>CM067843.1:738234804-748234804 GCA_034509565.1 Triticum monococcum | reverse complement strand
TAGGACACATGTTGCTTGACGTGGTATATATTATGCATTTAATATTATTCTTTCACCTACTATGCGTCCTTTTTTGGACATTTTGTTTTCTTGTTTTCCTTTTTGTCTCGTTTTTCCATCTTCTGTTTTGCTTATCACATTTTTTTTCACACTATCATAAAATATATTTAAATGTGTAGGAACATCATTAAATTATATGAACTTAAAAGGACATGAATTTTTATGACACATTTTTTAAAGATCCTTTTTTAAATAGGCGATGAACATTTTATTTCATTCTTGTGAACAAATACTCACACATGTATGAACATTTCATTTCACATTTGAGCTTTAAAAAATACAAAATACAATATTTTACTAATAATATTTTTGAAATATGTGATGAATTTCATATGTATAAATATTTTTTATTTTTTAAAATGTAATTTTTTTTCCATATGGCAAACTCATTTTTGGACAATATTATCTAAACCCCTTAAGAAAAATATAGCTTTCATCTTCTATAAAAATATACCATTTTTCTCGTATTTAATACCTTTTTTACAAAGAAAAATCTTATATTTTTTCGGAAAATCTGTTTTTACAATATTTTGAGGAAACTCCTCTGTGTTCTCGACAAAGTAAAAATAAAATGTTTACATATCAAATGCGCTGGCTCAGTGTCGTGTATGTGTGTGGTGATGGGAGCTCCTATATAACGCCCGTAGGATCTAAATGTCACCATAAGCTTGGCGTGCTAGTTCTGGGTTGCGTTTTGAAGGGCTGCTAGCTTCTTCGGTTGCTGGTCTCGCTTGTTCTTTGATTAACATCTTTTTTTTTTCTGTTGCTCGCTGCTGAAAAGAAACCCACCATCTTGCACAAATAAAAACAAGTTATCGTTTCAAAATTTTAATATTCTAGGGAAAAAATATTTGTTGATTTAAAATTTTAGAAAAAACATGAGTTTGAAAATAGTTCATGAATTTCAAAAAATGATTCTAAATTTAGAAAACATAGTAAATTTAGAAAATTCAACGAAGTGTTCAAAATGTTCATAGGTTCGAAAATTAGTTTAAAATTTTAAAAAATGTTAATGGATTTTTAAAAAATTATGAATTTTGAAAATTACTCACGTATTAGAATATAATATTAACAAATTTTAAAGTATTCATGAATGTTAGCAAAATTGAAAATATTTATAAATTTTAAGGATGTCAATGAATCTAAAAAGCTGAAGAAAAATTGAAACAAAAAATATTAATAGGGAAAATCCTGAACATAACCAGAGAAACCCGCAGCAGAATAAAACCCAAGAGTGAAAAAAAAAAACTGTCTGAACCTTCCTAGAATCCCTTGGAAGCTTCTGTAAACAGGAGACACAAACTGTGTGCTGTGCGTACATCTCCATATCCCGAACAAAGGAAGCGTGGGGTGTGTATTCTCTACGAGAAACACTCTATTTGATCTTATAAGCGAGAAATAAAAAATGTCGCTCTTGTTTTTCTCCCCTAACCTAGGTGGCCAAGGCAAACTCCCCTCTATGCTGCAACAGCCCGTGGATTCGCCTCCTCTGCCTACCACTCCAGTTGCCGGTGGCGGGGAGGGCAATCTCGGTGTCTCCGCTCTGGTTAATGTTTTTTTGGTCCTCGCAGGCGCGGCGCTCGGACGGATGGTGGTGCTTTTTTTTTTTTGAGTTTGTCTTTCATGTTGCGATCCTCCTCGAGTTTGTCAATTTGGATATAGTCGACGGAGCTCTGGCGTAGATTATTGTCGTATTCTTGGGAAGGTGTTGTTAGGTTTCTCATCATGTGGTGAGATTTGGTGTCAGATCTTTAGATCTATGCAAGGGTTCAACGGCGATAACTGTGGCTCTACGACGTTGGTTCTTATGGGCACGTGCATGAAGACTTGTTGGCTATTATCGATAAGGTCAAGCTTGCTATCTGGTACAATTGCGACAGCAGCAATGCGTCGGCGACACGTTCTGGTGGCAGTAGTGGTCATTCGGTGGTCTCAGAATCTTTATCTAATTTTTGTTATATTTGAGATGCTTTGTACTGTCAATGAACTTTTATAATAAATACGACCATCTTCCCACAAAAATGGCGCACCCTTGCTGCCTTGCAACAAAAAAAAAAAGAGGAAATGCCACAGTTGACTGCCTAAGGCATATTGAGCATCAAATAGGTCTCTTTGGAGAGCCATGGTGTTAGATGTGGGTCAATGGCTCGAATCTGGCCAGACCCAATAAAAATCGATTGATGGAATGGGCTGGATGTGGTTGACAAACCATACTTTAGGCCTTGATTAGCCTTCATTCATCTCCACACCCATTCAGGTGACACTTCCTGGTCATTATTTGGCACTTTTTGTTTCCTTTTTTCACTTTTATATCATTTTTTCGTTTAATGTTTCACTTTCAACATTTTCACATTATAATAACATATATTCGAACGTATGAAAATCATTCAAATATATGACCTTTAAAAAACATGAATTTTGATAATTCATATTTTATAAAAATCATTTTGTTAAATATGCGCGAACATTTTATTTCATACGTATGAATATATCATACATTGTGGACATTTTATCTAAACCCTTGAACTTTATAAAATTTTAAAATATAACTTTTACATAATAATATTTTCAAATATCTGACGAAGATCTTAATCTAGTATGTACGTATCTTTTTATTTTTTTTCTCAATACAAATTTTCCCTATGTTAAACTCATTTTTTGATAGTATTATTTAAATACCTTATAGTTTCTATTTGTCCTGACATATAGAATTTTGCTCTTATTTGAACCATTTTTTACAAACAAAAATATCATTATATACGAACTACCTATGAAAATATTGTCATGCCCCGTAGGTGAGATACCATGTCAATCTCCAACAACACGGCCAGCGATGAGGCTGGGTTTTGCCTATGCATCTCCTTTGTCTCCAAGTCAAAGTTGATGAGTGGACCTCCATCACCAACGTCGATGATTGGTAGCTCGTTATCATGAAGCCACATGTCAGGATGGTGTATTCGAAGAAGGACAGGACCGCTTTTCTCTCCCGGTTCGTCCATGAACTCAATCATCGCATGGCAGGGAGGGATGTCAGGATCCAGTGACCGCAACTTTTCCTCCATGTCGATTACAGTTTCAAGCGCCCAATCACCACCTATGAGTTGTAACCAGTAACCACACCGATATCTTGAACCCGTCGGCGGTAAGCAACCGCCACCGACTTTAGATGATGTGGCCATCTGGACACTTATACCGCATTCATTGTTGGCATATCGGTGGTCCACCTTGGCTACCAATAGACGAAAGACGCAGCCAATGCCGTCGAGGGCGGTGAGTAGAACGCATGCATGCCACCATATGGAGATGTTCGGCGGATCGACAAAGAAGGTTCGCTGACCGGTAATGAGGTCATACACGCACAGGTTGGAGCAGTTCATACACTTCATGCGTCCAGGCCCGTATGGGACACATGTGTAGGATGTGCAACTGCACAGGGCCCCCCAAGAAAATGGAGCCCCAAATTAGTTTTTACTACATCTATCTGTACATGAAGAAATTAGACAATTCACTCCGGAACACAAAGCACTAGCTATAGAGAGTAATTACTCCTTGATAAATCTGGACAGGTCTTTTGGTCTTCTCTCCTTTGATTACTTTCTGAGAGACGCATGCCATTTTCAATCTTTGCCTTTGGTCTTCTCAATGGCAGCATTGATGGGACTACTTGTTGATGTGATTTTTTCTCTCTAAATTGTTACAATATCACTTCAACTACCAAAGGACCACAGTCATTTTTGGTGCTTTCATTTTAAGAAAATGAAAATGAGGGGAATTATTATTTTTAAATGTAGCACTTCAGATTGTGCTTGAAATTCTCTAATGGAGATGAACTTGAAGATTTTGTGGAAAAAAGTTCCAAAGAGATTGGTTGTTGCAACTAAAATACAGATTGGTAGATATTAATTCATAATTTTACACAATTTTTTTGCACCACATAGCTCTTGGAAAAATTGTGTTGTGCATATGTTAAATTAGAAAAAACTTCTTTCCCTAACGGTTTTTTCTTAGTGACCGGGCCTGAACTTTGATTTTGCACTGGGCCCCCAAATTCTCAGATACGGCCCTGCATGCGTCTATAGATATTGCGTCGGCGTAGAAGGACGAGGCCGCCACGCGACGTTATGGGGCGGTATCCAGCACGGAGGTCCGCGGCGTTGCGTGCCACGAAAGAAGATAGATGGTCATCGAAGAAGGCCGCGGCGGCAGGCGTGGCTGGGCGGACCAGGGAGAGGGGTGGCAGCGGGGCCTCCAAGTCCACGTCTCGGTGCGAAGGTAGGCGTGGACGCGAGGAGGCACGATGCCACCTTGTTGACTGACGCGGCGGATAAACGGTTGGCTGAGGATCCCGCGCCGGAGGTCTTTGTTGGTGGCGGCGCAATGGACAAGAGTGGAGAGGTCGGCGCGTGCGACGATCTCGAGCATGAGGTCCGCTGGAAGCGTGCATCCTATCGGCGTGCACGTGTATCTTGGTCGACGTTGTCGTAGTGCCATGACAACCACGTTTGTGTTTGAGTTTTGAGGCTACTACTATATGTAATGGACGATCGATCGTCTCCTGCAAGGCTGAGGGTTTTTGGATCGGATGCCTCGTTAACTAAGTTGCGTGAGCAAAGGGAGTTCGACTGGACAACGGAGTCGGCCACCGGATGGACTCTCGTACAACTTACAAGGCGTGCACTCTTGATAGCACGTTTTTTTTTCTTGGCGGAAATACCGGTCACTTGTTTCTTTTAGGGGACCGGTCAAACAACACAACCCTAACCCGCAAAAAAAAGAACACAACCCTTGTGAAAGATTGAATAAAGGAGGTTAATATCTTATAGCATGCACTGCCAAAAAAAAGTTCCCGTTTAATACAACAAGGGTGTGGTTAGGTCTCAGTGGACTGGGACTTAACCAAGTCTAAGTCAAGTGATATACTACCTCTCTCTCAGTTTATAGGACGTGCGCGTGCCTCTAGGTCGTTAATTTGACCAACCTAATACAAGTCGTATATTACAAAAAATATACCAATATAAACTTCAGATGTTCTATTTTCAAACCGTATATTTTTTGTGTTATATAGTTTATATTAAGGTGATAAAATTGGCAACCTAAGTATACGCGTAGGACTTGTAAACTGAAACGGAGGTAGTACTCCCTCCGTTCCTTCATGTAAGGTGTATTATTTTTGGCACGGTGACCAAGGCGCATAATTACAGAGGTGTTAGGACAAAATTACCCTAGGCAAATTTGTTTGTTAGTGGCAAGTAAATCACTGAGACCAGGAAAGTAAGAGAAACATGCAATCGAGAGAAAGATAGTTTCTTTGTTTTGATACAAGAAGAGATACAGGAAATCGGGAGAGAGATGCTTTCCTTTTTCTGGAGGGATAAAAGAAAAATTATGAGGATTTAAAGGAAATGCATGTTATATTGCGGAATTTTATTAAAAATTAAATATGCCTCATATAAAGAAACGGATGGAGTAACATGTAAGAAAAAAAAAGGAAAACTAAAAAGAAAAGTTTGCACGGGTCTCGACATAGGATCCCACGTATATAACATTGACTGAGACTTGGATAAATCTCAGTCGACTAAGATTTAGCAATCCCGTTAATACAAACATATTTATTCTAGCACTATCAATGACTAACAACTCACTGGCTCGGTTGAAATCTGTCTTTAATTTTCTACTAGTCAATGTGTACATGCAATGCACGTTAATTTGGAAGTATATTAACAGGGCCGGCCCTAGGCCTAGGCAAAGAGTGCGACTGCCTAGGGCCCAGCCAGGGGAGGGACCCATATCTTATATTCTTATGTTCTGTGTATATACTACAGAGCCAGCCGTTGATACTTTTTCTCTAAAAAAACGCACGGACGCTTCGTTCTTTCTTCTTTCTTCCCCCCACTTTCATCCCCACATGGATTACCACAAGTCTCAAAGAAGGCAGGAGCCCAAACGATACTAATTTAATGATTTTTCTAGGTGTATCATCACCTTAATCTCTCTCTTTGTTATCAAATGGATTTGTTCGGTTGCACACTTGCACTAGGGCCTCGGAATTGCTAGGGCCGGCCCTGTATATTAAGTGTATGTGAATATTAAGTAGGATATTATTTACGTGTTATTATGTGATTAGCACTATATTTGGCATGAAATTAACTGCACGCTAAACGTGTTGAGCGCTCGACATTGAAGCAGTGTAGGTCGTTGGATTGACATGATTTGATGGCCGAGATTAATTGGATCTGTCCATTCGGGTCTTTTTATATTGATGATATAGATGTACATAACATAACAATACTTTTACTAGCAAATGCGATCATGCGTTGTAACGGGAGAGAAAAAAATATCTTTAACGTAATAAACATGGGGTAGGTTTCTTTTTTTTTTTGACGGGATAAACATGGGGTAGGTTGACTCATCTATCTGTGAGATTTGAACTTACAAATCTGTAGCCCTTGGATCAGGTGTGCTTGTCAATGATGATGATGGACTTTGCGGTGTCACCAAACTGCTCGAAGTAGTTGACATGTTGCAAGCTTCAATATATCCGTGTTCCCTTCGGCCGTGGGCTTTATTAAGCAACAAATAAGGATTCCGTAGATTGGTCCGCATGTGAGTGCATGAGGTAGCTCATGTTGGCTGGACGCTTATATACGTGCATGCGGTTTTCTCATCTGAGATGATCTCTTTCTTTTTTCCTCTTCTCACACAAGTTTTGATCTTTTTCTTTTTCCTCTTCTCTCTATCATACACATATCATTATTCCTCTCATGGCCCATAGTTTCATAGTACCGTACGTGAACGCGCTTCTACTTCTTTTTTCCTCTTCTCTCTCCTATAGGAGAACGAAGTTAATTTTTCCCTCTTAATATTTGTGCTTAAACGAAACCTATTCTTTATCCTTTCACTATAAATTCTTACGAGGCTTACTGATTTAAGATCGTAGATGTATATAAATTGATGCAAAAGGTTGCAAGGCAGCGAGGTGGGACTAATAGACTAATGAATCATAGATTTTTCACAAAATCACGTGCTAGCTTAGTTGGATGTTGCCTTCTGAACTGGATGTGAAGTCGGGAGATTGATCCCATGCATCAGTGTTTATTTTTTCCCCTCCTCTCCCGCGTAGGCATGGGTCACCACTATAGTTGGGCTGCGTTGGATTGCAGGTTAATTCTTCAAAACAACAAGGGGTTTTCTCTAAAAAAATGCATGATGGACTAAGAGTATTAGTCGTGTGCATAACGTTAGCTTGCCGTCACGTATACGTATATGTACTAGAAGGTAAGGCACGCTTCTCATTGTGCCCGCTATAGGTAAATTAATACAGCTTGAGCCATTTTAAGTTGAGTAAAGTGCATTTTTTGTTCCTAAAATTGTCGTGAAGTGTGGCTTTCGTCCTTTAACTTTTTATTCGTGCAACCTTCGTCCCTTAACTCTTAATATCAGGTATAGTTTAACCCTGACAATGGTATTCCTCGCTCAAACCTGGTTTTTGCCAAAACATGACCATAAGATGGCATAGGGACACATGTCACTAAGAGAATCTCTCTCTCTCTCTCTCTCTCTCTCTCTCTCTCTCTCTCTCTCTCACTGATCCATTGGCGTTGCTCTAGCGATAGGAGCATGGAGGATCCAATGGCAGTTATAGATAGCACGCGAGAGAGGAAGAGTGAGGGGAGAGGGAAAGAGAGGGAAAGAGAGGGAAAGTAGATCATCGGAAATGAAGAAGAGAGAGAGGAGGGAGGGACAGAGAGGGGGGGGGGGATTGGAGAGAGAGATGACATGTGGTCCTATTCCACCTTACAATGATGTAATCAAAACCGTGTCATGAAAAGTCAAAACCGTATTTGGCCGAGGCATTGTCTTGTTAGGGACTAATTCTACCTGATATTAAGAGTTGTGGGACAAATGTTGCACCAAGATGTGGTCAAAACCGTGTTTGACCAAGGAATACCGCTACCAAGATATAACTATACCTATTATTAAGAGTTGAGGAACGAAGATTACACCAAAACAAAGTTGAGGGACAACAGGCACACTTCATGATACGTTGAGAGACAAAAATACACTTTATTCTTTAAGTTTGTAAGATCTCATACTCAGCCAACCCCATCCACTCACTCACTCACAGAGGAAAGAAGGAGAGAAGGAGAGAAGTGCATGACACCTCTCAGCCCAACCCATAGCAACGCCGGGTCATCTTGAAATACATTGCTCTCCAGCACAATCATCAACCCTAACAAAGTGATAATCCATTAGTCATCATTAGGGTTGTGGTGTAGCAAAAACTTTCTTACCTAGCAATTATGGGAGGATTCAATCAACGCCATAATGTACTATAGTAAGAAGTGAGTTTTGCACAAAAAAATCACTATAAATAGCGTTTGGTGTTGTAGGTTTGTTTGTAGAGCATAGAGCCAAATAATGGATAAGAGGTGCTTGCTGATAATTACAAAGCCGAGACAGGGCTGATTTCATGCAGATTAGTAGACATGCAACTAAGGGTCAGTTTTTTCGGAGACTTATGGTTGGCTGTGAAAATAAGTTGCCCCCTCTCCAGCTTATTTAATAAGTCCGCTAAAATTTTATTTTAGAAGCCTACTATTTAATGCTTAAGTAGGAGGCTTCTAAATAAAATTTTAGGTTAAGCTTCTAAAATAAACTGGGGAGAAGGCAACTTATTTTCAAAGTCACGCATAACCCTCAAAAGAATTCGCCCTAAGTTCATAAGCTTGAATGCTTTTGTCCTACTCATGGTTACGACGGGGCGAAGTTGACCGGAGGCAGCGGAGCATCTTTTTCAAGCTCTTTTTGAGTGGTGGGTCGCGGGTGCATTTCCGTTTAGTATTGCTTGTGGGCCCATCTATCTCTAGACCATTAACAGCAAGGCAGTTGCTCACTAAGTGCAGCTGAGCATTTTAAATTTGGGCCTACACATCATACACACAAAATCGCTAGTGCGCTCATCGCTCTTTCTCTCAGTCCGGCATAAATGTGGAGAAGATTTTTTTAGGAAACTCTTCTCTGTTTTAAACAAAACAAAAATGAAAATGCAACAAACCAAATGGGCTGGCCCGCAGTATCAAAATGTCACAATAATGCTCGGCGCGGTAGTTTTGGGCTGCATTTTGAATGCCTACTAGCTTATTCAGTTGTTGCGCTACATGCTCATTGGCCGCAGATCCTATTCCGTGTTTCAAGCGTTCGATCCTTATATATTCGGACACGGCGCACACCATCTTTGAGCAACTGGGCCGGCCCATATAACATGAACGATGTTACCGTCTGGCTGGTTTTGGGAAGCTTCTAGAAGATTTGGGACCGGCTTTTTCTTTTTTTTGTTATTTGTTTTTCTTGTTCATTTTCCCTTTTTTTTCTCTTCTGCTTTTGATTTTTCGTTTTCCTTTCCTTTCCTTTTTTCCTTTTCTCCTTTTCCTTTCTCTTTACCCATTCCAGGAACACCTTTTCAAATCCACGAACATTTTTCAAATCCGTGAACATTTTCAAATGCATGAAGTTTTTTCAAATTCGTGAGGTTTTTCTAAATTCATGAAACTATTGAAATGCATGACAATTTTCAAATCCACAAACATTTTTTGAAATTTGTGAACTTTATTCAAATCCATGAATTATTTCTCAAATTTGTGAGCTTTTTCAAATGCTTGGACTTCTTCAAAATCCATGAACTTTTTCAAATGCGTGATTTTTTCCAAATTCATGTGTTTTTGCACATGAGTGATCTTTATCAAATCCATGAACATTTTTCAAATTCGCAAACATTTTTTTAATATTCATGAACATTTATCAAATTCATGATATTTTTTCAGATCATTTACATTTCAGCCCCTAACTCGAACTACCTAAGCACATTTACCCCTAATTCTGAAGTGTGCTCAAATTTGCCCTTCTTCCGTTAAATGCTGTTATAGAAATGCCCTTCCGTACATTTTTCGTCTGGCTAAAGGCCTTTGACTATTAGATTTTTCTGTATGCGCACTTAACGGTCAAAGGCCTTTGACTAGACGGGAAATGTACGGAAGGGCATTTCTATAACAGCACTTAACGGAAGACGGGCAACTTTGCGCACACTTTGGAATTAGGGGCAAATTGAGTAGTGGGTTCCAATTAAGGTCACAAATGTAATTGTCCCTTTTTTTTCAAATCCGCATACATTGTTTTCCAAATTTTAAACATTTTAAGACTCGTAACTTTTTTCAAACCCGCAAAATTTTTAATTCCATGAACTATTTAATATAAAGTTAACAGTCAAATGGTAGGTATGCGTTCGTTTTCTTGGCAAGTCAATGATCGATTGGTATTTTAGCAATAGCGATCGTTTTTTAGGGCAAGTAGCGATCGTTTGGTGCAAGCGCGAGAGGACGCGCTGGTGAGCCAGCCCACGCAAGCTACCATGTGAGCGCTGACTCATTAACTGGTGCAAAGAGTGCAAATTAGGAGTTCTCCTTGTTGGTTAACCCACCATCTTGTTTGAATAAAAACCGACTACCTTTTCAAAAATTATTAGTTTTGGGTGAAAACAAAAATATGCATGAATTTTAAAGTTCACCAATTCAAAAAATATGCTATTTGAATAAATATTCATGATTTTTTATTCAAAAATATACATGA
The DNA here is from genome assembly GCA_034509565.1 of Triticum monococcum. Taxonomy (NCBI): domain Eukaryota; kingdom Viridiplantae; phylum Streptophyta; class Magnoliopsida; order Poales; family Poaceae; genus Triticum; species Triticum monococcum. Next base: position 748,224,121 of record CM067843.1, on the reverse strand, counting down.
ATTTGAAAAAAATGTCTTTGAATTTTGAAAAATATTCATGGGTTTGGAAAAAAGAGTTCAAGAATTCAAAAATCTTCATGGAATTGAAAAAACTTCATGAACTTGATATTTTTTCTAGATTTGAAACAATATTTTCCCTTGTGGAAAATACTTATGAATTTTAAAATGTTAACAAATTTGAAAATATTCATGATTTTTTTGTGAAATAAAAACAAACTGGAAAAACAAGAACAAAAATATAATAAAAAAGCCAAACAAAAGAAGAGAAAACCCTAGGGGAATAAAACCAACAAGGGAAAAAAGAAGGCCAAAAACTTCCTAAAACCGCTTGAAAGCTTCCTTATACTGGAAACGAAAACTGTATGTTGTGCATAGATAGGCCGTCCATATTCCTAATGAAGACCAACACTCCGGTTAGCAGAAGCATTGTTGTTAGACCTACCGTTTGATACACCCCTCCTTAGGAGCGTGTGAAGTGTAATGGCGATGTAGTGGTGGCACGGAACCAAGAATTTGGAGTTGTGGGCGTTGTCTTTCGTGATGATGGGGGCTCGTTTCTTGGATCTTCATCGATCGCTATAAGGGGGATCATGGACCCAACGACTCTAGAAGCTCTTGCGGCCAGGGAATAATTACTTCTAGCAGAAGATCTATATGTCCAAAAAATTCATGTGGCGTCTGATTGCAAAGTGGTGGTGGACGATATCAGGCAAGGAACTTCTTTTGCACATGGAGCTATCATTAAGGAGACGATAGATCTTTCTAGAAAAAAAAATCCCATTTGTAATTTTGTTCTTGAGTTTAGGAGTTCAAATTTCAAAGATCGGAATCACATGAAGCATGCTTTTGTCTTTAGGGATTGGCCGCCATGTTTGGTTCGGCCAGCCCAATAATTTCTGGTTCGTCCCTTCAAACATTGTGATGATTTGAATAAAACTTCACGAGTTTAGCCTGAGAAAAAACCTGTTCACTGCACAGTTGACACTTAGCTGTTACCCTAAAAGAGGTGACACTAGCTGCTTTCTCTTAAATGAAGGGTGAAACTTTCAGATTTACTGAGGACAACATGGCGATTGTTGCTAATAGGTATGGACGATCAGAAAATTCCAGCATACATCTTTGCTCTGATGTGGTCAAATACTCAAATAAAATCCATTAATCCAGAAATAAAAATTTCTGCACTCCAAATAATGCTGTATACATCTAGAAGCACAGATTTATTGAAGGCAACAGGGCATGTCCCATTTGAATCTGCCCATCATGCAAATGTCAGAGCGAGCGAGGCCTGTGTGTGCATGTTGCGCAGATCAGATTTCTTAGAACTAGCTGTGTTTCAGCTGGATGTATGCAGCTGCAGATACAGCCAAGATATGCTTAAGAAATGGTTGCCTCTCACGTGCCCGCGGCGCCCGCGGACAAAACCTCCCCCGTATCCTATTGCCGCGCCATGTTACCATGTTGTTGTTAAGGGTCAAGATCGATCGTCGTCGTTGGCCGCTGCCGCCCTGGCTGCTAATCACTGTAAACAAGTGCGGTTAAAGATATCGCCAGAATCCACACACAGGTTTTGTAGTACATTAGGCACAGTAACTTAGGCAAGCCGCTCCGTAGCAAGTGAGGATAGGGTTTTGCTCGGAGGTTCGATCGAGGCAAAGAAAAGTCACTGTCCTAGAGCATGTGGATCGTGTATTAACAATCCCAACGGAGTACACACATCTTGTACTGCCGTTTGATCTTAAATTTGGCATGTTCTTCCGGCCGTCCGGCCGCCCTAATTAACACCGCATGGATCTCGCCAACCATTTGCTTCGCTTACCAGGTGCCAAAAGACATTAGTCTTCTTCATGTCAGTGAGACGGAGCTACCTTTGTTAGCACGGGGTCAATTGACCCCAATGAAATTAGCAAGATCTTCACTAACTAATTACTAATCGATATACATTTATAGAACATGACCCCACTGTCATAGACATGACCCCATTAAGCTATTTTTTAGCTTTGTCTGTGAGTGAGGGTTTGCTTGTTCTTATTTTTCAAAATTTCAAATTACAAAATGTTACCAGTACAATTATGTGTAGTAGTGCAAGGATTTCGGTTTGAAAAGTCAGTCATTGCCGCGTATTGATTGATTCTCACTCCCTCTCCGCATTTAGAACTCTGCTGATTTCTTTAAGCGACCGTCCTGATGCGATCTTAACTACACTGCAGCCCGGTCACTACCCCACACGTCGACGGACACACAAGCACAAGAGCAAAGGCAGCAGCACTGCAGCATTGCGCTAGTGTCATAGCTCGATCGGCGCAGGCTATCTAGCTAGTAGCGTCGACCCCCGCCCTCCCGGAGCGCAGCGTCTGGCAGGGTGCGCGAGATGGCGCCGCCGCTGCCGAGCCGCGCCGCACTCGCGCTCATCGTCGCCGTTGCCGCGCTCCTCGTCCTCGTCGTCGCAGCCGAGCTAGACGCGGGCAGCAGCACGTGGGCAGCGGAGGATTACGGCGGCGGCGCCGTCACCGCCATGCAGGCTGCGTGCAGGGTGGAGGACGAGGAGGGGTGCGGCCGGGAGGCGACGCTGCGGAGGCATCTGGGAGGGGGCGGCTACATCGGCTACGACGCGCTGCGGCGCAACGCCGTGCCGTGCTCGGTCCGCGGCGCGTCCTACTACAACTGCCGCCCCGGCGGGCAGGCCAACCCCTACTCCCGCGGCTGCTCCTCCATCACCCGCTGCAGAGGCTAGCTATCCACGCGTACCTCGCCGTCGCCGCCGTCGGTCGACTGCTCGCCCGGTGGTTCTTGTAGGATCTTGTAAGTTGTAAGACATGTTCGATTGATTTTCTTCTTCTTCTTCCAGTCGGTGATCCTTGTTTGGGGTTTCATTATACCGGATTCAGTCCGAGTCCGAGAATGATTCGTTGAGCAAATCATCCATGGCTACTTCTGTAATTGGAGGCAATGTATCGATGGATCGATCGTGAAATTCATGTTACTGATTCGTTTGAGCTGTACTGTGCGATCGGTAAATAGGTGTATTACTGCTACGGTGTTTTAATCGAGTTCATAGTTCTCAGACTGTCTGTAGCGTGCGTACGTACGTGATCGGTAAATAAATCCGTGGTCCTGTCCTGGAGGCAACGAATCGCACTACTCCTGGACGGATCCATCGATCGATCGCGTTGATGCTGCCAGTTGCCAGTATAATTTATTAGTGCGATACGGGGGCGATGCATTGCACATGAAGCGTTCGAGCTGCGTAGGAACTGGCGCACCGACAGCCTCTGGAGAGCACGGGACTTTAGTGTTTTGTTTGAGCCCAGATCGGAAGTGGGCAGATGCTGCCAGAGTAGCATGACCGCACGACAGTGCCGGCTAGTTGATGATGGATCAGTGGTTTTACTGTTCCATTTCACAAGTTGTCATGCCGCCTCAGAACATCTGCAACTGCACCTCACTTCCCCCTAGACGCTCGGACATCGTCTGAATCCAAAAACATCATCCAACAGCCTATACGTGGGGTGGATATGTGGCCGCTTGGACACACCCGGACATGTTCGTCATGTTGGACAGACCCATCTCGACCTCACACAATCTCGTCCCAATCCCCTCCTTGAATCAAACCTTAGCTATTTGTGTCACTCTACTTCGCTTCAGTTCGCTCCACTCTATCCCTTCCCATCCTTTCCGATCATCTCCGGCATGGCTAGTAGTGTACCTAAGTCTGGTCGACCTAAAACTATCGACGGGGAGCTCGTTGTCGGTTCGTACGAGGAGGAGAGAGCCCTCCCGTTGCGGTCCACAATTCCTTGAGGATGCTGGAGTTCCGGCACGGGAGCCGCCGTGCCAAGGATCCACCAGGCGGAAGCCTTCACCGCAACCTAGACTCAATGGAAAAATTCCTATCCTATGCATCAAATGGCATCTCTTTTTTATAGAAATTGAGATGCATGTCATCTCACTTCCTATGAAGTTTCTATTCCTATAATATTCCTATCCTATGAACCAAAGGAGGCCTTTGGAATCCAGCAGTGGCGGCCGTCCAGCAAAAGCTTGCGCCACATGTTCGCCCCATCACCGCGGCATGCAAGTGTGGTTGAGCGGGTCCCCGACAAAAGGTATCGGTACCGTGGCGCTTGGTCCTTCTGTTGAGGAACGTTGCAGAAAACAAAAATTTTCCTACTCGTTTCACCAAGATCCATCTAGGAGTTCATCTAGCAACGAGTCATCAGATGCATCTACATACATTTGTAGATCGCGTGCGGAAGCGTTCAAAGAACGGGGATGATGTAGTCGAACACGATGTGATCCAAATCACCGATGACCAAGTGCCGAACGGACGGCACCTCCGCGTTCAACACACGTACGGGACGGGAGACGTCTCCTCCTTCTTGATCCAGCAAGGGGGGAGGAGAGGTTGGTGATGATCCAGCAGCACGACGGCGTGGTGGTGGATGCAGGGCGTCACAGTAGCAGGGCTTCGCCTATACTACAAGAGAGAGAGAGACGTAACAGGGAGAGAGGGATGCACCAAGAGCCGTAGCCTCAAGTCCCTCCTCTCCCCCACTATATATAGGGGTGCCTAGGGGGGGCGCGGGCCCTAGGAGATGGATCTCCTAGGAGGGGGGGCGGCGGCCAAGGGGTGGGGGGCTTGCCCCCCAAGCAAGGGGGCGCCCCCCCTTTAGGGTTTCCCCTAAACCCTAGGCGCATGGGCCCTTAGGGGGTGGCGCCCCAGCCCACTATGGGCTGGGTCCCTTCCCACTTCAGCCCATGGGGCCCTCCGGGATAGGTGGCCCCATCCGGTGGACCCCCGGGACCCTTCCGGTGGTCCCGGTACAATACCGGTAACCCCGAAACTTGTCCCGATGGCCGAAACAGCACTTCCTATATATAATTCTTTACCTCCGGACCATTCCGGAACTCCTCGTGACGTCCGGGATCTCATCCGGGACTCCGAACAACATTCGGGTTACTGCATATACATATCTTCACAACCCTAGCGTCACTGAACCTTAAGTGTGTAGACCCTACGGGTTCGGGAGACATGTAGACATGACCGAGACGACTCTCCGGTCAATAACCAACAGCGGGATCTGGATACCCATGTTGGCTCCCACATGCTCCACGATGATCTCATTGGATGAACCACGATGTTGAGGATTCAATCAACCCCGTATGCAATTCCCTTTGTCAATCGATATATTACTTGCCCGATTCGATCGTCGGTATCCCAATACCTCGTTCAATCTCGTTACCGGCAAGTCACTTTACTCGTACCGTAATGCATGATCCCGTGACTAGACACTTGGTCACTTTGAGCTCATTATGATGATGCATTACCGAGTGGGCCCAGTGATACCTCTCCGTCATACGGAGTGACAAATCCCAGTGTTAATCCGTGTCAACCCAACAGACACTTTCGGAGATACCCGTAGTATACCTTTATAGTCACCTAGTTACGTTGTGACGTTTGGTACACCCAAAGCACTCCTACGGTATCCGGGAGTTACACAATCTCATGGTCTAAGGAAAAGATACTTGACATTGCAAAACTCTAGCAAACGAACTACACGATCTTTATGCTATGTTTAGGATTGGGTCTTGTCCATCACATCATTCTCTTAATGTTGTGATCTCGTTATCAATGACATCCTATGTCCATAGCCAGGAAGCCATGACTATCGGTTGATTAACGAGCTAGTCAACTAGAGGCTTACTAGGGACATGTTGGTGTCTGTTATTCACACATGTATTACGATTTCCGGATAACACAATTATAGCATGAATAAAGACAATTATCATGAACAAGGAAATATAATAATAATGCTTTTATTATTGCCTCTAGGGCATATTTCCAACAGCTTTTATTATTGCCTCTACATGTTGGTGTCTTCATGGGCCCGTGCCACCACATTTTCATTCATTCTTATCTATACTAAAATGCTAGCCACGTATATTCTTACAACTGAGCACTAATTTCAAAAGGCAGACCGCAACAAGCGGTTTGTTGCAGACCCACCAGGAACCGCGTGAGGAAGGGCAACGCCGATGACAGAGCCTCCACCGGCGGTGGCCTCCCCGACCATGGCGGGGCGACCAGGGCGGCCAGGCACGAGCGGTCGTCGCCGGAGCCACCCAAGTGCCGACGTGAAGAGCCATGCCGCCTACGCCTCTGCGTGATCCTAGCCGGAGGTCCCGTCGCCTACGGCGAAGCGGCTGGAGGACCAACGGCACAACACTGTTGGGTCAGCCTCCCGCAGTGGAAGTCGCCCATGCCTGCCAGGCCGTCCGGATGCACGCCGACAAGTTTCTGCAACAACGATGGAGTTGCAAAGGCAACGACGATGGTGCGCTGCAACATCCTTTCATTGAAAAAAAATTCCGCAACATCATCCATGTTGCAAAAGTTTTTTCTGCAACATCATCTCTGTTGTGAAAAGATGAAGCTGAAAAAAACATATATTTATAAATGTTTCTGCAACATCTGCTCTGTTGCAAAAATTTCTGAAACATAACTTCTGTTGCAAAAGTTTTCTAAAACATAACTCCTGGTATAAACTTTTTCGCAAAGTGATCCATGTCGCAAAAGTTTCTGCAACCTAAACTTTGTTGCAAAGGTGGAGAGCGCCACTCGGTACTTGATGATGCAGATCGCATACGCGTAGCACTGCCCAAAAAATATGCAACATTAGCTCTGTTGCAAAAAAACTCTAGAACAAAACCTCCGTCGCAAAAGTTCTGCAACTCGAACTCTGTTGCAAACATCCGAAACGCAACATCATCGTTGTTGCAAAAGCTAGGAGCTGGATCAGAGGGCTATCCCGCGTTGAATCCAGTGGTTCGCGAGGCGACAGATCTTTGAAAAAGATCTGCCGGCTGACGCGTAGTGCTGCCCAAAGAAAAAACGAAAATTAAAAGATAAAACCAAAAGGGAGAAAACCCGAAAAAAATAACAATAAAAAAGGCGGTTTGAGAGGGACCTTCCCGAAACCAGCCATGAGCAGGTTGGGCCAGACCACCTGTACGCTGTGGACGGGCCAGGCGGTAGGCGCGTACGCTCGCTCGAGACTAGCACGCCGAAGAGAGAGGGAGTAACTAGTTGACAAGCGCTCATTCAAGAGTCTCACAACGATCAGCGTCATTTGGCACACTCTCAGCCGTCTGCTACGTATCGCATTTTGGTCGCTCCCTCCGGATTTTGTTTTATTTTTATTTTTACACATGTTTTTTTGGTTTTTTATACGGTTTTTTTTATTTTTTTGACGTTTCGGTTTTTCACCGGTGTTTCTTAGTTTTTGGATAAAAAACAAAAAAAATTGCGCGGAAAAACATGTTTTTTTCTTTCGCGAGAGTCACGGTTTTGCTTCCACGAGAGGTACGTTTTTGCTTTCGCGAGAGGCACAATTTTGCTTCTGCGCCTTTTTCGGAAAGGGGAGAACCCGTACTCGTGGTTCAGTTTTTGTCACGAAAAAAGGTTTGTCAAAACCTATCATCTTGAATCTAGTGTTGAAGATCTCGACGCGAGAAATCCAACAGTGAAAACAGTTTGAGATTTGAACGCATGGTTTAAGAGATAAAACGTTTTAAATAAATGAATTTACAGAAAAAAAAAACTACAGGTTACGACAAATGACGCATATGAACCTCACAATTACTGATTTCGAAAAGAGAGCTTCTATACGCGGCCCGTCTGCGTCCGATCGTCGCGCCTTCGCTGAAGGCAAAGGAGTGGGATCGAACCATCGACCTCATAATGGATTTTAGCGAGGCTAGCCAGCCGAGCTAGCGAGCTCGGATGTTATAAACGCAGCGCCACACTTTAAGTCCAAAGTACAGCGGCAAATCCTAAAAAAAAGTTAAACATTTTTATTGTATACCTTGAATTTTTTTTAAATACAGTGAACTTTTTGGCAAAACGTACTGAACAACACAATACTGAAAATAAACATTTTATAGTATACATTGAACAATTTCTTAATATATGATGAACAAAATTTAAATAAACAATGAACATTTTCTAATACGTTGAAAAATTTAATAATTTATTATAAACATTTTTGTAATACACAATGAACATTTTTATAATGCAAGGTGAAGTATTACATAGTATACAAATTACCATTTTTAATGCAGGGTCAACATTTTTTCTGTACATATTTTCAAAAGAATTAAATGTTTGATCAACATTCTTTAAATGCAAGGTTAACATTTTCTGAATACATCGATAACATTTTTCTATACATTTTCATGCTTGATTAAGAGATTTCTAGTAAAAGGACTGACATTTTTTGAATACATGGTCAACATCTTTCTATACACGTTTAACATTAATAAAATACATGTTCAGTTAAAAAAATGCTTGATCAACATTTATATATATATGATCAATTTTTTCATCATATTTTAATACACGGTCCACATTTTTTCTATACACATTTAACATTTCTCAAATGCCTGATTATCATTTTTCAAACACATGTTCAATATTTTTTAAAAAAATTCTTAATTAAGATTTTAATATACATGATTGAAAAATTAATATTTTTTAGATGTGATCAACATTTTTTTGTATACACCTTCAACATTTTCTCAATGCTTGATTAACATTTTTCAAATGCTTGATCAATTTCTATACACGTTCAACATTTTTCGAATGCTTGTTCAACATTTTGCAAAGACTTGTTCAATATTTTTCAAATACGTTTTTGTAAAGTTTTTTAAATAAATAAATAATTTTTTAATGTATAAACAGAAAATAAAGCTAAAATGAAAACAGAAAACATAAGAAAATAAAAAATGGTGGACGGATGGTATTACCTCTTAATCCTTCTGTCAATACTATTTAATTTACTCCATTTTGAGTCAAGTGGCATTATTAATTTATAAACACTTCTTTTGACCAAATGATGGATGGTATTTATTTTAGGAACCAGACAACAATTGCTTCAGTCTAAAATATTGGTCTTTCTGGTGCCGGTGGTGACATTTCAGTTCTTGTTTGCGGTCTCCTTACCACCGTGTGCATACGACATTTTCCAATGGTTTCTTCAAACCACAAGATGGGGCGAAGGAAAAGGTAAAATAGATAAATGTTTGAGATATACTGAAATAATCAATTTCCCTCCCAATGCAGGAATCTCTCCAGTCTTAGTGAAATTTAAAAAATAGGGGAATTTATATTCTATGATGTTCTTTTGTCATTTTTTATGGTGATTTATAGTAGTTGGCAAGACTACGCAAATATTGGTATTGGTCATTCGTTGTGTTAGTTCGGACCACATTGACATTACTGATTCACTATGTTAGTTCATGTCTACCCACAACAACTTACTTGGCATGTGGATTTGTATCTTCTCATGTTTTATTTATGATGTTTTCTAGCAGATATGAGGAGTAATCTCCAGTTGAACCAAAGTGAGGGGGCACGATGAATAGCCTGACAAGAGCTTTGGTTTCAGGTATCAACCTTCTTTTCTTAGCCACCTGTTAGTATCAGTTTGGTTGTTTGTATATGTGTTAAACTCGAATAATATTTCTAGAATATTTTTACACTGTTTACACTTTATCGGATATATGGAGAGAAAGAGCATATGCTCATGAGCTATTCATATCGTTTGTGACATTTGAGTTTGCGTGTCTTTAGTGGGTTTCGAATACCATGGGTGTCTTTAGTGGGTTTAGATTACCAGGGGTCCTTTGGACACACCATTCTTCTTGTTTCATCTATAGCAGATTGGAGGAGGGAGGAAAGATACTATGCTTAAATGTTGATGCGTTGATATTGAACATGCAGATCTGAACATGAAGTCAATTAACAAGAGGTTAGTTCTTTGACAGCTATTTAATTTCGTGGTCCAACAAATTTGATTTTTGCAGGAAGATCCCTTTTCAGTGTTAAGTTGCCTTGGATAATGAGCTATTTCAGGTTAGGTGAGTTTAATAATTAGTTTCTTTTCTATTATTTGTTAGTGGTTAGCAGGGATCGATAATATTTTTAGATGACATAAAGTTGAAATCATGATTTCCACTGATTGGAACTGGACAGTGGTTGCTGTTAGGTCAGATGGACAGAGATAGAGTACATCACATTATGATCCTTACATGAGATAAATTCCAACGTTGGCCTGAGGTTTTCACACATACTTAGTGTAGTCCCATTTTTGTGCTGGGGGTTGTATGATGAATTAATTTTTTAAATGCATACATATTGGAACAACTCTGTTTAAATATAAAAGATTCTTTGCTATGTTTATTGGACCATATTTATGAAGATCATTCGGCACCACAATATAGAATTATCTTGCGTTGCTCTTGCAAAATTTTGGGTTGCTACATTTGAAATTCGATTACTCTACATTAAGATTCTTTTTCTTTCCCCATTTGGTTATCGTAGTGTGCCATTTTGTGACAAGCCTAAGTTATAAGTCTGACATTTGTCTTGTTTTATGGCTCTATAATTGGACCTTTATTGGTTATGACTCTGCTATTTGTTTCGAACATGTGGTTAAAACAAATTTGATGTTTTGGTCTAATAAGTCATAAATGAAACCATGATGTAATATCTTTTTGCTCAAACATTTAGAACTGTAGAAGTATTTTAAATGATAATCAGATCCCATTATTTTTGAATGGCACATGATTGTACAAGAATCATGTTGTAGGCCCCTGTTCACTGATTACGGTGCCATTTTTGTGGAGAAATCATGCTTAATGATTAGACCTCCGGAGAATGCCATGAGAAGGGGAAGCTTAAGCTGACTTTTTGATGATATCACATAGAGTACCCCCCTCCCCCCCAGCACTTAGGCCTTGTACAACGCAAGACACTTAGGGGAGATGCTTAGCAAAATAAACCGATTTTTTTTAAGCACCGGTGCTTATTTTGTAGCGGATAGATGCTTATTTAGACGTCTCTTCTGTAGAAATAGGTACTGGTGCTTCAGAAAAATCTGGTTTATTTTTCTAAGCACATGCCTAAGCACCTAACATTGTACAAGGCCTTAGAAGGATGAGAGTAGCTTCTCTATGGTCCTACTTGGGAGCAGGAATTTGATGATTTTGGAGTAAATGATTTTTTTTTTTGAAGTGTTACGTGCTATCAGGACCGGCAACTCAACCCCATCAGTATGGTTAAATGACCTTATTGTTTTGGCCTGCCAATGTTCTGATTCACAATCTCTTATTATAGCTCACTCTACCAAGATTGGGTCGTTGATATTTGCCTCTAAGCTTGCGCTCTCTGTATATCTCTGAACTGTTGTTCTTTCGTGAGTAATAATGATATGGCTACGCTGTCGGTTTCTTCCACTATGCACATCAGTTTTCTCATGGTCTCACAGATGCACCCACCCTATGACCCTACACCCGCCAGAATACATAATATCACCTCCGACACAAACCAAAAAACATACAACTTTCGGACGCAAACACAAGCATTCCTGCTCTCCGTTCCGTACCTTCACCCAAACCAACAATAGAGAATACAGACAAGCATTCTCACAGGCGGGGCCGGGCGTGCGCCACATGCTTCGGCGCTAGCATGTACTCCCTCTGTTCTATAATGTAAGACCATTTTACAAGACATGTCAGCTTGCAAAATGGACTTAATTATGAGATGGAGAGAGTACTGTACTTTGGATCGAACGGGCATAATGAGAGCTCGAAATCATTTTGCATACGATGGTTTACAGTCCAATCTGCTCAAAATTACTTTGTGTACGATGATTTACTGTCCGATCTGCCTATGACCTATGAACCATGTCCCTGGTTATCATTTTGATCCAGGGTGACAGACTAGTGTCGTACATGTATTGTATCGTATGAAAAACATCTGACGAGCTGGTGTGGCCAACTGTTTTTTTTTCAACTGGATTAGATGGTGGAGGTTGTGCGTCAGATAGACGTCGCACCAAAATCGTGCATAGCGCAGCTCTTTTTCTGAGGCGAATGCTACCATGACCTGCGCCCAACAAGGCGCGGAGAAGTGTGTGGCGTGCGCATAGATACCACCAACAGACAACCCACTACCTTCTGTTGGGCGGGGTGGACGAGCACGGGCAACCAAGTGTTTGCTTCGTCGTCTCAGAATTATTAATCCATGGCAGAGCCAGAGACACTCGTGTTTACTGTTGATCACTTCAGATTATTATTATTATTATTATTATTATCACTCCCATGCAATCAATCATGCATGTGTACAAATTAAGCAATGATTGTTTCCTCTCTTTCCTTGGCACCTCAGGTTCATACATACTTAGGGCATCTCCAGCCGTTGGCCCCATAGGACGCATAAAAATTGCCTCCTGAGGGCGAGCCGGCGATGCACTTGGCGCTGGGGGCAGGTTTGCGCCCAGTCGTCACCCCCAGACACCGAAATTAGCCCACTTTGTAGCCCAATTTCGGCGAATAAACGGCCCATATGAGCGAGAATAGGCCCATATTCGGCGTGGCTCGGCGTTCAATTATCAACACAATTATTTCTTATCACATATTTCATCACAGAAAAATCAAATATTTCAACAAAATACTACAACAACATATAATTCAATACAAATTATATTGTTCAACAAATAAAAACTCGTATTTCATCACGAGGCGTCCCCCTTGAGCCTCCATAGGTGCTCAATCAGATCTTTCTGCAGTTGATGATGCATCTGTGGGTCTCGGATCTCCTGACGCATACTGAGATAGGCAGTCCAAGTTGCCGGTAGCTGGTGATCAACTTCGGCTAGAGGACCCTGCCTGTAGTATGGTTCAGTGTCAATCACTGGGTCTTCTTGCTCGCTCTCGATGATCATGTTGTGCAAGATGACACAGCAAGTCATGATCTCCCACATTTGATCTTTCGACCAGGTCTGAGCGGGGTACCGAACAACAGCGAATCGAGATTGGAGCACACCAAATGCCCGCTCGACATCCTTCCGGCAAGCCTCCTGAACTTTCGCAAACCAGGCGTTCTTGCCTCCTGGCACAGGGTTTGAGATCGTCTTCACAAATGTCGACCATCTCGGATAGATGCCGTCAGCTAGATAGTACCCCTTGTTGTATTGGTGCCCATTGATCTCGAAGTTCACCGGAGGAGAATGGCCCTCAACGAGCTTGGCAAAAACAGGAGAGCACTGCAGCACGTTGATGTCATTGTGAGTTCCTGACATACCAAAGAAGGAGTGCCAAATCCAGAGGTCCTGTGTGGCTACCGCCTCAAGCACCACACTGCAACCGCCTTTGACGCCTTTATACATCCCCTGCCAACCAAATGGGTAGTTATTCCATTTCCAATGCATGCAGTCGATGCTTCCAAGCATCCCAGGAAATCCTCTTGCTGCATTCTGGGCTAGGATCCGAGCAGTGTCTTCCGCATTGGGTGTTCTCAAGTATTGTGGCCCAAACACTGCCACCACTGCCCGAAAGAACTTGTAGAAACACTCTATGCTGGTGGACTCGGCCATGCGCCCATAGTCGTCGAGTGAATCACTTGGAGCTCCATATGCAAGCATCCTCATCGCTGTCGTGCACTTCTGGATGGAGGTGAATCCAAGAGCGCCAGTGCAATCCATCTTGCACTTGAAGTAGTTGTCGAACTCCCGGATGGAATTCACAATCCTGAGGAAGAGCTTTCGGCTCATCCAATAACGGCGCCGAAATGTTCTCTCGCCATGAAGTGGAGCATCAGCGAAGTAGTCGGAGTAGAGCATGCAGTAGCCTTGCAGACGATGCCGGTTCTTTGCTTTCACCCGCCCCGGCGCCGAGCCACCTCGCCGCGGCTTTTCACTGCTCGCCAGCAGCTGGGCAAGGGCGGCGAGCACCATGAGATGCTCTTCTTCCTGGACGTCGGCCGCGGCTTCCCCTCCAGCAGCGCGGCGAGCTCTTCCTCCTTATCCGAGTCCATCGCCGAGGCAGGCAAAACGCCGAACACCTTGCGCTCGGTGGGCGTGTACCCGCTGTTAAACCGCGCCTCCGCGGCCGGAAATGGCGGCCGGTAACGCCCAGCTGCTGTGGGAGGGGCTGCCGCGGCGAAGTGCTGCTATTTTCCGGCGGGGAATGGCTATCTAGCGGAGTAGGGCGGCGGCCGTCGCCGGGATATAGCTAGTGGTGGCCGAGGGCGCGGGGGGTGCGAGGCGAGTCGGGGGAAGAAAACCTTTATTTTTCCCCTGTCGGTGTGGGCCAGGCGTGCTTTTCCTAGCGCCGGAGCCCCCAACGGCTCCCCAGCGCGCCGGGTTCGGCCTGTGACCGCCGGGCGGAAAAAAGGTCCGAACCGGCGATTTTCGGCGTCCTGGGAGCGCGACTGGGCCGTTTTTTCGGCGGCAGCGCCGAAAAAGTGGCCTGGGGGCCTGTTGGGGGCGCGGCTGGAAATGCCTTTACCATCATTTACTCACTCAATAAATATGGCCGGCCCTCGGCGGTGGCCCAGGCACTGGCACTTCGGGCGGCTCCGGCGCATGAGGTTCCGACGGTGGTGGTGGGGCTTAGCTGCATGAGGATGTACAAATGCACAACTTTTTCCTAGGTGATTTTTGAAAGCCGTTCTCGCCGTCGTCTTCGTTGAGCTCATCGTCAACGATCGACTTTTTACTGGAGCAAAACCCACCCTTGAAGTGCTCTTTGTGACAAGCCTTGGTGCAGCGCAGTTTCTTGCAAGGGCCTTTGTACGACTTGCTACGGGACATGCATACCTGAGCCTCCACACCTGCATGTGATATACAATTAGAGTGTGCCCCAGAAAATTAAATTAGCAATTGTTTCATCAATTTGATTTTAAATTGCATGGGATTACGATGTGATAGAATCTGCTATGTGAACTTACAGAAGGCCATGAGGAGAATGCCCAGGGTGAAGGCGGCGAGCATCTGGGTGCCGCTGAACGCCATGGCTAAGTGCTCAAAAGAAGTTGTTGGAGTGGTGGCATGAGGAGAAGAATGAGACTGAGTGCTATTTAGTGCACCTCTTTTGGCTATGCATTCAATGTCTTAGAGGTTATCGAAATCTAAATATTGGATACAAGCATTTGTGTAATGTCTTAGGCCTTTTTTTGTTTGTAGGAATTTCATAGGAATTCTATAGGATATGATTCTTATACGATTTTTTTTAAAGCCCTTTTATTTAAAGGAATGGATTCTTATTCCTACATAGAATTGGTTCGTATCCTCCACATTTCAAAGGAAAATAAATATTAGGCTAAACTCGATGAAAAAATTCCTATGATGTGAACCAATTGGCATCTCTTTTTCTATCTCTACTCATAGGATTTGAGATACATGTCATCTCATTTTCTACAACTTTCCTATTCCTATGATATTCCTATCCTACGAACCAAAAAAGACTAGGGGATATGAAAATCCAAATATTTGATACAACCATTTGTGTAATGTCTTCGAGGATATGCAAATCCTAATATTGGATACAAGCATTTGTGTAGCGTCTTAGAGGGAATGGAAATCCGAATATTGTATACAAGCATTTGTGTAAAGTATCTATCTCCAATAATAAATTATGTGTATTAAATTCATGCTCCAATCAGTTGCTCCGAACATTCGAACTATGGGAGGTGCGATACAATCTGCTATATGAACTTATAGAAAGCCATGATGAGAATGCTCAGGGTGAAGGCAGCGAGCATCTAGGTGCCGCCGAATCCAATGGCCAACTGCTCAAAAGAAGTTGTTGGAGTGGTGGTGTGAGGAGAAGAACAGGATTGCATGATATTTAGTGCACTGTCTTTGCTATGCACATTCAATGCCTTAGAGGATACGAAAATCTAAATATTAGATACAACCATTTGTGTAATGTCTTAGAGGACATGAAAATCCAAATGTTGGATACGGGCATTTGTGTAATGTGGTTTGATCTTCATGGGAAAGCACGGTTGCAGAGTTTGAAACTCCACGGCCCAGCGTGGAGGGAGTAGTGTGTGCCCCTTTGCGGGGAGCAACTAGTTAACGAGCGCTCCTTCGGGAGCCTGGCAACGATCAGCGCCACTTGACGCGCTCTCAGCCATTCGCCACGTGTCGCACTCTGGATGCTCCCTTCAGATTTTGTTTTTTTATTTTTCCGCACGCGTTTTTGGCTTTTTAAACGGTTTTTTTTCGACGTTTTGGCTTTTTCCCAGTCTTCCTTAGCTTTTCGACCAAAAATTTTTTTTCGGGAAAAAATTTCTTTACACGAAAAAACGCGTTGTCTTTTTCCTTTCGCGAAAAGTCACGGTTTTTCTTCCGCGAGAGGCACGGTTGTGCTTTAGCAAAAGTCACGGCCGTGCCTTTCGAAAAAAAACGCGTTTTCTATTTTTTTTTCTTTCGCAAAAAGTCACGGTTTTTCTTCCGCAAAAGGCACGGTTGTGCTTTCACGAGAGTCACGTCCGTGCCTCTCGGAAAGGAAAAAACAAAATGCGTTTTCTGTTTTTTTTTTCTTTCGCGAGAGTCATGGTTTTGTTTCCGCGAGAGGCACGGTTGTGCTTTCGCGAGAGTCACGGCCGTGCCTCTCGGAAAGGAAAAGAAACGCGTTTTCTATTTTTTTCGTGAGAGTCACGGTCTTGCTTTCGCCAGAGGCACAGTTGTGCTTTCGCGAGAGTCACGGGCATGCCTCTTTCGGAAAGGGAAAAACATGTTTTCTGTTTTTTTTCCTTCCACGAGAGTCACGGTTTTGCTTCCACGAGAGGTATGGTTGTGATTTCGCGAGAGGCACGGGCGTGCCTCTTTGAGAAAGAGAAAAAAACCATGCTCCCGGTTTGGTTTTTTCATCCGGTTTTTTTCATGAAAAAAAAGTTTATCAAAACCTATTAATATGGGATCTAGTTTTGAAGATCTCAACGCGAGGAATTCAATGGTGAAAACGGTTTGAGATTTGAACGCATGGTTTAAAAGATAAAACGTTTTGAATAAATGGATCTACGAAAAAAGGAAAAACTCCTAGGTTGCGACAAGTGGCGCTCTGTATATGCGCCACTTGTCGTGACCTGGAAAGGTGGAGTTCTTTGCAACGAGTACTTCTTAATCAGTGATTTCGCCCTTTTGCATTTGCAGGAATCGAATAAGCGCCGTTCAGGAAATCTTTGAGAGCAGCTAGTTTTTTTTTAGGGGTTGAGAGCAGCTAGTTGGGTCTGGGCAAGTTACCGTGGTCGGAATCCGGACTGCGTATAGGTTAACATAACGGTCCAGTAAGATACGTGCGTGGGCTGGGCCAGCGAGATAGGTTAACATAACGGTCCAGTAAGAAGCCGATCAATTTCCTTCGCTCAATTTTTTCCCCGAAATCCCGAGGCTTCCGAACCGTCGCCGCTATCGCCAACAGCGCCTCCACGCGCAAACCCTTTCCAATCGCGCTTGCAGCCATGGCCAGTCCGCTGGACGGCCACGACACCAACGGGAACAGAAGGATGTTTCCGGTAATTTCCGCCACACATTAAAATTTCTTCTCTATTTTTTACTATATTTTTCTCCGAGAGAAACAAAAGCTTTTGACCAGATCTATTGAGGTTTCAGATCTCACTGATTCCTTTGTTGCCGACAAAAAAGGAAAAAAGAATAATTTGGTGCGTCTCCTATACTAAGACGGACACCTTGTCCGGGAAAGATACCAACAGGCCAGGGAGACGCACATATCTATATATATATACACACATATTTTATCGGTATCTATCAATGTATATGTGTGTTCGTGTCAGCGTAGTCAGTGCCGTGCATTACATATGGAGATTATTAAGATCCTAGTTATATTTTGGTTTTGTGTCTTGCTGCATCGACTTGATGGGGGTTAATGGTACATTCCCAAAGAAATCGGCTAATGATGCAAGGAAAATAAAGAAGAGGAAGTCACAGAGGATGCAAAGGACGGGGAGTGTGCCACAGAGGAAACAAAGGACAATGAGTTTGCAGCCTATAAGGAAGCAGTTGTTGGACGTGATGGTGTGGGAGATCTTGATCCGGCTGCCCGTGGAGTCCCTGGTGAGGTTTAAGTTGGTTAGCAAGGCCTGGTACGCTATCATCTTTGACCCTGCTTTTATTCGTGCGCACCTCCACTGCTCCAAACAGAAACAACAACGCAACGCGTCTTCCTTCCTCGTCACCCCCCACATTTATCTGGAACCAAATCCTTCGGGTTTTTCTCCACCAACATCCGTTTCTACCTGTGGTCTTTACAACAAGATGACATGAGTAGGAGCAGTAGTAGTGCAACACTCCTTTATGGGAGGCAGTTCCCCATTGGCGAGTTTGGGCTGGTGTCCCAAATGGCACACTGTGTCTGTGATGGGTTGGTGTTGATCCCCACAAACACCAACGCTTATGTTTTCAACCTAGCCACTAGAGATGCTGTTGCGCTACCAGGTGCCACCGCAATATGTTGCAGCACTCCACCTACCTTCCGATTGGTTTCGGCCTTGATGTTTCCACTGGAACATATAAGGTTGCACGGTCTTTCTACCGTTCCTGTGATTGCAGTTCTGTTGCAATGGGAATGGAGGTCTTCACCATTAATGGTGACGAGGGCAACTGGAGGGAAACCTTGCTGGATCCACCATACCCTATTATTTGTCCGCAAACTGCCATACACTGCAAGGGTTCCCTATTCTATTTCATAGATAAGAAAATTCAACAATGTCCCCCGCAGGCGCTGCTTCGTTTCTGCCTTCAAGATGAAACATTTGGTATCACTCCATTGCTTAACAACATGTACCCTACAGTAGAAGATGATGATGATATTGTTCTCCATGAGCTTGATGGGGAATTATGTGCTACTTTCTTTAGCAAGTGTGTGCAACGGCAAGAGATATTGTGAATCCAGAGTGGGATTGTCATTATGTAACCAATGTCTCAGATCACTGTTGTCCAGTGGCCTCACTTAGCATCGCTGGTCGGTTTCTCTTACGAAGAGGTCATTGTCTAATCCATTATTACATGAAAGCTCATGGTGTAAAAGAAGAGGATATATTTGATATGGATGACCTAAGGTTCCTTGGGCCCAGTGAAGACACCTTGGGCCATGCATGGAAAAATTTATGTGTGTTTGAGCTACTTTATTCCACTGCAAGCCTTGTTTCTATTACTCCTAAGGCGAGCTTACAAGCTTCATAAGATGTAGGATTGTCTACAAACTCATGCCTACCTTATTCAAGGGAACATCAAATGTTTCTCCCAGGCAAAGGATGAATAAGATGAATCATGACAATGATTTATCGAGTCTCATTAATGTTGTGCGGGGCTCTTAAACAAGCTCATGTGCATGTTTATTCCTGTTGTTTTCATGCAAACTATATTCTTATAGTGGTCTTGGGTTTTTATCAAAGTCTCCAAGTTTCAAATTATATTTCTCCGTGGAACTGATTCTCTATTGAATCATTATGTTAGTTGTTTGATTATGTAGCCTGCAATTTGTGTAGTTCTCTTGTTTCTGGATTCTGCTACTACTTAAAAGAGAGACCATCATCTTATTTCTTTTGCAAGAATACTATTTGTCGTCATGATGTATCTACGTTGAACATAACCATAGGATTAGCATATGATCTTTTTAATTTATTTCCTTTCTTTTTATTGCAACATGAAAGTAAAGAAAGCAAAAACTCAAACTAAACTTTATTATATATCTCGCACATGATTACAAGGATAGATCAGTAAGCAAATTCTCGAAAAGAAAAGATCGAACTAAACTTTTATTCATCTAAAGCAAAACATAACTATGGATTGAACTAAGATAAGTAAAGGCAAAAGATAGTGGGGGTGATACGATACCGGGGCACCTCCCCCAAGCTTGGCGGAAGCCAAGGGGAGTGCCCATACCTGATACTCAATTTTCTTTTGGTGATGAAGAAGAAGGTGGTGGTGATGAAGTAGAGATCTTGTCCCCGGGTTTCCATGGCAGAGGTCCACCATCATAAGAGGAGGAATGAGTCTCACGGGTCCTGCAGCCGGCAGCCAAACTCATACCTTTAAACCTCGCCTCATATTCAAAGACTTGGTTTTGGAGATCGTAGATCTGGCTTTGGAGGAAGTTGATTTGCTCGTTGAGGGTGAAGACGATGTCCTTCATGGACTTGCCATCCACCTTGAGATCACGGGTAAGGTCCGTGGTCATGAGGTGATTGGCATTGAGTCCACGTTCCACCATCCCCTTGCACCGGAAGACTTCCTGCTCCATAGCTTCAAGCCCGGCCTCCACGGTGCCCATCCCCTTTGGGGCCTTGCACATCGTGGATGTGCAACACCATCTCATGCATTTGGATGACTTGAGGGTGTTGCACCAGTCCCCGCAAATATGGGTTGATGACGTTTTTGAAGAACTTGTCCTTGGAGGAGTTTGAAGCGGCCATGGTAGATGAGATCTGACAGAAAACATCAAGGAAAAGAAAACAAAAGATTTCTCAGCGATATGGTGGTCAATAGGTTCGGGGAGTATATAAACATTTTTTAATCTTGGAAATCAAGAAAACTGTAGAAAAACGGAGTCCGGAAGGTACCCTACTCACTCACATCGATATCTATTGATGGGCATCTGAAAGTGCAACTATCCCTAGGTGGTTTTGGTAATTCATAACAACATATAGCTCATTGAGCTAATGCTATTTCAAGATGATTATTTCAGGAAAGCTCAATGATTGGCATGGCATGGATGTGAAAGTGGAACCCTCAAAATGCTAAGGACAAAGAATTGGCTCAAGCTCAAAAGTTCAAGACTCTTCATTTTATATTTTAGTGATCCAAGATCACATTGAGTCTTTAGGAAAAGCCAATACTATCAAGGAGGGATGAGGTGTTGCTTAATGAGCCTCTTGCTTTATGTGCTTGGTGATATGCTCCAAAATCCTCAACCACTTTTCCATAGCCACAAATGACCTAAACACTAAGCCAAACTCGGTCATACCGATTCTTTCAATCCGGCGCCACCGAGTTTCACTTGTCATTTTCCACTGCCAAACCCTAGCAATTCGGTCCTACCGATAAGGATCTCGGTTTCACCGAGATGGGATTGCAAACTCTCTGTTTCCCTTTCATAACTTTTCGGTCTCACTGAAAGAGCGAATCGGTCCCACCGAGATTGCAATGTAAACTCTCTGTTTCCTTCTTGTAACTTTTCGGTCTCACCGAAAGAGCGAGTCGGTCCCACCGAGTTTGCCTGACCAACTCTCTGGTTAGCTTATTGCCAAACTCGGTCTCACCGAGTTTGTGCAATCGGTCTCACCGAGATTACGTTATGCCCAAACCCTAACCGAATCGGTCCTACCGAGTTGCATGTCAGTCCCACCGAAATCTCTAACGGTCACTAGGTTTACTATTTCGGTCCGACCGAGTTTGTTTATTCGGTCTCACCGAGATTGGTAAATTGTGTGTAACGGTTGGATTTTGTGTGGAGGCTATATATACCCCTCCACCTCCTCTTCACTCGTGGAGAGAGCCATCAGAACACATACACCATTCCAACTCATATGTTTTGAGAGAGAACCACCTACTCATGTGTTGAGACCAAGATATTCCATTCTAACCATATGAATCTTGATCTCTAGCCTTTCCCAAGTCGCTTTCCACTCAAATCTTCTTTCCACCAGATCCAAATCCTATGAGAGAGAGTTGAGTGTTGGGGAGACTATCATTTGAAGCACAAGAGCAAGGAGTTCATCATCAACACACCATTTGTTACTTCTTGGAGAGTGGTGTCTCCTAGATTGGCTAGGTGTCACTTGGGAGCCTCCGACAAGATTGTGGAGTTGAACCAAGGAGTTTGTAAGGGCAAGGAGATCGCCTACTTCGTGAAGATCTACCGCTAGTGAGGCAAGTCCTTAGTGGGTGATGGCTATGGTGGGATAGACAAGGTTGCTTCTTCGTGGACCCTTCGTGGGTGGAGCCCTCCATGGACTCGCGCAACCGTTACCCTTCGTGGGTTGAAGTATCCATCAACGTGGATGTAGGATAGCACCACCTATCCGAACCACGGGAAAAACATCCGTGTCTCCAATTGCGTTTGAATCCTCAAAACCCTTCCCTTTATATTCTTGCAAGTTGCATGCTTTACTTTCCGCTGCCAATATACTCTTTGCATGCTTGCTTGAATTGTGTGATGATTGCTTGACTTGTCCTAAGATAGTTAAAATCTGCCAAGAGCTAAAATTGGGAAAAGGTTAAGTTTTTATTTGGTCAAGTAGTCTAATCACCCCCCCTCTAGACATACTTTCGATCCTACAAGTGGTATCAGAGCTTTGGTCTCCATTTTCCTTGATCTCCATAGCTTTTGGTGGTCATAGCCTTGGTTTCACAACCTAGGAGAGTATGGCGTCTAGCGAGGGAAATTATCACCGTAGAGGTCCTTACTTTGATGGCACTAATTTTGCTAGTTGGAAGCTTAAAATGAAAATGCAAATTCTTGGACATAACCCCGCCGTATGGGCTATTATTTGTGTTGGTTTGCAAGGTGAGTTCTTTGATGGGAGAGAACCAAACCGTGAAGCTACCGCGGATGAGTTGAAGATGTTGTAATACAATGCTCAAGCTTGTGATATTCTCTTCAACGGATTGTGCCCCGAAGAATTCAACAAAATCAGCCGTCTTGAGAATGCAAAGGAAATTTGGGACACTTTGATTGATATGCATGAAGGTACCGACTCCGTCAAGGAATCCAAGTTGGATGTGCTCCAAAGTCAACTTGACAAGTTCAAGATGAAGGATGGTGAAGGTGTCGCCGAAATGTACTCTAGGCTTGCTCTCATCACAAATGAGATTGTCGGCTTAGGAAGTGAAGAGATGACCGATAGATTCATCATCAAGAAGATCCTAAGAGCCTTGGATGGGAAATATGATACCGTGTGCACATTGATTCAAATGATGCCAAATTACAAAGATCTCAAACCAACGGAAGTGATTGGAAGGATTGTTGCTCATGAGATGTCACTCAAGGATAAAGAGGAACTTCACAACAAATCAAGTGGTGCCTACAAAGCCTCATGTGAAGTCCCCACATCATCAAGTGAGAAACAAAACTTCAATGAAGAATTGAGCTTAATGGTGAAGAACTTCAACAAGTTCTACAAGAGTAGAAGCAAAGATAGAAGCTTCAAGTCAAGGTCCTACAATGACAAAAGATCTTCTAGTCGAGAGCGAAACTGCTATAATTGTGGAAGACCCGGACACTATTCCAATGAGTGTACGGCTCCCTACAAGAGAAGAGAAGATTCTCCAAAAGGAAGAAGCAAAGAATCACCACCAAGAGAGAGAAGGAGTATAGATGATCGTTATGAACGGAGATACTCACGGAGAAGCAATGATTCGGAAAGGAAGGAAAAATCATCAAGGAGCTACACAAAACGAAGACATCAAGCTCATGTTGGTGAATGGGTATCCGGCTCCGACTCCGACAGCCACTCCGAGAGAAGTTATCACTCCGACTCCGAAGATACTCAAGATGAAGGTGTTGCCGGTCTAGCACTTGTGTCAACCAACTCCTACGACATATTTGACTCACCAAATGAAGGAATTGGAAGATGCTTCATGGCTAAAGGTCCTAAGGTAACACACCCCGAGTATGTTGATTTTCATAGTGATGAAGATGATTTGTTAGGTGATGATGACTTGCTTGTTGATAACTCTAGTGATGAGTACTATGATGAAACATCAATTAATCATGCTAATCGAGATAAAACGAATGACAATGATAAGGAGAAGATTGAGGCTCTAACTAAAGAACTAAACACTCTTAAGTTAGCTCATGAAACTATCTTCGAAGATCATCGAGAACTTTTAAGAGCTCATGAGAAATTACGCTTTGAAAAGCTCAATCTTGAGCAAGAGCATGAGTTCTTAAAAGCAATCAATGATGATCTCCGCAAGAAAAGTTCTTCTTACATTGCCAAGCGTTTACTATTATCCACTTACATGCCTCAAGTCAAGTCTAGTAACAAGAACGAGAAACATTCTTCCTCTAGTAGTAACAATGATCATGCTAAATCCAATATTGTTGCTTCTAGTAGTTCTCTTGATTCCACTAATGATTCTCTTAGCCAAGTTACACTTGAGCAAGAAAATAGCTTATTGAAGGGGATTATAGAGAAAGGAGTGTACAAAAGCCTTGCCGGGAGTAAGCAATTCGAGGAAATTGTGCGCAAGCAAGGAATGCACCGGAAGAATCAAGGTGTTGGTTTTGAACGAAAGTTCAATGCCAATGGAGTTGAGTGGGAAGAAGATCAATACCCCAAGACAAAGTTTGTTCCTCAACAAGAGAAGTCTGATACTTCTTTCAAGGGGACACAAGCTCAAGATGATCTTCCACCACAAGACTACAAGCAAAAAGGCAAGGACAAGCTTCAAGAGGAGATTGATGCATTTGAAGAAGCTCCTAAGACCTTAGTCAAGTGGATTCCCAAGACCACGTCAAGTTCCACTTCATCAAGTACGACTACAACTCCAAGGATTCCCATCAAGATGGTGTGGATCCAAAAGAAGAAGAACTAGAGAGTTCTTGAGGGTGACTCCGCCAACATATTTCACTCTCATCATTTTGGCAAGAACAAGTGCAATCAACTTCCACATCATGCACTAGTTCAAGGAGTCACAAACCCTCTTGTTGGTAAGACAAGGGACAAGGTAACCTAAAGTTTTCATGGACATCATCTTGTGTATGAATCACTCTATGTCTATGGATATCCTTGTTTGTTCCTTGTGGGACTAACCCATGTAGGTATTGAAAGTGCAATTCACTCAAATGGATAGCTCCAAGTGATCTACATCAACATTGAGCATCCACATCGTCAACATCTACATGAAGTCATCATCGACAAAACCCAAGGTTAGTTCATCCCTCTTAGGGGGGATATCACATCTAGGGGGAGCTTTACTCTAAAACTTGAGCTAAAGCAACTCTAAAGATGTGAATACAACAATGCTTTATGTAAAAGTGGTAACCCCACTTGAGCTTAAACGATGAGTATGACCTACGATCAAGTGTTCTCACTTGACTCCTAAGTCAATATACTCATATATAGATGACCTAGTCATTGCAAATTGCTTGATAGATGCTAGAATTGGTTGTGCATGCTTTGCCACATATTTCATTTGCCATCTTATTGTGTGAGCATGTTGGTTGCATATTTTACTCATTCGAGGACATCCACTTGTTGTTTTGATTGTTTGGCTTTATCTTCTTTTGCCAAGTGGATGGACAAGAATGCCTAAGAACCTCCTCTAGCTATCTATGCTTTTCTCGTCTCAAACTCTATTCATGCTGCATCACAAAATTTGATCAAGTCAGATTCGAACCACTCTGTGTGAGGAGCGCTCGAAGTCCCCGATTCGTCATAGACTTAAACTTCCAAAACCTCTTTGTGATTCTCGGTCTGACCGATACCATACTTTCGGTCCTACCGAGATCATCAAGTTGATCTAGGTTTTCGATCTTGGTGCAACCGATTTGAACCACTCGGTCACACCGAGTTGCAATAACTGTATACAGTTTTGCACCTCGGTGCCACCGAGTTGTTCCACTCGGTCACACCGACAGGGTCGGGCTATATATAGTGACGGGCAAAATTTTGGAAATTTCTCTGAAACCTCTTTGCCCGCGCATAGCTCGCTCTGCCTCCTGGGTCTCAGGATCGTCCTCCTCGCCGCCAGCCGCCTCCAGTCGCTAGTCTCCGTCGCCGTCAACGGGAATTCTGCCCCGCCGTTGCCGCCGTAGCGAGTCTCCGCCGAACTAGGGTATGGACTCGATCTTTGTGCTATTCTCCAATCCGATTCCTAGCACATTGTGATCATCATGATTCTTGCCACGTTTGATAAACTCCTATCCAGTCATTGAACTCGTAGATTAGGGTTAATTCAAAAATTTTAGGGTTAGGTTTCCGCCGAAACCATCTCGGACCCACCGAGTTGAAAAACTCGGTCCCACCGATTTGGCTTATGCCATTGTACAAGTAAAACTCGGTCTGACCGAGAATTACTTATCGGTGTGACCGATTTTGGAACTCTGTGAAAGCCTAGCAGTCTCGGTGCCACCGAACTGTGACTCGGTCTGACCGAGTTCACTAGTTCTGGTGCCAAAACTGCTTCGGTGTCATCGAGTTTGAAAATTGGTAGATCCGAGATGATTTCAGTGGGAAACTAAAACTAAGTTTTTGAATTACTCTTTTGCAAAATCTCTGCACTTTGTGATGCTCATCTACTCTATCTCATCTATAATCTATTCACAGGGTCAGCAGTCAGAGTTTGCATCATGTCAGACCAAAGTGACAGCCAGAACCTCTCAGAGCAGCAAGTGGTGATGAGTGAGGGCACTAGTACCTCCAGCTCTTCAGATGATGGCAGCAGGAGCACCCCCAGCAATCTGCCTAAAGCTGCCACTAGACAAAGGAAGAAGAGAACTTCTGATTCTAAAGATGAAGATTATGTGGCAGAGGAAGATGCCACATCAAGGAGAGTTGAGCCAGCTCAAGGCACAAAGCCAGGGCTGAAAATCAAAAGGCCAGCAGGCAGGCAGCCCATGTCTAAGGTTAGAGCTTCAACTGAGAAGCCTGCACCCACAGAGCCAGTTGCTGCTGAGGGCAAAAAGAGGAAGGAAAGGGTCAAGAAGACTGTA
The DNA here is from genome assembly GCA_034509565.1 of Triticum monococcum. Lineage (NCBI taxonomy): Eukaryota > Viridiplantae > Streptophyta > Magnoliopsida > Poales > Poaceae > Triticum > Triticum monococcum. Next base: position 748,197,595 of record CM067843.1, on the reverse strand, counting down.
GCCAGAGTGCTTGGCAAGGCCTCCATCATGGAAGATGAGGAGGAAGAAGAAGAGGTTGCTGCTCCAGCACCCAAGGCACCCAAACTTATGGGAGATGCCATAAGGTCAGGGGCAACTGCATCCAAGCCCAAGGAAGCACCTAAGGCTGCATCTAAGCCAAAGAGTTCACCAAAGAGAAACACAAGAAGCATTCCAGCCACTGAAAAGAACAAGGCCCCGGTGCCTGAAGCTGCAGAGGAAGAGGAAGAGCATGTCCTTAGGAAGCTCAAGCCCAAGATCCCAGACCACAACGATGCTCATCCTATGGCTGAGGATATGAAGCTCAGGAAAGACTCAGGGATGAGGAAGTGGAGAGAGACAGATCCCTATGCTACCAGAAGGAGGACTGCAGTGGACTACAGGTTTCACACCAAGGGGCAGCAAGATTTCTATGAGACAGTTTTGCTTGACAAGAAGCCAATAGTATGTGACATGAGATGGGTCGACTGGACCTACATGAAGGAAAATGAGGAACACTATCCTGGAGTGTATGACAGCTTTAGTGCGTGTGGAGTTGCAGACTTTGTTGGGCAGAAGCTCACAAAGTGGAACGAGAAGCTAATCATGCAATTCTACTCCACAGCACACTTCTACCTAGATGGGAGGATCACTTGGATGTCAGAAGGTACGAGGTACCAGTCCACAGTTGCTGAATGGGCACAGCTTATCAATGCCCCCGAGGAAAATGAAGATGACTTAGATGTCTACTCCAAGAAGAAGATGGATCACAACTCTATGGCAAATATGTACAAGGAGATTCCAACAGATGATCTTGACACTCACCAGTTTGGGTCTGTGAAACACTTGCTATCAGGATTGCCTACGATCAACTGGATCCTTACGCACACTCTTTTGCCCAAGTCTGGAGATCACAGGATGATCAGAGGTCACGCCATTAACTTGCTACATATCTTTGATGTACCTCAGAAATTCAAAGTCATGAGCCTCATAGTGGAAACAGTCAAGAGGACAGCTGCCGACCAGAAGAGGAGTTGTGGGTATGCCCCACAGATTCAGGAGCTCATCAACTCAAAGATGGGCACGGGCACATACTTGTTGGATAAGGAACACCTACCCATCCGTCCAGACTTCAAAGATAATCAAGTGATCATGACTGAGAATGAGTCATCATCTGCCCAAGCACAAGTCAAGAAGGAGAAGGCGAAGAAGGAGAAAGCTGCCAGGATGCCTACTCAAGAGGAGGCATCTGAATATTTTCTGAAAACCAAACAAGAGCAGCTTGGTTACCTGATTGCGTCCACCCTGCAGATTGAGCAAGGACTAGCCACCCTAACTCAGAACCAGGCAAGCTTAGAGAGGATCATGGAACAGAGGTTCTATGATTTGGACATCAAGGTGACAGAGATACAGACTGCCGTGGAGCAGCTCCAGAATGACATGAATGAGAGGAGAGGCAGGACTATGACTGATGCTTTTGCCAGGGTGCCACGAGGTCAGACCGTCTGCAATGCTAGTTGCTGACACCAGAGCTACCACGTCTGCGCCAGCCACAGCCTCAGTTCCACCAGCTCCAGCGTCCACTTCAGCCTCAACTCTGACCACGTCTACCGAAGGCTTCGTCCTTGGAGTGCTCCGGACTCCACCACCACCTGAAGATCAAGCCTGAGCATCGACTTAGCACTATGCATTTTCTAGGAACTTTTTGGTAACTTGTTGCCAAAGGGGGAGAAAATGTATAGATCATAGGCTTCGAGAGAGAGTGTTGCTTTTATTCTCTCTTGTTTTATTTGGTGGTTTTTCGAACTTTATTTGCTTGTGTGTGAGATACTACGTCCTTATGCCTGTGAGACATCGATGATCATGTGTTTGATCATAAGCTACACTTAATGTTTGCTTAATATTATCATTCTATCTATCTTATGTGATCACTCGCTTTTCTTGGTGATGAGTGCATGTACTTCTTTCTTATCATTTTTGAGCACTCTATCAAGATGTATGTGACACGGAAGAGTAACCCATGACTCTAATTTCTTGTGCATTTGCAGTCCAAAGCAAATTCTAAATATGCACAAATTTAGGGGGATCTCTTACTTGTCACATACTTCTCAAAGCGACGATGTATTTCATGATTATTATAATTTGTCGAAGCTTTGATCTATATGTTGTCATCAATTACCAAAAAGGGGGAGATTGAAAGTGCAACTATCCCTAGGTGGTTTTGGTAATTCATAACAACATATAGCTCATTGAGCTAATGCTATTTCAAGATGATTATTTCAGGAAAGCTCAATGATTGGCATGGCATGGATGTGAAAGTGGAACCCTCAAAATGCTAAGGACAAAGAATGGGCTCAAGCTCAAAAGTTCAAGACTCTTCATTTTATATTTTAGTGATCCAAGATCACATTGAGTCTTTAGGAAAAGCCAATACTATCAAGGAGGGATGAGGTGTTGCTTAATGAGCCTCTTGCCTTATGTGCTTGGTGATATGCTCCAAAATCCTCAACCACTTTTCCATAGCCACAAATGACCTAAACACTAAGCCAAACTCGGTCATACCGATTCTTTCAATCCGACGCCACCAAGTTTCACTTGTCATTGGCCACTGCCAAACCCTAGCAATTCGGTCCTACCGATAAGGATCTCGGTCTCACTAAGATGGGATTGCAAACTCTCTGTTTCCCTTTCGTAACTTTTCGGTCTCACCGAAAGAGCGAATCGGTCCCACCGAGATTGCAATGTAAACTCTCTATTTCCTTCTTGTAACTTTTTGGTCTCACCGAAAGAGCGAGTCGGTCCCACCGAGTTTGCCTGACCAACTCTCTAGTTAGCTTATTGCCAAACTCGGTCTCACCAAGTTTGTGCAATCGGTCTCACCGAGATTACGTTATGCCCAAACCCTAACCGAATCGGTCCTACCGAGTTGCATGTCAGTCCCACCGAAATCTCTAACGGTCACTAGGTTTACTATTTCGGTCCGACCGAGTTTGTTTATTCGGTCCCACCGAGATTAGTAAATTGTGTGTAACAGTTGGATTTTGTGTGGAGGCTATATATACCCCTCCACCTCCTCTTCACTCGTGGAGAGAGCCATCAGAACACATACACCATTCCAACTCATATGTTCTGAGAGAGAACCACCTACTCATGTGTTGAGACCAAGATATTCCATTCCAACCATATGAATCTTGATCTCTAGCCTTCCCCAAGTGGCTTTCCACACAAATCTTCTTTCCACCAGATCCAAATCCTATGAGAGAGAGTTGAGTGTTGGGAAGAGTATCATTTGAAGCACAAGAGCAAGGAGTTCATCATCAACACACCATTTGTTACTTCTTGGAGAGTGGTGTCTCCTAGATTGGCTAGGTGTCACTTGGGAGCCTCCGACAAGATTGTGGAGTTCAACCAAGGAGTTTGTAAGGGCAAGGAGATCGCCTACTTCGTGAAGATCTACCGCTAGTGAGGCAAGTCCTTCGTGGGCGATGGCCATGGTGGGATAGACAAGGTTGCTTCTTCGTGGACCCTTCGTGGGTGGAGCCCTCCGTGGACTCGCACAACCGTTACCCTTTGTGGGTTGAAGTCTCCATCAACGTGGATGTAGGATAGCACCACCTATCCGAACCACGGGAAAAACATCCGTGTCTCCAATTGCGTTTGAATCCTCAAAACCCTTCCCTTTATATTCTTGCAAGTTGCATGCTTTACTTTCCGCTGCCAATATACTCTTTGCATGCTTGCTTGAATTGTGTGATGATTGCTTGACTTGTCCTAAGATAGTTAAAATCTGCCAAGAACTAAAATTGGGAAAAGGTTAAGTTTTTATTTGGTCAAGTAGTCTAATCACCCCCCCTCTAGACATACTTTCGATCCTACAGCAACTCCATAGCCTATTGATACGCCTAGTTGATGTGAGACCATCTTCCTCCTTTTTGTCTTCTCCACAACCACCGCTCTATTCCACCTATAGTGCTATGTCCATGGCTCACGCTCATGTATTGCGTGAAAGTTGAAAAAGTTTGAGAATACTAAAGTATGAAACAATTGCTTGGCTTGTCACCGGGGTTGTGCATGATTTGAGTATTTTGTGTGATGAAGATGGAGCATAGCCAGACTATATGATCTTGTAGGGATAAGCTTTCTTTGGCCATGTTATTTTGAGAAGACATAATTGCCTTGTTACTATGCTTGAAGTATTATGGTTTTTATGTCAATATTAAACTTTTGTTTTGAATCTTATGGATCTGAATATTCATGCCATAATAAAGAGAATTACATTGATAATTATGTAAAGTAGAATTCCACATCAAAAATTCTGTTTTTAACATTTACCTACTCGAGGACGAGCAGGAATTAAGCTTGGGGATGCTTGATACGTCTCCAACGCATCTATAATTTTTGATTGTTTCATGCTATTATATTATCTTTTTGGATGTTTAATGGGCTTTAATATCCTCTTTTATATTATTTTTGGGACTAACCTATTAACCGGAGGCCGAGTGCCAGTTTCTGTTTTTTTGCCTATTTTAGAGTTTTGCAGAAAAGGAATACCAAACGGAATGAAACCTTCGCGATGATCTTTCTTGGACCGAAAGCAAACCAAAAGACTTGGAGTTGAATCCTGGAACTCCGCGAGGAGGCCACGAGGCAGGAGGGCGCACCGAGGGGGTAGGCGTGCCCCCACCCTCATGGGCCCCACGGAGCTCCACCGACGTACTTCTTTCGCCTATATATACACTATACCCTAGAAACATCAGGGAGAGCCACAAAACCACTTTTCCACCACCGCAACCTTCTGTACCCGTGAGATCCCATCTTGGGGCCTTTTCCGGCAATTTGCTGGAGGGGGAATCGATCATGGAGGGCTTCTACATCAACACCATAGCCTCTCCGATGAAGCGTGAGTAGTTTACCACAGACATTCGGGTCCATAGTTATTAGCTAGATGGCTTGTTCTCTTTCTTTGGTTTTCAATACAAAGTTCTCCTCGATGTTCTTGGAGATCTATTCAATGTAATACTCTTTTGTGGTGTGTTTGCCGAGATCCGATGAATTGTGGATTTATGAACACGTTTATCTATGAATATTATTTGGTTCTTCTCTGAATTCTTATATGCATGATTTGATATCTTTGCAAGTCTCTTCGAATTATCGGTTTAGTTTGGCCTACTAGGTTGATCTTTCTTGCAATGGGAGAAGTGCTTAGCTTTGGGTTCAGTCTTGTGGTGTCCTTTCCCAGTGATAGTAGGGGCAACAAGGAACGTATTGTATTGTTGCCATAGAGGATAAAAAGATGGGGTTTATATCATATTGCTTGAGTTTATCCCTCTACATCATGTCATCTTGCTTCATGCGTTACTCTGTTCTTATGAACTTAATACTCTAGATGCATGCTGGATAGCGGTCGATGTGTGCAGTAATAGTAGTAGATGTAGAATCGTTTCGGTCTACTTGACACGAACGTGATGCCTATATTCATGATCATTGCCTTAGATATCTTCATCACTATGCGCTTTTCTATCAATTGCTCGGCAGTAATTTGTTCACCCACCGTAATACATGCTATCTTGAGAGAAGCCACTAGTGAGACCTATGGCCCATAGATCTCTTTCTTATTATATTGCATCTCTTTATTTTACATCGCATCTCGTTTACTACTTTGCAATCTTTACTTTCCAATCTATACAACAAAAATACCAAAAATATTTACTTTACTATCTTGATTAGATCTCAATTTTGCGAGTGACCATGAAGGGATTAACAACCCCTTTATCGCGTTGGTTGCAAGGTTCTTGATTGTTTGTGCAGGTACTAGGTGACTTGTGCGTTGTCTCCTACTGAATTGATAACTTGGTTCTCAAAACCGAGGGAAATTCTTACGCTACTTTGCTGCATCACCCTTTCGTCTTTAAGGGAAAACCAACACATGCTCAAGAGGTAGCATACATCAGTATTAGAGTAGCCTCTCTTTGCTGACGAGCTAGAATAAAATATTTAGTGCCAGGATTGAAAGACATATTTCCTATATGCCTACGATGTCCATCACTACCAGGGATGACAAAGCCACAAATTCTTCCTCCAAGACAATGCCCTGAGAGGACCGAGGTCGGTTTTGATCCATCGGCAACCCATTACTTCCTAGGAATAATAAACCAGCTCCAGATTTTTCGTCATGGAAGATGGACCAACTAGCCCCAACTTGAGTGTCAAGGGAAACAAAAATTAGATTTTGGGTCATGGAAGATGGACCGACTAGTCCGAGCGGCCACTCAATCCCTCTAGTCACCATAAAGGCCACGAACCCCAGTTTCGGACACCATGCACCGGCACAGGATGCTCCGATTCCGGCACAACATACATACCGACATGAACGACCTGCTGGAATGACCTTGGAAGATCCTTGGGTTCTTCAGGATATCAATTGCCTATCTGGGATGGGATCGAAAGAAAATCAGCAGCCAAATGCATACTAAAACAGCGTTGGGAAACATGGATGATTTGCGAAACAGAATGGAAAGGGAAGTAGGAGGAGGTAGCAGGAAGGGGATGGAGAGAAGAAGAGGTCCGGGGAAAGATGACGACGAAGATTTGGAAAAGGGGAGTTGCGAGAGATGGAGGCTGACCAATAGAGGAGACAGGATTTCTGGAGGCAATAATATCATGCCAACTCCAATGCATGACCCCAAACGGATGGGAATCCATACACCACACCATTCCCCGACCCAAACAGACAGAATTTTGACAAAACAGACGTGCATTTGGGGTCGTGCATTGGAGTTGGCCTATGAAATGGAGGGAAACAAGAAAGGAGATATTAGCGAGGGACTTAGCTGATGAAGGATGGATCTAGAGGACAATGCTCAAACACCCGCTAGGGAGGAATCATCGGAGACTCATCAGAGGAATTGCCAGACGATGGCGAGTAAGAGTCATGAAGGATCCAGAGTGGCGCCTCTTAAGCCAGAGGGCTCGGTAACCTTCTGTGTCCGTTGAACTTCGTTGTCCGACCCTGTACCCACCAAAGTACATAATATCACCTCTGAAACAAGGGAAACGCTTGCGTACGGCATGCCGGCCGAGTGATTCGGCCGGACGCACGACGCGCATAGGATGAAAACATGATCCAACCGTGCACATGAAGGAAATATGCCCTAGAGGCAATAATAAAGTTATTATTTATTCCTTATATCATGATAAAAGTTTATTATTCATGCTAGAATTTTATTAACCAGAAACATAATACATGTGTGAATACGTAGACAAACAGAGTGTCACTAGTATGCCTCTACTTGACTAGCTCGTTAATCAAAGATGGTTATGTTTCCTGACCATGAACAAAGAGTTGTTATTTGATTAACGGGATCACATCATTAGTTGAATGATCTGATTGACATGACCCATTCCATTAGCTTAGCGCCCGATCGTTTAGTATGTTGCTATTGGTTTCTTCATGACTTATACATGTTCCTATGACTATGAGATTATGTAACTCCCGTGTGCCGGAGGAACACTTTGTGTGCTACCAAACGTCACAACTTAACTGGGTGATTATAAAGGTGCTCCACAGGTGTCTCCAAAGGTACATGTTGGGTTGACGTATTTCGAGATTAGGATTTGTCACTCCGATCGTCGGAGAGGTATCTCTGGGCCTCTCGGTAATGCACATCACTTAAGCCTTGCAAGCATTGCAACTAATGAGTTAGTTGCGGGATGATGTATTACAGAACGAGTAAAGAGACTTGCCGGTAACGAGATTGAACTAGGTATTGGATACCGACGATCGAATCTCGGGCAAGTAACATACCGATGATAAAGGGAACAACGTATGAAGTTATGCGGTCTGACCGATAAAGATCTTCGTAGAATATGTCGGAGCCAATATGGGCATCCAGGTCCCGCTATTGGTTATTGACCGGAGACGTGTCTCGGTCATGTCTACATTGTTCTCGAACCGTAGGGTCCGCACGCTTAAAGTTACGATGACAGTTTCATTATGAGTTTATGTATTTTGATGTACCGAAGGTTGTTCGGAGTCCCGGATATGATCACAGACATAACGAGGAGTCTCGAAATGGTCGAGACATAAAGATTGATATATTGGACCACTATATTCGGACACCGGAAGTGTTCCGGGGAAGTTTCGGATAAAACCGGAGAACCGGGGGGTTACCGGAACCCCCCGGGGGGGTTAATGGGCCTCATGGGCCTAAAGTGGAGAAGAGGAAAGGCAGCCAGGGCAGGCCGCGCGCCCCCTCTCTTCCTAGTCTGAATTGGACAAGGAGGGAGGGGCGGCGCCCCCCTTTCCTTCCTCTCCTCTCTCCCTTCCTTCCCCCTCTCCTACTTGGACAAGGAAAGGGAGGGGAGTCCTACTCCCAGTAGGAGTAGGACTCCTCCTGCGCGCCTCCTACTAGGGCCGGCCGCACCCCCCCTTGGCTCCTTTATATACAGGGGCAGGGGGGCACCCTAGGATAGACAAGTTGATCTTCGTGATCGTTCCTTAGCCGTGTGCGGTGCCCCCCTCCATGATATTACACCTCGATCATATTGTAGCGGTGCTTAGGCGAAGCCCTGCGACGGTTAAACATCAAGATCGTCACCACGCCGTCGTGCTGACGAAACTCCTCCACGAAGCTTTGCTGGATCGGAGCCTGGGGTGCGTCATCGAGCTGTACGTGTGTTAAGAACTCGGAGGTGCCGGAGTAACGGTGCTTGGATCGGTTGGACCGGGAAGACGTACGACTACTTCCTCTACGTTGCGTCAACGCTTCTGCTTCGGTCTACGAGGGTACATAGACAACACTCTCCCCTCTCGTTGCTATGCATCACCATGATCTTGCGTGTGCGTAGGATTTTTTTTGAAATTACTACGTTCCCCAACAGTGGCATCCGAACCTAGGTTTTATGGTTTGATGTTGTATGCACGAGTAGAACACAAGTGAGTTGTGGGCGATATAAGTCATACTGCCTACCAGCATGTCATACTTTGGTTCGGCGGTATTGTTGGATGAAGCGGCCCGGACCAACATTACGCGTACGCTTACGCGAGACCGGTTCTCCCGATGTGCTTTGCACATAGGTGGCTTGCGGGTGACAGTTTCTCCAACTTTAGTTGAACCGAGTGTGGCTACGCCCAGTCCTTGCGAAGGTTAAAACGGCATCAACTTGACAAACTATCGTTGTGGTTTTGATGCGTAGGTAAGATCGGTTCTTGCTTAAGCCCGTAGCAGCCACGTAAAACTTGCAACAAACAAAGTAGAGGACGTCTAACTTGTTTTTGCAGGGCATGTTGTGATGTGATATGGTCAAGACATGATACTAAATTTTATTGTATGAGATGATCATGTTTTGTAACCGAGTTATCGGCAACTGGCAGGAGCCATATGGTTGTCGCTTTATTGTATGCAATGCAATCGTGCTGTAATGCTTTACTTTATCACTAAGCGGTAGCGATAGTCGTGGAAGCATAAGATTGGCGAGACGACAACGATGCTACGATAGAGATCAAGGTGTCACGCCGGTGACGATGGTGATCATGACGGTGCTTCGGAGATGGAGATCACAAGCACAAGATGATGATGGCCATATCATATCACTTATATTGATTGCATGTGATGTTTATCTTTTATGCATCTTATCTTGCTTTGATTAATGGTAGCATTATAAGATGATCTCTCACTAAATTATCAAGAAGTGTTCTCCCTGAGTATGCACCGTTGCCAAAGTTCGTCGTGCCCAGACACCACGTGATGATCAGGTGTGATAAGCTCTACGTCCATCTACAACGGGTGCAAGCCAGTTTTTGCACACGCAGAATACTCAGGTTAAACTTGACGAGCCTAGCATATGCAGATATGGCCTCGGAACACTGAGACCGAAAGGTCGAGCGTGAATCATATAGTAGATATGATCAACATAATGATGTTCACTATTGAAAACTAATCCATTTCATGTGATGATCGGTTATGGTTTAGTTGATTTGGATCACGTGATCACTTAGAGGATTAGAGGGATGTCTATCTAAGTGGGAGTTCTTAAGTAATATGATTAATTGAACTTAAATTTATCATGAACTTAGTACCTGATAGTATCTTGCTTATGTATGTTTGATTGTAGATAGATGGCCCGTGCTGTTGTTTCGTTGAATTTTAATGCGTTCCTTGAGAAAGCAAAGTTGAAAGATGATGGTAGCAATTACACAGACTGGGTACGTAACTTGAGGATTATCCTCATTGCTGCACAGAAGAATTACGTCCTGGAAGCACCGCTGGGTGCCAGGCCTGCTGCTGGAGCAACACCAGATGTTATGAACGTCTGGCAGAGCAAAGCTGATGACTACTCGATAGTTTAGTGTGCCATGCTTTACGGCTTAGAATCGGGGCTTCAACGACGTTTTGAACGTCATGGAGCATATGAGATGTTCCAGGAGTTGAAGTTAATATTTCAAGCAAATGCCCGGATTGAGAGATATGAAGTCTCCAATAAGTTCTATAGCTGCAAGATGGAGGAGAACAGTTCTGTCAGTGAGCATATATTCAAAATGTCTGGGTATAATAATCACTTGATTCAGATGGGAGTTAATCTTCCAGATGATTGCGTCATTGACAGAATTCTCCAATCACTGCCACCAAGCTACAAGAGCTTCGTGATGAACTATAATATGAAAGGGATGAATAAGACTATTCCCGAGCTCTTCGCAATGCTGAAAGCTGCGGAGCTAGAAATCAAAAAGGAGCATCAAGTGTTGAGGGTCAACAAGACCACTAGTTTCAAGAAAAGGGGCAAAGGGAAGAAGAAGGGGAACTTCAAGAAGAACAGCAAGCAAGTTGCTGTTCAAGAGAAGAAACCCAAGTCTGGACATAAGCCTGAAACTGAGTGCTTCTACGGCAAGCAGATTGGTCACTAGAAGCGGAACTGCCCCAAGTATTTGGCGGATAAGAAGGATGGCAAGGTGAACAAAGGTATATGTGATATACATGTTATTGATGTGTACCTTACTAGAGCTCGTAGTAGCACCTGGGTATTTGATACTGGTTCTGTTGCTAATATTTGCAACTCGAAATAGGGACTACGGATTAAGCGAACACTGGCAAAGGACGAGGTGACGATGCGCGTGGGAAATGGTTCCAAAATCGATGTGATCGCGGTCGGTACGCTACCTCTACATCTACCTTCAGGATTAGTATTAGACCTAAATAATTGTTATTTGGTGCCAGCGTTGAGCATGAACATTATATCTGGATCTTGTTTAATGCGAGACGGTTATTCATTTAAATCAGAGAATAATGGTTGTTCTATTTATATGAGTAATATCTTTTATGGTCATGCACCTTTGAAGAGTGGTCTATTTTTGATGAATCTCGATAGTAGTAACACACATATTCATAATGTTGAAGCCAAAAGATGCAGAGTTGATAATGATAGTGCAACTTATTTGTGGCACTGCCGTTTAGGTCATATTGGTATAAAGCGCATGAAGAAACTCCATACTGATGGACTTTTGGAACCACTTGATTATGAATCACTTGGTATTTGCGAACCATGCCTCATGGGCAAGATGACTAAAACACCGTTCTCCGGTACTATGGAGAGAGCAACAGATTTGTTGGAAATCATACATACAGATGTATGTGGTCCGATGAATGTTGAGGCTCATGGCGGATATCGTTATTTTCTCACCTTCACAGATGACTTAAGCAGATATGGGTATATCTACTTAATGAAACATAAGTCTGAAACATTTGAAAAGTTCAAAGAATTTCAGAGTGAAGTTGAAAATCATCGTAACAAGAAAATAAAGTTCCTACGATCTGATCGTGGAGGAGAATATTTGATTTACGAGTTTGGTGTACATTTGAAACAAAGCGGAATAGTTTCGCAACTCACGCCACCCGGAACACCACAGCGTAATGGTGTGTCCGAACGTCGTAATCGTACTTTACTAGATATGGTGCGATCTATGATGTCTCTTACTGATTTACCGCTACCGTTTTGGGGTTATGCTTTAGAGACGGCCGCATTCACGTTAAATAGGGCACCATCAAAATCCATTGAGACGACGCCTTATGAACTATGGTTTGGCAAGAAACCATAGTTGTTGTTTCTGAAAGTTTGGGGCTGCGATGCTTATGTGAAAAAGCTTCAACCTGATAAGCTCAAACCCAAATCGGAGAAATGTGTCTTCATAGGATACCCAAAGGAGACTGTTGGGTATACCTTCTATCACAGATCCGAAGGCAAGACATTCGTTGCTAAGAATGGATCCTTTCTAGAGAAGGAGTTTCTCTCGAAAGAAGTGAGTGGGAGGAAAGTAGAACTTGATGAGGTAACTGTACCTGCTCCCTTATTGGAAAGTAGTTCATCACAGAAACCGGTTTCTGCGATACCTACACCAATTAGTGAGGAATTTAATGATGATGATCATGAAATTTCAGATCAAGTTACTACTGAGCCTCGTAGATCAACCAGAGTAAGATCCGCACCAGAGTGGTACGGTAATCCTGTTCTGGAAGTCATGCTACTAGATCATGATGAACCTACGTACTATGAAGAAGTGATGGTGAGCCCAGATTCCGCAAAATGGCTTGATGCCATGAAAACTGAGATGGGATCCATGTATGAGAACAAAGAATGGACTTTGGTTGACTTGCTCGATGATCGGCAAGCAATTGAGAATAAATGGATCTTCAAGAAGAAGACTGACGCTGACGGTAATATTACTGTCTACAAAGCTCGACTTGTCGCAAAAGGGTTTCGGCAAGTTCAAGTGGTTGACTACGATGGGACCTTCTCACCCGTAGTGATGCTTAAGTCTGTCCGAATCATGTTAGCAATTGCCGCATTTTATGATTATGAAATTTGGCAGATGGATGTAAAAACTGCATTCCTGAATGGATTTCTGGAAGAAGAGTTGTATATGATGCAACCGGAAGGTTTTGTCGATCCAAAGGGAGCTAACAAAGTATGCAAGCTCCAGCGATCCATTTATGGACTGGTGCAAGCCTCTCGGAGTTGGAATAAACGCTTTGATAGTGTGATCAAAGCATTTGGTTTTATACAGACTTTCAGAGAAGCCTGTATTTACAAGAAAGTGAGTGGGAGCTCTGTAGCATTTCTGATATTGTATGTGGATGGCATATTACTGATTGGAAATGATACAGAATTTCTGGATAGCATAAAGGGATACTTGAATAAGAGTTTTTCAATGAAAGACCTTGGTGAAGCTGCTTACATATTGGGCATTAAGATCTATAGAGATAGATCAAGACGCTTAATTGGACTTTCACAAAGCACATACCTTGACAAAGTTTTGAAGAAGTTCAAAATGGATCAAGCAAAGAAAGGGTTCTTGCATGTGTTACAAGGTGTGAAGTTGAGTAAGACTCAATGCCCGACCACTACAAAAGATAGAGAGAAAATGAAATATGTTCCCTATGCTTCAGCCATAGGCTCTATCATGTATGCAATGCTGTGTACCAGACCTGATGTGTGCCTTGCTATAAGTTTAGCAGGGAGGTACCAAAGTAATCCAGGAGTGGATCACTGGACATCGGTCAAGAACATCCTGAAATACCTGAAAAGGACTAAGGACATGTTTCTCGTATATGGAGGTGACAAAGAGCTCACCGTAAAAGGTTACGTTGATGCAAGCTTTGACACTGATCCGGACGATTCTAAATCGCAAACTAGATACGTGTTTACATTAAACGGCGGAGTTGTCAGTTCGTGCAGTTCTAAACAAAGCATCGTAGCAGGATCTACATGTGAAGCGGAGTACATAGCTGCTTCGGAAGCAGCGAACGAAGGAGTCTGGATGAAGGAGTTCATATCTGATCTAGGTGTCATACCTAGTGCATCGGGTCCAATGAAAATCTTTTGTGACAATACTGGTGCAATTGCCTTGGCAAAGGAATCCAGATTTCACAAGAGGACCAAGCACATCAAGAGACGCTTCAATTCCATCCGGGATCTAGTCCAGGTGGGAGACATAGAGATTTGCAAGATACATACGGATCTGAATGTAGCAGACCCGTTGACTAAGCCTCTTCCATGAGCAAAACATGATCAACACCAAGGCTCCATGGGTGTTAGAATCATTACTGTGTAATCTAGATTATTGACTCTAGTGCAAGTGGGAGACTGAAGGAAATATGCCCTAGAGGCAATAATAAAGTTATTATTTATTTCCTTATATCATGATAAAAGTTTATTATTCATGCTAGAATTGCATTAACCGGAAACATAATACATGTGTGAATACATAGACAAACAGAGTGTCACTAGTATGCCTCTACTTGACTAGCTCGTTAATCAAAGATGGTTATGTTTCCTGACCATGGACAAAGAGTTGTTATTTGATTAACGGGATCACATCATTAGTTGAATGATCTGATTGACATGACCCATTCCATTAGCTTAGCACCCGATCGTTTAGTATGTTGCTATTGCTTTCTTCATGACTTATACATGTTCCTATGACTATGAGATTATGTAACCCCCGTGTGCCGGAGGAACACTTTGTGTGCTACCAAACGTCACAACATAACTGGGTGATTATAAAGGTGCTCTACAAGTGTCTCCAAAGGTACATGTTGGGTTGACGTATTTCGAGATTAGGATTTGTCACTCCGATCATCGGAGAGGTATCTCTGGGCCCTCTCGGTAATGCACATCACTTAAGCCTTGCAACCATTGCAACTAATGGGTTAGTTGCGGGATGATGTATTACAGAACGAGTAAAGAGACATGCCGGTAACGAGATTGAACTAGGCATTGGATACCGACGATCGAATCTTGGGCAAGTAACATACCGATGACAAAGGGAACAACGTATGTAGTTATGCGGTCTGACCGATAAAGATCTTCGTAGAATATGTACGAGCCAATATGGGCATCCAGGTCCCGCTATTGGTTATTGACCGGAGACGTGTCTCGGTCATGTCTACATTGTTCTCGAACCGTAGGGTCCACACGCTTAAAGTTACGATGACAGTTTCATTATGAGTTTATGTATTTTGATGTACCGAAGGTTGTTCGGAGTCCCAGATATGATCACGGACATAACAAGGAGTCTCGAAATGGTCGAGACATAAAGATTGATATATTGGACGGCTATATTCGGACACCGAAAGTGTTCCGGGGAAGTTTCGGATAAAACCGGAGAACCGGGGGGGTTACCGGAACCCCTCGGGGGGTTAATGGGCCTCATGGGCCTAAAGTGGAGAAGAGGAAAGGCAGCCAGGGCAGGCCGCGCGCCCCCTCTCCCCCTAGTCCGAATTGGACAAGGATGGAGGGGCGGCGCCCCCCTTTCCTTCCTCTCCTCTCTCCCTTCCTTCCCCCTCTCCTACTTGGACAAGGAAAGGGAGGGGAGTCCTACTCCCGGTAGGAGTAGGACTCCTCCTGCGCACCACCTACTAGGGCCGGCTGCACCCCCCCCTTGGCTCCTTTATATACGGGGGTAGGGGGGCACCCTAGGATAGACAAGTTGATCTTCGTGATCGTTCCTTAGCCGTGTGCGGTGCCCCCCTCCACGATATTACACCTCGATCATATTGTAGCGGTGCTTAGGCGAAGCCCTGCGATGGTTAAACATCAAGATCGTCACCATGCCGTCGTGCTGACGAAACTCCTCCACGAAGCTTTGCTGGATCGGAGCCCGGGGTGCGTCATCGAGCTGTACGTGTGTCAAGAACTCGGAGGTGCTGGAGTAACGGTGCTTGGATCGGTTGGACCAGGAAGACGTACGACTACTTCCTCTACGTTGCGTCAACGCTTCTGCTTCGGTCTACGAGGGTACGTAGACAACACTCCCCCCTCTCGTTGCTATGCATCACCATGATCTTGCGTGTGCGTAGGATTTTTTTTTGAAATTACTACGTTCCCCAACAGCACATGCGTCTGCGCCCTCTCCACCACACGCCCCCGCCCCGCATCTCAACCTTATCATCTTCCTTCTTCCACAACGCTCTACCTCACCTCCTCTGCCATAGCCCCGGCGAGCACTTCTCCCCTCTCACATCACGCGCAACTCCTCAATGGTGTGCTGCTCGCGTGCGTCGTCACCCTGAGAGTCTCAAGGTTTCTTGCGCGCTGCTACGACAGGGGGCCATGGCCTGCGAGCTCATAGGCCAGGGTGGCCATGGCTTATGAGCTTGGGGCAGACGAGGACTGAGGGCTACTACGTGCTGCTATGGCTGGCACTGTCACGTTTTTGCTACGAGGAGCAATCTCACCGAAGCAGTGAACACCCAGAGACACCACCAGTGTTGCAACCTGCATTTGAGGAAGCTACTACCAGCGCGGTAAAAGCTTCAACCAGCTGGGACATTGTTGTGGAACGCAGTAATTTCAAAAAATTTCCTACGATCACGCAAGATCTATCTAGGTGATGCATAGCAACGAGCGGGGAGAGTGTGTCCACATACCCTCATAGACTGAAAGCGGAAGCTTTTTATCAACGCGATTGATGTAGTCATACGTCTTCATGATCCGACCGATCCTAGCACTGAACGTACGACACCTCCGTGTTCAGCACACGTTCAGCTCGATGATGTCCCTCATACTCTTGATCCAGTTGAGGGCGAGGGAGAGTTCTGTCAGCACGACGGCGTGGCGACGGTGATGATGAAGTTACCGGCGCAGGGCTTCGCCTAAGCACCACGGCGATATGACCAATGTGTGTAACTGTGGAGGGGGGCACCGCACATGGGTAAAAGATCAACTTGTGTGTCTTTGGGGTGCTCCCCTCCCCTGTATATAAAGGAGGGAGGAGGCGGTTGGCCTAGGGGGCGCGCCAAGCATAGGGAGTCCTACTAGGACTCCCAAGTCCTAGTAGGATTCCCTTTCCTATTCGGAGTAGGAGAGAAGGAAAGAGAGGGAGAGGAAGAAGGAAAAGGAGGGGGGCTGTGCCCCCACCCCTTGTCCAATTTGGTTTGGGCAGGGGGGAGGTGTGCGCCACCTCTTGGCCCATCTCCCCTCTCTCCACTAAAGCTCAATAAGGCCCATTACTTCTCCCGGTGAATTCCCGTAACTCCCCGGTACTCCGAAAAATACCCGAATCACTCGAAACCTTTCTGATGTCCGAATATAGCCTTCCAATATATGAATCTTTACCTCTCGACCATTTCGAGACTCCTCGTCATGTTCGTGATCTCATCCGGGACTCCGAACAACCCTCGGTCATCAAATCACATAACTCATAATACAAATCGTCATCGAACGTTAAGCGTGCGGACCCTACGGGTTCGAGAACTATGTAGACATGACCGAGGCACATCTCCGGTCAATAACCAATAGCGGAACCTGGATGCTCATATTGGCTCCTACATAATCTACAAAGATCTTTATCGATCAAACCGCATAACAACATGCGTTTTTCCCTTTGTCATCGGTATGTTACTTCCCGAGATTCTATCGTCGGTATCCTCATGCCTAGTTCAATCTCGTTACTGAGAAGTCTCTTAACTCATTCCGTAATGCATCATCCCTCAACTAACTCATTAGTCACATTGCTTGCCAGTCTTATAGTGATGGGCATTACCAAGAGGGCCCAAAGATACCTGTCCGATACTCGGAGTGACAAATCCTAATCTCGATCTATGCCAACTCAACAAACACCATCGGAGACACCTGTAGAGCTTCTTTATAATCACCCAGTTATGTTGTGACGTTTGATAGCACACAAGGTGTTCCTCCTGTATTCAGGAGTTGCATAATCTCATAGTCAGAGGAACATGTATAAGTCATGAAGAAAGCAATAGCAATAAACTAAACAATCATAGTGCTAAGCTAACGGATGGGTCTTGTCCATCACATCATTCTCTAATGATGTGATCACATTCATCAAATGACAACACATGTCTATGGTTAGGAAACTTAACCATCTTTAATTAACGAGCTAGTCAAGTAGAGGCATACTAGGGACACTCTGTTTTGTCTATGTATTCACATATGTACCAAGTTTCTGGTTAATACAATTCTAGCATGAATAATAAAAATTTATCATGATATAAGGAAATATAAATAACAACTTTATTATTGCCTCTAGGGCATATTTCCTTCAGACATATGCTGGAGCCGACCACTGTCACAGCAAAAAGCTACAACCATTATCTCCAAAAGCTTCAACCGGCGTGACAAAAAGCTTCAACAATGGTTGATAGACGTCGGGGCTGGCCACTGCCAACAGAAAAAAGCTTCAACCGGTGTCGCAAAAAGCTTCAACCGGTGTCGCAAAAAGCTACATCCATGACGACAGATGTTGGAGCTGGTCACTGCCAACAACTCAAAGCTGCAACCTGCGATGTAGAAAGCTTCAGTCGGCCTTGCAAAAAGCTTCAACGACGACGACAACGAGGTTGCAATGGCGAGGTTGCGACGATGAGGTTGCAAGCTGCAACGGTGAGGCTGCTACCCGACGACGACAAGACTACGACAGTGAAGGTTGCAAGCTGCGACGGCGAGGCTTCTACCCGATGACGGCTGATGTCCGACGGACCGGAGGGACGCGCAGCGACCGACCTAACTGTTGGGCCGGTGCGCCAGCGCCTAGCGTAGCCCCTGAAACAAACCAAGAAACATATAGCTTTCTAACGCAAACACAACTACAAAGCATTCCTAACGAGTCAACCACAACTTTCCTCTCGCTAAAGTAGACAAGAGAGGTGACTCGGTTGGCGACCCCAGCACCTAGGCTCCCGCCGTTGATCTCATCGGGTCCCCTCATTTTAGTCGCCCTCCTTGGCATCATGAGACGAGGAGGGCCCATATCCACGGGTGGGCAGTGTATATAGTGTAGTTTGTTGGCTCTGTAACTAGGCTTTTGCTATTGGGGTGGTCTCTTCAGCGTCGCGATTGGCCCTGACCGGGCGGCGAGGGTGGCGGAGACGCCTGCAACTTGCTGTGCTTCGTGTGCTGCGTTTCTCGTCGCCCTCATCCACGGTGGCGACTTCAGATCAGCTGCTGGTGTGTGATCTGAATCGAGCGCTGATCTGGTTGGGTGCTCGTTGGCGTCATCCTCGGCTCTGGCTTGGGGGGTCACTAGTAGAAAAAGGGCCTATTGTTCCGGTTCGTGAGGACCATTTTGTCCCGGTTTTGAACCGGGACTAAAGGGTCGTTACTAATGCCCTAGGCCTTTAGTACCGGTTGATACGTCTCCAACATATCTATAATCTTTGATTGTTCCATACTATTATATTATCTGCTTTGGATGTTTAATGGGCTTTACTAAACACTTTTATATTATTTTTGGGACTAACCTATTAACCGGGGGCCCAGCCCAAATTGTTGTTTTCTTGCCAATTTCAGTGATTCGAAGAAAAGGGATATCAAACGGAGTCCAAATGGAATGAAACCTTCGGGAGAGTTATTTTTGGAACGGAAGCAATCCAGGAGACTTGGAGTACACATCAGGGAAGCTTCGAGGTGGCCACGAGGCAGGGAGGCGCACCTCCCCCCTGAGCACGCCCCCACCCTTGTGGGCCCCTCGTGGCTCCCCTGACTGACTTCTTTCGCCTATATATATATCCATATACCCTAAAACCATCGGGGAGCAGAATAGATCGGGAGTTCCGCCGCGAGAAGCCTCCGTAGCCACCGAAAACCAATCTAGACCCATTCTGGCCCCCTGCCGGAGGGGGGAATCCCTCTCTGGTTGCCCTCTTCATCATCCCGGTGCTCTCCATGACAAGGAGGGAGTAGTTCTTCCTCGCGGCTGAGGGTATGTACCAGTAGCTATGTGTTTGATCTCTCTCTCTCTCTCTCGTGTTCTTGAGGCGGTACGATCTTGATGTATTGCAAGCTTTGCCATTATAGTTGGATCTTATGATGTTTCTCCCCCTCTACTCTCTTGTAATGGATTGAGTTTTCCCTTTGAAGTTATCTTATCGGATTGACTCTTTAAGGATTTGAGAACACTTGATGTATGTCTTGCATGTGCTTAGCTGTGGTGACAATGGGATATCATGTGATCCACTTGATGTATGTTTTGGTGATCAACTTGCGAGTTCCGTAACATCATGAACTTATGATGTGGGCATACATACGTCTACAAATATTACACGACACATTTTTCAGGTGATTTCTATTGATCATTATATGATATTATATTTTATTACCAAGGACAAAAATACTACACCAATTTATTTCTTGCGTAGGATTGTTGAAGGCATTTGCAAAATAAATATCAAGATGAGAGATTATGTACTTGATGTTTACACAGGCCATACAAGTGCACCAATGCACATGCAGCCAAGGAAGTGCTCATGTGCATGCATGCGTGAGAAAGGTGCAAGGAGGAGCCAGCCTTGCATGCTACGATGCCCATGTACATCACATTGGGGCCATACATCTTGTCAACCAAAGGAAACATCGATTCCGGCTGAGGCGTGCAGAAGTTGGACTTCCTAGGTCCCGCGTTCCGTAAACCACGACATAAGGCGGCTGCTCCTCTTAATAAATAGGTAGTTAAAATTAGGGTTTGGACTCAGGTTTTGTTTAGAGAAGTTTAGCTATATTGCTACTTTTATTTGTCTTCGCTCGTAGCGGCTAGTGCGACCGTCAAGACATCCTATCGGAACCCCATCTTGTGAGATTAATCCCATCTAGCATATTCGCAATTTTGAGATTGCTTGGCTATTATTTTCTTGCATGTTCTTCGATTTGCTTGCAGGACAAATCCTTCGTGGATAGGTCGATCCTGCCGTTGGCTTGGTCGATAACACCGTGGAGTTGGTTCAGCGATTGCCGTGGAAATCCGTCGTGTACGGTTCTCCCTGTATGGTTGGTAGCCGGATCGTGAGGGTCAAGTCCCACCCAAAATCATAGTTATCCTCTCTCATCGAAAGATCGGGTCCTCAGTTCACATCAACTTATGCATAGGGGTTGGCACACGTTTTAGTCTTGAATCTCCAGTAGAAACTTTGAGGCACTCTTTGAAGTTCTTTGTGTTGGTTGAATAGATGAATATGAGATTGTGTGATGCATATCGTATAATCATACCCACGGATACTTGAGGTGACATTGGAGTATCTAGGTGACATTAGGGTTTTTGTTGATTTGTGTCTTAATGTGTTATTCTAGTACGAACTCTATGATAGATCGAATGGAAAGAATAGCTTCATGTTATTTTACTACGGAGTCTTGAATAGATCGACCAGAAAGGATAACTTTGAGGTGGTTTCGTACCCTACCATAATCTCTTCGTTTGTTCTCCGCTATTAGTGACTTTGGAGTGACTCTTTGATGCATGTTGAGGGATAGTTATATGATCCAATTATGTTATTATTGTTGAGAGGACTTGCACTGGTGAAAGTATGAACCCTAGGCCTTATTTCAACGCATTGCAATACCGTTTATGCGCACTTTTACCACTTTCTACCTTGCTGTTTTTATATTTTCAGATTACAAATACCCATATCTACTATGCATATTGCACTTGTATCACCATCTCTTTGCCGAACTAGTGCACCTATACAATTTACCATTGTATTGGGTGTGTTGGGGACACAAGAGACTCTTTGTTATTTGGTTGCAGGGTTGTTTGAGAGAGACCATCTTCATCCTACTCCTCTCACGGATTGATAAACCTTAGGTCATCCACTTGAGGGAAATTTGCTACTGAGGCCCAACAACGTTTACAAGAAGAAGGTTGTGTGGTAGACATCATCGGTTCTTACACAAACCGGGACAGATGGTCCTCCACGTGGCCGGTGCGGCGAGCCCAGGCAGGAGGGCCTTTAGTCCCGGTTGGTGGCACCAACCGGGACCAATAGGCATCCACGCGTCAGCAGCTGGCAGGAGCTGGGGTTTTTTTGTTTTTTCTGAAAGGGGGTGGTTTAGGGGGTAATTTAGGGTGTGGTAGCTAGCTAACAGAGAGAAGTGTCCTCTCCTATTTCCGTGCTTGGTTTACCAATGCTACTTCTATGTCTAAACATGGCTTAGATTAAAGTGAAGGCAACATGTGGTGCATGTCGAAAGTAATATTAATCCTAACTTGATCAAGTTTGGATTAGTACTACTTTCGACATGCACCATATGCTTGTTGCCTTCACTTCAATCCAATCCATGTTCATTTCACCCATTGATATATAATAACTCTTCATGCCTGCATGCATCATCATAATAATAAGTCCTACTAATCATCATCATACAACTTCTACTCGTTATTAATAACAAGTCATACGATCATCATCCTCATAGTCATCGAACCAACCCTACTCAATTGTTCTAGGCACATGATCATCAGTATTAGGTAGGACCCAAATACCCCGACTCTCCATTATGGAGAATGGAGATCATCCTGTCTCCAATTCTTGCGCTTCGCTTCCTTTTGCTTCCAAGAACCTCCTTACGACTGTCCATACATTTTTTCCATTCCTTGATTTTCATGTCTCCACTTTTTTTAGAAATCCAGTATGGACAGTTGAGATTCGTAGGATGACCTGGACGTATGTTCAAAACATCAAGGCAACCACTCTGATACATCAGATGAGGCACACAATCATTCGGGATTTCTTGTTGAAAAACATATAGTAATAACTTCGTAGTTAGCAATGTAGTTAAGTTTTAAAAGAATTTATGCAAAAGGTGCACGAATGTCGTAATACTAAAAAATCTTACCATGACATCTCCATGGATGTTACCATAGTTCAACACGTGCACTAGTGGCACGTATTGACCATAATGTGGAGGAGTTTTACAATAGATATTGTAATTCTCAAGATCAGTACAAAATCCGACCAGATGATTTTTCTCCTTATAAGTTAACTCAGAGCCATCGGTGTAGTAGGTTCTATCTACCATGTTCCGCACATTGTCCGAACAATCAAAATAAGCTGTCAATGGAAATAAGCTGTCAACTATTTTCAAATGAACAATATAAATTAGTTAATAACTATGTTTGAGAAACTCACATAGCGGTAGAATTGGAGGCGTGTCAACAAGGACCCAAATGTCCATATTGTCTTGGTTGATGTCAGGATCACCAAGATCCATGGTGACAAGCATACCCTCATCAAAATCATACATCTTGCAAAATGCTTCCCAATTTTTGCAACCAAAATGGGTTATGCTCTCAGAATTATACAGATTTACTTCAAAATCCATATCATGATGGGTCCTTAGGTGAATTTTCTTTGTTTCCGTACTTTCATGGTCTTCAAAACCCATCCTCTCCAAGACATAGCATCTTGCATGGCATGGGATACGCTAGTGGAATTGTAGAAGATGAAAATTACACGATGAAATAGTTGAAGTCGTGCTTAATTACGAAAAAATAACACTTGTCATCGTTGTGTACCGTTTCAACATCGAAGGTCTCTTCCAGCTTAATGCTGAAGCGCCGACCTTCGTCTAGGTGAGGCCTGTCGCATAGACCTCGGTCGTCGTGGCACTAGCCGCACTCCCCCGGGAGACTTTCGTCATCCGATTACGACATTTCCTATGTTCATAATTCAAATATTGAACTTGTACAATTAAATATATGTACTAAAAAACCTAAATTAGATCATTATTATTCAACACGGGTTGACTATCGGTCTGTCGAGTCTTTTCTTGAAAACACTCAGCTCACGTGGTGTACATATTCGACCGTCAGTGATGGTAGCTCCCCATTTCATCCCCGAGTGCACTACACCAAGTTGTCTAGCACACCGGAATGAAGGAGATGCTACCCCCACAATAACAGTCGGGATTCTTCGTCCTCTCATACATATATATGGTGGAGACTCTCCCTCACTGATTCCTCTCTGACATTGCGACCGTCGGTGATGGTAGCTCCTCCTTTCGTTCCCGAGTGCATTACACCAAATTGTCTAGCATATGGGAATGAAGGAGAAGCTACCCCCACGACAACAGTCGGGATTCTTCGTCCTCTCATATATGGTCGAGACTCGACAGACTTAAATTCAACCCAAAATATCATTTAATTATCTTTCTAAAAAAGGACATATCGTCCTGTCATATATAGGACTCATATTGACATGGAGATTTGGCTGGTCTCACCTCGAGGTCGGAGGGGGGTCGGTGACGGGGACGACGGTGGGGATGATGGAGGGGCTCCTAGATTTCTGCGAAAACATAAACCTTATAAGCTATCAACTAATCAAATGCATACGCCTTGCATAGTGCTCTGCAATTTTAGCATTCAAAGTAGGAGTACTTTTCCAATTTGAGCATTCAATAAGCAAAACCAAATCGTAAAATAAAGTAGTATTCAAATTTGCATGCATTCAATTATAAGCAAAACTACATCATCTCTTGCGTCCTTACATCGTCGAATATTATCACTAATACACCTTGAATACTATCATACATATAGCATCGCTAATACAGCTAGAACCGTAGCGCCCGACGGGTATCGGCGCGAGTGGTGGACACCCAAAGAGAAGGAACCATCACAGGATCATAGCTCCAGTGAGATCCCTGAAGAACCTGCCAGGTATTGTCAAACCTGCCCTCCAAGGCAACCATGTAGCGACGGACGTGTTCGTCCTCCTCGCTGACATGGTGACGTACCACCGCCGCGGTGTCTGGAAGCCTCGGCACCGTCACTAGCCCACGCGACCTCCACCAAACAAGGATCGGGTCAACGACGGGCTGGCTTCTCACCAACCTATGCCCCCGGAAGCTAGCACCTCCCAATACCAGCCCGGCGGAGCCCAGTCCCGGACATGGCCCCTCTGATCAAGCCGGCCTCCTCCATCGAGTCGACGACGAGGATGCGGGATAGGCATCGTCGACGTCAATGCAGGAATAATTGCTTGAACTAAAAAAATAAACTAGTTCTATTAATTTTCTTGCTAAAAATAAACTACTTCTATAGTAAAATAAAGTAGTTTTATTAAATCAACTAGTTCAACTACTAAGCACTTACTATAAATAAAATAAAGTAGTACTTACTAAAAATAAACTACTTCTATAGTAAAATAAAGTAGTTTTAATAAATCAACTAGTTCAACTACTTAGCACTTACTATAAATAAAATAAAGTAGTACTTACTACAAATAAACTACTTCTATATATAGTAAAATAAAGTAGTTTTATTAAATCAACTAGTTCAACTACTTAGCACTTACTATAAATAAAATAAAGTAGTACTTACTAAAAATAAACTACTTCTATATATAGTAAAATAAAGTAGTTTTATTAAATCAACTAGTTCAACTACTTAGCACTTACTATAAATAAAATAAAGTAGTACTTACTAAAAATAAACTACTTATATATATAGTAAAATAAAGAAGTTTTATTAAATCAACTTGTTCAACTACTCAGCCCCTCGACCCTCGACCCCTCGACGACCCTCGAACCCTCGGCCCCTCGACGACCCTTGACCCTCAACCCCTCGGCCCTCGAACCCTTGGCCCTCGACCCCTCGATGACCCTCGCTCGATCCCTCGGTGACCCTCGACCGCTCGGCGATCGAAGAAAAAAAAAGTAGAAAAAAAGAGGAGAAGAAGAAAGGAATAGAGGAGAAGAAGAAAAAAATTCTTCTTCTCCTCTATTCCTTTCTTCTTCTCCTCTTTTTTTCTTCTTTTTCCTCTTCTTAATTATTTTTTTCGACAACTCCCCTCATGTCATGTCCGACGTCCCCCCTCATCAGATGTCTGACCCTTATTTTTTCCTCTCCTTCTTTTTCTTCTTCTTCCTTCTTCCTTCTTCCTAAAAGTAGAACAAACCTAAAATGCATTAAATCAACTAACCTAAAATGCACTAAACTAAAATCGACATCTACTAATTACAACCTAAATAATACATATATGAACAAAACAATTCATCATTCATCTCATTATGTACATCCATGCAGACATATGAACAAAAAACATCATACATATCATCATCTATGAACAAAAAAAGCATAAGATGAACAAAAAAATTTGTATGAACAAAACAGAGAGGAAAAGGGGGCCGACCACCGGACCGAACGGGGAGGGGCGGCGTGCACCGTCGGGGTAGGGCACAGGCGCGGGACGGCGCATTGACGATGAGCTTGGGGCAGGGCAGGGGCGTGGGGCGGCGTGGCGACGGTGAGCTTGGGGCAGGGCGCGCTGGGGCGCGGCAGCGGCGCGGACACTGTGAGCTCGGGGCAGGGCAGGGGCGAGGGTGTCGACGGCGAGCACTGGCAGGGGGCGGCAGCGCGTCGACGGCGAGCTCAGGGCAGGGCGACGGCGACGGTGTCTCGCAACCTGGCGGTTGATAACCCACAAGTATAGGGGATCACAACAGTTTTCAAGGGTAGAGTATTCAACCCAAATTTATTGATTCGACACAAGGGGAGCGAAAGAATATTCTCAAGTATTAGTAGCTGAGTTGTCAACTCAACCACACCTGGAAACATAATATCTGCAGGAAAGTATTTAGTAGCGAAGTAATATGATAGTAGTGGTAACGGTAGCAAAAGGTAATGATAACAAAAGTAATGTTTTTGGTATTTTGTAGTGATGATAGCAATAGCAACGGAAAAGTAAATAAGCAAAGAACAATATATGGAAAGCTCGTAGGCAATGGATCGGTGATAGAGAATTATGTCGGATGCGGTTCATCATGTAACAGTCATAACCTAGGGTGACATAGAACTAGCTCCAATTCATCAATGTAATGTAGGCATGTATTCCAAATATAGTCATACGTGCTTATGGAAAAGAACTTGCATGACATCTTTTGTCCTACCCTCCCGTGGCAGCGGGGTCCTAGTGAAACTAAGGGATATTAAGGCCTCCTTTTAATAGAGTACCGGACCAAAGCATTAACACATAGTGAATACATGAACTCCTCAAAGTACGGTCATCACCGGGAGTGGTCCCGATTATTGTCACTTCGGGGTTGCCGGATCATAATACATAGTAGGTGACTATAGACTTGCAAGATAGGATCAAGAACTGATACGTCCATTTCGCATCATGCTATTATATCGATATTTATTGCATTATGGGCTGTTATTTCACATTATGTCACAATACTTATGGCTATTCTCTCTTATTTTACAAGGTTTACATAAGGAGGGAGAATGCTGGCAGCTGGAATTCTGGGCGGGAAAAGGAGCAAATATTAGAGATCTATTCTGCACAACTCCAAAAGTCCTGAAACTCCACGGAATACCTTATAATAAATAATGAAACATCCTTGCCAAAGATGAAGACCAGGGGGCCCACACCCTGCTCACGAGGGTGGGGGTGCGCCCCCCCTAGGGCGTGCCCCCCTACCTCGTGGGCCCCCTGGTGGCTCTCCGATGACCATCTTCTCCTATATGAAGTCTTTCGTCGAGAAAAAATAAATAAGAAGCAACCTTTCAGGACGAAACTCCGCCGCCACGAGGCGGAACCTTGGCGGATCCAATCTAGAGCTCCGGCAGAGCTGTTCTGCCGGGGAAACTTCCCTCCCGGAGGGGGAAATCATCGCCATCGTCACCACCAATGCTCCTCTCATCGGGAGAGGGCAATCTCCATCAACATCTTCATCAGCACCATCTCATCTCAAAACCCTAGTTCATCTCTTGTATCCAATTCTTGTCTCCAAGTCTGGGATTGGTGCTAGTAGGTTGGTAGTAGTGTTAATTACTCCTTGTAGTTGATGCTAGTTGGTTTAATTGGTGGAAGATCATATGTTCAGATCCTATATGCATATTAATACCCCTCTGATTATGAACATGTTTATGCTTTGTGAGTAGTTACGTTTGTTCCTGAGGACAAGGGAGAAGTCTTGCTATTAGTAGTCATGTGAATTTGGTATTCGTTCGATATTTTGATGAGATGTATGTTGTCTAGCCTCTAGTGGTGTTATGTGAACGTCGACTACATAACACTTCACCATTATTTGGGCCTAGAGGAAGGCATTGGGAAGTAATAAGTAGATGATGGGTTGCTAGAGTGACAGAAGCTTAAACCCTAGTTTATGCGTTGCTTCGTAAGGGGCTGATTTGGATCCATATGTTTCATGCTATGGTTAGGTTTACCTTAATACTTTTGTTGTAGTTGCGGATGCTTGCAATAGAGGTTAATCATAAGTGGGATGCTTGTTCAAGTAAGAAAAGCACCCAAGCACCGGTCCACCCACATGTCAAATTATCAAAGTACCGAACGCGGATCATATGAACGTGATGAAAACTAGCTTTACGATATTCCCATGTGTCCTCGGGAGCGCTTTTCCTTATATAAGAGTTTGTCCAGGCTTGTCCTTTCCTACAAAAAGGATTGGGCCACCTTGCTGCACTTTATTTATTTTTGTTACTTGTTGCTCGTTACAAATTATCTCATCACAAAATTATCTGTTACCACTTATTTCAGTACTTGTAGAGAATACCTTGCTGAAAACCGTTTATCATTTCCTTCTGCTCCTCGTTGGGTTCGACACTCTTACTTATCGAAAGGACTACGATAGATCCCCTATACTTGTGGGTCATCAAGACTCTTTTCTGGCGCCATTGACGGGGAGTGAAGCTATTCCAACTAGTAGTGCTTTTGATTACGTTACTAAGTGGGTGGAAGCTATTCCAACTAGTAGTGCTGATCATAACACTTCTATTAAAATGCTTAAAGAAGTTATTTTTCTGAGGTTTGGAGTCCCTAGATATTTAATGACTGATGATTGTTCACATTTTATTCATGGTGCTTTCCGTAAAATGCTTGCTAAAT
This sequence comes from Triticum monococcum, assembly GCA_034509565.1. Taxonomy (NCBI): domain Eukaryota; kingdom Viridiplantae; phylum Streptophyta; class Magnoliopsida; order Poales; family Poaceae; genus Triticum; species Triticum monococcum. The sequence goes on along the minus strand of CM067843.1, from coordinate 748,168,973 downwards.
ATGACGTCAATCATAGAATTGCATCTCCGTATCACCCCCAATCTAGTGGTCAAGTAGAATTGAGTAATAGAGAACTCAAATTAATTTTGCAAAAGACTGTCAATAGGTCTAGAAAGAATTGGTCCAAGAAACTTGATGATGCATTATGGGCCTATAGAACTGCATATAAAAATCCTATGGGTATGTCTTCGTATAAAATGGTATATGGAAAAGCATGTCACTTACCTATCGAACTAGAACATAAGGCATATTGGGCTATTAAAGAGCTCAACTATGATTTTAAACTTGCCGGTGAAAAGAGGTTATTTGATATTAGCTCACTTGATGAATGGAGAACCCAAGCTTATGAAAATGCCAAGTTGTTTAAAGAAAAGGTTAAAAGATGGCATGACAAAAGGATACACAAGTGTGAGTTTAATGTAGGTGATTATGTATTGCTCTACAACTCTCATTTAAGATTTTTTGCTGGGAAACTTCTCTCTAAATGGGAAGGCCCCTTTGTTATCGAGGAGGTCTATCGTTCCGGTGCCATAAAAATCAACAACTTCGAGGGCACAAATCCGAAGGTGGTAAACGGTCAAAGAATTAAACATTATATCTCAGGTAATCCCATAAATATTGAAACCAATATTATTGAAACCGTAACCCCGGGGGAATATATAAGGGACACTTTCCAGAACGTTTCAGACTTCGAAAAGGAATAGGTATGTGGTACGGTAAGTAAACCGACTCCAAAACGATTTTAAGGCAATATTTCTCCGTTTTGGAATATTTAGAAAAATAGAAAATTAAGTAGCATTACGGGAAGGACACGAGGGCCCCACGAGGGTGGAGGGCGCGCCCTACCCCCTGGGCGCGCCCCCTACCCCGTGAGCTCCTCGTGTGCCTTCCGGACACCGTTTTCTTGCACGATACATATTTTGGTCGGTAAAAATTCACTATATAATCTCCCGGGGGTTTTGACTCCCGTATCACGCAAAAATCTCCTGTTTTTGTTTCGAGCTGTTTTTCTGATAGATCTAGGGGTATCATGACGTCCCCAAGTGCTTCCAAGTACAAGTTCTTCGAGAAGGTCATCAACCCTTACCTCGCGGATGTGCTGCGACACCCTCAAACCATTGAGATGCGTGATGGGTTGCTGCACATCCGCGATGCTGAGGGACCAAAGGGAACCGGAAGCGTGGAGGCGAGGCTTGAAGCAATGGAGCAACAAGTTTTCAAGTGCCAGGGGATGGTGGAGCTTGGAATCAACGCTAGCCACACGATGCTCACGGAGTTCACTAACAATTACAAGTCGGATGCCAAGAACACCGAGGAGGCCATCTTCAAGCTACATGAGAAGATCGAGCACCTCCAAGCCCAAATCTATGACCCGCAAAACCAAAACTGTGAGTATGAATATAGATTCAAAAGAATGAGTTTGGCTGCAGATTCGAGGATTCCGGAGACTCGATCATCCTTCTATGATGGTGAACCTATGCCTTGGAAGATAGATGACAAGCCCGCATCATCAACAACACCTCCACCTTCTTCACCAACCAAGGAGATATAATCACATGGGTATGGGCACTCCCCTTGGCAACTGCCAAGCTTGAGGGAGGTGCCCCGGTATCGTATCACAATCACAACTCCTATCTTTACCGTTTTCCTTAGTTCGATCCTATTAGTAGTATTTTGATCTAGTAGAATAAAGTTTATGGCATGATCTAGTTGTGAGTTTTGCTTTATTATCCTTCTATGTAATCGAGTCCGTGAGCTATATAATAAAGATTAGTGTTGAGTCAAGGGCTTGATTTTCTTGCTATGATCTTGGGTGAATAAAAGGAAAGAGAAAAAGAATAAAAAGAAATAAAAGTTCATATTGATCTTATTGATAGTAATGACTTCACATAGAAAGAGTGTGATGATTAATAGTTGTTGGGAGTTGGTAGACATAGCTTTGGTCATCGTTGCAATTAATAGGAAGTAATAAGGAAAGACAAGTTTCACATATAAATATACTATTATTGACATATTTTATTATTGGGAGCACTCATCAAAATATGATATGCTAAAGAGTTGATGTTGGACAAGGAAGACAACGTAATGGGTTATGTTTTCTTATACCTGAGATAAAGTATGTTGTCATGGATCATCCAACATGTTGAGCTTGCCTTTCCCCCTCATGCTAGCCAAATTCTCAGCACAAAGTAGAGATACTACTTGTGCTTCCAAATACCCTTAATCTAGTTTTGCCATGAGAGTCCACCATATCTACCTATGGATTGAGTAAGATCCTTCAAGTAAGTTGTCATCGGTGCAAAGCAATAAAAATTGCTCTAAATATGTATGATTAGTGTGGGAGAAATAAGCTTTATACGATCTTGTGATGTGGAAGTAATAAAAGCGACGAACTACATAATAAAGGTTCATATCACAAGGGGCAATATAAAGTGACGTTCTTTCGCATTATGATTTTGTGCATCCAACAATAAAAGCGCATGGCAACCTCTGCTTCCCTCCGCGAAGGGCCTATCTTTTATTATTATCTTCTACCTTATGCAAGTGTCATGGTGATCTGCACCTCTCCCTTTTTCATTTTATCCTTTAGCAAGCCTAGCATGTTGGAAAGAACCTGATATATATATCTAATTGGATGTAGGGGGCATGAGTTATTATGGTTGACATTACCCTTGAGGTAAAAGGTTGTGGGGCGAAACCATAAGCCCCTATCTTTCTATGTGTCCGATTAAAACTCTGTAACCACAAGTATTGCACGAGTGTTAGCAATTATGAAGGACTAGATGATAGTTGAGTATGTGGACTTGCTTTTTAGCTCTGACATAGACTCTTTCTGATGTTATGATAAATTGCAATTGCTTCAATGATTGAGGTTATAGTTTGTTGGTTCTCAATAAGGTTTCTGATTCATACTTTTGCATTGTGAATAGATCATCACTTGAACATAAGTAATCATATGACAATATCTATGTATGTTGCTGTTATGAGAATAATCATGATGCCCTCATGTCCGTATTTTATTTTTATCGACGCCTCTACCTCTAAACATGTGGACATATTTATTGTTATCGGCTTTCGCTTCAGGACAAGCGAGGTCTAAGCTTGGGGGAGTTGATACGTCCATTTTGCATCATGCTTTTATATCGATATTTATTGCATTATGGGTTGTTATTTCACATTATGTCACAACAATTATGGCTATTCTCTCTTATTTTACAAGGTTTACATAAGGAGGGAGAATGCCGGCAGCTGGAATTCTGGGCTGGAAAAGGAGCAAATATTAGAGACCTATTCTGCACAACTCCAAGAGTCTTGAAACTCCACGGAATACCTTATAATAAATAATGAAAAATCCTCACCAAAGATGAAGGCCAGGGGGCCCACACCCTGCTCACGAGGGTGGGGGGCGCGCCCCCCTACCTCATGGACCCCCTGGTGGCTCTCCGATGACCATCTTCTCCTATATGAAGTCTTTCGCCGAGAAAAAAAAAGAAGCAACCTTTCGGGACGAAACTCCACCGCCACGAGGCAAAACCTTGGCAGATCCAATCTAGAGCTCCGGCAGAGCTGTTCTGCCGGGGAAACTTCCCTCCCAGAGGGGAAATCATCGCAATCATTATCACCAACGCTCCTCTCACCGGGAGACGGCAATCTCCATCAACATCTTCATCAACACCATCTCATCTCAAAACCCTAGTTCATCTCTTGTATCCAATTCTTGTCTCCAAGTCCGGGATTGGTGCTAGTAGGTTGCTAGTAGTGTTAATTACTCCTAGTAGTTGATGCTAGTTGGTTTAATTGGTGGAAGATCATATGTTCAGATCCTATATGCATATTAATACCCCTCTGATTGTGAACATGTTTATGCTTTGTGAGTAGTTACGTTTGTTCCTGAGGACAAGGGAGAAGTCTTGCTATTAGTAGTCATGTGAATTTGGTATTCGTTCAATATTTTGATGAGATGTATGTTGTCTAGCCTCTAGTGGTGTTATGTGAACGTCGACTACATAACACTTCACCATTATATGGGCCTAGAGGAATGCATTGGGAAGTAATAAGTAGATGATGGGTTGCTAGAGTGACAGAAGCTTAAACCCTAGTTTATGCGTTGCTTCGTAAGGGGCTGATTTGGATCCATATGTTTCATGCTATGGTTACATTTACCTTAATATTTTGTTGTAGTTACGGATGCTTGCAATAGAGGTTAATCATAAGTGGGATGCTTGTTCAAGTAAGAACAGCACCCAAGCACCGGTCCACCCACATGTCAAATTATCAAAGTACCGAACGCGAATCATATGAACGTGATGAAAACTAGCTTGACAATATTCCCATGTGTCCTCGGGAGCGCTTTTCCTTATATAAGAGTTTGTCCAGGCTTATCCTTTGCTACAAAAAGGATTGGGCCACCTTGCTGCACTTTATTCACTTTTGTTACTTGTTGCTCATTACAAATTATCTCATCACAAAACTATCTGTTACCACTTATTGAAGGAAATACGCCCTAGAGGCAATAATAAAGTTATTATTTATTTCCTTATATCATGATAAATGTTTATTATTCATGCTAGAATTGGATTAACCAGAAACATAATACATGTGTGAATACATAGACAAACTTAGTGTCACTAGTATGCCTCTACTTGACTAGCTCGTTAATCAAAGATGGTTATGTTTCCTAACCATGAACAAGGTGTTGTTATTTTATTAACGAGGTCACGTCATTAGTTGAATGATCTGATTGACATGACCCATTTCATTAGCTTAGCACCCGATCATTTAGTATGATGCTATTGCTTTCTTCATGACTTATACATGTTCCTATGACTATGAGATTATGCAACTCCCGTTTACCGGAGGAACACTTTGTGTGCTACCAAACATCACAACGTAACTGGGTGATTATAAAGGAGCTCTACAGGTGTCTCCAAAGGTAGATGTTGGGTTGGCGTATTTCGAGATTAGGATTTGTCACTCCGATTGTCGGAGAGGTATCTGTGGGCCCTCTCGGTAATGCACATCACATAAGCCTTGCAAGCATTGCGACTAATGAGTTAGTTGCGAGATGATGTATTACGGAACGAGTAAACAGACTTGCCGGTAACAAGATTGAACTAGGTATTGGATACCGACGATCGAATGTCGGGCAAGTAACATACCGATGACAAAGGGAACAACGTATGTTGTTATGCGGTCTGACTGATAAAGATCTTCATAGAATATGTAGGAGCCAATATGGGCATCCAGGTCCCGCTATTGGTTATTGACCGGAGATGTGTCTCAGTCATGTCTACATTGTTCTCGAACCGTAGGGTCCGCACGCTTAACGTTATGATGACAGTTATTATGAGTTTATGCATTTTGATATACCGAAGTTAGTTCGGAGTCCCGGATGTGATCACGGACATGACGAGGAGTCTCGAAATGGTCGAGACATAAAGATTGATATATTGGAAGCCTATATTTGGATATCGGAAGTGTTCCGGGTGAAATCGGGATTTTACCGGAGTACCGGGAGGTTACCGGAACCCCCCAGGAGCCATATGGGCCTTAATGGGCTTTAGTGGGAAGGAGAAAGGGGCAGCCCAAGGTGGCCACGCGCCTTCCCCCTCCCCTAGTCCTATTAGGACTAGGAGAGGTGGCCGGCCCCCCTCTCTCTCTTTCCCCCTCGGGGAATCCTAGTCCAACTAGGATTGGGGGGGGGGGAGTCCTACTCCCGGTAGGAGTAGGACTCCTCCTGCGCCCTCCTCCTGGCCGGCGGCCCCCTTCCCCTTGGCTCCTTTATATACGGAGGCAGGGGGCACCTCCTGCGCCCTCCTCTTGGCCGGCGGCCCCCTTCTCCCTGCCACCATATTCCACCTCGATCATATCGTTGTAGTGCTTACGCGAAGCCCTGCGTTGGTAGAACATCAAGATCGTCACCACGCCATCGTGCTGACGGAACTCCTCCCCGACGCTTTGCTGGATCGGAGCCCGGGGATCGTCATCGAGCTGTACGTGTGCTAAGAACTCGGAGGTGCCGGAGTAACGGTGCTTGGATCGGTCGGATCACGAAGACGTATGACTACTTCCTCTACGTTGTGTCAACGCTTCCGCAGTCGGTCTACATGGGTATATAGACAACACTCTCCCCTCTCGTTGCTGTGCATCACCATGATCTTGCGTGTGCGTATGAAATTTTTTGAAATTACTACGTTGCGCAACAGTTGTATCAGAGCCTAGGTTTTATGGTTTGATGTTATTTACACGAGTAGAACACAAGTGAGTTGTGGGCGATATAAGTCATACTGCCTACCAGCATGTCATACTTTGGTTCGGCGGTATTGTTGGACGAGACGACCCGGACCAACATTACGCGTACGCTTGTGCAAGACCGGTTCCCCCGACGTGCTTTGCACACAGGTGGCTTTCGGGCGACTGTCTCTCCAACTTTAGTTGAACCGAGTGTGGCTACGCCCGGTCCTTGCGAAGGTTAAAACGGAGTCTATTTGACAAACTATCGTTGTGGTTTTGATGCGTAGGTGAGATTGGTTCTTGCTTAAGCCCGTAGCAGCCACGTAAAACTTGCAACAACAAAGTAGATGATGTCTAACTTGGTTTTGCAGGGCATGTTGTGATGTGATATGGTCAAGACATGATGCTAAATTTTATTGTATGAGATGATCATGTTTTGTAACCGACTTATCGGCAACTGGCAGGAGCCATATGGTTGTCGCCTTATTGTATGCAATGCAATCGCGATGTAATGCTTTACTTTATCACTAAGCGGTAGCGATAGTCATGGAAGCATAAGATTGGCGAGACGACAACGATGCTACGATGGAGATCAAGGTGTCGCGCCGGTGACGATAGTGATCATGACGGTGCTTCGGAGATGGAGATCACAGGCACAAGATGATGATGGCCATATCATATCACTTATATTGATTGCATGTGATGTTTATCTTGTATGCATCTTATCTTGCTTTGATTGATGGTAGCATTATAAGATGATCTCTCACTAAATTATCAAGAAGTGTTCTCCCTGAGTATGCACTGTTGCGAAAGTTCTTCGTGCTGAGACACCATGTGATGATCGGGTGTGATAGGCTCTACGTTCAAATACAACGGGTGCAAAATAGTTGCACATGCGGAATACTCAGGTTATACTTGACGAGCCAAGCATATATAGATATGGCCTCGGAACACGGAGACCGAAAGTTCGAGCGTGAATCATATAGTAGATATGATCAACATAGTGATGTTCACCAATGAAACTACTCCATCTCACGTGATGATCGGACATGGTTTAGTTGATTTGGATCACGTGATCACTTAGAGGATTAGAGGGATGTCTATCTAAGTGGGAGTTCTTAAGTAATTTGATTAATTGAACTTAAACTTATCATGAACTTAGTACCTGATAGTATCTTGCTTGTTTATGTTTGATTGTAGATAGATGGCTCGTATTGTTGTTCCGTTGAATTTTAATGCGTTTCTTGAGAAAGCAAAGTTGAAAGATGATGGTAGCAATTACACGAACTAGGTCCGTAACTTGAGGATTATCCTCATTGCTGCTCAGAAGAATTACGTCCTGGAAGCACCGCTCGGTTCCAGGCCTGCTGCTGGAGCAACACGAGATGTTATGAACGTCTGGCAGAGCAAAGCTGATGACTACTCGATAGTTCAGTGTGCCATGCTTTACGGCTTAGAATCGGGACTTGAACGACGTTTTGAACGTCATGGAGCATATGAGATGTTTTAGGAGTTGAAGTTAATATTTCAAGAAAATGCCCGGATTGAGAGATATGAAGTCTCCAATAGGTTCTATAGCTGCAAGATGGAGGAGAACAGTTCTGTCAGTGAGCATATACTCAAAATGTCTGGGTATAATAATCACTTGATTCAGATGGGAGTTAATCTTCCAGATGATTGCGTCATTGACAGAATTCTCCAATCACTGCCACCAAGCTACAAGAGCTTCGTGATGAACTATAATATGCAAGGGATGAACAAGACTATTCCCGAGCTCTTCGCAATGCTGAAAGCTGCGGAGGTAGAAATCAAGAAGGAGCATCAAGTGTTGATGGTTAACAAAACCACTAGTTTCAAGAAAAAGGGCAAAGGGAAGAAGAAGGGGAACTTCAAGAAGAACGGCAAGCAAGTTGCTTCTTAGGAGAAGAAGCCCAAGTCTGGACCTAAGCCTGAAACTAAGTGCTTCTACTGCCAGCAGACTGGTCACTGGAAGCGGAACTGCCCCAAGTATTTGGCGGATAAGAAGGATGGCAAGGTGAACAAAGGTATATGTGATATACATGTTATTGATGTGTACCTTACTAATGCTCGCAGTAGCACCTGGGTATTTGATACTGGTTCTGTTGCTAATATTTGCAACTCGAAACAGGGACTATGGATTAAGCGAAGATTGGCTAAGGACGAGGTGACGATGCGTGTGGGAAACGGTTCCAAAGTCGATGTGATCGCAGTCGGCACGCTACCTCTACATCTACCTTCGGGATTAGTATTAGACCTAAATAATTGTTATTTGGTGCCAGCGTTGAGCATGAACATTATTTCTGGATCTTGTTTAATGCGAGACGGTTATTCATTTAAATCAAAGAATAATGGTTGTTCTATTTATATGAGTAATATCTTTTATGGTCATGCACCCTTGAAGAGTGGTCTATTCTTGTTGAATCTCGATAGTAGTGATACACATATTCATAATGTAGAAGCCAAAAGATGCAGAGTTGATAATGATAGTGCAACTTATTTGTGGCACTGCCGTTTAGGTCATATCGGTGTAAAGCACATGAAGAAACTCCATACTGATGGACTTTTGGAACCACTAGATTATGAATCACTTGGTACTTGCGAACCGTGCCTCATGGGCAAGATGACTAAAACACCGTTCTCCGGTACTATGGAGAGAGCAACAGATTTGTTGGAAATCATACATACAGATGTATGTGGTCCGATGAATGTTGAGGCTCGTGGCGGATATCGTTATTTTCTCACCTTCACAGATGACTTAAGCAGATATGGGTATATCTACTTAATGAAACATAAGTCTGAAACGTTTGAAAAGTTCAAAGAATTTCAGAGTGAAGTTGAAAATCATCGTAACAAGAAAATAAAGTTTCTACGATCCGATCGTGGAGGAGAATATTTGAGTTACGAGTTTGGTGTACATTTGTAAAATTGTGGAATAGTTTCGCAACTCACGCCACCCGGAACACCACAGCGTAATGGTGTGTCCGAACGTCGTAATCGTACTTTACTAGATATGGTGCGATCTATGATGTCTCTTACTGATTTACCGCTATCGTTTTGGGGATACGCTCTAGAGACGGCCGCATTCACGTTAAATAGGGCACCATCATAATCCATTGAGACGACGCCTTATGAACTATGGCTTGGCAGGAAACGAAAGTTGTCGTTTCTGAAAGTTTGGGGCTGCGATGCTTATGTGAAATAGCTTCAACCTGATAAGCTCGAACCCAAATCGGAGAAATGTGTCTTCATAGGATATCGAAAGGAAACTATTGGATACACCTTCTATCACAGATCTGAAGGCAAGACTTTTGTTGCTAAATTGAGAAACTTTCTTGAGAAGGAGTTTCTCTCGAAAGAAGTGAGTGGGAGGAAAGTAGAACTTGATGAGGTAACTGCACCTGCTCCCTTGTTGGAAAGTAGTACATCACAGAAAACTGTTTCTGCGACACCTACACCAATAAGTGAGGAAGTTAATGATAATGATCATGAAACTTCAGAACAAGATACTACTGAACCTCGTAGATCAACCAGAGTAAGATCCGCGCGAGAGTGGTACGGTAATCCAGTTCTGGAAGTCATGCTACTAGATCATGATGAACCTACGAACTATGAAGAAGCGATGGTGAGCTCAGATTCCGCAAAGTGGCTTGAAGCCATGAAATCTGAGATGGGATCCATCTATGAGAACAAAGTATGGACTTTGCTTGACTTGCCCAATGATCGGCAAGCAATTGAGAATAAATGGATCTTCAAGAAAAAGAGTGATGCTGAAGGTTTTCGACAAGTTCAAGGGGTTGACTAAGATGAGACCTTCTCACCCGTAGCGATGCTTAAGTCTGTCCGAATCATGTTAGCAATTGCCGCATTTTATGATTATGAAATTTGGCAGATGGATGTCAAAACTGCATTCCTGAATGGATTTCTGGAAGAAGAGTTGTATATGATGCAACCGGAAGGTTTTGTCGATCCAAAGGGAGCTAACAAAGTGTGCAAGCTCCAGCGATGCATTTATGGACTGGTGCAAGCCTCTCGGAGTTGGAATAAACGCTTTGATAGTGTCATCAAAGCATTTGGTTTTATATAGACTATCGGAGAAGCCTGTATTTACAAGAAAGTGAGTGGGAGCTCTGTAGCATTTCTGATATTATATGTGGATGACATATTGCTGATTGGAAATGATATAGAATTTCTGGATAGCATAAAGGGATACTTGAATAAGAGTTTTTCAATGATAGACCTCGGTGAAGCTGCTTACATATTAGGCATAAAGATCTATAGAGATAGATCAAGACGCTTAATTGGACTTTCACAAAGCACATACCTTGACAAGATCTTGAAGAACTTCAAAATGGATCAAGCAAAGAAAGGGTTCTTGCCTGTGTTACAAGGTGTGAAGTTGAGTCAGACTCAATGCCCAACCACTATAGAAGATAGAGAGAAAATGAAAGATGTTCCCTATGCTTCAGCCATAGGCTCTATCATGTATGCAATGCTGTGTACCAGACCTGATGTGTGCCTTGCTATAAGTTTAGCATGGAGGTACCAAAGTAATCCAGGAGTGGCTCACTGGACAGCGGTCAAGAACATCCTGAAATACCTGAAAAGGACTAAGGACATGTTTCTCGTATATGGAGGTGACAAAGAGCTCACCGTAAAAGGTTACGTTGATGCAAGCTTTGACACTGATCCGGACGATTCTAAATCGCAAACTAGATACGTGTTTACATTAAACGGCGGAGTTGTCAGTTCGTGCAGTTCTAAACAAAGCATCGTAGCAGGATCTACATGTGAAGCGGAGTACATAGCTGCTTCGGAAGCAGCGAACGAAGGAGTCTGGATGAAGGAGTTCATATCTGATCTAGGTGTCATACCTAGTGCATCGGGTCCAATGAAAATCTTTTGTGACAATACTGGTGCAATTGCCTTGGCAAAGGAATCCAGATTTCACAAGAGGACCAAGCACATCAAGAGACGCTTCAATTCCATCCGGGATCTAGTCCAGGTGGGAGACATAGAGATTTGCAAGATACATACAGATCTGAATGTTGCAGACCCGTTGACTAAGCCTCTTCCACGAGCAAAACATGATCGGCACCATGGGTGTTAGAATCATTACTGTGTAATCTAGACTATTGACTCTAGTGCAAGTGGGAGACTGAAGGAAATATGCCCTAGAGGCAATAATAAAGTTATTATTTATTTCCTTATATCATGATAAATGTTTATTATTCATGCTAGAATTGTATTAACCAGAAACATAATACATGTGTGTATACATAGACAACCTTAGTGTCACTAGTATGCCTCTACTTGACTAGCTCGTTAATCAAAGATGGTTATGTTTCCTAACCATGAACAAGGTGTTGTTATTTGATTAACGAGGTCACATCATTAGTTGAATGATCTGATTGACATGACCCATTTCATTAGCTTAGCACCCGATCATTTAGTATGTTGCTATTGCTTTCTTCATGACTTATACATGTTCCTATGACTATGAGATTATGCAACTCCCGTTTACCGGAGGAACACTTTGTGTGCTACCAAACGTCACAACGTAACTGGGTGATTATAAAGGAGCTCTACAGGTGTCTCCAAAGGTAGATGTTGGGTTGGCGTATTTCGAGATTAGGATTTTTCACTCCGATTGTCGGAGAGGTATCTCTGGGCCCTCTCGGTAATGCGCATCACATAAGCCTTGCAAGCATTGCGACTAATGAGTTAGTTGCGAGCTGATGTATTACGGAACGAGTAAAGAGACTTGCCGGTAACGAGATTGAACTAGGTATTGGATACCGACGATCGAATCTCGGGAAAGTAACATACCGATGACAAAGGGAACAACGTATGTTGTTATGCGGTCTGACCGATAAAGATCTTCGTAGAATATGTAGGAGCCAATATGGGCATCCAGGTCCTGCTATTGGTTATTGACCGGAGATGTGTCTCAGTCATGTCTACATTGTTCTCAAACCGTAGGGTCCGCACGCTTAACGTTACGATGACAGTTATTATGAGTTTATGCATTTTGATGTACCGAAGTTAGTTCGAAGTCCCGGATGTGATCACGGACATGACGAGGAGTCTCGAAATGGTCGAGACATAAACATTGATATATTGCAAGCCTATATTTGGATATCGGAAGTGTTCCGGGTGAAATCGGGATTTTACCGGAGTACCGGGAGGTTACCGGAACCCCCCGGGAGCCATATGGGCCTTAATGGGCTTTAGTGGAAATGAGAAAGGGGCAGCCCAAGGTGGCCGCGCGCCTCCCCCCTCCCCTAGTCCTATTAGGACTAGGAGAGGTGTCCGGCCCCCCTCTCTCTCTTTCCCCCTCGGGGAATCCTAGTCCAACTAGGATTCGGGGGGGGGGGGGGAGTCCTACTCCCGCTAGGAGTATGACTCCTCCTGCGCCCTCCTCCTGGCCGGCGGCCCCCTTCCCCTTGGCTCCTTTATATACGGAGGTAGGGGGCACCTCTAGACACACAAGTTGATCATTGAGATCGTTCCTTAGCCGTGTGCAGTGCCCCCTGCCACCATATTCCACCTCGATCATATCGTTGTAGTGCTTAGGCGAAGCCCTGCGTCGGTAGAACATCAAGATCGTCACCACGCCGTCGTGCTGACGGAACTCCTCCCCGCCGCTTTGCTGGATCGGAGCCCGGGGATTGTCATCGAGTTGTACGTGTGCTAAGAACTCGGAGGTGCCGGAGTAACGGTGCTTGGGTCGGTCGGATCGGGAAGACGTACGACTACTTCCTCTATGTTGTGTCAACGCTTCCGCAGTCGGTCTGCGTGGGTACGTAGACAACACTCTCCCCTCTCGTTGCTGTGCATCACCATGATCTTGCGTGTGCGTAGGAATTTTTTTGAAATTACTACGTTCCCCAACACTTATTTCAGTAATTGTAGAGAATACCTTGCTGAAAACCGTTTATCATTTCCTTCTGCTCCTCGTTGGGTTCGACACTCTTACTTATCGAAAGGACTACAATAGATCCCCTATACTTGTGGGTCATCAAGAGCTCTCATATATTGATGAAAACATAATAGGTTCAAATCTTAAATCATGGCACTCGGGCCCTAGTGACAAGCATTAAGCATAGCAAAGTCTTAGCAACATCAATATCAGAACATAGTGGATACTAGGGATCAGACCCTAACAAAACTAACTCGATTACATGATAAATCTCATCCAACCCATCACCGTCCAGCAAGCCTACGATGGAATTACTCACGCACGGCGGCGAGCATCATGAAATTGGTGATGGAGGATGGTTGATGATGACGATGGCGACGGATTCCCCTCTTCGGAGCCCCGAATGGACTCCAGATCAGCCCTCCCGAGAGGTTTTCGGGCTTGGCGGCGGCTCCGTATCGTAAAATGCGATGAATCCTTCTTCTTTATTTTTTTTCTCCCCGAAAGCAAATATATAGAGTTGGAGTTGAGGTTGGAGGAGCTCCAGGGGGGCCACAAGGTAGGGGGCGCGCCCCCCACCCTTGTGGCTAGGGTGTGGCCCCCTGGTCTTCATCTTTTGCAAGGATTTTTTATTATTTCCAAAAAGACATTCCGTGAAGTTTCAGGTTGTTCCGAGAACTTTTGTTTCTGCACATAAATAACACCATGGCAATTCTGCTGAAAACAGCATCAGTTCGGGTTAGTTCCATTCAAATCATGCAAGTTAGAGTCCAAAACAAGGGCAAAAGTGTTTGGAAAAGTAGATACGACGGACACGTATTAGCGGCGTCCTCTCTGTTGGGGAACGTAGTAATTTCAAAAAAAATCCTACGCACACGCAAGATCATGGTGATGCATAGCAACGAGAGGGGAGAGTGTTGTCTACGTACCCTCGTAGACCGGAAGCGGAAGCGTTAGCACAACGCGGTTGATGTAGTCGTACGTCTTCACGGCTCGACCGATCAAGCACCGAACCTACGGCACCTCCGAGTTCTAGCACACGTTCAGCTCGATGACGATCCCCGGACTCCGATCCAGCAAAGTTTCGGGAAAGAGTTCCGTCAGCACGACGGCGTGGTGGCGATCTTGATGTTCTATCGTCGCAGGGCTTCGCCTAAGCACCGCCAATATTATCGAGGATTATGGTGGAGGGGGGTACCGCACACGGCTAAGAGAACGATCACGAAGATCAACTTCTGTGTCTATGGGGTGCCCCCTGGCCATGTATATAAAGGAGTGCCGGCCCTCTCTATGGCGCGCCCTAGGGGAGTCCTACTCCCACCGGGAGTACGATTCCCCCTTTCCTAGTAGAACTAGGAGCCCTTCCAAGTAGTAGGAGTAGGAGGGAAGGAAAGGGAAGGGAAAAGGAGAAGGAAGGAAAGGGGCGCCCCCCTTCCCTAGTCCAATTCGGACCAGGCCAAGGGGAGGGGTGCGGCCACCCTTGAGGCCCTTTTCCTTCTTTCCCGTATGGCCCAATAAGGCCCAATACGTATTCCCGTAACTCTCCGGTACTCCGAAAAATACCCGAATCACTCGGAACCTTTCCGATGTCCGAATATAGTCGTCCAATATATCGATCTTTACGTCTCGACCATTTCGAGACTCCTCGTCATGTCCCCGATCTCATCCGGTACTCCGAACTCCTTCGGTGCATCAAAACTCATAAACTCATAATATAACTGTCATCGACACCTCAAGCGTGCGGACCCTACGGGTTCGAGAACAATGTAGACATGACCGAGACTCGTCTCCGGTCAATAACCAATAGAAGAACCTGGATGCTCATATAGGCTCCCACATATTCTACGAAGATCTTTATCGGTCAAACCGCATAACAACATACGTTGTTCCCTTTGTCATCGGTATGTTACTTGCCCAAGATTCGATCGTCGGTATCTCAATACCTAGTTCAATCTCGTTACCGGCAAGTCTCTTTACTCGTTCCGTAATACATCATCTCGCAACTAACTCATTAGTTGCAATGCTTGCAAGGCTTTAAGTGATGTGCATTACCGAGAGGGCCCAGAGATACCTCTCCGACAATCGGAGTGACAAATCCTAATCTCGAAATACGCCAACCCAACAAGTACCTTTGGAGACACCTGTAGAGCACCTTTATAATCACCCAGTTACGTTATGACGTTTGGTAGCACACAAAGTGTTCCTCCGGTAAAGGGGAGTTGCATAATCTCAAAGTCATAGGAACAAGTATAAGTCATGAAGAAAGGAATAGCAACAAAATAAACGATCAAGTGCTATGCTAACGGAATGGGTCAAGTCAATCACATCATTCTCCTAATGATGTGATCCCGTTAATCAGATGACAACTCAGGTCTATGGTTAGGAAACATAACCATCTTTGATCAACGAGCTAGTCAAGTAGAGGCATACTAGTGACACTCTGTTTGTCTATGTACTCACACATGTATTATGTTTCCGGTTAATACAATTCTAGCATGAATAATAAACATTTATCATGATATAAGGAAATAAATAATAACTTTATTGTTGCCTCTAGGGCATATTTCCTTCAGTCTCCCACTTGAACTAGAGTCAATAATCTAGTTCACATCACCATGTGATTTAATACCAATAGTTCACATCACCATGTGATTAACACCCATAGTTCACATCGACATGTGACCAACACCCAAAGGGTTTACTAGAGTCAATAATCTAGTTCACATCGCTATGTGATTAACACCCAAAAGGTACTAAGGTGTGATCATGTTTTGTTTGAGAGAGAAGTTTAGTCAACGGGTCTGCCATATTCAGATCCGTAAGTATTTAGCAAATTTCTATGTCAACAATGCTCTGCACGGAGCTACTCTAGCTAATTGCTCCCACTTTCAATATGTATCCAGATTGAGATTTAGAATCATCTAGATCAGTGTCAAGATTTGCATCGATGTAACCCTTTAGGACGAACCTTTTTGTCACCTCCATAATCGAGAAACATGTCCTTATTCCACTAAGGATAATTTTGACCGCTGTCTAGTGATCTACTCCTAGATCACTATTGTACTCCCTTGCAAAAAACAGTGTAGGGTATACAATAGATCTGGTACACAACATGGCATATTTTATAGAACCTATGACCAAGGCATAGGGAATGAGTTTCATTCTCTTTCTATCTTCTGCCGTGGTTGGGCCTTGAATCTTACTCAGTTTCACACCTTGTAACACAGGCAAGAACTCTTTCTTTGACTGTTCCATTTTGAACTACTTCAAAATCTTGTCAAGGTATGTACTCATTGAAAAACTTATCAAGCGTCTTGATCTATCCCTATAGATCTTGATGCTCAATATGTAAGCAGCTTCACCGAGGTCTTTATTTGAAAAACTCCTTTCAAACACTCCTTTATGCTTTGCAGAATAATTCTACATTATCTCTGATCAACAATATGTCATTCACATATACTTATAAAAAATGATGTAGTGCTCCCACTCACTTTCTTGTAAATACAGGTTTCATCGCAAGTCTGTATAAAACTATATGCTTTGATTAACTTATCAAAGCGTATATTCCAACTCCGAGATGCTTGCACCAGTCCATAGATGGATCGCTGGAGCTTGCATATTTTGTTAGCACCTTTAGGATTGACAAAACCTTCTGGTTGCATCATATACAACTCTTCTTTAATAAATCCATTAAGGAATGCAGTTTTGTTTATCCATTTGCCAGATTTCATAAAATGTGGCAATTGCTAACATGATTCGGACAGACTTAAGCATAGATACGAGTGAGAAACTCTCATCGTAGTCAACACCTTGAACTTGTCGAAAACCTTTTGCGACAATTCTAGCTTTGTAGATAGTAACACTACTATCAACGTCCGTCTTCCTCTTGAAGATCCATTTAATCTCAATGGCTCGCCGATCTTTGGGCAAGTCAATCAAAGTCCATACTTTGTTCTCATACATGGACCTCATCTCAGATTTCATGGACTCAAGCCATTTCGCGGAATCTGGGCTCATCATCGCTTCCTAATAGTTCGTAGGCTCGTCATGGTCAAGTAACATGACCTCCAGAACAGGATTACCGTACCATTCTGGTGCGGATCTCACTTTGGTTTACCTACGAGGTTCGGTAGTAACTTGATCTAAAGTTACATGATTATCATCATTAGCTTCCTCACTAATTGGTGTAGTAGTCACAAGAACAGATTTCTGTGATGAACTACTTTCCAATAAGGCAGCAGGTACAGTTACCTCATCAAGTTCTACTTTCCTCCCACTCACTTCTTTCAAGAGAAACTCCTTCTCTAGAAAGGATCCATTCTCAGCAACGAATATCTTGCCTTCGGATCGGTGATAGAAGGTGTACCCAACATTTTCTTTTGGGTATCCTATGAAGACACACTTCTCCAATTTGGGTTTGAGCTTATCAGGTTGAAATTTTTTCACATAAGCATTGCAACCTCAAACTTTAAGAAACGACAGCTTAGGTTTCTTGCCAAACCATAGTTCATACTGTGTCGTCTCAACAGATTTAGATGGTGCCCTATTTAACGTGAATGCAGTTGTCTCTAATGCATAACCCGAAAACGATAGTGGTAGATCGGTAAGAGACATCATAGATCGTACCATATCTAATAAAGTACGGTTATGAAGTTCGGACACACCATTACACTGTGGTGTTCAAGGTGGCGTGAGTAGTGAAACTATTTCACATTGTTTTTAACTGAAGGCCAAACTCGTAACTCAAATATTTTACTTATGCGACCATATCGTAGAAATTTTTATTTTTGTTATTATGATTCTCCACTTTACTCTGAAATTCTTTGAACTTTTCAAATGTTTCATACTTGTGTTTCATCAAGTAGATATACTCATATCCACTCAAATCATCTGTGAAGATCAGAAAATAATGATACCTGCCGCGAGCCTCAATATTCATCGGACCACATACATCACTATGTATGATTTCCAACAAATCTGTTGCTCGCTCCATTGTTCCGAAGAACGGAGTCTTAGTCATCTTGCCCATGAGGCATGGTTCGCAAGCATCAACTGATTCATAATCAAGTGATTCCAAAAGCCCATCAGCATGGAGTTTCTTCATGCGCTTTACACCAATATGACCTAAACAGCAGTGCCACAAGTAAATTGCACTATCATTATTAACTTTGCATCTTTTGGTTTCAATATTATGAATATGTGTATCACTACAATCGAGATCCAACGAACCATTTTCATTGGGTGTGTAACCATATAAGGTTTTATTCATGTAAACAGAACAACAATTTATTCTCTTACTTAAATGAATAACCATATTGTAATAAACATGATTAAATCATATTCATGCTCAACGCAAACACCAAATAACACTTATTTAGGTTCAACACTAATCCCAAAAGTATAGGGAGTGTGCGATGATGATCATATCAATCTTGGAACCACTTCCAACACACATCATCACTTCACCCTTAACTAGTCTATGTTCATTCTGCAACTCCCGTTTCGAGTTACTACTATTAGCAACTGAACCAGTATCAAATACCGAGAGGTTTCTACGAACACTAGTGAAATACACATCAATAATCTTTATATCAAATATACCTTTGTTCACTTTGCCATCCTTCTTATCCGCCAAATACTTGGGGCAGTTCCGCTTCCAGTGACCAGTCCCTTTGCAGTAGAAACACTTAGTCTCAGGCTTAGGACCAGTCTTGGGCTTCTTCACTTGAGCAGCAACTTGCTTGCCGTTCTTCTTGAAGTTCCCCTTCTTCCCTTTGCCCTTTTCTTGAAACTAGTGGTCTTTTCTACCATCAACACTTGATATTTTTCTTGATTTCTACCTTCGTCGATTTCAGCATTACGAAGAGCTTGGGGATCGTTTCCGTTTATCCCTTGCATATCATAGTTCATCACAAAGTTCTACTAACTTGGTGATGGTGACTAGAGAATTCTGTCAATCACTATTTTATGTGGAAGATTAACTCCCACTTGATTCAAGCGATTGTAGTACCCAGACAATCTGAGTACATGCTCACTGCTTGAGCTATTCTCCTCCATCTTTTAGCTATAGAACTTGTTGGAGACTTCATATCTCTCAACTCGAGTATTTGCTTGAAATATTAACTTCAACTCCTGGAACATCTCGTATTGAGCTAGCCAAATGTTCATAACATCTGCATCTGATCCTCCAATAGGTTTGTCACCTAGCGGTGCATCAAAGACATAATTTTTCTGTGCAGCAATGAGGATAAACCTCAGATCACGGATCCAATCTGCATCATTGCTACTAACATCTTTCAACTTAGTTTTTTCTAGGAACATATCAAAAATAAAACAGGGGAGCTAAACGCGTGCTATTGATCTACAACATAGATATGCTAACACTACCAGGACTAAGTTCATGATAAATTAAAGTTCAATTAATCATATTGCTTAAGAACTCCCACTTAGATAGACATCCCTCTAATCCTCTAAGTGATCACGTGATCCAAATCAACTAAACCATGTACGATCATCACGTGAGATGGAGTAGTTTCAATGGTGAACATCACTATGTTGATCATATCTACTATATGATTCACACTCGACCTTTCGGTCTCCGTGTTTGGAGGCCATATCTGTTATATGCTAGGCTCGTCAAGTTTAACCTGAGTATTCCGCATGTGCAACTGTTTTGCACCCGTTGTATTTGAACGTAGAGCCTATTACACCCGATCATCACGTGGTGTCTCAGCACGAAGAACTTTCGCAATGGTGCATACTCAGGGAGAACACTTGTACCTTGATAATTAGTGAGAGATCATCTTATAAAGCTACCGTCGAACTAAGCAAAATAAGATGAATAAAAGATAAACATCACATGCAATCAAAATATGTGACATGATATGGTCATCATCATCTTGTGCCTTTGATCTCCATCTCCAAAGTATCGTCATGATTTCCGTCGTCACCGGCATGACACCACGATCTCCATCATGTTGATCTATATCAATGTGTCGTCACATGGTCGTCTTGCCAACTACTGCTTATGCAACTATTGCTATCGCATAGTGATAAAGTAAAGCAATTATTTGGCGCTTGCATCTTATGCAATAAAGAGACAACCAAAAGGCTTCTGCCAGTTGCCGATAACTTCAACAAAACATGATCATCTTAACAACAACTTATATCTCATCACGTCTTGACCATATCACATCACAACATGCCTGCAAAAACAAGTTAGACGTCCTCTACTTTGTTGTTGCAAGTTTTACGTGGCTGCTACGGGCTTAGCAAGAACCCTTCTTACCTACGAATCAAAACCACAACGATAGTTTGTCAAGTTGGTGCTGTTTTAACCTTCGCAAGGACCAGGCGTAGCCACACTCGGTTTAACTAAAGTTGGAGAAACTGACACCCGCCAGCCACCTGTGTGCAAAGCACGTCGGTAGAACCAGTCTCGTGTAAGCGTACGCGTAATGTCGGTCCGGGCCGCTTCATCCAACAATACCACCGCACCAAAGTGTGACATGCTGGTAAGCAGTATGACTTATATCGCCCACAACTCACTTGTGTTCTACTCGTGCATATAACATCAACGCATAAAACCTAGGCTCTGATACCACTGTTGGGGAACGTAGTAATTTCAAAAAAAATTCCTATGCACGCGCAAGATCATGGTGATGCGTAGCAACGAGAGGGGAGAGTGTTGTCTACGTACCCTCATAGACCGGAAGCGGAAGCGTTAGCACAACGCGGTTGATGTAGTCGTACGTCTTCACGACCCGACCGATCAAGCACCGAAACTACGGCACCTCCGATTTCTAGCACACGTTTAGCTCGATGACGATCCCCGGACTCCGATCCAGCAAAGTGTCGGGGAAGAGTTCCGTCAGCATGACGGCGTGGTGACGATCTTGATGTTCTACCGTCGCAGGACTTCACCTAAGCACCGCTACAATATTATCGAGGACTATGATGGAGGGGGGCACCGCACACGGCTAAGAGAACGATTACGAAGATCAACTTGTGTGTCTATGGGGTGCCCCCTGGCCACGTATATAAAGGAGTGGAGGAGGGGAGGGGCCGGCCCTCTCTATGGCGCGCCCTAGGGAGTCCTACTCCCACCGGGAGTAGGATTCCCCCTTTCCTAGTAGAACTAGGAGCCCTTCCAAGTAGTAGGAGTAGGAGGGAAGAAAAGGGAAGGGAAAAGGAGAAGGAAGGAAGGGGGCGCCCCCCTTCCCTAGTCCAATTCGGACCAGACCAAGGGGAGGGGTGCGGCCACCCTTGAGGCCCTTTTCCTTCTTTCCCGTATGGCCCAATAAGGCCCAATACGTATTCCCGTAACTCTCCGATACTCCGAAAAATACCCGAATCACTCAGAACCTTTCTGATGTCCGAATATAGTTGTCCAATATATTGATCTTTACGTCTCGAGCATTTCGAGACTCCTCGTCATGTCCCCGATCTCATCCGGGACTCCGAACTCCTTTGGTACATCAAAACTCATAAACTCATAATATAACTAGCATCGACACCTCAAGCGTGCGGACCCTATGGGTACGAGAACAATGTTGACATGACCGAGACACGTCTCCGGTCAATAACAAATAGCGGAACCTGGATGCTCATATTGGCTCCCACATATTGTACGAAGATCTTTATCAGTCAAACCGCATAACAACATACGTTGTTCCCTTTGTCATCGGTATGTTACTTTCCTGAGATTCGATCGTCGGTATCTCAATACCTAGTTCAATCTCATTACCGGCAAGTCTCTTTACTCGTTCCGTAATACATCATCTCGCAACTAACTCATTAGTTGCAATGCTTGCAAGGCTTTAAGTGATGTGCATTACCGAGAGGGCCCAGAGATACCTCTCCGACAATCGGAGTGACAAATCCTAATCTCGAAATATGCCAACCCAACAAGTACCTTTGGAGACACCTGTTGAGCACATTTATAATCACCCAATTATGTTGTGACGTTTGGTAGCACACAAAGTGTTCCTCCGGTAAAGGGGAGTTGCATAATCTCATAGTCATAGGAACATGTATAAGTCATGAAGAAAGCAATAGCAACAAACTAAATGATCAAGTGCTATGCTAACGGAATGGGTCAAGTCAATCACATCATTCTCCTAATGATGTGATCTCGTTAATCAAATGACAACTCAGGTCTATGGTTAGGAAACATAACCATCTTTGATCAACGAGCTAGTCAAGTAGAGGCATACTAGTGACACTCTGTTTGTCTATGTACTCACACATGTATTATGTTTTCGGTTAATACAATTCTAGCATGAATAATAAACATTTATCATGATATAAGGAAATAAATAATAACTTTGTTGTTGCCTCTAGGGCATATTTCCTTCACTCTCCGCGTGCGCCGTCGGGGGCGAACTGCAAGATGTAATCCAAAAATTTCACAAGTGTGCCTTATATACATGAAGCTTTAGTCCCGGTTCTTAGCACCAACCGGGACCAATGCACACCTTTGATACCGATTGGTGCCACCAACTGGGACCAAAGGCCTCTTTTCAGCAGCCCAAAGGGTGGGAAACATATACATTTGGTCCCGGTTGGTGCCACCAACCGGTACCAAAGAGGGTCATTGGTCCCGGTTGGTGCTAAGAACCGGTACCATGCCGCCCATTAGTCCCGGTTGGTGGCACCAACCGGGACCAAAGGTCGAGTGCTGGAACTGCCGCGGTGCGGTGCTATGTTTAGTCCCACCTCGCTAGCTGAGAGGGGCTCAGAGTGGTTTATAAGCCCTGCCGAGCCGACCACTTCGAGCTCCTCTCTGCTGCAGGTTTACGGGCCTAAATCCAGTCTTTGTGCTTGTGGGCATATTGGGTCTACTGCGGGCCTGCATCCTAGCCCTAGTAGTGGGTTTCTAGTCGTATAAGGCCGCGGTGGCCAAGTAGGTGGCACTTTTTGTTTTAATTTTTTCCAGTTTTTTTGCTTTATTTATTTTATTTTGTTTCTACTTACAGAAAAATACTTACTAGTTTTTAAGTTATTCTTTTTGGTTTTAGGTAATAAAAAATATAAACTTTCTATTAGTGGCATTAATTTTTTTCCAATTTTTTTGCTTTCTTTTTTGTTTTATTTATTTTATTAAAGTTCATTTATTTATTTTTCAAGCATTTACTAATTTTACTTATGTTATTAAAGTTTATTTTACTTTATTTTATTTTGTTTCTACTTATATATTTTATTTTATTTTGTTTCTACTTAATAAAAATTGAAAAGCATTTCAAATAAACTCTGAAAAGGTTGAAAGTTGGCATGATATCATCATTTCATCCACATAGCATGTGCAAGAAAGTTGAGAGGGTTACGGCAAAAACTGGATGCACTTCGTGTACAAAACGGACAATCTCTTCCGACGTATTAGGATTTCATACGGAAACTCGTCTATTACAAAGGGATTTCATTTTTTAAAACTTATTTGAACTCCTGACTTTTTGTGTGTTCAAAATGCACCATTCAAAGCCACATCACCAATTTTTAACCCTTTCTGACTTCATTTGTTATTTTTCATGCTTTTACTAATTATTTTGAGGTAGAAGACCCTGAAATTGAAAAGCATTTCAAATGAACTCTGAAAAGGTTGAAAGTTGGCATGGTATCATCATTTCATCCACATAGAATGTGCAAGAAAGTTGAGAGGTTTACGGCAAAAACTGGATGCACTTCGTGTACAAAACGGACAATCTCTTTCGAAGTATCAAGATTTCATACGAAAACTCGTCTGTTACAAAGGGATTTCATTTTTTAAAATTTATTTGAAATCCTGACTTTTGTGTGTGTTTAGAATGCACCATTCAAAGACACATCATCAATTTTCAACCCTTTCTGACTTCGTTTGTTATTTTTCATGCATTTACTGATTATTTTGAGCTAGAAGACCCTGAAATTGAAAAGCATTTCAAATGAACTCTGAAAAGGTTGAAAGTTGGCATGGTATCATCATTTCATCCACATAGCATGTGCAAGAAAGTTGAGAGGGTTACGGCAAAAACTGGATGCACTTCATGTACAAAACGGACAATCTCTTTTGAAGTATCACGATTACATACGGAAACTCGTCTGTTACAAAGCGATTTCATTTTTAAACATATTTTAACTCCTGACTTTTTGTCTGTTCAAAATGCACCATTGAAAGCCACATCATCAATTTTCAACCCTTTCTGACTTCATTTGTTATTTTTCATGCATTTACTGATTATTTTGAGCTATAAGACCCTAAAATTGAAAAGCATTTCAAATGAACTCTAAAAAGGTTGAAAGTTGGCATGGTATCATCATTTCATCCACATAGCATGTGCAAGAAAGTTGAGAGGGTTACGGCAAAAACTGGATGCACTTCGTGTACAAAACGGACAATCTCTTTCAAAGTATCAGGATTTCATACGGAAACTCGTCTGTTACAACAGGCATTTCAAATGAACTATGAAAAGGTTGATAGTTGGCATGGTATCATCATAATAGTTGTGGAGAGAAAGTCTTCACTTTTTCTTCGCTTGTGTCCTTTGCTTATTGCGCTGTAACCATGGATAATCTTCATCGTTTATCAGGATGCTTGGGTCAGCCTTGACTTTGAAGGGAGGAATTTCATGAAACTTTTCATAATCTTCAGACATGTCTGTCTTGCCCTCCACTCCGAGGATGTCCCTTTTTCCTGAAAGAACTATGTGGTGCTTTGGCTCATCGTATGATGTATTCACTTCCTTATATTTTCTTTTTCTCGGTTTGGTAGACATAGCCTTCACATAGATAACCTGTGCCACATCATTGGCTAGGACGAATGGTTCGTCAGTGTACCCAAGATTGTTTAGATCCACTGTTGTCATTCCGTACTGTGGGTCTACCTGTACCCCGCCTCCTGACAGATTGACCCATTTGCACTTAAACAAAGGGACCTTAAAATCATGTTCGTAGTCAAGTTCCCATATGTCCACTATGTAACCACAATATGTGGCATTTCCCCTCTTGGTTACTGCATCAAAGCGGACACCGCTGTTTTGGTTGGTGCTCTTTTGATCTTGGGCGATCGTGTAAAATGTATTCCCATTTATCTCGTATTCCTTGTAAGTCAATACAGTCGAAGATGGTCCCCTGGACAACGAGTACAGCTCATCACAAATAGTGTTGTGACCTCTAAGGCGTGTTTCCAACCAACTGCTGAAAGACCTGATGTGTTCACATGTAATCCAGTCGTCGCACTACTCCGGGTGTTTGGAGCGCAGACTGTTCTTGTGTTCATCGACATACGGGGTCACCAAGGTAGAGTTCTGTAGAACTGTGTAGTGTGCTTGAGACCAAGAATGCCCGTCCCTGCATATTATTGAGTCCCCTCCAAGCGTGCCTTTTCCAGTCAGTCTCCCCTCATACCGCGATTTAGGGAGACCTATCTTCTTAAGGCCAGGAATGAAGTCAACACAAAACCCAATGACATCCTTTGTTTGATGGCCGATGGAGATGCTTCCTTCTGGCCTAGCATGGTTACGAACATATTTCTTTAGGACTCCCATGAACCTCTCCAGAGGGGTACATATTGTGTAGAAATACAGGGCCCAGAATGACAATCTCATAAACTAGATTAACTAGGACGTGCGTCATGATATTGAAGAAGGATGGTGGGAACACTAGCTCGAAACTGACAAGACATTGCACCACATCACTCCTTAGCCTTGGTATGATTTCTGGATCGATCACCTTTTGAGAGATTGCATTGAGGAATGCACATAGCTTCACAATGGCTAATCGGACGTTTTTCGATAGAAGCCCCCTCAATGCAACCGGAAGTAGTTGCGTCATAATCATGTGGCAGTCATGAGACTTTAGGTTCTAGAACTTTTCTCTGGCATATTTATTATTCCCTTTATATTCGACGAGAAGCCAGTCGGGGCCTTCATACTAAGCAGGCATTCAAAGAAGATTTCCTTCTCTTCTTTGGTAAGATCGTAGCTGGCAGGACCTTCATACTGCTTTGGAGGCATGCCGTCTTTTTCGTGCAAATGTTGCAGGTCCTCCCGTGCCTCAGCTGTATCTTTTGTCTTCCCATACACGCCCAAGAAGCCTAGCAGGTTCACGCAAAGGTTCTTCGTCACGTGCAGCACGTCGATCGAAAAGCGGACCTCTAGGTCTTTCTGAAGGAAATATGCCCTAGAGGCAATAATAAAGTTGTTATTTATATTTCCTTATATCATGATAAATGTTTATTATTCATGCTAGAATTTTATTAACCGGAAACTTAGTACATGTGTGAATACATAGACAAACAAAGTGTCACTAGTATACCTCTACTTGACTAGCTCGTTGAATCAAAGATGGTTAAGTTTCCTAGCCATAGACATGAGTTGTCATTTGATTAACGGGATCACATCATTGGAGAATGATGTGATCGACTTGACCCATTCCGTTAGCTTAGCACTTGATCGTTTAGTATTCTGCTATTGCTTTCTTCATGACTTATACATGTTCCTATGACTATAAGATTATGCAACTCCCGTTTACCGGAGGAACACTTTGTGTGCTACCAAACGTCACAACGTAACTGGGTGATTATAAAGGTGCTCTATAGGTGTCTCCAAAGGTTCTTGCTGGGTTGGCGTATTTCGAGATTAGGATTTGTCACTCCGATTATCGGAGAGGTATCTCTGGGCCCACTCGGTAATGCACATCACTATAAGCCTTGCAAGCATTGTAACTAATGAGTTAGTTGCGGGATGATGTATTACGGAACGAGTAAAGCGACTTGCCGGTAACGAGATTGAACTAGGTATTGAGATACCGACGATCGAATCTCGGGCAAGTAACATACCAATGACAAAGGGAACAAACGTATGTTGTTATGCGGTTTGACCGACAAAGATCTTCATAGAATATGTAGGAGCCAATATGGGCATCCAGGTTCCGCTATTAGTTATTGACCAGAGAAGTGTCTCGGTCATGTCTACATAGTTCTCGAACCCGTAGGGTCTGCACGCTTAATGTTCGTTGACAATATAGTATTATATGAGTTATGTGTGTTGGTGACCGAATGTTGTTCGGAGTCCCGGATGAGATCACGGACATGACGAGGAGCTCCGGAATGGTCCAGAGGTAAAGATTCATATATTGGATGATATGGTTAGGCCAAGGGGTCAGGCCCACGGGGCTATAAGTCGGTGCAATAGGAGTTTTGCGGAGGCCAGGGGGCCAAACACCGGAGACCCTGGCGTCTGGGCTGGGCCAGACGCCAAGGCCCATGGTGTCTGGGCCAGATGCCAAGGATTGTGGCATTTGGTCCTGGAGTCCGAGTAACTCTTGCCTTTAGGGCAAAACCAGCTTTGAGGAGGCTTTCACTACTAGGAAAAGGCCTACTAATGGCGCACCTAATTTGGCCATTAATGGCGCATTTGTGGTGCGCCATTAGTAGCACGCCATTAGTATATTTTACTAATGGCGCACCACTGGTGCGCCATTAGTATCTGGTATACTAATGGCGCACCACGCGGTGCGCCATTAGTATAGTCCACGGTGCGCCATTAGTATGCCTCCCAGGGGGGCATGTATACCCAGGTGCTTCGGCATACTAATGGCGCACAGCAACAATATGCGCCATTAGTAACTTCGGCATACTAATGGCGCACTGTTTAATGATGCGCCATTAGTATCCTTTGGCACACTAATGGCACACTATGATGTCATGCGCCATTAGTATGAATATTAGGTTTTTTTGTTTTTTAATTTTCTATTTTTTGCACAGGTTACAAAATGTATAATTGGACAAAATATAGACATCACACATCAACAACAGATTCGATTAGTCTCTGAATACAATTCATCATATTAGTCTCCGAATTGAAAAGACCAAACAAAGATAGAACATTATATTACAAGTCTCGAGACCGCGAGTTTGTCTTCACATTACAAGTCGATATCGATCATCTAAACTACCATCACATAGAAGAGAGTTGCGGTCATCACGATGAGCATCATCACAATGAAACTCGTCTTCATCCGGTTCCTCCAACGCTCCCTCCCCTCTCCCGCTAGATAGCGGGCGTATCTAGATTCGGCCTCGGCCCTAGTGGTGTACCCTTTATAACTGTTACCACTGAATCGGTTAACCTGTCTCCGACACTCCTCCCAGTCGTTGTAGACTCCGGGAACCTTACCCTTGTACACGACATACCACGGCATCGCTATGCAGTAGCCAAATGAAACGTTAGTACCAATTCACAGACAATACATAAGCAACATATAAGTATGCAACAGAACGATCGGAAGAGAAAAGCAAAACATTAATAGCATCGATTACATCTAAGTTGAATGACTCTCGAAACCAAAGAGACATACTACAATTTCATTAAAGTTTAATTACAACATATGAGCCAATCGATGTTTCAGAACTAGACACAGCATCACTGTTTTCGACTCGACTCAAGGGACCGGAGCGTGGATGAAGCTGCCGTCTATCGTGGGAGTCATGAAACAACGGGCGTTGTCAGCCTGCATTTGTAGGATTGTGTCGATGTCACTGTTGGACGGTTGATTTCTGAGGTAGAACTGCCCCGAGGTACGAAGGACATCTTGATGGATGATTTCCGCAAACTCCCACTGGATGCGAAAGAATTCTTGTCTGATGTCCGCGTCCTGGATTGCGACACGCTCGCGGCCCAATCTTTGAGTCTACTCGGTAGCAGAAGTTGATGATGGTCCCGTACGATCGCCCGCATGTGATGGATGGCGTAGTAGGCACCCTTCTGACCGCCAGTTGGCTGCTTGACGCAGCAGAACGTCGTATTGTGGGAGAAGACGTGCTTGCCGTACTTACGAATAGGCCTAGTGAAGGTGCCTCCAGATTTGACGTAGCCGGGGAGAACATCATCAAGAACCTTCTTGACATTTGTGTAGTCTACGTTCGACTGACGGTCCGGGTCGAAATATGTGGCCATGGAATATTTGGGGCTTAGGAGGATGAGCGTGCAACGTGTGTCACTGCAGAAAACACGGAATGTTAAAAGAAAAATGATCGAAATCTAAGAATTCATATGTTACGGGGTGGTTGAGGGGAGGACTTACTCGGGAAAGTAAGGCACGAGGAAGTTATCCTTATCTTGGTTTGCCAGAATGACGCCTTCGAGGTAAGAACTCGCGACTTGCCGGTCCCCAGCGCTGCCCAAGATCTTGGCACGCACGTAGAAGGGGTCGACTATCACGATGTCCGGGGTCTTGTCGCGAATGATCCGCATCTCCATACTCAGCGAAAATAGCCGAACGAAGGTGTAGTGCAGCGGATGAAGGTTCAACATAGCGCGGATGTCATCAAACCGCAGGACAATCATAACCCCGATGGAGTTATCCACAAAGCCCTTGCCCTCTGGCACCTTGGCCGCGAAAACCGGGTATGCCACATCCTTCTCTCCGAGACGCCGCTTCTCCAAAGAAAGAACACTGTCATGCAGACTCCGCATAGCACCGGTTGCAGCATCGAGCATATTTCTCGGTAGCATCGGCCTACCCGCCACATGCACCCTCCTCGAGATATCCTCAGGTGCAGGTGGCCCGTCCTGAGCACGGATCATACTCGGTGCCGGCTGGCCCGCACCCTTGTTAGTCTTTCTTTTGCGTGCCTTCTTCTTCTCCTGTAATGGGACCGAGTTCTGCTCACGGACCGCCTTCTGGAGTGTGTTGGGGCTGATAATATTTCGCTCCTCGCCTATCTGAGGCTCGGTGAAGTCGGCAGCTGGAGGCGTCTCCTGAGAGCTGAACGCTAGACGACGCCTGTTGCAACTTGGCTTCTCCGCGGTACCAGCTAGATCGCGCACGTCTTTTGTTGGGTTGGGTTCTTGAGAAGGAGGCCCCATGAAGTCGCCACCGTACCTATGATCGGCAAAGTACTGATCGACGTTGGCAAATGTATCGTCGTCGTCGTCATTCTGATCCTGTGCCATATGCATGTTTGGATCCAGTGGCATAGGGATGTCCGGCACCGTTGCGGCAGTCTTGCCATGGGGCCGACTTGGCACCGGCACGACTGGCGGTGTTGTCTTTGGGGTGGTGTCCCCCGCCCCCAAACGAATCTGGCTCTTCGGCCAAAGCAGGGGCCAGCTCAGGCAGGCGCTGAGGGTCATCACGTCATCATCGTCGGCCCCGACGGGTCGAATCGGAGGTAACAACTCGTCGCAGCCTGGTAGCACCCGAACCAGTTGAACCCTAAACAAGTTGGGTGGCATCTGGGTACCGTGGAACAAGGGGTTGCCCGGTTGAACGATTTTGCCCTTGGTGACATCGACCAACTCGTTGTTCACGAAGTGCAGGAGAGTGCACGGAACGTCGGCGGCGCCCTGCGAAAACATGTAGGGCGTCAGGGATGCCCAGTAAAAGGCAAGGAGATGAAGTCCTCGACCGAGAGAGGCTTAATTAGTTATCGTGATGATGGCGTCGAGCTCGGCTAATGTCGAGGCACCACCAACGGCGGGCGTGCAGTTGACGGAGGGGCCGCTTGCTGCAGAGGTGCCAGCCGACGTACACCCGGGTGCATTACGCTCCCGTGCCGGCGTCGGAGACACCAATGCCGCCTCCGTCGGAGACACCAATGGCCCGGCCATCGCGTTCTGCGAGTTGCTGGACGTGAAGCTAGGAATCAGGGGCGGCCCTTGTTGGCCGCCCGCAATCCACGCACTAATCCCCTGGATCAAGGTAGGCACAATGGCGGTCATCGTCCTTCCGAGTTGTTGTTCCACTTGCTCTTGGACCATCTCTGGAATCCGCGCCACCTGTGCCCTGAGTTCTTGAACCTCGCGCGCCTGGCTTTCTGAGCTGGTCTTTTTCTCCTTTCACCCACCAGTTTCATAGTATGACGACCATTTTGTCGACAAGCCTTTGCCGGCCACACGACCAGCTGACGTCGGCTTACTGAGCTTATCCTTGTTCTTCATTACATTCAACGCCCTATTTAGAGTGGTGTCCCAAGGGTTGCTCTTAGTCGACCCCGCGCTACTGCTTTCAGTCGCCTGCGGAAGGAATGTGAACCATTTAGAAATTTGGCTTCATTAATTAGAATGCAACCATATGAAGCTAATTACGCGGGGGTGTATTCCTTACTAGAACAAGCTCAAGCTCCCTGGTCTTCGGATCCGTGGTAAGCTCCTTTGTTTTCGGGTCCTTCTTGTACCGGGCCCTGACAAAGTTCCTGGTCTGCTTGTCACCGTATTTATCAAAGAGGGGCGGTAGGCCTTGCTCGGCACGGTCCGCATCCTCCTTGTCCCATATAGGCTCCGCCACTCTGTAACCGCCGGGACCAAGTGTGTGTTCCCCTAAGTTCAGCTCCCGCATTTCTTTCCCCCACTTACTTGATTCGGAGCTTGCGGTGCTCGAGCAAGTGATCTTGAAGTCGTTGTAGTCATCTTCGGTGATCGAAGGATTTTTCTCCTTGATCTTCTCATAACTCTCACCTTTCTCGATCATTCTCTTCACATTGCTTTTCCAAGTAGACAGGGCCGTGCTCATCTTCGTGAGGGCAGTACTGTTCACTTTATTCCCTTTGAGGCTTGTGTTTTCAAATTCAGCAGGGAACTTGTATTGTTCGTGCAGCTTCATGAATAGGAGGTTGCGCAAATTCCCGTGGTTAGGATGCCTGAGGTTCTCGGTGTTGATCGAGACGGTGCTCCGGAGAATGCACCCGAGCTGAAGCGAGTACCCCTTGACTATTCGTTCAGGCGCCGTTGGATTCCCGTCGGAGTCCACTTCAGTAACTTCCTCCTTGAGGGTGCGGAGCACGGTCGGGCGCCGGTCCTTCTGTTGCCTCTTCGGTTGGCTGCCATCTATGCGTGCGCCGCCATCATAAGTGGTGGCATCCTCGGCGGCACCATCAGTGGGGTCATCCTCGGCGGTACCATCAGTGGTCTCAGGATCGGTGGGGAAGGCGGCGGCCTCATACAAGTGAGGTTGTTCCTCCATCTCCTGGGATAGCTCCCAGAATGCCTTGACGCCCGAACCCCCGGCCTCATCGTTGTTGGCCATGTTTCTCTCTAAATAGGAACAAAGTTTGGTCAAAAAGTTGGTTATTGTCAAGGAACAAGATCTCTAAGTTGACCAAATAACCTAATTCTCGAGGAATGTCGCCAAAAAGTTGGTTATTGTCAAGGAACAATTGAGAGATGTTTGTGTATATTGCCTAGGTGTTTTGGGATAGAACCTGTTAGTGTGTTGTTGCTAAGGTCCAAGTCCACGTTCTCAGGGTAACCTAGTTCTTGAGGGGTAACCTAGTTCTTGAGATGCTGAGGATATGCCACAATACCATCATTTTTGAATTTGTTCAAGTGAGCCAAAAAGTTTCATGATACAAATGGTTATGGTCACAATATTGATTAGCCTTCAAAAGGGATTTGGAAGAAATAGCTAGAGAATTTCAAAATCCAATTTATCAGGCTAGATAGGAAGTATATATTATGTAGAGGAGATCTAGGAACGTGCATTGCCATATAGACAAGTTTTAATAATTCTGGTAAGCCTCTCAAAAGGCAATCTTTAAACAGAAGTGAAGACAGGTCTAGAGCTCAAATTTGAATTTCTACTCTGAAGAAAAACAAGTCATGAGTGGATTTTTAGTTTGGTACACACACCCACACAAACAATCATATAATAGGAATTCAAAGCAAGCAACCAATGTAATTACCCCAAAATTGGGTATTACAAACAAATAGAAAATGGCTCCACATACTAGCAAGTCATAACCTAAGTCAAGAAAGTCATTTCAAGCAATTGAAGTTTCACCCAAAACCCAAAGTGTTCAGAGGTGCATTTGTGAATCGGGCACCTTCTAGGTCAAGAAAATTGGGCATGACCTTTGCTAATTTTCTTGACCTAGGAGTGCCCCATTCTCAACCGAAACGGAAATTAATCAACATTTCAGGAGAAAGGGATCATTTCACATCAGGAGAAATAGATCATTTCATCTAGCTCATGCCAGGCAATCAACCAAACCAAATATGTACTCCATCTTACAGAGTTACTCCATCACAGCAACAACAACCTTGCAGATCAAAAATGATTTGTGTAATCTATTTGGTACTCTTACAGTTGCATAAATTGAACAAGTAGCTGACCACCACCAGATGGAGTGGTCACTAGAGAAGATTACACATCACAAACAGGAACTCACGGTGACCCAACTCACTAGAGAAGAGAAAGTTACAGAAAAATTACAGTTGCTGCTGCTGTGAATCAAATGAACTTGCATGTGAGAAACCTAAACAAGCCATATCCAAATGACAACGGGAAGGCATCAATGCAAATTAAGGTTCGCATCAGAAACATGAAAAAATAGCTGTGCAGGGGTTCTATGGATCCAAAAAAACTTGCATATCAGAATCCTACAGTAACAGTCAACACATATCTAGTCAATACGTATGTGGATACCACCATCGATCTACTAGCCATGAAAAGTTCCAGGGGTCAAGATATGCTTTCACATTCAGAAACACAGGAAACCTAACAGTAGGAATGCAGATATCACCAACGACCAGCATGACTAGAGTCCTACTAATCTAGATATGCTTGCACATCAGAAACATTCAGAAATCAAAATTTAACAGAAGTGACATGTTGTTGTGCAGAATTAGTCACTTGACTATCATAATTAAGGAGGGGAAGGTAGATCTAATGAGGTGCAGCTCACCTTTGCAGCAGGTTGGATTCAATGGAGCTTGGAGGGGAGGAGACGATGCCGACGCCGTGCGGGAAGTGACGGCGCTGCGCGGGTTTCTCCTCTCCTCTCCTCCTCGAGAGGAGTGTGGCGGGCTGCTGCAATGGAGAAGGGGCTAGGCATGGTCAGACTGGATTGGATCTTGTAGCATAGAATCATCACAAACGAGGGAGGGGGCAGCAATGCAACCAACCTAGGGTTAGGATGGATAGAAGCAAGCAGCCGAGGGGGGAGGGGGCAGCTCAGCTGGCTTGGCGTCGAGGGAGAGGAGGAGCCGCTCTGCTTGCTTGGCGTCGAAGGGGAGGAGAAGCCCCTCTGCTTGCGTCGAGGCGGTGGTTGGAGACCGGGCGTCGAGGCGCAGGGGCGCAGGGGCAAGGGATGGCGTCGAGGCGTCGGGGCAAGGGGCGCAGGGGCTAGGGGCGGCGTCGGGGCAAGGGGCGGCGTCGGGGCGGCGTTGAGGCGGCGTCGGGAGAGGAGAGGGGAAGGGGATCGAGGGAGAGAGAGGGGATCGATAGGTTTGGGCCGGGAGGAAGTATGGATGGGCGGGGGCGGCACAATACTAATGGCGCACCACCCCTCGGTGCGCCATAAGTACATTCATGCTAATGGCGCACCTCACCCTGGTGCGCCATTAGTATTTTGCTCGAGCCAACAGGTTATCTACCACCTTAGCTGATCCACATCAAGTCCCCTCTACTAGCTCAATTGGTCAGCAGCTAGTTCTCACACCAGGAGGTCCTGGGTTAGATTCCCAGGCTCCACAATTTTTTTATGCATTAAAATGATGTTTGATACTTATTTGTGTTTAAATATGTTCAAACTTGTTTAAATCATAACAGTAATATTTTTTTATAATACAGTAATAATTTTTTAAATAATATCATCAAACAGTAATGCCGATGGAGCGGGGGAGGGTGCGCGGGGTGCGGGGGGTCGGCGGCGGCGGTTGAGTAGGGGAATCGAGGGTGCGGGGGGCCGGCGGCGGCGGTTGAGTAGGGGAATCGAGGGTGCGGGGGGCCGGCGGCGGCGGGTGGTGGACCGGGGGGTGCTCGGCAGCGAGGAGGACCGGATCTGGCGAGGTGGGATAGCGATCGAGATGGAGGGGGATCGAGATCGAGTGTCGATGAGATTTAAAAATATTCATGATAGTTCAAAAAGTGCCCATGAAATACAATCGAGAAATGAAGGCTCCGATTTAAATACAATCGATCTTAGCTAGCTATCTGTTCACAATCTTCTTGCCCTTCTTTTTCGCAAATGGAGTTCTTCTGTGGAACGGACGTCCTTTAGGTAGGGTGGTCCTGCTTCTTGTGGTGTATGCTGCTACTTCATCATCGTCGTCATGTTCGATCCTCGGGTCGCCGTACTTGTCGAAGTCTTGCTCATTGGCTACTCCATCCATTCCGATGATCTTCCTTTTGCCTCTCCTCACGACAACACGACTGGGCTTTGACGGGTCGGTAATGAAGAAGCATTGGTCCACTTGGGAAGCCAGTACCCATGGCTCATTTTTCGCGGTGACATTTGCGCCCGCGGTCTTGGATTTGGCTTCGGGTATAACCATGGTGGTGAAATACCGGTCTTCTTTTAGGACGCTCTTGGCCCATCTGACACGGAACATCGGGACCTTCTCTCCAGCATAGCTCAGCTCCCAGATCTCCTCGATCCTTCCATAGTATCTGTCCTTGTCGTTACTGGTGTAGGATTCCATCGTTACCCCAGAGTTCTGATAACCATCGCTCTTCATGTCCTTGGCCTCGGTGTAGAATGTGTAGCCGTTGATATCGTACGCCTCATAGGTCATCAGGTTGTGCTCGGCGCCCTGTGACAAGGCGAATATGAGTTGTTCTTCCGCGGAAGAATCCTCATGTAAAGGGTACGACAGAAGCTTCTGCTTGAACCAACGCGTGAAACATGAGTTGTGCTCTTTGAGTATATCTCCGTCCCTCCTCTGTTGGCCTCGGTCATTGTACGTCTTCTTAATAAAGGTTTTGTGCTCTACCACCCAAGGATCGACCACGTCTATCTGTTGTAGCGCGACTAGGTTTGCTCTTTCAAAGTCGCTGAGTTGACCCTCGAAGTCGACATGCATTTTGCGACGACCCTCACGGTGACCCCATCCAGCAAGCCTGCCGAGGTGCCTGTTGACGGGCAGACCAACGGGGTTCTCGATGCCTAGATAATTCATGCAGTAGGAGATGCACTCTTCGGTCAGAAAGCCCCTGGCTATGCTTCCCTCTGGACGTGACATGTTGCGAACGTATCCTTTGATGACACCATTCATCCTTTCGAACGGCATCATGCTGTGCAGGAACGTCGGCCCGAGTTGGATGATCTCGTCCATGATATGGACCAGCAGATGCACCATAACGTCGAAGAAAGCGGGCGGGAAGTACATCTCAAGCTCGCATAGTATCACCACGATCTCTTCCTTTAGCCTTCTGAGTTGCCTCACGCCAACAGACTTCCGAGAGATGACGTCGAAAAAGTTGCATAGGCCAAATAGGGTTTCACGGACGTGCGCGTCCATGATCCCACGGATTGCAACTGGAAGTATCTGCGTCATCAGCACGTGACAGTCGTGAGACTTCATCCCGCTGAACTTCTGCTTCGCTGGGTCTAGGTATCTGCTTATCTTCCCCGCGTAACCGTAAGGAAGTTTTACTCCTACGAGGCAGGTGAAAAACTGCTCGATCTCCTCCTGACTTAGAGTGAAGCACGCGGGAGGGTAGTCATTTCCGGTCTTCTTGGCCTTCTTGCCTTTGCGACGACTTTCCGTGTCCTGCTTCGCCTCATCATCATCATCATCATCATCATGATCATCATATATAGTGTGAAGCTCCTGCCTAGTGCCCATTGATTTCAAGTCTGCCCTTGCTTTGGGCCCATCTTTGGTCCTCTCTGGCATGTTGAGCAGGGTACCAATCAGACTCTCGCACACGTTCTTCGTGATATGCATGACATCAAGGCTGTGAGGCACACGGTGGATCTTCCAGTACGGCAAGTCCCAGAAAACAGACCTCGTTTTCCATACCTTCAGCAGCGGCTCTGGCGCCTTTCACTTTTTTCCCGGCTCTGACGCCTTTTGCTTCTTTCCCGGTAGTGGGCAGTCTTTCCAATTTTTCAACAGCTCGTCTATTTCCTCGCCGCTCCTCGTACGCGGGCGTCCTCGGGGTTCGGTTTCACCATCGAACAGATCCTTGCGTTTTCTCCACGGGTCATCGTCGCGAAGCCACCTTCGATGTCCCATGAACACGGTTTTCGAAGACCCGGGATCTCTATCTAGCTGGCGATACATTGTGTCATCCATGCACCTGGCGCATCCAGAAAATCCGTGGACCACCTGCCCCGTGACATATCCGTAACCGAGATAGTCGTGCACCGTCGTGAGCAGCGCGGCTCTCATAGGGAAATATTCTTTCTCTGCGGCGTCCCACGTATTGGCTGGAGTTTTCCACAGCGTGTCAAGCTCCTCTTTTAGCAGCCCCAGATACAGATTGATGTCGTTCCCTGGTTGTTTCGGTCCTTCAATTAGCATACTCATGTGAATGTACTTCCTCTTCATGCACAACCAGGGGGGAAGGTTGTACATCCACACAAACACAGGCCAGGTGCTATGTGTGCTTCTCTGGCTGTCAAACGGATTGACTCCATCGGTGCTCGCGTCCAGCACGATGTTCCTTGGATCGTTCCCAAATTCTGGGTCTTCGAAGTTCAACGCTTGCCACTGGCTCGCATCCTTAGGGTGACTCAGCATCTTGTCTTTTTTATCTATCTCCGGATCATTTGCGTCATCTTCTCGGTTCTTCTCCTCCCTATCCGCGTGCCAACGCAGGAGCTTTGCTACCTTAGGGTCCGCAAAATACCGCTGCAGACGAGGAGTGATCGGAAAGTACCACACCACTTTTCGAGGAGCTTTCTTCCTCTTCTTGTATCGAGTGACGCCGCACACCGGACATATGGTAGACTCCACGTGCTCGTCCCGATAAATGATGCAATTGTTCATGCACACATGGTATTTCACGTGCGGTAAATCCAGAGGACACACGATTTTCTTCGCCTCCTCCAAACTAGTCGGGCACTTGTTCCCCTAGGGAAGACGTTCGTGCCAGAATGACATGTTCTCGTCGAAGCATGCGTCGGTCATTTTGTGTTTTACCTTCATCTCTAGAGCCATGAGCGTTACTTTCAGGCAGGTATCCTCGGGCCTGCATCCTTCATACAATGGAGTGACCGCGTCTAACTCAAGTTGATCCATCTTGGCTTTCTCTCGGGCGGCAGCTCTTGCGTTATCCGTCTGCTTGAGAAGCAACTCTTGAATATGAGGGTCCTGCACCCAGCCCATCGATGGTCCAGCGTCGTCTGCTCCGGCATCTTCCTCATCATCATCCTGCATCTTCTACATGATGACTGTGTACAGCATCACCGTCGTGATCATCTCCTGGGGATTCTTCGTCTTCTCGCCTGCCCGAGCCGCGGTGGTTGTCTTGCTGCCCTTCCTCATTTCTTGCCCGGCCCCCATGAACGACTTCGTAGTCATCTTCATCACCTTGCCACCGATAGCCATCCATGAAACCACGCAAGAGCAGGTGGTCCCGCACCTGCCCGGATTCCGGGTCCGCAATAAGGCTCTTCAGCTTGCATCTTCGACATGGACATCTTATCTCCGTCTCGTTCTTTTGAAGCATCTCGGCCTTCGCGGACCTCAAAAACCTATTCATGATGCCTTCGGTCATCATGCGGACCATGGTCGCCTGTGGGGTAGAGCAAAATGATATTTTAGAACCAAGAAAAAATTTGGCATGACTTCCCCTAAAAATAGGACCAAAAAGAATGCTTAATGCCAAAATTCTCGCCGAAACGGAAATGAATTAACATTCCGGCAAAATATTGGCAACTATCGCATTTCAAATACCGGTACACCTCCAAACACAAACACATATGCAACACCACGAACATACATATAGCTTCCCCCATTACTTACCTATCAAAACAAGGTAATTTAACCACTTAAATTGAATGAATCTATGGTGGAAATGAGGTGAAAAAGAGGAGGCACCCGAGACAAGGAGGAGGTGGAGAGAATGAAGTGGGGAGAAAGTGAGTGTGGGTAGGAGAGGCTCCCCAAAATATCTTGTTGCTGCCCACATACTAATGGCGCACCAACTCCAAATGCGCCATTAGTAATATAGGTTACTAATGGCGCACCTTCTGGTGGTGCGCCATTATTAGTTTTGCAAAAAAAATTTTACTAATGGCGCACTGCCCTCCAGTGCGCCATTACTAGTTTGAACTAGTAATGGCGCACGGTGGAACAGTGCGCCATTAGTAGTTTTGCAAAAAAAGGAATAAAAAATATAATAAAAAAAACAACATTAGTGGCGCACTATCCCACAGGTGCGCCATTACTAGTTACAACTAGTAATGGCGCACCCTCTCTGGATGCGCCATTAGTATGTTTGGACAGGCGCACTAGTTCAAAAAAAATTTTTGACACTAATGGCACACCATGGGCAAGGTGCGCCATTAGTAGTTTCAACTCTAATGGCGTACCAGATTCTAGTGCGCCATTAGTATATACTAATGGCGCATCCCTTGTCAGGTGCGCCATTACTGTCAATCCCATCTATAGCCCTTTTTCTAGTAGTGTTTTGCTCCAAGTTTCGACCCCACGGCTCAACATATAAATAAAGGGGCAGGGCTAGCACCAAAGACACATCAAGGAACACCAAGCCATGTGTTGGCAACCCCTTCCCCTCTAGTTTATCCTCCGTCATAGTTTTCGTAGTGCTTAGGCGAAGCCCTACGGAGATTGTTCTTCACTAACACCATTACCACGCCGTCGTGCTGCCGGAACTCATCTACTACTTCGCCTCTCTTGCTGGATCGAGAAGGCGAGGACGTCATCGAGCTGAACGTGTGTACGTTCGGTACTTGATCGGGACGGATCGTGAAGGTATACGACTATATCAACCACGTTGATAAACGCTTCCGCTTACGGTCTACGAGGGTACGTAGACAACACTCTCCCCTCCCATTGCTATGCATCGCCATGATCCTTGCGTGTGCGTAGGAAATTTTTCAAAATTACTACGTTCCCCAATAGTGGCATCCGAGCCTGGTTTTATGCGTAGATGTTATATGCACGAGTTGAACACAAGTGAGTTGTGGGCGATACAAGTCATACTGCTTACCAGCATGTCACACTTTGGTTCAGTGGTATTGTTGGATGAAGTGGCCCGGACCTACATTACGCGTACGCTTACGCGAGACTGGTTCTACCGAGGTGCTTTGCACATAGGTGGCTGGCGGGTGTCAGTTTCTCCAACTTTAGTTGAATCGAGTGTGTCTACGCCCGATCCTTGAGAAGGCTAAAACATCACTAACTTGACGAACTATCGTTGTGGTTTTGATGCATAGGTAAGAACGGTTCTTGCTCAGCCCGTAGCAGCCAGGTAAAACTTGCAACAACAAAGTAGAGGATGTCTAACTTGTTTTTGCAGGGCATGTTGTGATGTGATATGGTCAAGACATGATGCTATATTTTGTTGTATGAGATGATCATGTTTTGTAACCGAGTTATCGGCAACTGGCAGGAGCCATATGGCTGTCGCTTTATTGTATGCAATGCAATCACCCTGTAATTGCTTTACTTTATCACTAAGTGGTAGCGATAGTCGTAGAAGCAATAGTCAGCGAGACGACAACGATGCTATGATGGAGATCAAGGTGTCGCGCCGGTGACGATGGTGATCATGACGGTGCTTCGGAGATGGAGATCACAAGCACAAGATGATGATGGCCATAACATATCACTTATATTGATTCCGTGTGATGTTTATCTCATATGCATCTTATTTTGCTTAGATCGACGGTAGCATTATAAGATGATCTGTCAGTAAATTTCATGGTATAAGTGTTCTCCCTGAGTATGCACCGTTGCGAAAGTTCTTCATGCTAAGACACCACGTGATGATCGGGTGTGATAAGCTCTACGTTCAAATACAACGGGTGTAAAATAGTTGCACATGCGGAATACTCAGGTTAAACTTGACGAGCCTAGCATATGCAGATATGGCCTCGGAACACTGAGACCGAAAGGTCGAGCGTGAATCATATAGTAGATATGATCAACATAGTGATGTTCACCATTGAAACTACTCCATCTCACGTGATGATCGAACATGGTTTAGTTGATATGGATCACGTGATCACTTAGATGATTAGAGAGATGTCTGTCTAAGTGGGAGTTCTTAAGTAATATGATTAATTGAACTTTAATTTATCATGAACTTAGTCCCGATAGTATTTGCATATCTATGTTGTAGATCAATAGCTCACGTTTAGCTCCCCTGTTTTATTTTTGATATGTTCCTAGAGAAAACTAAGTTGAAAGATGTTAGTAGCAACGATGCGGATTGGATCCATCATCTAAGGATTATCCTCATTGCTGCACAGAAGAATTATGTCCTTGATGCACCGCTAGGTGACATACCTATTGCAGGAGCAGATGCAGACATTATGAACGTTTGGCTAGCTCAATATGATGACTACCTGATAGTTTAGTGCACCATGCTTAACAACTTAGAATCGGGACTTCAAAGACGTTTTGAACGTCATGGATCATATGAGATGTTCCAGGAGTTGAAGTTAATATTTCAAGCAAATACCCGAGTTGAGAGATATGAAGTCTCCAACAAGTTCTATAGCTAAAAGATGGAGGAGAATAGCTAAGCAGTGAGCATGTCTCAGATTGTCTGGGTACTACAATCGCTTGAATCAAGTGGGAGTTAATCTTCCAGATAAAATTGTGATTGACAGAATTATCTAGTCACCACCACCAAGTTAGTAGAACTTCGTGATGAACTATAGTGTGCAAGGGATGACGAAAAACGATTCCCGAGCTTTTCATGATGATGAAATCGATGAAGGTAGAAATCAAGAAAGAGCATCAAGTGTTGATGATTAACAAGACCTCTAGTTTCACAAAAAGGGCAAAGGGAAAGAAAGGGAACTTCAAGAAGAATGGCAAGGAAGTTGCTACTCAAGTGAAGAAGTCCAAGTCTGGACCTAAGCATGAGACTAAGTGCTTCTACTGCAAAGGGACTGGTCATTGGAAGTGGAACTGCCCCAAGTATTTGGCGGATAAGAAGGATGGCAAAGTGAACAATGCTATATTTGATATACATGTTATTGATGTGTACTTTACTAGTGTTTATAGCAACCCCTTGGTAGTTGATACTGGTTCAGTTGCTAGGAGTAGTAACTCGAAACGTGAGTTGCAGAATGAACAGAGACTAGTTAAGGATGAAGTGACGATGTGTGTTGGAAGTGGTTCCAAGATTGATATGATCATCATCACTCCCTATACTTTCGGGATTAGTGTTAATCCTAAATAAATGTTCTTTAGTGTTTCCGTTGAGCATGAAGATGATTTGATCATGTTTATTGCAATACGGTTATTCATTTAAGTTAGAGAATAATTGTTGTTCTGTTTACATGAATAAAACCTTCTATGGTCATACACCCAAATGAAAATGGTTCGTTGGATCTCGATCGTAGTGATACACATATTCATAATGTTGAAGACAAAAGATGCAAAGTTAATAATGATAGTGCAACTTATTTGTGGCACTGCCGCTTAGGTCATATTGGTGTAAAGCGCATGAAGAAAATACATGCTGATGGGCTTTTTGGAATCACTTGATTATGAATCAGT
Organism: Triticum monococcum; assembly: GCA_034509565.1. NCBI lineage: Eukaryota > Viridiplantae > Streptophyta > Magnoliopsida > Poales > Poaceae > Triticum > Triticum monococcum. The sequence continues at coordinate 748,126,394 of CM067843.1, read as the reverse complement.
TGATGCTTGCGAACCATGCCTCATGGGCAAATATGACTATGACTCCGTTCTCTAGAACAATCACTACTAGGAAAAGGGCTACTAATGGCGCACCAGTTTTGCCTACTAATGGCGCATCACTGGTGCGCCATTAGTATCACGCCACTAGTATTTTTTACTAATGGCGCACCACTGGTGCGCCATTAGTATAGGCCACGGTGCGCCATTAGTATAGGCCACTGGTGCGCCATTAGTATAGGCCACTGGTGCGCCATTAGTATTTTTGAATTTACAAGGCGGGAAAATAGTAGTGGCGCACTGTCTAACCCCCACCGTGCGCCATTGCTATTTTTGAATTTTGAATTTGGATCTGGATCGTGATTTTTTTGCCCATTTTTTGCTCGTTTTTTGGCACGATATTGTTTCAAATTTTGTTCCTATTTTTGGATCTTGTACGTTCTTTTGCCGTGTTCTTTTGCAGGAGAGGAGTTCGCCGGAGAGGAGGAGGAGGAGGTCACCAAAGAGGCGCTCGCCTACATCGCCGGAGAGGAGGAGGAGGAGTTCGCCGGAGAGGAGGAGGAGGAGGTCGCCGGAGAGGAGTTCACCGGAGCATCGGAGAGGAGGAAGGAGAAACCATGAGGGGATGGGAGGAGAGAAGGGAGGAGGAGCTCACCGGAGAGGAGGGAGGAGAAACCGTGAGGGGAGGGGAGGGGAGGAGAGGAGGGAGGAGGAGGGAGGAGGAGGTCGCCGGAGAGGAGGAGGAAGAGGTCACCGGAGAGGAGGAGGAGGAGGTCGCCGGAGAGGAGGACGAGGAGGTCGCTGGAGAGGAGGAGGGTAGTATGATGAAGGAGAGAAGGGAAGATGGACTGGAGGAGAAAAATGAAGGAGGAGAGGACCATGCCCAGCCATATATATGGCATAGTAAGGGCGCACCGCGGGCAGGTGCGCCATTACTAACTTTTTTTTATTTTTTTATTTATTTTGAATTTTGAAGGAGGGAAGATACTAATGGCGCACCATGGGCAGGTGCGCCATTAGTAATTTTTTTTGATTTATTTTGAATTTTAAAGGCGGGAAGATAGTAATGGCGCACAGGTGCGCCATTAGTAAGTTTGATTTTTTTTGAATTTTTTTGCCTCTCCAGATCTTAAAAGCCCCGTATCTTTTTTCTGTTAGGTTTTTGAGGATTTTGAAAATGTTTAATGGGGTTCCCCCGATTAAATTAGGATGTAACTTTTCGAGTAGATGATTTTTCATATAAAAAACTTTTTCATTCGAGTTCGTACGCAAAAGTTATGCCCATTTTACAAATTCTCGAGAGATTTCGCAAATAAAGTCGAAATTCATATTTGTAAATTTTCACAACAACTAGACCACATATCACATGGGAAACTTATTTTCTTTTATTTTTTTGACATTTCCATCGTTTTTGTTTATTTTTTTTAAACTGAAAAGACGGTCCACGGGGGGTGGGTGGGTGGAAGTGGTGGCCAAGTTACTAATGGCGCACCGTGGGAGTGGTGCGCCATTAGTAAAAAAAGACTAGTAATGGCGCACAAATCCCACGGTGCGCCATTAGTAGTCTTGATGAAATTTTTTTAAATTTTTTTTTACTAATGGCACACCGTGCATGTGGTGCGCCATTAATATTGCACCATTAGTATATAGTGATGGCGCACCACATGTCTGGTGCGCCATTAGTGTCAATTCCATCTATAGCCCTTTTCCTAGTAGTGAATGGAGCGAGCAACTGACTTATTGGATATAATACATATTGATGTATGAGGTCCGATGAGTGTTGAGGCTTGCGGCCGGTATTGTTATTTTCTGATCTTCACAGATGATTTAAGCAGATATGGGTATATCTACTTGAAGAAACATAAGTCTGAAACATTTGAAAAGTTCAAAGAATTTCAGAGTGAAGTGAAAAATTACCGTAACAAGAAAATAAAGTTTCTACGATCTGATCGTAGAGGCGAATATTTGAGTTACGAGTTTGCTCTTCAATTAAAACAATGTGGACTAGTTTCACAAACTCATGCCACCTGGAACACCACAGTGTAATGGTGTGCCCGAACGTCATAACCGTACTTTATTTGATATAGTGCAATCTATGATGTCTCTTACCGATTTACCACTATCGTTTTGGGGTTATGCATTAGAGACAGCTGCATTCACATTAAAAAGAGCACCATCTAAATCCGTTGAGACGACACCGTATGAACTGTGGTTTAGCAAGAAACCTAAGCTGTCGTTTCTTAAAGTTTGGGGTTGCGATGCTTATGTGAAAAAGTTTCATCTTGATAAGCTCAACCCCAAGTCGGAGAAGTGCGTCTTCATAGGATACCCAAAAGTAATTGTTGGGTACACTTTCTATCACAGATTCAAAGGTAAGATATTTGTTGCTAAGAATGTATCCTTTCTAGAAAAGGAGTTTCTCTCGAAAGAAGTGAGTGGGAGGAAAGTAGAACTTGATGAGGTAAATGTACCTGCTCCCTTATTGGAAAGTAGTTCATCACAGAAATTTGTTCCTGTGAATCCTACACCAATTAGGGAGGAAGCTAATGATAATGATCAAGTAACTTCAGATCTAGTTACTACCGAACCTCGTAGAACCAGGGTGAGATCCGCACAAGAGTGGTATGGTAATCCTGTTCTGGAGGTCATGTTACTTGACAATGAAGAACCTATGAACTATGAGAAAGCGATGATGAGGCTAGATTCTGCAAAATGGCTTGAGGCCATGAAATCTGAGAAGGGATCCATGTATGAGAACAAAGTGTGAACTTTGGTTGACTTGCCCGATGATCGGCAAGCCATATAAAATAAATGGATCTTCAAGAGGAAGACTGACGCTGATAGTAGTGTTACTATCTACAAAGCTAGACTTGTCGAAAAAGGTTTTGACAAAGTTCAAGGTGTTGACTACGATGAGATTTTATCACTCGTATCAATGCTTAAAGTCTGTCCGAATCATGTTAGCAATTGCCGCATTTTATGAAATCTGGCAAATGGATAACAAAAACTGCAATCCTTTAGGGATTTCTTAAAGAAGAGTTGTATATGATGCTACCAGAAGGTTTTGTCAATCCTAAATGTGCTAACAAAATATGCAAGCTCCAGCGGTCCGTCTATGGACTGGTGCAAGCATCTCGGAGTTGGAATATACGCTTTGATAAGTTGATCAAAGCATATAGTTTTATACAGACTTGCGGTGAAGCATGTATTTACAAGAAAGTGAGTGGGAGCACTACAACATTTCTGATAAATATATGTGAATGACATATTGTTGATTGGAAATAATTTAGAATTTTCTGGAAAGCATAAAGGAGTATTTGAAAGGAGTTTTTCAAATAAAGACCTCGGTGAAGCTACTTATATATTGAGCATCAAGATCTATAGAGATAGATCAAGACGCTTGATAAGTTTTTTCAATGAATACATACCTTGATAAGATTTTGAAGTAGTTCAAAATGGAACAGTCAAAGAAAGAGTTCTTACCTGTGTTACGAGGTGTGAAATTGAGTAAGACTCAAAGGCCGACCACGACAGAAGATAGAAAGAGAATGAAAGTCATTCCTTATGCCTCAGCCATAGTTTCTATAAAGTATGCCATGCTGTGTACCAGATATATTGTATACCCTACACTGAGTTTGGCAAGGGAGTACAATAGTGATCTAGGAGTAGATCACTGGACATCGGTCAAAATTATCCTTAGTGGAATAAGGATATGTTTCTCGATTATGGAGGTGACAAAAGGTTCCTCATAAAAGGGTTACTTCGATGCAAGTTTTGACACTAATCCAGATGACTCTAAGTCTCAATTTGGATACATATTGAAAGTGGGAGCTATTAGCTAGAGTAGCTCCGTGCAAAGCATTGTAGACATAGAAATTTGGAAAATACTTACGGATCTGAATGTGAAAGACCCGTTGACTAAAATTATATCACAAGCAATACATGATCACACCTTAGTATTCTTTGGGTGTTAATCACATAGCAATGTGAACTAGATTACTGACTCTAGTAAACCATTTGGGTGTCGGTCACATATCGATGTGAACTATGGGTGTTAACCACATAAATATGTGAACTATTGACGTTAAATCACATGGCGATATGAACTAGATTATTGAATCTAGTGCACGTGGGAGACTGGAGGAAATATGCCCTAGAGGCAATAATGAAATTGTTATTTATATTTTCTTATATCATGATAAATTTTATTATTCATGCTAGAATTGTATTAATCGGAAACTTAGTACATGTGTGAATATATAGACAAACAGAGTGTCACTAGTATGCCTCTACTTGACTAGCTCGTTGAATCAAAGATGGTTAAGTTTCCTAGCCATAGACATGAGTTGTCATTTGATTAACGGGATCACATCATTGGAGAATGATGTGATTGACTTGACCCATTCCGTTAGCTTAGCGCTTGATCGTTTAGTATTCTGCTATTGCTTTCTTCATGACTTATACATGTTCCTATGACTATTTGATTATGCAACTCCCATTTACCGGAGGAACACTTTGTGTGCTACCAAATGTCACAATGTAAATGGGTGATTATAAAGGTGCTCTACAGGTGTCTCCAAAGGTTCTTGTTGGGTTGGCGTATTTCGAGATAAGGATTTGTCACCCCGATTGTCGGAGAGGTATCTCTGGGCCCACTCGGTAATGCACATCACTATAAGCCTTGCAAGCATTGTAACTAATGAGTTAGTTGCGGGATAATGTATTACGGAACGAGTAAAGAGACTTCCGGTAACGATATTGAACTAGGTATTGAGACACCGACGATCGAATCTCGGGCAAGTAACATATCGATGACAAAGGGAACAAACGTATGTTGTTATGCGGTTTGACCGATAAAGATCTTCGTAGAATATGTAGGAGTCAATATGGGCATCCAGGTTCCTCTATTGGTTATTGACCAGAGAAGTGTCTCGGTCATGTCTACATAGTTCTCGAACCCGTAGGGTCCGCACGCTTAACGTTCTTTGACGATATAGTATTATATGAGTTATGTGTGTTGGTGCCCGAATGTTGTTCGGAGTCCCGGATGAGATCACAGACATGACGAGGAGCTCCGGAATGGTCCGGAGGTAAAGATTCATATATTGGATGATATGGTTAGGCCAAGGGGTCAGGCCCACGGGGCTATAAGTCGGTGCAAAAGGAGTTTTGCGGAGGCCAGGGGGCCAAACGCCGGAGACCCTGGCGTCTGGGCCAGACGCCAAGGATTGTGGCGTTTGGTCCTAGAGTCCGAGTAAGACTCTTGCCTTACTTTGAGGAGGCTTTTGCTCCAAGTTTCGACCCCAGGGCTCAACATATAAATAGAGGGGCAGGGCTAGCACCAAAGACACATCAAGAAACACCAAGCGATGTGCTGACAACCCCGTCCCCTCTAGTTTATCCTCCGTCATAGTTTTCGTAGTGCTTAGGCGAAGCCCTACGGAGATTGTTCTTCACAAACACCGTCATCATGCCGTCGTGCTGCCGGAATCTACTACTTCGCCCCTCTTGCTGGATCGAGAAGGCAAGGACGTCGTCAAGCTGAACGTGTGCTGAACGCGGAGGTGACGTACGTTCGGTACTTGATCGAGACGGATCGTGAAGGTGTACGACTATATCAACCGCGTTGATAAACGCTTCCGCTTACGGTCTACGAGGGTATGTAGACAACAGTCTCCCCTCTCATTGCTATGCATGACCATGATCCTTGCATGTGCATAGGAATTTTTTCGAAATTACTACATTCCCCAACACTTTCGAGTAGGGTAGGTCCTAAAATATAGATCTCTTCTTCCACATGGGTGCGCGTCCCGCAACATCATTCAGAACAGCTAGTCCGCCGGGACCCTTTCCAAAGATTGCGTGTAAATCATTGACCATAGCAAGTACGTGATCACCGGTACGCATGGCGGGCTTCTTTCGGTGATCCGCCTCGCCTTTGAAATGCTTGCCTTTCTTTCGACATTGATGGTTGGTCGGAAGAAATCGGCGATGGCCCAGGTACACATTCTTCCTGCATTTTGTCCAGGTATATACTTTCGGTGTCAGCTAAACGGTGCGTGCATGCGTGGTATCCTTTGTTTGTCTATCCTGAAAGGTTACTGAGAGCGGGCCAATCGTTGATGGTTACAAACAGCAACATGTTCATGTTAAATTCCTCTTGTCTATGCTCATATCGCACGCACGTACACTATTTCCGTTTCACATGGTGTAAAAGTTCTTCAACTAATGGCCTTAGGTACACATCAACGTCGTTGCTGGGTTGCTTAGGGCCTTGGATGAGAACTGGCATCATAATGAACTTCCGCTTCATGCACATCCAAGGAGGAAGGTTATACATACATAGAGTCACGGGCCCGGTGTTGTGATTGTTGCTCTGCTCCCCGAAAGGATTAATGCCATCCGCGCTTAAAGCAAATCATACGTTCCTTGGGTCATCTGCAAACTCAGCCCAGTACTTTCTCTCGATTTTTCTCCACTACGACCCGTCAGCGGGTGCTCTCAACTTCCCGTCTTTCTTACGGTCCTCACTATGCCATCGCATCAACTTGGCATGCTCTTTGTTTCTGAACAGTCGTTTCAATTGTGGTATTATAGGAGCATACCACATCACCTTCGCAGGAACCCTCTTCCCGCGGGGCTCTCCGTCAACATCACCAGGGTCATCTCGTCTGATCTTATACCGCAATGCACTGCATACCGGGCATGTGTTCAAATCCTTGTACGCACCGCGGTAGAGGATGCCGTCATTAGGGCATGCATGTATCTTCTGCACCTCCAGTCCTAGAGAGCATACAACCTTCTTTGTTGCGTACGTACTGTCGGGCAATTTGTTATCCTTTGGAAGCTTCTTCTTCAATATTTTCAGTAGCTTCTCAAATCGTTTGTCAGGCACAGCATTCTATGCCTTCCACTGCAGAAATTTCAGTATGGTACCGAGCTTTGTGTTGCCATCTTCGTAATTGGGGCACAACCCTTTTTTGTGATCCTCTAACATGCGATCGAATTTCAGCTTTTCCTTTTGACTTTCGCATTGCGTCCTTACAACAACAATGACCCGACGGAGATCATCATCATCGGGCACATCGTCTGGTTCCTCTTGATCTTCAGCAGCTTCCCCCATTGCAGCATCACCGGGCACATCGTCTGGTTCCTCTTGATCTTCAGCAGCTTCCCCCGTTGCAGCATCACCGTATTCAGGGGGCACATAGTTGTCATCGTCCTCTTCTTCTTCGTCATCTTCCATCATAACCCCTATTTCTCCGTGCCTCGTGCAAACATTATAGTGTGGCATGAAACCCTTGTAAAGCAGGTGGCTGTGAACAATTTTCCGGTCCGAGTAAGACTTCGTATTCCCACATTTAAGGCATGGACAACACATAAAATCATTCTGCTTGTTTGCCGCAGCCACTTCGAGAAAATCATGCACGCCCTTAATGTACTCGGAGGTGTGTCTGTCACTGTACATCTATTGCCGGTTCATCTGCGTGCATTATATATAATTATGTGTGTCAAAGGTAAGAAAATTAGACAAGTATCTATGTAAAGTAAGAATTTTTTTCTTTCAGAAAGAAGATAAGAACAAGATGCTCACCACGGTGGTGCCGGCGACGAGATCGGTGCGGGCGATCGACGGCGGTGAAGACGGGGACGAGGCATGATGGACCGCTAATATAAACCTAGACAAATCTCGGAAAAAATGGAGCTCGGAGGTTGAGATTCGAGAGGAGAAAGCTTAACTAGTGTGGATCAGGCATTTCATCAAACACCTCATGTGCATAGGAGGTAAGCTAGAGCACCCAATGCCCTCCTCCTTGCCGGCCAGCAAAAAACAGAGCACTGCGGAGTGCTCTGCTACGACGATGGGGTATATGTAGGCAACTCATTTGTTCCGGTTCGTGGGAGGAACCGGAACTAAAGCTCGCCTTCTGTCCCGGTTCGAGCCACGAACTGGGACCAATGGCTGTGGACCAGGAGTTAGGCCCATTGGTCCCGGTTCGTGCCTAGAACCGGGACAAATGAGTCCACACGAACCGAGGCCAATGCCCACGAGGCCCCGGCTGGCCCTCTGGGCTCACGAACCGGGACTAATGCACCCCATGGGTCTCGGTTCGTGCAGAACCGGGACTAATGGGTTGGCCAGGCCCGAACGAAAGCCCTGTTTTCTACTAGTGGGCGATGAAGGAGCTACACACGAGTATGTCTTCGTCCTGGCATTGCTTTGGCCCGTGGGCCCGTCATCGGTGGCGGCCGCAGCTCAGGTGCATTTTCGTAGGGACGACACTTGTTGGAGGCGGTGTCCCGTTGGCATTTTGTTCTTCCGGGGCTCGATCCACCACGAGCTTGTCTTTTTCTCGGATGAGATCAACGGGCCATGAGCGTGGATTCCTGCCGTTCATCTAGGGCCGTGAGGTTAGGTTTGGACTGGCCGGCGCGCGCAGCGGCTGGCTTGGTGTGCTCGGGTTTGGTCGCGGAGGCGGCCGTCGACCAAATCGAGAGTTTTGCTTCCTCGGCTTTATCTCTGCTTCGTCGACATGTTCTTTGGTGTCAATGGGAAGCCGGTGGAGTCCTGCACAGGAGTTCTCGGGCCGGCATTGGTCACCCGTGCGGTGGCCGCGACAGCTGGCGAGAGATTTGGTAGCCCAACACTCACATGGTGGTTTGTGGCGGCAGATCTGGTGATTCTCCCTCCACTTCGTCGATCGGAGGTGCCGGAGCTGGAGCCGAGGATTTGCACGGGGACATTCCCCGGACGATGTGCCACATCGTTTACAGTTCGCCGTTCGCGGTGGGGCTCATCTTCGACCCAGAAAGCCGTTCCCGGCGATGGTGTGCCCTCGGTTCAGGGCTTGGGTGGTTTCAGGCGTCTTCCACTGCTGTTTGGCTCGACGGCCGCGGCTGGTGTTGACTCTTTCTTCGTTAAGGCCCCCCGGACAAGATTGTACTTTCTCTTTCTTTGGGAGTCTTTTTGCATTTGTGTTGGGACACCTGTGGTCTCTCGTGCTCTCTCGGCGATGCTGCGTATACGCTATGTTTGTAACGTTTGCTGATTAAAAAATATTGCAGTTATCCTAAAAAAACTACAAAGCATTCCGTACCTTCACCCAGACCAACAATAGAGAATGCAAGCAAGCATTCTCACGTGTGGGGCGTGGCGTACGCCACGTGCTTCGGAGGCTAGTATGTACTCCCTCGCTCCTATAATGCACGACCATTTTACAAGCTATGTTAGCCTGTAAAATTGTCTTAAATTAAATTATGAGACGGACAAAGTACTGTACTTTGGATCGATCGGGCATAGTGAGAGCTCGAAATTACTTTGCGTATGATGATTTTTTTCCAAAAAGGAGGTTAACGCCGAGCCTTTGCAACACGTGATGCACACAATCATTTTATTATACAAAATACAAGGGTCCATAGAAATGTCTCAAGCTAACCGTGTAAGTAAGAAAAAAGGTGCCACAACCAGCAAAAATAGGATAAGATGACTAAACACCTATTCTGTCATTGGATCTTCATCCAAATCGGTTGTAAGTATCCGGTGCTACCGTCTTCCAATGGTTGCACCCAATAGTCATAAGCTCCTTGTGATCCGCATGGCTGAGTAACGACCACGTACAGATCCAATCAGACGCCCGGAAGATGACATGCAAAAAATTTATGATAATTTGTCTGTTAAAAGTGACATCATTCCGACAGTACTATATGGCCCAAAGTAATGCGCAGACTTCTAGTCGAATATGTGCCGCTGTTTTGGGCTTTACCTCGTGTAACCAAGCCCAAAGAAACTGGAAATAGTGTTGGGGCACAAACATTAAAGGACACATGGAGTACACCATAATAACTTGTCTAGTGGAAATTTGAGGAAAAGATGTTGTCTCATCCTGATCATAAAAACAACAACGTTTACTACCTTCCAACGACGCTTTGCTAAATTGTCCTTAGTTAATATCACTCGCTTGCATAAAAACCACAAAAATACCATTACTTTTAAGGGTTTTTATCATTTATGCCACTAGTTGTGTCCCACTACTCGGTTTTGCCATTAGAAGTTACAACTGCTCAAAAATGCCATCAATCCATGAGATGCTTGCTCGAAAATGCCATTAGATATCTCAAAAATGCCATCGTTCTGTTAGATGTTTGCTCAAAAATGCCATTAGACATTGTTATTTTTACGTCAAACCCGTTGACCATGTTCTATGACAAAAATAAGCCTAGACCCACATGTCAGTTCTCTCTATCTCACAATGATATGTGTGGCCCCACTTGTCAGGAGTAACTAAGCAAATAATTTTACAGGAAAATAAGAACGCTGTTGGGATCAAGTGGGTCCCATACTTTATTGTAGTGAGATAGAGGGAGAGCTGGCATGTTGGTTCATAGGTATTTATGTCATTATAACATGGCAAAAGAGATTTGAGATCACAATAATGATATTTAGTGGCATTTTTGAGCATGTGTCTAATGAAGCGATGGCATTTTTGAGCAGTTGAAATTTTTAGTGGCAAAACTGAGTAGTGGGACACAACCGGTGGCATAACTGATAAAAACCCTACTTTTAAAGGCACCTTAATTTTCAAATATGAAGCAGCCTTGGGATAGGACCGGTATGTATCAAATCTATATACATGGATTTAACCGAGAATACACCCAGGGCCGGTCCTGAGATTTCGGGGGCCCGGGGCGAAACTAGATGCTAATCCCAAAGGCCTTAACATAAACATAGAAAAAAATATGAGAAAATATGTTGAATTTTCAGCCAAAAAAATATAGTTTTTTTTCTCTTATAAGTCGTTCTCTTTACTAATATATCCAATTGAGACTAACCTAATTTTTTATCACAATTTAGAAGTGGGTCCATCGGCAAGACTAGCAGATGATTTAGATGCTCATGATCACTGTTTTGATATGTAAAGCCTCTTGTCTTATTCTCCATTTCAATTATAAGCATGTCGCTGAACTAAAAAATCAATCGCCATGTCGATGAATATCAATCGCCATGCAGGGGCCGATCCGTTTCGCATGGTTGTAGGCTAGTAGTCTCGTGGAAGAAAGGAAATTAGAATATTTTTATTCATAACTACCCCTAACTAATCGCATATAATAACTGCTAGTACGTGTTTCCTAATCACAGCTTCGCTGGTAAGGAAAGAATTATGAGTAAACAGTACCCCTATTTAATACGATCGTAGATTAAAGAAAGAAATCACGGATTATAGAAGGAAATCGTAGTAAAAAGGAAAAAGGAAATCAAAGACAATACATAAACTTCCGCATTTTGGGGCCCCTCTGGTGCCGGGGGCCCGGGGGCGGCCGCCCCGTTCGCCACCCCCTCAGGGCCGGTCCTAAATACACCTGTCATGAAGAGCTTCGAGTGTAGGGTATCTGACGCATCAGAAAGGTTAACCTCCATCAACCTACGTACAAGATGCAACCATCTATCCCATCATCCCCCTACCAGCACACGTTCGAACTAAATATTTAAAGAAACATAACCAAGTATTGTATTGATGAGCATCTTTATGTTGTACAATGTTATATAGAGAAGGATACTGCAAGACTAGTGGCTTGTCTCCGAGCCATGTATCTTCCCAGAATCTATTAGTATTTCCATTCCCAATGATGAATTTACTCTTATTGAAGAAGGATGCCTTCATCCTCATCAACCCCTTCCAAACTGGGACATACTTGTTACGCAACAACCGTATCCACACAACATCTCCCTCAAACGATAATATATAACCATTTACTAAGTACGCATCTATTTTTCACATTCAAATTTTCAATACCTAAACCTTCTTGGTCCTTCGTTCTACAAAATACAAATTATGCCCCGTTTGGCTAATCTATATTTCATTTAATTGCATCTATCTTTCCAAAAGCGTGATCGATAAAAATCCAACCTTTTCATACCCCATAGGTATTTCAAAGAAGTATAATATGAACATCAACATACTCGTAAGCGCATAGTTTGATTTAATTGCACCAAACTACCACATCTGCGGCTAGGTTTGTAAAAAACTATCAAGTCATTATTCTGTTGTAAAAATCAGTGCGTTTCTAGTAAACTTTTTGCAGAAAGCACTGATCCGTGGATTTGGCCCGTCTGATCACACTTTCTGACAAGTAGGGCCGGATTGTAAGGAGCTGATTTGGCAACAAATTTACGTACACACCCTTGAATTTAAAACAAAAACACAATTACCCCCTCCTGCTGTGGACTGAGTGTGAGCGCCAATTGCAAATTTAATTGGCCACCGGTCAGATCCCGTCGAGTCCTTGAGAGCTCCGCCAGATTTAATCGGTAGTGTGTGTCGCTCCTGCTTGCCTGCGTGCGTGGGCATGCTTGTGCTACTAATTGCCTGCATCATCTTCCTTGGGGAGGAGCGCTACTCATCAAGCTGGCCAAGGCTGCAAGATGGCCGCCGCCGACTAAGTGGAAGTGGCGGAGCCGAAGCGGGCCTGCATGATGGCACTGGTACGAGAATGCCCTCGCCGAAGCTGCTCCCGCCGTCCCCACGTTGCCCTTTCAGAGCCGCATATCTCTGTCCTCTTCACCCCCGTCGCTGGCTGCTACTCGTCCTACCTCTCTTGTCGTCACCACGCCCGGTAGAACTCGTCCCGCAACGCTCCGTCGAGCTCCTCTGGAATCTACTTGTCGGCGTGTCCCGAAGCTCGTCCACGACCTAGCTGGTGGGTGCCTCGTTGGGTTAACGGGCGTTGACGTTTTTTTAGAGAAAAGGCATTGGCCGAGCCCAAGAATAAGCTCGAACGTAGCCTGGCTTCGAATTAACAAAACCATCAACCGGCCAGAAATACATAGGAATTACATAACAGAGAAAGAAAGCAATGCATAATAAGATACATAGTGTTGCGAGGAACGACTCTAAGGCTACAGCAAGCGCCGTTGCCATCGACCGCCGCAAAGCCAAAAGCAACCAACCAAACTCAGGCCTCAGAAGGAGGGCAACACCGTAATCAGAGGGCCAAACGTGAGCAACCATAAGGTCTGTTTTTGTCGCCGCAAAGGGCCACTACCCTCTCATCTAGGCTCGACAGGTGCCGCACCGACGAACGACAGAGAGGTGGTTCCATAGAACCCAGACCAAGGAGCCCAAGCTGCCATGAAACACAGCAATAGCAGACCCACACACAACGGAGACCGACCATTAGAAGACCATTGTCGGCAGCGGCAAGGCAGGGCGCCGGCCGAGACTCATGGACCGAGGACGGAATACCATGGAGAAGGCCGAAGGGGGACCAAGCCTTGCACTGGTCGTGGTTGGAGTTGTCGGAGACCGGGACTCCCACCAAGCAGGATACCACCCACGCCGGAAAAGGAGACACCAATCCCCTCGTAGGGCACCAAGGGCAGAGACAATCCCCACAAGGGGACCGCGCAGGCTGCCTCATAGAGGATCAGGACGCCACACCCTTTACCACACCACCAACAACTCCACCATCGCAACAGCAAACCCCGGAAGACACCTTCAGGAAGGAGCACGACACCGAGTGTCGTCGTCTTCCAAGCAGGGGAGGGCAGGCTTTCACCTGTGCTCGATGGGGGTGTGACGGAGATAATCCACTCCAAAGCCTCAAGGAAGGAGAACGACGCCATAAGATGTCGCCTTTGGAGTGGTCGCCGCGTCGGCCGAGGGTTTCCCCCGGAAACATGCCCAGCCAGCAGATCCTCCCGGTAGAGCCCCGAGGATGACGGCCACAGCCGCCAGAGGGCAGGGCCGGCACGGATCTTAGCAGATCAGGGTCGAGGAAGGGTCTTCTCCAAGATTTGCCAGCCAAGCACCGTGGGGACGTAGGAACGCCGATGACCCCCCCCCCCCCCCCTTTACCACACCACCAACAACTCCACCATCGCAAGAGCAAACCCCGGAAGACACCTTCAGGAAGGAGCACGACACCGAGTGTCGTCGTCTTCCAAGCAGGGGAGGGCAGGCTTTCACCTGTGCTCGATGGGGGTGTGACGGAGATAATCCACTCCAAAGCCTCAAGGAAGGAGAACGGCGCCATAAGATGTCGCCTTTGGAGTGGCCGCCGCGTCGGCCGAGGGTTTCCCCCGGAAACATGCCCAGCCACCAGATCCTCCCGGTAGAGCCCCGGGGATGACGGCCACAGCCGCCAGAGGGCAGGGCCGGCACGGATCTTAGCAGATCAGGGTCGAGGAAGGGTCTTCTCCAAGATTTGCCAGCCAAGCACCGTGGGGACGTAGGAACGCCGATGACCCCCCCCCCCCTTTACCACACCACCAACAACTCCACCATCGCAACAGCAAACCCCGGAAGACACCTTCAGGAAGGAGCACGACACCGAGTGTCGTCGTCTTCCAAGCAGGGGAGGGCGGGCTTTCACCTGTGCTCGATGGGGGTGTGACGGAGATAATCCACTCCAAAGCCTCAAGGAAGGAGAACGGCGCCATAAGATGTCGCCTTTGGAGTGGCCGCCGCGTCGGCCGAGGGTTTCCCCCGGAAACATGCCCAGCCACAAGATCCTCCCGGTAGAGCCCCGGGGATGACGGCCACAGCCGCCAGAGGGCAGGGCCGGCACGGATCTTAGCAGATCAGGGTCGAGGAAGGGTCTTCTCCAAGATTTGCCAGCCAAGCACCGCGGGGACGCAGGAACGCCGATGACCCCCCCCCCCCCCCCCCCGCGCGCACGAGCAGGGAGGCAGCCCACACAACACTCCCGCCACAAAGGCCACGTCGCGGCCTTGAGGCTCACCAGCAAGCCGGATCCGCCATATCCCCGCTGCCACCTTCCAAGGTGTCGCACACCCGCGCCAGCGAGCACCTTCGATGGCGGTGGAGGGAGAGGAGGGGGAGGGGAGGAATGCGGCGGCAGTCTAGGGTTGGCCCTCAGGTCGCCTCAAAGGAGGCAACGCGAGGCAGGGGGAGGGGGAAGACGTTGACCTTGGGCTACTTGATGGCACATGGCTACAGAGAGAGCCACGAGGTCGAAGGAGGTCGGGGTTTCGGGAACGCGACGACTGCTGCCGAAGCAGGGCGACGCTGGGAGGTAGCGGGAAGTTGCGGCGGCAGCTGCTGGACGGACGGGGATTGGATTGCATTTGTTTATTTATTTCAGGGGTGTGTATGTTAACTTTTTGCCATGTCAGCTCCTTACAATCAGGTCCCACTTGTTAGAATGCGATGAAACGGGCCAAATCACCTGATCAGTGCTTTTCGCAAAAAGATTACTAGGAACATGGTGATTTTTACAATGGATTAGCGACTTGATGATTTTCTGCAAACCTAGCCGAAAATGTGTTAGTTTTATGTAGTTAACTCCGCATAGTTTATAGGAATTAACCGACACTCATAAGACATAAGCTTGCCCTTCCAACAGCTTAATTTCTTTTCAAATCAATCTTAATGCATTTTCATTCTTTGTTGATTAATTTACATTGCGTATGATGATTTGCAGTCCAAACTGCTTGAAGTTACTTTGTGTACCATGATTTACGGTCCGATCTGCCTACGACCAGTGGAGCCATGTCCCTGGTTGAAGTAACGTTTTGATCCTAGGGTGATAGACTAGTGTCGTGCATGTATTGTATCGTATCAAAAACATCAGAAGAGTTGGTGTGGCCAACTGGACTTTTTTTCGATTAGGTTGGATGGTGCATGTTGTGCGTTGGAAAGACGTCACACCAAAAACATGCAGGATGCTACCACGATCTAAGCCCAAAAATGCGCGAGCTGGATGGCCAGCCATCCAGTTGTGTGTGGCGTGCCCATAGCCTTTTGTTTTTGCTTTTGAGAAGTGTGTGGCGTGTGCATAGATACCACCAACAAACAACCCACTACGGTGGACGAGCATGAGCAACCCTTGCGGTTGCTTCGTCTCATGAATTATTAGACTATTCATAGTGAAAGTAACATAAATGAAATCTAAAATTAAATAAATAATGTAACAACTAATTAATGAGAAAAGAGACAAATTAAGTAGTAACATAACTAGTTACTCATATTATGAGTAACATCACATATACCAAGACAAGATAAGTCTACAATCTAATAAATGAAGTGATGTATGACACCACATAAATGTTACTCTCCACTATAGAGATAGTAATATAAACCAGTAATATATGCATGTTACTAGTCTAAGTTACTCCCCACTATGATCCATGGTACAGACACTTGTGTTTACTGTTGATTCACTTTAGATTATTATTATTGTCATTCTTATGCAATCAATCATGCATGTGTACAAATTAAGCATTGATTGTTTCCTCTCTTTCCTCGAGACCTCAGGTTCATACATATGATCATTTACTCACTCAATAAATATGGCCGGCCCTCGGCGGTGGCCCGGGCACTGGCACTTCGGGCGGCTCTGGCACATCAGGTTCCGACGGTGGTGGTGGGGTTTGACCGCATGGGAATGTACACATGCATGATTTTTTCGATTTTTTCTTAGGCCGTTTGCCAAAGCTGTTGTCGCTGTTGTCTTCGTTGAGCTCGTCATCAACGATCGTCTTTTTACTGGAGCAAAACCCACCCTTGAAGTGTTCTTTGTGACAAGCCTTGGTGCAACGCAGGTTCTTGCAAGGGTCCCCTTTGTACCACTTGCTAGGGGACATGCATACCCGAGCCTCCGCACCTGCATGTGGCGTGTGCCCCAGAAAATTATATTAGCAATTGTTTCATAGATTTGATCTTAAATTGCATGGGATTGCGATGCGGTAAAATCTGCTATATGAACTTACAGAAGGCCATGAGGAGAATGCCCAGGGTGAAGGCAGCGAGCATCTGGGCGCCGCTGAACACCATGGCCAAGTGCTCAAAATAAGTTGTTGGAATGATGGTGTGAGGAGAAGAACCGGGTTTGAGTGTTATTTATTACATTCCTCTTGGCTATGCATTCAATGCCTTAGAGGACATGGAAATCCAAATATTGGAAACAAGCATTTGTGCAATGTCTTAGAGGATACGAAAATCCAAATATTGGATACAAGCATTTGTGTAATGTCTTAGAGGATACGAAAATCCAAATATTGGATACAAGCATTTGTGTAATGTCTTAGAGGATACAAAAATCCAAATATTGGATACAAGCATTTGTGTAATGTCTTAGAGGATATGAAAATCCAAATATTGGATACAAGCATTTGTGTAATGTCTTAGAGGATATGGAAATCCAAATATTGGATACAAGCATTTGTGTATAGTATCTATCTCCAGTAATTAATCATGTGTGTCTAAATAAAAGCTTGTGCTACCCAACCAAAAAAAACCTTCTACTGGCTCTTGGTGCAATTACATTGGTGGCAGTGTAAGAGCAAAACACAAATAATACTTGGCAACTCATAGTTGCTTACATGAAAAAAAATCTTGAGAGAACTCGTCGTGGAAAACAAATTATGTTAAGGCCATCTCTAATGCAAAATGCATATACATATGTTTCGGTAAATAAAAAAGGTGTGGTTAGATCTCAGTCGACTGAAACTGCGAAAGAAAAAAATTAAAACAAAATTTTACATGAATCACCACTTAAGATCTAACGAATATAGCATCGACTAAAACTTCGTTAAATCCTCAGTCGAGTGAGATTCTGGAATCCCAAAAGAGAAATCCCCAAAAAAAAATCGTTGAGCGCTTTGTGATTCACCGCCCAGATCTGAAGGGCGTTCCAACCTAATAATGCAACATCTTTATTCAGGGATGAGAACTTGGTGCTCTCGAGTACCCGAGCATCCTATATGCGCAAAACTAATTAGTAATTCAGAAAACGTTCAAAAAATTTTAAAACTTTTTTAGAATCAAACATGATTAGGTATTGTACTCGTATAAAAAGTGTGGACAAGAAATGATTCCTATTTACTTCAGGGCAAAAAAAACAAGTTTATGACGACAATATAGTGTGTATAGTATTTGTATATAGCGTTTTTTACCTAATCTTCGACACAGGATGCAACGAATGTCATTTTCTGACGAATCTTTTTATACGACTACAATACTTGATCAAGTTTGATATCAAAAAAGATTTGGAATTTTTTGAACTTTTTTGAATTACTATTTTTTTTTGCATATAGGGTGCGCCGGTACCCAGGTTCTCCTTCGTATTTTCCCTTCATTCAGCGGCTAGTCCAGCTAACATGGAGTCGATCAATGTGGTCATTTGGCTTGGTATGTATATCTGAGGCTCTTATATTCGCGTCAAACGCTCGGGCAGGCTGTCCGGTTATTGACCAGTCACAAAAAATAGACCCAACCGGACCTCTCAAACCGTGGATAAATGTCCGGTCTGACCGACACGCCTCATATCCAACTCAAATATAGAACGGATATGGGGCGGCCCAGGCACGCCTAGGCGCGTCCGCCTGACTGGCCCGACCCACCACTGACCCCACACATGTCTCTCTCTCTCTCTCTCTCTCTCTCCGTCCTCTCCTTTCTCTCTCCGATTTCGATCCCATCCACTATGATGTCCAGCTCCGGCAGCGACTCCGGCTCCGAACTCGACTATGAGGAGGAGATGGCCCTCTGCATTGCGCTGGACCAGTCCAAGGTGGAGACTGATACGTCTCCAACGCATCTATAATTTTTTATTGTTCCATTCTATATTATATCCTATTTTGTACATTATTGGGCTTTATTGTACACTTTTATATTATTTTTTGGGACTAACCTATTAACCGGAGGCCCAACCCAGAATTGCTGTTTTTTTTGCCTATTTTAGGGTTTCACAGAAAAAGAATATCAAAGGAGTCCAAACGGAATGAAACCTTCGGGAACGTGATTTTCGTAACGAACATGATCCAGAGGACTTGGACCCTACGTCAAGCACTCAACCAGGAAGGCACGAGGTAGGGGGCATGCCTACCCCCCCAGGCGCGCCCTCCACCCTTGTGGGGCCCATGTTGCTCCACCGACGTACTCCTTCCTCCTATATATACCTACGTACCCCCAAACTACCAGATACGGAGCCAAAACCCTAATTCCACCGCCGTAACTTTCTGTATCCACGAGATCCCATCTTGGGGCCTTTTTCGGAGCTCCGCCGGAGAGGTATCGATCATGGAGGGCTTCTACATCAACACCATAGCCTCTCCGTGAAGTGTGAGTAGTTTACTTCAGACCTACAGGTCCATAGATATTAGCTAGATGGCTTCTTCTCTCTTTTGGGATCTCAATACAAAGTTCTCCCCCTCTCTTGTGGAGATCTATTCGATGTAATCTTCTTTTGCGGTGTGTTTGTTCAGACCGATGAATTGTAGGTTTATGATCAAGTTTATCTATGAACAATACTTGAATCTTCTCTGAATTCTTTTATGTATGATTGGTTATCTTTGCAAGTATCTTCGAATTATCAGTTTGGTTTGGCCTACTAGATTGATCTTTCTTGCAATGGGAGAAGTGCTTAGCTTTGGGTTCAATCTTGCGATGTCCTTTCCCAGTGACAGTAGGGGCAGCAAGGTGAGGGAGTCCTGGATTAAGGGGTCTTCGGACAGTTGGACTATATCCTTTGGCCAGACTTTTGGACTATGAAGATACAAGATTGAAGACTTCGTCCCGTGTCCGGATGGGACTCTACTTGGCGTGGAAGGCAAGCTAGGCAGTACGGATATGGATATCTCCTCCTTTGTAACCGACCTTGTGTAACCCTAGCCCCCTCTGGTGTCTATATAAACCGGAGGGTTTTAGTCTGTAGGACAACAGACAATCATACCATAGGCTAGCTTCTAGGGTTTAGCCTCTCTGATCTCGTGGTAGATCAACTCTTATAATACTCATATCTTCAAGAACAATCAAGCAGGACATAGGGTTTTACCTCCATCAAGAGGGCCCGAACCTGGGTAAACATCGTGTCCCCTGCCTCCTGTTACCATCCGCCTTAGACGCATAGTTCGGGACCCCCTACCCGAGATCCGCCGGTTTTGACACGGACATTGGTGCTTTCATTGAGAGTTCCACTGTGTCATCACCATAAGGCTTGATGGCTCCTTCGATCATCGCTAGCGATGCGGTCCAGGGTGAGGCTTTCCTCCCCGGACAGATCTTCATATTCGGTGGCTTTGCACTGCGGGCCAATTCGCTTGGCCATCTGGAGCAGATTGAGAGCTACACCCTGGCCATCAGGTTATATTTGGAAACCTTAACTACACGGCCGACATTCGCGGAGACTTGATATTCGACAGATTCGGGCCCATGTCGGACGCGCCGTACAGTCTTGACGGGCATGACGTAACTCTGCCGTCGGACAGTGTTCGAGAGATCACATCCGCAGCTACTCCGTCCATCAATCCGGAGCAAGTTGCGCCATCTGAGAGTGGAGGGATGGACCCCGCCATGGAGGCCGCACTCTCTGTGCCGATAGAGTCAGATACTGACTTCACCCCTTACGAGAGCCGTGTTGCCAAACCACTGGATTCATCTCCGGCCACGGACTCCGAGCCGCTCATATCCATGCCCGTCGAGTCCGACTGGGCGTCGATCATGGAGTTCACCTCCGCGGATATCTTTCAGCACTCACCCTTCAGTGTTGTGCTAAATTCATTAAGGTCTCTCTCCCTGTCAGGAGAACCTTGGCCAAACTATGTCCGGCTAGAATGGGATGCGGACGACCAAGAAATTCGCTGCCCACCCACCACCCACTTAGTAGCCACTGTCGACGACTTAACCGACATGCTCGACTTCGGCTCTGAAGACTTCGACGATATGGACGACGAGGCCGAAGACGAACAGGATCCACCGCCCTCGGGGCACTGGACCGCCACCTCATCATATGATATATACATGGTGGACACCCCCAAAGAAGCCAATGGCGACGAGAAAGCGGAGGATGACCCCTCCAAGAAGCAACCCAAGTGCCGACGTCAGCGGCGCCGGTCTAAGTCCCGCCACAGCAAGAGCAGTGATACTGGCACAGGAGATAATAACACTCCGGATAGCGCCGAAGACAACAACAATCCCCTCCAACACGGTGCAGAGCTAGAGGACGAACAAGCTAGCCCCCCAGAGCAGGCAGCCGATGGAGAATCGGAGGAGGGCAATTACATGCCTCTCTCCAAAGACGAGGCGAGCCTCGGCGATGACGAGTTTATCGTGCCTAAGTACCCCGTCGAGCAAGATCGCTTCAAGCGCCGGCTTATGGCCACGACAAGTAGCCTAAAGAACAAACATCAATAGCTTCAAGCTGATCAAGACTTGCTAGCAGACAGATGGACCAAAGTCCTTGCGGCCAAGGAGCATGAACTCGAACACCCGTCCAAGAGTTACCCAAAACGCAGGTTGCTACCTCACCTCGAGGAGGAAGCATTGAAACCTCATTCACCAGTGTACGATACGGCTGATCGGCCACTACGCGGCCGAGCCAGAGAGGCGTTTCAGCCTAAAGTTCAGACTGCACCCTGTCGCCACTCAGTCAAAACTACTAAGGCCTGGGGCAACACAGAGGACCTGCGAGACATCTTGGACAGTAAGGCAAAAATTGCAAGGTCAATATACGGGACACGAGCACGTGCGCCCACACGGGACGATGATCGTCGCGTCGGATATACCAAGAGTAAATCCGGCCGGGCCGAATACAGCAGACAAGACTCATACGAACTACGTCGGGATATAGCCCGGCACAGAGGCGCCACACACCCCCGGTGCTTTACTGATAAAGTTATGAATCATGAATCCCCGGAGGGTTTCAAACCCGTAAATATCGAATCATATGACGGCACAACATATCCCGCTCTATGGATTGAGGATTTCCTCCTTCACATCCACATGGCTCGTGGTGATGATCTACATGCCATCAAGTACCTCCAACTAAAACTCAAAGGACCAGCTCGGCATTGGCTGAATAGCTTGCCAGCAGATTCCGTTGGCAGTTGGGAGGATTTGGAATATGCATTTCTTGACAACTTCAAGGGCACTTATGTGCGGCCACTAGATGCTGATGACTTGAGCCACATAACCCAGCAGCCAGGGGAGTCGGCTAGACAATTCTGGACACGGTTCCTGACTAAGAAAAATCAAATTGTAGAATGTACGGATGCACAAGCCCTAGCGGCATTCCTACATAACATCCGCGACAAGTGGCTCGCCCACCACCTCGGCCAGGAGAAGCCAAAATCTATGGCATTCCTCACAACACTCATGACCCGCTTTTGCGCGGGCGAAGACAGCTGGCTGGCTCGCAACAACTGTTGGAAATATGCCCTAGAGGCAATAATAAAAGCATTATTATTATATTTCCTTGTTCATGATAATTGTCTTTATTCATGCTATAATTGTGTTATCCGGAAATCGTAATACATGTGTGAATAACAGACACCAACATGTCCCTAGTAAGCCTCTAGTTGACTAGCTCGTTGATCAACAATAGTCATCGTTTTCTAGCTATGGACATTGGATGTCATTGATAACGAGATCACATCATTAGGAGAATGATGTGATGGACAAGACCCAATCCTAAACATAGCATAAAGATCGTATAGTTCGTTTGCTAGAGTTTTTCCAATGTCAAGTATCTTTTCCTTAGACCATGAGATCGTGTAACTCCCGGATACCGTAGGAGAGCTTTGGGTATACCAAACGTCACAACGTAACTGGGTGACTATAAAGGTATACTACGGGTATCTCCGAAAGTGTCTGTTGGGTTGACACGGATCAAGACTGGGATTTGTCACTCCGTATGACGGAGAGGTATTACTGGGCCCACTCGGTAATGCATCATCATATTGAGCTCAAAGTGACCAAGTGTCTGGTCCCGGGATCATGCATTACGGTACGAGTAAAGTGACTTGCCGGTAACGAGATTGAACGAGGTATTGGGATACCGACGATCGAATCTCGGGCAAGTAACATATCGATTGACAAAGGGAATTGCATACGGGGTTGATTGAATCCTCGACATCGTGGTTCATCCGATGAGATCATCGTGGAGCATGTGGGAGCCAACATGGGTATCCAGATCCCGCTGTTGGTTATTGACCAGAGAGTCGTCTCGGTCATGTCTACATGTCTCCCGAACTCGTTGGGTCTACACACTTAAGGTTCGGTGACGCTAGGGTTGTGAAGATATGTATATGCAGTAACCCGAATGTTGTTCGGAGTCCCGAATGAGATCCCGGACGTCACGAGGAGTTCCGGAATGGTCCGGAGGTAAAGAATTATATATAGGAAGTGCTATTTCGGCAATCGGGACAAGTTTCGGGGTCACCGGCATTGTACCGGGACCACCGGAAGGGTCCCGGGGGTCCACCAGGTGGGGCCACCTATCCCGGAGGGCCCCATGGGCTGAAGGGGAAGGAACCCAGCCCAAAGTGGGCTGGGGCGCCACTCCCCTAGGGCCCATGCGGGTAGGGTTGAGGGGAAACCCTAAAGGGGGCGCCCCCTTGCTTGGGGGGCAAGCCCCCCACACCTAGGCCGCCGCCCCCCCTAGGAGATCCCATCTCCTAGGGCCGGCGCCCCCCCTAGGCACCCCTATATATAGTGGGGGAGAGGAGGAATTTTATACTACAGCCCTTGGCGCATCCCTCTCTCCCTGTTACGTCTCTCTCTCTCGTAGTATAGGCGAAGCCCTGCTACTTTGACGCCCTGCATCCACCACCACGCCGTCGTGCTGCTGAATCATCATCAACCTCTCCTTCCCCCTTGCTAGATCAAGAAGGAGGAGACGTCTCCCATCCCGTACGTGTGTTGAACGCGGAGGTGTCGTCCGTTCGGCGCTTGGTCATCGGTGATTTGGATCACGTCGTGTTCGACAACATCATCCCCGTTCTTTGAACGCTTCCGCTCGCGATCTACAAAGGTATGTAGATGCATCCGATGACTCGTTGCTAGATGAACTCATAGATGGATCTTGGTGAAACGAGTAGGAAATTTTTTTGTTTTCTGCAACGTTCCCCAACAGTGGCATCATGAGCTAGGTCTATGCGTAGTTCTTCTTGCGCGAGTAGAACACAATTTGTTGTGGGCGTAGATTTGTCAACTTTCTTGCCGCTACTAGTCTTTTCTTGCTTCAGCGGTATTGTGGGATGAAGCGGCCCGGACCAACCTTACACGTACGCTTACGTGAGACCGGTTCCACCGACTAACATGCACTAGTTGCATTAGGTGGCTGGCGGGTGTCTGTCTCTCCCACTTTAGTTGGAGCGGATTCGATGAACAGGGTCCTTATGAAGGGTAAATAGAAGTTGACAAATCACGTTGTGGCTTTCACGTAGGTAAGAAGACGTTCTTTCTAGAACCCTAATTCAGCCGCGTAAAACATGCAACAACAATTAGAGGACGTCTAACTTGTTTTTGCAGCAAGTGCTTTCTGATATGATATGGCCAAAGTTGTGATGAATGATACATATGTGATGTATGAGATGTTCGTGTTATTGTAATAGGAATCACGACTTGCATGTCGATGAGTATGACAACCGGCAAGAGCCATAGGAGTTGTCTTTATTCTTTTATATGACCTGCGTGTCCTTGAGGAACGCCATGTAAATTACTTTACTTTATTGCTAAACACGTTAGCCTTAGTAGTAGAAGTAGTAGTTGGCGAGCAACTTCATGGAGACACGATGATGGAGATCATGATGATGGAGATCATGGTATCATGCCGGTGACAAGATGATCATGGAGCTTCAAGATGGAGATCAAAGGAGCTATGTGATATTGGCCATATCATGTCAATATTATTATTTGATTGCATGTGATGTTTATCATGTTTTGCATCTTGTTTACTTAGAACGACGGTAGTGAATAAGATGATCCCTCATAATAATTTCAAGAAGTGTTCTCCCCTAACTGTGCACCGTTGCTAAAGTTCGTCATTTTGAAGCACCACGTGATGATCGGGTGTGATAGATCCTTACGTTCACATACAACGGGTGTAAGACAGTTTTACACATGCAAAACACTTAGGGTTAACTTGACGAGCCTAGCATGTACAGACATGGCCTCGGAACACAGAGACCGAAAGGTCGAACACGAGTCGTATGGAAGATACGATCAACATGAAGATGTTCACCGATGATGGCTAGTTCGTCTCACGTGATGATCGGACACGGCCTAGTCGACTCGGATCGTGTAACACTAAGATGACTAGAGGGATGTTTAATCTGAGTGGGAGTTCATTAATATTTTGATTATATGAACTTAATTATCATGAACTTAGTCTAAATCCTTTGCAAATATGTCTTGTAGATCAAATGGCCAACGTAGTCCTCAACTTCAACGCGTTCCTAGAGAAAACCAAGCTGAAAGACGATGGCAGCAACTACACGGACTGGGTCCGGAATCTGAGGATCATCCTCATAGCTGCCAAGAAAAATTATGTCCTACAAGCACCGCTAGGTGAAGCTCCCGTCCCACAGAACCAAGACGTTATGAACGCTTGGCAGACACGTGTTGATGACTACTCCCTCGTTCAGTGCGGCATGCTTTACAGCCTAGAGCCGGGGCTCCAAAAGCGTTTTGAGAGACATGGAGCATATGAGATGTTCGAAGAGCTGAAAATGGTTTTTCAAGCTCATGCCCGGATCGAGAGATATGAAGTCTCCGATAAGTTCTTCAGCTGTAAGATGGAGGAAAATAGTTCTGTCAGTGAGCACATACTCACTATGTCTAGGTTACATAACCGCTTGTCTCAGCTGGGAGTTAATCTCCTGGATGATGCGGTCATTGACAGAATCCTCCAGTCGCTTCCACCAAGCTACAAGAGCTTTGTGATGAACTTCAACATGCAGGGGATGCAAAAGACCATTCCTGAGTTGTTTTCAATGCTGAAATCAGCGGAGGTGGAAGTCAAAAAGGAACATCAAGTGTTGATGGTCAATAAAACCACTAAGTTCAAGAAAGGCAAGGGTAAAAAGTGTTGGAAATATGCCCTAGAGGCAATAATAAAAGCATTATTATTATATTTCCTTGTTCATGGTAATTGTCTTTATTCATGCTATAATTGTGTTATCCGGAAATCGTAATACATGTGTGAATAACAGACACAAACATGTCCCTAGTAAGCCTCTAGTTGACTAGCTCGTTGATCAACAGATAGTCATGGTTTCCTGGCTATGGACATTGAATGTCATTGATAACGAGATCACATCATTAAGAGAATGATGTGATGGACAAGACCCAATCCTAAACATAGCATAAAGATCGTATAGTTCGTTTGCTAGAGTTTTGCAATGTCAAGTATCTTTTCCTTAGACCATGAGATCTTGTAACTCCCGGATACCGTTGGAGTGCTTTGCGTATACCAAACGTCACAACGTAACTGGGTGACTATAAAGGTAGACTACGGGTATCTCCGAAAGTGTCTGTTGGGTTGACACGGATCAAGACTGGGATTTGTCACTCCGTATGACGGAGAGGTATCACTAGGCCCACTCAGTAATGCATCATCATAATGAGCTCAAAGTGACCAAGTGTCTGGTCACGGGATCATGCATTACGGTACGAGTAAAGTGACTTGCCGGTAATGAGATTGAACAAGGTATTGGGATACCGACGATCGAATCTCGGGCAAGTAATATATCGATTGACAAAGGGAATTGCATACGGGGTTGATTGAATCCTCGACATCATGGTTCATCCGATGAGATCATCGTGGAGCATGTGGGAGCCAACATGGGTATCCAGATACCGCTGTTGGTTATTGACCGGAGAGTCGTCTCGGTCATGTCTACATGTCTCCCGAACCCGTAGGGTCTACACACTTAAGGTTCGGTGACGCTAGGGTTGTGAAGATATGTATATGCAGTAACCCGAATGTTGTTCGGAGTCCCGGATGAGATCCCGGACGTCACGAGGAGTTCCGGAATGGTCCGGAGGTAAAGAATTATATATAGGAAGTGCTGTTTCGGCCATCGGGACAAGTTTCGGGGTTACCGGTATTGTACCGGGACCACCGGAAGGGTCCCGGGGGTCCACCGGGTGGGGCCACCTATCCCGGAGGGCCCCATGGGCTGAAGTGGGAAGGAACCCAGCCCTTAGTGGGCTGGGGCGCCACCCCCTAAGGGGCCCATGCGCCTAGGGTTAGGGGGAAACCCTAAAAGGGGGGCGCCCCATTGCCTTGGGGGGGCAAGCCCCCCACCCTTGGCCGCCCCCCCTAGGAGATCCATCTCCTAGGGCCGGCGCCCCCCTTGGCACCCCTATATATAGTGGGGGAGAGGAGGGACTTGAGGCTACGCTTTTGGTGCTTCCCTCTCTCCCTATTACATCTCTCTCTCTTGTAGTATAGGCGAAGCCCTGCTACTGTGACGCCCTGCATCCACCACCACGCCGTCGTGCTGTTGGATCATCACCAACCTCTCCTCCCCTTGCTGGATCAAGAAGGAGGAGACGTCTCCCGTCCCGTACGTGTGTTGAACGCGGAGGTGCCCTCCGTTCGGCACTTGGTCATCGGTGATTTGGATCACGTCGTGTTCGACTACATCATCCCTGTTCTTTGAACGCTTCGGCACGCGATCTACAAAGGTATGTAGATGCATCTGATGACTCGTTGCTAGATGAACTCCTAGATGGATCTTGGTGAAACGAGTAGGAAATTTTTTGTTTTCTGCAACGTTCTCCAACAGTGGTATCAGAGCTAGGTCTATGCGTAGTTCTTCTTGCGCGAGTAGAACACAATTTGTTGTGGGCGTGGATTTGTCAACTTTCTTGCCGCTACTAGTCTTTTCTTGCTTCAGCGGTATTGTGGGATGAAGCGGCCCGGACCAACCTTGCACGTACGCTTACGTGAGACCGGTTCCACCGACTAACATGCACTAGTTGCATAAGGTGGCTGGCGGGTGTCTGTCTCTCCTACTTTAGTTGGAGCGGATTCGATGAACAGGGTCCTTATGAAGGGTAAATAGAAGTTGACAAATCACGTTGTGGCTTTCACGCAGGTAAGAAAACGTTCTTGCTAGAACCCTAATTCAGCCACGTAAAACTTGCAACAACAATTAGAGGACGTCTAACTTGTTTTTGCAGCAAGTGCTTTGTGATATGATATGGCCAAAGTTGTGATGAATGATGAATGATCTATATGTGATGTATGAGATGTTCATGCTATTGTAATAGGAATCACGACTTGCATGTCGATGAGTATGACAACCGGCAGGAGCCATAGGAGTTGTCTTTATTCTTTTATATGACCTGCGTGTCATTGAGAAACGCCATGTAAATTACTTTACTTTATTGCTAAACGCGTTAGCCATAGTAGTAGAAGTAATAGTTGGCGAGCAACTTCATGGAGACACGATGATGGAGATCATGATGATGGAGATCATGGTGTCAAGCCGGTGACAAGATGATCATGGAGCCCCAAGATGGAGATCAAAGGAGCTATGTGATATTGGCCATATCATGTCACGTTTATTATTTGATTGCATGTGATGTTTATCATGTTTTTGCATCTTGTTTACTTAGAACGACGGTAGTAAATAAGATGATCCCTCATAATAATTTCAAGAAGTGTTCCCCCTAACTGTGCACCGTTGCGACAGTTCGTTGTTTCGAAGCACCACGTGATGATCGGGTGTGATAGATTCTAACGTTCACATACAACGGGTGTAAGACAGATTTACACATGCAAACACTTAGGTTGACTTGACGAGCCTAGCATGTACAGACATGGCCTCAGAACACAGAAGACCGAAAGGTCGAGCATGAGTCGTATAGAAGATACGATCAACATGAAGATGTTCACCGATGTTGACTAGTCCATCTCACGTGATGATCGGACACGGCCTAGTTAACTCGGATCATGTTATACTTAGATGACTAGAAGAGGGATGTCTATCTAAGTGGGAGTTCATAAATAATTTGATTTGATGAACTTAGTTATCATGAACTTAGTCTAAAATATTTACAATATGTCTTGTAGATCAAATGGCCAACATAGTCCTCAACTTCAACGCGTTCCTAGAGAAAACCAAGCTGAAAGACGATGGCAGCAACTACACGGACTGGGTCCGGAACCTGAGGATCATCCTCATAGCTGCCAAGAAAGATTATGTCCTACAAGCACCGCTGGGTGACGCACCTGTCCTCCCTGCTGAACAAGACGTTATGAACGCTTGGTAGGCACGTACCGATGACCACTCCCTCATTCAATGCGGCATGCTTTATAGCTTAGAGCCGGGGCTCCAAAAACATTTTGAGAGACACGGAGCATATGAGATGTTCGAAGAGCTGAAAATGGTTTTTCAAGCTCATGCCCGGGTCGAGAGATATCAAGTCTCCGACAAATTCTTCAGCTGTAAGATGGAGGAAAACAGTTCTGTCAGTGAGCACATACTCACTATGTCTGGATTGCATAACCGCTTGACTCAGCTGGGAGTTAATCTCCTGGATGATGCGGTCATTGACAGAATCCTCCAGTCGCTTCCACCGAGCTACAAGAGCTTTGTGATGAACTTCAATATGCAGGGGATGGAAAAGACCATTCCTGAAGTATTTGCTATGCTGAAATCAGCAGAGGTAGGAGTCAAGAAGGAACATCAAGTGTTGATGGTGAATAAAACCACTAAGTTCAAGAAGGGTAAGGGTAAAAAGAACTTCAAGAAGGACGGCAAGGAAGTTGCCGCGCCTGGCAAGCAAGCTGCCGGGAAGAAGCCAAAGAATGGACCCAAGCCCGAGACTGAGTGTTTTTATTGCAAGGGAAGTGGTCACTGGAAGCGGAATTGCCCCAAATACTTAGCGGACAAGAAGGCCGGCAAAATAAAAGGTATATGTGATATACATGTAATTGATGTGTACCTAACCAGTACTCGTAGTAGCTCTTGGGTATTTGATACCGGTGCAGTTGCTCACATTTGTAACTCAAAGCAGGAGCTGCGGAATAAACGGAGACTGGCGAAGGACGAGGTGACGATGCGCGTCGGGAATGGTTCCAAGGTCGATGTGATCGCCGTCGGCACGCTGCCTCTTCATTTACCTACGAGATTAGTTTTAAACCTCAATAATTGTTATTTAGTGCCAGCTTTGAGCATGAACATTGTATCGGGATCTCGTTTAATTCAAGATGGCTACTCATTTAAATCCGAGAATAATGGTTGTTCCATTTATATGAGAGATATGTTTTATGGTCATGCTCCTATGGTGAATGGTTTATTCTTAATGAATCTCGAGCGTAATGCTACACATGTTCATAGTGTGAATACCAAAAGATGTAAGGTTGATAATGATAGTCCCACATACTTGTGGCACTGCCGCCTTGGTCACATAGGTGTCAAACGCATGAAGAAGCTCCATACATATGGACTTTTAGAGTCTCTTGATTATTAATCATTTGACACGTGCGAACCATGCCCCATGGGTAAAATGACCAAGACTCCGTTCTCAGGAACAATGGAGCGAGCGACCAACTTATTAGAAATCATACATACTGATGTGTGCGGTCCAATGAGTGTTGAGGCTCGCGGTGGCTATCGTTATGTTCTCACTCTCACTGATGACTTGAGTAGATATGGGTATGTCTACTTAATGAAACACAAGTCTGAAACCTTTGAAAAGTTCAAGGAATTTCAGAGTGAGGTTGAGAATCAACGTGACGGGAAAATCAAGTTTCTACGATCAAATCGTGGAGGAGAATACTTGAGTCACGAATTTGGCACACACTTAAGAAAATGTGGAATAGTTTCACAACTAATGCCGCCTGGAACACCTCAGCGTAACGGTGTGTCCGAACGTCGTAATCGCACTCTATTAGATATGGTGCGGTCTATGATGTCTCTTACCGATTTACTGCTATCTTTTTGGGGCTATGCTTTAGAGACTGCCACATTCACTTTAAATAGGGCTCCGTCGAAATCCGTTGAGATGACACCGTATGAATTGTGGTTTGGGAAGAAACCTAAGCTATCGTTTCTAAAAGTTTGGGGATGCCATGCTTATGTCAAGAAACTTCAACCTGAAAAGCTCGAACCCAAGTCGGAAAAATGCGTCTTCATAGGATACCCTAAAGAAACTATTGGGTATACCTTCTACCTCAGATCCGAAGGCGAGGTCTTTGTTGCCAAGAATGGATCCTTTCTAGAGAAGGAGTTTCTCTCGAAAGAAGTAAGTGGGAGGAAAGTAGAACTTGATGAAGTATTGCCTCTTGAACCGGAAAATGGCGCAACTCAAGAAAATGTTCCTGAGGTGCCAGCACCGACTAGAGAGGAAGTTAATGATAATGATCAAGATACTTCTGATCTAGCTCCTACTGAAATTCGAAGGTCCACAAGGACACGTTCCACACCAGAGTGGTACGGCAACCCTGTCTTGGAAATCATGTTGTTAAACAACGGTGAACCTTCGAACTATGAAGAAGCGATGGCGGGCCCAGATTCCGGCAAATGGCTAGAAGCCATGAAATCCGAGATAGGATCCATGTATGAAAACGAAGTATGGACTTTGACTGACTTGACCGTTGAACGGCGAGCCATAGAAAATAAATGGATCTTTAAGAAGAAGACAGACGCGGGTGGAAATGTGACCATCTATAAAGCTCGGCTTGTTGCTAAGGGTTATCGACAAGTTCAAGGGGTTGACTACGATGAGACTTTCTCACCGGTAGCGAAGCTAAAGTCCGTCCGAATCATGTTAGCAATTGCCGCGTTTTACGATTATGAAATATGGCAAATGGACGTCAAAACGGCATTCCTTAATGGTTTCCTTAAGGTAGAATTGTATATGATGCAGCCGGAAGGATTTGTCGATCCTAAGAATGCTGACAAGGTGTGCAAGCTCCAACGCTCGATTTATGGGCTGGTGCAAGCATCTCGGAGTTGGAACATTCGCTTTGATGAGATGATCAAAGCGTTTGGGTTTACGCAGACTTATGGAGAAGCCTGCGTTTACAAGAAAGTGAGTGGGAGCTCTGTAGCATTTCTCATACTATATGTAGATGACATACTTTTGATGGGAAATGATATAGAACTCTTGGACAGCATCAAGGCCTACTTGAATAAGAGTTTTTCAATGAAGGACCTTGGAGAAGCTGCTTATATATTAGGCATCAAGATCTATAGAGATAGATCAAGACGCCTCATAGGTCTTTCACAAAGCACATACCTTGAGAAGATATTGAAGAAGTTCAATATGGATCAGTCTAAGAAGGGGTTCTTGCCTATGCTGCAAGGTGTGAAATTGAGCTTAGCTCAATGTCCGACCATGGCAAAAGAGATAGAAGAGATGAGTGTCATCCCCTATGCCTCAGCCATAGGTTCTATTATGTATGCCATGTTGTGTACCAGACCTGATGTAAACCTTGCCGTAAGTTTGGTAGGAAGGTACCAAAGTGATCCCGGCAAGGAACACTGGACAGCAGTCAAGAATATCCTGAAGTACCTGAAAAGGACTAAGGAAATGTTTCTCGTTTATGGAGGTGATGAAGAGCTCGTCGTAAAGGGTTACGTCGACGCTAGCTTCGACACAGATCTGGATGACTCTAAGTCACAAACCGGATACGTGTATATTTTGAATGGTGGGGCAGTAAGCTGGTGCAGTTGCAAGCAGAGCGTCGTGGCGGGATCTACATGTGAAGCAGAGTACATGGCAGCCTCAGAGGCAGCACATGAAGCAATTTGGGTGAAGGAGTTCATCACCGACCTCGGAGTCATACCCAATGCGTCGGGGCCGATCAAGCTCTTTTGTGATAACACTGGAGCTATTGCACTTGCCAAGGAGCCCAAGTTTCACAAGAAGACAAGGCACATCAAGCGTCGCTTCAACTCCATTCGTGAAAATGTTCAAGGTGGAGACATAGATATTTGTAAAGTACATACGGACCTGAATGTAGCAGATCCGTTGACTAAACCTCTCCCGAGGGCAAAACATGATCAACACCAGAATTCCATGGGTGTTCGATTCATCACAATGTAACTAGATTATTAACTCTAGTGCAAGTGGGAGACTGTTGGAAATATGCCCTAGAGGCAATAATAAAAGCATTATTATTATATTTCCTTGTTCATGATAATTGTCTTTATTCATGCTATAATTGTGTTATCCGGAAATCGTAATACATGTGTGAATAACAGACACCAACATGTCCCTAGTAAGCCTCTAGTTGACAAGCTCGTTGATCAACAGATAGTCTTGGTTTCCTGGCTATGGACATTGGATGCCATTGATAACGAGATCACATCATTAGGAGAATGATGTGATGGACAAGACCCAATCGTAAACATAGCATAAAGATCGTATAGTTTGTTTGCTAGAGCTTTTCCAATGTCAAGTATCTTTTCCTTAGACCATGAGATCGTGTAACTCCCGGATACCGTAGGAGTGCTTTGGGTATACCAAACGTCACAACGTAACTGGGTGACTATAAAGGTATACTACGGGTATCTCCGAAAGTGTCTGTTGGGTTGACACGGATCAAGACTGGGATTTGTCACTCCGTATGACGGAGAGGTATCACTGGGCCCACTCAGTAATGCATCATCATATTGAGCTCAAAGTGACCAAGTGTCTGGTCACGGGATCATGCATTACGGTACGAGTAAAGTGACTTGCCGGTAACGAGATTGAACGAGGTATTGGGATACCGACGATCGAATCTCGGGCAAGTAACATATCGATTGACAAAGGGAATTGCATACGGGGTTGATTGAATCCTCGACATCGTGGTTCATCCAATGAGATCATCGTGGAGCATGTGGGAGCCAACATGGGTATCCAGATCCCGCTGTTGGTTATTGACCGGAGAGTCGTCTCGGTCATGTCTACATGTCTCCCGAACCCGTAGGGTCTACACACTTAAGGTTCGGTGACGCTAGGGTTGTGAAGATATGTATATGCAGTAACACGAATGTTGTTCAGAGTCCCGGATGAGATCCCGGACCTCACGAGGAGTTCCGGAATGGTCTGGAGGTAAAGAATTATATATAGGAAGTGCTATTTCGGCCATCGGGACAAGTTTCGGGGTCACCGGTATTGTACCGGGACCACCGGAAGGGTCCCGGGGGTCCACCGGGTGGGGCCACCTATCCCGGAGGGCCCCATGGGCTGAAGTGGGAATTAACCCAGCCCAAAGTGGGCTGGGGCGCCACTCCCCTACGGCCCATGCGGCTAGGGTTGAGGGGAAACCTTAAAGGGGGCGCCCCCTTGCTTGGGGGGCAAGCCCCCCACCCCTAGGCCGGCGCCCCCCCTAGGAGATCCCATCTCCTAGGGCCGGCGCCCCCCCTAGGCACCCTTATATATAGTTCTTGGCGCATCCCTCTCTCCCTGTTACGTCTCTCTCTCGTAGTATAGGCGAAGCCCTGCTACTGTGACGCCCTGCATCCACCACCACGCCGTCGTGCTGCTGGATCCTCATCAACCTCTCCTTCCCCCTTGCTGGATCAAGAAGGAGGAGACGTCTCCCGTCCCGTACGTGTGTTGAACGCGGAGGTGCCGTCCATTCGGCGCTTGGTCATCGGTGATTTGGATCACGTCGTGTTCGACAACATCATCCCCGTTCTTTGAACGCTTCCGCTCGCGATCTACAAAGGTATGTAGATGCATCCGATGACTCGTTGCTAGATGAACTCATAGATGGATCTTGGTGAAACGAGTAGGAATTTTTTTTTGTTTTCTGCAACGTTCCCCAACAACAACAACTCATCAAGGAATCCAGATACCTTGGATACCAAAGACGTTAATGGTATGCAGCGTCGTAATAGACCAAAGCGCCGCAATAATGGCGATAACACCGCAGATACGACAACCAATGCCGGATTTAGAGGTTCTAAATCCGGTCAGCAGAAAAAGCCATTTAAAAGAAATACTCCGGCTCTGTCCAGTCTGGATCGCATACTGGATCACTCATGTCAAATCCACAGCACCCCTGATAAGCCAGCCAATCACACCAACAGAGAATGCTGGGTGTTCAAGCAAGCCGGCAAGTTAAATGCCGAAAACAAGGACAAGGGGCTGCATAGCGATGACGAGGAGGAGCCCCGGCGGCTGAACCCAGGAGGACAGAAGGGGTTTCCCCCACAAGTGAAGACAGTGAACATGATATACGCAACCCACATTCCCAAGAGGGAGTGGAAGCGTGCACTAAGGGACGTCTACGTGATGGAGCCCGTCACCCCGAAGTTCAACCCATGGTCTGCTTGTCCGATCACCTTCGATCGCAGGGACCACCCCACTAGCATCCGTCATGGTGGATCCGCGGCACTGGTCCTAGACCCCATCATTGATGGATTTCACCTCACTCGAGTCCTTATGGACGGCGGCACCAGCCTCAACCTGCTTTATGAGGATATAGTGCGAAAAATGGGTATCAATCCCTCAAGGATCAAACCCAGCAAAACCACCTTTAAAGGCGTCATCCCAGGTGTAGAGGCCCATTGCACAGGCTCAATCACACTGGAAGTGGTCTTCGCATCACCGGATAACTTCCGAAGCGAAGAGTTAATCTTCGACATCGTCCCATTTCACAGTGGCTATTATGCACTGCTCGGACAGACAGCATTTGCAAAATTCAACGAAGTGCCGCATTAGGCATACCTAAACCTCAAGATGCCACGACCCCGCGGGGTCATAACAGTAAATGGAAACACAGAACGCTCGCTCCATATAGAAGAGCACACTGCAGCTCTTGCAACAGAGGCACAAAGCAGCCTGTTCAGGCAGACCACTCATTCGGCGTTACAGCCCCCGGACACCTTCAAGCGAGTCCGGAACAATCTGCAACAGGATCGCCTGGCGCGATCAGCGCTTGCCTAGCAATCCGTCCCCCGTTCGAGTCTCAGTGCAGCGACGAAATTCGTGCCGCGCATACATAACTACGCATTGAAAATACCATGGACATAGGCGGGGGCACAATTAGGACACGCCCCGCATTGTGGCTTAACCACACCAGGGGCTGTATACCTTTGACATTCCTTTTCTTTTTCAGGGCCTCACTCTTCGGAAGCCCTTTCCGGCAGTCCGATTGCCGGACACATTCCAAAAGCAACAACCAAGGCGGCAAGAAGCTAGGATGAACACGGGAACCGCCAGGTGGTCTCTAGTAATACTTGATATACCCGTTTTTCACTATTTATGCGTAGCTTGCCTTGGGATGGGACATTTCAAATTGTCCTACTTTATGCTTATTGCACTACTTGTACCAGTATGCTTCAACATATTATTCAAATAACACTGCATATTATTAATCTGTCATTGCATTATTTTAGTTTTTCTCTTTCTCTTATATGTCCATTTACGACATTCTGCACCTACACGGTCAGGTGCGGTCAGTACGCCAGGGGCTCTCGTTTACCCCGTAATACGGCACAAGAAGTCCAAACACTTTCGACAGTGCGGCACCCCGAACTTATAGCATTATATGCATCAGCTCCGAATCATGTCTTGGGTCAAATGTTGGGTTGCCCGGCTCCCATGCTTTGGTACCTTACGTTCCGCTATATCGGCTAAGGTAGCGGTGGGAGAACTACTGCGATTGTGTCTCGGTTCTTCCGGACGAGCACCTCAATAGAGAAAGCCAAAAACTGACTGTCATGATAAGGCGAGAGACTGGTCGCTGTTCGAGAGGTCTCAAGTCCTTAAAGACTTTTTCCGCTTCGGGCGAGCAGTCGGCCTTGTCCGGCTTAGGCGTGTATAGCGCCCCAAATTCGGCCCTCCGAATACCAGGGGCTTCGCCAAATATTTAAAATCATAGACTTCTATGGCTAAGTGAGAGTGATAAAGCATTATAGTCCGATTGCCTGGTTCATTGCGCTGAGCACCTCCCTTGAAGGACCCAAAATTGGGGTAAAGAGTGTTCAGATTTACCCTGAACACCCCAGTACTAGTTACATGGGGGCAGAAGCCGACGACTGGCCAACTCTCAGATTTTTTAAATGGCTGCACAGAAGGTAATA
The DNA here is from genome assembly GCA_034509565.1 of Triticum monococcum. Taxonomy (NCBI): domain Eukaryota; kingdom Viridiplantae; phylum Streptophyta; class Magnoliopsida; order Poales; family Poaceae; genus Triticum; species Triticum monococcum. The sequence continues at coordinate 748,089,616 of CM067843.1, read as the reverse complement.
TTTTAAATTAAGAAAGCGTCGCATGGTGCAAAAGAACTCGTTTCATATTATAGGATCACATGGGCATGTTCATTCAAAGATTACATCCTTGGCACACTCATCTGCCACTAAGCGGGAACCCTTCAGGACGCTATCATAGTAATTCTTGGGGTAGCGATGCTCCTTGCCCTCCGGCGGCCCCTCCTTCACAAGCTTCACGACGTCCAGTTTCGCCCAGTGCACCTTCGCCCGGGAAAAAGCCCTGCGTGCACCTTCGATGTAGACGGACCGCTTGATGACCTCAAGCCGTGGGCAGGCTTCCACCAGCCGCCTCACCAGACCGAAGTAGCTGCCGGACAGGGGCTCGCCATGCCTCATCCGGACTATAAGGCCCCTCATGGCCTGTTCAGCCGCCTTGCGAAGTTCGACCAACTACTTTAGCTGGTCGCTCAAGGACACGGGGTGTTCGGTCCTAGTATACTGAGACCAGAACAACTTCTCCGTTTAGCTCCCCTCGTCATCCCGGTAGAACTCCGCGGCATCCAGCACACTGCGGGGAAGATCTGCAAATGCTCCTGGAGAGCTCCAAACTCGGGTAAGAAAAAGGAAAGTCTCCTTCACATGCTTGCTTTGCATATTGAATGCCTTACCCACTGCTATCTTCTTCGCCGCATCAATCTCCTGGAGGGCCTTGTGGGCTTCGGCCTTGACGCTTCGGAAGCTTTCAAGCGCCTGCGCGAGCTCGGACTCTCGCGTCTTGGAGTCAAGCTCCAAGGACTCCTGCTTTTTGGCGAGAGCCTCAAGCTCTTGCTGCACCTCGCCCACTCGGGCTTCTTGTTTCTCCCGTTCAATGCGTTCTTTGGCCGCTTTGTCTTTGGCCGCGGACAATGCCTTCCTCAGGGTCTCTACCTCGGTCATATTGGTGTAAAGCGCATGAAGAAAATACATGTTGATGGGCTTTTTGGAATCACTTGATTATGAATCAGTTGATGCTTGCGAACCATGCCTCATGGGCAAAGATGACTAAGACTCCGTTCTCCAGAACAATCACTACTAGGAAAAGGGCTACTAATGGCGCACCAGTTTTGCCTACAAATGGCGCATCACTGGTGCGCCATTAGTATCACGCCACTAGTATTTTTTACTAATGGCACACCACTGGTGCGCCATTAGTATCTGGTATACTAATGGGGCACCACTGGTGCGCCATTAGTATAGGCCACGGTGCGCCATTAGTATAGGCCACTGGTGCGCCATTAGTATAGGCCACTGGTGCGCCATTAGTATTTTTGAATTTACAAGGCGGGAAAATAGTAGTGGCACACTGTCTAACCCCCACCGTGCGCCATTGCTATTTTTGAATTTTGAATTTGGATCTGGATCGTGATTTTTTGCCCATTTTTTGCTCGTTTTTGGGCACGATATTGTTTCAAATTTTGTTCCTGTTTTTGGATCTTGTACGTTCTTTTGCCGTGTTCTTTTGCCGGAGAGGAGTTCGCTGGAGAGGAGGAGGAGGAGGTCACCAAAGAGGCGCTCGCCTACATCGCCGGAGAGGAGAAGGAGGAGTTCGCCGGAGAGGCGGAGGAGGAGTTCGCCGGAGAGGCGGAGGAGGAGTTCGCTGGAGAGGAGGAGGAGGAGGTCGCCGCAGAGGAGTTCACCAGAGCATCGGAGAGGAGGAAGGAGAAACCATCAGGGGATGGGAGGAGAGGAGGGAGGAGAAACCGTGAGGGGAGGGGAGGGGAGGAGAGGAGGGAGCAGGAGGGAGGAGGAGGTCGCCGGAGAGGAGGAGGAGGAGGTCACCGGAGAAGAGTAGGAGGAGGTCGCCGGAGAGGAGGACGAGGAGGTCGCTGGAGAGGAGGAGGGTACTATGATGGAGGAGAGAAGGGAAGATGGAGTGGAGGAGAGGAGGAGATGGAGTGGAGGAGAGGTGGAGTGGAGGAGAAAAATGAAGGAGGAGAGGACCACGCCCAGCCATATATATGGCGTAGTAAGGGCGCACCGCGGGCAGGTGCGCCATTACTAACTTTTTTTTATTTTTTTATTTATTTTGAATTTTGAAGGCGGGAAGATACTAATGGCGCACCATGGGCAGGTGCGCCATTAGTATTTTTTTATTTTTTTTTGATTTATTTTGAATTTTAAAGGCGGGAATATAGTAATGGCGCACAGGTGCGCCATTAGTAAGTTTGATTTTTTTTGAATTTTTTTGCCTCTCCAGATCTTAAAAGCCCCGTATCTTTTTTGGTTAGGTTTTTGAGGATTTTGAAAATGTTTAACGGGGTTCCCCTGGTTAAATTAGGATGTAACTTTTCAAGTAGATGATTTTTCATATAAAAAACTTTTTCATTCGAGTTCGTACGCAAAAGTTATGCCCATTTTACAAATTCTCGAGAGATTTCGCAAATAAAGTCGAAATTTATATTTGTAAATTTTCACAACAACTAGACCACATATCACATGGGAAACTTATTTTCTTTTATTTTTTTGACATTTCCATCGTTTTTGTTTATTTTTTTTAAAACTGAAAAGACGGTCCACGGGGGGTGGGTGGGTGGAAGTGGTGGCCAAGTTACTAATGGCGCACCGTGGGAGTGGTGCGTCATTAGTAAAAAAAGACTAGTAATGGCGCACCACTCCCACGGTGCGCCATTAGTAGTTTGGATGAAATTTTTTTAAATTTTTTTTTACTAATGGCACACCGTGGATGTGGTGCGCCATTAATATTGCACCATTAGTATATAGTGATGGCGCACCACATGTCTGGTGCGCCATTAGTGTCAATTCCATCTATAGCCCTTTTCCTAGTAGTGAATGGAGCGAGCAACTAACTTATTGGATATAATACATATTGATGTATGAGGTCCGATGAGTGTTGAGGCTTGCGGCCGGTATTGTTATTTTCTGACCTTCACAGATGATTTAAGCAGATATGGGTATATCTACTTGAAGAAACATAAGTCTGAAACATTTGAAAAGTTCAAAGAATTTCAGAGTGAAGTGAAAATTTATCGTAACAAGAAAATAAAGTTTCTACGATCTGATCGCAGAGGCGAATATTTGAGTTACGAGTTTGCTCTTCAATTAAAACAATGTGGACTAGTTTCACAAACTCATGCCACCTGGAACACCACAGCGTAATGGTGTGCCCGAACGTCATAACCGTACTTTATTTGATATAGTGCAATCTATGATGTCTCTTACCGATTTACCACTATCGTTTTGGGGTTATGCATTAGAGACAGCTGCATTCACATTAAAAAGAGCACCATCTAAATCCGTTAAGACGACTCCGTATGAACTGTGGTTTAGCAGGAAACCTAAGCTATCGTTTCTTAAAGTTTGGGGTTGCGATGCTTATGTGAAAAAGTTTGATCTTGATAAGCTCAAACCCAAGTCGGAGAAGTGCGTCTTCATAGGATACCCAAAAGTAATTGTTGGGTACACCTTCTATCACAGATTCGAAGACAAGATATTTGTTGCTAAGAATGTATCCTTTCTAGAAAAGAAGTTTCTCTCGAAAGAAGTGAGTGGGAGGAAAGTAGAACTTGATGAGGTAAATGTACCTGCTCCCTTATTGGAAAGTAGTTCATCACAGAAATTTGTTCCTGTGAATCCTACACCAATTAGGGAGGAAGCTAATGATAATGATCAAGTAACTTCAGATCTAGTTATTACCGAACCTCGTAGAACCAGAGTGAGATCCGCACCAGAGTGGTATGGTAATCCTGTTCTGGAGGTCATGTTACTTGACAATGAAGAACCTATGAACTATGAGAAAGCGATGATGAGCCTAGATTCTGCAAAATGGTTTGAGGCCATGAAATCTGAGAAGGGATCCATGTATGAGAACAAAGTGTGAACTTTGGTTGACTTGCCCGATGATCGGCAAGCCATATAAAATAAATGGATCTTCAAGAGGAAGACGGACGCTGATAGTAGTGTTACTATCTAGAAAGCTAGACTTGTCGAAAAAGGTTTTGACAAAGTTCAAGGTGTTGACTACGATGAGATTTTATCACTCGTATCAATGCTTAAAGTCTGTCCGAATCATGTTAGCAATTGCCGCATTTTATGAAATCTAGCAAATGGATAACAAAAACTGCAATCCTTTAGGGATTTCTTAAAGAAGAGTTGTATATGATGCAACCAGAAGGTTTTGTCAATCCTAAAGGTGCTAACAAAATATGCAAGCTCCGGCGGTCCGTCTATGGACTGGTGCAAGCATCTCGGAGTTGGAATATATGCTTTGATAAGTTGATCAAAGCATATAGTTTTATACAGACTTGCGGTGAAGCATGTATTTACAAGAAAGTGAGTGGGAGCACTACAACATTTCTGATAAATATATGTGAATGACATATTGTTGATTGGAAATAATGTAGAATTTTCTGGAAAGCATAAAGGAGTATTTGAAAGGAGTTTTTCAAATAAAGACCTCGGTGAAGCTACTTATATATTGAGCATCAAGACCTATAGAGATAGATCGAGACGCTTGATAAGTTTTTTCAATGAATACATACCTTGATAAGATTTTGAAGTAGTTCAAAATGGAACAGTCAAAGAAAGAGTTCTTACCTGTGTTACGAGGTGTGAAATTGAGTAAGACTCAAAGGCCGACCACGACAGAAGATAGAAAGAGAATGAAAGTCATTCCTTATGCCTCAGCCATAGTTTCTATAAAGTATGCCATGCTGTATACCAGATATATTGTATACCCTACACTGATTTTGGCAAGGGAGTACAATAGTGATCTAGGAGTAGATCACTGGACATCGGTCAAAATTATCCTTAGTGGAATAAGGATATGTTTCTCGATTATGGAGGTGACAAAAGGTTCCTCATAAAAGGGTTACTTCGATGCAAGTTTTGACACTGATCCAGATGACTCTAAGTCTCAATCTGGATATATATTGAAAGTGGGAGCTATTAGCTAGAGTAGTTCCATGCAAAGCATTGTAGACATAGAAATTTGGAAAATACTTATGGATCTGAATGTGAAAGACCCATTGACTAAAATTATATCACAAGCAATACATGATCACACCTTAGTATTCTTTGGGTGTTAATCACATAGCGATGTGAACTAGATTACTGACTCTAGTAAACCATTTGGGTGTCGGTCACATATTGATGTGAACTATGGGTGTTAACCACATAAATATGTGAACTATTGATGTTAAATCACATGGCGATATGAACTAGATTATTGAATCTAGTGCACGTGGGAGACTGGAGGAAATATGCCCTAGAGGCAATAATGAAGTTGTTATTTATATTTCCTTATATGATGATAAATTTTATTATTCATGCTAGCTCGTTGACTAGCTCGTTGAATCAAAGACGATTAAGTTTCCTAGCCATAGACATGAGTTGTCATTTGATTAACGGGATCACATCATTGGAGAATGATGTGATTGACTTGACCCATTCCGTTAGCTTAGCGCTTGATCATTTAGTATTCTGCTATTGCTTTCTTCATGACTTATACATGTTCCTATGACTATTTGATTATGCAACTCCCATTTACCGGAGGAACACTTTGTGTGCTACCAAATGCCACAATGTAAATGGGTGATTATAAAGGTGCTCTACAGGTGTCTCCAAAGGTTCTTGTTGGGTTGGCGTATTTCGAGATAAGGATTTGTCACCCTGATTGTCGGAGAGGTATCTCTGGGCCCACTCGGTAATGCACATCACTATAAGCCTTGCAAGCATTGTAACTAATGAGTTAGTTGCGGGATAATGTATTACGGAACGAGTAAAGAGACTTCCGGTAACGATATTGAACTAGGTATTGAGACACCGACGATCGAATCTCGGGCAAGTAACATATCGATGAGAAAGGGAACAAACGTATGTTGTTATGCGGTTTGACCGATAAAGATCTTCGTAGAATATGTAGGAGCCAATAAGGGCATCCAGGTTCCGCTATTGGTTATTGACCAGAGAAGTGTCTCGGTCATGTCTACATAGTTCTCGAACCCGTAGGGTCCGCACGCTTAACGTTCGTTGACGATATAGTATTATATGAGTTATGTGTGTTGGTGCCCGAATGTTGTTCGGAGTCCCGGATGAGACCACAGACATGACGAGGAGCTCCGGAATGGTCCGGAGATAAAGATTCATATATAGGATGATATGGTTAGGCCAAGGGGTCAGGCCCACGGGGCTATAAGTCGGTGCAAAAGGAGTTTTGCGGAGGCCAGGGGGCCAAACGCCGGAGACCATGGCGTCTGGGCCAGACGCCAAGGATTGTGGCGTTTGGTCCTAGAGTCGGAGTAAGACTCTTGCCTTACTTTGAGGAGGCTTTTGCTCCAAGTTTCGACCCCAGGGCTCAACATATAAATAGAGGGGCAGGGCTAGCACCAAAGACACATCAAGAAACACCAAGCGATGTGCTGGCAACCCCGTCCCCTCTAGTTTATCCTCCGTCATAGTTTTCGTAGTGCTTAGGCGAAGCCCTACGGAGATTGTTCTTCACCAACACCGTCATCATGCCGTCGTGCTGCCGGAACTCATCTACTACTTCGCCCCTCTTGCTGGATCGAGAAGGCGAGGACGTCATCAAGCTGAACGTGTGCTGAACGCGGAGGTGACGTACGTTCGATACTTGATCGGGACGGATCGTGAAGGTGTACGACTATATCAACCGCGTTGATAAACGCTTCCGCTTACGGTCTACGAGGGTACGTAGACAACAGTCTCCCCTCTCATTGCTATGCATGACCATGATCCTTGCATGTGCATAGGAAATTTTTCGAAATTACTACATTCCCCAACACTTTCGAGTAGGGTAGGTCCTAAAATATAGATCTCTTCTTCCACATGGGTGCGCGTCCCGCAACATCATTCAGAACAGCTAGTCCGCCGTGACCCTTTCCAAAGATTACGTGTAAATCATTGACCATAGCAAGTACGTGATCACCGGTACGCATGGCGGGCTTCTTTCGGTGATCTGCCTCGCCTTTGAAATGCTAGCCTTTCTTTCGACATTGATGGTTGGTCCGAAGAAATCGGCGATGGCCCAGGTACACATTCTTCCTGCATTTGTCCAGATATATACTTTCGGTGTCAGCTAAACGGTGCGTGCATGCGTGGTATCCCTTGTTTGTCTGTCCTGAAAGGTTACGGAGAGCGGGCCAATCGTTGATGGTTACAAACAGCAACACGTTCATGTTAAATTCCTCTTGTCTATGCTCATATCGCACGCACATACACTATTTCCGTTTCACATGGTGTAAAAGTTCTTCAACTAATGGCCTTAGGTACACATCAACGTCGTTGCTGGGTTGCTTAGGGCCTTGGATGAGAACTGGCATCATAATGAACTTCCGCTTCATGCACATCCATGGAGGAAGGTTATACATACATAGAGTCACGGGCCCGGTGTTATGATTGTTGCTCTGCTCCCCGAAAGGATTAATGCCATCCGCGCTTAAAGCAAATCATACGTTCCTTGGGTCACCTGCAAACTCAGCCCAGTACTTTCTCTCGATTTTTCTCCACTACGACCCGTCAGCGGTTGCTCTCAACTTCCCGTCTTTCTTACGGTCCTCACTGTGCCATCGCATCAACTTGGCATGCTCTTTGTTTCTGAACAGTCGTTTCAATTGTGGTATTATAGGAGCATACCACATCACCTTCGCAGGAACCCTCTTCCTGCGGGGCTCTCCGTCAACATCACCAGGGTCATCTCGTCTGATCTTATACCGCAATGCATTGCATACCGGGCATGTGTTCAAATCCTTGTACGCACCGCGGTAGAGGATGCCGTCATTAGGGCATGCATGTATCTTCTGCACCTCCAGTCCTAGAGAGCATACGACCTTCTTTGTTGCGTACGTACTGTCGGGCAATTTGTTATCCTTTGCAAGCTTCTTCTTCAATATTTTCAGTAGCTTCTCAAATTCTTTGTCAGGCACAGCATTCTATGCCTTCCACTGCAGAAATTCCAGTATGGTACCGAGCTTTGTGTTGCCATCTTCGTAATTGGGGCACAACCCTTTTTTGTGATCCTCTAACATGCGATCGAACTTCAGCTTTTCCTTTTGACTTTCGCATTGCGTCCTTACAACGACAATGACCCGACGGAGATCATCATCATCGGGCACATCGTCTGGTTCCTCTTGATCTTCAGCAGCTTCCCCCATTGCAGCATCACCGGGCACATCGCCTGGTTCCTCTTGATCTTCAGCAGCTTCCCCCGTTGCAGCATCACCGTATTCAGGGGACACATAGTTGTCATCGTCCTATTCTTCTTCGCCATCTTCCATCATAACCCCTATTTCTCCGTGCCTCGTCCAAACATTATAGTGTGGCATGACTTCGTATTCCCACATTTAAGGCATGGACAACACATAAAATCATTCTGCTTGTTTGCCGCAGCCACTTCGAGAAAATCATGCACGCCCTTAATGTACTCGGAGGTGTGTCTGTCACTGTACATCTATTGCCGGTTCATCTGCGTGCATTATATATAATTATGTGTGTCAAAAATAAGAAAATTAGACAAGTATCTATGTAAAGTAAGAATTTTTTTTCTTTCAGAAAGAAGATAAGAACAAGATGCTCACCATGGTGGTGCCGGCGACGAGATCGGCGCGGGCGATCGACGGCGGTGAAGACGGGGACGAGGCATGATGGACCGCTAATATAAACCTAGACAAATCTCGGAAAAAATGGAGCTCGGAGGTCGAGATTCGAGAGGACAAAGCTTAACTAGTGTGGATCAGGCATTTCATTAAACACCTCATGTGCATAGGAGGTAAGCTAGAGCACCCAATGCCCTCCTCCTTGCCGGCCAGCAAAAAACAGAGCACTGCGGAGTGCTCTGCTACGACGATGGGGTATATGTAGGCAACTCATTTGTTCCGGTTCTTGGGACGAACCGGAACTAAAGCTCGCCTTCTGTCCCGGTTCGAGCCACGAACTGGGACCAATGGCTATGGACCAGGAGTTAGGCCCATTGGTCCCGGTTCGTGCCTAGAACCGGGACAAATGAGTCCACACGAACCGAGGCCAATGCCCATGAGGCCCCGGCCGGCCCTCTGGGCTCACGAACCGGGACTAATGCACCCCATGGGTCTCGGTTCGTGCAGAACCGGGACTAATGGGTTGGCCAGGCCCGAACGAAAGCCCTGTTTTCTACTAGTGGGCGATGGAGGAGCTACACACGAGTATGTCTTCGTCCTGGCGTTGCTTTGGCCCGTGGGCCCGTCATCGGTGGCGGCCGCAGCTCAGGTGCATTTTCGTAGGGACGACACTTGTTGGAGGCGGCGTCCCGTTGGCATTTTGTTCTTCCGGGGCTCGATCCACCACGAGCTTGTCTTTTTCTCGGATGAGATCAACGGGCCATGAGCGTGGATTCCTGCCGTTCATCTAGGGCCGTGAGGTTAGGTTTGGACTGGCCGGCGCGCGCAGCGGCTGGCTTGGTGTGCTCGGGTTTGGTCGCGGAGGCGGCCGTCGACCAAATCGAGAGTTTTGCTTCCTCGGCTTTATCTCTGCTTCGTCGACATGTTCTTTGGTGTCAATGGGAAGCCGGTGGAGTCCTGCACAGGAGTTCTCGGGCCGGCATTGGTCACCCGTGCGGTGGCCGCGACAGCTGGCGAGAGATTTGGTAGCCCAACACTCACATGGTGGTTTGTGGCGGCAGATCTGGTGATTCTCCCTCCACTTCGTCGATCGGAGGTGCCGGAGCTGGAGCCGAGGATTTGCACGGGGACATTCCCCGGACGATGTGCCACATCGTTTACAGTTCGCCGTTCGCGGTGGGGCTCATCTTCGACCCAGAAAGCCGTTCCCGGCGATGGTGTGCCCTCGGTTCAGGGCTTGGGTGGTTTCAGGCGTCTTCCACTGCTGTTTGGCTCGACGGCCGCGGCTGGTGTTGACTCTTTCTTCGTTAAGGCCCCCCGGACAAGATTGTACTTTCTCTTTCTTTGGGAGTCTTTTTGCATTTGTGTTGGGACACCTGTGGTCTCTCGTGCTCTCTCGGCGATGCTGCGTATACGCTATGTTTGTAACGTTTGCTGATTAAAAAATATTGCAGTTATCCTAAAAAAACTACAAAGCATTCCGTACCTTCACCCAGACCAACAATAGAGAATGCAAGCAAGCATTCTCACGTGTGGGGCGTGGCGTACGCCACGTGCTTCGGAGGCTAGTATGTACTCCCTCGCTCCTATAATGCACGACCATTTTACAAGCTATGTTAGCCTGTAAAATTGTCTTAAATTAAATTATGAGACGGACAAAGTACTGTACTTTGGATCGATCGGGCATAGTGAGAGCTCGAAATTACTTTGCGTATGATGATTTTTTTCCAAAAAGGAGGTTAACGCCGAGCCTTTGCAACACGTGATGCACACAATCATTTTATTATACAAAATACAAGGGTCCATAGAAATGTCTCAAGCTAACCGTGTAAGTAAGAAAAAAGGTGCCACAACCAGCAAAAATAGGATAAGATGACTAAACACCTATTCTGTCATTGGATCTTCATCCAAATCGGTTGTAAGTATCCGGTGCTACCGTCTTCCAATGGTTGCACCCAATAGTCATAAGCTCCTTGTGATCCGCATGGCTGAGTAACGACCACGTACAGATCCAATCAGACGCCCGGAAGATGACATGCAAAAAATTTATGATAATTTGTCTGTTAAAAGTGACATCATTCCGACAGTACTATATGGCCCAAAGTAATGCGCAGACTTCTAGTCGAATATGTGCCGCTGTTTTGGGCTTTACCTCGTGTAACCAAGCCCAAAGAAACTGGAAATAGTGTTGGGGCACAAACATTAAAGGACACATGGAGTACACCATAATAACTTGTCTAGTGGAAATTTGAGGAAAAGATGTTGTCTCATCCTGATCATAAAAACAACAACGTTTACTACCTTCCAACGACGCTTTGCTAAATTGTCCTTAGTTAATATCACTCGCTTGCATAAAAACCACAAAAATACCATTACTTTTAAGGGTTTTTATCATTTATGCCACTAGTTGTGTCCCACTACTCGGTTTTGCCATTAGAAGTTACAACTGCTCAAAAATGCCATCAATCCATGAGATGCTTGCTCGAAAATGCCATTAGATATCTCAAAAATGCCATCGTTCTGTTAGATGTTTGCTCAAAAATGCCATTAGACATTGTTATTTTTACGTCAAACCCGTTGACCATGTTCTATGACAAAAATAAGCCTAGACCCACATGTCAGTTCTCTCTATCTCACAATGATATGTGTGGCCCCACTTGTCAGGAGTAACTAAGCAAATAATTTTACAGGAAAATAAGAACGCTGTTGGGATCAAGTGGGTCCCATACTTTATTGTAGTGAGATAGAGGGAGAGCTGGCATGTTGGTTCATAGGTATTTATGTCATTATAACATGGCAAAAGAGATTTGAGATCACAATAATGATATTTAGTGGCATTTTTGAGCATGTGTCTAATGAAGCGATGGCATTTTTGAGCAGTTGAAATTTTTAGTGGCAAAACTGAGTAGTGGGACACAACCGGTGGCATAACTGATAAAAACCCTACTTTTAAAGGCACCTTAATTTTCAAATATGAAGCAGCCTTGGGATAGGACCGGTATGTATCAAATCTATATACATGGATTTAACCGAGAATACACCCAGGGCCGGTCCTGAGATTTCGGGGGCCCGGGGCGAAACTAGATGCTAATCCCAAAGGCCTTAACATAAACATAGAAAAAAATATGAGAAAATATGTTGAATTTTCAGCCAAAAAAATATAGTTTTTTTTCTCTTATAAGTCGTTCTCTTTACTAATATATCCAATTGAGACTAACCTAATTTTTTATCACAATTTAGAAGTGGGTCCATCGGCAAGACTAGCAGATGATTTAGATGCTCATGATCACTGTTTTGATATGTAAAGCCTCTTGTCTTATTCTCCATTTCAATTATAAGCATGTCGCTGAACTAAAAAATCAATCGCCATGTCGATGAATATCAATCGCCATGCAGGGGCCGATCCGTTTCGCATGGTTGTAGGCTAGTAGTCTCGTGGAAGAAAGGAAATTAGAATATTTTTATTCATAACTACCCCTAACTAATCGCATATAATAACTGCTAGTACGTGTTTCCTAATCACAGCTTCGCTGGTAAGGAAAGAATTATGAGTAAACAGTACCCCTATTTAATACGATCGTAGATTAAAGAAAGAAATCACGGATTATAGAAGGAAATCGTAGTAAAAAGGAAAAAGGAAATCAAAGACAATACATAAACTTCCGCATTTTGGGGCCCCTCTGGTGCCGGGGGCCCGGGGGCGGCCGCCCCGTTCGCCACCCCCTCAGGGCCGGTCCTAAATACACCTGTCATGAAGAGCTTCGAGTGTAGGGTATCTGACGCATCAGAAAGGTTAACCTCCATCAACCTACGTACAAGATGCAACCATCTATCCCATCATCCCCCTACCAGCACACGTTCGAACTAAATATTTAAAGAAACATAACCAAGTATTGTATTGATGAGCATCTTTATGTTGTACAATGTTATATAGAGAAGGATACTGCAAGACTAGTGGCTTGTCTCCGAGCCATGTATCTTCCCAGAATCTAGTAGTATTTCCATTCCCAATGATGAATTTACTCTTATTGAAGAAGGATGCCTTCATCCTCATCAACCCCTTCCAAACTGGGACATACTTGTTACGCAACAACCGTATCCACACAACATCTCCCTCAAACGATAATATATAACCATTTACTAAGTACGCATCTATTTTTCACATTCAAATTTTCAATACCTAAACCTTTTTGGTCCTTCGTTCTACAAAATACAAATTATGCCCCGTTTGGCTAATCTATATTTCATTTAATTGCATCTATCTTTCCAAAAGCGTGATCGATAAAAATCCAACCTTTTCATACCCCATAGGTATTTCAAAGAAGTATAATATGAACATCAACATACTCGTAAGCGCATAGTTTGATTTAATTGCACCAAACTACCACATCTGCGGCTAGGTTTGTAAAAAACTATCAAGTCATTATTCTGTTGTAAAAATCACTGCGTTTCTAGTAAACTTTTTGCAGAAAGCACTGATCCGTGGATTTGGCCCGTCTGATCACACTTTCTGACAAGTAGGGCCGGATTGTAAGGAGCTGATTTGGCAACAAATTTACGTACACACCCTTGAATTTAAAACAAAAACACAATTACCCCCTCCTGCTGTGGACTGAGTGTGAGCGCCAATTGCAAATTTAATTGGCCACCGGTCAGATCCCGTCGAGTCCTTGAGAGCTCCGCCAGATTTAATCGGTAGTGTGTGTCGCTCCTGCTTGCCTGCGTGCGTGGGCATGCTTGTGCTACTAATTGCCTGCATCATCTTCCTTGGGGAGGAGCGCTACTCATCAAGCTGGCCAAGGCTGCAAGATGGCCGCCGCCGACTAAGTGGAAGTGGCGGAGCCGAAGCGGGCCTGCATGATGGCACTGGTACGAGAATGCCCTCGCCGAAGCTGCTCCCGCCGTCCCCACGTTGCCCTTTCAGAGCCGCATATCTCTGTCCTCTTCACCCCCGTCGCTGGCTGCTACTCGTCCTACCTCTCTTGTCGTCACCACGCCCGGTAGAACTCGTCCCGCAACGCTCCGTCGAGCTCCTCTGGAATCTACTTGTCGGCGTGTCCCGAAGCTCGTCCACGACCTAGCTGGTGGGTGCCTCGTTGGGTTAACGGGCGTTGACGTTTTTTTAGAGAAAAGGCATTGGCCGAGCCCAAGAATAAGCTCGAACGTAGCCTGGCTTCGAATTAACAAAACCATCAACCGGCCAGAAATACATAGGAATTACATAACAGAGAAAGAAAGCAATGCATAATAAGATACATAGTGTTGCGAGGAACGACTCTAAGGCTACAGCAAGCGCCGTTGCCATCGACCGCCGCAAAGCCAAAAGCAACCAACCAAACTCAGGCCTCAGAAGGAGGGCAACACCGTAATCAGAGGGCCAAACGTGAGCAACCATAAGGTCTGTTTTTGTCGCCGCAAAGGGCCACTACCCTCTCATCTAGGCTCGACAGGTGCCGCACCGACGAACGACAGAGAGGTGGTTCCATAGAACCCAGACCAAGGAGCCCAAGCTGCCATGAAACACAGCAATAGCAGACCCACACACAACGGAGACCGACCATTAGAAGACCATTGTCGGCAGCGGCAAGGCAGGGCGCCGGCCGAGACTCATGGACCGAGGACGGAATACCATGGAGAAGGCCGAAGGGGGACCAAGCCTTGCACTGGTCGTGGTTGGAGTTGTCGGAGACCGGGACTCCCACCAAGCAGGATACCACCCACGCCGGAAAAGGAGACACCAATCCCCTCGTAGGGCACCAAGGGCAGAGACAATCCCCACAAGGGGACCGCGCAGGCTGCCTCATAGAGGATCAGGACGCCACACCCTTTACCACACCACCAACAACTCCACCATCGCAACAGCAAACCCCGGAAGACACCTTCAGGAAGGAGCACGACACCGAGTGTCGTCGTCTTCCAAGCAGGGGAGGGCAGGCTTTCACCTGTGCTCGATGGGGGTGTGACGGAGATAATCCACTCCAAAGCCTCAAGGAAGGAGAACGACGCCATAAGATGTCGCCTTTGGAGTGGTCGCCGCGTCGGCCGAGGGTTTCCCCCGGAAACATGCCCAGCCAGCAGATCCTCCCGGTAGAGCCCCGAGGATGACGGCCACAGCCGCCAGAGGGCAGGGCCGGCACGGATCTTAGCAGATCAGGGTCGAGGAAGGGTCTTCTCCAAGATTTGCCAGCCAAGCACCGTGGGGACGTAGGAACGCCGATGACCCCCCCCCCCCCTTTACCACACCACCAACAACTCCACCATCGCAAGAGCAAACCCCGGAAGACACCTTCAGGAAGGAGCACGACACCGAGTGTCGTCGTCTTCCAAGCAGGGGAGGGCAGGCTTTCACCTGTGCTCGATGGGGGTGTGACGGAGATAATCCACTCCAAAGCCTCAAGGAAGGAGAACGGCGCCATAAGATGTCGCCTTTGGAGTGGCCGCCGCGTCGGCCGAGGGTTTCCCCCGGAAACATGCCCAGCCACCAGATCCTCCCGGTAGAGCCCCGGGGATGACGGCCACAGCCGCCAGAGGGCAGGGCCGGCACGGATCTTAGCAGATCAGGGTCGAGGAAGGGTCTTCTCCAAGATTTGCCAGCCAAGCACCGTGGGGACGTAGGAACGCCGATGACCCCCCCCCTTTACCACACCACCAACAACTCCACCATCGCAACAGCAAACCCCGGAAGACACCTTCAGGAAGGAGCACGACACCGAGTGTCGTCGTCTTCCAAGCAGGGGAGGGCGGGCTTTCACCTGTGCTCGATGGGGGTGTGACGGAGATAATCCACTCCAAAGCCTCAAGGAAGGAGAACGACGCCATAAGATGTCGCCTTTGGAGTGGCCGCCGCGTCGGCCGAGGGTTTCCCCCGGAAACATGCCCAGCCACAAGATCCTCCCGGTAGAGCCCCGGGGATGACGGCCACAGCCGCCAGAGGGCAGGGCCGGCACGGATCTTAGCAGATCAGGGTCGAGGAAGGGTCTTCTCCAAGATTTGCCAGCCAAGCACCGCGGGGACGCAGGAACGCCGATGACCCCCCCCCCCCCCCCCCCGCGCGCACGAGCAGGGAGGCAGCCCACACAACACTCCCGCCACAAAGGCCACGTCGCGGCCTTGAGGCTCACCAGCAAGCCGGATCCGCCATATCCCCGCTGCCACCTTCCAAGGTGTCGCACACCCGCGCCAGCGAGCACCTTCGATGGCGGTGGAGGGAGAGGAGGGGGAGGGGAGGAATGCGGCGACAGTCTAGGGTTGGCCCTCAGGTCGCCTCAAAGGAGGCAACGCGAGGCAGGGGGAGGGGGAAGACGTTGACCTTGGGCTACTTGATGGCACATGGCTACAGAGAGAGCCACGAGGTCGAAGGAGGTCGGGGTTTCGGGAACGCGACGACTGCTGCCGAAGCAGGGCGACGCTGGGAGGTAGCGGGAAGTTGCGGCGGCAGCTGCTGGACGGACGGGGATTGGATTGCATTTGTTTATTTATTTCAGGGGTGTGTATGTTAACTTTTTGCCATGTCAGCTCCTTACAATCAGGTCCCACTTGTTAGAATGCGATGAAACGGGCCAAATCACCTGATCAGTGCTTTTCGCAAAAAGATTACTAGGAACATGGTGATTTTTACAATGGATTAGCGACTTGATGATTTTCTGCAAACCTAGCCGAAAATGTGTTAGTTTTATGTAGTTAACTCCGCATAGTTTATAGGAATTAACCGACACTCATAAGACATAAGCTTGCCCTTCCAACAGCTTAATTTCTTTTCAAATCAATCTTAATGCATTTTCATTCTTTGTTGATTAATTTACATTGCGTATGATGATTTGCAGTCCAAACTGCTTGAAGTTACTTTGTGTACCATGATTTACGGTCCGATCTGCCTACGACCAGTGGAGCCATGTCCCTGGTTGAAGTAACGTTTTGATCCTAGGGTGATAGACTAGTGTCGTGCATGTATTGTATCGTATCAAAAACATCAGAAGAGTTGGTGTGGCCAACTGGACTTTTTTTCGATTGGGTTGGATGGTGCATGTTGTGCGTTGGAAAGACGTCACACCAAAATCATGCAGGATGCTACCACGATCTAAGCCCAAAAATGCGCGAGCTGGATGGCCAGCCATCCAGTTGTGTGTGGCGTGCCCATAGCCTTTTGTTTTTGCTTTTGAGAAGTGTGTGGCGTGTGCATAGATACCACCAACAAACAACCCACTACGGTGGACGAGCATGAGCAACCCTTGCGGTTGCTTCGTCTCATGAATTATTAGACTATTCATAGTGAAAGTAACATAAATGAAATCTAAAATTAAATAAATAATGTAACAACTAATTAATGAGAAAAGAGACAAATTAAGTAGTAACATAACTAGTTACTCATATTATGAGTAACATCACATATACCAAGACAAGATAAGTCTACAATCTAATAAATGAAGTGATGTATGACACCACATAAATGTTACTCTCCACTATAGAGATAGTAATATAAACCAGTAATATATGCATGTTACTAGTCTAAGTTACTCCCCACTATGATCCATGGTACAGACACTTGTGTTTACTGTTGATTCACTTTAGATTATTATTATTGTCATTCTTATGCAATCAATCATGCATGTGTACAAATTAAGCATTGATTGTTTCCTCTCTTTCCTCGAGACCTCAGGTTCATACATATGATCATTTACTCACTCAATAAATATGGCCGGCCCTCGGCGGTGGCCCGGGCACTGGCACTTCGGGCGGCTCTGGCACATCAGGTTCCGACGGTGGTGGTGGGGTTTGACCGCATGGGAATGTACACATGCATGATTTTTTCGATTTTTTCTTAGGCCGTTTGCCAAAGCTGTTGTCGCTGTTGTCTTCGTTGAGCTCGTCATCAACGATCGTCTTTTTACTGGAGCAAAACCCACCCTTGAAGTGTTCTTTGTGACAAGCCTTGGTGCAACGCAGGTTCTTGCAAGGGTCCCCTTTGTACCACTTGCTAGGGGACATGCATACCCGAGCCTCCGCACCTGCATGTGGCGTGTGCCCCAGAAAATTATATTAGCAATTGTTTCATAGATTTGATCTTAAATTGCATGGGATTGCGATGCGGTAAAATCTGCTATATGAACTTACAGAAGGCCATGAGGAGAATGCCCAGGGTGAAGGCAGCGAGCATCTGGGCGCCGCTGAACACCATGGCCAAGTGCTCAAAATAAGTTGTTGGAATGATGGTGTGAGGAGAAGAACCGGGTTTGAGTGTTATTTATTACATTCCTCTTGGATATGCATTCAATGCCTTAGAGGACATGGAAATCCAAATATTGGAAACAAGCATTTGTGCAATGTCTTAGAGGATACGAAAATCCAAATATTGGATACAAGCATTTGTGTAATGTCTTAGAGGATACGAAAATCCAAATATTGGATACAAGCATTTGTGTAATGTCTTAGAGGATACAAAAATCCAAATATTGGATACAAGCATTTGTGTAATGTCTTAGAGGATATGAAAATCCAAATATTGGATACAAGCATTTGTGTAATGTCTTAGAGGATATGGAAATCCAAATATTGGATACAAGCATTTGTGTATAGTATCTATCTCCAGTAATTAATCATGTGTGTCTAAATAAAAGCTTGTGCTACCCAACCAAAAAAAACCTTCTACTGGCTCTTGGTGCAATTACATTGGTGGCAGTGTAAGAGCAAAACACAAATAATACTTGGCAACTCATAGTTGCTTACATGAAAAAAAATCTTGAGAGAACTCGTCGTGGAAAACAAATTATGTTAAGGCCATCTCTAATGCAAAATGCATATACATATGTTTCGGTAAATAAAAAAGGTGTGGTTAGATCTCAGTCGACTGAAACTGCGAAAGAAAAAAATTAAAACAAAATTTTACATGAATCACCACTTAAGATCTAACGAATATAGCATCGACTAAAACTTCGTTAAATCCTCAGTCGAGTGAGATTCTGGAATCCCAAAAGAGAAATCCCCAAAAAAAAATCGTTGAGCGCTTTGTGATTCAACGCCCAGATCTGAAGGGCGTTCCAACCTAATAATGCAACATCTTTATTCAGGGATGAGAACTTGGTGCTCTCGAGTACCCGAGCATCCTATATGCGCAAAACTAATTAGTAATTCAGAAAACGTTCAAAAAATTTTAAAACTTTTTTAGAATCAAACATGATTAGGTATTGTACTCGTATAAAAAGTGTGGACAAGAAATGATTCCTATTTACTTCAGGGCAAAAAAAACAAGTTTATGACGACAATATAGTGTGTATAGTATTTGTATATAGCGTTTTTTACCTAATCTTCGACACAGGATGCAACGAATGTCATTTTCTGACGAATCTTTTTATACGACTACAATACTTGATCAAGTTTGATATCAAAAAAGATTTGGAATTTTTTGAACTTTTTTGAATTACTATTTTTTTTGCATATAGGGTGCGCCGGTACCCAGGTTCTCCTTCGTATTTTCCCTTCATTCAGCGGCTAGTCCAGCTAACATGGAGTCGATCAATGTGGTCATTTGGCTTGGTATGTATATCTGAGGCTCTTATATTCGCGTCAAACGCTCGGGCAGGCTGTCCGGTTATTGACCAGTCACAAAAAATAGACCCAACCGGACCTCTCAAACCGTGGATAAATGTCCGGTCTGACCGACACGCCTCATATCCAACTCAAATATAGAACGGATATGGGGCGGCCCAGGCACGCCTAGGCGCGTCCGCCTGACTGGCCCGACCCACCACTGACCCCACACATGTCTCTCTCTCTCTCTCTCTCTCTCTCTCTCCGTCCTCTCCTTTCTCTCTCCGATTTCGATCCCATCCACTATGATGTCCAGCTCCGGCAGCGACTCCGGCTCCGAACTCGACTATGAGGAGGAGATGGCCCTCTGCATTGCGCTGGACCAGTCCAAGGTGGAGACTGATACGTCTCCAACGCATCTATAATTTTTTATTGTTCCATTCTATATTATATCCTATTTTGTACATTATTGGGCTTTATTGTACACTTTTATATTATTTTTTGGGACTAACCTATTAACCGGAGGCCCAACCCAGAATTGCTGTTTTTTTTGCCTATTTTAGGGTTTCACAGAAAAAGAATATCAAAGGAGTCCAAACGGAATGAAACCTTCGGGAACGTGATTTTCGTAACGAACATGATCCAGAGGACTTGGACCCTACGTCAAGCACTCAACCAGGAAGGCACGAGGTAGGGGGCATGCCTACCCCCCCAGGCGCGCCCTCCACCCTTGTGGGGCCCATGTTGCTCCACCGACGTACTCCTTCCTCCTATATATACCTACGTACCCCCAAACTACCAGATACGGAGCCAAAACCCTAATTCCACCGCCGTAACTTTCTGTATCCACGAGATCCCATCTTGGGGCCTTTTTCGGAGCTCCGCCGGAGAGGTATCGATCATGGAGGGCTTCTACATCAACACCATAGCCTCTCCGTGAAGTGTGAGTAGTTTACTTCAGACCTACAGGTCCATAGATATTAGCTAGATGGCTTCTTCTCTCTTTTGGGATCTCAATACAAAGTTCTCCCCCTCTCTTGTGGAGATCTATTCGATGTAATCTTCTTTTGCGGTGTGTTTGTTCAGACCGATGAATTGTAGGTTTATGATCAAGTTTATCTATGAACAATACTTGAATCTTCTCTGAATTCTTTTATGTATGATTGGTTATCTTTGCAAGTATCTTCGAATTATCAGTTTGGTTTGGCCTACTAGATTGATCTTTCTTGCAATGGGAGAAGTGCTTAGCTTTGGGTTCAATCTTGCGATGTCCTTTCCCAGTGACAGTAGGGGCAGCAAGGTGAGGGAGTCCTGGATTAAGGGGTCTTCGGACAGTTGGACTATATCCTTTGGCCAGACTTTTGGACTATGAAGATACAAGATTGAAGACTTCGTCCCGTGTCCGGATGGGACTCTACTTGGCGTGGAAGGCAAGCTAGGCAGTACGGATATGGATATCTCCTCCTTTGTAACCGACCTTGTGTAACCCTAGCCCCCTCTGGTGTCTATATAAACCGGAGGGTTTTAGTCTGTAGGACAACAGACAATCATACCATAGGCTAGCTTCTAGGGTTTAGCCTCTCTGATCTCGTGGTAGATCAACTCTTATAATACTCATATCTTCAAGAACAATCAAGCAGGACATAGGGTTTTACCTCCATCAAGAGGGCCCGAACCTGGGTAAACATCGTGTCCCCTGCCTCCTGTTACCATCCGCCTTAGACGCATAGTTCGGGACCCCCTACCCGAGATCCGCCGGTTTTGACACGGACATTGGTGCTTTCATTGAGAGTTCCACTGTGTCATCACCATAAGGCTTGATGGCTCCTTCGATCATCGCTAGCGATGCGGTCCAGGGTGAGGCTTTCCTCCCCGGACAGATCTTCATATTCGGTGGCTTTGCACTGCGGGCCAATTCGCTTGGCCATCTGGAGCAGATTGAGAGCTACACCCTGGCCATCAGGTTATATTTGGAAACCTTAACTACACGGCCGACATTCGCGGAGACTTGATATTCGACAGATTCGGGCCCATGTCGGACGCGCCGTACAGTCTTGACGGGCATGACGTAACTCTGCCGTCGGACAGTGTTCGAGAGATCACATCCGCAGCTACTCCGTCCATCAATCCGGAGCAAGTTGCGCCATCTGAGAGTGGAGGGATGGACCCCGCCATGGAGGCCGCACTCTCTGTGCCGATAGAGTCAGATACTGACTTCACCCCTTACGAGAGCCGTGTTGCCAAACCACTGGATTCATCTCCGGCCACGGACTCCGAGCCGCTCATATCCATGCCCGTCGAGTCCGACTGGGCGCCGATCATGGAGTTCACCTCCGCGGATATCTTTCAGCACTCACCCTTCAGTGTTGTGCTAAATTCATTAAGGTCTCTCTCCCTGTCAGGAGAACCTTGGCCAAACTATGTCCGGCTAGAATGGGATGCGGACGACCAAGAAATTCGCTGCCCACCCACCACCCACTTAGTAGCCACTGTCGACGACTTAACCGACATGCTCGACTTCGGCTCTGAAGACTTCGACGATATGGACGACGAGGCCGAAGACGAACAGGATCCACCGCCCTCGGGGCACTGGACCGCCACCTCATCATATGATATATACATGGTGGACACCCCCAAAGAAGCCAATGGCGACGAGAAAGCGGAGGATGACCCCTCCAAGAAGCAACCCAAGTGCCGACGTCAGCGGCGCCGGTCTAAGTCCCGCCACAGCAAGAGCAGTGATACTGGCACAGGAGATAATAACACTCCGGATAGCGCCGAAGACAACAACAATCCCCTCCAACACGGTGCAGAGCTAGAGGACGAACAAGCTAGCCCCCCAGAGCAGGCAGCCGATGGAGAATCGGAGGAGGGCAATTACATGCCTCTCTCCAAAGACGAGGCGAGCCTCGGCGATGACGAGTTTATCGTGCCTAAGTACCCCGTCGAGCAAGATCGCTTCAAGCGCCGGCTTATGGCCACGACAAGTAGCCTAAAGAACAAACAGCAATAGCTTCAAGCTGATCAAGACTTGCTAGCAGACAGATGGACCAAAGTCCTTGCGGCCAAGGAGCATGAACTCGAACACCCGTCCAAGAGTTACCCAAAACGCAGGTTGCTACCTCACCTCGAGGAGGAAGCATTGAAACCTCATTCACCAGTGTACGATACGGCTGATCGGCCACTACGCGGCCGAGCCAGAGAGGCGTTTCAGCCTAAAGTTCAGACTGCACCCTGTCGCCACTCAGTCAAAACTACTAAGGCCTGGGGCAACACAGAGGACCTGCGAGACATCTTGGACAGTAAGGCAAAAATTGCAAGGTCAATATACGGGACACGAGCACGTGCGCCCACACGGGACGATGATCGTCGCGTCGGATATACCAAGAGTAAATCCGGCCGGGCCGAATACAGCAGACAAGACTCATACGAACTACGTCGGGATATAGCCCGGCACAGAGGCGCCACACACCCCCGGTGCTTTACTGATAAAGTTATGAATCATGAATCCCCGGAGGGTTTCAAACCCGTAAATATCGAATCATATGACGGCACAACATATCCCGCTCTATGGATTGAGGATTTCCTCCTTCACATCCACATGGCTCGTGGTGATGATCTACATGCCATCAAGTACCTCCAACTAAAACTCAAAGGACCAGCTCGGCATTGGCTGAATAGCTTGCCAGCAGATTCCGTTGGCAGTTGGGAGGATTTGGAATATGCATTTCTTGACAACTTCAAGGGCACTTATGTGCGGCCACTAGATGCTGATGACTTGAGCCACATAACCCAGCAGCCAGGGGAGTCGGCTAGACAATTCTGGACACGGTTCCTGACTAAGAAAAATCAAATTGTAGAATGTACGGATGCACAAGCCCTAGCGGCATTCCTACATAACATCCGCGACAAGTGGCTCGCCCACCACCTCCGCCAGGAGAAGCCAAAATCTATGGCATTCCTCACAACACTCATGACCCGCTTTTGCGCGGGCGAAGACAGCTGGCTGGCTCGCAACAACTGTTGGAAATATGCCCTAGAGGCAATAATAAAAGCATTATTATTATATTTCCTTGTTCATGATAATTGTCTTTATTCATGCTATAATTGTGTTATCCGGAAATCGTAATACATGTGTGAATAACAGACACCAACATGTCCCTAGTAAGCCTCTAGTTGACTAGCTCGTTGATCAACAATAGTCATCGTTTTCTAGCTATGGACATTGGATGTCATTGATAACGAGATCACATCATTAGGAGAATGATGTGATGGACAAGACCCAATCCTAAACATAGCATAAAGATCGTATAGTTCGTTTGCTAGAGTTTTTCCAATGTCAAGTATCTTTTCCTTAGACCATGAGATCGTGTAACTCCCGGATACCGTAGGAGAGCTTTGGGTATACCAAACGTCACAACGTAACTGGGTGACTATAAAGGTATACTACGGGTATCTCCGAAAGTGTCTGTTGGGTTGACACGGATCAAGACTGGGATTTGTCACTCCGTATGACGGAGAGGTATTACTGGGCCCACTCGGTAATGCATCATCATATTGAGCTCAAAGTGACCAAGTGTCTGGTCCCGGGATCATGCATTACGGTACGAGTAAAGTGACTTGCCGGTAACGAGATTGAACGAGGTATTGGGATACCGACGATCGAATCTCGGGCAAGTAACATATCGATTGACAAAGGGAATTGCATACGGGGTTGATTGAATCCTCGACATCGTGGTTCATCCGATGAGATCATCGTGGAGCATGTGGGAGCCAACATGGGTATCCAGATCCCGCTGTTGGTTATTGACCAGAGAGTCGTCTCGGTCATGTCTACATGTCTCCCGAACTCGTTGGGTCTACACACTTAAGGTTCGGTGACGCTAGGGTTGTGAAGATATGTATATGCAGTAACCCGAATGTTGTTCGGAGTCCCGAATGAGATCCCGGACGTCACGAGGAGTTCCGGAATGGTCCGGAGGTAAAGAATTATATATAGGAAGTGCTATTTCGGCAATCGGGACAAGTTTCGGGGTCACCGGCATTGTACCGGGACCACCGGAAGGGTCCCGGGGGTCCACCAGGTGGGGCCACCTATCCCGGAGGGCCCCATGGGCTGAAGGGGAAGGAACCCAGCCCAAAGTGGGCTGGGGCGCCACTCCCCTAGGGCCCATGCGGGTAGGGTTGAGGGGAAACCCTAAAGGGGGCGCCCCCTTGCTTGGGGGGCAAGCCCCCCACACCTAGGCCGCCGCCCCCCCTAGGAGATCCCATCTCCTAGGGCCGGCGCCCCCCCTAGGCACCCCTATATATAGTGGGGGAGAGGAGGAATTTTATACTACAGCCCTTGGCGCATCCCTCTCTCCCTGTTACGTCTCTCTCTCTCGTAGTATAGGCGAAGCCCTGCTACTTTGACGCCCTGCATCCACCACCACGCCGTCGTGCTGCTGAATCATCATCAACCTCTCCTTCCCCCTTGCTAGATCAAGAAGGAGGAGACGTCTCCCATCCCGTACGTGTGTTGAACGCGGAGGTGTCGTCCGTTCGGCGCTTGGTCATCGGTGATTTGGATCACGTCGTGTTCGACAACATCATCCCCGTTCTTTGAACGCTTCCGCTCGCGATCTACAAAGGTATGTAGATGCATCTGATGACTCGTTGCTAGATGAACTCATAGATGGATCTTGGTGAAACGAGTAGGAAATTTTTTTGTTTTCTGCAACGTTCCCCAACAGTGGCATCATGAGCTAGGTCTATGCGTAGTTCTTCTTGCGCGAGTAGAACACAATTTGTTGTGGGCGTAGATTTGTCAACTTTCTTGCCGCTACTAGTCTTTTCTTGCTTCAGCGGTATTGTGGGATGAAGCGGCCCGGACCAACCTTACACGTACGCTTACGTGAGACCGGTTCCACCGACTAACATGCACTAGTTGCATTAGGTGGCTGGCGGGTGTCTGTCTCTCCCACTTTAGTTGGAGCGGATTCGATGAACAGGGTCCTTATGAAGGGTAAATAGAAGTTGACAAATCACGTTGTGGCTTTCACGTAGGTAAGAAGACATTCTTTCTAGAACCCTAATTCAGCCGCGTAAAACATGCAACAACAATTAGAGGACGTCTAACTTGTTTTTGCAGCAAGTGCTTTCTGATATGATATGGCCAAAGTTGTGATGAATGATACATATGTGATGTATGAGATGTTCGTGTTATTGTAATAGGAATCACGACTTGCATGTCGATGAGTATGACAACCGGCAAGAGCCATAGGAGTTGTCTTTATTCTTTTATATGACCTGCGTGTCCTTGAGGAACGCCATGTAAATTACTTTACTTTATTGCTAAACACGTTAGCCTTAGTAGTAGAAGTAGTAGTTGGCGAGCAACTTCATGGAGACACGATGATGGAGATCATGATGATGGAGATCATGGTATCATGCCGGTGACAAGATGATCATGGAGCTTCAAGATGGAGATCAAAGGAGCTATGTGATATTGGCCATATCATGTCAATATTATTATTTGATTGCATGTGATGTTTATCATGTTTTGCATCTTGTTTACTTAGAACGACGGTAGTGAATAAGATGATCCCTCATAATAATTTCAAGAAGTGTTCTCCCCTAACTGTGCACCGTTGCTAAAGTTCGTCATTTTGAAGCACCACGTGATGATCGGGTGTGATAGATCCTTACGTTCACATACAACGGGTGTAAGACAGTTTTACACATGCAAAACACTTAGGGTTAACTTGACGAGCCTAGCATGTACAGACATGGCCTCGGAACACAGAGACCGAAAGGTCGAACACGAGTCGTATGGAAGATACGATCAACATGAAGATGTTCACCGATGATGGCTAGTTCGTCTCACGTGATGATCGGACACGGCCTAGTCGACTCGGATCGTGTAACACTAAGATGACTAGAGGGATGTTTAATCTGAGTGGGAGTTCATTAATATTTTGATTATATGAACTTAATTATCATGAACTTAGTCTAAATCCTTTGCAAATATGTCTTGTAGATCAAATGGCCAACGTAGTCCTCAACTTCAACGCGTTCCTAGAGAAAACCAAGCTGAAAGACGATGGCAGCAACTACACGGACTGGGTCCGGAATCTGAGGATCATCCTCATAGCTGCCAAGAAAAATTATGTCCTACAAGCACCGCTAGGTGAAGCTCCCGTCCCACAGAACCAAGACGTTATGAACGCTTGGCAGACACGTGTTGATGACTACTCCCTCGTTCAGTGCGGCATGCTTTACAGCCTAGAGCCGGGGCTCCAAAAGCGTTTTGAGAGACATGGAGCATATGAGATGTTCGAAGAGCTGAAAATGGTTTTTCAAGCTCATGCCCGGATCGAGAGATATGAAGTCTCCGATAAGTTCTTCAGCTGTAAGATGGAGGAAAATAGTTCTGTCAGTGAGCACATACTCACTATGTCTAGGTTACATAACCGCTTGTCTCAGCTGGGAGTTAATCTCCTGGATGATGCGGTCATTGACAGAATCCTCCAGTCGCTTCCACCAAGCTACAAGAGCTTTGTGATGAACTTCAACATGCAGGGGATGCAAAAGACCATTCCTGAGTTGTTTTCAATGCTGAAATCAGCGGAGGTGGAAGTCAAAAAGGAACATCAAGTGTTGATGGTCAATAAAACCACTAAGTTCAAGAAAGGCAAGGGTAAAAAGTGTTGGAAATATGCCCTAGAGGCAATAATAAAAGCATTATTATTATATTTCCTTGTTCATGGTAATTGTCTTTATTCATGCTATAATTGTGTTATCCGGAAATCGTAATACATGTGTGAATAACAGACACAAACATGTCCCTAGTAAGCCTCTAGTTGACTAGCTCGTTGATCAACAGATAGTCATGGTTTCCTGGCTATGGACATTGAATGTCATTGATAACGAGATCACATCATTAAGAGAATGATGTGATGGACAAGACCCAATCCTAAACATAGCATAAAGATCGTATAGTTCGTTTGCTAGAGTTTTGCAATGTCAAGTATCTTTTCCTTAGACCATGAGATCTTGTAACTCCCGGATACCGTTGGAGTGCTTTGCGTATACCAAACGTCACAACGTAACTGGGTGACTATAAAGGTAGACTACGGGTATCTCCGAAAGTGTCTGTTGGGTTGACACGGATCAAGACTGGGATTTGTCACTCCGTATGACGGAGAGGTATCACTAGGCCCACTCAGTAATGCATCATCATAATGAGCTCAAAGTGACCAAGTGTCTGGTCACGGGATCATGCATTACGGTACGAGTAAAGTGACTTGCCGGTAATGAGATTGAACAAGGTATTGGGATACCGACGATCGAATCTCGGGCAAGTAATATATCGATTGACAAAGGGAATTGCATACGGGGTTGATTGAATCCTCGACATCATGGTTCATCCGATGAGATCATCGTGGAGCATGTGGGAGCCAACATGGGTATCCAGATACCGCTGTTGGTTATTGACCGGAGAGTCGTCTCGGTCATGTCTACATGTCTCCCGAACCCGTAGGGTCTACACACTTAAGGTTCGGTGACGCTAGGGTTGTGAAGATATGTATATGCAGTAACCCGAATGTTGTTCGGAGTCCCGGATGAGATCCCGGACGTCACGAGGAGTTCCGGAATGGTCCGGAGGTAAAGAATTATATATAGGAAGTGCTGTTTCGGCCATCGGGACAAGTTTCGGGGTTACCGGTATTGTACCGGGACCACCGGAAGGGTCCCGGGGGTCCACCGGGTGGGGCCACCTATCCCGGAGGGCCCCATGGGCTGAAGTGGGAAGGAACCCAGCCCTTAGTGGGCTGGGGCGCCACCCCCTAAGGGGCCCATGCGCCTAGGGTTAGGGGGAAACCCTAAAAGGGGGGCGCCCCATTGCCTTGGGGGGGCAAGCCCCCCACCCTTGGCCGCCCCCCCTAGGAGATCCATCTCCTAGGGCCGGCGCCCCCCTTGGCACCCCTATATATAGTGGGGGAGAGGAGGGACTTGAGGCTACGCTTTTGGTGCTTCCCTCTCTCCCTATTACATCTCTCTCTCTTGTAGTATAGGCGAAGCCCTGCTACTGTGACGCCCTGCATCCACCACCACGCCGTCGTGCTGTTGGATCATCACCAACCTCTCCTCCCCTTGCTGGATCAAGAAGGAGGAGACGTCTCCCGTCCCGTACGTGTGTTGAACGCGGAGGTGCCCTCCGTTCGGCACTTGGTCATCGGTGATTTGGATCACGTCGTGTTCGACTACATCATCCCTGTTCTTTGAATGCTTCGGCACGCAATCTACAAAGGTATGTAGATGCATCTGATGACTCGTTGCTAGATGAACTCCTAGATGGATCTTGGTGAAACGAGTAGGAAATTTTTTGTTTTCTGCAACGTTCTCCAACAGTGGTATCAGAGCTAGGTCTATGCGTAGTTCTTCTTGCGCGAGTAGAACACAATTTGTTGTGGGCGTGGATTTGTCAACTTTCTTGCCGCTACTAGTCTTTTCTTGCTTCAGCGGTATTGTGGGATGAAGCGGCCCGGACCAACCTTGCACGTACGCTTACGTGAGACCGGTTCCACCGACTAACATGCACTAGTTGCATAAGGTGGCTGGCGGGTGTCTGTCTCTCCTACTTTAGTTGGAGCGGATTCGATGAACAGGGTCCTTATGAAGGGTAAATAGAAGTTGACAAATCACGTTGTGGCTTTCACGCAGGTAAGAAAACGTTCTTGCTAGAACCCTAATTCAGCCACGTAAAACTTGCAACAACAATTAGAGGACGTCTAACTTGTTTTTGCAGCAAGTGCTTTGTGATATGATATGGCCAAAGTTGTGATGAATGATGAATGATCTATATGTGATGTATGAGATGTTCATGCTATTGTAATAGGAATCACGACTTGCATGTCGATGAGTATGACAACCGGCAGGAGCCATAGGAGTTGTCTTTATTCTTTTATATGACCTGCGTGTCATTGAGAAACGCCATGTAAATTACTTTACTTTATTGCTAAACGCGTTAGCCATAGTAGTAGAAGTAATAGTTGGCGAGCAACTTCATGGAGACACGATGATGGAGATCATGATGATGGAGATCATGGTGTCAAGCCGGTGACAAGATGATCATGGAGCCCCAAGATGGAGATCAAAGGAGCTATGTGATATTGGCCATATCATGTCACGTTTATTATTTGATTGCATGTGATGTTTATCATGTTTTTGCATCTTGTTTACTTAGAACGACGGTAGTAAATAAGATGATCCCTCATAATAATTTCAAGAAGTGTTCCCCCTAACTGTGCACCGTTGCGACAGTTCGTTGTTTCGAAGCACCACGTGATGATCGGGTGTGATAGATTCTAACGTTCACATACAACGGGTGTAAGACAGATTTACACATGCAAACACTTAGGTTGACTTGACGAGCCTAGCATGTACAGACATGGCCTCAGAACACAGAAGACCGAAAGGTCGAGCATGAGTCGTATAGAAGATACGATCAACATGAAGATGTTCACCGATGTTGACTAGTCCGTCTCACGTGATGATCGGACACGGCCTAGTTAACTCGGATCATGTTATACTTAGATGACTAGAAGAGGGATGTCTATCTAAGTGGGAGTTCATAAATAATTTGATTTGATGAACTTAGTTATCATGAACTTAGTCTAAAATATTTACAATATGTCTTGTAGATCAAATGGCCAACATAGTCCTCAACTTCAACGCGTTCCTAGAGAAAACCAAGCTGAAAGACGATGGCAGCAACTACACGGACTGGGTCCGGAACCTGAGGATCATCCTCATAGCTGCCAAGAAAGATTATGTCCTACAAGCACCGCTGGGTGACGCACCTGTCCTCCCTGCTGAACAAGACGTTATGAACGCTTGGTAGGCACGTACCGATGACCACTCCCTCATTCAATGCGGCATGCTTTACAGCTTAGAGCCGGGGCTCCAAAAACATTTTGAGAGACACGGAGCATATGAGATGTTCGAAGAGCTGAAAATGGTTTTTCAAGCTCATGCCCGGGTCGAGAGATATCAAGTCTTCGACAAATTCTTCAGCTGTAAGATGGAGGAAAATAGTTCTGTCAGTGAGCACATACTCACTATGTCTGGATTGCATAACCGCTTGACTCAGCTGGGAGTTAATCTCCTGGATGATGCGGTCATTGACAGAATCCTCCAGTCGCTTCCACCGAGCTACAAGAGCTTTGTGATGAACTTCAATATGCAGGGGATGGAAAAGACCATTCCTGAAGTATTTGCTATGCTGAAATCAGCAGAGGTAGGAGTCAAGAAGGAACATCAAGTGTTGATGGTGAATAAAACCACTAAGTTCAAGAAGGGTAAGGGTAAAAAGAACTTCAAGAAGGACGGCAAGGAAGTTGCCGCGCCTGGCAAGCAAGCTGCCGGGAAGAAGCCAAAGAATGGACCCAAGCCCGAGACTGAGTGTTTTTATTGCAAGGGAAGTGGTCACTGGAAGCGGAATTGCCCCAAATACTTAGCGGACAAGAAGGCCGGCAAAATAAAAGGTATATGTGATATACATGTAATTGATGTGTACCTAACCAGTACTCGTAGTAGCTCTTGGGTATTTGATACCGGTGCAGTTGCTCACATTTGTAACTCAAAGCAGGAGCTGCGGAATAAACGGAGACTGGCGAAGGACGAGGTGACGATGCGCGTCGGGAATGGTTCCAAGGTCGATGTGATCGCCGTCGGCACGCTGCCTCTTCATTTACCTACGAGATTAGTTTTAAACCTCAATAATTGTTATTTAGTGCCAGCTTTGAGCATGAACATTGTATCGGGATCTCGTTTAATTCAAGATGGCTACTCATTTAAATCCGAGAATAATGGTTGTTCCATTTATATGAGAGATATGTTTTATGGTCATGCTCCTATGGTGAATGGTTTATTCTTAATGAATCTTGAGCGTAATGCTACACATGTTCATAGTGTGAATACCAAAAGATGTAAGGTTGATAATGATAGTCCCACATACTTGTGGCACTGCCGCCTTGGTCACATAGGTGTCAAACGCATGAAGAAGCTCCATACATATGGACTTTTAGAGTCTCTTGATTATTAATCATTTGACACGTGCGAACCATGCCCCATGGGTAAAATGACCAAGACTCCGTTCTCAGGAACAATGGAGCGAGCGACCAACTTATTAGAAATCATACATACTGATGTGTGCGGTCCAATGAGTGTTGAGGCTCGCGGTGGCTATCGTTATGTTCTCACTCTCACTGATGACTTGAGTAGATATGGGTATGTCTACTTAATGAAACACAAGTCTGAAACCTTTGAAAAGTTCAAGGAATTTCAGAGTGAGGTTGAGAATCAACGTGACGGGAAAATCAAGTTTCTACGATCAAATCGTGGAGGAGAATACTTGAGTCACGAATTTGGCACACACTTAAGAAAATGTGGAATAGTTTCACAACTAATGCCGCCTGGAACACCTCAGCGTAACGGTGTGTCCGAACGTCGTAATCGCACTCTATTAGATATGGTGCGGTCTATGATGTCTCTTACCGATTTACTGCTATCTTTTTGGGGCTATGCTTTAGAGACTGCCACATTCACTTTAAATAGGGCTCCGTCGAAATCCGTTGAGATGACACCGTATGAATTGTGGTTTGGGAAGAAACCTAAGCTATCGTTTCTAAAAGTTTGGGGATGCCATGCTTATGTCAAGAAACTTCAACCTGAAAAGCTCGAACCCAAGTCGGAAAAATGCGTCTTCATAGGATACCCTAAAGAAACTATTGGGTATACCTTCTACCTCAGATCCGAAGGCGAGGTCTTTGTTGCCAAGAATGGATCCTTTCTAGAGAAGGAGTTTCTCTCGAAAGAAGTAAGTGGGAGGAAAGTAGAACTTGATGAAGTATTGCCTCTTGAACCGGAAAATGGCGCAACTCAAGAAAATGTTCCTGAGGTGCCAGCACCGACTAGAGAGGAAGTTAATGATAATGATCAAGATACTTCTGATCTAGCTCCTACTGAAATTCGAAGGTCCACAAGGACACGTTCCACACCAGAGTGGTACGGCAACCCTGTCTTGGAAATCATGTTGTTAAACAACG
The DNA here is from genome assembly GCA_034509565.1 of Triticum monococcum. NCBI lineage: Eukaryota > Viridiplantae > Streptophyta > Magnoliopsida > Poales > Poaceae > Triticum > Triticum monococcum. Next base: position 748,057,431 of record CM067843.1, on the reverse strand, counting down.
GTGAACCTTCGAACTATGAAGAAGCGATGGCGGGCCCAGATTCCGGCAAATGGCTAGAAGCCATGAAATCCGAGATAGGATCCATGTATGAAAACGAAGTATGGACTTTGACTGACTTGACCGTTGAACGGCGAGCCATAGAAAATAAATGGATCTTTAAGAAGAAGACAGACGCGGGTGGAAATGTGACCATCTATAAAGCTCGGCTTGTTGCTAAGGGTTATCGACAAGTTCAAGGGGTTGACTACGATGAGACTTTCTCACCGGTAGCGAAGCTAAAGTCCGTCCGAATCATGTTAGCAATTGCCGCGTTTTACGATTATGAAATATGGCAAATGGACGTCAAAACGGCATTCCTTAATGGTTTCCTTAAGGTAGAATTGTATATGATGCAGCCGGAAGGATTTGTCGATCCTAAGAATGCTGACAAGGTGTGCAAGCTCCAACGCTCGATTTATGGGCTGGTGCAAGCATCTCGGAGTTGGAACATTCGCTTTGATGAGATGATCAAAGCGTTTGGGTTTACGCAGACTTATGGAGAAGCCTGCGTTTACAAGAAAGTGAGTGGGAGCTCTGTAGCATTTCTCATACTATATGTAGATGACATACTTTTGATGGGAAATGATATAGAACTCTTGGACAGCATCAAGGCCTACTTGAATAAGAGTTTTTCAATGAAGGACCTTGGAGAAGCTGCTTATATATTAGGCATCAAGATCTATAGAGATAGATCAAGACGCCTCATAGGTCTTTCACAAAGCACATACCTTGAGAAGATATTGAAGAAGTTCAATATGGATCAGTCTAAGAAGGGGTTCTTGCCTATGCTGCAAGGTGTGAAATTGAGCTTAGCTCAATGTCCGACCATGGCAAAAGAGATAGAAGAGATGAGTGTCATCCCCTATGCCTCAGCCATAGGTTCTATTATGTATGCCATGTTGTGTACCAGACCTGATGTAAACCTTGCCGTAAGTTTGGTAGGAAGGTACCAAAGTGATCCCGGCAAGGAACACTGGACAGCAGTCAAGAATATCCTGAAGTACCTGAAAAGGACTAAGGAAATGTTTCTCGTTTATGGAGGTGATGAAGAGCTCGTCGTAAAGGGTTACGTCGACGCTAGCTTCGACACAGATCTGGATGACTCTAAGTCACAAACCGGATACGTGTATATTTTGAATGGTGGGGCAGTAAGCTGGTGCAGTTGCAAGCAGAGCGTCGTGGCGGGATCTACATGTGAAGCAGAGTACATGGCAGCCTCGGAGGCAGCACATGAAGCAATTTGGGTGAAGGAGTTCATCACCGACCTCGGAGTCATACCCAATGCGTCGGGGCCGATCAAGCTCTTTTGTGATAACACTGGAGCTATTGCACTTGCCAAGGAGCCCAAGTTTCACAAGAAGACAAGGCACATCAAGCGTCGCTTCAACTCCATTCGTGAAAATGTTCAAGGTGGAGACATAGATATTTGTAAAGTACATACGGACCTGAATGTAGCAGATCCGTTGACTAAACCTCTCCCGAGGGCAAAACATGATCAACACCAGAATTCCATGGGTGTTCGATTCATCACAATGTAACTAGATTATTAACTCTAGTGCAAGTGGGAGACTGTTGGAAATATGCCCTAGAGGCAATAATAAAAGCATTATTATTATATTTCCTTGTTCATGATAATTGTCTTTATTCATGCTATAATTGTGTTATCCGGAAATCGTAATACATGTGTGAATAACAGACACCAACATGTCCCTAGTAAGCCTCTAGTTGACAAGCTCGTTGATCAACAGATAGTCTTGGTTTCCTGGCTATGGACATTGGATGCCATTGATAACGAGATCACATCATTAGGAGAATGATGTGATGGACAAGACCCAATCGTAAACATAGCATAAAGATCGTATAGTTTGTTTGCTAGAGCTTTTCCAATGTCAAGTATCTTTTCCTTAGACCATGAGATCGTGTAACTCCCGGATACCGTAGGAGTGCTTTGGGTATACCAAACGTCACAACGTAACTGGGTGACTATAAAGGTATACTACGGGTATCTCCGAAAGTGTCTGTTGGGTTGACACGGATCAAGACTGGGATTTGTCACTCCGTATGACGGAGAGGTATCACTGGGCCCACTCAGTAATGCATCATCATATTGAGCTCAAAGTGACCAAGTGTCTGGTCACGGGATCATGCATTACGGTACGAGTAAAGTGACTTGCCGGTAACGAGATTGAACGAGGTATTGGGATACCGACGATCGAATCTCGGGCAAGTAACATATCGATTGACAAAGGGAATTGCATACGGGGTTGATTGAATCCTCGACATCGTGGTTCATCCAATGAGATCATCGTGGAGCATGTGGGAGCCAACATGGGTATCCAGATCCCGCTGTTGGTTATTGACCGGAGAGTCGTCTCGGTCATGTCTACATGTCTCCCGAACCCGTAGGGTCTACACACTTAAGGTTCGGTGACGCTAGGGTTGTGAAGATATGTATATGCAGTAACACGAATGTTGTTCAGAGTCCCGGATGAGATCCCGGACCTCACGAGGAGTTCCGGAATGGTCTGGAGGTAAAGAATTATATATAGGAAGTGCTATTTCGGCCATCGGGACAAGTTTCGGGGTCACCGGTATTGTACCGGGACCACCGGAAGGGTCCCGGGGGTCCACCGGGTGGGGCCACCTATCCCGGAGGGCCCCATGGGCTGAAGTGGGAATTAACCCAGCCCAAAGTGGGCTGGGGCGCCACTCCCCTACGGCCCATGCGGCTAGGGTTGAGGGGAAACCTTAAAGGGGGCGCCCCCTTGCTTGGGGGGCAAGCCCCCCACCCCTAGGCCGGCGCCCCCCCTAGGAGATCCCATCTCCTAGGGCCGGCGCCCCCCCTAGGCACCCTTATATATAGTTCTTGGCGCATCCCTCTCTCCCTGTTACGTCTCTCTCTCGTAGTATAGGCGAAGCCCTGCTACTGTGACGCCCTGCATCCACCACCACGCCGTCGTGCTGCTGGATCCTCATCAACCTCTCCTTCCCCCTTGCTGGATCAAGAAGGAGGAGACGTCTCCCGTCCCGTACGTGTGTTGAACGCGGAGGTGCCGTCCATTCGGCGCTTGGTCATCGGTGATTTGGATCACGTCGTGTTCGACAACATCATCCCCGTTCTTTGAACGCTTCCGCTCGCGATCTACAAAGGTATGTAGATGCATCCGATGACTCGTTGCTAGATGAACTCATAGATGGATCTTGGTGAAACGAGTAGGAATTTTTTTTTGTTTTCTGCAACGTTCCCCAACAACAACAACTCATCAAGGAATCCAGATACCTTGGATACCAAAGACGTTAATGGTATGCAGCGTCGTAATAGACCAAAGCGCCGCAATAATGGCGATAACACCGTAGATACGACAACCAATGCCGGATTTAGAGGTTCTAAATCCGGTCAGCAGAAAAAGCCATTTAAAAGAAATACTCCGGCTCTGTCCAGTCTGGATCGCATACTGGATCACTCATGTCAAATCCACAGCACCCCTGATAAGCCAGCCAATCACACCAACAGAGAATGCTGGGTGTTCAAGCAAGCCGGCAAGTTAAATGCCGAAAACAAGGACAAGGGGCTGCATAGCGATGACGAGGAGGAGCCCCGGCGGCTGAACCCAGGAGGACAGAAGGGGTTTCCCCCACAAGTGAAGACAGTGAACATGATATACGCAACCCACATTCCCAAGAGGGAGTGGAAGCGTGCACTAAGGGACGTCTACGTGATGGAGCCCGTCACCCCGAAGTTCAACCCATGGTCTGCTTGTCCGATCACCTTCGATCGCAGGGACCACCCCACTAGCATCCGTCATGGTGGATCCGCGGCACTGGTCCTAGACCCCATCATTGATGGATTTCACCTCACTCGAGTCCTTATGGACGGCGGCACCAGCCTCAACCTGCTTTATGAGGATATAGTGCGAAAAATGGGTATCAATCCCTCAAGGATCAAACCCAGCAAAACCACCTTTAAAGGCGTCATCCCAGGTGTAGAGGCCCATTGCACAGGCTCAATCACACTGGAAGTGGTCTTCGCATCACCGGATAACTTCCGAAGCGAAGAGTTAATCTTCGACATCGTCCCATTTCACAGTGGCTATTATGCACTGCTCGGACAGACAGCATTTGCAAAATTCAACGAAGTGCCGCATTAGGCATACCTAAACCTCAAGATGCCACGACCCCGCGGGGTCATAACAGTAAATGGAAACACAGAACGCTCGCTCCATATAGAAGAGCACACTGCAGCTCTTGCAACAGAGGCACAAAGCAGCCTGTTCAGGCAGACCACTCATTCGGCGTTACAGCCCCCGGACACCTTCAAGCGAGTCCGGAACAATCTGCAACAGGATCGCCTGGCGCGATCAGCGCTTGCCTAGCAATCCGTCCCCCGTTCGAGTCCCAGTGCAGCGACGAAATTCGTGCCGCGCATACATAACTACGCATTGAAAATACCATGGACATAGGCGGGGGCACAATTAGGACACGCCCCGCATTGTGGCTTAACCACACCAGGGGCTGTATACCTTTGACATTCCTTTTCTTTTTCAGGGCCTCACTCTTCGGAAGCCATTTCCGGCAGTCCGATTGCCGGACACATTCCAAAAGCAACAACCAAGGCGGCAAGAAGCTAGGATGAACACGGGAACCGCCAGGTGGTCTCTAGTAATACTTGATATACCCGTTTTTCACTATTTATGCGTAGCTTGCCTTGGGATGGGACATTTCAAATTGTCCTACTTTATGCTTATTGCACTACTTGTACCAGTATGCTTCAACATATTATTCAAATAACACTGCATATTATTAATCTGTCATTGCATTATTTTAGTTTTTCTCTTTCTCTTATATGTCCATTTACGACATTCTGCACCTACACGGTCAGGTGCGGTCAGTACGCCAGGGGCTCTCGTTTACCCCGTAATACGGCACAAGAAGTCCAAACACTTTCGACAGTGCGGCACCCCGAACTTATAGCATTATATGCATCAGCTCCGAATCATGTCTTGGGTCAAATGTTGGGTTGCCCGGCTCCCATGCTTTGGTACCTTACGTTCCGCTATATCGGCTAAGGTAGCGGTGGGAGAACTACTGCGATTGTGTCTCGGTTCTTCCGGACGAGCACCTCAATAGAGAAAGCCAAAAACTGACTGTCATGATAAGGCGAGAGACTGGTCGCTGTTCGAGAGGTCTCAAGTCCTTAAAGACTTTTTCCGCTTCGGGCGAGCAGTCGGCCTTGTCCGGCTTAGGCGTGTATAGCGCCCCAAATTCGGCCCTCCGAATACCAGGGGCTTCGCCAAATATTTAAAATCATAGACTTCTATGGCTAAGTGAGAGTGATAAAGCATTATAGTCCGATTGCCTGGTTCATTGCGCTGAGCACCTCCCTTGAAGGACCCAAAATTGGGGTAAAGAGTGTTCAGATTTACCCTGAACACCCCAGTACTAGTTACATGGGGGCAGAAGCCGACGACTGGCCAACTCTCAGATTTTTTAAATGGCTGCACAGAAGGTAATATTTTAAATTAAGAAAGCGTCGCATGGTGCAAAAGAACTCGTTTCATATTATAGGATCACATGGGCATGTTCATTCAAAGATTACATCCTTGGCACACTCATCTGCCACTAAGCGGGAACCCTTCAGGACGCTATCATAGTAATTCTTGGGGTAGCGATGCTCCTTGCCCTCCGGCGGCCCCTCCTTCACAAGCTTCACGACGTCCAGTTTCGCCCAGTGCACCTTCGCCCGGGAAAAAGCCCTGCGTGCACCTTCGATGTAGACGGACCGCTTGATGACCTCAAGCCGTGGGCAGGCTTCCACCAGCCGCCTCACCAGACCGAAGTAGCTGCCGGACAGGGGCTCGCCATGCCTCATCCGGACTATAAGGCCCCTCATGGCCTGTTCAGCCGCCTTGCGAAGTTCGACCAACTGCTTTAGCTGGTCGCTCAAGGACACGGGGTGTTCGGTCCTAGTATACTGAGACCAGAACAACTTCTCCGTTTAGCTCCCCTCGTCATCCCGGTAGAACTCCGCGGCATCCAGCACACTGCGGGGAAGATCTGCAAATGCTCCTGGAGAGCTCCAAACTCGGGTAAGAAAAAGGAAAGTCTCCTTCACATGCTTGCTTTGCATATTGAATGCCTTACCCACTGCTATCTTCTTCGCCGCATCAATCTCCTGGAGGGCCTTGTGGGCTTCGGCCTTGACGCTTCGGAAGCTTTCAAGCGCCTGCGCGAGCTCGGACTCTCGCGTCTTGGAGTCAAGCTCCAAGGACTCCTGCTTTTTGGCGAGAGCCTCAAGCTCTTGCTGCACCTCGCCCACTCGGGCTTCTTATTTCTCCCGTTCAATGCGTTCTTTGGCCGCTTTGTCTTTGGCCGCGGACAATGCCTTCCTCAGGGTCTCTACCTCGGTCATATTGGTGTAAAGCGCATGAAGAAAATACATGTTGATGGGCTTTTTGGAATCACTTGATTATGAATCAGTTGATGCTTGCGAACCATGCCTCATGGGCAAAGATGACTAAGACTCCGTTCTCCAGAACAATCACTACTAGGAAAAGGGCTACTAATGGCGCACCAGTTTTGCCTACAAATGGCGCATCACTGGTGCGCCATTAGTATCACGCCACTAGTATTTTTTACTAATGGCACACCACTGGTGCGCCATTAGTATCTGGTATACTAATGGGGCACCACTGGTGCGCCATTAGTATAGGCCACGGTGCGCCATTAGTATAGGCCACTGGTGCGCCATTAGTATAGGCCACTGGTGCGCCATTAGTATTTTTGAATTTACAAGGCGGGAAAATAGTAGTGGCACACTGTCTAACCCCCACCGTGCGCCATTGCTATTTTTGAATTTTGAATTTGGATCTGGATCGTGATTTTTTGCCCATTTTTTGCTCGTTTTTGGGCACGATATTGTTTCAAATTTTGTTCCTGTTTTTGGATCTTGTACGTTCTTTTGCCGTGTTCTTTTGCCGGAGAGGAGTTCGCTGGAGAGGAGGAGGAGGAGGTCACCAAAGAGGCGCTCGCCTACATCGCCGGAGAGGAGAAGGAGGAGTTCGCCGGAGAGGCGGAGGAGGAGTTCGCCGGAGAGGCGGAGGAGGAGTTCGCTGGAGAGGAGGAGGAGGAGGTCGCCGCAGAGGAGTTCACCAGAGCATCGGAGAGGAGGAAGGAGAAACCATGAGGGGATGGGAGGAGAGGAGGGAGGAGAAACCGTGAGGGGAGGGGAGGGGAGGAGAGGAGGGAGCAGGAGGGAGGAGGAGGTCGCCGGAGAGGAGGAGGAGGAGGTCACCGGAGAAGAGTAGGAGGAGGTCGCCGGAGAGGAGGACGAGGAGGTCGCTGGAGAGGAGGAGGGTACTATGATGGAGGAGAGAAGGGAAGATGGAGTGGAGGAGAGGAGGAGATGGAGTGGAGGAGAGGTGGAGTGGAGGAGAAAAATGAAGGAGGAGAGGACCACGCCCAGCCATATATATGGCGTAGTAAGGGCGCACCGCGGGCAGGTGCGCCATTACTAACTTTTTTTTATTTTTTTATTTATTTTGAATTTTGAAGGCGGGAAGATATTAATGGCGCACCATGGGCAGGTGCGCCATTAGTATTTTTTATTTTTTTTTTGATTTATTTTGAATTTTAAAGGCGGGAATATAGTAATGGCGCACAGGTGCGCCATTAGTAAGTTTGATTTTTTTTGAATTTTTTTGCCTCTCCAGATCTTAAAAGCCCCGTATCTTTTTTGGTTAGGTTTTTGAGGATTTTGAAAATGTTTAACGGGGTTCCCCTGGTTAAATTAGGATGTAACTTTTCAAGTAGATGATTTTTCATATAAAAAACTTTTTCATTCGAGTTCGTACGCAAAAGTTATGCCCATTTTACAAATTCTCGAGAGATTTCGCAAATAAAGTCGAAATTTATATTTGTAAATTTTCACAACAACTAGACCACATATCACATGGGAAACTTATTTTCTTTTATTTTTTTGACATTTCCATCGTTTTTGTTTATTTTTTTTAAAACTGAAAAGACGGTCCACGGGGGGTGGGTGGGTGGAAGTGGTGGCCAAGTTACTAATGGCGCACCGTGGGAGTGGTGCGTCATTAGTAAAAAAAGACTAGTAATGGCGCACCACTCCCACGGTGCGCCATTAGTAGTTTGGATGAAATTTTTTTAAATTTTTTTTTACTAATGGCACACCGTGGATGTGGTGCGCCATTAATATTGCACCATTAGTATATAGTGATGGCGCACCACATGTCTGGTGCGCCATTAGTGTCAATTCCATCTATAGCCCTTTTCCTAGTAGTGAATGGAGCGAGCAACTAACTTATTGGATATAATACATATTGATGTATGAGGTCCGATGAGTGTTGAGGCTTGCGGCCGGTATTGTTATTTTCTGACCTTCACAGATGATTTAAGCAGATATGGGTATATCTACTTGAAGAAACATAAGTCTGAAACATTTGAAAAGTTCAAAGAATTTCAGAGTGAAGTGAAAATTTATCGTAACAAGAAAATAAAGTTTCTACGATCTGATCGCAGAGGCGAATATTTGAGTTACGAGTTTGCTCTTCAATTAAAACAATGTGGACTAGTTTCACAAACTCATGCCACCTGGAACACCACAGCGTAATGGTGTGCCCGAACGTCATAACCGTACTTTATTTGATATAGTGCAATCTATGATGTCTCTTACCGATTTACCACTATCGTTTTGGGGTTATGCATTAGAGACAGCTGCATTCACATTAAAAAGAGCACCATCTAAATCCGTTAAGACGACTCCGTATGAACTGTGGTTTAGCAGGAAACCTAAGCTATCGTTTCTTAAAGTTTGGGGTTGCGATGCTTATGTGAAAAAGTTTGATCTTGATAAGCTCAAACCCAAGTCGGAGAAGTGCGTCTTCATAGGATACCCAAAAGTAATTGTTGGGTACACCTTCTATCACAGATTCGAAGACAAGATATTTGTTGCTAAGAATGTATCCTTTCTAGAAAAGAAGTTTCTCTCGAAAGAAGTGAGTGGGAGGAAAGTAGAACTTGATGAGGTAAATGTACCTGCTCCCTTATTGGAAAGTAGTTCATCACAGAAATTTGTTCCTGTGAATCCTACACCAATTAGGGAGGAAGCTAATGATAATGATCAAGTAACTTCAGATCTAGTTATTACCGAACCTCGTAGAACCAGAGTGAGATCCGCACCAGAGTGGTATGGTAATCCTGTTCTGGAGGTCATGTTACTTGACAATGAAGAACCTATGAACTATGAGAAAGCGATGATGAGCCTAGATTCTGCAAAATGGTTTGAGGCCATGAAATCTGAGAAGGGATCCATGTATGAGAACAAAGTGTGAACTTTGGTTGACTTGCCCGATGATCGGCAAGCCATATAAAATAAATGGATCTTCAAGAGGAAGACGGACGCTGATAGTAGTGTTACTATCTAGAAAGCTAGACTTGTCGAAAAAGGTTTTGACAAAGTTCAAGGTGTTGACTACGATGAGATTTTATCACTCGTATCAATGCTTAAAGTCTGTCCGAATCATGTTAGCAATTGCCGCATTTTATGAAATCTAGCAAATGGATAACAAAAACTGCAATCCTTTAGGGATTTCTTAAAGAAGAGTTGTATATGATGCAACCAGAAGGTTTTGTCAATCCTAAAGGTGCTAACAAAATATGCAAGCTCCGGCGGTCCGTCTATGGACTGGTGCAAGCATCTCGGAGTTGGAATATATGCTTTGATAAGTTGATCAAAGCATATAGTTTTATACAGACTTGCGGTGAAGCATGTATTTACAAGAAAGTGAGTGGGAGCACTACAACATTTCTGATAAATATATGTGAATGACATATTGTTGATTGGAAATAATGTAGAATTTTCTGGAAAGCATAAAGGAGTATTTGAAAGGAGTTTTTCAAATAAAGACCTCGGTGAAGCTACTTATATATTGAGCATCAAGACCTATAGAGATAGATCGAGACGCTTGATAAGTTTTTTCAATGAATACATACCTTGATAAGATTTTGAAGTAGTTCAAAATGGAACAGTCAAAGAAAGAGTTCTTACCTGTGTTACGAGGTGTGAAATTGAGTAAGACTCAAAGGCCGACCACGACAGAAGATAGAAAGAGAATGAAAGTCATTCCTTATGCCTCAGCCATAGTTTCTATAAAGTATGCCATGCTGTATACCAGATATATTGTATACCCTACACTGATTTTGGCAAGGGAGTACAATAGTGATCTAGGAGTAGATCACTGGACATCGGTCAAAATTATCCTTAGTGGAATAAGGATATGTTTCTCGATTATGGAGGTGACAAAAGGTTCCTCATAAAAGGGTTACTTCGATGCAAGTTTTGACACTGATCCAGATGACTCTAAGTCTCAATCTGGATATATATTGAAAGTGGGAGCTATTAGCTAGAGTAGTTCCGTGCAAAGCATTGTAGACATAGAAATTTGGAAAATACTTATGGATCTGAATGTGAAAGACCCATTGACTAAAATTATATCACAAGCAATACATGATCACACCTTAGTATTCTTTGGGTGTTAATCACATAGCGATGTGAACTAGATTACTGACTCTAGTAAACCATTTGGGTGTCGGTCACATATTGATGTGAACTATGGGTGTTAACCACATAAATATGTGAACTATTGATGTTAAATCACATGGCGATATGAACTAGATTATTGAATCTAGTGCACGTGGGAGACTGGAGGAAATATGCCCTAGAGGCAATAATGAAGTTGTTATTTATATTTCCTTATATGATGATAAATTTTATTATTCATGCTAGCTCGTTGACTAGCTCGTTGAATCAAAGACGATTAAGTTTCCTAGCCATAGACATGAGTTGTCATTTGATTAACGGGATCACATCATTGGAGAATGATGTGATTGACTTGACCCATTCCGTTAGCTTAGCGCTTGATCATTTAGTATTCTGCTATTGCTTTCTTCATGACTTATACATGTTCCTATGACTATTTGATTATGCAACTCCCATTTACCGGAGGAACACTTTGTGTGCTACCAAATGCCACAATGTAAATGGGTGATTATAAAGGTGCTCTACAGGTGTCTCCAAAGGTTCTTGTTGGGTTGGCGTATTTCGAGATAAGGATTTGTCACCCTGATTGTCGGAGAGGTATCTCTGGGCCCACTCGGTAATGCACATCACTATAAGCCTTGCAAGCATTGTAACTAATGAGTTAGTTGCGGGATAATGTATTACGGAACGAGTAAAGAGACTTCCGGTAACGATATTGAACTAGGTATTGAGACACCGACGATCGAATCTCGGGCAAGTAACATATCGATGAGAAAGGGAACAAACGTATGTTGTTATGCGGTTTGACCGATAAAGATCTTCGTAGAATATGTAGGAGCCAATAAGGGCATCCAGGTTCCGCTATTGGTTATTGACCAGAGAAGTGTCTCGGTCATGTCTACATAGTTCTCGAACCCGTAGGGTCCGCACGCTTAACGTTCGTTGACGATATAGTATTATATGAGTTATGTGTGTTGGTGCCCGAATGTTGTTCGGAGTCCCGGATGAGACCACAGACATGACGAGGAGCTCCGGAATGGTCCGGAGATAAAGATTCATATATTGGATGATATGGTTAGGCCAAGGGGTCAGGCCCACGGGGCTATAAGTCGGTGCAAAAGGAGTTTTGCGGAGGCCAGGGGGCCAAACGCCGGAGACCATGGCGTCTGGGCCAGACGCCAAGGATTGTGGCGTTTGGTCCTAGAGTCGGAGTAAGACTCTTGCCTTACTTTGAGGAGGCTTTTGCTCCAAGTTTCGACCCCAGGGCTCAACATATAAATAGAGGGGCAGGGCTAGCACCAAAGACACATCAAGAAACACCAAGCGATGTGCTGGCAACCCCGTCCCCTCTAGTTTATCCTCCGTCATAGTTTTCGTAGTGCTTAGGCGAAGCCCTACGGAGATTGTTCTTCACCAACACCGTCATCATGCCGTCGTGCTGCCGGAACTCATCTACTACTTCGCCCCTCTTGCTGGATCGAGAAGGCGAGGACGTCATCAAGCTGAACGTGTGCTGAACGCGGAGGTGACGTACGTTCGATACTTGATCGGGACGGATCGTGAAGGTGTACGACTATATCAACCGCGTTGATAAACGCTTCCGCTTACGGTCTACGAGGGTACGTAGACAACAGTCTCCCCTCTCATTGCTATGCATGACCATGATCCTTGCATGTGCATAGGAAATTTTTCGAAATTACTACATTCCCCAACACTTTCGAGTAGGGTAGGTCCTAAAATATAGATCTCTTCTTCCACATGGGTGCGCGTCCCGCAACATCATTCAGAACAGCTAGTCCGCCGTGACCCTTTCCAAAGATTACGTGTAAATCATTGACCATAGCAAGTACGTGATCACCGGTACGCATGGCGGGCTTCTTTCGGTGATCTGCCTCGCCTTTGAAATGCTAGCCTTTCTTTCGACATTGATGGTTGGTCCGAAGAAATCGGCGATGGCCCAGGTACACATTCTTCCTGCATTTGTCCAGATATATACTTTCGGTGTCAGCTAAACGGTGCGTGCATGCGTGGTATCCCTTGTTTGTCTGTCCTGAAAGGTTACGGAGAGCGGGCCAATCGTTGATGGTTACAAACAGCAACACGTTCATGTTAAATTCCTCTTGTCTATGCTCATATCGCACGCACATACACTATTTCCGTTTCACATGGTGTAAAAGTTCTTCAACTAATGGCCTTAGGTACACATCAACGTCGTTGCTGGGTTGCTTAGGGCCTTGGATGAGAACTGGCATCATAATGAACTTCCGCTTCATGCACATCCATGGAGGAAGGTTATACATACATAGAGTCACGGGCCCGGTGTTATGATTGTTGCTCTGCTCCCCGAAAGGATTAATGCCATCCGCGCTTAAAGCAAATCATACGTTCCTTGGGTCACCTGCAAACTCAGCCCAGTACTTTCTCTCGATTTTTCTCCACTACGACCCGTCAGCGGTTGCTCTCAACTTCCCGTCTTTCTTACGGTCCTCACTGTGCCATCGCATCAACTTGGCATGCTCTTTGTTTCTGAACAGTCGTTTCAATTGTGGTATTATAGGAGCATACCACATCACCTTCGCAGGAACCCTCTTCCTGCGGGGCTCTCCGTCAACATCACCAGGGTCATCTCGTCTGATCTTATACCGCAATGCATTGCATACCGGGCATGTGTTCAAATCCTTGTACGCACCGCGGTAGAGGATGCCGTCATTAGGGCATGCATGTATCTTCTGCACCTCCAGTCCTAGAGAGCATACGACCTTCTTTGTTGCGTACGTACTGTCGGGCAATTTGTTATCCTTTGCAAGCTTCTTCTTCAATATTTTCAGTAGCTTCTCAAATTCTTTGTCAGGCACAGCATTCTATGCCTTCCACTGCAGAAATTCCAGTATGGTACCGAGCTTTGTGTTGCCATCTTCGTAATTGGGGCACAACCCTTTTTTGTGATCCTCTAACATGCGATCGAACTTCAGCTTTTCCTTTTGACTTTCGCATTGCGTCCTTACAACGACAATGACCCGACGGAGATCATCATCATCGGGCACATCGTCTGGTTCCTCTTGATCTTCAGCAGCTTCCCCCATTGCAGCATCACCGGGCACATCGCCTGGTTCCTCTTGATCTTCAGCAGCTTCCCCCGTTGCAGCATCACCGTATTCAGGGGACACATAGTTGTCATCGTCCTATTCTTCTTCGCCATCTTCCATCATAACCCCTATTTCTCCGTGCCTCGTCCAAACATTATAGTGTGGCATGACTTCGTATTCCCACATTTAAGGCATGGACAACACATAAAATCATTCTGCTTGTTTGCCGCAGCCACTTCGAGAAAATCATGCACGCCCTTAATGTACTCGGAGGTGTGTCTGTCACTGTACATCTATTGCCGGTTCATCTGCGTGCATTATATATAATTATGTGTGTCAAAAATAAGAAAATTAGACAAGTATCTATGTAAAGTAAGAATTTTTTTTCTTTCAGAAAGAAGATAAGAACAAGATGCTCACCATGGTGGTGCCGGCGACGAGATCGGCGCGGGCGATCGACGGCGGTGAAGACGGGGACGAGGCATGATGGACCGCTAATATAAACCTAGACAAATCTCGGAAAAAATGGAGCTCGGAGGTCGAGATTCGAGAGGACAAAGCTTAACTAGTGTGGATCAGGCATTTCATTAAACACCTCATGTGCATAGGAGGTAAGCTAGAGCACCCAATGCCCTCCTCCTTGCCGGCCAGCAAAAAACAGAGCACTGCGGAGTGCTCTGCTACGACGATGGGGTATATGTAGGCAACTCATTTGTTCCGGTTCTTGGGAGGAACCGGAACTAAAGCTCGCCTTCTGTCCCGGTTCGAGCCACGAACTGGGACCAATGGCTATGGACCAGGAGTTAGGCCCATTGGTCCCGGTTCGTGCCTAGAACCGGGACAAATGAGTCCACACGAACCGAGGCCAATGCCCATGAGGCCCCGGCCGGCCCTCTGGGCTCACGAACCGGGACTAATGCACCCCATGGGTCTCGGTTCGTGCAGAACCGGGACTAATGGGTTGGCCAGGCCCGAACGAAAGCCCTGTTTTCTACTAGTGGGCGATGGAGGAGCTACACACGAGTATGTCTTCGTCCTGGCGTTGCTTTGGCCCGTGGGCCCGTCATCGGTGGCGGCCGCAGCTCAGGTGCATTTTCGTAGGGACGACACTTGTTGGAGGCGGCGTCCCGTTGGCATTTTGTTCTTCCGGGGCTCGATCCACCACGAGCTTGTCTTTTTCTCGGATGAGATCAACGGGCCATGAGCGTGGATTCCTGCCGTTCATCTAGGGCCGTGAGGTTAGGTTTGGACTGGCCGGCGCGCGCAGCGGCTGGCTTGGTGTGCTCGGGTTTGGTCGCAGAGGCGGCCGTCGACCAAATCGAGAGTTTTGCTTCCTCGGCTTTATCTCTGCTTCGTCGACATGTTCTTTGGTGTCAATGGGAAGCCGGTGGAGTCCTGCACAGGAGTTCTCGGGCCGGCATTGGTCACCCGTGCGGTGGCCGCGACAGCTGGCGAGAGATTTGGTAGCCCAACACTCACATGGTGGTTTGTGGCGGCAGATCTGGTGATTCTCCCTCCACTTCGTCGATCGGAGGTGCCGGAGCTGGAGCCGAGGATTTGCACGGGGACATTCCCCGGACGATGTGCCACATCGTTTACAGTTCGCCGTTCGCGGTGGGGCTCATCTTCGACCCAGAAAGCCGTTCCCGGCGATGGTGTGCCCTCGGTTCAGGGCTTGGGTGGTTTCAGGCGTCTTCCACTGCTGTTTGGCTCGACGGCCGCGGCTGGTGTTGACTCTTTCTTCGTTAAGGCCCCCCGGACAAGATTGTACTTTCTCTTTCTTTGGGAGTCTTTTTGCATTTGTGTTGGGACACCTGTGGTCTCTCGTGCTCTCTCGGCGATGCTGCGTATACGCTATGTTTGTAACGTTTGCTGATTAAAAAATATTGCAGTTATCCTAAAAAAACTACAAAGCATTCCGTACCTTCACCCAGACCAACAATAGAGAATGCAAGCAAGCATTCTCACGTGTGGGGCGTGGCGTACGCCACGTGCTTCGGAGGCTAGTATGTACTCCCTCGCTCCTATAATGCACGACCATTTTACAAGCTATGTTAGCCTGTAAAATTGTCTTAAATTAAATTATGAGACGGACAAAGTACTGTACTTTGGATCGATCGGGCATAGTGAGAGCTCGAAATTACTTTGCGTATGATGATTTTTTTTCCAAAAAGGAGGTTAACGCCGAGCCTTTGCAACACGTGATGCACACAATCATTTTATTATACAAAATACAAGGGTCCATAGAAATGTCTCAAGCTAACCGTGTAAGTAAGAAAAAAGGTGCCACAACCAGCAAAAATAGGATAAAATGACTAAACACCTATTCTGTCATTGGATCTTCATCCAAATCGGTTGTAAGTATCCGGTGCTACCGTCTTCCAATGGTTGCACCCAATAGTCATAAGCTCCTTGTGATCCGCATGGCTGAGTAACGACCACGTACAGATCCAATCAGACGCCCGGAAGATGACATGCAAAAAATTTATGATAATTTGTCTGTTAAAAATGACATCATTCCGACAGTACTATATGGCCCAAAGTAATGCGCAGACTTCTAGTCGAATATGTGCCGCTGTTTTGGGCTTTACCTCGTGTAACCAAGCCCAAAGAAACTGGAAATAGTGTTGGGGCACAAACATTAAAGGACACATGGAGTACACCATAATAACTTGTCTAGTGGAAATTTGAGGAAAAGATGTTGTCTCATCCTGATCATAAAAACAACAACGTTTACTACCTTCCAACGACGCTTTGCTAAATTGTCCTTAGTTAATATCACTCGCTTGCATAAAAACCACAAAAATACCATTACTTTTAAAGGCACCTTAATTTTCAAATATGAAGCAGCCTTGGGATAGGACCGGTATGTATCAAATCTATATACATGGATTTAACCGAGAATACACCCAGGGCCGGTCCTGAGATTTCGGGGGCCCGGGGCGAAACTAGATGCTAATCCCAAAGGCCTTAACATAAACATAGAAAAAAAATATGAGAAAATATGTTGAATTTTCAGCCAAAAAAATATAGTTTTTTTCTCTTATAAGTCGTTCTCTTTACTAATATATCCAATTGAGACTAACCTAATTTTTTATCACAATTTAGAAGTGGGTCCATCGGCAAGACTAGCAGATGATTTAGATGCTCATGATCACTGTTTTGATATGTAAAGCCTCTTGTCTTATTCTCCATTTCAATTATAAGCATGTCGCTGAACTAAAAAATTGATAACCCTAATCATACCTATGTATAAGCACTATCTAATAAAACAATTATCAGCAGCCAGTTGGCACAGTGAAGAGGCAATGCTGATAATGATTTATAATTTTTGATCAATCATCATGCTAAAATCTTATAGGGGATAGACTACATGTATAAATAGAGATCAGAGACATACCTTCTCTTCTTTCTAACTTCTATACAATTTTTTTTGCGGGTCTTTGTAACTTGTCTCTGGAGAGTTAGCATGATCGCATGGGAGACAGCGGCGTGGTTATCTCCGGCAGCCATGTACTCCTCCTCAGGCCTGCTATAACTTAGGCGGTGGCGCCATTTCCTCCTCCGACTCAGGCCTGCTATAACTCTAGGCGCTGGCGCCATGCACGCACAGGAGCTGAATATCTATAGCAAGTTCAGAAAAAAAAAAGATGAATATCAATCGCCATGCAGGGGCCGATCCGTTTCGCATGGTTGTAGGCTAGTAGTCTCGTGGAAGGAAGGAAATTAGAATATTTTTATTCATAACTACCCCTAACTAATCGCATATAATAACTGCTAGTACGTGTTTCCTAATCACAGCTTCGCTGGTAAGGAAAGAATTATGAGTAAACAGTACCCCTATTTAATACGATCGTAGATTAAAGAAAGAAATCACGGATTATAGAAGAAAATCGTAGTAAAAAGGAAAAAGGAAATCAAAGACAATACATAAACTTCCGCATTTTGGGGCCCCTCTGGCGCCGGGGGCCCGGGGCAGCCGCCCCGTTCGCCACCCCCTCAGGGCCGGTCCTAAATACACTTGTCATGAAGAGCTTCGAGTATAGGGTATCTGACGCATCAGAAAGGTTAACCTCCATCAACCTACGTACAAGATGCAACCATCTATCCCATCATCCCCCTACCAGGACACGTTCGAACTAAATATTTAAAGAAACATAACCAAGTATTGTATTGACGAGCATCTTTATGTTGTACAATGTTATATAGAGAAGGATACTGCAAGACTAGTGGCTTGTCTCCGAGCCATGTATCTTTCCAGAATCTAGTAGTATTTCTATTCCCAATAATGAATTTACTCTTATTGAAGAAGGATGCCTTCATCCTCATCAATCCCTTTCAAACTGGGACATACTTGTTACGCAACAACGTATCCATACAACATCCCTCTCAAACGATAATATATAACCATTTACTAAGTACGCATCTATTTTTCACATTCAAATTTTCGATACCTAAACCTTCTTGGTCCTTCGTTCTACAAAATACAAATTATGCTCCGTTTGGCCAATCTATATTTCATTTAATTGCATCTACCTTTCCAAAAGCGTGATCGATAAAAATCCAACCTTTTCATACCCCATAGGTATTTCAAAGAAGTATAATATGAACATCAACATACTCGTAAGCGCATAGTTTGATTTAATTGCACAAAACTACCACATCTGCGGCTAGGTTTGTAAAAAACTATCAAGTCATTATTCTGTTGTAAAAATCACTGCGTTTCTAGTAAACTTTTTGCAGAAAGCACTGATCCGTGGATTTGGCCCGTCTGATCACACTTTCTGACAACTAGGGCCGGATTGTAAGGAGCTGATTTGGCAACAAATTTACATACACACCCTTGAATGTAAAACAAAAACACAATTACCCCCTCCTGCTGTGGACTGAGTGTGAGCGCCAATTGCAAATTTAATTGGCCACCGGTCAGATCCCGTCGAGTCCTTGAGAGCTCCGCCAGATTTAATCGGTAGAGTGTGTCGCTCCTGCTTGCCTGCGTGCGTGGGCATGCTTGTGCTGCTAATTGCCTGCATCATCTTCCTTGGGGAGGAGCGCTACTCACCAAGCTGGCCAAGGCTGCAAGATGGCCGCCGCCGACTAAGTGGAAGTGGCGGAGCCGAAGCGGGCCTGCATGATGGCACTGGCACGAGAATGCCCTCGCCGAAGCTGCTCCCGCCGTCCCCACGTTGCCCTTTCAGAGCCGCATATCTCTGTCCTCTTCACCCCCGTCGCTGGCTGCTGCTCATCCTACCTCTCTTGTCGTCACCACGCCCGGTAGAACTCGTCCCGCAACGCTCCGTCGAGCTCCTCTGGAATCTACTTGTCGGCGTGTCCCGAAGCTCGTCCACGACCTAGCTGGTGGGTGCCTCGTTGGGTTAACGGGCGTTGACGTTTTTTTAGAGAAAAGGCATTGGCCGAGCCCAAGAAAAAGCTCGAACGTAGCCCGCTTCGAATTAACAAAGCCATCAACCGGCCAGAAATACATAGGAATTACATAACAGAGAAAGAAAGCAACGCATAATAAGATACATAGTGTTGCGAGGAACGACTCTAAGGCTACAGCAAGTGCCGTTGCCATCGACCGCCGCAAAGCCAAAAGCAACTAACCAAACTCAGGCCTCAGAAGGAGGGCAACACGGTAACCAGAGGGCCAAACGTGAGCAACCACAAGGTCTGTTTTTGTCGCCGCAAAGGGCCACTACCCTCTCACCTAGGCTCGACAGGTGCCGCACCGACGAACGACGGAGAGGTGGTTCCATAGAACCCAGACCAAGGAGCCCAAGCTGCCATGAAACACAGCAATAGCAGACCCACACACAACGGAGACCGACCATTAGAAGACCATCTTCGGCAGCGGCAAGGCAGGGCGCTGGCCGAGACTCATGGACCGAGGACGGAATACCATAGAGAAGGCCGAAGGGGGACCAAGCCTTGCACCGGTCGTGGTTGGAATTGTCGGAGACCGGGACTCCCACCAAGCAGGGTACCACCCATGCCCGAAAAGGAGACACCAATCCCCTCGTAGGGCACCAAGGGCAGAGACAATCCGCACCAGGGGACCGCGCAGGCTGCATCATAGAGGATCAGGACGCCACACCCTTCACCACACCACCAACAACTCCACCATCGCAAGAGCAAACCCCGGAAGACACCTTCAGGAAGGAGCACGACACCGAGTGTCGTCGTCTTCCAAGCAAGGGAGGGCAGGCTTTCACCTGTGCTCGATGGGGATGTGACGGAGATAATCCACTCCAAAGCCTCAAGGAAGGAGAACGGCGCCATAAGTCAAACTTTGCACATTGGTTTTGCCGAAAGTCAAACTTTGCTAAGTTTGACCAAATTTATATTAAAAATTATTAGCATCTATAATATCTAATAAAAATAATATGAAAATATATTCCAAGATGAATCTAAAGATATTGGTGTTGTTATGTGAATGTTTATAATTTTTTATATAAACTTGGTTAAAGTTGAATGAGATTGACTTCGAACAAACCTAATATGCAGAGTAAAAAGGACCGGAGGGAGTAATATAGACCAGTAATATATGCATGTTACTAGTCTAAGTTACTCCCCACTATGATCCATGGTAGAGACACTTGTGTTTACTGCTGATTCACTTTAGATTATTATTATTGTCATTCTTATGCAATCAATCATGCATGTGTACAAATTAAGCATTGATTGTTTCCTCTCTTTCCTCGAGACCTCAGGTTCATACATATGATCATTTACTCACTCAATAAATATGACCGGCCCTCGGCGGTGGCCCGGGCACTGGCACTTCGGGCGGCTCTGGCACATCAGGTTCCGACGGTGGTGGTGGGGTTTGACCGCATGGGAATGTACACATGCATGATTTTTTCGATTTTTTCTTAGGCCGTTTGCCAAAGCTGTTGTCGCTGTTGTCTTCGTTGAGCTCGTCATCAACGATCGTCTTTTTACTGGAGCAAAACCCACCCTTGAAGTGTTCTTTGTGACAAGCCTTGGTGCAACGCAGGTTCTTGCAAGGGTCCCCTTTGTACCACTTGCTAGGGGACATGCATACCCGAGCCTCCGCACCTGCATGTGGCGTGTGCACCAGAAAAATATATTAGCAATTGTTTCATAGATTTGATCTTAAATTGCATGGGATTGCGATGCGGTAAAATCTGCTATATGAACTTACAGAAGGCCATGAGGAGAATGCCCAGGGTGAAGGCAGCGAGCATCTGGGCGCCGCTGAACGCCATGGCCAAGTGCTCAAAATAAGTTGTTGGAATGATGGTGTGAGGAGAAGAACCGGGTTTGAGTGCTATTTATTACATTCCTCTTGGCTATGCATTCAATGCCTTAGAGGACATGGAAATCCAAATATTGGAAACAAGCATTTGTGCAATGTCTTAGAGGATACGAAAATCTAAATATTGGATACAAGCATTTGTGTAATGTCTTAGAGGATACGAAAATCCAAATATTGGATACAAGCATTTGTGTAATGTCTTAGAGGATACAAAAATCCAAATATTGGATACAAGCATTTGTGTAATGTCTTAGAGGATATGAAAATCCAAATATTAGATACAAGCATTTGTGTAATGTCTTGGAGGATATGAAATCCAAATATTGGATACAAGCATTTGTGTATAGTATCTATCTCCGGTAATTAATCATGTGTGTCTAAATAAAAGCTTGTGCTACCCAACCAAAAAAAACCTTCTACTGGCTCTTGGTGCAATTACATTGGTGGCAGTGTAAGAGCAAAACACAAATAATACTTGGCAACTCATAGTTGCTTACATGAAAAAAAATCTTGAGAGAACTCGTCGTGGAAAACAAAATATGTTAAGGCCATCTCTAATGCAAAATGCATATACATATGTTTCGGTAAATAAAAAAGGTGTGGTTAGATCTCAGTTGACTGAGACTGCGAAAGAAAAAAATTAAAACAAAATTTTACATGAATCACCACGTAAGATCTAACGAATATAGCATCGACTAAAACTTCGTTAAATCCTCAGTCGAATGAGATTCTGGAATCCCCAAAGAGAAATCCCCAAAAAAAAAATCGTTGAGCGCTTTGTGATTCAACGCCCAGATCTGAAGGGCGTTCCAACCTAATAATGCAACATCTTTATTCAGGGATGAGAACTTGGTGCTCTCGAGTACCCGAGCATCCTATATGCGCAAAACTAATTAGTAATTCAGAAAACGTTCAAAAAAATTCAAAACTTTTTTAGAATCAAACATGATTAGGTATTGTACTCGTATAAAAAGTGTGGACAAGAAATGATTCCTATTTACTTCAGGGCAAAAAAAAAACAAGTTTATGACGATAATATAGCGTGTATAGTATTTGTATATAGCGTTTTTTTACCTAATCTTCGACACAGGATGCAACGAATGTCATTTTCTGACGAATCTATTTATACGACTACAATACTTGATCAAGTTTGATATCAAAAAGATTTGAAATTTTTTGAACTTTTTTGAATTACTATTTTTTTTGCATATAGGGTGCGCCGGTACCTAGGTTCTCCTTCGTATTTTCCCTTCATTCAGCGGCTAGTCTAGCTAACATGGAGTCGATCAATGTGGTCATTTGGCTTGGTATCTATATCTGAGGCTCTTATATACGCCTCAAACGCTCGGGCAGGCTGTCCGGTTATTGATCAGTCACAAAAAATAGACCCAACCGGACCTCTCAAACCGTGGATAAATGTCCGGTCTGACCGACACGCCTCATATCCAACTCAAATATAGAATGAATATGGGGCGGCCCAGGCACGCCTAGGCGCGTCCGCCTGACAGGCCCGACCCACCACTGACCCCACACATGTCCCACAAAAAACCCAATCCAGGTGCCTCGCTCCCAACCCTAGCTCTCTCTCTCTCTCTCTCTTTCTCTCTCTCTCTCTCTCTCTCCGTCCTCTCCTTTCCCTCTCCGATTTCGATCCCATCCACTATGATGTCCAGCTCCGGCAGCGACTCCGGCTCCGAACTTGACTATGAGGAGGAGATGGCCCTCTGCATTGCGCTGGACCAGTCCAAGGTGGAGACTGATACGTCTCCAACGCATCTATAATTTTTTATTGTTCCATTCTATATTATATCCTATTTTGGACATTATTGGGCTTTATTGTACACTTTTATATTATTTTTGGGACTAACCTATTAACCGGAGGCCCAACCCAGAATTGCTGTTTTTTTTGCCTATTTTAGGGTTTCACAGAAAAAGAATATCAAAGGTGTCCAAACGGAATGAAACCTTCGGGAACGTGATTTTCGTAACGAACATGATCCAGAGGACTTGGACCCTACGTCAAGCAGTCAACCAGGAAGGCACGAGGTAGGGGGCGCGCCTACCCCCCCAGGTGCACCCTCCACCCTTGTGGGGCCCACGTTGCTCCATCGACGTACTCCTTCCTCCTATATATACCTACGTACCCCCAAACTACCAGATACGGAGCCAAAACCCTAATTCCACCGCTGTAACTTTCTGTATCCACGAGATCCCATCTTGGGGCCTTTTTCGGCGCTCCGCCGGAGGGGGTATCGATCACGGAGGGCTTCTACATCAACACCATAGCCTCTCCGTGAAGTGTGAGTAGTTTACTTCAGACCTACAGGTCCATAGATATTAGCTAGATGGGTTCTTCTCTCTTTTGGGATCTCAATACAAAGTTCTCCCCCTCTCTTGTGGAGATCTATTCGATGTAATCTTCTTTTGCGGTGTGTTTGTTCAGACCGATGAATTGTGGGTTTATGATCAAGTTTATCTATGAGCAATACTTGAATCTTCTCTGAATTCTTTTATGTATGATTGGTTATCTTTGCAAGTATCTTCGAATTATCAGTTTGGTTTGGCCTACTAGATTGATCTTTCTTGCAATGGGAGAAGTGCTTAGCTTTGGGTTCAATCTTGCGGTGTCCTTTCCCAGTGACAGTAGGGGTAGCAAGGTGAGGGAGTCCTGGATTAAGGGGTCTCCGGACAGCCGGACTATATCCTTTGGCCGGACTTTTGGACTATGAAGATACAAGATTGAAGACTTCGTCCCGTGTCCGGATGGGACTCTACTTGGCGTGGAAGGCAAGCTAGGCAGTACGGATATGGATATCTCCTCCTTAGTAACCGACCTTGTGTAACCCTAGCCCCCTCTGGTGTCTATATAAACCGGAGGGTTTTAGTCCGTAGGACAACAGACAATCATACCATAGGCTAGCTTCTAGGGTTTAGCCTCTCTGATCTCGTGGTAGATCAACTCTTGTAATACTCATATCTTCAAGAACAGTCAAGCAGGACTTAGGGTTTTACCTCCATCAAGAGGGCCCGAACCTGGAAACATCGTGTCCCCTGCCTCCTGTTACCATCCGCCTTAGACGCATAGTTCGGGACCCCCTACCCGAGATCCGCCGGTTTTGACACGGACATTGGTGCTTTCATTGAGAGTTCCACTATGTCGTCCAGGGTGAGGCTTGATGGCTCCTTCGATCGTGGCTAGCGATGCGGTCCAGGGTGAGGCTTTCCTCCCTGGACAGATCTTCATATTCGGTGGCTTTGCACTGTGGGCCAATTCGCTTGGCCATCTGGAGAAGATTGAGAGCTACGCCCCTGGCCATCAGGTTAGATTTGGAAACTTGAACTACACGGCCGACATTCGCGGAGACTTGATCTTCGACAGATTCGGGCCCATGTCGGACGCGCCGTACAGTCTTGACGGGCATGACATAACTCTGCCGGCGGACAGTGTTCGGGAGATCACATCCGCAGCTACTCCGTCCATCAATCCGGAGCAAGTCGCGCCATCTGAGAGCGGAGGGATGGACCCCGCCATGGAGGCCGCACTCTCTGTGGCGATAGAGTCGGATACTGACTTCACCCCTTACGAGAGCCGTGTCGCCAAACCACTGGATTCATCTCCGGCCACGGACTCCGAGCCGCTCATATCCATGCCCGTCGAGTCCGACTGGGCGCCGATCATGGAGTTCACCTCCGCGGATATCTTTCAGCACTCACCCTTCAGTGTTGTGCTAAATTCATTAAGGTCTCTCTCCCTGTCAGGAGAACCTTGGCCGAACTATGTCCGGCTAGAATGGGATGCGGACGACCAAGAAATTCGCTGCCCACCCACCACCCACTTAGTAGCCACTGTCGACGACTTAACCGACATGCTCGACTTCGGCTCCGAAGACTTCGATGATATGGACGACGAGGCCGAAGACGAACAGGATCCACCGCCCACTGGACCGCCACCTCATCATATGATATATCCATGGTGGACACCCCCAAAGAAGCCAATGGCGACGAGAAAGCGGAGGATGACCCCTCCAAGAAGCAACCCAAGCGCCGACGTCAGCGGCGCCGGTCTAAGTCCTGCCACAGCAAGAGCAGTGATACCAGCACAGGAGATAATAACACTCCGGATAGCGCCGAGGACAACAACAATCCCCTCCAACACGGTGCAGAGCTAGAGGACGAACAAGCTAGCCCCCCAGAGCAGGCAGCCGATGAAGAACCGGAGGAGGGCAATTACATGCCTCTCTCCGAAGACGAGGCGAGCCTCGGCGATGACGAGTTTATCGTGCCTGAGTACCCCGTCGAGCAAGATCGCTTCAAGCGCCGGCTTATGGCCATGGCAAGTAGCCTAAAGAAGAAACAACAACAGCTTCAAGCTGATCAAGACTTGCTAGCAGACAGATGGACCGAAGTCCTTGCGGCCAAGGAGCATGAACTCGAACACCCGTCCAAGAGTTACCCAAAACGCAGGTTGCTACCTCACCTCGAGGAGGAAGCATTGAAACCTCATTCACCAGTGTACGATACGGCTGACCGGCCTCTACGCGGCCGAGCCAGAGAGGCGTTTCAGCCTAAAGTTCAGACTGCACCCTGTCGTCACTCAGTCAAAACTACTAAGGCCTGGGGCAACACAGAGGACCTGCGAGACATCTTGGACAGTAAGGCAAAAATCGCAAGGTCAATATACGGGACACGAGCACGTGCGCCCACACGGGACGATGATTGTCGCATCGGATACACCAAGAGTAAATCCGGCCGGGCCGAATACAGCGGACAAGACTCATATGAACTACGTCGGGATATAGCCCGGCACAGAGGCGCCGCACACCTCCTGTGCTTCACTGATAAAGTTATGAATCATGAATTCTCGGAGGGTTTCAAACCCGTAAATATCGAATCATACGACGGCACAACATATCCCGCTCTATGGATTGAGGATTTCCTCCTTCACATCCACATGGCTCGCGGTGATGATCTACACGCCATCAAGTTCCTGACTAAGAAAAATCAAATTGTAGAATGTCCGGATGCACAAGCCCTAGCGGCATTCCAACATAACATCCGCGACAAGTGGCTCGCCCGCCACCTCGGCCAGGAGAAGCCGAAATCTATGGCAGCCCTCACAACACTCATGACCCGCTTTTGCGCGGGCGAAGACAGCTGGCTGGCTCGCAACCACAACACATCAAGGAATCCGGATACCTCGGATACCAAAGACGTTAATGGTAGGCAGCGTCGTAATAGACCAAAGCGACGCAATAATGGCGATAACACCGAAGATACGACAGCCAATGCCGGATTCAGAGGTTCTAAATCCGGTCAGCGGAAAAAGCCATTTAAAAGAAATACTCCGGCTTCGTCCAGTCTGGATCGCATACTGGATCGCTCGTGTCAAATCCACGGCACCCCTGACAAGCCAGCCAATCACACCAACAGAGAATGCTGGGTGTTCATACAAGCCGGCAAGTTAAATGCCGAAAACAAGGACAAGTGGCTGCATAGCGATGACGAGGAGGAGCCCCGGTGGCCGAACCCAGGAGGACAGAAGGGGTTTCCCCCACAAGTGAAGACAGTGAACATGATATACGCAACCCACATTCCCAAGAGGGAGTGGAAGCGTGCACTAAGGGACGTCTACGCGATGGAGCCCGTCGCCCCGAAGTTCAACCCATGGTCTGCTTGTCCGGTCACCTTCGATCGCAGGGACCACCCCACTAGCATCCGTCATGGCGGATCCGCCGCACTGGTCCTAGACCCCATCATTGACGGATTTCACCTCACTCGAGTCCTTATGGACGGCGGCAGCAGCCTGAACCTGCTTTATGAGGATATAGTGCGAAAAATGGGTATCAATCCCTCAAGGATCAAACCCAGCAATACCACCTTTAAAGGCGTCATCCCAGGTGTAGAGGCCCATTGCACAGGCTCAATCACACTGGAAGTGGTCTTCGCATCACCGGATAACTTCCGAAGAGAAGAGTTAATCTTCGACATCGTCCCATTTCATAGTGGCTATTATGCACTGCTCGGACAGACAGCATTTGCAAAATTCAATGCAGTGCCGCATTAGGCGTACCTCAACCTCAAGATGCCAGGACCCTGCGGGGTCATAACAGTAAATGGAAACACAGAACGCTCGCTCCATATAGAAGAGCACACTGCAGCCCTTGCAACAGAGGCACAAAGCAGCCTGTTCAGGCAGACCACTCATTCGGCGTTATAGCCCTTGGACACCTTCAAGAGTCCGGAACAATCTGCAATAGGATCGCCTGGCGCGATCAGCGCTCGCCTAGCAATCCGTCCCCCGTCCCAGTCCCAGTGCAGCGACGAAATTCGTGCCGCGCGTACATAACTACGCATTGAAAATACCATGGACATAGTCGGGGGCACAATTAGGACACGCCCCGCATTGTGGCTTAACCACACCAGGGGCTGTATACCTTTGACATTCCTTTTCTTTTTCAGGGCCTAACTCTTCGGAAGCCCTTTCTGGCAGTCCGATTGCCGGACACATTCCAGAAGCAACAACCAAGGCGGCAAGAAGCTAGGATGAACATGGGAACCGCCAGGTGGTCTCTAGTAATACTTGATATACCCGTTTTTCACTATTTATGCGTAGCTTGCCTTGGGATGGGACATTTCAAATTGTCCTACTTTATGCTTATTGCACTACTTGTACCAGTACACTTCAACATATTATTCAAATAACAATGCATATTATTAATCTGTCATTGCATTATTTTAGTTTTTCTCTTTCTCTTATATGTCCATTTACGACATTCTGCACCCACACGGTCGGGTGCGGTCAGTACGCCAGGGGCTCTCGTTTACCCCGTAATACGGCGTAAGAAGTCCGAACACTTTCGACAGTGCGGCACCCCGAACTTATAGCATTATATGCATCAGCTCCGAATCATGTCTTGGGTCAAATGTTGGGTTGCCCGGCTCCCATGCTTTGGTACCTTACGTTCTGCTATATCGGCTAAGGTAGCGGTGGGAGAACTACTGCGATTGTGTCCCGGTTCTTCCGAACGTGCACCTCAATAGAGAAAGCCAAAAACTGACTGTCATGATAAGGCGAGAGACTGGTCGCTGTTCGAGAGGTCTCAAGTCCTTAAAGACTTTTTCCGCTTCGGGCGAGGAGTCGGCCTTGTCCAGCTTACGCGTGTATAGCGCCACAAATTCGGCCCTCCAAATACCAGGGGCTTCGCCAAATATTTAAAATCATAGACTTCTATGGCTATGTGAGAGTGATAAAGCATTATAGTCCGATTGCCTAGTTCATTGCACTGAGCACCTCCCTTGAAGGACCCAAAATTGGGGTAAAGAGTGTTCAGATTTACCCTGAACACCCCAGTACTAGTTACATGGGGGCAGAAGCCGACGACTGGCCAACTCTCAGATTTTTTAAATGGCTGCACAGAAGGTAATATTTTAAATTAAGAAAGCGTCGCATGGTGCAAAAGAACTCGTTTCATATTATAGGATCACATGGGCATGTTCATTCAAAGATTACATCCTTGGCACACTCATCTGCCACTAAGCGGGGACCCTTCAGGATGCTATCATAGTAATTCTCGGGGTAGCGATGCTCCTTGCCCTCCGGCGGCCCCTCCTTCACAAGCTACACGACGTCCAGTTTCGCCCAGTGCACCTTCGCCCGGGCAAAAGCCCTGCGTGCACCTTCGATGTAGACGGACCGCTTGATGACCTCAAGCCGTGGGCAGGCTTCCACCAGCCGCCTCACCAGACCAAAGTAGCTACCAGACAGGGGCTCGCTAGGCCACATCCGGACTATAAGGCCCCTCATGGCCTGTTCAGCCGCCTTGTGAAGTTCGAGCAACTGCTTCAGCTGGTCGCTCAAGGACACGGGGTGTTCGGTCCTAGTATACTGAGACCAGAACAACTTCTCCGTTGATCTCCCCTCCTCATCCCAGTAAAACTCCGCGGCATCCAGCACACTGCGGGGAAGATCTGCAAACGCTCCTGGAGAGCTCCAAACTCGGGTAAGAAAAAGGAAAGTCTCCTTCACATGCTTGCTTTGCATATTGAATGCCTTACCCACTGCTATCTTCTTCGCCGCATCAATCTCCTGGAGGGCCTTGTGGGCTTCGGCCTTGACACTTCCGACGCTTTCAAGCACCTGCGCGAGCTCGGACTCTCGCGTCTTGGAGTCAATCTCCAAGGACTCCTGCTTTTTGGCGAGAGCCTCGAGCTCTTGCTGCACCTCGCCCACTCGGGCTTCTTGTTGCTCCCGTTCAATGCGTTATTTGGCCGCTTTGTCTTTGGCCGCAGACAACGCCTTCCTCAGGGTCTCTACCTCGGTCGTGGCCCCTGAGAAATTCATGATGATCCTATTACTTTACACCGAACTTCTTTTTACCTACATAAACTGGGGAATATCTTACCTTTGCTCTCTTCGAGCTGCCCCTTGGTAAGGCCGAGCTCGTCCTCAGACCGCTTCAGGGCCTGCTTCGGCGCAGAGACCTCCGCAGTACGTGCGGCAGCGGCCAGCAGGGAAGCCTGCACATACACATAGACATACTCTAGTTAGACTCCCGAGTTATCATTTGATACTCTATTCGGCTTTTCTTTGTGAACGCCAAACAGAGCATCAGGGGCTACTATCTATGCGGTAATATTTTTATATTTTGAATGCTTACCTCAAAGCCTGTTAGGAGGCTGGCGCAAGCTTCGGTCAGTCAGTTTTTGGTGGACTGAACCTTCTGGACCACCGCACTCATGATAGTGTGGTGTTCTTCATCGATGGAAGCGCTGTGAAGCGCTTCTAGCAAGTTGTCCGGTGCATCTGGTTGGACAGAGGACACTGGCACAGATGGTTGGCCCCCCTTAATGGGGGACCCGGAACCAAAGAAGGTTCCGGCGTAGTGTCCGTCTGGGGCCCGAACTCGAAGCCCGTAGGAGCCTCGCTCCCTTGGTACTCAGGGTCTGGGAGGTCGCCGTGAGACGCCCCCAGGATCACCTCCCCTTGGGTTGGCGCCTTTTGAGACACCACCTCGGCGTTGTCCGTAGGGAGATGGGTGGAAGCCGTCGGAGGAGAACCGCTGTTCATATCCGACGAGCCCAAAGAGCCGCTCAACGAGGGTACGTCGAGATGAGCTCGGGCCTGACTGCATAATCATGTTCGGCATGAGCAAAGGCAGTACAATAAAACATACCATGAAGTACTATGGTGTCCGGACACTTACGACTTCGCTAGGGGCTTGTCCCTAGGTAGCCACTCGTCGCCGCTGTCGGCGGCCGTCGTGGCACAGTCCGGAGGGAGGGTCTTTCCCTTCTTGGACCCTTCGGCCTCCCCGGATGGGTCGGCCTTCCTTTTCTTGTCTCCCCCGGCTGGGGGGGGGGAGAACTTTTCTCCTCCTCATCGTTTCCGTGGGAGCAGTGCGCGTAGGACTCATCGGACGATGAGTCCAATAGAACCTTGCGCCGGAGACCCTTTTGGGTCCCCGCGGCCTTCTTCTTGGTCGTCTTTTCCGGCATCTCGTAAGGTGCCGGAGGCAGCATCTTCAATAGAAGAGCATTTGCAGGATCTTCAGGCAGGGGGGCTGGGCAATCAAGCTGCCCCGCTGTCTTTATCCAATCCTGTTAATGACATAAGAGCTTAGATCCAACACATAACTAAACCAGGGCACATAAATACCCTGAGAGATATAAAAAGCCTACCGGATGGGCATGGCGCTTTGTGCTGAGTCCGCGGTCCTCGGTGAGGGAGGGAGGCATCTCGGCGCCCTTGAACAGGACCCTCCAAACATCCTCATGCATCGTGTCGTAGAGCTCTCACAGCATCTGGTGCTGGGCCGAGTCGAACTCCCACAAAACAAATGCCCGTCATTGGCACGGAAGGATCCGGCGGAAGAGCATAACCTGGACCACGTTGACGAGCTTAATTTTCTTGTTCGTCATGTTCTAGATGTAGGTCTGGAGTCCGGTCAGCTCTACCGAAGAACCCCAGGAAAGACCCTTCTTTTTACAGGAGGTGAGCTCCATCGGGATTCCGGATCGAAATTTGGGGGCCGCCACCCAGTTGGAGTTGCGCGGCTCGGTGATATAGAACCACCCCGATTGCCACCCCTTTATGGTATCCATGTAGGTACCCTCGAGCCAGGTGACATTAGGCATCTTGCCCACCATGGCGCCTCCGCACTCTGCTTGCTGGCCACCCACCACCTTCGGTTTGACATTGAAGGTTTTTAGCCATAGACCGAAGTGGGGCCTGCTACGGAGGAAGGCCTCGCACACGAGGATAAATGCCGAGATGTTGAGGATGAAATTGGGGGCCAGATCATGAAAATCCAGCCCGTAGTAGAACATGAGCCCGCAGACAAACGGGTGGAGAGGAAATCCCAGTCCGCGGACGAAATGGGTCAGAAAAACTACCCTCTCACAGGGTTCGGGCGTGGGGACGATCTGCCCCACAGTCGGCAGCCGGTGCGCGATATTCGCAGCTAGGTATCCGGCTCCCCATAACTTTTTGATGTTTTCCTCCATGACAAAGGAAACCATCCACTTGCCTCCTGCTCCAGACATGCTTGGAGTTGTTTGAGAGGAAGAACGCGAGCTTGGGCGCTAGAGCTCGAGTGTGCGGGAATGGGTAAGCGAGAAGGAAGAAGGCGTGGG
This sequence comes from Triticum monococcum, assembly GCA_034509565.1. Lineage (NCBI taxonomy): Eukaryota > Viridiplantae > Streptophyta > Magnoliopsida > Poales > Poaceae > Triticum > Triticum monococcum. Next base: position 748,025,834 of record CM067843.1, on the reverse strand, counting down.
TGTAAAAAGTAAATCTTTGTCCCTTTATAAGGGCGGAGGAGGCGATGAGTCTCCCCACTTGCCTGGCAAAACCGCTTATTCCCCAGGCACCGCAATTGATGGCGCGGTTGGGTTACCCACGTCCGTATTGATGAGAATCCCGTGATAAGGGGAACACGATATCTACTTTGACAAGACATATCAAGAAAACCGCCCCGCGATATGCACGGAGCTTGTTGAGAAAAGCGGTTCGAATAATAACCGGACCATGAAGTGATGTCATACTATCAAAACGTGTTAGCAGATTAGATTTGTGGAAGTATTATTCTCTCTACGGTGGTACGTGGAACTTATTTTGCAGGGTCGTACACTATCCTTGCATTCAAACTCTTCCATGGTGTATTCGGAGGAGGAACCCGCCTCACAATGCCGAAGACAACACTGCGCGCCGGACTCATCGTCATTGAAGCCTGGTTCAGGGGCTACTGAGGGAGTCCTGGATTAAGGGGTCTCCGGACAGCCGAACTATATCCTTTGGCCAGACTGTTGGACTATGAAGATACAAGATTGAAGACTTCGTCCCGTGTCCGGATCGGACTCTACTTGGCATGGAAGGCAAGCTAGGCAATACGGATATGGATATCTCCTCCTTTGTAACCGACCTTGTGTAACCCTAGCCCCCTCCGGTGTCTATATAAACCGGAGGGTTTTAGTCCGTAGGACAACAGACAATCATACCATAGGCTAGCTTCTAGGGTTTAGCCTCTCTGATCTCGTGGTAGATCAACTCTTGTAATACTCATATCATCAAGAACAATCGAGCAGGACGTAGGGTTTTACCTCCATCAAGAGGGCCCGAACGTGGGTAAACATCGTGTCCCCTACCTCATGTTACCATCCGCCTTAGACGCATAGTTTGGGACCCCCTGCCCGAGATCCGCCGGTTTTGAAACCGACACAAGGCACGTATTGTATTGTTGCCATCAAGGATAACAAGATGGGGTTTATATCATATTGCATGAGTTCATCCCTCTACATCATGTCATCTTGCTTAACACGTTACTTTGTTCTCTTGAACTTAATACTATAGATGCATGCTGGATAGTGGTCGATGTGTGGAGTAATAGTAGTAGATGCAGGTAGGAGTCAGTCTACTTGTCTCGGACGTGATGCCTATATACATCTATTTTACTTGCATCTTTATTTCTCTTTATCATAAAAATACCAAAAATATTATCTTATCATATCTATCAGATCTCACTCTCGTAGGTGACCGTGAAGGGATTGACAACCCCTTTATCGCGTTGGTTGTGAGGAGTTTATTTGTTTGTGTAGGTGTGAGGGACTCGTGCGTGGCCTCCTACTGGATTGATACCTTGGTTCTCAAAAACTAAGGGAAATACTTACACTGCTCTGCTGCATCACCCTTTCCTCTTCAAAGGAAAACCAACGCAGTGCTCAAGAGGTAGCAAGAAGGATTTCTGGTGCCGTTGCCGGGGAGATTCGCGCCAAGTCAAGTCAACATTTGACTCCCGACAACGAGCCATTTCTGGCGCCGTTGCCGGGGAGTCTGCGCAAAAGTCAACATACCAAGTACCCATCACAAACCCTTATCTCCCGCATTACATTATTTGCCATTTGCCTCTCATTTTCCTCCCCCCCCCCCACTTCACCCTTGCCGTTTTATTTGCCCTTCTTCTGCTCGTCTTTCCATTTGCTTTGATGTATTACTTGGCTCGTTTGCTTGTTTGGTTGGAATAGTTGTTTATTTATTACTAAACAGAGAACCTAAACATCTATGGATCCTCATTCGCTTGCTAATCTTTTTAAGAGATCAAATTATGATGAACCAATTGCTAGTGATTTTTGTGCACTAGATTATCTTTATGAAGTTTTGCTTGAAATTCGTGAATCTAAAAATTGTGATAAAGTACTTTACAGAGTGATTCACGATGAATCTTTGAATAAAAAGCATGATTGCAATGATGATAGTATAAATTCTATTAATGTCAATTGTGCTAATAATATGCAAAACCCTAAGCTTGGGGATGCTAGTTTTGCTATGTCTACTACTTGTTGCAATGATCATGATTGGGGTGATTCTTCTTTTGATCTTGAAAATTTATTTAAGCCCCATGATAAATATGAGATTGATAATAGTGTTTGCAATATTATTGAAAGTGGGTTTGGAAGAGTGTCAACTTTAGATCCCACATATTTGGAGAATGTTCAGTCTTATGAAAATTTTGATAAAAGTGGGTTTGGAGAAGTCATGACTTTAGTTAATGTTAATCTCACTATTTTGGAAGAGTGTCAACTTTGCATGCATGTGGATCATATTGAAAATATTTGATGTGATAGGTATTTTGTTGAATTTGCTTATGATCCTACATGTAATTATTATGAGAGAGGAAAATATGGTGGTATAAATTTTCATGTTACTAAATTACCGTAACTTTCTGTATCCACGAGATCCCATCTTGGGGCCTTTTCCGCAGCTCCGCCAGAGGGGGTATCGATCACGGAGGGCTTCTACATCAACACCATAGCCTCTCCCATGAAGTGTGAGTAGTTTACGTCAGACCTACGGGTCCATAGTTATTAGCTAGGTGGCTTCTTCTCTCTTTTTGGATCTCAATACAAAGTTCTCCCCCCTCTCTTGTGGAGATCTATTCGATGTAATCTTCTTTTGCATTGTGTTTGTTGAGACCGATGAATTGTGGGTTTATGATCAAGTTTCTCTATGAACAATATTTGAATCTTCTCTGAATTCTTTTATGTATGATTGGTTATCTTTGCAAGTCTCTTCGAATTATTAGTTTGGTTTGGCCTACTAGATTGATCTTTCTTGCAATGGGAGAAGTGCTTAGCTTTGGGTTCAATCTTGCGGTGTCCTTTCCCAGTGACAGTAGGGGCAGCAAGGCACGTATTGTATTGTTGCCATCGAGGATAACAAGATGGGGTTTATATCATATTGCATGAGTTTATCCCTCTACATCATGTCATCTTGCTTAAAGCGTTACTCTGTTCTCTTGAACTTAATACTCTATGTCGATGTCAAAACTGGCGGATCTCGGGTTGGGGGTCCCGAACTGTGCGTCTAGGCCGGATGGTAATAGGAGGCAGGGGACACGATGTTTTACCCAGGTTCGGGCCCTCTTGATGGAGGTAAAACCCTACGTCATGCTTGATTAATATTGATGATATGGGTAGTACAAGAGTTGATCTACCACGAGATCAGAGAGGCTAAAACCCTAGAAGCTAGCCTATGGTATGATTGTCTGTTGTCCTACGGACTAAAACCCTCCGGTTATATAGACACCGGAGAGGGTTAGGGTTACGCAAGATTGGTTACAAAGGAGGAGATATCCATATCCGTGTTGCCTAGCTTGCCTTCCACGCCAAGTAGAGTCCTATCCGGACACGAGACGAAGTCTTCAATTTTGTATCTACATAGTCCAACAGTCCGGGCAAAGGATATAGTCCGGCTGTCCGGAGACCCCCTAATACAGGACTCCCTCAGTAGCCCCTGAACCAGGCTTCAATGACGATGAGTCCGGCGCAATATTGTCTTCGGCATTGCAAGGCGGGTTCCTCCTCCGAATACATCACAGAAGAATTTGAATACGAGGATAGTGTCCGACCCTGCAACATAAGTTCCACATACTTCTGTAGAGAGAATAATATTTTTGCAAATCTAATTTGCTGACTTGTTTTGGCAACATGACGTTAAGTCATGGCCCGGTGATTATTCGAATCGTTTCGTTTAACTAGCCCCGCACATAATGCGAGGCAGTTTTTTGACACGTCTTGTCAAATCAGAGATCGTGTCCCCTTATTACGGGATTCTCATCAATACGGGCGTGGGTAACCCAACCGCGCCATCGATTATGGCGCTTGGGGGATGAGCGAGTTTTACCAGGCAAGTGGGGATGCTTAGTTTCGTCCGCCCATATAAAGGGATAAGGATTCACCTTTCTATCCATGCCTTCTTCCTCCTTTGCTCATCTGTTTTCGCACACTCGAGCTCTAGCGCCCAAGTCCGCACTTCCCACCTCCACCTTCTCCAACCATGTCCGGAGCGGGAGGCAGGTGGATGGTCTCCTCCGTCACGGATGGAGACATCAAGAAACTAAGGAGAGCCGGATACCTACCCGACGACATCGCGCACCGGCTCCCAGATGAGGGGCAGCTCATCCCCACCCCCAGGCCCCATGAGAGGGTAGTGTTCCTTACCCATTTCCTTCGCGGACTGGGATTCCCTCTCCATCCATTCGTCCGGGGGCTCGTGTTCTATTACGGACTGGATTTCCACGATCTGGCCCCGAACTTCATCCTCAACATCTCGGCGTTTATCGTCGTGTGCGAGGCTTTCCTCCGCATCAAGCCCCACTTCGGATTATGGTTGAAGACCTTCAATGTCAAGCCGAAGGTTGTGGGCGGGCGCCAGGCGGAGTGCGGAGGCGCCATGGTGGGCAAGATGCCCAACGTAACATGGCTCGGGGGCTCCTTTGTGGAAACCATAAAGGGGTGGCAATCGGGGTGGTTCTACATCACCGAGCTGCGCGGCCCTACATGGGCAGCGGCCCTCGAGTTCCGATCTGGCATCCCCACGCGGCTCACTTCATGGAAAGAGAAGGGCCTATCCTGGGGTAGTTTGAGTAAGCTGACCGGACTCCAGACATGTATTCAAAACATGGTGAACAAGAAGCTCAAACTTGTCAACATGGTCCAGGTCATGCTCCACCGCCGGATCCTCCCGTGCCAACAAAGGGAGTTCAACTTGTGGGAGTTCGACCCGGCGCAGCACTGAACTCTGAACAGGCTCTTCGACACGACTCACGAAGATGACTGGAGGGTGCTGTTCAAAAGCGTCGAGGTCCCCCCTCCTATTACTAAGGATCGCAGATTCAACGCGAAGCGCCAAGCCAGTGTGGTAAGCTGCTTTACCTTTCATAGGATACTTATTTTTTATAGATTGACTCCATGGGATCGAAACTCCCGTACCTTTGACAGGACTGGCAGGAGACAGCCGGACAGATCGACTGTCCGGCTCCTTTGCCCGAAGGACCCGCAGATGCTCTCCTAGCAAAGATGCTGACTCCGGCCCCTTATACGGTGCCGGAGAAGACTAAGAAGGCCAAGGGAACCCGAAAGAGTTCCCGACGCCAGGCGTCGTCGGACTCACCGTCCGATGACTCTGCGGTGCACTCTTCCCCTGAAGACGAGGAAGAAGAAGAAAATGCTCCCCCGCCGGCTGGGGGAGATAAGAAAAGGAAGGCCGCCCTGGCTGGGGGGTGGGGGGCGAAGGGTCCAAGAAGGGAAGGGGGCGAAGGGTCCAAGAAGGGAAGGACTCTCCTTCCGGACAGCTCCACCGTCGTCGATGAAGATGGAGACGAGTGGTTGCCTAGGGCCAAGCCCCTGGCTAGATCGTAAGTATTCGGATACCAGAGTAACTCATAGCATTTCTTTGTCGCACTGCTTTCCCTAACGCCGAACATAATTATGCAGGCTGCCACGAGCCAGTATCAATGTATCATCGGACGGCTCCCTAGGCTAGTCAGACATGGATAGTGATCCAGTCCCGACCGCCACCTCCCCTCATCCCGCCGACGACGCCGAGGTGCTATCTCAAGAGGCACCGGATCGAGGGGGGACAGTCCCAGAGGCGCCTCCAGGCATCCTTCCGGACTCCGAGAGCCGAGGGGACGGGGCCCTGAGAGCTCCGAGTTCGGTCCTCAGCCGAACACCGCGCCGGAACCTCCAGTGGTTCCGGGCTCGGGCAGGCGGCCTCCTTCTAAGAGGGGCAAGACGCCTATGCCGGTGACCTCTATCCATCCATAGGCGCCGGACAATCTGCTGGAAGCGCTTCGCAGCGCTTCCATCGACAAGGGGCACCGTACTATTATGAGTGCGGTGGTCCAGAAGGTTCAGTCCGCCAAGAGCGGGTTGACTGAAGCATGTGCCAGCCTTCTAACAGGATTTGAGGTAAGTGTTTTAAAATGTAGTAGAAATATTACCGCATAGACAGTAGCCCCTGATGCTATGTTCGGTGTTCACAAAGAAAAGCCGAACAGAGGATCAAATAATATCGCAGGAGTCTAATATAAGTATGTCAATATGCATATGCAGGCTTCACTGCTGGCGTCCGCCGCACTGACTGCGGAGGTCGCCGTACTGAAGCAGGACCTCGAGGGGTCCAGGAAAGAGCTCGACCTTGTCAAGAGTCAGCTCGAGGAGAACAAGGGTAAGTAATACCCTGTTTATAGATATGTATATATAAGAGAAGACGCGATTGCAAAATGACAGGATCATCGTATATTTGCCAGGGGCCACGACCGAGGTGGCGACCCTGAAGCAAGCGCTAACCAAGGCCAAAGATAAAGCGGCCAACAAGCGCACCGAGCGAGAGAAGCACGAGGCTCGGGTGGGCGAGGTGCAGCAAGAGCTTCAAGCTGTCGTGGAGAAGCACGAGGCGTTGGAGCTTGACTCAAAGACGCGGGAGTCTGAGCTTGCCGCGGCCCTCGAGAGCGCAAAGAGTGCCAAGGCCGAAGCCTAAAAGGCCCTCTAGGAGATCGACGCAATGAAGAAGATAGCGGCGGGTAAGGCTTTCTATATGCAAAGCAAGCATGTAAAAGTATATTACCGATTACTTACCTGAATCCGGAGCTCTCCAGGAGCGTTCGCAGATTTGCCCCGCAGTGTGTCCGATGCCGCACAATTTTACCAGGCCGAGGATGGAAGCTCAATGGAGAAGCTATTCTGGTCTTAGTATGCTGAGGCCGGACACCCCGTTGTCACGACCGGTTTTCCAATAAAAATATTTATTGAGAAACCAATCTTTGAGTCCAGTATGAGAGAAAATCCTCCTCACTGGTAGACAAATACTTGATATAATAAGCCAGTAGCATAGAATATATTACAGGGTTGAGCTAGGGCTGCTCAACAAATTATTACAAGCGCGCCAATAATTATACATAATGGCGAATATAACACAATGATATGGTGGCATACTACTGTCTCGAGGATATAGTGGTGGTGGAATAACACAATGGGAAGTGTGGTAACACGACTCTCAAACTGGCATCTCATCGAGCGTCAAGGTGAGGCTCGATAAATTTATTCGGGTTGCGGAAGCGGGTATAAAACTGTGACCGAGACCAGGGTCGCACGAGACTGACTGGGATTCCTCTAGGCGTCGGACTCGCTATCGAACTCTTCATCCATGAGATCGCCTTCGTCAGCATCTGGCCAAATCAACAAGCCAGTGAGTACTTTGAAAGTACTCGCAAGACTGTTCGGACGTAAGATATAACAAATGCATGCATGAATGCATCATGAATAATCTTCCCAATGCACAATTAAAAATTTGCATAACGAAGTAAGTACGAGGGAAACGGCGGTAGTCCGCCTGAAATCCCAACAAAAATATAAATGTGAACCGATCGGGTGTCTGAAGCGACGCCTCGAAAGGTGAACTAATAATAACGGAAAATCATGCCACAGTCGGACGTCTGAGCGACATCACAGAAAGGGCTTTAAAAGAAATGCCACAGTCGGACGTCTGAGCGACATCACAGAAAGGGCTTTAAAAGAAATGCCACAGTCGGACGTCTGAGCGACATCACAAAAAGGGCTTTAAAGGAAATGCCACAGTCGGACGTCTGAGCGACATCACAGAAAGGGCTGTAAAAGAAATGCCACAGTCGGACGTCTGAGCGACATCACAGAAAGGGCTTTAAAAGAAATGCCACAGTCGGACGTCTGAGCGACATCACAGAAAAGGGCTTTAAAAGAAATGCCACAGTCGGACGTCTGAGCGACATCACAGAAAGGGCTTAAAAAGAAATGCCACAGTCGGACGTCTAAGCGACATCACAGAAAGGGCTTTAATCCACAAGTAAATAATACTCATAATAAATTTTCAGTTCATGATAATAAACGGGTTAGTCCATCCACAGGAATAAACTTTTAACCGGGCTTAGTGCTCACGAGATTCACCGGAGTATCTGTCACCAAAAACTGGCACTTGTCAGGATAAGTCAGCGCAAAAATTTGGATATGGATAGGATGATTTGGAGATTTATGACTCTGCAGAGTTTGTACAAAAATTTCCCACAGCTAACGGATTTCCGTAGTCCCGAAGGACTAGTTCCGTTTACGGTATTTCGGAAGTAAACACAGCTAACCAGTACACACCCATCCTATCTCTCGATGCCAGGACTCACCCTAGACATCGTCCAAGAAAAACTTTGAGACGGGGAGATCACAATCTCGAATAGCATGGGATCAAATTTATATACGCGCGCTCTAAGGGGTGCCCCCCTCTCGGTCCCAACCGGAAACACCCATGCCCCCTGACCGGATGACTGGCTTTAATCCAGGGCCATGGAACCATCATCCCGGCCTCTCCTTTTGGTGTGTACCAGGAAAGCGGTTTGCAACTTACTAAGCCATATTCCTTGCGGAAAACATGTGGTAGTACAAGGAAGGAAAAGGGAGGAACTGGACCGATACGATTTGACACAGTAGTCAAATAGTCTGGCATAAGACTGACATGCTACAACACTGCCATCTTACCCATCCTCATGCCAACCCATGGCCATTCATACTCACATCCATCCACTTATGGATCATCGAGCTCACTTACCTTGATCATGCATGAAAATAACGTTCATGGGTATGCTCATCAACATGCCATGAAACTAACTAAATGCAAAACATGCCAAGACACTCATCATATCAAAAGTTCAAACATGCTTGCCTGGTTCAGAGTAGTCGGAACCTAGCTCGGTGAAGTTCGCGGCTCCGTCACCTCCTTCGGCATCTACGGTATATAGAAAATATAGGTGCTATAGTAAATACCAAGAAGTGCACAAAAAGTATTCCAATTTTTTTTCAAATAAATCTGATAAAAAACTAGACAAAATTTCAAAGAGAATAGAAAAACAATCAATCAAAAATACTTTTCTGTTTAAAAGTTATAAGGGTTTTAGTCCAGGGACTCATCTGTAATGAAACAGAATATTTCCAGGGGCTAGCTCATAAAAACTGAAAACGCTTCGGCAGAGAATACGCCAGCCCAGGAGGAAAACGCATTTGGCAGAATACGTTTTCAGAAACGGTTCGTTTAGAAAGAGACAGAGAGGCTGACGGGAAGGTCCCACCCGTCAGGTTTGAAATTTCAAAACGGGCGGCTGAGCTCGACGGAGCCCGAGAGCCGCGGTGGTCGCCGGCGGCGATCCACGGCGAGGCAAGGGGATCGGAGGGTACCTCCTTGCTCAGGACGTCCTTCCGCGTCGGTTGGTGGTGGTGGTGGTCGCCGGCGAGTACCACGTCGACGGCGAGCCCTGCTCCGGCGGACGACGGCTCGGGTGGAGATGGACTTCGCCGGGGGGAAGCTGCGAAGGTCAAATTGGTGCGTGGGTTAGCTCACTGGGTGCTCGAGCAAGCTATTGACGAAGTTTGGGCGCCGGGGACGGCCTCACCGGAGCGAATCAAGGTGGAGGCCGAGGCGGATCGAGGCGGCCGCAGTCGAGGAAGAAGGGGCCCTCGAGGCTCTTCTAGTTGCTGGTCGGGGTCCAGAGAGGTAGTGGAGGTGTGCGGGGGTGAGAGGGAACCTGGGGGTGCTATATATAGCCGGCCCGAGGCGGTTGCCGCGTACGGGATAAGTCCGGCGAGCGATTACGGCGGCGCCGGGGTTAGGCAGTGGGATTAGGGGTTTAGGCATCGTCTAGGTGGAGTAGAGGTTCCATTTCGGGGTCCAGCTCAGCATGGGAGGGGAGTTTTACGGCCGGCTCCAACGGAACGGCCGTGCGGCACATCGGCGGCAGGGAGCGCGTTCCGTGCTTGCCAGGCCACGGTGACTGTGCAGCGGGCTGCGCTGGCATGCATGTGCCACGCGGAGAGCCAGGGAGAGTTGGGCGGTGCCGAACGGCGTTGCGCCACTGTTTTGCTTCCGGTCGGCCGTTACGGTGGATTGGCCGCCGCGGGACACGCCGGCGCAGGCGGGCCAGGGCGCCACCGACGCCCGGAAGGCGCCAAGCGCGTGTGCGGCACTCCAGACAAGAGGGAGAGGCGGCGAGGATCGTGCCAAGGGCACTGTCCACGCGTGACTGAAACTGGCGAGGAGAAAACGACACTGAACTCTGAACTTACTGAATTACTGAAAGTGCAAAAATTCAGTGTATGCAAGGTGTTCGACAGAATGATTCAGGTCTCTAGGGATTTTTCCTAGAGCTGATTTTTGGTGGAGTGGCTACTCATTGTTCCAGTAAGCTGCCTGAATTTTTGTAGAATTTTTGGGGGAGTGTAGATATGAATTTTACCAAATTTGGCAAATCTGGTCCAAACTTGCAGAGGCTTAAATTTGAAAAAAATTGAAAAGAAGGAGAGTGGACCAAGATGGTTCTGAGTTGTGGATGCTAAGGACAATCCAGAGGAGTTGGTTTGAGATCAAAACTCAAAGGAAATAAGGTACTTGCTTTGTAAATGGCTCAGACTCCACATAATTGACAAAAATGATTTGAGATGAAAAATGTTTGAAATAAAATACAAAACCTGTTTGGATTAGTTGGGACACAGAACTTAGGTTGCTCCAAGAGGGAGGGGAGGTTTTGGAGTGGTTTTACCACCTGTGACATGGTGAAATCAAGGGTGATTTCAAAAAGAAAGAAGTCCCAAAACTCCTAGGGTTTCTTTTTAAATGAAAAATAAATAAGTTTGAGAGGGGAACAACCAGAAGAAAAGCTTCCAAAAATTCAACACCAAAATTGAAAAGGAAAGGAAATCCTTGCCAAAGGTGAAAGGAAGTTTTTGAAGAGGAAGGGTTTTCTGAAAAAGAAATTTTTAAAGGCCCTCATTTAGAATCCAATAAAGTTTTTGATTAAAACCAAATGATAAATTTTGGAGTGTCACAACACCTACCACCTTAGGAAAAATCTCGTCCCCGAGATTTCAGCTGATCCTTAAATAAGTGTGGATGCTCTGTCCGAAGAAAATCCTCTCTTTCCCAAGTAGCTTCACTGTCGGTGTGATTGCTCCACTGGACTCTGAAGAATTTTATGGTCTTCTGTCGGGTTCTCCTTTCAGACTCCTCTAATATTCTTACTGGACGTTCCCGATAAGTGAGGTCTGGCTGCACGTCAATGCTCTCATGGGATACTTGTTTCTCTAGGTTTCTCACGCACTTCCTCAATTGCGAGACGTGGAACACGTCATGGACATCGGATAATTCCTTGGGTAAGTCTAGCTGGTAGGCTACCGTGCCTCTTCGTGCCATTATACAGAATGGTCCAATGAATCTTGGTGCGAGCTTCCCTTTTATCTTGAATCGTTGCAATCCTCTCATAGGAGATACTTTCAGGTATACGAACTCACCGGGCTTGAAGCTGACCCTACGATGTTTCTGATCATAATAACTCTTCTGTCGACTTTGAGCGGTCTTAAGTCGGTCTCTGATTAGCTTGACTTTTTCCTCGGCTTCTCTGAGCATGTCTGGTCCGAAGATGCGGCTGTCTCCGGTCTCTGACCAATTCAACGGGGTACGAGATCTCCGTCTGTATAAAGCCTCAAATGGTGCCATTTGCAGGCTGGCCTGGTAGTTATTGTTGTACGCGAATTCGGCGTATGGCAGGCTTTCTTCCCAACTGGTTCCATATGTGAGGACACATGCTCTCAGCATGTCTTCTAAAATCTGGTTTACGCGTTCCGTTTGTCCATCGGTCTGTGGGTGGTATGCGGTACTGAAGGCTAGTTGAGTTCCCAGAGCCTGTTGTAAATGCTCCCAAAATCTAGAGGCGAACTGAGTGCCTCTGTCGGATATTATAGTCTTCGAGACTCCATGCAGACAAACTATGCGGGTGAGATAAATCCTGGCAAGCCGCTGAGTATTGTAGGTTGTCTTTACTGGAATGAAATGTGCCACCTTGGTTAACCTGTCAGTGATGACCCAGATGGCATCATTCCCATGCTGTGACCGAGGTAGTCCGACAATGAAATCCATCCCTACCTCATCCCATTTCCACTCAGGTATTTTGTTTGGTTGCAGTAGTCCGGCCGGTCTCTGATGCTCAGCTTTTATGCGTTGACACGAGTCGCAACGTGTAATCAAGGTGGCTATGTCCCTCTTCATACCGTGCCACCAAAATCTTTCCTGAATATCTTTATACATCTTGGTCCCGCCAGGGTAGATCGAGTACGGGGCGGTGTGGGCTTCATCTAGGATTTGCTGTTTAAGGTCTTCAATGTTTGGTACGCAGAGTCTTTCTCCGTACCACAATATTCCTTCATCGTCTATGACGAATTCTGAGGCCTTGCCCATACTCACCTTTCTTTTGATGCCTTCGATGCTGGGGTGACCGGGCTGAGCTCCTTTAATTTCCTCCACAAGGTCGGGTTGTATTTCCAAGTTTGATATGGTGCCTTCTGCGACCATTAACAAATTGAGCTTGGCAAATTCTTGTTGGAATTCGGGCCTCAAGCTTTGCAGATTGCTTTCGTCGGAGTTGGGGTTCCGACTAAGAGCATCGGCCACTACATTTGCTTTTCCTGGATGGTAATGGATACCAACATCATAATCCTTTACCAATTCCAACCAGCGTCTCTGTCGTAAATTTAGTTCTAGCTGCGTGAAAATATATTTGAGACTTTTGTGATCCGTATATATTTCACATCGGTTCCCAAGTAAGAAATGCCTCCATTCTTTGAGTGCATGAATGACCGCTGCCATTTCTAAGTCATGAGTGGGATAATTTTCCTCATGCTTGCGAAGTTTCCTTGAAGCATAGGCGACAACCTTGCCTTCCTACATCAACACGCATCCGAGACCCTTTCTGGACGCGTCACAAAATACTTCAAAATTCTTGTGTATGTCTGGCACAATTAATACTGGTGCTGTTGTTAATTTTCGCTTTAGCTCTTGGAAACTCTTTTCGCAGGCTTCTGCCCATTCAAACTTCTTGTCTTTCTTGAGTAACTGCGTCATAGGCTTGGCTATGGTGGAAAATCCTTCAATAAATCTGCAGTAATATCCTGCCATTCCCAAGAAACTACGTATATCTGTTACGCTTGCTGGCGACTTCCAGCCAAGTATGGCCTTGACTTTCTCTGGGTCCACGGCGATACCATCTTGGGTTAGCACGTGGCCTAGAAAGCCTACTTGTCTTAGCCAAAATTCGCACTTGCTGAACTTGGCATACAATTGGTGTTTCCTGAGTTCTCCTAGCACAATCCTGAGATGTTCTGCGTGCTCTTCCGGTGTTTTGGAGTATACCAGAATATCGTCGATGAATACCATGACGAACTTGTCCATATATTTCATAAATACTTTGTTCATGAGGTGAACAAAATATGCAGAGGCATTTGTTAATCCAAATGGCATTACTGTGAACTCATACAGTCCATATCTGGAAGTGAAGGCTGTTTTGGGGATATCTTCCGTTCGCACCTTTAATTGATGGTATCCAGATCTTAAGTCAATTTTTGAAAATACCTTGGCCTAAGGAAGTTTATCAAACAAATCGTTTATCCTTGGCATCGGATATTTGTTCTTAATTGTGACCATGTTAAGTGCTCGATAGTCAATACACAATCTCAGCGTTCCATCCTTCTTTTTGGCAAATAAAATTGGTGATCCCCAAGGTGAGGAGCTGGCTCGAATATATCCTTTGTCCAGCAATTCTTTTATTTGTTTCTTCAATTCAACCAACTCGGATGGTGCCATTCTGTATGGTTTCTTGTATATGGGGGTGGTTCCTGGGGCGAGCTCAATGCAGAACTCTATCTCTCGGTCCGGTGGCATGCCTGGTAGTTCTTCAGGGAATACATCCGGAAATTCACATACCACTGGAACCTTGTTTAGCTCAGAAACGTCTACCTTATTCAATCTCGGTTGCCGGGATATTTTTCCTTCCTTGGCTGACACTCTTATCGTCTTCCCATGGTGGTGTGTGAGGATTACGGTCCGATTGAAACAGTCAATAAAACCTTTGTTGGCGGTCAGCCAGTCCATCCCTAAGATGACATCCAGTCCTTTGTTTTCCAACACAATAAGATTTGCGTGAAACTCCAATCCTCCGAACTCAATAACCACATTCTGACAGAAATTCTGAGTAACTTGCTGAATCCCAGGGGATTTGATGATCATGGATTTCTCCAAAGGAAGCATCGAAAACTTATTTTGCAAAGCAAAACTTTTCGAAATGAAAGAGTGAGAAGCTCCAGAATCAAACAAAACCGTTGCGGGTATGGTGTTGACAGGAAACGTACCGAGTACGATATCCGGAGCATTTTGTGCCTCCTCTTTGGTTACGTGGTTTAGAAGACCCTTCCTGTGGTTGTTGCTGGGATTGAAATTGTTTCGCTTGGGCGCTGAATTATTGCCGCCGTTGTTTGGCTTTGGGGTTGAGTTTCTAGGCTTGGGACACTGCTTGGCATAGTGCCCTTCCTCTCCACATGCGTAACAAGTAACGCCGGGGCGATATATGAACTCCTTGTCCCTTGCATGAAAATTCTTGATTTGGCGTGAGACATTGGATGGGAATTTGTGTGTCCCACCCTTTTGAAACTCTGTCTTGCTTCGGGGATTGCGAGCATGGTTGGTCTGGTCCCTTTTTCGCTTGCGAATATCTTCCAGACTGCGTCTCTCATTTTCCAGAGTAATGGCCTTGTCCACCAATGTCTTAAAATCGGGAAAAGTGTGCACGAACAGTTGGCATTTAAGTGCGGGCGCTAGTCCGTCAAGGAATTTCTCCATCTTCTTGCTTTCAGTCCTACGCTCTTCATTGGCATAGCGAGACAATAGTGTAAATTGACTGTTGTAATCTGCCACTGTCAAGTTCCTTTGTTTGAGGTCATCGAACTCTCTCTTTTTGATTTTCATAATACTCTTAGGAATGTGTGCACCGCGGAAACCTTCCTTGAAATCATCCCAGGTTATGTCACCTTCGTTTGGATGCATATGCAAAAAATTCTCCCACCAAGATGCGGCTGCTCCTGTGAGATAGTGCGGAGCATACAATACCTTCTCGGGATCTGAACATTTTGCAATAATTAATTTCCTCTCCATATCCCGAAGCCAGTCCTCGGCTTCAAGAGGCTTGTCAGTATGAGAAAATGTTTGGGGACGCGTCTTCTGTAGCTCGGATAACTTGGAATGCTGCGGATACTGTCCATGGTAATTTCCCATGTTGATGACTTGGTTCATCATTTCACGATGTTGTTGCTGACTCTGTTTATAAAGGCGGCACATTTGATAAAGTGCCGTTTCACTGCCCTGTTGACTCGACTGCCCTTGCGTGAAATTGTTGCCTAGTTGAGTGTCAAAATTTTCCTCTGGCGGAGTAGGCATGGAGCGAGTCCAAGGACGAGACATTTTTCACTCTGGGGATATATTTTGTAAAACTCATAAGAAAAATGAAGATGGTCATCAAAAACAACTCCAAAAATAAATATGCACAAGGATGGCAATTAATTTAAAAGTCCAAGATCACTTAAGAAAACAAATTGATTTGCGCACGGAGAAGGACTGCTCATTACATATCTTACACGCGGGCGATAATTATACAGTACATCACTCAGGATATGCGTACATAATCCTGACATGTTATTTAGGCTAGTCCACTCCTCCAGTTCTACATGATGCGCAAACAAGCTACTCCTGACAACATATCTTACAAAGCGGTACATCGCATGACGGGCAAACGCACTCAGCCGGAAATGTCGATGATCTCCTTGGCCCTGCCAAGGGTGAGGCGCAGTGAGGCTGGGGACTCGGCCTCCTCCTCACTAATAGGCTCCAGACGTGAAGAGCCGCGTCGGGTAGATGGAACGGTTGCCAGGGGCGGAGCAACACGAATAGGAGTGGGCACAGCGGGTGGTGCAGTGCGCACTGGAGTGGGCGCAAACGCCTGGTTGAACCCTCCGGTGGTAGGCAGGTGACGAGTAGGTGCATGAGATGCTGAGGACGAGACAAAAGTCAGTGGTGGTGCGGTGAGCAGGAGCTCCCTCCTGTTGGCGGCACAGCCATGAACTGAGTCCATGCGGGCAGCCACGAAGTCATCCACCAGGTTGTCGAAGGCTGCCTCCAGAGCCCGGAGATACTCAATAAGCATCTCAAAAGCCTCGTCTCGTTCTCCTCTGGGGCAGGAGAATGCGTAGTGGCAGGTGTAGGGCACATGGCATGGGAGATAACGGTAGCGACGAATCTTCATCGCGGGAAGGACATCCCTGAGGCGGGCTATCGCCTCACGGGCTGCCATCTGCATAGCATGCCTCTCCGTAGGCATGGCTCTTCCCACGAACAGGTAGCGGCGTAGCTCACCACGCCCTCCCTTGAACTGCACCGTGGCCTGGTGCATGGTCAGACCGTCGTTGACTCTGTGCTGGCGGAGTGTGAAGAATGGGCGCACAGCTGGCCCCATCGCGACCTGAACGATGAAGGAGAGAAGCTTGACAAACCCATCGGGTACGTTGGCGAAGGTCTGAGACTCGCAGTTGTTGTCGGCCATCTACAAAAGTAGGCAAAAATCCTGAATGGTCAGATCATAAATTTATGCTGACTGTCAGAAAATGACTACAATTGCAACAAAAATTAAATCGGCTCTATCATGCTAATAACCGATTAGCGATCGCACCTAGTGGCTTCCTACAGTCAGCCTGGCTCTGGTACCAAGCTTGTCACGACCGGTTTTCCAATAAAAATATTTATTGAGAAACCAATCTTTGAGTCCAGTATGAGAGAAAATCCTCCTCACTGGTAGACAAATACTTGATACAATAAGCCAGTAGCATAGAATATATTACAGGGTTGAGCTAGGGCTGCTCAACAAATTATTACAAGCGCGCCAATAATTATACATAATGGCGAATATAACACAATGATATGGTGGCATACTACTGACTCGAGGATATAGAGGTGGTGGAATAACACAATGGGAAGTGTGGTAACACGACTCTCAAACTGGCATCTCATCGAGCGTCAAGGTGAGGCTCGATAAATTTATTCGGGTTGCGGAAGCGGGTATAAAACTGTGACCGAGACCAGGGTCGCACGAGACTGACTGGGATTCCTCTAGGCGTCGGACTCGCTATCGAACTCTTCATCCATGAGATCGCCTTCGTCAGCATCTGGCCAAATCAACAAGCCAGTGAGTACTTTGAAAGTACTCGCAAGACTGTTCGGACGTAAGATATAACAAATGCATGCATGAATGCGTCATGAATAATCTTCCCAATGCACAATTAAAAATTTGCATAACAAAGTAAGTACGAGGGAAACGGCGGTAGTCCGCCTGAAATCCCAACAAAAATATAAATGTGAACCGATCGGGTGTCTGAAGCGACGCCTCGAAAGGTGAACTAATAATAACGGAAAATCATGCCACAGTCGGACGTCTGAGCGACATCACAGAAAGGGCTTTAAAAGAAATGCCACAGTCGGACGTCTGAGCGACATCACAGAAAGGGCTTTAAAAGAAATGCCACAGTCGGATGTCTGAGCGACATCACAGAAAGGTCTTTAAAAGAAATGCCACAGTCGGACGTCTGAGCGACATCATAGAAAGGGCTTTAAAAGAAATGCCACAGTCGGACGTCTGAGCGACATCACAGAAAAGGGCTTTAAAAAAAATGCCACAGTCGGACGTCTGAGCGACATCACAGAAAGGGCTTAAAAAGAAATGCCACAGTCGGACATCTAAGCGTCATCACAGAAAGGGCTTTAATCCACAAGTAAATAATACTCATAATAAATATTCAGGTCATGATAATAAACGGGTTAGTCCATCCACAGGAATAAACTTTTAACCGGGCTTAGTGCTCACGAGATTCACCGGAGTATCTGTCACCAAAAACTGGCACTTGTCAGGATAAGTCAGCGCAAAAATTTGGATATGGATAGGATGATTTGGAGATTTATGACTCTGCAGAGTTTGTACAAAAATTTCCCACAGCTAACTGATTTCCGTAGTCCCGAAGGACTAGTTCCGTTTACGGTATTTCGGAAGTAAACACAGCTAACCAGTACACACCCATCCTATCTCTCGATGCCAGGACTCACCCTAGACATCGTTCAAGAAAAACTTTGAGACGGGGAGATCACAATCTCGAATAGCATGGGATCAAATTTATATACGCGCGCTCTAAGGGGTGCCCCCCTCTCGGTCCCAACCGGAAACACCCATGCCCCCTGACCGGATGACTGGCTTTAATCCAGGGCCATGGAACCATCATCCCGGCCTCTCCTTTTGGTGTGTACCAGGAAAGCGGTTTGCAACTTACTAAGCCATATTCCTTGCGGAAAACATGTGGTAGTACAAGGAAGGAAAAGGGAGGAACTGGACCGATACGATTTGACACAGTAGTCAAATAGTCTGGCATAAGACAGGCATGCTACAACACTGCCATCTTACCCATCCTCATGCCAACCCATGGCCATTCATACTCACATCCATCCACTTATGGATCATCGAGCTCACTTACCTTGATCATGCATGAAAATAACGTTCATGGGTATGCTCATCAACATGCCATGAAACTAACTAAATGCAAAACATGCCAAGACACTCATCATATCAAAAGTTCAAACATACTTGCCTGGTTCAGAGTAGTCGGAACCTAGCTCGGTGAAGTTCGCGGCTCTATCACCTCCTTTGGTATCTACGGTATACAGAAAACATAGGTGCTATTGTAAATACCAAGAAGTGCACAAAAAGTATTCCAAATTTTTTTCAAATAAATCTGATAAAAAACTAGACAAAATTTCAAAGAGAACAGAAAAAGAATCAATCAAAAATACTTTTCTTTTTAAAAGTATAAGGGTTTTAGTCCAGGGAATCATCTGTAATGAAACAGAATATTTCCAGGGGCTAGCTCATAAAAACTGAAAACGCTTCAGCAGAGAATACGCCAGCCCAGGAGGAAAACGCATTTGGCAGAATACGTTTTCAAAAACGGTTCGTTTAGAAAGAGACAGAGAGGCTGACGGGCAGGTCCCACCCGTCAAGTTTGAAATTTCAAAACGGGCGGCTGAGCTCGACGGAGCCCGAGAGCCGCGGTGGTCGCCGGCGACGATCCAGGGCGAGGCAAGGGGATCGGAGGGTACCTCCTTGCTCAGGACGTCCTTCCGCGTCGGTTGGTGCTGGTGGTGGTCGCCGGCGAGTACCACGTCGATGGCGAGCCCTGCTCCGGCGGACGACGGCTCGGGAGGAGATGGACTTCGCCGGGGGGAAGCTGCGAAGGTCAAATTGGTGCGTGGGTTAGCTCACTGGGTGCTCGAGGAAACTATTGACGAAGTTTGGGCGCCGGGGACGGCCTCACCGGAGCGAATTGAGGTGGAGGCCGAGGCGGATCGAGGCGGCCGGAGTCGAGGAAGAAGGGCCCCTCGAGGCTCTTCTAGTTGCTGGTCGGGGTCCAGAGAGGTAGTGGAGGTGTGCGGGGGCGAGAGGGAACCTGGGGGTGCTATATATAGCCGGCCCGAGGCGGTTGCCGCGTACGGGATAAGTCCGGCGAGCGATTACGGCGGCGCCGGGGTTGGGCAGTGGGATTAGGGGTTTAGGCATCGTCTAGGTGGAGTAGAGGTTCCATTCCGGGGTCCAGCTCAGCACGGGTGGGGAGTTTTACGGCCGGCTCCAAAGGAACGGCCGTGCGGCACGTCGGCGGCAGGGAGCGCGTTCCGTGCTTGCCGGGCCACGGTGACTGTGCAGCGGGCTGCGCTGGCATGCATGTGCCACACGGAGAGCCAGGGAGAGTTGGGCGGCGTCGAACGGCGTTGCGCCGCCGTTTTGCTTCCGGTCGGCCGTTACGGTGGATTGGCCGCCACGAGACACGCCGGCGCAGGCGGGCCAGGGCGCCACCGACGCCCGGAAGGCGCCAAGCGCGCGTGCGGCACTCCAGACAAGAGGGAGAGGCGGCGAGGATCGTGCCAAGGGCACTGTCCACGCGTGACTGAAACTGGCGAGGAGAAAACGACACTGAACTCTGAACTTACTGAATTACTGAAAGTGCAAAAATTCAGTGTATGCAAGGTGTTCGACAGAATCATTCAGGTCTCTAGGGATTTTTCCTAGAGCTGATTTTTGGTGGAGTGGCAACTCATTGTTCCAGTAAGCTGCCTGAATTTTTGTAGAATTTTTGGGGGAGTGTAGATATAAATTTTACCAAATTTGGCAAATCTGGTCCAAACTTGCAGAGGCTGAAATTTGAAAAAATTTGAAAAGAATGAGAGTGGATCAAGATGGTTCTGAGTTGTGGATGCTAAGGACAATCCAGAGGAGTTGGTTTGAGATCAAAACTCAAAGGAAATAAGGTACTTGCTTTGTAAATGGCTCAGACTCCACATAATTGACAAAAATGATTTGAGATGAAAAATGTTTGAAATAAAATAGAAAACCTGTTTGGATTAGTTGGGACAGAGAACTTAGGTTGCTCCAAGAGGGAGCGGAGGTTTTGGAGTGGTTTTACCACCTGTGACATGGTGAAATCAAGGGTGATTTCAAAAAGAAAGAAGTCCCAAAACTCCTAGGGTTTCTTTTTAAATGAAAAATAAATAAGTTTGAGAGGGGAACAACCAGAAGAAAAGCTTCCAAAAATTCAACACCAAAATTGAAAAGGAAAGGAAATCCTTGCCAAAGGTGAAAGGAAGTTTTTGAAGAGGAAGGGTTTTCTGAAAAAGAAATTTTTAAAGGCCCTCCTTTAGAATCCAATAAAGTTTTTGATTAAAACCAAATAAAAAATTTTGGAGTGTCACACCCGTGCCAATGAGTGACCAGCTGAAGCAGACGGTCGAGCTACATAAGGCGGCCGATCAGGCCATGAAGGGCTTTATAGTCCGGCTGTGGCCTGGCGACGCCCTTCCGAACAGCTTCTTCGGCCTGGTAAGGCGGCTTGTGGATGCCTGCCCACGGCTGGAGGTCGTCAAGCGATCTATCTGCATTGAGGGTGCACGCCGGGCTTTCGCCCGTGTGAAATTGCAATGGGTCAAGCTAGACGCCGTGAAGCTGATCAAGGAGAGGCCACCGGAGGGCAAGGAGCACCGCCACCCTGAGATGTACTACGAGGGTGTTCTGCCGGGTGCCCGTCTCATAGCGGACGAGTGTTCAAAAGATGTAATATTTGAGTGAGACTTGCTCGTTTTATCCTGTATTTATGAAAACTTCTTTCATATGCGCTATGCAACGCTTGTTTGAATTTTAAAAATTACCTTTTGTTTGGCCGTTTATCAATCTGAGAGATGGCTAGTCCTCGGCTCTGCCCCCATGCCACGAGTGCTGGCGTGTTCGGGATAAACCTGAGCACTCTTGTTCCCATGTTTGGGTCCTTCGAGGGAGGTGCTCAGCACAGCGAACAAGGCAACCGGACTAATAATGCTTTATCACTCTCACTTAGCCATAGAATTCTATAATTTTAAATTTCCGCGAAGCCCCTGGTATTCGAAAGGCCAAATTTGGGGCGCGATACACGCCTTTAAGCCGGACAAGGCCAAATTTTGTCTCGCCTTATCATCACAGTGAGTTTTAGCTTTCTCTACTGAGGTGCTGAACCCAGCAGAACTGGGGCACAATTGCAGTAGTTCTCCTAGCGCTACCTTAGCCGATAGAGCGGAACGTAAGGTACCAAAACATAGGAGCCGGGCAAACCCAACATTTGACCAAAGACATGATTCAGAGCTGATGCATATAATGCTATAAGTTCGGCGTGCCGCACTTGTGAAAGTGTTCGGACTTTTCACACCGTATTGTGGGGTACGTAAGCCCCTGGTGTATTGGCCATACCAAAGTGTACGGTTGCAAGGCGTCATTAATGAACACAGTTGCAAGGCGTCATTAATGAACACACACACACACACACACACACACACACACACACACATATATATATATATATATAACAAGAATGCAATAATAGTCGTAATGTCATGCATTGTTAAAAAAAATTGCGTTAAAGCAGATTGATACAGATAGTGTGATAAGCAAAGAGTAGGACTATGCCCCTTCCAAGGGCAAGCCGAGGAATGATATTAAATCGAATAGTTCGCTCGTTACTGTAATCCACCTGGGAATTCCGTGGTATGACGTAGTTGTCTGCCTCCTTGGTTGCTGCATCATGTGTTCGGCAATAGTGCTGCCGGACAGTGTTTCCAGAGATTAATGTCCTAAAAAAAAGAAAAATAACCAAACGGGAAGCCCCTAGTGCGGTTTAAGCCGCGTCTTGGGGCGTGCCGTAGTTGTGCCCCCCTCCCCACTTGTGCCCATGGTATTTTTAATGCGTAATTATGTACGCGCGGCACGAGTTTCGCCATTGGGCTAGGATTGGGGGGTGTCCACCGTATTGCTACGCGAGCTCAGATCGCGCCAGGCGGTCTATTTGCCGATTGCTCCGAGCGCGCTTGAAGGTGTCCGGGTCTTGAAATGCCGAACTGGTGGATTGCCTTGAGAGGCTTTTTTGCGCTTTTGCTGCGAGGGCCGTAGTGTGCTCCTCTGTTCGGAGAGAGCGCTCTATGTTTCCATTGACTGTAATAACCCCGCGAAGTCCTGGCATCTTGAGCTTGAGGTATGCATAATGCGGTACCGCATTGAATCTCGCAAATGCGGTTCGCCCGAGCAGTGCATGATAACCACTGCAGAACGGGACTATATCGAAGATTAACTCTTCGCTTCGGAAGTTATCCGGGGATCCGAAGACCACTTCCAGTGTAATTGAGCCTGTGCAATGGGCCTCTACACCTGGAATGACGCCTTTAAAGGTCGTTTTGTGGGTTTTATCCTTGAGGGGTCTATACCCATTTTGCGCACTGTGTCATGATAAAGCAGGTTCAAGCTGCTGCCGCCATCCATAAGGACTCGAGTGAGGTGAAATCCGTCAATGATTGGGTCTAGGACCAATGCGGCGAATCCGCCATGACGGATACTAGTGGGGTGGTCCCTGCGATCGAAGGTGATCGGATAGGAGGACCAAGGGTTGAACTTTGGGGCGACTGGCTCCAACGCATATACTTCCCTAAGCGCACGCTTCCGCTCCCTCTTGGGGATGTGGGTTGCGTATATCATGTTCACTGTCTGCACTTGCGGGGGAAACCTCTTCTGTCCTTCGGTGTGCGGCTGCTGGGGCTCCTCCTCGTCATCGCTATGCGGCCCCTTGTCCTTGTTTTCGGCAATTAACTTGCCGGCCTGCTTGAACACCCAACAATCCCTGTTGGTGTGATTGGCTGGCTTGTCTGGGGTGCCATGTATTTGACACGAGCGATCGAGTATACGGTCCAAGCTGGACGGACCCGGCATACTTTGTTTGAATGGTTTTTTCCGCTGACCGGGTTTAGAGCCTTTGAAACCGGCATTGACTGCCGTATCCTCGGTATTTTCGCTGTTAATGTGGCGCTTATGTTTGTTGCGATGTGACCTGCTATTGCCATCCTTGGCATTGGAGGTACCATGGTTCTTTGATATGTTATTACAGCAAGCCAGCCAGCTGTCTTCTCCCACACAAAAGCGGGTCATGAGCGTCGTGAGAGCTGCCATAGATTTCGGCTTTTCCTGACCAAGGTGCTGGGCTAGCCACTCGTCTCGGATGTTGTGTTTGAAAGCCGCTAAGGCCTCTGCATTCGGACAGTCGACGATTTGATTTTTCTTTGTAAGGAACCGAGTCCAGAATTGCATGGTCGACTCTTCTGGCTGCTGAATTATGTGGCTCAAGTCATCGGTGTCTGGTGGTCGCACATAAGTGCCCTGAAAGTTTTCGAGGAATGCGGCTTCCAGATCTTCCCAACAGTTGATGGAGTCCGCTTGCAAGCTGTTAAGCCAATGCCGCGCTGGTCCTTTGAGCTTTAGTGGGAGATATTTGATGGCGTGTAAGTCATCACCACGGGCCATGTGGATGTGGAGGAGGAAATCCTCGATCCATACTGCGGGATCTGTTGTGCCGTCGTATGATTCAATATTTACAGGTTTGAAACCTTCTGGGAACTGATGATCGATTACTTCGTTTGTGAAGCATAAGGGGTGTGCGGCGCCTCTGTATTGGGCTATATCCGGCATGACGTTTATCGTCTCGCAGAGTTGTGCGCCCTCATGATCCGTAGATCGATCTTGCATGCTTTGCTTTGTCCTCCAATATGTCTCCCAGGTCTGGCGTATCTCCCCATGCCTTTTTATTTGAATGGCGTCGGGGTGGAGGCTGAGTTTTTGGCTGTAATGCCTCTCTATCGCGGCCACGAGGTGGCCGATCAGCCGTATCATACGCTTCTTCCTCCAGTCGGGGTAGTAACCTGCACTTTGGGTAATTCTTGGAGGGGTGCTCGAGTTTATATTCCTCGGCCGCGAGGACTTCAGTCCATCTGTCAGCTAGCAAATCTTGATCAGGTTGAAGCTGCTGCTGCTTTTTCTTCAGGCTATTTGCCGTGGCCATAAGCCGGTTTTTGAAGCACTCTTGTTCGATGGGATCCTCTGGTACGGCGAATTCATCATCGCCGAGGCTTGCCTCGTCTTCGGAGGGGGGCATGTAATTGTCATCCTCCTCCTCTACATCTACCGCTCTCTCAGGAGGGCTGGCTCCTCCATCCTCCTGCTCTAAATCTTGCTGGAGGGGATTGTTGTTGTCTTCGGCACTATCCGGAGTGTTATTATCTCCTGTGCCGGTATCACCACTTTTTCTTTGGCGGGACTTAGAGCGGAGCCGCTGACGTCGGCGCTTGGGTTGCTTCTTGGAGGGGTCATCCTCCATTATCTTGTTGCCATTGCCTTCTTTGGGTGTATCCACCATGTATATGTCATATGACGAGGTGGCTTTCCAGTGCCCTATAGGCGCTGGTTCATGTTTGTCTCCTACATTGTCGTCCATACCGTCGATGTATTCGGAGTCGAAGTCGAGCATGTCGGTTAAATCATCGACAGTGGCTACGAAGTGGGTGGTGGGTGGGCATCGAATTTCTTCATCGTCCTCATCCCAATCCTGTTGGCCATAGTCCGGCCAGGGCTCTCCTGACAAAGAGAGAGATTTTAGTGAATTCAGAATGTCGCCAAAGGGCGAGTGCTGAAAGATATCTGCGGCGGTGAATTCCATAATCGGCGCCCAATCGGATTCGATTGGCAGGGCCGCAGACGGTTGGGAGTCCGGAAAAGAGTACGGCACCTTGGGGTCACGGGCTTCGCAGAGGATTAGGCTGGTGTTCGGCTCGATCGCCGTTGAGACTCAGCTCCTGAGGCGGTGTCTAGCCACTCGTCCTCAATTGGCGCAGTTGGCTCCGAGCTAAGGGTCGGAGCTGATGCGGGCGCGGCCTCTGGGGTACTGTTCAGCGGCAGAGCTAGGTCATACCCATCATGACAGTGTAGCGCACTCGGCTGTGGCTCGAATCCGTCGAAGATCAAGTCTCTGCGGATGTTGTCCGTGTAGTTCAAACTTCCAAATCTGACCTGATGGCCAGGGGCGTAGCTTTCAATCTACTCAAGATGGCCAATCGAATTAGCCCGCAGTGCAAAGCCGCCGAACACGAAGATCTGTCCGAGGAGAAAGGTCTCACCCTGGACCGCATCGTTGTTGATGATCGGAGGAGCCATCGGGCCTAAACGTGACGACACAGAGGAACTCTCAATGAAAGCACCAATGTCGGTGTCAAAACCGGCGGATCTGGGGTAGGGGTCCCGAACTGTGCGTTTAGGCCGGATGGTAACAGGAGGTAGGGGACATGATGTTTTACCCAGGTTCGGGCCCTCTTGATGGAGGTAAAACCCTACGTCCCGCTTGATTAATATTGATGATATGGGTAGTACAAGAGTAGATCTACCACGAGATCAGAGAGGCTAAAACCCTAGAAGCTAGCCTATGGTATGATTGTCTGTTGTCCTACGGACAAAAACCCTCCGGTTTATATAGATAGCGGAGAGGGTTAGGGTTACACAAGGTCGGTTACAAAGGAGGAGATATCCATATCCGTGTTTCCTAGCTTGCCTTCCACGGCAAGTAGAGTCCTATCTGAACATGAGACGAAGTCTTCAATCTTGTATCTTCATAGTCCAACAGTCCAGCCAAAGGAGATAGTCCGGCTGTCCGGAGACCCCCTAATCTAGGACTCCCTCCCTCTAGATTCATGTTGGATACCGGTCGATGTGTGGAGTAATAGTAGTAGATGCAGGCAGGAGTCGGTCTACTGGTCTCGGACGTGATGCCTATATACATGATCATACCTAGATATTCTCATAACTATGCTCAATTATGTCAATTGCTCAACAGTAATTTGTTCACCCACCGTAATACTTATGCTCTCGAGAGAAGCCTCTAGTGAAACCTATGGCCACCGGGTCTATTTTCCATCACATTAATCTTCCAATACTTAGTTATTTCCTTTGCCATTTATTTTACTTGAATCTTTATTCTCTTTATCATAAAAATACCAAAAATATTATCTTATCATATCTATCATATCTCACTCTCGTAGGTAACCGTGAAGGGATTGACAACCCCTTTATCGCGTTGGTTGCGAGGAGTTCATTTGTTTGTGTAGGTGCGAGGGACTCGTGCGTGGCCTCCTATTGGATTGATACCTTGGTTCTCAAAAACTGAGGGAAATACTTACGCTGCTTTGTGATGTCTACTACACAACCTTCTTCTTGTAGACGTTGTTGGGCCACCAAGTGCAGAGGTTTGTAGGACAGTAGCAAATTTCCCTCAAGTGGATGACCTAAGGTTTATCAATCCGTGGGAGGCGTGGGATGAACATGGTCTCTCTCAAACAACCCTGCAACCAAATAACAGAGAGTCTCTTGTGTCCCCAACACACCCAATTCAATGGTAAAATGTATAGGTGCACTAGTTCGGTGAAGAGATTGTAATACAAGTGCAATATGGATGGTAGACATATGTTTTTGTAATCTGAAAAAATAAAAACAGCAAGGTAACTAATGATAAAAGTGAGCACAAACGGTATTGCAATGCTAGGAAATAAGGCCTAGGGTTCATACTTTCACTAGTGCAAGTTCTCTCAACAATAATAACATAATTGGATCACATAACTATCCCTCAACATGCAACAAAGAGTCACTCCAAAGTCACTAATAGCAGAGAACAAACGAAGAGATTATGGTAGGGCACGAAACCACCTCAAAGTTATTCTTTCTGATCGATCTATTCAAGAGTCTGTAGTAAAATAACATGAAGCTATTCTTTCTGTTCAATCTATCCTAGAGTTCATACTAGAATAACACCTTAAGACACAAATCAATCAAAACCCTAATGTCACCTAGATACTCCAATGTCACCTCAAGTATCCGCGGGTATGATTATACGATATGCATCACACAATCTCAAATTCATCTTTTCAAACCAACACAAAGTACTTCAAAGAGTGCCCCAAAGTTTCTACCGGAGAGTCAAGACGAAAACGTGTGCCAACCCCTATGCATAGGTTCATGGGCAGAACCGGCAAGTTGATAACCAAAACATACATCAAGTGGATCAATAGAATACCCCATTGTCACCACGGGTATCCCACGCAAGACATACATCAAGTGTTCTCAAATCCTTAAAGACTCAATCCGACAAGATAACTTCAAAGGGAAAACTCAATCCATTACAAGGGAGTAGAGAGGGAGAAACATCATAAGATCCAACTATAATAGCAAAGCTCGCGATACATCAAGAT
The DNA here is from genome assembly GCA_034509565.1 of Triticum monococcum. Classification (NCBI taxonomy): domain Eukaryota; kingdom Viridiplantae; phylum Streptophyta; class Magnoliopsida; order Poales; family Poaceae; genus Triticum; species Triticum monococcum. The sequence continues at coordinate 747,998,227 of CM067843.1, read as the reverse complement.
CGTAACACCTCAAGAACACGAGAGAGAGAGAGAGAGAGAGAGATCAAACACATAGCTACAGGTACATAGCCTCAGCGCCGAGGGAGAACTACTCCCTCCTCGTAATGGAGAGCACTAGGATGATGAAGATGGCCACCGGAGAGGGATTTCCCCCTCCGGCAGGGTGCCGGAACGGGTCTAGATTGGTTTTCGATGGCTACGGAGGCTTCTGGTGGCGGAACTCCCGATCTATTCTGCTCCTCAAAGTTTTTAGGGTATACGGGTATATATGGGAGGAAGAAGTACGTCGGTGGACCTCCGGGCTGTCCACGAGGCAGGGGGCGCGCCTAGGGGGTGGGTGCGCCCTCACCTCGTGGGCAGCCCGGGACTCTCCTGGTCCATCTCTGATACTCTGTGGGCTTCTTTTGGTCCAAAAATAAGTTCTGTGAAGTTTCACGTCAATTGGACTCCGTTTGATTTTCCTTTTCTGCGATACTCTAAAACAAGGAAAAAAAACAGAAACTGGCACTGGGCTCTAGGTTAATAGGTTAGTCCCAAAAATCTTATAAAATAGCATATAAATGCATATAAAACATCCAAGGTTGAGAATATAATAGCATGGAACAATCAAAAATTATAGATACATTGGAGACGTATCAACATCCCCAAGCTTAATTCCTGCTCGTCCTCGAGTAGGTAAATGATAAAAACAGAATTTTTGATGTGGAATGCTACCTAACATATTTATCCATGTATTTCTGTTTATTGTGGCAAGAATATTCAGATCCATAAGATTCAAGACAAAAGTTTAATATTGACATAAATATAATAATACTTCAAGCATACTAACCAAGTAATCATGTCTTCTCAAAATAACATGGCCAAAGAAAGCTATCCCTAGAAAATCATATAGTCTGGCTATGCTCTATCCTCACCACACTAAATATTTAAATCATGCACAACCCCGATGACAAGCCAAGCAATTGTTTCATACTTTTGATGTTCTCAAACTTTTACAATCTTCACGAAATACATGAGCGCGAGCCATGGACATAGCACTATAGGTGGAATAGAATGCTGGTTGTGGAGAATACAAAAAGGAGAAGATAGTCTCACATCAACTAGGCGTATCAATGGGCTATGGAGATGCCCATCAATAGATATCAATGTGAGTGAGTAGGGATTGCCATGCAACAGATGCACTAGAGCTGTAAATGTATGAAAGCTCAATGAAAGAAACTAGTGGGTGTGCATCCAACTCGGTTGCTCACGAAGACCTAGGGCATTTTGAGGAAGCCCACCATTGGAATATACAAGCCAAGTTCTATAATGAAATATTCCCACTAGTATATGAAAGTGACAACATAGGAGACTCTCTATCATGAAGATCATGGTGCTACTTTGAAGCACAAGTGTGGTAAAAGGATAGTAGCATTGTCCCCTCTCTCTTTTTCTCTCATTTTTTTATTTTTTTTATTTGGGCCTTCTCTTTTTTATGGCCTCTTTTTTTATTTGGGTTTCTTTGGCCTCTTTTTTTCGTCCGGAGTCTCATCCTGACTTGTGGGGGAATCATAGTCTCCATCATCCTTTCCTCACTGGGACAATGCTCAAATAATGATGATCATCACACTTTTTATTTTCTTACAACTCAAGAATTACAACTCGGTACTTAGGACCAGATATGAATCTATATGAATGCCTCCGACGGTGTACCGGGATGCGCAATGACTCATGAGTGACATGTATGATAGAATTATGAATGGTGGCTTTGCCACAAATACGATGTCAGCTACATGATCATGCAAAGCAGTATGACAATGATGAAGCGTGTCATAATAACGGAACAGTGGAAATTTGCATGTCAATATATCTCGGAATGGCTATGGAAATGCCATAATAGGTAGGTATGGTGGTTGTTTTGAGGAAGATATATGGTGGGTTTATGGTACCGGCAAAAGTTGCGGGGTACTAGAGAGGCTAGCAATGGTGGAAGGGTGAGAGTGCATATAATCCATGGACTCAACATTAGTCATAAAGAACTCACATACTTATTGCAAAAATCTATTAGTTATCGAAACAAAGTATTACACGCATGCTCCTAGGGGGATAGATTGGTAGGAAAAGACCATCGCTCGTCCCCGACCACCACTCATAAGGAAGACAATCAATAAATAAATCATCCTCTGACTTCATCACATAACGGTTCACCATACGTGCATGCTACGTGAATCACAAACTTTAACACAAGTATTTCTCAAATTCACAACTACTCAACTAGCATGACTCTAATATCACCATCTTCATATCTCAAAACAATCATCAAGTATCAAACTTCTCATAGTATTCAATGCACTTTATATGAAAGTTTTTATTATATCCCTCTTGGATGCCCATCATATTAGGACTAAATTCATAACCAAAGCAAATTACCATGCTGTTCTAAAGACTCCTTAAATAATATAAGTGAAGCACGAGAGTTCATCTATTTCTTCAAAATAAAACCACCACCGTGCTCTAGAAAGATATAAGTGAAGCACTAAAGCAAATGACAAACTACTCCAAAAGATATAAGTGAAGATCAACGAGTAGTTGAATAATTATGCAACTATGTGAAGACTCTCCTATTTAATAATTTCAGATCTTGATATTTTATTCAAACAACAAGCAAAACAAAATAAAATGACATTCTAAGAATGGCAAATATCATGTGAAGAAGCAAAAACTTAGGATCAACCGAAACTAACCGATAGTTGTTGAAGAAGAAAGTTGGGATGCCAACCGGGGCATCCCCAAGCTTAGATGCTTGAGACTTCTTGAACTATTATCTTGGGATGCCTTGGGCATCCCCAAGCTTGAGCTTTTGTGTCTCCTTAATTCCTCTCATATCACGGCTCCCTAAATCTCAAAAGCTTCATCCACACAAAACTCAACAAGGACTCGTGAGATAAGTTAGTATAAACCAATGCAAAAACCTTATCATGCTCTACTTTAGCAAATCACTAAAATTATTATTCAACATTGCATACTAAATGCCTCTGCATATTTAATAGTCCCATCCTCAAATAGAATCATTAAAGAAGCAAACATATGCAAACAATGCAAACATAACAGCAATCTGCCTAAACAGGACAGTCTGTAGAGAGTGCAGAAAGATCCATACTTCCCTACCTCCAAAAATTATGAAAGAAAATTCCCACTGTAGTAAATTTATCATATATTAATATGCAAAAGGTTTCAACATTTTATCGCATTCTAACTTTTCTAGGGAATTATTGCAACAGCGGTAAACTTTCTGTTTTCAAACAGCAACATGAAGACTTGTAAAATAGGCATAGTAAAGGCTATCAATGCCACTTCTATTGAAATAAAAGATGCAAAACATTTTTCTAAATAACAGCAAGAAAATCCTAACAAAATAAATTGACGCTCCAAGCAAAACACATATCATGTGGTGAATAAAAATATAGCTCCAAGTAAATTTACCGATGAACGAACACGAAAGAGGGGATGCCTTCCGGGGCATCCCCAAGTTTAGGCTCTTAGTTGTCCTTGAATATTGCCTTGGGGTGCCTTGGGAATCCCCAATCTTAGGCTCTTTCCACTCCTTATTCCATAGTCCATCGAATCTTTACCCAAAACTTGAAAACTTCACAAGACAAAACTTAATAGAAAACTCGTAAGCTCCGTTAGCGAAAGAAAACAAAACAACACTTCAAGGTACTGTGATGAACTCATTATTTATTTATATTGGTGTTAAACCTACTGTATTCCAACTTCTCTATGGTTTATAAACTCTTTTACTAGCCATAGATTCATCAAAATAAGCAAACAACACATGAAAAACAGAATATGTCAAAAACAGAACAGTCTTTAGTAATCTGTAACTAACGCAAACTTCTGGAACCCCAAAAATTCTAAAATAAATTGCTGGACGTGAGGAATTTATCTATTAATTATCTGAAAAAATAATTAACTAAATATCACTCTCCAATAAAAAATGGAAGCAATTCTCGTGAGTGCTAAAGTTTCTGTTTTTTTACAGCATGATCGCAAAGACTTTCCCCAAGTCTTCCCAAAGGCTCTACTTGGCACAAACACTAATTAAAACATAAAACCACATCTAAACATATGCTATATGAATTATATATTACTAAACAGGAACAAAAATAAAATTGGGTTGCCTCCCAACAAGCGCTATCGTTTAATGCCCCTAGCTAGGCATGATGATTTCAACGATACTCACATAAAAGATAAGAATTGTAACATAAAGAGAGCATCTTGAAGAATATGACTAGCACATTTAAGTCTAACCCACTTCCTATGCATAGGGATTTTGTGAGCAAACAACTTATGGGAACAATAATCAACTAGCATAGGAGGGCAAAACAAGCATAACTTCAATATTTTAAGCACATAGAGAGGAAACTTGATATTATTGCAACTCCTACAAGCATATATTCCTCCCTCATAATAATTTTCAGTAGAATCATGAATTAATTCAACAATATAACCAACACCTAAAGCATTCTTTTCATGATCTACAAGCATAGAAATTTTATTACTCTCCACATAAGCAAATTTCTTCTCATGAATAGTAGTGGGAGAAAAATCAACAAAATAACTATAATGTGAGGCATAATCCAATTGAAAATTAAAATCAAGATGACAAGTTTCATGGTTATCATTATTCTTTATAGCATACAAGTCATCACAATAATCATCATAGATAGCAACTTCGTTTTCATAATCAATTGGAACCTCTTCTGAAATAGTGAAATCATTACTAAATAAAGTCATGACCTCTCCAAATACACTTTCATCAATATAATCATCATAAATAGGAGGCATGCTTTCATCATAATAAATTTGCTCATCAAAACTTGGGGGACAAAAAATATCATATTCATCAAACATAGCTTCCCCAAGCTTGTGGCTTTGCATATCATTAGCATCATGGATATTCAAGGAATTCATACTAACAACATTGCAATCGTGCTCATCATTCAAAGATTTAGTGCCGAAAATTTTAATGCATTCTTCTTCTAACACTTGAGCACAATTATCCTTTCCATCATACTCGCGAAAGATATTAAAAAGATGAAGCGTATGAGGCAAACTCAATTCCATATTTTTTTTATTTTCTTTTATAAACTAAACTAGTGCTAAAACAAGAAACAAAAAGATTCGATTGCAAGATCTAAAGATATACCTTCAAGCGCTAACCTCCCCGGCAACGGCGCCAGAAAAGAGCTTGATGTCTACTACACTACCTTCTTCTTGTAGATGTTGTTGGGCCTTCAAGTGTAGAGGTTTGTAGGACAGTAGCAAATTTACCTCAAGTGGATGACCTAACGTTTATCAATCCATGGGAGGCGTAGGATGAAGATGGTCTCTCTCAAACAACCCTGCAACCAAATAACAGAGAGTCTCTTGTGTCCCCAACACACCCAATACAATGGTAAATTGTATAGGTGCACTAGTTCGGTGAAAACATGGTGATGCAAGTGCAATATGGATGGTAGATATATGTTTTTGTAATATGAAAATATAAAAACAGCAAGGTAACTAATGATACAAGTGAGCACAAATGGTATTACAATGCTAGGAAACAAGGCCTAGGATTCATACTTTCACTAGTGCAAGTTCTCTCAACAATAATAACATAATTGGATCACATAACTATCCCTCAACATGTAACAAAGAGTCACTCCAAAGTCACTAATAGCGGAGAACAAACGAAGAGATTATGGTAGGGTACGAAACCACCTCAAAGTTATTCTTTCCGATCGATCTATTCAAGAGTCCGTAGTAAAATAACATGAAGCTATTCTTTCCGTTCAATCTATCCTAGAGTTCGTACTAGAATAACACCTTAAGACACAAATCAATCAAAAACCCTAATGCAACCTAGATACTCCAATGTCACCTCAAGTATCTGCGGGTATGATTATACAATATGCATCACACAATCTCAGATTCATCTATTCAAACCAACACAAAGTACTTCAAAGAGTGCCCCAAAGTTTCTACCGGAGAGTCAAGACGAAAACGTGTGCCAACCCCTACGCATAGGTTCATTGGCGGAACCCGCAAGTTGATCACCAAAACATACATCAAGTGGATCAATAGAATACCCCATTGTCACCATGGGTATCCCACGCAAGACATACATCAAGTGTTCTCAAATCCTTAAAGACTCAATCCGATAAGGTAACTTCAAAGGGAAAACTCAATCCATTATAAGAGAGTAGAGAGGGCCGCGTGCGACAACACCAGGACAACGCAATCCGCAACGACCCCACGCCGTCTCCTTCCCCCACCGGCCACTTGTCCATGCGGGCAGCGATGGCTGCTGGTGCCCGCGCCGCCTGTCCGCATGCGCACTCCGAAATCATAGGCGCGTGTCGCTCATTGCGAGAGGCAGCATGCACGGGAGAGGGACGCGGTGGAGCAGTTCGCGCGCTGCCGCTACGGGATTGTAGATGGCAATGGGTCGGGTTTGGATCGGGTTGAACAATATCAAACTCATATCCATATCCATGAAGATAGTCTTTGCCCGCCCATGTAAAAATTCCACGGTTGAAAAATGGTGTCCATTTCCAAACCCGATGGCTATTCATACCCACTGGATATCCATTGGCTCATCTCAAGACATATAAATAAGACATAAGACAATGTTAATATGTGATCTTCCATTTTTCACCTCGTGGCAAGCTAGGCTTCACTTATTTTAAACATCAACTTATGGTAAATCAGCGTCCAGTAACAACCTAATATCATTTTGTATCTCTCTAAAATATGAGAATGATGAGTCATTTAATGAGGAGATAAAAATAAGGGAAGGAGTGCTAGAGTATGTTACTGGGGACTGAATGTCAACTAATAGAAGTTACCTTGGGGATTGTGCAATTTCTTTTGCATGTTTTACATAACAAAGTGTAAAATTAAAGTGGGACATGTGACGATGGGGTAGGGATAGCGGAGTTTTTCCCATTAATGCATACTATAGGGTCGGGTTTGGATATATCCACGGGTAAAATATTGTATCCATACCCTACCCACGAGCAATTGGGTTGGGTTTGGGCGTCACCCATGGGCACAAAAGCATATCCAAACCCTATCCATTCGGGTCGGATATCCATGGGTATCCATGTCCATGGGTAAAATTGAAGGAAATATGCCCTAGAGGCAATAATAAAGTTATTATTTATTTCCTTATATCATGATAAATGTTTATTATTCATGCTAGAATTGTATTAACCGGAAACGTAATACTTGTGTGAATACATAGACAAACAAAGTGTCACTAGTATGCCTCTACTTGACTAGCTCGTTAATAGAAGATGGTTACGTTTCCTAACCATAGACATGAGTTGTCATTTGATTAACGGGATCACATCATTAGGAGAACGATTGACATGACCCATTCCATTAGCTTAGCACCCGATCGTTTAGTATGTTGCTATTGCTTTCTTCATGACTTATACATGTTCCTATGACTATGAGATTATGCAACTCCCGTTAACCAGAGGAACACTTTGTGTGCTACCAAACATCACAACGTAACTGGGTGATTATAAAGGTGCTCTACAGGTGTCTACAAAGGTACATGTTGGGTTGGCGTATTTCGAGATTAGGATTTGTCGCTCCGATTGCCGGAGAGGTATCTCTGGGCCCTCTCGGTAATACACATCACTTAAGCCTTGCAAGCAATGCAACTAATAAGTTAGTTGCAAGATGATGTATTATGGAACGAGTAAAGAGACTTGCCGGTAACGAGATTGAACTAGGTATTGAGATACTGACGATCGAATCTCGGGCAAGTAACATACCGATGACAAAGGGAACAACATATGTTGTTATGTGGTCTGACCGATAAAGATCTTCGTAGAATATGTAGGAGCCAATATGAGCATCCAGGTTCCACTATTGGTTATTGACCGGAGACGTGTCTCGGTCATGTCTACATTGGTCTCGAACCTGTAGGGTCCGCACGCTTAACGTTACGATGACAGTTTCATTATGAGTTTATATATTTTGATGTACCGAAGGTTGTTCGGAGTCCCGGATGTGATACGGACTTGACGAGGAGTCTCTAAATGGTCGAGACATAAAGATCGATATATTGGACGACTATATTTGGACACCAGAAAGGTTCTGGGTAAGATTGGGACAATACCGGATCACCAGGAGGTTATCGGAACCCCCCGGGAGGTATATGGGCCTTATTGGGCCTTAGTGGAAAGGAGGGGAAAGGAGCAAGGGAGGGGGCACCCCCCCCCCCCCCAAGAATTTTTTTGAAATTACTACGTTTCCCGATAGTGGCATCCAAGCCTAGCTTTTATGTGTTGATGTTATATGCACGAGTAGAAAGCAAGTGAGTTGTGGGCGATATAAGTCATACTGCTTACCAGCATGTCATACTTTGGTTCGGCGTTATTGTTGGATGAAGCGGCCCGGACCGACATTACGCGTACGCTTACGCGCGACTGGTTCTACCGACGTGCTTTGCACACAGGTGGCTGGCGGGTGTCAGTTTCTCCAACTTTAGTTGAACCGAGTGTGGCTACGCCCGGTCCTTGCGAAGGTTAAAACAGCACCAACTTGACAAACTGTCGTTATGGTTTTTGATGCGTAGGTAAGATTGGTTCTTGCTCAGCCCGTAGCAGCCACGTAAAACATGCAACAAACAAAGTAGACAACGTCTAACTTGTTTTTGCAGGGCATGTTGTGATGTGATATGGTCAAGGCATGATGGTAAATTTTATTGTATGAGATGATCATGTTTTGTAACCAAGTTATCGGCAACTGGCAGGAGCCATATGGTTGTCGCTTTATTGTATGCAATGCAATCACCCTGTAATGCTTTACTTTATCACTAAGCGGTAGCGATAGTCGTAGAAGCATAAGATTGGCGAGATGACAACGATGCTACGATGGAGATCAAGGTGTCACGTCGGTGACAATGGTGATCATGACGATGCTTCGGAGATGAAGATCTCAAGCACAAGATGATGATGGCCATATCATATCACTTATATTGATTGCATGTGTTGTTTATATTTTATGCATCTTATCTTGCTTTGATTAACGGTAGCATTATAAGATGATCTCTCACTAAATTTCAAGATAAAAGTGTTCTCCCTGAGTATGCACCGTTGCCAAAGTTCGTCGTGCCCAGACACCACGTGATGATCGGGTGTGATAAGCTCTATGTCCATCTACAACAGGTGCAAGCCAGTTTTGCACACGCAGAATACTCAGGTTAAACTTGACGAGCCTAGCATATGCAGATATGGCCTCGGAACACTGAGACCGAAAGGTCGAGCGTGAATCATATAGTAGATATGATCAACATAGTGATGTTCACCATTGAAAACTACTCCATTTCACGTGATGATCGGTTATGGTTTAGTTGATTTGGATCACGTGATCACTTAGAAGATAAGAGGGATCTCTTTCTAAGTGGGAGTTCTTAAGTAATATGATTAATTGGCCTTAAATTTATCATGAACTTAGTACCTGATAGTATCTTGCTTGTTTATGTTTGATTGTAGATAGATGGCCCGTGTTATTGTTCCGTTGAATTTTAATGCGTTCCTTGAGAAAGCAAAGTTGAAAGATGACGGTAGCAATTATACGGACTGGGTCTGTAACTTGAGGATTATCCTCATTGCTGCACAGAAGAATTACGTCCTGGAAGCACCGCTGGGTGCCAGGCCTGCTGTTGATGCAACTGACGACGTTAAGAACGTCTGGCAGAGCAAAGCTGATGACAACTCGATAGTTCAATGTGCCATGCTTTACGGCTTAGAACCGGGTCTTCAATGACGTTTTGAACGTCATGGAGCATATGAGATGTTCCAGGAGTTGAAGCTAATATTTCAAGCAAATGCCCGGATTGAGAGATACGTAGTCTCCAATAAATTCTATAGCTGCAAGATGGAGGAGAACAGTTCTGTCAGTGAGCATATACTCAAAATGTCTAGGTATAATAATCACTTGATTCAACTGGGAGTTAATCTTCCGGATGGTTGCGTCATTGACAGAATTCTCCAATCACTTCCACCTAGCTACAAGAACTTCGTGATGAACTATAATATGCAAGGGATGGATAAGACAATTCCCGAGCTCTTCGCAATGCTAAAAGCTGCGGAGGTAGAAATCAAGAAGGAGCATCAAGTGTTGATGGTCAACAAGACCACTAGTTTCAAGAAATAGGGCAAGGGGAAGAAGAAGGGGAACTTCAAGAAGAACAACAAGCAAGTTGTTGCTCAGGAGAAGAAACCCAAGTCTGGACCTAAGCCTGAAACTGAGTGCTTCTACTGCAAGCAGACTGGTCACTGGAAGCGGTACTACCCCAAGTATTTGGCGGATAAGAAGGATGGCAAGGTGAACAAAGGTATATGTGATATACATGTTATTGATGTGTACCTTACTAGAGCTCGCAGTAGCACCTGGGTATTTGATACTGGTTCTATTGCTAATATTTGCAACTCGAAACAGGGACTAGGATTAAGCGAACACTGGCGAAGGACGAGGTGACGATGCGCGTGGGAAATGGTTCCAAAATCGATGTGATCACGGTCGGCATGCTACCTCTACATCTACCATCGGGATTAGTATTAGACTTAAATAATTGTTATTTGGTGCCAGCGTTGAGCATGAACATTATATCTGGATCTTGTTTGATGCGAGACGGTTATTCATTTAAATCAGAGAATAATGGTTGTTCTATTTATATGAGTAATATCTTTTATGGTCATGCACCCTTGAAGAGTGGTCTATTTTTGATGAATCTTGATAGTAGTGATACACATCTTCATAATGTTGAAGCCAAAAGATGCAGAGTTGATAATGATAGTGCAACTTATTTGTGGCACTTCCGTTTAGGTCATATCGGTGTAAAGCGCATGAAGAAACTCCATACTGATGGACTTTTGGAACCACTTGATTATGAATCACTTGGTACTTGCGAACCGTGCCTCATGGGCAAGATGACTAAAACGCCGTTCTCCGGTACTATGGAAAGAGCAACAGATTTGTTGGAAATCATACATACAGATGTATGTGGTCCAATGAATGTTGAAGCTCGTGGCGGATATCGTTATTTTCTCACCTTCATAGATGATTGAAGCAGATATGGGTATATCTACTTAATGAAACATAAGTCTGAAACATTTGAAAAGTTCAAAGAATTTCAGAGTGAAGTTGAAAATCATCGTAACAAGAAAATAAAGTTTCTGCGATCTGACCGTGGAGGAGAATATTTGAGTTACGAGTTTGGTTTACATTTGAAACAATGCGGAATAGTTTCGCAACTCACGCCACCTAGAACACCACGGCGTAATGGTGTGTTCGAACGTCATAATCGTACTTTACTTGATATGGTGTGATCTATGATGTCTCTTACAGATTTACCGCTATCGTTTTGGGGTTATGCTTTAGAGACGGCCGCATTCACGTTAAATAGGGCACCATCAAAATCCGTTGAGACGACACCTTATGAACTATGGTTTGGCAAGAAACCAAAGTTGTCGTTTCTGAAAGTTTGGGGCTGCGATGCTTATGTGAAAAAGCTTCAACCTGATAAGCTCGAACCCAAATTGGAGAAATGTGTCTTCATAGGATACCCGAAGGAGACTATTGGGTACACCTTCTATCACAGATCCGAAGGCAAGACATTTGTTGCTAAGATTGGATCCTTTCTAGAGAAGGAGTTTCTCTCGAAAGAAGTGAGTGGGAGGAAAGTAGAACTTGATGAGGTAACTGTACCTGCTCCCTTATTGAAAAGTAGTACATCACAGAAACCGGTTTCTGTGACACCTACACCAATTAGTGAGGAAGCTAATGATGATGATCATGAAACTTCAGAACAAGTTACTACTGAACCTCGTAGATCAACCAGAGTAAGATCCGCACTAGAGTGGTATGGTAATCCTGTTCTGGAAGTCATGCTGCTAGATCATAATGAACCTACGAACTATGAAGAAGCAATGGTGAGCCCAGATTCCGCAAAATGGCTTGAAGCCATGAAATCTGAGATAGGATCCATGTATGAGAACAAAGTGTGGACTTTGGTTGACTTGCCCAATGATCGGCAAGCAATTGAAAAAAATGGATCTTCAAGAAGAAGACTTACGTTGATGGTAATGTTACTGTCTACAAAGCTCGACTTGTCGCAAAAGGTTTTCGACAAGTTCAAGGAATTGACTACGATGAGACCTTCTCACCCGTAGCGATGCTTAAGTCTGTCCGAATCGTGTTAGCAATTGCCGCATTTTATGATTATGAAATTTGGCAGATGGATGTCAAAACTGCATTCCTGAATGGATTTTTGGAAGAAGAGTTGTCTATGATGCAGCCAGAAGGTTTTGTCGATCCAAAAGGAGCTAACAAAGTGTGCAAGCTCCAGCGATCCATTTATGGACTGGTGCAAGCATCTCGGAGTTGGAATAAATGCTTTGATAGTGTGATCAAAGCATTTGGTTTTGTACAGACTTTTGGAGAAGCCTTTATTTATAAGAAAGTGAGTGGGAGCTCTGTAGCATTTCTGATATTATATGTGGATGACATATTGCTAATCGGAAATGATACAGAATTTCTGGATAGCATAAAGGGATACTTGAATAAGAGTTTTTCAATGAAAGACCTCGGTGAAGTTGCTTACATATTGGGCATTAAGATCTATAGAGATAGATCAAGACGCTTAATTGGACTTTCACAAAGCACATACCTTGACAAAGTTTTGAAGAAGTTCAAAATGGATCAAGCAAAGAAAGGATTCTTGCCTGTGTTACAAGGTGTGAAGTTGAGTAAGACTCAATGCCCGACCACTGCAGAAGATAGAGAGAAAATGAAAGATGTTCCCTATGCTTCAGCCATAGGCTCTATCATGTATGCAATGCTGTGTACCAGACCTAATGTGTGCCTTGCTATAAGTCTAGCAGGGAGGTACCAAAGTAATCCAGGAGTGGATCACTGGAGAGCGGTCAAGAACATCCTAAAATACTTGAAAAGGACTAATGATATGTTTCTCGTATATGGAGGTGACAAAGAGCTCATCATAAATGGTTACGATGATGCAAGCTTTGACACTAATCTGGACGATTCTAAATCACAAACCGGATATGTATTTACATTAAACGGTGGAGCTGTCAGTTGGTGCAGTTCTAAACAAAGCATCGTGGCGGGATCTACATGTGAAGCGGAGTACATAGCTGCTTCGGAAGCAGCAAACGAAGGAGTCTGGATGAAGGAGTTCATATCCGATCTAGGTGTCATACCTAGTGCATCGGGTCCAATGGAAATCTTTTGTGACAATACTGGTGCAATTGCCTTGGCAAAGGAATCCAGATTTCACAAGAGAACCAAGCACATCAAGAGACGCTTCAATTCCATCCGGGATCTAGTCCAGGTGGGAGACATAGAGATTTGCAAGATACATACGGATCTGAATGTAGCAGACCCATTGACTAAGCCTCTTCCACGAGCAAAACATGATCAGCACCAAGGCTCCATGGGTGTTACAATCATTACTGTGTACTCTATATTATTGACTCTAGTGCAAGTGGGAGACTGAAGGAAATATGCCCTAGAGGCAATAATAAAGTTATTATTTATTTCCTTATATCAAGATAAATGTTTATTATTCATGCTAGAATTGTATTAACTGGAAACGTAATACTTGTGTGAATACATAGACAAAAAAGTGTCACTAGTATGCCTCTACTTGACTAGCGCATTAATCGAAGATGGTTATGTTTCCTAACCATAGACATGAGTTGTCATTTGATTAACGGGATCACATCATTAGGAGAATGATGTAATTAACATGACCCATTCCATTAGCTTAGCACCCGATCGTTTAGTATGTTGCTATTGCTTTCTTCATGACTTATACATGTTCCTATGGCTATGAGATTATGCAACTCCCGTTTACCGGAGGAACACTTTGTATGCTACCAAACGTCACAACGTAAGTGGGTGATTATAAAGGTGCTCTACAGGTGTCTCCAAAGGTACATGTTGGGTTGGCGTATTTCGAGATTAGGATTTGTCGCTCCGATTGTCGGAGAGGTATCTCTGGGCCCTCTCGGTAATAGACATCACTTAAGCCTTGCAAGCAATGCAACTAATAAGTTAGTTGCAATATGATGTATTATGGAACGAGTAAAGAGAATTGCCGGTAACGAGATTGAACTAGGTATTGAGATACTGACGATTGAATCTCGGGCAAGTAACATACCGATGACAAAGGGAACAACATATGTTGTTATGCGGTCTGACCGATAAAGATCTTCGTAGAATATGTAGGACCCAATATGAGCATCCAGGTTCCGCTATTGGTTATTGACCAGAGACGTGTCTTGGTCATGTCAACATTGTTCTCGAACCCGTAGGCTCCGGATGCTTAACGTTACGATGAAAGTTTCATTATGAGTTTATATATTTTGATGTACCGAAGGTTGTTCGGGGTCCCGGATGTGATCACGGACTTGACGAGGAGTCTCGAAATGGTCGAGACATAAAGATCGATATATTGGATGACTATATTTGGACACCGGAAAGATTCCGGGTAAGATTGGGACAATACCGGATCACCGGGAGGTTATCGGAACCCCCCGGGAGGTATATGGGCCTTATTGGGCCTTAGTGGAAAGGAGGGGAAAGGAGCAAGGGAGGGGGCGCCCCCCCCCCAAGCCCAATCCAAATTGGGAGGGCCCCCCCCTTTCCTTCCTCCCTCCTTCCTCTTCCTTCCCTTTCCTACTCCTAATAGGAAAAAGGGGAGTCCTACTCCCGGTGGGAGTTGGACTCCCCCCCTTGGGCGCGCCACCCTCCTTGGCCGGCCCCCTCCTCCACTCCTTTATATACGGGGGAAGGGGGGCACCCCAGAGACACAACAATTGATCATTGATCTCTTAGCCGTGTGCGGTGCCCCCCTCCACCATAATCCTCGATAATATTGTAGCGGTGCTTAGGCGAAGCCCTGCGACGGTAGAACATCAAGATCGTCACCACGCCATTGTGCTGACAGAACTCATCCCCAACACTTTGCTGGATCGGAGGCTGGGGATCGTCATCGAGCTGAACGTGTGCGAAAACTCGGAGGTGCCATAGTTTCGGTGCTTGATCGGTCGGGCCGTGAAGACGTATGACTACATCAACCGCTGTGTTATAACGCTTCCGCTTCCGGTCTACGAGGGTACGTAGACAACACTCTCCCCTATCATTGCTGTGCATCACCATGATCTTGCGTGTGCGTAGGAATTTTTTTGAAATTACTACGTTTCCCAACAAAAATTGCCATCCTTATGCGGGATGGAGTCTGACTAGGACAAGGACGCGCGTCTTCTCGCGTGGGTCCTCATGACGAAGAAGACTTACGCTCGCCGCCTCTGAAGGAAGAACGCCAAGGCGCTCTGGCTTGCTATTGAGCGGTCGGAGCGCAAGGCGAAGGAGGCAGCGGCGGAAAAGGCTCAGATCGCCAGGTCAAAGTGGAAGTAGGACAGGACGGTCTGTCGGATGAAGGGGCTCTTCGTCCTCTCCGACTCCAACTCCTACAACGGCGACAGTTGCACCTCCTCATCGGATGACCAAGACCCTCCACCAGCCGCGACATCTATAGCTGCGCCGGCGACCGGAAGGGCAAAGGCCTGGTGAGGAAATGTCCAAAGGAAACTCAAAATTACAAACTAGATTATGCATCTTGCAAAAGAAACCCCAAACAAAAACAAAGAACGCATATTGCAATCATCTCTAATTTTGCTCCCCAATGGACCTAGTCTCGTTGGTCCACGAATGAAACCACTTGAGTCGGGGAGACCTCCATGACAACATGGCATTGACTCCACCTTTAAGCAACTTGTCTCATCTCTGGCTTCATGGTCAAAAGAAATGAAATTGGTCCCCTTTTGACCACAAGATACGTGTCCCCTCAGAGGAAACCAGGCCATGACCAACAAGGGCACCACACACGATGGGCATAAAACCCGATACCCAACGCCCAAACAAGAACCCATTTAGCCCTAACCCGAAAAACTGGAACACTAAACCAGGTAACATTTTTAGAAACCCAATTTTTTTGGGAAATTTGGGTTCCAACTCATGGTACCGCCCAATCAAAATTCCGCCTTCTGGCATCAACCCAGCCCAATATGGGAATAAGAAGAAGGCCTCGATTTCCCTAGGTCGACCGAGCATAGTCGCGACCCCCATCCACTTCCCGTGTTGTGCCGCCAGTCGAGCAGTCCATCTCTCTCTCTCTCTCTCTCTCACACACACACACACATATGGGCGCCTCATTCCTTCCTCTCCGTCTCTCTCGAACCAGCGGCTACAATGCAATGTAGACGGCCGCATCCTGTGTCCCGACCTAGCAACCACGAGCGTGCAATGCGGCCGGGTGGTTGGCCACCTGATTAACTCCCTCCACCTCGCCGACATCGTCACCATCGTCCGCACCTCGCTGCCACTATTTGTGACGCGCACGAGGCTCACCACCTTCGCCTGCAATAAGGTCGGTGACCTCCTAGTCCCAGTATTCTGCTGCCATGAGAAGCAAACGAGGTGAGGCTACATCCCACAACCTTTGAGTGAGGGAAGCAAAGGGGAGCGCTGCATCAGCCGTCAGTATGACGTGAGTTGCTGCTGTCATTTTGTTTGTTGTGCTAATTCGAGTAATTCAGGAATACCCGAACCTAAACCAGAATTTTTGGGTTTCTCTTTTTTCAGGAATATTTTGGGTGTTTACATTAGAAACCCAAATTTCTAAAAAAACTGAATTACCAGACCCAAAATTTTGGGTAAACCCGAACGCCCACCCCGAGGCACCACAATTCCTCCAAATCCACCACCATGAGCTCTTGAACCACATCCAAATGACCGCGTCCATGCCTCCACCACCACGATGAATGTAGCAACAGGAGGCATGCTGGAGGCCCTCTAACAGATCTTGACAAAATACCTCACTGTATCAAAAGCCCAAGTCCTGTAGTGCTCTTCCACCTGTGGCGTCGCCATGATGGCCAAAATAAGGAGGGGTAGACACGAGACAAACTTGATCTTGTGCGAGTGCGTGCTTATTAAGGGAGCTAGCGAAAGAACCGTTGCCTCCCTTTCATGTCACCATGGAAGTAGAGCGGAAGATGATATCAACGACCACCGTGCACCATGCAAGCAACGGGGGGCAGCCTCTCATTTTCCTCCCCTAATCATAGGCCGTTAGAACAAAAAATTCCCTAGACTTCACCTCGAGCCCATGGATTCGCCTCCCCTTTGCCTGCCGCTCCGGTGGTTAGTGGCGGGGAGGAGAATCTGGGTGGGGTGTCTCCACACCGGTTGGTAGTTTAGGTTACGGTTTTTAGTCCTTGCGGGTGCAACACTTGGGTAGATGCCGGTGCTACTTCTTTGAGTTGGTCTTTCGTGCTTCGATCCTTCTCAAGTTCGTCCGTCTGGACGTAGCTGATGGATCCCCGGCGTAGATTCCTGCCACCTCCTTGGGGGAATGAGGTTAGGGTTTCTCATCATGTGGCAAGATTTGGTGTCAGGTGCTTCAGATCTATGCAAGGGTTGAACGGCGATGACTGCGGCTCCAGGGCGCTGGTCATTAGTGGCACGTGCACAAAGAATTCTCAGCTGTCATTGCAATTTCAAGCCGGCTCCGGTAGGAGCGGCAATAGCGGGGTCGGTGGCTCCTTCTAGTGGTAGTAATGGTTGTTCGGTAGACTTCAAATCTCGATGTAATTTCTCTTATGTTTTAGATCTTTTTTACTTCTGATGAACTTTGATAATAAGTTTTAAATCATTTTCTTAAAAAAAGCCAGCGGTGGGCAGCACTGTAATGACATCTTGCCAGGCGCCGTCACGGTAACCCCAGGCAAGCACCCTGAACCAAAACTACACCTCATTTCCTATATTTTTCAATTCCTATAAAATTCCTATCCTTTGAATCAAAGAAGGCCCAAATATAGGAGAGGCCCGGCTCCCCATCCACGGCTACTCCGGCCTCTAGAGAAGGAGAGGAGGGGAGCCGGCAGAACAACGACCACCCTCCTGGATCCTTTCACTTCTGAAGGCACTGTGCTGTTCCCTGTGGATCCATCGTTGCTTGGTGTATTTCGAGTTGTACAAGTTCCTCTTGTTGGGTCGTTGTGAACGGTAGTACTACCCCATTTCTTTGCCCGCCCGTTGGAGCTCTCTTTGGGCAGATGTTGCTTAGTTGCCCGGACAGATTCTGACCGTGTGGAGCTGGAAATGCCACATGCATCTTTTTTTAAAGGGAAATGCTAACTACATCAACAGATCGCGAGATGGATGGGTCACTGGGTCAGGCTTTCACTTAGTATGCATACTTAACCTACCACTACCACTTGTTGACGAGTAACACTTGTCATTGAGAGTTTTGTTGATGTTTCACTTTAGATTATTATTATCTCTCAAAAAAACTTCAGATTATTATTATTATTATTATTATTATTATTATGCATGTGTACAAATCAAGCGTTGATTAATTCCTCTCTTATTAAAATCATTTTCTCGCACGGGTGGACTGGACCATTTGCTCACTCAGTAAATTGGTCGGTAGCCGGCCGTAGCTTCTTCTTGCGTTCCCCCGAGGGCAGCTCCAGAACCTCAGATTTGTACCGGCGGTTGCTCTGGCACGTCAGGTTCTGGCGGTGGTGGGGCTTTAGTGTCGCATTTGAATGTACAAATGCACCCTTTTTTTTCTTCTTACGTTTGAAAAGGTCGTTGTCTTCGTTGTGCACGTCGCCAACGATGGACATTTTGCTGGATCAGTACCCACCCTCAAAGTGCTCTTTGTGACAAGCCGCGGTACATCGCGCGTTCGTTTTGCAAGGGCCTTTAGACAACTTGCTAGGGGACATGCATACCCGAGCCTCCGCACCATGCATGCGACATAGAATTAGAGTGTGTGCCAGCAAACTATATTAGCAGTTGTTTCATCGATTGATCTGCATGGGATTGCGATGTGATAAATCTGCTATATGAACTTACAGAAGGTCATGAGGAGAAAGCCCACGGTGAAAGCAGCAAGCACTTGGGCGCGCGCCGCTGAACGCCATGGTGGCCAACTGCTCAAAAGAAGTTGTTGGAATGATAGTGTGAGAAGAAGAACCGAGATTGAGTGCTATTTATGGCACTCCTCTTGGCTATGCATTCAATGTTTGAAGGATATGCATATATCCAAATGTTGGATACATGCATTTGTATATAGTAGTCTATTTCATGTAATTAATCAAGTGTACCTAAATAAAACCTTCTGTTGGATGAAATAACATTCATGGACGTGTAAGAGTAACATCCAAACAATACGTGCCTACTCATGATTGGTTACATGAAAATATTTTCTATGTAGTCGTGGACACGTTGTGACGCGATATGCCCGTGCCCTGGCAGCCTAGCAAATTGTGGATATGACTGTTTCACCATCGTTCATGTATCCACCCGATGAACCACATCTTTTTTAAACACCTGTAACTTTATTCATACTTATAGCAGTTATAGGTACACTGATTTAAACTTCAGATCCAAGAAAATACAAAGTAACTCATATATCTATGAATTATAGCGAAATCTCTTGAAAACACCATCTTCACGGCATCAATCTCTGCTCGAAGAAATACTCCAAAGATTTTAATGAAGAGGCTGCAATTAGACTAGAGAAACAATGTTGTCACTCTTTCACCCGCACGAACATTACCAATAATGGTTTTTGAAAGCGCCTTGAGTCGCCACTCGCCACCCAAAGAGATGGGAAGTCTTGATCGATGAACGTACTTGGGCCGGGGATGATCCCTTAGAAGTTTAGAAATACCTGTAACTATATTCATACTCATAGCAATTATAGGTACACTGATTTGAACTTCAGATCCAAGAAAATACAAAGTAACTCCTATACCTATGAATTATAGTGAAATCTCTTGAAAACACCTTCTTCACGGCATCAATCTCTGCTCGAAGAAATACTCCAAAGACTTCAGTGAAGAGGCTGCAATTAGACTAGAGCAACAATGTTGTCACTCTTTCACCCGCACGAACATTACCAATAATGGTTTTTGAAAGCGCCTTGAGTCACCACTCGCCACCCAAAGAGATGGGAAGTCTTGATCGATGAACGTACTTGGGCCGGGGATGATCCCTTAGAAGTGCATGCCGTCAAATCACTATATCTTCACCATGTTGTCGATGAAAAATTTCACCTCCCCAAAGAATCATACCAACAAAAAGGGCTTGACGCAGTAACATAGACTCATCAGATCTGAATAATCGGATCTGAGAGGACAAAAAACTCTCTAATTTCATGGCACCGCCAGGAGAACGAGAGGAAATTTATTCTCACAAAACTATGTTGATCACTAGATGATGATGAAGAACACAGAGGTCTTGAAGATCCGAGCCCCCCCCCCCCTCAGAGCCAAGATGGCAGCCGCGGGCGAGGGGACCTAAATTTCTCAGATGACAGCGGCGGTGGCACGAGAAAGCCTAAGTGGTCCTTGCACCCGACCAACCACATGGGGCGATGATGTACGCACGCTTTGCGAGAACAGGCCCGCCCCTGCTGTTGACACCCGAGCCCATCCCGCTCGTCGGACTATCCACCCCGTTTCCATCGGACGCCCTATGAGGATCACTTCACCAAGCGGGTAGACTTGTGCATCTTTATAAAGTGTCTATCTCTTGTAATTAATCAAGTGTATATAAATAAAATCTTCTGTTGGGTGCAATAACATTGATGGCAGTGTAAAACAATACACAAACAATACGTGCCTACTCTTGATTGGTCTACGTGAAAACATTTTCTCAGGAATTTTTTATAGAGAATAGTATATGTTTTTGTCCCGTAACTTTGATGCCTCAACTTCAAAACCAGGCATTCTGCACCCATAACTTCTCATACCGGACAAATTTGGTCCCTTTGCCCAACCAACGTGGTATTGCTTCTGATGTGGCATGGTTTTGACTATAATGACCGCCACCTCATCACATCTCCCTACTTTCTCTCTAGTGCGCTCTGTTGGCATTTTGCCGCCACTTGGCCTCGCTAGCTGCTTTCGTCCATAGTGGTGGGCGATGTCTTTCATGTGTTCCTCCACTGGGCTCCGCACCAGCACACACCAGGAGCTGGAGAAGGCCATGGATGGGAGCAGCCCATGGGCCGTGTGTGTTGGTATGGTGGCGTCGAAGAAGTGGGCGTAGTGGAAAGAGGTGGTCAGTGCAGGGCAGAGCAACGTGGGGTGCCGCGTGAGCGCCGATTGGGAAGCGTGGGTGAAGTTGGGGTCGCCTTGGATACGTCAGAGAAGGAGGCCCCCGGGGGCTGAGAAGGAGGCCCTCGGGGGCAACGTAGTGTTGAGCACAATGGAGACAATGGCGTAGAGCCGCAGAACAGCCGAGCATGCCGCCCTTAACGCAACCGCCTACGAGGAGTAAGTCATGGCAGTAGCCCTGGTTGCCCCTTTCTCGTCTGCTATCCGCCTATTCGTCATCGGGCTCCACTGCGTGCAGCAGTGGGAAACAATGCCAGGGTGGGAGGTGTACTGTCAGGGCACATTTGGTTATAGGGGATCCTCCCGGGATCCCTGCCTCTTTCCTGGGTGGAGAAAACACAGGTTGAATCAATCTCGGGAAGCCCACCTCTGTATTTGGATGCTCACGAGATCACCCCCGCCCCTTCCACGACTCTTCCCTGGGAGAGGCTTCCATGCCTCGAGAGGTCGGGGAGCAAACCCATGCCCACTCCTGCGAGAAACTAGCGACAGGGTTGGAAGCGGATGCCCCCCGCCATCCTCCCTCCAGCTCTCCACATCTATGGCGGCTGTGACGGAAAATTCCTCCCGCGGTTGGTGGGGAATCACATGTGCACGTGAAAATTACCCCCAGGGGCTTGTGGCCCTGGGCTTTCTTCCCCTTAATACCAAACAAGGCCTCAGAGAAGAGGAGGGGGCACATCCCGTCGGCCCAAAGAAGGCCAAGATTCTGGCGTCGGTGCACCGAGAGCGAGGCGTTTAATACGGAGTGTCCATGACGAGGTACTCGAGCCATTTGGCTTCGGTGGGGTGGGGCTAGAATGGACGTCGCTGGCGGCATTGGACGGATCCGGGAACACCTCACAGCCCCACTGTAGCTCCACCGTCAAGCGTACTACACCGCGGTTCAACGCGTTAATGTGATAGAGAGGGACCCAAGTGCAGAGAGAGATATTGTTGGGGAACGTAGTAATTTCAAAAAATTTCCTATGCACACGCAAGATCATGGTGACGCATAGCAACGAGAGGGGAGAGTGTGATCTACGTACCCTTGTAGATTGACAACGGAAGCATTTGGTTGATGTAGTCGTACGTCTCCACGGCCCGACCGATCAAGCACCGAAACTATGGCACCTCCGAGTTCTAGCACACATTCAGCTCGATGACGATCCCCGGACTCCGATCCAGTAAAGTGTCGGGGAAGAGTTCCGTCAGCACGATGGTGTGGTGATGATCTTGATGTACTACTGTCGCAGGGCTTCGCCTAAGCACCGCTACAATATTATCGAGGACTATGGTGGCAGGGGGCGCCGCACACGGCTAAGAGTATGATCACGTGGATCAACTTGTGTTCCTCTGGGGTGCCCCTGCCTCCGTATATAAAGGCTCAAGGGGGGGGTGCGGCCGGCCTAGGAGAGGCGCGCCAGGAGGAGTCCTACTCCCTCCGGGAGTAGGATTCCCCCCCCCCCCCAATCCTAGTTGGAATAGGATTCGCGGAGGGGGGAAAAGAGGAAGGGGGCCGGCCCCCTCTCCTTGTCCTATTCCGACCAAGGGAGGGGAGGGGCGCGCGGCCCATCTCTGGCTGCCTCTTCTCTTTTTCACTAAGGCCCACTAAGGCCCATATATCTCCCGGGAGGTTTCGGTAACCTCCCGGTACTCCGGTAAAATCCCGATTTCACTCGGAACACTTCCGATATCCAAACATAGGCTTCCAATATATCAATCTTTATGTCTCGACCATTTCGAGACTCCTCGGCATGTCCGTGATCACATCCGGGACTCCAAACAACTTTCACTACATCAAAACGTATAAACTCATAATATAACTATCATCAAAACCTTAAGCATGCGGACCCTACGGGTTCGAGAACAATGTAGACATGACCGAGACATGTCTCCGATCAATAACCAATAGCGGGACCTGGATGCCCATATTGGCTCCTACATATTCTACGAAGATCTTTATCGGTCAGACCGCATAACAACATACGTTGTTCCCTTTGTCATCGGTATGTTACTTGCCCGAGATTCGATCGTCGGTATCCAATACCTAGTTCAATCTCGTTACCAGCAAGTCTCTTTACTCATTCCGTAATACATCATCCCGCAACTAACTCATTAGTTGCAATGCTTGCAAGGCTTAGGTGATGTGCATTACCGAGAGGGCCCAGAGATACCTCTCCGACGATCGGAGTGACAAATCCTAATCTCAAAATACGTCAACCCAACATGTACCTTTGGAGACACCTGTAGAGCACCTTTATAATCACCCAGTTATGTTGTGACGTTTGGTAGCACACAAAGTGTTCCTCCGGCACACGGGAGTTACATAATCTCATAGTCATAGGAACATGTATAAGTTATGAAGAAAGCAATAGCAACATACTAAACGATCGGGTGCTAAGCTAATGGAATGGGTCATGTCAATCAGATCATTCAACTAATGATGTGATCTCGTTAATCAAATAACAACTCTTTGTCTATGGTTAGGAAACATAACCATCTTTTATTAACGAGCTAGTCAAGTAGAGGCATACTAGTGACACTATGTTTGTCTATGTATTCACACATGTATTATGTTTCCGGTTAATACAATTCTAGCATGAATAATAGACATTTATCTTGAAATAAGGAAATAAATAATAACTTTATTATTGCCTCTAGGGCATATTTCCTTCAGTCTCCCACTTGCACTAGAGTCAATAATCTAGATCACATCACCATGTGATTAACATCGATAGATCACATCATCATGTGATTAACACCCATAGTTCACATCGCCATGTGACCAACACCCAAAGGGTTTACTAGATTCAGTAATCTAGTTCACATCGCTTATGTGATTAACACCCAAAGAGTACTAAGGTGTGATCATGTTTTGCTTGTGAGAGAAGTTTAGTCAACGGGTCTGCCATATTCAGATCCGTATGTATTTTGCAAATTACTATGTCAACAATGCTCTGCACGGAGCTACTCTTAGCTAATTGCTCCCACTTTCAATATGTATCCAGATTGAGACTTAGAGTCATCTAGATCAGTGTCAAAATTTGCATCGACGTAACCCTTTACGACGAACCCTTTTTGTCACGTCCATAATTGAGAAACATATCCTTATTCCACTATAGATAATTTTGACCGCTGTCCAGTGATCTACTATTAGATCACTATTGTACTCCCTTGCCAAAATCAGTGTAGGGTATACAATAGATCTGGTACACAGCATTGCATACTTTATAGAACCTATGGCCAAGGCATAGGGAATGACTTTCATTCTCTTTCTATCTTCTGTCGTGGTCGTGTTTTGAGTCTTACTCAATTTCACACCTTGTAACACAGGCAAGAACTCTTTCTTTGACTGTTCCATTTTGAACTACTTCAAAATCTTGTCGAGGTATGTACTCATTGAAAAAACTTATCAAGTGTTTTGATCTATCTCTATAGATCTTGATGCTCAATATGTAAGTAGCTTCACCGAGGTCTTTCTTTGAAAAACTCCTTTCAAACACTCCTTTATGCTTTGTAGAATAATTCTACATTATTTCCGATCAACAATATGTCATTCACATATACTTATCGGAAATGTTGTAGTGCTCCCACTCACTTTCTTGTAAATACAAGCTTCACCGCAAGTCTGTATAAAACTATATGCTTTGATAAACTTATCAAAGCGTGTATTCCAACTCCGAGATGCTTGCACCAGTCCATAGATGAATCGCTGGAGCTTGCATATTTTGTTAGCACCTTTAGGAT
The DNA here is from genome assembly GCA_034509565.1 of Triticum monococcum. Classification (NCBI taxonomy): domain Eukaryota; kingdom Viridiplantae; phylum Streptophyta; class Magnoliopsida; order Poales; family Poaceae; genus Triticum; species Triticum monococcum. Next base: position 747,973,232 of record CM067843.1, on the reverse strand, counting down.
TGACAAAACCATCTTGTAGCATCACATACAACTCTTCTTTAATAAATCCATTAAGGAATGCAGTTTTGTTTATCCATTTGCCAGATTTCATAAAATGCGGCAATTCCTAACATGATTCGGACAGACTTAAGCATAGATACGAGTGAGAAACTCTCATCGTAGTCAACACCTTGAACTTGTCGAAAACCTTTTGCGACAATTCTAACTTTGTAGATAGTAACACTACTATCCGTGTCCGTCTTCCTCTTGAAGATCCATTTATTCTCAATGGCTTGCCGATCCTCGGGCAAGTCCACCAAAGTCCACACTTTGTTCTCATACATGGATCCTATCTCAGATTTCATGGCCTCAAGCCATTTATCGGAATCTGGGCTCATCATCGCTTCCTCATAGTTCGTAGGTTCATCATGGTCAAGTAACATGACCTCCAGAATAGGATTACCGTACCACTCTGGTGCGGATCTCACTCTGATTTACCTACGAGATTTGGTAGTAACTTGATCTGAAGTTACATGATCATCATCATTGGCTTCCTCACTAATTGGTGTAGTAGTCACAGGAACAGATTTGTGTGATGAACTATTTTCCAATAAGGGAGAAGGTACAATTACCTTATCAAGTTTTCTACTTTCCTCCCACTCACTTCTTTCGAGAGAAACTCCTTCTCTAGAAAGGATCCATTCTTAGCAAAGAATGTCTTGCCTTCGGATCTGTGATAGAAGGTGTACCCAACTGTCTCCTTTGGGTATCCTATGAAGACACATTTCTCTGATTTGGGTTTGAGCTTGTCAGGATGAAACATTTTCATATAAGCATCACAACCCCAAACTTTAAGAAACGACAACTTTGGTTTCTTGCCAAACCATAGTTCATAAGGCGTCGTCTCAACAGATTTTGATGGTGCCCTATTTAACGTGAATGCAGCTGTCTCTAATGCATAACCCCAAAACGATAGTGGTAGATCGGTAAGAGACATCATAGATCGCACTATATCTAATAAAGTACGGTTATGATGTTCGGACACACCATTACACTATGGTGTTCCAGGTGGCGTGAGTAGTGAAACTATTTCACATTGTTTTAATTGAAGGCCAAACTCGTAACTCAAATATTTTACCTCTGCGATCATATCGTAGAAACTTTTATTTTCTTCTCACGATGATTTTCCACTTCACTCTGAAATTCATTGAACTGTTCAAATGTTTCAGACTTATGTTTCATCAAGTAGATATCCCCATATCTGCTCAAATCATCTGTGAAGGTCAGAAAATAATGATACCTGCTGCAAGCCTTAATATTCATCGGACCACATACATCAGTATGTATGATTTCCAACAAATCTGTTGCTTGCTTCATTGTTCCGGAGAACGGCATTTTAGTCATCTTGCCCATAAGGCACGGTTCGCAAGTACCAAGTGATTCATAATCAAGTGGTTCCAAAAGTCCATCAGTATGGAGTTTCTTCATGCGCTTTACACTGATATGACCTAAACGGCAGTGCCACAAATAAGTTGCACTATTATTATCAACTTTGCATCTTTTGGCTTCAATATTATGAATATGTGTATCATTACAATCGAGATCCAACAAACCATTTTCGTTGGTGTGTATGACCATAGAAGGTTTTATTCATGTAAACAGAACAACAATTGTTCTCTAACTTAAATGAATAACCGTATTGCAATAAACATGATCAAATCATATTTATGCTCAACGCAAACACCAAATAACACTTATTCACGTTCAACATTAATCCCGAAAGTATAGGGAGTGTGCGATGATGATCATATCAATCTTGGAACTACTTCCAACACACATCGTCACTTCACCCTTAACTAGTCTTTGTTTATTCTGCAACTCCCGTTTCGAGTTACTAATCTTAGCAACTAAACTAGTACCAAATACTGAGGGGTTGCTATGAACACTAGTAAAGTACACATCAATAACATGTATATCAAATATACCTTTGTTTATTTTCCATCCTTTCTTATCCACCAAATACTTGGGGTAGTTCCGCTTCCAGTGACCAATCCCTTTGCAGTAGAAGCACTTTGTCTCAGGCTTAGGACTAGATTTGGGTTTCTTCACTTGAGCAGCAACTTGCTTGCCGTTCTTCTTGAAGTTCCCCTTCTTCCTTTTGACCTTTTCTTGAAACTAGTGGTCTTGTCTACCATCAACACTTGATGTTTTTCTTGATTTCTACCTTCGTCGATTTTAGCATCACGAAGAGCTTGGGAATCGTTTCCGTTATCCCTTGCATATTATAGTTCATCACGAAGTTCTACTAACTTGGTGATGGTGACTAGAGAATTCTGTCAATCACTATTTTATCTGGAAGATTAACTCCCACTTGATTCAAGCGATTGTAGTTCCCAGACAATCTGAGTACATGCTCACTAGTTGAGCGATTCTCCTCCATCTTTTAGCTATAGAACTTGTTGGAGACTTCATATCTCTCAACTTGGGTATTTGCTTGAAATATTAACTTCAACTCCTGGAACATCTCATATGGTCCATGACGTTCAAAACGTCTTTGAAGTCCCGATTCTAAGCCGTTAAGCATGGTGCACTAAACTATCAAGTAGTCATCACATTGAGCTAGCGAAATGTTCATAACGTCTACATCTGCTCCTGCAATAGGTCTGTCACCTAGCGGTGCATCAAGGACATAATTCTTCTGTGCAGCAATGAGGATAAACCTCAGATCACGGATCCAATCCGCATCATTGCTACTAACATCTTTCAATACAATTTTCTCTAGGAACATATCAAAATAAACACAGGGAAGCAACAACGCGAGCTATTGATCTACAACATGATTTACAAAATACTACCAGGACTAAGTTCATGATAAATTTAAGTTGAATTATTCATATTACTTAAGAACTCCCACTTAGATAGACATCCCTCTAATCCTCTAAGTGATTACGTGATACAAATCAACTAAACCATGTCCGATCATCACGTGAGATGGAGTAGTTTCACTGGTGAACATCACTATGTTGATCATATCTACTATATGATTCACGCTCGACCTTTCGGTCTCCATGTTCCGAGGCCATATCTGTATATGCTTGGCTCGTCAAGTATAACCTGAGTATTCCGTGTGTGCAACTATTTTGCACCCATTGTATTTGAACGTAGAGCCTATCACACCCGATCATCACGTGGTGTCTCAGCACGAAGAACTTTCGCAACGGTGCATACTCAGGGAGAACACTTCTTGATAATTAGTGAGAGATCATCTTAAAATGCTACCGTCAAACTAAGCAAAATAAGATCTATAAAAGATAAACATCATATGCAATCAAAATATGTGACATGATAAGGCCATTATCATCTTGCGCCTTTGATTTCCATCTCCAAAGTACTATCATGATCTCTATCGTCACCGGCATGACACCATGATCTCCATCATCTTGATCTATATCAATGTGTCGTCACATGGTCGTCTCGCCAACAATTGCTCTTGCAACTATTGCTATCGCATAGCGATAAAGTAAAGCAATTATTGGACGCTTGCATCATATGCAATAGAGAGACAATCATAAGGATTTTGCCAGTTGCCGATAACTTCAACAAAACATGATCATCTCATACAACAACTTATATCTCATCATGTCTTGACCATATCACATCACAACATGCCCTACAAAAACAAGTTACACGTTCTCTACTTTGTTGGTGCAAGTTTTACGTGGCTGCTACGGGCTTAGCAAGAACTGTTCTTACCTACGCATCAAAAACCACAACGATAGTTTGTCAAGTTGGTGTTGTTTTAACCTTCGCAAGGACCGGGCGTAGCCACACTCAGTTCAACTAAAGTTGGAGAAACTGACACCCGCCAGCCACCTGTGTGCAAAGCACGGCGGTAGAACCAGTCTCGCGTAAGCGTACGCGTAATGTCGGTCCGGGCCGCTTCATCCAACAATACCACCGAACCAAAGTATGACATGCTGGTAAGCAGTATGACTTATATCGCCCACAACTCACTTGTGTTCTACCCGTGCATATAACATCAACACATAAAACCTAGGCTCGGATGCCACTGTTGGGGAACCTAGTAGTTTTAAAAAATTTCCTACGCACACGCAAGATCATGGTGATGCATAGCAACAAGAGGGCAGAGTGTGATCTATGTACCCTTGTAGATCGACAACGGAAGCGTTTGGTTGATGTAGTCGTACGTCTTCACGGCCCGACCGATCAAGCACCGAAACTACGGCACCTCCGAGTTTTAGCACACGTTCAGCTCGATGACGATCCCCGGACTCCGATCCAACAAAGTGTCGGGGAAGAGTTCCATCAGCACGACGGCGTGGTGACGATCTTGATGTACTATTGTCGCAGGGCTTCGCCTAATTACCGCTACAATATTATCGAGGACTATGGTGGCAGGGGGCGCCGCACACGGCTAAGAATATGATCACGTGGATCAACTTGTGTCTCCGGGGAGCCTCTGCCTCCGTATATAAAGGCTCAAGGGGGGGGGGGTGCGGCCGGCCTAGAGGTGGCGCGCCAGGAGGTGTCCTACTCCCTCTGGGAGTAGGATTCCCCCCCCCCCCAATCCTTGTTGGAATAGGATTCGCGGAGGGGGGAAAAGAGAAAGGGGGGCTGGCCCCCTCTCCTTGTCATATTCGGACCAAGGGAGGGGAGGGGCACACGGCCCATCTCGGGCTACCTCTTCTCTTTTCCACTAAGGCCCACTAAGGCCCATATAGCTCCCGGGGGTTCCGGTAACCTCCCGGTACTCCGGTAAAATCCCAATTTCACTCGGAACACTTCCGATATCCAAACATAGGCTTCCAATATATCAATCTTTATGTCTCGACCACTTCGAGACTCCTCGTCATGTCCGTGATCACATCCGGGACTCCGAACATCCTTCGGTACATCAAAATGTATAAACTCATAATATAACTGTCATCGAAACCTTAAGCGTGCGGACCCTACGGGTTCGAGAACAATGTAGACATGACCGAGACATGTCTCCGGTCAATAACCAATAGCGGGACCTAGATGCCCATATTGGCTCCTAGATATTCTATGAAGATCTTTATCGGTCAGACCGCATAACAACATACGTTGTTCCCTTTGTCATCGGTATGTTACTTGCCCGAGATTCGATCGTCGGTATCCAATACCTAGTTCAATCTCATTACCGGCAAGTCTCTTTACTTGTTCCGTAATACATCATCTCGCAACTAACTCATTAGTTGCATTGCTTGCAAGGCTTAAGTGATGTGCATTACCGAGAGGGCCCAGAGATACCTCTCCGACGATCGGAGTGACAAATCCTAATCTCAAAATACGTCAACCCAACATGTACCTTTGGAGACACCTATAGAGCACCTTTATAATCACCCAGTTACGTTGTGATGTTTGGTAGCACACAAAGTGTTCCTCCGGCACACGGGAGTTACATAATCTCATAGTCATAGGAACATGTATAAGTCATGAAGAAAGCAATAGCAACATACTAAACGATCGGGTGCTAAGCTAATGGAATGGGTCATGTCAATCAGATCATTCAACTAATGATGTGATCCCTTTTAATCAAATGACAACTCTTTGTCCAAGGTTAGGAAACATAACCATCTTTGATTAACGAGCTAGTCAAGTAGAGGCATACTAGTGACACTCTGTTTGTCTATGTATTCACACATGTATTATGTTTCCTGTTAATACAATTCTAGCATGAATAATAAACCTTTATCATGATATAAGGAAATAAATAATAACTTTATTATTGCCTCTAGGGCATATTTCCTTCAGCTAGGCTCGTCAAGTTTAACCTGAGTATTCCGCGTGTGCAAAACTGTCTTGCACCCATTGTAGATGGACGTAGAGCTTATCACACCCGATCATCACGTGGTGTCTGGGCACGACGAACTTTGGCAACGGTGCATACTCAGGGAGAACACTTTTATCTTGATAATTTAGTGAGAGATCATCTTATAATGCTACCGTCAATCAAAGCAAGATAAGATGCATAAAAGATAAACATCACATGCAATCAATATAAGTGATATGATATGGCCATCATCATCTTGTGCTTGTGATCTCCATCTCCGAAGCACCGTCATGATCACCATCGTCACGGCGCGACACCTTGATCTCCATCGTAGCATCATTGTCGTCTCGCCAATCTTATGCTTCCATGACTATCGCTACCGCTTAGTGATAAAGTAAAGCATTACAGCGCGATTGCATTGCATACAATAAAGCGACAACCATATGGCTCCTGCCAGTTGCCGATAACTTGGTTACAAAACATGATCATCTCATACAATAAAATTTAGCATCTTGTCTTGACCATATCACATCACAACATCCCTGCAAAAACAAGTTAGATGTCCTCTACTTTGTTGTTGCAAGTTTTACGTGGCTGCTACGGGCTTAACCAAGAACCAATCTTACCTACACATCAAAACCACAACGATAGTTTGTCAAGTTGGTGTTGTTTTAACCTTCGCAAGGACCGGGCGTAGCCACACTCGGTTCAACTAGAATTGGAGAAACTGTGAGCCGCAAGCCACCTATGTGCAAAGCACGTCGGGAGAACCGGTCTCGCGTAAGCGTACGCGTAATGTCGGTCCGGGCCGCTTCATCCAACAATACCGCCGAACCAAAGTATGACATGCTGGTAAGCAGTATGACTTATATCGCTCACAACTCACTTGTGTTCTACTCGTGCATATAACATCAACACATAAAACCTAGGCTCCGATGCCACTGTTGGGGAACGTAGTAATTTCAAAAAAATTCCTATGCACATGCAAGATCATGGTGATGCATAGCAACGAGAGGGGAGAGTGTGATCTACGTACCCTTGTAGATTGACAACGGAAGCATTTGGTTGATGTAGTCGTACGTCTCCATGGCCCGACCGATCAAGCACCGAAACTATGGCACCTCCGAGTTCTAGCACACGTTCAGCTCGATGACGATCCCCGGACTCCCATCCAGCAAAGTGTCGGGGAAGAGTTCCGTCAGCACGACGGTGTGGTGACGATCTTGATGTACTACTGTCGCAGGGCTTCGCCTAAGCACCGCTACAATATTATCGAGGACTATGGTGGCAGGGGACGCCGCACACGGCTAAGAATGTGATCACGTGGATCAACTTGTGTTCCTCTGGGGTGCCCCTGCCTCTGTATATAAAGGCTCAAGGGGGGGTGCGGCCGGCCTAGGAGAGGCGTGCCAGGAGGAGTTCTACTCCCTTCGGGAGTAGGATTCCCCCCCCCCCCCTCCTCCTAGTTGGAATAGGACTCGCGGAGGGGGGAAAGAGGAAGGGGGGCCGGCCCCCTCTCCTTGTCCTATTCCGACCAAGGGAGGGGAGGGGCGCGCGGCCCATCTCTGGCTGCCTCTTCTCTTTTCCACTAAGGCCCACTAAGGCCCATATATCTCCCGGGGGGTTTCGGTAACCTCCCGGTACTCCGGTAAAATCCCGATTTCACTCGGAACACTTCCGATATCCAAACATAGGCTTCCAATATATCAATCTTTATGTCTCGACCTCTTCGAGACTCCTCGTCATGTCCGTGATCACATCCGGGACTCCGAACAACCTTCGGTACATGAAAACGTATAAACTCATAATATAACTGTCATCGAAACCTTAAGCGTGCGGACCCTACGGGTTCGAGAACAATGTAGACATGACTGAGACATGTCTCCGATCAATAACCAATAGCGGGACCTGGATGCCCATATTGGCTCCTACATATTCTACGAAGATCTTTATCGGTCAGACCGCATAACAACATACGTTGTTCCCTTTGTCATCGGTATGTTACTGGCCCGAGATTCGATCGTCGGTATCCAATACCTAGTTCAATCTCATTACCGGCAAGTCTCTTTACTCGTTCCGTAATACATCATCCCGCAACTAACTCATTAGTTGCAATGCTTGCAAGCCTTAAGTGATGTGCATTACCGAGAGGGCCCAGAGATACCTCTCCGACGATCGGAGTGACAAATCCTAATCTCGAAATACGTCAACCCAACATGTACCTTTGGAGACACCTGTAGAGCACCTTTATAATCACCCAGTTATGTTGTGACGTTTGGTAGCACACAAAGTGTTCCTCCGGCACACGGGAGTTACATAATCTCATAGTCATAGAAACATGTATAAGTCATGAAGAAAGCAATAGCAACATACTAAACGATCGGGTGCTAAGCTAATGGAATGGGTCATGTCAATCAGATCATTCAACTAATGATGTGATCCCGTGAATCAAATAACAACTCTTTGTCTATGGTTAGGAAACATAACCATCTTTGATTAACGAGCTAGTCAAGTAGAGGCATACTAGTGACACTCTGTTTGTCTATGTATTCACACATGTATTATGTTTCCGGTTAATACAATTCTAGCATGAATAATAAACATTTATCATGAAATAAGGAAATAAATAATAACTTTATTATTTCCTCTAGGGCATATTTCCTTCAGATATAATATGGTTGAAATATTTAAATGGTCATGTTGCTGAGTATTCCCTCCGTCCGGTGAAGAGTGTACGTCTAGAAATTTTAGGACAAATTATGGAGTTAAGTAAAAAATGCATTGGAAAGCTGCAAGTCACCATCTCTCCCCTCTTTAATTACCCAACCCCCAATGAGCTAAGTGCATGTAGAAATTAAGAAGACCGTATGTAGATTTCTATTGGTCTTGATTACCGTGTGATGACAGAGAAGTATTTTTCTACTTTAAAATGCATTGGGAAGATAGAGGTACACTCTTTTGTGGACAAATTTTGAAGCTAGATGTACACTTTTCACCGGACGAAGGGAGTAGTAGATTAGGATTTAATGCCGTGTGTCAACCCATGAAAACCACGCCACATCATTTAAAACCGGTTTAACTTTCAGAGAGGGACCAAACTTATCGTGCATTGAAAAATTAAAGGTGGAGGATATCTTTTTAAAGTTGAGGGAGCAGGTTCAGATTTTAAGATGGCTGCTCACTATATGTAATCATCTACTTGCTTGTATAAACGTCTTATATTGTTTCTTTAAAAAAACATCTTATATTGTTGGATGGAGAGAATAGGTGAAAATTAATTTCGCACACGCGGCCTATATATATGTTCATCTAAAATGTCTTGGGGATATAGTTAATAAGCAGCTATAAGTGCTAGCCACTCGTCAGAGAAACATATTTTGCAGTAGAATCTGCCTCTATTAGAATTTCCACTCTCATTCTCACAGTGGAATGAAATATCGTCGAGTTGCTTACAACGGTCATTAGTCTCCACAAGAATCATGTCGTAGACTGCCATGCTTTCATTGTTGATGTCATTGACAATCGTCTGACAGTCTGATGTTATCCTCACTGTTTTTTTTGAGACAACCTCGCGAAACTCTTTATTAACCCGTCACCACGTTTACAGGGACGAAAGAGAGATTCCCGGGATGCCCTAACCAAACATGGCAGCCATCACCGAGAGTAAGAGCATGTTTCGCTAAGTTGTGAGCTTCATAATTCGAGCTCCTAAACTCATGACTAAATTTACAGAAATCAAAAGACAGAGAGTGGTCTACTATTTCATGAATAACTGCTCCATAACTTGCTGCATTTTCCTTCCGTACTTCCTCGACCACCCCCTTGCAGTCCGATGCGACATGGATCCTCCGAAGATAAAGATCATCCGAAAGAGCTAAAGCCTCCCTTATCGCAAGCGCCTCGAGGGTCTGTGGATCATCTATATTTCTAAAAAAAAGGAGGACGCTCCCAAGAAAACCCCATTCTGATCCCTGCATATGGCGCCAATCGCACCGTAGCCGCGTCGAGAGACAGCGGCATCCACATTCACCTTTGCCGTATCCTCAACCGGCCTGATCCATCGAGTGGACCTAGTAGCTGCAGCAACACTTGGTATCTGATGCTTGGGTTTCAAAACATGGAGATCCCGCAAGTAGCTATTGATGAAACCATTAGTGGAGCTCGGAGACTGAAAAATATCCTCATGGATAGCCTTTCTCCGCACTCCCCAGATTGCCCAAAGTGTAACTATGAGCCTTTCAAATAAATCTGTCGGCGCCATTTTATGTATAGCAAAGAGCCAGTCCTTGGCCATGTCCTCTTGCCGCTCACTCATGGCCTGCACAAGATCATCAGGGGCTAGTGCCCGCACACCGCCCGCCATTGGGCACTTCAATAAAGCATGTTTCCAAATGTCCATCGCCCCACACAGCATACAAGTATCGGTCGTTGCCATATTACGATGCTTAAGAACCTCTCCACAGGGCATGGAATGCCTTGCAAGGCGCCATACAAACATTCTTAATTTGGACGGAACCTGAATGTGCCATATCATACTCCACATGTTGCTCTCATTCTGTCCAACCGAGGTTCCCTCCTCTTCGTGTATCCACGCTTCTCGGCCCAGCTTCGTCCGCATTATCATTCGGTATGCTGAACGCACACTGAAAATACCTCGACTCTCCTCGTGCCAGGCCCAAAAATCTGGGACCCTGCGCGTACATAAAGGTATCTTCAAGATCACTGCAGCATCAAAGGGTGTGAATATAGTGCGTATGTACTCCTCATTCCATGAGGCCGTAGCTGCACTGATCAGCTGCGCCACCTTGGTGGGGGGATTAGCCATGAGTGATGTGATGGGCCTCTTGTAGTTATCCCTAGGAATCCAGTTGTGCAACCATATATCTGTAGTCTCCCCGTCTCCAATCCTCCGTATTATCCCCTGTGATAGGATGTCTCGGCCATCAAGAATCACCCTCCAAATCTGAGATGGATGAGGACCGAGCGCGGCTTCCACTAGCGAGTTGTCAGGGAAGTATACAGCTTTCAGCATTCGTGTACTGAGAGACGACTCATCATTCATAATCCGCCATGCTTGACGTGCGAGTAATGCCAAGTTGAAGACCTCCAGGTCACGAAAACCCAGGGCTCCCAGGTGTTTTGGCCTAGTCATAATATCCCACGCCACCCAGCTCGGTTTCCTTCTTCCCTGTTTACTCCCCCACCAAAAATGTCTTATAATTGAAGTTATGTTCTCGCACAATCCTCTCGGCAACCTGAAACATGACATGGAATAGACAGGTATGGCTTGTGCTACCGATTTGATCAATATCTCTTTACCTGCCGATGACAGAAGCTTCTCCATCCACCCTTTTATCTTTTCCCAAACACGGTCCCTCAAATATCTGAAAGTGTCGTTCTACGAGTGGCCAACCTCAGTGGGCATGCCCAAATAGCGCTCGTTCAGAGTTTCATTATGGACCTGCAAATTTTCCTTAACAATATCCCTCACTGGTCCTGGGCAACCTCTGCTGAAAAAAAATTGATGACTTCTCATTGTTAATCCTTTGTCCCGATGCACTACAATAAGTAGCTAGCAGGTTTGACACCGCTAGAGATCCCTCCCCACTCGCCTTGAAAAGTAGCAGGCTGTCATCTGCAAATAAAAGGTGGTTAACGGTAGGAGCCGTTGGGGCCACCTTAATACCTGCCAATGATGACTGAGAACTGGTTTTGAGTAGGCACGAAAGGCCCTCTGCTGCTATCAAGAATAAATAGGGGGAGATTGGGTCTCCCTGCCGAATACCTCTCGTAGGTTTAAAAGAATGAAGCTTCTCTCCATTAAATAAGACCGAAAAAGATACTGATTGCATGTGATGTTTATCTTTTTATGCATCTTATCTTGCTTTGATTGACGGTAGCATTATAAGATGATCTCTCACTAAATTATCAAGAAGCATTCTCCCTGAGTATGCACCGTTGCCAAAGTTCGTCGTGCCCAGACACCACGTGATGATCGGGTGTGATAAGCTCTACGTCCATCTACAACGGGTGCAAGCCAGTTTTGCACACGCAGAATACTCAGGTTAAACTTGACGAGCCTAGCATATGCAGATATGGCCTCGGAACACGGAGACCGAAAGGTCGAGCGTGAATCATATAGTAGATATGATCAACATAACGATGTTCACCATTGAAAACTACTCCATCTCACGTGATGATCGGTTATGGTTTAGTTGATTTGGATCATGTGATCACTTAGAAGATAAGAGGGATGTCTTTCTAAGTGGGAGTTCTTAAGTAATATGATTAATTGAACTTTAATTTATCATGAACCTAGTCCTGGTAGTATTAGCATATCTATGTTGTAGATCAATAGCTCGCGTTGTTGCTTCCCTGTGTTTATTTTGATATGTTCCTAGAGAAAAACTATGTTGAAAGATGTTAGTAGCAATGATGCGGATTGGATCCGTGATATGAGGTTTGTCCTCATTGCTGCACAGAAAAATTATGTCCTTGATGCACCGCTAGGTGACAGACCTATTGCAGGAGCAGATGCAGACGTTATGAACGTTTGGCTAGCTCAATATGATGACTACTTGATAGTTTAGTGCACCATGCTTAATGGCTTAGAATCGGGACTTCAAAGACGTTTTGAACGTCATGGACCATATGAGATGTTCCAGGAGTTGAAGTTAATATTTCAAGCAAATACCCGAGTTGAGAGATATGAAGTCTCCAACAAGTCCTATAGCTAAAAGATGGAGGAGAATCGCTCAACTAGTGAGCATGTGCCCAGATTGTCTGAGTACTACAATCGCTTGAATCAAGTGGGAGTTAATCTTCCAGATAAGATAGTGATTGACAGAATTCTCTAGTCACCATCACCAAGTTAGTAGAACTTCGTGATGAACAATAGTATGCAAGGGATTACGAAAACGAATCCCGAGCTTTTCATGATGATGAAATCAATGAAGGTAGAAATCAAGAAAGAGCATCAAGTGTTGATGGTTGACAAGATCACTAGTTTCAAGAAAAGGGCAAAGGGAAAAAGGGGAACTTCAAAAAGAATAGCAAGCAAGTTGCTGCTCAAGTGAAGAAGCCCAAGTCTGGTCCTAAGCCTGAGACTAAGTGCTTCTACTGCAAAGGGACTGGTCACTGGAAGCGGAACTACCCCAAGTGATTGGCGGATAAGAAGGATGGCAAAGTGAACATAACTATATTTGATATACATGTTACTGATGTGTACTTTATTAGTGTTTATAGCAACCCCTCAGTATTTGATGCTAGTTCAGTTGCTAAGAGTAGTAACTCGAAACGGGATTGCAGAATGAACAGAGACTAGTTAAGAGTGAAGTGACGATGTGTGTTGGAAGTGGTTCCAAGATTGATATGATCATCATCGCACACTCCCTATACTTTTGGGATTAGTGTTGAACCTAAATAAGTGTTATTTGGTGTTTGCGTTGAGCATGAATATGATTTGATCATGTTTATTGTAATACGGTTATTCATTTAAGTAAAAAGAATAAATTGTTTTTCTGTTTACATGAATAAAACCTTATATGGTTACACACCCAATGAAAATAGTTCATTGGATCTCGATCTTAGTGATACACATATTCATAATATTGAAACCAAAAGATGCAAAGTTAATAATGATAGTGCAACTTATTTGTGGCACTGCCGTTTAGGTCATATTGGTGTAAAGCACATGAAGAAACTCCATGTTGATGGGATTTTGGAATCACTTGATTATGAATCACTTGATGCTTGCGAACCATGCCTTATGGGCAAGATGACTAAGACTCCGTTCTCCGGAGCGAGCAAATGACTTATTGGAAATAATACATACTAATGTATGCGGTCCGATGAGTGTTTAGGCTCACGGCAAGTATCGTTATTTTCTAAACTTCACAGATGATTTGAGCAGATATGGGTATATCTACTTGATGAAACATAAATCTGAAACATTTGAAAAGTTCAAAGAATTTCAGAGTGAAGTGGAAAATCATCATGACAAGAAAATAAAGTTTCTACGATCTGATCGTGGAGACAAATATTTGAGTTACGAGTTTGGTCTTCAGTTAAAACAATGTGAAATAATTTCACTACTCACGGCACCTGGAACACCACAGCATAATGGTGTGTCCGAACGTCATAACCGTACTTTATTGGATATAGTGCAATCTATGATGTTTCTTACCGATTTACCACTATCGTTTTTGGGGTCATGCATTAGAGACAGCTGCATTCACGTTAAAAAGGGGAACCATCTATATCCGTCGAGACGACGCCTTATGAACTATGGTATGGCAAGAAACCAAAGTTGTCGTTTCTTGAAGTTTGGGGTTGCGATGCTTATGAGAAAAAGTTTCATCCTGATAAGCTCAAACCCAAATCGGAGAAATATGTCTTCATAGGATACCCAAAAGAGACTGTTGGGTACACCTTCTATTACAGATCCTAAGGCAAGACATTCGTTGCTTATAATGGATCCTTTCTAGAGAAGGAGTTTCTCTTGAAAGAAGTGAGTGGGAGGAAAGTAGAAAACTTGATAAGGTAATTGTACCTTCTACCTTATTGGAAAGTAGTTCATCACAAAAAATCTGTTCTTGTGACTACTACACCAATTAGTGAGGAAGCTAATGATGATGATCATGTAACTTCAGATCAAGTTACTACCGAATCTCATAGGTAAACCAGAGTGAGATCCGCACTAGAGTGGTACGGTAATCCTGTTCTGGAGGTCATGTTACTTGACCATGACGAACCTACGAACTATGAGGAAGCGATGATGAGCCCAGATTCCGCGAAATGGTTTGAGGCCATGAAATCTGAGATATGATCCATGTATGAGAACAAAGTTTGGACTTTGGTTGACTTGCCCGATGATCGGCAACCAATTGAGAATAAATCGATCTTCAAGAGGAAGACGGACGCTGATAGTAGTGTTACTATCTACAAAGCTAGAATTGTCGCAAAAGGTTTTCGACAAGTTCAAGGTGTTGACTACGATGAGAGCTTCTCACTCGTATCTATGCTTGAGTCTGTCCGAATCATGTTAGTAATTGCCGCATTTTATGAAATCTGGCAAATGGATAAACAAAACTGCATTCCTTAATGGATTTATTAAAGAAGAGTTGTATATGATGCAACAAAAGGTTTTGTCAATCCGAAAGGTGCTAACAAAATGTGCAAGCTCCAGCGATCCATCTGTGGACTGGTGCAAGCATCTCGGAGTTGGAATATACGCTTTGATGAGTTGATCAAAGCATATAGTTTTATACAGACTTGCGGTGAAGCCTGTATTTACAAGAAAGTGAGTGGGAGCACTACAACATTTCTGATAAGTATATGTGAATGACATATTGTTGATCGGAAATAATGTAGAATTATTCTGTAAAGCATAAAGGAGTGTTTGAAAGGAGTTTTTCAAAGAAAGACTTCGGTGAAGCTGCTTACATATTGAGCTTCAAGATCTATAGAGATAGATCAAGACGCTTGATAAGTTTTTTCAATGAGTACATACCTTGACAAGATTTTGAAGTAGTTCAAAATGGAGCAGTCAAAGAAAGAGTTCTTGCCTGTATTATAAGGTTGAAGTTGAGTAAGACTCAAAGCCCGACCATGGCAGAAGATAGAAAGAGAATGAAAGTCATTCCCTATGCCTTGGCCATAGGTTCTATAAAGTATGTCATGCTGTATACCAGATCTATTGTATACCCTGCACTGATTTGGCAAGGGAGTACAATAGTGATCTAGGAGTAGATCACTGGACAGCGGTCAGAATTATCCTTAGTGAAATAAGGATATGTTTCTCGATTATGGACGTGATAAAAAGTTTCGTCGTAAAGGGTTACGCCGATGCAAGTTTTGACACTAATCTAGATGACTCTAAGTCTCGGTCTAGATACATATTGAAAGTGGGAGCAATTATCTAGAGTAGCTCCATGCAGAGCATTGTTAACATAGAAATTTGCAAAATACATGTGGATCTGAATGTGGGAGACCCGTTGACTAAGATTCTCTCACAAGCAAAACATGATCACACCTTAGTACTCTTTGGGTGTTAATCACATAGCGATGTGAACTAGATTACTGAATCTAGTAAACCCTTTGGGTGTTGGTCACATGGCGATGTGAACTATGGGTGTTAATCACATGATGATGTGAACTATCGATGTTAATCACATGGTGATGTGATCTAGATTATTGACTCTAGTGCAAGTGGGAGACTGAAGGAAATATGCCCTAGAGGCAATAATAAAGTTATTATTTATTTCCTTATATCATGATAAATGTTTATTATTCATGCTAGAATTGTATTAACCAGAAACATAATACATGTGTGAATACATAGACAAACAGAGTGTCACTAGTATGCCTCTACTTGACTAGCTCGTTAATCAAAGATGGTTATGTTTCCTAACCATGGACAAAGAGTTGTTATTTGATTAACGGGATCACATCATTAGATGAATGATCTGATTGACATGACCCATTCCATTAGCTTAGCACCCGATCGTTTAGTATATTGCTATTGCTTTCTTCATGACTTATACATGTTCCTATGACTATGAGATTATGCAACTCCCGTTTACCGGAGGAACACTTTGGGTACTACCAAACGTCACAACGTAACTGGGTGATCATAAAGGAGTACTACAGGTGTCTCCAAAGGTAGATGTTGGGTTGGCATATTTCGAGATTAGGATTTGTCACTCCGATTGTGGGAGAGGTATCTCTGGGCCCTCTCAGTAATGCACATCACTTAAGCCTTGCAAGCATTGCAACTAATGAGTTAGTTGTGGGATGATGTATTACGGAACGAGTAAAGAGACTTGCCAGTAACGAGATTGAACTAGGTATTGGATACCGACGATCGAATCTCGGGCAAGTAACATACCGATGACAAAGGGAACAACGTATGTTGTTATGCGGTCTGACCGATAAAGATCTTCGTAGAATATGTAGGAGCCAATATGGGCATCCAGGTCCCGCTATTGGTTATTGACCGGAGACATGTCTCGGTCATGTCTACATTGTTCTCGAACCGTAGGGTCCGCACGCTTAAGGTTTCGATGACAGTTATATTATGAGTTTATGAGTTTTGATGTACCGAAGGAGTTCGGAGTCCCGGATGAGATCGGGGACATGACGAGGAGTCTCGAAATGGTCGAAACGTAAAGATCGATATATTGGACGACTATATTCGGACTTCGGAAAGGTTCCGAGTGATTCGGGTATTTTTCGGAGTACCGAAGAGTTACGGGAATTCGCCGGGGAGTATATGGGCCTTATTGGGCCATACGGGAATAGAGGAAAGAGTCCAAAAGGAAGGAGGCCTGCGCCGCCCCTCTGGTCCGAATTGGACAAGGGGCGCAACCCCTTTTCCTTATTCATCTCCCCCTCTTTCCCCTTCTCCTACTCCAACAAGGAAGGAGGGAGTCCTACTCCCACCGGGAGTAGGACTCCCCTTGGCGCGCCTCCTCCTAGGCCGGCCGCCCCCTCCCCCTTGCTCCTTTATATACGGAGGCAGGGGGGCACCCGATGACACACAAGTTGATCCACGTGATCGTTCCTTAGCCGTGTACGGTGCCCCCTGCCACCATATTCCACCTCGATCATATCGTTGTAGTGCTTAGGCGAAGCCCTGCGTCGGTAGAACATCAAGATCGTCATCACGCTGTCGTGCTGACGGAACTCTTCCTCGACGCTTTGCTGGATCGGAGCCCGAGGATCGTCATCGAGCTGAACGTGTGCTAAGAACTCGGAGGTGCCGGAGTAACGGTGCTTGGATCGGTCGGATCGGGAAGACGTACGACTACTTCCTCTACGTTGTGTGATCGCTTCCGCAGTCGGTCTGCGTTGGTACGTAGACAACACTCTCCCCTCTCGTTGCTATGCATCACCATGATCTTGCGTGTGCGTAGGAAAATTTTTGAAATTACTACGTTCCCCAACATTATGTTTTCTTATATACGAAATAAAGTATATTCTCTTGGATCATCCAACATGTTGAGCTTGCTTTTCCCCCTCATGCTAGCCAGATTCTTTGCACCAAGTAGAGATACTACTTGTGCTTCCAAACATTCCTTAAACTAGTTTTGACATGAGATTCCAGCATACCTACCTATGGATTGAGTAAGATCTTTCAAGTAAGTTGTCATCGGTGCAAGCAATAAAAATTGCCCTCTAAATATGTATGATCTATTAATGTGGAGAAAATAAGCTTTATACGATCTTGTGATGTGGAAGAAATAAAAGCGACGGACTGCATAATAAAGTTCCATATCACAAGTGGCAATATAAAGTGACGTCCTTTTGCATTAAGATTTTGTGCATCCAACCATAAAAGCGCATGACAACCTCTACTTCCCTCTGCGAAGGGCCTACCTTTTACTTTTATCATCTACCTTATGCAAGAGTCATGGTGATCTTCACCTTTCCTTTTTACATTGTATCCTTTAGCAAGCACATTGTGTTGGAAAGATCCTGATAAATATATCCAATTGGATGTGAGTTATCATTAACTATTATTATTGACATTACCCTTCAGGTAAAAGTTGGGAGGCGAATCTATAAGCCCCTATCTTTCTCTGTGTCCGATTAAAACTTTGAACCCATAAATATCACATGAGTGTTAGCAATTGTGAAAGACTAAATGATAGTTGAGTATGTGGGGTTTGCTAAATCAAAGCTCTGACATAGACCCTTTCTTAAAATAAGATGAATTGCAATTTTTATGACTAAAAATATAGTTTGTTAGTTTCAAGAGAGTTTATGATCTATACTTTAACATGTGAATAGTTTGTTACTTGATCATGAAATTTTTTATGAAAATGAGCTACTGTTATGATATATAATGATGCTAGAAAAAGTGATTGGAACTATCATTCATGAAACTTATGCACTTGCTAGCATTCACACTTCATAAATTATTTCTTTTATCATTTACCTACTCGAGGACGAGCAAGAATTAAGCTTGGGGATGTTGATACGTCTCCAACGTATCTATAATTTATGAAGTATTCATGCTATTATATTATCAACCTTGGATGTTTTATATGCATTTATATGCTATTTTATATGGTTTTTGGGACTAACCTATTAACCTAGAGCCCAGTGCCAGTTTCTATTTTTTTCCTTGTTTTTGAGTTTTACAGAAAAGGAATATCAAACGGAGTCCAATTGATGTGCCAATTTTTTACGATTTTTTATGGACCAAAAGAAGACCCCGGAGTAAAAGAGTTGGGCCAAGAGAGTCCCGGGGCGTCCCCGAGGGTGGGGGGCATCCCCCCCCCCCAGGCGCGTGGGCCTGCCTCGTGGATGCCTTGGGCACCTCCTTGACGTGAGACCGACGCCAAAAATTTCTATAAATACAGAAACCTCAAAAAATTAACCTAGATCGGGAGTTCCGCCGCCATAAGCCTCCGTAGCCACCGAAAATCAATCTAGGCCCTCTCCGGCACCCTGCCGGAGGGGGCCATCATCACCGGAGGGCATGGAGGAGTTTCACGGAGGGGCCATCATCACCATGAAGGCCAAGGACCAGAGGGGGAACCTCTCCCCATCCAGGGGGAGGCCATGGAGGAGGAAGCACAAGGGGGAGAACCTCTCCTCCTCCCTCTTGGTGGCACCGGAGTGCCATCAAGAGGGGAATCATCGCCGCGGTGATCGTCTTCATCAACATCACCATCATCATCACCATCCTCATCTCTTTTACGCGGTCCACTCTCCCGCACCCCGCTGTAATCCCTACTTGAACATGGTGCTTTATGCCACATATTATGATCCAATGATGTGTTGCCATCCTATGATGTTTTGTGTAGATATCCTTTGTCTTTGGGTTGATTGATGATCTAGATTGGTATGAGTTGTATGTTTTACCTTGGTGCTGTCCTATGGTGCCCTCCGTGTCGCGCAAGCATGAGGGATTCCCGTTGCAGGGTGTTGCAATACGTTTATGATTCGTTTATAGTGGGTTGCGTGAGTGACTAAAACACAAACCCGAGTAAGGGGGTTGTTGCGTATGGGATAAAGAGGACTTGATGCTTTAATGCTATGGTTGGGTTTTACCTTAATGATCTTTAGTAGTTGCGGATGCTTGCTAGAGTTCCAATCATAAGTGCATATGATCCAAGTAGAGAAAGTATGTTAGCTTCTGCCTCTCCCTCATATGAAACCGCAATAGTGATTACCGATCTTGTTAACGATTGTCTAGGACAATTCCGCACACCGATCCACCATTATTCCACACTCGCTATTTATAATATTTAGTAATATATTCTAACTTCATGTTCATGATAACAGCACCTACTTTTATATTTTAGCTCTCCGATATCATACAAAGTTATCCTCTTCATACCCACAACATAGTTTTATTTCTCGTTGCTAGTTGGAAGCAAACGTTCGGTGTACGTAGAGTCGTATCAGTGGCAGATAGGGCTTGAGATAATATTGATCTTACCTTTAGCTCCTTGTGGGTTCGACACTCCATACTTATCACTTCCACCTTTGGAAATTGCTACGATGATTCCCTGCACTTGGGGATTATAATGGATACTATCACGGAGGCTCAACATTGCGAGCTAATGACGAAATGGAAGAACCTGACTTCGAAGGCGGCTATCGGCTCTGTTGCACCTCCTCAAGCTGACGGAACTTTTCATTGCCGTTTGATTCCACATGGCTATGCTTTTGTGATGGTGGATGAAATAATGGAGTGATTTGTGGAGCTGAAGCTTGACTACCCTACAGGTGAAGGGGTGAATCATCTGGTTTATGCTTTGAGGAGTACCTATCTATGGAGGAAGGACTACATCAAGCTTCCAAACTGGATGCCTCCTCCTCCTCCGGCAGTCAGGGCACTCTGGCTCCTCATCCTCTTCCTCATCCTCCCCCGGCAAGTGATCAAGGCACTCCGCCTCCTCCTCCACCTCCTCCAGCGCGTGAGGGCACTCCGCCTCCTCCTCCGGCGCATCGGAGCACTCTGCCTCCTTCTCCACCTCCTCCAGCATGACAGTGGACTCCGCCGCATCAGCAACAGCGGAAGAGAGACATCGCCGCTCCGGCGGCTAGCAGTATAAGTAGAGGCGGGAAGCAATTCAAATAC
The DNA here is from genome assembly GCA_034509565.1 of Triticum monococcum. NCBI lineage: Eukaryota > Viridiplantae > Streptophyta > Magnoliopsida > Poales > Poaceae > Triticum > Triticum monococcum. Next base: position 747,952,341 of record CM067843.1, on the reverse strand, counting down.
GGTCCATGTCTCAAGGCTCCGGAAAAGTTACCATATGAGAGGTCCGACGAGGAAAAAGAGGACATCTGTGCTGCCCATGTGAGGGACCATTTTGCACGGATACCTCCACCTCCGAAGGAAACAGTAGATCCGGTGAAAGTGAAGCGCACTCTGGATGCCCTGAAGCGACCACCGCCGCCTCCCTCGGATTCCAACTATGTCTGCTGTCTTAAAAATACATATAAAGATGCACGCCGGTCGGGAAGTACTTCCAGTGATGCAAGGTTAGCACAATGAAGAAGTGGGAAACAAATTCCCTAGCTCGGCAAACAGGCGAACCAATCGTGCCCCCCGCTCAAGGTGTCTAGCGATATCGTCTCTAATCATCCAGAGCTAGTGCCCGGTATCAATCCTGCTTATTACCTGGGCGATGATTTAGAGTTTGAAATGTTAGAAGTGGTAGAGATCTTCATATACGAGTACGGGAATCATCTCATCAAACCTGATCTTCCTCCTCTAACAACGATGATGCGAAAATTGCATGAATGGTACATGGAGACCTGCAGCAGGTCTGGGATGGATATTTTGATGCTGGGAATTAAAGAGGAGCACGACCTCATTGGAACTGAGGTGATGCCTGTTGAATTTGTGGAGTTATTCTAGTTATACAATCAAGCGGTCCTCGACAAACAACTCATGACTTGCTAATGTATGTAAGTATTACTTCTGTAATTAAGTCACTATAGCTCAGCTCTTTCATTGCATGTATATATAATTATCCTCACTATATTATGCAGATTGAAGATCATCGAATGCAAAAAAGCACAAATATATGACATTGGGTTCATTAACCCAAATACCATAAATGAATGGTCGGTTAAAAACAGTGTCAAAGATTCTGAGGACAACTTGCTAAGATCCTTACTTCAAAATCAAAACAAAGGGAAAATACTCTTTCCTTACAACTTCAAGTGAGTGTTACTGTCTTGTGCATATTCGGTTTCGCTTACTCGAGGTTATAGTAATTTAATTCATGAGTTATGCATGCGTGCGCAGCTTCCACTTTATTCTGCTAGAGATTAAGCTTGACCGGGACCGGGGAGTAGTAATTTTCTTAGACTCGAGGCGAAAAGGTCCTCTGGACTATGCAGACATGACTGAAATGCTCCAGAAGTAAGTTCAATCGATCATTATCGCACCATATCGGCAACTTTTGTTCATTTCCTGATATCAAGTAATTATTTTCTTTGTCTGGCAGGGTTTGGAAAGAGTTCACGGGAATGGTTCCGGGACTGCCGAGGGAGCTGTGATTTACATACCCGAAAGTAAGTAGTACTAGCTAGTTCCCCGCATCTCCCATTGATTCTAGTTTCATCAATACCATTTATCATGCTTGATTATCAGTTTGATTGAACTCTATTTCTCGTAAAGTGCTTGTGGCAGGAAGGTGGGAATAATTTATGTGGATACTACGTTTGCGAGTTCATCTACAACACAACCTTTCAGCGGGGCTACTATGAAAAACAATATCAAGTACGTAAACAATAATATTCACAATTTTATTTTATTATCATCATTTGTGTTGAGTTTCATTCATATATATCTATTGACCCCCTTCTTTAAATTAGATCTGGCAGATGCGGGATGAACTCCTACCATATGATCGCATACGAGCAATTCAAAAGGAATTGGCGGGATTCTTTCTTGACCACGTCATAAATGACGAGGGAGAATACCATATGGAAATTGAACTGGGTTTTAGATGTTAGGGATTGTAAGAGATGTTATATTGCATATATGTAGTAGCATCGGATAGATATACAAAAACTTGTTGTTCGACCAATTTCTCGAAGAAAAAGAGGTCACTTCTCTCTGTATATGTTCATGATGATCTTGTGTAATTAATGGTTCCTTCATTTTCTTACTACCTAGCGTGTCGAGTTCTCTCTATATGTATAGTAGCTAGCGTCGACCAAGTACAGAGAAAGAGAGGTCACTTCTCTCTATTAGCTACCTCACACAATATGAAACCCCTAAATTAACCCTCCAAAACCCCCTGACCCCCTCCCCCCACAAAGAAAAACAAAACTCCAGCTCCTGCCAGCTGCTGACATGTAGCTGCTTTTTGGTCCCGGTTGGTGTTACCAACCGGGACTAAAGGTCCTCGTGCCTGGACGCCTCGCAGCGGCCACGTGGAGCCCCTTCTGTCCCGGTCTGTAAGCGAACCGGGATTAAAGATTTTGGGCTTTAGTCCCAACCGTTTTGTCCCGGTTCTAGAATCGGGACTAGTTCCCTGTTTTCCACTAGTGAAGAAGGGTAGCAAAAGGGCCGGCGGGACGACATCTTGGCAGAGGCGGCGGACGGCGGTGGGGAATGGCGCACTGACTGTGTGGTCACAGCTTGCAGCCGGGAGGGAAGCTTGGATGATCGATAATTTTAGTAGCAGCGATGAGTAATTACCAACAAGATTAGATCAATATATGTACTCGGCCCCCCCTATACTCGAATTCTGGCTCCGCCACTGGCTTGGGATAAGTGGCGGGGCGACCTGTGCGGGGTCACAACTCGTTGTCAAGCCCGAATCCAGGTACTTGACGTGCCAGATGTGCTCACCGTTACTCACATGATCCGATCGGAGCTTATACCGTGGCGTGGAGTGGAGGGGAGATCGCGATGGGGGTGGGGGTGAGTGTGGAGGAGAGACCGCAGATCCATGCCACATCGGAGAGAGGAGGCGGCGGCACCGCTGTGTTGGCAAGAGGTGGCGGCGGCAACCCGTGTGGGGAGAGTAAGACGTGAGTGAGGTCTTGTGCCCGTGCGTGAGAGAGTGAGGGGGTGAGTTGTTTTTGCTTTATAAAATATACTTCTACAAAGGAAGGGAAAGGCTGGCTGTGTTTGATTTTTAGAAAAATCGGTTGTTCTTCCTAATATGGTGGGAAAATCGATTGTTTACTCTAGAGAAATGTAACATATTTTTTCTCCTAGAATATCACATGCCTAAATAGTAAATTCCCAAGAATAATCATAAAATAGTGATTTATAGATGAGCCTACAATTTATTAAAAATTGGGATGCCACTCAATCTACTAAAAAACATTATGTCACCCAGTTAGTTAAAAACAGGCACCGTTCATTTCTAGCAGCCGACCAATGAATATATATTTTACATACATGATTTTTAATATATACTTTTCCTAATATATTTTTATATTTCCCACTTTTGTTGGTCATATAGAAACTGGTGGATGATGCTTTGAAAATATCAAGCATTCTACTAGTCGTATGTAGAGATAGAGACTCCATAGCGTTTAAAAAAGATGTGATCGGGAGGGGCGTGGTCAGGGAGATGAGGCCATGGTTTTGGTAACCGAGCGAAATTCCAAGCTTCCGCACGGTTACCGCGTTTACCGACCCTCCTCGAGAAACACTCATATCGAGCAAAAAATCTCGAATAATTTGAAAATTTTGAATTCAAACTCTCATAGTATAGTTAAATATAGGCCATCTCTTTGCTGCCAAGGGAACTGGTTGCGGCCTGGTGGTAAAGCAAACCATCTCATCTGCTGGGAGACGTGGGTTCGACTCCTGGCTCTCATGTATTTACTCTTTTGCTGTCGGATAACCACAAGGCCAGGGTATAATAGCTGATAATAAGAAGTTAAATAGCTTTCTATATCGATTTCAAAAAAAATTGAATTCAAAATTTGATTATAAATTCCGTCCGAAATTTTTCCGGAATTTCATGGTTACCGTGGTAACCGCAAATTCCGGTGCCCCTCGAGAAAAAATGTCCACTTGGGATCCAAAAACCTTGGATGAGGCGTGTGGACATGTGTTCGTGGGTCGTGGGATCTTTTTTTCCTTTTCGTATTGGCTCATTGGATGCGTGGGCTCGTATGAGAGAAAAAAGATCGGTGTTGGCTGCATGGAAATGTAGGAGGGGTGGGAGAAGGTGGAACTATCACAATGACATACTCCCTTTAACAGTACCCAGATTATTATTATTATTCTCACGCAATCATTTATGCATGAGTACAAGTCAAGCATTGAATAATTCCTCTCTTATTAAAATCATTTTCCTCAGACGGGTGGAATAGACCATTTGCTCGCTGGTCCGCAGCTGGCGGCGGCTTCTTCTTCTTGTGTTCTCCCAAGGGCGGCTCCGGCACGTCACGTTCATATGGCGGTGGCGGCTTCTTCTGAGGATTCGGCACCACGGGTTCACCCGGTGGCTCTGGCACATCAGGTTCTGACGGTGGTGGCGGGGCTTTACCGCATTCATATGCACACATGCACGTCTTTTTCTTAGGACGTTTCTTATAGAAGTTCTCCTCGTTGTCTTCGTTGAGGTCGTCCCAAACAATTGACTTCTTACTGGAGCAGTACCCACCCTTGAAGTGCTCTTTGTGACAGGCCGCGGTGCAGCGCACGTTCTTGCAAGGGCTCCTTTTGTACGACTTGCTAGGGGACATGCATACCCGAGCCTCCACACCTGCATGTGACATAGAATTAATGTGTGCACTAGAAAATTATAGTCGCAGTTCTTTCATCGATTGATCTAAAATTGCATGGAATTGCAATGCGATAAAATCTGCTATCTGAACTTACAGAAGGCCATGAGTAGTGGTGAAGGCAGCGAGCATCTGGGCGCCGCTGAACGCCATGGCCAAGTGCTCAAAATAAGTTGTTGGAATGATGGTGTGAGGAGAAGAACAGGGTTTGTGTGCTATTTATTGCATTCCTCTTGGCTATCCATTCAATGCCTTAGAGGAGGAGAACCACACGGCAGGTGTGGTCAGCCCTTCATATTGATGAGAATTTGAATGATGTTGAGTGGAAGAGGAGGAGAAGAAAAGGAAAAAGGCCAAGAAAGACGCAAAAAAATGCCTTAGAGGAGATGGAAATCCAAATACTGGAAACAAGCATTTGTGTAATGTCTTAGAGGATACGAAAATCCAAATATTGGATACAAGCATTTGTGTAATGTCTTAGAGGATACGAAAATTCAAATATTGGATACAAGCATTTGTGTAATGTTTTAGAGGATATGAAAATCCAAATATTGAATAGAAGCATTTGTGTAATGTCTTAGAGGATATGGAAATCCAAATATTGGATACAAGCATTTGTGTATAGTATCTATCTCCAGTAATTAATCATGTGTGTCTAAATAAAAGCTTGTGCTACCCGGCCAAAAAAACCTTCTACCGGCTCTTGGTGCAATTACATTGGTGGCAGTGTAAGAGCAAAACACAAATAATACTTGGCAACTCATAGTTGCTTACATGAAAAAAAAATATGTGAGAGAACTCGTCGTGGAAAACAAATTATGTTAAGGCCATCTCTAATGCAAAACGCATATACATATGTTTTGGTAAATAAAAAAATGTGGTTAGATCTCAGTCGACTGAAACTGCAAAAAAAAAAATTTAAAACAAAATTTTACATGGATCACCACATAAGATCTAACGAATATAGCATCGACTAAAACTTCGTTAAATCCTCAGTCAAGTAAGATTCTGGAATCCCCCAAAAAAAATATTGTTGAGCACTTTGTGATTCAACGCCCAGATCTGAAGGGCGTTCCAACCTAATAATGCAACATCTTTATTCAGGGACGAGAACTTGCTGCTCTCTAGTACCCGTGCATTCTATATGCACAAAACAAATTAGTAATTCAGAAAAGTTCAAAAGGGGGACTCCCCGGCCTCTACATCAGAACGATGCATACGGCCATATTTATTATAAAATAAACTAATTCAATAATGTCTTGCAGTCCGCAACAAAATAAAAAGCTGGCTCACGAAGAGCAACAGAAACAAAAAAAATGCTCAAAAGCCACAACCGGTTGGCAAAATATAGATAGGTAAACTAATCGCCTATCCTATTACATGACCGTCATCCAATCCGGTTGAAGATATTCCGCGCTACCATCTCCCACCGGAGAGATCCAGTAACCAAACGCTCCCTGGCCTCTATCGGAGTGAGTAAGGACCACATACGGATTAGCACAGTAGCCCGGAATAAAACCTGCAAAAAATGAATAGTTGATGTTCTGTTAAAAGCCAAATCATTTCTGCAGTTCCAGATTGCCCATAACAACGCACATGCTCCTACACAAATTTGTCTAGCTGTTTCAGACTCTATCCCAACAAGCCACGTTCCAAATAACGACCCGACCGAATTCGAAGGAGTAATGTTAAAGGCAATTTGCACCGAGCGCCACAGAACACTCGCCAACGGGCAATCAAAGAAGAGGTGCCTGATAGTTTCATCCCGATCACAGAAACTACACCTAGTAGAGCCTGTCCAGTTGCGTTTAACCAAATTATTTTTCGTTAAGATAACTTGTTTATGTACAAACCACATAAACACTTTGATTTTTAGCGGAACCTTAACTTTCCAAACATGTATGGAACTAGGAATAACACTAGAGTTGATGACATCAAGGTACATCGACTTGACTATGAATTTCCCAGAAGTAGTAAGCTTCCAACACAACTGATCAGGCTGATGAGTAAGCTGAACCTCCATCAGTCTACTCACCAGATGAAGCCAAGCTTCCCACCGTTCTCCAACAAGCTCCCTCCCAAACTAAATATTAAGGGGGCTGGACTGCAAACTCGTTGCAACCAGAGCATCGAGTCGCTGCACAATACGATATAACGAGGGATACTGAAGCGCCAGCGGCGCTTCCCCCAGCCAAGTATCCTCCCAGAAGCAAGTATTATTACCATCACCAACAATAAAATTTGTTCTATTAAAGAAAGTAGCTTTGACTCTCATTAGCCCTTTCCAGAACGACGACTCAGTCGGCCTGACTGTCACCTGCGACAAAGTCTTTGAGTGCAGATACTTGTTAGGCAGAATCTGCGCCCAAGTTGCTTTAGTCTCTGCTGCTAACTTATATAGCCACTTACTGAGGAGGCATATGTTCTTAACCTAAAGATTCTCAACACCCAGACCCCCTTGGTCTTTCGGTCGGCAGATGACATCCCATTTGGCTAAACGGTACTTTCTCTTAAGCTCATCACTTTGCCAGAAGAAACGGGATCGATAGAAGTCCAGCCTTTTCCTGACTCCAACTGGTACTTCAAAAAAGGACAAAAGGAACATAGGGAGACTCGTGAGCACCGAGTTAATGAGAATCAATCGGCCTCCATACGACATGAGTTTGCCCTTTCAACAGCTCAGTTTCTTCTCAAACCGATCCTCAATACACTTCCATTCACTGTTTGTCAACTTATGATGATGAATGGGAATACCCAGGTAACTGAACGGAAGTGCTCGCACTTCGCAACCAAAGAGTTGCTTATAAGCATCTTGTTCCTCTTTGGCTCTCCCAAAACAGAATAGCTCACTCTTATAGAAGTTAATCTTCAAGCCGATCAATTGCTCGAGAAGGCACAACACCAGCTTCATATTTCTTGCTTTTGCCAAGTCATGCTCCATAAAGATAATTGTATCATCAGCGTACTGCAGGATGGACATACCACCATTAACTAGATGAGGCACCAAGCCACCTACTTGACCGTCCTCCTTTGCCCTACCTATCAGGATTGCCAACATGTCAGCGACAATGTTGAACAGAATAGGAGACATTGGATCACCTTGTCTCAGGCCCTTGCGTGTCTGGAAATAATGACCTATATCGTCATTCACTTTAATTCCAACACTCCCTTTTTGCGTGAAGGATTCCACTTGTCCTCTCCAAGCTTCATCAAAACCCTTCATTCAGAGCGCCTGTTGAAGGAAAGGCCATTTGACTTTGTCGTACGCTTTCTCGAAATCCACCTTGAAAACAACACCATCAAGTTTTTTCGAGTGGATCTCATGGAGCGTTTCATGCAGGACCACAACTCCTTCGAGGATGTTTCTGTCCGGCATGAAAGCAGACTGAGTAGGCTGCACCACAGTATGTGCATTCTGTGTGAGCCTATTCGTCCCGACCTTGGTAAAAATTTTGAAACTAACATTGAGAAGACAGATAGGCCGGAATTGCTCAATCCGCACAGCCTCTGTCTTCTTTGGGAGTAAGGTTATCGTTCCAAAATTCAGCTTAAAAAGATGAAGCTGACCCAGAAATAAATCGTTGAACAATAGCAAGAGATCTCCTTTAATAATATGACAACACCTCTTATAGAACTCTGCCGGGAAACCATCCGGACCAGGAGCCTTATTATTCTTCATCGAGGAAATGGCCTCAAATACCTCTTTCTCAGAAAAAGGAGCGACTAAAATATCATTCTCAACAGCCGTAAGTTGAGGCACATCCTCAATCCTAGACTCGTCCAGCGACACACAGTTGTCCTCTGGAGGCCCAAACAGCTGCTTGTAGAACTTAGTAATATATTGCTTTAAGTTTTCCTGCCCAAGAATCGTTCCCTCGTCTTGTTCAAGCTGAAAGATCCTCTTTTTTCTATGCTTACCATTGGCGATCAGGTGAAAAAATTGTGTGTTCGCATCCCCCTGGACGACTCTACTGACATTAGCCTGAAGCGCCCACTTTAGTTCTTCCTTGCGAAGGAGCTCTTTCAGCCTCATTTCCGCCTCTAGCTTGGCATGAAGCTCCGAGGCTGGCAGTATCGTGGTTTCGGCCTTAACATCAAGGGACTGAATAAGCAAAAGGAGCTGTTCCTTTTCAACCTTATAAATCCCATTGAGATGCTTAGCCCACCCATGTAGGAAACTTCTCAAATGCCTAATTTTATTCTGCCAGCGCTCGAGCACAGACAGACCTCCTGCATCCTTAGCCCATTCTCTGGCTACGAGATCCAAGAAGCCTTCTCTCTCAAACCAAGCAAGCTCGAAAGAGAAAACATTTTTATCTCCCAATTGGGTGGCCTCTCCAGAGTCAAGGAATAAAGGCGTGTGATCAGAAATACCACGAGTAAGCGCCTGGACCATAACATATGGAAATTTCTGCTCCCATTCGACACTAGCCAGGACTCGATCCAACTTTTCAAATGTCGGATTTCGCAAGGCGTTAGCCCAGGTAAACTTTCGGCCCAAAAGCTCTATCTCACGCAGATCTAGGCTTTCAATGATTGTGTTAAACATGAAGGACCATCGGCCGTCAAAATTGTCATTATTCTTCTCATCACTCCTTCTGATAATATTAAAATCACCCCCACCAGGATAGGAAGTTGTTCAAAACCACAAATCCTAACCAGATCAGCCAAGAAATCCGGTTTATGCTCAGGCTGTGCGGCACCATATACCGCCACCAAAGCCCAGTTAAACCCATCTGACTTCGACCGCACCCTAAACTTAACAGCGAAATCTCCCATGACCACGCTTCGGACTTCTAACGAGTCACATCTAACCCCGAGTAAAATCCCCCCCCCCCCCCGATCTTCCTCGCGGAGGTAGACAATGCCAATCAAAATCAATACCCCCAAAAGAGTATTAAGAAATTGTGGCGAGAAGTTGGCTCTTCCCGTTTCCGACAAAGCGATAAAGTCCAACTTATGCTCAATAGAAGCCTTAGCAAGAAACCTTCTTTTAGCCAAGTCTTTCAGACCTCTGCTATTCTAAAAGATTCCTTTCATATCTCGTCATGGAATTTTTTAGCTGTTCGAATCTGAGTGCTCCTACGCACAGCGGAATCTAGGTAGATCTTCCGCTTCCATTTGCGTTTAGGAGCAATAAAACTCTGCAGCTGGTCCTCACAACCAGCCACAGAGGTGCGCATTTCCACACTATCCACTCGCTCAACCTCCTCCTCGGGCTCAGGAGACAGTTGAGTCAGATCCGCACAAAGATTATCGAGCGCCCTGACCCCTAAAGCGTCGATCTCCGAATCATTCATAGGTTTTACCGCCGCTAAGTTATGAATCATCTCAAGCGCCCGTTCGGCCTCTAAATCCAGCATATCATTAACCGAGGTTGAGATTTCACTATCATTACTACCTAGTGAAATACCTAGTTGATTTGCATTATTGATAATCTCATCATTGGAAAAATGCAAAATAGAATTAGAGGTATTGACGGACATACCAGTAGTGACCTCGACGTCACGAAGCTTGGCCGCCCTCGTAGCACACCGCTGCTGAATGTCGTCCACTTCCGGATGGTCCTGGAGACGGCTACTCAACCGTCGCCCCTCGGAGACCGGATCCGGAATGCCCCCGAACGCAATCACATCCTCCCGAGTAGCAGCACTCGAGAACACCAAGCCGGGGGAAGGTTGAACCAAGGCCTCCTGCCCGAGCTCTCCATCCACCCCGGTCCGCCGGCCAGTCAACGAGGCCGGCGCCGAAGGCAAGCAGGCCTCTGTAGGCGCCCCTGGAGAAGAAGGCCCCGGGGCCACCTGCCCCGAGCCCTCTCCGGAAAGCGGCGCCAGCGCCACCAAAACCGGCCCGACAAAAGGGGAGGAAGGAGCCATGGCTAGCAGCCTCGGCCTCCCTCCCGAAGCATCAAGCTGCACCGCCCGGAACTCGTCATCCGCAAGCCCCGATGAGAGCACCGAGGCCTCCTGCCCCACGCCCCCATCAACAGAAAGCACCACCTGCTGAACCTGAGGTACGACGACCGCTGTGTAGGACTCTGAAATCACCATCTCCGGACCCCCGCCAACGCGAGCAGCCTCCTCCGCCTCATCCCTGACGGAGATCGGCGACGCTCCAAGAAAAGGAACCACAAACTCCTCATACTCTAGAACCGGTAGCGTGTGCTCGAACACATCATCAGACTTCACCCGCTCACTCCAAAGTCTCGGAGGTGCAGATGCCGGCTCGAAAGACCCGAATCTAAGAGCAGTCATGGGCACCGTAGAAGTTAGTGCTACACCATCCGCAGATGTCTGAGAGTTAGCACCCGACGCTTTGGACAACTCTCGCCCACTGTCAGCTGCTGGTGCCTCCTTTAGAGCTGAACCATCATCCCCCTCGTGCATATCAGTGTCTGTCCCGTTGGCCACCTCAGCGAACAGACTCTCATCCTCGAACTCAATGACAAGGTTATAGATGTGACCTCATTAGGCCCACTTTACCACCTCAGGCACATACTCGATATTCAGCACACTGACCAGAATACGGGCAATCCTGTGGGATCTGGTGAAGTCCATATCCACTCGCTTCGGTCTGCCCACCATGATACCCAAGCTGGCCACGTCCCGGGCATCCTGCAATGGCTTGTAGGGAGCCCCAGAGAACCGCAACCACACCTGAGTCGGAGGCATGCCCGTAGGCTCAATCCTCTTCCACTCGTGAAACTCAAGCACACCCTCAGTACCCGGCACCTTGCACATCCCGAAGCTCAGAAGCCTCTGAAGATCGTCAACAGACGGGAACTCAACCCGAAACAGTTTGTCCTCCATAGTAACCAACTCCCACTGGAAATCCCCCGGAGCTAACTCTTTGAGCCTTTGAACAATCTGTGCCTCCCAAACCTCTCCTTTGGCAATTTTGACTAACCTAGTCGTCAAACTAAAAGACTCATCAGGAGCATCCATCTCCGTTGGAGACTCAAAAAAAGTAAGCTCAGCACAGTACACTCCATACATCATGAGTGATGGTGCCTGATCTCTCAAAAACGGGCAGTCCCCCAACTCGTGTGCCGGTTTACCACAACTGCCACACAGCTCAGCCACACACTCCACAATAAAATGTCCCTTGCCACCACATCTATAGCACAACATATTTTCTTTCTTACGCGCCCACTTGGCCGCCCTCTCAGACTCAGCCCTGTCAGACACCTCCACTATCGCTGTCGACCCGGACTCCTTTCCAGGAATCTCAGCCGAGGCAAGCGCCGAAACCACCTCCATAGCATGCCCAGACAGAAGCGGCTCCTCAACGGCCTCGTCAACCACCATCTGGTCACTAGCAGGCGGCGGTGGCCGTCGTGGACGGTACCGGCCACCCCGCCCCCCACGGCCACCTCGATGACCACGAAATCCACCCCGCTGTTGGTGACCCGGGCTAGATGCCCCCTCAACAAAGCCTCCTGGGGGCCCCAAGAACGGTCGCTCAGCCGTACCATCGCTCTGCCAAGCATAGCCCCGACCACCGCCCGCGGACGAAGACCCACGGTGCGTACCAGCACCACACGCATCGAAACCATCATCACCCCACTGTCCCTTGGGCGCGGCAAAAGCTTGAGGCGGCGGAGGTTATCGCGTCTGCACCGGCCCGACCCTGTTCGGCGGTGGCTTCGCAACAACATGAGGCGACAGAGTCGGCCTTGGTAGCTGCCCGGTTGATGGCCCGGTTGCAGGAGGCCTTGGCACCGCACCGCCACGGCCAACAGCTACCGGTGCGGGAGGCCGGAAACCCACAGGAGCCGGGGTGGGCTGCCGAGGGTACTGTCCGCCACGGCCCGCCGTGGCCATCCTAGCCGCAGCCGGCACCGGAGGGCGGAAACCCGCATGGACCGGGGTCGGTGGTCGAGGACCGGTGCCCCCTCCACCCCGGCCCGAAGCCGAACCACCCGTAGGGACCCCTCGGCCAACAGGTAGGTTCGGAGAAGGAGGCAACCCCCGGCGAACCCCAACCCCGGAGGTTGGCGGCGGCACAGAACCACGGTTAGCGCTGGCACCCTGCGGCGTCGCAGATTGGACGCGGCCGGTCCCAGCATTTTTCCCCGGAGGCAGAGCACCCCTGCGACCCGTCATCGGCCCCAATAGCGGAATACGCCGCGCTCTCCCACACCCTGCCGCACGCAGGTTTGGGCTACGACGATGCAGAACCCTAGCGGGCGATGACGAGGGACGAAGCGACGATGGAAACGACGCCCCATCGCCCACAGCCTTGGTGAAGACCAGCTCCACCTGGGCCACATACCTAGGTGATACTAGCCCGAGCAGCCCACCCGCGAGGCCACGATCGACACCCAACACCGTCTGGTTTGGCACCGGGTTAGCTTGGGCCTCATACCCAGCTAACCCCGGCCCAACCGAACGCAGCCCAAGAGCGCACTCGCTCGGCCCCTCTCGGCCTAAGATCGAGTTCAAATGACGTTGACGGGATGCAGCGATCCCGAGTCTCGGAATAACCGGCGAGACGGCCGCACGCGCCGCCGGCATTGATTTGGCTGCAGTCCGGCGACTCTTCTTTCTAGTGATCATCGTCCAACCATCCGACGGAAAATAATCTGATAACGTGACTTGCGGCCGGCTTACCTTGGGAAGGGGGCCCTTCCAAGGCTTGATCCCCATCGACGTGGGTTTGCAGAGAGCCGCCTGTCGTGGATCCGCGATCTTCCTGTCCTTGCGACCCTCGCCAGGTATGCTCTGCATGAAGGAAACAGCTACTGGAGTCGTACACTTCGAAATACGCCTGGGCGACGTCGACCCCGTGGCACCAAGTGATCTTCGGACTTCAGCGTCATCTTCTTCATCTTCATCGTCGGCCAAGACCCAAAACCTTCCTCCGATCTTCGGCTTAGGTATTGAGCTTCCAGGTTCCGAAGATAGATCAACGACCTCTACCTGATCCGCCTCGGCTAAAGGAACCTGCATGCAATCCAAAACAAAGATCTCAAAAACATCAATGTTTAAATGTGTACCTGTGTGAATCCGCTCGTCCTCGTCCAAGTACCGTCCGGCCAGAATATCGTGATCCTGATCTCGCACTGTCGTCCATCTCAACATGGAGTGTTCGTACAGGATTCCATCCCTCCATTCCCCGGCCATCTGGCCGTCCTCGAAGCGAATTCGCCATCTCACCTGATCTAGATGCCCCACGGTCCGATCCTGATCCGCCTCGGAATTGGATTCAGATCCGCGAGAGACGCGTGGTGACGGCACCTGATCCACTGCCGTGGACGTTGGCGCCGTCAAGGGCGGCGGCTCCGGTGGAGGAGGCAAGATCGCTGCCCCCTCTCCGTCTCCCTTACTGCCGTGGCCGTTCATCGCTCCCATGGAGATGTTCCCTTAGGGTGCCCACAGAGAATTAAAAAAAGACAAGTTTATGACGGTAATATAGCGTGTATAGTATTTGTATATAGCGTTTTTACCTAATCTTCGACCCAGGATGCAACGAATGTCATTTTCTGACGAATCTTTTTATACGACTACAATACTTGATCAAGTTTGATACCAAAAAGATTTGGAATTTTTTGAAAATTTTTTAATTACTAATTTTTTGTTGCATATAGGATGCGTCGGTACCCAGGTTCTCCTTCGTATCTTCCCTTCATTCAACGGCTAGTCTAGCTAAGATGGAGTCGATCAACGTGGTCCTTTGGCTTGGTATCTATATCCGGGCCTCTTATATTCGTCTCAAACGTTCGGGCAGGCTGTCCAGTTATTGATCGATCACAAAAAATAGACCCAACCGAACCTCTCAAACCGTGGATAAATGTCCGGTCTGACCAACACGCCTCATATACAACCCAAATATAGAACGGATATGGGGCGGCCCAGGCACACCTGGGCGCGTCCGCCTGACAGGCCCGGCCCACCACTGACCCCACATATGTCCCACAAAATAAACCAATCCGGGAGCCTCGCTCCGAACCCTAGCGCTCTCTCTCTCTCTCACTCTCTCCGTCCTCTCCTCTCCCTCTCCAATTTCGATACCATCCACTATGATGTCCAGCTCCGGCAGCGACTCCGCTCCGAACTCGACTATGAGGAGGAGATGGCCCTCTGCATTGCACTGGACCAGTCCAAGGTGGAGAACCGCGGTAGCTCTTGATCTAGAGCATCGTCACAGCTCGGACACTGGAGCTGGACCCTCCCGGCCCGCGTGCAACGACGCCAGGACAACGCAGTCCGCACCAGCCCCGTGCCATCTCCTTCCCCCACCGGCCACTTGTCCACGCGGGCAGCGGTGGATGCTGGTGCCCGCGCCGCCTGTCCGCATGCGCACTCAATCACAGGCGCGCGTCGCTCACTGTGAGAGGCAGCATGCACGGGAGAGGGACGCGGTGGAGGAGTTCGCGCGCCGCCGCTGCGGGATGGAGGCTGACCAGGACAAGGACGAGCGTCTTCTCGCATGGGTCCTCATGACGAAGAAGACTTACGCTCGCCGCCTCTGAAGGAAGAACTCCAAGGCACTCTGGCTTGCTATTGAGCGGTCGGAGCGCGAGACGAAGGAGGCAGCGGCGGAAAAGGATCGGATCGCCAGGTTGAAGTGGAAGTAGGACAAGACGATCTGTCGGATGAAGGGGCTAGCTCTTCGTCCTCTCCATCTCCATCTCCAATGACGGTGACAGTTGCACCTCCTCGTCGGATGACCAAGACCCTCCACCAGCCGCGGACGCCTATAGCTGCACCGGCGACCGGAAGGGCAAAGGCCCGGCGAGGAAATGTTCATCCCTCTGTCCTCATTTTTTATATCGTTTTAGTTGTAGAAGTTTAAGAACTTGTCCGGTGACGAACTATGATCTTTTGGATGTGCCCAAGTTTGTTAATGTCTGTTTGCAGCGATCTTATGTTCCTTTGCAGCCGATTTTTATTGTCCATCGTTTGATCATGTAGAGTAGATCAATGTTGCATGTGTAGTATGGAGATAAGGCGCCGAATATGAGATACATGTATGCAGAGTGGCAAATAGGAGGCATGCCCGGTCAGTGTGGACGGATGTCTCCGGGTGCGTCCGCAGGCGTTTGAGGGGCCTGATTTGCTCATGGCGGTTGTAGATGCTCTAAATATCCAAAATCTAATCAAGGACCAGACAAGACTTTTTTAAGCCTATTCTTAACAGAAAAGATAGTAAAACGGATCTCCTAAAAATCCTAGTAAGGTTCGTTTTCTAAAAATCTATTGCTCATCATCGCTATCCTACAACAAATTAGAGTAACACGCGGACAATAGACCATTTCACTCTTTTTTTAAGACCTAATATCGATTAGATAAGCATGCGAGTACAATTTATAAACAGGATCCAAAGGAAACTCAAAATTACGAACTAGATTATGCATCTTGCAAAAGAAACCCCAAACAAAAACAAAGAACTCATATTGCAATCGGCTCTGATTTTGCTCCCCAATGGACCTAGTCTCGTTGGTCCACGAATGACACCACTTGAGCCGGCGAGACCTCCATGACAACATGGCATTGAATAATCCACCTTTAAGCAACTTGTCTCATCTCTGGCATCATGGTCAGAAGAAATGAAATTGGTCCCCTTTTGACCACAAGATACGTGTCCCCTCGGAGGAAACCAGGCCATGACCAACAAGGGCACCACACACGATGGGAATAAAACCCGATACCCAACGCCCAAACGAGAACCCATTTAGCCCTAACCCGAAAAACTGGAACACTAAACCAGGTAACATTTTGAGAAACCCAATTTTTTGGGAAATTTGGGTCCCAACTCATGGTACCGCCCAATCAAAATTCCACCTTCTGGCATCAACCCAACCCAATATGGGAATAAGAATAAGGCCTCGATTTCCCTAGGTCGACCGAGCATAGTCGCGACCCCCATCCACTTCCCATGTTGTGCCGCTAGTCAAGCAGTCCATTTCTCTCTCTCTCTCTCTCTCTCTCTCTCTCTCTCACACACACACACACACACACACACACACACACATAGGCGCCTCGTTCCTTCCTCTCCGTCTCTCTCGAACCAGCGGCTACAATGCAATGCAGTCGGACACATCTTGTGTCTTGACCTAGCAACCACGAGCGTGCAATGCGGCTGGGAGGTTGGCCACCTCATTAACTCCATCCACCTCGCCGACATCGTCACCATCGTCTGCACCTCGCTGCCACTATCTGTGACGCGCACGAGGCTCACCACCTTCGCCTGCAATAAGGTCGATGACCTCCTAGTCCCAGTATCCTGCCGCCATGAGAAGCAAACAAGGTCAGGCTACATCCCACAACCTTTGAGTGAGGGAAGCAAAGGGGAGCGCTGCATCAGCCGTCAGTATGCCGCGAGTTGCTGCTGTCATTTTGTTTGTTGTGCTAATTTTGGTAATTCAGGAATACCCAAACCTAAACCAGAATTTTTGGGTTTCTCTTTTTCAGGAATATTTTGGGTGTTTATTTTAGAAACCCAAATTTCTAAAAATCTGAATTACCAGACTCGGGATTTTGGGTAAACCCGGACGTCCACCCTGAGGCAGCAAAATTCCTCCAAATCCACCACCATGAGCTCATGAACCACATCCAAATGACCGCATCCATGCCTCCACCACCACGATGAATGTAGCAACAGGAGGCATGTTGGAGGCCCTCTAACAGATCTTTACAAAATACCTCACTGTATCAGAAGCCCAAGTCCGTCGCCATGATGGCCAAAATAAGGAGGAGAGGACATGAGACAAACTTGATCCTGTGCGAGTGCGTGCTTATTAAGGGAGCTAGCGAAAGAACTGTTGCCTCCCTTTCACGTCACCATGGAACCAGAGCGGAAGATGATATCGACGACCACCGTGCACTATGCAAGCAACGGTGGGCAGCCTCTCATTTTCCTCCCCTAATCATAGGCCGTTAGGACAAAAAAATCCCTAGACTTCACCTCGAGCCCATGGATTCGCCTCCCCTTTGCCTGCCGCTCCGGTGGACAGTGGCGGGAGGAGAATCTTTGTGTCTCCACACCGGTTGGTAGTTTAGGTTACGGTTTTTAGTCCTTGCGGGTGCAACACTTGGGCAGATGCCGGTGCTACTTCTTTGAGTTAGTATTTCGTGCTTCGATCCTTCTCAAGTTCGTCCGTCTGGACGTAGTTGATGAATCCCTGGCGTAGATTCATGTCATCTCCTTGGGGCAGTGAGGTTAGGGTTTCTCATCATGTGGCAAGATTTGGTGTCAGGTGCTTCAGATCTATGCAAGGGTTGAACGGCAATGACTACGGCTTTAGGGCGCTGGTCATTAGTGGCAAGTGCACGAAGACTTCTTGGCTGTCATTGCACGTTCAAGCCGACTTCGGTAGAGGAGCGGCAATAGCGGGGTCGGTGGCTCCTTCTAGCGGTAGTAATGGTTGTTCGGTAGCCTTCAAATCTCGATGAATTTCTCTTATGTTTTAGATTTTTTTACTTCCGATGAACTTTGATAACAAGTTTTAAATCATTTTCGTAAAAAAAAGGCAGCGGTGGGCAGCACTGTAACGACATCTTGCCAGGCGCCATCACGGTAAACCCCAGTCAAGCACCCTGAACCAAAACTACTAAAAATACAGGAGAGGCCCCGGCTCCCCATCCACCGCTACTCCGGCCTCCAGAGAAGGAGACGAGGGGAGCCGGGAGAACAACGACCTCCCTCCTTGATCCTTTCACTTCTGAAGGCACCGTGTTGTTCCTGTGGATCGATCGTTGCTTGGTGTCTTTCGGGTTGTACAAGATCCTGTTGTTGGGTCGTTGTGAACGGCAGTACTACTCCCTGAGCGTCGCTGCTGCGCTGAGGCCAAGTAGTAGTGCCACACTTCCGCGGCGAGGCCAAGTTACTCGGCGGCACAGTGGAGGCCAACGAGTGCGTGCTCCATCTCGTCAGAATTGTAGCCATGCCGCCACTTGGCCTCGCTGGCTGCCGTCGTCCATAGTTCTTGATCCATAGTGGTGGGCGATGTCGTTCACGTGCTCCCCCACTGGCTCTGCACCAGCACGCACCGGGAGCTGGAGAAGGCCATGGATGGGAGCAGCCCGTCGGGCGTGTGCGTTGGTGTGGTGGCGTCAGAGAAGCGAGCGTGGAAGGCGGTGGTCGGTGCAGAGCAGTGCGACGTGAGGTGTCATGCGAGCGCGGATTGGGAAGCGTGGGCGAAGTTGGGGTCGCCTTGGATCAAGGTTTTGGATCCCAAGTGCACATTTTTTCTCGAGGGGCACCGGAATTCGCGGTTACCATGGTAACCGTGAAATACCAAAAAAAAATCAGACGAAATTTGAAATTAAATTTTGAATTCAAATTTTTTAAAGTCGAAAGGGTCAATATTCGAACCCGCGACAAGATGTTGAAGAAAGGACAAGATGTTGAAGAAAGGCAGCAGTTGCCACTAGGCCACGGCCACTTATGTTAGTATAAAAGAGATGGCCTATATTTAACTACACTCTGAGTGTTTGAATCCAAAATATTCAAAAAAATTGAGATTTTGTGTCCAGTATGAGTGTTTCTCGAGGGGAGGGGGGCGATAAACACGGTAACCAGGCGAGATCGTGAAATTTCGTTTGGTTACCAAAACAGTGCCTTGGATACGTCAGAGGAGGCCCCGGGGGGCAGCGTACGGAAAATATCTTGTGGAGAATAGGCTTAGGTGCATCTCCTTATCTAGCCATTCATCACGATTCATGCAAGAACTTTTTTTTGGTTTCTTCCAAATAAAACAACATATGAACTTCAAACTTTGCAGCACAATAAAACATTCGAACTAAAATGTGGGAAAAAACTTTCAGATAGCATAGCGTTGAGCACAATGGAGACAATTACGCAGACCAGCCGAGCGTCTCCCATACAATGCAGCCGCCTACGAGGAGTACGTCGTGGCAGTAGCCCTGGTTGCCCCTTTCTCGTCTGCTTTCCGCCCATTCGTCGTCGGGTTCCACTGCGCGTGGCAGCGGGAAACGATGCCAGAGAAGAGGATGGGGGCGCATCCCGTCGGGCCAAAGAAGGCCAATATTCTGGCGAGAGCGAGGCGTTTAATACCGAGTGTCCATGACTAGGTACTCGAGCCGTTTGGCTTCGGTGGGGTGGGGCTAGATTGGATGCCGCTGACGGCATTGGATGGATCCGGGAACACCTCACAGCCCCACTGTAGCTCCACCCTCAAGTGTACTATGCCGCGGTTCAACGTGTTAATGCGATAGATAGGGACACAAGCGCTGAGAGAGATATAATCCGGTTAAAATATTTAAATGGTCACATTGTTGAGTACTACTTCTGTCCTGGTTTATTGGTCCCTTTGTAGTTTGCGTCAAATTTTGATCAAACTTTTAACTCAAAAAAAATGCATGTCAACAAAAATTATATCGAAGGATTCGTATTTGAACATAGTTTTCAATGATATAATTTTTTATGACATGCAAGAACATTTTGGTAGTTAAATCTATGGTAATTGACACAAAATACAATGCAGACCAATAAACCAAGATAGATGTGATTTATGCCACGTGTCAACCCATGAAAACCACGTCACATCATTAAAAACCGGTTTAACATTCGAAGAGGGACCAAACTTATCGGGCATTGAAAATTAAAGGTGGAGGACGTCTTTTTAAAGTTGAGGGACCAAATTCAGACTTTAAGATGGCTGCTCACTATATATAATCATTTACTTGCTTGCATAAACGTCTTATATTGTTGGACGGAGAGAGTAGGTGAAAATTGAGTTTGCACACGCGGCCATATATTTTTTTTTCTTCAACGAGGTTGGTGATTTTATATTCATCTAAAATGTCTTGGGGTACAGTATACAAATCTGGCGAGATGGTTAATATGAAACTACTTCACGAGCGATACCTACT
Organism: Triticum monococcum; assembly: GCA_034509565.1. NCBI lineage: Eukaryota > Viridiplantae > Streptophyta > Magnoliopsida > Poales > Poaceae > Triticum > Triticum monococcum. Next base: position 747,932,012 of record CM067843.1, on the reverse strand, counting down.
GGACAATTCAGGCACGATAGTTAATCCACTGGCTGTGTCGCACCTACTCCTACATATGGATGGTGCGATTTGCAGTATCGTCCAGCAATCGTGCAATAGGTATCGTGTGCATAGCAGCTCTCTAGTTAATAAGCAGCTAGAAGTCCTAGCCACTCGTCAGAGAAAGGGCATATTTTGCTGTAGAATCTACCTCTATTAGAATTTCCACTCTCATTCTCATAGTGGAATGAAATATCGTTGAGTTGCTTACAACGGCCATTAATCTCCACAAGTATCATGTCATAGACTGCCATGCTTCCATTGTTGATGTCATTGACAATCGTCTGACAGTCTGATGTTATCCTCACTGTTTTGACCTATAAATCAAGTGTCGGTCCAAGGCCTCTCGAAGGGCCTTCATTTAAACTATTAATGGGCCCTGAATGCCTTCGCAACCATAGTCCATACTCCTGGACCGGAGTCATCTTCAACATGACAAGCAATAACGACGGCTACCTTCACTGAAAATTTTGCGAGTGCTCTATTTGCATTGGTCTTGCAACTTCCTTGTGGCCGCAGGATCCATTTGGGATGAGTTGGGCCCGGTCCCAAGCCTCTCTTCACCTTATTTTTCTTTGGCGACATAAATAGGTTATTTTCCGAAGCTGACATGCATATTTGCTCCGTCAAGTCTTCATCTATCAAAGCCCTAACATATCAAACCATTGTACAATCAACGAGCAGTGAAACCATGTATGATCCGCTATACTGCAAATTCCACATGATGTAGTAGATGACATGCTGCGATCGTGTAATAACTTTGGCAGTATGCTCTGCCAGCCTCGAGACGAAGTTACATATTTTTGGAGGAATATCTGTAGTCGACAGTCTGGTCCATTGCTTCCAATGGCATAGCGTGGAAGATGGTCTAGATCTTCTCTTTGCTCTTCCGTTCCATCAACATATAGTATGCGACACATGCATCCAGTAACGATATAGTGGAGTAAGATTCGGGCTATGGGTTGTGTAGTGTTGGTGTCGAATGTGGCCTAACCCGTGTGAGTTGGTGTGTGTTACTCATGCTGAAGACAATGGTGAACGACGACAAAGATGGAATGCGCATTGTAGTTCTTATCTCAAATTCTCTATGAATCCTCAACATTTTCTTCCCCAACTTCACCATTTGCTTCCCTACCTATCCAGTTATGTGACTGCGATCCCTTCCCATTGGGTCGTCACAAACTAGTACCATAGTTACCATAATGCCTAGAAATTTTACCCTCACTCCACTCTAAACCCTATTACCAAAACCTTAACATCCACCACAATGGGTTTAGACTTACTCCGGAGAGACCACTTGAAATCCCTGGCAGGGTTGGATCTATTGTGAGCGAGCGCAACAACGCATTCAAAACCTTCCATGCAACCCGTTGTCAGCAATGGAGGAGAGGTACGGTCAACCAAAATGCTCTTGGAGTCGATCATCACAAACATCAATTAGCAGACTACAAATTGTAGGGAAGAGGAAGGTGGCGGAGAACGAGGCGGTGAACATCGAAAGATGGAGCATCTGGAAAGCTCTGACCGGCGGTGAAGAACAGTAGGACTGGATCCCATCGACTAATGGATCTCGACGGTGGCCCAATGGTCGCGAGGGTACGACGATGGTCCTCCATGGTCGCCAGTGGTCGGTATTGGGGAAGCACTCCTGGTAACATCGCAGGTGGTGTGTTCTATGATTGCCATGGTCTCTAGGAGAAAAGAAACAACGGGTATCGGGAGACATTTTATGACTGAGGCGCGATATGTGCAATTCTAGTGTGTGGGTCCTGTCATGCGGGGAACGAGAAGTTTTACTTGAGATTATTTTACGGGCCAAATGCAACATGGACGAGCAGATGTGTTCCTTGAACCTAGCGATCATTTGTGGGCAAGGCTACATGCCTCCTACAAGCAACTCTAGCAGAGTCGCCATATTGGGAGTCCCAATATTCATATGATGTGCGCTCCATATAAATTATGGAGTCCACCGAGGTTGTGCGTAAACACATAGTCGCCATAATGTGGCCTTCATAATCAAGGGACCCATATGCCAATGGAATACAATTTTCCTCCAATTAAAATATCGATCCCATGTGAGGTGACGGATCATGTGAGGTTTTCTTCCCGCCACACAGAACAGCCATATGGAGCGTCTTCCAAAAGGTAGCCCAAGACTCCAAATATGGGGCTGGGAGGCCGAATATGGAGGATGCTCTACAAAATTATGTCAATTTTGCTAGATATTGCAACTCTGCTAGAGAGCCTTTTTTTCCTATAATTTGCCCAATAGATGACTAGTAGATTTGCTATAAGGTACTAGGGGATGGGGTGCACGATTGCGCCTACTGAGGTGGTCCTTTGTGGTGCTATCTTGGCTCTATACAATTGGGTTTACTTGTTTGTTACTTGTTTTGATTCATGTACATGCACATCGACTTGTGTTAGCAGGAGACATTGATGTCAGCAATTAACGTTAAGTAAATATCAAGATATATCAGTCGTTGAGATTGTGGAGCTAAGGAACATAGAACAGATCATCTAGGTACCCATACAAGAATAGAAACTCAGATGAACTATAAGTAGTAGTACACCTGATGAGGGTCATCGTACTAGATCATAACCGAGTGAGGAGGTCCAGTAGCTGAGGGTAAGAAGAGCTCCTTTAAGATGGCCCTAATATGTACGTACGTACCGTATATTGTACAATAAATCATCCGTATATAGTGCATAAAAAATCTCTATATATTTAGAAGCCTGGAAATTAAATCTGTCAAAATGTTTCTTTTCAATCACTTATACTTCATGTAAACTGTTTTATGAGGGGCCTTCAGATATAGAGAATGAGTTTCATCCATTCACCTAACACATGCACAGTTCTTGTGGCAAACTTGACCCGAATTATAACCGTTTGCCGGATAGTCCTCCACCATCGTGAGCAGCACAACTTTCATAGCGAAATACATACCCGTTTTAGCATCATATGTACACACCCCCTCATCTGCCCATAAAATTTCTAACTCCTCCTTCAGTAGTTACAGATACATGTTCAAATCACTACCCAATTGGCTTGGTTGTTGAATTGGCATGACCATGTGTACTTTCTCTTCGTGCACACCCATAGGGGAAGGTTGTAGATGCAGACAACCACGGGCCAGGTGTTGTGTGCGCTGTTTTGGTTACTAAAGGGATTCAGACCATCCACACTATAGCCCAGCTTCCTATCATCTCCACTGAAATGAGGGAACTCGTCATCGATTGCTTTCCACGGCCGACCATATGCAACGTGTTTAATCACTCTGTCATACTTATTCCTCTTAGAATGCCAAAGCATAAGCTTTGCCTGCTTCTTGTTTGCATACAAACGTTTCAGGCGTTGAATGATTGGAAAGTACCATACAAACTTATAAGGAGTACCGCTAGCGGGTGCTCTACCATCATCATTGTCTTCCCAATTGTTGTTTCCCTGCTTGAATCGTGGAAAATTGCATGTTGGACACCTTATTAGGTTGGAGTACTCGTTCCGGTAAATTACACAGTCATTTTTGCATGCAAGGTACTTTACCGGCTCCATGTCAAGAGGACACAATACCTTCCTTGCCTCATCAATACTTTTTGGCAACACGTTGCCTTTAGGAAGAACATCATGCAAATACTTCAAATTCATATCGACGGAAGTGTCTATGCTATTGTTTTTTGCCTTAATGTCCATAAGATTCATCGTGACACTTAGTCGTGTCTGTTTTGCCTTGCAACCACCGTACAAAGCGGCTGTTAAGTCCTTCACAAGAGTCGCCAGTTTGGTAGCCTCTCTACGAGAAGCTTCCTCGGTGCTAGTCTCTTTCATGTTCAACTCTTGCATGTGTTCATCGTGCACCATTCCCGCCAATTTGCCCTAGATGATTGCCTCCTCCATTTCGGCCTCCTCACTTTCATCGGACTCTTCACCAGACTCACCGTATTCATCACCGTCAGATTGTTCATCATGTCCATCCATCAACCATTCTTGTTCCTCGTCATGTTCCGCTCCTTCACATGACATCCCATCCTCACCATGACTTGTCCATATCGTATAACCGGGCATGAAACCACCAGCCAACAAGTGCTTATGCAACTCTCCCGATTCAATTGTGTATATAACATCATTCTCGCAAACAACGCACAGACAACATATTTTCTTCAAACCCCTTTCCTAAAGTGAGCTTCTAGCTGTGGCGGACAGTGTTTGCTACCCGCCACTGCTTGTTTTCAAAAATAGTTGTTGCAGGTTACCCACTATGCCCGCCACTCATTAGGATTCACCTATAATCGCTTTCCCAGTAGTGACCCCAGCCGCTAGTATAAGTAAACACAAAGTACTATTAGAGCTAAGAAGCACAACACTAAGTATTCATGTCAAACTGTAAGCATGGCATATCTACATTAAAAGGAATCTGCTGCTGGAAAGGGCCTAGTAAATTAGCAAAAATGTCTACCAATTCTTTGTGATCGAAACCAAATCCACAGATGAAGTTTTGAACTATACATTGCAACATCCAAGGAAACTGAAACTCCAGCATGTGGAGACATGGGTTATTGCTTCGTAACAAAGCATGCTGTGGAATGGAAGAATTGATCCCAGCTAGTCAAGCTCCACAAAATTGGAATATTTTTTAGTGACAATATCCCCACTTATTTTCCCAAGTGATGCTGAATCAATTGCAGATTACGGTGATTATCATTACAAAAGGGGGTTCCAATCTCAGCTGTCATGTGTACGTACCAAAGGAGTAAGCTAGAATGATGTCCATATATAGATGAGTCCAATACTTCAGTTGCGATAATTTTTCAGAGGTGTTAGAAGCATACGTTGGTGCTGTAGTTAAGATCCAAATTAGACATACCTGCATTTATTATCAGACCAGAAATGGTCCCAATTAAGTGCATTAGCCATTAGCCAACTATAGTAACAAAGCCTGCAGCTAAAGAAAACTAATTACAGTTTGCAGCATAGGAAATCACAAGGTAGTTTGGTGATCAAAACGATCTTATATTTCTTTACAGGGGGTGTGCAAGCCAAATAAAACATCCAAGTTCAGATTGAATAAACATATAGATTCAGCTAAAAGACGATGTTCCACAAAGGTACAATACATCCCCCTCTTCTCCCCAGTACTTAATAATGTATACTGACATACATATATACCCCCGCCCCAAAAAAGGTATACATAATCAGATCAATGTAAGTCAAAACTAGAAACTCCATAGCATGCAAAGCTAGCTTCACGACCAACTTCATCGAGCAGCAGGAGAAGGAAAGACGACGACAGCTAGGAGGCAACAGAGCATCATCCAGCGGAAGCAACACACATGCCAGGAGAAATATCATAGCTCACATGTTCAGGTTGTGGGGAACATCTGATCTTGCGTCTTTCCCACGTTTCAGAGCTTATGCTGGGTGTAGGGACTGCAGGCCACCGCGCCGGTGCGGATGCACCCACGGCAAGCCCCGACCTCGGTCAGGGGCGTCCATGGGGTGGCATGGGCATGGCTTGTATTCCATCAAGCCGGATCGGGGCCAAATCGATCCCCAATGCGACGCCCTTCCCCGGTGCTCTCCCCCCACGCTTCAAATCGACACCCACCATAATCTCGTCCAGCAGCGGCGGGCAACAAGCTAATGGGGGCATTGACCCCATACACCTCCCAGTCAGTTCTCTCTCCCTGCATGCGCTTGTATCCATGTCAAAGGACGTTGCAGCCTGGGACACGACCACGACCACGAGGCAAACGAGGAGTGGAGCGGCGTCAGCAAATTTTCTCGGGTGAGGGAAGAGATACGTGATCGTGGACATTATTTTTCCTTTTCCTTTTCTTTTATCCGAGCGTGGATGGGATGGACCATTGAAGGATGTACGAAAATCTTTTGACATACTTTACGTGAGAGCTAACGTGGAAGGTTTTGATTGGAAAGGAAAAGGGCGCATGCCCCACCAATGAAATTCAGGGGGAGGAGATTAATTAGGGATGGAAGGTTTCTTAGGCTTTAGTTGCCCGTTCGTTGGTCTAGCAGTTTTTAGGGGAAAACAGGTGTTGGCTCCTTGGATGCGTGGGGTTGTACGAGAAAACAAATCAGTGTTGGCTCTATGGACGGGCAGGCTAGACCATTTAACAGTACCAAGATTATTATTATTTTCACGCAATCAATTATGCATGTGTCCAAGTCAAGCATTGATTAATTCCTGTCTTATTGAAATCATTTTCCACGGACGGGCAGGCTAGACCATTTGCTCACTGGTCAGCAGCTGCCACTAGCTTCTTCTTGTTTTCTCCCGAGGGCGGCTCCGGCACATCACGTACATATGGCGGCGGCGGCTTCTTCTTAGGATCTGGCACCTCAGGTTCACCCGGTGGCTCTGGCACGTCAGGTTCTGACGGTGGTGGTGGGACTTTACTGCATTGAAGTGTACATACGCATGTCTTTTTCTTAGGTCGTTTGTGAAAGAAGTTGTCGTCGTTGTCTTCGTTGAGCATATCGCCAACAATTGTCTTCTTAGTGGCACAGTACCCACCCTTGAAGTGCTCTTTGTGACAGGCCGCGGTGCAGCCCATGTTCTTGCAAGGGCTCCTTTTGTACAACTTGCTAGGGGACGTGCATACCCGACCATCCACACCTGCATGTGAGTTAGAATTAATGTGTGCACCAAAAAATTATAGTAGCAATTGTTTCATCGATTGATCAAAAATTGCATGGAATTGCGATAAAAATCTGCTACATGAACTTACAGAAGGCCATGAGAAGAAAGCCCAAGGTGAAGGCAGCGAGCATCTGGGCGCCGCTGAACGCCATGGCCAAGTGATCAAAATAAGTTGTTGGAATGATGGTGTGAGGAGAAGAACGTGGTTTGAGTGCTATTTATTGCACTCCTCTTTGCTTTGCATTCGATGCCTTAGAGGATATGGAAATCCAAATATTGGACACAAGCATTTGTGTAATGTCTTAGAGGATATGGAAATCCAAATATTGGAATATTGTGTAATGTCTTAGAGGATATGAAAATCCAAATATTGGATACAAGCATTTGTGCAAAGTCTTAAAGGATATGGAAATCCAAATGTTGGATACAAGCATTTGTGTAATATCTTAGAGGATATGGAAATCCAAATATTGGATACAAGCATTTGTGTATAGTAGTATCTATCTCCAATAATTAATCACGTGTATCAAAATAAAAGCTTGTGCTTCCCCACCAAAAAAGAAACCTTCTGTTGGCTCTTGGTTCAATTACATTGAGGGCAGTGTAAGAGCAAAACACAAATAATACTTGCCTACTCATAGTTGGGTACATGACAGAAAAATTGTGAGAGAACACGTCGTGGAAAACAAATTATGTTAAGGCTATCTCTCATGCAAAATGCCTATACAGGTGCTAAGGTAAATAACAAGGGTGTGGCTAGATCTCAGCCGACTAAGACTTAACGACGTCTCAGTCAAGTGACAAAACATATAATAAAGAAGAAAGAAAAAACTTAAAAGGAAAATTTACATGGATCTCCATGTAAGATCTAACGAATATAGCATCAACTAAGACTTTATTAAGTCCTCGGTCGACTGAGAGGTCACCTATTTTTATTACTTTACATGGAATATACGGACAGAAAAAATGCAGCCACGTGCACAGATCCACATTCTAGCATACGACTCTGATTTCGGGAGTATCTAAGCCCGTGCTCAGAAATGAATATTCGCCACTATGCCAATTATCCAACATAAAAGACTAATAGGTTGTCAAATTTTACATTTTGCAAAATTGAACTAAGGAACGAATATGCATTTTTGTAGTATTTATTCATAAAATTGTCTATCATTCACGTATTACATGCTGCATGTTGATTATTTTGAGTCATGTAGATCTTCACTTATTTTCAATTACTAAAATGTTGCTATTATTTGTGTCCGACCTGAATCGAGTAAGCATCTGATATGTATCTGTATCTGAGTAACATCAGATCCGCATTCAAACCCAATAACATTCGTATTCGCATTCGTATTTATTATTTTGAAACTAAGGAAATGAAAGTGATAAGACCGCATTTGATCCATTTCCACCCCTACTAGTTGGGGTCGCCACCTGGGGGGGCAAACACGGCAAATCTTTGAACTTGCTTCGATACCAAATGTTGGGTTTCTCCCATACGTCGGTCACATCAATGTATCACGAACATACATGATCAAAAACTTTGTAAAAGGGTAAGCCTTCTTCTGAATTTCCTGGTACAACCTACAATGTGTATGCACTTGTATATAGCACGAAGACCAACATATAGACCTAGTCATACTAGGACTCGAGTAACTAGTACAAGGCAATGCCCCCCCCCCCCCCTCCCAATGGAGTATGACACTTTCCTAATCTAATCAACCGGCCAGCATGGTCAACTTTTACTAATCCTAATTGGACTCGAACACTAGCGCTTCGTAACTCCCAACTAATGGCACACAACATGGCATGCAAACAAATCCCTAATACTACTTTAAGATGTTTGGATTACTCCAACATCCTCGCGGATGGTGATCGAAGAAACATCACCAATGACAGTTCACGGTGGTGGGTGGAGGGACTGAAGCATGTCGTGTACCAAGCAACCGATATCCTTGACCTTTGCCTTGAGGATATGGGGTGTCTTAACCCCCGCACTTCCTCATGCAATCCAATTTTGCGGGGGTGTCTTAACCCCTTGCTCTTCTGCATGTGGAATACCATCCACGCATATGACATCAGTATCCGCATCAAGGTGCTCAACCAGAAGTTGGATGACAACTGCAAGAGGGGCGGCTGTTTCAATTTCATCAAGCTAGAAGCTTACCCGGGCCGGAATACGGCTCGACCTCATGGTATGGACCTCAAGGCACATCCTTTGCTCGAGTGATCATAGGTGGTTGTGGAGAAGATTGAATATGACACAAGAGTGCTTGTCGAGATGCTCATAAAGGATGGAAGCTAACATAAGTGATAACAACATGGTGTTCACCGTCGTTGTTGGAGGTACTAGCAAGACCACCGTTAGTAAGAAGGTTTTCATTGATGAAGCAGTCCAAGGCAAGTTGACCAAGAACATATGGTTAGGTATCACACAGGAGTACAACGAGGTTTAGTTATTGAAGATGGCAATCACTACAACTGAGCGAAACATGCCAAGACTTGATAGCGGGTATGAAGACGAAGCCTCACTTGTGCCTACTCTTGCTAGTTTCACCAAATACAGGAAGTTCTTTCTTGTGTTAGATGGCATGTGGGGTAACGTCGAATGGAACAACCTGCTGAAAGCTCCCTTTAGCCACGGCACCACAAGTAGTCGAGTTCTTATCACTACAAGACATGATGTCGTTGCTTGAACCATGAAAGGCATGGAGTATTACAACAAGCGGCGGAGATATGTATAAGTAAGGGGGTGGTTGCCTACGGCGAACCCTGAAAGCCATGGAGTCATACAACAAGTGGTGGAGATATGTACAAGTAAGGGGGCGATCCCCCCCCCCCCCCTTATGTTACGTTTATGATAGAAAAATTAGAGCCCTTTGCCCCCTCAAACAATAACATTTTACATATTTCCCCCTGGAGATCCTTTGGCTAGCTAGCACGGTGTGTGCCACCATGTTGACAAATTATATTTGTGAGTAAAAAAGATGGAACTAGCCCATGCTAATGTGTTATTTTTCTTCATTAACTATATATTTCAACTCCTTGCAGGTACTCACAACAGGAAAACATGATCTTGGGATTGAGATTCCAAAGGATATTGGCTTGACAATTCTAGAAATATGTGATCGTTTGCCACTAGCTGTAAAAGTGATGGGACGACTCCAATGCTAGAGGGAGAAAGAACAACGTGATTGGCAAAAGGTTCATAATGATTGTATATGGTTAGCATCCCAAATGTCATACTCCATCCGTATCGGTGCATTAGGCACATTACAAAAATCAAATAATCCCAAAATGCTTAGGCGCGGTACATTAACTCGCACCCCGTTTCTTGTTTCTTGACATGAATAAAGGAATCAACTAATAAGAGATGTGGGACGTGTATGCTTTCAATGACTTGAGACTACCTTGCATGGCTTGCAGCGGTCGGTTCATTGCAAGCAATTCTAATCATTACCAAATAAACATTAAGTTCTCTTATTTTTCTTCCACCTTGGTCGCAGTGCACAACCTAAGATGACTATAATGCACCGCTAAGGAGGGAGTAAGAGCTAAATTATGCAGTATGTCTTAGCGAAGAGGGGTTGCCCTCTTGTTTGAGGCCATATTTTTTTGTACTTCTTTGTATTCCTAAAAAGCAAGTGTTAGTATATGTATATGGGGCCAAACCCACCTGAAGCTAGCTAACCTAGCTATCCAAAACTGATTCAAACTAGGACTCCTAGTACTTGACGCTCACGTTGGCATGCAAGCCACGTCTCCAACTCTAATACATAGTTTGGATTAATCTCTAACAGTCTCATCGTGATCTGGGTCACGCGCCTTCAATTGCACCGTATTTAGTTGCATCTCTACTTTTCAGCAACGTATCTGTACCGACGTACTCCTATTGTCAAAAAATATCTTATATTTTAATACCGATGGAGTATCTATAATGCAGTCAATGGTAAATTTGGGTGTGTGGCGAGCAGATTTGGATGTCTTCCTTGGCCACGTTCGACGGTGGCCTAGAGCGTGTCCTTGACCTTGTAGGTTCGCTGAAGACTTTGATCTTGTCTTCAGAGGTACGCGGCTACTACAGAGTAAAACCATCAGGTGATGGTGTTTTTGTTCATGGGATGATGGTCAGCCGCCTCATTTTTCTCCAGTGTTTACTTCAGCGATGGTGGAGCATGACATCAGATGGCCACAATGGCAAACACAAAAGTCACCGTGGATGTTTAGTTGGAAAGGCCGTCCAGTTTTTACTCATCTTTATATGTTTTCCTACATCTTAATACAGAACGCTCGCCACACGGTGTATTTTTCTAAAGTATCAAGTTAAATTCCGAAATAAGGTAAACAAATGATTCTAGTTCCATTCCTGGTATTGCAACTAACATGCCAACTATGTTCATTTGAACTATGTGGAGAGTCAAGATTTAGCAAACTAGTCTAGCTAATTTCGGCTCTTTTATGACCGAGCTATAAAAGGTTTTACAATTACCTTATTTCTTTTCAAGTGAGTGTCGAGTCAAGCTCAACTGGATCACCCGCCTCGAAGACAAATATCAAATCTCTACTATTAAAGGTGTATGTGTATGTAGTCGTTTGCACACATTCATTAATGTGAAAATAATTTGTAAACCAAGCACCGAATCAATTTGGAAACCAAGCCATTACTACAATTATTTTATCTAGACAATTAATTACTTGTGCAATTAATTAGGTCCATTTAAATAAGGATTTTTTAGTCAAATTAGTTTAAAAATTGAGCTATTAATGAAATTAATTGATTAGGAAGGCAAATAATAAGGCAGGCAATTAATAAATCATGCATATAATGTGAGCCATTAATGAAATTAATTGATTAGGAAGGCAGTTAATCACGCCGAATAAATTCAAAATCACTCGCGGCCGAGGATGGTCAGCAAGCTCTCGGTGAAGTTGGTGACTGCCAGCAAGCTCTCAGCAACATGGCCGACCAGCGTTTGCCAACATGGACAACGGTCACCAAGCGCTTGCGGCATAGGCGACCAAGCATTCGCAAATATGGATGACGACCATGCTATGCAGGACGTCTACATGCTGACAGTTGCCGAAATATTCGTGGGGGAGGGAGGTCGATGGTCACGTGCTCGAGGACGACCAAGCGCTGATAATTGAGGGCTTGATACGATATATGATAGCACATGAGTGTGGGTAATATGAAAAATGAAGTCATGGCAACCGAGACGGTTTGGTAAGCCGACCACAAGTTCCTTAGGCAAGTCTCAAATGAAAGAGGTTTTCTTATTATTGTCTCGGTACTGCAAATTATTTTCATTCAATCAATGATTCCTGTCTAGTTCCTTACAAAATGGACATTTCCATGGAGACGCAAATATTATCCTTTCAGTGGCTCCATAAACTTTTCTCGCCTACATGACTCTTGGTGGTGGTGGTGGCCGTTCAGACGACGGCGGCTCCGGCACTTCCGACGGCGGTGGAGGACTATGATGGTCGCATTTTATGGTACATTCACAATGAAGTTTTTTAACAATCCCTTTACGTGAGCAGTAGCCGCCGGTGAAGTGCTCGTGGTGGCACACCTCCACGCATTTCCTGTTGTTGCATGAGCCACGATAAAGATGGCTTGGGGAGTGGCATATCCGGGGACGTGGATGAACCGCCTCCGCACCTGCACCACAGAATTACATTCTTGTTTTCAGCACAAGAATGGATGGATCTTTTTAACTAGCAACAGGATGGGCGTGTGATGTGGCGTTGGTATTTGAACTTACTGTGGGACATGATGAGCAAGCCCAGGGCGAGCGCAGCAAACAACTGTGCTCTGTTGAACCCCATGGCCAACACGAACACGATTAGGCTTCGCTTTGCTTTCCTTGTGATGGGATAGGATCGATGTGAACTCATCCGCCAGCTATTTATAGAGGTTCCTTCGAGCTTGCATTGAATGTCTGAGATGGATATCGATCTGGGTATCCAAATGTTGGATATACAGGCATTAGTACTACTATATAGTGTATAAATGCAAGTGCACCCAGTAGTGTATTGGTACATACGTACTGTAAATGTGTGATATCCAAATGTTGGATACGGGTATTTTTCACTGCAAGTAGCAGGTGTTCTACTTATTCATTGACTACATACATGATCACAGAAGGGGTAAGGTGGGCAGCCGATCCCAGAAGTTGATCACGTGGGGCAGCAAGATGAGATGGGGCCAATTCCAAGAAAGCAGCCTATCAGCTGCAGTAAGAGTCTGTTTTGTAAAAAGCAGTCAAATATGGAAATTGATCTCTCCCTCAGGTTAGATTTCCCACACCGTTTCAAGGTGGGATTGGGCGATTCTACCAAAGAACTGGGCATCATAAGCTGACTAGGCAGAGTATACTTCACTGTTGGAGGTAGACCATTAATCGAGTCTTTAACGAAGGATATGAGCCATCTCTAAACTGATGTAGAAGCCGGGGGCTTTCCTCCTTTTAAAAAAAAAAGAGCCGTCTCTAAACAAAGTCTGATAAAGTGATAAAGTTCATCTTCGGAGGAGTTCCTATCAAAGAGTGGTTCCTACGGAGGCCCCTCGTCCTACATCCACCAGAGATAGTTGTGGACAGAACTCATGAACTGTATATACTTTTCTTTTAGAAAAGGAGGACGACTCCGGCCTCTGCATCTGGGCAATGCATACGGCTTTTTTATTAATTATTGACACAAGACCGTACAGAGTCATACAACAATAAGTCTAAAGCCACCAAGACAAGCAACAACTGTCGCTATCCTATCCAGTTGATGTAGGGGTGCTGAAAGTCTGGGCCTAATACCAAACAGACCACGCAGCCAAATCTAAACATTTAAAGACTTGAGTTTCCACCCAGGACGCCTGCCTGGTATGGGCACCCACCAGTCCGGCGTGCTTCTCAACCAGGACCCCTGCCGGGTATGAGGCCGCCGCAGCCGCCTGCCACCAATCCATTTTCAGAGTTGTACTGCTGCACCGACCTTGCCAGGCCTATCTGCCATCAACGCCACCATGACGCCAGACAGCTTCCACCACCAGCACGAGTCCATCACCGCGCATCAGACGCCGAGTCTCTACAGCGCCACGCCGCCGAGATCCGCCACCATCAATGTGTAAGATGAAGCACCGCTCCACCAAAGTCGTCGTCCTCTAGTCCCTCGAGTCCCTGTGCACCTCCAAGAATGACGCCCCCAGGGGGGAAACGACACCAGAGAGCCGCCGTCATCCGATCCACTGATCAAGGATTTTCCCCGGAGGTAGCAGAGAGTGGCCTTGAATTTCTCCACGACGATGCCTTCAGGAAGGGAACGACGCAGACAGCATCGCCATCGCCGGCCTTGGCAATCGCCAATAGCAGGTTTTCACCCGGATCTGATCGAAGACCTCCATCCCTCGTGCACGGGTCGCCGCCATCCTTGTCGGGATCTGGATGATCCCGCTGCTAGATCTCAGCAAGGAGAAGCCCCCCACCGAGACCCGCCGGCCGAGCAGGGGAAGCCGAGACCGCGCCCGCAGGATCAGATCCGCGATGGATCCATGCCCACGCCGCCGCCCCGGAATCAGCCCCGCGTGCCCTGCGCCCCGCCACCGCTCGCCGAGGCCTGCCACCTCGCGCCAAACCGCGAGCGCCGCAGGACACCGCCGCCCGCGGAGGAAGAGAAGTCGGGAGAGGGAGTCCCCCCGCCGCCGCCGTCTGCCACGCGGGTTTCACCCGGCGGCGGCGCGAGGAGGAGAGAAGGAGAGGACGGCGGCGGCCCTAGGGTTGGAGAGCCCCCGAGTCGCCTAGGGCGGGGGCGACGCGAGGGATGGCCCGAGTTCGGAGTGATCATGAACTGTATATACTGGAGTGTAGATAGTCCAAAACGTCGAGAGAATGCAAGTCGGGCGATACAATGATACTTCCAGCGATGCTCAGCAAAGTAGAATACCCCTCTACCAAAAAATGAAAGAAATTGGTACTCCCTCGATTCATATTAATTGACGTTGTTTTAGCACAACTTTGTCGTACTAAAGCAGCATCAATTAATTTGCATCGGAGGGAGTGCAGTATCTTATGATAAAATCTGAATAGGATACACATAAGAGAAATAACGATCTTCACAATGCATTTTCTTCAACTTTTTAGAAAGAAAAAAAATAGAAATGAAAGTTATCAAAAGAATATTCAATTTGGCATGGTGTCCTAACATTGATACATGAGATTCTCATAAAAATCTTACATGATTCAAAAACCAACTTGCTTAGAAATGACCACTTTTGACCTATATATGACATCATTTTATAAAACTGGCTAAAAATATCGACTTTATCAGAAAAATCTTAACAATTCTACGTACACGTATTGGACAAACTAGGGAAGCGACAACTTTGTTGGCCCAGTTGTTTTGGACTTTGGACAAATTTCGTTGATCGAAATCACATGATAAATATCTTCTTACACACTAAATCAAATACATCAGGTTTTTAATTACAAATCATAGCGCTACACAAACATAATACTACGGAAACAGATGAACAAAATTTCCAAACTACAGACCTACATGACCCGGGTGTGCCTCTTCTTCCCCTCCCGATCCTCCATTTGAAGTAGACACTTCTTGAAGTTGATGATGCACATCTAGATGTCATACGCCGCATACACGTCCTTGGCAGTATACTACACCTGGTTATCGTAAAATGGCATGTTCGGCCAATGTCGGTTCTCCTTGTTGGAGTATAATGTCCAGCTCTTTCCCATAAATCGGTCTTTTAGTTGCATTGGATAGAGCATGCACTTCTACATGGTATCAGAGCCAACAGGTCTTGAGTTCAAGACCCGGCTGGCGCAATTAAATTGCAGCCCACTTTCGATCCATATTTAGGCATGAGGGAGCCACACGTGAGGATAGTGTTGACGTATAAATGCATTGTCTAGTCTCTTTCATCAGATCGGTCTGATGGGTGAACTGGTTAGATGCATAAGCTTGCAACCAAATGGTTAGGTGCCCCCGCTTCCGCTACCCACTAGGTTGCTTGTAATTGAGATAGGGACATATAATATGCAGATGAGTTGGAGGTAGACAAAGGCCACGAGTGCACAGTTAAATTTCCATTGAATTAGCCACGGATACGAGGTAGGGTAACCGGCTAGCAAAACATACCGTACCAAGCCATTCCGTCTAGTCTAGAAAAACAGGTTGCTCTCGAGGAGTCCATCGAGAAAGAGGATCGACTCCGTGGCGGTGGCGTGTGGCGGGAGAGCATGGCAGCAACGAGCAAGAGGTGGCGATGCAGGATGAGCAGGAGGGGGACCTGAATGGATGTGGCGGGAAGACAAGGGCTCTAATAGGACATGGCACATGAGTGTGCGAAATCATGGCAAGGAAGACTATTTAGTAAAACCGACCATAATTCCCTCAGGCAAAGTCTCAAATTAAAGAGGGTTTTCTAATTAATGCTTTGATACTTCAAATTATTTTCACGTGGTTGCATGTCTAGTTCCTTGAAAATTGAACATTTCCATGGAGACGCAAAAATCAGTCAGTAGTTTAAACGAGGGGCAGGACGTCCGTGTTGGACATCGGTGAGCTGGACATGATCCAGGCTAGGATATAGTGGTGGTGCTGCGGCCGGAGGCCGGTGGGGCAGAGCTGGTGGAGTACATCAAACGGGCTGGTGGTTTGTGCTGAAAAACCCGAAGTGAACTGAATAAAAAAAATCAACCGTAGTAATTAATGTTAGAAGTATAACTGTGTTTAAAATAGATAAAGTGAGGGATAGAATAGGTTTAAAAACATGTATGACAATGCCCTCTACTTCAAGTCCCTCACATATCTTATATATGTCCTACATAAGGATCTGATCGGTTTCATAGATTATATTAGTTCTTATATAGATTAAATATTCACAATTTTAAAATTCCAGACAGATCCAATCATATTAGATCGATTCTTCTCCATTAGCTTTCCCACAAAAAAAATTCTTCCCCATTAGCTACGAATAAATCTGGCGATCCTCAAATTCCGGTGAAACCAAGCAGTGCAAAATCGACTCCTGACGTGCATGGCGGCACTACAAGGTTCGTTCTCCTCCAATGGAGCGAGCGCGTAGCTTCTTCGACATCCAACTCCAACCCAGGAGTTGCGTATTTTTCGACAAAGGATGGTAGGATACAAACCTACAGAGCACGCGCTCGACCTCTGCATAGATAGGATGCACACAGTCAACACAAACGCACACATCAAAAACACATCGGCAAATAGCAAAGTCATATAAAACCAAAGCTATGTGCAGGCGAAAAAAACCCAAGATGGTCAGATCTGTGATCGGCAAATTACAACAAAGACCATGTCCGCATCAACCATCTCATGACATCACATAGACGATGAGGTTTTTCGACAGCAACGCCTTCAACAAGGTAGCGACACTAAAAAATCGCCGTCACCGGATCCAACCACCAAGGCCAGAATCTAGGCTTTCACCCCGAAGAATCAATCCAAACATATCCGAGCAATGCCTTCAACAAGGTAATGACGTAAGAACATCGCCATTGCCAGGTATAACCATCATCTGGTCAGACCTAGGCTTTCACCCCGAAGCTCGTGACCAAGTGCTTGATTAACACCATCATCGAAGTCACTCAAGTGTTGTCGCCACCACTTTTCCACAATTCCAACAGTTACATGCGATTCGGGGCAACTGCACAACCATCCCTCTACGCCAAGTCATCGTTCATAATTTGCATCTCATCGCCAAAGTCAACCACTAGATTTTGGAAGATCTTTCGATGGCCATCACTGTCATGGAACCGTACGAGATCGTTGCAGCATAGTCTGCAGTTACTCCACTCGGCCGATCAGATCTGAATCACGATCACCAAGCCATGGACCGTAGAGACATCGACCGGTCTCGCCACCGCGGTCAACCTCCTGGTCTCGGCATAGAGCCGCCGGTCCGGTTTCTCAGGACATGGCCAAAAACTAGCCGCAGTCCGAACCACCACCGGGCCTTGGGGTTGATAGAGGACTAGATCAGGCCTGAACCCGCCAGATCCAGCCGAACCGGAGGCCATCAGCGAAATCGAACCGAGCTATAGGGCACCAACCAGATCCTCCACGCGGGAGAGCGCCGCATCACCGTCGCCGCGCGGCACAGCGCCAAGCGCCAGGCCGCCACGGACAGGCCACGGCCAGGTCCGTCAGACCAGCCGGCCGAGCCCGCCGCCATCACCCAGCGAAGCTGTCACGCCCCACGGACGAGCAGCGCACAAGCCCAGACGCTGCATCTCGCCCAGCCAGGAGGCAACGAGCGCCTCGCCGCAACCTTCTCGCGTCAGATCAAGGCCAACCCCGCCTTTCAGCGCCCGCCGAAGAAAGACCCCGTATACATGGACGACATTGCCGACCACGGCGTACTGCGCCACCCGCGTCCTAAACGTCATGTTAAAGTTAAACCACGTGCATCTCAGGGCTCGATGAAGCATGCAACAGAGACACTCCCCTATTTTTAAATATAAGTTTTTGTAAAGACTTTATATAAACTACATACGGATATATATATAAACATACTACTCCGTATATATTAGGGTGTAAATTCACTTACTTTGTTTCGTATATAGTTTACATAGAAAGCTCTAGAAATATAGAAGAAGGGAGTAGATAGCCCCTTGCACCACCGACGCGCCTGCATGCCCATGTGCTACTTCAAGCCAGCGATGGGCGATGGGATGGATTTGGCTAGCTTCAGGTATGCATCTCTGCACCACCACTTTGGCTGTCGTCATCCAAATATCCCTGACTGCCGTCCCTGCTGCTTTGTCGACCATCCACACAAACGCAGCGCGACACGCACCTCCTCTGCTGCAAGGCCGAACACGGGACGGCCCTCGACTTGGTGAGTCGACCGCACGGGAGGGCGAACTTCCGCATGCTACATCAACACCAACATCAAGCTGGAATTACAGTCAGCCGAACATCAACATCCCACTGTACGACTACATCGATCACGGCCAGGAAAAAACACTTCATCGAGAGAACATTAACAAGAAGCGACTCCAATACGTACCAATGTACCATCCACACGCCAGGCAGTGTGAAACGAATGCGAATTCTTCATCGACTTCTGTGGCATGACACGGCGTTGACAATTCGTCGGGGCCCTTCAAATGGCATCGTCGTTGACACGCCGCTGCAATGTAATCGCCGACACATCATTGACAAGTTATACATCAAATGGTCTTCATCAGTGCCCGAGCTAGGGAAAAGGTTCAGGGAGGACTAAAGGAAAACCATGAAAATTTGAGGGGCGAACAACTATTTTTCTCTAAATCTATGCCTCCTCAGAAAAAAAATCTTCACAAATATTTCAAAGTTTGGGGGGGGAGGGGGGGGGGGGGGCACTGCCCCTAGAAATCAACCGCCATTGGTCTTCATCAACATCTTCGTGAAAACACCACCGCCGTCCATCCACAAGGTGGACATCTCCAGCATCCTTTGATAAACACGACCTTGATGATGGCAATAACCGCGGCACGACGGCGGTAATGACCGCATCATATACGATGAGACGACTACATTGGCATGGCGTCACTAAAGTGACGACCCCTTTCACAGTCACACGGTTCTGGCAAAATCGATGTGTACTCGATGGGTTTCCTCCGGTTCTAGAAAAATCAGTGAACTCATCACCGACGGCACCCTCTGATATCCACAGGATGCATCATCCACTATTGTAGCTCCGTCATTTACAACATAGCACATCTTTTTACAACCCCGTCATATACAACATAGCGCATTTTTTTACGGCTTCGTATTTGTGCGGCATCATCATCCACAGCGTCAATATCATCGACATGACTACCTCGACCACGGCTACATCATGATCGGCTACCTTGACATCGACATACAGGACAACATATATATATACAATTACTCATCGACAACAACTCCAGGCAACATCGTCCGCGTTGTCACTAACGTCCACGCCACCTCCGCTGTGACTGTTAAGGTAGAGGAGAGACAAGAAAGGCACCAGAAGAGGACGCAATCACCGCCTTAGGTGACACCACCATGGGTAATTTAACTATGCACTAGTAGAAAAAGGGGATATGGTCCAGGCCGCCTCAGCCCATTAGTCCCGGTTCAGTCTTGAACCGGGACCAATGTGGGCATTGGTCCCGGTTCGTGAGCCCAGGGGGCCGGCCGGGCCACGTGGGCCATTGGTCCCGGTTTGTATGGACCTTTTGGTCCCGGTTGGAGGGATGAACCGGGACCAAAGGGCCTCCCTCCTGGCCCACCACCATTGGTCCCGGTTGGTGGCATGAACCGGGACCAAAGGCTCCCCTTTAGTCCCGGTTCATGCCACCAACCGGGACCAATGAATTGCCTACATATACCCCCTTGCGCAAGAGCAGAGCACAGTGCTCTGTTTTTTCTGGCCGAGGGGGAGAGGCCTTTGTGGTGCTCTAGCTCACCTCCTATGCACATGAGGTGTTCGATGGAATGCCCGAGCCACACTACTTAAGCTTTCTCCTCTCGAAGCTCGACCTCCAAGCTCCATTTTTCTCGAGATTTGTCTAGATTTAGCGGTCCGTCACACCCCGTCCCCATCTTCACCGCCGTCGATCACCCGCGCCGATCTCATCACCGACACCACCGTGGTGAGCCTCTTGTTCTTATCTTCTTTCTGAAAGGAAAAATATTCTTATTTGTATGTTTAGATAGATACTTGTATCATTTTCTTACATTTATTATTGCATCTTATATAGTGCGATGGTTTTGGTATCCGCCCCCGTCGGCCCTCGTCCTGTCTATGATTCGGATGTGGTATGTATATTATCTTTATAACTATTGGTTCATTTATTGTTTATGAAAATTATGCCGACCAACGTGACATAGATTTTATTTATCTAGGATGTATGTGAATCGGAAATGCCAATCGACCCTATTGTCGAGAGGTTAAATTTAGTTGAAGAAGAAAACAATTTGTTGAAGGAAAAAATAAAAAAAATTGAGGAGGAGAAGATGATATTGGAGTTGCATGTTGCGGATGTCGTCGATGATCACAAGATCAAGATGGATGCAATGCGCTTGAAGATTAGAAAGATTAGAAAATATGCCATTCATACCGAGGCTTGGTATCATTATGCCATTGGATCAATTGTTACCTTGGTTGCGATTATGATCGCATTTGTTTTCGCATTGAAATGTTTTACATAGTTTCAATGTATGGTTTAATTAATTAGATGCTCTGGAGAGCTATATGTTGTTAGATGAGAACTATGTATGTACTTTGGTTTTAATGTGATGATGAACTTCTATTAATTTGGACACTTAATTATATATAATGCACGCAGATGAACCGGCAATGGATGTACGGTGACAGACACACCCGCGAGTACATTAAGGGCGTGCATGAGTTTCTCGATGCGGCTGAGGCAAACAAGCAGAATGGTTTTATGTGTTGTCCATGCACTGAATGTGGGAATACGAGGTCTTACTCTAACCAGAAAATCCTTCACTCCCACCTGCTTTACAAGGGTTTCATGCCACACTATAATGTTTGGACGAGGCACGGAGAAATAGGGGTTATGATGGAAGACGGCGAAGAAGAAGAGTACGATGACAACTATGTGCCCCCTGAATACGGTGATGCTGCAACGGGGGGAGCTGGTGAAGATCAAGAGGAACCAGACGATGTGCCCAATGATGCTGCCACGGGTGAAGCTGCTGAAGATCAAGAGGAACCAGACGATGTGCCCAATGATGATGATCTCCGCTGGGTCATTGTCGATGCAAGGACGCAATGCATTAGTCAAAAGGAGAAGTTGAAGTTCGATCGCATGTTAGAGGATCACAAAAAAGGGTTATACCCCAATTGCGAAGATGGCAACACAAAGCTTGGTACCGTACTGGAATTGCTGCAGTGGAAGGCAGAGAATGCTGTGGCTGACAAAGGATTTGAGAAGCTACTGAAAATATTGAAGAAGAAGCTTCCAAAGGATAACGAATTGCCCGACAGTACATATGCAGTAAAGAAGGTCGTATGCCCTCTAGGATTGGAGGTGGAGAAGATACATGCATGCCCTAATGACTGCATCCTCTACCGCGGTGCATACAAGGATCTGAACGCATGCCCGGTATGCGGTGCGTTGCGGTATAAGATCAGACAAGATGACCCCGGTGATGTTGACGGCGAGCCCCTCAGGAAGAGGGTCCCTGCAAAGGTGATGTGGTATGCTCCTATAATACCACGGTTGAAACGTCTATTCAGAAACGAAGAGCATGCCAAGTTGATGCGATGGCACAGTGAGAACCGAAAGAAAGATGGGAAGTTGAGAGCACCCGCTGACGGGTCGCAGTGGAGAAAAATCGAGAGAAAGTACTGGGATGAGTTTGCAAAGGACCCAAGGAATGTATGGTTTGCTTTAAGCGCGGATGGCATTAATCCTTTCGGGGAGCAGGGCAGTAATCACAGCACCTGGCCCGTGACTCTATGTATGTATAACCTTCCTCCTTGGATGTGCATGAAGCGGAAGTTCATTATGATGCCAGTTCTAGTTGCAGCTTTTTTTTGAAAGAAAGTTTGAGCTTTATTTATTAGAAATAATCATTACATCGTTTATCAGGATTGGTACAATTGCATTATGTGGTTCTTTAAACCAATCAGAAATGAATGAAAATCTAGCCAACTTGGCAAGTTCATGAGCAACTTTATTTGCTTCTCTATTACAATGCTTGAATCTAGAAATAGAAAAATCGCAAGCTAAGTGAAAACAGTCATCAAAAATTACAGCGGCTGCCCCCGATGATGGTCCTCCTTCGTTCATGGTCTCGATCACCTCCATATTATCCGAGTTAATAATTATGCGATTACAACCCGTCCTTTGCGCAAGCGATAGGCGAAATTTTAACGCCAAAGCTTCAGCCATCAACACATCTGCACACCAGTCAATCTTACCATTTCCCCCACCGATGAACCTACCTTTGTCATCTCTTAAGACAGCCCCGATCGTACCCCTGATGTTGGAAATATGCCCTAGAGGCAATAATAAAAGCATTATTATTATATTTCCTTGTTCATGGTAATTGTCTTTATTCATGCTATAATTGTGTTATCCGGAAATCGTAATACATGTGTGAATAACAGACACCAACATGTCCCTAGTAAGCCTCTAGTTGACTAGCTCGTTAATCAACAGATAGTCATGGTTTCCTAGCTATGGACATAAGATGTCATTGATAATGAGATCACATCATTAGGAGAATGATGTGATGGACAAGACCCAATCCTAAACATAGCATAAAGATCGTATAGTTCGTTTGCTAGAGTTTTGCAATGTCAAGTATCTTTTCCTTAGACCATGAGATCGTGTAACTCCCGGATACCGTAGGAGTGCTTTGGGTGTACCAAACGTCACAACGTAACTGGGTGACTATAAAGGTATACTACGGGTATCTCCAAAAGTGTCTGTTGGGTTGACACGGATCAAGACTGGGATTTGTCACTCCGTATGACGGAGAGGTATCACTGGGCCCACTCGGTAATGCATCATCATAATGAGCTCAAAGTGACCAAGTGTCTGGTCACGGGATCATGCATTACGGTACGAGTAAAGTAACTTGCCGGTAACGAGATTGAACGAGGTATTGGGATACCGACGATCGAATCTCGGGCAAGTAATATATCGATTGACAAAGGGAATTGCATACGGGGTTGATTGAATCCTCGACATCGTGGTTCATTCGATGAGATCATCGTGGAGCATGTGGGAGCCAACATGGGTATCCAGATCCCGCTGTTGGTTATTGACCGGAGAGTCGTCTCGGTCATGTCTGCTTGTCTCCCGAACCCGTAGGGTCTACACACTTAAGGTTCGGTGACGCTAGGGTTGTGAAGATAAGTATATGCAGTAACCCGAATGTTGTTCGGGGTCCCGGATGAGATCCAGGACTTCACGAGGAGTTCCAGAATGGTCCGGAGGTAAAGAATTATATATAGGATGTGCAGTTTCGGCCATCGGGACAAGTTTCGGGGTACCCGGTATTGTACCGGGACCACCGGAAGGGTCCCGGGGGTCCACCGGGTGGGGCCACCTATCCCGGAGGGCCCCATGGGCTGAAATAGGAGGGAACCCAGCCCATAGTGGGCTGGGGCGCCAGCCCCTAGGGGGCCCATGCGGCTAGGGCTAAGGGGAAACCCTAGAGGGGGCGCCCCCCTTGCCTTGGGGAGCAAGCCCCACCCTAGGCCGCCGCCCCCCCTAGTAGATTCCATCTACTAGGGTCGGCGCCCCCGCATGGCACCCCTATATATAGTGGGGGAGAGGAGGGACTTGACATACCAGCCCCTGGCGCCTCCCTCTCTCCCCGTTACGTCTCTCTTCCTCGTAGTATAGGCGAAGCCCTGCTACTGCGACGCCCTGCATCCACCACCACGCCGTCGTGCTGCTGGATCTTCGTCAACCTCTCCTTCCCCCTTGCTGGATCAAGAAGGAGGAGACGTCTCCCGTCCCGTACGTGTGTTGAACGCGGAGGTGCCGTCCGTTCGGCGCTGGTCATCGGTGATTTGGATCACGTTGTGTACGACTACATCATCCCCGTTTGTTGAACGCTTCCACACGCGATCTACAAAGGTATGTAGATGCATCTCGTGACTCGTTGCTAGATGAACTCCTAGATGATCTTGGTGAAACGAGTAGGAAAATTTTTGTTTTCTGCAACGTTCTCCAACAGTGGCATCATGAGCTAGGTCTATGCGTAGTTCTTCTTGCGCGAGTAGAACACAATTTGTTGTGGGCGTGGATTTGTCAACTTTCTTGCCGCTACTAGTCTTTTCTTGCTTCAGCGGTATTGTGGGATGAAGTGGCCCGGACCAACCTTACACGTACGCTTACGTGAGACCGGTTCCACCGACTAACATGCACTAGTTGCATAAGGTGGCTGGCGGGTGTCTGTCTCTCCTAATTTAGTTGGAGCGGATTCGATGAACAGGGTCCTTATGAAGGGTAAATAGAAGTTGACAAATCATGTTGTGGTTTTCACGTAGGTAAGAAAACGTTCTTGCTAGAACCCTAATTCAGCCACGTAAAACTTGCAACAACAATTAGAGGACGTCTAACTTGTTTTTGCAGCAAGTGGTTTGTGATATGATATGGCCAAAGTTGTGATGAATGATGAATGATCTATATGTGATGTATGAGATGTTCATGCTATTGTAATAGGAATCACGACTTGCATGTCGATGAGTATGACAACCGGCAGGAGCCATAGGAGTTGTCTTTATTCTTTTATATGACCTGCGTGTCATTGAGAAACGCCATGTAAATTGCTTTGCTTCATTGCTAAACGCGTTAGCCATAGTAGTAGAAGTAATAATTGGCGAGCAACTTCATGGAGACACGATGATGGAGATCATGATGATGGAGATCATGGTGTCAAGCCGGTGACAAGACGATCATGGAGCCCCAAGATGGAGATCAAAGGAGCTATGTGATAATGGCCATATCATGTCACGTTTATTATTTGATTGCATGTGATGTTTATCATGTTTTGCATCTTGTTTACTTAGAACGGCGGTAGTAAATAAGATGATCCCTCATAACAATTTCAAGAAGTGTTCTCCCCTAACTGTGCACCGTTGCTAAAGTTCGTCGTTTCGAAGCACCACGTGATGATCGGGTGTGATAGATTCTTACATTCACATACAACGGGTGTAAAACAGTTTTACACATGCAAAACACTTAGGGTTAACTTGACGAGCCTAGCATGTGCATAGACATGGCCTCGGAACACAGAAGACCGAAAGGTCGAGCATGAGTCGTATAGAAGATGCGATCAACATGAAGATGTTCACCGATGTTGACTAGTCCGTCTCACGTGATGATCGGACACGGCCTAGTTAACTAGGATCATGTAATACTTAGATGACTAGAGGGATGTCTAATCTAAGTGGGAGTTCATTATAATTTGATTAGATGAACTTTATTATCATGAACATTAGTCTAAAATATTTTACAATATGTCTTGTAGATCAAATGGCCCACGTAGTCCTCAACTTCAACGCGTTCCTAGAGAAAACCAAGCTGAAAGACGATGGCAGCAACTATACGGACTGGGTCCGGAACCTGAGGATCATCCTCATAGCTGCCAAGAAAGATTATGTCCTACAAGCACCGCTGGGTGACGCACCTGTCCTCCCTGCTGAACAAGACGTTATGAACGCTTGGCAGGCACGTACCGATGACTACTCCCTCGTTTAGTGCGGCATGCTTTACAGTTTAGAACCGGGGCTCCAAAAGCGTTTTGAGAGACATGGAGCATATGAGATGTTCGAAGAGCTGAAAATGGTTTTCCAAGCTCATGCCCGGGTCGAGAGATATGAGGTCTCCGACAAGTTCTTCAGCTGTAAGATGGAGGAAAACAGTTCTGTCAGTGAGCACATACTCACGATGTCTGGATTACATAACCGCTTGACTCAGCTGGGAGTTAATCTCCCGGATGATGCGGTCATTGACAGAATCCTCCAGTCGCTTCCACCGAGCTACAAGAGCTTTGTGATGAACTTCAATATGCAGGGGATGGAAAAGACCATTCCTGAAGTATTTGCTATGCTGAAATCAGCAGAGGTAGAAGTCAAGAAGGAACATCAAGTGTTAATGGTTAATAAAACCACTAAGTTCAAGAAGGGCAAGGGTAAGAAAGCCTTCAAGAAGGACGACAAGGAGGTTGCCGCGCCCGGCAAGCAAGCTGCCGGGAAGAAGCCAAAGAATGGACCCAAGCCCGAGACTGAGTGTTTTTATTGCAAGGGAAGCGGTCACTGGAAGCGGAATTGCCCCAAGTACTTAGCAGACAAGAAGGCCGGCAAAACAAAAGGTATATGTGATATACATGTAATTGATGTGTACCTTACCAGTAATCGTAGTAGCTCTTGGGTATTTGATACCGGTGCAGTTGCTCACATTTGTAACTCACAGCAGGAACTACGGAATAGGCGAAGACTGGCAAAGGACGAGGTGACGATGCGCGTCGGGAATGGTTCCAAAGTCGATGTGATCGCCGTCGGCACGCTGCCTCTTCATTTACCTACGGGATTAGTTTTAAACCTCAATAATTGTTATTTAGTACCAGCTTTGAGCATGAACATTGTATCGGGATCTCGTTTAATACGAGATGGCTACTCATTTAAATCCGAGAATAATGGTTGTTCTATTTATATGAGAGATATGTTTTATGGTCATGTTCCTATGGTGAATGGTTTATTCTTTATGAATCTCGAACGTAATGCTACACATGTTCATAGTGTGAGTACCAAAAGATGTAAGGTTGATAACGATGGTCCCACATACTTGTGGCACTGCCGCCTTGGTCACATAGGTGTCAAATGCATGAAGAAGCTCCATGCAGATGGACTTTTAGAGTCTCTTGATTATGAATCATTTGACACGTGCGAACCATGCCTTATGGGTAAAATGACCAAGACTCCGTTCTCAGGAACAATGGAGCGAGCAACCAACTTATTGGAAATCATACATACTGATGTGTGCGGTCCAATGAGTGTTGAGGCTCGCGGCGGCTATCGTTATGTTCTCACTGTCACTGATGATTTGAGTAGATATGGATATATTTACTTAATGAAACACAAGTCTGAAACCTTTGAAAAGTTCAAGGAATTTCAGAGTGAGGTTGAGAATCAACGTGACAGGAAAATCAAGTTTCTACGATCAGATCATGGAGGAGAATACTTGAGTCACGAATTTGGCACACACTTAAGAAAATGTGGAATAGTTTCACAGCTCACGCCGCCTGGAACACCTCAGGGTAACGGTGTATCCGAACGTCGTAATCGCACTCTATTAGATATGGTGCGGTCTATGATGTCTCTTGCCGATTTACCACTATCTTTTTGGGGCTATGCTTTAGAGACTGCTGCATTCACTTTAAATAGGGCTCCGTCAAAATCCGTTGAGACGACACCGTTTGAATTATGGTTTGGAAAGAAACCTAAGTTGTTGTTTCTGAAAGTTTGGGGATGCGATGCTTATGTCAAGAAACTTCAACCTAAAAAGCTCGAACCCAAGTCGGAAAAATGCGTCTTCATAGGATACCCAAAAGAAACTATTGGGTATACCTTCTACCTCAGATCCGAAGGCAAGATCTTTGTTGCCAAGAATGGATCCTTTCTAGAGAAAGAGTTTCTTTCGAAAGAATTAAGTGGGAGGAAAATAGAACTTGATGAAGTATTACCTCTTGAACCGGAAAATGGCGCAACTCAAGAAAATGTTCCTGAGGTGCCTACACCGACTGGAGAGGAAGTTAATAATGATGATCATGAAACTTCTGATCAAGTTACTACTGAAATTCGAAGATCCACAAGGACACGTTCCGCACCAGAGTGGTACGGCAACCCTGTCTTGGAAATCATGTTGTTAGACAACGGTGAACCTTCGAACTATGAAGAAGCGATGGCGGGCCCGGATTCCGACAAATGGCTAGAAGCCATGAAATCCGAGATAGGATCCATGTATGAAAACGAAGTATGGACTTTGACTGACTTGCCCATTGAACGGCGAGCCATAGAGAATAAATGGATCTTTAAGAAGAAGACAGACGCGGATGGTAATGTGACCATCTATAAAGCTCGGCTTGTCGCTAAAGGTTATCGACAAGTTCAAGGGGTTGACTACGATGAGACTTTCTCACCGGTAGCGAAGCTGAAGTCCGTCCGAATCATGTTAGCAATTGCCGCGTTTTACGATTATGAAATATGGCAAATGGACGTCAAAATGGCATTCCTTAATGGTTTCTATAAGGAAGAATTGTATATGATGCAGCCGGAAGGTTTTGTCGATCCTAAGAATGCTGACAAAGTGTGCAAGCTCCAACGCTCGATTTATGGGCTGGTGCAAGCATCTCGGAGTTGGAACATTCGCTTTGATGAGATGATCAAAGCGTTTGGGTTTACGCAGACTTATGGAGAAGCCTGTGTTTACAAGAAAGTGAGTGGGAGCTCTGTAGCATTTCTCATATTATATGTAGATGACATATTTTTGATGGGAAATGATATAGAACTTTTGGACAGCATCAAGGCCTACTTGAATAAGAGTTTTTCAATAAAGGACCTTGGAGAAGCTGCTTATATATTAGGCATCAAGATCTATAGAGATAGATCGAGACGCCTCATAGGTCTTTCACAAAGCACATACCTTGATAAGATATTGAAGAAGTTCAATATGGATCAATCTAAGAAGGGGTTCTTGCCTGTGTTACAAAGTATGAAATTGAGCTCGGCTCAAAGTCCGACCACGGCAGAAGAAATAGAAGAGATGAGTGTCATCCCCTATGCCTCAGCCATAGGTTCTATTATGTATGCCATGCTGTGTACCAGACCTGATGTAAACCTTGCCGTAAGTTTGGTAGGAAGGTACCAAAGTAATCCCGGCAAGGAACACTGGACAGCAGTCAAGAATATCCTGAAGTACCTGAAAAGGACTAAGGAGATGTTTCTCGTTTATGGAGGTGACGAAGAGCTCGTCGTAAAGGGTTACGTCGACGCTAGCTTCGACACAGATCTGGATGACTCAAAGTCACAAACCGGATACGTGTATATTTTGAATGGTGGGGCAGTAAGCTGGTGCAGTTGCAAGCAGAGCGTCGTGGCGGGATCTACATGTGAAGCGGAGTACATGGCAGCCTCGGAGGCAGCACATGAAGCAATCTGGGTGAAGGAGTTCATCACCGACCTCGGAGTCATACCCAATGCGTCGGGGCCGATCAAGCTCTTCTGTGACAACACTGGAGCTATTGCACTTGCCAAGGAGCCCAGGTTTCACAAGAAGACAAGGCATATCAAGCGTCGCTTCAACTCCATTCGTGAAAATGTTCAGGATGGAGACATAGATATTTGTAAAGTACATACGGACCTGAATATAGCAGATCCGTTGACTAAACCTCTCCCTAGAGCAAAACATGATCAACACCAGAATTCCATGGGTGTTCGATTCATCACAATGTAACTAGATTATTGACTCTAGTGCAAGTGGGAGACTGTTGGAAATATGCCCTAGAGGCAATAATAAAAGCATTATTATTATATTTCCTTGTTCATGGTAATTGTCTTTATTCATGCTATAATTGTGTTATCCGGAAATCGTAATACATGTGTGAATAACAGACACCAACATGTCCCTAGTAAGCCTCTAGTTGACTAGCTCGTTAATCAACAGATAGTCATGGTTTCCTGGCTATGGACATAAGATGTCATTGATAACGAGATCACATCATTAGGAGAATGATGTGATGGACAAGACCCAATCCTAAACATAGCATAAAGATCGTATAGTTCGTTTGCTAGAGTTTTGCAATGTCAAGTATCTTTTCCTTAGACCATGAGATCGTGTAACTCCCGGATACCGTAGGAGTGCTTTGGGTGTACCAAACGTCACAACGTAACTGGGTGACTATAAAGGTATACTACGGGTATCTCCGAAAGTGTCTGTTGGGTTGACACGGATCAAGACTGGGATTTGTCACTCCGTATGACGGAGAGGTATCACTGGGCCCACTCGGTAATGCATCATCATAATGAGCTCAAAGTGACCAAGTGTCTGGTCACGGGATCATGCATTACGGTACGAGTAAAGTAACTTGCCGGTAACGAGATTGAACGAGGTATTGGGATACCGACGATCAAATCTCGGGCAAGTAATATATCGATTGACAAAGGGAATTGCATACGGGGTTGATTGAATCCTCGACATCGTGGTTCATCCGATGAGATTATCGTGGAGCATGTGGGAGCCAACATGGGTATCCAGATCCCGCTGTTGGTTATTGACCGGAGAGTCGTCTCGGTCATGTCTGCTTGTCTCCCGAACCCGTAGGGTCTACACACTTAAGGTTCGGTGACGCTAGGGTTGTGAAGATAAGTATATGCAGTAACCCGAATGTTGTTCGGGGTCCCGGATGAGATCCAAGACGTCACAAGGAGTTCCGGAATGGTCCGGAGGTAAAGAATTATATATAGGATGTGCAGTTTCGGCCATCGGGACAAGTTTCGGGGTACCCGGTATTGTACCGGGACCACCGGAAGGGTCCCGGGGGTCCACCGGGTGGGGCCACCTATCCCGGAGGGCCCCATGGGCTGAAATAGGAGGGAACCCAGCCCATAGTGGGCTGGGGCGCCAGCCCCTAGGGGGCCCATGCGGCTAGGGCTAAGGGGAAACCCTAGAGGGGGCGCCCCCCTTGCCTTGGGGAGCAAGCCCCACCCTAGGCCGCCGCCCCCCTAGTAGATTCCATCTACTAGGGCCGGCGCCCCCCCATGGCACCCCTATATATAGTGGGGGAGAGGAGGGACTTGACATACCAGCCCCTGGCGCCTCCCTCTCTCCCCGTTACGTCTCTCTTCCTCGTAGTATAGGCGAAGCCCTGCTACTGCGACGCCCTGCATCCACCACCACGCCATCGTGCTGCTGGATCTTCGTCAACCTCTCCTTCCCCCTTGCTAGATCAAGAAGGAGGAGACATCTCCCGTCCCGTACGTGTGTTGAACGCGGAGGTGCCGTCCGTTCGGCGCTGGTCATCGGTGATTTTGGATCACGTTGTGTACGACTACATCATCCCCGTTCGTTGAACGCTTCCGCACACGATCTACAAAGGTATGTAGATGCTTCTCGTGACTCGTTGCTAGATGAACTCCTAGATGATCTTGGTGAAACGAGTAGGAAAATTTTTGTTTTCTGCAACGTTCTCCAACACCTGAGAAGGTCGTGGTCAAAAGAAGCATCAATGTTAAGTTTAACAAATCCCATCGGGGGGTTAGACCATCCTCCTCTTTTCATGAAAGCCTTCAGCGAGGAGGCATTAATAAAATTGGCAGCGAGAGCGCGTATCCCCATGGATATCTGTTGTGCATTTTGAGTAGTCTCATTGTGTACCAATTTGCGTCTTTCCCACCACAAGTACCAGGCTGATATGGCAATCATGTCACGCACATTACGAGTGCCCATAATACATAGTTCCTGATCTGGTAATGAAAGTAAATATTCCAAGATTGTCTCACCCGCATAATCTATTTTACAAGCTCTGTCGATAATATCGTCCATCCCTAGTCTTCTCCAGACTTCTTTTGCTCTGTCACATAGAAACAACAAATGTTTTGTGTCCTCTGGCCCAGATGAGCAGGCAGGACACTTAGGCGAGACTTTCACATGTCTATTAGCTAAGTTAACACGACACAGAATAGTGCCGTGAAGTGTACGCCAAATAAATATTTTAACCTTTGCTGGACAAGCAAGTTTCCAAGTCCTCGCCCAAATAGGATTGACCATGGTACGTCCCATCCCATTGGTATGTTGTAACTTGTTCCTATATTGGTGCTCCCATTCCACAAAATAAGCAGACCGAACCGAAAAAATTCTATTTTTTGTGAAATTTCAAGCTACGAAATCTGGCATATCATGTTGCGATATCGGGATCGTAAGCACTCGCTGAACATCAATAGGCCATAGAGTCTGTGTGAGAAGATCTTCATCCCAACTATTTAGGATTTGATCAATCAAATCTGCTACCTTCCATAACAACTGGCCTCCCTTAGGGGTAACAATTTTACGGTTTGCACAATTCGGAATCCATGCGTCCTCCCAAATGTCAATATTCTGCCCGTTTCCTACTCGCCAAATATGACCACGCTTCAGGGAGCTCACACCCGCAATAATACTTTGCCAGGTGAAGGAAGATCCCTTCTTCAGGTCAGTGTTCAACAAGTCACCGTCAGGATAGTATTTGACTCTCAAAATAGTAGCACATAGAGAATCCGGATTCTCGAGAAGACGCCAAGCCTGTTTAGCAAGCATAGCCAAATTGAAACAATGGATATCCCGAAAACCCATTCCTCCTTGGTTCTTGGGTACACACATTTTCCACCAAGCCATTCAATGCATCCTCCTTTGGTTGTCCTCATCTCCCCACCAGAAATGCACCATCGCGTCAATAATTCCTTTCCAATTTTTTTGGAATTTTAAAGACCGACATTGCATAGGTGGGAATAGCTTGAACAACCGCTTTAAGTAAGATCTCCTTTCCTCCAGCCGACAGAAGTTTTTCCTTCCAACCACTAATTCTCTGAACAATACGATCGATTAAGTATCGGAAACAATTGGTTTTATCTAAACCCACATTGGCCGGCAGTCCTAAATATTTGTCATTCAAGGCCTCAGTCATTATATTGAGAATTGTACACATTTGTTCTCTAGTGTCCACTCCCGTATTAGGGCTAAAAAAGATGCTGGATTTGTCGACACTGACCATCTGCCCTGAAGCTGCGCAATATGAATCTAGAACTGATTTTAATGTTTCCGCACTTTGCAAATTTGCTTTCATAAGGATTAAAGAGTCATCAGCAAAAAGAAGGTTCGTGACAGATGGGGCATCTCTGCAGACCTTTACTCCTGAAATATTCCCATTTTCTTCCACATGCGTTAGTAAAGCTGTGAGACCCTCCGTGCATAACAGGAACAGGTAAGGAGACAGCGGGTCTCCTTGCCTCAGACCCCTAGTAGGTTTAAAACTTTCACTTTCCTCCGCACTAAACCGAATACGATATTCAACGGTAGAAACACACTCCATAATAAAATTTACCCACACCTCACGAAATCCAAGTTTGAGCATAATCTCCTTGAGAAAAGACCATTCAACCCGGTCATAAGCTTTATGCATATCCAATTTTATCGCACATAATCCTTCTTTGCCAGCTCTCTTTTTCTTGATGGTGTGGAAGCATTCGTATGCCACCAATACGTTGTCCGTAGTAAGTCTTCCAGGCATGAATGCGCTTTGAGTTGGGCTAATAATATCTGGTAGGAACACTTTTAGGCAAGAGGCAATCATTTTTGCAATAACTTTATACACCACATTGCACAGACTAATTGGTCTAAACTGGGTTACCTTCTCCGGAGAATTGACTTTTGGTATCATCACAAATCGCAGTATCATTCCAACCAGATGGGATAGTGCAAGTGTTTACTGCTTTCAAAACCTCCTCGATCAGATCATCTCCTAACATTGGCCAAAACCTTTTATAGAAAATAGCATGGAGCCCATCAGGCCCTGGGGCTTTCAAATCCCCAATGTCGAACAAGGCTTTACGAACATCATCAGCCGTATACGGAGAAAGGAGGGCATTGTTCATCTCAGTAGATACTCTCCTCTTTACCAGTGATAACACATCCTGATTAGGTTGCTCAATCTCTAAGGTAAAAAGCTTTTTTAAATATTCTGTGATATGATCCTTCAATTCCGTATCTTGTCGCCAGACCCCAGTATCATCGAGAAGTTTTTGATATTATTTCTCTTTTTCCTAGCAGTAGATGCATTATGGAAGAAGGAAGTATTTCGGTCTCTATGCATCAACCAATTTGCTCTACCTCTCTGTAACCAAAATATCTCTTCCTGATCCAACAGATTCTCAATAAGAACTACAATTTCTTTCTGCCTCGAAAGGGAATCTATATTCATAGGGCCACATTTCAATTTCTCTAACTCTTTTTTAATTTATTAATTCTCCGTTTTGGTCCCTTCAAGATCTCACGGTCCCAGGAATGTAGATCGGCGTGTATTGCTCGGGTCCTGTCTGCGGGCGTCGGGCCAATACCAGCCAGCTTTGCCTTCTCCCACGATGTCTTGACAATTTCACTAACAGTTTCTTCTTTAAGCCATCTGGCTTCAAATTTTTTTAATACCCCTATTCAGCGGCCTAAACATATTACCGTCAAAATAATCCATATCCAAAACTAACGGCCGGTGGTCAGAATGTACATGGTTTTCATTAATCATAGCCACCCGAGGAAATTTATGTGCCCATTGTACATTACATACTGCACGGTCAAGACGTTCCCTAATCTCACCTCTCCTCCATGTAAAGGGGTTGCCTATGAACCCCATATCATCCAAGCCACATTCTGCTAGACAATCATGAAAATCCTTCATCATTCCATTCGGTCTCGCATTGCCCCCCTCTTTCTCCGAAGAATATAAAATCTCATTAAAATCTCCTAGAATCACCCATGGATGATTACCCTTATGATACAAATTACGAATATCCTCCCAAGATAAATTGTGATCGCTCCAGTTCGGATGACCATAAAAACCCGTGAAACGCCACTGTACGACTTCCTCATTCATAAACAAAATATCAATAAAATTAGCCGAGATATAGTTCAACTCAACTTATCTTTAGCCGAGATATGGTAGTTGCAGCTGATGATATGGCGGATGCAAGTGTTGTTGATGTTCACAAAATACAATCGGATGTCAATTCGCTAAAGAAAGAAACGTCTCTGGACGGGCATTAAAAGAGAATAATTACATGCAAGGTGACGTGCTATATCAAGACAGCAGCTATGCATTTTATATTGACCAAGCTCGTTTTGGCAAGGAGAAATCAACGTTCATTAATATTTGGAAAGAGAATGTAACCTACGTTGATGCAAAGGAACAAGTCAGATGTGACATATTTGGCTCAGTCAACAACGTCGAGGAAAAATATTTATTTCTACGCAAAATCTTAGGACGCCGATAAGTACCACGCGTGTGGGCGTTAGGAGTCCACCCACACATTTTGTGTGGTGTATAAGAGGAACAGCTCACACACCTACGTGTGGGCAAAACAACTAGCGCCCACACGCCCGTATGTCAGGCCTCGTACCTCCTGGTCCCGCACGCCACGCGTAACGGTCATCGCGCGCCCGCAGTTGTCATGGTCCAGACCCTCGTCCATGTTTGTTTAACTGCAGTTGCCATGTCGCTGAACTACGGTTGCCATGTCAGACAACTGCAGTTGCCATGGTTGCTCAACTGCAGTTGCCATGTATGGTCTGATCTAATGTAATTGTCATGATTTCATAACTTTAGGAGTTGCCACATACTAACACTAGACAGTTGAGAGAGTTGCCATATGCTCACAAGCATGCTAGGGTAGTTGCCATGTAAAAGGGAAGAGTTGCCATCTGCTTACGTGCACATTAGGGCAGTTGCCATGTACATGCACGTTAGGGCAGTTGCCATGTACCATGCAGAAACATATGGCAACTCGGTAAAAGAGAGTTGCCATCTGACTAAGCAGTTGCCGTGTACCCTGCAAAACACATGGCAAACTCGGGTAAAAAAAGAGAGTTGTCACCTGCTTATAAAGCACACTAGGGGCAGTTGCCATGTGCACTGCAAAACACATGGCAACTAGCAGCTTGGGTGTGGGAGAGGAGACGAGCGTATGGACGAGATGGCAAATGCCCACACACTAGCCCTTGTGTGTGCGTGCAAAGTGGCGTGTGGGCGAACTGCTGAACGCCCACACGCCAGCCCCTCCTGTGTAGTGAAACGGCCGTGTGGACGACCGGCTGAACGCCCACACACCAGGCCAGTCCTACGTGGCACTAGAAACATGCCAAGATTCGTGCGCTCACGAACGGACGTGGATCCAGGCGTGTGGGCGAGATGCAAACGCCCACACATATGGGCGTTAATATTTCCGAAATCTTATAAGTGCACGTGCACTTTTTAACCACACCGAGCGGCCGGCTGGGAACCGCGCGATTTCTATCGCGCGTGTGTGTCCCCCACTTCAGGTGCCACCTGGTCGGCAGCGTACGCGTCGCTCTGGTTCGATCCACGCTGCTCGCCTCGCTACCCTGGTTGCTTCACATCACGCCACCAACAAACCACCAGGGCGGGGCAGACGCGCGTGTCCACCACTTCCGTCGCGTCCGGCGACCGCCGCCGACCGGCCGCCAGAGCGCGCCGTCGTCGTCCGCGCCATCCTATTCCCGTTCATCTTCTCCTACCTCCCGCGGCTCCCTCCATGCACGCACTCGAACGCAGACTCGCACCACCATGCCATGGTCATGGGCTCGTGGCCGCAAGCCAGGCATGCCACCGCTGTTCGGCTTGGCCATCCACCACCCAACATTGGTCGCTCCTCTCGCCAGACTTCTTGCTCTGCCCCTCTCAGCCAGCCAGCCATAGCCGGCCCTCATGCGCCCAGAAGATGTTCGATGAATTGCCCCACCAAGGAGATTGCGTTGATGGCCCTAGATTAAAGATACGGTTCCTCTTGATCAGTGATTGCTATTAGGATTCACATTACTATAGATTGTACATAGTGACCAAGAGTAACTGTAATTTATACATTTCCGATTCAAGTTGTGCGACAGAGAATGAAATAGGAACAGGAAAGTGTCGCCCACCATGCATATTCAACGGATTTAATGAACTAAGAATATTATTGAATGAACAGATCCAAGGTTGTTTTATTTGTGCATGAATGATGCTTTTTTTTGTAACTTGTCTCGCAATGCTTTTTTTCTTTGTATGTTGGACATGATGCCCGGATGCATTCTGTTTTTGTTTTTCTTTTTCTATATGTTGGACGTGTCATCTTGTTTTTTTCTGTATGCATGACTTATATGCCACACATTCTCGTCGTATTAGCTCACGGGACGTGAAGTTGCACACTATCGCTAGCATAGTTGCACACGCATGGCCACATAGTTACACTCTCGTCCATATAGTCGTACACGCATGACCATGAAGTTGCATACTATCGACAACATAGTGATGGACGTGCGACCGCGAAGGTGCACACTCTCCCCGGCATGGTGGCACATGCGTGGTTAGGAAGTTGCACACTCTCGTCCGTATAGTCGCACACACATGGCTGCGGAAAGTGCACATGCGCGGCCGAAGGTTGCACGCGCGCGACCACGGAGTTGCACACTCTTATCTGCATAGTCTTTGTTTAATATCACGATATTACATTTGTGGTGCTTTTTTGCTTGAGTAAATTGTTAAATAGTTGTAGACTTGTAGTTGCACACATAGTAGTTTTTAATTGTATATATGATTTAGAAAGTTGCACAACACGATGATAGTAAGTAGGTTAGATGATGTTTTCGCTTAAGTTGATCTATTTTTGCTTGTGATATTTTTAGTTGGCATCCGCAGTAGTTGTAGTTGCACACGTAATAGTTCTCAATTGGTTACGATCATTAAAAAGTTGCACAACACAACAATACAAAGATGGTTCGATGATTTCTTGTGCTTGCATTGCTTTCTCAAGTATAGCTAGACGGCGACATTGTAAGCTCGATCAACTACCACTGCACACTGAAAGACTGTCGCGCGAATAAGCATAGAGTTGCATAGTCTTGTTGGCATAGTCTCACACACACAGCCGGGAAGATGCACACTCTCGTCAGCATAATAGCTCACACATGACTAGGGAGTTGCATACATATGGCGGCATAGTCGCATATGCACGACCACGGAGTTGCACACTCTCGTTGGCGTAGTAGCTCACGTATGACTGTGGAGTTATACACTCTCATTGGCATAGTCGCACACGGTGACAGCGGAGTTGCACAATCTCGCTCGCATAGTCGCACACGCACGGCCGCAGAGTTGCACACTTTCATCGGTATAGGTGCCCACTCTCTTTCGCTGCGGTCTGCGGGAGTTGCACACTCCCGTTGGTATAGTAGTTCACGCAACATTGCGGGAGTTGCAAACGTGCGACGACATCGTTGCACACACAGGACCACGAAGTTGCACACTCTCGTTGGCGCAGTAGCGCATGCACGGCCGCAGAGTTGCACACTCTCGTCGGTATAGTTGCACATGTGTGGCCGTGGAGTTGCACACTCCCGTCCGCATAGTCGCACACGTACTTCTGCGATAGGTGCTCATGCAAGGCCGTGGAGTTGCACACTCTCGACGGCATATTCGCACATGCGTGGCCACGGAGTTGCACAATCTTGTCTGCATAGTTGCACATGAATTGTTGTAGGAGGTGCTCACGCCCAGATGCGGAGTTGCACACTCTTGTCAGCATAATCGCACATGTGTGGTCATGGAGTTGCACACTTTCATTCGCATAGTTGCACACATATTGATACAGGAGTTGCACATGCACAATGGGGTAGTTGCTCACGCGCTACTAAGGAGTTGCATACCCTGGCCGGCATAGTTGCTCACACACGGACTGCGGGTTGGCACAATCTTATAGGATAGTCCCTTAAACACGCGGTGACTACCAGGCAGTTGTCCAGGGCACCGAGGCAGCTGACAAAATTGCAATTTCACTGTTAGAGAGTAGTATCGGGTGCTGCCATCAGTGAAAACTGCATATCTACATTTAGAGGGAAAAGTTGCACATCGATTGTCAGCTAGTTGCACATCGACGGCTAAACAGTTACATCAAACGGAGACTAAATTGCATACAAAAAAGTTTGCTGAAACATACCTATGCAGGATCTAGTTTCGAAGAGCATACTGACATGGTTCCAATGGTGAAAACGGATCTTAATTCCGACGTGCGGTTTCAAAATTATGACTTTTAGAAAAAATTCAAAACTCAAATTAAATATGTTCACATTTGTTTACATGGATACTTTTACAATATTTTTCTGTTTACATAGTACTTTTTCTAATATATAAATTATAATTGTTTTTTATATCAATTAGGGGACAATTATTATTATTTATACATTATTAGGGGACAAAACAAATTCTACTTTTGGCCGGCCGCTCGCAAAAGCCAGCGAGCAGCCGGCCGCTAGCTATCCTCGTCCTTATTTCTATCCTGGCCAGTTCCACGTAGAGAAGGTTTCTCAACTTGGCAAGACTTCAAGACTGCTAGTACGAGATTTTATGTCATTGAAGGACACGGGCTGGGGTCCTCCTTCAATATGGTTCGGTCTGTTAGCTAGAAAATTCAATCTAAGATGTAAAAGGATTGGAGTCTTTTATTTTAGTACTAGTTTATTTTCTTTTAAAAGTCATGTGCGTGCGTGAGGGGTTAGGCTAGAGTCAAGTCGTTATTTAAATCCATGGTGCGTGGATGTAAAAGTTAGGTTATATTTTGGTATGAAATAAACAGATGTTTTTTTAGGTAGACACCCGTATCAAGGTTTTGAGATAGCTTTAGATAATTTCTTTGTTGCGATTTTTGCGAGGAAATTGTTTTGCGTGTGAGGTGCCGTCGTCTATATTGTTTTTCTCGTGCTGAGCCGCAAGGTTTTTTTTTCGAAACTGAGCCGCAAGGTTCAAACCCTCCACTTCGTGTAGATCGCGTGCGCAGGCGAGAGGCTACTGCTGCTAGAGGTGGAGTACCGTGAAAGACCGGGCCGCTATAACAGATCGAATCTCGCCACGAGGTTCAGTTCTTATCATTAGGTGCCAACCCATAAGAGACGCAGTTGATGATGGCACCACAGAGAAGACGATAGAAGCGCAAGACTTCAAATTCAGTCGCAATCGTCTGCTTCACTCCAGTTACGACCGGGGGAATGCTAGAAGTTAACTGTGTTTAAGATAGATATAAAAGTTAGAGATAGAATAGGTTTAAACATGTATGACTTGCACTCTTCTCCAAGTCTCTCTCCCTCGCATGTAATCCTATATATGCCCTACACAAGGGTCAGACAAATACACACGAATATTTGCCGTTCTATATTTTCTACAATTAACCACTTTACGTTGCAAGCCAAGTCAACACTGAAACTTGGAGCCAACTGGTCAAAACAGAAGAAAAAAAGGGTTAAAAAGTGTCAGCAGTTTGCTTAAATTGAGTAAAATTGGGATATTTTTTGGTTAAGTAGGGTATAATCTTTCACAAACATAAAACTAAGGGATAAAAATGGAATTTATTTTTGTATATGTACTATTAAAGACGAGTGTATGTAGCTGTTCGCACTCAGTCATTAATGCGTAAACAATTTGAAAACCGAGCGCCAAATCAACTTAAAAATCAAGTAATTAATGCAAAATTTTAGCCAACTAGTGAATTATTTGTGCAATTAATTAGGTTCATTTAAATAGAAAAAATTCACACCAAAACAATAATTTAAAATCAGGCAATTAATGCAATGAATTAATCACGTGACATTTGTGCGAAAACAGTTTTGAAATTGAGCGTCGTATCAATTTGGAAATCAGACAGTTAATAAAATAAATTAGCTAGACAAATTAATTACTTGTTCATTCAATTATGTCCATTTAAATAAGGATTATCCACATCGAATCCGTTTGAAAGTCGAGTCATTTATGCAATTAATTAACTGGATAGTGAGTCAATTAGACTTGCTAATAATTAGAAGTAGGGATTATTTTCAATTAGGCTAACAATTAATTAACTGGGGAGACATTTAATGATGTTGAATGAATTTGAAAACACTAGCAGGCAATGACGGCCACAGGCTCTCGCTGACGCGTGTGACTGCCAGCAGGCTCTCATTGACATGTCCGACTAGCGCTTGCTAACATGGACAATGGCCATCATGCGCTGTTGACATGGGCAAGCAAATGTTCGCCATGATAAATGATGACCATGCTGTGCAGAATGTCCATACGCTGATGCATGGTTGCTGAAACATTCGCGAGCGAGGTCGACGGTCACATCCTTGAGGACGACCAAGCGCTGAAGGTCGGGAGCTCTGATCATGCCTTCGAGGAAGACGATGACCATTGAGGACATTCCGTAACATGCCGCCACTCTTTAAATATTGTTTAATCCCGTAGCAATGCATTGGTATTTAGCTAGTTAAATTAACATACTCCTTTCATTCGGAAATACTTGTTGGAAAAATGAACTAAAATACATCTAAATAAATCAATTGCTCCGACAAGTATTCCTGAAAAGAGGGAGTAGCAATTATGTTCATTCAAGCTATCTTGAGTCAAAATCGAGCAAACTAGTCTTCGCTCAGTTTCAGCTCTTTTTTGACCGAGCTATAAACAGTGTTCATATATAATTAGCCTACTTATTTTCATGTCGACCTCGAGTCGAGCTAAGAGGCTCACACGCCCCAAAGATAAATATCAAATTCCATTAATACGTCACAGTTACGAATTAGATACGATAATGCGATATTGACTAATAGAACATCAGTGTGCGAAGCCATGGCAATGGAGACTTTAGTGAAACCTGCCACAATTCTGTCAAACAGAGTCTGAAATTAAAGAGGTTTTTTCTTATTATTGCTTCTGTACTTCAAATTATTTTCATACGATCAATCATGCATGTCTAGTTCCTTATAAATTGAAGATTTCCATGGAGACACGAAAATGATCCTTTCAGTCAATGGTTCATGCCTCCAGAGACTTTTCCCGCCGGCATGAGATTTGGTGGTGGTGGCCCTTGGGATGGCGGCGGCTCAGGCACTTCCGATGGTGGTGGAGGACTATGGTCGCACCTTATGGTACATTCACAATAAGGTTTTCTTTTTCTTCTAATAGGGTGGTTCTCATCCATCAGGTCACGGACAACCACTTTACGTGAGCAGTAGCCGCCGGTGAAGTGCTCGTGGTGGCACACCTCCACGCATTTCCTGTTGTTGCATGGGCCATGATAAAGATGGCTTGGGGAATGGCATATCCGGGGACGGGGATGAATCGCCTCCACACCTGCACCACAGGATTATATTTTGGCTTTCAGCACAATAATGGATTGGACGGATATTTTAAACTAGCAACAGGATGGGCATGTGATGATGCCATGATGATATTTGAACTTACTGTGGGACATGATGAGCAAGGCCAGGGCGAAGGCAGAAAACAACTGTGTTCTGTTGAGCCCCATGGCCAACACGAACAAGATTAGGCTTCGCTTTGCTATGCTTGTGATGGCATGGGATGGGATCGATGTGAACTGATCCGCCTGCCATTTATAGTGGTTCCTTCGAGCTTGCATTGAATGTGTGAGATGGATATCGATGAGGGAATCCAAATGTTCGATATACAAGCATTAGTACTACTATATAGTGTATAAATGCAAGTGCATCAGCACACACATACTGTAAATGTGTGATATCCAAATGTTGGATACGGGTATTTCTATCTCGTTCCCTTTCTCATTTTTACCCCCTGGTGAAGAGCGTCTAATCAACGAGCCCACCTTCGAAGCCTCCCAAGGGTCACTTGAAGCGCTCTCATCCGCCGCCACATGTCGTGCTCTGGGTGTTTTCTTTGAATTTTTTTATTTTTCTGCACGTGTTTTCGGCTTTTAGATGATTTTTTGGTTTTTTCGGCTTTTTGGTTTTTCCCGACCTTTTTTAGGTTTTGGACCACAAAAAAATTGACGCAGAAAACCTATTTTCTTTCTTCCTGGAGAGGCAAGAATTTACTTACCGTGGAGGCACAGATTTGCTTTCGCAAGGGGCACGGCCGTACCTCTCGGAAAGGGGAAAAAACGTGGTTTTTTCGTGAGAGGCACAACAGTGCCTCTCACAAAAGGGAAAAACATACTTTCTTTTTTTCTGTACCACGAGAGGTGACGATTTACTTTTTGTAGAGGTATAGATTTGCTTCTGCGAGAGGCACGGCGGTGCCTCTAGGAAAGGAAAAAAATAATTTTTCTTATCTTTTCCTTCCATGAGTGACACATATTTACTTCTTGTGGAGGCACAGATTTTCTTGCGCGAGAGGCACGGTCGTGCCTCTCGCAAAAGGAATAAAAAACGCATTTTTTCCCTATCACGAGAGGACGGGTTTACTTCTCATGGAGGCACGGATCTGCTTCCGCGACGGGCATGGTGGTGCCTCTTGGAAAGGGAATAACGTAATCCCGGTTCGAGTTTTTTCTATCTATTTTCGTGAAAAAACATTCGTCGAAATCTATCAACATGGGATCTAGTTTTGAAGATTTCAATTCATAGAATCCAACCGTGAAAACAGCTCAAGATTGGACGCACAGTTTGACAGATAAACATTCTGAATAAACAAATCTAAAGAAACTCCAAAATTGCGGCAAGTGGCGTATATGCAGTGCGACACTAATGGCAACCTGGGGAGATGGGGAGACCTTCGCAAAGAGTGATCTTTAACTAGTGATTTGGGCTTAATGCAATGGTATGCAATGCATACTCAATATTTTTGCAGAAAACTTTTAGTATATATGCTCCCATATGCATTTATATTAAATAAAATGAGGCAACCATATGCATTTATATGGTGTATGGCACTATGGCAGTCTATTTGCGTACAACCCACGGGGAAAACGAGGAAGAAAACGATTCGGCCCCTACCTGGGCCAACAATACTAATTGGGCTGCTACCATGCTACGGATCCTATTTGGCGCATATGCGCACGTTCGCAAACGGGCCCCTGAAGCGCTCCCGCGCTGCGCCGGCCCATTTGCGTTTCCTTTCTTCTCTGTTTTAATCAGCAAAAATACACACATTAATCATGATTCGAACCAGGGTGCTCCCTCACGCATTACAGCAGGTGTAACCACCGCGCCAACTTGCGGCATCAGCTAGGATTGAACTTCTTCTTTCCTTTCACTCTTTCCTTTTACCTTTTTCGTTTATTTTTTTAATTTATTGTTTTTTCTTTTTTCTTTTTTCTTCTTCCTAGTTTGATGAATTGTTTGAAAATACATGAACTTTTGTTTAAATCGATGAACCTTTCCATGAAATTTTTCACATTTGTGAACTTTTTTTCAAATTCGATGAACTTTTAAAAAAAATAGATGAACTCTTTTCAAATATGATGAACTGTTTTCAAAATCGATGAACTTTTTTCAAAAAATCGATGAACTCTTTCAAAATCGATGAATTTTTTTTTTCAAAAAATCGATGAACTCCTTTTCCAATTCGATGAAAGAAAATTCAACTTCGGTGAACTTTTTTGAAAATTTCTTGAACATTTTTTAATTCATATTTTTTTTCTTTTTTGTGGATTTTTTCCTATATTAATCAACGTGGACAAAGTTGTACTAAAAGAGGGGTCAAATAGTATTATTTCCTTTCTTATTGGGAACGAACCGAGCCTTGTGTAGTGGTGTTGGCTCTATGCTCTTGGCTTAGACGTCCAGGGATCGATTCCTACTGCCCACAATTTAACGTCAGCTATTATCTTTCGCTTTTGTTTTTTCCACGGGTACGTTGGGCCGGCCCGCTACGCGCGTGTGCGAGCGCCAGGATCGCTAGCTGGCGCTTGCAGCGCCGAACAGGAGCTCCCTTGTGTCTTAACCGCTTTTGTAGTTCAGGTCAAACTAAACTGGCCCTAGAGTTTGGGGTTGATATATGCATTTCTCTCATTCTAGTTTTTTTTTTGCAACTAACATGCTAACTATGTTCATTTGAACTATATTGAGGTGAATAATCTTAACATGGTCCCTCTTACCTCTTTTTTTTTAGAATTCTTACCTCCTCTTT
Source organism: Triticum monococcum (assembly GCA_034509565.1). Taxonomy (NCBI): domain Eukaryota; kingdom Viridiplantae; phylum Streptophyta; class Magnoliopsida; order Poales; family Poaceae; genus Triticum; species Triticum monococcum. The sequence goes on along the minus strand of CM067843.1, from coordinate 747,887,130 downwards.
TGACTGAGCTATAAAAGGTATTCATAATTACATTATTTCTTTTCAAGTCAGTGTCAAGTCGAGATCAATGCTCAATCCTCTTGAAGACAAATATCGGATCACTTTAATATGCCGTGGTTATGTATTTGATATGATATATGATAGGACATGAGTGTGCGTGATATGAAATCATGGCAACGGAGACTATTTAGTAAAACCGACCACAATTCTGTCAGGCAGAGTCTCAAATTAAAGAGGTTTTTCTTATTATCGTTTCGACACTTCAAATTATTTTGATGCGATCAATCATGCATGTTTAGTTCCTTACAAATTGAACATTTCCATGGAGACAGGAAAATGATCCTTTAAGTCAGTAGTTCATGCCTCCAGAGATTTTTCTGGCCGGCATGACATTTGGTGGTGGTGGCACTTTGGACGGCGGCGGCGGCGGCACTTCCGACGGCGGTGGAGGACTATGCTAATGGGCAAAGCGAGCGAGCGTGCGAAGCTGCTGAGCGGGCGAGCAAGCTTGCGCAATATTTGGCTACAGCCGTTGGCATGCGCACAACCGTCAGTTTCCTAACCGGCGCTCAAAGCGGTGGCTTGGAGCTCCTCCAATAGACGATGCCACACACAGGGATTTGTTCAAATTTCAAAAAATTGTTCTCTTTTTTAACAAAAATAAAAAACTTAACAATATTAGCATTTAAAAGAATGTTTGTGCCTTCCAAATTTTCTCAGAACGTCAAAACTCGAACATAATTTTGAACACGAATTTTTTTAAAAAAATCAAATAATTTTTAAAATTATTAAAAATTTGGAATTTCAAAAAATACAAAAAAATCGAAACTATTTTTTATTTCCCTAAACATATTGTATTTGTGTAGTATTTTTTAGAAAATAGGATCAGTTTTTGAAAGCGCGAACATTATTTAAACTAACCAAAAAACTTGAGTTTCTGAACAAGTTTGAAAAAAGGTGAATGGACAGTCTGGCCAAGACACACGCCAATTTTCTCGACAATCGATGACCTATTCGCCAAGACATGCCGTTCTTGATAAGTAGACATGTCTGTCACCAACTAACAAGATTAGGGCGACAACTGAACTGGTTAGAGCATCTCCAGCCGTTCGATTCCCCAAAAACGTTTTAGACGGAAAATAGCGCTTCTTAGGGGCTTACCTATGCTAATTTTGGCGTGGGGGGCTCTAGTTCCCAACCGCCCCCCAAGTGCCCCCCCCCCCCTCCCCCCAACCCGCCCCGAGCCACCGAGTTCCAACTCAAATTCAGCACAAATTTAACAAAAAACTAATTTTTATCACATACTCCCTTCATTTCAAATTACTCATCGTGGTTTTAGTTCAAAGTAGTTCATAACAAAAATCAATGAAAATCAAATAGTTCAACGAAGCAAGCTCATAATTCAAACACAAATTAAAACACATCGAACTAGGTGTTGCCCTTAAGCCTCCATAGATGCTTCACCAGATCGTGCTGCAAATCTTGATGCATCTGTGGGTCTCGGATCTCCTGACGCATATTGAGGAAGACAGCCCATGCAGCCGGTACCTGGTGATCAACAGTTGCAAGAGGACCCTGTTATGGCGCTGCTAGAAGGAGGGCGCAAGAAGGCCGGCCGGGGGCCTTTTGCCCACGGCCGGGCAAGATGGAAGGATTTCCTTCTTAATTCTTACTTGATTAGATTGATACATCTCCTCTCTTTATATAGAGAGGTTTACTTGACTCCCAAGCAAGGCTTACTTGACCCCTAAGAAAGCGACTCTTATCTCTAATTAACCCTAAGACTAACGGGCCCATTAGGCCCATTACGTACTCTAACACTACACTCCACCTTAACATGCAGCTTGTCCTCAAGCTGCAGCCTAACCAACTTATAACCATGACTTGACGCAACCCAAACTTAACACCTAAAAACAAGCCTTTTACATCTCGGCTTGTTTTATTATTCTCAACCTGAAATGGACTGGGACGATTTATTTTGGACCTCTTAACAAAAAGTGGATACCATTCGCATGTCGGACGTGCACGTGTACAGCCACCTGGATCCCATGGACACCATCTGGACAAAAGGAGTGCATGTGTATGGCCACCTGGAAGTGGTCGCAAGAGTGACCAGCAGAGGCGCCCTTGCGGCGCCCGGGGACGGAATGCAGTGGTGCTACATGGTGCATTATTGTCGGTGACACCATGCCTTCTTCCTGCCGGACGGCTGTTGGTCTACACCGCACAGGGAAGAGTGGGGGCTTGCGATGGAGAATGACGAGGAGGGGTGCGCCCCCCCCCCCAACCGCCAATGTCGCAGACTTGGAGGTCGCTGCCCGTGGGGAAAACAGCATGCCCGCTGCCCGTGGGGGAAACCGCATGCCCAAGATCCCCGGTGGAGCGGATGAGATCGAGGTCCTTTGCGCAGCGAAGGGCAACTTGGAGGAGCGGCAGCTGCAGACCACGCACCTCCCGCACACGCCGACGCGCTAGGAGGCCGCGCGCAGTAGCTTGCAGCCTCACCGCTGCCCACACATGGCGGGCAGGGATCCAAGACAGAAGCGGTGACGGCGACGGCGGGGACTGGACTTGGTGGAGCGGGACTCCCGCCGGCGCGGTCGATGCGGAGCCGGAGCTAACCGGCGGTGGCTGCGGCAGCGGCTGCGGCGGTGGCGCACCGGGTGTTAGGGAACGTAGTAATTTCAAACTTTTCCTACGCACACGCAAGATCATGGTGATGCATAGCAATGAGAGGGGAGAGTGTGATCTATGTACCCTTGTAGATCGACAGCGGAAGCGTTATGACAACGCGGTTGATGTAGTCGTACGTCTTCACGGCCCGACCGATCAAGCACAGAAACTACGGCACCTCTGAGTTTTAGCACACGTTCAGCTTGATGACAATCCCCGGACTCCGATCCAGCAAAGTGTCGGGGAAGAGTTCCGTCAGCACGACGGCGTGGTGACGATCTTGATGTACTACTATCGCAGGGCTTCGCCTAAGCACCGCTACAATATTATCGAGGACTATGGTGGCAGGGGGCGCCGCACACAGCTAAGAATAAGATCATGTGGATCAACTTGTGTGTTTATGGTGTGCCCCCTGCCCCTGTATATAAAGGATGGAGGAGGAGGAGGCCGGCCAAGGCTAGGTGCGGTCAGGATGTGGAGTCCTACTAGGACTCCAAGTCCTAGTAGGAGTCCACCAAGAGGGGAGGAAGGGAGAAGGAAGTGGAGGAGAAGGAAAGGTGGCCGGCCCCCTTTTCCTTAGTCCAATTCGGACTAGAGGGGAGGGGGCGCAGCAGGCCCTTTCTCCTCTTCCCACTAAAGCCCATCAAGGCCCATTACTTCTCCCGGCGAATTCCCGTAACTCTCCGGTACTCCGAAAAATACCCGAATCACTCGGAACCTTTCCGATGTCCGAATATAGTCGTCCAATATATCGATCTTTACGTCTCGACCATTTCGAGACTCCTCATCATGTCCCCGATCTCATCCGGGACTCCGAACTCCTTCGGTACATCAAAACTCATAAACTCATAATATAACTGTCATCGAAACCTTAAGCGTGCGGACCCTACGGGTTCGAGAACAATGTAGACATGACCGAGACACGTCTCCGGTCAATAACCAATAGCGGGACCTGGATGCCCATATTGGCTCCTACATATTCTACGAAGATCTTTATCGGTCAGAACGCATAACAACATACGTTGTTCCCTTTGTCATCGGTATGTTACTTGCCCGAGATTCGATCGTCGGTATCCAATACCTAGTTCAATCTCGTCACCGGCAAGTCTCTTTTACTCATTCCGTAATACATCATCCCGCAACTAACTCATTAGTTGCAATGCTTGCAAGGCTTAAGTGGTGTGCATTACCGAGAGGGCACAGAGATACCTCTCCGACGATCGGAGTGACAAATCCTAATCTCGAAATACGCCAACCCAACATGTACCTTTGGAGACACCTGTAGAGCTCCTTTATAATCACCCAGTTACGTTGTGATGTTTGGTAGCACACAAAGTGTTCCTCCGGCAAACGGGAGTTGCATAATCTCATAGTCATAGGAACATGTATAAGTCATGAAGAAAGCAATAGCAACATACTAAACGATCGGGTGCTAAGCTAATGGAATGGGTCATGTCAATCAGATCATTCAACTAATAATGTGATCCCGTTAATCAAATGACAACTCTTTGTCCATGGTTAGGAAACATAACCATCTTTGATTAACGAGCTAGTCAAGTAGAGGCATACTAGTGACACTCTGTTTGTCTATGTATTCACACATGTATTATGTTTCCGGTTAATACAATTCTAGCATGAATAATAAACTTTTATCATGATATAAGGAAATAAATAATAACTTTATTATTGCCTCTAGGGCATATTTCCTTCAGTCTCCCACTTGCCTTAGAGTCAATAATCGAGTTCACATCGCTATGTGATTAACACCAATAGTTCACATCTTTATGTGATTGGTTCACATCTCCATGTGACTAACACCCAAAGGGTTCACTAGATTCAATAATCTAGTTCACATCGCTATGTGATTAACACCCAAAGAGTGATCATGTTTTGCTTGTGAGAGAAATTTAGTCAACGGGCCTGCCATATTCAGATCCGTATGTATTTTGCAAAATTCTATGTCTACAATGCTCTGCACGAAGCTACTCTAGCTAATTGCTCCCACTTTCAATATGTATCCAGATTGAGACTTAGAATCATCTGGATCAGTGTCAAAAACTTGCATCGACGTAACCCTTTACGACGAACCTTTTTGTCACGTCCATATTCGAGAAACATATCCTTATTTCACTAAGGATAATTCTGACCGCTGTCCAGTGATCTACTCCTAGATCACTATTGTACTCCCTTGCCAAATCAGTGCAGGGTACACAATAGATCTGGTACACATCATGACATACTTTATAGAACCTATGGCCAAGGCATAGGGAATGACTTTCATTCTCTTTCTATCTTCTGCCGTGGTCGGGCTTTGAGTCTTACTCAACTTCACACCTTGTAATACAGGCAAGAACTCTTTCTTTGACTGCTCCATTTTGAACTACTTCAAAATCTTGTCAAGGTATGTATTCATTGAAAAACTTATCAAGCGTTTTGATCTATCTCTATAGATCTTGGAGCTCAATATGTAAGCAGCTTCACCGAAGTCTTTCTTTGAAAAACTCCTTTCAAACACTCCTTTATGCTTTACAGAATAATTCTACATTATTTCCGATCAACAATATGTCATTCACATATACTTATCAGAAATGCTGTAGTGCTCCCACTCACTTTCTTGTAAATACAGGCTTCACCGCAAGTCTGTATAAAACTATATGCTTTGATCAACTTATCAAAGCGTATATTCCAACTCCGAGATGCTTACACCTGTCCATAGATGGATTTCTGGAGTTTGCACATTTTGTTAACACCTTTAGGATTGACAAAAACTTCTGGTTGCATCATATATAACTCTTCTTTAAGAAATCCATTAAGGATTGCAGTTTTGTTATCCATTTGCCAGATTTCATAAAATGCGGCAATTGCTAACATGATTTGGACAGACTTAAGCATAGATATGAGTGAGAAACTCTCATCGTAGTCAACACCTTGAACTTGTCAAAAAACTTTTGCGAAAATTCTAGCTTTGTAGATAGTAACACTACTATCCGTGTCCGTATTCCTCTTGAAGATCCATTTATTATCAATGGATTGCCGATCATCGGGCAAGTCCTCCAAAGTCCACACTTTGTTCTCATATATGGATCCTATCTCAGATTTCATGGCATCAAGCCATTTATTGGAATCTGGGCTCATCATCGCTTCCTCATAGTTCGTAGGTTCGTCATGGTCAAGTAACATGACCTCCAGAACAGGATTACCATACCACTCTGGTGCGGATCTCACTCTGGTTTACCTACGAGTTTCGGTAGTAACTTGATCTGAAGTTACATGATCATCATCATTAGCTTCCTCACTAATTGGTGTAGTAGTCACAAGAATAGATTTCTGTGATGAACTACTTTCCAATAAGGGAGAAGGTACAATTACCTTATCAAGTTTTCTACTTTCCTCCCACTCACTTCTTTCGAGAGAAACTCCTTCTCTAGAAAGGATCCATTCTTAGCAACAAATGTCTTGCCTTCGGATCTGTGATAGAAGGTGTACCCAACAGTCTCCTTTGGATATCCTATGAAGACATATTTCTCCGATTTGAGTTTGAGCTTATCGAGATGAAACTTTTTCACATAAGCATCGCAACCTCAAACTTTTAAGAAACGACAGCTTAGGTTTCTTGCCAAACCATAGTTCACACGGTGTCGTCTCAACGGATTTAGATGGTGCCCTATTTAACGTGAATGCAGCTGTCTCTAATGCATAACCTCAAAACGATAGTGGTAGATCGGTAAGAGACATCATAGATCGCACTATATCTAATAAAGTACGGTTATGATGTTCGGACACACCATTACACTATGGTGTTCCAGGTGGCGTGAGTAGTGAAACTATTTCACATTGTTTTAATTGAAGGCCAAACTCGTAACTCAAATATTTTACCTCTGCGATCATATCGTAGAAATTTTTATTCTTGTCACGATGATTTTCCACTTCACTCTGAAATTCTTTGAACTTTTCAAATGTTTCAGACTTATGTCTCATCAAGTTGATATACTCATATCTGCTCAAATCATCTGTGAAGATCAGAAAATAATGATACCTGTCGTGAGCCTCAATATTTATCGGACCACATACATCAGTATGTATGATTTCCAACAAATCTGTTGCTCGCTCCATTGTTCCGAAGAACAGAGTCTTAGTCATCTTGCCCATGAGGCATGGTTCGCAAGCATCAACTGATTCATAATCAAGTGATTCCAAAATCCCATCAGCATGGAGTTTCTTCATGCGCTTTACACCAATATGATCTAAACGGCAGTGCCACAAATAAGTTGCACTATCATTATTAACTTCGCATCTTTTGGTTTCAATATTATGAATATGTGTATCACTGAGATCAAGATCCAATGAACTATTTTCATTGGGTGTGTAACCATATAAGGTTTTATTCATGTAAACAGAACAACAATTTATTCTTTTACTTAAATGAATAACCGTATTACAATAAACATGATCAAATCATATTCATGCTCAACGCAAACACCAAATAACACTTATTTAGATTCAACACTAATCCCGAAAGTATAGGGAGTGTGCGATGATGATCATATCAATCTTGGAACCACTTCCAACACACATCGTCACTTCACCCTTAACTAGTCTCTGTTCATTCTGCAACTCCCGTTTCGAGTTACTATTCTTAGCAACTGAACTAGCATCAAATACTGAGGGGTTGCTATAAACACTAGTAAAGTACACATCAATAACATGTATATCAAATATACTTATGTTCACTTTGCCATCCTTCTTATCTGCCAATCACTTGGGGTAGTTCCGCTTTCAGTGACTAGTCCCTTTGCAGTATAAGCACTTAGTCTCAGGCTTAGGATCAGACTTGGGCTTCTTCACTTGAGCAGCAACTTACTTGCCGTTCTTCTTGAAGTTCCCCTTCTTCCCTTTGCCTTTTTCTTGAAACTAGTGGTCTTGTCAACCATCAACACTTGATGTTTTTCTTGATTTCTACCTTCGTTGATTTCAGCATCACGAAGAGCTTGGGGTTTGTTTCCGTTATCCCTTGCATATTATAGTTCATCATGAAGTTTTACTAACTTGGTGATGGTGACTAGAGAATTCTGTCAATAACTATCTTATCTGGAAGATTAACTCCCACTTGATTCAAGCGATTGTAGTACCCAGACAATCTGAGCACATGCTCACTAGTTGAGCGATTCTCCTCCATCTTTTAGCTATAGAACTTGTTGGAGACTTCATATCTCTCAACTCGGGTATTTGCTTGAAATATTAACTTCAACTCCTGAAACATCCCATATGGTCCATGACGTTCAAAACGTCTTTGAAGTCCCGATTCTAAGCCGTTAAGCATGGTGCACTAAAACTATCAAGTAGTCATCATATTTAGCTAGCCAAACGTTCATAACGTCAGCATCTGCTCCTGCAATAGGTCTGTCACCTAGCGATGCATCAAGGACATAATTCCTCTGTGCAGCAATGAGGATAAACTTTAGATCACGAATCCAATCCGCATCATTGCTACTAACATCTTTCAACACAATTTTCTCTAAGAACATATCAAAATAAATACAGGGAAGCAACAACGCGAGCTATTGATCTACAACATAATTTGCAAAATACTACCAGGACTAAGTTCATGATAAATTTAAGTTCAATTTAATCATATTACTTAAGAACTCCCACTTAGATAGACATCCCTCTAATCCTCTAAGTGATCACGTGATCCAAATCAACTAAACCATGTCCGATCATCACGTGAGATGGAGTAGTTTCAATGGTGAACATCACTATGTTGATCATATCTACTATATGATTCACGCTCGACCTTTCGGTCTCCGTGTTCCGAGGCCATATCTGTATATGCTTGGCTCGTCAAGTATAACCTGAGTATTCCGCGTGTGCAACTGTTTTGCACCCGTTGTATTTGAGCGTAGAGCCTATCACACCCGATCATCACGTGGTGTCTCAGCACGAAAAACTTTCGCAACGGTGCATACTCAGGGAGAACACTTCTTGATAATTTAGTGAGAGATCATCTTATAATGCTACCGTCAATCAAAGCAAGATAAGATGCATAAAAAGATAAACATCACATGCAATCAATATAAGTGATATGATATGGCCATCATCATCTTGTGCTTGTGATCTCCATCTCCGAAGCACCGTCATGATCACCATCGTCACCGGCGCGACACCTTGATCTCCATCGTAGCATCGTTGTCGTCTCGCCAATCTTATGCTTCCACGACTATCGCTACCGCTTAGTGATAAAGTAAAGCATTACATCGCAATTGCATTGCATACAATAAAGCGACAACCATATGGCTCCTGCCAGTTACCGATAACTCGGTTACAAAACATGATCATCTCATACAATAAAATTCATCATCATGCCTTGACCATATCACATCACAACATGCCCTGCAAAAACAAGTTAGACGTCCTCTACTTTGTTGTTGCAAGTTTTACGTGGCTGCTACGGGCTTAAGCAAGAACCAATCTCACCTACACATCAAAACCACAACGATAGTTTGTCAAATAGACTCCGTTTTAACCTTCGCAAGGACCGGGCATAGCCACACTCGGTTCAACTAAAGTTGGAGAAACAGTCACCCGCAAGCCACCTGTGTGCAAAGCACGTCGGGAGAACCGGTCTCGCGTAAGCGTACGCGTAATGTCGGTCCGGGCCGCTTCACCACAATACCGCCGAACCAAAGTATGACATGCTGGTAGGCAGTATGACTTATATCGCCCACAACTCACTTGTGTTCTACTCGTGCATATAACATCAAACCATAAAACCTAGGCTCGGATGCCACTGTTAGGGAACGTAGTAATTTCAAAATTTTCCTACGCACACGCAAGATCATGGTGATGCATAGCAACGAGATGGGAGAGTGTGATCTACGTACCCTTGTAGATCGACAGCGGAAGCGTTATGACAACGCGGTTGATGTAGTCGTACGTCTTCACGGCCCGACCGATCAAGCACCGAAACTACGGCACCTCCGAGTTTTAGCACACGTTCAGCTCGATGACGATCCCCGGACTCCGATCCAGCAAAGTGTCGGGGAAGAGTTCCGTCAGCACGACGGCGTGGTGACGATCTTGATGTACTACTGTCGCAGGGCTTCGCCTAAGCACCGCTACAATATTATCGAGGACTATGGTGGCAGGGGGCGCCGTACACGGCTAAGAATAAAATCATGTGGATCAACTTGTGTGTCTATGGGGTACCCCCTGCCCCTGTATATAAAGGATGGAGGAGGAGGAAGCCGGCCAAGGCTAGGTGCGGCCAGGATGTGGAGTCCTACTAGGACTCCAAGTCCTAGTAGGAGTCCACCAAGAGGGGAGGAAGGGAGAAGGAAGTGAAGGAGAAGGAAAGGTGGCCGGCCCCCTTTTCTCTAGTCCAATTCGGACTAGAGGGGAGGGGGGGCGCAGCAGGCCGTTTCTCCTCTTCCCACTAAAGCCCATCAAGGCCCAATACTTCTCCCGGCGAATTCCCGTAACTCTCCGGTACTCCGAAAAATACCCGAATCACTCGGAACCTTTCCGATGTCCGAATATAGTCGTCCAATATATCGATCTTTACGTCTCGACCATTTCGAGACTCCTCGTCATGTCCCTGATCTCATCCGGGACTCCGAACTCCTTCGATACATCAAAACTCATAAACTCATAATATAACTGTCATCGAAACCTTAAGCGTGCGGACCCTACGGGTTCGAGAACAATGTAGACATGACCGAGACACGTCTCCGGTCAATACCAATAGCGGGACCTGGATGCCCATATTGGCTCCTACATATTCTACGAAGATCTTTATCGGTCAGACCGCATAACAACATACGTTGTTCCCTTTGTCATCGGTATGTTACTTGCCCGAGATTCGATCGTCGGTATCCAATACCTAGTTCAATCTCGTCACCGGCAAGTCTCTTTACTCGTTCCGTAATACATCATCCCGCAACTAACTCATTAGTTGCAATGCTTGCAAGGCTTAAGTGATGTGCATTACCGAGAGGGCCCAGAGATACCTCTCCGACGATCGGAGTGACAAATCCTAATCTTGAAATACGCCAACCCAACATGTACCTTTGGAGACACCTGTAGAGCTCCTTTATAATCACCCAGTTACGTTGTGACGTTTGATAGCACATAAAGTGTTCCTCCGGCAAACGGGAGTTGCATAATCTCATAGTCATAGGAACATGTATAAGTCATGAAGAAAGCAATAGCAACATACTAAACGATCGGGTGCTAAGCTAATGGAATGGGTCATGTCAATCAGATCATTCAACTAATGATGTGATCCCGTTAATCAAATGACAACTCTTTGTCCATGGTTAGGAAACGTAACCATCTTTGATTAACGAGCTAGTCAAGTAGAGGCATACTAGTGACACTCTGTTTGTCTATGTATTCACACATGTATTATGTTTCCGGTTAATACAATTCTAGCATGAATAATAAACTTTTATCATGATATAAGGAAATAAATAATAACTTTATTATTGCCTCTAGGGCATATTTCCTTCACCGGGCAGCGGCAACGGCTGCTGCGGCGGAGCACCGGGCGCGGCGGAGGCCGGCAGAAGCGGTGGCTGCCAGTGCAGCCAGGGCTGAGCGGTGATGGCGATGGATGGCAGCTGCAATGGCCCGGCGAGCGCGGCGAAGGCCGCCTGGTGCGGCGGCTGCCACGACAGCCAGGACGGGGCGATGGATGGCAGCTGCAGCGGCTGCTGCAGCAGCCCGGCGAGCGCGGCGGGGGCCGCTTGGTGCGGCGGCTGCCACGGCAGCCACGGCGGCGCGGCGGCGGTGATGGGCGGCGCAACCGGATGCGGCCCATAGGGCCCGGCCAAGAACAGGTGGATCTCCTGGACCGCCTGTGTTAGGTCCCGCAGCGCCCCGAACACCTCCGGGATGAGGACGACGGGGGCGGGCGCAACGGAGGATCCCGGCGCGGGCAGGAGCGGGGCGACGGTCGTGACCGACAGCGGAAGAGACGGGTTGGGCGGCGGTGAAGACATGATCGAACCGAAGCTAGCTGATACCAAATTGTTATGGCGCTGCTAGAAGGAGGGCGCAAAAAGGCCGGTCGGGGGCCTTTTGCCCACGGCCGGGCAAGATGGAAGGATTTCCTTCTTAATTCTTACTTGATTAGATTGATACATCTCCTCTCTTTATATAGAGAGGTTTACTTGACTCCCAAACAAGGCTTACTTGATCTCTAAGAAAGAGACTCTTATCTCTAATTAACCCTAAGACTAACGGGCCCATTAGGCCCATTACGTACTCTAACAGACCCTGCCTGAAATATGGTTCAGTGTCAAACACTGGCTCGTCCTGCTCGCTCTCAATGATCATGTTACGAAAGATGACACGGTAATTCATCACCTCTCACATCTAAGATTTCAACCAGGTCAGAGCGGGGTACCGGACAACAACAAATCAAGATTGAAGCACACCAAATGCCCGCTTGACATCCTTCTTGCAAGCCTCCTGACACTTAGCAAAGTAGGAGTTCTTGCCTCCTGGCACAGGGTTTAAGATAGTCTTCACAAATGTTGACCATCTTGGATAGATGTCATCTGCTAAATAGTATCCTTGTTGTAGTTGCGTCTAATGACCTCGAAGTTCATCAAAGAAGCATGACCTTCAACAAGCTTGACAAAGACATTCAAGCACTGCAAGACGTTGATGTCATTGTGAGTTTCTAGCAATCCAAAAAAGGAGTGGCAAATCCAGGGGAGCTGCCGAAGGAACTCCCTGGCGGCTCATAGGCGAAATCGCCTCTTTCTTTGATAGGAAGAAAAAAAAAAGATACACGAACAAGGGACCTATCTGTCAAACACTTGCCCTAATTTAATCTCTTCCCAAGGGGATTGGAGAGGCTTGAAAAGGATTGGGGGGCATTTAACTTACAAGGGATGTAATCCTCACAATCCCTTTTAACCCGCCTCAAACCCACTGCAATCGAACAAGGCATAATATGGTTTTTACCCCCCGGGTTTGCGGGTTGCCTGTACAGTGTGTGTAATAAGCAGACTAGCAGTTGATCGACTCTTTCGGAATTTTTGTTCTAAAATCAACAATCTACGGATCGAAATACATCCGAAAGCGACATGCTGGCAACTAGCCCGCAAGGTCAAACAACAGGGAAGCAACATCTCTAAGACGGCCAAACATCAGAAGCAGAGTGAGTACATGCTAACCGACTTATTGGGCCGGTAACCGGACCGGAGTATGTACAAGAAGCAGCCTCACTTCACTTGAGTTCAGAGCTCAGAGCATGAGCTGAGCTGAGCTGGATCCGCCCATGATCAGCGCGCGAGCAGAACGGGGACGGCGTGCGGGGGCGGCGGCGGCACGGGCGGCGAGGGGGAGGCGAAGGGGAGGGTGCGGAGGACGACGAACCGCACGCGGCGCGGCAGGATGCGCAGCGGCGCCGCGGACAGCAGCCGCTCCAGGGCGCGCGCCACCGCCGCCGTGTACTCCTCCAGCAGCTCCGCCATGACCGCCACCAGGATCATGTCGATCCGATGTCGACCCTTCGCCCTCTGCTCTGCTTTGCTGCGTTTGGTGTGACGGCGGTGATGGCGTGTTTGGGTTCTGGTGAGCGTTGCGGCTGCTTGGAGGGAGAGAGGTTGGTTGTTGGGTCGCAGTTTCCAGAGCCGGGGGCTTCGCGGTGGATAATTTTGTTCGAACTTTTCTTTTCCGATAAGATTAGTGTCGGTCTTATCCATTGCAACCGCTGTGGGGCTGATCTTTTGGCAGCTGGGACGCCGAGTCACTAGCAATGCCAAAAGACTCTTTTGGCCAGCGCGTACTAATGCGTTCGGTACGCACCAAAATTTCTTCCCCTGATTGGGATCTGGTAGTAATAAATCTCCTTGCAGTTGGTTTTAACGAGTAATGCTAGACCTACGTGCTGGTTGTGGGGATGATCTTTTGGTGAGGCGAGCCTACACTACATGGCAAAAACGATAAATTTGACCTGTGGATAAAAAGAATTCACAAAATAAACTGTCTTTGAAAAAATTTCACTCCGCTGACTCTTTCATGTAGCGCCCGACAGCTAAGCGTCACACTACACTGTGTAGCACCTGACTGACAGGCGCTATACATCTGACTGGCATCGTACTCCGAAATACCTAAAAATTGCTAAGTCAATGTGCAACGCCTAAAAGCTAGGCGCTACACAGTATAGTGTAGCGCCTAGATCATAGGCGCTGCACTACTTGCATGTACGCAGCGGTGCAGAGGGTGTAACGTAGATAGATGAATTAGAATCAAATTATGTAGCAAATGCCACTAGTGGTAAAGAGAGGGCAGAAACATCCGAGAGTTGATGAAACGCAAGAAAGATGTTGCAGCGCCGTACATGGGAGGGGAGCAGACATCTACTAGAGAAACAAGAAAAAGATAAAATAAATCTCATCCAGCCTAGCCGGCTAGCATACTAGCAGCTAGCAGTAGACCATACTATAGCTAGCACTAGACCATACAAATCACTGACAAAAGCCAGGCTACGCTGCTGACGAGCATCCCGTAGCAGCGGCAGGCCTGTCTCTGCCACGGTACAGAAAACTAAAACGCGGCACGGATAAAGTATAATAGCGCCTAGTCAGCTGGCTACAAGCCGTTCCACCTCAGATAAAGTCTAGCTGGAGGGAAGAGAATACAGGAGAGAGAAGGGAGCGGGCGTTCCGTGAGTCGCCAGCTGCAGCGCAAGGCTCGAGACAAAGAAACTGCATACAAGGGCTTAAAGCTAGCGCGGCTTCCTCCTCTCCAATCAATTGCATTTTTCTCTCTGTCATGCATGTAGACATTAATTACTATAGCTAATGCCTATAGCCAGCTTTATTATACGAGAGTTCTTTCTTGGTGGCTACAAGTGACCTGGCATTTGTATAGAGCCCGTTGCCGGCTCTTCTATTAACCATGCTCTAATGCAAATAGTGCAGCGTCTAACGTATAGGTGCTACACTGTAGCGCTGAGCATTTAGGTGTTGCACATTAATTTAATAATTTTTAGACAACTTGAAGTGCGACGCTAGACAGGCGTGTAGCGACTGTCAGTTAGGCGCTGCACAATATAGTGTGACGTCTGACTGTCGGGCGCCACACTAAAGAGTCAGTGAAATGAAATTTTTTTAAGCACAGTTCATTTTATGAATTCTTTTTATTCATAAGTTAAATTTTGCGTTTTTGCCACACTACACTACAGCTAGGGCGCCGAGTCACTAGCAATGCAAAAAGACTCTTTTGGCCAGCGAGTTCGGTACGCACCAAAATCTCTTTCGTTTAGAGTATCTCAACAGGCGCCAGTCGTGCCGCGCGCAAAAAACATATATGTCGCGTGCGCATCGGCTGGTTTAGCGCGGTGCGCTGCGCCCGCTTCAGCAGCCGCGCTAAAGTGTAGCGCGCGCTCATTCTAAACTATTGAAAAATAAATAGATTGCATAGATTTAACGATATAAAGGTATTTTACATCCGAAACATAGATTGCATAATAATTAAAAACGACAAACGATAAAACACGAGATAGATTGCATAAAAAAACTAGTCTAAGTCGCTATCATCACTATCGTCATCCTCCTCGGCGGTGTCGTCCGAGGTATCCAGCCAGATGTCCAACCACCGATCATCATTCGGCGTGAAGAACGACTGCCCACCTGCTTCAACGAGATCGGACTGCGCGTTAGCCAACGCCTTGCACCGACGCCTGTCCAACCGCGCCTCGCGGTGCCTCCGCGTGTCCTCCTCGTGACGCCTTGCCCAGTAGGACTGCTTGTAGGCGACGTCCTCTGGGTGGCGCTGGCGCCACTCCGCTATGACCCGCTCGTCCTCCTGGGCGACGAGGAGGCGGCGCTGTCGCTCGGCGTGCTCCGCACGGTCTTGTGCCGTGTTCAGACGCGGCGGCGGGGCACGGTCGAGCGCTTGCTGGAGCGTGTAGACATCTTGAAAGTTCATCTGACCGCGCGGCCGGCCAAGGCGCCACGCCGCCGCGTCGTACGCGCGGCCGGCCTCGCGCGCCGTCCCGTACGTGCCGAGGCCGAGCCGGAGATCGCCGGAGCGTATCTCCGCGTAGTAGCCGCCGTTGGGGCACAGGCGGACGCCGCGGTAGCCGGACGCTCCTCGGCGGCGCGGCGGCATGGCGGCGCGTCGGTAGCTGGGCGCCGGGGCGGCGGAGGCGCGTCGGTGGCGAGACGCTGGAGCGGCGCGTGGCAGAAAAAGAGAGGAAGGTGAGAAGAAGAGGCGCGTGATGCGTGCCGCACTTTATAGGCGCACCGGAAGCGGCGTGCAAAAGATGGCACGCGAGCTGGCGCCTTTTCGCGCGCGTGCTTTTCCCGCCGTCGCTGGAGCGCGGCAAAACGCCCCACGCACTAAAGACTGTGTTTACTATGCGCGCGTCGTTTCGCGCGGCCGTTGGAGATGCTCTTAGGCCAAGCGAGTCTACGTATGATACGTAAAACTCTTTCGTAGGTGTAGCAATTTCGGGTTTTAACCGTTTGGTTTAGCATGGTTTTATTGTGAGACATGATAATTAATCTTTCTCTCTCCTAATTTAACTATCGTACTACCCTTTTTTTCACGAGGAAAAGGAGGCTCATTAATTAACCTGGACGAGAAAAATCCAGTTCACAAAGCTTCAAGGCCAGAAGTTGACTTACCTAATATTTTTTACGTTTCAAAATAGGTGTCTCAACTCTAGCACTCTCTTCGTTTTGTTTTATTCTGCGTATAAGATTTGATCAAAGTCAAATTATGTTAACTTTGACTAAGTTTATAAAAAACAATATATCAAGATTCACAATATGAAATCAATATTGTTAGATGTGTCATGAAATTAGTTTTCATACCATATAGCTTTAGTATTGTAGATATTGGTATTTTTTTTATAAAATTGGTCAAACTTTACAAAGTTTAACTTTGACTAAATCTTATTTATAGATTAAAAAGAAAGGAAGGGAGTACAACTTTATATTAAAATTAGTACAAAGTTAAAAACATTTATTCTGAGACAGAGGGAGTATGTGCTAATCCACGCCGGTTACTAAAGAGGTCGTGTGTTGTAGTCTATATCTATACTACTTATAAAACAGCAAACATTATCTTCTCTAAGTGCACCTCATAAAACGTACACGAATACATTACCACCGCATGATTAGTCCCACTAAACCCAATCTAACGGCTAGCCTTAACTGAATCTGTTCTCTATGTGCACTTAGCAATTTACATTGACTGACCATACTCCACCGTGGAGGAAAATATGAAAGTCCATGTCTGATCAATTAGGAAACTATAATCACGGACACATCCTATTAAGAAACTAATCACAGACACATCTAATTATTAGGAAACTAATCACAAACCCATCCTATTATTAGGAAAAATATTACGCATGCATCCTATTATTAGGAAAATAATTACGAGCCATCCTATTAGGAAATTAATCACAGACACATCTAATTATTGGGAAACTAATCATGGTTGCATCCTATTAGATAACTAATCGCGAACGCATCTAATTATTAGGAAACTAATCGCGAGCGCATCCTATCGTCTCCTATCAGGGAATCGTAATCGCGAGTCGCCAGCCGTCATCAGCCCACCACCCATGTGAGCCACAATGAGAGAGACGCGAGGAGGAGCTGCGGCTTCCTCTGAACACACTTCTATTGACTGCAACGACTTCGTCCACATCCTGGGCATGCTCTCCGGGAACCACTGGCATCCGCGTCGACTTCAGCTCCATCCACAACACCCACGCTGACAACCACCCACCGCCGAGGTCCTTCAAGTGGGGGTAACACTGAGTATCTTGGACCAGTATAAGTGGGCCAAAAAAATCTGCCCCACAGCCATGCATGTAGATTCGCCTGGTCGCCAACCATCATCGTCCCCAAGGTGGTGCAGGTCTCGTCCATTGTGCAGCAGGTGAAGCTAATCACGGGCCCATCTCACTCGCCCGAAGCCACCGCTGACTCCCTCAGCTCTGACTGTTGGAAATATGCCCTAGAGGCAATAATAAAATGATTATTATTATATTTCCTTGTTCATGATAATCGTTTGTTATCCATGCTAGAATTGTATTGATAGGAAACTCAGATACATGTGTGGATATATAGACAACACCATGTCCCTAGTAAGCCTCTAGTTGACTAGCTCGTTGATCAATAGATGGTTACGGTTTCCTAACCATGGACATTGGATGTCGTTGATAACGGGATCACATCATTAGGAGAATGATGTGATGGACAAGACCCAATCCTAAGCCTAGCACAAAGATCGTGTAGTTCGTATGCTAAAGCTTTTCCAATGTCAAGTATCATTTCCTTAGACCATGAGATTGTGCAACTCCCGGATACTGTAGGAATGCTTTGGGTGTGCCAAACGTCACAACGTAACTGGGTGACTATAAAGGTACACTACGGGTATCTCCGAAAGTGTCTGTTGGGTTGGCACGAATCGAGACTGGGATTTGTCACTCCGTGTGACGGAGAGGTATCTCTGGGCCCACTCGGTAGGACATCATCATAATGTGCACAATGTGATCAAGGAGTTGATCACGGGATGATGTGTTACGGAATGAGAAAAGAGACTTGCCGGTAACGAGATTGAACAAGGTATCGGGATACCGACGATCGAATCTCGGGCAAGTATCGTACCGATAGACAAAGGGAATTGTATACGGGATTGATTAAGTCCTTGACATCGTGGTTCATCCGATGAGATCATCGTGGAACATGTGGGAGCCAACATGGGTATCCAGATCCCGCTGTTGGTTATTGACCGGAGAACGTCTCGGTCATGTCTGCATGTCTCCCGAACCCGTAGGGTCTACACACTTAAGGTTCGATGACGCTAGGGTTATAAAGGAAGTTTGTATGTGGTTACCGAATGTTGTTCGGAGTCCCGGATGAGATCCCGGACGTCACGAGGAGTTCCGGAATGGTCCGGAGGTAAAGATTTATATATGGGAAGTCCTGTTTTGGTCACCGGAAAGGTTTCGGGGTTTATCGGTAATGTATCGGGACCATCGGGAGGGTCCCGGGGGTCCACCAAGTGGGGCCACCTGCCCCGGAGGCTTGCATGGGCCAAGGGTGGTGAGGGACCAGCCCCTAAGTGGGCTGGTGCGCCTCCCACAAGGCCCAAGGGCAGCTAGGAGGAAAAAAGGAGGAAACCCTAGGCTTAGATGGGCCTTAAGGCCCACCCTAGGGGCGCCATCCCTCTCTCCCCCTCTTGGCCGCCACCCTTGACCCCATCTAGGGCTGCCGCCCCCCTAGGGGTGGGAACCCTAGAGGGGGCGCAGCCCTCCCCTTCCCCTATATATATGAGGCCTAGGGGGCTGCCCATAACACAGGCGATTCAATCTCTCTCGGTGCAGCCCTGCGTCTCTTCTTCCTCCTCTTCTGTGGTGCTTGGCGAAGCCCTGCAGGATAGCCACGCTCCTCCACCACCACCACGCCGTTGTGCTGCTGTTGGATGAAGTCTTTCCTCAACCTCTCCCTCTCTCCTTGCTGGATCAAGGCGTGGGAGACGTCACCGGGCTGTACGTGTGTTGAACGCGGAGGTGCCGTCCGTTCGGCACTTGGTCATCGGTGAATTGGATCACGACGAGTACGACTCCATCAACCCCGTTCACTTGAACGCTTCCGCGTAGCGATCTACAAGGGTATGTAGATGCAACTCTCCTTCCCCTCGTTGCTGGTCTCTCCATAGATAGATCTTGGTGACACGTAGGAAAATTTTGAATTTCTGCTACGTTCCCCAATAGTGGCATCATGAGCTAGGTCTATTGCGTAGATTCTATGCACGAGTAGAACACAAAGTAGTTGTGGGCGTTGATTTTGTTCAATATGCTTGCCGTTACTAGTCTTATCTTGATTCGGCGGCATCGTGGGATGAAGCGGCCGGGACCGACCTTACATGTACCTTACATGAGACTGGTTCCACCGACTGACATGCACTAGTTGCATAAGGTGGCTAGCGGGTGTCTGTCTCTCCCACTTTAGTCGGATCGGATTCGATGAAAAGGGTCCTTATGAAGGGTAAATAGAAATTGGCATATCACGTTGTGGTCTTTGCGTAGGTAAGAAACGTTCTTGCTAGAAACCCATAGCAGCCACGTAAAACATGCAAACAACAATTAGAGGACGTCTAACTTGTTTTTGCAGGGTATGCTATGTGATGTGATATGGCCAAAGGATGTGATGAATGATATATGGGATGTATGAGATTGATCATGTTCTTGTAATAGGAATCACGACTTGCATGTCGATGAGTATGACAACCGGCAGGAGCCATAGGAGTTGCCTTTATTTATTTATGACCTGCATGTCAACTTAAACGTCATGTAATTACTTTACTTTATTGCTAACCGTTAGCTTTAGTAGTAGAAGTAATAGATGACGTGACAACTTCAAGAAGACACGATGATGGAGATCATGATGATGGAGATCAAGGTGTCATGCCGGTGACGATGATGATCATGGAGCCCCGAAGATGGAGATCAAAAGGAGCAAAGTGATATTGGCCATAACATGTCACTATTTGATTGCATGTGATGTTTATCATGTTTGTACATCTTATTTGCTTAGAACGACGGTAGTAAATAAGATGATCCCTCACAACAATTTCAAGAAGTGTTCTCCCCTAACTGTGCACCATTGCTACAGTTCGTCGTTTCGAAGCACCACGTGATGATCGGGTGTGATAGATCCTTACGTTCACATATAACGGGTGTAAGACAGTTTTACACATGCAAAACACTTAGGGTTAACTTGACGAGCCTAGCATGTGTATAGACATGGCCTCGGAACACAGAAGACTGAAAGGTCGAGCATGAGTCATATGGTAGATACGATCAACATGAAGATGTTCACCGACGTTGACTAGTCCGTCTCACGTGATGATCGGACACGGCCTAGTTGACTCGGATCATGTAATCACTTAGATGACTAGAGGGATGTCTATCTGAGTGGGAGTTCATAAGATGAACTTAATTATCCTGAACATAGTCAAAAGGATTTTGCAAATTATGTCGTAGCTCACGCTATAGTTCTACTGTTTAGATATGTTCCTAGAGAAAATTTAGTTGAAAGTTGATAGTAGCAATTATGCGGACTAGGTCCGTAAACTGAGGATTATCCTCATTGCTTCATAGAAGGCTTATGTCCTTAATGCACCGCTCAGTGTGCTGTACCTCGAACGTTGTCTGTGGATGTTGCGAACATCTGACATACACATTTTGATAACTACGTGATAGTTCAGTTAAACGGTGTTGAGTTGAGGCACCGAAGACGTTTTGAAACGTCGCGAAACATATGATGTTTCGAGGGCTGAAATTGGGATTTCAGGCTCGTGCCCACGTCAAGAGGTATAAGACCTCCGACGATTTTCTTAACCTGCAAACTAAGGGAGAAAAGCTCAATTGTTGAGCTTGTGCTCAGATTGTCTGAGTACAACATTCATTTGAATCAAGTGGGAGTTGATCTTCCAGATGAGATAATGATGTTTCTCCGAAGTCATTACCACCAAGCCGCTAGAGCTTCGTGATGAACTATAATATATCAGGGACATATATGATGATCCTTGAGTTATTCGCGATGTTTGACACCGGAAAGTAGAAATCAAGAAGGAGCATCAATTGTTGATGGTTGGTGAATCCACTAGTTTCAAGAAGGGCAAGGGCACAAAGGGATACTTCATGAAACAGCAATTCAGCTGCTGCTCTAATGAAGAAACCCAAGGTTGAACCCAAACCCGAGACTAAGTGCTTCTGTAATAAGGGGAACAGCCACTGGAGCAGAATTACCCTAGATACTTGGTAGATTAGAAGGTTGGCAAGGTCGATAGAAGTATATTGGATATACATTGTGTTGATGTATACTTTACTAGTACTCCTAGTAGCACCAGGGTATTAGATACCAGTTCGGTTGCTAAGTGTTAGTAACTCGAAATAAAAGCTACGGAATAAACGGAGACTAGCTAAAGGTGAGCTGACGATATGTGTTGGAAGTTTTTCCAATGTTGATATGATCAAGTATCGCACGCTCCCTCTACCATCGAGATTGGTGTTTGCGTTGAGCATAGACATGATTGGATTATGTCCATCGCAATACGGTTATTCATTTAAGGAGAATAATGGTTACTCTGTTTATTTGAATAATACCTTCAATGGTCTTGCACCTAAAATGAATAGTTTATTGAATCTCGATCGTAGTGATACACATGTTCATGTCAAAAGATATAGGATAGTAATGATAGTACCACCTACTTGTGGCACTGCCACTTAAGTCATATCGGTTTAAAACGCATGAGGAAGCTCCATGTTGATGGATCTTTGGACTCACTCATTTTTGAAAAGTTTGAGACATGCGAACCATGTCTATTGGTGTATATGCATGAAGAAACTCCATGCAAATGGACCGTTTTGTACTCACTTGGTTTTGAATCACTTGAGACATGCAAATCACACCACATGGGCAAGATGACTGAAAGCCTCGGTTTCAGTAAAATGGAACTGGAAAGCAACTTGTTGGAAGTAATACATTTTGATGTGTGCAGTCCAATGAGTGCTGAGGCATGTAGTGGATATCGTTATGTTCTTACTTCACAGATGATTTGAGTAGATGTTGAGTATATTTACTTGATGAATCACGTGTCTGAATTATTGAAAGGTTCAAGTAATTTCAGGGTGAAGTTGAAAGATCGTCGTGACAAGAGGATAAAATATCTATGATATGATCATGGAGATGAATATCTGAATTACGAGTTTGACACAGAATTAAGACATTGTGGAAATTGTTTCACAACTAATACAGCCTGGAACACCATAGTGTGATGGTGTGTCCGAACATCATAACTGCACCCTATTGGATATGATGCATACCATGATGTCTCTTATCGAATTACCACAATAGTTTATGGGTTAGGCATTAGAGACAACCACATTCACTTTAAAAGGGGCACTACGTAATTCTGGTGAGATGACACCGTATGAACTATGGTTTAGAGAAACCTAAGCTGTCATTTCTTAAAAGTTTGGGGCTGCGACGCTTATGTGAAAAAGTTTCAGGCTGATAAGCTCGAACCCAAAGCGGATAAATGCATCTTCATAGGACACCCAAAACAGTTGGGTATACCTCCTGTCTCAGATCCGAAAGCAATAAGGGATTGTTTCTAGAATCGGGTCCTTTCTCGAGGAAAAGTTTTTCTCGAAAGAATTGAGTGGGAGGATGGTGGAGACTTAATGAGGTCATTGAACCGTTACTTCAACTAGTGTATAGCAGGGCACAAAGAGTTGTTCCTGTGGCACCTACACCAATTGAAGTGGAAGCTTATGATATTGATCATGAGACTTCGGATCAAGTCACTCCCAAACCTCGTAGGATGACAAGGATGCGTACTACTTCTGAGTGGTACTTAATCCTGTCTTGGAAGTCATGTTGCTAGACAACAATGAACCTACGAGCTATGGAGAAGCGATGGTGGGCCCGGATTCCGATAAATGGCTCAAGGCCATATAATCCGAGAGAGGATCCATGTATGAAACAAAGTGTAGACTTTGGAAGAACTACTTGATGGTCGTAAGGCTGTTAGGTACATATGGATTTTAAAAGGAAGACGGACAATGATGGTAAATGTCACCATTAAGAAAGCTTGACTTGTCGTTAAGATGTTTTCGACAAGTTCAAGGAGTTGACTACGATGAGACTTTCTCACCTGTAGCGATGCTAAAAGTCTGTTGGAATTATATTAGCAGTTACTGCACTATTTATGAAGTCTTGCAGATAGGATGTCAAAACATTGTTTCCTCGACGATTTTTCTTGAGGAAAGGTTGTATGTGATACAACCGGAAGGTTTTGTCAATCCTGAAAATGCTAATAAGTGTGCAAAGCTCCAGCTGTCCTTCTAAGGACTGGAGTAAGCATCTCGGAGTTGGAATGTATGCTTTGATGATGATCAAAGATTTTGGGTTTATACAAAGTTTATGAGAAACTTGTATTTCCAAAGAAGTGAGTGGGAGCACTATAGAATTTCTGATAAGTATATGTTGTTGACATGTTGTTGATCAGAAGTGACGTAGAATTTCTGGAAAGCATATAGGGATATTTGGAAAGTGTTTTCCAATGAAAACCTGGATTAAGCTATTTGAACATTGAGCATCAAGATCTATAAGGATAGATCAAAACGCTTAATGGTACTTTCAAATGAGCACATACCTTGACATGATCTTGAAGGTGTTCAAGATGGATCAGTCAAGGAAGGAGTTCTTGCCTGAGTTGTAAGGTATGAAGTTAAGACTTAAAGCTCGACCACGGCAGAATAGAAAGGACGAAGGTCGTCCCTTATGCTTAAGACATAGGCTCTACAGTATGCTATGCTGTGTACCGCACCTGAAGTGTGCCTTGCCATGAGTCAGTCAAGGGGTACAAGAGTGATCCAAGAATGGATCACAGGACAGCGGTCAAAGTTATCCTTAGTAACTAGTGGACTAAGGGAGTTTCTCGGTTATGGAGGTGGTAAAAGAGTTCGTCATAAAGGGTTACGTCGATGCAAGCTTAACACCTATCCGGATAGCTCTGAGTAGAGATACCAGATACATATAATGGACCAACAATTTAGAATAGCTCCAAGTAGAATAGTTATTTGGAATAGCTTCAAATAGAGCGTGGTAGCTGCATCTAGGAGATGACATAGAGATTTGTAAAGCACACACTGATCTGAAAGGTTCAGACCCGTTGACTAAAACCTCTCTCACAAGCATAACATGATCAAACCCAGAAGTCTTTAGGATGTTAGTCACATGAGGATGTGACCTTGAGTGTTAATCACATATCGATGTGAACTGGATTATTGACTCTAGTGCAAGTGGGAGACTGTTGGAAATATGCCCTAGAGGCAATAATAAAATGATTATTATTATATTTCCTTGTTCATGATTATCGTTTATTATCCATGCTAGAATTGTATTGATAGGAAACTCAGATACATGTGTGGATACATAGACAACACCATGTCCCTAGTAAGCCTCTAGTTGACTAGCTCGTTGATCAATAGATGGTTACGGTTTCCTAACCATGGACATTGGATGTCGTTGATAACGGGATCACATCATTAGGAGAATGATGTGATGGACAAGACCCAATCCTAAGCCTAGCACAAAGATCGTGTAGTTCGTATGCTAAAGCTTTTCCAATGTCAAGTATCATTTCCTTAGACCATGAGATTGTGCAACTCCCGGATACTGTTGGAATGCTTTGGGTGTGCCAAACGTCACAACGTAACTGGGTGACTATAAAGGTACACTACGGGTATCTCCGAAAGTGTCTGTTGGGTTGGCACGAATCGAGACTGGGATTTGTCACTCCGTGTGACGGAGAGGTATCTCTGGGCCCACTCGGTAGGACATCATCATAATGTGCACAATGTGATCAAGGAGTTGATCACGGGATGATGTGTTACGGAATGAGAAAAGAGACTTGCCGGTAACGAGATTGAACAAGGTATCGGGATACCGACGATCGAATCTCGGGCAAGTATCGTACCGATAGACAAAGGGAATTGTATACGGGATTGATTAAGTCCTTGACATCGTGGTTCATCCAATGAGATCATCGTGGAACATGTGGGAGCCAACATGGGTATCCAGATCCCGCTGTTGGTTATTGACCGGAGAACGTCTCGGTCATGTCTGCATGTCTCCCGAACCCGTAGGGTCTACACACTTAAGGTTCGATGACGCTAGGGTTATAAAGGAAGTTTGTATGTGGTTACCGAATGTTGTTCGGAGTCCCGGGTGAGATCCCGGACGTCACGAGGAGTTCCGGAATGGTCCGAAGGTAAAGATTTATATATGGGAAGTCATGTTTTGGTCACCGGAAAGGTTTCGGGGTTTATCGGTAATGTACCGGGACCACCGGGAGGGTCCCGGGGGTCCACCAAGTGGGGCCACCTGCCCCGGAGGCTTGCATGGGCCAAGGGTGGTGAGGGACCAGCCCCTAAGTGGGCTGGTGCGCCTCCCACAAGGCCCAAGGGCAGCTAGGAGGAAAAAAGGAGGAAACCCTAGGCTTAGATGGGCCTTAAGGCCCACCCTAGGGGCGCCATCCCTCTCTCCCCCTCTTGGCCGCCACCCTTGACCCCATCTAGGGCTGCCGCCCCCCCTAGGGGTGGGAACCCTAGAGGGGGCGCAGCCCTCCCCTTCCCCTATATATATGAGGCCTAGGGGGCTGCCCATAACACAGGCGATTCAATCTCTCTTGGTGCAGTCCTGCGTCTCTTCTTCCTCCTCTTCTGTGGTGCTTGGCGAAGCCCTGCAGGATAGCCACGCTCCTCCACCACCACCACGCCGTTGTGCTGCTGTTGGATGAAGTCTTCCTCAACCTCTCCCTCTCTCCTTGCTGGATCAAGGCGTGGGAGACGTCACCGGGCTGTACGTGTGTTGAACGCGGAGGTGCCGTCCGTTCGGCACTTGGTCATCGGTGAATTGGATCACGACGAGTACGACTCCATCAACCCCGTTCACTTGAACGCTTCCGCTTAGCGATCTACAAGGGTATGTAGAAGCAACTCTCCTTTCCCTCGTTGCTGGTCTCTCCATAGATAGATCTTGGTGACACGTAGGAAAATTTTGAATTTCTGCTACGTTCCCCAACAGTGGCATCATGAGCTAGGTCTATTGCGTAGATTCTATGCACGAGTAGAACACAAAGTAGTTGTGGGCGTTGATTTTGTTCAATATGCTTGCCGTTACTAGTCTTATCTTGATTCGGCGGCATCGTGGGATGAAGCGGCCCGGACCGACCTTACACGTACTCTTACATGAGACTGGTTCCACCGACTGACATGCACTAGTTGCATAAGGTGGCTAGCGGTTGTCTGTCTCTCCCACTTTAGTCGGATCGGATTCGATGAAAAGGGTCCTTATGAATGGTAAATAGAAATTGGCATATCACGTTGTGGTCTTTGCGTAGGTAAGAAACGTTCTTGCTAGAAACCCATAGCAGCCACGTAAAACATGCAAACAACAATTAGAGGACGTCTAACTTGTTTTTGCAGGGTATGCTATGTGATGTGATATGGCCAAAGGATGTGATGAATGATATATGTGATGTATGAGATTGATCATGTTCTTGTAATAGGAATCACGACTTGCATGTCGATGAGTATGACAACCGGCAGGAGCCATAGGAGTTGCCTTTATTTATTTATGACCTGCGTGTCAACTTAAACGTCATGTAATTACTTTACATTATTGCTAACCGTTAGCTGTAGTAGTAGAAGTAATAGATGACGTGACAAGCCTTGCAAGCATTATAACTAAGATGTTAGTTGTGAGATGATGTATTACGAAACAAGTAAAGAGACTTGCCAGTAACGAGATTGAACTAGGTATTGGATACCGACGATCGAATCTTGGGCAAGTAACATACCGATGACAAAGGGAACAACGTATGTTGTTATGCGGTCTGACCGATAAAGATCTTTGTAGAATATGTAGGAGCCAATATGGGCATCCAGGTCCCGCTATTGGTTATTGACCGGAGACGTGTCTCGGTCATGTCTACATTGTTCTCGAACCGTAGGGTCCGCACGCTTAACGTTACGATGACAGTTATTATGAGTTTATGCATTTTGATGTACCGAAGGTAGTTCGGAGTCCCGGATGTGATCACGGACATGACGAGGAGTCTCTAAATGGTCGAGACATAAAGATTGATATATTGGAAGCCTATATTTGGATATCGGAAGTGTTCCAGGTGAAATCGGGATTTTACCGGAGTACCGGGAGGTTACCGGAACCCCCCGGGAACCAAGGCCTTATTGGGCC
This sequence comes from Triticum monococcum, assembly GCA_034509565.1. Lineage (NCBI taxonomy): Eukaryota > Viridiplantae > Streptophyta > Magnoliopsida > Poales > Poaceae > Triticum > Triticum monococcum. The sequence continues at coordinate 747,859,645 of CM067843.1, read as the reverse complement.
TTGGTGAAAGGGGCAGCCCAAGGTGGGTTGCGCGCCTCCCCCTCCCCTAGTCCTATTAGGACTAGGAGAGGTGGCCGGCCCCCTTCTCTCTCTCTCTCTCTCTCTCTCTCTCTCTCTCTCTCTCTCTCTCTCTCTCTCTCGGAATCCTATTAGGAATAGGATTGAGGGGGGAGTCCTACTCCCGGTAGGAGTAGGACTCCTCCTGCGCCCTCCTCCTTGGCCGGCCAGCCCTCCCCCTTGGATCCTTTATATACGGGGGCAGGGGGCACCTCTAGACACACAAGTTGATCCTTGGTGATCGTTCCTTAGCCGTGTGCGGTGCCCCCTGCCACCAAATTCCACCTCGATCATATTGTTGCAGTGCTTAGGCGAAGCCCTGCGTCAGTAGTACATCAAGATCGTCACCACGCCGTCGTGCTGACAGAACTCTTCCTCGACGCTTTGCTGGATCGGAGCCCGAGGATCGTCATCGAGCTGAACGTGTGCTAAGAACTCGGAGGTGCCAGAGTAACGGTGCTTGGATCGGTCGGATCGGGAAGACGTACGACTACTTCCTCTACGTTGTGTGATCGCTTACGTAGTCGGTCTGCGTTGGTACGTAGACAACACTCTCCCCTCTCGTTGCTATGCATCACCATGATCTTGCGTGTGCGTAGGAAAATTTTGAAATTACTATGTTCCCCAACAGTGGTATCAGAGCCTAGGTTTTATGGTTTGATGTTATTTGCACGAGTAGAACACAAGTGAGTTGTGGGCGATACAAGTCATACTGCCTACCAGCATATCATACTTTGGTTCAGCGGTATTGTTGGACGAGACGACCCAGACCAACATTACGCGTACGCTTACGCGAGACCGGTTCCCTCGACGTGCTTTGCACACAGGTGGCTTGCGGGCGACTGTCTCTCCAACTTTAGTTGAACCGAGTGTGGCTACGCCCGGTCCTTGCGAAGGTTAAAACGGAGTCTATTTGACAAACTATCATTGTGGTTTTGATGCGTAGGTGAGATTGGTTCTTGCTCAGCCTATAGCAGCCACGTAAAACTTGCAATAACAAAGTAGAGGACGTCTAACTTGTTTTTGCAGGGCATGTTGTGATGTAATATGGTCAAGACATGATGCTAAATTTTATTGTATGAGATGATCATGTTTTGTAACCGAGTTATCGGCAACTGGCAGGAGCCATATGGTTGTCGCTTTATTGTATGCAATGCAATCGCGATGTAATGCTTTACTTTATCACTAAGCGGTAGCGATAGTCGTGGAAGCATAAGATTGGCGAGACGACAACGATACTACGATGGAGATCAAGGTGTCGCGCCGGTGACGATGGTGATCATGACGGTGCTTCGGAGATGGAGATCACAAGCACAAGATGATGATGGCCATATCATATCACTTATATTGATTGCATGTGATGTTTATCTTTTTATGCATCTTATCTTGCTTTGATTGACGGTAGCATTATAAGATGATCTCTCACTAAATTATCAAGAAGTGCTCTCCCTGAGTATGCACCGTTGCCAAAGTTCGTCGTGCCCAGACACCACGTGATGATCGGGTGTGATAAGCTCTACGTCCATCTACAATGGGTGCAAGCCAGTTTTTGCACACGCAGAATACTCAGGTTAAACTTGACGAGCCTAGCATATGCAGATATGGCCTCAGAACACGGAGACCAAAAGGTCGAGCGTGAATCATATAGTAGATATGATCAACATAACGATGTTCACCATTGAAAACTACTCCATCTCACGTGATGATCGGTTATGGTTTAGTTGATTTGGATCACGTGATCACTTAGAGGATTAGAGGGATGTCTATCTAAGTGGGAGTTCTTAAGTAATTTGATTAACTGAACTTAAACTTATCATGAACTTAGTACCTGATAGTATCTTGCTTGTTTATGTTGATTGTAGATAGATGGCTCGTGCTGTTGTTCCGTTGAATTTTAATGCGTTCCTTGAGAAAAAAGCAAAGTTGAAAGATGATGGTAGCAATTACACGGACTGGGTCCGTAACTTGAGGATTATCCTCATTGCTGCACAGAAGAATTACGTCCTGGAAGCACCGCTGGGTGCCAGGCCTGCTGCTGGAGCAACACCAGATGTTATGAACGTCTGGCAGAGCAAAGCTGATGACTACTCGATAGTTCAGTGTGCCATGCTTTACGGCTTAGAATCGGGACTTCAACGATGTTTTGAACGTCATGGAGCATATGAGATGTTCCAGGAGTTGAAGTTAATATTTCAAGCAAATGCCCGGATTGAGAGATATGAAGTCTCCAATAAGTTCTATAGCTGCAAGATGGAGGAGAACAGTTCTGTCAGTGAGCATATACTCAAGATGTCTGGGTATAATAATCACTTGATACAATTGGGAGTTAATCTTCCGGATGATTGCGTCATTGACAGAATTCTCCAATCACTGCCACCAAGCTACAAGAGCTTCGTGATGAACTATAATATACAAGGGATGAACAAGACTATTCCCGAGCTCTTCGCAATGCTGAAAGCTGCGGAGGTAGAAATCAAGAAGGAGCATCAAGTATTGATGGTCAACAAGACCACTAGTTTCAAGAAAAAGGGCAAAGAGAAGAAGAAGGGGAACTTCAAGAAGAACAGCAAGCAAGTTGCTGCTCAGGAGAAGAAACCCAAGTCTGGACCTAAGCCTGAAACTGAGTGCTTCTACTGCAAGCAGACTGGTCACTGGAAGCGGAACTGCCCCAAGTATTTGGCGGATAAGAAGGATGGCAAGGTGAACAAAGGTATATATGATATACATGTTATTGATGTGTACCTTACTAGAGCTCGCAGTAGCACCTGGGTATTTGATACTGGTTCTGTTGCTAATATTTGCAACTCGAAACAGGGACTATGGAATAAGCGGACACTAGCAAAGGACGAGGTGACGATGCGCGTGGGAAACGGTTCCAAAGTCGATGTGATCGCGGTCGGCACGCTACCTCTACATCTACCTTCGGGATTAATATTAGACCTAAATAATTGTTATTTGGTGCCAGCGTTGAGCATGAACATTATATCTGGATCTTGTTTAATGCGAGACGGTTATTCATTTAAATCAGAGAATAATGGTTGTTCTATTTATATGAGTAATATCTTTTATGGTCATGCACCTTTGAAGAGTGGTCTATTTTTTGATGAATCTCGATAGTAGTGATACACATATTCATAATGTTGAAACCAAAAGATGCAGAGTTGATAATGATAGTGCAACTTATTTGTGGCACTGCCGTTTAGGTCATATCGGTGTAAAGCGCATGAAGAAACTCCATACTGATGGGCTTTTGGAACCACTTGATTATGAATCACTTGGTACTTGCGAACCGTGCCTCATAGGCAAGATGACTAAAACACCGTTCTCCGGTACTATGGAGAGAGCAACAGATCTGTTGGAAATCATACATACCGATGTATGTGGTCCAATGAATATTGAGGCTCGTGGTGGATATCGTTATTTTCTCACCTTCACAGATGATTTAAGCAGATATGGATATATCTACTTAATGAAACACAAGTCTCAAACATTTGAAAAGTTCAAAGAATTTCAGAGTGAAGTTGAAAATCATCGTAACAAGAAAATAAAGTTTCTACGATCTGATCGTGGAGGAGAATATTTGAGTTACGAGTTTGGTATACATTTGAAAAATTGTGGAATAGTTTCGCAACTCACGCCACCCGGAACACCACAGCGTAATGGTGTGTCCGAACGTCGTAATCGTACTTTACTAGATATGGTGCGATCTATGATGTCTCTTACTGATTTACCGCTATCGTTTTGGGGTTATGCTTTAGAGACGGCCGCATTCACGTTAAATAGGACACCATCAAAATCCGTTGAGACGACTCCTTATGAACTATGGTTTGGCAAGAAACCAAAGTTGTCGTTTCTTAAAGTTTGGGGTTGCGATGCTTATGTGAAAAAGCTTCAACCTGATAAGCTCGAACCCAAAGCGGAGAAATGTGTCTTCATAGGATACCCAAAGGAGACTGTTGGGTACACCTTCTATCACAGATCCGAAGGCAAGACATTCATTGCTAAGAATGGATCATTTCTAGAGAAGGAGTTTCTCTCGAAAGAAGTGAGTGGGAGGAAAGTAGAACTTGACGAGGTAACTGTACCTGCTCCCTTATTGGAAAATAGTACATCACAGAAAACTGTTTCTGCGATACCTATACCAATTAGTGAGGAAGCTCATGATGATGATCATGAAACTTCAGGACAAGATACTACTGAACCACGTAGATCAACCAGAGTGAGATCCGCACCAGAGTGGTACGGTAATCCAATTCTGAAAGTCATGCTACTAGATCATGATGAACCTACGAACTATGAAGAAGCGATGGTGAGCCCAGATTCCGCAAAGTGGCTTGAAGCCATGAAATCTGAGATGGGATCCATGTATGAGAACAAAGTATGGACTTTGGTTGACTTGCCCGATGATCGGCAAGCAATTGAGAATAAATGGATCTTCAAGAAAAAGACTGACGCTGACGGTAATATTACTGTCTATAAAGCTCGACTTGTCGCAAAAGGTTTTCGACAAGTTCAAGGGGTTGACTACGATGAGACCTTCTCACTCGTAGCGATGCTTAAGTCTGTCAGAATCATGTTAGCAATTGCCGCATTTTATGATTATGAAATTTGGCAGATGGATGTAAAAACTGCATTCCTGAATGGATTTCTGGAAGAAGAGTTGTATATGCTGCAACCAGAAGGTTTTATCGATCCAAAGGGAGCTAACAAAGTGTGCAAGCTCCAGCGATCCATTTATGGACTGGTGCAAGCCTCTCGGAGTTGGAATAAACGCTTTGATAGTGTGATCAAAGCATTTGGTTTTATACAGACTTTTGGAGAAGCCTGTATTTACAAGAAAGTGGGTGGGAGCTCTGTAGCATTTCTGATATTATATGTGGATGACATATTGCTGATTTGAAATGATATAGAATTTCTGGATAGCATAAAGGGATACTTGAATAAAAGTTTTTCGATGAAAGACCTCGGGGAAGCTGCTTACATATTAGGCATAAAGATCTATAGAGATAGATCAAGACGCTTAATTGGACTTTCACAAAGCACATACCTTGACAAGATTTTGAAGAAGTTCAAAATGGATCAAGCAAAGAAAAGGTTCTTGCCTGTGTTACAAGGTGTGAAGTTGAGTCAGACTCAATGCCCGACCACTGCAGAAGATAGAGAAAAAATGAAAGATGTTCCCTATGCTTCAGCCATAGGCTCTATCATGTATGCAATGCTATGTACCAGACCTGATGTGTGCCTTGCTATAAGTTTAGCAGGGAGGTACCAAAGTAATCCAGGAGTGGATCACTGGACAGCGGTCAAGAACATCCTGAAATACCTGAAAAGGACTAAGGATATGTTTCTCGTGTATGGAGGTGACAAAGAGCTCACCGTAAGAGGTTACGTTGATGCAAGCTTTGACACTGATCCGGACGATTCTAAATCGCAAACCGGATACGTGTTTACTTTAAACGGTGGAGCTGTCAGTTGGTGCGGTTCTAAACAAAGCGTCGTAGCGGGATCTACATGTGAAGCGGAGTACATAGCTGCTTCAGAAGCAGCGAACGAAGGAGTCTGGATGAAGGAGTTCATATCCGATCTAGGTGTCATACCTAGTGCATCGGGTCCAATGAAAATCTTTTGTGACAATACTGGTGCAATTGCTTTGGCAAAGGAATCCAGATTTCACAAGAGAACCAAACACATCAAGAGACGCTTCAATTCCATCCGGGATCTAGTCCAGGTGGGAGACATAGAGATTTGCAAGATACATACGGATCTGAATGTTGCAGACCCGTTGACTAAGCCTCTTCCACGAGCAAAACATGATCAGCACCAAGGCTCCATGGGTGTTAGAATCATTACTGTGTAATCTAGATTATTGACTCTAGTGCAAGTGGGAGACTGAAGGAAATATGCCCTAGAGGCAATAATAAAGTTATTATTTATTTCCTTATATCATGATAAATGTTTATTATTCATGCTAGAATTGTATTAACCGGAAACATAATACATGTGTGAATACATAGACAAACAGAGTGTCACTAGTATGCCTCTACTTGACTAGCTCGTTAATCAAAGATGGTTATGTTTCCTAAACCATGAACAAAGAGTTGTTATTTGATTAACGAGGTCACATCATTAGTTGAATGATCTGATTGACATGACCCATTCCATTAGCTTAGCACCCGATCGTTTAGTATGTTGCTATTGCTTTCTTCATGACTTATACATGTTCCTATGACTATGAGATTATGCAACTCCCGTTTGCCGGAGGAACACTTTGGGTGCTACCAAACGTCACAACGTAACTGCGTGATTATAAAGGAGTACTACAGGTGTTTCCAATGGTAGATGTTGGGTTGGCGTATTTCGAGAATACGATTTGTCACTCCGATTGACGGACAGGTATCTCTGGGCCCTCTCAGTAATACACATCACATAAGCCTTGCAAGCATTATAACTAAGATGTTAGTTGTGAGATGATGTATTACGGAACGAGTAAAGAGACTTGCCAGTAACGAGATTGAACTAGGTATTGGATACCGACGATCGAATCTCGGGCAAGTAACATACCGATGACAAAGGGAACAACGTATGTTGTTATGCAGTCTGACCGATAAAGATCTTCGTAGAATATGTAGGAGCCAATATGGGCATCCAGGTCCCGCTATTGGTTATTGACCGGAGACGTGTATCGGTCATGTCTACATTGTTCTCGAACCGTAGGGTCCGCACGCTTAACGTTACGATGACAGTTATTATGAGTTTATGCATTTTGATGTACCGAAGGTAGTTCGGAGTCCCGGATGTGATCACGGACATGACGAGGAGTCTCGAAATGGTCGAGACATAAAGATTGATATATTGGAAGCCTATATTTGGATATCGGAAGTGTTCCAGGTGAAATCGGGATTTTACCGGAGTACCGGGAGGTTATCGGAACCCCCCCCGGAAACCATATGGGCCTTATTGGGCCTTGGTGGAAAGGTGAAAGGGGCAGCCCAAGGTGGGCTGCGCGCCTCCCCCCTCCCCTAGTCCTATTAGGACTAGCAGAGGTGGCCGGCCCCCTTCTCTCTCTCTCTCTCTCTCTCTCTCTCTCTCTCTCGGAATCCTATTAGGAATAGGATTGAGGGGGGAGTCCTACTCCCGGTAGGAGTAGGACTCCTCCTGCGCCCTCCTCCTTGGCCGGCCAGCCCTCCCCCTTGGATCCTTTATATACGGGGGCAGGGGGCACCTCTAGACACACAAATTGATCCTTGGTGATCGTTCCTTAGCCGTGTGCGGTGCCCCCTGCCACCAAATTCCACCTCGATCATATTGTTGCAGTGCTTAGGCGAAGCCCTGCGTCGGTAGTACATCAAGATCGTCACCACGCCGTCGTGCTGACAGAACTCTTCCTCGACGCTTTGCTGGATCGGAGCCCGAGGATCGTCATCGAGCTGAACGTGTGCTAAGAACTCGGAGGTGCCGGAGTAACGGTGCTTGGATCGGTTGGATCGGGAAGACGTACGACTACTTCCTCTATGTTGTGTGATCGCTTCCGCAGTCGGTCTGCGTTGGTACGTAGACAACACTCTCCCCTCTCGTTGCTATGCATCACCATGATCTTGCGTGTGCATAGGAAAATTTTGAAATTACTACGTTCCCCAACAATCGACAATGCCGCCCAGCTGGTGAGAGGACACGGTCACCGCGGCCGCTCGCAGGCCTGAACGACGGAGACGCTCGCCTTCACGCGAACGCACCACACGCACGCATTAATCAAGTAAGTATCGAGTGTTGTTTTTTTACGGTCATCGCTACCTCGCCGGTGGTGACATATCTAGAAGTACAGGAATAGAGATGAGGCAGTGAGAAATAGAGGAACGCTGGAGCACACACAGAGACGTCCGCCTTCTTTCTTTCTTTATTTTTTCACTGATTTTCGCGTACCTGCAACAAACATCCGTGTTTTTTTAAGTACTGACTACCGGTTATTACATGGCCAACTCACGACTACATAGTGAACTCACATACAAATTCGCTGAACCAAGACCTTACTTGCAGTTATGAAATTACATTTCATTAAAAAAACCAGAAGTTTGCATAAGTTTTAATGAAAAAAACTAAAGTTCGCATAAGTTTTACTAAAAAACCCTGACGTTTGCATAAGTGTATTGTTTGTCCAGCAGATACATGGCAATTGTAATTTTACATGAGCATTTTCATACCGTTCTTATCTACAGTTGAGTTAACATGTTTTCCTGATAGAAAACTTGGACTACATACAAGAGAAGCAAAAACTTCATGTTGATTATGATGATGATGAATGTAGGATATTTTGTGGTCATGGTAAATTTCATATCATTTAGTACATAAACAATATTCACAATTTTATTTTATTATTATCAATTGTGTTGAGTTTCTTTCATATATATGTATTGACCCTCTTCTTTAAATTAGATGTGACAGATGCGGAATGAACTCATATCACATGATCGCATACGAGCAATTCAAGAGGAATTGGCGGGATTCTTTCTTGACCATGTCATACATAAAGACGGAGAATGCCATGTGAAAGTTGAAATTGATTTTAGATGTTAGGGATTATAAGAGATGTTATATTGTATATATGTAGTAGTGTCGGATAGATATATACAAAAACTTGCTGTTCGATCAATCTCGGAGAAAGAGAGGTCACTTCTCTCTGTATATGTTCATGACGATCTTGTGTAATTCTTGACTAGAATTTGTTGGCACTAAAATGGTTCCTTAGCTTGTCCTAAGTGACATTTTCATGTGTGACTATACTTGCATAAATGTGTGCATATGAAGAATCATAATGAATCTTCTAACTAATTTTGAATTTTATACATTGAAAAAAGTGGATGGTCTTTTAATACAGGAGACATGTTGATTAAGGAGAAACGATATTTCAAATTATTTGTGCGAGTTGGAAATAAGAGATCGTGTAATTTATAGAGAAATTTCAAATTTATGAATAAATTGTCTTGTATTAAGTTTAGTATAATATATTATCCAAATAGATGCGTATTGTGTGTGCATACTTATTAATTTAAATAGACGTGCGTTGCACGTGCACAGTTACTAGTAATAGTAAGTACCCAAAGTGGAAACGAGGAAAATGGCTAATCGGTGTTCTCTTTTTTTTTGGCGCGTGAATCGGTGTTCTCATGTCCATTGATATAGTTCTTCTATCCCAGAAGAGTTAAATACATCAGAGGTGCCTAAACTTGTCTTGTGCTATCAGTTTGGTGCCTAAAGTTGTATAATACATGAAACTGGTGCTCAAACTTGTTCGATCGTGCAAATACGATGCCTTCATCCATATTCCAACGTACGTGCTGTCCGCGTGGCGTGCTAGTGCGCCAGTGGCCCATGTGCCTACAGAAACCAAACTCGAATTTTATTTAATCATGCAGGAATGTCTTGAAGTATAAGGTATGCTAGATAGAAATAAAATGAAAAAAAACACAGAGGAGTTTCGAACGAGGCACGTCTTGGTCAACTACCGGCACGATCTAGCCATGCAGCTGAACTTTGCTTTTCATAAGAATGTTAGCAATAAAGCTATTGTAGACTGATTGACGCGTTTATCCATCATTTATTTTTTATTTATTACCACTGTTTATTTTTTATTTTTTCCAAGTTCACGTGTAGTTTTATGACACACAATTTTTCCCATATAAAAATACAATAATTACCAATATTAAATTACTTTTTGTTTTCAAATCTTTTTTATTCTTTTTGTGTGTACTTTGAAGAGGTAAATGAACTTTTTCAGAATTTTATGTTGATTTAAATAGTTGAACCCATATTAAATACTATTGTGTAAATTCATATATCTTCATTCTGCACCAGAAGCACACACAATTATTGTGTATCTTCACTCTATTTCTAGAATACCCAATTATTAAAATTTTGACAACTTTGTATTTTGTAAACTATTCAACATGTATTAAAAATTATTTTCTAATAATATTAAATTCTACAATGTATCCAAACATGTCAACCATGTTTGTAGAAATTTAAGGATATTCAAAACAATTTTAATAAGCGTTGAACATTTTCTAAAAACATGTTGAGCCTTTTGTAAAATACACATTGTCATTTTTAATGCATGGCAAATATTTTTCAAAAACACTTATAATTTGTTAATACATGTGAAAAATTTTCCCAAAACATGTTGAACATTTTTCAAATGCACTAAAACTTTCTTCTAAGTTTATGGCAGTTTGTACTTTTTTTCGAACATTTATTTTTAGAAATAGTAAAAAAAAATATAACCACAAACTTGAAAAAGTAAAAATAAAACTTGTGTGGACCAATACGAGCGCCATATGGAAACAAAATCGCTTGAAGAGGTACATAGCGACCACAACGGATTTTTGGAGCACGGTGGCCACTGAGCACTTCTTTTTTGAAAGGGTAAAAACCGTCACTTAAAAGTTACCATTTATTTATTTATTTGACAAAAACATATGCATGTGCTATAAGTGACTGTCAAATTTCGTCTGAAATGATGTTATATTATACTCTGCAATAAAGACAAAATTCCGGAGAAAAAAAGAGCTGATTTTTGCATGTATTTGTCTTTTTCTTATCTCTCACATACAAGCATAGATTTTGATGAAAATTCACACGATGTATTACACTTCTATATGTGCACATATAAAAAAAATTCAGAATTTTTTGCACTGTAAAAATCCGTTTCTTTGAAGTTCAAAAAACGGGCACAATATGCCCATGTTGCAAAGTTACAAAAAAGGCGAGATCACAGAGGCAAGCGCCCCCTTTATATTTTTATAGAAGAACTACCTTTTGCATAACAGTGCAATATGTATAGTTCAACTTCATGATTGCCTATTCAGCAGAATTTGGTGTGGACTCACACGTTTTCTTTAGTTTTCGTCTGTCATACGCTTATACTGACATAGGTTTTTCCTACGTGATTAAATTAAATATGAGGAGTTTCCTACAAAAACAATCTCAAGCGCAGGCCACCCAGCACGTTCCTTGCTCTCTGCCACTGACATGTGGGGTTGTCATGCCACGTGGGCAGAGCATACGCCTAGATACAGAAGGTGGCACCGTATTTGCACAGCCGGACAAGTTTAAGCATCAATTTCGTGTATTTTGCAACTTTAGACACTAAACTGACCGTGCAGAACAAGTTGAGGCACCCCTAGTGTATTTACCTCATCCCAAAATAAGTGTTTCTAACTTAGCATTATTTTTATTTTATTTTAAAAGATCCAGCATGTTGCTGGCGTTCAATTGATTTAGCAGAAGAGCGGGAAACAATGTTTGATCAAGTGATTGGGTGGGTGCTAGATGCGAGATCAAAAGTTCAATTGATTTAGCAGAAGAGCGGGAAACAATGTTTGATCAAGTGATTGGGTGGGTGCTAGATGCGAGAACAAAAGTAAAAAGAAAGAAAAGAGAGCGCGCCCTTAGGCGAAAGCTAAGCTAATCTCTCCCGTCCGGTGCCCCTAGGGGGTGCTCCAATCCCTTTGCCCTAGCTAGTTGCCAAAGCTTGAGATTTTGTCTTGTTAGAGTTGTGTCGAATATAGTGTACAAGTTAGGTTACAGTTGGACTTGGAGTTGTATTGTGTTTAGATAGGATATGAAGTTGTGTCCTAATAGGACACTTGTATCCTAGGCCTCTCATATATAGCGGGGGTAGACACACGATGTAACCTATGCCAACATAATAGCATGGGCACGCGGGGGAGCCGGCGGCGTGTGCCGGCGCCCGGGCGGCCGGGGTGCGGTATTGTGACGGTGTCACGGGGAGGAGCGCCCGTAGTCAGGCCCCGGGGATGTAGCCATGATGGTGAACCTCGTTAACAAATCTCGGTGTCGTGCTCGTGTGATTGCTTGGTCCTCGGTAGATCGACGGAACGCCTCGGATTTATTATAACAAGTGGTATCATGAGCTAGGTTATCTGAAGGTTGCGGATTGTTGATCTAAAGACGGTTTTGAAGAGATCATGGTTGCGGAAGCTGGTCGATGGCCTAGTCGGCGGAATATTGTCTCCGGCGATCGCGTGGAACACGACAGCAGGGAGCAGCAAGACGATCTGGTCCAAAACAGGAGCGATCGGTTTACAAGCAGGACTATCGGCGAGATCAAGTCGCTCTTGGCAGGCAAGATGCGTTCGGCGGCGGCCATTGTCAGATCGATATGATCGTGGCGAGTTGCGGTGCAACGGCTGCAGCCGTGTACGGAGCAAAGCAGCGGGGCAGTATGGGCCTAGTCGCGGCCGTCAGGTGCAGCGTGCCGCTGTTGGGCAGCTCAGGCAGGCAGAGTCCACGGACTGTGGTAGCGTGGCTGAAGCCTAGGTTGTTGTAGCGGAGAGGCGCAACGTGCAGCTGTTTGGAGTCTGTACGTGTACGTGTACGCAACCCGTGCGGCAGCAGGAAACGGATGCATTGGAAGCCAAGCGAACGTGTTAAGCGAGATTTGTTTGTGAAAAAAAATTGGCACAAAGACTAGTCAGATCGTGATACTGTCATGGAAAAAGGAAAGAAAAGGAGAGGCCAGCTACAGACGTGTGATGAATCAGGTGTTTGAGCTAGCTAGCTTTGTTGATCTGATTTGGTATGTTCACACGGGAAGGCTATATGGACTTCGTTTTGGTTTTCTTTGTTGGTACACATTTGTGTTTGGATGGTGGTGGTCACGATGATGGCTTGAGGAGTCTGGGATGTGTCTGCAGTCGTGGAAGTTCGGCTGGGTCAGACTTGTCAGTCTGATGGATCGACGCAAGTCGGTTGATACAGAAGACGGTGGTGGGATCGGCGACGGCGACATAAGAGTGTGATGCTGATGGTGACCGACTTCTGGGCGTGGAAACATGTGGCGCAGGCCCTGAGGGCTTGTGTGGCTTCGACAAGACTATGGCGCGGGATTGATTCAAGGTGGTGTATACACGGAGCTTGAAGTCGATGAGGCGCATGGGTGGACTGATCATCTACCATGGAGTCATGTTGAAGGTGGAGCTGATTGAGGGGCTACGGCGTAAGTCGACAGAGAGTCGAAGCCTATTCAGCGGGAAAAAGCGAGGGACGCGTAATTCGGACTGGAGCCCAATGGTCTGATGGAAGCGTGAAACTCGTCATCGATCGGTGATGATCGGTGGTACTCTGCAGTGGGGTTTGAGTGGTGTGGTTTCACGACCCTTGAGACTCGACCGGGACAGCGGAGGCTCGACGCGGTAATAGCGGCGAGGCGTGCGGTACGCACGGGACATGGAGACGGGCCAGGGCTCTGGTGGTCATACATGTGGTGAGACAATTGCGAATTTGACTCGGGATGACTACAAGCAACGGTAAAATTCCTTCAATTTTCAGACAGGCGGTCAAGAAAGGAGCGGTGATGTTGAGTTCAGGTAACTCTTATGTGTGACACCCAATATGTGAGTTGTTCACTTTCACGCAGGTCAGTGATCGGTGTGTGATGATGTTGACGGATACTCTGGAAGTTGGGAGCACAGACTAGAGTAAAAAGAAACTTAATTTTGCTCGAGTGTTGACTGTGGTCAGGAAAAGGAGGGACTACAAGTTGCAGGTGGAGTCATATGGAGTCTTTGGAGTAGCAGCGGTACTCATGGGATAAGCTCAGGTCCAATGTACATGGAAGTTTGACGCATTGACGAATTCAAAGTGATGGAGAATATTCGTCAAGGTGAAGTTTGTTAGAGTTGTGTCGAATATAGTGTACAAGTTAGGTTACAGTTGGACTTGGAGTTGTATTGTGTTTAGATAGGATATGAAGTTGTGTCCTAATAGGACACTTGTATCCTAGGCCTCTCATATATAGCGGGGGTAGACACACGATGTAACCTATGCCAACATAATAGCACGGGCACGCGGGGAAGCCGGCGGCGTGTGCCGGCGCCCGGGCGGCCGGGGTGCGGTATTGTGACGGTGTCATGGGGAGGAGCGCCCGTAGTCAGGCCCCGGGGATGTAGTCATGATGATGAACCTCGTTAACAAATCTCGATGTCGTGTTCGTGTGATTGCTTGGTCCTCGGTAGATCGATGGAACACCTCGGATTTATTATAACATGTCTGATGCTTCTGATGACATCTTCCGTTGACGCGATCTTCCCCCGGAAAGTGCAGGCATTGCTCTCCTACCAAATCTCCCAGCAAACCAGCATGATCATCGATCTTATTGCCTTACGTTCCTGCCCTGTGACCGCCTACTGCAATATACTCTGAACTCTTATAGTGGTGCAGCCGTTTCTGTTCCAGTTATCCGGATTTAGAGCACTGCATCCTCTCCATGACGAGCACAATGTCAGTGGGCATTCCGAGAATAAGTGAACTGAAGATTCAAGTGGTGTTATCTGCACTTTCCAACTGAACCCTAGTTCATGCTCTTGTGACTCTTGCATCGGGGGAGAAGAACCACCTTGTGTAGAAACAGTCTACTACTCCTAGTTTGCATGGCGTGCACGTTAATTAGAAGAATGGATTGGGTGCCTTAATTGGTTTTGGGGCTATCTAGCACGATATGGTTAGTTGAATGGTATATATAGAAAAACAACATGTGATCGCATAATGCTACAACATGTAAGATATTTCATTTGTACAACTAATTAGTTGGTAGTTGGTAGCACTAAAAATAGTTGTTATATGTACGACCGGTCTCTCCTCACATTCACACGCATAGAACCACATGTTTGGGATTCGACACCATGAGTTCATCAGAAATTTGCAAGCACCTCAAATATGTCTACAAGCTGGCCGTAGACCACTTCCTAGCCATGATGACCATATCAATGGCCGCAGCCACCGTGGTTGTGGCGGGAAGGCTCGGCCCCGATGAGATCATGGGTCGGCTCCGAGCCCTTACGCCGGCGCACCTCTTCTTGTTCGGCTTCCTCCTTGTCTCTGCATTCACCATGTATCTAATATCGCGACCGCGGAAGGTGTACCTCGTCGACTACGCTTGCTTCCATGGCACTCATCACTACCGCGTCCCATTTGCCTCATTCGTTGAGCATGCACGCCAAGTACCCACTTTCAATGAGGGGAGCATCCTCTTCATGTCACGGCTTCTCCAGAGCTCGGGCCTCGGGGAGGAGACATGTGGACCCACGCCGGCCCGCTACATCCCACCGCACAAGTATTGCACATTGGAGGCCGCTCGCGAGGAGGTTGAGATCGTTGTCTTCTCAGCCATGGACGAATTGTTTTCCAAGACAAATGTCCCTCTTGACACCATCGACATACTCGTTGTCAACTGCAGCTGCTTCAATCCCACGCCGTCCTTCACCGACATGATCGTAAACAAGTACAAGCTGCGAGGCGACATCCGCAGCGTGCACCTATCTGGGATGGGGTGCAGCGCCGGGCTGATATCGGTAGAGCTCGCGAGGAACCTCCTGCGGGTGTCACCCCAAGGGGCACGTGCGTTGGTCGTGTCTACGGAGACCCTGTCGCCCCACCTCTATGCCGGGAACGAGCGGCCCATGCTGCTGCCGTACTGCCTGTTCCGCATGGGCGGGGCGGCCGTGCTGCTGTCCACGTCCGCCGCCAATGCCCGATTCCGGCTCACGTCCACCGTGCGTACGACCACCGCGGCGTATGATAAGTCATACCGGTCCATATACCAGGAGGAGGATGGCAAGGGGAACAAGGGTGCCGGTCTCTCCATGGACCTTATCGATGTCGCAGGTCGCACTTTGAAATCCAACATCACCGCCATTGCACCAATCGTGCTCCCAATCTCCGAGCAACTTTTCTTTGCAATGTCTTTTGTGGCACAAAAACTATCCAGCGGGCGTGTTAGGTTGTACGTCCCCAACTTCCTCACGGCCTTTGAGCATTTCTGCATACACGCTGGTGGGTCTGCGGTTATCGACGAGGTTCAACGCAGTCTTGGCCTGTCAGACAAGCATGTTGAGCCATCAAGAATGACGCTGCACCGCTTTGGAAACATATCCAGCAGTTCAGTTTGGTATGAGCTAGCATATATCGAGGCCAAGGGTCGTATGCATGAGGGTGATCGCATATGGATGATCGGGTTTGGCTCCGGCTTCAAATGCAACAGTGCGGTGTGGGAGTGCATCGTCCCAGCCCCCAATAGCAATGGACCATGGGCTGGGTGCATCCACCGCTATCCAGTGCAGATTAAGTCTCCGAAAGCAAGGCCGCGGCAATAAGTAATGGAGACACTGGTAAATCAGATATCATTGATGTGTGTGTGTGATTGAATCCATGCTCCAACCAATATTTAAAAGTTTAAACTGGTGAAGAGAGACGGATAATATATTTCAACATGTGTGTTGTAAAAAATTGTGACTTATCAGTGTTGTCATTTTTGCTTCATTTTGGTGATTTACATATAAAACCGGATGAATGTTTTTCTCCAAAAAGTAGTGGATACACTTGAAACAAGCACTCAAAAGGTAAAGTCATCGTTTTCTTATAAATAGCAAAAGGACCCTTTCGACACAATGGGATAATAAAATCATGGTCTTCAAAGCAAGTTTCAAATACTCGCACTCCATGTATATACATGTATTTGAATATTTATGCACCAATCGACACACACGCAGACGTAAGACATGTGCATTCTAACATGCTCACGATAGGTTGATGTTGGACTTGATCCTTGACGCGGGGTGGGTAATTTACTTTAACTTTAAGGACAGTTTTAATGACGAACAAAAAATTCAGGAGAAACAATTAATAAAGAGTTTTTTCTTTACTTACGGGTGGCGGGGTGGGTAATTACTTCAACTTTAGGGGCAGTTTCGGTGACGGACGGAAAAATCAGAAAAATAATTAACGAATAGCTTTTTTTTCACTTACAGATGGGATAATTTACTTTAACTTTATGGGCAGCTTGGGGTAGTTGAAGAGGAGGAGGAGGAGGAGGAAGAAGAAGAAGAAGAAGAAGAAGAAGAAGAAAACGTATATACTCTGTCAACTAACCGAGGTGTGGGGTTTCATCCTCCAACTTAAAAAACATACAGGTTGTACCTCAAAAGCTCCAAAACGGTACGCGGAGTGGTTGTTACCGTAAAAGTGCTCTCTCATGAACCACTCTCGCATCGAGACGAGGCGCATAAATTTTCTAAAACATTCTGAAAAAACCATGGACGTAGTGCGTGATATAATAGCACATGAACTTAAGCAATTCCATTCAAGTAAAAACAAATTATCTCAAAAAAATTCAAATAAAAATATAGTCATTTTTCCTTGTTTCCTCATTTTTAAGCCCGGAATATTCGTATTCTTGGGGAGAATTTTCGCATAGAGGTCATTCATGAGTTCCTTTCAGGCAGATGATTAGGGTGCCTCCATTCGACACAGTATGAAGGGCCATCAATACGACGTAGTACTATCAAGCATGGTCGGAGGAAAATTTGCAGGAGCACATGCATAGCATTAGCATGCACTACATTCGTGAGCTCCTTCCAACTGATTCTTTAATGGCTTAACTCGACACAATGGCGGAACCATGAATATGCTTGGTTTTTACCGTGCACCGTCCTTTTTTTTAGGATCTACTGTCCTGTTTTTTCGAGAGGAGTTGGAGCTCCGTGGCACAAGAGCAGTTGTGTCTTCTCAAACGGCCCTTTCGTATTTTTGTTCTATCATCATACTGGTATCATGGTAATCTGAACGAGAGCGCTCAATCCCATGCCATGCATGTGAAAAGCATGCATGGGATACTGACATGGCACGTACGGTGCTCGTGTGAAAACACTATATATTTATATGGCATAGTGTCTCATGGTTGGGAAGATAGTCGGCATGCAACTATTGAGAATTTATTCCATGACGTTACGTATTTCTTCCATGAAGCTGTATTGAGGCTTCTGAATGCAAAAAACAGGCTGAAAGTTCATCAAGGTCTGACGAGTGCCAGGCAGTGTAAACGTATGGGTCCTCTGTTGGCCAGCGGACTGAAACTTCGGAATCTGCGGAGTGGCTAAATGATAACTCCATTTTAAACTATAGCTCCGCCAAGTCATCAACTCCACTCCAGAAGTTGTGGAGCTGGCAACTCCACCATTTTAAACTACAGCTCCGCCAACTTCACTCCGGGAGTTGTGAAGCGGAGCGTTGCCGAATAGCCCCTAAAACAAATGGTGCTATAAAACTAAAGCAAAATGGAAGGGTGACTGGCTAAGACACAAACAAGCCCATCCATGGACGTGAACAAGTAGATGCGAGATTATCGTGAATTATAGTCAAGCTAAGGCATTTGGGAGTTGGAACCATCACCCGATTTTACTTGAAAGCAAACGTTCCAGAAACAAGATGCCGAGGAAAATATGGAACTGCAAACAAGATTGCTATTTCTCGACTGTAGTTTTGACCTGCAAGCACCCGTCATCCGATAGCGAATAACCCCTCAAGAAAACATTCCTTCTACATGGCATAGCAGTTCATTAGAACCAACCAACAACCTGCCAGCAGCAAGCGTAGCTGCAGGATAAAACTTTTAGAGACCGCACCAGAAAAGGAGGAACTACTTTGAATTACAATTTTTTTTGCAGGGAACTACTTTGAATTACATGGCGTAATAGAACTCTTATTACACTGCTTCAAAGGCACAGTGCGCACCCCATTCACAGAATACAAGTCATGCAGGAAAAACTACATACACTTACATTACGGTGACAGTTACACCACCAACCTTGGGGGCATTATTTACGTACTTACTATCGTCTCTCGTATTTTGCATAGATCCACGCTACTATATATAGTGCCATCGTTTTTCTCTCGATGCACGAGGGGGCAGTTTTTGGTTTAGACAAGCTGGACTACTGCGGCGATTCTCAGGGCTCCACCCTGGAGAAGATCAGCAAGTTCATCGAACAGTATGGCCGTGCGCCAACCCCACCCTTTTGGAGCCTTGGGCAGGAGAGTGCCGGCCTGCTTCAGGCTTCCGAATATCATCACCTCTCTCTTCGATGGACAGATGAGCTAGCGGCAACAAGACACAGGGCACATTACACCATATACAGTATCAGTGGAAAAATTGGAAACATATTGAGGTAGATACCTGATACCGAGCAGTGACCTTTTCCCGGGGGTCTATATACATGTGGGCCTGAGAGAGAAGTACATCAGTGACCTTGTTATCTTGCGATAAATGAATCAACCCATTAAGTTACTCACCTTCCTCAAGGGGTCTAACAATTCAGCTTTGCGTCTGTGGAGAAAAAGCCCTGCATTGTTGATTTGTCAAATGCTAACATGCTTTTCGGCAAACAACAAAGGTAACTGGCAAACATTACAGAATCAGATACAAAATATGTTACCAAGGGTGCGCCGCCCATGAGGATCCTCATCATTGAATGCCTGGACACTTACCTGCAAACGATCATGTTTAGTACCAAACTTGATTTAGGTTGTCAGAAGCACGGATAGGTAGAAGACCAGAAAGTAATAAACCTTCCATAGCGAGCCAGCGTAAAATACTTCAGCTGAGTGTTTCACTTGACCATCTGCAAGCCTATGCACATCTTCAAATTCAACCCTGTGTTTAGGTACACTGGTCAGAGCTTAATACAAACATGATATTAGTGTGCACGCCGAGTTCTAAGTTAATGATATCTGTAGGGAATAAAGAAATTGACGTCAGAAGTTTTGAGCATGTCTTGGTTGGCTAGACTAATAAGAAATTAGAAGAAGTTGTTTCTTCCGCCTGCCTTTGGTGAAGGCATTAATATCCAACAGGAACACTCAGATTGCTTGAAACAGATGATTTGGCAATCAAGTAAACATCAAAAAGAACAAGCCGGGTTATTTTTTTCAGGAACTATGTCCAAAGAGGTGGTGTGTGTTGTAAGAGCAAAGGCAGGATAAATAGGGATCTTACCCAAAGCGGAAAGGGGGGAAATGACTAAGCGGTGTTCTCATGTCCAAGGATATAGCTGTGTTATCTGCATTTTCCCAACTGGACCCAAGTTCGTGCTCTTTTGACTCTTGCATCTGGAGAGAAGAACCACCTGGTGTAGAAACAGTAGCAGCACCAGAATATCTAGTTTGCATGCCTGCCTCAAAAATACTTTCTGCCTGATGATGAGAAGCATTGCTTTCTTGGCTAAGATTGACCAATGCAGTCAGACCATCTCCTGGAATATCTCCATTGTGGTCAACTCTAGGTTCTGATTCATCATTCGCAAATGGTTGCTGACCATTCCTTGAACCAAGCCCATAGGGAACACGAGAGAAGACATAACGCGTAGGAGCCCAAGCAGCGCCAGGCACGTTTGAGTTTCCTCTCCCAATGCCAGCAAGTCCATCAACTGCTCCTCTTACGTTAACACGCACAGGACTAAACATACCATTCCCATCGCCTTGGGCATCTGCAAGGTAGATACTACCTGCAGTTCCTGAAGCACTTGTCCTATCATGCTCCTGCCTGTAGTGGCTGTGTGTACCAACATATGCTTGTTTACAAGCACAAGAATTACTTGTAAGGCAACAGTTTCTGCAAGTATCAGCAACTATTGCTTGCACTCTGTGGCACAGGAGCATCTGCATTAACAAATCAGCAAAGTTTCTGAGATGGTCTTAGAGGGAACACAGCATTTAGAGGAGGGGAATAAACTAACCTGGAGCCAAAGACCATCGTTTACAGCTTTGCAAGGAAATTCAAATTCTTCAAGTTGCTTTCGAACACTTAACAGTGCATCAAATGACATATTGCAATAGAGAAGAGAACCCCTTTCAAATATATTCATGAAAGTATTATATTCATCAGCAGACAAAGAACTTCCCCTGCTGCATCTAACCTGCCGTCGACCAACAACCCTACCACCCCAAAGAGGTGCAGTGGGTCTTCCCCACTCACATGGAACTAATACATTACTTGAAGAAGTTCTTGAGAAGTAATTCTTTGTTTGCTCACTAGAAAGCCACATATTTTCGTTAAATTGATAAGAGGTGCTTTCTGCAGATGGTCCTCCTGTAGAAATATCATTCTCCATCCTCTTGGAAGCTTCAGCATTCTGAATGATCAGAACAAACAGTACAATCTTAGTGCAATTATCATGCTTCTGGTGAAGTGGTTTGTTTAATGAAAGAAGGGGAGTTCATAGCATATTGAAAACAAGCCAACACGATCTTCTTACTTGTGGAATGGAGTGCGGTGTGCTATCCTGCGGAATTACAACATTTGGGACATCAATAATGTTATTGGCAGTTTTACTCGGCATGTTATCATGCAACTTCAACTTCTGCAGTTCAGATTCCATTAGCTGCTTCTCACCAGTTTCATTCATCAGACTCTTTCCCTTTCCCATGGAACAATCAACAGTTGATGAGCTTGCCATACGGTCCAAATTTTCGTTTCCGCTAACTTCTACATCAGAAACAGTGACCTTTGCCAGTAGAGCAAATAATGCTAGTTCAAACCTTCAAGTTGCAAGATGACCAGTTATCATAATTGAGCTTCAAATTCTAATGCCATCAGTAGACAACACATACATACCGTTTCTCCTCATTAGGTACCCACAGTTCGTCAGATGTAAGGAGAGCATGCAAAGTTTGTGAAGAAAGTTTTGGAAGCACCTTTCAGCAAAAACAAACATTGAAAATCAGTTATCAATATTATGGACGAAAAACAGGCATGGAAAATCTAAGCCTAAAAGGAAATGTTGCATGTATGACATATTCAGATTGAAATTCACCCAAGTCCAACCCTATGTGTCATAATTCAGCATTCATGACGCATTAACATCAAAGTAAAAGCTAAATAAAATCAAACGGTTCAACATTCAAAAGCTTCCTATGCATTTCTAGGACACCAGAGTTACATTTGTACTGCAACCTGTATTCTTTCTTTGGCGAAGGAAAATGGTAATGAAACCACGACAATATAGGGGGGTCAGATTGAACATTCACTTCCAAACCAATGAGCTAGACTCAATTTCTATTCACTAGAACAAGTCTTATAGTCTTTACATTAAAAAAAATTAACACCATGAATGCACAAGCAAACATTGCTGAATTTGTAAGCATGGATAATAAGTTCTAAATTGTTAAGTAGCTGAGCTTTATGGAGAATATCTAACACAGATCCAATAACACTAATACCAAAATTAATGTCACAATAAACAACTGCCTATGTTCAGAAATGCAGGTCAACCTATGGTTCATGCAGTCAACTTTTAATACCTTTGGCAACTAATTTGTGCGAAAATACATAAATTGACTTATATGCAAAAAAAATCATTGAGTTTGTCTTGGAAAATATTTGATGCTCATAAATTGATAAGTGTAGCTTTTCAACCAGCAAGATCCCCATGAATGCTCCTTGGTCCTTACCTCTCGTAGTTCCAGTGTGGCACTTTGACAAAGATAACCCCAGCAAGCATTTCTGACACGCTCTCCATGACTACCATAGTCTTGGCTTTCCGCAAACAACTAAAAAACATTAAGAGAAAAATTAAGCCATAGATAAAGAAGGGAAAAATAGTATCATTGACAAAGAACACCATGTGTATATATGTCACAAAGATAAGCTGATGTGCTAACCTGATATTGTAAAAAGTTTGATGTCCAAAGCTCAGAAATAATAAAATCTGTACAGATTGTACACAAGCCCTGCAATAGTCCATTTGTAAGTACAAGACAATAGCAAACAGTTGAGGACAATAAGAACTCTCTCAAATAGAAGAAACCTGAAGATCCAGAAATGATGCAGCTGCTAGTACACGAAACGCATTGTTATCATTAAGCTTAGGGGGTTGCCCATAAAGATATGCCAACGCAATGGCAATTGCCTCTGAATCAATATTAGAATCATCTATATGCAAGACCACTGTAGGTGCTCCAGCTTCTCTCCATGGACCATGCAACATATTCCTGGCAGTTTTTTTACACAGAGCCTGCTTATCAGTTTCAGATATTCACACAGTATTAATCTGGACAAAATTGACTGTCAGTCATAAGAAAAGACAATAATCTAACGAAATGAAGAGGTTTAGTTGCATACGAAGGTTCCTTTCTATGTTGAAGGTTTATATAGGAAATATATGCACTGAAAGGTATTTTGCATTGAGGAGTTCTATCACACTTTGTGGATTACTTCGTCTGGTGCAAAATGCGAGGGACCCACAACATCCCATGATTTAAGTTTGACCAACCATTGGAATAAATAAATGTGATGTGACATACCAGGGATATCACTCGAAAATGCTTTTGATTATGAATCTGAAGTGATGCTTGTGTCACATGACCAACATTTTATTTTATTAGTCTAATCGTTGGTCAAATGTCAACCTTAGGATGTGTGGGTGTCTTAATTTTGCAACAGACCACTAACTACCCATCAGGCTTCCATTTAGCTTTGTGTGATAAAGGAGTAGCTTGTTTCATTTGGAACGCAAAGGGGAAATCTAACTTCCTTTTCTGCGGAAAACCAAAAAATTGAACTAACTTCCAGCAATCAGCAACAGAATTGGTCCCTGCAGACGCAACTCCGCTCAATTCACTCTATTAAACATTTTCACACAGGGGTCATAGCACGAGAAATTTCCACTTCAAAGGGAATCGAAACATATGCGCCGCGCAGCCCAGTAGAAATGTATTTCTACTCTATGGAACAATCCTAAATACTCAGTCGACACAGCGCAAACTCCCACGTGAACTGGCCCGGGGTCCCCGCATCCGCATTCGAGAAGGAGGCTGACCTGAAGTAGGTGCTGCGGGAGATGATGAGGCGGTGGAGGCGGTAGGTGTCGCCCATGGCCTCGACGACGACATCGGAGAAGGCGCCGGAGCCGAATCCCTCGGCCTGCACGTGGTCGCAGAGCGCCGCGAGGTTGCAGTCCACGGGGCGGAGCTCCGCCGCCGCGACCGCCAGCTCATACGGCCGCGGCGCCCCCGCCGGCGCGGCCAGGGGCGCCGCCCCCTCCGCCGGCACGGGCGGCAGCGGGTGCGGCTGCTGCGCCGCCGCCATGGGGGGCGAGGGGCTAGGGTTTTAGTTGTGGGCGTGTCGGTGCGATGGGGATGCGGGCGGGGAATGGGTTGGGGTGGGGGAGAGAGAGACACGGGGTCGATCGGGAGGAGGAAGAAAGCGTGCTCGGGGGGCTCTTTTCTTTTTAGGGTGCTCGGCGGCTCTTAGTAACTGTCTTTTCCCCTTTTTTGACGCTACAGTTACTACCGTCGAAGTGTCGATGTAGATTTTGTGTTTTCATTTCGAGTTTGCTATTCTTGTCGTGAAAAAATATTTTTTTAAACACAGTACAGACACATACATTCACATATAATAGAGACACACAAACATACACTCTTTTCTATGAAGGTTTATGACTTGAATCATGTTGGGTTGATTCCAACACAAGAAACTAACCACGCTCGATTCGCAGTGGCAAAAATCGGTGATGCAATATATTTGAATTGATCCAACACGATGGATCTTTCTCTCTATTTTTGTGAATGTCAGCACCATGAATCTTTGCTTTATGGACGAAAACACTATTGTTTTTCAACGAGCATTGACATAGGCAAGTTTATTTAAATAAGAGCATCTACAGTCGGGCACCTTAAACCTGTCTCAAACGTTCGGACGAACGACCCGGCCAGTGACCTGTAAAAAATTCGACCTAAACAGGCACCTCAAACGGGTTCAAACATCCGTACTGACTGTCGCCCCTCATAGCCAGTCCAAATACGGGACGGATATGGGGAGGGTCGGGCTTGTCCGCCAGGTCGGACCCGACATGCCTACCCCATTATAAAATGATCAAATCCACCAAAACCTTCTCACTCCTCTCGCCTTCCTCCAACCTTCCCCGCATCTGAGCCCTCGTCGTCTGCCACCTTTGCTCCCCATCCTCGTCGTCGGGCCCGATTCGCCGCCCTAGATGTTGTCCAGCCCGTCCCCGGTCGCCGCGATAGAGGTTGCATCCACCTCGTCCATCGGCATCCCGTCCTCGACTTTGTTGTGCAAGCCGGAGAACATCACTCGGAGGGATCGGCAACAGAGACGGTCAAAAAGGGAAGCGACAACATCGCAGGGACCGGATGCGAACATGAACAAGCGGCTGTCCTCCCCGCCGCGCCCCGGGACCGGATTGGGGTCAGGAGAGGATGGAGAAGAAGCTGGAAATTGAGAGGGGGGAATCGAGTTGAAGAAGAAAGAGGCGGCGATCAAATGGGAGCTCGAGAAGGCAGACATTTGGAGAGATTGAACTTGAGAAGTGATGAGTGCTATTTTTACACTCATTTATTCTTTGTTTAAACTGAGATATTTCATTAAAACTGAGATATTCACTCTGATATTGCTCATAATGATTAATGGATGCAAATGATTCCACAAATCCTCTTTTGATGTGTTTCCATGGGAAATGGGCCAAAAATGGAAGAAATCATTTGTAGACATGGAAAGAAGTGAAGGAGGAGATAGAAGAAATCAGGAGGAGGTGCACAAGAAGAAACAACACAAAAGACGGGGTTCCATGTGACAACGACCGCTCACATGAGCGGTCGTATAGTGTGGAAATCGAGGCATCTCGTCCACCTAAACAACTTTTATAAAGGGGCCAGGTCGAAATGTGAATAGAATGTCCGCGAGCGAAGTCAGAACAGAGTCATCTTCATCTCTCTCCATCAACCCTATCCGCCGCCATTTTCATCTTCATAGCCATCACTACCATCACAGTTCATCTTCCTTTATATCATACTTGTAATCATGCATCGCGCACATCATACATTGTGAGTTGTATTATCAATCAATCATTTTTTATGATGTGTTATTCAATGTGTTCTTCGTGTGATATGATCTTTATGTGTGAGTAGTTCGGTAAGGTATGGGTTGAGAAAAAAACCTTGCAATCCTATGTATTTGTTGTGGGGATCAATGAAAGTGCTTTGAATTAACGCCCCATATGTGTCAAACAAAATTATTCCATAGATGTCTCTTGTCTCGTCTGCGTTCTTCATCCCTGCAGGTACCCATGATCATGGAGAGCGAGTCACGAAGAGGCTAAGGGCAGGAAGACCGTGCAGTGTTATTCTGAACACTAGTGATAGAAGAGTTTAGATAGTAACACGGATTCAATCTCTGGGGATTCATGAGGTGTAGTCATTAAACACCCAAAGCTCTTGTCTGATTATCTTAATAATCGAGGCAACCAACGCGACGGATAGGTCCTTCGGTAGGACAACTGATTCTTGATGTAGAATGCGTGCCGGTCAGATGTTATTTGAACACATCCCCCACTTCGGTTCATAATAAGCGCATCCCAATGGGTGACTTTTAGCACGCAACTTAAGATCATATCTAGTCCCAACACAAATGCATGGTTGTAAGCATTAAGACCTCATACACGTACTCTTTTCTATTTATAAGTGTTTATTCTAATTAGCTTGATTTGATTCGTCAAAAGCTGGAATTATTTCTTTGACAAAAGCTTACTAGAGACCATCGCTCCGAGGCCTTCCTCTCGTGGGTTCGATAACGTAGGGTCACTTCTTGGAAAAATAAGTGTGGGGTACTTTATGTTTCGGTACCGGATCACTAAAAGGAAGTATCAAGAAAGAGAGGTTGCAAATCTCACGAGAAGCGGAGAATGTGAAGATAATGTTGGCGAATGATAGCCTCTTGGATGAACATGCAAAAAATGGCTTGTGGAGAAGAAGAAGAAGAAGAAGATCAAAGACAATAGCCCGTAGGGAGTACGAGGTGGCGAGGGCTACTATGGCAGCAGAGCATGCGGCAAGGATGCAAGCGGAGCATGCGGAAGGATACAGCAAAGCAGGAGGAGCTGGAAGCAAGGATGGCGTCCAATAAGTGACCAGGCCAGCCATCGAGTGATTCATCATGCTCGGACATTGATTTCATTTTGGTATGTCCGGACTGTTGAATTATGATTTGTTTTGCTTTGTCGTATTCATGTTGAACTATTGAATTGGGATAATCTGTATTGTATGTGCATGGATTACATGAATTTGAGAATCCGCATTTAAAATGTGTGGATGTGCGACAATCCAAATGAGGGACCGTCCATCGTCGTCCGCGAACAGACTCGTACGCGCCTGCCGTGAGCATATAGCAATCGGATTTGTCAAGTTGTAGATGCTCTAACGTCGTATAGGCTGTTGAGCAAAAGGGTTAGATTTTAGTAAAAAAAATAGATAAATTAGTTTTAGCTGAACTTTTTTAGAAGATCAAGTTTCTTGATTCTCACTCCTGGGTGCCACCGTCAATTGCCTAGCGGCACTAGCAGTGGCCCGCGACTAAGATGAAACTAGCAGACAGAAGGCACGACGACAAGCCGCGCCTGTCGTGAAACGTGTTCGTGGCTACATTGTTTTTCTTATGAAAGAAAAAAAAGGCAGTATGTAAGTGAGCTGGCAGCCTGGCAGTTGGGAATGCGTAAATCAATTTAATTCGAAAATGTTAACGCCCATACATGTGGGCGTTTGCATCTCGCCCACATACGTGGATCCGCGTCCGTTCGTGAGCGCACGAATCTTGGCATGTTTTTATTGCCACGTAAGACTGGCCTGGTGTGTGGGCGTTCAGCCGGTCGCCCACACTGACGTTTCATCACACAAGAGGAACTGGTGTGTGGGCGTTCAGCAGTTCGCCCACACGCCACTTTGCACGCACACACAAGGGCTAGTGTGTGGGCATTTGCCATCTCGCCCACACGCCCGTCTCCTCTCCCACACCCAAGCTGCTAGTTGCCATGTGTTTTGCAGTGACATGGCAACTGCCCCTAGTCTGCTTTATAAGCAGGTGGCCGCTCTCTTTTTTTACCCGAGTTTGCCATGTGTTTTGCAGGGTATATGGCAACTGCCTAGTGTGCACGTAAGTAGATGTCAACTCTCTTTTACCGAGTTACTTTATGTTTTTGCATGGTACATGGCAACTGCCCTAACGTGCATGTACATGGCAACTGCCCTAACGTGCACGTAAGTAGATGGCAACTCTTCTTTTTTACATGGCAACTGCCCTAGCATGCTTGTGAGCACATGGCAACTCTCTCAACTGCCTAGTGTTAGTATGTGGCAACTCCTAAAGTTATGAAATCATGGCAAATACATTAGATCAGACCATACATGGCAACTGCAGTTGAGCAACCATGGCAACTGCAGTTGTCCGACATGGCAACCGTAGTTCAGCGACATGGCAACTGCAGTTAAACGAACATGGACGAGGGTCTGGACTATGGCAACTGCGGACGCGCGGTGACCGTCACGCGTGGCGTGCGGGACCAGGAGGTACGAGGACTGACATACGGGCGTGTGGGCGTTATCAACTTCGCCCACACGCACGCGTGTGAGAGGGATCAGGAGGGAAAAAAAGAGACGTGTGGGCGCTAGTTGTTTTGCCCCACGTAGGTGTATGGGTTGTTTCTCTTATACACCACACAAAATGTATGGGCGAACTCCCTAACGCCCACACGTGTGGCTCTTATCAGCGTAGATAAATGCCAAAAGTTTACAACAAAAATAGTTCACCTGGGGTTATATAATGGACCTTATGTGAACCCCTAGAGAAAGTTTAGGAATGATATTTCGGGTACTTTGAACCACAAGAATTAAAGTGATCACCGACACAAGTTATAGGAAGTACTGTGAATTTTTCTCTTTTGCTTTAGAAGAAGATTAAGGACAAGAGGTGCTTGCCTGTGTGCCAGGCAATTCATCCGGATCCATGAGGAAGGAAGGGAAAGTAGGAAAAAATATAGAGGGGGAGTAGTTGGCTACAAGCCAGGAAACAGAAAAGGTAGAGAGAGAGAGAGAGAGATGGGCTTGGCCCATTCGAAAAAGCACTGCAGATGTCGGTCTGCAGGCCGCTCTTAATCCACTCCGCCGAACAAGCACGGGGGGATGTGTGTGCTGCTGGATGTATTGCAATATGCAGACCCGCCTGAAAAGGTCGTATATTACTGTATTGAGTAGGCCCCATGTCGTACATGCATGAACAAGTGGGCTGGCGACATGCACATGCCACTGTTGTGGCTTCATTGTTTTTCGCAGAATGACACATGTATGTGTTTGTGTTTAATCCTTGAATACACTTGAGACGTTGGATTTAGGTGAGCTTTGTTAAGGAGGCATATTAAAAAAGCAGAACAGTTATCTAATTATTTGTTTAGAAAATAATAGCTAATTGCACACTAGTTTAAGGATTAGTTTGTAGAAACAGAGAAATCCACGATGATGAAAGTGTGTTATTAGCACCCGAAGGCACAACATTTTTTAAGAAAAGAGGCACAACTAGCTAATTATTTTAAAAAAAACAGCATCTAATGGCACACTAATTTGAGAATTAGTTTTATAGAAACAGATAAATCACCGATGAACATGTGTTATTAGCACCCAATCGGCGGCACAACTTATTTTTAGAGAAATATCAAGGTGGTCCAAAGCAATATAGACCATTAAATTTTAATTATCTAATGGCTGATATAACTATTACCCACTCTGTTTTTATTTACTCTGTATATTAGATTTGTCTAAAGTCAAAATTTATAAACTTTCAAGAAGTTTGTAGAAAAATATAATAACATATACACCACCAAATAAATACCATTGGATTCGTAATTGAATATATTTTCACATCATATAAATTTATTATTGTAAATGTTCTTAGGTTTTCTACAAACTTGGTCAAACTTTATAAAGTTTGACCTTATAATATGCGGAGTAAATAAAAATAAAGGAGTACCTCTTAGCAGGTAACACGAGGTAATATTCCATTAATGATGGTGTGGGGGTTAGTACGGACATTGTTGCGGTATAATTAAGAAAATAAACTATTATAATTTCTTCCTTTCCTTTTAAGCCATGAGTATATAAGAAAATAAAATAATCAGAGCTAATTAATTCCAGATTTTGTTTCCAACTTTTTTTGCTTAAAGTACCTTATCATCATGTCTAACAAACGAAATAAGAAGTTTGTCATGTTCTGTCATATATGTCTATGCTTGTTTTATTTTGTCTAAACACATAGAATTTGGTTTTAGAAAACACCAAAAATGAATGACAAAATCATAACAAAAAGCAGTCAAAATACCATCATAATTTTTCTGTAACAAAGCAACCATGTGTACCAGTGTTTCTGCATATTTTTTGAGGGGTAACACATTTTTTTCTGTTAGAGAAGATAATGCATAACAGAGAATGTTTTGCATATTTCTCACACAAGAAAAAGTCATATAGGTTCCTAGCATGGCTTGTGTACATTTATTTTCCTTATTGGCTCTCTTAGAATGATGCGAGTACAGTTAACGGTGATTATTATGTTGCAATCTAGATGGATTATAATAATTTCTTTGTAGTGTGTATATAATTTGTTAGGATCACATGGATATGTATCATATTTTACAACACGAGAATTATTCGTCTTCATATGGTAGATACAACACACACGTACGGGGGTTCAAATGTGAACTTTTGTTATATTGAAAAGAGATGTTGTAAATAATTTAAACATTCGTTTGTGACAAGTTTTTTTTTCTTAGCAAAAAAATATATATCCTTGATGAATGAACAAATGAAATATTTCTCTTGGCTATTAAGGGGCAAGAGGGACCATCTTAAGAGAGCTCTTTAAAAAAACGCATGTGTTAGTTGATTGTTTGCTAAACAAATAGTAGCTAATTGCACACTAATTTGAAGATTAGTTTATATAAAAAGAGACAAATGCTCCGACGGTACATAAACAGAAGATAGCCGAATGGAAAATTGATACTTTTTAAGTTGGCTGTTTGTTGGGCCAGTGCAACACTTATTGCTGCTGCAACTTTGGCAGAGGGGGCAGACTTATGCTGTACCGCGGCACGGGAGCTCCTATGCGCCGCTCGTTGCGGCGAATTGTCGAGCGGACGCACAGGCACGTCTCCAGCTAGGCCGGCCCATTGGCGCAACGCAGTGAAAAGTCCAAAAGAAATCCGCTCGAGGGAGCGATCGAACCAGGGACCTCCATCTCTGTACACACGAGCCTAGCCAACACGAAAGACAAGCTTTCTTGGGTTTCCATGGCGAAGCTAAATGTAATGTAGGTCCGAACATTTTCTCGAATTCCTAACACAAAAATTATTTTGATAAAGTGTTTTTTAAAAAGCGAACACTTTCCAAAATTTAGAAGAAAAAGTAAAAAGCTTGAACAAAGTTTCGATAAAATGAACTCTTTTTAAAGTCCCGAACATTTTTTGAATTTAGAGAACAAAATTTTGAAATCAAGAACAAAATTTGAACATGAACATTTTTAAAGCACACATTTTTTTAATCTTGAGAACAAAATTTTGAAACTTAGAACAAATTCGGAAGCGCGAACAATTTCTTAAAGCACGAACATTTTTTTAATATTAAGAACAAATTTTGAAATGGAGAACAAATTTGAAAAATCCCGAACAAATTTGGAAGCGCGAACATTTCTTGAAAACGTGAACAAAATAATTGAAGTCTGGTACATTATATTAATTTTGAAAGTTTTGAACTTTTTTGTGTAACGAGAACAATTTTTGAATTTTGAGAAATTTTTTCAAAAAACTGAACATTTTATGGAAAGGCAAACAAAATTTGAATATTTTGAAAAAAAGAGAAAAGAAAAAGGAAATGAAATAAGAAACAAAAGAAAGAAAACAAACAGAAAAAAACGAAAAAAGAAGAAAAGAAAAAAGAAACAGAAAGGAATTTGCAAATCTGGAGAACAAAAAGGAAATAGAAAGAGAAGAAAAAGGAATTGAAAAATGAAATAAAGAAACAGAAAAAGAAAAAAAAAACAGGTTCAAGAACCTTCTGGAAGGTTCCCAAAACCGGTCAGGAACCTTCCAAAAAGTACCCAAAACCGGTTACTGTAGCACGTGTACTATCTCATAGTTGGGCCGGCCCATCATGATCGCTAGGTCGCTCGCCTATGTGCGTTAGCTCGACATTCTGCTGCAATGAGCGTCCGTTAGGATATTCCCCGCGGCCCTATTCGTATAGATGTATATTTGGCCGTATACCTTCGAAACACTGACAGGAATAAATCGTAAAGCCCTTTCCCACGAAGGGGGATACCGAGCAACCCCGCTCTCTTGGCCCATTTGGTTAGACAGAGATGCTGATTTGGCTAGGCAAAAAAATGTGGGTTGCGCCCAGGGAAGAGAGAAGGAAATAGAAATGAATTTCTTTTTACATAAATCCAGACAGTGAATAAAGACTCAAATATAAAATCGAACGAAGTTCAAAAAATCCAAAGAAAATTTTGAGTACCATACTTTAATATATCAAAAATGAGAAAGATAAAACCCAACTAAAAGAAATGTAGATAAATAAAAAAAAACTTAATTTAGGTTGACATTAATTCAAATTAAATCCTACAAATGTATGAAAACTCAATTTAAGTTTTTCTTGACCAGGTAAAGTAAACACATTTTTTTGGCCTTGCATTTTAGAAATTAATTTTTAATTATTTTGAACATCGCGATGTTACAATGTTTATTGTTGGATTTCATGCATGAGTTTGTTTGGCTAGTTTCCTACCAATTAGTGAAGCTCGGGATCCCAATCCATGTAAATGTAATAGAGATAACCAAAATACTGATCACGTAAAAAGCCATGACAACATAGTAGATTTGGTAAAACCGACCATAACTTACTTAAGCAGGGTCTCAGATTGAAGAGTTTTCTTTCTTGTCATTTCTTTCGATACTTCTATTCAGCATATTTTCATGCGGTCAATTATTCATGCTTAGTTGCTTACACATAGAACATTTTTATAGAGTTGCGAAAATTAACCACCGAATCAATTACGCATGCCCATGTAGACTTTCCTTGCGAACATGAAATTTGTCTGCGATGGCTCTTCGGATGGCGCCAACTCCGGTGCATTGTCTTGTGGCGGTGGTGCATGCGTACCCTTTTTGAAGCACATGCATTTGGAGAGTACACAAAATCCGCCATCGAAGGCCCCCTTTTGGCAACTCTTCATGCATTCCTTCCAGTCCATGCATCCGTGGTTGTAATCCTTGTTCATGGAGGGGGAAAGCTGATGGAAAGCCTCCGCACCTGCACCAGAGTTTAGCACCCAGAACTTTAATTAATATATGTACTTGCACGATACCACTATGATCAATTTGCCAAATGCACACACATATATAAATTTCATAAAAACGTGTAATCCATGAGCTTACGATATGTATGTATATGCATAAATTGGAGTTAACATATGATCTTACGATAGTATCTGAACTTACCGTGGGACATGAGGAGCAAACCCAGAGCGAAGGCAACAAGCAATTGTGCTCGGTTGAACGCCATGGCCAAGACGATTAAACTTTGCTCTGCTTTGCTTGTGGTTTGTTGGGATTGATGTGAACCGATCTATGCTATTTATTCAGTTTCCATTGAATGTATGAGATGAATCAATGTGGAATCCAAATGACAGATATAAGTGTATTCATGTCTCATAATTAAATGCAAGTGCATTAATACTTCACAAAAATTCATCATGGGTTGTACTACCATATAGTCACACTATCTCAACTATTGGTCCTCCTAGAGATTTGTGCGTCTGGAGATATAAAGAGTGAACTCACTAATTGAAGAATACTCCTTTCAAAGATCAGTTCCACCTCCAGGTTACAACAAGTGGTGTGCTGCATGTGCGCCACTTGTTGCAACTTGAGAGTTCCCTTTTTTTCTTAGATCTGTTTATTCAAAACATTTTATCTCTTAAACTGTGCATCCAAATCTCGAACCGTTTTAACCGTTGGATTCCTCGCGTCAAGTTATTCAAAACTTGATCCCATGTTGGTAGGTTTCGATGAACTTCACAAAGAAAAATGGATGAAAAAACGAACGAAAAAACCACAACGGGAGCCCCCTTTTTTCCTTTCCGAAAGCCGTTTCCGAGAGGCACGGCCATGCTTCTCACGGAAGCAAATCCACGCCTCTAGTGGAAGCAAAGTGTTGGATATACATGTATTTATATCTCATGTATAAATGCAAGTGCTTTAATACTGCAAATACATTTTTTTATTTGTTTGACGGGTCGTTCTTTCTTCCTCCGGAAGAAAAAGGGCGACCTCACCAGCATCTCTCCCAAGAAGAGCTCCTTCACCGCAGTCCTCCGGTGGCTCCCCCCCGCCAAAGACCTCGGTCGTTGGTGGTGAAGGGGTCGCCGGGTCCACGTGTGTGTGTGGATAGTTTTGGGCTAAAGTAGCTTTGTTTTAGGCCATTCATCGTCTTGGCTTGGCGGTAGCGCTGGCGGCACTGAATAAAGATTTTTCAGATCCTTCCCCGACAAGGCGGTCGGTCCTATGGTTGGGAATGGTTTTGGAAACCAGTATGTTCAGGCAAGAATGGTGTGGCGGCGGCAGCATCCTCGTGGTGGCATGTGTCCTCGGGCTCCGCCATTGCGACGATGTCTGCTCCAACGTCGGCGTGGAGCTTGCGAGGTAGTCCAGGAGCAGACGTAGATTATGGTCTGCATCAACAACATCTGAAAGACGAAACATGTGATGGGTTCGTGGTTGATGGATGATAGGTGTGGTTTCCTCCTTAGGCGTCTTAGTCGTGGTGG
This sequence comes from Triticum monococcum, assembly GCA_034509565.1. Taxonomy (NCBI): domain Eukaryota; kingdom Viridiplantae; phylum Streptophyta; class Magnoliopsida; order Poales; family Poaceae; genus Triticum; species Triticum monococcum. The sequence continues at coordinate 747,825,087 of CM067843.1, read as the reverse complement.
AGTGCCATATCTGGAATTCAATGGCGTGTCCGGGGTGTTGCCCCGGTCCGATTCGATCGATGACAATGGCTTCACTTTTGTTGAGCCACCTTGGAGGTCCGCAAAGCTGCATATCAGCGATGGAGCCGCGTCGAGCTCAAGTGAGGAGGTGATCGATCATTCTTTTCTCCGGTGGCTGCTGTGGTGGTGCCGAAGACAGGTGACGGGCGTTGGTGTTAAGCTCAGAGATGTTCTGCTATCTTTTTAATTTTATCATGTCGGTCCTTATGAGACTTTTACTTTGGTCATTATGATATGAATGAGGCACGTATTACCATACAAAAAATAATAATACTACAAATACATGATATCAAAATGTTAGATACTCCTATACATGTATTTATATCTCGTGTATAAATGCAAGAGTTTCAATACTGCAAATCTTACATCTTACATTTTTAAGAAGTTAATCCCCACTATTATTAGTTCTCTCAATATGCAGCCCGTCCACATCATCATCTAGCTATGCTAGCAATTCTTCTTATGTATACATGCATGCATCCTGTACGCAGGGTTTGTGTTTGGCAACGGAATGCATGCAGGGCTATAATTGCCAAACACAAGCGCTGTGGTTCACTTATGACGTCCCACTACTATGACGTTTAATCCTCCCACGCATCCTCCACACAAAAAACTGACAAGGCAGTCAAGCAGCCGGCCCGCGGTTCATCATCATTCACTACTAAGGCTGGTCATAATGGGGAGTAACTTATATTAGTATCATGCATATAACACTAGTCTAATTTACTATCTTCATAGTGCAAAGTAACATACTAGTAGTGTCGTATGTGGCTTCATTTAATGGCTTGTAGACTCATTTTGTCTTGAAAAGCGCTATGTTATAGTAACATGTTATGTTACCACTTCTCATTAACTACATGCCACGTAAGCAAAAATTTAACGAGGTGCGCTATATTACTACCTAAGTTACTCCCACTATGACTAGCCTAACCCGCCAGTGTTGCGTGTTTTATACAATTGCCTCTCCACTTTCCTTCCCGTGTTCTCCCAGCTGCTGGTCATGCCGGCTTCTAGAACATCAGATGTTAATTCCCTAGCTTCCGCTTCAAAAAGGTAGGTGCATTGGTGTAGTTGGAATTTGGAACGCTTTCTAATATTTGTTGCTCGCGTATGGCGACGCCCAAGTGAAGCAGCTGCCATAATTGCTTCCGTCAGCCCAAAGGTGCCCCTCATCTGTCGTACTACAACTAATTTGTTTGTTTTCTCCGGACGTGAATTTTTAGGACATGCGGCTACGCGCTGGCGTTATCGCGGTCGTCCCGCGACGCGTTGTGATTACTAATCTTATTAGCACTTTCTCAATACGCGCATGCCTGGAGTCGCTCATGGCACGAATACGCGTGTTATACGCCTGGAATCGCTCACGGTCGCACAGTCGCATTGAATGAATCTGGCGAGATAAAACAAAAACGCCCGGTCCCGCATGAGGAGATGGATTAACTGTTGGGGAACGTAGCAATAATTCAAAATTTTCCTATGTGTCACCAAGATCAATCTATGGAGTCATCTAGCAACGAGGGAGGAGTGGATCTACATACCTTGTAGATCGCGCGCGGAAGCGTTCAAGAGAACGGGGTTGATGGAGTCGTACTCGTCATGATCCAAATCACCGATGATCCTAGCGCCGAACGGACGGCACCTCCGCGTTCAACACACGTACGGAGCAGCGACGTCTCCTTCTTCTTGATCCAGCAAGGGGGGAGGAGAGGTTGATGGAGATCCAGCAGCACGACGGCGTGATGGTGGAAGTAGCGGGATTCCAACAGGGCTTCGCCAAGCGCTGCGGGAGGAGGGAGATGTGTCACGGGAGGGAGAGGGAGGCGCCAGGGCTTAGGTGCGGCTGCCCTCCCTTCCCCCCACTATATATAGGGCCAAGGGAGAGGGGGGGGGGGCACAGCCTTGGCCCTTCCTCCAAGGAAGGGTGCGGCCAGGGAGGAGTCCATCCTCCCCAAGGCACCTAGGAGGTGCCTTCCCCCTTTAGGACTCTTCCTTTCCCTTATCTCTTGGCGCATGGGCCTCTTGGGGCTGGTGCCCTTGGCCCACATAGGCCAAGGCGCACACCCCTACAGCCCATGTGCCCCCCCCGGGGCAGGTGGACCCCCTTGGTGGACCCCCGGACCCCTTTCGGCACTCCCGGTACAATACCGATAATGCGTGAAACTTTTCCGGCGACCAAAACAAGACTTCCCATATATAAATCTTTTTTGGACCATTCCGGAACTCCTTGTGACGTCCGGGATCTCATCTGGGACTCCGAACAACTTTCGGGTTACCGCATACTAATATCTCTATAACCCTAGTGTCACCGAACCTTAAGTGTGTAGACCCTACGGGTTCGGGAGACATGCAGACATGACCGAGATGACTCTCCGGTCAATAACCAATAGCGGGATATGGATACCCATGTTGGCTCCCACATGCTCCACGATGATCTCATCGGATGAACCACGATGTCAAGGACTTAATCAATTCCGTATGCAATTCCCTTTATCCATCGGTACGATACTTGCCTGAGATTCGATCGTCGGTATCCCGATACCTTGTTCAATCTCGTTACCGGCAAGTCTCTTTACTCGTTCCACAACACATCATCCCGTGATCAACTCCTTGATCACATTGTGCACATTATGATGATGTCCTACCGAGTGGGCCCAGAGATACCTCTCCGTCACACGGAGTGACAAATCCCAGTCTCGATTCGTGCCAACCCAACAGACACTTTCGGAGATACCCGTACTGCACCTTTATAGCCACCCAGTTACGTTGTGACGTTTGGCACACCCAAAGCACTCCTACGGTATCCGGGAGTTGCATAATCTCATGGTCTAAGGAAATGATACTTGACATTAGAAAAGCTTTAGCATACGAACTACATGATCTTGTGCTAGGCTTAGGATTGGGTCTTGTCTATCACATCATTCTCCTAATGATGTGATCCCGTTATCAATGACATCCAATGTCCATGGTCAGGAAACCGTAACCATCTATTGATCAACGAGCTAGTCAACTAGAGGCTTACTAGGGACATGGTGTTGTCCATGTATCCACACATGTATCTGAGTTTCCTATCAATACAATTCTAGCATGGATAATAAACGATTATCATGAACAAGGAAATATAATAATAATTAATTTATTATTGCCTCTAGGGCATATTTCCAACAGTCTCCCACTTGCACTAGAGTCAATAATCCAGTTCACATCGCTATGTGATTAACACTCAAGGTCACATCCCCATGTGACTAACACCCAAAGAGTTTACTAGAGTCAATAATCTAGTTCACATTACCATGTGATTAACACTCAATGAGTTCTGGGTTTGATCATGTTATGCTTGTGAGAGATGTTATAGTCAACGGGTCTGAATCTTTCAGATCTGTGTGTACTTCGCAAATTTCTATGTCATCTTGTAGGTGCAACTACTACGCTACATTTGGAGCTATTCCAAATAACTGTTCTACTATACGAATCCAGTTTACTACTCAGAATAATCTGGATTAGTGTCAAAGTTTGCATCGGCGTAACCCTTTACGACGAACTTTTTTACCACCTCCATAATCGAGAAAATTCCTTAGTCCACTAGTTACTAAGGATAACTTTGACCGCTGTCCTGTGATCCATTCTTGGATCACTCTTGTACCCCTTGACTGACTCATGGCAAGGCACACTTCAGGTGCGGTACACAGCATAGCATACTGTAGAGCCTACGTCTAAAGCATAGGGGACGACCTTCGTCCTTTCTCTCTATTCTGCCGCGGTCAGGTTTCGAGTCTTACTCAATGTTCACACCTTATAACACAGCCAAGAACTCCTTCTTTGCCGATCCATTTTGAACTCCTTCAAAATCTTGTCACGGTTTGTATTCATTTGAAAGTACTATTAAGCGTTTTGATCTATCCTCATAGATCTTAATGCTCAATACTCAAGTAGCCTAATCCAGGTTTTCCATTGAAAAACACTTTTCAAATAACCCTATATGCTTTCCAGAAATTCTACGTCATTTCTGATCAACAATATGTCAACAACATATATTCATCAGAAATTCTATAGTGCTCCCACTCACTTCTTTGGAAATACAAGTTTCTCATAAACTTTGTATACACCCAAAATCTTTGATCATCTCATCAAAGCATACATTCCAACTCCGAGATGCTTACTCCAGTCCTCAGAAGGATTGCTGGAGCTTTGCATACTTATTAGCATCTTTTAGGATTGACAAAACCTTCCGGTTGTATCACATACAACCTTTCCTCAAGAAAATCGTCGAGGAAACAATGTTTTGACATCCTATCTGCAAGATTTCATAAATAATGTAGTAAACGCTAATATAATTCCAACAGACTCTTAGCATCGCTACGAGTGAGAAAGTCTCATCGTAGTCAACTCCTTGAACTTGTCGGGAAACATCTTAACGACAAGTCGAGCTTTCTTAATGGTGACATTTACCATCATTGTCCGTCTTCCTTTTAAAATCCATCTGTACTCAACAGCCTCACGATCATCGAGCTGTTCTGTCAAAGTCTACACTTTGTTTTCATACATGGATCCTCTCTCGGATTTTATGGCCTCGAGCCATTTATCGGAATTCGGGCCCACCATCTCTTCTCCATAGCTCGTAGGTTCATTGTTGTCTAGCAACATGACTTTCAAGACAGGATTACGTAGCACGCATCCTTGTCATCCCACGAGGTTTGGTAGTGACTTGATCTGAAGTTTCATGATCACTATCATAAGCTTCCACTTCAATTGGTGTAGGTGCCACAGGAACAACTTCTTGTGCCCTGCCACACACTAGTTGAAGAGACGGTTTAATAACCTCATCAAGTCTCCACCATCCTCCCACTCAATTCTTTCGAGAGAAACTTTTCCTCGAGAAAGGACCCGATTCTAGAAACAATCCCTTATTGCTTTCGGATCTGAGACAGGAGGTATACCCAACTGTTTTGGGTGTCCCATGAAGATGCATTTATCCGCTTTGGGTTCGAGCTTATCAGCCTGAAACTTTTTCACATAAGCGTCGCAGCCCCAAACTTTCAAGAAATGACAGCTTAGGTTTCTCTAAACCATAGTTCACACGGTGTCATCTCATCGGAATTACGTGGTGCCCCTTTTAAAGTGAATGTGATTGTCTCTAATGCCTAACGCATAAACTATCGTGGTAATTTGATAAGAGACATCACGGTATGCATCATATCCAATAGGGTGCAGTTATGATGTTCGGACACACCATCACACTATGGTGTTCCAGGCTGTATCAGTTGTGAAACAATTTCCACAATGTTTTAATTCTGTGCCAAACTCGTAATTCGGATATTCATCTCTATGATCATATCATAGATATTTTTATCCTCTTGTCACGACGATCTTTCAACTTCACCCTGAAATTACTTGAACCTTTCAATAATTCAGACTCGTGATTCATCAAGTAAATATCCTCAACATTTACTCAAATCATCCGTGAAGTAAGAACATAACGATATCCACTACACGCCTCAGCACTCATTGGACTGTACACATCAAAATGTATTACTTCCAACAAGTTGCTTTCTAGTACCATTTTACTGAAAACGAGGCTTTTAGTCATCTTGCCCAGGTGGTATGATTTGCATGTCTCAAGTGATTCAAAAATCAAGTGAGTCCAAACGGTCCATTTGCATGGAGTTTCTTCACGCATATACACCAATAGACATGGTTCTCATGTCTCAAACTTTTCAAAAACGAGTGAGCCCAAAGATCCATCAACATGGAGCTTCTCCATGCGTTTTATACCGATATGACTTAAGTGGCAGTGCCACAAGTAGGTGGTACTATCACTACTATCTTATATCTTTTGTCATGAGCATGTGTATCACTACGATCGAGATTCAATAAACCATTCATTTTAGGTGCAAGACCATTGAAGGTATTATTCAAATAAACAGAGTAACCATTATTCTCCTTAAATGAATAACCGTATCACGATAGTCATAATCCAATCATGTCTATGCTCAACGCAAACACCAAATAACAATTATTTATGTTTAACACCAATCTCGATGGTAGAGGGAGCGTGCGATGCTTGATCATATCAACATTGGAAACACTTCCAACACATATCGTCAGCTCACCTTTAGCTAGTCTCCGTTTATTCCGTAGCTTTTATTTCGAGTTACTAACAGTTAGCAACCGAACCGGTATCTAATACCCTGGTGCTACTAGAAGTACTAGTAAAGCACACATCAACACAATGTATATCCAATATACTTCTATCGACCTTGCCAGCCTTCTAATCTACCAAGTATCTAGGGTAATTCTGCTCCAGTGGCTGTTTCCCTTATTACAGAAGCACTTAGTCTCGGGTTTGGGTTCAACCTTGGGTTTCTTCACTAGAGCAGCAGCTTAATTGCCGTTTCATGAAGTATCCCTTCTTGCCCTTGCCCTTCTTGAAACTAGTGGTTTCACCAACCATCAACAATTGATGCTCCTTCTTGATTTCTACTTTTGTGGTGTCAAACATCACGAATATCTCAAAGATCATCATATATGTCCTCGATATGTTATAGTTCATCACGAAGCTCTAGCAGCTTGGTGGTAATGACTTCGGAGAAACATCATTATCTCATCTGGAAGATCAACTCCCACTCGATTCAAATGATTGTTGTACTCAGACAATCTGAGCACAAGCTCAACAATTGATCTTTTCTCCCTTAGTTTGCAGGCTAAGAAAATCGTCGGAGGTCTCATACCTCTTGACATGGGCACGAGCCTGAAATCCCAATTTCAGCCCTCGAAACATCTCATATGTTTCACGACGTTTCAAAATGTCTTCGGTGCCTCAACTCCAAACCGTTTAACTGAACTATCACATAGTTATCAAAATGTGTATGTCAGATGTTCGCAACATCCACAGACGACGTTCGAGGTTCAGCACACTGAGCGGTGCATTAAGGACATAAGCCTTCTATGAAGCAATGAGGACAATCCTCAGTTTACGGACCTAGTCCGCATAATTGCTACTATCAACTTTCAACTAAATTTTCTCTAGGAACATATCTAAACAGTAGAACTGAAGCGCGAGCTACGACATAATTTGCGAAGACCTTTTGACTATGTTCAGGATAATTAAGTTCATCTTATGAACTCCCACTCAGATAGACATCCTTCTAGTCATCTAAGTGATTACATGATCCGAGTCAACTAGGCCATGTCCGATCATCACGTGAGACGGACTAGTCATCATCGGTGAACATCTTCATGTTGATCGTATCTACCATACGACTCATGCTCGACCTTTCGGTCTCTTGTGTTCCGAGGCCATGTCTGTACATGCTAGGCTCGTCAAGTCAACCTAAGTGTTTCGCGTGTGTTCCGAGGCCATGTCTGTACATGCTAGGCTCGTCAACATCCGTTGTATTCGAACGTAAGAATCTATCACACCCGATCATCACGTGGTGCTTCGAAACGATGAACTTTCGCAACGGTGCACAGTTAGGGGGAACACTTTCTTGAAATTTTAATGAGGGATCATCTTATTTACTACCGTCGTTCTAAGCAAATAAGATGTATAAACATGATAAACATCACATGCAATCAAATAGTGACATGATATGGCCAATATCATATTGCTCCTTTTGATCTCCATCTTCGGGGCTCCATGATCATCATCGTCACCGGCATGACACCATGATCTCCATCATCATGATCTCCATCATTGTGTCTTCATGAAGTTGTCTCGCCAATTATTACTTCTACTACTATAGCTAACGGTTAGCAATAAAGTAAAGTAATTACATGACGTTTATGTTGACATGCAGGTCATAAATAAATTAAGACAACTCCTATGGCTCCTGCCGGTTGTCATACTCATCGACATGCAAGTCGTGATTCCTATTACAAGAACATGATCATCTCATACATCACATATATCATTCATCACATCCTTTGGCCATATCACATCACATAGCATACCCTGCAAAAACAAGTTAGACGTCCTCTAATTGTTGTTTGCATGTTTTACGTGGCTGCTATGGGTTTCTAGCAAGAACATTTCTTACCTACGCAAAACCACAACGTGATATGCCAATTGCTATTTACCCTTCATAAGTACCCTTTTCATCGAATCCGATCCGACTAAAGTGGGAGAGACAGACACCCGCTAGCCACCTTATGCAACTAGTGCATGTTAGTCGGTGGAACCAGTCTCACGTAAGAGTACGTGTAAGGTCGGTCCGGGCCGCTTCATCCCACGATGCCGTCGAAACAAGATTGGACTAGTAACGGTAAGCATATTGAACAAAATCAACGCCCACAACTACTTTGTGTTCTACTCGTGCATAGAATCTACGCAATAGACCTAGCTCATGATGCCACTGTTGGGGAACGTAGCAATAATTCAAAATTTTCCTACGTGTCACCAAGATCAATCTATGGAGTCATCTAGCAACGAGGGAGGAGTGGATCTACATACCCTTGTAGATCGCGCGCGGAAGCGTTCAAGAGAACGGGGTTGATGGAGTCGTACTCGTCGTGATCCAAATCACCGATGATCCTAGCGCCGAACGGATGGCACCTCCGTGTTCAACACACGTACAGAGCAGCGACGTCTCCTTCTTCTTGATCCAGCAAGGGGGGAGGAGAGGTTGATGGAGATCCAGCAGCACGACGGCGTGGTGGTGGAAGTAGCGGGATTCCAACAGGGCTTCGCCAAGCGCTGCGGGAGGAGGGAGATGTGTCACGGAAGGGAGAGGGAGGCGCCAGGGCTTAGGTGCGGCTGCCCTCCCTTCCCCCCACTATATATAGGGCCAAGGGAGAGGGGGGGGGGCACAGCCTTGGCCCTTCCTCCAAGGAAGGGTGCGGCCAGGGAGGAGTCCATCCTCCCCAAGGCACCTAGGAGGTGCCTTCCCCCTTTAGGACTCTTCCTTTCCCTTATCTCTTGGCGCATGGGCCTCTTGGGGCTGGTGCCCTTGGCCCACATAGGCCAAGGCGCACACCCCTACATCCCATGTGCCCCCCCGGGGCAGGTGGACCCCCTTGGTGGACCCCTGGACCCCTTTCGGCACTCCCGGTACAATACCGATAATGCGCGAAACTTTTCCGGCGACCAAAACAAGACTTCCCATATATAAATCTTTACCTCCGGACCATTCCGGAACTCCTCGTGACGTCCGGGATCTCATCTAGGACTTCGAACAACTTTCTGGTTACCGCATACTAATATCTCTATAACCCTAGCGTCACCGAACCTTAAGTGTGTAGATCCTACGGGTTCGGGAGACATGCAGACATGACCGAGATGACTCTCCGGTCAATAACCAACAGCGGGATCTGGATACCCATGTTGGCTCCCACATGCTCCACGATGATCTCATAGGATGAACCACGATGTCAAGGACTTAATCAATCCCGTATGCAATTCCCTTTGTCCATCGGTACGATACTTGCCTGGGATTCGATCGTCGGTATCCCGATACCTTGTTCAATCTTGTTACCGGCAAGTCTCTTTACTCATTCCGCAACACATCATCCCGTGATCAACTCCTTGATCACATTGTGCACATTATGATGATGTCCTACCGAGTGGGCCCAGAGATACCTCTCCGTCACACGGAGTGACAAATCCCAGTCTCGATTCGTGCCAACCCAACAGACACTTTCGGAGATACCCGTACTGCACCTTTATAGCCACCCAGTTACGTTGTGACGTTTGGCACACCCAAAGCACTCCTACGGTATCTGGGAGTTGCATAATCTCATGGTCTAAGGAAATGATACTTGACATTAGAAAAGCTTTAGCATACGAACTACATGATCTTGTGCTAGGCTTAGGATTGGGTCTTGTCCATCACATCATTCTCCTAATGATGTGATCCCATTATCAATGACATCCAATGTCCATGGTCAGGAAACCGTAACCATCTATTGATCAACGAGCTAGTCAACTAGAGGCTTACTAGGGACATGGTGTTGTCCATGTATCCACACATGTATCTGAGTTTCCTATCAATACAATTCTAGCATAGATAATAAACGATTATCATGAACAAGGAAATATAATAATAATTAATTTATTATTGCCTCTAGGGCATATTTCCAACATTAAGTCCCCCGTCCTTCGGTGGATGCGCATAGTTGAGTCATCATCGTCCCCGCAATAGCTGCCCCCAGCGCGTGCCTGAATTTGCTCGCCGCGACGAACAGAGGAAGGAGCGGCGATGGGTTCCTCGCAGACGGAGATAAGGTTAGCACGCCGGACCCCTGCGCCCTGCCCCTCATCCATGTCCTTGGTTCTCTGTTAAACTAGCGCACACGCATGTCTTTGTTCTTGACCCCACTCCCCCCGCAGCATGACGACGCTCGTGGGGTCTGGTTGTGGATCTGAGCCGATGAGCGATACCCTGCGCTTGGATTTCCAGCCAGATCCAGGTTTTCTTAGCAGACACACGGGGATGCTTGATTCCCTACGGGAGGTTACAGAGGACCACCCAGTCGGGGCGTTTGTAGATTTGTTAGATTCAGTTGATGTTCGTCCACCGGAGGAGCAGATTCATAGGGACGAAAACAAGTACGTTGCCCTTGATGACAAGGTTGGATGGGTTAGGAGGTAAGTTAAGTTTCCGTGTTATAGGAGCTTTGCCTCGCTCTCTGGACATCGAAACTGGGTCCTAACAAAACCATGTCTGCATTTGTCTGTCAGGAACAGAAGAGATGGCATGCCTGACGAGCGGACAACAAGCGCCGGAAGAGTGACCGCGCTTGAATCAGCATTGACAGGGTTTGCTGAGAGGGATTCCGAAACCGTTGTAACGCCCTCCGTGGGACTGACGTTTGATTCCATAGTCGAAGCTTATGATTTTTACAACTTGTACTCTTGGGAACGAGGGTTTGGCATTAGGTATGCAAAAAGCAGGACAAACGTGAAGGGGACGAGGTGCATGCAAGAATTTGTGTGCTGCTGCTCGGTAAGCCTGTCGTTACAGTTTATTCAGAAAAACTCATTTTTGACAGACGCCCCGCCTGACCATGTTTTTGCGTGGCTTGCAGGGCAAACCAAAAGAAAGGAATTCGAAATCTTCACGCTGCCAGTGCCAAGCGATGATCAGGCTGCTCCGAACGGAAGACGACGGTTGGTACATCAACGAGTTCAGGTCAAGTCACAACCACTCTCTGCTAACAACTTGCACGGAGAAGCTGCATTTCCCCTGACACAGACACATTGATAAGTACACTCGGGAGCTAGTGTCTCAGCTGCGTCAAAACAATGTCAATCTGAGCAAGGTCTATAGTATAATTGCTACGTTTTTTGGTAGAGTAGAGAATGTCCCGTTTACCAAAAGGTGTCTAAGGAACCTATGCGGCAAGCTCAACAGGGAGCAGGCTGATGATGATGTGAGAAAAACCATGGCTATCTTCTCTGAAATGAAACAACAAGACAGTGAATTCACGTACAATGTGCAAGTAGACGATGAGAGCAGGATACGGACACTCATGTGGTCGAACGGGCGTAGCAAGACCCAGTACCACCACTTTGGCGATGTGGTCACATTTGATACCACGTATAAGACAAATCTGTACGACATGCCATTTGGTCTTTTTGTTGGTGTGAAAAATCATTTTCAAAGTGTCCTGTATGCTGGAGTTTTGATGCGAGACGAGACTATCGACACTTTCAAGTGGATTTTCGATGAGTTCGTGAAGATGATGGGCGGGAAAAAGCCCATTACCATACTAACAGGTTGTCACATGGAAAACCATCCCGTCTCTGTTTATTTGAAATCTTTTCACTTATATCTTCTGAAAGACATGGGTGTGTTTTTCTATTGTGCACAGATCAAGCTCGAGCGATGGAGAAAGCGATTGAGCAAGTGTATCCAGATTCGACGCACAGGTGGTGCAAGTGGCACGTACTGAAGAAGGCTAAAGAAAGCCTTGGGGTGTACTATACAAAGAAATCGGACTTCAGAGCGGAATTTCATAAATTAGTACACGAGATGCTTACGATTGAGGAGTTTGAGGATGGTTGGGCAGCAATTCTTGAAAAGTATTCGCTAAAGGCGAATCCATACCTCACCCAAATATATGAGACTAGACAGAAGTGGGCTAAACCATACTTTGCCGGCAAATTCTGCGCTAGGCAAACCAGCACGGGAAGGAGCGAGAGCGCCAACCATATGCTCAAGCAGTATGTGCCCCCATCTTGTTCTATGAATCTTTTCATGAAGCAGTACAATAAGCTCCAGTTAGATCGGGAACAGGAGGAAGGCTTTCAAGAGAAGCGGACCCGGCTCGTAAGAATATGTCTTTCCAAATGCGTGTCTGTTTTTTTAGCATTACGTAGTAGTCACAGGCTAAAAGTTTTTTTCTTGTACGCAGGGGGGCGCTGTGCTGAAGGTCAACATACCACTTGAGTCCCATGCAAGCAAGATATACACCAGGAAGATGTTTGAGATTTTTGGTGGAATACTATACGAGTCTGGAAGATACGATGTTGAAGTTATAATTGAGAAGAAAAAATACATAGTGATGCACCAGAAAGCAGAGAAGCGCGAGAAGTGGTTCAAATGCCGTTTCGAAGTCAATGTGTCTGATGATCTTGGCTACTTCTCATGCATATGTGGTTTGTTTGAGCACATGGGGATGGTGTGCTGCCATTCTTTGCAGGTCAGTGGTTGGATGCACAAGTTTTTAAATGGACTTAAGTGGCTATCTGCGTTTAAATGTTCAACATTTTTGTAGGTTATGATTTTCCTACGTATGGAGGAGATCCCTCCCAGGCACATTCTGAAGAGATGGAGCACACATGGGAGAGACAACCTGCCTGCTCATTTGAAGCACTACCAGCAAGACATGGGGCCGCCGGATCCGCCGACATTCAGGCATTCAGCTCTGTATATCACTGCGCTGGAGGTGGCCAAGATGGGGGATAGGAACCCAGCAGCGTTCGAATTCATGATGTCTGGATTGGTTGAACTGAAGACTAGAGGTGTGGAAGTATGTGCGCTAAATGATGGTCTTGGAGTCGTTGAGCAACAGGTGTCGCATAATATAGCAGCCGGAGGCGCGTTCTCGGTGAGGAGCGTGGAAGGTAATCGCACGAAATCAAGGGATGCAATGTCTGTCTCTGTCCATCCTCCTGCAAGCCAGGCATCTGAAGGGTCTTGTCCCGATGGAGGGAGCTACATCTCAGATTTCTCAGAAACTGCGTCGCGCCTGATGCCCAATGTTGAACAGGATGTTATTGCGCCAGATAGGAACAACAAACGTGGCCGTCCAACGACGAGCAGAGACAAAGCTCCGTATGAGAAGGAAAGCAGCAAAAGGTCAAGGTTCTGTTCGATCTGTAGAGGCAAAGGTCACAAATCAAGCACCTACCCTGATCGCGGCGACTTGCCTAAGAAAGAAAGGAAGGTAGCTACATGCGGCAAGTGCGGTGTCCCTGGTCACAGGAGGACTACATGTAGCAAACCTCTCTTGTCCATGATGCCGGACGTCCCTCCTTCACATTAGTCTGCGTTTTTTAAATTTGGTTGGTTTTTGTGTAGTTCATTTGACTGTATCTCGAAGGATGTACTCTGGTCTTCAAGTTGCACCTGATTTTATCACCAAAAATGCTTAATTGGCGTTGTTTTGCCAAAGAACAACACCCCCCCCCCCCCGCGGTGATCGTCATGCCGTGTTGCACATTAGTTGGCGTTCTTCATGCGCCCATGCGACAAACGAGCAAACACGCCACATGGTCATTCCTACAGCCGCCTAACAAAATAAATGCGCTTGGCGGGATGTGGTCTTTTGCATACAGGTTTGAATCCCCGCCAGCCTGCCTGGTAATTTATGATGCATTCATCCATGTGCGCCCCCACGTGGGTCCCTCGTGTTTTCAAAATTCACCCCGCCCCCTTGGAGCCTGTGGTGTTCTTATAAACCCACCCCACCTCCCTCCCCCCTGTGCGATTCAAGCAGTAGTGAACGCGTTCAGAGGAATGTCGATTTCATCATATTCATGCTCTAGCGAAGCAGATAGCATCCTTTGCCCGGACACACCAGAGGTAATCAGAATCAGAGATTGCTCTTCACCCGCTACGCATTGCTTGTTTCTCGTTTGACCGCTTGTTTGATTGTGGGTTATGCAGAGAGATTTGAGTTCAGGCAGCACCCATGGTCAATTTGCCATTCAGGTCGCGACAGCATGCAAGCAAGCGGTAAGTCCCCCCTGCAGACAGACATGCTAAGGCTGAAATTTTCTGAGTTGTTTTTGTATATGCTCTAGCCCCTGCTGATTATTGGGTTGAACAGGGCGACGAGAACGAAAAAAAATAGGCGAGGATGCTGTGATCTCTCCACCCCATGGTGCACAAGATATCGATCTGGCTGAAGGCTTTGGCGAGAATGACCCAGTTTTCTGTGGAGAACCGGTGGAAGAGGCACAACCTGCAGCTGCTCCAGATCGTATTCTCACTGCGGTGGTGTACAAACGGGCCTGGTCTTCATGGGAAGACGACGATGAGGTTGACAGTCTTGCTTGTAAAAGGCCAAAATTCTTGTAAGCCTGGTAGAAGGGTAGACGTTTAAGCCCACGTACCACATGCGCGGGTGGGTGGGCATGCCGTGTTTTTTTCTCTTTTTTTGTGTGAGATGCATCACGCATCTTCGTGTGTCTTTCGCCCGCATCACGATCGTCTCCTATGCATTCCCGTTGCGAAGCGTACCATGTAGCAGCCTCGTTGTTTGAATAAACCCATGTCAACCCACATTTGCTTTGGTGTTGAGCCAAGTCTAAACTTGGACCATAACGAAAAATGTTCATCCGCGTGACGCCGGTGATTTGAAAAGGTATATGGATTAAAAAGGTATCCTCTTTTCCTGGGTTTAAGATTTCATCCGCGTGACGCCGGTGATTTGAAAAGGTATGTGGACTAAAAAATCACTATTTTTTAAATACCATTTGATGATGACGAATGTACACTCCGTCACTCGTATGGACACATCTGAGACTAAATCGTGTATCTTAAAAAATTAAGTTGTCCGTGGTTATTTGCTAACAGCCCCCTATTTTTGTTTCCCATGCTTGTTTTGTCTTGGGAAGGAATGGTTGTTCCCGTCAAAGAAAAAAAGCAGCAAATACTCATGCAGAAAAATGACTTTATTTTTTGCGTTTGGTGAGACCGGATCGGATGAGTGCACATAGCAAGTCATGTGGTTTGTCCACGTGACTTCGATTTTGAGCGAAGCCAAAGGGTTTATTCATCCACCGTAGCTACGTTTTTTATCTCCGCGCGATTTCGTCACGAGTTAGATGGTGATCAAAAAGGGGGCGTCCCCCCGACCTTGCACAAAAATGCATTGCAATGTTAATGTTGATGTTAACGTGATGACCTTTACATAATTACTTTTTTTCGTTGATATCCCAGCTTGGTCGGCGAATAGAATACGCCCTAGTTTGCGTTTGGGGACACCGGGATTTTTTTACTTATTCTAACGGCCATTTTAAGTGAGGGCGAAATTCCGCTTCGACACTCGTATAGACACATCGGGAAATAATTCATGTACCCTAAACTTGGACCATAACGAAAGATGTTAATTAAAAAGAAAGAATAGACGAATTACGTTTATCAAAATGATTTTATCCGCGCGCCTTTGATAATTAGGAAAAATCACTAATTTTTAGTCACCATTACATAAGTTACGAATTTTCACTTCGACACTCGTATGCACATGTCAGGGCTAAACCATGTATCCTAAAATGTTATGTTGTCCGGTGGTTTTTTGATAAACGGTCCTCTTTTTGTTTCCCATCTTCATTTGTCTGTAGAAGAGATGGTTGTTCCCGAAAAAAAGGCGTCACGTGAAGATCGTCGTGGAGCGAATACTCATGCAGAAAAAAGGTTTTCTTTTTTGTGTTTGGTGAGACGGGGTCGAGTGAGTGCACATATCAAGTGGAGCGGACCCAAGGGGTTTATTCATCCGCCGTGGCTACGTCTTTCATCTCCGCGCGATTGCGATCAAATGGAAAAGGTTTCCCCGACCTTGCACACAAATGCATTGCCATGTTTAAAGTTAATGTTAATGTGAAGACCTTGCAGATTTACCTTTTCCGTTGATATACCATCTTGGCCGGCGAATAGAATACGCCCTAGTTTCCGTTTGGAGACACCGGGGTTTATTTTTTTTACTTATGGAAAATGACTGATTCTAATGACCATTTAGGTGGGCGAGGAATGATTTTATACGTTCACAAAAATCTCAACGTCGCATGAGAAAAAATCACGGCCGGGGCGATGATGTGGGATCGGGTGAGTGCTCATAGCAAGTCAAAAGTTTCACCCCACCCCTCTCCTCTGCGCCCATTCCTTGGCTCCCCGGTGTGTATATACTAATTGTGCCGTATGTACTCGGCGGCCAATGCAAGATGGTGCTGATGTGGTGCATCGTGTGAGCAGTGCCGGGGATTTTCGAAAACGATGAGCGGGGTAGAAGATTGGATGAGCATGGGGCGCTAGGGCGGCACGTACTGTTGATGATTTTGGTGTGTTCGATGGTTGTTGCTCTCATCAAAGCCACCACCAGCTCTTGTTTTCACGACAGTGTGGTTATTACGGCGAGTTACGGCCTACCCGTTTTTGCTAGGACGCATGGTGATGGAGAGAACTAAAAAAAAGAAATGGAGATGGGTTAATGCGTGCCAGTGTGCACGGATCACGTGTGGTCGCGGGCACCGTAGCCTCCCCACTCCCTGTGCTACGACGTGCCGTCGTCCACTCATACATATGTGTCTTTTTGTTTAGTTAATCCAGAGTACACGCAGCTGTGCAGAGAGAGGTACAAAGCTTTCAAGCCGCTGCATGTGTACAGAGAGCGCCATCATCACACTTTGCCGCGGGGCGGCTGCTTGATTAGACATCGCGGCAGCGCCATGTTAAGTCACCCGTTACTCGGGACGTACTCGCTCGCCGCTGCGCGTGCATAGGAAGTGCTCTGCTCGAAGCAATCTCGCAGCAGCGGGCGCTCTCTAGCCAGTCCAAGAACCAGAGTCGTCTCCTTCCTCGCGGTGCTGCGGACTGAGAAGGGGAGCCGCGGCAGAGATCAAGGTGAGCGTTGCTTCAGTTCATCCCCGTCATTCTCTTCCTCCCAGCTAGCCTTCGTACTGACATGGCGTCACTTGTTCCTTGTTCCTTGGTCTTCTTTTTGCTTCTGGTCTGTCAAATGCGTTTTTCCTTTTACTTGGCCGCGCTTTAGCTAGATGTCGGACGATGTAGATGCTGCGGGTAAGAGGAATAGCTATAGGACGCGTTCCTGGACCAAGGTGTATGAGTCTAAAAAGAGAGCAAAGGGTTTGAAAACCGTGGTTGAAAGTTGTTTCGCTCCCAAAGACGTGTACGAGGTGGCCGCTCAGTTCAGTGATGAGCAGAGAGCAGCCATAGCCGACATTGGTCTTGGGGGGATGCTTGAAGTAGACAACATAACTCATGTAGATCGGGAGTTCTGCTGGGATTTGAACCTCAATGTCGATCTTCACCGCGGTGCGCTTAGGATAGAGGACGACGTTTATGTCACTTTCAATGAAGTTGACATCCACAACATATTAGGAACCGGCTTGGGTGGAGAGATAGAGATAGAAAACGATTACAGTTCGCCAACCCCAGAACAGATCGGGAAGATTAGAGCTTACTAGGGTTAAGTGACGTAAATCTCTACGTGGCAGTAGTTGATCTTAAGCGGGCCCTGAAGAAACCTTGCCAAACACCATTATCTGAGGCGGACAAAGTTAGGACCCAGGTCGGTTTTGCAATGCTGTGCATTGCAACTTGTTTTAGTCCTAGGGAGAAAAGAAGCTCCGTCCCAGGCGAGGCGTACGCGATTTGCATGGACCCCTCCAGGATGCACATGGTTAACTGGAGCAGATACGTGCACTCCGGGATGTTCTGTGCAGCCTCAAGATCACAAGAACTTGCGAGGCAGGGGAAGATGCCGCACCTGTACGGCTGCCCGTTGGTGCTGCAGGTCAGATGTAGTGGTCAGCATGTACATTCGTTAAATAGGCCGACCGCTCAGAATCAGGTTTTAATGACTCTTGCGTTTTTATGTTCAGGCGCTATACTTTGATTGTGTTGACTCGTCTGCGGTTGTCAAGCCTGATCCCTTTGTCCGCCCAAGGATAAAGTTCTACACGGCTTCGAACCTGTCGAAGCTTATACTTGGGACCACTGTCCCTGGATCCGTTCCGAAAATGTACGGGGTGATGAGGGTAAGTTGGGCTTGTTGGCTTTTTAGTTTGTCGTTTTGTGAGAGATGGTTAGTTTGAACTGACGGAAAAAATGCATCAGGCTAAGGTCATGCCGACAAAAAACCTGCCATGGGACACAGCAAATTTGAAGCGGAAGATTAGTGAGGTGATTTTTTCCGCCAAGTGTTTCCTCCTATACATATGCAAAACTGTAGATACACTGACACTTATTCTCACGCAGGCAAAAGCCTACATAAACCGGTCGATTCAGGAGCGCACGCTCGCTAGCACCGAGCGAAACAGGCAGTTCTTTCAGAAGCTTTCTGAACTTAACAACGGCGCAGTTAGCTTCATGAATGACACCATGCGAACAGAGTTTGAAAAGCACATGTCAAATGAGAGGGTGATGATGTCCCAGCACATGGAAAAATTGATTCATTACGTAGACAAGCTAGGGCTGGGAGATTCTGCGAACGAGCTAAAAAAGGATTTGATCACTGTGGTTGAAAAATCAGGTAGCCTATCGTAGTACAAAAATGCTTCTGGTTCTAACGATTTTTGTCTGCCTTTTTATGGAAACATATGATGATTGATTATTCAATGCGCAGGTTCATACCCAATGGCTCCGGCAGGGGAAGGGGCGAGTGGATCTCCAGTGCTGCATGCTGGGGCATTTATTCCTACAGGGGGTGTTCTTCGTCCTGGTATGATATCCTTTTGCAGCTTAGAATATCCTTTGAATTTATTGCCGTTAGATCGCTGAGCACCTTGTGCCATGCAGTTGCCATTCGTCCGGAGCCAGTAGCTGGATCGAGCTCTGTTCGCCCGTGCCTTGAACTCGCTAACATGGGTGAGACACGAAAAATAAATGCATCATGGGCAGCTGGTTGTCTGCTGTGGAATTTAATGAGTTCCATTGCTTCCCTTGCAGGATCATTCCTCTTGGAGCCCGGCCAAACCAGCGACAATCAGGTCCTGCCAGGTGTGCCAATCCGCATGTCGATGGGCTCTTTCAGACGGGGGGTGGCCAGTGACAACATGGGCTTTGTGCAACTGGGTAAGAGGAATGAGAGAGACAATGATGAAGAGACGGAGATGATTGTCTATCAGGGCAGGCGTAAGTTTGTCTTTGACTGAATTATTTTGTTTGTGACAATCTCTTAGCTAGCCAAACACCCGATCGCATGAAAAATGCAGGTGACCCGCCTAAGGAATTGAATTTGCTGGCGAACTTCGACATGGAAAATGATGGCAGAAAGATCGTTGTATCCACCGAGCCCGGAGAATCTCCATTTAACATGCGTGGATTCGCTTACGAGTTCGTCTCGGCGGCCGTGGCCAACGCCGGCTGGGGGAACATGATGCGGTGCTCGGATGAAGTCCTAAATAGGTACGGATTTGCCGTGCAGTCTGATACATGTTTGAGACTCGGATATTTGTTAAAAATGTTGACGCGTGTTATTTTTTTCAGTCTCTGGTTTGATCACCTTGGCCACCCACACATCAAAATGAGTGGGCATGATTTCATCACCAATTTTTATGAGCTGGGGAAGCTGGATGACAAGGGCTTTGAGGTTGTAAACATGGTGATGATGAGTCAAGATGGAAAATGGTACAGGAAGTCCAACAGAAGCCGTTTCCGCCATCCTTTGCCTCCCTACTTTGCGGTAAGATCTCGTAAAGGAGACATGCATGCTGTATAGTTCGTTCCGGGTATTTGATTCGATGCATTGCAGGAGAGAGTCATGAGCGGGGGGGGGGGGGGGGGGGATGATTTCTGGACTGATCCGTACATCAGGGGCTTGTTTGTTGGAGACCATCTGCATTACGATGTTGAGACGTGCCGGCTGGTAAACTTCCAACCTTACTACTGTTTTGGGCATCTATTTGTGCTTGCCATCTGATTACTGGTGTGGCTTTTGTAGATAACGGTTCCGCTAAAGGGACACGGTGGATTCTACGTTCTATATGTGTTTGACATGATGAAGAAGATTGTTCACGTCATGGATCCTAAAAGAGCACAATACAATATTGTTCAGCTAGAGATGAGGCACTCAAGGGTCATGGACAGGCTCGTGTTTGGTATCTGCAAGTGCATACAAACTTTTTTCAATGGCTGGCACGTCAGCGAGGACCAGTTCACTAGGAAGGCGCACCGCATGATGCATGGGCCATCTAGCAGGTATCTTCGTTTATACTGAATTGTCGGCTGCATCGTCCCTGTCACATGTAGCTCATGTTCTTATCTGACTCTAGCTACACCCAATTTTTTCAGCATCGACACTACGTTCTACAATGTCCACTGCATGATGTACTTCAACAGGGAATACGTGTCTCAGGCAATATGGAGGGTATGCACACTTTTCCTTCGTTCTTTGCACAAAACCAGCTGGTGCATTTTCATATCTGATGAAATTTTGTGTATTTCCCTCTGTTTTCTCTGCGGTCAGGGTCAGCTGGTGCCGTTCAGGCATCAGCTCATGAGGCTTGTGCTCACCATGCCAGGGAACATGGCGTCTCCTCCAGCACAAGTGGTCGATCCCGAAGTGTGATGTGCACCTATGTATGAAGCGGGCGTTGGAGTTTATGTACTAATTATTTTGCACCGAACTAGACGTTTAGTCATCAGTGCATCTGCTTCCAATTTCGAAGACTCTGCCTATATTGTAATGTGCACCTATTAATTTGTATAATTAAAGACCATCTGCTATCAGTTCTTGTCATGTCTCCATATGTTGTTGTGACACTTGCAAAAACATCGTTTTGCGAGGTTGCAACTGCTTGGGCCAACTAGTGCAACAATTGCAGACACGATATCTGCAACCCTTCCCCCAATTGGTAATAGGGAAAATGTCTCATTGCTTTGCTGCGGCGACGCCGGGACTAGATGCTAGCCCAACCGAAAAATGCATCTCCCCATCTACTAAACCGGAAGTTCGACTTATGAAAAAACGAGTCCAATAAGAGACTAGACCGTTTTTTGGACCACGGGTACCTTGTAAAAACATTCATTTCGGCCTTTCCGGCCGGAAAACTACATTTATTTGTGTATGGACTCGCACTTCATGGGTGCCTCGGGGAAACCAAGCACTATACCGTCTACCTGAAAATGCTTTGTCTCGACGAAATGCAATGATGCTTGCTACTACATGGTGAAAATCCTCCCTCCAAGGGATATTGTGAGGTTATGAGCATTTCTTGAAAATAAAAAATGAACAAGGACTGTTGTCCGGAAGTTCGACTTATGAAAAAACGAGTCCAATAGGTTTTTATCGAGACACAATTACCTTGTAAAAAACATTCATTTCGGCTTTTTCATTCCAAAAAACCACATTTATTTGCAAGGTCTGAAGAATCTCTGTTTTGCTCTGATGAGGTACGGCGAAAGGTCTCATTGCCTTGCTGCGGCGACACCGGGAGTAGATGCTAGCCCAACCGAAAAAATGCCTCTCCCCAACTATTATCCGGAAGTTCGACTTATGAAAAAACGAGTCCAACAGGAGACTAGCCCGGTTTTTTCGGGACACAAGTACCTTGTAAAAACATTCATTTTCGGCATTTTTCATTCCAAAAAACCGCATTAATTAATGTATGGACTCGCACTTCATGGGTGCCTCGGAGAAACCAAGAACTACACCGTCTACCCGAGGATGCCAGTGCTTGGGCCAACTAGTGCGGTGCCCGAGGCGAAGCATGAAAAATCCTCCCCTTAAAGGGATATTGTGAGGTAATGAGCATTTTGTGAAAATCAAAAATGAACAAGGACTGTTGGGTAGATGGGACTAGTAATCGGGTGTTAAGTTATGAGCAAAATGACCCAAAATCGGATTGCAAAAATGACCGTGCCTGATGATACAAGTGGATTAGGGAAAATCAGAGAAAAATTTGAAACCCCTGTAGACTAACTCGTTGAGTGTCAGCACTTTGGGGGGGGGGATCTAGCGTAAAAAGTGAAACGTGGACAAGACCGTTGGACCAAAACGTGGCCGGCTTCGTTGGTTTTGCACGACGTGCTGAACAGTAGATAGTACAAATCAACCGACATGCATGGTACGTGCATTTTGACTATGCAGGTCGTGCAAAAGAGCGTGGGGGCGGAAAAACAAGGGCGGGCTTTGACTGAAATCCAGACGCATAGTAAACTCAAGTACGTCCAAAGTGGGGCCGTCGTTATTACATTTTTTACAACACTTGTGGCGACCGCATCTACCTGGTGCTACTGCATTAAACTAATCCGTGGTCCATGCGTTTGCTCCAACGCTAATGCTGTCGGGGAGGGGCACCAGATTGCCGCTGATTTGGACGAGCTCAGCGAGAATCTCCTGATGCTCTGCAACGATGCCACCCTGGGTGATTAACACGCAAAAACACGTGTTAGCGTGCCCATCGAGAATGATAGAAAAACAACGCCGAATTGATGAAACAATTACCTCAGACATATCCGAGACGATGTTCTCTCCATCGAAATGTTTAGCGACACGAGTAATCCAAACACCTGTGTCCTTTCTGCAAACAAATGCCAGTATGAAAAAAATTAGGCTCCCACAATCGTGCACAGACCTAGGCGAGGAGTGATAACTTACGGATGGACTGTGGTGGGTGAGGTCACGTGAAACTTTTTCTCCCATCTAATGCAGTCAATGGGCCAGTTGGTAAACAACTTGTAAATGAGTGTGAAAAAGGCAATATGGAGCTTGTCGGCAACGGCTTCCAACAGATCCTTGCGGCGTGCTGTGGTGCACATCCCGTACGATGGGTCAAAAATATTTATTATCTTGCGATGCATCTCCCAGGCGTACAAGCACCAGCCGAAATCAAAAATGGTTGGCACGTAGAACTACAGAAAGCGTGACGTAAGAAAATCGAAAGGGGTGGGCGTAATATTTATTTATCCGATAAAGCGTTTGTCCGTTACCATGGTACATTCGGCGATGTTGAATAGCACGTGGGTTCCGACGAGCTGTGCTCGGACGGACAACAGATTCCAGATTTCTTCTCCGGCAAGTGCGGCTGTCTGTTGCAAAAAAAATAATTATTTTAGATACGGCAGTGTGTGTATCCTCATTTGGCAAAAAAGATAGGATATGTTTTGCGCGCGTACCAAAAAATCTGGTTCTAGAAATTTACGCCACCGTGGTGCGTTGTTGGGGTAAAGCGATTCACCATCGATTTGGTCTTGCCGTCGAAAAACAAGTGCACACACTTCGTGGTCGAGCGGGTCTTTCCCTACGATCTGGGTCAGCAACGGGCTTGGCGTGGCATGACATATAAATGGCCTGTATATGGATAATGTTAGTTCGACATCGGGTTGACCAACTAAAACGCAACTGCGTGGCCGTGGAGCGTTGCATGGTTACCTGGAGAGTTCTTCGGCAGACAAGGTTTGCAAGAAAATGTCTGCCGATTTCCACACGGTTGCCTTGACAGCGGGGCGATCCTGGCCGTTCATCTAGTGCGGGGGAGCGTACGTAGCATGCATGGCTTCTTGCTTGGGCGGCAAGTCACGTGATGACTGGCCGAAAAGCACAGTGTCGGCTATGTGCGACGCGTCCCCATCGAGCATCATTATCAAACCGGCCAGGCCGTCCCACCAACCCTTCTGTTCGTCCGCCGGCGACTGGCACAGTAACAAGTTCTTGGAGTGCGTGGGCATGACAAAACTAGAAAACTCTACAGGATCTGCCAGGGCACAAAAAATGTATTATTGTAACACACTATGTGCCGAAAAAAGTAAAAATAATGATATGACCGTAACAGATGCAAAAAAACCTTGTGCGCGTGCTATCCTTGTTTTTTTGGCCACCGAGCCACCGGATGAGGTAGACTTCTGGCCAGACGAGCTTTCCCCTGCGTACAAATGTAACGATTCAAAAAAGTGGGTGTCTGGATGTGGATAAGCTTGTTCATTCGCAAGTGGACATACCATCAGACTCTGTCATGTCCAGCTTGTGACGATAAATGTTGGTGCAACGTGGAGAGGCCAGATTGGTCGGTGTGTTAATGATGCATGGCAGTGTGCGGAGGCTACAACATATGCATCCCTCGCCCAACTCGCTTACAAGTGCGTCCAAAAACGCGGTGTTCTCTTTTATTAAATCGTCCTTGAGAGAATTTGCCAGCCTAAATGTGGTGGCGCTGTGTTTCTTCATCAGCATCCCGACCCTCGACGTTTCCTGGCATCAAGGCATGCAGTCGCATAAATCATATACTGGTTGTCCCGTGAGACACAACAAAAATCGCCAAAAATTGACTAGACCGTTGAAGGACTCACCAGCTTGGGAAAATTTTCCTTCAGGTACGAGGAGAAATCGCCTGCCGTGGGGGTGCGCGCGAAAGCAGGTGCTTGGGTCGCTGGGGATGGTGGGGCCCTGTGTGGCACTTGTGGCAGACGGAACAAGATTGGGTGTGCATTGATGCACGCAGTGCCGCGGGGCACCTGACTGGGACTAGCCGATGCGGGCAAGGTGAAGCATGTAAGGCGACCGGGGAGCATGCTGGTTGGGTGGAACACCGGATCCGGTGGCGTGTCCCACACGCTCCTGGCGTAGCACACCTGGTCGCCGGGGCGCAGCTGCATGTGCACATTTATTGGCTAGTGAGTTATCGCGTGCAAGAATTAATCAAGGCTAAAACTATTTGCTGATGGTGAATTAGGAGAAATCAAAGAGGAAAAAAGACCATCGCTCCGGAAAAGTCTGATACTCCTTTCATCCCCACGCTGCATTGCATGATCATGCGTTTGTATTGCTGGTCATCAAATGCAGCTATTCGAGGGAACGTGCTGTGCGAGAGGTTGAGTGATCCAAGGTCGATATTGTCTAGGTAAAAAACCTACGCGCAAAAAATAATTGTTAACTCCGTAAGAAAACTACGTGCATTTGGCGCTAAAGGATTACTTTGCTACTAGGGATCCGAATGCTGACCTGCAAGAATAAATGACAAGCGTGCAGATACGACACATCCCGTCCAGCCTTGATGTCTGCTTTAACTCTTAAGCATGCCGCCATGAGCTCTTTGATTATGTACTCGCACCAATTGAACTCCGTGATGTGTTCTATTTGTGCAATTGCGCCCCAATAATGTGTGTTCGTGGTGTCGTGGCTAGGTGACGGGGCGAGTAAATATCCAACCGCATACATGACAAAAGCCATTTTGAAAGAATCGATCTCGAGACTGGAACTTTTTTCATCTACGTGCCTACCCAGAATCTGTTCGACAGCTGTCAATAGATTTTTTCCATGCTGGCTAATATCTAGTACATCGCGCACAAAAGTGATGTCCGTGCCCGAGGCTTTCTGTATCCGCAAGCGACCGCACGACACTCCTAAAATCTTGTGCACGTCGCTTGCCCTAAAGGATATATCCCTTCCAGGACGGATGTATATGGTTCTAGACACCTCTTCCACTCTAGACATGAGCCATATACTTAACTTCAGATTGATTCTAGGGAAATGTGGTAGAAACAATATGCCACCAAACTCCATCTCATCTACGAGAGATCTTTTGAATGCATCAAAGGAATCTACCATGGCACGTACTTTCGTGGGTGAGCAGCGTGATGTAGGAGAAGGGGTCGTGACCAGCGACTGCATGCCCTCGTCCATCTGTGCAACACAAAAACATAACCATAGTTAGTGCACGTGTGACGCCCGCGCGCACAAAAATCCCATGCATGCAAATCATAGAGAGCGCGGGCTGATGCTCATCGGCGACGGGCAGCAAAGGAGTCGACGAGCAAAGAGATCTCTCTGGCTTGGTGCTGGCGATTTGAGATAGCAGTGACTGTGGTGTTGCTTCCCCGGGTGGTGTGGCCGGTCAATTTATAAGCGGACGTCTGCTGCGTAGCCGGCCTCTAGAAGAGTCGTTGCGTTGATGGCGCAATAAATGATAGATGGGTGGCTTTATGATTTGCAGGGCAGGTGGAGGAATTGATTTACTTTGCCATGACTCGTTTGATAATTGGGCACGCGTCGTGGGCGGCATGCAAGCAATGTCCAGCATGCTTAGCAAAGGAAACTCAGTGCTCAATTACATGAAAAGAAAACGCTCGCGTCTATTATTGATTGGCCCTGTGCTTACATCAAGATGCAACGACACGAAACACATCGGCCAGGCAGCTAAAAACCGCGTTACACTCTGAAAAAAAGCTAGCTGCAACCATACGGTGACCTACATCGACTCAGGCGCTCTCAGAACTTCAGCGTGCAAATCATTTCCATGACCACCAGGTTGACGACGCCAAGCGCGAAGATGTTCTTCAGCCATGCTTGGTTTTCTTCAAGCAGAGATACATGTCGATGGACTGATGCATGTGAAATGAGGTGTCCCCAACGGGCGCTGAAGTACTGAATGTACTTGTTCTCCCACTTCCAAAACCCGCACCCGCCGAACTGCCAAGCTAAATGATCAACACAAAAAAGGGTTGGGTGGGGGCGCGAACCGGGTGGAGATAGATCTTGGGCAACTTACTCCATGCCTTTCGCACTTGTAGAAGTGCCTCCCTGGGTTTTCTACAGTCCCTGAGACAAACCACACAACGAATCCGGCGTTGCACTCCGGGCAACGGATGAGAGGGAGAGGGGGAACCTGGTTGGCGGTGTGGTGCGACGCAGGAGGGGGGAGCTAAGCTGAGACTTGGATGAACACATGGTGTTGAGCGGGGCGGGCGAACAAGGATTTGAGTGAGGACGAGTGCGAATATGATTTGCGCGAGGTGTTTATGTAGACTGGGAAACGGAGATGAATGCAACTACCGGTTGCGCCAGCTGCAAGTAGCCGTTGGACACCGCGTTGCTGCGCTGCGGCCCCATCGTCTGAGCGTGTCAGCTTCGTGAGAATACGCAGGATACAGATTGTTATACTAGAGTTCTCATTCATTATACAATGAGCTCGTATTAAAAGTGCACGAATCACGTGATATTGTGTGGACCGGATAACGGCAGCGCGTAGCCGCATGTCCACTCGAGATTATTCGCTTCCCAAATACCTCACTTTTATAAGCCGTGGTGTGGGCTAGGGCTGCATTTAATGTCGTATGAATACACGGGCGAGGCGACACCCAACCGATCGAATAATTGCTTTGGGCGCTGGGTGGACATAATTGAGCTGTTGCCCAAGTTCGGTTCTCGCAGTGCGCATCTCGTCTTTCCGTCGACCGTGGACGAATAGAGCAAGTAGGAAAAATTCAGCGCCGTCGTCGTCTTCTAGCTGCGGCACGCCCGTAAGCATCACTCCAAATTTCTTTGTTGCGAGAGACACGCAACTAGGAGGCCGTTGCATTGATGGATCATCAATTCATTGTTGGGTGCATTCAGTAGGGGTCTCAGGTTAAAGTGACGCCCCAGGCAAACTATGCATGTACAGTGTCAAACAGTAAAAATTACTGTAGCTATACCTATAGTCAACGAAGTGCTAGCCAGCCACGCCCCAGGCCAAGGCCCTGGCTGCCTGGGGCCTGAATCCGCCACTGGGTGCATTTATGTTTTGTAGGGGCAGCTGAGCATATTCACTCCTATGCTATGTCTTTAATATGTGCATCGGATGTGGGAAGGACTAGTGATACGGGATCTCATGTGCTACAATGCTCGAATGAATCCTGGACCGCTAGATCATATTCAAAGGAACATGATGAATGCAAGGGTGATGACCAGCTCCTCCACCGCAGGATATACCAGAAGCATCCTGGATTCTATACTTAATTAAGCCCATGGGAATGGGAAGATGAGCATTTCTGGATTTCCTCAATTTTGCCCATTTTTTATTTAGCAGGAGCATATGTGAAATGATGCATGTAACCTTGTTATCACAAGAAAAAAAGTACAACACACTTCTACTAGTAAAAACCATATACACATTCTAAAACTGTAGATGTTAGCTTGAAAAAAAAGAAGTATAGCATGTCTCTCGCAATGGAGTACTAGGTCCGTTGTCCAACTGATTTCAGATTGTACAAGCTAGAACGGCACATGGAATATGTGAAGACCAACAGCGGAAAATGTTCGTTTACAATAGTACTCTTTGTGGATTATCATAATTGACATTATATGCAAATTTACGGACTAGACATACCAGAATACTATTAGTGTTTCACGGACAAAGTAACCAAAAAATTACTAGATTTATTTTGTTGAACTTTTAGCAGTATAAAAGAAAAATATGGAGATGGCATAATTTCATATGGAGATTGCACGAATAGCAAGACATGAGTGAAAACCAGGTTTAAGTTTCTGTGTCTGGGCAATGAAACTAAGCATTTTTTCTGCCTGTAAGTGAAACCGAGGCTCATAAACTAGTACTACTAGTAGGAAAAGGGCCTGATGCTTAATTAATAACATGAATCAGAGTGTTTTTTGTATATTTTTCCATGGAGAGGCTGCTCATCACGCGTGCTTTCATCGTGTCCCTTCCAACATAATCGAAAGGCCCATGATCCATCGGAGCATTGTATCACTTGAGTTGCGGTATCACCAGATATGTTGCCCGCATGTGGGCTGCGAGATTGTTGAATTATTTCCGTTGGGCTGCTGGGTGTGGGATTAATGCACGCGCTGCCTCGCTGGCCATGCACTGCATGTGTCAGGTGCACATACACACGCTATACCGAATGCTATACAAGGGGGTGAATCCTTATACGGCCGGAGGGTATTAAAGTTGCACGCATCATGTGACAACATGCGGTGTGGATTTCGGACGCGCGTGGTGGCATGTCCACTCGTGATTTATCGACCAACACCGGTGTTTAGTTTAATATCAAACATCACTAAACAACATAGGGTCTACAATATACAATATCATGTTCATGACAAGTAGTACAAAGAAAACTAGATAACACATAGAATTTGGATAAACAACAACCTAAAGCATGACATGGTTTTAATATATAAAAAACGCTTGCAACATGGATAAAAATGAATATGTAAAGCATATCTAAGATATCTTCATGCGAAACAATAATAAAATATGAAGTATTCCATAACTCCAGAAATCAAGCAAAGCTTCAAATAATTCTACAAAGTCCTAAGCATGGAAACAGCTCACCAAAATCTATACACGATCTTAACGTAGGACAATAAAGAATAACAAACATTACCAAAATATGAATAATAAGATTACACTAATGATGCTCCAAATTTAATTACAATAACAACACCCACCAAGCATGTATGAACAATTAATGATAACCCAGTACATAAATAAACTCCTATACATGGTGATAATTCACAAGAACTAGTACAGAGGCATAGCTGACTTCTCCATGACGTGTGAAATTATGTACATGAAACAAAAAAAACTATATTAAACTCTATTGTCTTAATTAACAAAATGACTAGATAAAGTATATACTAAAAATCGATTGATCAAACTACCAGCTAACTCCAGCAATGGGTTTGTATGGTCATGGGGAGCATTTAATACATTCAGCACAAAGTCATCTAAGGAACAAAAACTACGGTAACATGCCGATGTCATCGAATGACATCCGTTCATGCATCGGCGTGCCAACACAGGAAATGGCCGAACCATGATGTCTACTGGATTCTAAGAATTAAAATAAACATGGATGTGAAAGGGTCTGGAACAACACTTCTAGAGAGCGAAGGGATGGTGCGACGAACTCGAACGAACAAAGTCTAAGCAGATGTGAAATTATCCATCTGTAGTCAATGTATCATGTTCTTTCTTATCTGAATGGATTTACGACATAAAGGAGGACCTTCATAGGCAAGGGTTTGGACGGGATGCTGCGCCTCCGGGATCGAGCACAGGCATCCATGTATCACCTTTTCTTTGAGGAGAGTTCTTGGGAGAATGGTGAAGGGAGAGATTAGAGAAACTAGGGGAGACTATAGCAATTAAAGGAGGTAAAAGGATGGTTTCCATCATAGCTCTAGGTTTCCCTGATGTAAGTGGGAACGTGGAGCATCCACATTATACTACTTATAAAAAGTGCCAGTTGCAATTATTCTAAAGGCACCAAATTTAGTGTACACCGGACAACTACCGCCCTATGATCTAATCCATCATCTATAACGCTATGCTCCCTAGTTTTAAAGATCCCACATTCAATTGATGTGCCCAATTGAAGTTGAGTCACCCGATTTTGACTGGGTCAACAATTTCTCAAAGTGTCTCATCCAGTTCTTTTATACCATACACTATGCTTCCTAATTTTTAAGTTCTCAACAGGTCTTCAATTTAGAATTGGGTCACCCGAGTTTGACCAGGTAAATAACTTCTCGAGGAGCTCTCCCATTCAATTCTTTTAATTCCCTATGTTTCCTAAGTTTGAAGCTCTTTCATTCAATTGAGCAATTTTGAATTTGGTTTACGATTTTGACCCTGGACAATGAATTTTTAAATCAATCAGCAGCAACTGGCCCATAAAAACATATTAATCCCACGCCTCTCTCACCACCTAAAAAAAGAAGCGTCACCATGTAATACTGTAGCACTAATATAATACATGCAACCACCCTAAGATAAATATATGTTGGTTAGCGGATAACACAAAACCATACCACGAAAGGCCCATCAAATATCACAACATTATGAATAAAAATAAAATACACTCTGTCATCTCCCCCACCCACCAAACTAAATATTCCATCAGTTCCAGAATATAACTGGCATTAGATTTTTGGAAAGTCAAAAAATTCGTTAACTTTGACCAACTTCATATAAATTACATTGACATCCACAACATTGAACAAAAAAGTATGGAAATTCATTTCAAGATGAATCTAATCATACCGATTTGATATTATGGATTTTCGTATAGTTCCGTACAAATTTGATCAAACTTAAAATGTTGGACTTTTCAAAAAAAGTTACACACCTTATTTTTTGAAACGGAGTGAGTAATTTTTGTAAGAACCTAACAACACCAATGGCACAGCAAAGTGCGCCCAACCCTCTAATTTAGTTAAATAATAAAAGTCTATTTTTCTTCCCTTGTATGACACCAAATCCAACGGCTCAAATTCAATTTTCTACCACAATAGACAATCTCATGCACGTAATGCCCCTTCCAAATTGGTGGGACCAAGACACAATTAATGATATAGTTAAACCAAGCAACAATCAATCTAAGTCTTCGATTATGAAGGGACAGTAAGAAAAATATAGAGGGGGGGTGGTTTGGCTGTGACCCAGGAAAGAGAAAAGGTAGGGGAGAGAGAGACAGAGAGATATGGGCTTCACCCATTTGGTAGGGAAGAGAGAGATGCAGATTGGGCTAGGCCCATTTGGTTTGGAAGGAGACAAAAAATGTGTGTTGCGCCCAGGGAAGAGAGAAGAAAATAGAAATTGATTTCTTTTTTTACATAAATTTAGACAGTGAATAAAGAATGAAATATAAATCAAATGATGTTCAAAAAATCCAAAGAAAATTCTGGGCAGCATACTTTAATATGTCAAAAATGAGAAAGGTAAAGCCCAACTAAAAGAAATGTACAAAATTAAAACATTTAATTTAGGTTAACATTAATTCAAATTAAATTCTCCAAATGTATGAAAACTTAATTTATGATTTTCTTAACAAAATAAAACAAACAATTTTTTGGCCTTGTTTTTTTAGAAAATAATTTTTAAACATTCTGTAACTCAAGATGCTACAATGTTTATTGTTGGATCCTATGCATGAGTTTGTTGGGCTAGTTTTCTCCCAATTTGTGAAGAGTTATCTTTCTTGTCATTTCTTTCGGTACTTCAATTCGGCATATTTTCATGCGATCAATTATTCATGCTTAGTTGCTTGAACACTTAACATTTTTATAGAGTCATGAAAAATATCCACCGAATCAATTGCCCATGTAGACTTTTCTTGCGAACATGACTTTTGCCTGCGATGGCCTTCCAGATGGTGCCAACTCCGGTGCATTGTTTTGTGGCATTGGAGCACACATACCCTTATTGACGCAAACACATTTGAAGAGTACGCAATATCCGAGGTTAAAGCCCCCCTTTTGGCAACTCTTCATGCATTCGTTCCCGTGCACGCATCCATGGTCGTAATCCTTGTTCATGGAGGGTAAAAGCTGATGAAAATCCTCCGCACCTGCACCAGAGAGTTTGACACCCAGAACTTTAATTAATATATATACTTGCATGATGCCACTATGATCGATTTGCCAAATGCACACACATATACAATTTTATTAAGAATGTGTAACCCATGAGCTTACAATATGTATGTATATGTATAAATTGGAGTTAAGATATGATCTTACGGTAGTATCTGAACTTTATGAACTTACCGTGGCACACGAGGAGCAAACCCATAGCAAAGGCAACAAGAAATTGTTCTCTGTTGAACTCCATGGCCAAGACGATTAAACTTTTCTTTGCTTGTGCTTTGATGGGATTGATGTTAACCGATCTACGCTATTTATAGAGATGTTCATTTGAGCTTCCATTGAATGTTCCAGATGAACCGATGTGGAATCCAAATTGTAGATATAATAGTATTCATGTCTCATAAATGCTGGTGCTTTAGTACTTCAAATATGTGATAACAAATGTTGGATATACATATATTTCTATCTCGCCTATAAATTCAAGTGCTTTAATACTGCAATATGTGATATCAAAATGTCATATATACATGTATTTGTGTCTCATGTATAAATGAAAGTGCTTTAATACTGGAAATACATGGTATCCAAATGTTGGACACGTTGATATTTCTATCCCCTGTACAAATGTAAGCATTTTAATACAACAAATAAATGATATCAAAATGTCAGATATAAATGTAATTCTATCTCGCATGTAAGTGCAAGTGCTTCAATACTACAAATAAGCGGCATCAAAATGTTAGATATACATGAATTTATATCTTGTGTATAAGTGCAAGTGCTTTAATACTATAAATACTTGTATTTCTATCTTGCGCTTGCCTGCTGATGTTTAGATCTACTTTTCCAATGCCATATCATCAACTTGTGTTTTTGAATGAAGTGAATACTTCATGATAATCTCAAAGTTTTGTGATAATATAAAGAAAGCGGTACAAGACATAACATCATGCGTTCATTGATCTAGTAAAGCATTACTATATCAATAGCCCCCACAATCAATATATGCTCAAAACTATATAATCTGTTCAGCATTAATATTATCTTTATAATTGTACGTAACATCATCTGATCATCTCATGGAGCCTTACTATAATAGATACATCATCTTAACAATGCTTCAGTGAACCCATATTATTACTTCGACCACAACATATAGATTTTTCTAACTATAAATGCAATATGAACAAGAATTTTAATGACATGTCCTGATGTAGAATCACAAAAAACATTGGCTATCTTGTTATCTTAGATTAAACTTTATGTTTCCCGCAAAAAAGAGATTAAACTCTATGTATTGGTCTAAGGTCCATACAAATAGCACATTTGGTCATTAATATGATGTTGTTTTTGTTGGGGAACACAATATTTCAAAAAATTTACCTACAATCACGCAAGATCCATCTAGGAGATGCATAGGAACGAGAGGAGAGAGTATGTCTATGTACCTTCATTGACCGAAAGTGGAAGCCTTTAGTAACACGGTTGATGTAGTCGAACGTCTTCGTGATCCAACCGATCCAAGTACCGAACGTACGACACCTCCACGATCTACACACGTCAGCTCGGTGATGTCCCTCAAACTCTTGATCCAGTTGAGGCCGAGGGAGAGTTCCGTCAGCACGACGGCATGTTGACGGTGATGATGGAGTTACCGACGCAGGGCTTCGCCTAAGCACCACGACAATATGACCAAGGTGTAGAGGGGGGCACCGCACACGGCTAAAGATCAACTTTTTGTGTCTATGAGGTGCCCCCTCCCCCGTATATAAAGGAGGGGAGGAGGAGGAGGGCCGGCCTCAAGGGGCGCGCCCAAGAGGAGGATTCCAACTCCTAGTAGGAGTAGGTTCCCCCCTTTCCTAGTACAAATAGGAGAAGAAGGAAGGAGAGGAAGAAGAGAGGGAAAGGGGGGCCGACCCCCTAGCCCTAGTCTAATTCGGTTTGGGCTAGGGGGGCACGCCACACCTTGGCCTACCTCCTCTCTTCCACCATTAGGCCCATGAGGCCCAATAACTTCCCGGGGAGGGGGGGGGGGGTTCCGGTAACCCCCAGTACTCCGAAACAACCCGAACCATTCAGGTGTCTGAATGTAGCCGTCCAATATATGAATCTTTATGTCTCGACCATTTCGAGATTCCTCGACTTGTCCGTGAGCACATCCGGGACTCCGAACAACCTTCGTTACATCAAATCACATAACTCATAATACATATCGTTATCGAATGATAAGCGTGCGGACCCTACGGGTTCGAGAACTATGTAGACATGACTGAGACTCATCTCTGGTCAATAACCAATAGCGGAACCTGGATGCTCATATTAGTTCATACATATTCTACGAAGATCTTTGTTGGTCAAACCGCATAACAACATACGTTGTTCCCTTTGTCATCGGTATGTTACTTGCCCAAGATTCGATCGTCGGTATCATCATATCTAGTTCAATCTCGTTACTGGCAAGTCTCTTTACTCGTTCCGTAATGCGTCATCCCGTGACTAACTCAATAGTCACATTGCTTGCAAGGCTAATAGTGATGTGCATTACCGAGAGGGCCCAGAGATACCTCTCCGATACACGGAGTGACAAATCCTAATCTCGATCTATGCCAACTCAACAAACACCATCAGAGACACCTGTAGAGCATCTTTATAATCACCTAGTTACGTTGTGATGTTGATAGCACACAA
This sequence comes from Triticum monococcum, assembly GCA_034509565.1. Classification (NCBI taxonomy): domain Eukaryota; kingdom Viridiplantae; phylum Streptophyta; class Magnoliopsida; order Poales; family Poaceae; genus Triticum; species Triticum monococcum. The sequence continues at coordinate 747,790,068 of CM067843.1, read as the reverse complement.
GGTGTTCGGTCGGTATTCGGGAGTTGCATAATCTCATAGTCTGAGGAACATGTATAAGCCATGAAGAAAGCAATAGCAATAAACTAAACAATCATAGTGCTAGGCTAACGGATGGGTCTTGTCCATCACATCATTCTCTAATGATGTGATCCCATTCATCAAATGACAACACATGTCCATGGCTAGGAAACTTAACCATCTTTGATTAACGAGCTAGTCAAGTAGAGGCATACTAGGGACACTTTGTTTGTCTATGTATTCACACATGTACTAAGTTTTCGGTTAATACAATTCCAGCATGAATAATAAACATTTATCATGATATAAGGAAATATAAACAACAACTTTATTATTGCTTCTAGGGCATATTTCCTTCAGTCTCCCACTTGCACTAGAGTCAATAATCTAGTTCACATCGTCATGTGATTTCACACCAATAGTTCACATCTTTATGTGATTAGTTCACATCTTCATGTGACTAATACCCAAAGGATTTACTAGAGTCAATAATTTAGTTCACATCGCTATGTGATTAACACCCAAAGAGTGATCTTGTTTTGCTTGTGAGAGAAGTTTAGTCTACGAGTCTGCAACATTCAGATCCGTATGTATTTTGCAAATTTTAATGTCTACAATACTCTGCACGGAGCTACTTGATAACCCACAAGTATAGGGGATCGCAACAGCTTTCGAGAGTAGAGTATTCAACCCAAATTTATTGATTCGACACAAGGGGAGCCAAAGAATATTCTAAAGTATTAGCAGCTGAGTTGTCAATTCAACCATACCTGGAAACTTAGTATCTGCAGCAAAGTGTTTAGTAGCAAAGTAATATGATAGTGGTGGTAGCGGCAACAAAAGTAAAGACAGCAAAAGTAATGTTTTTGGTATTTTGTAGTGATTGTAACAGTAGCAGCGGGAAAGTAAATAAGCGAGAACCAGTATATGGAAAACTCGTAGGCACCGGATCAGTGATGGATAATTATGCCAGATGCGGTTCATCATGTAACAGTCATAACATAGAGTGACACAGAACTAGCTCCAATTCATCAATGTAATGTAGGCATGTATTTCGTATATAGTCATACGTGCTTATGGAAAAGAACTTGCATGACATCTTTTGTCCTACTCTCCCGTGGAAGTGGGGTCCTATTGGAAACTAAGGGATATTAAGGCCTCCTTTTAATAGAGAACCAGAACAAAGCATTAGCACATAGTGAATACATGAATTCCTCAAACTATGGTCATCACCGGGAGTGGTCCCGATTATTGTCACTTCGGGGTTGCCGGATCATAACACATAGTAGGTGACTATAGACTTGCAAGATAGGATCAAGAACTCACATATATTCATGAAAACATAATAGGTTCAGATCTGAAATCATGGCACTCGGGCCCTAGTGACAAGCATTAAGCATAGCAGGGTCATAGCAACATCAATCTTAGAACATAATGGATACGAGGGATCAAACCCTAACAAAACTAACTCGATTACATGATAAATCTCATCCAACCCATCACCGTCCAGCAAGCCTACGATGGAATTACTCACGCACGGCGGTGAACATCATGAAATTGGTGATGGAGGATGATTGATGATGACGACGGCGATGAATTCCCCTCTCCGGAGCCCCGAACGGACTCCAGATCAGCCCTCCCGAGAGGTTTTAGGGCTTGGCAGCGGCTCCGTATCGTAAAACGTGATGATTTCTTCTCCCTGGTTTTTTTCTCTCCGAAAGAAAATATATAGAGTTGGAGTTGGCGTTGGAGGGCATCCAGGGGGCCCACGAGGTAGGGGGGCGCGCCCCCACCCTCGTGAGAAGGGTGTGGGCCCCCTGGTCTTCATCTTTGGCGAGGATTTTTTATTATTTTTTCTAAGATGTTCCGTGGAGTTTCAGGTCATTCCGAGAATATTTGTTTTCTGCACATAAAACAACACCATGGCAATTCTGCTGAAAACAGCGTCAGTCCGGGTTAGTTCCATTCAAATCATACAAGTTAGAGTCCAAAACAAGGGCAAAAGTGTTTGGAAAAGTAGATACGATGGAGACGTATCAACTCCCCCAAGCTTAAACCCTTGTTTGTCCTCAAGAAATTTAGTTGACAAACTGAAAGAAAGAAAGAAAAACTTTTACAAACTCTATTTGCTCTTGTTGTTGTAACTATGTCAAGCCAGCATTCAAGTTTTCAGCATAGATCATAACTAACCACATTTGCAATAATTCTCAGGTCTCGCAATTACTCATATCAATAGCATAATCAACTAGCAAGTCATAATAATAAATCACGGATGACAACACTTTCTCAAAACAATCGTAATATGATATAACAAGATGGTATCTCGCTAGCCCTTTCTGAGACTGCAAAACATAAATGCAGAGCACCTTTAAAGATCAAGGACTGACTAGACATTGTAATTCATGGTAAAAGAGATCCAATCAGAGTCACACCCAATATAAATTAACAGTGATGAATGCAAATGACGGCTGTGCTCTCCAGCTAGTGCTTTTTAATAAGAGGGTGATGACTCAACATAAAAGTAAATGGATAGGCCCTTCGCAGAGGGAAGAAGGGATTTGTAGAGGTGCCAGAGCTCGGTTTTGAAATAGAGATAAATTGTATTTTGAGCGGTATACTTTCATTGTCAACGTAACAACTAAGAGATGGCGATATCTTCCATGCTAAACACATTATAGGCGGTTCCCAAACAGAATGGTAAAGTTTATACTCCCCCTCCACCAACAAGCATCAATCCATGGCTTTCTCAAAACAACGAGTGCCTCCAACATACATCAGGTCCCAGGGGGAGTTTTGTTTGCAATTAATTTTGATTTAGTTTGCATAAAGCATGGGATTGGGCATCCCGGTGACCAGCATTTTCTCGTGAGTGAGGAGCGGAGTCCACTCCTCTTGAGAATAACCCGCCTAACACGGAAGATAAGGACAGCCTTGGTTGATACATGAGCTATTCGAGCATACAAAACAGAATGATTATTTGAAGGTTTAGAGTTTGGCACATACAAATTTACTTGGAATGGCAGGTAGATACCGCATATAGGAAGGTATGGTGGACTCATCTGGAATAACTTTGGGGTTTAAGGGATTGGATGCACAAGCAGTATTCCCGCTTAGTACAGGTGAAGGCTAGCAAAATACTGGGAAGCGACCAACTAGAGAGCGACAACAGCCATGTACATGCATTAAAATTAATAAACATTGGATGCGAGCATGAGTAGGATATAATCCACCATGAACATAAATATCGTGAAGGCTATGTTGATTTTGTTTCAACTACATGCGTGAACATGTGCCAAGTCAAGTCACTTAAATCATTCAAAGGAGGATAACATCCCATCATACCACATCATAATCATCTCAATAGCATGTTGGCACATAAGGTAAATCGTTATAACTCATAGCTAATCAAGCATGGCACAAGCAACTACGATCTCTAATTGTCATTGCAAACATGTTTATTCATAATAAGCTGAATCAAGAACGAGGGACTCATCATATTTACAAAAACAAAGGAGGTCGAGTTCATACCAACTTTTCTCATCTCAGTCAGTCCATCATATATCATCATAATTGCCTTTCACTTGCACGACCGAACGGTGTGAATAATAATAAGAGTGTACGTGCATTGGACTAAGCTGGAATCTGCGAGCATTCAATAAACAGGAGAAGACAAAGCAATATGGGCTCTGGGTTAATTCAACAAATATGCATACAAGAGCCACTTCAACAATTTTAATTATGGTCTTATCCTACTGACCTCCAAATAAAAGAAAAGAAATAAAACTATTTACACGGGAAAGCTCCCAACAAGCAAAAGAAGAACGGGAAATATTTTTGGGTTTTCTTTTTAATTATTACTACTACAGCAGAAAAATAAACTACTACTATTTTTTTTGTTTTTCCTTAAGGTTTAGCAAACACACAAGAAGAAAGTAGGAAAAAGAAAATAAACTAGCATGGATATTATAGTGAAAAAGTATGAGCACCGACATCTACTAATGAGTGTGTGTGAACATAAATGTAATGTCGGTGAGAAATACGTACTTCCCCAAGCTTAGGCTTTTGGTCTAAGTTGGTCTATGGCCACGGCTGGCTTGGCGGATATCCATAATAATAGTTGTTGGGGTCGTACTGTGATGAGGAGGAATAGTTGGGATCATACTGATGTTGGGGAACGTTGCAGAAAACAAAAAAAAATTCCTATGGTTTCACCAAGATCCATCTATGAGTTCATCTAGCAACGAGTATTCAGATTGCATCTACATACCTTTGTAGATCGCGAGCGGAAGCATTCAAAGAACGGGGATGATGTAGTCGAACATGACGTGATCCAAATCACCGATGACCAAGCGCCGAACGGACGGCACCTCCGTGTTCAACACACGTACGGGACGGGAGACGTCTCCTCCTTCTTGATCCAGCAAGGGAGAAGGAGAGGTTGATGAAGATCCAGCAGCACGACGGCGTGGTGGTGGATGCAGGGCGTCACAGTAGCAGGGCTTCGCCTGTACTACGAGAGAGAGACGTAACGGGGAGAGAGGGAGGCGCCAGGGGCTGGTGTATGAAGTCCCTCCTCTCCCCCACTATATATAGGAGGGCCAAGGGGGGGGGGGGGGTGGTGCGCCAGCCTAGGAGATCCAATCTCCTAGGTGCGGCGGCCAAGGGGAGGTTTCCCTCCCCCCCAAGGCACCTAGAGGTGCCTTCCACCATTGGGACTCTTCCCTTATGTGGAACCCTAGGCGCATGGGCTTTTGGGGCTGGTGCCCTTGGCCATCTAGGCCAAGGCGCACCCCCTACAGCCCATGTGGCCCCCCGGGACAGGTGGCCCCACCCGGTGGGCCCCCGGGACCCCTCCGGTGGTCCCGGTACAATACCGATAACCCCGAAACTTGTCCCGATGGCCGAAACAGCACTTCCTATATATAATTCTTTACCTTCAGACCATTCCGGAACTCCTCGTGACGTCCGGGATCTCATCTGGGACTCCGAACAACATTCGGGTTACTGCATATACATATCTTCACAACCCTAGTGTCACCGAACCTTAAGTGTGTAGACCCTACGAGTTCGGGAGACAAGCAGACATGACCGAGACGACTCTCCGGTCAATAACCAACAGCGGGATCTGGATACCCATGTTGGCTCCCACATGCTCCACGATGATCTCATCGGATGAACCACGATGTCGAGGATTCAATCAACCCCGTATACAATTCCCTTTGTCTGTCGGTATGTTACTTGCCCGAGATTCGATCGTCGGTATCCCAATACCTCGTTCAATCTCGTTGCCGGCAAGTCACTTTACTCGTACCGTAATGCATGATCCCGTGACCAGACACTTGGTCACTTTGAGCTCAATATGATGATGCATTACCGAGTGGGCCCAGTGATACCTCTCCGTCATACGTACTGACAAATTCCCAGTCTTGATCCGTGTCAACCCAACAGACACTTTCGGAGATACCCGTAGTATACCTTTATAGTCACCCAGTTACGTTGTGACTTTTGGTATACCCAAAGCACTCCTACGATATCCGGGAGTTACACGATCTCATGGTCTAAGGAAAAGATACTTGACATTGCAAAACTCTAGCAAACGAACTACACGATCTTTATGCTATGTTTAGGATTGGGTCTTGTCCATCACATCATTCTCCTAATGATGTGATCCCGTTATCAATGACATCCAATGTCTATAGTCAGGAAACCATGACTATCTGTTGATCAACGAGCTAGTCAACTAGAGGCTTACTAGGGACATGTTGGTGTCTGTTATTCACACTTGTATTACGATTTCCGGATAACACAATTATAGCATGAATAAAGACAATTATCACGAACAAGGAAATATAATAATAATGCTTTTATTATTGCCTCTAGGGCATATTTCCAACAGTCTCCCACTTGCACTAGAGTCAATAATCTAGTTACATTGTGATGAATCGAACACCCATGGAATTCTGGTGTTGATCATGTTTTGCCCTAGGGAGAGGTTTAGTCAACGGATCTGCTACGTTCAGGTCTGTATGTACTTTACGAATCTCTATGTCTCCATCTTGAACATTTTCACGAATGGAGTTGAAGCGACACTTGATGTGCCTTGTCTTCTTGTGAAACCTGGGCTCCTTGGCAAGTGCAATAGCTCCAGTGTTGTCACAGAAGAGCTTGATCGGCCCCGATGCATTGGGTATGACTCCGAGGTCGGTGATGAACTCCTTCACCCAAATTGCTTCATGTGCTGCCTCCGAGGCTGCCATGTACTCCGCTTCACATGTAGATCCCGCCACGACGCTCTGCTTGCAACTGCACCAGCTTACTGCCCCACCATTCAAAATATACACGTATCCGGTTTGTGACTTAGAGTCATCCAGATCTGTGTGGAAGCTAGCATAGACGTAACCCTTTACGACGAGCTCTTCGTCACCCCCATAAACGAGAAACATTTCCTTAGTCCTTTTCAGGTACTTCAGGATATTCTTGACCGCTGTCCAGTGTTCCTTGCCGGGATTACTTTGGTACCTTCCTACCAAACTTACGGCAAGGTTTACATCAGGTCTGGTACACAGCATGGCATACATAATAGAACCTATGGCTGAGGCATAGGGGATGCCACTCATCTCTTCTATATCTTCCGCCGTGGTTGGACTTTGAGCTGAGCTCAATTTCATACCCTGCAACACAGGCAAGAACCCCTTCTTAGACTGATCCATGTTGAACTTCTTTAATATCTTCTCAAGGTATGTGCTTTGTGAAAGACCTATGAGGCGTCTCGATCTATCTCTATGGATCTTGATGCCTAATATATAAGCAGCTTCTCCAAGGTCCTTCATTGAAAAACTCTTATTCAAGTAGGCCTTGATGCTATCCAAGAGTTCTATATCATTTCCCATCAAAAGTATGTCATCTACATATAATATGAGAAATGCTACGGAGCTCCCACTCACTTTCTTGTAAACGCAGGCTTCTCCATAAGTCTGCGCAAACCCAAACGCTTTGATCATCTCATCAAAGCGAATGTTCCAACTCCGAGATGCTTGCACCAGCCCATAAATCGAGCGTTGGAGCTTGCACACCTTGTTAGCATTCTTAGGATCGACAAAACCTTCCGGCTGCATCATATACAATTCTTCCTTAAGGAAACCATTAAGGAATGCCGTTTTGACGTCCATTTGCCATATCTCATAATCGTAGAATGCGGCAGTTGCTAACATGATTCGGACGGACATTAGCTTCGCTACCGGTGAGAAAGTCTCATCGTAGTCAACCCCTTGAACTTGTCGATAACCCTTAGCGACAAGCCGAGCTTTATAGATGGTCACATTACCATCCGCGTTTGTCTTCTTCTTAAAGATCCATTTATTTTCTATGGCTCGCCGTTCAACGGGCAAGTCAGTCAAAGTCCATACTTCGTTTTCATACGTGGATCCTATCTCGGATTTCATGGCTTCTAGCCATTTGTCGGAATCCGGGCCCGCCATCGCTTCTTCATAGTTCGAAGGTTCACCGTTGTCTAACAACATGATTTCCAAGACAGGGTTGCCGTACCATTTTGGTGCGGAACGTGTCCTTGTGGACCTTCGAATTTCAGTAGGAGCTTGATCAGAAGTATCTTGATCATTATCATTAACTTCCTCTCTAGTCGGTGCTGGCACCTCAGGAACATTTTCTTGAGTTGCGCCATTTTCCGGTTCAAGAGGTAATACTTCATCAAGTTCTACTTTCCTCCCACTTACTTCTTTCGAGAGAAACTCCTTCTAAAGGACCCATTCTTGGCAACAAAGATCTTGCCTTCGGATCTGAGGTAGAAGGTATACCCAATAGTTTCTTTTGGGTATCCTATGAAGACGCATTTTTCCGACTTGGGTTCGAGCTTTTTAGGTTGAAGTTTCTTGACATAAGCATCGCATCCCCAAACTTTTAGAAACGACAGCTTAGGTTTCTTTCCAAACCATAATTCATACGGTGTCGTCTCAACGGATTTCGACGGAGCCCTATTTAAAGTGAATGCGGCAGTCTCTAAAGCATAGCCCCAAAAAGATAGTGGTAAATCGGTAAGAGACATCATAGAGCGCACCATATCTAATAGAGTGCGATTACGACGTTCGGATACACCGTTATGCTGAGGTGTTCCAGGCGGCGTGAGTTGTGAAACTATTCCACATTTTCTTAAGTGTGTGCCAAATTCGTGACTCAAGTATTCTCCTCCACGATCTGATCGTAGAAACTTGATTTTCCTGTCACGTTGATTCTCAACCTCACTCTGAAATTCCTTGAACTTTTCAAAGGTTTTAGACTTGTGTTTCATTAAGTAAACATATCCATATCTACTCAAATCATCAGTGAGGGTGAGAACATAACGATAGCCACCGCGAGCCTCAACACTCATTGGACCGCACACATCAGTATGTATGATTTCCAATAAGTTGGTTGCTCGCTCCATTGTTCCTGAGAACGGAGTCTTGGTCATTTTACCCATAAGGCATGGTTCGCACGTGTCAAATGATTCATAATCAGGAGACTCTAAAAGTCCATATGCATGGAGCTTCTTCATGCGTTTGACACCTATGTGACCAAGGCGGCAGTGCCACAAGTATGTGGGACTATCATTATTAACCTTGCATCTTTTGGTACTCACATTATGAACATGTGTAGCATTACGTTCGAGATTCATAAAGAATAAACTATTCACCATAGGAGCATGACCATAAAACATATCTCTCATATAAATGGAACAACCATTATTCTCGGATTTAAATGAGTAGCCATCTCGAATTAAACGAGATCCCGATACAATGTTCATGCTCAAAGCTGGCACTAAATAACAATTATTAAGGTTTAAAACTAATCCCGAAGGTAAATATAGAGGTAGCGTGCCGACGGCGATCACATTGACCTTGGAACCATTCCCGACGCGCATCGTCACCTTGTCCTTTGCCAGTTTCCGCTTATTCCGCAGCCCCTGCTTTGAGTTACAAATGTGAGCAACTGCACCGGTATCAAATACCCAGGAGCTACTACGGACACTAGTAAGGTACACATCAATTACATGTATATCACATATACCTTTTGTTTTGCCGGCCTTCTTGTCTGCTAAGTATTTGGGGCAGTTCCGTTTCCAGTGACCGCTTCCCTTGCAATAAAAGCACTCAGTCTCGGGCTTGGGTCCATTCTTTGGCTTCTTCCCGGCAGCTTGCTTGCCGGGCGCGGCAACTTCCTTGCCGTCCTTCTTGAAGTTCTTTTTACCCTTGCCTTTCTTGAACTTAGTGGTTTTATTGACCATCAACACTTGATGTTCCTTCTTGACTTGTACCTCTGCTGATTTCAGCATTGCAAACAACTCAGGAATGGTCTTTTGCATCCCCTGCATGTTGAAGTTCATCACAAAGCTCTTGTAGCTTGGTGGAAGCGACTGGAGGATTCTGTCAATGACCGCATCATCTGGGGGATTAACTCCCAGCTAAGACAAGCGGTTATGTAACCCAGACATAGTGAGTATGTGCTCACTGACAGAACTATTTTCCTCCATCTTACAGCTGAAGAATTTATCGGAGACTTCATATCTCTCGATCCGGGCATGAGCTTGAAAAACCATTTTCAGCTCTTCGAACATCTCATATGCTCCATGTCTCTCAAAACGCTTTTGGAGCCCCGGCTCTAAACTGTAAAGCATGCCGCACTGAACGAGGGAGTAGTCGTCAACACGTGTCTGCCAAGCGTTCATAACGTCTTGGTTCTGTGGGACGGGAGCTTCACCTAGCGGTGCTTGTAGGACGTAATCTTTCTTGGCAGCTATGAGGATGATCCTCAGGTTCCGGACCCAGTCCGTATAGTTGCTGCCATCGTCTTTCAGCTTGGTTTTCTCTAGGAATGCGTTGAAGTTGAGGACTACGTGGGCCATTTGATCTACAAGACATATTGTAAAATATTTTAGACTAAGTTCATGATAATTAAGTTCATCTAATCAAATTATATAATGAACTCCCACTTAGATAGACATCCCTCCAGTCATCTAAGTATAACATGATCCGAGTCAACTAGGCCGTGTCCGATCATCACGTGAGACGGACTAGTCAACGTCGGTGAACATTTTCATGTTGATTGTATCTTCTATACGACTCATGCTCGACCTTTCGGTCTTCTGTGTTCCGAGGCCATGTCTGTACATGCTAGGCTCGTCAAGTCAACCTAAGTGTTTGCATGTGTAAATCTGTCTTACACCCGTTGTATGTGAACGTCTGAATAAAACACCCGATCATCACGTGGTGTTTTGAAACAGCGAACTGTCGCAACGGTGCACAGTTAGGGGGAACACTTCTTGAAATTAATATGAGGGATCATCTTATTTACTACCATCGTTCTAAGTAAACAAGATGCAAAACATGATAAACATCACATGCAATCAAATAATAAACGTGACATGATATGGCCAATATCACATAGCTCCTTTGATCTCCATCTTGGGGCTCCATGATCATCTTGTCACCGGCTTGACACCATGATCTCCATCATCGTGTCTCCATGAAGTTGCTCGCCAACTATTACTTCTACTACTATGGCTAACGCGTTTAGCAATAAAGTAAAGTAATTTACATGGCGTTTCTCAATGACACGCAGGTCATACAAAAAATAAAGACAACTCCTATGGCTCCTGCCGGTTGTCATACTCATCGACATGCAAGTCGTGATTCCTATTACAATAGCATGAACATCTCATACATCACATATAGATCATTCATCATTCATCACAACTTTGGCCATATCATATCACAAACCACTTGCTGCAAAAACAAGTTAGACGTCCTCTAATTGTTGTTGCAAGTTTTACGTGGCTGAATTAGGGTTCTAGCAAGAACGTTTTCTTACCTACGTGAAAGCCACAACGTGATTTGTCAACTTCTATTTACCCTTCATAAGGACCCTGTTCATTGAATGCGCTCCAACTAAAGTGGGAGAGACAGACACCCGCCAGCCACCTTATGCAACTAGTGCATGTTAGTCGGTGGAACCGGTCTCACGTAAGCGTACATGTAAGGTTGGTCCGGGCTGCTTCATCCCACAATACCGCTGAAGCAAGAAAAGACTAGTAGCAGCAAGAAAGTTGACAAATCTACGCCCACAACAAATTGTGTTCTACTCGCGCAAGAAGAACTACGCATAGACCTAGCTCATGATGCCACTGTTGGGGAACGTTGCAGAAAACAAAAAAAAATTTCCTACGGTTTCACCAAGATCCATCTATGAGTTCATCTAGCAACGAGTATTCAGATTGCATCTACATACCTTTGTAGATCGCGAGCGGAAGCGTTCAAAGAACGGGGATGATGTAGTCGAACATGACGTGATCCAAATCACCGATGACCAAGCGCCGAACGGACGGCACCTCCGCGTTCAACACACGTACGGGACGGGAGACGTCTCCTCCTTCTTGATCCAGCAAGGGAGAAGGAGAGGTTGATGAAGATCCAGCAGCACGACGGCGTGGTGGTGGATGCAGGGCGTCACAATAGCAGGGCTTCGCCTGGACTACGAGAGAGAGACGTAACGGGGAGAGAGGGAGGCGCCAGGGGCTGGTGTATGAAGTCCCTCCTCTCCCCCACTATATATAGGAGGGCCAAGGGGGGGGGGGTGGTGCGCCAGCCCAGGAGATCCAATCTCCTAGGTGCGGCGGCCAAGGGGAGGTTTCCCTCCCCCCCAAGGCACCTAGAGGTGCCTTCCACCATTGGGACTCTTCCCTTATGTGGAACCCTAGGCGCATGGGCTTTTGGGGCTGGTGCCCTTGGCCCATCTAGGCCAAGGCGCACCCCCTACAGCCCATGTGCCCCCCCGGGACAGGTGGCCCCACCCGGTGGGCCCCCGGGACCCCTCCGGTGGTCCCGGTACAATACCGATAACCCCGAAACTTGTCCCGATGGCCGAAACAACACTTCCTATATATAATTCTTTACCTCCGGACCATTCTGGAACACCTCGTGACGACCGGGATCTCATCCGGGACTCCGAACAACATTCGGGTTACTGCATATACATATCTTCACAACCCTAGCGTCACCGAACCTTAAGTGCGTAGACCCTACGGGTTCAGGAGACAAGCAGACATGACCGAGACGACTCTCCGGTCAATAACCAACAGCGGGATCTGGATACCCATGTTGGCTCCCACATGCTCCACGATGATCTCATTGGATGAACCACGATGTCGAGGATTCAATCAACCCCGTATACAATTCCCTTTGTCTGTCGGTATATTACTTGCCCGAGATTCGATCGTCGGTATCCCAATACCTCGTTCAATCTCGTTACCGGCAAGTCACTTTACTCGTACGGTAATGCATGATCCCGTGACCAGACACTTGGTCACTTTGAGCTCAATATGATGATGCATTACCGAGTGGGCCCAGTGATACCTCTCCGTTATACGTAGTGACAAATTCCCAGTCTTGATCCGTGTCAACCTAACAGGCACTTTCGGAGATACCCGTAGTATACCTTTATAGTCACCCAGTTACGTTGTGACGTTTGGTATACCCAAAGCACTCCTACGGTATCCGGGAGTTACACGATCTCATGGTCTAAGGAAAAGATACTTGACATTGCAAAACTCTAGCAAACGAACTACACGATCTTTATGCTATGTTTAGGATTGGGTCTTGTCCATCACATCATTCTCCTAATGATGTGATCCCGTTATCAATGACATCCAATGTCTATAGTCAGGAAACCATGACTATCTGTTGATCAATGAGCTAGTCAACTAGAGGCTTACTAGGGACATGTTGGTGTCTGTTATTCACACTTGTATTACGATTTCCGGATAACACAATTATAGCATGAATAAAGACAATTATCACGAACAAGGAAATATAATAATAATGCTTTTATTATTGCCTCTAGGGCATATTTCCAACAACTGATGTGCAGCGGTTATCGCCTGCTGAGCTGCAACATGGAGTCAAGCTGTCTCCGCTCTCCTCTCGTACTCTTCTGCCTCTTCTCTGGTAATAACATATCTTCTTTTTGTCTGTGAATCAAAGAAGGCAGGAGCAGGGAGAGTAATATGGAAAACACGTCATTTATCAAAAATTAAACGATATAAGAGAGGTGATTCAGGCCTCTCGACAAACTGGTGTGAAGCCATAGAGTCATAATCTAAATATGGAGGAGGCAACTCCGTATCACTCTCACGAATGTCTATCTCAAGAAAATGAGCTAAGCGGGTTGCATAAATTCCTCCAAAGAAATCTCCATTATGTCTATTATGATGCAACCTACGAGCTACAATGGCTCCCATATGATAAGATTGGTCTCCTAACACAGCACTCCTAAGAATGCTAAGATCAGGGACACACATGTGACATGCTTCATCCTTAGCATTTATGCATCTACCGATGAAGAGAGCAAAATAATGTATAGCAGGAAAGTGAATGCTCCCTATGGTAGCCTGCGTTATATCTCTAGATTCCCCCATAGTTATACTAGCAAGAAAGTTTCTAAATTCAGATTTAGGGGATCCCTAACACTACGCCATGATGGAAGTTCGCAAGCAGAAGTGAAATCCTCTAAGTCCATGGTATAAGATTGGGACAATACCATTTCTGCACCTAACTGGAACCCACTACTCAAATTTGCCCCTAACTTCAATGTGTGCACAAATTTGCCCCTCTGTCATTAGTTGCCCTTATAGAAATGCCCTTCTGCGACGTTACCATCGAGTCAAACAACTTTGACCATCTTGAAAAAATAGTAAAAAAATCAAAAAAATCTGAAATTTTGTGGGATCGAAGCTACTCATGTGCAAAAGGTGCGTGCAAATTTCCGTGCTATTTAGACATACCAGGAGCTCGTGGCAAAGGAAAACAATAAATCTGTACATCTTTGAATAGTAAATACAAAAAATAGCAAGAAAATTCAAAAACATATGAAATTTTTTGGCATCCCAGATGCTCGGGTGCACAAGGCGTGTGCAAAATTTTGTTATCAAATGACATGCGAGGAGCTCTCGCAAAAAAAAACCAACATAGTGTATTTTTTACAAGTTTTTTTGTGAGACAAATTTGTTTTTTCTCCACGAGCTCCTACAATGTCCAAACATAACAAAATTTTGCACACACCTTCCACACCTAAGCATCTTGGATGCCAAAAGAATTCATATTTTTTTGAATTTTTTTGCTATTTTTTTGAATTTACGGTTCACATGCATACATATTTACTGTTTTTCCTTCGCCACGAGCTCCTAGAATGTCCAAACAACATGAAAATTTGCATGCACCTTGCGAACCTGAGTACTTTCGATCCCACAAAATTTTATAATTTTTTGATTTTTTTGCTATTTTTTCGAGATGGTTAAAGCTGTTTGACCAGACGATAACGATGCAGAAGGGCATTTCTATAAGGGCAACTGACGGCAGAGGGGCAAATTTGAGCACACATTGAAATTAGGGGCAAATTTGAGTAGTGGGTTCCAGTTTGGGGCCAAAATGGAATTGTCCCTATAAGATTTGTCATAGAGATCAAACATGAGTGAAGGAGAATTACGCGAAGATGAATACTCAAACCTCCTCACAAATGAACTTGTGAGATCATGATACTGGGGGCATTTGTTTGCCTCAAAATCCTCAAGACCGGCATTGCGCAAATATGCTTTGAATTCTTCTTTAATTCCCGCATGGTCCATAAAATTTTCCGACGGCCATTCGCAAGGCCGTACTAGAGCGTCTCTTGGTGGATCCTCGTCAGCATCGCGCATAGCAATCCTGGGTCCTTGCTTCTTAGAGGAACCACCTTGGAACATCATCCTAAGGATATTGTTTTTCTCTGAAAAATTCTGAAATTTTTAGTAACTTCAAACAAAAGTGAACCAACTTCAATAAAACTGATAGCAACTACTCCTACAAGTGCCTAGAGCCTATATCAAGCATTAGAACTACTTGGAACCATATAAATTTGACATGCAAGCTCAAGAACATGGTCACCTATGCAGCACAAATTTGCAAAGAATAAAGCACTAGAACAAAAACTAATTGGACCAATGGAGGAGTCACATACCAAGGAACAATCTCCCCAAGCAGTTTTGCGAGAGGTGCTTTGAGCAAGGAGATCGAAAATCACAGCAAAAATGGCTGGAACTCGTGCTTGAGTTGGTTTTTTGGGTTTGTGTGAGATAGAGGAAGAAGATGGGTGCTGGGATAAATGGAGGAGGGCCACCGTGGGCCCATGAGGCAGGGGGCACGCCCTAGAGGGGGGGGGGGGCGCCCACCACCCTCGTGGCCAGGTGGCAGCTCCTCCCGCGGTAATGTTTGCACAGTAAATCCTCAAATATTCCCGAAAAAATCATATTAAATTGGCATGTCATTCTGAGGACTTTTATTTTCGGGATATTTTTATATTGCACGGATAAGTCAGGAAACAGACAGAAAAATACTATTTTTACTTTATTTAATATAAATAACAGAAAGTAAAAGTGGGGTACATAAGGTTGTGCTTCTAGTTTCATCCATCTCATGCTCACCAAAAAGAATCCACTAACAAGGTTGATGAAGTCTTGTTAACAAACTCATTCCGATAATCATGAAATCGGAGAAATTTCGAATAACACTAAGTTACCTCAACGGGGATATGCACATCCCCTATAATAAGTATAACATATTTCTTCTTGACAGTAGGAATAGGAAATTCAAAACCTCCAAATATAATCGATGGAATTTTTCCAATAGAATTGATACTATGAACTTGAGGTAGTTTCCTCGGAAAGTGTACCGTATGCTCATTACCATTAACATGAAAAGTGACATTGCCTTTGTTGCAATCAATAACAGCCCCTGCAGTATTAAGAAAAGGTCTTCCAAGAATAATAGACATACTATCATCCTCGGGAATATTGAGTATAACAAAGTCCGGTAAAATAGTAACGTTTGCAACCACAACAGGCACATCCTTACAAATACCGACATGTATAGCAGTTGATTTATCAGCCATTTGCAAAGATATTTCGGTAGGTGTCAGGTTATTCAAGTCAAGTCTACCATATAAAGAGAGGCATAACACTATCACCGGCTCCAAGATCACATAAAGTAGTTTTAATATAATTTCTTTTAATGGAGCAAGGTATAGTAGGTACTTCGGGGTCTCCAAGTTTCTTTGGTATTCCACCCTTAAAAGTATAATTAGCAAGCATGGTGGAAATTTCAGCTTCCGATATCTTTCTTTTATTAGTAATGATATTCTTCATATATTTAGCATAAGGATTTGTTTTGAGCACATCATTTAATCTCATACGCAAAAATATAGGCCTAATCATTTCAGCAAAGCGCTCAAAATCCTCGTCATCCTTTTTCTTGGATGGTTTCGGAGGAAAAGGCATGGGTGTCGGTGTACTAAAGTAGGGGTACCTTAGTATCCCGAACTTGTGCACGGGCAGTCGCAGCGTCCCGCGACAAGGCTTGCCGGGTGACCGCCAAGATCCTCCATGGTTCCTTTGGAGCCATCCAAGAACAAAGTATCCAAGACCCCGGCAAGCTCTTGCCGGGAAGGAGACAAGACCCCGACAAGAGGAGCTTGCTGGGAAGGCCAACCAAGACCCGGTGAGTGACAAGCTCCCGGATGCGACAAGACAACGACCGCGGCAAGGCACTTGCCGCGGCAAGCTTCCACTATGTACCTGCGCTCCAGCACATCCACCAATGTGTCGCTCTGGGACCCTCCCAGGCGTACATGGCGGAAGGCTGTGCAGCCAGAGGTACACGGTGGCAAGCGGCGCTAACAAGATTGCCATCGTGGCAAGCAAAGGCGTCCCTGGCGGTCCCTTTCTGCACCGTCTAGGCGATGCAGACAGGCATTTAATGCCTTTGTCCCCTGCCGTCAGGGTTAGGTATGATAACACTGTTGTAGGCGGCGGTGCCAACTGCCATGCCTTTTTACATTTTTACCCTCATCTACGTTGCCACCTGTCGGTGACCCTTTAGACATATAAAAGGAGGCCCATGCGCAACGTAGAGGGGGTCGGACAATCATTCTCACGCTCGGTCTGGCTAGCTGCTGGTGCGTACTGTAGCAATCAGCGCTCCCGAGCAAGAAACCAACACAATCGCAAGCAGGAGTAGGGTTTTACGCATCCGTGCGGCCCGAACCTGGGTAAACTGATCGCGTTGCTCGTGCACTTCGCCTCGATCTGCTCTTTGTGCTTTCTCCGCCCCCTGCCGAACCGAAAGGGGCTCGGTCTGCCGATCCCCATAGGTGTCCATGGGATCAGCACCCCCGACATCTTTGGCGCACCAGGTAGGGGTGTGTTGAGGTGGTGCGAACCTGATCCGGCGTTCGCATGAGCCAGACCTTCATCGTCTTCATCGACATGCCGCCGAAGAAGAAGGCTTCGGAGGCGGCTGCTCCGTCCGCACCAAGCCCACCATCGCCGGAGCGAACGGCTGGTGGGGTAGACGTCGGCGGAAGAACGGGCGGCGACGAGGGAGCACACGGTGCTGCCAGGTCCAAGGACAAGGTTGCGCTGCACATCGGCGGCGCAGTCAGCTCCCACAACGACCGGGCGCACTCCAAGACCTCGGCGTCCGTACACGCACCGCGCCCATCTCTGGAGGCGCGGGACCAGCAGCGTTATGGTACTCACGGTACCATACGTTTGCTGGACCAAGATCAAGCTGGTGGATCCCAGAGTGCTCAAGACCAGCATGCACGCCAACATGCTGGCACGAGCGTGGCACAGTCGCTTGGAAGAGATACTGCTCCGTCTAACGTAGTTAGAAGTCCGAGCATATCCCGTTCTTCGCACCGTTCGCCGCCGCCGCCCGCCACTCCGACAGAAGCTTTGGCGCGAGCTTAACTGCTCCTAGACTACCCTCCAGCGGCAGACAAGATCGATGACTGGAGGGCCACCATTCAGAGCCTCATCGGCTTCGCCAACGGCGACAATACACGGCAGCCGAGTACTTCGCTGCCGCGGCAAGTCAGCCAGGCGCAAGCCGGTGGCGACAAGACCGGTGGGGGTGCACCCACTATGCACTCTCCGCCCCGAAGGCCAAGATCGCCGACTCGCCGGGTCCACCTCGACAGTGACTCCACCGCGTCGTCAGATCCACGAGCTCGTCGCGATCAGCGCCAAGTTCTTCATGAACGAGAGCAAGAAGACGCTCGTACGCGCATCGAGCACCGAAGAGAAGCGCGGCGTCAATCAGACCTTAGCGCTAGGCCCTCTGTCGACATGCATGCGCCAGGGGAACCAGGCGACTTGCTGTACGCGGTAGGTTGCCCTGCGTTTACCCGTGAGCTGCGGCAAGTCCAGTGGCCCAGCCAGAAGCATTTCAAGCCAGACGTACCAGATAAGTACGACGGCAAGTCGCACCTGTCAGAGTTCCTCAGCATCTACACCATTGCGGTGCAAGCTGCCGGGGGGCGAGACGACAAGGTCCTTGCCAACTACTTCCCGCTGGTGCTCAAGCCCGAAGTCAGGTCCTGGCTCATGCACTTGCCGGACAACTCCATATCCTCTTGGGCGGACCTTTGCCATCAGTTTGTCAGTGCCTTTACGGGCGGCCACAAACCTCATGGCCAGGAAAGTGATCTTCACCTGCTCGCCTAGAAGGAAGGAGAGCCCCTGCGCAAGTACATTCAGAGATTCAGCCATGTACAGCGCAACATCCCAGACATCCACCCTGCCGCGGTCATCAGCGCGTTCCATCAGAACGTGCGTAACCGCAGGATGCGGGAGGAGATGGCGATGTGCAGGATTAGAGACGTCAGTGAGCTTTATGCCCTGGCCGACAAGTGTGCACGTGCTGAGGAAGGGAGGAAACTCCCTGGAGAGAATACTGGAGCAGGAGGATCTGACAGCGAAGATGCTGCCCCGGCAAAGAAAAACCGGCGGCACAACAACAGGAAGAAGAAGGGCAAAGAGGTGCTAGTCGTTGAGCAGTCCGGCAACGACGGTGGCGCCAAGCAAGCAAAAGTTGGTAGCTCCGGCAAGGAGGTTGCCGCATGCACCAACTGCCAGGCTGTAGCAGCTGCCGACAAGCAGGACGGCACCGACAAGCAGTATTGCAAGATCCACCGCACCAAGGGCCATGACGTCCAGAGCTGCAAGAAGGTCGAGCAGCTCGTCCAGCAGCAGAAAGCTGAGTACGAGCGGCGCAACAAGGAGAGGGCCCAAGGAGGCGGTGGAGAAGCCGGTAAGAAGCGCGCTGGCCGGGGAGGACGCCGCAGCAAGGCCAAGTAGCGGCAAGGAGACAGACCTCCCCGCGGCCGCGACAAGGATGAAGACGACGACGACGAAGACATGGATGATGTTGAGACCAGCAAGCAGGAGTTCCAGAAAGCCACAGAAGTCTTGTGCGTTGACGGTGGTGCTTCTCTGCATACTTCCCACCGCCAACTCAAACAGTGGGCGTGGGAAGTCAATGCGGCAGAACCACCTGTCGAATCGCGCAAACTTCTAAAATGGTCCAGCACGCCTATCATCTTTGACATTGAGGACCACCCTGATCGCACAACTGCGGTCGGGTGCTTGCCGTTGTTGGTTTCGCCAACAATCCGCAACCTCAAGGTCACTAAGATGCTAGTTGACGGCGGGGCCGGCTTGAATCTGATCTCCTCCGCTATGCTCCAGAAACTCCAGATCCCTGACAGCGAGCTCGAAGAGACCGGCACGTTCCAAGGAATTAACCCGGGAAGGAGCAAGCCGAAAGGGAAGGTCACGTTGCCGGTAACATTTGGCAGCGAGCTGAACTTCAGAACGGAGAGGGTCACTTTTGACGTTGCCGATTTTCCATTGCCTTACAATGGGATACTTGGCCGTCCAGTGCTCGCCAAGTTCATGGCAGCCTCTCACTATGCATACAACATGCTCAAGATGCCAGGCCCGATAAGCGTCATCTCTGTCCCTGGCGACAAGAAGGATGCCCTTATCTGCGCCGACAAGATCTACCGGGAAGCAGCAGCCGCTACAGATCGCAAACCACTTGCCACTGAAGCTCCCGGGGGGAAGAGTAAGACCAAGTCCGGCAAAAGCTCTGATGCCCACTCCGGCAAGCGCACCTCTTCGGAGTGCTGCGCTACCGTCGAGGACGCACCATCGAGCTCCACCGGCAAGTGTAAGAAGGCAATGGCAGCTCCGCCACATACCAAGAAGGTGTCCGCCAAGGAGGACGGCAATGGTGGTACCTTCACCATCAGTGCCACGCTTGACCCTAAATAGGAAAGCACGCTCATTGCTTTCCTGCAGGCAAACGTCGACGTGTTTGCATGGCAACCGTCTGACATCCCCGGTGTTCCCAGGAAAGTAATTGAGCACCACCTTGCCGTTTGTCCTCATGCGCGGCCCGTCAAGCAGAAGGTCAGGAAGCAAGCAGTGGAGCGCCAAGAATTCATAGTAGAAGAAATCAAGAAATTGGAAGCAGCAGGCCTTGTCAGAGGAGTGCTCCATCCCACGTGGTTGGCCAATCCTGTAGTCGTGCGCAAGGCAAATGGAAAATGGAGGCTTTGTATTGACTTTACTGATGTTAATAAAGCTTGTCCCAAAGACCCATTTCCCTTGCCGCGCATTGACCAGATTGTTGACTCCACAGCCGGATGTGACTTGCTTTCATTTCTTGACGCGTACTCAGGATACCATCAGATCTTCATGGCAGAAGAAGATGAGGAGAAAACCGCATTCATTACTCCATGTGGCACGTACTGTTTCATACGTATGCCTTTCGGATTAAAGAATGCTGGTTCAACATTTGCAAGAGTAGTCCATGTCGCTCTTAAGCCACAAATACACAGAAATGTGGAAGCCTACATGGATGATATAGTGGTCAAGAGCAAGGACAGGGCGACTCTGATTCCAGATCTAGAAGAAACCTTTGCAAATCTGCGCAAGATCAACCTCAAGCTCAACCCCGAGAAGTGTGTGTTTCGAGTTCCCTCCGGCAAGCTTCTCGGGTTCTTTGTGTCTCAGCGGGGAATTGAAGCCAATCCCGACAAGATCAAGGCCATTGAGCAGATCGAAGCACCAAAGCGCGTCAAGGATGTACGAAAACTTGCCGGTTGCGTGGCTGCTCTCAGCAGGTTTATTTCTCGGTCTGCTGAGCGCGCCCTGCCTTTTTTAAAATTTTGAAAAAGGCAGGTCCAATGAAATGGACTCCGGAAGCGGAGGCTGCGCTGCAGGACTTGAAGAGATACCTGTCCTCCACTCCGACACTTGTCGCACCTAAGCCGCAAGAGAAGTTGCTGCTATACATAGCGGCAACCAATCAAGTGGTTAGTGCTGCGTTAGTGGCGGAGAGGGAGGCAGATGACGAGCCAGCAACCGCGGCAAGCACATCCAGCGACAAGCAGGGGGCTTCCCCGACAAGCTCTGGTCCCGACAAGGATAGAACTGCACAGGTGTGCGAAGAGATACAGAAGAAAATGGTGCAGCGCCCAGTTTACTTTGTTAGCTCCCTTCTGCAGGGGGCTAGGTCAAGGTACTCTGGTGTGGAGAAATTGCTTTTCGGCCTCCTTATGGCCTCGAGAAAGCTGCGCCATTACTTCCAAGCACATGAGATCATAGTTGTCACTCGCTTTCCGCTGAAGAGGATACTGCAGAATCCAGAAGCGACAGGCAGGATTGTCGAGTGGGCACTGGAACTGTCAAGCTTTGGTCTCAAGTTTGAGAGTACCTCAACTATCCAAAGCAGAGCATTGGCAGAATTCATAGCAGAGTGGACGCCAACACCAGATGAAGAAATTCCAGAGACGAGCATCCACGTCAAGGAAGCAAGTAAAGAGTGGCTCATGTACTTTGACGGTGCCTTCTCGCTGCAAGGCGCCGGTGCTGGTGTACTGCTTGTCGCACCCACCGGAGAGCACCTCAAGTACGTAGTCCAGATGCACTTTCCCAAGGAGCAAGCGACAAACAATACTGCAGAGTATGAGGGCTTGCTTGCCGGTCTCAGGATCGCGGCAGACCTTGGGATCAAGAAGCTCATTGTCAGGGGTGACTCGCAGCTTGTCGTCCGCCAAGTAAACAAGAATTATCAGAGTCCTTTGATGGAAGCCTACGTTGACGAAGTGAGAAAGCTAGAAGAGCACTTTGACGACCTGCAAATGGAGCATGTCCCAAGAACTCAGAACGACATTGCCGATGGCCTGTCAAAGTGCGCCGCACTTAAATTACCTGTGGAACCAGGGATTTTTGTGCTCAAGCTAACTCAACCGTCCGTAACACCGTCAACTAGACAGAGCAAGAAGAGGAAGTTGATTTCTGGCGACTATTTTCCGGCAGAGCTTCCCGAAGCCGCCGCCAAGAAGGTCCCCAAGATCAACACCAAGAGTGCTGAGGAGCAGTCTGCTCCGGCAAGCCCTAGGGTTTGTTCCGTTGAAGCAGACGCTCCCGACAAGTTTTGCTCCGGCAAGCTTGCCGGGGAACGTCAAGCTCCGGCAGAGCCGCAGGCCCTTGTCGTAGAAGCGGACGTTCCCGCAGCAGCAGATATGCCTTTAATCCTTATTGTCGAGCCACAAGCTCCAGCATGGGCACAACAGATTGTCCGTTTCCTTCAGACAGGAGAACTTCCCGAGGAGCAAGAAGAAGCGGAAAGAGTAGCCCGACAGTCTAGTATGTACCAGTTTGTCGATAACACACTGTGCAGAAGAAGACTCAACGGTGCGAAATTGAAGTGTATTCCCTGGGAAGATGGACAAAAGCTGTTGGCAGAGATACATGGAGGCATATGTGGTCACCACATTGGCGCAAGAGCACTTGTCGGCAAAGCATTCCGGCAAGGTTTCTTCTAGCCAACAGCCCTCCAGGATGCAACTGCACAAGTAACCAAGTGTGAAGCGTGCCAGTTCCATTCCAAGCAGATACACCAGCCAGCTCAAGCTCTCCAGACAATCCCTTTATCCTGGCCATTTTCGGTCTGGGGGCTCGATATCCTCGGCCCCTTTCCCCGAGCAGTCGGGGGCTTTGAGTACTTGTACGTTGCAATCGACAAGTTCACAAAGTGGCCGGAAGTGGAACCAGTGAGGAAGGTGACAGCACAGTCAGCAGTCAAGTTCTTCAGGTCGATTGTTTGCCGTTTCGGAATCCCTAACAGGATAATCACCGACAACGGTACGCAATTTATGAGCCGCACCTTCATGCAGTACGTCCAAGATCTTGGCGCCAAGGTCTGCTTCGCTTCTGTTGCTCACCCGAGAAGCAACGGTCAAGCGGAGAGGGCAAATGCTGAAGTGCTGCGCGGGCTCAAGACCAGAACTTTCGACAGGCTGCACAAGTGCGGAAGAAACTGGATCGAGGAGCTGCCGGTGGTTCTTTGGTCGATCAGGACGACACCAAATCGAGCCACTGGCCAGACACCCTTCGCTCTAGTCTATGGAGCAGAGGCAGCTCTCCCCACGGAACTCGTATACGGGTCGCCTCGAGTGCTCGCTTACGATGAGCTTGAGTAAGAGCAGCTGCGGCAAGACGACGCGCTGCTCCTTGAGGAAGACCGTCTTCAGGCTGCTGTGCGAGCTGCTCGCTACCAGCAAGCTTTGCGCCGCTACCATAGCCGCAAAGTTAATGCCAGAAGTCTCGAGGAAGGCGACCTTGTTCTTCGGCGCGTTCAGTCCGCCAAGAATTCCAACAAGTTGACGCCGAAGTGGGAAGGCCCTTACCGGGTGAAACGAGTCACTAGGCCTGGCGCTGTCCTCCTGGAGACCGAAGATGGCATCCCAGTGAGCAACTCCTGGAATATTGAACATCTTCACAAGTTTTACCCGTAGGGCGCGGTTGCCGGAACCTGTTCCGGCAACCACCTTTTGTACAAGTCTTTCCGCTGTTGCATGTAATCCTTTGTACAAAGCCGGGCGCAGATCCCATGCATAAAGCTTATGTGCTCAGCACACCTTGTCGATTTCGTGCTTTTTATTATTTGCATGTATTATCTGACACTTTGTGCAGCACCTAGCCCGGTAAGCAACAACGAGACATAAGGCTCCATATCTTTTTCTCCTTCTTTCTTTTCTCAAGGAAAAGAAGGGTTCCTCACCCACAAGTTTGCCGGGGGGGGGGGGGGGGGGAGAAGATGATGGTATGGACCAGGTGTCGTTCAAGAAAGTTTCGCCTTGCCGGGAAGCAAACAACAGAAAAGATAAGTTGCCAAAGTTTGAGCAATCAGATTCTTTTAAATTTTTAAGTTATTTTCCTTGAATGACCGTGCTTTGTATGGAAAACCTGTGCGCGGAGGAACCAACTCGTAGCTAGTTGCGCCCTTATTGTTGTTTCGAGTCTGCTCAACAACTTAAGTGAGCTGCGACTAGCTGCGACAAGGCTTCTTGTCGGCAGTGGCACCGCCAGCAGGCTGCTGAAGTTCCGCACTCAGCGCTCGCGGCAAGGGTGCCTGCGTCGGCAAGTTCCCTGAAAGCGTAGGGCAAAAACATACAAAGGAAGGAGTCAAGTAAAGGAAATAACATTGCAATCGTTGCACCAGATAAAGTTATATTACAAGATAGCTTGTCGCAGCTCTAATAGATTGTTTTCATAACATGACTAACAGCGACAAGGAAAGAAGAAAACGGGCGGCCTAATCTACACGGTTACCCTCGACCCTCTTGATCCCGCTCACCCTGTCCAAAATGGGTGCGACAAGGGTCTTGAGCGCCTCCAGATCAGCATCCGGCGGCAAGGACCTGAGGATGTTGGTGAGGTTGAGGCCCGGATTGCGGAACGCCACCTTTATCAGCACCTTCTGAAGAGCTCCCGCGCAGATCTTGCGCGACTCGTCGGCAAGCTGCTTCGGGATCCCTTCCCGGAGTCGCCGGAGTACCGTCGCCACGCCCTTGAAGAACGAAGTAAGCTTGGCGCTGGGTTGGACGTTCTCGTTGGAGGAGTACCCGAGATCCTCCATTCCCAGCTGCGCCAGCTCCTTGTCGATGTCGGCGGCAACATCCACGAGCCCCTCCGTCCAGTGCTCCACATTCTCCCGGAATGTGCTCTAGGCGGCGGCAGTGCTCGCCAGCAGCGCCTTGCCGGCCTTGACTTCCTCCTTCAGGGCCGTCTCCTGCTCCTTGGCGCTGTCCAGTGCCTTGGTCAAGGTGATCAGCTTCAACTCAAGATTTGCAGTGGAATCCTTGGCGGCGTCAAGCTCCATGCCCTTCTCGGCGAGGCGGGTCTACAGCTCCGAGTAGCTGACGGCGTCCTTCTCGCGCTCAAGCTTGAGCGCGGCAAGCTCGTCGCCGCTCGCCTTGAGGTCGGCCTCCAGCTACACCACCTTCGTCTCCAACTCCTTCTTGGCAGCCTCGGCAGCTGCGGCAGCGTCTTCGGCTTGCTTGAGGGCTCCACCAACCGTTCGCTCGCGCGCGGCAAGCTCCTCCTCGTGGCTGTCAAGATCAACTTTCCGCTGCACCATCTCACCCTCTTGCACGGACAGCTTCTCAGCGGAAAGCCTATGTTGCTCTTCGATTTCGGCCTTCTCGAGGAGGAAGGCCCTCTGCTCCTCGGCAAGCTGCTCCCGCTCCACTGCCAAGGACCGGAGAGTTTCTTGATTTTGACCCTGGAGCTCCTCCGCGCGCTTCTCGATGTCAACTCCCGCCTTGGCGACAAGCGCTTCACGGGAGTCCAGCTTGGCTTGCCAGGCGCGGTAGAGTGACACCAGCTTCCGCAGTAGCCGCTCCTCCTCAGGCTCGCCGCTGCTGCTGCTTGGCGCATCGACAATCGCCAGCCCGGCGGAGGCAAGCACCTCTCCATCAAAACTCTCTCCTTCGACCGGCGCCCTGGAGCTTGATGCCCAGGGGAGGTTGATGAAGATGTCGTCGCCGGCCTTCAGGTAGACGCCAGGCTGGCGCTCCTCGGAGCCTGGCGCTGCGGTAGCGGCGGAAGGATCGGCAGTCGGTGCAGCGCCTGGCGCTCCTGCGGCCTCTGGGTCGTCAGTACAATCGCCAGATCCCCCGCCTGCCTCTGCAGCGGCAGCCCTGGCGGCCTCTTCGCTGGCGGGCTCGTCAGCGTCGGCCCCTTCCTCGGCGGCAACGGCGTCGTCGACGGCAACTTCAGTCTCCATCGGCTCAGCAGCACATGGATCTGACAGCCGGAAAAGGGGAGAAGAATCAAGCAAATATCCAAGAAAAAGAAAGAAGAAGAAGATCAAAAGCAAAAGAACCCAAGGGAAGTTTTGGAGCAAGGAGAGTACCTGTGCCAGGTTCTGCAGTTGTGGTCTCCGTCGCCGGGGGGCCACTGGTGCTGTCCCTTGCCGGAGACCCCTCCCTTGCCGGGGGCTCCTCCCTTGCCAGAGTCGTCTCCCTTGCCGGAGGGCTCTCCCTTGCCGGGGATATCTCCCTTCCCGGGGGACTCTCCCTTGGCGCTTCGGGGGCGGCCTCCGGGATCTCCTGGTGGGGCTGCTCTGCTCCTGTGCAAGTCAACAACCAGATATCAGCAAAGCAAGGATCTTCGTGCGCGCCCGACAGCGGAAAGCAAACAGGATACTTACGCTGGGGGCTGCTCTAGAGATCAGCCGCCGGGTCCGGCAAGTTTGTCTCAGGCGCGTCCCCTGCTGACGTGGTGGGTTCGTCCTCGATGACAATCACCGGTGCCTTGGCTCTCTTTACCGCTCTCTAGGCCAAAGTCCTAAAAAGGAACAGATTCAGAGAAAAGCAAGTGAGATGCAAGACAAGACAAAAACATCAAGGATTGAAGAACTGCAAGAACAATATGAGAAACTTACTCTTCTTCTTCCTCGTCGGAGCTGAACGCGGAGAAGTCGAAGTCCGGCTCGCGTCCGGCGCGGGAAGGTGGAGGAGTAGGCTCCCTTGGCCGCTTGGCGGGAGCAGAAGCAGTGGTTCGGGAAGACCCTGCTCCAGTTGCCGCCGCAACATGGGGCGCTCCCGCGGCAACAGTGCTTGCCGCGGTGGAGCGTGTCGCGCGGCGCGGCGACTATCGGCTCGTCTGCCGCCTCACCACGTCCCCGGCCTTGCGGAGGCGCCTTCTTGGTGGAGATGGAGGCTCTACTTGCGGCGTGCTGTCTGAAGATGAGGAGGAAGAGGAGTCGATCTCCAACGAGCCGCTCGTGTCTTCGGCAGGCTCGCTTGGCACGGCATCACGCCCGACAAGATCTTTCTTGCCGGCAGGCTCCTCTTGCCGGGCAAGCTCTTTCTTGCCGGCAATCTCTTCTCGCTCGGCACGGTTTGCTGCCTCTGCTGCCTCTGCCTCCTCCAAAGTGAAACCGAACTCGCCTGCCGCTGCGGCTGCCGCTGTCTCTTCCAGCCTGGTGGCAATGCGCTTCAACTCCGCCTCGGTGGTGTCGCGGGTGAGACCATCCTTCTCGTCAGGGCGGATCGACACTTCCACCAAGTTGTCGAAGAACTGCTGCACGACGTCGTCTTCAGGCTCCTGCCAAGTTGGCACGATTCCAGGCGAATCGCACAGCGGCATCATTGCCCTGATGCGGTCGAGCGCAGAGTTGTTGCACAACGGGTCGACGCCCTGCGGCAACCTAAAGACTTCTGGGTGGTCAGGATCATACTTAAAGAGCTCCTGCAGCATTGCGTTGAGCTCCAAGATAGTGAAGTTGTAGTTGAGGCCCGGGCGCAGCCTCATGATATCCACCGCGTTCTTGAACTCCCAGGCGGGCCTCCTCCATTCCTGCAGGGGGGCGATGCGGCGGCGAAGGAAGTCTGCGCCAACGGCGCCTACAGTAAGTCCGGCAAGCCTGAGGCGTTGGATCCTGGTGACGGCAATACTCAGCCTGCTGTCCTCCGGGGCCACGTCACTCCAGTCGCTGCCGCGTGCTGCTGCTACTTGGCGCCGGGCGGTAAATGACTGCGGGTTCTCCTCAACTATCCAACACCAATCTGCTCTCCACTCCTCCCACTTGCCGCGGAATTCGCCCTCCAGATACGATTCCTTCTTGCCGGCCCTTGAGATCCAAGCAATTCCGCCGGATAGAGGCTCTCCTCTCTCTACTCGGGGCATGAAGAAATGACGGAAGAGGGCTACATTTGGGTGGACTCCGACAAAGTTTTCGCAAAGGTGTGCAAAAACTGCCATGGTCAAGACGGCGTTGGGGGTGAAGTCAAGGAGGCAGAGGCCATAGGTGTTCATAATATCACAGAAAAACTCCGAGAAGGGCGGGCAGAGCCCGCAGTAGAAGAACACGGCGAAGAAGGGATATCCTTGCGGAGCCATTTTGTGAGCAGTGGCTGGGAGTACCTTGGTGCCCGGGTGTGCTCGCGTCTCCGTCGACCAGAAGAGGTAGTAGTACTCCCACAACTCCTTCGCGGCAAGCTTGGGGGGGAAGATGGCCCGCTCCTTTCGCAGCACCGCAAGCCGCTGCGCCTCGGTCGACTTCACGGCCTTCCCCTTGTCGGCTTTCGGAGCCATGGCGGAGGTGGTGGAGGAGGTCGACGGCGTTGGTGGTGCTGGTGGCAATGGGGGGCAGGGTGCTGCTCTCTTGCTGCTTTGAGAAGACGGGGGCACGGCGGAGGCGTCTGAGATTGGAGAGGAAAGGGGGCAAGTGGGCGCACCACCCCTGCTTCCCCCTGCTTATAAAGGGGGAGGTGGCGGACGTTCCGCCTTTCCTAATAAAGAAACTGCCCACGATCTCTCCCACGACGCCGCGTTCGACGCGTGCCATTCGGGGAGGGCGCGGTGGATGCGGAGTAAGATACGGCATAACCTAGGCCGCGCGTGCCCGTGCCCTGTTTTGGGACTGGCCCAACAGCGCTCGGCACCGTGTATGGCCCAGGCCCGGGGGCTCCTGTCGGTGTACTAAAGTAGGGGTACCTTAGTATCCCGAACTTGTGCACGGGCAGTCGCAGTGTCCCGCGGCAAGGCTTGCCGGGTGACCGCCAAGATCCTCCATGGTTCCTTTGGATCCATCCAAGAACAAAGTATCCAAGACCCCGACAAGAGGAGCTTGCCGGGAAGGAGACAAGACCCCGACAAGAGGAGCTTGCCGGGAAGGCCAACCAAGACCCGGTGAGTGACAAGCTCCCAGATGCGACAAGACAACGACCGCGGCAAGGCACTTGCCGCGGCAAGCTTCCACTATGTACCTGCGCTCCAGCACATCCACCAACATGTCGCTCTGGGACCCTCCCAGGCATACGTGGCGGAAGGCTGTGCAGCCAGAGGTACACGGTGGCAAGCGGCGCTGACAAGATTGCCATTGTGGCAAGCAAAGGCGTCCCTGGTGGTCCCTTTTTGCACCATCTAGGCGACGCAGATAGGCATTTAATGCCTTTGTCCCCTGCCGTCAGGGTTAGGTATGATAACACTGTTGTAGGCGGCGGTGCCAACCGCCACGCCTTTTTACATTTTTACCCTCATCTACGTTGCCACCTGTCGGTGACCCCTTAGACATATAAAAGGAGGCCCATGCGCAACGTAGAGGGGGTCGGACAATCATTCTCACGCTCGGTCTGGCTAGCTGCTGGTGCGTACTGTAGCAATCAGCGCTCCCGAGCAAGAAACCAATACAATCGCAAGCAGGAGTAGGGTTTTACGCATCCGTGCGGCCCGAACCTGGGTAAACTGATCGCGTTGCTCATGCGCTTCGCCTCGATCTGCTCTTTGTGCTTTCTCCGCCCCCTGCCGAACCGAAAGGGGCTCGGTCCGCCGATCCCCATAGGTGTCCGTGGGATCAGCACCCCCGAAAATGGGTTTCTGAACCCAAGGTTCCCTTTCTTTACCATGTTTCCTAGCAACAAAGTCTCTTTTATCATAACGTTGATTCTTTGATTGTGGGTTATCATGATCAACAGCAGGTTCAATTTCTACATCATTGTCATTACTAGGTTGAGCATCGTCATGAACATTATTATTAGAATTATCATTAGTTTCAGGTTCATTGCCAGATTGAGTTTCAGCATCAGACATAGATATATCGTTTGGATTATCAGGTGGTTCAGCAATAGGTTCACTAGAAGTTTGCATAGTTCTATCATTTTTCTTCTTCTTCTTTTTAGAAGAACTAGGAACATCAATATTATTTCTTTGAGAATCTTGCTCGATTCTCTTAGGGTGGCCTTCAGGATACAAAGGTTCCTGAGTCATTCTACGAGTTCTAGTAGCCACTCTAACAGCATAATCATTTCTCTTACTATTCATTTCATCAAGCACTTCTTTTTGAGCCTTAAGTACTTATTCTACTTGAGTGGTAACCATAGAAGCATGTTTGCTAACAAGTTTAAGTTCACCTTTAATATTAGCCATATAATCACCCAAGCGTCTAATCATATAAGCATTTTCTTTTAATTGTCTACCAAAATAAGCATTGAAGTCGTCTTGCTTAAACATAAAGTTATCAAACTCATCCAAGCACTGACTAGCAATTTTAGTAGGAGGGACTTCAGCTTTATCATATCTATAGAGAGAATTTACCTTTACTACCTGTGTCGGGATATCGGGATCAGGAGGTTGTTCAGTAAATAAAGAATTGAGATCATATGTTTCTCCAACAGGCGGTATATTAAGACCACGTATTTCTTCAATAGGAGGTAAATTCTTAACGTCTTCAGCTTTAATACCTTTCTCTTTCATAGATTTCTTTGCCTCTTGCATATCTTCGGGACTGAGGAATAGAACACCTCTCTTCTTCGAAGTTGCTTTAAGAATAGGCTCAGTAATTGGAGCAGGAGCTGGATCAGGAGGTGCCCAATTATTTTCATTTGTCAACATATTATTCAATAGAATTTCAGCTTCTTCTAGTGTTCTTTCCCTGAAAAGAGAACAAGCACAACTATCCAGGTAATCTCTGGAATCATCGGTTAGCCCATTATAAAAGATATCAAGTATTTCGGGTTTCTTAAGAGGATGATCAGGCAAAGCATTAAGTAACTTGAGAAGCCTCCCCCAAGCTTGTGGGAGACTCTCTTCTTTAATTTGCACGAAGTTGTATATTTCCCTCAAAGCAGCTTGTTTCTTATGAGCAGGGAAATATTTACCAGAGAAGTAATAAATCATATCCTGGGGACTACGCACACAACCAGGATCAAGAGAATTAAACCATATCTTAGCATCACCCTTTAATGAGAACGGAAATATTTTGAGTATATAGAGGTAATGCGATCTCTCATCGTTAGTAAACAGGGCAGCTATATCATTTAACTTAGTAAGATGTGCCACAACAGTTTCAGATTCATAGCCATAAAACGGATCAGATTCAACCAAAGTAATTATATCAGGATCAACAGAGAATTCATAATCCTTATCAGGAACACAAATAGGTGAAGTAGCAAAAGCAGGGTCGGGTTTCATTTTATCTCTAAGTGATTCTTTGTTCCATTTAATTAATAACCTCTTAAGCTCATATCTATCTTTGCAAGCTAAAATAGCGGCAGAAGATTCCATATCAAAAAGATAACCCTTAGGAATAACAGGCATATTTTCATCATCACTATCATCATCGTATTCAGATTCAATAATTTCTTTTTCTCTAGCCCTAGCAATTTGTTCATCAAGAAATTCACCAAGGGGCACAGTAGTATCAGGCATAGAAGCAGTTTCATCATAAGTATCATGCATAGCAGAAGTGGCATCATCAATAACATGCGACATATCAGAACGAATAGCAGAAGCAGGTGTAGGTGTCGCTAACTTACTCATAACAGAAGGTGAATCAAGTGCAGAGCTAGATGGCAGTTCCTTACCTCCCCTCGTAGTTGAGGGATAGATCTTGGTTTTTGGATCTCTCAAGTTCTTCATAGTGTCCAGCAGATATAAATCCCAAGTGACTCAAAGAATAGAGCTATGCTCCCCGGCAACGGCACCAGAAATTAGTCTTGATAACCCATAAGTATAGGGGATCGCAACAGCTTTCGAGGGTAGAGTATTCAACCCAAATTTATTGATTCAACACAAGGTGTCGGGGGTTGGCTGCGACATATGCCAAAGGATGGCTTATCATGGTGGGAGCGAGTAGAACGTCGCCGGTGCCTGGAAACGGGATAAGGCGAAGGCATGCACGCCGGCGAATCTTACCCAGCTTCGGGGCTCTCCGTGGAGATAATACCCCTATTGCTGCTCTGCGGGGTCTCCGCATGATCACTATGGCAAAGTGTGTACACGGTTGCTCCTTGAGCTGTTTCCTGGAGGTAGGAGAAGGCAAGGCTTGCTCTCTCCTTCCTATATGATCTGGTCTAGTGCTAATGGATTCCAACCCTTTGCATGGGTGCCCTGGGGGGGTTTATATAGGCCTACCCCCTAGGGGTACAATGGTAATCCGGCTAGACGTGGGCCCAGCCATCAGTCTCTCTGGCCGCCGTCTTATCCACCGACTCCTGGGGCCCGCCGACTGGTGGGCCCCGCCGAATGGCTCGGTACGGAGACAACATGCCGTGTCCACTGCTGGTGGGTCTTGCCGGCTGTAGATTACTGTAGTCGTGCCTCTAATGACGCAGGCTCGGTCATGGGGTCATGGCGACAGCTCCGCCGTCTGGCGGGCGATCACAATGGCCACTCCCCGTCGCATCTAGTTAATGGCGCGTGGGGCCCGTGGGAGGGGCCAGCCGACTCCTGGGGACCGACTCCCAACTGGGCCGACTGGTGGCGCTCTCGCCGTCTTCCGTACACCCGCCGACTGGTGGGACCCGTCGTCCCTGGGTCGTACCGGCAGGCCGTCGTGGGCACAGGACTCTGCCCACTGGGGCTGACGTCAGGGCCGGCATGGCAACAGTGTCGCGCCGGGCGGAGATCTCCGCGGATACGGCGTATTGTGGCCACGCCTGCCCTTGGAAAAGGGTGGGAGTGGACCTTATTGTGGCCACTCCCCATCCCGTCCCTCTTTATGAGGGCATGGGGGTTGTTGGCGTCGTGGGCCGACTCCCCATGGTCGGCTTCTCTGGAAGTCGCCAGTCAGGACTCGGCTCATCCTAAAGTCATCCTTGGGACTCGGCCGCGAGTGGGCAGTCGGCTACCTCGTAGCCGACTCTCAGAAGGCGGCTCTTTGTCCTGGGGTCTTGAGGGGTGCAGCCTGCCCCGATGTCTTGAAAGGTTCTGGGCCTGGGTTAGCCTACCCGTGGTCCATTACTCCGACAGTAGTCCCCGAAGCTGGTGAGGCACCGAGGGCGATATGTCGAGGAGCCTGAACAGTTTCTTCTTTCCGGCGGTTGGATCTGGGCCTCGCTAGCCTTCTTTTGTCAAGCCACTAGTTGGAGCCGGACTTGCTTAAGGCCGACTTGCCCCTAAAAAAGTTTGAACGTCGCAGCGGAGTCCAGGCGGCGTGCCTGATAAGCCTACGGGTTGCCGCCCGTTGTGGACCCGTCGCGAGGCGCCACGTGGCTGAGCTAGTCTACCCACCCACGCGCGCGATAGGACAGGCCTACAGGCAGGGCCCACCACTACCGCGCCTCGGCATGTGAACGGATCCGTTGTGGCCGTGCGGACGGTTGGGGTTCCCGCGCGGTTATTGCACGCAGTAACTTCGTGTGGTAAATTGTGGGGGTCGTGGGGTCCTGGGCACAGTTAATCCCATGACTGCCCCCTCGGCTTCTCAGCCCACGAGCCTACAAGTAGGCGGGGGGAGGGGGCGGCGAAGCACGCGCGCCCAACCTCCCTACTCCCTTTCGCTCCTTCTTGCTTCTTCTTACTCTTGCCGCTGCTGCTCCGAACCACGCCGCGCCCATAGCGATGAGCTCTTCCTCCGCTGCCGCGCCTCCTGTTGTGCGCTCTGAAGTGTGGGACGGCTCCGAGGTCGATGACGATGATGTCGAGATCCTCCGCAAGACACGGCGGCTGCCCGGCAGGGTCTTAGTGCGGGTCCGCCTCGCGCCGGAGGGGAAATATCGCCGGCACCGGAGGAGGGCGAGCGGGTCATATTCTGCTCGCACCTTATGCGCGGCCTGGGGCTGCCGGCGAGTGGCTTCTTCCGCTCCTTCTTGGAGTTCCACGGGCTCCAGCCGCACCACCTTACTCCGAACACGATGGTGCTGCTGGCTGCCTTCGCCACCCTATGCGAAGGCTTCCTCGGCGTTCTCCCCATCATCGAGCTCTGGGGTGAGTTCTTCCAGTCCAAGCTTGGCACACATGTCGCCGGCATGCCAGCCCAGTGCGGTGCGTTTATCGCGATGCGGAGATCAGTGGCCGACAATCCGTTTCCCACCATCGCGCTGATTAAGTCGGTGAAGATGTGGCAGCGGTCCTACTTTTATGTGAAGAACATCGCCCCAGAAGGCGACTGGGTCAACCTGTCGGGTTATGAAGCCGGCACGCCGGCTGGAAGGCTCCCCAGCTGGTCACACCGAGCCAGGTCGTTGTCTCCTGCTGGCGCCGCCGCCGTCGCGCGACTCCGAGTGCTGACATAGTCGGAGGGCTTGACCGGGGCCGACTTGCTGGCCACCTTTGTGGCGCGCCGAGTCCTCCCACTCCAAGGCCGACCTCACCTGATCTGCCAGATGAGCGGTCATCGGGACCCGAGTCGGATGTGCTCCAAGGACATGCCTCACGCGGAGGTGGCGGACACGGTGAACTACATCGTGAACTCCGGTCTCACGACGGATTGGCAGTTCGGCAAGGAGCCGTACTCACGCGCCAACCCCCCGCCTATTGTAAGTCGTCTTCCTTCTTCTTCTGTTTCTTTCGTTGCCGAGTCCGAATTGTCTAGTCTGACCTTTTTTTGTTTTTGAATCAGAACCCTCTCGTCCATCCTTCGGCCGGCACCACGGGGCCGGCTCGTCAGTTTGTCCCCGATCGGGTGGAGAGCGACGTCGACGATCCTGACTTGGGGGCGGCGGCCATGGAGGCCGATGCCGAGGGAGGAGGAGGAGAAGCAGGCGGCTTTAGGACAACGGCCACTTTCGCCGACTGGCCTGATGACGATGCTGAGGGGGAAGTCGCCCCGCGTCACCAGCCAAAGGCTGGCCAGCCAAGCGCGAGTTCCTCCGCCATCTTGGACGCTCAAGGCGGCGCGACGAAGCGCCGGGCCGGGCCGAGTACACTTGGTGGCCAGTCGAAGAAGTTTAAGGGAGCGGCCGCCGCGACCAAGCGGGAAGAGGCGGCCGCGAAAGCCAACCCCTTCCGCAAGGAAGTGAAGAAGCCGCTGCTGGTCTCTGCGTAAGCGCCTCAGTCCCTTATCTTTATTTTCTCTTTATTGATCTTGTCCGAGTCTTTCATATGCTTCCCTCGCTTCAGGGCTCCCCTCACTCTTGAGAGGGTTGCCGCCGCCTCCATTATGGGGTCGGCGGAGACGTCTAGCACTACTCAGAAGATTGACCCCGCCGCCGACCACTGGGAGGCGACGGAGCGGAACGCGCAGGAGAAGCGCGAGGAGGAAGAGGCCGCCCACCTGAAGAAAGCGGAGGCCGAGAAGGCGGAGGCCTCCGCCCTGAAAAAGCTGGAGGAGGCCGAGGCCGCCGTCGCGGCAAGTCGACAGGCTAAGGAAGTCGCGCACCGGCGGTCGGCGGTGTTCGTCACCCCTTTGAACTCTACGCCGCCGCCCCCGGAGTTCACGGGGCAGTCAGGGGAAGCCGGCAGCGAGTTCCCAATCGTGGAGAGGGGCGGCGGCGACGCCTCCATGCCAGATGCGGTCGTGCCGCCACCGCCACCGTCTAGGAGCGCGCAAGGCAAACAGCCGGCGGACCCGCCCTTGTCGCCGACTGAAGACGAGGCCGTGGCAAGGCTACTCCTTCAAGTCGGCTCGCCAACGCGCCGCCGTTTTGAGAAGGCGACTTCGGCACCACGCCCCTTGGAGACCAGCACCGCTAGCTCGACGATCCCAGACGCCGAAGAGACAAGCGCCGCACCCATTGGGTGGGTGCGAGGAGGCGGCACGGGCCCGCTGAACCAGGCGCTTCTGGATGTCCAGACAAAGCTGCGAGCTGAGAGCGACGCTATCCAAAACTGCACCAAGGCGCACTAGTCGTCGCGGGCAGCCATTCGGGTATGCTTTCTCCTTTGTCTTTGTTTTCTTGTTCCTCTCTGTGGGGGCGTGACAGCGCACCTACTAGGTGTAGTCCCCGAGTTTCAGGCCGGCTGCTGAGCAGGCGGCCCGGAACTCCAATTGGTGAGTTCCGGGTACTAAATTTTGTCTGAAATAATTGTCGCAGGACTATCACAACCTCCGTGTCACCGCCTTCAACCGCAACGTTGAAGAGCTGGGCAAGCGGACCGCCGACTTGTTAGAGAGCCAGAGTGAGTCCTTTTTCTTCTTTGTGGGGGCGCGCTGGCGCACCCGCGGGCTGTAGTCCCCGAGATTCAGGCCGACTGCTGAGCAGTCGGGCCGGATCTCCCCGGCAACTTTTTTGTTGATGACTTAACGCCTTCTTTCTTCTTTCTCTTCAGAGGCCAACACCACTCTTCAACAGCAGCTGAGCGAAGCCAACACAGCGTTGTGCGCCAAGGGGGAGGAGTGCAGCAAGCTCACCGCAGAGCGCGATCTGCTGGCCGCACAATTGGCAGAGCAGAAGGAGCTGCTTAAGAAGACGTAGAAGGAGGCGGAAGAAGAGGAGGCCGCCCTCCTGGCTGAGTTCGCAAGCGAGCGCTCCTCCTGGACTGGCAAGGAGGTAATGCTGGCCTCCGGCTTCCATGAGATCGAGGACCTCATTGACGGTGAGCTTCTTTGCTTTTCTTCTTCGAGCCGCCGACTATAGGTCGAGCCGACTCCTGGTTTTTTGACTTGTTCTTCATTCTTTTCGTCTTGGCAGAGTTCTTCCCCGGCCACTCGCAGGCCACCAATCAAGCTATCGAGGCTGATCATGAGGAGCAGAGGGCGGATGATGCGGAGATCATCGCCGATGCCCCCCGGACCCTTGATGAGCATATTTTGAGCATTGGGGCTCGTCTGCGGCCGGCCCATCGGATGCTGCGCCGGCTTCAACGTGTCGGCGCCCAAATGATCGCTGCCCTTTGGCCAGACATGCAGGCTCCGCACACCCCAGTCGGACTGCCGACTGGCTGGAGGTCGCGGCTGGCCGTATTGAGGCCTGGAAGGGTTCCTCGGCCCGGGCTGGAGCACGCCGAGCCTTGGAATTTGTCAAGGCGTGGTATCCGGGACTGGACCTAGACCGGCTGGCCACACTCCGGTCAGAGGCCCAGCTGGAGCTGGCAACCGCGGAAGACGCCCTTGTCAAGCGTGCGGTGGTGATCGCCGAGTACACCGACACCAGCATCTTTGTCCCGGAGCGGGCTGAAGACGGCAGGGAGGTACCGCCGGAGTGGTTTGGGATGAACCCAGACTACGACGAGGACTCGGCGGAGGTGATCGGCTCCAGCGTCGAGGAGGAAGACGAGGCGGAGGACGGAAGCGAGACGGAGGCACCGGAAGACGGAGCGGACGGCTAGCCTCAGCTCGACCGCGCCTCCAGCAACGAGCCGTGCCCGCCCGAGCCGACTGCTGCCGGAGGTGATCAAGCCGAGACCGCCCAGCCGGCCGCCCCAACATCCAACACCGCCGTCTCCTCCGAACCCATCTGCCGCCTCCTAGGCTGCCACCTTATCTTTGTTTTATCTATTTTAATAGTCTTTGAAGAACTTGTTAATTCGCACAATTCCACCCGCAGGGTGTATTTTGAACTTTTGCTCGAAGGTTCGGCCAAGGGCCTTTGTTATGTAAATATTCATCCGACTTCTATCTTTTCTTGCTCATTGCTCTTTTGGCTTTTTCCTTTGCCACCTTCCCTCAGTTGCTGTCTTTGTCAGTCGGACAGCCGCTCTACGGACTGCTACTGGATCAAATTCTTGGTCACTTTGGGAAGGCAGGTACTTAGCCATTTTAGAGTTGTTTAGCAAGTCGGATAGAAGGCGGCAAGCCGACTGTTCAAGAGTCGGTTTGCGAAAAAAGGCTGGAAGCCGGCTTTAAGCTATGTTTATGCTTTGAGTCCTTAGCCATTTTTCATGTGGACGCCCATTCTTCCTTACTCCTACCAACCAGACAGTCGCTCTGCGAGCTGCAGCTTCTGACAGGAGACAGCTTAGGCGCCACACACTACTTGTCCGGCTGCAGGAAGCATTTCATAGCGCAGGGCAGCAAGTCCCCGGGCCGACTAGTCGAACCCGGTGCCAAGCGGCATAACAAAGAGTAATATACTCGAAGGCATAATTCTTATCGTATAGATAAAAGAGGGCAGTCCCCGAGCTCTTCTCGGGGGGGCCCGAAGTCTTGGTACTTTTAATATAAAAGGTAGCGTGGTACATACTGCGTTCAACTGTAAAATTTTCGAAGGAGATTTGCATTCCATGGCCACTCTGTCTCTTTGCCGGAGTCATCCCTCTTGCGTGCTCGGGGCTTCTGAGCGTCGATCAGGTAGTAGGAGTCATTGCCTAGCACTTTGCTGATGATGAAGGGGCCTTCCCAAGGCGCCGACAGCTTGTGCTGGCCGGCTGTTCGCTGGATCAGTCGAAGCACAAGGTTGCCCTCTTGGAAAGATCTCGGCCTGACCTTCCTGTTGTAGTATCTGCGCAGGCTCTGCTGGTAGATGCTGGACCGGCTGAGTGCCAACAGTCGGCCCTCTTCCAGCAGATCGGCGCCGTCTTGACGTCCTTCTTCTGCTTCTTCCTCGGTGTACATGGTGACTCGCGGGGAATCGAACTCTATGTCCGTTGGGATGACGGCTTCAGCACCGTAGACGAGGAAGAAAGGCGTGAAGCCGGTTGACTTGTTTGGAGTCGTGCGCAGACTCCAGAGGACGGCTGGCAACTCATCGAGCCAGTAGCCAGCCGAGCGCTCCAGAGGCTCGACCAGTCGGGGCTTGATGCCGGACAGGATGAGGC
Source organism: Triticum monococcum (assembly GCA_034509565.1). NCBI lineage: Eukaryota > Viridiplantae > Streptophyta > Magnoliopsida > Poales > Poaceae > Triticum > Triticum monococcum. Next base: position 747,751,409 of record CM067843.1, on the reverse strand, counting down.
CGTTTGCTCGCTCCACCTAGCCGTTTAACTGTGGATGGGCGACGGACTCTAGGTCCAGTCGGATGCCCTGTGTCGCGCAAAAACGGGCCAAGGCGCCTTTGGCAAAATTAGTGCCGTTGTCAGTGATGATGTTGTGTGGTACGCCGTACTAAATTGTGATGTCGGAGATGAAAGTCACGGCAGTCGAACCATTCAGTTTCTTGATTGGCTTCGCTTCTATCCACTTGGTGAACTTGTCCACCGCGGCAAGTAAGTGAGTTAAGCCACCTCGTGCCATCTTGAATGGTCCCACCATGTCTAGGCCCCAAACTGCGATGGGCCAGGCAATGGGGATGGTCTTGAGTGCAGAAGCCGGCTGATGCGGCTTGGAGCAGAACTTCTGGCACCCTTTGCATTTTTGGACCAATTCCTTGGCCTTTTCTAAGGCCGTTGGCCAAAAGAAATCGTGTCGGAAGGCTTTGGAGACGAGTGCTCTTGAAGCCGCATGGTGGCCGCACTCGCCTTGATGGATGTCTTTGAGAATCGCTTGGCCTTGCTCTAGCTCTACGCAGCGCTGGTAGACACTAGTGACACTGCGCCTGACCAGCTCTCTGTTGACTATGGTGTAGGCTGCCGCTCAGTGTTGTACTTGCCGAGCTAAGATCTCATCAGTCGGCAGCTCTTTGCTCACCAGGTATTTGAGGATGGGCTGGGCCCATGAGGGTGCTGCTATTTCTTCGACTGCTAGAACTGTGACTTGGACGAGGGCGGCTGGGCTGGGAGGCGGTGGGCTGGAGTCAGCAACCGCTTGCTAGATTAATGAAGTCCCCGAGCCGACTGGTGCAGCCCTCGGGCCGAGTTCTGGAGTCTTCGGGCTGGCTGCCGCAGTCCCCGGGCCGGGTTCTGCAGTCCTTGGGCCGGCTTCGACTATGGCGGCTTTGGAGCCATATGCCAAAATCCTCGTACCGTCTGCTGGGGCTCTGGAATCGGATCCGACTTCTTCGGGGGGAGCCGGCACAAAGATGGAGTCTGATTCTGGTGAAGGCTTGACAAACGGCTTGAGGAGGCGCTGAAGGGCGACGTCGGATGGTATTGCTTGGTGGGTAGAGCTGATTCGTGCCAGGGCGTCTGCTTGGTCGTTGTCGTTTCTTGGCACACGGAGGAACTTGCACCCCTCGAAATATCCACTGAGTTGCTGCACGAGGAAACGGTAACTCGCCAAGTTTGCATCTTTTGCGTCCCAGTCGCCAGACGACTGCTGGGCCACTAAGTCCGAGTCGCCATAACAAAGGATCCGGCGAATGCCAAGTTCTTTGGCAAGCTGGAGCCCGTGAATGAGCGCCTCGTATTCGGCGACGTTGTTGGAGGCGGCAAAGTGGATTTGCAGTGCGTATTTGAGCTTGTCACCTTTAGGAGAAGTGAGGACAACGTCGGGTCCCAAGCCGGTGCGCATCTTGGAGCCATCGAAATGCATCTGCCAATGGGTGGAGTCGGGCGCTGGTGGTAGGTATTGGGTCTCGGCCTAGTCGTCGAGGAAGTCGGTCAGTGCTTGTGACTTGATGGCGGTGCGGGGATGGTAGTAGATGGTGTAGGGAGCCAGCTCTATGGCCCATTTGGCCACTCGGCCAGAAGCATCTCGGCTTCCGATGATCTCGGCAAGTGGGGCCGTGCAGACCACGGTGATTGGATGCTCTTGAAAGTAAGGCTTCAACTTCTTGGCGGCAAAGTGCACGCCATAGCACATCTTCTGGTAGTGGGGGTAGTTCTGCTTGGAGGTCGACAGCACTTCGCTCAGGTAATATACCGGTCTCTGGACAGGTAGTGCCTTGCCTTCCTCCTTGCGTTCCACTACAATGACTGTGCTAACTACCCGGCTGGTGGCGGCGATGTACAGGAGCATGGGCCCCTTAGGAGTCGGAGAGTAGTCAACATCTTCTTCAACTTGAGAAAGGCTTTGTCCGCCTTGTGGTTCCACTCAAAAAAAAGTGGTCTTCTTCATGAGCTGGTATAAGGGGAGAGCTTTCTCGCCCAGCCGATTGATGAATCGGCTGATGGACGCCAAGCAGCCAGTGAACTTTTGCACGTCCAGCAATCGGCTGGGTACCTCCATCCTCTCAATGGCCTTGTTCTTTACAGGGTTGCACTCTATGCCACATTTAGAGACCAGGAAACCAAGGAGTTGGCCGGCTGGTACTCCGAAGACGCACTTCTCAGGGTTGAGCTTGATCTGGAATCGGCGCAGGTTCTCAAAGGTCTCCTTGAGGTCTTCCAGTAGTGTTCCATGCTTCTCCGTCTTCACCACCACATCGTCCACATAGACGTGGGCGTTTCTGCCGAGTTGCTTGAGGAGGCACTTCTGCATGCAATGCTGAAAGGTGGCGCCGGCATTCTCAAGCCGAACGTCATGGTTAGGTAGCAGAAGGCTTCAAACGGTGTGATGAAGGCGGTCTTCAGTCTGTCAGCCGGGTTCATCTTGATCTGGTGATATCCTGAACATGCATCCAAGAAGCTCAACAGCTGGCATCTGGCTATGGAGTCTATCACCTGATCAATTCTTGGCAAAGCAAACGGGTCCTTGGGGCAAGCCTTGTTGAGGCTTGTGTAGTCAATACACATTCGCCACTGCTTGTTCTTCTTCAGTACCAGGACCGGGTTGGCTAGCCACTCTGGAAATACTACTTCCATAATGAAGCCGGCTGCTAGGAGTCGGGCTATCTCTTCTCCGACAACTCTTCTCTTTTCTTTTGATAGGCGGCGCAAGGGCTGCCTGACTGGCGTCGCATCAGATCGGACATGTAACTTGTGCTCGGCTAATTTCGTCGGTACACCTGGCATGTCTTTGGGGGACCATGCGAAGATGTCCCGATTCTCACGGAGGAAATCGATGAGCTCGCCTTCCTATTTGATGTCGAGGTTTGCGCCTACGATAGCGTACCTCTCTGGGTGCTCCGGATCCAAGGGTATCTTCTTTGTCTCTTTGGCCAGCTTGAAAAAACCCTCAGCCTCCGACTCCTTGGGGTTAGGCGACACCTCTAGCTGCTTGCCGGCCATCGCCACAACCTGGTCAAGGAGCCGCTTCTCGGCCGCGATCACCAGGGACACGACCAACCGACTACTTTCAGCCGCACAAGCAGACGACTTCCGGTAGTCGCCGGCTACGGTCAGAATTCCCTTGGAACTAGGCATCTTCATCTTGAGGTAGGCATAGTGGGGGACCGCCATGAAATTGGCCAGGGCGGGTCGGCCAAGTAATGCATGGTATGGGCTCTCGAGATCCACAACCTCAAACCAAACTGACTCTCGGCGGAAGTGATCTTTGTCTCCAAATAGGACGTCCATCAGGATCTTGCCGATTGGTGAGCAGGAAAGGCCAGGAACAATGCCGTGGAATACAGTCCGACTGTTCTGAAGCTGTCTTTGCTTGATTCCTAACTTCTCCATGGTGTCCTTGTATAGGATGTTGATGCCGCTGCCTCCATCTATCAGAACTCGCGAGAAACGAGAAGCTCGTCTATCTGTGGCAAAGGTGGCATCCAAGACCAAGGCATAGGAGCCCGGACTCGGCATCACCTCTGGGTGATCAGCTCTGCTCTAGCTGATAGGCTTCTCGGACCAGTGCATGAATTCTGGTGTCTCTGATGCTACTGCATTCACCTCTTGCTGCTGTAGCCGCCTGCTACGTCGATCATCAGCCACGCTGGTAAATACCACATAGGCTCCGTGCTCTTCGGGGTACTCGTATTGTACTGCGCCGACTGGCCTGACAGCCGGCTGCTGGGGCGGAGGCGGAGGCTGCTGCCCAGCAGGCGGGGGAGGCAGGAGGCCGTCTCCTTTGGCGATCCTGGTGAGCCAGTGGCACTTCCGGGTGATGTGGTTCGACGGCTTGGCGCCGCTGTGGAACTTGCAAGGACCATCCAGAGTCTGCTCGTATGAGAAAGCCGGCAACCAGTTGGGCTGCCCTTCCGGCTGCTGGTCTTCGACTGTCGCCACCTGCCGGCTACTGGAAGCCGGCTGTGGGGCCTTGCGCTTGTGGTCGCTCTGCTATTGTCGCCGACTGGCGTCTCCAGCCGGAGTTCTAGGAGCCTGAGGGGCCACTTTGCCAATCACACTAACTTGAATCTCCGCCTTCATGGAGGAGTCGGCCGTGGCATACTTGTCTAGTATGATCAGCAGCTCGTCGAGGGTTTCTGGCTCATCGCAAAGGAGCTTGTGCTTGAGGAGGGTGCCTTCTCTACACCCGGCGATGAAGTACTTGATAGCCTGCACCTCGTGCACGCCCTTGCAGGAGTTCCGAAGCTCAGCCCAACGCGTGAGGTAGTCATGAGTCGACTCGTTGGGGCCTTGCACACACAAGGAAAGCTGACGAGGCTTGGGAGGACGCTTGTACGTGCTTGTGAAGTTGCAGACGAATGCATCGGTGAAATCGACCCAGCTGTTGATGCTGCGGGGCTTCAGGCTGTTCAGCCATGTCCGGGGCGTGCCCTGGAGCATGAGCGGAACGTATTTTACGGCAACACGCTTGTTGCCGTTCGCTATATATGTTCACAGCCGTGGAGTAGTCAACCAGCCAGTCCTCTGGCTTCACGGAGCCGGTGTACTTGGGCGTGTCTCTTGGGAGCGTGAACCCTTTGGGAAAGGGCTCGTCTCGAATGCGGGGCTCGAAACAAGGCGGACCCAACTCGTCTTCTTCTTCCAGCGCCAAGGATGGGTGAAGTCGGTCGATCCGGTGGCGGGCGTTGTTTTCTACGACTCCCTCTCGGCGGCCAAGGCGGTCTCCGAGAGTTGGATAGTCAACAGGCGGCGGGGAGACTCGCCTTTCCTTGCGAGGAGGAGGAGGCGGATAGTCGTCCCGTCGTTCCACTGCTCTCGGGCGGCCGTCTTGGTCGCGCTCTATGGTAACGCGAGTCCGACTGCAGCTGACAACCGGATCCTTATCTTTTCATCCACGGGCGCCGCCAGTCGGTGTCTGAGACGTCGCGCCTTGGTCTCGGCATGGAGGCGGGTCGGCGTTTTGTCGCCGCGGCGCCTCTATGCGGCAGCCGGCCTTGTTCTGCGCGGCAGCTGCGTCGAGGAGCGGCTGGACTCGCTCCGCCATCAAGCGGCGCTCTTCACCCTCGAAGTTGTTCAGCTCGTCCGCCACCGCCTGGGCGGCTCGAATGTTCTCCGCAGGCGTGGCGTACACAGGGCGATTTGCCCCGAATAGGTTGGCGATGGCCATGCCGCGCTGCTGGACTGCGCCTAGGCGGCTGGGCCCAGTTGGGGCTGGCGAGCCACCTACATCGCGATCCATCTCACGCTAGTAGGCTTCTGACAAGCGTCTCATGCTAGCCAGCTTCTTCGCGCCTTCGACGAGCTAAAGGCGGCGCGCCTCCAACGTCTCCGCGTCAGCGTCTTCCGGAATGGGCGCGGTCAGGTCTTGCAGTGCCGCGCCAAGTGGGTCATGCGCTCCTCCGCTGGGATGCTCATCATGACTGATGATGAGCACCTCTGTGACGGTGCTTCTGTTGCTCTCCGCGCGAGGGAGCGGCTCGTCATAGACCACCACATTGGTGGGGAATGCGTCGAGTGACGCGATGTCGAAGTCGACCAGCATCGGGTCAGTGGAGCCTACAGACTCCAAGTCCACGGCAGGCTCGCCGGCGACGTGGAGTTGGTCAAGGAGGCCCGCGAGGAGGCTCTCGGGGCCGCCCGTGCCTGCGTCGGATGCAGGCTCGTCGGAGAGGCGAACCTCGCCGACAAGATCGGCGAGGTAGCTGGCTGCGCAAGCGATCTCAGCGCTGTGCAGTGCGTCGGCGCAAACTCCGTCTGGCGTGCCAGGCTGGCTGCGCTCGCCAGGGAGAAAAAGGGTTCCCGTCCAGAGCAGGTCTCCGGACGACGGTGCACCAGGCCCCACGGTGGGCACCAAATGTCGGGGGTTGGGTGCGACATATGTCAAAGGATGGCTTATCATGGTGGGAGCGAGTAGAACGTCGCCGGTGCCTGGAAATGAGATAAGCCGAAGGCATGCACGCCGGCGAATCTTACCCAGCTTCGGGGCTCTCCGTGGAGATAATACCCTTACTGCTGCTCTGCGGGGTCTCCGCATGATCACTATAGCAAAGTTTGTACATGGTTGCTCCTTGAGCTGTTTCCTGGAGGTAGGAGAAGGCAAGGCTAGCTCTCTCCTTCCTATATGATCTGGTCTAGTGCTAATGGATTCCAACCCTTTGCATGGGTGCCCTGGCGGGGTTTATATAGGCCTACCCCCCAGGGGTACGATGGTAATCCGGCTGGACGAGGGCACAACTGTCAGTCTCTCTGGCCGCCGTCTTATCCACCGACTCCTGGGGCCCGCCGACTGGTGGGCCCCGCCGACTGGCTCGGTACGGAGCTGACAGGCCGCGTCCGCCGCGGGCGGGTCTTGCCGGCTGTAGATTACTGTAGCCATGCCTCTAATGACGCGGGCTCGGTCATGGGGTCGTGGCGACAGCTCCGCCGTCTGGCGGGCGATCACTGTGGCCACTCCCCGTCGCGTTTGGTTAATGGCGCGTGGGGCCCGTGGGAGGGGCCGGCCGACTCCTGGGGCCCGACTCCCAACTGGGCCGACTGGTGGCGCTCTCGCCGTCTTCCGTACGCCCGCCGACTGGTGGACCCGTCGTCCCCGGGTCGTACCGGCAGGCTGTCGTGGGCACAAGACTCCGCCCACTGGGGCTGACGTCAGGGCCGGCATGGCAACAGTGTCGCGCCGGGCGGAGATCTCCGCGGGTACGGCGTACTGTGGCCACGCCTGCCCTTGGAAAAGGGTGGGAGTGGACCTTACTGTGGCCACTCCCCGTCCTGTCCCTCTTTATGAGGGCATGGGGGTTGTTGGCGTCGCGGGCCGACTCCCCATGGCCGGCTTCTCTGGAAGTCGCCAGTCAGGAGTCGGCTCGTCCTGAAGTTGTCCTCGGGACTCGGTCGCGAGTGGGCAAGTGGGCAATTGGCTGCCTCGCAGCCGACTCTCAGAAGGCGGCTCTTCGTCCTAGGGTCTTGAGGGGTGCAGCCTGCCCCGATGTTTTGAAAGGTTCTGGGCCTGGGTTAGCCTACCCGTGGCCCATTACTCCGACACAAGGGGAGCCAAAGAATATTCTGAAGTATTAGCAGCTAAGTTGTCAATTCAACCACACCTGGAAACTTAGTATCTGCAGCAAAGTATTTAGTAGCAAAGTAATATGATAGTGGTGGTAGTGGCAACAAAAGTAAAGACAGCAAAAGTAATGTTTTTGGTATTTTGTAGTGATTGTAACAGTAGCAGCGGGAAATTAAATAAGCGAGAACCAGTATATGGAAAATTCTAGGCACCGGATCAGGGATGGATAATTATGCCGGATGCGGTTCATCATGTAATAGTCATAACATAGGGTGACACAGAACTAGCTCCAATTCATCAATGTAATGTAGGCATGTATTCCGTATATAGTCATACGTGCTTATGGAAAAGAACTTGCATGACATCTTTTGTCCTACCCTCCCGTGGCAGCGGGGTCCTATTGGAAACTAAGGGATATTAAGGCCTCCTTTTAATAGAGAACCGGAACAAAGCATTAGCACATAGTGAATACATGAATTCCTCAAACTATGGTCATCACCGGGAGTGGTCCCAATTATTGTCACTTCGGGGTTGCCGGATCATAACACATAGTAGGTGACTATAGACTTGCAAGATAGGATCAAGCACTCACATATATTCATGAAAACATAATAGGTTCAGATCTGAAATCATGGCACTCGGGCCCTAGTGACAAGCATTAAGCATAGCAAAGTCATAGCAACATCAATCTCAGAACATAATGGATACTAGGGATCAAACCCTAACAAAACTAACTCGATTACATGATAAATCTCATCCAACCCATCACCGTCCAGCAAGCCTACGATGGAATTACTCACGCACGGCGGTGAGCATCATGAAATTGGTGATGGAGGATGGTTGATGATGACGACGGCAATGAATTCCCCTCTCCGGAGCCCCGAACGGACTCCAGATCAGCCCTCCCGAGAGGTTTTAGTGCTTGGCAGCGGCTCCGTATCGTAAAACGCGATGATTTCTTCTCCCTGATTTTTTTCTCTCCGAAAGCAAATATATAGAGTTGGAGTTGGCGTCGAAGGGCATCCAGGGGGCCCACGAGGTAGGGGGGCGCGCCCCCACCCTCATGAGAAGGGTGTGGGCCCCCTGGTCTTCATCTTTGGTGAGGATTTTTTATTATTTTTTCTAAGATGTTCCGTGGAGTTTCAGGTCATTCCGAGAATATTTGTTTTCTGCACATAAAACAACACCATGGCAATTCTGCTGAAAACAGCGTCAGTCCGGGTTAGTTCCATTCAAATCATACAAGTTAGAGTCCAAAACAAGGGCAACCGTGTTTGGAAAAGTAGATACGGCGGAGACGTATCACTACTCTAGCTAATTGCTCCCACTTTCAGTATGTATCTAGATCGAGACTTAGAGTCAACTAGATCGGTGTCAAAAGCTTGCATCGACGTAACTCCTTACGACGAACTCTTTTATCACCTCCATAACCGAGAAATATTTCCTTAGTCCTCTAAGGATAATTTTGACCGTTGTCCAGTGATCTACTCCTAGATCACTATTGTACTCCCATGCCAAAATCATGCTAAGGTATACAATAGGTCTGGTACACATCATAGCATACTTTATATAACCTATGACTGAGGTATAGGGAATGACTTTTCATTCTCTTTCTATTTTTTGCCGTGGTCGGGTTTTGAGTCTTTACTCAACTTCACACCTTGCAACATAGGCAAGAACTCCTTCTTTGACTGTTCCATTTTGAACTACTTCAAAAACTTGTCAAGGTATGTACTCATTGAAAATTTTATCAAGCGTCTTGATCTACCTCTATAGATCTTGATGCCCAATATGTAAGCAGCTTCACCGAGGTCTTTCATTTAAAAATTCTTATTCAAGTATCCTTTTATGCTATCTAGAAATTCAGTATTATTTCCAATCAACAATATGTCATCCACATATAATATCAGAAATGCTACAGGGCTCCCACTCACTTTCTTGTAAATACAGGCTTCTCCAAAAGTCTGTATAAAACTATATGCTTTGATCAACTCATCAAAGCATATATTCCAAATCCGAGATGCTTGCACCAGTCCATAGATGGATCGCTGGAGCTTGCACACTTTGTTAGCACCTTTAGGATAGACAAAACCTTCTGGTTGCTGATACGTCTCCAACGTATCTATAATTTATGAAGTATTCATGCCATGTTTACAATAGTTTTATATGATTTTGGTATGATTTGATTAGAACTAACCCGGACTGACGATGTTTTCAGCAGAACTACCGTGGTGTTGTTTTTGTGCAGAAATAAAAGTTCTCGAAATGCGATGAAAATCAACGGACCTCCTCATTTTCATACCTCTCAAAGGGGAACATATTGTGTAGAAATATAGGACCAAGAACGTTAATCTCTTCTCATAGGTGAACTAGGACGTGCGTCATGATGTTGAAGAAGGATGGTGGGAACACCAACTCGAAACTGCCAAGACATTGCACCAAATCATTCTCTAACCTTGGTATGATTTCTGGATCGATTACCTTCTGAGATATTGCATTGAGGAATGCACATAGCTTCACAACGGCTAATCGAACGTTTCCCGATAGAAGCCCCGTCAATGCAACCGGAAGCAGTTGTGTCGTAATCACGTGGCGGTCATGAGACCTTAGGTTCTGGAACTTTTTCTCTGCCATATTTATTATTCCCTTTATATTCAACGAGAAGCCAGACGGTACCTTCATACTGAGCAGGCATTCAAAGAAGATTTCCTTCTCTTCTTTGGTAAGAGCGTAGCTGGCATGACCCTGATGTATGACGTCTTTTCCGTGCATACGTTGCTGGTCCTCCCGTGCCTCCGGTGTATCTTTTTGTCTTCCCATACACACCCAAGAAGCCAAGAAGGGTCACGCAAAGATTCTTCGTCACATGCATCACTTCAATTGCGGAGCGTACCTCTAGGTCTTTCCAATAGGGCAGGTCCCAAAATATAGATTTCTTCTTCCACATGGGTGCGCGTCCGTCAGCGTCATTCAGAACAGGTTGTCCGCCAGGACCCTTTCCAAAGACTACCTTCAAATCCTTCACCATATCATGTACATCAGCACCAGTACGGTGGCGAGGCTTCATCCGGGATCTGCCTCACCTTTGAAATGCTTGCCTTTCTTTTTTATGGGATGCCTGCTCGGAAGAAATCGACGATGTCCCAGGTACACATTCTTCCTACAATTACCCAAATATATACTGTCGGTATCATCCAAGCAGTGCGTGCTTGCGTGGTATCCCTTGTTTGTCTGTCCTGAAAGGTTACTGAGAGCAGGCCAATCATTGATGGTCACGAACAGCAACGCCTTTAGGTCAAATTCTTCCCCCATGTGCTCATCCCATGCACGTACACATGTTCCATTCCACAGCTGTAAGAGTTCTTCAACTAATGGCCTTAGGTACATATCAATGTCGTTGCCGGGTTGCTTAGGTCCTTGGATGAGCACTGGCATCATAATGAACTTCCGCTTCATGCACAACCAAGGAGGAAGGTTATACATACATAGAGTCACAGGCCAGGTGCTATGGTTGCTACTTGCTACGTCTTGAGCTTGCGTTGGTTTTCCCCGAAGAGGAAGGGAAGATGCAGCAGAGTAGCGTAAGTATTTCCCTCAGTTTTTGGTATTTTTGGCATAAAGATGCAAAGTAAAAAGTAAAGGCAAAGTAAAAAAGCAAAGCAAGATTAAAGTGATGGAGATTGATATGATGAGAATAGACCCGGGGGCCATAGGTTTCACTAGTAGCTTCTCTTAAGAGCATAAGTATTCTACGGTTGGTGAACAAATTACTATTGAGCAATTGACAGAATTGAGCATAGCTATGAGAATATCTAGGCATGATCATGTATATAGGCATCACGTCCGTGACAAGTAGACCGAAACGATTCTGCATCTACTACTATTACTCCACTCATCGACCGCTATCCAGCATGCATCTAGAGTATTAAGTTAAAAACAGAGTAACGCCTTAAGCAAGATGACATGATGTAGAGAGATAAATTCATGCAATATGAAATAAACCCCATCTTGTTATCCTCGATGGCAACGATGCAATTCGTGCCTTGCTGCCCCTTCTGTCAATGGGAAAGGACACCGCAAGATCGAACCCAAAGCTAACCACTTCTCCCATGACAAGAACTACCAATCTAGTTGGCCAAACCAAACGGATAATTCGAAGAGACTTGCAAAGATAACCAATCATACATAAAAGAATTCAGAGAAGATTCAAATATTATTCATAGATAGACTTGATCATAAACCCACAATTCATCGATCTCAACAAACACACCGCAAAAAGAAGATTACATCGAATAGATCTCCACAAGAGAGGGGAGAACTTTGTATTGAGATCCAAAAAGAGAGAAGAAGCCATCTAGCTACTAACTATGGACCCGAATGTCTGAGGTAAACTACTCACACTTCATTGGAGAGGCTATGATGATGTAGAAGCCCTCCGTGATGACGGCCCTCTCCGGCGGAGCTCTAGAACAGGCCCCAAGATGGGATCTCGTGGATACAGAAAGTTGCGGCGGTGGAATTACGTTTTTGGCTCCGTTCTGATCGTTTGGGGGTACGTAGGTATATATAGGAGGAAGGAGTACGTCGGAGGAGCACCGAGGGGCCCACGAGGCAGGGGGGGCGCCCTAGGGGGGGCGCCCCCCACCCTCGTGACCGCCTCTTTGACTCCTTGGAGTAGGGTCCAAGTCTCCTGGATCACGTTCGGTGAGAAAATCACGTTCCCGAAGGTTTTATTCCGTTTGGACTCCGTTTGATATTCCATTTCTTCGAAACACTGAAATAGGCAAAAAACAGCAATTCTGGGCTGGGCCTCCAGTTAATAGGTTAGTCCCAAAAATAATATAAAAGTGGAAAATAAATCCCAATATAGTCCAAAACAGTAGATAATATAGCATGGAGCAATCAAAAATTATAGATACGTTGGAGACGTATCAGGCATCCCCAAGCTTAATTCCTGCTCGTCCTCTAGTAGGTAAATGATAAAAAGAGAATTTTTGATGCGGAGTGCTACTTGGCATAATTTCAATGCAAATATTTTCAATTGTGATATGAATATTCTGATTCGAAAGATTCAAGACAAAAGTTTATATTGACATAAAAATAATAATACTTCAAGCATACTAACAAAGCAATTATGTCTTCTCAAAATAACATGGCCAAAGAAAGTTATCCCTACAAAATCATATAGTCTGGTTATGCTCTATCTTCACCACACAAAAGTATTTAAATCATGCACAACCCCGATGACAAGCCAAGCAATTGTTTCATACTCTCACTTTTTCAAAACTTTTTCGTTCTTCACGCAATACATGAGCGTGAGCCATGGATATAGCACTATAGGTGGAATAGAATGGTGGTTGTGGAGAAGACAAAAAGGAGAAGATAGTCTCACATCAACTAGGCGTATCAACGGGCTATGGAGATGCCCATCAATAGATATCAATGTGAGTGAGTAGGGATTGCCATGCAATGGATGCACTTGAGCTATAAGTATATGAAAGCTCAAAAAGAAACTAAGTGGGTGTGCATCCAACTTGCTTGCTCATGAAGACCAAGGGCAATTTGAGGAAGCCCATCATTGGAATATACAAGCCAAGTTCTATAATGTAAAATTCCCACTAGTATATGAAAGTGATAACATGAGAGACTCTCTACTATGAAGATCATGGTGCTACTTTGAAGCACAAGTGTGGTAAAAGGATAGTAACATTGTCCCTTCTCTCTTTTTCTCTCATTATTTTATTTTATTTTTATTTGGGCATTTTCTCTTTTTTTATGGCCTCTTTTTATTTGGGCTTCTTTGGCCTCTTTTTTATTTATTTTTTGTCCGGAGTCTCATCCCGACTTATGGGGGAATCATAGTCTCCATCATTCTTTCCTCACTGGGACAATGCTCTAATAATGATGATCATCATACTTTTATTTTTCTTACAACTCAACAATTACAACTCAATACTTAGAACAAAATATGGCTCTATATGAATGCCTCCGGCGGTGTACCGGGATATGCAATATGACAATGATGGAGTGTGTCATAATAAACGGAACGGTGGAAAGTGGCATGGCAATATATCTCGGAATGGCTATGGAAATGCCATAATAGGTAGGTATTGTGGCTGTTTTGAGGAAGGTATATGGTAGGTGTATGATATCGGCGAAAAGTGCGCGGTATTAGAGAGGCTAGCAAAGGTGGAAGGGTGAGAGTGCGTATAATCCATGGACTCATCATTAGTCATAAACAACTCATATACTTATTGCAAAAATCTAGAAGTTATCAAAGCAAAGTATTATGCGCATGATCCTAGGGGGATAGATTGGTAGGAAAAGACCATCGCTCATCCCCGACCGCCACTCATAAGGAAGACAATCAATAAATAAATCATGCTCCGACTTCATCACATAACGGCTCACCATACGTGCATGCTACGGGAATCACAAACTTTAACACAAGTATTCTTTAAATTCACAACTACTCAGCTAGCATGACTTTAATATTATCACCTCCATATCTCAAAACAATTATCATGTTTCAATCTTTTCTTAGTATTCAACACACTCAAAAGAAAGTTTCACAAATCTTGAATACCAAGCATATTATTATTAAGCAAATTACCATGCTATTAAGAGACTCTCAAAATAATTTAAGTGAAGCATGAGAGATCAATAGTTTCTTTAAAACAAACCCACCACCGTGCTCTAAAAGATCTAAGTGAAGCACATAGAGCAAAATTATAACGCTCAAAAGATATAAGTGAAGCACATATAGCAAAACTACTTAGCTCAAAAGATATAAGTAAAGTACATAGAGTATTCTATCTAATTTTAATTCATGTATGGATCTCTCAAAAGATATGTACAACAAGGATGATTGTGGCATACTAATACACGAAGACACAAATAATACAAGACGCTCCAAGCAAAACACATATCATGTTGGTGAATAAAAATATAGCTCCAAGTAAATTACCGATGGAAGTGGACGAAAGAGGGGATGCCTTCCGGGGCATCCCCAAGCTTTGACTTCTTGGTGTCCTTGTATTATCTTCGGGGTGCCATGGGCATACCCAATCTTAGGCTCTTGCCACTCCTTCTTCCATAATCCATCACAATAATTCACCCAAAACTTGAAAACTTCACAACACAAAACTGAAAATAGAAAACTCGTGAGCTCCGTTAGCGAAAGAAAACAAAAGACCACTTCAAGGTACTGTAATGAACTCATTCTTTATTTATATTGGTGTTAAACCTACTGTATTCCAACTTCTCTATGGATTATAAACTATTTTACTAACCATAAATTCATCAAAATAAGCAAACAACACACGAAAAACAGAATCTGTCAAAAACAGAACAGTCTGTAGTAATCTGTAGCTAGCGCAAGATCTGGAACCCCAAAAATTCTAAAATAAATTTCTGGGCGTGAGGAATTTATCTATTAATCATCTGCAAAAATAATTAACTCAATAGCTCTCTTCAAATAAAAATGACAGCATTTCTCGTGAGCGCTAAAGTTTCTGTTTTTTACAGCAAGTTCAACAAGACTTTCCCCAAGTCTTCCCAACGGTTCTACTTGGCACAAACACTAATTAAACACAAAAAACACAACCAAAACACAGGCTAAATAATTTATTTATTACTAAGCAGGATCAAAAAGCAAGGAATAAAAATAAAATTGGGTTGCCTCCCAACAAGCGCTATCGTTTAACGCCCCTAGCTAGGCATAAAAGCGAGGATAGATCTAGGTATTGCCATCTTTGGTAGGCAATTATTTGATGAGGCATCTGTTTCCCTTAGGAATTTCTTTCTTTCTAGTGATTATTAAACTTTTAGGCATAAGATCAAAAAATTCATTTGTAGCAATTGGTTCCTTAATGACATCAAAAAGATTGGGATGAATACTCATAGATTTAAGATCTGCAGTTTCCTTAGATGATTCACCCTTATTTTTAGGAACATACATAAGCTTGGCAATTTTAGTAGGAGGACTTGGAGCATTCTTTACGGAAGAAAAAGCGGTTCCCAAGTTTGTAATGATACCCTCAAGTTTATCAATTCTAGTAGAATCTAAGTTCATCTTCTCATTAACTATGGGTTCTTTTTCCTTAATATTTTTCAAAGTCATTCCTACCTTAGATCCATATTGAGTAATTTGATTGTGGATCTTTTTATCTATATTTTCAATTGATTCAATAGTAGCAACTTTATTTTCAATAATTTCAAGTCTTTGCATAACATGCTCCAAAGTTAACATGGTTCCATTAACCAAAAGAGGTGGTGAGCCAAATAAATTTAGCATAGCATTATAAGAATCAAAAGTATGGCTACCCAAGAAGTTTCCTCCGGTAATGGTATCGGGGATATATCTATACCAAGGATTAACACCTACATAAAAATTGCGGAGAAGAACTAAGGTAGATTGCTTCCTGGTAGTATTTTGAGCATTGCAAATTCTATACCAAGCATCTTTTAGATTTTCTCCCTCCCTTTGTTTAAAATCTAGCACTTCACTCTTGGGAGACAACGGAGAAGATATGAGACTAGCCATGACAACAAGCAAACAAACTAGCACACGAGCAAACAAAAGCAAACGGAAAAGAGAAGGAGGATAGAGAGAGAGAGAGAGAGGGCGAATAAAACGGCAAGGGTGAAGTGGGGGAGAGGAAAACGAGAGGCAAATGGCAAATATGGTAATGCGAGAGATAGGGATTGTGATGGGTACTTGGTATGTTTACTTTTTGCATAGACTCCCCGGCAGCGGCGCCAGAAATCCTTCTTGCTACGTCTTGAGCTTCCGTTGGTTTTCCCCGAAGAGGAAGGGATGATACAGCAGAGTAGCGTAAGTATTTCCCTCAGTTTCTGGTATTTTTGGTATAAAGATGCAAAGTAAAAAGTAAAGGCAAAGTAAAAAAGCAAAGCAAGATTAAAGTGATGGAGATTGATATGATGAGAATAGACCCGGGGCCATAGGTTTCACTAGTGGCTTCTCTCAAGAGCATAAGTATTCTACGGTGGGTGAACAAATTACTGTTGAGCAATTGACAGAATTGAGCATAGTTATGAGAATATCTAGGCATGATCATGTATATAGGCATCACATCCGTGACAAGTAGACCGAAACGATTCTGCATCTACTACTATTACTCCACTCATCGACCGCTATCCAGCATGCATCTAGAGTATTAAGTTAAAAACAGAGTAATGCCTTAAGCAAGATGACATGATGTAGAGAGGTAAATTCATGCAATATGAAATAAACCCCATCTTGTTATCCTCGATGGCAACAATGCAATACGTGCCTTGCTGCCCCTTCTGTCACTGGGAAAGGACACCGCAAGATCGAACCCAAAGCTAAGCACTTCTCCCATGGCAAGAACTACCAATCTAGTTGGCCAAACCAAACGGATAATTCGAAGAGACTTGCAAAGATAACCAATCATACATAAAAGAATTCATAGAAGATTCAAATGTTATTCATAGATAGACTTGATCATAAACCCACAATTCATCGGTCTCAACAAACACACCGCAAAAAGAAGATTACATCGAATAGATCTCCACAAGAGAGGGGGAGAACTTTGTATTGATATCCAAAAAGAGAGAAGAAGCCATCTAGCTACTAACTATGGACCCGAAGGTCTAAGGTAAACTACTCACACTTCATCAGAGAGGCTATGATGATGTAGAAGCCCTCCGTGATGATGGCCCTCTCCGCCGGAGCTCCGGAACATGCCCCAAGATGGGATCTCATGGATACAGAAAGTTGTGGCGGTGGAATTGGGTTTTTGGCTCCGTTATGATCGTTTGGGGGTACGTAGGTATATATAGGAGGAAGGAGTATGTCGGAGGAGCACCGAGGGGCCCACGAGGCAGGGGGGCGCGCCCTAGGGGGGGCGCCCCCCACCCTCGTGACCACCTCTTTGACTCCTTGGAGTAGGGTCCAAGTCTCCTAGATCACGTTCGGTGAGAAAATCACGTTCCCGAAGGTTTTATTCCGTTTGGACTCCGTTTGATATTCCGTTTCTTCGAAACACTGAAATAGGCAAAAAAACAGCAATTCTAGGCTGGGCCTCCGGTTAATAGGTTAGTCCCAAAAATAATATAAAAGTGGAAAATAAAGCCCAATATAGTCCAAAGCAGTAGATAATACAGCATGGAGCAATCAAAAATTATAGATACGTTGGAGACGTATCACTGCTCTGCTCCCCAAAAGGATTAATGCCATCTGCGCTTAGACCAAACCATACGTTCCTTGCGTCACCTACAAACTCCTCCCTGTAATTTCTCTCGATTTTTCTCCACCGCGACCCATCAGCGGGTACTGTCAACTTTCCGTCTTTCTTACGGCATTCTCTGCGCCATCGCATAGCCTTCGCATGCTCTTTGTTTAGGAACAAACGTTTCAACCGTGGTATTATAGGATCATACCACATCACCTTGGTAGGAATCTTCTTCCTGGGGCGCTCGCTCTCGACATCACCAGGGTCGTCGCGGCTGATCTTATAGCGCAATGCACCGCGTACCGGGCACGCGTTCAAATCCACGTACTCACCGCGGTAGAGGATGCAGTCATTAGGGCATGCATGTATCTTCTGCACCTCTAATCCTATAGGGCAGACAACCTTCTTTGCTTCGTGCATACTCTCAGGCAATTCGTTGTCCTTTGGAAACATCTTCTTTAACATTACCAGCAACTTTCCAAATGCCTTGTCAGATACACCATTCTCTGCCTTCCATTGCAGCAATTCCAGTGTGGTGCCCAACTTTTTATTGTCAGTTTCGCAATTCGGGTACAACAATTTCTCGTGATCCTCTAACATGCGCTGCAACTTCTTCTTCTCCTTTGCACTTGCGCAGTTTCTCTCTGCATCGGCAATGGCCCGGCCTAGATCATCAGTTGGCTCATCTGATGCCTCTTGTTCAGCTTCTTCCCGCATTGTCGGCTCAACTTCTTCCCCCATTGTTGTATCACCGTATTCAGGGAACCCATGGCCAGGATAGCTATCGTCGTCCTCTTCTTCTTCATTTTCTTCCATCATAACCCCTCTTTCTCCGTGCTTGGTCCAAACAATAGAGTGGGGCATGAAACCGGACTCAAACAGGTGGACGTGAATGGTTCTTGCTTTAGAGTAATTGTCATCATTCTTACAGCCAGCCCATGAATAAGGCATAAAACCATCCGTCCGCTTGTTTGCCTGAGCCGCAATCAGAAAAGTATGCACGCCCTCAACGAACTGGGGAGAGCATCGGTCATCGTACATCCATTGCCGGCTCATCTTCATTACACAACAACGAATGGACCAAATTAATACAAGTCCATACAATACTTATTCTCATAAAGCAAACATATAAATAGCTCTCTAGCTAAAGAATTTAAATGCAACAACAAATGCGATCAAGATCGCAACTAAGGTAACAATTGATCCAACAGCATAGTGATACCAAGCCTCACTATGAATGGCATATTTTCTAATCTTTCTAATCTTTAAGTGCATTTTCTCCATCTTGATCTTGTGATCATCGACGACATCGGCAGCATACAACTCCAATTCCATCTTCTCCCCCTCAATTCTTTTCAATTTTTCTTTCAAATACTCGTTTTCTCTTTCACCTAAATTTAACCTCTCGACAATAGGGTCGATTGGAATTTCTGGTTCACATACCTCCTAGATAAAAATATCTATGTCAATTTGATGGGCACAATTTGTCATAAACACGAAATGCAACAAAATAGTTATAAAAGAAAATATACCACATCCGAATCATAACCCGAACGAGGGCCGGCGGGGATGGATATCAAAACCATGGCACTATGAATAACAAACAACGTACGGGTAAGATAATTATACAAGTAACTATATATCTACATCACACAAACATGATTTCTTTTATATATAAAAAAGATAAGAACAAGAGGGCTCACCCCACAAGGTGGTGCCGGCCACTAGACAGAGCGGACGATCGACGGTGGTTAGGACGGAGACGGGAAGGTACTAAGTAAACCACACCTATATATGCAAACTAAGAGTTATTTTGAGCTCAAATTGCATGTAAATCAAATAAACTACCACATATAATTCCTCCCAAATTACTAAAACCCACAAATTAATGATTATATAAAGCATTGCAAAAGCTAATCTAGCAATGAGAGATGAAAGGACAAAGTTGCTTACCTTTGTGATCACTTGAATGGATGGGGGCCTTCAAATCTTGACAAAATTTGGGAAAAATTTAAGATGAGCTCGAGGTAGAGGGGGAAGAACAGAGAGGAGAGGAAAAAGGGGAAAAACAGAGCGAGCTCACTCGCGGGTTAACGAAGGGTTCATATAGGACGACCTTTAGCACCGGTTCGTGCCACGAACCGGTACTAAAGGTCCTGGAGGGGCCCCAGACTGACAACATCCTGCCACCACTCTCCTTAGTACCGGTTCGTGGCATGAACCGGTGTTAAAGATTCGCCACGAACCGGTATTAATGAGAGCGGCCCAGCTAGCCGTTGGAACCGGCACTAATGGTCACATTAGTGCCGGCTCAGTTACAAACCGAGACTAATGAGCTGAACATTTGACCCTTTTTCTACTAGTGTAAAAAGTAGTAGAAATAAAAAGCATCAGAGAAGAGTCTTGGCGGGCCCACAAGACCTGGGAGCGTGGCCGCCCCCAGGCAGCGCCACCCAGGCTTATGGGGCCCATGGAGGTCCACTGCTAATGATCTTCTTCTATATGAAGCCATTTACCCCCGAAAAAAGTAAGAGAATACTTTCGGGACGAGCTGTCGTCGTTTCGAGGTGGAACGACTATGAGCACTTTTGCTCTTGAGTGCAGCAATTCTATCGGGGAAACTTTCCTCCGGGATGGGGAAATCGAAGCTCATCATCCCCAATGCTCATCCCATCGTGGGAGACTTCATCTTCATTAGCATCTTCACCAGAAGCATCTCCTCTATAAACCCTAGTTCATCCCTTTTCTTCAATCTTTGTATAAAACCTCAATTGGTACCTGGGGTTGCTAGTAGTGTTGATTACATCTTGTAGTTGATGGTAGTTGGTTTACTTGATGGAAGATTCATATGTTCAAATTGCTAAATTCATATTATACCCACTGAACATGTTAAATATTATGAGTTGTGAGTAGTCTTATTTGTTTTGAGGACATGGAAGAATTCTTGTTATGAGTAACCATGTGAAGTTAATTATTGTTTAATGTTTTGATATTATGTTGTGACGTTCGGGTAGGCTGGAAGGTTATCATGTCAAAACATCTTCCACTGTAATTGGGCTATCAACAATCACTCCGTGAAGGAGATAGTCCGTCATTTGATGAACTCTTATCAAGTGATGACAGAGCATTTCCTTCACAAAGAGACCATTCATGGGCTTACTACAATGAGAGAGAAGCTTACCGACGTACTTGCGTTGATCGCCGCGCGACTCCTGTCGTGGTGTAACTAAACAACAACCTTTAGGCGGTAGTAGCCGCACACGACGCGCATGGGCCGGCCCACTTATGCCGACCTGCGCCAGCACGATGCACAACAGGCTGGACCAGCATTCAGGCGACACGCACTGGGCGCCGTGTTCTTTTACTTTTCGTTTAATTTTCAATAAATTGTGTTATTTTTCTCTAGTTTTGTCGTTACTATATTTTTTTTCTTATCAAACTTTAATTTATCACTAAGAAAGTACTATTCAGATGATCAATTTTCTTTTGCTTTTATTATTCTTGCCTTGTAATATGTACAATTTTGTCAATAATTTTGGAATTCCAAACTGTTTATGAAAATACGAACAGAATTTCAAATACATAAACCAAAAAAATCAAAACCAAGAACTTTTAATATAATTCCTACGTAATATTTGAAATGCATACATTTTATTTTTTATAAGAATACAAGAAATGGGAGTGTTTCTCCAATTATCATATTTTTTAATATTGTCAATAAAATTTGTAAATCAAGAACATTTTTCTAATTCCTAAAAATACTAATTTTTTGAACATGTTTGAAAACAGAAAAACATTCAAAGGGAAAATCCAATTGAAAAAACTAAACTCAAATTCGTTTCAATTTAATTTTTTATTTTCCTTTTCGCTTTTCATTTTCTAATATTTTTTCTCTTATTTTCCAATAATACAATATTTCAATCAACACATATTCATTCAAATCAAACTCAAATTTCATTCATTTCTTAGGAACTTTTACATAAACTTAAATGAAATTTGATTCAAACATAAAGATATTTAACATAATTTTAAATGGAGTTTAAACTACCCTAACCCTAAGCCAAACTACCCGTCATCATCGCTCTCGGCGAGGTCGATGATCCCAGCCTCGCCGCCGCCGCCTCCAGATTCGGCACCATCACCGCTGTCTATGTTGCCCAGGGCAACGTCGTCCAAATAGATCTCCTCGTCAAAGCGCGTCGCCGTCTCTCCCGCAGCCGTGTCCTCCAATGTCATCGCCAACTCCGCAGCCTCCGCCGCCACTGAAGCCTAGAGAACCATGCGGTGCCCCAGCGTGTCTTCGGGGCCAGTCACCGTCTTCTTGAAGCACAATCTGCTCTAGCAGGATCTCCACCGCCGCTGATACTGGGGAGCAGCGGGTGCGGGTGCCAGGGAGCGGCGGACGACGCACGTCGCCGGTGGACACGCGAGCCACACTCGTGCGCAAGTCCTATACACCCACCGGAAATCATTGATGACCTCAGCGTAGACCTTGTCGTCCCAGAACTAGTGCCGGTCGACAATGTTCCATTGGCCGCCGGGGTGGATGCGGCGCTCCTCCAGGTTGGCGCCGGGGCTCCTCGTGGGGGTACTCGTCAGCCGTGATTTTCCACTCATGTGCCAGCCGGCACCCCGGCGACACAAGTAGGCTGATGGGATGTAGATTGTCCGTCTCGGCGAGCTCACGCTCGATGGCCGATCTTAGGTGCGTCGCCGCTTCCGGAGCTACTGCCAGCGCCAAGAAACGCCCTCCAAAACCCCTAACACCCCCCCCCCCCCTTCAAAAAAACCCCAACACCTGGGAGCTGCTAACGTGTGGCTGCCTTTTAGTCCCGGTTGGTGGTCCTCCTGTCTGGGCGCCTCACAGCGGCCATGTGGAGCACCTATAGTCCCGGTTCGTAAGCCAACCGAGACTAAAAAGAAAGGGCATTAGTCCCGATCGTTTTGTCCCTGTTGTAGAACCGGGACTAAGAGCCCTATGAAACCGGACTAGTGCCCTGTTTTCTACTAGTGTTTAGATTTGGGAGGAAACTGAAAACACAATATCACTAGTGATGTCCTAGGAACGAGTGATGTGGCCATGATTGCTTCAATTTTTGTTCTAAAAGATATGTGTGTGCGCCCAAACATGTCTCAGCCTTAGCTACCCAGCTGACTTCTTGCCAACACGATAACATGAAGTTTTGCAAACCAGCACGCAGGGGAAGAGATATGTGAGCCTTAGCTCCAGGTGTTGCTCATCTGGTCGAAGCAGTACGTGCCATGCCGCATCCTGGAATGCAGATAGTCAATGTGCTTATCTTCAGATCTGCGCCGTAGCTGAAGGTGTGTTCCTCGGGGTAGCCTAGAGCGGCGAACATAATGCAGGAATGGAGTTCAGGCTTCGACTGATCATTTCAGCGATTGTACTGAACAATGGATACCGGGAACAGGGGCAGCCCATTTATTCCGTTCTTATTTGTATTATTTGTACATCTAGTTCTCATATAACTTTCTCCTTCTCGCATGTATTTAAATTCGGAGCTAGACACACTTTCCTACACATTTGACATATGGGTAGCAAACTACCAATACCATACCCTGTTGTGATGCAAGCAAAGCGATATGGACACTAGTTTTGCTGACGTGGTATTTTCTGATGAAGTGCGGTTTACTGCATCTTCATCAAAATAAATGCCAGGCTTTCGGTA
Organism: Triticum monococcum; assembly: GCA_034509565.1. NCBI lineage: Eukaryota > Viridiplantae > Streptophyta > Magnoliopsida > Poales > Poaceae > Triticum > Triticum monococcum. The sequence goes on along the minus strand of CM067843.1, from coordinate 747,728,415 downwards.
CCATGTGGGTCATTAGTCCCATGAGCACCCGGACACATCATCATTCTGAACTTCAAACAAAGCTGCCAGATTACATGTAATGTCGCAGCTATTTAGCCTCGTGCAAATTGACAGTAGTTTACAGCCTTCTACGTGCAATCCACACTCCACATATAAGAAATAAGTATTTCATACGTCTATTTCGCTAGTTTTTTGTTTTGTTTGGGAAGTGAAGCTTTGCTAGTTGCATGCATGACCGGTGAAACCACCGATTTGCATTATGCTGCACAAATATCATGACGATGTCCACAACTGAACATTGCTAAATACATGACTCACATTCCATTCGCATTTTGCTCCGCGAGTGTAGTAAGAGCCACTCCACTCCAAAGGGCCGATCCATTTTGTTCGTCTGTGTTCGTTTGGGTCAGCGCAGACAAAAGTGGCGGCCCAACGCGCCGATCCAAACTTGAATCACGTCCACGTCGCGTCCGCGCCGACTCATTTGCGGCTCAAATTTACGCCCCAAATGCGTCGGCGCGGACGCCGAACGGACGCTTCGCGCGCCTTCTCGCTGTCCGTCGTGTCCCCACATGGTGGCCATCCAACTGCCCGCTGCCCATGCGTCAGCGACGGCGCTCGTCCTTTTTTAAGCCGACCGTGCGACGGAACCGTCCTCATCCAAACTCGCCGTCCACATCTGTCAAGCTTTGCTCCCCCGTCGCCGGCAAACCCTAGCCACCACAACCACAACGAGATGGGCCTCTTCTCCGGCGCCAGCGGCAGCAAGGCCAAGGGCAAGGCCCCCGCCACCCCTTTCCCCTCAGAGTTCCTCCCGCCTCCTCCGGCGCCTTACCGGCAGAGGCAGCGCGTGAACGTGCCAGTGCACCAGGCGAAGTGGCACTGGCAGCACCTCCAGCTTCTGCCGTATCCCGACGTGACCCTGCCGCACGACTGACATCTGGATCCAGATAAGATCCCAGTGCCGGCGGCGCCGCGGACGGCTCGGGCTCACACGGAGGAGGTGCGGCGCCGGTGGGCGCTGCTGACGCCGGAGCAGCGCCGCGAGGCCGCCTACGCAACCGACTTGCCCAACTGAGCGAGGTGGTTCGCCTTCGAGCACGAGGAGGCTAGGCGACGGGGCGTCCGCGAGGTCGACCGGGGCTCACCGCCGCCGGCGCTCGTCGTCCGCGAGGAGGACCAGGCGGTCCTTGCGGCCGTCTACCGCGAGAGCGAGGAGGACAAGCGGCGCAGGGCAGAGGCGGCGGAGGCGAAAGAGGAGGCTCGGTACGAGGCGGCAATGGCGCAGGCACTTGCCCTCCCCACGGCGGGCGACAGCGTGGTGCCGCCAGTGGCCCCGCCGTCCCCTATCAAGCCGGAGCCCGAGAGGGAGCCGCCCCCCATCGAGCGCTACTCCTGGACAGGAGTAGTGTGCGAGTGGGTACGCGCGCCGCCGGTCTGGATGGAAACGACGCCGGCGCAGGAGGCGGCGTACCTCGAGCACTGGCGCAAGATCCGGGTGACCGAGGAGCGCCGCGACGGCGAGTACCTCGAGATGCTCGAGCGCAATCTCGAGGAGGAGGAGCGCGAGGACGAGGAGGAGGCCCGCCAGGCCGCGGCTGCACAGGCGGCCGCAGCCCCCACCCCCCCTCCCTCCCCCCGGTGCCTGCACTGCCCAACATGACGGCGCTCTGGAACACGGCGTTCGCCTGGGCCGGGCAGGCGCGGACGCTCATCGACCTTACGGATCCCGACGACGACGCCTAGGGCAGCGCGTCGCCTCGTAGTTTAGACTGTCTTTTTTTAAATGCAAACGTGGACGCGTGAATTCTCGCCGGCCTTCGTGGCCGGCTTTAATGATTAATTAATATTATTTCTCTTTTTTTAATATGCATGCGTTCATTTTTTTTCTAGCGTTGTCAAAATAGGTTCATGCCAGCGTTGGGCGCACGCGCCGACCCAAACGCAGAAGTGGACATCCGTCTCCGCCTGATCGAACCAAACGGATAAAAAAAGATAAAATCGTCATCCGTTTGAATCAGCCCGTTGGAGTTGCTTTAATGAACTTTAAAACATTCGCAATGAGCTTATGTTACACACTTGGTTATAAATAAGCAACCTTGAATAGGAACACAACAAAATCAGCCAGCCGATGCTGCTAGCAGCCTCTCCTGTGCTTGGGATGTCGGAGGAAACTGAATACAATATGAGTACAATATATTATTACGGATTTCAAAGGAATGATTGATCTGTAGTTCTGTACATGATTACTACAGCTTTTGTTCTAAAATATGTGTGAGTGTGTGTACTAGAAGGTGTCCCAACCTCAGCCACTGCAGGCGCTCTCGATAATAGAAACTTAGGAAGTTTTGCAAGCCAGCAAGCAAGAGCAGAGCTTGAGTACAGGATCCGGGTCAATACTTATTTTACGAGAGATTAAGTGATTGTTGCACCAAGTTAGATATTACTAGTACATCGAAAATGCAAGGCTAATTTGACCCATGTAGTCTGCTGCTACTTCTATCTTGGACGTGGTCTTATAGGGCATTGGGAATGGGAATCTCACTATTTGTTGAAATAAAATAATAAAAACAACGCTAACGCTCACACGTGTGGTGAGAGCGAAATCCGCCTACACACCCTATAACACACAGACTGCGCCACGTCATCGCATGTGTGCATGTATATTTTTTTTTGATTTTTGGTTTTTAAAATATTTTATTTTTTAAATAAAAATCCAATCGAAAATCCATTTTCATCATTAAATCCTTCACGATGAAGTCTTCGAAACTAGATCTCATTCAATATATTTCGATAATTTTTTTTTGATAAAAGTTGTCATACCTATTGCACATGAATTGCCTTGGTGTTTATATTAAAGTTGCCATGATATGTTTCAGCTATTTTCTTCTACATTTAAAAGTAAATTTTGACATTTATAAAACAAGGAATTAAGAAACTAGACTTGCCATGAACCATAAACTAAAATTACCATGATACATGCACTTAAAATTATCATGGTTTATACAAAAAATAATTTTCATGGTCAAAGTATTGGAGTTGCCATCATCAAAATACTAAAACTGACATGCTCTAAAAACTAAAATTGCCACATGACAACTTTAGTTTAAGCACTATGACAACTACAGTGTAAACATCATGGCAACTTTTGAGAAAAAAAATTCATCGAAACATATCAACATGGGGTCTAGTTTTAAAGATCTCGTCGAGACGGATTTAATGGTGAAAATGGATTACTAATTCGATTTTTTAATTAGGAGACAAAACATTTTTAAGCCGAAAACAAAAAAAATCCTGCTGATGTCATCTGTTCACATGTGACAAAATGAGTGGTAAAGAAGATGTGTGGGCGATGTGCAAAATGCCACACGTGTGGACGTTAATTTTTTTTCCAATAATAATTATGTTTGAGGTGTTTTCTTTTTACGGAAAAACTTTCGATCCATTCATTTTTAATCATGACAGTACAACAAATGCTATATATAATAAAAATTATATGCAGATCCATAGACCACCTAACGACGATTACTAGCACTGAAGTTATCGCCCGTCCCTAGCTGGAGCCGGAAAAACTAGTTTTAGTAGACAGTTGAGAAGTCGTCGTGCTAAGGCACCAAGACTAACATACCAGAACAACAACCGCCGTTGATAAAGAGTAGTGTAGATCGGAAAAATCTAACTTGAAAACACACAAACATGGACGAACCACGACTAGATCCGAGCAAATCAACCAAAGACAGATCTGCCAGAGACATACCTCCACATGTCCATCGACGAAGCTAGATACACCATTGGGATGGGGGCTAGGCGGAAAGAACCTTATTTCATCTTCAAGAAACCGCCACCATCTCACCTTTCTGAGTAGAACACAAACTCTAACAAAACTCAAAGAAACATCTAAATATGTTAGTCCAGAGGTGTTGGATTTAAGCCTTGGTTTTGCAACTTTGTTTCGGACTTTGTCACTGGAAAGAGGACAGGTGAATTTTTTTTCTCTGAAGACGGGAATATAAATTACGCTTTGGGATAACATAATAGTCGATTTTACGGGGGTCACAATAGCGCAGAGATGCAGCTTAAGCTTAGTTTACTAACCTCATACGGTGGATGACACAGCGCCAAGACTCTGTAGTGAAATTACTGCAGTATTGCCTTTCTACACACAAAAGAAAGGAAGGTATAGACTACTAGTTCAGTTCAGAGCAGTGACTCTATGAATTGGTGACAGAATTCCTGCAGTATCTGGACTTGCGCTTAATCATGTGGAGACTACATTTCCCATTGCCGTTGCCGTTGTCCTAACATCTCCAGACCAGTGAAAACAGCCAATTCCTGCCCTCCACCTGCACCTGGTAGTGGTAGCTCGTCCATGCAGGGGTTGCGTGCCAGGGTTTGAAAGAAACTGGCGTGGAAAAACCTGCCAGAACCTAGGCTAACCAGTTCAGAGGGATTGGGTAGACTATGGTGCCACTCATCCGGCACATGAGCATCCCCAAAACGAAGCTCTGCTCAGGCGATTGCCCCCCTCAAAATGGTGGAGAGATCCGCCGCGCAGAGAAGGTGGTGATTATAAATACTTTATAGGTTCACTCTCCCCCGTGTCGCTCTCACGAGCGACCGGGGGAACCCTAGCCGCCGCGACCAGACGTCCCTCTCCTCTGCTCTCCTCCCTCACCGCCGCCCAACGACGCCATCGGGCGAACCCCGACCAGTGGGGGCGGCGGCGGGGCCTCTTCTTCCTCCCCCCTCGTGCTCCGTGGCTGGCGCGAGACGGCCGGTCGAGTGGGGGCGCCGGGCTTTGGCAGGGCCAGCGGCGCGGCAGTGTGCTCGTACTTCGGCGGTGGGGTTGCCTGGTGGGGACGCGGCGTCAAGCGGCAGGCTCGTTTGTGGCGTGGCGGCCGCGGGGGTTCCCGATCTAGGCGGTGGCGTGCTGGCGCGGATCCGGCCCGATCCTCCCGGATCCAGCTCCTGGATGGCAGCGGGTGGCGCGGGGCGGTGGCCGAGGTCGGTCTTGACCTCGGAGTGGGGTGGTCTGTAGCAGCAGCGGCGCTGCTGCGACCTGGTGGTTGTTCGATCTGTGCGCGGCAACGGCAGGTCTCTCGGCGGCGGTTCGTCTGCGTCGGACTCGGGTGAGCTCCCTCCCTCTTCTTTGGACTCGGCGACGGGCTCGTCAGGCCAGGGTGGCGCCATGGTGTGGTGGTGCGCGCGAGGCCTGCTGCTGGTGGCAGGGGACTTCAGGAAGGGGCAGGGTGCCTCCTCTGTTGCATCTGGCGGCTGCTGCGGGTGGCCGCCGGAGTTCCCCTGGCCCTGATCCGGCCGCCAAGGTCATCGCCCATACCAAGGTGTCGGCTTTGGGGTGGAAGGCGACCTTCTGTTTCATTCTGGTCGGCCGCGTCTATTTGGTGTGTCCTGGTTGAGGGTGGGGCCCGGATGCCGTGGTGGCGCCCTGGTTGGTGGTAGCCAGGGTGCTCATGTGCGGAGCACCCAGCTCGGGCGCTGTCCGGTCAGCATGGCCGTGTGGGCGGCGTGTTGACCTGGGTGGGCCGTTCACCCAATCCGGTGACGATGAGTGTTGGTCAGAGTGAAAACCCGTTCTGCTTTGCCAGGCCAGCGGCGGTGGCGTTCTAGCGTCGTCCCCTTCTTGAAGGCGTCGTTGCGGCATCTCATTTGTCGCCGGAGTGCTTCGGAGGAAACTCTAATCCTTGGATTGGGCGGTGGCGACACGTTGGTGCCGTTCCCTTACTGAAGGCGCCGCTTTGGAGCTCATTGTTCGTCTTACACGGCTTTTCCTCTTCACGGTGGTCCGTCCACGGTTGAGGGCCCCGACATCTTCGTAGTAGTGCTTATTGCATTCATCTGATGTTGGCTAGGATTTTGTTGGGGTAGCGTTGTTGTTATCAGCGTCTTTATATTCAGCCTTGGATGGGTGTGGTGTGGTGTGTGTTTGTATCGGCAGAATTCGGTTATTCGGTGATGCTTTATCTATAAAGTGAGGAAACCCTTTTTCATAAGGTGGTGATTATAAGCGGAGACGGCTGAACGAGAGGCCGAGCTCGGGGACATACTTGGCCCTGCCGAAGAAGGGCAGGTAGTCGCCGACCTGGTTCAATGTGTTGCTCGCCGGGTCGAAGGAGTACGTGACATGGTGCACCGTGGAGATACAGATGGCGTCATCCACCACAGCACAGTAGAGGATTATCTCGGGCTTGTAGCCTTCCCCCGAGACGTACGGCGGCGTCGGGAGGTCGTGGTATTTCCATGTCCTCCACGCTCGGGCTCGCTGGAGACGAGGGCCTCGAACTGGAAGCGCTTGTCCGGACGGAGGGTCTTCTCCATGATGTAGATGCTGCCATCGCCTCCGGAGCCTGACGGGATATGGCTCCGGCCAATGCGTCCCCCTTGCGACCATGTAGGCTGGGCATCGTCACGAAACAGCGCTGGTCCAAGTCATAGCTGAAGACGTGAGCCTCGGGGGCCAAGAACAGGATGTTGCTCTCTGGGCGAGGGGAGCGGTCAAGATTGTCCTGATGGAACCTGGTCGCCAGGCGTGGCGAATGCCTCATCTTGCCGAGCAGTGCAGGCAGCCGAATGGTCTCGATCTCGGGGGCGCTTTAACTGTTGTTTCTTTTCTTGTCCTTGCTCTTGGGTCTTGGCCCTTCTCGCCGTTTGTGTGGGAAGATCATGGCCGTGGAACGCTGCTTCCTCCGGTGTTGCGTAGAAAAACTGGTTGCGCCACAGATCGAAGAAGCGCAGCCGACTAGATGCCTTTCTCCCGGTTCGATTCATAAACCGTCGGGCGCTCATGACAAACGGCCCAACTCGACACATACAAGCTTGGAGACCATTCCTTTGAATTGTCTGCCCTCGTAGCCGGCGGATACCTTTTGATCAAGCCGACCGGACACAGAGAGTAGATCCACCGGCGGCGGAACAGGGGTGGAGAAACGGTCAGGCGAGAGATTGGGGATGGGATATTTTCTTAGGAAGAAAGGAAAGGGCGAGCTTGGTACATGATATAGCTATATATATACTTTTTTTTTGCAAATCAATTATTATTATTATTATTGTGAAAAGGATCAAAGCTATTATAGAGATTCACCGAAAGTACAAAACACTTCAAACATAATAAAAAATTACATCAAGATCCATGGACCACCAGACGACCATTGCCGCCGCCAGAACGAGCCGCCGTTTTTTTTGCGAATCAAATATAGCTATACTAGATATATATGTACCATTGTGAGGACAAAATGATGCCCATTGCAAGAACTACCTTTTGTGGAACTATTTAGGTGATCATGTCAATGACGTACGAGCGCCACATCAGAGATGGCAGCAACCTAGGATTGCCAGCACCAGAAACATTTTAGGCGCACAAATGCCCCAGAGGCGTCTTGCACCGTACTAGACCGAGGCATCCCACACAAGGCTGCAGATGGCAACCCGCCGAGAACTCAAAAGATGTATCACGCTGCCTCTGCCACTGGAAACCAAGAAGCCACCGTCGAAGGAATCAAGAAGCCATCGCTACAAATCCCTGCTTCTTCCCCTATTTGTCACACGGGCATTGTAAGGCGGCGTCCTCGGATGGCGGAGAGGGTAGCAGGCTTGTAGTTGTAGGCGGAAAGAGGAAAATGGCTCTGCCACCCATATATGGTGTTCTGGGTGTGTTACTGGCCATCAATGAGTACAAAAGAAGCAAATATTAACTAGGATGTTCCATATCTTCACTTTGCTAACATATAGGCTATGGTAATTGCATAACTAGCAACAACCCGATTCACTCGCCACGTAATTTTCATGACGAGGTGCACAACTGCATTGCTAAATGCACGGCCGTCACAATCCCATTCACATTTCAGTCCACAACTATGTAATACCAACTCCAGTACAATTATGATGAGGTTCCATTATAGGCTTAAGTATAAATAAGCAATTTTGACTGGGAATTCGGCTAAATTAGAGGCCTCTCCAATGGTTTCATGTTTCAGATATGGAAGCTACCGTGTTATTTTGTTTGAAATCTGGGAGGAAACTGAAAACCCAATATCACAAGGGAAACATTTGCACCCGGTCAGCCGATGGAAATTTCCGCCGGCCACGCGCCAAGCTGGCGTCGCGCGTCCATGAAACCGCCCCCTACGCGAGACAAGTGTATACGGTGGGGCCCCGCGCGGACCAGCCCTGTCCTACCTTATCTTCTTCACTTTTGCACCACTTCATCCCCTATACTACATCCATCCTTCATACTTCCACGATGTATTTCTCGTCCTCCCCTATGCTGCCGCGAACCATCACAAAGCACACGCATCGGCAGCGGCGCCCTCGTGTGGAATACCTCCCCGCCATGCTGTAATCCACAAGGCATGGCAAGCGGCATGGTGAAAATTGTTGGATCTGGCCGAGGAAAAAGATGGAACTATGGGCACTAAACTAATAAATTCATCCATCAAAATAATATAAAAGTGCGCCAAAACCATGTATAATTGATGTAAATATAGCATGAATACTTTATAAATTATTAATACGTTGGAGACGTATCAGATTTTACTGCAAGTTTTGTAAGATAGTTTTAATAGAAAGATAATTTATAACAAAGTAACAAGTAACAAGATAGCAAGGTGCAGCAAGTGGCCTAATCCTTAATTGTGGTAAGCACAAGCCTGTGATACTTCCTATAGCGACTAAAACGCTCTTAAGGACACAAGGGAATATCGCTAAGTTACTTTCACCACAATTCATCGACTTATATTCATTGCCTTGATAAGTGTCACGTGCGTGGACCGAAGCTAAGGTATTGTCCTAACTTCAACAAATACCTACTTCTCATTATACTCTCCATACAAGCATTCGCAACTACAAGAGAAGTAATTAAGATAAATCTAACCATGGAATTAAACAATTGAATCCAAATAACCACTTATGAAATAATTCATAAACTGGGATTTAGATTTCTATGAACAAGCTTGCTCATAGACGGTTGCCGCACGATCTGACTCCTTCGCGTATCCCGTTCCCCGCGTCGCCCTCCCTGGCGGCGACGGGGGAACCCAGATCCGGCGGCCTACAACCTTCCCACCTCCCGCCCCACCTCGCCGCCACCGGAGGAACGGCCGGCGAAGCCGGCGCCGGCTCCCGGGATGGTGGCGGCGGGGCGACTTGGCGGGATCCAGCACTCTCCCCAATCTGACCGATCCCTTTCGGTGGTGAGGGTCCGGATCTGAGGCGGCGGCCTCGCTGGTGCGGACTGCGCTTCTCCAGCGGCGGGGAGTGCTCGTCGGTGAGGTAGGCCGGTTCCCCTCGGCTGCGCGGGCAGCGAGGTCCCGGTGGGCGCAGGTCATGGCGCGGGGAGGCCCCGGGCTCCCCTCGTCAGATCGGAGGCGATCCTGGTCCGCTCGTGATGCATGACCTTCGGCCGGCCTGGATCTCCGGCGTACACGCGCCTGCTGATGATGTGGCTGGTTCAGAGGTGGCGGCAGGGTGCTTGGCCGGGGGAAACCCTTGGCCGCCGGTGGCGGTCACGGCGTCGATGGCGTCCCGAACGCCATTCCCTCCTTGGTGGCGGCGCCGAGGCTAAACCTCCCCTACCTCTCCCCTTCCCCTGCGCTCGGGTGAAAACCCTAGCCCCGGTGGCTAAGCGGCGGCGGCGCCACAGCATCGTCACCTTCTTGAAGGCGCCGACTTGGGCATGGGGATGCTGGGTGTGCATGGCGTGCTTGTCTGGTTCCTGGTGGCGGCCCGCCTGATCTACTGCGTCGCAACTCCGGGCAGTGTCTCGGGGCTGCGGTGCTTCTCTTCCGGCGTGTCTCCGATGGGGACCTCGCCCTTCCTCACCTTGTACATACCGTGGTGGAGCGGTACTTCATCTCAGTCATTGATGGCGGCGAAGATCGGCGGCATGGCGCCGCGGAGGCTCGCCGCCCGATGCGCGGAGATGGACTCGCGCAGGAGGAGGTTGTTGTCTGGCGTCATGGTGACGTCGATGGTAGAGTGGCCAGACAAGGTAGAAGCCTCAATATGATCTGAAGATGGACCTGTGGAAGATGGCGGCGACGACACACGAGTGCGTCTGACTGGATTGTGCCCCAGACCCGGTATGTGGCTCGGCTGGGGCTTCCGAATATGTTTCGGTTTCCGGCTTTTGATGTTAGGCTTAGGTGAGTGGTTTGGGTAGTGGCCCAGCTAGCACCCCTTCATCATTTTGGATAGGAGTAGCGGCATGTGTTGCCAAGATGATGGATTCAGACTCATTGTTGTAATACTTTGTAAGGTCCTGAGAATAATCAATAAAGTGGCCGTATGCATCTCCCAGATGCAGAGGCCGGGGGTCATCCTCCTTTTCTAAAAAAATCATCTACAAAGTAATTCAACAATGCCTTCCCCTAGGTCCAAACATGATGAAGTGTCATTTAGTCGACGTTCCTATAACACCACTAGAGGAAGAACAACACAACATAATATCAAAACATTGATCGGTGATCAACTTCACATGATTACTAGTAACAAGACTTCTTCCATGTCCTCAAGAACAAATAGAACTACTCACAACTCATCATATTGATCATGATCAGTGGTTATAAATATATAATTAACAATATGAGCATAACAATCTTCCAATAATTAAACTAACAAGCATCAACTCAAGATGTAATCAATACTATTAGCACCCCCAGGTACCAATCTGAGGTTTGATACAAAGATTGGACAGGGCCGTCTCCAGGAATTTGAGGCCCCGGGCGAAAACCAAAATGTGGCCCAAAATTTCGAATAATTCACATAAGAGAAAAATCAATATGCGTAAAGCATACTCCCATTTTATTATAGATTTGCATGTCTGTTTTATTTGTACCTTATTTAGGCATATCAAATATTAATACTAATGCTAAAAAGGTAAACGATAGCAAAGCAATAAACAAACCTTATGTTCTACCAAAAAGGAGCACCCGTCTAGCTAGTAAACAAAACCTAAGAAATTATTAGTGATCATCGATCATTTGATCAAACAGAATCTAATTAGTTTCAAATAGTAACAACTGCTAGATGATTAGATCATTCAAATACAAAGAAAATAAATTAAAAAAAGAACCTTGCTCTTGGAGATAAAAACCAGTTCGTAGTCTGGTGTAGATGTGTTCCTCAATCCTGATTGAAGCAACGAACTGACAGAGCCGCGGTGTGTGATTGTTGCATCTTCACGGCAGCCGGCAGGAAGACGATCAACAGTGGGATCGGAGCGGAGGCAACTGTCGGCGCCGACACAACTACTAGGGCCTCGCGCAAGGCAAGGGTTTGGTGCTTCGCCGATCGCCGGTCGCGAGACCCAGACGCCAGTTCACTGCCTGTTTCGATCGTGCCATTGGGCCTCCAAACTTCTGTGCTATTATTATTTTTGGCCTGTGTTAAAAAAAGTATTATTTTGGGCCTCTGACCTTCTATCATATCGCAGCCCAGTAAACAGCTCACGTACACGTACGACGGCTGGATTCTTGGTCTTTTTAGCGATTTTTCAGCGGCATCTAAGGAAGCGATCTTTCCTGATTTTCTCTCGATGGGGCCCCATGATTTTGGGGGCCCTGTGTGATCGCTCATCTCGCTCCCCCTCATCGACGGGCTTAAGATTGGACGTAAGGGATGAATTAGGGTGTGGAGATGAGATAGTGTTGATGAATACATTGATGAAGATGATGATCCACGGGATGAACGGGGTGTTGGTGATGATGACGGCTTCGATTTCCCCCTCCCGAAGGGAAGTTTCTCCGTCGAAATAGCTCCGCTCTGTTCCGCATTGCAGACGGCAGCTGAAAGTCCTGAAACTTTTATGTGATGTTTTATAGGGCAAATGGGATTTTATGATGAAAGCGCACCAGTAGGCTAGCCTCCACGACCCCGCATGGACACATGGCGCGGCTTGGGTGTGGCTGCGCCACCTGTCCATGTGACTAGCTAGTGGCCCCTCTCTGCTACTCCCTTGCCCCAATATTCTTTATATATTCCAACATAATTCTTCAAAAGTCCACACTTCCTTTTGAACTCTGAAAAATTGTGTTCTCTTTTATTGATATTTTAGGTCCAGAATTTCAGCTGCCGTCAATCTTCCTCTCTTTGTATAACTTGCATTTTAAGAAAGAAGATGCATTCGAATTGCACCACAGTAGGAAATGATGATGTAAAATGGACGCATCATGTGGGTAGACGAAGAGTCGGCACTTTGCCTTTTTTTTACGAGAGCTCGGCAAACCAGTGACCCATGTGATTCCTTATTCAAAAAGGAATTAGAACATTATTGCCGATTGTTTTTTAGCAGGAGTCCGACAGATTAGTGACCCCCGGCATTCCCTTTTAAAAAAATGGAGAAAATATTGCTGAGTTCCTGTTAGTGAAAACTCAGCAAATAGACAGTTCTCACATTCCTGTTGACTATCCATTGGCGGGGTCCACCTGTCAGGACATTGTCCAGTATCTTTCCATCGGAACTTGGCGAAGCTTGGAATTTACCAAGTTTCTTGTTGTCGCCGAGTTCCTTTTTCTAGGCACTGGGCCAATGATTATGTTTGCCGAGTTACTCACCACTGTCCAGTTCAATTATCAGTGTACTCGACAGACATCTTCAACTGTCGAACTCTCGATAAAAGAAACTTGGCAAACATCGCGAACTCGAGACTCGAGGCAATCCCAATAGTGTACACACTGTAGGATCATACTGGATATTGCCTTGGGCATGTGTTATCTTTATGAGGAGTGTACTTGAAAAATTCCTCATCTACACATCAAGCCATAAAATATTCTCTTGGAGTGTAGGTGTCATGCTCTTCCTGCTTATACCAACATTTCCTCGTGTTTTCGGTTATAACCCAATACTCTGTTACCTGATACTATATGCATTCTTCAGGTGGGATTTTCGCCCCTCGTATACCTTAAAAGAATCTCAATGTTTTGGTTGATTTTAGACTCTGTAAATTAATGAAGATGATTAAATCAAGGCATTGACTGTGATGAGAGGAAAAATCTGAATATGTGGCATTGAATGGTTGACATCGTGGATCACTCAATAAGGCAATGCCTTCAACTTTAGAGTTCTTTTCATGGAAATAGTAAGCAGAATAAAAATAATTGACGGCTCCCAAGAAGTTCAACTCAAAAATCAGGATAACTCTATATGAGAAAAAGCTCTTGTCATTTAGGTGGCGGTTTCGTCGACTCGGTTGGTGCGCAGCCTTGGGGCTGGCGTCTGCGCTTGTCATAGATGTATCGCTTTTTGGCCAGTTTTTCTTGCAAACTGACCAATTCTCTTCTTCTTAATGAAAAGGCAGAGCTCCTACCGATTGCTTAAAACCAACTAATTGATCTAGTCGATAAGCACATTGATGATATGGTTTCACGCTAGAGGCAGTGACTCTTATGATGAAGCTCGCAGTGAGGTGCTTGCAAAATGAACAGAGATTAGCTACTAATGAATTAAAATGTGTGGCCTACTAGATAGTTGAATGGTATAAGGCTGGTTCAGTCTATCTTAATATTTATTTAGGAGAAAAGTATACTTTTAATCCCTCAACTCTTTGTAAAATTTAGACTTGGTCCCTGCATTCTAAAACCAGACAACTTGCATCAATAACTCTCGAAATGGGACAAGTTTAGTCCTCAAAGCAGTATCCATGGTGAGTCAGTGTGGTTTTGACTGCTCCAAACTAACACATGGCCAAGCTTTTAGGTAAAAAGAAAAGAAAAGAAAAGAAACTCATGGTAACTTCATTGAGACAAAATGTCGAGCAGTTCTTTTGCATGCCGCTCACGCATACCTTGTTTGCACGCGATCACCTCGTTTCTCCGGAGTTTGTCGGAAGGAGTAGTTCTACCACATCGGCCCCGTTGCTACATTATCTACTTCTCACTGACCATGACGGCAGAGGTGCTCTCCCCTACGTCGGAGCCATGTGCAAGACATCTCACACTGTTGGGCTTTTCTACCTGTTTGTGACAAAAAGGCTACAACGCACAAAGTTTTTTGTTTGCTAAAATCGTATGTGAGGCATCACCCATGGTTTCTTTTTTCTAACTGTGTGTGATGACATCCTACATCACACACATTTGTTATGCAAAAGACGTGTGCAAGACATCGCACATGGTTGCGCTTTCCTAATTGTGTGTGATCTTTTGACATCACACACAGTTTGTTTTTGAACGTATGTGGTGTGGTACACCATACACAGTTTTTGACAATCATGTGCTATCGGGGTTGGGGGAGGGGGGGAGGGGCATAATAGCACCCTTCGGTACTAGTGTGTCTGCCCTCCTCTGTTACTAATGTGGTGGTCGTCAGAGGCGCGACGGACGAGCGGCTGGCGGGGCTGTCGTAGTTGGACGCAAAGGACGCGGTGAGTCATTGGCGGTTGCCGTCCGGTGGGCGTGCGGTGGTGACCCGCGAGATGGCGGCACCCTTGGAACAAAGACATAAGAAGGAGAGGGCTCACATGTGAGGAAGAAAGAGCTGACATGTGCCACATGTGTAACTTAACGATCAAACAAATGGTTTACTTAAGTGTGGGCCCAAACTTTCAGAAAACGGGTTTGTAATTTGGGGTTTTTTTTTGAAATAGTCAACCACTAATTTGATAGGTATCAATCACATTTTAAAAACTGGTAGGTCTTTGAAACCCTAACCCGAAAAGTGATAATTTTATGCTAGTTTACTCTTGGTTTTAAAATTGAAGGACCAAATTTAGACTTTCCAAAGAGTCGAGGGACCAAAAATATACTTTTCTCTGTATTTAATAGTGTCGGTCTATCTTAATCTTCTGTTGCATTCCAACATGCATTGCCTCTTTTTTTTCCTCCTCGTGATCTATATTTGCCATTAAATCCATATATCATTTGCGCATGGGGAGAAAAATCAAATAGGCTCATTTTGTTAAAAATCTTAAAGAATTGGCGTAACAAGAGGAGCGTAAGAAAAATTATTTTTACTTCATGGGAAAGAAGCAAGAAATAATTAGACTGTTATACAAGTTCACTTTGCTAACGTAATTGCCATGATAGTTGCATAACCAGTAAAACTAAACTTGATTAGCTCGACGCCCAAATGTTGTGAAGCAGTACACAACCTCATTGATAAATGCATGACCCGTTACAATCACATTTGCATTTCGCTCCACAACTATGTGATGACCAATTTCAGTACAATTATGATGAGCTCTATATAAGCAGCTTCGAATAGGAATGCCGCAAAATTAAAGGCCTCTCCGTCTGTGTCATGGTCGAGTTGTGTGAGCTATCATGTTCTCGTGTTTGAGATGTGGGAGGAAACTGAAAACACTGGTATATCACCAGTTACATACAACGTTTGAGCACACAAGAAACCAACCCAGTGAAAGAGCGGGATAAATGTATGGCTCAACTATCAGCAGTCTCAAAGCAAGAGCAGGAGATTGTGTTCTATGCTGGTTTTCTTGGTGAGCGTTGTCCCTGCCATCGTTTGAGTGCAATGACACTTGTTTGCGATAAATGTGGGAGGAAGCCCTCGCCAAAGTCCCTGCCGGACAAGTACATCTTGTTAGAGTGCTTTGGATCGAGTCGGTTAGATCTTCTCGGTGAACCTACCTTCTCTCTGAGTCGATGATCCCGCCGAGGTGGCCATGGTGGATGGCGACGACGGTGATGGCAGAGAGATGGCGGCGGTGGAGGAGCTTCCCGTGAGCACCGCGCTAACCCTAGATCGGTAGGGATTATCGGTGGGGTTTGTGGCAACGATCAACCTCGTGAGTCGTGCCCCGGCCCCCACCTCTGTTATATAGCGCGGGTCACAGGGGCCCACCAACCATGGTTTGGTTGGGCGCCCCGATCAGGGCGCGAGTCAAGGGCCCGTCGAGCCGTTGGGCTCGATCGGGAGGAGATCAACCTAACATTCTCCCCCTTGATCTCAACTTTACTTTTTTTTAACTTTATACTTTCTAGTTTATTTATTTCATCACATATTGGTACATAGAGTATGTTTCATCGTCACAGCTTAATTGCCGTTAGAATCATACAGCTACAACATACGTTATGTTCAGAAGCAAATTCTGTTTCTTTTGGGCCTATCCAGAAATCATAAGGCTTTCCCTTAAACCCATGCCGGCTAAGTGTTCCTTGAACACATTGGGTGGTAAGCCTTTCGTTAGCGGATCCGCAAGCATATCCTTTGTCCTTATATGCTCGAGACTTATAGTTTGATCCTGGATTTTATCTTTCACAACATAATACCTTATCTCTATTGTTTTGGCAGCATTACTCGACTTGTTGTTGTGAGCGTAAAATACCGCGGGTTGGTTGTCGCAATACATCTTTAGTGGTTTGTGAATACAATCTACCACTTTCAAGTCGGGTACAAATTTCTTTAGCCATATCGCCTGCCCCGTGGCTTAGAAGCATGCTATGAATTCTGCATACATCGTGGATGATGCAACTATCGACTGTTTGGAGCTTTTCCACGAAATAGCTCCCCCAGCGAGAGTGAAGACGTATCCTGACGTGGATTTTCTATCATCTCTGTCCCCCGCAAAATTTGCGTCTGAATATCCTTTTATCTTTAGGGAATCACTTCTCATGTATATTAGCATGTAGTCCTTCGTGCCTTGCGCATAACGCAATGCTTTCTTTATCATCTTCCAGTGCTCCATGCCTGGATTCTCTTGATATCTACCGAGTACCCCGGTGATAAAAGCTAAGTCAGGGCGAGTGCACACTTGTGCATACTGTAAGCTGCCAACTGCCGAAGCATATGGTACTGTTTTCATTTGATCGATCTTGTACTGGTTCTTGGGAGATTGGAATTTCCCAAAACTATCGCCCTTGACTATAGGAGCATGTGTGGCTTTACTCGCATGCATATTATACTTTTTAAGAACCTTTTCTAAATATGCTTTCTGCGATAGTCCTAAGACTCCATTGTTCCTATCTCGATGAATTTCTATGCCCAAAACATATGATGCTTCACCAAGATATGTTATGTCAAAATCTGAGGATAAGAACTCCTTTGTTTCTTGTAGTAGACTAACATCACTGCTAGCAAGCAGGATATCATCCACATACAAGATTAGGAAAATATATTCCCCATTTTAAACTTTGCATAAATGCAGTTATCCTCAATTTTTTTTTCTTTAAATCCTAAATTTTTAATCGTTTGATTAAACTTCAGATACCACTGCCAAGAGGCTTGTCTTAATCCATAAATGGATTTCTTCAGGCGGCATCCCATATTTTCCTTGCCTTCCATGATAAAACCCTTAGGTTGTTTCATGTAGACATTTTTTTTTAATCACCATTCAAAAATGCCGTCTTAACATCCATTTGATGTAACTCTAAATCAAAATGAGCAACTAATGCCATTATGATTCTGAAGGAATCCTTACATGAGACTGGAGAAAATATCTCATTGTAATCTATCCCTTCTCTTTGTGTAAATCCTTTTGTCACGAGTCGTGCTTTATACTTTTCTATATTCCTTTTAGAGTCATACTTAATTTTGTAGACCCATTTACAGCCTACTGTTTTGGCTCCTTTAGGAATTTCCTCTAAGTCCCAAACATCTTTGGAACTCATCGATTTTATCTCGTCTTCCATTGCCTTCATCCACTTCGATGAATGAGGGCTTCTCATGGCTTCTTCATATGAGGTGGGATCTTTTTTCATATGAACCATTTCTGTGTTATAAACTTTAAAGTCGGTAGAAATAGCTGACTTTCTTGGTCTTCTAGACCTTCTAAGGGCCTAAGTTTCTGGCACATTCTGTGCCTCAACTTCTGGCACTTCTTCTAAAATTTGCTGTTGCACCTCCCTTTCATGCTCAACAACGGGTTTCAGTCGGCTCCTGACAGACAGGTTCCGGGTCTACCCCCAAGGTTGTCATGGGTGGAGTTGCAATTGGTAGTGAGAAAAATGGCTCCCGAATCATCGGATTAGGTGCATGCACCCTCTTCTCCTCAAGATCAATTTTCCGAGCTACCAAGCTCCCCCTCATCATTTCGTCCTCTAAGAAGACTGCATGTCTCGTTTCTACAAACTTTGTATATCTGTCTAGGCAGTAGAAACAAAAACCCTTTGATCTGTCTGGATAGCCAATGAAGTGGTAACTCACTATTTTGGGATCTAACTTTGCAATGTTTGGATTAAACATTTTGACCTCAGCAGGGCACCCCCACACCCTGAAGTGTTGTAGGGAGGGCACCCTTCCTGTCCATAGCTCGTACGGTGTTTTGGGCACCGACTTGCTTGGCACTCTATTGAGAATGTGAATGGCGGTTTTAAGTACCTCCATCCATAACCCCAATGGCAAGTTGGAATAACTCATCATTTTGCGCACCATATCCATAAGTGTACGGTTGCGCCTTTCAGCTACTCCATTCTTTTCTCCCAGAGTGGGATACATTAAAAGCACCTGAGTTATCATATCTTTTTCTTGCCAGAATTTCTCCCGCCATACGGGATTTTTTGACATAATATTATGTCAACTTTACCCCGTTACGCAGGTATTTTCCCAGACTTTTTCCGCCATGCGGGTTTTATCATAATCATCTTTTCCCGCCACGCGGGTAATTCCCTGTAAGGGAACATAAATGCCAGAATTGGCTCTTTTGACTACATATTCAATCATCAAATTTAGGAATAAATCTGAATGCTCTTTGACACACATGCTTGATCCGACGTTGGTCAAATTAAACACACATGTTTCTTGAAAAATCTCCTTCATAGAGAGTACATGAAAGACATTCATCAAAAGACTCTCAATGATCTGTCTCTTTTCTTTTGATGCCATTCTTTAGAGAGAACATACTCCCTCACGTTATGACCTTTCTTGGTCATCTTTCGGGTCACAAGTACCCAACCATTCGCTTTCACGAATGAAAGCATGGAAAACTTTTTGGTCTAAGAAAACTTAGCCAATAAT
Organism: Triticum monococcum; assembly: GCA_034509565.1. NCBI lineage: Eukaryota > Viridiplantae > Streptophyta > Magnoliopsida > Poales > Poaceae > Triticum > Triticum monococcum. The sequence goes on along the minus strand of CM067843.1, from coordinate 747,709,496 downwards.
CAACAATAATGGGCATAAAATAACCCTACGTTGGTCTGGTTAAAAAATGCACATTAAACTTTTGAAACTTTCTTTTATATTCTGAATCACCGTTGTGGCAGAATTAGAATAAGCATAATCCTTCTACATTAATTCCATATCACCGTTGGGCAGAAATGGAAATAATGCATATAACTCATAAACAATGTGATGATAGTATTTCTATTAAACAACTTTGCTAAGAATTAATCATCATCATCAACTTTATTGCAGCAGGAACAAGAAATATACAATTCTCTAGTTCAAGAGCATTTCTTGATCTTTATACGTTCTCTGAAAATTGATCACTTTGATACAAAATTTATCAGAGATTGAAACTTTGAACATAAGGCTCATAGAATTATAGCACCGTTATCATCAACGTTGGTCAGAAAATAACAATACCATATTTTAATTTTAAAACAAATATCTTTGTTTTCTCATAGCGGAAACTATCTGCATCTTATTTCACCCACAGGGGAAAAACATTGCTAAGAACATTTCTTCCAATTAAATTTTCCCGTTGGTTCCAATTTAATTGAAGAATAAAACTTTTACTTTGCAGTAGAAACTTTACAATATTCTATTCAAAAACAATTCTGTACTCTTTTACTCTCTAAGCAATTTTAACCGGTTGGCTCAAAAATGCATTAGAGAAGCAACAATTTAATCTTTTACTTTAGTTCTATTCACTTTTAAAAGAGCACCTTTAAATTTCAATAATAAAACATGATCATGTTATTAATAACGTTGGTCATAAAAATAACATAATCATATTCATTCTAATAATCACTTTAATATGCTCTTTAAATATAATTCTATCTAAACTTTTATTTTCTTTGTAAAAGAGCACTATTAATTACTTATGCAGCGGAAAAAACATGAATACAAATTCATGAACTTTTTACTCTTTACAGAAACTTTTTATTTTACTAAAGAAAAATTCATGAACTTTATTATTTTCTTTGTAAAAATTCATGAACATTTCTTTTTCTGAAAATTTTCTATTTTAGTTTTCAGAAACTTTTATGTTTACTTTTCTATTTTTCTAAACAAAAAAAATTTCGTTGGAAAAATAATTTGCATAGAAAAATTATTTTTGAAATCTGCCCAAAAAATCTGGACAAAAACTATTTAAAAAAAACACGCAGCTTCAGCCGCCTCGGCCTGGCGCGGGAGGCCCGCAGCGGCCCATGGCCTGCTCCTCCGCGCGCTCGCGCGAGCTGGACTCGCCTCGGTCTGGGCCACCGGCCTCAGCCCAGCGCTGCCTCCTCCTCTTTGGCCCAAAAGGCCCAACGCCGCTTTAGGTTTTCGATCTGCACCGTCCGTGGAGATCCGACGGCCAGGTGCGCGTTTCGCTCGAACAAAACAGGTGAGCGAGGGAGAGTCGAGCGCAGACTCGGTGAATCCCTCCCACCCCGCGCCGCTCGCGCGTCTCTATGCCCGCCGGCCATGCCGGCGACGGCACGGCCGCCAGCCACGACGACGAAGCCCACCGCGCTGCGCGAGCCACTTCTTCCCCTCCTCTCCTCCCTCTTCTTCCTGTGACAGAAAGAGAGAGCGACGCACCGGATGCATTCTTCTGTGCACCCGCGGTTTCCTCCGGCCGCCGGCCAGCCGCCGACGACGAGGGTACCCGGCGCGGCGATGGCTCCTCCTTTCTTTTCTCCAGTCCGCCGCGCCACGGAGAGTGAGAGAGAGCGCAAGCTGAGCCCACATCTGCTCCCCCTTGCGTGACGACGGCGGAGCATGCGCCGTTGCCTTCCCCTTCGCCGGCCACGCGTTCGCCTCGCGGTGAGCGCGTTGCCGTCGAACGGGTTGGCCGCGGTGTTCTTTGCCCCTTCCGGGGTAGGTTCTTCGTCCGACGCCTCGGCTTGCCGATGCACGTCCGGATCGAGAGGAACAAGCGCGGCCATGATGGCGGCGCTCTTTGCCGGCGAGGCCTGAAGGCGTACTCCGGTTTACTTTTTTTGATTTTCTTTACTCTGCCCTGCTAGGGTTCTTTGGGGAGGGATGGAACTTTTGCTTTGAATTCTTTCTACCGAAAAGGTCTAACCTGATTTGGCTGATACCATTGTTAGAGTGCTTTGGATCGAGTCGGTTAGATCTTCTCGGTGAACCTACCTTCTCTCTGAGTCGATGATCCCGCCGAGGTGGCCATGGTGGATGGCGACGGCGGTGATGGCAGAGAGATGGCGGCGGTGGAGGAGCTTCCCGTGAGCACTGCGCTAACCCTAAATCGGTAGGGAGTATCGGTGAGGTTTGTGGCAACGATCAACCTCGTGAGTCGTGCCCTGGCCCCCACCTCTGTTATATAGTGCGGGTCACAGGGGCCCACCAACCATGGTTTGGTTGGGCGCCCCCGATCAGGGCGCGAGTCAAGGGCCCGTCGAGCCGTTGGGCTCGATCGGGAGGAGATCAACCTAACACATCTTGCCACCGGAGAAGCGCCCTTGCAACAACGAGCTACGGGACGACATCTCAGTCGCTCTCCGGCCCCGGCATCAACCTCCAAGGAGCTCTTGAAGATGGCGCCGAAAGGTTATTGGCAAGATTTTGGAGGCCGGCAAGGAGTTTGGCCTTCCAGACGTGTTAATTAGCTCTATGCAGATTCAGATATGCAGCATCCGTTGTGTGTGGCAGATTCAATTGTATTATGAAAACACACTATGTACTCCATTCCAAACAGAAGTACGACGTACTGGATGGCAATTGTAACCAGGGGACTACTTGGGTTACTCTTCTATATATTAGGAGCAACTGTAACCAGCGTCTCTTATTTGCAGGAAGTCATGTGTACCCTAGTTAGTTATCAAATGGCGTGAATAATTTACATACGTACAGAGGTGCTGAGATGAGATGATGAATAATTAGCAAAAGTAAAGCTTATGTTAATGCGTACCATTATATATTGCTGGAATCATCTCTTTGTGTTTTTCCGGTGGTTTACAATTGCTTATGTAACCCACGACCAAGACCCTTACAATTAGACTCGGACTGAAAGCACAGCATGGCACACAGCCCGACTCGGATGCTACAATGCGTGTGTGTTTTTCCTGATGAAAGGGAGGGTAGTCCCAGACCTCTGCATCATGGTAATGCATACAGCCACAATATGTGCAGAAAGTAAACCGATCAAGTCATGAACTTTCATACTCTACATAACCAACTAGGAGTCTAGGGCACGAGACCTACCATAACCAACTAACTAGTATCGTACTCCCTCTAGAAAGAAATACAAAAGCGTTTATAGATAACTATAGTGAAACACTCTTATATTTCTTTACGGAGGGAGTGCTATACATGTTCAGATTACCCCAACAGACGATCACTAATCCTCAACCATAAATGTTGAGTTGGATGATCACCGATGGATTTCATCATTCGTAGCGCTGTCAACACTGATGACCATCGATCATCTCCTTCCCGTTGCCGGCAGCTCGGTCACCACTGCCGGTCCTCATTTCCTGTCCGTTGGTGATAACGTATTTCACTCATAGTAGACCATCCGTCAAATTCACGGGTGCCCGATTGTCCATAGCTGGTTTTTACATGTGTACTCGTATCAGGTAGTTATGGCTAATTGATTCTTCTGTTGTAATGTGTTGATTACCTACGCGATCGTAGATTGATTTGGCGCAATCCTTGTATAATCTTGGCAGTCACGTATATACTATTGTAGTAAATGAAAGCCGTTGGGGCTAATGGATCACGGTTGTTGGAGTTGTGTCGAATATTATGTACAAGGTAGGTTACAATTTGACTTGTAGTTGTATTGTGATAGCCCTGTAATGCTTTACTTTATCACTAAGCGGTAGCGATAGTCGTATAAGCAATAGTTGGCGAGAAGACAACGATGCTACGATGGAGATCAAGGTGTCGCGCCGGTGACGATGGTGATCATGACGGTGCTTTGAAGATGGAGATCACAATCACAAGATGATGATGACCATATCATATCACTTATATTGATTGCATGTGATGTTTATCCTTTATGCATCTTATTTTGCTTTGATTGACGGTAGCATTATAAGATGAACTCTCACTAAGTTTCAAGATAAAAGTGTTCTATCTGAGTATGCACCATTGCCAAAGTTCGTCGTGCCGAGACACCACGTGATGATCGGGTGTGATAAGCTCTGCATTCATCTACAACGAGTGCAAGTCAGTTTTGCACACGCAGAATACTCGGGTTAAACTTGACGAGCCTACCATATGCAGATATGGCCTCGGAACACTGAGACTGAAAGGTCGAGCGTGAATCATATAGTAGATATGATCAACATAGTGATGTTCACCATTGAAAACTACTCCATCTCACGTGATGATCGGACATGGTTTAGTTGATTTGGATCACGTGATCACTTAGATGATTAGAGGGATGTCTATCTAAGTGGGAGTTCTTAAGTAATTTGATTAATTAAACTTTAATTTATCATGAACTTAGTCCTGATAGTATTAGCATATATATGTTGTAGATCAATAGCTCGCGTTTAGCTCCCCTGTTTTATTTTTGATATGTTCCCAGAGAAAACTAAGTTGAAAGATGTTAGTAGCAATGATGCGGATTGGATCCGTGATCTGAGGATTATCCCATTGTTGCACAGAAGAAATATGTCCTTGATGCACCGCTAGGTAACAGACCTATTGTAGGAGCAGATGCAGATGTTGTGAACGTTTGGCTAGCTCAATATGATGACTACTTGATAGTTTAGTGCACCATGCTTAACAGCTTAGAATCGGGACTTCAAAGACATTTTGAGCGTCATGGATCATATGAGATGTTCCGGGAGTTGAAGTTAATATTTCAAGAAAATACCCGAATTGAGAGATATGAAGTCTCCAACAAAGTTCTATAGCTAAAAGATGGAGGAGAATAGCTCAAGCAATGAGCATGTGCTCAGATTGTCTGGGTACTACAATCGCTTGAATCAAGTGGGAGTTAATCTTCCAGATAAAATAGTGATTGACAGAATTCTCTAGTCACCATCACCAAGTTAGTAGAACTTCATGATAAACTATAGTATGCAAGGGATGGCGTAAACGATTCCCGAGCTTTTCATGATGACGAAATCGATGAAGGTAGAAATCAAGAAAGAGCATCAAGTGTTGATGATTAACAAGACCACTAGTTTCAAGAAAAGGGCAAAGGAAAAGAAAGGGAACTTCAAGAAGAACGGCAAGCAAGTTGCTGCTCAAGTGAAGAAGCCCAAATTTGGACCTAAGCCTGAGACTAAGTGCTTCTACTGCAAAGCGACTGGTCACTCAAAGCGGAAATGCCCTGAATATTTAGTGGATAAGAAGGAGGGCAAAGTGAACAAGGGTATATTTGATATACAGGTTATTGATGTGTACCTTACTAGTATTTATAGTAGCCCCTGGGTATTTGATACTTGTTCGGTTGCTAAAAATTAGTAACCCGGAACAGGAGTTACAAAATAAGTAGAGACTAGTTAAGGGTGAAGTGATGATGTGTGTTAGAAGTAGTTCCAAGATTGATATGATCATCATCGCACACTCTCTATATTTTCGAGATTAGTGTTAAACCTAAATAAATGTTATTTGACGTTTGCGTTGAGCATGAATATGATTTGATCATGTTTATTGCAATACGGTTATTCATTTAAAATCAGAGAATAATTGTTGTTATATTTACATGAATAAAATCTTCGATGGTCATACACTCAATGAAAATAGTTTGTTGGATCTCGATCGTAGTGATACACATATTCATAATATTGATGCCAAAAGATGCAAAGTTGATAATGATAGTGCAACTTATTTGTGGCACTGCCGTTTAGGTCATATCAGTGTAAAGCGCATGAAGAAAATCCATACTGATAGGCTATTGGAATCACTTAATTATGAATCAGTTGATGCTTGCGAGCCATGCCTCATGGGTAAGATGACTAAGACTCCGTTCTCCGAAACAATGGAGTGAGCAACAGACTTGTTGAAAATAATACATACTGATGTATGCAGTCCGATAAGTGTTGAGGCTCGCGGCGGATATCGTTATTTTTCTGACCTTCACAGATGATTTGAGCAGATATGGGTATATCTACCTGAAGAAACTTAAGTCTGAAACATTTGAAAAGTTCAAAGAATTTTAAAGTGAAGTGGAAAATCATCGTAACAAGAAAATAAAGTTTCTACGATCTGATCGCAGAGGTGAATATTTGAGTGAAGAGTTTGGCTTTCAATTAAAACAATGTGGAATAGTTTCACAAACTCATGCCACCTGGAACACCACCGCGTAATGGTGTGTCCAAACATCATAAACCGTACTTTATTTGATATAGTGCAATATATGATGTCTCTTACCGATTTACCATTATTATTTTGAGGTTATACATTAGAGACAGCTGCATTCACATTAAAAAGGGCACCATCTAAATCCGTTGAGACGACACCGTATGAATTGTGGTTTAGCAAGAAACCTAAGCTGTCATTTCGTAAAGTTTGGGGTTGCGATGCTTATGTGAAAAAGTTTCATCTTGATAAACTTAAACCCAAGTCGGAGAAGTGCGTCTTCATAGGATACCCAAAAGTAACTGTTGGGTACATCTTCTATCACAGATCCGAAGACAAGATATTTATTGCTGAGAATGGATCCTTTTTAGAGAAGGAGTTTCTCTCGAAAGAAATGAGTGGGAGGAAAGTAGAACTTGATGAGGTAACTGTACCTGCTCTCCTATTGGAAAGTAGTTCATCACAGAAATCTGTTTCTGTGACTCCTACACCAATTAGTGAGGAAGCTAATGATGATGATCATGTAACTTCAGATCAAGTTACTACCAAATCCCATAGGTTAACCAGAGTGAGATCCGCACCAGAGTGGTATGGTAATCCTGTTCTGAAGGTCATGTTAATTGACCATGAGGAACCTATAAACTATGAGGAAGCGATGATGAGCCCGGGTTCCACGAAATGGCTTGAGGTCATGAAATCTGAGATGGGATCCATGTATAAGAACAAAGTGTGGACTTTGGTTGACTCGCCCGATGATCGGCAAGCCATAGAAAATAAATGGATCTTTAAGAGGAAGACGGCTGCTGATAGTAGTGTTACTATATACAAAGCTAGACTTGTCAAAAAAAGTTTTGACAAAGTTCAAGGTGTTGACTACGATGAGATTTTCTTGCTCGTAGCGATGCTTAAGTCTGTCCGAATCATGTTAGTAAATTGCCACATTTTATGAAATCTGGCAAATGGATGTCAAAACTACATTCCTTAATGGTTTTATTAAAAAGAGTTGTATATGATGCAATCAGAAGGTTTTGTCGATCCTAAATGTGCTAACAAAATGTGCAAGCTCCAGTGATGCATCTATGGACTGGTGCAAGCATCTCAGAGTTGGAATATACGCTTTAATGAGTTGATCAAAGCATATAGTTTTATATAGACTTGTGGTGAAGCCTGTATTTACAAGAAAGTGAGTGAGAGCACTAAAAAATTTCTAATAAATATATGTGAATGACATATTGTTTATCGGAAATAATGTAGAATTTTCTGGAAAGCATAAAGGAGTATTTAAAAGGAGTTTTTTCAAATAAAGACCTCGGTGAAGCTACTTACATATTGAGCATCAAGATCTATAGAGATAGATTAAGACGCTTGATAAGTTTTTTTAATGAGTACATATCTTGACAAGATTTTGAAGTAGTTCAAAATGGAACAGTTAAAGAAATAGTTCTTACCTGTGTTACAAGGTGTGAAATTGAGTAAGACTCAAAGCCCGACCACGGTAGAAGATAGAAAGAGAATGAAAGTCATTCCCTATGCCTCAGCCATAGTTTCTATAAAGTATGCCATGCTGTGTACCAGATCTGTTATATGCCCTACACTGCGTTTAGCAAGGGAGTACAATAGTGATCTAGGAATAGATCACTGGACATCGGTCAAAATTATCCTTAGTGGAATAAGGATATGTTTCTCGATTATGGAGGTGACAAAAGGTTTGTCGTAAAGGGTTATGTCGATGCAAATTTTGACATTGATCCAGATGACTCTAAGTCTCCATCTGGATACATTTTGAAAGTGGGAGCAATTAGCTAGAGTATCTCCGTGCAGAGGATTGTTGACATAGAAATTTGTAAAATACATACGGATCTGAATGTGGCAGACCCGTAGACTAAACTTCTCTCACAAGCAAAACATGATCACACCTTAGTAGTCTTTGGGTGTTAATCACATAGCAATATGAACTAGATTATTGACTCTAGTAAACCCTTTGGGTGTTGGTAAAATATGCCCTAGAGGCAATAATAAAGTTATTATTTATTTCCTTATTTCATGACAAATGTTTATTATTCATGCTAGAATTGTATTAACCGGAAACATGGTACATGTGTGAATACATAGACAAACAGAATGTCACTAGTATGCCTCTACTTAACTAGCTCGTTGATCAAAGATGGTTATGTTTCCTAACCATAGACATGAGTTGTCATTTGATTAACGGGATCACATCATTAGGAGAATGATGTGATTGACTTGACCCATTCCGTTAGCTTAGCACTTGTCGTTTAGTATGTTACTATTGCTTTCTTCATGACTTGTACATGTTCCTATGACTATGAGATTATGCAACTACCGTTTACCGGAGGAATATTTTGTGTGCTACCAAACGTCACAACGTAACTGGGTGATTATAGAGGTGCTCTACAGGTGTCTCTGAAGGTACTTGTTGGGTTGGCGTATTTTGAGATTAGGATTTGTCACTCCGATTGTCGGAGAGGTATCTCTGGGCCCACTCGGTAATGCACATCACTATAAGCCTTGCAAGCATTGTAACTAATGAGTTAGTTGCGGGATGATATATTACGGAACGAGTAAAGAGACTTGCCGGTAACGAGATTGAACTAGGTATTGAGATACGGACGATCAAATCACGGGCAAGTAACATACCGATGACAAAGGGAACAATGTATGTTGTTATGTGGTTTGACCGATAAAGATCTTTGTAGAATATGTGGGAGCCAATATGAGCATCCAGGTTCCGCTATTGGTTATTGACTGGAGACGTGTCTCGATCATGTCTACATAGTTCTCGAACCCGTAGGGTCCGCACGCTTAACGTTCGGTGACGATTTGTATTATGAGTTTATGTGTTTTGATGTACCGAAGGTAGTTCGAAGTCCTGGATGAGATCGAGGACATGACGAGGAGTCTCGAAATGGTCGAGATGTAAAGATCGATATATTGGACGACTATATTCGGACATCGGAAAGGTTCCGAGTGGTTCGGGAATTTTTCGGAGTACCGGGGAGTTACGAGAATACGGGGGAAGAAGTATATGGGCCTTATTGGGCTTTAGGGGAGAGAGAGAGGCAGGCCGCATGCCCCCCAATGACTAGTCCGAATTGGATTAGGGAGAGGGGCGGCGCCCCCTCCTTCCTTCTCTTCACTCTTCCCCTTCCTTGTCTCCTACTCCTACTACTTGGAAGGGGAGGAATCCTACTCCCACTGGGAGTAGGACTCCTCCAGGGCGCACCATAGGGGTCGGCCCTCCTCCCTCCTCCACTCCTTTATATACGTGGCCAGGAGGCACCCCATAGACAAAACAATTGATCTCTTGATCTCTTAGCCGTGTGCGGTGCCCCCCTCCACTATATTCCACCTCGATCATATCGTAGCGGTGCTTAGGAGAAGCCCTGCGTCGGTAGCAACATCATCACCGTCACCACGCCGTCGTGGTGACGGAACTCTCCCGTGAAGCTCTGCTGGATCAGAGTTCGCGGGACGTCATCGAGCTGAACGTGTGCTGAACTCGGAGGTGTCGTGCGTTCGGTATTTGGATCGGTCGGATCGTGAAGACGTACGACTACATCATCCGCGTTGTGCTAACGCTTTCGCTTTCGGTCTACGAGTGTACGTGGACTACACTCTCCCCTCTCGTTGCTATGCATCACCATGATCCTGTGTGTGCGTAGGAATTTTTTTGAAATTACTACGTTCCCCAACAGCTTCAACAAGGCTATGGCGCGGGGTTGATTCAAGACGATGCACATGAGAGCTTGAAGACGACGGGGTGCGGGGTGGACTGATCATTTACCATGGAGTCGTGTTGAAGGTGGAGCTGGATTGAGGGGCTACGGTGTAAGGATCCAGGGAATCGAAGCCTATTCAGCAAGGGGGGAAAACGAGTGACATGCAGTTCGGACTGGAGCTCAGTGATCTGATGGAAGCGTGAAACTCGTCATCGATCGGTGATGATCGGTGGTACTCTGCAGTGGGGGTTGAGTGGTGTGGGTTCACGACCCTTGAGACTCGACCGGGACAGTGGAGGCTCAACGCGGTAATAGCGGCGAGGCCTGCGGTGCGCATGGGACTTGGAGACGGGCCAGGGATCTGGTGGTCATACACACTACAGGGAAAACGGTCTATTGCAATGAATTTTTTTGTTGCAATAAGTAACAAACTGTTGCAATATGTATCTATCGCAACAAAGTAGAAATTGTTGCCAAGCGTCGCAATAAACTCCGTGGCAATAGGATAATGCAACATTTTTTGGTATCGTGGCAACATGGAATGGTATCGCAACGATTTTTCTCGTGGCATTTGAATTATATTGCCACAAGCCCCGCCGTTGCGGCACACACATATGGCCACAAAATACTCTTTGTGGCAATAACCTAGCGCAACGAATGAGATTTCATGGCAAGACCCTCTCGCAACAACATAATTTTGTGGCAACACACTTGTTGCAATGACCAAGGATTTGTAGCCAAAACTTATTGCAACATGCAAATTTTGTGGTGATAGATTATCGCAACAGGCAGGTTTCGTGGCAATATATTTTTGCGACAGGTGTAATTCCATGGTGATAACCTATTGCATGTATTATATATTACACTAATAATGCATTGTCCAAGCACCATTTACAAGTACAGAACAATGCTCACATGTTGATAATGGTAGAAGAAAATCATGAGTACATGTCCAAAGCATTCATTCATTCATTAACAAGTTCAAGAATAAAACATCCAAGTCAGATACATGTTCTACAAAGTCTGAAAGGAAATCTAAATATTCAAACAAACAAGATACATATGACTTCATCTAGTCAACAAGCATTTTTCAAGACATCACTTTTCTTCACTTCACGTAGAAAAACCGTCCTACAAGGCGCCTCCTAAACTGGTAATAAATCTTGTTGGGATCTTTCTTCTTCATTTAGAGAAAACCATCCTATAAGGCAAAAACAAAATTTGAAGCTTATAGTTAGTTAAGACAGTAAAGACAATACACAATAAAAATGATTATAAATAAGGGTTGATGATTCTACATGGGATGGATTCCATATTTATAATCCATATCAAGAATGTATTGTAATATTTATTCATTAGAACTTCTGACATATTACTATGGCTACTTCTGTACAGCCATTTAGCAAGAAAAGATAGGTGTTGTTTACACAGATACAAGGTCTATAAATAGATGATTAGCGAGCAGCGAATACAAAAGTTTCTATTCTAACATGAATGACCGAATTTCAATGAAATACATCAGGTTTCCTCGTTGAGGGCATTCACGAAAGAAGATATTTGCCTCTTTTTATTTGTGGCACATAAACATTGATATCTCAAAGTAGGCAGAGAACTAAAGGGTTGATCATGCTAGTTGAGAAAGTAATCATGCCTTTTTTCTATGTAAACATACTAATGAAAAGCAGAAAGGGTAATCCGTACACCAATGCATGGATAACATGAGTTCCACCAGTTTATACTTGGCATGTAATCTGCTGGTTGTTCCACGTATAGGCTATTGCACGTATAGAAGAAAAGGTTGGCATGCTTATTATGTTTCTCAACTTAGTATTTCACTTAATTATTAGCATGTGTGGTAGAAACACATGCAAACCAAGGCACAAGTTTTTCTTTGTTTTACTTGCATTTTCCTGAATCAACTATTTTCTTCTCCTCTTCATGACTGATCATGTAGTAAAAGTCTAAAAATTATCCTATCAGTGATGTATCACTTGATATGAGTTTACCCACAAATGTAGCATGTTGCTGAAATCTATTTTCTCCAGCCTAGTATAAGTTTAGAAGTTGTTTAATGGGGCTGCACTAGTGTGATGGTTGCCTTCGAGGTACAGATTCTTTTTTGCCTTGTCTTTTGTGTTGTGTTCAGTTTCAGATGGTATAGTTCGGCATGTACATGCTTCAATGGAAACTAGATCTCATAATTTTGTCAAATACCTTATCACTTGGAGGACGACGATGGTGTTTAGCTGCTTGCATAAGCTGGTGTTGAGTAATCATGCTCGAATTTCTAAACAGAGAACTTGACCGATTTCCAGTTCTGTTTCTTGGAGCGTCCCTTGCTTGGGAAAACTGCATTGAATGGATAACTCACAAGATTTACTTTTCTTCATAGAACATAACTGTACTAAATTGAAAGCTTTTGTATTACCTGATGTGCGTCTTCCTGTCGAGTTCCCAATATCTGCTCAACATCCGACCTCATTGATTGCCTAACCTCATTCATAATATCATGCATCATTGCTTGCTTAGCCTCCTCAAGTGCTCTCTGCCTTGCTACGCGTTCCTCCTCAAGCTGTTTTTCCCTGGCAACTCGCTCTTCTTCTCGTTCTCTTTGCCTCTCTGCCTGTTGTTCAACAATTTGCCTCCTTAAGTCATGAACCTCGAGGGTTAGCTCAGCATTTTGCCTCTGGATTTCAGAATGTAGTCTTTCAGAACCGCTAGGCGGCTTAGCCATGTATCCTCGGCCACGAGGCTTCAATGATGTACTTTCCATAGTAGATCTGTAGCTATTCTGGAAAATATTGTTTTGCTCTTCACTTGAAATTGGACCACCAATCTCTCCTTCTTTCTCCCTAATCTGGATGCGTGCATTGTCCTACACCACATAAAGATAGCATACTTAAGTTGTTAAGAATGTTAATATGATACTGCACAGCATAAGTAATGTAACAAGCTAGATTTCTTTGTTTGAAAATGTTTCTCACATAAACAGTCTGTGATTCTTCATTAGACCATGATCCATTTCGTGTATGAGTGATCTGCCAAAGTTGTAGAATAGTTGGTTCCTTCCCAGTCTCCTCGTCCCTCTACAAGTATAGAGATATGTCAAATAGAGAACCTTGAAATTTGACCGTACAAAGGTGCATTACATCTACTCTTTTGAGTACCTTCTCATAGCTAATCTGCGAGTACGATTTTGAACCAGCTATATGCCTCGGCTTTTGCTTCTGGCGATTTTCCGTATTTTTTCGGCTAAGCTCCTGCCACACACAATATAATGAGAGGCATGTTGTAACTAATACAGTTTACTTACTACACCTAAGAGGCATGTTGTAACTAATACAATTTACTTACTACACCTAGTAATGTACACAGAAGTAACCTGGAATTTTAAATCAGTGCCAAAATAATTGATCATATAATCCCACTCCTCTGGAGTTACATCCTCGGGTTTATTGGCCCTTCTTTGAGCATCAGTACTGTATGCTTTGTATGTTGAATGCAAAGTTGACCGCCATCCTCTATAGCGCTCTCTAGCAATTGTTAGTATTTTTCCCTTCGTAGAATATGTGTCCTCCAAATCCCACTTAGCCTAAAAAGGAATGATGACAGGAGTCTGTTATTTATAAATAGATATTGGAGAGGCTATGAAAAATGCTGAAGTACAAACTTATACTTACAATGGCATCAGCAACGATTGAATCCTTCACAGAAGAATCAATGGCAGACCACTTGTTCACACCAATGAGTGGTGCCTTCCTTTTCATGTAAACCACCACGTCATCCACAAACATACGATAGTTCTCTCCGATAGAACCTCCCAATGTTTTGGAAAATTCAATGTGAAGCTTTGAGGAACCATTGGCAAATCGCTTCTTGGCGACCTTGATTCCTTTGAGGACACCTCGCCCCTTCTTCTTTTGACCACCACTTTCTGTCGATTAAAATCCCAGAAAAGCAACTTTGTTTTTAAATTGCCATGCAGTCATAAGGAGCGAAGTGAACAGTAATGCTGGAAATTGTACCTATATCCGCTTCTGTACGACGTCGGCGTGCGTGCGACGGCCAATTGGACTGGTCTGTGGGGCTTTCCGAAGCGTTACTTTGTTGTACAGTATTTGTCATGTCATTTGCTGGATTCAAGCCATTGTACAATTAATTGATCCAGTAGTATATATTTGAGGTTAGGTTGTGGATAAGAACTATGTATAACATGTACCTGATGTTGGTTGTCTGCTCTGCTGATTCTTGTACGCAATGATGGTATCGTCCCTTGACGATGATACAGAGCCTCTTGTCACTGTATCAAAAAAAATATATACTTCTCAACAATACTGTACCCATGCTAGGTACAAATGTAGTGGCTGGGTATTTGTATTATTGTTAGTACGCTCCTATGAGAAGGTTTTGGTCACAAGAGCTAGAAAATATATTTCAAAGTTACAATAATGCCATAGTCAAACATGATTGTAGAACTATGAATTACGAGAATATTTCAAGCTAGTACATACCCCTTCGTGTTTGAGTGTTGTCTCGCCCTGAGGATAAAGTTGGAGCCCCATTCAGATAATTTGATGTATCAATTCCTGCATGCATTTTCACAAAGTGTGATGGCAAATTTATTATGTAGTTCTTAACTCGTACTTACTTTTGTAGTTCTTACAAATTTATTATGTTTGCTCCTGGGAACCAAATGCAAGATGTAGTGGGAATGGACATAGTATTTGTGATCATGAGACAATAATCAAGAAATTGAGGGTTGAGAGGCCATCATTTAAGGAAAAGTACATATTGCCAGGGGCTTACAATATTAGTTGTTTGCAATTGCTAAAGTAAATGTACATAGTTCAGATTACCAGATTCTTGCTGAGTAGTTTGTCGATTCTGGTGTGCCAAGATGGTATCTTCTCTTGATGCCATTGCATATCCTAAACAAATGCATGACAAGGGTAGGAAGGGGATAATCAATTAAGAAAAAAATGGTAGTAAAAATAGCAACATGTCTAAACAATGCAATGTGTAAAAACAGAGTTATGATATTGAAATTTCTCATCACATTAACATAATATAACACCAAGCAACAGGGACAAATATGTTTCTCTCCATATTATAGAAAACTTAATCCTAATGTTCTACACAAAAAACTCATCATCATCAGATTCGTCGAGTACTAAATGAGGAACATGGCCATCATTTATATATGTCTCATCATCATCATAGCTATCACTATCAGATTCAAGCTCATCATCTCCGGGATCAACTTCGGGTATCTTCGGAATATCTGAAGCATCACCACTTGCACCTTCCATGCCAGATCTAGACCAACTTTCGACATCCCCTTCTATGTCTGGCACATTTGTATCTCCAACTACAATATCAAATAAGTCAGCATCAGCTCCGGTTCCATCGTCATCATTTCCTATGGATGGCATGGCATATAGGTCTCGCGGCTTCAATCTAACAATAGAAGCCCAATTTATCTTCTTGACATCTCTCACATAGAACACTTGTTCTGCTTGAATGCCTAGTATATAGGGATCATCCCTATATCGAAGTCGGGTAGTATCTACATCGATATAGCCATAATCATCCTTCTTGTAGCCCATGCTTTGATTTTTATTGGCAGAGGGCACATCAAACCAGTCACATTGAAATAGCACTACCTCCTTTTCCGAGGGAAAATCTACACAAATAATTTTCTTGATCACACCAAACCAATCAAGGTTGCCAGATCGAGCATCACCCCTAACAACAACACCGCTGTTTTGGGTATTCAAATCTCTTTCTACACTATCATTTCTAAAGAAAAACCCATTGATGAAGGTGCGATTATAAACACGAGCTCGAGGGTCAGGTCCTCTAGATAGGGCATACAAAAGATCATTGACTTTCCCTTCTTTGTGAAGTGCCTGGATCTGTATTATCATGTGCAAATTATTAGAAAAAGCCACAACTATTTTTATTAACACGAGCATAAGTAATTACTATGTACTATGTTCTTACACGCCTCTCGAACCAATCTACAAACTCGTCTCTGTGCCGTTTCTGGACACCGCGAGCACCAGCCCTTGTAAGCTCATCCAGATGCTCACTATAACAAAAGTGTTGAGTAGGTTCAGAACAGTGCACATGTACCATGAAGAAAAAAATAAAAAATAAAAACATCCTTACTCTGTCCATGAGTTGGATTCCTCGCAGTTTGTTATTATGTAGTGCCTAATTTGCTTCATCTCTGCCTTAGAAAGTGTTTCAAATGTGAAACCTTTCTTTGAGTGATCAATTGTGCCCAATACACTAAGTCCAGCTGGTCCTTCATCTCTAGCTGCAGCTTCATGACGATCTGGCCGGTTAAGCTTGGTATCAATGTTACCAAAAAAACGGCTACAAAATGTTAGACACTCTTCAGCTATGTAACCCTCGGCAATTGAACCTTCTGGGTGAGCTTTGTTCCGCACATATCCTTTAAGTGTGCGTAAATATCTTTCCACGGGATACATGCATCGGTAAGCAACAGGTCCACCTAATCGAGCTTCTTCAGCAAGGTGAATAGGAAGGTGCATCATGATATCAAAAAACTGGGGTGGAAGGATCATCTCAAGTCGACAGAGAGTTTCTGGAATTGTACGACTCAACTTTGCTAGCTCTTCAGGATTTAATTCCTTGGAATAAATCGCAACAAAGAATAGGCTTAGCTCGAGGAATGGGACAACAAATTTCTTGGGCAGTATATTGCGTACCCAAATGGGAAGAAGTTTCTGAAAGAGGACATGGCAGTCATGAGTTTTGAGCCCAGACACCTTACAACCTTCGAGGTCCACACATCTTTTTAGGTTTGATGCATAACCATCGGGCATCCTTACACCATGCAAAAACTTGCATAGCATTTTCTTCTCATCCTTGGTCAAATTATAGCAAGCTAGATTTAAAGTATACTTTCCATTACTGACATTTGGATGCAGATCCTTCCTTATCTTTAAGTGCTGCAAATCAAGACGGGCCTTCAGAGTATCCTTTGATTTACCATCCATATCAAGCAGTGTCCCTAAAAAGCTGTCACAGATGTTCTTCTCAATGTGCATTACATCCAAATTATGCCTAATAAGCAAGTTCTTCCAATAAGGGAGATCAAAAAATATACTCTTCTTCCTCCAATTATGCCACTTATTATCATCATCACGCTTCCTCTTTCTAGTTTTCCCAAAGGTTTCCTGCTCAAAACTTGCATGTTGTTGTACCATGTCATTGCCCGAGAGTGGCACCGGAGCATCTCTATTTTCTGTCTCGTTATTGAAGCAACTCTTGTTTCTACGCCACTTGTGGTCACGACTTAGAAAACGGCGATGACCCATGTAACAGTACTTGCGCCCATATTTCAACCATAAATGGTCTGTGTGCATGTGGCAATATGGGCATGCTAGTTTTCCTTTTGTGCTCCAACCAGATAGCATTGCATAAGCTGGGAAATCATTAATTGTCCACATGAGGGCTGCATGCATCTGAAATTTCTTCTTCGTTGTGGCATCATATGTGTCGGCACCAACATACCATAGATCTTCGAGTTCATCTATCAAAGGCTGTAGATATACATCGATGTTATTTCCTGGTGACTTTTTTCCAGGAATTATCATCGACATTAACCAATATGGTTGTTTCAAACACAACCAAGGAGGCAAGTTATATGGAATTAGAATCACTGGCCAACAAGAGTATGACACATTCATTATCCCATATGGGTTGAACCCATCAGATGCAAGCCCAAGCCTTACATTCCGTGCATCCGAAGAGAATCCTTTAGAATAAATGTTATCAAAATGCTTCCATGCCAAAGAATCTGCAGGGTGCCGCATTATACCATCATCCACACGGTCGTCCTTATGCCATCTCATATATGATGATGTAGCCTCGGTCATAAATAGACGTTGTAGACGTGGAGTGAGTGGGAAATATCTTAGAACTTTACGGGCCACTTGCTTCTTCCCTTTATGGTTTGTCCTCTCGACATCTGATTCATCAGCGGCAGCAGCTTTCCATCTACATTCCTTACAGGTCGGACAGTAATCCATGTCAGCATACTCTTTCCGGAATAGCACACAATCATTAATGCAAGCATGTATCTTTTGGTAGTCAAGCCCAAGATCCCGGATTATCTTCTGAACTTTCTCGAGAGAATTTGGAATACAATGACCTTTTGGAAGCGCTTCTGTGAACAATTGAAGTACTGCCTCACATGCCCTGTTGCTCAACCCAAACAAGCACTTTATCTGGTAGAGTCTCACAATGAAAGAAAGCTTTGTGAGCTCCTTGCAACCAGGGTACAACTCCTTTTCAGCATCCTTCAACAAAGCAAAGAAAGCCTTGGCACATCCACCTGCCTCTTCGTTACTTCTACCTTCTGCAGACCCTTCTGGGATATTACCATCATCATGCAACATCTCTTCGCTAGTACCTTCACCTGTGGTTTTGCTACTTTCTGGCTCACTGCTACGTATGAGAGTGTTGAGCAAATCACGAACTGCAAAGTCATCACCTCTCACCCCTTCACCTTCAGATCCTTCAGCTGTACTTTCGTCATCTGAATCCTCTCCATGGTATTTCCAGCAAGTATAACTGGGATCCATCCCATTCATGAGCAGGTCAAGGTGTACTTCGTCCCTTTCCTTGTAAATAGCATTGAGACATCTTCTACATGGGCATAAAGCGGTTGATCTTCCAGGACTACCGTCAAAAGCCAAATCTAAAAATTCCTTAATGCCACTCTGCCACTCCGCGGAATCCCTATTCATATCCATCCAACTCCTATCTCGAGCCATCTAGCTGATTTTAAACTAGAAAATTAGATAAAGGATTTACACACTTGTCAGGAAAGTGAATCTGAAATATGGAAATAGTATGTAGTATAATAGAATAGAATAGTAGTCCGTTTAGGACATGAGCTATTTTTCTCAAAATAATACAGATAACTTTTGAGCCTCATAGATACTCGTACTACACGAAATTTGGCATAGTAGTTATATTTGTTTATAGAATAGGATTACAACATATGCATATTAGGTATTAGCAAAACAAGAGAACACAGTACTGAATGTAACTTATTTCATTCAGACTGAGAAAAAGATGAAAATTTGGGAATGTTGACATAACCCAAACAAACCTTATCAAATTTAACATTAAACGCTATGCATATAGGTATTAGCAAAACGAGAAAATATGTGTACTGAAAGTAACTTATTTCATTCAGACTGAATAAAAAAATGAAAATTTGAGAATATTGACATAACAGAAACAAACCTTCTCATAGGTCGTCCTTGACGCAACAAAGAACTAGCTTCTTCCTTATCCTGACTTCGACCTTTCCTGCATACAATTTTTCTAAGGATGAGCAATGTAATACCATTTGCTGCATACAAGAATTATGTATCAGCTTTTATCTGAGCCCAAATCTGACGAGATAACTCAATAAATTTTGGTATGGGAAGCATGTTATGAAATCCAAAGCAAGGCTGGATATGCAAAGAACACAATGGAACGAAGCCTCATAACTAAAAACTAGACAGAAAAATACTAAATGCATAGGTACATGGCATCAAACAATTGTTTGATAATTACATTTACTATAACTGAAAGAGAAAATTTAACTGGGGAGCATAGGGTGAAGGTCTCAATCGGAATTAGATCATATCCAGTGCCACTTCCTGATCAAAGCTTTGAAGACTATTTTTGGGGGTTAAATCCATATTCCTGTTTACCTTTCACTCTAGCAGGCTATCAACAATTTTACCTGAAGCCTGCGGCTGCCCACCGGAGGAGCAAAAGTGTGTATCGCTAGCGGCAGGTGTGAGTGCGTTTGCCTCTGTCAGGGATGAGGGGACGAGAGAGAGAAGAGGCAGTTAAAAAAGGGTGGAGCTTTTGCTGAAGCTCCGGTTTGAGGGAACAAGAAGCCAGATGAAGATGGCCAACTGGCTATTCTTGCTGCAGGCCACAAGGCACTATATGATGACGTGGTCCCTGCATTTGATGTACTTGGGAAAAAGTGTTGAAAGGCAGAGCTGATTCAGGCTAAAGCGTGATTGACGGATGAATGTTTAAAACTACATGCCATGGGCATGCATATATTATTGTAGTTCGTCCAACCATGTGGCTTATCATCGTACAATTGATATGTGCATTCAAAGGTTGATGCCTGATTGTGCTGTACGATGTAGCTGCAAGTTTCGAATAAAAGAAAAAAATACCTGACGGAATAGAGGCATACAGTAGAAGAGAGGAAAACAGAGCAGATGAGACCGGAATAGTTGTAGATCTGGAAAGCACGCCACGGGCTGTCCACAGGAGCGGCGACAATCCCACCCTTCCGACAGGTCGCGGCCATCCGACGACGCGACATGGCGAGCCCCAGTGCGTTGGTGACCGCCGGCCCTGAAGTTGATCTGGTCGGTGCCGCGCGGCAAGCCCCGGTCCGGAGGCGACCTCCAGCGTGCCGCCGACCGTCGGCGCTGAAGCTGCTCCTGTTGGAGCCGCACGGCAAGCCCCAGCGCCGAGGCAACCTTTTTTCCTGAGCTGCTCCCGCCGGCACAGCTAGCTGTGGTGCAGCGGCCATCAACCTATTCCCTCCGACGTGCGCAAGAGGCAGCGACGCTACTCACAGTCCCTGCGGCGCGTGGCCCTCCCTCCCCATCTTAATTGGAAGCAGTGAAAATTCCCCTTTGTGCAGGTGAGAGGGTCGTGGCCCCAGGTAGATGGGATGGAGATTAGGCGACAACGGCGACTAGCAGGGAGAAGGTCAAGTGGGGCACCCCATCACGGGAACAAGAGAGAGGTAGAGGAAGGAATTACCGATGTACGCACAAGAATCTTCTCGTCAACCAACGCCGCGAAGTCGCCGATCTCGTCTACAAACGCCGTGAAGCTGCCATGACGGAGGAAGAAGTAAACCTGATTTCCTAATAGGGTGAAATCAGATTATAGTCCTGCTTAATCCAGATTGAAAGCAGTTATAAGGAGTTCGTGGAGCACCTCACCGTATCCGTGCGGGAAAAGTAATTTTTGCCGGGAACGAGAAGGTCTCTTCGTGGGAAATAAAGCAACCGGCTAAAAAAATTTGGTGGGAAACGAGAAGTCTCTTTACCGCCAAAGTCCAAAGGCAACCGGTGTGGAGTGGGGGAAGTAAAAATATTGCCACGATATATAAATTGTGGTAATAGCAATACTTAATGCAACGTAATTTTTTTTGTTGCCATAAGCCTAGATTTTTGCAACGATATAAGGCTAGCCTTTTTGCAATGATCATGGCACTTATTGCAACAATAAAATAATGTTGCATTATGACGTGCTAGTCGCCACAAAAATGAAAATGTGGTGATAGAATGAGATTTTTGCAACGAAAATTATTTTGTGGCAATATTTCCGTTGCAATAGACCGATTTCCTTGTAGTGACATGTGGTGAGACAACTGTGAATTTGACTCAGGGTGACTACATGGAATGATAAAATTCCTTCAAGTTTCAGACAGGCGGTCAAGAAAGGAGCGGTGATGTTGAGTTCAGGTAACTCTTATGTGTGACACCCAATATGTGAGTTGTTACTTTCACACAGGTCAGTGATCAGTGTGTGATGGCGTTGGACGGATACTCTGGAAGTTGGGAACACAGACTAGAGTAACAAGAAACTTAATTTTGCTCGAGTGTTGACCGTGGTAAGAAAAAAAGGAACTACAAGTTGCAGGAGGAATCATATGGAGTGTTTGGAGTAGCAGTGGTTCTCGTAGGATAAGCTCAAGGCCAATGTACATGGAAGTTTGACGCATGGACAAATTCAAGGTGGTGGAGAATATTCGCCACGGTGGAGTTTGTTGGAGTTGTGTCGAATATTGTGTACAAGGTAAGTTACAGTTGGACTTGTAGTTGTATTGTGTTTACATAGGATATGTAGTGGTGTCCTAGTAGGACACTTGTATCCTAGGCCTCTCATATATAGCGGGGGTGGACACACGATGTAGCCTATGCCAATATAATAGCACAGACGCGCAAGGGAAGCCGGCGGCATGTGTCGGCGCCCGGGTAGCCGATGTGCGGTATTGTGACGATGTCACGGAAAGGAGCGCCCGTAGTCATGCTCCGGAGATGTAGCCATATTAGTGAATCTCGGTGTCGTGCTTGTTTGATTGCTTGGTTCTTAGATGATTGACGGTATGACTTGAATTTATTCAAACAACGGCAAACCCATTATCTCTGATATGGTAATCGAAGCCCGATCTCGTCTCCCTTCCACTGCTGATGCCATCGTTTCCACCTTCGCCGGCATCCTCGTGACAATACCAGCACATTTCCTCAGGTCTCGACCGCGTAGATCAGAAACCTCATCAAGCTGCACCGAGTGAGAGAAAATTTCCTCGTGGAAAATACAAGCCGTCCTAGCCCTCAGCGGTGATGACATGTACGGCTATAGAATTGCTCCATCGTCGCGTTGTTGCCTGCTACTCCCTCCGTTCCAAATTACACATTGTGATTTTAGTTCAAATTGACCGTCGTTGAAGGAACCAAAGACCCCTCCAAGAGCGTGCCAAGCTCAAGACTTCCTCCACTGGTGCCAGCAGGACCAGACGGTCATGATCTGATCGCCCTCCTTGGGTTGATGATTAAGGACATAGCTCACCACCTCAGCCACGGTGTGGAAGACGCTCCACAACATGTTCGCATCCCACAGTCGGGCACATGTGATGTAGCTGCGCTACGAGCTCTCCAAATTGAAGAAGAAGGCTTTGAAGTTGTTGGGGCTAAATGGCTGGACGACATGATCGACGCGACCAGTGGCTCCAACTCAGGGAGCGGCTTAGGCCCGACGGGTGTGAGGATGTCCTCGGTCATCAACTCAAGGAAGGTGGTCATGACCGTCTGGTCCTGCTAGTATCACCAGAGGAAGGCCAAGGATTGGTGATGACCCTCTCTATTGCGGGGCCCCAAGTTGGCGGGCCAGGCCATAGATGACATGTTCTAAAATGTGGTAATTCAATATAGCTTAATCATGTATCACATTCAAACTGGCATCGTCTTATCATGATCTGGCTTGACAGTGGAAACGCTGGACCCGAAATTCTTCTGCAGGAACCTGCGCATGTGATTGATGCCCAAGCACATGAACCATCCGTGCATGTGCTTCCCCGCCGCTCGCCGAGTCAGAATCGTCCTCCCGGTCAAAGCTCCTACACACTCAATCCATCATGGCGGGCTCATTAGCACTGCCAGCAATTTCCTTGAGCGTCGCAAGCACCGACTTTAGGACCTTGTCGGCTTGTCGCCTTCCATGTCCTGCTTGTACATGTACCCGCACTGCACCATGGACATGTACACCCTCGGGGGCACAAATTTCGTGACAAAGTATACACAGCTTCATTGCTAAATGCATGATCTGTCATCACATTCGCATTTCTCTCCACAACTATGTAATGACCAACTACGGTACAATTATGATGAGCTCCCCCTACAGGCTTAATAAATAAGCAACTCGGAATAGGAATGCAGCAAATTAGAGGCATGACCGTTTGTATCAGTCACGCAAAATTAGAGAAATGGAGCAAAGTTAGATGTGGCAGCTATCATGTTATCGTGTTTTAGATGTGGGAGGAAACTGAAAACACTAGTATATCGTAAGTTACATGCAATGTGCAAGCACAAAAGAAGCCAAACCAGTGCAAGAGTGGGTTAAAACGTATGGCTCAACTGAGTCCCATGGTGCATCTTTGCTGAAAAATATGGGAGGAAACCCAACATCTATGTGTATGACAGATTCAGATACGAAAACACATTTCGTACTCTATTTTAAATCATAGTAAATCATTTTCTATTACTTGTTCCTACTGGATGTCAATTGTAACCAGTGGCTACTTTTTTTTTTTGAAAAGGGGGAATTCCCCGGTCTCTGCATCAGAAAGATGCATACGGTTATAACCAGTGGCTACTTGGATTACTCTATGGTATATTAGAACCAATCAAGGTATTTTCTTTACCATGAGGATGATTGAATTAAGAAAATGGTATTAGTTGTTCAGCACTCGTGGTTGTCTCTGCACTCTCCAGCCCTATGCTTTCGGAAATCTGCTGAAAAGAGCATCAAACTTTAGCAATTTTTCTTGTAAGAACAATTCATCTCTGTTTTGTATTTCAAATTCTTGGTTTCATCCGCTTGAGTGATAATTATGTACTCCCTTTATTTCTTTGTATAAGGTGTATTTATTTTTGGATAATGTTTGTGCCCTGTGTGCCGGCCGAGTATTCGGCCGGTCGCTCGCGACACGCACCGGACTTGGCCCCGCACCGCTACCTTTCCCCATCTCACACCGCTACCTTATCCTCAGTCGCACCCGCATCTATCTTTCTTCATCAAATCCCTCTCACCATGGAAGCCCTCTTGAGCTCGATTCCTCCTCTCTCCCTCCACTCCTCCTCTGGCCATGGAGCACTAGTTGTTGTTGCTCCGCCGTGCATCTCCGCCTACCCTCCCTCCACCCACAACGGTCTTGGTCGACGGCGGCGACGGTTTTTTTTTTTGCTGCAACCGTCTTGGATTTTTGCTACTACCGGAGACGCCATTTTCTACTACCAGAGTCTTGCTGGAAGCATCAGGAGTTTTTGCTACCACCCCTAGTTTTTTTTTCCTGAACCAACCTAAAAATTGCTACCACCGTCTTCTGATTTTGCTGGATCGGTAATTTTTTTTGCTTCGAGCGGCGGCGGTGAAGGCGGGTCCAAATGAGGGCAGCGCAGGCTAGCGTGCGGGATCCCGCGAGCTGCGGTGCTCCCTTTTTTCTCCTCTTTTTTCCCGTGGGGGAAGATGACGAAAGGGGATGCGG
Source organism: Triticum monococcum (assembly GCA_034509565.1). Lineage (NCBI taxonomy): Eukaryota > Viridiplantae > Streptophyta > Magnoliopsida > Poales > Poaceae > Triticum > Triticum monococcum. Next base: position 747,684,641 of record CM067843.1, on the reverse strand, counting down.
TGCGGGACAGATTTGACGGTTATGCGGTTTTATATCGAACGGCGCTGGGTGGACTGGCCGAAACTTGCGCCGGTGCGCCGACGCAGAGTACTGCCCTTTATTTTTTTCAAAAGTCAAACGAGTGCATGTTTGACCAAGTTTTTAGCAAAATATATCAATATCCACAATACAAAATTTATATCATTCGATCCATCTTAAAAAGTAGTTTCATATTTTATCCATTAGGTATTGCAGATGTTATTTTATTATATAATCTTGGTCAAACATTCAAACAGTTGACTTGCACGGAAATCAATATACCTTATATTTAAGACCAGTATGTCGTAGGTTAGATCTTTGTGAGCAATACCTCTTATTTAAGACCAGTATGTCGTAGGTTAGATCTTCGTGAGCAATACCTCTTACTCCCTCCGTTCCTTTTTATAAGACATTTTAGACAGCTGATTTTGAACTGTTTTGGGAGATGTCTGAACCATCTATTGGAGGATTTCTTGCACAATATTCGATTATTTTGATATAAGGGTGTCGATTTGATGGAACATTTTTATCATTTTTGTTTTTGTGGAATTAGCAGACTTCATGAAGGTAAGAAAAAGAAGAGGAATGCAACATAAGGAGCTTAACTTCAGAATTCTGATGGGATCCGATGCCTTAGTGTTGGTATATGATCACATCCCACAATAAAACCATTGAAAATTGAAATATCCTTGCATAGATGTAGCACAAAGGTTCGTTCGGAATGAAAAATAGCAGGGTTTTTGAAGATTTGACTATTTTAAGAAGGGTTTTGGTTTCATGCAAAAAAAAATATCATTTTTGTGGAATGAACGGACTTTGTGAAGGTAAAAAAAAGGAACGCAACACAAGGACCTCCCTTTTATGATCATATTCAACATTAAGACCATTGAAAATTGTAATATCCTTGCATACCCGCTGCACAAAGGTGCATTCGGAAATAAAAAATGACGCAATTTGAAAGCATCCATCCTAGTACTACTCTTAACTGATTTATATAGATAATACATGGAACCCTCATTTAGAGATCAAGATGGTTCCCGAGGCACCCAGATACATGGTGATGGATCAGCTACATTGCCGAGTATTTCTGTGACAAGGCCTCGTAGTGCTCCCTTTGCTGTGATGACCAACAGCAAGAAAAGTTAAGACATGCTCCTATAAGAGGGTGAAGCAAAATAAATGATTATCAGAATGTCATGTACCTGTTTTGACACCGACGGCTTTATTTTAGACAGAGCTTGCTCAAAGTGCGATAATTCAATCGAAGCAACTGAACACAATGAACTTATTAATAATGCCCCATTCTCCAGGAGTTCCAAACTCTCATCCAAAGCTTCCTTGGCTGCTTCGTCCACCTAAGAAGGATGCATGTGTGTGAGTTGCCTTGATGTTCTCTTAAAGTGCATGCTTCATAACAAAGAATTAAAGAATGCCCACTTTGAAAATTTTCTAACGGGACAACACAATGAAAAGGCACAGAAATTACCAGCGATGCTAGGTCAGCACCAGAGAGATTGTTGCACTCTGCACGACGTGCAAATGCATCCAAATCAACAGTACAGGATACAGGTTTTCTCTGAGAACATATTAGGGCTTTTAATATCGAATGCCGCTCATTAGCACTGGGCAAAGGTACAAAATACTTCTGCCCCAATCTACCAGGCCGTAGAAGAGCATCATCTATCACATCGATTCTGCACCATACATGAAACTGCATGTTGACGCCTTCCTTTCAAGGACAAATAAGTAAAAAGGAACAACCCGGTGGCTGACAATACCTATTTGTAGCTCCAATAACATAAACACCTTCACGCTGATCAGCACCATCAAGTTCAATAAGTAACTGCAATCAGAACAAGTAGAATAACGCTGAGCAAAGGAACAAACAAATTAATAAAGAATCTCGGTATTTTGCCAAACATACAGGTGATACATAAGATGTCCAAACCTGGTTTAGGAGACGTTCAACAACCCATGCTCCCTCCATACCTCTTTTTGTTGTCAAAGCATCTATCTGGCACATCAGTCAATAAACACTTGAGAAACATATGATGAGAAAAGCACCTTCACAACCAAGACCCACAAGTTGCTGGTCACTTCCAATAGCACAAATGTACCAAACATGCAAATTTGTTAAGAGACTGAGCCAAGTTCCCATCAACAGATTAAAGTATATACTACCTCCGTTTGGAAACAAGTGACGCTGTTTTAGTTCAAATTTATTTCCGAACGGAGGGAATACAAAAATAGCTAAACAGAAACTTTACCTCGTCAAAAAATAAAATGCACGGGGAGTTGAGTCGTGCACGGGCGAATGTCCTCCTTATATATGCTTCACTCTCCCCAACATACTTGTTCAATCCTTCAGGACCCTAAAGTTCCAGAGGGAGAAATGTCTGAGCAGTCTGAAGAGGAAATTGCTTATCTACCACTGAATAACTCCTCAATAGCTCACTTGCTATCAAAAAATGAGGGAGATTAGATGATTTGCCCCACTTTACAAGGGGTTAGATGATTTGCCCCACAAAATGAATGTTGCGTATTTAGCATTGTAAAACCCAATTCGTTGCCAATATACCATCGCCATTATCCTATAAGGTCCACTCACAACAGCACCATCACGATAACCAGATCAATTGATTTCTAGAAAAAAAAACGCTGCCAGCGGCTTCCATGGATGGGATTCCATGGCTGCAAGAGGTACTATTTGTTAAGCTTCATGCACTAGCCAACGCAACAAGAGTCGGGAGGGACTAGTATAGAATCTGAGCTTCCAGTGCAAAAATAGAAAAAATAACATGGGCCGTCGGATCAGAAATGGATGGCACATATTCTGGATGTGGGATCTGTACTCACGGTCACAAAATTTTGTGCAAAAAGGTCCCCCGGTTCTGATTAATTCTGTGCAAACATCTAAACCCTCTCGCACATCTCCCTTCTATTTGCCGACTGCGGCGGAGATCCAGGTCCGGCGGGAGGCCGCCGACGTGTGTGGCCCCTCCCCCAACTACTCCGCCACCTAGCCATCTGGATCCACATCCTAGGCACCCGACATCGCGCTCCACATCATCGTCCAGGGCCTAGCCACCTCCGCCATGGTCTCCTCCACTGGAGCACTACCCGACCTTCACCGTGCTGGACTACGGCGGATTGGTGACTGGGCGGAGACCCGCATTACGGACGTGTTCGAGATGACTCAGCTGGATGGCCGTACGTGCCAGGTCTTCTTCCTCAACCCCGACGGTGAGGGATTTGTTCTGAGACGAAGCTTATGTTCGTTGGATTCCTATTTTATCAACATTTTTGGAGTTTTAATTGTTAACTTGCTATCTGGGTGTCCATGCTTGATCTATACGCTCCGGATCCAGCAATAGCACGTTGATTAATGCATGACTTAGTTGTGGTAATGTATATTGCTACTGGCTGATGACAAGCTTGGCGTATCGCTGCTGGACTGCTTTCCAATCAGCCGAAGTGACACTAATATGAACTTGCCCAGTCTAGGGGCTAAATAAACTGAAACACTTATAGAGTTCTTTTGGTGTTTTTTCCCTTCTCCGTAGCAAGACATTGGTTTCATACAAAGGAAATCAGAGAGGGGAGCTCTCTTTTTCTTCAAAAAGAAGCTGTGATATTGTATCCAAAAACACAGCAGTCTGAAGATTACACAAAGTAAAATTGGCCATCATAACCATCTTAAATAATGCTCAAACTCTTGATTTTCTATGCAGAAAGCTAATATGTACCAACTACCAATACTTCACATAATAGATACTCATCCACTTTTATTAGTCAAGTCTTGATCTTGGTCAAGTACAATTAATGTTATTACTCTGGTGAAAATTGTCGTTGATGTTCTAATTCTGACAAACAATTAGCCTTACTGCGATGTATGAGCTGTGAATATATTTTGCCATATGGTACTCTTGTGCTTTTCTCTTCACTAGTCTGCCATACGTTTTTGTGATGCAGCACTCTAACCAGGCTCCTATCATTTATGCTGAGATGCTACTTTTTCCTCATCTACGAGTTAGTAAAAGAACTTAGCATCCATTCTTAATTGTGGAACACACACATGATTAGCACATGAACTGTTGTTCAAGCCTAGAAATTTGTATTATAAATACTTTTTAAGCATTACACCACTGATGCAGGTAATTCTTTTGAGTTACTCGACCGATGTTGGTATTTCACTTGCAAAGGATGATGTTTCAGTTCTGACAATTTTACTTATTTTTCATGCTAGTCACCTATTTTAAATTTCTTGTCTTCTGATGTTAACTATATAATTGTTCTTCATTTGTAGATGGATGATGCTCTGACAAAGAGAAGCATCAGGAGTACATATGGAGAGAATAACCGCTTAGCAGAGGCTTCCCTTGCATACAGCTGCAGGAGTGAAACACATTTGTTTGCACGATAGTTTAATTCCTTTGTTGTCGGTCATGTACTATAAATTGTCCTATTATGTTAATCATTTGCTTTGCATGTATGTGGATCAGAGTGGACCAGAAATAGAATACCTTGGTGAAATTCATTTTCACTGTCCTATATAGATGTGCTTATTACCAGAGCTGACTTTAATTTAGTGCTGCACAATTTGTATAAATGAAATTAGTAGTTTTCTTGTTTAATTGCTGGACTCCTCTACATTTGTCCAGATATATGGTCATTTTATTTTACTTTCATCATTTCAATAATTGTGTCCATTTTCTGTTGCTTTATTGTGAAGATCAAGTAACAAGACTGGCAAGTATCTTTTGTAAGTTCAGAGGGTGCTTACTGAGTCTGGAGTATTGTAATTTTTGCCTTTGAGCCATAGCTTTCTTTGTGCCATATCTTTCTATTGTGTTCTGTTTTGAAAAATTCAGTTTGACCTGTACATTTACCACTTTTGTATATGAATCAGAAATGTACATTTAGTTTATTTTATTTTAGAGAGAACTTTCTTACATACTCAAATATTGGCATGCTTCTGGGGGATGACATCAACGATGTGCTCACTTCGAAATGGATGAGTGACTTGAGGTTGTTACTGTAAAAGTCGCATTTTATATCCAATTGTTAGAGGGGGGTTTTCGTGAGATGCACATTAAGTGGGAACCTACTCCTCCACCAGAATCTGTACCATTGATCTTGAATCCAATGGCTCAGATCGCTTTTTCTATTTTTGCACTGGAAGCTCAGATTCTATACTAGTCAGGCCCACAAGAGTCCGAACTCATGAAAAGGGCTAGACACATATACAGTTCAACACTATTACCGGATGATGCAATTCCATGGTTGCACAAGAGTGGTGTCGAGCGTAGCAAGGGCAGCATCAATGTCCAAAGAAGTATTTTGAGAATAGCAAGGGCAAGAGAAGGAAATGGGCGACATCAATATCCAGTTCGCAAGGGATGTGGATATATATGTCAGAATGGCAAAGAGGTTAATCCAGAATCATTAGAAGCCAATGCTTGTGTTGCAAAGGCAAAAAATGGTAACTGCATCATCACTTTTTTCATTCTCTCTTGTGACAGATAAGGCACAGAGTAATATTTTTATGCTCGTTTAGAAAGAAAGGAAAAAGACAAATTAAAACCATTTAACAGACGGAGTTTAACAGCCACTTAGCAATCGATGGCATGTTAGCAATCAATTCAGTTTATCAATGTTAAACAAGCAACACTCTTTTGAATGAGCAATAAGCAGGTAAATAAGCAATTTCCACTTAAATGGAAGGAGTGTACTGACTGAGAATATGGAATCTGAGCATCAATTTACCTTAATATGAATAAAATTAGCCCCTGCGTCATGTGCAACTGCTTTTGCTATTAGTGTTTTCCCACAGCCCGGAGGTCCAAACAGCAACACGCCAGCTTGCATGTTAACTCCAAATTTCTTGAGAGGACATGAAAACATAAATAAAGGATAGAGAATGTTACTGAAATTGCTTGAAAACAATATTTCAAATAAACGCCACGGATGTCTTATGATTCACTTAGCTGTCCATGCAGTGAAGAGGATTCAACTTTTATGGGACCAAATCACTATTAAATAAAACCATATAACAGACTGAAGAAAGTTAAGACGATGCACCTTATAATATTCAGGGTACTTGATACATCGAACGATGGAGCGGTTCAATTCCTTCTTTAATGAATCAAGACCTCCGACACAAGCCCATGTGACATCAGGCACAGAAGAAAATCCTTCTCTTCTTAATGATGGTTGAACTATATCTTTGATGGCTACCTTCAGCGATTGAAGTAACGAGGTATGTTAGAAATGGGTCCCACTACCGAAAGCTAATAACAGAAGGAAACAGGATGGAAAAGCAGGGCACAAAGCACAAGAAGAAAAACAATGAAATATGAACAACATACTTGTGACAAGAAAAGAACATAAATGAACATCCACGTCATCTTAGAAACCATGAAATTTACACACATCATATACTTAAACAACACACAGTCAAGTAAGAGAGTTTCTGAGTATAAATGTAAGAATTCCAGCTGAAAGATCACTATTGAATACAAATCTTAAACTAGATGAAATAAATGTAAGAATTCTAGCTAGGGATGTACATGTAAAAGGTGGAAAGCTTAATTACCTCAAAATCATCCATAATAATACTTAGGCGCTGCACCTCGTGTTTATCCAAAGGATGCTACAAGTAGTCCAGGTTGTTTCCTTCCTTCAGAAACCTGCCTTTCCTGCATTAAAAAATCTTTTTATAGCCACACTCCCTGCTGTATCAACCAACGCCTTCAAGTCTGCACCAACGAATCCTGGTGTGGCCTTTGCTATCTTCAACAAATCAAACTGGCCTTCCGGTGGCAATCGAAGTCTCTGAGTGAGCCTCCCCAGTATCTGTTTCCGGGCATTCTCATCTGGAACACCAAGATATATTTCCCGATCAAACCTTCCTGGTCTTCGAAGCGCTTGGTCGACAGCATCAGGTCTGTTTGTAGCTCCAATAACAATAACATAGCCAGGCTTCTTCTTCTCGTATGATTGTGAATCATCCTCCATGTCATCGGCATCAGATGGAATGTTCTGGTGGAATTCATCCATGCATGTCATCAACTCTGTAACCACCCGTCGTTCCATTCCTCGCTGCATATCATCCCGCTTCGACGCAATCGCATCTATCTCGTCTATAAATACAATTGAGGGAGCAGTCCTGTATGCCTTGTTAAACAGGGTTCTGATGTTCTCCTCAGAACCTCCTGCAAGAACAAAATTACTCCTGATAACCAAACTTTATCCACAAGAAGAGCTAGTAATGCACAAACTTGGTGCAAATTAAGAACCGAACCGCATACCGGAGACACCAGACACTAATTCGGTCGCCGAGGTTGGGTAGAACGGCACGCCGGTCTCGTCGGCAATTGCTTGGGCAAGCGTGGTCTTCCCACAGCCGGGCGGTCCGTGCAGCAGAATCCCGGCCACGGGCCGCACTCCAAGGTGCAGCGGCAGCTCCGGATGGCACAGCGGGACCACCACCTCCAGCATCAGCTGCTCTATCACCGACTCCATGCCCCCGAGGTCAGCAAACATTACCCTTTTTCGCCCACCGTGGCCTCCTTGTGCATCAGGCCGCATGAGAACCTTCTCCACGGCGAGCTCCATCTCGAGCTGCTGGTCAGCGTCGGGGTCTCGTTTGGATGTTTGGGAGGAGTAGCACGAGCGTAACAGCGATTTCGTGACGTCATATGCGGGGGGAGGCGGCGAGTGCGAGTGGGTGGTGGTGGTGGAGGACGATGTGGCGCCATGGCTGCTCCGGCGGCGGGAGGCGCCGGAGGCGCTGTCTTCGGAGCAGCTGGCATCGCCGGGAGGGGGTAGGGAGGAGATGGCCCGGCGGACGACGGAGGCGAATAACTCGAGCTTGTAGCGCTGGTACTCGCGGTGGCGGGAGCGGATGGCGCGGGCGACGTCGTCGGCGGAGGAGCCGGGGACGGCGAGGCCGGCATCTGATAGGATGATTCGGCGTACGCGGGACTCCAGGGAGTAGGACCGGCGCGGGCGCTTCGCCATTGACGGCGGCGGCGAGGGGTGGGTAGGGTTTGGGTTTTTCTTTTTAAGAAAAGACATTGGCATCTGATTTATATTTATACTATTTCCTCAGTTTCAAAATAAGTGAAGCTGATTTAGTACTCCCTCTGTTTTTTTAAATGAAAGGGGTTTCCCCCCGCTCCAACTTTTATAGAAAGCCAAGGCAGAACCAACGACCACAAAGACTGTTTAACAGCGCCCGGCAACAGCCTGAGAGTAGCCGCCACAGATAGAACCCAAGCATAGGTAGATCTACCCTATTACATCAGGAGTTTTTACCATAACAGGTTCAGGAACTAGACGCATAACCAGTAAAAGCAAAAGCCCTAGCTATGGATCCAGCTCCTCTCCTCATTTATTCCCTTTTCACACCCAGGCGATTCTAAGCAATTCCCCTCTTCGATGGTCCAACAGCCTTAAGCACCGGAGAAGTAGCGCACCCTGAGCTTCTGAGCATAATATTTTCCATTTCTTGATCGTCGCCCCCAACAGGTCCAAGACACACCTCATACTTCGCCATCTTTGCCCCTGGAAAACAAAATCATTCCGAATACGCCATAAGCTCCACAAGGCAGCAGCAGAAACCATATTCAAGACTTCATAATGCTTCCTTCTCTTCCAGTAGGAAGATAATTGATCAAAAGAGTTAGGAACATCAATCACAAAGATCTCAGCAATTAAACTCCAAACAGACTTAGCAACAATGCAGTCAAAAAATAGATGCTGGATAGATTCAGGTGTTGGGGAACGTAGTAATTTCGAAAATTTTCCTACGCACACGCAAGATCATGGTGATGCACAGCAACGAGAGGGGAGAGTGTTGTCTACGTACCAACGCAGACCGACTGCGGAAGCGATCACACAACGTAGAGGAAGTAGTCGTACGTCTTCTTCCCGATCCGACCGATCCAAGCACCGTTACTCCGGCACCTCCGAGTTCTTAGCACACGTTCAGCTCGATGACGATCCTCGGGCTCCGATCCAGCAAAGCGTCGAGGAAGAGTTCCGTCAGCACGACGGCGTGGTGACGATCTTGATGTACTACCGACGCAGGGCTTCGCCTAAGCACTACAACGGTATGATCGAGGTGGAATTTGGTGGCAGGGGGCACCGCACACGGCTAAGGAACGATCTCAAGGATCAACTTGTGTGTCTTGGGGTGTCCCCTGCCCCCGTATATAAAGGTTGGAGGAGGGGGGCCGGCCGGCCAGAGAGAGGGAGGCGCAGGGGGAGTCCTACTCCTACCGGGAGTAGGACTACCCCCTCCAATCCTATTCCAATTAGGACTCTCAGGGGGAAAGGAGAGAGGGGGGGCGGCCCCTTCTCCTAGTCCTACTAGGACTTGGGGAAGGGGGGGGGGGGCGCCGGCCAGCTATGGGCTGCCCCTTTTCTCTTTTCCACTAAGGCCCAATAGGCCCATTAGTCTCCCGGGGGGTTCCGTTAACCCTCCCGGTATTCCGGTAAAATCCCGATTTCACCCGGAACACTTCCTATGTCCAAACATAGGCTTCCAATATATCAATCTTTACGTCTCGACCATTTCGAGACTCCTCGTCATGTCCGTGATCTCATCTGGGACTCCGAACAACCTTCGGTACATCAAAATGCATGAACTCATAATAACTGTCATCGTAACGTTAAGCGTGCGGACCCTACGGTTCGAGAACAATGTAGACATGACTGAGACACGTCTCCGGTCAATAACCAATAGCGGGACCTGGATGCCCATATTGGCTCCTACATATTCTACGAAGATCTTTATCGGTCAGACCGCATAACAACATACGTTGTTCCCTTTGTCATCGGTATGTTACTTGCCCGAGATTCGATCGTCGGTATCCAATACCTAGTTCAATCTCGTTACCGGCAAGTCTCTTTACTCGTTCCGTAATACATCATCTCACAACTAACATATTAGTTGCAGTGCTTGCAAGGCTTATGTGATGTGCATTACCGAGAGGGCCCAGAGATACCTCTCCGACAATCGGAGTGACAAACCCTAATCTCGAAATACGCCAACCCAACATCTACCATTGGAGACACCTGTAGTACTCCTTTATAATCACCCAGTTACGTTGTGACGTTTGGTAGTACCCAAAGTGTTCCTCCGATAAACGGGAGTTGCATAATCTCATAGTTATAGGAACATGTATAAGTCATGAAGAAAGCAATAGCAACATACTAAACGATCGGGTGCTAAGCTAATGGAATGGGTCATGTCAATCAGATCATTCTACTAATGATGTGACCTCGTTAATCAAATAACAACTCTTTGTTCATGGTTAGGAAACATAACCATCTTTGATTAACGAGCTAGTCAAGTAGAGGCATACTAGTGACACTCTGTTGGTCTATGTATTCACACATGTATTATGTTTCCGGTTAATACAATTCTAGCATGAATAATAAACATTTATCATGATATAAGGAAATAAATAATAACTTTATTATTGCCTCTAGGGCATATTTCCTTCAGTCTCCCACTTGCACTAGAGTCAATAATCTAGATTACACAGTAATGATTCTAACACCCATGGAGCCTTGGTGCTGATCATGTTTTGCTCGTGGAAGAGGCTTAGTCAACGGGTCTGCAACATTCAGATCCGTATGTATCTTGCAAATCTCTATGTCTCCCACCTGGACTAAATCCCGGATGGAGTTGAAGCGTCTGTTGATGTGTTTGGTTCTTTTGTGAAATCTGGATTCCTTTGCCAAGGCAATTGCACCAGTATTGTCACAGAAGATTTTCATTGAACCCGATGCACTAGGTATGACACCTAGATCGGATATGAACTCCTTCATCCAGACTCCTTCGTTCGCTGCTTCCGAAGCAGCTATGTACTCCGCTTCACATGTAGATCCCGCTACGACGCTTTGTTTAGAACTGCACCAACTGACAGCTCCACCGTTTTAAAGTAAACACGTATCCGGTTTGCGATTTAGAATCATCCGGATCAGTGTCAAAGCTTGCATCAACGTAACCTCTTACGGTGAGCTCTTTGTCACCTCCATATACGAGAAACATATCCTTAGTCCTTTTCAGGTATTTCAGGATGTTCTTGACCGCTGTCCAGTGATCCATTCCTGGATTACTTTGGTACCTCCCTGCTAAACTTATAGCAAGGCACACATCAGGTCTGGTACACAGCATTGCATACATGATAGAGCCTATGGCTGAAGCATAGGGAACATCTTTCATTTTCTCTCTATCTTCTGCAGTGGTCGGGCATTGAGTCTGACTCAACTTCACACCTTGTAACACAGGCAAGAACCCTTTCTTTGCTTGATCCATTTTGAACTTCTTCAAAATCTTGTCAAGGTATGTGCTCTGTGAAAGTCCAATTAAGCGTTTTGATCTATCTCTATAGATCTTTATGCCTAATATGTAAGCAGCTTCCCCGAGGTCTTTCATCGAAAAACTTTTATTCAAGTATCCCTTTATGCTATCCAGAAATTCTATATCATTTCCAATCAGCAATGTGTCATCCACATATAATATCAGAAATGCTACAGAGCTCCCACTCACTTTCTTGTAAATACAGGCTTCTCCAAAAGTCTGTATAAAGCCAAATGCTTTGATCACACTATCAAAGCGTTTATTCCAACTCCGAGATGCTTGCACCAGTCCATAAATGGATCACTGGAGTTTGCATACTTTGTTAGCTCCCTTTGGATTGACAAAACCTTCTGGTTGTATCATATACAACTCTTCTTCCAGAAATCCATTCAGGAATGCAGTTTTGACATCCATCTGCCATATTTCATAATCATAAAATGCGGCAATTGCTAACATAATTCTGACGGACTTAAGCATCGCTACGGGTGAGAAGGTCTCATCGTAGTCAACCCCTTGAACTTGTCGAAAACCTTTCGCGACAAGTCGAGCTTTATAGACAGTAACATTACCGTCAGCGTCAGTCTTTTTCTTGAAGATCCATTTATTCTCAATTGCTTGCCGATCATCGGGCAAGTCAACCAAAGTCCATACTTTGTTTTCATACATGGATCCCATCTCAGATTTCATGGCCTCAAGCCACTTTTGCGGAATCTGGACTCACCATCGCTTCTTCATAGTTCGTAGGTTCATCATGATCTAGTAGCATGACTTCCAGAACTGGATTACCGTACCACTCTGGTGCGGATCTCACTCTGGTTGATCTACGTGGTTCAGTAGTATCTTGTCCTGAAGCTTTATGATCATCATCATTAGCTTCCTCGCTAATTGGTATAGGTGTCGCAGAAACAGTTTTCTGTGATGTACTATTTTCCAATAAGGGAGCAGGTACAGTTACCTCGTCAAGTTCTACTTTCCTCCCACTCACTTCTTTCGAGAGAAACTCCTTCTCTAAAAAGTTTCCGAATTTAGCAACAAAAGTCTTGCCTTCGGATCTGTGATAGAAGGTGTATCCAATAGTTTCCTTTGAATATCCTATGAAGACACATTTCTCCGATTTGGGTTCGAGCTTATCAGGTTGAAGCTTTTTCACATAAGCATCGCAGCCCCAAACTTTAAGAAACGACAACTTTGGTTTCTTGCCAAACCATAGTTCATAAGGTGTCGTCTCAACGGATTTTGATGGTGCCCTATTTAACGTGAATGCGGCTGTCTCTAAAGCATAACCCCAAAACGATAGCGGTAAATCAGTAAGAGACATCATAGATCACACCATATCTAGTAAGGTACGATTACGACGTTCGGACACACCATTACGCTGTGGTGTTCCGGGTGGCGTGAGTTGCGAAACTATTCCACAATTTTTTGAAATGTACACCAAACTCGTAACTCAAATATTCTCCTCCATGATCAGATCGTAGAAACTTTATTTTCTTGTTACGATGATTTTCAACCTCACTCTGAAATTCTTTGAACTTTTCAAATGTTTCAGACTTATGTTTCATTAAGTAGATATACCCATATCTGCTTAAATCATCTGTGAAGGTGAGAAAATAACGATATCCGCCACGAGCCTCAATATTCATCGGCCCACATACATCGGTATGTATGATTTCCAATAAATCTGTTGCTCTCTCCATAGTACCGGAGAACGGTGTTTTAGTCATCTTGCCTATGAGGCACGGTTCGCAAGTACCAAGTGATTCATAATCAAGTGGTTCCAAAAGCCCATCAGTATGGAGTTTCTTCATGCGCTTTACACCGATATGACCTAAACGGCAGTGCCACAAATAAGTTGCACTATCATTATTAACTTTGCATCTTTTGGCTTCTACATTATGAATATGTGTATCACTATCATCGAGATTCAACAAGAATAGACCACTCTTCAAAGGTGCATGACCATAAAAGATATTACTCATATAAATAGAACAACCATTATTCTCTGATTTAAATGAATAACCGTCTCGCATCAAACAAGATCCAGATATAATGTTCATGCTCAACGCTGGCACCAAATAACAATTATTTAGGTCTAATATTAATCCCGAAGGTAGATGTAGAGGTAGCGTGCCGACCGCGATCACATTGACTTTGGAACCGTTTCCCACGCGCATCGTCACCTCGTCCTTTGCTAGCGTCCGCTTATTCCGTAGTCCCTGTTTCGAGTTGCAAATATTAGCAACAGAACCAGTATCTGTTGGGGAACGTAGTAATTTCGAAAATTTTCCTACGCACACGCAAGATCTTGGTGATGCATAGCAACGAGGGGGAGAGTATTGTCTACGTACCAACGCAGACCGACTGCGGAAGCGATCTCACAACGTAGAGGAAGTAGTCGTACGTCTTCTTCCCGATCCGACCGATCCAAGCACCGTTACTCCGGCACCTCCGAGTTCTTAGCACACGTTCAGCTTGATGACGATCCTCGGGCTCCGATCCAGCAAAGCGTCGAGGAAGAGTTCCGTCAGCACAACGGCGTGGTGACGATCTTGATGTACTACCGACGCAGGGCTTCGCCTAAGCTCTACAACGATATGACCGAGGTGGAATTTGGTGGCAGGGGGCACCGCACACGGCTAAGGAACGATCAACAATGATCAACTTGTGTGTCTATGGGGTGCCCCCTGCCCCTGTATATAAAGGATGGAGGAGGAGGAGGCCGGCCAAGGCATAGGGTGCGGCCAGGATGGGAGTCCTACTAGGACTCCAAGTCCTAGTAGGAGTCCACCAAAAGGGGAGGAAGGGAGAAGGAATAGGAGGAGAAGGAGAGGTGGCCGGCCCCCTTTTCCCTAGTCCAATTCGGACCAAAGGGGAGGGGGGCGCAGCAGCCTTTTCCTCTTCCCACTAAAGCCCATCAAGGCCCATTACTCTTCCCCGTATTCCCGTAACTCCCCGGTACCTCCGAAAATACCCGAATCACTCGGAACCTTTCCGATGTCTGAATATAGTCGTCCAATATATCGATCTTTACGTCTCGACCATTTCGAGACTCCTTGTCATGTCCCCGATCTCATCCGGGACTCCGAACTCCTTCGGTACATCAAAACTCATAAACTCATAATATAACTGTCATCGAAACCTTAAGCGTGCGGACCCTACGGTTCGAGAACAATGTAGACATAACCGAGACACGTCTTCGGTCAATAACCAATAGCGGGACCTGGATGCCCATATTGGCTCCTACATATTCTACGAAGATCTTTATCGGTCAGACCGCATAACAACATACGTTGTTCCCTTTGTCATCGGTATGTTACTTGCCCGAGATTCGATCGTCGGTATCCAATACCTAGTTCAATCTCGTTACTGGCAAGTCTCTTTACTCGTTCCATAATACATCATCTCATAACTAACATCTTAGTTATTATGCTTGCAAGGCTTATGTGATGTGTATTACCGAGAGGGCCCAGAGATACCTCTCCGACAATCGGAGTGACAAACCCTAATCTCGAAATACGCCAACCCAACATCTACCATTGGAGACACCTGTAGTACTCCTTTATAATCACCCAGTTACGTTGTGACGTTTGGTAGTACCCAAAGTGTTCCTCTGGTAAACGGGAGTTGCATAATCTCATAGTTATAGGAACATGTATAAGTCATGAAGAAAGCAATAGCATCATACTAAACGATCGGGTGCTAAGCTAATGGAATGGGTCATGTCAATCAGATCATTCAACTAATGATGCGACCTCGTTAATCAAATAACAACTCCTTGTTCATGGTTAGGAAACATAACCATCTTTGATTAACGAGCTAGTCAAGTAGAGGCATACTAGTGACACTCTGTTTGTCTATGTATTCACACATGTATTATGTTTCCGGTTAATACAATTCTAGCATGAATAATAAACATTTATCATGATATAAGGAAATAAATAATAACTTTATTATTGCCTCTAGGGCATATTTCCTTCAGTCTCCCACTTGCAGTAGAGTCAATAATCTAGTTCACATCGCCATGTGATTTAACAGCAATAGTTCACATCACCATGTGATTAACACCCATAGTTCACATCGTCATGTGACCAACACTCAAAGGGTTTACTAGAGTCGGTAATCTAGTTCACATCTCTATGTGATTAACACCCAAAGAGTACCAAGGTGTGATCATGTTTTGCTTGTGAGATAATTTTAGTCAACGGGTCTGTCACATTCAGATCCGTAAGTATTTTGCTATGTCTACAATGCTCTACACGGAGCTACTCTAGCTAATTGCTCCCACTTTCAATATGTATCCAGATTGAGACTTTAGATTCATCTGGATCAGTGTCAAAAACTTGCATCGACGTAACTCTTTACGACGAACCTTTTTGTCACGTCCATAATCGAGAAACATATCCTTATTTCACTAAGGATAATTCTGACCGCTGTCCAGTGATCTACTCCTAGATCACTATTGTACTCCCTTGCCAAATCAGT
Organism: Triticum monococcum; assembly: GCA_034509565.1. Taxonomy (NCBI): domain Eukaryota; kingdom Viridiplantae; phylum Streptophyta; class Magnoliopsida; order Poales; family Poaceae; genus Triticum; species Triticum monococcum. The sequence continues at coordinate 747,668,764 of CM067843.1, read as the reverse complement.
GCAGGGTATACAATAGATCTGGTACACAGCATGGCATACTTTATAGAACCTATGAATGAGGCATAGGGAATGACTCTCATTCTCTTTCTATCTTCTGCCGTGGTCGGGCTTTGAATCTTTACTCAACTTCACACCTTGTAACACAGGCAAGAAACTTTTTCTTTGACTGTTCCATTTTGAACTACTTCAAAATCTTGTCAAGGTATGTACTTATTGAAAAAATTATCAAGCGTCTTGATCTATCTCTATAGATCTTGAAGCTCAATATGTAAGCAGCTTTATCGAAGTCTTTCTTTGAAAAACTCCTTTCAAACACTCCTTTATGCTTTACAGAATAATTCTACATTATTTCCGATCAACAATATGTCATTCACATATACTTATCAGAAATGCTGTAGTGCTCCCACTCACTTTCTTGTAAATACAGGCTTCACCGCAAGTCTGTATAAAACTATATGCTTTGATCAACTCATCAAAGCGTATATTCCAACTCCGAGATGCTTGCACCAGTCCACAGATGGATCGCTGGAGCTTTCACATTTTGTTAGCACCTTTCGGATTGACAAAACCTTCTGTTGCATCATATACAACTCTTCTTTAATAAATCCATTAAGGAATGCAGTTTTGTTTATCCATTTGCCAGATTTCATAAAATGCGGCAATTACTAACATGATTCGGACAGACTCAAGCATAGATACGAGTGAGAAGCTCTCATCGTAGTCAACACCTTTGAACTTTGTCGAAAACCTTTTTGCGACAATTCTAGCTTTGTGGATAGTAACACTACTATCAGTGTCCGTCTTCCTCTTGAAGATCCATTTATTTTCTATGGCTTGCCGATCATCGGGCAAGTCAACCAAAGTCCATACTTTGTTTTCATACATGAATCCCATCTCAGATTTCATGGCCTCAAGCCATTTTGCGGAATTTGGGCTCATCATCGCTTCCTCATAGTTCGCAAGTTTATCATGGTCTAGTAACATGACTTCCAGAACAGGATTACCGTACCACTCTGGTGCGGATCTCACTCTGGTTTACCTACGAGATTCGGTAGTAACTTGATCTGAAGTCACATGATCATCATCATTAGCTTCCTCACTAATTGGTATAGGTGTCACAGAAACAGTTTTCTGTGATGTACTACTTTCCAATAAGGGAGAAGGTACAATTACCTTATCAAGTTTTCTACTTTCCTCCCACTCACTTCTTTCGAGAGAAACTCCTTCTCTAGAAAAACTCCGAATTTAGCAACAAAAGTCTTGCCTTCGGATCTGTGATAGAAGGTGTACCCAACTGTCTCCTTTGGGTATCCTATGAAGACATATTTCTCCGATTTGAGTTTGAGCTTATCGAGATGAAACTTTTTCACATAAGCATCGCAACTCCAAACTTTAAGAAAGGACAGCTTAGGTTTCTTGCCAAACCATAGTTCACACGGTGTCGTCTCAACGGATTTAGATGGTGCCCTATTTAACGTGAATGCAGCTGTCTCTAATGCATAACCCCAAAACGATAGTGGTAGATCGGTAAGATACATCATAGATTGTACTATATCCAATAAAGTACGGTTATGACGTTCGGACAAACCATTATGCTGTGGTGTTCCAGGTGGCGTGCGTAGTGAAACTATTTCACATTGTTTTAACTGAAGACCAAACTCGTAACTCAAATATTTTACCTCTGCGATCATATCGTAGAAACTTTTATTTTCTTGTCACAATGATTTTCCACTTCACTCTGAAATTCTTTGAACTGTTCAAATGTTTTAGACTTATGTTTCATCAATTAGATATCCCCATATCTGCTCAAATCATCTTGTGAAGGTCAGAAAATAATGATACCTGTTGCAAGCCTTAAATATTCATCGGACCACATACATCAGTATGTATGATTTCCAACAAATCTGTTGCTTGCTTCATTGTTCCGGAGAACGGCGTTTTAGTCATCTTGCCCATAAGGCATGATTCGCAAGCATCAAGCGATTCATAATCAAGTGATTCCAAAAGCCCATCAGCATGGAGTTTCTTCATGCGCTTTATACCAATATGACCTAAACGGCAGTGCCACAAATAAGTTGCACTATCATTATTAACTTTGCATCTTTTGGTTTCAATATTATGAATATGTGTATCACTACGATCGAGATCCAACGAACTTGTTTCATTGGGTGTATGACCATCGAAGGTTTTATTCATGTAAACAGAACAACAATTATTCTCTGACTTTAATGAATAACCGTATTGCAATAAACATGATCAAATCATATTCATGCTCAACACAAAAACCAAATAACACTTATTTAAGTTCAACACTAATCCCGAAAGTATAGGGGAGTGTGCGATGATGATCATATCAATCTTGGAACTACTTCCAACACCCATCGTCACTTCACCCTTAACTAGTCTCTGTTTATTCTGCAACTCCTGTTTCGAGTTACTTACTCTTAGCAACTGAACCAATATCAAATACCGAAGGGTTGCTATAAACACTAGTAAAGCACACATCAATAACATGTATATCAAATATACTTTTGTTCACTTTGCCATCCTTCTTATCCGCCAAATACTTGGGGCAGTTCCGGTTCCAGTGACTAGTCCCTTTGCAGTAGAAGCACTTAGTCTCAGGCTTAGGATCAGACTTGGGCTTCTTCACTTGAGCAGCAACTTGCTTGCCGTTTCTTCTTGAAGTTCCCCTTCTTCCCTTTGCCCTTTTCTTGAAACTAGTGGTCTTGTCAACCATCAACACTTGATGTTTTTCTTGATTTCTACCTTCGTTGATTTCAGCATCACGAAGAGCTTGGGAGTTGTTTCTGTTATCCCTTGCATATTATAGCTCATCACGAAGTTCTACTGACTTGGTGATGGTGACTAGAGAATTCTGTCAATCACTATCTTATCTGGAAGATTAACTCCCACTTGATTCAAGCGATTGTAGTACCCAGACAATCTGAGCACATGCTCACTGGTTGAGCGATTCTCCTCCATCTTTTAGCTATAGAACTTGTTGGAGACTTCATATCTCTCAACTCGGGTATTTGCTTGAAATATTAACTTCAACTCCTGGAACATCTCATATGGTCCATGACGTTCAAAACGTCTTTGAAGTCCCGATTCTAAGCCATTAAGCATGGTGCACTAAACTATTAAGTAGTCATCATATTGAGCTAGCCAAACATTCGTAACGTCTGTATCTGCTCCTGCAATAGGTCTGTCACCTAGCGGTGCATCAAGGACATAATTCTTCTGTGCAGCAATGAGGATAAACCTCAGATCACGGATCCAATCCGCATCATTGCTACTAACATCTTTCAACACAATTTTCTCTAGGAACATATCAAAAATAAACACAGGGAAGCAACAACGCGAGCTATTGATCTACAACATAATTTGCAAAATACTACCAGGACTAAGTTCATGATAAATTTAAGTTCAATTTAATCATATTACTTAAGAACTCCCACTTAGATAGACATCCCTCTAATCCTCTAAGTGATCACGTGATCCAAATCAACTAAACCATAACCGATCATCACGTGAGATGGAGTAGTTTTCAATGGTGAACATCGTCATGTTGATCATATCTACTATATGATTCACGCTCGACCTTTCGGTCTCTGTGTTCCGAGGCCATATCTGCATATACTAGGCTTGTCAAGTTTAACCTGAGTATTCTGCGTGTGCAAAACTGGCTTGCACCCGTTGTAGATGGACGTAGAGCTTATCACACCCGATCATCACGTGGTGTCTGGGCACGACGAACTTTGGCAACGGTGCATACTCAGGGAGAACACTTCTTGATAATTTAGTGAGAGATCATCTTATAATGCTACCGTCAATCAAAGCAAGATAAGATGCATAAAAGGATAAACATCACATGCAATCAATATAAGTGATATGATATGGCCATCATCATCTTGTGCTTGTGATCTCCATCTCCGAAGCACCGTCATGATCACCATCGTCACCGGTGCGACACCTTGATCTCCATCGTAGCATCGTTGTCGTCTCGCCAATCTTATGCTTCCACGACTATCACTACCGCTTAGTAATAAAGTAAAGCATTACATCGCGATTGCATTGCATACAATAAAGCGACAACCATATGGCTCCTGCCAGTTGCCGATAACTCGGTTACAAAACATGATCATCTCATACAATAAAATTAGCATCATGCCTTGACCATATCACATCACAACATGCCCTGCAAAAACAAGTTAGACGTCCTCTACTTTGTTGTTGCAAGTTTTACGTGGCTGCTATGGGCTTAAGTAAGAACTCATCTCACCTACGCATCAAAACCACAACGATAGTTCGTCAAATAGACTCCGTTTTAACCTTCTCAAGGACCGGGCGTAGTCACACTTGGTTCAACTACAGTTGGAGAGACAGTCTTCCGCAAGCCATCTATGTGCAAAGCACGTCGAGGGAACCGGTCTCGCGTAAGAGTACGCGTAAGGTTGGTCCGGATCATCTCGTCCAACAATACCGCCGAACCAAAGTATGACATGTTGGTAGGCAGTATGACTTGTATCGCCCACAACTCACTGGTGTTCTACTCGTGCAAATAACATCAAACCATAAAACCTAGGCTCGGATGCCACTGTTGGGGAACGTAGTAATTTCGAAAATTTTCCTACGCACACGCAAGATCATGGTGATGCATAGCAACGAGGGGGAGAGTATTGTCTACGTACCAACGCAGACCGACTGCGGAAGCGATCTCACAACGTAGAGGAAGTAGTCGTACGTCTTCTTCCTGATCCGACCGATCCAAGCACCGTTACTCCGGCACCTCCGAGTTCTTAGCACACGTTCAGCTTGATGACGATCCTCGGGCTCCGATCCAGCAAAGCGTCAAGGAAGAGTTCCGTCAGCACAACGGCGTGGTGACGATCTTGATGTACTACCGACGCAGGGCTTCGCCTAAGCTCTACAACGATATGACCGAGGTGGAATTTGGTGGCAGGGGGCACCGCACACGGCTAAGGAACGATCAACAATGATCAACTTGTGTGTCTATGGGGTGCCCCCTGCCCCTGTATATAAAGGATGGAGGAGGAGGAGGCCGGCCAAGGCATAGGGTGCGGCCAGGATGGGAGTCCTACTAGGACTCCAAGTCCTAGTAGGAGTCCACCAAAAGGGGAGGAAGGGAGAAGGAATAGGAGGAGAAGGAGAGGTGGCCGGCCCCCTTTTCCCTAGTCCAATTCGGACCAAAGGGGAGGGGGGGCGCAGCAGCCTTTTCCTCTTCCCACTAAAGCCCATCAAGGCCCATTACTCTTCCCCGTATTCCCGTAACTCCCCGGTACCTCCGAAAATACCCGTATCACTCGGAACCTTTCCGATGTCTGAATATAGTCGTCCAATATATCGATCTTTACGTCTCGACCATTTCGAGACTCCTCGTCATGTCCCCGATCTCATCCGGGACTCCGAACTCCTTCGGTACATCAAAACTCATAAACTCATAATATAACTGTCATCGAAACCTTAAGCGTGCGGACCCTACGGTTCGAGAACAATGTAGACATAACCGAGACACGTCTTCGGTCAATAACCAATAGCGGGACCTGGATGCCCATATTGGCTCCTACATATTCTACGAAGATCTTTATCGGTCAGACCGCATAACAACATACGTTGTTCCCTTTGTCATCGGTATGTTACTTGCCCGAGATTCGATCGTCGGTATCCAATACCTAGTTCAATCTCGTTACTGGCAAGTCTCTTTACTCGTTCCGTAATACATCATCTCATAACTAACATCTTAGTTATTATGCTTGCAAGGCTTATGTGATGTGTATTACCGAGAGGGCCCAGAGATACCTCTCCGACAATCGGAGTGACAAACCCTAATCTCGAAATACGCCAACCCAACATCTACCATTGGAGACACCTGTAGTACTCCTTTATAATCACCCAGTTACGTTGTGACGTTTGGTAGTACCCAAAGTGTTCCTCTGGTAAACGGGAGTTGCATAATCTCATAGTTATAGGAACATGTATAAGTCATGAAGAAAGCAATAGCATCATACTAAAGGATCGGGTGCTAAGCTAATGGAATGGGTCATGTCAATCAGATCATTCAACTAATGATGCGACCTCGTTAATCAAATAACAACTCCTTGTTCATGGTTACGAAACATAACCATCTTTGATTAACGAGCTAGTCAAGTAGAGGCATACTAGTGACACTCTGTTTGTCTATGTATTCACACATGTATTATGTTTCCGGTTAATACAATTCTAGCATGAATAATAAACATTTATCATGATATAAGGAAATAAATAATAACTTTATTATTGCCTCTAGGGCATATTTCCTTCAGTATCAAATACCCAGGTGCTACTGCGAGCTCTAGTAAGGTACACATCAATAACATGTATATCACATATACCTTTGTTCACTTTGCCATCCTTCTTATCCGCCAAATACTTGGGGCAGTTCCGCTTCCAGTGACCAGTCTGCTTGCAGTAGAAGCACTCAGTTTCAGGCTTAGGTCCAGACTTGGGTTTCTTCTCCTGAGCAGCAACTTGCTTGCTGTTCTTCTTGAAGTTTCCCTTCTTCTTCCCTTTGCCCTTTTTCTTGAAACTAGTGGTTTTGCTAGCCATCAACACTTGATGCTCCTTCTTGATTTCTACCTCCGCAGCTTTCAGCATTGCGAAGAGCTCGGGAATAGTCTTGTTCATCCCTTGCATATTATAGTTCATCACGAAGCTCTTGTAGCTTGGTGGTAGTGATTGGAGAATTCTGTCAATGACGCAGTCATCTGGAAGATTAACTCCCATCTGAATCAAGCGATTATTATACCCAGACATTTTGAGTATATGCTCACTGACAGAACTGTTCTCCTCCATCTTGCAGCTATAGAACTTATTGGAGACTTCATATCTCTCAATTCGGGCATTTGCTTGAAATATTAACTTCAACTCCTGGAACATCTCATATGCACCATGACGTTCAAAACGTCGTTGAAGTCCCGATTCTAAGCCGTAAAGCATGGCACACTGAACTATCGAGTAGTCATCAGCTTTGCTCTGCCAGACGTTCATAACATCTGGCGTTGCTCCAGCAGCAGGCCTGTCACCCAGCGGTGCTTCCAGGACGTAATTCTTCTGTGCAACAATGAGGATAATCCTCAGGTTACGGACCCAGTCCGTGTAATTTCTACCATCATCTTTCAACTTTGTTTTCTCAAGGAACGCATTAAAATTCAACGGAACAACAGCACGAGCCATCTATCTACAATCAACATAAACAAGCAAGATACTATCAGGTACTAAGTTCATGATAAGTTTAAGTTCAGTTAATCAAATTACTTGAGAACTCCCACTTAGATAGACATCCCTCTAATCCTCTAAGTGATCACGTGATCCAAATCAACTAAACCATAACCGATCATCACGTGAGATGGAGTAGTTTTCAATGGTGAACATCGTTATGTTGATCATATCTACTATATGATTCACGCTCGACCTTTCGGTCTCCGTGTTCCGAGGCCATATCTGTATATGCTTGGCTCGTCAAGTATAACCTGAGTATTCTGCGTGTGCAACTGTTTTGCACCCGTTGTATTTGGACGTAGAGCTTATCACACCCGATCATCACGTGGTGTCTGGGCACGACGAACTTTGGCAACGGTGCATACTCAGGGAGAACACTTCTTGATAATTTTAGTGAGAGATCATCTTATAATGCTACCGTCAATCAAAGCAAGATAAGATGCATAAAAAGGGATAAACATCACATGCAATCAATATAAGTGATATGATATGGCCATCATCATCTTGTGCTTGTGATCTCCATCTCCGAAGCACCGTCATGATCGCCATCGTCACCGGCGCGACACCTTGATCTCCATCGTAGCATCGTTGTCGTCTCGCCAATCTTATGCTTCCACGACTATCACTACCGTTTAGTAATAAAGTAAAGCATTACATCGCGATTGCATTGCATACAATAAAGCGACAACCATATGGCTCCTGCCAGTTGCCGATAACTCGGTTACAAAACATGATCATCTCATACAATAAAATCAGCATCATGCCTTGACCATATCACATCACAACATACCCTGCAAAAACAAGTTAGACGTCCTCTACTTTGTTGTTGCAAGTTTTACGTGGCTGCTACGGGCTTAAGTAAGAACTCATCTCACCTACGCATCAAAACCACAACGATAGTTCGTCAAATAGACTCCGTTTTAACCTTCTCAAGGACCGGGCGTAGTCACACTTGGTTCAACTAAAGTTGGAGAGACAGTCTTCCGCAAGCCATCTATGTGCAAAGCACGTCGAGGGAACCGGTCTCACGTAAGAGTACGCGTAATGTTGGTCCGGATCGTCTCACCCAACAATACCGCCGAACCAAAGTATGACATGCTGGTAGGCAGTATGACTTGTATCGCCCACAACTCACTTGTGTTCTACTCGTGCAAATAACATCAAACCATAAAACCTAGGCTCGGATGCCACTGTTGGGGAACGTAGTAATTTCGAAAATTTTCCTACGCACACGCAAGATCATGGTGATGCACAGCAACGAGAGGGGAGAGTGTTGTCTACGTACCAACGCAGACCGACTGCGGAAGCGATCACACAACGTAGAGGAAGTAGTCGTACGTCTTCTTCCCGATCCGACCGATCCAAGCACCGTTACTCCGGCACCTCCGAGTTCTTAGCACACGTTCAGCTCGATGACGATCCTCGGGCTCCGATCCAGCAAAGCGTCGAGTTAGAGTTCCGTCAGCACGACGGCGTGGTGACGATCTTGATGTACTACCGACGCAGGGCTTCGCCTAAGCACTACAACGGTATGATCGAGGTGGAATTTGGTGGCAGGGGGCACCGCACACGGCTAAGGAACGATCTCAAGGATCAACTTGTGTGTCTTGGGGTGTCCCCTGCCCCCGTATATAAAGGTTGGAGGAGGGGGGCCGGCCGGCCAGAGAGAGGGAGGCGCAGGGGGAGTCCTACTCCTACCGGGAGTAGGACTACCCCCTCCAATCCTATTCCAATTAGGACTCTCAGGGGGAAAGGAGAGAGAGGGGGGGCCGGCCCCTTCTCCTAGTCCTACTAGGACTTGGGGAAGGGGGGGGGGCGCCGGCCAGCTATGGGCTGCCCCTTTTCTCTTTTCCACTAAGGCCCAATAGGCCCATTAGTCTCCCGGGGGGTTCCGGTAACCCTCCCGGTATTCCGGTAAAATCCCTATTTCACCCGGAACACTTCCTATGTCCAAGCATAGGCTTCCAATATATCAATCTTTACGTCTCGACCATTTCGAGACTCCTCGTCATGTCCGTGATCTCATCCGGGACTCCGAACAACCTTCGATACATCAAAATGCATGAACTCATAATAACTGTCATCGTAACGTTAAGCGTGCGGACCCTACGGTTCGAGAACAATGTAGACATGACTGAGACACGTCTCCGGTCAATAACCAATAGCGGGACCTGGATGCCCATATTGGCTCCTACATATTCTACGAAGATCTTTATCGGTCAGACCGCATAACAACATACGTTGTTCCCTTTGTCATCGGTATGTTACTTGCCCGAGTTTCGATCGTCGGTATCCAATACCTAGTTCAATCTCGTTACCGGCAAGTCTCTTTACTCATTCCGTAATACATCATCTCACAACTAACATATTAGTTGCAGTGCTTGCAAGGCTTATGTGATGTGCATTACCGAGAGGGCCCAGAGATACCTCTCCGACAATCGGAGTGACAAACCCTAATCTCGAAATATGCCAACCCAACATCTACCATTGGAGACACCTGTAGTACTCCTTTATAATCACCCAGTTACGTTGTGACGTTTGGTAGTACCCAAAGTGTTCCTCCGGTAAATGGGAGTTGCATAATCTCATAGTTATAGGAACATGTATAAGTCATGAAGAAAGCAATAGCAACATACTAAACGATCGGGTGCTAAGCTAATGGAATGGGTCATGTCAATCAGATCATTCTACTAATGATGTGACCTCGTTAATCAAATAACAACTCTTTGTTCATGGTTAGGAAACATAACCATCTTTGATTAACGAGCTAGTCAAGTAGAGTCATACTAGTGACACTCTGTTGGTCTATGTATTCACACATGTATTATGTTTCCGGTTAATACAATTCTAGCATGAATAATAAACATTTATCATGATATAAGGAAATAAATAATAACTTTATTATTGCCTCTAGGGCATATTTCCTTCATCAGGTTCGCAGCAGAAGACACAGGACATGTCCTCCACATGTCTTCGCTTAGCTAAGTTATCTCTAGTTAAACTCTTGTTGTAGTAAACCGGCCAGAGAAAAACATGTATATTCGGCGGCACTTTGATTTTCCATATATCATTTTTAATGACAGAAGGAATCCCTCCAAAGTTAATAAGTTTATAGAAGGATTTGACAGAGTATTTGTTAGAAGAATCTAACATCGAGAGAGGTTGATCCGGAGAGTCAGACAGCCAAACAGTCTTAACAATCTCGGTGAGTTCCTCCCATCTTGCTAGTGTTTTTTCAGTGACACACCTCCTAAATGTTAACCGCAGCTCACCATCCACCCAGACCTGAGCCAGGGTAGAGTCCTGCTGCTGGCAAATACTGTAAAGATCCCAAAAAGCAGTTTTTAAAGAACAATCTCCTGTCCAAATGTCATGCCAGAAGGCAATGCTGTTCCCATCCCCCGGGACCCATCTATAAAAATTCTTAGCAGCTGCAAGAGCCCAAGATAAGCTTTTCATGAATGGGGAACCAAGGACCACCCTAGTGTTAAAAAATTAGGGCAAGTGGTGTTATATTTATATTTCAACACTTTCTTCCAATCACTGTTCCTATTGTTGGGGAACGTAGTAATTTCAAAAAAAATTCCTACGCACACGCAAGATCATGATGATGCATAGCAACGAGGGGGAGAGTCTGATCTACGTACCCTTGTAGATCGCAATGGAAGCGTTGACACAACATAGAGGAAGTAGTCGTACGTCTGCTTCCCGATCCGACCGATCCAAGCACCGTTACTCCGGCACCTCCGAGTTCTTAGCACACGTACAGCTCGATGATGATCCCCAGGCTCCGATCCAGCAAAGCTTCGGGGAGGAGTTCCGTCAGCACGACGGCGTGATGACGATCTTGATGTTCTACCGACGTAGGGCTTCGCCTAAGCACTACAACGATATGATCGAGGTGGAATATGGTGGCAAGGGGCACCGCACACGGCTAAGGAACGATCACGTGGATCAACTTGTGTGTCTTGAGGTGCCCCCTGCCCCCGTATATAAAGGAGCAAGGGGAGGAGGCCGGCCGGCCAGGTGTGGCGCGCCAAGGAGGAGTCCTCCTCCTAGTAGAGGGGGAAAGAGGTGGAGTGGGAGAAGGAAAGGCGGGCGCCGCCCCCCTCCCCTAGTCCAATTCGGACCAGGGAGGAGGTGGCGCGCGGCCCACCTCTGGCAGCCCTTCTCTCTCTCCACTAAAGCCCATATGGCCCATTACTTCTCTCGGTGGGGTTCCGGAAACCCTCCGGCTCTCCGGTTTTCTCCGAAATCACCCGGAACACTTCCGGTGTCCGAATATAGTCATCCAATATATCAATCGTTATGTCTCGACCATTTCGAGACTCCTCGTCATGTCCGTGATCACATCCGGGACTCCGAACTAACTTCGGTACATCAAAATGCATAAACTCATAATAACTGTCATCATAACGTTAAGCGTGCGGACCCTACGGTTCGAGAACAATGTAGACATGACTGAGACACATCTTCGGTCAATAACCAATAGCGGGACCTGGATGCCCATATTGGCTCCTACATATTCTACGAAGATCTTTATCGGTCAGACCGCATACGTTGTTCCCTTTGTCATCGGTATGTTACTTGCCCGAGATTCGATCGTCGGTATCCAATACCTAGTTCAATCTCGTTACCGGCAAGTCCCTTTGCTCGTTCTGTAATACATCATCTTGCAACTAACTCATTAGTCACAATGCTTGCAAGGCTTATGTGATGTGCATTACCGAGAGGGCCCAAAGATACCTCTCCGACAATCGGAGTGACAAATCCTAATCTCGAAATACGCCAAGCCAACATCTATCTTTGGAGACACCTGTAATGCTCCTTTATAATCACCCAGTTACGTTGTGACGTTTGGTAGCACCCAAAGTGTTCCTCCGGCAAACGGGAGTTGCATAATCTCATAGTCATAGGAACATGTCTAAGTCATGAAGAAAGCAATAGCAACATACTAAACGATCGGGTGCTAAGCTAATGGAATGGGTCATGTCAATCAGATCATTCAACTAATGATGTGACCTCGTTAATCAAATAACAACACTTTGTTCATGGTTAGGAAACATAACCATCTTTGATTAACGAGCTAGTCAAGTAGAGGCATACTAGTGACACTAAGTTTGTCTATGTATTCACACATGTATTATGTTTCCGGTTAATACAATTCTAGCATGAATAATAAACATTTATCATGAAATAAGGAAATAAATAATAACTTTATTATTGCCTCTAGGGCATATTTCCTTCAGTCTCCCACTTGCAGTAGAGTCAATAATCTAGTTCACATCGCCATGTGATTTAACAGCAATAGTTCACATCACCATGTGATTAACACCCATAGTCCACATCGATATGTGACCAACACCCAAAGGGTTTACTAGAGTCAGTAATCTAGTTCACATCGCTATGTGATTAACACCCAAAGAGTACTAAGGTGTGATCATGTTTTGCTTGTGAGATAATTTTAGTCACCGGGTCTGTCATATTCAGATCCGTAAGTATTTTGCAAATATCTATATCAACAATGCTCTGCACGGAGCTACTCTAGCTAATTGCTCCCACTTTCAATATGTATCTAGATTGAGACTTAGAGTCATCCAGATCAGTGTCAAAACTTGCATTGACGTAACCCTTTACGGCGAACCTTTTTGTCACCTCCATAATCGAGAAACATATCCTTATTCCACTAAGGATAATTTTGACCGCTGTCCAGTGATCTACTTCTAGATCACTATTGTACTTCCCTTGCCAAAATCAGTGTAGGGTATACAATAGATCTGGTACACAGCATGGCATACTTTATAGAACCTATGGCTGAGGCATAGGGAATGACTTTCGTTCTCTTTCTATCTTCTGCCGTGGTCGGGTTTTGAGTTTTACTCAACTTCACACCTTGCAACACAGGCAAGAACTCCTTCTTTGACTGTTCCATTTTGAACTACTTCAAAATCTTGTCAAGGTATGTACTCATTGAAAAAACTTATCAAGCGTTTTGATCTATCTCTATAGATCTTGATGCTCAATATGTAAGCAGCTTCACCGAGGTCCTTTGTAACGCCCCGAGACCGATGTGCCAGGTGTCGTTCTGTTATTCGCTGTTGTTGCGTTGTCATTGCTTGCGTGTCATGCATTGCGTATCATGTCATCATGTGCATTTCATTTGCATACGTGTTCATCTCATGCATTCGAGCATTTTCCCCGTTGTCCGTTTTGCATTCCGGCGTTCCGTTCTCCTCCGGTGGTCATTTCTACCTTTCCTTCTTGTGTGGGGATTAAACATTTCCGGATTGGACCGAGACTTGCCAAGTGGCCTTGGTTTACTACCGGTAGACCGCCTGTCAAGTTTCATATCATTTGGATTTCGTTTGGTACTCCAACGGTTAACCGAGGGACCGAGAAGGCCTCGTGTGTGTTGCAGCCCAACACCCTTCCGAAGTGGCCCAAAACCCACCTAACTCTGCTCCATCATCTCGGTCGTTCGATCACGATCACGTGGCCGAAAACCGCACCTCATTTGGACTCTCCTAGCTCCCTCTACCTATAAAAGAGCACCCCTCCCCGAAATTTCGGATGAAACCCTAGTCTTCTTCCTCCACCGCGCATCCGGACGCGTCCGCGCTGCACCGGACATGTCCGCCCCCGCGCGCCACCTCACTCCAGCCAATCAAAGGCCGACACCTCAGCCGGCCACCGCCCTCGTCCAACCCGCGCGCGCCACATGGCACCGCGCCGGCCCGCGGGACCCAGATCGGGCCCACGCGGGTCCATCTCCTCGCGCCGCCGCCCGGGAGGCGCCGCCTTCGTCCTCCCCGACGCCGTCCGCCGCCCACCGCCTGTCTCCACCGCGCTTCGACCCCGCCGGACTTCTCCCGTGCCGCCACCTACCAAGCTCCCCGCCGGCACCGTCTTGCCGCGTCGTCGCCGGATCCGGGCCTTCCCTCGTCGGATCCGCCTCTTCCCATCCCCGCTGCTTCCCGTGCCGCAGCCAGGGGAGGCCCCGTCGTCCCTCGCCGGCATCACCATCGGGCGCCGCCGCCCCTGCCTCCCCGATCCGATCGGGATCGAGGGAGACGAGCGCCTCCGCCTCCTCCTCGCATGGGCCAGATCCCGAAGCCCAGCGCAGCGCAGCGCAGCGCATCGCAGCACCAGGCCCAGCCGGGCCAGATCCGCACCTCGCTCGCCTGGGCCAACCTCCTCCCAGCGCCGGCCCAGCTGAGCACCCCCTGTCGGCCTCCTCCTCCTCACCGAACCGGGCCAGGCCCAGGGTGAGCAGCCCCCAGCGCCCCCCTCCTCTTGTTATTTTTTTCCCTGCTGCTGGGCTAAGCCAGATTCGGCCCGTGATGTTTTTTCAGCGTCTGGACGATTTGTCTATTATCCAGAGATTGCAGTTTTGCAGTTTAGTCCCTCATGTCCATGCATTTAGTAACTCATGAACCGTGCATCGGATTAAAATGATTTATATATGAAACTTGCTCATAATTTTGTGTAGATTAATAATATCCAACTTTCATCCATGTTTAAAATGTTGTTTGCATTAATTTGCTCCTATGCCATGCTAAAATGATTTAATTCATAACTAAATAACCGTAACTCCGATTTTAACAAACTTTATATGCAAATGGGGTAGAATTTTGCCTAGTTTAACATGGTGGCCTTGTTTTGCATGCCTAACAACTCTAAAATATGGTTTAGGGCAGAACAGTACCAAACCTTAAATTATGCATATGAGGAGCTTCCGGAATTGTTGGTCGTCGTTTCCGGCCTCATTTAAACTTGACTAGTTGGGTAGTTTACATTTGCTTCACCCTCTTGCCATGTTTAACAACATTTAATATTGTTGGGTACATAAACAAGATCGAACTAAATAAGTCATGTGGTGTTTCGTCAATATGCAACGGAGTTGCATATTGAGCTCCACTTAAATTGTAGCATTGTTTGTGCACTTTGCCATGCCATGCTTCATTAAACCGGACATGCATCATATTTGGTTGTGCATCATGCCATGTTCATGTCGTGGTTGTTTACTATGTTGTTTGCTCTTTTCCGGTGTTTGCTTCTTCGGGTTGGTTCCGATAACGTCGAGTTTGTCAGGATCCGTTCAACTTCGTCCGTTTGTCTTCTTCACGGACTCGTTCTTCTTCTTTGCGGGATTTCAGGCAAGATGATCATACCCTCGAAATCACTTCTATCTTTGCTTGCTAGATGCTCGCTCTTTTGCTATGCCAATGCTACGATGCCTACCATTTGCTTGTCAGCCTCCCAAATTGCCATGTTCAGCCCCTAACCCACCTTTGTCCTAGCAAACCGTTGTTTGGCTATGTTACCGCTTTGCTCAGCCCCTCTTATAGCGTTGTTAGTTGCAGGTGAAGATTGGAGCCGTTCCTTGTTGGAACATTTGTTTACTTGTTGGGATATCACTATATATCTTATTTAATTAATGCATCTATATACTTGGTAAAGGGTGGAAGGCTCGGCCTTATGCCTGGTGTTTTGTTCCACTCTTGCCGCCCTAGTTTCTGTCATATCGGTGTTATGTTCCCGGATTTTGCGTCCCTTACACGGTTGGGCTATAATGGGAACCCCTTGACAGTTCGCCTTAAGTAAAGCTTCTCCAGCAATGCCCAACATTGGTTTTACCATTTGTCACCTAGCCTTTTCATTCCCTTGGGTTCTGCAGACTCAAGGGTCATCATTATTTTAACCCCCCCCCCCGGGCTAGTGCTCCTCTGAGTGTTGGTCCAAACTAGAGTCCTGTGCAGCGCCCCCTCGGGGAAACTCGAGGTTTGGTTTTAGTTGTATGGAGAGCTCATCTGAGTGTGCCCTGAGAAAGAGATATGTGCAGCTCCTATCGGGATTTGTCGGCACATTCGGGCGGTGTTGCTGGTTTAGTTTTACCCTGTCGAAATGTCTTGTTGTACTGGGATACCGAGTCTGATCGGAATGTCTCGGGTGGAGGTCTATTCCTTCGTTGACCGTGAGAGCTTGTGATGGGCTAAGTTGGGACACCCCTGCAGGGATTTGAAATTTCGAAAACTGTGCCCGCGGTTATGGGCAGATGGGAATTTGTTAATGTCCGGTTGTAGAAAACCTGAAGTTAACCTTAATTAAAATGAATCACCCGCGTGTGTAACCATGATGGTCTCTTTCCGGCGGAGTCCGGGAAGTGAACACAGTTGTTGGAGTTATGCTTGATGTAGGTAGTCCAGGATCACTTCTTGATCATACTTTTATCGAGCGTGCTTTGCCTTCTTTTCTCGCTCTCATTTGCATATGTTGGCCACCATATATGCTAGTCGCTTGCTGCAGCTCCACCTCATACCTTTACCTTACCCATAAGCTTAAATAGTCTTGATCGCGAGGGTGCGAGATTGCTGAGTCCCTGTGGCTCACAGATACTTCCAAAACCAGCTTGCAGGTGCCGATGAGACCGTGCAGATGACGCAACCAAGCTCAGGAGGAGCTCGATGAAGATCTTGTCCTTTGTGTTGTTTCGTTCTAGTTGATCAGTAGTGGAGCCCAGTTGGGGTCGATCGGGGACCTTTGTCGCATTTGGGGTTCTTCTTTTATTTTGGTTCCGTAGTCGGACCATGAGTGTATTTGATTGATGTAATGTTTTATTCATGTAATTGTGTGAAGTGGCGATTGTAAGCCAACTATGTATCTCTTTCCCTTATGCATTACATGGGTTGTGTGAAGATTACCTCACTTGCGACATATGCCTTCAATGCGATTATGTCTCTAAGTCGTGCCTCGACACGTGGGAGCTATAGTCGCATTGAGGGTGTTACAAGTTGGTAATCAGAGCCTTCGCCGACCTTAGGAGCCCCCACTGATTGATCGTTTTTAGCGGCCGAGTTGTGTCTAGAAAAATGTTTTGAGTCCTTTAGGAATTATATATCGGAGAGTTTAGGAATTCTTTTTACTCACCAGTCCCTTCGTCGCTCTAGTGAGGCATCCTGACATAGAGTTTTGACTCTTCTCTTCTCAAATTTCACTAAAAAAAATTTTAGGATCACGCGGGTATCTTGGAATCGTTCCGATGGTTTTATGATGAGAACATTGTCTTGGTGCCTCCTGTCAGGGGTTTAGTGGAAGTGTCCCGGGGAGTTGAGATCTGAGGTGTTGTCATCATAATTTTATCGTTGCAGTTCTGGAATACCCGAGTTTAGTACGCCGACATCGAAAATCTCTTTTATGTAGTTCGTTGGTGAGATAACCTCGACGCCACCCAGTACTGGGGTGGGAGTTCGGGAGTATCGCCATAACTTGTATAGCGGATGCTTTTCGAAGGTTGAGGTAGATGGTTTACGAAGGTTTCTTGGTTATGTGTTGAAGGATGGATACAGCTGGATGTAGGTATTGCTAGTTTGGGTGAGATATTATGCTTCCCCTGTATCCCCAACACCTGATTGCATAACTGGAAAGTTTCGGGAGTTTCATAGGTGGGAATTCAAGTAGCTCTTAGGATATCTTTTCCGACAGATGTATGATATGAAATTGGGGTTCGACGTCTAGTGGTTCGCCTATTCACAGTCGATTTTACAGTGGTCTTGTTGTGTCTTAAAGAGTCCTTGGCTATGCTGACTCGGGGACGCTTCGTATGTCATGTGCACTGCCTTGTACATGATGGTGCTGTATGATCGAGCCCGTGTAGGTCCCACCACGAAAACTTCGGACGAAATCTCAGTCATATGTTTGTTCTGGCTTATTTTGCAAGCCAATCCTTTTGTTTTTGTTTTGAGTTATGGTATTCGAGTTGCTTCAAAGTCAAGTGTTGATTCCATACCTTTTCCTAAATGGTGTTCTCATACTCCGATGTGAATACCAATCCTTCTTGATCATCAAGATTGTTTTTGTCAATCCTTTTAACCGGTGTGCTTCTCTTCAAGTGGATCCGATCACTTCAATATTCGCAAGATCAATTATCACTTCTTCTCAATGGTGTTTGTTTCATCCGTCTCCAAGTTGCCTTTGTTTTTCCCACCCTCCCTCCCTTTGTTTTTTCCAAGGATTCAGTTTTCCTAATCAACTATCCATCTTATTCATGTGAAGCCTCTTCTTTCTTTTCAATCAATGTTCTTACCTGGTGATGCTCATGAAGGTTTTAACGGAGTTTCTAGTTCACCATTATTCATTCTTTTCTTCTCCCGTGGAACCAGTGCAAGCTTTGTTGATCATATCCTTTCCTCATTTCAATGCTTTCTCATGCCAGTGCACCTCATTATCATTCTACTTCTCGCTATTTGTTATTCCGGAGTGCTCAAGATATCTCGAAGATTCATGTTTCCACTCTACATTCGTTCAGGCTCTTTCGAGATTGGTATCTCATTCAAGCCATTTAACTCAACCGGTGCAACCTCTCTTTTAAATCATTTCAACGATGTTTTCTTTTGAGTGGGCCCTAACCCACAGGTATTTTCCCAGGATCTTACCTGACTCTTCTTATTTCTGGAGTTATAATCAAATTCTTTTCGAAGTTTGACGTAAGAATGATTATCATCTGTCAAATGTATTTCTCCAAGATCTTTCAAATTCTTTTCATCGTTGGCTCAACCTCTTCGCTTTTGATTCTTCCAGAGTGCCTAAATAATTATTGGTGGTGTTTCTCGTCGTCATTCTCATCATTTGAAGACCGAAGAAGAGTTTATCTTTAATCTTGCTCCATTCTCTTCAAGATTCGGGATTCTAGCTTGTTGCCATCCTCTCGTAATTGTTTTCATCGTGAGAATTCTTTTCACCCTTCCGGAGCAATTTAAGAGTCTTCTCAGTTTGTTATCTGGAGTCCATCAAGTCAGGTTTATTCATTCTCAGCATTCACTTATCATTCTCCGATCTTACCGGTGCAGCGTTCAAGTGATCTCTAATCGGCCCATGATCTATTATATTCACTTGTATCTAAATTCTCTCAAGCATCTTCGTCCATTTGCTAATTTTTCCCGTTGTCCCTTTATCTTTTTTCGCTCATTTTCATTTCTTACGGTGGTTCGTGCAAGATTCCTCTTCTTTCGTTATCATATCGATGCATTCGTTGTTTCGATTCCACCGGTATTTCGTTGAAGGCATTCTCAAGTTGTGCTATATCTATCTTAATCCTTTCTACGAGAATAAGTAGTGTGCCAAATCCGTTGAGTGTCATCAATTTAATTGGTGAAGGATACGCATAACATAATTCTTATTCTTGTTTCATCCAAGTGATCTATTCTTTATTCCGAAGGTTCATCAAAATTCTTGATCTCAATTGTTCATCTTATCTTTTTCCGGAGTTCCAAGTTTCCACTCTATCTCGTCGGAAAGCTTCAGCTAATCATTGCAAGGATTCTCCTTGTGGTTTCAATTTCTCTGTCTTTTTATTCTTTTGTTACCGGAGTTTTTCATAGATGTTCTACATGATGGTTCTTCAAGGATTTAATTCCTTCTCGAAGTGTTCATTGAGATTCTTTTCAAAGGAGCTCAAGCTTTCTTCATCTTGCTATCCGGAGTGCAATTCTTTCTTCCATGTTATTGGAGGTGGTATTATATCATTCTTGATAATTTTAGTTCTTGTTTTCATGATTCACATGTTGTCAAGATTGGGATATTTTAAATCCATCAATCTCGTCATTGGAGCTATCTTGGGTTATATTTCACCTAAAGACTTCCCTAAGGATTGTTGCTATCTATGGTGTTTATAAATGACCCAAGTTCTTTTTTTATCCTCCCGGTGAAATAAGTTTCTCGTCTCTTTGTTCTTATCAATCCAATTCTTTTCCCGTGAGTGGCAGGTTTTTCATCTCTTAATTTGAGAGGTATTCCATAAGACCATATCAAGCTTATTATTTTTGTTGTGGGTTTTCCAACAACTCCATTCTAGCTTCTGTTGTAACCATGCTCTCTCAAGATATTGTTTTCCTTCGTTCACTCCATTCCATTCTTACTTTTGTTCCGGAGGCATTGTGATGTTCATCTTTTCAACCCATCATCTCGTTTTGTCAAAGATCATGATCTTTCCATGCCTATCCTTTTAATCTGAGTGTTGTGTCCTCTTTTCAAGTAACCTCTCATCTTGTCAAGTTCAATTCCTTCCATTTACAGACGGAGTGCTGTCCAAATTATATCACTCTTATTCCTTCCCTATCTTGCTTAACCGGAGTATGGTGCCCCTTTGTTCAAGTTCTTTTCGCCTTATCAAGTCTTGCATCCCTTTCTCAACCGGAATGTCGTGTTTTCATTTGAGCTCTCTCATCTTATCAAATTCTGATTCCCTTCTCAACCGGAGTGCGGTCTGAGATCTTTCTTACCCCTTGTTCCATTCATTCAATAGTTCCGGTGGTAGTGTGTTGTGATTTCATCAAGTATCTTCTCATCTTATCAAGACCTTATTCAATTCTTTTTCTTTTCAACCAGGGTGCTGCCCGAATTTTGGTTTTTCCTTGACCCACTTCCTTAACCAGAGTGTTTTTCTATATATATCTTCCCTTCAACCTCAAGGTTTCGCAATGTTCTTTGTCCCTCTTTTCTAACAGAGTGTTTTCGACTTTGTTCTCCTTCGTTCTATTCTTTTCTCGAATTTGTTCAACCTTTTCAAGGTTCTTTGGTTTCACTCGTTTGTCGAAGAAGCAATTTGTTTTACCTCTTCTCTTTCTCTTCCGTTTCTTTCCCTCCGGTGCCATTCTAGATCTCGGGACGAGATGCTCTCGTAGTGGTGCAGTGTTGTAACGCCCCGAGACCGATGTGCCAGGTGTCGTTCTGTTATTCGCTGTTGTTGCATTGTCATTGCTTGCGTGTCATGCATTGCATATCATGTCATCATGTGCACTTCATTTGCATACGTGTTCATCTCATGCATTCGAGCATTTTCCCCGTTGTCCGTTTTGCATTCCGGCGTTCCGTTCTCCTCCGGTGGTCATTTCTACCTTTCCTTCTTGTGTGGGGATTAAACATTTCCGGATTGGACCGAGACTTTCCAAGCGGCCTTGGTTTACTACCGGTAGACCGCCTGTCAAGTTTCGTATCATTTGGACTTCGATTGATACTCCAACGGTTAACCGAGGGACCGAGAAGGCCTCGTGTGTGTTGCAGCCCAACACCCTTCCGAAGTGGCCCAAAACCCACCTAACTCTGCTCCATCATCTCGGTCGTTCGATCACGATCGCGTGGCCGAAAACCGCACCTCATTTGGACTCTCCTAGCTCCCTCTACCTATAAAAGAGCACCCCTCCCCGAAATTTCGGATGAAACCCTAGTCTTCTTCCTCCACCGCGCATCCGGACGCGTCCGCGCTACACCGGACATGTCCACCCCCGCGCGCCACCTCACTCCAGCCAATCAAAGGCCGACACCTCAGCCGGCCACCGCCCTCGTCCAACCCGCGCGCGCCACATGGCACCGCGCCGCCCCACTACGCCGCCGGCCCGCGGGACCCAGGTCGGGCCCGCGCGGGTCCATCTCCTCGCGTCGCCGCCCGGGAGGCGCCGCCTTCGTCCTCCCCGACGCCGTCTGCCGCCCGCCGCCTGTCTCCACCGCGCTTCGACCCCGCCGGACTTCTCCCGTGCCGCCACCTACCAAGCTCCCCGCCGGCCCCGTCTTGCCGGGTCGTCGCCCGATCCGGGCCTTCCCTCGTCGGATCCGCCTCTCCCAATCCCCGCTGCTTCCCGTGCCGCAGCCAGGGGAGGCCCCGCCGTCCCTCGCCGGCATCACCATCGGGCACCGCCGCCCCTGCCTCCCCGATCCGATCGGGATCGAGGGAGACGAGCGCCTCCGCCTCCTCCCCGCATGGGCCAGATCCCGAAGCCCAGCATCGCCGGCCCAGCGCAGCACAGTGCAGCACCAAGCCCAGCCGGGCCAGATCCTCACCTCGCTTGCCTGGGCCAACCTCCTCCCAGCGTCGGCCCAGCTGAGCACCCCCTGTCGGCCTCCTCCTCCTCACCGAACCGGGCCAGGCCCAGGGTGAGCAGCTCCCAGCGCCCCCTCCTCTTGTTATTTTTTCCCCTGCTGCTGGGCTAAGCCAGATTCGGCATGTGATGTTTTTTTCAGCGTCTGGACGATTTGTCTATTATCCAGAGATTGCAGTTTTGCAGTTTAGTCCCTCATGTCCATGCATTTAATAACTCATGAACCATGCATCGGATTAAAATGATTTATATATGAAACTTGCTCAGAATTTTGTGCAGATTAATAATATCCAACTTTCATCCATGTTTAAAATGTTGTTTGAATTAATTTGCTCCTATGCCATGCTAAAATGATTTAATTCATAACTAAATAACTGTAACTCCGATTTTAATAAACTTTATATGTAAATGGGGTAGAATTTTGCCTAGTTTAACATGGTGGCCTTGTTTTGCATGCCTAACAACTCTAAAATATGGTTTAGGGCAGAACAGTACCAAACCTTAAATTATGCACATGAGGAGCTTCTGGAATTGTTGGTCGTTGTTTCCGGCCTCATTTAAACTTGACTAGTTGGGTTGTTTTCATTTGCTTCACCCTCTTTCCATGTTTAACAACATTTGATATATTTGGGTACATAAACGAGATCGAACTAAATAAGTCTTGTGGTGTTTCGTCAATATGCAACGGAGTTGCATATTGAGCTCCACTTAAATTGTAGGATTGTTTATGCACTTTGCCATGCCATGCTTCATTAAACCGGACGTGCATCATATTTGGTTGTGCATCATGCCATGTTCATGTCGTGGTTGTTTACTATGTTGTTTGCTCTTTTTCGGTGTTTGCTTCTTCGGGTTGGTTCCGATAATGTCGAGTTTGTGAGGATCCATTCAACTTCGTCCGTTTGTCTTCTTCATGGACTCGTTCTTCTTCTTTGCGGGATTTCAGGCAAGATGATCATACCCTCGAAATCACTTCTATCTTTGCTTGCTAGATGCTCGCTCTTTTGCTATGCCAATGCTACGATGCCTACCATTTGCTTGTCAGCCTCCCAAATTGCCATGTTCAGCCCCTAACCCACCTTTGTCCTAGCAAACCGTTGTTTGGCTATGTTACCGCTTTGCTCAGCCCCTCTTATAGCGTTGTTAGTTACAGGTGAAGATTGGAGCCGTTCCTTGTTGGAACATTTGTTTACTTGTTGGGATATCACTATATATCTTATTTAATTAATGCATCTATATACTTGGTAAAGGGTGGAAGGCTCGGCCTTATGCCTGGTGTTTTGTACCACTCTTGCCGCCCTAGTTTCTGTCATATCAGTGTTATGTTCCCGGATTTTGCGTCCCTTACGCGGTTGGGCTATAATGGGAACCCCTTGACAGTTCGCCTTAAGTAAAGCTTCTCCAGCAATGCCCAACATTGGTTTTACCATTTGCCACCTAGCCTTTTCTTTCCCTTGGGTTCTGCAGACTCAAGGGTCATCATTATTTTAACCCTCCCCCCCGGGCCAGTGCTCCTCTGAGTGTTGGTCCAAACTAGAGTCATGTGCAGCGCCCCCTCGGGGAAACTCGAGGTTTAGTTTTAGTTGTATGGAGAGCTCATCTGAGTGTGCCCTGAGAAAGAGATATGTGCAGCTCCTATCGGGATTTGTCGGCACATTCGAGCGGTGTTGCTGGTTTAGTTTTACCCTGTCGAAATGTCTTGTTGTACTGGGATACCGAGTCTGATCGGAATGTCTCGGGTGGAGGTCTATTCCTTCGTTGACCGTGAGAGCTTGTGATGGGCTAAGTTGGGACACCCCTGCAGGGATTTGAACTTTCGAAAGCCGTGCCCGCGGTTATGGGCAGATGGGAATTTGTTAATGTCCGGTTGTAGAAAACCTGAAGTTAACCTTAATTAAAATGAATCAACCGCGTGTGTAACCGTGATGGTCTCTTTCCGGCGGAGTCCGGGAAGTGAACACGGTTGTTGGAGTTATGCTTGACGTAGGTAGTCCAGGATCACTTCTTGATCATACTTTTATCGACCGTGCTTTGCCTTCTCTTCTTGCTCTCATTTGCGTATGTTAGCCACCATATATGCTAGTCGCTTGCTGCAGCTCCACCTCATACCTTTACCTTACCCATAAGCTTAAATAGTCTTGATCGCGAGGGTGCGAGATTGCTGAGTCCCTGTGGCTCGCAGATACTTCCAAAACCAGCTTGCAGGTGCCGATGAGACCGTGCAGATGATGCAACCAAGCTCAGGAGGAGCTCGATGAAGATCTTGTCCTTTGTGTTGTGTCGTTCTAGTTGATCAGTAGTGGAGTCCAGTTGGGTTCGATCGGGGACCTTTGTTGCATTTGGGGTTCTTCTTTTATTTTGGTTCCGTAGTCGGACCATGAGTGTATTTGATTGATGTAATGCTTTATTCATGTAATTGTGTGAAGTGGCGATTGTAAGCCAACTATGTATCTCTTTCCCTTATGTATTACATGGGTTGTGTGAAGATTACATCACTTGCGACATATGCCGTCAATGCGATTATGTCTCTAAGTCGTGCCTCGACACGTGGGAGCTATAGTCGCATCGAGGGTGTTACATCCTTCTTCGAAAAACTCCTTTCAAATACTCCTTTATGCTTTGCAGAATAATTCTACATTATTTCCGATCAACAATATGTCATTCACATATACTTATCAGAAATGTTGTAGTGCTCCCACTCACTTTCTTGTAAATACAGGCTTCACCGCAAGTCTGTATAAAACTATATGCTTTGATCAACTTATCAAAGTGTATATTCCAACTCCGAGATGCTTGCACCAGTCCATAAATGGATCGCTGGAGCTTTGCATATTTTGTTAGCACCTTTAGGATTGACAAAACCATCTTGTTGCATCACATACAACTCTTCTTTAATAAATCCATTAAGGAATGCAGTTTTGTTTATCCATTTGCCAGATTTCATAAAATGCGGCAATTGCTAACATGATTCGGACAGACTTTAAGCATAGATACGAGTGAGAAAATCTCATCGTAGTCAACACCTTGAACTTGTCGAAAACCTTTTGCGACAATTCTAGCTTTGTAGATAGTAACACTACTATCAGCGTCCGTCTTCCTCTTGAAGATCCATTTATTTTCTATGGCTTGCCAATCATCGGGCAAATCCATCAAAGTCCATACTTTGTTCTCATACATGGATCATATCTCAGATTTCATGGTCTCAAACCATTTTGCGGAATCTGGGCTCATCATCACTTCCTCATAGTTCGTAGGTTCATCATGGTCTAGTAACATAACTCCCAGAACAAGATTACCGTACCACTCTGGTGTGGATCTCACTCTGGTTTACCTACGAGATTCGGTAGTAACTTGATCTGAAGTTACATGATCATCATCATTAGCTTCCTCACTAATTGGTGTAGTAGTCACAGGAACAGATTTCTGTGATGAACTATTTTCCAATAAGGGAGAAGGTACAATTACCTTATCAAGTTTTCTACTTTCCTCCCACTCACTTCTTTCGAGAGAAACTCCTTCTCTAGAAAGGATCCATTCTTAGCAACGAATATCTTGCCTTCGGATCTGTGATAGAAGGTGTACCCAACTGTCTCCTTTGGGTATCCTATGAAGACATATTTCTCCGATTTGAGTTTGAGCTTATCAAGATGAAACTTTTTCAAATAAGCATCGCAACTCCAAACTTTAAGAAACGACAGCTTAGGTTTCTTGCCAAACCATAGTTCACACGGTGTCGTCTCAACGGATTTAGATGGTGCCCTTTTAAACGTGAATGCAGTTGTCTTTAATGCATAACCCCAAAACGATAGTGGTAAATCGGTAAGAAACATCATAGGTCGCACCATATCTAATAAAGTACGGTTATGACGTTCGGACACACCATTACATTGTGGTGTTCCAGGTGGTGTGAGTAGTGAAACTATTTCACATTGTTTTTAACTGAAGACCAAACTCGTAACTCAAATATTTGTCTCCGCGATCAGATCGTAGAAACTTTATTTTCTTGTCACGATGATTTTCCACTTTACTCTGAAATTCTCTGAACTTTTCAAATGTTTCAGACTTATGTTTCATCAAGTAGATATACCCATATCTGCTCAAATCATCTGTGAAGTTCAGAAAATAATGATACTTGCCGTGAGCCTTAACACTCATCGGACCGCATACATCAGTATGTATTATTTCCAATAAGTCAGTTGCTCGCTCCGGAGAATGGAGTCTTAGTCATCTTGCCCATGAGGCATGGTTCGCAAGCATCAACTGATTTATAATCAAGTGATTCCAAAAACCCATCACCATGGAGTTTCTTCATGCGCTTTACACCAATATGACCTAAACGGCAGTGCCACAAGTAAGTTGCACTATCATTATTAACTTTGCATCTTTTGGTTTCAATATTATGATTATGTGTATCACTATGATCGAGATCCAATGAACTATTTTCATTGGGCGTGTAACCTTATAAGGTTTTATTCATGTAAGCAGAACAACAATTTATTCTCTTACTTAAATGAATAACCGTATTACAATAAACATGACCAAATCATATTCATGCTCAACACAAACACCAAATAACACTTTATTTAGGTTCAACACTAATCCCGAAATTATAGGGAGTGTGCGATGATGATCATATCAATCTTGGAACTACTTCCAACACACATCGTCACTTCACCCTTAACTAGTCTCTGTTTATTCTGCAACTCCCGTTTCGAGTTACTAATCAGCAACTGAACTAGTATCAAATACTGAGGGGTTGCTATAAACACTAGTGAAGTACACATAAATAACATGTATATCAAATATACTTATGTTCACTTTGCCATCCTTCTCATCCGCTAATCACTTGGGGTAGTTCCGCTTCCAGTGACCAGTCCCTTTGCAGTAGAAGCACTTAGTCTCAGGCTTAGGACCAAACTTGGGCTTCTTCACTTGAGCAGCAACTTGCTTGCTGTTCTTCTTGAAGTTCCCCTTTTTCCTTTTGCCCTTTTCTTGAAACTAGTGATCTTGTCAACCATCAACACTTGATGCTCTTTCCTTATTTCTACCTTCATCGATTGCATCATCATGAAAAGCTCGGGAGTTGTTTTCGTCATCCCTTGCATACTATAGTTCATCACGAAGTTCTACTAACTTGGTGATGGTGACTAGAGAATTCTGTCAATCACTATCTTATCTGGAAGATTAACTCCCACTTGATTCAAGCGATTGTAGTACCCAGACAATCTGAGCACATGCTCACTAGTTGAGCGATTCTCCTCCATCTTTTAGCTATAGAACTTGTTGGAGACTTCATATCTCTCAACTCAGGTATTTGCTTGAAATATTAACTTCAACTCCTGGAACATCTCATATGGTCCATGACGTTCAAAACGTCTTTGAAGTCCCGATTCTAAGCCATTAAGCATGGTGCACTAAACTATTAAGTAGTCATCATATTGAGCTAGCCAAACGTTCATAACGTCTGCATCTGCTCCTGTAATAGGTCTGTCACCTAGCGGTGCATCAAGGACATAATTCCTCTGTGCAGCAATGAGGATAAACCTCAGATCACGGATCCAATCTGCATCATTGCTACTAACATCTTTCAACACAATTTTCTCTAAGAACATATCAAAATAAACACAGGGAAGCAACAATGCGAGCTATTGATCTACAACATAATTTGCAAAATACTACCAGGACTAAGTTCATGATAAATTTAAGTTCAATTTAATCATATTACTTAAGAACTCCCACTTAGATAGACATCCCTCTAATCCTCTAAGTGATCACGTGATCCAAATCAACTAAACCATGTTCGATCATCACGTGAGATGGAGTAGTTTCGATGGTGAACATCACTATGTTGATCATATCTACTATATGATTCACGCTCGACCTTTCGGTCTCCGTGTTCCGAGGCCATATATGTATATGCTTGGCTCGTCAAGTATAACTTGAGTATTCCGCGTGTGCAACTATTTTGCACCCGTTGTATTTGAACGTAGAGCCTATCACACCCGATCATCACGTGGTGTCTCAGCACGAAGAACTTTCGCAATGGTGCATACTCAGGGAGAACACTTCTTGATAATTTAGTGAGAGATCATCTTATAATGCTACCGTCAATCAAAGCAAGATAAGATGCATAAAAGATAAACATCACATGCAATCAATATAAGTGATATGATATGGCCATTATCATCTTGTGCATGTGATCTCCATCTTCGAAGCACCGTCATGATCACCATCGTGACCGGCGCGACACCTTGATCTCCATCGTAGCATCGTTGTCGTCTCGCCAATATTATGCTTCCACAACTATCGCTACCGCTTAGTGATAAAGTAAAGCATTACATCGCGATTGCATTGCATACAATAAAGCGACAACCATATGGCTCCTGCCAGTTGCCGATAACTCGGTTACAAAACATGATCATCTCATACAATAAAATTTAGCATCATGTCTTGACCATATCACATCACAACATGCCCTGCAAAAACAAGTTAGACGTCCTCTACTTTGTTGTTGCAAGTTTTACGTGGCTGCTACAGGCTTAAGTAAGAACCAATCTCACCTACGCATCAAAACCACAACAATAGTTTGTCAAATAGACTCCGTTTTAACCTTCGCAAGGACCGGGCGTAGCCACACTTGGTTCAACTAAAGTTGGAGAAACAGTCACCCGCAAGCCACCTTTGTGCAAAGCACGTCGGGAGAACTGGTCTCGCGTAAGCGTACGCGTAATGTCAGTTCGAGCCGCTTCATCCAACAATACCGCCGAACCAAAGTATGACATGCTGGTAGGCAGTATGACTTATATCGCCCACAACTCACTTGTGTTCTACTCGTGCATATAACATCAAACCATAAAACCTAGGCTCTGATACCACTGTTGGGGAACGTAGTAATTTCAAAAAATTCCTACGCACACGCAAGATCATGGTGATGCATAGCAACGAGGGGGAGAGTCTGATCTACGTACCCTTGTAGATCGCAACGGAAGCGTTGACACAACGTAGAGGAAGTAGTCGTACATCTTCTTCCCGATCCGACCGATCCAAGCACCGTTACTCCGGCACCTCCGAGTTCTTAGCACATGTACAGCTCGATGACGATCCCCGGGCTCCGATCCAGCAAAGCTTCGGGGAGGAGTTCCGTCAGCACGACGGCGTGATGATGATCTTGATGTTCTACCGACGCAGGGCTTCGCCTAAGCACTACAACGATATGATCGAGGTGGAATATGGTGGCAAGGGGCACCGCACACGGCTAAGGAACGATCACGTGGATCAACTTGTGTGTCTTGGGGTGCCCCTGCCCCCGTATATAAAGGAGCAAGGGGAGGAGGCCGGCCGGCCAGGTGTGGCGCGCCAAGGAGGAGTCCTCCTCCTAGTAGGAGTAGGACTCCTACTAGGAGGGGGAAAGAGGTGGAGTGGGAGAAGGAAAGGGGGGCGCCGCCCCCCTCCCCTAGTCCAATTCGGACTAGGGAGGAGGTGGCGCGCGGCCCACCTCTGGCAGCCCTTCTCTCTCTCCACTAAAGCCCATATGGCCCATTACTTCTCCCGGTGGGGTTCCGGTAACCCTCCGGCTCTCCGGTTTTCTCCGAAATCACCCAGAACACTTCCGATGTCCGAATATAGTCATCCAATATATCAATCTTTATGTCTCGACCATTTCGAGACTCCTCGTCTTGTCCCTGATCACATCCGGGACTCCGAACTAACTTTGGTACATCAAAATGCATAAACTCATAATAACTGTCATCCTAACGTTAAGCGTGTGGACCCTACGGTTCGAGAACAATGTAGACATGACTGAGACACATCTCCGGTCAATAACCAATAGCGGGACCTGGCTGCCCATATTGCTCCTACATATTCTACGAAGATCTTTATCGGTCAGACCGCATACGTTGTTCCCTTTGTCATCGGTATGTTACTTGCCCGAGATTCGATCGTCGGTATCCAATACCTAGTTCAATCTCGTTACCGGCAAGTCTCTTTACTCGTTCCGTAATACATCATCTTGCAACTAACTCATTAGTCACAATGCTTGCAAGGCTTATGTGATGTGCATTATCGAGAGGGCCCAGAGATACCTCTCCGACAATCGGAGTGACAAATCCTAATCTCGAAATACGCCAACCCAATATCTATCTTTGGAGACACCTGTAATGCTCCTTTATAATCACCCAGTTACGTTGTGACGTTTGGTAGCACCCAAAGTGTTCCTCCGGCAAACGGGAGTTGCATAATCTCATAGTCATAGGAACATGTATAAGTCATGAAGAAAGCAATAGCAACATACTAAACGATCGGGTGCTAAGCTAATGGAATGGGTCATGTCAATCAGATCATTCAACTAATGATGTGACCTCGTTAATCAAACAACAACACTTTGTTCATGGTTAGGAAACATAACCATCTTTGATTAACGAGCTAGTCAAGTAGAGGCATACTAGTGACACTAAGTTTGTCTATGTATTCACACATGTATTATGTTTTCGGTTAATACAATTCTAGCATGAATAATAAACATTTATCATGAAATAAGGAAATAAATAATAACTTTATTATTGCCTCTAGGGCATATTTCCTTCACCTATCATCATAAAATCTTTTTCCCCACGATGCCAAGAGGGCCATGTTAAACTCTCTTAGATTGGGTACCCCCAAGCCACCAAACTCCTTTTTTCTAGAGATCAGCCCCCAGTTAGCAAGGTGGTATTTATGAGAATCCCCCATGTTACCCCAAAAGAAGTGGGACATTTGAGAAGTAATCATATCAATTGCCCATTTGGGAAATTTCATAATAGACATAAGATAAGCAGGAATACTAGCAATGCATGTGGTAAGCAATATCAATTTCCCTCTGTAAGATAGATATCTTCCCAACCAGCCTGAAATGTTCTTAATAATCCTATCAATAATGGGTTGAAGGTCCTTCCTCCTCGATTTTTTAAAGTGAAGGGGTACACCTAAATATTTGAAGGGGAAATCCCCTAGTTGGCAGCAGAAGACTTGAGCAAATTCATTGGACGACTGTTCAGAGATATTAATAGCATGCAAATCACTCTTATGAAAATTAATTTTTAATCCAGACAGATTTTCAAAGCATGAGAGAATCCACTTCAAGTTCTTAGCATAGTCCAGTGAATTCTCTAAAAATAAGATGGTGTCATCAGCATATTGCAGGCTGACCACACCACCAGGGAAGGCTTGTGGAAGAAGCCCATGAATCAAACCAAAACTAGTAGCCTTTTGAAGCATTTTTGAAAACACATCAGCAACCAAATTAAAAAGAAGGGGCGAATGAGGGTCACCCTGTTTCAAGCCTTTCCCCCCAGAGAACTGGGGACCATTAGAGTCATTAATCCTAACTTGAAAAGTGCTTTGATGTATGGTGGCAATCACCCAATCCACCCATTTATTACCAAAGCCTCTAGAAAGAAGCATCTCTTTTAAGAAATCCCAACTAACTCTATCATAGGCTTTCTCATAGTCTAATTTAAGAATCAAGCCAGCAGTCCCAGATCTATGAACTTCATGAATGACCTCATGAGCCATAACCACACTTTCCAAGATGAATCTCCCTTTGATAAACGCAGTTTGATTAGAAGATATAAACTTGTCACACAAGGGGGAGGCCCTAGTGGTCATAGCTTTAGAAAAAATCTTTTAACAGCGCAATTACTAAGGCTAATGGGCCTAAAATTCTTCATATCTCTAGCCCTAGGGATTTTGGGAATAAGAGTAATAATGGCATGATTGAGCTTATATAAATCAAGGGTACCTCTTTCAAAGTCTCTAACCATCCACATAAAGTCTTTCTTAATCAAGTCCCAAAAGGTTTGGTAAAATAAAAAGGACAGACCATCAGGGCCAGGGGCACCACTAGCATAAGACGACATCACAGCTTGCTTAATATCCTCCTCAAAAAACGGTCTCTCTAGGTACTCTCTATCCTCAGCGCTAACCATTTCGTCCTCAGACCAGAAGTTACTATCCAAATGGATATCAGGTCTGGGTTCAAAGGCAAATAGCTTTTTATAAAAAGAGGTAGCCACCTCAAGCATCTCACTGGTCGAAGTGACCACACCATTAGGACTCTCCAACTCAGCCAGATGGTTCTTTCTATGTCTGTGGTTAGCCAGTGCATGAAAATAAGAATTATTCCTATCACCTTCTAGAATTTTCCTATCTTTGGACCTCTGCCAAAGGGCAGTTTCCTCTTTCTTCCACAATTCATCTAGCTCTTTCTTAATCTCTTTCATCCTGTCATACTCAGCAACAGATAGTTGATGGTTTTCAGACATGATATCCAAAGTATCAAACTCCAGAAGGAGTGCCTTCTTCTTCTTCTTAAGAACAGCTTCCCTATTAATACTCCACCCCTTGATTTTTTTCTGAGATTCCTAGTCTTAAGCATCCAATTATCAGCAGAGGATTTGCCTGAAGACACGGAATTCCAGGCTTCCATCACCATTTGATGAAAGTCCGGCTGTGAGAGCTACCACTTCTCAAACCTAAACGATTTGGGGGTGGTTGGGGCTCTGGCACCAGTATCCAGGACCAAGGGAGCGTGATCACTCCCCACCCTGGGAAGAGCCATTAGAGTAGAAAAAGGAAAATGTGTATCCCAGCTCACAGAAATGAACACTCTATCCAGCACAGCAAAAACAGGGGAAACCTGGTTGTTAGACCAAGTAAACACCCTATTGGAGATAGAAATCTCCATCAATGCCCACCTATTGATCCAATCATTAAACAAGAAGACAGTTTGTTGATTAACCAAACCACTACTCTTTTCATTATCATTCCTAACCAAATTAAAATCTCCATGGATCATAACAGGATAAGAAGCATTAGCTACAGTATCATGTAACTCAGTGATAAAGTCAATCTTAAATTCAGGGTAAGCAAACCCATAAACCAGCACCAACTGCCAAACGAATCCATCAGTTTTATTCTTAACGGTAGCAATAATGGAAAACTTCTGATTAATAAAACCAATCACTTCAAAGAAAAAAAATTGAGACCCACAAGGATCCCTCCTGCAGTATTATCAGCTGGTAGGAAGTGCCACACAAAATTGTCAAATTTATCTATAGACTTAAGAAAGCCCTCAGAAATATTTTCTCTCTTAGTTTCTTGAAAACCAATAAAATCAGGATTAGATTTAGTAATAGTATCACAAAGGCACTGAATCTTACCATGCTGCCCTAAACCTCTAATGTTCCAAATAAGCCCTATCATCTAATTAATTTTGAATGGGTGGGACAAGCCACAAGGCTTAACTTTAGTTAGAACCATTGGTGTTCCCCTGGAAGCATCAGCAGTGCCCACTGGTTCCAGGAGAGGGGCACCATTAGGTGTACTAACCAATTCACTGGCATCAAAATCAAGGTTA
This sequence comes from Triticum monococcum, assembly GCA_034509565.1. Lineage (NCBI taxonomy): Eukaryota > Viridiplantae > Streptophyta > Magnoliopsida > Poales > Poaceae > Triticum > Triticum monococcum. The sequence goes on along the minus strand of CM067843.1, from coordinate 747,635,218 downwards.
TTAGGTAGCACAATTTCAGGGTTATTGTTGGCAAAGACCAAGCACCTCTCCTTTTCTACCTCTATCATCCCATCAATAATCAAGTTTTTTTGAATGTCATCTCCCCCAATCACCAAATTCATTTGACTCATCTGATTAGCAAGAACGTTTTTATCCATATTAGAGAAGGATTTACCTTTGAACGTGGGTGGGATTTCCAGATTCTTCTTTCTTTTATACGCTGCAGCTTTTTCCATGATGTTAACATTGCCATGGCCTCTGGTAGCAGGTCTTTTAGCAACAATAGGCCCCCATCTTGACTTGTTTTCATGACCAGCCTCTACACCTCTAACTTGAGCAAATGATTCCAGCAGAGATCTCTTCCATGTTTCACTTTGTAGAATTTGGACAGCCTCAGGAGGGAGAACCCCCAGCTCATCTTCTGTTTCATCATCTTCAGAGACACACATGTCCACTGACCTTAACAGATCCTCACAATATTCCATATTTTCAGTATTCTTCTCAAGAGTCATATTGACAGAGTCTTTCTTGGTTGGAGTAGGAGTTTTATAGATAGCATTCTTCTTTTTTTCTCCATAGCTCAGGTTTTGTGTTGTAATCTTACTCATATTCCCAAGGCAATGTCCATGTCCATCAGAAGATGAACCCTCAAGGTTGACTTTTGTCACAGCACATTCCAGAATAAATGCCTCCTGGTCAGTGTCAATATTATCATTCATGGGTGCATCCACCATCCCCTGACCACCAGACCTTTTTGAAGAGTTATCTTTAGATGAGAAATTGGCCTTGTCCAGCTCATCAATAGCTAGGTCACCACCTCTTGATCCCTCAGAAACATGGTCACCCTGTGTTCCTTCATGCCCTTCTGTCTGATCCTCCTCATTCTTTCCCTCTTCCTCAAAATCATCTTCATCCCCATCTACATCAATGACAGAATCAGCCCCACCTGTTTGTTCAAAACCTTCCACAGTAAAGCCAAGTAGAAACAGCTTCTTCTTCATCTCAATCAGTCTTTCAAAAGGAATTTTGGTGGGGTCTCTGCAGGCAATCTTGACTCTGACATTCTCAAAAAAAGTCCTGAACATTCCATTCCAATCCACATCTGTAAGGGCCCCAAAGAATGAGGCAATCTGAGCAAATACTTTCCAAGTGCACCACTTTGGAGGAATCCCTTCAATCAAAACCCAGGCTTCAATCAACTCACCAAATGGTTCGCACGCACCCTTCCATTCAGTTAGAGTCACATTAACATCCTGTGGCAGGGAGAACCCAGGCAACTCAATGAGATCTTCCACTTTCTTCCAGGGAGGAAACCTGACCAAAAAGGTCTTACTAGATAAACCTCTGATTTGCCAAGGCCAATGTTTATTTTTACAGAATGTAGCAGATAGTAATTCCCTCAGTTTATTACCATCCACTTCCCCTTTCAAGATGTTAACCACTGCACAGTTCTGGAAGTTCAACCAATTGGACTCATTTGCAACAGGGACATCAACATGGTAAAAACCAAGATCTTGAGCTCCACTACCAAAGAAGGCAGCATTAGGTTGAACCTTAGACCACGCCGCACAATTGTTGACATTATGATTCTTCTGACAGATAAAGCAGGCCTTCGGCTTCACACAATTTCCCACATAATGTCCCGGTCCACCACAGTTAAAGCAAATCATGTCCTTATACCTAGGGTCAAGAACTTGTTCCAACCCAACCTCCACAGATTGGGACGATTGTACCTGAGTAGATCCAGCAGTAGAAGCTGTTGATCTAGTAGGTTTGGGAGCAGGAGCCTGCTCTTTTGCAGCAGGCATCGCTGGTTTCCTACCAGCAGGCGCAGCAGCTTTCTGCCCGACCCCTTTGATCGGGCCAGCAGGGTGGCTACTACCCCCGGCATGACGATCTTCCATCTTCACTCCACGCTTAACAGCCTCGGTGAAGGAGATGGAACCAGGGCCAATCCCCTCATGGGAAACTTTGATTAGTCTGGGAGGTGGATCGAACGGCCGACGGGTTGTAGGAAAACAATCCGCAGCTGAAAAGGCTTTGTTCTCAACGAGATCTCTCCGGATCCAGCAAAGGAACCCGTGTTTTTGGTGGTCTTGAGGTTGAGAGGTAGGGTTTCTAGGGGGGCGGCGGCGAGGTGGAGAGGGAATGAGCCAGAGCTGGCCAAAGTGTTCCTCAATGTTTTCTAGGGATTCGACTTTACGTAATCCCCTCATTTTATCCGCTTTCTCCCCAACGACACGCTGTTGGGGAACGTAGTAATTTCGAAAATTTTCCTACGCACGCGCAAGATCATGGTGATGCACAGCAACGAGAGGGGAGAGTGTTGTCTACGTACCAACGCAGACCGACTGCGGAAGCGATCACACAACGTAGAGGAAGTAGTCGTACGTCTTCTTCCCGATCCGACCGATCCAAGCACCATTACTCCGGCACCTCCGAGTTCTTAGCACACGTTCAGCTCGATGACGATCCTCGGGCTCCGATCCAGCAAAGCATCGAGGAAGAGTTCCGTCAGCACGACGGCGTGGTGACGATCTTGATGTACTACCGACGCAGGGCTTCGCCTAAGCACTACAACGGTATGATCGAGGTGGAATTTGGAGGCAGGGGGCACCGCACACGGCTAAGGAACGATCTCAAGGATCAACTTGTGTGTCTTGGGGTGTCCCCTGCCCCCGTATATAAAGGTTGGAGGGAGGGGGGCTGGCCGGCCAAAGAGAGGGAGGCGCAGGAGGAGTCCTACTCCTACCGGGAGTAGGACTCCCCCCTCCAATCCTAGTCCAACTAGGAATCCTTTAAAGGGGAGAGAGAGAGAGGTGGCCGGCCCCTCTCCTAGTCCTAATAGGACTAGGGAGAGGGGGGGAGGCGCAGCCCTATGTGGGCTGCCTTCTCACCTTTCCACTAAGGCCCAATAGGCCCATTAGTCTCCCGGGGGGTTCCGGTAACCCTCCCGGTATTCCGGTAAAATCCCGATTTCACCCGGAACACTTCCTATGTCCAAACATAGGCTTCCAATATATCAATCTTTACGTCTCGACCATTTCGAGACTCCTCGTCATGTCCGTGATCTCATCCGGGACTCCGAACAACCTTCGTTACATCAAAATGCATAAACTCATAATAACTGTCATCGTAACGTTAAGCGTGCGGACCCTACGGTTCGAGAACAATGTAGACATGACCGAGACACGTCTCCGGTCAATAACCAATAGCGGGACCTGGATGCCCATATTGGCTCCTACATATTCTATGAAGATCTTTATCGGTCAGACCGCATAACAACATACGTTGTTCCCTTTGTCATCGGTATGTTACTTGCCCGAGATTCGATCGTCGGTATCCAATACCTAGTTCAATCTCGTTACCGGCAAGTCTCTTTACTCGTTCCGTAATACATCATCTCACAACTAACATATTAGTTGCAGTGCTTGCAAGGCTTATGTGATGTGCATTACCGAGAGGGCCCAGAGATACCTCTCCGACAATCGGAGTGACAAACCCTAATCTCGAAATACGCCAACCCAACATCTACCATTGGAGACACCTGTAGTACTCCTTTATAATCACCCAGTTACGTTGTGACGTTTGGTAGTACCCAAAGTGTTCCTCCGGTAAACGGGAGTTGCATAATCTCATAGTTATAGGAACATGTATAAGTCATGAAGAAAGCAATAGCAACATACTAAACGATCGGGTGCTAAGCTAATGGAATGGGTCATGTCAATCAGATCATTCTACTAATGATGTGACCTCGTTAATCAAATAACAACTCTTTGTTCATGGTTAGGAAACATAACCATCTTTGATTAACGAGCTAGTCAAGTAGAGGCATACTAGTGACACTCTGTTGGTCTATGTATTCACACATGTATTATGTTTCCGGTTAATACAATTCTAGCATGAATAATAAACATTTATCATGATATAAGGAAATAAATAATAACTTTATTATTGCCTCTAGGGCATATTTCCTTCAGTCTCCCACTTGCACTAGAGTCAATAATCTAGATTACACAGTAATGATTCTAACACCCATGGAGCCTTGGTGCTGATCATGTTTTGCTCGTGGAAGAGGCTTAGTCAACGGGTCTGCAACATTCAGATCCGTATGTATCTTGCAAATCTCTATGTCTCCCACCTGGACTAAATCCCGGATGGAGTTGAAGCGTCTCTTGATGTGTTTGGTTCTTTTGTGAAATTTGGATTCCTTTGCCAAGGCAATTGCACCAGTATTGTCACAGAAGATTTTCATTGGACCCGATGCACTAGGTATGACACCTAGATCGGATATGAACTCCTTCATCCAGACTCCTTCGTTCGCTGCTTCCGAAGCAGCTATGTACTCCGCTTCACATGTAGATCCCGCTACGACGCTTTGTTTAGAACTGCACCAACTGACAGCTCCACCGTTTAAAGTAAACACGTATCCGGTTTGCGATTTAGAATCGTCCGGATCAGTGTCAAAGCTTGCATCAACGTAACCTCTTACGGTGAGCTCTTTGTCACCTCCATATACGAGAAACATATCCTTAGTCCTTTTCAGGTATTTCAGGATGTTCTTGACCGCTGTCCAGTGATCTACTCCTAGATCACTATTGTACTCCCTTGCCAAATCAATGCAGGGTATACAATAGATTTGGTATACAGCATGACATACTTTATAGAACCTATGGCCAAGGCATAGGGAATGACTTTCATTCTCTTTCTATCTTCTGCTGTGGTCGGGCTTTGAGTCTTACTCAACTTCACACCTTGTAATACAGGCAAGAACTCTTTCTTTGACTGCTCCATTTTGAACTACTTCAAAATCTTGTCAAGGTATGTACTTATTGAAAAAACTTATCAAGCGTCTTGATCTATCTCTATAGATCTTGAAGCTCAATATGTAAGCAGCTTTACCGAAGTCTTTCTTTGAAAAACTCCTTTCAAACACTCCTTTATGCTTTACAGAATAATTCTACATTATTTCCGATCAACAATATGTCATTCACATATACTTATCAGAAATGTTGTAGTGCTCCCACTCACTTTCTCGTAAATACAGGCTTCACCGCAAGTCTGTATAAAACTATATGCTTTGATCAACTCATCAAAGCGTATATTCCAACTCCGAGATGTTTGCACCAGTCCACAGATAGATTGCTGGAGCTTGCATATTTAGTTAACACCTTTAGGATCGACAAAACCTTCTAGTTGCATCGTATACAACTTTTCTTTAGCAAATCCATTAAGGAATGCAGTTTTGTTTATCCATTTGCCAGATTTCATAAAATGCGGCAATTGCTAACATGATTCGGACAGACTTAAGCATAAATACGAGTGAGAAAATCTCATCGTAGTCAACACCTTGAACTTGTCGAAAACCTTTTGCGACAATTCTAGCTTTGTAGATAGTAACACTACTATCAGCGTCCGTCTTCCTCTTGAAGATCCATTTATTTTCTATGGCTTGCCGATCATCGGGCAAGTCAACCAAAGTCCATACTTTGTTCTCATACATGGATCATATCTCAGATTTCATGGCTTCAAGCCACTTTGCGGAATCTGGGCTCACCATCGCTTCTTCATAGTTCGTAGGATCATCATGATCTAGTAGCATGACTTCCAGAACAGGATTACCATACCACTCTGGCGCGGATCTTACTCTGGTTGATCTACGAGGTTCAGTAGTGTCTTGTTCTGAAGTTTCATGATCATCACCATTAGCTTCCTCACTAACTGGTGTAGGTGTCACAGAAACATTTTTCTGTGATGTACTACTTTCCAATAAGGGAGCAGGTACAGTTACCTCGTCAAGTTCTACTTTCCTCCCACTCACTTCTTTCGAGAGAAACTCCTTCTCCAGAAAGTTTCCGAATTTTAGCAACAAAAGTCTTGCCTTCGGATCTGTGATAGAAGGTGTATCCAATAGTTTCCTTTGGATATCCTATGAAGACGCACTTCTCCGATTTGAGTTTGAGCTTATCAGGATGAAACCTTTTCATATAAGCATCGCAACCCCAAATTTTAAGAAACGACAGCTTAGGTTACTTGCCAAACCATAGTTCACACGGTGTCGTCTCAACGGATTTAGATGGTGCCCTATTTAACGTGAATGCAGCTGTCTCTAATGCATAACCCCAAAACGATAGTGGTAGATCGGTAAGATACATCATAGATTGCACTATATCCAATAAAGTACGGTTATGACGTTAGGACACACCATTATGCTGTGGTGTTCCATGTGGCATGATTTTGTGAAACTATTCCACATTGTTTTAATTGAAGACCAAACTCGTAACTCAAATATTTTACCTCTGCGATCATATCGTAGAAACTTTTATTTTCTTGTCACGATGATTTTCCACTTCACTCTGAAATTCTTTGAACTTTTCAAATGTTTTAGACTTATGTTTCATCAAGTAGATATACTCATATCTGCTCAAATCATCTGTGAAGATCAAAAAATAATGATACCTGTCGCGAGCCTCAATATTCATCGGACCACATACATCAGTATGTATGATTTCCAACAAATCTGTTGCTCGCTCCATTGTTCCGAAGAACGGAGTTTTAGTCATCTTGCCAAAGAGGCATGGTTCGCAAGCATCAAGTGATTCATAATCAAGTGATTTCGAAAGCCCATCAGCATGGAGTTTCTTCATGCTCTTTATACCAATATGACCTAAACGGCAGTGCCACAAATAAGTTGCACTATCATTATTAACTTTGAATCTTTTTGGTTTCAATATTATAAATATGTGTATCACTATGATCGAGATCCAACAAACTTGTTTCATTGGGTGTATGACCATCGAAGGTTTTATTCATGTAAACAGAACAACAATTATTCTCTGACTTTAATGAATAACCGTATTGCAATAAACATGATCAAATCATATTCACGCTCAACGCAAAAACCAAATAACACTTATTTAAGTTCAACACTAATCCCGAAAGTATAGGGGAGTGTGCGATGATGATCATATCAATCTTGGAACTACTTCCAACACACATCGTCGCTTCACCCTTAACTAGTCTCTGTTTATTCTGCAACTCCCGTTTCGAGTTACTAAACTTAGCAACTGAACTAGCATCAAATACTGAGGGGTTGCTATAAACACTAGTATAGTACACATCAATAACATGTATATCAAATATACTTATGTTCACTTTGCCATCCTACTTATCCGCCAATCACTTGGGGTAGTTCCGCTTCCAGTGACCAGTCCCTTTGCAGTAGAATCACTTAGTCTCAGGCTTAGGATCAGACTTGGGCTTCTTCACTTGAGCAGCAACTTGCTTGCCGTTCTTCTTGAAGTTCCCCTTCTTCCCTTTGCCCTTTTCTTGAAACTAGTGGTCTTGTCAACCATCAACACTTGATGTTTTTCTTGATTTCTACCTTCGTTGATTTCAGCATCACGAAGAGCTTGGGAGTTGTTTCCGTTATCCCTTGCATATTATAGTTCATCACGAAGTTCTACTAACTTAGTGATGATGACTAGAGAATTCTGTCAATCACTATCTTATCTGGAAGATTAACTCCCACTTGATTCAAGCGATTGTAGTACCCAGACAATCTGAGCACATGCTCACTAGTTGAGCGATTCTCCTCCATCTTTTAGCTATAGAACTTGCTGGAGACTTCATGTCTCTCAACTCGGGTATTTGCTTGAAATATTAACTTCAACTCCTGGAACATCTCATATGGTCCATGACGTTCAAAACGTCTTTGAAGTCCCGATTCTAAGCCATTAAGCATGGTGCACTAAACTATCAAGTAGTCATCATGTTGAGCTAGCCAAACGTTCATAACGTCTGCATCTGCTCCTGCAATAGGTCTGTCACCTAGCGGTGCATCAAGGACATAATTTTTCTGTGCAGCAATGAGGATAAACCTCAGATCACGGATCCAATCCGCATCATTGCTACTCACATCTTTCAACATAATTTTCTCTAGGAACATATCAAAAATAAACACAGGGAAGCAACGACGCGAGCTATTGATCTACAACATAATTTGCAAAATACTACCAGGACTAAGTTCATGATAAATTTAAGTTCAATTAATCATATTACTTAAGAACTCCCACTTAGATAGATATCCCTCTAATCCTCTAAGTGATCACGTGATCCAAATCAACTAAACCATAACCGATCATCACGTGAGATGGAGTAGTTTTCAATGGTGAACATCATTATGTTGATCATATCTACTATATGATTCACGCTCGACCTTTCGGTCTCCGTGTTCCGAGGCCATATCTGTATATGCTTGGCTCGTCAAGTATAACCTGAGTATTCTGCGTGTGCAACTGTTTTGCACCCGTTGTATTTGGACGTAGAGCTTATCACACCCGATCATCACGTGGTGTCTGGGAACGACGAACTTTGGCAACGGTGCATACTCAGGGAGAACACTTCTTGATAATTTTAGTGAGAGATCATCTTATAATGCTACCGTCAATCAAAGCAAGATAAGATGCATAAAAAGGGATAAACATCACATGCAATCAATATAAGTGATATGATATGGCCATCATCATCTTGTGCTTGTGATCTCCATCTCCGAAGCATCGTCACGATCGCCATCGTCACCGGCGCGACACCTTGATCTCCATCGTAGCATCGTTGTCGTCTCGCCAATCTTATGCTTCCACGACTATCACTACCGTTTAGTAATAAAGTAAAGCATTACATCGCGATTGCATTGCATACAATAAAGCGACAACCATATGGCTCCTGCCAGTTGCCGATAACTCGGTTACAAAACATGATCAATTCATACAATAAAATCAGCATCATGCCTTGACCATATCACATCACAACATACCCTGCAAAAACAAGTTAGACGTCCTCTACTTTGTTGTTGCAAGTTTTACGTGGCTGCTACGGGCTTAAGTAAGAACTCATCTCACCTACGCATCAAAACCACAACGATAGTTCGTCAAATAGACTCCGTTTTAACCTTCTCAAGGACCGGGCGTAGTCACACTTGGTTCAACTAAAGTTGGAGAGACAGTCTTCCGCAAGCCATCTATGTGCAAAGCACGTCGAGGGAACCGGTCTCGCGTAAGAGTACGCGTAATGTTGGTCCGGATCGTCTCACCCAACAATACCACCGAACCAAAGTATGACATGCTGGTAGGCAGTATGACTTGTATCGCCCACAACTCACTTGTGTTCTACTCGTGCAAATAACATCAAACCATAAAACCTAGGCTCGGATGCCACTGTTGGGGAACGTAGTAATTTCGAAAATTTTCCTACGCACACGCAAGATCATGGTGATGCACAGCAACGAGAGGGGAGAGTGTTGTCTACGTACCAACGCAGACCGACTGCGGAAGCGATCACACAACGTAGAGGAAGTAGTCGTACGTCTTCTTCCCGATCCGACCGATCCAAGCACCGTTACTCCGGCACCTCCGAGTTCTTAGCACACGTTCAGCTCGATGACGATCCTCGGGCTCCGATCCAGCAAAGCGTCGAGGAAGAGTTCCGTCAGCACGACGGCGTGGTGACGATCTTGATGTACTACCGACGCAGGGCTTCGCCTAAGCACTACAACGGTATGATCGAGGTGGAATTTGGAGGCAGGGGGCACCGCACACGGCTAAGGAACGATCTCAAGGATCAACTTGTGTGTCTTGGGGTGTCCCCTGCCCCCGTATATAAAGGTTGGAGGGAGGGGGGCTGGCCGGCCAAAGAGAGGGAGGCGCAGGAGGAGTCCTACTCCTACCGGGAGTAGGACTCCCCCCTCCAATCCTAGTCCAACTAGGAATCCTTTAAAGGGGAGAGAGAGAGAGGTGGCCGGCCCCTCTCCTAGTCCTAATAGGACTAGGGAGAGGGGGGGAGGCGCAGCCCTATGTGGGCTGCCTTCTCACCTTTCCACTAAGGCCCAATAGGCCCATTAGTCTCCCGGGGGGTTCCGGTAACCCTCCCGGTATTCCGGTAAAATCCCGATTTCACCCGGAACACTTCCGATGTCCAAACATAGGCTTCCAATATATCAATCTTTACGTCTCGACCATTTCGAGACTCCTCGTCATGTCCGTGATCTCATCCGGGACTCCAAACAACCTTCGGTACATCAAAATGCATAAACTCATAATAACTGTCATCGTAACGTTAAGCGTGCGGACCCTACGGTTTGAGAACAATGTAGACATGACCGAGACATGTCTCCGGTCAATAACCAATAGCGGGACCTGGATGCCCATATTGGCTCCTACATATTCTACGAAGATCTTTATCGGTCAGACCGCATAACAACATACGTTGTTCCCTTTGTCATCGGTATGTTACTTGCCCGAGGTTCGATCGTCGGTATCCAATACCTAGTTCAATCTCGTTACCGGCAAGTCTCTTTACTCGTTCCGTAATACATCATCTCACAACTAACATATTAGTTGCAGTGCTTGCAAGGCTTATGTGATGTGCATTACCGAGAGAGCCCAGAGATACCTCTCCGACAATCGGAGTGACAAACCCTAATCTCGAAATACGCCAACCCAACATCTACCATTGGAGACACCTGTAGTACTCCTTTATAATCACCCAGTTACGTTGTGACGTTCGGTAGTACCCAAAGTGTTCCTCCGGTAAACAGAAGTTGCATAATCTCATAGTTATAGGAACATGTATAAGTCATGAAGAAAGCAATAGCAACATACTAAACGATCGGGTGCTAAGCTAATGGAATGGGTCATGTCAATCAGATCATTCTACTAATGATGTGACCTCGTTAATCAAATAACAACTCTTTGTTCATGGTTAGGAAACATAACCATCTTTGATTAACGAGCTAGTCAAGTAGAGGCATACTAGTGACACTCTATTGGTCTATGTATTCACACATGTATTATGTTTCCGGTTAATACAATTCTAGCATGAATAATAAACATTTATCATGATATAAGGAAATAAATAATAACTTTATTATTGCCTCTAGGGCATATTTCCTTCACACGCAACTTGACCGTGGGCCCAGGCAAGGCTGGACTCACCCCGTGGGAATGACACAGAGATCCCGTTCCAGAGGCTGGGACGGGATTTACAACCTGGCCAAGCCCCTCGCCGGAAAAATCCTCCGACAAGGTCTCGCCCGCCGCAGAAGCAGCCACAACTTCCTTACTGCCTCGAGGAACAAGAGGGAGAACCCCCGAATTTATCCCCAAATCCTGAACTAACTCTCTAGGAACCGAATCAAACTGTTCAATCAAACACACAACCTCATGCATCCCCCGGCGGCGCAAACGAAAATCCCTTAGTCTAGCTTTAAGAGCTGGATTAGCACGGAAACGCAAACCAAGCTCACCAGGCCATGGGGGAGGATCAATGGCTTGTTGATGTGTCTGCATCTGTCGGGGAAGGTGATTTACTGACGACGCGGAGGCCAGACGGTCCCCGCAGGGAGGAACTCCGGTGGGATCCTGGCGATCCCCTCCCACGACGGTGGCCTGATGTTGAGCCTTGAGGGGTTCGCCGTCCTGAAGTTCTCCCAGCGGGCGGCCAGTCGCGGATCTGATGATTCCGCCTCCTGAATTGCCCAGAAGAGAAGCTCCATATCCTCGCACCCGTCGTCTCCGATGAATCGCGCACGCTCGACGAAGGTCGCGTGGCGGAGGATATGCATGTGGATCTCCCCCCACTCGTCGTGGTCGGGGAAGCGCTCCATCATCACCCGCCTCATCTCTCGGCGAACCTCCGGCGAGAGCGGATCGATCTCGGGCAGCGGTGCCGCAACTGGCGGCGGAAGTGCCCGCGGCTCCGCAACCTGTATCACCGGCATAAGCCGGCGAACCCGCAGCCCGCGGCGTCGCGCTCCAGCCATACGTCTTCTCAGCTGTGGATTTGGAGCGGGGAGAGCTCAGTGCGGTGTGAGGGTGGGTGGAAAGCTGTAGATTGGGCTTTAATGGCGGCGTCGGCGCTTCGCCCGAGGGGGAGAGGGGCCGGGGAGGAGAGGGAGTCATGATCTCTTAGCCCTCCCTCTATTTTTTTCTTTTTTTTCTTTTGAGCATCAGTACAGACACAAGCGCTCATATACACGCGCATACACTCACCCCTATGAACGCACACACGCACACCCTACTCCTATGAGCACCTCTGAGAGACTGAGTTGGGGATACCACTGTCCACCTAACCAACTCAACCATAGGTTGATTCGCTGTTTTTTTAGTTTGCATATAAAGTTCGGTCAAAGTCAAACTTTGTAAACTTTGACTAATTTTATATTAAAAAATATCAACATTTACAATATGAAATCAATATTATCAGATGCACCATGACATGTATTTTCATATTATATAGTTTTAATATTGCAGATGTTCATATTTTTTGATATAAATTTGGTCAAATTTTGTGTAGTTTGACTTTGACCAAATTTTATACGCAGAGTAACAAAAAACGGAGGGAGTATAAAGTTGTATTAAATCAACGACACTTGTTTTGAAACGAAGAGAGCAATATATTTATCAAGGAAAACACAAGACAATCGAAGAACAAGACACAAAATGACATTTGAAAAGTAAAATTACATCGAAAAACATATTAGTCTTCTTCTTTCTTCACTTGCTCATCATCCATTAAAGCTTGAAAAATACGTTGATCATGTAGTAAGGACTAAAGACACCTGCAAATGCCATCGCCCTACAAGGCTTTGAAGACCGCAATAGCCATTTGCCGCGAATAACAAGATCTAGTAGTCATTAAAGGAACATCAGTTGGGGCAGCACCCCACGCAGCCTAGGTTTGCAATGCCAATCTCGAGGGTTGTAGGAAGTGGACATTGCCGCAGAACAAAAGGAATGAAGATGTCGAAGTCGATGCACCAATAACCAGTTTGCTTCCCTTGATATACATACTAACTGTCAAGATCCGAAAAGAATCAACAATCTGATGACACATACCTTCACAGACCCTTCGTTAACATCGAATTTGCCCCATCGAGGTACAGAGAGACCAAAGAAACCTTATTCCAATGCGTCATCGCTACCGCCACCTCGCAGATGCAGTTTGTGAAACAAAAACCAAAGAAAAAACATGACAAAAAAGCATTAAAGAGTGAACTAAGCCTAGCTTAGATGGTTAGGTTCCTTGTGGTGGAATCATCCCACCCAGGTTTAAATCTCAGACTTAGAATGGGTGCTCGCATATTTCCTGGATTTATATTAGGTTCTTCAGCGCTAATTTGTCGGCGGTATGGCGTGCCCATCAACTGCGAGGCATCTATGGGTGTTAGTTAGGAAGAATGAGATTGCACGAATCGATAATCATTGATCGTGTGCATGGTGCACATATATAGGTACAGGGTGGACCGGCCTCTACTTGTCTCCCAAGATGTACAAATATACGGGGGGAGAGAGAGAGAGATACAACGGTATAAATACAAACCCTAGTCCTATGCATATGCAGTGTACAACATACGCTCAACACCCTCCCTCAGTCGAAGCGTCGCCGGAGACACAGAGACTGGACCGAAACTCCTCAAAGACTAGGGTCGGTAGTCCCTTAGTCATGACATTGGCAAACTGCTGAGTGGTAGGAACGTGTAGAACACGAACCTTCCCAAGAGCCACCTTCTCGCGAACAAAGTGTATGTCAAGCTCAATATGCTTCGTACGGCGATGGTGTGCGGGGTTGGCGGAGAGGTAGACGGCGGAGACGTTGTCACAGTAGATGATCGTGGCCTTGGGAACCACACAAAGCAACTCCTGAAGAAGCTGGCGGAGCCAAGAGCACTCAGCAACGGTGTTAGCCACTGCCCGATACTCCGCCTCGGCGCTCGAGCGAGAGACTGTGGGCTGCCGCTTGGACGACCATGATATCAGCGAAGGCCCGAGGTAGACACAATAGCCTGACGTAGAATGACGTGTGTCTGGGCAGCCAGCCCAGTCAGCATCGAAGTAGGCGACCATGTCGATGGAGGAGGAAGCCGTCAGGGTGAGCCCCATGGTCATAGTGCCGCGTATATACCGAAGAATACGCTTCACCAGGGAATCACGCGGGGAGTGCATATGGAGGCACACCTGCTGAACTGCATACTGCAGGTCAGGCCGAGTGAGGGTGAGATACTGCAGGGCGCCAACGATGGAGCGGTAGAACGCCGCATCTGGCGCAGGGGAACCCTTCAAAGCAGAAACCTTCGCCTTGGTGTCAACAAGCGTGGACGCGGTCTTGCAATTAAGCATGCCCGCGCGCTCGAGAAGCTCATGAGCGTACTTCTGCTGATGCAGAAAGAACCCGTCGGCACGACGAACGACCTCAATGCCAAGGAAGTAGTGCAGCGCTCCAAGATCCTTAAGGGCAAACTCATCACGTAGACGAGCCGTGAGCTGCTGAAGGAGCCCAGGCGAGGATGCCGTCAGGATAATGTCATCCACATAGAGCAGTAGATATGCAGTGGTAGTGCCCTGATGATAGACGAACAACGACGCGTCGGAGCGGGTTGTATGAAACCCAAGCTACTGTAGAAACCCGGCCATACGCTGGTACCACGCCCTGGGGGCCTGCTTCAGTCCATAGAGGGACCGAGAGAGCAGGCAGACATGGTCGGGATGCTCGGCGTCAACGAAACCAGTCGGCTGCTCGCAGAAGACCCGCTCCGTCAGATGGCCGTGCAGAAACGCGTTGGAGACATCCAACTGATGCACTGGCCAGGCCCGGGAGACCGCTAGCTGAAGCACTATACGGATCGTGCCCGGTTTAACAACCGGAGCGAAGGTGTCGGTGAAGTCCATGCAGGCGCGCTGGCGGAAACCGCGCACTACCCAATGAGCCTTGTAGCGCTCAAGAGAACTGTCAGGGTTGGTCTTGTGGCGGAACACCCATTTGCCACTGATGACGTTGGCGTGAGGGGGTCACAGCACAAGATGCTAGGTGCGGTTGCACTGCAACGCGTCAAACTCCTCGCGCATCGCGGCGAGCCAATGTGGATCGCGGAGAGCGGCGCGTGCGGACGAGGGTATGGGCGACGGTGGAGAGGATGATGTCGACACCACGCACGCGTACTCGTCAGCAGCATAGCGCGTGCTGGGGCGGTGGATGCCGGCGCGGGACCGTGTCACCATGCCAGTGGAAGGCGGGTCGGCTGCGGCGGGGGGGGGGGGGGGGCGGACGGGGGTGAAGAAGATTCTGTCACGCCCGGCGTCACAATGGGACCGAAGCCGGCTGCGGTGGAGGGGCCAGCCGAGGTGGGGCCGGCCGGGGCGGGGCCAGCCACGTCGCCTGGCGGGCTGGAAGCCGAAGGGCCACCCGGGGCCATGCAGGGCCGCGCCGGGGGGCGTGCAGCCGGGGCTGTGGCAGAGGAGCTCGTGGCGGGGTGCACAACAGAGGGGCCCGCAAGGGGGGCGCCGAGGCTGCACCAGGAGGAGTCGGCAGGAGCTGCGCCGGGGCCAGGAGAGGCCACGCCGGGGGCATCCTCGAGTCTGCATCCGGGACACCATCAGGGAGCGCCGAGTCTGCTGCAGAAGGTGGAACCTGATGAAAAGGAAAAACCCGCTCGTCAAAGTACACGTGTCGAGAGGTGCACACACGGTGGGAGACGGGGTCGTAGCACCGGTAACCTTTGGTGTTAGGAGGGTAACCTAGGAAGATACATGCTACGGAGCGAGGAGCGAGTTTGTGTGGTGAAGTGGAGGCGGTGCTGGGATAACACAAGCATCCGAAGATGCGAAGACCATCGTAGGAGGGAGGAGAACCAAAAAGAAGGTGGTGGGGTGTGTAGTTCCAGCGTGGACGACAAGGCCTAATGTTAACTAGGAGAGTGGCGGTGGCGAGAGCATCAGGCCAGAACCGAGGGGGCACGTTGGAGTGAAACAACAACGTGCAGACGCAATCGTTAAGAGTGCGGAGGATCCGCTCGGCGCGGCCGTTCTGCTGAGATGTGTAGGGGCAGGTGAGACGAAAGGTGGTGCCGTGAGAGGCGAGAAGATGGCGAGTGGCAGCATTGTCAAACTCTTTGCCGTTGTCAGTCTGAAGGGCGAGGATAGGGCGCCCGAACTGGGTAGTGACGTAGGAGTAAAAGGCCGTGAGAGTGGCAAGAACATCGGATTTGCGACGAAGCGGAAACGTCCATGCAAAGTGAGAGAAATCATCAAGTAAGACAAGATAATATATGAAACCGGTGTTGCTCTCAACGGGAGATGTCCAAACATCACTATGGATTAACTGAAACGGAAAAGAAGAAATAGTATTTGACTCGCTAAACGGTCGACGAACGTGCTTGCCGAGACGGCAAGCATGACAAGTGTGCTCGTCGAATTTATTACATGAAAATGAAAAACTCTTGAGAATCTGGTGAAGGACGGTGGAGTTGGGATGACCCAAGCGTGCATGCCAGAGCTCGACACCGACGGCGAGGGCGACTGGTGAGGCGGTGGCGGTGGAGGCGGAGTGCACCGGGTATAAGTCGTCGGGGCTGTCACATCGGTGGAGCACCATCTGCATACGGGCGTCCTTCACAGAGAAACCAAGGCCATCAAATTCAACAGTGAGAGAATTGTCACGTGCAAGACGACGAACGGAGACAAGATTTTTAACGAGGTTAGGTGAGACAAGAACATTAGACATGTTAATAGGCATGGAATTAGACGGAAAGAAACTATGACCGACATGAGTAATGGGTACGGAGGAACCATCACCAAAAGTGATGCGGTTCGAAGTGGTGACCAGGAAGGAAGAGGCAAGGTTACCGGGGTGCGACGTCATGTGGGCGGTAGCCCCCGTGTCCATGTACCAATCACCGCCACCTCCATAATTGGAGGAAGATGGCGCCGAGTGGAGTGCAGCGAGCAGAGCGGGATCCCATGGAGCCGGAGGGAGCGGGTAGCTACCGGGCGGAGAGGGTGCAGACGGCGGCGCATAGCCGAAGGACGCCGGCGGAGGCGCGTAGCCACTAGGGGCGTAGCCGCCCGGCGCATAGCCGCCCGACGCGAAGCCCGGCGCGTAGCCACCAGGGGCGTGGCCGCCCCACCCGCCTGGTAGGGTGTGACGGCAAGGTGTGCCTGCAGCCCGATCGGGTGTGGCCCGAGGATGCCTGGGGCCCGTGGGACCGGCATGTGGTAAGCGTGGACCATGCTGGTCCACGGGTTAGGGCCGACGGCCCAGGGCGGGGAGGGCTGATGTTGGTGCTGCCCCCCCCCCCCTACCCGGGCTGCTGGTGCTGCTGCTGGGAGCGACTGCCGCCACCTCCCCCACGGCGCCTGTTGCGGCGACCGCCGCCCCCGCCTTGCTGCTGCTGCTGAGGAGCGGGGGGCGCGGGCAGAGCAGGCGGGAGGGGGTAGTACCTTGGTGGCGCCGGCGGGCGTGGCTGGGGCGGGGCGGGCTGGGGCTGCCCGCGAGATGTCCCGGCGGCGAGGGCGGTGTGGTGGACGCGGGCCTTGACCTTCTTCATCCGCCGTTCCTCCAAGCGTAAGTACGCGGTGACGGACTGGAAAGTCGGGTTCGACAGCAAGGAGAGGTTCGAAGCCACGTTGCCAAAGTCCTCATTGAGGCCGGCGGTGAGGGTGCTAAGCATGAGCTCGTCCGACACCTTGGCGCCGATGTCACGGAGCTCATCGGCAAGGCGCTTGAGACACATGCAGTAGTCATCGATGGAGGAATCATCTTGGTGGCACCCGAAAAATTCCTGCTGCAAAAACACAAGACGTTGAAGCTTGTTATCGGTGAAGAGGTTGTTGATCTTGGTCCATACGGCACACGCGTCATCATCCTCCGAGACGACCGTGTGGAAGATATCCGGGGAGACCGTGAGGTAGAACCACCGGATGAGAGAGGCCTCAATGGCCGCCCAGTCCGGATCATCCACCATGAGATCGCCATCCACGGTCCCATCGACGTACTCGAGGAGGTGGTACTCGCGGAAGACGAGGTTGAAGTAGGTCTTCCACGCGTAGTACGAGGAGGTGGACTGATCGAGCTTGATGGGAACACGGGTGTGGATGTCAAGATCACGGACGGCGGTGGCGTCGGGTACGAGTCCGGCGAACGGGTTGGAGTTGCTGGATTGAGGGGACGCCATGGGAGCAGCGGCAAGGGGAGGGGTGCGGCGGCTCGGGTGGGAGGAGGATAGTGGCGGGGGCACGGGTTAGGGCTAGGGTTTTGGGGGCGCGGCGGCGACTTGGGGAGGAGGGCAGCGGCGGCAGAGAGGAAGGCGGCGGCTGCGAGGGGAAGGGAGGGCGCGGCGGCGGCGGTGGACAGCGGCGGCGACGACGCAAGGGAGGCGGCGGCGGCTGTAGGGCGCGGCGGCGGCGGCTAGTGCGGAAGGTGGGAAAGGGATCAGCGTGCTAAACTGATACCATGTTAGTTAGAAAGAATGAGATTGCACGAATCAATAATCATTGATCGTGTGCATGGTGCACATATATAGGTACAGGGTGGACCGGCCTCTACTTATCTCCCAAGATGTACAAATATACGGGGGGAGAGAGAGATACAACGGTATAAATACAAACCCTGGTCCTATACATATGCAGTGTACAATGTACGCTCAACAATGGGGACTTCATCAATTTTAAAATTTGTCAGCTCAATTTTTCGGAAGTGCTCATAGGAGAAGTGTGCATACGTGTATGTGAGCATCTATGTTTGTACCATGTTTCTTCAAAAAAAAATTAAGAGGAGGGCACCACTCCTCTAGCTGGAGGACGGAAGAGAGGAGGTAGGCCGAGATGGCGGCGGGTGGGTAGGTTTTGGGGTCTGGTTTGGGGGAGACATTAAAACTGTGCAGCTTTCCTGCCCTCTTGAACCATTAATAGCATTTGCAGCTGTTCGATCATCATTTTTAGGCATTTCTGACCGTCAGATTAGTTATCTTAATCCAACGTCCGCTCGCTTTGATCGCTACGAACAATCACTAAACCTGTTGGGCCACTTCTCTGTCACAATTTTGGACGTCTGATATTACATTCGGTTGGGCCGCTGCTCCCGTGACATTTTTGGTACCATATCCACAGGTTGTTTGTCTTTTTGGAGTTGGAATGGTTTGTTCCTTAATTCAATTATCTCGGCCTAAGTCCAAACTATAAACTAAATCCAACAAAGATTTGTAGCCCAAAGGAAAGCAATTCACTTGGTATCAGAAATCCATGGACTGAAACACTGGCGCTAACCACTGAGCCAACAGCATCTCCCAAGTAATATAGTAGAAGATGGTGGATCAGTTTATTCTAAAAAAAAAGGTGGATCAGTTGCAAACAATTTATGCGAGAATGCCGAAATGTGTAAAACTAGTGACTGCACAAGCCAAAATGAACAGTACCCAGTAGAAAATTGAACATTGAGCATGTAGAAGTAATAAACTTCAGTATTTGTGATGGCATCTTGCAACCAATGGTTCAACCAACAGTAGCACACTGAAATCAATTACTATCATCACGGGTGAACATTAAGTTAGGCAATTGATTACACTGGTAATGGAGTAGCTTCTGACACGTCACACACAGTACCATGGGACTACAGCAGTCATAAACACAGTAAGTATCCAGCGCAGTAAGTACATCGCTTACTAGAGAGCTTCAGATTATTAGACACGGTGGCTGAAATCACACACGATTTACATTGTACAAGATGCAGGCAAACCTAACGCACAATTTTAAAGGAGGCAGAGTCTTAACTTATAGTGACGCTACATGTTCCGAACCACTAACTGTCCCAGTCCAGGCCATGTTCCGCTTGCAGTTGTGTTAGCGGCTGGGGCTGCTGCAGTTCAGGTGGCTGGGGTTGAGGTTGCGGCGGCGGCGGCACTAGCGTCGGCTGGGGTTGCTGATGGAGCTGCAGTTGAGATTGCGGGGATTGCTGGGGCGGAGGTTGCAGCAGCAGTGGTGCCGATTGCAGATGGAGCGGCAGTTGAGATTACACAGGTTCCTGTGGTTGATACTGAGGATTGAGGCTGCAGGGGTTGCTCAGGTTGAGCCTGAGGATACAGCTGCAGTGGAGGTTGTAGGGGTTGCTGTGGTGGAGCCTGAGTATACTGTTGCAGTTGAGGATGCAGGGGTTGCTGTGGTGGAGCCTGAGTATACGGTTGCAGGGGCTGCTGTGATTGAGGATGATGCAGTTGCGGTTGAAGTTGTGGAGGCTGCTGTGCTTGGGGATGCAGCTGCAGATGAGGTTGTGGGGGCTGTTGGGGTTGATTCTGTGGTTCTAATGCAGGCTCCTTTGGTTTGGCAGCTCCATTGTTCATCCTTGCTCGGGCTTCAGCAAACATTCTCTGCTGTTCAGCAACAGCTTCTTCTTCTGTCATCTCTATGCCAGTGAACTTGGTTGCTTTTGGAGAGTCCTGGGCAAGAGGAAATGTCAATATACTCTGCAACATTAGAAAAGGGAACAGTACGCATAGTGTTGCTTGTGCACAGCAGTACAAACCAGAGTTTCAAGCTTGTGCTGTTCGTACGCTGCATAAACTTCCTCAACGTACTCCTTGAAGCCAAGATCCTGTGGATAGAAAGATAATTGAGAAAACAATTAGGAATTCCACATACAGGTTAGTAATATCTATCTCATGCGATGTCAGTTCAGTTCGTATCTTAAGGAATTAATTGACTAGTGTGGACACTGATGATGATCGACTGCAAGCCTCATTATGTGCTATTCTGGTCTCTTCTCTTATTTCAGTCGTCATCTGTTTGAACTATGGTCAATGGCCATGTTTGTCCCCGATGAACAATTATTGTCTGTAAACTGTAATGACAACTGCCATGATGGCTTGATTCATTTTGAGCAGGCAAATCTGTTTGCCAGTTTTTTTAAAAAAAAATGCATATCTCATGCACCAAGCTGTTTGCCTAAATGCTAAATTGTAAAGGAAGATGGAAGGTGCATACACTGATTGGCAAGATATCATTAAGGCAAAGTACCATAAGCGAGATTCGGTGGCCACGGTGAAAAGCAAGTTCTCTGATTCCACTATCTGGAAAGCAATTATGAAAGCCAAAGAGCACTATATGGCTGGTAGGGAGGTGGTTCTTGGGTCAGGTAATATCGCTAGATTGTTGTTTGACTCTCTTAATGGTAATCAGGCTTTATATGTCAGGTTTCCTGAGCTTTTTGTCATTTGCAACATGGCATAGTATCAATGTCAATGATTTCTTTAGGAGACGTCTGAACCCTATTCTGGCCTCCCAATGGGGGGAGTTGTGTTCCTTTGTGAACAGGTTGAACACTTCTTCTGATCCTGAGTCCTGACAAGGTGGTTTGGGCTCTGGGCCACAAAGAAATCTTTACCACTAAGTCGATGTATGAGTTCCTAGAGAGAAATATCGCGGGTTGCTACTTTAAGTGGACTTGGAGAGCTAAGATCCCCTTTAAGATACAAATCTTCCTTTGGCAACTTTTCCAAGACGCCGTGTTGACTAGATATGTTATGACCAGGAGAAACTGGGCGGGTAATCCTCGCTGCACTTTTTGCAGCGAAAGGGAAACGTCCCAACACCTCTTCTTCTTGTGCCCAGTGGCTAGGGTGGACTGGAGAACCGTGGGATCAGTCTTTGGCACTGATCTTTGTCCTAATATAATGTTTGGCAGTATTACCCGTTGTGCTACACCTTTCTACCCGATGGTAGTAATTTTTATACTTTTGGTCTGGCAGCTATGTGTTGGGCCATCTGGAATTGTCATAACCAAGCGACCTTTGAGCTCAGATTTCCAAAAAACCCTTTTGAAGTGGTGTTCTCTTCATGTGTGTTTCTGGATTATTGGGCCGGTCTGCTGAAGAGTGAGGATGAGGCAATGCGACGAGGGGCAACGATGCTCAAGGATAATGCAAAGAACCTGATGCGCATCTGTGCTGCTGCTCAGGACGATGGAGCGAGGAACTGATAAGGCGCTGACCATTTTCTGGGTTGTCCCTGTAGGCTGCCTCTGCTGGTTGATTTCTTTTGTGGTGCTGTTTGCCCCTTGCGTGGGTGTGATACTTTGGCTGTGTTCTGTCTCCTTGTTGGAGTGCTGGATATTCTCCTTTCCTTTTGTTAGGATAGTCTTTTGTGAGAGTGTCGTCCGGTTTTCACCCCATGGTGAATGTGTCAATGACGCACATTCACAGTGGGTTTCTGGCGATGCTGAGCTCGCTCTCCCTTTCCTGTTTCCTTTTGTGCTTGGGTTCAGAACTGATGTATTTCCGCTATTCATTAATGGAAAGGGGTGACGCCTGGTTCAAAAAAAAAGAAGCAGAAACTAACTATTGTAAAGGAAGATCATCCACAAATATGTTTTAGAGCCTGGAATTTTGAATTCAGGATTCTATTATCCACAAGAAAACCTGACTGGGTGGTTAGCAAACTGGTGGCTTTTGGCTGGTTCTCAGTTATTTTGCCTTTTTTTTTCAAAGATTCGAATTTAAGCTTTTGAAGAATTGATGCTTGGATCATTTATAAATAAAAAAATTCCACCAGTTCTCCAAAAATGAGGATTACAGGAGCCCCCTTGAGTTGGCCTTTTATTAGTTTTTTTTCCTATGAACCGGTATGACTGTTTTCAGAAGGTTTTTGCCATGCCAGCTTATATCACAGCGGCTCACTCTGGCGTAATAATCTAAGTTATTATGAATCGTATTCAATTGGCTTTATAAGAACATCAAAACAATATATGTTTATCGAACTATGAGAAGTTTGTTAAAATGTTGTTGCAATCATGTTCATAATGATGACGAATAAAACGTATACTGTAACTATGTTTCCACAAATAAAAACACTAATGTAATCATGCAGTGCACTATAAGTAGAAGGAGGAAATTGAAAGACAAAAAACCTGCAAAGCCCTAATAACATGTTCAGGAGCAATAGTTTTCTTGTCGTCCCGGCTGCACACGTCATTGGATTCCGAGGACAGAAGATTGATGAACTCTGAATATATCAAAAGCACATACACAAGGTTAGATGATGTGCAGCTTCTGCCTATACTAACTGTCTCATATTGTCTTAGTATTCCTACCTACCTTCCCAGTGCATAAACAATAAGCATTGCCAAGCAAGTTACTACCTCTGTACCAAATTATAAGGCGTTTTCGACACGGAGGTAATCAGGTGATAGTATTTTTCATGGAGCTAGCACGCGCCTTGGTGAAAGTTTGAAAACAGTGGATGACAAGTATATAATATGAAACAGAGGGAGTGTGTATTTCTTAATTACCTACACAGCATTCAACAAGAAGATCCTGTGTATCTCTTGCTACTCGAACATCAGGCGGTAGCATCTCCTTGATAATCTTGGTCATTGTTGCTGAAACAAAAAGCAGAGCGTTCAATCAATCATAACACTATAACCATCAAACCGTAGACAGAAAGCGTCAGTCAAACACTTGAATCCAGGATTCAAGCAAATCAATATCTGACCATTATTATAACTGATAGCTGTACCCAAAAGCTGCTCCCGTGGTTAATTAGAGTAGGTGGGCGTAATTCGCCGGGAAAAGGGTTCCTTCACATAACTAATCCCATGTCCAATTGCAAGCGTCATGGGATGAAAGTCGCGGACCTAACTTTCCCCACCATACATATCGCTCATCTTCCCTGCCTCGTAATGGCCCCCCGGCTAGCTAGGTCGTTAATTTAGAGCGTAATCGCGCACGGCGAGGAACAAGGCACTAGCGAGCTTACATTTGGGGAGGGAGACGTCCTCCTTGGACTTGCCAACGATGTCCATCGGATCCATCCCTCGCCGTCGAACGCGCGACGGAGCTTGGGCCTGGGGCGCCGGTTGCGCGTCCCGCCGGGATCGATGGGGCGGGGCAGGGCGCTGCTAGGGAGGGAGGGAGGGCTTGGCCTTCGGCGATGCGCCCTGAGACACGACCTGGTTGCGGGAGGGGATTCTTAGGGTTAGGGTTAGGCGTGCGTGCGTGCTTGCGGGGAGGTCTCTCCGTTCCGTCAAATTGGCCCCGATTCGCACAGAGCGTCCCCTGACTGGGCCGGCCCATGTAGCGAGTCTGCGGCCCGTATTACTATAGCGGCCCGTGCTGTAGCGTTTTCTTTTTCTATTCCGTTCCGTTCTTGTTTATGCAGGGGTTTTTTGTTGTTGTTGTTGAGACAATCTTGTTTATGCAGGCAGGCGAAGTATCAAGTGAAAACCTTATTTCAGTGAAAATCTGGAAACTTGGATCCTACTCCGTTGGATCTGTAGCGAACGGCATCTACTCAAGGAGACTTGGATCCTACTCCGTTGGATTTGTCCCGGGGTGAGGCGGACATAGACAGAGCTCGCAACGACAGTGGGGCAGCCACGCACCACGTTGAAGCTCCCCTCGGCGGGAAGGGCTCGCGAGGTGAGGCGACTTCAGCAGGTGAGGCTCATAGCTGTGGCGGACTGACGGTGCAGGCTCTGAAGCTCACCTCGAGCTGGGGTCCCACCGCTCTTTCTAGACCGTCTCCGGAGATGAAGTCGAGCGGCACCGGTGGTCATATCCTGTATGTGTATGTAGGGGGCCTGTCCAGCAAAAATATGCTGCAATTTTCATGTAAATTCCATGTAGGTAGTATCTGATTCAGTGTGAAGTTGTAGCTCCTCCTAATTCTTGATGTACAGAATTTTCTCTCTGACTTTGTAGCTCCTCCTTTGTAAACTTGTAGCTGAAAGTTGATGTATTACCACTCAAGATTCAACATGATTCTTTGATTTAGTTTATATGACTAATAGAGTAACTTGTTTGTATAGATCTGAATAATGATGGAAACACCATTGCAACTAGCTACGTGATTACACTTGGTAGTAATAACTATAGAAGAAAGTAAGAACTGAAAATGCAGTAAGTTGTAAGCATAGCAAAGAGCAGTTCATATTCCTGAAATTCAGTAAGCATCAAAAGCTTGCAGGCTTTCAACAAATAGCAGTTTCTATTCCTAAAAGATCACAATCATACTCTGCATAGTGGATTGTTTTATTTCTGCACGAGAAAAGAACCTACAAACCGGGTCAAATCATCTCTCAATTGAATAGTGAACGCAAGAGTTTAATGGCCAGTTCTTTGCATAACTTGTAAGTTTGCTGACTATTACCAATTTTCTTCGGATAACACATTTGCTACAATTTAGATTGACAATACAAACACTAGAAAATTCTCAAACTTAAACATTTAGAGATACATAAATCTCAAAAGCTCATACTGTCGTGGTTATAAGTCTGACGGCAATATAGGGGGGTAGGTATGGAGAGGCAAGACCTTAGCTATGGAGTAGTTGTAAGCACACGAGGTTTACGAGTTCAGGCCCTTCTCGGAGGAAGTAATAGCCCTACGTCTCGGAGCCCGGAGGCGGTCGACTGGATTATGCGTGTATGAATTACAGGGGTGCGAACCCTTTACACTGAGGGGGGTGGCTTATATAGAGTTCGCCAGACCCCTCCGGTCCTCAGTTGTGCAGGGTTTTAAATACATTAAGGTCGGGCGTTACTGGTAACGCCCCTAATAAAGTGCTATGATGACCATAAAAGCTACTTAATAACCGACCGTTAGCGTGCGGGGTGCCTTTAGGTCACCTGGCCGTCAAATGGTTGGATCTTGGTCGAGTGATTGCTTCTTGGTCGAGTGTCTTCGAGTCTGTCGAGTGGAACACCTCTAAGTCGATTGAAAGGTGATTTCTTCTAGAGATGTCCTTGAGTAGGGCAGTTGGGGCAGGTCCATGACCCTACCCTAGGTACATAGCTTCATCATTAGCCCCCGAATGGATCGAGGTTTGAGTGGGGAAGGAGTTGAGAACTTCTCCGACTCATTTTTCATGCCATGAGCATATCTTGTTTCGGATCAATGAACCTGAGTGATGATAGCAACTTCCTTTTCAGTCGCCTTGATCCATTCTTAGTTTTTTGTCAAGTGAGTTTCTTTACTTGAAAGGTTCCGAGTGACGGCGTGGAGGAGATCTTCCGTCTGACAAGTTGGTCTGCTGCCCGCAGATTTAGCGGGATTCAAATTTTGGGAAGCGCGCGGGACGGGGGAGGCCGCAGTAATCGGATGGGATAGGGCGGAGCCGCCTCGATCTCTGCGCCACCTTTTTCACCATGTATCGCGCGCGCGATTGTTACGGGATTTGACAGGACCGCCCGGGCCTACCAGTCAGCCACTCGGAAGCGACCTCATATAAGGCGTCGGACCGGGGTTTCTTGACCAGTGCGTTCCCATTTCCTCTTCTCCTCTTCAGGCTTCTCCGTCGCGCTCGCTCTCGCCCCAGCGTCGCCGCTTCTACGTGTCTCGCCGGCGACGATGGGGAAGGAGAAGACGGCGGCTCTGGAGCGGGCGAAGAAGGCGACAACAAAGGCGAAGGGGAAGGCGACCAGTCGGGGTGGATCTTCCTCGCGAGCCGGCCTGCCGAAGGGCTAGATCCAGGGCGATTGGATCCGCTCGGCGATCTGCCAAGAAGACCTCGACGACCTAGCCGAAGAAGGGCTGATCCCCCATGGATCGGCACGGCTTCCGGGGAAGGAATCCGAGCCGCAACCTCGGGAGGGTGAGCGCGTTCTCCTTGCCACCCACGTCGATCGTGGATTTTCCTTGCCTCCTCACCCTTTCTTTCAGGGATTTTTGAATTTCTTTGGGGCACAAATCCACCACTTCACTCCCAACACAATCGTGTATCTCGTTGCTTTCGTGTCTTTATGCGAGAATTTCTTGGGTTGTCGGCCTCACTAGGGTCTTTTCAAGCACATTTTCACCTGTCGTTCTCAGATGGTGAAAAAGGCCAATCCGAGTGATGAGAGAACACAAGTGATTCAGATGTGTGGGGGTCTTGGTGTTCAGATGAGAGGGAAAAGTTCCTTTCCAGCCATGATTCTTCCCGACTCGGTTCGCGGATGGCAGTCGACCTGGTTTTATTGCAAAGACCAGCCGACGCCAGGGCAGTCGACTGGCCTCCCTCCTTTTACCATGGACCGAGTGAGGAAACCCTCCTCTTTGAAGGTGCTCCCGGAGGAGAAGGCGCAGGTTAGGGTGCTGGTCGAATGAGTGGTCCAGCTTATCCGTGACGGGGTCACCGGTATGGATCTCTTGGAGGTTTTCCTTCAGCGGCGCATCCAGCCTCTTCAAGCCCGAGACCATCCGATGTGGATGTATTCGGGTCTTGACGACTCCACTCGGATTCACCCGGAGGAGGTCGATGACGACACACTGGAGAAGTGGTTGTCGGGCATGACCGAAAACAAGGACAACCCCAGGGGAGCTAGGAGAGTTCCTCCATTCGACCAGTCCCATGAACCAGAGAAGGTCCGATTCTGAGCTTTCGATTGTAATCCGAATTCACTCGCACAGCTGTCTATAGTGCGTCGACTGACTTTATTCTTCCTGCTTTCTTTTAGGCCCTTATCGAAATGTATTCAATGCCCAATGGAGAGCAAGAGCAAGACCTGGAAGGAGAGGTGAGGGAGTCCTGGATTAGGGGGTGTTCGGGTAGCCGGACTATACCTTCAGCCGGACTCCAGGACTATGAAGATACAAGATCGAAGACTTCGTCCCGTGTCCGGATGGGACTTTCCTTGGCGTGGAAGGCAAGCTTGGCGATGCGGATATTCAAGATCTCCTACCATTGTAACCGACTCTATGTAACCCTAACCCTATCCGGTGTCTATATAAACCGAAGGGTTGTAGTCCGTAGGCAATCAACTCCATAGACAACAATCATACCATAGGCTAGCTTCTAGGGTTTAGCCTCCTTGATCTCGTGGTAGATCTACTCTTGTACTACCCATATCATCAATATTAATCAAGCAGGACGTAGGGTTTTACCTCCATCAAGAGGGCCCGAACCTGGGTAAAACATCGTGTTCCCTGCCTCCTGTTACCATCCGGCCTAGACGCACAGTTTGGGACCCCCTACCCGAGATCCGCCGGTTTTGACACTGACATTGGTGCTTTCATTGAGAGTTCCTCTGTGTCGTCGCCTTTAGGCTCGATGGCTCCTTCGATCATCAACAACAATACGGTCCAGGGTGAGACCTTTCTCCCCGAACAGATCTTCGTCTTCGGCGGCTTCGCTCTACGGGCCAATTCGCTTGGCCACTTGGAGCAGATCGAAAGCTACGCCCATGGCCATCAAGTCAGGTTTGGAAGCTTAAACTACACGGCTGACATCCATGGAGAATTGATCTTCGACGGGTTCGAGCCACGGCCAAGCGCGCCGCACTATCTCGAGGGGCATGATCTAGCTCTGCCTCCGGACAGTGTCCTGGAGGCCACACATGCATCGGTTCCGACCCCTAACTCAGAGCCTATTGCGCCAATCGAGGACGAGCGGTTGGACGTCACCTCGGGGGCTGCGATCTCAAAGGCGATCGAGCCGAACGCTAGCCCCGCACTCTGCACGACCCGTGACTCCGAGGATGTGGACTCCCCCGGACTCCGAACCCCCCGCGCCCCTGCCAATCGAATCTAATTGGGCGCCGATAATGGAGTTCACCGCCGCAGACATCTTTCAGCACTCGCCTTTTGGCGATATCTTGAATTCTCTTAAGTCTCTCTCTTTATCAGGAGAGCCCTGGCCGGACTACGGTCAGCGAGGGTGGGATACGGACGATGAAGAAATTCAAAGCCCACCCACCACCCACTTTGTAGCCACTGTCGATGATTTAACCGACATGCTTGACTTCGGCTCTGAAGACATCGACGTCATGGACGATGATGTAGGAGACGAACAGGAACCAGCACCTGTAGGGCACTGGAAGGCCACCTCGTCATATGACATATATATGGTGGATACTCCAAAAGATGGAGATGGCGATGGAACAGTGGGGGATGACACCTCCAAGAAACAGGCAAAGCACCAGCGCCAGCGGCGCCGCTCTAAATCCCGCCAAAACAAAAACGATGACTCCGGCACGGGAGATAATACTACCCCGGATAGCGCCGAAGAACACCCACCTCAGCAAGATTCGGCACAGGAAGATGGAGAAGCCAGCCCTCATGAGGGAGCGGCAGACCGAGAGGTCGAGGATGATAACTACATGCCTCCCTCCAAAGACGAGGCAAGCCTCGATGACGACGAATTCGTCATACCATCAGACCCTGCCGAACAAGAGCGTTTTAAACGCAGGCTTTTAGCCACGGCAAGCAGCCTCAAGAAAAAGTAGCAACAGCTTAGAGCTGCCCAAGATTTGTTAGCTGACAGATGGACTGAAGTCCTTGCGGCCGAAGAGTATGAACTCGAACGCCCCTCCAAGAGTCACCCAAAGCGCAGGCCGCTACCTCGATCAGAGGAGGAAGCACCTACATCACCAGCGCATGACATGGCGGACCGGCCACCTCGCGGCCGCGACAGAGAGGCCTCTCGGCCCTCCACCCAAGCCATGCCCCAACGCTGCTCAATTAAGGCACGGGAAAATGCGCCAGACCTGCGAGACAAACTGGAGGATAAGGCAAGACAAACAAGATCGATCTACGGATCGCGCAGGCGCCCTACGGCACGTGACGATGATCTTCACTCCGGATACAACAAATCCGGCCGGGCCGAACACAACAGACATAGCTCTTCCGAGCTGCGTCGTGATATAGCCCAGTACAGAGGCGCCGCACACCCGCTATGCTTCACGAATGAAGTAATGGATCATAAAATCCCAGAGGGTTTTAAACCCGTAAACATCGAATCATACGATGGCACAACAGATCCGGCGGTATGGATCGAGGATTATCTCCTTCACATCCACATGGCACGCGGCGATGATCTACACGCCATCAAATACCTCCCGCTCAAACTTAAAGGACCGGCCCGGCATTGGCTTAACAGCTTGCCAGCAGACTCAATCGGTTCTTGGGAGGACCTGGAAGCCGCATTCCTCGACAACTTCCAGGGCACTTACGTGCGACCACCGGATGCCGACGACTTAAGCCACATAATTCAGCAGCCAGAGGAATCGGCCAGACAATTCTGGACACGGTTCCTAACAAAGAAAAACCAAATAGTCGATTGTCCGGACGCAGAGGCCCTAGCAGCCTTCAAGCATAACATCCGCGATGAATGGCTTGCCCGGCACCTGGGACAGGAAAAGCCGAAATCTATGGCAGCCCTCACGACACTCATGACCCGCTTTTGCGTGGGAGAAGACAGTTGGCTAGCTCGCAGTAACAACTTAACAAAGAACCCTGGTAATTCGGATACCAAGGACAAAAGTGGCAGGACACATCGGAATAAGCAAAAACGCCGCGTTAGCAGCGACAGCAATGAAGACACGACAGTCAATGCAAGATTCAAAGGCTATAAATCCGGTCAGCGGAAAAAGCCATTCAAAAAGAATACTCAGGGCCCGTCCAGTTTGGACCGAATACTCGATCGCTTGTGCCAGATACATGGCACCCCCGAAAGGCCAGCCAATCACACTAACAGGGATTGTTGGGTGTTCAAGCAGGCAGGCAAGTTAAGGGCCGAAAACAAAGACAAGGGGCTGCACAGCGACGACGAGGAGGAGCCCAAGCCGCCGAACAACAATGGACAGAAGGGCTTTCCCCCACAAGTGCGGATGGTGAACATGATATACGCAACCCACATTCCCAAGCGGGAGCGGAAGCGTGCGCTACGGGACGTATACGCGATGGAGCCAGTCGCCCCAAAGTTCAACCCATGGTCCTCTTGCCCGATCACTTTTGATCGAAGGGACCATCCCACTAGCATCTGTCATGGCGGCTTCGCTGCATTGGTTCTCGACCCAATCATCGACGGATTTCATCTCACAAGAGTCCTCATGGACGGCGGCAGTAGCCTGAACCTACTTTATCAGGATACGGTGTGGAAAATGGGCATAGATCCCTCAAGGATTAAGCCCACAAAAACGACCTTTAAAGGCGTTATACCAGGTGTAGAAGCCAACTGTACAGGCTCAGTAACACTTGACGTGGTCTTCGGATCCCCGGACAATTTCCGAAGCGAAGAGTTAATCTTCGATATAGTCCCGTTTCGCAGTGGCTATCACGCCCTGCTCGGACGAACCGCATCCGCAAAGTTCAATGCGGTGCCGCACTACGCATATCTCAAGCTCAAGATGCTAGGCCCTGGAGGAGTAATCATAGTCAACGGAAACACCGAACTCTCCCTCCGTACGGAGGAGCACACAGCGGCTCTCGCAGCGGAGGTACAAAGTAGCCTTCTCAGGCAATTCTCCAGTCCGGCCATCAAAAAGCCAGACACTGCCAAGCGCGCCCGGAGTAACCCACAGCAGGACCGCCTGGCACACTCTGAGCAAGCGTAGCAATGCGGCCCCAACCCCAGCTCTCGCGACATAGCGAAACCAGTACCTCGCGTACATAACTACGCCCTTGAAATACCATGGGCATAGGGGAAGGGGCACAATAACGGCATGCCCAAAATATGGCTTAAAACGTACTAGGGGCTGCCGGATTCTTTTCTTAATTTTTCTTACTTTCAGGACTCCATACTTCGGACGGCCTGTTCGGCAATTCGACTGCCGCACAAACGATGCAAGCTCCAGGGAGGCAGAGAAGCCATGCCGCATTATGGAACTCCCAGATGGTCTTTGTTACGAGCAGTATACCTGTTTTAAATACAATTCCGCGGCCTGCCCCTGGTCAGGACATACTAAATAGTCCAATATCTTTTGCTTATCGCACTATTTGTATCGTTCGGCTTTGATAAATAGCCTCTCTATAAACAATGCATAGCCTTCTGTCTATTTTTTGCATTATCTTCTTTTCACATATATGTTTATTAAATGACATGATTGCACCCATACACCATGGTACGGCAAACACGCCAGGGGCTTCAGTACCCCTCATAATGGTGTGAGAAGTCCGTACACTTTCACAAGTGCGGCACCCCGAACTTATAGCACTATATGCATCGGCTCCGAATCATGATTTGGGTCAATAGTTGGGTTTGCCCGGCTCCTATGTTTTGGTGCCTTACGTTCCGCTATATCGGCTAAGGTAGCACTAGGAGAACCACTGCGATTGTGCCCCGGTTCAGCTGGGTTAAGCACCTCAGTGGAGAAAGCTAAAACTGACTGTCATGATGTGGCGAGAGACCGGTCGCTGTTCGAGAGGTTTTTCGAGTCCCTAAAGACGTATGCCGCTTCGAGCGAGGAGCCGGCTTTGTCCAGCCAAGGCGTGGATAGCGCCCCGAACTCGGTCTTCCGAACTAGGGGCTTCGCCGAAATTTAAAATTATTGAGTTCTATGGCTAAGTGAGAGTGTTCAAGCATTATAGTCTGATTGCCTGGTTCGTTGTGCTGAGCGCCTCCCTCGAAGGACCCAACTATGGGAAAAAGAGCGCTCAGGTTTATCCCAAACACCCCGGCACTAGTGGCATGGGGGCAGAAGCCGACGACTGGCCATCTCTCAATTTTTTGATAAATGGCCGCACAGAAAGTAATATTTTAAATTCAACAAGCATTGCTTAGCGCATATGAACAAGTTTTCAGCGCACAGGATAAACACGAGCGAGTTCATTCAAAAATTACATCCTTGGTACATTCATCCGCCACAAGGCGGGCACCCGCAAGAACATCCTTATAGTAGTTCTCGGGCTTGCGATGCTCCTTCCCCGGCGGCGGCCCGTCCCTCACAAGCTTCTCACCGTCCAGCTTACCCCAGTGCACCTTTGCACGGGCAAGGGCCCTACGGGCACCTTCGATGCAGACGGTGCGCTTGATGACCTCGAGCCTTGGACAGGCCTCCACCAGTCGCCGCACCAGCCCGAAGTAGCTCCCAGGCAGGGCCTCTCCGGGCCATAGCCGAACTATGAAGCCCTTCATGGCCTGTTCGGCCGCCTTGTGGAGCTCGACCAGCTGTTTCAGCTGGTTGCTCAAGGGCATAGGGTGTCCGGCCTCAGCATACTGAGACCAGAACACCTTCTCCGTCGAGCTGCCCTCTTCGGCTCGGTAGAATGCGGCGGCGTCGGATACGCTGCGGGGAAGATCTGCAAATGCCCCTGGAGAGCTCCGGATTCGGGTAAGTAACAAGTACTTTACTTTTATACTTCTGCTTTGCATAAAGAATGCCTTACCCACCGCTATCTTTTTCATCTCCTCCAACTCTTGGAGGGCCTTTTGGGCTTCGGCCTTGGCAGACTTGGCAGTCTCAAGGGCCGCCGCGAGCTCGGACGCTTGCGTCTTGGACTCAAGCTCCAAACTCTCATGTTTTTTCATGAGAGCCTGAAGCTCCTGCTGCACCTCGCCGACCTGGGCCTCAAGTTGCTCTCGCTCGGTGCACTCCGTGGCCGTTTTCTTTTCGGCCTCGGACAGCGCCTGCTTGAGGGTCGCCACCTCAGTCGTGGCCCCTATAATAAGCAGTACAATCCTGTTATTTTTTGCAATCACGTCTTTTTATAGGCACTTTTTCTGTAAGGTATTTCTTACCTTCTTTCTCCTCGAGCTGCCGTTTGGCAAGGCCGAGCTCTTGCTCAGTCCGCTCGAGGTCCTGCTTCAGGACGCCCACCTCCGCAGTCAGTGCGGCGGTGGATAGCAGCGAAGCCTGCATACGCATATTGACTCTTTTTTTTGGACTCCTGCAAAATTAATAGATCCTCTATTCGGCTTTTCATTCCGAACGCCAAACAGAGCATCAGGGGCTACTGTCTATGCGGTAATATTTTTACATATTTTTACTTACCTCGAAGCCTGTTAGAAGGCTAGGGCAAGCTTCAGTCATCCGCTCTTGGCGGACTGAACCTTCTGGATCACCGTACTCATAATAGTATGGTGCCCCTCGTTGATGGAGGCGTCGTCAAGCACCTCCAGCAGATTGTCCGGCACCTCCGGTTGGACGGAGGCCGCCGGCTCAGAAAGCTTGCTCCTCTTGGAAGGAGTTCGCCTACCGCGGTCCGGAACTGTGGAAGATTCCGGCGCGGTGTCCGGCACAAAGCCGGACTTGGAGCCCTGGGGAGCCTTGTCCCCTTCACTCCTGGAGTCCGGGAGGTTGCCTTGCGGCTCCTCCGGGACCACCTCCTCCTGCCACGGGGCTTGTCGCGACGCCACTTCGGCGTCATCCGCAGTGCAGGGGGAGACAGCGG
Organism: Triticum monococcum; assembly: GCA_034509565.1. Lineage (NCBI taxonomy): Eukaryota > Viridiplantae > Streptophyta > Magnoliopsida > Poales > Poaceae > Triticum > Triticum monococcum. The sequence continues at coordinate 747,601,314 of CM067843.1, read as the reverse complement.
GCGGAACTGAGTTCACGTCCGATGAGTCCAGGGAGCCGCCCGACGATTCGTCGATTTCGGCCTGGGGCGGACTGCATAATTACATTCGACATTAGAGAAAGTTGTGCAACAAAGGAACATCATGAGTTACTCTGATATCCGAACTTACAATTTCGCCGGACGCTTGGCCCTGTTTGGCCACTCCTCTTCACCCTCTTCGGCGTCGGGGGCGTAGTCCGGCGGAGGGGTATTCCTTTTCCTAGACCCCTCGGCCTCCCCTGTTGGGGCGGCCTTCCTCTTCTCTCCTCCCTCCGCTGGGGGGAGAGTTTTCTTCTTTCTCCTCCTCGTTTTCATGGGAGGTGGGCGTCTCGGACTCGTCAGATGACGAGTTCGACACTACCACGTTGCGGGCACTCTTTCAAGTCCCCATGGTCTTCTTCTTCTTGGCCTTCTTCTCCGGCACCACATAAGGCGCCGGAGCCAGCAGCTTCACTAGTAGAGCTAGAGCCGGGTCTTCGGGCAGCGGAGCCGGACAGTTAATCGGTCCGGACATCGCCCGCCAAGGCTGTCAAAGGTAAGGGAGTTTAGATCCTGCATAGAGTCAAACTATGAAAAAAGCTTAACATCCTATAAAAGGTGTAGATGGCTTACCTCGCTAGGGTGACGCTGCGAGCTGTATCCGCGGTCCTCGGAAGCGGATGCGGGAGCCTCAGCGCCCTTGAATAGCATCTTCCAGGCGTCTTCGTACGTCGTGTCGAAGAGCCTGCTGAGGGTTTGATGCTGCGCCGGGTCGAACTCCCATAGATTAAAATCCCGTTGTTGGCACGGGAGGATCCGGCGGACGAGCATAACCTGGATTACATTAACAAGCCGGATTGGCTTGTTCACTAGGGACTGGATGCATGTTTGCAATCCGGTCACCTCATTTTCGTCACCCCACGACAGGCCCGTTTCTTTCCAGGACACAAGCCGCGTGGGGGGTCCGGATCGGAACTCGGGGGCTGCGGTCCATTTCGGATCGTGCGGCTCGATGATGTAAAACCACCCAGATTGCCATCCCTTTAGGGTCTCCACAAAAGAGCCCTCGAACCATAGGACGTTGGCCATCTTGCCCGCCATGGCGCCTCCGCACTCTGCCTGGCTGCCGCGCACCACCTTGGGCTTGACGTTGAAGGTCTTGAGCCAGAGGCCGAAATGGGGACGGACACGGAGAAAAGCCTCGCACATGACGATAAACGCCGAGATGTTGAGGATGAAGTTCGGGGCCAGATCGTGGAAATCCAGGCCGTAGTAGAATATGAGCCCCCGGACAAATGGGTAGAGTGGAAAACCCAGTCCGCGGAGGAAGTGAGGGAGAAATACCACCCTCTCATGGGGCCTTGGGGTGGGGAGAAGCTGCCCCTTTTCGGGAAGCCGGTGCATGATGTCCTTGGACAGGTATCCGACCTTCCTTAGCTTCTTGACTTGGCCCTCCGTGGCGGAGGAGACCATCCACTTGCCTCCCGCTCCGGACATTGCTGGAGAAGGTTGAGGTGGGAAGTGCGGGCTTGGGCGCTGGAGCTCGAGTGCGCAGGAGATGGATAGGCAAAGGAGGAAGAAGGCGTAGGTAAAAAGGTGGATCCTTATCCCCTTATATGGGCGGATGCGGTTGTGCGTCCCCGCCAGCCTAGTAAAACTCGCTTGCCTCCCAACCACCATGATAAGTGGCATGATTGGGTTACCCACGTCCGTATTGATGAGAATCCCGTAAAAGGGGGGTACACGATCTCTGCTTTGACAAGACGTGTCAAGGAAACCGCCTCGCAAAACACGCTTAGGTGGAAAAGTGAAAAACGATTTGAGTAAAGGACTTGGCCGTAGTGTGATGACGCACTGTGGAATACGTCAGCAGATTTGATTTGTGTTAATATTATTCTCTCTATGGCAATATGTGGAAGCTTATTTTGCAGAGCCAGACACTACTCTTGGTGTTTACAATCTTCTATGAAGGACTTGGAGGAGGAACCCGCCTTGCAATGCCGAAGACAATTTGCGCGCCGGACTCGTCGTCATTGAAGCCTGGTTCAGGGGCTACTAAGGGAGTCCTGGATTAGGGGTTGTTCGGGTAGCCGGACTATACCTTCAGCCGGACTCCAGGACTATGAAGATACAAGATCGAAGACTTCGTCCCGTGTCCGGATGGGACTTTCCTTGGCGTGGAAGGCAAGCTTGGCGATTCGGATATTCAAGATCTCCTACCATTGTAACCGACTCTATGTAACCCTAACCCTATTCGGTCTCTATATAAACCGGAGGGTTGTAGTCCGTAGGCAATCAACTCCATAGACAACAATCATACCATAGGCTAGCTTCTAGGGTTTAGCCTCCTTGATCTCGTGGTAGATCTACTCTTGTACTACCCATATCATCAATATTAATCAAGCAGGACGTAGGGTTTTACCTCCATCAAGAGGGCCCGAACCTGGGTAAAACATCGTGTTCCCTGCCTCCTGTTACCATCCAGCCTAGACGCACAGTTTGGGACCCCCTACCCGAGATCCGCCGGTTTTGACACCGACAAGAGGCGAGTGGCGGCGACTGGTATTCTAACGGTGAAGGGGACGAAGAAAGCGATGACCCAAGTGACGAAGAAGAAGCCGAGTCGCCTCCTCGCAGGGAGAGGCGATCCAAGCTTGACCAAGAACGACCGAGCGCCCATGAAAAGGCGACTGCTTAGGCTGGTCAGTCTTCAAAGTATCCTCGGACCTCTTCACCAATCCCAACTGAAAAAGCGTCAAAGCATCCCAAAGTTGCAGAGCAGAAGCCTCGGAAGGCGTTGCCGAAGATTAAGATTGACATCCCCGTCGCTTCTGCATGAGTGTCTCCCTTTGCATTCACTCGACGCCCCACGCTGTTTGTTTTTCTTGATTTAACCAGACGAACTTTTGGAACTGGCAGCGCTGCTACTTCCGGGACCTCAGCTTATAGGGACGAGGATGAGGTAATGGAGGATGCGGTCACTTCCAATCTGGGTATGATTTCTGCCATTCTGTCTTTATTTGGTCGACTCAACTATAATGTGTACCATTGGGTGATGTGATTTTGGCGATTGAACTTTGAACAGCTCCTAACATTATTGACCTCCCCGATGATGATGATGATGATGATGATGAAGAGCCCGAGAGGCCTTTGACAAGGAAAAATAGGCAAGCTCCTGCAAGCAAGGTGCCACAGTCGACATCGAGGGCGGAACCAGTCGTTCAGGATGCTGGTGATGCCAATCGGGGTTCTGTTACCTTCGTCGTGCCATTGTCGAGTGTCTTGCCTTCTTCGTCGACTGCTCAGGCCCCTGTCGACCCACCTTCAGTTTTTGCGACCCATCATGTCCCAGAGGACGAAGTGAATGTTGCCAAGGAAGCCATACGCCAGGCGGGCATTATGATGGAGAAGATGAAGATGGTGCGGGACGCCAGTCAGGTCGCCTACGACGCCAGCTCGGCTCTCCAAAGCAACGTCCAGGTTAGTTGGTCACCACTTGTTCTGTTAGGATATGCTATCTGAAGACTCTCTTTCCGAAAATCTCTGCATCTATACACCCACTGGGTGCATCGATTGAATTTTTGAACTAGCGGGGGCACGCTGAGTGCACCCACTGGGTGTAGTCCCCGAGACTATGGTGGACTGCTGGTAGTCGACTATAGTCTTTGTATTTTGATTCTTTCGCTCGATGTGGCCTGGCCGCGTCGAGAATAAACCGAACTGGTAGTTTGTCTGTTCTACTCGGTCTGGGCGAGTGGGATCATAACCGGTGGGGGCACGCCAAGTGCACCCACTGGGTGTAGTCCCCGAGACCGCGGTCGACTGCTGGCAGTTGACTGTGGTCTGAGTTCTTCTTTCTCTCCTTTTTTAACTCCCTGCACTCGACTCCGGCGGGCCGGTCGAGTGGGATCATAACCGGTTGGGGCACGCAAAGTGCACCCACTGGGTGTAGTCCCCGAGACTATGGTGGACTGCGGGCAGTCGACCATAGTCTTAGTATTTATTGTCTTTGTTGTTTTTTGCTGTAAAATAACCTCTCCTCCCTGATTGCAGAAATCTTGTGATCTTGGAGCTCGCTTTGCTGACTTGGAGAAACAGCAGATCCAACTGAACCTTGACTTGGAATTGGCCAAGACAGAGCTGCAAAAGGCCAAGGACGCCGCCAATGGTAAGACGAGCTTGCCGACTGGTTTGTCTTAGGCTTGAGTTCCTTCTGCTCTTTTTGAATCAAGCACCATTTCTTTGCAGAAAAACCGAGAGAAGCTCTGGCGAAGAAGGATCAGGATTTGGCTGCTGCTCAAAAGGAAGCTAACGACAGAACTGCTCTGGCTGAACAGAAACTGGCTTCGATCGACCAGTTGGAAGAAGAGAACACCAAGATGAAATCTGCTCTGAACGAAGCCAACAAGGGGTGCACGCGCTTGAAGAAGGACAATCTCAACCTGTACGAGAAGATGGAAGGCATCGCTCACAGGAGGGACGATCTGGAGAGCTATCTAAGGAGCCTTGCCAAGAAGTTGTTCATCAAGCTTGAAGGTACACATTTTGTTCCGACTGATGTTTTTTGTCGACTCAGCGCACGAAAATTGACTTATCCTTGGGTCGTGAATGCAGAGTTTTGCCAGAACTTCGAGGAGGAGACTGGGAGATTGAGCCAGGTTTGGACCCAATCAATTCTCCCGTGAAAGATGAAACTGCCATGAATCTGCTCCGACCGGAATCCCGCATCGACGGTGTTGTGGACTACTTGGCTCGACTGAAGGTCGCCACGTCACGGATCGACACGACACTTTGGCCAGAGGCCACGCTCCAGAATGATCCTGAGTCCCTGATGACTCGACTTAACGAGATCCCTGATCGAGTGCAGGAGTGGAAGAAATCTTCTGCCCGGTGTGGTGCTGATGTGGCTCTGTCTTTGGTTCGTGTCCTGTCGGTGTCAAAACCGGCGGATCTCGGGTAGGGGGTCCCGAACTGTGCGTCTAGGCCGGATGGTAATAGGAGGCAGGGAACACGATGTTTTACCCAGGTTCGGGCCCTCTCGATGGAGGTAAAACCCTACGTCCTGCTTGATTAATATTGATGATATGGGTAGTACAAGAGTAGATCTACCACGAGATCAAGGAGGCTAAACCCTAGAAGCTAGCCTATGGTATGATTGTTGTATATGGAGTTGATTGCCTACGGACTACAACCCTCCGATTTATATAGACACCGGATAGGGTTAGGGTTACATAGAGTCGGTTACAATGGTAGGAGATCTTGAATATCCGCATCGCCAAGCTTGCCTTCCACGCCAAGGAAAGTCCCATCCGGACACGGGACGAAGTCTTCGATCTTGTATCTTCATAGTCCTGGAGTCCGGCGGAAGTTATAGTCCGGCTACCCGAACACCCCCTAATCCAGGACTCCCTCAGTAGCCCCTGAACCAGGCTTCAATGACGACGAGTCCAGCATGCAAATTGTCTTCGGCATTGCAAGGCGGGTTCTTCCTCCAAGTCCTTCATAGAAGATTGTAAACACCAAGAGTAGTGTCCGGCTCTGCAAGATAAGCTTCCACATATTGCCATAGAGAGAATAATATTAACACAAATCAAATCTGCTGACGTATTCCGCAGTGCGTCATCACACTACGGCCAAGTCCTTTACTCAAATCATTTTCACTTTTCCACCTCAGCGTGTTTTGCGAGGCAGTTTCCTTGGCACGTCTTGTCAAAGCAGAGATCGTGTACCCCCCTTTTACGGGATTCTCATCAATACGGACGTGGGTAACCCAATCGTGCCACTTATCACAGCGCTTGGGAGGCAAGCGAGTTTTACTGGGCTGGTGGGGACGCACAACCGCATCTGCCCATATAAGGGGATAAGGATCCACCTTTTTACCTATGCCTTCTTCCTCCTTTGCCTATCCATCTCTTGCGCACTCGAGCTCCAGCGCCCAAGCCCGCACTTCCCACCTCAACCTTCTCCAACGATGTCCGGAGCGGGAGGCAAGTGGATGGTCTCCTCCGCCACGGAGGGCCAAGTCAAGAAGCTAAGGAAGGCCGGATACCTGTCCAAGGACATCGCGCACCGGCTTCCCGAAAAGGGGCAGCTTCTCCCCACCCCAAGGCCCCATGAGAGGGTAGTATTTCTCCCCCACTTCCTCCGCGGACTGGGTTTTCCACTCCACCCATTTGTCCGGGGGCTCATGTTCTACTACGGCCTGGATTTCCACGATCTGGCCCCGAACTTCATCCTCAACATCTCGGCGTTTATCGTCGTGTGCGAGGCTTTTCTCCGCGTCCGCCCCCATTTCGGCCTCTGGCTCAAGACCGTCAACATCAAGCCCAAGGTGGTGCGCGGCAGCCAGGCGGAGTGCGGAGGCGCCATGGCGGGCAAGATGGCCAACGTCCTATGGTTCGAGGGCTCTTTTGTGGAGACCCTAAAGGGATGGCAATCCGGGTGGTTTTACATCACCGAGCCATGCGATCCGAAATGGACCGCAGCCCCCGAGTTCCGATCCGGACCCCCACACGGCTTATGTCCTGGAAAGAGACGGGCCTGTCGTGGGGTGACGAAAAAGAGGTGACCGGATTGCAAACATGCATCCAGTCCCTGGTGAACAAGCCAATCCGGCTTGTTAATGTAATCCAGGTTATGCTCGTCCGGTGGATCCTCCCGTGCCAACAACGGGATTTTAATCTGTGGGAGTTCGACCCGGCGCAGCATCAAACCCTCAGCAGGCTCTTCGAGACGACGTACGAAGACACTTGGAAGATGCTACTCAAGGGCGCCGAGGCTCCCGCATCCGCTTCCGAGGACCGCGGATATAGCTCGCAGTGTCACGCTAGCGAGGTAAGACATCTACACCTTTTACAGGATGTTAAGCTTTTTTCATAGTTTGACTCTATGTGGGATTTAAACTCCCTTACCTTTGACAGGCTTGGCGGGCGATATCCGGACCGATTAACTGCCCGGCTCCGCTGCCCGAAGACCCAGCCCTAGCTCTACTAGCGAAGCTGCTGGTTCCGGCGCCTTATGTGGTGCCGGAGAAGAAGGCCAAGAAGAAGAAGGCCACGGGGACTCGAAAGAGTTCCCGTAATATGGTGGTGTCGGACTCGTCATCCGACGAGTCCGAGATGCTCTCCTCCCGTGAAAACGAGGAGGAGGAAGAAGAAACCTCTCCCCCTCCAGTAGGGGAAGGAAAGAAAAGGAAGACCGCCCCAACGGGGGAGGCCGAAGGGTCCAGGAAGAGGAAGACCCCTCCGCCGGACTACTCCCCCGACGCCGAAGAGGATGAAGAGGAGTGGCCAGACAGGGCCAAGCGTCCGGCGAAATCGTAAGTTCGGATATCAGAGTAACTCATGATGTTCCTTTGTTGCACAGCTTTCCCTAATGTCGAATATAATTATGTAGCCCGCCCCTGGCCGGATTCGACAAGTCGTCGAGCGGCTCCCTGAATTCATCGGACGTGAACTCATTTCCGCCCGCTGTCTCCCCCCGCACCGTGGACGACGTCGAAGTGGTGTCGCGACGAACTCCGGGGCAGGAGGAGGTGGTCCTGGAGGAGCCGCAAGGAGACCTCCCGGACCCCAGGAGTAAAGGGGACAAGACCCCCCAGGGCTCCAAGTCTGGCTTTGAGCCGGACACCGCACCGGAATCTAGAACAGTTCCGGACCGCAGTAGGCGAACTCCTTCCAAGAGGAGTAAGCCTTCTGAGCCGGTAGTCTCCGTCCAACCGGAGGTGCCGGACAATCTGCTAGAGGTGCTTGACGGCGCCTCCATCGACGAGGAGCACCGTACTATTATGAGTACGGTGATCCAGAAGGTTCAGTCCGCCAAGAGCGGACTGAGTGAAGCTTGCGCTAGCCTTCTAACAGGCTTCGAGGTAAGTAAAAAATATGTAAAAATATAACCACATAGATAGTAGCCCCTGATGCTCTGTTTGGCGTTCGGAAAGGAAAGCCGAATAGAGGATGTATTAAATTTCGCAGGAGTCTAACAACAAAGAGTCAATATGCATATGTAGGCTTCGCTGCTAGCCACCGCCGCACTGACTACAGAGGTGGGTGCCCTGAAACAGGGCCTCGAGCAGACCGAGCAAGAGCTCGGCCTTGCCAAACTGCAGCTCGAGGAGAAAGACCGTAAGAAATACCTTACAGAAAAAGTGCCTATAAAAAGACGTGATTGCAAAAAATAATAGGATTGTACTGCTTATTGTAGGGGCCACGACTGAGGTGGCGACCCTCAAGCAGGCGCTGTCTGAGGCCGAAAAGAAAACAGCCACGGAGTGCACCGAGCGAGAGAAACTTGAGGCCCAGGTCGGCGAGGTGCAGCAGGAGCTTCAGGCTCTCATGAAAAAACATGAGAGTTTGGAGCTTCAGTCCAAGACGCAAGCGTCCGAGCTCGCGGCGGCCCTTGAGACTGCCAAGGCCGAAGCCCGAAAGGCCCTCCAAGAGTTGGAGGAGATGAAAAAGATAGTGGCGGGTAAGGCATTCTTTATGCAAAGCAGAAATATAAAAGTGAACTACTTGTTACTTACCCGGATCCGGAGCTCTCCAGGGGCATCCGCAGATCTTCCCCGCAGCGTATCCGACGCCACCGCATTCTACCGAGGTGAAGAGGGTAGCTCGACGGAGAAGGTGTTCTGGTCTCAGTATTCTGAGGCCGGACACCCTGTGCCCTTGAGCGACCAGCTGAAACAGCTGGTTGAGCTCCACAAGGCGGCCGAACAGGCCATGAAGGGCTTCATAGTTAGGTTGTGGCCCGGAGAGGCCCTGCTTGGGAGCTATTTTGGGCTGGTGCGGCGGCTGGTGGAGGCCTGTCCGAGGCTCGAGGTCATCAAGCGCTCCGTCTGCATCGAAGGTGCCCGTCGGGCCCTTGCCCGTGCAAAGGTGCACTGGGGTAAGCTGGACGGTGAGAAGCTTGTGAAGGACGGGCCGCCGCCGGGGAAGGAGCATCACAAGCCCAAGAACTACTACAAGGATGTTCTTGCAGGTGCCCGCCTTGTGGCGGATGAATGTACCAAGGATGTGATTTTTGAATGAACTCGCTTGTGTTTATCCTGTGCGCTGAAAACTTGTTCATATGCGCTAAGCAATGCTTATTGAATTTAAAATATTACTTTCTGTGCGGCCGTTTATCAAAAATTGAGAGATGGCCAGTCGTCGGCTTCTGCCCCCATGCCACTAATGCTGGGGTGTTCGGGATAAACCTGAGCGCTCTTTTTCCCATAGTCGGGCCCTTCGAGGGAGGCGCTCAGCACAGCGAACCAGGCAATCGGACTATAATGCTTGAACACTCTCACTTAGCCATAGAACTCTATAATTTTAAATTTCGGCGAAGCCCCTAGTTCGGAAGACCGAGTTCGGGGCGCTATCCACGCCTTGGCCGGACAAAGCCAGCTCCTCGCTCGAAGCGGCATAAGCCTTTAGGGACTCGAAAAACCTCTCGAACAGCGACCGGTCTCTCGCCACATCATGACAGTCAGTTTTAGCTTTCTCCACTGAGGTGCTTAACCCAGCTGAACCGGGGCACAATCGAAGTGGTTCTCCTAGTGCTACCTTAGCCGATATAGCGCAACATAAGGTACCAAAACATAGGAGCCGGGCAAACCCAACTATTGACCCAAATCATGATTCGGAGCCGATGCATATAGTGCTATAAGTTCGGGGTGCCGCACTTGTGAAAGTGTACGAACTTCTCACGCCATTATGAGGGGTACTGAAGCCCCTGGCGTGTTTGCCGTACCATGGTGTAGGGGTGCAATCATGTCATTTAATAAACATATATGTGAAAAGAAGATAATGCAAAAAATAGACAGAAGGCTATGCATTGTTTATAGAGAGGCTATTTATCAAAGCCGAATGATACAAATAGTGCGGTAAGCAAAAGATATTGGACTATTTAGTATGTCCTGACCAGGGGCAGGCCGCGGAATTGTATTTAAAACAGGTATACCGCTCGTAACAAAGACCACCTGGGAGTTCCATAATGCGGCATGGCTTGTCTGCCTCCCTGGAGCTTGCATCGTTTGTGCGGAAGTCGAATTGCCGAACAGGTCGTCCGAAGTATGCAGTCCTGAAAGTAAGAAAAAATTTAAAAAAGAATCCGGCAGCCCCTAGTACGTTTTAAGCCGTATTTTGGTCATGCCGTTATTGTGCCCCTTCCCCTGTGCCCATGCTATTTCAAGGGCGTAGTTAGTTTCGCTATGTCGCGAGAGCTGGGGTTGGGGCCGCATTGCTACGCTTGCTCAGAGTGTGCCAGGCGGTCCTGCTGTGGGTTACTCCGGGCGCGCTTGGTAGTGTCTGGCTTTTTGATGGCCGGACTGGAGAATTGCCTGAGAAGGCTACTTTGTACCTCCGCTGCGAGAGCCGCCGTGTGCTCCTCCATACGGAGGGAGCGTTCGGTGTTTCCGTTGACCGTGATTACTCCTCGAGGGCCTGGCATCTTGAGTTTGAGATATGCGTAGTGCGGCACCGCATTGAACTTTGCGAATGCGGTTCGTCCGAGCAGGGCATGATAGCCACTGCGAAACGGGACTATATCGAAGATTAACTCTTCGCTTCAGAAATTGTCCGGGGATCCGAAGACCACGTCAAGTGTTACTGAGCCTGTACAGTTGGCTTCTACACCTGGTATAATGCCTTTAAAGGTCATTTTTGTGGGCTTAATCCTTGAGGGATCTATGCCCATTTTCCGCACTGTATCCTGATAAAGCAGGTTCAGGCTACTGCCGCCATCCATGAGGACTCTTGTGAGATGAAATCCGTCGATGATTGGGCCGAGAACCAATGCGGCGAAGCTGCCATGATGGATGCTAGTGGGATGGTCCCTTCGATCAAAAGTGATCGGGCAGGAGGACCATGGGTTGAACTTTGGGGCGACTGGCTCCATCGCGTATACATCCCGTAGCGCACGCTTCCGCTCCTGCTTGGGAATGTGGGTTGCGTATATCATGTTCACCGTCCGCACTTGTGGGGGAAAGCCCTTCTGTCCATTGTTGTTTGGTGGCTTGGGCTCCTCCTCATCGTCGCTGTGCAGCCCCTTGTCTCTGTTTTCGGCACTTAACTTGCCTGCCTGCTTGAACACCCAACAATCCCTGTTAGTGTGATTGGCTGGCCTTTCGGGGGTGCCATGTATCTGGCACAAGCGGTCGAGTATTCGGTCCAAACTGGACGGGCCCTGAGTATTCTTTTTGAATGGCTTTTTCTGCTGACCGGATTTATAGCCTTTGAATCCAGCATTGACTGCCGTGTCTTCATTGCTGTCGCTGCTAACGCGGCGTTTTTGCTTATTCCGACGTGTCCTGCCACTTTTGTCCTTGGTATCCGAATTACCAGGGTTCTTTGATAAGTTGTTACTGCGAGCTAGCCAGCTGTCTTCTCCCGCGCAAAAGCGGGTCATGAGTGTCATGAGGGCTGCCATAGATTTCGGCTTTTCCTGTCCCAAGTGCCGGGCAAGCCATTCATCGCGGATGTTATGCTTGAAGGCTGCTAGGGCCTCTGCGTCCGGACAATCGACTATTTGGTTTTTCTTTGTTAGGAACCGTGTCCAGAATTGTCTGGCCGATTCCTTTGGCTGCTGAATTATGTGGCTTAAGTCGTCGGCATCCGGTGGTCGCACGTAAGTGCCCTGGAAGTTGTCGAGGAATGCGGCTTCCAGGTCCTCCCAAGAACCGATTGAGTCTGCTGGCAAGCTGTTAAGCCAATGCCGGGCCGGTCCTTTAAGTTTGAGTGGGAGGTATTTGATGGCGTGTAGATCATCGCCGCGTGCCATGTGGATGTGAAGGAGATAATCCTCGATCCATACCGCCGGATCTGTTGTGCCATCGTATGATTCGATGTTTACCGGTTTGAAACCCTCTGGGATTTTATGATCCATTACTTCATTCGTGAAGCATAGCGGGTGTGCGGTGCCTTTGTACTGGGCTACATCACGACGCAGCTCGGAAGGGCTATGTCTGTTGTGTTCGGCCCGGCCGGATTTGTTGTATTCGGAGTGAAGATTATCGTCACGTGCCGTAGGGCGCATGCGCGATCTGTAGATCGATCTTGTTTGTCTTGCCTTATCCTCCAGTACGTCTCGCAGGTCTGGCGCATTGTCCCGTGCCTTAGTTGAGCGGCGTCGGGGCATGGCTTGGGTGAAGGACCGAGAGGCCTCTCTGCCGCGGCCTCGAGGTGGCCGGTCTGCCATGTCGTGCGCTGGTGATGTAGGTGCTTCCTCCTCTGATCGGGGTAGCGGCCTGCGCTTTGGGTAATTCTTGGAAGGGCGTTCGAGTTCATACTCTTCGGCCGCAAGGACTTCAGTCCATCTGTCAGCTAGCAAATCTTGGGCAGCTCTAAGCTGTTGCTGCTTTTTCTTGAGGCTGCTTGCCGTGGCTAAAAGCTTGCGTTTGAAACGCTCTTGCTCGGCGGGGTCTGATGGTATGACGAATTCGTCGTCATCGAGGCTTGCCTCATCTTCGGAGGGAGGCATATAGTTATCAGCCTCGACCTCTCAGTCTGCCGCTCTCTCATGAGGGCTGGCTTCTCCATCTTCCTGTGCCGAATCTTGCTGAGGTGGGTGTTCTTCGGCGCTATCCGGGGTAGTATTATCTCCCGTGCCGGAATCACCATTTTTGCTTTGGCTGGATTTAGAGCGGCGCCGCTGACGCCGACGCTTTGGCTGTTTCTTGGGGGTGTCATCCCCCACTGTTCCATCACCATCTCCATCTTTTGGAGTATCCACCATGTATATGTCATATGACGAGGTGGCCTTCTAGCGCCCTACAGGTGCTGGTTCCTGTTCGTCTCCTACATCGTCGTCCATACCGTCGATGTCTTCGGAGCCGAAGTCAAGCATGTCGGTTAAATCGTCGACAGTGGCTACAAAGTGGGTGGTGGGTGGGCTTTGAATTTCTTCATCGTCCGTATCCCACCCTCGCTGACCATAATCCGGCCAGGGCTCTCCTGATAAAGAGAGAGACTTAAGAGAATCCAGCATGTCGCCAAAAGGCGAGTGCTGAAAGATGTCTGCGGCGGTGAACTCCATTATCGGCGCCCAATCGGATTCGATTGGCAGGGGCGCAGGGGGTTCAGAGTCCGGGGAGGAGTCCGGATCCTCGGAGTCACGGGTCGTGCAGAGTGCGGGGCTAGCTTTCGGCTCGATCGCCTTTGAGATCGTAGCCCCCGAGGTGACGTCCAACCGCTCGTCCTTGATTGGCGCAATAGGCTCCGAGTTTGGGGTCGGAACCGATGCGTGTGCGGCCTCCAGGACACTGTCCGGAGGCAGAGCTAGATCATGCCCCTCGAGATAGTGCGGCGCTCTTGGCCGTGGCTCGAACCCGTCGAAGATCAAGTCTCCGCGGATGTCAGCCATGTAGTTTAAGGTTCCAAACCTGACTCAATGGCCAGGGGCGTAGCTTTCGATTTGCTCCAGGTGGCCAAGCGAATTGGCCCGCAGAGCGAAGCTGCCGAAGACGAAGATCTGTCCGGGGAGAAAAGTCTCACCCTGGACCGCATCGTTGTTGATGATCAAAGGAGCCATCGGGCCTAAAGGCGACGACATAGAGGAACTCTCAATGAAAGCACCAATGTCGGTGTCAAAACCGACGGATCTCGGGTAGGGGGTCCCGAACTGTGCGTCTAGGCCGGATGGTAACAGGAGGCAGGGAACACGATTTTTTTACCAGGTTCGGGCCCTCTCGATGGAGGTAAAACCCTACGTCTTGCTTGATTAATATTGATGATATGGGTAGTACAAGAGTAGATCTACCACGAGATCAAGGAGGCTAAACCCTAGAAGCTAGCCTATGGTATGATTGTTGTATATGGAGTTGATTGCCTACGGACTACAACCCTCCGGTTTATATAGACACCGGATAGGGTTAGGGTTACATAGAGTCGGTTACAATGGTAGGAGATCTTGAATATCCGCATCGCCAAGCTTGCCTTCCACGCCAAGGAAAGTCCCATCCGGACACGGGACGAAGTCTTCGATCTTGTATCTTCATAGTCCTGGAGTCCGGCGGAAGGTATAGTCCGGCTACCCGAACACCCCCTAATCCAGGACTCCCTCATGTCCACTGCAAGGAGGTGCGACAAGATAAGCTGGCAGCAATCAAGGTCGCCAACACCCAGAAGCATGACTTCCGATCTTTTATGGAGACTTTCATCGTTGCAGCCACTCGAATCACCGACGGCGTCGACCTGGACGAGTTCGTCGAGCCTGCCAGTCCTCCTCCTGCGGAGTGAACAAACTTTTATGCGCCACCTTAAATTTGCCTCGGAATGCCGAGTGGTTTTTGTAACCGTTAAACTCTTTCGGGCTGAATGCCCGAGCACTTTGATCTGTGGTCCGGAACCTTTAGGATTTATCTGAACTTGGTTTATCGTTGAATATCTTCATGAATCCTCCGTCAAGTGGAACTCATTCTTCACTTGAGACAACTTTTGTATTTGTGGCGCAGTTCCGAAGGAGAAGGTTGCAGTCGACCTACACCTCGTCGTCCTTGCGGGTCAGCGATGGAGCGCACGTTGTATTTGTGGCGAAGGTCCCAAGGAGAAGGTGGTAGTCGACCTGCACCTCGTCGTCCTTGCGGAGTGGGATGGAGCGCATGTTGTATTTGTGGCGAAGCTCCCAAGGAGAAGGTGGCAGTCGACCTGCACCTCGTCGTCCTTGCGGAGTAGGATGGAGCGCATGTTGTATTTGTGGCGAAGCTCCCAAGGAGAAGGTGGCAGTCGACCTGCACCTCGTCGTCCTTGCGGAGTGGGATGGAGCGCACATTGTATTTGTGGCGAAGCTCCCAAGGAGAAGGTGGCAGTCGACCTGCACCTCGTCGTCCTTGCGGAGTGGGATGGAGCTCACGTTGTATTTGTGGCAAAGCTCCCAAGGAGAAGGTGGCAGTCGACCTGCACCTCGTCGTCCTTGCGGAGTGGGATGGAGCGCATGTTGTATTTGTGGTGAAGCTCCCAAAGAGAAGGTGGCAGTCGACCTGCACCTCGTCGTCCTTCTGGATTGAGATGGAGCGCACGTTGTATTTGTGGCGAAGCTCCCAAGGAGAAGGTGGCAGTCGACCTGCACCTCGTCGTCCTTGTGGATTGAGATGTGTTTCGTACTTAGGCGAGTACTGGACTGCAGCTAAGCCCCCGAGTGGGAGGCTGGCTCACCACTCGGTAGGATTTTCAAATACTTAGGCGAGTACTGGACTACAGCTAAGCCCCCGAGTGGGAGGCTGGCTCACCACTCGGTAGGATTTTCAAATACTTAGGCGAGTACTGGACTGCAGCTAAGCCCCCAAGTGGGAGGGTCGCTCACCACTCGGTAGGATTTTCAGATACTTAGGCGAGTACTGGACTGCAGCTAAGCCTCCTAGTGGGTGGGTCGCTCACCACTCGGTAGGATTTTCAAATACTTAGGCGAGTACTAGACTGCAGCTAAGCCACCGAGTGGGAGGGTCGCTCACCACTGGTAGGATTTTTCAAATACTTAGGCGAGTACTGGACTGCAACTAAGCCCCCGAGTGGGAGGGTCGCTCTCCACTCGATAGGATTTTCAAACTTAGGCGAGTACTGGACTGCAGCTAAGCCCCCGGATGGGAGGGTCGCTCACCACTCGGTAGGATTTTCAAATACTTAGGCGAGTACTGGACTGCAGCTAAGCCCCCGAGTGGGAGGGTTGCTCTCCACTCGGTAGGATTTTTCAAATACTTAGACGAGTACTGGACTGCAGCTAAGCCCCCGAGTGGGAGGGTCACTCTCCACTCAGTAGGATTTTCAAACTTAGGCGAGTACCGGACTACAGCTAAGCCCCCGGGTGGGAGGGTCGCTCACCACTCAGTAGGATTTTCAAATACTTAGGCGAGTACTGGACTGCAGCTAAGCCCCCGAGTGGGAGGGTTGCTCCCCACTCGGTAGGATTTTTCAAATACTTAGGCGAGTACTGGACTACAGCTAAGCCCCCGAGTGGGAGGCTGGCTCACCACTCGGTAGGATTTTCAATACTTAGGTGAAACGGGTTCGCAGCTAAGCCCTCGAGTGGGAGGCTAGCTCAACACTCGGTAGGAAATTATTTTTACAAACTTAGGTGAAACGGATTCGCAGCTAAGCCACCCGCTGGGGGATTTCTTCCGCAAACAAAAACAACAACAATCACTGGGAAAATTATAACGCTCTTGTCTTTGATAAATAAACTACAGGAGTTTTTCTTATTACATCTCATCCGAGTGAGAATTCAAGTATAAAAGGGGCGGAGCAGCTCCGCATTCCAGGCTTGTGGTTCATCAATCTGGCGATCGACATTATAAAGGTGATATGCTCCATTGTGGAGGACTCTGGTGACTATGAAGGGACCTTCCCAAGTAGGAGCGAGTTTGTGTGGTTTCTGTTGATCCACTCGGAGGACCAAGTCTCCTTCTTGGAAGGCTCGACTCTTCACATTTCTGGCATGGAATCGACGCAAGTCTTGCTGATAGATGGTCGATCAGATCATGGCCATTTCTCTTTCTTCTTCCAGGAGGTCGACTGCGTCCTGCCGGGCTTGTTCCGCTTCATCTTCAGAGTAGAGCTCGACTCGGGGTGCGTTGTGAAGCAGGTCACTCGGAAAATTGCTTTGGCTCCGTTGACCAGAAAGAATGGGGTTCTCCCGGTCGATCGGTTCGGGGTTGTCCTCAATCCCCAAAGAACTAATGGAAGCTCGTCGACCCATGTGCCTGCTGCGTGCTTGAGATCGCGCATCAATCGAGGCTTCAGTCCTTTGAGAATTAAGCCGTTTGCTCTTTCCGCTTGTCCATTTGACTGGGGGTGAGCGACCGAAGCATAGTCGACTCGTGTGCCCTGAGAGGCACAAAAGGCTCTGAATTTGTCGGAATCGAAGTTTGACCCATTGTCAGTGATGATGCTATGCGGAACTCCATATCTGAATATCAACTCTCTGATGAAACTGATAGCAGTGCAAGCATCAAGATTCTTGATAGGCTTAGCTTCAATCCATTTGGTGAACTTGTCGACTGCTACTAGCACATGAGTGAAGCCGCTCCTGCCCGTTCTCAGTGGTCCAGCCATGTCCAGTCCCCAAACGGCGAAGGGCCAGACGAGTGGAATGGTTTTCAGGGCTGACGCGGGCTTGTGCGACATGTTGGAGTAAAACTGACATCCTTCACACTTGTCGACTATCTCTTTCGCCATTTCATTCACTCTTGGCCAGTAGAATCCCGCTCAGTATGCTTTAGCCACAATGGTCCGAGAGGACGCATGATGACCACAGGTCCCCGAGTGGATATCATCAAGGATCATCTAACCTTCTTCTGGTGTTATACACTTCTGACTGACTCCAGCCGCGCTTTCTCTATACAACTGTCCCTTTATGACTGTAAAGGCCTTGGATCGACGGACGATCTGTCGAGCCTCTTCTTTGTCCTTTGGGAGTTCTTTCCTTAGGATGTACGCGATGTACGGTATCGTCCAGTCGGGAGTGATGACCAAGACTTCCATGATCAGGTCGACCACAGCTGGAACTTCAACTTTAGTCGGATCCGTGGCACTTTTTGGCTACAGGGCTTCTTCAGTGAAGGGATCCTCCTGAACTAATGGTGTGTGGATGTGTTCCAAAAACACATTGCTAGGAATGGCTTCTCTTTTGGAACCTATTTTTGCCAAATCATCAGCTGCTTGATTTTTCAGTCGGGGTATGTGATGAAGTTCTAACCCCTCGAATTTCTTCTCCAGCTTTCTCACTGCATTGCAATAACCAGTCATGGCTGGACTTCTGACGTCCCACTCCTTCATCACCTAATTAACCACCAAATCTGAGTCGCCATAGACCATGAGGCGACGGACGCCGAGTGAAATGGCCATGCGCAACCCATATAAAAGTGCTTCATATTCTGCCTCGTTATTGGAGGAATCAAAGTGGATTTGAAGAACATATCTGAGCTTATCTCCTCGGGGGGAGACCAATACCACCCCGGCACTGGAACCATTCAGCATTTTGGAACCGTCGAAGAACATGGTCCAATGTTCCGAGTGAACCTGAGTCGGTAGTTGCTGTTCAATCCACTCGGCGACGAAATCTGCTATTGCCTGGGACTTGATAGCTTTCTTTGCCTCAAACTTGATATCTAGAGGAAGGAGTTCAATCGTCCATTTTGCCACTCGACCGGTTGCATCTTTGTTATGCAGGATCTCTGACAATGGAGCGTCGCTGACGACTGTAATGGAATGATCAGAGAAGTAGTGAGCAATCTTCTTTGTGGTCATATAAATCCCATATACAAGCTTCTGATAATGAGGATATCTTTGCTTCGACGGGGTCAAAACTTCAGAAATATAATATACTGGGCACTGAACTTTGAAGGCTTTTTCTTCTTCTTCCCGCTCGACCATAAGTACCGTACTGACTTCTTGTCCCGTGGCTGCGATGTAAAGCAGCAAAGTCTCTTTGCTAATTGGGGCAGCAAGCACCGGCTGGGTGGAGAGCAGAGCTTTGAGCTCTGCAAACGCTGCATCAGCTTTAGGAGTCCACTCAAACTTGTCGGACTTCTTCATCAATCGGTAAAGAGGCAATGCCTTTTCACCGAGACGAGAGATGAATCGACTTAAAGCGGCCAAGCAACCCATAAGCTTCTGGACGTCGTGCACTCACACATGACTTTTCACTCAGAGTATAGTACCGACTTTTTCTGGATTGGCGTCGATTCCCCATTCGGAAACGAGAAAACCGAGTAACTTTCCGCCAGGGACTCCGAATGTGCACTTTGATGGATTAAGCTTGATATCATACCTCCTGAGGTTGGCAAAGGTTTCAGCAAGGTCAGTCAGCAGGTCGGAACCCTTCCGTGACTTGACCACAATATCATCCATGTATGCTTCCACATTCCAACTGATTTGAGTGAGCAAACACTTCTGAATCATCCTCATGAATGTGACTCCGGCATTCTTGAGGCCAAACGGCATGGTAACATAACAGAAGCACCCGAATGGAGTGATGAAAGCTGTTTTGATCTCGTCGGGTCCATACAGACGGATCTGATGGTACCCGGAATAGGCGTCTAAAAAAGACAGTCGCTCACATCCCGCAGTCGAGTCGACTATCTGGTCGATGCGGGGGAGAGGAAAATGATCTTTCGGGCAGGCCCAATTGATATGTTTAAAGTCAATGCACATGCGAAGTGACTTGTCCTTCTTGGGGACCATGACAACGTTGGCGAGCCACTCAGAGTGGTAGATCTCTCGGATGAACTCCGCTGCTAGGAGCCGAGCCACCTCCTCACCAATAGCCTTTCTCTTTTGGATGGCAGACCGTCGGACATGTTCTTTGACAGGTTTTACTTTTGAGTCGACTCGTAGGCGGTGCTCAGCCAGCCCCCTGGGAACACCTGGCATGTCAGACGGCTTCCATGCGAAAATGTTCCAGTTCTCACGGGGGAACTGGATGAGCGCTTCTTCCTATTTGGAGTCGAGTGTTGTTGAGATATGAGTCGGAGCAGCACTGGGATCGGTCGGGTGAATGTGAGCCGGCTTCGTTTCGCCAGACGACTGAAAAGCTGATTCTATAGCGGGCTTCTTGGCTCGCAACAAATCACTCGGGTCTGCAGTCTTCTGGTATTCCTGCAGCTCCACCACTGCCATCTGAGCATCAGCGATCTTTGAGCCTTTCTTAAAACACTCTTTTGCTTCTTCCGATTACCCGTAACAGTGATCACACCTTTGGGACCATGCATCTTCAACTTGAGATACACATAACATGGTCGAGCCATGAAGCGTGCATAAGCCGGCCTGCCCAAAATAGCGTGATAAGCACTCTGGAAATCTACAACTTCGAACGTCAACTTTTCTTTGCGGTAATTCTTGGAATCACCGAAAACCACATCAAGAGCAATCTGGCCGAGTGACTCAGCCTTCTTTCCAGGAATGACTCCATGGAAACTCATGTTGCTGGTACTGAGTCTGGACATCGGAATGCCCATCCCTTTCAACGTCGATGCATACAGTATGTTCAAACCACTGCCACCATCCATCAAGACTTTGGTCAGTCGAGTGCCTTCAACAACTGGTCGACCACCAAAGCTTGCCTCCCAGGGGTGGCAATGTGCGTTGGGTGATCGGACTGG
Organism: Triticum monococcum; assembly: GCA_034509565.1. NCBI lineage: Eukaryota > Viridiplantae > Streptophyta > Magnoliopsida > Poales > Poaceae > Triticum > Triticum monococcum. Next base: position 747,581,249 of record CM067843.1, on the reverse strand, counting down.
TCGAATGTGATGGCAGTCTGAGACCACTTCAGATAACTGGGTGTTGCCGGAGCAACCATATTCACCTCATGGTTGATAACTTTCAGTCGACTTTTGCTTTCAACGTCAGCAAAAATCATCAGGGTGGAATTGACCTGGGGGTATCCATCATCATTGTCTTCCTTTTCCTCAACTTTGTCTGACTCCTTTTCCTTATCTTTGGGCTGCTTGCCCTGGAACTGCTGGATCAAGAGCTGACACTGGCGAGTGGTATGTTTCAGGTAAATGAACCTACCCTCTTCATCTTTCTTGGTGTGGATGTGACATGGCAAATCCAACACATCATTTCCGTCTTGGTCTTTAACTTTCTTGGGGTTCCAAGGTCCTTTGGGTTTCCCCTTAAACTTTCCTTGAGTTACAGCCAAGGCTTCCCCAGGAGCAGCTGGCTCGGCTTTCTGCTTCTGTTTCCGATTGGAATTCCCTCCTACGGTTTCTTGAGCGACTGACTTGAGCTTGCCACTCCTGAGTCGATCCTCATCTTCACCATTAGCGTACTTGGTGGCAATCTCCATCATCCGATTCAGAGACATATCTCCGGTTCGACCGAATTTCAGATTCAGTTCTCTGTACTTGACGCCTTCTTTGAAGGCACAGACTGCTTGGTGGTCAGGCACATTCTCTACCGTGTGATGTAACGTGATCCATCTCTGGATGTAATCCCTCAAAGTTTCATTCGGCTTCTGCATGCAAGACCACAGTTCCGTCAGTCCTGCCGCCCGCTTGCATGTTCCTTCAAATGTGGTGACAAACACTCGGGCGAGATCTTCCCAAGTGTAAATGCTGCTGGGTGCTAACTGATTCAGCCACGCTCTGGCCGAGCCCTCCAACATGAGAGGCAGGTGCTTCATGGCCACTTCATCATTGCCACCGCCAATCTGGACGGCCACTCGGTAGTCTTCAAGCCAAGTATCGGGCTTGGACTCACCAGTGAACTTACTGACTCCAGTCGCCAACCTGAAGTTGGGAGGAATCACACCGGCCCTGATGGCTCTACTAAAGCACTCTGGCCCCGAAACATGTACTCTGCTGCTGGTAGGTGCATCTCTGTCATGACCTTCTCGGTGAGCTCTGTTCCTGTCGACCAAACCTTGAATGAGAATGGATCTCGCATCAAAGCCTGGTTCCCTGGGGTCGACTGGAATCCTTCGCCCAACACTATGAGGGCACCTGTCATCCTGCTATCGAGGCACATACGATCCGCTCCTCGGGGGAGGGGTGGGCACTCGACGTCGATCGTCACAATTGAATCGGTGATCATACTACTCACGGTTCTCGTACTGATTACGCCGGTCCCCATGTCCCTCATGCCTCGGGGGCGATCTTGGGCTATGAGCCGACTAGACTGTGTCTGCAGCAATGGATCTGCTATGAATCCTATTCCGCGACTGAGAAACAGCGGAGTTCTGGTCTCCTGCTGCCCGGAGTAACGCTCTAATCTGCAACAAGCTTCTGCCGGCCTCCGACTGGGAAGGCTGAATCGACTCTGCTATATGGGCTGCAGCTGCTAAATTCTGAATTGGAGTTCGATATACCTGCGGGGGCGGAAAGAGCTGACGTCGACTGGATTCTGGAACCCGTTGTCGCGCACGCTCGTCGAGTGCTTGCTGGAGGTTCTCCAGTCGAGTGCGCTCGGCCAAGTTTGCCAAGCGCACGTCCTCCAAGGCATGAGCCTCGGGGGTTTCTCCAACGATAGGAGTGTGCAGTGCATCCATGTTTCGGCGACGAAGTTCTTCCCTCTGCAGCGGCGTGAGAGGCTCAGGGAGATATTCCTCATGGGGACGCGACGGGTCGCCTCCACCCGCGCCTCCGTTGGTGCGGGGAAAACCGGGAGGACTGGGCGGTCCATCGACCATCAGAACCTCCACTGCCGGATCACTGCTGTCGCACTCGGATGCGGTCTCTGCGGAGCCAGTCGAACAGGCCGTAGAGGGATTCGTCGGGCTCGATCATCGTGACTTGAGGGGTGGCCGACTGGCGTGCCACCACGTGTCTCACCCACCGCTGAAGTCTCGACCGACCGAAGCGCTTGTGCCGGCGGGAAACAGGGAGGGAGGACAACACAGGAACCGACCGATAATGGGTCGACGGTTGCCGCAAGAGGACGCACGCGCGAAAGTGCGTTGCCCCGCGGACAAGGAGTGCGTTCACGTCGAGCGGAGCCTCCTGAAGCCAAGCGGAGTCGTCGGCGATGAACGTGAGCGCGCCGAGACGGATCTCGCGGCCCTCCACCAAAACTCCACCAGAAACCATGGTGATTTGGATCGAAAAAGATCGCAACTCCTCCAACAAATCGCTAAAACACCTGCCCCATGGTGGGCGCCAACTGTCGTGGTTCTAAGTCTGACAGCAATGTAGGGGGGTAGGTATGGAGAGGCAAGATCTTAGCTATGGAGTAGTTGTAAGCACACGAGGTTTACGAGTTCAGGCCCTTCTCGGAGGAAGTAATAGCCCTACATCTCGGAGCCCGGAGGCAGTCGACTGGATTATGCGTGTATGAATTACAGGGGTGCGAACCCTTTACACTGAGGGGGGTGGCTTATATAGAGTTCGCCGGACCCCTCCGGTCCTCAGTTGTGCAGAGTTTTAAATACATTAAGGTCGGGCGTTACTGGTAACGCCCCTAATAAAGTGCTATGATGACCATAAAAGCTACTTAATAACCGACCGTTAGCGTGCGGGGTGCCTTTAGGTCACCTGGCCGTCGAATGGTTGGATCTTGGTCGAGTGATTGCTTCTTGGTCGAGTGTCTTCGAGTCTGTCGAGTGGAACACCTCCAAGTCGATTGAAAGGTGATTTCTTCTAGAGATGTCCTTGAGTAGGGCAGTTGGGACAGGTCCATGGCCCTACCCTAGGTACATAGCTTCATCACATACCACATGAATTTCATGCCTTCAATAGCTCAAAAAATAACATTGAAGCTCTGAATGTCATCTTGTTCTACACCAAAATGAAAAGCAGCGGCTTGTCTTAAATCAAATAGAAGGGGAGGTCAAGGGACTGAATAGAGGCATGGCCATCAAGATCGAGGGCTAGTGGTGAGGAGTACTCCAAGGAGTCAGTCACGGCCCGTAGAGGGCGAGCCGCGGCCGGCAGCAAACCCATCACGATCAGTGAAAGGCATGTCATGGTGCCAGATGTGACGGGTGAAGGGAGAGTCACAGCCGATGGGGAGCCCATCAGGGCCGGTGGAGGGAAAGTTGCTACTGACGAAGCTCTCGTTGCAGCCGGAGTAGGGCAAGGGCTAGCCGGCGGAGGTCTCGTTGCAGCCGGCGTAGGGCAGCCAAATCCATCTCACGAACAGTTAAGGATTATGGCACTAGATGGCGCATAGGAGAGGGGGGGGGGGTTGTGCTAATGTGTGTTTAAGTTGCTGGTGGGAGCTCCGCCTTTAGCAGATGCCGTTCTCTACAGATCCAACGGCATGAGATCCAAGTTTTCAGATTTTCACTGAAATCAAGTTTTCACTTGATACTTCACCATGCAGGTAATAACAAAAGAATGAAGGATCGACATTCAGCTTATCTATGAAGTTTTAGATATAGCAAAGCCCAGTCTTCTGGCATCTAAAAATGCCTTCCAGTTGCGTGTCGCCCATGGAGCATATTGCCCACGAAGCAATGATGAACAAGTGGCTATAGTAGATCTTCACGAGTTCAAAGCCACACGACCAGCGACCTACGCAGCGTGTCGCCTGAATTCGTAGTTTCCTCCAATGAAGCAGGCAACGACAAAGCACGAGGACCAAAAGCAAGTCGTCCAAAATGCTAACGCCCGAGAGTCTCCCAAGTTCCCCTCCTCATCTACCTATGTACACCATCTAGCTATGTTGTGTACTCTCTGAAGACAATGTCCATTTCATTGTATGCCGCCAAGTTCTGTAATCAACATAGCAATCTGCACTACCTACTGTGTAGTTCTCATGCTACTTGGCAAGACGCAGTGAACTATCAATAGAAAAAAGTTGGTCTTGGACCCTTTTTGAATAGGACAGTGATCGATGTCGGCCGACCGGCCCATACTTTTGGCCGGTCGGCCCTCAGCCATTCGATTCAGCTGTGCGCAACCATCCGATTGGATTCCCCACATCGTATTCTTCCTCCTTCCTCGCCTTCGATTTGGATCCCCATGTTTGTCTTCTTCCTTTCCTCGTGTCGGCGCGCGTCGGCCACCCTCGACATTGTACTCTCCCATAGGCCACCCATGCCGCCCTACTCGTCCTCGGTCCCGTGCTCGCCGACAACTAGAGATATCACTTGTAAGAACATGCAGCAAAACACATCGTGCTCCGCCATCACTACAGTTGCAGCTCCGTCTAGACGGTTGTAGCTCCCGTCGGTCGATCTCGACTCCTGTCGAGACGGTCGAAACTCGTGCCACCATCGGACAGCATCACCGTCGCAGCTCCACCATGAGCGGTTGTAGCACATCTAGATGTTGGCTCTGTTGGAAATATGAGCAATTTACCATATGATTTTATTAACGGAAATACTACATAAAGCATGACTAAAATAGCAGAGATAAAGCAAGTCATTCAATCTGACAGAGAGAAGGTAAGTAGCATCTACAAATATGAGCTGTAACCAAACAAATCTAGGGTAGATAGTAGAGCAAGTTGCATATATGAAGAAGAACCTAACATATGTAAGGCATACACTAGAACAAAGAACTGTGGCAGGACCTCTAACAAAACAAGCAAGAACATGTATAGGACAACAGCAGCAGCAGAAGCACTGACTTGGGGTCGACATCCTCGCCAGCCATGTCGTCGAAGAGGTTGTCGACGTTGGGGAAGAAGTCGTCGTCGGGGAAGTAGACGTCGGAGTCCGGGGCGACCGTGACGAAGAAGTCAGTAGTCGCGCGGAGCGCTTCCCAAAAACCTTATCACCCTTCTCCCATACAGGAGTACATGACTCAAAGAGGTGCGGTTTCGGAGGCCTACTGTCCCGACCTGCGGTGCACGCCGCAAGCCGGAATGGGGAAGAACGTAGCACTAGCTCAGTGCTTAAGAACATGGGGGCGAGAGGAATGTGTTGTTCTGCTGTACATCTCTGGAGAGGAGCGACCTCCCTTTTATAGGCATAGGAGAGAGAGGCGAGAGGGCAGCGTCGGAAGGTGAAACAAAAAGAAGGATACGAAGCGAATAGCCAGCAACCGAAAAGTTGCACCGTTTGCATTCAATCTCCACTATCGAAAAATCTTTTCATCTTCCGTGTGACCTTTCGTATACCAGTCGTGCATGGCAAAAATTTAGACATCGGCTCGGCTCATTCCCGCAACCCGCGGCATGTCGTGACGAGGCGTGGCGAGGCATGCGGCAGAGGAGGAGCGCGTGTGAATGTCCCTCTTGTTCTCATGCTCATACATGTGGAAAAACATCCTCCCTTATAAGGAGGTCCAACTCCCACCAAACTAGCAATATGGGACTAAACTTTAGTTCCACCTCTTGCCTTTCACGAATGGGCTGAGTGAGCCTCTAGGATTTATTAGGAATTTCTGAAACTGCTATTGGGCTGGCCCAAAATAGACAAAATTCCAGCAATTCCCCACCAGATCCCAGAGGCACACAAAATTTGCCTTTGGTTCCAAAACACTATTTTATATACCGGTACTGCAGTGGAGACTGTTAAGTTGAACTTCCACCTAGAACTCTATGCTACACTAGTAAGCAACTTGAATAGTGGACTGAGCCTTGAACTGCATGTTTTCTGCGAATCAAGCTTCACACAAAGCCTTGACCGATACTAGGCTACCGTGGGTCTTTCCTACGGTTGGAGCTTATGCGTCATACTCCGAGACCTTTCATGAGTTTACTAGAGAGCACCCTACTCTCATAGATTGCGAAGTTTAACAATCAGACTCATATAGGTGTGTTCTTCAAAAGATGTTATGCGGGACAACATCTCTGCTTAAATGAGCCACTTAGAACACATTAAGATATACATCAACCTGCCATGCAGATTTAGGAGAGTATTGCATCTTCATGGAATGGTATTGTTAACAGTAAGGATACTCTCCTCTCAGTTGACCAACAGCTTGTCTCCACATCTAATTGACGGGATCTCCGATCACATAGACTAGGTTACCACTGTGAACAACTCATATTGTGGGTCTCATACCCATCTCCTTTGATGCATTATCTATCACATTACGTGATAGACCCTTAGTAAAAGGATTTGCCAGATTTTTAGACGTTTGGATATAATCCAATGCAATAACTTCGGAGTTTTTCATTTTTCTAGCAGACTTTATCCTTCTCTGAGCGTGTCTTGATGACTTCACGTTATCCTTTGAGCTGCTCACTTTCGTCATTATAGTTTGATTGTCGTAGTTCATAAGGATACCCGGTACAGGTTTCTCAACTACCGGCAAGTCATTCAAGAGCCGATGAAGCCAATCTGCTTCGACCGTAGCTGTATCTAGTGCTGTGAGTTCTGCTTCCATTATTGACCTCGTTAAGATGGTCTGCTTGCAAGACTTCCAAGAAACAGCGCCACCTCCATGAGTGAATACATATCCGCTCGGGCCTTTATCTCATCAGCATCTGAGATCCAGTTTGAGTCACTATACCCTTCCAGTACCTTTGGGTACCCAGTGTAGTGAATTCCATAACTCGTAGTGCCTTTCAATTAACACATAACTCTCTCTAGATCTTTCCAATGCACATCTCCAGGTTTTGAGAAAAAACGGCTCAGTTTGCTAACAACAAAAGAGATGTCAGGTCTTGTACCACTTGCTAAATACATAAGCGAGCCAATAATCTGAGAATACTTCAATTGATCTCTAGCAATTCTTCGATTCTTTTGAAGCAGCACACTAGCATCGTATGGTGTTGGAGAGGGCTTGCAGTCACTGTAGCCAAAGCGACTCTAGATCTTTTCCACATAGTGAGATTGAAGCAATGCAATCCTACCTTCATCGTCTCTCAATAACTTGATGTTCAGAATGACATTAGCCACTCCTAAATCCTTCATCTCAAAACAACGAGATAGGAAATCCTTGACCTCCTTAATAACATTCAGATTTGTTCCGAAAATCAGTATGTCGTCAACATACAAGGAAAGGATAACTCCCTCGCCCCACCATGGCGATAGTACACACATTTATCAGCTTCGTTTATAACAAAGTCTGTAGCTGTTAAAGTTTTCTTTCAAACTTCATGCCACTATTTGGGTGCTTGCTTGAGTCATACAAAGACTTTAACAACTTACACACTTTTCCTTCCTGACCATCTACTACAAACCCATCTGGTTGTTCCATATAATTTTTCTCTTCCAACTCTCCATTTAGGAAAGCAGTCTTGACATCCATTTGATGAATGAGAAGACCATGTGAGGCAGCTAATGAAAGTAGCACGCAGATAGTGGTCAGTCGAGCCACAGGTGAGTAAGTATCAAATAAGTCTTCACCTTCCTTTTGGGTATAACCCTTGGCCACCAGTCGTGCCTTGTACTTCTCGATAGTACCATCAGGCCTAAGCTTCTTCTTGAATAACCATTTGCACCCTATAGGTTTGCACCCATAAGGATGATCAATTATCTCTCAAGTTTCATTTGCCAAGACGGAATCCATCTCACTACGGACTGCTTCCTTCCAGTAGTCAGCATCTTCATATGCATAGGCCTTTGAAATAGAACTGGGAGTGTCATCTATTAGATAGACAAGAAAATCTGAAGGAAATATGCCCTAGAGGCAATAATAAAGTTGTTATTTATATGTCCTTATATCATGATAAATGTTTATTATTCATGCTAGAATTGTATTAACCGGAAACTTAGTACATGTGTGAATACAAAGACAAACAGAGTGTCCCTAGTATGCCTCTACTTGACTAGCTCGTTAATCAAAGATGGTTAAGTTTCCTAGCCATGGACATGTGTTGTTATTTTATGAACACGATCACATCATTAGGTAATGATGTGACGGACAAGACCCATCCGTTAGCTTAGCATAATGATCGTTCAGTTTTATTGCTACTGCTTTCTTCATGACTTATACATGTTCCTCTGACTATGAGATTATGCAACTCCCGAATACCGGAGGAACACCTTGTGTGCTATCAAATGTCACAACGTAACTGGGTGATTATAAATATGCTCTACAGGTGTCTCCGATGGTGTTTGTTGAGTTGGCATAGATCGAGATTAGGATTTGTCACTCCGTGTATCAGAGAGGTATCTCTAGGCCCTCTCGGTAATGCACATCACTCTAAGCCTTGCAAGCATTGTTACTAATGAGTTAGTTAGAGATGATGCATTACGGAACGAGCAAAGAGACTTGCCAGTAACGAGATTGAACTAGGTATGAGGATACTGACGATGGAATCTTGGGCAAGTAACATACCGATGACAAAGGGAACAACGTATATCGTTATGCGGTTTGACCGATAAAGATCTTCGTAGAATATGTGGGAGAAAATATGAACATCCAGGTTCCGCTATTGGTTATTGACCAGAGACGTGTCTCGATCATGTCTACATAGTTCTTGAACCCGTAGGGTCCGCACGCTTAACATTCAGTGACGATCGGTATTATGAGTTTATGTGTTTTGATGTACCGAAGTTTGTTCAGAGTCCCATATGAGATCGGGGACATGACGAGGAGTCTCGAAATGGTCGAGACGTAAAGATCAATATATTGTAAGGCTATATTCGAGACGTAAAGATCGATATATTAGAGTGATTCGGGTATTTTTTCGGAGTACCGGAAAGTTACGGGAATTCGTATTGGGCCTTAATGGGCCATATGGGAAAGGAGAGAAAGGCCTCAAGGGTGGCCGCGCCCCTTCCCCATGGACTGGTCTGAATTGGACTAGGGAAAGGGGGTGCCCCCTTCCTTCCTTCTCCTTCTCCCTTCTCTTTTTCCTATTCCATGTGGGAGGTGGAATCCTACTAGGACTAGGGAGTCCTAGTAGGACTCCACACTTTGGGCACGCCCTATGAGGGCCGGCCTCCTCCTTCCTCCATCCTTTATATACGTGGCCAGGGGCACCCCATAGACACACAAGTTGATCATTGATCTCTTAGCCATGTGAGGTGCCCCCCTCCACCATAATCCACCTCGGTCATATCGTAGCGGTGCTTAGGCGAAGCCCTATTCCGGTAGCATCATCATCACCGTCATCACGCCGTCGTGCTGACGAAGCTCTCCCTCGACACTCTGCTGGATCGTGATTTCATGGGACGTCACCGAGCTGAACGTGTGCAGATCGCAGAGGTGTCGTACCTTCGGTGCTAGGATCGGTCGATCGTGAAGACGTACGACTACATCAACCGCGTTGTCATAATGCTTCCGCTTACGGTCTACGAGGGTACGTGGACAACACTCTTCCCTCTCGTTGCTATGCATCACCATGATCTTGCAGTCCTCTATCTCTTGCTCCTAGTAGGAACTTAATTGTTCTCCTCCACAGGATTTTCAAAGTGTTCCATCAAATGGCAGGTTCAGTAATTGTAACTGGTTCCTGATTCGATGAACTAGGCATCTCCTTATTAGATGAGGTAGCCATATCCTTCATTGGAAAGATATCTTCAAAAAAAGTCACATCATTCGACTCCATGATTGTACCGACATGCATGTCAGGTACCTCATATTTTACAACCAAGAATCTATAGCCAATGCTATGAAAGGCATATCCCAGGAAAACACAATTCACAGTTTTTGGTCCAAGTTTACGCTTCTTTGGAATTGGCACCTTGACTTTCGCCAAACAACCCCAAGTTCGTAGGTAAGAGATTTTTAACCTTTTCTTCTCCCATTCCTCGAATGGAGTTATCTCTTTGTTCTTGGTGGGAACTTGGTTTAGGACATGACATGCAGTCAATATCGTCTCCCCCCACCATACCATGGAGAGACCGATGTGTCTAACATGGCATTAACCAAATCAATTAGAGTATGGTTCTTTATTTTGGTCACCCCATTTGACTAAGGTCAATAGGGAGGCGTCCTCTCATGGATTATACCATGTTCCACACAAAATGAATCAAATTCATTTGAGAAATACTCTCCACCACGATCGGACCTTAGCCTCTTGATCTTTCGATCAAGTTGGTTCTCTGCTTCAACTTTATAGATCTTAAAATAGTTCAAAGCCTCATCCTTAGATTTTAGAAGATACACATGGCAATATCTAGTGGAGTCATCAATTAACGTCATAAAATACTTCTTTCTACCTTTTGTCAACACACCATTCATTTCACAAAGATCTGAATGTATGAGCTCTAGTGGTGCAAGATTTCTTGTTTCCGTAGTCGTATGAGACTTACGAGGTTGCTTAGCTTGAACACACACTTGACACTTAGATCCCTTGACAGTGGTGAAACTAGGGATGAAGTTCAACTTCGCTAGTCGCGACATGCAACCAAAGTTAACATGACAGAGATGTGAATACCACACATTTGATTCACTATTGTTGCAAACATGATTAACAACTTTATTGCAAACGTCTGACAAGGATAAACGAAATAGGCCTCCTAACTCATAGCCTTTATGTCGGTGTACTAAAGTAGGGGTACCTTAATACCCCGAACTTGTGCACGGGCAGTCGCAGCGACCCGCGGCAAGGCTTGCTGGGCGACCGCCGAGACCCTCCGTGGTTCCTTTGGGGCCATTCAAGAACAAAGTATTCAAGAGCAAAACAAGGCCCCGGCAAGAGGAGCTTGCCGGGAAGGAGACAAGACCCCAGCAAGAGGAGCTTGCCGGGAAGGAAACAAGGCCCCGGCAAGAGGAGCTTGCCGGGAAGGAGACGAGACCCCGGCACGAGGAGCTTGCCGGGAAGACACCCAAAGCATCTCAAGAAGCTCGCTGCGGTGCACTGCGCGTCCCGACAAGACCCGGTGAGCGACAAGCTCCCAGACGCGGCAGGGCAACATCCGCGGCAAGGCGCTTGCCGCGGCAAGCTACTACTCCGCAGTTCGCGCTCCAGTTCACCCACCAACGTGTCGCTCTGGGACCGTTCCTAGCGTACGTGGCGGGAGGCTGGGCAGCCGGGGGCATGCGGTGGCAAGCAAGCGCTGACAAGATAGCCATTGTGGCAAACGGTGGCGTTCCTAGCGGTCCCTCTCTGTACCGTCTAGGTGACACAGACAGGCATTTAATGCCCTTGTCCCCTGCCGTCAGGGTTAGGTATGATACGTCTGTTGTAGGCGGTGGATCCAACTACCACCTCTTTTACATTCTTACCCCCACCTCGGTTGCCACCTGTCGGTGACCCCTTAGACATATAAAAGGAGGCCCATGCGCAACAGTAGGGGGGACGGCCATTCTCACGCTCGGTCTCGCCAGCTGCTCGAGTGTACTGTAGCACTCGTCGCTCCCGAGCAAGAACTCAATACAACCACCAAAGCACGAGTAGGGTTTTACGCATCCGTGCGGCCCGAACCTGGGTAAATCGATCGTCTCGCTCGTGCGTCCTCCTCGATCTGCTCTTTGTGCATCCACCGCCCCCTGCCGAACCGAAAGGGGCTCGGTCCGCCGATCCCCATAGGTGTACGTGGGATCAGCAACCCCCGACATCTTTGGCGTGCCAGGTAGGGGGCGCGTCGAGGTTGTGCGAACCTAATCCGGCGCTCGCACGAGCCGAATCTTCATCATCTTCATCAACATGCCGCCGAAGAAGAAGGCTTCGGAGGTAGCTGCTCCGTCTGCGCCGAGCCCACCGTCGCCAGAGCGAATGGCTGGTGGGGTAGGCGCCGGCGGAAGAACGGGCGCCGATGGGGAGACCCATGGCGCTGCCGGGTCCAAGGACCAGGCTGCGCCGCACGTCGGCGGCGCGGTCGCCTCCCACAACGACCGCGCGCACTCCAAGACCTCGGTGTCCGTACACGCACCGCGCCCATCCCAGGAGGCGTGGGACCAGCAGCGTCATGGTACCCACGGTACCATACGTCTGCTGGGCCGAGATCAAGCTGGCGGATCCCGGAGTGCTCAGGACCAGCATGCACGCCAACATGCTGGCGCGAGCGCGGCACGGTCGCTTGGACGAGATGTTGCTCCTTCTAACGCAGTTAGAAGTCCGAGCATATCTCGCTCCTCGCACCGTTCACCGCCGCCGCCCGCCTCTCCGGCAGAGGCCTTGGTGCGGAGCTGCCGGTGGTTCTTTGGTCGATCAGAATGACACCAAATCGAGCCACCGGCCAGACACCTTTTGCTCTAGTCTGTGGAGCAGAAGCAGTTATCCCCACGGAACTCGTATACGGGTCACCTCGAGTGCTCGCTTATGATGAGCTTGAGTAAGAGCAGCTGCGGCAAGATGACGCGCTGCTCCTTGAGGAAGATCGTCTTCAGGCTGCTGTCCGAGCCGCTCGCTACCAGCAAGCTTTGTGCCGCTACCATAGCCGCAAAGTTAACGCCAGAAGTTTCGAGGAAGGCGACCTTGTTTCTTTGGCATGATCAGTCCGCCAAGGTTTCCAACAAGTTGACGCCGAAGTGGGAAGGCCCTTACCGGGTGAAGCGAGTCACCAGGCTCGGCGCAATCCGCCTTGGGACCGAAGATGGCGTACCAGTGAGCAACTCCTGGAATATTGCGCATCTTTGCAAGCTTTGCCCGTGAGGCGCGGTTGTCGGACCCTGTCCGGCAACCACCCATTTGTACAAAGTCTTGCCGCTGTTGCATGTAATCCTTTGTACAAAGCCGGGCACAGACCCCGTGCATAAAGACTATGTGCTCAGCACATACCCCCGGTAAGCAAAAAATGAGCCACAAGGCTTGATAACTTTATTTTCTCTTTTCTCTCTTTTCTATTAAGGAAAGCGAGGGTCCCCCGCGCACAAGCTTGCCGGGGGGGGGGGGAGGGGAGGAGGAGATAATGTGTGGACCGGCCGGCGCTTAAGAAGGTTCTGCCTTACCGGGAAAGCAAACAACAGAAAAAGATAAGTGCCAAAGTTTGAGCAATCAGATTTCCTTTAAGTTTTTAAGTTATTTTCCTTGAACGCCCGTGCTTTGTATGGGAAACCTGGGCGCGGAGGAACCGACTCGTAGCTAGTTGCACCCTTACTGTTGTTTCGAGTCTGCTCAACAACTTAAGTGAGCTGCAACTAACTCCGCGACAAGGTTTCTTGTCGGCCGCAGCACCGCCCGCAGATCGCTGACGTTCCGCACTCAGCACTTGCGGCAAGCGTGCCCGCGCCGGCAAGTTCCCTATATGCGCAGGGTAAAAACATACAAAGGAAGGAGTCAAGTAAAGGAAATAACATAGCAATTAAATTTATAGAGTTATCTTCCTTCTTGCGATCGTCCCTTGTATGGAAAACCTATGCGCGAAGGAACCAACTCTTACCTAGTCGCGCCCTTACTGTTGTTTCGAGTCCGCTCAACAACTTAAGTGAGCTGCGACTAGCTCTGCGACAAGGTTTCTTGTCGGCTGCGGCACCGCCAGCAGGGAACCAACTCGTAGCTGGTTGCGCCCTTACTGTTGTTTTGAGTCCGCTCAACAACCTAAGTAAGCTGCGACTAGCTCCGCGACGAGGTTTCCTGTCGGTTGCAGCACCGCCGGTAGGCTGCTGAAGTTCGACTGCTGATGTTCCGCACTCAGTGCTCGCGGCAAAGGTGCCCGCACCGGCAAGTTCCCTAAAAGCGTAGGGTAAAAGCATACAAGGGGAGGAAGCAAGTAAAGGAAATAACATAGCAATTACTACCCAAGATAGAAGTATATTACAGATTAACTTGTCGCAGCTCTAACAGACTGTTTTTCATAACATGATTGACAGCGACAAGGAAAGAAGAAGATAAATGGCCTAGTCTACACGGTCGCCTTCGACCCTCCTGATTCCGCTCACCTTGTCCATGATAGGTGCGACAAGGGCCTTGAGCTCCTCCAGATCAGCATCTGGCGGCAGGCTTCGGAGGACGTTGTTGAGGCGGAGGCCTGGGTTGCGGAAGGCCACCTTCATCAGCACCTTCTGGAGAGCTCCCGCGCAGATCTTGCGCGACTCGTCAGCAAGCTGTTTTGGGAACTGCTCCCGGAGTCGCTGGAGCGCCGTCGCCACACCTTTGAAGAACAGAGTAAGCTTGGCGCTGGGTTGGAGGTTCTCGTCGGAGGAGTACCCGAGATCCACCATCCCCAACTGCGCCAGCTCCTTGTCGACATCCGCGGCGACGTCCACCAGACCCTCCGTCCAGTGCTCCACATCCTCCGACAAAGTCTTCCGGGCGGCGGCGGCCTTTGCCAGCAGCACCTTGCCGGCCCTGACCTCCTCCTTCAGGGCCGTCTCCTGCTCCTTGGCACCGTCCAGAGATCTGGTCAGGGCCGCCAGCTTCACTTCGAGATCGGCGTTGGAGTTCTTGGCAGCGTCCAGTTCCTTGCCCTTCTCGGCGAAAAGGGCCTGCAGCTCCGAATAGCTGTTGGCGTCCCTCTCGCGCTCGAGCTTGAGCGCGGCAAGCTCGTCGCCGCTCGCCTTGAGGTCCGCCTCTAGCTGCGTCACCTTCAGCTCCAGCTCAGCCTTGGCGGCCTCGGCAGCTGCGGCGGCGTCTTCGGCCTGCTTGACGGCTCCGTCGACTGCCCGCTCGCGCACGGCAAGTTCCTCCTCGTGGCTGTCGAGGTTGACCTTCCGCTGCGTCAAGTCAGCTTCCTGCGAAGACAAATTCTCCGCGGCAAGCCGTTGGCGCTCTTCGACGTCGGCCTTCTCGAGGAGGAAGTCCTGCTGCGCTTCGGCGAGTTGCTCCCGCTCCCTCGCCAAGGAGCGGAGAGCTTCCTGATTGGCGCCTCGGAGCTCTTCTGCGTGCTTCTCGATATCAGCGCCAGCCTTTGCCACGAGTGCTTCGCGGGACTCCAACTTGGCCTGCTGGGTGCGGTAGAGCGCCACTAGCTTCCGCAGCAGGCGCTCCTCTTCAGGATCGCCGCTGCTGCTGCTTGGCGCGTCAACCAGCTTCAGCCCGGCAGAGGCAAGCACCTCTCCGTCCAGCATCTCCCCCTCGATCGGCGCCCTGGAGCTTGACGCCCAGGGGAGGCTGATGAAGATGTTCTCGCCGGCCTTCAGGTAGTTGCCAGGCTGGGGCTCTTTGGAGCCTGCCGCAGCGGCAGCAGCGGAGGAGTCGGTGGTCGGAGCAGCGCCTGGCGCTCCTGTGGCCTCCGGGCCGTCGGTATGACCGCCAGACTCCCCGCCCGCATCCGCGGCGGCAGCCCTAGCGGCCTCCTCGCCGGCGTCGGCTGCTTCCTCGGCGGCGGCCTCCGTCTCCATCGGCTCCGTAGCAGATGGATCTGATGGCCGGAAGAGGGGAGAAGGTTCAAGCAAAATTCGAGCAAAATCCAAGATGAGGATCAAGAAGCCGAAGAAGCCAAGGGGAATTTGGAAGCAAGGAAGTTACCTGTGCCAGGGACTGCCGCTGTGGTCTACGTCGCCGGGGGATCGCTGGCGCGGTCTCTTGCCGGAGATCCTTGCCGTGCCGGGGGCTCCTCCCTTGCCGGAGTCTCCTCCCTCGCCAGGGGCTCCTCCCTTGCCGGAGTCTCCTCCCTCGCCGGGGGCTCTTCCCCCGCCAGAGTCTCCTCTCTTGCCGGGGGCTCCTCCCTTGCTGGAGTCGCCTCCCTTGCCGGGGACCTCTCGCTCGCCGGAGGACTCTCCCTTGGCGCTTCGGGAGCGGTCTCCAGGCTCCCCTGGTGAGGCTGCTCTGCTCCTGCACGAGTCAACAGACAAGTATCAGCACAGTAAGGATCTTCGTGCGCGCCTAACAGCGGGAAGTAAACAAGACGCTTACGCTGGGGGCTGCTCTGGAGATCAGCCGCCGGGTCCGACGGGTTCGTCTCAGGCACGTCCCCTGTTGATGCAGTGGGTTCGTCCTCGATGACGATCACCGGCACCCTGGCCCTCTTCGTCGCTCTTTGGGCCAGAGTCCTGAAAAGGAAGAGATGTAGAGGAAGGCAAGTGAGAAACAAGGCAAGATAAAAACAGCGGAAATCAAAGAATTACAAGTACAATGAGAAGAACTTACTCCTCCTCTTCTTCCTCGTCGGAGCTAAACGCGGAGAAGTCGAAATCCGGCCCGCGGCTGGCGCGGGAAGGTGGAGGGGTAGGCTCCCTCGGCCGCTTGGCGGGAGCAGAAGCGGCAGCCCGGGAAGACCCCGCTCTAGTCGAAGCAGCAGCATGGGGCGCTCCCGCGGCAACAGTGCTTGCCGCGGTGGAGCGCGTCGTGCGGCGCGGCGACTGCCCGCCCACCTGCCGCCTTGATACATCCCCGGCCTTACGAAGACGCCTTCTCGGCAGAGATGCAGGCGCAGCCGGCGGCGGGCTGTCGGAAGACGAAGTGGAGGAAGAGTCGATCTCCAGCGAGTCGCTTGCATCCCCGGCAGGCTCGCTCGGCTCGGCGCCGCTCCCGGCAAGATCTTCCTTGCCGGCAAGTTCCTCTTGCCGGGCGAGCTCTTTCTTGCCGAGGAACTCGTCTCGCTCGGCACGAGTTTTCTCCTCTTCTGCCGCCGCTTCCTCCAGAGTAAACCCAAATTCGCCTGCCGCTGCCTCTTCCAACCTAGAGGCTATGTACGCCAGCTCCGCCTCGGTGGTGTTGCGGATGAGGCCGTCCTTCTCATCGACGCGGATCGGCACTTCAACCAGGTCATCGAAGAACTGCTGCACGACCTCGGCTTCGGGCTCTTGCCAAGTTGGCTCGATTCCGTGCGAATCGCACAACGACATCATCGCCCGGATGCGGTCGAGCGCAGAGTTGTTGCACAAAGGGACGACGCCCTGCGGCAGCCTGAAGACTTCGGGGTGATCCGAATCGTATTTGAAGAGCTCCTGTAGCATGCTAGTGTGCTCGAGGACAGTAAAATTATAGTTGAGGCCTGGGCGCAGCCTCATAATGTCCGCCGCGTTCTTGAACTCCCAGGCAGGCCTTCCCCGTTCCTGCAGAGGGGCAATGCGGCGGCGAAGAAAGTCTGCGCCAACAGCGCCTACGGTGAGTCCGGCAAGCCTAAGGCGCCGGATCCTGGTGACGGCAATCGTCAGCTTGCTGTCTTCCGGGGCCAAGTCGCTCCAGTCATTGCCACGCACTGCTGCTGCTTGGCACCGGACGGTGAATGACTGCGGGTTCTCCTCGATAATCCAGCACCAATCTGCTCTCCACTTCTCCCACTTGCCGCGGAACTCCCCCTCCAGATAAGATTCCTTCTTGCCGGCTCTTGAGACCCAGGCGATTCCGCCGGACAGGGTCTCTCCTCTCTCTACCCGAGGGATGAAGAAATGGCGGAAGAGAGCTACACTAGGGTGGACTCCGACAAAGTTTTCGCAAAGGTGTGCGAAAACTGCCATGGTGAGGACGGCGTTGGGGGTGAAGTCCAGGAGGTAGAAGCCATATGTGTTCATAATATCATAGAAGAACTCAGAAAAGGGCGGCAGAGCCCGCAGTAGAAGAACACAGCAAAGAAAGGGTACCCGCCCGGAGCCTTCGTGTGGGCTGCAGCCGGTAGCACTCTGGTCCGCAGGTGAGCTCGCGTCTCCGCCGACCAGAACAGGTAATACCGCTCCCGCAACGCCTTCGCACCGAGCTTGGGGGGGGGGGGGGATGGCTCGCTCCCTCCGCATCGTCGCGAGCCGCTGCGCCTCGGTCGACTTCACCGCCTTTCCCTTGTCGCCCTTCGGAGCCATAGCGAAGGTGGTGGAGGAGGCCGACGGTGGTGGTGGTGCTGGTGGCAATGGGGGGAGCAGAGCGCTATTCTCTTGTTGCTCCGAGAAGACGGGGAGCGGCGGAGGTTTTGAGATTGGAAGCAGCAACGGGCAGACGGCGCCGTACCCCTGTTTCCTCTGCTTATAAAGAGGGAGGGGCGGACGCTTCGCCGCCACGAATAAACAACTACCCACGATTCCGCCCACCATGCCTCCACGCCTCCCTCCGTTTATGGGGGGAGGTGCGTGAACCGTCCCCTTTTACCACGACGTGACGCATGCATGCAGGGCGCAGCCCCGCGCACGCCGCCCACGTCACGCACGGCGCCGCGTTCGACGCGTGCCGTTTGGGGAGGGCGCGGTGGGTGCGGAGTCAGTCATGGCGTGACCTAGGCCACGCGTGCCCGTGCACTATTTTGGGCCTGGCCCAACAGCGCTCGGCACCGTGTATGGCCCAGGCCCGGGGGCTCCTGTCGGTGTACTAAAGTAGGGGTACCTTAGTACCCCGAACTTGTGCACGGGCAGTCGCAGCGACCCGCGGCAAGGCTTGCCGGGCGACCGCCGAGACCCTCCGTGGTTCCTTTGGGGCCATTCAAGAAAACAAAGTATCCAAGAACAAAACAAGGCCCCGGCAAGAGGAGCTTGCCGGGAAGACACCCAAAGCATCTCAAGAAGCTCGCTGCGGCACACTGCGCGTCCCGACAAGACCCGGTGAGCGACAAGCTCCCGGACGCGGCAAGGCAACATCCGCGGCAAGCTACTCCGCAGTCCGCGCTCCAGCTCACCCACCAACGTGTCGCTCTGGGACTGTTCCTGGCGTACGTGGCGGGAGGCTGGGCAGCCGGGGGCATGCGGTGGCAAGCAAGCGCTGACAAGATAGCCATCGTGGCAAATGGTGGCGTTCCTAGCGGTCCCTCTCTGTACCGTCTAGGTGACACAGACATGCATTTAATGCCCTTGTCCCCTGCCGTCAGGGTTAGGTATGATACGTCTGTTGTAGGCGGTGGATTCAACTACCACCTCTTTTACATTCTTACCCCCACCTCTGTTGCCACCTGTCGGTGACCCCTTAGACATATAAAAGGAGGCCCATGCGCAACAGTAGGGGGGGGGGGGCGGCCATTCTCACGCTCGGTCTCGCCAGCTGCTCGAGTGTACTGTAGCACTCGTCGCTCCCGAGCAAGAACTCAATACAACCACCAAAGCAGGAGTAGGGTTTTATGCATCCGTGCGGCCCGAACCTGGGTAAATCGATCGTCTCGCTCGTGCGTCCGCCTCGATCTGCTCTTTGTGCATCCACCGCCCCCTGCCGAACCGAAAGGGGCTCGGTCCGCCGATCCCCATAGGTGTACGTGGGATCAGCAACCCCCGACACTTTACCAACAAAGGTTCCATACTTGGATATTACAAATTTATTCGACTCAAAGACAAGCTTGTAGCCATCCCTACATAGAAAAGATCTGCTAACAAGATTTTTATTGATAGAGGGGACATAATGCACGTTCTTCAGCCGCATGATCTTCCCCGAAGTAAACTTCAGATCGACCGTGCCAACACCACGAACAGAAGCACTTGAACCATTACCCATTAGCACAGTGGAAGTCCCTGTGGTATGATAAGACGAAAACATGGAAATATCACCGCATACATGCACATTAGCACCCGTGTCAATCAACCAATCAGGAGAATGACATACTGAAAGAATAGTGGGAAATATACCATACCCGGCATCCTTCATGTCAGTGTCTCCAATGACAACATTAGCGGTCTTGCCGCCTTTTCCAAGATGACGCTTTTCATAGCGATTAGGGCAACTAGGAGGCCGGTGATCATGATCTCCACACACATGACAAACACATTTCTTCTTGCCATTCTTCTTCTTGAAGTTGGTGTGTTGTACAGCCTTGTTCTTCCCATCAAACTTTGCTTTACCATCAAACTTGCCCTTGTTCTTGAACTTGTGGGGTTGGAAGTTTTTCTTCTGTACCAGATTGGCACTAGATCCTCCCTCAATACCTCGAGCACGTGTGTCCTTTGCTCTCTCCTTTCTTCCACATCAAGAGTACCAATGTGATCCAGAATGGAAAACTCCTACCTCTTATGCTTTAGTAAGGTAGCAAAGTTTCTCCACGAAGGAGGAAGCTTAGTGATGATGCCTCCGGCAACAAACTTGTCCGGTAGCATACAATTGACGTGCTCAAGTTCTTTAGAAAATGACTGTATCTCGTGAGCTTGCTCAACCACGGAGCACTCTTCAGTCATCCTGTAGTCATAGAATTGTTCCATGATGTACAGCTCAGTGCCGGCATCCGAGACCCCAAACTTGGCCTCGAGTGTGTCCCACATATCTTTTCCATTGTCAATTGACGTATTAGCATCAACTATGTTCTCACCAAGAACACTTAAGAGAGCAGCCTTAAACAGAGTATTCATTTTCTAAAAAGCTTGTTCTTGTTGGGCATCATACTCCCCTTCAGGCTTGCCAAGAGTGGCGTCATAGCAACTCATGGTTTGAAACCATAAGACTGCTCTCACGCGCCTCTTATAGTGGATACCCTCAAATATAGGAGGCCTCATGGAAGTAGCAAAACCACTTGGCGTAAATTGCCTATAATAAGGTTTTTGGATTGTTGGAAATATGAGCAATTTACCATATGATTTTATTGACGGAAATACTAGATAAAGTATGACTAAAATAGCAGAGATAAAGCAAGTCATGCAATCTGACAGAGAGATGGTAAATAGCATCTGCAAATATGAACTGTGACCAAACATATCTAGAGAAGATAGTAGAGCAAGTTGCATATATGAAGAAGAACCTAACATATGTAGGGCAGACACTAGAACAAAGAACTATGGTAGGACCTCTAACAAAACAACCAAGAACACGTACGGGACAGCAGCAGCAACAGAAGCACTAGACTTGGGGTCGACATCCTCGCTAGTAGAGCAAGTTGCATATATGAAGAACCTAACATATGTAGGGCAGACACTAGAACAAAGAACTGTGGCAGGACCTCTAACAAAACAAGCAAGAACACGTATGGGACAACAGCAGCAGCAGAAGCACTGGACTTGGGGTCAACATCCTTGCCAGCCATGTCGTCGAGGAGGTTGTCGACATCGGGGAAGAAGTCATCGTCGAGGAAGTAGTCGTTGAAGTCCGGGGCGTCCATGATGTAGAAGTCAGTAGTCGCGTGGAGTGCTCCCGAAAAACCTGATCATCCTTCTCCCGTACATGACTCAAAGGGGTGCGGTTTCAGAGGCCTACTGTCCCGACCTACGGTGGACGCTGCAAGCCGGGATGTGGAAGAACGTAGCAGTAGCTCAGTGCTCAGGAATCTGGGGGCCAGAGGAATGTGTTGTTCTACTATACATCTCTGGAGAGGAGCGACCTCCAAGCGGCTCATTCCCGTAACCTGTGGCGCGTCGTGATGAGGTGTGGCGTGGCGAGGCGGGCGGCGAAGGAGGAGCGCGCGTGAATGTCCCTCTTGTTCTCATGCTCATACATGTGGGAAGACATCCTCCCTGATAAGGAGGTCCAACTCCTACCAAACTAGTAATATGGGACTAAACTTTACTTCCACCTCTTGCCTTGCACGAATGGGCTGAGTGGGCCTCTAGGATTTATTAGGAATTTCTGAAACTGCTATTGGGCTGGCCCAAAATAGACAAAATTCCAGCAGGTTCTAGCAAAAATGACATCACCGTTCTAGCACCCCTCATCACCAGTTCTAGCATTCCGAGCCACTGGTTCCAGCAAACAGAGATGTCGGTTGCAAAAACATTGTGACGTATGGTTGTCTCCGTCCTAGCTCACGGGCGCCACAGATGCAACTTCTCCCACAAGCCCTTGCTGGTTGTCCCAGTCGTGCTGCTGGTTCCAACATTCTCGTTGACTGGTTCCAGCAAAAAAACGTTGGTACAAATTTTAGTAGCACAACACACCGCTGGTTCCAACATCTCGGGACATTGGTTCCAACATCTCGCACCATCGCTAGTAGCATTCTACATTGCCGGTTCCAGCATAGTTTTTGTCGTTCGTAGGCACGCATCTCCGGTTGCTATGGTGGCCATTGCCGCCACCCCTAGCAAGTGGTCGCAGTCAGGTTGTAGCATGTGGCTGCGGTGGTTGTAGCACACGGCCATGCGGTCGTCGCACCGTCCAAGAGCTCATATGCCATGGTTGCCCCCTTCCTTGGAATCATCTGGAGAGGTCCCGAGGCGGCCGCCAGTGGTGTCCGCTGGTGGTGTGTGTGCTGAATTTAGTAGAAAAGAAGAACATCTAGAGGAGGAAGAAGGGACGTCGTGTGGATAAGGTAGGCGGAAGAGCTGCTGTTGGCCGTAGGATCACATACGATCCAATGCGTCATGCGCGGCTGGCCGAGTCGGTCAGCGGCAAATGTTTCCCGTTTGAATATCAACATCTTGTTCGTTGTTACATACATGCTTGCACGTACATTTTTTTGGAAATGGAGGCGTACCCCCGGCCTCTGCATCATCATGCTGCATGCAGCCATCTTATTAAAAATCCTCGAAGTAGCACAAAGTCATAAGAGTATTACAGCTCTGAAGAGGAGCGAAAAAAAATGAAAAGTACATGCTCGAAATCGCAACCGGTAAGGCAATGTAAAAGATAAGCTCCCTAGACTCCTATCCTGTTATGCGACCGCCATCCAAACTGGTTGAATATAGCCCGTGCTACCATCTCCCACGGATTGCACCCAGTAACCAAAGGCTTCCTGGAGTCCATAGGAGTGAGTAAGGACCACATACGGATCCATGCGGTAGCTCTGAAGATGACCTGCAAGAAAGTTAAAGTGTGTTGTCTGTTAAAAATCATATCATTCCTACAGTTCCATATAGCCTAAAGAAGGGCACATATTCCAATCCGAATACGAGCCACAGTAGTATGCTCAACCCTAGCTAACCACATTCCAAACAACGAATCAATGTCAACTGGAGGATTAATGTTAAAAGCTATATGAATCGTTCTCCAAAGCAATTTGACGAGTAGGCACTCAAGGAATAGATGTTGTATTGTTTCATCTTGATCACAAAAACAACAACGTGAACTGCCTACCCATCACCTCTTGATTAAGTTATCCTTGGTGAGCATTACTTGCTTGTGGACGAACCACATAAAAATTTTAATATGCAAGGGAACCTTAACCTTCCAAATATGTAACGATCTTGAGATTTGGCCAGAATTAATCAAATCCGTATAGAAAGATTTCACCGTAAATACCCATTTCTAGCTAACTTCAGTGCATCGAATCTGCTTGGTCAGATAATTGAACATCTATCAATCTCCGAACCAAGTGCACCTAGGCAGTCCATCGCTCACCAACTAACGCCCGTCTGAACTGAATATTTCAGGGAATCATTTGAAATACTATGCCTACGTAATCTTCCTTACGTTGCACAATGTTATAAATGGTGGGATGTTGTACGTACGGCTAGGGGCGTCTCTCCTAACCATGTATCCTCCCAAAATCTTGTTAACATCCCATTGCCAGTCAAGAATTTGACCCTACGAAAGAACAAGTCCTTCGTTTTCATAAGTCCCTTCCAGACTGGCGAGTCAGTTGGTCTCATGGTAACCTGGGCGAGCGTTTTCGACTATAAATACTTATTGCGTAAAATCTGTGCCCACATACCTTCCAGCTCTGTCTCTAACCTGTAGATCCATTTACTCATAAGGCATTTATTCTTGATTTCTAAGTTCTCAATACCGAGACCCCCAGCTACCTCTTGAGCATGCGTTGGTTTTTCCTTAAAGAGGAAAGGGTGATGCAGCAAAGTAGCTGTAACATCCCAAATTTTCAATTTGGAATGTTATACACTACATCATCATTGCATATCATATTTATTGCATTTTGGGTTGATCCTAGAAATTTTACGCAACTCAAGGACCCCTGGAGAGAGTTGGGGATTTCCTTATTTTCATATTTGAGATGTCTCGAATTTTGAAAATAGGATCAATTGATTTTATTTATTTTATCTTCAATTATTTCTATTACAAAAATTATGAGAGAGGGAATAAAATGGCTTTCCCAAAATAAAGAAATATTGAGGATTTAATAAAAAATTAAATAAGATTTATTTTGGTTTTATTTGCTATTTTATTTGAATTTAGGAAAAATGCGTGTTTTTCAAAGTTGCATTTAGGCCCCAAATAAATGTTCATCCTGTGCGGCTTGATTTTAGAAGCCGGGGAAAATTTATTTCGGGACTTTTGGAGTCTGTTTAGTAGTCTTTTTGTTTTTTCTGAGCATAACTATTTAAAAAAACTGAAACGACCTACGGGCCGTGCTAGGCCCGGACTCCTCCAGGCCTCAGCCTTTATAAGCCGCCGGCCCGTCCCGGGCCGAACCCCGCGCCGCCGCCGCCCTGCCCGACGCCGCCGCCTCGCCGGACCCCGCCGCCGCCGACGCCGCCCGTCTCGCCGCCCGAGCCGCCGAGGTTGACCCGCCACCGGTTTTCCCGGAAAAACCGTTCGGTTTTTGCCGGTTTTCGTTCGTTTTTTTTTGTTTCTGTTTTTTTTCTTTTGATCAATTTTTTTCGGTTTAGGTTAATTAGCAAGCGTTCACTCGTTCATTCGTTTTAACGAACGCGTTCTTTGTTTAGATCCAGTTAACAAACGTTCGTTCGTTAAACTGTTCGTCGTTTTTCTTTTTCTCAGATTAAATCCGCGATTTTCTCATCGCGATTTCTGATCCGATTTTCGTTTTAGTTTAACTTTTCGCTCGTTTATCGGAATCAGGCGATTCAAGCGCCTGGAGTTTCGTCTCGAAACCCTCTTTCCATTTAGCCAACTTAAACAAGTTTTTGCCACTTTAAAACTGCCTTAGATCCAGAATAGTAAACGAAGCCTGTTTCTTTTGCCGTTTGTCTTCTGTTGCTTCGTTCGATTTGATTCTTTTGCCAACCGGAGTTCTTAAGTTGAACTTTCTGGTTAGATCTCTTATTTGAGTTTTACCTGTGCATTAGCTGAGTACTTATTGTATGCTTCATTTTTTGCAATAGAGTACCCGGAGTGCGCCGCTTGCTACTTCGAATCGCTAGGTTTCCCGGATCATCAGCAAGGCAAGTAACACTTTGATCATGTTTTCCCTCTACCTAGTTTTATTGCATTAGATCAATCCTTACACATTGCATGATTAGGATCTAATGAAATTGTGGGTTTGGGAAGTAGTTGAGGTAGTACCTATTACCTGTTATTATCAAACCTTTGGGAGTTACTTCTACGTTTGCTTATTATGCCATGCTATGCTAGTAGACGTGGATTGGGTGAGTGTATCCATGACAGATGTGAGATTGTCAATTAATGGTTTATCTAAGGTGGCAACTTAAATACACATCAGGGTGAATTGAGGCACCTCGGTATTCCAGCGATTGCCTGTTTTTCTTTATGGACCGCCACCCAGGCTCAAAGGGATCATGAGATTATTCATGCTAGAAACTTCCGTGTGCAGCCACAAGCTATTATGGGCTCTAGCATAGTTGACTAAGTTGTGTGAACTCTTATAGTGGTAGACTAGTAGATGTAGGGGATGTAGGTTGGTACGGTCTAACCGTTCGTAAGGTGCTAGCGCTTCTGAAAGACTATGTCTCGGTCATCCGTTTCTCAAACACCATGTAGTGCGAGAAATCCAACGGAGGAGATCGAGTCTTGTGGGGAAAAGTGCGCAAACCTCTGCAGAGTGTATAAACTAATCATGGTTAGCCGTGTCCCCGGTTATGGGCACCTTGAGTATCTAGTACCTGGATTATCATGTGAATCTCAACATGTTACTCTAAAATTAAATTTGTTGGGTTTTGTTTAATGATGATGCTTAATTGGGATTGAGAATGCTGTCAACCATTCTCAATGTTTAACAACCACCTTGATAGTTAAACAAATTTATTCCTTTGCAGTAGGGAAAAATTGGCTTTATGCAAAACTGTAACCACAGAGCTTTCCACCAGCCAAATATGCATATAGTATAGCTGTTTCATTCCATTACTCTCTATGTGTTACTTTGCCAGCATATACCATGTGCTGACCCGTTTCGGGCTGCAACGTTAATGTTGCAGACTTTTCAGACGATGATTAAGGAGTTTTTAGGTCATGGTTCTATACTTAGTGATGCCGTTGGAGTTGATGGACTCACTTATCTTCCAAGCCTTCCGCTGTTATCGTTATTAGATGGCCTTAAGCCATATTTATTGTAATAAGTTCTCTTTTGAGACACTCGATGTAATAAGTGTGTGATTTCTACTCTCTTATAAATCCTTCAAGTACTATGTGGTGTCAGCATTACTGATCCAGGGATGACACCTGAGCGCAGAGATTGGACCGTTTGAGGTCTGGTCGCTACGGTAGCGTAAGTATTTCCCTCAGTTTTTTAGAACCAAGGTATCAATCCAGTAGGAGACTACACGCAAGTCGCCTAGTACCTGCACAAACAAAGAAGAACCTCGCAACCAATGCGATAAAGGGGTTGTCAATCCCTTCACCGTCACTTACGAAAGTGAGATCTGATAAAGATAATAAGATAAATATTTTTGGTATTTTTGTTGTATAGATTGAAAAGTAAAGATTGCAAAATAAAATAAATAGTAAACTAGAATTGTAGATCAGAAACTAATATGATGTAAATTACACCCGGGGGCCATAGGTTTCACTGGTGGCTTCTCTCAAGATAGCATATATTACGGTGGGTGAACAAATTACTGCCGAGCAATTGATAGAAAAGCGCATAGTTATGAGAATATCTAGGCATGATCATGAACATAGGCATCACATCCGCGTCAAGTAGACCGAAACGATTCTGCATCTACTAGTATTGCTCCACACATCGACTTCTATCTAGCATGCATCTAGAGTATTAAGTTCATAAGAACAGAGTAACACATTAGGCAAGATGACATGATGTAGAGGGATAAACTGAAGCAATATGATATAAACCCCATCTTTTTATCCTCGATGGCAACAATACAATACGTGTCGGTTCCCTTTCTGTCACTGGGATCGAGCACCACAAGATTGAACCCAAAGCTAAGCACTTCTCCCATTGCAAGAAAGATCAATCTAGTAGGCCAAACTAAACAGAAAATTCAAAGAGACTTGCGAAGATATCAAATCATGCATATAAGAATTCAGAGAAGAATCAAATATTGTTCATAGATAATCTTGATCATAAACCCACAATTCATCGGATCTCGACAAACACACCGCAAAAAGTATTACATCAAATAGATCTCCAAGAACATCGAGGAGAACTTTGTATTGAGATCCAAAGAGAGAGAAGAAGCCATCTAGCTAATAACTATGGACCCGAAGGTCTGTGGTAAACTACTCACACATCATCAGAGAGGCTATAGTGTTGGTGTAGAAGCCCTCTGTGATCGAATCCCCCTCCGATAAATCACCGAAAAAGGTCCCCAGATGGGATCTCATGGGTACAGAAGGTTGCGGCGGTGGAAAAGTGGTTTTGTGGCTCCCGTGGATGTTTTCAGGGTATAATAGTATATATAGGCGAAAGAAGTAGGTCGGTGGAGCTACGAGGGGTCCATGAGGGTGGGGGCGCGCCTCCCTATCTCGTGGCCGCCTTGTTGCTTCCTTGACCTCCACTCCAAGTCTCCTGGATTGCGTTTGTTCCAAAAAAGATCCTCGCGAAGGTTTCATTCCGTTTGGATTCCGTTTGATGTTCCTTTTGTGCGAAACACTAAAATAGGCAAAAAACAACAATTTGCACTGGGCCTTCGGTTAATAGGTTAGTCCCAAATATAATATAAAAGTGCATAATAAAGCCCATTAAACATCCAACATAGATAGTATAATAGCATGGAACAATCAAAAATTATAGATACGTTGGAGACGTATCAAGCATCCCCAAGCTTAATTCCTGCTCGTCCTCAAGTAGGTAAATGATAAAAACATAATTTTTGATGTGGAATGCTACCTAACATAATTTTCAATGTAATTCTCCTTATTGCGGCATGAATGTTTAGATCCAAAAGATTCTAGACAAAAGTTTAATATTGACATAAAAATAATAATACTTCAAGCATGCTAACCAAGCAATTATGTCTTATCAAAATAACATAGCCAAAGAAAGCTTATCCCTACAATATCATATAGCTTGGCCATGCTTCATTTTCGTCACACAAAATGCTCCCATCATGCACAACCCCGATGACAAGACAAGCAATTGTTTCATACTTAGCCTTTTCAAACTCTTTCAACTTTCACGCAATATATGAGCGCGAGCTATGGACATAGCACTATGGGTGGAATAGAATGTGATGGTGGAGGTTGTGTGAGAAGACAAAAAAGGAGAAAGTCTCACATTGACGCGGCTAATCAACAGGCTATGGAGATGCCCATCAATTGATGTCAATGCAATGAGTAGGGATTGCCATGCAAAGGATGCACTAGAGCTATAAATATATGAAAGCTCAACAAAAGAAACTAAGTGGGTGCGCATCCAACTTGCCTGCTCACGAAGACCTAGGGCATTTTGAGGAAGCCCGTCATTGGGATATACAAGCCAAGTTCTATAATGAAAAATTCCCACTAGTATATGAAGGTGACAAAATAAGAGACTCTCTATCATGAAGATCATGGTGCTACTTTGAAGCACAAGTGTGGAAAAAGGATAGTAACATTGGCCCTTCTCTCTTTTTCTCTCATCTTTTCTATTTGGGCCTTTTTTTCTCTTTTCTTATGGCCTCTTTTTTTCGTCTGGAATCTCATCCCGACTTGTGGGGAAATCATAGTCTTCTTCATCCTTTCCTCACATGGGACAATGCTCTAATAATGAAAATCATCACACTTTTATTTACTTACAACTCAAGAATTACAACTCAATACTTAGAACAAAATATGACTTTACGTGAATGCCTCCGGCGGTGTACCAGGATGTGCAATGAATCAAGAGTGACATGTATGAAAGAATTATGAGGGTGGCTTTGCCACAAATATGATGTCAACTACGTGATCATGCAAAGCAATATGACAATGATGGAGCGTGTCATAATAAACGGAACGGTGGAAAGTTGCATGGCAATATATCTCGGTATGGTAGCTGTTTTGAGGAAGATATAAGGAGGCTTATGTGTGATAGAGCGTATCATATCACGGGGTTTGGATGCACTGGCGAAGTTTGCACCAACTATCGAGGTGAGAAAGGGCAATGCACGGTACCGAAGAGGCTAGCAATTATGGAAGGGTGAGAGTGCGTATAATCCATGGACTCAACATTAGTCATAAAGAACTCACATACTTATTGCAAAAATGTACAAGTCATCAAAACAAAGCACTACGCGCATGCTCCTAGGGGGTGGATTGGTAGGAAAAGACCATCATGAAGGAAATATGCCCTAGAGGCAATAATAAAGTTATTATTTATTTCCTTATTTCATGATAAATGTTTATTATTCATGCTAGAATTGTATTAACCGGAAACATAATACATGTGTGAATACATAGACAAACATAGTGTCACTACTATGCCTCTACTTGACTAGCTCGTTAATCAAAGATGGTTAAGTTTCCTAACCATAGACATGAGTTGTTATTTGATTAACGGGATCACATCATTAGGACAATGATGTGATTGACTTGACCCATTCCGTTAGCTTAGCACTTGATCGTTTAGTATGTTGCTATTGCTTTCTTCATGACTTATACATGTTCCTATGACTATGAGATTATGCAACTCCCGTATATCGGAGGAACACTTTGTGTGCTACCAAACGTCACTTGATCCTATGACTATGAGGTGCTCTATAGGTGTCTCTGAAGGTACTTGTTGGGTTGGCGTATTTTGAGATTAGGATTTGTCACTCCGATTGTTGGAGAGGTATCTCTGGGCCCACTCGGTAATGCACATCACTATAAGCCTTGCAAGCATTGTAACTAATGAGTTAGTTGCGGTATGATGTATTATGGAACGAGTAAACAGACTTGCCGGTAATAAGATTGAACCAGGTATTGAGATACCGACGATCAAATCTCGGGCAAGTAACATACCGATGACAAAGGGAACAACGTATGTTGTTACGCGGTTTGGCCGATAAAGATCTTCGTAGAATATGTAGGAGCCAATATGAGCATCCAGGTTCCGCTATTGGTTATTGACCGGAGACATGTCTCGGTCATGTCTACATAGTTCTCGCACCCGTAGGGTCCGCACGCTTAAAGTTTTGGTGACGATTATATTATGAGTTTTTGTGTTTTGATGTACCGAAGGTAGTTCGGAGTCCCGGATATGATCATGGACATGACGAGGAGTCTCGAAATGGTCGAGACATAAAGATCGATATATTGGACGACTATGTTCGGACACCGGAATGGTATCGGGGAGTTTCGGACATATACCGGAGTACCGGGGGGTTACCGGAACCCCCCAGGGAGTTTAATGGGCCAAGATGGGCTTTAGTGGAGAAGAGGAGGGGCAGCTAGGGTAGGCCGCGCGCCCCCTCCCCCTCTAGTCCGAATTGGACAAGGAGGGGGACGGCGGCCCCCTTTCCTTCCTCTCTCTCCTTCCCTTCCTTTCCCCCTCCTACTCCAACTAGGAAAAGAGGGAGTCCTACTCCCGGTGGGAGTAGGACTCCTCCCTGGCGCGCCCTCCCCTGGTCGGCCGCCTCCTCCCCCCTGGTCCTTTATATACTGGGGCAGGGGGGAACCTCTAGACACAACAATTGATCTCTTGATCTCTTAGCCGTGTGCGGTGCCCCCCTCCACCATATTCCACCTCAATCATATCGTAGTGGTGCTTAGGAAAGCCCTGCGTCGGTAGAAACATCATCACCGTCACCACGCCGTCGTGCTGACGGAACTCTCCCGTGAAGCTCTGCTGGATCGGAGTTCGCGGGACGTCATCAAGCTGAACTCGGAGGTGCCGTACGTTCGGTACTTGGATTGGTTGGATTGTGAAGACGTACGACGACATCAACCGCGTTGTGCTAATGCTTCCATTTTCGGTCTATGAGGGTACGTAGACAACACTCTCCCCTCTCGTTGCTATGCATCACCATGATCCTGTGTGTGCGTAGGAATTTTTTTGAAATTACTACGTTCCCCAACAGTGGTATCCGAGCCTGGTTTTATGCGTAGATGTTATATGCATGAGTAAAACACAAGTGAGTCATGGGCGATACAAGTCATACTGCTTACCAGCATGTCATACTTTGGTTCGGCGGTATTGTTGGATGAAGCGGCCCAGACCGACATTACGCGTACGCTTACACGAGACTGGTTCTACTGACGTGCTTTGCACACAGGTGGCTAGCGGGTGTCAGTTTCTCCAAGTTTAGTTGAACCGAGTGTGGCTACACCCGGTCCTTGAGAAGGTTATTAAAACAAAACTAACTTGACGAACTATCGTTGTGGTTTTGATGCGTAGGTAAGAACGGTTCTTGCTCAGCCCGTAGCAGCCATGTAAAACTTGCAACAACAAAGTAGAGGATGTCTAACTTGTTTTTGCAGGGCATGTTGTGATGTGATATGGTCAAGGCATGATGCTAAGATGATCATGTTTTGTAATCGAGTTATCGGCAACTGGCAGGAGCCATATGGTTGTCGCTTTATTGTATGCAATGCAATCGCCCTGTAATTGCTTTACTTTATCACTAAGCAGTAGCGATAGTCATAGAAGCAATAGTTGGCGAGACAACAACGATGCTACGATGGAGATCAAGGTGTCGCGCCGGTGACGATGGTGATCATGACGGTGCTTTGGAGATGGAGATCACAAGCACAAGATGATGATGGCCATATCATATCACTTATATTGATTGCATGTGATGTTTATCTTTTATGCATCTTATTTTGCTTAGATCGACGGTAGCATTATAAAATGATCTCTCACTAAATTTCAAGGTATAAGTGTTCTCCCTGAGTATGCCCGTTGCGAAAGTTCTTCGTGCTGAGACACCACGTGATGATCGGGTGTGATAAGCTCTACGTTCAAATACAATGGGTGCAAAACAGTTGCACACGTGGAATACTCAGGTTAAACTTGACGAGCCTAGCATACGCAGATATGACCTCGGAACACTAGGACCGAAAGGTCGAGCGTGAATCATATAGTACATATGATCAACATAGTGATGTTCACCATTGAAACTACTCCATCTCACGTGATGATCGGACATGGTTTAGTTGATATGGATCACGTGATCACTTAGAATATTAGAGGTATGTCTATCTAAGTGGGAGTTCTTTAAATAATTTGATTAACTGAACTTTACTTTATCATGAACTTAGTCCTGGTAGTATTAGCATATCTATGTTGTAGATCAATAGCTCGTGTTTAGCTCCCCTGTTTTATTTTTGATATGTTCCTAGAGAAAAAATAAGTTGAAGGATGTTAGTAGCAAAGATGCGGACTAGCTCCGTGATCTGAGGATTATCCTCATTGCTGCACAGAAGTATTATGTCCTTGATGCACCGCTAGGTGACAGAACTATTGCAGGAGCAGATGCGGACGTTTTGAATGTTTTGACAAGAGCTCGTATGATAACTAATTGATAGTTTAGTGCACCATGCTTTACGGCTTAGAATCGGGACTTCAAAGACGTTTTGAATGTCATGGACCATATGAGATGTTCCAGGAGTTGAAGTTAATATTTCAAGCAAATACCCGAGTTGAGAGATATAAAGTCTCCAACACGTTCTATAGCTAAAGATGGAGGAGAATAGCTCAAGCAGTGAGCATGTGCTCAGATTGTCTGGGTGCTACAATCACTTGAATCAAGTGGGAGTTAATCTTCTAGATTAGATAGTGATTGACAAAATTCTCTAGTCACTATCACCAAGTTACTAGAACTTCATGATGAACTATAATATGCAAGGGATAACGAAAACGATTCCCAAGATCTTCGTAATACAAAAATCGATGAAGGTAGAAATCAAGAAAAACATCAAGTGTTGATGGTTGACAAGACCACTAGTTTCAAGAAAAGGGCAAAGGGAAGAAGGGAAACTTCAAGAAGAATAGCAAGCAAGTTGCTGCTCAAGTGAAGAAGCCCAAGTCTAGACCTAAGCCTGAGACTAAGTGCTTCTACTGCAAACGGACTGGTCACTGGAAGTAGAACTTCCCCAAGTATTTGGCGGATAAGAAGGATGGCAAAGTGAACAAAGGTATATTTGATATACATGTTATTGACATCTACTTTACTAGTGTTTATAGCAACCCCTTAGTATTTGATACTAATTTAGTTGCTAAAGATTAGTAACTCGAAACAGGAGTTGCAGAATGAACAGAGACTAGTTAAGGGTGAAGTGACGATGTGTGTTGGAAGTGGTTCCAAGATTGATATGATCATCATCGCACACTCCCTTTACCTTCAGGATTAGTGTTGAACCTTAAATAAATGTTATTTGGTGTTTGCGTAGAGCATAATATGATTGGATCATGTTTATTGCAATACGGTTATTCATTTAACTCAAGGATAATTGTTATTCTGTTTACATGAATAAAACCTTCTGAGGTCATACACCCAAGGTGAATGGTTTATTGAATCTCGATCGTAGTAATACACATATTCATAATATTGAATCCAAAAGATGCAAAGTTAATAATGATAGTGCAACTTATATGTGGCACTTCCGTTTAGGTCATATTGGTGTAAAGCGCATGAAGAAACTCCATGCTGATGGGCTTTTTAAATCACTTGATTATGAATCATTTGATGCTTGCGAAACATGCCTCGTGGGAAAGATGACTAAAACTCCGTTCTCCGGAACAATGGAGCAAGCAACTAACTTATTGGAAAGAATACATACTGATGTATGCAATCCGATGAGTGTTGAGGCTCGCGGCGGGTATCGTTATTTTCTGATCTTCACAGATGATTTGAGCAGATATGGGTATATCTACTTGATGAAACATAAGTATGAAACATTTGAAAAGTTCAAAGAATTTCAGAGTGAAGTAGAAAATCATCGTAACAAGAAAATAAAGTTTCCGCGATCTGATCGTAGAGGAGAATATTTAAGTTACGACTTTGGTCTTCATTTGAAACAATGCGGATGAGTTCCGCAACTCACGCCACCTGGAACACCACTGTGTAATGGTGTGTCTGAATGTCGTAATCGCACTTTACTAGATATGGTGCGATCTATGACGTCTCTTACTGATTTACCACTATCATTTTGGGGTTATGCATTAGAGACAGCTGCATTCACGTTAAATAGGGCACCATCTAAATCCGTTGAGATGACGCCATATGAACTGTGGTTTAGCAAGAAACCTAAGCTGTCGTTTCTTAAACTTTGGGGTTGTGATGCTTGTGTGAAAAAGTTTCATCTTGATAAGCCCAAACCCAAGTCGGAGAAGTGCATCTTCATAGGATACCCAAAATTAATTGTTGGGTACTGATGACCCACAAGTACAGGGGATCTATCGTAGTCCTTTCGATAAGTAAGAGTGTCGAACCCAACGAGGAGCAGAAGGAAATGATAAACGGTTTTCAGCAAGGTATTCTCTGCAAGTACTGAAATAAGTGGTAACAGATAGTTTTGTGATGAGATAATTTGTGACGAGCAACAAGTAACAAAAGTAAATAAAGTGCAGCAAGGTGGCCCAATCCTTTTTGTAGCAAAGGACAAGCCTGGACAAACTCTTATATAAGGAAAAGCGCTCCCGAGGACACATGGGAATATCGTCAAGCTAGTTTTCATCACGTTCATATGATTCGCGTTCGGTACTTTGATAATTTGACATGTGGGTGGACTGGTGCTTGGGTGCTATTCTTACTTGAACAAGCATCCCACTTATGATTAACCTCTATTGCAAGCATCCGCAACTACAACAAAAGTATTAAGGTAAACCTAACCATAGCATGAAACATATCGATCCAAATCAGCCCCTTACGAAGCAACACATAAACTAGGGTTTAAGCTTCTGTCACTCTAGCAACCCATCATCTACTTATTACTTCCCAATGCC
The DNA here is from genome assembly GCA_034509565.1 of Triticum monococcum. Taxonomy (NCBI): domain Eukaryota; kingdom Viridiplantae; phylum Streptophyta; class Magnoliopsida; order Poales; family Poaceae; genus Triticum; species Triticum monococcum. The sequence continues at coordinate 747,546,675 of CM067843.1, read as the reverse complement.
TTCCTCTAGGCCCAAATAATGGTGAAGTGTTATGTAGTCGACGTTCACATAACACCACTAGCGGCTAGACAACATACATCTCATCAAAATATCGAACGAATACCAAATTCACATGACTACTAATAGCAAGACTTCTCCCTTGTCCTTAGGAACAAACGTAACTACTCACAAAGCATAAACATGTTCATAATCAGAGGGGTATTAATATGCATAAAGGATCTGAACATATGATCTTCCACCAATTAAACCAACTAGATTCAACTACAAGGAGTAATTAATACTACTAGCAACCTACTAGCACCAATCCTGGACTTGAAGACAAGAATCAGATACAAGAGATGAACTAGGGTTTTGAGATGAGATGGTACTGATGAAGATGTTGATGGAGATTGCCCTCTCCCGATGATAGGAGTGTTGGTGATGACGATGGCGATGATTTCCCCCTCCGGGAGGGAAGTTTCCCCGGCAGAACAGCTCTGCCGGATCTCTAGATTGGATCCGCCAAGGTTCCGCCTCGTGGCGGCGGAGTTTCGTCCCGAAAGGTTGCTTCTTTTTTTCTCAACGAAAGACTTCATATAGGAGAAGATGGTCACCGGGGAGCCACCAAGGGCCCACGAGGTAGGGGGCGCGACCTAGGGGGGGCACCCCCACCCTCGTGAGAAGGGTGTGGGCCCCCTGGTCTTCATCTTTGGCGAGGATTTTTCATTATTTATTATAAGGTGTTCCGTGGAGTTTCAGGACTTTTGGAGTTGTGCAGAATAGGTCTCTAATATTTACTCCTTTTCCAGCCCAGAATTCCAGCTGCCGGCATTCTCCCTCCTTATGTAAACCTTGTAAAACAAGAGAGAATAGCCATAAGTATTGTGACATAATGTGAAATAACAGCCCATAATGCAATAAATATTGATATAAAAGCATGATGCAAAATGGATGTATCAACTCCCCCAAGCTTAGACCTCGCTTGTCCTCAAGCGAAAAGCCGAAATCGAAAAATATGTCCACAAGTTTATAGATGAAGGCGTCGATAAAAATAAAATACGGACATGAGGGCATCATGATCATTCTTATAACAACAACTTATATAATTTTTGTCATATGATCTCTAATGCTAGAGTAATAATTCAATCACAATATCAAGTATGAATCGTAAACTTCATTGAAAACTAACAAACTACAATCTCGGTCATTGAAGCAATTGCAATTTATCATAACATGGGAAAGAGTCAATGTATAAGAGCTTTTCAGCAAGTCCACATACTCAACTATCATATAATCTTTCACAATTGCTGACACTCACGCACTACTTATGGGTATGGAGTTTTAATCGGACACAGAGAAAGATAGGGGCTTATATTTTTGCCTCCCAACGTTTTACCTCAAGGGTAATGTCAACAGTAATAGTTCATGAGAACTCACATCCAATTAGCCATATATACCAGGATCTTTCCAACATACTGTGCTTGCCAAAGGATAAAATGAAAAAGGGAGAGGTGAAGATCACCATGACACTTGCATAAGGTAGAAGATAATAATAAAAGATAGGCCCTTCGCAGATGGAAGCAGAGGTTGCCATGCGCTTTTATGGTTGGATGCACAAAATCTTAATGCGAAAGAACGTCACTTTATATTGCCCCTTGTGATATGAACCTTTATTATGCAGTCCATTGCTTTTATTACTTCCACATCACAAGATCATATAAGGCTTATTTCTCCCACACCAATCAATCATACATATTTGGAGAGCATTTTTTATTGCTTTGCACTGATTACAACTTACTTGAAGGATCTTGTTCAATCCATAGGTAGATATGGTGGACTCTCATGGCAAAACTGGTTTAAGGGTATTTGGAAGCACAAGTAGTATCTCTACTTGGTGCAATGAATTTGGCTAGCATGAGGGGGAAAGACAAGCTCAACATGTTGGAGGATCCAAGACAATATAATTTATCTCAGATGTAAGAAAACATAACCCATTACGTTGTCTTCCTTGTCCAATGTCAACTCTTTAGCATGTCATATTTTAATGAGTGCTCACAATCATAAAAGATGTCCAATATAGTATATCTATATGTGAAGACCTCTCTTTCTTTATTACCTCCTATTAATTGCAATGATGACCAAAACTATGCTTGTCAACTCTCAACAACTTTTATTCATCATAATTTTTCTATGTGAGCTCATTACTCTCCATGAGATCCATATGATCTCTTTGTTTCCTTTTTATTACTTTCTCTTTTCTTTTATTCACTTAGGATCATGGCAAAATAATCAAGCCCTTGATTCAACACCAGTCTTTATGATATAGCTCACGGACTCGATTGCATAGGAGGATAATAAAGCAAAACTCACAACTAGATCATGCCATAAACTTTATTCTACTAGATCAAAATACTACTAATAAGATTGAACTAAGGAAAACGGTAAAGATAAAAGCGATGGTGATACGATATCGGGGCACCTCCCCCAAGCTTGGCAGTTGCCAAGGGAAGTGCCCATACCCATGTGATTATGTCTCTCTTTTCGGGGACGGTGATGTGATGTTTTTGGTGATGATGCCCTTGAAAATACGATTCTCCTCCTCAAGCTTGTTGACTTGCTGCTTGAGCTCCATTATTTCCTTTCGGAGTTTTCCTGTAACAGCCAAAGCTCCCTGCACCCAAGGGTGCTGCATAGCTGCGGGAGAACCAGTGACACTCTTTTTCATATTCTCATAAGAAAGAAATCTAACATTGGAAGGGATAACCGAGTTTGGAATAGCTGAGCTCTGCAGTTCTCCCATTGTGAATCTAGCTCAGAAGCGAGAGGTGACTTCTTGATCCTCCATGGCATCTACCCTCATTAGGTCAGCCTCCATCTCTTCCTCCGTTGCTGGCCCAAAGTGGTCAGGGTCGTCGTTTGCCCTTGGTTCCGGTGCCGGATTAGATACTCGGCTCTCCCCGACAGACTCTTGAGAAGACATCTTGCTCTAATCTGCAGCAGCAACAACTCAAAACAAAAACAGAGGATTTTTGTGTGATACGGGAGTCAAAACCTTCGTGAGAATTTCTAATGAACTTTTACCGACCAAAATACGTATCATGCAAGAAAACTGAGTCCGGAAGGCTCACGAGGTGCTCACGAGGTAGGGCGCCACGCCCAGGGGGGTAGGGCGCGCCCTCCACCCTCGTGAGGCCCTCGTGTCCTTCCCGGACTGCTACTTAATTTTCTATTTTTCTAAATATTCCAAAACAGAGAAATATTGCCTTAAAAATTGTTTTGGAGTCAGTTTACTTACCGTACCACATACCTATTCCTTTTCGGAGTCTGAAACGTTCTGGAAAGTGTCCCTTATGTATTCCTCCGGGGTTACGGTTTCAATAATATTGGTTTGAACATTTATGGGATTACCTGAGATATAATGTTTGATTCTTTGACCGTTTACCACCTTCGGATTTGTGCCTTCGAAGTTGTTGATTTTTATGGCACCAGAACGATAGACCTCCTCGATAACATAGGGGCCTTCCCATTTAGAGAGAAGTTTCCCTGCAAAAAATCTTAAACGAGAGTTGTATAGCAATACATAATCACCTACATTAAACTCACGCTTTTGTATCCTTTTGTCATGCCATCTTTTAACCTTTTCTTTAAACAACTTGGCATTTTCATAAGCTTGGGTTCTCCATTCATCAAGTGAGCTAATATCAAATAACCTCTTTTCACCGGCAAGTTTGAAATCATAGTTGAGCTCTTTAATAGCCCAATATGCCTTATGTTCTAGTTGGAGAGGTAAGTGACATGCTTTTCCATATACCATTTTATATGGAGACATACCCATAGGATTTTTATTTGCAGTTCTATAGGCCCATAATGCATCATCAAGTTTCTTGGACCAATTCTTTCTAGACCTATTGGCAGTCTTTTGCAAAATTAATTTGAGTTCTCTATTACTCAATTCTACTTGACCACTAGACTGTGGGTGATACGGAGATGCAATTCTATGATTGACGTCATATTTAGCAAGCATTTTACGGAAAGCACCATGAATAAAATGTGAACCACCATCAGTCATTAAATATCTAGGGACTCCAAACCTCGGAAAAATAACTTCTTTAAGCATTTTAATAGAAGTGTTATGATCAGCACTACTAGTTGGAATAGCTTCGACCCACTTAGTAACGTAATCAACAACAACTAAAATATGTGTATATCCATTAGAGGCAGGAAAAGGTCCCATATAATCAAAGCCCCAAACATCAAACGGTTCAATAACAAGTAAACAATTCATAGGCATTTCTTGACGTCTACTAATATTACCAATTCTTTGACATTCATCACAAGAAAGGACAAACTTACGGGCATCCTTGAAGAGAGTAGGCCAATAAAAACCGGATTGCAATACCTTATGTGCAGTTCTATCCCCCGCGTGGTGTCCTCCATAAGTTTCAGAGTGGCACTTGCGTAGGATTTGTTCCTGTTCATGCTCAGGTACACAACGTCTAATAACACCATCTACTCCTTCTTTATAAAGATGTGGGTCATCCCAAAAGTAATGTCTCAAATCATAGAAGAAAATTTTCTTTTGTTGGTATGTGAAGCTAGGTGGAATAAATTTAGCAACTATGTAATTAGCATAATCAGCATACCAAGGGGTACTACGAGAAGTACTTATGACATTTAATTGTTCATCAGGAAAGCTATCATCAATAGGTAGTGGGTCATCAAGAACATTCTCTAACCTAGATAAGTTGTCTGCAACGAGGTTCTCAGCTCCTTTTATATCAACAATATCCAAATCAAATTCTTGTAGCAAGAGAACCCATCTAATAAGTCTAGGTTTAGCATCTTTCTTCTCCATAATATATTTAATAGCAACATGATTAGTGTGGATAGTTACTTTAGAATCAACAATATAAGGTCTGAACTTATCACAAGCAAATACAACTGCTAAAAGTTCTTTTTCAGTAGTAGCATAATTTCTTTGAGCATTGTCTAGAGTCTTACTAGCATAATGGATAACATTTAATTTCTTATCAACTCTTTGCCCTAGAACAGCACCTACAGCATAATCGCTAGCATCACACATAATTTCAAAGGGTAAATTCCAATCAGGTGGCTGAACAATAGGTGCAGAGACTAATGCTTGCTTAAGTATTTCAAATGCTTCTACACAATCATCATCAAAGACAAACGGTACATCTTTTTGTAATAAATTAGTCAGAGGCCGAGAAATTTTTGAGAAGTCCTTGATGAACCTCCTATAAAATCCGGCATGACCTAGGAAACTTCTTATACCTTTGATGTCCTTGGGACATGGCATCTTTTCAATAGCATCAACCTTGGCTTTATCAACTTCAATACCTCTTTCAGAAACTTTATGCCCCAAGACAATACCTTCATTAACCATAAAGTGGCACTTTTCCCAATTCAAGACAAGATTAGTTTCTTCACATCTCTGCAAAACTCGATCAAGATTGCTCAAGCAATCATCAAAAGAAGATCCATAGACGGAAAAGTCGTCCATGAAAACCTCACAAATCTTTTCACAAAAGTCAGAGAATATAGCCATCATGCATCTTTGAAAGGCAGCAGGTGCATTGCATAAACCAAAAGGCATACGTCTATAAGCAAAAGTACCAAAAGGGCATGTAAAAGTAGTCTTTGATTGATCTTTAGCCGACACAGGTATTTGAGAGAAACCAGAATAACCATCTAGAAAGCAGTAATGTGTATGATTACATAATCTTTCTAGCATTTGATCGATAAAAGATAAGGGGTAATGATATTTCTTAGTAGCCTTATTTAATTTGCGGAAATCAATTACCATCCTATAACCAGTAATAATTCTTTGCGGAATCAATTCATCTTTATCATTAGGGATAACAGTAATACCTCCCTTCTTAGGGACACAATGAACAGGACTTACCCATTGACTATCAGCAACGGGATAAATTATACCTGCCTCTAGAAGCTTTAGTATTTCTTTTCTTACCACTTCTTTCATTTTAGGATTCAGACGTCGTTGAGGATCACGAACTGGTTTGGCATCTTCTTCCAAATTGATTTTATGTTGACATAGAGTGGGACTAATGCCCTTAAGATCATCAAGAGTATATCCAATAGCAGCACGGTGCTTCTTCAGAGTTTTCAATAATCTTTCTTCTTCATGCTCTGAAAGGTTAGCACTAATAATAACATGATATATCTTCTTTTCATCAACATAAGCATATTTAAGATTATCAGGCAACGGTTTAAGCTCAAACACGGGATCACCCTTAGGTGGAGGAGGATCCCATAGGATTTCAACAGGCAAATTGTGTTTTAGCATAGGTTCTTGTTTAAAGAATACTTCATCTATTTCCCTTCTTTCATTCATAAACATATCATTCTCATGGTCTAGCAAATATTGTTCTAAAGGATCATTAGGAGGTACGGCAATAGAAGCAAGACCAATAATTTCATCCTTACTAGGCAATTCTTCTTCGCGGTGTTGTGTACTAAATTTAGAGAAATTAAACTCATGAGTCATATCATCCAAGCCAATAGCAACAACATTCTTTTCGCATTCTATCCTAGCATTAACTGTATTCAAGAAGGGTCTACCAAATATAATGGGACAAAAGCTATCTTGTGGAGAACTAAGAACAAGAAAATCAGCAGGATATTTAGTTTTCCCACACAAGACTTCAACATCTCTAACAATTCCCATTGCTGAAATAGTATCTCTATTAGCAAGTTTAATTGTGACATCAATATCTTCTAACTCAGCAGGTGCAATTTCATGCTTGATTTCTTTATACAAGTCATAAGGTATAACACTAGCACTAGCACCCATATCACATAAGCCATGATAACAATGATCTCCTATTTTAACAGAAATAACAGGCACGCCTACCATAGGTCTATGTTTATCTATAGCAGAAGGTTTAGCAATTCTAGCAGTTTCACCGCAGAACTGAATAACATGCCCATCAATATTATCAGACAATAGCTCTTTAACAATAGCAATATTAGGTTCAACTTTAACTTGCTCAGGAGGTGTATATATTTTAATATTGCTTTTACGAACCACAGTTGAAGCTTTAGCATGATCCTTTATCCTAACAGGGAAAGGTGGTTTCTCAACATAAGAAGTAGGAACAATAGGATCATTATAAGTGACAGTATTTTCTTCAACTTTAATAGGTGCAGCTACTTTTACTTCTATGGGAGGATGGTATTTAAACCACTTCTCCTTAGGGAGATCAACATAAGTAGCAAAAGATTCACAGAAAGAAGCTACTATCTCAGAATCAAGTCTATATTTAGTGCTAAACTTACGAAAAATATCGGTATCCATAAAAGATTTAACACAATCAAACTAAGGTGTCATACCTGACTCCTTACCATTGCCGAGGTCCCAATCTGCAGAGTTGCGTTTAATTGTATCCAACAAATCCCATTTGAATTCAATAGTCTTCATCATAAAAGAGCCAGCACAAGAAGTATCAAGCATGGTGCGATTGTTATCAGAAAGCCGAGCATAAATTTTTTAAAGAATTGTTTCTCTTGGAACCTCATGATTGGCGCATGAATATAACATTGATTTAAGCCTCCCCCAAGCTTGAGCGATGCTTTCTCCTTCGCAAGGCCAAAAATTATATATATATATATATATATATATATATATATATATATATATAAAATTGCGATCACGATGAACAAGATGCATAGGATAAAACTTCTGATGAAATTTCAATTTCAATCGTTTGTAATTCCAAGACCTCATATCATCACATAGCCTATACCATGTCAATGCATCTCCCCTCAAAGATAAGGGGAAGACCTTCTTATTAACAACATCTCCGGATACACCTGCAAGCTTAAATAATCCACAAACTTCATCCACATATATTAGATGTTCATCAGGATGTTTTGTTCCATCTCCTAAAAAAGGATTAGCTAGCAGTTTTTCTATTATACCCGAAGGAACTTCATAAGGAATTTCATTTTCAATAGGTTTAGTAGGTTGAGGAGCAACACTTTGCTCTACTGGTCGGGGTGAAGATACCCCGAACAAGCCCCTCAGAGGATTACTTTCCATAATAACAAGTGACAGTAAATTTCAGCACACTATATAAATTTTTCCTTACCAAATTCCACCTACCAAAGGCGCTTCACTCCCCGGCAACGGCGCCAGAAAAGAGTCTTGATGACCCACAAGTATAGGGGATCTATTGTAGTCCTTTCGATAAGTAAGAGTGTCGAACCCAATGAGGAGCAGAAGGAAATGATAAATGGTTTTCAGCAAGGTATTCTCTGCAAGTACTGAAATAAGTGGTAACAGATAGTTTTGTGATGAGACAATTTGTAACGAGCAACAAGTAACAAAAGTAAATAAAGTGCAGCAAGGTGGCCCAATCCTTTTTGTAGCAAAGGACAAGCCTGGACAAAATCTTATATAAGGAAAAGCGCTCCCGAGGACACATGGGAATATCGTCAAGCTAGTTTTCATCACGTTCATATGATTCGCGTTCGGTACTTTGATAATTTGACATGTGGGTGGACCGGTGCTTGGGTGTTGTTCTTACTTGAACAAGCATCTCACTTATGATTAACCTCTATTGCAAGCATCCGCAACTACAACAAAAGTATTAAGGTAAACCTAACCATAGCATTAAACATATGGATCCAAATCAGCCCCTTACGAAGCAACGCATAAACTAGGGTTTAAGCTTCTATCACTCTAGCAACCCATCATCTACTTATTACTTCCCAATGCCTTCCTCTAGGCCCAAATAATGGTGAAGTGTTATGTAGTAGACGTTCACATAACACCACTAGAGGCTAGACAACATACATCTCATCAAAATATCAAACGAATACCAAATTCACATGACTACTAATAGCAAGACTTCTCCCTTGTCCTCGGGAACAAACATAACTACTCACAAAGCATAAACATGTTCATAATCAGAGGGGTATTAATATGCGTAAAGGATCTGAACATATGATCTTCCACCAATTAAACCAACTAGCATCAACTACAAGGAATAATTAATACTACTAGCAACCTACTAGCACCAATCCTGGACTTGAAGACAAGAATCGGATACAAGAGATGAACTAGGGTTTTGAGATGAGATGGTGATGATGAAGATATTGATGGAGATTGCCCTCTCCCGATGAGAGGAGCGTTAGTGATGACGATGGCGATGATTTCCCCCTCTGGGAGGGAAGTTTCCCCAGCAAAACAGCTCTGCCGGAGCTCTAGATTGGATCCGCCAAGGTTCCGCCTCATGGCGGCGGAGTTTCGTCCTGAAAGGTTGCTTCTTATTTTTTTTTCTCAACAAAAGACTTCATATAGGAGAAGATGGTCATCGGGGAGCCACCAGGGGGCCCATGAGGTAGGGGGCGCGCCCTAGGGGGGGCGCCCCCACCCTCGTGAGAAGGGTGTGGGCCCCCTGGTCTTCATCTTTGGCGAGGATTTTTCATTATTTATTATAAGGTGTTCCGTGGAGTTTCAGGACTTTTGGAGTTGTACAGAATAGGTTTCTAATATTTGCTCCTTTTCCAGCCCAGAATTCCAGCTGCCGGCATTCTCCCTCCTTATGTAAACCTTGTAAAATAAGAGAGAATAGCCATAAGTATTGTGACATAATGTGAAATAACAACCGATTATGCAATAAATATTGATATAAAAGCATGATGCAAAATGGACGTATCAGGTAAACCTTCTATCACAGATCCGAAGGCAATATATTTGTTGCTGAGAATGGATCCTTTCTAGAGAAGGAGTTTCTCTCAAAAGAAGTGAGTGGGACGAAAGTAGAACTTGATGAGGTAACTGTACCTGCTCCCTTATTGGAAAGTAGTTCATCACAGAAATCTGTTTCTGTGACTCCTACTCCAATCAATGAGGAAGCTAATTATGATGATCATGTACTTCAGATCAAGTTACTATCGAACTTTGTAGGTCAACCAGAGTGAGATCCGCACCAGAGTGGTAGGGTAATCCTGTTCTGGAGGTCATGTTAATTGACCATGATGAACCTACGAACTATGAGGAAGCGATGATGAAGCCAGATTCCGCAAAATGGCTTGAGGCCATGAAATCTGAGATGGGATCCATGTATGAGAACAAAGTGTGGACTTTGGTTGACTTGCCCGATGATCGGCAAGGCATAGAAAATAAATGGATCTTCAAGAGGAAGACGAACGCTAATAGTAGTGTTACTATCTACAAAGCTAGCCATGTCGAAAAAGGTTTTGACAAAGTTCAAGGTGTTGACTACGATGAGATTTTCTCACTCGTAGCGATGCTTAAATCTGTCCGAATCATGTTAGCAAATTGCCACATTTTATGAAATTTGGCAAATGGATGTCAAAACTACATTCCTTAATGGATTTCTTAAAGAAGAGTTGTATCTGATGAAACCAGAAGGTTTTGTCGATCCTAAAGGTGCTAACAAAATGTACAAGCTCCAGCGATCCATCTATGGACTGGTGCAAGCATCTCAGAGTTGGAATATACACTTTGATGAGTTGATCAAAGCATATAGTTTTATACAGACTTGTGGGGAAGCCTGTATTTACAAGAAATTGAGTGGGAGCACTACAACATTTCTGATAAATATATGTGAATGACATATTGTTGATCAAAAATAATGTAGAATTTTCTAGAAAGCATAAAGGAGTTTTTGAAAGGAGTTTTTCAAATAAAGACCTCAGTGAAGCTACTTACATATTGAGCATCAAGATCTATAGAGATAGATCAAGACGCTTGATAAGTTTTCTCAATGAGTACATACCTTGACAAGATTTTGAAGTAGTTCAAAATGGAATAGTCAAAGAAAGAGTTATTACCTGTGTTACAAGGTGTGAAATTGATTAAGACTCAAAGCCCGACCACGGCAGAAGATAGAAAGAGAATGAAAGTTATTCCATATGCCTCAGCCATAGTTTCTTTAAAGTATGCCATGTTGTGTACCAGATCTATTGTATACCCTACACTGTGTTTAGCAAGGGAGTACAATAGTGATCTAGGAGTAGATCACTAGACAGCGGTCAAAATTATCCTTAGTGGAATAAGATATGTTTCTCGATTATGGAGGTGACAAAAGGTTCATCATAAAGGGTTACGTCGATACAAATTTTGACACTGATCTAGATGACTCTAAGTCTCAATCTGGATACATTTTGAAAGTGGGAGCAATTAGCTAGAGTAGCTCCATGCAGAGCATTATTGACATAGAAATTTGCAAAATACATACGGATCTAAATGTGGCAGACCCGTAGACTAAACTTCTCTCACAAGCAAAACATGATCACACCTTAGTACTCTTTGGGTGTTAATCACATAGCGATGTGAACTGGATTATTTACTCTAGTAAACCCTTTGGGTGTTGGTCACATGACAATGTGAAATAGGGTGTTAATAACATGGTGATGTGAACTATTGGTGTTAAATCACATGGCGATGTGAACTAGATTATTGACTCTAGTGCAAGTGGGAGACTGAAGGAAATATGCCCTAGAGGCAATAATAAAGTTATTAGTTATTTCCTTATTTCATGATAAATGTTTATTATTCATGCTAGAATTGTATTAACCAGAAACATAATACATGTGTGAATACATACACAAACATAGTGTCACTAGTATGCCTCTACTTGACTAGCTCGTTAATCAAAGATGGTTAAGTTTCCTAACCATAGACATGAGTTGTCATTTGATTAATGGGATCACATCATTAGGAGAATAATGTGATTGACTTGACCCATTCCATTTGCTTAGCACTTGATCATTTAGTATGTTGCTATTGCTTTATTCATGACTTATACATGTTCCTATGACTATGAGATTATGCAACTCCCATTTACCGGAGGAACACTTTGTGTGCTACCAAACATCACAATGTAACTGGGTGATTATAAAGGTTCTCTACAGGTGTCTCCGAAGGTACTTGTTGGGTTGGCGTATTTCGAGATTAGGATTTGTCACTCCGATTGTCGGAGAGGTATCTCTGGGACCACTCGGTAATGCACATCACTATAAGCCTTGCAAGCATTGTAACTAATGAGTTAGTTGCGGTATGATGTATTATGGAACGAGTAAAGAGACTTGCTGGTAACGAGATTGAACTAGGTATTGAGATATCGACGATCGAATCTCGGGCAAGTAACATACCGATGACAAAGGGAACAATGTATGTTGTTATGCGGTTTGACTGATAAAGATCTTCGTAGAATATGTAGGAGCCAATATGAGAATCCAGGATCCGCTATTGGTTATTGACCGGAGACATGTCTCGGTCATGTCTACATAGTTCTCGAACCTGTAGGGTCCGCACGCTTAAAGTTTCGGTGACGATTGTATTATGAGTTTTTGTGTTTTGATGTACCAAAGGTAATTAAGAGTCCCGGATATGATCTTGGACATGACGAGGAGTCTCGAAATGGTCAAGACATAAAGATCGATATATTGGCTGACTATGTTCGGACACCGGAATGGTTTCGGGGAGTTTCATACATATACCAGAGTACCGGGGGGTTACGGAACCCCCCGGGGAGTTTAATGGGCCAAGATGGGCTTTAGCGGAGAAGAGGAGGGACAGCTAGGGCAGGCCGCGCACCCCCTCCGCCTCTAGTCCGAATTGGACAAGGAGGGGGGGTGCCCCCCTTTCCTTCCTCTCTCTCCTTCCCTTCCTTTCCCCCTCCTACTCCAACTACGAAAAGGGGGAGTCCTACTCCCGGTGGGAGTAGGACTCCTCCCTCGCGCGCCCTCCCCTGGCCGGTCGCCTCCTCCCCCTGGTCCTTTATATACGGGGGCAGGGGGCACCTCTAGACACAACAATTGATCTCTTGATCTCTTAGCCGTGTGCGGTGCCCCCCTCCACCATATTCCACCTCGATCATATCGTAGCGGTGCTTAGGCGAAGCCCTGCGTCGGTAGAAACATCATCACCGTCACCATGCCATCGTGCAGACGGAACTCTCCCGTGAAGCTCTGCTGGATCGGAGTTCGTGAGACGTCATCGAGCTGAACGTGTGCTGAACTCAGAGGTGCCGTACGTTCGGTACTTGGATCGGTCGGATCATGAAGACGTACGACTACATCAACCGCATTGTGCTAACGCTTCTGTTTTCGGTCTACGAGGGTACGTAGACAACACTCTCCCCTCTCGTTGCTATGAATCACCATGATCCTGTGTGTGCGTAGGATTTTTTTTGAATTACTACGTTCCCCAACACATCGCTCGTCCCCGACGACCACTCATAAGTAAAGCAATCAAAGAACACCCCATGCTTCAAATTTTTCGCACAACGTTTACCATACATGCATGCTACGGGACTTGCAAACTTCAACACAAGTATTTCTCAATTCCACAATTACTCAACTAGCACGACTCTAATATTACCATCTTTATATCTGAAAACAATTATCAAGTATCAAGCTTCTCATAGTATTTAATGCACTCTATATGAAAGTTTTTACTATACCCATTCTGGATGCCTATCATATTAGGACTAATTTTATAGCCAAAGCAAATTACCATGTTGTTCTAAAAGACTCTCAAAATAATATATGTGAAGTATGAGAGATCAATAATTTGTATAAAACAAAATCACCACCGTGCTCTAAAAAGGTATAAGTGAAGCACTAAAGAAAAATTATCTAGCTCAAAAGATATAAGTGAAGCACATAGAGTATTCTAATAAATTCTGATTCATGTGTGTGTCTCCCAAAAGGTGTGTACAAAAAGGATGATTGTGGTAAACTAAAAATCAAAGACTCAAATCAAACAAGACGCTCCATGCAAAACACATATCATGTGGTGAATAAAAATATAGCCTCAAGTAAACTTACCGATAGACGAAGACGAAAGAGAGGATGCCTTCCAGGGCATCCCCAAGCTTAGGCTTTTGGTTGTCCTTGAATTTTACCTTGGGGTGTCTTGGGAATCCCCAAGCTTAGGCTCTTGCCACTCCTTGTTCCAAAATCCATCAAATCTTTACCCAAAAACTTGAAAACTTCACAACACTAAACTCAACAGAAAATCTCATGAGCTCCGTTAGTATAAGAAAACAAACCACCACTTTAATGTAATATAATGAACTCATTCTTTATTTATATTGGTGTTAAACCTACTTTATTCCAACTTCTCTATGGTTCATAGCCCTCTATACTAGCCATAGATTCATCAAAATAAGCAAACAACACACGAAAAACAGAATCTGTCAAAAACAGAACAGTCTGTAGCAATCTGGAAGTTTCGAATACTTCTGTAACTCTAAATATCCTGAAACATTAGGACGTCCTAAATAATTTGTATATTGATCTACTGCAGTTGGAATTGGTATTTTATCGCTCTCTGGTAAAAAACGAAAATTATTCTCGTGAGCGCAAACATTCTAGTTTTTTTTCAGCAAGATCAAATAACAATCACCCAAGAAGATCTTAAAGGCTTTACTTGGCACAAACACTAATTAAAACATAAAAACACAATCATAACAAAGGATAGATGATTTATTTATTACTAAACAGGAACAAAAATAAAATTAAGTTGCTTCCAAACAAGCGCTATTGTTTAACGCCCCTAGCTAGGCACAAAAACAAGAATAGATCTAGGTATTGTCATCTTTGGTATGCAATCCATAAGTGGCTCTCATAATAGATTCATAAGGTAATTTAATTTTTCTTTCTAGGAAAGTGTTCCATGCCTTTCCTTAACATAAATTGAAATCTAATGTTTCCTTCTTTCATGTCAATAATTGCACCAATCGTTCTAAGGAAAGGTCTACCAAAAATAATAGGACATGTAGGATTGCAATCTATATCAAGAACAATGAAATATACGGGCACATAATTCCTATTTGCAGCAATAAGAACATCATTAATCCTTCCCATAGGTTTCTTAATGGTGGAATCTGCAAGATGCAAATTTAAAGAACAATCATCAAATTCACAGAAACCTAGCACATCACACAAAGTTTTTGGAATCGTGGAAACACTAGCACCCAAATCACATAAAGCATAGCATTCATGATCTTTAATCTTAATTTTAATAGTAGGTTCCCACTCATCATAAAGTGTTCTAGGAATAGAAACTTCTAATTCAAGCTTTTCTTCATAAGATTGTATTAAAGCATCAACAATATGTTTACTAAAGGCCTTATTTTGGTCAAAAGCATGAGGAGAATTTAACACGGATTGCAACAAGGAAATACAATCTAACAAAGAGCAATTATCATAATTAAATTCCTTAAAATCCAAAATAGTGGGTTAATTGCTATGTACAGTTTTGACCTCTTCAACCCCACTTTTGCCAATTTTTGCATCAAGATCTAAAAACTCCGAATCATTGCGACGCCTTTTAACTAAACTTGACTCATATCTAGTCCCATCTTTATCAAGATTCATATTGGAAAACAAAGATTTAATAGGAGGCACATCAATCACTTTTAGATCTTCATCATTATTATCATGAAAACTAGAAGAACACGCTTTCACAAAAGCAATCTTTTTTTAGCACGCATCCTAGCGGTTCTTTCTTTGCACTCGTCAATGGAAATTCTCATGGCTTTGAGTGACTCATTGATGTCATACTGAGGTGGAATAGATCTAAGTTTCAAAGAATCAACATCAAGAGAAATTCTATCCACGTTCCTAGCCAACTCATCAATCTTAAGCAATTTTTCTTCAAGCAAAGCATTGAAATTCTTTTGCGAATTAATAAATTGTTTAACACTACTCTCAAAATCACACGGCATCTTATTAAAATTTCCATATGAGTTGTTGTAGGAATTACCATAATTATTAGAGGAATTACTAGGGAACGGACTAGAATTAAAATTTCCTCTATACGCGTTGTTACAAAAATTGTTCCTACAAACAAAATTCACATCCATAGATTCATTATTATTTTCAAACAAAGTGGAAAAAGTCATATCATTAGGATCTGAAGAAACACTTTTACTAGCAAACAATTTCATAAGTTCATCCATCTTTCCACTCAAAACATTAATCTCTTCTATCGCATGAACCTTTTTACTAGTGGATCTTTCGGTATGCCATTGAGAATAATTAAGCATAATATTATCTAGGAGTTTAGTAGCTTCTCCTAAAGTGATTTCCATAAAAGTGCCTCTCGCGGCCGAATCTAAAAGATTTCTAGAAGCAAAATTCAATCCGGCATAAAAATTCTGTATAATCATCCATAAATTCAAACCATGTGTAGGGCAATTACGTATCATTAATTTCATCCTCTCCCAAGCTTGTGCAACATGCTCATGATCAAGTTGCTTAAAATTCATAATATCGTTTCTAAGAGAGATGATCTTAGCGGGAGGAAAATACTTAGAGATAAAAGCATCTTTACACTTATTCCATGAATCAATACTATTTTTAGGCAAAGAAGAGAACCAAGTTTTAGCACAATCTCTAAGTGAAAACGGAAATACTTTAAATTTAACAATATCATTATCCACATCTCTCTTCTTTTGCATATCACACAAATCAACGAAGTTGTTTAGATGGGAAGCGACATCTTCACTAGGAAGGCCAGAAAATTGATCTTTCATAACAAGATTCAACAAAGAGGTATTGATTTCACAAGATTCAGCATCGGTAGTAGGAGCAATCGGAGTGCTAATAAAATCATTATTATTGGTATTGGAAAAGTCTCACAATTTAGTATTATCTTGAGTCATCATGACAAACAATCAATCCAACACACAAGCACAGAAGAAGCAAGCGAAAAGAAACGAATGGAAAGAGGGCGAATGGAAAAGAGGCGAATAAAACGACAAAGGTAAAGTGGGCGAGAGGAAAACGAGAGGCAAATAGCAAATAATGTAATACGAGGGATAAGAGTTTGTGATGGGTACTTGGTATGTCTTGACTTGAGCGTAGATCTCCCCGGCAACGGCGCCAGAAATCCTTCTTGCTACCTCTTGAGCATGTGTTGGTTTTCCCTTGAAGAGGAAAGGGTGATGCAGCAAAGCAGCATAAGTATTTCCCTCAGTTTTTGAGAACCAAGGTATCAATCCAGTAGGAGATTACACGCAGGTCGCCTAGTACCTGCACAAACAAACAAGAACCTCGCAACCAACGCGATAAAGGGGTTGTCAATCCCTTCACGGTCACTTATGAAAGTGAGATTTGATAAAGATAATAAGATAAATATTTTTGGTATTTTTGTTGTATAGATTGAAAAGTGAAGATTGTAAAATAAAATAAATAGTAAACTAGAATTGTAGATCGGAAACTTATATGATGTAAAGTAGACCTGGGGGTCATAGGTTTCATTAGTGGCTTCTCTCAAGATAGCATATATTACAGTGGGTGAACAAATTACTGCCAAGCAATTCATAGAAAAGTGCATAGTTATGAGAATATCTAGGCATGATCATGAACATAGGCATCACGTCTGCGTCAAGTAGACCAAAACGATTCTGCGTCTACTACTATTACTCCACACATCGATCGCTATCCAGCATGCATCTAGAGTATTAAGTTCATAAGAACATAGTAACGCATTAGGCAAGATTGTTGGAAATATGCCCTAGAGGCAAAAATAAAATGGTTATTATTATATTTCTTTGTTGATGATAATTGTCTATTGTTCATGCTATAATTGTGTTATCCGGAAATCGTAATACATGTGTGAATATATAGACCACAACATGTCCCTAGTGAGCCTCTAGTTAACTAGCTCGTTGATCAACAGATAGTCATGGTTTCCTGACTATGGACATTAGATGTCATTGATAAAGGGATCACATCATTAGAAGAATGATGTGATGGACAAGACCCAATCTTAAGCATAGCACCAGATCGTGTAGTTCGTCTGCTAGAGCTTTTCTAATGTCAAGTATCTTTTCCTTAGACCATGAGATTGTGCAACTCCCGGATACTGTAGAATACTTTGGGTGTGCCAAACGTCACAACGTAACTGGGTGACTATAAAGGTGCACTACGGATATCTCCGAAAGTGTCTGTTGGGTTGGCATGAACCGAGACTGGGATTTGTCACTCTGCATGACGGAGAGGTATCTCTGGGCCCACTCGGTAAACATCATCGTAATGAGCTCAATCTGACTAAGGGTTGGTCATGGGATGATGTGTTGCGGAACGAGTAAAGTGACTTGCCGGTAATGAGATTGAACGAGGTATTGGAATACCGACGATCAAATCTCGGGCAAGTAACATACCGATTGACAAAGGGAATTGAATACGTGATTGATTGAATCCTCGACATCGTGGTTCATCCGATGAGATCATCGTGGAATATGTGGGAGCCAACATGGGTATCCAGATCCCTATGTTGGCTATTGGTCGGAGAGTCGTCTCAGTCATGTCTGCATGGTTCCCGAACCCGTAGGGTCTACACACTTAAGGTTCGGTGACGCTAGGGTTGTAGAGATATTAGTATGCGGTAACCCAAAAGTTATTTGGAGTCCCGGATGAGATCATGGACGTCACGAGGAGTTCTGGAATGGTACGGAGGTAAAGATTTTTATATAGGAAGTCCACTTTCGGCCACCGGGAAAGTTTCGGGGTCACCGGTATTGTACCGGGACCACCGGAGGGATCCCGGGGGTCCACCGGGTGGGGCCACCTATCCCGGAGGGCCCCATGGGCTGAAGTGGGAAGGGAACCAGCCCCTGGTGGGCTGGTGCGTCCCCATGGGCCTCCTCCCGCGCCTAGGGTTAGAAACCCTAGGGGTGGGGGCGCCTCCACCTGGCTTGGGGGCCAAGCCACCCCCTTGGCCGCCCCCCCATCTAGATGGGATCTAGAGGGGCCGGCGCCCCCTGGCCCCTATATATAGTGGAGGGGAGGGAGGGCAGCCGCACCCAAGTCCCTGGCGCCTCCCTCTCCCCCCCCCCCGTGACACATCTCCCTCTCGTTGGTGCTTGGCGAAGCCCTGCCGAGATCCCACTACTTCCACCACCACGCCGTCGTGCTGCTGGATCTCCATCAACCTCTCCTCTCCCCTTGCTGGATCAAGAAGGAGGAGATGTCTCTCCCAACCGTACGTGTTTTGAACACGGAGGTGCCGTCCGTTCAGCGCTCGGTCATTGGTGATTTGGATCACGACGAGTACGACTCCATCAACCCCGTTCTCTTGAACGCTTCTGCTCGCGATCTACAAGGGTATGTGGATGCACTCCCCTCTCCCTCATTGCTAGATGAATCCATAGATTGACCTTGGTGATGCGTAGAAAATTTTAAAATTCTGCTACGTTCCCCAACAGTGGCATCATGAGCTAGGTCTATGCATAGTTTCTATGCACGAGTAGAACACAAGTTGTTGTGGGTGTTGATTTTGTCAATTTACTTGCCATTACTAGTCTTATCTTGATTCAGCGGCATCGTGAGATGAAGTGGCCCGGACCGACCTTACACGTACGCTTACGTGAGACTGGTTCCACCGACTGACATGCACTAGTTGCATAAGGTGGCTAGCGGGTGTCTGTCTCTCCCACTTTAGTCGGATCGGATTCGATGAAAAGGGTCCTTGTCGGTGTCAAAACCGGCGGATCTCGGGTAGGGGGTCCCGAACTGTGCGTCTAGGCCGGATGGTAACAGGAAGTAGGGAACACGATGTTTTACCCAGGTTCGGGCCCTCTCGATGGAGGTAAAACCCTACATCATGCTTGATTAATATTGATGATATGGGTAGTACAAGAGTAGATCTACCACGAGATCAAGGAGGCTAAACCCTAGAAGCTAGCCTACGGTATGATTGTTGTATATGGAGTTGATGTCCTACGGACTACAACCCTCCGGTTTATATAGACACCGGATGGGGTTAGGGTTACATAGAGTCGGTTACAATGGTAGGAGATCTTGAATATCCGCATCGCCAAGCTTGCCTTCCACGCCAAGGAAAGTCCCATCCGAACACGGGACGAAGTCTTCAATCTTGTATCTTCATAGTCCAGGAGTCCGGCTGAAGGTATAGTCCGGCTACCCGAACACCTCCTAATCCAGGACTCCCTCAGTAGCCCCCGAACTAGGCTTCAATGATGATAAGTCCGGCGCGCAGATTGTTCGGCATTGCAAGGCAGGTTCTTCTCCAAATCCTGTGTACCTGTAGGAATAATGTCTGATTTTTGTAATGTAATGCTCCTTGGCTTCCACGCCCAATAATGGCCGTCTTCCACGTGTCAAACGAATGCAAAAAGCCAGGGCGTTTTTACATCCACACCCCTAGCCATATAAACGAGCCGCCTATTTAACGGGATGGGGATTCAGGTCCAAACCACATCTTCTCCTCTCCGCGAGTTATCATCAAAGTGCTTCCGGCAAAGGTCCATTCCAACATGTCCAGCCGTCGCAGCTCCTCCCCTCGCCCCTCCGGTCCCAAACCCGGGGACTGGGAGAGTTGCACCATCCCGCATAGCGAGTTAGTGTCGCTTCAGGCCAAGGGATTTCTCCCCCAGGCATACATGGTCCCGGTCCGAGCCGGTCTCGCCACCTACAATGGCGGAAAACAAGCGGAGAGCACCCCCAATCCTTCTAAAGGAGAGCGGGTGTGTCTCGTCCCCTATCTAATAAGGGGACTGGGATTTCCAATTCACCCATTTCTCCGCGGGCTTCTGGAGTTCTACGGCCTCCAGCTGCACAATCTCACGCCCGCCTCCGTATTACATATCGCGGGTTTCGTCGCCCTTTGCGAGCTATTTTTAGGTGTTGAGGCTCATTTCGCGCTGTGGAAGAGGTTATTCTGCCTGGTGCCCCGTTCTCAAGAGGGGTCTATCTACCAAGTGGGCGGAGCCGAAGTATGGCGCATCGCCAGGACCGGATACCTATCCGGAACCCCGAAGAAGGCGTCTGAGGACTGGCCTTCGGAATGGTTTTACATAGATGACGTCCCGCTACCAGACCCTATCCAGGTCGGTCTCCCTGAGTTCAACAGTGCCCCATTGAAGAAACGCTTGAGCTGGTGTCCGCGGAGCTCTCAGAGAGAAAGCGACAGAGACGTCCTTTACCTGATGGGCCGGATAAGACTGTTGGCTCATTCTGGACTAACCATGATTGGAGTCATGGCCGCATGCATTATGCGGGGGGTGCAGCCGCTTCAATATAGAGGCCACCCCATGTGGGATTTCAACAGGGAGGATGACGCCACACGTTATGGTCGTAAGGGGCCGGCCTCAGCCGCCGCCTTAGTAAAGATCTTATCCTCTTTGTACAAGGGAGAAAAGGAGGAATTCCTCCGCTTCAACCCGCGGGCCGGATTCAGTATGTATGATCCTCCAAGTTGGGTAAGTGAACAATTGCGCTTGCCCGTTTGTTTTATACTCCCACGGTTAGATAGGTAGTCTAACGACTTCAATGCAGGAACTGCGACAGGAGGTAAAGGATATAAACAGCCGCCCTCCACAGCCTGAGGACCCAGAATGGTCCCTCAATCCGGACTCCGAAGAGGATCCGGACATATCGGTGGAGCTTATCGACGGGGTGTTCCATCAGCTAAGCAAGGACAATACCTTGGTAGCCATTACGGCCGATTACCCAGGGTTAATCCCGGCCTCCCAGGTGACAGAAACCGGAGTCCCATTCCCTTGAAAGAGATTCCGCTCTCATGTATTCCGGTGTTTCTGATGACAACCGTGTTTTGTAGGGGAGATTTCTGAGGCAGGAGGCCGAACCTGCGGCGGCTAGCCAACGAGGGGCCGCAGGGCCCCGTGGGGCAAAAAGGAATGTAGTCCGGACTGAGATGCCGGTGCAAAGGTATAGCGCACCCTCTGTTTCCCTAGAGTTATTCTGTCTGGGCATATTAACATTCGTGCTATCTTCAGAACGAAGAGACCTCGCCGGACTACATCCGGAGAGGTTACCAATCGCGCCTCCACCAGCCAGGCTCCAACATCTAGCCAGGAAGCGGAGGCGAGCACAAGGCGCGCACCGGACACTCCTCCGACAGAGGATGCGGACAGGCTGTCTGCCACAAATTCTGAAGTGGAGAGTGCCATGAACCACAGGTGTCGCCGGACAGTTCTACATGACGCTTGTTTCTCCCAAGAGGCTTTAGATGCCTTTAATTTGGGAGATGTGTACCTCCGTGCCGCTCAAAATGGTTTAGCCAGAGCCTCGGAGCAGTATGTAAAAGACATACGGGTAAGAAAATTTTGGTCAAATATATATATGCCAGTAGCCCCCAAGACTTGAAGCAGTTAGAGCAACTGATTTAAGGATCACTTGATATGCAGGTTCTTACAGAGAAGAATACCGTACTGTCCCAGGAGCTGGAAAAGTGCAAGGCCCAACTAGAGGCCGCACTAGCTGCAGCAGGGGAGCCCCAAGAGACCCCCTCAGGTAAGATACACTTCGAAAGATTAGTATTGTGCAGTGTGGGTGCAAATCTGACAAATCATATTGCAGATGGTGCCGGACTCGATCCGGACAAGCAACAACTCTTATGCCGGTTAAAGGCCGGTGAGAGTACGTTGACAAAGGTGAGGCGAGAGAAGAATGATCTTCAGGATGCAAACACCAAGCTAGACGTCGAACTTAAAGATGTTCGTGGCCAGCTGTCGGACTCCACGAAGGAGAATTAGCGGCTTCGACGCGGCATTTTTAGTAAGTGCTTGAACGAACTTTGAAAAAAGAGTTCGACGAGGAAGTCGACTAACAGAGTAATGTCTGTAGGTATGCCCACAGGTCGTCCTGCAGAGGAGATGCCCGGTTCTACGGGTGACCTTCTTACCGAACTCTTGCAACTACACGAGCGAATTCGGCAGGCGATGCGAGGTATTGCCCAAGCCTTATGGCCCACCCACTCCGTGCCCGAGGGCCTTGGAGAGCTTGCAGAGAAGCTGAAGGGACCTCGGCGATGCTTCTAGTTGTGGAAGATATCGGCCTGCCGACAAGGCGCTAGGAAGGCCTGGGCCATGGTGAAGACCCGTTTTACGAAGTCTGACCCAAACCACATGGCCGAGGTCGGACCAGTGGGGCCTGACGGGAAGGAGATCCCTGTAAGCTTAGTATACGGCCAAGTAGAGTTGGTCGTGAAGTATTCCCATCAGGACTATAAATTAGACAGCCTGTTAGATGGTATAGAAGAGGAATACAATCAGTCAGAATGACTATGTAATTTTGAATTGACATGTGTAATGCCTTCTAGCCGGATTGTAGATCGTTTGTCGTTGCCGACCTTTTCGCTTCAACCTCGGGACCTGACGGTCCGGAGTGTGTCCGAATACCCTAACGGTTATATAAGAACCGGGGTATGCGTGGAGACCAGGCATAGGGGTCATTAGTGCTTTATCAGACAAGTGCCCAACTAGTTATGTTATATTACATGGTTAGTAAGAAACATCTTCCAGAGAGAATAGTTCCGTTAAGGGTTCCTTTCGCTAGGAGGCATGCCCTAAGGTGCATGTCCGGACTGCGTGAAGAGACGCAGAAAAAAGCATCTGGGGACGCATAAAATGAGTAAAAAAGATCATCTTTTATTTCACCGACCGAATATTCCCTTAAGAACGCTAGCTTTCGGCTTCACCCAGTCTGAGGTACACGTCCGGCTGACCCGACAGTAACAATCGTAGAGGTGCTCCCTTTACCGCCTAGCCGAACAATCGGGAACGTAGGGGTAAGCACAGGAGCCAGGCAACCCAGCTTGGCCAAAACTTAAGTCATATCGATGCATATAATGGTGAAGAAAAAGGTACATGCGGAAGTTTGACGCATGTGTTGGGCGTGAAGCCCGTATAAATAAGCTTCTGTTAAAGAAGCCCCCAGGTTTAAGGAGCGCAAGTGGCGCGTCACTAGATGAGCCTTTAAGGGCTATAAAAGAAAAAATGGGAAGGAGAGAAATGTAAGACAGAAGAATTCAAAAAAGAATGGACAGAGGAAGGAGACGAACATAGAGTCCGGCGCTAGGCATATAATCTTCGGAGACGGGTGGCGTTCCACGGGTTCGGCTCGAGTCGCTTGTTCGACGCATCTCGCAGGCGGTACGCCCCACCAGTCAGGACTTGGTCGATTATGAATGGACCTTCCCACTTGGGCTTGAGTTTGTCCTTTTTCTTATCCGGCAGGCGTAGGACTAGTTCGCCAACGTTGTAATTTTTGGCTCGTACTTCTCTGCTTTGATATCTTCGAGTCTGCTGTTGATAAAATGCGGAACGGGCTTTTGCCACGTCCCGCTCCTCCTCCAAGGCGTCCAAGTTGTCCTACCGATCGAGCTCGGCTTCTCTTTCTTCGTACATGCGCACTCTAGGTGAGTCATGAATTATGTCGCAGGGCAGAACTGCTTCTGCGCCGTACACCATAAAAAATGGTGTGTATCCGGTGGTGCGATTTGGCGTGGTCCGCAGCCCCCATAGCATGGAGTCGAGCTCCTCTACCCAGTGCGTGTTAGATTCCTTGAGGGACCGCACTAGTCTGGGTTTAATGCCGCTCATGATAAGACTATTTGCACGTTCGACCTGGCCGTTGGTTTGTGGGTGATAGACGGAAGCATAATCGATCTTGATGCCCATGTTTTTGCACCAGAGTTTTACCTCGTTGGCTGTAAAGTTTGTACCGTTGTTGGTTATGATGCTGTGGGGGACGCCATAACAGTGTACAACCCCGGATATGAAGTCTATCACAGGTCCGGATTCGGCCGTTTTAACAGGCTTGGCTTCTATCCATTTGGTGAACTTATCCACCATGACCAGTAAGTATTTTTTCCTATGGGTCCCACCTTTAAGGGGTCCGACCATGTCAAGCCCCCAGACCGCAAAAGGCCAGGTGGTGGGTATAGTTTGGAGTGCGGTAGGTGGCATATGGCTTTGGTTGGCAAAAAGTTGGTAACCAGCGCATCGTTGGACTAGGTCCTGAGCGTCTGCCCGGGCCGTCGGCCAATAAAAACCTGTACGGAAAGCCATGCTAACAAGGGACCGAGCAGCGGCGTGGTGACCACCGAGTCTGGCATGAATTTCAGCCAGAAGGTTCCGCCCTTCCTCTTCGGAGATGCACCTTTGAAGGACTCCGGTAGTGCTTTTCTTATAAAGCTCTCCCTCATGGACTCTATAGGCTTTAGATCGCCGCACTATGCAGCGGGCCTCGTTTTGGTCCTCCGGGAGTTCCTGCCTAGTAAGGTAGGCTAGGAATGGTTCTGTCCATGGGGCGATAACCGCCATTATTACGTGGGCTGAAGGTGTAATTTCGTTGGCAAAGCCTCCAATTGTGTCAGATTGTTCGGCGTCGAATGGTGCGACTGGGTTCGGGCTGTTATTTGCGGGTTCCCCCTCCCATGCTACGGTTGGCTTGAACAATCTTTCCAAAAAGATGTTGGGGGGGACTGCATCGCGTTTTGCTCCGATGCGTGCTAGGACGTCCGCTGCTTGATTGTTTTCTCGGGCTATATGGTGAAACTCCAGCCTTCGAACCGAGCTGACATTTTTAGGACGGCGTTGCGGTAAGCTGTCATTTTGGGGTCCTTGGCGTCGAAGTCTCCGTTTATTTGGGATATCGTAAGGTTTGAATCCCCGCATACCTCTAGGCGTTGGATACCCATGGATGTTGCTATCCGGAGGCCATGTAGGAGGGCCTCATATTCGGCTGCATTGTTGGAATTCGTGTACATGATCTGGAGCACATATTGGACTGTGTCTCCTGTGAGGGACGTCAGGACGACGCCGGCCCCCAGTCCGGCCAACATTTTGGAGCCGTCGAAATGCATAATCCAGTTTGAATATGTGTCGTACTCTTTAGGGAGCTCGGCCTCCGTCCATTCTGCGACGAAGTCGGCCAAAACTTGCGATTTAATAGCTCGACGTGGCTTATAGGTTATATCGAATGGGAGAAGATCGATGGCCCACTTTACAATAACATTGGTTCGCCGGTGTTTGGCGCGGCCAGGACTGGGTTTTTGCCAATATGGCTTTTATTTCATCAAGTCCGGCCGTGGCAGCATCCGTCCACTTGAAGTGTTCGGTGCGCCGAAGGAGGCGATAAAGGGGTAGTGCCTTTTCTCCCAAGCGGGAGATGAAGCGGCTTAAATCCGCCACGCATCCGGTTAATTTTTGTATTTGTTTAAGGTCCTTTGGGACATCCAATTGTGACAAAGCTCGGATCTTGGCTGGGTTTGCTTCAATTCCTCTACCGGATACAATGAAGCCCAAGAGCTTTCCGGTTGGAACGCCGAAGACGCATTTTTCTGGGTTGAGCTTGATGTCATATTTTCAGAGGTTATCGAATGTAAGCCTCAAGTCGTCTACTAGGGATTCGACATGTCTTGATTTGACGACCACATCATCCACATACGCCTCCACTGTTTTGCCGATCTGGTTTGCCAGACATGTATGGATCATGCGCCGGCGTTTTTCAGCCCGAAGGGCATTGTGTTGAAGCAGAATAGGTCGTATGGTGTGATGAATGCTGTTGCAGCTTGGTCTGATTCTGCCATCTTGATTTAATGGTAACCGGAGTATGCGTCGAGGAAACACAACAAATCTTGTCCTGCGGTGGCATCAATAATTTGATCGATACGGGGGAGGGGGAAGGGATCCTTTGGGCAAGCCTTGTTAAGGTCTTTAAAATCGACACACAGGCACCAGGATTTGTCCTTTTTTGGTACCATCACCAGGTTTGCTAGCCAGTCTAGATGTTCTATGTCTTTGATGAATCCGGCCTCCAATAGCTTGGCTAGCTCCTCTCCCATAGCCTGTCTCTTGGGTTTAGAAAAATGCCGAAGGGCTTGTTTGACAGGTTTAAATCCTTTTAGGATATTTAAGCTTTGTTTGGCCAGCCTGTGTGGGATCCCTGGCATGTCTGAAGGGTGCCAGGCGAAGATGTCCAGTTCTCTCGTAGGAACTCTCGCAGTGCGGCGTCTGCATCAGGGTTCAGTCGTGCCCCGATGGAAGCTGTTTTATTGGGGTCCGTTGGATGGACCTGGAATTTGACTATTTCGTCAGCTGGCTTGAAGGATGTGGATTTGGATCTCTTATCGAGTATCACATCATCCCTGTTAACCGTGGAGCACAGCGCAGTCAGTTCCTCGGCCGCTAAGGCTTCGGATAGCGCCTCAAGGGCTAATGCGGCCGTCTTGTTTTCGGCGCGGAGTGCTATGTCCGGATCACTAGCTAGAGTGATAATTCCGTTCGGCCTGGGCATCTTAAGCTTCATGTACCCGTAATGGGGTATTGCTTGGAAGATTGTGAATGCTTCCCGCCCTAGTAAGGCGTGATGTCCGCTCTTAAACGGGGCCACCTGAAACGTGACTTCTTCGGACCTATAATTATCCGGCGTGCCGAACACCACATCTAGTGTGATTTTTCCTGTGCAACACGCTTCCCGACTGGGGATTATTCCTCTAAAGGTTGTGCTGCTTCGCTCGACACGGTTCCAGTCTATTTCCATTTTTTGAAGGGTTTCCTCATAAATGAGGTTCAGTCCGCTGCCTCCATCCATGAGCACCTTGGTGAGGCGAAAGCCGTCCACTATGGGACTGAGGACCAATGCGGCTGGTGCTCGGGCTGTTCGGAATCTAGGTTCATCAATTGCGTTGAAGGTAATGGCAGTGTCGCTCCATGGATTTATTGTTGCAACTTGATAGACTTCGGCGAGGCTACGGAGTGTTCTTTTTCGCACATTGTTTGATGCGAAAGTCTTGAAGACTGTGAGAACGGTACTGGTGTCCTTGGGATGGCTTTCTGCAGCCTCCTGAATTAAGAGGTCCTCGCCGATTTTGGCCACCTGCCGGAGTATCCAACATGCTCTAAGGCTGTGAGTTGGTGTGGCGTCCTCTGTACTGTGAATTCTATAGGGTCCATCAAGCCATCTTTCCAGTACGGTTCCATGCCCTATAGAGGGTTTTGGCTTTTTGGTGTTTATCCCGGGTGTCCTATGATGATGCACCCTCTTAGTTCGGACGGGATTACTATTCAAGGGCGGATTATCCCAAAATTTTCTTTCGGTTTTCCGGGTGCTTTCCATCGCACAATATTTTTGTACTATGGATGCCAAGTAAGCGAAGCGTGTAATATCACGACGACTTACGGCGTTAAGGATTCCCTTGTCCGTGCAATTACTGCAGAAAATTGAGATTGCGTCTCCCTCGCGGCAATCCTTTATCCTGTTCATAACCAGGAGGAATCTGGCCCAATAATGATGTACTGTTTTCTCGGGCCTCTGCCTGATTTGGGAGAGATCGCTTATGATCGGGTGGGCGAGTGTCGTTGAATCTGAAACCTCACCCAATCCAAGATTCAGAGGCCGAAGAGTTTCCGAACTCTGAAGTTCGGATTCTTGGGTGTTGTCCAATGAATCTGGCCCGTTGCCTGATCCTAAGCTTAGGTCTTGAGTTACATCCTCCCCTCCGCGGATATCCAGCTTGGAGGGGTCGGGAATTCGTACGTAGCTAGTCCTTAAAATAGATGAAGGGTCGCCGCACTGCGCCTCTACCACGGCAACGTGGTGGGTGACCTGGGGAGAGTTAATTTCTCTTAGATCGGGTTTAAGCCCCCAGGGCGGCGATGCGATCCAAGAGCTCATTTACGAAAGAGAGCTCCATTGGATCTAGCTGCTCGACGAGCTCCGAGCTGACGTGTAGGTTGCTTTTGATGACCCGAGAGGTCACCGTTGGCGCAACAGCCGAATAGGCGGTCATGAGGAAACCGCCTAACCAAAGAGTTTGGCCGACAGCCAAGGCTCCCTTAGCAACGGCGCCGTCTTTAAAGACGGGAGGAGGCATCCTTCCTGATTGCGACGGCACAGAGGAACTCTCAATGAAAGCACCAATGTCGGTGTCAAAACCGGCGAATCTCGGGTAGGGGGTCCCGAACTGTGCGTCTAGACCGGATGGTAACAGGAGGCAGGGAACACGATGTTTTACCCAGGTTCGGGCCCTCTCGATGGAGGTAAAACCCTACGTCCTGCTTGATTAATATTGATGATATGGGTAGTACAAGAGTAGATCTACCACAAGATCAAGGAGGCTAAACCCTAGAAACTAGCCTACGGTATGATTGTTGTATATGGAGTTGATGTTCTACGGACTACAACCCTCCGGTTTATATAGACACCGGATGGGGTTAGGGTTACATAGAGTCGGTTACAATGGTAGGAGATCTTGAATATCCGCATCGCCAAGCTTGCCTTCCACGCCAAGGAAAGTCCCATCCGGACACGGGATGAAGTCTTCAATATTGTATCTTCATAGTCCAGGAGTCTGGCTGAACGTATAGTCCGGCTACCCGAACACCCCCTAATCTAGGACTCCCTCAGTCCTTATGAAGGGTAAATAGAAATTGGCATATCACGTTGTGGTTTTGGCGTAGGTAAGAAACGTTCTTGCTAGAAACCTATAGAAGCCACGTAAAACTTGCAACAATAATTAGAGGACGTCTAACTTGTTTTTGCAGCATATGCCGTGTGATGTGATATGGCCAAAAGGATGTGATGAATGATATATGTGATGTATGAGATTGATCATGTTCTTGTAATAGGAATCACGACTTGCATGTTGATGAGTATGACAACCGGTAGGAGCCATAGGAGCTGTCTTAATTTATTTATGACCTATGTGTCAACATAAACGTCATGTAATTACTTTACTTTATCGCTAACCGTTAGCCATAGTAGTAGAAGTAATAGTTGTCGGGATAACTTCATGAAGACACGATGATGGAGATCATGGTGTCATGCTGGTGACGACGATGATCATGGCGCCCCGAAGATGGAGATCAAAAGGAGCAAAATGATATTGGCCATATCATGTCACTATTTGACTCCATGTGATGTTTATCATGTTTTACATCTTATTTGCTTAGAACGACGGTAGCATAAATAAGATGATCCCTCGCAATAATTTCAAGAAAGTGTTCCCCCTAACTATGCATCGTTGCTAAGGTCCGTTGTTCCGAAGCACCATGTGATGATCGGGTGTGATAGGTTCTAACGTTCGCATACAACGGGTGTACGCTAGATTTACACACGCAATACACTTAGGTTGACTTGACGAGCCTAGCATGTACAGACATGGCCTCGGAACACGGAAGACCGAAAGGTCGAACATGAGTCGTGTAGAAGATACAATCAACATGAAAATGTTCACCGATGATGACTTGTCCGTCTCATGTGATGATCGGACACGGCCTAGTTGACTCGGATCATGTATCACTTAGATGACTAGAGGGATGTCTATCTAAGTGGGAGTTCATTAATAATTTGATTAGATGAACTTAATTATCATGAACATAGTCTAAAATATTTGCAATATGTCTTGTAGATCAAATGGCCCACGCTAATGTTGCCCTCAACTTCAACACGTTCCTAGAGAAAACCAAGCTGAAAGACGATGGCAACAACTACATGGACTGGGTCCGTAACCTGAGGATTATCCTCATAGCTGCCAGGAAAGCATATGTCCTTGATGCACCGCTAGGTGAAGCACCTATTTTCCCTGCAGAACAAGACGTTATGAACGCTTGGCAGACACGTAGTGATGATTACTCCCTGGTTTAGTGCAGCATGCTTTATAGCTTAGAACCGGGGCTCCAAAAGCGTTTTGAGCAACACAGAGCATATGAGATGTTCCAAGAGCTAAAAATGGTTTTCCAAGCTCATTCCCATGTCGATAGATATGAAGTCTCCGACAAGTTCTACAGTTGTAAGATGGAGGAGAACAGTTCTGTCAGCGAGCACATACTCAAAATGGCTGGGCTGCATAACCGCTTGTCTCAGCTAGGAGTTAATCTCCCGGATGATGCGGTCGTTGACAGAATCCTTCAGTCGCTCCTACCTAGCTACAAGAGCTTTGTGATGAACTTCAATATGCAGGGGATGGAAAAGACCATTCCCGAGGTATATTCAATGCTGAAATCAGCGGAGGTGGAAATCAAAAAGGAACATCAAGTGTTGATGGTGAATAAAACCACTAAGTTCAAGAAAGGCAAGGGTAAAAAGAACTTCAAGAAGGACGGCAAGGGAGTTGCCGCGCCCGGTAAGCAAGCTGCCGGGAAGAAGTCAAAGAATGGACCCAAGCCTGAGACTGAGTGCTTTTATTGCAAGGGAAACGGTCACTGGAAGCGGAACTGCCCCAAGTACTTAGCGGAAAAGAAGGCCGGCAATACCAAAGGTATATGTGATATACATGTTATTGATGTGTACCGTACCAGCGCTCGTAGTAGCTCCTGGGTATTTGATACCGGTGCAGTTTCTCATATTTGTAACTCAAAACAGGAACTGCGGAATAAACGGTGACTGGAGGGATGAGGTGACGATGCGCGTCGGGATTGGTTCCAAGGTCGATGTGATCGTCGTCGGCACGCTACCTCTGCATTTACCTACAGGATTAGTTTTAAACCTCAATAATTGTTATTTAGTACCAGCTTTGAGCATGAACATTGTATCTGGATCTCGTTTAATGCGAGATGGCTACTCATTTAAATCTGAGAATAATGGTTGTTCTATTTATATGAGAGACATGTTTTATGGTCATGCCCCACTGGTCAATGGTTTATTCTTATTTAATCTCGAACATGATGTTACACACAATCATAGTGTGAATGCCAAAATATGTAAGGTTGATAATGATAGTCCCACATACTTGTGGCACTGCCGCCTTGGTCACATTAGTGTCAAACGCATGAAGAAACTCCATGCAGATTGTCGGTGTACTAAAGTAGGGGTACCTTAGTACCCCGAACTTGTGCACGGGCAGTCGCAGCGACCCGCGGCAAGGCTTGCCGGGCGACCGCCAAGACCCTCCGTGGTTCCTTTGGGGCCATTCAAGAACAAAGTATCCAAGAGCAAAACAAGGCCCCAGCAAGAGGAGCTTGCCGGGAAGGAGACAAGACCCCTACAAAAGGAGCTTGCGGGGAAGGAAACAAGGCCCCGGCAAGAGGAGCTTGCCGGGAAGGAGACGAGACCCCGGCAAGAGGAGCTTGCCGGGAAGACAACCAAAGCATCTCAAGAAGTTCGCTGCGGCGCACTGCGCGCCCCGACAAGGCCCGGTGAGCGACAAGCTCCCGGACATTACAAGGCGACACCCGCGGCAAGGCGCTTGCCGCGGCAAGCTACTACCCCGCAGCCCGTGCTCCAGCTCACCCACCAACGTGTCGCTCTAGGACCGCTCCTGGCGTACGTGGCGGGAGGCTGGGCAGCCGGGGGCATGCGGTGGCAAGCAGGCGCTGACAAGATAGCCATCATGGCATACGGTGGCGTTCCTAGCGGTCCCTCTCTGTACTGTCTAGGTGACACAGACAGGCATTTAATGCCCTTGTCCCCTGCCGTCAGGGTTAGGTATGATACGTCTGTTGTAGGCGGTGGAGCCAACTACCACCTCTTTTACATTTTTACCCCCACCTCTGTTGCCACCTGTCGGTGACCCCTTAGACATATAAAAGGAGGCCCATGCGCAACAGTGGGGGGGGGGGGACGACCATTCTCACGCTCGGTCTCGCCAGCTACTTGAGTGTACTGTAGCACTCATCGCTCCCGAGCAAGAACTCAATACAACCACCAAAGCAGGAGTAGGGTTTTACGCATCCGTGCGGCCCGAACCTGGGTAAACCGATCGTCTCGCTCGCGCGTTCGCCTCGATCTGCTCTTTGTGCATCCACCGCCCCCTGCCGAACAGAAAGGGGCTCGGCCCACCGATCCCCATAGGTGTACGTGGGATCAGCAACCCCCGACATCTTTGGCGCGCCAGGTAGGGGGTCCGTCGAGGTTGTGCGAACCTGATCCGGCGTTCGCACGAGCCGAATCTTCATCGTCTTCATCAACATGCCGCCGAAGAAGAAGGCTTTGGAGGTAGCTGCTCCGTCTGCGCCGAGCCCGCCATCGCCGGAGCGAACGGCTGGTGGAGTAGGCGCCGAAGGAAGAGCGAGCGCCGACGGGGAGACCCATGGCGCTGCCAGGTCCAAGGACCAGGTTGCGCCGCACGTCGGCGGCGCGGTCGCCTCCCTCAACGACCGCGCGCACTCCAAGACCTCGGCGTCCGTACACACACCGCGCCCGTCTCAGGAGGCGCGGGACCAGCAGCGTCATGGTACCCACGGTACCATACGTCTGCTGGGCCAAGATCAAGCTGGCGGATCCCAGGGTGCTCAGGATCAGCATGCACGCCAACATGCTGGCGCGAGCGTGGCGCGGTCGCTTGGACGAGATGTTGCTCCTTCTAACGCAGTTAGGAGTCCGAGCCTATCTCGCTCCTTGCACCGTTCGCTGCCGCCGCCCACCACTCCGGCGGAAGCATTGGCACGTGCCCAGCTGCTCCTAGACTACCCTCCAGCGCCAGAGAAGATCGATGACTGGAGGGCTACTATCCAGAGCCTCATCGCCTTCGCCAACGGTGACAATCCACGGCAGCCGAGCGCATCGCTGCCGCGGCAAGTCAGCCAGGCGCGAGCCGGTGGCGACAAGACCGGCGAGGGTGCAACCACTGTGCACTCTCCGCCCCGAAGGCCAAGATCGCCGACTCGCCGGATCCACCTCGACAGCTACTCCACCGCGTCATCAGATCCGCGAGCTCATCGCGATCAACGCCAAGTTCTTCATGAGAGACATCAAGAAGACGCTCGAACATGCATCGAGCACCGAAGAGAAGCGCGGCGTCAATCAGACCTGCGCGCTGGGCCCTCTATTGACATGCATGCACCCGGAGAGCCAGGCAACTTGCCGTACGCGGCAGGTTGTCCTGCGTTTACCCGTGAGCTGCGGCAAGTCCAGTGGCCCAACCAGAAGCACTTCAAGCCAGACGTTCCGGAGAAGTACGACGGCAAGTCGCACCCGTCTGAGTTCCTCAGCATCTACACCGTTGCGGTGCAAGCTGCCGCGGGGCGAGACGACAAGGTCCTTGCCAACTACTTCCCGCTCGTGCTCAGGCCCGAAGTCAGATCCTGGCTCATGCATTTGCCGGACAACTCCATATCCTCTTGGGCAGATTTGTGCCATCAGTTTGTTGGCGCCTTTACAGGCGGCCACAAACCACATGGCCAAGAGAGTGACCTCCACCTGCTTGCCCAGAAGGAAGGAGAACCCCTGCGCAAGTATATCCAGAGATTCAGCCGCGTGCAGCGCAACATCCCAGACATCCACCCTGCCGCGGTTATCAGCGCGTTCCATCAGAACGTGCGTAATCGCAGGATGCGGGAGGAGATGGCGATGAGCAGGATCAGAGACATCAGCGAGTTGTACGCCCTGGCCGACAAGTGTGCATGCGCTGAAGAAGGGAGGAAACTCCCCGGAGAAGATGCTGGAGCAGGGGCATCTGACAGCGAGGATGCCGCCCCGGCAAGGAAAAACCGGAGGCGCAACAGGAAGAAGAACGGCAAAGAGGTACTAGTCGTTGAGCAGTCCGGCGATGACGGCCCCGCCAAGCAAGCCAAAGTTGGCAGCTCCGGCAAGGAGGTTGCCGCGTGCACCAACTGCCAGGCTATGACGGCCGCCGACAAGCAGGACGGCTCCGGCAAGCAGTACTGCAAGATCCATCGCACCAAGGGCCATGACCTCCAGAACTGCAAGAGGGTCGAGCAGCTTGTCCAGCAACAAAAAGCTGAGTACGAGCGGCGCGACAAGGAGAGAGCCCAAGGAGGCGGTGGAGAAGTCGGCAAGAAGCGCGCTGGCCAGGGAGGAAGCCGCGGCAAGGCCAAGCAGCGGCAAGGAGACAAACCTCCCCGCGGCCGCGACAAGGACGAAGATGAAGACGATGACGAAGACATGGATGATGTTGAGAACAGCAAGCAGGAGTTTCAGAAGGCTACAGAAGTCTTGTGTGTTGACGGTGGCGCCTCTCTGCATACTTCCCACCGCCAACTCAAATAGTGGCTCCGAGAAGTTAATGCGGCAGAGCCACCTGTCGAATCACGCAAGCTTCTGAAGTGGTCCAGCACGCCTATTGTCTTTGACATTGAGGACCACCCTGATCGCACAACTGCGGTCGGGTGCTTGCCCTTGTTGGTTTCGCCAACAATCCGCAACCTCAAGGTCACCAAGATGCTAGTTGATGGCGGGGCCGGCTTAAATATGATCTCCTCCACTGTGCTCCAAAGACTCCAGATCCCGGACAGCGAGCTCGAAGAGACCGGTACATTCCAAGGAATTAACCCGGGAAGGAGCAAGCCGAAAGGGAAGGTCACGTTGCCGGTGACATTTGGCAGCGAGCTGAATTTCAGGACGGAGAGGGTCACTTTTGACGTTGCTGATTTCCCATTGCCTTACAATGGGATACTTGGCCGTCCAGCGCTCGCCAAGTTCATGGCGGCCTCTCACTATGCATACAACATGCTCAAGATGCCAGGCCCGATAAGCATCATCTCTGTCCCTGGCGACAAGAAGGACGCCCTTATCTGCGCCGACAAGATCTACCGGGAAGCAGCTGCCGCGACAGACCGCAAGACACTTGCCGCTGAAGCTCCCGGGGGGAAGAAGAAGACCAAGTCTGGCAAGAGCTCTGATGCCTACTCCGGCAAGCACGCCTCTTCAGAGTGCTGCGCTGCCGTCGAGGACGCACCATCGAGCTCCACCGGCAAGAGTAAGAAGACGATGGCGGCTCCACCACTTACCAAGAAGGTGTTCACCAAGGAGGACAGCACTGGTGGTACCTTCACCATCAGTGCCACGCTTGACCCTAAATAGGAAAGCGCGCTCGTTACTTTCCTGCGGGCGAATGTCGACGTGTTTGCATGGCAACCGTCTGACATCCCCGGTGTTCCCAGGAAGGTAATTGAGCACCATCTTGCCGTGTGTCCTCATGCGCGTCCCGTCAAGCAGAAGGTTAGGAAACAGGCGGTGGAGCGCCAGGAATTCATAGCGGAAGAAATCAAGAAATTGGAAGCAGCAGGCCTTGTCAGAGGGGTGCTCCATCCCACGTGGTTGGCCAATCCGGTTGTAGTGCGCAAGGCGAATGGGAAATGGAGGCTTTGTATTGACTTTACTGATGTTAATAAAGCTTGCCCCAAGGATCCATTTCCCTTGCCGCGCATTGACCAGATTGTTGACTCCACAGCCGGATGTGACTTGCTTTCATTTCTTGACGCATATTCAGGATACCATCAGATCTTCATGGCAGAAGAGGATGAGGAGAAAACCGCATTCATTACTCCATGTGGCATGTACTGTTTCGTACGGATGCCTTTCAGATTAAAGAATGCTGGTTCAACATTTGCCAGAGTAGTCCATATCGCTTTGAAGCCACAGATAAATATAGAAGCTTACATGGATGATAGTGCATGCTAGGTCGAGTCAGGTCCTTGGTTAGGGTTGATAGTGCTTAACAGCGGCTAACCCCTAACTTAGAGGTCGAGTGTGCGTCCCTTTGCCTTTCTCTCGTTTCCTTTGGTTCGCAGGGCTCGCATATCCTTGCCGGATCGCCTGGGAACGAAAAGGAGAAGAAGGACGTGCCGGCATCTGGACCCCGGCAAGCCAGTGTTGCCGGGGGCTGCAAGTGCCAAGGTTCACCCGCGGCAAGCCAGAGTTGCCGGGGGCTGCAATCTCAGATAAGTCTTTCATCCCTCTTCATGCATTCTCTTATGGACTGGGGAATACGAAACCTCGTTTCTTCCCGAAAACTACCGTGCTCCCTTAGCTCTAGGCCCTGGGGCTCGTTCCTGGGGCCAAGTTTTGGTCATAGTCGTGGCAGCAAAGGGATGAAACGAGGGGCCGCACCCACCTCGTCCCTGCCTCCGTCAAAAGCGTGAGAAGGGTTGAGCGACGCGGGAAGACGACAGGGCCTGTTGCCGGGGAAGGAGTGTCTATCTGAAAGATACCAAGGATTTGCTCCTTGACGTGGGTTCTACCCGCGAGACAAATGACCCGGCAAACATCCCCTTTTCATTAAATAACATTCCACGCAGGTACAGTCCATAGAGGATGAAAAACATGAAAGAGAGGATTACAAGTTTTAAATGCAACTAAGGCCCGAAGGCTTACAAATTGAAAATATAAGGTGCCCGTAATCCTTTTCTTGTCCCTCTCTTCAGGAGGTAGGTCAAGGAGGCGAGAAGGGCAAAAGGGGCGCCTAGGCGAGCTACGGGTGCCAGAAGACACCAAGAGAACATCCCGGGGGCCGTCAAGGCTGGACGGTGATGGCGGCGCCGGAAGCGGGGCTCGAAGACGAGACGGCAGGACGTCAGCACGCTGTCGAGGGCACCACGCCCTCGTACTCCGGCTTGACGGCCTTGCCGCCAGCCCTCTTCCTCTTCCACAGCCTCCCTACGCCAGCCGCCCAAGGAGACGACCCCGGGGAGTTCAAGGAGCCGGCGACGCGGATGATGGGGTCGCCGGTGCCGCACGGAGCGGCGCCCGACAACTAGTCGGGCCCACCGTCATGCCGCCTGCTACCCTCGTCATCGCTGTCGCTCCCCTCCTCGTCACTCTCGCTCGAGGAGGGGCCTTCGCTATCGGAGGAGCTGTCCACACAGCACTTCGCCCGAGTGCCGAAGCACCCGAAGACCTTGACGGAGAGGAGATCGCCCTCCACCAACTTGAAAAGGAGGGTGAGCCCCTCTGTCAAGCTGTGGATACGGGCGAACGTCTTCCACCCTCGACCAAGATACATCACGCCGGGGGCTGGGACTTCAACGCGGACTCGCGTGCCACCGATCCCACAGCCCCTCATGTGCAGTCTCAGTGTCTCGGGCGGATCCAACTCCATCGCGCCCGCAAACGGGGCTGGGAGTCGAAGTCGACGACGCGGCGCCTGGCGCAGCCTGACGAAGAACTCGCGGGTGTCGTCCCCAACATGGACCCCCGTGGGGAGAGGAGCCGCTGGCGGAGGCGATGCCGATGCGCCGCCCCGTCCACCTCTTCCCCGAGCGTCGCGGCCTCGTCCTCGACCTCGTCCACGGCCTCGCCCCCTCCCTCTTCCCCTTACGGCTGGCTCCGCCACCACGGGTGCGGGAGAGGGAGGGATGCGCTGCCTGGCGGCAACCCTCGCCGCCACTGACGAAGGACCAGGGTTCCCTTTCTCCATGGCGAATGGGAGGAAGGGGAGCAGGAGCAGAAGGAAGGAGAAGATGGGAGAATGCGGGCTTCCGTCCTCCCCTCCCACTCCTTATAAAGGAGCGAGGTGGGGACTCGGCCGCCCCGCTCAGCGAATCAAGACGCGGGGAGAGCAGGGAGCTGGGGCCGACCCGCTGCCTCGACCCATGATGGCCCAGTTTTCCGCCTCCGCCGTCCGCAGCCCCAAGTGCATGGGAGCCGCATGGAAGACGTGCGGAACCGAGGCGACGAATGAGGCGCCCCCTCCCCACCCCGTGATCGTGGGGAGTGGGAACCTCGAAAACCGCCCATGATATCTCCCATGATGCCGC
The DNA here is from genome assembly GCA_034509565.1 of Triticum monococcum. Lineage (NCBI taxonomy): Eukaryota > Viridiplantae > Streptophyta > Magnoliopsida > Poales > Poaceae > Triticum > Triticum monococcum. The sequence continues at coordinate 747,508,462 of CM067843.1, read as the reverse complement.
GTTTGACGCGTGCCGTGCGGGGAGGGCGCGGTGGATGCGGAGTGAGTTATGGTGTGACCTAGGCCGCGTGTGCCCGTGCACTGTTTTGGGCCTGGCACAACAGCGCTCGGCACCGTGTATGGCCCAGGCCTGGGGGCTCCTATCGGTGTACTAAAGTAGGGGTACCTTAGTACCCCGAACTTGTGCACGGGCAGTCGCAGCGATCCGCGGCAAGGCTTGCCGGGCGACCGCCAAGACCCTCCGTGGTTCCTTTGGGGCCATTCAAGAACAAAGTATCCAAGAGCAAAACAAGGCCCCGGCAAGAGGAGCTTGCCGGGAAGGAGACAAGACCCCGGCAAAAGGAGCTTGCCGGGAAGGAAACAAGGCCCCGGCAAGAGGAGCTTGCCGGGAAGGAGACGAGACCCCGGCAAGAGGAGCTTGCCGGGAAGACAACCAAAGCATCTCAAGAAGTTCACTGCGGCGCACTGCGTGCCCCGACAAGGCCCAGTGAGCGACAAGCTCCCGGACGCGACAAGGCGACACCCGCGGCAAGGTGCTTGCCGCGGCAAGCTACTACCCCGCAGCCCGCGCTCTAGCTCACCCACCAACGTGTCGCTCTGGGACCGCTCCTGGCGTACGTGGCGGGAGGCTGGGCAGCCGGGGGCATGCGGTGGCAAGCAAGCGCTGACAAGATAGCCATCGTGGCAAACGGTGGCGTTCCTAGCGGTCCCTCTCTGTACCGTCTAGGTGACACAGACAGGCATTTAATGCCCTTGTCCCCTGCCGTCAGGGTTAGGTATGATACGTCTGTTGTAGGCGGTGGAGCCAACTACCACCTCTTTTACATTTTTACCCCCACCTCTGTTTGCCACCTGTCGGTGACCCCTTAGACATATAAAAGGAGGCCCATGCGCAACAGTGGGGGGGGGGCGACCATTCTCACGCTCGGTCTCGCCAGCTGCTTGAGTGTACTGTAGCACTCGTCGCTCCCGAGCAAGAACTCAATACAACCACCAAAGCAGGAGTAGGGTTTTACGCATCCGTGCGGCCCGAACCTGGGTAAACCGATCGTCTTGCTCGTGCGTTCGCCTCGATCTGCTCTTTGTGCAACCACCGCCCCATGCCGAGCCGAAAGGGGCTCGGCCCGCCGATCCCCATAGGTGTATTTGGGATCAGCAACCCCCGACACAGATGGAATTTTGGAGTCTCTTGATTATGAATCATTTGACATGTGCGAACCATGCCTCATGGGTCAAATCACCAAGACTCCGTTCTCCGGAACAATGGAGCCAGCAACCAACTTATTGGAAATCATACATACTGATGTGTGCAGTCCAATGAGCGTTGAGGCTCGCGGTGGCTATCGTTATGTCCTCACCCTCACTGATGACTTAAGTAGATATGGGTATGTCTACTTAATGAAACACAAGTCCGAGACCTTTGAAAAGTTCAAGGAATTTCAGAGTGAGGTTGAGAATCAACGTGACAGGAAAATCAAGTTCTTATGATCAGATCGTGGGGGAGAATATTTGAGTCACGAATTTGGCACACACTTAAGGAAATGTGGAATAGTTTCAAAACTCACGCCGCCTGGAACACCACAGCATAATGATGTGTCCGAATGTCGTAATCGCACCCTATTGGATATGGTACGATCTATGATGTCTCTTACCGATCTACCGCTATCATTTTGGGGTTATGCTATAGAGACTGCCGCATTCACTTTAAATAGGGATCCGTCGAAATCCGTTGAGATGACACCTTATGAATTGTGGTTTGGCAAGAAACCTAAGCCGTCGTTTCTGAAATTTTGGGGATGCGATGCTTATGTCAAGAAACTTCAACCTGAAAACGTAACATCCCAAATTTTCAATTTGGAATGTTATACATTAGATCATCATTGCATATCATATTTTATTTGCTTTTGGTTTTGATCCTAGAAATTCTACGCAACTCAAGGACCCACGGAGAGAGTTGGGGATTTCGTTATTTTCATATTTGAGTTTTCTCAAATTTTGAGAATAGGATCATTTGATTTTAATTATTTTATCATCAACTATTTCTATTACAAAAATATGAGAGAGAGAATAAAATGACTTTCCCAAAATAAAGAAATATTGAGGATTTAATAATAAAATCAAATAAGTTTTTATTTCGGAGTTTTTCATTATTTTATTTGAATTTAGGAAAAATGTGCATTTTTAAAATTGCATTTAGGCCCCAAATAAATGTTCACCTTGTGCGGCTTGATTTTAGAAGCCCGGAAAATTTATTTCAGGATTTTTGGAGTTCGTTTAGTATTTCTTTTATTTGTTTTTCTGTGCGGAATAATTAAAAAAAACGAAACCGACCTACGGGCCGTGTTAGGCCCGGACTCCTCCGGGGCCGGCCTTTAAAGCCGGGGCGCCTGACCCCGCAGCCCACCGAGCCGCCCCGCCGCCGCGAACCCCGCCGCCCGCGCCGCGCCGCCGGATCCCGCCGCCCCGCCGCCCGACCACCCCGTCGCCGGAGCCCCGCCGCCGCCGCCGGAACCTCGCCGGAATTGCCGGGTAGTTTTTTTTAGATGCCATTTTTTTGAAAAACCGTTCGGTTTTTTCGACGGTTTTGTTCGTTTTTTAAGTTTCGATTTTTTTTAAATAGATCGGTTTTTCCGATTTATTTAAATAGCGAGCGTTCGTTCGTTCTAGCAAACGTTCATCGTTTTTTCTTTTTTCAGATTAAATCCGCGATTTTTCTGATCGTGATTTCTGATCCGATTTTCGTTAGTGTATAACTTTTCGCTCATTTATCGGAATCAGGCGATTCAAGCGCCTGGAGTTTCGTCTCGAAACACTCTATCCGTTTAACCAACTTAAACAAGTTTTTGCCGCTGTTAAAAAATTGCCCTAGATCCAGAATAGTAAACGAAGCCTGTTTCTTTTGTCGTTTGACTTTCGTTGCTTCGTTTGATTTGATTCTTTTTGCAAACCGGAGTTCTTAAGTTGAACTTTCTGGTTAGATCTCTTATTTGAGTTTTACCTGTGCATTAGATGAATGCTTATTGTATGCTTGTTTGTTTGTCTGCGATAGAATATCCGAAGTGCGCCGCCTGTTACTTCGAATCTCTAGGTTTCTCGGATCATCAGCAAGGCAAGTAACACTTTGATCATATCTCCTACTACCCAGTTTTATTGCATTAGATCAATCCTCAAACATTGCATGATTAGGATCTAATTAAATTGTGGGTTTGGGAAGTAGTTGAGGTAGTACCTATTACCTGTTATATTATCAAACCTTTGGGAGTTACTTCTACGTTTGCTTACTATTGCTATGCTATGCTAGTAGACGTGGATTGGGTGAGTGATACCCATGACAGATGAGAGTTTGTTAAATTAATGGTTTATGTAAGGTGGCAACTTAAACACACATCTGGGTGGATTGAGGTACCCGGGTATTCCAGGATTGCCTGTTTTTCTTTATGGACCGCCACCCAGGCCCAAAGGGATCATGAGATTTTTCACACTAGAAACTTCCGTGTGCAGCCACAAGCTATTATGGGCTCTAGCATAGTTGATTAAGTCGTGCGAACTCTTACAGGGTAGACTAGCAGATGTAGGGGAAAGTAGGTGTAACGGTCTATCCATCATAAGGTGCTAGCGCTTCTGAAAGACTATGTCTCGGTCATCCGTCTTCCCAAACACCATGTAGTGCGAGAAAACAAACGGAGGCGATCGAGGCTTGTGGGGAAAAGTGCGCAAACCTCTGCAGAGTGCATAAACTAATCATGGTTAGCCGTGTCCCCGGTTATGGACAACTTGAGTATCTAGTACCTGGATTATCATGTGAATCTCAACATGTTACCCTAAGATTTAATTTTGTTGGGTTTTGTTTAATGATGATGCTTAATTGGGATTGAGGATGCTGTCAACCATTCTCAATGTTTAACAACTACCATGATAGTTAAATACAATTTATTCCTTTGCAGTAGGAAAAAAATTGGCTTTACGCAAAACTATAACCATAGAGCTTTCCACCAGCCAAATATGCATATAAAATAGTTGTTTCATTCCATTACTCTCTATGTGTTACCTTGCCAGCATATTCCATGTGTTGACCCGTTCCGGGCTGCAGCGTTAATGTTGCAGACTTTTCAGACGACGATTAAGGAGTTTTTAGGTCGTGGTTCTATACTCAGTGATGCCGTTGGAGTTGATGGACTCACTTATCTTCCAAGCCTTCCGTTGTTATCGTTATTAGATGGCCTTAAGACATATTTATTGTAATAAGTTCTCTATTGAGACACTCGATGTAATAAGTGTGTGATTGCTACTCTGTTATAAATCCTTCAAGTACGGTGTGGTGTCAGCATTACTGATCCAGGGATGACACCTGAGCACAGAGATCAGACTGTTTGAGGTCTGGTCGCTACAAAGATGGTATCAGAGCACACGCTGACTGTAGGACACGACCACTAAGCTAAAGACCTAGAACACTATTCACTCTCTTCTCTTCTGACCTCTCATCTTTTCTACTCTTTAGGATGGCGGATGCAAGGAACAAGTTCACGCAACCGGATGAAGATACACCCTTTGGACGTCACCTGAAGGAAGTCACTAGATACCTCAATATAGGAGTACCAAGCTTCACCGGAACCTACAACACCATTTTACCTGAAGAAGAGCGCTGGATGATTCAAGTTCAAGTTCCAGGAAGGACGTTCATGCCAGTCACTGAGCCCATAGAGTTTTCTTTTGGTGCACCAACTTGGAGTCTAGGAAAGAGCATGGCAGCTCACATCGCCATGGGACGCATTGGAGAAGTCTACCGCAATGATCTCAAGGATACTATCTACCAGATTTGTGGGCGCCAAGATGAGCACTGGGAGATGATCAGCACCAGAAAGGATAGATCAATTGCAGCTTTTATCCAGGAGTTAAACCAGCACATTCGACGTAAGGAGAACCAGATGTGCACCGACATGATAGACCTGAAGAAGGCTAGGACAAGAATCAAAGAACTGGAGGAAGAACTCAAGGCTACACGTGAAGATTACAAAGAGGAAATTGAAGTATTGGTGGAGAAGAATGACGATTTGATCAAGAAGATCGGGATATTTATGGGAGGCCCTACACCAGTAGATGAAGACGAAGAACCCAAGGAGATTCGCCCGGAAGACTACATCATCATCGACGACACTGACTCGGACCCAGATGATAGCGATGATGACTATATTGATGAAGCCGTTGCAGATATCATGGATTCTGCAACCAAAGAATATTTCTAGTAGACCACCTCATCAGTAGTAGTAGTAGTAGTAGTCCACCATGTAAATACAGTAGTCCGAAGCACTTTTGCGATAGTTAGATCGATTGTATGCCCTTGTTTGATTGAATGAAGTGAATTGTTTGCTTTTTCCTCATGTGCATATGGGTAGTGTTTTCCCTTTAGACCCCCTCTATTCTTAAATCTCATCTTTTCTAAACCCTCAGATGCCTCCGAGACGTGACCCCGGATTTACCTTTCCACCGGAGCTCACCCAGTTGATCCAGCAGCAGAACACATTGATGCAGTTGCTAGTCCAGAATCAGAATCAGGGGAACAACAACAACAACCCACCACCACCACCACCACCTGTTGATCACTTAGCCCGTTTTCTAAGGCTGAATCCGCTGGTGTTTTCCAGTAGCACCGAGCCGATAGTAGAAGATGATTGGCTCCGCAAGACAACTAGAGAGTTGACCACAGCAGGATGCACAGATGCGGAGAAGGTGAAGTTTGCCGCACATCATCTTGAAGGACCCGCAGCATCATGGTGGGAGAATTTCACAGCCACTTTCCCTGTCGACACTGTCACATGGGACCAGTTTCAGCAGGCTTTTCGAACTGCCCATGTTTCAGCAGGAGCTATGGCCATGAAGAAGCGTGAGTTTCACAACTTGCGCCAAGGAGGACGGACAGTTGGCCAGTATGTGGAGGACTTTAGTAAATTAGCACGTTATGCCCCAGATGACGTTGCTACAGATGCAGCTATGCAGGAGAAGTTTTTGGAAGGACTGAATGATGAGTTGAGCATGCAGTTGATGATAGCAACCTTCAACAACTACCAGGAGTTGGTAGATCATGCTCTTATCATTGAAGGCAAGCAGCAGCAAATTGAAAATCGCAAGAGGAAGCATGCACAAGGAAAGTACAATTCAGGAGCTCAGCAGAAGCCACGATTTACCCCTAGATCGGGAGGACATTTTCAGCATACCCATGGAGGAGGTAGCACCCACAATCACAATGGCACCAAGAATGGTAATGGTAATGGAGGAAGCAACGACCAGAACCGTACCAACCCATCAACCCCAGCCAAGAAAGACCTGAGCCAAGTCACTTGCTTTAAGTGTCAGAAGACCAGACATTATGCCAATGAATGTCCTGAAGGCCAGAATGGCAATGGAAGCTCTGGGAAGAAGCCGAACCCTTTCAACGGGGGATAGGTGAACCACGTTAATGTGGAGGAGGTTGAAGAGCAGCCGGATGCAGTAATCGGTAAGTTTTTGGTTAAGTCATTTACTTCACTCGTTCTTTTTTATACTGGTGCATCGCATTCATACATATCAAGGGGATTTGTGGATAAGTATAACCTGCCCACTAAGGTTCTTAGAACACCTATGCTAGTAAGCTCACCATGAGCGGAGTATATGGCCAGTCAAGGATGTTTTCAAGTGCCATTGAGTATAGGTAGGCATGTGTTTCCCTCAGATTTAATCATTTTGGAATCACAAGGATTGGATGTAATTCTGGGTATGGATTGGCTGTCGATGTATGGAGGAAACATCGATTGCGCCAGTAAGTTGATCTTGCTTACCACCCCAGAAGGGAGAAGGATCAAGTATGTATCCCGGCATGTGACAAAAGGGACTCAAGTAAATTGTTTAACAGGAGTTGTGCAGGAGGAAGTACCAGTGGTAAGGGATTTCCCTGAAGTATTTCCAGAAGAGTTGCCAGGCATGCCATCGGATAGAGATATTGAGTTTTTGATTGAGCTATTGCCAGGCACAGGGCCAATATCAAAGAGACCATACAGGATGCCCGCAAAGGATTTGTTGGAGATTAAGAAGCAGATTAAGGAGTTACTGGATAAAGGTTACATTCACCCAAGTTCGTCACCTTGGGGATCACCAGTACTTCTAGTGGAGAAAAAGGATGGATCGTTAAGGATGGTTGTTGATTATCATGGGTTGAATGAAGTAACGATCAAGAACAAGTACCCACTACCAATGATCAATGATCTGTTTGATCGATTGCAAGGAGCTAAAGTGTTTTCCAAGATCGATCTGCGATCAGGATACCACCAGTTGAAGATTCGGGAACAGGATATACCTAAGACAGCTTTTACTACCAGGTATGGGCTATACGAGTAAACCGTTATGTCATTTGGTCTGACTAACGCAACTGCTTATTTTATGAACATGATGAACAAAGTGTTTATGGAGTTCTTGGATAAGTTCGTCGTGGTGTTCATTGATGATATCCTAGTTTACTCAAAGAATGAAGAGGAGCATAAGGAACATTTGCATTTGGTACTTGAGAAGCTCAGAGAACATCAGTTGTATGCCAAGTTCAGCAAATGTGAGTTTTGGTTGAAGGAAGTAGGATTCCTCGGACACATTATATCCGGAGAAGGTATATTAGTAGATCCCACTAAAGTTGATACCGTGACCAAGTGGGAAGCACCAACCACGGTTGGAGAGATCCGGAGTTTCCTTGGACTCGCAGGATACTACCGGAGATTTATTGAGAATTTCTCCAAGATTGCAAAACCTATGACGGAGTTATTAAAGAAGGATACCAAGTTCATATGGACTAAGGAGTGTGAGGCTAGTTTCTAGGAGTTGAAGAAACGCTTGGTTACTTCACCAGTGTTCATTTTGCCAGACCAGACCAAGGATTATGAGGTGTATTGCGACGCTTCATGACGAGGACTTGGAGCAGTGCTTATGCAGGAAGGGAGAGTTGTTTCATATGCCTCACGACAACTGAAACCCCACGAATTGAATTATGCCACGCATGATTTGGAGTTAGCAGCCGTAGTGCATGCATAGAAAACATGGAGACATTTCCTCATTGGAAATCATTGTGAGGTGTATACGGACCACAAGAGTTTGAAATACATTTTCACGCAGAAGGAGTTAAACCTCAGACAAAGGAGATGGTTGGAGCTCATCAAGGATTATGATATGAGATTGCATTACCATCCCAGAAAGCCTAATGTAGTAGCTGACGCATTGAGCCGTAAGAGCCATGTCAATACACTAATGACGGGAGAAATACCAAAGGAGTTAGCTGAGGATCTTCGTGAGCTATGTTTGGAAATAGTTCCGAGAGGCTATGTAGCAGCATTGGAGATTTAGTCAACTTTGATGGATAGAATCAGAGAAGCTCAGAAGACTGACAAAGAGATTGCCTCTATAAAGGAGAAAATGAGCGAAGGAAAGGCTAAAGGCTTTCGTGAGGATGAGCACGACACCCTATGGTTTGAAGACCGTGTTTATGTGCCCAATGACCCAGAGATCAGGAAGTTGATTTTGCAAGAGGCACATGACTCACCATATTCGATTCACCCAGGAAATACCAAGATGTATTTTGATTTGAAGGATACTTTCTGATGGACCGGAATGAAGAAAGATATTGCGGAGTATGTAGCAGTTTGTGATGTATGTCAGAGAGTAAAGGCAGAGCATCAGAAGCCAGCAGGATTGCTACAGCCATTGCCGATACCCGAATGGAAGTGAGATAAGTTAGGCATGGATTTTATCACGGGATTACCCAGGACTCGTTTTGGGTTGTAGTCGATCGGTGACGAAGGTAGCTCATTTCATCCCGGTAAAGACCACTTACACCAATGCTAAGTTGGCAAAGATATACATGACCAGGATTGTATGCTTACATGGAATTCCGAGGAGTATAGTATCAGATAGAGGAACCCAGTTTACCTCAAAGTTCTGGAATCAGTTGCATGAAACTTTGGGTACCAGGCTAGAATTCAGCACAGCTTTTCATCGACAAACAGATGGACAGACCGAGAGAGTCAATCAGATTTTGGAGGACATGCTGAGAGCTTGTGCGCTAGATTATGGATCTAGTTGGGACAACAATTCGCCATATGCATAAATCTCTTACAACAACAGCTATCAATCCAGTTTAAAGATGGCCCCTTTTGAAGCCTTGTACGGAAGGAGGTGCAGGACATCGTTGTCATGGGATGAAGTTGGAGACCGCCAGTTGTTTGGACCGGATCTGATTAAGGAGTCTGAACAGAAAGTGAAATTGATTCACGATAGGCTCAAGGTAGCCCAGTCCATGCAGAAGAGCTACGCAGATTCTAAACGCAAGGAGACAGTTTACGAAGTCGGAGACAGAGTTTATCTTCAAGTATCCCCACTTCGGGGAATAAAGCGTTTTGGTGTTAAGGGAAAGTGAGCTCCACGGTTTGTAGGACCATACCGAGTATTGGAACGTATGGGAGAAGTGGCCTACAAGTTGGAATTGCCCCGAAGGATTGTCGGGAGTTCATGATGTGTTCCACTTTTCTCAGCTGAAGAAGTGCCATGCGGAGATGGCTGACATACCCTTGAGAGACACAGTGCCATTGGAAGCAATTCAGTTGGACAGTGATTTGACCTGTGAGGAGAAACCAGTTAAGAGACTAGAATATGCTAGCCGAGTCACTCACAGCAAGGTTATCAAGTTTTGTAAGGTTCAGTGGAGCCACCACACAGAGGATGAAGCCACCGAGGAGCAAGAGGAAGATTTGCTCAAGGACCACCCTCACCTATTTTCTAGCCAACCCGAATCTCGAGGGCGAGATTCATCTTAAGGGGGGTAGGTATGTAACATCCCAAATTTTCAATTTGGAATGTTATACATTAGATCATCATTGCATATCATATTTTATTTGCTTTTGGTTTTGATCCTAGAAATTCTACGCAACTCAAGGACCCACGGAGAGAGTTGGGGATTTCGTTATTTTCATATTTGACTTTTCTCAAATTTTGAGAATATGATCATTTGATTTTAATTATTTTATCATCAATTATTTCTATTACAAAAATATGAGAGAGGGAATAAAATGACTTTCCCAAAATAAAGAAATATTGAGGATTTACTAATAAAATCAAATAAGTTTTTATTTCGGACTTTTTCGTTATTTCATTTGAATTTAGGAAAAATGTGCGTTTTTCAAAATTGCATTTAGGCCCCAAATAAATGTTCACCTTGTGCGGCTTGATTTTAGAAGCCCGGGAAAATTTATTTCGGGATTTTTGGAGTCCGTTTAGTATTTCTTTTATTTGTTTTTCTATGCGGAATAATTTTCAAAAAAAAAACGAAACCGACCTACGGGACGTATTAGGCCCGGACTCCTCTGGGGCCGGCCTTTAAAGCCGGGGCGCCTGACCCCGCAGCCCACCGAGCCGTCCCGCCGCCCCGAACCCTAGAGCCGCCGCCCGCGCCGCCGCCGGATCCTGCCGCCCGCCAGCGCCGCGCCACCCCGCCACCCGACCACCCCGTCGCTGGAGCCCCGCCGCCGCCGCCGGAACCTCGCCGGAATTGCCGGGTAGTTTTTTTAGACGCCGTTTTTTTCGAAAAAACGTTCGGTTTTTCCGACGGTTTTGTTCGTTTTTTTAGTTTCGATTTTTTTTAAATAGATCGGTTTTTCTGATTTATTTAAATAGCGAGTGTTCGTTCGTTCTAGCGAACGTTCATCATTTTTTCTTTTTTCGGATTAAATCCGCGATTTTTCTGATCGTGATTTCTGATCCGATTTTCGTTAGTGTATAACTTTTCGCTCGTTTATCGGAATCAGGCGATTCAAGCACCTGGAGTTTCGTCTCGGAACCCTCTATCCGTTTAACCAACTTAAACAAGTTTTTGTCACTGTAAAAAAATTGCCCTAGATCTAGAATAGTAAACGAAGCCTGTTTCTTTTGCCGTTTGACTTTCGTTGCTTCGTTTGATTTGATTCTTTTTGCAAACCGGAGTTCTTAAGTTGAACTTTCTGGTTAGATCTCTTATTTGAGTTTTACCTGTGCATTAGATGAATGCTGATTGTATGCTTGTTTGTTTGTCTGCGATAGAATACCCGGAGTGCGCCGCCTGTTACTTCGAATCTCTAGGTTTCATGGATCATCAGCAAGGCAAGTAACACTTTGATCATACCTCCTACTACCCAGTTTTATTGCATTAGATCAATCCTCAAACATTGCATGATTAGGATCTAATTAAATTGTGGGTTTGGGAAGTAGTTGAGGTAGTACCTATTACCTGTTGTATTATCAAATCTTTGGGAGTTACTTCTACGTTTGCTTACTATTGCTATGCTATGCTAGTAGACGTGGATTGGGTGAGTGATACCCATGACAGATGTGAGTTTGTTAAATTAATGGTTTATCTAAGGTGGCAACTTAAACACACATCTGGGTGTATTGAGGTACCTGGGTATTCCAGGATTGCCTGTTTTTCTTTATGGACCGCCACCCAGGCCCAAAGGGATCATGAGATTTTTCATACTAGAAACTTCCATGTGCAGCCACAAGCTATTATGAGCTCTAGCATAGTTGATTAAGTCGTGCGAACTCTTACAGGGTAGACTAGCAGATGTAGGGGAAAGTAGGTGTAACGATCTATCCATCGTAAGGTGCTAGCGCTTCTGAAAGACTATGTCTCGGTCATCCGTCTTCTCAAACACCATGTAGTGCGAGAAACCAAACGGAGGCGATCAAGTCTTGTGGGGAAAAGTACGCAAACCTCTGCAGACTGTATAAACTAATCATGGTTAGCCGTATCCCCGGTTATGGACAACTTGAGTATCTAGTACCTGGATTATCATGTGAATCTCAACATGTTACCCTAAGATTTAATTTTGTTGGGTTTTGTTTAATGATGATGCTTAATTGGGATTGAGGATGCTGTCAACCATTCTCAATGTTTAACAACTACCATGATAGTTAAATGGAACAATTGTATTCGTGCCCCTAGTTGGGTCACGCTCGACTGATTTGCCCCTATTTTTTCAACAATTGCGGTTTTGCCCAGCTCACTTCACTCGCCTTGTGTGGGTAGTACAAGAGTAGATCTACCACGAGATCAAGGAGGCTAAACCCTAGAACCTAGACTATGGTATGATTGTTTTATGATGAAGTTGTCTCTCTATCGACTAGCCTGGCCTCGGTTTATATAATGCACCGGAGGCCTAGGATAACAAGAGTCCTAGCCGAATACGCCGGTGGGGAGAAGTCCTTGTCTTGATCGCCAAGTCTTGTGGAATCTTCCTTGTATGCGGCAGCCGTCCGAACTGGCCCATGAGTATACGGCCACGGGGGTCCTCAGCCCAATCTAATAGATCAGGAGACGACGTGGTGAGTACCCCCTAGTCCAGGACACCGTCAGTAGCCCCCTGAACCGGTATTCAAGTTAGGGACGCTCCTCGATTCTTCCAAACTGTTCTTCATCTTCAGTTGCCGGTCTTGAAAACTAGTTCAACAAATCATCTTTATCTTCGATCTTGAGGATCGCCGAAATGCATTCGACGAGTTTACGTGTCGGCTATCCGAGGAGCCCCTTTAAGTTTCTGGCCTTTATCAATGCCTTGTTTATTTTTATGCCACACCTCGGGTTTGAAGTTGTTCCCGGGAGGCAGGGTCCTCTTGCGTCCGAGCTCCAACGTCGGACTGCATTCGAGGTATCTTTTGCAGCCGAGTACCAACGCCGGACCGCTTCCCAGCTCTAGCGCCGGAATGTATCCAAGCTCCAACACCGGACTATGTATCCGAGCTCCAACGCCGGACTGTATATCCGAGCTCCAACGCCGAAATATATCCGAGCTCCAACACCGGACTGTGTCCAGGCTCCAATGCCGAACTATATCCGAGGTGTCATATCACCTTGGTTCAAAAAAGTTGAAGGAGTTTAGCCGAGCTTAATGCCAGAAATGCCCTCTGTGGAGCCAGCCACTAGCGTCCGAGCTTTATGCCGGACTGCTTCCGAGGTGGTGCACCACCCCGACTATGGGACGATTTTTTGTCATTATTTTTTATTGGTGCAATTTATTCTCTGCCGAGATATATAGCCAGTAACCCTCAAGGTGTGTATCGGTCTAAAACCCGAGATGCACATGAAGGATGACATAAGACCGCTGATCCTAGTAGCCGCTGAGACTCAAGTTGATTTGCAAAATCAGCCTGAGGATCAAGTCCTAGCTCGGCAGAATACTTCGGGACACAAAAGCGGCGTGCTCAGTCCTCAAGACTCAGGTTGGGTGCGGCCGACCACCCTGAGGATCAAAATCTCCTCGAAAACTATATTGCACATAAAATTTTCTGCATTGGTCAAGCAATGCAGTAGCCCCCGAGACACTAGTCGGGTGGCAACACCAGATCAGGGGATCGATGTACCCCTTTAATATTTGTAAATAATAAGCCCGAAGCCCAGTAGCCCCCGAGCCTTAATGCGGGCACGGGTGGCCGAATTAAGGATCAATATCCATAGTAAAATCACAAATTATGTGTAATGACTCTATGTATCCAAGTACTTTACGTCATTAATGCTCGGATCCGCATTGTACAAAACTTTGTTGACCGACCATCGGCTTCCACCTCCTCAGCCAGTAGCCGAGGAGTGTTTGTCCTACTTTATAAAGCCTTTATGAGGGCAAGATTTACGACAAACAAGGCAATCTGGCCATACGGTTTTATAAACAAAGGTACGTAGAGAGATATGTTATATTACGGTTTAACATAAGAAATGTCTTCCAAAGAAAATAGTCCCGCTATCGGTTTCTTTCTTTGGGTTGTCATGCTAAGCATGATCATGAAACCTCAGCTCTAATGTAAGAGAAAAATATCGAGGATTTAGTTTGGGAGGCCAGTTAATAGCCCCCGGTAGTGTTCGGCGACAGTCGAGGTCAAGCTGTAAACACTTCGGCCAATGTTATGAATGGCCCGTCATAGTCATCGGATCGCTGACCAGTTTACGCTTATTGTGACAGTCAGTTTTCGGCTTTCTCCACTAAGGTGCTTAACCATGTGAGCTGGAAGCACAATCGCAGTGGTTCTCCCTTTGCACGCCTAGCCGAAGAAAACGGAACGTAGGAAGCAAGTGCAGGAGCCGGGCAACCCAACTATTGACCGAAGACACAATTCGAAACCGATGCATATATAGCAATATCTGAGAATGTTTTTGCCGAATCCCTAAAGGTGTCCGGCGTTGCACTGCGAGACTAATGATGGAAAAGCACAAATAGTTTAAAAGTGCCAAAAAGCTTGGAAAACCAAGAAGCGTCAGTAAAAACATGACGTCCGAACAAGATCAAGTGTTCGGTGCCAATCCGAAAATTGGTCTTAGAAAAAAGAAGTGCTTCTCTCATCCTTTAACATGACACATCCTATCTCAAGACTTCGAGCAGGTCGGCCTACGGCTTCAACCTCCTATCCCGAGGGAGGAGTACTTCTCATTAGGCCAGTTTAGCAAACTAAACTCTAGCGGCTTTGAGAGCGAAATTAGGCTCCCCGGCTAGTGACCGCCCACTCACGTCGAAAAAAGGAGTGATAAATAATAATAGAACTTTGCAACGACTGAGAAGAAGAACACTTATTATAAAATGGCTCAAATAAACTAAAGAGCCCCCAAGTGACTTGGGTAGAAGAATGATTGCATGTACCGAAGTACTTATATCATATCTATGTTCAACCGAACTTTAAATGCGTCTTAACCGACCGTCGGCTTCTCCCTCTTCGGTTAAGGACCGAAAAGTGTTATGTACTCCATCGGTCGTCGGTCGAGAATATCGACGGTGTTTCCAATAACCAGGCAATCAGGCCATAAGGCTGTAACAGACAAAGCGCGCTCAGGGAACTTATGCTATATTACTGCGAAGAGTAAGAGGCATCTTCGAAGAAAATAGTACCCCCACCGATACCTTTCTTCGGTGCTCATTGTTATTATGAGACTTGTGCAATAGATTTTTTGTACTCATGAATTCCGTTGTGTGCCGACCATCATTGAATAACTATAAGAGCGCTAGCTTTTGGCTTCACCCAGTCTGAGGTCCGGCTCAGGTGACCCGATCGTGACAATCGCAGAGGTGCTCCCTTTACTCCCTAGCCGAACAATCGGGAACGTAGGGGTAAACACAGGAGCGAGGCAACCCAGCTTGCAAATCGCTTAAGTCAATATGGTGCATATTGTGGCATAATACATGAACAAGGAACGAAGCTGTACAAGTATAATCATATGCAACAGGAAAAGCTTCATAAAGGAAGCCCCCAAGTAAACGGGGTATTTGAATTTATGCGTCACAAACAAAGTTTGGACAAGGAAATTTTACAAGCAACTTTTTTCCAAAAAAGTATAATGCTTGGTCGAGCCGAACACAAGTTAAAAATTTAAAACTTTAAGCATGAAGGCAACTTAGCTGGTTAATGTGTTTGATATTGATGTCGTGGTTCGAGCTTGATGCGGGACAAGGTGCCATCCCCTAAGCCGGTCCCGAGGTGGCGGAGCAAAGAGCTCGGCACTCTGAAGTGGTGACATAGCACGGACAATGCAGGCCGACAGAGTGATGCCGAAGTCCCCGGCATGGGGTAATGAAGTGTTGAGGAAGCCCCCCGTCCAGCCGAGGTGACGCCAAAGGATATAGTCCGGCTGGATCATTTTCTTGTGCCACATAAAATAGTGCAAACCGGAGATAATAGTAATAATAATAAAAAAATCATTGCATAATCAATAATTTATGCAAAGTGAGTAATAAAAGAAATATGGCCTAGTGCCGAAGTCAATGTCGATGCAGGGCGTCGGCGTGATGCGGTAAGGGCATGGCAAAGCCTGAATTCACAGGTCGGTCCGAGTTCCGGATGCGGCATTCGCCGGACTATGTACGGAGACTGACCGGACCACCATGCGACCGTCGTTAATGCGGCCACCATTTGATAGACCTGTGTACACATGATGGACAAATCAGAGTAATAATTCCTTGGAAAAAATGAACCCAAAAAAGCAAAAAATACTAGGATTAATAGCACCTGGTTTATTTGTTGTAGCAATCCGAAGGAAGGTGATTCCCAAAATTGGGACTCGATCCGCACACCCGTTACCGGAGTAGGTTGATGAAGAGATGATGAAGCCCCCGGTCCAGCCGAGATGTCGAAGCCTCGATGTCAGCCGATTAGTCGAAGTAGGTCGGTGTGATGGACACCAGCTTGAAGAAGCAATAGTGCAGCCCTATTGACGCAGGTCGTGACATGGTCGATGCCGCCTTGATGAAGCGACCGTGCGGCGATGCCGGTATGCCCGCTCCGTGTGATCCGTGGCGCGGCGATGTTGGTGATGATTTATCATTCACGATGCCGGGCTCTTGTTCGGCTTGCCGAGATGATGATCCGAAGAAGTTGAGCTCAGCTGAACAAAGTGACGCCGTGTCTAGCGCAGGTCGGCAGTCGTGGAGTAATATTGCCGGACTGGTTTGACACCAGCATGATGTTGAAGATCATGTTCAAAAGATCTTATAGTTAGCGGGATGTGTTCGGGAACAAAACACAATATCCCATACAAAACTTCCTTCAAAAGAGATGTCCGAAATCCTGTTCATAAAAAAGATGAACTCGGGTCAGATTCGTTTTCGCGCAGAAAACAGATCCGAAAAGTGATGCACTAATCGGAAGGTTCCCGGAGTTTGGACGGTCGGATCGAGCCGAAATTTTGAGAGGTGGTAGATATAGGAATTCCACAGCCGATCAACGGTTGCATCTTCCAAAGGACGTCCGAGCTAGAAGCTGGACACCACGCCCTAAACTCATCCAAATTCCCGTCCAAATTTGACAGGGCTCCGGTATATCGTGGATTGCCAGAGATTCCTCCATCGGAACTCGACGAAATTTTCCAGGGTTGTTATAGACTCAATTCCTCACAATTCCACCAAAGCGATCGTCAAAGCGATACTCGAGGAGGTGGTGGTGGCAGATACGAGTTCGCTATCCAGAAAAACAGCACGGTCATTTGAGGGCAATGTTGACGTTGAGCCCCCGAGCTCCATAGATGATTCCTCCGTGATCTTGATAGAGATCGGAGTTGATGTTTGATGAAGGCCCTCGTCCGAACATGGTGATCCGAACACGGGGCGCAATTCTTGGTCGAACCAAGGTGACTAGTCGAGCTGGTGACGAAGATGCCGAAGTCGCAGTTGATCTGCACGCGAGCCATCGATCCTTTTGTCGATCACACAGAGGAACTCTCAATGAAAGCACCAATGTCGGTGTCAAAACCGGTGGACATCGGGTAGGGGGTCCCGAACTGTGCGTCTAGGCCGGATGGTAACAGTAGGCAGGGAACACGATGTTTTACCCAGGTTCGGGCCCTCTCGATGGAGGTAAAACCCTACGTCCTACTTGATTAATATTGATGATATGGGTAGTACAAGAGTAGATCTACCACGAGATCAAGGAGGCTAAACCCTAGAAGCTAGACTATGGTATGATTGTTTTATGATGAAGTTATCTCTCTATCGACTAGCCTGGCCTCGGTTTATATAATGCACCGGAGGCCTAGGACAACAAGAGTCCTAGCCGAATACGCCGGTGGGGAGAAGTCCTTGTCTTGGTCGCCAAGTCTTGTGGAATCTTCCTTGTATGCGGCAGCCATCCGAACTGGCCCATGAGTATATGGCCACGGGGGTCCTCAGCCCAATCTAATAGATCGTGAGATGACGTGGTGAGTACCCCCTAGTCCAGGACACCATCAGTGAACCTTCGAACTATGAAGAAGCGATGGCGGGCCCAGATTCCGACAAATGGCTGGAAGCCATGAAATCTGAGATAGGATCCATGTATGAAAACGAAGTATGGACTTTGACTGACTTGCCCGATGATCGGCGAGCCATAGAAAATAAATGGATCTTTAAGAAGAATACATACGCGGATGGTAATGTGACCATCTATAAGGCTCGGCTTGTCGCTAAGGGTTATCGACAAGTTCAAGGGGTTGACTACGATGAGACTTTCTCACCCGTAGCGAAGCTGAAGTCCGTCCGAATCATGTTAGCAATTGCCGCATTCTATGATTTTGAGATATGGCAAATGGACGTCAAAACGGCATTCCTTAATGGTTTCCTTAAGGAAGAATTGTATATGATGCAGCCGGAAGGTTTTGTCGACCCTAAGAATGCTGACAAGCTGTGCAAGCTCCAACGCTCAATCTATGGGCTGGTGCAAGCATCTCGGAATTGGAACATTCATTTTGATGAGATGATCAAAGCGTTTGGGTTTACACAGACTTATGGAGAAGCCTGCGTTTACAAGAAAGTGAGTGGGAGCTCTGTAGCATTTCTCATATTGTATGTGATGACATACTATTGATGGGAAATGATATAGAATTCTTGGAAAGCATAAAGGCCTACTTGAACAAGTGATTTTCAATGAAGGACCTTGGAGAAGCTGTTTATATATTAGGCATCAAGATCTATAGAGATAGACCGAGACGCCTCATTGGTCTTTCACAAAGTACATACCTTGACAAGATATTGAAGAAGTTCAATATGGATCAGTCCAAGGAGGGGTTCTTGCCTGTATTGCAAGGTATGAGATTGAGCACAGCTCAATGCCGGACCACGGCAGAAGATAGAGAAAAGATGAGTGTCGTCCCCTATGCCTCGGCCATAGGGTCTATCATGTATGCCATGCTATGTACCAGGCCTGAGGTAAACCTTGTCGTAAGTTTGGTAGGAAGGTACCAAACTAATCCTGGCATGGAACACTGGACAACAGTCAAGAATATCCTGAAGTACCTGAAAAGGACTAAGGATATGTTTCTCGCCTATGGAGGTGACGAAGAGCTCGTTGTAAAGGGTTAGGTCGATGCTAGCCTCGACACAGATCTGGATGACTCTAAGTCACAAACCGGATACGTGTATATTTTGAATGGTGGGGCAGTCAGCTGGTGCAGTTGCAAGCAAAGCGTCATGGCGGCATCTACATGTGAAGCGGAGTACATGTCAGCCTAGGAGGCAGCACAAGAAGCAATCTGGGTGAAGGAGTTCATTACCGACCTAGGAGTTATCCCCAATGTGTCGGGCCCGATGACTTTCTTCTGTGACAACACTGGAGCTATTGCCCTTGCGAAGGAGCCCAGGTTTCACAGGAAGACTAGGCATATCAAGCGTCGCTTCAACTCCATTCGTGAAAATTTTCAAAATGGAGACATAGATATTTGTAAAGTGCATAAAGACTTGAATGTCGCAGATCCGTTGACTAAGCCTCTTCCTCAAGCAAAACATGATCAACATCAGAACTCTATGGGTATTCGATTCATTACAATGTAACTAGATTATTGACTCTAGTGCAAGTGGGAGACTATTGGAAATATGCCCTAGAGGCAATAATAAAATGGTTATTATTATATTTCCTTGTTCATGATAATTGTCTATTGTTCATGCTATAATTGTGTTATCCAGAAATCGTAATACATGTGTGAATATATAGACCACAACATGTCCCTAGTGAGCCTCTAGTTAACTAGCTCGTTGATCAACAGATAGTCATGGTTTCCTGACTATGGACATTAGATGTCATTGATAATGGGATCACATCATTAGAAGAATGATGTGATGGACAAGACCCAATCTTAAGCATAGCACCAGATCGTGTAGTTCGTCTGCTAGAGCTTTTCTAATGTCAAGTATCTTTTCCCGGATACTATAGGAATACTTTGGGTGTGCCAAACGTCACAACGTAACTGGGCGACTATAAAGGTGCACTACGGGTATCTCCGAAAGTGTCTGTTGGTTTGGCACGAATTGAGACTGGGATTTATCACTCCGCATGAGGGAGAGGTATCTCTGGGCCCACTCGGTAAAAACATCATCGTAATGAGCTCAATGTGACTAAGGGTTGGTCATGGGATGATGTGTTATGGAACGAGTAAAGTGACTTGCCAGTAACGAGATTGAACGAGGTATTGGAATACCGACGATCGAATCTCGGGCAAGTAACATACCGATTGATAAAGGGAATTGAATACGGGATTGATTGAATCCTCGACATCGTGGTTCATCCGATGAGATCATCGTGGAATATGTGGGAGCCAACATGGGTATCCAGATCCCTCTGTTGGCTATTGGCCGGAGAGTCGTCTTAGTCATGTCTGCATGGTTCCCGAACACGTAGGGTCTACACACTTAAGGTTCGGTAACGCTAGGGTTGTAGAGATATTAGTATGCGGTAACCCGAAAGTCGTTCGGAGTCCCGGATGAGATCCTGGGCATCACGGGGAGTTCCGGAATGGTCCGGAGGTAAAGATTTGTATATAGGAAGTCCAGTTTCGGCCACCGGGAAAGTTTAGGGGGTCACCGGTATTGTACCGGGACCACCGGAAGGATCCCGGGGGTCCACCGGGTGGGGCCACCTATGCCGGAGGGCCCCATGGGCTGAAGTAGGAAGGGAACCAGCCCCTGGTGGGCTGGTGCACCCCCCATGGGCCTCCTCCTGCGCCTAGGGTTAGAAACCTTAGGGGTGGGGGCGCCTCCACCTGGCTTGGGGGCCAAGCCACCCCCTTGGCCGCCGCCCCCCATCTAGATGGGATCTAGAGGGGCCGGCGCCCCCTGGTCCCTATATATAGTGGAGGGGAGGGAGGGCAGCCGCACCCAAGTCCCTGGCGCCTCCCTCTCCCCCCCTGTGACACCTCTCCCTCTCATTGGTGCTTGGCGAAGCCCTGCCGAGATCCCGCTACTTCCACCACCACGCCGTCATGCTGCTGGATCTCCATCAACCTCTCCTCTCCCCTTGCTGGATCAAGAAGGAGGAGACGTCTCTCCCAACCGTACGTGTGTTGAATGCGGAGGTGCCGTCCGTTCGGCGCTCGATCATCGGTGATTTGGATCACGGCGAGTACGACTCCATCAACCCCGTTCTCTTGAACGCTTCCGCTCGCGATCTAAAAGGGGTATGTAGATGCACTCCCCTCTCCCTCGTTGCTATATGACTCCATAGATTGATCTTGGTGATGCGTAGAAAATTTTAAAATTCTTCTACGTTCCCCAACAAAGATGACATGATGTAGAGGGATAAACTCAAGCAATATGATATAAACCCCATATTTTTATCCTCGATGGCAACAATACAATACGTGTCGGTTCCCTTTCTGTCACTGGGATCGAGCACCGCAAGATTGAACCCAAAGCTAACCACTTCTCCCATTGCAAGAAAGATCAATCTAGTAGGCCAAACTAAACCGAAAATTCAAAGATGCTTGCAAAGATATCAAATCATGCATATAAGAATTCAGAGAAGAATCAAATATTGTTCATTGATAATCTTGATCATAAACCCAAAATTCATCGAATCTCGACAAACACACCGCAAAAAGTATTACATCGAATAGATCTCCAAGAACATCGAGGAGAACTTTGTATTGAGATCCAAAGAGAGAGAAGAAGCCATCTAGCTAATAACTCTGGACCCGAAGGTCTGTGGTAAACTACTCACACATCATCGAGAGGCTATGGTGTTGATGTAGAAGCCCTTCGTGATCGAATCCCCCTCCGGGAGATTGCCGAAAAAGGTCCCCAGATGGGATCTCACGAGTACAGAAGGTTGCAATGGTGGAAAAGTGGTTTTGTGGCTCCCCTAGATGTTTTTAGGGTATAAGAGTATATATAGATGAAAGAAGTAGGTCGGTGGAGCTATGAGGGGCCCACGAGGGTGGGGGCGCACCTCCCTATCTCGTGGCCGCCTCGTTGCTTTCTGGACCTCCACTCCAAGTCTCCTAGATTGCGTTTGTTCCAAAAAGATCCTCGCGAAGGTTTTGTTCCGTTTGGATTCTGTTTGATATTCCTTTTCTATGAAACACTAAAATAGGCAAAAAATAGGAATTCGCACTAGGCCTTCGGTTAATAGGTTAGTCCCAAAAATAATATAAAAGTGCATAATAAAGCCCATTAAACATCCAAAACACATAATATAATAGCATGGAACAATAAAAAATTATAGATACGTTGAAGACGTATCACCCCCTGGTCCTTAGGTCGGCAAAGATTATCCGATCACGCGAGACGGTGTTTCCTCTTGGCCTCATCTGACTGCCAGAAGAATCGAGATCTGAAGAAATCAAGTCGCTTCCGTACCCCTTTTGGAATCTTGAAGAACGATAGTAGGAACATCGACATACTAGTCAGTACCGAGTTAATCAGCACTATCTAACCTCCATATGACATAAGCTTGTCCTTCCAGCAACTAAGCTTTTTTTCAATCCGATCTTCGATGCACTTCCATTCTTTATTGGATAACTTACGGTGATGAATCGGTATGCCCAAATAACTAAATGGTAAAGAACCTAATTCACACCTGAACAATTGTCTATAAGTGTGTTGCTCTTCTTTGGCCTTCCCAAAGCAGAACAACTCGCTCTTGTGAAAGTTTATCTTTAAACCAGACAATTGTTCGAAGAGACATAATATAAGTTTCATATTGCATGCCTTAGCAATGTCATGTTCCATGAATAAGATAGCGTCGTCAGCGTACTGTAAAATGAAGACTCCCCCATCGACCGAATGAGGGACTAACCCCTCCACTTGACCGTTTTGCTTGACCCTGCCAATAAGAATGGTCAACATATCGGCCACTATATTAAATATGAGAGGAGACATGGAATCCCATTGTCTCAATCCCTTGTGTGTCTGAAAGTAGTGACCGATATCATCGTTAACCTTGATTCTGACACTACCCTTCTGGACTTGAGATCCCACTTGGTTCCGCCAGGCCTCACTAAATCCTTTCATGCGCATTGCCTGCTGAAGGAAAGGCCATTTAACTTTATCATATGCCTTCTCAAAATCCACTTTGAAGATAATCCCATATAGCTTCTTCGAATGAATTACATGTAGCGTTTCATGCAGAACGACCACCCCTTCAAGTATGTGTCGCCCTGGCATGAACGATGTCTGGCTCGGTTGTACCACTGAGTGAGCAATCTGTGTCAATCTATTGGTGCCCACTTTCGTGAATATTTTGAAACTCACGTTAAGAAGACATATTTGCCTGAATTGTTCGATCTGAACTACCTCTTCTTTCTTTGGCAACAACGTAATCATACCAAAGTTAAGATGAAATAGCTCTAAATGACCGTTAAAAATCATGAAACATAGGCATAAGATCATCCTTAATAATATGCCAACATTTCCTATAGAATTCAACTGGAAACCCATATGGTCCCGGTGCTTTATTCGGTTTCATTTGTGAGATTGCATCCAGAACCTCTTTCTCAGT
Source organism: Triticum monococcum (assembly GCA_034509565.1). NCBI lineage: Eukaryota > Viridiplantae > Streptophyta > Magnoliopsida > Poales > Poaceae > Triticum > Triticum monococcum. Next base: position 747,485,210 of record CM067843.1, on the reverse strand, counting down.
AAACGGTGCAGATAGAATATCATTATCCTCTACCCGGAGCTGAGGGATATCTCCAATAACAGATTCATCTAGGGACACTGTGCTTACTTCCAGAGGCCCAAAAAGTTGTTTATAATAATTAGAGATATAAGCTTTCAGATTTTCATGCCCCACTATTGTCCCTTCGTCCTGTTCAAGCTATATTATTTTCTTTTTCCTATGTTTACCATTCCCGATCATATGGAAGAATTGTGTATTGTCATTGATACGTCTCCAACATATCTATAATTTTTGATTGCTCCATGCTATATTATCTACTGTTTTGGGCAATATTGGGCTTTATTATCCACTTTTATATTACTTTTGGGACTAACCTATTAACCGGAAGCCCAACCCAGATTTGTTATTTTATGCCTATTTCAGTGGCTCAAAGAAAAGGAATATCAAACGGAGTCGAAACGGAACAAAATCAACTGGAGAAGTTATTTTTGGAAGGAAACCTACCGGATAGACTTGCACCCTATGTCAGAAGATGAAGGAGGTGCTCACGAGGGTAGGGGCGCGCCCCCTGCCTCGTGGCCCACCCTTCGGTCCACCGACGTACTCCTTTCACCCATATATACCTACGTATCGTAAAACTTCCAGAGAGCACAATAGATCGGGAGTTCCACCGCCAGAATCCTCCATAGCCACCAAAAACCAATCTAGACCCGTTCCGGCAATCCCTCTTCAGTGGCCATCTTCATCATCATGGTGCTCTCCATGACAAGGAGGGAGTAGTTCTCCCCCAGGGCTGAGGGTATGTACCAGTAGCTATGTGTTTGATCTCTCTCTCGTGTTCTTGATTTGGCACGATCTTGATGTATCGCGAGCTTTGCTATTATAGTTGGATCTTATGTTTCTCCTCCCCCTCTTCTCTCTTGTAATGGATTGAGTTTCCCCTTTGAAGTTATCTTATTGGATTGAGTCTTTAAAGATTTGAGAACACTTGATGTATGTCTTGCCGTGCATATCTGTGGTGACAATGGGATATCACGTGATTCACTTGATGTATGTTTTGGTGATCAACTTGCGGGTTCCGCCCATGAACCTATGCATAGGGGTTGGCACACGTTTTCGTCGTGATTCTCCAGTAGAACTTTGGGGCACTCTTTGAGGTCCTTTGTGTTGGTTGAATAGATGGATCTGAGATTGTGTGATGCATATTGTATAACCATACCCACGGATACTTGAGGTGGCATTGGAGTATCTAGGTGACATTAGGGTTTTGATTGATTTGTGTCTTAAGGTGTTATTCTAGTATGAACTCTAGGGCTGCTTGTGACACTTATAGGAATAGCCCAACAGATATATTGGAAAGAATAACTTTGAGGTGGTTTCGTACCCTACCATAATCTCTTCGTTTGTTCTCCGATATTAGTGACTTTGGAGTGACTCTTTGTTGCATGTTGAGGGATAGTTATGTGATCCAATTATGTTATCATTGTTGAGGGAACTTACACTAGTGAAATTATGAACCCTAGGCCTTATTTCCTATCATTGCAATACCGTTTACGCTAACTTTTATCATTAGTTACCTTGCTGTTTTTATATTTTCAGATTACAAAAACCTTTATCTACTATCCATATACCACTTGTATCACCATCTCGTCGCCGAACTAGTGCACCTATACAATTTACCATTGTATTGGGTGTGTTGGGTACACAAGAGACTCTTTGTTATTTGGTTGCAGGGTTGCTCGAGAGAGACCATCTTCATCCTACGCCTCCTACGGATTGATAAACCTTAGGTCATCCACTTGAGGGAAATTTTCTATTGTCCTACAAACCTCTGCACTTGGAGGCCCAACAACGTCTACAAGAAGAAGGTTGTGTAGTAGACATCAAGCTCTTTTCTGGCGTCGTTGCCGGGGAGGTTAGCGCTTGAAGGTATATCTTTAGATCTTGCAATCGAGTCTTTTAGTTTCTTGTTTTATCACTAGTTTAGTTTATAAAAGAAAACTATAAAAAATGGAATTGAGTTTGTCTCATATGCTTCACCTTTTTAATATCTTTCGTGAGTATGATGGAAAGGATAATTGTGCTCAAGTGCTAGAAGAAGAAATATATAAAATGTTTGGCACTAAATATTTGAATGACGAGCATGATTGCAATGTTGTTAGTACGAATTCTTTGAATATCCATGATGCTAATGACATGCAAAGCCACAAGCTTGGGGAAGCTATGTTTGATGAAGATGATATTTTTTGTTCCCCAAGTTTTGATGAGCAAATTTATTATGATGAAAGCATGCCTCCTATCTATGATGATTATTGTGATGACACGTATGCTTTAAAGAATAATAATAACAATGAACTTTGTCATCTTGATCTTAATTTTCAATCACATGATAGTTATTTTGTTGAGTTTGCTCCCACTATTATTCATGAGAAGAATTTTGCTTATGTGGAGAGTAGTAAATTTTCTATGCTTGTAGATCATGAAAGGAATGCTTTAGGTGCTGGATATATTGTTGAATTCATTCATGATGCTACTGAAAATTATTATGAGGGAGGAACATATGCTTGTAGGAATTGCAATAATACCAAGTTTCCTCTCTATGTGCTTAAAATCTTGAAGTTATGCTTGTTTTACCTTCCTATGCAAGTTGATCCTTGTTCCCACAAGTTGTTTGCTCACAAAATCCCTATGCATAGGAACTGGGTTAGACTTAAATGTGCTAATCATATTCTTCATGATGCTCTCTTTATGTTTCAATTCTTATCTTTTATGTGAGCATCGTTGAAATCATCATGCCTAGCTAGGGGCATTAAACGATAGCGCTTGTTGGGAGGCAACCCAATTTTATTTTTGTCCCTTGCTTTTTGTTCCAGTTTAGTAATAAATAATTCATCTACCCTCTGTTTATATGTGGTTTTATGCTTTTAATTAGCGTTTGTGCCAAGTAGAACCTTTGGGAAGACTTGGGGAAAGTCCTGTTGATCATGCTGTAAAAAACAGAAACTTTAGCGCTCACGAGAATTGCTGCCATTTTTATTTGGAGAGTGATATTTAGTTAATTATTTTTGAATATGATTAATAGATAAATTACTCAGGTCCAGCAATTTATTTGAGAATTTTATGAGTTCAAGAAGTATACGTTTGATCCAGATTACTACAGACTGTTCTGTTTTTGACAGATTCTGTTTTTCATGTGTTGTTCACTTATTTTGATGAATCTATGGCTAGTAAAATAGTTTATAAACCATAGAGAATTTGGAATACAGTAGGTTTAACACCAATATAAATAAAGAATGAGTTCATTACAGTACCTTGAAGTGGTTATTTATTTTCTTATACTAACGGAGCTTACGAGTTTTCTACTTTAAGTTTTGTGTTGTGAAGTTTTCAAGTTTTGGGTAAAGACTCGATGGACTATGGAATAAGGAGTGGCAAGAGCCTAAGCTTGGGGATGCCCAAGGCACCCCAAGGTAATATTCAAGGACAACCAAGATCCTAAGCTTGGGGATGCCCCGGAAGGCATCCCCTCTTTCGTCTTCGTTCATCGGTAACTTTACTTGGAGCTCTATCTTTATTCATCACATGATATGTGTTTTGCTTGGAGCGTCAATTTATTTTGTTAGGATTTGCTTGCTGTTATTTATAATAATGTTTTACATCTTTTATTTCAATAAAAGTGGCATTGATAGCCTTTACTATGCCTATGTTACAAGTATACATGTTGCTGTTTGAAAACAGAAAGTTTACCGTTGTTGCAATAATCCCCTAGAAAAGTAAGAATGTAAAATGTTGAAACCTTTTGCATATTAATATCTGATAAATTTACTACAGTGGGTATTTTCTTTCATAATTTTTGTAGCTAGGTAAGTATGGATGTTGCAGCATTCTTTACAGACGATCCTGTTTAGGCAGATTGATGTTATGTTTGCATATGTTTGCTTCTTTAATGATTCTATTTGAGGATAGGACTATTAAATATGAAGAGGCATTTAGTATGCAATGTTGAATAATAATTTTAGTGATTTGCTACAGTAGAGTATGATAAGGTTTTTGCAATGGTTTATGCTAACTTATCTCACGAGTCCTTGTTGAGTTTTGTGTGGATGAAGCTTTTGAGATTTAGGGAGACCGTGATATGAGAGGAATTAAGGAGACACAAAAGCTCAAGCTTGGGGATGACCAAGGCACCCCAAGATAATATTTCAAGAAGTCTCAAGCCTCTAAGCTTGGGGATGCCCCGGTTGGCATCCCACCTTTCTTCTTCAACAACTATCGGTTAGTATCGGTTGATCCTAAGTTTTTGCTTCTTCACATGATGTTTGCTGTTTTTAGAATGTCATTTTATTTTGCTTTGCTTGCTATTTGAATAGAATACCAAGATCTTAAATTATTAAATGTTAGAGAGTCTTCACATAGTTGCATAATTATTCGACTACTCATTGATCTTCACTTAAATCTTTCGGAGTAGTTTGTCATTTGCTCTAGTGCTTCACTTATATCTTTTAGAGCATGGCGGTAGTTTTATTTTATAGAAATAGATGAACTCTCATGCTTCACTTAGATTATTTTGAGAGTCTTAAATAGCATGGTAATTTTCTTAAAATCCTAATATGCTAGGTATTCAAGAATCATAAAACTTTCATATAGAGTATTGAATACTAAGAGAAGTTTGATGCTTGATGATTGTTTTGAGATATGGAGATGGTGATATTAAAGTCATGCTAGTTCAGTAGTTGTGAATTTGAGAAATACTTGTGTTGAAGTTTGTGATTCCCGTAGCATGCACGTATGGTGAACTGTAATGTGATGAAGTCGGAGCATGATTTATTTATTGATTGTCCTCCTTGTGAGTGGCGGTCAGGGACGAGCGATGGTCTTTTCCTACCAATCTATCCCCCTAGGAGCATGCGCATAGTACTTTGCTTCGATAACTAATAGATTTTTGCAATAAGTATGTGAGTTCTTTATGACTAATGTTGAGTCCATGGATTATACGCACTATCATCCTTCCACCATTGCTAGCCTCTCTAATACCGTGCACCTTTCGCCGGTATCATACACCCACCATATACCTTCCTCAAAACAGCCACCATACCTACCTATTATGGCATTTCCATAGCCATTCCGAGATATATTGCCATGCAACTTTACACCGTTCCGTTTATTATGACACGCTTCATCATTGTCATATTGCTTAGCATGATCATGTAGTTGACATTGTATTTGTGGCAAGGCCACCATTCATAATTCTTTCATACATGTCACTCATGAGTCATTGCATATCCCGGTACACCGCCAGAGGCATTCATATAGAGTCATATTTTGTTCTTAGTATTGAGTTGTAATTGTTGAGTTGTAAGAAAAATAAAAGTGTGATGATCATCATTATTAGAGCATTGTCCCAGTGAGGAAAGGATGATGGAGACTATGATTCCCCCACAAGTCGGGATGAGACTCCGGACGGAAAATAATAATTAAAAGAGGCCAAAGAAGCCCAAATAAAAAAAGAGACCATAAAAAAAGAGAAGGCCCAAATAAAAAAATAAAAAAATGAGAGAAAAAGAGAGAAGGGGCAATGCTACTATCCTTTTACCACACTTGTGCTTCAAAGTAGCACCATGATCTTCATGATAGAGAGTCTCCTATGTTGTCACTTTCATATACTAGTGGGAATCTTTCATTATAGAACTTGGCTTGTATATTCCAATGATGGGCTTCCTCAAAATGCCCTAGGTCTTCGTGAGCAAGCGAGTTGGATGCACACCCACTAGTTTCCTTTTGAGCTTTCATACATTTATAGTTCTAGTGCATCTGTTGCATGGCAATCCCTACTCACTCACATTGATATCTATTGATGTGCATCTCCATAGCCCATTGATATGCCTAGTTGATGTGAGACTATCTTCTCCTTTTTGTCTTCTCCACAACCACCATTCTATTCTACCTATAGTGTTATGTCCATGGCTCACGCTCATGTATTGCGTGAAGATTGAAAAAGTTTGAGAACATCAAAAGTATGAAACAATTGCTTGGCTTGTCATCGGGGTTGTGCATGATTTAAATATTTTGTGTGGTGAAGATAGAGCATAGCCAGACTATATGATTTTGTAGGGATAACTTTCTTTGGCCATGTTATTTTGAGAAAACATAATTGCTTAGTTAGTATGCTTGAAGTATTATTGTTTTTATGTCAATATTAAACTTTTGTCTTGAATCTTTCGGATCTGAATATTCATATCACAAGTAAGAAGAATTACATTGAAATTATGCCAACTAGCATTCCACATCAAAAATTATCTTTTTATCATTTACCTACTCGAGGACGAGCAGGAATTAAGCTTGGGGATGCTTGATACGTCTCCAACGTATCTATAATTTTTGATTGCTCCATGCTATATTATCTACTATTTTGGGCAATATTGGGCTTTATTATCCACTTTTATATTACTTTTGGGACTAATCTATTAACCGGAGGCCCAGCCCAGATTTGATGTTTTATGCCTATTTCAGTATTTCGAAGAAAAGGAATATCAAACGGAGTCGAAACGGAACGAAATCAACTGATGAAGTTATTTTTGGAAGGCAACCTACCGGATAGACTTGGACCCTACGTCAGAAGATGAAGGAGGTGCTCACGAGGATAGGGGCGCGCCCCTGCCTCGTGGCCCCCCCTTCGGTCCACCGACGTACTCCTTTCACCCATATATACCTACGTATCTTAAAACTTCCAAGGAGCACAATAGATCAGGAGTTCCGCCGCCAGAAGCCTTCGTAGCCACCAAAAACCAATCTAGACCCGTTCAGACACCTTGCCGGAGGGGGCAATCCCTCTCCGGTGGCCATCTTCATCATCCCGGTGCTCTCCATGACGAGGAGGGAGTAGTTCTCCCTCAGGGCTGAGGGTATGTACAAGTAGCTATGTGTTTGAGCTCTCTCTCTCTCTCTCGTGTTCTTGATTTGGCACGATCTTGATGTATCATGAGCTTTGCTATTATAGTTGGATCTTATGTTTCTCCTCCCCCTCTTCTCTCTTGTAATGGATTGAGTTTCCCCTTTGAAGTTATCTTATTGGATTCAGTCTTTAAAGATTTGAGAGCACTTGATGTATGTCTTGCCGTGCGTATCTGTGGTGACAATGGGATATCACGTGATTCACTTGATGTATGTTTTGGTGATCAACTTGCGGATTCCGCCCATGAACCTATGCATAGGGGTTGGCACACGTTTTCGTCGTGATTCTCCGGTAGAACTTTGGGGCACTCTTTGAGGTCCTTTGTGTTGGTTGAATAGATGAATCTGAGATTGTGTGATGCATATCATATAATCATACCCACGGATACTTGATGTGACATTAGAGTATCTAGGTGACATTAGGGTTTTGATTGATTTGTGTCTTAAGGTGTTATTCTAGTGTGAACTCTAGGGCTGCTTGTGATACTTATAGGAATAGCCCAACGGATTGATTGGAACGAATAACTTTGAGGTGGTTTCGTACCCTACCATAATCTCTTTGTTTGTTCTCCGCTATTAGTGACTTTGGAGTGACTCTTTGTTGCATGTTGAGGGATGGTTATGTGATCCAATTATGTTATCATTGTTGAGGGAACTTACACTAGTGAAAGTATGAACCCTTGGCCTTATTTCCTATCATTGCAATACCGTTTACGTTCACTTTTATCATTAGTTACCTTGCTGTTTTTATATTTTCAGATTACAAAAACCTTTATCTACTATCCATATACCACTTGTATCACCATCTCTTCGCTGAACTAGTGCACCTATACAATTTACCATTGTATTGGGTGTGTTGGGGACACAAGAGACTCTTTGTTATTTGGTTGCAGGGTTGCTTGAGAGAGACCATCTTCATCCTACGCCTTCTATGGATTGATAAACCTTAGGTCATCCACTTGAGGGAAATTTGCTACTGTCCTACAAACCTCTGCACTTGGAGGCCCAACAACATCTACAAGAAGAAGGTTATGTAGTAGACATCAGTCATCCCCTTGGACAACCTTAAGCACTTTAGCACGCAATGCCCACTTGATCTCCTCTTCTTTAAGAAGGGCTCGTAAGGCTTTCTCAGCTTCGGACTTGGAGCTCTGCTCATCCATCGTAAGAAGGTTAACTTCAGCTTTTAAATCTAGTGCTTCAATTAACTGGGTGAGTCACTCTTTTTCTTGTCTGTATATCCCACTCTCGTTTCTGGCCCAACCTCGCAAGAACTGTCTCAGATGTCTAATTTTATTTTGCCATGTCTCAATACTAGTTTGTCCACTAACAGGCTTTGCCCATTCGCGTGGAACGATCTCCAAAAAGTTATATTTCTTGAACCAACCTAGTTCGAAAGAGAAATCATTCTTGTTTGCAATATGTGTAGCCTCTCCCGAGTCTACAAGTAATGGTGTGTGGTCTGAGATAGCCCTCTGCATCGCATGTACCGACACTAATGGGTACTTTTGTTCTCATTCCACACTAGCGAGCACCCTATCCAGCTTCTCATAAGTTGGAGTGGGCAACGAATTGGCCCATGTAAGTTGTCTACTGGTAAGCTCAATTTCTCTCAAACTAAGACTCTCAATAATCATGTTAAACATCATAGACCAACGTCCATCAAAGTTATCATTGTTCTTTTCATCTCTCCTCCGAATTATGTTAAAATCCCCTCCGAATAGGATTGGAAGAGTCTTGTCTCCACAAATCCGCACCAAGTTAGCTAAAAATCTGGTTTAAGTTTGGGTTGTGCTTGCACGTACATATTGATGCCATTTTTTATACTTCAAAAAATGGCGGCCAAATCATGCCGAACAGATGAATGCACGGGCACACACGTTACCCCCCATGAGCACTAGGATTTGAACAGTTGAACCTGGGTGGGTTGGTTCCACTACTATTCAGTTTGTGACATCCATGTCCTGCTTATCCATATATACTCGTACTGCTACACGGACTTGTACACTCCTGAGGGCACAAATGTTGTGAAGAAGTACATAATTTGATTTCTAAATGCATGAATCGTCACAATCCCATTCACATTTCGCTTCACAACTATGTAATGACCGATTCAGGTACATTTATGATGAACTCCCATTACATGCTTCATCGTATATAAGCAACTCGGGATAGGAATGCAACAAAAAATAGAGGCCTCGTGTCGGTATCATGTTTGAGATGTGGGACCTATCATGTTATCGTGTTTGAGATGTGGGAGAAAACTAGAAACATTGTACCACAAGATACGTGCAACGTGTGAGTACACACCAGTCATATAACAGATTAGGGATTTAAAATTTGCAAAGCAAGCATAATACATTGGGTTATATTTTGGTTTTGTCGGTGAGCACTATAATGAAACGTCTAAAGTTGAGTGAGTAGACTTTAAGAGGGTTATTATGTGAGAATAGTTATTTTCGAGTAGTAGTTGCTGACTGTATATTCTGTGTTCATGCATGGGCTACTTATTTTCTTGGAAGAACCGACACTTGATGTCATCAATAACCCTCTATTGTGGCTTCTCTCCATGATACTAGTTATCTCGAGCCAAACCTATATTTTGGTATCATAAACATATGTAACAAAATTTTAGAGCCAAAAGATGTTTGTGTTGATCTTTTTTATCATATACAAAATGATCAAATTAACTTTTGAAAATACGGAACTAAAGCAACTTTGCATGTGATCTTTTGAGCTTGATTGGGTTTTCTACAAGGAAGTCAGGGATACTTATGTCAAAAAGGTTTGGTTATTCCACTCGTAGGATCATATTAGGCATTGCCAAAAGGCCATGCGTTTTCTTCATGAAGAGTGTAGGCGGAGAAGTGCTTATCTAGACATCAAGCCACAAAAATATTGAGAACTCCGATGCTAAAGTGGATGTGTTTGGAGCGTGTAAGTTAAAGAATATGGATCACATCAAGGTTGTGATTGTGATGAGAGAGGAACATACGTATATCTAGCACTGAATTAACGGTTGCGTTGCAGATCACTGAAATGGTGGACGCACATATCGTTAAGCTCAACCATGATGATGTATCGTCAGCATATTGAAAGTGATTAACTCCTTCCGGGATAAGGTGCGAGACCATTGGAGAAATGTGACCTGACCCAGCGGCCCGAGACAAAATACATGAGAGCGCATCAGCAACAAAGTTAAAAAGAAGTGGGGAGATGGGATCCCCCCTACCGCAAGCCCCTACCATTGACGAAATAGTTACTAATCACACCATTTACAGCCAGCATTGTGACCACCGGTCACAAATTGCATAAGACAATGCACATAAGCCTCATCAAAACCCTTTGCCAACAGAACCTTGCGTAAAAAATCCCAGCTAACAGAATCATACATCTTTTCGAAATCAAGTTTAAGGATCAAAACTTCGTCTTCCTCACCCTGAGGACATGCACGATTTTATGAAGACTGGGAATCCCATCAAGAATAACCCTCCCCTTCACAAAAGCGGATTGTGAGGGACTAAGAACTTTATCCGCAATCGGGGATAGGCGGACCACGAAACCTTTGGCCTGAAACTTGGCTAGGTTATTAATGAGGGCAATCGGATGAAACTAAGAAATAGAGTCAGCCTCTTTGATTTTGGGAATCAGAGAAAGGATAGCATACTTAAGCCGAGAAAGTTTAGCTGTGCCCAAACTGAAGCCCCGAATGATCGCACATACCAGCGAACGAAGCAGAGACCAAAACTTTTTAAAGAAGGAAATAGAGAACCCATCTGGCCGGGGGCAGACTTAGAATTAGAAGAGAGAACAACTGCTTCGATCTCTTCATCCGTGAGTACAAAAGAATCAAGAATTAACTAGTTTTTCATAAGTTTATTTCGCTAGTTTAATGTATCCGCTATGATCGTATATGATCAGTAAAAACTTTGATTCACTCGCCGCCCAAATGTCATGACGAATTACCCAACTAAATGCATGACCCGTCACAACTCACAACCCCATTTCCATTTCGCTGCACGAGTGTGTAATGACTAACCAACTTCAGTACATCTATCATGAGATCCCGTTGCATACTTATATCAAAGGCAGCTCCGAATAGGAATGCAGAAAAATTATCCAAGCTAGTTATGAAAGGCAACTCCGAATAGGACGCATGGGAATGCAGCAAAAATAGTCGAGGTGTTTAGAGCAACTCCAATGGACCGATCCAAACGGACGATATTTTTGTTTGCTTTTTGTCCGTTTGGATCGGCCGTCCGCCCGCTGTCCGCTCTCTTTTAGATTTGGGTCGGCAGTGCGCCCAACGGGCCGACCTATTTCATAACCGCGCGCGCTTTCGATCATGCCAGTGGCCATGCCGTCGCCCTGGTTTTGGCGCTCCAGCGCACGGGGGAAAAGCGGCCTGGCGCGCACTGGTTTTGGCGCTCCAGCGCGCGGAAAAGGTTCGCGCGTGTGCCGCGGCCGGCGCTCGTTATAAAAAGATGCTCCCTTCACACTCTGTCCGCCGCCCACTCGTCTCGCCCCCTCTCACTAGCCTCGTCGCCTCTGTGCCACCATGTCGATGGCCGCCTGGGTGCTTCGGATTTTCGCGGAGTCTGCGAGCGCCGCTCCAGCGCCTTCTCCTCCGAGATCTGGTTTGGCGAGAAATGCCTCATCCTCGGCACCTTCGACACCGCAGAGGAGGCGGCCCGCGCGCACGACGCGGCGGCGTGGCGCATCCTGAGGCCTCGTGGGATATGAATTTTCCCGATGTGTCGAGCCAGCGGGCGCAGGATCTCGCGCCTCTCCCGTGACTTTTCACCGACGAGGATCGTCGTGTCCACCTGAGGCGGCAGCGTCGCCTTTCCATCGCCGAGATGGACTTGGAAGCCATGATGGTGTAGCGCGAATGCTTCCCACGGGACATCGTCGACGAGCGCTAGTTTTACAAGCAAAGGAGGACGGAGAGGGACGCGAGGAGGACGGAGAGAGCCGCTTATCGGGAGGACAAGCATTCGCGGAAGCAGGCCGCTCAATTGAAACTGAAGCTACGAGAAACGTCGGGTTGGGACTTCGAAGACGAGCAGCATGCTGTCGCCTACATTCAGACATCGAAGATGGACATTACCGAGTCGGAGTCGGAAAGCGACGAGTAGTTGATCTTTTCTTTTATCTGTGTACGCTAGAACTATCTATGTATCCATTTTTTATCGAAAAAATGGCCGGGGGCGTCGGCGACGAAGCAGGCGGGCGAGGATGTGCTGTTTGATGTGAAGAGACCAATGTGCCACCGACCAGCGGGCCCGGTAAGGAAAGAGGGCGAGCGCGCACGCGTCCGTCTTGTGTCCGCGTCGACGCAAATCCGGCTAAAAAATGGACCGGGAATGGGTCGGCAGACGGATGAAAGTAGACGCGCGTCCGTTTGAGTCGACGCGTTGGGCCGACTTTTCTGTCCGGGTTGATCCAAACGAACGGCCGTGAACGAAATGGTTCGTCCAATTGAAGTTGCTCTTATTGGTACCAAGCAAAACAAAAAACCGCATTTTCCCTCCTGGTAATAAAAAATATTAATGCATCGGGATCCGTATGGAAACTATATCGGGTTTGAGATATGGGAGGAAACTGAAAAGGAGTGAGCACAAATGGAAAAGAAGCCGTGGGAGTGCCGGATAAGCGCATGACTGACAACTTAACTACGAGCAGCAAGTAATCAATCAAGAAAAGCGAGAGGGGGAGAGGTCATCAAATATACGAAACAAGAGTAATGAGCGAAAGGAGTCTTCGAATTTAGGCACAGAAATGTGTGGGCTATTACATGTTCTAAAATATAGCAACAAATTCAATCTAGCTTAATGTGACGCCCCGAGACCGATGTGCCAGGTGTCGTTCAGTTATTCGCTGTTGTTGCATTGTCATTGCTTGCGTGTCATGCATCTCATATCATGTCATCATGTGCATTGCATTTGCATACGTGTTCGTTCCATGCATCTGAGCTTTTTTCCCGTTGTCCGTTTTGCTTTCCGACGCTCCGTTCTCCTTCGGTGGTCATTTCTACCTTTCTTTCATGTGTGGGGATTAAACATTTTCGGATTGGACTGAGACTTGTCATGCGGCCTTGGTTTACTACCGGTAGACCGCCTGTCAAGTTTTGTATCATTTGGGCTTCGTTTGATACTCCAACGGTTAACCGAGGGACCGAGAAGGCCTCATGTGTGTGTTGCAGCCCAACACCCATCCAAAGTGGACCAAAACCCACCTAACTCTGCTCCATCGTCTCGGTCGTTCGATCACGATCGCGTGCCCGCAAACCGCACCTCATTTGAACTCTCCTAGCTCCCTCTATGCCTATATATACACCCCCCCCTCCGAAATTCGCGGTGCCATCCACCCCTAACCCTAGATCTCTCCCTCTTCTCGCGCGCCGAACACATCCACACCGTCCGGACATGTCCAGCCACCGCCGCCACCTCGTTCTGGCGAATCCCGTCGCGACACGTCATCCCCGCCGCCGCTCCAGGCCAATCGGGCGCCGCCACCTCAGCCTGCACGCCGCCCCACTTCGCCGCCGGCCCGCGGGGCCTAGATCTGGCCCGCGCGGGCCCATCTCCTCGCGCCGCCACCCGGGAGGCGCCGCCTTCGTCCTCCTGTCCACCGGCGCCCGCCGCCCCGCTCTGCCACCGACCGGCACCGCCACCGCCATCGCCGGCCGCCGTCGAGCACTCATGCCGCCCCGTCGTCCTTCGCTTCCCGCCGCCGTCCCGAAGCGCAGCGGCCTCGATCCGAGCCCGAGGAGGAGCGCCACCGCCGCCTGCTTCCAGATCCGCCTCCTTCCTCCGCCGGAGACCCGCTGCCGTCAACTCCGGCGACCGGAGCTGCTGGTCCCGGCCACCTCTGACGCCGGCCATGGCCGCCCCCCCTGCTTCGTCCCGATCGGGATCGGGAGAGCCCGATCTGCTCCCTCTGTTGACCGCGCCAGCGTGGGCCGGCCCAGCTATCCTCGCCGGCCCAACGCAGCCCCCGCCTTGGCCTGCTGCCTCCTCCTCCTTCACGGGCCGAGCCCAGGGTGAGCAGCCCCCAGCGCCCCCCTCCTCTATTTTTTCCCTGCGGTTGGGCCTGCCAGATTCAGCCCATGTCACGTTTTTTTTCCAGTTCTAAGATTTGTCTAATTATCCGGAGACGTCAGTTTTGCAGATTAGTCCCTAGACTTCATGCATTTAATAACTCATGAACCATGCATCGGATTAAAATGATTTATATATGAAACTTGCTCAGAATTTTGTGTAGGTTAATAATATCCAACTTTCACCTATGTTTAAAATGCTTAAAATGTTGATTGCATTAATTTGCTTCTATGCCATGTTAAAATGATTTATTTCATAACTAAATAACCGTAGCTCCGTTTTTAACAAACTTTATATGTAAATGGGGTAGAATTTTGCCTAGTTTATCATGGTGACCTTACCTTGCATGTTAAAAAACTCTAAAATTGTGTTCAGGACAGATCAGGACCAAACCTTAAATTATGCATATGAGGATTTTCCGGAATTGTTGTTCGTTGCTTCCGGCCTCATTTAAACTTGCCTAGATTAGATAGTTTCATCATGTTTCCCCTCTTGCCATGCTAATCATCATTTAATATTGTTGGGGTACATAAACGAGAGAGAACTAATAACTTGATGTGGTGTTTCGTCAATATGCAACTTGTTGCATATTGAGCTCCATTTAATTTGTAGGATTGCTTGTGCTCTTTGCCATGCCATGCCTCTTTAAACCGGACATGCATCATACTTGATTGTGCATCATGCCATGTTGATGTGTTGGTTGTTTACTATGTTGTGTGCTTCTTTTCCGGTGATTGCTTCCTCGGGTTGATTCCGGTAATGTCGCGTTTGTGAGGATCCGTTCTACTTCGTCCGTTTGTCTTCTTCATGGACACGTTCTTCTTCCTTGCGGGATTTCAGGCAAGATGATCATACCCTCGAAATCACTACTATCTTTGCTATGCTAGTTTGCTCGCTCTTTTGCTATGCCAATGTTACGATGCCTACCACTTGCTTGTCAGCCTCCCAAATTGCTATGTTCAGCCTCTAACCCACCATTGTCCTAGCAAACCGTTGATTGGCTATGTTACCGCTTTGCTCAGCCCCTTCTTATAGCGTTGTTAGTTACAGGTGAAGATTGAAGTTTGTTCCGTGTTGGAACATAGAGATGTTGTTCCTTGTCGGAACATTTATTTACTTGTTGGGATATCACCATATATCTTATTTAATTAATGCATCTATATACTTGGTAAGGGTGGAAGGCTCGGCCTTATGCCTGGTGTTTTGTTCCACTCTTGCCGCCCTAGTTTCCGTCATATCGGTGTTATGTTCCCGGATTTTGCGTCCCTTACGCGGTTGGGATATAATGGGAACCCCTTGACAGTTCGCCTTAAGTAAAGCTTCTACAGCAATGCCCAACATTGGTTTTACCATTCGCCACCTAGCCTTTTCTTTTCCCTTGGGAGTCGCGCTCCCGAGGGTCATCGTTATTTTACCCCCCCCCCCCCCCCCGAGCCAGTGCTCCTCTGAGTGTTGGTCCGAACTAGAGTCCTGTGCAGCGCCCCCTCGGGGAAACTCGAGGTTTGGTTTTTAGTTGTATGGAGCGCTCATCTGAGTGTGCCCTGAGAAAGAGATATGTACATCTCCTATCGGGATTTGTCGGCACATTCGGGCGGTATTGCTGGTTTAGTTTTACCCTGCCGAATTGTCTTGTTGTACCGGGATACCGAGTCTGATCGGAACGTCTCGGGTGGAGGTCTATTCCTTCGTTGACCGTGAGAGCTTGTCATGGGCTAAGTTGGGACACCCCTCCAGGGATTTGAACTTTCGAAAGCCGTGCCCGCGGTTATTGGCAGATGGGAATTTGTTAAGGTCCGGTTGTAGAAAACCTGAAGTCGACCTTAATTAAAATGAATCAACCGCGTGTGTAACCGTGATGGTCTCTTTCCGGCGGAGTCCGGGAAGTGAACACGGTTGTTGGAGTTATGCTTGACGTAGGTAGTCTAGGATCACTTCTTGATCATACTTTTATCGACCGTGCTTTGCCTTCTCTTCTCGCTCTCATTTGCGTATGTTAGCCACCATATATGCTAGTCGCTTGCTGCAGCTCCACCTCATACCTTTACCTTACCCATAAGCTTAAATAGTCTCGATCGCGAGGGTGCGAGATTGCTGAGTCCCTGTGGCTCACATATATTTCCAAAACCAGTTTGCAGGTGCCGATGAGTCCGTGCAGATGATGCAACCCAGCTCAGGAGGAGCTCGTTGAAGACCTTGTTCATTTGTGTTGTTTCGTTCTAGTTGATCAGTAGTGGAGCCCAGTTGGGGTCGATCGGGGACCTTTGTCGCATTTGGGGTTCTTCTTTTATTTTGGTTCCGTAGTCGGACCATGAGTGTATTTGGTTGATGTAATGTTTTATTCATGTAATTGTGTGAAGTGGCGAGTGTAAGCCAACTATGTATCTCTTATTCCTTATTATATTACATGGGCTGTGTGAAGATTACCTCACTTGCGACATATGCCTTCAATGCGATTATGCCTCTAAGTCGTGCCTCGACACGTGGGAGATATAGTCGCATCGAGGGTCTTATAAGTTGGTATCAGAGCCTTCCCCGACCTTAGGAGCCCCCACTGATTGATCGTTTTTAGCGGCCGAGTTGTGTCTAGAAAAATGTTTTGAGTCCTTAGGAATTATGTATCGGAGAGTTTGGGAATTCTTTTTACTTCCCAGTCCCTTCATCGCTCTGGTAAGGCATCCTGACGTAGAGTTTTGTGTCGGGACCCCGATCCTAGGTCACACCGATCTAGCATGTAACACATCATATCACTTTGCGGCCTCACGCACGGTATCCCACGGGTGTCGCCTTACCATGGCCTGTGACCGTTTGCGCCTTTTGGCTCACGTATATGATAGTGTCGCTAGCATCCATATGACAAAGAACCCGGGCCGACATGGCTAGTCGTGAACCCAAAGCGGCACAGACCTATGGAGACAGGCATACATGAATCACATCGAACATGTCGGTCATCAACGAGTGATTCCGGGCTGTAGCACTGGGCTAACAGGACTCCGGGGATCCCGGGCTATAGCAGGCTAGGCAGGACTCCGGAAATCACCGCGTGACATTTCCCCGAAGGGACAGACATAGGGACGAGGTGAAACACATACCGGCCAGCCAAGTGTCCTGAGCAGTAGTGCTGGGCTAGCAGGACTCCGGTGATCCGGGCTATAGCGGACTACTATCGCTCAGAAGCACTAGACTACATTTTCCCATATGATAGGCTACCAAGGATAAACAACTAGATAGTCGGATCCCACACATACCAAGCATTTCAATCATACACACAATATGCTCGATATGTGTGAATACAACATGGCATCACAACATAACTCTACAACTCAAGTATTAATTCATTAGGCTCCGAGGAGCGAGATATTACAAACATGGGTCTCATGACCCAACAATCATAGCATACAATGCAAAGCACATGCGGAAGCTTAACATGTCTGAGTACAGACATCTATAAATGAAAAGGCTAAGAAGCCTGACTATCTACCAAATCCTGTCGAGGGCACAAGATCGTAGCTGAGGTATCAAGCTAAACGTCGAAGTCCACGCGGAACTACTAGCGAGACTGAAGTCTCTCTGCAAAACATAAATTAAGCAAACGTGAGTACAAAGGTACTCAGCAAGACTTACATCAGAACTAACTACATATGCATCGGTATCAACAAGGGGGGGTGGTGGAGTTTAACTGCAGCAAGCTAGCTTTGACTCAGTGGCTAACCTGAACTACGATTACAAGCAACTCTTTTGAGGTGGCGCACACGAGTCCACATATTCACCAATCAATACACCACTATGGATCCGCTCTCGTCTCCCTACGAGAAGGCCATCCATAGTACTCACGCTTATCTTGCGAGTTTTAGGGTATCCACTTTCACTTGTCTATGAACTATGCAAGGGGTCCAAGTTTCCATATCCGAGGAATTCGGCTATTCGAATAGATAATGATAACCCTGCAGGGGTGTACTTCTTCACACACGCTCTCACCACTTATAGCCCTGTACACGTCATGTACCTCGGCAACCTTCAAGCGGAAACCGGGCGAGGGTGTCGGCCACGGCCTACCTAAACACTTAAGTCTCTAGTCCAGGTTTATCGCCTATTCGGGTTCCATCCGCGAGGAGATCCGGCCGGAGTTTCGCTCACAGCCCCAAATGATGTGTGCAAGGTTCCCGAGACACCAAACGGGCGCCCGGTACACCGTGCCACAGTGTATCTACCGCAACATAGCCCACCCCTAGGGTCAGCGCTACGCACGGCCGCCAACATATATCCTACAAACACCAGAAACTAGTTGCAACTCCTGGACAGAGTACTAGGGTGATTAAGAAGCCGAGAGGGGCCATTGGTTTCGGGCCCAATGCGTGGTAGTAACTGTTCATGGATCATAGACACACAGAACTCAGTTCCTGAGGACGGCTGCAATGAGACAACCCACCATGTACTCCTACATGGCCTCTCACCGCTACCTTTACCGAATCGTGTTCACACACTTAGCTCTCAATAGTAGGACATGTTTACACACCTCCGATTCATCCCCGATGAATCAGACCTGACTCAACTCTAAGCAGTAGCAGGCATGACAAACAAGCATGAATGAGTAGGCACATCAGGGCTCAAACAATTCCTACTCATGCTAGTGGGTTTCATCTATTTACTGTGGCAATGACAGGTCATGCAGAGGATAAGGGGTTCAACTACCGCGGCAAGTAACAGATAAATCGTTGTTGTCCTAATGCAGTAAAAGAGAGCAGGAGCGAGAGAGTGGGGTTGTATCGGAATGAACAAGGGGGTTGTGCTTGCCTGGCACTTCTGAAGATATCATTGGGTCTTCATCAGTGTCAACGATCACATCGTCGGTACAACGTCTATCGAGAGGGGACAAATACCGGCAACAGGAGAAAGAAACACAATCAATGCAATGCACAATATGATGCATGATCATGACATGTCAATATGCTGTGGTTTGAGCTAATGCAACTAGCTATGATTTAAATGAAGTTGGTTTGAGTACAAGATTCAAATTCCAACCCCATATATGATTATTTAAATGCCCTTTATTTGTTTTGTCCAAAACAGAGGACAAACATTGTTCAAACATGCATGAAAATGGTACAGATGGATTCCTTGAATTTTTCTGATAATTTTACATATATAATTTATCTCATTTGGAGTTACGGTTGAATTTCTATGATTTTTAGAAGTTTTGGGTATTTTCTGGAATTTCCTGAATTATTTTTAAACTAGAAAATGATTTACTGCGTCAGCCCGACGTCAGGGTGACGTCAGCTGGTCAACTGGGCGCGTCCGGGTCAAACCTGACCAGTGGGACCCACTGGTCAGTGACTAATTGACTAACTTAGGTTAATTAGAGCCTGGGCCCGCATGGCAGTGTCTATTTAACGTAACTAAGTTAATTAGGACTAACTAAATCTAACACTAATTAAAAAGGGGCCTGGCCCACACGTCAGTCAACCAGGGGAGGTCAAATCCCTGGTCAACGGGTTCAAATCCGCCGGAGTTGGTCCACGGCTCGACGCCGGCGAAGCCCGAGACGGCGGAGGCTTCGGGAATCACCCACAGGTTACCAAACCCGCGGCGGAGGGCATCTACGCGTTGCTGGAGAACACGCGCATCCAACGGTGCAAGCGGCACCTGCTGGGGCGGCCGGAAACGACGACGGCGTCGAGGTCAGCGGCGACCGGAGCTCGGACGATGATGGATTCGTCGCTACGGTGCACTAGAGGGCAATCCGAAGGGTGCTGCGGGCTCCTGGGAGTGCCGTGAACATGGTGACATGCTCAGGCGCGAGCTGCGGTGGCTAAAGCGGCGGCGGCGACATGGCCGGCGACAGAAGCTCACGGGCACGGCGACTAACAGGGCTATGGCACGGGAGAGACTACGAGGAGAGAGGGAAAAAGCGGCGGTGCTCACAGCGCGTCGTTTGTAGGCGACAGCGGGCTCGGGGAAGCTTCTGCAACGGCGAATTGACGGCGGCGATCTTCGGGCACCGGAGATGAAGACGACGACGCTCGGGTCAATTGGGGCCTCCTCTGGTCGCGTGCTTCGGGTGTGTAGCTCCACGGGGTCAGGCGGAGCCCAGGGATGCGGAGAGGGAGCGAGGGGGTGGCTGTGGACGCCATGGCAGCGAGCGGCGGCGGTGGGCGCGCTCGGGTTCGAAGAGAGAGGCGACAGAGGCGGGGATGAGGATGGAAGAGAGTGAGCGAGGGTCAGGGGGGTGCGTGGCATCTCCCAGAGGCGTCCAGGCGTCGAGGGGGGGTGCGGCAAGCAGGAGCTGGCCGGAGCGCGTGGCCGCGCGCACGGGGCACGCGCCCGGCGTCCTTCTGTCGCGAGGAAGACGACAGGGGGGAAAGCCAGTGGGCTGGGCTGGCCAGCTGGGCCAGCCAGGTGGCCTTGGTGGGCTGCACAGGAGCTGGGCCGGTTGCTGGCGCCAGGTAAGCTCTCTCTCTCTCTCTTTTTCTAATTTTATTCTGTTTTCTAATTTGCAGGTTTGCTTTGAATTTGGTTTTGAAGCCAAATCAATTTTGGTGCTTCTGGAAATATTTTTAGAAGCTAAAGGAATTAAACCAAAGCTCCACAAAAATATTTCAGAATTATTGGACCCATATTTATTTAATAGTAAATATAAATCCAATTCAAATAGCTATTGATTTAATTCAGATGCCCAGAATAAATATTTCTGTGAATCCAAAAATATTGGTTTGAATTTTACCTCTTGCCAATATTTTTATAGCTTAACAGGAACATTTTATTGGGTTATTTGAAGCAATTTTTAATGTTGATCATTTTTTTAATTGATTTCTGGGGCTTTCAGCTTTCCCCAATTCAACTTTCAGAAATATAGACATGATGCACACATGAAGCTAGCCTAGAGCATTACCAGAAGCTAGGGATGTGACATTTTGTCTCTTCTCTTCTCAAATTTCACTAAAAAAATTTAGGATCACGCGAGTATCTTGGATTTGTTCCAATGGCTTATGATGAGAATACTGTCTTGGTGCCTCCTGTCAGGGGTTTAGTGGAAGTGTCCCGGGGAGTTGAGCTCTGAGGTGTTGTCATCATAATTTTATCGTTGCAATTCTGGAATACTTGAGATATGTTCGCGACATCGAAAATCTCCTTTATGCGGTACGTTGGTGAGATAACCTCGACGCCACCCAGTACTGGGGCGGGAGTTCGGGAGTATTGCCATAACTTGTATAACGGATGGTTTTCGAAGGTTGAGGTAGATGATTTCCGAAGGTTTCTTGGTTATGTGTTGAAGGATGGATACAACTGGATGTAGGTATTGCTAGTTTGGGTGAGATATTATGCTTCCCCTGTATCCTCAACACCTGATTGCATAACCGGAAAGTTTCGGGAGTTTCATAGGTGGGAATTCAAGTAGCTCTTAGGATATCTTTTCCGACAGATGTATGATATGAAATTGGGGTTCGACGTCTAGTGGTTCGCCTATTCATGGTCGATTTTACAGTGGTCTCGTTGTCTCTTAAAGAGTCCTTGGCTATGCTGACTCGGGGACGCTTCGTATGTCATGTGCACTGCCTTGTACATGAAGGTGCTGTACGATCGAGCCCGTGTAGGTCCCACCATGAAAAGTTCGGACGAAATCTCTATCATATGTTTGTTCTGGCTTATTTTGCAAGCCAATCCTCTGTTTTGTTTTGAGTTGTGGTATTTGAGTTGCTTCGAAGTCAAATGTTGATTCCATACCTTTTCCAAATGGTGTTCTCATACTTCTATGTGAATACTAATCCTTCTGGATAATCGAGATTGTCATGCCAATTTCTTTTAAACCGGCGTGTTTCTCTTCAAGTGGATCCGATCATTTCAACTCGCGCAAGATCAATTATCACTTCTTCTCAACAGTGTTTGTTTCATTCGTCCCAAGCTGCCTTTATTTTTCCCTCCCTCCCACCCTTGTTTCTTCGAGGACTCAGATTTCTTAATCAAGTATCCTTTTATTCTTGAGAAGTCTCTCCATTCTTTTCTATCAATATTGTTATCCGGTTATTCTCATGAAGATTCTAACGGAACCTCAAGTTCATCGTTCTTCGTTCTTTTTCTTCTCCGGTGGTTTCAAGTCAAGTTTTGTTGATCATGTTCTTTTCCGTATTTCAAATGTTTTCTCATACCGGTGCACCTTATATTCAGTCATTCCACGCTCGTTACTCTATTGTTCCGGAGTGCTCAAGATATCTTGAGGATTCGTGTTTTCCGCTCTTCTTTCATTCAAGCTATTTCGAGGATGTTATCTCTTTCAAGCCATTTAACTCAACCGGTGCAACCTCTCTTTTATATCATTTCAACGGTGTTTTCTTTTGAGTGGGCCCTAACCCAGAGGTCTTTTTCCAGGATCTTACCTGACTCTTCTTATTTTTCCGGAGTTATTCTCAAATTCATTTCAAAATTGACGTAAGAATGAATTATCATCAGTCAAATGCCTTTCTCCAAGATCTTTCAAATTCTTTTCATCGTTGGCTCAACCTCTTCGCTTTTGATTCTTCCAGAGTGCCTAAATAATTATTGGTGGTGTTTCTCGTCGTCATTCTCATCATTTGAAGACCGAAGAAGAGTTTCTCTTTAATCTTGCTCCATTCTCTTCAAGATTCGGGATTCTAGCTTGTTGCCATCCTCTCGTAATTGTTTTCATCGTGAGAATTCTTTTCACCCTTCCGGAGCAATTTAAGAGTCTTCTCAGTTTGTTATCCGGAGTCCATCAAGTCAGGTTTATTCATTCTCAGCTTTCAATTATCATTCTCCGATCTTACCGGTGCAGCGTTCAAGTGATCTCTAATCGGTCCATGATCTATTATATTAAACTCCATCTAAATTCTCTCAAGCATCTTCGTCCATTTGCTAATTTTTCCCGTTGTCCCTTTATCTTTTCTTCGCTCATTTTCATTTCTTACGGTGGTTCGTGCAAGATTCCTCTTCTTTCGTTATCATATCGATGCATTCGTTGTTTCGATTCCACCGGTGTTTCGTTGAAGGCATTCTCAAGTTGTGTTATGTCTCTCTTAATCCTTGCTATGAGAATAAGTAGTGTGCCAAATCCGTTGATTGTCATCAATTTAAATTGTTGAAGGATACGCATAATGTAATTCTTATTCGTGTTTCATCCAAGTGATTAATTCCTTATTCCGGAGGTTCATCAAAATTCTTGGTTCCAATTGTTCATCTTCTCTTTTTCCCGGAGTTCCAACCTCTCTCTCAATTATTTCACCACGGAGATTCATCTAAATCGTTACAAGGAGGCAACTTGTGTTTTCGACTTCTTTTTCCTTCCGTTTGTTCATCCTTTTGTTTACCGGAGTTCTTTATGAAGGTTCTACATGATGGTTCATCAAGGATTTAATTCCTTCTCCAAGCTTTTCAGCGAGATTCTTTTCTAAGAAACTCAAGCTTTCTTCATATTGCTATCCAGAGTGCAATTCTTTCTACCATATTATTGGAGGTGGTATTATGTCATTCTTGATAATTTGGGTTCATGTTTCATGATTCACATGTTGTTATGAATGAGGTATTTTAAATCCATCAATCTCGTCGTTGGAGTTATTTTGGGTTATGTTTCACCTAAAGCCTTCCCTAAGGATTGTTGCTATAATGGTGCTCATGTATCATCCAAGTTCTTCATTTACCCTCCCGGTGATATAAGTTCTCGTCTCCTTGTTCATTCTAACCCAATCCTTTTCCCGTGAGTGGCAGGTTGTCACCTCTTAATTTGAGATGTATTCCTTAAGACCATATCAACCTATTCTTTTCGTTGGTGGTTTTTCCAACAACTCCGTTCAACCCTTCTCCTAAAGATGCCGTTCCAAACTCTTTTGTGACAGAAGTTGGCATTTTCTCCTCATTTCTCCTATTTCAGTTATCTATCTTCTATTCTTTTGTTCCGGAGGCATGGTGATGTTGCTCTCTTCAACCCATCTTCTTGTTTATCAGGATCGTGCTCTTGTCGTGCCTATCCTTTTAATCTGAGTGTTGTGTCCTCTTTTCAAGTATCCTATCATCTTGTCAAGTTCTTGTTAATTCCTTCCATTTACAGGTGAAGTGCTGTCCAAATTATATCAGTCTTTTCCCTTCTCTATTTTGTTTAACCGGAGTGTGGTGCCATTCTGCTCAAGTTCTTTTTGCCTTATCAAGTCTTGCATCCCTTTCTCAACCAGAGTGTCGTGTTTTCATTTGAGCTCTCTCATCTTATCAAATTTTGACTCCCTTCTCAACCGGAGTGTTGTCTGAGATCTTTCTAATCCCTTGTTCCATTCATTCAATAGTTCCGGAGGCAGTGTGTTGTGATTTTATCAAGTATCTTCTCATCTTGTCAAGTTATTATTCAATTCCTTTTCTTTTCAACCGGAGTGCAGCCCGAATTTTTGGTTTTTCCTTGATCCCCTTCCTTAACCGGAGTGTTTTTCTATATATATCTTACCTTCAACCTCAAGGTTTCGCAATGCTCTTTGTCCCTCGTTTCTAACGGAGTGTTTTCGACTTTGTTCTCCTTCGTTCTATTCTTTTATCGAATTTGTTCAACCTCTTCAAGGTTCGTGGTTTCACTTGTTTGTCAAAGAAGCAACTTAGTTTTACCTCTCCTCTTTTCTCTTCCGTTGTTTCCCTCTGGTGCCATTCTAGATCTCGGGACGAGATCCTCTCGTAGTGGTGGAGTGTTGTGACGCCCCGAGACCGATGTGCCAGGTGTCGTTTAGTTATTCGCTGTTGTTGCATTGTCATTGCTTGCGTGTCATGCATCTCATATCATGTCATCATGTGCATTGCATTTGCATACGTGTTCGTCCCATGCATCTGAGCTTTTTTCCCGTTGTCCGTTTTGCTTTCCGACGCTCTGTTCTCCTCCGGTGGTCATTTCTACCTTCCTTTCATGTGTGGGGATTAAACATTTCCGGATTGGACCGAGACTTGTCATGCGGCCTTGGTTTACTACCGGTAGACCGCCTGTCAAGTTTCGTATCATTTGGGCTTCGTTTGATACTCCAACGGTTAACCGAGGGACCGAGAAGGCCTCGTGTGTGTTGCAGCCCAACACCCTTCCAAAGTGGCCCAAAACCCACCTAACTCTGCTCCATCGTCTCGGTCGTTCGATCACGATCGCGTGGCCGCAAACCGCACCTCATTTGGACTCTCCTAGCTCCCTCTATGCCTATATATACACCCCCCTCCGAAATTCGCGGTGCCATCCACCCCTAACCCAAGATCTCTCCCTCTCCTCGCGCGCCGGACACATCCACACCGGCCGGACATGTCCAGCCGCCGCCGCCACCTCGTTCCGGTGAATCCCGTCGCGACACGTCATCCCCGCCGCCGCTCCAGGCCAATCGGGCGCCGCCACCTCAGCCTGCGCGCCGCCCCACTTCGCCGCCGGCCCGCGGGGCCCAGATCTAGCCCGCGCGGGCCCATCTCCTCGCGCCGCCGCCCGGGAGGCGCAGCCTTCGTCCTCCTGTCCACCGGCACCCGCCGCCCCGCTCTGCCACCGACCGGCACCGCCACCGCCATCGCCGACCGCCGTCGAGCACTCATGCCGCCCCGTCGTCCTTCGCTTCCCGCCGCCGTCCCGAAGCGCAGCGGCCTCGATCCGAGCCCGAGGAGGAGCGCCACCGCCGCCTGCTTCCAGATCCGCCTCCTTCCTCCGCCGGAGACCCGCTGCCGTCAACTCCGGCGACCGGACTTGCTGGTCCCGGCCACCTCTGACGCCGGCCATGGCCGCCCCCCCTGCTTCGTCCCGATCGGGATCGGGAGAGCCCGATCTGCTCCCTCTGTTGACCGCGCCAGCGTGGGCCGGCCCAGCTGTCCTCGCCGGCCCAACGCAGCCCCCGCCTTGGCCTACTGCCTCCTCCTCCTTCACGGGCCGAGCCCAGGGTGAGCAGCCCCCAGCGCCCCCTCCTCTATTTTTTTCCCTGCGGTTGGGCCTGCCAGATTCAGCCCATGTCACGTTTTTTTCCAGTTCTGAGATTTGTCTAATTATCCGGAGACGTCAGTTTTGCAGATTAGTCCCTAGACTTCATGCATTTAATAACTCATGAACCGTGCATCGGATTAAAATGATTTATATATGAAACTTGCTCAGAATTTTGTGTAGATTAATAATATCCAACTTTCACCTATGTTTAAAATGCTTAAAATGTTGATTGCATTAATTTTCTCCTATGCCATGTTAAAATGATTTATTTCATAACTAAATAACCGTAGCTCCATTTTTAACAAACTTTATATGTAAATGGGGTAGAATTTTGCCTAGTTTATCATGGTGACCTTACCTTGCATGTTAAACAACTCTAAAATTGTGTTCAGGACAGATCAGGACCAAACCTTAAATTATGCGTATGAGGATTTTCCGGAATTGTTGTTCGTTGCTTCCGGCCTCATTTAAACTTGCCTAGATTAGATTGTTTCATCATGTTTCCCCTCTTGCCATGCTAATCATCATTTAATATTGTTGGGGTACATAAACGAGAGAGAACTAATAACTTGATGTGGTGTTTCGTCAATATGCAACTCGTTGCATATTGAGCTCCATTTAATTTGCAGGATTGCTCATGCTCTTTGCCATGCCATGCCTCTTTAAACCGGACATGCATCATACTTGATTGTGCATCATGCCATGTTGATGCGTTGGTTGTTTACTATGTTGTGTGCTTCTTTTCCGGTGATTGCTTCCTCGGGTTGATTCCGGTAATGTCGCGTTTGTGAGGATCCGTTCTACTTTGTCCGTTTGTCTTCTTCATGGACTCGTTCTTCTTCCTTGCGGGATTTCAGGCAAGATGATCATACCCTCGAAATCACTACTATCTTTGCTATGCTAGTTTGCTCGCTCTTTTGCTATGCCAATGTTACGATGCCTACCACTTGCTTGTCAGCCTCCCAAATTGCTATGTTCAGCCTCTAACCCACCATTGTCCTAGCAAACCGTTGATTGGCTATGTTACCGCTTTGCTCAGCCCCTTCTTATAGCGTTGTTAGTTACAGGTGAAGATTGAAGTTTGTTCCGTGTTGGAACATAGAGATGTTGTTCCTCGTCGGAACATTTATTTACTTGTTGGGATATCACCATATATCTTATTTAATTAATGCATCTATATACTTGGTAAGGGTGGAAGGCTCGGCCTTATGCCTGGTGTTTTGTTCCACTCTTGCCGCCCTAGTTTCCGTCATATCGGTGTTATGTTCCCGGATTTTGCGTCCCTTACGCGGTTGGGCTATAATGGGAACCCCTTGACAGTTCGCCTTAAGTAAAACTTCTCCAGCAATGCCCAACATTGGTTTTACCATTCGCCACCTAGCCTTTTCTTTTCCCTTGGGAGTCGCGCTCCCGAGGGTCATCGTTATTTTACCCCCCCCCCCCCCGGGCCAGTGCTCCTCTGAGTGTTGGTCCGAACTAGAGTCCTGTGCAGCGCCCCCTCGGGGAAACTCGAGGTTTGGTTTTTAGTTGTATGGAGTGCTCATCTGAGTGTGCCCTGAGAAAGAGATATGTACAGCTCCTATCGGGATTTGTCGGCACATTCGGGTGGTGTTGCTGGTTTAGTTTTACCCTGCCAAAATGTCTTGTTGTACCGGGATACCGAGTCTGATCGGAACGTCTCGGGTGGAGGTCTATTCCTTCGTTGACCGTGAGAGCTTGTCGTGGGCTAAGTTGGGACACCCCTGCAGGGATTTGAACTTTCGAAAGCCGTGCCCGCGATTATGGGCAGATGGGAATTTGTTAATGTCCGGTTGTAGAAAACCTGAAGTCGACCTTAATTAAAATGAATCAACCGCGTGTGTAACCGTGATGGTCTCTTTCCGGCGGAGTCCGGGAAGTGAACACGGTTGTTGGAGTTATGCTTGACTTAGGTAGTCTAGGATCACTTCTTGATCATACTTTTATCGACCGTGCTTTGCCTTCTCTTCTCGCTCTCACTTGCGTATGTTAGCCACCATATATGCTAGTCGCTTGATGCAGCTCCACCTCATACCTTTACCTTACCCATAAGCTTAAATAGTCTTGATCGCGAGGGTGCGAGATTGCTGAGTCCCTATGGCTCACAGATACTTCCAAAACCAGTTTGCATGTGCCGATGAGTCCGTGCAGATGATGCAACCCAGCTCAGGAGGAGCTCGTTGAAGACCTTGTTCATTTGTGTTGTTTCGTTCTAGTTGATCAGTAGTGGAGCCCAGTTGGGGTCGATCGGGGACCTTTGTCGCATTTGGGGTTCTTCTTTTATTTTGGTTCCGTAGTCGGACCATGAGTGTATTTGGTTGATGTAATGTTTTATTCATGTAATTGTGTGAAGTGGCGAGTGTAAGCCAACTATGTATCTCTTATTCCTTATTATATTACATGGGCTGTGTGAAGATTACCTCACTTGCGACATATGCCTTCAATGCGATTATGCCTCTAAGTCGTGCCTCGACACGTGGGAGATATAGTCGCATCGAGGGTGTTATAAGTTGGTATCAGAGCCTTCCCCGACCTTAGGAGCCCCCACAGATTGATCGTTTTTAGCGGCCGAGTTGTGTCTAGAAAAATGTTTTGAGTCCTTAGGAATTATGTATCGGAGAGTTTAGGAATTCTTTTTACTTCCCAGTCCCTTCATCGCTCTGGTAAGGCATCCTGACGTAGAGTTTTGTCTCTTCTCTTCTCAAATTTCACTAAAAAAAATTTAGGATCACGCGAGTATCTTGGATTTGTTCCGATGGCTTATGATGAGAATATTGTCTTGGTGCCTCCTGTCAGGGGTTTAGTGGAAGTGTCCCGGGGAGTTGAGCTCTGAGGTGTTGTCATCATAATTTTATCGTTGCAATTCTGGAATACTTGAGATATGTTCGCGACATCGAAAATCTCCTTTATGCGGTTCGTTGGTGAGATAACCTCGACGCCACCCAGTACTGGGGCGGGAGTTCGGGAGTATCGCCATAACTTGTATAACGGATGCTTTTCGAAGGTTGAGGTAGATGATTTCCGAAGGTTTCTTGGTTATGTGTTGAAGGATGGATATAGCTGGATGTAGGTATTGCTAGTTTGGGTGAGATATTATGCTTCCCCTGTATCCTCAACACCTGATTGCATAACCGGAAAGTTTCGGGAGTTTCATAGGTGGGAATTCAAGTAGCTCTTAGGATATCTTTTCCGACAGATGTATGATATGAAATTGGGGTTCGACGTCTAGTGGTTCGCCTATTCACGGTCGATTTTACAATGGTCTCGTTGTGTCTTAAAGAGTCCTTGGCTATGCTGACTCGGGGACGCTTCGTATGTCATGTGCACTGCCTTGTACATGATGGTGTTGTACGATCGAGCCCGTGTAGGTCCCACCACGAAAACTTCGGACGAAATCTCTATCATATGTTTGTTCTGGCTTATTTTGCAAGCCAATCCTCTGTTTTGTTTTGAGTTGTGGTATTTGAGTTGCTTCGAAGTCAAATGTTGATTCCATACCTTTTCCAAATGGTGTTCTCATACTTCTATGTGAATACTAATCCTTCTGGATAATCGAGATTGTCATGCCAATTTCTTTTAAACCGGCGTGTTTCTCTTCAAGTGGATCCGATCATTTCAACTCCCGCAAGATCAATTATCACTTCTTCTCAACGGTGTTTGTTTCATTCGTCCCAAGCTGCCTTTGTTTTTCCCTCCCTCCCACCCTTGTTTCTTCGAGGACTCAGATTTCTTAATCAAGTATCCTTTTATTCTTGAGAAGTCTCTCCATTCTTTTCTATCAATATTGTTATCCGGTTATTCTCATGAAGATTATAATGGAACCTCAAGTTCATCGTTCTTCGTTCTTTTTCTTCTCCGGTGGTTTCAAGTCAAGTTTTGTTGATCATGTTCTTTTCCGTATTTCAAATGTTTTCTCATACCGGTGCACCTTATATTCAGTCATTCCACGCTCGTTACTCTATTGTTCCGGAGTGCTCAAGATATCTCGAGGATTCGTGTTTTCCACTCTTCTTTCATTCAAGCTATTTCGAGGATGTTATCTCTTTCAAGCCATTTAACTCAACCGGTGCAACCTCTCTTTTAAATCATTTCAACGGTGTTTTCTTTTGAGTGGGCCCTAACCCAGAGGTCTTTTTCCAGGATCTTACCTGACTCTTCTTATTTTTCCGGAGTTATTCTCAAATTCATTTCAAAATTGACGTAAGAATGAATTATCATCAGTCAAATGCCTTTCTCCAAGATCTTTCAAATTCTTTTCATCGTTGGCTCAACCTCTTCTCTTTTGATTCTTCCAGAGTGCCTAAATAATTATTGGTGGTGTTTCTCGTCGTCATTCTCATCATTTGAAGACCGAAGAAGAGTTTCTCTTTAATCTTGCTCCATTCTCTTCAAGATTCGGGATTCTAGCTTGTTGCCATCCTCTCGTAATTGTTTTCATCGTGAGAATTCTTTTCACCCTTCTGGAGCAATTTAAGAGTCTTCTCAGTTTGTTATCCGGAGTCCATCAAGTCAGGTTTATTCATTCTCAGCTTTCAATTATCATTCTCCGATCTTACCGGTGCAGCGTTCAAGTGATCTCTAATCGGTCCATGATCTATTATATTAAACTCCATCTAAATTCTCTCAAGCATCTTCGTCCATTTGCTAATTTTTCCCGTTGTCCCTTTATCTTTTCTTCACTCATTTTCATTTCTTACGGTGGTTCGTGCAAAATTCCTCTTCTTTCGTTATCATATCGATGCATTCGTTGTTTCGATTCCACCGGTGTTTCGTTGAAGGCATTCTCAAGTTGTGTTATGTCTCTCTTAATCCTTGCTATGAGAATAAGTAGTGTGCCAAATCCGTTGATTGTCATCAATTTAAATTGTTGAAGGATACGCATAATGTAATTCTTATTCGTGTTTCATCCAAGTGATTAATTCCTTGTTCCGGAGGTTCATCAAAATTCTTGGTTCCAATTGTTCATCTTCTCTTTTTCCCGGAGTTCCAACCTCTCTCAATTATTTCACCACGGAGATTCATCTAAATCGTTACAAGGAGGCATCTTGTGTTTTCGACTTCTTTTTCCTTCCGTTTGTTCATCCTTTTGTTTACCGGAGTTATTTATGAAGGTTCTACATGATGGTTCATCAAGGATTTAATTCCTTCTCCAAGCTTTTCAGCGAGATTCTTTTCTAAGAAACTCAAGCTTTCTTCATATTGCTATCCAGAGTGCAATTCTTTCTACCATATTATTGGAGGTGGTATTATGTCATTCTTGATAATTTGGGTTCATGTTTCATGATTCACATGTTGTTATGAATGAGGTATTTTAAATCCATCAATCTCGTCGTTGGAGTTATTTTGGGTTATATTTCACCTAAAGCCTTCCCTAAGGATTGTTGCTATAATGGTGCTCATGTATCATCCAAGTTCTTCATCTACCCTCCCGGTGATATAAGTTCTCGTCTCCTTGTTCATTCTAACCCAATCCTTTTCCCGCGAGTGGCAGGTTGTCACCTCATAATTTGAGATGTATTCCTTAAGACCATATCAACCTATTCTTTTCGTTGGTGGTTTTTCCAACAACTCCGTTCAACCCTTCTCCTAAAGATGCCGTTCCAAACTCTTTTGTGACAGAAGTTGGCATTTTCTCCTCATTTCTCCTATTTCAGTTATCTATCTTCTATTCTTTTGTTCCGGAGGCATGGTGATGTTGCTCTCTTCAACCCATCTTCTTGTTTATCAGGATCGTGCTCTTGTCGTGCCTATCCTTTTAATCTGAGTGTTGTGTCCTCTTTTCAAGTATCCTATCATCTTGTCAAGTTCTTGTTAATTCCTTCCATTTACAGGCGAAGTGCTGTCCAAATTATATCAGTCTTTTCCCTTCTCTATTTTGTTTAACCAGAGTGTGGTGCCATTCTGCTCAAGTTCTTTTCGCCTTATCAAGTCTTGCATCCCTTTCTCAACCAGAGTGTCGTGTTTTCATTTGAGCTCTCTCATCTTATCAAATTTTGACTCCCTTATCAACCGGAGTGTTGTCTGAGATCTTTCTAATCCCTTGTTCCATTCATTCAATAGTTCCGGAGGCAGTGTGTTGTGATTTTATCAAGTATCTTCTCATCTTGTCAAGTTATTATTCAATTCCTTTTCTTTTCAACCGGAGTGCTGCCCCAATTTTGGATTTTTCCTTGATCCCCTTCCTTAACCGGAGTGTTTTTCTATATATATCTTACCTTCAACCTCAAGGATTCGCAATGCTCTTTGTCCCTCGTTTCTAACGGAGTGTTTTCGACTTTGTTCTCCTTCGTTCTATTCTTTTATCGAATTTGTTCAACCTCTTCAAGGTTCGTGGTTTCACTTGTTTGTCAAAGAAGCAACTTAGTTTTACCTCTCCTCTTTTCTCTTCCGTTATTTCCCTCCGGTGCCATTCTAGATCTCGGGACGAGATCCTCTCGTAGTGGTGGAGTGTTGTGACGCCCCGAGACCGATGTGCCAGGTGTCGTTCAGTTATTCGCTGTTGTTGCATTGTCATTGCTTGCGTGTCATGCATCTCATATCATGTCATCATGTGCATTGCATTTGCATACGTGTTCGTCCCATGCATCTGAGCTTTTTTCCCGTTGTCCGTTTTGCTTTCCGACGCTCCGTTCTCCTCCGGTGGTCATTTCTACCTTCCTTTCATGTGTGGGGATTAAACATTTCCGGATTGGACCGAGACTTGTCATGCGGCCTTGGTTTACTACCGGTAGACCGCCTGTCAAGTTTCGTATCATTTGGGCTTCGTTTGATACTCCAACGGTTAACCGAGGGACCGAGAAGGCCTCGTGTGTGTTGCAGCCCAACACCCTTCCAAAGTGGCCCAAAACCCATCTAACTCTGCTCCATCGTCTCGGTCGTTCGATCACGATCGCGTGGCCGCAAACCGCACCTCATTTGGACTCTCCTAGCTCCCTCTATGCCTATATATACACCCCCTCTCAAATTCGCGGTGCCATCCACCCCTAACCCTAGATCTCTCCCTCTCCTCGCGCGCCGGACACATCCACACCGGCCGGACATGTCCAGCCGCCGCCGCCACCTCGTTCCGGTGAATCCCGTCGCGGCACGTCATCCCCGCCGCCGCTCCAAGCCAATCGGGCGCCGCCACCTCAGCCTGCGCGCCGCCCCACTTCGCCGCCGGCCCGCGGGGCCCAGATCTAGCCCGCGCGGGCCCATCTCCTCGCGCCGCCGCCCGGGAGGCGCCGCCTTCGTCCTCCTGTCCACCGGCGCCCGCCGCCCCGCTCTGCCACCGACCGGCACCGCCACCGCCATCGTCGGCCGCCGTCGAGCACTCATGCCGCCCTGTCGTCCTTCGCTTCCCGCCGCCGTCCCGAAGCGCAGAGGCCTCGATCCGAGCCCGAGGAGGAGCGCCACCGCCGCCTGCTTCCAGATCCGCCTCCTTCCTCCGCCGGAGACCCGCTGCCGTCAACTCCGGCGACCGGAGCTACTGGTCCCGGCCACCTCTGACGCCGGCCATGGCCGCCCCCCCTGCTTCGTCCCGATCGGGATCGGGAGAGCCCGATCTACCCCCTCTGTTAACCGCGCCAGCGTGGGCCGGCCCACCTGTCCTCGCCGGCCCAACGCAGCCCCCGCCTTGGCCTACTGCCTCCTCCTCCTTCACGGGCCGAGCCCAGGGTGAGCAGCCCCCAGCGCCCCCCTCCTCTATTTTTTTCCCCTGCAGCTAGGCCTGCCAGATTCAGCCCATGTCACGTTTTTTTCCAGTTCTGAGATTTGTCTAATTATCCGGAGACGTCAGTTTTGCAGATTAGTCCCTAGACTTCATGCATTTAATAACTCATGAACCGTGCATCGGATTAAAATGATTTATATATGAAACTTGCTCAGAATTTTGTGTAGATTAATAATATCCAACTTTAACCTATGTTTAAAATGCTTAAAATGTTGATTGCATTAATTTGCTCCTATGCCATGTTAAAATGATTTATTTCATAACTAAATAACCGTAGCTCCGTTTTTAACAAACTTTATATGTAAATGGGGTAGAATTTTACCTAGTTTATCATGGTGACCTTACCTTGCATGTTAAACAACTCTAAAATTGTGTTCAGGATAGATCAGGACCAAACCTTATATTATGCATATGAGGATTTTCCGGAATTGTTGTTCGTTGCTTCCGGCCTCAGTTTAAACTTGCCTTGATTAGATAGTTTCATCATGTTTCCCCTCTTGCCATGCTAATCATCATTTAATATTGTTGGGGTACATAAACGAGAGAGAACTAATAACTTGATGTGGTGTTTCGTCAATATGCAACTCGTTGCATATTGAGCTCCATTTAATACGTAGGATTGCTTGTGCTCTTTGCCATGCCATGCCTCTTTAAACCGGACATGCATCATACTTGATTGTGCATCATGCCATGTTGATGTGTTGGTTGTTTACTATGTTGTGTGCTTCTTTTCCGGTGATTGCTTCCTCGGGTTGATTCCGGTAATGTCGCGTTTGTGAGGATCCGTTCTACTTCGTCCGTTTGTCTTCTTCATGGACTCGTTCCTCTTCCTTGCGGGATTCCAGGCAAGATGATCATACCCTCGAAATCACTACTATCTTTGCTATGCTAGTTTGCTTGCTCTTTTGCTATGCCAATGCTACGATGCCTACCACTTGCTTGTCAGCCTCCCAAATTGCTATGTTCAGCCTCTAACCCACCATTGTCCTAGCAAACCGTTGATTGGCTATGTTACCGCTTTGCTCAGCCCCTTCTTATAGCGTTGTTAGTTGCAGGTGAAGATTGAAGTTTGTTCCGTGTTGGAACATAGAGATGTTGTTCCTTGTCGGAACATTTATTTACTTGTTGGGATATCACCATATATCTTATTTAATTAATGCATCTATATACTTGGTAAAGGGTGGAAAGCTCGGCCTTATGCCTGGTGTTTTGTTCCACTCTTGCCGCCCTAGTTTCCGTTATATCGGTGTTATGTTCCCGGATTTTGCGTCCCTTACACGGTTGGGCTATAATGGGAACCCCTTGACAGTTCGCCTTAAGTAAAGCTTCTCCAGCAATGCCCAACATTGGTTTTACCATTCGCCACCTAGCCTTTTCTTTTCCCTTGGGAGTCGCGCTCCGAGGGTCATCGTTATTTTACCCCCCCCCCCCCCCGGGCCAGTGCTCCTCTGAGTGTTGGTCCGAACTAGAGTCCTGTGCAGCGCCCCCTCGGGGAAACTCGAGGTTTGGTTTTTAGTTGTATGGAGCGCTCATCTGAGTGTGCCCTGAGAAAGAGATATGTACAGCTCCTATCGGGATTTGTCGGCACATTCGGGCGGTGTTGCTGGTTTAGTTTTACCCTATCGAAATATCTTGTTGTACCGGGATACCGAGTCTGATCGGAACGTCTCGGGTGGAGGTCTATTCCTTCGTTGACCGTGAGAGCTTGTCATGGGCTAAGTTGGGACACCCCTGCAGGGATTTGAACTTTCAAAAGCCGTGCCCGCGGTTATGGGCAGATGGGAATTTGTTAACGTCCGGTTGTAGAAAACCTGAAGTCGACCTTAATTAAAATGAATCAACCGCGTGTGTAACCGTGATGGTCTCTTTCCGGCGGAGTCCGGGAAGTGAACACGGTTGTTGGAGTTATGCTTGACGTATGTAGTCTAGGATCACTTCTTGATCATACTTTTATCGATCGTGCTTTGCCTTCTCTTCTCGCTCTCATTTGCGTATGTTAGCCACCATATATGCTAGTCGCTTGCTGCAGCTCCACCTCATACCTTTACCTTACCCATAAGCTTAAATAGTCTTGATCACGAGGGTGCGAGATTGCTGAGTCCCTGTGGCTCTCAGATACTTCCAAAACCAGTTTGCAGGTGCCGTTGAGTCCGTGCAGATGACGCAACCCAGCTCAGGAGGAGCTCGTTGAAGACCTTGTTCATTTGTGTTGTTTCGTTCTAGTTGATCAGTAGTGGAGCCCAGTTGGGGTCGATCGGGGACCTTTGTCGCATTTGGGGTTCTTCTTTTATTTTGGTTCTGTAGTCGGACCATGAGTGTATTTGGTTGATGTAATGTTTTATTCATGTAATTGTGTGAAGTGGCGAGTGTAAGCCAACTATGTATCTCTTATTCCTTATTATATTACATGGGTTGTGTGAAGATTACCTCACTTGCGACATATGCCTTCAATGCGATTATGCCTCTAAGTCGTGCCTCGAGACGTGGGAGATATAGTCGCATCGAGGGTGTTATACATAATCTTATAGTTCATTGCAACCTGCATCGTCTTGTCATGATCTAACTTAAGGTTTGAAACGCCGGAGTTGATGTTTTTCTGCAGGAACATGTACATGTGATTGACGACGAATCACCTGAACCAGCCGTGCATTTGATTCCCGCCGCTCGCCGTCAGGATTGTCCTCCCGATCACGACGCTCACCCTGCTCCTGCAAGCTTGATCCATCATGGCGGCCTCCTCGGTCGTGCGGGCGATCTCCTTGAGCGCGGCGAGCACCGACTCCAGGAACTCCTCGCCTTCCATGTCCTGCTTGTCCATGTACCCGTACTGCACCACGGACCTATGCACCCCTGGTGGCACCCCCTCCTCTGCCGCGACGAGGAACCGCTCCTCGGGCAGCACCGAGGTGACCGAAATCCTCCTGACGGTGATGAATAGAAAACTCTTAGAGGCAGCCCGTATGGTCGGCGTAGTGGCGCAAGATGAGCGGGGTGCCGTTCATAAGACCGATGAAGAAGTACCCCCCCCCCCCCCACGCATGCCGACCTGGTGGCAAGCACGACAAGCTTGTTGCCGAAGATCATGTGGCCCACCTCGTACTCGCTCTTCTTCTTCCGGCCGTAGGTCCAAGACACCGTGATCACGAGGAAGAAGGCGGTGATGGAAAATGGGACCCACCCGCTCTGCACCACTTTGTTCATCAGCGAGCTCATGTACACGCCCTCCACGGCCACGTATACTACGAAGAACGCGGCGGCGATCGCCGGGCGCACGCCCCAGATCATCGCCATGACCACCGTCTCACAAGCATGACCCATATAGTGGTTTGATCTCTCATGCTTCAGTTATATTATTTTGAGAGTCTTTTAGAACAGCATGGTAATTTGCTTTGGTTATAAAATTAGTCCTAATATGATAGGCATCCAACATGAGTATAATAAAAACTTTCATAAAAAATGCATTGAATACTATGAGCAATTTGATACTTGATAATTGTTTTGAGATATGAAGATGATGATATTAGAATCATGCTAGTTGAGTAGTTGTGAATTTGAGAAATACTTGTTCTAAAGTTTGTGATTCCCGTAGCATGCATGTATGGTGAACCGTTATATGATGGAGTCGGAGCATGATTTATTTATTGATTGTCTTCCTTATGAGTGACGGTCGGAGACGAGGGATGATCTTTTCCTACCAATCTATCCTCCTTCACAAAAACAGATTGTGAGAGACTAAGAACTTTATCCACAACCGGGGATAGGCGGACTATGATACGTCTCCAACATATCTATAATTTTTGATTGTTCCATGATATTATATTATCAACTCTGAATGTTTATGGGCTTTATTATACACTTTTATATTATTTTTGGGACTAACCTATTAACCCAGAGCCCAGTGCCAGTTTCTGTTTTTCCTTATTTTAGAGTATCGCAGAAAAGGAAAATCAAACGGAGTCCAATTGACCTGAAACTTCATGAAACTTATTTTTGGAAGAAAAACAACCCGGGAGACTTGGAGTCCACGTAAGGGAAGCAATGAGGAAGCCACGAGGCAGGGGGTGCGCCCACCCCCCTGGGCACGCCCTCCACCCTCGTGGCCCCCCTGACGTACTTCTTCCGCCTATATATCTCCATATACCCTAAAACGATTAGGGAGCACAATAGATCGGGAGTTCCGCTGCCAGAAGCCTCCGTAGCCACCGAAAGGCAATCTAGACCCGTTCCGGCACCCTATCGGAGGAGGAATCCCTCTCCGGTGGCCATCTTCATCATCCCGGTG
This sequence comes from Triticum monococcum, assembly GCA_034509565.1. Lineage (NCBI taxonomy): Eukaryota > Viridiplantae > Streptophyta > Magnoliopsida > Poales > Poaceae > Triticum > Triticum monococcum. Next base: position 747,447,243 of record CM067843.1, on the reverse strand, counting down.
CTCTCCACGACGAGGAGGGAGTAGTTCTCCCTCAGGGCTGAGGGTATGTACCAGTATCTATGTGTTTGATCTCTCTCTCTCTCGTGTTCTTGAGGTGATACGATCTTAATGTATCGTGAGCTTTGCTATTATAGTTGGATCTTATGATGTTTCTCCTTCCCCTCTCTCTCTTTTGTAATGGATTGAGTTTCCCCTTTGAAGTTATCTTATCGGATTGAGTCTTTAAAGATTTGAGAACACTTGATGTATGTCTTGCCGTGCATATCTGTGGTGACAATGGGATATCACGTGATTCACTTGATGTATGTTTTGGTGATCAACTTGCGGGTTTCGCCCATGAACCTATGCATAGGGGTTGGCACACGTTTTCGCCGTGATTCTTCGGTGGAAACGTTGGGGCACTCTTTGAGGTTCTATGTGTTGGTTGAATAGATGAATCTGAGATTGTGTGATGCATATCATATAATCATACTCATGGATACTTGAGGTGACATTGGAGTATCTAGGTGACATTAGGGTTTTGATTGATTTGTGTCTTAAGGTGTTATTCTAGTACGAACTCTAGGGTTGTTTGTGACACCTATAGGAATAGCCCAACAGATTGATTAGAAAGAATAACTTTGAGGTGGTTTTGTACCCTAACATAATCTCTTCGTTTGTTCTCCGCTATTAGTGACTTTGGATTGACTCTTTGTTGCATGTTGAGGGATAGTTATGTGATGCAATTATGTTATTATTTTTGAGAGGACTTGCACTAGTGAAAGTATGAACCCTAGACCTTGTTTTCTAGCATTGCAATACCGTTTACGCTCACTTTTATCATTCGTTACCTTGCCATTTTTATATTTTCAGATTACAAAAACTATTATCTACCATCCATATACCACTTGTATCACCATCTCTTCGCCGAACTAGTGCACCTATAAAATTACCATTGTATTGGGTGTGTTGGGGACACAAAAGACTCTTTGTTATTTGGTTGCAGGGTTGTTTGAGAGGGACCATCTTCATCCTACGCCTCCTACGAATTGATAAACCTTAGGTCATCCACTTGAGGGAAATTTGCTACTGTCCTACAAAACTCTGCACTTGGAGACCCAACAACATCTATTAAATGAAGTTGTGTAGTAAACATCAGACCGCGAAACCTTTGGCCGAAAACTTGGCTAGGTTATTAATGAAGGCAATCGGATGAAACTAAGAAATAGAGTCAGCCTCTTTGATTTTGGGAATCAGAGAAAGGATAGCATACTTAAGCCGAGAAAGGTCAACTGTCCGCAAACTGAAGCCCTGAATGATCGCACATACCAGCGAACGAAGCAGAGATCAAAACTTTTTAAAGAAGGAAATAGAGAACCCATCGGATCGGGGGCAGACTTAGAATTAGAAGAGAGAACAACTGCCTCGATCTCTTCATCCGTGAGTACAAAAGAATCAAGAATTAACTAGTTTTTCATAAGTTTATTTCGCTAGTTTAATGTATCGGCTATGTATGATCGCATATGATCAGCAAAAACTTTGATTCACTCGCCGCCCAAATGTCATGACAAATTACCCAGCTAAACGCATGACCGGTCACAACTCATAGCCCCATCTCCATTTCGCTGCACAAGTGTGTAATGACCAACCAACTTCAGTACATCTATCATGAGCTCCTGTTGCCCACTTATATCAAAGGCAGCTCCGAATAGGAATGCAGAAAAATTAGCCACACATAGAAATGCAGCCAAATTAGTGGAGGTGTGTGTGTGTGTGTGTGTGTGTGTGGCAGGGTTTTTGGTACCGAGCGAAAAATCAGTTGCCGAGAAATCGCCTTACCGAGCAAAAAAAATCTGCATTTTTTCCGTCCGATATATTTTTCGGGTAACCAAAAATCGGTGTGGAAATTATCGAGTTTGAGATATGAGAGTTAACTGAAAAAGAGTGAACACAAATGAAAAAGTTGCCGTCGCAGCGCTAGATAAACGCATGGCTGACAGCTTAACTACTAGCAGCAAGTAATTAATCAAGAAACGATAAAGGGAAGATCAAGAAACGATAATGGGGAGAGGTAATCTGTCTAAGAAATGTGTGGACGAGTAGTAGCAACGAGGAAAAGGAACCTTCGGATTTAGTCTCAGAAATGTGTGGGTATTACATGTTCTAAAATGTAGCAACAAATTCAATCTAGCTTAATCTTATAGTTCATCCCAACCTGCATCGTCTTGTCATGATCTAACTTGAGGTTGGAAACGCCCGAGTTGAAGTTCTTCTGCAGGAACCTGTACATGTGATTGACGACGAATCGCCTGAACCATCCATGCACGCGATTCCCGCCGCTCGCCGTCAGGATCGTCCTCCCGATCACGACGCTCACCCCGCTCCTGCAGGCTCGATCCATCATGGAGGCCTCCTCGGCTGTGCGGGCGATCTCCTTGAGCGCCGCGAGCACCGACTCCAGGAACTCCTCGCCTTCCATGTCCTGCTTGTCCATGTACCCGTACTGCACCACGGACCTGTACACCCCCGGCGGCACCTCATCCTCCGCCGCCACGAGGAAGCGCTCCTCGGGCAGCACCGAGGTCACCGGCAGCCTCCTGACGGTGACGAACAGCAGCAGCTCGCGGAGGCAGCCCGTGTGCTCCGCGTAGTGGCGCACGATGGGCGGGATGCCGTTCATGAGGTCCGTGAAGAAGAAGCAGACCCCCGGCACGCGGGCCGACCTGGCCACGACCGTGGCGAGCTCGTTGCCGGAGATCATGTGGCCCGCCTCGTACTCGCTCTTCTTCTTCCGGCCGTAGGTCCAGGACACCGTGATGACCAGGAAGAAGGCAGTGATGGCGAACGGGACCCACCCGCCCTGCGCCAACTTGTTCATCAGTGAGCTCATGTACAGGCCCTCAACGGCCACGTAGACGGCGAAGAACGTGGCGGCGAGCGCCGGGTGCACGTCCCAGATCACCACCATGACCACCGTCATGAGCGCGGTGGTGATGAGCATGACCCAAATGACGGCGACACCGAAGGCGTGGCCGATCTCAGGTCCGCCCTGGAAGCCGATGGTGATGAGGACGCAGAAGACCATGAGAAGGTAGTTGACCTCGGGGCAGTACACCTGGCCCTCGTACTTGTCGGAGGTGTGGCGCACGGTGGCGCGGGGGAAGTAGTCGAGCACGATGGACTGCCGGATGATGGAGAAGCTGGCGGAGATGAGCGACTGGCTGGCAACGATGGCGGCGAGGGTGGCGACGATGAACATGGGCCAGAACAGGGCTCCCGGGATGCTGCTGTAGAACGCCGTGCTCAGGTCAGCCGGGTTCTTGATCAGGTACGCTGCCTGGCCGGCGTACGCGAGGATGAGTGATGGGTACACCACCGTCGAGAACGCCACCTGCAGCATAAATAAAATAATCAGAATGAGCACTAAATACAGTAACATTTTGTATGTCATTATGGTACAATTTGCAGGGGCAATATACCTGAATTGATCTCTTGTTGAAGTGACCCAAGTCGGCAAACATAGCTTCAGCACCTATTCAGATTCAGTGCAATTTTAGAAAGTTTGTTCATCTCCATTTTTGTGTTCAAATTGGGAAGGGTGCACACATTTCAGCACACGGGACATGATTGTGCATTGTTACCTGTGATGCAGAGGATGACGGCGCCGAGCTGCTCCCAGCCGGCGGCCCCGTTCCTGGCGAAGTAGCAGTAGATGTAGTAGGGGTTGACGGCCTTGAGAACCGGCGGGTAGTAGACGATGATGTTGTAGAGGCCGATCATGGCGATTGACCCGAACCAGACGAGCATGATCGGGGAGAAGGAGAAGCTGACCCTGCTGGTGCCCATCTGCTGGAAAAGGAAGAGCAGCAGCAGGATCACCACCGACAGCATCACCACATGCTCTGCAACAGAGAAAATGTTAACCGCACGTCAAATCACAATGATCTACTAGCAGATAATGTAGTAACGAAATCTTCTTCTTCTTCTCCTTCTTACTTTGTTCGATCTTGGGTGATCTCGATTGGATTCCTTGAACGGCCGAAAGAACTGACCGGAAACAAGAAACGGACAAAAAAGAGATCAAAATCAGGTTGTTACGGACGGACGGTTAGGAAAAATATCTGAACAACTTAACAAACTGTTCAATTCAAACAGAAGAAAATATTGCTGGTACGTCGGGTCGTACCTGAGATGGCCGGCGTGAGGGCGCCGTCGCCCATGACCATGGAGGTGCCGACGAGCACGACGTAGGTGAGGACCGACTGCGCGGCGGCGCTGCCCTCCAGGAACTTCTGCATGCGGGACGGCTCCGGCCTCTTCTTCTTGCCGTGGAACCTGAGGTGGAGGTCGGAGGGCAGCCGCGTGACCTGCGCCGGCGTGCCGCCCTTGAAGTTGACGTGCTGCCGCAGCAGCGAGTAGAGCGCGAAGGTGCCGCCCTCGCCGTGGTCGTCGGCGCGGAGCACGATGAGCACGTACTTGACCAGGCTCATGAGGGTGAGCGTCCAGAGGATGAGGCTGAGGATGCCGAGGAAGTCGCGCTCGCCGGCGCCGGGGAGGACCACGGACGGGAACACGTAGAGCGGCGACGTGCCCAGGTCGCCGTACACGATGCCCAGCGACTGGAAGCTCAGCAGCAGCGTCTGCGACACCGTGAACGCCTACATATCCATCCATCCATCCATGCAACAAAATCACGATCTGGTCGAGAATCGGTGGAGATCGATCGACATATGAACGATGCATGGATATATAATACGTGCCTGAGGTGTCCGGTGTCGCATCTTGTACGCCTGGCTGAAGCTCAGGGTCCGACCACCGCTTGTGCCGCCATCGCCGCCCTGCTGGTGCCCGTCGGCGCCGGGAGAGGCCATCTCGAGGACGATGTCGCCATTCGCGTCGGCGCGCCGCTCCATGGGGAGGGGCCGATCGAGCTCAAGGGTCCAACTCCAACACGTCCCGAAGGTGCATTTATAAAGCGTATATCTATATCTGCAAAAATGGTTGGTGAGATGAAGAAACCGCGTTTTGTTTTTGTGGGACCCAATTTGGCCATGTTCAACTTAAAACCTCTCGGGGCTAGAGATAAGTGCATGCATAGAGAACCAAATTTATTTTTCTTCTTCTAATTTATTTTTTTCTTTTTGCCGAATTTATTTTCTTCTTATATTTTTTTTCCTTCATGCTCAAGGGCTCATAATAGGGCAATAAATTCCTTCTTTAATTCTTTTTCTTCCTTCCTCGACACAAAAGCGGAATTTAATTCTTCCTTTCCTTTCTGTTCATATTTGTGACCGAACGGGACCCACTCCTTGAGGCGGCCTATTGGTTTCAATTCATAGAACATATAAATTGGTGCGGTGAGTTGTAAGAAAGCGAGGTGGGATAATTTAATAGCCGAGTTTCTCCTTACTCTCCTATAAATTAGTTGAGGATATTTGGTCTACCCCTTCCCCTTACAACTCTCCTATTGATACTTGGAGTTTTAAAACAAAATTTTCAGGAAAAACGTGAAAGGATGGAGCATCAATATTGATGCTGCTATTAAGAAGAAAAGAGACATGATTTTAGAATTTGACATCCTTGATGTTTTTTTCTGAGAAGAATTTGATTTCTGATGTTGATCATCAAAGAATGAAAGATATTCAAGCTGAGTTGAAAGATATTTGGAGAAAAGAGGAAACTGCCATGTGACTAAGAAAATTCTGGAAGGGGACAATTATTTCCATGCCCTAGCCAACCAGAGGAGGAAAAACCACTTAGCTATGTTAATGGTGGATGAAGGTCATGTGACCACTAACACTGACATGATGAAAATTGCCATAGACTTTTATAGAAACCTTTTTGGTTTTGAACAAAAGGAGAACATTCATTTGGATCCCTCCTTCTGGTCTGAGCAAGAAAGACTGAATTTTGCTGAAGTAGATGCTCTTGAAAACCTTTTTCTGAAAAAGAAATTAAGAATGCTATTATGGAGTCCTACTCTTGTGGTGCTCCAGACCGTGATGGACTTTCTTTTCTTTTCTACCAAACTTTCTAGTAACTTATTAAGCATGATTTCATGGCTTTTGTCAGGGATTATGAAAATGGGGTATTAGATATGGCTAGAATTAATTATGCTATTATTACTCTGATTCCAAAAGAGCCTGATGCCAAGCTTATGAAACAGTCCATGCCTATTAGCTTGGACAATTGCTCCATCAAAAAATTCAGTAAAGCCATGACTAATAATGACCTATTAGTGATAGGCTTCTTTCCTCTTGCTAGTTGGCTTTTGTTAAAGGTAGGTACATCCTGGAAAGCGCGGTGACTGCTCATGAAACTATTCATGAACTCCACGAGTCCAAGCTACCTAAGGTTGTCCTCAAATTGGACTATGGAAAGGCCTATGATAGAGTTAATTTGGATTTCCTTGTGTAAATGCTTTCTCCTAGGGGTTTTGGTAATAAATGGATTAGTTGAATGATGAACACTATTTTGAATTGTTATTTTTGTGTGAGACTAAATGATAACAATAGCTCTTGTTTGTTAGTGGGATAGGCTTAAAATAGGGGGGGCACTTTCTCCCATTCTATTCAATTTGGTGGCTGATGTGTTTTCTAAAATGCTCATTAAAGCTTCTCAGGTAGGTATTATTGTTGGGGTTCTCCCTAATGTTGTCCCTGGAGGGATCATTAGCTTGCAATATGCCGACGATACACTTTTGTTCTTAGAACCTAGTTTGGAAAATGCTAGAAATGTTAAATGGCTACAATCTTGTTTTGTTGGATTATCTAGCATGAAAATTAACTTTAGTAAATGTGATCTGATCGCTCTCAATGTTGAGGAGCAGATTTCTAAACTACTAGCCCAGATTTTCTGCTGTAAACTGAGCTCCTTCCCTTTAAAATATCTCGGTGTGCCTTTGCATTTTGCAAATCAGCACAGAGAGGAACTCCAACCTATAATTAATAAAATTATCCAAAGAATATGTGGCTGGATGGTGAGACTGCTTAGCAACGAAGCTAAACTGGTGCTTCTTCAAGCTTGTATTGCTAGTATCCCCACCTATTTGATGTCTATTATTAAGTTTCCTAAATGGGCAATTAAGGCCATTACATCTAAAATGGCACACTTCCTTTGGGAATACCTTGGGGATATCCATAATACCACCTAGAAAATTGGGATTTGGTTTCTCGGAGAAAAGAATTTGGGGTTTTGAATATTCCTAACTTAAGGGAAGTAAACATGTCTTCGCTTGCTTCTTGGGCTAGGAGATACTTTGCTAGAAGGGGAAAAAAACTGGGTGACTTCGGTGGATCATAAATACTTAACTGAGAAACCTAGCATCTTCTAGTGCAAGGAACAAGTGGGCTCCCCTTTATGGAAAGGGTTTACATGGGCTCTGGTTGGATTAGGCCTTTCTATAGGTCTACCCCGGGGAATGGGAATACTATATCCTTATGGCATGAAGCTTGGGCTGGAGATTTCTCTTACACCTCAATATTGGGATTGTTTGATTTGTGTCAGTAACAGAATTGCACTTTCCAACAAGTGTAGGATGGGCATACTCTAAAACTTACTTTTAGAAGGTCTGTTGCCCCTGATCGATGTGTTACATATGTGGAATATGCTTAAAGAGATCGTAAGTAATTTTATTCCTTCTAGTGAACCTGATAAGCTTCTGGTAATTATTCTACTAAATCTTTTTACAAAGTATTAATGGGGCAGGGGTGGGTTTCTAATCCAGGTTAGTATAAATGTTAGAAGATAATTATGCTCCATAGGTACTTAGTCTTTTTTTGGATTGCTATTCATAATAAAATCCTTACTAGAGATAATCTGAGTAAAAGACAACATTTGGAGGATATCTCCTGCTTATTCTTTTATGAGCAAGAATCTGCACTGTTGCTAAGCTTATTTGGAGGGATATTGCTGACATTTTTGGATTTTCGACTGATATGAATTTTTTGGCTATGTTTGATATGTGGAATAGGAATAACAAGAAAAATGTTCTTGCTATGGTTGAGATTGCTACCATTTCCTGCTTATGGACCACTCGTAATGATTTTTTTTCAAGGAGTTGTTTGGAAAGATACCTGGACTGTTCTGGGCAAGATAAGCCTACTTCTTCACCAGTGGACCGTTTTGTGCTCGGATGAACAATCAAAGCTGATGAAAGAATGCCTTCATCTGCTGGACCAAAGAAGAGGAGAGGTCCAGAGGATCGCCTAGCAGGGAAGACTAAGATGATCCACCAAGGCAGAAACCTGGGCTTCTATCTAAAGGCTCATTCCTACTAGGCTAGATGGTCTATAATAGTTTTGCCTGGTTGTATTTGATAAATCATGTATGTTGTCGTTTGTTGCAGTTGGCTCTCCCTCCTCCTGTCTAAAAAGTTTGGTTTAATCTGGTTCACCTACCTTGGCTTGCTCGAGCATTGAAAACAATTTAGCTATGTCATGTTGTTGCCTCATTTTTCAATAAAATGGGGTGGGGGAAAACCCATTTTTCTTCAAAAAGAAGTTTCTCCTGAGTATTATACTGGGTCACGTGGCGGGTGAGGCCCAATAGACACCAGCTTGTGCGCTTGAAGGAAAAAATAGCGATCGAGAAAAATATACCAATATTTTGGACAAATGAAAACTTTTAATATGGATGAATGGACCAAAAAATTGGAGAAACACACCTCTTCTTATTAGTAGGCTAGCAAATACGCCCGTGTTTTGCAACGGGAGAACACTTCATCGCATTCCGACACTCCTAATTCAATCAGTATGTTTCTCTCAACAAAAATGGAGTAAGTATGGCCTATAACACAAGTGATGATTTTATTTATGACCTACGTTAAATATCACTATCATGAAGAAGAAGTATTCTTTTAAGCATATCATCTTTGCAAAAAATCTAACAAATTTATGCACTAAAACTATGACATTGAGGAAAATGGGAGTGATTCACCATCAATGGAGAGGACGTTCACTGGCGGGTTGGTGACTGCGATGCCGCCAAATCAGACCTCCATCTCGGTCTTGCCATTTTCCATCGGTCATCAACTTCTTTTCGTTTCTTCCTTCTATGTCACCCTATCTCCCCTTGTGAGGTTGCCGACTGTGTGTTTGGTACCAATGAGCAATGGTTTACTTCAGTTGCCTGCAAAATCCTTGAAGGAAATATGCCCTAGAGGCAATGATAAAGTTATTATTTATTTCCTTATATCATGATAAATGTTTATTATTCATGCTAGAATTGTATTAACCGGAAACATAATACATGTGTGAATACATAGACAAACAGAGTGTCACTAGTATGCCTCTACTTGACTAGCTCGTTGATCAAAGATGGTTATGTTTCCTAACCATAGACATGAGTTGTCATTTGATTAACGGGATCACATCATTAGGAGAATGATGTGATTGACTTGACCCATTCCGTTAGCATAGCACTTGATCGTTTAGTTTGTTGCTATTGCTTTCTTCATAACTTATACATGTTCCCATGACTATGAGATTATGCAACTCCCGTTTACCGGAGGTACACTTTGTGTGCTACCAAATGTCACAACGTAACTGGGTGATTATAAATGTGCTCTATAGGTGTCTCCAAAGGTACTTGTTGGGTTGGCGTATTTCGAGATTAGGATTTGTCACTCCGATTGTCGGAGAGGTATCTCTAGGCCCACTCGGTAATGCACATCGCTATAAGCCTTGCAAGAATTGCAACTAACGAGTTAGTTGCGGGATGATGTATTATGGAACGAGTAAAGAGACTTGCCGGTAACGAGATTGAACTAGGTATTGAGATACCGATGATCGAATCTCGGGCAAGTAACATACCGATGACAAAGGGAACAACGTATGTTGTTATGCGGTCTGACTGATAAAGATCTTCGTAGAATATGTAGGAGCCAATATGGGCATCTAGGTCCCGCTATTGGTTATTGACCAGAGTGGTGTCTTGGTCATGTCTACATAGTTCTCGAACCCGTAGGGTCCACACGCTTAACGTTCGTTGACGATATAGTACTATATGAGTTATGTATGTTGATGACCGAATGTTGTTTGTAGTCCGGGATGAGATCACGGACATGACGAGGAACTCCGGAATGGTCCGGAGATAAAGTTTGATATATGGGATAGTAGTGTTTGATCTCTGGAAGGGTTCCGGAATTCACGGGAAGGGGTTCCGGATGTTTCCCGAAATGTCTGGGCACGAGAACATTTTATCTGGGCCAAAGGGGAAAGCCCACGAGGCTTTGGGAAAGTGCAAAAGGAAGTTTTGCGGAGACTAGAGGCTAGACGCCAGGAACCCTGGCGTCTAGGGGGTAGACGCCGGGAACCCTGGCATCTAGCCCTGGAGTCCGAGAAGGACTCTTGCCTTTCAGGTGAAACCGACTTTGAGGATGCTTTTACTCCAAGTTTCGACCCCAGGGCTCAACATATAAATAGAGAGATAGGGCTAGCACCAAATACACATCAAGAAACACCAAGCCGTGTGCCGGCAACCCCGTCCCCTCTAGTTTATCCTCTGTCATAGTTTTCGTAGTGCTTAGGCGAAGCCCTGCGGAAATTGTTCTTCACCAACACCGTCACCATGCCATCGTGCTGCCGGAACTCATCTACTACTTCGCCCCTCTTGCTGGATCGAGAAGGCGAGGACGTCACCGAGCCGAACGTGTGCAGAACTCGGAGGTGCCGTGCTTTCGGTACTTGGATCGGTCGGACGTGAAGACGTACGACTACATCAACCGCGTTGATATAACGCTTCCGTGAACGGTCTACGAGGGTACGTAGACAACAATCTCCCCTCTCGTTGCTATGCATCACCATGATCTTGCGTGTGCGTAGGAAAATTTTGAAATTACTACGTTCCCCAATAGTGGCATCCGAGCCAGGTTTTATGCGTTGATGTTATATGCACGAGTAGAACACAAGTGAGTTGTGGGCGATATAAGTCATACTGCTTACCAGCATGTCATACTTTGGTTCAGCGGTATTGTTGGATGAAGCGGCCCGGACCGACATTATGCGTACGCTTACGCGAGACTGGTTTTACCGCCGTGCTATGCACACAGGTGAAAGGATCGATATGGTTGACTAGAGGGGGGGTGAATAGGCAACTTCCAATTTTTACTTTACTTTACCAAATTAAACTTTGCATCAAAGTAGGTTGTCTAGATGTGCAACTAGGTGAGCAACCTATATGATGCAATAACAACAAGCATACAAGCAAGCAAGAGAAGTAACACTAAAGAGCTTGCACAAGTAAAGGTAAGAGATAACCAAGAGTGGATTCAGTGAAGACGAGGATGTGTTACCGAAGTTCCTTCCTTTTGAGGGGAAGTACGTCTCCGTTAGAGCGGTGTGGAGGCACAATGCTCCCCAAGAAGCCACTAGGGCCACCGTATTCTCCTCACACCCTCACACAATGCGAGATGCCGTGATTCCACTATTGGTGCCCTTGAAGGCGGCAACCGAACCTTTACAAACAAGGTTGGGGCAATCTCCACAACTTAATCGGAGGCTCCCAACAAAACCACGAAGCTTCACCACAATTGACCGTGGCTCCGTGGTGACCTCAACCGTCTAGGGTGCTCAAACACCCAAGAGTAACAAGATCCGCTAGGGATGAGTGGGGGAATCGAAAATCCCTTGGTGGAAGTGTAGATCGGGGCCTTCTCAACCACTCCCGAGCAAATCAACAAGTTTGATTGGCTAGAGAGATAGATCTGGCGAAAATGGAGCTTGAAGCATTTAATGGAGCTTGAGCAATAAATGGAGCTTGAGGGGGAAGAGGTAGGTCAAAGAGAAGAAGGGGGCCCCTTTTTATAGTGGGGGCAACAATCCAACCGTTGCCTCTCACCAACCAGCCCCGCACAGGGCGGTACTACCGCTAAGAGGGGGCGGTACTACCGCTAGGTCAGCGGTACTGCCGCACCAGCCAGCGGCACTGCCGCGCAGAGGAGACTAGTAGCGAAAAGGACCCAACGCGGTACTGCCGCGGTGGTAGGGGCAGTACTACCGCTCCTGAAACAGTACTACAGCCTCTACAACCGCAACTAGTGCCGCAAAACCTGACACGAGAAAAAGACCCCTCGAGTCGAGGCGGTAGGAGCCAGGTAGCCCAGCGGTACTACGGCAGCTGGGTCACGGGCGGTACTACCGCTGTGGAGCGGAACTGCCGCTTGTGACCCTTCGGCCGTACTACCGCTGGTAGTGCGGTACTACCACTGGGACACTGGAGAGAGAGAGAGAGAGAGAGAGAGAGAGAGAAAGAGAGAGAGAGAGAGAATCTCTCCAAAGAGGCTGAGGACGAGGCGGTGGTGCCAGGCACCCCAGCGGTACTACTGCTGTGGAGTCACGGGCGGTACTACCGCTGTGGAGCGGTACTGCCGCTTGTGGCTCCTCAGCGGTACTACGGCTGGGTTGCACGGTACTACCGCTGGGACCCAGACAGGACAAAGAAAAGCGGAGAGATCTCTTCAATGGAATGGAAAAGCTCAGAGGGTGAGAAGCTGATGTGTACGTGTTGATTCCACCCATGCAATACCGCAGCGGACCCCCTCTTGATAGTACGGTGCCCTCTATGCAACTAGTACACCGAGAGAGAAACAAAAGAGCTACACCATCTTGAAAGACACTGCGAAGGGAAGAAAACGTCTCGTGCCAGGGGTGAATCTGTGAAATATTCAAAGCACATGATTAGTCCGCAAACATGTGAAGGAAATATGCCCTAGAGTAAATAATAAAGTTATTATTTATTTCCTTATATCATGATAAATGTTTATTATTCATGCTAGAATTGTATTAACCGGAAACATAATACATGTGTGAATACATAGACAAACAGAGTGTCACTAGTATGCCTCTACTAGACTAGCTCGTTAATCAAAGATGGTTAAGTTTCCTAACCATAAACAAAGAGTTGTTATTTGATTAACGAGGTCACATCATTAGTTGAATGATCTGATTGACATGACCCATTCCATTAGCTTAGCACCCGATCGTTTAGTATGTTGCTATTGCTTTAGTATGCCGAAAGAACACTTTGTGTGCTACCAAACGTCACAACATAACTGGGTGATTATAAAAGAGCTCTACAGGTGTCTCCAATGGTAGATGTTGGGTTGGCGTATTTCGAGAATAGGATTTGTCACTCCGATTGTCAGAGAGGTATCTCTGGGCCCTCTCGGTAATGCACATTACACAAGCCTTGCAAGCATTGCAACTAATGAGTTAGTTGCGGGATGATGTATTACAGAACGAGTAAAGAGACTTGCCGGTAACGAGATTGAACTAGGTATTGGATACCGACGATCGAATCTCGGGCAAGTAACATACCGATGACAAAGGGAACAACGTATGTTGTTATGCGGTCTGACCGATAAAGATCTTCGTAGAATATGAAGGAGCCAATATGGGCATCCAGGTCCCGCTATTGGTTATTGACCGGAGACGTGTCTCGGTCATGTCTACATTGTTCTCGAACCGTAGGGTCCGCACGCTTAACGTTACGATGACAGTTATTATGAGTTTATGCATTTTGATGTACCGAAGGTAGTTCGGAGTCCCGGATGTGATCACGGACATGACGAGGAGTCTCGGAATGGTCGAGACATAAAGATTGATATATTGGAAGCCTATATTTGGATATCGGAAGTGTTCCGGGTAAAATCGGGATTTTACCGGATTACCGGGAGGTTACCGGAACCCCTCGGGAGCCATATGGGCCTTATTGGGCTTTAGTGGAAAGGTGAAAGGGGCTGCCATGGTGGGCTGCGCGCCTCCCCCCTCCCCTAGTCCTATTAGGACTAGGAGAGGTGGCCGGCCACCTCTCTCTCTCTTTCCCCCTTGGGAGTCCTATTTGGAATAGGATTGGGGGGGAGTCCTACTCCCGGTAGGAGTAGGACTCCTCCTGCGCCCTCCTCTTGGCCGGCCAGCCCCTCCCCCTTGGATCCTTTATATACGAGGGCAGGGGGCACCTCTAGACACACAGGTTGATCATTGAGATCGTTCCTTAGCCGTGTGCGGTGCCCCCTACCACCATATTCCACCTCGATCATATCGTTGTAGAGCTTAGGCGAAGCCCTGCGTCGGTAGAACATCAAGATCGTTACCACGCCGTCGTGCTGACGGAACTCCTCCCCGAAGCTTTGCTGGATCGGAGCCCGGGAATCGTCATCGAGCTGTACATGTGCTAAGAACTCGGAGGTGCCGGAGTAACGGTGCTTGGATCGGTCGGATCGGGAAGAAGACGTACGACTACTTCCTCTATGTTGTGTCAACGCTTCCGTTGCGATCTACAAGGGTACGTAGATCAGACTCTCCCCCTCGTAGCTATGCATCACCATGATCTTGCGTGTGCGTAGGAAAATTTTGAAATTACTACGTTACCCAACAGTGGCATCCGAGCCTACGTTTTATGGTTTGATGTTATGTGCACGATTAGAACACAAGTGAGTTGTGGACGATATAAGGCATACTGCCTACCAGCATGTCATACTTTGGTTCGGCGGTATTGTTGGGCGAGACGACCCGGACCAACCTTACGCGTACGCTTACGCGAGACCGGTTCCCTCGACGTGCTTTGCACATAGATGGCTTGCGGGCGACTGTCTCTCCAACTTTAGTTGAACCGAGTGTGGCTACGCCCGGTCCTTGAGAAGGTTAAAACGGAGTCTATTTGACAAACTATCGTTGTGGTTTTGATGCGTAGGTGAGATTGGTTCTTACTTAAAGCCCGTAGCAGCCACGTAAAACTTGCAACAACAAAGTAGAGGATGTCTAACTTGTTTTTGCAGGGCATGTTGTGATGTGATATGGTCAAGACATGATGCTAAATTTTATTGTATGAGATGATCATGTTTTGTAACCGAGTTATCGGCAACTGGCAGGAGCCATATGGTTGTCGCTTTATTGTATGCAATGCAATCGCGATGTAATGCTTTACTTTATCACTAAACGGTAGCGATAGTCGTGGAAGCATGAGATTGGCGAGACGACAACGATGCTACGATGGAGATCAAGGTGTCGCGCCGGTGACGATGGTGATCATGACGGTGCTTCAGAGATGGAGATCACAAGCACAAGATGATGATGGCCATATCATATCACTTATATTGATTGCATGTGATGTTTATCTTTTATGCATCTTATCTTGCTTTGATTGACGGTAGCATTATAAGATGATCTCTCACTAAATTATCAAGAAGTGTTCTCCCTGAGTATGCACCATTGCGAAAGTTCTTCGTGCTGAGACACCACGTGATGATCGGGTGTGATAGGCTCTACGTTCAAATACAACAGGTGCAAAACAGTTGCACACGTGGAATATTCAGGTTATACTTGACGAGCCAAGCATATACAGATATGGCCTCGGAAGACGGAGACTGAAAGGTCGAGCGTGAATCATATAGTAGATATGATCAACATAATGATGTTCACCGATGAAACTACTCCATCTCACGTGATGATCGGACATGGTTTAGTTGATTTGGATCACGTGATCACTTAGAGGATTAGAGGGATGTCTATCTAAGTGGGAGTTCTTAAGTAATATGATTAACTGAACTTAAATTTATCATGAACTTAGTACCTAATAATATCTTGCTTGTTTATGTTGATTGTAGATAGATGGCTCGTGCTGTTGTTCCGTTGAATTTTAATGCGTTCCTTGAGAAAGCAAAGTTGAAAGATGATGGTAGCAATTACACGGACTGGGTCCGTAACTTGAGGATTATCCTCATTGCTGCACAGAAGAATTACGTCCTGGAAGCACCGCTGGGTGCCAGGCCTGCTGCTGGAGCAACACCAGATGTTATGAACGTCTGGCAGAGCAAAGCTGATGACTACTCGATAGTTTAGTGTGCCATGCTTTACGGCTTAGAATCGGGACTTCAACGACGTTTTGAACGTCATGGAGCATATGAGATGTTCCAGGAGTTGAAGTTAATATTTCAAGCAAATGCCCGGATTGAGAGATATGAAGTCTCCAATAAGTTCTAGAGCTGCAAGATGGAGGAGAACAGTTCTGTCAGTGAGCATATACTCAAAATGTCTGGGTATAACAATCACTTGATTCAGATGGGAGTTAATCTTCCAGATGATTGCGTCATTGACAGAATTCTCCAATCACTGCCACCAAGCTACAAGAGCTTCGTAATGAACTATAATATGCAAGGGATGAACAAGACTATTCCCGAGCTCTTCGCAATGCTGAAAGCTGCGGAGGTAGAAATCAAGAAGGAGCATCAAGTGTTGATGGTTAACAAGACCACTAGTTTCAAGAAAAAGGGCAAAGGGAAGAAGAAGGGGAACTTCAAGAAGAACGGCAAGCAAGTTGCTGCTCAGGAAAAGAAGCCCAAGTCTGGACCTAAGCCTGAAACTGAGTGCTTCTACTGCAAGAAGACTGGTCACTGGAAGCGGAACTGCCCCAAGTATTTGGCGGATAAGAAGGATTGCAAGGTGAACAAAGGTATATGTGATATACATGTTATTGATGTGTACCTTACTAATGCTCGCAGTAGCACCTGGGTATTTGATACTGGTTCTGTTGCTAATATTTGCAACTCGAAACAGGGACTACGGATTAAGCGAAGATTGGCTAAGGACGAGGTGACGATGCGCGTGGGAAACGGTTCCAAAGTCGATGTGATCGCGGTCGGCACGCTACCTCTACATCTACCTTCGGGATTAATATTAGACCTAAATAATTGTTATTTGGTGCCAGCGTTGAGCATGAACATTATATCTGGATCTTGTTTAATGCGAGACGGTTATTCATTTAAATCAGAGAATAATGGTTGTTCTATTTATATGAGTAATATCTTTTATGGTCATGCACCCTTGAAGAGTGGTCTATTCTTGTTAAATCTCGATAGTAGTGATGCAGAGTTGATAATGATAGTGCAACTTATTTGTGGCACTGCCGTTTAGGTCATATCGGTGTAAAGCGCATGAAGAAACTCCATACTGATGGACTTTTGGAACCACTTGATTGTGAATCACTTGGTACTTGCGAACCGTGCCTCATGGGCAATATGACTAAAACACCGTTCTCCGGTACTATGGAGAGAGCAACAGATTTGTTGGAAATCATACATACAGATGTATGCGGTCCGATGAATATTGAGGCTCGTGGCGGATATCGTTATTTTCTCACCTTCACAGATGATTTAAGGAGATATGGGTATATCTACTTAATGAAACATAAGTCCGAAACATTTGAAAAGTTCAAAGAATTTCAGAGTGAAGTAGAAAATCATCGTAACAAGAAAATAAAGTTTCTACGATCTGATCGTGGAGGAGAATATTTGAGTTACGAGTTTGGTGTACATTTGAAAATTTGTGGAATAGTTTCGCAACTCACGCCACCCGGAACACCACAGCGTAATGGTGTGTCCAAACGTCGTAATCGCACTTTACTAGATATGGTGCGATCTATGATGTCTCTTACCGATTTACCGCTATCATTTTGGGGATACGCTCTAGAGACGGCCACATTCACGTTAAATAGGGCACTATCAAAATCCGTTGAGACGATGCCTTATGAACTATGGTTTGGCAAGAAACCAAAGTTGTCGTTTCTGAAAGTTTGCGGCTGCGATGCTTATGTGAAAAAAGCTTCAACCTGATAAGCTCGAACCCAAATCGGAGAAATGTGTCTTCATAGGATATCCAAAGGAAATTATTGGATACACCTTCTATCACAGATTCGAAGGCAAGACTTTTGTTGCCAAATTCGAGAACTTTCTTGAGAAGGAGTTTCTCTTGAAAGAAGTGAGTGGGAGGAAAGTAGAACTTGACGAGGTAACTGTACCCACTCCCTTATTATAAAGTAGTACATCACAGAAAACTGTTTCTGCGACACCTACACCAATAAGTGAGGAAGTTAATGATAATGATCATGAAACTTCAGAACAAGATACTACTGAACCTCGTAGATCAACCAGAGGAAGATCCGCGCCAGAGTGGTACGGTAATCCAGTTCTAGAAGTCATGCTACTAGATCATGATGAACCTACGAACTATGAAGAAGCGATGGTGAGCCCAGATTCCGCAAAGTAGCTTGAAGCCATGAAATCTGAGATGGGATCCATGTATGAGAACAAAGTATGGACTTTGGTTGACTTGCCCGATGATCGGCAAGCAATTGAGAATAAATGGATCTTCAAGAAAAAGACTGACGCTGACGATAATGTTACTATCTATAAAGCTCGACTTGTCGCAAAAGGTTTTCGACAAGTTCAAGGGGTTGACTACGATGAGACCTTCTCACCCGTAGCGATGCTTAAGTCTGTCCAAATCATGTTAGCAATTGCCGTGTTTTATGATTATGAAATATGGCAGATGGATGTCAAAACTGCATTCCTGAATGGATTTCTGGAAGAAGAGTTGTATATGATGCAACTGGAAGGTTTTGTCGATCCAAAGGGAGCTAACAAAGTGTGCAAGCTCCAGCGATCCATTTATGGACTGGTGCAAGCATCTCAGAGTTGGAATAAACGCTTTGATAGTGTGATCAAAGCATTTGGTTTTATACAGACTTTCGGTGAAGCCTGTATTTACAAGAAAGTGAGTGGGAGCTCTGTAGCATTTCTCATATTATATGTGGATGACATATTGCTGATTGGAAATGATATAGAATTTCTGGATAGCATAAAGGGATACTTGAATAAGAGTTTTTCAATGAAAGACCTCGGTGAAGCTGCTTACATGTTAGGCATAAAGATCTATAGAGATAGATCAAGACGCTTAATTGGACTTTCACAAAGCACATACCTTGACATGATTTTGAAGAAGTTCAAAATGGATCAAGCAAAGAAAGGGTTCTTGCCTATGTTACAAGGTGTGAAGTTGAGCCAGACTCAATACCCGACCACTGCAGAAGATAGAGAGAAAATGAAAGATGTTCCTTATGCTTCAGCCATAGGCTCTATCATGTATGCAATGCTGTGTACCAGACCTTATGTGTGCCTTGCTATAAGTTTAGCAGGGAGGTACCAAAGTAATCCAGGACTGGATCACTGGACAGCGGTCAAGAACATCCTGAAATACCTAAAAAGGACTAAGGATATGTTTCTCGTATATGGAGGTGACAAAGAGCTCACCGTAAGAGGTTACGTTGATGCAAGCTTTGACACTGATCCGGACGATTCTAAATCGCAAACCGGATACGTGTTTACTTTAAACGGTGGAGCTGTCAGTTGGTGCAGTTCTAAACAAAGCGTCATAGCGGGATCTACATGTGAAGCGGAGTACATAGCTGCTTCGAAAGCAGCGAACGAAGGAGTCTGGATGAAGGAGTTCATATCCGATCTAGGTGTCATACCTAGTGCATCGGGTCCAATGAAAATCTTTTGTGACAATACTGGTGCAATTGCTTTGGCAAAGGAATCCAGAATTCACAAAAGGACCAAACACATCAAGAGACGCTTCAATTCCATCCGGGATCTAGTCCAGGTGGGAGACATAGAGATTTGCAAGATGCATACGGATCTGAATGTTGCAGACCCGTTGACTAAGTCTCTTCCACGAGCAAAACATGATCAGCTCCAAGGCTCCATGGGTGTTAGAATCATTACTGTGTAATCTAGATTATTGACTCTAGTGCAAGTGGGAGACTGAAGGAAATATGCCTAGAGGCAATAATAACGTTATTATTTATTTCCTTATATCATGATAAATGTTTATTATTCATGCTAGAATTGTATTAACCGGAAACATAATACATGTGTGAATACATAGACAAACAGAGTGTCACTAGTATGCCTCTACTAGACTAGCTCGTTAATCAAAGATGGTTAAGTTTCCTAACCATAAACAAAGAGTTGTTATTTGATTAACGAGGTCACATCATTATTTGAATGATCTAATTGACATGACCCATTCCATTAGCTTAGCACCCGATCGTTTAGTATGTTGCCATTGCTTTCTTCATGACTTATACTTGTTCCTATGACTATGAGATTATGCAACTCCCGTTTGCCGGAGGAACACTTTGTGTGCTACCAAACGTCACAACATAACTGGGTGATTATAAAGGAGCTCTACAGGTGTCTCCAATGGTAGATGTTGGGTTGGCGTATTTCGAGAATAGGATTTGTCACTCCGCTTGTCGGAGAGGTATCTCTGGGCCCTCTCGGTAATGCACATTACACAAGCCTTGCAAGCATTGCAACTAATGAGTTAGTTGCGGGATGATGTATTACAGAACGAGTAACGAGACTTGCCGGTAACGAGATTGAACTAGGTATTGGATACCGACGATCGAATCTCGGGCAAGTAACATACCGATGACAAAGGGAACAACGTATGTTGTTATGCGGTCTGGCCGATAAAGATCTTCGTAGAATATGCAGGAGCTAATATGGGCATCCAGGTCCCGCTATTGCTTATTGACCGGAGACGTGTCTCGGTCATGTCTACATTGTTCTCGAACCGTAGAGTCCGCACGCTTAACGTTACGATGACAGTTATTATGAGTTTATGCATTTTGATGTACCGAAGGTAGTTCGGAGTCCCGGATGTGATCACGGACATGACGAGGAGTCTCGAAATGGTAGAGACATAAAGATTGATATATTGGAAGCCTATATTTGGATATCGGAAGTGTTCCGGGTAAAATCCGGATTTTACTGGATTACCGGGAGGTTACCGGAACCCCCCGGGAGCCATATGGGCCTTATTGGGCTTTAGTGGAAAGGTGAAAGGGGCTGCCATGGTGGGCTGCGCGCCTCCCCCCTCCCCTAGTCCTATTAGGACTAGGAGAGGTGGCCGGCCACCTCTCTCTCTCTTTCCCCCTTGGGAGTCCTATTTGGAATAGGATTGGGGGGAGGGGGTCCTACTCCCGGTAGGAGTAGGACTCCTCCTGCGCCCTCCTCTTGGCCGGCCAGCCCCTCCCCCTTGGATCCTTTATATACGGGGGCAGGGGGCACCTCTAGACACACAAGTTGATCATTGAGATCGTTCCTTAGCCGTGTGCGGTGCCCCCTACCACCATATTCCACCTCGATCATATCGTTGTAGAGCTTAGGCGAAGCCCTGCGTCGGTAGAACATCAAGATCGTTACCACGCCGTCGTGCTGACAGAACTCCTCCCCGAAGCTTTGCTGGATCGGAGCCTGGGGATCATCATCGAGCTGTACGTGTGCTAAGAACTCGGAGGTGCCGGAGTAACGGTGCTTGGATCGGTCGGATCGGGAAGAAGACGTACGACTACTTCCTCTATGTTGTGTCAACGCTTCCGTTGCGATCTACAAGGGTACGTAGATCAGACTCTCCCCCTCGTTGCTATGCATCACCATGATCTTGCGTGTGCGTAGGAAAATTTTGAAATTACTACGTTACCCAACAACATGTTGTCATCAATCACCAAAACTACATTGAGAGAGATATGTCGTAACAATCTCCCCCTTTTTGGTGGATTGATGACAACTAGGGATTTGCGCAAGGAAAAGAAATAAATGTAAGAAAACTAAGAACTACAAAATATAGACGGGCTCCCCCAGAATGTGTGCACCTAGTTAGAGGAGCATTCGAAAAGCAAGACACACACATCCGGATCAACACTCCCCCTACACTACTAGGAAAAGGCATGCTAGTGGCGCACCGAATTTGCCTTCTAATGGCGCACTACGGGTGCGCCACTGGCATCACGCCATTAGAATTAAATTCTAATGGCGCACCACCGGTGCGCCATTAGTATCTGGTGTTCTAATGGCGCACCGCATAGTGCGCCATTAGTATAGCCTGCAGTGCGCCATTAGAATGCCTCCCAGGGGGCCATATGTACCCATGTGCTTTGGCATTCTAATGGCGCACCAGCAGTTAATGTGCCATTAGTGTGATGATCACAGTGCGCCATTAGTGTCTTGTGTGGTGCGCCATTAGTATGAATATTAGGTTTTATTTTTTTTTGCTTTTCTGATTTTTGCACAGGTTACAAAATATATTATTGGACAGCATATAGACAGTAGCACACAGCAACATCAGATTCATCGAATACAATAGAAGATTAGTCTCCGAATACAATTCATCATATTAGTCTCCGAATTCAAAAGACCGAACAAAGATAAAACATTACAAGTCTCAAGACCGCGAGTATCGAGTTTGCCTTCACATTACAAGTCGATATCGATCATCTAAACTACCATCACATAGAAGAGAGCTATGGTCATCACGATGAGCATTATCGCGATCAAACTGGTCTTCATCCGGTTCCTCCAACGCTCCCTCCTCTCTCCCTCTAGATAGCGGGCGTATCTACATTCGGCCTCCGCCCTAGTGGTGTACCCTTTGTAACTGTTACCGCTGAAACGGTGAACCTGTCTCCGACACTCCTCCCAGTCGTCGTAGACTCCGGGAACCTTACCCTTGTACACGACATACGACGGCATCTCTATGCACAAGCCAAACAACAGACAATACATAAGCAATATGTAAGTATGCAACAAAAGGATCGGAAGAGAAAAGAAAGACATTAATAGCACGATTCATGGTCCTACTAATAAATAGCATCGATTACATCTAAGTTGAACGACTGTCCAAACCAAAGAGACATACGAATTCATTAAAGCATAATTACAACATGAGGCAATCAATGTTTCAGAACTACACATCACTACTTTCGACTCGAATCATCGGACAGGAACGTGGATGAAGCCGTTGTCTATCGTGATGGTCATGAAATCGCGGTCGTTGTCACCCTGCATTTGTAGCATTTCATCTATCTCACTGTTGGACCGTTGATATCTGAGGAAGAACTGCCCCGAGGTATGAAGGACATCTTGATGGATGATGTCCGCAAACTCCGACTGGATGCGAAAGAATTCTTGTCTGAGGTCCACGTCCTGGACTGCCGACAAGCTCGCGGCCCAATCTTTGAGATTATCTGGTAGCAGAAGTTGATGATGGTCCCTTACGATCGCTCGCAAGTGATGGAGGGCGTAGTAGGCATCCTTCTGACCGCCAGGCGGCTGCTTGACGCAGCAGAACTTCGTATTGTGGGAGAACATGTGCTTGCCGTACTTACGAACTGCCCTGGTGAAGGTGCCTCCAGATTTGGCGTAGGCGGGAGAACATCATCAAGAACTTTCTTGACATTTGTGTAGTCTATCTTGGAGTTACGGTTCGGGTCTAAATACGTGGCCATGGAATATTTCGGGCTTAAGAGGATGAGTGTGCAATGTGTGTCACTGCACAGAACACAGAATGTTAGAAAAAAAAAAGAACGATTGAAATCTAAGAAATCATATGTTACGGGGCGGTTAAGGGATGACTTACTCGGGAAAGTAAGCTACAAGGAAGTTGTCCTTATCTGGGTTTGCCATAATGACGCCTTCGAGGTGTGAACTCGCAACTTGGCGGTCCCCGGCGCTGCTCAAGTGCTTGGCACGCATGTAGAAGGGGTCGACTATCACGATGTGCGGGGTCTTGTCTCTAATGATCCGCATCTCCATACTAAGCGAAAACAGCCGAACGAAGGTGTAGTGCAGCGGATGAAGGTTAAACATAGCAAAGATGTCATCAAACCGCAGGACGATCGTACCCCCGATGTCGCCATCCACAAAGCCCTTGCCCTCTGGCACCTTGGCCACGAAAACCGGGTATGCCACATCCTTCTCTCTGAGACGCCGCTTCTCCAAAAAAAGAACACCGTCGTGCAGACTCCGCATAGCACCGGTTGCAGCATTCAGCATATTTGGCGATAGCATCGCCCTACCCGCCACATGCACCCTCCTCGAGATATCCTTAGGTGAAGGTGGCCCGTCCTGAGCACGGATCGAACTCGGTGCCGGCTGGCTCGCACCGGCGCCCTTGTTAGTCTTTCGTTTCCGTCCCTTCTTCTTGATCTCCTATAATGGGACCGAGTTCTGCTCACAGACCGCCTTCTTGAGCGTGTTGGGGCTGATAATATTTCGCACCTCAGCTATCTGAGGCTCGGTGAAGGCGGGAGCTAGAGGCGTGTCCTGAGAACTGAACGTCAGACGACGCCTGTTGCAATTGGATTTCTAAGGAGAATTCTAAGTTGGGCCTAATAACTTGGCTCTATTGCCACCTATGGTTTAATGCAGCAAGAATGGCAGGGCAGTTGATCCTACTTAACTAAGTACTAAGATACCCCGGCCCATGCATTAGTCGCAAGTACCCCATATGTCCTATTTTTAGCAAAGTCATGCTAAAATTCACGAAAAATTTTAGCATGACCTTTGCTGAAAATAGGACATATGGAGTACCCGAATTTGCCGGAACAGAAGTTAAACGACATTCCGGCAAACTCAAGGGCAACTCGGGGTACCTACAAATTCATCACGACACAATGGTTGGAGACAAAACCCAGCAAACTAGCAAGATGATCATCATCTTTGCAAGACAGTAGCTCAAGTTTTTGACAGTAGCCTATGAAGAAAACAGCATTGCAACATTCAAGTTCACAGGATAAAAAAATCATCCACATTCACCAACCCACATGAGCTGTAAACAGACTTAAAAAACCCACATGATGTTATAACTGTATACACTGAACATGATGATACCAAATGGGAAGGAAAACTGTATCACTCTAGATTAGTGTAGCCACTATCTAACAAAACCAGAATGTTAACAAAATTACACCATGATGATACCAAATTCTTGTAGCAGTACAATGAGTTCACAGGATAAAAAAATCATCCACATTCACCAACCCAAACTGGTGGAGATACAGCAAACCAGAACCTCCCAGGTTTCTGCCATTTTATTTTTCCCACCGTATATGTTTTTTGATTCATGTCATGGTACTTGCTGTCAAACCAAGTATTTTCTTTCTACATAATCTGGGAAGTTTCCTTCTTACTGTCTCACTACAAAAAACTAGTATGCTTAGTTGAGACTAGTATGCTTAGTTGCATTATGACAGGCAAAAACTACAAATATTTGTGTTTTTAGTTGAGCAATGTAGCGACAGTGTGATAGGCAAGTTTCAGCTGGCAAAGTGTCATGATTCAGACAACAGAGCAGCTAAGCATAGCAAGTGGATAGTTTAGTCAGTATACTGGTACTCTTTAGAAAGCATGAGACATATATTACCTGGAGGAGACTTCGTCGGAGAGTTGCCTGTGAATTGAAAATACAACGAGATCAGCAAAGGACAATAAGATATATACTGAAATTATCATAACAAAATGCCAGCTACTGCCATGGTCATCGGTCTAAAATCTTACTGCACATTATTATTACTACTACTATAAGGAGCACAACTGTATGGCAGAGATTAGTAACAACTAACAACTATATATCACAAAAAAAATAATTTCATTACTTTTGAAGTCTCGGTTTACAAGAAGAATCATAGATTCAGTTCTTACAACCAAAGAGCCAAGCGATAACTGGACAACTTCCATCCAGCACCAGTACTTCAATGACTTGCAGATAACTAGAGTCAACAACCAAAGTAACTAAACCTAAGAGGAGGTGAAGCTGTATTGCTGCTTTCAAAATCTCAGGTTGCAAGAGCAGCACAAATTCAGTGACCACCAATGAGACAACAAAGCATTGGCAACCCAGGTTAATGATCATCACAACGGCAATGCTCAGTGACAACACGCAATTAAACGGGGCCATTGAACAATCTGGTGGGTACTGCACCTAACTTAGAAGTACACCCTTGTGGGTGGATCAATCACCTATCTAGAATCTGTGTGTATTACTAAAAGTAACAATCGCATGGCAGAGATTATAGTGATAATTACAACTCAGCAGAAATGAATCATTACTTTCAAAGTCCCAGTTTACCAAAAAGCATCAGAAATTCAGTTCTGGAATCATTCAGCAACTTCCATCCATCACTAAAAGCATCACGAACAGACCAAACCAGACTAAACAGACTCAAGCAGCGGCAATCTAAGACGAAGTGACTTGGTGATGACCCTAGTGCCCTCGGAGATGGCGTGAGCTCGCCGGGGAAGACGAGGCGGCAGTCATGGCCGGGCAGATGGAACAAACCTAGACGACCAGGGGAAAGAGGGGGAGACGAGGCGAGGGCTTACCACCGGGAAGAAGCCCAATATGGCGGAGGAGGTACGCCGGGAAGATTATCACCTGCTGGCTAGCGCGCCGGCGTCGGGGAGAGGCGGGCGGGTTCGGGTGGCGTGAGCAAGGAGGTTGGTTGGTGCGGCGGTCCTCGATCTACGGTGGCGGTCCTCCTCGATCTGCGGCGATGGTCCTCCCAGCCCGAGAGTCACTTGGTAGCAGCAGCTTCCCAGCCCGTCGAGGCACTCCTCCCTGGTCCGAACTGGCCACGCTGCTCGGGGACGGCGAAGGAGGCGAGGGGGCGGCGAGGGGGACGGCAAACACGGGGGGCAGCGGGTGAGATCGATGAGGCAGGGAGAGATTAGAGAGATTGGGGATTTAGTGTGGGTGGAAGCTTTCTAATGGCGCACCACCACCTCGTGCGCCATAAGTACGACTATTCTAATGGCGCACCACCCCTCGGTGCGCCATTCGAATTTTGTTTTAATCTAGCCCACTAGCCATATCTACAACCTAACCCTATCTACAACAGAACCCACCTACTAGCCCGACTGGTTAGCATGCAGCACAAACACCAGGAGGTCCTGGGTTCGATTCCCAAGCTCCCCAATATTTTTTTATGCATTTTAAATGTTGTTTTTTATATTTATTTGTGTTTAAATATGTTCAAACTTGTTTAAATCATAACAGTAATATATTTTTATAAAAACAGTAATAATTTTTTAAAAAATATGTTCAAATTTGTTACTTGAAAATATCATCGGCGGCGGCGGTGGAGCGGGGGAGGGTGCGAGGGGTGCCCGTTGGCGGCGATGGAGCGGGGGAGGGTGCGGGGGGCCGGGTGCTCGTCGGCGGCGGTGGAGCGGGGGAGGGTTGCGGTGGGTCGTCGGCGGCGGTGGAGCTAGCGGGGGAGGGTACGACAAGTCCCAGAAAACATACCTCCTTTTCCATACCTTCAGCAGTGGCTCTGGCACCTTTCGCTTCTTTCCCGGCTCTCGCTCCTTTTGCTTCTTTCCCGGCAGTGGGCAGTCTTTCCAATTTTTCAACAGCTCGTCTATTTCCTCGCCGCTCCTCGTACACAGGCGTTTTCGGGGTTCGGTTTCACCATCGAACAGATCCTTGTGTTTCCTCCACGGGTCAGCATCGCGAAGCCACCTTCAATGTCCCATGAACATGGTTTTTGAAGACCCGGGATCTCTATCTAGCTGGTGATACGTTGTGTCATCCATGCACCTTATGCATCCAGAAAATCCGTGGACTACCTGCCCCCCGAGATATCCGTAACCGAGATAGTCGTGCACCGTCGTGAGCAGTGCGTCTCTCATAGGGAAATATTCTTTCTCTCCGGCGTCCCATGTATTGGCTGGCGTTTTCCACAGCGTGTCTAGCTCCTCCTTCAGCAGCCCCGGATACAGATTGATGTCGTTCCCTGGTTGTTTCAGCCCTTCAATTAGCATACTCATGTGAATGTACTTCCTCATCATGCACAACCAGGGGGGAAGGTTGTACATCCACACAAACACAGGCCAGGTGCTATGTGTGCTTCTCTGGCTGCCAAACGGATTGACTCCGTCGGTGCTCGCGCCCAGCACGATGTTCCTTGGATCCTTCCCAAATTCTGGGTATTCGAAGTTCAACGCTTACCACTGGCTTGCATCCTTAGGGTGACTCAGCATCTTGTCTTTTTTATTTATCTCCGGATCATTTCCGTCATCTTCCCGCTTCTTCTCCTCCCTATCCGCATGCCAACGCAGGAGCTTTGCTACCTTAGGGTCCGCGAAATACCGCTGCAGACGAGGAGTGATCGGAAAGTACCGCACTGATTTTCGAGGAGCTTTCTTCCTCTTCTTGTATCGAGTGACGCCGCACATCGGACATATGGTAGACTCCGCGTGCTCGTCCCGATAAATGATACAATTGTTCATGCACACATGGTATTTCATGTGCGGTAAATCCAGAGGACACACGATTTTCTTCGCATCCTCGAAACTGGTTGGGCAGTTGTTCCCCTTGGGAAGACGTTCGTGCCAGAATGACATGTTCTCGTCGAAGCATGCGTCGGTCATTTTGTGTTTTACCTTCATCTCCAGAGCCATGAGCGTTACTTTCAGGCAGGTATCCTCGGGCCTGCATCCTTCATACAATGGAGTAACCACGCCTATCTCTAGTTGATCCATCTTGGCTTTCTCTCGGGCGGCAGCTCTTGCGTTATCTGTCTGCTTGAGAAGCAGCTCTTGAATATGAGGGTCCTGCACCCAGCCTCCATCGTCGTCTGCTCCGGCATCTTCATCTTCATGATCATGCCCTTCGTCTTGATCTTCCTCATCATCATGTACGACATCTTCTACATGATGACTGTGTACAGCATCACCATCGTGATCATGTCCTGGAGATTCTTCGTCTTCTCGCCCGCCCTCGCCGCGGTGGTACTTGTCTTGTTGCCCTTCCTCATTTCTTGCCCGGCCCCCATGGACGACTTCATAGTCATCTTCATCACCTTGCCACCGATAGCCATCAATAAAACCACGCAAGAGCAGGTGGTCCCGCACCTACCCGGAATCCGGGTCCGCAATAAGGCTCTTCAGCTTGCATCTTCGACACGGACATCTTATCTCCGTCTCGTTCTTTTGAAGCATCTCGGCCTTCGCGGAGCTCAAAAACCTATTCATGATGCCTTCAGTCATCGTGCAGACCATGGTCGCCTGCGGGGTAGAGCAAAACGATATTTTAGAACCAAGAAAAAATTTGGCATGACCTTCCCTAAAAATAGGACCAAAAAGAATGCATAGTGCCAAAATTCTCGCCGAAACGGAAATGAATCAAAACATTCCGGCAAAATATTGGCAACTATCGCATTTCAAATACCGGTACCTTCAAACACAAACATATATGCAA
The DNA here is from genome assembly GCA_034509565.1 of Triticum monococcum. Taxonomy (NCBI): domain Eukaryota; kingdom Viridiplantae; phylum Streptophyta; class Magnoliopsida; order Poales; family Poaceae; genus Triticum; species Triticum monococcum. The sequence goes on along the minus strand of CM067843.1, from coordinate 747,418,384 downwards.
CACCACAAACACATGCAACACCACAAACATACATAGATCTAGCTAGGCCACAAAAAGTGCATGTGCACGTTGTTGGAGCGAGCTAGGGAGAAAAAAAGTAGATCTACATCATGAAGATAGCTTTCCCCTTACTTACCTATCAAAAAAAGGTAATTTCACCACTTAATTTTGATGAATCTATGGTGGAAATGAGGTGAGGAGGAGGAGATGGCCGAAAGCTTGGAGAAGGAGGTGGAGGGAATGAAGTGGGGAAAGTGAGTGCGTAGGTGTGGGGCTGTCCAAAATATCTTGTTGGGGTGCGCCATTAGTAGTTTTGCAAAAAAGTAAATATATATATATATATATATATATATATATATATATATATATATATATATATATATATACTAATGGCGCACTGTGAAACGATGCGCCATTAGTAGTTTTGCAAAAAAAGAATAATTTTTTTTACAGTAATGGCGCACTGTCTGCTTGGTGCGCCATTACTACTTAGAACTAGTAATGGCGCACTTCGACCTGATGCGCCATTAGTATGTATGGAAAAATGGAAAATAAAATTTTAATACTAGCGGCGCACCCTGTTTCTGGTGCGCCATTAGTGTCTTCCACACTAATGGCGTATCACCAACCGGTGCGCCATTAGTATATAGTAGTGGCGCACTGCTTCCATGGTGCGCCATTAGTATCAATCCTATCTATAGCCCTTTTCCTACTAGTGCTATATTTTATAGTCCAACAATTCTAAGCACAAGATATATGAGAGAAGAGTATAAAACAAGACAAGCATGCAACTCATAATAAACTACAGTACTGAATAGACATAAGTAATAAGGTAGCGATAGGGAGCATATGTCTCACACCATATGTCTAGAATTTAGGTCTCACAGGCACCAAACCAAACCAAACAAAGACACCGAGAGAACACACAAGAAAACACAAGACGACACACACACTCAAAGCACAGCAACAACACAAATCCCTACACTCTCTCCCCCTTTGGCAGCGAGACACCAAAAAGGGCAAAGAGTGACGCTACGACTCCAAGTGATGGGAAGATAAGGATCTTGAACATCACATCTCAGCGTGATCGGCTGCATCTTCATCATGGGTCGAAAACTCCTCGGCGTCAGAGTCGGTCCAAGGGCAATGCTGATGAATCCATTCCTCCTCTTCAGTGATCTGACCCTCAGAACCACTGGCAACTATCGCTCCCATCTGACACATGAGCTCCTTGTGGCGCATCCTGGCATGCTTCTCCGCCACATGAGTCATGTACTGACCATGAGACTCTATGTAGAAAAGCTTCTTCATCTTGCGTTTAAGCTTCTGTGCCCACGAAGGTTCTGTACTAGAGGGCCCAAAGTCCTCCTCGTGATCATCAATGCCAGCCCCACCCTCGGTCCCCATGGCAGCAGCAGCAGCAGCAGACGGACCCCCTGTTTGAGGCACTGGGGTGACCCAATTGTCCTTCTTCCTCAGACGCTTGATCTCATGAGAAACCAAGTCTCCAGTTTCTAGCAACACTCTGGGATAGATCTGTGCCCAGGCCCTCTCAATGAGCCTCATGATGAATGGACCATATATTGAAGGAAATATGCCCTAGAGGCAATAATAAAGTTATTATTTATTTCCTTATATCATGATAAATTTTTATTATTCATGCTAGAATTGTATTAACCGGAAACATAATACATGTGTGAATACATAGACAAACAGAGTGTCACTAGTATGCCTCTACTTGACTAGCTCGTTAATCAAAGATGGTTATGTTTCCTAACCATGAACAAAGAGTTGTTATTTGATTAACGAGGTCACATCATTAGTAGAATGATCTGATTGACATGACCCATTCCATTAGCATAGCACCCGATCATTTAGTATGTTGCTATTGTTTTCTTCATGACCTATACATGTTCCTATAACTATGAGATTATGCAACTCCCGTTTACCGGAGGAACACTTTGGGTACTACCAAACGTCACAACGTAACTGGGTGATTATAAAGGAGTACTACAGGTGTCTCCAATGGTAGATGTTGGGTTGGCGTATTTCGAGATTAGGGTTTGTCACTCCGATTATCGGAGAGGTATCTCTGGGCCCTCTCGGTAATGCACATCACATAAGCCTTGCAAGCACTGCAACTAATATGTTAGTTGTGAGATGATGTATTACGGAACGAGTAAAGAGACTTGCCGGTAACGAGATTGAACTAGGTATTGGATACCGACGATCGAATCTCGGGCAAGTAACATACCGATGACAAAGGGAACAACGTATGTTGTTATGCGGTCTGACCGATAAAGATCTTCGTAGAATATGTAGGAGCCAATATGGGCATCCAGGTCCCGCTATTGGTTATTGACCGGAGACGTGTCTCGGTCATGTCTACATTGTTCTCGAACCGTAGGGTCCGCACGCTTAACGTTACGATGACAGTTATTATGAGTTTATGCATTTTGATGTACCGAAGGTTGTTCGGATTCCCGGATGAGATCACGGACATGACGAGGAGTCTCAAAATGGTCGAGACGTAAAGATTGATATATTGGAAGCCTATGTTTGGACATCGGAAGTGTTCCGGGTGAAATCGGGATTTTACCGGAATACCGGGAGGGTTACCGGAACCCCCCGGGAGACTAATGGGCCTATTGGGCCTTAGTGGAAAAGGAGAAAAAGGGAAAGCCCACAAGCTGGCCGGCGCCCCCCTTCCCAAAGTCCTAGTAGGACTAGGATAGCGACCGGCCCCCCTTCTCTCTCCTTTTCCCCCCGGGAGTCCTAATAGGATTAGGATTGGGGAGAGGAGTCCTACTCCCGGTGGGAGTAGGACTCCCCTGCGCCTCCTCTCCCTTGGCCGGACGGCTCCCCTCCTCCAACCTTTATATACAGGGGCAGGGGGCACCCCAAGACACACAACTTGATCCTTGAGATCGTTCCTTAGCCGTGTGCGGTGCCCCCTGCCACCAAATTCCACCTCGATCGTACCGTTGTAGTGCTTAGGCGAAGCCCTGCATCGGTAGTACATCAAGATCATCATCACGCCGTCGTGCTGACGGAACTCTTCCTCGACGCTTTGCTGGATCGGGGCCCGAGGAACATCATCGAGCAGAACGTGTGCTAAGAACTCGGAGGTGCCGGAGTAACGGTGCTTGGATCGGTCGGATCGGGAAGAAGACGTACGACTACTTCCTCTACGTTGTGTGATCGCTTCCGCAGTCGGTCTGCGTTGGTACGTAGACAACACTCTCCCCTCTCGTTGCTGTGCATCACCATGATCTTGCGTGTGCGTAGGAAAATTTTTGAAATTACTGCGTTCCCCAACAGTGGCATCCGAGCCTAGGTTTTATGGTTTGATGTTATTTCCACGAGTAGAACACAAGTGAGTTGTGGGCGATATAAGTCATACTGCCTACCAGCATGTCATACTTTGGTTCGGCGGTATTGTTGGATGAAGCGGCCCGGACCGACATTACGCGTACGCTTACGCGAGACCGGTTTCCCCAACGTGCTTTGCACACAGGTGACTTGCGGGTGACTGTTTCTCCAACTTTAGTTGAACCGAGTGTGGCTACGCCCGGTCCTTGCGAAGGTTAAAACGGAGTCTATTTGACAAACTATCGTTGTGGTTTTGATGCGTAGGTGAGATGAGTTCTTACTTAAGCCCGTAGCAGCCACGTAAAACTTGCAACAACAAAGTAGAGGACGTCTAACTTGTTTTTGCAGGGCATGTTGTGATGTGATATGGTCAAAACGTGATGAGTTATAAGTTGTTGTATAAGATGATCATGTTTTGTTGAAGTTATCAGCAACTGGCAAAAGCCTTATGGTTGTCTGTCTATTGCATAAGATGCAAGCGCCCAATAATTGCTTTACTTTATCGCTATGCGATAGCAATAGTTGCAAGAGCAAGTGTTGGCGAGACGACCACGTGACGACACATTGATATAGATCAAGATGATGGAGATCATGGTGTCATGCCGGTGACGATATAGATCATGACAGTACTTTGGAGATGGAGATCAAAGAAGCAAGATGATGATGGCCATATCATGTCACATATTTTGATTGCATATGATGTTTATCTTTTATACATCTTATTTTGCTTAGTTTGACGGTAGCATTTTAAGATGATCTCTCACTAAATTATCAAGAAGTGTTCTCCCTGAGTATGCACCGTTGCCAAAGTTCGTCGTGCCCAGACACCACGTGATGATCGGGTGTGATAAGCTCTACGTCCATCTACAACGGGTGCAAGCCAGTTTTGCACACGCAGAATACTCAGGTTATACTTGACGAGCCTAGCATATGCAGATATGGCCTCGGAACACAGAGACCGAAAGGTCGAGCGTGAATCATATAGTAGATATGATCAACATGACGATGTTCACCATTGAAAACTACTCCATCTCACGTGATGATCGGTTATGGTTTAGTTGATTTGGATCACGTGATCACTTAGAGGATTAGAGGGATGTCTATCTAAGTGGGAGTCCCTAAGTAATTTGATTAACTGAACTTAAAATTATCATGAACTTAGTCCTGGTAGTATTTTGCAAATTTTGTTGTAGATCAATAGCTCGCGATGTTGCTTCCCTGTGTTTATTTTGATATGTTCCTAGAGAAAATTGTGTTGAAAAATGTTAGTAGCAATGATGCGGATTGGATCCGTGATCTGAGGTTTATCCTCATTGCTGCACAGAAAAATTATGTCCTTGATGCACCGCTGGGTGACAGACCTATTGCAGGAGCAGATGCAGACGTTATGAACGTTTGGCTAGCTCAATATGATGACTACTTGATAGTTTAGTGCACCATGCTTAATGGCTTAGAATCGGGACTTCAAAAACGTTTTGAACGTCATGGACCATATGAGATGTTCCAGGAGTTGAAGTTAATATTTCAAGCAAATACCCGAGTTGAGAGATATGAAGTCTCCAACAAGTTCTATAGCTAAAAGATGGAGGAGAATCGCTCAACTAGTGAGCATGTGCTCAGATTGTCTGGGTACTACAATCGCTTGAATCAAGTGGGAGTTAATCTTCCAGATAAGATAGTGATTGACAGAATTCTCTAGTCATCATCACTAAGTTAGTAGAACTTCGTGATGAACTATAATATGCAAGGGATAACGGAAACAACTCCCAAGCTCTTCGTGATGCTGAAATCAACGAAGGTAGAAATCAAGAAAAACATCAAGTGTTGATGGTTGACAAGACCACTAGTTTCAAGAAAAGGGCAAAGGGAAGAAGGGGAACTTCAAGAAGAACGGCAAGCAAGTTGCTGCTCAAGCGAAGAAGCCCAAGTCTGATCCTAAGCCTGATACTAAGTGATTCTACTGCAAAGGGACTGGTCACTGGAAGAGGAACTACCCCAAGTGATTGGCGGATAAGTAGGATGGCAAAGTGAACATAAGTATATTTGATATACATGTTATTGATGTGTACTATACTAGTGTTTATAGCAACCCCTCAGTATTTGATGCTAGTTCAGTTGCTAAGAGTAGTAACTCGAAACGGGAGTTGCAGAATAAACAGAGACTAGTTAAGGGTGAAGTGACGATGTGTGTTGGAAGTAGTTCCAAGATTGATATGATCATCATCGCACACTCCCTATAATTTCGGGATTAGTGTTGAACCTAAATAAGTGTTATTTGGTTTTTGCATTGAGCATGAATATGATTTGATCATGTTTATTGCAATACGGTTATTCATTAAAATCAGAGAATAATTGTTGTTCTCTTTACATGAATAAAACCTTCGATGGTCATACACCCAATGAAACAAGTTCACTGGATCTCGATCGTAGTGATACACATATTCATGATATTGAAACCAAAAGATGCAAAGTTAATAATGATAGCGCAACTTATTTGTGGCACTGCCGTTTAGGTCACATTGGTGTAAAGCGCATGAAGAAACTCCATGCTGATGGGCTTTTTGAATCACTTGATTATGAATCAGTTGATGCTTGCGAACCATGCCTCATGGGCAAGATGACTAAAACTCTGTTCTTCGGAACAATGAAGCAAGCAACAGATTTGTTGGAAATCATACATACTGATGTATGTGGTCCGATGAATATTAAGGCTTACAGCAGGTATCATTATTTTCTGACCTTCACAAGATGATTTGAGCAGATATGGGGATATCTACTTGATGAAACATAAGTCTGAAACATTTGAAAGGTTCAACGAATTTCAGAGTGAAGTTGAAAATCATCGTAACAAGAAAATAAAGTTTCTACGATCTGATCGTGGAGGAGAATATTTGAGTTACGAGTTTGGTATACATTTAAAAATTGTGGAATAGTTTCGCAACTCACGCCACCCGGAACACCACAGCGTAATGGTGTATCCGAACGTCGTAATCGTAATTTACTAGATATGGTGCGATCCATGATGTCTCTTACTGATTTACCGCTATCGTTTTGGGGTTATGCTTTAGAGACGGCCGCATTCACGTTAAATAGGGCACCATCAAAATCCGTTGAGACGACGCCTTATGAACTATGGTTTGGGAAGAAACCAAAGTTGTCGTTTCTTAAAGTTTGGGGCTGCGATGCTTATGTGAAAAAGCTTCAACCTGATAAGCTCGAACCCAAAGCGGAGAAGTGCATCTTCATAGGATATCCAAAGGAAACTATTGGATACACCTTCTATCACAGATCCGAAGGCAAGACTTTTGTTGCTAAATTCGGAAACTTTCTAGAGAAGGAGTTTCTCTCGAAAGAAGTGAGTAGGAGGAAAGTAGAACTTGACGAGGTAACTGTACCTGCTCCCTTATTGGAAAGTATTACATCACAGAAAACTGTTTCTGTGACACCTACACCAATTAGTGAGGAAGCTAATGATGATGATCATGTAACTTCAGATCAAGTTACTACCAAACCTTGTAGGTAAACCAGAGTAAGATCCACGCCAGAGTGGTACGGTAATCCTTCTCTGGAAGTCATGCTACTAGACCATGATGAACCTACGAACTATGAGGAAGCGATGATGAGCCCAGATTCCGCGAAATGGTTTGAGGCCATGAAATCTGAGATATGATCCATGTATGAGAACAAAGTATGGACTTTGATGGATTTTCCCGATGATCGGCAAGCCATAGAAAATAAATGGATCTTCAAGAGGAAGACGGACTCTGATAGTAGTGTTACTATCTACAAAGGTGGAATTGTCACAAAAAATTTCGACAAGTTCAAGGTGTTGACTACGATGAGTTTTTCTCACTCGTATCTATGCTTAAGTCTGTCTGAATCATGTTAGCAATTGCCGCATTTTATGAAATCTGGCAAATGGATAAACAAAACTGCATTCCTTAATGGATTTGTTAAAGAAGAGTTGTATGTGATGCAACTAGAAGGTTTTGTCAATCCAAAAGGTGCTAACAAAATGTGCAAGCACCAGCGATCCATCTGTGGACTGGTGCAAGCATCTCGGAGTTGGAATATACGCTTTGATAAGTTGATCAAAGCATATAGTTTTATACAGACTTGCGGTGAAGCCTGTATTTACAAGAAAGTGAGTGGGAGCACTACAGCATTTCTGATAAGTATATGTGAATGACATATTGTTGATCGGAAAGAATGTAGAATTATACTGTAAAGCATAAAGGAGTGTTTGAAAGGAGTTTTTCAAAGAAAGACTTCGGTGAAGCTGCTTACATATTGAGCTTCAAGATCTATAGAGATAGATCAAGACGCTTGATAAGTTTTTCAATAAGTACATACCTTGACAAGATTTTGAAGTAGTTCAAAATGGAACAGTCAAAGAAAAAGTTTCTTGCTTGTGTTACAAGGTGTGAAGTTGAGTAAGACTCAAAGCCCGACCACGGCAGAAGATAGAAATAGAATGAAAGTCATTCCCTATGCCTTGGTCATAGGTTCTATAAAGTATGTCATGCTGTATACCAGATCTATTGTATACCCTGCACTGATTTGGCAAGGGAGTACAATAGTGATCTAGGAGTAGATCACTGGACAGCGGTCAGAATTATCCTTAGTGAAATAAGGATATGTTTCTCGATTATGGACGTGACAAAAGGTTCGTCGTAAAGGGTTACGCCGATGCATGTTTTGACACTAATCTAGATGACTCTAAGTCTCAGTCTAGATACATATTGAAAGTGGGAGCAATTAGCTAGAGTAGCTCCATGAAGAGCATAGTTGACATAGAAATTTGCAAAATACATGTGGATCTGAATATGGCAGACCCGTTGACTAAGATTCTCTCACAAGCAAAACATGATCACACCTTAGTACTCTTTGGGTGTTAATCACATAGAGATGTGAACTAGATTACTGACTCTAGTAAACCCTTTGAGTGTTGGTCACATGACGATGTGGACTATGGGTGTTAATCACATGGTGATGTGAACTATTGCTGCTAAATCACATGGCGATGTGAACTAGATTATTGACTCTAGTGCAAGTGGGAGACTGAAGGAAATATGCCCTAGAGGCAATAATAAAGTTATTATTTATTTCCTTATATCATGATAAATGTTTATTATTCATGCTAGAATTGTATTAACCGGAAACATAATACATGTGTGAATACATAGACAAACAGAGTGTCACTAGTATGCCTCTACTTGACTAGCTCGTTAATCAAAGATGGTTATGTTTCCTAACCATGAACAAAGAGTTGTTATTTGATTAACGAGGTCACATCATTAGTAGAATGATCTGATTGACATGACCCATTCCATTAGCATAGCACCCGATCATTTAGTATGTTGCTATTGTTTTCTTCATGACCTATACATGTTCCTATAACTATGAGATTATGCAACTCCCGTTTACCGGAGGAACACTTTGGGTACTACCAAACGTCACAACGTAACTGGGTGATTATAAAGGAGTACTACAGGTGTCTCCAATGGTAGATGTTGGGTTGGCGTATTTCGAGATTAGGGTTTGTCACTCCGATTACCGGAGAGGTATCTCTGGGCCCTCTCGGTAATGCACATCACATAAGCCTTGCAAGCACTGCAACTAATATGTTAGTTGTGAGATGATGTATTACGGAACGAGTAAAGAGACTTGCCGGTAACGAGATTGAACTAGGTATTGGATACCGACGATCGAATCTCGTGCAAGTAACATACCGATGACAAAGGGAACAACGTATGTTGTTATGCGGTCTGACCGATAAAGATCTTCGTAGAATATGTAGGAGCCAATATGGGCATCCAGGTCCCGCTATTGGTTATTGACCGGAGACGTGTCTTGGTCATGTCTACATTGTTCTCGAACCGTAGGGTCCGCACGCTTAACGTTACGATGACAGTTATTATGAGTTTATGCATTTTGATGTAACGAAGGTTGTTCGGAGTCCCGGATGAGATCACGGACATGACGAGGAGTCTCGAAATGGTCGAGACGTAAAGATTGATATATTGGAAGCCTATGTTTGGACATCGGAAGTGTTCCGGGTGAAATCGGGATTTTACCGGAATACCGGGAGGGTTACCGGAACCCCCCGGGAGACTAATGGGCCTATTGGGCCTTAGTGGAAAAGGAGAAAAAGGGAAAGCCCACAAGCTGGCCGGCGCCCCCCTTCCCAAAGTCCTAGTAGGACTAGGATAGGGGCCGGCCCCCCTTCTCTCTCCTTTTCCCCCCGGGAGTCCTAATAGGATTAGGATTGGGGGGAGGAGTCCTACTCCCGGTGGGAGTAGGACTCCCCTGCGCCTCCTCTCCCTTGGCCGGACGGCTCCCCTCCTCCAACCTTTGTATACGGGGGCAGGGGGCACCCCAAGACACACAACTTGATCCTTGAGATCGTTCCTTAGCCGTGTGCGGTGCCCCCTGCCACCAAATTCCACCTCGATCGTACCGTTGTAGTGCTTAGGCGAAGCCCTGCGTCGGTAGTACATCAAGATCATCATCACGCCGTCGTGCTGACGGAACTCTTCCTCGACGCTTTGCTGGATCGGAGCCCGAGGAACATCATCGAGCAGAACGTGTGCTAAGAACTCGGAGGTGCCGGAGTAACGGTGCTTGGATCGGTCGGATCGGGAAGAAGACGTACGACTACTTCCTCTATGTTGTGTGATCGCTTCCGCAGTCGGTCTGCGTTGGTACGTAGACAACACTCTCCCCTCTCGTTGCTGTGCATCACCATGATCTTGCGTGTGCGTAGGAAAGTTTTTGAAATTACTGCGTTCCCCAACATATATCGGGCACTTGCGCTCAGACACGGCAGAGAGAAGTTCAGACCACATGACATGAGAAATATACAGGCTCTCTCTAGTGTTTGCTTCCTTCTCATGCTGACAGAACAGAAGCATGTCCACGAGATAAGAGTGGACCATATCCAGATTCCTGATGCGAGGAAAGAGAGTCTCACAGAAGATACAATGAAGAATGTCCAGATACGGAGACAACTCATCGGTTTTCTTCTCAGTCACTGGGTGAACTTTCATAGTGCAGTAGGGCCAAAGGGCTTGCTTGTTGGTGGACGTATCATTGCGGTGAGGGCGGAAACCGACTGGAGTCTCAAGCCCGTGATCCACCACATCAAGTAACTCCATGAAAGCCTTCCACTTGAAGGAAAGCAGCTTGCCATTGGTCATCCATGTCAAAGTTCTGTCGGCATCTGTCCCAAGATGAATGGTGGCAAAGAATTGAGCCACCAAATCTGCATCGAAATCCTTGTTGAACTGCATGATCCTGAGAATGTTCAGCTGAGTGCACATCTGAAGGGCTTCGCCAAAGTACTTTGGGTCCTTCTCCATAGCATCAGTGTCAATGGAGCGAACATCAACAAAGAGATTCTTCTTGGCCTTGATCACATCAAAATAGATGGCAAACTAAAATCGGTTCCAGAATGGGCGGTTGACCAAAGTGGGTTCTTGGTCCACCTCATAGGGATTGCGGCGACGCTTTTCCCAAAACTCCTTGTTGGTCATCTCAGTCACAGTCTTCCCCTTTGGCTTGTTGGTGGATCTCTTCGATTGCTGAGGAGGTGGAGGAACACTTGCGTATGCACTTGCTGGAGGCGGTTGGGTGCTCGAGGAACCACCGGCTGGCTCAGAGGTGCGATAGCATTTTGATGTTGCACGCCCAGGGTTGATACGGCGAGCTTGATGCTCAGAATGGTCATCACCTGGAGCCAAACACAAGAACACGCAAAACAACCAGAAAGAACGAGCATAAGCCAACAAACACAACAAAAAGAATCAAGGTAAGGCTGGAATATGATGGAATTTGGCATGCAGCGGTAGTACCGTGACATGCCCGCGGTAGTACCGCCCAAAGAGAGCGGTAGTACCGCTCCAACGAGAGTGGTAGTACTGCTTGAGGCGGAGAAACAGCAGTTTCCTACAACACGAGATGGAGAAACAGCGGTTTCCTACTACCGTGGTCAGATCTGGCACTACCGGCCTGCCAAATTCAAAAATATTCCTACCAAACTCTAATTGATATAGTCTAGTTGCCTTCTCCAACCAACTCAAGCCTAGATTTAGCCAAAAACCTAGAGATGCTACCACCATTGCCCCTAAGAAACAAGATCTGAAAACGAGACAGAAGGAGAGAAGGAACGGGGGCAATACCGGCATCCATGGCAAGAAAACGGGGTGGGGATCGACTCCACCAAAGGAAATGGAGAGGGACGCCCCGGAGACGGAGATCCACCGGAGCCCTCCCGCGGTGAGTTGAGGCTGGAGAGAGGAAGAGGAAATAGGAGGCGAAGCGAATGGGTATGGGGGAGAAGAAACCTCCCCCTGCCCTGATATAACCCCCTGGTCCCGTCCCTCGGCGGTAGTACCGTGTTGGGGGGCGGTAGTACCGCTTATGAGCGGTAGTACCGCGCACCACCAGCGGTAGTACCGCCCAGCATGCTGCGGCAACCAAATAGCATGGCTTTTGCTCGAAGGAAAGACAAAAACGGCAAGAAAAGAGAGCACACCAGCAAACGACCAAGACACACCTCTTCAAAAGAGGGCGGTGGCCGAGGCCACCTATGTTTGAGTCAAGAGGTATGGCGCCGCGAAGGTTTTAACCTTGGGCCCATGACCAAAACTCGTCTTTGAAACACAAGTACCATCAACAATGGCTAAAGTGAAAGACTTGATCAATTTATGCATAATGGGGGGAGGGAGAGTTCATTGAGAGAACAACACTCCCCCTATGTCCATGCATACACCTAAACTAGACAGCAAATTGAGCGTGGTGGGGTGTGCAAGGGTTCAAGCCACATTGCTCGAATCAATGATATTTAGCTCATGCCTTAACTCGCGAAATCTTGCTTCATCCAAGGGCTTCGTGAAAATATATGCAAGGTTGTCATGAGTGTTGACATAGTTGAGCTTGATCTCTCCTCGCCTAATGTGATCCAGGATGAAGTGATATCGAATCTCAATATGCTTCGTCTTGAAGTGTTGCACCGGGTTGAGAGAAATCTTGATGGCACTTTCATTGTCACACCAAAGAGGCACTTTGTCACAAGTGACACCATAATCCTTTAAAGTTTGCCTCATCCATAGGACTTGTGCAAGACAACTACTGGCGGCAACATACTCCGCCTCAGTGGACGAGAGAGACACACAACTTTGCTTTTTGGAAGACCAACTTACCAAAGAGCAACCAAGGAATTGGCACCCTCCGGAAGTGGACTTCCTATCCACTTTGTCTCCCGCCCAATCGGAATCCGAGTACCCTACAAGCTTGAATTTGATCCTCTTGGGTACCATAAGCCAAAGTTTGGGGTATGAGCCAAATATTGAAAGATTCGTTTGACCACCACATAGTGACTTTCCTTAGGTGCGGCTTGAAACCGTGCACAAATTCCCACACTCAACATGATGTCCGGTCTAGATGCACAAAGCTAAAGCAAGGATACAATCATGGAACGATATACCTTTTGATCCACCACTTTACCATTGGGATCTAAGTCAAGTTGGCACTTGGTGGGCATTGGAGTGGAAGCCGGCTTGACGTCACTTAGCTTGAATCTCTTAAGAATGTCTTGAGTGTATTTGGATTGACTGATGAAGGTTCCTTCCCTTCTTTGCTTCACTTCGAACCCTAGAAAGAACTTCAACTCTCCCATGGAGGACATCTCGAACTTTGAGGTCATGAGAGCGGCAAATTCCTCATTGAAAGCTTTGTTAGGAGAACCAAAGATAATATCATCAACGTATAATTGGCACACAAACAACTCCCCTTTGACCTTCTTAGTAAAAAGAGTGGGGTCGATTAGCCCAACTTCAAAACCATGGTCTTGTAACAACTCGGTAAGGTGGTCATACCACGCACGTGGGGCTTGTTTAAGGCCATAGAGTGCCTTATCGAGTTGATACACATGATCGGGAAAGTAGGGATCCTCGAACCCGGGGGGTTGCTTGACGTAAACCAACTCATTAATAGGACCATTAAGAAAAGCACTTTTCACATCCATTTGTTGTAACTTGAAGTTATGATGAGAAGCATATGCAATCAACATGCGAATGGATTGAAGACGAGCAACGGGAGCAAAGGTTTCACCGTAGTCGATACCCTCGACTTGGGAGTAGCCTTGTGCTACCAAACGAGCCTTGTTGCGAATGATAATCCCATGGGCATCTTGCTTGTTCTTAAATATCCACTTGGTTCCTATGACATTGTGATTCCCGGTTGGTCTTGTCACCAATCTCCACACTTTGTTGCGCTCGAAGTTGTTGAGTTCTTCTTGCATGGCATTGAGCCAATCCGGATCTTCTAGTGCTTCATAGACCTTGTGGGGTTCCACATAAGAGACAAACGCGTGATGCTCACAATAATTTGCTAATTGTCTACGAGTGCTTACCCCCTTTCTTAAGCTTCCAAGCACATTCGTCATGAGATGATCCTTGGTGGAGAGCTTGGAAGCAACCTTGGCAGCACGGCGCTCTAATTCCTCCTCGGGCGTGAGACGAGGAGTGGTCACTTGATCATCTTGAGCGTCGTCTTGGGCTTGTTCTTGTTCTTGAACTTGCTCGGAGGAGAGAACTTGACCTTGGGCATCACTTGATGTGTCAACACCGTCTTGAGCGTGATCTTGCCCTTGGTCATGTTCTTGAGGATGAGGGCCTTCATGTTGTTCTTCGGAAGCGTGTGGGCCTTGGGTTGGTGATGGCTCCACTTGAGTGGAGCTTTGTCCTTCTCCTTTGGCCACAAGGGGTTCCTCAATGGGTAGGATAAAGCCAACACCCATTCTTCTTATGGCTTGGGGAGGAATTTCATCACCTACATCACAAGTGCCACTTTGCTCCACTTGGGAGCCGTTATTCTCATCAAACTCCATGTTACACGTCTCCTCAATAAGTCCAGTGGATTTATTGAGGACACAGTAAGCATGAGAGTTTGTAGCATAACCAACAAATATGCCCTCATAAGCTCTAGCCTCAAATTTAGACAACCGAACACCTTTCTTGAGAATGAAACACTTACACCCGAATACCCGGAAGTACTTGAGATTGAGCTTGTTACCGGTGAGTATCTCATATGGAGTCTTGTTCAAGCCCTTGCGGAGGTAGAGCCGATTGGATGCATGACACGCCGTGTTGATGGCTTCGGCCCAAAGGTTGTACAGAGACTTGAACTCCGCCATCATGGTCCTTGCCACATCCATCAACATCTGGTTCTTCCTCTCCGCACCACCGTTTTGTTGAGGGGTGTAGGGTGCGGAATATTGATGCTTGATTCCCTCATCACTAAGAAATTCATCCAAGGTGTAGTTCTTGAACTCTGTGCCGTTGTCACTTCTTATTGTCAAGATCTTTGCATTGTGTTGATGTTGTGCTTCATTTGCAAAGTCAATGATGGTTTGTTGGGTCTCGCTCTTCCTCTTGAAGAAATACACCCACATGTACCTTGAGTAGTCATCCACAATCACCAAGCAATACTTCCTACCTCCAAGACTATCGAAGGATGGAGTGTTGGGGAACGTAGTAATTTCAAAAAATTTCCTACGCACACGCAAGATCATGGTGATGCATAGCAACGAGAGGGGAGAGTGTTGTCTACGTACCAACGCAGACCGACTGCGGAAGCGATCACACAACGTAGAGGAAGTAGTCGTACGTCTTCTTCCCGATCCGACCGATCCAAGCACCGTTACTCCGGCACCTCCGAGTTCTTAGCACACGTACAGCTCGATGACGATCCCCGGGCTCTGATCCAGCAAAGCGTCGGGGAGGAGTTCCGTCAGCACGACGGCGTGGTGACGATCTTGATGTACTACCGACGCGGGGCTTCGCCTAAGCACTGCAACAATATGATCGAGGTGGAATTTGGTGGCAGGGGGCACCGCACACAGCTAAAGGAACGATCACCAAGGATCAACTTGTGTGTCTATGGGGTGCCCCCTGCCCCCGTATATAAAGGAGCAAGGGAGGAGGAGCGGCCGGCCTAGGAGTTGGCGCGCCAAGGGGAGTCCTACTCCCGGAGTAGGACTCCCTCCTTCCTTGTTGGAGTAGGAGAAGGGGCAAGAGGGGGAGAGGAATAAGGAAAAGGGGGCTGCGCCCCTTGTCCAATTCGGACCAGAGGTGGGGCGCAGGCCTCCTTCCTTTTGGACTCTTTCCTCTATTCCCGTATGGCCCAATAAGGCCCATATACTCCCCGGCGAATTCCCGTAACTCTCCGGTACTCCGAAAAATACCCGAATCACTCGGAACCTTTCCGAAGTCCGAATATAGTCGTCCAATATATCGATCTTTACGTCTCGACCATTTCGAGACTCCTCGTCATGTCCCCGATCTCATCCGGGACTCTGAAGTCCTTTGGTACATCAAAACTCATAAACTCATAATATAACTGTCATCAAAACCTTAAGCGTGCGGACCCTACGGTTCGAGAACAATGTAAGCATGACCGAGACACGTCTCCGGTCAATAACCAATAGCGGGACCTGGATGCCCATATTGGCTCCTACATATTCTACGAATATCTTTATCGGTCAGACCGCATAACAACATACGTTGTTCCCTTTGTCATCAGTATGTTACTTGCCCGACATTCGATCGTCGGTATCCAATACCTAGTTCAATCTCGTTACCGGCAAGTCTCTTTACTCGTTCCATAATACATCATCCCGCAACTAACTCATTAGTTGCAATGCTTGCAAGGCTTAAGTGATGTGCATTACCGAGAGGGGCCAGAGATACCTCTCCGACAATCGGAGTGACAAATCCTAATCTCGAAATACGCCAACCCAACATCTACCTTTGGAGACACATGTAGTACTCCTTTATAATCACCCAGTTACGTTGTGACGTTTGGTAGTACCCAAAGTGTTCCTCCGGCAAACGGGAGTTGCATAATCTCATAGTCATAGGAACATGTATAAGTTATGAAGAAAGCAATAGCAACATACTAAACGATCGGGTGCTAAGCTAATGGAACGGGTCATGTCAACCAGATCATTCAACTAATGATGTGATCCCGTTAATCAAATAACAACTCTTTGTCCATGGTTAGGAAACATAACCATCTTTGATTAACGAGCTAGTCAAGTAGAGGCATACTAGTGACACTCTGTTTGTCAATGTATTCACACATGTATTATGTTTTCGGTTAATACAATTCTAGCATGAATAATAAACATTTATCATGATGTAACGAAATAAATAATAAATTTATTATTGCCTCTAGGGCATATTTCCTTCAGTCTCCCACTTGCACTAGAGTCAATAATCTAGATCACATCACCATGTGATTAACATCGATAGTTTACATCATCATGTGATTAACACCCGTAGTTCACATCGCCATGTGACCAACACCCAAAGGGTTTACTAGATTCAGTAATCTAGTTCACATCGCTATGTGATTAACACCCAAAGAGTACTAAGGTGTGATCATGTTTTGCTTGTGAGAGAATCTTAGTCAACGGGTCTGCCACATTCAGATCCACATGTATTTTGCAAATTTCTATGTCAACAATGCTCTACATGGAGCTACTCTAGCTAATTGCTCCCACTTTCAATATGTATCTAGACCGAGACTTAGCGTCATCTAGATTAGTGTCAAAACTTGCATCGGCGTAACCCTTTACGACGAACCTTTTTATCACGTCCATAATCGAGAAACATATCCTTATTTCACTAAGGATAATTCTGACCGCTGTCAAGTGATCTGCTCCTAGATCACTATTGTACTCCCTTGCCAAATCAGTGCAGGGTATACAATAGATCTGGTATACAGCATGACATACTTTATAGAACCTATGGCCAAGGCATAGGGAATGACTTTCATTATCTTTCTATCTTCTGCCGTGGTCGGGCTTTGAGTCTTACTCAACTTCACACCTTGTAATACAGTCAAGAACTCTTTCTTTGACTGCTCCATTTTGAACTACTTCAAAATCTTGTCAAGGTATGTACTCATTGAAAAAACTTATCAAGCGTCTTGATCTATCTCTATAGATCTTGAAGCTCAATATGTAAGCAGCTTCACCGAAGTATTTCTTTGAAAAACTCCTTTCAAACACTCCTTTATGCTTTACAAAATAATTCTACATTATTTCCGATCAACAATATGTCATTCACATATACTTATCAGAAATGCTGTAGTGCTCCCACTCACTTTCTTGTAAATACAGGCTTCACCGCAAGTCTGTATAAAACTATATGCTTTGATCAACTCATCAAAGCGTATATTCCAACTCCGAGATGCTTGTACCAGTTCACAGATGGATTGCTGGAGCTTGCATATTTTGTTAACACCTTTAGGATCGACAAAACCTTCTAGTTGCATCGTATACAACTCTTCTTTAATAAATCCATTAAGGAATGCAATTTTGTTTATCCATTTGCCAGATTTCATAAAATGTGGCAATTGCTAACATGATTCGAACAGACTTAAGCATAGATACGAGTGAGAAAATCTCATTGTAGTCAACACCTTGAACTTGTCAAAAACCTTTTGCGACAATTCTAGCTTTGTAGATAGTAACACTACTATTAGCGTCCGTCTTCCTCTTGAAGATCCATTTATTCTCAATTGCTTGCCGATCATCGGGCAAGTCAACCAAAGTCCAAACTTTGTTCTCATACATGGATCATATCTCAGATTTCATGGCCTCAAACCATTTCGCGGAATCTGGGCTCATCATCACTTCCTCATAGTTCGTAGGTTCGTCATGGTCAAGTAACATGACCTCCAGAACAGGATTACCGTACCACTCTGGTGCGGATTTCACTCTGGTTTACCTACGAGATTCGGTTGTAACTTGATCCGAAGTTTCATGATCATTATCATTAGCTTCCTCACTAATTGGTGTAGGAGTCACAAGAACAGATTTCTGTGATGAACTACTTTCCAATAAAGGAGAAGGTACAATTACCTTATCAAGTTCTAATTTCCTCCCACTCACTTCTTTCGAGAGAAACTCCTTCTCTAGAAAGTATCCATTATAAGCAACGAATGTCTTGCATTAGGATCTGTGATAGAAGGTGTACCCAACAGTCTCCTTTTGGGTATCCTATGAAGACATATTTCTCCGATTTGGTTTTGAGCTTATCAGGATGAAACTTTTTCACATAAGCATCACAACCCCAAACTTTAAGAAACGACTACTTTGGTTTCTTGCTAAACCACATTTCAGATTGTGTCGTCTCAACGGACTTAGATGGTGCCCCTTTTTAACATGAATGCAGCTGTCTCTAATGCATAACCCCAAAACGATAGTGATAGATCGGTAAGAGACATCATAGATCGCATTATATCTAATAAAGTACAGTTATGACGTTCGGACACACCATTACACTATGGTGTTCCATGTGGCGTGAGTAGTGAAACTATTTCACATTGTTTTTAACTGAAGGCCAAACTCGTAACTCAAATACTCTTCTCTACGATCAGATCATAGAAACTTTATTTTCTTGTTACGATGATTTTTCACTTCACTCTGAAATTCTTTGAACTTTTCAAATGTTTCAGACTTATGTTTCATCAAGTAGATATACTCATATCTGTTCAAATCATCTGTGAAGATCAGAAAATAATGATACCTGTCGCGAGCCTCAATATTCATCGGACCACATACATCAGTATGTATGATTTCCAACAAATCTGTTGCTCGCTCCATTGTTCCGAAGAACAGAGTCTTAGTCATCTTGCCCATGAGGCATGGTTCGCAAGCATCAACTGATTCATAATCAAGTGATTCCAAAAGCCCATCAGCATGGAGTTTCTTCATGCGCTTTACACCAATATGACCTAAACGGCAGTGCTACAAATAAGTTGCACTATCATTATTAACTTTGCATCTTTTGGTTTCAATATTATGATTATGTGTATCACTACGATCGAGATCCAATGAACTATTTTCATTGGGCGTGTAACCATGTAAGGTTTTATTCATGTAAACAGAACAACAATTTATTCTCTTACTTAAATGAATAACCGTATTACAATAAACATGATCAAATCATATTCATGCTCAACGCAAACACCAAATAACACTTATTTAGGTTCAACACTAATCCCGAAATTATAGGGAGTGTGCGATGATGATCATATCAATCTTGGAACCACTTCCAACACACATCGTCACTTCACCCTTAACTAGTCTATGTTTATTCTGCAACTCCCGTTTCGAGTTACTAATCTTAGCAACTGAACTAGTATCAAATACTGAGGGTTTGCTATAAACACTAGTAAAGTACACATCAATAACATGTATATCAAATATACTTATGTTCACTTTGCCATCCTTCTTATCCGCCAATCACTTGGGGTAGTTCCGCTTCCAGTGACCAGTCCCTTTGCAGTAGAAGCACTCAGTCTCAGGCTTAGGTCCAGACTTGGGCTTCTTTACTTGAGCAGCAACTTGCTTGCTGTTCTTTTTGAAGTTCCCCTTCTTCCCTCTGCCCTTTTCTTGAAACTAGTGGTCTTGTCTACCATCAACACTTGATGTTTTTCTTGATTTCTACCTTCATCGATTTCATCATCATGAAAACCTCGGGAGCCGTTTTCGTCATCCCTTGCATACTGTAGTTCATCACGAAGTTCTACTAACTTGGTCATGGTGACTAGAGAATTCTGTCAATCACTATCTTATCTGGAAGATTAACTCCCACTTGATTCAAGCGATTGTAGTACCCAGACAATCTGAGCACATGCTCACTAGTTGAGCGATTCTCCTCCATCTTTTAGCTATAGAACTTGTTGGAGACTTCATATCTCTCAACTCAGGTATTTGCTTGAAATATTAACTTCAACTCCTGGAACATCTCATATGGTCCATGACGTTCAAAACGTCTTTGAAGTCCCGATTCTAAGCCGTTAAGCATGGTGCACTAAACTATCAAGTAGTCATCATATTGAGCTAGCCAAACGTTCATAACGTCTGCATCTGCTCCTGCAATAGGTCTGTCACCTAGCGGTGCATCAAGGACACAATTTTTCTGTGCAGCAATGAGGATAAACCTCAGATCACGGATCCAATCCGCATCATTGCTACTAACATTTTTCAAAACAATTTTCTCTAGGAACATATCAAAATAAACACAGGGAAGCAACAACGCGAGTTATTGATCTACAACATGATTTGCAAAATACTACCAGGACTAAGTTCATGATAAGTTTAAGTTCAGTTAATCAAATTACTTAAGAACTCCCACTTAGATAGACATCCCTCTAATCCTCTAAGTGATTACGTGATCCAAATCAACTAAACCATAACCGATCATCACGTGAGATGGAGTAGTTTTCAATGGTGAACATCGTTATGTTGATCATATCTACTATATGATTCACGCTCGACCTTTCGGTCTCTGTGTTCCGAGGCCATATCTGCATATGCTAGGCTCGTCAAGTTTAACCTGAGTATTCTGCGTGTGCAAAACTGGCTTGCACCCGTTGTAGATGGACGTAGAGCTTATCACACCCGATCATCACGTGGTGTCTGGGCACGACGAACTTTGCCAACGGTGCATACTCAGGGAGAACACTTCTTGATAATTTAGTGAGAGATCATCTTATAATGCTACCGTCAATCAAAGCAAGATAAGATGCATAAAAGGATAAACATCACATGCAATCAATATAAGTGATATGATATGGCCATCATCATCTTGTGCTTGTGATCTCCATCTCCGAAGCACCGTCATGATCACCATCGTCACCGGCGCGACACCTTGATCTCCATCGTAGCATCATTGTCGTCTCCCCAATCTTATGCTTCCACGACTATCACTACCGCTTAGTAATAAAGTAAAGCATTACATCGCGATTGCATTGCATACAATAAAGCGACAACCATATGGCTCCTGCCAGTTGCCGATAACTTGGTTACAAAACATGATCATCTCATACAATAAAATTTAGCATCATGCCTTGACCATATAACATCACAACATGCCCTATAAAAACAAGTTAGACGTCCTCTACTTTGTTGTTGCAAGTTTTACGTGGCTGCTACGGGCTTAAGCAAGAACTCATCTCACCTACGCATCAAAACCACAATGATAGTTTGTCAAATAGACTCCGTTTTAACCTTCTCAAGGACCGGGCGTAGCCACACTCGGTTCAACTAAAGTTGGAGAGACAGTCGCCCGCAAGCCATCTATGTGCAAAGCACGTCGAGGGAACCGGTCTCGCGTAAGCGTACGCGTAAGGTTGGTCCGGGTCGTCTCGTCCAACAATACCGCCGAACCAAAGTATGACATGCTGGTAGGCAGTATGACTTGTATCGCCCACAACTCACTTGTGTTCTACTCGTGCAAATAACATCAAACCATAAAACCTAGGCTCTGATACCACTGTTGGGGAACGTAGTAATTTCAAAAAAAATCCTACGCACACGCAAGATCATGGTGATGCACAGCAATGAGAGGGGAGAGTGTTGTCTACGTACCCACGCAGACCGACTGCGGAAGCGATCACACAACGTAGAGGAAGTAGTCGTACGTCTTCCCGATCCGACCGATCCAAGCACCGTTACTCCGGCACCTCCGAGTTCTTAGCACACGTACAGCTCGATGACGATCCCCGGGCTCCGATCCAGCAAAGCGTCGGGGAGGAGTTCCGTCAGCACGACGGCGTGGTGACGATCTTGATGTACTACCGACGCAGGGCTTCGCCTAAGCACTGCAACAATATGATCGAGGTGGAATTTGGTGGCAGGGGGCACCGCACACGGCTAAAGGAACGATCACCAAGGATCAACTTGTGTGTCTATGGGGTGCCCCCTGCCCCCGTATATAAAGGAGCAAGGGAGGAGGAGCGGCCGGCCTAGGAGTTGGCGCGCCAAGGGGAGTCCTACTCCCACCGGGAGTAGGACTCCCTCCTTCCTTGTTGGAGTAGGAGAAGGGGAAAGAGGGGGAGAGGAATAAGGAAAAGGGGGCTGCGCCCCTTGTCCAATTCGGACCAGAGGTGGGGCGCAGGCCTCCTTCCTTTTGGACTCTTTCCTCTATTCCCGTATGGCCCAATAAGGCCCATATACTCCCCGGCGAATTCCCGTAACTCTCCGGTACTCCGAAAAATACCCGAATCACTCGGAACCTTTCCGAAGTCCGAATATAGTCGTCCAATATATCGATCTTTACGTCTCGACCATTTCGAGACTCCTCGGCATGTCCCCGATCTCATCCGGGACTCCGAACTCCTTCGGTACATCAAAACTCATAAACTCATAATATAACTGTCATCGAAACCTTAAGCGTGCGGACCCTACGGTTCGAGAACAATGTAGACATGACCGAGACACGTCTCCGGTCAGTAACCAATAGTGGGACCTGGATGCCCATATTGGCTCCTACATATTCTACGAAGATCTTTATCGGTCAGACCGCATGACAACATACGTTGTTCCCTTTGTCATCAGTATGTTACTTGCCCGAGATTCGATCGTCGGTATCCAATACCTAGTTCAATTTCGTTACCGGCAAGTCTCTTTACTCGTTCCGTAATACATCATCCCGCAACTAACTCATTAGTTGCAATGCTTGCAAGGCTTAAGTGATGTGCATTACCGAGAGGGCCCAGAGATACCTCTCCGACAATCGGAGTGACAAATCCTAATCTCGAAATACGCCAACCCAACATCTACCTTTGGAGACACCTGTAGTACTCCTTTATAATCACCCAGTTACGTTGTGACGTTTGGTAGTACCCAAAGTGTTCCTCCGGCAAACGGGAGTTGCATAATCTCATAGTCATAGGAACATGTATAAGTTATGAAGAAAGCAATAGCAACATATTAAACGATCGGGTGCTAAGCTAATGGAACGGGTCATGTCAACCAGATCATTCAACTAATGATGTGATCCCGTTAATCAAATAGCAACTCTTTGTCCATGGTTAGGAAACATAACCATCTTTGATTAACGAGCTAGTCAAGTAGAGGCATACTAGTGACACTCTGTTTGTCTATGTATTCACACATGTATTTTGTTTTCGGTTAATACAATTCTAGCATGAATAATAAACATTTATCATGATGTAAGGAAATAAATAATAACTTTATTATTGCCTCTAGGGCATATTTCCTTCATGGAGGCCCAAAGAGATCCATGTGAAGGAGCTCCAAAGGCCTCTTCGAATAAATGATAGTCGTGGGAGGGTGAGCCTTCTCATGTAGCTTTCCTTCGATACAGGCACTGCAAGCACGATCTTTAGCAAAACTAACATTCGTTAGTCCATGGACATGGTCCCCCTGGAGGAGACTTTGCAAAGATCTCATATTCACATGGGCTAAACGGCGATGCCAAAGCCATCCCACATCAACTTTAGCCATTAGGCACGTCGCGGTCTTAGTGGGTCGCTCCGAAAAGTTAATCACGTATAGACCGTTCTCGACGTGCCCAACAAAAGCTACTTTAAGAGTCTTGCTCCACAAGAGGGCCACGGTATCGATATCAAAGAAAGTGGCAAAGACCATGATTGCAAGTTGACGAACCGAAAGTAAATTGTATGCAAGGGACTCAACAAGCATGACCTTCTCGATCGTGAGATCATGAGAGATGACCACCTTGCCAAGTCCCAATACCTTAGAAGATGAGGCGTCACCCCACTCGACATTGGTGGGCATAGATGGAACCTTGTGCACGTCCACCACCAAGTCCTTGCTTCCGGTCATATGATTTGTAGCTCCACTATCGAGCAACCATGATCCACCACCTGAAGCAAACACCTACAAGAGATCAATGCTTGGGTTTAGGTACCCATTTTTAATGGGTCCTTTGATGTTAGTAACAAGGGTCTTTGGAACCCAAATGGACCATTCAATGTACTCATGAAGAGAACCAACAAATTTGGCATAAACATGCCCATCACTAGCACGGCATAACACATAAGAAGGGTTAAAATCGCCGGCTTTGTTGGGAGGGGTGGCATTGCCCTTCTTGACATTGCCGCCCTTTGCAGTGTTCTTTTTCTTCTCCTCGGAGGCACTCTCTCCCTCCTTCACAAAGGTTTGCATGAGAGGAGGAGGTCTTTTGGTCTTGTCATTCTTCTTCTTGTTCTTGGAGTCGGGCACGTACCCAACCCCTTCCTTGGCCACAACTCCCCTTTGGTTGATCAATAGATCATTGAGGTTCTTCTTGCCTTGTATGCAAGTCGCAAGACCTCTCTCAAGTTGCTCCTTCAACTTGGCATTTTCCTCAACAAGATGTATATGCTCACAACACGGGTTAGTAGCATTTGCATTGTCAATTAAAACCATATGAGGAAAAGTCGCTTTCTCCTTAGTTAGCTTCACTTGGAGTTGATCATGAGACTCCTTGAGACTAGCATGAATACCCTTCAAGGCCTTGTGGGCCTTGTCAAGTATATCAAACTCCTCTTTGAGTCTAGCAAGATCAACCCCAAGTTTGGCCTTCTCGGAATTTAGCACACGAGAAACAATGAGAACATGATCATAATCTTTCTTTAACTTAGCATGATCAACGTTGTGTGACTCCTCAAGAGCCAAACAAAGACCACGCTCTTCCTCAAGAGCATTGGAAAGATCCAAAATCTCATCGGCATAGTCACGACTATGCCCTTCCATCTTAGTGATGGTGTTTTCGTGAGCCTCGATCATGTCATTGGCTTCACCAAGTTGTTCCAAGAGACCAACAAAGTGCTTCTTGGATTTTCCCTTGAGTTTGCCCATAAAGGCCTCAAACTCATTAGCCTCCACATTATCTTCATCAAGTTCATTAATGCTATCCGCCGTAGAAGGATGATTAATGATGGTAGTTTTGATGTTGGAGGTTACCTTGTTGGTGGCTTTAGCCATGAGGCACTTGGCGGTGATGCTCTCATTGGGTGAGTCGAAGAGAGATACCCGTGGAGTCATCGCAATGGCAACGGAGGCCATGGCAACCGACTCATCACTTTCATCATCATCATCATCATCCTCATTGTACTCTTCTTGTACCACCTATGCCTTGGGAGGAGTCTTCTTGGTGAAGTTGCTCTTGTTGGGGAATGACTTGGCCTTGTCCTTTCGGATAAGCTTGCCACCATTGTCTTTCCTCTTCTCATATGGGCATTCCGCAACAAAATGACTCACGTTGCCGCAATTGTAGCAAGTCCTTACACGTTGCTTGCTCTTCGTGCCACTTGAGTTGTTTTTGCTAAAGTTTGGCCTCGAGTTTTTCTTGCTCCAAAATTGCCTTGAAGCAAGTGCCATGTGTGCATGATATGCATACTTTGTATCTTCGGGGTTGCTCTCCTCTTCTTCCTCTTCTTCTTCTTCAACGGTGAGCTTGGCCTTTAATGCAAGGTTAGGCCTCTTTGCCCTTTGAGAACGAAGCACCGCATTGTCGGCGGTCTTGTCCAAAATGTTCATGGCCACAAACTCATCCAACACTTCGCTTGAGGTCAAACTGTGGAAGTCCGGTCTTTGACGAATGACGGAGGACATGGCCTTGTGAAAGGGCATCATTGCCTTGAGGATTTTTCGCTTGATCCAATTGTTATCCGTGTCCTTGCTCCCGTGATCTCGTAGTGAGGCCGCAAGTTTGGTTACTCTCCGATAAAGCTCACGAGGTTCTTCATCTTCTTTCATTGCAAACTCATTGGCCTCATCTTGTACCACTTCATAGTTGGAGTGTTGAATGCTTGCGCTTCCCCGGTAGAGAGAGACAACACAATGCCATGCATCTTTGGCCAAGGCGAAGGGACGAAGATGAGGTAGGTCTTCGGGTGGAATTGCATCGTGAATGATGAAGCGAGCATTCTCATTGAATTGATTGTCCGCGGCTTCTCGAGGAGTGAAGTTGCTTGGATCATGTGGATAGAAACCTTCTTCAATGATTCTCCAAAGGTTAGTGTTCACATGATTTAAATGACATTTAAAGCGGTAAACCCAAGAATCAAAGTCCTCATTTTTCACAATCTTAGGGGGAGGACCGGCATGATTCAAATGAGTGGAAGGAACCGGTCCACCATAAACAAGTGGTGGTTCCACATGGGCAAAGATGTCGGTGCCATTCTTACCACTAGAAGAAGGAGCCTTTTCACTACTAGCTTCCCCCTTGTCAGGGATAGCATCCGTCACCTTGTTGGCGGGGTCACCCACTTTCAACGGCGCGGTGGATAGTTTAAGCCCCTCAAGAAATTTAGTAAACATGCTTTCAACTTCGGTCATCATGGAGGTTTTCAATGTCTCCAAGGCCACATTGAACTTCTCACGAGAGACCGAGGTTCCCCCATCGCCCGTAGATGAGATCGGATTCACATCGGAGTGTTCCTCCACACCGTCTACGGTATCAACCATACTCTTTGGACGGTAAAGTCCTTAATAAAGAGACGAGGCTCTGATACCAATTGAAAGGATCGATATGGTTGACTAGAGGGGGGTGAATAGGCAACTACCAATTTTTACTTTACTTTACCAAATTAAACTTTGCATCAAAGTAGGTTGTCTAGATGTGCAACTAGGTGAGCAACCTATAAGATGCAATAACAACAAGCATACAAGCAAGCAAGGGAAGTAACACTAAAGAGCTTGCACAAGTAAAGGTAAGAGATAACCAAGAGTGGATCCGGTGAAGACGAGGATGTGTTACCGAAGTTCCTTCCTTTTAAGGGGAAGTACGTCTCCGTTAGAGCGGTGTGGAGGCACAATGCTCCCTAAGAAGCCACTAGGGCCACCGTATTCTCCTCACGCCCTCACACAATGCGAGATGCCGTGATTCCACTATTGGTGCCCTTGAAGGCGGCAACCGAACCTTTACAAACAAGGTTGGGGCAATCTCCACAACTTAATCGGAGGCTCCCAACAAAACCATGAAGCTTCACCACAATGGACTATGGCTCCGTGGTGACCTCAACCGTCTAGGGTGCTCAAACACCCAAGAGTAACAAGATCCGCTAGGGATGAGTGGGGGAATCGAAAATCCCTTGGTGGAAGTGTAGATCGGGGCCTTCTCAACCACTCCTGAGCAAATCAACAAGTTTGATTGGCTAGAGAGATAGATCAGGCGAAAATGGAGCTTGAAGCATTTAATGGAGCTTGAGGGGGAAGAGGTAGGTCAAAGAGAAGAAGGGGACCCCTTTTTATAGTGGGGGCAACAATCCAACCGCTTCCCCTCACCAACTAGCCCCGCATGGGGCGGTACTACCGCTAGGTCAGCGGTACTACCGCACCGGCCAGCAGCACTGCCGCGCAGAGGAGACTAGTAGGGAAAAGGACCCAACGCGGTACTACCGCGGTGGTAGGGGCGGTACTACCGCTCCTGAAACGGTACTACCGCCTCTACAACCGCAACTAGTGCCGCAAAACCCGACACGAGAAAAAGACCCCTCGAGTCGAGGCGGTAGGAGCCAGACAGCCCAGCGGTACTACGGCAGCGGGGTCACGGGCGGTACTACCGCTGTGGAGCGGAACTGCCGCTTGTGACCCTTCAGCCGTACTACCGCTGGTAGTGCGGTACTACCGCTAGGACACTGAAGAGAGAGAGAGAGAATCTCTCCAAAGAGGCTGAGACGAGGCGGTGGTGCCAGGCACCCCCGCGGTACTACTGTTGTGGAGTCACGGGCGGTACTACCGCTGTGGAGCGGTACTGCCCCTTGTGGCTCCTCAGCGGTACTACGGCTGGGTTGCGCGGTACTACCGCTGGGACCCAGACAGGACAAAGAAAAGCGGAGAGATCTCTTCAATGGAATGGAAAAGCTCGGAGGGTGAGAAGCTGATGTGTACATGTTGATTCCACCCATGCAATACCCTAGCGGACCCCCTCTTGATAGTACGGTGCCCTCTACGCAACTAGTCCACCGAGAGAGAAACGAAAGAGCTACACCGTCTTGAAAGACACTCCGAAGGGAAGAAAACGTCTCGTGCCAGGGGTGAATCTGTGAACTATTCAAAGCACATGATTAGTCCGCAAACATGTTGTCATCAATCACCAAAACTACCTTGAGAGAGATATGCCGTAACAACAGGTGACTAGCGGGTGTCAGTTTCTCCAGCTTTAGTTGAACCGAGTGTGGCTATGCCCGGTCCTTGAGAAGGTTAAAACAGCACTAACTTGACAAACTATCGTTGTGGTTTTTGATGCGTAGGTAAGAACGGTTCTTGCTCAGCTCGTAGCAGCCACGTAAAACTTGCAACAACAAAGTAGAGGACGTCTAACTTGTTTTTGCAGGGCATGTTGTGTTGTGATATGGTCAAGACGTGATGAGATATAAGTTGTTGTATAAGATGATCATGTTTTGTTGAAGTTATCGGCAACTGGCAGAAGCCTTATGGTTGTCTCTTTATTGCATAAGATGCAAGCGCCAAATAATTGCTTTACAATTATCACTATGCGATAGCAATAGTTGCAAGAGCAATAGTTGGCGAGACGACCATGTGACGACACATTGATATCGATCAAGATGATGGAGATCATGATGTCATGCCGGTGACGATGGAAATCATGACGATGTTTTGGAGATGGAGATCAAAGGCACAAGATGATGATGGCCATATCATGTCACATATTTTGATTGCATGTGATGTTTATCTTTTATGCATCTTATCTTGCTTTAATTGACGGTAGCATTATAAGATGATCTCTCACTAAATTTCAAGATAAAAGTGTTCTCCCTGAGTATGCACCATTGCCAAAGTTCGTCGTGCCCAAACACCACGTGATGATCGGGTGTGATAAGCTCTACGTCCATCTACAATGGGTGCAAGCCAGTTTTGCACACGCAGAATACTCAGGTTAAACTTGACGAGCCTAGCATATGCAGATATGGCCTCGGAACACTGAGACTGAAAGGTCGAGCGTGAATCATATAGTAGATATGATCAACATAGTGATGTTCACCATTGAAAACTACTCCATTTCACGTGATGATCGGTTATGGTTTAGTTGATTTGGATCACGTGATCACTTAGAAGATTAGAGGGATGTCTTTCTAAGTGGGAGTTCTTAGGTAATATGATTAATTGAACTTATATTTATCATGAACTTAGTCCTGGTAGTATTAGCATATCTATGTTGTAGATCAATAGCTCGCGTTTAGCTCCCCTATTTTATTTTTGGTATGTTCCTAGAGAAAACTAAGTTTAAAGATGTTAGTAGCAATGATGCGGATTGGATCCGTGATCTGAGGTTTATCCTCATTGCTGCACAGAAGAATTATGTCCTTAATGCACCGCTAGATGATAGACCTATTGCAGGAGCAGATGCAGACGTCATGAACGTTTGGCTAGCTCAATATGATGACTACTTGATAGTTTAGTGCACCATGCTTAAACGGCTTAGAATCGGGACTTCAAAGACGTTTTGAACGTCATGGACCATATGAGATGTTCCAGGAGTTGAAGTTAATATTTCAAGTAACTACCCGAGTTGAGAGATATGAAGTCTCCAACAAGTTCTATGGCTAAAAGTTGGAGGAGAATAGCTCAAGAAGTGAGCATGTGCTCAGATTGTCTAGGTACTACAATCGCTTGAATCAAGTGGGAGTTAATCTTCCAGATAAAATAGTGATTGACAGAATTCTCTAGTCACCATCACCAAGTTAGTAGAACTTCGTGATGAACTATAATATGCAAGGGAAAACGGAAACGATTCCCAAGCTCTTCGTGATGCTGAAATCGACGAAGGTAGAAATCAAGAAAAGCATCAAGTGTTGATGGTAAACAAAACCACTAGTTTCAAGTAAAGGGACAAAGGTAAGAAAGGGGAACTTCAAGAAGAACGGCAAGCAAGTTGCTGCTCAAGTGAAGAAGCCCAAGTCTGGTCCTAAGCCTGAGACTAAGTGCTTCTACTGCAAAGGGACTGGTCACTGGAAGCGGAACTGCCCCATGTATTTGGCGGATAAGAAGGATGGCAAAGTGAATAAAGGTATATTTGATATACAGATTATTGATGTGTATTTTACTAGTGTTCGTAGCAACCCCTCGGTATTTGATACTGGTTCAGTTGCTAAGAGTAGTAACTCGAAACGGGAGTTGCAGAATGAATAGAGACTAGTTAAGGGTGAAGTGACGATGTGTGTTGGAAGTGGTTCCAAGATTGATATGATCATCATCGCACACTCCCTATACTTTCAGGATTAGTGTTGAACCTAAATAAGTGTTATTTGGTGTTTGTGTTGAGCATGAATATGATTTGATCATGTTTATTGCTATACGGTTATTCATTTAAGTAAGAGAATAAATTGTTGTTCTGTTTACATGAATAAAAACCTTCTGTGGTCATACACCCAATGAAAATGGTTTGTTGGATCTCGATCGTGGTGATACACATTTTTATAATATTGAAGACAAAATATGCAAAGTTA
This sequence comes from Triticum monococcum, assembly GCA_034509565.1. Classification (NCBI taxonomy): domain Eukaryota; kingdom Viridiplantae; phylum Streptophyta; class Magnoliopsida; order Poales; family Poaceae; genus Triticum; species Triticum monococcum. The sequence continues at coordinate 747,387,709 of CM067843.1, read as the reverse complement.
ATAATGATAGTGCTACTTATTTGTGGCACTGCCATTTAGGTCATATTGGTGTAAAATGCATGAAGAAAATCCATGCTGATGGGCTTTTGGAATCACTTGATTATGAATCAGTTGATGCTTGCGAACCATGCCTCATGGGCAAGATGACTAAGACTCCGTTCTTCGGAACAATGTAGCAAGCAACAGATTTGTTGGAAATCATGCATACTGATGTATGTGGTCCGATGAATATTGAAGCTCGCGGCAGGGTATCATTATTTTCTGATCTTCACAGATGATTTGAGCAGATATGAGTATATCTACTTGATGAAACACAAGTCTGAAACATTTGAAAAATTCAAAGAATTTCAGAGTGAAGTGGAGAATCATCGTAACAAAAATAAAAATGTCTACGATATGATCGCAGAAGTAAAATATTTGAGTTACGAGTTTGGCCTTCAGTTAAAACAATGTGAAATAGTTTCACTACTCACGCCACCTGGAACACCACAGTGTAATGGTGTGTCCGAACCTCGTAACCGTGCTTTATTAGATATGGTGCGATCTATGATGTCTCTTACCGATTTCCACTATCGTTTTGGGGTTATGCATTAGAGATAGCTATATTCACCTTAAATAGGGCACCATCTAAATCCGTTGAGACGACGGCGTATGAACTGTGGTTTGGCGAGAAACCTAAGCTATCATTTCTTAAAGTTTGGGACTGCGATGCTTATGTGAAAAAGTTTCAACTTGATAAGCTCGAACCCAAATCGGAGAAGTAAATCTTCATAGGATACCCAAAAGAAAATGTTGGGTACACCTTCTATCACAGATCCGAAGGCAAGATATTCATTGCTGAGAATGGATCCTTTCTAGAGAAGGAGTTTCTCTCAAAAGAAGTGAGTGGGAGGAAAGTAGAACTTGATAAGGTAATTGTACCTTCTCCCTTATTGGAAAGTATTTCATCACAGAAATCTGTTCATGTGACTACTACACCAATTAGTGAGGAAGCTAATGATGATGATCATGTAACTTCAGATCAAGTTACTACCGAATCTCGTAGGTAAACCAGAGTGAGATCCGCACCAGAGTGGTACGGTAATCCTTTTCTGGAAGTCATGTTACTAGACCATGACGAACTTGCGAACTATGAGGAAGCGATGATGAGCCCAGATTCCGCGAAATGGTTTGAGGCCATGAAATCTGAGATGAGATCCATGTATGAGAACAAAGTATGGACTTTGATTGACTTGCCCAAATGATCGGCGAGCCATTGAGATTAAATGGATCTTCAAGAGGAAGACGGACGCTGATAGTAGTGTTACTATCTACAAAGCTAGAATTGTCGCAAAATGTTTTCGACAAGTTCAAGGTGTTGACTACGATGAGAGTTTCTCACTCGTATCTATGCTTAAGTCTGTCCGAATCATGTTAGCAATTGCCGCATTTTATGAAATCTGGCAAATGGATAAACAAAACTGCATTCCTTAATTGATTTAGAAGAGTTGTATATGATGCAACCAGAAGGTTTTGTCAATCCTAAAGGTACTAACAAAATATGCAAGCTCCAACGATCCATCTATGGACTGGTGCAAGCATATCGGAGTTGGAATATATGCTTTGATGAGTTGATAAAAGCATATAGTTTTATACAGACTTGCGGTGAAGCCTGTATTTACAATAAAGTGAATGGCAGCACTACAACATTTCTGATAAGTATATGTGAATGACATATTGTTGATCGGAAATGATGTAGAATTATTCTGCAAAGCATAAAGGAGTGTTTGAAAGGAGTGTTTCAAAGAAAGACCTCGGTGAAGCTGCTTACATATTGAGCATCAAGATCTATAGAGATAGATCAAGACGCTTGATAAGTTTTTCAATGAGTACATACCTTGACAAGATTTTGAAGTAGTTCAAAATGGAACAGTCAAAGAAGGAGTTCTTGCCTGTGTTACAAAGGTGTGAAGTTGAGTAAGACTCAAAACCCGACCACGACAGAAGATAGAGAGTGAATGAAAGTCATTCCCTATGTCTCAGCCATAGGTTCTATAAAGTATGCCATGCTGTGTACCAGACCTATTGTATACCCTGCCCTGAGTTTGGCAAGGGAGTACAATAGTGATCTAGGAGTAGATCACTGGACATTGCTCAAAATTATCCTTAGTGGAATAAGGATATGTTTCTCGATTATGGAGGTGACAAAAGGTTCGTCGTAAAGAGTTACGTCGATTCAAGCTTTGACACCAATCTGGATGACTCTAAGTCTCGATCTAGATACATATTGAAAGTGGGAGCAATTAGCTCGAGTAGCTCTGTGCAGAGCATTGTTGGCATAGAAATTTGCAAGATACATACGGATCTGAATGTTGCAGACCCGTTGACTAAACTTCTCTCACAAGCAAAACATGATCACACCTTAGTACTCTTTGGGTGTTAATCACATAGCTATGTGAACTAGATTATTGACTCTAGTAAACCCTTTGGGTGTTGTTCACATGTCGATGTGAACTATGGGTGTTAATCACATGGTGATGTGAACTATTGGTATTAAATCACATGGTGATGTGAACTAGATTATTGACTCTAGTGCAAGTGGGAGACTGAAGAAAATATGCCCTAGAGGCAATGATAAAGTTATTATTTATTTTCTTATATCATGATAAATGTTTATTATTCATGCTAGAATTGTATTAACCGGAAACATAATACATGTGTGAATACATAGACAAACAGAGTGTCACTAGTATGCCTCTACTTGACTAGCTCGTTGATCAAAGATGGTTATGTTTCCTAACCATAGACATGAGTTGTCATTTGATTAACGGGATCACATCATTAGGAGAATGATGTGATTGACTTGACCCATTCCGTTAGCATAGCACTTGATCGTTTAGTTTGTTGCTATTGCTTTCTTCATAACTTATACATGTTCCTATGACTATGAGATTATGCAACTCCCGTTTACCGGAGGAACACTTTGTGTGCTACCAAACATCACAACGTAACTGGGTGATTATAAAGGTGCTCTACGGGTGTCTCCAAAGGTACTTGTTGGGTTGGCGTATTTCGAGATTAGGATTTGTCACTCCGATTGTCGGAGAGGTATCTCTGGGCCCACTCGGTAATGCACATCGCTATAAGCCTTGCAAGCATTGCAACTAATGAGTTAGTTGCGGGATGATGTATTACGGAACAAGTAAAGAGACTTGCCGGTAACGAGATTGAACTAGGTATTGAGATACCGACGATCGAATCTCGGGCAAGTAACATACCGATGACAAAGGGAACAACGTATGTTGTTATGCGGTCTGACTGATAAAGATCTTCGTAGAATATGTAGGAGCCAATATGGGCATCCAGGTCCCGCTATTGGTTATTGACCAGAGAGGTGTCTCGGTCATGTCTACATAGTTCTCGAACCCGTAGGGTCCGCAGGCTTAACGTTCGTTGACGATATAGTACTATATGAGTTATGTATGTTGATGACCGAATGTTGTTCGGAGTCCGGGATGAGATGACGGACATGACGAGGAACTCCGGAATGGTTCGGAGATAAAGTTTGATATATGGGATAGTAGTGTTTGATCTCCGGAAGGGTTCCGGAATTCACCGGAAGGGGTTCCGGATGTTTCCCGAAATGTTTGGGCACGAGAACACTTTATCTGGGCCAAAGGGGAAAGCCCACGAGGCTTTTGGAAAGTGCAAAAGGAAGTTTTGCGGAGACCAGAGGCTAGACGCCAGGAACCCTGGCATCTAGGGGGTAGACGCCGGGAACCCTGGCGTCTAGCCCTGGAGTCCAAGGACTCTTGCCTTTTGGGTGAAACCGACTTTGAGGAGGCTTTTACTCCAAGTTTCGACCCCAGGGCTCAACATATAAATAGAGGGGTAGGGCTAGCACCAAAGACACATCAAGAAACACCAAGCCGTGTGCCGGCAACCCCGTCCCCTCTAGTTTATCCTCCGTCATAGTTTTCGTAGTGCTTAGGCGAAGCCCTGCGGAAATTGTTCTTCACCAACACCGTCACCATGCCGTCGTGTTGCCGGAACTCATCTACTACTTCTCCCCTCTTGCTGGATCGAGAAGGCGAGGACGTCACCGAGCCGAACGTGTGCAGAACTCGGAGGTGCCGTGCTTTCGGTACTTGGATCGGTCGGACGTGAAGACGTACGACTACATCAACCGCGTTGATATAACGCTTCCGTGAACGGTCTACGAGGGTACGTAGACAACACTCTCCCCTCTCGTTGCTATGCATCACCATGATCTTGCGTGTGCATAGGAAAATTTTGAAATTACTACGTTCCCCAACAATCCTATGATATGTTGTTGAAAAAAAATGAGAAAGCATTGCATGATTTTATTACATTCACAGTTCCCGGCGAGGTTGAGGGAGGGGTGAAGGTAGCAGGGCCATCTCTGGGATTAAACTAGAAGGTGTCATGCTGCCGGGAGATCAAGGGGACGCTTAGCTCGCTGGTGATCACCCTACAGACTCGCAGGTAACTGTAGTGAATACAGATCCTAGATGCACCTGCGATGACACACCCTTATATAATTTGGTGCCAAAACCTAGGTCGATGTACATCCCGCGCAACATGGTGGGCACTGTCAGCGGAGACCTCCGCCTCTTGGTCTGCAAAAAATAAGAAGATATGTGTAGTTATCACATCTTGTGTCAAAGTATCAACAAATTCCACAACTCCACCAAATCATATGCACTATCCAAATCTAGATAACACACACAGTAATATTAAACATGCTTGATACAATATATACTTACCGCATCTGGATGCGCGATGCAATCTGCATGTAGCGTACTCGCCATCGGCACCTAGCGTGAGCCTCCTAATCACTTCACCTCATTGGGCACAACACGCTCATGCAACCACAATGCATTCTTCTTCTGCAACCGATATGCTTTCCTCTATGTCCTTAAAGTACTACAGATGCAAGCCTTCCTGGTGATGATCATTTGTATGCATAACGATATTGGTTAATTAAAACATGCACTAAATTGAAGTAGCACATCCAACAATGCCACATCGTAGCCATCAACATGGTGCCTTGTGTAGGCAGCTTGAACTGAGTCCTCGCCAATGGTTTGTGGCTCCATGCATCACTTCCTGGGGGCAACAACGCTGGGAGAGAGAGAGAGATGTTTGCAAGGTAGAGGGTATAGAGATGTCACCGAGAAGGAGAACCCAACTGTCCGATCGTCCAACATCGGCACATTTTTTTAGCAAAAGAGGGGTTTGCCCCTCAATTTTCGTTTTCTCACTCCCACCATCATAAGTCACTTAACATAACTCCTACTAAGTCTATACAGACCTGGCCCAACTTGGTCACATACTCACATCAAGCAACCGAACATTGAAAGATAAACGATCAACTAGACATTATACTACACAAAAGTGGCAGATCACATGCCAGGTGAGATACCAACACGCTCCTGTGAACTCAGCTTTAGTCACCAAGTCTTGCAACACCCAGCCTTGATCCCTATGCAACACGATAGACTTTACTTGCCACTTGTTCTACCACCTAATTTGCCCCCAGCATCAACGTTCTTTCCTCTAGTTCCTTTATCTGTAAAATGGTCCAATCTGAAATCCAGTTGCATATTAGTTTCACCACACACATAGGACCATAAATTTTCTTTCTGTTGAATATCATGTCATATGACTTTTCCAAATTGCCCAAAATAGGGCTGAAATTCCTACTAAAACCAACTTTCTGTTGGGGAACGCAGTATTTCAAAACAATTCCTACGAACACGCAAGATCTATCTAGGAGATGCATAGAAATGAGAGGGGAGAGTGTGTCTACGTACCCTCGTAGACCGAAAGCGGAAGCATTTAGTAACGCGATTGATGTAGTCGAACGTCTTCGCGATCCAACCGATCCAAGTACCGAACGCACGGCACCTCCGCGATCTGCACACATTCAGCTCAGTGACGTCCCTCGAACTCTTGATCCAGTTAAGGCCGAGGGAGAGCTAGTCAGCATGACGGCGTGGTGATGGTGATGATGAAGTTACCGACGCAGGGCTTTGCCTAAGCACTACGACTATATGACCGAGGTGGAAAACTGTGGAGGGGGGCACCGCACACGGCTAAGACAAATCTTGGAGTGCCTTCGGGGTACCCCCCCCTGCCCACGTATATAAAGGAGGGGGAAGAGGAGGCTTGCCTAGGAGGGGCGCGCCTATAGGGGAAGTCCAACTACGATTCCCAATCCTAGTTGAAGTCCCCTTCCTTTTCCAAGAGGGGAGAGAGGGGAGGAGTAGGAGAGGGAGAAGGAAAGAGAGGGGGGCGCCGCCCCCTCCCTAGTCCAATTCGGACTTGCCATGGGGGGGGGGGGGCACGCGGCCACCCCTTGAGGCCCTTCTCTCCTTTCCCGTATGGCCCATTAAGGCCCACTACTTCCCCCGGTGAATTCTCGTAACTCTTCGGTACTCCGAAAAATAACCGAATCACTCGGAACCTTTCCGATGTCCGAATATAGCCTTCCAATATATCGATCATTACGTCTCGACCATTTCGAGACCCTCGTCATGTCTGTGATCTCATCCGGGACTCTGAACAACCTTCGGTACATCAAATCACATAACTCATAATATAAATCATCATCAAACATTAAGCGTGCGGACCCTACGGGTTCGAGAACCATGTATACATGAACGAGACACATCTCCGGTCAATAACCAATAGCGGAACCTGGATGCTCATATTGGCTCCTACATATTCTATGAAGATCTTTATCGGTCAAACCGCATAACAATATACGTTGTCCCCTTTGTCATCGATATGTTACTTGCCCGAGATTCGATCGTCGGCATCCTCATACCTAGTTCAATATCGTTACCGGCAAGTCTCTTTACTCGTTCCGTAATGCATCATCCCGCAACTAACTCATTAGTCACATTGCTTGCAAGGCTTATAGTGATGTGCATTACCGAGAGGGCCCAGAGATACCTCTCCGACAATCGGAGTGACAAATCCTAATCTCGATCTATGCCAACAAACACCATTGGAGACACCTGTAGAGCATCTTTATAATCACCCAGTTACGTTGTGACGTTTGATAGCACACAAGGTGTTCCTCCGGTATTCGGGCGAGTTGCATAATCTCATAGTCATAGGAACATGTATAAGTTATGAAGAAAGCAATAGCAATAAACTAAACGATCATAGTGCTAAGCTAATGGATGGGTCATGTCAATCACATTATTCTTTAATGATGTGATCCCGTTTATCAAACGAAAACTCATGTCTATGGTTAGGAAACTTTAACGTGATTAACGAGCTAGTCAAGTAGAGGCATACTAGTGACACTCTGTTTGTCTATGTATTCACACATGTACTAAGTTTCCGGCTAATACAATTCTAGCATGAATAATAAACATTCATCATGATATAAGGAAATATAAATAACAACTTTATTATTGCCTCTAGGGCATATTTCCTTCACTTTCGATCATTCTTCGCAAATGTTTTGATCCATCTGCTAAAGCAATCATGCAAATCAATAGGAATGGAATGTAAATCAAAAGCACATCTTAAAATATTCCAAATCAATTTAGGTACAGAGCAAGAGAAAAACAAATGATCAATGCTTTCATCTTGTCCACAGTAAATGCAATTCTTATCTCCTTTCCATCCCCTTTTCAACAAACTATATCTAGTTAATATGCTTTTCCTATTCAAAACCCAAAGACAAACTTTTATTTTAGTAGGCACTTTGACTTTCACAGAAATTTATGAGGGAAGCCACAATCATTCTTGATTAAGTGCAAGTACAAAGATTTCATAGAGAACACTCTATCATAAGTGAGCATCCACATGGGTTTATCTCTACCACCATGCATCAACACTTCCTCACATCTCAATTTTAAACTGTTCTAAATGTCTAAAGACTCCAAAAAGAGCTCTTGTAAAAGAAAGTTTTGCCATCCTTTTTCAATAGCTTCTAAAACATAAATGTTATGATCATTGTTGATAAATAAATATTAGGATGGGCTTCTTTCAAAGGTTTATATCAACCCACCAATCCTCCTAGAATCTATTTTTTTTCATCCCCAATTTTTTTAACATTGTGATAAAAAAGTCCCTTCACTTTTAATATGCTAGACCAGAATTGAGAATCCCTAGATCTATGTGTAATTCCAGAACACACTTCCCTTTCACATAAGCATAGGCACAAATAGCCGTGCTATAGGGGGTGGCGGCAAGGCAGAGGGCACCAAGGTGTCACATGGAAGAAGAAGAACGCGGCTGACCGAGCAGCACAAATAGCAAAACCATAGGAGGTGGCGGACAAATGATATATAGGGTAAAAAAAAAAGAATTAGCAGCGGATCTACGTGCGAGCGACACTGCGGATGCGGCTGCCTTCCAGTGCTACCCTCTCCGCCGTAACACATCGAAACAGATGAGGTAGCCATGCATGTAGCTTGTTCCATGTTACCGTCTTTGCCTCCATCAGATCATCGCAACATCGACGCAGATCTTTTGCCTCGTTGGAGCCCATCCCGCCTAACTGGACACACACCTGGAGACTAATTAAATCATTAACCAGTAGACTGTGTGGTTCCGGTTTTTATTAGCGGGGGTTGGAAATCATGGCAGGATCAACAAGTCGTGCTACATACTCCTTGTTAGATGGAAGACATGGTAATGTACATCCTCAAAATCTAGATAGAAAATAACTCGATATGAAACAGAGGCTAATAGGTTCGATACACATATCAGAAAAATCCGAAAAAAGTATATAGACGAGCATCGGGCAAAAGACTGGATAGAGGGGGACCCGCAGGCTTCACACGCCCCTGGCTCATGACCGGGGGTGGACCGTGAGGTAGGGACACATGGGCCCCAAGTGTCTCCCCTCTGTTACTTCTTTCGTCCGATATTCCTGACTTTCATAAAAGCTCGCAAAAAAATTACATAATTGTCAGGAGGTCATTTTCAAACCTTTTCACATACCTATTTTTTCCGGTTGTGGAGCCTCCCAGAATTTATTTTCAATGAATTCTTCTGGGGTACTTAGTTTTATAACATCGGTTTCCACTTCAAGAGGTTGTTTGACGTGAGGTAGGCAATAGAATGTTGAGTCTTTCCCCGTTCACCACTTCTTGTGCCCATGGCATCACTGATCTTGATTGCACCTAACCGGTAATGCCCTCCATGATATTTGGACCTTCCCATTTTGATAGAAGTTTATTAGCAAAATGTCTGAAACTAGACTTGAAGAAAATAAGTTTGTCTCCTATTTTTAATTCATATTGTATCTCTCCTCACGCCAATTTTTAACTTTTTATTTAAACATCTTTGCATTTTCGTAATATTCATTCCTCCATTCATCTAAAGCACTCATGTCAAACAACCTCTTCTCTTCGGCTAACTGGAAATTATAACTAATTTGATTGACATGCATCCCAATGAGCTTCATGATCTAGTTCTAAGGGTAAGTGACATGTTGTCCATAAAGCATTTTTTATTGTAACATACCCATAAAATTTTTATATACGGTTCTATAAGCCCAAAGTGTGTCATTTAATTTCTCTAACCAATCCTTCCTGGATTACTAATTTTCTTTTTACAAGATTAGTTTGATCTCTCTATTTGTTACCCTACTTACCCACTAGATTGAGTATGATACTACTTTGTGATTTACATCACACTTACCTTCCAACTTCGGTGCCTCTCCTCGAGGAAAAAGAGGGATTGTTTTTCCTAAGGCCCTTGCGAAGTTTACCTAAGGATGGTTGGTAGTTACAGAGTGTCTTCTTTTTGCAGAGTTTATTTTGGGGAGCACTTGGCAAAGTCCTTGTTTACCGAGTACCCACAGAAAAGAACTCGACGAGCCTTTTTCCCGTAGTGGTATATCTAACTCTAATCTGAATCACTAGGCGTTTCAAAAGAATCAGTTCGGATATCATGCCAAGAACTAACTAGTAGGTAAAAGATTGCATACAAAATAATACGAGGCAGAAGATTACTAAACATGTTGGAGCAAGGATAGCATAATGTGCCTGATGCATGCTCCCAAACAAACAGCATACGTAGGATGCAGTTCATCATGGGTTTCTCGGTGACTATGGTTGATCATTGTAATTCACAACCATACCAGATAACTGTTAAGCCATGCAGAACAAGACTAACCAAGTTGGGGATGCACACATTTATTAATCTAGATTATTATCCTATGATCGAAGCAAATGCCATCACAGAAAATGATTAAACGCATAGTAGTAGTGTGTTCAAAATCCCAATTTTTGACATGCTCCTAAACTGCAATTCGATTCGGTTGTCCCACAGATACAAGATGCATGTCAGCATCACACTACTACTCCTATATTACAAGCTAAATTAAGAATATCCACGGTTCTCCGGAAATTAAACACAGATATAGTAGCAGCAGATTATACAGACCAGACTTAACTGATATCAATCAAAAGGTTGGACGATGAACTAGAGAGACTAGATAATGCAACATCAAGTAGCAACAATGCAACTGAAATCATGTACGCTGGTTCTACCTTCAGGCACATCTAGTAGGGACATCAGGCCACCACAGATGATAACACAATTAGGCAGTAGGTTTGGATGAACAGGGACATCAAGCAAACTGTGCCTGATCGATGCTCCCAGTCCCAAATAACCAACATGTAGCTACGAAGATTACCAAACATGGTGGTGACATCACATAACTTGATTAAAACACACAGCAGATGCAATTTTATCGTGCAACTCGATTCGATCGTCCACGAACAAAGATGCAGCTTCGGCATTGAACTAGTACGATAGCTCCTGCAATTCTAAGATAGATTGCATCCAGATCATAGTAGCATATTAGCAGGTTAATCTGAAGGACCCAACTCAACTGAAGCCATAAGAAGTCTGCAATGCATGATGAACTATCTAGAGATGATAGATGAAGTCAACCACTGGTATATATGCTAGGAGGAGTATGGCATAATTCGATCAGCAATTCAAGGGATCCCACCCCCCTTGGGTCGACAGCCTCGATCGATCAGATCAGGTGAAGTTGTAAGCTGGCTAATCTGTTGATGGGTCAGCTGAGGTAGTGTGCTGGCTAATCTGCAGTGAGATGAACATGGTGAATCGAACTGTCAGATTGATGCTCATGCCGGTAGATTCTACAGTAAGAAGGAGCACGAGAGAGGTTTGGAGTTCGGACCTCAACTCCGAGGTAGGCGTGCTTGTCGGCCAACTCGGTGAGGCGGGCGACCTCCTCGGCGTCGGCGTAGCGGGAGAGGACGGTGACGGCGTGGTCGATGTGCTTCACGGCGAGGTTGGTGATCTTGTTTGCGCGGCGCAGGTAGTCGAGCGCCTTGTGCACGTCCTGACGGGGCTTGCTGCTCTTCTTGGCGGCGGCGTCCGGGCGGTCGGCGTCGGCGGAGGCGGCATCAGGCGCGGGCTTGCCGGGGACGGGGGCCTGGCCGCCGACGAGGCACTCGACGCAGCGCGGGAGGTGGTGCTCCTCGAGCATCTTGACGGCCAGGAGGGCGGCCTCGAGGCGGGCGAAGGCGTGGGCCTGGGTGGTGGGGCGGGGCGGGAGCCGCTGCGCGAGCAGCGCGTCGTAGAGCTGCTCGTCGGGCATGAGCGCGAAGGCAATGTTGATGGCGGCTATGGCGCTGTTCTCCACGGCGATCTCGACGCAGCTCCCGAGCATCTTGGCGCTGGCCTCCAGGCCGAGGTAGTAGACCTTGATGACGTCCGAGCCGAGCTCCCCGAGCCTGGCGTCGGCGTCGGCGTCGGCGGGGGCGGGGGCGGCCGCCTTGTGGCGCTGCAGGCGGCGGTGGAGCTCCAGGAGGCGCTCGCGCTGCGCCCGCACGTTCTTGGCGGCCATCATGGCCTGCGTCAGGACCACCTCCAGGTCCTTCTTGCCCACCTGTCTCGCCATGGCCGGAGCCCGGACGTGAGTTCTTGGAGAGGAGAGGAGAGCAAGCCAGCAAGGTTGGGGTTTTCCGGAGAGGCGAGCGACAGAGAATGCAGGCAGGTGAAAGGACGACGCGTGTCGAGCGGCTACTGGAGAGCTAATGGAGGCAATGCTGCTCTGCAGGATGGGCCCACCAGAACCGCGTCTCAGCCTGCACGTTGACTCCTTTTGACCGGGGTGGCGTGCTCCCTCCGCTACCACTACAAGACGTGCAATTTCAGAAATTTAGGAAAGGTGGCAGATGAATAGCATTTGGGAAATGCCACCAATAGTACCGTGAAACTCTCTCTCCAGGATAGAAGTTTGACCATGTATTTGACTAGCAAAATCAAAATGTTAAAATATCATAAAAAGAACATGTTGTTGGATTCGTATTCAGATGTATTTTTTATTGAAATATTTTTGCTACATATAAATTATATTTTATAAGTTAAATTCACTATAAAAATATGATCAAAATACGAGGACTAGTAACCCGAACGGAGGTAGTAGCACGACATTGCTGATCTACCTCCTTCCCCCGCCCCCTTTCTCCATTCGCCACCTCCGCAACGAAAAGAGACATGGAGCTTATTGTTTCGTGTCGATGGTAGTAGCTGGGTTTTTCTATTAAGGTTTTGATCCTTTGTCGTCGATGGTGTGGCGATGGAGCTATCGTCAAACATGGATCAAGTCTTCCCTGGCTCATTCACGCGCTAATGGTGTTTTTGCGTTGTTGCGAGGTGTTTCCCTTGATCTGGTTCTTTGAGTCGGATTTGTTTTTATTCCGTAGGTTTATCTCGGTGGCACTATCCGGCAGAGCAGATGGCATGATTGTGTGTTTTGGTCCTCTAGCTTCTGTTTCGCCCGACAAAGGTTGGCTAACTTCAACCTCGTCATAGAGTGTATAGGAGTTGTGTTCCTTAACCTGTCCGGGCTATACAACGTGGTGATTATCAAATTGAAAATTTGAGTGAATCAATGAATTGACCAACCTGTAGAGCAACAAGAAGCAAAACTTATGATCTTCATGGTTGACAAGCATGATGGCCACATTGTCTCTGCTCGTGCAACTGCACTGCAAAACTTCATGTCAGTGTTGGAGATGGTGTATCTTAATAAATAACACCAATGCAACTAATTAATTATTCCTTAGAAAAAATCCATTGTTTTGATTTTGTTATAGATTTTATTTCATTATTTCTTCTTAATGGGTAATACCAATGCCACTAATTCGTTATTCCTTATAAAAATTCATTATTCCACAAAACTTACAATATTTTGATTTTTTTAGTTTTTATTTAATTTTCTTTCTTCTAAAAGGGTAATACCAATGCCCCTAATCAATTCTTCCTTATAAAAAATCATTATTTTGATTATTTTGTTTTTATTTCTTCATTAATGGTAATATCAATGCCAGTAATTTATTTCTCCATACGAAACTTTTTTAATGAACTTAAGTAATATACGCTTATCCTTGCATATTATGAAGAAAGCGTACTTTCTGTGTGAATTATGCGCAAAAAAATTCATTAAGTGTTTTAATATTTTTATTTTCTTTTTTGGGAAGAGTAATAGCAATGCCACTAATTCATTCTTCCCTAGAAAACTTTATTAATTTGATTTTGTTTTAGTTTCATATTTTGTTCTCTTTCTTCTTTAAGGCTAATAACAATGCCACTAATCCATTGCTTCCTAGGATACTTACTATTCTATGAAAACCCCACTCTATATGCTTATTCTTGCATATTAAAAGAAAACACGATTTCAATGTAAACCGTGTGCAAATTTTGTCATTACTTTTTTTGTTTTATTTTATTTATTATCTAAGGGTAATACCACTAATCCAGTCTTCTTTAGAAAATTTACTTATATTTTTCTTTATTTTTTCATTTTATTCTTTAAAGGCAATACCTATGGCACTAATTTATTCTTTTTTTAGAAAACTGAGTTTTTCGGAAATTCCATTGTTATATGTTATCCTTGCATATTATAATAAAATGTATTTTCTGTGTAAATTGTGGAAAATTTGTGTTATTATTATTTAAAACGTTTTTTTTCTTAAAGGTGATATGAATGCCACTAATTCATCCTTTCTTTGAAAATTTAATTATTTTTGACTTTTTTAGTTTTTATTTCGTTTTCTTTCTTCTTTATGGGTAATGCCAATGCTACTAATACATCCTTTCAAATGAATGTTTTTTTTAGAATTTCAGTATTATATGCTAATTATTGCATATTACAAAAGGTGCAATTTTCTGTATAAACGGTGTGCAAATTATGTTATTTGTTTTAGTTTTTTTCACTTTCTTTTTTGAAAGGGCAATACCAATTCTACTAATTCATTTTTTGGGGGAACCTCTTTTTTGTGCGAATTCAAGTATTGGGCGTTTATTTTATGCATATTATAAAACGCACAAGTTGTGCAATGGCAGAGCTATGTGCACGGCAAGATTAGAGAAAACAGTGAAGGAATTTCTTCATTGTGTTTTATTTATTTTTCACATTGAAGGATAACACCGATGCCACTAGTTCATTCTTTCTTTGAAAAGTTCATTATTTTGATTTCGTTTCATTTTTATTTTATTTTAGTTGTTCTTATAGGGTAATACCAGTGCCGCTTATTCATTATTTCCTAGAAAACCTTCATTACTTTATTTCTTCTTTATTGGAGCTTTTAAACATGATGGAACTTTGGAAGGAAGGGAGGGACCTCTGCTCTGCTCTTCGCCAGTACGAAATTCAGTGAGATGACCCTTGGTTTATTCGATCATATGGATGGCTCATGGGCTTCTGTGGCGTCCCATCCCATCACATCAAATGAAGCGACGTATCATCCGGACAGAAAATCATCATCTTGTGCAGTGTAGCATATCTCTACCTGTGACCGTCAACAGGACTTTACCACCTTGGCTGTCAAAGTGGGGTCAAAAGTGGTCATCCATCGTTCAAAAGTTGTCATCCATCGTACTGGCAGGGCACTGGTAGCAGTCCCGTCCTGCACTCACTGTACACCCCATGGAAAATATACAGTAGTACCTCTGCCTTGCCGGTGATCTGATCATCACATTCTCACCTCGTCCGGTGGCACAAACAGCAAACACCTTGAGCAAGTGCTGTTCGGGTTAAATTTAGCTTGGATCGCATCCTTGAGCAAGTGTAGCTCCGGTGCATTTCACAATCAACTACTCCCTCCGTTCCGAATTACTTGTAGCAGGTATGGATGTATCTAGATGTATTTTAGTTTTAGATACATTCATTTTCACGACAAGTAATTTGAAACGGAGAGAGTAGTGATTTGTTGGAGTAGAAAACGAAGAGCAAACAATAGGTCACTAAGATGCATTTCCCAATCAACTCGTACGTTTCTTTCGCCAAACACAGGGGCACTGCATGCCTTTGTCAAAAAAAGAAAAAGAAAAAAAAAGAGGACACTCCAACTGCAACTGCAAGAGAAGAGTACCGTGAAGCTAATGATCGTTTCTTTTCTGCGGCAGGAGCTTGTTGTGGTGGTCTATGGGCAGGCGTGATAACTTTTGATCCCTCAAAAATGTTATTGGAACATACCAACATGAGTTCTAGTTTCAAAGGTCTCGTTGCGAACATACCAACATGACGGATTTGAATCAAAGTGACGGTTCAGGCTACAAAATATTCTAAAAATTTCAAACATACCAACATGAAATGACGGTTTGAGTTATTTTAATGCATGCATGCTTGTAACTACTCCAGTGCAGAGGATTGAGGTCTTCTCTCTAGGTACGCCTAAAACATAACGTTAGACAATTAATGTAGTCCTTCCATATTATTACATTGTTTAACGGCTTCGCATGGGCAAGCCCCGAGCCGCTCCGCAGTTGTGCCAAGACATTCTACGATAAGTTGCCTTAAAATGGTTTGCATCATCTTTGGTTGTACGAAATGTGAGTAACACAAGAATCTTTTGTTCCACGAGCAAACAAATCTTACAAACAATAAAGCAATATCACCCCTTCAAAAGTGGTTTCTTATGAGCATAGTTCAGATGGTTAGGTTTTAGGATAAAAACAATCCACCAGGGCTCAAAAGTCATAGACTTGGGATTGGTGCTCCCATTTTTCTAGATTTATTTCAACCTATCCGATGATGTTCGTTCAGTAGGAGAAGACATTCCTCACGTTTAAGAGACGTCTGTGGTGATTTGGTCAATCTCAAGATGATGCGTCGACACAATATATCGGCCCTCGTAAGGTTAAAGTGTGCATTCATAGAGGTTGGTATATGTGCATATGTGTGAGCATCTACATTTGAACTGCGCTTCTAGAAAACCCCAGCAGCAACAGTAGCAGTAATGGTGAAGATACACAGAAACACCGAACGCGCACGTTCTATGCTGTTTCTCGGAGGAATGGGATGAACTGAACTGGAGTATTATTTTGTTTTGCTTCAAGAAAGAAACCGACCTTTTGATTTGATCATCCCCGGTTTATTCGTTTCATACGAGTGTCTCATTGCTTCCTGTGACCATCAATAGTCTGGCAAATGCCGGGGACAGACCGGTCAAAAGTTGTCTTCCCGCAGTAGTCCCGTCCTGCACTGTACAGCTCATGGATCGCTGGCGGACAAAATGGAGTAGGCAGCAGTAGCTTTGCTTTCTACGGTACATACAAGCTGCTTTGCTTGCCGGTGATCTGATAAGCCCAGCTTCAACCGTCTACCCCAAACTCTGATCAGCCCAACTTCAACCGTGGAATCCAAATTGACGTATGTTTTGTTCGGATTTGGTCATTTGGATCAGCAAAATGGACATGAGCATCCGGATACGGTAACGGTCCGCCGCATCTTTAATTGTCTTTTTTTTTTTACTTGCAAATTTACCCAAATAAAACTCAAATAGACATTGAACATAATTTATAAAAATATTTATATAAACATAAACGTCCACAAAAGTCCAGTCCACCACATAGTTAACTAAACTGAAAATTTAAACAAAATTTAAAAAGGTAGATAAGCCCGTCGCCGCCGTGGCCGTCCTCGTCGCCAGTGAGGTCGATGTAGGCCGGCGGCGTCCAAAGGTGGCCTCGGGAGGTGCGCCTGCATCACCTCTAGCAATGACATGGACGGTGACCACGCGTTGGCGTGCATGTGCTCCGGTGTGCACGTCACCCTCTTCGTCCACGACCATCTCTGGCCGGCCAGTGCCGCGGGCCCCTTCTCCTCCATGGCCTCCTTCTTCACCTCCTCCATGGCGACGTCACTGGCCGCAGAGAGGGCCATCATCTCTTCGAGGACCTGCCACTCGGCCTCGTCGTGGGTGTCGACAGAGTCCTCCAGCACCCGCCTGATCAACTCTTCCTCCTCCTCGACGGTCATCGGAACGGGTGGTGGCGGGGACGACGTGGGCGTCAGGCCACGAACCAGCCTACGCGCGTGTGGCTGAAGCGGTTGCGGCGCGGGCAGAGCACGCCGCTCGGCGGGCTCGGAGCATGACCGACAAAGAAGGATTGTCGACGAAGGTCGTGCTCGTCGTGGAGCCATGTATTCCACACTGGAGTGTCCACGGCATACGGTCGCATCCGAGGTGCGGCCACCGGTGGTGCGATGTGGAATGCGGAAGGTGGAGGTGGAGGAGTAGGGTTGGAGCGGCCACGATGGCCGGAAGACAACCCGGCCTCGTGGTCGTGTCCCCCCCCCCCCCCCCCCTTCCCCCCGCGCAGTCGGGGATGCACTCCCACACTATTGTCGCCCGCAGGGGAGGAGAGGATGTGGAATAACAGCAAGCTAGGATTTGGGTGTCGGGGTTTGAGGAGGCAGACAAAGATGGAAGTGGAAGCTTGTAGACTGGCCTACCACGGCTTCCACATTAAAAAGGATGACGACCGGGTGAATGGGTGACTGGTAGGTAGGTGTGCACTTAATTTGGGCGGTAGGAAGTAGGTGGGCGACCGACATGCGGACGTGAGGCGAACAAGGAGCCGACGCGTGGGCGTCCGTTCACCGTTCGTCTGAACGCAAACGGGGTGCATGTTTGCGCCGTAAATGGGTTGTGCTAAACGCCAGACGAACAGCTTTTGCGGATGAGGTCTCATGTTGGGCCGTCACTTTTGTCCGTTTGGGGCAAAATAGACACGACAGACAGGATGGGGTCGTGCGTTGAGTTGGAGTTGGCCTCACATTCTCTCATCTGCGCCTGAACAAAACAAAGAGTAAGGCCTCTTTTGGTTCATAGGGTACAAAACAAAGAGTAAGGCATCTTTTGGTTCATAGGATAGAAAAATCATAGGAGTAGAAAAGTCATAGAAAATAAGATGACATGTATCTTAAATCTTATGAGTAGGAATAGGAAATGAGATGCTTTTTGATTCACATCATAGTATTTTTTTACATTGAGTCTAGGCTAATGTTTATTTTCTTATGAAATGTGGAGGATAGAAAGAATTCCTCCACAAGAATAGGATCCCATTCCTATAAACCAAAAGACTCTAAAATAATTTCTCCTATAGAATTCTTGTCCTATGAAATTCCTACGAAATTCCTTAAATAATAATACGTACATATAGTAGCACGTTTCTTTGCAAGTGCACCAAGAGGACACTGCTGCTGCAAGGGAAGTCGTGTGAAGCTATGATCGTCTCTTTTCTTGGGGCCCGGAGAACAGTGCAAACTCCTGCTGCTGCCGAGCAATTGGATTGGATGGGGCCTCTTTGGCATGGACGAGTCACCAAACGTCATCGCTACAGGACTCCTTTAGCCACAAGGCAACTCCTTCTCTGGTCTGATCATCATACACGTTGTTCAACAGCACGTACAATTGTAGTTTTGCTTTCGTTCAATTGCTTGTGTATTTCTTACAGAAGTTTGGAAACATACTGGTTGTGGAGAAAAAAACATTTACGTCTACCCATATATCATTAGATTCAATTCAACATAAGTCATAATTTCACATTTTATATAGTCGGTACTGTTGACATAATTTCACATAATCTTGTCTACAATGTTTTAGGGATTCCAATATGAACTACATACGGAGTAAAATGCGAGAATCTACAGTCTAAAATATGTCTATATACATCCGTATGTAGTCCGTATTGAAATCTCTAAAAAGTCTTATATTTAGAAATTGAGGGAGTATGTCGCATTGCTTTCATGAGTCTAAGGTTGTGTTTGGGACTACTCTACTTCACCCAACTACACTCCACCTCTAAACTCCACTCCACCACCTCTAAGGTTGTGTTTAAAAATATATATTCAAATTCTATTTTTAGCACAGTTTTAAATTTGTTTTCATTTTTACACAATAATTTATGCATGTAAAGGCATGAGCATGTTTGCTGCAAACATTTCAGTTTTATTTCCGACGTTTAACTATATTTTTTATTTTTTATTATCACGGGAGAATGTAAGCTCAACAATAGGATCAGTTAGTGCTCAATGGGGATTGATTTCAGGATCTAAGTCACTTTTCTCTTTGTTGTTCTATCTTTGGACACAACGACTGGGTGTAGAGGAATGAAGCAAACTAATCACACTAGCAAGATTTAGAATAAAATGTGTCACAAAGAAATGTCTTTCATACCCATTCAGCATTTCAGGAGTAGAGGAATCAAGCAAACTAATCACACTAGTACAAGAACGTACGTGTATTTAACTTTAATCTGAATCACCCTCATCTTATCCTACCTACCACCCTCTACTCCCGTCATTCCTAAATAAGTCTTTTTAAAGATTTCAATATAGACTACATACGAAGCAAAATGAGTGAATTTATACTCTAAAGTATGTCTATATACATCCGTATGTAGTCCATATTAAAATGTCTAAAGAGACTTATATTTAGAAACGGAGGGAGTACAAAATAACCAAGTCGAGGTAGACAATTTCCAAACAACATGCTGGAAAAGCGACAGAGTACCATGACTAATGCATACTCCCAAACCACCAGCATATGCAGGATGCAGTTCACCATAAGTTTCTCGGTGACCATCGATCAATCATCACAGTACACGACCATAACAAAAACTGTTACACCATTGGAAACAAGATTAACGAACTGGGGATTGACACATTCACTAATCAATCTAGATTACTATCCTATGATCGAAGCAAATGCCATCCCAGAAGATGATTAAACACATATTAGTAGCATGTCCAAAATCCCAATTTTGACATGTGCTGAAACTGCAATTTGATCTGATCCAGTTGTCTCACATATAGTATGTCTAAGATTAACATTACACTGCATACGACATTTACCCCTAATGAAGCTAGTTAAGATAGCCACGGTCGCCCAGAAATTAATTTGACACAAATTTGGAGCATGCAGCAGAGTAATCTGATCCGACTGCACTGAAATCAAAAGGTTGCATGAACTAGAGAGCATATATAGATGAACTAAGCGACTGGCAGGAGCTTCTCTACGACCAGCAATGCAACTGAAATCAAAAGGTCCCAGATCATGTATGCTGGTTCTATAATTCCATCTTCAATATAATGATTCAAAAGAAGGAGTAGGGACATCAGAACAACACACATAATGACATTAAGGCAGAAGGCCGCCAAACATTCTGGATAACAGGGACTTCAAGCAAACTTTCCCAGATAAACCAGCATTCAGGACGATTCGGCTAAAAAAAGGCGTGTAGGAGGATTGCCAAACACACTAGAATGTTGTTACGCCACATACAAGAAAACATGATTCACAAACTAGGGATGCAGGCCAGCTAGGATCTGAACGAGTTAATTGCAAGACACTACCACACTTCAGCACGTTGTGACGAATCAGTACCACTAGTCATATTTTTTGCCAGGCAGTGCCAACTCTAAGCCTAAGTGTTGCAAAACGGTCTGACAGCCGTATAAGCACGTATTGACCACGTATCTGACTGACCGGGCCCATTTGTCAGGTGCCACGGTGGCCTACCCGCGCGCACCCGCACCCGCACTCCCACCCGCGCGGTCACTCGTCCCAGCCAGCTCGGTCGAACCAAGTAGCTTGGTCTGGTCCGGTCGAACCCATACGCGACGAACCCTAGTTTCCTCTCCCCCCCGCCCTCGTCTTCCTCTCCCCTCTCAGGCGATGGCGGCGGCGACTCCCGGCGGCGTCGACGGCGCGGGCGGGTACGGGGACCTTCCTGGCCTCGGCCCCGATGACCACTTAGGTCTGGACGACGTCGACGGCTCCAGTTCATACGACTCCAGCGCAGACGACGAGGATTTGGAGGAGGAGCCCGCGCTGTCCATGGAGGACAGGGTGAAGCTGGCAGAGATATGGGTGGCCCACCGTACCAGTAGCCATCAGTGGACCAGTGGAGCTGTTGGCGGCGTGCTGTAAGTCGTTCTCTTCTCTGCTTCTACTCGCTTCTTTTTGTATATTCCAAAACAAGGGGCTAGGGTTAGTGTTGGTGATGACAGTATAAATTTGTGCTGTCAATTGTAGTTTGGATGATGCTGTTTGGGATGTTCGTCTTCATTTTGATGCACAACACAATCTTGATAGGAAGATATGCAGTTCAGATGTTACATTTCTGAACTTATATGCACTGATGCACACACAAGGTTATTCTTTCTCTGATGAACTGTATCACATGAAGAATTTAGGCAGTGGAGAGGAAAGAGAGCATGGGTTAGAGTTAATTGACACAAACATCAAACTGCAGCAACTTAAGAAGGAATATAAGCATAGTTTAGTTCTGAATTTGCTAGTGAGGGCAACATCACCTTTTGTATGTCAGGTGGAAGCAGATTTAGTGAGATCAAACTACAGCAATGTCTGTCAGAGGAGAGAAGAAAATTTAGCAACTATATTGTATAGCACCTGTTGTGTATGATCTTAGTGAGCCTGCAGTTCTTGCTGTTGATCAACTAGGTGTTATTTTTCATAGTCAGTGCACACAAGAGAGCATAAGTTTAAGTAAGGAGAAGCTCAAAGCTGTAATGGAGGAAGAGGCAGTGCTAGAGGAGGAACATAATAACAGTTATGACTCTGAGGCTGCTGCATATGACAGTGATAACAATCCTTTCTGCATGGAGAAGTACATGATAATTGAAGACACAGAGATAATTGAGGGGAACAGACTAGCAGAGCAAGAAGTTGAAGATGAAGATTCAGATGAAGATGATGAGGATTCAGAAGAGGAACAATTACATTATGAGGGTGACACTGAGGTTGAGGACTTGTTTGAGATGGAGGAGGAGGAGCAGGAGAAGGAGAAAGAGGATGAGGTCAATGTTGTTGCAACAGAAGAAGCACCAATGCAAAAACCTCCAAAAAAGAGGAAGAAGCTGGCAGTTAGGAGAGGCCCTATTACTAGGACACATTCAAGTGTGTTGGAGGAGGTGCAACCTGATTTCATTCCTTCATCAGATGAAGAAGATGATGGGTTACTGTTTGAGGATGATGATGATGGACATGAGGCAATGTCCTTTGTTCTACCTAAAGGGAGGAAGAGTAGGGCCAAGAAAAGGAAACCAAGGATCTGGTACAATGACAAACTTGAGCAACCACATCAGCAGTTATGTCTGTACATGTGCTTCAAGAATCAACAGCAATTCAGGGATGCTTTGTTGAGCTTGCACATCACACAAGCCAGAGACTTCAGGTATCACAGGAATTCAGACCAAAGGATCATTGCCTCTTGTAAGCAAGAGCACTGCCAGTTTTGCATAGTTGCTGCAGTTATCAAAGGGGAGAAAACTTTTGCTATTAAGAAGATGAGGCTGGAGCACACTTGCCCTACCAGCACTGAGTCATCAAGGATCAGTGCCAAGTGGCTTGCAAAGACCTATGAGTCATTGTTCAGGTCTGATCCAAGCACCAGCATACACACTCTAATTGACAACTGCAATGAGAAGTATGGTGTTGATGTGCCAAGGCACATGGCCTATAGGGCCAAAAATCTTGCTGTAGAAACTGTGCTAGGAGAGCACAAGATTCAGTATCCCAGACTTAGGGATTATGCTCAGACCATCATGGATACAAACCCTGGTAGTAGAGTTATAGTTGCAACAGTTACTCCAAGACCAACTTCAAAAATACCACATCCAGGACCAAGGTTTCATGCTATGTTCTTCTGCATAAATGGAGCAAGGGAGGGATTTCTCAATGGATGCAGACCATTCATTGGTTAGTAATGCTTTATACTTCTTTCTCAATGGATGTAGTGGTGCTTTATAGTTCTTTATACTTAAATATGTTGTTTAGTAATGCTTTCTAAAAGTTTAAATTGTTCTTTGGTTACAACAACAGGTGTTGATGGATGCTTTATTAAGCTCACCACTGGTGCTCAAATCCTAGCTGCCACTGGAAGAGATGGGAATAATAATATTTTCCCACTTGCATTTGTTGTTGTTGGACAAGAGGACACAGCTAACTGGTGTTGGTTTCTACACCAACTGAAGATATGTCTAGGAGGAGAAGTTGGCAAATTTGAGCCTCACACTATCATGTCTGATAGACAGAAGGTATGCATGCATCTTTCTGTTATGTTATTGCTTTTCTGTTCTTCTGCATTAGCATGTTATGTTCTAGATGTAACAGTACTTCAGCTAAGACTAGCATGCTATGTCAACAGGGGTTACTAAATGCAGTAAACCAAGTTTTTCCAAACTGTCATCAAAGATTTTGCCTTAGACACCTCTATGCAAATTTCCAGAATGCTGGGTTTAGGGGGGAAGATCTTAAGAAATGCATGGATAATGCCAACTATGCTTACAACCAGCACAAGTTTAACATTGCCATGAATGACTTAAAAAATGAGAATGAGGAAGCTTGGAAGTGGCTAAGTGGAATATCTAAGCACACATGGGCTAGGCATGCTTTTGACACTAACTGCAAGACAGACTTGGTTGTTAACAACCTGTCTGAGGTGTTCAACAAGTACATCCTAGATTTTAGGAAAAAACCTATTAGGACTATGATTGATGGTATCAAGGACAAGCAGATGGTGAGGTGGCATAATAACAGAGAGAGGGGAAAGGCATCTTTGTGGGAGATCACACCACATTATGCTGAGAAGCTTGAGGTGGAAAAGGAAAGGGCCAGATTCTGCAAACCTATTCAAGCTGGTGTAAATCTTTGACAAGTGACCAGTGGGCAGCAAACACATGCTGTAAACTTGGAAATCTATACATGTGGCTGCAGAAAGTGGGACCTGTCAGGCATACCATGCAACCATGCAATATCAACAATTAACAAGGCAAAAAGATTTCCAGAGGACTATGTCTGCAAATTCTTCAAAAAAAACCTTTTTACCTTGCTGCATATGAACCAATGATATATCCAGTTCCTGGTGAACATGATTGGACAAGGACAGGTGGACCAGACATAGAGCCACCCAAATTTCATGTGAAGAAGGGAAGAAGGAAAGAGAAGAGAATAAAGGGCAAATTTGAGGTTCCAAAACCCAAGGACAGTTCAAGAATGGACACTACAACATGCAGCAACTGTGGGCTCCAGGGCCATAGGTACACCAACTACAAGCAACAGTTGAGACCAGAGTTGGCTTTGAGAAAAAACAAGCATCTGGTAAACTCTTATGAATTGTACTTGTTATTTGGTCTTCTTTCCTTCTATGTTTTTTGTGCTAAACCTGAACCCTAAACTATCATGTTTCTTTGTATGTTTGCAAGGCACCTGCAAGATCAAGGAATGAAGATACTCCATTAGGATCACAGCAGCCACCAGTAAGGTCTGCTTCTGCAAGAACTACTTATGCAAGATCTGCTAGTGCAAGATCTGCTAGTGCAAGATCTGCTACTGCCAGATCTGCTTAAAGAACTGCTAGAGGGTCAGCCAGTGCAAGTGCAAGATTTGCAAGGCCTTTCACTGCCCCAAGATTTGCTGAAGGAGCTTCATCTTCTGGTCCTTCTACTTCTGGTGCTCCTTCAAGTGCCACAGGGAATTATACTTGTTTGATGTCATTCTTTACTGCTAGTGGTAACTTCTGAGTGAATGAATGTTGGTACTTTAGTCTGGGTGGTGCTACAAAACTGATGTATGTTCTAATGGATTTCTACTTTAGTGTATTGTGAACTAAGTTGAGTCTGTTGTGAACTAAGTTGAGTCATTTGGCAATTGTGAACAACTCAATGCTTTTTGTGTTGTTCATTTGGCATTTCTGAAACAACTCAATGCTTTTTGTGTTGTTCATTTGGCAATTGTGAACAACTCAATGCTTTTTGTGTTGTACTGGATGATACTGCCACAATGGCCACATACTTCATTACTTAGATAAACATACCAAATATTGTTTACAAAGACACTAACTAATAACACCTGACAGTAAGTTGCAAAGATCAACCTGACCACAACTGACACTAACTTGCATCTCTCCTTAACAAGGATCAACCTGACACTAACTTACAAGGATAAACCTGACCACTACTAGCATCTTCACTACCAAAACAAGCTTCAGTGCCAAAACCACTGACACTAACTGCAGCAGCATCTAACTGAACCAGCATCTAGCTCTGAAGCAGCATCTTGGTTGTCACCAAACCTACCACAAAGACAATAAAAAGAAAGACAACATTCTGATATTTGGCCTTCATTGCATCTAGCTCTGCATTTTTCTCCCTGAGCTGATCTTCCAAAGCCACCTCTCTTCCTCTTTGAGCTTCAGGCAAGGCCACAACTCCACAGTCATCTTCAAACCCACCAACGCCAGTTTCACCTCTCAGCCTACGCACTTCATCTCGCAAATCTCCAATCAAATCACTCCAAAACTTAGGCAGAGGATCATCATGCCATTCAACGAAGCCACAACCACCATGCTGTACCAATAGAAATCAGGGTTTGAGAGGGGATCTGATGTAATGAACAGAAAAGTAGAAATAAAATGAAACTTACCATGGCATCCACGCAGGCGTAGTACCGCCTGCCTGGGTTCTGGCGGCTCCATGAGATCCATCTGGGCGCCTTTCTACGCGGCCTGCACCAGCAGAGCTTCTCCGGCTCATAGGCCATCGGGCTCTCACGGTAGGGCACCGGCGACCTCGATTCCTCCCTTCTCCTTCCAGAGGCTCGACGGAAGCTGGGAGCCTGAGAACGACCCGAAGACCACGACATCGACATTGACTCCGTCGACGTCGCCTGCGAGATCACCTCCGCCACCAGGAATCGCCTCCGCCCTCGCGTAACCCTAGTTTTTCCCCCAAATGCACAAATTTCACTCAACCGCTCTTTCCTGTTCGCCGCATGCATTGCTTTAATAACCAGGGCCACCACTCAGTGCAATCCCTGTTGACAGTGGCCACGTCAGCGTTTGTGTTGCTGTAATGTGTGATTTTATTGAGCATTTGGCCATCTCCCCCTCCCGCCCTGAGTCCGCCCTCCCCCTCCCCGCCCCCTCCCCCTCGGTGGAAGCGACGAGACCGCCATTAAAGCCAACTCCACCTCCCACCCACCCCCGCATCTCAGTCCTCCCCGCCCCAGATCCCCATCTGAGTATCCGCATGGCTGGAGTGCGTAAACGCGGCGTACGGGTTCGTCGGCTTATGTCGGCGGCGTGGGTAGCGGAGCCACGGGCACTTCCATCCCCCGCAGTGGCTCAGCTGCCCGAGATCGACCGGAACTCGCCGGAGGCCCACCGCGAGATGCGTCGGGTGGTACGGGAGCGCTTCCCCGACCGCGACGAGTGGGGGAGATTTACATGCACATCCTCCGCCATGCGAACTTCCTCGAGCGTGCACGCTTCATCGGCGACGACGGGTACGAGGATGTGGAGCTGCTGTTTTGGGCGATCCAGGAGGCGGAGTCACCGGATCCGCGGCAGGCCGCCCGCTGGGAGAACTTCAGGACGGCGAATCCTTCGAGGCTCAACATTAGGCCACCATCGTGGGAGGGAATCGCCAACATCCCGCCGGAGTTCATCCCGCCGGGGACCGTTTGGCCCCCACGCCGCCAGTAGATCGGCTGCCCCGACTAGTTCAGACGCAGTGACGACCCATCGATCCCCCGCCTTGGCCTGGTGAGTTGTTGGCAGCATCTATCCTGAATCTTTTGAACTGCTGTCTTCTTTCTGGAAGAGAAGAAAATACTGAAGCTTATGGCGATTTTGGAATGATTTTGTTTTCCAAGGGAGAAGATGGCGAAGTATACGCTGTGTCCTGGACCTGTTGGGGGCAACGATCAGGCGGTGATGGAGTACTCGCGGTGATGTTGCTACCAGGGGCCTGATGTTGAGCCTGCTATCTAGCCTGCTATCTTAACTTATTATGTATCTAGTCTGTCACCTGGTTATGTACCCCTCCTAGCTGGACCCTCTTGAAACTTGTAATAGGGCAGTTCAGATCTTTGCTTTTCTCTGTCTGTGGCAGCTACTCTTTGGACCCTCTTGAAACTAATTTTCCTCATAAAAGGGGTACTTTAATTGCCAGTTTCATGAACAACCAAGAATTTCCATATGATCATACCCAAGAGAGGATATTCCATAGACTACAGGAGATTTAACCTGCAGAGACCCAAATTCAAGCAACGGTCATGCTCTAATTTGACTGTTTTTAGCTTACAATTCTGCCAAGCTCAGAAGGGCTCAGAAGAAATAGAAGCTAAACTTGAATGCTTGAATACTAACAAGAATCAAGAATTTAGATGGACCTAAATGAATATATTGCCCCTTTCTTTTCAAAAAAAACATCTAACTTGAGCATTTGGCCAGAGGTTCAAGAGGAGATATAATTTGAGGAGTTCAACATAGCATACATACTGGAGTTCAACATTGATTCTTACAACATTAGCTAAATAACCATAGATTCTTAAAGCCATAATTACTAGATTCTTACAACATTAGCTAAAGACCATAGCATAGTGGAGTTCAACATTGTTCACAACTACTACATCCATACATTACACTTAACTAAACCACCCTTCACAAAAGATTAGCAAAGCCTTCTATCAAAGCAACTTATATCATGATAGGTATGCTCTGCTCCATCTACCCAGATCATCTTCATCTACCTCATTCCTTCAAGATGTCATGGATCAACTTCAACTTCTCTTGGCTCTTCTCCAGTGACTTCAACTGAACAGCAAGCTGGAGCTTTACCTCATCCCTGCGTTTTATCAGATTCTCATGTCCCCTCTTGAGATCAGACATGTGAAGGTTCAACTGCACATTCTCTTCTTTGACTTTTTCCAAAGACTTGGTGAGCTCATCAACCTGGATCTTTAAATTGTTGTTGCCTTCAACTAGCTTTTCCTTCTCTTTCAAATGATTCATCTTCATGTTCCTAATGACAGTGCCTTGAGCTTCTACCAGGTTCATCACCACTTTGTACTTCTCTTTCATCTTGAAGTTCTCTGCCTCTTTCTTCTCCATCTCATTCTTCATGGCAGCCACAACTGATGCACTGCCTCTCTCATCTCTCTTCTCCTTAGCTTGCAGAGAGCTGAAATCCAATGCCCTGTCCTCCTGGGCACTGAGAAGTTGATGGACATCTTCAACTAGTTTGTCATAGTTGGCATCCAGATTCCTTTTCTCTTCTTTAAGGTGATGGATAGTAAGTGAACTTTCCAGGTTATCCTTCCTCCTAGCAGTCCTACTGTCTTCAAACATTTCCCAAAGCTTCAACAATGCATTTTGCATTGTGGGAGGCCACTCTGGGTCAACCCAAGCAAGGAAACCACAATTGACAGCTTCCTACAATATAGCAAACACTTATATTGTTAATCTCTGAAGAATTACCATTATGAAAGGGCATTTGTAAAAAATGAACTAACAACTGCGGAACTACAAACTATACATGTGGCCAACTAAACAATGCTACTTCAACTGCAACCTATACTGCCTCAATTAAAATTTAGCAACTACACTGCCACAATCAACTAACAGTTTGCTTCATAACTACACTGCCACAATCAACTAACAGTTTCCTTCATAACTACACTGCCTCAAACTATACATATTACAGTGAACATAAGCATCAAAACCATAATCATCAGAACTACTAATAAATAATCATCAGAACTACTAATAAAATTTAGCAACTACACTGCCTCAATCAACTAACAGTTTGCTTCCTAACTACACTGCCTCAAACTATATATATTACAGTGAACATAGCCAACTAAGCTATTGCAGTGAGCATCAGTACTAGAAGCATCAAAACTACTAAGTGGTAACTAGGTGCTTCATCATCAGTACTAGTAACTATATCACATTGAACATAAAGAAAGCATGAATCTTACAGGCTGAGCACAAACTAGAAACCTCCTGCCCGTCTCAAATGATTCAAAAGCTACACGGTGCTCAGTTGGCAGCCGATGCTCCACGCAGAGCCCCTCTGGTGCATTCTCCAAGCCATTGTAGTCTTGGTCTCCAATGCTAGTAGGAATCTACAGAGAGCAAATCCTCAAATCAGAAAACCAGAGCAAATCCCCAAATCACCTAACCCTAACCCTAGCTCTACCACTGACTTGATAATGCATCCCGTCGGAGGAGGAGGAGATCTGCACGCTGGACATGTCGTCGCTGCTCTCATCCTCGAAGACCATGGCTCGGCGACAGTGGCGGATGCGGCGGTCTGCACGGAGAGCGGCGGCGTCGACGGCTGGAGAGACGAGGGCGATGGCGAGGAGAGGGACAGAGTGCGGCTGGCTCCGGTTGGGTTCGACCGGACCCGGCTACATGGAGCGACCGAGAGGGGTGCGAGAGTTACCGAGCGGGTGCGCGCGGGTAGGCCACCATGGCACCTGACAAATGGGCCCGGTCGGTCAGATACGTGGTCAATACGTGCTTATACGGCTGTCAGACCGTTTTGCAACACTTAGGCTTAGAGTTGGCACTGCATGGCAAAAAATATGACTAGTGGTACTGATTCGTCACAACGTGCTGAAGTGTGGTAGTGTCTTGCAATTAACTCGATCTGAACAGAAAAATGGCATTAGAGAACATGATTACTAAAACACATAGTAGTAGCACGTCCAAAATCCCAATTTTGTCATGCGATTCGATTCCATCGTCCACAAACACGATGCAGCTAGGACATTTGAACTACTACGATACATGAAGCTAATTAAGATAGCTCCTGAGATTGGGTTCCATCATTTGTCCCACAGGTACGATAAGATGCAGATCAACATGATCACAATGCTACACTGATTACCCCTAATTGATGTGATGAAGCTAAGATAGATAGCCACGGGCGTCCAGGAATTAATTGAGCACAAATAGAAGAGCATAGCTGACCAAACTGAACTGAAACCACAGGTCTGTCTGTATGGATGGTAAATTAAGGAGAGCATGGCTTGATCGATGAGGTGAAGTAGTCAATTGGATGCTAGATAGAATCATAGAAACCCTCCTGCAGCAAGCGAACAAATGGTTTCGACCGTCAGATCCATCCATGGATTCATCATTTTCATCCAGGACTAGGAGGAAGGAGAAGAAAAGAGCAAGGTTTGGAGAGTTTGGACGGACCTCGGAGATGTAGGCGTGGTCGTCGCAGAACTCGGCGAGGCTGGTGAGCTTCTTGGGGTCCATGAAGCGGCAGAGGACGGCGACGGCGACGTCGATGTGCTTCACGGCGAGGCCCGCGATCCTGTTTGCGCGGTACAGGTAGTCGAGCGACTTGCCCACGTCGCCGCCGCCGCCTCTGGCTGCCTGACGGGGCTTGCTGGAGCCGGACTTGGCGGTGGCGGTGGCGTCCGGGTCGTCGGAGAGGTCAACCTTGGCGAGGGCCTCGGAGGCGGCGGCGACCGGGTTGTCGTCCCTGTCGGGGCTGCTGTCGGGCGAGGAGGAGTCGGGGGTCTTGCCGGGGACGGGGGCCTCGCCGCCGATGAGGCACTTGACGCAGCGCGGGAGGAGGTGCTCCTCCAGCAGCTTGATGGCCAAGACGGCGGCCATGACGCGGTCGATGGCCTGGGGCGGGCCGGGAACTGCTGCGCGAGCAGCGCGTCGTGGAGCTGCTCGTCGGGATGACTGCGAAAGCCAGGTTGGGCGGGGAGAAGCGAATGCCCTTCTCCGCGGCGAGGTGGACGCAGGTCGTGAGGATGCGGGCGCCGGCCTCCAGGCCGATGTAGTAGACCTTGAAGAGGTTGGAGGCGAGCTCCTTGAGCTTGGCGTCCGCGTCCGCCTCGACGACGGCGGGGGCGGCGTCGGCCTGGAGCTCCTGCAGGCGCTGCTGGAGCTGCAGGAGGTGGTCGCGCTGGGCGCGCACGGTCTTGGCGGCCAGCATGGCCTGCATGAGGACGGATTCGATGTCCTTCTTGCTCCCCTTTCCCGCCATGGTCGCTCTCTCTCTCTCTCGCTCGCTCTGAGGCCGGCCGGAGGTGAAGGAGAGCCGACGAGCAGAGAAAGGCTAGAGTTTTGGAGGAGGCGAGCGATGGCCGAAGGTGAAAAGAGGACGAGGGGGGCACGTGTCGAGCGGCCATTCCTGCTGCTGGCTCTACAGACAGAATGGGCCCACTCTGCCCAATGACTCGTTTGGCCACCTCAGCTACCACAACAAGACAACTCTCACCGTAGGTGATTTTCAAAATTTGGAAAATGCATGCAAGGTGGAATGCTTTGTAACATCGCCACAGAAAATTTGAAAATGCACAATTTTTGTCTAGAAGGATCACCTGTCCAGTGGAGTTGACTCAAAGCACCACCTCTGGGTCAAATTGGCACAAAAGACCACCCAGGCGGTGACGGCAGGCGCGTCAGCTGACACGTGGCACATTCCGGCGCGATCCAAGGCGGCAGGCCCTCCCGCCATAGGGCCGGGCGGCAGGTCACCCATTGCAGGAATTTTCGGCGAGCGGCAACTCGTGACGGGACGGGGCCGCTGTGGTGGGCCTTGCCGCCATCGGGTAAGGCGGCATGCACTGCTCTTGCTGCTGATGAGGCAACGGTGCTTCTATTACTGCGGCTAACACGACAGCACCGAGGCTGGGATCTGAGGCTGCGGTAGGTGAGTTTTAACCCGTTGTGTCGACACTGAGGTGCTCCTCGCCTTTTTATATGCAACGCCGTTACTCCGTGCGCAGAAGCAGTCTCTGGTTACCTTCGGTGCCTCTGCTCCTCTAAGTGACCAAGAACACAGAGAAAGAAAAGCTCAGTAGTCACTTTCACTCACAATTTAGAGTTGGATTTTGAAGATGGTGAAGTTGAAGGGGAGCCTTGGCGCTGTGGTAAAGCTGTTGCCTTGACAGAAATGTAGGGAAAGGCTGCATACTATAGAGCCAAAATGATCGGACCCTGCGCAAGCGGGAGCTACATGCACCGGGCTGCCTTTTTTTTGAAGATGGTGAAGTTGAAGAAAAGATAGATCAATGCAAGATCTATCCATTTTTCTTGGTTTCGTTTGCATGATGTATATGCATCATGCATGCGAACTGGCCCATCATGCATGTATATTGAAGCTAATTTCGTTCGCATGCATGGTTACGTTCGCATACATGAATTTCAAAAGTCTACATTTGATCATTGAATTGATTAATTAAAAACAAACATTTATGTGTGAGACCCCCAACTAAACCTTAGGAAGAAAACTCGCTCGCATGGAGGGGGTCAAAGGGAAGGGGGTGAATCCATATGTATATTACCATCATCATCACATGCATGATGAATAAAACATGAAAAATGATCATTTTACTACATGTTCACTTACCTTTAAAACTCGAAGCAAAACATACGTGTTTGACAACAAGGAGTTTGAACAGTAGTAACTCGCCATAATGTTGTGATTCTTGGCCACGTAACCTCTTCCCAGCAAGATTCCCAAGCTTTGTTAGCAGGCACTCAATCCCTATTTGAAACAAACAAGTTGAGGACAATGGTCTTTCATCGTACTCCTTCGCATACTGGCCTGCTGCTTGGAGAAACGACCGACAATGGAGGCAACGGCAACTTGCTCCTTCGCGAGGCACCCAAACGCCTCAAGATCGAACCGCAATGCTTTTGCATTATGTGTCGGTGGCGATAGGGGGCAGCCCGAACGCCTGAAGAGCCCCGTTGGGGGCGCGGAACGCGACGAGCCACCACAGTCGGGCATGGGGCTGGAGGGAGCCTCGACGGGCCACCGGGGAAGGCGCAGAGCTCAAGCTTCCGGCCTCCACGACCCAGAACATCGCACTCAATGTGGTTGGTTTCGGAGGAGCCGT
Source organism: Triticum monococcum (assembly GCA_034509565.1). Classification (NCBI taxonomy): domain Eukaryota; kingdom Viridiplantae; phylum Streptophyta; class Magnoliopsida; order Poales; family Poaceae; genus Triticum; species Triticum monococcum. The sequence goes on along the minus strand of CM067843.1, from coordinate 747,354,716 downwards.
TGTTGATGCCGAACATGGTCATGACAAACGGCGGCGATCGGAGTATGCCCGAGTGTGTGTGTGCGTGTGTGTGTGTGTATGGGTAGGTATTTTAATTTTACTAGCAGCTTAGCATAGAGATGAAGTAATGGATAAACTTCAGCGGACGGAACTTTCAGCTTGTATTGAGATAGATTCATTAATAACGGTGAACATGTTGAAGGACAAGGACATTGACAGGTCAATCTATGCGTCTTTGGTGGCAGAGATTAATGTCACCGCCTCCGCCAAGTGGGGCACGCGGGTGCGCTGCGCTAGGGAAACGCGGCGGCCGGAACTCCTGTAGCAACGACGACCTGGCGATCCGCCGTTGAAGTTGGTCTCATACGTTTTTTTTAGAAACGCTGGTCTGTTCGCAGGTACGTTAGCTGATTTAGAGTACAAGATCGAAATGATTTTGAGACTGCTTGGTCTGTGTCCGGACCGATCCAATCTAGTTCAATAATTGCTAAAATCCAAACTAGACCAGATTACATTACGGCTCCAGACCATTTAAACCAATCCAAAACGACTCACTAGGAAAACCAAACTAAAACTTAAGTTTGAGCCCAAACTATTCCCAGGCTTAGGTGCGGAGCTCAAGCTTCCACCCCTATCCATCCACGACTGACTGAGGGTGATGCGGATGACGGGCTCCTTGTCACACTCCGTCACCAGAACATCCTATGCAATGTGGTTGGCTTCCGAGGAGGTGCCGTTGCCGGAGTGAAACATGGTTGCGACGGTCAGGAGTGAGCTAGGGCGTGTATCATTTCCTTTCTTCCCGTGCCATCAAATCAAATCAAACACCCTGTGATCCGGAAAAAGAAAATCATCTTGTACAGAACGTGTACCATATCTCTCTGTCCTGACGAGCCAAAAGTTGTCCGTGCTGCACGGTAGATGAAGATAAGCGTGGGCAAACAGAATAGCACAGCAGCAGCCCATAGAGGAGCAGGAGCAGGATGGATGGATGGATCATGGGCATGCAAAGCTGCTTGCATGCATGCATGACATTTTACTGCCAGAATAGAGATGAAGTCTCAATAAGTAAATGGTTATTACGGCTTGGAACAATGAGATACGGATGCCAACTCCTTCGCACTTGTCAACAACCTCCATCGATCGATCGAAAATTTCTTTTTTTTTGTCGCTTAACTCTTGCAGAATCTAGATTTGGTCCCTCAACTCTAAAATCGAACAACTTGCACCCCAAACTATTAAAACCGGACAAGGTTTGTCCCTGAACACGGTTTTGACCGGTTTTCGTGCTGACTTTTGCCGGTTTTGATCATGTTTACACTCAAATTCGCATACTTTCTTCAAATACATTTATTTTATTCAGGCATGCATACCATTTTCAAGTTCAAGTGATTTTTTAAAAAATCCATGTACTTTTTGTAAAAGTTCATGAATTCGAAAAAGTACACGGATTTGAAAAAAGTACGCGGATTTGAGAAAAATACGCGAACTAGAAAAAAGTATGCAATTTTGGAAAATTATGTGAAATTGAAAAGTATGTGGATTTGAAAATAGTGCGGATTTCAAAAAGGTATGTGAATTTGAAATTTTTACGGAAGCATGAAAAAGTACAAAGATTTGGAAAAACTACATGAATTTCAAAAGATTTATAGATTTGAAAGATATACATGTATTTAAGTCAGCACCTGTCAAAACCGGGGTGAGCCAGCACCAAAACCGAGACAAGGGATGAATCTTGTCTTTCAAAGCCGAGGGACCAAATCTAGACTCCGTCAAAAGCTGAGGGACGAAAAGTATACTTTTCTCTCTTTCTTAAGCCAATTTCTTAGGTGATGAAGGGGTTCGAAAATGCAGATGTTTTCTTTGTTTTCAAATTCTTGGACAGACAAGTCAAACAAATGCCATTTTCGGGAACAGCCAAACGTTTATACATACTCCCTCTGTTAACTAATATAAGAGCGTTTAGATTACTAAAGTAGTGTTCTAAACGCTCTTATATTAGTTTACGGAGGGAGTAGTTTGTAGCACGAGTAATGCTAGATGTACGTAAACTAGCATTAGTGTGACCGCATTGAACTGAACTGAAAACATAAGTCTGCATAATGGACTAGCTATGGATCATCATAGATGAAGTAAACTGACTCATAAGGAGAGCCCGGCTTGAACTGAACTTGGATCAACAATGCAAGGGATTCCATCCCCTTGGGTCGCTTGTCGACAACCTCAATTGTTCAGCACTAGCAAAATAAAAATCATTTTTTAAAGATAATATCTTTGGTGACAAAAGACAATTCCAAAAAAGCAAGCTCTTTTTTAGTTTTGAAATTCTTGGACAATTACGTGAAACAGGTGTCCATTTTTGGCAAAATTTCATGTTTTGACCCTTTTCTGAAACTTATTCGAGATCTGACCCTAGATTGAAAATTTTTCGAGATCTGACCCTTTTGCTACTGCCAGAGTCCATTGCGGTAGAGTCTAACAACCTACCGCCAGGGACTTTGGCAGTTGAAAACATCGCTACTGCCAAACGGGCTGGCGGTAGCCTGCACAACCCTACCGCCAAGGTGCTTGGCGGTAGGCACGAGCACACACTGTGTTTAATACTTAGAAGGTTTTTGGCGGTAGGGCATGCAACCCTACCGCCAGGGTCCTTGGCGGTAGGCTGTAATACCCTACCGCCATGGTTCCTGGCGGTAGCAAAAGGGTCAAATCTCGAAAAAAATCAAACTAGGGTCAGATCTCAAATAGGTTTGGAAAAAGGGTCAAAGCACGAAATTTAGCCTCCATTTTTGGGAAACAGGTGTCCATTTTTGGGAAGAGCCAACGGGTGGTCCGCAGAAACAAAACAAGGAAAACACAAAACTGAACTAGTTTGTTGGCATAGTACAGTGCCACATTCTACATTCTAGGACAGCAAGCACACTGTGCCTGACAGATTCTTCCGTTCCGAGATAGATAAGAGCATCTACAGCCGCGGTCACCTAATTTGACCTCCTATACGCCCGTGAATGCGTCCAGGTGCGTCCGCTGAAGGTGACCGGGTGGACCTCATTTCTTCTGTTCCACAACCGCATCCTTCATTTGTCTTACCTCAAATCCATACAAAACCGTGCAAACGGTGTTTCTACGTACTTGAGTATAGAACATAGCAATCCGGCATAGATAACATAGTCTGATAGTTCGATACAAAGAATGTAGGTCGAGTTCATCACTTACAATACTAAAAATTAACTAAAACCGACAGGGGAGGGGATTTCACCACTTCCTCCATGCCGGACGCTTTCCCTTGGGGTCTCGGCGGCTGGACTCAGCATAGGCATTAGCTGCTCTGGGCGCGTCGTCGACACTGTCTGAAGCGGAGGACGAGGACGATGAGATGATGATACCCGCCATGCGACGGGCTTCATGGTACTGCTCCTCCTGGAGCCGTGCGGCTCTCTCCATCACTGTCGCCCGCTGCCTCGCCAACCGCTTCGACTCCTCCAGTTACACGCGAAGCGCCTTTGCTTCTTTGTGACGATGACGGCGGGCGTTTGTCCCCGTGGACGTGAACGAGCGGTGGATGGCGGCGCGGAGGTCCTTGTCGTCGTAGCTGATAGGGGAAAGTGGCCGTGGCACGGATCTGCTCGATCCTCCCTTGTATTCGTGGATGTTAGCCAACCCCTCCGCCCGCTTCTTTGCGAGCCGATACGCGCGGCCCACAGTCTCCGACTGCGGTTCCGCCGGCAACAGCACCCAGTGGCGCCCTAGAGGGGCAGGTGCGGGCAGTGCTGGGTGCCGCCAGGCAAGGGCCGAAAGGGAGCGCGACGGACGAGCGCGGGGCGACGCAAAGCTACTGCTCCCCACGCGGCCACCCACGCGGCTAGTCACGGACGCCCCGGAAGAGGAGCTTCCGCTCCGATCTAGCAGCGACCAGCGGAGGGCAATGTCGAGCGCTAGCTCCTCTTCGTCGGGCGCCGACGAGCCATCAGAATCCCCGACGGCCTTGAGCCACTATGGTTGGTCGGATCCACTGTCAGACATGCTGGGCGGGGTAAGACGAAGTGGATTTGGGGGAGAAGTGGAGAGGTTAAGTAAGTACGGACTGGGTTTAACTAGATGATGTGGCGCTGCCAATATATAATGTTACTCACGTGACTGTGTATTTTCGGTTCAAAGAGAATGACCAGAGGCAAGCTAGCACCTTGAAATGCAAGGCTAAATTAGCTACACATGCAAGTGGGCCTAGCCAAATATTAACCAGAAGCTACCAACCTAGAGAATTACGTGAAGGGTTGTTTGGTTTTGTTAGGAACAAGTCTTGTTGCTCCCCGTGGACATCCATCTACCTTTTATTCAAACGGCAAGTGACCAAGATCAGGTTTTGGTTTATCTTTTTACCACGAAAGGAAATAAAAGGCAGGTCCAGAGATTTTCTATCATGGAGATTTTTGTGCTTGAAGGAAACTGGATGGGCCCCACCAAAAGAGACCAACGTGAATAGAGTCCAGATTTTATATAGCAACTTCTATGGCCGGTCTCTATTTTTCGTTCGTTTGTTTAATTCAAGTCAGTTTTTGCAGTCGTGTTAGGTACGTGTGCAAGTCATGTAAGGCTATAAATAGCCAGGTATAGCCGATGTAAAAATGAGGTTATTTTCTTCGGTTTAGACAACATGTATATCGACTATTAAACGGCCCTCTTTAGGTGTCGTCATTATTTATTTTGTGTGAATTTTCTACGTGAAAGTTGCACTTGGTTTGAGGTCCGTCATCATCGACGGGTTGCGCGCTGATTACGTCTACTATGGCGGGAGGTTCCTCGTGTGCCGGGGGATTGTCCGTTGGTCGTCGTCACCCCTACTTCAGGTTACTCGTACTGCTCGTGTAATTGGGGGTATTTTTTATCGGTGGATCTGGAGGAGTTCGTTGCATCATAAAAGATCGGGACAAATCATCGGCACGCCTGAGGTCGTGCTCACATCACTAGGGGCTGGAATGGGGTCATTGTAAGCAAGGCCGACGTGTCGGATATGCCCGGGTGCTCTATATCCGCTTCATATTTGAGCTGGATATAAGGGGTGCCAGTTAGACCGGACTTTAAGGTCCATTTAAGGGTCCGTCTGAGTTAATTTTTTATGTTCGGTCAGCGATTGGGTTGGTCGGCCGGACGTTTGAAGAGAGTGTGGGGCGCCGGATTGTAGATGGTCTGAGCAGACACGTAGCTTGCTAGCTAGGAAGATAACCGGGCACGCTGCTGTGCTGACTATGTACTGCATGCAGAAGAAAACATGATTTGCAAACTGGTGATGCATGCTAGCTAGCTAGCTAGGATCCCACCAAAAATATGGCATCACGCAACATAATTATTACTTCCTCCGTTTTAAAATAGATGAAATAACTTTGTACTAATTTTAATATAAAATTAGGTCATCTATTTTAGAACAAAGGGAGTAAAACACATAGACATAGATAAGAACAAGATGTAGTTCAGCATTGATTACCCCTAGCGGATGAAGCTACGATCAGATAAACTCGGCAATCATCCCATGGATTGCCACCGGCCGTCCAGGAATGAATTGAACACACGTATAGAGTAGCACGGCAGCAGATTACTCTGACGAAACTGAACTGAAAACCATAAGTCTGCATAGTAATTGGTAAACTAAGTGACTGAAAGGAGGAGCATCAGCATGGCTTAATTCCATATCAGCAGGCGAAGTAGTGGCTGGCTAATCTGTTGACGGATCAGGTGAAGTAGTGGGCTGGCTAATCTGCAGTGAGATGAACATGATGCATAGTATAATCGGAAATGTCAGATTGATGCTATCATGCTAGGGAGGAAGAAGGAACACAAGGCAGAGGTTTGGACTTTGAACCTCAACTCCGAGGTAGGCGGCACCGTCGGTAACCTCGGCGAGGCGGGCGAGCTCGTTGGGGTCGAGGAAGCGGGAGAGGACGGCGACGACGAGGTCGATGTGCTTGATGGCGAGGGTCGTCATCCTGATTGCGCGGCACAGGTAGTCCAGCGCCTTGTCGACGTCGCGGCCGCTGGCTGCGTCACGGGGCTTGCTGCCGGTTTTGGCGGACGCAGCCGGGCCGTCTGAAAGGCCGACCTTGGCGAGGCCCTCGGTGGCGGCTGCGGCGACCGGATCGTCGTCCCTGTCGGGCTTGCCTCGGACGGGGGCTCGGCCGCCGACGAGGCACTCGACGCAGCGCGGGAGGTGGTGCTCCCCGAGCATCATGACGGCCAAGATGGCGGATTCGACGCGGGCGATGGCCTGGGCCTGGGTGGTGGGGCGGGCCGGGAGGCGCTGCGCGAGCAGAGCGTCGTAGAGCTGCTCGCCGGGCATGAGCGCGAAAGCGATGTTGATGGTGACGGCGAGGTTCTCGACGGCGATCTTGAGGCAGACCGAGAGCATCTTGGCGCCGGCATCCAGGCCAAAGTAGTAGACCTTGAAGACGTCTGAGGCGATCTCCCCGAGCTTGGCGTCGGCGTCGGCCTGGTGGCGCTGCAGGCGGCGGTGGAGCTCCAGGAGGCGGTCGTGCTGCGTCCGCACGTTCTTCACGGCCAACATGGCCTGCATGAGGACCAACTCCAGGTTCTCCTTGCTCAGCTCTCTCGCCATGGCCGCCGCTCCTCTCTCTCGCTCTCTCGCTGTAAGGAAGGAAGGAGAGCAGAGAAAGGTTGGATTTTTCAGAGGAGGCGAGCGAGACAGGTGAAAAGAAAACGGAGGGGGACACGTGTCGCATGGCTATTGAAGAGAAATCCTGCTGCTGGCTGGCTCTGCAGGATGGGCCCACCAGAGCGGCCTCTCACTTTGACTCATTTTGACCGAGGTCATGCTCATCCAAAGGGGGGTAGCCTGCTCCCTCCGCTACCACTACAAAGACAATCACCATCACTCTTGAAGTAAATTTTCCAAATTTGAAAATGCTGGTAGATAAATACTCCTATCATAAAATTGGTTACACGCAATGTAGATTACTTGTGAACTATGGGTTTTGTGCCTTTTTGACGATTGTTCTGACACATGCACATTGAGTGATGGTGGTTCACAAAACTCGGTTTGCTAGATGGATTTCATTGAGTGGTGGTAGTTCAAAAACGTCAGTTTGCTTGATCGATTTTCATTGAGTGATGGTGGTTCAGTTATCCGACATTAGGATATATTAGTACTACTACCTCTGGAAAATTTTATAAGACATTTTAGGTTAGTAAAAGTTTCCAGAGGGAGTACCTCAGATCCATTACAAGTGAACAAGATAGTCCCTTGCAAGACCAAATGAAAATATTGCATGCCAACATATGAACCTGCTGATGCAGAATGCTTCAGGAATTCCACACATAATCCTTTCTCAGCATGCGCTTAAGTAAAAGGAGCTACTATCCATGTAAAGACATGCGATTTTATTCATCTTCAGACACATTAGGGAACATAAACAAAAGACATGTATTTGCAAACTTCGGATCTTAGACTAAATATTTGAAACAAACGACAAGTCATGCAGGAATTACTAGACACGCTGTCTTTTTATGGCCAAGAACTTCCATAGATTTGTATCGAGCAACTAGGGACAAGATTACATACAAAAGTAACTAAAATGAGGCAGAAAATTACCAAACATGCTGGAGAAGGGACAACTAACACACTATGCCTCATGAATTATCCCATATAACCAACTAGCATGTACTCCCTACCAAAACGACTTATATTTAGGAACGGACGGAGTAGGATGCAGTTCATAAGTTCTTGGGGACTATCGGTCATCAGTTCATCATTTCAGCAGAAAAAAAAATCAATCACAAGATAATCGTTGTTACGCCTTTCAGGACAATATTCACAAACCGGCATCATGCACGTATATTGCTACCAATCCTAGAATTAGAACATGATCAAACATAGCATGCCCAAAATCGCAAATTTGACATCCATTGTGTGCAGCAATTCGATTCAATCGGTTGTCCCACTAATAAGATGCAGATCAACATTACACTAGATAGTAGGAGCCGTTCAGAGATTAAGTAAGCGCAGATACTAGCAGCAGCTAGGAAATTACTAATCTGACGGAAAATGAATTCAAATCATGAGTCTGCATAATGAACTAGTTAAATTTGGCTTTGATGATCAACAATGCGTGCGGTCCATGAGGTGCTTGCTAGAACAAAATACAAACCGGGGGAATGCACGTGTTAATATCAATTGCCATCCTAGGATCGATACAAATAACATCACAGAACATGATTAAAAATAGGAATAGTAGCATGTCCAAAATCCCAAATTTGACATTAGATTCGATTGTCCCACAGATAAGATGCATATTACACCTAACTGATGAAGTGATCCAGAAAGATATCCGCGGCCATTCAGAAAATTAATTAAACATAGATAGTAGCATAGCAGCAGATTAATCTGACGGACCAAACTGAACTGAAACCATAAGTCTGAAATAATAAAGTAGCTAGAGATCATCATAGATAAAAAAAGAGTGAATTCCACTTTTTACCCCATATTTGTACATTTGTGACACTAATTACCCCATCGAGTGAAAATTCGTCTAGAATACCCCTTTTGAAAGCTTTGGACCCTCGTTTTCTGATGCGTGTCCATCATGTAAGGTGTGAGGTGACGCCCCGGATCCAAAAACATGTGGACGGCCACAAGGAACGGAACAGATAGACAAAAGAAGCTTGGACAAGATCGTCAATGATGCCCTCCGATCCTTACATATATTTTTTACGAATCAATGACGCAACACGCCGATCCTATCGACCATAAACAAAGAAAATATAAAACTGGGTTAAAACCGTGTTAAAAGTCTCCGAAATCCGATATTTCGATAAAAGTTCCGCTAAATGGGGTAATATGTGTCACAAATGTACAACTACAAGGTAAAAAGTGGAATTCACTCATAAAAAAAAAGACTGATAGGTCGGAGGAGCACCGCTTCAATCGCTTGTCAACAGCCTGGATCGATCAGGTGAAGTAGTGAGCTGCCTAATCTGTTGATGGATATGGCCCCTCCTGCAGCAAGATGAACTGGACAGTCAGATTGATGGATGGAAGGACAGAAGAAGAAGGTTTGGGGCTTTGCACAGACCTCTGAGATGTAGGTGACCTTGTCGGTGAACTCGGCGAGGCCGGCGAGCTCCTTGGGGTCGAGGAAGCGGGAGAGCACGGCGACGGCGAGGTCGACGTGCTTCACGGCGAGGCTCAGGATGGTGCACCCGCGGTCCAGGAAGTCGAGCGCCTTGTCCAGGTCGACGGCCGTCTTGGGCTTGCCGTCCGGCGAGGCGGTGTCGCGCTTGCCGCCGGGGTGCGAGGGGCGGGAGCCGACGAGGTGCTCGATGCAGCGCGGGATGTGGTACTCCTCGGGCAGCTTGACGGCGAAGAGCGCGGCCTCGACGCGGGCCAAGGCCTCGGGCTGGGTGGTGGGGCGGGCCGGGAGGCGCTGCGCGAGCAGCGCGTCGTGGAGCTGCTCGTCGGGCATGACGGCGAAGGAGGGGTTCATGGCGAAGCGGCCCCCGTTCTTGACGGCCAGCTCGAGGCAGGTGCTGAGCATGCGGGCGCCGGCCTCCATGCCGATGTAGTAGACCTTGAAGAGGTCCGTGGAGAGCTCCCGGAGCTTGGCGTCGTCGGCGCTCGCGGGTGCGGGGGCGGCGGCCCGCAGGCGCTGCAGGCGGCGCTGGAGCTGCAGCAGGCGGTCGCGCTGCGGGCGCAGGTTCTTGGCGGCCATCATGGCCTGCATGAGGACGCTCCCTACCTCCTCCTTGCTCACCTCTCCCGCCATGGCCGCCGCCTCCTGATCTCTCTCTCGGATCGCAGTTGTGGGATGGGAGGAAGGACAGGAGAAAAGTTTGGAGCTTTGATTTTTGAACAATGGAGGAGGGAATCGGGATGGGGCAACGGACGCGAATCCTTCTGGCTTTGCAGGCGATGAGGCTCTGCCAGGTGGGCCCACTCGAACGGCCTCTTTGACTCCTTTTGGCTGCCGTCACCAAGGGCCGCCTGCTACCTCAGCTACGACTACAGGACAATTACCATCGCTGTAGGTGATTTTTGAAATTTCAAAACCCTGAGAAAAAAAATCTTACTGGCAACACAGTGGATTTTTTTTAAATTTGTATCATAGGAACACGGGGATTTGCATCGACTAGCATCTACTAGGTGCAAAGGGAAGACCGTCGAGTTGGGCAGCACAGCGAGAATCGAGCGACCATGGCCAACAGGAACATATCTAGTGCATCAAGACAATTGGTGTTACCGGTGCACCGGACCCAGTTGCACATTCAAAAATATTCAAAAAAAATCAAAAATAATTTAGTGTATCGACAAAACATCAATGTATCTTGTCACACAAATTCAAATCAAAATTCAAAACAATGCTCAAGATACAAAAATGATAAATTTGATCTCAATGTGCTAATGGGCCAAAACTGAAGCCCAACTTGTCTTACGTACTATTCAGTGTCAAATTTGTTATTTTTATATCTTGAGCAATGTTTCGAATATTGAATTAAAATTTTGTGACAACATACATTGATATTGTGTCAATGCATTATATTTTTTCGGATTTTTTCGAATATTTTTTAATGTGCAATGGGCAACCGATGCATCGGTAGCATAAATTGCCCCAGTGCACCAAATACATTCCTCATGGCCAACATTGCCGTCCTAGATGTCCGAGTAGCAGGCGGCTCGTTGGCGCTCTTGGAGGAGGTTGCATTGCCGCCGTAAGTTCCTGCGGGCCAGCATGGCCTGCATGTGCACGCTCCCTACCTTCTCCTTGCTCACCTCTCCTGCGATGCTTGCCGCTCCGCTTGATTGACTCTATGAGCTGACTTCAAGAATTGAGGGGAGAGGGGAACGTAGTAATTTTAAAAAAAATTCTATGCACACGCAACATCATGGTGATGCATAGCAACGAGAGGGGAGAGTGTTGTCTGCGTACCAACGCAGACCGACTGCGTAAGCGATCACACAACGTAGAGGAAGTAGTCGTACGTCTTCCCGATCTGACCGATCCAAGCACCGTTACTCCGGCACCTCCGAGTTCATAGCACACGTTCAGCTCGATGACGATCATCGGGCTCCGATCCAGCAAAGCGTCGAGGAAGAGTTCCGTCAGCACGACGGCGTGATGACGATCTTGATGTACTACCGACGCAGGGCTTCGCCTAAGCACTACAACGGTATGATCGAGGTGGAATTTGGTGGCAGGGAGCACCGCACACGGCTAAGGAACGATCTCAAGGATCAACTTGTGTGTCTAGAGGTGCCCCCTGCCCCCGTATATAAAGGATGAGAGGGGGAGGGCTGGCCGGCCAAGCAAGGGAGGCGCGGGAGGAGTCCTACTTTCCAATCCTAGTCCAACTAGGTTTTCTCAAGTGGGAAAGAGAGAGGGGTTGGCCGGCCACCTTCCCTAGTCCTAATAGGACTAGGGGAAGGGGGGAGGCGCGCAGCCCATGGGGCAGCCCTTTCACCTTTCTCCCAAGGCCCATGTTGGCCCATGTTGGCTCCCGGGGGGTTCCGGTAACCCTCCCGGTAATCCGGTAAAATTCCGATTTCACCCGGAACACTTCCGATGTCCAAACATAGGCTTCCATTATATCAATCTTTATGTCTCGACCATTTCGAGACTCCTCGTCATGTCCGTGATCACATACGGGACTCCGAACAACCTTCGGTACATCAAAATGCATAAACTCATAATAACTGTCATCGTAACGTTAAGCGTGCGGACCCTACGGTTCGAGAACAATGTAGACATGACCGAGACACGTCTCCGGTCAATAACCAATAGCGGGACCTGGATGCCCATATTGGCTCCTACATATTCTACGAAGATCTTTATCGGTCAGACCGCATAACAACATACGTTGTTCCCTTTGTCATCGGTATGTTACTTGCCCGAGATTCGATCGTCGGTATCCAATACCTAGTTCAATCTCGTTACCGGCAAGTCTCTTTACTCGTTCCGTAATACATCATCTCACAACTAACATCTTAGTTATAATGCTTGCAAGGCTTATGTGATGTGTATTACCGAGAGGGCCCAGAGATACCTCTTCGACAATCGGAGTGACAAACCCTAATCTCGAAATACGCCAACCCAACATCTACCATTGGAGACACCTGTAGTACTCCTTTATAATCACCCAGTTACGTTGTAACGTTTGGTAGTACCCAAAGTGTTCCTCCGGTAAACGGGAGTTGCATAATCTCATAGTTATAGGAACATGTATAAGTCATGAAGAAAGCAATAGCAACATACTAAACGATCGGGTGCTAAGCTAATGGAATGGGTCATGTCAATCAGATCATTCAACTAATGATGTGACCTCGTTAATCAAATAACAACTCTTTGTTCATGGTTAGGAAACATAACCATCTTTGATTAACTAGCTAGTCAAGTAGAGGCATACTAGTGACACTCTGTTTGTCTATGTATTCACACATGTATTATGTTTCCGGTTAATACAATTCTAGCATGAATAATAAACATTTATCATGATATAAGGAAATAAATAATAACTTTATTATTGCCTCTAGGGCATATTTCCTTCAGTCTCCCACTTGCACTAGAGTCAATAATCTAGATTACACAGTAATGATTCTAACACTCATGGAGCCTTGGTGCTGATCATGTTTTGCACGTGGAAGAGGCTTAGTCAACGGATCTGCAACATTTAGATCCGTATGTATCTTGCAAATCTCTATGTCTCCCACCTGGACTAGATGCCGGATGGAGTTGAAGCGTCTCTTGATGTGTTTGGTCCTTTTGTGAAATCTGGATTCTTTTGCCAAAGCAATTGCACCAGTATTGTCACAAAAGATTTTCATTGGACCCGATGCATTAGGTATGACACCTAGATCGGATATGAACTCCTTCATCCAGACTCCTTCGTTCGCTGCTTCCGAAGCAACTATGTACTCCGCTTCACATGTAGGTCCCGCTACGACGCTTTGTTTAGAACTGCACCAACTGACAGCTCCACCGTTTAAAGTAAACACGTATCCGGTTTGCGATTTAGAATCGTCCGGATCAGTGTCAAAGCTTGCATCAACGTAACCTCTTACGGTGAGCTCTTTGTCACCTCCATATACGAGAAACATATCCTTAGTCCTTTTCAGGTATTTCAGGATGTTCTTGACCGCTATCCAGTGATCCACTCCTGGATTACTTTGGTACCTCCCTGCTAAACTTATAGCAAGGCACACATTAGGTCTGGTACACAGCATTGCATACATGATAGAGCCTATGGCTGAAGCATAGGGAACATCTTTCATTTTCTCTCTATCTTCTGCAGTGGTCGGGCATTGAGTCTGACTCAACTTCACACCTTGTAACACAGGCAAGAACCCTTTCTTTGCTTGATCCATTTTGAACTTCTTCAAAATCTTATCAAGGTATGTGCTTTGTGAAAGTCCAATTAAGCGTCTTGATCTATCTCTATAGATCTTTATGCCTAATATGTAAGCTGCTTCCCCGAGGTCTTTCATCGAAAAACTTTTATTCAAGTATCCCTTTATGCTATCCAGAAATTTTATATCATTTCCAATCAGCAATATGTCATTCACATATAATATCAGAAATGCTACAGAGCTCCCACTCACTTTCTTGTAAATACAGGCTTCTCCAAAAGTCTGTATAAAGCCAAATGCTTTGATCACACTATCAAAGCGTTTATTCCAACTCCGAGATGCTTGCACCAGTCCATAAATGGATCGCTGGAGTTTGCACACTTTGTTAGCTCCCTTTGGATCGACAAAACCTTCTGGTTGCATCATATACAACTCTTTTCCAGAAATCCATTCAGGAATGCAGTTTTGACATCCATCTGCCATATTTCATAATCATAAAATGCGGCAATTGCTAACATGATTCTGACGGACTTAAGCATCGCTACGGGTGAGAAGGTCTCATCGTAGTCAACCCCTTAAACTTGTCGAAAACCTTTTGCGACAAGTCGAGCTTTATAGACAGTAATATTACCATCAGCGTCAGTCTTTTTCTTGAAGATCCATTTATTCTCAATTGCTTGCCGATCATCGGGCAAGTCAACCAAAGTCCATACTTTGTTCTCATACATGGATCCCATCTCAGATTTCATGGCCTCAAGCCACTTTGCGGAATCTGGGCTCACCATCGTTTCTTCATAGTTCGTAGGTTCATCATGATCTAGTAGCATGACTTCCAGAATTGGATTACCGTACCACTCTGGTGCGGATCTCACTCTGGTTGATCTACGTGGTTCAGTAGTATCTTGTCCTGAAGTTTCATGATCATCATCATTAGCTTCCTCACTAATTGGTATAGGTGTCGCAGAAACAGTTTTCTGTGATGTACTATTTTCCAATAAGGGAGCAGGTACAGTTACCTCGTCAAGTTCTACTTTCCTCCCACTCACTTCTTTCGAGAGAAACTCCTTCTCTAGAAATGATCCATTCTTAGCAACGAATGTCCTGCCTTTGGATCTGTGATAGAAGGTATACCCAACAGTCTCCTTTGGGTATCCTATGAAGACACATTTCTCCGCTTTGAGTTCGAGCTTATCAGGTTGAAGCTTTTTCACATAAGCATCGCAGCCCCAAACTTTAAGAAACGATAACTTTGGTTTCTTGCCAACCATAGTTCATAAGGCGTCGTCTCAACGGATTTTGATGGTGCCCTATTTAACGTGAATGCGGCCGTCTCTAAAGCATAACCCCAAAACGATAGCGGTAAATCAGTAAGAGACATCATAGATCGCACCATATCTAGTAAAGTACGATTACGACGTTCGGACACACCATTACGCTGTGGTGTTCCGGGTGGCGTGAGTTGCGAAACTATTCTACAATTTTTCAAATGTACACCAAACTCGTAACTCAAATATTCTCCTCCACGATCAGATCATAGAAACTTTATTTTCTTGTTACGATGATTTTCAACTTCACTCTGAAATTCCTTTAACTTTTCAAATGTTTCAGACTTATGTTTCATTAAGTAGATATACCCATATCTGCTTAAATCATCTGTGAAGGAGAGAAAATAACAATATCCGCCACGAGCCTCAATATTCATCGGACCACATACATCGGTATGTATGATTTCCAATAAATCTGTTGCTCTCTCCATAGTACCGGAGAACGGTGTTTTAGTCATCTTGCCTATGAGGCACGGTTCGCAAGTACCAAGTGATTCATAATCAAGTGGTTCCAAAAGCCCATCAGTATGGAGTTTCTTCATGCGCTTTACACCGATATGACCTAAACGGCAGTGCCACAAATAAGTTGCACTATCATTATCAACTCTGCATCTTTTGGCTTCTACATTATGAATATGTGTATCACTACTATCGAGATTCAACAATAGACCACTCTTCAAAGGTGCATGACCATAAAAGATATTACTCATATAAATAGAACAGCCATTATTCTCTGATTTAAATGAATAACCGTCTTGCATTAAACAAGACCCAGATATAATGTTCATGCTCAACGCTGGCACCAAATAACAATTATTTAGGTCTAATATTAATCCCGAAGGTAGATGTAGAGGTAGCGTGCCGACCGCGATCACATCGACTTTGGAACCGTTTCCCACGCGCATCGTCACCTCGTCCTTTGCTAGCGTCCGCTTATTCCGTAGTCCCTGTTTCGAGTTGCAAATATTAGCAACAGAACCAGTATCAAATACCCAGGTGCTACTGCGAGCTCTAGTAAGGTACACATCAATAACATGTATATCACATATACCTTTGTTCACCTTGCCATCCTTCTTATCCGCCAAATACTTGGGGCAGTTCCGCTTCCAGTGACCAGTCTGCTTGCAATAGAAGCACTCAGTTTCAGGCTTAGGTCCAGACTTGGGTTTCTTCTCCTGAGCAGCAACTTGCTTGCTGTTCTTCTTGAAGTTCCCCTTCTTCTTCCCTTTGCCCTTTTTCTTAAAACTAGTGGTCTTGTTGACCATCAACACTTGATGCTCCTTCTTAATTTCTACCTCCGCAGCTTTCAGCATTGCGAAGAGCTCGGGAATAGTCTTGTTCATCCCTTGCATATTATAGTTCATCACAAAGCTCTTGTAGCTTGGTGGCAGTGATTGGAGAATTCTGTCAATGATGCAATCATCTGGAAGATTAACTCCCATCTGAATCAAGTGATTATTATACCCAGATATTTTGAGTATATGCTCACTGACAGAACTGTTCTCCTCCATCTTGCAGCTATAGAACTTATTGGAGACTTCATATCTCTCAATTCGGGCATTTGCTTGAAATATTAACTTCAACTCCTGGAACATCTCATATGCTCCATGACGTTCAAAACGTCGTTGAAGTCCCGATTCTAAGCCGTAAAGCATGGCACACTAACCTATCGAGTAGTCATCAGCTTTGCTCTGCCAGACGTTCATAACATCTGGCGTTGCTCCAACAGCAGGCCTGGCACCCAGCGGTGCTTCCAGGACGTAATTCTTCTGTGCAGCAATGAGGATAATCCTCAAGTTATGGACCCAATCCGTGTAATTGCTACCATCATCTTTCAACTTTGCTTTCTCAAGGAACGCATTAAAATTCAACGGAACAACAACACGAGCCATCTATCTACAATCAACATAAACAAGCAAGATACTATCAGGTACTAAGTTCATGATAAGTTTAAGTTCAGTTAATCAAATTACTTAGGAACTCCCACTTAGATAGACATCCCTCTAATCCTTTAAGTGATCACGTGATCCAAATCAACTAAACCATAACCGATCATCACGTGAGATGGAGTAGTTTTCAATGGTGAACATCATGTTGATCATATCTACTATATGATTCACGCTCGACCTTTCGGTCTCTGTGTTCCGAGGCCATATCTGCATATGCTAGGCTCGTCAAGTTTAACCTGAGTATTCTACGTGTGCAAAACCGGCTTGCACCCGTTGTAGATAGACGTAGAGCTTATCACACCCGATCATCACGTGGTGTCTGGGCACGGTGAACTTTGGCAACGGTGCATACTCAGGGAGAACACTTCTTGATAATTTAGTGAGAGATCATCTTATAATGCTACCGTCAATCAAAGCAAGATAAGATGCATAAAAGATAAACATCACATGCAATCAATATAAGTGATATGATATGGCCATCATCATCTTGTGCTTGTGATCTCCATCTCCGGAGCACCGTCATGATCACCATCATCACCGGCGCGACACCTTGATCTCCATCGTAGCATCGTTGTCGTCTCGCCAATCTTATGCTTCCACGACTATCACTACCGCTTAGTAATAAAGTAAAGCATTACATCGCGATTGCATTGCATACAATAAAGCGACAACCATATGGCTCCTGTCAGTTGCCGATAACTTGGTTACAAAACATGATCATCTCATACAATAAAATCAGCATCATGCCTTAACCATATCACATCACAACATGCCCTGCAAAAACAAGTTAGACATCCTCTACTTTGTTGTTGCAAGTTTTACGTGGCTGCTACGGGCTTAAGCAAGAACTCATCTCACCTACGCATCAAAACCACAACGATAGTTTGTCAAATAGACTCCATTTTAACCTTCTCAAGGACCGGGCGTAGCCACACTCGGTTCAACTAAAGTTGGAGAGACAGTCGCCCGCAAGCCATCTATGTGCAAAGCACGTCGAGGGAACCGGTCTCGCGTAAGCGTACGCGTAAGGTTGGTCCGGGTCGTCTCGTCCAACAATACCGCTGAACCAAAGTATGTCATGCTGGTAGGCAGTATGACTTGTATCGCCCACAACTCACTTGTGTTCTACTCGTGCAAATAACATCAAACCATAAAACCTAGGCTCGGATGCCACTGTTGGGGAACGTAGTAATTTCAAAAAATTTCCTACACACACGCAAGATCATGATGATGCATAGCAACGAGAGGGGAGAGTGTTGTCTGCGTACCAACGCAGACCGACTGCGGAAGCGATCACACAACATAGAGGAAGTAGTCGTACGTCTTCCCGATCCGACCGATCCAAGCACCGTTACTCCGGCACCTCCGAGTTCATAGCACACGTTCAGCTCGATGACGATCCTCGGGCTCCGATCCAGCAAAGCGTCGAGGAAGAGTTCCGTCAGCACGACGGCGTGGTGACGATCTTGATGTACTACCGACGTAGGGCTTCGCCTAAGCACTACAACGGTATGATCGAGGTGGAATTTGGTGGCAGGGGGCACCGCACACGGCTAAGGAACGATCTCAAGGATCAACTTGTGTGTCTAGAGGTGCCCCCTGCCCCCGTATATAAAGGATGGGAGGGGGAGGGCTGGCCGGCCAAGCAAGGGAGGCGCAGGAGGAGTCCTACTCCTGGTAGGAGTAGGACTCCCCCCTTCCAATCCTAGTCCAATTAGGTTTTCTCAAGTGGGAAAGAGAGAGGGGTTGGCCGGCCACCTTCCCTAGTCCTAATAGGACTAGGGGAAGGGGGGAGGCGCGCAGCCCATGGGGCAGCCCTTTCACCTTTCTCCCAAGGCCCATGTTGGCCCATTTGGCTCCCGGGGGGTTTCGGTAACCCTCCCGGTAATCCGGTAAAATCCCGATTTCACCCGGAACACTTCCGATGTCCAAACATAGGCTTCCAATATATCAATCTTTATGTCTCGACCATTTCGAGACTCCTCGTCATGTCCGTGATCACATCCGGGACTCCGAACAACCTTCGGTACATCAAAATGCATAAACTCATAATAACTGTCATCGTAACGTTAAGCGTGCGGACCCTACGGTTCGAGAACAATGTAGACATGACCGAGACACATCTCCGGTCAATAACCAATAGCGGGACCTAGATGCCCATATTGGCTCCTACATATTCTACGAAGATCTTTATCGGTCAGACCGCATAACAACATACGTTGTTCCCTTTGTCATCGGTATGTTACTTGCCCGAGATTCGATCGTCGGTATAATACCTAGTTCAATCTCGTTACTGGCAAGTCTCTTTACTCGTTCCGTAATACATCATCTCACAACTAACATCTTAGTTATAATGCTTGCAAGGCTTATGTGATGTGTATTACCGAGAGGGCCCAGAGATACCTCTCCGAC
This sequence comes from Triticum monococcum, assembly GCA_034509565.1. Taxonomy (NCBI): domain Eukaryota; kingdom Viridiplantae; phylum Streptophyta; class Magnoliopsida; order Poales; family Poaceae; genus Triticum; species Triticum monococcum. The sequence continues at coordinate 747,335,685 of CM067843.1, read as the reverse complement.
AATCGGAGTGACAAACCCTAATCTCGAAATACGCCAACCCAACATCTACCATTGGAGACACCTGTAGTACTCCTTTATAATCACCCAGTTACGTTGTGACGTTTGGTAGTACCCAAAGTGTTCCTCCGGTAAACGGGAGTTGCATAATCTCATAGTTATAGGAACATGTATAAGTCATGAAGAAAGCAATAGCAACATACTAAACGATCGGGTGCTAAGCTAATGGAATGGGTCATGTCAATCAGATCATTCAACTAATGATGTGACCTCGTTAATCAAATAACAACTCTTTGTTCATGGTTAGGAAACATAACCATCTTTGATTAACGAGCTAGTCAAGTAGAGGCATACTAGTGACACTCTGTTTGTCTATGTATTCACACATGTATTATGTTTCCGGTTAATACAATTCTAGCATGAGTAATAAACATTTACCATGATATAAGGAAATAAATAATAACTTTATTATTGCCTCTAGGGCATATTTCCTTCACAGACAACATCGAGGCTTGGATCGTTGCGGGCGATACTGGATGTTTGTCCTTCGACGCTGGGGGTGGGGGGGGGGGGGGGGTGGGGCTCGGTAGTTTTGGATTGGGCCGCGCAGGAGCACTAGTTGGTAAAAAATGTATTTTGCCGGGTTTCGGGTTCGGGGACTATCGAAATGGGTGCAAACCCAGGAAATGTGTCGGGTTGTATAATGTGCCCAACAACAGCCCCGCGGGGATAAAAAGACGCCCATCCCCGTCCCCTAATAGGGTAAAAACCCGCGGGAACGCGGGTTCCGGGGCCCCATTGCCATCTTGAAACACAGATAGTAGAAAGGAACAAGCACTTTCCTGGAGAAAAGAAGAAGGCTTAGAAAAGAATTTTGCTGGAAATGTGGGTTGATGGGAATATACGAAGAAAGGTGGGTGGATCCAGCGTGCATCAAGTTGTGAGAAATACATTTTTACTATTTTTGCGTGAACGGGCACTTGTAAATTTGTTTAGGTGACGATGGCTTGTATAACTTATATAAATCGGTCATTAATGTAGTAAAATTAACACGTGAGTCAACTGTGGTGATTTAGGTCTTGCATGGAGATATTTGCTAGTACAAAAATTAAAGCATGGCAAAAAGCAATGGTCTATTTTTTGGAATTCTAACATTGTTCTTTGAAATGCTAAAGTTCTGAACCACTGTATTTCATGCATTGTATAGTGTGTAATCGATCTGAATATTCTTGAAACAACCCTGTTGAAGGCTGAAGAACCATCCACCTAAACTGGTGAAAAACCATCCACCATGTTGGACACAAAAATGTTCCCAAATAAAAGTTTTTAAATGTTTCACGTGAAACAAACTCTCAAAGTTGCTACAGAAGTAGAAACTTCAATACGTTAGCTAAAATCTCTAGGAGAGTCACCACCCGTTCCAAGCATCGATCTCATGGATGGAGATACTTGAACCGGAAGAAGAGGGTTGCCGTTTCATCCATCACAAGGAGCGGTTGATGAGACCACGGACGACGACCAAACCCAAGACAAGCAGGTGATCTGCCTCCGGCCCCACCGTCAGCGTCAGCACGTCCTCCCCCAGCACCACCCCCGCCGACGTCTGCTTCCGCACCACCTCCGCCACGACCGCGCCATCCACGCCGCGTACTCTGTACGCCGGCTTGCGGGCAGAGCACCCGTCGATCCTATAGCACGTTCCCGCGCCGCCGTGCATCGAGACGACGGCCCCGCCCTTATCAGCACGACGCACAGTGAACCACGGCGTCGCCTCCTCCTCCTCGCTGCCGTCGTGGGCGCAGCGACAGACCTCCCACCTCCTGAACGTCCAGAAGCCCTTGCGTCTGATCCTAATGAGTGCGTTCCCCTGACGGTCCATGAAGAGGGCCTCGCGGCCGCCCCTGCAGCCGTAGTTGTCGACGCGGAAGGCGACGGCGCCGTCGGGGCCGTACACCGCGCAGCCGTTGCCGTTGAACACCAGCGACTTCATCCACACCGTGTACGCCTGCCTGCCCTCGTGGTCTCCGGAGAAAGAGGTGGAGCAGGGAGACGAAGAAAGGGGCTGGATCTTGGCCATGGTCGAGAAAGATTGCTATGCTCTGCTGGTGTTGCGATGAAGTACATGATATGATTGGGAATTTGGGATGGCGAGCGTCAATGGCTGGTTCCACCTATTTATACATGCACCGTGTTCGTTATCACGTGGTCCGTCTGAATTAGTCTATCGGCGCTGTACACATCACGCGTTAGTATAGAATAGTTCTGCACCCGAGTTGTTTGCACCGGGTACCTGCCAGCCAGCATTCAGTTAGCGCCACGTTTGCATGGTGCCTGTACGTGGACTTGGCATTTTGCATGACATGTCGTTTGTTTGGACTTGGTTTTTAGTATGACATGGCAATCTGGGGCATAGTGGTTAATGAAATTTGCAAGTGCCTCAGAGGGGAAAAAATGGAAGTAAATTAATCTGAAGCAGCACAATGAGAACAAACTCTAGCAGATGCGCCATGTCACCCGGATCACCGTAATAACAACTCATATGGTGTTTGCAGCCCAAAGAATGGTCTAACCGGCCTTAACATCCATAGCATAATTTTGTCGGCCGATCCAAATAGTGGGTCACAACCTTCAGATTTAGAGGCTGGAGGCACCGACATGAAGCGAGCTGCAAACCCAATCGCTTGCGCACGAGGAAAGTTTCTGCGAGTTATTGGACCAATCACAATGTCGATGATGGGAACATCTTACTGATTATTTGTTCTATTTGGTGAGCATATAATATATCTATAAAGCGGGTACGTGTATGCACAACGACCCAACGATATAAGTACTCTTTGTTGCATTGCACCTAATTAAGCTGCTAACTAAAAAAAGGCTATCTAGGTTTAGCTAAAGGGCGATCTAATCCCCATACTTGTTTACACTGTCGTTTTCTCTGATGTCACTCCACAAACGCCACGCCATGATTTTTTTTGCTAAACAGATAGTTATCCACACATGGCTGTTGACAGAGTACCAAAAAATCAACCTCCATTCATATGTTTCCATGATCTACCTAGATTAGTGCACGGATGAGCTTGTTTCCTGCAATGTAGTGGCAGTTTGTGGTGATGACCTAATTTAAACGGATACAAATGCACTACATGGTTAATGCTGAAGTGAGAACTCAGATATATCTATTTCAGCGACAACTAATATGAGAGGAAGTGAGTATATTGTAATGGGCCAAGTGATTAGCTTATCTCCCATATCAGAAGAGCTAGGAACACAAGATGGCATGCGTACCACGAACTCGGGAGCCTTCTATGGATTATAATTTAGCATAAACAATTTTTTTAGGACGGGAGACTTCTGAAATCATTTAGTGGTGACAATTAATCATTTTGATAGAGATCACAAGATGCATGCATACGGAACTACTACTGTACTGGAGTACTTTATACGAGACAAATGGAATCTTCAGAAGTGAAGCTTGCTGACCATATCAGTTGCACTTTTTCTACAAGATGTGAGAATAATAGAAATGAAAGTGACACCTCAATGAATGGACTAGACTAATACGAGTCTACAATGGTAGTGACAACCATAGAGCACATGTTTATCATCAAAGACTCCGTGCTTGATATACGGTTGAATGGTTAGGGAGGGTGGTTGTACCCTCAACGCATGAGGTATCAAACTATCTGTCTCATAAAGAAAACTATGCATTCCGTGTTAGGTGATATTTTCATTAACCAGTAAATAAATTGTATTCTAACCGTTTCCGGTGAAGCCATGATCAACCTTGGAACTTCATCCCTATTGAAAAAGTTTGAAACAAGTTAGCAAATTTAAAATAGAGATATTCTTTAGATAGCAGCCACTGGTGGAAATTCCAAGGAAAGTATGCTTAATCATACAGTGTCGTGTTGGCTCATGAGTTAATTGGTCAGATAAGAATATATTTGACCGGGTTGAATGGAAACTGACATATAAGTAGGTAACAATATTAGAAATAATATAAATGTGACTTGTGCCCCTTTCCCAACGCAAAATGTGGATTCTCCCCACGTGTGTGCGACTTTTTCTCTTGATAAAAGTCCAGAAGTTGTATATCAATCAGCACAAACCCTTACAGAAATTAAAAAAAAAATACGAATCACGATAGCAGATTTAAAAAACAGAGGTCCTTCTAGCACCCACCAGTGGAAATTCCAAGGAAAGTATGGTTTACCACACACACCTTTTCTTGAGTCAATTGGTCAAATAAGAATGTATTTGACCGGGTTGAAGCTGTCATATAAGTAGGTAACAAACATTAAATGGATATATGATGTTTGTGCCTCCTTTTATGTAAGTTGTTCTGGGAGGTGATTTAGGAATTGAACGATCCTATTCTCCAGTTCAAATTAAAGCATGACCAAAATCATTGATCTTGCTAATGATAAAGTTCAGGAAAATGTACTCGCTAAGAGAACATTTGTAGTTGTTTTATATGAAAGGTGCCTGAAGCTTCCTACTTTAAATGAATAACGCTCGAGAAGTGGATAGACCAACACAACATAGTCTTATAGAACAAACCAAAATTACAAAGATACGTAAGTACCAAATACTAAAACAAGGCCTCGACATCAAGCACACAACATAGGAATGGGTTCTAGATAAACGTTGCTAGTGATGATCATGGGATCTGACTTTCTCTGTTGATTCAGTGCACATTCCCATGGCCTTCATCTTCCATAGGGACTCCCACAATTAAAGAAAATAGACATTTTAATATAGTCAGTTGGATGATTTGGGATGCCCCCTCAATAGCAAATTTGTTGCGACAATTACACAACTTCAAGGCTAGCATCGCAAATGCCCTTCAAGCTACGCGTCCGAGATGACCTCTAAGATTCTTGAGGATATCAATCACCTCATTCGAAGAGGTTGGGTCCCAAGTGCAACCAAAGCATTCGCAAATACATCTCCAAATGATCCGGTCAGTGCATATGAAGATAATGTGATTGGTGTTCTCAGGTTCAAGCGTAACACACATATGCCACCACCTAGGCCATGATGTTTCAGTGGGTTGATGGCCAGGGCCGGGACAGTCCCGTACCATTTTCCACAAGAAGACACACACTTTCAGTGCCAACATTGTAGACCAAAGGCACTTAGCAAGGCAAACACTTATACATAGATTTAACAGAGTAGTGACCTTACGCTTCCAACTCCGATGAGGTTGTATCCGTGTTGTCATTAAGGGTAACTCAAACCAACTCCCCACAGAGCAAATCCCAATTTCCTAGCACTCAGTTAATTGAGGTTGCACTCCTACAGTTCAAGCGGCCACCTCATGTTGCCTAAAACTTGATGTTGACTCAGTTGTCTTGCAAAATCTTGGAAACACTAATTGTAGGCTCAGAGGCTAGGACAAAGAGGTGAGGGTATTTCTCATGAAGGGGCGTTGTACTAAGCCATTTGGTGAACTAGAAAAAAGTGTCCCATCCGTTGCCCACCGCAAATTTAGTATCTAAACTAATTTAAGATCGTCACCCACAACCCCGTGGGATTCTGAGAAAGCTTCAAACACCATTTCATGAGAAGTAATATATTCATCTTCTTGCAAGTGAACAGCGCAAGTCCATCCAACCATCTGGTATTTCCTTTTCATGGCATCCCGTCCTCAAAAGAATCTGGCTCTGACTTGTTAAATTGTTGTTGCGTTCCATCCAAACAGAAAAAACATCTGTAATTATGTTACCACATGTATACGTCTACAAGAATTTCTTCCAACAACCCTTGATAAAGGGTGAAAAACCATCCACCAAAAAGAGTTTTCATGTCCTCAGTTTGGCTAAAAATGTTCCCAAAATGGTTTCTAAATGTTCGTGTGAAACAAACTCTTGGCTACTCTAAAGTCTAAATTAGCTGTACAAAAGTCGAGATTTTTGACCAGGAGAACCGGAGAACGAACACCCTTTGCATGCATCTATCACATGGATCCGTTCATGAGACCACGCACGACGACCAAGCCCAAGGCGAGCAGGTGGCCCACCTCCGGCCCCACCGTCAGCCTCAGCACGTCCTCTCCGAGCACCACACCCGCCGCCGTCTGCTTCCGCGCCACCTCGGCCACGACCGTGCCATCCACGTCGCAGATTCTGTACTCCGGCTTGCGCGAGCATCCGTCCATCGTGTAGCACGTCCCCGCGCCGTCGTGCATCGCGGCTGCGGCCCCGCCCTTCTCGGCGCGGCGCACGCTGAACCAAGGAGTCGCCTCGTCCCCCTCGCCTCCGTCGTGGGCACACCGGCAGACCTCCCACCTCCTGAACATGCCGAAGCCTTTGCGCCTGATCCTGATGAGGGCATTGCCGGCGCGGTCCATGAAGAGGACCTCGCGGCCGCCCCTGCAGCCGTAGTTGTCGACACGGAAGGCAACGGCGCCGTCTGGGCCGTACACCGCGCAGCCGTTGCCGTTGAACACCAGCGACTTCATCCAGAGCGTGTACGCCTGTCTGCCCTGCTGGTGATCATCGGAGGAAGAGCTGGAGCAGGGAGACGAGGAAAGGGGCTGGATCTTGGCCATCGACGAGAGATGGAAGAAGAAGATAGCTCTGCTCTGCTGCTGCTGTTGCGATGATTGGGATGGTGGCTGCAGTGGTTGGTTTCATCTATTTATAGATGCTTGAACTACTTTGTTAATGGCAGTCGAGTGTGTGCGTCACGCGTAAGGATATAATAGTGCCGCACACCAAAGTTGTTTATGCTCCATCTAGTAGTACTAATGTACTGCTCCTAGTCAGCATCCGATTAGCATCACGTTTTGCTAGTGCTTCTACGGTAGCAGTTCCAATTTGTTTTGCACAACATCGATCCAATGCGTGCGGTTAAAACCTGGAACTAATTAAACCGTGATATAATGCAATGCAGAACATATGTGTACACTTGCATTTTAAAATGATGATCGTTCTATTTGGAACACTTGTCCGAAAATAGATTGTTCTGACAATGTACGCTCAAGGAAGGATAAGTACCTGCGCCAACTCTTTCATAAATTCCGCGGTCTTCCACCCCCCCTCCCCCCGCGCCCTCCCGGCCCTCGCGTCGCCCCCCTGGGCGACTCGGGTTCCGCGGCCGCCGCCACCCCCCTCCACTCCCTTCATCCCCTCGCTGCTACTGGAGACGGCCGCCGGGAAGCCTGCGCGGGCGCCGGTGAAGGTGGCGGCGGGGATCTCGGTGCTCCATCCCCTCTCGGAGGCCTGCGGTTCCTGGGGCGGCGGCCCGAACCGGAGAGGCGGCGCCGTCGGGCGGTGGGCGGCGTTCGCAGGGGTGCTGGCCAGCGTGCCTGGCCGCGCGGGGGGCCTGTGGTTGGTGGAATCCGGCCGCGGCGCGAAGTTTCTTCCTCAGATCTGGAGGTTCGAAATCCCTCTCCCTGCTACCTCTCTCTCGCCGTCGGCGGTGGCTAGTGATTTGCTCTCTGGCCCTGGCGTTGGTGTGTGTTGGTGGCCAGCCAGGGGACTGGGGGAAACCTTGGCCGGTCCGGCGGCGGCAACGCCCAAGGGCGCTGCTTTCCTCCATGGGGCGCAATCGAGGTCCCCTGCTTCCACCCCGACCCATCCTGCCCGGGTGAAAACCCACTACTAGGGAAAACCTTATACACAGAACTTTAGCAGTAGCGCGGGTCAAAAAAACACGCTGGTGCTAAGTAGCAGTAGCGCGCGTGTGCAAACCGCGCTGCAGATAAAGTTTTAGCAATAGCGCGTCTTGTTCTAAACACGTTACTACTAAAATTCCCATGGCTTAGCCGATAGGCTACACATAGTAGTAGCGACCTATATCGAACCGCACTACCGCTACTTTCTTTGTAGCAGCGCATTTTAATCTAAACTCGCTACTGCTAAAGGATGTAAAATTAAATGGAAAGCAAATAGAAAGGTGATTGAAAATGAAAGAAATAGAATAAGATGAAAGAAAAAAAATAAAATGTGAAGAAAACTAAATGAAAAAGGGAAAAAAAGAGAAAGGAGTAGCAGTAGCGTGTATCCCAGAATGCGTTGTAGCTAACGTAGCAGTAGCGCGCTTTCTGGAACGTGCTACTGCTACTTCTGACTTAACCACGGGGTTCGTCCTTCCCCACGGCCACTTCCCCCAAATCCAGCTCTCCACTCTCGCCGCCGCTGTCGCCCGTCGGTCGCCGCGCGCTCTCCGCACACCCTCTACGCCGCCCCGACCCCAGATTCAACGCCGCTCCCGCCCCCGACCTTAACGCCGCCCCCGACCCCGACCTCGACGCCGCCATCCGCCGCGTGCCCGAGCCCCGACCCCGACCTCGATGCCGCCTGCCCCTCCCTCATCGCAGGCACCCGAGGTGAGCACGCCTGCTCCTCCCTCTCCCCTACCTCTGCCTAGGGTTTCTTTATATTTTAGTTGCATCAAATTAGTTAGGGTTCATGTAAGGGTGGAAACGAATCGGATGCGGATGCGGCTCAAATTTGTTAGGGTTCATGTAAGGGTGGAAACGAATCAAATTTCTAAGATGAATCGTAAAACGAGTAAAATTGACCACTTATTTCACTTTATAGTTGGATAATTGGAATATCCGCTACCACTTTCCACCCCTAGCTTCATCAAATTAGATGGTAATTAGGGCAGTAGTTCCTAGGTACTAATTAGTTAGTAAGAACTAGGTACTAATTAGGTACTAGTTTATTTTTATTTATAGTAAATTTATTTTTAATAAGAACTAGTTGAATTAATAGAACTAGTTAGTAAGAACTTGTTGCTATTTTTTTAGTTAAAGCAAATTTTCCCGCGTCGACGTGGACGATGCCTATCCCACATCCTCGTCGTCGAGTCGGCGGAGGACGACACCTGCTTGATCAGATGGGCCATGTCCGGGACTGGGCTCCGCCGGGATGGTACTGGGAGGCGCTACCTACCGGGGGCGCAGGTTGGTGAGGAGCCAGCCTGTCGTTGACCCGAACCTTTTTTGGTGGCGGTCGCGTGGGCCAGTGACGGTCCAGAGGCTCGAGGACCCCGCGGAGGTGGTGCGCCACCGTGTCAGTGAGGAGGAAGCGCACGTCCGTCGCTACTTGTTTGCGTTGGAGCACAGGTTCTCCAATACCTGGCAGGTTCTCCAGGGATCTCACTGGAGATATGATCCCGTGATGGTTCCTTCTCTGTGGGTGTCCACCGCCCGTGCCGATACCCGTCGTGTGCTAGGGTTTTAGTTGTATTAGTGATGTTATATGTATGACACTATTCGGGATGTATTAGTGATAATATTCGACGATGTACAGACGCATGAGATGACTTACTTTTGCTTATTGAATGCATGCTAATTTGAGTCCTATAAGATATTTTGAAATGTATATCTTGTGTTGCTCAAATAGGATATGTGCTTTCCCAAGTGGCTGGTCATGTTTGCAGGTTACACCTCCGAGTGGCCTATGTTTTGCCGGAGTGTTGATTCGTTTCCATTCCGTCAAATTTCAGGCGCTCGATATGTCCTATTTTAGCAAAGGTCATGCCGGATTTTTCCGTGAATTTTGGCATGAATTGTGCCAGAATATGTAGGAAATATCGAGTGCCCCGGATTTGTGTGTTGAGTATCCTGGTAGTTGTCTTCGATCGATTTCAATTAATGTTTTAACTATGAACATAGGAAATGTTTGACGATGAAAAGGATTTCGGTATTTGCAAATACTGCGAAGACGAGCGCAGCCTGTGCGACGGAATCTTCCTAGATGATGATAGGCGCTTCAGCATCAAGTTGGACGAGACCTTCGAAGTGGATACAGTAAGTCACAACGACAAGTCTTTTTTCATAATTAAGCATGACATTTGCTTCAACTTATAATTTAAGCATGACATTAAGCATGACAAGTCTTTTTTTTTACTATTCTACTAGCGTATCCCCTGCCATGCAAGAGTTTTTGTATTGGATAAGATAGGTTTCAGTCGTACTATGGAGGAAAAGAAAGTTTACTTGAAGACCAAGCATGGTCATATTTTCCACGCAAAATTATACAATTCAGACGACTACACCTATTTTGGATGCAAAACATGGCAAGCACTATGCAAGATTTATGCATTTGAGCCTGATATGGTTATCATTTTTGATATTCGTCCGGAAGATGATATTGAAGGTAATACCTACATCTGGGTCGATGTGCAGACGCCTCCAGTTATACCATTATGTAAGTTTCTCAACCATATTTATGTCTTTTATATTGTTTATTCAAAAATAGTTGACAACTAATTTGTATTTTCAGCTTATTTCAGTGCAAGCAAACATGTCCATCGCTTGGTAGACAGGACCTACTATTGTCCCGGGGCAGAACTAAACTGCAAGGAGCTAAGTCATTATGTTTCATGACTTGGGAATCTTGATACTGTCAAGACAAATTTTCTTCCTGCACTTAGAAATGTTAGTACTGAAAACGTGCGACCAATAATGTTCGTAATGAACTACGGTCACATCTATTTAGGAAGGATGGTAAGATTTTTACTATTTGTCCTCAGTGCATCTTTTCCATACATTATTTTTGAAGCTAAACTTCATCGCTAAGTATGTTACCATACGATGTTCTTCAACAGGGACTCCCGATGAATGTTGTGCCTTATGGGATCGAGACTAAAGGTACCATGAGTATTATTAGCTTACGGCCAAGATATCCTACAGATTACTTTAGTGCATTCAAGATTAGCGACAGATGCTTAATAATGCAAGACTGGACGAAATGTGTGATGGAGAAGCGCAGAGAAGTACTAGGGGGCAGCAAACAGATCCGCTACCCACGATTAGGAGACAGGTTCATCTGCATGCTCCAACTTGATCAAGGAGAGCTACACATGTTTTATGTTATTTTATCTAAGAGAGAGCAGCAGGATTGATTAGCTAGCTAGAAATGAGTTTGAGGATGATGATGTGCTACACTATTACTATGATGATAAAATAGCTAGTGTTGATGGTAATGACTATGATGATTATTATTAGCTAGTGTTAGTGGTGATTAAATAAATACTGTTGGTGGTAATGACTATGAGGATGATTAAATAGCTTGTGCTGGCGGATTAGATTCAAGTGAAGGCAACATGTGGTGCACATTGAAAGTACTACTAGTCCAAACTAGATCAAGTTTGGATTAGTAGTATACTTTTGACATGCACCACATATTGCCTCCACTTGAACCTAATCCACCTTCATTTAACACACTGTTATGGACATAATGATGTAAACCTCATAACTGGTATTATACCAATATTTGTATGATGGCGCATAAATACACTAAAAAAATACTAGTAGCGATGGAGAGAAAACACGCTGCCAGTAGTTACATTAGCAGTAGCGTGGGAGTGAACAAACGCTGCAGCTATTTGTCCTAGCAGTAGCGTGTGCGGGCACGCGTTAGTGCTAAGCAATAGTTGTAGCGCCTTATTAGTAGCGCGTCTACCCGCACTACTAGTGAGCACAAAACTAGCGCTACTGCTAGGGTTTTCCCTAGTAGTGACCTTATATCCTCTCAGATTTGACGGCGGCGGCGCCTTGCGCATCGTGACCTTGCTGGAGGCGCCGTTAGGAAGGCGGGATGCGGTCGGGAGGCGCTGCAGGTGAGGGATTGAGCTTCCTCCTCTTCATCGTCCACTTCCACGAAGCTTATCTCCACCTAGTTAGACATGGATCATGGCGGAGCGGCCGGCTAGGGATATCCCAAATCAAAGTGGCCGCACTATGTCCATCTTTCGATGTGAGGGCAGCATTCTTCTAGCTCTAGGGTGAGCTTCTCGAAATCCCGACGGTGCGGTGCCTACGAGCCATGGCGAGGGGGTAGGGTCCCTCTTCGGTGATAGAGATGGAAGATGATGTTCCCCTTCTTCTCTAGGTGTTCCTGGAGCATGGCCATCTTTGAAGGTCGGCTATGTCCTGCTCTGCTGCTCTGCTCTACTACATATGATCCTAGTGTGGAGTGCTCGGCCTTTGCAAGCTGTAATTTTAATTTCCTTTTCATTAGCTGCTTGTGGAGGTTGTAGTCAGTGTTTTAGTCCAGTGTTCCCCATTGTATCGTTCTGACCGCTATAATTTGATTGTTTGTTGTAACTCTTGACCAGTTGATGGCTTTGTTAATTCAAAGCCGGACTCTTTGGGAGCCTTCGTTTTAAAAAAAATTACCTGCGCCAAATTAAGCAGCCAGGCCAGTTTTAGTTATAGTTTTCTCTCGTCTTCCAGTCCATGGACTGTTCTGGACCCTGGGCGATAAAGCTTCAGTCATCCTCCCCCCCTCTCTGATGTCGGGCTGCTGGTGACCCTCAACTTTGTTTATAACATCGCTTATCGACACATGGCATAACTGAATAAAAATAAGTCACTTTTTTTTGTCACAATACAGTATTCCTGGATTTGTGTAATCAGGTCCCAGCTCTTTGGACAATTGGTTGTTCAGTAGCGATGACAGAAAATGGATATGCACCCTTCTGATCTGAGCATAATTCTTTAGCTTCCAGCTAACAAGGACAAGGGCAACGCAGTGCTATTAATTAAACAAAGCAGATGCCATCCACAAATTGGGAACCATGTGCAGATCAGCGACGACTATGTCAATAATAGAGCGTTTTGAAGACTACTAATTTGTAACGTCAATTATTCTACGGAGCGCGTATAAACCCTCCATTACAGTACCATATTTTGTACTGGAATGGGAGCGGAATCAGCCAGCAGAGACAATGAAACTCGTTGACCAGATCATTGGCCTTTTTCATGAACAGGAGATGACCGGCACCTTTTTTTTTTGCGGGGTAGGTAGCTTACCAAGCTGACCGCTTGGTGGAGATGACCACCTAGAAGCGTGGACGTGATCGAACAGTGGTGCCCCTAGTTTCGTTGGGCATTTACCTCGAGGAGAAAGATAATTTCTTTACGCGTTCATGCTCCGATCGTATGTACGCGTGGAGCAGGCTGAACATTTGTTTTTTCGATTGAGAAACATACACACCGCGTGCGAGAGTGTACATATGGTATACTATGCGACGTACACATCACATCGTGGATCGGCCCTCTAGAAAGTTAGAGGAAAATTAAAGAATCGAGCAAGCACAGTTCGGATCTGATCCCTGATTAGCCCCACTTATTAAACAATTTAGGCTCCAAACATCAACGAATCCCTTTTTTGCGGGGACCCCAACTAATCCTTGCTTAAAGAGTGTACGGACTCCCTTAACATGCTCTAGTTCATTCCTATGTCTTTATTTGACCAAAATGTTTTGGTAGATTCTACTTTTGTTAATAGGGATGTCAACTGTCTGTGCTTGATTTTCGTATATGGCTGGACACCCCCCCACCCCCCCACTAGTTTCATTGTTTTGTATTCATTGTGCCAATAAACCATATGTTGTCAATCATTTTACCAAATAAAAGCATTTTATTACTATTCTGATAATAATAATATTCATGATTTGAACCATGTACACAAAATAAAAACTGGGGTCAAAAAAGAATATTGAAAATTGAACAGCGGGGCCAAATTTGTTACTACTCTTGCACATTGCACACATGTTTTATTTTTAAAAAGGAACGAGATTACACTCTCGAGCTATGTATCGACAAATGGACACTACCCCAGGCGCACATGTTTGAATTAGGATCGGTGACTATGCGTATGTATAGTTTCATGTTCCCCAAATACATATTTTTTGGACATAACCTTTCGGTAGCATATGTCTATGTACTTTTTTTTTCTGAGTTAGTATTCTAATTCCGTCATTCGGATGTCACTCACAATCTTGTTTTCATCTTGTAACTTTCATACAAACCAATTGGGCCCGGAGCTATCTGCTTTGACTCATTTTCGCCCTCTGGAAGATGTGTTAATATATATGGATGGTAATACTAGTTAGAGAAAATATTTAAGGGACCATCAACGTAAAGATTGTGAATCATTGGACTTTTGGGTAACGTTAGTTACTTACAAGTATACACTTGTTTTAATGTGCGAGGAACACAAATAATACAAATTCTATTTGTTGTGTTATTTCCTGGGAAAATAATAAATAAATATACTGTTGATGTCGCCACTAATAATGATTCGATCAGGACATCTAGATTCTTGCAAGTGCAAAAAATAATAATTCTTAATCAGACGGCTATCTAGAATTAAGAAAATAGTTATTTCTTAGTCAAGTGGCTCAATCCTCAAGTGAACCATAGGCAAGCGCATCATCCATGTGGAAATTTATAACACACTGACCAAGTTATGATATAGCTAAGCAAACACCCACCCCTTTGTTCTTAGTTGGAAAATAAAAGATACTCTACTCTTATATTTAGAAAACAAAATAATGAGCTATATTTCTCATTTATAATTTTACACATGCATGGAGAATTATGGAAACACGTCTAGCCAGCTGCTAGCAACGTGCTTGTGAATTATAATACGGGTTAGATATGTGTGTCAACGATGAGTTCTTTAGGGATACATTAGGCGTGCATACAATGTTCACAAGTGTTAATTCCAATAAACTATACATATATGTTTAAGTACATGGCTAACCTGCAGGGATCAGAATCAGATACTCTACGAGCTCCGTCCGTCGCTTCGTTTGTCTTTTGCAAAGTGATGATGCTACACAAGTACATTGATTGTACACTGTACACGTGTATCTTACCGATCGAGCATCTTTAAGTATATGGAATATGGTGCTCTTTCATTTGCACGTTCTTGTTGAGGTGAGAATCTGTTCAAACGTGAGCAGTGCTGCGTTCGATGCGCTACAGTTGAGACTTCTCAAAGATAGGAAAGTGTGTCGAATAAACGATGTGTGTGACTGCTGACTTGCTCCGCGTCTTGTTCCATAGATCAGCTCCTCGCCAGTTCACTATATTCTTTTTACCAACCTGAGTCCAAAACAATAATAGACTAAACAATTCCTCCTTCTTACATGTGAGTTAGGAGTATATATAGAAGCTTGACGCCCTTTTTTCTAGAGAATATAAACAGCTTTACACAGTACATACTACTGTTATCTGGATGGATTGGCGACGACATCGGTTTTAGATATGTGGAGTGAGAGCACTTCACATTATCGATTTTGTAGGTGTGAATAATGACTTCGGATGGATTGATGTATGTTTTTGTCAGGCATTTGTGAAATAATTAATAAAGATGGTTGCGTGCATCAATTGATGCAGAGGCCGGGGGTTTAACCTCCTTTAAAAAACAGTATCTACTGCTGTATCAAAATTAAAGTTTTAATCATTTTCATGATTTTACCACAAAAAATCATTTTCATGCTTGCGGGACAAATAACATTCTTATTGACAAAATTGATTCAAGAGCCAACACGCCGCCCTTATGGTTAAGCATAATTTCATGCAAATTATTTCTACTGAGTGCTAGCTGAAGGACCACAGTGTTTAAATCTGCTAGCTTGTTTCAAACGAATTTTGTGTTTTAATTGAGCGTGTTTCATCCTAAAATGTCAACCCAAATTTTTCTGCACGAAATTCGTACTTCGCAGGCAAGCAACTGAAGTGTCCGAAGCACAATGATTTTTGATGATAAACGTGCGCTCTCCGTGGATGTCACTACTGTCGTAGACTTGTGCTAGCACTATTCTGATCCAATCGCTGAGGTGTCATTTTTTGTTTATTATTTCCATATCTTGGAGAGAAAGCGCATCGATTCGGTCAGCAAGCTCACCTTCGCAAGATTCCCTCTCTCTGTCTCGTGTAAAATAGTGTATCACATACGTACGAACGGTTTTTGTATGCTATCTCCAAATGATTAACAAATGATCTTCAGAAGTCTCCAGTCCGAATGATACAGTTTATGCTCCATTATTAGCAGAGTTGCTAATCTGCACAAGGCTCCCGATTTCGTGGCATGCCCTTGCTTTGTTTTAACACTGCATCTCCGGCCATCTTTTTTTGTTGTTCTTCTGAGTTGGGCTAATCGAGCAATAAATATATTCAGCACCAAGCATGCGTGGCATCCATATCCATTTTAATCAGGTCATCATCACAAACTGCCGTTAGCATGCAGGAAATGAACTCATGCGCACCAATCTAGTTAGATCAGGGCAAACTATGAATGAAGCTTATTTTTCTGTTACTATGTCAATTGCCATGTGTGGATAACTGTTGTTGTGAAGCAATTAGTTCATGATGTGGGTCGCGGTCCTAGCTGCGTGGAGTGACATCAGAGAAAACGAAAGGGAACGAACACAAGAACGGCGATTAGATCGATCATTAGCTAAACCTTGCTAGCTTTTTGAACAAGCAGCTTAATTAGGTGCAATGCAACAAGGAGTACCTATCATCGACTCGTTATGCATACGTACGATTGCCGGACCCGCTTTATAGATTAGATGCTCACCAAATAGAAAAATCCATGGGGCACTCCATCATCGACGTCGAGGTCCAAGTAATCGCACATGCTACATATTGCGACTTGGATATTGGATCCATGTTTGAGCTTCATGTGTTAGGAAAGCTAGACGGTTCATGTGTTGCGTTGCAGAGCCAGAGCGTTTAGGGTCAAGTTGCATGTATCGACCACACTGGTCTTTCCTCTTCACATCCATTTGCAAATTGAATGTTGGTGCTTGGAGCGAGTGAATTTTGTGTGTTTCTCGGTTCTAGCGCAAGTTTGAACTAAATACCAGTGACTCACAAAATTTACACTTAGTCCTGCTTGGATTGCTTGTAGTTTACACCCAATCCAAGCAGACCCTAATCCTACAGTTCTTTTTACCTCCAAACTATGATTATGGTAAGTAGCAGAAGTAGCAATTTTTTTATTCTCACTTTAGTATGGGACGGAGGGAGCAACGGCAGAGCTATGTGTATCCCCCAGCCTTGATGTAAGCACTGAAGAAAAATATATTTTGGGATCTTAAATACCAGAGAGTGTAGTAATTAGTCCCCCAAGCATTCGCGTTTTCTCTTTAGCCCCCGCCCTGACATCTTCGTCTAGCTCCGCCGGTGCGGGGGAGTATAATTTTTGCGCAGTGCATGTGAAGAAGCCACACTTTGAAGTGGTGTGCCACATGTATGTGCACCTAGCTAATGATGTCTGTTGTGCAATGCAATGGAGAGAAATGTTAGGCAGTATTTCTGAAAGTTCCGTTAACCTCTATCGCTATGCCGTATTGCCATGTCATCTAAAAAGTTTTAGCCCAAACAAACAACACACTATATAAACGTGGCGGCAACTGCATGCTGAGTTGCTGACTAGTGCAGTGCTAGATGGAGCATAAACAACTTTGGTGTAGCACTATTCTATCCTAACCAGTGACGCCTACAGCGCCATAAACTAATGACCCTCCGATAGTTAACAGAGTATAAGCACCTATAAATAGGCCTAACCAGCCACTGATGCCCACCATCCCAATCATCTTAGCTCATCTCATCTCAACGTTAAAGTAGACCAATATCTCTCGTCCATGGCCAAGATCCAGCCCCTCGCTGCCGCGGCCTCACCGTCGTCCTCCGAAGATCAACGGAGCCAGCAGGCGTACACGGTGTGGATGAAGTCGCTGGTCTTCAACGGCAACGGCTGCACGGTGTACGGCCCCGACGGCGCCGTCCGCTTCCGCGTCGACAACTACGGCTGCAGGGGCGGCCGCGAGGTCTTCTTCATGGACCGCGCCGGCAACGCCCTCATCAGGATCAGGCGCAAGGGCTTCGGCATGTTCAGGAGGTGGGAGGTCTGCCGGTGCGCCCACAACGGCGGCCAGGAGGAGGAGGCCACGCCGTGGTTCAGCGTGCGGCGGGCCGAGAAGGGCGGAGCTGCCGTAGCGATGCACGGCGGCGCGGGGACGTGCTACACGATCGACGGGTGCTCTGCCCGCAAGTCGGAGTACAGAGTACGCGGCGTGGATGGCGCGGTGGTGGCAGAGGTCGCACGGAAGCAGACGCCGGCGGGGGTGGTGCTGGGGGACGACGTGCTGACGCTGACGGTGGCGCCGGAGGTGGATCACCTGCTCTTCCTGGGTTTGGTCGTCGTGCGTGGCCTCATCGACCGCTCCTTGTGATGCCTGGATGCCTGAAATGGCGACCCTCTTCTTCTCTAGCTAGGAACGTAGTACATGATAGAGTACCTGTAGGCGGTTCATGTGACAGCTTTTTTTCAGACAAACAATTTAGGAAGTTTTTGACCGAACTGAAGACACTGTGACTCTTTTTGGTGCATGTTTTTACCCTTTCTCAAAGGGTTTTCAATACCAAAATCTTAACACAATGAATTTATACAAGGTTGTTCACTGATTGTATAATATTTGTATGTGTTTCTTTGTAATTTATACTGCAGCGATATTTTATTTTTATTTTGAAAATGAGGTTGACCTGGCCTCTGCATCATTGTGATGGTATCTTCGTATATACTTCATAATTTATGTCAGAAAAAGATCCAAAAAGATTTTATAAAAAAAGGTCAACAATTCAAGCAGTGACAAACATAGCCAAACTGACAGAATTAGATAAAGTGGCCGTAGGAAGTTTAATTTAGACGTAATGAAATTAGTCATATAAAAAAGCATTGGACTTATTTACTTTTGAAATTCTACTGGATAATATTTTCCGAGTGCGCCCTCTCACTGATCCAGAAGTTCATTGTTTCTTCTAAGCCAAAAGTGCATGCTTGCATAAGCAAACGATACTATAAGGAAGTTCAATACTCCATGTGGAAAAAAAAACTTGATGGTCCCATACAAAATACTCAAGCTGTTTCTAGAGTAGTACTGCAAATTAGTCCAACCTTTGGCGCGCACACAGTCATTGGTAGGCACAACAAGCATCTATCCCAATAAATTTGGCTTGTGGGGAGAAAGTTCAGTACGACACACATCGCAACTTCTACGCCAAGAAGAAAATGAACACATCCACATAAGCCAACTAAAACAACATTCGTAGGATTGTACCAACCTATTAAACTTGTATTCTAAAAAACAACCTATGAAACATCTCAATTTATAAAAGAAACCAAGGTACTATAGTTTTTTTTGAAAAAGGAGGTTAAACCCCGGCCTCTGCATCAATTGATGCATGCAGTCATCTTTATTAGTTATTCCACAAAGGTCTAACAAGAACATACATCAATCCATCCGAAACCACCACTCACACTTACAAAATCGATAATGTGGAGTGCTCTCACTCCCCATATCTAAAACCGGTGTCGTCGCCGATCCATCCACATAACGTATCGGGACCAACAGCCGGTGCAGCCTACCTAAAGCGCATACCACAGGCACACGTTTTAGAAGTCGCCATCATCATCGGACCACTGACCCATCTTCAGGAGAGATCCGCATCATCCCTGCCAGGCCGGACATCCATCGACGCCACCACGGCACCCAACAACGCCACCGCCCTACGCTCGTCCGCCCAGACGCGAAGAATCAGGAAGATCTGTCGTGCGTAGCACCTGCCAACCAGGCATGACTCTGCGTAGCACCTGTCGGCTAGGCATGACTCGACGGCTCCACCGAAGCTCCATGCAAGACGAAGCCACTCCACCTCCTTCCTATGTCTTCCAGTGCTACTCCACAAACGATACTCCCAAGAGAGAAACGACGCCGTAGTACCGCCATCGTCTGATCTGGACGACCAGATCATAGGGTTTCGCCAGAAGCAGCACAAATGGGTCGACAGTAGTTACACGACGATACCTTCATCAAGGTAACGACGCAAAACTCTGCCATCGCCAGCCATCAGCTCGGTTTTCACCGGCAACTCTGTCTTCCCAACTCGCAGCCAGGACTAGATGACAAATCCGAAACTCTGACTATCCAGCCTCAAGCCGACCATCTCTGGCGAAGGAGGTGGCCACCACCACCACGCTCAGGGCCGGAGCCCCCGCTGTCCTCGAGTTGCGAGTCGATCCCAGAGACAGCAAGCCATTGACGGGACGGTACACGAGATCAGCAAGTGTGGCCTAGTGAAGTCCATCTGGGCCCAGATCAGGTGCCCAAGCCGCCGCCGCTGCACCGATCGTCGTCCGTCGCCACCTGCCTGGCCACTGCCGCCCCGCACCCACTATCGTAGATCCGGCCATCGCGGGCTGCCGCCGTCCTGACCGAACAGTTGGCCGAGGAGAAACGCTGCCGCCGCCGCTGCGGCACACAGGCTTTGCCTGCGACGCCCTTGACGGCGGCGGCGGGGGGAGGAGATTCGTTGGAGTAAAACGGGAGGCTGCAGGCGAGGGCGCTCCGGTGTGGCGCAGCGGCGCCGCACGGGAGCGGGGTAGGGTTAGGAGCACCTACCCCGAAGCGGCGGCCGTAGGCAGCCGCGCGCGAGACCTATCAAGGTACTATAGGTAAGCACCCCTCTTTGTACAACGGGCAGCACACCAGTAGATAGACGCGGAGGCCGAGCTAGAGTTTTAGTGTTGAAACATCCTCTTGATGCAAGCTATGAGAAGATGACATATGAGCATTTTGAACTTTGTACACGAGAAAAGGGAAAAATGTACGTTTAGCATCCGATCCTGCTGGCACCAAGTGATACAAATTCAGGTTGGCCTTTACTGGAGCAAAAAGTAAAATAAAAAGAGAAAGTTTGAGGAAGAAACTTGCCATGAAAAGTTCACTAAGTAATCACAACTAATCATTTCGGCAGAGAGCACACGAACCATGTGTATGTGATACCATATTTTATATTCTCTTTGCCCAAAAAAGCATGTCGCTGAAATGAGTAAAAATAGATGTATTTAAAACAAAAAATGTGTGTAGATACATTCATTTTCGCAATAAGTCATTCTTTATAGAGGAGTATGTGTGTGTGAGAGAGAGAGCTTGCTGACCAAATTTGCTCTTTTTCTGCAAAAGATGGGAAAATAATAAACAGATCAGAACAGTGATATAATATAAATATATAAAGTCTACAAAGGTGGTGACATTCAGGGACCGCACATTTATCATCGACAGTAGGAAAGTTGCTTTGCCGGAAAGTACTATATCTCTCATTCAGATTTGACGATAATACTCCCTCCTTTCGTATATATACACTAGTAGAAAAACCTCTCATTTGTCCTGGTTGGTAAGGGCCTTTTGTCCGGGTTTGTGAACCGGGACTAAAAAGTCGTTATTAATGCCCTAACTCTTTAATCCCGGTTCTTACACGAACCGGGACAGATGGAACTCCACGTGGCCGGTGCGCCGAGCCTAGAAAGGAGGGCCTTTGGTCCCGGTTGGTGGCACCAACCGGGACCAATAGGCATCCACGCGTCAGCATTTCAGGGGCTGGGGTTTTGTTTTTGTTTTTTTTAAAGAGGGGGGGGGGGGGGGGTTGGGGGTTGAACTTAGGTGTTTCATATATTGTGTTAGCTAGCTAATTAATAGAGAGAAGTGTCCTCTCTTATGTCCATGCTTGGTCGACGCTATATATACGTATATATAGAGAGGACTAGACATGCTAACTAGTAAGTAAATGAAGGATATAGAAGATCGTCATGAACATATGCATACAGAGAGAAGTGATATCGACCACCTCTCCTTCTTCGAGAGATTGGTCGAACAACAAGTTCTCGTATATCTATCCGACACTACCGGCTACATATATACAATAATTATCTCCTACAATGTAATTAATGTCCTAATTATATATGAACACAGGGTCCACATAGTATTCTCCGTCTACAGCGATCACGTGGTCAAGGAAGAATGCCGCCAATTCTTCTTAAATTGCTTGCATACGATCTGGTGCTAGGAGTTCATCCCGCATCCGAAACATCTAATTTGAACAAGGGGGTCAATATATATATATATATATATATATATATATATATATGAATATATATATATGAATAAATGAAACTCAACACAAATGATGGTAATAAAATAAAATTGTGAATATTATTGCTTACGCACTTCATATTGTTCATCAGAGTAGCCCCGTTCACAAGTCGTGTGGCGGATGGACTCGCAAACGTAGTATCCACAGAAATCATTCCCTTATTCCTGCCGCAACCACTTTACAAGAAATAGAGGTCAATCAAACTGATAAGCAAGCATGCCAAATGGTATTGATGAAACTAGCGCTTGAATCACTAGGAGATGCGTGGAACATGTTACTATAGTACTTACTTTCGGGTGTCTAAATTGCAGCTTCTTCGGCAGTCCCGGAACTTTTTTGGTGAATTTTCTCCAAACCCTGCCAGACAAAGAAAACAATTACTTGATATCAGAAAATGAACAAAGTTGCCGATATGGTGGATAATGATCAATTTAACTTACTTCTCGAGCATTTGAGTCATGTCCGCATAGTCCTGTGGATCTTTTCGTCTCGAGTCTAAGACGATTACTAGTCCCTGCTCAAGCTTAATCTCTAGGAGAATATAGTGGAACCTGCGCACGAATGCATAACTCATCAATTACATTACTATAACCTGGACTAATAAGGGAAACCGAATATGCACAAGACAGTAACACTCACTTGAAGTTGTAAGGAAAGAGTATTATATCTTTGTTTTCATTTATTACCAACGATCGTAGCAAGTTGGCCTCGGTATCTTCGGCACGATATTTAACCTCAGTTACATCTATGAGATTTGTGTTAATGAACCCAATATCACCGATTTGTCTTTTCTTCAATTCGGCGATCTTCAATCTGCATAATATAGTG
Organism: Triticum monococcum; assembly: GCA_034509565.1. Classification (NCBI taxonomy): domain Eukaryota; kingdom Viridiplantae; phylum Streptophyta; class Magnoliopsida; order Poales; family Poaceae; genus Triticum; species Triticum monococcum. The sequence continues at coordinate 747,313,106 of CM067843.1, read as the reverse complement.
AGGATAATTATAAATACATGCAATGAAAGAGCTGACCTATATAGAGAGAATTAATGACAGAAGTAGTACTACTTACAGGCAGTAACAAGTGACCGTTGCTTTATCGAGGGCCTTTTGATTGAAAAACTGGAAGAACTCCTCAAATGGAACATTCAACAGTTCAATTCCAATGAGGTCATGCTCCTCTCTAACTCTCAGCGTCAAAGTATTCCTTCCACAGACTCTCTACAGGTTTTCATGTACCAATCATGGAATCTTCGCATCATCGTTGTTAGAGATCTTTCATCTTTGAAGAGAGGCTTCCCGTACTCGTATTTGTGTTCCTCCACCTCCAAGAACTCATAATGTACATTGTCGGGCAGGTAATCTCCAAGATTGCTATAACCGGGCACCATCCTCGGATCATTAGTAAGCACCTTGAGCGGGGGGCACGATTCGTTCGCTTGTTCGCCGAGCTGGGGAATTTTTTTCCCAACTCGTCGTTCTTTTAACCTTTGATCACTGACAGTACATCCCGACCGCTCCGCTTCGACAAATGATTTTGCAATAATGCGGTCATAGTTGCCTTTCGGCGGAGACTTTGCTGGGTTTTTCAGGGCAGCCAGAGTGCGCTTCGCTTTCACCGGATCTACCTTCTCCTCCGAAGGTGGATTTTTCTTTGCTTTCACCCCTTTAAAGAAGTTCCTCACTTCGGCTCGCGCGATCATGGCGTTCTCCTCCGGGGTCCTCTCGTATGGTAACTTCTCTGGAGTCTTCAGAGAAGGACCGAATCTGTATTGTCTCCCGCCTCTGGCTGTACTGCTAGACACCGGCAGAGCAGACGGAGCGGCTGCGGCTGTCTTCTTTCCTTGCTTACGAGGCGGAGGAGAAGGACTACGACGCGCCGGAGCAGCCGGAGCGGCGGCGGGTCTCTTCTGCCCTTGCTGACGAGGCGGAGAAGAAGGAGGCTGGCTACTCGGGCGCGCAGGCGGAGAAGGAGGCGGAGTGCCGCCACGCGTCGGAGAAGGAGGCTGAGTGCCCTGATCACTCGTCGGAGGAGGAGGCGGAGGAGGAGGCGGAGTGCCCTGACTCGCCAGAGGAGGAGGAGGAGCAGGCGGAGGCGTCCAGTTCAGAAGCTTGATGAGCTCCTTCTGCCATAGGCATGGAGTCAATAGATAAGAACCCAGTCGAGTCTCCCCTTCACCGGTAGGGTAGTCAAGCTGGAGGTCCTCAAATCCCTCTATTATTTCGTCCACCGTCACCCTTGCATATCCTTCTGGAATCGGACTACAGTGAAAAGTTGCGCCGGGTTCAGTAGGTCGAACAGAGCCGACAGCCGCCTAGACTTTGAAGTTCTGCCATTGCGTCATAAGGTGGCAATGTTGAGACTCCGTGATAGCATCCACAGGGTAGCTAGCAGGAGCCGTCAAGACATGCTCCGGCTGAAGCAGCTCGGTGGAAGCCACACTACTTCTCCGCTGAGATGGCGGGGTACCTTCGGGGGTAGTTTCGGCAAGTCGCTTGCTGCGAGCTACTTCTCGTTCCTCTAGCGCTTGAACCCTTTCGTGCAGCGTCTGAATTTGGGCATGCTCCACTTTTTTCCTCCTCTCCTGGAATTTGTAACCGCCTGCGTCCAGAAAACCAGCATTCCATGGAATGGAGCCTGGCGTGCCTCGTGTCCATCCAGGGTGCTCAGGATTCCAGAGGGCCATTGTGAGCTCGTCGTTCTCTTTGTCTGGAACGAACATCCATTGCTGCGCTGCATCGATATAGTGCTTTAGCTTCTTGACTGGTATGTTCATTTGCTCGTCCGTCCAAACGCATTTCCCTGATACAGGGTCCAAGGTTCCGCCAGCCCCGAAGAACCAAGCCCGGCAACGGTTTGGCCAGTTCATTGTCTCTGGTTCGATCCCTTTATCAAGCAGATCATTCTCAGTCTTGGCCCACTTAGGCCAGGCTTTGAGGTAGCCACCTGACCCCGTGCGATGGTGAAGCTTCTTCTTTGCAGCATTTTTCTTGTTTGTCGCCGACATCTTCTTACTCTTTTCCGATGTCTTGTAGGCCACAAATGCGGGCGAGTGATCTCTGATTTTCTCATATCTGCCGATGAATTCTGGTGTCTCTTCTTTGTCGACAAACGTTTTCAGCTCATTCTTCCACCTCCTAAATAGGTCTGCCATCTTCTTAAGCGCATGAGACTTGATTAATTGCTCTTTAACTGGCTTCTCCGGATCCTCCTCTGGCGGTAGGGTGAAATTTGCCTCCAGCTCAGTCCAAAGATCATCTTTCTGCATATCATTGACATACGACACCTCAGGGTCTTCGTTCTTAGGCCTACACCATTGCTGGATGCTGATCGGGATCTTGTCCCTAACAAGAACCCCGCACTGAGCAGAAAATGCTTCCTTTGTCCGGATGGGTTCAATCGGCATGCCATCGCGCGCGATTTCTATGACCTCAAACCTTTCATCCGAGCGCAACTTTTTCTTCAGGCCTCGTCTCTTTACCAAAGTTGTGCTCGATTCGAAGGGCTAGAAAAAACAAGAATTAGACGAGAGTTAATTAATATGTGTACATACCAAAACGATGAATGCATCAATTAGCTAGTCATCACAGGCTTAACTAATATATTTACCTGGCCGGACTCTGTTAGGTCACCGGAGCCGTCACCACGGGCTCCGTCTTGCATCATCATTGGGTCACCGGAGCCATCATAATCATGTCTTTCCTCCTCCACTCTTCGATCACCGTAGCCTTCTTCTTCTTCACCCTGTTCTGCTTCCAGACCATCATTGTCGTTAAGATACGACATGACATCACCTCCGGCTAAGATTATGTCCCCCAACACCTGTTCTTGTTCCTCATCTCGTCCGAACTCCATTGTTTCTGCAAATATTACAACATGTCAATTATTACACAAACATGACAGGAGGGGGTTATATCGACAACGACGACATACATACATGGGAAAATAATGTTATCAGGGAGGGGGTAGGTCGAACCCCCCCTCGTGTTGAAGTTATCGGGACATGGGGTATATCGACAATGACATACCCGATAAAAATAACAAGACGAAGAAGAAATAAAAAGAGGAGAAGAAGATATTAATAGAGGAGAAGATTGAAGAAAAAAAAGAAGAAGAAAAAGAGGAGAAGAAGATATTAATAGAGGATAAGATTGAAGAAAAAAAGAAGAAAAAAAAAGAGGAGAAGAAGTTCTATTTTCTCTTCTTCTCCTCTATTTCTTTCTTCTTCTCCTCTTCTTTTTCTTCTTCTTATTTATTTCTCCTCTTCTTCCTCTCCTCTTCTTCTCCTTTCTTCCTCTTCTTATTTTCCTTTTTCCTCTCATTCTTTTTCTTCTTCTTCCTTTCCTAGCTAGATATATAAAAATTTTCTAAAAATGTAACTTTTGCATACATACATGGGAAAATAATATTATCGGGGAGGGGGTAGGTCGAACCCCCCCTCGTGTTGAAGTTATCGGGACACGCGGTATATCGACGACGACATATCCGATAAAAATAAGAAGACAAAGAAGAAATAAAAAGAGGAGAAGAAGATATTAATAGAGGAGAAGATTGAAGAAAAACAGAAGAAAAAAAAAGAGGAGAAAAAGAAAGAAATAGAGGAGAAGAAGAGAAAATAGATATATATTCTATTTTCTCTTCTTCTCCTCTATTTCTTTCTTCTTCTCCTCTTTTTTTCTTATTTTTTCTTCTTCTTATTTATTTCTCCTCTTCCTCCTCTCCTCTTCTTCTCCTTTCTTCCTCTTCTTATTTTCCTTTTTCCTCTCATTCTTTTTCTTCTTCTTCCTTTCCTAGCTAGATACATAAAACTTTTCTAGAAATGTAACTTTTGCATACATACATGGGAAAATAATATTATCGGGGAGGGGGTAGGTCGAACCCCCCCCCCTCGTGTTGAAGTTATCGGGACACGGGGTATATCGACAACGACATATCCGATAAAAACTAAGAAGACGAAGAAGAAATAAAAAGATGAGAAGAAGATATTAATAGAGGAGAAGATTGAAGAAAAAAAAGAAGAAAAAAAGAGGACAAGAAGAGAAAATAGAATATTCTATTTTGTCTTCTTCTCCTCTATTCCTTTCTTCTTCTCATCTTCTTTTTCTTCTTTTTTCTTTTTCTTATTTATTTCTCCTCTTCTTCCTCTCCTCTTCTTCTCCTTTCTTCCTCTTCTTATTTTTCTTTTTCCTCTCATTCTTTTTCTTCTTCTTCCTTTCCTGGCTAGATATATAAAACTTTTCTAAAAATGTAACTTTTGGATACATACATGGGAAAATAATATTATCGGGGAGGGGGTAGGTCGAACCCCCCCCCCCTCGTGTTGAAGTTATCGGGACACAGGGTATATCGATGACGACAGACCCGATAAAAAATAAGATGACGAAGAAGAAATAAAAATAAGAAGTTCTATTTTCTCTTCTTCTCCTCTTCTTTTTCTTCTTCTTATTTATTTCTCCTCTTCTTCCTCTCCTCTTCTTCTCCTCTTCCTTTTCTTCCTCTCCTCTTCTTCTCCTTTTTCCTTTTCTTATTTTCCTTTACTCTCCTAAATATATAAAACTTTTCTCAAAATGAAACTAACCTAAAATGTACTAAATCAGAGAACATATATAGATAATCCTTTTCTAAATATATAAATCTAACTTTTTTGCATATATGAACATATATACACAGAGAACATACAAACATATATACATTTATAAAAAAGCAAAATACAAATCATCATATATATATAAAAAATCTGAAAAGAAGCAACATATACAATACATATACTCACATATATACATATATATATAATCTGAAAATAACAAGCATATAATATATGGAAAAAAGTAATAGGGGAGGGGCGGCGCCGACCGGACCAAGGGAGGGGCAGGGGCGCGGGTTCGGCGGCGAGGACGGCGACGGGGCAGGGGGCGTGCGTTCGGCGGCGAGGACGGCGACAGGGCAGGGGCAACGGCCGGCGAGGAAGGGGGTGGGGCAGGGCGACGACGACGACGGGGGCACGCGGGCCGGCCGGTCCGACACACGTCGGGGCAGGGCGACGATCGGCGACGGCGTCGGGCGAGGGCACGGGCGACGGCGAGCGGGCGGCTAGGGGAGGCGACGGCGACGTCGGGGCAGGGGCCGACGTCGAGGGGCAGCGCAGCAGCCTGGCGGCGTTGGAGAGAAGAATGGCGGGTAGGGGGAAATTTCCTAAGTGTTTGGTTATATAGAAAAGGCTTTGGTCCCGGTTCATGGCATCTACCGGGACCAAAGGCCTCTTTTCAGCAGCCCAAAGGGCGGGAAGCGGCGGCCTTTGGTTCCGGTTTGTAGCACCAACCGGGACTAAAGGGTGGAATTGGTCCCGGTTGATGCCACGAACCGGTACCAATGGACCCCTTTAGTCCCGGTTGGTGGCACCAACCTGGACCAAAGGCCTTGTGCTGGAATTGGCGCAGTGCGGTGGGATGTTTAGTCCCATCTCGCTAGCCGAGAGGCTTCAACAGTGGTTTATAAGCGCTGCTGCGCTGACCACTTCGAGCTCCTCTCAAATGGAGGCTTACGGGCCTAAAGTCACTTTATCTGCTTGTGGGCCTATTGGGCCTCGTGCGGGCCTGAATCTTGGCCCATGGTAGGGTTTCTAGTCGTATTCAGGCCGTGGGGGCCCAGTAGGTGACACTTTTTTGTTTTTTCTTTTATTTGTTGCTTTATTTATTTTATTTTATTTCTACATACAACAAAATACTTAATGTTGCTATTTTTATTTGTTTCTAGTTTTTTGTTTTGTTTTTTGCATTATTTATTTTCTTTTGTTTCTTGCTTTATTTTTTAATTCTTTTTGCTTTTAGGTCACAAGTTTTTGATTAACTTGTGTGAATCACAAGTTTGTGATTAACTTTACTATAAAAATAGTTTTTTTCCCATTTTTTGTTTTGTTTTTTTGCATTATCTATTTTCATTTATTTTTTGCTTTTTTAATTCTTTTTGCTTTTAGGTCAGCAAAATTATAAACTTTATGTTAGTGCCATTCGTTTTAAAAAATTTATAAACTTTCTGTTAGTGCCATTAGTTTTCAAATTTGAATAGTTTGAAATTTGTGTGAATCACAAGTTTGTGATTAACTTTACCATAAAAATAGTTTTTTCCAGTTTTTTTGTTTTGTTTTTTGCATTATTTATTTTCTTTTGTTTTTTGCTTTAATTTTTAATTCTTTTTTGTTTTGCTTTTAGGTTAGCAAAATTATATACTTTCTATTAGTGCCATTAGATTTAGAAAAATTATAAACTTTTTTGTTAGTGCCATTAGTTTTCAAATTTGAATAGTTAAAACTTGAATTCTTTGAAATTTGTGTGAATCACAAGTTTATGATTAACTTACTAAAAAAATGAGCATAGATGCGCTTATAGAGAAAATTCAACCTAAATTCATAGTAAATTTCTATGAATTTCAGAGAAATTCACTCTGAATTTAGGTTAAACTTTTTCTCTATAAGGGCATCTATTTTCATTTTGAGAGGAGCTCAACAAGACAGAGAGGGAAGGGCTTATAAACCGGTGTGAGCCCCCTTCAGTTGGCGAGGTGGGACTAAACTCTGCCCGCAACGAGGACCAACCCTTTTGTCCCAGTTTTGGCACAAACCGGGACTAATGTGTTGGGGAACGCAGTAATTTCAAAAAATTTCCTACGCACACGCAAGATCATGGTGATGCACAGCAACGAGAGGGGAGAGTGTTGTCTACGTACCAACGCAGACCGACTGCGGAAGCGATCTCACAACGTAGAGGAAGTAGTCGTACGTCTTCTTCCCGATCCGACCGATCCAAGCACCGTTACTCCGGCACCTCCGAGTTCTTAGCACACGTTCAGCTCGATGACGTTCCTTTGGCTCCGATCCAGCAAAGCGTCGAGGAAGAGTTCCGTCAGCACGACGGCGTGATGACGATCTTGATGTACTACCGACGCAGGGCTTCGCCTAAGCACTACAACGGTACGATCGAGGTGGAATTTGGTGGCAGGGGGCACCGCACACGGCTAAGGAACGATCTCAAGGATCAAGTTGTGTGTCTATGGGGTGCCCCCTGCCCCCGTATATAAAGGTTGGAGGAGGGGGGCTGGCCGGCCAAGAGAGAGGAGGCGCAGGGGGAGTCCTACTCCCACCGGGAGTAGGACTCCTCCCCTCCAATCCTATTCCAACTAGGACTCTTGGGGGGGAAAGGAGAGAGGGGGGGCCGGCCCACCTTTCCTAGTCCTACTAGGACTTGGGGAAGGGGGGGGGGGGGCGCCGGCTAGGCTGTGGGCTGCCTCTTCTCTCTTTTCCACTAAGGCCCAATAGGCCCATTAGCCTCCCGGGGGGTTCCGGTAACCCTCCCGGTATTCCGGTAAAATCCCGATTTCACCCGGAACACTTCCTATGTCCAAACATAGGCTTCCAATATATCAATCTTTACGTCTCGACCATTTCGAGACTCCTCGTCATGTCCGTGATCTCATCCGGGACTCCGAACAACCTTCGGTACATCAAAATGCATAAACTCATAATAACTGTCATCGTAACGTTAAGCATGCGGACCCTACGGTTCGAGAACAATGTAGACATGACCGAGACACGTCTCCGGTCAATAACCAATAGCGGGACCTGGATGCCCATATTGGCTCCTACATATTCTACGAAGATCTTTATCGGTCAGACCGCATAACAACATACGTTGTTCCCTTTGTCATCGGTATGTTACTTGCCCGAGATTCGATCGTCGGTATCCAATACCTAGTTCAATCTCGTTACCGGCAAGTCTCTTTACTCGTTCCGTAATATATCATCTCACAACTAACATATTAGTTGCAGTTCTTGCAAGGCTTATGTGATGTGCATTACCGAGAGGGCCCAGAGATACCTCTCCGACAATCGGAGTGACAAACCCTAATATCGAAATACGCCAACCCAACATCTACCATTGGAGACACCTGTAGTACTCCTTTATAATCACCCAGTTACGTTGTGACGTTTGGTAGTACCCAAAGTGTTCCTCCGGTAAACGGGAGTTGCATAATCTCATAGTTATAGGAAAATGTATAAGTCATGAAGAAAGCAATAGCAACATACTAAACGATCGGGTGCTAAGCTAATGGAATGGGTCATGTCAATCAGATCATTCTACTAATGATGTGACCTCGTTAATCAAATAACAACTCCTTGTTCATGGTTAGGAAACATAACCATCTTTGATTAACGAGCTAGTCACGTAGAGGCATACTAGTGACACTCTGTTGGTCTATGTATTCACACATGTATTATGTTTCCGGTTAATACAATTCTAGCATGAATAATAAACATTTATCATGATATAAGCAAATAAATAATAACTTTATTATTGCCTCTAGGGCATATTTCCTTCAGTCTCCCACTTGCACTAGAGTCAATAATCTAGATTACACAGTAATGATTCTAACACCCATGGAGCCTTGGTGCTGATCATGTTTTGCTCGTGGAAGAGGCTTAGTCAACGGGTCTGCAACATTCAGATCCGTATGTATCTTGCATATCTCTATGTCTCCCACCTGGACTAAATCCCGGATGGAGTTGAAGCGTCTCTTGATGTGTTTGGTCCTCTTGTGAAATCTGGATTCCTTTGCCAAGGCAATTGCACCAGTATTGTCACAGAAGATTTTCATTGGACCCGATGCACTAGGTATGACACCTAGATCGGATATGAACTCCTTCATCTAGACTCCTTCGTTTGCTGCTTCCGAAGCAGCTATGTACTCCGCTTCACATGTAGATCCCGCTACGATGCTTTGTTTAGAACTGCACCAACTGACAGCTCCACCGTTTAAAGTAAACACGTATCCGGTTTGCGATTTAGAATCGTCCGGATCAGTGTCAAAGCTTGCATCAACGTAACCTCTTACGGTGAGCTCTTTGTCACCTCCATATACGAGAAACATATCCTTAGTCCTTTTCAGGTATTTCAGGATATTCTTGACTGCTGTCCAGTGATCCATTCCAGGATTACTTTGGTACCTCCCTGCTAAACTTATAGCAAGGCACACATCAGGTCTGGTACACAGCATTGCATACATGACAGAGCCTATGGCTGAAGCATAGGGAACATCTTTCATTTTCTCTCTATCTTCTGCAGTGGTCGGGCATTGAGTCTTACTCAACTTCACACCTTGTAGCACAGGCAAGAACCCTTTCTTTGCTTGATCCATCTTGAACTTCTTCAAAATTTTGTCAAGGTATGTGCATTGTGAAAGTCCAATTAAGCGTTTTGATCTATCTCTATAGATCTTTATGCCTAATATGTATGCAGCTTCCCCGAGGTCTTTCATCGAAAAACTTTTATTCAAATATCCCTTTATGCTATCCAGAAATTCTATATCATTTCCAATTAGCAATATGTCATCCACATATAATATCAGAAATGCTACAGAGCTCCCACTCACTTTCTTGTAAATACAGGCTTCTCCAAAAGTCTGTATAAAGCCAAATGCTTTGATCACACTATCAAAGCGTTTATTCCAACTCCGAGATGCTTGCACCAGTCCATAAATGGATCGCTGGAGTTTGCATACTTTGTTAGCTCCTTTTGGATCGACAAAACCTTCTGGTTGTACCATATACAACTCTTCTTCCAGAAATCCATTCAGGAATGCAGTTTTGACATCCATCTGCCATATTTCATAATCATAAAATGCGGCAATTGCTAACATAATTCTGACGGACTTAAGCATCGCTACGTGTGAGAAGGTCTCATCGTAGTCAACCCCTTGAACTTGTCGAAAACCTTTTGCGACAAGTCGAGCTTTATAAACAGTAACATTACCGTCAGCGTCAGTCTTTTTCTTGAAGATCCATTTATTCTCAATTGCTTGCCGATCATCGGGCAAGTCAACCAAAGTCCATACTTTGTTCTCATACATGGATCCCATCTCAGATTTCATGGCCTGAAGCCACTTTGCGGAATCTGGGCTCACCATCGCTTCTTCATAGTTCGCAGGTTCATCATGATCTAGCATCATGACTTCCAGAACAGGATTACCGTACCACTCTGATGCGGATCTTACTCTGGTTGACCTACGTGGTTCAGTAGAATCTTGATCTGAAGCTTCATGATCATCATCATTAGCTTCCTCACTGATTGGCATAGGTGTCGCAGAAACAGTTTTCTGTGATGTACTATTTTCCAATAAGGGAGCAGGTACAGTTACCTCGTCAAGTTCTACTTTCCTCCCACTCACTTCTTTCGAGAGAAACTCCTTCTCTAGAAATGACCCATTCTTAGCAACGAATGTCTTGCCTTCGGATCTGTGATAGAAGGTATACCCAACAGTTTCCTTTGGGTATCCTATGAAAACACATTTCTCCGCTTTGGGTTCGAGCTTATCAGGTTGAAGCTTTTTCACATAAGCATCGCAGCCCCAAACTTTAAGAAACGACAACTTTGGTTTCTTGCCAAACCATAGTTCATAAGGCGTCGTCTCAACGGATTTTGATGGTGCCCTATTTAACGTGAATGCGGCCGTCTCTAAAGCATAACCCCAAAACGATAGCGGTAAATCAGTAAGAGACATCATAGATCGCACCATATCTAGTAAAGTACGATTACGACGTTCGGACACACCATTACGCTGTGGTGTTCCGGGTGGCGTGAGTTGCGAAACTATTCCACAATTTTTCAAATGTATACCAAACTTGTAACTCAAATATTCTCTTCCACGATCAGATCGTAGAAATTTTATTTTCTTGTTACGATGATTTTCAACTTCACTCTGAAATTCCTTGAACTTTTCAAATGTTTCAGACTTATGTTTCATTAAGTAGATATACCCATATCTGCTTAAATCATCTGTGAAGGTGAGAAAATAACGATATCCGCCGCGAGCCTCAATATTCATCGGACCACATACATCGGTATGTATGATTTCCAACAAATCCGTTGCTCTCTCCATAGTACCGGAGAACGGTGTTTTAGTCATCTTGCCTATGAGGCACGGTTCGCAAGTACCAAGTGATTCATAATCAAGTGGTTCCAAAAGCCCATCAGTATGGAGTTTCTTCATGCGCTTTACACCGATATGACCTAAACGGCAGTGCCACAAATAAGTTGCACTATCATTATTAACTTTGCATCTTTTGGCTTCTACATTATGAATATGTGTGTTACTATCTTCGAGATTCAACAAGAATAGACCACTCTTCAAAGGTGCATGACCATAAAAGATATTATTCATATAAATAGAACAACCATTATTCTTTGATTTAAATGAATAACCGTCTCGCATTAAACAAGATCCAGATATAATGTTCATGCTTAACGCTGGCACCAAATAACAATTATTTAGGTCTAATATTAATCCCGAAGGTAGATGTAGAGGTAGCGTGCCGATCGCGATCACATCGACTTTGGAACCGTTTCCCACGCGTATCGTCACCTCGTCCTTTGCTAGTGTCCGCTTATTCCGTAGTCCCTGTTTCGAGTTGCAAATATTAGCAACAGAACCAGTATCAAATACCCAGGTGCTACTGCGAGCTCTAGTAAGGTACACATCAATAACATGTATATCACATATACCTTTGCTCACTTTGCCATCCTTCTTATCCGCCAAATACTTGGGGCAGTTCCGCTTCCAGTGACCAGTCTGCTTGCAGTAGAAGCACTCAGTTTCAGGCTTAGGTCCAGACTTGGGTTTCTTCTCCTGAGCAGCAACTTGCTTGCTGTTCTTCTTGAAGTTTCCCTTCTTCTTCCCTTTACCCTTTTTCTTGAAACTAGTGGTCTTGCTAACCATCAACACTTGATGCTCCTTTTTGATTTCTACCTCCGCAGCTTTCAGCATTGCGAAAAGCTCGGGAATAGTCTTGTTCATCCCTTGCATATTATAGTTCATCACGAAGCTCTTGTAGCTTGGTGGTAGTGATTGGAGAATTCTGTCAATGACGCAATCATCTGGAAGATTAACTCCCATCTGAATCAAGTGATTATTATACCCAGACATTTTGAGTATATGCTCACTGACAGAACTGTTCTCCTCCATCTTACAGCTATAGAACTTATTGGAGACTTCATATCTCTCAATTCGGGCATTTGCTTGAAATATTAACTTCAACTCCTGGAACATCTCATATGCTCCATGACGTTCAAAACGTCGTTGAAGTCCCGATTCTATGCCGTAAAGCATGGCACACTGAACTATCGAGTAGTCATCAGCTTTGCTCTGCCAGACGTTCATAACATCTGGCGTTGCTCCAGCAGCAGGCCTGTCACCCAGCGGTGCTTCCAGGACGTAATTCTTCTGTGCAGCAATGAGGATAATCCTCAGGTTACGGACCCAGTCCGTGTAATTGCTACCATCATCTTTCAACTTTGCTTTCTCAAGGAACACATTAAAATTCAACGGAACAATAGCACGAGCCATCTATCTGCAAGCAACATAAACAAGCAAGATACTATCAGGTACTAAGTTCATGATAAGTTTAAGTTCAGTTAATCAAATTACTTGGGAACTCCCACTTAGATAGACATCCCTCTAATCCTCTAAGTGATCACGTGATCCAAATCAACTAAACCATAACCGATCATCACGTGAGATGGAGTAGTTTTCAATGGTGAACATCGTCATGTTGATCATATCTACTATATGATTCACGCTCGACCTTTCGGTCTCTGTGTTCCGAGGCCATATCTGCATATGCTAGGCTCGTCAAGCATAACCTGAGTATTCTGCGTGTGCAAAACTGGCTTGTACCCGTTGTAGATGGACGTAGAGCTTATCACACCCGATCATCACGTGGTGTCTGGGCACGACGAACTTTGGCAACGGTGCATACTCAGGGAGAACACTTCTTGATAATTTAGTGAGAGATCATCTTATAATGCTACCGTCAATCAAAGCAAGATAAGATGCATAAAAGGATAAACATCACATGCAATCAATATAAGTGATATGATATGGCCATCATCATCTTGTGCTTGTGATCTCCATCTCCGAAGCACCGTCATGATCACCATCGTCACCGGCGCGACACCTTGATCTCCATCGTAGCATCGTTGTCGTCTCGCCAATCTTATGCTTTCACGACTATTACTACCGTTTAGTAATCTAGTAAAGCATTACATCGCGATTGCATTGCATACAATAAAGCGACAACCATATGGCTCCTGCCAGTTGCCGATAACTCGGTTACAAAACATGATCATCTCATACAATAAAATCAGCATCATGTCTTGACCATATCACATCACAACATACCCTGCAAAAACAAGTTAGACGTCCTCTACTTTGTTGTTGCAAGTTTTACGTGGCTGCTACGGGCTTAAGTAAGAACACATCTCACCTACGCATCAAAACCACAACGATAGTTCGTCAAATAGACTCCGTTTTAACCTTCTCAAGGACCGGGCGTAGTCACACTTGGTTCAACTAAAGTTGGAGAGACAGTCTTCCGCAAGCCATCTATGTGCAAAGCACGTCGAGGGAACCGGTCTCGCGTAAGCGTACGCGTAAGGTTGGTCCGGATCGTCTCAACCAACAATACCGCCGAACCAAAGTATGACATGCTGGTAGGCAGTATGACTTGTATCGCCCACAACTCACTTGTGTTCTACTCGTGCATATAACATCAAACCATAAAACCTAGGCTCGGATGCCACTGTTGGGGAACGCAGTAATTTCAAAAAATTTCCTACGCACACGCAAGATCATGGTGATGCACAGCAACGAGAGGGGAGAGTGTTGTCTACGTACCAACGCAGACCGACTGCGGAAGCGATCTCACAACGTAGAGGAAGTAGTCGTACGTCTTCTTCCCGATCCGACCGATCCAAGCACCGTTACTCCGGCACCTCCGAGTTCTTAGCACACGTTCAGCTCGATGACGTTCCTTTGGCTCCGATCCAGCAAAGCGTCGAGGAAGAGTTCCGTCAGCACGACGGCGTGATGACGATCTTGATGTACTACCGACGCAGGGCTTCGCCTAAGCACTACAACGGTACGATCGAGGTGGAATTTGGTGGCAGGGTGCACCGCACACGGCTAAGGAACGATCTCAAGGATCAAGTTGTGTGTCTATGGGGTGCCCCCTGCCCCCGTATATAAAGGTTGGAGGAGGGGGGCTGGCCGGCCAAGAGAGAGGAGGCGCAGGGGGAGTCCTACTCCCACCGGGAGTAGGACTCCTCCCCTCCAATCCTATTCCAACTAGGACTCTTGGGGGGGAAAGGAGAGAGGGGGGGCCGGCCCACCTTTCCTAGTCCTACTAGGACTTGGGGAAGGGGGGGGGGCGCCGGCTAGGCTGTGGGCTGCCTCTTCTCTCTTTTCCACTAAGGCCCAATAGGCCCATTAGCCTCCCGGGGGGTTCCGGTAATCCTCCCGGTATTCCGGTAAAATCCCGATTTCACCCGGAACACTTCCTATGTCCAAACATAGGCTTCCAATATATCAATCTTTACGTCTCGACCATTTCGAGACTCCTCGTCATGTCCGTGATCTCATCCGGGACTCCGAACAACCTTCGGTACATCAAAATGCATAAACTCATAATAACTGTCATCGTAACGTTAAGCGTGCGGACCCTACGGTTCGAGAACAATGTAGACATGACCGAGACACGTCTCCGGTCAATAACCAATAGCGGGACCTGGATGCCCATATTGGCTCCTACATATTCTACGAAGATCTTTATCGGTCAGACCGCATAACAACATACGTTGTTCCCTTTGTCATCGGTATGTTACTTGCCCGAGATTCGATCGTCGGTATCCAATACCTAGTTCAATCTCGTTACCGGCAAGTCTCTTTACTCGTTCCGTAATACATCATCTCACAACTAACATATTAGTTGCAGTGCTTGCAAGGCTTATGTGATGTGCATTACCGAGAGGGCCCAGAGATACCTCTCCGACAATCGGAGTGACAAACCCTAATCTCGAAATACGCCAACCCAACATCTACCATTGGAGACACCTGTAGTACTCCTTTATAATCACCCAGTTACGTTGTGACGTTTGGTAGTACCCAAAGTGTTCCTCCGGTAAACGGGAGTTGCATAATCTCATAGTTATAGGAACATGTATAAGTCATGAAGAAAGCAATAGCAACATACTAAACGATCGGGTGCTAAGCTAGTGGAATGGGTCATGTCAATCAGATCATTCTACTAATGATGTGACCTCGTTAATCAAATAACAACTCCTTGTTCATGGTTAGGAAACATAACCATCTTTGATTAACGAGCTAGTCAAGTAGAGGCATACTAGTGACACTCTGTTGGTCTATGTATTCACACATGTATTATGTTTCCGGTTAATACAATTCTAGCATGAATAATAAACATTTATCATGATATAAGGAAATAAATAATAACTTTATTATTGCCTCTAGGGCATATTTCCTTCATAATGGTCATGGGCTAGGGGCGAGGAGCATTGGTCCCGGTTGGTGCCACGAACCGGGACCAATGCCCCCTTTAGTCTCGGTTGGTGGTACCAACCGGGACCAAAGGCCTTGCGCTGTCCGCGGCCAAAAGTTTAGACCCACCTTGGTAGTTGAGAGGGGCTCGGAGTGGTTTATAAGCCCCAATGCGGCTGCCCTCTCGAGCTCCTCTCAAATGCAGGCTTACGGGCCTAATCTCACACTATGTTGTCTATGGGCCTATTGGGCCTTTTATGGGCCTGCATCCTGGCCCATGTTGGTTTCTAGTCGTATTAAGGTCGTGGTGGCCCAATAGGTGGCAGTTTTTTTGTTTTTTTCCAGTTTTTTTTTTGCATTATTTATTTTCTTTTGTTTCTTACTTTATTTTTTAATTCTTTTTGCTTTTAGGTCAGAAAAATTGTAAACTTTCTGTTAGTGCCATTAGTTTTCAAATTAATAGTTAAAATTTGAATTTTTTGAAATTTGTGTGAATCACAAGTTTGTGATTAACTTTACTATAAAAAAGTTTTTTTTCCATTTTTTTGGTTTTGTTTTTTGCATTATTTATTTTCTTTTGTTTTTTATTTTTTTAAATTCTTTTTGCTTTTAGGTCAGCAAAATTATAAACTTTCTGTTAGTGCCATCAGTTTTAGAAAAATTATAAACTTTTTGTTAGTGCCATTAGTTTTCAAATTTGAATAGTTAAAATTTGAATTCTTTGAAATTTGTGTGAATCACAAGTTTGTGATTAACTTTACTATAAAATTAGTTTTTTCCAGTTTTTTGTTTTGTTTTTTGCATTATTTATTTTGTTTTGTTTTTTTGCTTTATTTTTTAATTCTTTTCGCTTTTAGGACAAAAAAATTATAAACTTTCTGTTAGTGCCATTAGTTTTAGAAAAATTATAAACTTTCTGCTAGTGCCATTAGTTTTTAAATTTGAATAGTTAAAATTTGAATAATGGTATTACGAGGGCCAAACCATAAGACATTAAAGCATTTAAAATGAACTCTGAAAAAGTTAAAAGTTGGCATGGTATCATAATTTCACCCACATAGCATGTGCATGTACAAAACGGACAATGGTATCATACTCGTCTGTTACAAAGTTGGCATGGTATCATCATAATAGTTGCGGGAGAGAAGTCTTCACTTTTTCTTCGCTCGTGTCATTTGCTTATTGCGCCGTAACCATGGATAATCTTCATCGTTTATCAGGATGCTTGGGTCAGCCTTGACTTTGAAGGGAGGAATTTCATGAAACTTTTCATAATCTTCAGACATGTCTGTCTTGCCCTTCACTCCCACGATGTCTCTTTTTCCTGAAAGAACTATGTGGCGCTTTGCCTCATCCTATGATGTATTCGCTTCCTTATCTTTTCTTTTTCTCGGTTTGGTAGACATGTCCTTCACATAGATAACCTGTGCCACATCATGGGCTAGGACGAACGGTTCGTCTGCATACGCAAGATTGTTGAGATCCACTGTTGTCATTCTGTACTGTGGGTCTAACTGTACCCCGCCTCCTGACAGATTAACCCATTTGCACTTAAACAAAGGGACCTTAAAATCATGTCCGTAGTCAAGTTCCCATATGTCCACTATGTAACCATAATATGTGTCCTTTCCCTCTCGGTTGCTGCATCAAAGCGGACACCGCTGTTTTGGTTGGTGCTCTTTTGATCTTGCGCGATCGTGTAAAATATATTCCCATTTATCTCGTATCCTTTGTAAGTCAATACAGTCAAAGATGGTCCCCTGGACAACAAGTACAGCTCATCACAAACAGTGTTGTCACCTCTGAGATGTGTTTCCAACCAACTGCTGAAAGTCCTGATGTGTTCACATGTAATCCAGTCGTCGCACTGCTCCGGGTGTTTGGAGCGCAGACTGTTCTTGTGTTCATCGACATACGGGGTCACCAAGGTAGAGTTCTGTAGAACTATGTAGTATGCTTGAGACCAAGAATATCCGTCCCTGCATATTATTGAGGCCCCTCCCAGCGTGCCTTTTCCAGTCAGTCTCCCCTCATATCGCGATTTAGGGAGACTATCTTCTTAAGGCCAGGAATGAACTCAACACAAAACCCAATGGCATCCTTTGTTTGATGGCCCATGGAGATGCTTCCTTCTGGCCTAGTGCGGTTACGGACATATTTCTTTAGGACTCCCATGAAGCTCTCAAAGGGGAACATATTGTGTAGAAATACGGGCCCCAGAATGACAATCTCGTCGACTAGATGAACTAGGACGTGCGTCATGATATTGAAGAAGGATGGTGGGAACACCAGGTCGAAACTGACAAGACATTGCGCCACATCACTCCCTTAGCCTTGGTACGATTTCTGGATCGATCACCTTCTGAGAGATTGCATTGCGGAATGCACATAGCTTCACAATGGCTAATCGGACGTTTTTCGGTAGAAGCCCCCTCAATGCAACCGGAAGCAATTGCGTCATAATCACGTGGCAGTCATGAGACTTTAGGTTCTGGACCTTTTTCTCTGGCATATTTATTATTCTCTTTATATTCGACGAGAAGCCAGTCGTGACCTTCATACTGAGCAGACATTTAAAGAAGATTTCTTTCTCTTCTTTCATAAGAGCGTAGCTGGCAGGACCTTTCATAAGAGCGTAGCTGTCGTGATCTCCTGTTTGTGCCCATCCCACATACGTACACCGTTTCCATTCCACAGCTGTAAAAGTTCTTCAACTAATGGCCTTAGGAACTCATCAATGTCGTTGCTGGGTTGCTTAGGGCCTTGGATGAGAATTGGCATCATAATGAACTTCCGCTTCATGCACATCCAAGGAGGAAGGTTATACATACATAGAGTCACGGGCCAGGTGCTGTGATTGCTGCTCTGCTCCCCGAAAGGATTAATGCCATTTGCGCTTAAACCAAACCATACGTTCCTTGGGTCACTTGCAAACTCATGCCAGTACTTTCTCTCGATTTTTCTCCACTGCGACCCGTCAGCGGGTGCTCTCAACTTCCCGTCTTTCTTACGGTCCTCACTGTGCCATCGCATCAACTTGGCATGCTCTTCGTTTCTGAACAAACGTTTCAACCGTGGTATTATAGGAGCATACCACATCACCTTCGCAAGAACCCTCTTCCTGGGGGGCTCGCCGTCAACATCACCAGGGTCATCTCGTCTGATCTTATACTACAATGCACCGCATACCGGGCATGCGTTCAGATCCTTGTACGCACCGCGGTAGAGGATGCAGTCATTAGGGCATGGATGTATCTTCTGCACCTCCAATCCTAGAGGGCATACGACCTTCTTTGCTACGTATGTACTGTCGGGCAATTCGTTATCCTTTGGAAGCTTCTTCTTCAATATTTTCAGTAGCTTCTCAAATCCTTTGTCAGGCACAGCAGTCTCTGCCTTCCACTGCAACAATTCCAGTACGGTACCGAGCTTTGTGTTGCCATCTTCGCAATTGGGGTACAACCCTTTTTTGTGATTCTCTAACATGCGATCGAACTTCAGCTTCTCCTTTTGACTTTCGCGTGCGTCCTTGCATCGACAATGACTCGGCAGAGATCATCATCATCGGGCACATCGTCTGGTTCCTCATGATCTTCAGCAGCTTCCCCCGTTGCAGCATCATTGGGCACATCGTCTGGTTCCTCTTGATCTTCAGCAGCTTCCCTCATTGCAGCATCACCGTATTCAGGGGCACATAGTTGTCATCGTCCTCTTCTTCTTCGCCGTCTTCCATCATAACCCATATTTCTCCATGCCTCGTCCAAACATTATAGTGTGGCATGAAACCATTATAAAGCAGGTGGGTGTGAAGGATTTTCCGGTCAGAGTAAGACTTCGTACTCCCATATTTAGGGCATGGACAACACATAAAACCATTCTGCTTGTTTGCCTCAGCCACTTCGAGAAAATCATGCACGCCCTTAATGTACTCGGAGGTGTGTCTTTCACCGTACATCCATTACCGGTTTATCTGCGTGCATTATATATAATTAAGTGTGTCAAAAACCATTACAGAACATCATGAATAGATAATTAAGTGACCAAATTAATAGAAGTTCATCATCACATTAAAACTAAAGTACATACATAGTTCTCATCTAACAACATATAGCTCTCCAGAGCATCTAATTAATTAAACCATACATTGAAACTATGTAAAACATTTCAATGTGAAAACTAATGCGATCATAATCACAACCAAGGTAACAATTGATCCAACGGCATAATGATACCAAGCCTCGGTATGAATGGCATATTTTCTAATCTTTCTCATCTTCAACCACATTGCATCCATCTTGATCTTGTGATCATTGACGACATCCGCAACATGCAACTCCAATATCATCTTCTCCTCCACAATTTATTTTATTTTTTCCTTCAAGTAATTGTTTTCTTCTTCAACTAAATTTAACCTCTCGACAATAGGGTCGGTTGGAATTTCCGGTTCAACTACCTCCTAGATAAATAAAATCTATGTCACGTTGGTCGGCATAATTGTCATAAACAATAAATGAACCAAATAGTTATAAAAAGATAATATATACCACATCCGAATCATAGCCAGGACGAGGGCCGACGGGGGTGGATACCAAAACCATCGAACTATATAATAACAAGCAATAATAAAAGTAAGAAAATTAGACAGGTATCTATCTAAAGTAAGAATTTTTTCTTTCAGAAAGAAGATAAGAACAAGAGGCTCACCACGGTGGTGCCGACGACGAGATCGGTGCGGGCGATCGACATCGGTGAAGACGGGAATGGGACGTGACGGGCCGCTAAACCTAGACAAATCTTGAGGAAAACGGAGCTTTGAGGTCGAGCTTCGAGAGGAGAAAGCTTAACTAGTGTGGCTCGGGCATTTCATCGAACACCTCATGTGTATAGGAGGTGAGTTAGAGCACCACAAAGCCCTCCCCTCGCCGGCCAGAGAAAAACAGAGCACTGGGGTGCTCTGCTCGCGGGCGAGGGGTATATATAGGCACCTCATTGGTCCCGGTTCGTGGCATGAACCGGGACTAAAGGGAAGCCTGTGGTCCCGGTTCAAGCCACCAACCGGGACAAATGGTGGTGGGCCAGGAGCATGGCACATTGGTCCCGATTCGTCCCACGAACCGGGACCAATGCCCCCACGAGGCCCGGCAGGCCCCTGGCCTCACAAACCGGGACCAATGCCCCCATGGGTCCTGGTTCTGGACTGAACCGGGACTAATGGGCTGACCCGGCCTGAACCAAAGCCCTCTTTTCTACTAGTGATAGGGCCTAATGCATTTTTTGAGGTTGCCGTTGACTATTGATAAGACTAATAATATATGGGATGTATAATGTCAAAGTTATATCATTAGAAGCTCCTTTCATGTAGGAATTCGATGGTGTGCTTTGTGTAATTTGTATGCCATATATTATTGCTCTAATATGTGGTCAAGTTAGCCTCTCAAAATGTATTAGGCCCTGTATACATGAAAGGAGGGAGTAATTCAAAATGAACATGACCAATTTTTTAAAGTGAATTTCCAATCGAACAAATTAACAAGGTACACGCAGATAGTCAGATCAATAGGCAAGGAAATCGAAAATCCCAAGGAGTGTATCTTCAGTCATCGATCGGTCAAATAGGATTGCTATGGGAAATTTGTCGAGGTCTATCCTCGATCAATATAATTGCCCTTCGGTTTTAGATATTAGGCTATGGTGCAAAGTCTGTTTGGTATTTGGCTCGGATTATCGGTACCGTTTCATCGAGTGTATAAAAGTAACGACAAATGTTGCCAAGATATTGACTTCAGACTTATTGATATATTACTTCGTAAGGTATTTGTAAATAGTTAATAAAATAACTACATGCATCGTCCAGATACAGAGGCCGGGTTCTTTCTGCTTTTCTGAAATAAAGGGAAATTGGTCGCACGTGCTTACCTGCGGTCGGTGCCTTTGTTCAAACGCAAAGTATGTGAAGTCTCCCATTCGTAAGTGCTGCGGCTTCCAGCAATTCTGATGTGCTGTGGAAAAGACGTTTACTCTGGAGAAAAAGAAGCGTAAAGCTACAATACAAATATATGATACGGAGCTTTTGAACTTGAGTTGCAAAAAGAATATAGTGAGGTGTCGACCATGCAACTAGCTAGCTGAAGTAGAAAGTGACGCACATCAAATTAGCAATCATATATACCACTGCTTTAGGAATGCTGGAACCTTAGCGCGTCGAATGTAACACTGCTCAAGTTTGAACAATCCTCACCACACCAAGAACATCATATATACGACACATAAAAAAAATCGAGTAACCCTCGCCGTGTTCCCCAACCATGTAAGCATCTTCATAAGTAGGTCTTGATTCTCCACATATTGTAGAGTTGACTATAAACAAAGCGTACCGGTACATCTGTAGATAACTTGCATAAGAGAAGTGCTTTTATCGTTTTTTTAAAAGAGAAGTGATTTTATCGTTGAAAACCTTATCATTTCTACATAGCCAAAGCGACCAAATAACGACAAGCGCTCTCATCCTGAGAAAATTTTTCTAAACCTGTGATTAATCGCATGTAACAAGTTGCCAAATATATTAGCATCATCCATGTAGAAATTTAGAATACACTGAACAAGTTATGATATAACTAAGCAAACACTCACTTCTTTTGTTCACAGTTGGAAAATAAAATATAATGTACTCTGATATTTAGAAAATATTTTTTTCTGCTATGAACAGTTAAGACTATGTACATCTCCATCTGCTACACAAAAGCAACGTGCGAAGGTCCAAGTGAAACAAAGCGAGAAAGTGTCATCTCTTTTCTCTCAACACCCAAGGGCTGGAAAACAATAAGATAATCTACTTTTTCCCCAGATTTTTTTTTTTGAGATTCTCCAGACACAAAATTAACCATAATGTTTTTTTCCTCCCTTTCCAGTGAACAAACACTTGAAACTGGAGCCTCTAGGTCCCCTTCATCAGCCAATCAGATGCAGCGGCTGAGCAGGCCACACACGACCACGAGCCCAACGACGAACAGGTGATCCGCGGCGGGGCCCATCATCAGCATCAGGACGTCCTCTCCCAGCGCCACAACGGACGCCGTCCGCTTCCTCCGGACCTCCGCCACGGCCGCGCCGTCCCCTGCGTCGCTGTCGCTGACCCTGTAGTACCCGCGCGAAGCACCATCGATCGTGTACGCCTTCCCATTGGCGGCGACCCTGACGATGGCTCTACTGCCGTGCCGCCGGCCGTCTTTGTTCAGAATCCTGTGCTCCTTCCGAACACTGAACCATGGCTCCTGTTGAAAGCTTGAGGTGTCGTCATCGTCGTTGTCGTCATCGTTACAGCATAAGTAGCCTTGCCATGTCTCGAAGAAACCGAAATTCTGCAATAAAATCGACCACGGATCAAACCCGTACGTAATAATCGAAGAGGAACACCAAATTAAACTAGTTTTCTTCCCAACCGAAAATGTGCAATGTTTTCGCTAGGACATTCTCTGGGATTCAGGAGCTTCGTTGAAGTGATTTACAAATGGTGTACGCACGTACTATGAGAAACATAACCGGTACGTACCTTCTTGAGCCGTAGCTTGATGAGCGCTTTGCCGGCGGTGTTCATGACGAACACCTCGCGGCTGCGGGCAGGCGTAGTTGTCCTGGCCGTAGATGGTGCAGCCGTGGCCGTTGAACACCAGCGATTTCTAAAGTGTAGCCACTAAAGCCCCCTCCTCCCCTCCTCCCCAGTATCGGTTCGGCATGAACCGGTGCTAAAGGGTAGCCACGTGGCACGAGCCAGCTTCGGAGGCAGGGAGCCCTTTAGTAGATCGGTTCTACTAAAATTCCATTTATATATATGCACAACGTGTTCTACTAGAAAACGTAGTATGCACACATGTTCTCGAAGCTGGCATAATGTGTTCTCGCAAACGTAGTATGCACACATTTTATTCCCCGGCATCTGCTTCAGGGTCTTTACAAGAATGGAATTTAATCAGATAATAATTAATCAAGCATGATAATTAAAGAGATGGCAGCTAGCTAGTACTACTTAATTACTTACCTGGGGTCGATACCATTTCAGATCTTGTTTCCATGGGCCTGGAGTGGCCCTGATGAACCTTGCCCAGGCCCTGCCCGCCAACAAAGAAAATGAATAAATGGGTTATTAAATAGTTGTTATTAGGAAATGACGAACTAATTAAATAGGCCAAGATATAGTTAATAATGATTGAAATTACCTGTTGACTATCCCCTTCACGATGGTGTAGTCACTTGCTTTCTTAAGTAGTGAGTCTAGTATTTCAACTGTTCCTTCATCAACTTTAATGATTAACAAAATCCAGTGAAATCTGCATGCACACACGTTTGCATGTCTTAATTAAGCGGGCATATGTAAGCAAAAACATGTACCTAGCTAGTAGGCAAAAACAGAATTTGTATTACAAGACAGTGTGACTCACTCGAAGTTGAAAGGAAATAGTATATATATTCATTGTATTTGAGGCGCTTGAAGAACTGTAGCATGCTTTCCTCTACACTTTTTTTATGATATGGATCTAATTTCCATGTGTATTCATTAATGGTATTTGGGTCAACGAACCCAATGCCATAACGTCCACCTTTTTTCATTTTATAAATCTTCATCCTGCATAATATCACAGAAAAGAATATAGTGAGGATAATTACAGATAATGATTGATCAAAATAATCACTACAGCTAGCTTGAGACTTAAATTACAGAAAGAAATCACTTACAAACAATAGCAACTGACGATAGATTTGTCGAGTGCGTCTTGATTGTATAGCTGAAACAGTTTTGAATACTCAACGGCCAGAGCTTTCTCATGGTAGTAATGCTCCTCCTTGACATTCACCATGAGGGACTCTCGATTGGAAATCTTGATAATGTCCATGTACTATCGATGCAATTCATACATTCTCGTTGGGAGGTTCTTGACCTCATCTGGCTCGACCAAAGGTTGGCTCCGGACATATTTCCGTTTTATTTCCTCCTCTCTAGTCGGAGACATGGGCTCGATATCGAGGAGTTGTCCAACAGTGATCCCGATCGCTTCAGCCTGTGGAATATGCTCCTCGGTTATTACCACATCGCCCACCCCGGGAATGTTAACGGTTTGCCCACAATAATATTGGGCGCGCCTACTCTCATGTGTTGTTGGCACAACAAGCGGGGGGATTGATTGCGCCGCTTGTTCTCCCAGCTGGGGAACGGTTTTACCGCTCCTTTTGCCAGCTGATTTGCTCGAGCTCGAGCTCGCCTCTTTCTGTAGACGTGCTCGATTTAACTTCTTGATATGGCGCTCATAGTCTGTGTCAACAGGCTTGGGAGCTGGTGCTCTAGCCACACGAATGAAGTGGTCAATCTTTTCCACAGACACTTTCTCCCTTGGCGGCGATGGCGGTTTCGGTGCAAAATGGGCTTCCACCTCGGCCTTCGATATGGCTACGTTTTCCTCCTCGGACTTGTCGTAAGGCCTCTGCGGAAGAGGCGCGAGGCTTGGACCATATTGAAATCGCTTGCCTCCGGCTGTACCTCCAGTACTACCTCGACTTTTACCGCTACGCACCATAGGTGAGGCGGCTCTCTTCCGTGATTGCTGAGGCGGCAAAGACGGCTGATGTGGCTGAGTTGGAGGAGGAGGAGTGGCCTAAAGTTGTGCCGGACTTGGAGGAGGAGTGGCCTGATGCTTTGCCGGACTTGGAGGAGGAGGAGTGGCCTGTAGTTGTGCCGGACTTGGAGGAGGAGTGGCCTGACGCGTTGGTGGACTTGGAGGAGCGGGAGTCTGCTGACTCGGTGGCGGACTTTGACGAGGAGTCGGATGACGCGGTGTCGGTGGCCTTCGAAAGATGATGCAATCCTTTCTCCATAGGATGATACGATGATTGGCCTCTCCCAGTGTATGCTCATCGTCACCTCCAGGAATGTCAAGCTCTAGCCCTGAATATTGGTCCACCACCTCATCAACCAAGACACGAGCATAGCCCGCTGGAATCGGGTTGCAATGGAAGGTTGCCTCGGGGGGATTTGTAAAAGCAAGGGCGTCCGCCACCTTCATGGATATGTTCTTCATTTTGAAGTGTAACTGGCAGTTAGTGTTCTCCATGATGTCATCCACTGGGTAGCTATCCAGCAATGCGTCGCCCGGGGCGGAACCCACGCTGCTTCTCGGCATGGATGGGACGGTGCTATCCAATGGTGGATCATCCGCTAGCTGCTGAGACCCCCTTTGTTGGCTAAGTGAGTCGATCCGCTCCTGCTGCCGCTGGAATTTGACTGCCAAGTGCGCGTGCGCTGATTCTAGGCCTTGAATGCGTTCATAGTCTAGCTTCCTCTGCTCCTCCTCCATCTTCCTCTTCTTCTCCTTCGCAATCTTCTTTCTCGCACGGGTTCTGTAGTCGACTTTCCAGTCCGAAAACCCCTCATACCACGGCATAGCGCCCATGCCTCGTGTTCTTTCCGGGTGTTCAGGATTTCCCAGGGCACGCGTAAGCTCGTCGTTCTCTCTGTTGGGCTCGAACACCCCCGATCGAGCCTCTTCTATTGCAACAAGTAGCTTATCTTCGTCTCCGTCCAGACATGCCTTCTTCGAAACTTTGCCTGTCTTGTTGGGGAACGTAGTAGAAATTCAAAATTTTCCTATGTGTCACCAAGATCTATCTATGGAGAGACCAGCAATGAGGGGAAGGAGAGTGCATCTACATACCCTTGTAGATCGCTAAGCGGAAGCGTTCAAGTGAACGGGGTTGATGGAGTCGTACTCATCGTGATCCAAATCACCGATGACCAAGTGCCGAACGGACGGCACCTCCGCGTTCAACACACGTACAGCCCGATGATGTCTCCCACGCCTTGATCCAGCAAGGAGAGAGGGAGAGGTTGAGGAAGGCTCCATCCAGCAGCAGCACAACGGCATGGTGGTGGTGGAGGAGCGTGGCAATCCTGCAGGGCTTCGCCAAGCACCGCGAGATATGAGGAGAAAGAGAGGGAGGGCTGCACCAACAGGCAGAGATCAGATCACGTGATATGGGCAGCCCCAGGCCTCACTATATATAGGGGAGAGGGAGGAGGGTGCGCCCCCTCTAGGGTTCCCACCCCTAGGGGGGGCGGCAGCCCTAGATGGGTTTTGGGTGGCGTCCAAGAGGGGAAGGAGAGGGAGGCGCAGCTAGATGGGCCCTAAGGCCCATACCCCCTTAGGGTTTGCCCCCTTTCCACCTCTTAGGCGCCTTGGGCCCTTGTGGGGGGGGGGGGGGGGCGCACCAGCCCACCTGGGGCTGGTCCCCTCCCACATTTAGCCCAAGCAAGCCTCCGGGGTTGGTGGCCCCACTTGGTGGACCCCCGGGACCCTCCCGGTGGTCCCGGTACATTACCGATAAACCCCGAAACCTTTCCGGTGACCAAAACAGGACTTCCCATATATAAATCTTTACCTCCGGACCATTCTGGAACTCCTCGTGATGTCCGGGATCTCATCCGGGACTCCGAACAACATTCGGTAACCACATACAAACTTCCTTCATAACCCTAGCGTCATCGAACCTTAAGTGTGTAGACCCTACGGGTTCGGGAGACATGCAGACATGACCGAGACGTTCTCCGGTCAATAACCAACAGCGGGATCTGGATACCCATGTTGGCTCCCACATGTTCCACGATGATCTCATCGGATGAACCACGATGTCAAGGACTTAATCAATCCCGTATACAATTCCCTTTGTCTATCGGTACGATACTTGCCCGAGATTCGATCGTCGGTATCCCGATACCTTGTTCAATCTCGTTACCGGCAAGTCTCTTTACTCATTCCGTAACACATCATCCCGTGATCAACTCCTTGGTCACATTGCGCATATGATGATGTCCTACCGAGTGGGCCCAGAGATACCTCTCCGTTTACACGGAGTGACAAATCCCAGTCTCGATTCGTGCCAACTCAACAGATACTTTTGGAGATACCTGTAGTGTACCTTTATAGCCACCCAGTTACGTTGTGACGTTTGGCACACCCAAAGCACTCCTACGGTATCTGGGATTTGCACAATCTCATGGTCTAAGGAAATGATACTTGACATTAGAAAAGCTTTAGCATACGAACCACACGATCTTTGTGCTAGGCTTAGGATTGGGTCTTGTCCATCACATCATTCTCCTAATGATGTGATCCCGTTATCAACGACATCTAATGTCCATGGTCAGGAAACCGTGACCATCTATCGATTAACGAGCTAGTCAACTAGAGGCTTACTAGGGACATGGTGTTGTCTATGTATCCACACATGTATCTGAGTTTCCTATCAATACAATTATAGCATGGATAATAAACGATTATCATGAACAAGGAAATATAATAATAATCAATTTATTATTGCCTCTAGGGCATATTTCCAACAGTCTCCCACTTGCACTAGAGTCAATAATCTAGTTCACATCACCATGTGATTAACACTCACGTGTCACATCGCCATGTGACTAACACCCAAGAGTTTACTAGAGTCAGTAGTCTAGTTCACATCACTATGTGATTAACACTCAATGAGTTCTAGTTTTGATCATGTTGCTTGTGAGAGAGGTTTTAGTCAACGGGTCTGAACCTTTCAGATCCGTGTGTGCTTTACAAATCTCCATGTCATCTCCTAGATGTAGCTACCACGTTCTATTTGGAGCTATTCCAAATAACTGTTCTACTTGGAGCTATTCTAAATTGTTGCTCCATTATACGTATCCGGTATCTCTACTCAGAGCTATCCGGATAGGTGTTAAGCTTGCATCGACGTAACCCTTTACGACGAACTCTTTTACCACCTCCATAATCGAGAAAAATTCCTTAGTCTACTAGTTACTAAGGATAACTTTGACCGCTATCCTGTGATCCATTCTTGGATCACTCTTGTACCCCTTGACTGACTTATGGCACGGCACACTTCAGGTGCGGTACACAGCATAGCATACTGTAGAGCCTATGTCTTAAGCATAGGGGACGACTTTCGTCCTTTCTCTCTATTCTGCCGTGGTCGAGCTTTAAGTCTTAACTTCGTACCTTACAACTCAGGCAAGAACTCCTTCTTTGACTGATCCATCTTGAACACCTTCAAGATCATGTCAAGGTATGTGCTCATTTGAAAGTACCATTAAGCGTTTCGATCTATCCTTATAGATCTTGATGCTCAATGCTCAAGTAGCTTAATCCAGGCTTTCCATTGAAAAAAACTTTCCAAATAACCCTATATGCTTTCCAAAAATTCTACGTCATTTCTGATCAACAATATGTCAACAACATATATTCATCAGAAATTCTATAGTGCTGCCACTCACTTCTTTGGAAATACAAGTTTCTCATAAACTTTGTATACACCCAAAATCTTTGATCATCTCATCAAAGCATACATTCCAACTCCGAGATGCTTACTCCAGTCCTTAGAAGGATTGCTGGAGCTTTGCATACTTATTAGCATCTTTCAGGATTGACAAAACCTTCCGGTTGTATCACATACAACCTTTCCTCAAGAAAATCGTCGAGGAAACAATGTTTTGACATCCTATCTGCAAGATTTGATAAATAATGCAGTAATCGCTAATATAATTCCGACAGACTCTTAGCATCGCTACGAGTGAGAAAGTCTCATCGTAGTCAACTCCTTGAACTTGTCGGAAAACATCTTAACGACAAGTCGAGCTTTCTTAATGGTGATACTTACCATCATTGTCCGTCTTCCTTTTAAAATCTATATGTACCCAACAGCCTTACGACCATCAAGTAGTTCTTCCAAAGTCTACACTTTGTTTCATATATGGATCCTCTCTCGGATTATATGGCCTCGAGCCATTCGTCGGAATCCGGACCCACCATCACTTCTCCATAGCTCGTAGGTTCATTGTTGTCTAGCAACATGACTTCCAAGACAGGATTACGTACCACTCTAAAGTAGTACGCATCCTTGTCATCCCACGAGGTTTGGTAGTGACTTGATCTGAAGTTTCATGATCACTATCATAAGCTTCCACTTCAATTGGTGTAGGTGCCACAGGAACAACTTCCTGTGCCCTGCCACACACTAGTTGAAGAGACGGTTCAATAACCTCATCAAGTCTCCACCATCCTCCCACTCAATTCTTTCGAGAGAAAACTTTTCCTCGAGAAAGGACCCGATTCTAGAAACAATCCCTTATTGCTTTCGGATCTGAGACAGGAGGTACACCCAACTGTTTTGGGTGTCCTATGAAGATGCATTTATCCGCTTTGGGTTCGAGCTTATCAGCCTGAAATATTTTCACATAAGCGTCGCAGCCCCAAACTTTAAGAAATGACAACTTAGGTTTCTCTAAACCATAGTTCATACGGTGTCATCTCATCGGAATTACGTGGTGTCCTATTTTAAAGTGAATGTGGTTGTCTCTAATGCCTAACCCATAAACTATCATGGTAATTCGATAAGAGACATCATGGTATGCATCATATCCAATAGAGTGCAGTTATGATGTACGGACACACCATCACACCATGGTGTTCCTGGCTGTATTGGTTGTGAAACAATTTTTACAATGTCTTAATTCTATGCCAAACTCGTAATTCAGATATTCATCTCTATGATCATATCATAGATATTTTATCCTCTTGTCACGACGATCTTTCAACTTCACCCTGAAATTACTTGAACCTTTCAATAATTCAGACTCGTGATTCATCAAGTAAATATACTCAACATCTACTCAAATCATCTGTGAAGTAAGAACACAACGATATCCACTACATGCCTCAACACTTATTGGACTGCACACATCAAAATGTATTACTTCCAACAAGTTGCTTTCTAGTTCCATTTTACTGAAAACGAGGCTTTCAGTCATCTTGCCCATGCGGTGTGATTTGCATGTCTCAAGTGATTCAAAATCAAGTGAGTCCAAACGGTCTATTTGCATGGAGTTTCTTCATGCATATACACCAATAGACATGGTTCGCATGTCTCAAACTTTCAAAAACGAGTGAGTCCAAAGATCCATCAACATGGAGCTTCTTCATGCGTTTTATACCGATATGACTTACGTGGCAGTGCCACAAGTAGGTGATACTATCATTACTATCCGATATTTTTTGGCATGAACAAGTGTATCACTACGATCGAGATTCAACAAACAATTCATTTTAGGTGTAAGACCATTGAAGGTATTATTCAAATAAACAGAGTAACCGTTATTCTCCTTAAATGAATAACCGTATTGCAATAGTCATAATCCAATCATGTCTATGCTCAACGCAAACACCAAATAACAATTATTTAGGTTTAACACCAATCTCGATGGTAGAGGGAGCGTGCGATGCTTGATCATATCAACATTGGAAACACTTCCAACACATATCGTCAGCTCACCTTTAGCTAGTCTCCGTTTATTCCGTAGCTTTTATTTCGAGTTACTAACACTTAGCAACCGAACCGGTATCTAACACCCTGGTGCTACTAGGAGTACTAGTAAAGTACACATCAACACAATGTATATCCAATATACTTCTATCGACCTTGCCAGCCTTCTAATCTACCAAGTATCTAGGGTAATTCTGCTCCAGTGGCTGTTCCCCTTATTACAGAAGCACTTAGTCTCGGGTTTGGGTTCAACCTTGGGTTTCTTCACTAGAGCAGTAGCTGAATTGCCGTTTCATGAAGTATCCCTTCTTGCCCTTGCCCTTCTTAAAACTAGTGGTTTCAGTAACCATCAACAATTGATGCTCCTTCTTGATTTCTACTTTTGTGTCAAAACATCGTGAATATCTCAAGGATCATCATATATGTCCCTGATATATCATAGTTCATCACGAAGATCTAGCAGCTTGGTGGTAATGACTTCGGAGAAACATCACTATCTTATCCGGAAGATCAACTCCCACTCGATTCAAATGATTGTTGTACTCAGACAATCTGAGCACAAGCTCAACAATTGAGCTTTTCTCCCTTAGTTTGCAGGCTAAGAAAATCGTCGGAGGTCTTATACCTCTTGACATGGGCACGAGCATGAAATCCCAATTTCAGCCCTCAAAACATCTCATATGTTTCACGACGTTTCAAAACGTCTTTGGTGCCTCAACTCTAAACCGTTTAACTGAACTATCACGTAGTTATCAAAACGTGTATGTCAGATGTTCGCAACATCCACAAACAACGTTCGAGGTTCAGCACACTGAGCGGTGCATTAAGGACATAAGCCTTCTATGAAGCAATGAGGACAATCCTCACTTTACGGACCTAGTCCGCATAATTGCTACTATCAACTTTCAACTAAATTTTCTCTAGGAACATATCTAAACAGTAGAACTAAAGCGCGAGCTACGACATAATTTGGAAAATCCTTTTGACTATGTTCAGGATAATTAAGTTCATCTTATGAACTCCCACTCAGATAGACATCCCTCTAGTCATCTAAGTGATTACATGATCCGAGTCAACTAGGCCGTGTCCGATCATCACGTGAGACGGACCAGTCAATGTCGGTGAACATCTTCATGTTGATCGTATCTTCTATACGACTCATGCTCGACCTTTCGGTCTTCTGTGTTCCGAGGCCATGTCTGTACACATGCTAGGCTCGTCAAGTTAACCCTAAGTGTTTTGCATGTGTAAAACTGTCTTACACCCGTTGTATGTGAACGTAAGGATCTACCACACCCGATCATCATGTGGTGCTTCGAAACGACGAACTTTAGCAACGGTGCACAGTTAGGGGAGAACACATTCTTGAAATTGTTTATGAGGGATCATCTTATTTACTACCGTCGTTCTAAGTAAACAAGATGCAAAAACATGATAAACATCACATGCAATCAAATAGTGACATGATATGGCCAATATCATATTGCTCCTTTTGATCTCCATCTTCGGGGCTCCATGATCATCATCGTCACCGGCATGACACCATGATCTCCATCATCATGATCTCCATCATCGTGTCTTCTTGAAGTTGTCACGTCATCTATTACTTCTAGTACTATGGCTAACGCTTTAGCAATAAAGTAAAGTAATTACATGATGTTTATGTTGACACGCAGGTCATAAATAAATAAAGACAACTCCTATGGCTCCTGCCGGTTGTCATATTCATCGACATGCAAGTCGTGATTCCTATTACAAGAACATGATCAATCTCATACATCACATATATCATTCATCACATCCTTTGGCCATATCACATCACATAGCATACCCTGCAAAAACAAGTTAGACGTCCTCTAATTGTTGTTTGCATGTTTTACGTGGCTGCTATGGGTTTCTAGCAAGAACGTTTCTTACCTACGCAAAACCACAACGTGATATGCCAATTGCTATTTACCCTTCATAAGGACCCTATTCATCGAATCCGATCCGACTAAAGTGGGAGAGACAGACACCCGCCAGCCACCTTATGCAACTAGTGCATGTTTGTCGATGGAACCGGTCTCACGTAAGCATACGTGTAAGGTTGGTCCGGGCCGCTTCATCCCACAATACCGTCTAAACAAGATTGGACTAGTAATGGTAAGCATATTGAACAAAATCAACGCCCATAACTACTTTGTGTTCTACTCGTGCATAGAATCTACGCAATAAACCTGGCTCTGATACCACTGTTGGGGAACGTAACAGAAGTTCAAAATTTTCCTACGTGTCACCAAGATCGCTATGGAGAAACCAGCAACGAGGGGAAGGAGAGTGCATCTACATACCCTTGTAGATCGCTAAGCGAAAGCGTTCAAGTGAACGGGGTTGATGGAGTCGTACTCGTCGTGATCTAAATCACCGATGACCAAGTGCCGAACGGACGGCACCTCCGCGTTCAACACACGTACAACCCAATGATGTCTCCCACGCCTTGATCCAGCAAGGAGAGAGGGAGAGGTTGAGGAAGACTCCATCCAGCAGCAGCACAACGGCGTGGTGGTGGTGGAGGAGCGTGGCAATCCTGCAGGGCTTCGCCAAGCACCGCGAGATATGACGAGAAAGAGAGGGAGGGCCGCACCAACAGGCAAAGATCAGATCACGTGATATGGGTAGCCCCAGGCCTCACTATATATAGGGGAGAGGGAGGAGGGTGCGCCCCCTCTAGGGTTCCCACCCCTAGGGGGGCGGCAGCCCTAGATGGGTTTTGGGTGGCGGCCAAGAGGGGAAGGAGAGGGAGGCGCAGCTAGATGGGCCCTAAGGCCCATACCCCCTTAGGGTTTGCCCCCTTTCCACCTCTTAGGCGCCTTGGGCCCTTGTGGGGGGGTGCACCAGCCCACCTGGGGCTGGTCCCCTCCCACACTTAGCCCAAGCAAGCCTCCGGGGTTGGTGGCCCCACTTGGTGGACCCCCGGGACCCTCTCGGTGGTCCCGGTACATTACCGATAAACCCCGAAACCTTTCCGGTGACCAAAACAGGACTTCCCATATATAAATCTTTACCTCCGGACCATTCCGGAACTCCTCGTGATGTCCGGGATCTCATCCGGGACTCCGAACAACATTCGGTAACCACATACAAACTTCCTTCATAACCCTAGCGTCATCGAACCTTAAGTGTGTAGACCCTACGGGTTCGGGAGACATGCAGACATGACCGAGACGTTCTCCGGTCAATAACCAACAGCGGGATCTGGATACCCATGTTGGCTCCCACATGTTCCACGATGATCTCATCGGATGAACCATGATGTCAAGGACTTAATCAATCCCGTATACAATTCCCTTTGTCTATCGGTACGATACTTGCCCGAGATTCGATCATCGGTATCCCGATACCTTGTTCAATCTCGTTACCGGCAAGTCTCTTTACTCGTTCCGTAACACATCATCCCGTGATCAACTCCTTGGTCACATTGCGCATATGATGATGTCCTACCGAGTGGGCCCAGAGATACCTCTCCGTTTACACGGAGTGACAAATCCCAGTCTCGATTCGTGCCAACCCAACAGATACTTTCGGAGATACCTGTAGTGTACTTTTATAGCCACCCAGTTACATTGTGACGTTTGGCACACCCAAAGCACTCCTACGGTATCCGGGAGTTGCACAATCTCATTGTCTAAGGAAATGATACTTGACATTAGAAAAGCTTTAGCATATGAACTACACTATCTTTGTGCTAGGCTTAGGATTGGGTCTTGTCCATCACATCATTCTCCTAATGATGTGATCCCGTTATCAACGACATCTAATGTCCATGGTCAGGAAACCGTGACCATCTATCGATCAACGAGCTAGTCAACTAGAGGCTTACTAGGGACATGGTGTTGTCTATGTATCCACAC
This sequence comes from Triticum monococcum, assembly GCA_034509565.1. Classification (NCBI taxonomy): domain Eukaryota; kingdom Viridiplantae; phylum Streptophyta; class Magnoliopsida; order Poales; family Poaceae; genus Triticum; species Triticum monococcum. The sequence goes on along the minus strand of CM067843.1, from coordinate 747,278,480 downwards.
ATGTATCTGAGTTTCCTATCAATACAATTATAGCATGGATAATTATCATGAACAAGGAAATATAATAATAATCAATTTATTATTGCCTCTAGGGCATATTTCCAACATGTCTTCGGGTCCAACTCCCCCCCATGCGCATAGAACCAAGTCCTGCACCTGGGGGGCAGCTCAATGTTTCTGGAGTGACACCTGCATCCAGCATTTCTTTCTCAGACTTATCCCACTTAGGCATTCCCACCGCATAGCCACCTCGCCCCAGCTTATGGAACTTATCCTTTTTTGCGGTATTGGCCTTGTTTATTCTCGACCGTTCCTTAGATAATTCCGAATCCTTGAATTTCACGAAATTGTCCCAATGAGTACTTTGCTTCTCTAGTGTTCCCTCGAATACTGGAGTCTTCCTTCCTCCCTTGTCGTACTTGGCCCATTCACGAATCTTGTGGTTCTTGAATGCAATCGCCATCTTCCTAAGAGCAGCGGCCTTGACTTTCTCCACATCTGCATCTGTGAAATGATCTAGTAGGATGAAATGTTCCATGAGCGTTTCCCAAAGCAGAAGTTTTTGTCTGTCGTCGACAAAAGTAACTCCTGGACGTGGCTTTGCTGGCTCTCTCCATTCTTGAAGGGAGATCGGGAGTTGGTCCTGTTGGGGAACGTAGTAATTTCAAAAAATTTCCTACGCACACGCAAGATCATGGTGATGCACAGCAACGAGGGGGAGAGTGTTGTCTACGTACCAACGCAGACCGACTGCGGAAGCGATCACACAACGTAGAGGAAGTAGTCGTACGTCTTCTTCCCGATCCGACCAATCCAAGCACCGTTACTCCGGCACCTCCGAGTTCTTAGCACACGTACAGCTCGATGACGATCCCCGGGCTCCGATCCAGCAAAGCTTCGGGGAGGAATTTCGTCAGCACGACGGCGTGGTAACGATCTTGATGTACTACCGATGCAGGGCTTCACCTAAGCACTACAACGGTATGATCGAGGTGGAATTTGGTGGCAGGGGGCACCGCACACGGCTAAGGAACGATCTCAAGGATCAACTTGTGTGTCTATGGGGTGCCCCCTGCCCCCGTATATAAAGGAGCAAGGGGAGGAGGCGGCCGGCCAAGGTGTGTCGCGCCAAGGGGAGTCCTACTCCCACCGGGAGTAGGACTCCTAGTTGGACTAGGAGAGAAGGGGGAGAATAGGAGGAAGAGAGGAAGGAAAGGGGGGGCGCCGGCCCCCTTCCCTTGTCCTATTCGGACTAGGAAGGGGAGGGGCGCGCGGCCACCTCTTGCCTCCTCTCCTCTTCTCCCTTAAGGCCCATGTTGGCCCAATAACCCCCCGGGGGGTTCCGGTAACCCCCCCGGTACTCCGGTAAAATGCCGATTTCACCCGGAACAATTCCGATGTCCAAATATAGGCTTCCAATATATCAATCTTTATGTCTCGACCATTTCGAGACTCCTCGTCATGTCCGTGATCACATCCGGGACTCCGAACTAACTTCGGTACATCAAAATGCATAAACTCATAATTACTGTCATCGTAACGTTAAGCGTGCGGACCCTACGGTTCGAGAACAATGCAGACATGACCGAGACACGTCTCCGGTCAATAACCAATAGCGGGACCTAGATGCCCATATTGGCTCCTACATATTCTACGAAGATCTTTTATCGGTCAGACCGCATAACAACATACGTTATTCCCTTTGTCATCGGCATGTTACTTGCCCGAGATTCGATCGTCGGTATCCAATACCTAGTTCAATCTCGTTACTGGCAAGTCTCTTTACTCGTTCCGTAATACATCATCTAACAACTAACATATTAGTTGCAGTGCTTTCAAGGCTTATGTGATGTGCATTACCGAGAGGGCCCAGAGATACCTCTCCGACACTCGGAGTGACAAACCCTAATCTCGAAATACGCCAACCCAACATCTACCATTGGAGACACCTGTAGTACTCCTTTATAATCACCCAGTTACGTTGTGACGTTTGGTAGTACCCAAAGTGTTCCTCCGGTAAACGGGAGTTGCATAATCTCATAGTTATAGGAACATGTATAAGTCATGAAGAAAGCAATATCAACATACTAAACGATCGGGTGCTAAGCTAATTGAATGGGTCATGTCAATCAGATCATTCAACTAATGATGTGACCTCGTTAATCAAATAACAACTCTTTGTTCATGGTTAGGAAACATAACCATCTTTGATTAACGAGCTAGTCAAGTAGAGGCATACTAGTGACACTCTGTTTGTCTATGTATTCACACATGTATTATGTTTCCGGTTAATACAATTCTAGCATGAATAATAAACATTTATCATGATATAAGGAAATAAATAATAACTTTATTATTGCCTCTAGGGCATATTTCCTTCAGTCTCCCACTTGCACTAGAGTCAATAATCTAGATTACACAGTAATGATTCTAACACCCATGGAGCCTTGGTGCTGATCATGTTTTGCTCGTGGAAGAGGCTTAGTCAACGGGTCTGCAACATTCAGATCCGTATGTATCTTGCAAATCTCTATGTCTCCCACCTGGACTAGATCCCGGATGGAGTTGAAGCGTCTCTTGATGTGTTTGGTCCTTTTGTGAAATCTGGATTCCTTTGCCAAAGCAATTGCACCAGTATTGTCACAAAAGATTTTCACTGGACCCGATGCACTAGGTATGACACCTAGATCGGATATGAACTCCTTCATCCAGACTCCTTCGTTCGCTGCTTCCGAAGCAGCTATGAATTCCGCTTCACATGTAGATCCCGCTATGACGCTTTGTTTAGAACTGCACCAACTGACAGCTCCACCGTTTAAAGTAAACACGTATCCGGTTTGCGATTTAGAATCGTCCGGATCAGTGTCAAAGCTTGCATCAACGTAACCTCTTACGGTGAGCTCTTTGTCACCTCCATATACGAGAAACATATCCTTAGTCCTTTTCAGGTATTTCAGGATGTTCTTGACCGTTGTCCAGTGATCCACTCCTGGATTACTTTGGTACCTACCTGCTAAACTTATAGCAAGGCACACATCAGGTCTGGTACACAGCATTGCATACATGATAGAGCCTATGGTGAAGCATAGGGAACATCTTTCATTTTCTCTCTATCTTCTGCAGTGGTCGGGCATTGAGTCTGACTCAACTTCATACCTTGTAACACAGGCAAGAATCCTTTCTTTGCTTGATCCATTTTGAACTTCTTCAAAATCTTGTCAAGGTATGTGCTTTGTGAAAGTCCAATTAAGCGTCTTGATCTATCTCTATAGATCTTTATGCCTAATATGTAAGCAGCTTCCCCGAGGTCTTTCATCGAAAAACTTTTATTCAAGTATCCCTTTATGCTATCCAGAAATTCTATATCATTTCCAATCAGCAATATGTCATCCACATATAATATCAGAAATGCTACAGAGCTCCCACTCACTTTCTTGTAAATACAGGCTTCTCCAAAAGTCTGTATAAAGCCAAATGCTTTGATCACACTATCAAAGCGTTTATTCCAACTCCGAGATGCTTGCACTAGTCCATAAATGGATCGCTGGAGTTTGCATACTTTGTTAGCTCCCTTTGGATCGACAAAACCTTCTGGTTGCATCATATACAACTCTTCTTCCAGAAATCCATTCAGGAATGCAGTTTTGACATCCATCTGCCATATTTCATAATTATAAAATGCGGCAATTGCTAACATGATTCTGACGGACTTAAGCATCGCTACGGGTGAGAAGGTCTCATCGTAGTCAACCCCTTGAACTTGTCGAAAACCTTTTGCGACAAGTCGAGCTTTATAGACAGTAACATTACCGTCAGCGTCAGTCTTTTTCTTGAAGATCCATTTATTCTCAATTGCTTGCCGATCATCGGGCAAGTCAACCAAAGTCCATACTTTGTTCTCATACATGGATCCCATCTCAGATTTCATGGCCTCAAGCCACTTTGCGGAATCTGGGCTCACCATCGCTTCTTCATAGTTCGTAGGTTCATCATGATCTAGTAGCATGACTTCCAGAATTGGATTACCGTACCACTCTGGTGCGGATCTTACTCTGGTTGATCTATGTGGTTCAGTAGTATCTTGTCCTGAAGTTTCATGATCATCATCATTAGCTTCCTCACTAATTGGTATAGGTGTCGCAGAAGCAGTTTTCTGTGATGTACTACTTTCCAATAAGGGAGCAGGTACAGTTACCTCGTCAAGTTCTACTTTCCTCCCACTCACTTCTTTCGAGAGAAACTCCTTCTCTAGAAAGTTTCCGAACTTAGCAACAAAAGTCTTGCCTTCAGATCTGTGATAGAAGGTGTATCCAATAGTTTCCTTTGGATATCCTATGAAGACACATTTCTCCGATTTGGGTTCGAGCTTATCAGGTTGAAGCTTTTTCACATAAGCATCGCAGCCCCAAACCTTAAGAAACGACAACTTTGGTTTCTTGCCAAACCATAGTTCATAAGGCGTCGTCTCAACGGATTTCGATGGTGCCCTATTTAACGTGAATGCGGCCGTCTGTAAAGCATAACCCCAAAACGATAGCGGTAAATCAGTAAGAGACATCATAGATCGCACCATATCTAGTAAAGTACGATTACGACGTTCGGACACACCATTACGCTGTGGTGTTCCGGGTGGCGTGAGTTGCGAAACTATTCCACAATTTTTCAAATGTACACCAAACTCGTAACTCAAATATTCTCCTCCACGATCAGATCGTAGAAACTTTATTTTCTTGTTACGATGATTTTCAACTTCACTCTGAAATTCCTTGAACTTTTCAAATGTTTCAGACTTATGTTTCATTAAGTAGATATACCCATATCTGCTTAAATCATCTGTGAAGGTGAGAAAATAACGATATCCGCCACGAGCTTCAATATTCATCGGACCACATACATCGGTATGTATGATCTCCAATAAATCTGTTGCTCTCTCCATAGTACCGGAGAACGGTGTTTTAGTCATCTTGCCTATGAGGCACGGTTCGCAAGTACCAAGTGATTCATAATCAAGTGGTTCCAAAAGCCCATCAGTATGGAGTTTCTTCATGCGCTTTACACCGATATGACCTAGACGGCAGTGCCACAAATAAGTTGCACTATCATTATCAACTCTGCATCTTTTGGCTTCTACATTATGAATATGTGTTTCACTACTATCGAGATTCAACAAGAATAGACCACTCTTCAAAGGTGCATGACCATAAAAGATATTACTCATATAAATAGAACAACCATTATTCTCTGATTTAAATGAATAACCGTCTCGCATTAAACAAGATCCAGATATAATGTTCATGCTCAACGCTGGCACCAAATAACAATTATTTAGGTCTAATATTAATCCCGAAGGTAGATGTAGAGGTAGCGTGCCGACCGCGATCACATCGACTTTGGAACCGTTTCCCACGCGCATCGTCACCTCGTCCTTTGCTAGCGTCCGCTTATTCTGTAGTCCCTGTTTCGAGTTGCAAATATTAGCAACAGAACCAGTATCAAATACCCAGGTGCTACTGCGAGCTCTAGTAAGGTACACATCAATAACATGTATATCACATATACCTTTGTTCACCTTGCCATCCTTCTTATCCGCCAAATACTTGGGGCAGTTCCGCTTCTAGTGACCAGTCTGCTTGCAGTAGAAGCACTCAGTTTCAGGCTTAGGTCCAGACTTGGGTTTCTTCTCCTGAGCAGCAACTTGCTTGCTGTTCTTCTTGAAGTTCCCCTTCTTCTTCCCTTTGCCCTTCTTCTTGAAACTAGTGGTTTTGTTAACCATCAACACTTGATGCTCCGTCTTGATTTCTACCTCCGCAGCTTTCAGCATTGCGAAGAGCTCGGGAATAGTCTTGTTCATCCCTTGCATATTATAGTTCATCACGAAGCTCTTGTAGCTTGGTGGCAGTGATTGGAGAATTCTGTCAATGACGCAATCATCTGGAAGATTAACTCCCATCTGAATCAAGTGATTATTATACCCAGACATTTTGAGTATATGCTCACTGACAGAACTGTTCTCCTCCATCTTGCAGCTATAGAACTTATTGGAGACTTCATATCTCTCAATTCGGGCATTTGCTTGAAATATCAACTTCAACTCCTGGAACATCTCATATGCTCCATGACATTCAAAACATCGTTGAAGTCCCGATTCTAAGCCGCAAAGCATGGCACACTGAACTATCGAGTAGTCATCAGCTTTGCTCTGCCAGACGTTCATAACATCTGGCGTTGCTCCAGCAGCAGGCCTGGCACCCAGCGGTGCTTCCAGGACGTAATTCTTCTGTGCAGCAATGAGGATAATCCTCAAGTTACGGACCCAGTCCGTGTAATTGCTACCATCATCTTTCAACTTTGCTTTCTCAAGGAACGCATTAAAATTCAACGGAACAACAGCACGAGCCATCTATCTACAATCAACATAAACAAGCAAGATACTATCAGGTACTAAGTTCATGATAAGTTTAAGTTCAGTTAATCAAATTACTTAAGAACTCCCACTTAGATAGACATCCCTCTAATCCTCTAAGTGATCACGTGATCCAAATCAACTAAACCATAACCGATCATCACGTGAGATGGAGTAGTTTTCAATGGCGAACATCGTTATGTTGATCATATCTACTATATGATTCACGCTCGATCTTTCGGTCTCCGTGTTCCGAGGCCATATCTGTATATGCTTGGCTCATCAAGTATAACTTGAGTATTCTGCGTGTGCAAAACTGGCTTGCACCCGTCGTAGATGGACGTAGAGCTTATCACACCCGATCATCACGTGGTGTCTGGGCACGACGAACTTTGGCAACGGTGCATACTCAGGGAGAACACTTCTTGATAATTTAGTGAGAGATCATCTTATAATGCTACCGTCAATCAAAGCAAGATAAGATGCATAAAAGATAAACATCACATGCAATCAATATAAGTGATATGATATGGCCATCATCTTGTGCTTGTGATCTCCATCTCCGAAGCACCGTCATGATCACCATCGTCACCGGCGCGACACCTTGATCTCCATCGTAGCATCGTTGTCGTCTCGCCAATCTTATGCTTCCACGACTATCACTACCGCTTAGTAATAAAGTAAAGCATTACATCGCGATTGCATTGCATACAATAAAGCGACAACCATATGGCTCCTGCCAGTTGCCGATAACTCGGTTACAAAACATGATCATCTCATACAATAAAATTTAGCATCATGCCTTGACCATATCACATCACAACATGCCCTACAAAAACAAGTTAGACGTCCTCTACTTTGTTGTTGCAAGTTTTACGTGGCTGCTACGAGCTTAAGTAAGAACGCATCTCACCTACGCATCAAAACCACAACGATAGTTCGTCAAATAGACTCCGTTTTAACCTTCTCAAGGACCGGGCGTAGCCATACTTGGTTCAACTAAAGTTGGAGAGACAGTCTTCCGCAAGCCATCTATGTGCAAAGCACGTCGAGGGAACCGGTCTCGCGTAAGAGTACGCGTAAGGTTGGTCCGGATCGTCTCGTCCAACAATACCGCCGAACCAAAGTATGACATGCTGGTAGGCAGTATGACTTGTATCGCCCACAACTCACTTGTGTTCTACTCGTGCAAATAACATCAAACCATAAAACCTAGGCTCGGATGCCACTGTTGGGGAACGTAGTAATTCCAAAAAAATTCCTACGCACACGCAAGATCATGGTGATGCACAGCAACGAGGGGGAGAGTGTTGTCTACGTACCAACGCAGACCGACTGCAGAAGCGATCACACAACGTAGAGGAATTAGTCGTACGTCTTCTTCCCGATCCGACCGATCCAAGCACCGTTACTCCGGCACCTCCGAGTTCTTAGCACACGTACAGCTCGATGACGATCCCCGGGCTCCGATCCAGCAAAGCTTCGGGGAGGAATTCTGTCAGCACGACGGCGTGGTGACGATCTTGATGTACTACCGACGCAGGGCTTCGCCTAAGCACTACAACGGTATGATCGAGGTGGAATTTGGTGGCAGGGGGCACCGCACACGGCTAAGGAACGATCTCAAGGATCAACTTGTGTGTCTATGGGGTGCCCCCTGCCCCCGTATATAAAGGAGCAAGGGGAGGAGGCGGCCGGCCAAGGTGTGGCGCGCCAAGGGGAGTCCTACTCCCACCGGGAGTAGGACTCCTAGTTGGACTAGGAGAGAAGGGGGAGAATAGGAGGAAGAGAGGAAGGAAAGGGGGGGGCGCCGGCCCCCTTCCCTTGTCCTATTCGGACTAGGAAGGGGAGGGGCGCGCGGCCACCTCTTGCCTCCTCTCCTCTTCTCCCTTAAGGCCCATGTTGGCCCAATAACCCCCCGGGGGGTTCCGGTAACCCCCCCGGTACTCCGGTAAAATGCCGATTTCACCCGGAACAATTCCGATGTCCAAATATAGGCTTCCAATATATCAATCTTTATGTCTCGACCATTTCGAGACTCCTCGTCATGTCCGTGATCACATCCGGGACACCGAACTAACTTCGGTCCATCAAAATGCATAAACTCATAATTACTGTCATCGTAACGTTAAGCGTGCGGACCCTACGGTTCGAGAACAATGCAGACATGACCGAGACACGTCTCCGGTCAATAACCAATAGCGGGACCTGGATGCCCATATTGGCTCCTACATATTCTACGAAGATCTTTTATCGGTCAGACCGCATAACAACATACGTTGTTCCCTTTGTCATCGGTATGTTACTTGCCCGAGATTCGATCGTCGGTATCAAATACCTAGTTCAATCTCGTTACTGGCAAGTCTCTTTACTCATTTCGTAATACATCATCTAACAACTAACATATTAGTTGCAGTGCTTGCAAGGCTTATGTGATGTGCATTACCGAGAGGGCCCAGAGATACCTCTCCGACACTCGGAGTGACAAACCCTAATCTCGAAATACGCCAACCCAACATCTACCATCGGAGACACCTGGAGTACTCCTTTATAATCACCCAGTTACGTTGTGACGTTTGGTAGTACCCAAAGTGTTCCTCCGGTAAACGGGAGTTGCATAATCTCATAGTTATAGGAACATGTATAAGTCATGAAGAAAGCAATAGCAACATACTAAACGATCGGGTGCTAAGCTAATTGAATGGGTCATGTCAATCAGATCATTCAACTAATGATGTGACCTCGTTAATCAAATAACAACTCTTTGTTCATGGTTAGGAAACATAACCATCTTTGATTAACGAGCTAGTCAAGTAGAGGCATACTAGTGACACTCTGTTTGTCTATGTATTCACACATGTATTATGTTTCCGGTTAATACAATTCTAGCATGAATAATAAACATTTATCATGATATAAGGAAATAAATAATAACTTTATTATTGCCTCTAGGGCATATTTCCTTCAGGTCCTTCACAAGAACTCCGCACTGACGAATGAACTTGTCCCCAATCTTCTTAGGCGCTAATGGTTCGCCATTAGGTTTGATGGCCTCGATATTGTACTTTACGCCCTCCTTCAACTTTTTGTTCGGGCCTCGTTTCCTGTTGCCTGAAGATTTGCTCGATCCGGATGGCTGAAAGAAGAAAGATCGATTCGTTATTATATCTTCAAGTCATTTAAAACATGTGATGATCACCAGATGCCTGCTATAAATATATATACTTCGCCGGTCTTTGTTGTTTCAAGATCAACATTTTCTTCGTCATGTTCATAGTTCATGACTTCATCAATTCGGTCGTCGCGATCGAATATCATATCATCCTCCCCGGTATTGTTTAGATATTCGGAGCCGTCATAATCTTCTTCATTCTGATTATCATCTGGCCCGCGAGGATTGCGTATGATATTGAACAGGGCCTCTTCTCCCTCTCTACTAGTATTGTCCGCCATAGGTTTTGTTTAACTAATCCAAAAGAAATATATTCAAATTACAATGCATGGATGCAATCAATTAATAAAGAAAAACTGAATCAATCATAGTACATAATAAGCATCATCGAATAAAATCTCGAATACGTCGTCTCGAATAATAGATATAATCTCGAATACATTTTCTCCAATAATAGATATAATCTCGAATACATCGTCTCGAATAATAGATATAATATCGAATACATCACTAGCTAGCTAGCTAGCAAGCTAATAAAGATCGAATACTACAGAGTAATCTAGGCTACTCGTGGTTCCTGAGGTGCGGGCGGTGGACACCAAAAGAGAAGGAACCATCACTGGATCATAGCTCGGGTGATCTCCCAAAAGAACCTGCCAGGTATTGGAGAACCTGACGTCCATAGTAGCAATGTAGCGATGGACGTGCTCGTCCTCCTCCCTGACACGGCGACGTACCACCTCCGGCGGGGCCGGCTCCCTCCGCACCAAAAGTGGCCCACGCGAACACCACCAAAGGAGATGAGGGTCGACGACGGGACCCGGGGCCGGGTTCCTCACCAAGCGTCGCGCCCCTGAAGGTAGCACCTCCCAGTGCCAGCCCGGCGGAGCCCAGTCCCGGACATGGGTCCTCTAAAGCAGGACGTCGTCGCGAACGGGTCGACGGCGAGGATGCGGGCCGGGCATCGTCGACAACAAATACTATATGCCGCAAAAGTAAAGTAATATTTTTTAAATGATGGATTGTGATTTCATATATACAAATTCTAAATTTTATAACTAAAAATATAAGAAACTAAAAAAGATCGATCATCGTCTAACAATTTGAAATTAATCTAATTCATCTAGCTAAAACTAACATTTCCAAAATTTCTAACATTTCTATATAACTAACATTTCTATAACATTTGTATAAAAAACAGAAAAAACCTTTGACATTATATATATTATAACTAACATTTTTATATACTATTTGACATTAATCTAATCTAATTAATTAGTTCATCTAAAACTTTGTATGAAAAACAGAAAAACTAAAAAAACTAAAAACTAAAAACAGAAAAATTATGTGTGTGTGCGCGTGTAGTGTGTGTGTATGTGTGTGCGCGCGCGTGTGTGTGTGTGCGCTACGGCCGGCGTCGGCGCGCGGTGGCTTTGATCGATTGGAGGGAGGAGAGGGGCCGGGGGAGGGGCTCACAGCGTGCGCGGGCAAGGTCGAGGCGACGACGACGGTGAGGCTAGGTCACGATCGAAGGCGATGGCGGCGAGGCGAGGGGACGTCGACGGGGGAGCCGCGGAGTCGACGGGGACGATGCGACGAGGACGCGGGCGTCGCTGAGTCGACGGGGACGGCGCGACAGGGGCGGCGACGGCGCGGGACGGGGCGGCAAAGAGAAGTGAGATGAGAAACTGAAATTTTTCGAAGTGTTTCTTATATAGAACCCACCTTTAGTACCGGTTGGAGCCACCAACCGGTACTAAAGGTCTGTTTTGGCCAGGCGAAGCGGCGGGAACCGCACCCCCTTTAGTACCGGTTGGAGCCACGACCCGGTACTAAATGGTGTGCGCTGCCAGGCGAGGGGCGCAGAAGTTTAGTCCCACCTCGCTAGCCGAGGGGCACTCGCACCTGCTTATAAGCCCCGCCGTCGCTGCTGTTTCGAGCTCCTCTCTTAAGCAGGCCTTCTAGGCCTACCTCTTCTGCGATGCCCTGTTAGGCCTACTGGGCTAGCGGGCCTGCATCCTGGCCCAATTAGAATTTGGGTTTCTAGTCGTATGCAGGCCCCTGTGGCCCAGTAGATGGGCTTTTATTTTCTTATTTTTTTTGCTTTATTTATTTTTGTTTTATTTATTTTAGAGTTGTTATTTGCTGTATTTAGAGTTTGTTTGTGAATATTTTTGCTTTAGGTACAAAGAATTACAAAGTTTCTGTTAGTACCGGTAGTTTACAAATTTGAATAGTTTAAATTTTGAATTATTTGAAATTTGTGTGAATCACTAGTTTGTGAGTAACTTAACTTTGAAAATAGATTTTTCAGTGATTCTTTTTTTTATGTTTAATATTAGTGTGTTTTATCATTATATTCAATTTGATAATGCATAGGTTATTTAAAAAATAAAATGCCTTTGTAACGGATGAGTTTTCGTTCGAAACTCTGATACTTCGAAAGAGATTGTCCATTTTGTACACGAAGTGCATCCAATTTTTGTGGTAACCCTCTCTACTTTTTTGCACATGCTATGTGGGTGAAATTATGATACCATGCAAACTTTCAACATTTTCTGAGTTCATTTGAAATGCTTTTCAATTTCAGGGTCATTTAGCTGAAAAAATCAATAAATGCATGAAAAAATTTGCTTGCACATAAAATTTCTTCGCGTTTCAAATGCCAAAACACATAACTAGCTACCCTAACTATTACAGAGATTCCCTCCTGGATGTGAAACACAAAAGAAAGTGATGATAGTGAAGCCGATCACATCCCAGATCTTTGGGTGTGAAACTTTTTCTTCGCATGTGTCCTTTGCGCCGTAGCCATGGAAAATGTTCATCATTTAACTGGATGCTCGGGTCAATATTCATTGTGAATGGAGCAATTTCATCAAACTTTTCATAATCTCCTGACATGTCTGCCTTGTCATCCACTCCCACGATGTTTCTCTTCCCAGAAAGAACTATGTGCCGCTTTGGCTCGTCGTACAATGCATTCGCTTCCTTTCCAAAAATCACCTTCAAATCCTTGACCATATCATGTACATCAGCACCAGTACGGTGGCGAGGCTTCGTCCGGTGATCCGCCTCACCTTTGAAATGCTCGCCTTTCTTTCTTACGGGATGCCTGCTCGGAAGAAATCGACGATGTCCCAGATACACATTTTTCTTACAATTAGCCAAATATATACTGTCGGCATCGTCCAAACAGTGCATGCATGCGTGGTATCCCTTGTTTGTCTGTCCTGAAAGGTTACTGAGAGCAGGCCAATCATTGATGGTCATGAACAGCAACGCCTTTAGGTCAAATTCTTTTCTCGTGTGCTCATCCCACGCACGTACACCTGTTCCATTCCACAGTTGTAAGAGTTCTGCAACTAATGGCCTTAGATACACATCAATGTCGTTGCCTGGTTGCTTAGTGCCTTGGATGAGTACTGGCATCATAATGAACTTCTGCTTCATGCACAACCAAGGAGGAAGGTTATACAAACATAGAGTCACGGGCCAAGTGATATGGTTGCTGCTCTGCTCCCCAAAAGGATTGATGCCATCTGCACTTAGACCAAACCATACGTTTCTTGCGTCATCTGCAAACTCATTCCCGTACTTTCTTTCGATTTTTCTCCACTGTGACCCGTCAGCGGGTACTCTCAACTTTCCGTCTTTCTTACGGTCTTCTCTGTGCCATCGCATCACCTTGGCATGCTCTTTGTTTTGGAACAAACGTTTCAACCGTGATATTATAGGAGCATACCACATCACCTTGGCAGGAATCTTATTCCTGGGGCGCTCACCCTCGACATCACCAGGGTCATCGCGGCTGATCTTATAGCGCAATGCACCGCATACTGGGCAAGCGTTCAAATCCTCGTAGTCACCGCGGTAGAGGATGCAATCATTAGGCATGCATGTATCTTCTGCGCCTCTAACCCTAGAGGGCAGACAGCCTTCTTTGCTTCGTACATACTCTCGGGCAATTCGTTGTCCTTTGGAAGCATATTCTTTATCATTACCAGCAACTTTCCAAATCCTTTGTCAGATACACCATTCTCTGCCTTCCATTGTAGCAATTCCAGTGTGGTGCCCAACTTTTTATTGTCACCTACGCAATTCGGGTACAACAATTTTTTGTGATCCTCTAATATGCGCTGCAACTTCTTCTTCTCCAAATCATTTGCGCAGTTTCTCTTTGCATCGGCAATGGCCCGACCTAGACCATCAACGGGCTCATCCGATGCCTCTTCTTCAGCTTCTTCCCGCATTGCCGGCTCAGCTTCTTCCCGCATTACCGGCTCAGCTTCTTCCCTCATTGTTGTCTCATCATATTCAGGGAACCCATGGCCAGGATAGCTGTCGTCATACTCTTCTTCTTCATTGTCTTCCATCACAACCCCTCTTTCTCCATGCTTGGTCCAAACATTATAGTGGGGCATGAAACCGGACTCAAACAGGTGGACGTGAATGGTTCTTGACGTAGAGTAATTATGACCATTTTTACAGCCAGCACATGGACAAGGCATAAAACCATCCGCCCGCTTGTTTGCCTCAGCCGCAAGCAGAAAAGTACGCACGCCATTAATGAACTCGGGAGAGTATCGGTCATCGTACATCCATTGCCGGCTCATCTTCAGTACACAGCACCGAAAACACTAAATTAATACAATACATAAAGTTCATACATAAAGATCATACAACACTTAAATACAACAAACAAATAACTCTCTAGCTAAAAAATTTAAATGCATCAACAAATGCGATCAAGATCGCAACTAAGGTAACAATTGATCCAACAGCATAATGATACCAAGCCTCACTATGAATGGCATATTTTCTAATCTTTCTAATCTTCAAGCGCATTTTCTCCATCTTAATCTTGTGATCATCAACGACATCGGCAACATGCAACTCCAATTCCATCTTCTCCCCCTCAATTCTTTTCAATTTTTCCTTCAAATCCTCGTTTTCTCTTTCAACTAAATTTAACCTCTCGACAATAGGGTGGGTTGGAATTTCCGGTCCAACTACCTCCTACATACAAATATCTATGTCAACTTGATGGGCATAATTTGTCATAAGCACAAAATGCAATTAATAGTTTTAAAAGAGAATATACCACATCCAAATCATAACCCGGACGAGGGCCGACGGGGACGGATATCAAAACCATGGCACTATGTATAACAAACAATGTATGGGTAAGATAATTATACGAGTAACTATATATCCAAATCACACAAACATCAATTTTTTATATAAAACTTCATGAACAAGAGGCTCACCACAAGGTGGTGCCGGCGACGGGACGTTGCGAGCGATCGACGGTGGTTACGACGGAGATTTAGAAGGTACTAAGTAAACCACACCTACATATGCAAACTAAATGTTATTTTTGACCTCAAATTGCATATAAATCAAATACTAGCACATATATATAATTCCTCCCAAATTACTAAACTCAAAAATCAATCACTATATAAAGCATTGCATGAGCTAATCTAGCAATGAGAGATGAAAGGGAAAAGTTGCTAACCTTTGTGATCATTTGAATGGACGGGGGCCTTCAAATCTTGACAAATTTTGGGCAAAATGTGTGATGAGCTTGAGAGGAAGAGGGAAAAGAACAGAGAGGAGAGGGGAAAGGTGAAGAACAGAGCGAGCTCGGGTGGACGAAGGGTCTATATAGGACGACCTTTAGTATCGGTTCGTGATACGACCCGGTACTAAAGGTGCTGGAGGGGCTCCGGACTGACAACATCCTGCCACCACTCATTTTAGTACTGGTTCGTGGCACGAACCGGTGCTAAAGGTTCGCCACGAACCGGTACTAATGAGAGCGACCGGCTAGCCGTTGGAACCGGCACTGATGCACACATTAATGCCGGCTCAAATTCAAGCCTGCACTAATGTGCTTCACGTTTGACTCTTTTCCTACTAGTGTTGTTCTGAACCTGATCACCACCAACAGGATGACGCAGCTGGGCAGCTGACAGCGGCTGGATCCTGGTAGTGGCCATGTTTCCGACGATCCAGGTTTGAAAATTGCCCTATAGTCCCGGTTTGTGTCTCCAACCGGTACTATAGGTCAGACCCCTTTAGTACCGGTTCATGGCACGAACCGGTACTAAAGGTTAGACCTTTAGTAACCTTTAGTACCAGTTCGTACCATGAACCGGTACTAAAGGTGATCGTGAGGCTCCGGCCTGACGCCAGCCTGCCACCACCCCTTTAGTACCGGTTCGTGCCACGAACCGGTACTAAAGGTTCAACACGAACCGGCATTAATGCAAATCCGTTCGAACCGGCACTAATGATACCATTAGTACCGGGCCAATATCAAACCGGCACTAATATACTTCACGTTTGACCCTTTTTCTACTAGTGCTACTGCCGTGCCGCCGGCCGTCCTTGTTCAGAATCCTGTGCTCCTTCCGAACACTGAACCATGGCTCCTGTTGAAACCATCGTCGTTGTCGTCATCGTTACAGCATAAGTAGCCTTGCCATGTCTTGAAGAAACCGAAATTCTGCAATAAAATCGACCACCGATCAAACCCGTACGTAATAATCGAAGAGGAACACCAAATTAAACTAGTTTTCTTCACAACCGAAAATGTGCAATGTTTTCGCTAGGACATTCTCTGGGATTCAGGAGCTTCGTTGAAGTGATTTACAAATGGTGTACGCACGTACTATGAGAAACATAACCGGTACGTACCTTCTTGGCCGTAGATGGTGCAGTGGCCGTTGAACACCAGCGATTTCATCCACACCGTGTAGACCACCATCTTGTTCTGAACCTGATCACCGCCAGCAGGATGACGCAGCTGGGCAGCTGACAGCGGCTGGATCCTGGTAGTGGCCATGTTTCCGACGATCCAGCTAGTATTTTTTGATCGTTATGAGATGATTAGCACTGCATGCAGTACGTTTCTCATTATGGAAGCACCTGTTCCTCCATGTCTTTCTGATAATTAATTATGGGCGACATGGCAACGTGCTCGTTAAGTATAATACGGTTTAGATGTATGTCAACGATGAGTTCTTTAGGGATACATGTAATGTTCAAAGTGGTGATTCGACTAAACTATGTTTAAGATTAAGTACATGGCTAACCTGCAGGGATCAGAATCTGATACTCCACAAGCTCCGTCCATCCCTTTGTTTGTCTTTTGTAAAGCGATGATGCACATACATTGATTGTACACTCTCTACACGTGTATCTTGCCGATCGAGCATCTATAAGTATATGGTGCTCTTTCATCTGCACGTTCTTGTTGAGGTGAGAATCTGTTCAAACGTGAGCGGTGCTGCAGTTGAGACTTCTCCGCGTCTTGTTCCAGAGATCAGCTGCTCGACACTTCACTATATTCTTTCTCCAACCTATGTCCAAAAGAAGAATAGATTAAAAGATTCTTCCATTTTACATGTGAGGCATATATAGAAGCTTGACACTTTTTTTCTTCCATAGAACATAAACAGCTTTACACGGTACGTAGTACTATATCAAAATTGAAGTTTAAATTATTTTTCATGCTTGCATTGCATGACAGTTTCCCAGAAACCGGGAAAAATAACATTCTTATTTACAAAATTGACTCAAGAGCAAACACGCCCCGTTAAATTATTGTTAAGCATAATTTCCTTTGGAATTTTCTATACTGAGTGCTACCTGAAGGACCACAGTATTTAAATCTGCTAGCTTGTTTCAAACAAATTTCGCGTTTTAGTTGAGCATGCTTTCATCCTAAATACTCTGCAGGCAAGCAAGTGTCCGAAGCACAATGCTTTTTGATGATAAACGTTTGCTCCGTGGACGTCACTAACGTCGTAGACTTGTGCCACCACTATTCTGATCCAATCGATGAGGTGTCATATTCTGTTTATTATTTCCACATATCTTGCAGAGAAATCGCATCAATTCGGTCAGCAAGCTCACCTTCTCAAGATCCCCTCTCTGTCTGTCTCTTGTAAAATAAAATAGTATATCACATACGTACGAACTGTTTTTGTATGCTATCTCCAAATGATTAACTCTGTGATTAACAAATAAAAATTATCTTCAGAAGTCTCCCGTCCAAATGATATAGTTTATGCTCCATTATTAGAGTTGCTGATCCGCACAAGGCTCCCAATTTCGTGGCATGCCCTTGCTTTATTTAACACTACATCTCCAGCCATATTTTTTCGCTGTTCCTCTGAGTTGGGCTAATCAACCAATAAATATATCCAGCACCATGCATGAAGCACAAGGCTCCCAACCGTTAGTATGCACGAAATGACCTCATGCGCACTAATCTAGTTAGATCATGGAAAACTATGAATGAAGCTTATTTTTCTGTTACTCTGTCAATTGCCATGTGTGGATAATTGTTGTGTTGTAAAACTATTAGTTCATGATGTGGGTCGCGGCCCTAACTGCGTGGAGTGGCATCAGAGAAAACGAAATGGAACAAACATAAGAACTGGGATTAGATCGATCGTTAGCGAAACCTAGCTAGCTTTTCTAGCTAGCAGCTTAATTAGGTGCAAAATGCAACAAGGAGTACCTATCATCGTTTTGTTGTGCGTATGTACGTGCCAGACCCACTTTATAGATTAGATACTCACCAAATAGAAGAATCCGTAGGACACTTCCAACATCGACGTCGAGGTCCAAGTAATCGCACATGCTACACATTGCGGCTTGGACATTGGATCCAAGTTTCAGCTTCATGCGTTGGAACGGAGGAAAGCGAGACCGTTCATGTGTTGTACGCTGCAGAGCCAGAGTTCAGAGCCAAGTTGCATCTATTGATCACACTAGTCATCCCTTTTCACAAGCATTCGAAAATTCAATGTGATGGTGCTTGGACTGAGTGAATTTTTTTGCCTCTGTGTTTCTTGGGCAGCACACACAATTTACACCTAGGCCTGCTTCGATTGCCTGTTATTTAGACCTAGTCCAAGCAGACCTAATCCTACAGTTTTTTCCCCTCCGAACATATGCATGTGGTAAGTAGGACTGTAGGAGTAGTAACATTATTATTATTATAAACTTTGGAAGCTATAACATGTGTGCAAGTGAAGAAGCCACACTTTGAACTGTTCCGCCACTTGTATATGTATTCTTCTTCCACATGCACCTAGGTTATGATGTCTGCCGTGCAAATGCAATACAACGTCAGAAACAACATATTTTACCAGCCGCTTTCATCAATGGCCATTAGATCTTCATCCAACGACCGAAAATAGATCAAGCACAGTTCATCTTCAACACCTTCTTCCTGATGCCTAACGCCCCCCCCCCCCCCCCCCCCCCCCCCCCCCCCCCCCGCCCCTTTGGTTGTTGCCGGCCCGCCCTCTCCTCGACCTCCCCCCACCGCCTTGTTGATTGCCGCCTCGGCCATCCCTCTAGGTCCTGCCGCACTAGTGTATAACTCCCGCAATCCCCTGCACCCCCATCCCTAAGAGAGCTAATGGGGTTATGGCTTCCTTCTAATTAATACTCCCTCTGTTTCGAATTACTTGTCGCAGGTATTGATGTATCTAGATGTATTTTAGTTCTATATACATCCATTTCTGCGACGAGTAATTTGGAACGGAGGGAGTAAGATAGATAATGAGGCTACTTCCCCCAGTGGGGTTGGTTCTTCTCCAGCAAGGTCGGACCTCCACATCTCGTGCGCTTGGGAAGAAAAAAAAATGCCCGAGGCAACAAAAAATTTCAGGTACCTGAGAAATAGCAAACCATACATAGAAATATTAGGCAGTATTTCAGAAAGTTTCGCTAACCTCTATCGCTATGCCGTATTGCCATGTCATCTAAAAAGTTTTAGCCCAAACAAATAACACACTATTTAAACGTGCCCGCAACTGCATGCTGACTAGTGCGGTGCTAGATGGAGCATAAACAACTTTGGTGTAGCACTATTCTATCCTAACCAGTGACGCCTACAGCGCCATAAACTAATGCTTCAGACACCCTCCATAGTTAACAGAATAGAAGCACCTATAAATAGGCCTAACCAGCCACTGACGCCCACCACCATCCCAATCATCTTAGCTCATCTCATCGCGACGTTAAAGAAGACCAATCTCTCTCGTCCATGGCCAAGATCCAGCCCCTCGCTGCCGCGGCCTCACCGTCGTCCTCCGAAGATCAACGGAGCCAGCAGGCGTACACGGTGTGGATGAAGTCGCTGGTCTTCAACGGCAACGGCTGCACGGTGTACGGCTCAGAGGGCGCCGTCGCCTTCCGCGTCGACAACTACGGCTGCAGGGGCGGCCGCGAGGTCTTCTTCATGGACCGTGAGGGGAACTCCCTCATCAGGATCAGGCGCAAGGGCTTCGGCATGTTCCGAAGGTGGGAGGTCTGCCGGTGCGCCCACAACGGCGGCCAGGAGGAGGAGGCCACGCCGTGGTTCAGCGTGCGGCGGGCCGAGAAGGGCGGAGCCACCGTGGCGATGCACGGCGGCGCGGGGACGTGCTACACGATCGACGGGTGCTCTGCTCACAAGTCGGAGTACAGAGTACGCTGCATGGATGGCGCGGTGGTGGCCGAGGTCGCGCGGAAGCAGACGCCAGCGGGGGTGGTGCTGGGGGAGGATGTGCTGACGCTGACGGTGGCGCCGGAGGTGGATCACCTGCTCTTCCTGGGCTTGGTCGTCGTGCGTGGCCTCATCAACCGCTCCTTGTGATGGATGCCTGAAATGGCAATCCTCTTCTTCTCTAGCTAGAAACGTACATGATGAGAGTACCTGTAGGCGTACCATCTGACGACTACTGTTTTCCAGACAAAAAAATTAGGAAGTTTTTGCCCAAACTCAGGGCACGGCGACTCTTAAGGACATGTACAATGGTACTATCTTAATAGTGCCACATAAAATAAATAATGAAGTGAAGAAGAGAGAACTCATAAGGGCATGTACAATGGTTGATAAGATAGTCTTATCTTAAGTCTTGCATGTAATTTAGAGATAACAAAAAAATATGTCTACAATAAGTTATATCTTAGCCTTATCTTCAATAACTAGCAATTCCTTAAAACATGATGAGACAAATTGTGCTAAGAGATCATTTCTTGTCTTATCTTAAATAAGAGAAGACAAGTCTTTTCTTACAAGTTCTCTCTCCTTCACCTCATCATTTATCCTACGTGGCACTCCTAAGATAGCACCATTGTACATGCCCTAAAAAAAGCTTGTCTTCTTTTAT
Source organism: Triticum monococcum (assembly GCA_034509565.1). Taxonomy (NCBI): domain Eukaryota; kingdom Viridiplantae; phylum Streptophyta; class Magnoliopsida; order Poales; family Poaceae; genus Triticum; species Triticum monococcum. The sequence continues at coordinate 747,257,722 of CM067843.1, read as the reverse complement.
TTAAAAGAAGACAAGAGATGATCTCTTAGCACAATTTGTCTCACCATCTTTTAAGGAATAACGAGTTATAGAAGATAAGGCTAAGATATAATTCATTGTAGACATACTTTTTTATCATCTCTAAACTACATGCAAGACTTAAGATAAGACTGTCTTATCAACCATTGTACTTGTCTTTATTGGTGTAGGCTTTTACCCTTTCTCGAAGGGTTTTCAATACCATAATCTAAAAAAATGAAATTCGACAAGGATGTTCACTGATTTTATAATACAACTTCCTTCGTTCCTCAATATTTGTCTTTCTAGAGATTTTAAGAAGTGACTGCACGGAGCAAAATGAGTGGATCTACACTCTAAATTATGTCTATATACATTGGTATGTGGTAGTCTATTAGAAATCTCTAAAAAGACAAATATTTAGAAACGGAGGAAGTAGTTGAATGTGTTACATTAGAGCATCTCCAGCCGTTCGGCCCCAGGTGCTTGAAATATCGCTGCCTAGGACCGGCAAAAAATCTTGGCGTGGGGCCGGTCTGGTTTCCAGCCATCGCCTCCAGGTCGCCCCCAAACGCCGTTTTTTGAAACATGAAGTCGGCCAAAATACGTCCAAAATCAGCCAAAGCACGTCCAAACAAGGCGATTTCATTGATATTTGAAAAAAAACTTTAAAACACAAACTAAAAACGACTACGCCTAGTCACCGCCGCCGCCCCGCCTTCTACATGCCGAGGAGTCTGTAGAACCGGGTGTAGTCGCCGTCGTCGTCGTCGTGCAGGGTGCCGCCGCTGTCCCTGCTGCACCCCGGGCCGGCGTCGCCGATGCGCGGGGGGTTGGACGGCCCGGCCACATCCTCGTCGTCGCTGTCGAGGACGACCACGCCGCCCTCCTCACGACTGCGGCGCCGAGCGACGATTTTCTCGAAGGCCCGGCGCTTGCGCTCCATCTGCTCGCGAACGTAGTCCTCCTTCACCCACTTGAGGGCGGTCTCGTCGGCGGCATCCATGTCCTGGTGCTCCTTCACGAGGAGCAAACCCGGCTCGGTCTTCGGCCGGACGAGGCGGTAGGAACGACGGGAGGGGCGGCCGCCCTCGTTGATGATGAGGGCGTCGCCGTGGGTGCGGCGCCCAAGAGGCGTCTCCTGCGGCTCCGGGTTGACGGGGCGAAGCGTCGGCGAGGCGGAGGACAGAGAGCCGGAGCCCGACGACGACGACGTCGCCGTCTCCATTCGCCGCGGTGTCTAGGAGCTGTCGCGACGGCGAGAGGAGGGGGCGCAGGGTACTCTAGGCACGGCGTGTTGCCGGCCTCGATGTGCTCGAGAACGACTTCGAGGATTCGGCCTAGGACGCCCCACCATAGGCGCCGTTCGTCGGAGTTGAGACGGCCGCGGGGCTCGACGCCATTGGTGGCGGCAACCTGCTCCGCGTGCCGCCGCTCGAAGTACGATGTCCACATCAGGTTCGGGGGCGAACCTCGGTTGGTTCCGCTGTGGATTTGGCAGCGAAGCCCAGATGCGGGCGATTTCGGCGCGCTGGGCCACTCCGGTGGGCGGCGGTGGCACCAGGACCCCGCTGGCGCTGAGCGTCCAGGTGCCCGGCACCCACATGTCCGGGGGCACCCGGTAGTTGGCCTCGTAGAGGTGGAGCACCTTGTCCTCCCATAGATGGCGTCGGCCGAAGCCATTCACCACCGCGGCGTTGCCTGGGTAACGCTCGGCCATTGCTCGCCGGCGGGGAAGAGCGGGGGAAAGGGGTTTCAGTGGCGAGAGGGGGCGAGTTGTGGCGAGAGGGGCATCGATGGCGAGTTGTGGCGTTCACCGGCGGGGAGGTCGGCTTTTATAGCCGAGGATGGGCGATGAGAGGCTGCCCGTCGGATGCCGCGTGGGGGGAGCGGGCGGGACGCGCGTCGCGGCGCCTTCAATGCGCCGCCCGTGAGGCATCAATGAAAGGCTGACCGGCGCGGCAGCCTTGGCATTGATTCGCGCAGGAACCGAGGCGATGAGGACGACGAAGGCGGCGAGTCGCCGATTCGGCGGGCCCATTCCCGTTCGCGCCAAATTATGTTTTCCCGGTGCCCCCAGGCACCCCCAGCGCGCTGGTTTCGGCCTGGGGCCGCCGGCGCCAAAATCGGCCCGAGCAAGCGAAAATTGAGCTTCTCGGGGCGCGACTGGGCCGAATTTTTGGCGCGGGCGATAAACAAGATGCCTGGGAGGCTGTTGGGGGCGCGGATGGAGATGCTCTTAGAACTATTTAATACAAAAAATCTTCACCTTTTGAAACCCTACATGGACAATACTTTCCCAACGCCCCATGGCGCATCCAAAAGTTCATGTATTTATTTTTCCGAGCCAAAAGTGCATGCTTGCATAAGCAAATAAAATATTACAAGGAAGTCCAATATTTCCATATGTTCATAAAGGTCTTGATGGCCCCATACAAAATAATTGGAGAGGTACAAGAAGTGATTTTAGAGTAGTATACACATTAGTCTAATCTTTGGCGCACACACACGTAGACCGTTACTCAGTCATTGGTAGGCACAACAAGCATCTGTCCCAATAAATTTGGCTTACCGGGAGAAAGTTCAATACATGGAAATGTTGAAATATCCTTCTTATGCGGGTTATGAGAAGATGACATATGAGCATTTTGAACTTTGTACACGAGAAAAGGAAAATGTACGTTTAGCATCCGATCATGCAGCCACCAAGTGATACAAATTCAGGTTGACCATTACTGGAGGGAAAAAAAGGGAAAGATTGAAGAAGAAACATGCCATGGTTCACTAAGTAATCACAACATTTTGGCAGAGAGCACAGGAACCATGTGTGTGTGGTTGGGGGGGGGGGGGGGGGGGGGGGGGGGGGCGCTCACCGAATCTTTGCCTTTTTGGCAAAAGACATGAACATAATAGACGGATCATAACAATACTAATACAAAAGTCTACAAAGGTGGTGACAAGGTAAGCCGACGACGGTATGACCTGACGAGGATGGATACGTTGATCATCCGTGAAGGTGGGATGGCAGCAGCTGATCCTAGAGCGTGTGCACGTGATGCGTGCAGAGGATCTAGCTAGACTCCGTTCCCTTTTCGAAAAAAAAGCTAGACTCCGTTGATTCTCTCGGCTTGCCAGCTGGCGGCTTGTTGAGGCCACCGGAATAGATGTAGTGTGTTGATATATAGTCAGGGCACGTCATCAAAATTGTAGGTGTAGCGACAGTAGTTGACAGGAGGATGGCTTTAGATTGATTTATATTTTTTTGTTCTATATATGTAATAATATAATAAAATAATTGTATGCATCACTTTAATGTAGAGATCGATGGTATTCCTCTTTTTGAGAAAAAAAACAAAGGTGATGACATTCACCGATCGCACATTTATCATCCACAGTCTCCTCCCCTATGTAGCTGCTTTGCATGGAAAGTACCATTTCACATTCAAATTTGACGCTAATAATTCAGAATAAAACATGACCAGTTTTATCTTTTAGGAATTCCCAATCGAACAATTAACAAGCTACTCCCGTTTATTTTTCTGAGAATTCCCAATCAAAGGCAGGGAAATCGAAAATCCCAAGGAATCTATCTTCGGTCGTCGATGGGTCAAATAGGAGTGCTATGGGAAATCGGTCGCACGTGCCTCTTTTCAAAAGCAAAATATGCGAAGTCTCCCGTTCGTACTGTTAAAACTACGATGATGGAAACGTATTGCCTTCCTGATAGGGACGCCTTCATGTTATATACTCAGGAGATTACATCATGCGCAAGTTGTTGCTAAGCTTTGCCCTTACTGCAAGCTACACTAGATAAGGCTCAACTTATCTTAACAACCTGTGCCATTTACACAAGATACATACGTATATGCACGCATACAATATTCATGATATATATGTCACGTTACACACCTAAACAGCCTTTCATCTAACATCCTCCCTCAATCTAAACATGTCAAGGTTGAGATTGTTTCTGAAGGCTTGAAGTTGTCGAACTTGTAAAGGCTTCGTGAAGCCATCAGCAACTTGATCTCCTGTTGGGATAAACCTGATGTCCAAAAGTTTCTTTGCAACTCTTTCACGAACAAAGTGAAAATCAATTTCTATATGCTTTGTTCTTGCATGAAACACTGGATTTGCAGAGAGATACGTTGCACCCAAATTATCACACCATAGACAAGAGACACGTGGTCTTGCAATTCCCAATTCATCTAACAGAGTTTCAACCCACATTATCTCAGCAGTTGCATTTGCCAAGGACTTGTATTCTGCTTCAGTGCTAGAACGTGAGACTGTAACTTGTTTCTTCGCATTCCAAGACACAAGATTAGAACCAAAGAAAACAGCAAACCCACCAGTAGACCTTCTGTCATCAGGGCATCCTGCCCAATCTGCATCAGAGAAGGCACTTACTGTTGTTGACATTGACTTGCAAATTTTCAGACCAATTCCAGCACTTCCTTGGATATATCTTAATATCCTCTTAACAGCTGTCCAATGCAAAGATGTAGGAGAATGCAGAAATTGACAGACCTTGTTGACAGAGAAAGCTATATCAGGTCTTGTCAAAGTTACGTATTGTAGTGCCCCAACTACACTTCTATATTTTGTCCCTTCCTCTGGACTGAGTAATTCTCCCCCATGCAATGACAGGTGTTCAGTAGTAGACAGAGGTGTACTAGAGGGTTTACAATCCTTCATGCCTACATGTTTAAGAATCTCTGTTGCATATTTGTCTTGAGTTAGTAGAATACCATCATGTATTTTCTTTACTTCAATACCTAGGGAATAGTGCAACTCTCCCAGATCTTTTAAAGCAAAGTCATTTTTCAAGTTCTTAAGCAGAGCTGAGGTGGCCTCTTGAGAAAAACTAGCAACAATTATGTCATCTACATATATGAGCATAAACATAGTCACCTTTCCTCTCTTGAAATAAAATAAGGAGGTGTCTCCCTTGGAAGGCCGAAAACCAAGTTGTTGCAGTTTTGAATTCAACCTTGAATACCAGGCCCTGGGTGCCTGTTTTAATCCATATAGTGCTTTGTCCAACCTACACACATGTTTTGGGTTGGTATTATCCACAAAACCAGGTGGTTGTCGCATATAAACCTCTTCCTCGAGAACGCCATGTAGAAACGCATTCTGAACATCCAATTGACGAAGGCTCCATCCCCTGGATACAGCAATAGACAAAACCAGCCTGATAGTAGCAGCTTTAACAACTGGACTAAACGTGTCCTCACAATCAATGCCATAGCGTTGCTTAAAGCCTTTAGCCACTAACCTAGCCTTGTACCTATCTATTGTCCCATCTGATTTTCTTTTGACTTTATATACCCATTTACAATCTATAATATTCCTACCTAGTTTAGGTGGAACTAGATGTCAGGTTTTATTTTTCATGAGTGCATCATATTCTATTTCCATAGCATTTTTCCAGTTTTTATCTTGCAAAGCCTCTACTGGATCACGAGGTTCTTGAGTGGCAGCAAAGTTTACAACCTTAAAATTCTTGTCATACCTGACAGTTCCATCTTTAGGAACCAAGGGTTTGAAGATACCTTGTTTAGCACGTGTATTAGGGCGTCCAGAAGCTGTAGCCACAGATGATCCGGCGGTTGCCGCAGAAGATCCGGCACCTCGTACTGCCAGAGGATCATCCTCGGCTATCGCTCGGTCGGGCGTCAGATCCCGCGTCTGGTCCGGGGCCACCAAATCTGGCGCAGGCGAATCAGCGCCAGGAGACCCACCCGACGGCCGCCAGCTGTCGGTGGAGGGCCCGCCTGTCTCGATCCCGCCGCCCCGCACGGGCGACCCGCGCCGCGTGGGCCGCTTGAGGGCCCTCCTGTCTCGATGCCGCCGCCCCGCACGGGCGACCCGTGCCGCGTGTCTTGCACTGACGGGCTGGCTGGTGACCCTGCGCCTGGGGGTGTCGGAGGCGTTCCCGCATCAGGTTCTGCGCCGCCGCCGAATCTCTCGAGATCAGAGGCGCCAGGAGAATCCGCCTCGTGTCTTGCGCCAGTCCAATTTGGCCTTATACACTGCATAAAATGACGATCGGAAATGCTGGTTTTTTCACTGTTTTGCTCAGCACAGCCTCCATTAGTGGCAGGATTAGGGTTATTAAACACATGATCATCAGCAGAACATTCACCCCCATGATTAGAAGGATTTAATAACTCCGGAGAAAGTAACAAAATTTCCGCACGAAGCCGAGCACCAGCGTTTGGATGGAGGCTAGCGAAGGGAAAAATGTTTTCATCAAGGACAACATCTCTGGAAATGTAGACACGACCAGTAGATATATCAAGACATTTAAACCATCTGTGAAGATTACTATACCCAAGAAAGGCACATTGTTTTAACCGAAATTGAAGCTTATGATTATTGTAAGGTCGAAGATTGGGCCAACAGGCACACCCAAAAATTCGAAGAATAGAATAATTGGGTTTTTCATGAAATAGTTTTTCAAAGGGTGTATCAAACTTGATAACCTTGCTAGGAATTCGGTTGATCACATAGGTGGCAGCGATGAAGGCCTCATCCCAAAATTTCAGGGGCATGGAGGCTTGAGCAAGAAGGGATAAACCTACCTCGACAATGTGTCGATGTTTCTCTCAGCTGACCCATTTTGTTGGTGAGCATGAGGGCATGAGACATGGTGAGATATCCCTATTCTGTTGAAGAAGGAGTTCAATTTTTCGTACTCCTCTCCCCAATCTGTTTGTAGAGCAAGGATTTTGCGATTAAATTGTTGTTCTACTAGATGTTGGAAGTCATGAAATTTTTGGAAAACCTCAGACTTGTGTTCGATCAAATATATCCATGTGAATTTGCTGAAATCGTCAATGAAACTCACATAATATTTCTTTCTTCCTACTATTTCAACAGCAGGACCCCAAACATCAGAGAACACAAGTTCTAAAGGAAACTTTGATTCACTTATTGACTTAGGATAAGGCAACTGGTGACTTTTGCCCTTTTGGCATGCGTCACATACATAATCTTTATTGAAAGAGTTTGCACACGGGAGATTATTCTTGCTAATGATTTTGCTACCAATAAGAGGAGATGGATGGCCTAGACGTCGGTGCCACCTATCCGGAGATAGCTTGGTGGCACTCAGCATGTGCTTCTTGACGTCAGATCCCGTGTGCCTAACCGGGTAGAGTCCTCGTCTACCCCTGCCTCGAAGGAGCACCTTCTTCGTTCCCCGTTCCTTGACAAGAAAAGAATAAGGATGAATTTCAACAAAGGAATCGTTGTCAACAGCAAGGCGACTAGCGGAAATTAGACTTTTGTTGGCTTGGGGTACATGAAGGATATTGTTTAGAAGAAGATCACGATCAGGAGTGTGAATAGCTGAATGACCGATGTGTTTGATAACCATACCTGATCCACTAGTAGTGTGACTCTGCTCGTTCCCAGTGTAGCGGTCACGGACGGTCAGCTTCTCCAAATCTTCTGTGATGTGATCGGTGACACCACTGTCCAAGTACCAGTTGGTGTCCACCCCGTACTGCGGTGCAGCGAGGTTGGCCGACTTCTCCTCCACGCCTTGGTAGGACTCGTCATAGCGCTTTCAGCACTTCCAGGCTGGGTGGCCCATCTTGCCGCAGATCTGGCACTGGACCCTAGGAGCAGAGGCATGGTTGTTGTAGTTGCCCCTGCCGCCGTTGTTGCCGTTGTGTCCGCCACCGCGACCTCCTGGCTTGGAGTAGCCGCCACCGCGCCCGCCGCGATCACCACCATTGCCGCCTTGGCGGCGACCGCGGTCGCCACCGCCACCGCCGTTTCTACGGCCTCGAGTGGCGGCGTTAGCAGAGGATTGAGACCCTCCGCCCTGAAGATTGAGCCTTGTTTCGAAGCTCAGCAGCTGTGAAAATAGCTCGGCCACGGTCACCGGCTCCACCCGGGAACACATGGCGGACACCACCGGGTCGAAATCTTCATCTAACCCGGCCAGGATGTGGGAGACGATGTCGTCGTCGTCCACCCTCTTCCCTGCAGCGACTAGTTCGTCGCAGAGAGACTTGATCTTCCCGATGTAGTCGGTGATGGAGGAGTTGCCCTTCTGCAAGTTGGCGAGGGTGATCCGGACGTTGGTGGTCTGGGAACGGGTGTGAGATGCAAGCATCCCTTCCACCGTGTTCCAGAGCTCAGCAGAGGTGTGGCATGATGCAACCTGGATGGCTATCTCACGAGGAAGTGTCGTCAGAAGATAGGAGAAGACTTGTTGGTCTTGAGCATACCAGGTTTGGAAATCAGGGTTCGGCGCTTTCGCCGTTGTCTTGCCGTCAGACGAGGCCACATCAATCTGCATAAGCGGCGGCGGTTGCTCGACGTCGAGGTACTTGGCCATCTGTGCTCCTCGGATGGCCGAAAGCACCATCGCCCGCCACCGGGCCTGATTGCCCTTCGTGAGCTTCTCGATGGCGGCGTGTGCGAATGGCGAGGATGGGAAGGAACTTGAAGACGCCATGGATGTGTTCAAGGATGGCTCTGATACCATGTTAAAACTATGATAATGGAAGCGTATTGCCTTCCTGGTAGGGACGCCTTCGTGTTATATACTCAGAAGATTACATCATGCGCAGGTTGTTGCTAAGCTTTGCCCCTACTCCAAGCTACACTAGAAAAGGCTCAACTTATCCTAACAACCTGCGCCATTTACACAAGATACATACGTATACGCACGCATACAATATTCGTGACATATATGTCACGTTACACACCTAAACATCCTTTCATCTAACACGTACGCGCTGCAGCTTCCAGGAATTCTGATGTTCTGTGTAACAAACATCGTTCTAGAGAAAAAGAAGCATAAAGCTACCATACAAATATATGACAAGGAGCTTTTGAACTTAGGTTGCAAAAGAATATGGTGAGGTGTTGAGCATGCAACTACCTAGGGTCTGCATTCAAATGCTCACGAGAGATAACCGGAGCAAAACATGTTCAAGTGGGACTAAGGGCATCTCCAACATGGACCATCAAACCGTTTGCATACGTTTGGATCACGGGGTCTGGACAGTAGAAGCCATCCAACGTCATCCTGTATCGGTTCATTGGGCGGTCTAGACGTGGTTTTTTGCTGCAAACCGGAGACAAATGTTGGAGGGTTTTGCGGGCGTCCGGTCCATTGCCACGCTCGCGTCTGATCGCTCTGGGCAACCAAAAACCCCTCTCTCGCCCACGAGCGCTTCCCGCCTGAAACGGCCAGCGCTGCATTCATGCCCGACCAGAGCAAAGACGGCCTCTCACTGGCGCTGGCATTGAAGTGACGCGTCGACCGAGACAGTGCCGCCCGTGCCGCTTCCCTGTGCTTGTGACTGCTTCGTGTTCAAACGACACCACGTCGGTCCGTCCGCCCGTCTGCCGCCCACATTAATGGCACGTGGTTGTCGAGGTGGCTACTCCGGCGCCTCCCGTCTGTCCCTCTGCCGCCGACCATTGCCGCCTTGCCCGTTATATAAACTGCAGCCTCGTCCATAGCTGCATTCATCCTCCTCCGCTCCCTTTATCCTGTTCCGCACCATGCCCACCATGGACTCCTCCCACTTCAAAGCCCTCTGGGATAGACTTATGTCCGACCAGAAGGAGATGGCCACCATTACTGCTGACAGGCAGCCGGAGGCCGCCGACATCTCAATGGAGGACATGACCGAGGACGATCTAGCACCACCCTCCTCGTCTGCGCCACCCTCCTCGTCTGCGCCACCCTCACCGGTGCATTGCACCATTACCATCGGCGAGGTTCGTGCCCTTACATGGACATGGTGCGAAAGGAGCGAGAGGAGCAGTTCCGGGAGGCGCATGCCGACTCCACCTACAACCACCAGCTCCTCCACGAGCACCTGTAGGCGGAGGAGTAGCTCAATGCCGGCAGGGAAATCACGCCAGACACGGGCGTGGTGGATCAGGTGGTGTTGCTCGAGTCCTACCGCTCTGCTCACGACATCTGCCTCACCCCCTGGCGGTACCGCCAGCGTCAGGCAGAACTGAAGGCCATCTACAACGAGTTCGACGAAGCGGCGGATGAGGTGTGTGGCAAGACCGAGGACGAGGAGGACATAGCCGGCTCCATCGAGGCCGCCACGACCACGAAGCCGGCACGTCCGCGGGCACCGCGTGCAGTGAGGAAGAGTAGTGCACGGTAGGTCACCGCCTCTCGGGTCCAAAGAAGGCCACCGCTCCTCCCCTCCCGTTGATGCCAAGCTTGGTGGGCTGAGCATTGTTGGCCTATTAGTCGAAGGTGGAGCTGGAGAGCGCCGAGGTGGAATTGTAGAAGGCGAAGTTTCAGTTCTCGGGGCTCGTGGCCGGACATGGTGACCGGGCGCCGGCGATCATTTAGTTTAGGTTTAGAGTAGAAGTATGCCCGAAATTATACCTCCATAGTCAGACGAGCTCCGCTTTTAGTTCAACTATGTTCATAAATGTAATAAATTTCATCATCTTTATATGAAGTTGGCCTGTTTGCATGAATCTCTTCCGGTTTGTATCAAACTCCGGCATGTTTGCATGGATTTCGTCTGATTTGCTCAAAAATTTGTTGAATGTATGCGATCAGCATTAAATGACCATCTTCTGCATCCATGTCCGCGGACTGGTCCCATGTCCATGGATGGATGCAGAAGAAAATTAGCGGGTTGACGTTGGAGATGTCCTAATCAAGCATCATATACAATTTGTACTAACTTCCACCCCATCCCTCCTTTTTCTCGGAATGTCCTTTTAGAAAGTGATCAACGATGCGGTACGTGCATTATACACACTATGCACGAGAATGGTATGTTGCCGTGTGTATCTACCGACCGAGCGCCACGGATCACACTGAGTACTATGTACTGATCTCTACCACTCGTACATAGTTCGGCTGCTCCACACTGATCTGTACGTACCGTAAACACGCAAAGAAATTATGTACCAACCGTCAACTGGACTAGCACCACTTGATCCGGTAAACGATGGAGCTTTCTCTCTGATGGCTACTCCTATTAATTCTAGGGTACATCGATCGTTGCCGTGTGTTGATTTCGTCTCGTTTCAGTAGAAAATAGTGTTGTGTGTATTCACATGGTGTCTGCGTGCTCCACGGAGCAATGGTGATTACTAATATAAATGAGTCTCCCATTTGTCCAAAGAGCATGAAACTGATTGAACAAAGCTTCGATTATGATGAGGAAAAATGTAGCTTGCTCTTAGGGATTGAGTTCTCCCATGTGTGGATAAGCGATGTTGTAAACAAAGTTGTTCTGAGGGCCGCCGGCTAACATCAGAGAAGGTGTAGTGTAACAGCGACGGAAACTGGCCTCTGCCTGCTTAGTTAATTAGGTGCGAGTACTTATCCTTGGATCAGCGTAGTACATGGCTACACGCCTGCTTTCTTTCTGCTCACCAAACAGAACAATCCATTTTCTGACAAGCAGTCCAAATGGAACCATCCGTAGTTCGTTTTGTTCTGCATTGTGGTTTAATCACATCCAGTCTCAACTGCCTGTCCTCATGTAAGCACCTACAAATTTGTAATTAACTCTGCAAATTTGTTGCGAAGAGAAGAGCTCCAAACGAGCACTATGTAAACGTGATGCAAATGGGATGCTGACGTAGAGCACGGTACTGGGTCGAGCATAAACAAGTTCAGTGCAGCACTGTTCTATCCAAAGGCGTGACGCACACACTACCATTAACTAAACTAATCCGGACACGGGATAACGAACAAACTAGTTCAAGCAACTATAAATATGTAGAACCAGCCACTGGCTCCCAACCATCCCAATCATCGATGTCCTTCTCATCGCAACAGCAGCAGAGCAGAGCAGAGAAATCTTCTTCGAACGCTCTCCAATGGCCAAGATCCAGCCTCTTCCTGCCGCGGCCTCGCCTTCTCCCTGCTCCGGAGACCAGGAGGGCAGGCAGGCGTACACGGTGTGGATGAAGTCGCTGGTCTTCAACGGCAACGGCTGCGCGGTGTACGGCCCCGACGGCGCCGTCGCCTTCCGCGTCGACAACTACGGCTGCAGGGGCGGCCGCGAGGTCTTCTTCATGGACCGTGAGGGGAACTCCCTCATCAGGATCAGGCGCAAGGGCTTCGGCATGTTCAGGAGGTGGGAGGTCTGCCGGTGCGCCCACAACGGCGGCAAGGAGGAGGAGGCCACTCCGTGGTTCAGCGTGCGGCGGGCCGAGAAGGGCGGGGCCGCCGTGGCGATGCACGGCGGCGCGGGGACGTGCTACACAATCGACGGGTGCTCTGGCAGCAAGTCGGAGTACAGAGTACGCGGCGTGGAAGGCGCGGTGGTGGCGGAGGTCGCACGGAAGCAGACGCCGGCGGGGGTGGTGCTGGGGGAGGACGTGCTGACGCTGACGGTGGCGCCGGAGGTGGATCACCTGCTAGCTTTGGGTTTGGTCGTGGTGCGTGGCCTCATGAACCGCTCCATGTGATGGATGCATGCATATGCATGGAGCGGCAATCTTCTTCCGTTTTCATGCGGTTTCATTTCCAAACTACGAAGTTCCATGTGACAGCTGAGCCAGAAAGTTTTTGCCCAAACTGAGTACATGGCGACTCTTTTTGGTGTGTGTTTTTACCCTTCCTCAAAGTTTTTTACCATAGTCATCAAAAAAATGAAAGTAAACGTGGTTGTGCTTTGATTGTATAATCTTTATAGGTGTTTGGTTTTCTATCTAGATTATACTAGTTGGATGCCCGTGCGTTGCCACGGAAAATAAAATATATAATCAATTCGTTGTTTACATTTTGTAGTGCATGCATGTGCAGTTCAAATCATGCCATGTTATTTTCGGTTGCAAATCTTTATCTTTCTTCCACACCTTATATCAACTCATCACTTGGATTGGCTCCACTCCACGTCTCTCCGTTATAGCATGCAATTATTCATCACATCCTATATATCTCCATTCCGTTGTGCATGTCCTAATTTTTCCTTGCATCCTATATATCCCATCATGTTGTGCATGTCCTAGTTTCTCTCTGATGTGTCTCTTCTTCGCCCCAACTTTATTTGCTTCGTTTCTCAAACTTCAAGTGCCCTTTTGCTCCATAGATGTCACTTGGCAACAATTAGCAACGCCCTGATGCATCAATATAATGAATAACAAATACAATTCGATGAGATAAGGGTTATACGATAATAAGATTGACACTACGACACTCAACGGCCATGAGCGGCTACACCACACCCATAGGCCACATTTAAATCTAACAAATAGTGCTCCACTACCCTCATCATCTCACATTTCGTTAAGGAATGGACTTGTATACATCTAGAGGAATCTATTTTTGCTTAAACTGGAAGGATGAAGTTATGTGCAGTATTGCAAGCATAATATACCAATAAGAAACATACAAATGTTTTGTTTCCAATCAAGGCAAGTAAAAAGAGATCATAAATTTGCTGAGCATTTTCCAATTTGATGTCATATCACAAGTTCTGAATTGTGGAGCAGTGACAAGATAATCTGGTCCAGAAGGATAAGGATCACAAATTAAAAAAACTGTGCCATCATGAATACAAAACAAATACTCCCTCTATAAAGAAATATAAGAGTGTTTAGATCACTAAAGTACTGATCTAAACGATCTTATATTTCTTTACGGCGGGAGTAGAATGCTACATAACACATTGTTGAAGTAGCAAGAAAAACATTAGCTGCTCCTTCATGTACAATACATTCATTTTACATTCTTATGTACACATGGCTACAATAACAATCTTGAGTCCTAAGGACAAAAACGTAGGCCTGACCAAGGCAAAATGCGAGAACACATCTTCAGATTACAGTCTTACCTGCAGGTAACAGCTAGTAGGATGCATGGTCAGACCAAAATGAATTATCGGAACACTGTCAGGTATAGCCTCTTTACAAAAAGTACAATCTACAACCTAAACATTTCAGAATGACCGCCGCCTTGCAGCTCATAGAAACAATAGAAACCGGTAATATTACAGTAATGTCGGCAATAAGTATTCCGATCGATGGGAAGGATATTTCCCGATATCCGATAATATGGCCAAGTCCAAAGCAATTAATGACACTGGATTCAGCAGAGACATGCATGTATACTGTGAATTTAGATGTACCCGTTCGAAGCTGGATTCAGCATGGACCTGCCTGGACACAGGGAAGGATTACATACCTAATTTTGTTTTTATCAAGTAACTTCATGCACCGGTGTTAGTTACCAGGCACCAGCACTCTCACTCCATGTATATCCTTTAGATTCAGCTATGCGTAGAAGGGCACTGGTAGAAATAGTCATACATTAAAATCATGAAACTATTTGGAGAAAATAAAGAAATAATATATGTGTCACAATATCTCATCAACCCATATTTGTTTCCTGTTTTTTTAGCTGCATCTTTGTTTCCTAGCAATATACGAACCTATGTTCAGTTGGTATAATGGAACAGAAAGGATATCTTTGCTTAAAAACACTACAGTATTAATGATACATACCTCAACAAGACATGTAACCTTCAGAATTTGTCTGGCTGTTGTATTTTCAATAATATATGCTACAAATTATTGGTTAAAATTAATATTCAACCAATGCATGCTTGCCATGGAGGAATTTTCATTCTAATTTGTCAGCACACAAAAATCAAAACTGCATAATATTGGATATGTAGGCTGCTCATGCATAAGTGATTCAGAAAAGGATCTCCACTAACTATCTTGCAAAAATCTTAGATACATTGTTGGATCATAAAAGACATCGGTCACCTGCGCATGCGCATCATGCAGCACCCCAACGACCAGCCATAATGTGAACACAAATCCCTTGCAGAAGAAGCCAGGTTGTAAAGAAAAACCGGTCCGCTCCTTGTCCTGCACATAATCCAACATATAAACAATTAGCTACAGATCAAGCCTTAGGTTGTGACTTGCCTCACTACACCATGATCAAAGTGTGGCTGAAATATCATGATCATTCAAAAAGCACATCCTCTCGAGGAAAAAGAAACACCTTACATTCGACCGGGAGATTGATTTCTTTCAACGAGACGAGTCCCATCTAAGATTGTCTTTTATTATACATATGCAATATTGTAAAAGATGCGGACTGCAGTTCTAGTAACTACTATATTGCATATCCAGAGTTTCATAATTATTGGGAAAAAAGTGTTTGTCACAATAAACAGTAAGAACATATTTTGGCACATTAGTGAAATCTCAAACTAACTTCAAGGCATCAGCTAAACTCAGAAGAAATGTTAATTGGGTACCAACATTTTGATAGTTTTGAAATAAAATGTCTGATGCACAAAAATTAACATGACTCTAAATCAGTTCAAGCCATACTATCAAAACTCAACCTGATGAATTGATGGCATTGCAGAAAACACGAAGTTCAGTCCTTCACGAAAACACTAAGTTCATTGAGACAACACCACAAGCATGCAGTGTGAGACACACTCACAATGACCTGGGTGCTCACGGTAGCGGACGTACGAGGTTGCAGCTGCTCACGGCGAATGAGCTCGCACCTGGGGGAGTCGAGGGCGCCGATGCTGGTGACCACTCAGAGATTATAAAAGGGTTCAAACCTCGTGGATATTAATTTGCTGAAGCGAAGAGATTAGGGGCTGATCGTCATTGAACTGGACGCCTGGAAAAGGGTTCAAACCTCGTCCAAACCTCTCTTTTTTTTTCCTTGCCACCGCCTGCTCAAGGGTCCCAGGTGAGCACTTGGGTCATGACTGACGCAGTCGCAGGCATAGATCTGAGTTCCTGACACCGGCGTCATTGTCTCTGCCGCTGGTGAACGGGGGCGATGTGGTAGTCGGCAAGGGGAACTCGCCACGGGGTTGCCATCCCTGAGATGTCGCGGCCGAGGAGATAGACGATGGTGTGACGGAGTTGAAGGAGAAGAGACGGCATCGGGGTTGAGCTTGCTGAGGGCGTAGGCCGTCTTTGTGGTCGCCGGCTGGGCATCCGAGCGCAGCCCCTGGTGGCGGGTATGGGTGCGAGGTGGCGTCGTGGCGGAGGTTGATGGCGCAGGCGCGGGTGGAGGCGGGATAGTGCAAAGAGAGAGGGAAGGTTGCGGTGGATGCGCCGGAGTAGCGGGTGCGCACATGCGGCGGCGACTTTCTCGTGAGAGAGACAATATCCGGTGCGAGAATTAGGGTGAGTGGGTCGTGGCAGATTGGCAGTTGCCTTTTGCCCGAGTGGTGCATGCGTGGGCTAGTTTTACGGCTTTCCTTTTCTCTCGTCCGTGTTCCTCTCAACTTCCTGCACGGGCCAGATCTTTTTGGTGGGATCGCATGAGGCTAGGATTTTTTCGGTCGACGGCTGTCGTACGTGGGAGGAGGTCCATCGATGAGGGGAGGTCGAACCATCGCGAGGTCGAATCATCACGACGTTCGATCCTCCTTTAATAGTAGAGATATTGTATTGGTAATTTGACTCTTTCATGAGATAAACTCTACTTCGTTGATGATACTGTAGGAGAGGTAGCGCTCAGTTTGCGGTATTTAGTTATACGTGATAGACTTACTTTATAATTTGCCGTGGAAACACTAAAAAAGAGGTTAACAATGGACAAACAAAAATAATTATCATGATCGAGCACAATGACCAACAGAGCTAAACTGACAAAGTGAGGCAGATACCTACTTTAGACACAGATAAATTAGTCATATAGTCTGCATTAGACTTATTACACGAGATGACTGCCCTACTTGGGTAACTAGATGATACCCCGCGCGTTGCTGCGGAAACCTTGTTAAAAATTTGTATAATAGGTGCTACAAAATGAACTAAAACTAAAGCAACACAAACATTAATTTTAAACACTAAAAACATGAAGCATGTAGCAAAATAATATATAAAAAATTGCAAAACCTCTAAATTATAGTATTATATATAAATGCTACTTCTTGCAAAAAAGAAACATTAACTACATAGGTATTCTTGCAGCATTCAACACATGCTGTCGATGACAATACCAAAAAAAGTCAACACACATACTGTTAGAGTTAGTACATGGGCTGATAGGGTAAGTGGACACAATTGTACACCAAAAAAAATATATTAATGAGACATCCATCTCTGTTTTAAGTTTTAACCTGTTTTGCACGTCAATCTTGGCAACTATCACCCTCTTTTTCTATAGAAAAAGAGATACACATAAGTATCATTATCAAGCTTTCAAATATAGGCCGATACGACCGATATATAGGTCGATATATCACTTTTGGGGCTCCACCGATATAGACATAACATATCATTTTGCAAATATCATTTTCCAACATATCATCCGATATGGACTGAAATATCGACCGATATGGCCGATATCTAGCCCGATATGTCGAGCGATATAGAACGATACGTAGATGACAACAATTCTTTATTAAATAGCAGCGAAATAAGATTGCGCATTTACAACTACATTATATATTATGAAAGTTATTCACAATGTTTCGTACAAATGTATATATATATCATATTGTTTTTAATCATAGAGCAAGGATTTTGTGAATCTTTCCTTAATAGTTTCTTAATCAACAAATTAATAAACTATGAATCTAAAAGTGTTGTGTTAAAGCATTGACATCATCCGATATTACTAAAAATAAATGTTTTGAACAAGAATAATGAAAAAAAACTAGACATGTGTCCACTGATATATCTACATATCGTCCGATATGTCTCCCGATATCCGACATCCGATATGTCAAAGCCAAACCGGTACGGACCCAATACCCGATATTTTGAAGCTTGACCATTATTAATTGCATGCATTGCGTGTATAAGCATAATATGAATCAACAATTTGACCTTCCAATATGAGATTTACTCAAATCTCGGTGCACACTCTATATCCCCAGCGTAAGCTAGTGTAACAATACTTGAAAGACATGAAACATGCATCTTATGACTACATAATCAGTTGCACTTTCTTCGGGCATAAAATTAATCTGAAATTTTTTTATTTCCAAAGAAAAGTGGACTGTAAACTTGTGTAGTCAACTAATAGAACATGAGTTGAGGAGGGGGCGGTTGATTATTCATATGGCTGTATAAAAACTTCTTTTTCTTGTTTTACAACACTGTGGATGAAGGTAAATATTCGTAGTCATCAGCATATATTGTGAAATTGACCATGAATTTGAAGAAAATAACAGGTGGATGACATTAGTGACAAATATATCAATGGATATGAAAGATTTAAATGGGTACGTCTGCACATGTACTGAAAAGCAACAAACATGTCTGTCTCAACAGTGGAGTAATAAGAAGAGACCACAGGTCAAGTGTAAGGAATGATATACAGCAATTAAGTATTAAACTATTGTCAGGCATATATTGTGAAATTGACCATGAATTTGAAGAAAATAACAGGTGGATGACATTAGTGACAAATATATCAATGGATATGAAAGATTTAAATGGGTACGTCTGCACATGTACTGAAAAGCAACAAACATGTCTGTCTCAACAGTGGAGTAATAAGAAGAGACCACAGGTCAAGTGTAAGGAATGATATACAGCAATTAAGTATTAAACTATTGTCAGGCCATGACTTACTTTCTTCGTAAAAGTAATCTTGTTCATATATAGTTCTCACCTGAAACTTTGAGGCAGCTTATTTATGAACGTATGATGCTTTGTCATAACTCTGACGTGTTGCTGTACGAAATGATCAAAGATTAAGATTTATTCCAGTAGCATCCCACACAAAAAGTTAGTTAGGAACCATATCATACCAGCAATCTGAACTTTCCCACGGTCCTAAAAATTGCATCCTTTTTTGGGCCGACCTGAAAATTGGTTCCACCTAACTGAAAGATTCCAAGTTGTATGATGCATGTTAATCTACTACCATATGCAGAGACAAACTTACATAAAAGAAAATTCGAGATTTTCCTAATTAGTTACATGCCAAAGCATGCGGAAATGAGATTGGGCAAGTAACTTGCATAAGTCATGTATATCATACGATTCCCTTTCTATCAAATAAAAAAGGAAGAGAGTAAATTAATGCCACAACCAGGATGTAGTCCTGTTTTTCTAATTCCAAATCAATCTTTTTTTAGGGGACTTCTGATTAATCTGGGAGAAGATGTCTGTACCTCATTGCCTCTGGTTCTTGATGTGTGATGTCGTCTCTAGTCATGCTCTCCTGTCTCTCCCGTCGACAGAGCCGCCGCCACACTCGGTCATGCTCCCCTACCTTCCCTCTCACATAGCTGCAAGATGTCTTATCCTTCTCGTCTCTTCCTCTCAAATCGGTCGAGTGGCTGCAAGCGGAAGGAGCCGACACTACTAGGAAAAGGCCTGCTAGTGGCGCACCTGTTTTGGCTACTAATGGCGCACTACAGGTGCACCACTAGCATCACGCCATTAGAATTTTTACTAATGGCATACCACGCGGTGCGCCATTAGTATATCCCACGGTGCGACATTAGTATGCCTCCCAGGGGCCATATTTACCCATGTGCTCTGGCTTACTAATGGCACACTAGTTGATGATGCGCCACTAGTGTGCTTTTTGCAGTGCGCCACTAAAGTGCTGAGTGATGCGCCACTAGTATGAATATTAGGGATTTTTTTTCTTTTCTGATATTTGCACAAGTTACAAAACATATTACTGCACAGAATATAGAGAGCACAACATATAAACAACAGATTTATCGAATACAATAGAAGATTAGTCTCCGAATACAATTCGTCATATTAGTCTCCGAATTTAAAAATACCGAACAAAGTTAGAACATTACAAGTCTCGAGACCGCGAGTAGCGAGTTTGTCGAAAGTAATGCTGCATTCGGAGATAATTGAGAGATGTGTCCTCTCTTATCTCCGTGCTACTGCTACTTCTATGCCTATACATGACCTAAACACCCTATTTAAGGTAAAATAGCATAAAACAAAATAGACCCTGACTCTCCTCGAGCTTAATGCCGAAGCGCCGATCATCGTCCAGGTGAGGCTTGTCGCACAGACCTCGATCGTCGTGGCACCAGCCGCACTCCCCCGGGAGACGTTCGTCGTCCGATGACGACATTTCCTACGTTCATAATTCAAAACTAAATCATCTCTTGCGTTGGGTCCAATAAGATAATCCACAGTGTGGTGAAAACACGCCCTTCGAACTGGTTTGAGCTATTGGTGAATGGAGATGGTCTAAGATTTTCAGTAGTAAGAAGTGAGGTGGTAATTTTGAGAGCAAATGGTTAGGATGAGTGGTTCCTCTTTCCTGTTTAGCTTTACAATAGAATATTGTTAGTCATGCACACTTGTGCATTTTCAGCCAGGCCAGTGGACTTGGCCTAAAAACATTTCTTTCTTTAAGCCTGCTACATCCATCTCAAGTATTTATGGTCAAGGGTTAGCAAGGCCATCCAAATAGAATATGTGGTATGGGCTTTTTTAGTAGGTCATCCTACCAGATTAGGGTTTATCGATGATGAGCAACTGACATTAGTAATAACTATGAGTTGATATCACACTTCTATATGTATAACACAAGAGGCAGTTGATCCTACTTAATTAAGTACTAAGATACCTCGGCCCATGCATTAGTCGCAAGTACCCCATATGTCCTATTTTTAGCTAAGTCATGCTAAAATTCATGGAAAATTTCAGCATGACCTTTGCTAAAAATAGGACAGTATGGAGTACCCGAATTTGCCGGAACGGAAGTTAATCGACATTCCGGCAAACTCAAGGGCCTCTCGGGGTACCTGCAAAATCATCACGACATGATGGTCGGAGACAAAACCCAGCAAACTAGCACCACAATGTGCCTCTACTTTCATATGGATGAAAAGGCCACAGACCATATGGTCCTCTGCTTTCATATGGACAAAAATCAGTCACTGCCAAACAGTACCACTAGTAGAAAAAGGGTCAAACATTAGTGCCGGTTCCAACGGCTAGCCGGGCCGCTTTCATTAGTACCGGTTCGTGGCGAACCTTTAGCACCGGTTCGTGCCACGAACCGGTACTAATGAGAGTGGTGGCAGGATGTTGTCAGAATGGGGCCCCTCCAGCCCCTTTAGTACCGGTTCTTGGCACGAACCGGTACTAAAGGTCGTCCTACATAGACCCTTCGTCCACCAGCACTCTGTTCTTCCCCCCTTTCCCCTCTCCCTCTCCTCTGTTCTTCCCTTCTTCCTCTCGAGTTCATCACAAAATTTGCCCAAAATTTGTCAAGATTTGAAGGCCCTCATCCATTCAAATGATCACAAAGGTTAGCAACTTTGTCCTTTCATCTCTCATTGCTAGATTAGCTCTTGCATTGGTTTATATAGTGATTAATTTGTGAGTTTAATAATTTGGGAGGATATATATATGTGCTAGTATTTGATTTATATGCAATTTGAGGTCAAAAATAACACTTAGTTTGCATATGTAGGTGTGGTTTACTTAGTGCCTTCTAAATCTCCATCGTAGCCACCGTCGATCGCCCGCACCGTCCCGTTGCCGGCACCACCTTGTGGTGAGCCTCTTGTTCATGAAATTTTATATAAAAATTGATGTTTGTGTGATTTGGATATATAGTTACTCGTATAATTATCTTACCCGTACGTTGTTTGTTATACATATAGTGCCATGGTTTTGATATCCGTCCCCGTCGGCCCTAGTCCTTGTTATGATTCGGATGTGGTATGTATATTCTCTTTTAAAACTAGTTGCATTTCGTGTTTATGACAAATTATGCCCATCAAGTTGACATAGAAATTTTTTCTAGGAGGTATGTGAACCGGAAATTCCAACCGACCCTATTGCCGAGAGGTTAAATTTAGTTGAAAGAGAAAACGAGTACTTGAAAGAAAAATTGAAAAGAATTGAGGGGGAGAAGATGGAATTGGAGTTGCATGTTGCCGATGTCGTCGATGATCACAAGATCAAGATGGAGAAAATGCGTTTGAAGATTAGAAAGATTAGAAAATATGCCATCGATAGTGAGGCTTTGTATCATTATGCTGTTGGATCCATTGTTACCTTAGTTGCGATCTTGATCATATTTGTTGTTGCATTTAAATGCTTTAGCTAGAGAGTTATTTGTTTGTTGGATTTAAGTGTTGTATGAACTTTATGTATGAACTTGTATTAATTGTATGAACTTGTATTAATTTGGTCTATTCGGTGTTGTGTAATGAAGATGAGCCGGCAATGGATGTACGATGACCGATGCTCTCCCCAGTTCGTTGAGGGTGTTCATACTTTTCTGCTTGCGGCTGAGGCAAACAAGCGGGCGGATGGTTTTATGCCTTGTCCATGTGCTCGCTGTAAGAATGGTCACAATTACTCTACGTCAAGAACCATTCATGTCCACCTGTTTAAGTCCGGTTTCATGCCCCATTATAATGTTTGGACCAAGCACGGAGAAAGAGGGGTTATGATGGAAGACAATGAAGAGGAAGAGGACGACGACAGCTATCCTGGCCATGGGTTCCCTGAATACGATGATACAACAATGGGGAAAGAAGCTGAGCCGGTAATGCGGGAAGAAGCTGAGCCAGCAATGCGGGAAGAAGCTGAAGAAGAGGCATCAAATGAGCCCGTTGATGATCTAGGTCGGGCCATTGCCGATGCAAAGAGAAACTGCGCAAGTGATTTGGAGAAGAAGAACTTGCAGCGCATGTTAGAGGATCACAAAAAATTGTTGTACCCGAATTGCGTAGGTGACAAGAAAAAGCTGGGCACCACACTGGAATTGCTGCAATGGAAGGCAGAGAATGGTGTATCTGACAAGGGATTTGGAAAGTTGCTGGTAATGATAAAGGATATGCTTCCAAAGGACAATGAATTGCCCGAGAGTACATACGAAGCAAAGAAGGCTGTCTGCCCTCTAGGGTTAGAGGTGCAGAAGATACATGCATGCCCTAATGATTGCATCCTCTACCGCGGTGAGTACGAGGATTTGAACGCTTGCCCGGTATGTGGTGCATTGTGCTATAAGATCTGTCGCGATGACCCTGGTGATGTCGAGGGCCGGCGCCCCAGGAAGAAGATTCCTGCCAAGGTGATGTGCTATGCTCCTATAGTACCACGGTTGAAACGTTTGTTCCAAAACAAAGAGCATGCCAAGGCGATGCGATGGCACAGAGAAGACCGTAAGAAAGACGGAAAGTTGAGAGTACCCGCTGACGGGTCGCAGTGGAGAAAAATCGAAAAAAAGTACTGGAAGGAGTTTGCAGATGACGCAAGGAGCGTATGGTTTGGTCTAAGCGCAGATGGCATTAATCCTTTTGGGGAGCAGAGCAGCAACCATAGCACCTGGCCTGTGACTCTATGTTTGTATAACCTTCCTCCTTGGTTGTGCATGAAGCGGAAGTTCATTATGATGCCAGTGCTCATCCAAGGCCCTAAGCAACCCGGCAACGACATTGATGTGTACCTAAGGCCATTAGTTGAAGAACTCTTACAACTTTGGAATGGAACAGGTGTACGTGCGTGGGATGAGAACATGGGGGAAGAATTTGACCTAAAGGCGTTGCTGTTCGTGACCATCAATGATTGGCCTGCTCTCAGTAACCTTTCAGGACAGACAAACAAGGGATACCGCGCATGCACGCACTGTTTGGACGATACCGACAGTATATATTTGGCTAATAAGAATGTGTACCGGGGACATCGTCGATTTCTTCCGAGCAGGCATCCCGTAAGAAAGAAAGGCGAGCATTTCAAAGGTGAGGCGGATC
Source organism: Triticum monococcum (assembly GCA_034509565.1). NCBI lineage: Eukaryota > Viridiplantae > Streptophyta > Magnoliopsida > Poales > Poaceae > Triticum > Triticum monococcum. Next base: position 747,234,047 of record CM067843.1, on the reverse strand, counting down.
ACCGGACGAAGCCTCGCCACCGTACTGGTGCTGATGTACATGATATGGTCAAGGATTTGAAGGTGGTCTTTGGAAAGGGTCCTGGTGGACAACCTGTTCCGAATGACGCTGACGAACGCTCACCCATGTGGAAGAAGAAATCTATATTTTGGGACCTGCCCTATTGGAAAGACCTCGAGGTCCGCTCCGCAATCGATGTGATGCACGTGACGAAGACTCTTTGTGTGACCCTGCTTGGCTTCTTGGGCGTGTATGGGAAGACAAAAGATACACCTGAGGCACGGGAGGACCAGCAACGTATGCACGGACAAGACGGCATACATCAGGGTCATGCAAGCTACGCTCTTACCAAAGAAGAGAAGGAAATCTTCTTTGAATGCCTGCTCAATATTAAGGTACCGTCTGGCTTCTCGTCGAATATAAAGAGAATAATAAACATGGCAGAGAAAAAGTTCCAGAACCTAAAGTCTCATGACTGCCACGTGATTATGACGGAACTGCTTCCGGTTGCATTGAGGGGGCTTCTACCGGAAAACGTTCGATTAGCCATTGTGAAGCTATGTGCATTTCTCAATGCAATCTCTCAGAAGGTAATCGATCCAGAAATCATACCAAGGTTACAGAATGATTTGGTGCAATGTCTTGTCAGTTTCGAGTTGGTGTTCCCACCATCCTTCTTCAACATCATGACGCACGTCCTAGTTCACCTATGCGAAGAGATTAACATTTTGGGTCCTGTATTTCTACACAATATGTTCCCCTTTGAGAGGTTCATGGGAGTCTTAAAGAAATATGTTCATAACCGTGTTAGGCCAGAAGGAAGCATCTCCAAGGGCCGTCAAAATGAGGAGGTCATTGAGTTTTGTATTGACTTTATTCCTGACCTTAAGCCGATTGGTGTTCCTGAATCGCGTCATAAGGGCAGACTGGATGGAAAAGGCACGCTAGGAAGGGAACAAATAATATGTATGGACGGACATTCTCTCACTGAAGCACACTACACAGTTCTACAGAATTACGCCTTGGTGGCTCCGTATATGGATGAACACAAGAATTTGCTACGCTCCAAACACCCGGAGCAGTCTGATGACTGGATTACACGTGAACAAACTAGGAGTTTCGCCAGCTGGTTGCAAGCACGTACCATGCATGACACCTCTATTGAAGATGACCTGTACTTGCTGTCCCAGTTACCATCTTCGAATATAATGACTTTCAAAGGGTACGAGATAAATGGTAATACATTTTACACGATCGCCCAAGATAAGAAGAGCACCAACCAAAACAGTGGTGTCCGCTTTGATGCAGAAACCAAGACGGGAAAGGAAACATATTATGGTTACATACAGGACCCTGAAGTTGAAAAGCATTTCATGCATTTACTGATTTTTTCAGCTAAATGACCCTGAAGTTGAAAAGCATTTCAAATGAACTCAGAAAAGGATGAAAGTTGGCATGGCATCATAATTTCACCCACATAGCATGTGCAAAAAAGTAGAGAGGGTTACCGCAAAAACTGAATGCACTTCGTGTACAAAATGGACAATCTGTTTCGAAGTATCAGGGTTTCGGACGAAAACTCATCCGTTACAAAGTCATTTCATTTTTTAAATAACTTAAGCATTACCAAATTGAATATAATGATAAAACACACTAATATTAAACATAAGAAAAAAGAATCACTGGAAAATGTATTTTTAAAGTTAAGTTATTCACAAACTAGTGATTCACACAAATTTCAAATAATTCAAAATTTAAACTATTCAAATTTAAAAACTACCGGCACTAACTGAAAGTTTCTAAAAACTATCAAAAATATTCACAAAGAAACTCTAAATACAGCAAAAAACAACTAAAAATAAATAAAACAAAATAAATAAAGCAGAAAAGAAAAACTAAATGAAAAAAGCCCACCTACCGGGCTACAGCGGCCTGCATACGACTAGAAACCCAACCTGTTATTGGGCCAGGATGCAGGCCCGCAAGCCCAATAGGCCCCACAGGGCAGAGTAGCAGAGGTAGGCCGAGAAGGCCTGCTTTAGAGAGGAGCTCGAGACAGCAGCGGCGGCGGGGCTTATAAGCAGGTGTAAGCGCCCTTCGGCTAGCGAGGTGGGACTAAACTTCTGCGCCCCTCGCCTGGCAGCGCACCCCCCTTTAGTACCGGTTCATGGCACCAACCGGTACTAAAGGGGGGCCTTTAGCACTGGTTGGAGCCACCACCCGGTACTAAAGGGGGTCGCTTCCCGCCGCTTGGGCTAGCCAAAACAGACCTTTAGTACCGGTTGGTGGCTCAAACCGGTACTAAAGGTGCCTTCTATATATACAACACTTCGAAAAATTTCATTCTCCCACTCTGTTTCTTCCCGATCGACGCCGCACCCATCCTACGCCGTCCCTGTCGCGCCCTCGTCCCCGTCGCCGCCCCCGTCGCCGTCGCCGCCCTCGTCCCCGTCGTCGCCCCCGTCGACGTCGCCACCCTCGTCCCCGTCGCCGCCCCGTCCCCGTCCCGGTCGCCGATCCCCTCGCTTCGCCGTCGCCGTCGCCGTCGCCTCGAGCTCGCCTCGCCGTCGCTGTGAGCCCCTCCCCCGGCCCCTCTCCTCCCTCCAATCGATCGTAGCGCACACCGGCGCCGGCGCCGACGCCGACCGTAGCGCACCCACACGCGCGCGTGCACACACACACTACATGCACACACACACACACACACTACACACTCACACACTAGACGCGCGCACACACACAATTTTTCTGTTTTTAGCTTTTAGTTTTTTCTGTTTTTCTTTTTTTCATACAAAGTTTTAGATGAATTAATTAATTAGATTAGATTAATGTCAAATAGTATGTAGAAATGTTAGTTATAATATATATAATGTCAAATGTTATAGAAATGTTAGTTATATAGAAATGTTAGAAATTTTGGAAATGTTAGTTTTAGCTAGCTAGATGAATTAGATTAATTTCAAAGTGTTAGACGATGATCGATGTTTTTTTAGTTTCTTATATTTTTAGTTATAAAATTTAGAATTTGCATATATGAAATCATCACAATCCATCATTTAAAAAATGTTACTTTACTTTTGCGGCATATAGTATTTTGTTGTCGACGATGCCCGGCCCGCATCCTCGCCGTCAACACGTCCGCGACGACGTCCTGCTTCAGAGGACCCATGTCCGGGACTGGGCTCCGCCGGGCTGGCACTGGGAGGTGCTACCTTCAGGGGCGCGACGCTTGGTGAGGAACCCGGCCCCCGGTCCCGTCGTCGACCCTCATCTTCTTTGGTGGCATTCGCGTGGGCCACTTTCGGTGCGGAGGGAGCCGGCCCCGCCGGAGGTGGTACGTCGCCGTGTCAGGGAGGAGGACGAGCACGTCCATCGCTACATGGCTGCTATGGACGTCAGGTTCTCCAATACCTGGCAGGTTCTTTGGGGAGATCACCCGAGCTATGATCCAGTGATGGTTCCTTCACTTTGGTTGTCCACCGCCTAGATTACTCTCTAGTATTCGATCTTTATTAGCTAGCTAGCTAGCTAGTGATGTATTCGATATATAATATTCAAAATGATTTATTCGATATTATATATATTATTTGAGACGATGTATTCGACGAGATTATATCTATTATTCGAGACGACGTATTTGAGATTAAATCTATTATTCGAGACGATGTATTCGAGATTATATCTATTATTCGAGACGATGTATTCGAGATTATATCTATTATTCGAGATTATACTAAATTGTTTTATATTTCTTTTGGCATAGTTAAATAAAAGCTATGGCGGACAATACCGACAGAGAGAGAGAACAGACCATGTTCGATATCATACGCGGACCAGATGATGATCAGAATGAAGAAGATTTTGACGGCTCCGAATTTCTAAACAACACCGGAGAGGGTGATATGATATTCGATCGCGACGACCAAGAAGATGAAGTCATGAACTACGATGAAGAACATGTTGATCCTGAAACAACAAACACCGGTGAGGTATATATATTTATATAAGCAGGAATCTGGTGATCATCGCATGTTTTAAATGAGTTGAAGATATATTAACGAATCGATCTTTCTCCTTTCAGCCATCCGGATCGAGCAAATCTTCAGGCAAAAGGACGAAACGAGGCCCGAACAAAAAGTTGAAGGAGGGCGTAAAGTACAATATCGAGGCATTCAAACCTAATGGCGAACCATTAGCGCCTAAGAAGATTGCGGACAAGTTCGTTCGTCAGTGCGGAGTTCTTGTGAAGGACCTACTCCCGATCTCCCTTCAAGAATGGAGAAAGCCAGCAAAGCCACGTCCAGATGTTACTTTTGTCGACGAGAATTAAAAAAACTGCTTTGGGATACTCTCATGGAACATTTCACCCTACCAGATAATATCACAGAAGCAGATGTGCGGAAAGTCAAGGACGCTGCTTTTAGGAAGATGCCGGTTGCATTCAAGAACCACAAGAGAATGACGTGGGAGAAGTACGTCAAGGGAGGAAGGAAGACTCCAGTATTCAAGGGGATACTAGAGAATCAAAGTGCTCATTGGGACGATTTCGTGAAATTCAAAGATTCAGAATTAGCTAAGGAACGGTCGAGAATAAACAAGGCCAATGCCGAAAAAAAGGATAAGTTCCATAAGCTGGGGCCAGGTGGCTACGCGGTGGCAATGCCTAAGTGGGATAAGTCTGAGAAAGAGATGGAGGATGCAAGTGTCACTCCGGTTACTAAGAGCTGGCCCCTCAGGTGCAGGACTTGGTTCTATGCGCATGGGGGGGAGTTGGACCCGAAGACAGGCAATGTTTCGACGAAGGCATGTCTGAACGGAGCCGACAATGCGCTACTTGTTGCAATAGAAGAGGCTCGATCGGGGGTGTTCCAGCCCAACAGAGAGAACGACGAGCTTACGCGAGCCCTGGGAAATCCTGAACACCCGGGAAGAACACGAGGCAAGGGTGCTATTCCGTGGTATGAGGGGTTTTCGGACTGGAACGCCGACTACAGAACCCGTGCGAGAAAGAAGATTGCGGAGGACAAGAAGAGGAAGATGGAGGAGGAGCAGAGGAAGCGGGACTATGAACGCCTTCAAGGCCTAGAAGCAAGTCAAGCAGAATTGGCAGCTAAATTCCAGCGGCAGCAGGAGCAGATCGACTCACATAGCCAGCAAAGGGGGTCTCAGCAGCTGCAGCAGCTAGCGGATGATCCAGCATTGGATACCACCGCCCCATCCATGCCGAGAAGCAGCGTGGGTTCCAGCCCGGGCGACGCAGTAGTGCTGGATAGATACCCCGTGGATGACATCACGGAGAACACTAACTGCGAGCTACACTTCAAAATGAAGAACATATCCATGAAGGTGGCGGACGCCGTTGCTTTTTCAAATTCCCCCGAGGCAACCTTCTATTGCAACCCGATTCCAGCGGGCTATGCTCGTGTCTTGGTTGATGAGGTGGCGGACCAATATTCGGGGCTAGAGCTTGACATTCCTGGAGGTGACGAGGAGCACACACTCGAAGATGCCAAACATCGTATCATCCTATGGAGAAAGGATTGCATCATTTTTCGAAGGTCACCGACACCGCGTCACCCGACTCCTGGTCGAAGTCCGCCACCGAGTCAGTAGACTCCCGCTCCTCCAAGTCCACCAACGCGTGAGGCCACTCCTCCTCCTCCAAGTCCGGCAAAGTGTTAGGCCACTCCTCCTCCAAGTCCGACACAGCGTCAGACGTCCACTCCTCCTCCAAGTCCGGCACAACCTCAGGCCACTCCTCCTCCAAGTCCGGCACAGCTTCAGGCCACTCCTCCTCGTCCAACTCAGCCCCGTCAGCCGTCTCCGCCGCCTCAGCAATCGCAGAAGAGACACCCCGCAGCTATGGTGCGTAGCGGTACGAGTCGAGGTCATAATACAGGAAGTACAGGCGGAGGCAAGTGATATAAATATGGTCCAAACCTCAGTACTCCTCTTCCTGTGAGGGCTTACGACAGGACCGAGGAGCAAACGAATGCCATAGTGCGGGCAGAAGTCGACACCCATTTTGGACCGAAACCGCCATCGCCGCCAAGGGAGAAAGTGCCCGTGGAAGTAGTTGACCACTTCATTCGTATGGCTCAACCACCAGCTCCTAAGCCTGTTGACTCAGACTATGAGCGCCACATCAGGAAGTTACATCGACAACGTCTACAGAAGGAGGCGAGCTCGAGCTCGAGCAAACAACAAGCAGCTGTCAAAAAATGCGGGAAAACCGTTGCCCAACTGGGAAAACAGGCGGCGCAATCGATCCCCCCGCTTGTTGTGCCGCCAACAACACGTGACAGTACGCGCGCCCAATATTATTGTGGCCAAACAGTTTACATTCCCGAGGTGGGCGATGTGGTAATAACCCAGGAGCATATAATGCAGGCTGAAGAACTCAAGATCACTGTTGGACAACTCCTCGAGATCGAGGACATGCCTATGATTAGAGAGGAGGAAATAAAACAGAAATTTGACCGGGGCCAACCTTTGGTCGAGCCAGAAGATGTCAAGAAGCTCCCAACGAGAATGTATGAATTGCATCAATGGTACATGGACATTAGCAAGAGATCCGATCGAGAGTCCCTCATGGTGTATGTCAAGAAGGATGATTACTACCATGAGAAAGCTGTGGCCGTTGAGTATTCTGAACTGTTTCAGTTATACAATCAAGACGCACTCGACAAATCTATCGTCAGTTGCTATTGTCTGTAAGTGATTTCTTTCTGTAATTTAAGTCTCAAGCTAGCTGTAGTGATCCTTTTGATCAATCATTACGTGTAATTATCCTCACTATATTCTTTTCTGTGGTATTATGCAGGATGAAGATGTATGAAATGAGAAAAGGTGGACGCTATGGCATTGGGTTCATTGACCCAAACACCGTTAATGAATACACATGGAAATTAGATGCATATTATGAAAAAGAGGTAGAGGACAGCATGCTAGAGTTCTTGAAGCGCCTCAAATACAATGAAGATATACTACTTTCTTACAACTTCGAGTGAGTCACACTTTCTTCTACTACAAATTCTCTATTTTTGCCTACTAGCTAGCTACATGTTTTTGCTTACATATGCCCGCTTAATTAAGACATGCAAACGTGTGTGCATACAGATTTCACTAGATCTTGTGTATCATTAAAGTTGACGCCGGAACAGTTGAAATACTGGACTCGCTACTCCCAGCAAAAGGTGACTACAACATCTTGTATGGGATAGTCAACAGGTAATTTCAATCATTATTTATAACTATATATCTCGGCCTATTTAGTTCGTCATTTCACGATATGAACTACTTAATAACCCCTTTATTCATTTTCTTTGTCGGCGGGCAGGGCTTGGGCAAGTTTCATCAGCGTTACGGAAGGCGAATGCAAACCACAGCTGAAATGGTTTCGATCCAAGGTAAGTAATTAAGTAGTACTAGCTAGCTAGCTAGCTGTCATCTCTTTAATTATCATGCTTGATTAATTATTATCTGATCAAATTAAATTCCATTCTCATAATAAAGGCCCTGAAGCAGGCGCAGGGGACTGATCTGTGTGCATACTGCGTTTGCGAGAACATTCGCATGATGGCGTCCAAAAGGAGCAGATCTCAAAGACAGGAATGGGTACGCTTGTCAGAACACTATTCACAATTTTTACACCATTATCGATATCTAGTCACACAACTAATACACATGCATATTGATCTCCTTCTTAACAGTTCAAAGAGGTGCGGGACAAGCTCCTACCAACGGAGCGCGTACAAGCACTTCAAGAGGAAATAGCGGGATTTTTGCTCGACCAGGTCATAAATCCGAAGGGAGAATACTATTACCCGCTACCGCCCCCATCGACCAAGTCATGAACCACTTCCAATTGTCATCGTGCTCCGAAGGCACCAATCATGCTAATGCCACTGGCTCCGAAGGCAACACGCATATGTAGGAGAAATTGTATATAGCTATACATGTGTGTATGTGTGAATTAATATGGTGGTTTGTGAGACATGATTGATGATATATATATGATTGGTTCTACTAGAAATTATATATATATATATATATACATAACATGTACAATGTGTAGTACCGTAAAATACCAGCAAACGAAAAAGAATTAAAATGGAAAACACAAAATTAAATGAAAAAAATCATAAAACCAAAAACCCCCCCAAACATTTTAGTACCGGTTGGTGTTACCAACCGGTACTAAAGGGCTCCCGGCCCCCGGAGCTGGCTCGTGCCACGTGGTTTCCCTTTAGCACCGGTTCGTGCTGAACCGGTACTAAAGGGAGGGGGCCTTTAGTGCCGAAACGTTAGTGCCGGTTCCTAAACCGGCACTAAAGGGCCTTACGAACCGGTGCTATTGCCCGGTTTTCTACTAGTGTACTACAAACAAAACTTGTGGCAAGCAACATCAGAAACAGTTTCATCCAATTTGAATCTGATATCCCAGTGAAATTCAGGTAGCATTCTACAAGTTTCACCTACGAGTAGCTGTAACACCCCGGATGTAACTTTTCCAATTTGTACTCCAACTCTTGTCGTTTCCGGCTTTAAGTTATTTATTTTCTCGAGTTCGGGTTTTTGTCTCCGTGTGTTGTTATCATTGTCGTGCATCTCATATCATGTCATCATGTGCATTGCATTTGCATACGTGTTCATCTCATGCATTCGAGCATTTTCCCCGTTGTCCGTTTTGCATTCCGGCGCTTCGTTCTCCTCCGGTGGTCATTTCTAGCTTTCTTCCGTGTGTGGGGATTAAACATTTCCGGATTGGACCGACACTTGTCATGCGGCCTTGGTTTACTATTGGTAGACTGTCGGTCAAGTTTCGTATCATTTGGACTTCGTTTGATACTCCAACGGTTAACCGAGGGACCGAAAAGGCATCGTGTGTGTTGCAGCCCAACACCCCTCCAATTTGGCCCAAAACCCACCAAACTCTGCTCCATCACCTAGAGCGTTTGATCACGATCGGGTGGCCGAAAACCGCACCTCATTTGGACTCTCCTAGCTCCCTCTATGCCTATTTAAAGACCCCTCCGTTTTCGGATCTCCCCTCTCCCCGAAACCCTAGATCCATTTCATCCGCCGCCGCCGGACAAAAACGTCCACCGGTGGACATGTCCGGATAGCACCGTCGCTGCCACGTGTCGCGACGCGACTCGCCCGCCGTCCCGGTCCACATCGCCGCGCCACCGGCCCGCAGGCCCACGCGGGGCCCTCCCCGGCCCGCGCGACGCCGCCGCCCTTCTCCATCCTCCTCGCCCGAGTGCGGCGCCCCGCCGCCCGCCGCCCGGCCCGGCCCCCGCCCGCGGCCACCGCGACCCCGCCGCCGCCTGCCTGCGCCGCCCCGGTCGCCCACCACCGCCGCCGCCCCGGTCGGCGTCCCTCGCCGCCTCCTCCCTCACCGGCCACCGCGGCCCCTTCTTCCCGGCGACAGGAGCTCCACCCCGTCGAACCTCGTCTTCCGCGCAAATCGGATCTCAGATCTGGGATATTTTGAATCTCGGTTGACTTTTCTCCTCCGAACCCTAATTTTTGTGCTTACTTTGACCTGCCATACCTCCGCATCCGTAGCTCCGATTTGGACATATAGCATATCAAAATGTTCGTCTCGATGAGTACATCATTTCATTCCATTGCATAATTTTCATTTGAGTTCATCTTGATGCCCGAAATGCTGTTAGAAGAGGGCTTCGTGAGTTAATTGTCAGATCTGCTAGTTCATCTTAGACTTTTGTCATTTTTGCCATGATTGTTGTGTGCATGTTATGCCTATGAGTCCTTCATATGTTTTGTTAAGAATCTTGTTATCTTTCCAGAGGTGCAACCCATACATTTTTGTGATGTGTGTGGTGACTTGTGCAAGCTTGCAAAGTGACGCACTTGGTAAATCTGTTTTCAGGGACTTAGTAGATTTCACTAAGTCTGGGATTGTTTAGTTCATGATGCCATATGTTCAGGTTGTTTCCTAGTGATCCGTGCCTTTTTTGAGGTTGATCAGTAAAGGAGTTTTGTTAATCTTGTTATGCTCTATCCATCCATGTCTTTGTTTGCATATATGGAGCACCCTAGCTTGAGTCAATCGAGCTCTACTTTTGCTTCGTTGTGAATCTGGGCAGATCGTCAACTTATTTGCGATTTTGCCGATGTTATTGTAGTTGATCCGTGCATGCTATGCCATTGTTCTTGCCATGTCTAGCTTGCATTTTGTGCCTTCTTAATGGATATATGCTTGCCTTGCCATGACCTGCTCCGTAGTGAGTTCATCGGGCTTGTTAACATGACTTCGTGAGTTATGTTTCAGCATGTCCCAGTTTTCACTAAGTTTGAAAACTGATTGTGTTTTAGCTATGTTCGTGTGCTTGTTAGTATATTTTGTGATCCCTTTTGGCCCCAGGTCACTAAGGGTCTTTTGTTAAGCTTGTTGAGTAGCTCCATGCCACGTTCTTCTTTGTGATGATCAGGCTCTGTATCATGTTGTTTTGTTGCTCCGAAGAGGGCTTCATGATCTGAAATTTCAGACAAGTGTTAATTTCACTAAGTCTGAAATCTGTTTTGCATTTGCGTTTTTGCCATGCTTGTTTGAACCTCATAATGGATGAATTGGCCGTAGCTCAGTGCTAGTCTTTTGTTAAGAATCTTGAATGCTTCCCTGCCATGTATTTTGATGCCATGTTTGAGTGCTGTAGCATGTTCATCTCATTGCATTTAGATGCCTACTTGCTGTAAATTGCAGACCGGTGTCAATTTTGAATCGCTTGCCATTTCCAAACCGTAACTCCGATTCCGGCGTTCTTTATATAGTTTTCAAGCGATTTCATCCCATCTTTCCATTGGCACACTTGGTTTTCCAAGTTGAGGCCAGGTTCATGTATTTCCTGTCATATCTTGCATATGCATCCCGCATTGCATCCCGCATATTATACCATCATTGCATCTTATTGCGTGAGTTTGCACGTGGTTGATTGTATCCTTGTTGCTTGTTTGTCTTGTTTGGGTAGAGCCGGGAGATGAGTTCGCTAACGAGGAGCCCGTTGAGTTTGTTTTCGAGGATCCAGTCAACTCTGACAACTTTGCAGGCAAGATGATCATACCCTCGAAATCACTACTATCTTTGCTATGCTAGTTTGCTCGCTCTTTTGCTATGCCAATGCTACGATGCCTACCATTTGCTTGTCAGCCTCCCAATTGCCATGTCAAACCTCTAACCCACCATGTCCTAGCAAACCGTTGATTGGCTATGTTACCGTTTTTCTCAGCCCCTCTTATAGCGTTGCTAGTTGCAGGTGAAGATTGGAGGCCGTTCCTTATTGGAACATTTATTTACTTGTTGGGATATCATTATATTGCCATGTTATCTTAATGCATCTATATACTTGGTAAAGGGTGGAAGGCTCGGCCTCTCGCCTAGTGTTTTGTTCCACTCTTGCCGCCCTAGTTTCCGTCATATCGGTGTTATGTTCCCGGATTTTGCGTTCCTTACGCGGTTGGGTTATAATGGGAACCCCTTGATAGTTCGCCTTGATTAAAGCTTTTCCAGCAATGCCCAACATTGGTTTTACCATTTGCCACCTAGCTTCTTTTTCCCTTGGGTTTCCGGAGCCCGAGGGTCATCTTATTTTAAACCCCCCCCCCCCCCCCCGGGCCAGTGCTCCTCTGAGTGTTGGTCCAACTGTCAGCTGCCGGTGGCCACCAGGGACAACTCTGGGCTGGCCTACCCATACCTAGGACAATCTGAGTGTGCCCTGAGAAAGAGATATGTGCAGCTCCTATCGGGATTTGTCGGTACATTCGGGCGGTGTTGCTGGTCTTGTTTTAACCTGTCGAAATATCTTGTTGTACCGGGATACCGAGTCTGATCGGAACGTCTCAGGTGGAGGTCTATTCCTTCATTGACCGTGAGAGCTTGTCATGGGCTAAGTTGGGACTCCCCTGCGGGGATTGAACTTTCGAAAGCCGTGCCCGCGGGTATGGGCAGATGGGAATTTGTTAATGTCCGGTTGTAGATAACTTGAACCTTAATTTAATTAAAATGAATCAACTGAGTGTGTTACCGTGATGGCCCCTTCTCGGCGGAGTCCGGGAAGTGGACACGGTATTGGACTAATGTTTGCGCAGGTTGCTCTCTAGTTTCTCGCTCGCGCTTTGCTCTCTCTTCTCGCTCTCTTTTGCGAATAAGTTAGCCACCATATATGCTAGTCGCTTGCTGCAGCTCCACATATATTTACCCTTTCCTACCTATTAAGCTTAAATAGTCTTGATCGCGAGGGTGCGAGATTGCTGAGTCCCTGTGGCTCACAGATTACTATTACACCAGATGCAGGGACAGATGATACAGCTCCAGATGGCGCGCTTGAGCTCAAGTGGTAGTACGGCGAGGATTCTCAGCGTTACTATGTTTCTTTTCCTGATGATCAGTAGTGGTGCCCGGTTGGGGTGATCGGGACCATGTCGCTTGTTGGGTTATCTTTTATTTTGGCGCCGTAGTTGGGCCATGAGTGTTTGGATGATGTATGTTATTTATGTACTTGATTGACGTGGCGAGTGTAAGCCAACTATGTTATCCCTTTTCCATTATTTATATTACATGGGATGTTTGTGATGATTACCCGACTTGTGACATATGCCTTCAATGCGATTATGCCTCTAAGTCGTGCCTCGACACGTGGGAGATATAGTCGCATCGAGGGTGTTACAGTAGCGTCCTTGGGGCCAACTCTAATCAGTTCAACTACGAGTTGCTGATTCGACAACCTACAAACCGATGACAAATTTATCTGCCATAACCACATCCAGGAATAGTTCTATTATAACACAATATTTCAGGGAAACACACAAAAGAAAACAATTCTTGTAATACATTGTTAACAGGGCATGGATTTTACTCCTAGAGTATCAGCATGAGAGATGCGGAAAAAATAACAAACAGTTTCGCATGGATTTTACTCCTACAGTATCAGCATGGATTTTACTCCTACAGTATCAGCATGAGAGATGCGGAAAAAATACCAAAACAATGATAAGTATAGGCAAGTGTAACTGGTCACTGAAGTAGCTCATGTCATTGCTTCTATCTGTCATGGACTGGTTTTTCAAGCAAAGCAGGATCATATTACAAGGATAGTAAATAAAAATCAGATCACCTTCCTCTTCCTCACAACATCACAACACATGGGCATAATCGCCATTGTCAAGCTTATGTATAATAAGAGGACGGTAGTGCGGCTGGAGACCAAGTAGGACGACCAATATTGAGAGTTACAACTACTTAAGCAAACAAAAAAGCAGGCTCAAACAACTAAATAAAAACACCACTCCCTTCAGAACTAGACAAACCGATACAATTCAGTTGAGTTTTAAGGTTGACTAATTGCGCCCTTGTAAGTGCCTAGCAAACAGACTACAGGAATGGCATAAAGAAAGGAACATGCCAATGCACTCCAGGTTTTGCAGCAAGTTGTACTTAAAATATTCACCTTAGACAATCCATGACTGTGTATTGCGTTAGATAATGCAAACAAGAACAGAAGGCAACTTTGCTTATATAGAAATGTTAGCGAATGCAAACTCCCAAGTCTAACTAGGAAGCATCAGACGCCGATGCATAACACTGCTCACTCGCTTACACACACTACCGCCCAAAAATTCAGAACATAACCTAGTACTTGGCGCGTCGGCTCAATCAGGCATGGGGCGAAGGAAGGGGAAGAGGAGAGGGGAGGGGCACCTGCGCAGGGGCTGGGTAGTGACGGACGGCGGCGAGGTTGCACGGGCGACGGACAACGAAGGCGAAGCCGCTCGGCGAAACAGAAGGCGGTGGCGACGGCGAGATGGGGTTGGTCGGAGGAAGAAGACGTGCTCCGACGGGCCTCCTCCTCCTGGCGGACGTGAGCCTCCTCCTCCTAGTGCTCCGGCGGCGGAGCGGGCGCGGGGATCGTCGGGTGCGGGGGAGGCGGCGGGGGCGCGGGGCCGGCGCAGTACGGGTCGGGGCAGTGGGCGGGTGAGACGTAATCGATTGGGGAAGATAGAAAGGGGACTGAGGATTTTAGTGGGGGAAGGGTTAGCAATGGCGCACCACCTAGCGGTGCGCCATTAGTAAAAAAATTGATAGCAATGGCGCACCTCCTGGCGGTGCGCCATTAGTAATCTTTTTTTTGGATAGCAATGGCGCATCCCCTAGAGGCGCGCCATTAGTAATCTTTTTTTATAGCAATGGCGCACCCCCTAGCGGTGCGCCATTAGTATTTTTTTAGGATTTTTTGTTGCCTATCGGAGGGCCGGCAGCGGCGTCTTGAACCCTAGGTCTCTCTCAGGGGGGAGGGAGGGGTGGGTGGTGCGCTCGGCCGATTCCGTTCGGGGGAACCGAGCGAGGAGACGGGGGAGGGTGCGGGGGGTCGGCGGCGGCGGTGGAGCAGGGGAGGATGCGGGGGGTCGGCGGCGGCGGTGGAGCGGGGGAGGGTGCGGGGGGTCGGCGGCGGCGGTGGAGCGGGGAGGGTGCGGGGGGTGCTCGGCGGCGAGGAGGATCTGGCGAGGGGGGATAGCGATCGAGATGAAGGGGGGTCGAGATCGAGTGTCCTCATAAATATTCAATATTTTTTATATTGAATATGAAAAAATATCATCAAATTTAAAAAAATATTCATGAATTCAAAAAGTGTCCATGAATTAAATTTAAAAATATTCATGAGTTCAAAAAATATTAACAAATTCAATACTTTTGTGAATTAGAAATTCAATACCATAATAAACATAAATAAATATTCATGAGGACACTAGAACAGGAAAAAAAATGATAGTAGTGGCACATGAGGTGAGTGGTGCGCCATTATTAGTCAAAACTAATAATGACGCACTGTGCCCTGATGCGGCATTAGTATTTTTGGAAAAAAATGTTAGTAGTGGCGCACCATGGACATGGTGTGCTATTAGTGTCTACCATACTAATGGCACACCAACACATGGTGCGCCACTTCTATATAGTAGTGGCGCACCACATGCCTTTTCCTAGTAGTGCGAGCCGCGGAAAGTAGGAGGTACAGATCAGTCCTCGACCAGACGGACAGCTTCAACGGCTAAGAGTAGGATCTGGACGCTTCGTTCAAGCCGGTAGTACGGTGGCACCGCTGCAGCTGCAACCTCTGTAGTCCACTTGACATGGACGTGGTGGCGCTCGGCTGTCGCTTCCGCGGCCAAAAGGCGGGCCGCTACAGAAGCTAGAAGCCATGGATGCCAGACCTAGGAAAGGGTAGGAGCACAAGCTCCTAGCTGCCGCTCATCGGATTTCCAACCGGAGAGAAGATGGGACGTGCAGACGAAACGGAGGAGTATATGCGGTGGGGAGTTGAGGTCTCTTTAAAGAATAGATAGACTATCTGATCGGTTTTAGAATACAAAGAGGAACTAATGCGTACTAAAAAAATAAATCACATAATTTGTTTTGTGGCGTTTTTTTTCTTTGGTTGAGGTGGCAAATTTGCTGAGGTGGTTGGTTGCATGTTGTTGTTGATGTGAATAGGCTGCATGTTAAGAGAAATCATCTAGTGAAGGCTTCTATTTAGATATATAAAATATATTCCTGATTGCCCCGCTCATACACCGAAAAGTGCATGCACTTTCCTTTTATAATTCAAAAGTGCATGCTTGCATAAACACAAATGTACTATCGGCCGCCTCATAAGTCACATGATTGTTGCCGGGTTGGCCGTTAGATATCGCCCTTCTCTTGCCCTCCTCGTGTCTTGCACCCCCTACATAAAATCCCTTTCTCGCTGGTTTTCCACCATAAGTGCTTGGAAAAGAGCAGTGTCGCATCTCTTGCTCACAACGTTAGCATAGACCGCGCAAGCTTGGCACAACCCCATGTCTCCCACTCGCAACACTATGAGTCTCGTGTCACCATGGAAAAGCATCATTGCGGCAGTGGTGCTTGGTTTGCAGCCGCACCGCCGGCTCACAGAACATGTGTTCCCCCTCGCAGCAGCCCCATGACCGGCTTGCAACACGCGAGGGAACAACATCGTCAACCGTGCTCACAAAGCCCTCCCCCTCTTCCACATCACCTGCATTTGATCTTTGCATCAGACGTCTCACTATCTTGCAGCAGCACACCATCGGTTATTTTAATAGTCAGAGTCATTGTGACCAAGTTATTTTAAGCACTCACCAGTTATTTTAGTGATATCTCAAGAAGCTCTATGTAGGCCTAAAAGGTTGTGCCCAAGTTATTTTAATTAAATTTATAGTTTATGGTATTCTATATGTGTTGTGATGTTTTGTACAAGTGTACCTGTCCTGAACTTTCTTTTTTTCAAAAAGGAGCCAAATCTATTAGTATAAAGGTTCATGTGAAGTACAAAGCACACTACACATAATAATAATTACATCGATGTTCGTAGACCACCAAACGACCATTCCCGCCGCCTACTCCTGTTAATACTCCATATTTGATTTTTGATAATCAACTAATAATTGATAACCTTGTTTTGTAGAAACTAAGAACAATAATCAGCACTTAATAAGGAATTATAAGCATTTGACCAAAATTTATGAGTTGGCTAGTAATCAAGACTTAGCTAGTGAGATCATATATGGAGGCACGCCAACTATTATTGTGCCATCAATGATTTGGAGTCGTACTTTCATAGTACGCTTGAATCGATGGCTCCAGGCCCAGAACAAATGTGATGGATGGCTCTTAGTTGGTGTGGGACGATGTACTAATACCATCATATGTGTAGCAGTGTTCTTTCGCAAATAAAAACACTAATTTTTGTAATAAATTGTGCCGAGGTGATCAAGTTTACGCCAAAGTTGGAGGGCTAGGACTTGGTTAGCTCCGCCTCGCTCTGTTGTTGAGCTCTACTCTTGTGCCATGCCGTATATCCTTCCGCATGCTCTGCTATGAGGGTGGGTCTTTACCTCTCCTACTGCGAGTTGTATGATCGCGGTCACCTACAGCATACATGTATTAGCAATGTAAATGTATAGCGCGCCACGTGTTGCATACTTTCATTCTGTTTTTTTAACTTGTGAATATCTTTTAAAACCTTAAACACATTTTTGAGATACATGAACATTACATATACGATATTTTTCTATAAAATAATTCTGGAAGATGCATAAATATAATTTATTTTACTAATTTTAGAGATAATTGTTTTTACAAAAGTTGGTCAGAATTGAAAAATGTTACTCATATATGAAAAAATGGTTGAGAGTGAATTATAAAATGTACGCCATGTAATAAATAATTCACAACATGTATTAAAAAAGAGTTAATTGTGTATTTTGGAATAACTCATAGTGCAATTCATAAAGAGTTTTTCATATATTAAATGTTGTTCATGTAGTTAAAAAATTCATGTATTTAAGAAATATTCGTGCAAGTTAAAAATACTTGTGCATTTAATATTATTCATATATTTTTAGAAAGTGTTCACAATTTTTTTATAAACTGTTCACGTATTTTGGAAAAGTTTTTCAATATATTTTTTAAATAGTTCATATTTTCAACAAGAATTAGATGTTCGCGCTTTACAAAAAAAATCACGTGGCTTCAAAATATGTTAAAACTGTTACAGAAGAATGTTTCATGTACTATTTTAAAATGTTACCAAACTTTCAGGAAATGTCTAAAATATTTTTCATGCAGCTCTAAAACAATTTCTGTAATTTTACCTCAAAGAATGAAAAATCAGAAGTGAAATTAAGATAAAAAGGAATAACTGAAACAAACAAGAACCACAACAAAAAAGGAACAAAAAACAAAATAGAAAATAGAAACAAGGACAAAGTGAAACAAAAAAATAAAGCTAAAGGGAAGACATAAACAAAAACACCAAAAACTGGACCCAAGCGAACCTGCCACACACAAATGGAATGCGAAAATACCAAAATCCCCAGTCAAGGGCATATCTTGGATCACACCAACCTTCTCAGGTACTAACAAGTGGCACACTGCATGCGCGACACTTGTGGCAACCTGGAAGTTTTTAAGAACTCAATCTATCTTAAAAAAGCGAACACTTTTTGAAACAAAAACATTAAAAAGAAGGGGTACAATTTTTGAATCCTGAACAAAATTTGCACAAACTTTCAAAAAACTTGTTTTTAAAATTTTGGTCATAAACTCAGAAAATGTTCCAGAATTACATAAAATGTTTGAGCATTTCAAAAATTGTTCAGAAGTTTAGAAAATGCTCCATTTTTCTATTTTGGTCACAAATTGAAAAATGTTTCTTGTTTTTCAAAATGTGTTTTGGAACTTTCACCTTCTGTTTACATTTTTAAAATCTATTTGTGATTTCAAAAATTGTTCACATTTGTCGAAAGATGTTCGGAATTCCAAAAGTTGTTCACACGTTTCAAAAAATGATTGGCTTTCCAAAAATTATGCCACATTTTCCAAGAAATATTTTTGGAACTTCATAAATTCTTTGCTTTAAAAAACTATTTGGCATTTCAAAAGTGTTCACATTTCTTTTTCAAGGAACGTTTCATTTTTTTAAAATGTTTGTATATATGAAAGATCATGTTTGTTCTTTTTGATGCTGTGCCGATTATCGTCATGAGCAGTCTTTAGGGTGAGTGGCTAACCTGAGTTCGAGTATTGCTAAGCACTCTTGTTGGCGTAAATTTTTGTCGCCTAGTAATTTTTCATCTCTAGTTATAGAAGACAAGTGGCTTTGTGTAGTTTAGAAACTGTTTATTGTCATTGTGAAAATATTAAAGAATTATTGTCATTATGAAAATGGAAAACAAAGAAAGAGAAAGAGAAAAAAATTAGAGAATGCAAGCGACTGTGCTAATGGGCCGGCTCAATTTGTCCTAATGTCCGGCCAGTTGGTCAAGGATCCTAGGATTTGACATGCCACATCAGCGAATACCAGCCAAACACCCTCAAGGTATAAAATAGACCCAGATCAGAAAGTTTGGTGTGCTGATTTCGGGATCACAAGTTCAGGGTCCGATTTAGCTTTCGTCTAGTTCAAGGTTTATTTTTGACTTTTTCCTAAAGTTTTCAATAAATGTCGTCCTGGTGGAGAAATCGAGCAATGAGAGACCAGTGTAATGTTTGTGTGGAGATCACACAGAGGAGGGCCATAGCTACCATGGGGGAATATTTAGTGCACCCAGCCATCGAGTGCTACCCATGCACCTATTTAATAAAACCGAATTTATGGATGTCAAAAAATTCTGAACAAAAAAGTAAGTTGTACTAGCAACAAGAATCCGTCGTCCTATAAAATTTGAGATCCAAATTGTAAACATAGCATTAGAAAAAAAACAAAAATTCACCGATGATATAGAAAATGGGCTGAATTCAAGGCCCATGTTGCGGTAGCTACTATTCACAACGTGATTTGTCTTTTTTGTTTCTACCTATCTATTTTTAATTTGAATCTAAAATTCTATAGTACGTAGTAATGTGTATCATACTTACACCCTCGCAATAGTTCCTAATTTTTCAATGTTTATAAAGTGAGATACGGAGATCGAGTTATGCATAGGTGCGCACTGACAAGGGAAAGGGTCAATTTAAGGTTGGTTTAGTGAAGCTGGATTTTTTTTCCAAGGCAAAGTTTGTGGCCTATATTCTTTTGTTTGTGTGATATTGTGTCATATATTCTCTTTCATACAAAACCCAATTGTGAAGCAAATAAGAATTATTCCCATTTTATCATGAAAAGCATAGTGGGGGTCCTAGATGTCCTCTTGACTCCCATTTCTGTTGATTGGGGCGAAGAGAGTAAAGAGGGAAAACATGTAAGGTCGAGGAGAAAGAAAGAAATTGCAACAACGAGAGAGAAGATGTCGTGGGGAGGAGTTCTCTCCCTAAAGCTGCCTGTAATGGAAGTATCATAGCTAGTATCATGGAGCTAACTAGAAAATTTTGATAAGGTAACATAGAATTAAATGAAGAAAGAGAGAGTTGAGTATCATATCATAATATTGTATCATAATAAATCAGACAAATGATGCAGAGCACCTGACACAAAAGAAGAATTCCAAATGGGTCCCTGGGGAGCTGAACGACCCCACACACCGCCATGAGCAGCCGACGTGCCACCGCTCCCACAGGAAGCCACCGTGACCTTGTAATCTGCGGTCGGACAATCCGTCGACTGGAAGTCTTCAGCTTCAGCCCATCTGGACTAGCATGATGGAGAAAGGGAGATCCAACATCGCTCAACCACTGGAATCGGCGAGACCTTGTCTCGATCCAGCCAAGACGCGGCCGTTGTCGCTAACAAAAAGAACCGAAGTCAACAACACATACCCTCGCCAGATTTGAAGACAACCAAGAAGATATGGCCACATGCTCCTCGCCGCCGCCGGTTGGAGCATTGTAGATGTAGAAGGAGAGCAGAGGCAATTAATTCCAAAGATGTGGCGCCGTCCTCCCCACATAAATAACGCCCCTGAGACAAACTCGGTCAACCCTTACAAAGAGCCGGAGCGGAATCGCCGGTGTACCCACCCCCATCCATCGCCGCTGGATCAGTGGACGGAGGAGGCAGGGACCCGCAGCCTCGTCAATGGAGAAAGGGGGCAGAACTGTCGCCTTCTAATTATATCGCTTCTGGAACCGCTCAGGAGCGAAAACTGCAAGCTCTCAATGTGGGGGACTAAATATTAGTGAAAAGTAACGCGCTACATCACAATAGTTCCACACTTAAAATACGCTATTAGCAAGTTATTGTACATCAATTTATTTAGCAAGACATTATTCAAAATGCTATTACCTGCTATTAGCAGCGCTATAGTGCACTATTCTTTTCATTGCTATATTTTTTGGACGCTCACAACTGGCGAACATTTGCCAGGGAGTGTGGCACACGCGGATGTGTCAGGTGAAGGCATTTCTTGTTTAAACACTGTCGTATATTTTTTTTCAGGGATTTTTCACTGCTATATATGCCAAAACATTTAGCTACTAGTTTGGTCTCTGGCTCAAATCGGTTTGGTTATCAATGCAAATTGCTTGTCTCCTACGCGCGTGAGTCCGAGTCCAGCTAGAAATCGGTTTGGTTGTCAATGCCCATTGCTTGTTCCGTACGCGTCTCGAGTCCGAGTCCAGCCTGAATCCCAAGCCTATTTGCGCGTGAGTTTATTTATGGGTGCGTCTAGGACACATCTAAATGAGACATAATTATGTCACATCTAATCTTTTTAAAAAACATTTAACATTTTTAGAGCATTTCTAAATCCCGTTCCACCTCATGTTCGTTGTTTGTTGTCGCTTTGGGCTGGGCCTTTGACGTGAACGTTAACATTAGCAGAAAATCCTTCCATTATTCTTGAGGTAAATACACCACAAGTCACAGAACTTGCACGCAACGGTCAGTGTAGTGCATAAACTTATAAAATACGTGTTTTTGGTCATTTAACTTGTCGCCTCGTTCATATACGGTGCTTTCTACCGTATCCGGCTGTATCATTACGCGTGCCAACTGTTTTTTTAGATAGCACCCTTGCATTTTATTTATTTATATGCAGAAAATTCTCAAATAGAAGTAAAAATTCATGCAGTGGGATTCGAACCCACGACCAACAGCGATTCGCCCCGCATAGAAGCCACCAGACCAACTGCAACTAAGCGGTTAAAGGAAAAAAAAGCTTTATATAAGCAGACCATACGAATTAAAGTAAAATCAAAACGGAGACAAGGTAATCCCCACTTCGAGCTTGAGGGCGCAGTCTAAAAGAAACCTGTATCCATTCATTCTGAAGTATATTTTCTTTTATGTACATAATTCACATTCAAACAAAAATTTCATTGATTTGTCCTAAAAATTTATGTACATTCATTTTGACCTATATTTTCGTATATCTAAATTTTCAAATTTTAAATTATTCAAACTCAAAAAAAATGATGTTGATTTGTCCAAAGAAATTTACGTACATTCATGCTGCACTATATTTTCTTTTATCTAGATTTTAAAATTAGAAATATTCGAATTGAAAAAAATAGTTGATTTGTCCCAAAAATTTACGTACATTAATTCTACACTATATTTCCTTTTATCCAGATGGTGCTTCGGAGATGGAGATCACACGCACAAGATAATGATGGCCATATCATATCACTTATATTGATTGCATGTGATGTTTATCTTTTATGCATCTTATCTTGCTTTGATTGACGGTAGCATTATAAGATGATCTCTCACTAATTATCAAGAAGTGTTCTCCCTGAGTATGCACCGTTGCGAAAGTTCTTCGTGCTGAGACACCACGTGATGATCGGGTGTGATAGACTCTATGTTCAAATACAACGGGTGCAAAACAGTTGCATACGCGGAATACTCAGGTTATACTTGACGAGCCAAGCATATACAGATATGGCCTCGGAACACGGAGACCGAAAGGTCGAGCGTGAATCATATAGTAGATATGATCAACATAGTGATGTTCACCAATGAAACTACTCCATCTCACGTGATGATCGGACATGATTTAGTTGATTTGGATCACGTGATCACTTAGAGGATTAGAGGGATGTCTATCTAAGTGGGAGTTCTTAAGTAATTTGATTAATTGAACTTAAATTTATCATGAACTTAGTACCTGATAGTATCTTGCTTGTTTATGTTTGATTGTAGATAGATGGCTCATGCTGTTGTTTCGTTGAATTTTAATGCGTTCCTTGAGAAAGCAAAGTTGAAAGATGATGGTAGCAATTACACGGACTGGGTCCGTAACTTGAGGATTATCCTCATTGCTGCACAGAAGAATTACGTCCTGGAAGCACCGCTGGGTGCCAGGCCTGCTACTGGAGCAACACCAGATGTTATGAACGTCTGGCAGAGCAAAGCTGATGACTACTCGATAGTTCAGTGTGCCATGCTTTACGGCTCAGAATCGGGACTTCAACGATGTTTTGAACGTCATGGAGCATATGAGATGTTCCAGGAGTTGAAGTTAATATTTCAAGCAAATGCTCGGATTGAGAGATATGAAGTCTCCAATAAGTTCTATAGCTGCAAGATGGAGGAGAACAGTTCTGTCAGTGAGCATATACTCAAAATGTCTGGGTATAATAATCACTTGATTCAGATGGGAGTTAATCTTCCAGATGATTGCGTCATTGACAGAATTCTCCAATCACTGCCACCAAGCTACAAGAGCTTCGTGATGAACTATAATATGCAAGGGATGAACAAGACTATTCCCGAGCTCTTCGCAATGCTGAAAGCTGCGGAGGTAGAAATCAAAAAGGAGCATCAAGTGTTGATGGTCAACAAGACCACTAGTTTCAAGAAAAAGGGCAAAGGAAAGAAGAAGGGGAACTTCAAGAAGAACGGAAAGCAAGTTGCTGCTCAAGAGAAGAAACCCAAGTCTGGACCTAAGCCTGAAACTGAGTGCTTCTACTGGTCACTGGAAGCGGAACTGCCCCAAGTATTTGGCGGATAAGATGGATGGCAAGGTGAACAAAGGTATATGTAATATACATGTTATTGATGTGTACCTTACTAATGCTCACAGTAGCACCTGGGTATTTGATACCGGTTCTGTTGCTAATATTTGCAACTCGAAACAAGGACTACAGATTAAGCGAAGATTGGCTAAGGACGAGGTGACGATGCGCGTGGGAAACGGTTCCAAAGTCGATGTGATCGCGGTCGGCACGCTACCTCTACATCTACCTTCGGTATTAGTATTAGACCTAAATAATTGTTATTTGGTGCCAGCGTTGAGCATGAACATTATATCTGGATCTTGTTTAATGCGAGACGGTTATTCATTTAAATCAGAGAATAATGGTTGTTCTATTTATATGAGTAATATCTTTTATGGTCATGCACCTTTGAAGAGTGGTCTATTCTTGTTGAATCTCGATAGTAGTGATACACATATTCATAATGTAGAAGGCAAAAGATGCAGAGTTAATAATGATAGTGCAACTTATTTGTGGCACTGCCGTTTAGGTCATATCGGTGTAAAGCGCATGAAGAAACTCCATACTGATGGACTTTTGGAACCACTTGATTATGAATCACTTGGTACTTGCTAACCGTGCCTCATGGGCAAGATGACTAAAACACCGTTCTCCGGTACTATGGAGAGAGCAACAGATTTGTTGGAAATCATACATACAGATGTATGTGGTCTGATGAATGTTGAGGCTCGTGGCGGATATCGTTATTTTCTCACCTTCACAGATGACTTAAGCAGATATGGGTATATCTACTTAATGAAACATAAGTCTGAAACATTTGAAAAGTTCAAAAAATTTCAGAGTGAAGTTGAAAATCATCATAACAAGAAAATAAAGTTTCTACGATCTGATCGTGGAGGAGAATATTTGAGTTACGAGTTTGGTGTACATTTGAAAAATTGTGGAATAGTTTCGCAACTCACGCCACCCGGAACACCACAGCGTAATGGTGTGTCCGAACGTCGTAATCGTACTTTACTGGATATGGTGCGATCTATGATGTCTCTTACTGATTTACCGCTATCGTTTTGGGGATACGCTCTAGAGACGGCCGCATTCACGTTAAATAGGGCACCATCAAAATCCGTTGAGACAACGCCTTATGAACTGTGGTTTGGCAAGAAACCAAAGTTGTCGTTTCTGAAAGTTTGAGGCTGCGATGCTTATGTGAAAAAGCTTCAACCTGATAAGCTCGAACCCAAATCGAAGAAATGTGTCTTCATAGGATATCCAAAGGAAACTATTGGATACACCTTCTATCACAGATCCGAAGGCAAGACTTTTGTTGCTAAATTCAGAAACTTTCTGGAGAAGGAGTTTCTCTCGAAAGAAGTGAGTGGGAGGAAAGTAGAACTTGATGAGGTAACTGTACCTACTCCCTTATTTGAAAGTAGTACATCACAGAAAACTGTTTCTGCGACACATACACCAATAAGTGAGGAAGTTAATGATAATGATCATGAAACTTCAGGACAAGATACTACTGAACCTCGTAGATCAACCAGAGTGAGATCCGCGCCAGAGTGGTACGATAATCCAGTTCTGGAAGTCATGCTACTAGATCATGATGAACCTACGAACTATGAAGAAGCGATGGTGAGCTCAGATTCCGCAAAATGGCTTGAAGCCATGAAATCTGAGATGGGATCCATGTATGAGAACAAAGTATGGACTTTGGTTGACTTGCCCAATGATCGGCAAGCAATTGAGAATAAATGGATCTTCAAGAAGAAGACTGACGCTGACGTAATATTACTGTCTACAAAGCTCGACTTGACGCAAAAGGTTTTCGACAAGTTCAAGGGGTTGACTACGATGAGACCTTCTCACCCGTAGCGATGCTTAAGTCTGTCCGAATCATGTTAGCAATTGCCGCATTTTATGATTATGAAATTCGGCAGATGGATGTCAAAACTGCATTCCTGAATGGATTTCTGGAAGAAGAGTTGTAATTGATGCAACCGGAAGGTTTTGTCGATCCAAAGGGAGCTAACAAAGTGTGCAAGCTCCAGCGATCCATTTATGGACTGGTGCAAGCCTCTCAGAGTTGGAATAAATGTTTTGATAGTGTGATCAAAGCATTTGGTTTTATACAGACTTTCAGAGAAGCCTGTATTTACAAGAAAGTGAGTGGGAGCTCTGTAGCATTTCTGATATTATATGTGGATGACATATTACTGATTGGAAATGATATAGAATTTCTGGATAGCATAAAGGGATACTTGAATAAGAGTTTTTCAATGAAAGACCTCGGTGAAGCTGCTTACATATTAGGCATAAAGATCTATAGAGATAGATCAAGACGCCTAATTGGACTTTCACAAAGCACATACTTTGACAAGATTTTGAAAAAGTTCAAAATGGATCAAGCAAAGAAAGGGTTCTTGCCTGTGTTACAAGGTGTGAAGTTGAGTCAGACTCAATGCCCGACCACTGTAGAAGATAGAGAGAAAATGAAAGATGTTCCCTATGCTTCAGCCATAGGCTCTACCATGTATGCAATGATGTGTACCAGACCTGATGTGTGCCTTGCTATAAGCTTAGCAGGGAGGTACCAAAGTAATCCAGGAGTGGATCACTGGACAGCGGTCAAGAACATCCTGAAATACCTGAAAAGGACTAAGGATATGTTTCTCGTATATGGAGGTGACAAAGAGCTCATCGTAAAAGGTTACGTTGTTGCAAGCTTTGACACTGATCCGGACGATTCTAAATCGGAGACCGGATATGTGTTTACATTAAACAGTGGAGCTGTCAGTTGGTGCAGTTCTAAACAAAGCGTCATAGCGGGATCTACATGTGTAGCAGAGTACATAGCTGCTTCGGAAGCAACAAATGAAGGAGTCTGGATGAAGGAGTTCATATCCGACCTAGTGCATCGGGTCCAATGAAAATCTTTTGTGACAATACTGGTGCAATTGCCTTGGCAAAGGAATCCAGATTTCACAAGAGAACCAAGCACATCAAGAGACGCTTCAATTCCATCCGGGATCTAGTCCAGGTGGGAAACATAGAGATTTGCAAGATACATACGGATCTGAATGTTGCAGACCCATTGACTAAGCCTCTTCCACGAGCAAAACATGATCAGCACCAAGACTCCATGGGTGTTAGAATCATTACTATGTAATCTAGATTATTGACTCTAGTGCAAGTGGGAGACTGAAGGAAATATGCCCTAGAGGCAATAATAAAGTTATTATTTATTTCCTTATATCATGATAAATGTTTATTATTCATGCTAGAATTGTATTAACCGGAAACATAATACATGTGTGAATACATAGACAAACTTAGTGTCACTAGTATGCCTCTACTTGACTAGCTCGTTAATCAAAGATGGTTATGTTTCCTAACCATGAACAAAGAGTTGTTATTTGATTAACGGGATCACATCATTAGGTGAATGATCTGATTGACATGACCCATTCCATTAGCTTAGCACCCGATCGTTTAGTATGTTGCTATTGCTTTCTTCATGACTTATACATGTTCCTATGACTATGAGATTATGCAACTCCCGTTTGCCGGAGGAACACTTTGTGTGCTACCAAACGTCACAATGTAACTGGGTGATTATAAAGGAGCTCTACAGGTGTCTCCAAAGGTAGATGTTGGGTTGGCGTATTTCGAGAATAGGATTTGTCACTCCGATTGTTGGAGAGGTATCTCTGGGCCCTCTCGGTAATGCACATCACATAAGCCTTGCAAGCATTGCAACTAATGAGTTAGTTGCGAGATGATGTATTACGGAACGAGTAAAGAGACTTGCCAGTAACGAGATTGAACTAGGTATTGGATACCGACGATCAAATCTCGGGCAAGTAACATACCGATGACAAAGGGAACAACGTATGTTGTTATGCGGTCTGACCGATAAAGATCTTCGTAGAATATGTAGGAGCCAATATGGGCATCCAGGTCCCACTGTTGGTTATTGACCGGAGATTTGTCTCAGTCATGTCTACATTGTTCTCGAACCGTAGGGTCCGCACGCTTAATGTTACGATGACAGTTATTATGAGTTTATGCATTTTGATGTACCGAAGTTAGTTCGGAGTCCCGGATGTGATCACGGACATGACGAGGAGTCTCGAAATGGTCGCGACATAAAGATTGATATATTGGATGGCTATATTCGGACACCGGAAGTGTTCCGGGTGATTTCGGATAAAACCGGAGTGCCGGAGGGGTTACCGGAACCCCCCGAGGAAGTAATGGGCCTTATTGGGCCTGAGGGGAGAGAGAGGGCAGCAACCCAAGAGGTGGCGCGCCCCCCTCATGGGGAGTCCGAATTGGACTAGGAGGGGGGGGCGCGACCCCCCTTTCCCTCTCCCTCTCCCTCTCTTTCCTTCCCCCTCAAGTCTCCTAGTTGGACTAGGAAAGGGGAGTCTTACTCCCACTAGGAGGAGGACTCCCCCTCCCCTTGGCGATCCCCATAGGGCCGGCCGGCCTCCCCCTTGCTCCTTTATATACGGGGCAGGGGGGCACCGTAGGACACACAAGTTGATCCACGTGATCGTTCCTTAGCCGTGTGCGGTGCCCCCTGCCACCATATTCCACCTCGATCATATCGTTATAGTGCTTAGGCGAAGCCCTGTGTCGGTAGAACATCATCATCGTCACCACGCCGTTGTGCTGACGGAACTCATCCCCGAAGCTTTGCTGGATCGGAGCCCGGGGAGCGTCATCGAGCTGTACGTGTGCTAAGAACTCGGAGGTGCCGGAGTAACGGTGCTTGGATCGGCCGGATCGGGAAGACGTACGACTACTTCCTCTATGTTGCGTCAACGCTTCCGTTGCGGTCTACGAGGGTACGTAGACAACACTCTCCCCTCTCGTTGCTATGCATCACCATGATCTTGCGTGTGCGTAGGATTTTTTTGAAATTACTACGTTCCCCAACACTTACAACTGGGACAAGATGGCTCGGCCTCCCCAGTTGCATATCGAGGGTGAACTTGCAACTAGGTCAAAAAAAAGATCGGGGCCAGTTGCATGTCAGAGGTGGACATGCAACTAGGACAAAAAATGGTCGACCCCTAATGTTGCATGTCGAGGATGGACTTGCAACTAGGACAAAACAGTGTGCCATGTCCAGTTGTGTATCAAAGACGGACTTGTAACCAGGACAAAAAATGAGGCGGGTTCATTTGCATGTTGGGCTGAACATATGATTGGGACAAGATGGGTCGGCCTCCCCAGGTGCGTGTTGAGGGTTAACTTGCAACTAGGACACAAAAAAGGATCGGGCCCAATTGCATGTCGAAGGTGGAGATGCAATTGGGACAAAAAAGGCCAATCCCTAAAGTTGCATGTCGATATAGGACTTGCAACTAGGACAAAAGAAGGGACTCGGTTGCATGTCGAGGGTGGACATGCAACTGAGGCAAAATGATTTGCCCCCTTAGTTGCGTATCAAGGATGGACCTGCAACCGAGCCGAAAAAATGGATCAAACCCAGTTGCATGTTGAGGTTGGACTTGCAATCGGTGAGTATTTCTAAAGTGGAGACAAGACACTCATTGCGTCATCATTTGCTTGACATCTCTTATAAAAAGAAAAAAAAAATGACATAAAAAACACAAAGACAACCGCAACGCGGCCAGGCACAACATGAGGTCTACACTAGCAAAAAGAACAACAATGATACTACAACTCACTAGATGTGGCACATACCATGCCAGGACAAAAAAATGGCAAAAAAGAAATAACAACAACAACACGCGGATGTATGTAGACACATATGTGTCGACACAAAATCCATTATTTTGATTGTGTGATGTGCGAGTTAGATATCTCATACTTTGTCTGTCCCAAAATAAGTGTCTCAACTTTGTACTAACTCTAGTGTAAAGTTGTACTAAGGTCAAGACACTTATTTTGAAACGGAGAGAATAGTTATTTTCAATCTAGATGTGCATTTTCTAAAAAATATAAAAATAAAACAAACAAAAACTCCAGCAAAAAGAACAAACAAAGTAAAGCCAAGCCTGTAGCCTACAACCTATGGCCCATGCAGGAAACGGCACAAAGGAAGCCCACCAGCGGAGAGAAAAAAAAGGCAAAAGGAGACGGTGCGGTTGCACCAGCTGACCAACAACGCGTGCGTCAATACAGCCGCACTCGTACGTGGGCAAGTACTAAATGACACGAATCTTATAGCTATTAGATGTGTGGTGGATGAGTTAGATGTGACATAGTTATTTTTCATCTAGATGTGTTTTAGTCAATCTGTTTATTTATACGTACGTAACATGCCCATCGTCACAAGCGACGGCGGCTACGGGAACAAGGAAGACGAGAGGAACGCCGAAGACATCGTCGCCGACGACACCGTCGTACCAGGGCCCCCAGATGGCACAGGCGCAAGCTCCTGACGACGGCGGCGACGACGCGGCCGTGGAGCAGCGCCCGATCTGCATGGAGGAGCTGGTGGCCAACAACCGTGGATCCGTCAAGAGATTGCCCGGCTGCTTGCACTCCTTCCACGAAAGCTGCATCCTACAGTGGTTCTGCAGGGCGACGACGTGCCCATGCTGCCGGCACGGCCTGGCAACGTACATCCGCCGCGTGTACGGGGTGATCACGCCGCCAGCGTCCTCCTCGGAGACGGCGGCTGCGCGGCCCATCCGGCGCCGTCGTCCGCGGCACCGGGCGGCTCCGTTCAACACGCGGCAGCGGCAGATGCCTGCAGGGGTTTCTTACAGCCCCGTAGGACCATTGACGCCGGTGCATGATGGACCCTTGTTCCAGCGTGTGGGCTCTGTCTAGTTTGGTACGGTCGTGCCCTGTACTGCACGTAGCTAGATGTTGCGGCACAATTCCCAACAGTCGTTGCGGTACCTCGACAGCACAGGCAGCCAAGGCAACAGGCCGGTTATCACTTATCAGTGTGTTGTTTTTTTTTTTAAAAAAAAGGAGGATGACCCCGGCCTCTGCATCTAGGAGATGCATACGGCCACTTTATTGATTATTCTCGAAGACCTTACAAAGTATTACAATAATATGCCTGAATCCGTCATCTTGGCAACATATGCCACTACTCCTATCCATATGATGAAGGGGTGCTACCCGGGCCAAATACCCGGACCACTCACCTAAGCCTATCATCAAAAGCCAGAAGCCCTAGCCGAGCCACATACCGGGTCTGGGGCATAAACTGGTCTGACGCACTCACATGTATCGTCGCCGCCATCTTCCACAGGTCCGTCTTCAGAGCAAATATTGAGGCTTCTACCTTGTCAGGCCACTCTGTCATCGACGCCACCATGACGCCAGATAACTGCCTCCACCTGCGCGAGTCCATCACCGCGCATCGGGCGCCGAGTCTCCACTGCACCACGCCGCCGAGATCCGCCGTCATCAATGAGTAGGATGAAGCACCGCTCCACCAAAAAAGGCGCCCACTGGTCCCTCGATCCTCGGCTGCTGTCACCGACCCCATACTGAGCCCGCCACCACACTGCCCTCAAGGCGACGCCTTCAAGAAGGTCACGGCGCCAAGGACGCCGCCGCCGCCCACCGGAGTTAGGTTTTCACCCGAGAAGCAAGGTGGTGGGGTGTAGAAGGGCAGACCTCGACCGACGTCTCCATGAAGAAATCGGCGCCCGCGGACGTCGTCGTCGTCGCGGCCGGCTGGAGCCGACCAGGGGGGTTTCCCCCAATCTGGATCCCGACCACTAGTATCACCCACAACCCAGAGGCAGGCCAGACGCCTGCACAGCCAAGGACCGATGAGGGTGAAACGCACCGAGCAGGGGAAGATGGCCAGCAGCCAGATCTGACGCCGCCAGCCACCAGGGCAGCCACGCGAGGTCCCAGCCCACCGAAGATCCGCCGGCCACCCGACCAGATCGCCGGCACCGCGCCCACCCCACTGCTCACCACAGGTGACAAGGGGCCTCGCCGGGGGCCGCCGCCCAAGATCTGGGCCGGATGCTCCGTCGCCACCAGCCGCCAAGGCCGCCCCCCACGCTGCCCCTGCAGCCGTGGCGGCACAGCCACCGCCGGAGTCCCCTGGGGCCGCCGCCCCAGCATCCCGCATCCGCCGCGCCGTCGGACGCCCAGGGGCGCCGTCGCGCCGCAGCCGAAGGCCTCCTCGCGAGGTACGGAGGCTAGCCCGCCACCGCCGTCAGCCAAGCGAGCTTCGCTCGCCGGCCTCCTCCGGCGGCGGCGGGGAGAGGAGAGGAGAGGAGAGTCGGGGGCGGCGGCGGCTAGGGTTCGCCTGAGCCGCCCCCCTGGAGGCAGCGCGGGCGCTTCGGAATTAGTACGTCAGTATCAATTTATGGTCTGGACTCTGTACAAAGCAGAGAAATGGATGTGGCACTTGCGGCCTGTTGATGTAGATTCAGATACCTTCACACCTGCTGTTGTGCCAGCCGACACTGCAGGATAACGTGTTCTATGGACTCGGCGGCGGCGCACATATCGCTCCATGGATCTTCACTCCACCCCCTTTATGCCCCTGCAAGTGACTAGCTTGTAGGAATAACTGGAGCAGGCCGTCGCCTGAAATGGTCCGCCAGTCATATCTCATATCCTTCAACATGGCTGCATGTTTTCTAGGACCTTATTGCCGTGAGTGTATTCCCTATCTAGCTCTTCAAGTATTTGACTCTGTGGGTGGCATCCAAAGTGTCTCTGGTAGATGCTTTACCTGTAGAGACGATGGACATGGAGTAAGAGAGATCCCATCAGACAGAGTATAGAAAAGAAGCAACACTGATGTACTGATAGTGCATAACAAATGGCCATAACTTTATCAGATTCTATTGAATAAGAAAAAATTAGATGAAAACTGAACCAAAGAGATTGTTGTGATCGGAAACTTGATCGACTTGCCATTCTCTTGGACAAAAATGGGAAGGACCCCATAGGATTCTGTCAGGTACTGCATCATAAATGCAATTCTTCTGGGTCGACTGGATAATAAAAAAAAAGTCTGGATAAGCTGTTGGGACATACTGCACTCAAAACAAAAGGTTGCATCTTTTTGTCACAGCTCCAGCTCGTAATTTTTTTTTAAAACAAGGGCTACAGCTCGTAAAATGGTACTCCCTCCATTCACTTTTGTAAGTCATTTCAGACAACTCAAAATGCGATGTTTTGTACATTGTCTGAAATGTCTTCAAGGTCTTATAAAAGTAAACAGTGGGAGTAGCAATTTAGATAGCTTGATCATTGTATGTCAAAAACAGCTCAAACCAGTAGCACCTTTGATAGACAGTATTGGGATTTTTTACCTCACTTGTCTCTGGAACTGATCTAGAACCTGCATCACAGAAGCAAATATCCTATCAGTATACGTTTCGAGCTTAGACAAACTATTTGGTCGGTATTTATGTCAGTATATGAATCAAATCCCCAATTTTAGCTCCAAAAAAACATGAATGATGCAGCATTATGCTGATGCAGATATATATTTTTCTTACTTCTCTTGTAGACTGACATGTTTGCTGCATAGTCACGAACACCTTTCTTTAAGGGGCGGCTGTTCACATAGACAGAATAGTACTCCCTCCGTCCGAAAAAGCTTGTCTCTCAAATGAATGTATCTAGCATCAAGTTAGTACTTGACATATCCATTTGAGGGACAAGCTTGAGACAAACTTTTTCGGACAGAGGGAGTAGTGATTCATTCCAATGAAATCAGTAGCACCTCTAACAAATTCAGATTGGGATTTTGTGAAGGATGGAAGGCAAGAACCAACATTCATCTTCATCACCTGTGGGTAATCTTCAAACACCAAGGGT
Organism: Triticum monococcum; assembly: GCA_034509565.1. Classification (NCBI taxonomy): domain Eukaryota; kingdom Viridiplantae; phylum Streptophyta; class Magnoliopsida; order Poales; family Poaceae; genus Triticum; species Triticum monococcum. The sequence goes on along the minus strand of CM067843.1, from coordinate 747,200,851 downwards.
TCTAGTATCCTACAAAACAACACAAGTTGATCAGTTAGCTCAAGGGAACAAAGAAAATAAAAAGGTACTCCCTCCGTCTCGTAATATAAGAATGTTTTTGACACTAGTTAGTGTTAAAAACGCTCTTATATTATGAGACGGAGGAAGTAGAAGCATTTCAGCCATGTTTTTTCCATTTTGCGAGGGAAGCCATGTAGATTTTAACCGTGATTACTGTGTCCCGTTGGTATCCGTCAGAAGTGATGTCGCCTCTCGCCTGTGCTTTTGTCTGCCATTTGAAGAGAAAAAAGCTTCCAAGCAAGGATTTAATGACCAATGCCTTATCAGCGTGAGTGAAGTTTATGAACCATTATTACAGGGTTGCTTTGTGGCATGCCTTTGATTTGTTTAACACTACATCTCCGATCACCTTGTTTTGTTGCTATTGTGAGTTGGGAGCAAAGCAATAAAATATACTCAGCACCAAGCATGCATGGCATTCTTATCTATTCTAATTAGGTCATCCCCCACAATGTGATGTTAGCATGCAGTGCAGGAAATAAACTCGTCTTTTATCAAAAAGGGAATGAAGTCATGGGCACTAATCTTGTTAGGCGATGGAAAACTACAAACGGAGCTTATTTTTCTGTTACTCTATCAATTGCCATGTGTGGATATATGACTGTTATCGTAAAACAACTAATTGGCTCGCCGTTCTAGCTGCGTGGAGTGACATCAGAGAAAGCGAAAGGGAACAAACACAAAAACGGGGATTAGATCAATCTTCAGCTAAACATAGCTAGCTTTTTTTTATGTTGCAGCTTATTTAGGTGCGGCAAAGAGTAATCATCCGTCCGCGTACGTAGTACCCACCTGGCCCTGCTTTTTCGCAGATTATCAGATGCTCACAAGATACAAGATACTTAGAACAATCGCGCAGCACGTTTCCATGACCGACGTTGAGAGTTGTGCAATGCGCTGTGGATTTGGATCCAGGTTTCAGCTTCATGCGTTGGGACAATGGAGCAAAGCGATGGGATGGTCCATGTGTTGTACGTTGCAGAGACAGAGCATTCAGTGCCAACCTGCATGTATCTATCAGAGCAAGTACAATAGTCCTATTCAGCAGGCTGCAACGGAGTCTACATCAGCAAAAATCTGAGCTGGAGAGAAAAAAAGAAAGGAGAGAGAAGGAGCGGGCTCTTCGTGAAGCGTCGGACTAAGACACAGAACACGAGAGCCTTCCGCCCGCTTGCAGCCCGATGCGAGCGCCAGCGCCGCCGCTTCCGATCCCGTGCGTCTCCCTTGCCTCGTGCGCTTCTCCTTCCACCTCCGTGCGCGAAATCCATCTTTCCCTCGCTCCAAATCGCTTGATGCGCGCCAAATCGAAGCTTTAAAGTCTCCAGCTTCCCCCAAATCGCCACCACCCCAAACCCTAGAACAGTCGCCGGCGCCGCATCAAGGAGATGGGTCAGCAGTCCAAAAGGACGCGTGCGCCGGCGCCTCAGGTCGTCCCGCCGTCGCTGCCTCAATTCGTTCGGCCGTTGATGCCGCATCTCGTCCCGCCGTCGGCGCCACACCTCGTCCCGCCGCCGTCGGCGCCACACCTCGTCCCGCCGCCACGCCAGCCCGGACCAGGTGCCTCGATTCCTCCACGGCTGCCAAAGGCAGCGGCGGCCTCTGCACCATGCTGGCTCCCCCAGATGCAAGGCCCTTTGTGGTACACGAATGTTGATGATCTGAATCCAGAAGCATGGTATGTGTTCTCCCCCTGTTTACTAGTACAGTCTTTGCTATGATAGCCTTCTGTTTGATACATATGTTCACCTGTTTACGCATATCTGGTTAGTTAGTACTGTCATGCAATGCTAGCCTGCTATGTGATACATTTGTTTTTCTGCTTATCTGAACTCTGAACATGTAGATGGTCTTTGTTGGTGTCAAACTATCAAATATTTGCATGATATGCAGCTATGCTTTTCTGTATGATATGAATCCACATGTATTTGATATGATGCTCAGCTGTTCTAATTTAAAAATGGTCATGACAGAAACAGAAAGAAAATAAGGGTATCCATCTTATCTGAAACTCTGAACATTTAGAATTCTCCCTAATGAATTAATTAATTTTCTTATAACTAACCAGCACGCTAGTCTCCTTGACAGCCTTTGTACTGTACTTAACTAGTAATAAGAAAGCCTTCCTTATATTTCAGTAGATTAGAATACTGCCTAATCAATCTTAAAAATTACAAATGAAAGCAAGTTAGCAGTGTACTAAACTACTAATAATCATTCACACTTTGGTTCCCGGGGTTATATGTAAAATTTAGTCTGTGTGTGATAACGTGATAACTAGTCCGTGTGTGTTTGTATGATTTGTACTATAGTATGTTGTCACAGTTCCTATCTACAGAAATGTTCTTTGCTTAAATGTGATGTCTTTTTTTATGAAACCCTGTTGTAATATGAAGTCGATTGTTTGATCATCTAGTATTGTCTCGGCAGGGGAGTGGATTCTCACCCACCTGGTGGGTTCCTTGGTTTTTTTAAGAACATGCCAAGCCTTTCACAAGCTGTGAGCAATGGGACTTCATCGCAACAAATCAAGAAAGGAGATGCCACCAATGGTGGCGAGTGTGCAAGGACTGAAAAGCGCTTGCTGTGGACAAAAGAGGAAGATCTTAGATTGGTAAGCTTTTTTCCATGTTGGTGTCCATGTGTTACATTACTAGGAGAAGAATAAACCTCTTTTGGTAATATTGTAGGTTGGTGCTTGGTTGAATAATTCAAACGATCCAATCCAATCAAATTACAAGAAGAACGACCAATACTGGAACGAAGTTGCTGCTGTCTACAATAGTACCACCCCCCAAAACAGGGAAAGGCTAGTCAAGCAATTGAAGGATCGCTTTGGGAGAATTAAGAAAAGGGTTGCATGGTTTTGTGGGAGTTACAAGGAAGCTAGTGCACTGTATGCTAGTGGTGAATCTGATGCAGATTTAAAGAAGAGGGCAATGCAAACTTATGAGGCAGATCACCCAGAAGACGGTCCATTTATGTTTGAGCATTGTTGGGTAGTTCTAAAAGAGCAACCAAAATGGGATGCATATTTGGAACGCCTAGAAGATGTGGAGCCGGACAAGAGGAAGTTTAGTGTTGATGATGAAGTGGGGCAACGTTTCACTCTAGATGATGATAAAGAGGAACGTCCACCGGGTGGCAAGACAGCTAAACGGAAACGAAAAACAAAGGACGAAGGTTGTATAATAGATCTTGAAGATGAGCTTAGCAAGTTTGTAGATGCTCATAATGCAGCAAATGAAGGCCGCAAAGAGATGTTAGAGACACAAAGGCGTGTGTCGAGTGAGAATCTTGAGGCTCGGAAACTTGCATGCCTTGCAGCAAAAGATCACAAGGAGTCAGTCATGCTAGAAACATACCGCTCCTTGATGATGCAAGACACAAGTAGGATGTCCGAAGATGTGAGATCCGAGCACGTGTTGGCATTAAAGTGTTTCAGGGAGAAGCTATTTGGAAAAACTGACTAAGGTATTTCCTATTGTCCATTGCCTTAGATAAATTTGACTTTATTTATCACACCATCACTGCTAAAATTCTTATGTGCTGAAAATATAAGTATCTATGCATTGATCTTTGTTGAAATTGTTTTGTGCTCAAATACATGTTTGTTCTCTGCTGAAATTGTTGACATTTAAGATGTAGTCAATAGTCAAATTACACTTAACTACAGTGCATTCCAGATAACCATGTAGAAGTGCAAAAATCATGTAGTCAATAGTCAAATTACACTTAACTACAGTGCATTCCAGATAACCATGCAACCATAATTATACACTCAAGACTCTTGAGACATCTATATAATGCCCCATCTTAGGTTTAGACTCATCCACCCAAACCCATCTTCCTTCCCATACCGCTCATCTTCCTGCTCAGCCTACAAACCAATCTTCCTCACCCACCATGTCGGATTCATCATCATACTCAGATGACTCTGATGAACTAGCCCCATCCAAAATCATGGAAGAGTATGTTGCTGAGCAAACCGTCCTGGACTCCTTCGCTGAGCGGCTCATGATGAAGATCAAGGCTAGGATTTCAGCTGGATCATCTCAGCGACGAAGTGGTCCAAGGAAGATCATTCGAAGGGATCATGGAGGTGCTCATGAACGTTTGGTGGAGGACTATTTTGCTGCTGATCCACTCTACGACGAGAGTATGTTTCGTACAAGATTTCGCATGAATAAACACCTCTTCCTACGCATTGTGAATGCCCTTGGTCAGTGGTCTCCCTATTTCACTTATAGGGCAGATTGTTCTGGCCGAATAGGCCTCTCACCATTGCAGAAGTGTACTGCAGCCATGCGCATGCTAGCGTATGGCACCCCTGCAGATGCCCTTGATGAGTACTTGAAGATTGGGAAGTCCACTGCATTAGAGTGTATGGACAAGTTTGCACGGGGTGTGATTGCGGTGTTCGGCGGGGAATACTTGCGACGCCCCACAAGAGAGGATATTGAGCGCTTGCTTCAGGTTAACGAGTCTCGTGGTTTTCCTGGAATGTTAGGAAGTATTGATTGCATGCACTGGCGATGGGAGAAGTGTCCTTTAGCATGGAGGGGGCAATTCACTCGTGGCGATTATGGAGTGCCTACAATGATCCTAGAAGCCGTTGCTTCCCAGGACCTTCATATTTGGCATGCTTTCTTTGGAATTGCTGGGTCAAACAATGACCTTAATGTGCTCAACCAGTCCCCACTGTTTTTTGATGCCTTGAAAGGAGAAGCCCCTCAAGTTCAGTTTTCAGTCAATGGAAATGAGTATAGCACGGGTTACTACCTTGCTGATGGTATATATCCAGAGTAGGCTGCCTTCATGAAGACCATACCACTTCCCCAAACAGATAAACATAAGTTATTTGCCAAGTACCAAGAAGGGGCAAGGAAAGATGTGGAACGTGCTTTTGGGGTATTGCAGTCCCGCTTTACCATTGTTCGCCGGCCTGCACGACTATGGCAGAGAAAGAGTGTTGGAAGGATCATGCGAGCATGTGTGATTCTCCACAATATGATAGTCGAAGATGAGAGAGAGCAAGTTAACATTCATATTGACTTGAATGAGATTCCAGGGGCTTCATTTGCTCTACCCCCTGAAGTGAATGTTGGTGGTAATCTTTGTTTTGCTGATGTACTGCGTAGGAAAGCTACCATCCGTGCTCGTCCACAACATAACCAACTTAAAAATGATCTGGTCGAGCATATTTGGCATAGGGCTCAAAATAGGCATCACAATTAGTCACGGTGGGATATTGACATCTGCATGTTACTATTCTTTTTTCCTTCCTGTTAATGGAGGATCAACATTATATCTTACATACATTTTATTCCAGGACTATGCCGTGTCGTGGTGACTGCTGCATGTGCAACCTACTGGTATGCATTCTCTACTTACAGTTTAGTCTTTTATAGCTTGTTCCTCTTCCTATTGGCAATGTACTTGATTTTATTGAACATGTATAGTTGTTGGATTACTGAAGTTGTAGCCTTGTAGTCGTTGGATCTGAGTGTGTTGTTTGTTTAAAAATTGCTCCTATAATAGGCTTCAAAGTAAAAGAAAGTAATACCTGAAACTTACTTCCAGCTATCATTTCTAGTGAACCATATGAGGTACCATCTGTGTATGACATGAAGTGAGATTTGTGAAGTAGATAAGAATTAAAGTTGAGCATGGATAGGCTGACCCAATAGTGAATCATAATGCAACTCTTACTGTCATGAGCATGCCATCTTCATCTCATCATCATTTGCATTCATGCGGAAATATTTACCATCTGCTCTGTTTCCATTTTTTCATACAGTGGCTGAAGATTGTTGATGCAGATGGATTTGTCGCTCCTTTCTATTGAAGTTCCAACTTCTCATCGTCAAGATCAAAACTAATGGCTTATTTGCATTGTCTCTTGTTTGGTTCATGTTTTCTTAAAAAGACTGGTGTAATGTTTAAGTGTCGATGTCATGGTGTTATGCGCCATCAGTTTGTTGATCGTCGGCGTCAAGATTAAAACTAACGGCTTGTTTGCCGGGCGTCTTATTTAGTTCTATGTTTGGTTAATGCTTCCTTGGAAAGACTCAAGCAATGTTCAACTGTTTTGTCATGGTGCTATGCGCACCTGTTTCTTGCTTGTTTATTAATTAGCTTTCCTTGGTCTGTTCTATTGGCATGAATGGAATATATGTATACGTAATTATTAAAATTGCTTGAATATTAAACAGTTTCTTTTGGTATATCCGTATATCCTATTGGCATGAATGGCAGATATATGCTAATTGAAATGGCCACAAAGATGTTGTATGTATTGGATCACAACAGGTGTGAATATTAAATATCCATGTCTTTATTAGGGTCAGTCTTAGAGCCAACCTAAAAGTCAGCTTATTGTGTGAGAAGGCTTTATAGATGATGTGGCAGGAGCTTATAGCCAGCAGGAGGCTGTGCTATTAACCATGCTCTCACACCAGACCAGAGGTGTTTTTGCCTCACATCTATTCGTAAATTAAATGTGATAATGCTTGGACTAAAAGAATTTTTATTTTTTTTCTTGGTATTTAGTTCAAGTATGAACTAAACGCGTGACTAAGAATTAATTGCCGATTCCACAAATTTGTGAGTGAATAGCATAAAACTACTTCAATTCGAGCTAGATTTCCGAAAACTACCGTTTTTGGAAAGTTCCTAAACCCTACCACTTTTGTGGTTCACTGTTTCAAAAAAACACTAATCGCTGAATCCTTAAGTTTTAAACAGGTTTATAACAAGGAGGGTCCACTTGTAAGTGTTGACTGTTAGCATAAAGTCAACACTGTTAGCTTTGACCGTTATGACGGATGGGTCTATATGTCAGTCTTTTTTATTGAACAACCCCTGAAAATATTTTCATGCAAATTTGATGCTAACAATTCAGAATGAAACATAATCTCAACCCAGCCAATTAACAAGATAACAAAAATTCCAAGGAAAGTACGTATCTTCAGCCACTGGTCAAATAAGAGTGTTCCTTGACCGCTTTTTAAGGGAAATGGTTAGATAAGAAATGAAATATATTAAATTTTCTGAAGTCCATATTTGTGGTCCGTGCCTTTTTTTTCAAAAGCAAAATATGCGAAGTCTCACCGTGCGTACGTGTGCTGCAAGAGTCTTTGAACAGCAATGCTGCACGCTAACACTAGTAGAAAAATGGCCATTTGTCCCGGTTCATAAGGCCCATCTGTCCCGGTTGCGGAACCGGGACTAAAGGGTCGTTACTAATGCCCTTGGCCTTTAGTCTCGGTTCTTATACGAATCGGGACAGATGGACCTCCACATGGCCGTTGTGGCGAGCCCAGGCAGGAGGGCATTTAGTCCCGGTTGGTGGCACCAACCAGGACCAATAGGCATCCACGCGTCAGCTGTTCAGGGGCTAGGGTTTTTGTTTTTGTTTGCTGAAAGGGGGTGGATTTGGGGGTTTTGTATGGTTAATTAAGATGTTTCATATATTGTGTTAGGTAGCTAATTAATTAATAGAGAGAAGTGTCCTCTCTTATCTCCGTGCTTGGTCGACACTACGTACTATACGTATAGAGAGGCCCTCGACACGCTAGCTAGTAAGGAAATGAAGGAAACCATTAAGTACAGAAGTTCGTCATGCATACCGAGAGAAGTGATCGACCTCTCCTTCTCCGAGAGATTGCTCGAACAACAAGTTTTCGTATTATCTATCCGACGCTACTGGCTACATACATATACAATATGTAAGATCTGTTACAATCCCCTAGCATCTGAAATCAAGTTTCACATGGTATTCTCCGGCTTTATTGATGACGTGATCAAGAAAGAATCCCGCTAATTCTTCTTGAATTGCTTTCATGCAATCTTCTGGTAGGAGTTCATTCCGCATCTCCCACGTCTAATTTGAAGAAGGGGGTTAATACATATATATGAACGAAACTCAACAAAAATGATGGTGTAATAAAATGAAATTGTGAATATTATTGCTTACGCACATCAAATTGTCTTTTAGAGTAGCCCCGCTTATCTTTGCAAGTCGCGTTGTAGATGAACTCGCACACGTAGTATCCACAGAAATCATTCCCTTGTTCCTGCCACAAGCACTTTACGAGAAATAGAGGTCAATCAAACTGATAATGAAGCATTATAAATGGCATTGATGAAAGTAGCTAGAATCAACGAAATCGAGATGCGTGGAACTAGCTAGCTAGTACTACTTACTTTCGGGTATGTCCATCGCAGCTCCCCCGGCAGTCCCGGAGCTTCTGCGGTGAATACTTTCCAAACCCTGCGAGACAAAGAAAACAATTACTTGATATCAGGAAATGAACAAAAAGTTACCGATATGGTGCGATAATGATCAATTGAACTTACTTCTCGAGCATTTTAGTCATGTCTGCATAGGTCTCGGGAGATTTTCGTCTTGAGTGTAAGACGATTACTAGTCCCTGCTCAATCTTAATCTCCAGGAGAATATAGTGAAAGCTGCGCATGCATGCATAACTCATCAATTACATTAATATAATCTCGCTCGAGTAATAAGGGAAACCGAATATGCACAAGACAGTAACACTCACTCGAAGTTGTAAGGAAAGAGTATTTTATCTTTGTTTTGATTTACTATCAATGATTTGAGCAAGTTGGCCTCAGCATCATCGGCGTTCTTTTTCAACCTCAAATTTATCTATGAGATTTGTGTTAATGAACCCAATATCATACATTTCTGCTTTTCTGCACTCGACGATCTTCAATCTGCATAATATAGTGCGGATAATCATATATACATGCAATGAAAGAGCTGAGCTATATATAGACTTAATGACAGAAGTAGTACTTACAGACAGTAACAAGTAACTGTTAGTTTATCGAGGGCCTTTTGATTGAACCACTGGAAGAACTCCTCAAATGAAACAGTCAACAAATCAATTCCAACGAGGTCATGCTCCTCTTTAACTCTCAGATACAAAGTATTCGTCCCCCCAGACTCTCTGTAGGTTTTCATGTACCAATTATGGAATCTTTGCATCATCGTTGTTAGAGATTTTTCATCTTTGACAAGAGGCTTCCCGTAATGGTATTGGTGTTCTTCCACCTCCAAGAAATCATAATGTACATCGTCGAGCAGGTAATCTTCAAGATTGCTATAACCGGGCACCATCCCCGGATCATTAGCGACGATATCGCTAGACACCTTGAGCGGGGGGCACGATTGGTCCGCTTGTTCGCCGAGCTGGGCAATTTTTTTCCCAACTCATCGTGCTACTAACCTTCGATCACTGATAGTATTTCCCGACCGCTCCGCTTCGATATATACCTTTGCAGTAATGCGCTCATAGTTGTTTTTTAGCGGAGACTTTGGTGGTTTCCTCATGGCATCGATAGTGCGCTTTGCTTTTCACCCGGTCTACCTTCTCCTCCGGAGGTGGATGTCTCTTTGCTTTCACCCCTTCAAAGAAGTCATTCACTTCTTTTTCCACGATCTTCGCGTTTTGTTCCACGGTCCTCTCGTATGGTAACTTCTCTAGAGGCTTGAGAGGTGTACCGAATCTGTATTGCCTCCCGCCTCTGGCTGCACTGCTAGACGCCGGAGCATACGGAGCGGCTGCGGCTGTCTTCTTTCGTGCTTGCTTACGAGGCGGAGGAGAAGGACTACGACGCGCCCGACCAGCCGGGGCGGCGGCGGGTCTCTTCCGCCCTTACTGGCGAGGCGGAGAAGGAGGAGGCTGGTGGCTGCTCGGGCGCGCCGGCGCAGGCGGAGAAGGAGGCGGAGTGCCGCCACGCGCCGGAAAAGGAGTGGGCTGGTGGCTGCTCGGGCGCGCCGGCGCGGGCGGAGAAGAAGGCGGAGTGCCGCCACACACCGGAGAAGGAGGCTAAGTGCCCTGATCACTCGCCGGAGGAGGAGGCGGTGGAGGAGGCGGAGTGCCCTGATTCGCCGGACGAGGAGGAGGAGGCGGAGGCGTCCAGTTAGGAAGGTTGATGAGCTCGTTCCGCCATAGGCATGGAGTCTTCGAACAAGAACCCAGCTGAGTCTCCCCGTCACCCGTAGGGTGGTCAAGCTGTAGGTCCTCAAATCCTTCTGTGATTTCATCCACCGTCACCCTAGCATATCCTTCTGGAATCGGCCGGCAGTGAAAAGTTGCGCCAGGTTCAGGAGATGCAACAGAGCCAACAGCCGTCTTGACTTTCAAATCCATCCACTACGTCATAAGGTGGCAATTTTTGAGACTCCGTGATAGCATCCACGAGGTAGCTAGCAGGAGCCGTGAAGACAGGCTCCTGAAGCAGCTCCGTGGAAGCCACGCTGCTTCTCCGCTAAGATGGCGGGGTAGCTTCGGGTGTATCAGCTTTGGCAGGTCGCGCGCTGCGGGCCTCGTCTCGTTTCTCTAGCGCTTGTACCCTTGCGTGCAGCGCCTGTAGTTGGGTCAGCTCCTTTTTGTTCTTTCTCTCCTGGCGTTTGTAACCGCCTGCGTCAGGAAATCCAGCCTTCCACGAAAGGGAGCCTGGCGTGCCTCGTGTATGTCCGGGGTGCTCAGGATTCCCGAGGGCCTCTGTGAGCTTGTCGTTCTCTCTGTCCAGAACGAACGTCCCTTGCTGCACCTTTTCGATATACTCCTGAAGCTTCTCGATGGGTGTGTTCAGCTGCTCGTTGGACCAAACGCACTTTCCTGTTACAGGGTCCAATTTTCCCCCAACCCCGAAGAACCAAGTTCTGCAACGGTCTGGCTAGCGTCGCATCTCTGGTTCGATCCCTTTAGCAATGAGGTCATTCTCAGCCTTGTCCCACAACGGTCGGGCTTTCAGGTAGCCACCTGACCCCGTGCGATGGTGATGCTTCTTCTTTGCAGCATTTTTCTTGTTTGTCGCTGGCATCTTCGCTGCTCTCTTAGATTTCCTTTCGGTGACAAATGTGGGCCACTGATCTTTGATCTTCTCAAATCGGCTGATGAATTCTGGAGTCTTGTCTTGGTCGACAAACGATGATTTCAGCTCATTCTTCCACCTCCTGAATAGCTCAGCCATCTTCTTAAGAGCATAAGCCTTGATCATTGGCTTTTTAACTGGATTCTCCGGATCCTCCTCTGGCGGGAAGGTGAAATTTTCCTGCATCGCGGTCCAAAGATCAGCTTTCTGCCTATCGCTGACATAAGACACCTGAGAGTCTTCGTCCTTAGGCTTCAACCATTGCTCGATGCTGATCGGGATCATGTCCCTAACTAGAACCCCGCACTGAGCATTAAATTTTTGCTTGGTCCGGAGGGGTTCAATCGGTTGGCCAGCGTGATCAATTTCGACGATCATGTACCTTTCATCAGTGCGCAACTTTCTCTTCGGGCCTCGTCTCGTTACCGAAGTGTTGCTCGATCCGGAGGGCTAGAAAAGAAGAAAAAGAAGAGAGTTAATATGTGTACATACCAAAAACAATTAATGCATCAATTAGCTATAGTCAGCACATGCTTGATTTATATATATATATATATATATATATATATATATATATATATATACCTGGCCGGACTCCATTCGGTCACCGGAGCCGTCATCACGGTGCCCTTCCCCCTCCGTTCGGTCATCGAAGCCGTCATCACGGTGTCCTTCCCCCTCCATTCGGTCACCGGAGCCGTCATCACGGTGTCCTTCCTCCTCCATTGTTTGATCATCATCGTAGCCTGCTTCTTCATCCTGTCTTTCCAGACCATCGGTGCATGTGACGTTGAGAAACGACAAGACGACATCACTTCTGTGTGCGATTATCTCCCCCAACACTGCTTCTGTTGCTTCGTCTCGAGGGTGCGGATCCATAGTTTCTGCAAATATTTACAACATGGCAATTATTATTCAAACATGACAGAATGATATATTAGTGGCAAACATAGAACTAGCTAGCTAAGCACAATAAGGAATCATATTAGTGGCCTTGCCTCGATGCTTCTCTAGGGTTTGGGGTGGCCTCGGCAACGCTTCAAGGGTTTGGGGTGGCCTCAACAATGCTTCAAGGGTTCGGGGTGGCCTCGACGACAACGCTCTTTTAAATTGGTAAATTTGGGTGGCCTCAAGAGAGTTTGTCGATCGGGTAGGGGCGTGGCGGGAGGGGGTAGGAGACCGACATTGTTTTTTTCTAAGGTTTGGGTGTCCTCGAGAGTTTTGGTCGAGCGAGAGGGCCCGAGGGTGCTCCCGTGATATAGGTTATCACGGTCGAGAGGGGGTATATATATCGATCGCCCCTCATGTCGAAGTTATCTGGGAGGGAGTTATATATATTGACAACGATGACATACATACATGGGAAAATAATGTTATCGGGGAGGGGGTATGTCGACAACGACAAACCCCATAAAAAAAATAAGAAGACGAAGAAGAAATAAAAAGTAGAGAAGAAGAGAGGAATAGAGGAGAAGATCGAATAAAAAAAAGAAGAAGAAAAAAGAGGAGAAGAAGAAAGGAATAGGCTTTCTTCTTCTCCTGTATTACTTTCTTCTTCTCCTCTATTCCTTTCTTCTTATCCTCTTCTTTTTCTTATTTTTTTCCTCTTATTATTTATTTCTCCTCTTCTTCCTCTCCTCTTCTTCTCCTTTCTTCCTCTTCTTATTTTCGTTTTTCCTCTCCTTCTTTTTCTTCTTCTTCCTTTCCTAGCTAGATATATAAAACTTTTCTTCCTTTTCCTTATTTTACATTTTCCTCTACACTAACCTAAAATGCACTAACCTTCTTTTTCCACTCCTTATTTTCTTCTAAATATGAACATATACATAAATTGACAAAAAATATGCACAAAAACATATACATAAATTTTCCTATACATACACAATTGTTTTACAAATATGCACATATATATGAACATATACATAAATTGACAGAAAAATACATTTATGAAAAAAATGCTATGAACATGTACACACATATATACACATACACACACATATACAAAAAAATACATTTATAAAAATTGCTATGAAAAAAATGCAGGGCAGGGGCGGCGGCACAGCAAGGCAGGGGCGGCGCGCGGCGGGGCGGCGTGCGGCGGCATGGAAGGGCAGGGGCGGCGCGCGGCGGCATCGAAGGGCAGGGGCGGCGGCGCGGTGGTAGCGCGCGGCGGCGACGGCGGCCAGTACAGGGGGAGGAGCAGGGGAACGGGGCGGCGCTCACAGCGAGGTGGCGTCGGCGACGAGGAAGGCTCGGGGACGGCGGACGGCGAAGGCGCGCTCGGGGGCGAGGGCAGGGGCGCACGGGCTCGGGGACGACGTCGGCGACGGAGACGGCGACGACGAGGCACAGGCGATGACAACGGCGCGGTCGGGGGCGACAGCAGGGCGGCGGATGGCGTCGGGGCAGCCTGGTGGCGTCGATGAGCTCGGCATCGTCAGGAGGCAATTGACGATGAAACTGCCAAATTTTCTAAGTGTGGGCTTATATAGTAGGACCTTTGGTCCCGTTTGGTGGCATCAATCGGGACGAATACCTCCCTTTGGTCCCGGTTCGTACCACCGACCGGGACTAAAGGTCTCTTTTCAGCAGCCCAAAGGGCGGGAAACGGTGGCCTTTGGTCCCGGTTGGTGCCACCAACCGGGACCAAAAGGTCTTGCACAGCGGGGTGATGGTGGGAGTTTAGTCCCACCTCGCTAGTCGAGAGGGCGCACAGTGGTTTATAAGCCCCACTGCCGCACCCCTCTCGAGCTCCTCTCCATTGCAGGCTTACGGGCCTAATTGTGACTGCTATGCCTGATGGGCCTACTGGGCCTTCTGCGGGCCTGAATCCTGGCCCATGGATGGGTTTCTAGTCGTATTCAGGCCGTTGTGGCCCAGTAGGTGGCAAATTTTTTCTCTAATTTTTTTGTTTTCTTTTATGCTATATTTTTTTGTTTCTAATTACAACAAAATACTTATTTATTTTGTTTTGTGTTGTTTCTAATTACTTATTTATTTTATTTTATGATAATTCTTTTTGCTATTAAAGTTTCTAACAAAAAAAGTTCTTTATGAAAATTCTTTTTGCTTTTAATGATTTTGAACAGAAAATACTTTGATAATTTTAGTTGCATCAATTTTATATAATTTTAGTTTCATAAATTTTAGAGGTTGCTTATAATGGTTTGAACAGAAAATACTTTGATAATTTTAGTTTCATAAATTTTATTTATGTTATTAAATTTTATTTTATTTTGTTTCTACTTATATATTTTATTAAAGTTTATATTATTTTGTTTCAATTTACTTATTTTATTTTATTTTATGATAATTCTTTTTGCAGAAAGACCCTGAAATTCGTTGTATCATCACCATTTTATTTTATGATTATACTTTGATATTTTTCATGCATTTTTTCAGCTGGATGACCCTGAAATTGAAAAGCACTACAAATGAACTCTGAAAAGGTTGAAAGTTGGCATGGTATCATCATTTCACCCACATAGCATGGTGCAAGAAAGTAGAGAGGGTTATGGCAAAAACTAGATGCACTTCGTGTACAAAACAGACAATTTCTTTCGAAGTATCAGGGTTTCATACGGAAACTTGTTTGTTACAAAGGGATTTCATTTTTTTTGGACTTATTTCAACTCCAGACTTTTTGTGTATTCAAAATGCACCATTCAAAGCCACATCATCAATTCTCAACCCTTTCTGACTTCATTTGTTATTTTTCATGCATTTACTGACTTTTTTGAGCTATAAGACCCTGAAATTCAAAAGCATTCCAAATGAACTCTGAAAATGTTGAAAGTTGGCATGGTATCATCATTTCACCCACATAGCATGGTGCAAGAAAGTAGAGAGGGTTATGGCAAAAACTAGATGCACTTCGTGTACAAAACAGACAATTTCTTTCGAAGTATCAGGGTTTCATACGGAAACTTGTTTGTTACAAAGGGATTTCATTTTTTTTGGACTTATTTCAACTCCAGACTTTTTGTGTATTCAAAATGCACCATTCAAAGCCACATCATCAATTCTCAACCCTTTCTGACTTCATTTGTTATTTTTCATGCATTTACTGACTTTTTTGAGCTATAAGACCCTGAAATTCAAAAGCATTCCAAATGAACTCTGAAAATGTTGAAAGTTGGCATGGTATCATCATTTCACCCACATAGCATGTGCATAAAAGTTGAGAGAGTTACGGCAAAAACTAGATGCACTTCATGTACAAAACAGACAATCTCTTTCGAAGTATCACGTTTTCATACGGAAACTCGTCTGTTACAAAGGGATTTCATTTTTTTTGAACTTATTTCAACTCTAGACTTTTTGTGTGTTCAAATTGCACCATTCAAAGCCACATCATAAATTTTCAACCCTTTCTGACTTCATTTGTTATTTTTCATGCATTTACTGATTTTTGAGCTATAAGACCCTGAAATTCAAAGGCATTCCAAATGAACTTTGAAAATGTTGAAAGTTGGCATGGTATCATCATTTCACCCACATAGTATGTGCATAAAAGTTGAGAGGGTTACAGCAAAAACTAGATGCACTTCGTGTACAAAACAGACAATCTCTTTCGAAGTATCGGGGTTTCATACGGAAACTCATCTGTTACAAAGGGATTTCATTTTTTTGAACTTATTTCAACTCCAGACTTTTTTTGTGTTCAAATTGCACCATTCAAAGCCACATCATAAATTTTCAACCCTTTCTGACTTCATTTGTTATTTTTCATGCATTTACTGATTTCTTTGAGCTGAATGACCCTGAAATTGAAAAGCACTACAAACGAACTCTAAAAAGGTTGAAAGTTGGCATGATATCATCATTTCACCCATATAGCATGTACTAAAAAGTTGAGAGGGTTACGATAAAAACTGGATGCACTTCGTGTACAAAATGGACAATCACTTCGGAAGTATCAGGGTTTCGAACGAAAACTCATCTGTTACAAAGGGGTTTCATTTATTTGAACTTATTTCAACTTCAGACTTTTTGTGTGTTCAAAATGCACCATTCAAAGCCACATGGATAGATAAGTGACGAAAATAATAGAAGTTCATCAAATAATAGAAGTTCATCATCACATTATGTGTGTCAAAAACCATTACAGATTCACATGGATAGATAAGACACGAAATTAATAGAAGTTCATCATCACATTATAAACAAAGTACATACATAGTTCTCATTGAACAACATATAGCTCTCCAGAGCATCTAGTTACATTGAAACTATGTGAAACCTTTCAATGCAACAATAAATGCGATCATAATCACAACCATGGTAAAAATTGATCCAACGGCATAATGATACCAAACCTCGGTATGAATGGCATATTTTCTAATCTTTTTCATCTTCAACCGCATTGCATCCATCTTGATCTTGTGATCATCGACGACATCCGCAACATGCAACTCCGATATCATCTTCTCCTCCTCTTTTTTTTATTTTTTCCTTCAAGTGATTGTTTTCTTCTTCAACTAAATTTAACCTCTTGACAATACGGTCGGTTGGAATTTCCGGTTCAACTACCTCCTACATAAATAAAATCTATGTCAACTTGATGGGCATAATTGTCATAAACAATAAATGAACCAAATAGTTATAAAAGATAATATATATACCACATCCGAATCATAACCAGGACGAGGGCTGACAGGGGCGGATACCAAAACCATCGCACTATATAATAACAAGCAATAATAAAAGTAAGAAAATTAGACAAGTATGTATCTAAAGTAAGAATTTTTTTTCTTTCAAAAGAAGATAAGAGGCTCACCATAGTGGTGCAGGCGACGAGATCGGCGCGGGCGATCGACGGCGGCGAAGACGGGGACGGGACGTGATGGGCCGCTAAACCTAGACAAATCTCAGGGAAAATGGAGCTTGGAGGTCGAGCTTCGAGAGGAGAAAGCTTAACTAGCATGGCTCGGGCATTTCATCGAACACCTCGTGTGCATAGGAGGTGAGCTAGAGCACCCAAATGCCCTCTCCTCGCTAGCCAGAAAAAACAGAGCATTGTGGAGTGCTCTGTTGCGGCGACGGGGTATATATAGGCAAATCATTTGTCCCGGTTCGTGGTTGTAACCGGGACTAAAGCCCAGCCTTCTGTCCCGGTTCGAGCCAAGAACCGGGACCAATGTTTGTGGGCCAGGAGCGAGGCCCATTGGACCCGGTTCGTGCCTGAAACCGGGACAAATGGGTCCATACGAACCGGGACCAATGCCCACGAGGCCCCGGCCGGCCCCCTGGGCTCACGTACCGGGATGAATGCATACATTGATCCCGGTTCATGAAAGAACCGGGACTAATGGGCTGGCCAGGGACGAACAAAAGCCCTTTTTTCTACTAGTGTAAAGTCAAGTGTAAAAGGTACATATATTCTCAAAAAACAAGAATCCCAAAGCTACCCTAGAAATACAATACGTAAGATAAGGTGCTCACATGTGAAAATGAAAAGTTGATTTAGCTTTTCCTCTCTTGAATCTAGGTTGGAAAACGAATAGAGTGAGGGGTCGAGCATGCAACTAGCTGAACAAGAATATATAATATGGAGCAAGTCGGCGATCACACCGTTTATTCGACGTACTTTCCTAGCTTTGGGAGGTCGCAGCTGCAACGTATCGAATGCTCACGTTTTAAATTGTCCTCACCACACCAAAAAAACACATGCAAAATGAAAGAGGGGTAAGATACACGTGTGTGATATATACGTGCCATTGTGTAAAGAGTGTACAATGTACTTGTAGCATCATCACTTTAGAAAAGACAAACGATGGGAGTGGCCGAGATCGTACGGTATATGATCCCTCCAGGTTAGCTATGTACTTGTACTATACTTGGTTAACATATTTTAGTGGAATCAACGCTTGTGAACATTGCATGCACTTCAGACCTAATATATCCCTAAGGGTGTGTTTGTTAGGGTGCATGGAGGGTGCATGAGGGCAAAAGTTCCCAATCCGACCCACTTTTGCTTGTTTGGTAGGGTGCATGGGCTCATCTGAGCCATGCTCATCTGATGCATAAAAGTGCCCTCAGCCATGCTCATCTCATGCACTCCAGACAGGGTGCATCGAGGCAGCTATGCTGGCCCTGACACTCGTCCCCACCGGCCAGACCACGTCCAGATATGTTCATTTTTTCAAAAAGAATCAGAATTTCAAAATTTGTTTAAATTTTCGAAAAACCTTAGAATTTCAGAAAAAATGAAAAGTTTGAATTTCAAAATTGTTTAAATTTTCAAAAAAAATCATAATTTCAAAATTTGTTTGAATTTTCAATAAATATTTGAAATTTCAATTTTTCTAAAAAAATTGTAAATGTTCGGAATTTCAAAAGGAAATCAAAATTTGTTTGAATTTTGAAAAAATAGAATTTTATTTTCTTTATAAAATTTTCAAATTTTGTTTAAATTTTCAAAAAAACTCGTAATTTCAAATATGTTCAAATTAAAAAAAGAATTTCAAAATTCATTTTAATTTTCCAAAAAATTTTAGAATATCAAATTTTATTTAAATTTCCAAAATACGTTTAAATTTGTGTTGAGATTTTTTCGATTTTGTTCATCATTCAAAAAATATATTCAGAATTCGAAATTGTTCAGCATGTCTAAACACATGCAGGCTACCAAACAAAATCTCAGCTCAGCATGTCTCAACGCATACATCACTGCCAAACAACAGCAACTGCATGGACTCAGCATGTCTACACTCAGCATGTATGACATGAGAACAACTAGGCTAGTTCCATACATGCTACCAAACACACCCTAAAGAACTCATCATTCGCACACATCTAAACCGTATTAGGGCATTTTCAATATTAACCCTCAAACCACCCGCACTACTTAGGTATATTTTTTAGTTTAATTAATGTAATGACCAAACTTTGGTGGCAATATATATTTTCAATTCAAAAAAAAAAAGGAATGAAATGCAGGCCGGCGGACATGGATGAACTTTTGATGTCCACTTGGCCATCCCAACAGATTAAAAATGAACACATTTGATGTCCATTTGGATCGGCCTGTTGGAGTTGCCTTAAGCTCCCGGAGTCTTTCTTTTAGAAAATAGGCTTTGCTCGGTGTTAAGCTTTGCTCTCTGTCTGTCATACTAGTTGAGCTGCTCCACACGTAGACAACTCGTACCGTACCATAAACGCGGAAAGAAAGAAAGAAAGAAATGAGTTCTCCATCGTGCACACCTGGAGGCTCGATCGGTTTTGCAAAATACGGTAGGTATCATCCATGTGTACGCATGATTTTTGCATGCTAAGAATAATGACATGGTCTACGCTCCATTATTGGTAGAGTCGTTGTTGCTGATCTGCACAAGCTTCCCTCCCAACCTCCTAGTTTTATGGTAGGCCTTGCTTTGTTTAACACTGCAACATTGTCCTTGTGAGTTGGAAGCTAATTAATTAGTGGTAGCAGCTGATCTCTCAGTTTTATACATACTAGATCGGAGGCTTCCATATCCATTTGCTGTCATCCTACAATACAAGCAGCCGCTTATCCAAACAGCTGGAGCCGGATTTCAGTAATACAGCAAGAGTATGTGTAAAATCAGAATCGTAGCTTCTTTTTAATGGAGTTCTGCCATGTGTGGATAAGTGATGTTGTAGACAAAGTTGAGGACTGTCCATGGAAATTGAGAGAAAACTAAACGACTGCTTAATTATATTAGGTGCAAGTACCTATCTTACGTTCAGCGCATGTACATGTCTGCTTTCTTTCTGCTCGCCGAACAGAACAATCTATTTTCTGCTTGCCATCCCCTACAATATGATGTTAGCTAATAAAATGAACTCGTCTTTATCAAAAAGGGAATGAAGTCATGGGCACCAATCTTGTTAGATGATGGAAAACTACGAATGGAGCTTATCTTTCTGTCACTCTGTCAATTGCCATGTGTGGGTATATGACTGTTATTGTAAAACAACTAATTGGCTCGCCGTTCTAGCTGTGTGGGGTGACATCAGAGAAAACGAATGGGAACAAACACAAGAACGGGGATTAGATCAATCTTCAGCTAAACCTAGCTAGCTTTTTTATCTTGTAGCATATTTAGGTGCAACAAAGAGTAATCATCCGTCCGCGTACGTAGTACCCACAGGGCCCTGCTTTTTCGTAGATTATCAGATGCTCACAAGATACTCCTTCCGTAAACTAATATAAGAACGTTTAGATCACTACTTTAGTTATCTAAACATTCTTATATTAATTTACAGAGGGAGTACAAGATAGAGCAATCCGCAGCACGTTTTCATGGTCGACGGCGAGAGTTGTCCAATATATCACACATGTTACGCGTTGCACTGTGGATTTTGATTCCATGTTTCAGCTTCATGCGTTGGGACAATGGAGCAAAGCGATGGGATTGTCCATGTGTTGTACGTTGCAGAGACAGAGCATTCAGTGCCAACCTGCATGTATCTATCAGACCAGACCAGAGGTGTTTTTTCTTCAGATCTATTCGTAAATTAAATGTGATAATGCTTGCACTAAGTTTCAAACAGGTTTATGACAGGGAGGACCCACTTGTAAGTGTTGACTGTTAGCATAAAAGTCAACATCGTTAGCTTTGACCGTTATGATGGATGGGTCCCACGTGTCAGTCTTTTTTATAGAACGACCCCTGAAAATATTTTCATGCAAATTTGATGCTAAAAATTCAGGATGAAACATAATCTCAACCCAGCCAATTAACAAGATAACGAAAATTCTAAGGAAAGTAGAAATCTTCAGCCACTGGTCAAATAAGAGTGCTCCTTGACCGGTTTTTAAGGGAAATTATTAGATAGGAAATGAAATATTTTAAATTTTCTGAAGTTCATATTTGTGGTCGATGCCTCTTTTCAAAAGCAAAATATGCAAAGTCTCACCATGCGTACGTGCTGCAACAGTCTTTGAACAGCAACTCTGCATGCTAAACCCAAGTGTAAAAGCTACATATATTCTCAAAAAAGGAGAATCCTAAAGCTACCCTAGAAATACAGTAAGCTCACATGTGAAAATGAAAAGTTGATTTAGCTTTTCCTCTCTTGAATCCAGGTTGGAAAACGAACAGAGTGAGGTACTGAGGTGTCGCCTGTCGAGCATGCAACTTGCTGAACAAGAACATATGACACGGGGCAAGTCAAGTCAGGGATCACACACCGTTTATTCGACGTACTTTCCTAGCTTTGAGAGGTCACAACTGTAGCGTATCCAATGTAGCACTGCTCACGTTTGAAATGATTCTCACCACACCAAAAACACATGCAAAATGAAAGAGAGGTAAGGTACGTACACGTGTGTGATATATATGTGCCATCGTGTACAGAGTGTAAAATGTACTTGTAGCATCCCCACTTTACAAAAGACAAACGATGGGAAGGCCCGAGATCGTACGGTATGTGATCCCTCCTGGTTGGTTAGCTATGTATACCAAAGAACTCATCGTTGACTCACATCTAAATCAATGAGCGCACACTACTAGTATTAGCATCCACATATATTAACACCCGTGTATGGACGAAAATAATTTTGTTTCACTTTTGCCACTTTTAGCTATGATACATTGTCAAAAGCTAAGAGTGGCAAAAGTGTCCCTCCCCGTTTGCGCTCCGTTATTGTCAGAGTCGTCGATCTGCATATAAGCGTCCCTCCTCGTTTTATGGCAGGCCTTGCTTTGTTTAACACTGCATCACAGTTCTCCTGTGGGCTGTTGGTGGGAAGCTACCGATTAATTAGTGGTACCTCACTCAGAAGCACGTGCATCCATTTTAAGTCATCGATCACTACGAACTACCGGTTGTCCAAAGAGCTGGAACCTGATTCCTGAATCCAGGAGGATTATGAGTACAAATGCACTAGCTTATTTCGTATGAACTTGTGCCATGTGATGCTGTAAACAAAGCTTTTTTTTTTTCTTGCGAGGATGCTGTAAACAAAGCTGAGGGTCGCCGGCAGCCCGACATTAGAAAATGGGGATGACAACTGAAGAATACTGCCCCATTATCCATGCAAAACGAGGGGAAACTAAATGACTGCTTAATTATATTAGGTGCAGGTACCTATCTTATGTGCCTGCTTTCTTTCTGCTTGCCAAACACAACAATCTGTAAATAGTACGTTTCGATCATCCAATTTTAATCGCGATATTACATTACATTGCGGTTTCAACTGTTGGATGAATCACTAAACGTGATGCTGATCGCATGCTGACTGTATACAGTACAAGACGGAGCATAAACAACTAGTAATCCAGTACAGCACTATTCTATCCATCCTAAGCGCGTGAGCGTGATGCACACACTGCCTTTAACTAATCCGGCCACGGGATAACAAACGAATTAGTTCAGGCATCCCTCTATAAATAGGTGAAGCCAACCACTGCTCCCACCGTCCAAATCATCGCAGTATCAACAGCCGAGCAGAGCAATCTTCTCTTCTTCTTCTTGGATCTCTCGTCGATGGCCAAGATCCAGCCCCTCCCTGCGCCCCCCTCACCGCCGTCCTCCGGTGATCACCGCCGGGGCCAGCAGGCGTACACGGTGTGGATGAAGTCGCTGGTCTTCAATGGCAATGGCTGCGCGGTGTATGGCCCCGACGGCGCCGTCGCCTTCCGCGTCGACAACTACGGCTGCAGGGGCGGCCGCGAGGTCCTCCTCATGGACCTCGCCGGCAACGCCCTCCTCAGGATCAGGCGCAAGGGCTTCGGCGTGTTCAAGAGGTGGGAGGTCTGCCGGTGCGAGGACGAGGAGGCG
Source organism: Triticum monococcum (assembly GCA_034509565.1). Taxonomy (NCBI): domain Eukaryota; kingdom Viridiplantae; phylum Streptophyta; class Magnoliopsida; order Poales; family Poaceae; genus Triticum; species Triticum monococcum. Next base: position 747,178,135 of record CM067843.1, on the reverse strand, counting down.
ACGCCGTGGTTCACCGTGCGCCGGGCTGGCAAGGGCGGGGCCGTCGTTGCGATGCATGGCGGCGCGGGGACCTGCTACAGGATGGACGGGTGCTCTGCCAGCAAGACGGAGTACAAAGTCCGTGGCGTGGATGGCGCGGCCGTGGCGGAGGTGGCCCGGAAGCAGACGGCGGCGGGGGTGGTGCTGGGCGAGGACGTGCTGACGCTGACGGTGGCGCCGGAAATGGATCACCTGCTCGCCCTGGGTTTGGTCGTCGTGCGTGGCCTCATCAACCGCTCCTTGTGAGCCTCATCTTCTAGTTCAGGTTCAGGTCTCTCTAGTTAGTAGCAACGTAGACCATTTTTTTCTGACGAACAGTTCAGCAAGTTTTTTCCCATGCCAGATTGGCATGGTGACTCTTTTTGGCGTATGACTTTTTTTCCTTTTCCCAAAGGGTTTTTCACTACCATAGTTTCAACACCATGAAACAAGTTTATACAGTGATTGTATAAATCTTTGGATGTGTTCGGTTTCTAGGTTGTCTATGTGTTATCCTTAGTTTGTGGGAGTACTTAGTTTAGTTGTACAATGAAACACAAATGTTAGCCTACGAAACTCCAATATAAGACTTTATGGTCCCAGACAGAATAAATTGAGAGGCACCAAAAATGTCGGCCTCTTGGAGAAGAGGCTGACACACACACAAACATTAGCCAGTCACTCACTGGCACACGCAGCAAGCAGCTGTCGCACTGAAAATGTCTCGCATGAAAAGAAAGTTCAATAGGGCACACCATAACTTCAACACAAAGAAGAAGAAAAGAGCGCACATCAACATCAGCCTACCGAAACGACGTCCGTGCCACTGCCAGCCTTATTAAACTCAGTCAATTTATCGAGGAAACTGGAGTACAAAGTGTGTACAACGAGCGAAAGACGAGTACGCAGAGATGGCGACAGAGATAGCTGCATGCTTGAAAAAAGCAGGCGAGCAGCAGACCGTCTATCTCCTTCCCTCTCAAAAGGTTGGAATAATTCACCGGCTCAGATGTACAATACGTGACAAGTGGTGGCCAATATGAACTTGAGCCTATAACCGGAGAAAAAGAGAAAAATGAGCCCACTTGCCCATGGCGGTGCCTGGCCACATGATATCGCTCACGCCATGTCCACTCAATTGGCGACTGCACACTCATCTGCCAGTTGACCAGAAATGCAACTCCATGTCTAATTCTGACCTTCTCAAACCACCGATACGGCCCGTCCATTTCATCAAGATTTTTGCTGATATTCTTTTTTAACAAACAAAAATAGACCTGATTGACTCTGCATCATCTTCATTTTGTAGCTGCTCACATTTTCCACAACAGACCTGAACAGTTGCATCCAGAATTTGTTAGGTTTCACTCTATCAAAAAGGCTTGCTATACCCACCTCTCCTTCTTTCACATTTCATCTATTTAATAAAATGATTCACCATGGATATCTTATCTTGCACCATGAATTTTTTTATTATTGTTACACTATATGAACAGCTGCAGACGTATCAACATCAGCAGCAGGAGGAGCATGATTCATTCATTTCAGGTCTCAGCATGGCTCAAAGTTTACAATATGGTTCTCGCACACATCCTTTCGTGCTTCGTCACCACCAGGAAACACGGGCGGTCAGACAGCTACCGAAAAGCTTAGGATAAACCGCTTATGTACCTAAGAAAGCCATCATATATTCACATAAAAGACAAAAGTCTCCTCATATCACCATCTCCTGATCCCTCGCGAGCCGATTGAACACAATTGTCAAGCTAGCGGTCTCTGAAGTAAACTGCTAATTCACTTGGACTCCAAGTCGCTGATGCATGCCATAAACCACTACCTCCACCTCCAGTTCGCCTTATTCGTCGAGTGCTGGCAACCGGAGAACAAAATTAACTGCACAAAATATAAACAAGAATGCTGCAAAAATTACACCATCATCTAATAAAGTACTCAAAGCTCAAATGTAGCAATAGCTGCTAGGAAGAAAATACTACAATTGGCCTGGGACTGAAAATAAATGGCCCGATCACAACTAACGAGCAAATTATAACTTCTTTTTAAAATTCCCAATGGAGATAGGATCTCTTAGCCTTACTGTCGGTGTCAAAACCGGCGGATCTCGAGTAGGGGTCCCGAACTGTGCGTCTAAGGCGGATGGTAACAGAAGGCAGGGGACACGGTGTTTACTCAGATTCGGGCCCTTTTAATGGAGGTAATACCCTACGTCATGCTTGATTGATATTGATGATATGAGTATTACAAGAGTTGATCTACCACGAGATCGTAGAGGCTAAACCCTAGAAGCTAGCCTATGATATGATTGTATGTTGTCCTATGAACTAAACCCTCCGATTTATATAGACACCAGAGGGGGCTAGGGTTACACAAAGTCGGTTACAAGGGAGGAGATCTATATATCCGTATTGCCAAGCTTGCCTTCCACGCCAAGGAAAGTCCCATCCGGACACGGGACGAAGTCTTCAATCTTGTATCTTCATAGTCCAACAGTCTGGCCAAAGGATATAGTTCGGCTGTCCGGAGACCCCCTAATCTAGGACTCTCTCAGTAGCCCCTGAACAAGGCTTCAATGACGACGAGTCCGGCGCGCAGTTTCATCTTCGGCATTGCAAGGCGGGTTTCTCCTCCGAATACTCCATGGAAGATTTTGAACACAAAGATAATGTCCGGCTCTGCAAAACAAGTTCCACATGCCACCGTAGAGAGAATAATATTTCCACAAATCTAATCTGCTGACACGTTTTGACAGCATGACATCACGTCATGGCCCGGTCATTATTCGAACCGTTTTTCTCAACCAGCACTGCACATATCGCAAGGCGATTTTCTTGACACGTCTCATCAATACGGACGTGGGTAACCCAACCGTGCCATCAATTACGACGCTTGGGGAATAAGCGATTTTACCAGGCAAGTGGGGAGGCGCATCGCCTCTTCCACCCTTATAAAGGGACAAGGATTCACCCTTTTTACCCACACCTTCTTCCTCCTTGCTTACCCATTCTCGCACACTCGAGCTCCAGTGCCCAAGTTCGCGTCTTTCTTCTCAAACCACTCCAAGCATGTCCGAAGCGGGAGGCAAGTGGATGGTCTCCTCCGTCACGGAGGAGAACATCACAAAGTTACAGGAAGTCGGATATCTGGCCGCGGATATCGCGCACCGGCTACCAGATGCGGGGCAGATCATCCCTACGCCCGAACCCCATGAGAGGATAGTTTTTCTTACCCACTTCGTCCGTGGACTGGGATTTCCCCTCCACCCGTTTGTCTGCGGGCTCATGTTCTACTACGGGCTGGATATTCATGATCTGGCCCCCAATTTCATCCTCAACATCTCAGTGTTTATCGTCGTGTGCAAGGCCTTCCTCCGCATCAGGCCCCATTTCGGCCTGTGGCTTAAGACCTTCAATGTTAAACCAAAGGTGGTGATCGGCCAGCAAGCAGAGTGCGGAGGCGCCATGGTGGGCAAAATGCCTAACGTCACCTGGCTCGAAGGCTCCTATGTGGAGACCATAAAGGGCTGGCAATCGGGGTGGTTCTACATCACCGAGCCGCGCGACACCAACTGGGTGGCGGCCCCCAAATTTCGATCCGGAATCCCCACGCGGCTCACTTCCTGGAAAGAGAAGGGCCTGTCCTGGGGTTCCCCGGTAGAGCTGATCGGACTCCAGACCTGCATCAGGGACATGATGAGCGAGAAAATCAAGCTCGTCAACATGGTCCAGGTCATGCTCTTCCGCCGGATTCTCCCGTGTCAATGACGGGCATTCAATTTGTGGGAGTTCGACCCGGCCAAGCACCAGACGTTGCGAGAGCTCTATGACAGGACGCACAAGGACGTCTGGAGGGTGCTGTTCAAGGGCGCCGAGGTACCTCCTCCCCTTACCGAGGACCGCGGACTCAGCGCAAAGCGCCATGCCAATCCGGTAAGTTTTTATATCTCACATGGTATTTATTTGCCCCAGTTAAATCATGTGCGGGATCTAAGCTTCCATGCCATTAACAGGACTGGATAAAGACAGCGGAGCAGTTCGATTGCCCAGCCCCCCTGCCTGAAGATCCTGCAGATGCTCCCCTAACGGAGATGCTGGCTCCGGCACCTTACGAGGTGCCGGTGAAGAAGACCAAGAAGAAGGCCACGGGGACCCGAAAGGGTCTCCGGCGCAAGGTTGTATTGGACTCATCGTCCGATGACTCCGACGCGCACTCCTCCCATGAAAATGAGGAGGAGGAGGAGGAAAGTCCCCCCCCCCCAGCCGGGGGAGACAAGAAAAGGTAGGCCGACCCAACCGGGGAGGCCGAAGGGTCCAAGAAGGGAAGGACCCTCCTTCCGGACTGTTCCACGATGGCTGCCTACAGCGGCGACGAGTGGTTACCCAGGAAGAAGCCCCTGGCGAAGTCGTAAGTATCCGGACACCATGGTAATTCATGGTATGTTTTATTGCACTATTTCTCATTACGCCGCATATGATTATGCAGTCTGTCTCGAGCCCATCTCGACGTATCTACGTCAGACGGTTCATTGGACTCGTCGGATATGAATAGCGATTCACCTCCGACCGCCTCCACCCCTTGCCCTACATACAACGTCGAGGTGTTGTCCCGAAAGGCACCGAGCCGAGGGGAGGTAGTCCTGGGGGCGCCTCGAGGCGACCTTCCGGACCCTTGGCGCAAAGGGAGCAAGACTCCCGCGGGCTCCAAGTTCGGCCCCCAGCCGAATACTACCCCGAAACCTTCGATGGTTCCGGACTCCGACAGGCGATCCCCCTTTAAGGGGGGCAAGCTGCCCGTGCCGGTGTCCTCTGTCCATCAAGAGGCACCGCTACTTGCTGGAAGCGCTTCGCGGCGCTTCCATCGACGAAGAGCACCACACTATCATGAGTGCGGTGAACGAGAAAGTTCAGTCCTCCAAAAATGGACTAACCGAAGCTTGCGCTAGCCTCCTAACAGGATTTGAGGTAAGCAATCAAAATATAAGAAAATATTACCGCATAGACAGTAGCCCCTGATGCTCTGTTCAGCGTTCGCGAAGAGAGGCCGAATAGAGGATCAAATGATGACTCAGGAGTCTAATCAGAATATGTCTATATGTATGTGCAGGCTTCCCTACTGGCCGCTGCCGCACGTACTGCGGAGGTCTCTGCACTGAAGCAGGACCTGGAGTGGTCCAAGGACGAGCTCGGCCTTACCAAGAGGCAGCTCGAGGAGAGCAAAAGTAAGCAATACCTTGTCTATATATTTAAAAAGAAGTTCGGGTGTAAAGTAATAGGATCATCATGAATTTGCCAGGGCCCACGACCAAAGTGGCAACCCTGAAGAAGGCGTTGTCCGAGGCCGAAGACAAGGCGGCCAAGGAGCGCATTGAGCGGGAAAAGCAAGAAGCCCGAGTAGGCGAGGTGCAGCAAGAGCTCGAGGCTCTCGCCAAAAAACACGAGTCCTTGGAGCTTGACTCTAAGAGCGAGAGTCCGAGCTTGCGAAGGCGCTCGAAAGCGCACGGAGCGCCAAGGCTGAAGCCCACAAGGCCCTCCAGGAGATGGATGCAGTGAAGAAGATAGCAGTGGGTAAGGCATTCATTATGCAAAGCAAGCATGGAAGGAAACTTTCCTTTTACTTACCCGAGTTCGGAGCTCTCCAGGAGCGTTCGCAGATCTTCCCCGCAGTGTACTGGATGCCGCGGAGTTTTACTGAGCTGAGGAGGGGGGCTCGACGGAAAAGTTGTTCTGGTCTCAGTATACCGGGACCGAACACCCAATGCCCTTGAGCGACCAGCTGAAGCAATTGGTCGAGCTTCACAAGGCGACCGAACAGGCCATGAAGGTTCTTATAATCCAGATATGGCCTAGCGAGCCCCTGCCCGGCAGTTACTTCGGTCTGGTGAGGCGGCTTGTGGATGCCTGCCCGCGGCTTGAAGTCATAAAGCGGTCCGTCTGCATCGAGGGTGCGCACAGGGCTTTTGCCCGGGCGAAGGTGCGTTGGGCGAAGCTGGACGCCGTGAAGCTGGTGAAGGAGGGGCCGCTGGAGGGCAAGGAGCATCGCTGCCCCGAAATGTATTATGAGAGTGTCCTGAAGGGTTCCCGCCTTGTGGCGGATGAATGTGCCAGAGATGTAATTTTTGAATGAACATGCTCATGTGATCCTGTAATGTGAAACGAGTTCATTTGCGCAATGCAACGCTTTCTTAATTTAAAATATTACCTTCTATGCGGCCGTTTATAAAATCTGAGAGTTGGCCAGTCGTCGGCTTATGCCCCATGTAACTAGTACTGGGGTGTTCAGGATAAACCTGAGCACTCTTTATCCCAAATTTGGGTCCGTCGAGGGAGGTGTTCAGCACAACGAACCAGGCAATCGGACTATAAGGCTTTATCACTCTCACTTAGCCATAGAAGTCTACAATTTTAAATTTTGTCGAAGCCCCTAGTATTTGGAAGGCCGAATTAGGGGCGCTATACACACCTAAGTCGGGCAAGGCTGACTCCTCGCCCGAAGCGAAAAAAGTCTTTAAGGACTTGAGACCTCTCGAACAGCGACCAGCTCTCGCCTTATCATGACAGTCAATTTTTGGTTTTCTCTACTAAGGTGCTCGTCCGGAAGAACCGAGACACAATGGTAGTAGTTCTCCCAGCGCTACCTTAGCCGATATAGCGGAACGTAAGGTACCAAAGCATGGAGCCGAGCAAACCCAACTATTGACCCAAGACATGATTCGGAGCTGATGCATATAATGCTATAAGTTCGGAGTGTCGCATTGTCGAAAGTGTTCGGACTTCTCACACCGTATTATGGGGTAAACGAAAGCCCCTGGCGTACTGACCGTACCAGAATGTACGGGTGCAAGTTGTCGTAAATGAACATATAAGAAAAAGGGGATGAATAATGCAATAATAGACTAATGCTATGCATTTATTTAAATAATACGTCACATCATACTGATACAAGTAGTGCAATAAGCAGAAAATAGGACTATTTGACATGTCCTATCCAAGGGCAAGCTGCGTATGGATAGTAGAAAGCGGGCATATCGATTATTATTAGAGACCACTTGGGGGTTCCCGTGTAAATCTTAGCTTCTTGCCTCCTTGGTTGTTCCTTCCCGTAATGTGTCCGGCAATCGTACTGCCGGAAACGGCGTTCAGAGAGTTAGGTCCTAAAAGAGAAAAAATGATAAAGGTATACAACCCCTAGGGTGGTTAAGCCGCATTGAGGGATGTGCCCTGATCGTGTCCCCGCCTATGCCCATGGTATTTTCATTGCGTAATTATGTATGCGCGGCACGGATTTCGTCGCTTGACTGGGACTGGGACGGGGGCCGAATTGCTAGGCGAGCTCTAAACGTGCCAGGCGATCATGTTGCAGTTTACTCTGGACTTGCTTGACGGTGTGTGGGGGCTGTATCACCGAATTGGTCGTTTGCCTTAAAAGGTTGCTTTGTGCTTCTGCTACGAGGGCCGCAGTGTGCTCTTCCGTGCGAAGCGAGCATTTTGTGTTTCCATTGACTATTATGACCCCCCTAGGTCCTAGCTTCTTGAGCTTGAGGTATGCGTAATGCGGTACCGCATTGAATTTTGCAAATGCGGTTCGCCCGAGCAGTGCGTGATAGCAGCTGCGAAACGAGATGATATCGAAGATTAACTCCTCGCTTCGGAAGTTGTCCGAAGATCAGAAGACCACTTCCAGTGTGATTGAGCCCGTGCAATGGGTCTCTACACCTGGGATGACGCCCTTAAAGGTGGTTTTGGTGGGTTTGATCCTCGAGGGATCTATACCCATTTTGCGCATTGTATCCTGATAGAGCAGGTTTAGGCTGCCGCCGCCGTTCATAAGGACTCGAGTGAGGTGGAATCCGTCGATGATGGGGTCTAGGACCAGTGCGGCGGTTCCGCCATGACGGATACTAGTGGGGTGGTCCCTGCGATCAAAGGTCATCGGACCAGCGGACCATGGGTTGAACTTTGGGGCGACGGGCTCCATCGCATAGACGTCCCTTAGTGCACGCTTCTGTTCCCTCTTGGGAATGTGGGTTGCGTATATCATGTTCACCGTCTTCACTTGTGGGGGGGGGACCTCTTCTGTCCTCCCGTGTTCGGCGGCCGGGGCTCCTCCTCGTCATCACTATGCTGCCCCTTGTCCTTATTTTCAGCATTTAACTTGCCGGCCTGCTTGAACACCCAACATTCTCTGTTGGTGTGATTGGCTGGCTTATCGGGGGTGCCGTGGATTTGACACGAGCGATCCAGTATGCGATCCAAACTGGACGGGCCCGGAGTACTTCTTTTGAATGGCTTTTTCGCTGACCGGATCTAGAGCCTCTGAATCCGGCATTGACTACCGTATCATCGGTGTTATCGCCATTGTTGCGGCGCTTTTGTCTGTTACGACGTGGTCTGCCGTTGGCATCTTTGGTATCCGGAGTACCCAGATTCCTTGATGTGTTGTTGCTGCGAGCCAGCCAGCTATCCTCGCCCGTGCAAAAGCGGGTCATGAGTGTCGTGAGGGCTGCCATAGACTTCGGCTTCTCCTGGCCGAGGTGCCGGGCAAGCCACTTGTCACGGATGTTAAGCTTGAATGCCGCTAAGGCCTCTGCATCCGGACAGTCGACAATTTGGTTTTTCTTAGTTAGGAACCGTGTCCAGAATTGCCTGGCCGATTTCCCTGGCTGCTGAGTTATATGGCTCAAGTCATCAGCATCTGGTGGTCGCACATAAGTGCCCTGGAAATTGTCAAGGAATGTGTCTTCCAAATCCTCCCAACTACCGACGGAGTCTGCTGGCAATCTATTCAGCCAATGCCGAGCTGGTCCTTTGAGTTTTAGTGGGAGGTACTTGATGGCATATAGATCATCACCGCGAGCCATGTGGATGTGAAGGAGGAAATCCTCAATCCATACAGCGGGATCTGTTGTACCATCATACGATTCGATATTTACGGGTTTAAAACCCTCCGGGAATTCATGGTCCATAACTTCATCAGTGAAGCATAGGGGGTGTGCGGCGCCTCTATGCCGGGCTATATCACGACGCGGTTCATATGAGTCTTGTCTGCTGTACTCGGCCCGACCGGTTTTACTTTTAGTGTATCCGGCGCGACGGTCATCGTCCCATGTTGGCGCGCGTCCCCGTGACCCGTATATTGACCTTGCATGTTTTTCCCTGCTGTCCAATACGTCTCGCGGGTCCCGTGTGTTGCCCCGGGCCTTGGTATTTTTGATTGAGTGGCGGCGGGGTGCAGGTTGAACTTCAGGCTGAAATGCCTCTCTGGCTTGGCCACGCGGTGGCCGGTCAGCCGCATCGTACACTGGTGATGGAGGTTTTAATGCTTCATCCTCGAGGTGAGGTAGCAACCTGCGCTTTGGGTAACTCTTGGAGGGGCGCTCGAGTTCGTATTCCTCAGCCGCAAGGACTTCGGTCCATCTATCCGCTAGCAAGTCTTGATCAGCTTGAAGCTGTTATTGCTGTGGCCATAAGCCGGCGCTTTTTCTTCAGGCTATTTGCTGTGGCCATAAGCCGGCGCTTGAAGCGCTCCTGCTCGACGGGATCCTCAGGCACGATAAATTCTTCGTCACCGAGGCTCACCTCGTCTTCAGAGAGAGGCATGTATTTGTCCTCCTCCGATTCTCCATCTACTGCCTGCTCTGGAGGGTTAGCTTGTTCACCCTCCTGCTCTACATCGTGTTGGAGGGGATTGTGGTTGTCTTTGGGACTATCCGGAGTGTTATTGTCTCCTGTGCCGGTATCACTACTTTTGCTGTGGCGGGACTTAGAGCGGCGCCGCTGATGTCGGCGCTTGGGTTGCTTCTTGGAGGGGTCATCCTCCGATGTCTCGTTGCCATTGCCTTCTTTGGGGGTGTCCACCATGTATATATCATATGATGAGGTGGCAGTCCAGCGCCCTGTGGGCGGTGGTTCCTGTTCGTCTCCCGCATTGTCGTCCATACCGTCGATGTCTTCGGAGTCGAAGTCGAGCATCTCGGTTAAATCGTCGACAGTGGCTACTAAGTGGGTGGTGGGTGGGCAGCGAATTTCTTCGTCGTCCGCATCCCATTCTAGCCGGACATAGTTCAATCAAGGTTCTCCTGACAAGGAGAGAGATCTTAATGAATTTAGCAAATCACCGAAGGCGAGTGCTGAAAGATATCTGCGGAGGTGAACTCCATGATCGGCGCCCAGTCGGATTCGATAGGCACAGATGCAGGCGGCTCGGAGTCCGTGGCCGGAGACGAATCCCGTGGTTCGGCGACACGGCTCTCGTAAGGGGTGAAGTCAGTATCCGGCTCCATCGCCATTGAGAGTGCGGCCTCCGTGGTGGGGTCTATCCCTCCGTCCTCGGATGGCGCAATTTGCTCCGGATTGAAGGCCGGAGTAGTTGCAGATGCGATCTCCCGAACACTGTGCGACGGCAGAGTTACGTCATGCTCGTCGTGATTGTGCGGTGCACCTGACATGGGCTCGAATCCGTCGAAGATCAAGTCTCCGCGGGTATCGGTGGTGTAGTTTAAGTTTCCGAACCTGGCCTGATGGCCAGGGGCGTAGCTCTCGATCTGCTTCAGATGGCCAAGCGAATTGACCCGCAGTGCAAAGCCGCCGAATACGAAGATCTGTCCGGGGAGGAAAACCTCACCCTGGACCGCATCGTTACTGATGATCGAAGGGACCATCGAGCCTTATGGTGATGGCACAGTGGAACTCTAAATGAAAACACCAATGTCGGTGTCAAAACCGGTGAATCTCGGGTAGGGGGTCCCGAACTGTGCGTCTAAGGCAGATGGTAACAGAAGGCAGGGGACACGATGTTTACCCAGGTTCGGGCCCTCTTGATGGAGGTAATACCCTACGTCCTGCTTGATTGATATTGATGATATGAGTATTACACGAGTTGATCTACCGCGAGATCGTAGAGGCTAAACCCTAGAAGCTAGCCTATGATATGATTGTATGTTGTCCTATGGACTAAACCCTCCGGCTTATATAGGCACCGGAGGGGGCTAGGGTTACACATAGTCGGTTATAAGGGAGGAGATCTATATATCCGTATTGCCAAGCTTGCCTTCCACGCCAAGGAAAGTCCCATCCGGACACGGGACGAAGTCTTCAATCTTGTATCTTCATAGTCCAACAGTCCGGCCAAAGGATATAGTCCGGCTGTCCGGAGACCCCCTAATCCAGGACTCCCTCACTTACAATTTTTTTTTCATAGTTTGACATGCACAATTTTCCATCATACAAACTTACAAGTATGGTAACATCAGTAGATAACTAAACAAGCACAATTTAATATGTTGGACTCAATGGAAAGGACATTGAAAGCTCATAAGTGGAAGAACCATTAGTCTTGCTGGGTTGAGAAATTATATGGGAGTTCTCATGAATCTCATAATCTTCCGTGCCGGGCTTTTTTTCTAAGCTGGTACAACCTGAAATGTTCACTTCAGGCTCTAAAGCATAGACATTACTACATTGTTTATGAATACCCTCTTTGCTTCTAAGTGGAGTCTGCACTGTTGGATACCCTCTTTGCTTGTATTTAGAATATATTTAGAGGGTCATCAAGAGCGTGAAATGTGCTAATAGCTGATTAAATTTCCAAGCAACTTGTATTTTGTCAAGAAAGGCTAAATTTCACAACCAACTAGTTTCACTTGAAGAATCCGTGGAACAAATTAGCTAGATTGGAAAGACAATGGTAGCACATTCCACTCTAAAATCATCTAGGCATTGAACAAATTGCAAATCCTTATGCTCGATTGCATGAACTACACTTATTTATGTATGCTAGTTTTAGAGACAACTTTTCTTTCCGTCATCCTATCATAAGCATGTTCAGAAGTACATATGTTGTCAAGTATAATATTTGTACTCCCTCTGTCTCAAAATGTAACCCCGTTGTGCGCAGTTGTAACCAAAAGGTGGTCATTATATACTCTTATATAAAAGATTAGTTTGTAAGAATTGTATGATTAATTGTTTCCTCCAAAATTACATGATAAATTGGAATGCAGGACATAGGGACTTCACCATGTTAGGTGTCTAGTGTAACAAATTGGATGGTTGTATTGTACCTAGCTCCGCCTATGTTAGCACTATCACTAACTATTAAAACAATTACGAGCCTTAGTGCAATACACCGGTAAATGTCTATGCTTGAAAATGACATGACTGTTGAATGGAGAACTTAAAATACTTTATTGACCAATAAGCTTGCCGCCTCGCACATTAAAATGTGTCTACTTGTGTAAACAGCAATGTTACATGAAAGTCCAATGCTTTACAATCTCGCTGGTCCCAAGGAAAATTTTCTCTGACTAGCACTAGCATCCACGTATACTAACACATGCGCAAAGAGGACGGAAATGAGTGGGAACATGTGGCTCGAGGACTAACTTGGTCTGTATGGAAACTTTTGTGGCGAAAAGGACTTGAGTGAGGAAATTTAGTACTAACTTAGAAAAAGGGAAGCAGGAAAAGGAAGGAACTTGGACATCCACTCTGCTGACTCCCTTTGGCTCTCGAGCACCACATATCTTACTGACTAAAAAAAACTTTTCCAAAAAGTTTATACACAAAGACAAACCAATTTTTCAAAATATCCACATATGAGTTCAACTGTCAAATTTCCATATTCAAACTCAAACATGTATGACATGTGCAAAACTAACAACTCCGGCCCCGCTATTCAAAATTTGAATCCGCCATTCTTTATCTATTTTGTAGGGAGGATGAAAATATTATTTGTACTAGGCGTCAAGAGTATGGTTTAGATGAAGGTCCTTGACTAAAATGGGCCGCCCCTAAAATGTGTTCTCCCTTTTATCTTGCTTTAGTTTCCACGATGTGACGTGTACTCACACATGTGTGTGTATCTACTAAGCTCCCGGAGCCTTTCTTTCTAGCAGGCATGTGCAATACCCATTTTTTTTCGAGGGTACGTCAAAGACGTGTCATAGCTTTATAGGAGAAAGAAATTATGTACAAGAGAGTTACAGGGTGGCAATACCCGTTCTTAAACTGAGGCTTCCTCTCTGTCTGTCGTACTGGCTAGCTAGTTCAGCTGCTCCACACGTAGACAACTCGTATCATACCATAAACGCGCAAAGAAAGAAAGCACTGAGTTATCCATCGTCCACACCTCGAGGCTCGATCAGTTTTACAATATATGGTAGGTATCATGTGTACACACGGATTTTGCGCGCTCGGAAGAATAATATGGAGATCGCTACTGATTCCTCAGAAGTCGATCTCCCGTTGCGACGATATAGTTTACGCTGCATTATTAGCAGGGTTGTACTCCTAGCTGCTGGTCTGCACAAACTTCCCTCCCAAGTCCCAACCTTCCAGTTTTATGGTAGGCCTAGCTTTTTTTAACACAGCAGCATTGTCCTTGTGAGTTCGAAGCTAATTAATTTGTGGTAGCTGATCTCTCAGTTTTATACTCGGAGTCTCAGCATATCCATTTTCTGTCGGAGTTGGAGGCAGGTTTCCAAATAACCAGCAAGAGCATGAGTAAACTCAATATCACAGCTTCTTATCATTATGCAGTTCTGTAGTGTGCGTATTGTTGGGGAACGTAGTAATTTTAAAAAAATTCCTACGCACACGCAAGATCATGGTGATGCATAGCAACGAGAGGGGAGAGTGTTGTCTACGTACCAACGCAGACCGACTGCGGAAGCGATCACACAACGTAGAGGAAGTAGTCGTACGTCTTCCCGATCCGACCGATCCAAGCACCGTTACTCCGGCACCTTCGAGTTCTTAACTCCGGTACGTCTTCCCGATCCGACCGATCCTAGCTAGTTCAGCTCGATGACGATCCTCTGGCTCCGATCCAGCAAAGCGTCGAGGAAGAGTTCCGTCAGCACAACGGCGTGGTGACGATCTTGATGTACTACCGACGCAGGGCTTCGCCTAAGCACTACAACGGTATGATCGAGGTGGAATTTGGTGGCAGGGGGCACCGCACACGGCTAAGGAACGATCTCAAGGATCAACTTGTGTGTCTAGAGGTGCCCCCTGCCCCCGTATATAAAGGTTTCAAGGGGAAGGGCTGGCCGGCCAAGGTGGGAGGCGCAGGAGGAGTCCTACTCCTACCGGGAGTAGGACTCCCCCGTCCAATCCTAGTCCAACTAGGTTTCCTCAAGTGGGAAAGAGAGAGGGGGTGGCCGGCCACCTTCCCTAGTCCTAATAGGACTAGGGGAAGGGGGGGAGGCGCGCAGCCCATGGGGCAGCCCTTTCACCTTTTCACTAAGGCCCATGTTGGCCCATTTGGCTCCCGGGGGGTTCCGGTAACCCTCCCGGTAATCTGGTAAAATCCCGATTTCACCCGGAACACTTCCGATGTCCAAATATAGGCTTCCAATATATCAATCTTTATGTCTCGACCATTTCGAGACTCCTCGTCATGTCCGTGATCACATCCGGGACTCCGAACAACCTTCGGTACATCAAAATGCATAAACTCATAATAACTGTCATCGTAACATTAAGCGTGCGGACCCTACGGTTCGAGAACAATGTAGACATGACCGAGACACGTCTCCGGTCAATAACCAATAGCGGGACCTGGATGCCCATATTGGCTCCTACATATTCTACGAAGATCTTTATCGGTCAGACCGCATAACAACATACGTTGTTCCCTTTGTCATCGGTATGTTACTTGCCCGAGATTCGATCGTCGGTATCCAATACCTAGTTCAATCTCGTTACTGGCAAGTCTCTTTACTTGTTCCATAATACATCATCTCACAACTAACATCTTAGTTATAATGCTTGCAAGGCTTATGTGATGTGTATTACCGAGAGGGCCCAGAGATACCTCTCCGACACTCGGAGTGACAAACCCTAATCTCGAAATACGCCAACCCAACATCTACCATTGGAGACACCTGTAGTACTCCTTTATAGTCACCCAGTTACGTTGTGACGTTTGGTAGTACCTGTGACGCCCGGATAATTAAGCTACAGTAATCCTCACTAATGATGCCACGTCACCTCTGTCACTGTAGTTAATCTCGGGGTAAATCAAAACGGTTTCGATATTCAATTCAAAATTATGATGGTAATAAAAGTTTTCAAAAGAATAATAAAACAAAAATGTTCGGTGGACGCCAAATATTACGAAGGTAATTATGGTGCAGTAAACACATTTTGATAAATTGCCTAAATACTTTTAAATGGATTAAAACAAAAAAAGGAAATAATATAAAGGAAAGAAACTGAAAACAGTAAAACTAAAACAAAAAAAAGAAGGGGGGAAAGCCCCTGGACCAGGCAGCCCAATCCACCCGCGCGGCCACCGCCCATGCCCCCTGGCCCGCAGCCAGCCTGGCCGGCCCAGCCGGCCCAACTCCCTGCCGCCTCCCTTCCCCCTGTTCCCCCGACCCGGGGCGGAACAGGGCGCGTCCCCGCCGCACCCTCTCGTCGGCAACGACGAGAGGATAAGGCCGCCACTCCTCCGCGCCTCCTCGATTCCGCCTCCCACTCGCCCCCGACTCGCCTGGGCTCCTGCGCCTATCTCTCTCCCCTCCAGATCCACCTCGCCCCCTCGTTCCCCACCGTGACCGAGCGCCACCGCCGCCATGGCTCTGGCCTAGCCACGGCCACCGAGTCCACCTCGCCGCCCCACGGTGTCTCCAAGGGACGCCGTCGTCCGCTGCTTCGACTGGTGCAGCCCGTTGGAGACGGGAGCCACCGCAACGCCCCCGACGCCGCCGTCTTCCTCCTCTGCCCCGACAAGCTTCGCCGCCGTTCTTCTTCATCTCCGGCGACGCCCCTGCAGCTACTAACCCATTCACCGGCCATCGTGCGTGCCGCTAGGTGAGCTGCCTTCCCCCTCTGCCCTCTACCTCCCCTAGCTCGCGCTCTAGCTAGCCGCCGCCGTAGCACCCGAACGCCCCGCCGCGGATCTCGTCGCCGACGCATTTCCGGTGACCAAATGGTCACGGGGCCGAGCCCTTTGTGCTCAGCGCGTCGCGCAGCTCGGCCCTAGCCTCCTCGTTAGCCCCGGAGCGCTCTGCCTCGCCGTCTTCGCCTCACACCCGAACCACCTCGCCGCCGTCGAGCCCGTGGCGCTCGACTCCGGCCACCACAGCCTCCGCAACCACCCCCATTCGCTCCGCTGTCGTCTTGCCGTTCGAATGCGACCAGTCCCGCCCATTTTGGTGGCCTGCAGACGAAACCCGCCACTCACCCGAGCCCCAACGTCCGCCTCTCTGCTCGCCGGCGACAGCTCCGGCGACCTCGGGACGAACCACCACCACCACTAGATGCGCGTCTTCGCGCTTGTTCGAACGGGCCCAGGCATGCGTGGATCCGTGCCCTGAGCACAAATTCCGGCGAACTCCGGCGGGTCGGCGCCGTGCTTTTGGTCGCCGGCGGCGAGAGCCAGCCCTGCTGACCTGGCACCGCGGGTCCCACCACCTGGGCCACTGACTGGTGGGCCCAAGGCCCCCTGTTGACCTGTTGACTGGGTCAAATGCTGACTGGGCCGCCCCTATCTCACTGACCTATAGGCCCCACTTCAATAAACGAAATAAATAAAAGGAATAATTGGTTAATTAAATAGTTTAGCTAATTAATACACTAATCTCTCACTGACTACTAGGCCCCACCCTTATTTAACCTGTTTAATTAGTCTAAAAACCCCCTGTTAGTACCCCTGTCAATGACATGTGGGTCCCACTGGACCCACCTGTCTGGTTTGACTGGTCAACCGACCAGTTGACCTGCTGACATCACTCTGATGTCATGCTGGCGTCATCATTCACTGTTTTGGATAATGTTGGAATAAAATAAATAATTAAAATCAGAAAATGATTTAAAACTTTAGAAAATCATATCTTTTAATCCGTAACTCGGATGAAAAAACTTTGTACATGAAAGTTGCTCAGAACGACGAGACGATTCCGGATACGCAGTCCGTTCGTCCGCCACACACCCCTAACCTATCGAACCCGCAACTTTCCCCCTCCGGCTCCTCTGCCCGAAATCACGAAACACCGGGAATACTTTCCCGGATGTATTCCCCCTTAACCGGTACCACCTCATACCACGTTAGGGCACGCCTAACGCCGTTACTTGTCATGTCATGCTTCACTAAGCTTATGCTTGCATTATATTTATTGTTTCTCCCCCCCTCTTCTCTCGATAGACACCGAGACCGACGCCGCTGCTACCCAGTACGACTACGGAGTTGACGACCCCTCTCTCTTGCCAGAACAACCAGGCAAGCCCCCCCTTTGATCACCAGATATCGCCTACTCTTCTCTATACTGCTTGCATTAGAGTAGTGTAGCATGTTACTGCTTCCCGTTAATCCTATACTGGTGCATAGCCTGTCCTTGCTACTACTGTTGTTACCATTACCTGCTATCCTACTGCTTAGTATAGGCTGCTAGCTTATCATCAGTGGCCCTACATTCTTGTCCGTCTGCCATGCTATACTATCGGGCCGTGATCTCTCGGGAGGTGATCACGGGTATATACTATATACTTTATACATGATACATGTGGTGACTAAAGACGGGTAGGCTCGTAGGAGCACCCGCGAGTGGATCTTTGAGGCGGAGCGACAGGGCAGGTTCCGACCACCTAGGAGAGAGGTGGGCCTGGCCCTGTTCGGCGTTCGCGGATACTTAACACGCTTAACGAGATCTGGGTATTTGATCTGAGTCTGGCCATTTGGTCTATACGCACTAACCATCTACGTGGGAGCAGTTATGGGTATCCCGGCGTCGTGGTATCAGCCGAAGCCTTCGTGACGTCAGCGACTGAGTGGCGCGCGCCGGATTGGACTGGAAGGCCACTAGGCTAGGTCTGCTTCCGGCCGCGTACGCAACGTGCAGGTGTGCAAAGGGCGATGGGCCCAGACCCCTGCGCCATAGGATTTAGACCGGCGTGCTGACCTCTCTGTTGTGCCTAGGTAGGGCTGCGACGTGTTGATCTTCCGAGGCCGGTCATGACCCAGGAAAGTGTGTCCGGCCAAATGGGATCGAGCGTGTTGGGGTATGTGGTGCACCCCTGCAGGGAAGTTTATCTATTCGAATAGCCGTGTCCCTCGGTAAAAGGACGACCCGGAGTTGTACTTTGACCTTATGACAACTAGAACCGGATACTTAATAAAACACACCCTTCCAAGTGCCAGATACAATCGGTGATCGCTCTCTCACAGGGTGACGAGGAGAGGATCATCGGTTAGGATTGCTATACGATGCTACTTGGAGGTCTCCAGTCTACTCTCTTCTACATGCTGCAAGACGGAGGCTGCCAGAAGCGTAGTCTTCGAAAGGACTAGCTATCCCCCTCTTATTCCGGCATTCTGCAGTTCAGTCCACATATGATACCCTTATTCCTTTTGATAACCATGCATATGTAGTATAGCTCCTTGCTTGCGAGTACTTTGGATGAGTACTCACGGTTGCTTTCTCCCCCCTTTTTCCCCCTTTCCTTTCTTTCTGGTTGTCGCAACCAGATGTTGGAGCCCAGGAGCCAGACGCCACCGTCGACGACGACCCCTGCACCGGAGGTGCCTACTACTACGTGCTGCCCGCTGACGACGACCAGGAGTAGTTTAGGAGGATCCCAGGCAGGAGGCCTGCGCCTCTTTCGATCTGTATCCCAGTTTGTGCTAGCCTTCTTAAGGCAAACTTGTTTAACTTATGTCTGTACTCAGATATTGTTGCTTCCGCTGACTCGTCTATGATCGAGCTCTTGTATTCGAGCCCTCGAGGCCCCTGGCTTGTAATATGATGCTTGTATGACTTATTTTTATTTGTAGAGTTGTGTTGTGATATCTTCCCGTGAGTCCCTGATCTTGATCGTACATGTTTGCGTGTATGATTAGTGTACGATTAAATCGGGGGCGTCACAGTACCCAAAGTGTTCCTCCGGTAAACGGGAGTTGCATAATCTCATAGTTATAGGAACATGTATAAGTCATGAAGAAAGCAATAGCATCATACTAAATGATCGGGTGCTAAGCTAATGGAATGGGTCATGTCAATCAGATCATTCAACTAATGATGTGACCTCGTTAATCAAATAACAACTCTTTGTTCATGGTTAGGAAACATAACCATCTTTGATTAACGAGCTAGTCAAGTAGAGGCATACTAGTGACACTCTGTTTGTCTATGTATTCACACATGTATTATGTTTCCGGTTAATACAATTCTAGCATGAATAATAAACATTTATCATGATATAAGGAAATAAATAATAACTTTATTATTGCCTCTAGGGCATATTTCCTTCAGTCTCCCACTTGCACTAGAGTCAATAATCTAGATTACACATTAATGATTCCAACACCCATGGAGCCTTGGTGCTGATCATGTTTTGCTCGTGGAAGAGGCTTAGTCAACGGGTCTGCAACATTCAGATCCGTATGTATCTTGCAAATCTCTATGTCTCCCACCTGGACTAGATCCCGGATGGAGTTGAAGCGTCTCTTGATGTGTTTGGTCCTTTTGTGAAATCTGGATTCCTTTGCCAAAGCAATTGCACCAGTATTGTCACAAAAGATTTTCATTGGACCCGATGCACTAGGTATGACACCTAGATCGGATATGAACTCCTTCATCCAGACTCCTTCGTTCGCTGCTTCCGAAGCAGCTATGTACTCCGCTTCACATGTAGATCCCGCTACGACGCTTTGTTTAGAACTGCACCAACTGACAGCTCCACCGTTTAAAGTAAACACGTATCCGGTTTGCGATTTAGAATCGTCCGGATCAGTGTCAAAGCTTGCATCAACGTAACCTCTTACAGTGAGCTCTTTGTCACCTCCATATACGAGAAACATATCCTTAGTCCTTTTCAGGTATTTCAGGATGTTCTTGACCGCTGTCCAGTGATCCACTCCTGGATTACTTTGGTACCTCCCTGCTAAACTTATAGCAAGGCACACATCAGGTCTGGTACACAGCATTGCATACATGATAGAGCCTATGGCTGAAGCATAGGGAATATCTTTCATTTTCTCTCTATCTTCTGCAGTGGTCGGGCATTGAGTCTGACTCAACTTCACACCTTGTAACACAGGCAAGAACCCTTTCTTTGCTTGATCCATTTTGAACTTCTTCAAAATCTTGTCAAGGTATGTGCTTTGTGAAAGTCCAATTAAGCGTCTTGATCTATCTCTATAGATCTTTATGCCTAATATGTAAGCAGCTTCCCCGAGGTCTTTCATCGAAAAACTTTTATTCAAGTATCCCTTTATGCTATCCAGAAATTCTATATCATTTCCAATCAGCAATATGTCATCCACATATAGTATCAGAAATGCTACAGAGCTCCCACTCACTTTCTTGTAAATACAGGCTTCTCCAAAAGTCTGTATAAAGCCAAATGCTTTGATCACACTATCAAAGCGTTTATTCCAACTCCGAGATGCTTGCACCAGTCCATAAATGGATCGCTGGAGTTTGCATACTTTGTTAGCTCCCTTTGGATCAACAAAACCTTCTGGTTGCATCATATACAACTCTTCTTCCAGAAATCCATTCAGGATTGCAGTTTTGACATCCATCTGCCATATTTCATAATCATAAAATGCGGCAATTGCTAACATGATTCTGACGGACTTAAGCATCGCTGCGGGTGAGAAGGTCTCATCGTAGTCAACCCCTTGAACTTGTCGAAAACCTTTTGCGACAAGTCGAGCTTTATAGACAGTAATATTACCGTCAGCGTCAGTCTTTTTCTTGAAGATCCATTTATTCTCAATTACTTGCCGATCATCGGGCAAGTCAACCAAAGTCCATACTTTGTTCTCATACATGGATCCCATCTCAGATTTCATGGCCTCAAGCCACTTTGCGGAATCTGGGCTCACCATCGCTTCTTCATAGTTCGTAGGTTCATCATGATCTAGTAGCATGACTTCCAGAATTGGATTACCGTACCACTCTGGTGCGGATCTCACTCTGGTTGATCTACGTGGTTCGGTAGTATCTTGTCCTGAAGTTTCATGATCATCATCATTAGCTTCCTCACTAATTGGTATAGGTATCGCAGAAATAGTTTTCTGTGATGTACTATTTTCCAATAAGGGAGCAGGTACAGTTACCTCATCAAGTTCTACTTTCCTCCCACTCACTTCTTTCGAGAGAAACTCCTTCTCTAGAAATGATCCATTCTTAGCAACGAATGTCTTGCCTTCGGATCTGTGATAGAAGGTATACCCAACAGTCTCCTTTGGGTATCCTATGAAGACACATTTCTCTGCTTTGGGTTCGAGCTTATCAGGTTGAAGCTTTTTCACATAAGCATCGCAGCCCCAAACTTTAAGAAACGACAACTTTGGTTTCTTGCCAAACCATAGTTCATAAGGCGTCGTCTCAACGGATTTTAATGGTACCCTATTTAACGTGAATGCGACCGTCTCTAAAGCATAACCCCAAAACGATAGCGGTAAATCAGTAAGAGACATCATAGATCGCACCATATCTAGTAAAGTACGATTACGACGTTCAGACACACCATTACGTTGTGGTGTTCCGGGTGGCGTGAGTTGTGAAACTATTCCACAATTTTTCAAATGTACACCAAACTCGTAACTCAAATATTCTCCTCCACGATCAGATCGTAGAAACTTTATTTTCTTGTTACGATGATTTTCAACTTCACTCTGAAATTCCTTTAACTTTTCAAATGTTTCAGACTTATGTTTCATTAAGTAGATATACCCATATCTGCTTAAATCATCTGTGAAGGTGAGAAAATAACGATATCCGCCATGAGCTTCAATATTCATCGGACCACATACATCGGTATGTATGATTTCCAATAAATCTGTTGCTCTCTCCATAGTACCGGAGAACGGTGTTTTAGTCATCTTGCCTATGAGGCACGGTTCGCAAGTACCAAGTGATTCATAATCAAGTGGTTCCAAAAGCCCATCAGTATGGAGTTTCTTCATGCGCTTTACACCGATATGACCTAAACGGCAGTGCCACAAATAAGTTGCACTATCATTATCAACTCTGCATCTTTTGGCTTCTACATTATGAATATGTGTATCACTACTATCGAGATTCAACAAGAATAGACCACTCTTCAAAGGTGCATGACCATAAAAGATATTACTCATATAAATAGAACAACCATTATTCTCTGATTTAAATGAATAACCGTCTCGCATTAAACAAGATCCAGATATAATGTTCATGCTCAACGCTGGCACCAAATAACAATTATTTAGGTCTAATATTAATCCCGAAGGTAGATGTAGAGGTAGCGTGCCGACCGCGATCACATCGACTTTGGAACCGTTTCCCACGCGCATCGTCACCTCGTCCTTTGCTAGCGTCCGCTTATTCCGTAGTCACTGTTTCGAGTTGCAAATATTAGCAACAGAACCAGTATCAAATACCCAGGTGCTACTGCGAGCTCTAGTAAGGTACACATCAATAACATGTATATCACATATACCTTTGTTCACCTTGCCATCCTTCTTATCCGCCAAATACTTGGGGCAGTTCCGCTTCTAGTGACCAGTCTGCTTGCAGTAGAAGCACTCAGTTTCAGGCTTAGGTCCAGACTTGGGTTTCTTCTCCTGAGCAGCAACTTGCTTGCTGTTCTTCTTGAAGTTCCCCTTCTTCTTCCCTTTGCCCTTTTTCTTGAAACAAGTGGTCTTGTTGACCATCAACACTTGATGCTCCTTCTTGATTTCTACCTCCGCAGCTTTCAGCATTGCGAAGAGCTCGGGAATAGTCTTGTTCATCCCTTGCATATTATAGTTCATCACGAAGCTCTTGTAGCTTGGTGGCAGTGATTGGAGAATTCTGTCAATGACGCAATCATCTGGAAGATTAACTCCCATCTGAATCAAGTGATTATTATACCCAGACATTTTGAGTATATGCTCACTGACAGAACTGTTCTCCTCCATCTTGCAGCTATAGAACTTATTGGAGACTTCATATCTCTCAATTCGGGCATTTACTTGAAATATTAACTTCAACTCCTGGAACATCTCATATGCTCCATGACGTTCAAAACGTCGTTGAAGTCCCGATTCTAAGCCGTAAAGCATGGCACACTGAACTATCGAGTAGTCATCAGCTTTGCTCTGCCAGACGTTCATAACATCTGGCGTTGCTCCAGCAGCAGGCCTGGCACCCAGCGGTGCTTTCAGGACGTAATTCTTCTGTGCAGCAATGAGGATAATCCTCAGGTTACGGACCCAGTCCGTGTAATTGCTACCATCATCTTTCAACTTTGCTTTCTCAAGGAACGCATTAAAATTCAACGGAACAACAGCACGAGCCATCTATCTACAATCAACATAAACAAGCAAGATACTATCAGGTACTAAGTTCATGATAAGTTTAAGTTCAGTTAATCAAATTACTTAGGAACTCCCACTTAGATAGACATCCCTCTAATCCTCTAAGTGATCACGTGATCCAAATCAACTAAACCATAACCGATCATCACGTGAGATGGAGTAGTTTTCAATGGTGAACATCGTCATGTTGATCATATCTACTATATGATTCACGCTTGACCTTTCGGTCTCTGTGTTCCGAGGCCATATCTGCATATGCTAGGCTCGTCAAGTTTAACCTGAGTATTCTGCGTGTGCAAAACTGGCTTGCACCCGTTGTAGATGGACGTAGAGCTTATCACACCCGATCATCACGTGGAGTTTGGGCACGACGAACTTTGGCAACGGTGCATACTCAGGGAGAACACTTCTTGATAATTTAGTGAGAGATCATCTTATAATGCTACCGTCAGTCCAAGCAAGATAAGATGCATAAAAGATAAACATCACATGCAATCAATATAAGTGATATGATATGGCCATCATCATCTTGTGCTTGTGATCTCCATCTCCGAAGCACCGTCATGATCACCATCGTCACCGGCGCGACACCTTGATCTCCATCGTAGCATCGTTGTCGTCTCGCCAATCTTATGCTTCCACGACTATCACTACCGCTTAGCAATAAAGTAAAGCATTACATCGCGATTGCATTGCATACAATAAAGCGACAACCATATGGCTCCTGCCAGTTGCCGATAACTTGGTTACAAAACATGATCATCTCATACAATAAAATCAGCATCATGTCTTGACCATATCACATCACAACATGCCCTGCAAAAACAAGTTAGACGTCCTCTACTTTGTTGTTGCAAGTTTTACGTGGCTGCTACGGGCTTAAGCAAGAACTCATCTCACCTACGCATCAAAACCACAACGATAGTTTGTCAAATAGACTCCGTTTTAACCTTCTCAAGGACCGGGCGTAGCCACACTCGGTTCAACTAAAGTTGGAGAGACAGTCGCCCGCAAGCCATCTATGTGCAAAGCACGTTGAGGGAACCGGTCTCGCGTAAGCGTACGCGTAAGGTTGGTCCGGGTCGTCTCGTCCAACAATACCGCTGAACCAAAGTATGACATGCTGGTAGGCAATATGACTTGTATCGCCCACAACTCACTTGTGTTCTACTCGTGCAAATAACATCAAACCATAAAACCTAGGCTCGGATGCCACTGTTGGGGAACGTAGTAATTTTAAAAAAATTCCTACGCACACGCAAGATCATGGTGATGCATAGCAACGAGGGGGAGAGTCTGATCTACGTACCCTTGTAGATCGCAACGGAAGCGTTGACACAACGTAGAGGAAGTAGTCGTACGTCTTCTTCCCGATCCAACCGATCCAAGCACCGTTACTCTGGCACCTCCGAGTTCTTAGCACACGTTCAGCTCGATGACGATCCCCGGGCTCCGATCCAGCAAAGCTTCGGGGAGGAGTTTCGTCAGCACGACGGCGTGGTGACGATCTTGATGTACTACCGACGTAGGGCTTCGCCTAAGCACTACAACGATATGATCGAGGTGGAATTTGGTGGCAGGGGGCACCGCACATGGCTAAGGAACGATCTCAATGATCAACTTGTGTGTCTATGGGGTGCCCCCTGCCCCCGTATATAAAGGAGCAGGGGAGGAGAGGCGGCCGGCCTAGGAGTTGGCGCTCCAAGGGGAGTCCTACTCCCACCGGGAGTAGGACTCCTTCTTTCCTTGTTGGAGTAGGAGAAGGGGAAAGAGGGGGAGAGGAATAAGGAAAAGGGGGCTGCGCCCCTTGTCCAATTCGGACCAGAGGGGGGGCGCAGGCCTCCTTCCTTTTGGCCTCTCTCCTCTATTCCCGTATGGCCCAATAAGGCCCGTATACTCCCCGGCGAATTCCCGTAACTCTCCGGTACTCCGAAAAATACCTGAATCACTCGGAACCTTTCCGAAGTCTGAATATAGTCGTCCAATATATCGATCTTTACGTCTCGACCATTTCGAGACTCCTCGTCATGTCCCCGATCTCATCCGGGACTCCGAACTCCTTCGGTACATCAAAACTCATAAACTCATAATATAACTGTCATCGAAACCTTAAGCGTGCGGACCCTACGGTTCGAGAACAATGTAGACATGACCGAGACTCGTCTCCGGTCAATAACCAATAGCGGGACCTGGATGCCCATATTGGCTCCTACATATTTTATGAAGATCTTTATCGGTCAGACCGCATAACAACATATGTTGTTCCCTTTGTCATCGGTATGTTACTTGCCCGAGATTCGATCGTCGGTATCCAATACCTAGTTCAATCTCGTTACCGGCAAGTCTCTTTACTTGTTCCGTAATACATCATCTCACAACTAACACATTAGTTGTAATGCTTGCAAGGCTTATGTGATGTGCATTACCGAGAGGGCTCAGAGATACATCTCCGACAATCGGAGTGACAAATCATATTCTCGAAATACGCCAACCCAACATCTACCATTGGAAACACCTGTAGTACTCCTTTATAATCACCCAGTTACGTTGTGACGTTTGGTAGCACCCAAAGTGTTCCTCCGGCAAATGGGAGTTGCATAATCTCATAGTCATAGGAACATGTATAAGTCATGAAGAAAGCAATAGCAACATACTAAACGATCGGGTGCTAAGCTAATGGAATGGGTCATGTCAATCAGATCATTCAACTAATGATGTGACCTCGTTAATCAAATAACAACTCTTTGTTCATGGTTAGGAAACATAACCATCTTTGATTAACGAGCTAGTCAAGTAGAGGCATACTAGTGACACTCTATTTGTCTATGTATTCAGACATGTATTATGTTTCCGGTTAATACAATTCTAGCATGAATAATAAACATTTATCATGATATAAGGAAATAAATAATAATTTTATTATTGCCTCTAGGACATATTTCCTTCAACTTGGACATCCGCTGACACCCTTTGACTCTCAAGCACCACGTATCCTAGTGTCAAGAAAAAATCTTTTCCAAAAAATGTTTATACGAAAACAGACCAATTCTTCAAAGTATCCATATATGAGTTGAACCATTAAATTTGGATATCCAAATTCAAACATGCATGACATATGCAAAACTAAAAATATGTGCAATCCTTTCTTTGTGGATAATACTGTATGTGCAATCCCAGATCTTAAACGGAGGCTACACGGAGCCTTGCTCTCTGCCAGCCAGCTAGTTCAGCTGCTCCACACGTAGACAACACGTAGCACGCCACATAAACGCACAAAGAAAGAAAGAAATGACTTCTCCATCGTCCACACCTGGAGGCTCGATCAGTTTTGCAAAAAACAGTAGGTAGCATCCATGTGTACGCACGGTTTTTTTTGAAAGGAACACCGCATTCCATTACCGCACCATACTGGCAGAGGCGCCAGATACAATGTTGGTCACATCAGGAGGGAATTGGCCCAACCAGACTTCATGACTACCAATCCCTGAGCTTGCACCACGCGCTGCTAAATTATGTGCTACAACATTACATGCCCATGGGCAAACAGAAATATTGAAGCTATCAAAGGATACATCTAGCTGGAATTTAATCTCTCTAAACAGGGTTCCAAGATGCGACCAGTCAAAATCGCTGCTAGTGATAGCTTGTTTCAGGTTTAGAGCGTCTGTTTCCAAGATTATACGCCTGCACCCCATTTCTGATGCACACCAAATTGCATTAAGAGCTGCATGTGCTTCAGCTTGTAAGGCATCACCCATATTATGTAAATGTCCTGCACCAGCAGCCAACACTTCTCCATTTTCATTCCTGATGACAATGCCCCATCCTCCTGAATTTGTGTCTTCCCGAAAAGCACCATCACAATTAATTTTCAAGAAGTTTGCAGGAGGTGGTTTCCAAACCTGGGCTTGTCGTTGGCAGAAACTTTTCCTTTTGTTCAACGGGTTCATGTACTCACCCACATGCTTCATTACTGAAAATTGGAGATCTTCAATGGTTCTTGAAGCCTCGCCTTGATTGCACTTATTTCTGTTTGACCACCATAGCCAGAGTAGTGTGCATATGGTCATCTTCTTTTCAATCTCTGCTCTCAAAATCTCCTCGATAACCCCTTCAGTTTTAGTGCATCCTGCAAGTTTACATCTTCATTCCTCTAGTTGAAGGGCTCTCCATAGAGCTTTAACCTTTTTGCATCTGAAAAATAAGTGCCCCCCATCCTCATTTAATCGGAGACATACAGGGCAGATGGGTTCAACATGCACTCCTCGACGGATTAACTTCGTTCGTGGAAGGCTATTTGAAGCTAGCCTCCATAGGAAGTGGATAATTTTGTTTGGCAAGGGAAGCGACCACAACCTTTTCCATGGTGGGTTAGAATTGTTCCTGTTATCTCCTGAGCTGCTAGGAATGCCTCTCCTGGACTCCAATGCTTCTGAATCCCTAGCTACTCTGTAAGCAGACTTCACTGAGAAGATTCCTCTTTTATCAAAGTGCCATGAAGGGAAATCCTCTTGGTTTTCATGGATGGGGATTTTTAGTATCTCATTAACATCATCTTGGTTGAGAGTTTGATTTAGGAGTCCTTCATCCCATGAGTTTGTCGCTGGATTGATGAGTTCCTCCACTTTGGTGATTAAGTGGTTCCTGCCCCGCACCGAAGAAACTCTCCTGGACACACCCCTAGGGATCCAAGGGTCCTCCCATATGTTGATTTGTCTTCCATCCCCCACCCTCCAAATGACGCCTTTATTGAGCAGCTTAATACCTTTGAAGATGCTTCTCCAAGCGTACGATATCCCGTTCCTGCTTTTCGCTCTCAAAAGTTGGCCATCTGGGAAGTATTTTGCTGAAAGTACTCTTGCACAAAGCAAATTAGGGAATTGAAGAAGCCTCCATACTTGTCTAGCTAACATGGCCAGGTTAAAAGAATGGAGATTTCTGAATCCTAGACCTCCGACACTTTTCGGCAAAGATAGTCTTTCCCAATTGACCCAATGAATCTTGTTTTTCTTGTCCACTTAGCTCCACCAATATTGATAGATCATAGTGCTTAAATCATCACAGAACGTCTTAGTCAAGTCAAAGCATGACATTGCATACACAGGAATAGCTTGGGCCACTGCCTTAATGAGCACCTCTTTGCCCGCTTTTGACAAGAGTTTCTCATTTCCACCCTGGATTTTCTTCCAGATCCTCTCTCTAATATAGGCAAAGGTTTTCGACTTTGATTTACCAATATACGGTTTTTGCATGCTAAGAATGACGATATGGGGATCGCTACTAATTCTTCAGGAGTCGATCTCCTGTCGCACGATATATATAGTTATTACGCATCATTATTGGCAGAGTCGTTGTTGCTGATCTCCATAAGTCCTAAGGGTCGAAAAAATTTAAGGGGTCTGTTCGAGCCCCTTTTTTTGACTGAAATTGTAAAAAACGGTTATTTTATGGATTTGACCACTTATGCGGGGTCTGCTAGAGATGCTCTCCCTCCCAACCTCCCAGTTTTATGGCAGGCCTTGCTTTGTTTAACATTGCAGCCAGCATTGCCCTTGTGGTAGCTCATCTCTCAGTTTTATATATGCTCGGAATCGGAGGCTTGCATATTCATTTTCTGTCATTGATACAAGCAACCGTCTGTGCAAGCAGCTTTTTTTTAGAGTCACTCGCAAAAAAAAGTACAGATATAACCAAAACCACAGCTTCTTATTCTTATGCAGTTGTGCCATGTGTGGATTTAAAAGTGATGTTGTAAACAAAGTTGAGGGTCGATCGCTGGCCTGACATTTTTTTTTGAAGGAAAAGGTAGATCATGATCTACCTTATGCATTCAAAACGGGCGAGGCCCGACCGGTTGAGAACCAGATTACATGAAGGTGGCGTAAACGCTGCGACAGTGTAGCTGGCCGTCACCTGGCCTAAGAAAAGGTGGGATGGGTAGGAGTATAAGGGGTATGGAAAAGAGCAGCAAGATTACACAGCTTAAGCCTATCAACATTGTTATTCGCACGATTACTCCATAGACGTAGAAGGTCCGCAATCGTGTTCAACACCTTGCCAGCAGACCATCGTGTGTGGTGGAAGACTTGCTCGTTTCTGGCAGACCAGAGGGACATGGCGCAGGCGGCAAAAACAATGTGCCAAAGGTTGCCATATGCAGGGGGTTCCGTAGCGAGTAGGAATTCTTGGAGATCATTGGATCTTCTTGCATTGTCCTGTACACCTGCTTGCTCCCAAACAACATCAGCAAGTCTGCATCTGAGGATGATATGGCTGCTGTTTTCAGTTGCAGGGCACAGGTCGCAACCGTTGTGCGTTGTGATTGATGTCCAGCCTTTCTTGAGGATATTATCCCTTGTGTTCAATCTACCCCGCAAAGCCGGCCAAAGGAAGACTCGGTATCTGTTGGGTATCATAGTGTCCCATATCTCTGGAGCAGCTGGGCAAAGGATCCCTCTGAAGGTGAGTAGCTCATAGAAGAAGGCAGTAGTGACTTCTCCAGCTTTCATGGAAGGGCTCCTCTGATCTGTGTCTGGGGATGGATGCACTCCAACTAGAATCGTCAGTAAGGCCTCCATTTCTCTTGTGGCTGTTGCGGTCAGATTCGGATGTAGTTTGATGTTCCATTGTCCATCCATGAACTGCGAGGCAACAGTGCAATAAGGTGATTGTGCAAAGGTGAAGAGAATCGGGAAAGAGAATTTCAGTCTTCCACAATCCAGCCACCAGTCGTGCCAGAAGGAGATTTTGGAGCCATTCCCCAAGGTACATCTCGTTGAGTCCATAACTGTCTTGATGGCTGATGTCAGACAATTCCAGGTAGCAGTGTCCCGATGATGTTTAGCCATGGGGATAGTATGCTGATAGTATTGCAAAGTGAACCAGTCATAGCACGGTATTCCACTTGATTGCAGAATGTTGTATGCAAGTTTGCATATCATGGCATAGTTATGAGCCCTGAGGTCTCTGATTCCCAATCCGCCATTGGCCTTTGGCAAAGTAACATAGTCCCATGCAACAAGACACTGACCACCAGATGCTTTATTCTTGCCTTGCCATAAGAAGCCTTTGAGAATTTGTTCTAGCCCTTTATGAGGATAGGTGTCGATTAGATGTATTGGTTAGTCGATTCGTGGGTGAATCGCTGGCCTGACATGAGACAAGGAAAACGAGAGAAAAGTGAACTGGCCCGACTGCATAATAATTGATTAATTAGGTGGAAGTACCTATCCTTCCATGAGCAAACGTACATGGCTACATGCCTGCTTTCTTTCTGCTCGCCAAACACAACAATCTATTTTCTGACATATATGGGTCCAAATAGTACCTTTCGATCATCCATTTTTAAACTTTTTAAATGCGATCTCACACATGTTCAGCATTGCATTACATTGTGGTTTAATTATATCCATGTTTCAACTATTGGATGAATCACTAATGGTGTTGCTAATCGCATGCTGACTGTACTACAGTACTAGTTGATGAGTAGTCCACTTCAGAGTACTATCGTGAATAAATAAGCCAAACAGCAGCAGCAGAGCAGAGCAGAGCCGAGCAGAGCAATCTTCTTCTTCTTCGTTCTCTCTTCAATGACCAAGATCCATCCCCTCCCTGCGGCCACCACACCTTCCTCCTCCGATGACCACTGCCAGGGCCAGCGGGGCAGGCAGGCGTACAATTCCCAATGGAGCTAAGATCTCTTAGCCTTACAGTTTTTTTCTATAATACAAACTTACAAGTATGGTAACATCAATAGACAACTAAACGGACAAAATTTAACATGTTGGACTCAATGGAAAGGACATTGGAAGATCTGACATGCATAATTTTCCATCATACAAACTTACAAGTATGCTAACATCGATAGACAACTAAACGGACACAATTTAACATGTTGAACTCAATGGAAAGGACATTGGAAGATCCATTGGTCTGCTGGGTTGAGAAACTATATGGGAGTTCTCATGAATGTCATCATCTTCCGTGCCGCTCTTTTTTTTCTAAGCTGGTAGAACCTCAAATGTCCACTTCAGGCTCTAAATCATAGACATCACTACATTGTTTATGATGGAATCCCCCCCCCCCCCCCCCCCCTCTCAATCATAACATGGAGTCTCCATCACTAGAATATATTTAGAATATATTTAGAGGGTCATCAAGAGCATGAAATGTGCCAATAGCTGATTAAATTTCCAAGAAACTTATATTTTGTTAAGACAGGCTAAATATCACAACCAACTAGTTTCGCTTGAAGAATCTGTGGAACAAATTAACTACATTGGAAAGACAATGGTAGCACATTCCA
Source organism: Triticum monococcum (assembly GCA_034509565.1). Taxonomy (NCBI): domain Eukaryota; kingdom Viridiplantae; phylum Streptophyta; class Magnoliopsida; order Poales; family Poaceae; genus Triticum; species Triticum monococcum. The sequence continues at coordinate 747,146,508 of CM067843.1, read as the reverse complement.
CTCTTAAATCATCTAGGTATTTAACAAACTGCAAATCCATATGCTCGATTGCATTAACCTGCACTTATTTATGTATGCTACTTTTAGAGACAACTTTTCTTTCCTTCATCCTATCATGAGCATGTTCACAAGTTATTACAGATGTTGTCAAATCTAACACTGTACACCCTCTGTCTCAAAATGTAACCCCGTTGTGCGTAGTTGTAACCAAAAGGCGGTCATTATATACTCTTATATAAAAGATTAGTTTGTAAAAATTGCATGATTAATTGTTTCCTCCAAAAATTACATGATAAATTGGAATGCAGGACACAGGGACTTCACCATGTTAGTTGTCTAGTGTACCAAATTAGATGGTTATACTATACCTAGCGGCTAGCTCCGCCTATGTTAGCACTATCACTAACTTTTAAAACAATTACGAGCCTTAGTGCAATACACCAGTAAATGTCTATGCTTGAAAATGACATGATTGTTGCATGGAGAACTTAAAATACTTTATTGACCAATAAGCTTGCTGCCTCGCACATTAAAATGTATGTACTCATGTAAACAGCAACATTACATGAAAGTCCAATGCTTTATAATCTTGCTGGTCCCATGGAATTTTTTCCCTGATTGGCACTAGCATCCACATATATTAACATATGCGCAAAGAGGACGGAAATGAGTAGCAACATGTGGCTCCAGGCCCAACTTGGTCTGTATGGAAACTTTTGTGAGGAAAAGGACTTGAGCGAGGAAATTCAGTACTGACTTAGAAAAAGGGAAGAAAGAAAAGGAAGGCAGTTGGACATCCGCTGACTTCCTTTGGCTCTCAAGCACCACATATCTTACTGACAATAAAAAAATCTTTTCCAAAAAGTGTATATACCAATTCTTCAACATATCCATATATGAGTTCAACTGTTAATTTCCATATCCAAATTCAAACATGTACGGCATGTGCAAAACTAACGACTCCGGCCCTGGTATTCGAAATTTGAATCCGCCATTATTTATCTATTTTGCAGGGAGAATCAAAATATTATTTGTACTAGGGGTCAAGAGTACAGTTTAGATGAAGGTCCTTGACTAAAATGTGTTCTCCCTTTTATCTGGCTTTAATTTCCAAGATACGACGTGTACATCACACGCCTCTGTATCTACTAAGCTCCTGGAGCTTTCTTTCTGGAAAATATGTCCAATACCTGTTCTTAAACTGAGGCTTCGCTCTCTGTCTGTCGTACTGGCTAGCTAGTTGAACTGCTCCACACTAGGCAACCCGTACCATACCATAAACGCGCAAAGAAAGAAAGAAAGAAATTAGTTCTTCATCATCCATACCTGGAGGCTCGACCAGTTTTACAAAATACGCTAGGCATCATGTGTAAAATCCAGCAAGAGCATGAGTAAAATCAAAATCACAGCTTCTTATTCTTATGCAGTTATGCTTTCCGTGAAAAAAATTAACAAAATCTTATGCAGTTCTGCAGTGTGCATACATAAAGTGATGTCGTTGTAAACAAAACAAAGTTGAGGGCCTGACAAGAGACAAGGGAGGGACACAACGACTCAAGTCTGTCGCCCCACGGTCATGAACACTTGATGGAAAACGAGAGAAAACCGAACTGGCCCGACCGCTTAACTAATTGATTAGGTGCAAGTGCTTATCCTTCCTTGATCAAATGTACATGGCCACATGCCTGCTTTATTTCTGCTCGCCAAACACAACAATCTATTTTCTGACATATATGGGTCCAAATAGTAGGTTTCGATCATTCGTTTTTAAACTTGATCTCACACACACACATGTTCAGCATTGCATTGCATTGTGGTTTAATTATATATCCATGTTTCAACTCTTGGGTGAATCACTAAACATGAGTAGATGGAGCATAAACAACTTTGGTGCCGCTCACAACACTGCCATTAACTACCAGACACGGAATAACGAACGAAGCAGTCTACTTCAGAGCACATCCTGAATAAATAGGCCAAACAGCAGCAGCAGAGCAGACCCGAGCCGAGCCGAGCAGAGCAATCTTCTTCTTCTTCGTTCTCTCTTCAATGGCCAAGATCCAGCCCCTCCCTGCGGCCACCTCGCCGTCGTCCTCCGATGATCAGCGGCAGGGCCAGCAGGCGTACACGGTGTGGATGAAGTCGCTGGTGTTCAACGGCAACGGCTGCGCGGTGTACGGCCCCGACGGCGCCGTCGCCTTCCGCGTCGACAACTACGGCTGCAGGGGCGGCCGCGAGGTCTTCTTCATGGACCGCGCCGGCAACGCCCTCATCAGGATCAGGCGCAAGGGCTTCGGCATGTTCAGGAGGTGGGAGGTCTGCCGGTGCGCCCACAACGGCGGCCAGGAGGAGGAGGCCACGCCGTGGTTCAGCGTGCGGCGGGCCGAGAAGGGCGGGGCCGCCGTGGCGATGCACGGCGGCGCGAGGACGTGCTACAGGATGGACGGGTGCTCCGGCGCGCGCAAGCCCGAGTACAGAGTCCGCGGCGTGGATGGCTCGGTCGTGGCGGAGGTGGCGCGGAAGCACACGGCGGCGGGGGTGGTGCTGGGGGAGGACGTGCTGACGCTCACGGTGGCGCCGGAGGTGGATCAGCTGCTCGTCCTGGGCTTGGTCGTCGTGCGTGGCCTCATCAACCGCTCCTTGTGAATTGTGATGCATGGATGGATGAAATGGCAATCCTCCTCTTCTGGTTCAATCCTCTAGCTAGATGATGAGAGTACCGGGCCACCGGTAGGTGGTTCGTGGTACTAATTTCTTCAGACGAACAATTTAGGAAGTTTTTGCCCAAACTGAGGACATGGCGACTCTTTTTGGTGTATGCTTTTTCCCCTTTCTCAAAGGGTTTTTCAATACCATGGTTGTAACAGAGAGAAGCAAAGTTCATCATTTTTTTCTTTGCGGGGTAGCAAAATTCTTCATTATTTGTACTACCTCCGTTTTAAAATATATGAAACCATGGTTGTACCAAAACGTCATATATTTTGGAACAGAAGTAGTATAACAACATAATTGGTTTGATGCCAATGTTGGCAAATACCAAATGTTGACTAATGATTGATTGGCTACCAATTGTTTTTGCCAATCTCACCAAAAAGTTGCCAACTTTTGGTAATTTTGATTTTGGCAAATGTCGACATCAAAATTAGGCTATAAATCTTTGGGTGCCTACTCCCTCTGTATCTAAATATAGGTCTTATGTTTAGATACAGAGGAGTAATAGATTGTACCGTGGTGTTTATTTTGGTCTTCGTTCATGACTTAGAAGGCACAAGCAAGATGTTATGTTTCTCCGTCAAATCGTGGCCCTTTGAAAATCCTAGTCGGATAATATACATCCCTCTGGTTACCCCATCACACACCCAAAAGTGCATGCACTTTTTCTGTTGAGATCAAAAAGTGCATGATTCCACAAGCACACAATGTTAGCATACGAAACTCCAACAAAAGACTTGATGGTCCTTCACAGAATAAACTGAGAAATCTTTTAGAGTACTGAATTTAGTCGCCACCTCGCTGGCCTCTTGGAGGCTGACACACACAAAAATGTTACCCAGTCACTGTCACTTGGAGGCGCAGCGAGCAACTATCGCATTGAAAACGGCTCGCACGAGAAAGTTCAATAGGACACATGGCGACTTCAACGCAAAGAAGAAATAGGAGTGCACATCAACATCAGCCTACTAAAACGACGTATGTGCCAACATAATTAACCCAAGTCAATTTATCGAGGAAAACGAAGTAGAGAGTGTATGCGGAGACGGCGAGGGAGATAGCTGCCAGAAAAGAAAATTAAAGGCGGCTTGAAAGGAGCAGGCCATCTCTATCCCTCCCTCCCAAGGTTGGAATAATTCGCCAGCTGGTCGGGATCGGATGTACGCGACAACTTGAGCCTATCGGCGCAGAAGAAGAAGAAGAACTAGAGCCCATGGCGGTGACTGGCCACCGGAAATGCAACTCCCCACGTCTAGTTCGACCTTCTCAAACCATCAATCAGGCCTGTCCATTTCATCAAGATCTTTGAACCTGTTCGATGCTGCATCATCTTCAATTTGTAGCGGCTTGCATTTTCCACAACACACCTTGAAACTTGCATCCAAAATTTGTTAGGCTTCCCTCTGTCAAAGGCTTGCACATTCTTTCACTTTACATGCATTTGAATTTTGTGGCCGCATGCATCTCTCCGATGCAGAGGCCGGGGGATGACCTCCTTTTCAAAAAAAAAAGGAAAATTTAATTCACCATGGATATCTTATCTTAAACTTATGAGCATCCTTCAGCCATATCAACAACATCAACGAGGATTCATTAATTTCTAGTCTCAGCATGGGTCAAAGATTACAATACGGTCTCACGCCATCAGTTTAGAATAAGCCAGGAAACACAGAAGCCAGTCAGCCACCCAAAAGCTTAGATAAACCACTTATATATATCTAACGAACCCATTGGATTCACAGAAAGGACCAGACTATCCTCAGATCACCATATCTCCTGATGCCTTGCACATTTGTGCAGCGAAGTACTTAAGACGCTTATGCACTTGGACTCTTGGTCGCAGGTGCAATAATCCACTACCTCAGTCTTTGGTTCACCTAATTCATCTGGCGCTGCCAACCTAAGAACAACATTAGCTGCATAGGAATAAACAAGAATGCTGCCAAACTTACAGTACCATCTACTCTAAGAAACAACACATAGCTTAAATGAAGCAACAACGGGTAGGCACAAAGTACGCCAAGTGCAGGTTCAGTTGATGATCATTTGATGCTACATGTTGTAAGATCAGCTTATCCACATTCACATCAAAGAGTCATGATAGTGATTGGCTCCTCTGCAGCAAATATTTCAGTTGGCCTGGGAACTGAAAATAAATGGCCCGAGCAAAATGAACAAGCTAGTTGTAACTTTCTTAAAAATTCCCAATGGAGAAAGGATCTCTTTTTTTAGCATCTAAGGAGATAGGATCTCTTGGCCTTACATTTTCTGTTCATAGTTTGACACGCATAGTTTTCCATCATACAAACTTACAAAGTATGCTAACATCAATAGACAACTAAAGGTACCTAATTTAACATGTTAAACTCAACGAAAAGAACATTGGATGCTCGTAAATGGAAGACTTCCTTTGGTTTGCTGGATTGAGAAACTAGCAAAAGGGCTGGTGAGTTGCAACGGGAGAAAAAAAACCATGATCTCCAATGGTCATGATCACATTTTGATGCATCATCGAGATACACTATCACTCTCAATTTCCTGAAATCATGAAGAAAAAAAATTAAACTCGTCAACATTTTTCAAATTCATGAACACTTCTACAAATTTTCGAACATTTTCTAAAATCAAGAACATGTTTTGAATTCATGAACACTTTATACTGTTTACAAAAAAATTAAAAATTGTGAACATTTTTTAACATTTTTCTTGAATCAGCGAACATTTCTAGAATGGACGAATATTGTTTTGCAAATTGGTGGAACAGTTTTTGAAATTCACAAACATTTTTTTGATTTAACGAACATGTTTTGAAATGCATGATCATTTTTGAATCAGCGAACATTTTAAGAATGAATAAAATATTTTGTAAAACATGAATAATTTTCTAAATTTTTAGGATATTTTTTCATTCAGGAACATTTTTTGAATTGGCGAAATATTTTCCAAATTCATTAACATTCTTTAATACACAAACTTTTTAAAAATCATGAACATTTTTTGATTTCCGAACATTTTTTTTTCAAAATTTTGAATATTTTTTGAATCAGAAAATATTTTTATAAAATCACAAACGTTTTTTGAATCCACAAATATTAATGATTTATTAAATATTTTATTTTAAAATTTCATTTTTAAAATTTCGGAACTTTTTTTAAGTTCAAATTATTTAAAGTACAAAAAGAAGAAATCAGAAAGTAAAAAGAAAAAAAATAAAAAATTTAAAATAGGCCGTCCAGACATGGTTGGCCCAAATGGGCATGCTGCGTCTTATCCCAGCGCGCAGAGCGCATTATAGAGGTCCTTACTGCATGGGCCGGCCCAGGCGGGGTATTCCCGTGCGTGAAACGCTTTTTTAGGTGCATTGATGGATAATATTTTGCAATTTTGGGGCAATTTTCTCTGATGTACCGCAAGAAGAAATAGCCTTTTATTATTAGATATAGATACATGTGCAATTAATGAAAATCATACCAGCCAGGCTGGCACCCCCTCCCTCTCCCAGCCCTGGACAGCCCGCTGCGCGTCCGCCCCTCGGGCGCCATTGATGCACGCGCGTGAGGCCTCCATCTCCCTCATCGTCGTCATCTCCGGTCGTCGGCGGTGTCAGAGGATCCACTTCCATTTATGCAGCGAAGTAAGACGCTTCTTGGTCGCTGATGCCAATAATCCACTACCTCGGTCTCTGTTTCGCCTAATTCGTCTGGCGCTGCCAACCTGAGAACAACATTAGCTGCACGGGATATAAACAAGAATGCTGCCAAACTTACAGTACCATCTACTCTAAGAAACAACACATAGCTTAAATGAAGCAACAACGGGTAGGCACAAAGTACGCTAAGTGCAGGTTCAGATGATGATCATTTGACGCTGCATGTTGTAAGATCAGCTTATCAACATTCACATCAAAGAGTCATGATAGTGATTGGCTCCTCTGCAGCAAATATTTCAGTTGGCCTGGGAACTGAAAATAAATGGCCCAAGCAAAATGAACAAGCTAGTCGTAACTTTCTTAAAAATTCCCAATGGAGATAGGATCTCTCTCCTTTTTTTTGCATGTAAGGCGATAGGATCTCCTAGCCTTACATTTTCTGTTCATAGTTTGACACGCATAGTTTTCCATCATACAAACTTACAAAGTATGCTAACATCAATAGACAACTAAAGGCACCTAATTTAACATGTTAAACTCAACGAAAAGAACATTGGATGCTCATAAGTGGAAGACTTCCTTTGGTTTGCTGGATTGAGAAACTAGCAAAAGGGCTGGTGCGTTGCAACGGAAAAAAAATATCATAATCTTCAATGGCCATGATCACATTTTGCTGCATCATCAAGATACACTATCACTCTCAATTTCCTAAAATCATGAACATTTTTTTAAACTCGTGAACATTTTTCAAATTCATGAACACTTCTACAAATTTTGGAAAATTTTCTAAAGTCAAGAACATATTTTGAATTCATGAAATTTTATACTATTTGCACAAAAGATTTAAAATTGTGAACATTTTTAACAATTTTCTTGAATCAATGAACATTTCTAGACAAACATTGTTTGGAAATTGGTGAAGCAGTTTTTGAAATTCACAAACATTTTTTTGATTTAACAAACATGTTTTGAAATGAATGATCACTTTTTGAGTCAACAAACATTTTAAGAATGAATATACTATTTTGTAATTCACAAACAGTTTTCTGAATTTTTAGGACATTTTTCCATTCGCGAACATTTTTTGAATTGGCGAATTTATTCAAATTCAATAACTTTTTGCAATACAAGAACTTTTTCAAAAACCATGAACATTTTTTCCAAAATTTTGAATTTTTTTGAATAAGCAAAGATTTTTTATAAAATCACAAACATTTTTTGAATCCACAAATATTTTATGACTTATTAAATATTTTATTTTAAAATTCTCATTTGTAATGTTTCGGAACTCTTTTTAAGTCCAAATTATTTAAAGTAGAAAAGGACGAAAACAGGAAAATAAAAATAAAAAATAAAAAACGAATCTTTAAAAACAGGCCACCGGACATGGCCCGGCACGCTACGTCTTCTACCAGCGCGTAGAGCGCGGTATAGGAGGTCTGTACTGCAATGGGCCGGCCCAGCGGGGGTATCCCCCTGTGTGAAATGTTTTTTTTATCACTTATATGCGACATTGGTGGGTAATATTTTGCAACTTTGGAGGAATTTTTCGTGATAGGTCGCTAATTCGTGGTGGGGAATGAGGGGCTTACCACTTGGAAGGGGTGAGGGATGGAGGAGAGACGGCGGTGGTGGGCGGTGGGTGGTGGCGTCGAACCGGAGATGGATACATGCCCGAGACGGGAACTGGAGTGGAGGATGCTGCAGTGTGAGTCGGTCGGGCCCGAGTACAGGAGAGTGAGCCAGGCACGTCTGGGTTAAAAGCTGCGGTGTAGGTTCATGCGTAACGTACTAAAAGAAAAATGGTTGCCCTACGAAAAACATGGTGATCTGGAGTTATTATTGCGGTAGAAAAAAGAGTAGATTTTTGTTTGATGGTTTTCTATTTCTTTGGACTCACTACAAATCTAATGTCATGTTTTTAAACATGTCAAAATGAAAAAAAATATAATAATTATATATCATGAGCCTGGCAATTCCCTGCAGCAAGTTTGGCAAATCCTGACTCCATATTCTTAGCATTTTCAGTTTCTTTTGTGTGTCATGCCAAAAATGCTTTTAGTTTTTTTTTCAAAGAGGCATCCAAAGGACATCTTATATTTGACGGAAAACAATAACTGGTACAATGAAAGACACTTGGAGGCAAACCGGCCAATACAAAACAAAATTACATTATACGCCATCCTTTTGGAGATTAAAAATTAGACTGAATCTCCCTCAAAAAAAATTAGACTGAATCAACAATAAAGGAAATGGGCATCTGTGGTGACTTCGCCATTCTTAAAATGTTGTGACGGTTCGGTATCTGGAAAGTGCCATAAGAATGGAGCACGATCCCCTGACGTACGGCCCCCTGACGTGAGGCCACTGACAGATGGGTCTGGGCCCACACGGCAGTGTGTGGGCCGTACGTCAGAGGAGCCGCGTCCCATAAGAATACGGTGAGTGTGTTTATATGGGTGAGCGTATATGCGTGTATGTAAGCATTGCCATGGTACCATGCTCAAAATAGAAGTTGACTGAAATTATAATTTGGGTAAATCGATTTTGTGAAAGGAGAAATAGTTGGAGAGGAAAGAAAAGACAGTTGTTGGATCTCTCTCCCGAAACGCCATATAAAGCCAACGATAGGTGTTGTGGCAGAAACAATACAATCACGCCTAAAAGAAAAGAAAGATAAAATACAAAAGGAACAAATGTCGAGAACGGCGGATCAACAAAAACGAAGAAGCTTCACAACCGTTATGCTCACCGAGTATCTTCATTAAGCTTCTAGACTCCGAAGCGTCAGTGTCAATCAGCACCTCCAAGACGATCATTAATAACTGTTGTACTAAGCATATTCATTGATAGCCATTTTATCTGGAACTATATTGAGTTGCCTATGTATGTTGGGCTGTTGGCCTTATCATTTCTGTGGAGGGGAAAGTGCTTTTGAACATGATGATGAAGTCTATGCAGACTCTGGGCAACAAACATGTTGGTGGAGGAGAGGAGAGGAGAGGAGAGGAGCAGAGCAAAAGGAAGAAAGGAACACTCTTTCCTCCTCTACATCCAGCAGATTTCCCCCACCGGCCGCCGGACGCCACCAGATACACCGCAGGCTCCGGGGAGGCGCATCTGCCCCGCCCCGCCTCGCCCGCCGGCACGCCGCCGCCAGTGACTGACTGACCCTCTTTATAAACTTCCGTGAACCACCCACCCAACCACTCGGAGCCGGATCGGAGAACCCATCCATCCCCACACCACCACCACAGATGGCGTCCGACTCCGCCGCGAGGGTCGACGGCAGCGCGCTCGCAGGTCGCGCCCTGGCGGCCGCCGGGGCGCGGCACATGTTCGGGGTGGTGGGCATCCCGGTGACGTCCCTGGCCTCCCGCGCGGCCGCCGCGGGCTGCCGCTTCCTCGCCTTCCGCAACGAGCAGTCCGCGGGGTACGCCGCCGCGGCCTACGGCTTCCTCACGGGCCGCCCCGGCCTGCTCCTCACCGTCTCCGGGCCCGGCTGCGTCCACGGCCTCGCCGGCCTCTCCCATGCCACCGCCAACGCCTGGCCGCTCCTCATGGTCTCCGGCTCCTGCGACCAGCGAGACGCCGGCCGGGGCGACTTCCAGGAGCTCGACCAGATCGCCGCCACCGCGCCCTTCGCCAAGCTCGCCGTCAAGGCCGCCGCCATCGCCGACATCCCCCGCCTCGTTTTCCAGGCCCTCGCCGCCACCGTCGCCGGCCGCCCCGGCGGCTGCTACCTCGACATCCCCTCCGACGTCCTCCACCAAACCCTCGCCGAATCTGAGGCGGCTTCCCTCATAGCGGAGGCCGTGGCCGCGGCCGGTTCCGCCGATCCGTCCCCGCCGAAACACAAGTCCCTGGACCAGGGCATCGTGGAGGCGGCCGAGCTGCTCCGGCGCGCGGAGCGGCCGCTGGTTGTGGTCGGGAAGGGCGCGGCGTACGCCCGCGCCGAGGAGGCGATCCAGAAGCTGGTGGACACCACCGGCATCCCCTTCCTTCCCACTCCCATGGGGAAGGGGGTCGTGCCGGATGTGCACCCACTCTCCTCCACCGCCGCGCGTTCCCTCGCCATTGGGCAGTGCGATGTGGCGCTCGTCGTCGGCGCGAGGCTCAACTGGTTGCTTCACTTCGGTGAGCCTCCCAAGTGGTCCAAGGATGTCAAGTTCATACTTGTGGACGTTTCTGAAGATGAAATTGAGCTTCGGAAGCCCCAGGTCGGTCTGGTTGGGGATGCAAAGAGAGTCGTTGAGCTCCTCAACAGGGAGATCAAGGATCAGCCATTCTGCTTGGCGCGATCGCACCCGTGGGTTGATGCAATCACCAAGAAGAGCAAGGATAATGTGCTTAAGATGGAGGCACAGCTTGTGAAGGATGTTGTGCCGTTCAATTTCATGACACCCATGCGGATCATTCGTGATGCGATCCTTGCCGAGGGGAGCCCTGCTCCAATAGTGGTCTCGGAAGGGGCCAATACCATGGATGTTGGCAGGGCTGTGCTTGTGCAGAATGAGCCAAGGACAAGACTGGATGCAGGGACATGGGGAACGATGGGTGTTGGGTTGGGGTACTGTGTTGCAGCAGCAGTGGCTGAGCCAGAACGGCTCGTAGTTGCTGTGGAGGGCGACTCTGGATTTGGTTTCAGTGCAATGGAGGTTGAGGTACGTGTAATGGCATCCGCTACTTGGTTTAATTTGCGCAAAAGTATTATTGCTACCTTGTTTGTTTCATGTTGTTATTTTCTTTTGCTATTATATCATGCTGTTGTGAGCTGAAATTGACATTTTTGGTTGAGCCAAACAAGGGTAGTAGATTGGGCACTTCATGCTATTGTCAATGAGCATTTCTACCGTGCTTAGAAGGTACCACAAGGTACTGGTACTTCCTAAGCAGAACTGAACAATGAAAAGTAGGTACAATTTCTTACTGGGTTACAGATGCCAAAAGAGAGGATCAACCACACATCTCACACAGCAACATAAATTAATCTTCAGAAGACATCTTTAACTCATTAACACAGAAACACAGACACTATACACCAGCATTCTATACTTTACAAACAGCCATAGGTAAAATTGAGTAGTGGGAGCAGTGGCAGGGGTGGATGAGCATGGATGGGAGGATGCACCCAAGCGGTTGGATCTGAAAAGGAGTACCTCGAGGTCAGTGCGGAGACAAGTTCCGGCTGGTGGTACCCTGTAATGTCGGATATGTGTTTGAGGTTGATACTGATGGCGATGAACCTGTGACGCTTGTGCAGCCGATGCTGCAGTTACTGCCGGCGGCCTGCTACACCTAGGCCGGACTTGGAGATGGAAGCAAAGCAGGGTTGAGAGGTTGTCCAGCTAGGGAAACTCATGGAGGAGGCGTGTGGGGGTTGACGTTATGGTTGCCCGTTAGAGTTGTTAGAGGCATAGACGGGCTTCTTTTTCTTACTCATAAACAGTAGGGGAGGGTTTGCACATGTGTGAAGTTTTTGCAAGTAGCCAGTGAGGGATAGGGTTGTACCCGGTAGTCTCTGCGATCAGAAAATGCCATGAAACATTGCTATTCTACCCTTGTGACTTGGTACCTCCACCTTCACAGCGTCTTGGCATGTAGTACCAGAAGGTACCAAGCAATTATAGCCATTATATGGGGACACGATATGAACCACTGAGCTGCCTTTCCAGGACAGTAGAAATGAACCATTGTCAATAATTCAGACAATACTAGACACATCATCCAAGTACATCAACTCTCACAAGTATTATTGTGAACTATGATTTCTCGAACACACTCTTATCTATGACTTCATGGCAAAAAGGCTCAATTGGTACACAAAGATGAATTGTCATTTAAATAGTATATTTCACACATTAATTTCACAGTTTGATATGCCCCTTGCAAAATGTTGCACAAACTACACTTTTATCATTTCCGTAGTCTATGCTGTTTTTCCAACAAGTATGGTCCTTGAAATTGATTCTTAAAGCTGTGGTTTGGTAGTTTTGACAAAAAAAAATAGGTGCCTGAGGATTGTTCATGCTGGTGCATTTGTAAATACGTGTCTTGAATGTAGAAAACCTGTTTTGGCAACTTACAGATATCACCAGCATTGTAAACACAAATGTGCTGTTGGGTGAGGATGAAAAAAGTCCTTAGGCTATTTAGTGGCGGGAAAAAAAAGCATCGAACATGCCTAAAAAGCACTAAGCAACGCCAGCATTGCCCAGCCACCTCTAGATTCACCAAATATCAGTAGAACAAAACTCCATTCCAGGGGTCTCCAGATGTTTCGCGATAGTGCCCAACTGCCCATAATCGTAGCAATCTTGCACACGAGAATAGCCTGGTTTGGATGACGAAAAGCTTTTTTATAAAATATAACGTCTGGCACAACAAAATAACCCAACAAACTGCCACAAGTCCACACATGGTAGTAGAGTGAAGATTCCATCCTAGACCATCTAACCATTGCCCAAACAATGTGTGTTGCTAGTTGAAGGATTTAAATTGAAATCTATGCGCACTAACCCCCACATGAAGCGAGCAACGTGACAATCAAAGGAGGTGCTGGATAGCCTCATCATGTCCGAGCAACACGACTTCCTTCCTTGCCGGTTTCTTTTGAGCAAATTATCTTTGGTGAGAATTACCACTCGACCCAATTCCACAGGTGAGAGTGAGACAATAGTACATTGAATGGACAGTAAATTGTCCTTTCTGACCCCATGTGTGGCAATCAGGCCCATCAGATAATTGAACCTGTGCTACCAATTCATTCCATGGTACCAGTTAGAGAATCATTCTAGTGACTTATACATCATCAAACTTTTGGCTGTTACTCTTGTCGGTTATATGTTTTTTCTTTGTTTGCCAGCTTCATTCAGATGGCCTTTGTTGTTTCTAACAGCCTTGTTTAGGTATCCTTCATGTGGGCCTTGCTTATTTTGTTTGTTGTGTGTGTTTGTGCCTGATAACTAGTCTGACCTTGAAGAAAATGGTTTTTCCTTGTAAATAAAATAGTTGTATGACACATCAAACATTTTTTTCCACTACGTTGGACCAAATACAGATCTCCTAACTATCTACAATCTTCTGTTTTTACTTTGCAGACCTTGGTGAGGTACCAGCTGCCCGTTGTCGTCATTGTGTTCAACAACAACGGTGTCTATGGTGGCGACAGAAGGGGCCCAGATGAGTTAACAGGCCCCTACAAAGATGACCCCGCGCCAACCTCCTTCGTTCCTGGCGCAGGTTACCACAAGATGATGGAAGCGTTCGGCGGGAAGGGTTATCTTGTGGAGACACCAGACGAGCTAAGATCCGCCCTCTCGGAGTCATTCCGCGCCAGGAAACCAGCGGTGATCAACGTCACCATCGACCCATATGCCGGCGCGGAGAGCGGCAGGATGCAGCACAAGAACTGAGTGCCCGCAGGTGCGATGTTGAAGGGTTCATTCTTCTGTATTGCAGCTGGCGTGTTGAAATCAAAATGGACACCCCGAGGAACTAAGATCTGAACCTACTTGTCGCTGCCCCTGAAATAAGAAGCCCTTCTGGCACTGGACAGTCTCGCCTTCGCCGGTGGCGTGTGACTTTGTATATTGTGTTCGTGGACACTAGCAATTGATTGTATACTTGTACTATAATTCAAGTGTTAGCGGCAGAGTGCAACTGGGACTACTGCTGCGTATCGGTCGCGCAATTCTGTTGAGCTTTTCTGGAAGGTGCCCCATTTAGCGAAAATTGCTAATGAAGCCTGAATTTTTTTATGTTCCGAAAATTTCTGAAAAAATTACACACATACCTATGAATGTATACTACTTGCGTGTAAAGTTTCACGGCGAAATACATTTTTTACGTGAGCTACACTAAAATAACAAAATCATAATGTTTCTAGCTAATGAAGCCTGAAATTTTTTATTTTCCAAAAAATTCTGAAAAAAAATACACACACACACATACCTATGAATGTACACTACTTGCGTGTAAAGTTTCACGGCGAAATACATTCTTTACGTGAGCTACACTAAAATAAAAAAATCGTAATGTTTCTAGCACATGTACTATTCACTATTAAGATATACTCCATGAACATGATTTTGTTTGGCCATGGTTTTTTTTTGCGAGCTCACACAAATGTATTTCATAATAAAAGTTTGTATACATCTATAAGTACTTCTGTATATATTTTTCTGCTTTTTAGAATAAAAAACGAATTTTAAATTATGAAATACTTCCATGGAGCCCTAGAACTAAAAAGCCTCACTACCAATTATAGTTGGCCATCCGTTGGGCCGGGCCTAACAAAGCCCAAGGCGGAAAACCTAGGCTCGGGCCCGGCTGCCGGGCCTAGTTTTTAGGCCCGAGCTCATCCCGTCAGTGAAAAGGCCCACCGAGCCTCGGGCCCAAAACGCAAAAAAGTCAAGCCCAGGCCCGACCCAACGTGTGCTTCAAGCTCAAAACTCAGGCCCAGGCCTGGCCCATGGGAAAGATCGGGTCGGGTTAGGTCGGGCTTTTTTTGGTCGGGTCGGGTATCCCATGGCCAGGTATACTACCAATCCATTTAGTTGTTATACTACAAATTGCCTAAAAAAGTTGTTATACAAGTGGAACAAGACCTGTAGCTTTTCTTCGGACGATGTTCGACATGTACTAGAGCATGTCAGCCGCTGACTCGAAGAGTTGCGTGGATTCCTCCCCCCCTCCCCCCGTGGGAGATGTGAAGGGAAATGTAGATGGAGTTCTACCTGAAGGGAACAGAAGAAGCGTAGCTGCTGCTATATTTCGGTCTAAGGATGGAAAGTTCTTAGGGTCTTCGGCAATAGTAATCATGGGGTCATGGAGCCAGCTACTCCATCTGTAAAGAAATATAAGAGCATTCAATTTGAACCTCCGCCTCTCCCATGGACTCTGCGGCCCATAGACACCTCCCTCCCAACCCCGCCTCCCACGCCCACCACTATAGCTTCTCGTCCGCCTCGTCAGCTCCCTTTTCTCCTCAGCACCGGCACAGGTAAGGATGAAAATGAGACCATTGCACCGTCAGGGAGGTGCGTGAGCCACCGCTGGACAGAGGGAGGGGGATGTTGAAGATGCCTTTAGGGCTCATTTGGTTGATGAGGAAGGAAAACCCAGGGTAGCATACCACCAGGAGAGATTTTTCCCGTGCTCATGGGATCCCCTCTCACAATAGGGAGATATCCTTGGTGCCATTTGGACGTCGTGGGGAAGGGCAGGGAAGTTTGACGAAGCAACCAAATCAGATCAGATAGATTACAGGGAGGAAGGAGATCGTGGGTATGAAGCTCCTCGCGTGCAGTCGATTTTAACAAAGAACGTGTCACTGCTGGCAGGAGGGAGCAGACGAGTCTGCAAGCTTCGGTGCTCGAGGGAGGAAGGTGTTGGAGAAGGCGAGGGGATCCGCGAGACGAAGGAAGTGCAATATAAGAGAATGCCCTAGCAACTCATTTTGCATGAACATCTAGTTTTAGTTTTCACCATACTATGTACTAATATACGTTGTCGAAGAATATACACTATGGAAGCAATGTATTATTATCTTTGTTGAAATTTCAAGGTTGAAAGGAATGGATATTTGAACAGAATTGAAGAGAGTTCATTTTGATTGTCCATAGTTTCATAAAAATGTCGGTAGCATTGAGATACATCTTTAGTTGGTATGATCAAAAGTTCGAGTTAATCAATGATTGAATATATTGAAGTAACCGCTCTATTAGAATGTCACACATCATTATTTGAACACCGTTTATAGAATGTCAGGACGATGAAGAAGGTGCTAAAGTTTGTAGGGACGTGGTTTGAAACAAAGTAAAACACACACACATGTGTGTGTGTGAAATAGAGCCCTTTTACTCCGTAGCAGCGCACGGACATCTAACTAGTATATATTTATAGAGCGAGTATTGCATAGAATACATTTCTCGCAGATCAAATTAAAGACCTGCAAAACGGTGTCTAGCATCCGAAGCGAGTGCTACTACTTTTGTTCTCTAGATAAATATCCAGGCATCGATTGCTGAATGCTGAGTTTGCACCTCAAACAGTGACTGTCTGTGCAACTGACCCTAAACATTTGTACTTAACGGGAATATTCTGAAGCAAATTGCAGGTAGCTTTTTTAAATATAAAATGCAGGTGGCTACTTTCTCTTCTTTAAAATATAGTATAAACCAGAAGCGGACCGGGACCACCCAGAACCTGCCTCCCAACCGGACCAGCGCAGCAGCGCTGCGTGGTGTGGAGAGAGCTCGGCGACCGCGACACCCACACGCGTCGGTGGCATACGCGCCGGGCTTGACAGCGTCCAACCAGTCAGCACCCTCTTTCCTTTCATTCATCATTAACAAATCGCGGGTTAGATTAGCAGCCGGCCCTCGCCGGATTAGTTTACTCGCCGTCGCGGTGGAGATGCCGGGCGACGCCGAGACCATCAGCCAACGGTGGATGATGATTAGCTAGTGGGATTAGTTTAATGGAGGCCCGGCCGGCTGCCGCGGCGATGGGAACGGGGGACAGCCGGACACCCCGTCGTCCGATGCCGCGACCGCGCCACCCCCGCCCGTATCCGGTCCGGTATCCGGCATCCCCCCCTCCGTCGTGCCACTGCCGCTGCCGCTGATATTCTCTGTCTGTCTTCTCCCGCCGATTGGCACCGCCGTTCATCACAACTTGTCGTCACAAATCTTTCCGAGGACAGGATAGGAACAGGATAGGTTCGAATCTGGAGGCAGCGGGGATGCGTTTCGTCCAGGTTCGGATCCAATCCGGATCGGTCGGCTTGCTCACGGCGTCCCTTTCTTTGTGTCGTCCATGTGCGGAAGGCGACGCGCGGGTGCGATGTATGGTTTTTTCTTTTTCTTTTTGGCATCTTGGCTCCTTCCTTCGTGCCGTCGTAAACGTTCGTGCACACACACAATGCATACGGTTGATCTAAAAAGGGGAGCGGGTTTGAGCTTGTAGTAGTACAGCAGAGGTAGCTACACGGCCCATCGGAATTACTGTCACACGCTTAGAAATTCCTCTTTTTACAGCGACACATTTATAAGCTTTGCTTCTTCTTTTTCTTGAAAAAAGAGGCAGAAATGGTTTGGCCGCCACCCTATCCCCATCCCTCTCACCTCGCCGCTTGCCCTCCTCTCCCGCCGCATAGTTCTTGGGTCCTGGGCCTATTGTCCAGCCAGGACTCTTTCCTTCGCACGGGGTTAGTCCAATTGTAAAGGATTTCTCTAGACCAACTTATTGAACATTTTTTTTTGCGGAAAAAATGCTTGTATTACCCATTCATCGGAATATTACAATCATCTCGAACAATGTTCAAAACCTCTGTAGGAGCCGAAGCAATCCAAGTCATAGTCCTACTCTGAAGCCTTCCAAAGGTAGCTAAAGAATCACTAGCCTTGTTCTGGGAACGCAAAATGCGAGTAATACAAGTGAGTCTAAGACTCATGAGGTATTTGATCTCATTGACAAGAGAAGCATAAACTGAACGGTCCGTTTCACTTCCAGTAATCATGGAGATAGCTTCGACTGAATCCATCTCCACCAAGATAGGAGAATCTGTATGCTGGATAGATGCAGACAAGCCCTCCATAACAGCATAAAGCTCCGCTTCCAACGCATCTCTGCAGGAGTATAAAGCCATGCATGCAGAAAATA
This sequence comes from Triticum monococcum, assembly GCA_034509565.1. NCBI lineage: Eukaryota > Viridiplantae > Streptophyta > Magnoliopsida > Poales > Poaceae > Triticum > Triticum monococcum. Next base: position 747,128,480 of record CM067843.1, on the reverse strand, counting down.
TGATGTCGCCGGCAGAGTTCCTCAATATCATGCCCGCTCCAGCCGCTTCAGATGCGGCAAAAGAGCCGTCAGTATTAAGCTTCACCCAGCCTTGTCTTGGTTTGGTCCATCTCACTTCTGTAGCTGAAGCTCGTGTAAATGTAGGGGCTGGAATAAACTCAATGACAGACTTCCCTTTAACAGGATCAATATGAGTATTCAACTTGATGGTTACCAAAGACTGCAGGTAACTCTCAAGAAATCTGATGGAGGATTCCATTGGTGGTGCTGGTTTAAAATGGACAAGTTCATTATGCACAAACCATGCCCTCCAAAAGATCATTAGTATCGTACACCGTTCGATCTCGGTTAATGGAGCAAGGAATTCCAGCGGCCACTCTTTCCCGACAGGTCTGAGTGACTCAATTTTCGGCAAACACCATTTACTGGCCATAATGATATATAAATCACGCCCTAGTTGGCATCGGGTGAATGGGTGGTAGTTATCCTCCTCTTCAACACCACACACTGGGCAAAAGCTAGTTACTTCCATACCAAACCGATGCTTATTTTTCCAAGTTGGGAGAGCATCTGTGGCAATTCGCCAACCGAAGTTCTTAATAGTAGGCGTTGCAACACAGTTCCAAATGAACTTCCAGGAAGATCTGCTCCCTGTTGGCGATGAGCTCGAAGCTACTGAACTATCCCGATTCAGCTCATCAAAGGCTAATTGATAAGCACTCTTTACAGAAAAAACGCCCAACTTCCCAGGACCCCATGCTATAACATCTTCCCCCAATCTTGGTGAAGCCCGGATTTTCAAAATCTCATCCACATCCGATGGAACAAAATATTGTGTGAGCAAGTTCACATTCCATGAACCATTCAGATTCAACAAATCAGACACAAAACGAATACAACATCTCCCTTGCTGAGAAATAGGTTTATATGAGAACGGTCTGGGAATCCAATTATCACGCCACACCCTTACACTTTTTCCATTGCTAATCCGCCAGACTAATCCTTTCTTGAGTAGTTCTAGGCCATAGCTGATAGCTTGCCATGAGGAGGATGCATTGCCCGTGAAAACGGTATCTTCTAGCTTGCCAACAGGGTAGTATCTCGCCTTCAACACCTAAGCACATAGACTATCAGGTCTAGTAATTAGTCTCCAAGCTTGTCGGGCAAGCAAGGCTTGATTAAATAACTGGTAGTCCCTAAACCCTGCACCACCTCTATCTTTAGGTTGCAAAAGATGATTCCACCCCCTCCAGTGCACCTTTCTTTTCCCCTTCAAGGATCCCCAATAGAAATTCCTCACCATCCTCGTGAGATCGTCACAAACAGAGAAAGGGAGTTTGAAAACTCCCATAATATAAGTTGGTAGCACTTGGGCCACCGACTTAATTAGGACCTCTCTGCCAGGCTGAGCCAAGAATCCGTCATCCCACTGAATAAGCCACTTAGTGAGCCATGCCTGGAGATTCTGGAATTTCCCTTTCGACATTCGCCCTTCCGGAGTAGGAAGTCCCAAATATTTTTCCTCGAAGACCAAACTGGTTACACTTAAGGCATCATGAACTTGTTCCTGTATTGCCGGAGGACAAGAGTATCCAAAAAACAAGGAGCACTTTGTGTAATTTAGAGCTTGCCCTGTGGCTGACCCATATAAGTCTAGAACTGCCCGCACATTTTTTGCCTGTGCTCTTGAGGCCTCAAAAAATAGCATGGTATTGCTTGCAAACAGTAAATGAGAAATACCGGGTGCTCTCCTACAAACTCTAACAAGTGTAATCTCATCAGAAGCCACTTTATTCTTTAATATAGCTGACAAACCATCCGCCACTAAAAGGAACAAAAAGGGTGAGAGTGAGTCGCCTTGCCGAAGCCCTTGCGACGGTGCAAATGAATCCAAGAGAGTTCCATTTAATTTGACAGTGTACCTCACCAATGTGACACAAGACATTATCCAGTCAACCCATCACTAAGAGAAACCCAACCTTTGCATCACCGGCTCCAAGAAAACCCAATCCACCCTATCACAAGCTTTTGATAAAATCGAGTTTATATGCACATTAACTTTTTGTAGGGTCCTTTTCTTGCTTAATGTAGTGGATACACTCAAAGGACACCAGTGTGTTATCCGTGATCATCCTGCCAGGTATGAAAGCACTCTGCTCCGCTGATATAATTGAAGGAAATATGCCCTAGAGGCAATAATAAAGTTATTATTTATTTCCTTATATCATGATAAATGTTTATTATTCATGCTAGAATTGTATTAACCGGAAACATAATACATGTGTGAATACATAGACCAATAGAGTGTCACTAGTATGCCTCTACTTGACTAGCTCGTTAATCAAAGATGGTTATGTTTCCTAACCATGAACAAAGAGTTGTTATTTGATTAACGAGGTCACATCATTAGTTGAATGATCTGATTGACATGACCCATTCCATTAGCTTAGCACCCGATCGTTTAGTATGTTGCTATTGCTTTCTTCATGACTTATACATGTTCCTATAACTATGAGATTATGCAACTCCCGTTTACCGGAGGAACACTTTGGGTACTACCAAACGTCACAACGTAACTGGGTGATTATAAAGGAGTACTACAGGTGTCTCCAATGGTAGATGTTGGGTTGGCGTATTTCGAGATTAGGGTTTGTCACTCCGATTGTCGGAGAGGTATCTCTGGGCCCTCTCGATAATGCACATCACATAAGCCTTGCAAGCACTGCAACTAATATGTTAGTTGTGACATGATGTATTACGGAACGAGTAAAGAGACTAGCCGGTAACGAGATTGAACTAGGTATTGGATACCGACGATCGAATCTCGGGTAAGTAACATACCGATGACAAAGGGAACAACGTATGTTGTTATGCGGTCTGACCGATAAAGATCTTCGTAGAATATGTAGGAGCCAATATGGGCATCCAGGTCCCGCTATTGGTTATTGACCGGAGACGTGTCTTGGTCATGTCTACATTGTTCTCGAACCGTAGGGTCCGCACGCTTAACGTTACGATGACAGTTATTATGAGTTTATGCATTTTGATGTACCGAAGGTTGTTCAGAGTCCCGGATGAGATCACGGACATGACGAGGAGTCTCAAAATAGTAGAGACATAAAGATTGATATATTGGAAGCCTATGTTTGGACATCGGAAGTGTTCCGGGTGAAATCGGGATTTTACCGAAATACCGGGAGGGTTACCGGAACCCCCCGGGAGACTAATGGGCCTATTGGGCCTTAGTGGAAAAAGAGAAAAGGGACAAGCCCAAGCTGGCCGGTGCCCCCCCTTCCCCAAGTCCTAGTAGGACTAGGATAGGGGGCCGGCCCCCCTTCTCTCTCTTTCCCCCCCGGGAGTCCTAATTGGATTAGGATTGGGGGGAGGAGTCCTACTCCCGGTGGGAGTAGGACTCCCCTGCGCCTCCTCTCCCTGGCCGGCCGGCTCCCCCTCCTCCAACCTTTATATACGGGGGCGGGGGGCACCCCAAGACACACAACTTGATCCTTGAGATCGTTCCTTAGCCGTGTGCGGTGCCCCCTGCCACCAAATTCCACCTCGATCGTACCGTTGTAGTGCTTAGGCGAAGCCCTGCGTCGGTAGTACATCAAGATCATCATCACGCCGTCGTGCTGACGGAACTCTTCCTCGACGCTTTGCTGGATCGGAGCCCGAGGAACGTCATCAAGCTGTACGTGTGCTAAGAACTCGGAGGTGCCGGAGTAACGGTGCTTGGATCGGTCGGATCGGGAAGAAGACGTACGACTACTTCCTCTACGTTGTGTGATCGCTTCCGCAGTCGGTCTGCGTTGGTACGTAGACAACACTCTCCCCTCTCGTTGCTGTGCATCACCATGATCTTGCGTGTGCGTAGGAAAATTTTGAAATTACTGCGTTCCCCAACAGTGGCATCCGAGCCTAGGTTTTATGGTTTGATGTTATTTGCACGAGTAGAACACAAGTGAGTTGTGGGCGATACAAGTCATACTGCCTACCAGCATGTCATACTTTGGTTCGGCGGTATTGTTGGTTGAGACGATCCGGACCAACCTTACGCGTACTCTTACGCGAGACCGGTTCCCTCGACGTGCTTTGCACATAGATGGCTTGCGGAAGACTGTCTCTCCAACTTTAGTTGAACCAAGTGTGACTACGCCCGGTCCTTGAGAAGGTTAAAACGGAGTCTATTTGACGAACTATCGTTGTGGTTTTGATGCGTAGGTGAGATGAGTTCTTACTTAAGCCCGTAGCAGCCACGTAAAACTTGCAACAACAAAGTAGAGGACGTCTAACTTGTTTTTGCAGGGTATGTTGTGATGTGATATGGTCAAGGCATGATACTGATTTTATTGTATGAGATGATCATGTTTTGTAACCGAGTTATCGGCAACTGGCAGGAGCCATATGGTTGTCGCTTTATTGTATGCAATCCAATCGCGATGTAATGCTTTACTTTATTACTAAGCGGTAGTGATAGTCGTGGAAGCATAAGATTGGCGAGACGACAACGTTGCTACGATGGAGATCAAGGTGGCGCGCCGGTGACGATGGTGATCATGACGGTGCTTCGGAGATGGAGATCACAAGCACAAGATGATGATGGCCATATCATATCACTTATATTGATTGCATGTGATGTTTATCCTTTTATGCATCTTATCTTGCTTTTATTGACGGTAGCATTATAAGATGATCTCTCACTAAATTATCAAGAAGTGTTCTCCCTGAGTATGCACCGTTGCCAAAGTTCGTCGTGCCCAGACACCACATGATGATCGGGTGTGATAAGCTCTACGTCCATCTACAACGGGTGCAAGCCAGTTTTGCACACGCAGAATACTCAGGTTATACTTGACGAGCCAAGCATATACAGATATGGCCTCGGAACACGGAGACCGAAAGGTCGAGCGTGAATCATATAGTAGATATGATCAACATAACGATGTTCACCATTGAAAACTACTCCATCTCACGTGATGATCGGTTATGGTTTAGATGATTTGGATCACGTGATCACTTAGAGGATTAGAGGGATATCTATCTAAGTGGGAGTTCTTAAGTAATATGATTAAATTGAACTTAAATTTATCATGAACTTAGTCCTGGTAGTATTTTGCAAATCATGTTGTAGATCAATAGCTCGCGTTGTTGCTTCCCTGTGTTTATTTTGATATGTTCCTAGAGAAAATTGTGTTGAAAGATGTTAGTAGCAATGATGCGGATTGGATCCGTGATCTGAGGTTTATCCTCATTTCTGCACAGAAGAATTATGTCCTTGATGCACCGCTAGGTGACAGACCTATTGCAGGAGCAGATGCAGACGTTATGAACGTTTGGCTAGCTCAATATGATGACTACTTGATAGTTTAGTGCACCATACTTAACAACTTAGAATCGGGACTTCAAAGACGTTTTGAACGTCATGGACCATATGAGATGTTCCAGGAGTTGAAGATAATATTTCAAGCAAATACCCGAGTTGAGAGATATGAAGTCTCCAATAAATTCTATAGTTAAAAGATGGAGGAGAATCGCTCAACTAGTGAGCATGTGCTCAGATTGTCTGGGTACTACAATCGCTTGAATCAAGTGGGAGTTAATCTTCCAGATAAGATAGTGATTGACAGAATTCTCTAGTCACCATGACCAAGTTAGTAGAACTTCGTGATGAACTATAATATGCAAGGGATGACAAAAGTAATTCCTAAGCTCTTCGTGATGCTGAAATCAACGAAGGTAGAAATCAAGAAAAACATCAAGTGTTGATGGTTGACAAGACCACTAGTTTCAAGAAAAGGGCAAAGGGAAGAAGGGGAACTTCAAGAAGAACGGCAAGCAAGTTGCTGCTCAAGTGAAGAAGCCCAAGTCTGATCCTAAGCCTGAGACTAAGTGCTTCTACTGCAAAGGGACTAGTCACTGGAAGTGGAATTACCCCAAGTGATTGGTGGATAAGAAGGATGGCAGAGTGAACATAAGTATATTTGATATACATGTTATCGATGTGTACTTTACTAGTGTTTATAGCAAACCCTCAGTATTTGATACTAGTTCAGTTGCTAAGATTAGTAACTCGAAACGGGAGTTGCAGAATAAACAGAGACTAGTTAAGGGTAAAGTGACGATGTGTGTTGGAAGTGGTTCCAAGATTGATATGATCATCATCGCACACTCCCCATAATTTCGGGATTAGTGTTGAACCTAAATAAGTGTTATTTGGTGTTTGCGTTGAGCATGAATATGATTTGATCATGTTTATTGTAATACGGTTATTCATTTAAGTAAGAGAATAAATTGTTGTTCTGTTTACATGAATAAAACCTTATATGGTTACACACCCAATGAAAATAGTTCGTTGGATCTCGATCGTAGTGATACACATAATCATAATATTGAAACCAAAAGATGCAAAGTTAATAATGATAGTGCAACTTATTTGTAGCACTGCCGTTTAGGTCATATTGGTGTAAAGCGCATGAAGAAACTCCATGCTGATGGGATTTTGGAATCACTTGATGCTTGCGAACCGTGCCTTTTAGGCAAGATGACTAAAACGCCGTTCTTCGGAACAATGGAGCGAGCAAAAGATTTGTTGGAAATCATACATACTGATGTATGTGGTCCGATGAATATTGAGGTTCGCGACAGGTATCATTATTTTCTGATCTTCACAGATGATTTGAGCAGATATGAGTATATCTACTTGATGAAACATAAGTCTGAAACATTTGAAAGGTTCAAAGAATTTCAGAGTGAAGTAAAAATCATCGTGACAAGAAAATAAAGTTTCTACGATCGGATCGCGGAGACAAATATTTGAGTTACGAGTTTGGTCCTCAGTTAAAAACAATATGAAATAGTTTCACTACGCACGCCACCTGGAACACCACAACATAATGGTGTGTCCAAACGTCATAACCGTACTTTATTGGATACAGTGCAATCTATGATGTATCTTACCGATCTACCACTATCATTTTGGGGTTATGCATTAGAGACAGCTGCATTCACGTTAAAAAGGGGCACCATCTATATCCGTCGAGACGACGCCTTATGAACTATGGTTTGGCGAGAAACCAAAGTTGTCGTTTCTTAAAGTTTGGGGTTGCGATGCTTATATGAAAAAGTTTCATCCTGATAAGCTCAAAACTCAAATCGGAGAAGTGCATCTTCATAGGATATCCAAAGGAAACTATTGGATACACCTTCCATCACAGATCCGAAGGCAAGACTTTTTGTTGCTAAATTCGGAAACTTTCTGGAGAAGGAGTTTCTCTCGAAAGAAGTGAGTGGGAGGAAAGTAGAACTTGATGAGGTAACTGTACCTGCTCCCTTATTGGAAAGTAGTTCATCACAGAAATTTGTTCCTGTGACTACTACACCAATTAGTGAGGAAGCTAATGATGATGATCATGTAACTTCAGATCAAGTTACTACCAAATCTCGTAGGTAAACCAGAGTAAGATCCGCGCCAGAGTGGTACGGTAATCCTGTTCTGGAAGTCATGCTACTAGATCATGATGATCCTACGAACTATGAAGAAGCGATGGTGAGCCCAGATTCCGCAAAGTGGCTTGAAGCCATGAAATCTGAGATATGATCCATGTATGAGAACAAAGTATGGACTTTGATTGACTTGCCCGATGATCGGCAAGCCATAGAAAATAAATGGATCTTCAAGAGGAAGACGGACGCTGATAGTAGTGTTACTATCTACAAAGCTAGAATTGTCGCAAAAGGTTTTCGACAAGTTCAAGGTGTTGACTACGATGAGATTTTCTCACTCGTATCTATGCTTAAATCTGTCCGAATCATGTTAGCAATTGCCGCATTTTATGAAATCTGGCAAATGGATAAACAAAACTGCATTCCTTAATGGATTTGCTAAAGAAGAGTTGTATACGATGCAACTAGAAGGTTTTGTCGATCCTAAAGGTGTTAACTAAATATGCAAGCTCCAGCGATCTATCTGTGGACTGGTGCAAACATCTCGGAGTTGGAATATACGCTTTGATGAGTTGATCAAAGCATATAGTTTTATACAGACTTGCGGTGAAGCCTGTATTTACAATAAAGTGAGTGGGAGCACTACAACATTTCTGATAAAGTTGATCGGAAATAATGTAGAATTATTCTGTAAAGCATAAAGGAGTGTTTGAAAGGAGTTTTTTTCAAAGAAAGACTTCGGTAAAGCTACTTACATATTGAGCTTCAAGATCTATAGAGATAGATCAAGACGCTTGATAAGTTTTTCAATACGTACATACCTTGACAAGATTTTGAAGTAGTTCAAAATGGAACAGCCAAAGAAAAGGTTTCTTGCCTGTGTTACAAGGTGTGAAGTTGAGTAAAGACTCAAAGCCCGACCACGGCAGAAAATAGAAAGAGAATGAAAGTCATTCCCTATGCCTCATTCATAGGTTCTATAAAGTATGCCATGCTGTTTACCAGATCTATTGTATACCCTGCACTGATTTGGCAAGGGAGTACAATAGTGATCTAGGAGTAGATCACTGGACAGCGGTCAGAATTATCCTTAGTGAAATAAGGATATGTTTCTCGATTATGGACGTGACAAAAGGTTCGTCGTAAAGGGTTACGCCGATACAAGTTTTGACACTAATCTAGATGACTCTAAGTCTCAATCTGGATACATATTGAAAGTGGGAGCAATTAGCTAGAGTAGCTCCATGCAGAGCATTGTTGACATAGAAATTTGCAAAATACTTACGGATCTGAATGTGACAGACCCGTTGACTAAAATTATCTCACAAGCAAAACATGATCACACCTTAGTACTCTTTGGGTGTTAATCACATAGATATGTGAACTAGATTACTGAATCTAGTAAACCTTTTGAGTGTTGGTCACATGACGATGTGAACTATGGGTGTTAATCACATGGTGATGTGAACTATTGCTGTTAAATCACATGGCGATGTGAACTAGATTATTGACTCTAGTGCAAGTGGGAGACTGAAGGAAATATGCCCTAGAGGCAATAATAAAGTTATTATTTATTTCCTTATATCATGATAAATGTTTATTATTCATGCTAGAATTGTATTAACCGGAAACATAATACATGTGTGAATACATAGACCAACAGAGTGTCACTAGTATGCCTCTACTTGACTAGCTCGTTAATCAAAGATGGTTATGTTTCCTAACCATGAACAAAGAGTTGTTATTTGATTAACGAGGTCACATCATTAGTTGAATGATCTGATTGACATGACCCATTCCATTAGCTTAGCACCCGATCGTTTAGTATGTTGCTATTGCTTTCTTCATGACTTATACATGTTCCTATAACTATGAGATTATGCAACTCCCGTTTACCGGAGGAACACTTTGGGTACTACCAAACGTCACAACGTAACTGGGTGATTATAAAGGAGTACTACAGGTGTCTCCAATGGTAGATGTTGGGTTGGCGTATTTCGAGATTAGGGTTTGTCACTCCGATTGTCGGAGAGGTATCTCTGGGCCCTCTCGGTAATGCACATCACATAAGCCTTGCAAGCACTGCAACTAATATGTTAGTTGTGACATGATGTATTACGGAACGAGTAAAGAGACTAGCCGGTAACGAGATTGAACTAGGTATTGGATACCGACGATCGAATCTCGGGTAAGTAACATACCGATGACAAAGGGAACAACGTATGTTGTTATGCGGTCTGACCGATAAAGATCTTCGTAGAATATGTAGGAGCCAATATGGGCATCCAGGTCCCGCTATTGGTTATTGACCGGAGACGTGTCTTGGTCATGTCTACATTGTTCTCGAACCGTAGGGTCCGCACGCTTAACGTTACGATGACAGTTATTATGAGTTTATGCATTTTGATGTACCGAAGGTTGTTCGGAGTCCCGGATGAGATCATGGACATGACGAGGAGTCTCGAAATGGTCGAGACATAAAGATTGATATATTGGAAGCCTATGTTTGGACATCGGAAGTGTTCCGGGTGAAATCGGGATTTTACCGGAATACCGGGAGGGTTACCGGAACCCCCCGGGAGACTAATGGGCCTATTGGGCCTTAGTGGAAAAAGAGAAAAGGGACAAGCCCAAGCTGGCCGGCGCCCCCCCTTCCCCAAGTCCTAGTAGGCCTAGGATAGGGGGCCGGCCCCCCTTCTCTCTCTTTCCCCCCGGGAGTCCTAATTGGATTAGGATTGGGGGGAGGAGTCCTACTCTGCGCCTCCTCTCCCTGGCCGGCCGGCTCCCCCTCCTCCAACCTTTATATACGGGGGCGGGGGGCACCCCAAGACACACAACTTGATCCTTGAGATCGTTCCTTAGCCGTGTGCGGTGCCCCCTGCCACCAAATTCCACCTCGATCGTACCGTTGTAGTGCTTAGGCGAAGCCCTGCGTCGGTATTACATCAAGATCGTCATCACGCCGTCGTGCTAACGGAACTCTTCCTCGACGCTTTGCTGGATCGGAGCCCGAGGAACGTCAATGAGCTGTACGTGTGCTAAGAACTCGGAGGTGCCGGAGTAACGGTGCTTGGATCGGTCGGATCGGGAAGAAGACGTACGACTACTTCCTCTACGTTGTGTGATCGCTTCCGCAGTCGGTCTGCGTTGGTACGTAGACAACACTCTCCCCTCTCGTTGCTATGCATCACCATGATCTTGCGTGTGCGTAGGAAAATTTTGAAATTACTGCGTTCCCCAACAATAATAGCATCTAACAATGGTCTCAATTGGTTTACCAAGCACTTGCTGATGACCTTATACACCACATTACATAGACTAATAGGCCTGTAATTAGAGATCTTAGCTGGGTTTGAAATCTTAGGGATAAGGACAACAGAGGTTGAATTAATCCCGTCCGGCATGACACCCGTTGAGGGAGTCATGGACTAAGGGGTCCTCGGGTGTCCGGCCTGTTAGCCATGGGCCGGACTGATGGGTTGTGAAGAACATGAAGACCGAAGATTGCACCCGTGTCCGGATGGGACTCTCCTTGGCGTGGAAGGCAAGCTTGGCGACCAAATATGTAGATTCCTTTCTTTGTAACCGACCTTGTGTAACCCTAGATTCTCTCGGTGTCTATATAAACCGGAGGACTTAGTCCGGAGGAGGAGGATATTCATTACCATAGCCATACAAGGTAGACCTCTAGGGTTTAGCCATCATGATATCGTGGTAGATCAACTCTTGTAATACTCATATTCATCAATATCAATCAAGCAGGACGTAGGGTATTACCTCCATAAAGAGGGCCCGAACCTGGGTAAACATCGTGTCCCCTGTCTCCTGTTACCATCGATCTCAGACGCACAGTTCGAGACCCCCTACCCGAGATCCGCCGGTTTTGACACCGACAATGGTGCTTTCATTGAGAGTTCCACTGTGACGTCGTCAAGAGGTTTGATGGCTCCTTCAATCATCTACAACGATGCTATCCAGGGGGGAGTCTTTCTCCCCAGACAGATTTTCGTGTTCAGCGGCTTCGCACTGCGGGCCAACTCACTTGGCCATCTGGAGCAGATCGAAAGCTATGCCCCTGGCCATCAGGTTAGATTTGGGAGCTTCAACTACGTTGCGTACATCCGTGGAGACTTGATCTTTGCCGGATTCGAGACCGCAGCAATCACTCCTAGTCACCCCGATAGACATGACCTAAATCTATCATCGGATCGCATCGAGGAGATAGCTCTCGCAACCGCTCTGGCCTTAGATCCGGAGCATTCCGCGCCATCCAAGGATTGGAGGCTCAACCCCACCACGGAGGCCACAGATTCCCCGGTGTTGGAGCCGCACATGGAATTAACCTCACACGATATTTGTGTCACCGGAACTCCGGACTCGTCTCCGGCCGTAAGTTCCGAACCATGTGAGTCCGCAGACGCCGAACTTGATCATTTATCGATCTTCGAGTTCGGCGTCGCAGACATCTTCCAGCACTCGCCCTTGGGCGATGTGCTAAACTCATTAAAGAACCTGTCCTTGCTGGGGGACCCTCAGTCGAACTATGTTCGGTTCGAACTAGGGGCTGACGACAGAGAATTTCGCTCCCCACCCACCACCCACTTTATAGCCACTGTCGAAGATTTAACCGACACGCTTGATTATGGCTCCAACGACATCAATGGTATGGACGATGATGCCGGAGAAGAAGAGGCCCAGAACCAGCCGTTCACCGGACGCTGGACGGTGATACGTCTCCAACGTATCTATAATTTTTTATTGCTCCATGCTATATTATCTTCTGTTTTGGACATTATTGGGCTTTATTATCCACTTCTATATTATTTTTGGGACTAACCTATTAACCAGAGGCCCAACCCAGAATTGCTGTTTTTGCCTATTTTCGGGTTTCGAAGAAAAGGAATATCAAACAGAGTCCAAACGGAATGAAACCTTCGGAAACGTGATTTTTGGAACGAACAAAACCTAGGAGACTTGGACCCTACGTCAAGCAACCAACAGGGAGGCCACGAGGCAGGGGGCGCGCCTACCCCCCCAGGCGCGCCCTCCACCCTCGTGGGCCCCCTGTTGCTCCACCGACGTACTTCTTCCTCCTATATATACCTACGTAGCCCCAAACGATCAGATACGGAGCCAAAACCCTAATTCCACCACCGTAACTTTCTGTATCCATGAGATCCCATCTTGGGGCCTGTTCCGGAGTTCCGCCGGAGGGGGCATCGATCACGGAGGGCTTCTACATCAACACCATAGCCTCTCCGATGAAGTGTGAGTAGTTTACCTCAGACCTTCGGGTCCATAGTTATTAGCTAGATGACTTCTTCTCTCTTTTTGGATCTCAATACAAAGTTCTCCCCCTCTCTTGTGGAGATCTATTCGATGTAATCTTCTTTTGCGGTGTGTTTGTTGAGACCGATGAATTGTGGGTTTATGATCAAGTTTATCTATGAACAATATTTGAATCTTCTCTGAATTCTTTTATGGATGATTGGTTATCTTTGCAAGTATCTTCGAATTATCAATTTGGTTTGGCCTACTAGATTGATCTTTCTTGCAATGGGAGAAGTTCTTAGCTTTGGGTTCAATCTTGCGGTGTCCTTTCCCAGTGACAGCAGGGGCAGCAAGGCACGTATTGTATTGTTGCCATCGAGGATAACAAGATGGGGTTTTTATCATATTGCATGAGTTTATCCCTCTACATCATGTCATCTTGCTTAAGGCGTTACTCTGTTCTTATGAACTTAATACTCTAGATGCATGCTGGATAGCGGTCGATGTGTGGAGTAATAGTAGTAGATGCAGGCAGGAGTCGGTCTACTTGTCTTGGACGTGATGCCTATATACATGATCATACCTAGATATTCTCATAACTATGCTCAATTCTGTCAATTGCTCAACAGTAATTTGTTCACCCACCGTAAAATACTTATGCTCTTGAGAGAAGCCACTAGTGAAACCTATGGCCCCCGGGTCTATCTTCATCATATTAAATCTTACAATACTTAGTTATTTTCATTGCTTTTATTTTACTTTGCATCTTTATCATAAAAATGCCAAAAATATTATCTTATCATATCTATCAGATCTCACTCTCGTAAGTGACCGTGTAGGGATTGACAACCCCTTATCGCGTTGGTTGCGAGGATTTATTTGTTTTGTGTAGGTGCGAGGGACTCGCGCGTAGCCTCCTACTAGATTGATACCTTGGTTCTCAAAAACTGAGGGAAATACTTACGCTACTTTGCTGCACCACCCTTTCCTCTTCAAGGGAAAAACAATGCAAGTGCTCAAGAGGTAGCAAGAAGGATTTCTGGCGCCGTTGCCGGGGAGGTCTACGCAAAAGTCAACATACCAAGTACCCATCACAAACCCTTATCTCCCGCATTACATTATTTGCCATTTGCCTCTCATTTTCCTCTCCCCCACTTCACCCTTGCCATTTTATCCGCCCTTTATTTTTCTCGCTCGCCTTTATCCCTCCATGTCTGAATCAAAAAGGGCCGGGGGTTCTCTCCCGAGTTTTAGTACTTTGGACAACCCTTCTATTCTCGCTAAGCTTATAAATAAGGGTACTATGGAAAAACCTACCGGAGTTATCAATGATAATCTTAATGATTTTGATGAAGATGATTCCGGAATTTTTCGTTATTTACTTGATGGATCTTTGAAAGATGCTTGGTATAGAATATTAAGGATCAGGGCTAGCTATGTGCCTCAGTACCAAATTGAAATTTACTTAAAAAGCTTTTATATTTCCCTTCCTTCTTCTTTTAAGCATGTCTTAGATTCTATATTTGAAGAAGGCTTTCTTGAAGGGGATGCCGTAGACACTTATGAAAAGATTAAAACCATATTTGGGCACCCCATGAATGAGAAGGTTGAATCTACATCTCTTTTGCTCTCTTACCAAAATGAATCTATCAAAGGGATGAAGGCTAGCTTAGATACAAATTTCCGTAACATACTTAATATTTCTTCTACCATTAATAGCCATGTGCTTTATCAAAATAGAAATATTAATTCCATAGATAGCAAGTTTGCTCTTTTCTTCCCTAAAACCAAAGATGGCAATACCTAGATCTATCCTTGCTCTTTCTGTCTAGCTAGGGGCGTTAAACGATAGCACTTGTTGGGAGGCAACCCAATTTTATTTTTATTCCTTGCTTTTTGCTCCTGTTTAGTAATAAATAATTTATCTAGCCTCTGTTTTGGTTGTGTTTTTTGTGTTTAATTAGTGTTTGTGCCAAGTAGAACGTTGGGAAGACTTGGGAAAAGTCTTGTTAATCTTGCTGTAAAAAACAGAAACTTTAGCGCTCAAGAGAACTGCTGCCATTTTTATTTGGAAAGTGCTATTTAGTTAATTCTTTTTTAAGATGATTAATAGATAAATTCCTCACGTTCAGCAATTTAGTTTAGAATTTTTGGGGTCCCAGATCTTGCTCTAGCTACAGATTACTACAGACTGTTCTGTTTTTGACAGATTCTGTTTTTCGTGTGTTGTTTGCTTATTTTGATGAATCTATGGCTAGTAAAATAGTTTATAAACCATAGAGAAGTTGGAATACGGTAGGTTTAACACCAATATAAATAAAGAATGAGTTAATTACAGTACCTTGAAGTGATGTTTTGTTTTCTTTCGCTAACAGAGCTCATGAGATTTTCTACTTTAAGTTTTGTGTTGTGAAGTTTTCATGTTTTGGGTAAAGATTTGATGGATTATGGAACAAGGAGTGGAAAGAGCCTAAGATTGGGGATGACCATGGGCCATGGCACCCCCAAGATAATCTAAGGACACCTAAAAGCCAAAGCTTGGGGATGCCCCGGAAGGCATCCCCTCTTTCGTCTACTTTCATCGGTAACTTTACTTGGAGCTATATTTTTATTCACCACATGATATGTGTTTTGCTTGGAGCGTCTTGTATGATTTGAGTCTTTGCTTTTAGTTTACCACAATCATCCATTCTGTACACACCTTTTGAGAGAGACACACATGATTCAGAAATTATTAGAATACTCTATGTGCTTCACTTATATCTTTTGAGTTATATAGTTTTGTTCTAGTACTTCACTTATATATTTTAGAGCACGGTGGTGGATTTGTTTTATAGAAACTATTGATCTCTCATGCTTCACTTAGATTATTTTGAGAGTCTTAAATAGCATGGAAACTTGCTTAAATTATCCTAATATTCTAGGTATACAAGATTAATAATAAAATTCTCTTATGAGCGTGTCGAATACTATGAGAAGTTGGATACTTGATAATTGTTTTGTGATATGGAGATGGTGATATTAGAGTCATGCTAGTTGAGTAGTTGTGAACTTGAGAAATACTTGTGTTAAAGTTTGTGATTCCCGTAGCATGCACGTATGGTGAACCGTTATGTGATGAAGTCGGAGCATGATTTATATATTGATTGTCTTCCTTATGAGTGGCGGTCGAGGACGAGTGATGGTCTTTTCCTACCAATCTATCCCCCTAGGAGCATGCGCGTAATACTTTTCTTTGATAACTTGTAGATTTTTGCAATAAGTATATGAGTTCTTTATGACTAATGTTGAGTCCATGGATCATACACACTCTCACCCTTCCACCATTGCTAGCCTCTCTAATACCGCGCACCTTTTGCCGGTATCATACACCCACCATATACCTTCCTCAAAATAGCCACCATACCTACCTATCATGGAATTTCCATAGCCATTCTGAGATATATTGCCATGTAACTTCCCACCGTTCCGTTTACTATGACACACTCCATCATTGTCATATTGCTTTGCATGATCATGTAGTTGACATTGTATTTGTGGCAAAGCCACCGTTCATAATTCTTTCATACATGTCACTCATCAGTCATTGCATATCCTGGTACACCGCCGGAGGCATTCACATAGAGTCATATTTTGTTCTAAGTATCGAGTTGTAATTTTTGAGTTGTAAGAAAATAAAAGTGTGATGATCATCATTATTAGAGCATTGTCCCAGTGAGGAAAGGATGATGGAGACTATGATTCCCCCACAAGTCGGGATGAGACTTCGGACGAAAAAAATAGAAAATAAAAGAGGCCATAAAAAAGGAAAAGGCCCAAATAAAAAAACGAGAGAAAATAGAGAGAAGGGACAATGCTACTATCCTTTTACCACACTTGTGCTTCAAAGTGGCACCATGATCTTCATGATAGAGAGTCTTCTTTGTTATCACTTTCATATACTAGTGGGATTTTTTCATTATAGAACTTGGCTTGTATATTCCAATGACGGGCTTCCTCAAAATGCCCTAGGTCTTCGTGAGCAAGCGACTTGGATGCACACCCACTTAGTTTCTTTTGTTGAGCTTTCATATACTTATAGCTCTAGTGCATCCGTTGCATGGCAATCCCTATTCACTCACATTGATATCTATTGATGGGAATCTCCATAGCCCGTTGATACTCCTAGTTGATGTGAGACTATCTTCCCTATTTGTCTCCTCCACAACCACCATTCTATTCCACCTAAAGTGTTATGTCCATGGCTCACACTCATGTATTGCGTGAAGATTGAAAAAGTTTGAGAACACCAAAAGTATGAAATAATTGCTTGGCTTGTCATCAGGGTTGTGCATGATTTAAATACTTTGTGTGGTGAAGATAGAGCATAGCCAGACTATATGATTTTGTAGGGATAACTTTCTTTGGCCATGTTATTCTGAGAAGACATAATTGCTTAGTTAGTATGCTTGAAGTATTATTATTTTTATGTCAATATTGAACTTTTGTCTTGAATCTTTCGGATCTGAATATTCATACCACAATTAAGAAGAATTACATTGAAATTATGCCTAGTAGCATTCCACATCAAAAATTCTTTTTTTATCATTTACCTACTCGAGGACGAGCATGAATTAAGCTTGGGGATGCTTGATACATCTCCAATGTATCTATAATTTTTGATTGCTCCATGCTATATTATCTTCTGTTTTGGACATTATTAGGCTTTATTATCCACTTTTATATTATTTTTGGGACTAACCTATTAACCGGAGGCCCAGCCCAGAATTGTTGTTTTTTGTGTGCCTATTTTAGGGTTTCGAAGAAAAGGAATATCAAACGGAGTCCAAACGGAATGAAACCTTCGGGAATGTGATTTTTGGAACGAACAAGACCTAGGAGACTTGGACCCTACGTCAAGCAACCAACAGGGAGGCCACGAGGTAGGGGGGCGCGCCTACCCCCCTGCCAGGCTTGCCCTCCACCCTCGTGGGCCCCCTGTTGCTCCATCGACGTACTTCTTCCTCCTATATATACCTACGTACCCGCAAACGATCAGATACGGAGCCAAAACCCTAATTCCACCGCTGTAACTTTCTATATCCACGCGATCCCATCTTGGGGCCTGTTCCGGAGCTCCGCCGGAGGGGGCACCGATAACGGAGGGCTTCTACATTAACACCATAGCCTCTCCGATGAAGTGTTAGTAGTTTACCTCAGACCTTCGGGTCCATAGTTATTAGCTAGATGGCTTCTTCTCTCTTTTTGGATCTCAATATAAAGTTCTCCCCCTCTCTTGTGGAGATCTATTCGATGTAATCTTCTTTTGCGGTATGTTTGTTAAGACCGATGAATTGTGGGTTTATGATCAAGTTTATCTATGAACAATATTTGAATCTTCTCTGAATTCTTTTATGTATGATTGGTTATCTTTGCAAGTCTCTTCGAATTATCAGTTTGGTTTGGCCTACTAGATTGATCTTTCTTGCAATGGGATAAGTGCTTAGCTTTGGGTTCAATCTTGCGGTGTCCTTTCCCAGTGACAGTAGGGGCAGCAAGGCACGTATTGTATTGTTGGCATCGAGGATAAAAAGATGGTTTTTTTTATAATATTGCATGAATTTATCCCTCTACATCCTGTCATCTTGCTTAAGGCGTTACTCTGTTCTTATGAACTTAATACTCTTGATGCATGTTGGATAGCGGTCGATGTGTGGAGTAATAGTAGTAGATGAAGGCAAGAGTCGGTCTACTTGTCTCGGACGTGATGCCTATATACATGATCATACCTAGATATTCTCATAACTATGCTCAATTCTGTCAATTTCTCAACAGTAATTTGTTCACCCACCGTAAAATACTTATGCTCTTGAGAGAAGCCACTAGTGAAACCTATGGCCCCGGGTCTATCTTCATCATATTAAATCTCACAATACTTAGTTATTTTCATTGCTTTTATTTTACTTTGCATCTTTATCATAAAAATACCAAAAATATTATCTTATCATATCTATCAGATCTCACTCTCGTAAGTGACCGTGTAGGGATTGACAACCCCTTATCGCGTTGGTTGCGAGGATTTATTTGTTTTGTGTAGGTGCGAGGGACTCGCGTGTAGCCTCCTACTGGATTGATACCTTGGTTCTAAAAAATTGAGGGAAATACTTATGCTACTTTGCTACACCACCCTTTCCTCTTCAAGGGAAAACCAACGCAAGTGCTCAAGAGGTAGCAGACTTCGGTTAGTGTCTCAGGGGCTACTGTCTATATGGGGATTTTCTCTTTTTGCGTCGCTTACCTCAAAACCTGTTAGCATGCTCCTGCAGGCTTCGGTTTGTCCTCTCTTGGCGGACTGAACCCTTTCAATCATCGTGCCCATAAGAACATGGTGCTCATCCACAATGGAAGCGCCTCACAGCGCTTCTAACAGATTATCCGGTGCCCCTGGTTGGACAGGGGTCACCGGTGGAATAGGCATACCCCCTTCTTTCGAAGAAGGTTGCGTACCGGATTCTGGAGCTGCATCGGTCTCCGGAATCGAGTCCGGCCGAGGGCCAAACTAAATACGGCCCTCCTCACTACCAGTATCCATGGGGATTGGCTCCCCCTGGTATTCGGCGATGGAGGCATCGCCTTCTGGTGCCTCCTGAGCCGCTCCCCGGCCTGGGAAAGTCCTTCAGGACAGCACCTCCGCGTCGTCCTTGGCCGTGGGGGAGTGAGCGGCCGGCGGTGACTCGCTGCCACGGGCCGGACTGCAATAGCATAACTAATCATGTCAATACAACGAAGAGGAGATGCTAGATTTATGGGCATGTATGAGTCCTAGCACTTACGACGTAGCCCGGGGCTTATCGCGGGGGCGTCTCTCCGGACTGCTGTCGACGTCCCACGCGGAGTTATCCGCAAGGGAGCCCTTCCCTTCCTTGGACGTCTCCGCCTCCAGGTTCATGGAGGCCGCCCTCTTCTTCTTTCCATCATCAGGGGGAGGGTTCTCCTCCTCCTCCTCCTCCTCATCATCATCGTCGTCTTCGGCGGCGGAGGAGTGATGTCTACTACAAAACCTTCTTCTTGTAGACGTTGTTGGGCCTCCAAGTGCAGAGGTTTGTAGGACAGTAGCAAATTTCCCTCAAGTGGATGACCTAAGGTTTATCAATCCGTAGGAGGCGTAGGATGAAGATGGTCTCTCTCAAGCAACCCTGCAACCAAATAACAAAGAGTCTCTTCTGTTCCCAACACACCCAATACAATGGTAAATTGTATAGGTGCACTAGTTTGGCGAAGAGATGGTGATACAAGTGGTATATGGATGGTAGGTAATAGTTTTTGTAATCTGAAATAATAAAAACAGCAAGGTAGCAAGTGATAAAAGTGAGCTTAGATGGTATTGCAATGATAGGAAATAAGGCCTAGGGTTCATACTTTCGCTAGTGTAAGTTCCCTCAACAATACTAACATAATTGGATCATAAAACTATCCCTCAACATGCAACAAAGAGTCACTCCAAAGTCACTAATAGCGGAGAACGAACGAAGAGATTATGGTAGGGTACAAAACCACCTCAAAGTTATTCCTTCCAATCAATCCGTTGGGCTATTCCTATAATTGTCACAAACAACCCTAGCATTCGTACTAGAATAACACCTTAAGACACAAATCAACCAAAACCCTAATGTCACCTAGATACTCCAATGTCACCTCAAGTATCCGTGGGCATGATTATACGATATGCATCACACAATCTCAATTCATCTATTCAACCAACACATAGAACCTCAAAGAGTGCCCCAAAGATCTACCGAGGAATCACGACGAAAACGTGTGCCAACCCCTATGCATAGGTTCATGAACCCGCAAGTTGGACACCTTAACATACATCAAGTGGCACGCGGTATCCCATTGTCGCCACAGATAGGCACGGCAAGACATACATCAAGTGTTCTCAAATCTTTAAAGACTCAATCCGGTAAGATTACTTCAAAGGGGAAACTCGATCCATTACAAGAGAGAAGAGGGGGGAAGAAACATCATAGGATCCAAATATAATAGCAAAGCTCGCGATACATCAAGATCGTATCATCTCAAGAACACGAGAGAGAGAGAGAGATCAAACACATAGCTACTGGTACATACCCTCAGCCCCGAGGGAGAACTACTCCCTCCTCGTCATGGAGAGCACTGGGATGATGAAGATGGCCGCCGGAGAAGGATTGCCCCCTCCGGCAGGGTGCCAGAACGGGTCTAGATTGGTTTTAGGTGGCTACGGAGGCTTCTGGCGGCGGAACTCCCGATCTATTGTTCGTTCTGGAAGTTTTAGGTCACGTAAGTATATATGGGTGCAGGAGGTACGTCAGGGGAGCCACGGGGGCCCCACAAGACAGGGGGGCGCGCCCTAGGGGGGTGGGCGCGCCCCCCATCCTCGTGGGCAGCTCCCGTATCTTCTGACGTGGGGTCCAAGTCCATCATGTGTGTTTCCTTCCAAAAATAACTTCTCCACTTGATTTCATTCCGTTTCGACTCCATCTGATATTCCTTTTCTCCAAAACACTGAAATAGGCATAAAACAACAAATCTGGGCTGGGCCTCCGGTTAATAGGTTAGTCCCATAAGTAATATAAAAGTGGATAATAAAGCCAAATATTGCCTAAAACAGTAGATAATATAGCATGGAGCAATCAAAAATTATAGATACGTTGGAGACGTATCAAGCATCCCCAAGCTTAATTCCTGCTTGTCCTCGAGTAGGTAAATGATAAAAACAGAATTTTTGATGCGGAGTGCTACTTGGCATAATTTCAATGTAATTCTTCTTAATTGTGGCATGAATATTCAGATCCGAAAGATTCAAGACAAAAGTTTATATTGACATAGAAAATAATAATACTTCAAGCATACTAACAAAGCAATTATGTCTTCTCAAAATAACATGGCCAAAGAAAGTTATCCCTACAAAATCATATAGTCTGGCTATGCTCCATCTTCCCCACACAAAGTATTTAAATCATGCACAACCCTGATGACAAGCCAAGCAATTGTTTCATACTTTTGATGTTCTCAAACTTTTTCAATCTTCACGCAATACATGAGCGTGAGCCATGGACATAGTACTATAGGTGGAATAGAATGGTGGTTGTGGAGAAGACAAAAAGGGAGAAGATAGTCTCACATCAACTAGGCGTATCGACGGGCTATGGAGATGCCCATCAATAGATATCAATGTGAGTGAGTAGGGATTGCCATGCAACGGATGCACTAGAGCTATAAGTATATGAAAGCTCAACAAAATAAACTAGTGGGTGTGCATCCAACTCGCTTGCTCACGAAGACCTAGGGCATTTTGAGGAAGCCCATCATTGGAATATACAAGCCAAGTTCTATAATGAAAAATTTCCACTAGTATATGAAAGTGACAACATATGAGACTCTCTATATGAAGAACATGGTGCTACTTTGAAGCACAAGTGTGGTAAAAGGATAGTAGCATTGTCCCTTTTATTTTTTTATTTTTTTATTTGGCCTTCCTTTTTTTATTTGGCCTTTCTTTTTTATTTGGCCTTTCTCTTTTTTTGGGACAATGCTCTATTGAATGATGATCATCACACATCTATTTATTTACAACTCAATGATACAACTCGATACTAGAACAAAGTATGACTCTATATGAATGCCTTCGGCGGTGTACCGGGATGTGCGATGAATCAAGAGTGACAAGTATGGAAGAATTATGAACGGTGGCTTTGCCACAAATACTATGTCAACTACATGATCATGCTAAGCAATATGACAATGATGAATGTGTCATGATGAACGGAACGATGGAAAGTTGCATGGCAATATATCTCGGAATGGCTATGGAAATGCCATAATAGGTAGGTATGGTGGCTGTTTTGAGGAAGGTATATGGTGGGTGTATGATACCGGCGAAAGGTGTGCGGTATTAGAGAGGCTAGCAATGGTGGAAGGGTGAGAGTGCGTATAATCCATGGACTCAACATTAGTCATAAAGAACTCACATACTTATTGCAAAAATCTATAAGTTATCAAAGCAAAGTACTACGCGCATGCTCCTAGGGGGATAGATTGGTAGGACAAGACCATCGCTCGTCCCCGACCGCCACTCATAAGGAAGACAATCAATAAATAAATCATGCTCCGACTTCATCACATAACGGTTCACCATACGTGCATGCTACGGAATCGCAAACTTCAACACAAGTATTTCTCAAATTCACAACTACTCAACTAGCATGACTCTAATATCACCATCTCCATATCTCAAAACAATCATCAAGCATCAAACTTCTCATAGTATTCAACACACTCATAAGAGAATTTTATTATTCTTGAATACCTAGCATATTAGGATTTTAAGCAAATTACCATGCCATTTAAGGCTCTCAAAATAATCTAAGTGAAGCATGAGAGATCAATAGTTTCTATAAAACAAAACTACCACCGTGCTCTAAAAGATATAAGTGAAGCACTAGAGCAAATGACAAGCTACTCCGAAAGATATAAGTGAAGATCAATGAGTAGTCGAATAATTATGCAACTATGTGAAGACTCTCTAACATTTAATAATTTCAGATCTTGGTATTCTATTCAAACAGAAAGCAAAGCAAAATAAAATGACATCTAAGAATAGCAAACATCATGTGAAGAAGCAAAAACTTAGGATCAACCGAAACTAACCGATAGTTGTTGAAGAAGAAAGGTGGGATGCCAACCGGGCATCCCCAAGCTTAGACGCTTGAGACTTCTTGAAATATTATCTTGGGGTGCCTTGGGCATCCCCAAGCTTGAGCTTTTGTGTATCCTTAATTCCTCTCATATCACGGTCTCCCTAAATCTCAAAAGGTTCATCCACACAAAACTCAACAAGGACTCGTGAGATAAGTTAGTATAAACCATTGCCAAAACCTTATCATACTCTACTGTAGAAAATCACTAAAATTATTATTCAACATTGCATACTAAATGTCTCTGCATATTTAATAGTCCTATCCGCAAATAGAATCATTAAAGAAGCAAACATATGCAAACAATGCAAACATAACAGCAATCTGCCTAAACAGGATAGTCTGTAAAGAATGCTGCAACATCCATACTTCCCTAGCTCCAAAAATTATGAAAGAAAATTCCCACTGTAGTAAATTTATCAGATCTTAATATGCAGAAGGTTTCAACATTTTATCACATTCTGACTTTTCTAGGGAATTATTGCAACAGCGGTAAACTTTCTGTTTTCAAACAGCAACATATATACTTGTAACATAAGCATAGTAAAGGCTATCAATGCCACTTTTATTGAAATAAAAGATGCAAAACATTATTATAAATAACATCAAGCAAATCCTAACAAAATAAATTGACGCTCCAAGCAAAACACATATCATGTGGCGAATAAAAATATAGCTCCAAGTAAAGTTACCGATGAACGAAGACGAAGGAGGGGATGCCTTCCAGGGCATCCCCAAGCTTAGGCTCTTGGCTATACTTGAATATTACCTTGGGGTTCCTTGGGAATCCCCAAGATTAGGCTCTTGCCACTCCTTATTCCATATTCCATCGAATCCTTACCCAAAACTTGAAAACTTCACAACACAAAACTTAACAGAAAACTCGTAAGCTCCGTTAGTATAAGAAAGTAAATCACCACTTCAAGGTACTGTAATGAACTCATTATTTATTTATATTGGTGTTAAAACGACTGTATTCCAACTTCTCTATGGTTTATAAACATTTTACTAGCCATAGATTCATCAAAATAAGTAAACAACACACGAAAAACAGAATCTGTCAAAAACATAACAGTCTGTATTAATATGGATCAAACATATACTTCTGGAACTCATAAAATTCTAAAATAAATTTCTGGACCTGAGTAATTTATCTATTAATCATCTTCAAAAAGAATTAACTAAATAGTACTCTCCAAATAAAAATGGCAGCAATTCTCGTGAGCGCTAAAGTTTCTGTTTTTTTACAGCATGATCAACAAGACTTCTCCCAAGTCTTCCCAAAGGTTCTACTTGGCACAAACACTAATTTAAAAGAATAAAACCACATCTAAACAGAGGCTAGATGAATTATTTATTACTAAACAGGAGCAAAAAGCAAGGAACGAAAATAAAGTTGGGTTGCCTCCCAAGAAGCGCTATCGTTTAACGCCTCTAGGTAGGCATGATGATTTCAATGATGCTCACATAAAGGGTAAGAATTGAAACATAAATAGAGCATCATGAAGAATATGACTAGCACATTTAAGTATAACATGCTTCCTATGAATAGGGATTTTGTGAGCAAACAACTTATGGGAACAATAATCAACTTGCATAGGAAGGTAAAACAAGCATAACTTCAAAACTTTAAGCACATAGAGAGGAAACTTGATATTATTACAATTCCTACAAGCATATGTTCCTCCCTCATAATAATTTTCAGTAGCATCATCAATGAATTCAACAATATAACCAGCACCTAAAGCATTCCTTTCATGATCTACAAGCATAGAAAATTTATTACTCTCCACATAGGCAAAATTCTTCTCATTCGGAATAGTGGGAGTATCATAGGAAACTCGAATATTATAAATTGTTTCCACGTTAAAGGAGTAATGTTCAGAGAAAGGGTACTCATAATCATGACAAGTTTTATAAATATAATCATCACTACTCTTTATAGCATAAGTTTTATCACAATAATCATCATAAGTAGCAGGCATGTTATCATCATTATAAACTTGCATATCAAAACTTGAGAGGCTAAAAATATCATCATTATTAAACATAGCATCCCCAAGCTTGGGACAAACATTAATTGCAGCAAATATATTCTTAAATATGTCATCCTCATGAAACATAGCTTCCCCAAGCTTGGGCCTTTTCATATCATAAGCATAATCACTCTCATCATTAATTGTATGAATAGCACCAATAGTATAGCAATTATCATATTCTTCCAAGCAAGTGCCAAAAAGATTTTCAAGATCATAAGAAGTATCATTATCTTCCACAATTATATTTTCATGAGGCACAATAGTAATAGGAGCAGCATTATTTGGAAGAGATATCTTTTTACCTCTCTTCCTTTTTCTTTTCTTCTTCTTCACCACATCATGTGTGGGTTCAATCCTCTTTTTGGAGCTCCTTATTAATGAGATTAGTTGGATAGAAAGCTCCTCCTCATTACCTGATTCATCATAAGAAATAATAGGAGGATATTGGTAAGTATCTTCCCTTTCATTAGTATTCTCTTCATCCTCTATTTGTTTTCTTTTCTTTATGTAATTGGCAATATAAGGATTTTCAATGCAATTCACCGCACAATACATATAAATCTTCTCTAGATCAAAACCAAGAAGTTTATCGAGATTAAATTTTGGAATACCCTCAGTTATACGTTTCATTTCTTCATAACCCAAGAGCAAACTAAGTTCATTATGATGTGCAAGGGAAATCAAGTCATCACAATTTTTGGACACCATACGGTCATGGAACAATTTGCATTTGATATTTAAATGACCATGTTCATTGCAAAGTTCGCAAGTATGGGTAAGATATCTTAAATTTTCAGCACATTCATCTAGCTCTTCTTGCAACAATTTGGTTTCTAAGTACTTATGCTCTTGCAATATCTATCTTCCCTATTTGGTGTGTACTTGCAAACCCAGTCTATTCCACAAAAATTGACATGTTTATAGGAGGCATTTTCATCATAACTAGTGCAATCATCATTAGCATCATGGATATTCAAAGAATTCGTACTAATAACATTGCAATCATGCTCATCATTCAAATATTTAGTGCCAAACATTTTATAGATTTCTTCTTCTAGCACTTGAGCACAATTATCCTTTCCATCATACTCACGAAAGATATTAAAAAGGTGAAGCGTACGGGACAAACTCAAATCCATTTTTTGTAATTTTCTTTTATAAACTAAACTAGTGATAAAACAAGAAACTAAAAGACTCGATTGCAAGATCTAAAGATATACCTTCAAGCGCTAACCTCCCCGGCAACGGCGCCAGAAAAGAGCTTGATGTCTACTACACAACCTTCTTATTGTAGACGTTGTTGGGCCTCCAATTGCAGAGGTTTGTAGGACAGTAGCAAATTTCCCTCAAGTGGATGACCTAAGGTTTATCAATCCGTAGGAGGCGTAGGATGAAGATGGTCTCTCTCAAGCAACCCTGCAACCAAATAACAAAGAGTCTCTTGTGTCCCCAACACACCCAATACAATGGTAAATTGTATAGGTGCACTAGTTCGGCGAAGAGATGGTGATACAAGTGGTATATGGATGGTAGATAATAGTTTTTGTAATCTGAAATAATAAAAACAGCAAGGTAGAAAGTGATAAAAGTGAGCATAGACGGTATTGCAATGATAGGAAATAAGGACCAGGGTTCATACTTTCGCTAGTGTAAGTTCCCTCAACAATACTAACATAATTGGATCATAAAACTATCCCTCAACATGCAACAAAGAGTCACTCCAAAGTCACTAATAGCGGAGAACGAACGAAGAGATTATGGTAGGGTACGAAACCACCTCAAAGTTATTCTTTCCAATCAATCCGTTGGGCTATTCCTATAATTGTCACAAACAGCCCTAGAGTTCGTACTAGAATAACACCTTAAGACACAAATCAACCAAAACCCTAATGTCACCTAGATACTCCAATGTCACCTCAAGTATCCGTGGGCATGATTATACGATATGCATCACACAATCTCAATTCATCTATTCAACCAACACACAGAACCTCAAAGAGTGCCCCAAAGATCTACCGGAGAATCATGACGAAAACGTGTGCCAACCCCTATGCATAGGTTCATGAACCCGCAAGTTGGTCACCTTAACATACATCAAGTGGCACGCGGTATGCCATTGTCACCATAGATATCCACGACAAGACATACATCAAGTGTTCTCAAATCTTTAAAGACTCAATCCGATAAGATTACTTCAAAGGGGCAACTCGATCCATTACAAGAGAGAAGAGGGGGGAAGAAACATCATAGGATCCAAATATAATAGCAAAGCTTGCGATACATCAAGATCGTATCATCTCAAGAACACGAGAGAGAGAGATCAAACACATAGCTACTGGTACATACCCTCAGCCCCGAGGGAGAACTACTCCCTCCTCGTCATGGAGAGCACCGGGATGATGAAGATGGCCGCCGGAGAAGGATTGCCCCCTCTGGCAGGGTGCCGGAACGGGTCTAGATTGGTTTTCGGTGGCTACGGAGTCTTATGGCGGCGGAACTCCCGATCTATTGTTCGTTCTGGAAGTTTTAGGTCACGTAAGTATATATGGGTGCAGGAGGTACGCCAGGGGAGCCACGGGGGCCCCACGAGACAGGGGGCGCACCCTAGGGGGGTGGGCGCCCCCCCCACCCTCGTGGGCAGCTCCCGTATCTTCTGACGTGGGGTCCAAGTCCATCAGGTGTGTTTCCTTCCAAAAATAACTTCTCCAGTTGATTTCGTTCCGTTTTGACTCCGTCTGATATTCCTTTTCTTCAAAACACTGAAATAGGCATAAAACAGCAAATCTGGGCTGGCCCTCCGGTTAATAGGTTAGTCCCAAAAGTAATATAAAAGTGGATAATAAAGCCCAATATTGCCTAAAACTGTAGATAATATAGCATGGAGCAATCAAAAATTATAGATACGTTGGAGACGTATTAAGGAGCGGGTCTTGTCTTCGGTCATGTCCGAAGCACCCTTACGGCGGGGCCACTCCGGACCCCCTTGGCCTTCCCTGTGGCCTTCTTCTCCGGTGCCTTATAGGGCGTTGGCACCAGCATCTTCGCTAAACGCGGGATGGCTGGTTCTTCAGGCAGCAGAGCCGGACATTGGATCTGCTTCGCCTTCTCCATCCAGTCCTGAAGAAGCCATAATAATGAAAGCTTAGATATCATCCTTGAAATAGGCAAGTAGAGGATGCGGTAAAGATTTACCTTGTTGGCGGGGCGATTAATGCTGTACCCATGGTCCGAGTCTGTGGCCGGCGGTATCTCGTTCCCCTTGAAGAGCAACTTCCAGGCATCTTCATGGGTTGTTTCGAAGAGCCTGTCCAGGGTTTGGTGCTTCTTCGGATTAAACTCCCATAGAGAGTGACTTCGGCTTTGGTAGGGGAGAATCCGGCGAACTAGCATCACTTGGATTACATCGACAAGTTTGACATCTTTGTCCACCATGCTTTGAACGCGCGTCTGCAGCGCTGTCAGCTCGTCTGGCGAACACCAGTTCGGGCTCTTCTCGACCCAGGAGGTGAGTCGCATGGGAGCGCCAGAGTTGAATTCGGCAGCCGCGGGGTCTGTGATATAGAACCAATGTTTCTGCCATTCTTTTACAGTCTCCACGAAAGTGCCTTTTGGCCAGGAGACATTGGCCAGCTTGCTCACCATGGCGCATCCGCACTCCGCATGCTGGCCATCCACCACCTTCGGCTTCACGTTGAAGACCTTGAGCCACAGCCTGAAGTGTGGTTGGATGCGGAGGAAGGCCTCACACATGACAATGAACGCCGAGATGTTGAGGAAGGAGTTCGGGGATAGATCATGGAAATCTAGCCCGTAATAGAACATAAGCCCACGAACGAAGGGGTGGAGTGGAAACCCTAGCCCCCGGAGGAAATGAGGGACAAATACTACCCTCTTGCTGGGCTTCGGTGTGGGGATGTGCTACCTCTTGAGCACTTGCGTTGGTTTTCCCTTGAAGAGGAAAGGGTGGTGCAGCAAAGTGGCGTAAGTATTTCCCTCAGTTTTTGAGAACCAAGGTATCAATCCAGTAGGAGGCTACGCGCGAGTCCCTCGCACCTACACAAAACAAATAAATCCTCGCAACCAACACGATAAGGGGTTGTCAACCCCTACACGGTCACTTACGAGAGTGAGATCTGATAGATATGATAAGATAATATTTTTGGTATTTTTATGATAAAGATGCAAAGTAAAATAAAAGCAATGAAAATAACTAAGTATAGGAAGATTTAATATGATGAAGATAGACCCGGGGGCCATAGGTTTCACTAGTGGCTTCTCTCAAGAGCATAAGTATTTTACGGTGGGTGAACAAATTATTGTTGAGCAATTGACAGAATTGAGCATAGTTGAATATCTAGGTATGATCATGTATATAGGCATCACGTCCGAGACAAGTAGACCGACTCCTTCCTGCATCTACTACTATTACTCCACACATCGACCGCTATCCAGCATGCATCTAGAGTATTAAGTTCATAAGAACAGAGTAATGCCTTAAGCAAGATGACATGATGTAGAGGGATAAACTCATGCAATATGATGAAAACCCCATCTTGTTATCCTCGATGGAAACAATACAATACGTGCCTTGCTGCCCCTACTGTCACTGGGAAAGGACACCGCAAGATTGAACCCAAAGCTAAGAACTTCTCCCATTGCAAGAAAGATCAATCTAGTAGGCCAAACCAAACTGATAATTCGAAGAGACTTGCAAAGATAACCAATCATACATAAAAGAATTCAGAGAAGATTCAAATATTGTTCATAGATAAACTTGATCATAAACCCACAATTCATCGGTCTCAACAAACACACCGCAAAAGAAGATTACATCGAATAGATCTCCACAAGAGAGGGGGAGAACTTTGTATTGAGATCCAAAAAGAGAGAAGAAGCCATCTAGCTAATAACTATGGACCCGAAGGTCTGAGGTAAACTACTCACACTTCATCGGAGAGGCTATGGTGTTGATGTAGAAGCCCTCCATGATCGATGCCCCCTCCGGCGGAGCTCCGGAACAGGCCCCAAGATGGGATCTCGTGGATACAGAAAGTTACGGCGGTGGAATTAGGGTTTTGGCTCCGTATCTGATCGTTTGGGGATACGTAGGTATATATCACTACAAAAAAAATACACTTCCGTGATGATACGTGTTTGTCACAGTAGGTCATGTTTTTTGTCATGCATGTACATCCATGACGATTTTATGACAGAATCAAGATAGTCATACCTGTGCTGTCGTAGAAGTGTTCCATGACATTACCATAATTATCATCACGGAAGTGTCCACTTCCATGATGATAAATCGCGCGTCACAGAAGTGCTTTCGTCAAGGGTGACCCACACGTGGCATCCACCGTAACGGAATGCCGTTAAGCTATCCGGTCAGATTTTGGATGCGATAACCCGTTAACAGCCCTGACCAATGGGAAATTTCCACGTGTAAAATTCTGATTGGCCGAAGGAAACACGTGTTGCCTCACCGTTGGGACAGATGCCATCCACTCATTGGACAGGAGGCGCCTATGATAGGTCGACACGTGGCACGGCCCAATAGTGGCCCATTCCGATGAAAAAGGCCGACCCAGTAAAAATTAGCAGGCCGGCCCATATAAGGCCTACTTGTGTCAGGTCCATTTAAGCCCATGGCCCATACGAGATGTGCCAATTCGGCCCGTTAAATATTTGACACCGTTGCAGCCCATCGTCAGTTCGAGCCCGTTAACAGCCCGATATATTTGGGCTCAATATCAGCCCAATGAGATTTCGGCCTATTAACGGCCCATTTAATGGATGGGCCAATTTTCAGGATGTACATCTTTCGGCCTTTTAGCGACCCATTTAAATGTTGGGCTAATTTCCGGCCCGGTGTGAATTTCAGCCTATTGACGACCCATAAATCTGATGGGTCATTTGTAGTCGGACCTGAGTTTCAGCCTTTTAGCGGCCCATTTAAGTGTTGGGCCAATTTCTGGCCCGATGTCACTTTCAGCATGTTGGCGGCCCATAAATCAGTTGGGCCATTTGTAGTCGAACCTGAGTTTTGGCCTTTTAGCGACCCATTTGAGTGTTGGGACAATTCCCGGCCCTGTGTGCCTTTCGGCCTGTTAACGGACCATAAATGAGTTGGGCCATTTGTAGTCGGACCTTAGTTTTGGCCTTTTAACGGCCCATGCCCTTCATGGTCCAATACCAGCCCGGTTTCTCTTTCGGCCTGCTAAAGGCCCACAACACAGTTGGGCCGTTTACAATACGACCTGACTTTCGGCCTCTTAGCGGCCCATGCTCTTCATGGTCCAGTACAAGCCCGCTATCTCTTTCGGCCTGGTAAAGGCCTACAATATAGTTGGGCCATATGTAGCCCAAACCTAGTAACGGCATGTTAACGACCCGGGAGGTAAGAGGGCCAACCATTAACTTTCGGCCTAGCAACGGCCCATTTACTTAATGGGCCCACTAAAGTTCATTCATGTCTTTAGGCCAAATTAGATAATTTGAGCCCATTACAACGAGCAATTATGCACAGGACCAAAACCGATCAATCAAAGGTACGGCATATAGGGAATAACGTTGCACATCCAGCATATATTACAGGAAATCACATCCATTGGGCAATCAAAGATTGATGCCAGTGCAAATAAATGAGCAGAACCTAACCATCTACAATGTCACAATCTGCAACCTCAGCACAGATGACGCCCATAAGCATGTGGGCAAGTTCTTGCTGCTTTGCTACACTGTCTCTGAAAACATTGATCAGTTGTTGTGTCGCACGACTCTGCACCTCTGATTCATCCACCATTTCCATCATTGCTTCAGCCATTAATTGCTTCAGCCATTATTTTGTTGCATTCGAGACAGAGGATACTGAACAGATTCAGATGGCGATTTTGGCAGGCTTGTATTATTGATAGTGGAGAGTGTCTCGACCACTGCATCATAACATAAATTAGGACGGGAACCAAAAAGATTAATCATGAGTTATTGCCATATTACTTGCCCTAGATTTACTGGAAAGAAACAATGGGGTTGCCTTGCTGTTTTCAGAGTTTGTCTTCTTATCTTCTGCAACCTGCACAAAATTAACACAGTAGCATTGCTATCATTGGCCAAGTCTAATAATAGGAAAGCAACATTGACACAATGAACGTTTGGGCAACTAGCCTACACCAAATTAACACAATATGGCACGGCTATCATCAGCCAGGTAAGGTAATACGAAAGCAACATTGACACAATGAATGAATGGGCAACCAGAGAAGCACTACAATTCAGTAATGTGCGTGATATGAGATAGTACATTCATGCAACTCAGTATGCAAAACTACTAGGCAGTTTTCCTCACAAAAATCAACATTGGTGCCTTTAACATTTTGCTACAACTAATTTTAGATCAGATAAAGGTTAGATTCACGCCGATTAACAAAATACATGCTGATGTAAAAATATAGTGATATACAATAGGTACTTACATCAGCATTGGAGCATAGAGAATTCCCGCAAGATATTTTCCTCGAATACGATCCCAATGGAGGAAGTCTTGTATCGTTCAACCTTATTTTATAAAAGAGAGATGGGTAAGAAACATGTGGAAAATATGATCAAAATGCTATAAAATTTCATGATGCGAGGATACGCACACGCTTCTTAGAATGGAGTTGACATTCTTTTGCTGGACTGGAGCGGACTAGTTCTTTGGCCACTGGAATCTGCTTATTATTAGTGGGAGTTGGGTTTCTCTATGCTGGAGCAGTATCTATAAAAAATGGAGTTGGTTTATTATCTCCTGGCGTTTGGATCTTTTGCAAAGACCTAGTTTGTAACCCTTCAGATTCTAACATAGCCATCTTCCCCTTGCATGCCTTATATAGAAGAATGGTGATTCAGTTATAAAACATGCTACAGCAGAGATGGAATAGGTACTGAAGTATAGAAAGGCATGCCATATTGACATGTATTCCCTCCATCCGGAAATAAATGGATGGGTCTAGGCGTATTTCAGTTCTAGATACATCCAGTTTAATCCATGTCTGCGACATTTAATCCGGACGGAGGGAGTATGATGTAAGAGCTAGGGATACGATAGGACAGCACAGTAAAAAAACACTAAAAAACCCACTGGAGAACTAAAGTATTCAAACCCACTAATATGAGATAGTACACTCATGCAGCTCAGGATGCAAAACTACCACGCAGTTTTCCTTGCAAAAATCAACATTGTGGCCTTTAATCATACATTTTGCTACAACTAAATTTAGATCAGATAAAGGTTGGATTCACGCCGATTAACAAAATACATGCTGATGTAAACATATAGTGATATACAACAGGTACTTACATCTACATTGGAGCACAGAGAATTCCTGCAAGAATCTTTCCTCATAAACGATACCATTGCAGAAATTCTTCTATCTGTTAAGCTTATTTTCTAAAAGAGAGATGGGTAAGAAACATGTAGAAAATATGATCAGCATGCTATAAAATTTCATGATGCAAGGATACGCACACGCTTCTTAGAATTGAGTTGACATATTTTTGCTAGACTGGAGCGGACTAGTTCTTTGGCCACTGGAATCTGCTTATTATCAGTAGGAGTTGGGTTTCTCTGTGCTGGAGCAATATCTATAAAAACTGGAGTTGGTTTATTATCTCCTGGCGTTTGGATCTTTTGCAAAGGCCTTGTTTGTAACCCTTCAGATTCTAACATAGTCGTCTTCCCCTTGCATGCCTTGTATAGAAGAATGATGCTTTAATTATAAAACATGCGACAACAGAGAGATGGAATAGGTACTGAAGAATAGAAAGGCATGACATATTGACATGTATTCCCTCCATCCGGAAAAAAAATGGATGGGTCTAGGCGTATTTCAGTTCTAGATACATCCTTTTTTATCCATTTCGGCAACATGTAATCCAGACGGAGGGAGTATGGTGTAAGAGCTAGGGATACGTCAGGATAATACAGCAAAAAAACACTAGTTGAATGTAAAACTGTATGCTAGCGGAATACGTACAGAAATAACTAAGGCAACATACACGTGTATGATTGGGAAAATAAGATGGCATTGCAACAGAGCACTAGAACAACACTTCAATGTAAAAAAACATGGTATGGTAGACAGATGAAGTACATACTGATGAATAACAATGCACAAGATATTCAGAAGCATGATGTCCAAATTAAGCATATGGCATTGCGATAGAGTAGAATGACAATACTTGAATTTGAAAACATGTTATCATGAATGGAATAGGTACTAAAAAACAGGAAGGCATGACATATTTACATGCATGATCAGCATGCTAAGCACATGGCATTGTAACAGAGTAGATACACTCCAAGACATTATATGCTTGTTGTACCCATATCACAGGCCAAGTTAGAGCAAGGACCTTGTGGGGTGAAGAGAATTCATCATCTTTCTGCAAGTCTTCTAAAGAACTGCCTTTACATGTTCCATCATATTGGGTATCATTGACATCAAGTTTATTGGCCTTTACATTGCTCCGTGAGGTTCTTGTGGATATATCAATGTGTGCAATTATATCTGACATGCATGGAAGGCAACTAGTAGTTAGATTTATGTAATGAGTGCCTGTAGGAGACAACATAAATAGTAGGACTAGGGTTAACTAGCAGCAACATGTCTCATAAACTAAATGGAGAACACAGATGAAAGCTACATAATATGTATTGTTTGTACTCAAGATTAACTAGATGGCACACAAAAGTATTAAAGAACAACATAGGTAATACTAGAAGTGGTATAATACTATAATCACCAGCCTGTGGGATAGCATTGGCTGATGGATGATAACTATGGAACAACGTTACCTAAAGAACAAGTATCTTAGCTGAACTATGGAACATCGTTAACTCCTGAACAAGACCCGTAAGAGATCAGCATGAATATACAGTGAAATGTGATGATCTATTTTTCCGTGCTTAGATGAATAACAAAGCCATAAATGTTGCACACAAGTAAGATGAGGGTACAACCTATATGGCTGCCATCCATAGGAGTGAGCATCATGTGCTGACTTGTCGATGGCCCTGCAGTTGTTGTGGCTGTCCATGTCAGGCACGCGCATTCGATGCAGGGAACTGTTGAGTGGGGACTATAGCTCCCTTCTGGTGTATGATTCCCTTGTTGGAGCAGCTGCGGTGAGTCGGAAGACGGTGTGTCTGAAGATGCAGATAACGCATAATGTTAAGAATGACATATCTCTTTGATCTGAAGAAATACACTAAGAGATCAACAACAAGGTACGAGAGTGGTCACACGTCTGTTGACTGAAGACTAAATTGGGGTCACACAATTTTATTTTATTTTGGTACTGTCCGATCTACGCCGGATGGCTGGCCGTCTTATGCCTCCTGGCTGACACTGTTCGGAATCTTCCTCGAAGAGCCAGCAACCAATGACAGAGCAGCCTGCCTCCACCGTCCATGGCGCCGGCCAAAACCCCGCTCCCCGCCCCACCGCACTGTAGTGGTTGCGCCGCCCCCGGGCCAATCCATAAAGACTCCCCGTCATCCAGATCCAACGGCGGCAGTACCTTCAACCCACGCAGCTCTAAAAGATAGCCATCTAAGCGCTGCTTCCGCGGCGAACTTGCGGCCCCGCACCCTTACATTAGACACCAGCCAACCGGCAGCCTAGGAGCTCCGCCGCCTCGAGGGGTGCTGCTTCCCATTGGGAATCGATTGGCCCAGAATAAAAATTCAGACAACTGATGCCTAAATAAAGTGATTTGAGATGAGGGTGCGACCTATCTGGCGGCATGGTGAAGTAGGCAGGTCCAGCTACCGATTCAGTGAGGCTGGCGCGGTTGCGGTGGCGACCGACGGCAGGAAAAGAGCGATGTCGCGACGGTCGACAGCTACGTGGAAGTAGCGCCAGGACTCTGGACGGATCCGAAGTTGGAGCCGCTCCAGCGCCGTGAACACCGACGGGGGTGAATCGGCTCTGGTACGGTTCACGCGGCCGTCGTCGAGGCAGCACCAGCAGCATGGAGTAAGAGGCACACGGCCCAGTGCACGACGGCAAATGGACAGCGTCTCCGGCATTAGGGAGGAGGACGGCTGTGAAATTGGTGCGGTGGGGGGCGCCATGGAGGTGGGGCTGAGGTTTCTCAGCTCGGGAGAAGGGAGCTTCCCGGGGAGAAGGTGATTTGGCGCCCACGAGGTATGAATGGGGGCGGGCGGGCAGGGGGGGGGGGTTGAGAGGGGAGTGGAACCATGTCTTACGGACACATTTGTCTAAAATGTGAGGGGGAGTTATAGTTCTACCCTTGCCTATAGGCTTCTCGGCTTGGGTCTGTGTACTGAGGGTCGGGGATAGTAGAGTAACTTTGCTTCTCCCCAAATAGTGGGCGGGAACGATTTCGGGCGAGGAGGGCGTGTCTTGAACTATAGTGGGTGCGAGCGATTTCGGGCGAGGAGAGCGTGTATTGAAATAGTGGGCGCGAGCTATTTCGGGCAAGGAGAGCGTGTTTTGCTGACCATGGTTTATGAATTATTCGGCACATGTCATTTCAGCCGAGGAGAAGGCGCGCTTGGATGAAGTTACGAACCTACCCTCGATGTACAACGGGCCAATTGATGCGTGTCCCACATAGGACGGTAATTTCGCGTCTCCCATTTATTTTCTGGGGAGAATTCCACCGAGCAGAGAGGATGTTTAACGGTTCGTTCAAATTTTGGGAGAACGAGCATCCACGTCTACCTTACCAAGTCGATTCGGATCAAATTTTGAAATATTAGCTTGCCACTTCTTTTTTAGATGGAGAGATGATGCTCGGGAGTAATGTGTTTTTACATGCTCGTTGCTAGCGATTTACTATATGACAAATAGTTGACCCACTCAAAAATGCGAATCAAACCCAAAATGAAATATCTCGATTCAATGAAATAGCTCATTTAGCAGGTCAAAATAGTGAACTAAATCCAAAATTGAACACCTCAATCGAGTAGCATGTTGTACAGTATTATAGTACTCCATGAACATGTTGAAAGTCAAATTAATGAACTTGTTTGATATACACATATATCCGTTCATGTGTGGATTGCAGACAACATGTTCTCCAATTTAAATATTTGAATGCAAGTTTATATCGAAACATGGTTTATATTAGTCTTTGATGCATAAAATGCGACCTTCCCCTCTCCCGGACTCCTGTTCTCTCTCTCTCTCTCTCTCTCTCTCTCTCTCTCTCGCCGACAATCTTCAATTCTGTCGCACGCATCCGACACAAAAACCTTGTTGGTCCCTCTCCCTTTCTCTCTCTCTCTCTCTCTCTCTCTTTGTGTGTGTGTGTGTGTGGGGGGGGGGGGTCTTTCTAGTTCGCATGCATATATACACCATCTATATGAAGGAAATATGCCCTAGAGGCAATAATAAAGTTATTATTTATTTCCTTATATCATGATAAATGTTTATTATTCATGCTAGAATTGTATTAACCGGAAACATAATACATGTGTGAATACATAGACAAACAGAGTGTCACTAGTATGCCTCTACTTGACTAGCTCGTTAATCAAAGATGGTTATGTTTCCTAACCATGGACAAAGAGTTGTTATTTGATTAACGGGATCACATCATTAGATGAATGATCTGATTGACATGACCCATTCCATTAGCTTAGCACCCGATCGTTTAGTATGTTGCTATTGCTTTCTTCATGACTTATACATGTTCCTATGACTATGAGATTATGCAACTCCCGTTTGCCGGAGGAACACTTTGGGTGCTACCAAACGTCACAACGTAAATGGGTGATTATAAAGGAGCATTACAGGTGTCTCCAAAGGTAGATGTTGGGTTGGCGTATTTCGAGATTAGGATTTGTTACTCCGATTGTCGGAGAGGTATCTCTGGGCCCTCTCGGTAATGCACATCACTTAAGCCTTGCAAGCATTGCAACTAATGAGTTAGTTGTGGGATGTTGTATTACGGAACGAGTAAAGAGACTTGCCGGTAACGAGATTGAACTAGGTATTGGATACCGACGATCGAATCTCGGGCAAGTAACATACCGATGAGAAAGGGAACAACGTATGTTGTTATGCGGTCTGACCGATAAAGATCTTCATAGAATATGTAGGAGCCAATATGGGCATCCAGGTCCCGCTATTGGTTATTGACCGGAGACGTGTCTCGGTCATGTCTACATTGTTCTCGAACCGTAGGGTCCGCACGCTTAACGTTACGATGACAATTATTATGAGTTTATGCATTTTGATGTACCGAAGGCTGTTCGGAGTCCCCGGATGTGATCACGGACATGACGAGGAGTCTCGAAATGGTTGAGACATAAAGATTCATATATTGGAAGCCTATGTTTGGATATCGGAAGTGTTCCGGGTGAAATCGGGATTTTACCGAAGTACCGGGAGGTTACCGGAACCCCCCGAGAACCATATGGGCCTTAGTGGGCCTTAGTGGAAAGGTGAAAGGGGCAGCCCAAGGTGGGCTGCGCGCCTCCCCCCTCTCCTAGTCCTATTAGGACTAGGAGAGGTGGCCGGCCCCCTTCTCTCTCTCTCTCTCTCTCTCTCTCTCGGAATCCTATTAGGACTAGGATTGGGGGGGGGGGGAGTCCTACTCCCGGTAGGAGTAGGACTCCTCCTGCGCCCTCCTCTTGGCCGGCCAGCCCCTCCCCCTTGGATCCTTTATATACAGGGGCGAGGGGCACCTCTAGACACACAAGTTGATCCTTGAGATCGTTCCTTAGCCGTGTGCGGTGCCCCCTGCCACCATATTCCACCTCGATCATATCGTTGTAGTGCTTAGGCGAAGCCCTGCGTCAGTAGAACATCAAGATTGTCACCACGCCGTCGTGCTGACGGAACTAGTCCCCGAAGCTTTGCTGGATCGGAGCCCGGGGACCGTCATCGAGCTGTACGTGTGCTAAGAACTCGGAGGTGCCGGAGTAACGGTGCTTGGATCGGTCGGATCGGGAAGAAGACGTACGACTACTTCCTCTACGTTGTGTCAACGCTTCCGTTGCGATCTACAAGGGTACGTAGATCAGACTCTCCCCCTCGTTGCTATGCATCACCATGATCTTGCGTGTGCGTAGGAAAATTTTGAAATTACTACGTTCCCCAACAGTGGCATCCGAGCCTAGGTTTTATGGTTTGATGTTATTTGCACGAGTAGAACACAAGTGAGTTGTGGGCGATACAAGTCATACTGCCTACCAGCATGTCATACTTTGGTTCGGCGGTATTGTTGGACGAGACGACCCGGACCAACATTACGCGTACGCTTACGCGAGACCGGTTCCCTCGACGTGCTTTGCACATAGATGGCTTGCGGGCGACCGTCTCTCCAACTTTAGTTGAACCAAGTGTGGCTACGCCCGGTTCTTGAGAAGGTTAAAACGGAGTCTATTTGACAAACTATCGTTGTGGTTTTGATGCGTAGGTGAGATGAGTTCTTGCTTAAGCCCATAGCAGCCATGTAAAACTTGCAACAACAAAGTAGAAGACGTCTAACTTGTTTTTGCAGGGCATGTTGTGATGTGATATGGTCAAGGCATGATGCTGAATTTTATTGTATGAGATGATCATGTTTTGTAACCAAGTTATCGGCAACTGGCAGGAGCCATATGGTTGTCGCTTTATTGTATGCAATGCAATCGCGATGTAATGCTTTACTTTATTACTAAGCAGTAGTGATAGTCGTGGAAGCATAAGATTGGCGAGACGACAACGATGCTACGATGGAGATCAAGGTGTCGCGCCAGTGACGATGGTGATCATGACGGTGCTTCGGAGATGGAGATCACAAGCACAAGATGATGATGGCCATATCATATCACTTATATTGATTGCATGTGATGTTTATCCTTTTATGCATCTTATCTTGCTTTTATTGACGGTAGCATTATAAGATGATCTCTCACTAAATTATCAAGAAGTGTTCTCCCTGAGTATGCACCGTTGCCAAAGTTCGTCGTGCCCAGACACCACGTGATGACCGGGTGTGATAAGCTCTACGTCCATCTACAACGGGTGCAAGCCAGTTTTGCACACGCAGAATACTCAGGTTAAACTTGACGAGCCTAGCATATGCAGATATGGCCTCGAAACACAGAGACCGAAAGGTCGAGCGTGAATCATATAGTAGATATGATCAACATAATGATGTTCACCATTGAAAACTACTCCATCTCACGTGATGATCGGTTATGGTTTAGTTGATTTGGATCACGTGATCACTTAGAGGATTAGAGGGATGTCTATCTAAGTGGGAGTTCTTAAGTAATATGATTAAATTGAACTTAAATTTATCATGAACTTAGTCCTGGTAGTATTTTGCAAATCATGTTGTAGATCAATAGCTCACGTTGTTGCTTCCCTATGTTTATTTTGATATGTTCCTAGAGAAAATTGTGTTGAAAGATGTTAGTAGCAATGATGCGGATTGGATCCGTGATCTGAGGTTTATCCTCATTGCTGCACAGAGGAATTATGTCCTTGATGCACCGCTAGGTGACAGACCTATTGCAGGAGCAGATGCTGACGTTATGAACGTTTGGCTAGCTAAATATGATGACTACTTGATAGTTTAGTGCACCATGCTTAACGGCTTAGAATCGGGACTTCAAAGACGTTTTGAACGTCATGGACCATATGAGATGTTCCAGGAGTTGAAGTTAATATTTCAAGCAAATACCCGAGTTGAGAGATATGAAGTCTCCAACAAGTTCTATAGCTAAAAGATGGAGGAGAATCGCTCAACTAGTGAGCATGTGCTCAGATTGTCTGGGTACTACAATCGCTTGAATCAAGTGGGAGTTAATCTTCCAGATAAGATAGTGATTGACAGAATTCTCTAGTCACCATCACTAAGTTAGTAGAACTTCGTGATGAACTATGATATGCAAGGGATAACGGAAACGATTCCCAAGCTCTTCGTGATGCTGAAATCGATGAAGGTAGAAATCAAGAAAAACATCAAGTGTTGATGGTTGACAAGACCACTAGTTTCAAGAAATGGGCAAAGGGAAGAAGGGGAACTTCAAGAAGAACGGCAAGCAAGTTGCTGCTCAAGTGAAGAAGCCCAAGTCTGATCCTAAGCCTGAGACTAAGTGCTTCTACTGCAAAGGGACTAGTCACTGGAAGCGGAACTACCCCAAGTGATTGGCGGATAAGAAGGATGGCAAAGTAAACATAAGTATATTTGATATACATGTTATTGATGTGTACTTTACTAGTGTTTATAGCAACCCCTCAGTATTTGATGCTAGTTCAGTTGCTAAGAGTAGTAACTCGAAACGGGAGTTGCAGAATGAACAGAGACTAGTTAAGGGTGAAGTGACGATGTGTGTTGGAAGTGGTTCCAAGATTGATATGATCATCATCGCACACTCCCTATACTTTCGGGATTAGTGTTGAACCTAAATAAGTGTTATTTGGTGTTTGCGTTGAGCATGAATATGATTTGATCATGTTTATTGTAATACAGTTATTCATTTAAGTAAAAGAATAAATTGTTGTTTTGTTTACATGAATAAAACCTAATATGGTTAAACACCCAATGAAAATAGTTCATTGGATCTCGATCTTAGTGATACACATATTCATAATATTGAAACCAAAAGATGCGAAGTTAATAATGATAGTGCAACTTATTTGTGGCACTGCCATTTAGGTCATATTGGTGTAAAGCGCATGAAGAAACTCCATGCTGATGGGATTTTGGAATCACTTGATTATGAATCACTTGATGCTTGCGAACCATGCCTTATGGGCAAGATGACTAAAACACCGTTCTCCGGAACAATGAAGCAAGCAACAGACTTGTTGGAAATCATACATACTGATGTATGTGGTCCAATGAATATTTAAGGCTTGCAGCGGGTATCATTATTTTCTGACCTTCACAGATGATTTGAGCAAATATGAGTATATCTACTTAATGAAATAGAAGTCTGATACATTTGAAAAGTTCATATAATTTCAGAGTGAAGTGGAAAATCATCGTAACAAGAAAATAAAGTTTCTACGATCTGATCGTGGAAAAGAGTATTTGAGTTACGAGTTTGGTCTTCACTTAAAACAATGTGAAATAGTTTCACTACTCACGCCACCTGGAACACCACAGCATAATGGTGTGTCCGAACGTCATAACCGTACTTTATTGGATATAGTGCAATCTATGATGTTTCTTACCGATTTACCACTATCATTTTTGGGGTCATGCATTAGAGACAGCTGCATTCACGTTAAAAAGGGGCACCATCTATATCCGTCGAGACGACGCCTTATGAACTATGGTTTGGCAAGAAACCAAAGTTGTCATTTCTTGAAGTTTGGGGTTGCGATGCTTATGAGAAAAAGTTTCATCCTGATAAGCTCAAACCCAAATCGGAGAAATATGTGTTCATAGGATACCCAAAAGTTACTGTTGGGTACACCTCCTATCACAGATCCGAAGGCAAGACTTTTGTTGCTAAATTCGGAAACTTTCTAGAGAAGGAGTTTCTCTTGAAAGAAGTAAGTGGGAGGAAAGTAGAAAACTTGATAAGGTAATTGTACCTTCTCCCTTATTGGAAAATAGTTCATCACAGAAATCTGTTTCTGTGACACCTACACCAATTAGTGAGGAAGCTAATGATGATGATCATGAAACTTCAGATCAAGTTACTACCGAATCTCGTAGGTAAACCAGAGTGAGAT
This sequence comes from Triticum monococcum, assembly GCA_034509565.1. NCBI lineage: Eukaryota > Viridiplantae > Streptophyta > Magnoliopsida > Poales > Poaceae > Triticum > Triticum monococcum. Next base: position 747,085,319 of record CM067843.1, on the reverse strand, counting down.
CCGCATCAGAGTGGTACGGTAATCCTGTTCTGGAAGTCATGTTACTAGACCATGACGAACTTGCGAACTATGAGGAAGCGATGATGAGCCCAGATTCCGCGAAATGGTTTGAGGCCATGAAATCTGAGATATGATCCATGTATGAGAACAAAGTTTGGACTTTGGTTGGCTTGCCCGATGATCGGCAAGCAATTGAGAATAAATGGATCTTCAAGAGGAAGACGGACGCTGATAGTAGTGTTATTATCTACAAAGCTAGAATTGTCGCAAAAGGTTTTCGACAAGTTCAAGGTGTTGACTACGATGAGAGCTTCTCACTCGTATCTATGCTTGAGTCTGTCCGAATCATGTTAGTAATTGCCGCATTTTATGAAATCTGGCAAATGGATAAACAAAACTGCATTCCTTAATGGATTTATTAAAGAAGAGTTGTATATGATGCAACCAGAAGGTTTTGTCAATCCGAAAGGTGCTAACAAAATGTGCAAGCTCCAGCGATCTATCTGTGGACTGGTGTAAGCATCTCGGAGTTGGAATATATGCTTTGATGAGCTGATCAAAGCATATAGTTTTATACAGACTTGCGGTGAAGCCTGTATTTACAAGAAAGTGAGTGGGAGCACTACAGCATTTCTGATAAGTATATGTGAATGACATATTGTTGATCGGAAATAATGTAGAATTATTCTGTAAAGCATAAAGGAGTGTTTGAAAGGATTTTTTCAAAGAAAGACTTCGGTGAAGCTGCTTACATATTGAGCTCTAAGATCTATAGAGATAGATCACGATGCCTGATAAGTTTTTTCAATGAGTACATACCTTGACAAGATTTTGAAGTGGTTCAAAACGGAGCAGTCAAAGAAAGAGTTCTTGCCTGTATTATAAGGTGTGAAGTTGAGTAAAACTCAAAGCCCGACCACGGCAGAAGATAGAAAGAGAATGAAAATCATTCCCTATGCCTTGGCCATAGGTTCTATAAAGTATGTCATGCTGTATACCAGATCTATTCTATACCCTGCACTGATTTGGCAAGGGAGTACAATAGTGATCTAGGAGTAGATCACTGGACAGCGGTCAGAATTATCCTTAGTGAAATAAGGATATGTTTCTCGATTATGGACATGATAAAAAGGTTCGTCGTAAAGGGTTACGCCGATGCAAGTTTTGACACTAATCTAGATGACTCTAAGTCTCGCTCTAGATACATATTGAAAGTGGGAGCAATTAGCTAGAGTAGCTCCATGCAGAGCATTGTTGACATAGAAATTTGCAAAATACATGTGGATCTGAATGTGGCAGACCCGTTGACTAAGATTCTCTCACAAGCAAAACATGATCACACCTTAGTACTCTTTGGGTGTTAATCACATAGCGATGTGAACTAGATTACTGAATCTAGTAAACCCTTTGGGTGTTGGTCACATGGCGATGTGAACTATGGGTGTTAATCACATGATGATGTGCACTATCGATGTTAATCACATGGTGATGTGATCTAGATTATTGACTCTAGTGCAAGTGGGAGACTGAAGGAAATATGCCCTAGAGGCAATAATAAAGTTATTATTTATTTCCTTATATCATGATAAATGTTTATTATTCATGCTAGAATTGTATTAACCGGAAACATAATACATGTGTGAATACATACACAAACAGAGTATCACTAGTATGCCTCTACTTGACTAGCTCGGTAATCAAAGATGGTTATGTTTCCTAACCATGGACAAAGAGTTGTTATTTGATTAACGGGATCACATCATTAGATGAATGATCTGATTGACATGACCCATTCCATTAGCTTAGCACCCGATCGTTTAGTATGTTGCTATTGCTTTCTTCATGACTTATACATGTTCCTATGACTATGAGATTATGCAACTCCCGTTTGCCGAAGGAACACTTTGGGTGCTACCAAACGTCACAACGTAAATGGGTGATTATAAAGGAGCATTACAGGTGTCTCCAAAGGTAGATGTTGGGTTGGCGTATTTCGAGATTAGGATTTGTTACTCCGATTATCGGAGAGGTATCTCTGGGCCCTCTCGGTAATGCACATCACTTAAGCCTTGCAAGCATTGCAACTAATGAGTTAGTTGTGGGATGTTGTATTACGGAACGAGTAAAGAGACTTGCCGGTAACGAGATTGAACTAGGTATTGGATACCGACGATCGAATCTCGGGCAAGTAACATATCGGTGACAAAGGGAACAACGTATGTTATTATGCGGTCTGACCGATAAAGATCTTCGTAGAATATGTAGGAGCCAATATGGGCATCCGGGTCCCGCTATTGGTTATTGATCGGAGACGTGTCTCGGTCATGTCTACATTGTTCTCAAACCGTAGGGTCCGCACGCTTAACGTTACGATGACAGTTATTATGAGTTTATGCATTTTGATGTACCGAAGGCTGTTCGGAGTCCCGGATGTGATCACGGACATGACAAGGAGTCTCGAAATAGTCGAGACGTAAAGATTCATATATTGGAAGCCTATGTTTGGATATCAGAAGTGTTCCAGGTGAAATCGGGATTTTACCGGAGTACCGGGACCATATGGGCCTTAGTGGGCCTTAGTGGAAAGGTGAAAGGGGCAGCCCAAGGTGGGCTGTGCGCCTCCCCCCTCTCCTAGTCCTATTAGGACTAGGAGAGGTGGCCGGCCCCCTTCTCTCTCTCTCTCTCGGAATCCTATTAGGACTAGGATTGGGGGGGGGGGAGTCCTACTCCCGGTAGGAGTAGGACTCCTCCTGCGCCCTCCTCTTGGCCGGCCAGCCCCTCCCCCTTGGATCCTTTATATACGGGGGCAGGGGGCACCTCTAGACACACAAGTTGATCCTTGAGATCGTTCCTTAGCCGTGTGCGGTGCCCCCTGCCACCATATTCCACCTCGATCATATCGTTGTAGTGCTTAGGCGAAGCCCTGCGTCGGTAGAACATCAAGATCGTCACCACGCCGTCGTGCTGACGGAACTCCTCCCTGAAGCTTTGCTGGATCGGAGCCCGGGGATCGTCATCGAGCTGTACGTGTGCTAAGAACTCGGAGGTGCCGGAGTAACGGTGCTGGGATCGGTCGGATCGGGAAGAAGACGTACGACTACTTCCTCTACGTTGTGTCAACGCTTCCGTTGCGATCTACAAGGGTACGTAGATCAGACTCTCCCCCTCGTTGCTATGCATCACCATGATCTTGCGTGTGCGTAGGAAATTTTTGAAATTACTACGTTCCCCAACACTATAGGTCTCTCTCGCACACTATGTATGATACTCTAGCTAGTCCAAGCTAGATATCTTGGGTGCACTCATCGTACGCACACAAATTCCTCTGCTCTTTGCCCGTAACTCTCTCATGCACCACTATGTCATCTCGGAGCTCTTCCCCCCTCTCTCAAACTCTCCATCCACCTGGGTCACACATACACATGCATATCTCACTCGCACTCGATAGGCCCATCTAAAACTCTATCTCTCCCCCTCATTCTCTCTCCATCTCACACGCGCGCACACACACACACAATCTCATGCCCAGCTAGCCAAGTATGATGGTCTCTCACTCAATTGTAGGCACACGCAGTCCCCCCTATATGTATATGACTAGCTAATCTTAGTCTCCATCACAAACATGTGCATGGTCTATCTCGATTTCTCTCAGGGCATCTTTCTATCGCGCACGCACTCCCTCGATCTCCCACCCATACAGTCCCCTCACGATCTCGATGGGATCTCTCTATCATAAACACACCCTCTCTCCCTCCCCATGCGTCCATGCCATCCATGTGTCCCTCTCGACCTTTGTTCCTTGTTGGCCAGACCTCTATTGGACATGTGCTACAGGGGTGTCTCTCTCTATTAATATTTACTTCTAATATCCATCCACGTTGCTGTTAGCCTCGTGGCCACACGACCAGGCACGACCAAGCGTTTGAAATCGGTCGCCTGGGCCGGGCTACTTGCAGTGTCTGGAGTTCAGCCAGGCTAATTAAAGTGCAAGGGAACCCAGGCCAGGCAGGCTTTCTTTTTCACAGGATAGCAACCAAACAAGTGTGCATGAAATCCAGCCACAACCCCATGCCAGGCAAAAGATGCTCAGGACGCAAGCCAAACCGGCCTTATATCTCCCTGGTTCACACATACACATACATATAGACCCATCCAACACTCTCCGCCCTTGTTCTCTCTCCATGTGACACCCCCTAAGTACCATAATCCCTCACTCCATCATTGGCGCAAGCACTCCCCCCTCCTAAGTATGATTATCTCTTACTAGCCATCAGGAACACATGTATTGTCTCCTTCCATCCATACGTCTATCTCGATATCTCTCGGGGCATCTTCTATCGCGCACACACCTTGTCACTCGATCTCCCACCCATGTAGTCCCATCACGATCTCCAGGGGATCTCTCTATGACAAACATACACTCTCTCCTCCCCATGTCTGCATTTTCTCTGTACGTCTCTCTCGACCTCTCTCTCTTGTTTGTCAGACCCCTCTTGGCCACGTTCTATGGGTCTTGCTCTCTCGGTTCCAAACAACCACACACTATCTCCTCACCTTGCCTCCGTTGTCGAAGATGCATGTGTGATATGTTTGCATAAGACACACACGCTTTTTCTCTACTTTTATCGTGTGTTGTCCATGTCTCTTTCACACACACACATACTTTTTTCACTCTCTCTCTCTAGTTAGGGACTCTGTCACGTCCATAAGCATATGGATGTTTTGAAAAGTCAAACCTCAGAAAAGTTTGACCATGTATATGTGGAGAAAAACATTTACATATGGAACAATCATTAGATTCATCACAACATGTACTTCATACTATCATTTATCTTTGGTATTGTAGATATAAGTAATTTCTTTATAAACTTGGTCAAAGTTTCAAAAGTTTGACTTAAAAAAAATGTTGGAACTACATTATCGAACGGAGGGAGTAGCTCTTTTTCTCTCTCTCTCTCTCTCTCTGCTATCTCTCACGGGCCTCCCCTCTCACTCGAACTCTCTATACCGACGGATTATACGCTCACTGTGTCAGCATATAGCTCCGTATATTGTTTAGTTGATCGGTCAACCAATCCACATGCTGCCTTGTCAGCTCGTGTTTTGTATCTTCGTGTGCTGGCCCATGTGGCAGTGGGTGAAAATAAGTAAACTAGAGGCCCATCTGACACGCGGTGAAGTAAACAAAGTTGAAACCACTCAGGGTAGCACCCCGCATGCTAGTAAATTGAGGGTGCATTGAGGACAAACTTCTTAGGTGCGAAGGACGCACTTGCGCACGATTCTCCACTGCGCAGCGGCGTGCACAGAAGGACGCACTCGCGCACACCCAGCACACAACACACACCAACACACGTGTACACCGGCGTCGCCGCCGGTTGAGATGGATGGCGAGGCAGCCAACAAGCGGAGGTGGCTCGAGCCAAAACCGCATCCGGCGAGCCTGGACTTCATCAGCAGCCTTCCCGACGACATGCTGCTCATCATCATCGGCCTCCTCCCCACAAAATCTATCGTGTGGACCGCCCTGCTCTCCCGGCGGTGGTGCCCCCTCTGGCGCTGCGTCCCCCTCAACCTCACCGTCGACAGCTGCCTCTGCGACGGGGATTGCAAACGCATGGCCGCAGACTCCAAGATCCTTTCATCGCACCCTGGGCCAGCCAGACGCCTTGACATCCACATGTTCAGTACCAACTGCAAGGTCCAACCCGAGTTCGACGAGTGGTTCTTATCCCCCGCCCTAGATCATCTCGAGGAGCTCAGCTTTGAAGCTGGACGATGTCGCTCTCTGCCGCCGTCCGCGCTCCGCCACACGCCAACGCTGCGCCGTGCCAGTTTCAGCTCCTGCTATCTTCCCCAGATTAATGCCGCGCCCGCCCTTCTTCTCCCTCAACTCAAGCAGCTCGACCTCTTCGACGTTGTCATCTCGAAGAAGGCTATGGAGCACCTGCTCCGCAGCTGTACTACGCTCAAGTACCTTCGTCTTGAGAAGATCCGCGGGTTCATTAGCCTCCACATCGCCTCCACGAATCTCCGATGGATTTATGTTTCTTGCTGGCCCCGCAACAAGACATCAATTGGGAAGAGATCACTCCAGCTGTTCCACATTATGGTCATTGAGAATGCGCCTTTCCTTGAGAGATTGCTTGTATCGGATCTAGAAGGTCCAACAAAAATCAGGGTCATTGACGCGCCGAAATTGACAGTGTTGGTGTACTTGTCTGACAAATTCTCCGAACTCTTTATCGGATCCGTAATCGTTCAGGTACAACACTCATCTTCTTCTCCGTCTTCTTGAAATTCACATTTTTAATTTCTTCTTGATGTATTTACGACCGTCTTCCAGAAAATGATTCCCACAAGCTTGACCCAGTCCATGCGCACAGTGAAGATCTTAGCACTAAAATCTATCGGCCCCAATCTGGATCAATTTGTTGGATTCCTTACATGCTTTCCGTGCACGGAGAAGCTACTCATCGAGGTGAAACTTCTTTCCTATAAGTAAACGGTAATCACAACGTAGCTCAATTTTTTCGTAATTTTCCCAAATTACTATGACAAATGTAGTGTTCAAAACTGCATCTACGCACTGCACCAAAAGAAATGTTTTTAGTATTTTTTTCTCACGTGATCACCTGCATCATTTTTATGCTGTACTACTATAGTAGCCTAGGCTAGTCATAGTGGAAAGTAACTTAGACTACTCCAGTAACTCTATGGTTACCCTAAGAGCAAGTACTGCTCCCTCCGTTCCAAATTACTTGTCACAGGTATGGATGTATCTAGATGTATTTTAGTTCTAGGTACATCCATTTCTACGACGAGTACTTTGGAACGGAGGGAGTACCTCTATCCTGGTTTACTCTTCCAATTTTGTAGTATCAAAATTTGACCATAGATTTAACTAACAAAATGTTAATGCATGTCACTAAGAACTATATCGTTGGATTCATATTTGAACATAATTTCAAATTGTGTAATTTTTAGTGACATGCATTGGCATTTTCTTAGGTAAATCTATGGTCAAAATTTTATACTAAATACAAGGTAGTATTCCCTCCGTCCCAAAATTCTTGTCTTACATTTGTTTAGATACGGATGTATCTAACACTAAAATGTAACTAGATACATCCGTATTTAGACAAATTTAAGACAAGAATTTTGGGACGAAGGGAGTACAAAAGTGGGCTATGTAGGCCAAAACATGTGCCCAATTCACTTGTGATGCATTTGGCATCGATGCCCCTCCATTGCTCACCTGGTGCCCCAATCTGGATCACCTACTTTGCTCCGGTGCCAAATTAACTCACACAATGAAAAAACACTGCGTGGGAGAGAGAGAGAGGACTGAGGCAATAAAAAAACACTTGTTTGGGAGAGTGAGAGGCTGGTGTAGTTGGTTTGATTGATTTATTTATACATGTGGGTCTGGGTGCACAGCGGTGCCAACTCTCTCACATCACGAGAGCGGTGCCAAAATCTTTTGATTTGACATCGATGCGTATTATGTGGCATACTTTTGTGAAATATGGCATCGGCCACATAGTGGAAGGCAACAAATGCCCAAGCTCTTCACGTGCTCCTAGTTAAATGAGAGGAAAGAGAGAGAGAGAGAGAGAGAGAGAGTGAAAAAATATCACTAGCCAGCCAACCCTATCGTATGAGCGAATGATATTGGTACCTCTTGATGGCACGGCAATCTTATGCATCCAGCTGCTCTAATATGTTCTCTTCTTTTGCAGATAAAAAAAGACCTGAAAGTGAAAAATGTGCTGCACTATAACAATCTCATCGAATGCCTTGATCTCCATCTTACAGAAATTGATTTGATCGACTACCGAGGCAGCACATCTGAGATTAAATTGGCCAGGTTCTTTGTTCTGGAGGCAAGTGTGCTCAAGGTAATGAGGTTTGGCGTTCTCTGGCGCAACAATGAATGGCGTGCTGATCACCGCAATCGTCTAAGCCTAAATGACAAAGTCTCCGCAGAAGCTGAATTTGTTTTTGAAACATAAAGTGGCCAGAGACTCGAAAACTTATTTGCCCATTAGTGACTTGTCGGGGCGGTGGATTTTAGTTTGTACGATAATGCTACATCCACCTAAAGTAACGAAAGTTCTTACATAAACTTCCTAGTAATTCCCTCTTCGTAGGTGCAACATTACTCCTAACATTTGTAATATTAGTTTGAAACTTGTAATATTGCCGTGTCCTATTCCTATGTTTTCAAAATCCTGCGAATCAAACAGGTCCTGAGTTGGTGATGATGTTGTGCCTCCCATCTTTCACCAATAGCCGTCGGATCTAGATCTGACGCATACAAACCAAGCTTCTCCATATTTGCAAAAAGATACCCGCACTTGTTCCCTATTTACAAACAACTCCTTGTCTCTCACAATCAGCCTTATCTCCTCCCCACCACATCTAGAAGGACGTGGAAAAATCTTGCGCGATGGCCGCTACCGGAGCCGTCCACCCCAATCCTTGTGTTCCGTACAATGCACGGACATCTACGCACGGGAAATTATGTCGAACAGGGCTAGTTGTAAGCAGGCTAGCTCTGCAGCCATGATTATAGTGACTGCAGACAGTGAGGCTGACTATGGTATGCAGAACGCGGCGCCTATACTCAGGTATCATCTCCGGTGCAGGGTCTTGTCACTTCACTGTGAGGAGCAGCACATAATAATTTGACCAACGGGTAGTACAGTGCTAGTACTCCTACTACTACATTGGTAGTACTACTAGTAGTACTAGTAGCACCACCGTCTGGATTTAGGAGTACTACCACGTCCATCTGGATTTTAGTATTTGACTAGCAATATCTAGTAATGCATGTCACAAAAAATGTACTACTCCCTCTGTAAATGAATACATGGTATTTTATTCCTATCGGCGAGAGAACTTAATGTTTTTTGCTAACTAGAGTACTAATAGGACTACATGCAATGAACTAAACACTGCATGTCATGTTTGGTAGTCTCAAGTCATTGAAAGCATGCACGGCACACATCTCTCATTGGTTGATATGTCACGAAATAAGAAACAAGGAGGGAGTTAATGCACCGTGCCTAAGTATTTTGGGATTATTTGGTTTTCGTAAGGTGACTTACACAACATTTTTGTTTACATGCATTAACATTTTATTAGTTAAATCAAAGGTCAAAACTTGGCACAAAATGCAAAGGGGACCAATAAACCAGTAAACATCAAACTTCTCTCGTTTGGCCCCAACTAGAGGTCCGGTGAGATGACTATACTGCACCGGCACGGAGGGGGACGCAACTTCATTGACTTACGGCAACTGCCTTTGGGTGAATGACACGTGGGCCCAGGGGGTGGCTGGCCCACCTATCATACAGCAAAAGGCAGGTGCAGTAGAGGGCCGAGGAGTAGTATGAAATCCTACGCACCTACGCACGCTAACCAAGGGCAAGAGTGATCACTTGAATCGCAAAATCAGTTGACTAGAAGCTAAGCTAGACCCATGGAGGCGATGAGCGCGAGCATCAGCCGGCTGTGCCAGATGGTCCACGACGCCGGCCTGCGGCCCAACACCGAGGAACGTATCCAGGTAGTATTGCTTGAGGCCGCCAGGGCGAGGGGCCGCTTGGACGACAGCTTCGTCTCCTTGTTCGACGAGGTCCTCGTCGGTTTCCTCGACAAGTTCACCGTCGTCAAGAAGCTTGCGGACGACTTTGACGTAAGCCTCCAGCCGACGCGCCCAGGCTCTGCGATGCCCGCCACCCTCAATGGCCACTATGGTGACAACCTCTTCGATGCACTGGTGGCCCTGCGACTGCCCGCCGTCACACCGGAGAATGTCCACCTCGAGGTCGTGCTCGCCGCACAGCGCCTGGTGCGGCAAGACACCATCGACATAACCACCCACGTCTACTCGCAAATCGTCCACAAGGACTACTACATGAAAGAGGAGGACGATAGGACGCTGGCCTTCTTGGACCGCAGGGCAACCTTGGACGGCACTATTCAGAAGCACGTTGAGCTCGCCGCCAACACTGCTGCTCCCCACACGTCGGTTGGTGAACCGACGCACTAGGGCGTGAGGATGTCGTTGATGGACCCGTATGTATTTTTATCTTTCCGTCAAATCCATGTAGTAGTATATGATACTACAATAATTTTCTTACCTTTCGCATCAAGTTCATAATTTTTGTACGTACTCCATGCATGAACGGCGCCAGAACCAAACTTCTCATTACTCTAGGAAAAATCATTATTTTCTATCTATCGGTCGCGCCATGGAGCAGAACCAAATTTTACAAGTTACGAGTTCCAAAGGAAAAGCCTTCCGTGTTCGCGTCGCACCCCCACACGATTGGTCCGGCACGCCACTCAAGCGGGAATGCATGCGGTGTTGCATTTTCACTTACAAGTGGGACCGCAGTTGAGCAAACCGACTATCGGCAAACCCCCACCCGCCCACCGCGCGATGGCTGAGAAAATAGGAGGGAGAAGAGATGGCTATAGTATGGACTCCAAGAAAATTGGTGTCGGATGGGACTCGTGTGGGTGGCGTGTGCCGTACTGCTAGACGTGAATGCTAGATATGGCCCATGCCACCCTACTATATCGATCCTATATCGAGGTACGTAGAATAAATTTCCTGCAGTCCGTGCTCAGCCCTCCTCTATCTCTCTTCTCAGCCAGCCAGCGGACGCGCGGAGCCCATCCTCTGTTTGCTCACGTGCAGTCCCACATGTCAGTGAAAACGCAAGAGGACCCACTGAACCTGCACATCTTTCACCTCGACGTGCTGGTGATGAAAAACAGATCCAATAAAGATCTTCGGTGGCCGCTTTTGGAGTTACTCAAGAGTAGTAAGATTCTATTTACAGTTTACCCCAAGATGCACATCTCGTGGCTTCAACTACCACTCTATTTTCTTTCATGACACGATCTGGATGCTGGATGTCCCACGTGTTGGCAAAAGGAGGAAGAACCCGACCAAATCTTCGGTTGTGCTCTCGGATTAGACTAGTTGTGCTAACTTAAAATTTTTATTGTGTACTCCCTCCATTCCAAAATACTTGACTTCCATTTGTCCAAAAATGGATGTACCTATATACTAAAACATGTCTAGATACATATATATTTTTAAAAATAGAAGGCATGTATTGTGCAACGGAGGGAGTAGAATGGATGCAAGTTTTTGTATTGGGAAGAAGAGTACATCCATATATTGATAGAGCGCAATTTAGTAGATGTTCTATCACTTTTAGCTAGCACAGAGGCTAGAGATGAGATTAGTGCACTTGTTGATACTCCTACTAGAATAGAGGCTAGACATGAGACTAGATGCGAGGAAGCAATGCCTACTTCTTTACACTCGAAGAAGAAAGAAGCACGCAAGATCAAGCCTCCGCAGATCAACAATGAATGCATCGAGAAGGCACTAATCCAACTTACAGGAGTAGTAAAATGTATTCTTGTGGTTCTTGTTTTCTTTGGTCTTGCTTTTCTAGTCAAAATTATTGTTGGAGTTCGTGCAAAACGGAGGTTCGTTTGGGGTCATACGTTGGAGTTGGCCTTACAAGTGGGACCGCAGTTAAGAAACTGACTATCGGCAAACCCCCACCTCGCCCGCCGTGCGATGGCTGAAGTTAGAGAAACGACGAGGTTTAAGAGATTGCTCTAGCACGAACTCCAAGAAATAATAAGGTGTCAGATGGATGTCGTGGTGATGGACGTGAATGCTTGTTCTGGCCCATGCCACCCTACTACTCCTACTACTTACTCCTACTATATAGTATTAGTATCGAGGATTCGAGGTGCTGGTTACGTATAGCGAACACATTAACATATGGCTACAGTAAAAACACCCGCCCGACGCGCGAAGCATGTGAAGCTAGTACAAATAGTGTACTACTATTGTTGATTGGCCTCATCCGATAACCTGTTGCAATGCACATACAATAATGTATTCGGAAAATATTTTTTTGCCTCATCGCACCACTCACTCAGAGAAGCGACTCGAAAGCCATTCATAAATTTAGTAAGTTTATCACAGGCATGTCATTTTATTACATACAGCAGGTCATCAACCCACATCGACAACGAGGATACATTATAAATACTAAAGTTTTCACCAAACAACAAATAACAAGCAATGAAATGAACTTCAACTCAACCATTCCTCGGCATTGGAAACGCTTGCTTTGAACCACAAGTGATTCTCAGGGATGGGCCATCGATTGTTGATCTGGAAACCAACTCAGGACTGATCATCCAGGCTGAAGCGGCCTACTATATCAGTACCAGGGTAGGGAACCACCCAAATGTCCGAGGTAGAGACACCATTGCTTCTCATAAATGGTACTGTTAACGTTGTGTCAACAGCAGTTGGATCGCCTTTCACCATCATCGGATAGTTTTGTCCAAGGAAGAGCGAGTTTTCTCCAAGACTATCAATTCTGTACCAGGGAGAAGGAGTTGACACTAGCATAGTAGTATCCATCCCGAATACCATGCAACGGGTGTTGGAATAGGTCCGGAGAGTGCGACCAAGGGAGACTACACCTGCTTCCTTAGCAGTAACATCATCAGTGGGCTGTATACGGATGTCTACTACACAACCTTCTTCTTGTAGACATTGTTGGGCCTCCAAGTGCAGAGGTTTGTAGGACAGTAGCAAATTTCCCTCAAGTGGATGACCTAAGGTTTATCAATCCGTAGGAGGTGTAGGATGAAGATGGTCTCTCTCAAGCAACCCTGCAACCAAATAACAAAGAGTCTCTAGTGTCCCCAACACACCCAATACAATGGTAAATTGTATAGGTGCACTAGTTTGGCGAAGAGAGGGTGATACAAGTGGTATATGGATAGTAAATAAAGGTATTTGTAATCTGAAATTATAAAAACAGCAAGGTAACTAATGATAAAAGTGAGTGTAAACGGTATTGCAATGATAGGAAATAAGGCCTAGGGTTCATACTTTCACTAGTGTAAGTCCTCTCAACAATACTAACATAATTGGATCACATAACTATCCCTCAACATGCAACAAAGAGTCACTCCAAAGCCACTAATAGCGGAGAACGAACGAAGAGATAATGATAGGGTATGAAACCACCTCAAAGTTATTCTTTCCAATCAATCCGTTGGGCTATTCCTATAAGTGTCACAAACAGCCCTAGAGTTCGTACTAGAATAACACCTTAAGACACAAATCAATCAAAACCCTAATGTCACCTAGATACTCCAATGTCACCTCAAGTATCCGTGGGTATGATTATACGATATGCATCACACAATCTCAGATTCGTCTATTCAACAACACAAAGGACCTCAGAGAGTGCCCCAAAGTTCTACCGGAGAACCACGACGAAAACGTCTGCCAACCCTATGCATAGGTTCATGGGCGGAACCCGCAAGTTGATCACCAAAACATACGTCAAGTGAATCACGTGGTATCCCATTGTCACCATAGATACGCATGACAAGACATACATCAAGTGTTCTCAAATCTTTAAAGACTCAATCCGATAAGATAACTTCAAAGTGGAAACTCAATTCATTACAAGAGAGTAGAGGGGGGAAGAAACTGAAGGAAATATGCCCTAGAGGCAATAATAAAGTTATTATTTATTTCCTTATATCATGATAAATGTTTATTATTCATCCTAGAATTGTATTAACCGGAAACATAATACATGTGTGAATACATAGACAAATAGAGTGTCACTAGTATGCCTCTACTTGACTAGCTCGTTAATCAAAGATGGTTATGTTTCCTAACCATGAACAAAGAGTTGTTATTTGATTAACAAGGTCACATCATTAGTTGAATGATCTGATTGACATGACCCATTCCATTAGCTTAGCACCCGATCGTTTAGTATGTTGCTATTGCTTTCTTCATGACTTATACATGTTCCTATGACTATGAGATTATGCAACTCCCGTTTGCCGGAAGAACACTTTGGGTGCTACCAAACGTCACAACGTAACTGGGTGATTATAAAGGAGTACTATAGGTGTTTCCAATGGTAGATGTTGGGTTGGCATATTTTGAGAATAGGATTTGTCACTCTGATTGTTGGAGAGGTATCTCTGGGCCCTCTCGGTAATACACATCACATAAGCCTTGCAAGCATTATAACTAAGATGTTAGTTGTGAGATGATGTATTACGGAACGAGTAAAGAGACTTGCCGGTAACGAGATTGAACTAGGTATTGGATACCGACGATCGAATCTCGGGCAAGTAACATACCGATGACAAAGGGAACAACGTATGTTGTTATGCGGTCTGACCGATAAAGATCTTCGTAGAATATGTAGGAGCCAATATGGGCATCCAGGTCCCGCTATTGGTTATTGACCGGAGACGTGTCTTGGTCATGTCTACATTGTTCTCGAACCGTAGGGTCCGCACGCTTAAGGTTTCAATGACAGTTATATTATGAGTTTATAAGTTTTGATGTACCGAAGGAGTTCGGAGTCCCGTATGAGATCGGGGACATGACGAGGAGTCTCGAAATGGTCGAGACGTAAAGATCGATATATTGGACGACTATATTCGGACTTAGGAAAGGTTCCGAGTGATTCGGGTATTTTTCGGAGTACCGGAGAGTTACGGGAATTCGCCGGAGAGTATATGGGCCTTATTGGGCCATACGGGAATAGAGGCGAGAGGCCAAAAGGAAGGAGGCCTGCGCCCCCCCTCTGGTCCGAATTGGACAAGGGGCGCAGCCCCCTTTTCCTTATTCCTCTCCCCCTCTTTCCCCTTCTCCTACTCCAACAAGGAAGGAGGGAGTCCTACTCCCGGTGGGAGTAGGACTCCCCTTGGCGCGCCTCCTCCTAGGCCGGCCGGCCCCTCCCCCTTGCTCCTTTATATACGGAGGTAGGGGGCACCCCATGACACACAAGTTGATACTTGGTGATCGTTCCTTAGCCGTGTGCGGTGCCCCTGCCACCAAATTCCACCTCGATCATATTGTTGCAGTGCTTAGGCGAAGCCCTGCGTCGGTAGTACATCAAGATCGTCACCACGCCGTCGTGCTGACGGAACTCTTCCTTGATGCTTTGCTGGATCGGAGCCCGAGGATCGTCATCGAGCTAAACGTGTGCTAAGAACTCGGAGGTGCCGGAGTAACGGTGCTTGGATCGGTCGATTGGGAAGACATACGACTACTTCCTCTACGTTGTGTGATCGCTTCCGCAGTCGGTCTGCGTCGGTACGTAGAGAATACTCTCCCCTCTTGTTGCTATGCATCACCATGATCTTGCATGTGCGTAGGAATTTTTTTGAAATTACTACGTTCCCCAACAGAAACATCATAGGATCCAAATATAATAGCAAATTAAAGCTCGCGATACATCAAGATCGTATCACCTCAAGAACACAAGAGAGAGAGAGAGATCAAACACATAGCTACTGGTACATACCCACAGCCCCGAGGGAGAACTACCCCCTCCTCGTCATGGAGAGCACCGAGATGATGAAGATGGCCATCGGAGAAGGATTGCCCCCTCCGGCAGGGTGCCGGAACGGGTCTAGATTGGTTTTCAGTGGCTACAGAGGCTTCTAGCGGCGGAACTCCCGATCTATTGTGCTCATGGATGTTTTTAGGGTATATGGAGATATATAGGCGGAAGGAGTACGTCAGGGGGCCGCGAGGGGCTCACGGGGGTGGAGGGCGCGCCCAGTGGGGAGTGCACGACATAGGAGACTCTCTATCATGAAGATCATGGTGCTACTTTGAAGCACAAGTGTGGTAAAAGGATAGTAGCATTGCCCCTTCTCTCTTTTTCCCTCATTTTTTACTTTTTTATTTCGGCCTTTCTCTCTTTTTTGGGCTTCTTTGGCCTCTTTTATTTATTTATTTATTTTCGTCCGGAGTCTCATCCCAACTTGTGGGGGAATCATAGTCTCCATCATCCTTTCCTCACTGGGACAATGCTCTAATAATCATGATCATCACACTTTTATTTACTTACAACTCAAGAATTACAACTCGATACTTAGAACAAGATATGACTCTATATAAATGCCTCCGACGGTGTACCGGGATGTGCAATGACTCATGAGTGACATGTATGAAAGAATTATGAATGGTGGCTTTGCCACAAATACGATGTCAACTACATGATCATGCAAAGCAATATGACAATGATGAAGCGTGTCATAATAAATGGAATGGTGGAAAGTTGCGTGGCAATATATCTCAGAATGGCTATGGAAATGCCATGATAGGTAGGTATGGTGGCTGTTTTGAGGAAGGTATATGGTAGGTGTATTATACCGGCGAAAGGTGCACGGTATTAGAGAGGCTAGCAAAGGTGGAAGAGTGAGAGTGCGTATAATCCATGGACTCAACATTAGTCATAAAGAACTCATATACTTATTGCAAAAATCTACAAGTTATCAAAGCAAAGTATTACGCGCATGCTCCTAGGGGGATAGATTGGTAGGAAAAGACCATCGCTTGTCCCCGACCGCCACTCATAAGGAGGACAATCAATAAATAAATCATGCTCCGACTTCATCACATAACGGTTCATCATATGTGCATGCTACGGGAATCACAAACTTCAACACAAGTATTTCTCAAATTCATAACCACTCAACTAGCATGACTCTAATATCACTATCTCCATATCTCAAAACAATTATCAAGTATCAAACTTGTCATAGTATTCAACACACTCATAAGAGAATTTTATTATTTGAATGCCTAGCATATAAGGATTTTAAGAAAGTTACCATGCTATTTGATACTCTCAAAATAATGTAAGTGAAGCATGAGAGTTCATGTATTTCTATAAAATAAAACTACCACCATGCTCTAAAAGATATAAGTGAAGCACTGGAGCAAATGACAAACTACTCCGAAAGATATAAGTGAAGATCAATGAGTAGTCGAATAATTATGCAACTATGTGAAGACTCTCTAACATTTAATAATTTCAGATCTTGGTATTTTATTCAAACAACAAGCAAAACTAAATAAAATAAAATGACGCTCCAAGCAAAACACATATCATGTGGCGAATAAAAATATAGCTCCAAGTAAAGTTACTGATGAACGAAGACGAATGAGGGGATGCCTTCTGGGGCATCCCCAAGCTTAGGCTCTTGGTTGTCCTTGAATTACCTTGGGGTTCCTTGGGCATCCCCAAGCTTAGGCTCTTGCCACTCCTTATTCCATAATCCATCAAATCTTTACCCAAAACATGAAAACTTCACAACACAAAACTTAAAGTAGAAAACTCGTGAGCTCCGTTAGCGAAAGAAAAAAAAACACTACTTCAAGTTACTGTAATGAACTCATTCTTTATTTATATTGGTGTTAAACCTACTGTATTCCAACTTCTCTATGGTTTATAAACTCTTTTACTAGCCATAGATTCATCAAAATAAGAAAACATCACACGAAAAATAGAATCTATCAAAAACATAACAGTCTGTAGTAATCTGTAACTAACGCAAACTTCTGGAAGCCCAAAAATTTTCAGTAGCATCATGAATGAATTCAACAATATAACCAGAACCTAAAGCATTCTTTTCATGATCTACAAGCATAGAAAATTTACTACTCTCCACACAAGCAAAATTCTTCTCATGGATAATAGTGGGAGCTAACTCAACAAAATAACTATCATGTGATTGAAAATTAAGATCAAGATGACAAGTTTCATGGTTATCATTATTCTTTAAAGCATACGTGTCATCACAATAATCATCATAGATAGGAGGCATGCTTTCATCATAATAAATTTGCTCATCAAAACTTGGGGGACAAAAAATATCATCTTCATCAAACATAGCTTCCCCAAGCTTGTGGCTTTGCATATCATTAGCATCATGGATATTCAAGGAATTCATACTAACAACATTGAAATCATGCTCATCATTCAAATGTTTAGTGCCAAACATTTTATAGATTTCTTCTTCTAGCACTTGAGCACAATTATCCTTTCCATCATACCCACGAAAGATATTAAAAAGGTGAAATGTATGAGACAAACTCAATTCCATTTTTTATAGTTTTATTTTATAAACTAAACTAGTGATAAAACAAGAAACTAAAAGACTCGTTTGCAAGATCTAAAGATATACCTTCAAGCACTCACTTCCCCGGCAACGGTGCCAGAAAAGAGCTTGATGTCTACTACACAACCTTCTTCTTGTAGACGTTGTTGGGCCTCCAAGTGTAGAGGTTTGTAGGACAGTAGCAAATTTCCCTCAAGTGGATGACCTAAGGTTTATCAATCCGTAGGAGGCATAGGATGAATATGGTCTCTCTCAAACAACCCTGCAACCAAATAACAAAGAGTCTCTTCTGTCCCCAACACACCCAATACAATGGTAAATTGTATAGGTGCACTAGTTCGGCGAAGACAGGGTGATACAAGTGGTATATGGATAGTATATAAAGGTATTTGTAATCTGAAATTATAAAAACAGCAAGGTAACTAATGATAAAAGTGAGCGTAAACGGTATTGCATTGATAGGAAATAAGGCCTAGGGTTCATACTTTCACTAGTGTAAGCCCTATCAACAATACTAACATAATTGGATCACATAACTATCCCTCAACATGCAACAAAGAGTCACTCCAAAGTCACTAATAGCGGAGAACGAACGAAGAGATTATGGTAGGGTACGAAACCACCTCAAAGTTATTCTTTCCAATCAATCCGTTGGGCTATTCCTATAAGTGTCACAAACAGCCCTAGAGTTCGTACTAGAATAACACCTTAAGAAACAAATCAATCAAAACCCTAATGTCACCTAGATACTCCAATGTCACCTCAAGTATCCGTGGGTATGATTATACGATATGCATCACACAATCTCGGATTCATCTATTCAACCAACACAAAGGACCTCAAAGAGTGCCGCAAAGTTCTACCGGAGAACCACGACGAAAACATGTGCCAACCCCTATGCATTGGTTCATGGACGGAACCCGCAATTTGATCACCAAAACATACATCAAGTGAATCACGTGGTATCCCATTGTCACCACAGATTTGCACGGCAAGACATACATCAAGTGTTCTCAAATCTTTAAAGACTCAATCCGATAAGATAACTTCAAAGGGGAAACTCAATTCATTACAAGAGAGTAGAGGGGGGAAGAAACATCATAGGATCCAAATATAATAGCAAAGCTCGCGATACATCAAGATCGTATCACCTCAAGAACACGAGGGAGAGAGATCAAACACATAGCTACTGGTACATACCCTCAGCCCAGAGGGAGAACTAATCCCTCCTCGTCATGGAGAGCACCGGGATGATGAAGATGGCCACCGGAGAAGGATTGCCCCCTCCGGCAGGGTGCCGGAACGGGTCTAGATTGGTTTTCGGTGGCTATAGAGGCTTCTGGTGGCGGAACTCCCGATCTATTGTGCTCACGGATGGTTTTAGGGTATATGGAGATATATAGGCAGAAGGAGTACGTTAGGGGGGCCACGAGGGGCTCACGAGGGTGGAGGGCACGCCCCCTGCCTCGTGACCTCCTCGCAGATCCCCCGACGTGCACTCCAAGTCTTCTGGGCTTCTTTCCTTCCAAAAATGAGTTCCGTGAAGTTTCAGGTCAATTGGACTCCGTTTGGTTTTCCTTTTCTTCAAAACCCTAAAACAGGGTAAAAACAGAAACTGGCACTGGGCTCTGGGTTAATAGGTTAGTCCCAAAAATGATATAAAATTGTATAATAAAGCCCATAAACATTCAAAACAGTAGATAATATAACATGGAGCAATCAAAAATTATAGATACGTTGGAGACGTATCATATACACAAGAAGAGGTGATCCATCGGAACTAGTTGCCAGGCGCCACAAAGTATATGGGCGCTGCTCGTCCTCATGCTCATGATCATCACCATCGTCATCTCCCCCTTGGTTATAAAATTTTTCAAGTATAGGTGGTGGGATGTTCACAGGACCTTGGAAACACAAGAAGAAGGTCAATTAGTAAAGGGAAACTTGATAACCCGCATGCATGTGGATGAAACAATTGTAATTACGGTGGAAGACAAACGTACCGAAACTACGAGGATCCCGTGCAAAAACAGTGCCCTCGTATTGAATTGCATCACAGTACTCATCCGTGTACAGAAACTGATTTTTGAGCAATATCCATCGAGTCGAACCACGAAGGACGGCAACAAGCTTTTCGAAGATAGCAACAACTTGATAGTAGTTGTAATTCCAAGAGCGATTGGGAACTCGACAAATTGCTATCTTCCGTAGAAGACAGTCACCATGATCGTATTTCAATGTGCGTACAATACCGGTGTGCTCAACCTCTGGGCAGTCTGCTAAGATTTTTGGAAGTGGAACCCGGTCATGAGTGTACACATTCACAAGTTCCCACTCGCAGTTGGACCCAATGTAAACAACCCAATATCCATTTGCGCCCGCCCAAGCCTTGCCCTCAAGCGATGGCATCTTAACATCATACATACCATTATCAAGCGGCATCAACTGGCACAGGGCGAGGCCTCCGTCGTGCCGGCGCCAGTCATCAGGGTCACGACGAAGAAGATAGGGGAGATCAAACCGCTCCTTGACTCTTGGGTTCTTTGTAATGATGTTATTAGTTGAGTCGAGAATGGGCTTGAATGAACCTGCCATGCTAGCCGAGGTGATGATGTCGCACTGATCAATGAGTTCCTCCACCACGTCCTCTTTCAAATTGGGGCAAGAATAATGGGGTCGTTTCCGGCCTGTTCCCTCCATGGAGAAGACGATCGAACAATGGCAGAAGAAAGGGTGAAGGGCTGAAGGAAAATGGAGGAGGGAGAGGAAGAGCGTGCGACAGCAGTTCCAAATCGAGAGGGAAAGGCAAAGAGTCGGTGGACGGTTGCGAGTTTGCCACGGTTCATGAAGAGGCGCCCCGGCCTACATGTCTGTTCGGAAATACTCCTACTACTCGCCGTCGTCTCACTGATATGTTGGAACGGGACCACATGTCAATGAAACATGGTGTGTAATTTCTCGTGCAAAATGTGATCTGGCCGCATTGGCCCGAGGTGCCGCATTAGTTATCAACCTTTTATTTATAATGGCGTGCCGATCAGTTTTGAAGCACGACTAACTGGTACTGTACGCAGAGAAAATATAAACTACTCTACCACTACTCCACCTCCAGTACTAGTAGTTTAAAAAAGATATATAGGCTGGAGCTTGAGCGCTTTCTTGCTAAGGGCTGCTCACTTGCTTCTCACACTACCACCCTGTCTCCAGATCTAAGAAAGACAGCCCCTCTCACCCTCCTCACCGGTGGTCATAGATCCGCCGGGGAAGAAAAGGACATGCAGCGTTGATGCACTCGTCGTTGGCGAGTGAGGTCACGCACTGACGACAAGGCCGTCCTCTCAGACCTAGCGCCCGCGCGGGATGGCCTCCGTCCCCAAGCTCGCTGCCGTAGTGTGTGCGGAGGACGACGACCACGAGCGAAGCCACTTCCCGCCGACCCTCAGGTATGCTACTTCTTTTCGAACCATAACCTTGTTCTATTGCCCCATCTGCCATGTCGTTGCATGTGGATCTTTTTCCACTCCACCATCTTCCCAATTTGCTATCCTCTGCTCTGCTGGCCACGCAGACGAAAACCATAATTTGCACTATTAAAGGAAACCCTACTTCATGCAGACTAATCCATGTCTGGGTTGAATAAGGAAAGGAAGGGAGACTGTACTGTCCAAGAGAGTAGGTATCGAACACGCATCTAGGTTGAAAAGGGGAAAATCAGTAGCTAAGGAACGAGTCTCATGTCTCTTGGTTGAAGAAGGGTAGAAAGGCATGATAACACAATAGAGAATGACCAGGTCGATCGGTTTGTTGTCCTCGCATAGGAAAAAGGTGGCTAAAGAGAACAAAAATGGGACGTAATCCACATATGCTGCCTGGATATTTGTTGCTCTGGGCAACCATACCTCCCTCACCACTCTGCGTTCGTGGATGTACATCGTACTGGTGCGCCCACTGTCCGAATGGGCCTCCCATGCTCTTATTGCCACTTTTTTTTGCTGTTAGTATAATGCCAACAGTCAAGTCAAGCAATGCTACTGCTAAAGTGATGCCACATTTAACTAATGCTGCTCTCAGTCTAATGCCACCGATAAATTTAAGCAATGTCATTTAATGTCACTGGATTATTTCAGGGTTAGCTGTTGATTGTGGATGTATTAAAGATACTTGTTACTACCTTCAGATTTTTGCACTGTTAATGCTTATAGATTACATACCTCACTTTCACGAGATAAGTTAATTTTTTTGTCCAGTGTCACCAAAATGCCAAGGCGATGATGTCATTTTATTTTGGTTAAACAGCACAGACAATTATGAAGACAAGAGGAAAGGTCAAGAGTGGGCACCTCCTCCTCCGGCTGTTCTCTTGATTCATTCAATCAAGTTTTTATGTTTGATCGATTATCAAGATTGGGACATCAATTTTTAAGGTCCCCCGAGTTCGAAATGATATTTACCTTGGAGGTACATGGTTTGCAATTTTTTATACTGTTGTTAGTTAATAATGCTAGTTACCTTCAAACTTTTGTATTTGGTATAATGCTCATGCACAGCTAGTATACCAATGCTGAAACTTGTTACCTTTACATTTTGTATTGTTAATTCTTATAGAAACCTTCCAGTGCTAGAGTTTATTGAAATCTGTTTAGTAAAACCATTGTACTGTACGCTGTAATAAACTAACTACTCTATTGTTGCACTAGCCACTGGATTAGTGTATATTTGTAGTATTCTAATGGTGTTGCATTAGCGTATGGACATAAATAAAGTGTGGCAAGCTTTCCTAGATATGTGTTCAAGAAAACTACTACCTGTTTTTCTAAATACTAGACGTTTGGGTACTTTAAGTTGAACCAGGAAAACGTCTTATATTAAGGAACAAAGGGTGTAGAGTTCACTCAAATTATCCCAGTAAAGCTAGTCACACCTTTGTTAAAATTAATGTTCATTATGTTATCGGACGAGGTCTGTATGTTTGTCTCTAATGCCTGTCGACTACATACCTGACATCATGATGTAACGTTAAGTCATTTCCTTTTGTATAGTGTCACTGAATTGTCAAGGCGTTGATGGCATTTTATTTTAGTAGAACTGCACAAAATTTGCTTAAAAGAAGAGGAAAAGTCAGGAATGGCTCAGTTTTTCAGAAAAAAAACTATGTATGCCTTCCTGACATCAGCCACTGTTGCTTTATTTATTCCTTCAAACAGGTGGTTAGAAACAGTGTTGCTACCTTTTCCCATTAAGAAATTGGAATGCTTATATTTGTGTGTCTATGCTTTAACTAGTGCCACTTTTAGAGTAATCACACTTTCAATATCTATGCAAACAGGGATGCTCGATTTTAGTGGAACTGCACAAAAAGTCCAACTGGTTCAACATTAGGAGCATGTTTTTTTCCAAACCTTTATATCCAATTGGTGGCACTATGAGCTGTTCATTACGAAGGTACATGGTTTGCTACTATCTTGCTACTCTTTTTGTACTGTCATTAGATAGTAATACTAGTGGTTTGCATGTGAATTTATTGGCAGGGTGGACCTACATTGGAGGTGTAGGACAGGATTCAATGATTGGATGCTCAATTTTGGTTGTATCGATTTCACCTCTTCCATCATTGTGAACATGGATATCCTTGGTATGGTGAAGAATAGGCGCTATATTTCTGCTCTGAACCAGCAAATCAATTCAGTATGAAATTGTCCAGGGCAAAACATAACTGTATCAGATTGTCCAGTGCAGAACATGACAGATGCTAAGCGAAAGAGACATGTTTAAACCGAAAATACAAGGTGTGGTATATGTTTACTAGCTGCTTGATATTTGTGTAGACAGAGATGTCTGCCCGTTGCTATTTGGCAAACAAACAGAGTGTCCGCAATTTTGGTTGAACTGCACAATAGAATAGTATAGTCACTGCATGCAGTGCCATTTGAAAATAGACATAGAAAGATTGGATAGTCACTTCATGGACTGCAGAAAAGTAGTACTGTACTATTTATTGGCCAACACTAGGTGCTTCATTGCTTTGGTCTGATTATACAATGGGCATCATTTTGCCTAAGTTAAAGTTTGTATTCCGAAAATAGTCTCGCGGTGTGATCGAGAGAAGACCAAATCATATTGCAGTGGATGATCCTCCATCATGTGTGGTTCATTCTCATGGTTCCAGCTGTTGGTGAAACCACTTACGTTTGCAAGAGGAATTGTAGACTTCACAAACAAATTTGTCTTTCAGTCTGTACTGAATGTTGGCCAAGAGAAGCATCCATGTTAGTAGGAAGAACAGATGTTTTTTCTAGATCTTTGCTTTTGGAGCTACATATTTGTATATGATCTGTGAATCATTGAGATGCATTAACATGTTGATCTTATGTATGGGAATCGTACTAGTTAGTTTTAGTTGTGACGCAAGATCCAAAGTGGCTGATCTTTGCTTTTGGAGCTACATATTTGTATATCATCTGTGAATCATTGAGATGCATTAATAGTTACTTATTTATGTTCACTCAGTGTTTACAAGTTACTGATCGATCACTAGCTAGCCTACAAATGTGCTCCTGGCAGTTTTATTTGCGACTCAAGATGCGAAGTGGCAGTTTTTTGAATAAAAATGCCTATCTCTGAAGAAACTGCCAAGGTACACTATCGATCCTACACGAATAAAAATGCCTACCTCTGAAGAAGTTTAAGCCTAATTAATTCCGTGAGCAAAGCAGCAAGACCAAGGCATGGCAATAATTAACGGCATGCATAAGTTTAAGCCTAATTAATTCTAGTGATTTAAGTGGCTGCATGCGTGCCCTCGGCTGCGACCTGTTGCATGCTGCTTTGCGTACTGCCTGCGAGCGATTCTGAGTGCCTGCATGCAGCCGGCCGTAATTAAGGCAGCTAACTAATGCCAAAAAAGATACGCTTTAATTGGTGTGGGATTTTTAAATCCATGGAATCATTATTGACAAGGAGGGAGATGATCTGAGTGCACTCGTTTGACCGCCATGCCGGCGTGCGACCCAGACGGGACGGGACAACACAGTCATAATTTCAGTTTCTCTAGTTTTCCACGGCAAGCTGGCGCGCTAAGCCATTATGCATTGAATTTTGATGACCGTCACGCTACCTTCCGCCTATAAGTACTGCTTCCGGGCCTTCTCCGGTGCCACCGTGACCCAACTCGCCATATCCTCATAAGCCCCCACCGGCCCGACGTCACTCGCCACGTCCGCCATGCCCTCGCCCGTCCGCGGTAGGCGACGCCGGAGGTGATCACCACCGGAACTAGTGTTCGGGTTTTCACCGAAAGGCAGACGGAGGGAGGAGGCATCCTATCTGTCTTTAGATGGCAATGCGGAGATCGATGAGTTGTTGGAGTGCGGCTGCATGGCAGAGGAGCATTAGTTATTGGAGCGCGATCGCCTGGCGGAGGAGCAGCGTATCGCCGATTTGCGCCGCTAGCGGGACATGGAGCAGCAGCGCACCGACACTTTGAGTCACGAGCAGAGCGCCCGCAACTGGGCCGACTACGTGGAGGTCGGCGCCCAACAAATAGCCCTGGAGGTTGTCGGGCACGCACACGTTCGCGACGCCGATTTTTACTACCAGCTCGTCAAGTGGGTTTCCCGCTTGGAAGCTGAAGCTTCGGTGGACCACGCCGGCATGGAAAGGGCCAACGCGCGCGAGCAACGCGCCCTATCGCACCTCTTGCAAGTCCGAGGCGAGGCGCACGACGCCGGTGCCGGCGTTTAGCGTGTACCATAGATGGCGGCCAGCATCGTCTAGTTAGCTAAGAGTAAGTTAGTACTTGTACGCTACTAGAGTATTAGTGGGAGTAGATAGTTAACTTGGCTATGATGGTTGTCAACGTGGAAGTTCAGTACTCTATATGTGGATCAGACCTGTTACTTTGCTCTGAATGTTGAACTTTCCGTTTGAACGTATGGAATGGGCTGTTATTTTTTTAAATGGGTTGTATTTGTCCTCCACAGGTTTAGAGGCTGACTTGTGGGCCTAGCAATTTGGCGCGTACACAATCAGGAGATGATTGTACGTGGAGAGGATGACAGCAGGGACATGCCAAGGTCATGGTAGTATGCAAGCAAGTGCCTCCTTATTTCAAGCCAATAAAAATGGCTCCTCCTAGTGGATTTCTGACATCTGGGTCCCATGCCATTGTCAACGTAGTCAATAAACGAGAGAATTGCACAACGAGCAGCTGACACCAGGGACCCAGCAGCTCGCCCAGTTATTTTTGTTTTGGGTTAATTTGATAAATGCCACTCCAAATCTGGTGTATCCGAGAAACGCCATTGCAATTTCCAAACTTCGAAAAATGCCATTTCATGCCATTTCTAGTGGCATTTTTCGAAGTCTGGAGTGGCGTTTTTCAAAGTTTGCAAACTGCAGTGGCATTTTTCAAAGTTTGGAAATTGCAGTGGCATTTTTATGAATTGCCATAATTGGAGTGGCATTTATCTATTTGTTTTTGAGACGGAAGCGGGGTGTCAACTGGACTGTGCGGGACACTCTGGCCTGTCTAGACAGCCTTTTCTTTTATATTTACCACAAACCAGCCCAGTAGTTTTTTTTCTTTTTGAAAATGGCTAGCCCAGTTTTTTGTGATTTGTCAAGTAAGTCGCTTTATCAAGCCTGTTGGGCTGCAAATCTTTCAAGACGAGGAGAGCTTCATTCGGCTGGCCGAGGAAATGGCCTATCAGTAATGAGAAATGGGATGTACATTTTTAAAACACATCAAACCAGCAATTAGTTTCAAATATCTTTTTTTTCATTTCGAGATTTTAAATTGCATTGATTTTTATGCGTGGACAATTTATTGGATTTTATATTGATATACATTTATTTTTAAAATCAGTCTGAATGTGACTCGAAATTTCGGAATTAAAAACAGTTCAGACCACACCGACATAAGCAAAATTTCGTATAATTTTTTTAACCGTGGCCACAATATGAGCTGTAATGCTAACAAAGAGAATATGGGCTCAAAAAAACCTGTAAGAATTAGCAAATGGGTTGTAAATTATTTGAAATAATGGCAGATGGGCTGTATGCTGTTTTCCATAGATTTGAGGCTTTCCACAGATGGCATGTATACTGTTGGATGTCCATCCAACGGCCGTCGTGCTTCTTCAATCTCTGCTCTTCCTGCTCCAGCCGCTCAAACAAGCGCCGGCGGGACTGCCTGCTCCCTCCTCCCCGCAGCCGGCTGTGTTGCCGCGCAGGCCTCACCGCCCCACCGTACTCCCATCGCTGGCCTAGCCATCCCTCTACTCACCCACACCTGCTGTTATTCTCCGGCGACGGCAGACGAACCAGTAAACCCTCGTACAGTCGTACTCCCCTCCGCGTGGGAAACAAAAACAACTGCCGAGTCTTCCCTGCCTCCGTGTCGTTCCCTTGCTAGGCCTCGCCATCGTCCACCGCCCTGGTGCTCTCGGCGTGGCGTGGTCAACGTGGTCAATGACCGACATGCATCTGAAGTGGACTTTGCGTGGAGAGGTTGACAGTTGGGTCCACGGCCGCACGCAAGGAAATGCCTCCTTATTACGCGCAAAATAATGATTCCTCCACCTGACATCTGGGACCCACCGAAAGGGCCTCTGTATTTCACGAAAAAACGTTACCGCCGCTGACAGCTCGGACCCACCAGCTATATCTTCGCACGCAAGGAAGTGCCTCCTTATTACGGACAAAAAAAGAATACTCCCCCTGCTAGCTGGGACCCAGTATAGTGGGCCTACTAAGTTGACGGGGATGAAGGGCTTTGTCAACTTAGTCAATATGCACGATTCTAGCTCGACTAACCGTACAATGTCCATCCAACGACCGTAGTGCTTCTTCAACGTCTGGTCTTCTTGCTCCAGCCCCCCAAAGCAGCGCCGGTCGTGCCGCCTGCTCCTGCCTCCCGTGGCCGGCTGTCCTGCCACGGAGGCCTCACTGCCCCCATACTACTCCCACTGCTGGGCACGCCATCCCTCCACTCCACTCACCCACACCCCCTGTTATTCTATGGTGACGACAGCGCAGCCGAACCAGTGAACCATCGTACTCCTCTCTGCATGGGCATCCACTGTCGCGTCTTCCCCGGCTCCGCGTCATCCCCTTCCTAGGCCTCGCCATCGTCCACCGTTGTGGTGCTCTCAGCGCGGCGTGGTCAATGTGGTCAACGACCGAATTCCATCGGAAGAATACTATACGTGGAGAGGCTGACAGCTGGGTCCATGGCAGCCACAAGGAAGTGCCTCCTTATTACACGGAAAATAATTATTCCTCCACCTAACAATAGGGACCCACCGGACGCCCACCAGTATTTCGCGAAAAAAACGTTTGCCCCTGACTGCTGGGACCCACCCGAGGGCCACCGTATTTCGCGAAAAAACATTCCCCCTGCTGTCAGCTCGGACCCACCGGAAGTGCCTCCTATTACGGACAAAAAATGAATACTCCCTGCTAGCTGGGACCCACCTTGGTGGGAGGCTGACTTGTGGGCCTACTAAGTTGACGGGGACGGAGGGCTTTGTCAACTTAGTCAATATAAACAATTCTAGCTCCAGTGACCGTACGATGTCCATCCAACGGCCGTAGTGCTTCTTCAACCTCTGGTCTTCTTGCTCCAGCCGCCCAAAGCAACGCCGGTCCTGCCGCATGCTCCTGCCTCCCGTGGCCGGCTGTGCGGCCGCGGAGGCCTCACCGCCCCTACTATTCCCACCGCTGGCCAGGCCCTACGGCGACGACAGCCTCACACCGCAGCCGAACCAGTGAACCCTCATACTCCTCTCCGTGCGGGCTTCCACTGCCGCGTCTTCCCCAGCTCCCCGTCGTCCCCTTCCTAGGCCTCGCCGTCGTCCACCGCCCTGGTGCTCTCGGCGCGGCGTGGTCAACGTGGTCAAGGAACGACTTCCATCGGACATGGACTGTATGTGGAGAGGCTGATAGCTGGGTCCACGGTCGCAGCAAGGAAGTGCCTCCTTATTACACGGAAAATAATGATTCCTCCACCTGATAGCTGGGACCCACCAGACGGGCCACTATATTTCGAGAAAAAAACGTTTCCCCTTGACTGCTGGGACCCACCAGCTACATCTTCGCACGCAAGGAAGTACGTCCGGGCAAAAAAAATGATTCACCCCCTGACTGCTGGGACCCACCAGCTACATCTTCGCAGGCAAGGAAGTGCCTGACAGTCGGGACCCACCTGGTCGAAGCGTACGTAGCGTTGTCATTCTGGTCGCGAACGTGTACGTACATATATACTGGTGGATGTAGAGGCGCGCGCGTGTCGTAGTAGAGGCGCATACGTGTCGTAGTAGAGGCGTGCACGTAGCATGTACACGTACGTACAGCGGCCAAGGTGCAAGAAAGAAAATACGACCACAAATGTGTACATACGGGCGGGGTCTCGAACGCCTACTCGCGCATATGTACGGCCAGGGCTCGTGTACATGGCTGGGTCAGAACAGAGAAACAGCGTCGTCATCGTGTTCATGGGGAGGCAACGGAATGCTCGTGTTCATGGGGAGGCAACGGAATGCGTCGTGTTCATCAGGAGGCAACAGAACGCGTGAGAGCCAACCGGCTGGGTCGGAACAGAATGCGTGGTTGTGTTCATCGGGAGGGCTTGGACAGAACAGGCGATGGGAACGAGGCCTGGCGTACCGCACAACGGAGGAAACGACCTTGTGTTCGACCGGCCATGTTCGAAACGGGATACTGTTCATCGGGAGGGGTCTGGCGTACCGCAAAACGGAGGAAACGGACCTCCTACGGTCGAAACGGGGGTCCTGTTGATCGGGAGGGGTGTGACATACCGCAAAACGGATGAAACGGACTTGTGTTGGAGCGCTACGGTCGAAACGGGGGTCCTGTTCATCGGGAGGGGTGTGGCGTACCGCAAAACGGGACTCCACGGGATATTGTTCATCTCCACCGTCGACCTCCTCCAACCTCCATGGGCTCATGTTCATCCAGCCTCTACCGTGCGCTACTCCACCGGCAACTGTTCAACCACCCCTCCATGGGCACCCCTCCACCGTCTACTGTTCATCCAGCACTCCACACCACGGGGTCCTGTTCAACCACCCTTCCACAGGCATCCCTCCACCGTCTACTGTTCATCCCGCCCTCCACTACACCACGGGGTCCTGTTCATCCAGAGGCAACGCCACCGCTCACTGTTCATCCAAACCCCCCGCAACGCTCACTATTCATCCCAGAGGCAGCATCGATCGGCTTCAGTTAGCAGCAGTAGCGAAGGAATCGCTCGATCGGGTTCAGTTAATAGCCATTGATCGATCGCTCGGGTTCAGTAACGCGTAGCCTGCAGTGCAATCGCTTGGGTTCAGTTAGAGCCCAATGCCTCGCTCGGGTTCAGTTAGAGCCAACGCCTCGCACACACGCGCGTACGTGTACGAGAGAAATTTTCCTTCGCCTCGCTTCTACCACGGTTTTTTCTGTCATGGACGGCCCAAAGAATGTCATGCAGTTGCGTCTCCGGCCCGCCCCGGACGAAAAACCCATTTTCTGTCATAATTATTTGCCATAGAAGTAGGAGCCCACCACATCTATGATGATACTGGGTTTTGTCACAATTATCGTCACAGAAGTGTCATTGTATGACAGAAAAATATTTCGTTCGACCCAAAATGTCATGGATGTGTCTTTTTTTTGTAGTGTATTGGAGGAAGAAGTACGTCGGTGGAGAAACAGGGGGCCCACGAGGGTGGAGAGTGCGCCTGGGGGGGGGGGGGGGGTAGTCGCGCCCCCTACCTCGTGGCCTCCCTGTTTGGTTGCTTGACGTAGGGTCCAAGTCTCCTGGATCTCGTTCGTTCCAAAAATCACGTTCCCGAAGGTTTCATTCCGTTTGGACTCCCTTTGATATTCCTTTTCTTAGAAACCCTAAAATAGGCAAAAAAAACAACAATTCTGGGCTGGGCCTCCGGTTAATAGGTTAGTCCCAAAAATAAAATAAAAGTGGATAATAAAGCCCAATAATGTCCAAAACAGAAGATAATATAGCATGGAGCAATCAAAAATTATAGATACGTTGGAGACGTATCAAGCATCCCCAAGCTTAATTCCTGCTCGTCCTCGAGTAGGTAAATGATAAAAACAGAATTTTTGATGTGGAATGCTACTTGGCATATTTTCAATGTAATTCTTCTTAATTGTGGTATGAATATTCAGATCCGAAAGATTCAAGACAAAAGTTCAATATTGACATAAAAATAATAATACTTCAAGCATACTAACTAAGCAATTATGTCTTCTTAAAATAACATGGACAGAGAAAGTTATCCCTACAAAATCATAGAGTCTGGCTATGCTCTATCTTCACCACACAAAGTATTTAAATCATGCACAACCCCGATGACAAGCCAAGCAATTGTGCCATACTTTTGGTGTTCTCCAACTTTTTCAATCTTCACGCAATACATGAGCATGAGCCATGGACATAGCACTTTAGGTGGAATAGAATGGTGGTTGTGGAGGAGACAAAAAGGGAAGATAGTCTCACATCAACTAGGCGTATCAACGGACTATGGAGATGCCCATCAATAGATATCCATGTGAGTGAATAGGGATTGCCATGCAACGGATGCACTAGAGCTATAAGTATATGAAAGCTCAACGAAAGAAACTAAGTGGGTGTGCATCCAACTCGGTTGCTCATGAAGACCTAGGGCATTTTGAGGAAGCCCATCATTGGAATATACAAGCCAAGTTCTATAATGAAAAATTCCCACTAGTATATGAAAGTGATAACAAAGGAGACTCTCTATCATGAAGATCATGGTGCTACTTTGAAGCACAAGTGTGGTAAAAGGATAGTAGCATTGTCCCTTCTCTCTTTTTTCTCTCATTTTTTATTTCGGCCTTCTCTTTTTTTATGGCCTCTTTTTTTCGTCCGGAGTCTCATCCCGACTTGTGGGGGAATCATAGTCTCCATCATCCTTTCCTCACTGGGACAATGCTCTAATAATGATGATCATCACACTTTTATTTTCTTACAACTCAAGAATTACAACTCGATACTTAGAACAAAATATGACTCTATGTGAATGCCTCCGGTGGTGTACCGGGATATGCAATGACTCATGAGTGACATGTATGAAAGAATTATGAACGGTGGCTTTGCCACAAATACAATGTCAACTACACGATCATGCAAAGCAATATGACAATGATGGAGTGTGTCATAGTAAACGGAACGGTGGAAAGTTGCATGGCAATATATCTCGGAATGGCTATGGAAATGCCATGATGGGTAGGTATGGTGGCTGTTTTGAGGAAGGTATATGGTGGGTGTATGATACCGGCGAAAGGTGCGCGGTATTAGAGAGGCTAGCAATGGTGGAAGGGTGAGAGTGCATATGATCCATGGACTTAACATTAATCATAAAGAACTCATATACTTATTGAAAAAATCTACAAGTTATTAAAGCAAAGTATTACGCGCATGCTCCTGGGGGGATAGATTGGTAGGAAAAGACCAATCATGCTCCGACTTCATCACATAACGGTTCACCATACGTGCATGCTACGGGAATCACAAACTTTAACACAAGTATTTCTCAAATTCACAACTACTCAAATAGCATGACTCTAATATCACCATCTCCATATCTCAAAACAATTATCAAGTATCCAAGTTCTCATAGTATTCAACACACTCATAAGAGAATTTTATTATTAATCTTGTATACCTAGCATATTAGGATTATTTAAGAAAATTACCATGCTATTTAAGACTCTCAAAATAATCTAAGTAAATCATGAGAGATCAATAGTTTCTATAAAGCAAATCCACCACCGTGCTCTAAAAGATATAAGTGAAGTACTAGAGCAAAACTATATAACTCAAAAGATATAAGTGAAGCACATAGAGTATTCTAATAATTTCCGAATCATGTGTGTCTCTATCAAAAGGTGTGTACAACAAGTTTGATTGTGGTAAATTAAAAGCAAAGACTCAAATCATACAATATGCTCCAAGCAAAACACATATCATGTGGTGAATAAAAATATAGCTCCAAGTAAAGTTACCGATGGAAGTAGACGAAAGAGGGGATGCCTTCCGGGGCATCCCCAAGCTTTGGCTTTTAGGTGTCCTTAGATTATCTTGGGGGTGCCACGGGAATCCCCAAGCTTAGGCTGTTGCCACTCTTTTTTCCATAATCCATCAAATCTTTACCCAAAACTTGAAAACTTCACAGCACAAAACTTAAAGTAGAAAATCTCGCGAGCTCCGTTAGCGAAAGAAAACAAAACACCACTTCAAGGTATTGTAATGAACTCATTCTTTATTTATATTGGTGTTAAACCTACTATATTCCAACTTATCTATGGGTTATAAACTATTTTACTAGCCATAGATTCATCAAAATAAGCAAACAACACACGAAAAAACAGAATCTGTCAAAAACAGAACAGTTTGTAGTAATCTGTAGCTAGCGCAAGATCTGGAACCCCAAAAATTAGAAAATAAATTTATGGACGTGAGTAATTTATCTATTAATCATCTTCAAAAATAATTACCTAAATATCGCTTTCCAAATAAAAATGGCAGCAGTTCTCGTGAGTGCTAAAATTTCTGTTTTTACAGCAAGATTAACAAGACTTTCCCCAAGTCTTCCCAACGGTTCTACTTGGCACAAACACTAATTAAACACAAAAAACACAACCAAAACAGAGGATAGATAAATTATTTATTACTAAACATGATAAAAAAGCAAGGAATAAAAAATAAAATTGGGTTGCCTACCAACAAGCGCTATTGTTTAACGCCCCTAGCTAGGCATAAAAAGCAAGGATAGGTCTAGGTATTGCCATCTTTGGTAGGCAATCCATAAGTGGATCTCATAATAGATTCATAAGGTAATTTAATTTTATTTCTAGGAAAGTGTTCCATGCCTTTCCTTAGCGTAAATTGGAATCTAATATTTCCTTCCTTCATATCAATAATTGCACCAACCGTTCTAAGGAAAGGTCTACCAAGAATAATAGGACATGAAGGATTTCAATCTATGTCAAGAACAATAAAATATACGGGCACATAATTCCTATTTGCAAAAATAAGAACATCATTAATTCTTCCCATAGGTTTCTTAATAGTGGAATCCGCAAGGTGCAAGTTTAGAGAGCAATCATCAAAATCACGGAAACCTAGCAAGTCACATAAACTCTTTGGAATCGTGGAAACACTAGCACCCAAATCACACAAAGCATAGCATTCATGATCTTTAATTTTAATTTTAATAGTTGGTTCCCACTAATCATAAAGTTTTCTAGGGATAGAAACTTCCAACTCAAGTTTTTCTTCATAAGATTGCATCAAAGCATCAACGATATGTTTGGTAAAAGCTTTATTTTGACTATAAGCATGAAGAGAATTTAGCACAGATTGTAACAAGGAAATACAATCTATCAAAGAGCAATTATCATAATTAAATTCCTTGAAATCGAAAATAGTAGGTTCATTACTATTTAAAGTTTTGATTTCTTCAATCCCATTTTTATCAAATTTAGCATCAAGATCTAAAAACTCCGAATTTTTGGAATGCCTTCTAGGTAAAGGTGGATCATAATTAGTCCCATCATTATCAAGATTCATATTGCAAAACAAAGATTTAATAGGGGAGACATCAATAACTTTTAGATCTTCATCTTTATTATCATGGTCTTCCGGTTTAGCGGCCATCTTATTAACTAAGGTAGCCTGCTTATCCGAAACTTCAGCTATTAACTTCTCAAGACAAGCAATTTGGGATCTCAAACCATCAAATTCTTTAGACATATCATCGAGCTCTTTATTCATATAACTCATAAAGCTTTTTTGTTCTTTAAGCTCATTTCTAAAGAAACTATTATGCTCAAATTGCAAGACCATAAAACTCCTAACGTTGCTTTCGATTTCTTCTAACCTTTTAAGGTGAAGATTACCAAATCGGGGAAGAGCCATCGAGACAAGCAAGCAATCCAACACACAAGCAAACGAGGAACAGGCAAAAAGAGGCAAATAGAGAAAGAGAGGGAGGATAGAGAGAGAGGGCGAATAAAACGGCAAGGGTGAAGTGGGGGAGAGGAAAACGAGAGGCAAATGGCAAATAATGTAATGCGGGAGATAAGGGTTTGTGATGGGTACTTGGTATGTTGACTTTTGCGTAGACCTCCCCGACAACGGCGCCAGAATTGGCTCGTTGTCGGGAGTCAAATATTGAGTTGCCCAAAATTCCCCGGCAATGGCGCCAGAAATCCTTCTTGCTACGTCTTGAGCACTTGCGTTGGCTTTCCCTTGAAGAGGAAAGGGTGGTGCAGCAAAGTAGCGTAAGTATTTCCCTCAGTTTTTGAGAACCAAGGTATCAATCCAGTAGGAGGCTACGCGCGAGTCCCTCGCACCTACACAAAACAAATAAATCCTCGCAACTAACACGATAAGGGGTTGTCAATACCTACACGGTCACTTACGAGAGTGAGATCTGATAGATATGATAAGATAATATTTTTGGTATTTTTATGATAAAGATGCAAAGTAAAGTAAAAGCAAAGGAAATAACTAAGTAGTAGGAGATTAATATGAAAATAACTAAGTATTGGAAGATTTAATATGATGAAGATAGACCCGGGGGCCATAGGTTTCACTAGTGGCTTCTCTCAAGAGCATAAGTATTTTACGGTGGGTGAACAAATTACTGTTGAGCAATTGACAGAAGTGAGCATAGTTATGAGAATATCTAGGTATGATCATGTATATAGGCATCACGTCCGAGACAAGTAGACCGACTCCTGCCTGCATCTACTACTATTACTCCACTCATCGTCCGCTATCCAACATGCATCTAGAATATTAAGTTCATAAGAATAGAGTAACGCCTTAAGCAAGATGACATGATGTAGAGGGATAAACTCATGCAATATGATGAAAACCCCATCTTTTTATCCTCGATGGCAACAATACAATATGTGCCTTGCTGCCCCTACTGTCACTAGGAAAGGACACCGCAAGATTGAACCCAAAGCTAAGCACTTCTCCCATTGCAAGAAAGATCAATCTAGTAGGCCAAACCAAACTGATAATTCAAAGAGACTTGCAAAGATAACCAATCATACATAAAAGAATTCAGAGAAGATTCAAATATTGTTCATAGATAAACTTGATCATAAACCCACAATTCATCGGTCTCAACAAACACACCACAAAAGAAGATCACATCGAATAGATCTCCACAAGAGAGGGGGAGAACTTTGTATTGAGATCCAAAAAGAGATAAGAAGCCATCTAGCTAATAACTATGGACCCGAAGGTCTGACGTAAACTACTCACACTTCATCGGAGAGGCTATGGTGCTGATGTAGAAGCCCTCCGTGATTGATGCCCCCTCCGACGGAACTCCGGAACAGGCCCCAAGACGGGATCTCGTGGATACAGAAAGTTACGGCGGTGGAATTAGGGTTTTGGCTCCGTATCTGATCGTTTGGGGGTATGTAGGTATATATAGGAGGAAGAAGTACGTCGGTGGAGCAACAGGGGGCCCACGAGG
The DNA here is from genome assembly GCA_034509565.1 of Triticum monococcum. Taxonomy (NCBI): domain Eukaryota; kingdom Viridiplantae; phylum Streptophyta; class Magnoliopsida; order Poales; family Poaceae; genus Triticum; species Triticum monococcum. The sequence goes on along the minus strand of CM067843.1, from coordinate 747,048,756 downwards.
GTGGAGGGCGCGCCTGGGGGGGGGTAGGTGCGCCCCCTGCCTCGTGGCCTCCCTGTTGGTTGCTTGACATAGGGTCCAAGTCTCCTGGGTTTTGTTCGTTCCAAAAATCACGTTCCCGAAGGTTTCATTCCGTTTGGACTCCGTTTGATATTCCTTTTCTCCGAAACCCAAAAATAGGCAAAAACAACAATTCTGGGCTGGGCCTCCGGTTAATAGGTTAGTCCCAAAAATAATATAAAAGTGGATAATAAAGCCCAATAATGTCCAAAACAGAAGATAATATAGCATGGAGCAATTAAAAATTATAGATATGTTGGAGACATATCAGGATGATTTGCCCCTGGGCTGGAAGACGGTGGGCGATTTCCTTCGCCAGGTACCCGGCCGCCCGAAGCTCGGCAATGTCCTCCTCCTTGACGGAGGAGGCCATCCACTTGCCTTGACCTTCGAATCCAGACATGGTTGAGTGCTTGCTCAAAGTGGGAAAAATATGAGAACTTGGGTGCTGGAGCTCAAGAGTGGAAGGGCAGAGGATGAGAGAAGGCGTGGGAGAAGAAAGGGGATTCCTATCTCCTTATACGGGCAGTGAATATTGAATGCCTCCCCGCTCACCTTAACATTCGCCTACTGATCCCAAGGGCTATGTAAACGACATGGTTGGGTTACCCACGCCCGTATTGATAAGAATACCGCAATAAGGGGACACAATCTCTGCTTCGACAAGACATGCCAATAGCAACCGCGTCTCGAAACATGGAGCGGCAGACGAAAAACAGTTCGAAATTATGACCGGGCAGACGTGATGTCATGTTGTAAAAAGTTGTCGGTAGATTGGACTCGTGGATAATTATATTCTCTCTGCGGTTGTGTGTGGTGTGTCTGTTACAGGTCCGGAGACGATCAATACGTCCGAAGACTATCTTCGAGTTAGGAATATGGAACCCGCCTTACAATGCCGAAGACAGATCTACACGCCGGATACCTTGGCATTGAAGCTAGGTTCAGGTGCTACTGAGGGAGTCCTGGACTAAGGGGTCCTTGGGTGTCCGGCCTGTTAGCCATGGGCCGGACTGATGGGCTGTGAAGAATGCGAAGACCTTAGACTGCACCCGTGTCCGGATGGGACTCTCCTTGGCGTGGAAGGCAAGCTTGGCGACCAAATATGTAGATTCCTTTCTTTGTAACCGACCTTGTGTAACCTTAGATCCTCCCGGTGTCTATATAAACCAGAGGACTTAGTCCGGAGGAGGAGGATATTCATTACCATAGCCATACAAGCTAGACCTCTAGGGTTTAGCCATCACGATCTCGTGGTAGATCAAATCTTGTAATACTGATACTCATCAATATCAATCAAGCAGGACGTAGGGTATTACCTCCATAGAGAGGGCCCAAACCTGGGTAAACATCGTGTCCCCTGTCTCCTGTTACCATCGACCTCATATGCACAGTTCGGGACCCCTACCCGAGATCCGCCGGTTCTGACACCAACACCCGTGCTGAAGAAACCCTTTACTGCTGCTACCACACCATCCTTTAGAGTACTCCAATTCTGCTGAAAGAACCGGGCTGGAAACCCATCCGGACCTGGCGCCTTCAATGGCTCAATTTGGAACATAGCATCCGATATTTCCTTGTCCGTGAATGGAGCACAAAATTTAGCATTATCATCCGCTTTTACTACTGACTCAAGGAGTTCAAGTACTGGTGATGCATCAAGCGAACTATCTGCAGAGAAAATTTCATGAAAATAGTCATTGGTTAGTTTCCCCATAGTGGCAAAATCTGAATGCACAACACCAATACTATCTGTTAATGATCGGATTTTGTTTTTCCTAGCTCTCCGAACTGCCTTGCTCTGAAAGAATTTTGTATTCCTGTCACCTTATTTGAGCCATGAAATTCTTGATCTTTGGAGCCATAACATTTCTTCTTGGTATAGTAGTTTGTTTATTCTATCCGTGACTCTCCTGATATCTTGCCTATCCGCATTCATGTGCATCAGCTCCTCTAGCTGTGAGCGTGACTTAGCAATTTCCCTAGTCACATTGCCAAAAAATTTACTCCATAATCTCAAGGAAGACATGGTCTTAGATAGTGCTTCTCTTAACCGTGCCAAGTTCTTTATTGTACCGACAACATCCCATGCTTCTTTGATCACCTCAGGAAGAGCCGAGTCTCTCTCCCAAAACACTTCATAACGCTTGTTTCTGACTATAGTAGATCCAGTGTCTGGTTCTCCTTTCAATCCTAGAATTACATGATCCGAGCAAGGAGACAGTATATGTTCAACAGCTGCAAATGCAAACAAATTCCTCCTAGTGCTCGAAGCTACAGCCCTGTCCAACCTTACACGAACATTACTAGCGCCGTTGCGCTTATTGTCGTACATGAAGGGAACGCCCTTAAACCCCAGATCTACTAGTCCACGAATCTCAAGTGTATCCCGGAACTCGGCCATTTGAGATTTTGCTCTAGGTGTAGCTAAAAAATGTTCAAAGTCCCACGGAGCCTCATTGAAATATCCAATAACCAGCCATGGTAAGTCATTAACATTTTTTAAGTGTTGTAGCTTTGTCCACATCAGATGTCTATTCTCAACACGCGGTTCACCGTATACAAAGGTAGCTCGCCATTGCTCTGCATCTTCGTGTACTCGGATCAGCGCATCGATATGGCGCTCATCTTTGTCTATAATTTCTACCACATAGTTTTCATGCCAATAGAGGGCTAAACCCCCACTCATTTTGTTGCTATCCACACCACAAAATCCTTTCAGACCAAGACGATTACGTACTCTTCTCATCTTCTCCTTTTTCTGTCTAGTTTCACACAAGAACACCGGCATGGGGGAATGCGATTGACACACTGTCGCTAACTCATGAATTGTCCGGGAATTCCCCCTCCCCGACAGTTCCAAGTAAGACAATTCATTAGGCTCAACGGTCCTCACTCTCGGAGGCCGCCTCATCTGTAGTATCCATATCAACATTCTCTTTTCCATCTCTTTGCCTTCTCCTCTTCACCAATGGTGCCTTGCCGGGGGTAGCATTTGGGTCAAGCTTTTCTGAAGGTTCTTCTCTCGAGCTCCCATTTTCCAGGAGCATAGCCGCCCCTGCCACCCTGTCGGCCAAGTTTGGAACTGGTTGGCTTCTAACATTAATAGTCCCGTCATCTCTTATCAGCCTTTTGCATGTAGAGTGATCCCCATCATTAGCTACTCCCGCATTAATCTCCAGACTTGCTTCTCCTGTACCTGCATCTTGCGGCTCATGGTCCCCAAGGAATCACTTTTGCCTACCGTACTAATTGTTATTGTCACCAGTGTTGGATGTAGTCTTCACGTGTCCACGCACTATGACTCCTCCTGGATAAATCTAAGGGATTTTGGGGAGTAAATAGCATAAAACTACCACAACTCGGACCAGGGGTTTAAAAACTAACACTTTTTCAAGTTTTCCAAAAAAATACCACAACATTGACTTTTTATTTCAAAAAACTATCATGTTGCACTCATGATCGTGTTGCTTAATTATAAACGTGATTATGGAAGATTGAACCACTCGCCAGGTCTAGCATGCTAGTCAAGTCAGCACTGATATATTGGATCTTTTGGTTGATCGTTGTGATAGGTGAAACTCATATGCCGGTCCCTGTAAAAAACAATTAGGTCCCTATCAATTTAAAAAAAGCAATTGGGTCCTTATAAGTTTTTTTTTCGAAAAATCAAGAAGGAGTTAAAGAAATCTGGCCCTTGTAAGTTTTATAAAAAAATTAACCGGTTCCTTGCAATTTTGTTTCATATGCATATCATTTTCACGGTCTAACAAATATTGTTTAAACGGATCAGTAAGTGGCACACCAATAGAATCAAGACCAATAATATCATCATTGCTAGATAATTCTTTATCATGAGGTTGTCTATTAAACTTAGAGAAATTAAATTCATGAGATACATCGTCAAACTTAACATTGACCTTTTCTTTAACACAATCAATTTCAGCATTAATGATATTCAAGAAAGTTCTACCAAATATAATGGAACTAAAAACATCTTGTGGTGATCCATGTACTAGGAAATCAGTAGGGTATTTAATCTTGCCACACAAGACTTGAACATCTGTAACAATCCAAAGTGGCAAAATAATTATCTCTGTTTGCAAGCTTAATAGTAACATCAATTTCCTCTATTTCAGCAAGTGTAATATCATGCATAACTTCTTGATAAAGAGAAAATGCAGTAGCACTTATGGTAGCACCCATATCGCACAAACCATGATAGCAATGATCTCCAATCTTAACAGAAATAATATGCATGCCAACAACCGGCTTACTCTTATCTAATTTATCTTGTTTAGTGTTAACTTGTTTGGCAATTCTAGTAGCTTGCTTACAGAAAAAATGACATGCCCCTCATTATTATCAACCAAGAGATCTTTAATCATTACAATATTAGGTTTCACTTTAATTTTTTAGAGGGTTTGTGTATTTTAATATTGCTTTTATGAACCACAGCTGTAGTCTTAGCATGTTCCTTAATCCTAACATGGGGAAAGAAGGTTTTCAATATAAGTGGCAGACACAACTAGATTAGAAGTATAAGTAGTTGTTTCAGTTTTAACAATAACGGGTTGATATGTCTCTAACGTATCTACTTTTCCAAACACTTTTGCCCTTGTTTTGGACTCTAACTTGCATGATTTGAATGGAACTAACCCGGACTGACGCTGTTTTCAGCAGAATTGCCATGGTGTTATTTTTTTCCAGAAATAGAAGTTCTTGGAATGACCTGAAAATCAACGGAGATTATTTTAAGAATATATAAAAATACTGGTGAAAGAATTAAGGCCAGGGGCCCCACACCCTGTCCATGAGGGTGGGGTGCTCCTACCCCAAGGTGCGCCCCCCTGGTGCTCCTCCAACCTCTACTTCAACTCTATATATTCGTGTTCAGGTAGAAAAAATCAGGGAGAAGGATCCATCGCGTTTTACGATACAGAGCCGCCGTCAAGCCCTAAACTCTCTCGGGAGGGCTGATCTGGAGTCCGTTCGGGGCTCCGGAGAGGGGAATCCATCGCCATCGTCATCATCAACCTTCCTCAGTCACCAATTTCATGATGCTCACCACCGTGCGTGAGTAATTCCATCGTAGGCTTGCTGGACGGTGATGGGTTGGATGATATTTATCATGTAATCGAGTTAGTTTTGTTAGGGTTTGATCCCTAGTATCCACTATTTTCTGAGATTGATGTTGTTATGACTTTGCTATGCTTAATGCTTGTCACTAGGGCCCGAGTGCCATGATTTCAGATCTGAAGCTATTATGTTTTCATTAATATATGTGAGTTCTTGATCCTATCTTACAAGTCTGTAGTCACCTATTATGTGTTATGATCCGTTAACCCCGAAGTGACAATAATCGGGATACTTACCAGTGATGACCGTAGTTTGAGGAGTTCATGTATTCACTAAGTGCTAATGCTTTGGTTCGGTACTCTATTAAAAGGAGGCCTTAATATCCCTTAGTTTCCAATAGGACCCCACTGCCACGGGAGGGTAGGAAAAAAGATGTCATGCAAGTTCTTTTCCATAAGCACGTATGACTATATTTGGAATACATGCCTACATTACATTGATGAACTCGAGCTAGTTCTGTGTCACCCTATGTTATAACCATTGCACGAGGAATCGCATCCGACATAATTATCCATCACTGATTCATTGCCTATGAGCTTTTCACATATTGTTCTTCGCTTATTTACTTTTCCGTTGCTACTGTTACAATCACTATAAAACCAAAACTGCTACCATTACTTTTGCCACCGTTACCACTACTATCATATTACTTTGCTACTAAACACTTTGCTGTAGATATTAAGTTTCCAGGTGTGGTTGAATTGACAACTCAGCTGCTAAGACTTGATAATATTCTTTGGCTCCCCTTGTGTCGAATCAATAAATTTGGGTTGAATACTCTACCCTAAAAAACTGTTGTGATCCCCTATACTTGTGGGTTATCAACACTATTTTCTGGTGCCCCTGCCTCATGGCCTACTCGTTGGTTTCTTGATGTCCACTCCAAGTCCCGTGGATCACGTTTGTTCCAAAAATAACTCTCCCGAAGGTTTTATTCCGTTTGGATTCCGTTTGATATTCCTTTTCTTTGAAACACTAAAATAGGCAAAAAAACAGCAATTTGCACTGGGCCTTGGGTTAGTAGGTTAGTCCCAAAAATAAAATAAAAGTGTATAAATATGCCCATTAACATCCAAAACAGATAATATAATAACATGGAACAATCAAAAATTATAGATACGTTGGAGATGTATCAAAGCCCAAGTGTAATCTCCCTCGTGCTGCGGAGGTTCGGCCGTGTGAATGGCCTTGTGATGAGTTCCTGAGAGAAGGCGGGATTCATGAATATGTTTATTATTTGGCTGAGAATGCAAGCCTCGCCGACTTCTCCATGACCAGCGTGAATAGTATCTCTTACTCACCAATATTTTTGTGCAAAATTTTCATTTCCACGCAAGGAGATCACCACCTTCGGTGGAATTTTATTTATATGATGAGCATAAGGAGATGTCGCTTTATGATTTTTGCCGAGTGTGTAGGATACCCTTTGAGGGCAGCATAGAGGAACCACATCGTAATGATGTGGAGGGATTTATTGATACAATTGTTGTAGGGGAAACGAGGAAAGTTTCCGATGCAAGAATCACTAGCATACATTTTCCTGTTCTACGTTACTTTGCAATATTTGCTAGTAGATGCTTAATTGGTCACGGGAACTGTGGAAATCTTAGTGCCCCTGATATTGTTATTTTGCGCCATGCTTTGTTTCGTGATACCACTTTCAGTTTAGGCGCTATTGTTGCTAAACGGTTAAATCTGAACCGTACAAAGGGCCCATCTTGGGAGGCATCTTCGCCTCGCGCCTTGTTGCACACTTTAACATACCTATTAGGCATTATGAGAAAGAGGAAAAGCTGCTGCCTCATATTGCTAGATTATAAGAGCATGGTAGCACATTATTTTATTGTTAAGAATAAGAAGAAGATGCTTAACTATAGACTGATGTTTGAGAAGAAAAATGTTGAGACTATTACCTTGCCTGCTCCCTCTTTGTTTGACATATTTTCAGGCAAGTACCTTATTCTACCGGAGGCCGTTCAGGCATACTAGAGCCTGACATCAGCTCCAGAGCCAGAGCCACTATCTGATCCTCACCGTCAGTCTGTTTATCAGAGAGATCCGGAGGAGATTGCCAATCACTGACATTACATTTATGTTCACACACACATGCCAGTTGTCGGTGCTCATACTTTTTCATTGTATCATCCATGGTAGTTTATTTTCTTTTTAAGATTTCTTCTTGTGTGTTTAAAAAACTTTAAGAAAAACAAAAAAATAGTTGTAGCTTTTAGCTAGTTTACTTTCCATGCCTATAGTAGTAATAATTAAAAAGAAAACCAAAAAGATTTCTTGTTCTTCTTCTGCTTGTTGGGAGCTTTCCTGTGTAAATAGTTTTGTTTCTTTTCTTTTCTTTGGGGGTCGAGAGGAGAAGACCTTAATGAAAATGTTGAGTGGCTCTCATATGCATTATTGTTGATCTAACAAAGAGCCCATTTTACTTTGTCTTCTCTCCTGAGTTGAATGCTTGCAGATTCCAGCTTAGTCCAATAAATGTGCACTATTATTATTATCCACACTATTCGGTCATGCAAGTGAAAGGCAATAATGACGATATATGATGAACTGATTGAGATGAGAAAAGCTGGTATGAACTCGACCTCTCTTGTTTTTTTAAATATGATTAGTTCATTGTTCCTGATTCAGCCTATTATGAATGAAACATGTTTGCAATGACAATTAGAGATTATAGTCTCTCATGCCATGCTTAATTTGCTAGGAGTTTATAATGGTTTACCTTGCATGCCAACATGCTATTAAAATGGTTGTGATGTGGTATGATAGAGTGGTATCCTCCTTTGAACGATTCATGTGGCTTGACTTGGCACATGCTCACGCATGTAGTTGAAACAAAATCAACATAGCCTCCACGATATTTATGTTCATGGTGAATTATATCCTACTCATGTTTGCATTCAGTGTTGACTAATTTTAATGCATGTTCATGACTGTTGTCGCTCTCTAGCTGGTCGCTTCCCAGTCTCTTTCTAGCCTTCACTTGTACTAAGTGGGAATACTGCTTGTGCATCCAACTCCATAAACCCCAAACTTATTCCATATGAGTCCACCATACCTTCCTATATACGGTATCTACCTGTCGTTCCAAGTAAATTTGTATGTGCCAAACTCTAAACCTTCAAATAAACATTCTGTTTTGTATGCTCGAATAGCTCATGTATCAACTAGGGTTGTCTGTATCTTCCATGCTAGGCTGGTTATTCTCAAGAGGAGTGGACTCCGCTCCTCACTCACGAGAAAATGGTTGGACACCAGGATGCCCAGTTCCATGCTCAAATCAAATAAAAAATAATTGCAAATAAAACTCCCCCAGGATTTTTGTTAGTTGGAGGCACCCGTTGTTTCAGGCAAGCCATGGATTGATGCTTGTTGGTGGTGGGGAGTATAAACTTTACCATTCTGCTTGGGAACCGCCTATAATGTGTGTAGCATGGAAGATATCAAGATCTCTCGGTTGTTATGTTGACAATGAAAGTATACCGCTCAAAATATTATTCATCTCTATTTCAAAACCGAGCTCTGGCACCTCTACAAATACCTGCTTCCCTCTGCGAAGAGCCTATCTATGTACTTTTATGTTGAGTCATCATCCTCTTATTAAAAAGCACCAGTTGGAGAGCACCGTTGTCATTTGCATGTATTATTGTTAGTTTAAATTGAGTATGACTTGACTGGATCTCTTTTACCATGAATTACAATTTCCAGTCAGTCCTTGATCTTTAAAGGTGCTCTGCATTTATGTTTTGCGGTCTCCGAAAAGGCTAGCAAGATACCATTTTGTTATATCATATTATGATTGTTTTGAGAAAGTGTTGTCATCCGAGATTTATTATTATTGCTCACTAGTTGATTATGCCATTCATATGACTAAACATGAGACCTAAATGTTATTGTGAATATGGTTAGTTCATAATCTTTGCTGAAAACTTGAATGTTGGCTTTACATATTTACAACAACAAGAGCAAACAGAGTTTGTAAAAGGTTTTCTTTATCACTTTCAGTTTGTCAACTGAATTGCTTGAGGACAAGCAAAGGTTTAAGCTTGGGGGAGTTGATACGTCTCCAACGTATCTACTTTTCCAAACACTTTTGCCCTTGTTTTGGACTCTAACTTGCATGATTTGAATGGAACTAACCCGGACCGACGCTGTTTTCAGCAAAATTGCCATGGTGTTATTTTTGTGCAGAAATAAAAATTCTTGGAATGACCTGAAAATCAATGGAGATTATTTTTGGAATATATAAAAAATACTGGCCAAAGAATCAAGGCCAGGGGGCCCACACCCTATCCACGAGGGTGGGGCCGCGCCTACCCCCTGGGCGTGCCCCCTGCCTCGTGGTCCCCCTGGTGCTCCTCCGACCTCAAATCCAACTCTATATATTCGTGTTCGGGGAGAAAAAAAATTAGGGAGAAGGATTCATCGCGTTTTACGATACCGAGCCGTTGCCAAGCCCAAACTCTCTCGGTAGGGCTGATGTGGAGTCCGTTCGGGGCTCCGGCGAGGGCAATCCGTCGCCATCGTCATCATCAACCTTCCTCCATCACCAATTTCATGATGCTCACTGTCGTGCATGAGTAATTAAATCGTAGGCTTTCTGTACGGTGATGGGTTGGATGAGATTTATCATGTAATCGAGTTATTTTTGTTAGGGTTTGATCCCTAGTATCCACTATGTTCTGAGATTGATGTTGCTATGACTTTGCTATGCTTAATGCTTGTCACTAGGGCCCGAATGCCATGGTTTCAGATCTGAACCTATTATGTTTTCATTAATATATGTGAGTTCTTGATCCTATCTTGCAAGTCTATAGTCACCTATTATGTGTTATGATCTGTTAACCCCGAAGTGACAATAATCGAGATACTTACCAGTGATGACCGTAGTTTGAGGAGTTCATGTATTCACTAAGTGCTAATGCTTTGGTCCGGTACTATATTAAAAGGAGGCCTTAATATCCCTTAGTTTCCAATAGGACCCCGCTGCCACGGGAGGGTAGTACAAAAGATGTCATGCAATTTCTTTTCCATAAGGACGTATGACTATATTCGGAATACATGCCTACATTACATTGATGAACTCGAGCTAGTTCTGTGTCACCCTAGGTTATAACTATTGCATGAGGAATCGCATCTGACATAATTATCCATCACTGGTCCATTGCCTACGAGCTTTTCATATATTGTTCTTTGCTCATTTACTTTCCCGTTGCTACTGTTACAATCACTATAAAACCAAAACTGCTACCATTACTTTTGCCACCGTTACCACTACTATCATATTACTTTGCTACTAAATACTTTGCTATAGATATTAAGTTTCCAAGTGTGGTTGAATTAACAACTCAGCTACTAATACTTGAGAATATTCTTTGGCTCCCCTTGTGTCGAATCAATAAATTTGGGTTGGATACTCTAATCTCAAAAGCTGTTGCGATCCCCTATACTTGTGGGTTACCACGGGTTCTTCACAATTTTCTTCAATGTATGGATGAAATTTAAACCACTTCTCCTTAGGGAGATCAACATAAGCACCAAATCATTCATAGAATATAGCTACTATCTCAGTGTCAACTCCATATTTTGCAGTAAGCTTATAAAAAACATATGTTTCTATAAAAGACTTAGCACAATCAAATTCAAAATTTATACTTGACTTGTTACCTTTGTCGATTTCCCAATCTTTATAGTTGTGTTTAATTCTTTCAATAAGATCCCATTTGAATTAAATACTTCTGTTCATGAAGGAACCAGTAGAAGAAGTGATAACCCATGAGTATAGGGGATCGCGCAGTCTTCGACGATAGTATTTCACCCAAGTTTATTGATTCGACACAAGGGGAGCCAAAGAATATTTATGAGCCTTAGCAGTTGAGTTTTCAATTCAACTATGCCTGGGAAACTATCTCTTTGCAGCAAAGTGTTTAGTTTCATAGTAGTTTGATACTTTTGGCACTAGCAACAGTAGCAATAGTAACAAGAACAGTAACAATAGCATTTTGTGATGATTGTAACAGCAGTAGCAACAAAAGTAACTTAGCAAAGACCAATATGAGAAAAGCGTAGGCATTGGTTCAACGATGGATATTTGTGTTGGATGACATTCATCATATAACAGTCACAACCTAGGGCGATACACAATAGCTCTAATTCATCAATGTAATATAGGCATGTATTTCGTATATAGTCATACGTGCTTATAATAAGAACTTGCATGGCATCTTTTGTCCTACCCTCCTATGGCAGCGGGGTCCATAAGAAAACTAAGGGATATTAAGGCCTCCTTTTAATAGAGAACCAGAACAAAGCATTAACACATGGTGAATACATGAACTCCTCGAATTACAGTCATTCCTAGAGAGTATCCCAACTATTGTCACTTTGGGTCTATGTATCAGAACAATACCAAGTGTATATAACTAGTGGGCAGGATCAGAACTCAAATATATTCATGAAAACATAGAGGGTTCACATATGAAATCATGGCACTTGGGCCCTAGTGAAAATCATTAAGCATAGCAAAGTCATAGCAATATCAATCTCAGAACATAGTGGATACTAGGGATCAAGCCCTAACAAATTGACTTGATTACATAACAAATAGAATCCAACCCATCACCGTCTAGCAAGCCTAAGAAGGACCTTAATCACCCCCGGTGGTCAACGACATGGAATTATTGATGGGGACGGGTTGATGATGACGGCGGGAGACGAATTCCACCCTCCGGAGCCCCGAACGGACTCCAGATCAGCTCTCCCGATGAAGAACAGGAAGTGGCGGCGGCTCCGTTTCGTAAAACATGATGATTCCTTCTCTATTATTTTTTCTCCGCGAGACGGTTAACGGTGTCCTGGGCTAGGGGGTCCTAGCCCAGCCAGACTAATGTATGGGCGGGACTACCAGCCCATTAAGGAAGCAAGACTTCGAAGACCCTCGAAGTGTGGTGGTCGAAGACTTGGCATGTACTTCAAGCATATTTACATTCAGCATGTATGTTCTTAGATGTGAACCGACCATGTGTAACCCTAGATACCCCTGGTGCCTATATAAGCCAAGAGGGTTAGTCCGTAAAGGGGATCCATCCAAACACCCATTCATCATACCCCTAGGGTTTAGACCACAATTTACGATCTCGAGGTAGATCTACTCTGTACTTCGATACCTTCATAATATAAACAAGAGCAGTGTTGGAAATATGCCCTAGAGGCAATAATAAAGTAGTTATTATTATATTTCCTTGTTCATGATAATAATTTATTATCCATGCTATAATTGTATTGACCGGAAACTCAAATGCATGTGTGGATACATAGACAACAACATGTCCCTATTGGGCCTCTATCGTACTAGCTCGTTGATCAAAGGTAGCTATGGTTTCCTAGCCAGAGACATGAGTTGTCATTTGATAACGGGATGACATCATTAGGAGAATGATGTGATGAACAAGACCCAAACTATAAACGTAGCATATGATCATATCAAGTTTATTGCTATCATTTTCTGCATGTCAAGTATATTTGTTCCTATGACCATGAGATCATGCAACTTACTGACCCCGGAGGAGTACCTTGTGTGTATCAAACGTTGCAACGTATCTGGGTGACTATAAAGGTGCTCTACAGGTATCTCCGAGGGTGTCTGTTGAGTTGGCATGGATCAAGACTTGGATTTGTCACTCCATATGATGGAGAGGAATCTCAGGGCCCACTCAGTAATACAACATCACAATAAGCTTGTGATACGTCTTCGTCATATCTATAATTTTTGATTGTTTCATGCCAACATTATTCAAGTTTTACATACTTTTGGCAACTTTTTATATGGTTTATTAGACTAACCTATTGATCCAGTGCCAAGTGCTAGTTCCTGTTTTCTACATGTTTTTTGTATCGTAGAGTATCCATATCAAACGAAGTCCAAACACAATAAAATTTCATAGAGATTTTTTTTGGAATATATGTGATTTTTGGGAGATGGAATCACCGCAAACGGAGGCCCGTGGTGGGCACAACCCACCAGGGCACGCCAGAGGAGCCAGGTGTGCCGTGGTGGGTTGTGCTCACCTCGTACGTTGATTGGACCTCTACTACGGGCGCAAGGAAGCTTATATCTAGAAAATAAATCGTGTTAAAATCTCAGCGCAATCGGAGTTACGGATCTCCGGGAATTTTTATTTTTTGGCCCCTGGTTCCTTAGCTTTACTCATTCATTCCCACTTTGTTAACTTTTGCTCCCTTTTCCCCACTCCCTTGCCCGAAACCCTCAGAACAGGTTATAACGGACGTTGCCGTTGAGTCAATGCCTTCGATCGTTAGCTGACAAGTGGGGCCGCGTATACATGGGCGCATGCGAGATCGCGGTCGTGGGGTAGCATGTGTCCATGGACATGCCCGAAACGTCCTATCATATAAAGAGGGCAACCACCTCCATCGCCCCTACCATTTCCCCCAAATCCCCTCCCTGCCGCATCGTCTTTCTCTCCCCCACCGGCGTCGTCTCGCTCTCCTCCACTGCCTCCACCGCACCGTCTCGCTCTCCCCCACCGCATCCTCTTCCTCACCTTCATCACCTCCATCTGTTAGATGGCTGACGCTTGTGGCGACATCAGCGCAGCGGCCGGAGATGTGGTGGAGCTGCAGGGTCCAGGCGCGGTGACCACGGATGTTGGCGGCGTCCACGGCGGTGCGGGGAAACTCGCAACCGCTGAGGATGTGGCGGGCTACGCCTCATCACTGCAGAAGGTGTAGGCGTCGAGCAGTGCAGTCCATCCAGATGCCCCCGTTGCGCCGCCTACCGCGGAGGAGGAGGTATTTGCACATGCTTAGCTTGTAGAGTTAATTGCTCCCTAGTTGCATTGGTTAGATTGTGATTCATACGGTAGTTTAGATGGTTAGAGTGGTTGGTTTGACGGATGGGCCGTGGTTTTCTCTACGGTATGGGTTGGGGGGACGGGGACGGGGGTTTTTGGACTAAGGTTTGTTGAATAAATTCGTTGCCAAAATGCTATGTTGTGAACTATGATTTTAGGTGCTGCAATGATTGGGGTTTTTAGATTGGGATTTGGATAAATTCGTTGCAAAAATGCTAAATGTTGTGAACAGATTGGTGTTTTTAATGCTATGATGCTTATTAGATTTGTTTTTAGTGCTCACAGATTGGGGTTTTTAATGCTACCCAGATTCGTTTCCTTAGATTGGGTCCCTATTAGATTTCTTTTTGAATGCTACTCAGATTGGGGTTTTGAATGTCATATGCCCAAATGGAATCCATTGATTAAGAAGTTATAAATTTGATTCAATGTGTGTAAATTTGTCATATTGGGGTTTTTGATTTATTAGTATATAAATTTGATTCATTAGTATATAAAATTGATTCAATGTGTGTACATGACCAATGATCTGAAGGAAATATGCCCTAGAGGCAATAATAAAGTTATTATTTATTTCCTTATATCATGATAAATGTTTATTATTCATGCTAGAATTGTATTAACCGGAAACATAATACATGTGTGAATACATAGACAAACAGAGTGTCACTAGTATGCCTCTACTTGACTAGCTCGTTAATCAAAGATGGTTATGTCGGATTTCGGGTTCCGGCAGACCCTTAAGGTTTGAACACAGGGGTGCGCGCGGAAATCACGTCCTCAACCTCCCCGTCTCGCAAAGATCTAAACTACTAAAGGAATCGCACAAGAGACACAAGATTTATACTGGTTCGGGCGACCATTGTGGTGTAATACCCTACTCCAGTGTGTGGTGGATGGATTGCCTCCTGGGGCTGGTGACGATGAACACTACAAGGAAGAACTGCCTCGCGAGGGTCAGTTCTTGGCTGGGACGGTGAACTGAGGAGTTCAGTCGCCCTTCTCTCTCTCTCTCTCTTTCTCTTTCTCTGATTTCGATCCCCCTTACCCTAAAAGCCGAACCCCTTGCTATGTGGGCGGCTGGTCCTATTTATAGGGGCCCTGGTCCTCTTCCCAAATATTGAGCGGGAAGGGAGCCAACAATGGCGGGCTAATTTGAAGGGGGATAGCAAGTACATCTATCCTGACTAAAGGTGGTCTTCGCCTACGAAAGACTCTGCGGTGACGCCGTGCTGGGCTCCATGGCGACCTCCGTCTCGTAGTCCGCTTGGTCCTGGTCTTGTTGCACCGAAATGGCAACCTTTGCCTGATGCCTCGGTGCTCCGCGGCTGCGCTTGCCTCCTTTGCACCAAAGAGGAAAGAAGGACGCTGCGCGGGCTCGATCGTCATGGCTTACGTCACGGGCACCTCACGAGGCACCCCACCTTGATATCTCCGTCTTCTCGTGAGCCAGCCTGAGGAGGCTGCGCCTGAGGATGCGCCATGTCGTCCGCCTCGCGAGGCTTGGCCCCTCGCGAGGGTCTTGAGTCTTGTGCTTGATGAAGGTGGGCCATGTTGGGCCCCCATTCGAGCCACGCCGCAGGCCGCAGGCAGGCAAGTCTGGGGACCCCCATTCCCAGAACTTCGACAGTAGCCCCCGGGCCCGTGGCACGCATGGGCTTGGCCGTGCTGAGAGGCGAAAGGGCAAGGGCGAAGAGCCGCGGGCCCTAACAGCCTGCGGCCTTGGGCGCCGCATGGCGGTTGACGGGACGTGGGTGCCTCAGCAACCATGCAGGTTGGTAAAGGAGCGGCATCTGCCCAGACTTCGCCTTTTGCTCTCTTCGGTCGTCGCTCAGATCCCCTTTCTTGCGCCTTCCCTTTCTTCCTCTAAACTTCCAGATCTACTCCAGCTACGTGACCTAGGAAGCCATGGCGCCTCGCCAGCCTCCGGCCAAGGCTTGGTACTCCCCTGCTCTGGATCCGCCGAATGTGTCCAAGGCGAGCTTCGCCCGGCTGTGCCGGATGGCGACGACGCATGGCGTCAATGGGACGGAGGTGTTCAAGGACGGCTCTGCCACCCCCGAGGACCGTGGGAGCACCTTTTATCCTCTCTTTGCGAGCTCCATTGCTGCGGGCTTGTTGCCTCCCTTCTCCGAGTTCTTCTTCTCCGTCCTCCGCCATTACGACTTGCAGGCTCTGCATCTCCACCCCAACTCTGTCCTCCTTCTGGCAATCTTCGCTTACTACTGCGAGGCCCACGTAGGGGTGCAACATTCGGTGGCCCTGCTGCGCCACTACTTCTACCTCCGGATCACCGGCAGCTCTCTTTCTGGGTGTGTGGGCTTCATCGCGTATAGCGGCACCATTGCCATCTCGAACCCTGGGAAGAGGATCGAGGGCTTCAGGAGCAAGTGGGTCTTGTCAGATGTCGGGCGCATCCACCCTCGGCTGATCTTGCCTACGGAGCAACCCGTGAGCACCAGCGACTGGTGCCGAGCGGAGCTCACGGATCCCCGCACGAAGCCGGTGTTGGAGAAGATGGACGCGGACCTGAGGCCGGCCAACATGGTGACGGCGAAGTTGACCGGTGCGTCGCTGCTGAAGGAGTTCCTGGAGCACCAGCTGGCCCCGCTCCGGGAGTACTCTCCTCCAATGTGGAGGCCTCATCCGTGCCCCGAGGCTGTGCGCGATGAGGATGTGACCGCGGTTCTCCAATCTCTGGTCGGGGGCGAGGTGGCAAGGCCGAAGGGCGCTCCCGAGCCCTTGTTCCTTCGCGACGACTGGAAGCGGGTGGTGAAGTCCATGCCCATTTTTAACGGGGACGGGCTCGTGCCCACGGTGGCTTCTGAAGGACCGGTGGACGTGCCCTCCGGCGACTCCAGCGATGAGGAGGAGGGCGAAGAGGAGCGGGGAGAGGGGCCCAACTCTGGGGCGACCGACGGAGAGTCGAGGGCTCCCCTCCCTCGGCGCTCGCCCCGTACTCTCCGCCTTTCGCCGGGCAATGATGATGATGATGATGATGATGACGATGATGATGATGTGCTGGGCAGCGGGAGCTCGCCCCCGATTCCGAAGAAGGACAGGACCACACTGATCTCCCGCGGGTCCGTGCCGGCTCCGGGGCGAACCATGGACGCGCCTTCTGCTTCTGAGGTCGACCCTTCCAGCCGGCTGTCCGGCTTCAAGTTAGGCCGAAGGCTGCCCGAGCTCACCGGTGAAGACCCGTAAGTGCTTGATCCTTGATCTTTTGCTTCTCGTTCCGCCGACGATGCTTGATGATTGTTTCTCTTGGATAGGCGGGCGCCCGTGGCGAAGAAACCGAAGGTGGCTCCTGAGGTCCCACCTGCGGCGACGCCTTCGCCTGCAGGGGAGGGAGATCGTGACGCGCGGGCCTCTCCTGCCCGCGCATCCTTGCAAGGTTTGGCCGAGCTGGCTGGGGCGAGCTCAGCCCCCATGGCCCAAGTGACTCCGAAGGCGCCCGCGTCTGGCGCCGGTGCTACGGCTGTGGAGGCGCACCGGGCTCCGCCTCGGGACACTACGGCCTCGCCGCCATTACCTTCTCTTCCCGTTCTACTGGCCGTTGCTTCCTCAGCTCCTCCTATTGTCCTGGAGCGTGCCGATGCTACTCTGTTTTCTTCTTCCATCTTGGAGCGTGCCGCTGCCGAACTGGACCGGCTGTGGCAGGATCTTCTCGGTACCGACCCTCGCCTGGTGGCCGGGCGCCTGGAACTAGCTTCGGGGTGGATTCGCTCTGATGCTTCGATTCAGGCGGTGTTGGTTCAGGCCTCGACGGCCTGCGGCGGAGAGAGGGAAGCCACCCTCAAAGCAAAGGCTGCTCGTGACGCAGCCCTGGGAGTAGTGGTCGAAGTCCGCGGCCGTTGCAAGGCGCTGGAGGACGAGCTGCGAGGCCTGCGGGGCTAGCTTGCGGAGGAGGTCCGCCTGCGCCAAGAGCTAGAGAAGGGGGCAAAGGCGCGCGAGGCGGCACTCGAGGACCAGGAGGCCAAGCTCAAGAAGCGCCGTGACCACTTAGGCGCGTTGAAGAAGGAGCTGGAGGCGATGAAGGCCGAGCTGGACGCCAAGGCTCGGGTTCTTGCCGAGGATCGCGTGGCCTTCGCGAACATGGAGAAAGATGCCCGTGCTTCGCTGAAGATGCTTTACGAGAGCGGCCTGGATAGCCCGCTAGCCGGTGACGGGGACGGCCCCGCCAAGCTGCTTCCCTTCCTGGTTAAGGCCCTTGGGGATGTCGCCCTTGGCATCGGCCCCGCGGCCGACGCCGAGGCGCACGTCTTGTCTTCTACTGCGCTGACGCAGGTCTTTGCCCACGTCTACCTTCGCGATCCCGACACCGACCTCGACGGCCTGCTGGAACCGGTGAGCGGCGAGGGTGCTGCCGCCGTTGTCGAAGCTGTGAAGGGGCGCGCGGAGGCGCTGCTGATGAAGTTCCGGGCCTTCAGCACCAAGCCAAGGCAAGGCGCTGCCGGCCCCGCTACTCCATGAGGCGAAGCCGCTCCGCACAGCTTCACCGACGACAAGTGACTCCGTTCCATCCCTGTTCTTCTTTCAATTCCTGCACATGGACCACGCCTCAGGGAGGCATTTAAACTTGCGTTTGGTATTGAGACGACAGTATGGACTGTAATATTTGCTTTTAAGTTCCTTGAATTTTATGCTTTTCTTCCCTACTTGCTTGTGTTCTACCCGGCAGAGCCCGGCCCCGCGCATGCCTCACCCAGCATTAGCCCCGACCGGAAACCAGGATGGGACAAAAGGAGTGAGGGGCCACGTGACAAGTTAGGCTCCTGAGTCGCGATGCTCAGGAGTCCCCCTTGGTGCGCGAACAACAAGTAGAGAAGCGTGATGTAGGTGTGTCTTCCGTTCTACGTCTGCAGAGCCCGACTCCGCGCGGACCTCACCCAGCATAGCCTTTCGGAACTAAGGAGTAAGGGGCTACGGAGCCAGTTAGGCCCCTGAGTCGCGATGCTCAGGAGTCCCCCTTGACGCGCGAACAGCGGGTGATGAGGCGAGATGTAAGCGTGGCTACCGTTCTACGTCTGCAGAGCCCGGCCCCGCGCGTACCTCACCCAGCATAGCCTTTCGGAACTAAGGAGTGAGGGGCTACGGGACCAGTTAGGCCCCTGAGTCGCGATGCTCAGGGGTCCCCCTTGACGTGCAAATGGCCTTCATACCTTGGCTCCGCTCGGGGAGAGACGCGCGACGAACCAGGCCCGAGGGGCCTGGCTGGGCGGCGTACGTCTGGGCGTGACCCAGCCGTAGCCCCCGTGCCCAGCCCCCTCGCGCGGCGCTCCCGAGGGGAGGCGTTGCGATGGGGCCAGCCACTAAGCTCTGGGCTCCCTAAGGTTAATGCGACCCGGAGGCCACCCCAAGTTGTTTATCACCAGCACGGAGCATAGCGCTTCCGTATGTGTACGGGCATAGCCGCGCCTCGGCAGTGTCGTCAGCCAGCACGGAGCATGGTGCTTCCACTGGTACGTGGGAGGGGGCTCCCCTCCGGGGCGAGCCCCCGGGGTGTATACAGCCCCGCCCTGACACGTGACCGGCACGGTAGAGCTAGGTGAGGTGTATCTGGGCACCCATGAGCCAGCGCGGGACTCACGAGGCCCTACCTCTGGGCAGGTTGCGCCCAGCACTGGGCCGTATCTTGAGATGTGTCCCTGCAAAATTTGGTTAGATGCCGGTACTCTACGTCCTTGGGTCCCGGCCCTCGAGCTTGTCTCAGCCGTCGCTGGTATGCCAGGTCGCGATGCCATGGACAAGGCCAGAGGGTGAGGGCTGGAGAGCCAGTAAGAGCCCTGAGTCGCGATGCTCAGGCACCCCCCCTTTAACGTGCAAGTGGCCGACATGGGAAGAAAAGATGCCGCGGACGAGCACCATGCAGCTAAGCGTGATAGGCAATGCATAGTTGGAAATAAACGCTAGGGGGATACACGCCGCTGGGTCTGGCCCGACCGGCTTGGGGATGATGCAGCCCGAGGGGCGCCCCCAACAAGGCAAACTAACGACGGAAAGGTAAATGCAGATACATGCCGTGGGGACGGACCCACGCGGCCTAGGAGTGATGCAACCCTAGGAGGGTGCTCCCAGCTGAGAACGGAACTTGAAAGATGTCACCTGAGGATGTCATCGGCATAGTGGCATTGGTGCAGTAGGCTCGACGGGCTGCAGAAGCCGATCCTCACGAGCCCCCAGGCCCCGGGGCCTCGGGAGGCTCCGGAGGCGCTGGTGACTCCTCGCGAGCAGCCTCCATCTCCGCCAAGGCCGCGGAACGCCTGTCTTCCTGAGCCTCCACGATGCCCCTCATGAGGCGCTGGTACGCCGCAGCCATGCTCGGCAGGCCGTAAGGCATGCGAACATAGCTATGGGGTGGACCTCCGCAGCGCCCCACTTGCGAGGGCCAGAGGCGCTCCGTTGTGGCGATCTGATTGAGTCCTGGTACGTCGACACAGCCGCGCAGCTCACCATCCTTGCCTGGATGTGGGGCCACAGCTGGTAGGCGGCGGCAACCTCTCATGATCCTTGTCTCCTGTAGCTCTTGAATGGCCTCGTCAACGAACTCTTGCTGGTCTGATCTTCCTCGCCTGGCTCCTTCCCGGGGGAAACGTGCTACGAAGCACGCCTCCACATGGTGCCCCAGCGCCTCCCTCGTGACCCTGGCTAGGTCGGTGGCCCTCCAGGTGAGAGCCCCCGAGCCCTGCCTGAGGAGGGCGCCGGGCGCGCTTTCCTATGCGATGGAAGGAGGGTCCCCCTGGGCAGACACGGGCCCTGAGGGGCCGAGCCTGACGATGTCTTCTTCTTCTTGGGGGTGGTCTCGGGAAGCCTCTTGCTTCCGCGATCTGGGTCCTCTAGCGACGCGGCCTGATAGGCTCTCTCGAGGGAACACACTGCATCCTTCTCTTCACAGGGCACCGTGATGATGCCGCCACTTCCTGGCATCTTGAGGACGTTGTAGGCGTGGTGAGTCGCAGCCATAAACTTGGCCAGCGCTGGGTACCCGAGGATGGCATTGTACGGTAGGCGGATGTGGGCGATGTCGAAGTCGATGAGCTCGGTGCGGTAGTTGCTACGAGCCCCGAAGGTGACAGGGAGGCGGACCTGCCTGATCGGGACTGTGGAACCGTCGGTGATCCCGGAGAAAGGCCTGGTTGGCTGAAGCTGGTCGTAGGGCACTTGGAGGTTGTTGAACATTTCTACGGACATGACGTTGAGCCCTGCCCCGTCATTGATGAGGGTCTTGGTGACCAGCACGTTGCTGATGACTGGGGAGCAGAGCATCGGGAGGACTCCTGCAGTGGCCGCGCACTTGAGCTGGTCTGCCGAGCTGAACGTGATGGGGCACGCCGACCACCTGAGTGGGCGCGTTGCTTTGAGCTTGGGGAGAACTGCATTCACTTCGCGGGCAAACTGCTTGAAGATACGTTGGGAGGCTGGGGCTTGAGCTCCACCCAGGATGCAGGCGATTGCCCGCAGCTCCTGGAAGCCCCCAGCCCCCTCGTCTTGATGGTGGTCTTCGTTCCTTCTTGGTGGGGGCGGCAGCGGAGGTAGGCCTGCATTGCCATGAGGGCGATCCTCGCGAGGCTGATCCCTCCAGTCCCCCTCGCGAGGCAGGTCCCGCCAGCGGTCCTCGCGAGGCTGGTCGCGCCACCCCGAGCGCGGGCCGCGATCTTCCCAGCGTCCTGGGTTTCTTCCTCCTCCCCGGCCATAGCCCCGGTCAGCACGGTCAGGGCGACGGCCGATCCTTCCTTCTCGCACGGTGCGGAGCTCTTGACATTCGTTGGTGTTGTGGGTGTGGAGGTCATGGTACACACAGTACGGGCTGCCTCTGGAGGGTTCAGGCAGATCCTTGCCTCGCTTGGTGTCTGGTTCTGCCACGAGTACGGCAGCCCCCTTGCGCTTCGCGTCCTTGGCCTTGGGCTTCTTCTCTTCTGTGTCCGCGGCAGGCAGCTCGAGGAGGGAAAGGCGTCCCTCCTCAGCCCTGGCGCACTTGTTCGCCAAGTTGAACAGCTCCAGGGAGGTGCATAGCTCTTCGTGCATCGCTAGCTCCTCCTTCATCTTGATGTCACGCACGCCGTCAGAGAAGGCGGAGATGATGGCCTCCTCTGACACCCTGGGGATCTTGAGGCGCGCGCTGTTGAAGCGTTGGATGTACTTTTGCAGGGTCTCTCCGGGTTGTTGCTTGATGCGGCGCATGTCGCTCATGGCGGGCGGCCGGTCGCGAGTACCTTGGAAGTTGGCGATGAAGCGGGCGCGCATCTGGTCCCAGGAGGAGATCGTGCCTGGAGCCAGATTCAGGAGCCAGGTTCAAGCTCCTTCCTTGAGCGCCATGGGGAACCAGTTCACCATGACCTTTTCATCCCCACCGGCAGTCTCGATGCCCAGCTCATAGAGCTGGAGGAACTCTGCGGGATCAGTTGTGCCGTCGTAGCGAGGAGGCGGGTCGGGCTTGAACTTGCCGGGCCACGTGACACTGCGCAGCTCAGTGGTGTAGGCATGGCAGCCCGCGGTGGCCACGAAAGGCCTCGGTTGGTGGAGAGCTTGGTCTTGAGGGTCCCCACGCGCTGCAGCTAGGAGCAGGGCGGGGTCTTGGCGCGCCGGAGCTGGAGCAGGGTTGCGGCGTGCCGGAGCAGGGAGCACCCTGGCAGCCCCTTGCGGGCGAGGAACTTCTTGGCAGCTCCGCTCTTGCTGCGCTGGCGCCTGACAGAGGGGGTTCCGCCCAGGGGCCAAGCGCCTTGGAGCCATGGCATCTTCTTGGAGGGGAGGCGGCTGGTGCGCCTCTGGAGCTTCGTTGCCCGCGCGGGGCGGAGTGTGGCGTAGAGGGACGGACGGCGCAGAAGAGCCCCCTGCGGCACGGACAAGCTTGGCGACGCGGTCGAGCCATTCTTTGTAGACGTCGTCGACGGGATGGTAGCGCAGGAGCTCGTTTGCCGCGAGGAGCGCAGCTCGAGCCTCCAAGGGTGCACGGAGCGCGCGGGATGAAGAACCGGCTGGAGCGAGTGATGGAGTGGCGGTGCGGCCGTCTTGCCGCACGGACGGGTGCTGAGACGATGCCTGCTGCTCGCCCCCCGCCGGGCCGGTGGCGGCGTTGACTACGGGCGACGGGGAACGATGAGGACGCCCACCGACGGGGGCCGTCTGGGCGACACGAGAAGCGATGGCGGCACGGCACTCGGCGCGGGCCCGATGAGCGTCGGACATGGATGCGACGGTCGGAGGAGAACGGAGTGGTGGAAGACAGATTCTGGCGCACCCCTACCTGGCACGCCAAATGTCGGATTTCGGGTTCCGGCAGACCCTTAAGGTTCAAACACTGGGGTGCGCGCGGAAATCACGTCCTCAACCTCCCCGTCTCGCAAAGATCTAAACTACTAAAGGAATTGCACAAGAGACACAAGATTTATACTGGTTCGAGCCACCATTGTGGTGTAATACCCTACTCCAGTGTGTGGTGGATGGATTGCCTCCTGGGGCTGGTGACGATGAACACTAGAAGGAAGAACTGCCTCGCGAGGGTCAGTTCTTGGCTGGGACGGTGAACTGAGGAGTTCAGTCGCCCTTCTCTCTCTCTCTTTCTCTTTCTCTGGTTTCGATCCCCCTTAACCTAAAAGCCGAACCCCTTGCTATGTGGGCGGCTGGTCCTATTTATAGGGGCCCTGGTCCTCTTCCCAAATATTGAGCGGGAAGGGAGCCAACAATGGCGGGCTAATTTGAAGGGGGACAGCAAGTACATCTATCCTGACTAAAGGTGGTCTTCGCCTGCGAAAGACTCTGTGGTGACACCGTGCTGGGTTCCATGGTGACCTCCGTCTCGTAGTCCGCTTGGTCCTGGTCTTGTTGCACCAAAATGGCAACCTTTGCCTGATGCCTCGGTACTCCGCGGCTGCGCTTGCCCCCTTTTCACCAAAGAGGAAAGAAGGACGCTGCGCGCGCTGGCGCCCGCCTGGCGCCCTCGATCGTCATGGCTTATGTCACGGGCACCTCACGAGGCACCCCGCCTTGATATCTCCGTCTTCTCGCGAGCCAGCCTGAGGAGGCTGCGCCTGAGGATGCGCCGTGTCGTCCGCCTCGCGAGGCTTGGCCCCTCGCGAGGGTCTTGAGTCTTGTCCTTGATGAAGATGGGCCATGTTGGGCCCCCATTCGAGCCACGCCGCAGGCAGGCAAGTCTGGGGACCCCCGTTCCCAGAACGCCGACAGGTTATGTTTCCTAACCATGGACAAAGAGTTGTTATTTGATTAATGGGATCACATCATTAGTTGAATGATCTGATTGACATGACCCATTCCATTAGCTTAGCACCCGATCGTTTAGTATGTTGCTATTGCTTTCTTCATGACTTATACATGTTCCTATGACTATGAGATTATGTAACTCCCGTGTGCCGGAGGAACACTTTGTGTGCTACCAAACGTCACAACGTAACTGGGTGATTATAAAGGTGCTCTACAGGTGTCTCCAAAGGTACATGTTGGGTTGACGTATTTCGAGATTAGGATTTGTCACTCCGATCGTCGGAGAGGTATCTCTGGGCCCTCTTGGTAATGCACATCACTTAAGCCTTGCAAGCATTGCAACTAATGAGTTAGTTGCGGGATGATGTATTACGGAACGAGTAAAGAGACTTGCCGGTAACGAGATTGAACTAGGTATTGGATACCGACGATCGAATCTCGGGCAAGTAACATACCGATGACAAAGGGAACAACGTATGTTGTTATGCGGTCTGACCGATAAAAGATCTTCGTAGAATATGTAGGAACCAATATGGGCATCCAGGTCCCGCTATTGGTTATTGACCGGAGACGTGTCTCGGTCATGTCTACATTGTTCTCGAACCCGTAGGGTCTGCACGCTTAGGGTTTCGATGACAGTTATATTATGAGTTTATACGTTTTGATGTACCGAAGGTTGTTCGGAGTCCCGGATGTGATCATGGACATGACGAGGAGTCTCGAAATGGTTGAGACATAAAGATTGATATATTGGAAGCCGTGTGCGGTGCCCCCTTCCACCATAGTCCTCGATAATATTGTAGCAGTGCTTAGGCGAAGCCCTGCAACATTAGTACATCAAGATCGTCACCACGCCATCGTGCTGACGGAACTCTTCCCCGACACTTTGCTGGATTGGAGTCCGGGGATCGTCATCGAGCTGAACGTGTGCTAGAACTCGGAGGTGCCGTAGTTTCGGTGCTTGATCGGTCGGGCCGTGAAGACATATGACTACATCAACCAAGTTAACGCTTTCGTTATCGATCTACAAGGGTACGTAGATCACACTCTCCCCTCTCGTTGCTATGCATCACCACGATCTTGCATGTACGTAGGAATTTTTTTGAAATTACTACGTTCCCCAATAGTGGTATTAGAGCCTAGGTTTTATGTGTTGATGTTATATGCACGAGTAGAACACAAGTGAGTTGTGGGCGATATAAGTCATACTCCTTACCAGCATGTCATACTTTGGTTCGGCGGTATTGTTGGACGAAGCGGCCCGGACCGACATTACGCGTACGCTTACGCGAGACCGGTTCTCCCGACGTGCTTTGCACATAGGTGGCTTGCGGGTGACAGTTTCTCCAACTTTAGTTGAACCAAGTGTGGCTACGCCCGGTCCTTGCGAAGGTTAAAACAACACCAACTTGACAAACTATCGTTGTGGTTTTGATGCGTAGGTAAGATTGGTTCTTGCTTAAGCCCGTAGCAGCCACGTAAAACTTGCAACAACAAAGTAGAGGACGTCTAACTTGTTTTTGCAGGGCATGTTGTGATGTGATATGGTCAAGACATGATGCTAAATTTTATTGTATGAGATGATCATGTTTTGTAACCGAGTTATCGGCAACTGGCAGGAGCCATATGGTTGTCGATTTATTGTATGCAATGCAATCGCGCTGTAATGCTTTACTTTATCACTAAGCGGTAGCGATAGTCGTGGAAGCATAAGATTGGCGAGACAACAACGATACTACGATGGAGATCAAGGTGTCGTGCCGGTGACGATGGTGATCATGACGGTGCTTCGGAGATGGAGATCACAGGCACAAGATGATGATGGCCATATCATATCACTTATATTGATTGCATGTGATGTTTATCTTTTATGCATCTTATCTTGCTTTGATTGACGGTAGCATTATAAGATGATCTCTCACTAAATTATCAAGAAGTGTTCTCCCTGAGTATGCACCGTTGCGAAAGTTCTTCGTGCTGAGACACCACGTGATGATCGGGTGTGATAGGATCTACGTTCAAATACAACGGGTGCAAAACAGTTGCACACGCGGAATACTCAGGTTATACTTGACGAGCCAAGCCTATACAGATATGGCCTCAGAACACAGAGATCGAAAGGTCGAGCGTGAATCATATAGTAGATATGATCAACATAGTGATGTTCACCAATGAAACTGCTCCATCTCACGTGATGATCGGACATGGTTTAGTTGATTTGGATCACGTGATCACTAAGAGGATTAGAGGGATGTCTGTCTAAGTGGGAGTTCTTAAGTAATATGATTAATTGAACTTAAATTTATCATGAACTTAGTCCTGGTAGTATTAGCAAATCATGTTGTAGATCAATAGCTCGCATTGTTGCTTCCCTGTGTTTATTTTGATATGTTCCTAGAGAAAAATTGTGTTGAAAGATGTTAGTAGCAATGATGCGGATTGGATCCGTGATCTGAGGTTTATCCTC
The DNA here is from genome assembly GCA_034509565.1 of Triticum monococcum. Lineage (NCBI taxonomy): Eukaryota > Viridiplantae > Streptophyta > Magnoliopsida > Poales > Poaceae > Triticum > Triticum monococcum. Next base: position 747,021,987 of record CM067843.1, on the reverse strand, counting down.
ATTGCTGCACAGAAGAATTATGTCCTTGATGCACCGCTAGGTGACAAACCTATTGCAGGAGCAGATGCAGACGTTATGAACGTTTGGCTAGCTCAATATGATGACTACTTAATAGTTTAGTGCACCATGCTTAACGACTTAGAATTGGGACTTCAAAGACATTTTGAACGTCATGGACCATATGAGATGTTCCAAGAGTTGAAGTTAATATTTCAAGCAAATACCCGCGTTGAGAGATATGAAGTCTCCAACAAGTTCTATAGCCAAAAGATGGAGGGGAATCGCTCAACTAGTGAGCATGTGCTCAGATTGTCTGGGCACTACAATCGCTTCAATCAAGTGGAAGTTAATCTTCCAGATAAGATAGTGATTGACGGAATTCTCTAGTCACCATCACCAAGTTAGTAGAACTTCGTGATGAACTATAGTATGCAAGGGATGACGAAAACGACTCCCGAGCTTTTCATGATGATGAAATCGATGAAGGTAGAAATCAAGAAAGAGCATCAAGTGTTGATTGTAGACAAGACCACTAGTTTCAATAAAAGGGCAAAGGGAAGAAGGGGAAGTTCAAGAAGAACAGCAAGCAAGTTGCTGCTCAAGTGAAGAAGCCCAAGTCTGGTCCTAAGCCTGAGACTAAATGCTTCTACTACAAAGGGACTGGTCACTGGAAGCGGAACTGCCCCAAGTATTTGGCGGATAAGAAGGATGGCAAAGTGAACAAAGGTATATTTGATATACAGATTATTAATGTGTATTTTACTAGTGTTTGTAGCAACCCCTCGGTATTTGATACTGGTTCAGTTGCTAAGAGTAGTAACTCGAAACGGGAGTTGCAGAATGAACAGAAACTAGTTAAGGGTGAAGTGACGATGTGTGTTGGAAGTAGTTCCAAGATTGATGTGATCATCATCGCACACTCCCTATACTTTCGGGATTAGTGTTGAACCTAAATAAGTGTTATTTGGTGTTAGCGTTGAGCATGAATATGATTTGATCATGTTTATTGCAATATGGTTATTCATTTAAGTTAGAGAATAATTGTTGTTCTGTTTACATGAATAAAACCTTATATGGTTACACACCCAATGAAAATGGTTCATTGGATCTCGATCGTAGTGATACACATATTCATAATATTGAAGACAAAAGATGCAAAGTTAATAATGATAGTGCAACTTATTTGTGGCACTGCCATTTAGGTCATATTGGTGTAAAGCGCATGAAGAAACTCCATGCTGATGGGATTTTGGAATCACTTGATTATGAATCACTTGGTACTTGCGAACCATGCCTCATGGGCAAGATGACTAAAACGCCATTCTCCGGAACTATGGAGAGAGCAACAGATTTGTTGGAAATCACACATACAGATGTATGTGGTCCGATGAATATTGAGGCTCGTGGCGAATATCGTTATTTTCTCACCTTCATAGATGATTTGAGCAGATATGGGGATATCTACTTGATGAAACATAAGTCTGAAACATTTGAACAGTTCAAAGAATTTCAGAGTGAAGTGGAAAATCATCGTGACAAGAAAATAAAAGTTTCTACGATATGATCGCAGAGGTAAAATATTTGAGTTACGAGTTTGGCCTTCAATTAAAATAATGTGAAATAGTTTCACTACTCACACCACCTGGAACACCATAGTGTAATGGTGTGTCCGAACGTCATAACCGTACTTTATTAGATATAGTGCGATCTATGATGTCTCTTACCGATCTACCACTATCGTTTTGGGGTTATGCATTAGAGATAGCTGCATTCACGTTAAATAGGGCACCATCTAAATCCATTGAGACGACACCGTGTGAACTATGGTTTGGCAAGAAACCTAAGCTGTCATTTCTTAAAGTTTGAAGTTGCGATGCTTATGTGAAAAAGATTCATCTCAATAAGCTCAAACTCAAATCGGAGAAATATGTCTTCATAGGATACCCAAACGAGACAGTTGGGTACACCTTCTATCACAGATCCGAAGGCAAGACATTCATTGCTAAGAATGGATCCTTTCTAGAGAAGGAGTTTCTCTCGAAAGAAGTGAGTGGGAGGAAAGTATAAAACTTGATAAGGTAATTGTACCTTCTCCCTTATTGGAAAATAGTTCATCACATAAATTTGTTCCTGTGACTACTACACCAATTAGTGAGGAAGCTAATGATGATGATCATGTAACTTCAGATCAAGTTACTACCGAATCTCATAGGTAAACCAGAGTGAGATCCGCACCAGTGTGGTACGATAATCCTATTTTGGAGGTCATGTTACTTGACCATTACGAACCTACGAACTATGAGGAAGTGATGATGAGCCCAGATTCCGATAAATGGCTTGAGGCCATGAAATCTGAGATAGGATCCATGTATGAGAACAAAGTGTGGACTTTGGTGGACTTGCCTGAGGATCGGCAAGCCATTGGTAATAAATGGATCTTCAAGAGGAAGATAGACACGGATAGTAGTGTTACTATCTACAAAGCTAGAATTGTCGCAAAAGGTTTTCGACAAATTCAAGGTGTTGACTACGATGAGAGTTTCTCACTCGTATCTATGCTTAAGTCTGTCCGAATCATGTTAGCAATTGCCAATTTTTATGAAATCTGGCAAATGGATAAACAAAAACTGCATTCCTTAATGGATTTATTAAAGAAGAGTTGTATGTGATGCAACAAGATGGTTTTGTTAATCCTAAAGGTGCTAACAAAATATGCAAGCTCCAGCGATCCATTTATGGACTGGTGCAAGCATCTCGGAGTTGGAATATACACTTTGATAAGTTGATCAAAGCACATAGTTTTATACAGACTTGCGGTGAAGCCTGTATTTACAAGAAAGTGAGTGGGAGCACTACAACATTTCTGATAAGTATATGTGAATGCCATATTGTTGATCGGAAATAATGTAGAATTATTCTGCAAAGCATAAAGGAGTGTTTGAAAGGAGTTTTTCAAAGAAAGACCTCGGTGAAGTTGCTTACATATTGAGTATCAAGATCTATAGAGATAGATCAAGACGCTTGATAAGTTTTTTCAATGAGTACATACCTTGACAAGATTTTGAAGTAGTTCAAAATGGAACAGTCAAAGAAAAAGTTTCTTGCCTGTGTTACAAGGTGTGAAGTTGAGTAAGACTCAAAGCCCGACCATGGCAGAAGATAGAAAGAGAATGAAAGTCATTCCCTATGCCTCAGTCATAGGTTCTATAAAGTATGCCATGCTGTGTACCAGATCTGTTGTATACCATACACTATGTTAAGAGAGGGAGTACAATAGTGATCTAGGAGTAGATCAATGGACAGCGGTCAATATTATCCTTACTGGAATAAGGATATGTTTCTCGATTACGGAGGTGACAAAAGGTTCGTCGTAAAGGGTTACGTCGATGCAAGTTTTGACACTAATCCAGATGACTCTAAGTCTCAATCTGGATACATATTGAAAGTGGGAGTAATTAGCTAGAGTAGCTCCATGCAGAGCATTGTTGACACAGAAATTTGCAAAATACATGCGGATCTGAATGTGGCAGACCCGTTGACTAAACTTCTCTCACAAGCAAAACATGATCACTTTTTGGGTCTTAATCACATAGCGATGTGAACTAGATTATTGAATCTAGTAAACCCTTTGGGTGTTAGTCACATGGAGATGTGAACCAATCACATAAAGATGTGAACTATTGATGTTAAATCACATGGCGATGTGATCTAGATTATTGACTCTAGTGCAAGTGGCAGACTGAAGGAAATATGCCCTAGAGGCAATAATAAAGTTATTATTTATTTCCTTATATCATGATAAATGTTTATTATTCATTCTAGAATTGTATTAATCGGAAACATAATACATGTGTGAATACATAGACAAACAGAGTGTCACTAGTATGCCTCTACTTGACTAGCTCGTTAATCAAAGATGGTTATGTTTCCTAACCATGGACAAAGAGCTTTTATTTGATTAACGGGATCACATCATTAGTTGCATGATCTGATTGACATGACCCATTCCATTAGCTTAGCACCCGATCGTTTAGTATGTTGCTATTGCTTTCTTCATGACTTATACATGTTCCTATGACTATGAGATTATGCGACTCCCGTTTGCCGGAGGAACACTTTGTGTGCTACCAAACGTCACAACATAACTGGGTGATTATAAAGGAGCTCTACATGTGTCTCCAAAGGTAGATGTTGGGTTGGCGTATTTCGAAATTAGGATTTGTCACTCCGATTGTCGGAGAGGTATCTCTGGGCCCTCTCGGTAATGCACATCACATAAGCCTTGCAAGCATTGCAACTAATGAGTTAGTTGCGGGATGATGTATTACGGAACGAGTAAAGAGACTTGCCGGTAACGGGATTGAACTAGGTATTGGATACCGACGATCGAATCTCAGGCAAGTAACATACCGATGACAAAGGGAACAACATATGTTGTTATGCGGTCTGACCGATAAAGATCTTCGTAGAATATGTAGGAGCCAATATGGGCATCCAGGTCCCGCTATTGGTTATTGACCGGAGACGTGTCTCGGTCATGTCTACATTGTTCTCAAACCCGTAGGGTCCGCACGCTTAAGGTTTCGATGACAGTTATATTATGAGTTTATGAGTTTTGATGTACCGAAGTTTGTTCGGATTCCCGGATGTGATCACGAACATGACGAGGAGTCTTGAAATGGTCGAGACATAAATATTGATATATTGGAAGCCTATGTTTGGATATCGGAAGTGTTCTGGGTGAAATCGGGATTTTACCGGAGTACCGGGAGGTTACCGGAAGCCTCCGGGAGATATATGGGCCTTAGTGGAAGAGAGGAGAGGTAGCCAGAGATGGGCCGCACGCCCCTCCCCTCCCTTGGTCCGAATAGGACAAGGAGAGGGTGTCGGCCCCCTTCCTCCTCTCTCTCCTGCGCGAATCCTATTCCAACTAGGAAAGGGGGAAGTCCTACTCCCGGAGGGAGTAGGACTCCTCCTGGCGCGCAACTCCTGGCCGGCCGCACCCCCCTTTGAGCCTTTATATATGGAGGCAGGGGCACCCCCTAGAGACACAAGTTGGTCCACGTGATCATATTCTTAGCCGTGTGCGGTGCCCCCTTCCACCATAGTCCTCGATAATATTGTAGCAGTGCTTAGGCGAAGCCCTGCGACATTAGTACATCAAGATCGTCACCACGTCGTCGTGCTGACGAAACTCGTCCCCGACACTTTGCTAGATCGGAGTCCGGGGATCGTCATCGAGCTGAACGTGTGCTAGAACTCGGAGGTGCCATAGTTTCGGTGCTTGATCGGTCGGGCCGTGAAGACGTACGACTACATCAACCAAGTTAACGCTTCCGTTGTCGATCTACAAGGGTACGTAGATCACACTCTCCCCTCTCGTTGCTATGCATCACCATGATCTTGCGTATACGTAGGAATTTTTTTGAAATTACTACATTCCCCAACATGATCAATGTGTTATTTGAATGTCATATTGTGGTTTTTGATCAATGTGTGTACAAATCTAATACAGTGATATACTAGTGATGGATGTAATTGTATATTAGCCCTATGATCAATGTGTCGTGTGTGCATATCTAAATTTTCAATTGGCTACTAGTGATGGATGTAATTGTATATTCAGGAGGATGATGGTTGGGGGGAGAAAGAGGAAGCTGGCCGACTACGACCCGTACGAGGGGGCGTTTAGTGACGATTCTGAATATGAGGTAAGCCTATCCCTTGTTCATTTAGTTCCTTTGACATGGTGTATATGAATCTATAATGTATTAATGCAATTCATTCATGTGTGTAGTATGATTCTGGAGATGATGTGTACAAGGGAAACATCGTGTCCTTCACAGCCAAGGAGGTGCAGAAGATCAAGGCCAAGGGAGTTGCTTCCTTCTACAATCGCAAGTTCAAGAAGTGGTGCTGCCCCTACTGCACCACCAAGCCAAAGCCCAAGGATGTCCGCTTCGATCACCTTCTATCTCATGCAGATGATGTAGCGATCCACGGGGAGGACTACATGATCAGGGGCAGCATGCTGCGCTCGCGGAAGCCCTGAATCCGGCGTGAAGTGATGTGATGATGCTATGATGGTGTGATGATGTGAACTGAATCTTAATCTTTGGGTACCTAGGATCCGGTTACTTATGGTAAACTTAATGTGGCACTTTATGGTGTGAACTTAATCTATGGTGATGCTAGTAACGTATTATTCTATCTATATTTGTGTGTCCTTATATTTGCCTATGTTGTATGGTTAGTTCTGTTTAGATGTTGTGAAATAGAGTTTAGGTGTTGCAATGATCAAACATGTTGTTTTAGTGTTGCTTCACTGATCACACATGTTGTTTCAGTGTTGCTTCACTGATCACACATGTTGTTTCAGTGTTGCTTCACTGATCACACATGTTATTAGTCTCATGTTTATTAAACAGATCAAATGCATGCTTTTTCCCACGAACAAATTATCTATGTATGTTTGTGTAAATTCAAGAAAATGCAAAAAAAACCTTGGCAAACTATCTATGTTTGTGTAGGAGATCATGTGTGCAAAATTTGAGGTGATTTAGAGGAGGTCACCAAAATTTGAATTTGAGAAATATGCTCCAAATGAGCTCCCATGCTAGGGTAAACAGCCCATTTGTAATCAAGTTTTTTTGGACCTACTCTAAATGAGCCAAATGTTTTTTGAAAAATATGCTTTAATATAAAAACTATTAAAAATCACATTTAAAATATGAAAAATGTAAAACTAAGTTCAGATCCTTCTTATTCACTTTGAAATAAAGATTTGGTGATTTTTTTGTCAGTACCCCGATTCCAAGTCACATCGATCTAGCTGGTAACACCTCATATCACTTTGCGGCCTCACGCACGGTATTCCACGGGTGTTGCCTTACCATGGCCCGGGACCGTTTGCGCCTTTTGGCTCACGTATATGATAGTGTCGCTAGCATCCATATGACAGAGAACCCGGGCCGACATGGCTAGTCATGAACCCAAAGCGGCACAGACCTATGGAGACAGGCATACATGAATCACATCGAGCATGTCGGTCATCAGCGAGTGATTCCGGGCTGTAGCACTGGGCTAACGGGACTCCGGGGAACCCGGGCTGTAGCAGGCTAGGCAGGACTCCGGAAGTCACCGCGTGACATTTCCCCGAAGGGACAGACATAGGAACGAAGTGAATCACATGCCGGCCAGTCAAATGTCCAGAATAGTAGTGCTGGGCTAATAGGACTCCGGTGAACCGGGCTATAGCGGCCTACTATGGCTCGAGGAACACTAGACTACATTTCCCCATAAGAAAGGCTGCCAAGGATAAACAACTAGATTGTCGGATCCTACTCATACCAAGCATTTCGATCATACACACAATATGCCCGATATGAGTACATACAACATGGCATCACAACAAAACTCTACAACTCAAGTACTTTATTTAAAGGCTCCAGAGAGCCATACATAACATGTTCAGACAGATAGGGGTCACATGACCCGACACTCAAGTCATACAATCATACAAGCACATGCGGAAGCAACCGGTCTGAGTACAGACACTAGAAAGAAAGAAGGCTCCTCGAGGCCTGTTTATCTACATAGGGCCCTCCATGGCCAGGATCACCACCTGGGTGGATAGTCACTCGTCGACGTCAAGGTCTACATAGAACCCATCGGAGGGGGCGGTGTTGTCGTCTGAAAACAGTAATTAAGCAAACATGAGTACAAAGGTACTCAGCAAGTCTTACAACAGAACCTACTATACATGCTTATTCTCAAGAAGGTGGTGGGGATATTGCAGCAAGCCAGCTTTGACTCTTGGCTAAACTATCCTACGGAACTTCTCTAGTAAAATAGTTTTCGCACACGAGTCCACTACTCACCAACACAATACTCCACCGGGGATCCTCCCTCATCATCCTACGAGAGGGCCATCCTCGGTACTCACACTTATCTTGAGTCTTTTAGTAGTATCCATTTACTTGTCTATGAACTGTATAGGCAACCAAGTAGTCCTTTACCGCGGACGCGGCTATTCGAATAGTTTTATACCCTGTAGGGGTGTACTTCGTCATACACGCTTTCACCACTTACTGCCGTTTACACGACATGTACTCGGCGACCTTCAAGCGGAAGCCCAACGAGGGTGTCGGCCACGGCCTACCTAAACACTTAAGTCTCTAGTCCAGGTTTATCGCCTATCCAGGTTCCATCCACAGGGAGTCCGGCCGAGGTTTCCACATACGGCCCCGAACGATGTGAACAGGGTTCCCGAGACACCAAACGGGTGACTCGGTACACCATGTCATGGTGTATCTACTGCAACATAGCCCATCCCTAGGGTCAGTGCTACGCACGGCCGCCAACACATAACCTACAAACATCAGAAACTATTTGCAACTCCTGGACAGAGTACTAGGGTGATTAAGAAGCCGAGAGGGTCCATTGGTTTCGGGCCCAATGTACGGTAGTAACTGCATCTTAAATCACACATACAGATCTTAGTTCTTATGGACGGCCTCAATGAAACAACCCACCATGTACTCCTACATGGCCTCTCATCGATACCTTTACCAAAACATGTTACATACACATCCCTCATATTACCGACATAAGCATTTCACTCTAGCCCATCACCCAGATGAACCAGACCTGACACAACTCTAAGCATAGCAGGCACATCAAGGTAGGAATCACATACATGGCTCAATCAACTCCTACACATGCTAGTGGGTTTCATCTAGTTACTGTTGCAATGACAGGTCATGCAGAGGATAAGGGTTCAACTACCGTAGCACACAGCAGTTTGAATCACGATGTCTTAATGCAGTAAACAAGAGCAGAAGCGAGAACATGGGTTGTATCGGAATGATCAATGGTTGCTTGCCTGATGGAGTGGTAGCAGGATACTGCCCTTCAGTTGGATACTCGTGAATATCCTCGGAGGCAGAACCTACCACAAAGAACACATCGGGACACAATCAACACATGACGATATGCAACAATATGATGCATGCCATGACATGGCAATATGAATGTGTCTTGGCCTAATGCAAGCTAAAATAGAAAGGGATGAACTCATTTGAATCAAAGATTCAAATATTAGCTCATTAAACATGGCCTTAATGGTGCATTTCCTTATTCTTCTTAAACAGCAAGGTAAACTTGTTTTGTCATGCATTTAACCATTACAGATGGATAGATTGAATTTTTCTGATAATTTTTCATATATAAATTATTTCATTTGGAGTTACGGTTGAATTTCTATGAATTTTTGAAGTTTGAACTATTTTCTGGAATTTCCTGTATAATACTAATTCCAGTAAATCAATTACTGCATCAGCAATGCGTCAGGGTGACGTCAGGGTCAAAGGGGACGTCCAGGTCAAACCTGACTGGTGGGTCCCGCGTGTCAGTAGTTAATGAAGCTAATTAACTTTAATTAAAACTAATCTAATTTGGTTAGCAGAGGGGGCACACTTGTCATTGACTCAGGGGAGTTAAACTGGGCCCACCCAGTCCATGTCAGTGGTCAAACCCACCGGTCAACAGGGCTAATCCTACCGCCGTTGAGTCACCGGCGAGGCCGAGACGGCGGAGGGCTTCGGAAAACGCCCTCAGGCGACCAAAACGACGGCGGAGATCATCTACGGGTAGCTGGGAACAAGCCGCAGTGTTTGGTGGTGGTGGTTGGGCTCGGGGTGGCCGGAAACATCGCCGGCGACGAGCTTTGCAGTCGTCGGAGTCGGGTGAAAGTGAGCCCGAGGCTACGGGGCACGGCGAGGCGCGTGGTGAGGTGCGTTGTGCCCCTAGGTATGCGGTGAAGTTGTTAGACTAGGTGGCGTGGCCGGTGTTTGGCCGGAGACACGTCGGCGACGAGCTCCGTGGCGGCGCGTGCGGGTGAGCTTCGTGTGCTCATTGTGGTGCACGAGAAGAAGAGCGGAGAGGATGGAGAGGTGCAGCAGCTCACGGCGATCACGTAGGAGCAGACGGCGCGGTCGGGGACGAGCCGGAGCAAGCGGGGCGGCGGAGGCGATCTGGGTAGCCCGAGGTTGAAGACGAGCTCGGTGGAGTCGTTTGCAGGCCTCCGGCGGGGCGTGGCTTGGTGGAGCGATCAAGGAGGAAGTGGCGAAGCTTCAGGACACGGTGGAGCAGCACGGGGACGGCGGTGGACGCAACTACGGTGGCGGGACGGCGACGGCTGCGTCGGCCATGGCGAAGGGGAGCGAGGGAGTGAGGCAGGGGGCGAATGAGCGTGTCCAGGGGGTCGAGGCGGCGATGTGGAGCCTGTCCAGGCCAGCAAGGCGGCGAGGGGAGGAAGCAGGGCGGCAGCCAACTGCGTGGCGCGCGCTGGTGCCGCCGTCGAGCACCTGCCTGCCTGCCTGGCCGAGCCAAGCTGCTCGCTGGCATGGTGGCTGGGCTGGGCCGGCAAGTGGGCCTGGTGGGTGGCGCTAGGTAAGTTTTCCCTTTCTGTTTTCTTTTTCTATTTTTCTGTAGGTTTAGGGCTCTATTAAAAATACCTAGGCATTTTCTAAAATCCTGAAAATAATTGTGGGCTCTGTTGGGATTATTCCTAACTGCCCTGACTTAAATCCAGAATTATTTGAACGTTTAAATATTTATTAGTATTTAAATGTCCAAAAGCAACATACATATGATTTAATTCAGTGACCTTCTGATGACCTAGAAAAATGTGCACCAAATTTGCCAGAGGTTCTAACCCAAGACAAAGAGGGTGAACATTTTAGAAGGGCATTTCAGGTTCATTGAAATTATTTTTAGTAAACCCTAGTTGATTTCAGGGGGGGTGCTGGGGGTTCTGCCTTCCCCATTTCAAGTTTCTGCTGAAAGAAGACATGATGCAACACTCTAATGCATGGTCTAGCTAGGATGTGAAAACTCACCCCCACTCGAAAGAATCTCGTCCCGAGATTTAGGATCCTCTGGAAAGAAGGTAGGGTACTCAAGTCGAAGACGATCCTCCCTTTCCCATGTAGCTTCTTGCTTGGTATGGTGTGACCATTGAACTTTGATAAACTTGATATTCTGGCGTCGAGTGGTACGCTCGGCTTGATCAAGGATCCGAACGGGATATTCTCGATATGTGAGGTTATCTTGGAGATGAAGCATTTCGTGGTCCACTCCACGGATAGGATCCGAGAAGCAACGCCTGAGTTGAGAAACGTGGAAGACATCATGAACCCTGGAGAGATGCGGAGGTAGTTCCAACTAGTAGGCAACTTCCCCTCGTTTGGCAAGAATGCAAAAGGGTCGAATGTAACGAGGAGCCAATTTGCCTTTGATACCGAAATGATGGGTTCCTTTTAACGGGGTAACCCGAAGGTAAGCCTTCTCGTCGACTTCATAAGTCATAGGCTTATGTTTACGATCATATTGACTCTTTTGACGAGATTGGGCTGTTTTCAATTTCTCACGAATAACGCGAACCTGCTCCTCCGCTTCCTGAATCATATCCGGGCCAAAGAGTTGTCTTTCCCCGGTTTCTGACCAGTTAAGAGGCGTTCAGCATTTTCGTCCATAGAGAACTTCGAAAGGAGCTTTGCCCAAGCTAGCTTGATAACTATTGTTAGAAGCAAACTCTGCGAATGGGAGGCATTTCTCCCAACTCATTCCGAACGAGATAACAGAAGCTCGGAGCATATCTTCCAGAATTTGATTGACTCGCTCTACTTGACCACTTGATTGAGGATGGAAGGCGGTGCTAAAGGAGAGATGAGTTCCCATAGCATTTTGGAAACTTTCCCAAAATCGAGAGGTGAAGAGACTCCCACGGTCTGAGTTAGTTTCCAATGGGACACCATGAAGGGACACTATTCGGGAGATGTATAATTCGGCTAGCTGGCTAGCGGTGATACTCTCACGAACAGGTAGGAAATGGGCTACTTTGGAAAGTCGATCGATCACGACGAAGATGGCATTATTCCCTCTCTTGGTCCTGGGAAACCCAGTAATGAAATCCATACTGATTTTATCCCATTTCCATTCAGGAATAGCCAAAGGTTGAAGGGTGCCAGCAGGCCATTGATGCTCTGCTTCGATGCGACGACAAACGTCGCAATTAGCAATGTATTGAGCGATTTCTCTCTTCATCCTAGTCCACCAAAACCTCTGGCGTAGGTCTTGATACATTTTGGTACTACCGGGATGAATGGTGAGAGGGGATTCATGAGCTTCCTTAAGGATCAGCCGCCTCAGGTTTCGTGCCTTTGGAACCACTAGGCGATTCCCAAAGTATACGACACCTTGTTCATCAATGGAGAAACAGTTCGCGACTCCTTTCTTAATGTTTCTTTTAATACGGGAGATACCCGGATCTACCTTCTGTGCCTTGATGATCTGACCCGTAAGGGTAGGTTTCGCCACCAGGGTGGAAAGGAATCCTCGAGGAACAATGTGAAGATTAAGCTTACGAAATTCCTCATGGAGAAGTGGTTGACTTTGTTGTAACATCAGATTGTTATAATAGGATTTACGGCTTAGCGCATCAGCCATGACATTGGCTTTACCCGGGGTGTAGGTTATTCCTAAGTCGTAATCCGAGATCAACTCGACCCAACGTCTTTCCCTGAGATTCAAATCTGGTTGGGTGAAGATATATTTCAAACTTTGGTGATCGGTGAAGATCTCGCAACGATTACCAAGGAGGTAATGTCGCCAAGTTTTAAGTGCATGGACTACAGCTGCAAGCTCTAGATCATGTGTGGGATAATTTTCCTCATGTGGGTGTAATTGCCGTGAAGCATAGGCAATTACCTGACGATCTTGCATGAGTATGCAACCTAGTCCTTGTCACGAGGCGTCGCAATAGATAATAAAGTCCTTGGAGAAATCTGGTGGTACCAGTACGGGGGCAGATGTCAGGCGTCTTTTCAGTTCCTGAAAGCTGAACTCGCACTGCGGAGTCCACTCGAACTTTTTATCTTTCTTGAGGAGTTCAGTTAGAGGTTTAGCAACCTTGGAGAAATTCTCGACGAAGCGGCGGCAATAGCTCGCTAAGCCCAGGAAGCTCCTAACTTGCTTGACCGTCTCAGGTGGAGTCCAATCAAGGACGGCTTGAACTCGCTTGGGATGTAGAGCAATACCCTTACCAGAGATTACATGGCCTAGATAGGTTACTTCTGACAACAAAAATTCACACTTGGAGAATTTGGCATAAAGGCGATGCTCTCGAAGTTTCATCAATACCAGCCTTAGATGTTCGGCATGTTCCTCTTCATTCTTGGAGTAGATGAGTCTGTCATCGAGGTATACTACGACGAATTTATCCAAGTACTCCATGAAAACCGAGTTCATTAACCAAGAGAAGGTAGCCGGGGCATTGGTTAAACCGAAGGACATAACAGTGTACTCGTATTGGCCATATCAAGTAACAAAGGCCGTTTTCGGAATGTCCCCGTTTCTGATTTTGATTTGATGGTAGCCCAACCTCAAATCCATCTTGGAGAAGACTGAGGATCCAGCGAGCTGATCATACAGATCGTTGATCCTGGGAAGCGGGTATTTGTTCTTGATGGTGACCAAGTTGACAGGTCGGTAATCCACAACCATTCGATCTGTTCCATCCTTCTTCTTGACGAAGAGGATGGGGCAAGCCCAAGGAGAGGAACTAGGACGGATGAAACCCTTTTTCAAGGACTCATCGAGTTGGTTCTTCAGCTCGGCTAGTTCTAAGGGTGCCATCTTGTAGGGTCTTCTAGAAATTGGAACGGTTCCTGGAACAAGGTCTATCACAAACTCGACATCCCTGTCAGGTGGAACACCTGGCAGTTCTTCTGGAAAGACATCCGGAAAGTCTCGGACTACTGGAACATCCTCAAGGTCTGGAAGGGGGTTGGCATTTAAGGAGTAAAGCTGGCGCTTGGCCACTCGAGTTAAGACAATGACTGTCTTGCCCGATGGGTGAGTAAGTTGAACGGTTCTAGTGGCACAGTCAATCTTAGCATAATGAGCTGACATCCAGTCCATACCTAAGATGATGTTTATGTCTGAGGACTTGAGAGCTATTAAGGATGCAAGGAAGACAAGTCTATCGACAAGAATTTCGTTCGCATGGCTTACTCTAGAAGTTTGCCATTTGGAACCCGGAGTTTGAATTAGCATGGAAGCGGGCATGTCACAGAATGTCGTGTTATGCAATCGGGCATAGTTCTCGGATATGAATGAATGAGATGCTCCATTATCGAAAAGAACAGATGCCGGATGGCAGTTAACAAGGAGCGTACCAACGACGACGTTAGGATCCTCATGAGCCTCCTCGGCTGAAACATAGTTGACATGGCCACGTGCAGTAGTGACCGGCTTGGCGTAGAATGTCTTTCCCGCGGGCTTACCACGGCCAACGGACTTTCCAGTTTGATTGGGGTTGTTCTGGGGACACTCTCGACTATAGTGACCCGCCTCTTGTCGGTGTACTAGAGTAGGGGTACCCTAGTCTCCCGAACTTGTGCACGGGCAGTCCCAGCGTCCCGTGGCAGGGCTTGCCGGGTGACCGCCAAGGTCCTCCGTGGTTCCTTTGGAGCCATTCAAGAACAAAGTATCCAAGACCCCGGCAAGAGGAGCTTGCCGGTAAGGAGACAAGACCCCGGCAAGAGGAGCTTGCCGGGAAGGCCAACCAAGGCCCGGTGAGGGACAAGCTCCCGGATGCGACAAGACAACGACCGCGGCAAGGCGCTTGCCGCGACAAGCCTCCACTCTGTACCTGCGCTCCAGCACATCCACGAACGTGTCGCTCTGGGACCCTTCCAGGCAAACGTGGCGGGAGGCTGTGCAACCAGCGGTACACGGTGGCAAGCGGCGCTGACAAGATTGCCATCGTGGCAAGCAGTGGCGTCCCTGGCGGTCCCTTTCTGCACCGTCTAGGCGACGCAGATAGGCATTTAATGCCCTTGTCCCCTACCGTCAGAGTTAGGTATGATACACTGTAGTAGGCGGCGGTGCCAACCGCCACGCCTTTTCCATTTTTGCCCTTGTCTACGTTGCCACCTGTCGGTGACCCCTTGAGCATATAAAAGGAGACCCATGCGCAACGTAGAAAGGGTTGACCAAAAAAAACGCTCACGCTCGGTCTCATTAGATTCTGGTGTGTACTGTAGCAATCAGCGCTCTCGAGCAAGAACACAATACAAACCACAAGCAGGAGTAGGGTTTTACGCATCCGTGCGGCCCAAACCTGGGTAAACTGATCGTGTGCTCGTGCGCTTCGCCTCGATCTGCTCTTCGTGCTCTCTCCGCCCCCTGCCGAACCAAAAGGGGCTCAGTCCGCCGGTCCCATAGGTGTCCGTGGGATTAGCACCCCCGACATCTTTGGCGCGCCAGGTAGGGGGGTGTCGAGGTTGTGTGAACCTGATCCGGCGTTCGCACGAGCCAAATCTTCATCGTCTTCATCAACATGCCGCCGAAGAAGAAGGCTTCGGAGGCGGCTGCTCCGTCCGCACCGAGCCCACCATCGCCGGAGCAAACGGCTGGTGGGGTAGACGCCGGTGGAAGAACGGGCGTCGACGAGGGAGCTCACGGTGCTGCCAGGTCCAAGGACAAGGCTGTGCTGCCCATCGGCGGCGCAGTCGGCTCCCACAACGACCGGGCGCACTCCAAGACCTCGGCGTCCGTACATGCACCGCGCCCATCCCACGAGGCGCGGGACCGGCAACATCATGATACTCACGGTACCATATGCTTGCTGGACCAAGATCGAGCTGGTGGATCTCGGAGCGCTCAAGACCAGCGTGCACGCCAACATGCTGGCGCGAGCGGGGCGCGGTCGCCTGGACGAGATACTGCTCCTTCTAACGAAGTCCGAGCATATCTCGCTCCTCGCACCGTTCGCCGCCGCCGCCCGCCACTCCAGCGGAAGCTTTGGCGCGAGCTCAACTGCTCCTAGACTACCCTCCAGCAGCAGACAGGATTGACAACTAGAGGGCCACCATTCAGAGTCTCATCGGCTTCGCCAATGGCGACAATCCACGGCAGCCGAGTACTTCGCTGCCGCGGCAAGTGAGCCAGGCACGAGCCGGTGGCGACAAGACCGGTGGGGGTGCAACCACCGTGCACTCTCCGCCCCAAAGGCCAAGATCGCCGACTCGCCGGATCCACCACGACAGCGACTCCACCGCGTCATTAGATCCATGAGCTCGTCGCGATCAACGCCAAGTTCTTGACGAACGACAACAAGAAGACGCTCGTACTCGCATCGAGCGCCGAAGAGAAGCGCGGCGTCAATCAGACCAGCGCGCTGGGCCCTCTGTCGACATGCATGCGCCAGGGGAACCAGGCGACTTGCCGTACGTGGTAGGTTGCCGTGCGTTTACCCGTGAGCTGCGGCAAGTCCAGTGGCCCAGCCAGAAGAATTTCTAGCCAGACGTACCAGAGAAGTACGACGACAAGTCGCACCCGTCGGAGTTCCTCAGCATCTACTCCATCGCGGTGCAAGCTGCCGGGGGCGAGACGACAAGGTCCTTGCCAACTACTTCCCACTAGTGCTCAAGCCCGACGTCAGGTCCTGGCTCATGCATTTGCCGGACAACTCCATATCCTCTTGGGCAGACCTATGCCATCAGTTTGTCGGCGCCTTTACAGGCGGCCACAAACCTCATGGCCAAGAGAGTGAACTTCACCTGCTCGCCCAGAAGGAAGGAGAGCCCCTGCGCAAGTATATTCAGAGATTCAGCCATGTACAGTGCAACATCCCAGATATCCACCCTGCCGTGGTCATCAGCGCGTTCCATCAGAACGTGCGTAACCGCAGGATGCGGGAGGAGATGGTGATGTGCAGGATCAGAGACGTCAGTGAGCTGTATGCCCTGACCGACAAGTGTGCATGTGCTGAGGAAGGGAGGAAACTCCCCGGAGAGAATACTGGAGCAGGAGGATCTGACAGCGAGGATGCTGCCCCGGCAAAGAAAAACCGGCGGCGCAACAACAGGAAGAAGAAAGGCAAAGATGTGCTAGTTGTTGAGCAGTCTGGCAACGACGGTGGCGCCAAGAAAGCCAAAGTTGGTAGCTCCAGCAAGGAGATTGCCGCATGCACCAACTGCCAGGCTGTGGCGGCCACCGACAAGCAGGACGGCACCGACAAGCAGTACTGCAAGATCCACCGCACCAAGGGCCATGACCTCCAGAGCTGCAAGAAGGTTGAGCAGCTTGTCCAGCAGCAAAAAGCTGAGTACGAGCGGCGCGACAAGGAGAGGGCCCAAGGAGGCGCTGGAGAATCTGGCAAGAAGCGCGCCGGCCGGGGAGGACGCCGCGGCAAGGCCAAGCAGCGGCAAGGAGACTGACCTCCCCACGGCCGCGACAAGGATGAAGACGACGACGACGATGAAGACATGGATGATGTCGAGACCAGTGAGCAGGAATTCCAGAAAGCCACAGAGGTCTTGTGCGTTGACGGCGGTGCTTCTCTGCATACTTCCCACCGCCAACTCAAGCAGTGGGCGCGGGAAGTCAATGCGGCGGAACCACCTGTCGAATCGCGCAAGCTTCTGAAATGGTCCAGCATGCCTATCATCTTTGATATTGAGGACCACCCTGATCGCACAACTGCGGTCGGGTGCTTGCCGTTGTTGGTTTCACCAACTATCCGCAACCTCAAGGTCACTAAGATGCTAGTTGACGGCGGGGCCGGCTTAAACCTGATCTCCTCCGCTGTACTCCAGAAACTCCAGATCCCTGACAGCGAGCTCGAAGAGACCGGCACATTCCAAGGAATTAACCCGGGAAGGAGCAAGCCGAAGGGGAAGGTCACGTTGTCGGTAACATTTGGCAGCGAGATGAACTTCAGGACTGAGAGGGTCACTTTTGACGTTGCCGATTTTCCATTGCCTTACAATGGGATACTCGGCCGTCCAGCACTCGCCAAGTTCATGGCAGCCTCTCACTATGCATACAACTTGCTCAAGATGCCAGGCCCGATAAGCGTCATCTCTGTCCCTGGCGACAAGAAGGATGCTCTTATCTGCACCGACAAGATCTACCGGGAAGCAGCAGCCGCAACGGATCGCAAGTCACTTGCCGTTGAAGCTCCCGGAGGGAAGAAGAAGACCAAGTCCGGCAAGAGCTTTGATGCCCACTCCGGCAAGCGCACCTCTTCGGAGTGCTGCGCTACCATCAAGGACGCACCATCGAGCTCCACCGGCAAGTGTAAGAAGGCAATGGCAGCTCCGCCAGAGACCAAGAAAGTGTCCGCCAAGGAGGACGCACTGGTGGTACCTTCACCATCAGTGCCACTCTTGACCCTAAATAGGAAAGCGCGCTCATTACTTTCCCATGGGCGAATGTCGACGTGTTTGCGTGGCAACCGTCTGACATCCCCGGTGTTCCGAGGAAAGTAATTGAGCACCATCTTGCCGTTTGTCCTCATGCGCGGCCCATCAAGCAGAAGGTCAGGAAGCAAGCAGTGGAGCGCCAAGAATTCATAGCAGAAGAGATCAAGAAGTTGGAAGCAGCAGGCCTTGTCAGAGGAGTCCTTCATCCCACGTGGTTGGCCAATCCTGTAGTCGTGCGCAAGGCAAATGGGAAATGGAGGCTTTGTATCGACTTTACTGATGTCAATAAAGCTTGTCCCAAAGACCCATTTCCCTTGCCGCGCATTGACCAGATTGTTGACTCCACGGCCGGATGTGATTTGCTTTCATTTCTTGACGCATACTCAGGATACCATCAAATCTTCATGGCAGAAGAGGATGAGGAGAAAACTACATTCATTACTCCATGTGGCACGTACTGTTTCATATGGATGCCTTTTGGTTTAAAGAATGCTGGTTCAACATTTGCAAGAGTAGTCCATGTCGCTCTTGAGCCACAAATGCACAGAAATGTGGAAGCCTACATGGACGACATAGTGGTCAAGAGCAAGGACAGGGTAACTCTGATTCAAGATTTAGACGAGACCTTTGCAAATCTGCGCAAGATCAACCTCAAGCTCAACCCCGAGAAGTGTGTGTTTGGAGTTCCCTCCGTCAAGCTTCTCGGGTTCTTCGTGTCTCAGCGGGGAATTGAAGCCAATCCCGACAAGATCAAGGCCATTGAGCAGATCGAAGCACCAAAGCGCGTCAAGGATGTACGAAGACTTGCCGGTTGCGTGGCTGCTCTCAGCAGGTTTATCTCTCGGTCTGCTGAGCGCGCCCTGCCATTTTTCAAAATTTTGAAAAAGGCAGGTCCAATGAAATGGACTTCGGAAGCAGAGGCTGCGCTGCAGGACTTGAAGAGATACCTGTCCTCCACTCCAACACTTGTCGCACCTAAGCCACAAGAGAAGTTGCTGCTGTACATAGCGGCAACCAATCAAGTGGTTAGCGCTGCGTTAGTGGCAGAGAGGGAGGCAGATGACGAGCCAGCAACCGCGGCAAGCGCATCCAGCGACAAGAAGGGGGCTTCCCCGACAAGCTCTGGTCCCGACAAAGATGGATCTGCACAGGTGTGCGAGGAGATACAGAAGAGAATAGTGCAGCGCCCAGTTTACTTTGTCAGTTCCCTTCTGCAGGGGGCTAGGTCAAGGTACTCTGGTGTGCAGAAATTGCTTTTCGGCCTTCTCATGGCCTCGAGAAAGCTGCGCCATTACTTCCAAGCACATGAGATCACAGTTGTCACTCGCTTTCCGCTGAAGAGGATACTGCAGAATCCAGAAGCGACAGGCAGGATTGTTGAGTGGGCACTGGAACTGTCATGCTTTGGCCTCAAGTTTGAGAGTACTTCAACTATCCAAAGCAGAGCATTGGCAGAATTCGTAGCAGAGTGGACGCCAACACCAGATGAAGAAATTCCAGAAACGAGCATCCCCGTCAAGGAAGCAAGCAAAGAGTGGCTCATGTACTTTGACGGTGCCTTCTCGCTGCAAGGCGTCGGCGCTGGCGTGCTGCTTGTCGCACCCACCGAAGAGCACCTCAAGTACGTAGTCCAGATGCACTTTCCCAAGGAGGAAGCGACAAACAATACTGCAGAGTATGAAGGCTTGCTTGCCGGTCTCAGGATCGCGGCAGACCTTGGGATCAAGAAGCTCATTGTCAGGGGTGACTCGCAGCTTGTCGCCCGCCAAGTGAACAAGAGTTATCAGAGTCCGTTGATGGAACCCTACGTTGACGAAGTGAGAAAGCTAGAAGAACACTTTGACGGCCTACAGATGGAGCATGTCCCAAGAGCTCAGAACGACATTGCCGATGGCATGTCAAAGTGCGCCGCACTTAAGTTACCTGTGGAACCAGGGATCTTTGTGCTCAAGCTGACTCAACCGTCCGTAACACCATCAACTGGACAGAGCAAGAAGAGGAAGTTGGTTTCTGGTGACTATTTTCCGGCAGAGCTTCCCGAAGCCGCCGCCAAGAAGGTCCCCAAGATCAACACCAAGAGTGCTGAGGAGCAGTCTGCTCCGGCAAGCCCTAGGGTTTGTTTTGTTGAAGCAGACGCTCCCGACAAGTTTTGCTCCGGCAAGCTTGCCGGGGAACGTCAAGCTCTGGCAGAGCCGCAGGCCCTTGCCATAGAAGCGGATGTTCCCGCAGCCGCAGATATGCCTTTAGCCCTTGTTGTCGAGCCACAAGCTCCAACATGGGCACAACAGATTGTCCATTTCCTTCAGACAGGAGAACTTCCTGAAGAGCAAGAAGAAGCGGAAAGAGTAGCCCGGCAGTCAAGTATGTACCAGTTTGTCGACAACACACTGTACAGAAGAAGACTCAACGGTGTGAAATTGAAGTGTATTCACCGGGAAGATGGACAAAAGCAGAGATACATGGAGGCATATGTGGTCACCACATTGGCGCAAGTGCACTTGCCGGCAAAGCATTCCGGCAAGGTTTCTTTTGGCCGACAGCCCTCCAGGATGCAACTGCACAAGTAACCAAGTGTGAAGCATGCCAGTTCCATTCCAAGCAGATACACCAGCCAGCTCAAGCTCTGCAGACGATCCCTTTATCGTGGCCATTTTCGGTCTGGGGGCTCGATATCCTCGGCCCTTTTCCCCGAGCAGTCGGGGGCTTTGAGTACTTGTATGTTGCAATCGACAAGTTCACAAAGTGGCCAGAAGTGGAAGCAGTGAGGAAGGCGACAACACAGTCAGCAGTCAAGTTCTTCAGGTCGATTGTTTGCCGTTTTGGGATCCCAAACAGGATAATCACCGACAACGGTACGCAATTCACGAGCCGCACCTTCATACAGTACGTCCAAGATCTTGGCGCCAAGGTCTGCTTCGCTTCTGTTGCTCACCCGAGAAGCAACGGTGAAGTGGAGAGGGCAAATGCTGAAGTGCTGCGCGGGCTCAAGACCAGAACTTTCGATAGGTTGCACAAGTGCGGAAGAAACTGGATCGAGGAGCTGCCGGTGGTTCTTTGGTCGATCAGGATGAAGCCAAATCGAGCCACTGGCCAGACACCTTTCGCTCTAGTCTATGGAGCAGAGGCAGTTCTCCCCACGGAACTCGTATACGGGTCACCTCGAGTGCTCGCTTACAATGAGCTTGAGCAAGAGCAGCTGCGACAAGATGACGCGCTGCTCCTTGAGGAAGACCGTCTTCAGGCTGCTGTGCGAGCTGCTCGCTACCAGCAAGCTTTGCGCCGCTACCATAGCCGCAAAGTTAACGCCAGAAGTCTCGAGGAAGGCGACCTTGTTCTTCGGCACGTTCAGTCCGCCAAGAATTCCAACAAGTTGACACCGAAGTGGGAAGGCCCTTACCGGGTGATACGAGTCACTAGGCCTGGCGCTGTCCACCTTGAGACCGAAGATGGCATCCCAGTGAGCAACTCCTGGAACATTGAGCATCTTCGTAAGTTTTACCCGTAGGGCGCGGTTGCCGGAACCCGTTCCGGCAACCACCTTTTGTACAAGTCTTGCCGCTGTTGCATGTAATCCTTTGTACAAAGCCGGGCGCATATCCCGTGCATAAAGATCATGTGCTCCGCACATCCTGTCAGTTTCATGCCTTTTATTTTTATTTTTCTTGCATGTGATATCTGACACTTTGTGCAGCACCTAGCCCAGTAAGCAACAACGAGCCATAAGGCTCCATATCTTTTCTCCTCTTTCTTTTTTCTCAAGGAAAGGAAGGTTCCCTCGCCCACAAGTTTGCCGGGGGAAAGGAGAAGATAATGGTATGGACCGGGCGTCGTTCAAGAAAGTTTCGCCTTGCCGGGAAGCAAACGACAGAAAAGATAAGTTGCCAAAGTTTGAGCAATCAGATTTTTAAATTTTTTAAGTTATCTTCCTTGAACGACCGTTCTTTGTATGGAAAATCTGTGCGCGGAGGAACCAACTCGTAGCTAGTTGCGCCCTTACTTTGT
Organism: Triticum monococcum; assembly: GCA_034509565.1. NCBI lineage: Eukaryota > Viridiplantae > Streptophyta > Magnoliopsida > Poales > Poaceae > Triticum > Triticum monococcum. The sequence goes on along the minus strand of CM067843.1, from coordinate 746,999,710 downwards.
TTCGAGTCCGCTCAACAATCTAAGTGAGCTGCGACTAGTTGCGACAAGGTTTCTTGCCGGTAGCGGCACTGCCAGCAGGCTGCTGACGTCCCACACTCAGCGCTCGCGGCCAAGGTGCCTGCGCCGGCAAGTTCCCTAAAAGCATGGGGTAAAAACATACAAAGGAAGGAATCAAGTAAAGGAAATAACATTGCAATCATTGCACGGGATAAAGTTATATTACAAAGTACCTTGTCGCGGCTCTAACAGATTGTTTGCATAACATGACTAGCAGCGACAAGAAAAGAAGAAAACGGGCGGCCTAGTCTACATGATCGCCCTCAACCCTCTTGATTCCGCTCACCTTGTCCACAATGGGTGCGACAAGGGTCTTGAGCGCCTCCAGATCAGCATCCGGCGGCAAGGACCTGAGGACGTTGGTGAGGTTGAGGCCCGGGTTGCGGAAGGCCACCTTCACCAGCACTTTCTGAAGAGCTCTCACGCAGATCTTGCGTGACTCGTAGGCCAGCTGCTTTGGGATCCTCTCCCGGAGTCGCCGGAGGGCCGTCGCCATGCCTTTGAAGAACGAGGTGAGCTTGGTGCTGGGTTGGAGGTTCTCATCGGAGGGATACCCGATATCCTCCATACCCAGCTGCGCCAGCTCCCTGTCGATGTCTGCGGCAACATCCACGAGACCCTCCGTCCAGTGCTCCACGTTCTCCCGGAAAGTGCTCTGGGCGGCAGCGGCACTCGCCAGCAGCGCCTTGCCGGCCTTGACTTCCTCCTTCAGGGCCGTCTCCTGCTCCTTGGCGCCGTCCAGTGTCTTGGTCAAAGTGATCAGCTTCAACTCAAGATCTGCATTGGAGTCCTTGGCGGCGTCAAGCTCCTTGCCCTTCTCGGCAAGATGGGCCTGCAGCTCCGAGTAGCTGTTGGCGTCCTTCTCCCGCTCAAGCTTGAGCGCGGCAAGCTCGTCACCGCTCGTCTTGAGATCGGCCTCCAGCTGCGCCACCTTCGTCTCCAGCTCCTTCTTGGCGGCCTCGGCAGCTGCGACAGCGTCTTCTGCTTGCTTGAGGGCTCCGCCACACGTTCGCTCGCGCACGGCAAGATCCTCCTCGTGGCTGTCAAGATCGACTTTCCGCTGCACCAGCTCGCCTTCCTGCACAGACAGCTTCTCAGCGGCAAGCCTTTGTTGCTCTTCGACTTCAGCCTTCTCAAGGAGGAAGGCCCTCTGCTCCTCGGCAAGCTGCTCCCGCTCCACTGCCAAGGACCGGAGAGCTTCCTGGTTGTGTCCCCGGAGCTCCTCCGTGCGCTTCTCGATGTCGACTCCCGCCTTCGCGACAAGCGCCTCACGGGATTCTAGCTTGCCTTGCCGGGCGCGGTAGAGCGACACCAGCTTCCGCAGTAGCCGCTCCTCCTCAGGCTCGCCGCTGCTTGGCGCGTCAACTAGCGCCAGCCCGGCGGAGGCGAGCACTTCTCCGTCGAAGCTCTCTCCCTCGACCGGCGCCCTGGAGCTTGATGCCCAGGGGAGGTTGATGAAGATGTCATCGCCGGACTTCAAGTAGACGACAGGCTGGGGCTCTTCGGAGCCTGGTGCTGCGGCAGCGGCGGAGGGATCGGCGGTTGGTGCAGCGCCTGGCGCTCCTGTGGCCTCAGGGTCGTCAGTGCGATCGCCAGATCCCCCGCCTGCTTCTGCAGCGGCAGCCCTGGCGGCCTCTTCGCCGGCGGGCTCGTCAGCGCCAGCTGCTTCCTCGGTGGCAACGGCGTCGTCGGCAGCAACCTCGGTCTCCATCGGCTCCGCAGCAGATGGATCTGACAGCCGGAAAAGGGGATAAGAGTCAAGCAAATATCCAAAAAAAAGAAGATCAAAAGAAGAAGAACCCAAGGGAAGTTTTGAAGCAAGGAGAGTACCTGTGCCAGGTTCTGCAGTTGTGGTCTCCGCCGCCGGGGGGCCACTGGTGCTGTTCCTTGCTGGAGACCCCACCCTTACCGGAGACTTCTCCCTTGCCGGAGAGCTCTCCCTTGCCGGGGACATCTCCCTTGCTGGAGACCTCTCCCTTGCCGGAGGACTCTCCCTTGGCGTTTCGGGGGCGGCCTCCGGATGCTCCTGGTGGGGCTCCTCTGCTCCTACACAAGTCAACCAACAGATATCAGCAAAGCAAGAATCTTTGTGCGCGCCCAACAGCGGAAAGCAAACCATATACTTACGCTGGGGGTTGCTCTGGAGAACAGTTGCCGGGTCCGGCAACGTTGTCTCGGGCGCATCCCCTGCTAACGCGGTGGGTTCATCCTCGATGATAATCACCGGGGCCTTGGCTCTCTTCGCCGCTCTCTGGGCCAGAGTCCTAAAAAGGAAAAGGTTCAAAGTGAAGCAGATGAGATACAAGACAAAACAACAAGGGTTGAAGAACTGCAAGTAAAACAAGTGAATCTTACTCTTCTTCTTCTTCCTCGTCGGAGCTGAACGCGGAGAAGTCAAAGTCCGGCTCGCGTCCGGCGCGAGAAGGTGGAGGAGTAGGTCCCCTTGGCCACTTGGCGGGAGCAGAAGCGGTGGTCCGGGAAGACCCCACTCCAGTTGCAGTAGCAGCGTGGGGTGCTCCCGCGGCAACAGTGCTTGCCGCGATGGAGCGTGTCGCGCGGCGCGGCGACTGTCGACTCGCCTGCCGCCTCGCTATGTCCCCGGCCTTGCGAAGACGCCTTCTTGGTGGAGATGGAGGCTCTGCTTGCGGCGAGCTGTCTAAGGATGAGGAGGAAGAGGAGTTGATATCCAACGAGCCGCTCGTATCCTCGGCGGGCTCTCTTGGCTCGGCGTCACGCCCGGAAAGATCTTTCTTGCCGGCAAGCTCCTCTTGCCGGGCAAGCTCTTTCTTGCCGGCAAGCTCCTCTCGCTCGGCACAGTTTGCCGCCTCTGCTGCCTCTGCCTCCTCCAAGGTGAATCCAAACTCGCCCGCAGCTGCGGCTGCCGCCGCCTCTTCCAACCTGGAGGCGATGCGCTTCAACTCCACATCAGTGGTGTCGCGAGTGAGGCCATTCTTCTCGTCGGGGCGGATCAGCACTTCTACCAAGTTGTCAAAGAATTCCTGCACGACCTCTCCTGCAGGCTCTTGCCAAGTTGGCACAAGCCCATGCGAGTCGCACAGCGGCATCATTGCCCGGATGCGGTCAAGCGTGGAATTGTTGCACAATGGAACGACGCCCTGCGGCAACCTAAACACCTCGGGATGATCAGGGTCGTACTTGTAGAGCTCCTGGAGCATCGCGTAGAGCTCCAGGACAGTAAAGTTGTAGTTGAGGCCCGGGCGCAGCCTCATGATATCCGCCGCGTTCTTGAACTCCCAGGCAGGCCTCCTTCGTTCCTGCAGGGGGGCGATGCGGCAGCGAAGGAAATCTGCGCCAACGGCGCCTACAGTGAGTCCGGCAAGCCTGAGGCGTTGGATCCTGGTGACGGCAATCCTCAGCTTGTCGTCTTCCGGGGCCACGTCGCTCCAATCGCTGCCGCGTACTGCTATGGTTTGGCGCCGGGCGGTAAATGGCTGCGGGTTCTCCTCGACAATCCAGCACCAATATGCTCTCCACTCCTCCCACTTGCCGCGGAACTCGCCCTCCAGATAAGAATCCTTCTTGCCAGCCCTTGAGATCCAGGCGATTTCGCCGGATAGAGGTTCTCCTCTCTCTACTCGGGGCATAAAGAAGTGCCGGAAAAGGGCTACATTTGGGTGGACTCCGACAAAGTTTTCGTAGAGATGTGCGAAAACTGCCATTGTCAGAACGACATTGGGGGTGAAATCAAGGAGGCAGAGCCCGCAGTAGAAGAACACGGCGAAGAAGGGATATCCGTTTGGAGCCATTTTATGAGCGGCAGCTGGGAGTACCTTCGTGCTCGGATGTGCTCACGTCTCCGTCGACCAGAAGAGGTAGTAGTACTCCCTCAGCTCCTTCGCGGCAAGCTTGGGGGGGGGGGGGGGGGGAGATAGCCCGCTCCTTCCGCAGCGCCGCAAGTCACTGCGCCTCGGTCGACTTCACAGCCTTCCCCTTGTCGGCTTTCGGAGCCATGGCGGAAGTGGTGGAGGAGGTCGACGGCGTTGGTGGTGCTGGTGGCGATGGGAGGCAGGGTGCGGCTCTCTTTTCAGCTTTGGGAAGGCGGAGGCGCGGCGGAGGTCTCCAAGATTGGGAAAGCAACTGGCGAATGGGCGCACTACCCCTGCTTCCCCTTGCTTATAAAGGGGGAGGGGGCGGACGTTCCACCTTTCCGAATAAAGAAACCACCCACGATCTCTCCCGCGACGCTGCGTTCGACGAGTGTCGTTCAGGGAGGGCGCGGTGGATGTGGAGTGAGATACGGCGTAGCCCAGGCCACGCGTGCTCGTGCCCTGTTTTGGGCCTGGCCCAACAGCGCTCGGCACCGTGTATGGCCCAGGCCCGGGGGCTCCTGTCGGTGTACTAGAGTAGGGGTACCCTAGTATCCCGAACTTGTGCACGGGCAGTCGCAGCGTCCCGCGGCAGGGCTTGCCGGGTGACCGCCAAGGTCCTCCGTGGTTCCTTTGGAGCCATTCAAGAACAAAGTATCCAAGACCCCGGCAAGAGGATCTTGCCGGGAAGGAGACAAGACCCCGGCAAGAGGAGCTTGCCGGGAAGGCCAACCAAGGCCCGGTGAGCGACAAGCTCCCGGATGCGACAAGACAACGACCGCGGCAAGGCGCTTGCCGCGACAAGCCTCCACTCTGTACCTGCGCTCCAGCACATCCACCAACGTGTCGCTCTGGGACCCTTCCAGGCAAACGTGGCGGGAGGCTGTGCAACCAGCGGTACATGGTGGCAAGCGGCGCTGACAAGATTGCCATTGTGGCAAGCAGTGGCGTCCCTGGCGGTCCCTTTCCGCACCGTCTAGGCGACGCAGACAGGCATTTAATGCCCTTGTCCCCTACCGTCAGAGTTAGGTATGATACACTGTAGTAGGCGGCGGTTGGCCCGCCACGCCTTTTCCATTTTTGCCCTTGTCTACGTTGCCACCTGTCGGTGACCCCTTGAGCATATAAAAGGAGGCCCATGCGCAACGTAGAAAGGGTCGACCAAAAAAAACGCTCACGCTCGGTCTCGTTAGCTGCTGGTGTGTACTGTAGCAATCAGCGCTCCCGAGCAAGAACACAATACAAACCACAAGCAGGAGTAGGGTTTTACGCATCCGTGTGGCCCGAACCTGGGTAAACTGATCGTGTGCTCGTGCGCTTCGCCTCGATCTACTCTTCGTGCTCTCTCCGCCCCCTGCCGAACCAAAAGGGGCTCGGTCCGCCGGTCCCCCGACAGCTCTCCACACTTAAAGCATGTCACCACATTGGGCATGGAGCAGCGTTAGTAGCGGGGCCACCATAGGGCTTGGGCGGTGCAAATTGCTGGTTGGGACGTGGTGCCTCAAAGGATGGCCTCGGGATGAATCTGGGTGGCAGTGCCGTGCTTGGGATCCACACCCGGCGCTTCTGAGCTCCAGAGCTGGATGAAGAGCCAAAATCACGGGAGTGCTTGCGTGAAGCATCATAATCAGTCTGGCCTGTCTCAACACTGATGGCTTTATCGACCAACTTCTGAAAGGATGTGCACTTGTGTAGACGGAGATCGCGGCGAAGCTCAGGGCTAAGTCCCTTGCGGAACCTTGCCTGCTTCTTGGCGTCAGTAGATACCTCTTCAGGGGCATAACGTGCCAGATTCCCAAATTCACGACTGTAAGCATCCACGGTCAGTCTTCCTTGGGTGAAGTTGCAGAACTCCTCCCTCTTGCGATCCATGAGACCTTCCGGAATGTGATGCTGACGGAAAGCCTCACTGAATTCAGCCCAAGTAGTGATTTGGCCGACCGGGCGCATAGCTTCGAAGTTTTCCCACCAAAGGCTAGCAGGGCCTTCGAGGTGATAGGAAGCATAAGTAACCTTGTCGGCTTTGGCTACGTTGGCAGAATGTAGCTTGTGGGTGATGCTGCGAAGCCAGTCATCCGCGTCGAGGGGCTCGACGGAATGGTTAAACTTTGGTGGGTACAGCTTGATAAAGTCATTGATTGACACCAAGTCATTTCGCGGGTGGCGTGTAGTGTTCTGCTCAATTCGCTCCAGCAGGCGGTTGGTCTCACGCTTGTTTCTTTCCGCCTCCAGCATTACTTCGGCCAGAGAAGGCGGGTGAGGCAGATTTTCACCTCTAGCAGCACTGGCTTCCCCCTGCTCCGGGGCAGCAGGGTTGCTGCGGGTGTTGACCATCCTAGGAGAAAACAAGACAACGGTATAGACAAGGATGGCTCAAACTTAGCAAGGAAGTGCAGAATGTAATGGATAACACGGAATGCAGAGATGTTCATCCGTATGTCATGGTAATATAAAACTGCCATATATATACCAACGGTCATACACATCATACATAGTTTAGTACAAGCCCAGGCTACAGTACAACTATGATGAAAGACGTTACATCTCATCGGAGGCATTCCAAGCTCCTATACATTATTTGTCTACACCTCCGGAATCGATTACACGCAAAGTCATATTCCAGAAGTCATGCAGGACAGTGGAGATACAACTACTACAATTCTAGTGGTACTACTACGAACTCAGACAGCTCCGTAGTAGTCCTCATAGAAGTCACCTCCATAGCCTAGAAGTTCAACGTGATCATCCGGAAACAGACGGTCCTGAGGAGCCTGTGGACCATAGGGGCTAGGATGAGGTATTGGACCAACAAACGGTGGCCTCCGGGGACCACGGGGTGGGGTGATGCCTCCCACATCACGCCAATCCACCATGTCTGGCAGAGCTGATTTCACAGGATATAGATCCCTTGTATCCATGCATCTAGCTTGCACCGCAGGTGCAAACCGAGTCAATGTGGCCCAATGATCAGCACGGGTATTAAAAAGCTCCAGCCTCAAGGCCCGATTCTCTCGGTCCTTATCTTCGAGCATCTCAGCAGTGGTACGAGTTAATGAATCCTCCTGAGTGGAGTCAGCATAGATAGCCTGAAGATACCCTTGCGCTCCCGGAAGTGAAGCTGGCATGTAACGGAAATCAGTGTTCCGAAGCAGGCCAGTCTGGACTCGCATGATGGTCATCATGGAATAGGCAGCATCCTGCACAGCCATCTCAACGGTAACCCCGAGTCCATAGGAACAGTGAAGGGACTCGATCGATCCAGGATAAGAAGGAAATATCCTGACGGTGCAGAAATACTGGCTTTGATTAAAGTCGCAGAACTGCTCTTCGATAGTGTATTTGGGATACCAACGGTAACCTGTCTCGATCATGACCCGGACTAACATAGCAGTATGACCGGGCACGTCGAGGCACCTGGTCAGGCGAACCACATGGTTTTGAACACGGTTGGCCATCTGAAAGCACAACCACAATGCAAAGACATTAGAATTCCTAGGAAAAATTGGACAGCATAACGACTGTAAATGCTCAAAAAAGATTTGAGACATCCACAACAGTTCACAATACCACTCAACAACATCATATCAAAGTTCTGATTCAATTAGCAACATACTAAAAAATAGTAGAAACTGACCTGGCGCTTGTAACAACAATCCTATAAGCTACTACGGATTAGTAACACGTGAACCTGATAGAAGAAGAGAGCCTAGTCCTTAACCCACGTTGAATGAGAAGAGAATGACTCAGATCAGAGGCTTACGTTCCCTTCCACAATCAATTCCCCTACATATAACTAAAGCATTTCTAGACTCGACATCGACCAGTTTGGCTCAACGAACCTACAGGCAGTCCGGCTCTGATGCCAACGCTGTCAGTACCCCGATTCCAAGTCACATCGATCTAGCTGGTAACACCTCATATCACTTTGCGGCCTCATGCACGGTATTCCACGAGTGTTGCCTTACCATGGCCCGGGACCGTTTGCGCCTTTTGGCTCACGTATATGATAGTGTCGCTAGCATCCATATGACAGAGAACCCGGGCCGACATGGCTAGTCGTGAACCCAAAGCGGCACAGACCTATGGAGACAGGCATACATGAATCACATCGAGCATGTCGGTCATCAGCGAGTGATTCCGGGCTATAGCACTGGGCTAACAGGACTCCGGGGAACCCGGGCTGTAGCAGGCTAGGTAGGACTCCGGAAGTCACCGCGTGACATTTCCCCGAAGGGACAGACATAGGAACGAAGTGAATCACATGCCGGCCAGTCAAGTGTCCTGAACAGTAGTGCTGGGCTAACAGGACTCCGGTGAACTGGGCTGTAGCGGACTACTATGGCTCGAGGAACACTAGGCTACATTTCCCCATAAGAAAGGCTGCCAAGGATAACCAACTAGATTGTCGGATCCCACTCATACCAAGCATTTCAATCATACACACAATATGCCGAATATGAGTACATACAACATGGCATCACAACAAAACTCTACCACTCAAGTACTTTATTTAAAGGCTCCAGAGAGCCATACATAACATGTTCATACAGATAGGGGTCACATGACCCGACACTCAAGTCATACAATCATACAAGCACATGCGGAAGCAACCGGTCTGAGTACAGACACTAGAAAGAAAGAAGGCCCCTCGAGGCCTGTCTATCTACATAGGGCCCTCCATGGCCAGGATCACCACCTGGGTGGCTAGTCACTCGTCGACGTCAAGGTCTACATAGAACCCATCGAAGGGAGTGGTGTTGTCGTCTGAAAACAGTAAATAAGCAAACATGAGTACAAAGGTACTCAGCAAGTCTTACAACAGAACCTACTATACATGCTTATTATCAAGAAGGTGGTGGGGATATTGCAGCAAGCCAGCTTTGACTCTTGGCTAAACTATCCTACGGAACTTCTCTAGTAAAATAGTTTTCGCACACGAGTCCACTACTCACCAACACAATACTCCACCGGGGATCCTCCCTCGTCATCCTACGAGAGGGCCATCCTCGGTACTCACACTTATGTTGAGTCTTTTAGTAGTATCCATTTACTTGTCTATGAACTGTATAGGCAACCAAGTAGTCCTTTACCGCGGACTCGGCTATTCGAATAGTTTTATACCCTGCAGGGGTGTACTTCGTCATACACGCTTTCACCACTTACCGCCATTTACACGACATGTACTCGGCGACCTTCAAGTGGAAGCCCAGCGAGGGTGTCGGCCACGGCCTACCAAACGGGTGACTCGGTACACCATGCCACGGTGTATCTACCGCAACATAGCCCACCCCTAGGGTCAGCGCTACGCACGGCCGCCAACACATAACCTACAAACATCAGAAACTATTTGCAACTCCTGGACAGAGTACTAGGGTGATTAAGAAGCCAAGAGGGTCCATTGGTTTCGGGCCCAATGTACGGTAGTAACTGCATCTTAAATCACACATACAGATCTCAGTTCTTATGGACGGCCTCAATGAAACAACCCACCATGTACTCCTACATGGCCTCTCATCGATACCTTCACCAAAACATGTTCAACACATCCCTCATATTACCGACATAAGCATTTCACTCTAGCCCATCACCCAGATGAACCAGACCTGACAGAACTCTAAGCATAGCAGGCATAGCAAGGTAGGAATCACATACATGGCTCAATCAACTCCTACACATGCTAGTGGGTTTCATCTAGTTACTGTGGCAATGACAGGTCATGCAGAGGATAAGGGTTCAACTACCATAGCACACAGCAGTTTGAATCGCGATGTCTTAATGCAGTAAACAAGAGCAGAAGCGAGAACATGGGTTGTATCGGAATGATCAATGGTTGCTTGCCTGATGGAGTGGTAGCGGGATACTGCCCTTCAGTTGGATACTCGTGAATATCCTCGGAGGCAGAACCTACCACGAAGAACACATCGGGACACAATCAACACATGACGATATGCAACAATATGATGCATGCCATGACATGGCAATATGAATGTGTCTTGGCCTAATGCAAGCTAAAATAGAAATGGATGAACTCATTTGAATCAAAGATTCAAATATTAGCTCATTAAACATGGCCTTAATGGTGCATTTCCATATTCTGCTTAAACAGCAAGGTAAACTTGTTTTGTCATGCATTTAACCATTACAGATGGATAGATTGAATTTTTCTGATAATTTTTCATATATAAATTATTTCATTTGGAGTTACGGTTGAATTTCTATGAATTTTTGAAGTTTGAACTATTTTCTAGAATTTCCTGTATAAAACTAATTCCAGTAAATCAATTACTGCGTCAACAATGCGTCAGGGTGACATCAGGGTCAACGGGGACGTCCAGGTCAAACCTGACTGGTGGGTCCCGCGTGTCAGTAGTTAATTAAGCTAATTAACTTTAATTAAAACTAATCTGATTTGGTTAGTAGAGAGGGCCCACTTGTCATTGACTCAGGGGAGTCAAACTGGGCCCACCCAGTCCACGTCAGTGGTCAAACCCACCGGTCAACATGGCTAATCCCGCTGGCATTGAGTCGCCGGCGAGGCCGAGACGGCGGAGGGCTTCAGAAAACGCCCTCAGGCGACCAAAACGACGGCGGAGATCATCTACGGGTAGCTGGGAACAAGCCGCAGCGTTTGGTGGTGGTGGTTGGGCTCGGGGTGGCCGGAAACATCGCCGGCGACGAGCTTTGTGGTCGCCGGAGTCGGGTGAAAGTGAGCCCGAGGCTACGGGGCACGGCGAGGCGCGTGGTGAGGTGTGTTGTGCCCCTAGGGATGCGGTGAAGTTGTTAGACTAGGTGGCGTGGCCGGTGTTTGGCCGGAGACACGTCGGCGACGAGCTCCACGGCGGCGCGTGCGGGTGAGCTTCGTGTGCTTGTTGTGGTGCACAAGAAGAAGAGCGGAGAGGATGGAGAGGTGCAGCAGCTCACGACGATCACGTAGGAGCGGACGTCGCGGTCGGGGACGAGCCGGAGCAAGCGGGGCGGCGGAGGCGATCTGGGCAGCCCGAGGTTGAAGACGAGCTCGGTGGAGTCGTTTGCAGGCCTCCGGCAGGGCGTGGCTTGGTGGAGCGATCGAGGAGGAAGTGGCGGAGCTTCAGGACACGGTGGAGCAGCACGGGGACGGCGGTGGACGCGACTACGGTGGCGGGACGGCGACGGCTGCGTCGGCCATGGCGAAGGGGAGCGAGGGAGTGAGGCAGGGGGCGAATGAGCGTGTCCAGGGGGTCGAGGCGGCGACGTGGAGCCTATCCAGGCCAGCAGGGCAGCGAGGGGAGGAAGCAGGGCGGCAGCCAGCTGCGTGGCGCGCGCTGGTGCCGCCGTCGAGCACCTGCCTGCCTGCGTGGCCGAGCCAAGCTGCTCGCTGGCGTGGTGGCTGGGCTGGGCCGGTAGGTGGGCCTGGTGGGTGGCGCCAGGTAAGTTTTCCCTTTCTGTTTTCTTTTTCTATTTTTCTGTAGGTTTAGGGCTTTATTAAAAATACCTAGGCATTTTCTAAAATCCTGAAAATAATTGTGGGCTCTGTTGGGATTATTCCTAACAGCCCTGACTTAAATCCAGAATTATTTGAACATTTAAAATATTTATTAGTATTTAAATGTCCAAAGGCAACATACATATGATTTAATTCAGTGACCTTCTGATGACCTAGAAAATTGTGCACCAAATTTGCCAGAGGTCCTAACCCAAGACAAAGAGGGTGTACATTTTTGAAGGGCATTTCAGGTTCATTGAAATTATTTTTAGTAAACCCTAGTTGATTTCAGGGGGGGGGGTGCTGGGGGTTCTGCCTTCCCCATTTCAAGTTTCTGTTGAAAGAAGACATGATGCAACACTCTAATGCATGGTCTAGCTAGGATGTGACATTTTTTTTTAATTTTTTAATTCTTCAAAAAACAGAAGGTAACCCTACCTCATCTCCTTGAACTCTATGAAATCTTGTAGGTGATAGCTCATATGTGTGAAGGTTTTCTCATGAAAATGACCATAGACCAAGTTTATGGTTTTTGGTTGGTAACATGTCACATAAGACAACATTGCACGCATGTTTCATATTTTTTTGATTTTTTTAAATTAATGGTGCTCATTTGACCTCGAGCGTGCCAGCTAGGGGCTTTCTCATGAAAATGACCATAGACCAAGTTTGGTATTTTTCCTCATTAGTGTGTCTTATAAAACAACGAACAACGAAGGTTTCATCTTTTTCAATTTTTTTAAATTAGTTATGCTCAGTCAAAGCTTTAATAACCCCGTTGACCAGCTCAAAACCCCTCTAAACCCCGCGGGGTTTCGCCTAACCCTACCTCCGAACGTCAGCCATCAGATCACACCCTAGCGCCAATCTACAGCCCTCGGATGTGGTCTTCTAGAAGGAATTCGGTGGGCAGGTTATGTGCAGGCTCCCAGCCGTTGGATCACAAGGACGACTCCGCATCATTGGATCGTCGGGCGATCCGCGAGAGGCGATCCTGTTGGTTGTGCTCGGCTGCTCGCCCACCACTGACTCCGTGAAAAAACGGTGGTGTTGGGCCCAAAAGGAAACAAAGCTCTAGTTGGGCCGTCGAATCGCGTCGTTTTTTTTGTGAACGTGCTGGCTCTGTTTTTTGTGAACGTGCTGGCTCTATTTTTTTTGCATCATTTGAAATTACACAACAATTGACATTGCGTAGAAAATTTAGTTCTTTTTGTTCTATACAAATGTAAAATGACCAAATTTATAAGGGCTAAATTTATTTTTATCATGCAAAATGGCCACAAACTATTAAAAAATGGGTCATTTTGCATTTCTCTAATGGCCACAAGCCCTCTATCTCTTCTTATCATGCAAAATGACCAAATTTTTATGGACCAAATTTATTTTTATCGTGCAAAATGGCCACAAGCTCTTCAAAAATTGTCTCTCTTTGTTCATATAATATAGTGTTTGACCACGGATTCGCACACGTGCAATTAGCTTCCTTTTCTTGTTCTTTTGAAACCACCGTTTCCCACGCGTGTACACTCCCGATGTTGCGGTGCGTTTGAAAACGGGATACTAACTTCACATTTTACCCCGTTATTGCCACGGCCAAATAACATGTAGCACTATGGCTATTTAAGCCACCCTCTGCCGCTGCCATCCCTCATCCATCTGCCCTTCTTGCTCTTCGACCCCTGCTCCATCTTCTGGACATCCCTCAGCCATGCAGTACACCGAACCAACCTACCGCTTCCCACCCACCGTGCCGGAGAGGCTCTACCCTATCGGCGTGTACGTTGATCGCACACTACGTGTGTGGGCGATATCAAGGCTGAGGACCGCAAGGAACTTCACCGAGTTCTTCCTCGCGTCCGGCTACCACCACCTCCCGAGGGGATCTCCAACGATGTTCCGCGTCGAGGAGGTCATCCAAAACCAGGTGGTGGTTGCTCTCCTTGCCCACTTCACCAACACATTCGACGCCTTCTACCTCCTCGGCCGGGTGTTTTGGTGTGGCTCCCGGTTCATCGCTTTCACCACCCACAACAAGTTCACGGAGTACAACAACATCTTCCCCACCGCGACGTGCATGCACACTCTTCCTTGCCCCATCGACAACACCCCGGGGGAGCAGTGAAAAGGGCGCCCGGAGGAGGAGCGAGGTGGAGAAGGCGGTGGCTAGGGCTCTAAACCCTCTATATTTTTTTAGTGTATTTTATGTTAAGTTGTAATTAAACTATGTTGGAGTTGCTTTGGGCTTGTTGGCCCTTTTCTTAAATTCTATTATTAAGTTTTCTATCTATTCTATTATTAAGTTCTTCCTAGTTTGAGCTATGTGATCGTGTTATGGGCTTGTTGGCCCTATCTACATATTGGGACTACATATTTGTTGATTATTTTCTTAGAGAGCTCGGCTTGTTAGTAGGGTTCCCTTGTTAGTAACCACCTAGTGCATGGAAGCAAGCTTTGTTAGTAGGGATGAATGAGTACAACTAAGCAAGGGAGTGGCTCTTTTTTTACACAAGCCACAAATATGTAGCCACCTAGCTAGAAGAGAGGAACCATCGGCAGTGACCGTCGTTGCATCCGTGGCGGCTGGCGTGCAAGAAAGTTGCTCGATCAGTGCATCGTGGCAGACGCATCGACGCATGCACGCTCAGCCGGCGCATCGGGGGATCGTGGGATCAGCGCATGCAGGCTCGATCAACGCATGCAGGCAAGGTTTGCTGCATGCATGCATAGCAGGCTTTTGTCTTGGCGCCGCACGCAGATGTTTAATACAAGGGACGGCCCAACAAAACCACGACCCAATGGTCGAACAGCGACACCACCCAACACGGCCCCACTGTTAGGTCGAACGGACGACACAGTCCAGCATGGCCCCACTAGTCAGAGTTAACGGTCAAGCCTTTGACACGACGGCAATGTCCGTTGTGCCCAGTTATGAGGGTTTTTGGCAAGGGAGTGGGGAAAATTGAGCAAATGTTAAGAGCACGGGGATGAATGAGTAGAGATAAGGAACCAGGGGCACATATATAAAAATCCCATATAATAAACGGTTTTCGGCCAGATCTGGAGAACGCGAAACAGAAGGGAACTGAGAGGGGGATCCAATCTTCGAGGGGCTGCCACCCCTCCGCCGACATGGAGACCATGGACCAAAGGGGGAACTCTCCCCCTCGCTTTCGATGGCACCGGAGTGCCACCGGGGCAACGATCAAGACGACGATCTACATCAACAATGTTACTACCGTCAACATCAACTTTCTCCTCCTCTATGCAGCCTTGTAACACCTCTTCCCCCGCTGTAATCTCTACTTAAACATGGTGCTCAACTCCATATATTATTTCCCAATGATCTATGGTTATCCTATGATGTTTGAGTAGATCCGTTTTGTCCTATGGGTTAATCGTGATCTTGGTTGGTATGATTGTATATTTTATTTATGTGTTGTCCTATGGTGCCCTTCATCTCACGCAAACGTGAGGGCCCCCCGCTGTAGGGTGTTGCAATATGTTCATGGTTCGCTTACGGTGGGTTGCGAGAGTGAAAGAAACTTAAACTCGAGTAGGTGGGGTATGACGTATGGGAGTAAAGAGGACTTGATACTTAATGCTATGGTTGGGTTTCACGATCTTAATGATCTTTAGTAGTTGTGGATGCTTGCTAGAGTTCCAATCATAAGTGCATATGATCCAAGTAGAGAAAGTATGTTAGCTCATGCCTCTCCCTCATATAAAATAACAAGAATGATTACCGGTACTTGTTATCGATTGCCTAGGGACAAATAACTTTCTTGTTGACAAAAGCTCTCTACTAAAACTAACTTAGTTGTGTCTTTATCTAAACAGCCCCTAGATTTTATTTACATGCTCTTTATTATCTTGCAAACCTATCCTATCACACCTACAAACTACTTCTAGTTTCATACTTGTTCTAGGTAAGGCGAACGTCAAGCGTGCGTAGAGTTGTATCGGTGGTCGATAGAACTTGAGGGAATATTTGTTCTACCTTTAGCTCCTCGTTGGGTTCGACACTCTTACTTATCGAAAGAGGATACAATTGATCCCCTATACTTGTGGGTTATCAAGACCTTTTTCTGGCGCCGACGGGGAGCAATAGCATGGGGTGAATATTCTCGTGTGTGCTTATTTGCTTTATCACTAAGTAGTTTTTATTTCCTGTTCTAATTTGTTCTCTATCTTTAGTTATGGATATGGAACATGAAACACCAAAAAATAGTGGTACTTGCTACTCATGGAGATGGGAAACCTCCTAAAACCCTTGATGCTCGTTATGTTAAAAATATTATGCACTACTTTGATAATCCTAAGAAAACCCCATTCAACATGATAATGGGAGTAACGTTGGATCAACGTGAATACTTTAGGATTATCAGTTGACAAAAAGGGATACTTTTATGGGATCAAATTTATACATTGCATCGGTATGCCCGGGGTTTATGCTTGAGATATGATTTTACTTGTTGCTCTAGGATGAATGCTCCACATCTTCCCTTTTCATGTGAATTTAATGATAATGATACCTTGGCTTCTTATGCTAATGGTATATATGAAGGAAATATGCCCTAGAGGCAATAATAAAGTTGTTATTTATATTTTCTTATATCATGATAAATATTTATTATTCATGCTAGAATTGTATTAACCGGAAACTTAGTACATGTGTGAATACATAGACAAACAGACTGTCCCTAGTATGCCTCTACTAGACTAGCTCGTTAATCAAAGATGGTTAAGTTTCCTAGCCATAGACATGTGTTGTCATTTGATGAACGAGATCACATCATTAGAGAATGATGTGATGGACAAGACCCATCCGTTAGCTTAGCACTATGATCGTTTAGTTTATTGCTATTGCTTTCTTCATGACTTATACATGTTCCTATGACTATGAGATTATGCAACTCTTGCATACCGGAGGAACACTTAGTGTGCTATCAAACGTCACAACGTAACTAGGTGATTATAAAGATGCTCTGCAGGTTTCTCCGATGGTGTTTTTTGAGTTGGCATAGATCGAGATTAGGATCTGTCACTCCGATTGTCAGAGAGGTATCTCTGGGCCCTCTCGGTGATGCATGTCACTATAAGCCTTGCAAGCAATGTGACTAATGAGTTAGATGCGGGATGATGCATTACGGAACGAGTAAAGAGACTTGCCGGTAACGAGATTGAACTAGGTATGATGATACCGACAATCGAATCTCGGGCAAGTAACATACCGATGACAAAAGGAACAACGTATGTTGTTGTGCGGTTTGACCGATAAAGATCTTCATAGAATATGTAGGAGCCAATATGAGCATCCAGGTTCTTCTATTGGTTATTGACCGGAGATATGTCTCGGTCATGTCTACATAGTTCTCGAACCCGTAGGGTCCGCACACTTAATGTTCGATGATGATTCGTTTTATGAGTTTATGTGATTTGATGTACTGTGGGGACACCGACTCATAAGTCGTGATCACCGAATGCACGTGTACAGTGATCCCAGAGATCAATGCTCACTGAACACACATAAGATGAATAACAAGAGTCTTACATCCATACATACCGTATTACACAAGTAGTACCATTATGGTCAAGTCTTGAGTATAACATTCCAGCGGAAATCTTCGTCGATAACTTGGACACATGCCATCTGCCTTAACCCTACAGGCATTCTGACTGGGAAGCGTCCTAGCTCGCATGTTCGTCACCGAGGTACTGTTCTTCATATCATGTTCTTTCATGCTTGGCCAATAAAATAACCAGTGGCAAGCCAATGAGTACTTTGAATGTACTCGCAAGCAACCCATGTTTTGGTTCGAGATACAACAATGAATGATATAGGTAAATCTTTGCGGAAAGCTAGTTTTTGAGTGCAATGACATGTTCAACAACTCGTAAGACATGCATCAGGAGAATTCAAGTAACCAAGAGGACAGGTTGCAGATATCAACACAAAGGGAGTGGGCTCCAACCCAACTCATCCATGTCAAGTCCTTTGACTTGACCCAAGTAGTTCTTCCCACACACACTGGTTTGTAAACAAGTGGACATAGCCCAAGAGCGGTTACCCAACTATCCTTGACCGTGGACACGGCTATTCGAATAGTTTTACACTCTGCAGAGGTTGCACACTTTACCCACAAGATCCGGGGAACTTTTGTGTCATCCACGACCCGCGGTACCTCAAGTACCTGGGGTAAGCACCCGATCACTATCTTTCCCTAGACGACACTAACAAGGAGTCCACTCGTTGTTCTGTATCCTCACGATGTACATCATACGAGACTCACTCGAGATCGTAACATCCGAGAGGGGACACAACGGTGTATCCGGTGCCCTGTGAAAACAATCATGGCCGCCCTACCCGGCACGACCCCGTCCCGAGAGAGAGCACCAACTCTCCCCCGTCACTAGTAATGCGGGCTCCAAGCTAGTATCGGCCTAGGTAATCAATAATGCCCTTTCCCATATAAGGGTAGAGTGGTTGCGCATGTAAGGTTGGAATAACGGTCGCAACTTAAACCAATCCGTTTTTGAAAACAACACACACACTTGCCTCGGTACACCACTTCATCATCCAGTGGCTACCCAACTCATCATCTCCCTCGGGCATAAGTGGCACTCGACGGGGTTTTCGAAAAGTCCTTTGATAATACTTTGTCTCCATCACCATGCATATTCCCGTCCCTTTTTGCGTAGCAACTACTTTAGCATCCTATCTACTCCCACCGGCATAACCCTCATAAGGAGGTAGGGTCATGCACAATGCAAGTATCAACGAGGAAGTAACGGAGGCAAACCATCAAAGTGGTTCCACCTCATCATGATCCCGTTGCAACAACAATATGGTGCTATATGTCATGCATAAAAAGGGTTTCATAGACATGGTCAAAGGGCTGCTTGCCTGTTTTAACAAAGTCTTCGAGGTCTTCAAATATCTCTGGTCCAACTCCAAGCATTTCGTCTACTTCGTCAACTATCGTCGAAAGCAACCATATTAAGCAACACAACAAGGCAGGAAATGAAAGTGCTCTAAAAATATTGATTTGACTTATATTGGATACCTCTAGTCATATGAGGAATGACCAAAGTGATTTCATTGGAAGTGGATCAATAGATATTTCTAAACATTTTGATATGATGGAATCAAGGGGTTTATGGAATTGCAAGAAGTGTACAGAAACATATTTTTGAAAAATGAGCAAAGGCACCCATTTAACAAAGGATGATTTTAGAAGCATCTAGGAATTGGTTTCACTGGATTTGGAGTTGAAATAATTTTCCTATGAATTTGCAAAGTTGACAAATATGAAGAAATGGCAAATTATTTTGTGTTGTACATAAAGTATTGAGAAAAATGTTCATAAACTAAGTTATGAACTTAGAAGCATCTAGGAATTTGAATCATGGCATTTGGATCAATTTTGAGCTCTCTGTGATTTTCTAAAGTTTGACATAGAATTAAGAAAATTGGAATTTACTAAATAAGTGTGAAGGAAAGTTCTATGGAAAAATGTGCAAGCTCCTCTAAGAGGTAGAGCATGATTTATAGAGTCACAAGAAATTTTAATCGTTCAATTTGGAGTTAATATGAATATTTGGGAGATTTTACAATTTTCTAGAAAAAGAAAAACACAAAGGAAGTGGGGGTTATACCTATACCGCGCACCGAGCGGAGCATAGCGCCGTAGCGCACTGGGCCGGCCCAACTGCACGGCCACGCAGCTAAGAAGGGCCACGTCGAAGGCATACTAGCTCAGTACGCGTCCCTGCGGGGCAAGCGGCTTCCCTGGTCCCGCTTCCACTTAACCCGACCTGCGGGGCTGGCTCGGTTGCCGCTGCCGCCGACAGGCGGGGCCTGCGAGCTGACGCGGCGTCGTCCGCAACCTCCCGCCCGAAGCAGAGGAGGCGAGGCAGAGGGACGTCGACGGCGACTGCCGGTGCTACTGGCCACCATTTCCGGTGATCCGGCCACCGACGTGCTCGGGGAGACGAGCCGCATCCGGGATGCCACACTACGGGCGCCAGCTTCCTTGGAGGGGAGCGGTCCTTCACCCACGACGGAGGATGGCATTGGCCATTGCCGGCTTCGAGCGCAGGGGCGTCCTGGGGAAGAATGGAGGCGATGGGGGCTTCGTGGTGGTGGTGAGGGAGTACTGGAGTGGGTAGGGAGAAGAGAGAGGGGCCGTGGTGCCCGAATCCGAGCGGCGGTCGGCGGCAGCACCCCGGCCATGGGGAGCGATGGAGGGCTCAGGGAGAGGTTTGGCTTCATCCCGTGGGTCTCTGGGAGGGAGAGAGGGCGAGTGGTGAGGAGAGGAGGGCTCGGGGAGGCCCTTAAATAGGCGGGCGACAGTCCACCGAGGACTCGTGGGCCGGTGAGCTCGTTGCCGTCACCACGGGTCACAGGAGCTCATCGCGGTGTGTCTGGGGCGTTCCTGGATTCGGTCCAGAGCTAGGGGAGAGAAGAGCGAGAACAGGGGGGCTAGGGGCACCGCGCGTGTGAGCTTGCTCACTGGTGCACTCGGGCGGCTGGCGCGTGTGCGAGCAGGAGCAGGAGGAGGGAGAAGGAGGAGGGGGCCGACAGCGTGCCGTGTATTGGACGTCGAGGCGACCTCGGGGGACACAAGGGGGGCCCTAGGTGGTTCGGTGGCTCGGGCAGAGAGCGGCTACAGTGCTAGGGCGCACTGTAGCGTGCTCTGGAGCACGCCTTGGGCATGCCATGGCATAAAAAGGGGGAAGTGGGCGCGGCCACTTGTGTCCAGTAGTGCTAGGGAGTAGTAAAGAAATGGGGAGGGACATTGGATGCCCTGGTGGCACTGGAGTGAGGAGGGAGGTGAGAAAGGGAGAGAAATGGGCTAGTCCAGAGAGAGAAGGAGAGGGTTTCACCCCCAAATAATTGATCTGAGGACTTGCCATTGTTACTGGAGGTATAAGGGGGCTAGGATCAGCTGTGGTACAAAGTTGAGCCCAAGGAGATTAGTGGAAGAGGTCAAAATGATGATTTTGGAAAAATGGCAGAAGGTGTTTGTTGTTGGTTTGGGCAAGAAAATTGATTCCACTTGCCATGAGAATTAACAGGATCGAGTGTCACACATAATTGAGGTTGACCACCAAGTTTGAGTCCATTGAAGAAAGTTGCCAATGTAACTTTGGTAAACCCTAGAAATCAATAGAAATAGACTTTCCAAGATTTAGTCATGCAAATCTATTCTCCTTGATGCACCACTTAGTGTAGTGTCATCATTTGAGGTTCTGAACATGTCCACAAAAGTTGAGATCAAAATGAGAAAGTTGCCAATGCAAACTTGTTCAAATTTGGTTCTGGACAGAGAGGGTTTTGGCCCACTTTGATCAAGATAACATTCTCTCCAACTTGTGCCATTTGGTCTAGATGCATTATTACACCATTTGAGCATGTGCACCAAGTTTGAGAGCATTTGGACATGTTTGACAGTGCAAAGTTGTTCAAACTTGAAAAAGGACATAAGTGGTTTTGAAAGGGTTTCATGGGGTTATACTGTTCTCCATGACACGAGACTTGTCAAGATCATCAAACATGTCATATGTGACATGCTATAAGTTTCTTGGAATTGTTGGGGAATATTTCCTGTAGAAATGTTTCAAATCCTTGAAATGAGCAGAAATGGTTTTGGGAGGTTTTGTCCAATATTTTGATCACGACCATGTGTTTAAACTCGCATATATGGAAACTATATGTCCATTGAGTCTCCATAATTTTTCTCAAATATTTTTAAAGCTTTAAAATAATTTTAACCTATTAAAGACCATTTCTGGCCTTAAGAAAAAGCCTTTAAATAAAATAGGAAAATAACATTTAAAATTATATTTTTGTGGTTTCTGGGTATCCTATATCTAATAGGAGTCAAGAATATTTTTAGAAAGATTTTTACTGCCCTTAATTAAGTACTTGAAGTGCAAGCCTTAACTCAAGGGTTTTTGGAAAACTTAATTTATAAAATTCTTTTTGGCCAAAATATTTTTGCAAGAAATTGTTTTTATGTCCTATACACATGGCATGATCATTGGTTCAAGAGTTTGGAGCAAGGAGATGAAGTATAGGAGTTGAAGGATTTATTTGATTTTTAGAGCACTTGCAAACAACAGACAAAAATCCAATCAAGGCAAGGTCCAAAACACTTAAAAGTTTTTGTCAAACCACATTTTATCATGATTGTTAGCTTAAGTGTTGTGGCATGAAAATCAGGGTGTGACATGTACCCAAAGTTGTTCGGAGTCCCGGATGAGATCACGGACATGAGGAGTCTGAAAATGGTCGAGACATAAAGATTCATATATTGGAAGGCTACATTCGGACACCGGAATGGTTCGGGTCATCTCGGATAAGTTTTGGAGTACCGGGATTTACCGGACCCCCCGGGAAGTTATTGGGCCTCATGGGCCTAGTTGTGGAAGAGAGGAGGCAGGCCAAGGTGTGGCGTGCGCCCCCCTTGGCGCAAACCGAACTGGACTAGGGCTAAGGGGGCCGACCCCCCTTTCCTTCTCTTCTTCCTCTCCTTCTTTCTTCTCCTACTTCGACTAGGAAAGGGGGAAACCTACTCCTACTAGGAGTAGGAATCCCCCCTTGGGCGCGCCCCTTGTGGCCGGTTCTCCTCCTCCTCCTCCCCTCCTTTATATACGGGGGAGGGGGCACCCCATAGGCAGACGAGTTGATCTTTAGCCGTGTGCGGTGTCCCTCTCCACAGTTTTCCACCTCGGTCATATTGTCGTAGTGCTTAGGCGAAGCCCTGCGTTGGTAACTTCATCATCACCGTCACCACGTCGTCGTGCTGACGAAACTCTCCCTCGGCCTCAGCTGGATCTAGAGTTCGAGGGACGTCACCGAGCTAAACGTGTGCAGATCACGGAGGTGTCGTGCGTTTGGTACTTGATCGGTTGAATCGCGAAGACGTTCGACTACATCAACCGCGTTACTAAAGGCTTCTACTTTTGGTCTACGAGGGTATGTGGACACACTGTCCCTGCTTGTTGCTATGCTTCTCCTAGATAGATCTTGCGTGAACGTAGGAATTTTTTTGAAATACTACATTCCCCAACAGTGACATCCGAGCCACGTCTATGCGTATATGTTATATGCACGAGTAGAACACAAAGAGTTGTGGGCGATAATAGTCATACTGCTTACCAGCATGTCATATTTTGATTCGGTTGTATTGTTGGATGAAGCGGCCCAGTCCGACATTACATGGCCGCGTTCAAGAGACTGGTTCTACCGACGTGCTTCGCACACAGGTGGCTAGTGGGTGTCTGTTTCTCCAACATTAGTTGAATCGAGTGTGACTACGCCCGCTTCTTGTTGAAGGTTAAAACAACACACTTGACGAAAAATCATTGTGGTTTTGATGCACAGGTAAGAACGGTTCTTGCTAAGCCCGTAGCAGCCACGTAAAATTTGCAACAACAAAGTAGAGGACGTCTAACTTGTTTTTGCAGGGCTTGCTGTGATGTGATATGGTCAAGACGTGATGATATATAAATTGTTGTATGAGATGATCAAGTTTTGTAATAGTTATCAGCAACTGGCAAGAGCCATAAGGTTGTCGCTTTATTGTATGAAATGCAATCACCATGTAATTGCTTTACTTTATCACTAAGCGGTGACAATGATGAGATGACAATGATGCTTCAATGGAGATCAAGGTGTCAAGCCGGTGACGATGGTGATCATGATGGCGCTTTGGAGATGGAGATCAAAGGCATAAGATGATGATGGCCATATGATATCACTTATTTGATTGCATGTGATGTTTATCCTTTATGCATCTTATTTTTCTTAGTACGGCGGTAGCATTATAAGATGATCTCTCATGAAATTTCAAGGTATAAGTGTTCTCCCTGAGTATGCACCGTTGCTACAGTTCGTCCTGCCGAGACACCACGTGACGATTGGGTGTGATAAGCTCTACGTTCACATACAACGGGTGCGAGCCATTTTTGCACACGTAGAATACTCGGGTTAAACTTGACGAGCCTAGCATATGCAGATATGGCCTCGGAACACTGAGACCGAAAGGTCGAGCGTGAATCATATAGTAGATATGATCAACATAGTGATGTTCACCATTGAAAACTACTCCATCTCACGTGATGATCGGACATGGTTTAGTTGATATGGATCACGCGATCACTTAGAGGATTAGAGGGATGTTTATCTAAGTGGGAGTTCTTAAGTAATATGATTAATCGAACTTTAATTTATCAAGAATGTCGGTGTCAAAACCGGCGGATCTCGGGTAGGGGGTCCCGAACTGTGCGTCTAGGCCGGATGGTAACAGGAGGCAAGGGACACGAAGTTTTACCCAGGTTCGGGCCCTCTTGATGGAGGTAAAACCCTACGTCCTGCTTGATTAATATTGATGATATGGGTAGTACAAGAGTAGATCTACCACGAGATCGAAGAGGCTAAACCCTAGAAGCTAGCCTATGGTATGATTGTTGATGTGTATATTGTCCTACGGACTAAAACCCTCCGGTTTATATAGACACCTGATAGGGTTAGGGTTACATAGAGTCGGTTACAATGGTAGGAGATCTACGTATCCGTATCGCCAAGCTTGCCTTCCACGCCAAGGAAAGTCCCTTCCGGACATGGGGCGGAGTCTTCAATCTTGTATCTTCATAGTCCAGGAGTCCGGCTGAAGGTATAGTCCGGCTATCTGAACACCCCCTAATCCAGGACTCCCTCAGTAGCCCCTGAACCAGGCTTCAATGAGTCCGGTGCGCAGATTGTCTTCGGCATTGCAAGGCGGGTTCCTCCTCCACGTACTTCATAGAAGATTTTGAACACAAAGATAGTGTCCGGCTCTGCAAAATAAGTTTCCACATATTGCCATAGAGAGAATAATATTTACACCAATCTAATCTGCTGACGTATTTCGTAGCGTGTCACACCACGGCCAAGCCTTTATCCGAGTCGTTTCATTATCCCACCTCAGCGCGTTATGCGAGGCGGTTTCCTTGGCACGTCTTGTTAAAGCAGAGATCGTGTCCCCTTATCTTGGGATTCTCATCAATACGGGCGTGGGTAACCCAACTGCACCATTGATTACGGCGCTTGGAGATAAGCGAGTTTTACCAGGCTGGTGGGGACATGTAGTTGCGTCCGCCCATATAATGGGATAAAGATCCACCTTTTCACCTACGCCTTCTTCCTCCTTCGCCTATCCATTCTTGCGCACTCGAGCTCCAGCGCCCAAGTCCGCACTCCTCACCTCAACCTCCTCCAACCATGTCCGGAGCGGGAGGCAAGTGGATGGTCTCCTCTGTCACGGAGGGACATATCAAAAAGCTGAGGAAGGCCGGATACCTGTCTAATGACATCACGTACCGGCTCCCCGAAAAGGGGCAGCTGATCCCCACCCCTAGGCCCCATGAGAGGGTGTTGTTCCTCCCCCATTTCCTCCGTGGACTGGGCTTCTCTCTCCACCCATTTGTCCGGGGGCTCATGTTTTACTATGGCCTAGATTTCCACGATCTGGCCCTGAACTTCGTCCTCAACATCTCGGTGTTTAATGTCGTGTGCGAGGCCTTCCTCCGCATCCGCCCCCATTTTGGTCTATGGCTCAAGACTTTCAACGTCAAGCCGAAGGTGGTGCACGGCAACCAGGTGGAGTGCGGAGGCGCCATGGTGGGCAAGATGGCCAACGTCCTATGGCTCGAGGGCTCCTTTGTGGAGACCCTGAAGGGGTGGCAATCGGGTTGGTTTTACATCACCGAGCCGCGCGACGCCGAATGGGTCGCACCCCCCGAGTTCCGGTCCGGACCCCCTACGCGGCTCACGTCCTGGAAGGAGACGAGCCTGTCTTGGGGTAAAAAAGGAGAGCTGACCGGACTCCAAACATGCATCCAAACCCTGGCGGACAAGAAGCTCAAACTTGTCAATGTAGTCCAGGTTATGCTCATCCGCCTGATCCTCCCGTGTCAACAACGGGCTTTCAACCTGTGGGAGTTCGTCTCGGTGCGGCACCAAACGCTGAGCAGGCTCTTCAACACGACGTACGAAGATGCCTGGAAGGTGCTTTTCAAAGGCGTTGAGGCTCCCGCATCCGCTACCGAGGATCATGGATTCAGTGTGCAGCGTCACGCACTCGCGGTAAGCTGTTTTTTTCTTTTACAGGGTATCAGGTTTTCATAGTTTGACTCCATGCGGGATCTAAGCTCCCTTACCTTTGACAGGATTGGCAGGTGACGTCCGGACAGATCAACTGTCCGGCTCCTTTGCCCGAAGGCCCAGCGGACACTCGCTTGGCGAAGCTGCTGGTTCTGGCACCCTATGTGGTGCCGGAGAAGAAGGCCGCAAAAAAGGCCGCGGGGACTCGAAAGAGTGCCCGGCGCCAAGAGGTGTCGGATCGATCATCCGATGGTTCCGAGGTGCATTCCTCCCATGAAGACAAGGAGGAAGAAGAGGAGAACTCTCCCCCTCCAGCGGGAGGAGAGAAGAAAAGGAAGGCCGCCCTCTCTGGGGAGGCCGGAGGGTCCAAGAAGGGGAAAACCCTTCCTCCGGACTACTCCACCGACGCCGACGGCGGAGAGGAGTGGTAGCCCAGGGCCAAGCCCCTGGCAAAATCATAAGTATCCGGATACCAGAGTAATTCATAGTATTTGTTTATTGCATAGCTTTCCCTTACGTCGAATATGTTTATGCAGCCCACCTAAAGACCGGCTCGACGCATTGTCGAGCGGCTCACTGGACTCGTCAGATGTGAACTCGCTTCCGACAGCTTCCTCCCCCCGCCCTACGGACGACACCGAAGTGTTGTCCCAACAGGTTCTAAGCCGAGAGGAGGTGGTCCTGGAGGCGCCGCAAGGCGACCTCCCGGACTCCAGGAGTAAAGGGGATGAAACCCCTCAAGGCTCCAAGTCCGGCTCTCGGCCGGACACCGCTCCAGAACCTTCAAAGGTTCCAGAGTCCGGCGGGGGACCTCCTTCCAAGAGGAGCAAGTCCATCGTGCCGGCGGACCCCGTCCAACCGGAGGTGCTGGACAATATGTTGGAGGCGCTCCAAGGCGCCTCCATCGCCGAGGAGCACCGCACTATTATGAGTGCGGTGGTCCAGAAGGTTTAGTCCACCAAGAGCGGACTTACTGAAGCTTGTACTAGCCTTTTGACAGGCTTTGAGGTAAGTAAAGAATGTGTAAATAATAGTACCGCATAGACAGTAGCCCCTGATGCTCTGTTTGGTGTTCGGGAAGAAAAGCCAAATAGAGGATCAAATAGAATTCGCAAGAGTCTAACAAAAATGAGTCAATATGCATATGCAGTCTTCTCTACTTGCGTCCGCCGCACTGACTGCAGAAGTGGACACGCTAAAGCAGAACCTCGAGCGGTCCAAGCAAGAGCTCGGGCGTGCCAAGAAGCAGCTCGAGGACAATGAAGGTAAGAAATACCTTGTTTTTAAATATATATAAAATGTTGCAATTGCAAAGAATGACAGGATTATCGTGGCTATTTTAGGGGCCACGTCTGAAGTGGCGACCCTTAAGCAGGCGCTGGTCGAGGCCGAGAAGAGGGCGGCCTCGGAGCACACCGAGCAGGAGAAGTATGAGGCCGAGGTTGGCAAGGTGCGGCTGGAGCTCTAGGCTCTCATGGAAAAACATGAGGGTTTGGAGCTTGACTCAAAGACGTGAGCTTCCGAGCTCACGGTGGCTATTGAAAATGCCAAGTCTGCCAAGGCCGAATCCCAGAAGACCCTCCAGGAGTTGGATGAGGTGAAGAAGATAGCGGCGCGTAAGGCATTCTTTATGCAAAGCAAACACATAAACGTGAGTTACTTGTTACTTACCCGAATCCGGAGCTCTCCAGGAGCGTTCGCAGATCTTCCCCGGAGTGTGTTCGATGCCGCCGCATTCTATCGAGCCGAGGAGGGCAGCTCGACAGAGAAGGTGTTCTGGTCTCAGTATGCTGAGGCCGGACACCCCGTGCCCCTGAGCGACCAGCTGAAGCAACTGGTCGAGCTCCACAAGGCGGCCGAACAGGCCATGAAGGGCCTCATTGTTCCGCTGTGGCCTGGAGGGGCTCTGCCTGGGAGCTATTTTGGGCTGGTGCGGCGGTTGGTGGAGGCCTATCCAAGGCTCGAAGTCATCAAGCGCTCCGTATGCATTGAAGGTGCATGTAGGGCCCTTGCCCGTGCTAAGGTGCACTGGGGCAAGCTGGATGCTGAGAAGCTGGTGAAGGACGGGCCACCGCAGGGGAAAGAGCATCGCAAGCCCGAGAATTACTATAAGGATGTTCTGAAGGGTGCGTGCCTTGTGGCAGATGACTGTTCTAGGGATGTAATTTTTGAGTGAAACTTGCTCGTTTTGTCCTGTGCGCTGAAAACTCGTTTATATGCGCTAAGCAATGCTGTTGGAATTTAAAATATTACCTTCTGTGCGGCTGTTTATCAATTCTAAGAGATGGCGAGTCGTCGGCTTCTGCCCCCGTGCCGCTAGTGCTGGGGTGTTTGGGGAAAAACCTGGGTGCTCTTTTTCCCATGTTTGGGTCCTTCGAGGGAGGTGCTCAGCCCAACGAGAAGGCAATCGGACTATAATGCCTGAACACTCTCACTTAGCCATAGAATTCTATAATTTTAAATTTCAGGGAAGCCCCTGGTATTCGGAAGACCGAGTTCGGGGCGCTATCCACGCCTTGGCCAGACAGAGCCGGCTCCTCGCCCTAAGCGGCATAAGTCTTTAGGGACTCGAAAAACCTCTCGAACAGCGACCAGCTCTCGCTTCATCATGACAGTCAGTTTTAGCTTTCTCCACTGAGGTGCTCGACCCAGCTCAACTGGGGCACAATCGCAGTGGTTCTCCTAGTGCTACCTTAGCCGATATAGCGGAATGTAAGGCACCAAAACATAGGAGCCGGGCAAACCCAACTATTGATCCAAGATATGATTTGGAGCCGATGCATATAATGCTATAAGTTCGGGGTGCCGCACTTATTAAAGTGTCCGGACTTCTCACACCATATTGAGGGGTACTAAATCCCCTGGCATATTTTGGCCGTACCAACATGTACGGGTGCAACATGTCATTAAGGAACATATATAAAGAAAAACGGTAATGCAAAAATAGACGAAAGCTATGCATTGTTTATTAAAAAGGTTGCGATCAAAGCAGAACAATACAAATAATGCGATAAGTGGAAGGTTGGACAAGTTAACATGTCCGTTCTAGGGGCAAGCTGCGGAATAGTATGCGGAACAGGTATACTGCTCGTGATAGAGACCACCTGGGAGTTCCGTACTACGGCGTGGCTTGTCTGCTTCCCTGGTTCTTGCATCGTTTGTGCGGCAATTGAAATACCGAACAGGCCTTCCGAAGGATGGAGTCCTCAAAATAAGAGAAAATTAAAAAAATCGGCAGCCCCTGGTACGGTTTAAGCCGCATTTTTGGGCGTGCCGTGGTGGTGCCCCTCCCCCTGTACCCATGGTATCTCTAGACTGTAGTTATGTACGCGAAGTACTAGCGTCGCCTTTTTGTGAGGGTTGGGGTTGGGGCCGCATTGCTACGCCTGCTCGGCTCGTGCCAGGCGGTCTTGTTGTAGGTTACTCCGGGCGCGCTTGACGGTGTCCGGTTGTTTAGTGGCCGGACTGGAGAACTGCCTGGAGAGGCTACTTTGTACTTCCGCTGCAAGGGCCGCCGTGTGCTCCTCCGTTCGGAGGGAGCGTTCGGTGTTTCCATTGACCATAATTACTCCTTGAGGGCCTGGCATCTTGAGCTTAAGGTATGCGTAGTGTGGTACCGCATTGAACTTAGCGAATGCGGTTCGCCCGAGCTGTGCGTGATAACCACTGTGAAACGAGACTATGTCGAAGATTAACTCCTCGCTTCGGAAATTATCCGGAGATCCGAAGAACACTTCAAGTGTGACTGAGCCTGTACAGTTGGCCTCTACACCTGGTATTACGCCTTTAAAGGTCGTTTTGGTGGGCTTAATCCTCGAGGGATCTATGCCCATTTTCCGCACTGTATCCTAGTAAAGCAGGTTCAGGCTGCTGCCGCCGTCCATAAGGACTCTAGTGAGATCAAATCCATCAATAATTGGGTCTAGGACCAATGCGGCGAATCCGCCATGATGGATGCTAGTGGGATGGTCCCTTCGATCAAAGGTGATCGGGCAGGAGGACCATGGGTTAAACTTTGGGGCAAGTGGCTCTACCGTGTATACGTCCCTTAACGCGCGATTCCGCTCCCTTTTAGGGACGTGGGTTGCGTATATCATGTTCACCATCCGCACTTGTGGGGGAAAACCCTTCTGTCCACTATTGTTCGGCGGCCGGGGCTCCTCGTCGTCATCGCTATGCATCCCCTTGTCGTCATTTTCGGCGTTTAACTAGCCTGCCTGCTTGAACACCCAACAATCCCTGTTGGTGTGATTGGCCGGCTTTTCGAGGGTGCCATGTATCTGGCACAAGCGGTCGAGTATCCGGTCCAAACTGGACGGGCCCCTGGGATTCCTTTTGAATGGCTTTTTCCGCTAACCGGATTTAGAGCCGCTGAATCCGGCATTAATTGTCGTGTCCTCAGCATTGTCGTAGTCAATGCGGCACTTCTGCTTGTTGCGACGTGACCTGCCACTACTGTCCCTGGTGTCCGAATTACCAGGGTTCTTGGTCATACTATTGCTACGAGCAAGCCAGCTGTCTTCTCCCACGCAAAAGTGGGTCATGAGTGTCGTGAGTGCCGCCATAGATTTCGGCTTTTCCTGTCCAAGGTGCGGGGCCAGCCACTCGTCATGGATATTGTGCTTGAACGCTGCTAGGGCCTCAGCGTCCGGACAGTCGACTATTTGATTTTTCTTTGTTAGGAACTGTGTCCAGAATTGCCTGGCCGATTCCTCTGGCTGCTGAATTACGTGACTTAGGTCATCGGCATCACATAAGTGCCCTGAAAATTGGCGAGGAAAGCGGCTTCCAGGTCCTCCCAACAACTGATTGATCCTGCTGGCAAGCTGTTGAGCCAATGCTGAGTTGGTCCTTTAAGCTTGAGTGGGAGGTATTTGATGGCGTGGAAATCGTCGGCGTGGGCCATGTGGATATGAAGGAGATAATCCTCGATCCATACCGCAGGATCTGTTGTGCCATCATATGATTCAATGTTTACAGGTTTGAAACCCTCGGGGATTTGATGATCCATTATTTCGTCTATAAAGCATAGTGGGTGTGCGGCGCCTCTGTATTGGGCGATATCATGACGTAGCTCCAATGAGCTTTGTCTACTGTGTTCGGCCTTGCCGAATTTGTGGCCGGCGTGACGGTTACCGTCTCGAGCCGTGGGGCGCCCGCGCGATCCGTAGATCGATCGTGTTTGCCTTGCCTTGTCCTCCAACATGTCTCGTAAGTCCGGCGCATATTCTCGTGCCTTGGTACGGGGTGCGTCTTGAGTGGAGGGCCGGGAGGCCTCTTTGTCACGGCCACGAGGTGGCCGGTCGGCCGCATCAAGTGCTTCCTCCTCTAATCGGGGTAGCAACCTGTGCTTTGGGTAGCTCTTGGAGGGGCGTTCGAGTTTATGCTCTTCGGCCGCAAGGACTTCAGTCCATCTGTCGACCAGCAAATCTTGATTAGCTCTAAGCTGTTGCTATTTTTTCTTGAGGCTTCTTGCCGTGGCCATAAGCCTGCGTTGAAAACGCTCTTGCTCGACGGGATCCTCTAGCACAACGAATTCGTCGTCGTCGAGGTTGCCTCGTCTTCGGAGGGAGGCATATAGTTATCGTCCTCAACCTCTCTGTCTGCCACTCTCTCATGAGGGCTGGTTTCTCCATCCTCCTGTGCTATGTCTTGCTGGAAGGGGTTTTCTTCGGCACTTTCTGGAGTATTATTGTCTCCCCTGCTGGAATCACAGTATTTGTTTTGCGGGATTTTGAGTGGCGCCGCTGACGCCGGCGCTTTGGCTGTTTCTTGGAGGGGTCATCCTCCCCTGTTCCATCACCATCTCCCTCTTTTGGGGTGTCCACCATGTATATGTCATATGACGAGGTGGCTTTCCAAGGCCTAGTAGGCGCTGGTTCTTCATCATCTCCTTCATCGGCGTCCATACCGTCGATGTCTTCGGAGTCGAAGTCGATCATGTCGGTTAAGTCGTCGACAATGGCTACAAACTGGGTGGTGGGTGGGCTTTGAATTTCTTCATCGTCCGTACCCCAACCTTGCTGACCGTAGTCCGGCCAGGGCTCTCCTGATAAAGAGAGAGACTTCAGTGACTTCAGGATATCACCGAAAGGCGAGTGCTGAAAGATGTCCGCGGCAGTGAACTCCATGATCGGCGCCCAATCGGATTCGATGGGCAGGGGTGCGGAGGGTTCGGAGTCCGGAGAGGAGTCCGGCTCCTTGGAGTCATGAGTCTCGTAGAGTACGGGGCTGGTGTTCGGCTCAATCGCCGTTGGGGTCACAGCCCCCGGGGTGGTGTCCAACCGCCCATCCTCGATCGGCGCAGTTGGCTCTGAATTAAGGGTCGGAGCCGATGCAGGTGCGGCCTCCAGGGCACTGTTTGGCGGTAGAGCTAGATCATGCTCATCATGACAGTGCGGCACGCTCGGCAGTGGCTCGAATCCGTCGAAGATCAAGTCCCCGCGGATGTCAGTCGTGTAGTTTAAACTTCCAAATCTGACCTAACGGCCAGGGGTGTAGCTTTCGATCTGCTCCAAACGGCCAAGCGAATTGGCCCGCAGTGCGAAGCCGCCGAAGACGAAGATCTGTCCGGGGAGGAAGGTCTCAGCCTGGACTGCATCGCTATCGATGATCGTAGGAGCCATCGAGCCTGACGGCGACGCCACAGAGGAACTGTCAATGAAAGCACCAATGTCGGTGTCAAAACTGGCGGATCTCGGGTAGGGGGTCCCGAACTGTGCGTCTAGGCCGGATGGTAACAGGAGGCAAGGGACACGAAGTTTTACCCAGGTTTGGGCCCTCTCGATGGAGGTAAAACCCTACGTCCTACTTGATTAATATTGATGATATGGGTAGTACAAGAGTAGATCTACCACGAGATCGAAGAGGCTAAACCCTCGAAGCTAGCCTATGGTATAATTGTTGATGTGTATATTGTCCTACGGACTAAAACCCTCCGGTTTATCTAGACACCGGATAGGGTTAGGGTTACATAGAGTCGGTTACAATGGTAGGAGATCTACATATCCATATCGCCAAGCTTGCCTTCCACGCCAAGGAAAGTCCCTTCCGGACACGGGACGGAGTCTTCAATCTTGTATCTTCATAGTCCAGGAGTCCGGCTGAAGGTATAGTCCGGCTATCCGAACACCACCTAATCCAGGACTCCCTCAATGAACTTAGTACCGGATAGTATTTTGCATGTCTATGTTGTTGTAGATAAATAGCCCGTGCTACTGTTCCGTTGAATTTTAATGCATTCCTAGAGAAAGCTAAGTTGAAAGATGATGGTAGCAACTACACGGACTGGGTCCATAACTTGAGGATTATCCTCATTGCTGCATAGAAGAATTGCATCTTGGAAGCACCGTTAGGTGCCAAACCTGCTGCAGGAGCAACTTCGGACGTTATGAACGTCTGGTAGAGCAAAGCTGATGACTACTCGATAATTCAGCGTGCCATACTTTACGGCTTAGAACCGGGACTTCAATGATGTTTTGAACATCATGGAGCATCTGAGATGTTCTAGGAGTTGAAGTTAATATTTCAAGCAAATGCCCAGATTGAGAGATATGAAGTCTGTAATAAGTTCTACAGCTGCAAAATGGAGGAGAATAGTTCTGTCAGTGAACATATACTCAGAATGTCTGGGTACCACAATCACTTGAGTCAGCTGGGAGTTAATCTTCCAGTTGATAGTTGTAAGGGCATATTTATACCTAAGTGGTTTTGGTGATTGATGACAATGAATTTGCGGACTAATCGTGTGCATTGAGCATTTCAGATATCTCATGTTTAGGCACAAGACGATTCGTTGCCCCTCAGAGTCTAGTGAAGATGGAGTTTTCCCTATGTTTCTTTTCGATGGATTTGAATCATAGGAAAGCAGTACTATTAAGAGGGGGTCCGCTTTGGAATGGTTTGGTGGAATCATCACGTACACGTCTATTCCTTTTGCACCACCTTTCCTTTAACTCTTTGGAGCATCCTCTGTTTTTCCGTGTCTTTGCAATGAAGGACTCCTAGTGTTGTTGTGTTGGGGCATGCGGTAGTACTGCTCATGGGAGCGGTAGTACTGCAGGCCCTTGCGGTAGTACCGGCCAGGGGCGCAGTAGTACTACAGGTCCGTGCGGTAGTACCGCTCCATGGGCACGGTAGTACTGTGGCCTCAGGCCGGGCACAGCAACACGAGCGGATGTAATTTTTTACATCCGCGCCCTACGTGGTTGTACCACTCCAGGTTTGTGGTAGTACCATGTCGGATTTTTGCACAGATCGAAACTTAGCGGAAGTAGTCATGGATGGAATTTTTTATGCCCGTGCCATTCCCAGCCTAGACAAACCCTGCCTTGCGGTAGTACCGCAAGGGGGAGCGGTATTACGCTCTTTGCTTCAACGCATCAGGGCTGGTCTAGCCCCTGCCGCACATACGGTAGGACCACGGTGCCCTGTGGTACTACCGCAGGCCCTTGCGGTTGTACCGCAAGTCGCAGGCTGAGTAAGTGGATAACGGTTGGATTTGTCCTACCACTATAAAGGGGGTGAGGGAGTCCTGGATTAGGGGGTATCCGGATAGCCGGACTATATCCTTTGGCCGGACAGTTGGACTATGAAGATATAAGATTGAAGACTTTGTCCCGTGTCCGGATGGGACTCTCCTTGGCGTGGAAGGCAAGCTTGGCAATACGGATATGTAGATCTCCTTCCTTGTAGCTGACTCCGTGTAACCCTAGCCCCCTCCGGTGTCTATATAAATCGGAGGGTTTAGTCCATAGGACCAACAACAACAATCATACCATAGGCTAGCTTCTAGGGTTTAGCCTCTTCGATATCGTGGTAGATCAACTCATGTACTACTCATATTATCAAGAACAATCAAGTAGGACGTAGTGTATTACCTCCATCAAGAGGGCCCGAACCTGGGTAAACATCGTGTCCCCTGCCTCCTGTTACCATCCGCCTTAGACGCACAGTTCGGGACCCCCAACCCGAGATCCGCCGGTTTTGACACGGACATTGGTGCTTTCATTGAGAGTTGCTCTGTGTCGTCATCGTTAGGCTTGATGACTCCTTCGATCATCGATAGCGATACAGTCAAGGGTGAGACTTTTCTTCTCGGACAGATCTTTGTATACGGCGGCTTCGCACCGCGGGCCAACTCGCTTGTCCATCTGGAGCAGATCGAGAGTTACGCCCCTGGCCACCAGGTCAGGTTTGGAAGCTTAAACTACACGGTCGACATCCGCGGAGACTTGATCTTCGACGGACTCGAGCCCCTGCCGAGTGCGCCGCACGGTCACGATGAGCATGATTTAGCTCTACCATCGGACAGTGTTCGGGAGACCGCACCGGCAACCGCTCCGACCCTCATTTCGGAGCCAATTGCGCCATCCATGGACGGGTGGATAGACCCCGACACGGAGGCCGCATTCTCAGCGGCGATCGAACCGAGTATCGACCTAACCCTTGACGAGAGCCGTGATGCCAAACTGTCGGATTCTTCCACGTCCACGGACTCCGAACCGCCTGCGCCTGTGCCTATTGAATTCGACTGGGCGCTGATCATGGAGTTCACCTCCACGGATATCTTTCAGCACTCGCCCTTCAGTGACATACTGGACTCATTAAGGTCTCTCCCCTTGCCAGGAGAGTCCTGGACGAACTATGTCTGGCAGGATTGGGATGCGGATGATGAAGAAATTCGCCGCCCACCCACCACCCACTTAGTAGCCACTGTCGATGATTTGACGGATATGCTCAACTTCGACTCCGAAGACATCGACGGTATGGACGATGATGCAGGAGATGAACAAGAACCACTGCCCACAGGGCACTAGACAGCCACCTCATCATATGATATATATATATGGTGGACACACCCAAAGAAGGCAATGGCAACGGGACAGCGGAGGATGACCCCTCCAAGAAGCAACCCAAGCGCCGACGACAGCAGCGCCGCTCTAAGTCTCGCCAAAGCAAAAGCGGTGATGCCGGCACAGGAGATAATAGCACTCTGGACAGTGCCAAACATAACAACAATCCCCTCCAGCAAGATTTTGGGTAGGAGGACGGAGAAGCCAGCCTGTCGGTGTTCTGGGAACGGGGGTCCCCAGACTTGCCTGCCTGCGGCCTGCGGCGTGGCTCAAAGGAGGCCCAGCATGGCCCATCTTCATCAACGCAAGACTCAAGACCCTCGCGAGGGGCCAAGCCTTGCAGGGCGGACGACACGGCACATCCTCAGGCGCAGCCTCCTCAGGCTGGCTCACAAGGAGGCGGAGAAATCAAGGCGGGGTACCTCGCGAGGTGCCCATGACGCAAGCCATGACGATCGAGGGTGCCAGGCGGGCGCCAGCGCGCGCAGCGTCCTTCTTTCCTCTTTGGTGCAAAGGGGGCAAGCGCAGCCGCGGAGTACCGAGGCATCAGACAAAGGTTGCCATTTCGGTGCAACGAGACGAAGACCAGGTGGACTACGAGACGGAGGTCACCATGGAGCCTAGCACGGCGTCACCGTAGAGTCTTTCGCAGGCGAAGACCAACTTTAGTCAGGATAAGTGTACTAGATGTTCCCCTTCGAATTGGCCAATTGTTGGCGCCCTTCCCGCTCAATATTTGGGAAGAGGCCCAGGGCCTTTGCCTATAAATAGGACCAGCCACCCGCATGGCAAGGGGGTCGGTTCGATCGGTTCGATCTCAACCAGACGGACGACAGGTGAGAGAAAGGCAGAGAGAGTGAGAGAGAGAGAAGGGTGACTGAACTCCTCCTAGCAGTTCTTTGCCCTGGCCAAGAACAGACCCTCGCGAGGCTGTTCTTCCTTGTATTGCTCATCATCACCAGCCCCAGGAGGCAATCCACCAACCACACACTGCAGTAGGGTATTACACCGCAATGGTGGCCCGAACCAGTATAAACCTTGTGTCTCTCGTGCAGTTCTTTTAGTAGTTTAGATCCTTGTGAGATGGGGAGGCAGAGGGCGTGATCTCCGCGCGCACCCAAGTGTTCGAACCTTAAGGGTCTGCCGGAACCCGTGATCCGACATTTTGGCGCGCCAGGTAGGGGTGCGCCGGAATCTGCCTTCCACCACTCCGTTCTCCTCGGACCGCGCATCCATGTCCGACGCTCATCGGGCCCGCGCCGAGCGCCGGGCCGCCATCGCTTCTCGCGTCGCCCAGACGGCCCCTGTCGGTGGGCGTCCTCGTCGTTCCCCGTCGCCCGCCGTCAACGCCGCCACCGGCCTGGCGGGGGGGCGAGCAGCAAGCGTCGTCTCAGCATCCATCCGTGCGCCAAGACGGCCGCACCGCTACTCCATCGCTCGCACCAGCTGGTTCTTCGTCCCGCGCGCTCCGCGCACCCTTGGAGGCTTGAGCTGCGCTCCTCGCGGCAAACGAGCTCCTGCGCTACCGCCCCATCGATGCGTCTACGAAGAGTGGCTCGACCGCGTCGCCGAGCTTGTCCGCGCCGCAGGGGGCTCTTCCGCGCTGTCCGTTCCTCTGCGCCACACTCCGCCCCGCGCGGGCAACGAAGCTCCGGAGGTGCACAAGCCGCCTCCTCTCCAAGAAGATGCCATGGCTCCAAGGCGCGTGGCCCCTGGGCGGAACCCGCTCCGTCAGGTGCCAGCGTAACAAGAACGGAGCTGCCAAGAA
This sequence comes from Triticum monococcum, assembly GCA_034509565.1. Lineage (NCBI taxonomy): Eukaryota > Viridiplantae > Streptophyta > Magnoliopsida > Poales > Poaceae > Triticum > Triticum monococcum. Next base: position 746,962,593 of record CM067843.1, on the reverse strand, counting down.
GTCCCTCGCCCGCAAGGAGCTGCCCGGGCGCTCCCTGCTCCGGCACGCCGCGACCCTGCTCCAGCTCCGGCACGCGAAGACCCCGCTCTGCTCCTAGCTGCAGCGCGTGGGGACCCTCGAGACCAAGCTCTCCACCAGCCAAAGCCTTTCGTGGCCACCGCTGGCTGCCGCACCTACACCACCGAGCTGCGCAGCGTCGCGTGGCCCGGCAAGTTCAAGCCAGACCTGCCTCCTCGCTACGATGGCACAACTGACCCCGCAGAGTTCCTCCAGCTCTATGAGCTAGGCATCGAGGCTGCCAGCGGGGATGAAAAGGTTATGGCGAACTGGTTCCCCATGGCGCTCAAGGAAGGAGCTCAAACCTGGCTCCTGAATCTGGCTCCAGGCACGATCTCCTCCTGGGACCAGATGCGCACCCGCTTCATCGCCAACTCCAAGATACACGCGACCGGCCACCCGCCATGAGCGACATGCGCCGCACCAAGCAACAACCTGGGGAAACCCTGCAAAAGTACATCCAGCGCTTCAAGATCCCCAAGGTGTCTGAGGAGGCCATCATCTTGGCCTTCTCCGATGGCGTGCGCGACGTCAAGATGAAGGAGGAGCTGGCGATGCATGAAGACCTCCGCACCTCCCTGGAGCTGTTCAACTTGGCAACCAAGTGCGCCAGGGCTGAGGAGGGACGTCTCTCCCTCCTCGAGCTGCCTGCCGCGGACCCAGAAGAGAAGAAGCCCAAGGCCCAGGACGTGAAGCGCAAGGGGGCTGCCGTACTCGCGGCAGAACCAGACACGAAGCGGGGCAAGGATCTGCCCGAACCCTCCAGGGGCAGCCGGTACTGTGTGTACCACGGCCTCCACACCCACAACACCAACGAATGTCAAGAACTCCGCGCCGTGCGAGAAGGAAGGATCGGCCGTCGCCCTGACCGTGCTGACCGGGGCTACGGCCGAGGAGGAGGAAGAAACCTAGGATGCTGGGAAGATCGCGGCCCGCGCTAGGGGTGACGCGACCAGCCTCGCGAGGACTGCTGGCGGGACCTGCCTCGCGAGGGAGACTGGAGGCATCAGCCTCGTGAGGATCGCCCTCATGGAAACGCAGGCCTACCTCCGCTGCCGCCTCAGCCAAGGAGGAACGAAGACCGCCATCAAAACGAGGGGGGCTGGGGGCTTCCAAGAGCCGTGCGCAATCGCCTGCATCCTGGGCGGAGCTCAAGCCCCAGCCTCTCAATGTATCTTCAAACAGTTTGCCCGCGAAGTGAATGCAGTTCTCCCCAAGCTCGAAGCAACGCGCCCCCTCAGGTGGTCGGCGTGCGCCATCACGTTCAGCTCAGCGGACCAGCTCAAGTGCGTGGCCACGGCCGGAGTCCTCCCGATGCTTTGCTCCCCAGTCATCAGCAACGTGCTGGTCACCAAGACCCTCATCGATGGTGGAGCAGGGCTCAACGTCCTGTCCGTGGAAACATTCGACAACCTTCAGGTGCCCTATGACCAGCTTCAGCCAACCAAGCCTTTCTCCGGAATCACCGACGGTTCCACAGTCCTGATCGGGCAGGTCCGCCTCCCTGTCACCTTCGGGGCTCGCGGCAACTACCGCACCGAGCTCATCGACTTCGACGTTGCCCACATCCTCCTGCCGTACAACGCCATCCTCGGGTACCCAGCTCTGGCCAAGTTCATGGCCGTGACTCACCACGGCTACAACATCCTCAAGATGCCAGGAAGTGGCGGCGTCATTCACGGTGCCTTGTGAAGAGAAGGATGCGGTGTGTTCCCTGGAGTGAGCCTATCAGGCCGCGTCGCTAGAAGACCCAGATCGCGGAAGCAGGAGGCTTCCTGAGACCACCCCCAAGAAGAAGAAGGCATTGTCAGGCTCAGCCCCTCAGGAGGCAGGCCCCTCAGGGCCCATGTCTGCCCAGGGGGACCTTCCTTCCATCGCATAGGAAAGCGCGCCCAGCGCCCTCCTCAGGCAGGGCTCGGGGGCTCTCACCTGGAGGGCCACCGACCTAGCCAGGGTCACGAGGGAGGCGCTTGGGCACCATGTGGAGACATGCTTCGAAGCACGTTTCTCTCGAGAAGGAGCCAGGCAAGGAAGGTCAGACCAGCAGGAGTTCGTTAACAAGGCCATTCAAGAACTACAGGAGCCAAGGATCATCAGAGGTTGCCGCCGTCTACCAGTTGTGGCCCCACATCCAGGCGAGGATGGTGGGCTGCACGTCTGCGTCGATGTACCAGGGCTCAATTAGATCGCCATGATGGAGCGTCTCTGGCCCTCGCAAGTGGGGCGCTGCAGGGGTCCTCCCCACAGCTATGTTCGCATGCCTTACGGCCTGCCGAGCATGGCTGCGGCGTACCAGCGCCTCATGAGGGGCATCATGGAGGCTCAGGAAGACAGGCGTTCCGCGGCCTTGGCAGAGATGAAGACAGCTCATGAGGAGTCACCAGTGCCTCCGGAGCCTCCTGAGGCCCCGGGGCCTGGGGGCTCGTGAGGATCAGCTTCCGCAGCCCACCGAGTCTGCTGCACCAAAGCCACTTCGCCGACGACATCCTCAGGTGACATCTTTCAAGCTTCATTCCTAGCTGGGAGCGCCCTCCCAGGGTTGCATCACTCCCAGGCCGCGTGGGTCCATCCCTGCGGCATGTATCCCCTTTTACTTTTCGGTCGTTAGTTTGCCTTGTTGGGGGCGCCCCTCGGGCTGCATCATCCCCAAGCCGCTCGGGCTAGGCCCAGCGGCGTGTATCTCCCTCGCGTTTATTTCCAACTATGCATTCGCCTATCACGCTTGATTGCTTGATGCCTGTCCGCGGCATCCCTTCTTCTCCATGTCGGCCACTTGCACATTAAAGGGGGGGTGCCTGAGCATCGCGACTCAAGGCTCTTACTGGCTCTCCAGCCCTCACCCTCTGGCCTTGTCCACGGCATCGCGACCTGGCATACCAGCGACGGCTGAGACAAGCTCGAGGGCCGGGACCCGAGGACGTAGAGTACCGGCATCTAACCAAATATTGTAGGGACACATCTCAAGATACGGCCCAGTGCCAGGCGCAACCCGCCTAGAGGTAGGGCCTCGTGAGTCCCGCGCTGGCTCACGGGTGCCCAGATACACTTCACCTACTCCAACCAGCGAGTTCTTGAGCGACTAACGATCGACTAATGACTGCCATGGCAACCCCATCTTCTCTCTGTGATGAATCTGCAGGATCCTTGGAGGGAACTGCGCTAGCCAATGCCCTCACGGAGTTCCCTTCACCCTCGCCCGCGCGAACCGCTTGCATGTTAAAGGGGGGGCGCCTGAGCATCACGACTCAGGGCTCTTACTGGCTCTCCAGCCCTCACCCTCTGGCCTTGTCCACGGCATCGCGACCTGGCATACCAGCGACGGCTGAGACCAGCTCGAGGGCCGGGACCCGAGGACGTAGAGCAGAAAGGGGAGCAGAGGCGAGGGAGAAGGGCCGCGTGAGGACCTTGCCGAGCAACTCCGTCCCAACTACCCCACGGACCCGACGAAGCGCTGGGGGCGATCCCTGATCCTCAAGATAAGTCACCATCCAAAGCACAGGCTACCGTGGCACTACCCCCGCACCTAAAGCAATTCCGTACTAGCAATGTTGCTTCCCTTTCTCACCAAGCAACGGCTTCTTGGGCGCCAAAGGGGACCTCCTGAGCATCGCGACTCAGGGGCTCTTACCGGACCCCGGGTGGCTCACCTCCTGGCCTTGACCACGGCATCGTGACCTGGCATACCAGCGACGGCTGACGCCGCCTTGGGACTAGGACCTGTCGATGTAGAGCACCAAGCCCTCACCAGGTTCGAAAGGGAGAACTAACCTAAGACGAAATCAGCAACTCACACAGCTCTCCGGCAAAGGTTATGTATTAACAAACGGGACTACAAGCACCTTACAAGCCCCCGTGGGGCGCATTTTGATTCCTCGCAGGGAACGGATCCTAAGGGGTGCTAACTACACGAGCTCCTGCAAAAGATGCCATCTTCAACAGTGGGCCGTCAGGCGCCGGCGCCAACCCCATCCAGATCAGGGTCGGCGACGGCCCGACGAGCCCGCCCTGCTCCGGGAGCAGCGCCGACTCAGGGGCTCATAGCTGTCGTCGCTCGTCTCCGGAGTCGCGAAGATCTCGCTGGAGTCGCTGGACCCTCCGGCGCCTCTGCCAAGGGAGCGGTCGACGGGCCTAGCCCTCACCAGGGCAAGGTCCCGGCCACCGCTCCCGGGGCAGCACTCCAGTCGGCGCCCGTTCGCGTCGAAGACCTTGAAGAACATCACCGCAGCGCCATCGTACTCCAAGTGGACCGCGAAGACGCCCCTTTCCCTGCAAACCCGGGCGACCTCTCTCCAGCCGCGGGACAAGTAGACCTCGCCCGGGGCAGCGACCACGACTTCTACCTCGGTCGCGAGGGCGCTGCAGCCGGTGTGCTGAAGCCAGAGCTCCAGGGACCCTCCTGGAGGGATGATGGAGGCGAAGAAGGGAGGCAGACGGATCCAGGACTGGAGAGGAACGACGACGTGGAGCATGAACTCTTGGGAGGAGTCCTCGGCATGGACTCCAGGAGGAACAACCCACGCCTTCACGACCCAACGGCGCCTACGACGGCGCCGACCGTGGAGATCAGCATCGACACCTTCGGGGCCCTCGACGTGGGCATACAAGGGAAGTGGGAACCCCGGCGAAGCCCGCTCGCACCAGGGCCTCAGCACCACCTGACGGTCTTCCTCGCCACGACTACAAAGGGCGAGCCGTTTCTTCGGCGAGAGCCTTTCCCTTCTCCGCTGCAGAGAACCGGCGATTCGGAGCCATCGCAGCAAGACCGAGCAAGGATCGGGAAGAAGGAGAAGCTAGGAGGAATGAACTAGAAGGGCACGCACAGCTTCGTACTTATAGCCAGCGAAGACCAACCACCGGCCTCCACGATCGCAGGTAATCATAACGTGATCTGCATGCAGGGACTTGTCCAACTCACGCGATCATCGAGGCATCGTGGGGAAGTGGAGACGCCCACGTCCAATCAACCTCCATGCGGCGCCCAAGGCCGCAGGCTGTTAGGGCCCGCGGCGCTTCGCCCTTGCCCTTTCGCCTCTCAGCACGGCCAAGTCATTGCGCGCCTTGGGCCCGGGGGCTACTGTCGGCGTTCTGGGAACGGGGGTCCCCAGACTTGCCTGCCTGCGGCCTGCGGCGTGGCTCAAAGGAGGCCCAGCATGGCCCATCTTCATCAACGCAAGACTCAAGACCCTCGCGAGGGGCCAAGCCTCGCGGGGCGGACGACACGGCGCATCCTCAGGCGCAGCCTCCTCAGGCTGGCTCACGAGGAGGCAGAGAAATCAAGGCAGGGTAGCTCGCGAGGTGCGCATGACGCAAGCCATGACGATCGAGGGTGCCAGGCGGGCGCCAGCGCACGCAGCGTCCTTCTTTCCTCTTTGGTGCAAAGGGGGCAAGCGCAGCCGCGGAGTACCGAGGCATCAGGCAAAGGTTGCCATTTCGGTGCAACGAGACCAAGACCAGGCAGACTACGAGACAGAGGTCACCATGGAGCCCAGCACGGCGTCACCGCAGAGTCTTTCGCAGTCGAAGACCAACTTTAGTCAGGATAAGTGTACTAGATGTTCCCCTTCGAATTGGCCAATTGTTGGCGCCCTTCCCGCTCAATATTTGGGAAGAGGCCCAGGGCCTTTGCCTATAAATAGGACCAGCCACCCGCATGGCAAGGGGGTCGGTTCGGTCGGTTCGATCTCAACCAGACGGACGACAAGTGAGAGAAAGGCAAAGAGAGTGAGAGAGAGAGAAGGGTGACTGAACTCCTCCTAGCAGTTCTTCGCCCCGGCCTAGAACAGACCCTCCCGAGGCTGCTCTTCCTTGTATTGTTCATCATCACCAGCCCCAGGAGGCAATCCACCAACCACACACTGGAGTAGGGTAGTACACCACAATGGTGGCCCGAACCAGTATAAACCTTGTGTCTCTCGTGCAGTTCTTTTAGTAGTTTAGATCCTTGTGAGACGGGGAGGCAGAGGGCGTGATCTCCGCGCGCACCCCAATGTTCGAACCTTAAGGGTCTGCCGGAACCCGTGATCCGACACAGCCCTCCAAAGAGAGCGGCAAATGGAGAGGCGAAGGATGATAATTACATGCCTCCCTCCGGAGACAAGGCAAGCCTCGACGATGATGAATTTGTCGTGCCCGAGGATCCCGTCGAGCAAGAGCGCTTCAAACGCCGGCTTATAGACACGGCAAATAGCATTAAGAAAAAGCAACAGCAGCTTCAAGCTGGTCAAGATTTGCTAGCTGATAGATGGACTGAAGTCCTTGCGGCCGAGGAATATGAACTCGAACGCCCCTCCAAGAGTTACCCAAAGTGCAGGTTGCTACCCCGACTGGAGGAGGAAGCATTAAAACCAACATCCCCAGCGTGTGACGCAGCTGATCGGCCACCTCGTGGCCGCAACAGAGAGGCATTTCGGCCAAAAGCTCAGCCCGGACCCCGACGCCACTCAAATAAAAATGTCAAGGCACAGGGAAACACGCTAGACCTGCGAGACATATTGGAGGACAAAGCAAAAAACGCAAGATCGATCTACGAATCCTGAGGGTGCGCCACTACACGAGACGAAAACTGTCACGCCGGATACAGTAAAAGTAAATCCGGCCAGGCCGAACACAGCGGACAAGACTCATTTGAGCTGCGTCGCGATATAGCCCAGTACAGAGGCGCCGCACACCCCCTACGCTTCACAAACGAAGTGATGGATCACCAAATCCCAGAGGGTTTCAAACCCGTAAATATCGAATCATACAACGTCACAACAGATCCTGCGGTATGGATCAAGGACTTCCTCCTGCACATCCACATGGCCCGCGGTGACGATCTACACACCATCAAATACCTCCCACTCAAACTCAATGGACCAGCTCGGTATTGGCTCAACAGCCTGCCAGTAGAATCCATTGGCTGTTGGGAGGATCTGGAAGCCGTATTCCTTGACAACTTCCAGGGCACTTATGTGCGACCACCAGATGCCGATGACTTGAGCCACATAATTCAGCAACCAGAGGAATCGGCTAGTCAATTCTGGACACGGTTCCTGACAAAGAAAAATCATATCGTCGATTATCCGGATGCAGAGGCCCTAGCAGCTTTTAAGCAGAACATCCGCGACGAGTGGCTCGCCCGGCACCTTGGCTAGGAAAAGCCGAAATCTATGGCAGCCCTCACGACACTCATAACCCGCTTTTGCGTGGGAGAGGACAGCTGGCTGTCTCGAAGCAATAACATATCAAAGAACCAAGGTACTTCGGATACCAAGGACAGCAATGGCAGGTCATGTCGCAACAAACACAAGCGCCACATCAACAGTGACAATACCGAGGATACGGCAGTCAACGCCGGATTCAGAGGCTCTAAACCCGGTCAGCGGAAAAAGCCATTCAAAAGAAGCACTCCAGGACCGTCCAGTTTGGACCGTATACTCGATCGCTCGTGTCAAATACACGGCACCCCCGACAAGCCAGCCAACCACACCAACAGGGAATGTTGGGTGTTCAAGCAGGCCGGCCAGTTAAATGCCGAAAACAAAGATAAGGGGTTACATAGCGAAGACGAGGAGGAGCCCCGGCCGCCGAACGCCGGAGGACAAAAGAGGTTCCCCCCACAAATGCGGACGGTGAACATGATATACGCAACCCACATCCCCAAGAGGAGCAGAAGCGTGCGCTAAGGGACGTATATGCGTTGGAGCCAGTCGCCCCAAAGTTCAACCCATGGCCCTCCTGTCCGATCACCTTTGATCGCAGGGATCACCCCACTAGTATCCCTCATGGCGGATTCGCCGCACTGGTCCTAGACCCAATCATAGACGGATTTCACCTCACTCGAGTCCTTATGGACGGCGGCAGCAACCTGAACCTGCTTTATCAGGACACCGTGCGCAAAATGGGTATATACCCCTCAAGGATCAAACCCACAAAACGAACTTCAAAGGCGTCATACCAGGTGTAGAGGCACATTGCACAGGCTCAGTCACACTGGAAGTGGTCTTTGGATCCCCGGATAACTTTTGAAGCGAGGAGTTAATCTTTGATATAGTCCCGTTCTGCAGTGGTTATCATGCACTGCTCGGGCGAACCACATTTGTGAGATTCAATACGGTACCGCATTATGCATACCTCAAGCTCAAGATGCCAGGACCTCGGGGGGTCATCACAGTCAATGGAAACACAGAGCGCTCTCTCCGCACGGAGGAGCACACTGCGGCCCTCGCAGCAGAAGCACAAAGCAGCCTCTTCAGGCAATCCACCAGTTCAGTGATTAAACACCCGGACACCGTCAAGCGCGCCTGGAGTAATCTGCAACAAGACCGCCTGGCACGTTCCGAGCTTGCATAGCAATGCAGCCCCCACCCTAGTCCCAGCCAAACGGCCAAATCCTTGCCACGGGTACATAATTACGCATTGAAAATACCATGGGCATAGGTGGGGGGGCACGACTACGGCATGCTCCAAAACGCGGCTCAACCGCAATAGGGGCTTCTCGCCTTATTATTTTTTCTCTCTTTCAGGACTTTACTCTCTGGAAACCCCCTCTGGTAGTACGATTGCCGGACAGACGATACAATAACCAAGGAGGTAGAAAGCTACATCGCATCATGGAATTCCTAGGTGGTCTCTGATAACGAGTAAAATACCCGCTTTAAATACCATTCCTCAGCTTGCCCTTGGAGGGGACATGTCAAATAGTCCTACTTTTTGCTTATCGCACTACTTGTATCATTCTGCTTCGACGCACCTTTTTGAATACACAATGCATAGCACTCGACTATTACCACATTCTCTATTCTTTTATATTTATATGTTCATTCATGACATTCACCACCCGTACACCCTGGTATGGCCAATATGTCAGGGGCTTAAGCGTACCCCATAATACGGCGTGAGAAGTCCGAACACTTTCGACAGTGCGGCACCCCGAACTTATAGCATTATATGCATCAGCTCTGAATCATGTCTTGGGTCAATAGTTGGGTTTTCCCGGTGTCGGTGTCAAAACCGGCGGATCTCGGGTAGGGGATCCTGAACTGCGCGTCTAAGGCGGATGGTAACAGGAGGCAGGGGATACGATGTTTTACCCAGGTTCGGGCCCTCTTGATGGAGGTAAAACCCTACGTCCTGCTTGATTTATTCTTGATGATATGAGTATTACAAGAGTTGATCTACCACGAGAATGGAGAGGCTAAACCCTAGAAGCTAGCCTATGGTATGATTGTAGGTTGTCCTACGGACTAAAACCCACCGGTTTATATAGACACCGGAGGGGGCTAGGGTTACACAAGGTCGGTTACAAAGAAGGAGATATACATGTTTGTATTGCCTAGCTTGCCTTCCATGCCAAGTAGAGTCCCATCCGGACACCAGACAAAGTCTTCAATCTTGTATCTTCATAGTCCAACAGTCCAGCCAAAGGATATAGTCCGGCTGTCCGGATACCCCCTAATCCAGGACTCACTCAGTAGCCCCCGAACCAGGCTTCAATGACGATGAGTCCGGCGCACAGTTGTCTTCGGTATTGCAAGGCAGGTTCTTCTCCATCTTTCGAACGTTTGTAAAGCAGTGTCCGGTCCCATAAATGTTGGGACCTCTTGGCTTCTGTGCCCAATAAGGGATATCGACTAAATACGAGGCGCCAGGGCGTTTTTACATTCACCCCCTAGCCAGATAAATAAATTGTCTATTGAAGGGATGGGGATCCTTAGATCCAATCCATACCATCCTCCCCGAGCAAGAATCCATCAGAGCGCGTTTCCGGAAAGATCCATTCTAGCATGGCCGACCTCCGCAGCTCCTCCTCCCGCCCTCGTAGCCCTAAGCTCGGTGATTGGGAGAGGTGTTCAGTCTCGCACAGTCGATTAGTCGAACTGCATACTAAGGATTTCTCCCAACGGCGTATATGGTGCCCGTTCGAGCCGGGCTCGCCACCTACCATGGCGGGGAGCAAGCGGAGAGCTTTCCCTACCCCTCTATGGGGGAACGGGTCTGCCTTGTTCCCTATTTATTAAGAGGACTCGGATTTCCAATTCATCCATTCCTCCGCGGGCTCCTGGAGTTCTACGGCATCCAATTACACAATTTCACCCCCGCCTCCATCATACATATCGCCGGCTATGTTGCTCTCTACGAGTTGTTCCTGGGCTGCGAGGCTCACTTCGAGCTGTGGAAAAGGCTATTTTGCCTCGTCCCTCGCACACATAGGGGGTCACTTTATCAAGTGGGCGGAGCCGAAATATGCTGCATCGCCGATACCGGATACCTGTCCGGTACCCCAAAGAAGTCGTCCGAAGACTGGCCTTCAGAATGGTTTTATATGGAGGACGTTCCCCTTCCGGACCCTGTTCGACGGGGTCTTCCTGAGTTCAACAATGCTCCTCTGAAGAAACGTCGAAGTTGGCGCCCACGGAGCCCCCAGGTGGAAGACAATGGAGAAGTCCTTTATCTGATGAACCGGATTAAAGCACTGACTCGATCAGGATTGATAGTAATCAAAGTTATGTCGATTTGCATAATGCGGGGAGTGCAACCACTTCAATATCGTGGGCACCCCTTGTGGTGTTTTAACGGGGCGGATGATGCCACCCGCTGCGGGAGTAAGGGTACGGACAATGCCGCCGCTTTAGCGAAAATTCTGTCCGAATTGTTCAAGGGTGAGGAAGAGGAGTTCACCCGCATCAAGCCACGGGATGGATTCTCCATGTACAATCCTCCAAGCTAGGTAAGTTATATCTCCCTGCTCCCATTTCTCCTGCATTCTTTGTCATAAGTATTCACCTTGCCATTTTGTGGCAGAAACTGCGAAAAGCCATAAAGGAGGTCAGCAGCCCTTCTCCACAACCGCAGGACCCTGACCGGGCCCTCGACTCCGGACTTGAAGAAGATCTGGTTATATTCGTGGAGCTGATAGACCGGCAGTTCTATCAGTTAAGCTGCGATGATGCCATGGTGGCCATTACGGCCGACTATCCCGGACTGCTCCCTGCATCGCACGTAAGAAAAACCAAAAATCCCAACTCCAAAAACTAGGATCCCCTTTTAGACACTTCACCCACTATATACACATGGCATTTTTTACAGGGAAGGCGTTCGGGACGCCCTGCCGAACCCGCAGCAACTCGCCAACAAGAGGCACCGAGGCCGGGTAGGCCAAAAAGGAAGGCGGTCAGGACGGAGACGCCGACGCAAAGGTATGACAAAAAACCCCGCTCCATGGTTGTCGTCTCTCTCGAAATATAATGACGCCCGTGTTTCTTTAACAAAAAAATGCTCGCCAGAATATGTCCGGCGATGTTACTAATCACGCTTCCACCAGTCGGGCGCCAGGACCAGACATAGAGGCGGAAACCGATATGGGGCGGGCGCCGGATAATCCCCCTATAGAGGATGTGGATAGATTATCCGCTACAAACTCAGAAGTGGAAAGCACCATGAATCATAGGCGCCGCCGGGCCGTACTCCATGACGCTTGTTTCTCACCAGAGGCATTTGATGCCTTCAATTCTGGAGAGGCGTACCTCCGAGCTGCTCAAGATGGTCTAGCTAGAGCCACGGATCAGTATGTAAAGGATGTACGGGTAAGTAAATCTGACGATTTATATGTATCAGTAGCCCCTGAGACTTGAAATAGTTAGCAGAACTGATTTAAGGATCATCTTTATTGTGCAGGTTCTCACAGAGAAGAATACTAGGCTGTCACAGGAGCTAGAGGAATGCAAGACCCAACTGTGGGCTGGTGTTGCCGCATTGCAGGAACCGAAAAAGTCACCCATTGGTAACATTTACTTTAAAGAATGATGGTTACCATATAGTGTGCGGCATGGCTGCAGATCTAACAATAGATGTTGTAGATGAATCCGGAGAAAATCCGGAGGACCAGCATGTTATGCGACAACTAGAGGCTGGTAAACGCGTGCTGACTAAGGTTAGGCGGGAGAAAAACAATCTCCAAGACGCCAATATCAAGCTGAGCATGGAACTAAAATATGTTCGATCCCAGCTTGCAGACTCCAAGAAGGAGAATAAGCGGCTTCGGCGTGGCATTTTTAGTAAGTGCTTGAACGAATCCTTTTGAAGGAGTTCGGCGAAGAATCCGACTAACAACGTTATGTCTGTAGGTATGCTGACGAGTCGTCCCGCGGGGGAAATGCCCGGATCTGTGGGTGATCTTCTAACCGAGCTCTCACATCTGCACGAACAAGTTCGGCAGGTGATGCAAGGTGTTGCCCAGGCCTTGTGGCCATCCGTCTCCCTGCCAGAGGGCGTTGCAGAGCTTACGGAGAAGCTCAAGGGAGCATGACGGCGCTTCCGATTATGGAAGATATCGGCCTGCCGACAGGGTGCCAGAGAAGCCTGGGCCATGGTGAAGACGCGGTATACCAAGGCAGACCCAAATCACATGGCCGAGGTCGGACCTGTGGGGCCCGACGGAAAAGAGATCCCCATTAGCTTAGTTTATGGGCAAGTAGAATTGGCCGCAAAGTATTCCCAACAGGATTGTAAGCTAGATCGCCTGTTGGATGGTATAGAAGAGGAATTTAGTCAGTCTGCATGACTATGTAATTAAAGTGACATGTATAATGCCTTCTAGCCGGATTGTAGATCATTTGTCTTGGCGGACCTTTTCGCTTCAACCACGGGACCCGATAGTCCGGAGTGTATCCGAATACCCGCTCAGTTATATAAGAACCGGGGTACGCGTGGAGACCAGGCGTAGGGGTCATTAGTGCTTGAACAGACAAGTGCCCAACTAGTTATGTTATATTACATGGGTAGTAAGAAACATCTTCCAGGGAGAATAGTTCCGTTAAGGGTTCCTTTCCATGGGTAAGCATGCCCTAAAGTGCATGTCCGTACTGCGATAGGAAATGCAGGAAAAACATCTGGGGGCAGATATGGCCAATAAATAAAAATCATCTTTTGTTCACCGACCGAATATTCCCTTAAGAACGCTAGCTTTCGGCTTCACCCAGTCTGAGGTACACATCCGGCTGACCCGGCAGTAACAATCGCAGAGGTGCTCCCCTTAAGCCCTAGCCGAACTAATGGGAACGTAGGGCATAAATACAAGAGCCAGGCAACCCAGCTTGGCCAAAACTTAAGTCATATCAATGCATATAATGGAGAAAAAAGCTACATGCGGAAGCATGACACATGTGCGGGGCCTGAGGCCCAGATAAATAATTAAGCTTCTGTAAAAGAAGCCCCCAGGTATGACGAGCACGGTGAGCGCATCTATAATGTGCAAGCGAGGCACAAGTTGGCCCTTGAAGGCCTAGAGAAAGAATAAAAGAAAGGAAGAAAGAAAAACAAGACAGATAATGTATATGCAAAAAATGGACAAAGGGAGGGGACGAAAATAGAGTCTGGTGCTAGGCGTAGAATCTTCGGAGCCTGGCCGCGTTTCATGGGTTTGGCTCGAGTCGACTAGTCGATGCATCCCCCAGTCGGTACGCTCCACATGTCAGAACTTGGTCAATAATGAAGGGACCTTCCCATTTGGGCTTGAGCTTGTTCTTTTTCTTATCCGGCAAGTGTAGAACTAGTTCGCCAACATTATAAGTTTTGGCCCATACTTCTCTACTTTGGTATCTGCGAGCCTGTTGCTGATAAAATGCGGAACGGGCTTTGGCTACGTTGCGCTCCTCCTCTAGGGTGTCCAGACTATCCTGCCGATCGAGCTCGGCTTCTGTTTCTTTGTACATGCGCACTCGAGGTGAGTCATGAATTATGTCACAGGGCAAGACTGCCTCTGCGGCGTACACCATAAAGAAGGGTGTATATCCGGTACTACGATTCGGCGTGGTCCGCAGCCCCCAGAGTACGGAGTCGAGTTCCTCTACCCAGTGCGTGTTAGACTCCGTTAAGGAACGCACTAATCTGGGTTTAATGACGCTCATTATAAGACCGTTTGCTCACTTGAGTTGACCATTGGTTTGTGGGTGATAGACTGAAGCATAATCGAGTTGGATGCCCATTTTGCTGCACCAGAGTTTTACCTCATCGGCTGTGAAGTTTGTGCCGTTGTCGGTCATGATGCTGTGGGGGACGCCATAACGGTGTAGGACCCCAGATATGAAGTCTATCACTGGTCCGGATTCGGCTGTTTTAACTGGTTTGGCCTCTATCCATTTGGTGAATTTATCCACCTTGACCAGTAAGTATTTTTTCTTGTGGGTCCCCCATTTAAGGGGTCCAACCATGTCAAGCCCCCAGACCGCGATGGGCCACGTAAGGGGGATTGTTTGGAGGGCGGTGGGTGGCATGTGGCTTTGATTTGCAAAGAGCTGGAAACCAGCGCAACGTTGGACCAAGTCTTGTGCATCTGCCCAGGCTATTGGCCAATAGAATCCTGTACGGAAGGACTTGCTTACAAGAGCCCGGGCTGCGGCGTGGTGACCGCCGAGTACGGCGTGGATTTCTGCCAAAAGGTTTCGCCCTTCCTCTTCGGAGGTGCACCTTTGAAGGACTCCGGTAGTGCTTTTTTTTATACATTTCTCCCTCCTGGACCCTGTAGGCCTTAGATCGCCGCACTATGCAGCGTGCCTCATTTTGGTCCTTCGGAAGTTCTTGCCTAGTTAGGTAGGCCAGGAATGGTTCTGTCCACAGGGAGATAATGGCCATTATTATGTGGGCAGAAGGTGTTATCTCGGTGGCGGAGCCTCCGATTGTGTCAGAGTATTCGGTATCGGGCATTTTGGCCAGGTCCAGACTATTGTTACCGGTGTCCCCTTCCCATACTACGGATCACATTTTGCGCCGATGCGGGCGAGGATATCCACCGCTTGATTGTTTTCCCGAGCCACATGGTGAAATTCAAGTCCCTTGAACCGAGCTGACATTTTTAGGACGGCATTTCGGTAGGCTGCCATTTTTGGATCCTTGGCGTCAAAGTCTCCATTTATTTGGGATATTGCAAGGTTTGAATCCCCACGCACCTCCAGGCGTTGAATGCCCATGCAGACTGCCATCCGAAGACCATGCAACAGATCTTTGTATTCGGCCGCGTTGTTGGAGTCTGCGTACAACATTTGTAGTACGTACTGAACGGTATCTCCGGTTGGGGATGTCAAGACGACACCAGCCCCTAGACCAGCCAGCATTTTAGAACCGTCGAAGTGCATGATCCAATTGGAGTATGCGCCGTACTCTTTAGGGAGTTCGGCCTCCGTCCATTCGGCGACAAAGTCGGCCAATACTTGTGACTTAATGGCCCGTCGAGGTTTATATGTTATGTCGAATGGGAGGAGCTCAATGGCCCATTTAGCAATCCGTCCCGTAGCGTCGCGGTTGTTTATAATATCATTAAGTGGCACTTCTGAGGCTACTGTAATCGAACACTCTTGAAAGTAGTGTCGCGGCTTCCGGGATGCCATGAATACCGCATAGGCTATCTTTTGATAATGTGGGTACCGTGATTTGCATGGAGTGAGGACGGTGGATAGATAGTATACCGGCTTTTGAAGAGGGAATTTATGTCCGTCAGCTTCTCGTTCGACGACGAGCACTACGATTACAACTTGATGAGTTGCTGCAATGTACAACAGCATTGGTTCGCCAATGTTTGGCGCGGCCAGGACTGGGTTGGTTGCCAAAATGGCCTTTATTTCTTCCAATCCGGCTGTGGCAGCGTCCGTCCACTCGAAGTGTTCGGTACACCGAAGGAGGCGATAAAGGGGTAAAGCTTTTTCTCCTAAGCGGGAGATAAAGCGGCTTAGAGCCTCCATGCATCCAGTTAACTTCTGGATTTGTTTGAGGTCTGTTGGGGTAGCCAACTGTGACAAAGCTCGGATTTTGGCCGGATTAGCTTCAATACCTCTACTGGAGACAATGAAACCCAGGAGCTTTCCGGCTGGTACGCCGAAAACGCATTTTTCTGGATTGAGCTTGATGTCGTATGTTCGGAGGTTGTCCAATGTGAGCCTCAAGTCGTCTATCAAAGAGTCGACGTGCTTGGTTTTGACTACCACATCGTCTATGTATGCCTCTACTGTTTTGCCGATTTGTTTCTCCAGACATGTCTGAATCATGCGCTGATATGTTGCGCTAGCATTTTTGAGCCCGAAAGGCATTGTGTTGAAACACAAGGGACCGTATGGTGTGATGAATGCCGTTGCGGCTTGGTCGGACTCCACCATCTTGATTTGGTCGTAACCGGAGTATGCGTCGAGGAAACACAATGACTCGTGTCTTGCGGTAGCATCGATAATTTGATCGATGCGGGGGAGGGGGTCCTTTGGGCAAGCTTTATTGAGGTCCTTGAAATTGACACAAAGGCGCCAGGATTTATCCTTCTTTGGTACCATCACCAGGTTTGCTAGCCAGTCCGGGTGTTTTATCTCTCTGATGAATCCAGCCTCCAATAACTTGGCTAGTTCCTCTCCCATGGCCTGTCTCTTAGGTTCGGAGAAACGCCGAAGAAATTGCTTGACCGGCTTGAATCCCTTTAGGATATTGAGGCTATGCTCGGCCAGCCTGCATGGGATTCCTGGCATGTATGAGGGGTGCCAGGCGAATATGTCCCAATTCTCGCGCAGGAACACTCGTAGTGCGGCGTCCATGGCGGGGTTTAACTGTGCCCCGATGGAGGCTGTTTTTGTAGGGTCCATTGGGTGGACTTGGAATTTGACTAATTCATCCGCTGGTTAAAAAGAGGTGGACTTGGATCTCTTATTGAGTATCACGTCGTCCCTGTCCACTATGGAGCGTAGCGTGGTTAATTTCTCGACCGAGAGGGCTTTGGATAATGCCTCGAGGGCCAGTGCGGCTGTTTTGTTTTCGGCGTGGAGTGCTGTGTCCGGATCACTGGCGAGGGTGATGATTTCGTTGGGCCCGGGCATTTTGAGCTTCATGTACCCATAATGGGGTACAGCTTGGAAGATCGTGAACGCCTCACGTCCTAAAAGGGCGTGGTATCCACAGCTGAACGGGGCCAGTTGAAATGTAATTTCTTCGAACCTATAATTCTCTGGCGTACCGAATACCACATCTAGTGTGATTTTCCCAGCGCATCGTGCCTCCCGACTGGGTATGATTCCTCTGAAGGTTGTGCTACTTTCCTCAATGCGGTTCTAGTCTATTTCCATTTTTTAAGAGTTTCCTCGTATATGAGGTTTAATCCGCTGCCGCCGTCCATGAGTACTTTGGTGAGTCGAAAGCTATCAACAATTGGACTAAGGACCAGTGCGGCTGGTGCTCGGGGTGTTCGGAATTTAGGTTCATGTCACTCCATGGATTTATTGCTGCTACGTGGCAGATTTCGGCCATGCTGCGGAGTGTACGCTTGCGCCTATTATTTGACGCAAATGCCTCAAAGACTGTTAACACCGTATTGTTATCCACGGGATGGTACTCTGTGACATTTGGGATAAGGAGATCCTCACCACTTTTCTCCACCTGTCGGAGTATCCAACATGCTCTAAGGCTGTGCGTTGGTATTGTATCCGCTGTACTATGAATTTGGCAGGGTCCGTTAAGCCATCCCTCCAGTACGGTTCCATGCCCTGTAGAGGATTTTTGTTTCTTTGCAACTAGCTCGGGTGTCTTACGATGGTGCACCCTTTTACTTTGGACTGGGTGTGTATTCGGAGCCGGATTATCCCAAATTTTTGTTTCGGTTTTCCAGGCATTTTCCATCGCACAGTACTTTCGTACTATGGACGCCAAGTCAGCGAAGCATGATATATCACGGCGACCTAAGGCGTTAAGGATTCCCTTGTCCGTGCAATTATTGCAGAAAAGTGAGACTGCATCTTCCTCGTGACAGTCCTTATCCTTGTTCATCACAAGGAGGAATCTGGCCCAATAATGATGTACTATTTCATGGGGCTCCTGCCTGATGTGGGAAAGATCGTTTATGTCTGGGTGGGTGGGTGGATTTGAGTCCGAACCCCTACCCGATCTGAGACCCAGGGGCCGAGGAGTTTCCAATCTTGGAAGTTCGGGTTCCGGAGTGTTACCCGATAAGTCTGGCCCGCTGCCTGATTCCAGGTTCAGGGCTTGGGTGGTGTCCTTCCGCAAGTGGGTATCCGGCTCGGAGAGCTCAGGAATCCGTACATAATTAGTCCTCAAAATAGAGGAAGAGTTGCCGCATTGTTCCTCCACCACCGCAACATGATGGGTGACCGATGGAGAGTTAATCTACCTTTGATCGGGTTTAAGCCCAATCTGATCATAGTATGTAGCGACTCCCAAGGCGGCGATGCGATCCAAGAGTTCGTTTAGGGAAGAGAGCTCCATTGGATCCATCTGCTGGCGACTTCCAAGCCGACGTGGAGGCTGTTTTTGATGACCCGAGTAGTCATCGTCGGTGCAGCGGCCGAACGGGCAGTTATGACGAAACTGCCTAGCTGGAGAGTTTGGCCGACAGCCAGAGCTCCCCTGGCGGTAATGTTGCTTTTAACAACGAGATGAGGCATCCTTCCTTACGGCAACGTCACAGTGGAACTCTCAATGAAAGCACCAATGTCGGTGTCAAAACCGGCGGATCTCGGGTAGGGGGTCCCGAACTGTGCGTCTAAGGCGGATGGTAACAGGAGGCAGGGGAGACGATGTTTTACCCAGGTTCGGGCCCTCTTGATGGAGGTAAAACCCTACGTCCTGCTTGATTTATTCTTGATGATATGAGTATTACAAGAGTTGATCTACCACGAGATCGGAGAGGCTAAACCCTAGAAGCTAGCCTATGGTATGATTATATGTTGTCCTGCGGACTAAAACCCTCCGGTTTATATAGACACCGGAGGGGGCTAGGGTTACACAAGGTCGGTTACAAAGAAGGAGATATACATATCCGTATTGCCTAGCTTGCCTTCCACGCCAAGTAGAGTCCCATCCGGACACGAGACGAAGTCTTCAATCTTGTATCTTCATAGTCCAACAGTCCGGCCAAAGGATATAGTCTAGTTGTCCGGATACCCCCTAATCCAGGACTCCCTCACCCGGCTCCCATGTTTTGGTACCTTACGTTCCGCTATATCGGCTAAGGTAGCACTGGGAGAACTATTGCGATTGTGCCCCGGTTCATCTGGGCAAGCACCTCAGTAGAGAAAGCTAAAACTGACTGTCATGATAAGGCGAGAGTTGGTCGCTGTTCGAGAGGCCTCGAGTCCCTAAAGACTTATGCTGCTTAGGGTGAGGAGTCGTCTTTGTCCGGCATAGGCGTGTATAGTGCCCCGAATTTGGCCTTCCAAATACTAGGGGCTTCGCCCAAATTTGAAATTGTAGACTTCTATGGCTAAGTGAGAGTGATAAAGCATTATAGTCCGATTGCCTTGTTCATTGTGCTGAGCACCTCCCTCGAAGGACCCACCAATGGGAAAAAGAGTGCTCAGATTTATCCCGAACACCCCAGCACTCGTAGCATGGGGGCAGAAGCCGATGACTGGGCATCTCTCAGATTTGATAAATAGCCGCACAGAAGGTAATATTTTAAATTCAAACAAGTGTTGCATAACGCACATGAACAAGTTTTCATAATACAGGATCACACGAGCAAGTTCATTCAAAAATTACATCTTTCGCACACTCTTCCGCCACAAGACAGGCAACCTTCAGGACACCCTCATAATACATTTCAGGGTGGCGATGCTCCTTGCCCTACGGCGGCCCCTCCTTCACCAGCTTCTCGGCATCCATCTTGGCCCAGTGCACCTTCGCACGGGCAAAAGCCCGGCGTGCACCTTCGATGCAGACGGACCACTTTATGACTTACAACCGTGGGTAGGCATCCACAAGACGCCTCACCCGGCCGAAGTAGCTGTTGGGAAGGGAGTCGCCAGGCCACATCCGGACTATAAGGCCCTTCATAGCCAGTTCCACCGCCTTGTGTAGCTCGACCAGTTGCTTCAGCTGGTCGCTCACAGGCATCGGGTGTTCGGTCCCAGTATACTGAGACCGGAACAACTTCTCCGTCGAGCTTCCCTGCTCGGCCTGGTAGTACTTTGCGGCATCTGACATGCTGCGGGGCAAATTTGCGAATGCTCCTGGAGAGCTCCGGACTCGGGTAAGTAACAAGCAATTTACTTTCACATGCTTGCTTTGCATAATGAATGCCTTACCCGCCGCTATCTTCCTCTTCGCCTCAATTTCCTAGAGGTCC
This sequence comes from Triticum monococcum, assembly GCA_034509565.1. NCBI lineage: Eukaryota > Viridiplantae > Streptophyta > Magnoliopsida > Poales > Poaceae > Triticum > Triticum monococcum. Next base: position 746,942,450 of record CM067843.1, on the reverse strand, counting down.
TTTTGGGCTTCAGCCTTGGCACACTTTGTGCTCTCGAGGGCCGCGGCAAGCTCGGACTCTCGCGTCTTCGAGTCAAGCTCCAAAGTCTCGTGCTTCTTCACGAGAGCCTGGAGCTCTTGCTGCACCTCGCCCACCCGTGCCTCCTGTTTCTCCCGCTCGGTGCGCTCCTTGGCCGCTTTGTTTTTGGCCTCGGACAACGCTTGCTTCAGGGTCACCACTTCGGTCGTGGCCCCTGGCACATCCATGATGATCCTATTATTTTGCAACCACATCTTTTTTTTATTTTATATAGACAAGGTATTACTTACCTTTGTTCTCCTCGAGCTGCCTCTTGGTAAGGCCGAGCTCTTTCTCGGACCGCTCGAGGTTCTGCTTCAGTGCGGCGACCTCCGCAGTCAGTGCGGCAGAGGTCAGCAGCGAAGCCTGCATATGCATACACACATACTTATATTAGACTCCTGTAGATATTATTTGATCCTCTATTCAGCTTTTCTTTGTGAACACCAAACAAAGCATCAGGGGCTACTGTCTATGCAGTAATATTTTCCTATATTTCAAACACTTACCTCAAAGCCTGTTAGAAGGCTAGCACAGGCTTCAGTCAGTCCGCTCTTAGTGGACTGAACCTTCTTGATCACCACACTCATAATAGTGCGGTGCTCTTCGTCGATGGAAGCGCCGCGAAGCGCTCCCAGCAGGTTGTCCGGTGCCTCTGGATAGATAGAGGTCACCGGCACGGGCGGCTTGCCCCTCTTGGAAGGGGGCCGCCTGCCAGAGTCCGGAACCACTGGAGGTTCTGGCGCGGTGTTCGGCTGAGGGCCGAACTTGGAGCCCTTGGGAGTCTTGCTCCCTTTGCGCCTGGAGTCCGGGAGGTCGCGTTGAGGCGCCTTCGGGACTATCTCCCCCCGGCTCGGTTCCCCTTGAGACAGTACCTCGACATTGTCCGTAGGGCATGGGGAGGAGGCGGTTGGAAGTGTATCACTATTCATATCCGACGAGTCCAAGGAACCGTCCGACGAGGATACGTTGATACTGGCTCGGGACGGACTACATGATCATATTCAATGTTAGGAGAAGAAGTGTAATAAAAGTATGTTATGAGTTACTCTGGTATCCGAATACTTATGACTTCGCCAGGGGCTTGGCCCTGAGTAACCACTCGTCTTCGCTGTCGGCGGCGGTGGTGGAACAGTCCGGAAGGAGAGTCCTTCCCTTCTTGGACCCTTCGGCCTCCCCGGTTGGGGGGGCCTTCCTTTTCTTGTCTCCCCCGGCTGGAGGGGGAGAATCTTCATCTTCCTCCTCCGCGTTTTTATGGGAGGAGTGCGTCTCGAATTTATCGAACGATGAGTCCGATACCACCTGGTGCCAGGACCTCTTTCGGGTTCCCGTGGCCTTCTTCTTGATCTTCTTCTCCGGCACCCCATAAGGAGCCGGAGTCCACATCTCCGTCAGGAGATCGTCTGCAGGGTCTTCGGGCAGAGGGGCCGGATAGTCAATCTGCTCCGATGTCTCCACCCTGTCCTGTCAAAGGCATGGGAGCTCAGATCCCACACACGGTTAAACTATTGAAAATAAATACCCTACGAGATGTACAGAACTTACCGGATTTGCAGGGTGCACCACGCTTAGCCCGCGGTCCTCGGTAAGGGGAGGGGGGACCTCGGCACCCTTGAATAGCACCTTCCAGACTTCATTATGCGTCATGTCGAAGAGCTCGCACGGAGTCTGGAGATGGGCCGGGTTGAACTTCCATAAGTTGAAAGCCCATTGTTGACACCGGAGGATCCGGTGGAAGAGCATGACCTGGACTATGTTGACAAGCTTGAGTTTCTTGCCTATCATGTTCTAGATACACTTCTGGAGTCCGTCCAGCTCCACCGATGAGCCCCAGGACAGGCCCTTCTCCTTCCAGGAAGTGAGCCGCGTGGGGATTCCGGATCGAAACTCGGGGGGCCGCCACCCAGTTGGTGTCGCGCGGCTCGGCAATGTAGAACCACCCCGATTGCCACCCCTTCATGGTCTCCACATAGGAGTCCTCGAGACATGTAACGTTGGGCATTTTGCCCACCATGGCTCAGCTGCATTCTTCTTGTTAACCGCATACTACCTTTGGTTTGACATTGAAGGTCTTCAGCCACAGGCTGAAGTGGGGCCGGATGCAGAGGAAAGCCTCGCACACGACGATGAACGCCGAGATGTTGAGGATGAAATCGGGGCCAGATCATGGAAGTCCAGCCCATAATAGAACATAAGGCCACGGACGAATGGATGGAGGGGAAACCCCAGTCCACGGGCAAAGTGGGTGAGGAAAGCCACCCTTTCGTGAGGTTCCGGGGTAGGGACGATCTGCCCCGTGACTGGCAGCCAGTGCGCGATATCCGCGACAAAGTATCCGGCCCCGCACAGCTTTTTGATGTTTCCCTCCATGACGGAGGAGACCATCCACTTGCCTCTCGCTCTGGACATGTTTGGAGAGGGTTGAGGAGAAGGATGTGGACTTGGGCGCTGGAGCTCGAGTGCGCGAGAATGGATGAGCAAGGAGGAAGAAGGCGTGGGTAGAAAAAGGCGAACCCTTACCCCTTTATAAGGGCGGACTAAACTATGCGCCCCACCAGCCTGGTAAAACTCGCTTATCCCCCATGCGTCGTAATTGATGGCGCGGTTGGGTTACCCACGTCCATATTGATGGGAATCCCGTAATAAGGGGACACGATCTCTGCTTCGACAAGACATGCCAAGGAAACCGCCTCGCGAAACATGCTGAGGTTGGTTGTGAAAAATGATTCGAATGGTGACCTGGCCGTGTTGTGATGCCACACTGCGGAATGTGTCGGCTGATTAGATTTGTGAAAATATTATTCTCTCTACGGTTGTATGTGGAACTTGTTTTGCAGAGCCGTACACGATCCCCTACCTTGTTTGTAAAGGTTCGGTCACCGCCTCCAAGGGCACCAATAGTGGATTCACGGCATCTCGCATTGTGTGAGGGCATGAGGAGAATACGGTGGCCCTAGTGCCTTCTTGGGACCATTGTGCTTCCACACCACTCCAACGGAGACGCACTTCCCCTCAAAAGGAAGGAACTTTAGTAACACATCCTCGTCTTCACTGGCTCCACTCTTGGTTATCTCGTACCTTTACTTGTGCAAGCTTATATTGTGTTGCATCTCTTTCTTTCTTGTGTGCTTGTTGTTGTTGCATCATATAGGTTGCTCACCTAGTTGCATATCTAGACAACCTACTTTGATGCAAAGTTTAAATTGGCAAAGAATAGTTTAAAATTTGTTAGTTGCTTATTCAGCCCCTCCTCTAGTCAACTATATCGATCCTTTCAATTGGTACTGGAGCCACGTCTCTTTATTAAGGACTCTGCCGTCCGAAGAGTATGGTTGACACCATAGACGGTGGTGAGGAGCACTCCGGTGTGAATCCGTTCTCGTCTACGGCCGATGGGTGTACCACGGTCTCTCGTGAGGAGTTCAATGTGGCCTTGGACACATTGAAAACCTCCATGACGACCGAGGTTGAAAGCATGTTTAAAAAATTCTTAGAAGGCCTTAAACTTTCCACTGTACCAATGAAAGTGGGTGATCTCGCCAACAAGGTGACGGATGCTAACTCCGCTAAGGGGGAAGCTACCAGTGACAAAGTTCCTTTATCTAGTGGTAGAAATGGTAGTGGCATCTTTGCCCATGTGGAACCTCCTCTTACTTATGGAGGACCGATTCCCTCTACTCATTTAAATCATGCCGGCTCTCCTCCTAAGAATGTGAAAAATGAGGATTTTCATGTCTGGGTATATCGCTTTAAACATCATTTAAATCATGTTAATACTAATATTTGGAGAATCATTGAGCAAGGTTTCTATCCGCATGACCCAAGCAACGTCACCCCTAGAGAAGCCACGGATCATCAATTCAACGAGAATGCTCTCTTCATCATCCAAGATGCAATTCCATCCGAAGATATTGCACATCTCCGACCTTTCACCATGGCCAAGGAAGCATGGCACCGTGTTGTCTCCCTTTACAAGGTAAGCACAACCATTCAACGCTCCAACTATGAAGTGGTGCAGGATGAAGCTGATGAGTTTGCAATGAATGAAGATGAAGAACCTCGTGAGCTTTACCGGAGGTTAACCCCTCTTGCGGTCTCACTCCGAGATCATGGGAGCAAGGATACAGATGACAATTGAATCAAGCACAAGTTCCTCAAGGCCATGATGCCTTACCACAAGGCCATGTCCTCCGTCATCCGTCAAAGTCCGGACTTCCACACCTTGTCCTCAAGTGAAGTGTTGGATGAGCTTATGGCAATAAGGATCTTGGACAAGACCACCGACAATGCGGTGTTGCGTTCTCAAAGAGCTAAGAAGCCCAACCTTGCTTTGAAGGCCAAGGTTAGTGTGGAAGAAGAGGATGAAGAGGAAAAAGAGGAGAGCAATCCCGAAGATACAAAATATGCTTATCATGAGCACATGGCTCTCACTTCAAGGCAATTTCGGAGCAAGAAGAACACCCCAACTTCAACAAGAACAACACAAGTGGCACGAAGGTCAAGAAATGAGTGAGGACTTGCTATAATTGTGGAAATGTGAGCCACTTTGTTGCGGAGTGCCCATATGAGAAGAGGGAAGAAAATGGTGGCAAGATCATCCGAAAAGACAAGGCCAAGTCCTTCCCCAACAAGAGCAACTTCACCAAGAAGACTCCTCCCAAGGGGTTGGTGGCACAAGAAGAGTACAATGAGGATGATGATGATGATGAAGATGAAGATGGTGAGTCGGTCGCCATGGCCTCCGTTTCCATTGCGACAACTCCACGTGTGTCTCTCTTCGACTCACGCAATGAGAACATCACCGCCAAGTGCCTCATGGATAAAGCCACCAACAAGGTAACCCCCAACATCAAAACTACCAGCATTAATAATCCTTCTTTGACGGATTGCATTTATGAAGATGAGGAGTCTAATGAGGAGGAAAATGAATTTGAGTCTTTTACGAGTAAGCTCAAGGGTAAATCGAAGAAGCACTTTGTTGCTCTCTTGGAACAACTTGGTGAAGCCAATGACATGATCGAGCCTCGTGAAGAAACCATCTCTAAGATGGAGGGGCATATTCATGACTATGCTGATGAGATATCGGATCTCTCTAATGCTCTTGAGGAAGAGTGCGGTCATCGTTTGGCTCTTGAGGAGTCACACAACGATGACCATGCTAAATTGAAGAAAGATCTTGATCATGCTCTTGTTGTATCTCGTGTGCTAAATTTCGAGAAGACCAAACTTGGGGTTGATCTTGCTAGACTCAAGGAGGAGTTTGATATACTTGAAAACGCTCACAAGGCCTTGAAGGGTACTCATGCTAGTCTTAAAGAGTCTCATGATCAACTCCAAGTGAAGCTAACCAAGGAGAAAGCCACTTTTCCTCATATGGTTTTAATTGATAATGCAAATGCTACTAACCCTTGTTGTGAGCATGTGCATCTTGTTGAGGAGAATGCAAAGTTGAAGGAGCAACTTGAGAAAGGCCTTTTGTTGTTCATACAAGGTGAGAAGAACCTAAACGATCTTTTGAGCAATCAAAAGGAAGTTGTGGCCAAGGAGGGAATTGGGTTCGCACCCAAGTCCAAGAACAAGAAGAAGAATGACAAGACCAAACGACCTCCTCCTCTCAAGCAAACCTTTGTGAAAGAGAAAGAGGGTGCTTCTAAGGAGAAGAATAACAATGTGAAGGGTGGTGGTATCAAGAAGGGCAATGCCACCCCATCCAACAAAGCCGGCGACTTTAACCTTCCTATGTGTTATGTCATGCTAGTGATGGGCATGTTTATGCTAAATTTGTTGGTTCACCTTATGAGTACATTGAATGGTCTATTTGGGTTCCTAAGACCCTTGTCACTAACATCAAAGGACCCATTACAAAAACGGTTCCTAAAACCAAGCATTGATCTCTTGTAGGTGTTTTCTTCCGGTGGGGGATCATGGTTGCTCGATAGTGGAGCCACTAATCATATGACCGGAAGGAAGGACTTGGTCGTGGATGTGCACAAGATTCCATCTATGACCACCAATCTCGAGTGAGTGATGCCTCGTCTTCTAAGGTATTGGGACTTGGCAAGGTTGTCATTTGTAATGATCTCACGATCGAGAAGGTCATGCTTGTTGAGTCCCTTGCATACAATTTACTTTCTGTTCGTCAACTTGCACTCATGGGCTTTGCCACTTTCTTTGATATTGATACCGTGGCCCTCTTGTGGAGCAAGACTCTAAAAGTAGCCTTTGTTGGGCATGTTGAGAATGGTCTCTATGTGATTAACTTTTCAGAGCGACCCACTAAGACCACGACATGCCTAATGTCTAAAGTTGATGTGGGATGGCTTTGGCATCGCCGTTTAGCCCATGTCAATATGAGATCTTTGCAAAGTCTTCTCAAGGGGGCCATGTCCGTGGACTAACAAATGTTAGTTTTGCCAAAGATCGTGCTTGCAGTGCTTGCATTGAAGGAAAGTTACATGAGAAGGCTCACCCTCCCATGACTATCATTTACTCAAAGAGGCCTTTGGAGCTCCTTCACTTGGATCTCTTTGGGCCTCCATCCTTTGATAGTCTTGGGGGTAGAAAGTATTTCTTGGTGATCATGGATGACTATTCAAGATACACTTGGGAGTACTTCTTCAAGAGGAAGAGTGAGACTCAACAAACTGCCATTGATTTTGCAAATGAAGCTCAATGCCAACACAATGCAAAGATCTTGATGATAAGAAGTGACAACGGCACCAAGTTCAAGAACTACACCTTGGATAAGTTTCTTAGTGATGAGGGGATCAAGCATCAATATTCTGCACCTTAGACCCCTTAACAAAATGGTGTAGCAGAGAGGAAGAACCGGACGTTGATGGATGCGGCAAGGACCATGATGGCGGAGTTCAAGTCTCCATACAACTTTTGGGCCAAAGCCGTCAATACCGCGTGTCATGCATCCAATCGGCTCTATCTCTGCAAAGGCTTGAACAAAACTCCATATGAGATACTCACCGGTAACAAGCCCAACCTCAAGTACTTTCGGGTGTTCGGTGTAAGTGTTTCATTCTCAAGAAAGGTGTTTGTTTGTCTAAATTTGAGGCTAGAGCTCATGAGGGCATATTTTTTGGTTATGCTACAAACTCTCATGCTTACAGTGTCCTCAATAAGTCCACAGGACTTATTGAGGAGACATGTAACATGGAGTTTGATGAGAATAACGGCTCCCAAGTGGAGCAAAGTGGTACTTGTGATATTGCTGATGAAATTCCTCCCCAAGCCATAAGAAGAATGGGTGTTGGTTTTATCCTACCCATTGAGGAACCCCTTGTGGCCGAAGGAGAAGGACAATATTCCACTCAAGTGGAACCATCACCAACCCAAGACCCACACGCTTCCAAAGAACAAAGTGAAGGCCCTCAACCTCATGAACAAGATCAAGGGCAATATCAACCTCAAGATGGTGTTGAACCACCAAGTGATGCCCAAGGTCAAGTTCTCTCCTCCGAGCAAGTTCAAGATCAAGAACAAGCTCAAGACGGCGCTCAAGATGATCAAGTTACTGCTCCTCAACTCACACCTAAGGAGGAATTGGAGCGTCGTGCCACAAAGATTGCTTCCAAGCTCACTACCAAGGGTCATCCCATGACGAATGTGCTTGGAAGCATACGAAAGGGGGTAAGCACTTGTAGACAATTAGCAAAATTGTGAACATCACGTGTTTGTTTCTTGTGTTGAACCCCAAAAGGTCTATGAGGTGCTCGAGGATCCGGATTGGCTTAATGCCATGCTTGAAGAACTCAACAACTTCGAGCACAACAAGGTGTGGAGATTGGTGCCAAGGCCAATGGGGAATCATAATGTCATGGGAACCAAGTGGATTTTCAAGAACAAGCAAGATGCTCATGGGATTATCATTCGCAACAAGGCTCGGTTAGTAGTACAAGGCTACTCCCAAGTCAAGGGTATCGAGTACGGTGAAACCTTTTCTCCCGTTGCTCGCCTTGAATCCATTCATTTGTTGATTGCTTATGCTTCTCATCATAACTTTAAGTTGCAACAAATGGATGTAAAGAGTGCTTTTCTTAATGGTCCTATTAATGAGTTGGTGTATGTCAAACAACCCCCCGGGTTTGAGGATCCCTATTTCCCCGATCATGTGTATCAACTCGATAAGGCACTATATAGCCTTAAACAAGCCCCATATGCATGGTATGACCACCTTACCGAGTTGTTGCAAGATTGTGGGTTTGAAATTGGGAAAATCGACCCCACTCTGTTTACTAAGAAGGTCAAAGGGGAATTGTTTGTGTGCCAACTATATGTTGATGATATTATCTTTGGTTCCCCTAACAAAGCTTTCAATGAGGAATTTGCCGCTCTCATGACCTCAAAGTTCAAGATGTCCATGATGGGAGAGTTGAAGTTCTTTCTCGGGTTCGAAGTCAAACAAAGAAGAGAAGGAACCTTCATCAACCAAGCCAAATACACTCAAGACATGCTCAAGAGATTCAAGATAAGTGATGTCAATCTAGCTTCCACTCCAATGTCCGTAAATGCCAAGTTGACATAGATCCCAATGGTAAAGCGGTGGATCAAAAGGTATATCGCACCATGATTGGCTTCTTGCTTTACCTTTGTGCATCTAGACCGAATATCATGTTGAGTGTGGGAATTTGTGCACGGTTTCAAGCCGCACCTAAGGAAATCCACTTTGTGGCGGTTAAGTGAATCTTTCGATATTTGGCTCATACCCCAAACTTTGGCTTATGGTACCCAACAGGAGCAAATTTCAACCTTGTAGGCTATTCAGACTCTGATTGGGCGGGAGACAAAGTGGATAGGAAGTCCACTTCCGGAGGGTGCCAATTCCTTGGTTGCTCTTTGGTGAGTTGGTCATCTAAGACGCAAAGTTGTGTGTCTCTCTCGTCCACCGAAGCAGAGTATGTGGCCGCCGGTAGTTGTGCACAACTTCTATGGATGAGGCAAACTTTAAAGGATTATGATACGTCTCCAACGTATCTATAATTTTTGATTGTTCCATGCTATTATATTATCTGTTTTGGATGTTTAATGGGCTTTAACATGCTTTTTATATTATTTTTGGGACTAACCTATTAACCGGAGGCCCATTGCCATTTTCTGTTTTTTGCCTATTGTAGTGTTTCACAGAAAAGGAATATGAAACGGAATCCAAATGGAATGAAACCTTAGCGAGGATCTTTCTTGGAACAAACGCAATCCAGGAGACTTGGAGTGGAAGTCTGGAACTCCGTGAGGCGGCCACGAGGCAGGAGGGCGCGTCTCCCACCCTCGTGGGCCCCACGGAGCTCCACCAACGTACTTCTTTTTCCTATATATACTCTTATACCCTAAAAACATCAGGGGAGCCACGAAACCACTTTTCCACCGATGCAACCTTCTGTACTCATGAGATTCCATCTTGGGGCCTTTTTCGGCGATCTGTTGGAGGGGGAATCGATCACGGAGGGCTTCTACGTCAACACCATAGCCTCTCCGATAATGTGTGAGTAGTTTACCACAGACCTTCGGGTCCATAGTTATTAGCTAGATGGCTTCTTCTCTATCTTTGGTTCTCAATACAAAGTTATCCTTGATGTTCCTGGAGATCTATTCGATGTAATACTCTTTTGCGGTGTGTTTGCCGAGATCCGATGAATTGTGGATTTATGATCAATATTATCTAAGAAATAATATTTGGTTCTTCTATGAATTCTTATATGAATGATTTGATATCTTTGCAAGTCTCTTCAAATTATCGTTTTAGTTTCGCCTACTAGATTGATCTTTCTTGCAATGGGAGAAGTGCTTAGCTTTGGGTTCAATCTTGCGGTGTCCTTTCCCAGTGATAGTCGGGGCAGCAAGGCACGTATTGTATTATTGCCATCGAGGATAAAATGATGGGGTTTATATCATATTGCTTGAGTTTACCCCTCTACATCATGTCATCTTCCTTAATGCGTTACTCTGTTCTTATGAACTTAATACTCTAGACGCATGCTGGATAACGGTCGATGTGTGGAGTAATAGTAGTAGATGCAGAATCGTTTCGGTCTACTTGACACGGACGTGATGCCTATATTCGTGATCATTGCCTAGATATTCTCATAACTATGCGCTTTTCTATCAATTGATCGGCAGTAATTTGTTCACCCACCATAATATATGCTATCTTGAGAGAAGCCACTAGTGAAACCTATGGCCCTGGGTCTCTTTCCTATTATATTGCATCTCTTCTATTTACATCGCATCACGTTTACTATTTTGCAATCTTTACTTTCCAATCTATACAACAAAAATACCAAAAATATTTATCTTACTATCTTTATTAGATCTCACTTTTGCGAGTGGTCGTGAAGGGATTGACAATCCCTTTATCACGTTGGTTGCAAGGTTCTTGATTGTTTGTGCAGGTACTAGGTGACTTGCGTGTTATCTCCTACTGGATTGATACCTTGGTTCACAAAAACTGAGGGAAATTCTTACGCTACTTTGCTGCATCACCCTTTCCTCTTCAAGGGAAAACCAACGCATGCTCAAGAGGTAGCAAGAAGAATTTCTGGCACCCTTGCCGGGGAGATATACGCCAAGTCAAGACATACCAAGTACCCATCATAAACTATTCTCCCTCGCATTACATTATTTGCCATTCGCCTCTTGTTTTCCTCTCCCCCACTTCTAAAATGATTTTCGATAAGCTTTGCCTTTTCTTCGCCCCTCTTCCGTTCGTCCTTCTGTTTGCTCGTGTTACCATGTGCCTTCTATTTGCTTGCGTCTCCACTTGCTAAAAATCTATTGATATGGATCCTCATCCTCTTGCTAATCTTTTTAAAAGATCCAATTATGATGAACCAATTGCTAGTGAATTGAGTGCACTAGATTATCTTTATAAGGTTTTGCTTGAAATTCGTGAATCTGAAAATTATGATGAAGTTCTTTATGAAGTGATTCACTATAGATCTTTGAATAAAAAGCATGATTGCAATGATTTTATTATAGATTCTATTGATGTCAATTGTGTTAATGATATGCAAAACCTCAAGCTTGGGGATGCTAGTTTTGCTATGACTACTATTTGTTGCAATGATCGTGATTGTGGTGATTCTTGTTTTGATCTTGAAATTTTATTTAAGCCCCATGATGAATATGAGATTGATAATAGTGTTTGCAATATTATTGAAAGTGGGTTTGTAAGAGAGTCAACTTTAGATCCCACATATTTGGAGAATGTTCAATCTTATGAAATTTTTGATAAAAGTGGGTTTGGAGAGGTCATGACTTTAGTTAATGTTAATCCCACTATTTTGGAAGAGTGTCAACTTCGCATGCATGAGGATCGTGTTGAAAATATTTTATGTGATAGCTATTTTGTTGAATTTGCTTATGATCCTAGATGTAATTATTACGAGAGAGGAAAATATGACTGTAGAAATTTTCATGTTACTAAATTACCTCTCGTTATGTTGAGTTTGCTATTGTTTGTCTCCGCTTCCTTGCATATGCTAGTTTTTGCTTTCTATGATAATTTTTTTGCCTATAAGATGCCGATGCATAGGAAGTATGTTAGACTTAGATGTGTTTGTCATGTGTTTCATGATGCTCTCTTTGTGCTTCAATTCTTGTCTTTCATGTCAGCATCATTGAAATTATCAATGCCTAGCTAGGGGCGTTAAACGATAGCGCTTGTTGGGAGGCAACCCAATTTTATTTTTGTTCTTTGCTTTTTGTTCATGTTTAATAATAAATAATGCATATAGCTGCTGTTATGATTGTGTTTTTATGTTTCAATTACTGTTTGTGCCAAGTAAAGCCTTTAGGATCTTCTTAGGTGATTGTTGTTTGGTCTTGTTAAAAAAACAGAAAGTATGCGCTCACGAAAATAATTTTAATTTTTACCAGAGAGCGATAAAATACCAATTAGAACTGCAGTAGATCAATATACTTTTTCTCCTGGTCGTCCTAATTTTCAGAAATTTTGGAGTGACCGAAGTATTCGAAACATCCAGATTGCTAGAGACTGCTCTGTTTTGACAGATTTTGTTTTTCGTGTGTTGTTTGCTTATTTTGTTGAATCTCTGAGTAGTATCGGGGGGTATGAACCATAGAGAAGTTGGAACACAGTAGTTTTAACACCAATACAAATAAAGAATGAGTTCATTGCAGTACATTAAAGTGGTGGTTTATTTTCTTATACTAACAGAGCTCATGAGATTTTCTATTGAGTATTGTGTTGTGAAGTTTTCAAGTTTTTGGGTAAAGATTTGATGGATTTTGGAATAAGGAGTGACAAGAGCCTAATCTTGGGGATTCCCAAGCCACCCCAAGGTAAAATTCAAGGACAACCAAAAGCCTGAGCTTGGGGATGCCCCGGAAGGCATCCCCTCTTTCGTCTTCGTCTATCGGTAACTTTACTTGAGGCTATATTTTTATTCACCACATGATATATGTTTTGCTTGGAGCGTCTTGTATGATTTGAGTCTTTGCTTTTTAGTTTACCACAATCATCCTTGCTGTACACACCTTTGGGGAGAGACACGCATGAATCGGAATTTATTAGAGTACTCTATGTGCTTCACTTATATCTTTTGAGCTAGATAATTTTGCTCTAGTGCTTCACTTATATCTTTTTATAGCACGGTGGTGGTTTTATTTTGAGAGTCTTTTAGGACAGCATGGTAATTTTCTTTGGCTATAAAATTAGTCCTAATATGATGAGCATCCAAGATGAGTAAAAACTATCATATAAAGTGCATTGAATACTATGAGAAGTTTGATTCCTTATGATTGTTTTGAGATATGAAGATGGTGTAATATTAGAGTCATTCTAGTTGAGTAGTTGTGAATTTGAGAGATACTTGTGTTAAAGTTTGTGATTCCCATAGGATGCACGTATGGTGAACCGTTATGTGATGAAGTCAGAGCATGATTTATTTATTGATTGTCTTCCTTATGAGTGGCGGTCGGGGACGAGCGATGGTCTTTTCCTACCAATCTATCCCCCTAGGAGCATGCATGTAGTACTTTGTTTTGATAACTAATAAATGTTTGCAATAAGTATATGAGTTCTTTATGACTAATGTGGAGTCCATGGATTATATGCACTCACACCCTTCCACCATTGTTAGCCTCTCTAATACCGCGCACCTTTCGCCAGTATCATACACCCACCATATACCTTCCTCAAAATAGCCACCATACCTACCTATTATGGCATTTCCATAGCCAATCCGTGATATATTGCCATGCAACTTTCCACTGTTTCGTTTATTATGACACGCTCCATCATTGTCATATTGTTTTGCATGATCATGTAGTTGACATCGTATTTGTGGCAAAGCCACCATTCATAATTCTTTCACACATGTCACTCTTGATTCATTGCACATCCTGGTACACCGCCGGAGGCATTCACATAGAGTCATATTTTGTTTTAAGTATTGAGTTGTAATTCTTGAGTAGTAAGTAAATAAAAGTGAGATGATCATTATTATTTGAGCATTGTCCCAGTGAGGAAAGGATGATGGAGACTATGATTCCTGCACAAGTCGGGATGAGACTCCGAACGAAAAAAAGAGGCCACAAAAAAGAGAAAGGCCCAAATAAAAAATGAGAGAAAAGAGAGAAGGGACAATGCTACTATCCTTTTACCACACTTGTGCTTCAAAGTAGCACCATGATATTCATGATAGAGAGTCTCCTATATTGTCACTTTCGTATACTAGTGGGAATTTTTCATTATAGAAATTGGCTTGTATATTCCAATGATGGGCTCCCTCAAACTGCCCAAGGTCTTCATGAGCAAGCAAGTTGGATGCACACCCACTTAGTTTCTTTTGTTGAGCTTTCATACACTTATAGTTCTAGTGCATCCGTTGCATGGCAATCCTTACTCACTCACATTGATATCTATTGACGGGTGAGGGAGTCCTGGACTAAGGGGTCCTCGGGCATCCGACCTGTTATCTATGGGCCGGACTGATGGGCTGTGAGGATATGAAGACCGAAGACTGTACCCGTGTCCGGATGGGACTCTCCTTGGCGTGGAAGGCAAACTTGGCGAACAATTATGAAGATTCCATCTTATGTAACCGACGCTGTGTAACCCTAGATCCCCCTAGTGTCTATATAAACCGGAGGGTGTAGTCTGGAGAGGATATACTCAATACCGTAGTTATACAGGCTAGACTTCTAGGGTTTAGCCATTACGATCTCATGGTAGATCAACTCTTGTAATACTCATATTCATCAAGATCAATCAAGCAGGAAGTAGGGTATTACCTCCATAGAGAGGGCCCGAACCGGGGTAAACATCGTGTCCCCTGTCTCCTGTTACCATCAACCTTAGACGCACAGTTCGGGACCCCCTACCCGAGGTCCGCCGGTTTTGACACCGACATTGGTGCTTTCATTAGGAGTTCCTCTGTGCTATCGCTGAAAGGTTTGATGTCCCCTTCAATCATCAATAATGACGCTGTCTGCGGAGAAACTTTCCTCCCCGGGCAGATCTTCGTATTCGGCGGCTTCGCACAGCGGGCCAACTCGTTTGGCCATCTGGAGCAGATCGAAAGCTACGCCCCTGGCCATCAGGTCAGATTCGGGAGCTTGAACTACGTCGCGGACATCCGTGGAGACTTGATCTTCGCCGGATTCGATACCGCGATGGCCGCTCCCAGTCACCCTGATGATCATGACCTAAATCTGTCATCGGGCCGCATCCAGGAGATCGCTCCTGTAACCGCTCTGGCCCTAGAGACGGAGCAGGCTGCGCCATCCAAAGACGGGAGGATTAACTCCACCTCGGAGGCCGCAGACTCCACGGTATTGGAGCCGCACATGGACCTGCTCTCACACGATGCCTATGCCACCGGAATGCTGGACTCGTCTCCAGCTGTAGGTTCCGAACCGCGCGAGCCCGTGGACGCCGAGCTTGATCGTTTATCGATCTTCAAATTCGGTGCCGTAGACATCTTCCAGCACTCACCTTTGGGCGAGGTGTTAAACTCATTAAAAAACATGTCGTTGGCGGAGGACTCTTAGTCGAACTATATCCGGCTTGAACTAGGGGCTGACGATGGAGAATTTTACTTCCCACCCGCCACCCACTTTATAGCCATGATCGAGGATTTGACCGACGAACTTGATTACGACTCTGAGGACATCGACAGTATGGAAGACGATGCTGGAGAAGAAGAGGCCCAGAACCCGCCGTTCACCGGACGCTGGACGACCACTTCCTCGTATGACGTATACATGGTGGATGCACCAAAGGAGACCAATGGCGACGATAAGGAAGACCTAGTTGAGGATAAACCTACTGAAATACATTCCAAGCGCCGGCGTCAGCAGCGCCGCTCTAAGTCACGCCGCAGTAAATACAGCAACATCGGCACAGGAGAAGATGACACTCCGGAAGGTGTCGAAGACAACGAAGACCCCGTCGATAAAACAAACAAACAACATGAACGGGAAGACAAGCAGGTTAGCCCTGTTAAACAGGCCACGCACGAAGATTCAGAGGACGATAATTACCCCCCGTTCTCCGAAGATGAGGTGAGCCTCGGCACCGAAGATTTCATCGTGCCCGAGGAACCTCTTGAGTAGGAGCGCTTCAAGCGCCAGCTAATAGCCACGGCAAGGAGCCTAAAAAAGAAGCAACAGCAGCTTCAAGATGACCAAGATTTGCTGAATGATAAATGGATTGATGTCCTGGCAGTTGAAGAATACGGCCTCAAGCACCCAACCAAAAGCTACCCAAAGCGCAAATTGCTACCTCAGTTTGATGAGGAGGCGCCGGAGTACATACCACCATCGCCCAATACGGCCGACCGACCACCACGTGGTCAGGAGAAAACAGCAACTCATGCCGAACACCAGCCCGCCCCGCGTCATCACTCGGGCAGAGGTAAATTAGCCCACGGCCATACATATGACCTCCAGCGGAACCTGAATAATAAAGCAGGACATACAAGATCAATCTACGTGTCATGGGTTTGTCACGGCAGATGTCCTTGTGAAAGGACTTAGTCGTGGAGCCATTGCTACGGGTTAGCTTAAAGGGGTTAAACTGGACAAGGGGACACGGGGAGTTTTATACTAGTTCGGCCCCTTCAAGGAAGGTAAAAGCCTACGTCTAGTTGTGATTGGTATTGCTAGGGTTTCGAAGGTCAGGGAGCGAATCCGCTTTGTCTCGCTCTCGAGTTGTTGTTCGTACCTAAACCGCTGCTGGGTCGTCCCTTTATATACATAGGTCGATCCCCGCCGGGTTACAGAGTCCCGAAGCCCGATCATAAACGTGTCCGGTTCGGTCTCTGTCCTTCCTATCTTACAACACAAGTTACATGACCGGGTTGGTTTATAACTACAGGCTTTAACCCGCCTTTGGGCCTTGGGCCTTCGTAAAGCGCCATCATTCTTGCATCTTCATGGGCTTCTAGTCTTCAAGGAGTTAACCCAGCTACTCCTGGACGGTTTATCTCCAGTAGTAATATCCCCAACATTAGGCCCCAGATTGGTTTGAACTTTTTCATGTCAATCTTCAACACTTAGAAAAATTCCTCCCACATAGCTTCACCTTGATCTTGTAAACCGCCATGACGTCATACTTCATGATTATGATAAACCGCCCTGACGGCATCTATCCGTTGAAGCTGAAGATTACCTTCGTTAATGTGTATTCAGTCACTGAGGCGACACCTTTATTAATTTATCCATTTTTGCACTCCTCGATTCCCACACTTGTCATTTTATCGCTTCGCCTTATAAATAGGGGCAGAGAACCCCTTTCTTTTCTTTCCGCTAGCCCTTCATCCCTTCTTCTTCCTCGCGACGCCTCCGCACCTGAGCGCCACCGTCATCGTTGAACTTCGCCTCTGCTTCACCGCCGGCCGCTGCATCGACCTGCTCGTACCAGAGTTCCGCAGCACACCTCTGCTGCTTCCGCGGCCACAGTAAGTCCTTTCCCCCTTTCTTTCTAGATCTGTTAGGGTTTCCTTGCTCTTCACGGTTCTTGAAGTTCATCGGAGTTTTTGGTGCTGTTCTTCCTTGGCCTGTAGATGAACACTTCGCACTTGATGTATCCCTTGCCGTAATTAATCTTCTGTTACCACCACAAATCCTTATGCGCAAAAAAATGATCTAGTCCTTCATAAGTTGTTTCGGGTCTCACCTTTTTAGGTCAAAATATTTTTGTTTTTCTGTCTTACCTTAGATCCTAAATTTTCATATACCTCTGTGAAATTTGTTTCTCCTCACACCAACATAGGCGATTTAACTTTGTATATGCAATCTATACCATTAGCCCTCTGATAAACCGGAGGAGCCTTTTACCTCCATAATTATACTCCGGTTTAACAGTGTCTGAGCGCCCCTATCCTGGTATTACCTTTTATCCAGCATTGCATTGGTCTCTGGTTTATATCATTTCACATATCAGTATATCTTTTACTCCATTGCATCTTGTATATCATCATGAGTGATTTATAAACCGGCCTTTTGTTTTTAGCTTGTTTGTTTCGCAATGGCCAAACAATTCACCGCTTGCAACTGGGCTCGTTCCCGGGTCATCGAGGTTCAGTTGAATGATATGGTCAGCATCGGCTCCTTGCCTAAGAAAACTGAAATTAAATGGCGAGTCCCAGGAATAGAAAATCCTCCGACCCCAAGGCAGGGTGAGGTGGTGGTCTTTGTTGACCACATAAGCCGTGGCTTCAAACCGCCAGGGTCAAAGTTTTACCGAGATGTTCTTGCCAATTTCCATCTCCATCCTCAAGATATTGGGCCCAACTCGGTATCCAATCTATGTAACTTCCAGGTCTTCTGTGAGGTGTACTTACAGGAAGAACCAACTGCCGAGCTATTCCGGGACTTCTTTCCCTTAAACCGGCGCACAAAATTTGTAAATGGCCCCAACACTGAACTTGGTGGCGTCTCAATTCAAAAGCGGAAAGAAGTTGAATTTCCTCATGCCAAACTGCACAGCCACCCAAAGGAATGGAACCAGACTTGGTTTTATTGCAGAGACACTTCACCTGAGGATGAAAATCCCCTCCCCGGCTTTCGTGATCACCGGCTTTCCAACACCCATCCGATGTCACAATGCTTAAGCTCCGCAGAAAGGGCGAAATATGCTCCTCAACTCGCCAAACTCCGGGCCTTTATGGCCAACGGTTTAACATGTGTGGATTTCATGTGCTGTTGGATATCTTGGAGCATCTTGCCACTAAGCCGGCATCCCGGTTTAATGTCTGAGTACACTGGTGAGGTTGAAGACCCTCAACGCCATTGCAACATTCAAATATCTGATGAAGAAGTCACTGAAGGCGTAAAGAAGATTTTGAATGAATCGGAACTGGTCTGTAGTCTAACCGGTTTGAACCCCTTCTATACCAAGAACAAACCGCCTGCTATAAGCATTATACTTCCTTTTCATCTTTAATATTTTTACCTTGTGCAACCTGTAATCCTTCTTCTGTGTATGTATGTATAGGGTGATGACCCCTTCTGGAAATGGAAAACCGTAGAAAAATCGGTAAAGCCAACTGGGGATAAAGCGGTCAAACCATCTCGCCCCAAAACCAAAGCCGTTAAACGGACATCAAAACGGAAAACGGCTGACCGGATCAACATGGAGCTTGATGATGACACTGATAATCCGGAAGTTGAGGTAGAACTTGACTCACTTGGCTCTCTTTTCATGCATCTCATTAACAATGATCTTCCTCCGGAGGAAGCAGAAGGCAGTCAAGCTGATGATGTAGAGGTAATTACCCTTTCCTCCGGTTCAGACTCTATGCCAACACGAAAAACTCGCCAAGTAGTCCGGAAAGTAAGATTTTCTCATCCTCTTGCTCACTTGGATCCAACATTTATTTTGAAGACTCAGCAGCATGAAGCTCGCCGGACAACCCGACACAGTGGCCAACAGGTCACTTCAGCCGGTTTACCTGACACCCCGGTTCGGAAGCGCCGTCTGAGGTCTCTCCTACTCCTGACCATTCTTACCCCAAGGCAGGTTATTTCAGACAACCTCTTAATCCGTCCTATTCAAATTATCAGGTGAGACCTCCCTCATCATCTGGCGAGTCGACAACAACTCAGCTCCCTCCTCTAAAAACTGTAGTCGGGTAAGCTGTAAAACCTTTTCCTTCAATGCTTCACAGAACTTGAATAAGATGTTAATCCTTTTATATTTTGTTTGCAGGGCCAAAGCCAGACCCAGCAAGAAAGCTTGGGTCACCAATCCGCCCGAAGACCCGGCCACCTTTGAAGAACCCAGAGGTGACCCGGAACAAACTTATGAACCGGAGGACCCTCATCCTAAAGCCACCTTTGATGAACCACCCCTTCAAGGCCAAAACACCAATGAACCAGTAGACGCTGAACCTGCCGTGCCTGATACTGAACCGGCAGAGCCAAATCGGGCTAGTCTAGTGAGAAATGATGAGACTCCATTGTCACCAGTCAAACACACTAAAGGCCAACGAGACAATGTCATCATTACTGGCATGGGCCACAGCTCTCCTAGCCATCCCATCATCTTGGCTCAACATAGTGCTAAAGAAGAGCAAGCTGCTAGGGAAAGAGGCAAATGGAGCAATGATTTATCAAACTATGCTCATCTCAATGCTGAAGAGCTTCACTCTAGCTTCTTGAACCGTCTGCACTCAAACCGGGATTATGAAGCCGGTTTGGTGAACTTGATGAAAGAGCGATATGAAGTAAGTTCATCTCCCTTTGTTTATTGGTTCATAGCTAAGACACTAGCCCAAGTAGCCCCCAAGGGCCGTTTTATGATGTTTTAATCATAAACTGGGTCTTTGTAACACCTGAAGTTTCTCATCACTGATCCTCAAAACAGTAGGTCTCTAATAAGAATCAAGACTCATCTTTTAACAATTAAATAACTTTCTGCAACATAGCCCCCACAGGCCGGTTTAACCTGGCAAGTTAATCCGGGTTTTAATCCATGCATCCGTTTTAGAACAGACACACATTAGCCCCCAAGTGTTAAGGATAATGCTTGCATTATTCTGGAGACTTGTACAAAATGTAGTATTTTAGAGCAAATAGGCATTTTCCCCCAAGTATGAAGTGCATAACTTGTTATACGCTTTGTACCTAGAACGTATATATCATGTTGTTTAATATACCTTCAATGTTGCAGGCTGAACTGAGAAGCAAAGATGCCCGAAATTCTGACTTGCAAGAAAATGTGAAGTCACAACAAGCAAAAGCTGCAAAGGCCAAAGAGGAGCTGACCCAAGCCCTGGCCGTAATGGAAAAGCTGAAGGAATCTTTCAACAAAGATCGTGCTAACTGGGAAACCGAAAAATCTGGTTTAACCAAGAGAGCTGAAGATGCCGAGGCAGCCCTGAAACCAATTGTAGATGAACTAGCTGGCTTGAAACGACAAATCAACGCTATGACTACTACTATCTTTGGTAAGTATCCGCTTATGTGTTTTGCGTAAGTCACTTAACCTTATCACTCACCAGAATGTTAATATAAATCTTTGGCAGGTACTCGGATTTCTCATCTTGGTACAGACATGCGGATGAAGCTCAAAGTGGCGTATACTTTGGTTGAACAGTTGTACTCTGGGTCTCAGCGGGCTATTTGCACGGCAGCTTACAACAAACCGGCCCCAACCTTGATAAAAGAAACACTTGAGAAGCTGGCTATGTTACCGGCCCGTATTGCCGAATTGAAAAAGGCAGCTGCCAGAGCATGAGCTTTAACCACACTTTTTCGAGCCAAAGCCTGGATTCCAGAACTTGAAGCGGAGGATATCATTAAAGGATACCCAGGCGTGAAGGAAGACGGTTCAGACTTCGACAATGATGACCTCCGGTGGCTGACCAAACAGATGCGGCGAGTAGCCAGCAAGCTGGCCGATGATACAGACTTGTCCCATTTTCAACCGTTTTATGACGCTGAAGGGAAAAGACAGTCTGCCAACATCCATGAAGTTGAAGAACTTGTGCCTCCGATTCGTAAGCACACTTATGCTCCTGACATAAATCCTGCCAATCTTATCCATGAAGAAGCAGTATTTAAAGCTTTAACTGGAATCGATTGGTCAACGGTTGATTTCCAGCGTCTGGGGAGGGATGAAGAAGTGCCTACACCAACTGACCCGCAACCATCAAACCGTCCAGATGAAGCGTCCTAAACTGGTCGCCGGTTTACTGGCTACTACGAGCCGATATTGTGAAAAACAATTATGTTGGCGTTCTGGGAACGGGGGTCCCCAGACTTGCCTGCCTGCGGCCTGCGGCGTGGCTCAAAGGTGGGCCCAGTGCGGCCCATCTTCACCAACACAAACCTAAGACCCTCGCGGGCGGGCGACACGGAGCTTCCTCAGGCATGGCCTCGTCAGGCTGGCTCGTGAGGAGGCGGAGAGATCAAGGCGGGGTACCTCACGAGGTGCCCGTGACGCAGGCCATGACGACTCAAGGCGCCAGGCGGGCGCCAGCCCGCGCAGCGTCCTCCTTTCCTCTGTGGTGCAAAGGGAGCAAGCGCAGCCGCGGAGTACCGAGGCGTCAGGCAAAGGTTGCCATTTCGTTGCAACGAGACCAAGACCAGGAGGACTACGAGACGGAGATCACCGTGGAGCCCAAGACGACGTCATCACTAGAGCTTTGCGCAGGCGAAGACTACTTTTGTTGTATAGTTGATACTTGCTGTCCCCCTTCAAATTAGCCCGCCATTGTTGACTCCCTTCCTGCTCGATATTTGGGAAGAGGACCAAGGCCACTATAAATAGGACCGGCCACCCACGTAGCAAGGGGTTCGGTTCGATCTCTTTCGAGGGCTCGGCAAGTAGAGAGGTTGTAAGCAGAGAGAGAGAGAGAGAGATAGGGAAAGGTGGCTGAACTCCTCCCAGCAGTTCATTGCCCCAGCCAAGAGCAGACCCTCGCGAGGCTGTTCTTCCTTGTATTGTTCATCCTCATCAGCCCGAGAGGCAATCCACCACACCACACACTGGAGTAGGGTATTACACCACAACGGTGGCCCGAACCAATATAAACCCCATGTCTCTTGTGTTGTTCTTTTCGTAGTTTAGATCCTAGCATGGCGGGAGGGGGTGCTGGTAGGTAGAAGGTGAAGTCTCCGCGCGCACCCCAGTGTTCGAACCTCAAGGGTCTGCCGGAACCCGAAATCCGACATTTGGCGCGCCAGGTAGGGGTGCGCCGGAATTCGTCTTCCACCGCTCCGTGCCCCGCCGCGTCGTCATCACCATGCCCGACGACCAGGAGGGCAACTTAGACCCATGAGCGGTGCGGCCCACCCGCGCAGAGCCGCTCGCCTCGGGCGACCCCATGCCCCAGGCAGCTCGCGGTCCGCAGGGCGCTGCGGGCCGCGGGCAACGCGGACAGGCTTCGACAGCTCTCACACCGCGGCAGGCGCGGTCGGCAGCAAGGGCATCCAATCATGCCGCGACCACGACACCGTACACCCACCGGGAGCAGGCGAACTCGAGGGCCGCACTCACGGTGGCCCGAGAGCTGCTGCAGTGCAGACTGCTGGAGGGCGGCCACGACGTGCTGTTGGAGCGAGTGGCAGAGCTCCTGGGCTTTGCCGCCTCAGGGGCTCACCCCTTCTCCACCCAGCTCCCATCTCAAGCCCAGGGCGACCCACGAGGGTGCTCCGCGCGCGCCCGTGGGCTCCAAGGCTACCCCGACGCCAGCGAAGCTGTCAGCGCTGGACCGGCGGCGGCGCTGCCCCCGCCCCCGGTCCGCGAAGAAGAAGGACTTAACGCGACCCGCGGCCCCAGTGGGCGGCCGCGCGGCCACCCCACGGTAGTTGCGTCAGGCAGGACCGCGTGGCATGCGGGGCATTGCGGCGTGGTATTCGGAATGACGGCGCCGGAGGAATACGTGCCCCTCATGATGGACCAAGGACACCCTCACGAGAACGGACAAGGCTCGCTCCTCAGCCCAAGCTGGGGGACGAGGCACTAGAAGCTGAGCCTTTCCAGGAGCCCCGGGACGGTCCCACTGGCCACGCTGGAGGCAACGAGTATCGGGTACCGCTAATTCTTCAGGGGCAGGTATACGCTAACCATGGATCGCAGGAGGTGCAGGTTGCCACAGCGAGCAGCTGCCCCGCTCCTACAGTCTCCTACCCCTCAGGAGGAGGGCGCAGGGGGCTGTAGGAGAGGGGCAGGGATCCGACATCACCACCGCGGCGTTCGGAGCAAGGCCGTCTCAGGAGGTAGGCCCTCCGCTGGGGAGGTGCCCTAGGGCCTGCCCTCGATGAAGGACCCGTGGTCGTCAGGGGAACTGCTGGCAACCGCTCTACCCCATCGGGCGGCGTCCTGGTTTCCGGTCATTGCTGATGGCACTAGAGTGTGGCGCAAGGCGGGGCCCTCATCTGGCGATATGAAGCAAGGCCAGTACCTGTGAAGAAGGCCCAGTGCCTGTGAAGCTCGCCGCCCCGTGACACTCTCACGTAATAATGAGTGGGGCTGTACACGCCCCGGAGTCTCAGGGGTGCCGGCCTCAGGCCCTGGGGCTCCCTCCCACGCCTAGTGGCAGCACTTAGCTCCGCGCTGGTGAGAAGACGTCCAAGACTAGACTAGGTGCCAAACGCGGCCTTTTGTTTGCTTTCGTTGCTCTTACCTTTGGTTGTCGCTTTCCCCCGCTGGATTCAAGTTGGATTCGAATTTGAGATTTGCATGTGTTCAGGGAAGGGGTGCTTAGTCTCGTTCGAGCATTTTCTCGTGTTTCGGTTACCATTTCGCCTCAGCTGCCTCCCCTCGTGAGCCCCTCGCGAGCTGGGTCAGGCCTAGCTTGCGCGCAGCCCAGACTGCCGCCGCCGCGTCCTCTCAGGAGGGTGTTTTACTGCAGATCCAACGGAATCAATCAGGAAACCCTCAGGGCACCACATCCTCCTGCGGGCTGCCCCAAGGCCAGCGCGGGACAAAGGTAAACTAGCGGACCAGCGCATCGCTTAAGCCAACCGCTTGGCGTGGGCGCATAGGCAATATAGCTCCTACTGATACGATAAACACAAGTTTTACATGAGGGGCTCCCCCTCCAAAATGCTCTCACAGCTATCAGGCCATAACCTAAGTTCTATTCATGCAGGATAGGCAGGAACGATGCACAATTAGTCGGATGAATCTCCCAATGCGTCCTTAGGAGCACCACCAGGGCCGTTGCTGGCTTCGCTGAACTCGCCATCACTGTCCATGTTGCCACCAGCGGCATCAGGGCCGCCCATCACGCCGCCCTCGTCGGCCGCCATGATCGCGTCATCATTGTCCGAGGTGAAGGCCCTGATAAGAGTCTCCACATTGTCTTCGACCCAGTGCGCCAGCTCGCCTCGGACGGCCTGGGGGACCGGGGAGATGGCGGCGTCGAAATCGAAGTGGGGATCCATGCTCTGGAGATGGCTGAAGACGCGACAAAAGGCGCGCCTAAGAAGGGCGCGGCTCCTCTCCTCCACCAACCTGTCAGCCCTGATCGACCGCGCCTCCAGCTGCGTCACAACATCAGTGAAGAACTGAAGATTACCCGCATAGTTGACTGCGTGCGGCTTGCCGATGGCCTTCTCGTAGATGTTGCCCAAGGTCGCGTTAGCTCTCTCCTGGAGCATGGAGAGCATAGGGCCGTGCTCATGCTCCAGGAGCCGCCGCTGACGTATCTCGTTCGCATTCTGGCGCGCGACGGTGTCACCCTCCTCCACCCGCTGGCGAAGAAGGAGCACCTCAGCCTGGGAGGTGGTTAACTCACCTTGCGCCACCTCAAGGGCGGCCCGGGAAGCATCGGCCCGCCGCGTCACCTCCTCCAGCTTGGCCCTCAGGGCAGTAGTCCTGCCTTCGGCTTCGGCCCGGATCAACCCCAGCTTCTCCTCAAACTCGTGTTCAAGGTTCAAATGCGCCATCGCCACCCGACGTCTGACCTCCTCCAGGACACGGCCTTCCTGTGCAGCGACATTGTCCTCCGCCTGCGTCACCAAGCGCTCCCTCGTCTCCAGACACTCGTACTCGCGGGTACGTTCGGCAGCTTCCAACGTCAGCGCCGCCTCACGCTTATGGACCTCCGCCGAGTCACAAGAGGCCACCTTCATCGATGCGAGGGCTGGCTCGCGCAGCTCCACCTGCTCCTCCAGCGAGTGGCACCAGGCCAGGAGCTCCCGAGCCCGCTCCTCCACAGCCGTTCGCCGCCGGTCGGCCTCCCGAGCTTCCTCGGCAGCCCGAGACCGGGCCTCCCGAGAGGCCAGCAACGACGCCTTGGCCTCTGCTTCATCAAGGTCGCGCTGACGGCGTGCAAGGGCGATGGTGCCCTCCAGCTCGCGCCTCTCTGCAGCCAGGCGCAGGCCCTCGGCCTCAAGGCGCGCGTCTTCATCAGCAAGCTCCTCACCAAGCAGGCTCACTGCGTCAGTCGCCCTTCGAAGGAATCCTTGGCGGAGAGCGCGACGCTCCCGAGCGCGCTCAAGCACGTCTTCCACACCATCATCTGCCCCAAGCAAGCGCCGGGGGCTGCAAGTCAGCGCTCCCCCTCCGGGCTGGGGGCTGGGGGCTGGCACCCTCGCGATGGCCGGGCATGCCGCATCAGAAGCCCGGCCTGGGGCCAGCCCGACCTCAGGAGAAGAGTGCAGGAAGCGCCTCAGCCAATCGCAGTCCACGACCAGGCGAGAAGCCCATGGCAGGTTGGCTATGCCACGAGAAGGCTCGCGAAGGAGGATCGCGAGGTGCGCGGGGCCACGATACGCCTCGGGATGGTTCGCCTCTTCGATCGCCCTCACCACAAGGGCTCCGCTGCTCGGAGCGCTCGAGGACGGTGGAGGGGGCGAAGCCAAAGGGGACGGCTCCTCAGCCTTCTCAGCAAGCACGGCTGGAAGGGGCCTGCGGAGCAAGGGTCAGTAAGAGCAACAGAAGGATCAGGAGCAGGGAAAGGAGAAGGATTATGAAGGAAATATTCCCTAGAGGCAATAATAAAGTTATTATTTATTTCCTTATATCATGATAAATGTTTATTATTCATGCTAGAATTGTATTAACCGGAAACATAATACATGTGTGAATACATAGACAAACAGAGTGTCACTAGTATGCCTCTACTAGACTAGCTCATTAATCAAAGATGGTTAAGTTTCCTAACCATGAACAAGGAGTTGTTATTTGATTAACGAAGTCACATCATTAGTTGAATGATCTGATTGACATGACCCATTCCATTAGCTTAGCACCCGATCGTTTAGTATGTTGCTATTGCTTTCTTCATGACTTATACTTGTTCCTATGACTATGAGATTATGCAACTCCCGTTTTCCGGAGGAACACTTTGTGTGCTACCAAACGTCACAATGTAACTGGGTGATTATAAAGGAGCTCTATAGGTGTCTCCAATGGTAGATGTTGGGTTGGCGTATTTCGATAATAGGATTTGTCACTCCGATTGTCGGAGAGGTATCTCTGGGCCCTCTCGGTAATGCACATCACTTAAGCCTTGCAAGCATTGCAACTAATAAGTTAGTTGCGGGATGATGTATTACGGAACGAGTAAAGAGACTTGCCGGTAACGAGATTGAACTAGGTATTGGATACCGACGATCGAATCTCGGGCAAGTAACACACCGATGACAAAGGGAACAACGTATGTTGTTATGCAGTCTGATCGATAAAGATCTTCGTAGAATATGTAGGAGCCAATATGGGCATCCAGGTCCCGCTATTGGTTATTGACCGGAGAAGTGTCTCGGTCATGTCTACATTGTTCTCGAACCGTAGGGTCCGCACACTTAACGTTACGATGACAGTTATTATGAGTTTATGCATTTTGATGTACCGAAGGTTGTTCGGAGTCCCGGATGTGATCACGGACATGACAAGGAGTCTCGAAATGGTCGAGACATAAAGATTGATATATTGGAAGCCTATATTTGGATATCGGAAGTGTTCCGGGTGAAATCGGGATTTTACCGGATTACCGGGAGGTTACCGGAACCCCCCGGGAGCCATATGGGCCTTAGTGGAAAGGAGAAAAGGGGCAGCCCATAGGTGGCCGTGCGCCCACCTTCCCTTAGTCCTATTAGGACTAGGAGAAGGGGCCGGCCCCCCCTCTCTCTCTTTCCCCGTTTGGGAAACCTAGTCCAACTAGGATTGGGGGGAGTCCTACTCCCGGTGGGAGTAGGACTCCTCCTGCGCCCTCTCGCTGGACGGCGCACCCCTCCCCCTTGGCTCCTTTATATACAGGGCAGGGGGCACCTCTAGACACACAAGTTGATCATTGAGATCGTTCCTTAGCCGTGTGCGGTGCCCCCTGCCACCATATTCCACCTTGATCATATCGTTGTACTGCTTAGGCGAAGCCCTGCGTCGGTAGAACATCAAGATCGTCACCACGCCGTCGTGCTGACGGAACTCCTCCCCGAAGCTTTGCTGGATCGGAGCCCGGGGATCGTCATCGAGCTGAACATGTGCTAAGAACTCGGAGGTGCCGGAGTAACGGTGCTTGGATCGGTCGGATCGGAAAGAAGACGTAGGACTACTTCCTCTATGTTGTGTCAACGCTTCCGTTGCGATCTACAAGGGTACGTAGATCAGACTCTCCCCCTCGTTGCTATGCATCACCATGATCTTGCGTGTGCGTACGAATTTTTTTGAAATTACTACGTTCCCCAACAGTGGCATCCGAGCCTAGGTTTTATGGTTTGATGTTATTTGCACGAGTAGAACACAAGTGAGTTGTGGGCGATACAAGTCATACTACCTACCAGCATGTCATACTTTGGTTCGGCGGTATTGTTGGACGAGACGACCAGGACCAACCTTACGCGTACGCTTACGCGAGACCGGTTCCCTCGACGTGCTTTGCACATAGATGGCTTGCGGGCGACTGTCTCTCCAACTTTAGTTGAACCGAGTGTGGCTACGCCCGGTCCTTGAGAAGGTTAAAACGGAGTCTATTTGACAAACTATCGTTGTGGTTTTGATGCGTAGGTGAGACTGGTTCTTGCTTAAGCCCGTAGCAGCCACGTAAAACTTGCAACAACAAAGTAGAGGACGTCTAACTTGTTTTTGCAGGGCATGTTGTTATGTGATATGGTCAAGGCATGATGCTAAATTTTATTGTATGAGATGATCATGTTTTGTAACCGAGTTATCGGCAACTGGCACGAGCCATATGGTTGTCGCTTTATTGTATGCAATGCAATCGCGATGTAATGCTTTACTTTATTACTAAGCAGTAGTGATAGTCATGGAAGCATAAGATTAGCGAGACGACAACGATGCTACGATGGAGATCAAGGTGTCGCGCCGGTGACGATGGTGATCATGACGGTGCTTCGGAGATGGAGATCACAAGCACAAGATGATGATGGCCATATCATATCACTTATATTGATTGCATGTGATGTTTATCCTTTTATGCATCTTATCTTGCTTTGATTGGCGGTAGCATTATAAGATGATCTCTCACTAAATTATCAAGAAGTGTTCTCCCTGAGTATGCACCGTTGCCAAAGTTCGTCGTGCCCAGACACCACGTGATGATCGGGTGTGATAAGCTCTACGTCCATCTACAACGGGTGCAAGCCAGTTTTGCACACGCAGAATACTCAGGTTAAACTTGACGAGCCTAGCATATGCAGATATGGCCTCGGAACACAGAGACCGAAAGGTCGAGCGTGAATCATATAGTAGATATGATCAACATAACGATGTTCACCATTGAAAACTACTCCATCTCACGTGATGATCGGTTATGGTTTAGTTGATTTGGATCACGTAATCACTTAGAGGATTAGAGGGATGTCTATCTAAGTGGGAGTTCTTAAGTAATTTGATAAACTGAACTTAAACTTATCATGAACTTAGTACCTGATAGTATCTTGCTTGTTTATGTTGATTGTAGATAGATGGCTCGTGCTGTTGTTCCGTTGAATTTTAATGCGTTCCTTGATAAAGCAAAGTTGAAAGATGATGGTAGCAATTACACGGACTGGGTCCGTAACTTGAGGATTATCCTCATTGCTGCTCAGAAGAATTACGTCCTGGAAGCACCGCTGGGTGCCAGGCCTGCTGCTGGAGCAACACGAGATGTTATGAACGTCTGGCAGAGCAAAGCTGATGACTACTTGATAGTTCAGTGTGCCATGCTTTACGGCTTAGAATTGGGACTTCAACGACGTTTTGAACGTCATGGAGCATATGAGATGTTCCCGGAGTTGAAGTTAATATTTCAAGCAAATGCCCGAATTGAGAGATATGAAGTCTCCAATAAGTTCTATAGCTGCAAGATGGAGGAGAACAGTTCTGTCAGTGAGCATATACTCAAAATGTCTGGGTATAATAATCACTTGATTCAATTGGGAGTTAATCTTCCAGATGATTGCGTCATTGATAGAATTCTCCAATCACTGCCACCAAGCTATAAGAGCTTCATGATGAACTATAATATGCAAGGGATGAACAAGACTATTCCCGAGCTCTTTGTGATGCGGAAAGCTACGGAGGTAGAAATCAAGAAGGAGCATCAAGTGTTGATGGTCAACAAGACCATTAGTTTCAAGAAAAAGGGCAAGGGGAAGAAGAAGGGGAACTTCAAGAAGAACGGCAAGCAAGTTGCTGCTCAGGAGAAGAAGCCCAAGTCTGGACCTAAGCCTGAAACTGAGTGCTTCTACTGCAAGCAGACTGGTCACTGGAAGCGGAACTGCCCCAAGTATTTGGCGGATAAGAAGGATGGCAAGGTGAACAAAGGTATATGTGATATACATGTTATTGATGTGTACCTTACTAGAGCTCGCAGTAGCACCTGGGTATTTGATACTGGTTCTGTTGCTAATATTTGCAACTCGAAACAGGGACTACGGATTAAGCGACACTGGCAAAGGACGAGGTGACGATGCGCGTGGGAAACGGTTCCAAAGTTGATGTGATCGCGGTCGGCACGCTAGCTCTACATCTACCTTCGGGATTAATATTAGACCTAAATAATTGTTATTTGGTGCCAGCGTTAAGCATGAACATTATATCTGGATCTTGTTTGATGCGAGACGGTTATTCATTTAAATCAGAGAATAATGGTTGTTCTATTTATATGAGTAATATCTTTTACGGTCATGCACCTTTGAAGAGTGGTCTATTTTTTGATGAATCTCGATAGTAGTAATACACATATTCTCACTTTCATAGATGATTTAAGCAGATATGGATATATCTACTTAATGAAACATAAGTCTGAAACGTTTGAAAGGTTCAAAGAATTTCAGAGTGAAGTTGAAAATCATCGTAACAAGAAAATAAAGTTTCTACGATCTGATCGTGGAGGAGAATATTTGAGTTACGAGTTTGGTGTACATTTGAAAAATTGTGGAATAGTTTCGCAACTCACGCCACCCGGAACACCACAGCGTAATGGTGTGTCCGAACATCGTAATCGTACTTTACTAGATATGGTGCGATCTATGATGTCTCTTACTGATTTACCGCTATCATTTTGGGGTTATGCTTTAGAGACGGCCGCATTCACGTTAAATAGGGCACCATAAAAATCCGTTGAGACGACGCCTTATGAACTATGGTTTGGCAAGAAACCAAAGTTGTCGTTTCTTAAAGTTTGGGGCTGCGATGCTTATGTGAAAAAGCTTCAACCTGATAAGCTCGAACCCGAAGCGGAGAAATGTGTCTTCATAGGATACCCAAAGGAGACTGTTGGGTACACCTTCTATCAAAGATCCGAAGCCAAGACATTCATTGCTAAGAATGGATCATTTCTAGAGAAGGAGTTTCTCTCGAAAGAAGTGAGTGGGAGGAAAGTAGAACTTGACGAGGTAACTGTACCTGCTCCCTTATTGGAAAGTAGTACATCACATAAAACTGTTTCTGCGACACCTATACCAATTAGTGAGGAAGCTAATGATGATGATCATGAAACTTCAGGACAAGATACTACTGAACCTCGTAGATGAACCAGAGTAAGATCCGCACCAGAGTGGTACGGTAATCCGATTCTGGAAGTCATGCTACTAGATCATGATGAACCTACGAACTATGAAGAAGCGATGGTGAGCCCAGATTCCGCAAAGTGGCTTGAAGCCATGAAATCTGAGATGGGATCCATGTATGAGAACAAAGTATGGACTTTGGTTGACTTGCCCGATGATCGGCAAGCAATTGAGAATAAATGGATCTTCAAGAAAAAGACTGATGCTGACGGTAATATTACTGTCTATAAAGCTCGACTTGTCGCAAAAGGTTTTCGACAAGTTCAAGGGGTTGACTACGATGAGACCTTCTCACCCGTAGCGATGCTTAAGTCTCTCAGAATCATGTTAGCAATTGCCGCATTTTATGATTATGAAATTTGGCAGATGGATGTCAAAACTGCATTCCTGAATGGATTTCTGGAAGAAGAGTTGTATATGATGCAACCGGAAGGTTTTGTCGATCCAAAGGGAGCTAACAAAGTGTGCAAGCTTCAGCGATCCATTTATGGACTGGTGCAAGCCTCTCGGAGTTGGAATAAACGCTTTGATAGTGTGATCAAAGCATTTGGTTTTATACAGACTTTTGGAGAAGCCTGTATTTACAAGAAAGTGAGTGGGAGCTCTATAGCATTTCTGATATTATATGTGGATGATAGATTGCTGATTGGAAATGATATAGAATTTCTGGATAGCATAAAGGGATACTTGAATAAAAGTTTTTCGATGAAAGACCTCGGGGAAGCTGCTTACATATTAGGCATAAAGATCTATAGAGATAGATCAGGACGCTTAATTGGACTTTCAGAAAGCACATACCTTGACAAGATTTTGAAGAAGTTCAAAATGGATCAAGCAAAGAAAGGGTTCTTGCCTGTGTTACAAGGTGTGAAGTTGAGTCAGACTCAATGCCCGACCACTGCAGAAGATAGAGAAAAAATGAAAGATGTTCCCTATGCTTCAGCCATAGGCTCTATCATGTATGCAATGTTGTGTACCAGACCTGATGTGCGCCTTGCTATAAGTTTAGCAGGGAGGTACCAAAGTAATCCAGGAGTGGATCACTGGACAGCGGTCAAGAACATCCTGAAATACCTGAAAAGGACTAAGGATATGTTTCTCGTGTATGGAGGTGACAAAGAGCTCACCGTAAGAGGTTACGTTGATGCAAGCTTTCACACTGATCCGGACGATTCTAAATCGCAAACCGGATACGTGTTTACTTTAAACGGTGGAGCTGTCAGTTGGTGCAGTTCTAAACAAAGCGTCGTAGCGGGATCTACATGTGAAGCGGAGTACATAGCTGCTTCGGAAGCAGCGAACGAAGGAGTCTGGATGAAGGAGTTCATATCCGATCTAGGTGTCATACCTAGTGCATCGGGTCCAATGAAAATCTTTTGTGACAATAATGTTGCAATTGCTTTGGCAAAGGAATCCAGATTTCACAAGAGGACCAAACACATCAAGAGACGCTTCAATTCCATCCGGGGTCTAGTCCAGGTGGGAGACATAGAAATTTGCAAGATACATATGGATCTGAATGTTGTAGACCCATTGACTAAGCCTCTTCCACGAGCAAAACATGATCAGCACCAAGGCTCCATGGGTGTTAGAATCATTACTGTGTAATCTAGATTATTGACTCTAGTGCAAGTGGGAGACTGAAGGAAATATGCCCTAGAGGCAATAATAAAGTTATTATTTATTTCCTTATATCATGATAAATGTTTATTATTCATGTTAGAATTGTATTAACCGGAAACATAATACATGTGTGAATACATAGACAAACAGAGTGTCACTAGT
Source organism: Triticum monococcum (assembly GCA_034509565.1). Lineage (NCBI taxonomy): Eukaryota > Viridiplantae > Streptophyta > Magnoliopsida > Poales > Poaceae > Triticum > Triticum monococcum. The sequence continues at coordinate 746,909,666 of CM067843.1, read as the reverse complement.
ATGCCTCTACTAGACTAGCTCATTAATCAAAGATGGTTAAGTTTCCTAACCATGAACAAGGAGTTGTTATTTGATTAACGAGGTCACATCATTAGTTGAATGATCTGATTGACATGACCCATTTCATTAGCTTAGCACCCGATCGTTTAGTATGTTGCTATTGCTTTCTTCATGACTTATACATGTTCCTATGACTATGAGATTATGCAACTCCCGTTTGCCAGAGGAACACTTTGTGTGCTACCAAACGTCACAACGTAACTGGGTGATTATAAAGGAGCTCTACAGGTGTCTCCAATGGTAGATGTTGGGTTGGCGTATTTCGAGAATAGGATTTGTCACTCCGATTGTCGGAGAGGTATCTCTAGGCCCTCTTGGTAATGCACATCACTTAAGCCTTGCAAGCATTGCAACTAATAAGTTAGTTGCGGGATGATGTATTACGGAACGAGTAAAGAGACTTGCCGGTAACGAGATTGAACTAGGTATTGGATACCGACGATCGAATCTCGGGCAAGTAACATACCGATGACAAAGGGAACAACGTATGTTGTTATGCGGTATGACCGATAAAGATCTTCATAGAATATGTAGGAGCCAATATGGGCATCTAGGTCCCGCTATTGGTTATTGACCGGAGAAGTGTCTCGGTCATGTCTACATTGTTCTCAAACCGTAGGGTCCGCACGCTTAACGTTACGATGACAGTTATTATGAGTTTATGCATTTTGATGTACCAAAGGTTGTTCGGAGTCCCGGATGTGATCACGGACATGACGAGGAGTCTCGAAATGGTCGAGACATAAAGATTGATATATTGTAAGCCTATATTTGGATATCGGAAGTGTTCCGGGTGAAATCGGGATATTACTGGATTACCGGGTGGTTACCGGAACCCCCCGGGAGCCATATGGGCCTTCATGGGCCTTAGTGGAAAGGAGAAAAGGGGCAGCCCATAGGTGGCCGCGCGCCCCCTTCCCTTAGTCCTATAAGGACTAGGAGAAGGGGCCGCCCCCCCCCCCTCTCTCTCTTTCCCCCTTTGGGAAACCTAGTCCAACTAGGATTGGGGGGAGTCCTACTCCCGGTGGGAGTAGGACTCCTCCTGCGCCCTCTCCCTGGCCGGCGCACCCCTCCCCCTTGGCTCCTTTATATACGAGGGCAGGGGGCACCTCTAGACACACAAGTTGATCATTGAGATCGTTCCTTAGCCGTGTGCGGTGCCCCCTGCCACCATATTCCACCTTGATCATATCGTTGTAGTGCTTAGGCGAAGCCCTGCGTCGGTAGAACATCAAGATCGTCACGACGCCGTCGTGCTGACGGAACTCCTCCCCGAAGCTTTGCTGGATTGGAGCTCGGGGATCGTCATCGAGCTGAACGTGTGCTAAGAACTCGGAGGTGCCGGAGTAACGGTGCTTGGATCGGTCGGATCAGAAAGAAGACGTACGACTACTTCCTCTACGTTGTGTCAACGCTTCCGTTGCGATCTACAAGGGTACGTAGATCAGACTCTCCCCCTCGTTGCTATGCATCACCATGATCTTGCGTGTGCGTAGGAAATTTTTTGAAATTACTACGTTCCCCAACAGATTACTCATCAGTGGCGAAGTACTTTCTGCGCTTCAACAGGCGACAAGGGTAACCGTCGCCCAGGGCCTCTCTTCTCTTCCGGAGGGCCCCAAAGTCCACGCGGAAGCGGCCTAAGAGTCGGGCGCAGGGATCGACCTGCGACGAAGATGGAGCGTCAAGACGATCAGCGTCAGGGGCGCCTGCCTGATGTGTGCCGCCAATCGCCTCCCCAAGAAAAGCAGCTGGAGCCCAGGGGCTCCAGTCGCAAGCGCAGAGGGCAGCTGTTTGTCACCCTCAGCCTCAGCGGCACCGGCCCCGATAACTGCTTCCTCATGAGCCTCACCCGGTGCTGTCACCACGCCGGGAGCCCCCTCGGCCTCTGGCGCCTCATGCCTCCCTGCTCCGCCACTTGGGGAAGAGTCGCCTTGGCCGATTGGAAGGGCAGTCACCACCACTGGATTCTCATGAGGTCCCTGGAGGCCGGCGGGGCGCAACCCCCACTCATCAAAGGCAGGCATCTGCTTCACAAAGTCGACCCTGCTCTGGCAGAGGTACAGCAAGGCCCCTTCCTGCCGGACACTGCCGGGGTTGGGGTCCCCAGCCAGGGTCAAGAGCGTCGTCTTCAGCACCTCAGGAGCCAGGTCCTCTTCCTGGAGCCTCATACTATCCTCGCGCCCACGGAAGGCCCACATCCGGCGAGAGTGGCGTTGAAGAGGAGCAACGCGGCATAGAAGGAACTCCTTCCCCACCTTGGGCGCTGTCACGCCAAGCGACCTCAAGAGCGCAAAGCGGCGCCAGACGAAGACGAGCCAGGGGCTCTCAAGCACCACCTGGCCCCAACCCGAATTGGGGACAGCAGGCGAGGTCGGCTCCGTTAGCAGGGGCTGGGCACCCCTGCGTCCACATACAGCCATCGCTCACGGAACCCAACCGCGGGCAGGGGGAGCTTGAAGTCAATCCCAGAGGCGGCAGTCTCTGGCGCGGCAACGAAGCTTACGCATGCCCAGCATTGGGTAGGGTCGACAAGATGCAGCGAGAAGAAGTGGCGTAGCAAGGCAATAGAAGGAGGGATGCCCACCATGGCTTCGCAGACAAAGGCAAAGACCGAAAGGAGGGTGATGGATTCAGGACTCAGATGCAGCATGTGGATCTGATAGTGGGAGAGCACGGCATTGAAGAAATCGGAAAAGGGAGGAACCAGACCCGCCCACAGGGCATCGGCAAAATATGGGACCTCGGTAGCTATCCTATCGATGGAGAAGTGGGGAGCGGGCCAGGCCGTCGTCCTCCCGCATTCATTGAAGATGGTGGCCAGAGCCAAGCTGACCTTGCCCAGGCCCTCGGCGGCGGGCAAGGTGGAGACACGGGTTTCTTCCCTCTTCCCTTCTTCGTCGAGGCCATGGCGATAGGAAAGGTGGGGGAGGATTTGAGATTTAATTGAAAACAGAAACCAGGGTTCGAGCGGAGGAAGGACAGGAAGCGCTCGAGCGATAAAAGGGGAACGGCTGTGTACGACTACGGGTCCGCCTAGCAAGGTGTAAAATAAGGAGGGCGTGGGGGAACAGTGCCGCCCATGTCCAATCAACTGCCGCACAGCGCCTAAGGCCGCAGGCTGTTAGGGCCCGCGGCGCTTCGCTCTTGCCCTTTCGTCTCCCTGCACGGCCAAGTCCGGGCACGCCTTGGGCCCGGGGGCTACTGTCGGTGTTCTGGGAACGGGGGTCCCCAGACTTGCCTGCCTGCGGCCTGCGGCGTGGCTCAAAGGGGGGCCCAGCGCGGCCCATCTTCACCAACACAAACCCAAGACCCTCACGAGGGGCCGAGCCTCGCGGGGCAGGCGACACGGAGCTTCCTCAGGTGCGGCCTCGTCAGGCTGGCTCGCGAGGAGGCGGAGAGATCAAGGAGGGGTACCTCACGAGGTGCCCGTGATGCAAGCAATGACGACTCAAGGCGCCAGGCGGGCGCCAGCCCACGCAGCGTCCTCCTTTCCTCTTTGGTGCAAAGGGGGCAAGCGCAGCCGCGGAGTACCGAGGCGTCAGGCAAAGGTTGCCATTTCAGTGCAACGAGACCAAGACCAGGAGGACTACGAGACGGAGGTCACTGTGGAGCCCAAGACGGCGTCATCACCAGAGCTTTGCGCAGGTGAAGACTACTTTTGTCAGGATAGTTGATACTTGCTGTCCCCCTTCAAATTAGCCCACCATTGTTGGCTCCCTTCCCGCTTGATATTTGGGAAGAGGACCAGGGCCACTATAAATAGGACCGGCCACCCACGTAGCAAGGGGTTCGGTTCGATCTCTTCTGAGGGCTCAGCAAGTAGAGAGGTTGTAAGGAGAGAGAGAGAGATAGGGAAAGGTGGCTAAACTCCTCCCAGCAGTTCATCGCCCCAGCCAAGAGCAGACCCTCGCGAGGCTGTTCTTCCTTGTATTGTTCATCCTCATCAGCCCGAGAGGCAATCCACCACACCACACACTGGAGTAGGGTATTACACCACAACGGTGGCCCGAACCAGTATAAACCCCGTGTCTCTTGTGCTGTTCTTTTCGTAGTTTAGATCCTAGCATGGTGGGCGGGGTGCAGGTAGGTAGAAGGTGAAGTCTCCGCGCGCACCCCAGTGTTCGAACCTCAAGGGTCTGCCAGAACCCGAAATCCGACAAATTATGCCATTGGAGCCACTTTGAAAAGCTTCTTGTAATAGGATAGCCAAAACTCCGTTATCTGCCATGCCATCAAGCATGTTTTGCAATACCTCGTGACAATTTGTGCCACTTTTCGGGATATATTGATGCATAACCCATGATGAATTGTGTTCCTGGGTACAACAACTTAGAAGTATCTAGCGGTTTACCGCTCATTGGTTGACCAACGGTGTATACGGCAAAGGTATTAATACCAATCTGAAACGTTGATAACCGCATCCTTATACTGCCAGCTTATATAGTAAACCGGACCGGGATAACTTCCGGGTTTTCTTTATAACACTGGTGATTTAATCAAACCCGACCGGGTCAACAAACACTAGTTTATAACTTATCATGTGCCGACAACTTGTAGTTGAAAAGCAAGCCGGGTCAAGGACGACGGGTTATCAGAAGATACTTATGAACTTCAACAAATAAAACTCAAAAAGGAAAATATGCAAGGCTTTTTACGAGCTGCCAGGCTCCAAATCGAGGCTTTTCATGGGCTGCCAGGCCTCTGAGTTAAACCATTTAACAAAGCCTTTTAAGATGGACCTCCAATTTAGCAATCGTCGTTTTAACTTTGACAAGTTCAGGGTCTATAGAAGATTGACTTGTCAAACGTTCGGCGGGTCATACCAGGATTACCTGGATAGGAGTGGCTTACTTGATGAAGGCAGGTTAACCGGGGGTTTATGTGAATACACTAGGCTTCCAAGCCGTGGCTTGATAGCCAATTACAAGGGTCCTTTCAAAACTCTTTTTTTCTTTGCAAAAAGAGCCCCCAAGTAACTTTGTGAGCTGTGCTCCGTGGGTGCCTATGTTTGAGTCTGTACTTTGTGCAACACTCTCTTTGGCCCTACATATTTTTCTTTGTGGCTTAAATGCCTATCAAGAGGTGTAGCTATGGTGTGACAACAACCAAGCCCCCTAGTGATATCCCTTCGTGGTTTTCAACCGATCAAGAGGTGTAGCTATGGTTCAGATATGACCAAGCCCCCTAGTGATATCCGTGTGGCTGCTGAAACCGGATTAACAAAAAATTCCGCTTTCTCAGTAAACTCTTATAAGCACACATATGATGTAAAAAGAACAGATACCCCGCTTTAACAGAGGTTTCGGTTTATTATATAATATATACATCTTCATAAATATGTACATATGAAGAACCTATGGCTCAAGTATAGTAAGGCCGAAGAAGAGCTATGTTCCATGGCCACCTGGTCTCCTCCTCCGATTTACGTGAGTCTTTGTGCTCTCGGACATCAATGAGGTAGTATGACCCGTTGTGCAGATTCTTGCTAACCACAAAGGGTCCTTCCCAAGGTGGGGATAACTTGTGCATATCAGTCTGATCCTGGATGAGCCGGAGCACCAAATTGCCTTCTTGAAAGGTTCTGGTCTTAACCCGGCGGCTGTAATAACGTCGGAGATCTTGTTGATAAATCGCCGAACATGCTGCTGCAAGATCACGCTCTTCATCCAACAGGTCCAGGGAATTTTGACGTGCCTTCTCATTATCGGCTTCAACGTAGGCTATCACACGGGGCGAGTCATGACGGATGTCACTAGGAGAACTGCCTCTGCTCCATAAACCATGAAGAAAGGTGTGTAACCCGTAGACCTATTGGGTGTGGTGTTAATGCTCCATAACACAGAAGGTAGCTCCTCGACCCAACAACCCAGTGCCCACTTCAAAGGAACCATAAGCCTGGGTTTGATACCTCGTAGAATTTCTTGATTTTCCCTCTCCGCTTGACCATTAGACTGGGGGTGAGCCACTGATGCTATATCGAGCCGGATGTGCTCACGTTGGCAAAATTCCTCCATCTCCCCTTTTGACAGATTAGTACCATTATCAGTTATAATACTGTGTGCAAAACCAAACTGGAATATCACCTTTTTGGTGAACTTAACTGTCGTGGCCGCATCACACTTACTGACCGGTTCTGCCTCCACCCATTTGGTAAATTTATCAACTGCTACTAATAGGTAGGGCTTTTTGTCCTTGGATCGCTTGAAGGGTCCAACCATATCAAGCCCCCAAGTCGCAAACGGCCAAGTTATTGGAATCATTCTCAACTCTTGAGCCGGAATGTGCGCACGGTGGGCGAATTTTTGACAACCGTCACATCTCTTGACTAAATCCTCCGCATCAGCATGCGCTGTCAACCAGTAAAAACCATGGCGAAAAGCTTTAGCAACCAAAGACTTTGAACCGGCGTGATGACCGCAATCCCCTTCATGGATTTCTCGCAAAATCTCACAACCCTCTTGAGGAGAAACACAACGCTGAATTGCTCCTGAAACGTTGTAACGATGTAACTCCCCATTGAGTATGGTCATAGACTTGGAACGCCGGATTATCTATCGAGCCAACGTTTCATCATCTGGTAACTCACCCCGGTTCATGTAAGACAGATATGGGATTGTCCAATCCGGTATGACATGCAAAGCTGCCACCAATTGAGCCTCCGGATCCGGAATAGCCAACTCTTCTTCGGTTGGTACCTTGACTGACGGATTATGCAACACGTCAAGAAAGACATTTGGCGGAACCGGTTTACACTGGGAACCAAGACGATTTAAAGCGTCTGCTGCTTCATTCTTTCGCCGGTCTATATGGTCCACCTTATAACCCTTGAAGTGACCAGCCACTGTGTCCACCTCTCGCCGATATGCAGCCATGAGTGGGCCCTTAGAATCCTAAGTGCCAGACACCTATTGAGCCACCAGATCTGAATCCCCAAAGCACTTAACCTGGCTTAAGTTCATCTCCTTAGCCATCCGAAGACCATGGAGCAAAGCCTCATATTCAGCTGCATTGTTAGTACAAGGGAACATTAAACAGAGGACATAACAAAACTTGTTACCTCGTGGGGAAGTTAGTATGACTCCAGCCCCCGAGCCCTCCAACTGTCTGGACCCATCAAAATGAATAGTCCAATATGTATTATCTGGTTTATCCTCAGGTGCCTGTAACTCTGTCTAGTCATTGATGAAATCCACGAGTTCCTAGGATTTGATCGCTGTGCAGGGTATATATTTGAGCCCATGAGGTCCAAGCTCAATAGGCCACTTGGCAATCTGGCCCGTTGCTTCTCTGTTTCGAATGATATCTCCCAGAGGAGCTGAACTGACCACTATGATGGGATGGCCCTGAAAATAATGTTTAAGCTTCCGGCTTGCCATAAACACTCCATACACCAGCTTCTGCCAATGCGGATACCTCTGCTTTGACTCAATGAGCACCTCACTGATATAATAAACCGGCCGCTGAACCGGATATTCCTTGCCAAGCTCCTTGCGCTCTACCACAATAGCTACGCTAACAGCCCGGGCATTAGCAGCCACATATAGCAATAACGGCTCTTTATCGATCGATGCTGTAAGCACGGGCGGCTCAGCTAACTGCCTCTTCAGATCCTCGAACGCTTTATCAGCTGCCTCCTCCACACAAAGTTATCTGTTTTCTTGAGCATATGATATAAAGGGATGGCCTTCTCTCCAAGGCGACTGATAAACCGGCTCAAGGCTATAATCCAGTCGGCCAGACGTTGAACGTCATTGATACACGCCGGTTTAGCCAAAGATGTAATTGCTAAAATCTTTTTCGGATTACCCTCAATGCCTCTGTTTGATACCAGAAAACCCAAGAGCTTGCCAGCCGGGACACCAAATATACACTTCTCCGGATTGAGCATCATCTTGTAAACCCGGAGGTTGTCAAAGGTTTCTCTCAAATCATCGATCAATGTTTCCTCTCTGGATTTTATCACAATATCATCCACATATGCATGAACATTGCGCCCAATTTGCTTATGAAGGCAATTCTGAACACAGCGCTGATAAGTTGCCTGGGCACTCTTGAGTCCAAAGGGCATGGAGACATAGCAGAAGGCTCGAAAGGGAGCTATGAAAGTTGTCTTCTCTTGGTCCTTAACCGCCATCTTGATCTGATGATAACCAGAGTAAGCATCCAGAAAACACAAACGGTCACAACCTGCCATAGCATCAATTATCTGATCAATGCGAGGGAGAGCAAAGGGGTCTGCAGGGCAAGCCTTGTTTAAATCTGTGTAATCCACACACATACGCCAAGTGCCGTTTTTCTTGAGAACCAACACCGGATTAGCCAACCACTCTTGATGAAAAACTTCTACAATAAACCCCGCGGCCAACAAAGGGGCTACCTCTTCCCCGATAGCCTTACGCCTTTCTTCATTGAAGCGGCGGAGAAACTGCCGGACCGGTTTAAACTTAGGATCAATGTTAAGTGTGTGCTCAGCGAGTTCCCTCGGTACACCTGGCATGTCAGAAGGTTTCCATGCAAAGATGTCCCGGTTCTGACAGATGAACTCGATGAGCGTGCTTTCCTATTTGGGATCTAGGTTAGCGCTGATGTTGAATTGCTTGGATGAGTCACCAGGAACAAAATCAATCATTTTAGTATTTGTAGCCGATTTGAACTTCAATGCCGGATCATCTTCCATAGTCGGCTTTTTCAAAGCGGTCATATCTGCCGGATCAACTTGCTCCTTATAGAATTTCAACTCTTCCGTGGCACAAACCAACTCAGCATAAGCCGCATCACCTTCCTCACACTCCAAAGCGATCTTTCTGCTTCCATGTACTGTGATAGTCCCCTTATGACCTGGCATTTTAAGCTGTAGATAAACATAACACGGCATTGCCATGAATTTAGCATAAGCCGGCCGCCCAAACAAGGCGTGGTACAGACTTTTGATCTTTACCACCTCAAACATCAATGTTTCGGACCTTGAATCATAATCATCTCCAAAAGCTACCTCTAAGGCTATCTTTCCAACAGGATATGCAGACTTACCAGGCACCACACCATGAAAGACCGTATTTGACGGTTTAAGATTCTTATCTGTCAACCCCATACGGCGGAATGTGTCTTAATATAGAATGTTGATACTGCTTCCCCCATCCATGAGTACTTTAGTAAACTTGTATCCCCCAACTTGCGGGGCTACCACCAGGGCCAAGTGACCTGGATTATCAACCCGGGGTGGGTGATCCTCTCTACTCCACAAAATGGGTTTCTCAGACCAGCATAAATATTGAGGCACTGCCGGTTCAACAGAGTTTACTGCCCTCTTGTGAAGCTTCTGATCCACGCTTACACAAACTAGTAGTGGAGACATGATATTGCCCGCTATTTAGCTGCTTGGGATTGCTCTGGTAACCCGACTGTTGCTGTTGCTGCTGATTCCCTTGATGATTGTAGCCTCCCTGGTTGCCTTGGTGCCCTTGATTGATGTGTCCGGTTTGGTTGCCTTGAAACCCTAAACCGGAACCACCACCTCCGTAACCCGGCCCGTGGAAACCACCTCCTGAACCGCCGGGCGGGCCGTTATCATACTAGAACATATTGGAATTCTTGAAATCCCGCATGATATAACAATCCTTCCAAAGATGCGACGCTGGCTTCTCCTTTGATCCATGCTTTGGACAGGGCTGATTTAACAGGCGCTCCAAATTGGGGCCTGAACCTCCACCCCTCTGGGGCTGCTTGCCCTTACGGCATTGGCCATTCTCTTGGGCATTGGTGTTAGCAACAAAGTCCAAGCTGCTGTCGGCCTTGCACTTACCGCTGTTCCCATGGCCTGCCGAATTATGCTGCTGACCCTTGGCATTGCCGTTCTTCTTCCCTTTCCCCGGTTTGTCCTCCTCTGAATCCGGGTCCTTGGTATTATCTGAATCGGGGTACTTAACCAAAGCGGCCACGAGCGTTGACATATCATTGCAGTGATGTTTGAGCCTTCCTAACTTATGTTTAAGCGGTAGGAAACGGCAATTGCCCTCTAATGTTAACACTACGGTGCCTGCATTGATACGATCTGATGAGTGCAAAATCCCTGAGACCCGTTTGACCCAATGGGTAGTGGACTCCCCTTCCTCTTGGACACAAGTGGCCAGATCCACGATTGACATCAGCTGCTTACAAGTATCTTTGAAGTTCTGGATAAACCGGTGCTTCAATTCAGCCTATGATCCGACAGAGTAAGTTGGTAAGCTCTTCAACCAAGTACGAGTTGTTCCTTCCAACATCATGGTGAAATATTTAGCACACACTACCTCATCCACATCTAACATCTCCATTGCCATCTCATAGCTTTCCAGCCACGCCTCCAGTTGTAAATCGGCGGTGTAATTTGGTACCTTACGAGGTCCCTTGAAGTCCTTGGGCAGTCTCACATTACGCAAAGCGGGGGTGAGACACGGCACCCCTAAGGAACTGAATACCGCACCTGTCTCTATTGAAGCAGTAGGGTGAACCAAAGTATGTTGTCGTGCGCCGTGTCGAGCTGCTAACTCGGCTTCCCGACATGCGCGGCCATGGTCCGCAACATCCTGCTCATTAGCACCTCCCCCTGCCGGGTTGTTTCCTCGCGGCGAATTTCGGCAACACACACTGCTGGACACAGCCGGTTCATCCACAATGTGTCTACTATAGCTCCGGCTTGGACGGGGAGTGGAGTGAATCCTCTCACGGCTGTGTGAATATGCCTGCTGTTGATTTAGCGCTGTTTGAAGGAGATCTCTGGCCCGACGTGCTTCAACCGCAACTGGTGACTCGCCGTCAGTTGGGAGGGCTGCCAGGCATGAAGCGGCGGCCACAATATTGTCCAACGGGTTGGAATAATGCCCGGGAGGTGTTGGCACATACTGTGGCACAACATTGTTCTGGCGAGGCGGGTCCATCATGCGCGGCTGAACCAGCGCTCCTGTTCCCGGTGCCTCCGTCCGGTTTAGTATGGGTTGGTTACCAGCTCCTGCTCCTGGTGTGTTGAAGAGATTTTGTGGCTCATAAACCGACGGGAGACGCGATCGGTACCTTCTTCTCATGACTTCCTCGGAAGCATTCTGATCCAGCCTAATCCGGTAGGCCTGTGCTTCCAATTCAGCCCGTTCTGTAGCCATCCTAGCATTCTCTGTTGCCAGGTCCGCTTTAGCCTGAGCTATCTGATCTTTCGCCTTTGCAATCTCCGCATTGTGCTGATCCCTGGCTGCTGCATCCACCTCTGCGGCCATCAATGTTGCCAAAGCATCGAACAAATCAGACAGGACTTGGGCTGGAGGCGGCACAGAGCTTCTTGCCCCTGCTGGTGTGGCCATTGTTGAACCGGAGAGTATTGCTGCGGCGGCCGATGAATGAGGCGTTGATTGTGTGCCGGCCATGAAGATGGCGGCCCAATTTGGCAGACCAGGGGAATCCGGAATACTGTTGCCCTCGGATCCTCCATCAATCCGGCCGTCCTGCAACTGATAAAGCGATTCGGTCTCCCCAGAAGACTCGTCGTCAAAACAGACCACGGTCTCTCCATCGGACGCCAGCCCGTCCTCGTATCTTGCTCCATGGATGACACCTACGAAAACATTCCATGGCACGGGCTGAACCGGCGAAGAACTTGCACGCCGAGCCATTTCGATGATGTCGGTGCAGATGTGGTTGGTATTGTTGGGGTTTCGAAGGCCAGGGAGCGAATCCGCTTTGTCTGTCTCTCGAGTTGTTGTTCATCCCTAAACCGTTGCCGGGTCGTCCCTTTATATACATAGGTCGACGCCCGCCGGGTTACAGAGTCCCGGATGACCCACAAGTATAGGGGATCTATCGTAGTCCTTTCGATAAGTAAGAGTGTCGAACGCAATGAGGAGCAGAAGGAAATGATAAGCTGTTTTCAGCAAGGTATTCTCTGCAATTACTGAAATAAGTGGTAACAGATAGTTTTGTGATAAGATAGGCTGTAACAAGCAACAAGTAACAAAAGTAAATAAAGGGCAGCAAGGTGGCCCAATCCTTTTGTAGCAAAGGACAAGCCAGAACAAACTCTTATAATAGGAAAAATGCTCCCGGGGACACATGGGAATATCGTCAAGCTAGTTTTCATCACGTTCATATGATTCGCGTTCGATACTTTGATAATTTGATATGTGGGTGGACCGGTGCTTGGGTGTTGTTCTTACTTGAACAAGCATCCCACTTATGATTAACCTCTATTGCAAGCATCCACAACTACAACAAAAGTAGTAAGGTAAACCTAACCATAGCATGAAACATATGGTTCCAACTCAGCCCCTTATGAAGCAACGCATAAACTAGGGTTTAAGCTTCTGTCACTCTAGCAACCCATCATCTACTTATTACTTCCCAATGCCTTCCTCTAGGCCCAAATAATGGTGAAGTGTTATGTAGTCGACGTTCACATAACACCACTAGAGGCTAGGCAACATACATCTTATCAAAATATCAAACGAATACCAAATTCACATGAATACTCATAGCAAGACTTCTCCCTTGTCCTCAGGAACGAACGTAATTACTCACAAAGCATATTCATGTTCATAATCAGAGGGGTAATAATATCCATATAGGATCTGAACATATGATCTTCCACCGATTAAACCAACTAGCATCAACTACAAGGAGTAATCAACACTACTAGCAAACTACTAGCACCAATCCGGACTTTGAGACAAGAATTGGATACAAGAGATGAACTAGGGTTTGGAGATGAGATGGTCCTGGTGAAGATGTTGATGGAGATTGCCCTCTCCCGATGAGAGGAGCGTTGCTGATGACGATGGTGATGATTTCCCCCTTCGAGAGGGAAGTATCCCCGGCAGAACAGCTCTGCCGGAGCTCTAAATTGGATCCGCCAAGGTTCCGCCTCGTGGCGGCGGAGTCTCGTCTCGAAAAGTTCCTTCCTATTTTTTTCTCATTGAAAGACCTCATATAGGAGAAGATGGGCATCGGAGAGCCACCAGGGGGCCCACGAGATAGGGGGATGCGCCCTAGGGGGGGGCGCCCCCCACCCTCGTGAGCAGGGTGTGGGCCCCCCGGCCTTCATCTTTGGCGTGGATTTTTCTTTATTTCTTTTAAGACGTTCCGTGGAGTTTCAGGACTTTTGGAGTTGCGCAGAATATGCCTCTAATATTTGCTCCTTTTCCAGACCAGAATTCCAGCTGCCGGCATTCTCACTCTTTATGTAAACCTTGTAAAATAAGAGAGAATAGCCATAAGTATTGTGACATAAAGTGAAATAACAGTCCATAATGCAATAAATATCGATATAAAAGCATGATGCAAAATGGACGTATCAACTCCCCCAAGCTTAGACCTCGCTTGTCCTCAAGTGAAAAGCCGATAACAATAAATATGTCCTCATGTTTAGAGGTAGAGGCATCGATAAAAATAAAATACGGACATGAAGGCATCATGTTTATTCTTATAATAGCAACATATATAGGTTTTGTCATATGATTACTTATGTTCAAGTGATGATCTATTCACAATGCAAATGTATAAATCATAAACCTTATTGGACTCCGACAAATTATAATCTCAGTCATTAAAGCAATTGCAATTTATCATAACATCGGAAAGAGTCTATGTCAGAGCTGAAAAGCAAGTCCACATACTCAACTATCATTTAGTCCTCCATAATTGCTAACACTCACGCGATACTTGTGGTTACAGAGTTTTAATCGGACATAGAGAAAGATAGGGGCTTATAGTTTTGCCCCACAACCTTTTACCTCAAGGGTAATGTCAACAATAATGGTTCATGCTCCCCTACATCCAACTAGATATATATATCATGTTATTTCCAACATGCTGAGCTTGCCAAAGGATAAAAAAAGGTGAAGATCACCATGACTCTTGCATAAGGTAGAAGATAATAATAAAGGATAGGCCCTACGCAGAGGGAAGCAGAGGTTGCCATGCGCTTTTATGGTTGGATGTATAAAATCTCAATGCGAAAGAACGTCACTTTATATTGCCACTTGTGATATGAACCTTTATTATGCAGTCCGTCGCTTTTATTACTTCCACATCACAAGATCGTATAAAGCTTATTTCTGCCACACCAATCAATCATACATATTTAGAGCAATTTTTATTGCTTTGCACCGATGAACAACTTACTTGAAGGATCTTACTCAATCCATAGGTAGATATGGTGGACTCTCATGGCAAAACTGGTTTAGGGATATTTGGAAGCACAAGTAGCATTTCTACTTGGTGCTGAGAATTTGGCTAGCATGAGGGGGAAAGTCAAGCTCAACAAGTTAGAGGAACCATGACAACATACTTTATCTCAGATATAAGAAAGACATAACTCATTACGTTGTCTTCCTTGTCCAACATCAACTCTTTAGCATGTCATATTTTAATGAGTGCTCCCAATCATAAAAGATGCCAATGATAATATATCTATATATATGTGAAACCTCTCTTTCCTTATTACTTCCTATTAATTGCAACAATGACCAAAGCTATGTCTGCCAACTCCCAACAACTTTTAATCATCATACTCTTTCTATTTGAAGTCATTACTCTCAATAAGATCAATATGAACTTTTTGTTACTTTTATTCTTTTCTTCTTTCTTTTATTCACCCAAGATCATGACAAAATAATCAAGCCCTTGACTCAACACTAATCTTTATTATATATAGCTCACGGACTCGATTACATAGAGAGATCATAAAGCAAAACTCAAAACTAGATCATGCCATAAACTTTATTCTACTAGATCAAGATACTACTAATAGGATCAAACAAAGAAAAATGGTAAAGATAGGAGTTGTGATTGTGATACGATACCGGGGCACCTCCCCCAAGCTTGGCAGTTGCCAAGGGGAGTGCCCATACCCAGATACTCAATTCTTCTTTGTTGGAGGAGACGGTGGAGGTGTTGTTGATGATGCGGGCTTGTCATCCATCTTCCAAAGCATAGGTTCACCATCATGGAAAGATGATCGAGTCTCCGGAATCCTCAAATCTGCAGCCAAACTCATTCTTTTGAATCTATATTCATACTCATAGTTCTGGTTTTGAAGGTCATAGACTTGGGCTTGGAGGTGCTCGATCTTCTCATGTAGCTTGAAGATGGCCTCCTCGGTGTTCTTGGCATC
Organism: Triticum monococcum; assembly: GCA_034509565.1. Classification (NCBI taxonomy): domain Eukaryota; kingdom Viridiplantae; phylum Streptophyta; class Magnoliopsida; order Poales; family Poaceae; genus Triticum; species Triticum monococcum. The sequence goes on along the minus strand of CM067843.1, from coordinate 746,894,470 downwards.
CGGCTTGTAGTTGTTAGTGAACTCCACGAGCATCATGTGACTAGCGTTGATTGCACGCTCCACCATCCTTTGGCACTTGAAAACTTGTTGCTCCACTGCTTCGAGCCTCGTCTCCATGCCTACGGTCCCCTTTGGTCCCTCTTCATCGCGGATGTGCAACAACTCATCACGCATCTCAATGGTTTGAGGGTGTCAAAGCACCTCGCGAGGTAAGGGTTGATGACCTTCTCGAAGAACTTGTCCTTGGACGCGCTTGGGGCCGTCATGATAACCTAGATCTATCAGAAAAACAGCTCGAAACAAAAATAGGAGATTTTTGCGTGATGCGGGAGTCAAAACTCCCGAGAGAATATATAATGATTTTTTATCGACAAAAACACGTATCGTGCAAGAAAACGGAGTCCGAAAGGCACACGAGGTGCTCACGAGGTAGGGGGCGCGCCCAGGGGGTAGGGCGCGCCCACCACCCTCGTGGGGCCCTCGTGTCCTTCCTGGACTGCTACTTATTTTTTTATTTTTCTAAATATTCCAAAACCGAGAAATATTGCCTTAAAAATTGTTTTGGAGTTGGTTTACTTATCGTACCACATACCTATTCCTTTTCGGAGACTGAAACGTTCCGGAAAGTGTCCCTTATGTATTCCTCCGGGGTTACGGTTTCAATAATATTGGTTTCAACATTTATGGGATTACCTGAGATATAATGTTTAATTCTTTGACCGTTTACCACCTTTGGATTTGTGCCCTCGAAGTTGTTGATTTTTATGGCACCGGAACGATAGACCTCTTTGATAACATAGCGGCCTTCCCATTTAAAGAGAAGTTTTCCTGCAAAAAATCTTAAACGAGAGTTGTATAGCAATACATAATCACCTACATTAAACTCGCGTTTTTGTATCCTTTTGTCATGCCATCTTTTAACTTTTTCTTTAAACTACTTGGCATTTTCATAAGCTTGGGTTCTCCATTCATCAAGTGAGCTAATATCAAATAACCTCTTCTCACCGGCAAGTTTAAAATCATAGTTGAGTTCTTTAATAGCCCAGTATGCCTTATGTTCTAGTTCGAGAGGTAAGTGACATGCTTTTCCATAGACCATTTTATACGGGGACATACCCATAGGATTTTTGTATGCAATTCTATAAGCCCATAATGCATCATCAAGTTTCCTAGACCAATTCTTTCTAGACCTATTAACAGTCTTTTGCAAAATTAATTTGAGCTCTCTATTGCTCAACTCTACTTGACCACTAGACTGTGGGTGATAAGGGGATGGAATTCTATGATTAACATCATATTTAGCAAGCATTTTACGGAAAGCACCATGAATAAAGTGTGAACCACCATCAGTCATTAAATATCTAGGGACTCCAAACCTTGGAAAAATAACTTCCTTAAGCATTTTAATAGAAGTGTTATGATCAGCACTACTAGTTGGAATAGCTTCTACCCACTTAGTAACGTAATCAACAGCAACTAGAATATGTGTGTATCCATTAGAGGCAGGAAAAGGTCCCATATAATCAAAGCCCCAAACATCAAATGGTTCAATAACAAGTGAATAATTCATAGGCATTTCTTGACGTCTACTAATATTACCAATTCTTTGACATTCATCACAAGACAAGACAAACTTACGGGCATCCTTGAAGAGAGTAGGCTAATAAAAACCAGATTGCAATACCTTATGTGCAGTTCTATCTCCAGCGTGGTGTCCTCCATAAGACTCGAAATGACACTTGCGTAGGATCTGTTCCTGTTCATGCTCAGGTACACAACGCCTAATAACACCATATACTCCTTCTTTATAAAGATGTGGGTCATCCCAAAAGTAATGTCTCAAGTAATAGAAGAACTTTTTCATTTGCTGGTATGTGAAGCTAGGTGGTATAAACTTAGCAACAATATAATTAGCATAATCCGCATACCATGGAGTACTACGAGAAGTACTTATAACATTTAATTGCTCATCAGGAAAGTCATCATTAATTGGTAGTGGGTCATCAACAATATTTTCTAACCTAGAGAAGTTGTCTGCAACGGGGTTCTCAGCTCCCTTTCTATCAACAATATGCAAATCAAATTCTTGTAGCAAGAGAACCCATCTAATAAGTCTAGGTTTAGCACCTTTCTTTTCCATAAGATATTTAATAGTAGCATGATCTGTTTGAATAGTTACTTTAAAATCAACAATATAAGATCTGAACTTATCATAAGCAAATACAACTGCTAAAAGTTCTTTTTCAATAGTAGCATAATTTCTTTGAGCATTGTCTAGAGTCTTACTAGCATAATGAATAACATTTAATTTCTTATCGACTCTTTGCCCTAGAACAGCACCTACAGCAGACATAATTTCAAAGGGTAAATTCCAATCAGGGGGCTGAACAATAGGTGCAGAGACTAATGCTTTCTTAAGTATTTCAAATGCTTCTACACAATCATCATCAAAGACAAATGGTATATCTTTTTGCAATAAATTAGTCAGAGGCCGAGAAATTTTTGAGAAGTCCTTAATGAACCTCCTATAGAATCCAGCGTGACCAAGGAAACTTCTTATACCTTTGATGTCCTTGGGACATGGCATCTTTTCAATAGCATCAACCTTGGCTTTATCAACTTCAATACCTCTTTCAGAAACTTTGTGCCCTAATACAATAGCTTCATTAACCATAAAGTGGCACTTTTCCCAATTCAAGACAAGATTAGTTTCTTCACATCTCTGCAAAACTCGATCAAGATTGCTCAAGCAATCATCAAAAGAGGAACCATAGACGGAAAAGTCGTCCATGAAAACCTCACAAATCTTTTCACAAAAGTCAGAGAATATAGCCATCATGCATCTTTGAAAGGTAGCAGATGCATTACATAAACCAAAAGGCATACGTCTATAAGCAAAAGTACTAAAAGGGCATGTAAAAGTAGTCTTTGATTGATCTTTAGCCGACACAGGTATTTGAGAGAAACAAGAATAACCATCTAGAAAGAAATAGTGTGTGTGTTTGCATAATCTTTCTAGCATTTGATCAATAAAAGGTAAGGGGTAATGATCTTTCTTAGTAGCTTTATTTAATTTGCAGAAATCAATTACCATCCTATAACCTATGATAATTCTTTGAGGAATCAATTCATCTTTATCATTAGGAACAACAGTAATACCTCCCTTCTTAGGGACACAATGGACAGGACTTACCCACTCACTATCAACAACGGGATAGATTATACCTGCCTCCAGAAGCTTTAGTATTTCTTGTCTTACCACTTCTTTCATTTTAGGATTTAGACGTCGTTGAGGATCACGAACTGGTTTGGCATCTGCTTCCAAATTTATTTTATGTTGGCATAGAGTGGGACTAATGCCCTTAAGATCATCAAGAGTATATCCAATAGCAGCACGATGCTTCTTCAGAGTTTTCAATAATCTTTCTTCTTCATGCTCTGAAAGGTTAGCACTAATAATAACAGGATATATCTTCTTTTCATCAAGATAAGCATATTTAAGATTATCAGGCAAAGGTTTAAGCTCGAACACGGGATCACCCTTGGGTGGAGGAGGATCCCCTAGGATTTCAACAGGCAAGTTGTGTTTCAGAACAGGTTCCTGTTTAAAGAATACTTCATCTATTTCCCTTATTTCATTCATGAACATATCATTTTCATGGTCTAGCAAATAGTGTTCTAAAGGATCACTAGGAGGTACTGCAATAGAAGCAAGACCAATAATTTCATCCTTACTAGGTAATTCTTCCTCACGATGTTGTTTACTAAATTTAGAGAAATTAAACTCGACCATATCATCCAAGCCAATAGTAACAACATTCTTTGTGCAATCTATGGTAGCATTGACAGTATTTAAGAAGGGTCTACCAAATATAATGGGACAAAAACTATCTTGCGGGGAACCAAGAACAAGAAAATCAGCAGGATATTTAGTTTTCCCACACAAGACTTCAACATCTCTGACAGTTCCCATTGCTGAAATAGTATCTCTATTGGCAAGTTTAATTGTGACATCAATATCTTCGAACTCAGCAGGTGCAATTTCATTCTTAATTTCTTCATATAAAGTATGTGGTATAACACTAGCACTAGCACCAATATCACATAAGCCATGATAACAATGATCCCCTATTTTAACAGAAATAACAGGCATGCCTACCACGGGTCTATGTTTATCTTCAGCACAAGGTTTAGCAATTCTAGCAGTTTCACCTTCGAAATGAATAATATGCCCATCAATATTATTGGACAAGAGATCTTTAACAATAGCAATATTAGGTTCTACTTTAACTTGTTTAGGAGGTGTATAAGTTCTAATATTGCTTTTACGAACAACAGTTGAAGCTTTAGCATGATCCTTTATTCGAACAGGGAAAGGTGGTTTCTCAATATAAGAAGTAGGAACAATAGGATCATTATAAGTGATAGTCTTTTCTTCAACTTTAATAGGTTCAGCTACTTTTACTTCTATCGGAGGATGATATTTAAACCACTTCTCCTTAGGGAGATCAACATAAGTAGCAAAAGATTCACAGAAAGAAGCTACTATCTCAGAGTCAAGTCCATATTTAGTGCTAAACTTACGGAAAATATCGGTATCCATAAAAGATTTAACACAATCAAACTTAGGTCTCATACCTGACTCCTTACCTTCGTCGAGGTCCCAATCTTTAGAGTTGCATTTAATTCTATCCAATAAATTCCATCTGAATTCAATAGTCTTCATCATAAAAGAGCCAGCACAAGAAGTATCGAGCATGTTGCGATTGTTTTCAGAAAGCCGAGCATAAAAACTTTGCATAATTATTTCTCTCTGGAGCTCATGATTGGGGCATGAATATAATGTTGATTTAAGCCTCCCCCAAGCTTGAGCGATGCTTTCTCCTTCGTGAGGCCATAAATTATATATATAATTGCGATCACAATGAACAAGATGCATAGGGTAATATTTTTGATGAAATTCCAGCTTCAATCTTTTATAGTCCCATGATCTCATATCATCACATTTCCTATACCATATCAATGCGTCTCCCTTCAAAGATAAAGGGAAGGCCTTATTCTTAGCAACATCATCGGGTATACCTGCAAGCTTAAATAATCCACAAACTTCATCCACATATATTAAGTGCTCATCAGGATGCTTTGTTCCATCTCCTGTAAAAGGGTCAGCTAGCAGCCTTTCCATCATACCCGAGGGAAATTCAAAAGGAGTTTCATTTTCCATAGGTTCAGTAGGTTGAGGAGCAACTCTTTGCTCTACTGGACGGGGTGAAGATACCCCGAACAAGCCCCTCAGAGAATTACTTTCCATAGTAACAAGTGACAGTAAATTTGAGCACACTATATAAATTTTTCCTTACCAAATTCCACTTACCAAAGGCGCTACACTCCCCGGCAACGGCGCCAGAAAAGAGTCTTGATGACCCACAAGTATAGGGGATCTATCGTAGTCCTTTCGATAAGTAAGAGTGTCGAACCCAACGAGGAGCAGAAGGAAATGATAAGTGGTTTTCAGCAGGGTATTCTCTGCAAGTACTGAAATAAGTGGTAACAGATAGTTTTGTGATAAGATAGGTTGTAACGAGAAACAAGTAACAGAAGTAAATAAAGGGCAGCAAGGTGGCCCAATCCTTTTGTAGCAAAGGACAAGCCGGAACAAACTTTTATAATAGGAAAAGCGCTCCCGAGGACACATGGGAATATCGTCAAGCTAGTTTTCATCACGTTCATATGATTCGCGTTCGATACTTTGATAATTATATATGTGGGTGGACCGGTGCTTGGGTGTTGTTCTTACTTGAACAAGCATCCCACTTATGATTAACCTCTATTGCAAGCATCCGCAACTACAACAAAAGTATTAAGGTAAACCTAACCATAGCATGAAACATATGGATCCAAATCAGCCCCTTACGAAGCAACACATAAACTAAGGTTTAAGCTTCTGTCACTCTAGCAACCCATCATCTACTTATTACTTCCCAATGCCTTCCTCTAGGCCCAAATAATGGTGAAGTGTTATGTAGTCAACGTTCAGATAAAACCACTAGAGGCTAGGCAACATACATCTTATCAAAATATCAAACGAATACCAAATTCACATGACTACTCATAGCAAGACTTCTCCCTTATCCTCAGGAACGAACGTAATTACTCACAAAGCATATTCATGTTCATAATCAGAGGGGTAATAATATGCATATAGGATCTGAACATATGATCTTCCACCGATTAAACCAACTAGCATCAACTACAACGACTAATCAACACTACTAGCAACCTACTAGCACCAATCCCGGACTTTGAGACAAGAATTGGATACAAGAGATGAACTAGGGTTTGGAGATGAGATGGTGCTGGTGAAGATGTTGATGGAGATTGCCCTCTCCCGATGAGAGGAGTGTTGCTGATGATGATGGTGATGATTTCCCCCTCCGGGAGGGAAGTATCCCCGGCAGAACAGCTCTGCCGGAGCTCTAGATTGGATCCGCCAAGGTTCCCCCTCGTGGCGGCGGAGTCTCGTCCGGAAAAGTTCCTTCCTATTTTTTTCTCATCGAAAGACCTCATATAGGAGAAGATGGGCATCGGAGAGCCACCAGGGGGCCCACGAGATAGGGGGCGCGCCCTAGGGGGGTGCGCGCCCCACCCTCGTGAGCAGGGTGTGGGCCCCCTGGCCTTCATCTTTGGCGTGGATTTTTCTTTATTTCTTTTAAGACATTCCATGGAGTTTCAGGACTTTTGGAGTTGCGCAGAATAGGTCTCTAATATTTGCTCCTTTTCCAGACCAGAATTCCAGCTGCCGGCATTCTCCCTCTTTATGTAAACCTTGTAAAATAAGAGAGAATAGCCATAAGTATTGTGACATAAAGTGAAATAATAGTCCATAATGCAATAAATATCGATATAAAAGCATGATGCAAAATGGACGTATCAGTCCCGAAGCCGGATCATAAACATGTCCGGTTCGGTCTCTATCCTTCCTATCTTACAACACAAGTTACATGACCGGGTTGGTTTATAACTACGGGCTTTAACCCACCTTTGGGCCTTGAGCCTTCGTAAAGCGCCATCATTCCTTCATCTTCATGGGCTTCTAGTCTTCAAGGAGTTAACCCGGCTACTCCTGGCTGGTTTATATCCAGTAACTTGGATCGCGAGGACGCGCCTCGACATGAGACCACGGCCACCTATTCGGACGTGACAAACCCAGTCATGCGGGGGCCGAACACCGCAGACGGACTCCATCAGAGCTGCGTCACGATACGGCCTGATATAGAGGCCCCACACACCCTCATTGCTTCACTGATGAGGTCCTTGATCACGAATTACCCGAAGGATTCAAGCCCATGAACATAGAATCATACGATGGAACCACGGACCTCACGGTGTGGATCGAGGACTTCATTCTCCACATCCATATGGCCCGCAGAGATGACCTCCGCACCATAAAATGCCTCCCTCTAAAACTCAAAGGGCCAGCTCGGCATTGGCTAAACAGTCTGCCTGAAAATTCTATTGGCAGCTGGGAGGACTTGGAAGAGGCTTTCCTCGATAACTTCCAAGGTACATATGTTCGACCCCCGGACGTTGATGACTTAAGCCATATAGTTCAACAGCCCAGAGAGTCCGTCCGGAAATTCTGGACAAGGTTCTTAACTAAAAAGAACCAAATTGTCGACTGTCCGGACGCTGAAGCTCTAGCAGATTTTAAGCATAGCACCCGCGACGAATGGCTCGCTCGCAACCTCGGCCAAGAAAAGCCAAAATCCATGGCAGCCCTCACGACATTCATGGCCCGCTTTTGTGCGGGTGAGGACAGTTGGTTGGCCCGTAGCAAAAACAATGCAAGCGATGCTGGCACCCCCGAAGTTAAAAGCAACAAAGACAAGTCTCGACGCAATAGATACAAGCGCCGAAACAACAGTGGCTCTAAGTCCGGTCAGCGGAAGAAGCCATTCCAAAAGAACAATTCGGGCCCATCCAGCTTGGACCGCATACTTGATCGTCCGTGCCGGATTCACGACACCCCCCACAAGCCTCCTAATCATACAAATAGAGAGTGCTAGGTTTTCAAACAGGCCAGCAAATCAAACGCCGAGAATAGGGAAAAGGGATCATAAAGCAAGGACGGCAATGAAGAGCCACGGCAACCGAACACAGGGGGACAGAAGAAGTTTCCCCCTCAGGTCCAAACAGTGAACATGATATATGCTACCCACATCCCCAAAAGGGAGCGCAAGCGTGCGCTCAGGGACATCTACGCGATACAACCAGTCGCTCCAAAATTCAATCCATGGTCGTCATGCCCGATCACCTTTGATCACCGAGATCACCCGACCATCATCCGTCACGGAGGCTCGGCCGCATTGTTCTTAGACCCAATAATTGATGGGTTCCACCTGACTTGTGTCCTTATGGACAGCGGTAGTAGCCTCAATCTTCTCTATCAGGATACAGTGCGAAAAATGGATATTAACCCATAAAGGATCAAGCCTACAAAGACCGCCTTTAAAGGAGTCATCCCAGGTGTAGAGGCCCATTGTACGGGCTCAATCACACTAGAGGTTATCTTCGGATCTCCGGAGAACTTCCGAAGCAAGGAGTTAGTTTTCGATATCGTCCCATTCCGTAGCGGCTGTCATGCACTGCTCGGACGAATTGCGTTTGCTTGATTCAACAGAGTGCCACACTACGCTTATCTCAAGCTCAAGATGCCCGGCCCATGTGGCGTCATAACAGTCAATGGCAATACAGAACGCTTTCTCCGTACAGAAGAGCACACAGCCGCCCTAGCAGCAGAAGTACAAAGCGGCCTTCTCAAGGAGAACCTTCATTCGGCTGCCGAGCCCTCGGACACCCTTAAGAGGGTCCGGACTACTCTGCAGCAAGGGAACTCGGCTCGTCAGGAGCTTGACTAACAATCCGGCCTCCGTCTCAGTCACGATCAAGCGGTGGCCTGCGTGCCACGCATACATAACTACGCACTCAAAATTCCATGGGCATCGACGGAGGCATAGCTAGCTTGTGATCCACAGCACGGCTCAACCAACATCGGATACACACATACTTTCACTTTTGCTTGTTTTATTTCAGGTTTTAATCCTACAGGCTCCATCGGGTGGTCTGGTTATTGGTCCTCTTGAAGGATAAATACACCAAGATGGCGAGGAGCGCAGACATACGGGGACTTTTTAGGTGATTCCGTTAATGATAACTCTACATGTCTTCCAGGACCCACATGCAGCTCTCCCCTGGTTTTGGCATGTTAAATAGCAGGTTGCTTATTGCACTACTTGTATCAATGCACCTTGACGTACTAATTACATTACAATGAAAACAGTTTGTAGGTGGAGCTGTAGGTCCCCAGCTTTTTACCTTTAGATATTTTCTGTTTTCTTTCTCTCTTTCCTTTTTTTAGTTTCCCTATGGATAACCCCATCAAGTAGCACCCGTACAAATTGATACGTTTTGATGTTTGCCAGGGGCTTTATAGCGTCCCACATTATGGCAACAAAACTCCGAACACTTCTTATAAGTATAGTTCGGCACCCCGAATTTAGCATTATATGCATTGGCTCCAAATTATGTCTTTGGTCAATAGCTGGGTTGCTCGGCTCCTGTGCTTGCTACCCTATGTTCCGCTACATCGGCTAGGGTAGTAAAGGGAGAACTACTGCGATTGTGCCCTCGTCTAAACCGGATGAGCACCTCAGTAGAGAAAGCCGAAAACTAACTGTCATGATGCGGCGAGAGCTGGTCAGCTGTTCAGAGGTCTCAAATCGTTGGAGGTTTTTCCGCATTTCACAAAGGATCGTACTTCCCGATCAGACGCTGACAGCACTCTGGTTCGTATACCAGGGGTTGCGCCTATGTTTTATTATAAAACTCCTATGGCTAAGTGAGGGCGTTCAAGCTATATAGTCTGGTTGCCTGGTTCGTTATGCTAAACAACTCCTTCGAGGACCATATAATTGGATCAATATTGTTTAGATACCATCCCGAACACCTCCGTACTACCTATGTGAGGGCAGAAGTCGATGACTGGCAAACCCTCGGATTTCATACAACACGGCCGCACAGGAGGATACAATCAAAACATAATAAAAATTATTTTACAAAGTGGATTTGTTTTCATCATACAAGGCAAAATATGAATGTATTTGTCGGTGTTCTGGGAACGGGGGTCCCCAGACTTGCCTGCCTGCGGCCTGCGGCGTGGCTCAAGTGGGGGCCCAGCCCAGCCCATCTTCATCAACACAAGACTCAAGACCCTCGCGAGGGGCCAAGCCTCGCGAGGAGGACGACACGGCGCATCCTCAGGCATAGCCTCGTCAGGCTGGCTCGCAAGGAGGCAGAGATTTCAAGGCGGGGTACCTCGCGAGGTGCCCATGACACAAGCCATGACGACTCAGGGCACCAGGCGGGTGCCAGCGCGCGCAGCGTCCTTCTTTCCTCTTTGGTGCAAAGGGGACAAGCGCAGCCGCGGAGTACCGAGGCATCCGGCAAAGGTTGCCATTTCGGTGCAACGAGACTAGGACCAAGCGGACTATGAGACGGAGGTCACCATGGAGCCCAGCACGGCGTCACCGCAGAGCCTTTCGCAGGCGAAGACCACCTTTAGTCAGGATAGATGTACTCGCTGTCCCCCTTCAAATTAGCCCGCCATTGTTGGCTCCCTTCCCGCTCGATGTTTGGGAAGAGGTCCAGGGCCTCTATAAATAGGACCAGCCACCCACATGGTAGGGGGATCGAAATCGGAGAGGGAGAGAGAGAGAAGGGCGACTGAACTCCTCCTAGCAGTTCATCGCTACAACCAAGAACAGAGCCTCGCGAGGCTGTTCTTCCTTGTAGTGTCCATCATCATCAGCCCCAAGAGGCAATCCACCCACCACACACTGCAGTAGGGTATTACACCACAATGGTGGCCCGAACCAGTATAAATCTTGTGTCACTTGTGTGATTCCTTTAGTAGTTTAGATCTTTGTGAGATGGGGAGGTTGAGGACGTGATTTCTGCGCGCAACCCAGTGTTCGAACCTTAAGGGTCTGCCGGAACCCGAAATCCGACATTTGGCACGCCAGGTAGGGGTGCGCCGGAATTCGTCTTCCACCGCTCCGCTCTCCTCCGACCGTCACATCCATGTCTGACGCTCGTCGGGCCCGCACCGAGCGCTCGGCCGCCACCGCTTCTCGCGTCGCCCGGATGGCCCCCGTCGGTAGGCGTCCTTGTCGTTCCCCGTCGCCCGCCGTTGACACCGCCACCGGCCCGGCGGGAAACGAGCGTCGAGCACCACCACGGCATCCACCCGCGCGACGGAGTGACTGCACCACGACGTCGACGCCTCCGGTCGTTGCGGCCCTCCTGGGCGACTCGCAGGCGCCACCCACAAGTCGCCACGTCAAGCCCTTCGCCCGCCGGGTTAACACCGTCTCCGCACGGCGGGGGGCTCCCCTGGACCGGGCGGCGCCCGAGGCCGACCTGACCTTCAGCTTGGAGGACCACCCCACCAACCCGGTCGGCTCGGGCGCATTCCCGCTGTTGTGCACCCCCACTATCTGCCAGGTGGCCGTCACTAGGACCTTCGTTGACGGCGGCGCAGGCCTCAGCGTGCTTTCGGTCAAGACTTTCAGCCTCCTCTGCATAACTTGGGAGCGGTTGCGACCCAGCCGATCCTTCTCGGGTGTCGGGGGCGGATCATCCGACTCCCTGGGACAGATCCGGCTCCCGGTAACCTTCGGCACCTACGACAACTTCCGCACGGAGATGGTCGACTTCGACATCGCCCCCATCGGCCTCCCTTACAACGCCATTCTCGGCAACCCAGCTCTGGCTCAATTCATGGCCGCCACGCACCCGGCGTACAACCTCGTGAAGATGCCCGGGAGTAGCGGTACCCTCGCCGTGCACGGGGACACCGGGGACGCCCTGCAAGTACTCAAGCTCGCCTTCAAGACGGCTGCACCGGCACGGCCCGTTGACGCGGAGACCCCTGAGCCCAAGGGGGCTGCGCCTGCCAAGAAGAAGCAGTTGTTCACCCAGGACGAGGCAGAAACCAAGTAGATACCCGTCGACAAGGACGGGTCCTCCGGTGCCACTTCCACCATAGGCGCCAACCTAGAGCCTGAGTAGGAGGAGGCCTTGGTCAAGTTCCTGCGCTCGAATAAGAAGGTATTTGCTTGGGAGCCAGATCAGCTGGCGGGGATCCCTAGAAGTGTCATCGAGCATCACCTCAATGTGTGCCCAAATGTACGCCCCATGAAGCAGAAGGCCAGGCGGCAGTCCACGGAGAAGCAGGCTTTCATCGCCCAAGAGACCCGCAAACTAGAGGCCGCCGGGGTCATTCGCGAGGTCCAATACCCGGATTGGTTGGCCAACCCTGTCGTTGTGCCCAAGAATGGGGGGGGGAAAGAACGCATGTGTGTCGACTTCACCAACCTCAACAAGGCATGCCCACAAGATCCGTTCCCGCTCCCCCGCATCGACCAGATTGTCGATTCCACTGCAGAGTGCGACCTGCTATGCTTCCTGGACGCCTTCTCCGGGTATCACCAGATCAAGATGGCTGTGGAAGACGTTGAGAAGACCGCCTTCTTGACCCCGTGCGGGGTATACTGCTATACATGCATGCCGTTCGGGCTGCATAACGCAAAGGCAACCTTTCAGCGACTGATGCACATCACCTTGGGCCAGCAGCTCGGAAAGAATGTCGAAGCCTACGTCGATGACATTGTAGTAAAATCTTGGGAGGCAAAGACCCTAATACAAGACCTGGAGGAGACCTTCGCGAGCCTCGACGCAGTAAACCTGTGGCTCAACCCGAAGAAATGTGTGTTTGGCGTCCCCTCGGGCAAGCTCTTGGGATTCCTCGTGTCCCATCGTGGCATCGAGGCCAACCCCGAGAAGGTCAAGGCGGTCGAAGACATGAGTCCACCAAAGACCCTCAGAGAAATGCAGAAGCTCACTGGGCGCGTGACCGCGCTAGGGCGCTTCATCTCCAAACTGGGGGAGCGAGTGTTGCCTTTCTTCCAGCTGATGAAAAAAAAGGGGCCCTTTGAATGGACTGAAGAGGCAGATAAGGCGTTTCAAGATCTCAAGAGGTACCTGACCAGTCCCTCAGTCATGGTGGCTCCGCGCCCTCAAGAGCCCCTGCTGCTGTACCTTGCCGCCACACCCTACTCCACCAGCGCAGCCCTGGTGGCGGTTAGGGAGGAGCGCCAAGTCAAGGCCGCAGCGGCAGCCCGAGGCAGGACAAAACGGGAACAAGGAAAGCCTGCAAAAGCCACAACCGCAGCTGAGGAGGGTCAGCTGCCGAGGAATGCACCGGAGGCAGGAGAGGCCGCCCGACCAAATGGTCCACCTCCCGAGGCCACGTCGCCCCGTGAGGCGCCCTTACCTCCCGAGGGCGCGGCAACCCCAGATGCTCCCAGCCTTGTCGAGCACCCAGTTTACTTTGTTAGCACGGTGCTACGGGACGCGAGGGCATGGTACCCAATGCCTCAGAAGCTCCTCCTCGCACTACTGGTAGCCTCGCGCAAGCTGCGTCACTACTTCCAGGCTCATCCCATCAAAGTCGTCTCGTCATACCCCCTGGAGAGAGTGCTCAGGAGCCCTAACTCAGCCGGAAGGGTCGCTGAGTGGAACATAGAGCTGCAGGTGTTTCAGCTCGAGTTCAGCACAACCAGGGTCATCAAAGGAGCAGCGTTGGCAGATTTTGTGGCAGAATGGACGGAGGCACCAAGCCTCAAGGCTGACGAGGATAGGTCCCTCTCCCCGGGGAGCGAGGCGCCAGAAGGCTGGGTCATGCACTTCGACGGAGCGTTCTCCAGACATGGTGCTGGGGCTGGGGCGGTGCTTATATCGCCCACTCAGGACAAGCTCTACTACGCCGTACAGCTCTGTTTCCAGCAAGGTGAAAAGGTCTCCAACAACATAGCGGAGTATGAAGGTTTGATAGCGGGCTTGAAGGCCGCGGCAGCCCTGGGGGTGAAACGCCTCACCATTAGGGGCGATTTGTAGCTCCTTGTTAATTTCTCCAACAAGGTGTACGAGCCGAAAGATGAGCACATGGAAGCCTACCTTGCGGAGGTCCGCCGGATGGAGAAGCAGTTCTGGGGGTTGGAGTTGCAGCATGTGCCCCGTGGCACCAATCAGGAGGCCGACGACATCGCCAAACGGGCGTCCAGGCAGTTACCTCAGGAGCCTGGTGTCTTCGAGGAGCAGCTCTTCAAGCCCTCAGCCTTGCCGTCATTGTCAAACACGGGTTAGCCTCGGGAGGAGCTCCCCCAGCCACCTACCTCAGGAGCCCCGGTCTGTGGCCCGGCCTCAGGAGCACGCCTGCTCCTGACGATGGAACCTTAGGAGGGGTGCTGGATCACGGAGCTCTGGAGTTACTTAACACAAGGGACCTTGTCGGAGAAGGAGGAGGAAGCGGAGCGTGTGGCACGGCAGGCCACGGCGTACTGCATCAAGGATGGAGAGCTCTACCGGAAGCGACCAAATGATGTATCCCTGTGCTGCATCTCCAGGGAGCAAGGAAAGGAACTGCTGGAAGACATACACGGAGGAGACTGTGGACATCATTCATCATCACGGACCCTCGTCGGCAAGGCGTTCCGCAGTGGGTTTTATTGGCCCACCGCACTCAATGACCGCCGTGGAACTGGTGAAAGCTTGTGAGGCCTGCCAGTTCCACGCCAAGAAAATCCATCAGCCGGCGGGAGGCTTGCAGACTATACCCCTTTTGTGGCCATTCGCAGTCTGGGGGCTGGAAATCCTGGGCCCGTTTCCTCGGGCGCCAGGGGCCTACCGCTACCTCTACGTCGCCGTGGACAAGTTCACCAAGTGGGCTGAAGTGGAGGCCATCCGCACCATCCCCGCGGGCTCCACGGTCAAGTTCATCAGGGGCATCGTGAGCCGGTTCGGGGTGCCGAACCGCATCATCACAGACAACGATTCGCAGTTCACCAGTAACCTCTTCAAAACATACTGTGCTAATCTTGGAACGCAGATATGCTACGCTTCAGTGGCGCACCCCCGAAGCAACGGCCAGGCCGAGCGAGCCAACGCGGAGGTCTTGAGGGGCCTCAAGACCAGGATGTTCAAGAAGAAGCTGGAGGCCTGTGGCCGAGGTTGGCACGATGAGCTTCAGTCCGTGCTGTGGTCCATCCGCACCACCGCGACCAAACCGACTGGAGAAACCCCATTCTTCCTAGTCTACGGGGCGGAGGCAGTCCTCCCTCACGAGGTCAGACGTCGCTCCGTGCGGGTCCTAGCGTTCGACGAGGCGCAGCAGGACGCCATGCGGGGGACGGACCTCGTGTTGGGGGAGGAACGTCACCGGGAGGCCGCGCTGCGAGCGGCGAGGTATCAGCAAGCGCTGCAGCGGTACCACTGCCGCAACATCTGCCCCAGGACCCTTGAGGTAGGAGACCTCGTGCTCAGGCGGGTCCTCTCCAGGGAGGGATTGCACAAGCTCTCTCCCATGTGGGAGGGCCCGTTCAAGGTTGTTCATATTTCCAGGCCCGGCTCCGCGCGCTTGGAGACTCAGGAGGGAGTGCCGATCCAGAACGCGTGGAACATCCAGCACCTCCGGAGGTTCTACCGCTAAAAAGGCCCAGAGCCTGTGAAGCAAGGCGAGTGCCTGTGAAGATCATCGCTTTGGAAAAAGGCCCGGAGCCTATGAAGCAAGGCGAATGCCTGTGAAGATCATCTCTTTTTGAAAAGGCCCAGAGCCTGTGAAGCAAGGCGAATGCCTGTGAAGATCATCTCTTTTTGGAAAGGCCCGGAGCCTGTGAAGCAAGGCGAGTGCCTGTGAAGATCATCCCTTTGGAAAAAGGCCCGGAGCCTGTGAAGCAAGGCGAGTGCCTGTGAAGATCATCTCTTTTTGAAAAGGCCTAGAGCCTATGAAGCAAGGCGAGCGCCTGTGAAGGAAGGCGAGCGCCTGTGAAGCTATCGCTTTGGAAAACGCCCGGAGCCTGTGAAGCAAGGCCAATGCCTGTGAAGCTCGCCGCCCCGTGACACTCTCATGTAATAATGAGTGGGGCTGTACACGCCCCGGAGTCTCAGGAGCGCCGGCCTCAGGCCCTGGGGCTCCCTCCCACGCCCAGTGGCAGCACTTAGCTCCGCGCTGGTGAGAAGACATCGAAGACTAGATTAAGTGCCGGACGCGGCTTTCTCATTTGCTTTGCGCAGTTGACGTGTTTGTTTGCATTCGGAATCTTATTGAAGTTGTCGCTGTTGCTGATTTTTGGTTCGTCGATTTTCGCTCCTCGCTTTGGTTTCTCTCGTAAACAACCTCGCGAGGGATGGTGCTCAGACGTCCTCGCGAGGGTTTCTGCCCTAGCGGTAGGAAGGTTTTCACGACCCTGGCGCATTACAGGAGCACCCCTTCTAGTCCGTGCCCCTCGGGCACCGCGACGCGCACACAGGGCCTGGGTCGGTCGCCCCACCCCCCGGCAGGGGTCGAAAACTATCTACGCACAGGCGAGAAATCAAGAGGTGCAAAAAAACGAGGTCAAGGTAATAGCTAAAACAGCAATGTTTCCCAACACGCCCCAAGGGGGCTCCATGCAGTTGTTCTGTCTTACACAAGGAACAAAAGAGAAAGGAAAAAGACGAGCCCGGCACAGCCCCCCTCACATTGGCCCGCGGAGGCGACATGGGCTGCCGCAGGGCCTCAGGCGGACTCCCTCTCGCGCTTCACCGGGGCATGACGGCGGGCGGATGAACCGCCACCTCCCAAGCAAGCTCGACGGCGCGGGGGAGGACTGCTGCCACCGCTGGAGGAGCCGCTTGAGGAAGAGCTGACGAAGCTTGGGGAGTCGCGGACGCCGCCATCCGCGTGGGTGCTATCTCCTCCATCGCCATCGGAGCGGGGCCCGCGGACGCGGTCATCGTCCTCAGGGCAGCACCCCGCGCGGCGACCATCTTCCCCAAACACCCTCACATAGAGGGTGGCGTCGCCGTCGAACCTGAAGTGCAGAGTGCACCGACGCTCCAGGCCGCGAGCGCGGGCGAACGCCAGCCAGCCACGAGTGAAGGCCAAGCCCCCGCTGGCGGAAACCTTCAGTGCGACCCACGAGGACCTGCTGCAGCAGCCCTCCGCCTGGAGCCAGAGGCCACCTGGAGCGCCGGCTGGGAGTTCACCAAGGAGGAAGCTAGGGAGCGGGAGCCGGGCGCGAGTTGGCTCCGCCGACCAGACGACGAACTCCGGCAGCACATGCACAGCGCGAAAGCGCGGCCTGGGAGAACGCGCGACCCAGGCGCGTCCTTCGGCTACAGCGGCTCGCCCGCCGCCGCGCTGGGTTCCGCCCCCATGGCCACCGAACGCGGCCGGGGCGGCCACCGGATGCTTTTGAGGGCGCCCACTACCGCGCTTGGGCGGGGGAGAGGCAGGACCAACCTGGAGAGCCTTCCCCTTCTCTGCAGCCGAGTACCTCCTCGATGGAGCCATCACACCAAGACGGAGCGAGAACTGAGGCGAATGAGAGAGCAAGAAGAGATGGATTGGAAGGGCACGCGCGGTGCCGTACTTATAGCCGGCGAAGGCCAACCGCCGGCCTCCATGATCGCAGGTAATCATAACACGATCTTCATGCAGGGACTTGTCCAACTCGCACGATCACCAAGGCATCATGGGGAAGTGAAGTCGCCCACGTCCAATCAACCGCCACACGGCGCCCAAGGCCGCAGGCTGTTAGGGCCCACGGCGGTTCGCCCTTGCCCTTTCGCCTCTCGGCACGGCCAAGTCCGTGCGCACCTTGGGCCTGGGGGCTACTGTCGGCGTTCTGGGAATGGGGGTCCCCAGACTTGCCTGCCTGCGGCCTGCGGTGTGGCTCAAGTGGGGGCCCAGCCCGGCCCATCTTCATCAACACAAGACTCAAGACCCTCGCAAGGGGCCAAGCCTCGCGAGGCGGACGACACGGTGCATCCTTAGGCATAGCCTCGTCAGGCTGGCTCGCGAGGAGGTGGAGAGTTCAAGGCGGGGTACCTCGCGAGGTGCCCATGACGCAAGCCATGACGACTCAGGGCACCAGGCGGGTGCCAGCGCGCGCAGCGTCCTTCTTTCCTCTTTGGTGCAAAGGGGACAAGCGCAGCCGCGGAGTACCGAGGCATCAGGCAAAGGTTGCCATTTCGGTGCAACGAGACCAGGACCAAGCGGACTACGAGACGGAGGTCACCATGGAGCCCAGCACGGCGTCACCGCAGAGCCTTTTGCAGGCGAAGACCACCTTTAGTCAGGATAGATGTACTCGCTGTCCCCCTTCAAATTAGCCCGCCATTGTTGGCTCCCTTCCCGCTCGATGTTTGGGAAGAGGACCAGGGCCTCTATAAATAGGACCAGCCACCCACATGGTAGGGGGATCGAAATCGGAGAGGGAGAGAGAGAGAGAGAAGGGCGACTGAACTCCTCCTAGCAGTTCATCGCCCCAACCAAGAACAGAGCCTCGCGAGGCTGTTCTTCCTTGTAGTGTCCATCATCATCAGCCCGAAGAGGCAATCCACCCACCACACACTGGAGTAGGGTATTACACCACAATGGTGGCCCGAACCAGTATAAATCTTGTGTCACTTGTGTGATTCCTTTAGTATTTTAGATCTTTGTGAGACGGGGAGGTTGAGGACGTGATTTCCGCACGCACCCCAGTGTTCGAACCTTAAGGGTCTGCCGGAACCCAAAATCCGACAGTATTCATTCGAGAATAACATCCTTCCCACATTGCGTTGCTACAAGTCAAGATCCCTCCAGGACATCCGCAAAATATCGCTCGGGAGTGTGGTGCTCCTTGCCCTCCGGCGGCCCCGGGGCCACCTCGACGGCGTCCATCTTCGCCCACCACATCTTGCAATGAGCGAAGGCCATGCAGGCACCCTCGATGCAGACTGATCACTTGACGATGTCTAGTCGCGGACAAGCCTCCACAACCCGCTTCATGAGGCCAAAATAACTGCTAGGTATAGCTTCGGCTGGCCATAGTCGGATTATTAAATCCTTCATGGCTAGTTCGGCCATCCTGTGCAGCTCGACCAACTATTTCAGTTGATCGGTAAAGGCCACCGGATGTTCTGGCACAGCATACTGCGACTAGAACAGCTTCTTCGGAGAATCCCCTTCCCTGGCTCGGAAGAACTCTGCAGCATCGGATACACTGCACGGCAGATCCACAAAAGCCCTTGGGCAACTCTGAATCCGGGTTAGTAAAAGGTACTTCCTGTCCGCATGCTTGCATTGCATGTTAAACGCCTTACCCGCTGCGATCTTCTTCGCCTCCTGGATCTCCTGGAGAGTGTCCCGGGCCTCATTCCGTGCAGCCTCTGCACTCTGACGAGCCTTGGTAAGTTCGGCCTCTCGAGCCGACGCCTCGCGCTCCAAAGCTTCACACTTCTTGACCACGTCCTGGAGCTCCTGCTGGACCTTGCCGACCCGGGCCTTGAGCTTCTTATGGGCGGCTTGCTATTGGACAGCCTTCCCCTCGGCTTTGGCCAGGGCCTTCCTCAAGGCCTCGACCTCGGTCATCGCTTCTGTACCAATCATGGCATTTTGGTCATGGCATATCATTTTCTTCTTTTCGAATATATAACAGGTTATTGCCTACCTTGTTTCTCTTGGAGCCGCCTCTTCACTTGGCTCAGCTCTCCTTTGGCCTCCGCTAGTTTCTGCTTCAGTCCGGAGACTTCGGCAGTATGCGAGGCCGCGGCCAGCAACGACGCATGTATTTAAGAAAATTTTAGTTAGTTTCTTGTCATAGGAGATTGATCCTCTGTCCTGTTTTTTCTTTCTGAATGCCGGACAGTGTCTCAGGGGCTACTGTCTACATTGGGATTCTCTCCTTGTGGCGTCACTTACCTCAAAACCTGTCAGTAGGTTGTCGCGAGCCTCGGTTAGTCCGCTCTTGGCGGACTGAACCCTTTCAATCACCGTGCCCATAAGGACATGGTGCTCATCCATAACGGAAGCGCTTCCAACAGACTATCCGGTGCCCCTGGTTGGACAGGGGCCACCGGCGGAACAGGCATCCCCCTTCTTTCGAAGGAGGGTACGTGCTGGATTTGGGAGCCGCCTCGGTCTCTGGAATGGAGTCCGGTTGAGGGCCAAATTGTATATGGCCCTCCCCGCCAGTCTCTGGGGGGATTGATTCCCCTTGGTGTCCGGCGACGGGGCTTTCGCCTTCAGGCACCTCCTGAGCCTCTCCCCTGCTGGGAACAGTCCTTCGGGACAGCACCTCCGCATCATCCCTGGTCTTGGGGGAGTGTGCAGCTGGCGGGGAGTCACTGGCCATCGCCTTGGAATCCAGCGAGCCTCCTGACAAGGATCGCGGAGGGCTATTGTGGGCTAGACTACAACAACATAACCAATCATCTCAATACAATGAGGAGGGGAAACTTCATGGGCGGATAAGGTATTAGTACTTACGATGCGGCCCGAGGCTTAGCGCGGGGGCGTCTCTCCAGACTGTCATCGACGTCCCGTGCGGAGTTATCCGCGAGGGAGCCCTTCCCCCTTTTGGGCGCCTACACCTCCAGCGTTGCGGAGGCCGCCCTATTCTTCCTCCCCCCATCAGGGGGAGAGTCGCTCTCCTCCTCCTCCTCATCCGCGTCATCTTCGGCTGTGGGGGAATGAGCCTTGTCTTCAGATGTCTCGTCCGAGGTACCCTTGCATCGGGGGACGCTCTGGGCCCCCTTGGCCTTTCCTGTGGTCTTCTTCTCTGGTTCCTTATAAGGTGCCGACTCCAGCATCTTTGCTAAGCACGGGATGACTGGCTCCTCAGGCAAGGGAGCCGGACATTGGATCTGCTTCGCCTTCTTCAACCAGTACTGAAAAAGCAATGGTAATGAAAGCTTAGATATCATCCTTGAAACAAGAAAGTAAGGGATGTGTTGAAAACAACATACCTTGTTGGGGAGGTGATTTATGTCGTGACCCCGGTCCGAGTCAGTGGCCGGCGGTATCTCGTTGCCCTTGAAAAGCAACTTCTAGGCATCTTCATGAGTCGTTTCGAAAAGCCTTACCAGGTGATACGTCTCCAATGTATCTATAATTTTTGATTGCTCCATGCTATATTATCTACTGTTTTCGGCAATGTTGGGCTTTATTTCCCACTTTTATATTATTTTTGGGACTAACCTATTAACCGGAGGCCCAGCCCAGATTTTTTGTTTTATCTATTTCAGTGTTTCGAAGAAAAGGAATATCAAACGGAGTCGAAACGGAACGAAATCAACTGGAGAAGTTATTTTTGGAACGAAAGCCATCGGATAGATTTGGACTCCACGTCAGGAGATACGGGAGGTGCTCACGAGGGTGGGGGCGCGCCCCCTACCTCATGGGGCCCCCGTGGCTCCTCCGACGTACTTCCTACACCCATATATATCGTCGTACCCTAAAACTTCCAAAACGGAGATTAGATTGGGAGTTCCGCCGCCAGAAGCCTCCGTAGCCACCAAAAACCAATCTAGACCCGTTCTGGCACCCTGCCGGAGGGGGCAATCCTTCTCCGGTGGCCATCTTCATCATCCTGGTGCTCTCCATGACGAGGAGGGAGTAGTTCTCCCTCGGGGCTGAGGGTATGTACAAGTAGCTATGTGTTTGATCTCTCTCTCTTGTGTTCTTGATTTGGCGCGATCTTGATGTATCACGAGCTTTGCTATTATAGTTGGATCTTATGTTTCTTCCCCCCTCTACTCTCTTGTAATGAATTGAGTTTCCCCTTTGAAGTAATCTTATCGGATTGAGTCTTTAAAGATTTGAGAACACTTGATGTATGTCTTGCCGTGGATATCTGTGGTGACAATGGGATACCACGTGCCACTTGATGTATGTTTTGGTGACCAACTTGCGGGTTCCGCCCATGAACCTATGCATAGGGGTTGGCACACATTTTCGTTGTGATTCTCCGGTAGAAACTTTGGGGCACTCTTTGAGGTCCTTTGTGTTGGTTGAATAGATGAATCTGAGATTGTGTGATGCATATCGTATAATCATACCCACGGATACTTGAGGTGACATTGAAGTATCTAGGTGACATTAGGGTTTTGGTTGATTTGTGTCTTAAGGTGTTATTCTAGTACGAACTCTAGGGCTGTTTGTGACACTTATAGGAATAGCCCAACGGATTGATTGGAAATAATAACTTTGAGGTGGTTTCGTACCCTACCATAATCTCTTCGTTCGTTCTCCGCTATTAGTGACTTTGGAGTGACTCTTTGTTGCATGTTGAGGGATAGTTTTATGATCCAATTATGTTAGTATTGTTGAGAGGACTTGCACTAGTGAAAGTATGAACCCTAGGCCTTATTTCCTATCATTGCAATACCGTTTATGCTCACTTTTATCACTTGCTACCTTGCTGTTTTTATTATTTCAGATTACAAATACCTTTATCTACTATCCATATACCACTTGTTTCACCATCTCTTCGCCGAACTAGTGCACCTATACAATTTACCATTGTATTGGGTGTGTTGGGGACACAAGAGACTCTTTTTTATTTGGTTGCAGGGTTGCTTGAGAGAGACCATCTTCATCCTACGGCTCCTACGGATTGATAAACCTTAGGTCATCCACTTGAGGGAAATTTGCTACTGTCCTAAAAACCTCTACACTTGGAGGCCCAACAACGTCTACAAGAAGAAGGTCGTGTAGTAGACATCACCAGGGTATGGTGTTTCTTTGGGTTAAAATCCCATAGAGGACGGCTTCGGCTCTGGCAGGGAAGGATTCGGTGCACCAACATCACTTGGATTATGTCGACAAGCTTGATGTCCCTATCTATCATACTTTGGATACACATTTGCAGCGCAATCAACTCGTCTGAAGAACACCAGTTTGGGCTCTTCTCGACCCAGGAGGTGAGCCGCACGGGGGCGCCGGAGTTGAATTCGGCAGCCGCGGCCCAGGTGGCACCGCGGGGTTTGGTGATGTAGAACCATAGCTTCTGCCATTCCTTGACAGATTCCACAAATGTGCCTTTTGGCCAAGAGACATTGGTGAGCTTGCTCACCATGGCACCCCAGCACTCTGTGTGTTGTCCGTCCACCACCTTGGGCTTTACGTTAAAGGTTTTGAGCCATAGCCGGAAGTGGGGGTGGATGCGGAGGAAGGCCTCGCACACGACAATGAACGCTGAGATATTGAGGAAGGAGTTCACCATGGCACCCCAGCACTCTGCGTGCTGTCCGTCCACCACCTTGGGCTTTACGTTAAAGGTTTTGAGCCATAGCCCGAAGTGGGGGTGGATTCGGGGATAGATCGTGGAAGTCTATCCCGTAGTAGAACATTATCCCACAGACAAAGGGGTGGAGTGGAAACCCTAGCCCGCGGAGGAAATGAGGGATGAACACTACCCTCGTGTTGGGCTTTGGTGTGGGGATGATTTGTCCCCAGGCTGGAAGACGGTGGGCGATTTCCTTCGCCAGGTACCCGGCCGCCCGAAGCTCGGCCATGTCCTCCTCCTTAACAGAGGAGGCCATCCATTTGCCTTGACCTCCGGATTCGGACATGGTTGAGTGCTTTTTTCAAGACAAGGAAATGGGAACTTGGGTGTTGGAGCTCAAGAGCGGAGAGCCAGGAAGAAAGTGTGGGAGAAGAAAGGGGAATCTTATCTCCTTATAAGGGCGGTGAATATCGAACGCCCCCCCCCCCCATTCGCCTTAAAATTCGCCTGCTCCCAAGGGTTGTGTAAACAGTATGGTTGGGTTTACCCACGCCCGTATTGATGAGAATCATGTAGTAAGGGGACACGATCTCTGCTTTTTCAAGACATGCAAATGACAACCGCGTTTCGAAACGTGGGGCGAAAAACGATTCGAAATTATGATCGGACAAGCGTGACGTCACATTACTAAAGTCATCAGCAGATTGGACTCGTGTGTTATTATATTCTCTCTGCGGTTGTGTGGGGTGTGTGTTACAGGTCCGGACACGATCAATTCGTCTAGAGACTATTCGGGAGTTTGGAAGGAGGAACCCGCCTTGCAATGCCGAAGACAGCACTATGCACCGGATACCTTGTTATTGAAGCCAGGTTCAGGGGCTACTGAGGGAGTCCTGGACTAAGGGGTCCTCGGGCGTCCGGCCTGTTATCTATGGGCTGGACTGATGGGCTGTGAGGATATCAAGACCGAAGACTGTACCCGTGTCCGGATGGGACTCTCCTTGGCGTGGAAGGCAGGCTTGGCGAACAATAATGAAGATTCCATCTTATGTAACCGACTCTGTGTAACCCTAGATCCCCCCCCCCCGGTGTCTATATAAACCGGAGGGTGTAGTCCGGAGAGGATATACTCAATACCATAGTTATACAGGCTAGACTTCTAGGGTTTAGCCATTACGATCTCATGGTAGATCAACTCTTGTAATACTCATATTCATCAAGATCAATCAAGCAAGAAGTAAGGTATTACCTCCATAGAGAGGGCCCGAACCTGGGTAAACATCGTGTCCCCTGTCTCCTGTTACCATCAACCTTAGACGCATAGTTCGGGACCCCCTACCCGAGATTCGCCGGTTTTGACACCGACATTGGTGCTTTCGTTGGCCATGTTATTTTGAGAAGACATGATTGCTTTATTAGTATGCTTGAAGTATTATTGTTTTATGTCAATATTAAACTTTTGTTTTGAATCTTATGGATCTGAACATTCATGCCCCAATAAAGAGAATTACATTGAAAATTATGTTAGGTAGCATTCCACATCAAAAATTCTATTTTTATCATTTACCTACTCGAGGACGAGCAGGAATTAAGCTTGGGGATGCTTGATACGTCTCCAACATATCTATAATTTTTTATTGTTCCATGCTATTATATTATCTGTAATGGATGTTTAATGGGCTTTCATATGCTCTTTTATATTATTTTTGGGACTAACCTATTAACCAAAGGCCCACTGCAAATTGCTGTTTTTTGCCTATTTTAATGTTTCTCAGAAAAGGAATATCAAACGGAATGAAACCTTCGCGAGGATCTTTCTTGGAACAAACACAATCCAAGAGACTTGGAGTGGAAGTCTAGAACTCCGTGAGGCGGCCATGAGGCAGGAGGGCGCACCCCCGACCCTCGTGGGCCCTACGGAGCTCCACCGACGTATTTCTTTCGCCTATATATACACTTATATGCTAAAAACATCAGGGGGAGCCATGAAACCACTTTTCCACTGCCGCAACCTTCTGTGCCCGTGAGATCCCATCTTGGGGCCTTTTCCGGCGATCTGACGGAGGGGGAATCGATCACGGAGGGCTTCTACATCAACACCATAGCCTCTCCGATGATGTGTGAGTAGTTTACCATAGACCTTCGGGTCCATAGTTATTAGCTAGATGGCTTCTTCTCTCTCTTTGGTTCTCAATACAAAGTTCTCCCCGATGTTCTTGGACATCTATTCGATGTAATACTCTTTTGCGGTGTGTTTGCCGAGATCCCATGAATTGTGGATTTATGATCAAGATTATCTATGAATAATATTTGGTTCTTCTCTGAATTCTTATATGCATGATTTGATATCTTTGCAAGTCTCTTCGAATTATCGGTTTAGTTTGGCCTACTAGATTGATCTTTATTGCAATGGGAGAAGTGCTTAGCTTTGGGTTCAATCTTGCGGTGTCCTTTCCCAATGACAGTAGGGGCAGCAAGGCACATATTGTATTTTTGCCATCGAGGCTAAAAAAGATGGGGTTTATATCATATTGCTTGAGTTTGTCCCTCTACATCATGTCATCTTGCTTAATGCGTTACTCTGTTCTTATGAACTTAACACTCTAGATGCATGTTGGATAGCGGTCGATGTGTGGAGTAATATTAGATGCAGAATCGTTTCGGTCTACTTGACACGGACGTGATGCCTATATTCATGATCATTTCCTAGATATTCTCATAACTATGCGCTTTTCTATCAATTGCTCTACAGTAATTTGTTCACCCACCGTAATATATGCTACCTTGAGAGAAGCCACTAGTGAAACCTATGGTCCCCGGGTCTCTTTCTTATTATATTGCATCTCTTTTATTTACATCGCATCTCGTTTACTATTTTGCAATCTTTACTTTCCAATCTATACAACAAAAATACCAAAAATATTTATCTTACTATCTATATTAGATCTCACTTTTGCGAGTGGCCGTGAAGGGATTGACAACCCCTTTATCGCGTTGGTTGCATGGTTCTTGATTGTTTGTGCAGGTACTAGGTGACTTGCGTGTTATCTCCTACGGGATTGATACCTTGGTTCTCAAAAACCGAGGGAAATACTTACGCTACTTTGCTGCATCACCCTTTCCTCTTCAAGGGAAAACCAACGCATGCTCAAGAGGTAGCAGATTATTGTGTCATTTGTGACAAAGTATCTCTTTGGTGTGACAATGAAAGTGCCATCAAGATTTCTCTCAACATGGTGCAACACTTCAAGACGAAGCATATTGAGATTCGGTATCACTTCATCCGGGATCATATTAGGCGAGGGGTGATTAAGCTCAACTATGTCAACACTCATGATAACCTTGCATATATCTTCATGAAGCCCTTGGATGAAGCAAGATTTCGTGAGTTAAGGCATGAGCTAAATATCATTGGTTCGAGCAATGTGGCTTGAACCCTTGCACATCCCACCATACTCATCTTGTTGTCTTGTTTAGGTGTAGGCATGGACATAGGGGGGGTGTTGTTCTCTCAATGAACTCTCCCTCCCCCCATTATGCATAAATTGATCAACTGTTTCACATTAGCCATTTTTATGGTACTTGTGCTTCAAAGACGAGTTTTGGTCATGGGCCCAAGGATACTTCTTCGTGGTGCCATACCAATTGACTCAAACATAGGTGGCTCCGGCCACCGCCCTCTCTTTGGAGAGGTTGTATTTCGTGTTTGGTCCTTGTTGTCTTTTACCTTCCTCTTTGTGTCGTGTGTGTGTTTGAGTTGCCTCTTGTGTTTGCTTCTTTTGTGTGTTCGGTTGCTTGAAGGTTGCATTGCAATGGTCGTTTCCCTCTCTTTTTGCGAAACTTGCACTTTCTTGGGGGTACGGTACTACCATGGCAAGCCACGGTACTACCGCAGGAGGTGGGCTGCTCTATGTGTGCAAAGATGCATACTAGGCACAGTACTACCGCTTCCATCACGGTAGTAATTTTTTACTGGCACTGGAAGAGCGGTACTACCTCCCAGCGAGCGGTACTTCCGCCCGGGAGGTACTACCGCGAGGACCCGCGGTACTACCGTGCCACCGCGAGCTAGTGGGGGTTAAGAGCGGGGCAGGGGGAGTTCCAAATCCCCCATACCCATTCATCTCTTTTCCCCACCTTGTCTCTCTCTCTCTCCTGCCCAAGAACGGCGCCGGAGGACCTCGCCGGATCTCTGTCTCCGGCCACTCTCATCGCATTCCGACCGGTGGGATCGTTCCCCACCTCGCCCTCCTGCCATGGACTTTGGTATTTCCCCAAGTCCTCCCCTTTTGTTCCGTTCTTGTGCTTCTAGGTCTTGGGGAGTGATAACCCACAAGTATAGGGGATCGCAACAGTTTTCGAGGGTAGAGTATTCAACCCAAATTTATAGATTCGACACAAGGGGAACTAAAGAATATTCTCAAGTATTAGTAGCTGAGTTGTCAATTCAACCACACCTGGAAACTTAATATCTGCAGGAAGGTATTTAGTAGCAAAGTAATATGATAGTAGTGGTAACGGTGGCAAAAGTAACGGTAGCAGTTTTGGTTTTATAGTGATTGTAACAGTAGCAACGGAAAAGTAAATAAGCGAAGAACAATATCTGAAAAGCTTGTAGGCAATGGATCAGTGATGGATAATTATGTCGGATGCGATTCCTCATGCAATGGTTATAACATAGGGTGACACAGAACTAGCTCCAGTTCATCAATGTAATGTAGGCATGTATTCCAAATATAGGCATACGTGCTTATGGAAAAGAACTTGCATGACATCTTTTTTCCTACCCTCCAATGGCAGCGGGGTCCTATTGGAAACTAAGGGATATTAAGGCCTCCTTTTAATAGAGTACCAGACCGAAGCATTAACACATAGTGAATACATGAACTCCTCAAACTACGGTCATCACCGGTAAGTATCCTGATTATTGTCACTTCGGGGTCAACGGATCATAACACATAATAGGTGACTATTGACTTGCAAGATAGGATCAAGAACTCACATATATTCATGAAAACATAATAGGTTCAGATCTGAAATCATGGCACTCGGGCCCTAGTGACAAACATTAAGCATAGCAAAGTCATAGCAACATCAATCTCAGAACATAGTGGATACTAGGGATCAAACCCTAGCAAAACTAACTCGATTACATGATAAATCTCATCCAACCCATCACCGTCCAGCAAGCCTACGATGGAATTACTCACACACAGCGGTGAGCATCATGAAATTGGTGATGGAGGAAGGTTGATGATGACGATGTCGATGAATTCCCCTTTCCGGAGCCCCGAATGGACTCTAGATCGGCCCTCTTGAGAGAGTTTAGGGTTTGGCGGCGGCTCCATATCATAAAACGCGATGAATCCTTGAGGTCGGAGGAGCACCAGGGGGCCCATGACGCAGGGGGCACGCCCCCCACCCTCGTGGACAAGGTGTTGGCCCCCTGGCCTTGATTCTTTCGCTAGTATTTTTTATATACTCCAAAAATAATCTCCGTTGATTTTCAGGTCATTCCAAGAACTTTTATTTCTGCACAAAATAACACCATGGCAATTGTGTTGAAAATAGCGTAAGTCCGGGTTAGTTCCATTCAAAATCATTCAAGTTAGAGTCCAAAACAAGGGCAAAAGTGTTTGGAAAAGTAGATACGTTGGAGACGTATCAGGGATATGCAAGTGTAGTTCGTGTGATTTTTGGCTAAATCTTTGCAAGAGGGATTGTAGGAGATTGCTAGTGCAGTAGACATGCCTTTTGGAGTTATACAACAACATAGTTTGACCAACGGTAGTACCGATCTAGTGTTGTGGTTGTTTTGTTCCAGATCCGCGTCTTGATCTGTTGTTCATGTGCCTGTCAAATCCGTGCGGTACTACCACTCCTCCTGGAGCGGTACTACCGCATGCACCTCACCCATGAACTGACCTCGGCATGGTACTACCGCTTCCTGGCACGGTACTATCACCCGGGGCGCGGAAGTAAAGAATTACTTCCACTCCAGGCACGGTACTACCATGCCACCCCGGCATAGTACTACCGCGGCTGGAGCGGCTGTAATTTGTTAGTTCCGCAAGCCTATCCGGTACTACCGTAGAAGTGAAAACTTTGCTGCTTTGTCCTTCTGAATCTCGTGTTTGCTTGTTTCAGTTGGTTTTGTCCCTCGTCTTCGCAATAATCCTTCTCGGTTTCTCTCATGTTTGTGTTGTGTCACTGGTTCGCGTCGGTCCTAAACAAACGGTTTTTAACCCCTTTCCGCGATGGCATTCGGAACCGTCGCCAAGTGAGTGTGGGCGATAGGGGGGTCCTTCCCACACGACCCCGAAACCGTTGGGGATATGCCCTCCTGGCACACACGCTCGGCAAAATGAGGTCGTCTGCGACTGGCGAGCACTCAAATACAGAAATACGTACAGTAGTGCTCAAAAAATACAATTACACAGGTGAAATTATTTCCGGCCGTAAGTACATCCCACACAGTCACTACAAGGAAAACGGTTGCGCAAGGTAGCATAACGCAAACATTTTTGAAGAGAATGGCGTGTGTGATTGTTCATTGGTCCAACACGGTTTATTCCTAGAAACTGTGTGCGTTGCCTGAGATCATCGCCCACGGTGTTTTCTCATTAACCGTTTGCAATAGGAAAACCCAATTAGCAAGCTAATTGGCCAATTAGCGGGCTAATTGCCCTATTATTAATAATCCATTTACTAATCTAATTGACATTCATATTAAGCACATAATATGTTCCATTTCCATATTAAGGAAGCAAGATTTCATAATTGAAATACATCAGAGTTTAACATGATATAGCTTCACCACTCAGCTACCTCATTACACAGCTGCACGAGCAACAAGTTTCACATGCAACATCTAGAACCTTTCGAAATTAGCATCATAGATGGTACATAGAGAGATGCATCTCATCTGGAAAACTGCTGAAGCGGAAGGCGGATATTGAGCCTTCGTTCATGTTGAAGGTCTTTGCAACTTTAGGCCAGTGCATGTGGATGATTGACCGTCCATCCTTCGACCTCTTCAGGAACACTTCAATATTGAACCGTGGGTGTTGTATGAAAACTTTCCTCGCCTCCTGACCATAGAGGTGGTTTGAGAGGTAATCATCAGTGAAGCTTGAAAACAAGGATGTGCATAAATATCTTCTCTATATTGCAAATGGGGCAAAGGAATACAAAAAGGCAAGGTATAATAGTTAGTACCATATTGTAAACCTCAGTGCTTCCCATTGTTTCCCTGCAACACATATAAGGTAGTTAGTCATCAGGTTAAGTAAGGGTTCGCATGCTATCAGTAAAATATGTTGATGATAAATCAGCACATTGCAGATTCATTAGATTAATTCAAGCCACATGGAAAACCCATTTATCCAAACCAAGCATGATTAAGAACTACAAAATATAGCACTTGTATATGTTTCTCATGTATTAAGTGTAGCCAAATTTGATTTATTCCTCACATGGTATACAATAACAGAATGCAGCCACATCAATTGAACATCGCATTGCAGCATTGAACCAAGTAGTTAACTAAACGCCACAACAAATGAACCAAACGTTAACTGAGCACCACATTGCACAATATAACATACTCCTAATAGAAGATCAGACAGTTAATCAAACCAAGCATGCTTAACAACTTGGAAATATAGCAATTGTATTTGTTTCTCATGTATTTAGTATAGCCAAATTCAATTTATTCCTCACATGGTATACAATAACAGAATGCAGCCACAACAATTAAACATCGCATTGCAGAATTGAACCAAGCAGTTAACTAAACACCACAACAAGTGAACCAAGCCACAACAAATGAACCAAGCAGTTAACTAAACACCAATTGAACAATATAACATACTCCTAATAGAAGATCAGACAGTTAACCAAACCAAGCAGGTTTAACAACTTGGAAATATTGCACCCTGAAGAATTGAACATCACATTTGCAGAATTGAACCAAGCAATTAATTGAACACCACATTGCATGACATATAGAACATATACACTATAGTAGAAGATTGCATGGTAAAAGTAGATAGCACAATTCACTAGAATTTGTTAAGGAAAGGCAGTAGCTAGCAAACTGAACATGGGTCCTTATAGTGAGCTAATAAGACAAGCTACTCCTCATTGTCGGAGATATCAATGACGATTGGCTCCTTGGACATGGAAGAGGGCGAGGCCTCCACATCATGGGTGCCCTCGTTGTAGTGGTGACTGCCTGAGCCGCTCTGGGCACCAACTTGCTGGCTCTCGAGATGAGGTAAGCACGTGCACGCTGAGAAAACACCTCATAGTCTTCGTCAAAGGCACCGACAGTGGCCTCAAGAAAACGCCAGGAACTGTCGTTTAAAGCATCCAACCGCGTCGCGGCGTCGACGCACAAGGCATCAATGGTGGCCTCGACGATGAGGTGCTCCTCCAAGATCTGGGTCTCGGCATGAATGGCAGCCATCGCGACCTCATCTGCGCATGCGCTCACGATTTGCTTCTCCATTGCCAAATGCTCCTTGAGGTCCTGGCTATACTGCATGCACCATTGCTTAGGCCGATGCTTATTTAGCGGAGGGGTCGGTTATTTGGGTGGAAGGTGTCGCGCTCGCGCCGGCAGTCGGGGCATGTGGGATGTAGATGGACGAGGAGGATGGGGGTCGGGTGTGGATTACCTGTCTGGATAGGCGAGGCCGAGTAGTGTGAAGGACGGTCGCCGGCGAGGAGGCGGCGGCGCTGCAAGCAAGGAGTGAAGGTTTCAACTTGGAAAGGAAGGCTGAAAGAGGGGAAATGTGGCTTTTGGTAAGGGGGAGGGGCGGGAAGGTAGATAATTCCATGGAATGCGAAAATTTGGAATCGCTTCAGACAAAAAACTGGCGCGCAAAGTGTCATCAGACACGGTCCCTTATTCGGACACGGTCTGAAGATATTTTGTGCTGCATCTCACATGGTTGGTTATAATAAACTGTGTGGGATCTACTTGATTTTTGGTCTTGATTTGAATTACATAATGGGGTCACAGCGTCCATGGACGGTGTTTGAATTGCTAGACCTTTTATCTGCAGTGATCATAAAAGAATTGAAATTATTCAGGGTTCGTTTGGACATTTTTATGCATTAAGTGAGTTTCCAATGCATGTATGTGCATAATTCAGATCTGAACTACATGCACATGCTCCGGTGCATATAAATTCGTTGAAAAATCAAATCTTTGTCCTTGGGTCCATGCATAGGTCCCATGCAAGAAATGGGAATGAATTTCAAACACCATGGCACCGTTGCATGCCGACAAAACATTGAGATGCCTGGTTTTTAAATTCTAGTAAATCCAAAACTCGTCTGAAATTCATGAAACTTGGCATGCTATCATGGAGCGGCATCAACATGTCGTGGTAAAATTGTTGTCCCATTTGGGGCAGGTTTGGGTATATGCTTCTCACAACAAGCATGATGGTTTTCGGTAGGGAACGTCCCACCTTTGAGGACGAAACGATATCCATTGCCTCTTATTGTTTCAAGTTTTTTTCTCGTGTCAACATAGAACAACAAGAGTGTTGTGTGAATTTATGTGATTTTTCGGGGTACGTTTGGACATTTTTATGCATTAAGTGAGTTTCCAATGCATTTATGTGCATAATTCAAATTTGAACTACATGCACATGCTCCAGTGCATATAAATTGGTTGAAAAAACAAATCTTTGTCCTTGGGTGCATGCTTAGGTCCCATGCAAGAAATGGGAATGAATTTCAAACACCATGGCACCGTTGGTTGCCGGCAAAACATTGAGATGTCTGGTTTTTAAATTCTAGTAAATCCAAAACTTGTCTGAAATTCATGAAACTTGGCATCCTATCATGGAGCGGCATCAACATGCCGTGGTACAAATTTTGTCCCATTTGGGGCGGATTTGTGTATATGCTTCTCACAAGCCGGAGCTTCTCACAACAAGCATCATGGTTTTCGGTAGGGAACGTCCCACCTTTGGGGACGGAACGATATCCATTGCCTCTTATTGATTTCAAGTTTTTTTCTCGTGTGAACATAGAACAACAGGAGTGCTGTGTGAATTTTTGTGATTTTTCGGGGTTCGTTTGGACATTTTTATACATTAAGTGAGTTTTCAATGCATTTATGTGCATAATTCAAATTTGAACTACATGCGCATGCTCAAGTGCATATAAATTGGTTTAAAAATCAAATCTTTGTCCTCGGGTGTGCTACCTCTTGAGCACTGCGTTGGTTTTCCCCGAAGAGGAAGGGATGATGCAGCAAAGTAGCTTAAGTATTTCCCTCAGTTTTGAGAACCAAGGTATCAATCCAGTAGGAGGCTACGCGCCAGTGCCTCGCACCTGCACAAAACAAATAAATCCTCGCAACCAACGCGATAAGGGGTTGTCAATCCCTACACGGCCACTTACGAGAGTGAGATCTGATAGATATGATAAGATAATATTTTTGGTATTTTTATGATAAAGATGCAAAGTAAAAAAGAACAAGGAAATAACTAAGTAGTAGGAGATTAATATGATGAAGATAGACCCGAGGGCCATAGGTTTCACTAGTGGCTTCTCTCGAGAGCATAAGTATTCTACGGTGGGTGAACAAATTACTGTTGAGCAATTGACAGAATTGAGCATAGTTATGAGAATATCTAGGCATGATCATGTATATAGGCATCATGTCCGAGACAAGTAGACCGACTCCTGCCTTCATCTACTACTATTACTCCACTCATCGGCCGCTATACAGCATGCATCTAGAGTATTAAGTTAAAAACAGAGTAACGCCTTAAGCAAGATGACATGATGTAGAGGGATAAACTCATGCAATATGATGAAAACCCCATATTGTTATCCTCGATGGCAATAATACAATATGTGCCTTGCTGCCCCTACTGTCACTGGGAAAGGACACCGCGAGATAGAACCCAAAGCTAAGCACTTCTCCCATTGCAAGAAAGATCAATCTAGTAGGCCAAACCAAACTGATAATTCGAAGAGACTTACAAAGATAACCAATCATACATAAAAGAATTTGGAGAAGATTGAAATATTGTTCATAGATAGACTTGATCATAAACCCACAATTCATCGGTCTCAACAAACACACCGCAAAAATAAGATTACATCGAATAGTTCTCCACAAGAGAGGGGGAGAAAATTGTATTGAGGTCCAAAAAGAGAGAAGAAGCCATCTAGCTAATAACTATGGACCCGTAGGTCTGAGGTGAACTACTCACACTTCATCGGAGGGGCTATGGTGTTGATGTAGAAGCCCTCCGTGATTGATGCCCCCTCCGGCGGAGCTCCGGAACAGGCCCCAAGATGGGATCTTGTGGATACAGAAAGTTACGGCGGTGGAATTAGGGTTTTGGCTCCGTATCTGATTGTTTGGGGGTGCGTAGGTATATATAGGAGGAAGGAGTACGTCGGTGGATCAACAGGGGGCCCATGAGGGTGGAGGGCGCGCCTGGGGGGTAGGCGCGCCCCACTACCTCGTGGCCTCCTCTTTTGTGTCTTGATGTAGGGTCCAAGTCTCCTAGGTCTTGTTCGTTGAGAAAATCACGTTCCCAAAGGTTTCATTCCATTTGGACTCCG
This sequence comes from Triticum monococcum, assembly GCA_034509565.1. NCBI lineage: Eukaryota > Viridiplantae > Streptophyta > Magnoliopsida > Poales > Poaceae > Triticum > Triticum monococcum. Next base: position 746,859,713 of record CM067843.1, on the reverse strand, counting down.
TTTGATATTCCTTTTCTTCGAAACCCTAAAACAGGCAAAAAAAACATCAATTCTGGGCTGGGCCTCCGGTTAATAGGTTAGTCCCAAAAATAATATAAAAGTGGATAATAAAGCCCAATAATGTCCAAAACGGTAGATAATATAGCATGGAGCAATCAAAAATTATAGATACGTTGGAGACATATAGAGCATCCCGAAGCTTAATTCTTGCTCGTCCTCGAGTAGGTAAATGATAAAAACGGAATTTTTGATGCAGAGTGCTACTTGGCATGATTTTAATGTAATTCTTCTTAATTATGGTATGAATATTCAGATCCGAAAGATTCAAGACAAAAGTTCAAATTGACATAAAAATAATAATACTTCAAGCATACTAACATAGCAATTATGTCTTCTCAAAATAACATGGCCAAAGAAAGTTATCCCTACAAAATCATATAGTCTGGCTATGCTCTATCTTCACCACACAAAGTATTTAAATCATGCACAACCCCGATGACAAGCCAAGCAATTGTTTCATACTTTTGACATTCTCAAAACTTTTTCAATCTTCACGCAATACATGAGCGTGAGCCATGGATATAGCACTATAGGTGGAATAGAATGGTGGTTGTGGAGAAGAAAAAAATGGAGAAGATAGTCTCACGTCAACTAGGCGTATCAAGGGGCTATGGAGATGCCCATCAATAGATATCAATGTGATTGAGTAGGGATTGCCATGCAACGGATGCACTAGAGCTATAAGTATATGAAAGCTCAAAAAGAAACTAAGTGGGTGTGCATCCAACTTGCTTGCTCATGAAGACCTAGGGCATTTTGAGGAAGCCCATCATTGGAATATACAAGCCAAGTTCTATAATGAAAAATTCCCACTAGTATATGAAAGTGACGAAATGAGAGACTCTCTACTATGAATATCATGGTGCTACTTTGAAGCACAAGTGTGGTAAAAGGATAGTAGCATTGCCCCTTCTCTCTTTTTCTCTCATTTTTTATTTGGGCCTTTTCTCCTTTTTATGGCCTCTTTTCTTTCTCCTTTTTTCGTCCGGAGTCTCATCCCGACTTGTGGGGGAATCATAGTCTCCATCATCCTTTCCTTACTGGGACAATGCTCTAATAATGATGATCATCACACTTTTATTTTCTTACAACTCAACAATTACAACTCGATACTTAGAACAAAATATGACTCTATATGAATGCCTCCGGTGGTGTACCGGGATATGCAATGACTCATGAGTGACATGTATGAAAGAATTATGAATGGTGGCTTTGCCACAAATACTATGTCAACTACATGATCATGCTAAGAAATATGACAATGATGGAGTGTGTCATAATAAACGGTATGGTGGAAAGTTACATGGCAATATATCTCGGAATGGCTATGGAAATACCATAATAGGTAGGTGTGGTGGCCGTTTTGAGGAAGGTATATGGTGGGTGTATGATACCGGCGAAAGGTGCGCGGTATTAGAGAGGCTAGCAATGGTGGAAGGGTGAGAGTGCGTATAATCCATGGACTCAACATTAGTCATAAAGAACTCATATACTTATTGCAAAAATCTACAAGTTATCAAAGCAAAGTATTACGCGCATGCTCCTAGGGGGATAGATTGGTAGGAAAAGACCATCGCTCGTCCCCGACCGCCACTCATAAGGAAGACAATCAATAAATAAATCATGCTCCGACTTCATCACATAACGGTTCACCATACATGCATGCTACGGGAATCACAAACTTTAACACAAGTATTCTTCAAATTCACAACTACTCAATTAGCACAACTTTAATATCACCATCTTCATATCTCAAAACAATTATCAAGCATCAAACTTCTCATAGTATTCAACACACTCATAAGAAAGTTTTATTATTAATCTTGTATACCAAGCATATTAGGATTTTAAGCAAATTACCATGCTATTTAAGACTCTCAAAATAATCTAAGTGAATCATGAGAGATCAATAGTTTCTATAAAACAAATCCACCACCATGCTCTAAAAGATATAAGTGAAGTACTAGAGTAAAACTATATAACTCAAAAGATATAAGCGAAGCACATAGAGTATTCTAACAAATTCCAAATCATGTATGGCTCTCTCAAAAGGTGGGTACAACAAGGATGATTTTGGTAAAATAAAAAGTAAAGACTCAAATCATACAAGACGCTCCAAGAAAAACACATATCATGTGGCGAATAAAAATATAGCTCCAAGTAAAGTTACCGATAGAAGTAGACGAAAGAGGGGATGCCTTCCGGGGCATCCCCAAGCTTTGGCTTTTAGGTGTCCTTATATTATTTTGGGGGTGCCATGGGCATCCCCAAGCTTAGGCTCTTGCCACTCCTTGTTCCATAATCCATCAAATCTTTACCCAAAACTTGAAATTTTCACAACACAAAACTCAAAGTAGAAAATCTCGTGAGCTCCGTTAGCGAAAGAAAACAAAAGACCACTTCAAGGTACTGTAATGAACTCATTCTTTATTTATATTGGTGTTAAACCTACTGTATTCCAACTTCTCTATGGTTTATAAACTATTTTACTAGCCATAGATTCATCAAAATAAGCAAACAACACACGAAAAATAGAATCTGTCAAAAACAGAACAGTCTGTAGTAATCTGACGCTAGTGCAAGATCTGGAACCCCAAAAATTCTAAAATAAATTTATGGACGTGAGGAATTTATCTATTAATCATCTTCAAAAAGAATTAACTAAATTTCGCTTTCCAAATAAAAATGGCAGCAGTTCTCGTGAGCGCTAAAGTTTCTGTTTTTTACAGCAAGTGTAACAAGACTTTCCCCAAGTCTTCCCAACGGTTCTACTTGGCACAAACACTAATTAACACAAAAAACACGACCAAAACACAGGCTAAATAAATTATTTATTACTAAACAGGAGCAAAAATCAAGGAATAAAAATAAAATTGGGTTGCCTCCCAACAAGCGCTATCGTTTAACGCCCCTAGCTAGGCATAACAAGCAAGGATAGATCTAGGTATTCCCATCTTTGGTAGGCAATTCTTCAATGAGGCATCTACCATCTTTAGGAATTTCCTTATTTTTATTGATTATCAAACTTTTAGGCACAAGATCGAAAAAATCATTTGTAACAAATGGTTCCTTAATGATAGCAAAAAGATTGGGATGAACAATTATAGATTTGAGATCCGCAGTTTCCTTACTAGAGGATTCACCCTTATTTTTAGGAACATACATAAGATTGGCAATTTTAGCGGGAGGACTTGGAGTATTCCTTACGGAAGAAAAAGCGGCTCCCAAGTTGGTAATAATATCCTCAAGTTTATCAATTCTAGTGGAATCGTGATTTATTTTCTCATTAACTAGGGGTTCCTTCTCTTTAATATTTTTCAAAGTGATTCCTACTTTAGATCCATATTGAGAGATTCGGTTGTGGATCTTTTTATCCAAATTTTCAATTAACTCTACGGTAGCAACCTTATTTTCAATAATTTCAAGCCTTTGCATTACATGCTCCAAAGTTAATACGGTTCCATTAACCAAAAGAGGGGGTGAGCCAAACAAATCTATCATAGCATTATAAGAATCAAAAGTATGGCTACCCAAGAAGTTCCCTCCAGTAATAGTATCAAGGACATATCTGTGCCAAGGAGTAATGCCTACATAAATATTGCAAAGAAGAACAGAAGTAGATTGCTTCCTGGTGGATCTATTTTGAGCATTGCAAATTCTATACCAAACGTCTTTTAGATTTTCCCCCTCCCTTTGCTTAAAATTTAGAATTTCATTCTCGGGAGATAATGGAGAAGATAAGGGACTAGCCATAACGACAAGCAAGCAAACTAACACACATGCAAACAAAAAGCAAGCGGGCAAAAAGAGGCAAATAGAGAAAGAGAGGAGGATAGAGAGAGAGGGCGAATAAAACGGAAAGGGTGAAGTGGGGGAGAGGAAAATGAGAGGCAAATGGCAAATAATGCAATGCGGGAGATAAGGGTATGTGATGGGTACTTGGTATATTGACTTCTGCGTAGACCTCCCCGGCAACGGTGCCAGAAATCCTTCTTGCTACCTCTTGAGCACTGCGTTGGTTTTCCCCGAAGAGGAAGGGATGATGCAGCAAAGTAGCATAAGTATTTCCCTCAGTTTTGAGAACCAAGGTATCAATCCAGTAGGAGGCTACGCGCCAGTCCCTCGCACCTGCACAAAACAAATAAATCCTCGCAACCAACGCGATAAGCGGTTTTCAATCCCTACACGGCCACTTACGAGAGTGAGATCTGATAGATATGGTAACATAATATTTTTGGTATTTTTATGATAAAGATGCAAAGTAAAGTAAAAGCAAAGTAAAAAAGCAAAGGAAATAACTAAGTAGTAGGAGATTAATATGATGAAGATAGACTCGGGAGCCATAGGTTTCACTAGTGGCTTCTCTCGAGAGCATAAGTATTCTACGGTGGGTGAACAAATTATTGTTGAGCAATTGACAGAATTGAGCATAGTTATGAGAATATCTAGGCATGATCATGTATATAGGCATCATGTCCTAGACAAGTAGACCGACTCCTGCCTGCATCTACTACTATTACTCCACTCGTCGACTGCTATCCAGCATGCATCTAGAGTATTAAGTTAAAAACAGAGTAGCGCCTTAAGCAAGATGACATGACGTAGAGGGATAAACTCATGCAATATGATGAAAACCCCATATTGTTATCCTCGATGGCAACAATACAATACGTGCCTTGCTGCCCCTACTGTCACTGGGAAAGGACACCGCAAGATTGAACCTAAAGCTAAGCACTGCTGCCATTCCAAGAAAGATCAATCTAGTAGGCCAAACCAAACTGATAATTCGAAGAGACTTGCAAAGAAAACCAATCATACATAAAAGAATTCAGAGAAGATTCAAATATTGTTCATAAATAGACTTGATCATAAACCCCTCAATTCACCGGTCCCAACAAACACACCGCAAAAAGAAGATTACATTGAATAGTTCTCCACAAGAGAGGGGGAGAACATTGTATTGAGATCCAAAAAGAGAGAAGAAGCCATCTAGCTAATAACTATGGACCCGTAGGTCTGAGGTGAACTACTCACACTTCATTGGAGGGGCTATGGTGTTGATGTAGAAGCCCTGCGTGATCGATGCCCCCTCCGGTGGAGCTCCGGAACAGGCCCCAAGATGGGATCTCGTGGATACAGAAAGTTACGGCGGTGGAATTAGGTTTTTGGCTCCGTATCTGATCATTTGGGGGTGCATAGGTATATATAGGAGGAAGGAGTACGTCGGTGGAGCAACAGGGGGCCCACGAGGGTGGAGGGCGCGCCTGCGGGGTAGGCGTGCCCCCCTACCTCGTGGCCTCCTCTTTTGTGTCTTGACGTAGGGTCCAAGTCTCATGGGTCTTGTTCATTGAGAAAATCACGTTCCCAAAGGTTTCACTCAGTTTGAACTACATTTGATATTCCTTTTCTTCGAAACCCTAAAACAGGCAAAAAAACAACAATTCTGGGTTGGGCCTCCGGTTAATAGGTTAGTCCCAGAAATAATATAAAAGTGGGTAATAAAGCCCAATAATGTCCAAAACAGTAGATAATATAGCATGGAGCAATCAAAAATTATAGATACGTTAGAGACGTATCCGGGTGCAGGCTTAGGTACCATGCAAGAAATGGGAATGAATTTCAAACACCATGGCACCTGTTGATTGCCGACAAAACATTGAGATGCCTGGTTTTTAAATACTAGTAAATACAAAACTCATCTGAAATTCATGAAACTTGGCATGCTATCATGGAGTGGCATCAACATGTCATGGTACAAATTTTGTCCCATTTGGGGCAGGTTTGGGTATATGCTTCTCACAAACCGGAGCTTCTCACAACAAGCATGATGGTTTTTGGTAGGGAATGTCCCACCTTTGGGGACGAAATGATATCCATTGCCTCTTATTGCTTTCAAGTTTTTTTCTCGTGTCAACATAGAACAAGAGGAGTGTTGTGTGAGTTTTTGTGATTTTCGGTGTTTGTTTGGACATTTTTTATGCATTAACTGAGTTTTCAATGCATTTATGTGCATAATTCAAATTTAAACTACATGCGCATGCTCCAGTGCATATAAATTGGTTGGAAAATCAACTTTGTGTCCTTGGGTGCATTCTTAGTGTCGTGGATTTGTCACGGTAGATTCCTTAGTGTCAGGACTTAGTCGCGAGGCTGATGCATCTATGTGGTAGCTTGAGAGGGGTTGAGTGGAATCGAGAGACGCAACACAAGATGGGGATTCCGACAGCTTCGGGCCCTGGGAAACATCATCTGGTAACAACCCTACATGTTGTTTGAGGCTAGATCTCATTATCATCATGAGGGAGTCATTGTAAACTGGCTCTCCTCTTTGTGTCTAGCCCTAAGATTGTTTCTTCTAACTCGTCCCTCTTTGGGGAGCCTTGCCCCTCCTTATATAAGTTAAAGGGGCGGGTTACATGTAGAGTCCATCTCGGACTAAAACTTAAACTATTTTGACTTCCCTTCCTTGGCTTCTTAACGTCTGCCGGTTTAACATTGTCTATCGGTTTAACATTGTCTGCCGGTTTAACATTGGTTGTCGGTTTAACATTGTCTGCCAGGTTACGATTGACTTAACACCTGCCGGTGCTACCATCTGTCTTAACTCTGCCGGTTTAACACTCGCCGGTTTACCGTCTTTCTTAGCCACCTGTCTTAACTGTCTGCCGGTTTACCGGCTGTCTTAGCCATCTGTCTTGACTCTCTGTCTTAACTCTCTGCCGGTATACCATTTGGCGGTTTACCAAGTCCCAGCCGGTTTACAACTCCAACCGGGTCATACCTCGGGGTATATCCCTGACACTTAGGTCCCATGCAAGAAATGTGAATGAATTTCAAACACCAAGGCACCGTTGATTGCTGGCAAAACATTGAGATGCCTGGTTTTTAAATTCTAGTAAATCCAAAACTCGTATGAAATTCATGAAACTTGGCATGCTATCATGGAGCGGCATCAACATGCTGTGGTACAAATCTTGTCCCATTTGGGGCAGGTTTGCGTATATGCTTCTCACAAACCGGAGCTTCTCACAACAAGCATGATGGTTTTCGGTAGGGAATGTCCCACCTTTGGGGACAAAACAATATCCATTGCCTCTTATTGCTTTCAAGTTTTTTTCTCGTGTCAACATAGAACAACATGAGTGTCGTGTGAATTTTTGTCATTTTTTCGGGGTTCGTTTGGACATTTTTATGCATTAACTGAGTTTTCAATGCATTTATGTGCATAATTCAAATTTGAACTACATGTGCATCCTCCAGTACATATAAATTGGTTGAAAAATCAGATATGTGTCCTTGGGTGTATGCTTAGGTCCCATGCAAGAAATGGGAATGAATTTCAAACACCAAGGCACTGTTGATTGCCGGCAAAACATTGAGATGCCTGGTTTTTAAATTCTAGTAAATCCAAAACTCGTCTGAAATTCATGAGACTTGGCATGCTATCATGGAGCGGCATCAACATGCCGTGGTACAAATTTTGTCCCATTTGGGGCAGGTTTGTGTGTATGCTTCTCACAAACCGGAGCTTCTCACAACAAGCATGATGGTTTTCGGTAGGGAACGTCCTACCTTTGGGGACGAAATGATATCCATTGCCTCTTATTGCTTTCAAGTTTTTTTCTCGTGTCAACATAGAACAACAGGAGTGTTGTGTGATTTTTTGTGATTTTTCGGGGTTCGTTTGGACATTTTTATGCATTAACTGAGTTTTCAATGCATTTATGTGCATAATTCAAATGTGAACTACATGTGCATGCTCCATTGCATATAAATTGGTTTAAAAATCAAATATGTGTCCTTGGGTGCATTCTTAGGTCCCATGCAATAATGGGACTGAATTTCAAACACTAGGGCACCGTTGATTGCCGGCAAAACATTGAGATGCCTGGTTTTTAAATTCTAGTAATTCCAAAACTCGACTGAAATTCATGAAACTTGGCATGCTATCATGGAAGGGCACCCGACATGCTGTGGTATTTTTCGTGTCCATTTTGAGAGAAGGCGCACTCGAATATTGACAGCCAATAAAGGCATTTTGAAAAAATAGCTGCCACTTTAATATCTCAAACGTTTGTATAATTCAAACCATGTGTGTTCGTTTAACCATTCACGTGATGCCACGTGTCTTGGTTTTAATGGCTATAGGAGGTGCCTTGTGGACAACTGCTTGACTGAATAGGAGGCGTGCGTGCGCAGGCTGGTGCACAGGCTCTCCGGAAGCGTACAAGTTGTTCAACACAGGATCTATGCATCTCTTCAACACAAACGGTTCAGATTGTGGTATCCAAATTAAAGCCAGACTTCGATGCTAAGCCAAGAGACATTGTGATTTTTCAAAATATGCAGCTAAAAATCAATATCACTATCTATTTTTTGCAACTAAAATTCAGTAATTAAGCATAGATTTCATTCATACTAGAGATTAAGCAGTCGTTCTCACCGAGAAGCGAGACAACCTTGGACCGCCACCCGCCTCGCTCCCACTGGTCTATATTAATGGCGCCGCCGAGCGGCCGCAGCCCCCCCATCCTCGCCACACACACAATACCTCTCTCTCCGCCCGCATCCTCGACTCCACTCTGAGTCCTCAAAGCCGTTAGTGTATGAGGAAGCCGCCGAAGCGCCCCATCAGAGGGAGTGGCGACGCCGGGGCTGTTGAAGCACCGGAGCACGGTGTGAATATGGAGACAGAGGTTCCCGTCCCCGCCGATGAGGTGTAGAATGAGGATGCCAACAAGCGGAGGCAGGTCGAGAAAGAACCGCAAGCGACTCCAGCATGCCTAGACTTCATCAACAACCACCCCGATGATATGTTGATAGTCATCATATCCCTCCTCCCAATCAGAAATCGGGCGAGGACAGCCCCTGTCGGTGTCAAAACCGGCGGATCTCGGGTAGGGGGTCCCGAACTGTGCGTCTAGGCCGGATGGTAACAGGAAACTGGGGACACTTTGTTTACCCAGGTTCGGACCCTCTCGATGGAGGTAAAACCCTACTCCTGCTTGATTAATATTGATGATATGGGTAGTACAAGAGTAGATCTACCACGAGATCAAGGAGGCTAAACCCTAGAAGCTAGCCTATGGTATGATTGTCTATGGAGTTGATTCTGTCCTACGGACTACATCCCTCCGGTTTATATAGACACCGGATAGGGTTAGGGTTACATAGAGTCGGTTACAATGGTAGGAGATCTCGAATATCCGCATCGCCAAGCTTGCCTTCCACACCAAGGAAAGTCCCATCCGGACACGGGACGAAGTCTTCAATCTTGTATCTTCATAATCCAGGAGTTCGGCTGAAGGTATAGTCCGGCTACCCGAACACCCCCTAATCCAGGACTCCCTCAGTAGCCCCTGAACCAGGCTTCAATGACGACGAGTCCGGCGCGCAAATTGTCTTAGGCATTGCAGGCGGGTTCCTCCTCCAAGTCCTTCATAGAAGATTTTAATCACCAAGAGTAGTGTCCGGCTATATAAGTTTCCACGTATTGCCATAGAGAGAATAATATTAACACAAATCAAATCTGCTGACGTATTCTGCAGTGCACCATCATATTACAGCCAAGTCCTTCACTTGAATCGTTTTTATTTTTCCGCCTCAGCGTGTTTTGCGAGGCGGTTTCCTTGGCACGTCTTGTCAAAGCAGAGATCGTGTGCCTCCTTTTACGGGATTCTCATCAATACGGACGTGGGTAACCCAATCGTGCCCGTTAGCACTTTTTCTCGATTAAAGGCGAGTCTCAAACGGTTACGGGGAGGGCTCTTGGTATTCGACCTCTTATAAAGAGACCAAGGCCTTACTCCTTTTTCAATCTCAAACGAGTTCGCCTGCCGCCTCGAGTTCCAACACCCTAGGCTTCAGATTTCAGGCGCTTCGAACCTTCGACAATGTCCGGTTCCGACCTTCAAGGCCGATGGATGCCCTCCTCCGTCACGGAGGAGGACGTGCTAAAGTTGAGAGAGGCTAAGTTCTTGACCGCCGAAATTCCGCATAGGTTGTCTGTTCAAGGGCAAGCTATTCCCAGCCCCCAGCCTGGTGAGAGCGTAGTGTTCATGTCTCACTTCCTTCGGGGGTTAGGCTTCCCGATAGATCCCTTCGTGAGGGGGCTGCTGTTTTATTACGGGCTGGAATTTCATGACTTAGCTCCGGAGTCCATCCTCCATATTAATTCATTCATCGGTGTGTGCGAAGCGTTCCTCCATGTTACCCCTCACTTCGGATTATGCCTCAAGACCTTTGGAGTGGAGCCGAAGATGATCGAGGGACGACATGCAGAGTGCAGAGGCGCTGTCATAAGCAATAATGCCGATGCTCCATGGCCCGAGGGCTTCTTCTAAGAGGAGCTCGGCTTGTGGCAACGAGAATGGTTCTATATCACCGCTCCCAGGAGCGCCAAGTGGGCGGCGCCTCCTGCCTTTCGCTCGGGTCCCCCACCAAGGCTATCATCATGGGTCAACAAAGGATTAGACTGGGGGTTACCCAAAGACGTGCCCCTGTTGCAGGGCCGCATTAGGGATCTCTTAGAAGGAGACCTCAACATGGTCAAGGTGACGCAGGTCATGCTGATTCGCCGAACATTGCCCAGCAAACGTCGCCCCCTTCGCCTGTGGGAGTTTAATCTGGAGGGACCGCGAGTTCTCCAAAACTTCATGGGCGCAACACCCGTGGAGATGTATAAACTGTTCTTCGGATCACAAGAGATGTGTCCAGATTTAACCGAGGACGCGGGCCTAAGCTGCAATCGCCCGGATACTCAAGTAAGTAATCTTGTGCCCGGACCTTCTATCCGTATAATAAACTTGCCCCTAAAAAGAGCTGTCCTTTTTAAACAGGAGTGGATAGCGAAGGCAAAGCTGATCAGGTGTCCGGCTCCCCTTCCTGAAACCAGGCCGGATCCCGTGCTAGTCAGGATGCTGGAAATAATGCCTTTGGAGGGGGAGGACAAGGAAGCTATGGCCTCCTCGAAGGAGGCTGCTTCGAAGGGAGGAACCAACAATTCCTCTCCTAAGGGGAAGAAGAGAGCTGCCTCTGACGATCCGAGAACCATGGTCTCGAAGCGGGGGGGAAATCCTCGTCAGAGGGTCCGGCGCCGGGGAGTCCCTCGGCCGGACTACGCCCTCAAAGGGATCAGCCCTCCAGCGAGCCGTAAGTAGAGAGAGGTTTTCCATTTGAGGGATAAGAGAAATCTTTAATTTATATCTGAGAAGATTAACCAAAATGTTACCTTGTAGCTCGGACCTCAGCCCTTCTCAGCAGAGCTCGTCTTCGGGGGATCTTCTTCCGGAGATGATGGAGAGCGGGACGCCTCCCCCTGCCATGCCGCCTAGCGAGGCGGGCGACCCTGAGGTGTCGTCGCGGAGGGTTTCTTCAAATCCGGCAGGGGCAGAAGGTGGCAGTGCGGTCCCCCGAAGTTCTCCACGTCCGGCCTTCGAAGGAGACCATAGGACAAGCCCGGCACCATCTGGTGCTCGGGGGGAGGAGCTAAGGGTTCTTCTGGGGCGAGCTTCTATCTCAGAAGAGCACCGTGCATTGATGGGTACGGTGATTGAAAAGATTTCATCCGCAGAAAGCGGATTGCATGAGGCCGTCAAAAGCTTACTGACGGGGTTTGAGGTACGTTAGATAATGTTCCCTTTGGTCTGTTGCGCATGAATAAGATGCGCCCTATGTAGATAGTAGCCCCTAAGACTCTGCGCGTCGTCAAGAAATGATGGAACGCGGAGGATCATAATCCCAGATCTAAGATGTCGCCTTTGAATGTAGGCGGCAGGGAGTCCGGAATCGAACCGAACTGAAGATTTTGCCGAACTAAAGCGGCAGCTGGGCGTGGCAGATGCCGACATCACGCTTATTAATATGCGGCTTGATGAAGCTCAAGGTATGCAATTCTTCGGGCGGCATCAGGTAAGAAGAGTTTTATGCCAGTATCTTACTGTGTGTATGCTTGACGCAGATGGTGCGGCCGCCACGGAGAGTCTTAGGGCAGAACTTGCCCGAGCTAAAGAACAAGCCAGAGAAAGTGATGCGGTTGCCAAGAAAGCCCTTGAAGACCTGAGAGCCGAACAGGCTGCTCATTGCCGAAGCAAAGAGGAGATGGCCGAGATGGCCAAAAAGTTAAAAAGTGCTACCGACCGTTGCAGATTTCTTGAAAAAGAAGGCCAGGCGAAACAGACGGACTTAGAGAAGGCCATCGCTGATGGCAAGGATGCTCGCTCTGTGATGAGAGCTGTGAAGGAGGAGCTGCGTCAGGCCGAACAGATTGTGGCTGGAAAGCCCTTTATGCTGCGAAGGAAGGTTTGTGATCCGAAGTTTGCTCCGTTGGACCGGATGTGGAGTGTGGAGGACACCTATCTAGATTTGGCAGCGAGTGCTGCTGATGCGACCGAACACTTTCGAAATCAAAAAGATCATGAAGTGGAAAGGCTTTTCTGGTCGCAGTTTCATAATCCAGAGCGTCCACTGGCGGTGGATGATCGTTTGGCTCAATGGGCCGAACTGAATAGATTGTCTGGACTCGCCATGAAGTATGTCGTGGGTCACCTGTGGCCAGGGAGTTCGGAGCCGAAGAGTTATTTCATCTTGGTGCAGCAATTCCTTCACGCGGTGACGCGTATAAATGCAATTAAGAGGTCAGCATGCATAGAGGGCGCTAGGATGGCTCTAGCCCGTGTTAAGACATACTGGGCGGAGATGGAGACCACCGTTGTTGCGTCCCGAGATTCGGACCAAAGCCGAGTACCCTCCAAGCACTATTTTCAGGAAGTTCTTGAAGGCGCTCGTGTAATAGAGACGCAGTGCCCGAAAGATGCTATGTTATGATAGCATATGTAATTATAAAGTACTATTTTGATGGCCTTTTATACTTGTGCCTCCAAGTATTGTAAACACCTTCTATGCGGCCGTTTTAAGATATATGTATATATATCTATAGAATCTGAAAGATGGCAGTCGTTGGCTTCAGCCCCCACGCACATAGTGCGGGGTGCTCGCAGAAGACGCATTTTCACACTTAACCCAACGTCTTGGTCCTACAAAGGAGGTGATAGCGCAGCGGGCCAGGCAACCGGACTATAATGCTTTAACACTTTCACTTAGCCATAGGAGTTTGAAAATGAGACTCTTTAGGTAGCTCCTTGGTGGCAACTGCGCTCGTCCGAATTCGGGGCGCGTATGTGCCTGGCCGGGAAACGGCCCTTCGTTAAAGCGGAGGAATCCGATAGATTCCGATCGGTCCTCGAGTGGCTGACCAGTCTCACGCTACATCATGACAGTCAGTTTTCGGCTTTCTCTACTGAGGTGCTCGCCCTGGCCTAACCGGGGGCACAATCGCAGTAGTTCTCCTGGTGCTACCTTAGCCGATAGAGCGGAACATAAGGTAGCCGAACTCGGGAGCCGGGCAACCCAACATTTGACCAAAGACATGATTCGGAGCTGATGCATATAATGCCAAAACTCGCGACGCCGGAGACTCCCTAAGGTGTTCGGTCTTTATGAGTGCGGGCCAAACAACACTCTTTATTAAAAAAGCCCCTAGTGTCCGGGTACGTGCGAAAATTCTGACGTGGCCACATGCCAAGAGGCCAGCCTCCTCCTTGGTTATACTGGAAACAAAAAACCAGGGGAAGTGTAGCAACGAGAGATAGTAAAAAAGGTTTACGCAGGGTCTTAATCTAAAAAGAATCCTTTAGGACGGGTCCCTACTGCACGTCTGCGCCTGTGTCTCTGTTGTGCCGTATCCTGGACGGGCTCCGCAGGACGTTCTTCTGTAAAAGAGAGGAACTGAGTTGAAAACGGATTGTGCGGAAAAAGTTTAAAAGATAAGCAAAGTATAAAGTAAGATATGGAAGTTTGAGCTTTATTGTCTCTTATTGTATGCGTGAAGCTCCTTGTTCGGGGATATATGGCTTCTAGGCCTGCATCAATGATGATTTTGCACCGAACTCGTCTATCCGCGTTCGCGGTCTTGAAATGACCTATTTTAAAGTTTTTTGGCCGGTGAGGCCATTTTTCTCTGGGGCTGTTAAAGCGGCCGCACTGTCCTCCGCTTAGGGAGGCGCACTTTAGTGTTTTCCCGTCAAAGAAATGATGCCTCGTGGACCGGGCATCTTAAGCGTAAGAGATGCATAATGCGGTATTGCGTTAAATCGAGCGAAAGCTTCGCGTCCCAAAAGTGCTTGATAGCAACTTGAGAACGGGACGACGTGGAAGGTCAGCTTTTCGCGGCGGAGGTTATCGGCGGAGCCGAATGTGACTGTGAGCCAGAGAAAACCCGTACAATGGGTGTCCGGGCTCGGTATTACCCCTTGAAAGGAGGTTTTGCTGTGGCGGATTCTTGCTGGGTTTATCCCCATGTGTTGTATTGTATCCTGATATATCAGGTTTAGTCCGCTGCCGCCGTCCATAAGGACATTTGAAAACTTGAGTCCGCCAATTATTGGATCGAGTATCAAGGCAGTCCATCCTACGTTCTTGGTATTCCTAGAATAATCTAGCTGATCAAAGTTGATCGGTTTTGACAACCAGTGGCAGGATCCTTTGGGGATGGGCCGTGTGGTGGGTACCTTTACGGGCACCGCATGTTTTGTTATGTGAAGTGAGTTCACTGTTTTTACTTCTTGCGGGAAGTTCTTTTGTTTCCTGGTGCTCTGCTGTTGGGGTTCGTCCTCGTCTTCGCTTGGTGTGCCGAGGCCCTTGTGTTCGGCGTTAAGTCTGCCGGATTGTTTGAAGACCCAACAGCCTCTGTGGGTATGGTTACCGGGCTTCGCTGGAGTACTGTGTATCTGACATATCCTGTCTAGGATTTTATTTAGGTTGGATGGATCATCCCTGTTATCCTGGGGGCGATTTTTCCTGATTTTGTCGTGAGCCTTTAAATCCGGCATTGACTGCCGTGCTCTTCGGACTTTTGTCCTTAGTCCGGCGACGGTCCTTGTTGCGTCGCGGTCTTCCGTTTCCATCCCTGGTTTCGGATGTACTTGGGTCGCTGGGGCTGCACCTTGCCAACCAGCTGTCCTCCCCTGCACAAAAGCGGGTCATGAGGTTTGTTAGTGCGGCCATTGTTCTTGGTTTTTCTTGGCCGAGGTGTCTGGTGAGCCATTCGTCTCGGACATTATGCCTAAAAGCTGCTAGGGCTTCGGCGTCCAGACAGTCGACTATCTGATTCTTTTTAGTGAGGAATCTATTCCAGAACTGCCGAGCTGATTCTCCGGGTTGTTGAGTTATGTGACTAAGATCGCCTGCATCCGGAGGGCGGACATAGGTCCCTTGAAAGTTTGCTCGGAAAGCATCCTCGAGCTCTTCCCAGCTTCCAATTGTGTTTTCGAGAAGGCTTTTAAGCCAATGCCGCGCTGGCCCTTTAAGCTTAAGGGGTAGATATTTTATGGCGTGGAGATCATCTCTTCTAGCCATGTGTATGTGGAGGATGTAATCCTCGATCCAGACTCCTGGGTCTGTTGTTCCATCGTATGCCTCTATGTTGACGGGTTCGAATCCCTCTGGGAATTCATGGTCCAGGACCTCATCGGTGAAACATAGGGGGTGTGCAGCACCCCTGTATTTGGGTATGCCGGATTCTGATGATGGCTTTATAGCGTTGCTTACGAGAGCTTGCTTTCTTGGCCCATAAATGGACCTGACTGGGCCATGATGCGGATCCTTAAGTGGGTCGCATGCCGATTTAGGTGCGGCGCCGCTTGTCGCTTTATGGGGTCGTCTATCCGACCGTGTGGCTTTTTCATTTATTGAATGTGAGGGCTCTGAGGCCTCTTCGTCGAATTCAGGCAGTAGCTTTCTTTTTGGATAGCTTCTAGTGCGGCGATGGTCGCCGTACTTATCTGTGGCATTGATTACCTTGCTCCATCTGATCCGAAGGGCGTCTTCCGCTGTTTTTAGCTTCCGCTTCTGCTTTTTTAGGCTGCGTGTGGTTGCAACGAGCCTCTCATGGAGATTCTTCTCCGTGAGTTTATTCGGCGTGAGGTCGTCCAGAATGCCGTTTTCGCCTGAGGGATGTTCGGTTTCTCTATCCGTGTTGCCCTGTTCGGACGGTTGCTCTAAGGCCTGCCCGTCGTCTACCAGCTCGTCCTGCTCTATGGCTGGGTTTTTGTCGAGGCGGAGCTTGGGTCGGCGTTTACGCCGACGCCTTGATTGCTTTTCGAGGGGTCGATCTCTCGTCCCCTCCCCTTTTTCCTCGTTGTCGCTTCCTTTAGGGGTGTCCACCATGTACACATCGTGAGATGGGGTGGCGTTCCAGCGCCCTACAGGTGTTGGTTCCTGTTCGTCTCCTATATCGTCGTTCATGCCGTCGATGTCTTCGGAGCCGAAGTCAAGTAAGTCGGTTAAATCGTCGACAGTGGCTACAAAGTGGGTGGTGGGTGGGTTTTGAATTTCCTCTCCGTCCGTATCCCACCCTTGCTGACCGTAGTTCACCCAGGGCTCTCCTGGTAAAGAGAGAGACTTGAGAGAATTCAGGATGTCGCCAAAAGGCGAATGCTGAAAGATGTCTACGGCAGTGAACTCCATTACCGGCGCCTGATCGGATTTGATTGGGAGGGGCGCGGGGGGCTCGGAGTTTGGAGAGAAATCCGGCTCCTTGGAGTCACGGGCCATGCGGAGTGCGGGACCGGAGTTCGGCTCGATCGCCTTTGAGATCGCAGCCCCTGAGGCAACGTCCAACCGCTGATCCTCGATCGCGCAGTAGGTTCCGAATTAACGGTCGGAACCGATGCGTGTGCGGCCTCCAAGGCGCAGTCTGGCGGCAGAGCTATATCATGCCCGTCGAGACAGCGCGGCACGCTTGGCTGTGGCTTGAATCCATCAAAGATCAAGTCCCCGCGGATGTCAGCCGTGTAGTTTAGGCTTCCAAACCTGACCTGACGGCCAGGGGCGTAGCTTTCGATCTGCTCAAGGCGGCCAAGCGAATTGGCCCGCAGTGTGAAGCCGCCGAAGACGAAGATCTGTCCGGGGAGAAAAGTCTCACCCTGGACCACATTGTCGTTGAAGATCGAAGGAGCCATCGGGCCTAAAGGCGACGACACAGAGGAACTCTCAATGAAAGCACCAATGTCGGTGTCAAAACCGGCGGATCTCGGGTAGGGGGTCCCAAACTGTGCGTCTAGGCCGGATGGTAATAGGAGACTGGGGACACTTTGTTTACCCAGGTTTGGGCCCTCTCGATGGAGGTAAAAACCTACTCCTGCTTGATTAATATTGATGATATGGGTAGTACAAGAGTAGATCTACCACGAGATCAAGGAGGCTAAACCCTAGAAGCTAGCCTATGGTATGATTGTCTATGGAGTTGATTCTGTCCTACGGACTACAACCCTCCGGTTTATATAGACACCGGGTAGGGTTAGGGTTACATAGAGTCGGTTACAATGGTAGGAGATCTCGAATATCCGCATCGCCAAGCTTGCCTTCCACGCCAAGGAAAGTCCCATCCGGACACGGGACAAAGTCTTCAATCTTGTATCTTCATAATCAAGGAGTCCGGCTGAAGGTATAGTCCGGCTACCCGAACACCCCCTAATCCAGGACTCCCTCAGCCGCCGTTTCCCGGTGGTGGTGCACCATATGGCTCCACACCCCTGTCGACCTCCACGACGCCCACAAGCTCTGCCATGGCTATCACCAAAGCTTGGATGCGTTCTCCCAGATCCTCGGCAGCCACCATGGCCCAATCAAAGGCCTTATCGCGGGCAAGTTCTGTTCCAATGGCAAGGAGCGAGCCAAGCTTGACGAGTGGTTCCGATCCCGCGCCATAGATCAGCTCAAGAAGCTAAGTTATAATGATGGGCATATGAGCTTGCTGCCAACGTCCGCGCTCCACTTCGCGCCCACGTTGCGCCTCGCCAAGTTCATGAACTGCCATCCCCCCTAATGACGCGGCCGCTCTTTTTCTACCATGACTAAAGCACCTCGAGCTCGTCGTCGTCCGCATCCCAAAGGATGACATGGAGCGCCTGCTCCGTGGCTGTACTGCACACGAGTTCCTTCGTCTTCAGGTGATGAATTGGTCGAGTACCTTGCACATTACCTCCAGGACTCTCCGCACTATTTATGTGTGCTGCTGGTGCTGCAACGAGAGATCACAAAAGGTGGACCACAATATGGTCATACAGGACACACCTTCACTTGAGAGATTACTTGTAGTTGATCAACAAGGTCCAACAAGAATCAATGTCATTTCTGCACCGAAATTGAAAGTGGTAGGCTACTCGTCTGTCAAATACTACAACTTCCAGGTACAACAGTCGCCTTATATACCTCTCCTTCTTGATATCAATGTTATTTCTAGTTTTGAAGATGTATGTTCGTCTGTCATCCAGCGAAGCTTCACCCAGACTTTGGGCACAGTGAAGGTCTTGGCACTAGAATCTGTCGTCCCCAACCTGGACCAAGTTTTCAGTTGCCTGAGATGCTTTCCGTGCCTGAAGAAGCTGTATATCGAGGTGATGTTCCTTTCCTGTTAAATGTTAACCATAAGGGAGTTCAATTTTTTGCACCTTTTCCCAAGTTTACAATGACTATGTACTACGATTTCTGAAGGGATTTTGGAGGATTTTAGGACATACACCCCCACCCCATATTGATTGCTTCATTCATATGGTTACAATCGTCCATAAGCATTTCTCCTTTGGATTCATTTGTACTAGTTTTCTTAGGGAATTTTTCATCCAACCCAACCTCTTGTGAAGAAGGCTACATGTTTCTAGATTGTAATCAAATTAATGCCCATATTAATCATGATCGAAGATGGCACGTTGGTGCATTTTACAAATCTTGCAAACCAAATGGGCGTGTAGCAGTGTTCAAAACTGCATGTAGGCACTAACACGTTCCCTTCTTTTGCAGTGCATATTAGGCCCGGTGGAAGATGTTGATAACGACAATCACATCGAATGCCTTGATCTGCATCTCTCAAATATTACTTTGAACTCCTACCGAGGGACCCCACCAGAGATTACACTCGCCATCTTCTTTCTTACCAGAGCAAAGGTGCTGAGGGTACTGAGGTTGAACACGCATTTAATTAGGAAAGATCAATGGTATGATTATCAGAGGTGGCTGGTACTGCAGAATGGAAGTGCCTCCCAAAATGCCAAACTTCGTATCAGAAGAGCATATGCCAAAGCAATTGGAAGTTATTGTGTCAAACCCATACATGACTTGTCAGCGGCTGATTCCTTTTTCAGAAATTACGCGGTTTGCAATGTTTGCATTTGGACATTGTAATCTTTGAATTTGAACCTTGCAATATTTATGGTATTTGTTATATTGAACCGTTTATGTAATCTTGTCTCAACCCAAATAGTTCATCCGGGTGAACCGCATGTCGTACATCGCACACACCTTGACCTGGCTGACCGTTTCTTTTGTGTTGCCTAATCACAAACAGTTCATCTGAGTGAATTGTATGTTGTACATCGCACACACCTTGATCTGGCTGACCGTTTCTTTTGTGTTGCCTAATCACAAACAGTTCATCCGAGTGAACCGTATGCTGTACATCGCACACGCCTTCATCAGGCTGCCCGTTTCTTTTGTTCCGCCTCATCACAAACAGTTCATTGGACTGAGCCGTATGCCCTGGATCGCACACGCAACTAAAATCTGAACCGTATTTGATGCATACTCCATTGCAAACGTTTTGCACCTTTTGACGGTTTTTTTGCATCCCCGTTTGTGATTAATGCATCACACGCAGTTTCATGAAAGGGTCTCTGATCATAGTGTCGCGTTAGCAGCATCCTACAGTTGTGTGTGTCATAGGTGGTGGCTCTGGTTCCAATGTCCGTCGTTCGAATCCCAGCCGTGACATAGGCTCGAAGCGCCTATGCAACCAAGATGAGGCTCTAGAGGGCTCCAATGCCCCCCAACGCAGAACCAAGACCACCGCCACCAAGACCAGGGAGCCATAAATGGGCATGGATGAGATACCATTGGCTGAGTTTGTCACTCGCAGGAAGCTCAACCCCTATGTGAGGCCCCGTGAGAATTTCAGAGGGAATGAGTTGTTCTGGACCAAGCAGCAGAATCTTATCTATCTGGATGTGATCAAGGCCAAGTAGAACATCTGCGTGGACGTGCATTGGGTTGACATGGATCTTATGAGGAAGGATAAGCACCGGGACTATTTTGGTGTGGCTCTGGACCTGGTGGAGCAATTTGGCATTCAGGACTTGCTCACTTTCCACCTGGACTTTGACCCTGAGATTGTGGCTCAGTTCCTTGCTTTGGTCCACTTCCATACTGATGAGGGACGGACCATGACATGGATGACCAATGGACAACAGATGACTGCTAAGTGGAAGGATTTCATGGATCTGCTACAGGTTCGTGATGAAGAGCTCAACAAGCCTGTTGGTATTTGCCCTCATGCCAACCCCAAGTTAGCAAGCAAGAACAAGCTTCAACCCTACTATGTTGAGAAGACGCTTCCCAGTGGCAAGAAGACGTGGGTGCTGAACTCATTCCTTGACATCATGCATCGGATCTTCTGCAAATCCATCTTCCCGCGCATTGGTGATAAGGATAAGGTGCATGCCTATCTCATGGATATGATGCTCATCTATGAGGAGGCGCATCGTTCTTAGATGCAACCACTTGATGTCTCACATATCATGTGGTGTGAGCTACAGTTTGCGGTGTTCAACCGTAAGGTACACATCTATGGACCTTACATGTTTCACTTGATCTTGAGGACTCGGGAGAAGCTCTATCCCAATGATGAGTTTGTTGCCCCCGGCTGGATTCGTCATGAGCCCATCAAACTCCGCATCAAGAGCCCGTGGGCTAACACCACTACCCGTGCTGAGGCAGAGGTTGCTCAGATGGACATGGATGAGGATGAGATTGAGGAGGAGGAAGCGGATGAGGACAGCTCCGCTGGGTATGCTCCTCCATCTACTGAGCCCTCATGGGCTAAGAAGCTGAAGGACAAGATGAAGGCCTTGTTCTGTATGCCAGCCAAGGGGCAGTACAGGACCCGAGTCGCCGACGCGACAAGAGGATCTTGAGGACGTTCGGCGAGCAGGTATCAAGCGGGTCCGTGAAGCACATCACCCCATAGGCTGAATGGATGGCGAAGCAGGGCTACTAGTGGACTGAATCTGAGGAGGAGACCATCCCCGCTGCCGAGACCGACGAGGAGCGTGATGAGTGATCACTTCAGCTTCGGCTACCACCTATGTTGTAGGTGTCCTCTCTGCCTTTTTGGTGTCTCGATGCCAAAGGGGGAGAGAGTGTAGGATTTGTGAGTCTTGTGTCATGTTGTTTCACTTTGTCGCTTTGCTTTAGTTTTGTTGAACCTCGTTTGCTTTTGTGTGGCTTGTGCTCGTGAGTCTAAGTTCCCTATCATATGGTGTAAGACATATGCACTTTAGTGTATCTTATTGTCTTTCATGCTTAGTAGCCCGTGAGCTTATGCTATCTTGTGCCAGTTACTTTATGCCCATATTTATTATCTTGCCTCCTTGCTTAGTATTAGCTATTTATTGCAAGATATGCCTCATCTATATAATATAGGGGGAGTGTTGATCCTAGTATGTGTGTCGTGCAGTCCAAAACATTTCTCTAGAGAGCACACTCTAGGGGGAGCCCGTCTACATTTTTTGGATGTTGGGTTTGCCTATGTTCATTTTATTTCCCTATGTGCAAATCCCGTATTGTCATCAGTCCACCAAAAAGGGGGAGATTGTAAGGGCATATTTATCCCTAAGTGGTTTTGGTGATTGATGACAATGCATTTGCGGAGTAATCATGTGCATTGAGCATTTCAAATATCTCATGTTTAGGCACAAGACGATTCATTGCCCCTCGGAGTCTAGTGAAGACGGATTTTTCCCTACCGTTTCTTTTCGGTGGATTTGAGTCGTAGGAAAGCCGTACTATTAATAGGGGGTTCGCTTTGGAAAGGTTTGGGTGGAATCATCACGTACACGTCTGTTCCTTTTGCACCACCTTTCCTTTAACTCTTTGGAGCATCCTCCGTTTTTCCGTGTCTCAACAAAATGAAGGACTCCTAGTGTTGTTGTGCTGGGGCATGCGGTAGTAATGCTCATGAGAGCGGTAGTACCGCAGGCCCTTGCGGTAGTACCGGCCAGGGGTGCGGTAGTACCGCAGGTCCGTGCGGTAGTACCGCTCCATGGGCGTGGTAGTACCGTTGCCTTAGGCCGGGCACAGCAGCACGAGCGGATGTAGGGGCGGATGTAATTTTTTACATCCGCGCCCTACGTGGTAGTACCGCTCCAGGTTTGCGGTAGTACCGCGTCGGATTTTTGCATAGATCGAAACTCAGCGGAAGTAGTCATGGATGTAATTTTTTATGTCCGTGCCACTCCCAGCCTAGACAAACCCTGCCTTGCGGTAGTACTGCAAGGGGGGGGCGGTTCTACCGCTCTTTGCTTCAACGCATCAGGGCTGGTCTAGCCCCTGCCGCGCATACGGTAGTACCAAGGTGCCCCGCGGTAGTACCACAGGCCCTTGCGGTAGTACCGCATGTCTGGTGCGGTAGTACCGCAAGTCGCGGGCTGAGTAAGTGGATAACGGTTGGATTTGTCCTACCACTATAAAAGGGGTGTCTTCTTCTCCAAGTTGACCACCTCTTCCATCCCCAAGCTCCATTAATGCTCTAAGCTCCATTTTCGCCCGATCTCTGTCCCTAGCCAATCAAACTTATTGATTCTCTAGGGATCGGTTGAGAAGGCCCCGATCTACACTTCCACCAAGAGAAATTTGATTCCCCCCATCAATCCCTAGCGGATCTTGTTACTCTTGGGTGTTTGAGCACCCTAGATGGTTGAGGTCACCGTGGAGCCATATTCCATTGTGGTGAAGCTTCGTGGTGTCGTTGGGAGCCCCCAATTAAGTTGTGGAGATTGCCCCAGCCTTGATTGTAAAGGTTCGATCACCGCCTCCAAGGGCACCAATAGTGGAATCACAGCATCTCGCATTGTGTGAGGGCGTGAGGAGAATATGGTGGCCCTAGTGGCTTCTTGGGGAGCATTGTGCCTCCACACCACTCCAATGGAGACGTACTTCCCCTCAAAAGGAAGGAACTTCAGTAACACATCCTCGTCTTCACCGGCTCCACTCTTGGTTATCTCGTACCTTTACTTGTGCAAGCGTATATTGTATTGCATCTCTTCCTTGCTTGTGTGCTTGTTGTTGATGCATCATATAGGTTGCTCACCTAGTTGCATATCTAGACAACCTACTTTGATGCAAAGTTTAAATTGGTAAAGAATAGTTTAAAAATTGTTAGTTGCCTATTCACCCCCCCCCCCTCTAGTCAACTATATCGATCCTTTCAATAGCGTCATTGACAGAGTTCTTCAATCACTGCCACCAAGCTACAAAAGCTTCGTGGTGAACTATAATATGCAAGGGATGGATAAGGCAATTCTCGAGCTCTTCGTGATGCTAAAGGCTGCGGAGGTAGAAATCAAGAAGGAGCATCAAGTGTTGATGGTTAACAAGACCACAAGTTCCAAGAAAAAGGGCAAAGGGAAGAAGGGGAACTTCAAGAAGAACGGCAAGCAAGTTGCTGCTCAAGTGAAGAAGCCCAAGTCTGGACCTAAGCCTAAGATTGAGTGCTTCTACTGCAAAGGGACTGGTCACTGGAAGCGGAACTTCCCCAAGTATCTGGCGGATAAGAAGGATGGCAAAGTGAAAGGTATATTTGATATACATGTTATTGATGTGTACCTTACTAATGCTCATAGTAGCGCCTGGGTATTTGATAGTGGTTCTATTGCTCATATTTTCAACTCGAAACATGGGCTATGGATTAAGCGAAGATTGGCTAAGGACAAGGTGACAATGCGCGTGGGAAATGGTTCCAAAGTCGATGTGATCACTGTCGGCACGCTACCTCAACATCTGCCTTCAGGATTAGTTTTAGACCTGAATAATTGTTATTTGGTGCCAGAGTTAAGCATGAACATTAGATCTGGATCTTTTTTGATGCGAGACGGTTATTCATTTAAATCAGAGAATACTGGTTGTTCTATTTATATGAGTAATATCATTTATGGTCATGCACCCTTGATGAGTGGTCTATTTTTGTTGAATCTCGATAGTAGTGATACACATATTCATAGTATTGAAGCCAAAAGATATAAGTTTAATAATGATAGTGCAACTTATTTGTGGCACTGCCGTTTAGGTCATATTGGTGTAAAGCGCATGAAGAAACTCCATGCTGATGGGCTTTTGGAATCACTTGATGCTTGTGAACCATGCCTCATGGGCAAGATGACTAAGACTCCGTTCTCCGGAACAATGGAGAGAGCATTAGACTTATTGGAAATAATACATACTGATGTATGTGATCCGATGAGTGTTGATGCTCGCAGCAGGTATCGTTTTTTCTGACCTTCATAGATGATTTGAGCAGATATGGGTATGCCTACTTGATGAAACATAAGTCTGAAACATTTGAAAAGTTCAAAGAATTTCAGAGTGAAGTGGAAAATCACCGTAACAAGAAAATAAAGTTTCTACGATCTGATCGTGGAGATGAATATTTGAGTTACGAGTTTGGTCTTCATTTGAAACAATGCGGAATAGTTCCACAACTCACGCCACCCGGAACACCACAGCGTAATGGTGTGTCCGAACGTCGTAATCGTACTTTATTAGATATGGTGCGATCTATGATGTCTCTTACTGATTTACCGCTATCATTTTGGGGTTATACTTTAGAGATGTCTGCATTCACGTTAAATAGGGCACCATCTAAATCCGTTGAGACGACACTGTATGAGCTGTGGTTTGGCAAGAAACCCAAGTTGTCATTTCTTAAAGTTTGGGGCTGCGATGCTTATGTGAAAAAGCTTCAACCCGATAAGCTCGAATCAAAATTGGAGAAATCTGTCTTCATAGGACACCCAAAGAAGACTGTTGGGTATACCTTCTATCACAGATCCAAAGGCAAGATATTCGTTGCTAAGAATGGATCCTTTCTAGAGAAGGAGTTTCTCTCGAAAGAAGTGAGTGGGAGGAAAGTAGAACTTGATGAGGTAATTGTACCTGCGCCCTTATTGGAAAGTAGTTCATCACAGAAATTAGTTCCAGTGATTCATACACCAATTAGTGAGGAAGCTAATGATGATGATCATGAAACTTCTGATCAAGTTACTACCGAACCTCGTAGGTCAACCAGAGTAAGATCCGCACCAGAGTGGTACGGTAATCCTGTTTTGGAAGTCATGTTACTTGACCATGACGAACCTATGAACTATGATGAAGCGATGATGAGCCCATATTCCGGGAAATGGCTTGAGGACATGAAATCTGAGATGGGATCCATGTATGAGAACAGAGTGTGGACTTTGGTTGACTTTCCCAATCATCGACAAGCCATAGAGAATAAATGGATCTTCAAGAAGAAGACTGACGCTGACAATAATGTTACTGTCTACAAAGCTTGACTTGCTGCGAAAGGTTTTCAACAAGTTCAAGGAGTTGACTACGATGAGACCTTCTCACCTGTAGCGATGCTTAAGTCCATCCGAATCATGTTAGCAATTGCCGCATTTTATGATTATGAAATTTGGCAAATGGATATCAAAACTGCATTCCTTAATGGATATCTTAAAGAAGAGTTGTATATGATGCAACCAGAAGGTTTTGTCGATCCAAAAGGTGCTAACAAAGTGTGTAAGCTTCAGCGATCCATTTTATGGACTGGTGCAAGCCTCTCGGAGTTGGCATATACGCTTTGATAGTGTGATCAAAGCATATGGTTTTATATAGACTTTTGGAGAAGCCTGTATTTACAAGAAAGTGAGTGGGAGCTCTGTAGCATTTCTGATATTATATGTAGATGACATATTGTTGATCGGAAATGATACTGAATTTCTGGATAGCATAAAAGGATACTTGAATAGGATTTTTTTAATGAAAGACCTCGGTGAAGCTGCTTATATATTGGGCATCAAGATCTATAGAGATACATCAAGACGCTTAATTGGACTTTCACAAAGCACATACCTTGATAAAGTTTTGAAGAAGTAACTTCACAAAAAATGGCGCTCCCACCCCCCACCACGGCTCTCCCACCCTCTTCGGCGATCTGCTTCTTTCTCCACTAATTTGTGGATTCTCACCGATCATCTGCTCTGGCGTCTTCTCTGGATCAAGGAAATACCCATCTCCAATGGGTTCTGCTGGTGGATCTACCCTTGGCTTGGACTTCTCCAACGGTAGGGTTTTTGCAGATGAGGTTTTTAGATCTACTGGGCACACGGTTCATCCCTCAGGGCACAGGAGGTCATTCATCTTAGTGGTTTCATTCAGCCGCCATGCCTTTCGTTTATCGGGGGATTCTGTGGCCGCGGTTTTGGAGGCAGTAATTGGAGGTTCGGCAATTGATCTTCATGTTGATCACATCAAACATAAGGTTTACTCCTTTCATGTCTCTTGCAAGCAAGTTGGTTTTCTTATTATGGATCTCCGTTCCTATGCATGTGATCTGTTCAAGTGCTATTTTCATTTGTGAGGAAATGGGGGACCTAATTGGATTAGAGAGCTCCGGAACTGGAGGAAGGAATGTGACGCAGAATGGATTCTAGTTAGTCCTACTAAGCGTCGATCATCTCTAGGTCTTTTGGCCATGAATAAACCTCCGGTTAGATCAGCTATTAAGATTCTTGCATCTGTTCATAAAAAGCTTTCTTTTGCCACGTTTGAGCAGTATTCTGCTTGCAAAGGGTACAGATATCCAGCTATGCAAGAGTGCATTGACACCATGATAGATGCTGGGTACGATCTTCCTGCTCATGAACGTGTAGTCAAACATCCATCACCACGCGCGGACTTGTTTTGGACGGGGTCTCGTCCACCTATTGTGTTTGGTACAGTCACTCCTTTGCCGGAGTTGAGTCGGCCGGAATCATCTTCACCGGTAATTGATCCGGTTTCGGAGGAACTTTCCTCCGTGCATGCTGAGATTTCGCCCGTAAGTTCCGCAGAGGCGGGATTGTCATCTATTCAAAACAATTGTCAGGCTTCTGACCCAGTGGCTTTGGAGGCCCATCAGGTTTCTACCCAATCTTTGCTTCTTAGCCCATCTGCCTCTGGGCCTTCCACGCCTCCGGCCCCAACTCCTCTGGGCCATTGTCCAGAAATCCCTTCATCTCAGGAAGCTGCGAGGCAGTTTGAAGCTATGGTCGATGACATGGTGGACCGTGTCCTTACCTGCACTATTTGTTCTCAGAAGGGCCACTTGTCAACGACTTGTGGAATGCGAGTAGTCTGTGCGGCTTGCTCTCGCCCTGGTCACTCTAGCCATGGCTGTAATGATTTCGCGCACTCCAATGGATTGGTTTGGAGGCCAATTTCGGTGCAACAAAAAACTAATTTATCGGAATCTGCTACTTCTCATGGGAACAGAACCGGATTTATTGGGATAGACTGTCCAGTCCCATCGCCGCCGCCTCCATTGCATCTTCCCTCTCCCCAAGCCAAAGAAAACCCCCGACAAGCCTCTGGCTCTTCCATGGCGAACTACGAGCTCGATCCACAGCGCTTTGTGCCCCCTGGCCACCACATCATTGATGGTGGCGATCGTCGGCTACCACGCACCTTCTTCACGCCCGCCGCACGCCCGCTACGTCGGCATGAGGACTTCATGGTTGCCGAGGTGATGCCGGCGCCGGAGGGGCCATTCGGCCCGGTGCGGGAAGAAGTTGTCCAGTTTCTGCAAAATAGAGGTATTCTTGCCCGATCTGCTCAGCCGTGGTTTCATGGAGTAGGGCTATTCCAAGTCAGGGATCCGTCAGTTAGGTGTTCATTGGTTCAACATGCACCTTTTCCATTGGGCAATGATCATTTTGTCAGATTTATGAAGCATGATGAGGGAGAAAATTTCAAAGGAACACATGGTTTTCGCTAGGGTTGGTTAATGTTTATTGGGATTCCCCTGGATTTTCGCACCACTGAATACATCTCACAGGCTGTAGGCACTTTTGGAAAGTTTATTTCTTGGGATAGTGAGGATCCTTATCTTGTCCGGACTTTGGTTAAAGCTAGTTTCCCAGATACGCCGCTGGTTCCAAGGGACGTTGTTTTTGGTGATTATGCGGAGTATGGAGGGGCTCAAGTGTCTTGGACTGCTGCTTGTTATGTTCTAGGTGCAGATTTTGCAGATCAGATGCCAAATGACGAAGACCCTATGCCCTTGGATAGAAACCCTCACCCTTTGCCTGGTAATCTGGTTTAGGATAATTTGATGTTTGTCTTACCGCCATACCCAATGTTGGGTTGGAATGACGCACCTCTCGCTCCACCTCCTCCGCCTATGAATGACGAAGTGCCTGGTTGGGGCAATGCCATGTGGGGAGATGAAGCTGGGAATGAGCAGGCCCCACACCCTGCTGCTCCTGAACAAGATCAAATTTCAATAGTGATTGATCAGCCTGAAGGATCTGCTTCTGTAGAGCAACAAGAGCAGGAAGTTGAAATCCAACAACAGCATGATTTGCCACTCCCAGAACTTTAGCACCCTGTCTTTGAGGAGAATCAACTTGCCATTGTGCCCTACCAACCTCCTGTGATTCAGCAGCACGAAATCTTTATTGGCATGGCACGCATTGTGGCTGGACCTCCTCTTCCTCCGGAGATGGTTTGAAAAAGGTCTTTCCAGAACCTTATGTTTGATTTCTCAGTTAAGGAAGTACCAAGGTCTATCTTATTCAAGCCTATGGGCACAATCATTTACTCCAAGAGGTCGTGGTCCATTGCGTTTGACGAATCAAGGATGATTTCTGGTTTAACTGCTTCTCTGCCCGTGGTTCCTGCTGTCAGAACACCTGTCATGATGAAGCGCCCAGTGGCTAGAGTTTTATTTGAGGTGTTGCCGCCTGTTTCAGGCTCCGTTTCTAAAGAAGTTGTGTCTGATAGTTCTGTTGTTCATGTCTCGATTCAATCATCACCTTCGGTTCTCTCTGTGGAACAAACCTCTGTGTGTAAGCGGGGGGAGAAGAAGAAGGCTCCTATTGTTTGATACGTCACTAAGGCGTTGCACTCGGAGCGCGGCAAAGTTGGATGGCTACAAAAATGTGGTTTTTGAGCAACTTTCTCTCCAGCCATCTAAGAAGCGCCCCCGTGCAAGGCCCATGGAGGACAAGGCCCAGCCCACATCTGCGGAAGATTCTGAAGATGCTCGGCCTGCTGCACCACCACACACCCCGCTTCATGTTCTCCAAGCTATGGGCGCGGAGCTACAAATTGATCCTTCGCTTATATCGGTGGACAAGCTTATGGCTAATCCACAGGAGGACTCATCTGCATCTTCTACTTAGTATTTATGTTATCTTCTATGTCGAGGCTGAGGGCGCCTGTTATGCTTGTTTTCTTTTCTGTTGAACTGAGTCTGGTCTGGGATGTGGCACATTGGGGTTCTGAACTTTACTTTATTTTGGATGGTATGGCACTGTGTGCCATGCTCTTTTTGCTACTCGACACAATGGTTATTCATGAATCGTGTTACAATGCGTAATTGGAAAGTTTTATGTTGGAATGTGCGCGGTCTGAATTCGGATGCTAGGCAGCGTGCTGTCAGGGAGAAAGTGACAGAGAGTCAGTGTTTGGTGCTTTGTTTGCAAGAAACTAAGCTATCCTTGTGCTCGCGTTCGATCATGAAAAGTATTTGTCCCCATGGCTTTGATCAATTTACTAAGTCTCCCTCTAGTGGAGCTTCTGGGGGTCTTTTAACAGCGTGGCGATCTGATGTGTTCTGTGGGACCCTGCTCGAAGTCAAACCCTACGCTATCGTTATGCAATTTACCTCGGTTCATAATAATGAGCAATGGTTTCTGGTTAATGTGTACGGCCCATGTCAGGGTGAGTTGCGCGAGGAGTTTGTTTCCTGGCTTTACAACTTGGACACTGATCCGGATCAGTTGTGGATGTTAATGGGGGACTTCAACTTCATCCGTTCCATTGATAATAGGAATCTCCCCGGGGGCGATATAAATGATATGTTTATTTTCAATGAAATAATTGGCCATTTGGGACTGTTGGAACTTCCTTTAAAAGGACGAAAATTTACTTGGTCTAATATGCAGGACAGGCCTCTTCTGGAACAGTTGGACTGGGTTTTTACTTCTGCGAGTTGGATTAACATTTATCCCATGACTCAACTGACCCCTTTGGCCAAGACTGCATCTGATCATGTGCCTTGTCTGGTGGCCATCAGTACATCAATTCCGAAAGCACATATCTTCAGGTTTGAAATTTTTTGGATCCATCAGGCTGGTTTTATGGAGTGTGTTAACGAGGTTTGGAGTCGTCCCCCGCATAAGACCCATATTTCCGCAATAATTGTTGACAAACTAAAGGCATTGAGGTTTGCATTGAAGAAATGGCAGAAAGGTTTATCACATATTAAAATGTTAATTGAGAAGTGTAACTGGGTAATTCTTTGGTTGGACAATCTTGAGGATATGAGATCGCTGTCCAGGCCTGAGTTTAATTTCGGGAAAATCACAAAATTGCACCATGAACATCTGTTGCACATGCAATACATGTACTGGAGGAAGAGATGTACAATTAGGTATATCAAAGTGGGGGAGGAAAACTCTAAGTTCTTTCAGGCCATGGCAACTAAGAGATATAGAAAAAACTCTATTGCTAGTTTGTTGCTATCTGTTGGAACAGTAACGTCAAACCATGAGGAAATGGCCAAAGAATTCTTGTCATCCTTCAAAAGTAGAATGGGGACAGTTAGATCCATTTCGATGGATGATAACATATTGTCTCTCATACCTAGGGTACAGGGTTTGGAGGTGCTCACAAAACCTTTTGAATTAAAAGAAATTGAGCATGTTATTAAGGATATGCCTATTGATAAGGCCCCTGGGCCTGGTGGCTTTAATGGGCTTTTTCTAAAAAAGTGTTGGCATATAATTTCCGCCGATTTTATACAGCTGGTTAAGGAGTTTCATGCTGGAACAGTGCAGTTAGAAAATTTGAATGATGCATACATTACCCTGATTCCAAAGAAACAGACACCTGAGTGTGTGGGAGACTTTAGACCAATTTCACTAACCTCTGTAGGTCTGAAGTTCCTGACAAAGCTTGCTGCTAACAGATTTCAACAGGAGATCACCAAATGTGTGCATAAAAATCAATATGGTTTCATAAAATCCAGAACAATCCAGGATTGTCTTGCTTGGACCTTTGAGTATATCCATCAGTGCAACCAGTCTAAAAGGCCCATCCTTTTGCTTAAGTTAGACTTTGAAAAGGCTTTTTATTCTATCCGGCATGAGGCTATCATAAAGATTCTAATTGCAAAAGGTTTTGGTGAACGATGGATTATTTGGATTAAGCAGTTGCTATCTTCTGGCACTTCTTCTGTCCTTCTGAATGGAGTTCCTGGTAGCCACTTTAAATGCAAATGTGGAGTTAAGCAAGGGGACCCAATTTCTCCCTTGCTCTTTGTTATTGCGGCTGATCTCTTGCAGACATTGATTAATGATCTTCTTCACCAAGGTCTCTGCCTACCCATGATCCAGATTTCCCAGTGGTTCAATATGCTGATGACACACTGCTTTTCTTAAATGCTGATAAAGATCAATTGGGGGCCCTGAAATCAGTTTTGCATTCCTTCTCACAGGCAACTGGACTTCAGATTAATTTCCATAAATCCTCCATGTATCCGATTAATGTAAGTGATCAGGATGCTTCTGACCTTGCTGCCTATTTTGGTTGCAAATTAGGCAATATGCCTTTTACTTATCTGGGTCTGCCAGTGGGGACCACCAGGCCTAAAATTGTGGACCTTCTTCCACTTGTGGATTGTATGGAGAGAAGATTGACAGCAAGTTCTTGGTTCTTGCCTCAAGGGACCAGATTGCAGTTAGTTAACTCTGTCATTTCTTCATTGCCTATCTTCTTCCTTTGCAGTCTATCAATTCCTTGGGGTATTTTGAAACAATTGGAAAGAATTCAGAGACAGTATTTATGGAGGAAATGGTCAGGAAAAGGGACATTCACTGGCGGCTTGGCCACTTGTTTGCAGGCCTAAATCGAAGGGGGGGCTTGGAATCTTAAACCTTGGTTTGCAGAATGATGCTCTACTTCTGAAACATCTCAATAAATTTTATAACAAGATGGATGTGCCCTGGGTGCAGTTAGTTTGGGATTCTTACTATTTTGAAAGGATTCCACATGATACTGTTATTTGCGGCTCTTTTTGGTGGAGAGATGTCTGTAAATTGATGGATACTTTCAGGGCAGTTACTTCGGTTGATGTCCATAGTGGAGATACGGTGCACTTCTGGTCTGACTATTGGCAAATTGTAAACAGTTGTGTCCCTCTGCAGGATCGATTTCCTAGGCTATATTCTTTTTGTCTTCACAAAAATCTCTCAGTCAAGGAAGTCTTTGAGACTAGTAGTTTCCAGAACCTTTTTTACTTGCCCCTCACTGAACAAGCGTTTCAGGAACTACAGCAGCTTTCCTCTTTAATGGGGTCGTTCCATTGGGACAGTAACTCCCATGACCACTGGGGATGGAGGCATGGCAAGAAATCAGAATATACTGCAAAAAGGTTCTATGATTTTGTCTATCAGCCAATGGTATCAAACCCCATTCTGGGGTGGATATGGAAAAGTTGCTGCACTATGTCGATCAATATGTTTGCTTGGCTTGTTATAATGGACAGGGTTAACACCAAGGACATGATTCAGAGGAGGCATTGGAAGATTAATGAAGGTCCAGAATGTGTTCTTTGCCCGACTGGAATATTGGAGGACAGAAACCACCTCTTTTTCCAATGCAATTTCAGCGTTCGAGTGTCGAACTATCTGCAAATTGAATGGAAAGGTGGTGATGACATGGTGCAAATTGCTCGTCATGCTAGGAAGGATTTCAACAAGCCTTTCTTTGGGGAGGTGGTTTTCACGGCCTGGTGGAATATTTGGAAGATCAGGAATGATAGAGCTTCCAGGAACATCCAACCATCTTTCAGGGCATGGAGGAATGGCTTCATTCATGATCTTACTTTGCTCTCTCATCGAATCAAACGGAAATATAGAGACGCCCTTCTTAAGTGCATTGATTTTCTTCCTCCTTGAGGAGAGTTCCTTCTCTGTTTCTTTGTAATTAGTAGGTATAGTGCACCCCGTCCCTGTATAGCCTTCTTTAGAGCCTATCTTCTTCTCTTTTTCTTTCTTTCCTCACCTTGAGGAAACCTTGTATGCCTGTTGCTTTTATTAATAAAATGCTGTGGGGTGCAAGCCCTGCAGTCTTCATAGTCAACAAAAAGTTTTGAAAAAGTTCAAAATGGATCAAGCAAAGAAAGGGTTATTGCCGATGTTACAAGGTGTGAAGTTGAGTCAGACTCAATGCCCGACCACTTCAGAAGATAGAGAGAAAATGAAAGTCATTCTCTATGCTTCAGCCATAGGTTCTATCATGTATGCAATGCTGTGTACCAGACCTGATGTGTGTCTTGCTATTAGTTTAGCAGGGAGGTACCTAAGTAATCCAGGAGTGGATCACTGGACAGTGGTCAAGAACATCTTGAAATACCTGAAATGGACTAAGGATATGTTTCTCGTTTATGGAGGTGACAAAGAGCTCGTCGTAAATGGTTACATTGATGTAAGCTTTAACACTGATCCGGATGACTCTGAGTCACAAACTGGATACGTGTTTATATTAAATGGAGGATCTATAAGTTGGTGCAGTTCCAAGCAGAGCGTCGTGGCGGGATCTACGTGTGAAGCGGAGTACATAGCTGCTTCAGAAGCAGCAAATGAACGAGTTCATATCCGATCTAGGTGTCATACCTAGTGCATAGGGTCCAATGAAAATCTTTTGTGACAATACTAGTGCAATTTCCTTGGCAAAGGAATCCAGATTTCACAATAGAACCAAGCACATCAAGAGACGCTTCAATTCCATCTGCGATCAAGTCAAGGAGAGAGACATAGAAATTTGCAAGATACATACGAATCTGAATGTTGTACATGCATTGACTAAGCCTCTCTCATGAGCAAAACATGATCGGCACCAAGACTCCATGGGTGTTAGAATCATTGCTATCTAATCTAGATTATTGACTCTAGTGCAAGTGGGAGACTGAAGGAAATATGCCCTAGAGGCAATAATAAAGTTGTTATTTATATTTCCTTATATCATGATAAATGTTTATTATTCATGCTAGAATTGTATAATCGGAAACTTAGTACATGTGTGAATACATAGACAAACAGAGTGTCCCTAGTATGCCTCTACTAGACTAGCTCGTTAATCAAAGATGGTTAAGTTTCCTAGCCATAGACATGTGTTTTCATTTGATGCACGGGATCACATCATTAGAGAATGATGTGATGGACAAGACACATCCGTTAGCTTAGCACTATGATCGTTTAGTTTATTGCTATTGCTTTCTTCTTGACTTATACATGTTCCTATGACTATGAGATTATGCAACTCCCGAATACTAGAGGAACAATTAGTGTGTGCTACCTCTTGAGCACTGCGTTGGTTTTCCCTTGAAGAGGAAAGGGTGATGCAGCAAAGCAGCGTAAGTATTTCCCTCAGTTTTTGAGAACCAAGGTATCAATCCAGTAGGAGACCACGCGCAAGTCACCTCGTACCTACACAAACAAATAAGAACCTCGCAACCAAAGCGATAAAGGGGTTGTCAATCCCTTCACGGCCACTTGCAAGAGTGAGATCTGATAGAGATAATAATAATAAGATAAATATTTTTGGTATTTTTATGATATATATTGAAAGTAAAGATTGCAAAATAAAATAGATTGGAAATTTGTATGATGGAAAATAGACCCGGGGGCCATAGGTTTCACTAGTGGCTTCTCTCAAGAGCATAAGTATTACGGTCGGTGAACAAATTACTGTCAAGCAATTGATAGAAAAGCGAATAATTATGAGAATATCTAGGTATGATCATGTATATAGGCATCACGTCCGTGACAAGTAGACCGACTACTGCCTGCATCTACTATTACTCCACACATCAACCGCTATCCAGCATGCATCTAGAGTATTAAGTTCATAAGAACAGAGTAACGCTTTAAGCAAGATGACATGATGTAGAGGGATAAACTCATGCAATATGATATAAACCCCACCTTTTTATCCTCGATGGCAACAATACAATACGTGTCGTTTCCCTTTCTGTCATTGGGATTGAGCACCGCAAGATTGAACCCAAAGCTAAGAACTTCTCCCATTGCAAGAAAGATCAATCTAGTAGGCCAAACCAAACTGATAATTCGAAGAGACTTGCAAAGATAACCAATCATACATAAAAGAATTCAAAGAAGATTCAAATATTGTTCAGAGATAATCTTGATCATAAACCCACAATTCATCTTATCTCGACAAACACACCGCAAAAGAAGATTACATCGAATAGATCTCCAAGAGAATCGAGGAGAACTTTGTATTGAGATCCAAAGAGAGAGAAGAAGCCATCTAGCCAATAACTATAGACCCGAAGGTCTGAGGTAAACTACTCACACATCATCGGAGGTGCCATGGAGTTGATGTAGAGGCCCTCCGTGATCAATGCCCCCTCCGGCGGAGCTCCAAAAAAGGCCCCAAGATGGGATCTCTTGGGTACAGAAGGTTGCGGTGGTGGAATTAGGTTTTCGTTGTGCTCCCCGATGTTTTCGGGGTACATAGGTATATATAGGAGGAGTCGCTGGAGCCACGAGGGTGAAGGGCGCACCCCCCTGCCTCGTGGCCTCCTCGTTGATTGCTTCATGTCCACTCCAAGTCCTCTGGATCACGTTTGTTCCAAAAATCACGCTCCCGAAGGTTTCATTCCGTTTGGACTCCGTTTGATATTCTTTTTTCTCCGAAACACTGAAATAGGCAAAAAAAAACAGCAATTTGGGTTGGGCCTCCGGTTAATAGGTTAGTCCCAAAAATAATATAAAAGTGTATAAATAAGCCCATTAAACATCCAAAACAGAATATATAATAGCATGGAACAATAAAAACTTATAGATACATTGGAGATGTATCAAGCATCCCCAAGCTTAATTCATGCTCGTCCTCGAGTAGGTAAATGATAAAAACAGAATTTTTGATGTGGAATGCTTCCTAACATATTTCTCAATGTAATTTTCTTTATTGTGGCATGAATGTTCAGATCCGAAAGATTCAAGATAAATGTTTAATATTGACATAAAAATAATAATACTTCAAGCATACTAACTAAGCAATCATGTCTTCTCAAAATAAAATGGCCAAAGAAAGTTCATCCCTACAAAATCATATAGTTTGGTCATGCTCCATTTTCGTCACACAAGAATTCTCTCATCATGCACAACCCCGATGACAAGCGAAGCAATTGTTTCATACTTTAGTAATCTCAAACTTTTTTCAACTTTCATGCAATACATGAGCGTGAGCCATGGATATAGCACGATGGGTGGAATAGAATATAATGAAGGGGTTATGTGGATAAGCCAAAAAGAATAAAGTCTCACATTGACACGGCTAATCAATGGGCTAGGGAGATGCCCATCAATTGATGTTAATGCAAGGAGTAGGGATTGCCATGAAACTGATGCACTAGAGCTACACATGTATGAAAGCTCAACAAAAGAAACTAAGTGGGTGTGCATCCAACTTGCTTGCTCACAAAGACCTAGGGCACTTGAGGAGGCCCATTGTTGGAATATACAAGCCAAGTTATATAATGAAAAATTCCCACTAGTATATGAAAATGACAAAACAAGAGACTCTCTATCATAAAGATCATGGTGCTACTTTGAAGCATAAGTGTGGAAAAAGGATAGTACCATTGCCCCTTTTTTGGGCCTTCTTTTTTTATTTGGCCTTTCTCTTTTTTTCCTTTTTTTCTTTTGGGACAATGCTCTATTAATGATGATGATCACACTTCTATTTATTTAGAACTCAACGATTACAACTCGATACTAGAACAAGATATGACTCTATATGAATGCCTCTGGCGGTGTACCGGGATGTGCAATGACTCATGAATGACATGTATGAAAGAATTATGAACGGTGGCTTTGCCACAAATACGATGTCAACTACATGATCATGCAAGGCAATATGACAATGATGATGCGTGTCATAATAAACGGAACGGTGGAAAGTTGCATGGCAATATATCTCGGAATGGCTATGGAAATGCCATAATAGGTAGATATGGTGGCTGTTTTGAGGAATATATAAGGAGGTTTATGTGTGATAGAGCGTATCGTATCACGGGGTTTGGATGCACCGGCGAAGTTTGCACCAACTCTCAAGGTGAGAAAGGGCAATGCATGGTACCGAAGAGGCTAGCAATGACGGAAGGGTGAGAGTGCGTATAATCCACGGACTCAACATTAGTCATAAAGAACTCACATACTTACTGCAAAAATCTACAAGTAATCAAAAACCAAGTATTACGCGCATGCTCCTAGGGGGATAGATTGGTAGGAAAAGACCATCGCTCGTCCCAGACCGCCACTCATAAGGAAGAAAATCAAATAACACCCCATGTTTCAAATTTGTTACACAACGGTTACCATACGTGCATGCTACAGGACTTGCAAACTTCAACACAAGTATTTCTCAAATCCACAACTACTCAACTAGCACAACTTTAATATCACTATCTCCATATCTCAAAACAATCATGAAGTATCAAACTTCTCTTAGTATTCAATGCACTTATATGAAAGTTTTTTATTATTCCTAAAAGCAAATTACCATGCTGTTCTAAAGGACTCTCAAAATAATATAAGTGAAGCATGAGAGATCAATTATTTCTATAAAATGAAACCACCACCATGCTCTAAACGATATAAATGAAGCACTAGAGCAAAAACTATATAGCTCAAAAGATATAAGCGAAGCATATAGAGTATTCTAACAAATTCCAATTCATGTTTGTCTCTCTCAAAAGGTGTGTACAGCAAGGATGATTGTGGTAAGCTAAAAAGCAAAGACTCAAATCATACAATACGCTCCAAGCAAAATACATATCATGTGGCGAATAAAAATATAGCTCCAAGTAAAGTTACCGATGAACGAAGACAAAAGAGGGGGTGCCTTCCAGGGCATCCCCAAGCTTAGGCTTTTTGGTGTCCTTGGATTTTTTTCCTTGGGGTGCCTTGGGCATCCCCAAGCTTAGGCTCTTGCCACTCCTTGTTCCATAATCCATCAAATCTTTACCCAAAACTTGAAAACTTCACAACACAAAACTTAACAAGAAAATCTCGTGAGCTCCGTTAGCGAAAGAAAACAAAACACCACTTCAAGGTACTGTAATGAACTCATTCTTTATTTATATTGGTGTTAAACCTACTGTATTCCAACTTCTCTATGGTTTATAAACTTCATTACTAGCCATAGATTCATCAAAATAAGCAAACAACACACGAAAAACAGAATCTGTCAAAAACAGAATAGTCTGTAGTAATCTGTAACTAACGCAAACTTCTGCAACCCCAAAAATTCTAAAATAAATTTCTGGACGTGAGTAATTTATCTATTAATCATCTGCAAAATAATTAACTAAATAGCACTCTCCAACAAAAAATGGCAGCAATTCTCGTGAGCGCTAAAGTTTCTGTTTTTTACAGCAAGATCAAAAAGACTTTCCCCAAATCTTCCCAACGGTTCTACTTGGCACAAACACTAATTAAACATAAAAAACACAACCAAAACAGAGGCTATATAAATTATTTATTACTAAACAGGAGCAAAAAGCAAGGAACAAAAATAAAATTGGGTTGCCTCCCAACAAGTGCTATCGTTTAACGCCCCTTGCTAGGCATAAAAGCGAAGATAGATCTAGGTGTTGCCATGATAATGATAAGGTAAATCGCGAAAACTCATCTCATACTCCCTACGTTCAGCAGCAAGTTTTCTTTGTGGTAAGCAAAAGTAATCAAAAGGGCTAAATTTAATGGGACAAAAGTCCCCAAGATCAAGCTCGGGAGGTATTGGTTCCTCCTTTGGCCCCTCATATTGCACAACAAATTCATCATTATAAGCATTCTTTTGGCAAAAAGTCGTGAGTCTTTGTTCAAGGGAAAAACCCAACCCATTATTCTGGATAGAAAAATTATCATTAAATTCAGAGATCCTATCAACAAGAACATCGGTAGGAACCTTTTTTCTAAGGTTTTCACTAAAAGCAACATGATCTAAGGATCGTAAACGCATAATGTCTTCTTGATAAAAAAGGATTGCTTCTATGGGAGGACGGCCGGCATCCACCCTATAATGCGCAAAAATTTCATTGGCTTCTTTTATTATAAATCTGAACTCATGAGCTAAAAAGATGGTCGCTGCTCACTTAACAGAAGAATGCTCAATATTAGAAAATTATAGGAAAATCCTTTGTATGGAAGGATGCATATGTAAAAATTGTCTTCCAAGTTCAACTATGAGCAAAGATATAGCATCTGCGAGACTACTAGTTTTATGAAGAATAGACCCGCTCATGTTGGGCAAAGCACCGACACAAGTAAAGAAATCTTGAATAACTCCCTTCCCAATAATATTACCGCTACCAATCTGAAACCTTTTAGTGTGTAAAATAGTAGGGTTTTCAAGAGGATCATCAATAGCATCAAAGTTTTCCATATTATTATCCTTATCAATGATAACCTCCCCAATTTCAGACATGAAGGCAACAAGTTGCAAAAATAACGAGCACATAGAAGGCAGGAAGGAAAAAAAGGCGAACGGGACAGAGGGCGAATAAAACGGCAAGGGTGAAGTGGGGGAGAGGAAAACGAGAGGCAAAAGGCAAATAATGTAATGCAAAGGATAAGAGTTGTGATGGGTACTTGGTATGTCTTGACTTGGCATAGATCTCCCCGACAACGGCGCCAGAAATCCTTCTTGCTACCTCTTGAGCACTGTGTTGGTTTTCCCTTGAAGAGGAAAGGGTGATGCAGCAAAGCAGCATAAGTATTTCCCTCAGTTTTTAAGAACCAAGGTATCAATCCAGTAGGAGACCACACGCAAGTCACCTCGTACCTACACAAACAAATAAGAACCTCGCAACCAACGCGATAAAGGGGTTGTCAATCCCTTCACGGCCACTTGCAAGAGTGAGATTTGATAGAGATAATAATAATAAGATAAATATTTTTGGTATTTTTATGATATATATTGAAAGTAAAGATTGCAAAATAAAATAGACTGGAAACTTGTATGATGGAAAATAGACCCGGGGGCCATAGGTTTGACTAGTGGCTTCTCTCAAGAGCATAAGTATTACAGTGGGTGAACAAATTACTGTCGAGCAATTGATAGAAAAGCTAATAATTATGAGAATATCTAGGTATGATCATGTATATAGGCATCATGTCCATGACAAGTAGACCGACTCCTGCCTGCATCTACTATTACTCCACACATCAACTGCTATCCAGCATGCATCTAGAGTATTAAGTTCATAAGAACAGAGTAACGTTTTAAGCAAGATGACTTGATGTACAGGGATAAACTCATGCAATATGATATAAACCCCATATTTTTATCCTCGATGGCAACATTACAATACATGTCGTTTCCCTTTCTGTCACTGGGATCGAGCACCGCAAGATTGAACTCAAAGCTAAGCACTTCTCCCATTGCAAGAAAGATCAATCTAGTAGGCCAAACCAAACTGATAATTTGAAGAGACTTGCAAAGATAACCAATCATACATAAAAGAATTCAAAGAAGATTCGAATATTGTTCATAGATAATCTTGATCATAAACCCACAATTCATCTTATCTCGACAAACACACCGCAAAAGAAGATTACATCGAATAGATCTCCAAGAGAATCAAGGAGAACTTTGTATTGAGATCCAAAGAGAGAGAAGAAGCCATCTAGCTAATAACTATGGACCCGAAGGTCTGAGGTAAACTACTCACACATCATCGGAGGGGCCATGGAGTTGATGTAGAGGCCCTCCGTGATCAATGCCCCCTCCGGCGGAGCTCCGGAAAAGGCCCCAAGATGGGATCTCTTGGGTACAGAAGGTTGCGGCGGTGGAATTAGGTTTTCGTGGTGATCCCCGATGTTTTCAGGGTACGCAGGTATATATAGGAGGAAGATGTGGGTCGGTGGAGCCACGAGGGGCCCACGAAGGTGGAGGGCGCGCCCTGGGGGTAGGCGCGTCCCCTGCCTCGTGGCCTCCTTGTTGATTGCTTGACGTCCCCTCCAAGTCCTCTGGATCACGTTTGTTCAAAAAATCACGCTCCCGAAGGTTTCATTCTGTTTGGATTCCGTTTGATATTCTTTTTTTGCGAAACACTGAAATAGGCAAAAAAACAGCAATTTGGGTTGGGCCTCCGGTTAATAGGTTAGTCCCAAAAATAATATAAAAGTGTATAAATAAGCCCATTAAACATCCAAAACATAATATATAATAGCATGGAACAATCAAAATTATAGATACGTTGGAGACGTATCAGTGTGCTATCAAACGTCACAATGTAACTGGGTGATTATAAAGTTGCTCTATAGGTGTCTCTGATGGTGTTTGTTGAGTTGGCATAGATCGAGATTAGGATTTGTCACTCCGATTGTCGGAGAGGTATCTCTAGGCCCTCTCAGTAATGCACATCACTATAAGCCTTGCAAGCAATGTGACTAATGAGTTAATTGCGGGATGATGCATTATGGAATGAGTAAAGAGACTTGCCGGTAATGAGATTGAACTAGGTATGATGATACCGACGATCGAGTCTCGGGCAAGTAACATACCGACGACAAAAGGAACAATGTATGTTGTTGTGGGGTTTGACCGATAAAGATCTTCGTAGAATATGTAGGAGCCAATATGAGCATCCAGGTTCCGCTATTGGTTATTTATTGGAGATATGTCTCGGTCATGTCTACATAGTTCTCGAACCCATAGGGTCTGCACGCTTGACGTTCGATGACGATTTGTA
This sequence comes from Triticum monococcum, assembly GCA_034509565.1. Taxonomy (NCBI): domain Eukaryota; kingdom Viridiplantae; phylum Streptophyta; class Magnoliopsida; order Poales; family Poaceae; genus Triticum; species Triticum monococcum. The sequence goes on along the minus strand of CM067843.1, from coordinate 746,817,733 downwards.
TTATGAGTTTATGTGATTTGATGTACCGAAGGTTGTTTGGAGTCCCGGATGAGATCACAGACATGACAAGGAGTCTCGAAATGGTTGAGACATAAAGATTCATATATTTTAAGGGTACATTCGGACACCGGAATGGTTCGGGTCATTTCGGATAAGTTTCGGAGTATCGGGGGTTGCCAGACCCCCCCCCCCCGGGGGGGGGGAGTTATTGGGCCTCATGAGCCTAGTGGTGGAAGAGAGGAGGCATGCCAAGGTGTGGCGCGCTCCCCCTAGCCCAAACCGAATTGGACTAGGGCTAAGGGGGCCGGGCCCCCTTTCCTTCTCTTCTTCCTCTCCTTCCTTCTTCTCCTACTTGGACTAGGAAAGGGGGAAACCTACTCCTATTTGGTGTAGGAATCCCCCCTTGGGCGCGCCCCTTGTGGTCGGCCCTCCTCCTCCTCCCCTCCTTTATATAAGGGGGAGGGGGCACCCCATAGACACACAAGTTGATCTTTAGCCGTGTGCGGTGCCCCCTCCACAGTTTCCACCTCGGTCATATTGTCGTAGTGCTTAGGCGAAGCCCTGCGTCGGTAACTTCATCATCACCGTCACCACGCCGTCGTGCTAACGAAAATCTCCCTCGACGTCAGCTAGATCAAGAGTTCGAGGGACGTCACCGAGCTGAACGTGTGCAGATCGCGGAGGTGTTGTGTGTTCAGTACTTGATCGGTTGAATCGCGAAGACGTTCGAATACATCAACCGCGTTACTAAACGCTTCCGCTTTCGGTCTATGAGGGTACGTGGACACACTCTCCCCGCTCGTTGCTATGCTTCTCCTAGATAGATCTTGCGTGATCGTATGATTTTTTTTTAAATGCTACGTTCCCCAACAATATATGATTATTATGATGTGGAACGAATAGAACCATTTGTTGCTTTTTAGGGTGCTTATGAAATTGAATCTTTGTTTGGAAAATATGAAGCTTTTGATGATGATGTTTATAGACCTGAAAATTTTGCCATCCTTAAATATTGCTATGATAATTATAAATACAATTCCAATATTGATGAATTTATTGAGAAAGTCTCCGATTTCCAAGAAGAGACTAATATTTTGCGGGAACTATGGAAGAAGAAATTGATGAAACTGTGAGCTCATCGGATGAAATAGATGATGAGGAGAGCGAAGAACAAACGAGGAAGATTGGATTAGATACCCATGCCCACCTTCTAATGAGAGTAACTCTTCAACTCTTCGCTCTTACTGAAGAATGAATGCCATGATAATTGCTATGATCCCATTGATTCATTGGAAATATCCCTTTTTGATGATGCTTTCTATGCTTGTGGCCACGGTGCCAATATGAATTATGCTTATGGAGATGAACTTGCTATGATTCCTTATATTAAGAATGACATTGTTGCTATTGCATCCACACATGATAGTCCTATTATCTTTTTGAATTCTCCAAACTACACTATACCGGAGAAGTTTGCACTTATTAAGGCTTATATTGATGGGTTGCATTTTGCTACTACACATGATGATTTTGGTGAATATAATATGCATTTGCTTGCTGCTCCTACTTGCAATTATTATGAGAGAGGAACTACATCTCCGCCTCGTTATGTTTCCAACACGAAAAAATTGCAAGAAACTGTTTATACTATGTATTGGCCTTTACTTGATGTGCATGAATTGTTCTTGTATGACATGCCGATGCATAGGAAGAGAGTTAGACTTCGTCATTGCATGATATATGTTGCTTTGTGCTCATTACTAAATGCCAAATCATTGTTAATTAAATTGGCTTTGATATACCTGGGATCCAGGTGGATCCATTACTTGAGCACTTTATGCCTAGCTTAATGCCTTTAAAGAAAGCGTTGCCAGGGAGACAATCCAGAAGTTTTAGAGAGTCATTTATTTCTGTTAAGGGCTTTCATAAAGTTTAAAAACAAAAAAATATAGAGGGTAACTTAAAAACCTTTTCACAAAAGAGAAGCGATTGGAAGTTATGCATTGGAGAAGTGAGGGTCGACCTTGAACACTTGTGCTCATGCTCATGGAAACAATGTAGAATTTTTCATGAAGATTCTCACAAAAATAATTATCCCCTTGTACAATTCCATTGTATTATAAAAACAATGTGCCAAGGTTTGCCTTTAGGATGTTTAAATTGCTTGTTGGTTTGTGCGGTGCAAAACAGAAACTTTGGCTGTAGTGCTCGATTTTACATTTTTTACTGGAACGTCAAACAGTTCTGAAACTTTTTGCACTGTCTTTCTATACAAATTTTTTATATTTCCTAATTTGTTCAAAAAATTTGGAGTATCAAAAGTATGGTGAATGTTCAGATTACTACAGACTGTCCTGTTTAAGACAGATTCTGTTTTTGATGCATTGTTTTGCTTGTTTTGATGAAACTATTGATTCTATTAGTGGATTAAGCCATGAAAAAGTTATATTACAGTAGCTACAGTGCAAAACAAAATATGAATTGGTTTTCAACAATACTTAGAGTAGTGATTTGCTTTATTATACTAACGGATCTTACCGAACCTTCTGTTGAGTTTTGTGTGGATGAAGTGATCAAAGATCGAGGAGATCTCGATATGAGGAGAAGGAGGAGAGGCAATAGTTCGAGCTTGGGGATGCCCAAGGCACCCCAAGTAAATATTCAAGCATACTCAAGAATCTAAGCTTGGGGATGCCCCGGAAGGCATCCCATCTTTCTTCAACAAGTATCGGTATGTTTTCGGTTTCGTTTCGTTCATGTGATATGTGCAAATCTTGGAGCGTCTTTTGCTTTTAGTTTTCATTTTTCTTTTATGCACCATGCTGGTATGAGATAGTCCATGGTTGATTTATAGAATGCTCATTCCACTTCACTTATATCTTTTGAGTGCTGCTTTATAGAATGCTTCATGTGCTTCACTTATATCATTTGAAGTTTGGATTGCCTGTTTCTATTCACTTAGAAAACCATTATTTGAAGAATGCTCTTTTGCTTCACTTATATTTATTAGAGCATGGCCTTTTGTAGAAAGAATTAAACTCTCATGCTTCACTTATATCCATTTAGAGAGTCAACGGGAATTGGTCAATTGCATGGTTAGTCATAAAATCCTACATAAAACTTATGGATCACTGAATATGATATGTTTGATTCCTTGCAATAGTTTTGTGATATAGAGATGGTAATATGTGGGAGGTACTAGTGAATGGTTGTGTTTGGTAGGAATATTGGTGTTAAGGTTTGTAATTCCCGAAGCATGCACGTATAGACTCTCGTTATGCTATGATGTTGGAGCATGATTTATTATTAATTGTCTTCCTTATGAGTGGCGGTCGGGGACGAGCGATGGTCTTTTCCTACCAATCTACCCTCCTAGGGGCATGCGTAGTACTACTTTGCTTCGAGGGCTAATAAACTTTTGCAATAAGTATATGAGTTCTTTATGACTAATGTGAGTCCATGGATTATACGCACTCTTACCTTTTCACAATTTGCTAGCCTCTACGGTACCGTGCATTGCCCTTTCTCACATCGAGAGTCGGTGCAAACTTCGGCAGTGCATCCAAACCCCGTGATGTGATACGCTCTATCACACATAAGCCTTATTATATCTTCCTCAAAACAGCCACCATACCTACCTATTATGGCTTTTCCATGGCCATTCCAAGATATATTGCCATGCAACTTCCACCGCTTCCATTTGATGACTTGAGCATTCATTGTCATATTGCTTTGCATGATCATGTAGCTGACATAGTGTTTGTGGCTCATCCACCGTTCATCATTTTTCATACATGTTACGCTAGATAATTGCGCATCCTGGTACATGCCAGAGGCATTCATATAGAGTCATATTTTGTCATAGGTATCGAGTTGTAATTTTTATTTCTTTTGAGTTATAAGTAAATAGAAGTGTGATGATCATCATTATTCATTTTTAGAGCAGTGCCCCAGTGAGGAAAGGATGATGGAGACTATGATTCCCCCACATGTCGGGATGAGACTCCGGACAATGAGAGAAAAAAAGAAAAAAGAAAAAGAAAAGAAAGAAAATAAAGAAAAGAAAAAGAAAGAAAGAAAGAAAGAAAGAAAGAAAGAAAGAAAAAATAAACAAAGAGAGAAGGGGCATTGTTAGTATCCTCTACCACACTTGTGCTTCAAAGTAGCACCATGTTTTTCATTTGGAGAGTCTCCCATGTTGTCACTTTCATATACTAGTGGGAATTTTTCATTATAGAATTAGATGCACACCAACTTAGTTTTCATATTGAGCTTTCCTACACTTATAGCTCTTAGTGCATTCGTTGCATGGCAATCCCTACTCCCCACGTTGATATCGATTGATGGGCATCTCCATGGCCCATTGTTTAGCCGCATCGATGTGAGACTTTCTTACTTTTTTGTCTTCTCTATATTTACCCCTATCAGCATACTCTATTCCACCTATAGTGCTATATCCATGGCTTGCGCTCATGTATTGCATGAGGGTTGAAAAGGCTAAAGCGCGTTAAAAAGTATGAACTAATTGCTCGGCTTGTCATCGGGGTTGTGCATGATAAATACTTTGTGTTAAGAAGACAGAGCATGACAAGACTATATGATTTTTTAGGGATAGCTTTCTTTAGCGTTGATATTTTGGAAAGACACGATTGTTTGTTGGGATGCCTGAGTATCGATGTCTTTATGTCAAATTATAGACTATTGCTTTGAATCACTTATGTCTTAATATTCATGCCATGATTAGACATATGATCAAGTTTATTCTAGGTAGCATAACACATCAAAAATTATATTTTTTATCATTTACCTGCTCGAGGATGAGTAGGAATTAAGCTTGGGGATGCTGATACGTCTTTGTCGTATCTATAATTTTTTATTGTTTCATGCCAATACTATACAAGTTTTACATACTTTTGGCAACTTTTTACATGATTTATTGGACTAATCTATTGATCCAGTGCCAAGTGCCAGTTCCTGTTTTTTGCATGTTTTTTTGTATCGCGGAGTATCCATATCAAACGAAGTCCAAATGCAATAAAATTTCACAAAGAATTATTTTGGAATATATGTGATTTTCGGGAGTTGGAATCACCGCAAACGAAGGCCCGTGGTGGGCACAACCCACCAGGGCGCGCTAGAGGAGCTAGGCGTGCCGTGGTGGGTTGTGCTCACCTCGTACGTTGGTTGGACCTCTACTTCAGGCGCAAGGAAGCTTATATCCAAAAAATCGTGTTAAAATCTCAGCACAATCGGAGTTACGGATCTCCGGTAATATAAGAAACGGTTTTTGGCCAGATCTGGAGAACGCGAAACAGAAGAGAACAGAGAGGGAGATCCAATCTTGGAGGGGCTCCCGCCCCTCCGCCGCCATGGAGACCATGGACTAGAGGGGGAACTCTCCTCCCATCTAGGGGGGAGGCCAAGGAAGAAGAAGAAGAAGAAGAAGGGGGCTCTCTCCCCCTCGCTTTTGGTGGCGCCGGAGTGCCACCGGGGCAACGATCGGGACGGCGATCTACATCAATAATCTTGCTACCGTCAATACCAACTTTCTCCCCCTCTATGCATCGGTGTAACACCTCTTCCCCCCACTGTAATCTTTACTTAAACATGGTGCTCAACTCCATATATTATTTCCCAATGATCTATGGTTATCCTATGATGTTTGAGTAGATCTGTTTTGTCATGTGGGTTAATCGTGATCTTGGTTGGTATGATTGTATATTTTATTTATGGTGTTGTCCTACAGTGCCCTCCGTCTCGCGCAAAAGTGAGGGGCCCCCGTTGTAGGGTGTTGCAATATGTTCATGGTTCGCTACGATGGGTTGCAAGAGTGACAGAAACTTAAACCCGAGTAGGTGGGGTATGACGTATTGTCGGGGGTTGCTGATCCCTCGCACACCTATGGGGATCGGCGGGCCGAGCCCCTTTTCAGTTCGGCAGGGGGCGGTGGATGCACAAAGAGCAGATCGAGGCGAACGCACGAGCGAGACGATCGGTTTACCCAGGTTCGGGCCGCACGGATGCGTAAGACCCTACTCCTGCTTTGGTGGTTGTATTGAGTTCTTGCTCGGGAGCGGCGAGTGCTACAGTACACTCAAGCAGCTGGCGAGACCGAGCGTGAGAATGGCTGTCCCCCCCCCCCCCACTGTTGCGCATGGGCCTCCTTTTATATGTCTAAGGGGTCACCGACAGGTGGCAACAGAGGTGGGAGCAAAAATGTAAAAGAGGTGGTAGTTGGTGCCACCACCTGCTACAGTCGTATCCTACCTAACCCTGACGGCAGGGGACAAGGGCATTAAATGCCTGTCTGTGTCGCTTAGACGGGGCGGAAAGGGACCGTCAGGGGCGCCACCGTTTGCCACGATGGCTCCTTGTCAGCGCCTGCTTGCCACAGCATGCCCCCGGCTGCACAGCCTCCCGCCACGTACGCCAGGAATGGTCCCAGGGCGACACGTTGGTGGGTGAGCTGGAGCGCGGGCTGCGGGGTAGTAGCTTGCCGCGGCAAGCGCCTTGCCGTGGATGTTGTCTTGTCGCATCCGGGAGCTTGTCGCTCACCGGGCCTTGTCGGGGCGCGCAGTGCACCGCAGCGAACTTCTTGAGATCCTTAGGTCGTCTTCCCGGCAAGCTCCTCTTGTCGGGGTCTCGTCTCTTTCCCGGCAAGCTCCTCTTGCCGGGGTTTTGTCTCCTTCCCGGCAAGCTCCTCTTGCCGGGGCCTTGTTTCCTTCCCGGCAAGCTCCTCTTGCCGGGGCCTTGTTTTGCTCTTGGATACTTTGTTCTTGAATGGTCCCAGAGGAACCACGGAGGGTCTTGGCGGTCGCCTGGCAAGCCTTGCCGCGGGTCGCTGCGACTGCCCGTGCACAAGTTCGGGATACTAAGGTACCCCTACTTTAGTACACCGACAGGAGCCCCCGGGCATGGGCCATACATGGTGCCGAGCGCTATTGGGCCAGGCCCAAAATAGTGCACGGGCACGCGTGGCCTAGGGCACGCCATAACCCACCCCGCACCCACCGCGCCCTCCCCAAACGGCACGCGTCAAACGCGGCGCCGTGCGTGACGTGGGCGGCGTGCGCGGGGCTGCGCCCTGTGCGCATGCGTCACGTCATGGTAAAAGGGGGCGGTTTGCGCGCCCCTCCCCGTAAACGGAGGGAGGCGTGGAGGCGCGGCGGGCGGAATCGTGGGTAGTTGTTTATTCGCGACGGCGAAACGTCCGCCCTTCCCTCTTTATAAGCATAGGAAACAGGGGTACGGCGCTGTCTGCCCGTCGCTGCTTCCATTCTCAAAACCTCCGCCGCTCCCCGTCTTCTCAGAGCAACAAGAGAGCAGCGCCCTGCTCCCCCATTGCCACCCACACCACCACCATCGTCGGCCTCCTCCACCACCTTCGCCATGGCTCTGAAGGGCGACAAGGGAAAAGCGGTGAAGTCGACCGAGGCGCAGCGGCTCACGAAGATGCAGAGGGAGCGAGCCATCTTCCCCTCCAAGCTCGGCGCGAAGGCGTTGCGGGAGCGGTATTACCTGTTCTGGTCGGCGGAGACGCGAGCTCACCCACGGACCAGGGTGCTTCCGGCTGAAGCCCACACGAAGGCTCCGGACGGGTACCCTTTCTTTGCTGTGTTCTTCTACTGCGGGCTCTGCCCGCCCTTTTCCGATTTCTTCTGCGATATTATGAACACATATGGCTTCTACCTCCTTGACTTCACCCCCAACGCCGTCCTCACCATGGCAGTTTTCGCACATCTTTGTGAAAACTTTGTCGGGGTCCACCCTAGTGTACTCTCTTCCGCCATTTCTTTATCCCTCGAGTAGAGAGAGGAGAGACTCTGTCCGGCGGAATCGCCTGGGTCTCAAGATCCGGCAAGAAGGAATCTTATCTAGAGGGGGAGTTCCGCTGCAAGTGGGGGGAGTGGAGAGCAGATTGGTGCTGGATTATCGAGGAGAGCCCGCAGTCATTCACCGTCCGGCGCCAAGCAGCAGCAGTGCACGGCAATGACTGGAGCGACTTGGCCCCGGAAGACAGCAAGCGGACGATTGCCGTCACCAGGATCCGGCGCCTTAGGCTTGCCGGACTCACCGTAGGCGCTGTTGGCGCAGACTTTCTTCGCCGCCGCATTGCCCCTCTGCAGGAATGGGGAAGGCCTGCCTGGGAATTCAAGAACGTGGCGGACATTATGAGGCTGCGCCCAGGCCTCAACTATAACTTCACTGTCCTCGAGCACACTAGCATGCTGCAGGAGCTCTTCAAATATGATTCGGATCACCCCGAAATCTTCAGGCTGCCGCAGGGCGTCGTCCCTTTATGCAACAACTATGTGCTCGACCGCATTTGGGCGATGATGCCGTTGTGCGATTCACACGGAATCGAGCTAACTTGGCAAGAGCCCGATGCCGAGGTCATGCAGCAGTTCTTCGACGACCTGGTGGAGGTGCCAATCCGCGCCGATGAGAGGGACGGCCTCATCCGCGACACCACCGAGGCGGAGCTGGCGTACATAGCCACCAGGTTGGAAGAGGCAGCGGCAGCCGCCGCGGCAGGCGAATTTGGGTTTACTCTGGAGGAAGCGGCGGCAGAAGAGGAGAAAACCCGTGCTGAGCGAGACGAGTTCCTCGGCAAGAAAGAGCTCACCCGGCAAGAGGAACTTGCCGGCAAGGAAGATCTTGCCGGGAGCGGCGCTGAGCCGAGCGAGCCTGTCGCGGATGCGAGCGACTCGCTGGAGATCGACTCTTCCTCCACTTTGTCTTCCGACAGCCCGCCGTCGGCTGCGCCTCCATCTCCACCGAGAAGGCGTCTCCGCAAGGTCGGGGATGTAGCGAGGCGGCAGGCGGGCCAGCAGTCGCCGCGCCGCACGACGCGCTCCACCGCGGCAAGCACTGTTGCCGCGGGAGCGCCTCATGCCGCTGCTTCGACAGGGGCGGGGTCTTCCCGGACTGCCGCCTCCGCTCCCGCCAAGCGGCCAAGAGAGCCTACCCCCCTCCTTCCTGCGCCAGACGCGGGCCGGATTTTGACTTCTCCGCGTTTAGCTCCGACGAGGAAGAGGAAGAGGAGTAAGTTCTTCTTATTGTACTTGTAATTCTTTGATTTCCGCTGTTTTTGTCTTGTTTCTCACTTGCCTTCCTCTGAATCTGTTCCTTTTCAGGACTCTGGCCCAAAGAGCGGCGAAGAGGGCCAAGGTGCCGGTGATCGTCATCAAGGACGAACCCACTGCATCAACAGGGGACGTGCCTGAGACGAACTTGTCGGACCCGGCGGCTGATCTTCAGAGCAGCCCCCAGTGTAAGCGTCTTGTTTACTTCCCGTTGTTGGGCATGCACGAAGATCCTTGCTGTATTGATACTTGTTTGTTGACTTGTGCAGGGGCGGAGCAGCCTCACCAGGGGAGCCCGGAGACCGCCCCTGAAGCGCCAAGGGAGGAGTCCTCTGACAAGGGAGAGGTCTCCGGCAAGGGGGAGCTCTCCGACGAGGGAGGAGGCTCCGACGAGGGAGGAGCCCCCGACAAGGGAAGGGACTCCGGCAAGGGAGGAGCCCCCAGCGAGGGAGGGGACTCCGGCAAGGGAGGAGCCCCCAGCGAGGGAGGGGACCCCGGCAAGGGAGGAGCCCCCGGCACAGCAAGGATCTCCGGCAAGGGACCGCGCCAGCGATCCCTCGGCGACGGAGACCACAACGGCAGGCCCTGGCACAGGTAACCTCCTTGCTTCCAAACTCCCCTTGGCTTCTTCGGCTTCTTGATGTTCCTCTTTGATTTTGCTCGAATTTTGCTTGAATCTTCTCCCCTCTTCCAGCCATCAGATCCATCTGCTGTAGAGCCGATGGAGATGGAGGTCGCCGCCAAGGAAGCAGCCGGCGCCGGCGAGGAGGCTGCCAGGGCTGCCGCCGCGGAGGTGGGCGGGGAGTCTGGCGGTCGTATTGACGACCCGGAGGCCACAGGAGCGCGAGGCGCTGCCCCGACCACCGACTCCTCCGCCGCTGCCGCCGCGGCCGGCTCCGAAGAACCCCAGCCTGGCATCTACCTGAAGGCCGGCGAGAACATCTTCATCAGTCTCCCCTGGGCGTCCAGCTCCAGGGCGCCGATCGAGGGGGAGATGCTGGACGGAGAGGTGCTTGCCTCTGTCGGGCTAAAGCTGGTTGACGTGCCAAGCAGCAGCAGCGGTGAGCCTGAAGAGGAGCGCCTGCTGCGGAAGCTAGTGGCGCTCTACCTCACCCGGCAAGCCAAGCTGGAGTCCCGCGAAGCACTCGTGGCGAAGGCTGGCGCTGATATCGAGAAGCGCGCAGAAGAGCTCCGAGGCGCCAACCAAGAAGCTCTCCGCTCCCTGGCAAGGGAGCGGGAGGAACTTGCCGAGGCGCGGCAAGCCTTCCTTCTCGAGAAGGCGGACGTCGAGGAGCGCCAACGCCTTGTCGCGGAGAAGTTGTCTTCGCAGGAGGGTGCCTTGGCGCAGCGGGGGGTCAACCTCGACAGCCACGAGGAGGAACTTGCCGCGCGCGAGCGGGCAGTTGGCGGAGCCGTCAAGCAGGCCGAAGATGCCGCCGCAGCTGCCGAGGCCGCCAAGGCTGAGCTGGAGCTGAAGGTGATGCAGCTGGAGGTGGACCTCAAGGCGAGCGGCGACGAGCTTGCCGCGCTCAAGCTCGAGCGTGTGAGGGATGCCAACAGCTATTCGGAGCTGCAGGCCCTTTTCACCGAGAAGGGCAAGGAGCTGGACGCCGCCAAGAACTCCAACGCCGATCTCGAAGCGAAGCTGGCGGCCCTGACCAAATCTCTGGACAGCGCCAAGGTGCAGGAAACGGCCCTGAAGGAGGAGGACGGGGCCGGCAAGGTGCTGCTGGCGAAGGCCGCCGCCGCCCGGAAGACTTTGTCGGAGGATATGGAGCACTGGATGGAGGGCCTGGTGGACGTCGCCGCGGATGTTGACAAGGAGCTGGCGCAGTTGGGGATGGTGGATCTCGCGTACTCCTCTGACGAGAACCTCCAACCCAACCCCAAGCTTACTCTGTTCTTCAAGGGCGTGGCGACGGCGCTCCAGCGAATCCGGGAGCAGTTCCCAAAACAGCTTGCCGATGAGTCGCGCAAGATCTGCGTGGGAGCTCTCCAGAAGGTGCTAATGAAGGTGGCCTTCCGCAACCCAGGCCTCCGCCTCAACAACGTCCTCCGAAGCCTGCCGCTAGATGCTGATCTGGAGGAGCTCAAGGCCCTTGTCGCACCTATCGTGGACAAGGTGAGCGGAATCAGGAGGGTCGAAGGCGACCGTGTGGACTAGGCCATTTATTTTCTTCTTTCCTTGTCGCTGTCAATCATGTTATGAAAAACAGTCTGTTAGAGCTGCGACAAGTTATTCTGTAATATACTCTTATCCTTGGCTAATAATTGCTATGTTATTTCCTCTACTTGCTTCCTCCCCTTGTATGCTTTTGCCCTACGCTTTTAGGGAACTTGTCAGCGCAGGCCCCTCTGCCGCGAGCGCTGAGTGCGGAACGTCAGCAGCTCGCTTGCAGTGCCGCAGCCGGCAAGAACCTCGTCGCAGAGTTGGTCGTGGCTCGCTTAAGTTGTTGAGCGGACTCGAAACAACAGTAAGGGCGCAACTTAGCTACGAGTTGGTTGGTGCCTGCGCTGACAAGAAACCTTGTCGCAGCTAGCCGCGGCTTGCCTAAGTTGTTGAGCGGGGCTCGAAACAACAGTAAGGGCGCGGCCAACCACGAGTCGGTTCCTCCGCACACAGGTTTTCCATACAAGGGACGATCGCAAGAAGGAAGATAACTCTATAAATTTAATTGCTATGTTATTCCCTTTACTTGACTCCTTCCTTTGTATGTTTTTACCCTGCGCATATAGGGAACTTGCCGGCGCGGGCATGCTTGCCGCGAGTGCTAAGTGCGGAACGTCAGCGATCTGCGGGCGGTGCTGCGGCCGACAAGAAACCTTGTCGCAGAGCTAGCTGCAGCTCACTTAAGCTGTTGAGCGGACTCGAAACAATAGTAAGGGCGCAACCAGCTACGAGTCGGTTCCTCTGCGCCCAGGTTTCCCATACAAAGCACGGGCGTTCAATGAAAATAACTCAAAATCTTAAAGGAAATCTGATTGCTTAAACTTTGGCACTTATCTTTCTCTGTTGTTTGCTTTCCCGGGGGTATGTGCTGAGCACATAATCTGCATGCACGGGATCTGCGCCCGGCTTTGTACAAAGGATTACATGCAGCAGCGGCAAGACTTTGTACAAAAGGTGGTTGCCGGAACGGGTCCGACAACCGCGCCTTACGGGTAAAACTTACGAAGATGGTCAGTATCCCAGGAGCTGCTCACTGGGATGCCATCTTCGGTCTCCAGGCGGACAGCGCCAGGCCTGGCAACTCGCTTCACCCGGTAAGGGCCTTCCCACTTCGGCGTCAACTTGTCGGAAACCTTGGCGGACTGATCATGCCAAAGAAACAAGGTCGCCTTCCTCGAGCTTCTGGCTTTAAATTTGCGGCTATGGAAGCGGCGCAAAACCTGCTGGTAGCGAGCGGCTCGCACAGCAGCCTAAAGACGGTCTTCCTCGAGGAGCAGCGCGTCATCTTGCCGCAGCTGCTCTTGCTCAAGCTCATCATAAGCGAGCACTCGAGGTGACCCGCCAGCTAGATCTTGGTCCAGCAGGCGTATGGTACCGTGGGTACCATGACGCTGCTGGTCCCGCACCTCCTGGGACGGGCGCGGTGCGTGTACGGACGCCGAGGTCTTGGAGTGCGCGTGGTCGTTGTGGGAGGCAACCGCGCCGCCGACGTGTGGTGCAGCCTGGTCCTTGGACCTGGCAGCACCATGAGTCTCCCCGTCGTCGCCCGCTCTTCCGCCGGCGCCTACCCCACCGGCCGTCCGCTCCGGCGACGGTGGGATCGGCGCAGACGGAGCGGTTACCTCCGAAGCCTTCTTCTTCGGCGGCATGTTGATGAAGATGATGAAGATCTGGCTCGTGCGAACGCCGGATCAGGTTCGCACAACCTCGACGCTGCCCCTACCTGGCGCGCCAAAGATGTCGGGGGTTGCTAATCCCTCGCACACCTATGGGGATCGGCGGGCCGAGCCCCTTTTCGGTTCGGCAGGGGGCGGTGGATGCAAAAAGAGCAGATCGAGGCGAACGCACGAGCGAGACGATCGGTTTACCCAGGTTCGGGCCGCACGGATGCGTAAGACCCTACTCCTGCTTTGGTGGTTGTATTGAGTTCTTGCTCGGGAGCGGCGAGTGCTACAGTACACTCAAGCAGCTGGTGAGACCGAGCGTGAGAATGCCCCCCCCCACTGTTGCGCATGGGCCTCCTTTTATATGTCTAAGGGGTCAACGACAGGTGGCAACAGAGGTGGGAGCAAAAATGTAAAAGAGGTGGTAGTTGGTGCCACCGCCTGCTACAGTCGTATCCTACCTAACCCTGACGGCAGGGGACAAGGGCATTAAATGCCTGTCTGTGTCGCTTAGACAGGGCGGAAAGGGACCGTCAGGGGCGCCACCGTTTGCCACGATGGCTCCTTGTCAGCGCCTGCTTGCCACCGCATGCCCCCGGCTGCACAGCCTCCCGCCACGTACGCCGAGAATGGTCCCAGGGCGACACGTTGGTGGGTGAGCTGGAGCGCGGGCTGCGGGGTAGTAGCTTGCCGCGGCAAGCGCCTTGCCGCGGATGTTCTCTTGTCGCGTCCGGGAGCTTGTCGCTCACCGGGCCTTGTCGGGGCGCGCAGTGCACCGCAGCGAACTTCTTGAGATCCTTAGGTCGTCTTCCCGGCAAGCTCCTCTTGCCGGGGTCTCGTCTCTTTCCCGGCAAGCTCCTCTTGCCGGGGTTTTGTCTCCTTCCCGGCAAGCTCCTCTTGTCGGGGCCTTGTTTCCTTCCCGGCAAGCTCCTCTTGCCGGGGCCTTGTTTTGCTCTTGGATACTTTGTTCTTGAATGGTCCCAGAGGAACCACGGAGGGTCTTGGCGGTCGCCCGGCAAGCCTTGCCACGGGTCGCTGCGACTGCCCGTGCACAAGTTCGGGATACTAAGGTACCCCTACTTTAGTACACCGACACGTATGGGAGTAAAGAGGACTTGATACTTAATGCTATGGTTGGGTTTCACGACCTTAATGATCTTTAGTAGTTGCGGATGCTTTCTAGAGTTCCAATCATAAGTGCATATGATCCAAGTAGAGAAAGTATGTTAGATCATGCCTCTCCCTCATATAAAATTACAAGAATGATTACCGGTACTTGTTATCGATTGCCTAGGGACAAATAACTTTCTTGTTGACAAAAGCTCTCTACTAAAACTAACTTAGTTGTGTCTTTATCTAAACAGCCCCTAGATTTTATTTGCGTGCTCTTTATTATCTTGCAAACCTATCCTATCACACCTACAAAGTACTTCTAGTTTCATACTTGTTCTAGGTAAAGCGAACATCAAGCGTGCGTAGAGTTGTATCGGTGGTCGATAGAACTTGAGGGAATATTTGTTCTACATTTAGCTCCTCATTGGGTTCGACACTCTTACTTATCGAAAGAGGCTAAAATTGATCCCCTATACTTGTGGGTTATCAGCTTGCAAGCGAAGTGACCAATGAGTTAGTCATAGGGTCTTGTCTTAGCAACGAGTAAAGAGACTTGCCCGTAATGAGATTGAACTAGGTATGGAGATATCGACATCGAATCTTAGGCAAGTAATAAAATGATAGAAAAAGGGAACTACATATAGGATTAGCTGAATCCTTGACATTGAGGTTCGATCGATAAAGTTCTTCGTAGAATATGTAGAAACCAATATGGGCATCTAGGTCCTGCTATTGGTTATTGACCGTAGAGGTGTCTCAGTCATGTATGCATAGTTCTCGAACCCGCAGGGTCTACAAACTTAACGGTTGGTGATGACATAAGTATAGTTGAGTCATTATGGTGGTTACCAAAGGTTGTCCAGAGTCCTGGATGAGATCTCGGACATAACGAGGAACTCCGGAATGGTCCGGAGGTGAAGATCGATATATAGGACGAAGGGAATCAGAGTTCGGAAGTGTTCCAGGGGTACCGGGTTATGGCCACGGGTGCCGAAAGGGGTTTCGGGGGGGGGCGACAAGTTTTGGGGGGCTCATGGGCCAAGGGGAGGGGCACACCAGCCCACTAAGGGGTTGTGCACCCTCCCACCACATCTCACGTAACCAGGAGGGATAGTGCGCCCCTAGGGCTGCCTCCCCCTTGCTTGGGGGGCAAGGTACCTAGGGGGCCACCCAAAACCCACCTAGGGTTGTTTTTGTGGACGCCCCCCCCCCCTAAGGAAACCGTAGGGCGCCTCCTCCTCCCCCTTCCCCCTATATATAGAGGTAGAGAGAGGGCAGCCACACCCCATCCATGCCAAAGCGCTGCCCTCCCTCTCCCTCATAGTCCTATTCCTCTCCGTAGTGCTTAGCGAAGCTCTGCCAAGATTCCACCGCCGCCGCCGCCACCATGTTGTCGTGCTGCCGGAGGACTCGAGCTACTACTTCACCATCGCTCGCTGGATTGAGGAGGTGAAGGCGTCATCAAGTCGTACATGTGTTGAACAGTGACATCCGTTCGTCACTTGGATCGGGAGTTCGCGGGACGGATCGTGATTGGATCACGAAGACGTTCGACTACATCAACCGCGTTTCTTAACATTTCCGCTTAGCGATCTACAAGGGTATGTAGATGCAATCTCTCATCTTCTAGATGTTCATCTCCTAGATTGATCTTGGTGAGCATAGGATTTTTTTTGTTTCCCATGCAACGTTCCCCAACAGTGGTGATGACCCACAAGTATAGGGGATCTATCATAGTCCTTTCGATAAGTAAGAGTGTCGAACCCAACGAGGAGCAGAAGGAAATGATAAGCAGTTTTTAGTAAGGTATTCTCTGCAAGCACTGAAATTATCGGTACCAGATAGTTTTGTGATAAGGTAATTTGTAACGGGTAACAAGTAATAAAAGTAAATAAGGTGCAGCAAGATGGCCCAATCCTTTTTGTAGCAAAGGACAAGCCTGGACAAACTCTTATATAAAGGAAAGAGCTCCCGAGGACACATGGGAATTACCGTTAAGCTAGTTTTCATCACGCTCATATGATTCGTGTTCGGTACTTTGATAATTTGATATGTGGGTGGACCGGTGCTTTGGTACTGCCCTTCCTTGGACAAGCATCCCACTTATGATTAACCCCTCTTGCAAGCATATGCAACTACAAAAGAAGTATTAAGGTAAACCTAACCATAGCATGAAACATATGGATCCAAATCAGCCCCTTACGAAGCAACGCATAAACTAGGGTTTAAGCTTCTGTCACTCTAGCAACCCATCATCTACTTATTACTTCCCAATGCCTTCCCCTAGGCCCAAACAATGGTGAAGTGTCATGTAGTCGACATTCACATGACACCACTAGAGGAAAGACAACATACATCTCATCAAATATCGAACGAATACCAAATCCGCATGACTACTTATAGCAAGACTTCTCCCATGTTCTCGGGAACAAACGTAACTACTCACAAATCATATTCATGATCATAATCAGAGGGGTATTAATATGCATAAAGGATCCGAACGTATGATCTTCTACCGAATAAACCAACTAGCATCAACTACAAGGAGTAGTCAACACTACTAGCAACCCACACGCACCAATCTGAGGTTTTGGGACAAGGATTGGATACAAGAGATGAACTAGGGTTTGAGAGGAGATGGGTCTGGTGAAGATGTTGATGGAGATTGTCCCCCTCCCGTTGACAGGATCGATGGTGCTGACGATGGTGATGATTTTCCCCCTCTCGGAGGGATGTTTCCCCGGCAGAACAGCTCCGCCGGAGCCCTAGATTGGTTCCGCCAAGGTTTCGCCTCGTGGCGGCGGTGTTTTGTCCCGAAAGCTTGCTTATGATTTTTTCCAGGGCGAAAGACTCCATATAGCCAAAGATGGGCACCAGAGGCCTGCCAGCCCACGAGACAGGGGGCGCGCCCAGTGGGGTAGGGCACGCCCCCCACCCTCGTGGATGGTGGGTGGCCCCCCTCTGGTGCTTTCTTCGCCCAATATTTTTTATATAATCCAAAACTGACTTCCGTGGAGTTTCAGGACTTTTGGAATTGTGCAGAATAGGTCTCTAATATTTGCTCCTTTTCCAACCCAGAATTCCAGCTGCCGGCATTCTCCCTCTTCGTGCAAACCTTGTAAAATAAGAGAGAATAGGCATAAGTATTGTGACATAATGTGTAATAACAGCCCATAATGCAATAAATATCAATATAAAAGCATGATGCAAAATGGACATATCAACTCCCCCAAGCTTAGACCTCGCTTGTCCTCAAGCGAAGCCGGTATCGAAAAATATGTCCACATGTTTAGAGATAGAGGTGTCGATAAAATAACATACGGACATGAGTGCATCATGATCATTCTTATAACAGCAATATATATATATATATATATCATATGATTTCTTATGCTAAAGTAATAATTCATTCACAATTTCAAGTATGAATCAGAAACTTCATTGAAAACTAACAAACTATAATCTCAGTCATTGAAGCAATTGCAATTTATCATAACATCGGAAAGAGTCAATATAAGAGCTTTTCAGCAAGTCCACATACTCAACTATCATTTAGTCTTTCACAATTGCTAACACTCACGCAATACTTATGGGTATGAAGTTTTAATCGGACACAGAGAAAGATAGGGGCTTATAGTTTTGCCTCCCAACCGTTTACCTCAAGGGTAATGTCAACAATAATAGTTTATGAAAACCCACATCCAATTAGCTATATATATCAGGATCTTTCCAACACACAGTGCTTGCCAAAGGATAAAATGTAAAAAGGAAAGGTGAAGATCACCATGACTATTGTATGAAGTATAAGACAAAAATAAAAGATAGGCCCTTCGCAGAGGGAAGCAGAGGTTGTCATGTGCTTTTATGGTTGGATGCACAAAATCTTAATGCAAAGAATGTCACTTTATATTGCCACTTGTGATATGGACCTTTATTATGCAGTCCGTCACTTTTATTTCTTCCACATCACAAGATTGTATAAATTTTATTTTCTCCACACTAATAAATCATACATATTTAGAGAGCAATTTTTATTGCTTGCAACAATGACAACTTACTTGAAGGATCTTACTCAATCCATAGGTAGATATGGTGGACTCTCATGGCAAAACTGGGTTTAAGGATAATTGGAAGCACAAGTAGTACCTCTACTTGGTGTAAAGAATTTGGCTAGCATGAGGGGGAAAGTCAAGCTCAACATGTTGGATGATCCATGACAATATAATTTATTTCGGATGTAAGAAAGCATAATCCATTACGTTGTCTTCCTTGTCCAACATCAACTTTTTAGCATGTCATATTTTAATGAGTGCTCACAATCATAAAAGATGTCCAAGATAGTATATTTATATGTAAAAACCTATCTTTCTTTATTACTTCCTATTAATTGCAAGGATGACCAAAACTATGTTTGTCAACTCTCAACAACTTTTATTCATCATACTCTTTATATGTGAAGTCATTACTCTCCATAAGATCAATATGATCTTTTTATTTCTTTTTATTATTTCTCTCTTTTTTCCTCAAGATTATAGCAAGATAGCCAAGCCCTCGATTTGAAACTAATCTTTATTATATATAGCTCATGAACTCGACTACATAGAAGGATCATAAAGCAAAACTCAAAACTAGATCATACTAAAACTTTATTCTACTAGATCAAGATATTACCAAAAGGATCGAACTAAGAAAAACGGTAAAGATAAAAGTGTGATGGTGATACTATACCGGGGCACTCCCCCAAGCTTGGCAGTTTCCAAGGGAGTGCCCATACCCGATACTCAGTTCTCCTTTGGTGGTAATGATGATGGAGTTGTTGATGATGCAGGCTTGTCATCCATCTTCCAAGGCATATGCTCACCATCATAGAAGGATGATCGAGTCTCCGGGATCCTCGAATCTGCAGTCAAACTCATCCTCTTGAATCTATATTCATACTCATAGTTTTGGTTTTGCAGGTCATAGATCAGGGCTTGGAGGTGCTCAATTTTCTCGTGAAGCTTGAAGATGGTCTCCCCAATGTCCTTGGCATCCAGCTTGTGATTGTTGGTGAACTCCGCAATCATCATGTGGTTGGTGTCGAGTCCGCGTTCCACCATCCCCTGGCACTTGAAAACGTGTTGCTCCATTGCTTTGAGTCTTGTCTCCACGCTTCTGGTCCTCCTTGGTCACTCAACATTGTGGATGTGCAGCACCCCCTCACGCAACTCAATGGTTTGAGGGTGTTGCAGCACCTCCACAAGGTAGGGGTTGATGACCCTCTCGAAAAACTTGTCCTTGGGGCGCTTGAAGACGTCATGGTGATCTAGATCTGTCAAAAAACCAGCTCAAAACAAAGACAGGAGATATTTGCGTGGTACGGTGGTCAAAACCTTCGGGAGATTATATAATGAATTTTTACCGACCAAAAGAAGTATCGTGCAAGAAAACGGAGTCCGGAGGGCACACGAGGTGCCCACGAGGCAAGGGGCGCGCCCTCCACCCTCGTGGATGCCTCGTGTCCTTTTCGGACTGCTTCTTATTTTCCTATTTTCTTAAATATTCCAAAACGGAGAAAAAAATACTATTAGAACTGTTTTGGAGTCGGTTTACTTACCGTACCACATACCTCTTCCTTTTTGGAGGCTGAAACGTTCTGGAAGGTGTCCCTTATATACTCCTCTGGGGTTACGGTTTCAATAACATTAGTTTCAACATTTATAGGATTACCTGAGATAAAAGGTGTGATTCTTTGATCATTCACCACCCTCGGATTTATGCCTTCGAAGTTGTTGATTTTTATGGCACCAGAACGATAGACCTCCTCGATAACGTAAGGACCTTCCCATTTAGAGAGGAGTTTTCCTGCAAAAAATCTTAAATGAGAGTTGTATAACAATACATAATCACCTACATTAAACTCACGTTTTTGTATCCTTTTGTCATGCCATCTTTTAACTTTTTCTTTAAATAGTTTGGCATTTTCATAGGCCTGGGTTCTCCATTCGTCAAGTGAGCTAATGTCAAATAGTCTCTTCTCACCGGCAAGTTTGAAATCATAATTGAGCTCTTTAATGTCCCAATATGCCTTATGTTCTAGTTCAAGACGTGAGTGACATGCTTTTCCATAAACCATTTTATATGGGGACATACCCATAGGATTTTTATATGCAGTTATATAGGCCCAAAATGCATCATCAAGTTTCTTTGACCAATTCTTTCTAGATCTATTAATAGTCTTTTGCAAAATTAATTTAAGCTCTCTATTGCTCGGTTCTACTTGACCACTAGATTGTGGATGATATGGAGATGCAATTCTATGATTAACATCATACTTAGCAAGCATCTTACGAAAAAGCACCATGAATAAAATGTGAACCACCATCAGCCATTAAGTATCTAGGGACTCCAAACCTCGGAAAAATAACTTCTTTAAGCATCTTAATAGAGGTGTTATGATCAGCACTACTAGTTGGAATAGCTTCTACCCACTTAGTAACGTAATCAACAGCAACTAAAATATGTGTATACCCATTAGAGGAAGGAAACGGTCCCATATAATCAAAGCTCCAAACATCAAATGGTTCAATAACAAGAGAATAATTCATAGGCATTTCTTGACGTCTACTAATATTACCAATTCTTTGACATCATCACAAGACAAGACAAACTTATGGGCATCTTTGAAAAGAGTAGGCCAATAAAAACCGGATTGCAATACCTTATGTGCAGTTCTATCTCCAGCATGGTGTCCTCCATAAGCCTCGGAGTGACACTTGCGTAGGATCTATTCATGTTCATGCTCAGGTACACAACATCTAATAACACCATCTACTCCTTCTTTATAAAGGTGTGGGTCATCCCAGAAGTAATGTCTTAAATCATAGAAAAACTTTTTCTTTTGCTGGTATGTGAAATTAGGTGGTATAAATTTAGCAACAATGTAATTGGCATAATCAGCATACCATGGAGCAGTACGAGAAGCATTTATGATAGCTAATTGTTCATTAGGAAAGCTATCATCTATAGGTAGTGGGTCATCGAGAACATTCTCTAACCTAGATAAGTTGTCTGCAACGGGGTTCTCAGCTCCCTTTCTATCAATAATATGCAAACCAAATTCTTGTAGTAGGCGAACCCATCTAATAAGTCTAGGTTTAGCATCTTCCTTTTCAAAAGGTATTTAATAGCAGCATGATCAGTGTGAACAGTTACTTTAGAATCAACAATATAAGGTCTAAACTTATCACAAGAAAATACAACTGCTAAAAATTCTTTTTCAGTAGTAGCATAATTTCTCTGGGCACTGTCTAAAGTTTTACTAGCGTATTGGCTAACATTTAATTTCTTATCAACTCTTTGTCCTAGAACAGCACCTACAGCATAATCACTAGCATCACACATAATTTCAAAGGGTAAATTCCAATCAGGAGGCTGAACAATAGGTGCAGAAATCAAGGCTTTCTTAAGTATTTCAAATGCTTGTACACAATCATCATCAAAGACAAAAGGAACATCTTTTTGTAAGAGATTAGTCAGAGGCCTGGAAATTTTTGAGAAGTCTTTAATGAACCTCCTATAAAAACCAGCATGACCAAGGAAACTTCTTATACCTTTAATGTCCTTAGGACACAACATCTTTTCAATAGCATCAACTTTAGCTTTATCAACTTCAATACCTCTTTCAGAAATTTTATGCCCCAAGACAATACCTTCATTAACCATAAAGTGGCACTTCTCCCAATTCAAGACAAGATTAGTTTCTTCACATCTCTGCAAAACTCGATCAAGGTAGATTAAGCAATCATCAAAATAAGTTCCATATACAGAAAAATCATCCATGAATACCTCAACAATATTTTCACAAAAGTCAGAGAATATAGCAGTCATACATCTTTGAAAGGTAGAAGGTGCATTACATAAACCAAAAGGTATACGTCTATAAGCAAAGGTACTGAAAGGACAAGTAGAGGTGGTCTTTTCTTGATCCTCTTTTGACACAGGTATTTGAGAGAAACTAGAATAACCGTCTAGAAAGCAAAAATGTGTGTGTTTGGATAATATTTCTAGCATTTGATCAATAAAAGGTACAGGGTAATGATCCTTTTTAGTAGCTTTATTTAGTTTGCAGAAATCAATTACCATTCTATAACCTGTAACAATTCTTTGTGGGATCAATTCATCTTTATCATTAGGAACAACAGTAATACCTCCCTTCTTAGGGACACAATGGACAAGACTTACCCACTAACTATCGGCAACGGGATAAATTATACCTACCTCAAGAAGCTTTAGTATTTCTTTTCTTACCACTTCTTTCATCTTAGGATTTAACCATCGTTGGTGATCAACAACCGGTTTAGCATCTTTTTTCAATTTTATTTTGTGCTGGCATAGAGTGGGACTAATGCCCTTAAGGTCATCGAGAGTATATCCAATAGCAGCACGGTGCTTCTTCAGAGTTTTCAATAATTTCTCTTCTTCCTGCTCTGAAAGGTTAGCACTAATAATAACAGGATATATCTTCTTTTCATCAAGATAAGCATGTTTAAGAGTATCAGGCAACGGTTTAAGCTCAAACACGGGATCACCCTTGGGTGGAGGAGGATCCCCTAGAATTTTGACAGGCAAGTTGTGTTTCAAAATAGGTCCCTATTTAAAGAATACTTCATCTATTTCTCTTCTTCCATTCATAAACATATCATTTTCATGGTCTAGCTAATATTGTTCTAAAGGATCATTAGGAGGCACGGCAATAGAAGCAAGACCAATAAGTTCATCTTTACTAGGCAATTCTTTATCATGGGGTTGCCTACGAAATTTAGCAAAATTAAAATCATGAGACATATCCCCTAAACCAACAGAAACAATATCCTTTTTGCAGTCTATCTTAGCATTAACAGTATTCAAGAAGGGTCTACCAAATATAATGGGAAAAAAGTCATCTTGTGGGGAACCAGGAACAAGAAAATCAGCAGGATATTTATCTTTCCCACACAAGACTTCAACATCTCTAACAATCCCAATCGGTGAAATAATATCTCTATTGGCAAGCTTATTGTAACATCAATACCTTCTATCTCAGCAGGTGCAATATCAAGCATAATTTCTTCATATAAAGAATGAGGTATTGCACTCGCACTAGTAGCCATATCACATAATCCATGATAGCAATGATCTCCTATTTTAACAGAAATAACAGGCATGCCTACAATAGGTCTATGTTTATTTTTAGTATCGGGTCTAGCAATTCTAGCAGCTTCATCACAAAAATAAATAACATGCCCATCAATATTATTGGACAAGAGATCTTTAACCATAGCAATACTAGGTTCAACTTTAATTTGCTCAGAGGGTGTAGGTGTTCTAGTATTACTCTTACGAACCACAATTGAAGCTTTAGCATGATCCTTTATTCTAGTAGGGAAAGGTGGTTTCTCAATATAAGCGGTAGGAACAATAGGATCAACATTATAAGTGGTAGTATTTTCTTCAACTTTAATAGGTTCAACTACTTTTACTTTAATGGGATGATGATATTTAAGCCACTTCTCCTTAGGGAGATCAACATGAGTAGCAAAGGATTAACAAAAAGAAGCTACTATCTCAGAGTCAAGTCCATATTTAGTGCTAAATTCATGAAAAGCATCAGTATCCATAAAAGATTTAACACAATCAAACTTAGGTGTTATACCTGACTCCTTACCTTCGTCGAGTTCCCAATCTTCAGAGTTGCGTTTAATTCTTTCCAACAAATCCCATTTGAATTCAATAGTCTTTATCATAAAAGATCCAGTACAAGAAGTATCGAGCATGGAGCGATTATTGAGAGAAAGCCGAGCATAAAAATTTTGAATAATAATTTCTCTTGAGAGCTCATGATTGGGGCATGAATATAACATTTACTTAAGCCTCCCCCAAGATTGAGCGATGCTTTCTCCTTTGCGAGGCTAGAAATTATATAATTACGATCACGATCAACCAGATGCATAGGATAAAACTTCTAATGAAATTCCAATTTCAATCAGTTGTAGTTCCATGATCCAATATCATCACATAGCCTAAACCATGTCAATGCCTTTCCCTTAAAAGATAAAGGGAAGACCTTCTTCTTGATAACATCCTTGGGCACACCTGCAAGCTTAAATAATCCACAAACTTCATCCACATAGATTAGGTGCAAATCGGGATGCAATGTTCCATCTCCTGTAAAAGGATGAGCTAGTAGTTTCTGAAGGAATTTCAAAGTAAACATTTTTAGTAGGTTTAGTAGGTTGAGTAGCAACTCTTTGCTCTACTGGTCGGGGTGAAGATACCCCGGACAAGCCCCTCAAAGGATTACTTTCCATAGTAACAAGTGATAGTAAATTTTAGCACACTATATAAATTTTTCCTTACCAAATTCCACTTACCAAAGGCGCTTCACTCCCCGGCAACAGCACCAGAAAAGAGTCTTGATGACCCACAAGTATAGGGGATCTATCGTAGTCCTTTCAATAAGTAAGAGTGTCGAACCCAACGAGGAGCAGAAGGAAATGATAAGCAGTTTTTAGTAAGGTATTCTCTGCCAGCACTGAAATTATCGGTAACAGATAGTTTTGTGATAAGGTAATTTGTAACAGGTAACAAGTAGTAAAAGTAAATAAGGTGCAGCAAGATGGCCCAATCCTTTTTGTAGCAAAGTACAAGCCTGGACAAACTCTTATATAAAGGAAAGCGCTCCCGAGGACACATGGGAATTATCGTCAAGCTAGTTTTCATCACGCTCATATGATTCGCGTTCGGTACTTTGATAATTTGATATGTGGGTGGACCGGTGCTTGGGTACTTCCCTTCCTTGGACAAGCATCCCACTTATGATTAACCTCTCTTGCAACCACCCGCACCTACAAAAGAAGTATTAAGGTAAACCTAACCATAACATGAAACATATGGATCCAAATCAGCCCCTTATGAAGCAACGCATAAACTAGGGTTTAAGCTTCTGTCACTCTAGCAACCCATCATCTACTTATTACTTCCCAATGGCTTCCCCTGGGCCCAAACAATGGTGAAGTGTCATGTAGTCGACGTTCACATGACACCACTAGAGGAAAGACAGCGTACATCTCATCAAAATATCGAACGAATACCAAATTCACATGACTACTTATAGCAAGACTTCTCCCATGTCCTCGGGAACAAATGTAACTACTCACAAATCATATTCATGTTCATAATCAGAGGGGTATTAATATGCATAAAGGATCTAAACATATGATCTTCCACCGAATAAACCAACTAGCATCAACTACAAGGAGTAATCAACACTACTAGCAACCCACAGGTACCAATCTGAGGTTTTGGGACAAAGATTGGATACAAGAGATGAACTAGGGTTTGAGAGGAGATGGTGCTGGTGAAGATGTTGATGTGGATTGACCCCCTCCCGATGAGAGGATCGATGGTGATGATTTCCCCCTCCCGGAGGGATGTTTCCCCGACAGAACAGCTTCGCCGGAGCCCTTGGTTGGTTCCGCCAAGGTTCCGCCTCGTGGCAGCGGTGTTTTGTCCCGAAAGCTTGCTTATGATTTTTTTTCAGGGCGAAAGACTCCATATAGCCAAAGATGGGCACCGGAGGCCTGCCAGGGGGCGTGCCCCCACCCTCGTGTATGGTGGGTGGCCCCCTCTGGTGTGGATGGTGGGTGGCCCCCTCTGGTGCTTTCTTCGCCCAAAATTTTTTATATAATCCAAAACTGACTTCCGTGGAGTTTCGGGACTTTTGGAGTTGTGCAGAATAGGTCTCTAATATTTTCTCCTTTTCTAGACAAGAATTCCAGCTGTCGGCATTCTCCCTCTTCGTGCAAACCTTGTAAAATACTCCCTCCATTCCAAATTACTCGTCGCATAAATGGATGTATGTAGAATTAAAATACATCTAGATACATCCATACCTGTGACAAGTAATTCGGAAGGGAGGGAGTAAGAGAGAATAGGCATGAGTATTGTGACATAATGTGTAATAACAGCCCATAATGCAATAAATATCAATATAAAAGCATGATGCAAAATGGACGTATCAGGTGGCATCATGAGCACAAAGGAGTTTGCGGGCATTGATATTCAGATTGCTTCCTTCCTTGGTCTTTTCTTCATTCGGCGGTATTGTGGGATGAAGCGGCCCAGACCAACTTTACATGTCCACGTACATGAGACCGGTTCCATCGACAGACATGTGACTTTGCTGCATAAAGATGGTTGTCGGGTGTCTGTCTCTCCCACCTTAGTTGAATCGGAATCGGCAAAGGCGGTCCTTGTAGAAGGTTAAATAGAAACTTGCATATCACCGTTGTGGCTTTGCATAGGTAAGAATCGTTCTTGCTAGATACCTATAGCAGCCACGTAAAACATGCAACAACAATTAGAGGACGTCTGGCTTGTTTTTACAGGGTATGTTTTGATATGATATGGCCAATGACATTATATATTTGATGTATGTTGTAATAGTTTAATTTGTTCACCCACCTTATGTTTTCTTTCAAGAGAGAGAAGCCTCTAGTGAAACTTATGGCCCCTGGGTATATTTACCATCATATATTTTCAGATCTATAAAACCAAAAATATCTCGCTGCAATTTATTTACTTTTACTTTGTTTTATGTTTTGGTAATCTTTTATATCCATCTCTATCATATCTCATCCTTGCAAGTGACCGTGAAGGGATTGACAACCCTTTATCGTGTTGGGTGCAAGTGTTTGATTGCTTGTGCAGGTGCATAGATTGGGGACTTGTTCGTACCTCCTACTGGATTGATACCTAGGTTCTCAAATCTAAGGGAAATACTTATCTCTACTTTGATACATCACCCTTTCCTCTTCATGGTAAAAACCAACGCAAGCTCAAGAAGTAGCACCGGATTGTCGTCCAGGTCATTTAGATATCGACATTGTATAAGGGCTTGTCTAGATTAGAGCACGGGTTGTGGGGCCATGTCATATAGATCCTAGCACCGTCGAAAGGGCTTTGGATGGATGCTAGCACCGTAGACCCCTCTGTTGCTGCCAAATTCAGTGGTGGCAAGGTAGGACACCAACTGGAGCACTGCTTTCATCAAGCAATACTCCATGTCATCTAGATACTAGCACCGCCGAAGGGCTTTGGATGGATCTGAGCACCGTAGACCTCTCTGTTGCTGCCAAATTCAGTGGTGGCAAGATGGGACACCAACTGGAGCACTGCTTTCATCAAGCAATACTACATGTCATCTGAATCCTAGCACCGCTGAAGGGCTTTGGATGTATGCGAGCACCGTAGACCTATCTGTTGCTGCCAAATTCAGTGGTGGCGAGGTGGGGCACCAACTGGAGCACTGCTTTCATCAAGCAATACTCCATGTCATTTGGATCCTAGCACCGCCGAAGGGCTTTGGCTGGATCTGAGCACCGCTGAGGTCCATATGGTTGCTAGGTTTGGTGGTGGTAAGGTGAGGCACCAAGTGGAGCACTTCCTTTATCAAGCAATATTCCATGCCAGCCATCTGTATCTTGGCATCCACTGGTGCGCGTCGGTGCTAAACTAACGGTTTTTAATCCCTTTCCGCGACGGCATTTGGAACCATCGCCAAGTGAGT
Organism: Triticum monococcum; assembly: GCA_034509565.1. Taxonomy (NCBI): domain Eukaryota; kingdom Viridiplantae; phylum Streptophyta; class Magnoliopsida; order Poales; family Poaceae; genus Triticum; species Triticum monococcum. The sequence continues at coordinate 746,790,112 of CM067843.1, read as the reverse complement.
GTGGGCGATAGGGGGTCCTTCCCACATGACCCAGAAACCTTTAGGGATAGGGAGCCTTGATGCATAAAGTTGTCCATATATAACCGTTTTCGATATCTCAAATATCCCAAACGCTTCATCCTTGCTACTCGTTTGTGCTCGCATTGCCATCGCAGTCGAAGTTTTGTGGTTCTGCCTAAACTAGGCAGATTCCAGGCACATGAGTTTTCCAGGCAGATTCTAGGCACGGGAGTTTTAGGATGCCTGGCACATCACAAACAGTTCATGATTATAAACCGTGTACGATGGGTAGATAATCACACACATTTAGTTTTCCCGCACCGTATGTGTTAGTGTCTGACATCACACACGCTTTGCAAACGGCAACTGTGTGCATGCTTGCACACGTTTCCTCTCTGTTAACCATCTTGGATTATGTGTATATTGCAAACGTTTGTGTTTTACCAACCGTGTGTGCCGTAATGACCTGCACAACGTAATTTCGCCCTAATTTAATTGTTGCTATTTAAAATTGTGCCTAATTTAAACTTGAAAGTAGGCTATAGCTTTATTCAAATCCATCAGGTTCAAACAACCAATGCATTATTCGATTCACAGGTACATATGTTTAAGAATTACATAAGCACCAAATAAAGAATGATGTACCAGGGTTCTATACTTGTACTATTACAGATGGTAAAGAAAGAGGCGACAGACATTCTAGTTGCTGAATAAGGTGAAGCGGAAGGGCCCTATTGTGCTCTCCTGGATGCAGAAGGCATGCAGGACTCTAGTCCAACCCCTTGTGATGGTCGGCCGCCAATCATGTAGTTTGAGAGGTAATCTTGAGTAAACTGCTTCAGGATCCACTGCAAAAGAAAAAAGATTCAGATATTGTCATCTAACACAACTCATTACGGGCAGTAAAAAGAAGGCTACGGGGTTCTTACTTACCATCCTGCAGTTCACTGTTGTCTTGCATAAAGTGTAAACAAATAGTTCGACTAACATCTTTTGACCCATTTTAATAACAATCTTTATTAGTTTCCTCACTTGATGCTGGTTCATGAATATCTCATTGCCCCATACACAGAAAGGGTTGAAGTGTGGATCTTTGGCAATGATATATGTACCTAAAAGCACCAAGTTAATATTGGAAGCTAAACAACAATTGAAAAATGATGTAGTACAACACTCCATCCATCCCATATATAAGATTTTATTACATGTATATCTAGACATCATCAAAACATTAAGGTAACACTCTTCCTGGTTGCTATGTAGCATGGGATTGCATATTTAGTCATTCAGTACAATGCATGTTGCTAAACAACAATTGAAAAACGAAAAGGCATGTTAACTGCAATATCCTTAACAGCAACCAAACATCGTAATTCATAGTGGTATTGTTGAAACTGTTATTGATGAAGTTGAACTGCACACCAAATAGTTGCACATATAGAGCATCACATTGTGAAGAACTGAAATAAACAAGTCATAAGGAAATCTCTAGGCGATCCATAAAAGGTTAAAGGACTAAAACCCTTTTCTAGTCGATCCCCTAAACTTAAGGTTGTAAACTTCAATTTGATCAAGTTCAAAGCAGGTTCAACTGAAAGTAGCATGCATTCAAACATAAACATAGATAGTTTTGCATAACCGAACATAAAACATAAATTTAAACTAAGCTAAACTACTTTCGGTCGAAGTAGAGGTCGAGCCAATCCTTCCTCGTCATGTATGGTGTGTCGCGAGCTGGGTCCAGGCCAGTACCGTCGTCGGGGTGGTTGAGGAAGGCACTCCTCCACTCGTCAACGTCGATCTCCTCGTCCTCGGGGCCCACCTCAATGCCCTCCACCCTGCCGTCGCTGCCGCCTTCGACCTCATCATCAGAGGAGAGCGCGATAACCTCGCCGCCCTCCGCATGGTCGACCTCGTCATTGGAGGAGAGCGCGATAACCTCACTGCACTCCGCGCCGACAAAGATCGCTCGCTCCGCCTCCATGAGCTCCGGGTGCTGCCGGCGGAGCTCTTGCATGTAGGCCTCGAGGCGCTCCCACACCTCGTGGTCCTCCGGTGCCATAGCCGAGCTCACCCCTGGCTCCGGCGGAACGAGGTGGACCGGACGTGTGCCGAAGGGGAAATTGAGCCTAGCCGCCGCGCCGTGGTAGCAGACCTGCCAACGGTCGTACTCCATGGCCGCGAGCTCGGCCGTGTGGAAGCTATCGAGCCACCAGCAGGTGTGGGTCTCTCGATCTGTAATCTCGGTGACCCACGTCCCCCACCGCTGCTGTCGGACTCCAAGGTAGGACTTTGTCGGCTGCCGGGTCCGAGGGAGGACGGGGAAGTCCTCGAACGGCGTAGGGGCGCGACGGCGGGTGGACCAGGGGACCGGCAACAGCGGATCGGGCCTGCGGAGGACGACGGGGACACCTCGGCGGCCACCTCACCGGCATCAGGCGAAAAGGCCGTGATAAACCTCTTTTTGTCCATTGGCTCCTCGAACTCCCCAGCACACGGGCAGAGGTTGAGGATGCAGGCGCCGGTGATGGCGGCGACCTACCAATGGTTTCGAGGGTTGTGTGTGTCTGTGTGAACAGAGGTTTTGGGGTGTGTGTGGAGGGGGCAAGGTTGTGTTTGAGGAAATACTGCATCAACTGAAAATTTTACTAGGCGGGAGTAACAAGGCGGGGCTACTGAAAATTTGGATCAAGGGCAAGCAGATATTTTTGAGATTGCGAGGGATGCAGAGGCGGGAGTAAAATGTCGGGGCTACTGAAAATTTGAATCAAGGGACTGAAGCAGAACGGGAGTAACAGACATCGCACACGGTCCACACATACTAATCGTGTGCTATCAAACATTAAAACCTTCCAGGCGATAGATATTTTCGAGATTGCGAGGGATGCATAGGCGGGAGTTTTTGGGGAGTGAGCTAGTGTGCTTGACACGCCGGCTGTAGACTGTAGCCGACGCACCTTCTCGGGTAAGCCATAGGCATACTATACACCGACGATGCTCCAAGATATTTTGTACTACATCTCACACGGTTGGTGATAATAAACTGTGTGGGAACTACTTGATTTGAATTACAAAATGGGGTCACAACGACAATGGACGCTGTTTGAATTGCTAGACCTTTTATGTGCAGTGAACATGCAACTATATGTGTGTCAAAAAAGAATTGGAATTATTCAGGGTTCGTTTGGACATTTTATACAATAAACTGGTTTTCTAGCCATTTCACGTGCACAATTCAAAATTAAACTACATGCACATGCTCCAGTGCATACAAATTGGTTGAAAAATCAAATTTGTGTCCTTCAGTGCATGCTTAGGTCCCATGCAAGAAATGGGAATGAATTTTTCGGGGTTCGTTTGGCCTTTTTTATAAATTAACTGGGTTTCTAGGCATTTTATGTGCATAATTCAAAATTGAACTACAAGCACATGCTCCAATGCACCAAAGTTGGTTGAAAAATCACATGTGTGTCCTTGGGTGAATTTCTAGGTCCCATGCAAGAGATGGGAATGAATTTCAAACACCTGGGCACTGTTGATTGCCGGCAAACGTTGAGATACCTGGTTCTTAAACTCTAGTAAATCCAAAACTCGTGTGAAATTCATGATACTTGGCATGCTATCATGGAGTGGCATCAACAATGTCATGGTGAAAATTTTGTCCCATTTGGGGCAGGTTTGGGTATAAGCTTCTCACAAACTAGAGCTTCTCACAACAAGCATGATGGTTTCGATAGGGAACGTACCACCTTTGGGGACGGGACGATATCCATTGCCTCTTATTGCTTTAAAAAAATTCTAGTGTCAACATAGAACAACAGGAGTGTTGTGTTTAATCTTGAAATTTTTGGGGTTCATTTGGCCTTTTTTATACATTAACTGGGTTTTGTAGGCATTTTATGTGCATAATTAAAATTTTAACTACAAGCACATGCTCCAATGCATTAAAGTTGGTTCAAAAATCACATGTGTATCCTTGGGTGAATTTATAGGTCCCATGCAAGAGATTGGAATGAAATTCCAACACCAGTGCACTGTTGATTGCTGGCAAAACGTTGAGATGCCTGGTTTTTAATTCTAGTAAATCCAAAACTCGTCTGAAATTCATGAAACTTGGCATGCTATCATGGAGCAGCATCAACATGTCGTGATAAAAAAATTGGCCCATTTGGGGCAGGTTCGGGTATAAGCTTCTCACAAACCAGAGCTTCTCACAACAAGCATGATGGTTTCGATAGGGAACGTCCCACCTTTGGGGACGAAACGATATCCATTGCCTCTTATTTCTTTCAAATTTTTCTCGTGTCAACATAGAACAACAGGAGTGTTGTGTCAATTTTTGGGATTTTTTGGGGTTTGTTTGGACATTTTATGCATTAACTGAGTTTTCAATGCATTTATGTGCACAATTCAAATTTGAACTACATGCACATGCCCCAGTGCATATAAATTGGTTGAAAAATCAAATCTGTGTCCTTGGGTGCATGCTTAGGTCCCATGCAAGAAATGGGAATGAATTTCAAACACCAGGGCACCGTTGATTGTCGGCAAAACATTGAGATACCTGGTTTTTAAATTCTAGTAAAACCAAAACTCGTATGAAATTCATGAAACTTGGCATGGTATCATGGAGCGGCATAAACATGCCGTGGTAAAAAAAATTGTCACATTTGGGGCAGGTTTGGGTATATGCTTCTCACAACAAGCCTGATGGTTTCGGTAGGGAACGTACGTCCCACCTTTGGGGACGAAATGATATCCATCGCCTTTTATTGCTTTCAAAAAATTTCTCGTGTCAACATAGAACAACAGGAGTGTTGTGTCAATTTTTGGGATTTTTCGGGGTTCGTTTGGACATTTTTATGCATCAACTGAGTTTTCTAGGCATTTTATGTGCATAATTCAAATTTGACCTACATGCACATGCTTCAGTGCATATAAATTGGTTGAAAAATCACATGTGTGTCCTTGGGTGCATGCTTAGGTCCCATGCAAAAGACGGGAGTGAACTTCAAACACCATGGCACTGTTGATTGCCGGCAAAACGTTGAGATACTTGGTTTTTAAATTCTGGTAAATCCAAAACTCGTCTAAAATTCATGAAACTCGGCATGCTATCATGGAGCGGCATCAACATGCCGTGGTGAAAATTTTGTCCCATTTGGAACAGGTTTGGCTATAAGCTTCTCACAACAAGCATGATGGTTTTGATAGGGAACGTACCACCTTTGGGGACGGGACGATATCCGTTGCCTCTTATTGCTTTCAAAAAAAAATCTAGTGTCAACATAGAACAACAGGAGTGTTGTGTTTAATCTTGGAATTTTTCGGGGTTCGTTTGGCCTTTTTTATACATTAACTGGGTTTTGTAGGCATTTTATGTGCATATTTCAAATTTGAACTACAAGCACATGCTCCAATGCAACAAATTTGGTTGAAAATCACATGTGTGTTCTAGGGTGAATTTCTAGGTCCCATACAAGAGATTGGAATGAAATTTAAATACCAAGGCACTGTTGATTGCCGGCAAAACGTTGAGATGGCTGGTTTTTAAAATCTAGTAAATCCAAAACTCATCTGAAATTCATGAAACTTGGCATGCTATCATGGAGCGGCATTAACATGCCGTGGTAAAAAATTTGTCCCATTTGGGGCAGGTTCGGGTAGAAGCTTCTCACAAACCAGAGCTTCTCACAACAAGCATGATGGTTTCGATAGGGAACGTCCCACCTTTGGGGACAAAACGATATCCATTGCCCCTTATTGCTTTCAAATTTTTTCTAGTGTCAACATAGAACAACAGGAGTGTTGTGTCAATTTTTGTGATTTTTGGGGGTTCGTTTGGACATTTTTATGCATTAACTGGATTTTCTAGGCATTTTATGTGCACAATTCAAATTTGAACTACAAGCACATGCTCCAATGCACTAAAGTTGGTTGAAAAATAAAATTTGTGTCCTTGGGTGAATTTCTAGGTCCCATGCAAGAGATGAGAATGAAATTCAAACACCAGGGCACTGTCGATTACCGGCAAAACATTGAGATGCCTGGTTTTTAAATTCTAGTAAATCCAAAACTCGTCTAAAATTCATGAAACTTGGCATGCTATCATGGAGTGGCATCAACATGCCGTGGTAAAAAAATTGTCCCATTCGGGACAGGTTCGGGTATACGCTTCTCACAACAAGCATGATGGTTTCGGTATGGAACGTCCCACCTTTGGGTACGAAATGATATCCATTGTCTCTTATTGATTTTAGAAAATTTCTCGTGTCAAGATAGAACAACAGGAGTGTTGTGTCAATTTTTGGGATTTTTCGGGGCTCGTTTGGATATTTTTATGCATTAACTAAGTTTTACATGCATTTATGTGCATAATTCAAATTTGAACTACATGCACATGCTCCAGTGCATATAAATTGGTTGAAAAATCAAATCTGTGTCCTTGGGTGCATGCTTAGGTCCCATGCAAGAAATGGGAATGAATTTCAAACACTAGGGCACCGTTGATTGCCGGCAAAACATTGAGATGCCTAGTTTTTAAATTCTAGTAAATCCAAAATTCATCTGAAATTCATGAAACTTGGCATGCTATCATGGAATGGCACCTGACATATTGTGGGATTTTTCGTGTCCATTTTGAGAGAAGGCACACTCGAATAATGACAGCCAACAAAGGCATTTTGAAAAAATAGTTGCTACTTTAATATCTCAAACATTTATAGAATTCAAACCGTGAGCGTTCTTTTAACCATTCACGCGACGCCATGTGTCTTGGTTTTAATGGTTGTAGGAGGTGTCGTGCGGACAACTGCTTGACCTTAACTGAACGGGAGGCGTGCGAGCGCGGTCCGGTGCGCAGGCTGACCGAGAGGCATGCAAGCTGTCCTCCAATGCGCATGCTCAACGGGAAGCATGCAAGCTGTACGTTGCACATGCTCACTGGGAAGCGATCCCTTTGACTTCCATGGCCTCCTGCCTTCCTCTCCATTAATGGCGCCAGAGCCGCTGTTTAACACAGGTGGCCGTACTATTCGCCTCCCATTCCCCTCCCTCCCGCAGACCTCCACCAATGCCATGGCACAGAATGATCATCTGCCACTAGTCTTCAAGTTTGGTGAAGTCGACTCCGAGCCAGAGGAGATAGAAAATAAGGAGGAATGGGGCCTCATGGACATGGCCCAGAAGAAGCTGGCCGTGCCGGTTGCTGCCCCCGCTCCCGTCCCAGCTCCCATCCCCGCGCCCGCGCCAGCGACCATCCCCGTAGCATTGAAGGGCTGGTCGCCGAGCACTATCGCAGAGCCGGAAGCCGCGGGCGTCGGCGAGGTCTCCGTGGACCCGCGCAAGCTCGTGTACATGCCAGCACCAGCGCCCGTGCCCGTGCGCGCCCCTCCACCCACCGTGGCGCCGGCCCCCGTGCGTTTGGCTCCACCAGCCGCGCCCGTGCCCGTGCCCTCTTCAGCGGCATGGGACGCTGTCGTCGACCGCTACCTTTCAGCGATGCCAGTTGCCGTCCTCTCGCGCCTCGCTCGTTGATTGCGCGACGATATGATGTTTGATTTACATGTGACGAACATTTTGTGCTGCCTTGAAGACTTCAAAAACGGCGTCCCGGAGGACGGCAACGACAACGACGGCGTGGCACGCCGCCTCCGCCACTGCCGAAAATAGTTTTGGGGGGTTTAATACTGTATCTTGAATTCTCGGTCATATGACTATAAATTCACAGTGTGACTGAATGAAAGATATGGTTTGAACGAACTTGCGTTTTTCTCTCTTAATGTACAGACTTATCAAACGATTTTCTTTTGAAAAAAAACGTCAATGGTTTTTAAATATAAAACATTCATCGCAAACGTTTTAGTTAGAAGACCCAGATGCAAACCGACAACTTCCCCAGGAAGCCAAGGGAAAATGTGCCGAGCAGGATTTCTGCATCCCTTCAACGCAAACGGTTGTTTTGCATGACCCGTGTGCAACCACGTACAAACAATTGGGTAAGATTTGCATATCTATCATTTTGGGTATGTTGCCATTTGTCAAACTGGAAAGGTTGACATTTGTTTATCTAGTAACATTGCCATTTGTCAACCTTGTAACACTGCGATTTGTCAAATATGCAGCTAAAAATCAATAGAACTATCTAATTTTTTCAACTAAAATCACTAGCACTGTTCATATGGACACCACTAGCAGGCGTGAGTTGATGGACGCATATGCAAATGTACCATTGATTACATACAACAAGTCATCAGCCCACAACGACAACGAGGATACACGTTGGATTATAGATCATTTCCAACAAAACATTCTAGTAAAGTTTTTCTCACACAACAAATAACAAAGCGATGAAATGAACTTCAGCTCAACCACTCGTCAGCATTGAAAACGCTTGCTTTGAACCAGAACTGATTCTCTGGGAAGGGCCAGCTACTGTCAATCTCGAGACCAACGCAGGACTGCTCATCCAGGCTGAAGCGGCCTATGTCAGGACCCATATTGGGATGGTAGGGAAGCATAGCAATGTCCGAGGTATAGATACAATTGCTTCTCATAAATGGTAGTAATGTTGTGTCAACAACAGATGGATCGCCTTACACCATCATTGGATAGTTTTGTCCAAGGAAGAGCGAGTCTCCTCCAAGACTTTCAATACTGAACCAGGGAGAAGGTGCTGGCGCTAGTACACTAGTACCCATCCCGAATACCCTGCAACGGATGTTGGAATAGGTTCGGAGAGTGCGACCATGCGAGACAACACATGCTTCCTTAGTAACATCAGCAGTGCCCTATATACAAACAAGAAGAGGTGATCCATCGGAATAAGTTGCCAGGAGCCACTGAGTATATGGGTCCAGCTCATCCTCATGCTTGTGATCATCAGCATCGTCATCTCCCCCTTGGTTATAAATTTTTTCAATTATAGGTGGTGGAATGTTCACAGGACCTTGGAAACACAAGAATGTTAATTAATTAGTAAAGGGAAACTAGCTAACCCGCATGCATGTGGATGAAACAATTATAATTACGATGGAAGACAAACGTACCGAAAGCATGATGATTCCATGCAAAACAGTGCCACGAGTGGTGACATCAAACACAATACCCTCGTATTGAATTGCATCATAGTACTCATCCATATACAAAAATTGATTTTTGAGCAATATCCATCGAGGTGTGGAAGTAAGGAAGGCAACAAGCTTATCGAAGATAGCAACAACTTCATAGTTTGAGTAATCCCAATAGCGGTTGGGAACTCGACAAACTGCTATCTCCCATAGACGAAGGTCACCATGATCGTATTTGAACTCACCTAGACGACGGCCTGAGATTTTTGAAAGTGGAACCCGGTGACGAGTGTACACATTCACAAGTTCCCACTCGCAATTGTACCCAATATAAACAACCCAATCTCCATTTGCGCCTGCCCAAGCCTTGCCCTCAAGCGATGGCATCTTAACATCATACATATCATTATCAAGCGGCATCAACTTGCACAAGGCGAGGCTTCCCTCGTCCCCGCGCCAGTCAGCAGGGTCATGACGAAGAAGATAGGGGAGATCAAACCGCTCCTGGACCCTTGGGTTCCTTGTAATGATGTTATTAGTTGAGTCAAGAATGGTCTTGAACAAACCTGCCATGCTAGCTGAGGTGATGACACCGCACCGATCAATGAGTTCCTCCACCATGTCATCTTTTAGATCGGGGCAAGAATAACGAGGTCGTTTTCGGCCTGTTCCCTCCATGGAGAAGATGATCGAACAATGGCAGAAGGAAGGGTGAAGGCAAATGGAGGGAGGAAGAGCATGCGACAGCAGTTTCAAATCGAGAGGGAAAGGCAAAGAGGCGGCGGACGGTTGCCACGGTACACGAAGTTGCGCCTGGGGAGCGAACGGTTGCCACAGAGGTCACACACTGACGACAGGGGCCGAGTGAACCGCATGCGTATATCGCACACACCTTGATCTGGCTGGCCATTTCTTTTGTGTTGTCTAATCACAAATCGTTCATCCGAGTGAACCGTATGCTGTATATCGCACACACCTTCATCTGGTTGCCCGTTTCTTTTGTGTTGCCTAATCACAAACAGTTCATCCGAGTGAACCATACGCTGTGTATCGCACACGCCTTCATCTGGCTGCCCGTTTCTTTTGTTCCTCCTCATCGCAACCAGTTCATTGAACAGAACCGTATGCCCTTCATCACACACGCAACTAAAACCTGAACCGTGTTTGATGCATCCGTCATCGCAAATGTTTTATATATTTCTGACGGTTTCCATACAGCACCGTTTGTGATTATTGTATCGCACACATTTTCTCGAAGGGTCTCTGATCGTAGTGTCGCGTTAGTAGCATCCTGCAGTAGTGATCGCTGAAATGGCTCGATCAAATTCAAGTACTGACAAGGTCCATGTAGCTGCCAATTCAGAGGTGGCAAGGTGGGACACCATGTGGAGCGTTGTCCATGTCATTTGGATCCTAGCTCCACCGAGAGGTCTATGGCTGGATTTGAGCACCACTGAGGTCCATATGGTTGCCAGGTTTGGTGGTGATAAGGTGAGGCACCAAGTGGAGCACTTCCTTTATCAAGCAATACTCCATGCCAACCATCTGTATCTTGGCATCGCTGAAAGGGGTCGATCGGACTCGACTATTGACAAGGTCCATGTAGCTGCCAATTCAGAGGTGGCAAGGTGGGACACCATGTGGAGCGTTGTCCATGTCATTTGGATCCCAGCACCTTTGAGTGGGCTATGGCTAGATTTGAGCATCGCTGAGGTCCATATGGTTGCCAGGTTTGGTGGTGGTAAGGTGAGGCACCAAGTGGAGCACTTCCTTTATCAAGCAATACTCCATGCCAACCATCTGTAGCTTGGCATCGCTGAAAGGGGTCGATCGGACTCGAGTACTGACAAGGTCCATGTAGTTGCCAATTCAGAGGTGGCAAGGTAGGACACCATGTGGAGCGTTGTCCATGTCATTTGGATCCTAGCACCTGCGAGAGGGCTATGGCTGGATTTGAGCATCGCCGAGGTCCATATGGTTGCCAGGTTTGGTGATGGTAAGGTAAGGCACCAAGTGGAGCACTTCCTTTATCAAGCAATACTCCATGCCAACCATCTGTATCTTGGCATCGCTGAAAGGGGTCGATCGGACTCGAGTACTGATAAGGTCCATGTAGCTGCCAATTCAGAGGTGGCAAGGCGAGACACCATGTGGAGCGTTGTCCGTGTCATTTGGATCCAAGCACCTTTGAGAGGGCTATGGATGGATTTGAGCACCGCTGAGGTCCATATGGTTGCCAGGCTTGGTGGTGGTAAGGTGAGGCACCAAATGGAGCACTTCCTTTATCAAGCAATACTCCATGCCAACCATCTATATCTTGGCATCCCTGAAAGGGGTCGATCGGACTCGAGTACTGACAAGGTCCATGTAGCTGCCAATTCAGAGGTGGCAAGGCGGGACACCATGTGGAGCGTTGTCCATGCCATTTGGATCCTAGCACACCTCCGAGAGGGCTATGGCTGGATTTGAGCACCGCTGAGGTCCATATGGTTGCCAGGTTTGGTGGTGGTAAGGTGAGGCACCAAGTGGAGCACTTCCTTTATCAAGCAATACTCCATGCCAGCCATCTGTATCTTGGCATCGCTGGAAGGGGTCGATCGGACTCAAGTACTGACAAGGTCCATGTAGCTGCCAATTCAGAGGTGGCAAGGCGGGACACCATGTGGAGCATTGTCCATGTCATATGGATCCTAGCACCTCCGAGAGGGCTATGGCTGGATTTGAGCACCGCTGAGGTCCATATATGAGGGAGTCCTGGATTAGGGGGTATCCGGACAGCCGAATTATATCCTTTGGCCGGACTGTTGGACTATGAAGATACAAGATTGAAGACTTCGTCCCGTGTCCGGATGGGACTCTCCTTGGTGAGGAAGGCAAGCTTGGCAATATGGATATGTAGATCTCCTTCCTTGTAACCGACTCTGTGTAACATAGCCCCCTCCGGTGTCTATATAAACCGGAGGGTTTTAGTCCGTAGGACAACATACAATCATACCATAGGCTAGCTTCTAGGGTTTAGCCTCTCTGATCTCGTGGTAGATCAACTCTTGTACTACTCATATCATCAAGAACAAACAAGCAGGACGTAGGGTTTTACCTCCATCAAGAGGGCCCGAACCTGAGTAAACATCATGTCCCCTGGCTCCTGTTACCATCTGCCTCGACACATAATTCGGGACCCCCTACCCGAGATCCACCGGTTTTGACACCGAGATTGGTCTTTCATTGAGAGTTCATCTGTGTCGTCACCGTTAGGCTTGATGGCTCCTTCGATCATCGATAGCGATGCAGTCCAGGGTGAGACTTTTCTACCCGGACAGATCTTTGTATTCGGCGGCTTCGCACTGCGGGCCAACTCGCTTGGCCATCTAGAGCAGATCGAGAGTTACGCCCCTGGCCACCAGGTCAGGTTTGGAAGCTTAAACTACACGGCCAACATCCACGGAGACTTGATCTTCGATGGATTCGAGCCCCCGCCGAGTGCGCCGCACGGACACGATGAGCATGATTTAGCTCTACCATCGGATAGTGTTCAGGTGACCGCACCAACAACCGCTCTGACCCTCAATTCGGAGCCAATTGCGCCATCCATGGACGGGTGGATAGACCCCACCACGGAGGCCGTATTCTCAGCGGCGATCGAGCCGAGTATCGACCTTACCCTTCACGGGAGCCATGACGCCAAACTACCGGATTCTTCCCCGGCCACGGACTCCGAACCGCCTGCGTCTGTGCCTATCGAATCTGACTAGGAACCGATCATTGAGTTCACCTCCGCGGATATCTTTCAGCACTCGCCCTTCGATGACATACTGAACTCATTAAGGTCTCTCTCCTTGTCAGGAGAGTCCTGGCCGAACTATGTCCGGCAGGATTGGGATGCGGATGACGAAGAAATTCGCCGTCCACCCACCATCCACTTAGTAGCCACTGTCGATGATTTGATTGACACGCTCGACTTCGACTCCAAAGACATTGATGGTATGGACGACGATGCGGGAGACGAACAGGAACCACTGCCCACAGGGCACTAGACAGCCACCTCATCATATGATATATACATGGTGGACACACCCAAAGAAGGCAATGGTGACGGGACAGCGGAGGATGACCCCTCCAAGAAGCAACCCAAGCGCCGACGTCAGCGGCGCCGCTCTAAGTCTCGCCAAAGCAAAAGCGGTGATACTGGCACAGGAGATAATAGCACTCCGGACAGTGCCGAAGATGACAACAATCCCCTCCAGCAAGATTTAGAGCAGGAGGATGGAGAAGCCAGCCCTCCCGAGAGAGCGGCAGATGGAGAGGCGGAGGATGATAATTACATGCCTCCCTCCGAAGACGAGGCAAGCCTCGATGATGACGAATTTGTCGTGCCTGAGGATCCCATCGAGCAAGAGCGCTTCAAGCGTCGGCTTATAGCCACGGCAAATAGCCTTAAGAAAAAGCAATAGCAGCTTCAAGCTCATCAGGATTTGCTAGCTGACAGATGGACTGAAGTCCTTGCGGCCGAGGAATATGAACTCGAATGCCCCTCCAAGAGTTACCCAAAGCGCAGGTTGCTACCCCGACTGGAGGAGGAAGCATTAAAACCTACATCTCCAGCGTATGACGCGGTTGATCGGCCACCTCGTGGCCGCGACAGAGAGGCATTTCAGCCAAAAGCTCAGCCCGCACCCCGACGCCACTCAAATAAAAATGTCAAGGCATGGGGAAACATGCTAGACCTGCGAGACGTATTGGAGGACAAAGCAAAACACGCAAGATCGATCTACGGATCACGAGGGCGCGCCACTACGCGAGACGATAACCGTCACGCTGGATACAGTAAAAGTAAATCCGACCGGGACGAACACAGCGGACAAGACTCATTTGAGCTGCGTCGCGACATAGCCCAGTACAGAGGCGCCGCACACCCCCTATGCTTCACAGACGAAGTAATGGATCACCAAATCCCAGAGGGTTTCAAACCTGTAAATATCAAATCATACGACGGCACAACAGATCCTGCGGTATGGATCAAGGACTTCCTCTTGCATATCCACATGGCCCGCGGTGACGATCTACACGCCATCAAATACCTCCCACTCAAGCTCAAAGGACCAGCTCGGCATTGGCTCAACAGCCTTCCAGCAGAATCCATTGGTTGTTGGGAAGATCTGGAAGCCGCATTCCTCGACAACTTCCAGGGCACTTATGTGCGACCACCAGATGCCGATGACTTGAGCCACATAATTCAGCAGCCAGAGGAATCAGCCAGGCAATTCTGGAAACAGTTCCTAACAAAGAAAAATCAAATCATCGACTGTCCGGATGCAGAGGCCCTAGTAGCTTTTAAGCACAACATCCGCGACGAGTGGCTCGCCCGGCACCTTGGCCAGGAAAAGCCGAAATCTATGGCAGCCCTCATGACCCGCTTTTGCGCAGGAGAGGACAGCTGGCTGGCTCGGAGCAATAATATATCAAAGAACCATGGTACTTCGGATACCAAGGATGGCAATGGCAGGTCATGTCGCAACAAACACAAGCGCCGCGTCAACAACGACAATATCGAGGATACTGTAGTCAATGCTGGATTCAGAGGCTCTAAACCCAGTCAGCGGAAAAAGCCATTCAAAAGAAGCACCCCCGGGCCCGTCCAGTTTGGACCGTATACTCGATCGCTCGTGTCAAATACATGGCACCCCCGACAAGCCAGCCACCCACACCAACAGGGAATGTTGGGTGTTCAAGCAGGCCGGCAAGTTAAATGCCGAAAACAAAGATAAGGGGTCACATAGCAATGACGAGGAGGAGCCCCGGCCGCCGAACACCGGAGGACAGAAGAGGTTCCCCCCACAAGTGCGGACGGTGAGCATGATATACGCAACCCACATCCCCAAGAGGGAGCGGAAGTGTGCGTTAAGGGACGTATATGCGTTGGAGCCAGTCGCCCCAAAGTTCAACCCATGGTCCTCCTGTCCGATCACCTTCGATCGCAGGGACCATCCCACTAGTATCCGTCATGGTGGATTCGCCGCACTGGTCCTAGACCCAATCATCGACGGATTTCACCTCACTCGAGTCCTTATGGATGGCGGCAGCAGCCTGAACCTGCTTTATCAGGACACAGTGCGCAAAATGGGTATAGACCCCTCAAGGATCAAACCCACAAAAACGACCTTCAAAGGCGTCATACCAGGTGTAGAGGCCCATTGCACAGGCTCAATCGCACTGGAAGTGGTCTTCGGATCCCCAGATAACTTCCGAAGCGAGGAGCTAATCTTCGATATAGTCCCGTTCCGCAGTGGCTATCATGCACTGCTCGGGCGAACTGCATTTGCGAGATTCAATGCGGTACCGCATTATGCATACCTCAAGCTCAAGATGCCAGGACCTCGGGGGGTCATCACAGTCAATGGAAACACAGAGCGATCTCTCCGCATGGAGGAGCACACTGCAGCCCTCGCAGCAGAAGCACAAAGTAGCCTCTTCAGGCAATCCACCAGTTCGGTGATTAAACACCCGGACACCGTCAAGCGCGCCCGGGGTAATCTGCAACAAGACCGCCTGGCACGTTCCGAGCACGCATAGCAATGCGGCCCCCACCCCAGTCCCAACCAAACGGCGAAATCCGTCCCACGCGTACATAATTACGCATTAAAAATACCATGGGCATAGGGGGGCACGAGTACGGCACGCCCCAAAACGCGGCTCAACCGCACTAGGGGCTTCCAGCCTTATTATTATTTCTCTCTTTCAGGACTTTACTCTCTGGAAACCCCGTCCGGCAGTATGATTGCCGGACACATGATACAACAACCAAGGAGGCAGAAAGCTACATCGCACCATGGAACTCCCAGGTGGTCTCTGATAACGAGTGAAATACTTGCTTTAAATACCATTCCTCAGCTTGCCCTTGGAGGAGACATGTCAAATAGTCCTACTTTTTGCGTATCGCACTACTTGTATCATTCTGCTTCGACGCACCTTTTTGAATAAACAATGCATAGCACTAGTCTATTATAGCATTCTCTATTCTTTATATATATATATATATATATATATATATATATGTTCATTCATGACATTTAGCACCCGTACACTCTGGTACGGCCAATACACCAGGGGCTTAAGCGTACCCCATAATACGGCATGAGAAGTCTGAACACTTTCGACAGTGCGGCACCCCGAACTTATAACATTATATGCATCAGCTCCGAATCATGTCTACGGTCAATAGTTGGGTTTACCCGGCTCCCATGTTTTGGTACCTTATGTTCCGCTATATCAGCTAAGGTAGCACTGGGAGAACTACTGCGATTGTGCCCCGGTTCATCTGGACTAAGCACCTCAATAGAGAAAGCTAAAACTGACTGTCATGATAAGGCGAGAGCTGGTCGCTGTTCGAGAGGTCTCGGGTCCCTAAAGACTTATGCCGCTTAGAGCGAGGAGTCGGCTTTGTCCGGCTTAAGGCGTGTATAGCGCCCCGAATTTGGCCTTCCGAATACTAGGGGCTTCACCAAAATTTAAAATTGTAGACTTCTATGGCTAAGTGAGAGTGATAAAACATTATAGTCTGATTGCCTTGTTCGTTGTGCTGAGCACCTCCCTCGAAGGACCCAACAATGGGAACAAGAGTGCTCAGATTTATCCCGAACACCCCAGCACTCGTGGCATGGGGGCAGAAGCCGACGACTGGCCATCTCTCAGAATTAATAAATAGCCACACAAAAGGTAATATTTTAAATTCAAACAAGCGTTGCATAGCGCATATGAACAAGTTTTCATAATACAGGATCACACGAGCAAGTTCATTCAAAAATTATATCCTTCGCACACTCGTCCGCCACAAGACGGGCACCCTTCAGGACACCCTCATAATACATTTCGAGGTGGCGATGCTCCTTGCCCTGCGGCGGCCCCTCCTTCACCAGCTTCTCGGCGTCCATCTTGGCTTAGTACACCTTCGCACGGGCAAAAGCCCGGCGTGCACCTTCGATGCAGACGGACCGCTTTATGACTTCCAGCCGTGGGCAGGCATCCGCAAGCCCCCTCACCAGGCCGAAGTAGCTATTGGGAAGGGAGTCGCCAGGCCACATCCGGACTATAAGGCCCCTCATGGCCTGTTCGGCCGCCTTGTGCAGCTCGAAAAGTTGCTTCAGCTGGTCGCTCACAGGCATCGGGTGTTCGGTCCCAGTATACTAAGACCAGAAGAACTTCTCCGTCGAGCTTCCCTCCTTGGCCTGGTAATAATTCGCGGCATCCGACACGCTGCGGGGCAAATCTGCGAATGCTCCTAGAGAGCTCCGGACTCGGGTAAGTAACAAGTAATTTACTTTCACATGCTTGCTTTGCATATTGAAGGTCTTACCCGCCGCTATCTTCCTCATCGCCTCAATTTCCTGGAGGGTCTTTTGGGCTTCAGCCTTGGCATGCTTTGTGCTCTCGAGGGCCGCAACAAGCTCGGACTCTCGCGTCTTCGAGCCAAGCTTCAAAGCCTCGTGCTTCTTCACGAGAGTCTGGAGCTCTTGTTGCACCTCGCCCACCCGTGCCTCCTGTTTTTCCCGCTCGGTGTGCTCCTTGGCCGTTTTGTTTTCGGCCTCGGACAGCGCTTGCTTCAGGGTCGCCACTTCGGTCGTGGCCCCTGGCACATCCATGATGATCCTATCATTTTGCAACCGCATCTTTATATATATATATATATATATATATATATATATATATATATATATATATATATATATATATATATATGCGTTGCAACGGGGAAAATTAATGTTTTGCACAAGCATAATGTCCCACAGCATCGGATTTATTATGAACATGTTGCAATGCATCATCGTCCTTCTACAAAATGAACATAAAAAATGCGTCGCAATTTAGTCGTGTTCATATTTTCTTTGCGGGGCGTAATGTGTCCCACTGATTTCATTTAAATACAATCCTTTTTTAATGACATTTAAGTATGATCCTTTCATTAATTACCATGAAGTCCTCACCCGTTTTAGTCGGGAATCAAATCCTTCCTTTTCTAATTTAGTAGCCCCAACACATTAAGACCTATAGCTCCTTTCTTTTAATTATTGAAAGTGCAACTATCCCTAGGTGGTTTTGGTAATTCATAACAACATATAGCTCATTGAGCTAATGCTATTCCAAGATGATTATTTCAGGAAAGCTCAATAATTGGCATGGCATGGATGTGAAAGTGGAACCCTCAAAATGCTAAGGACAAAGGATTGGCTCAAGCTCAAAAGCTCAAGACTCTTCATTTTATATTTTAGTGATCTAAGATCACATTGAGTCTTTAGGAAAAGCCAATACTATGAAGGAGGGATGAGGTGTTGCTTAATGAGCCTCTTGCTTCATGTGCTTAATGATATGCTCCAAAATCCTCAGCTACTTTCCCATATCCACAAATGACCTAAACCCTAAGCCAAACTCGGTCATACCGATTCTATCTATCCGGCGCCACCGAGTTTCGTATGTCATAAGCCACTGCCAAACCCTAGCAATTTGGTCCTACCGATAGGGATCTCGGTCTCACCGAGATGGGGTTGCAAACTCTCTGTTTCCCTTTCGTAACTTTTCGGTCTCACCGAAAGAGCGAATCGGTCCCACCGAGATTGCAATGTAAACTCTGTGTTTCCCTTTTGTAACTTTTCGGTCTCACCGAAAGAGCAAATCGGTCCCACCGAGTTCACCTGACCAACTCTCTGGTTAGCTTATTACCAAACACGGTCTCACCGAGTTTGTGTAATCGGTCTCACCGAGATTACATTATGCCCAAACCCTAACAAAATCGGTCCTACCGAGTTGCATGTCAGTCCCACCGAAAATCTCTAACGGTCACTGAAGGAAATATGCCCTAGAGGCAATAATAAAGTTATTATTTATTTCCTTATATCATGATAAATGTTTATTATTCATGCTAGAATTGTATTAACCGGAAACATAATACATGTGTGAATACATAGACAAACAGAGTGTCACTAGTATGCCTCTACTTGACTAGCTTGTTAATCAAAGATGGTTAAGT
Source organism: Triticum monococcum (assembly GCA_034509565.1). NCBI lineage: Eukaryota > Viridiplantae > Streptophyta > Magnoliopsida > Poales > Poaceae > Triticum > Triticum monococcum. The sequence continues at coordinate 746,771,026 of CM067843.1, read as the reverse complement.
TTCCTGACCATGAACAATGTGTTGTTATTTGATTAACGAGGTCACATCATTAGTTGAATGATCTGATTGACATGACCCATTTCATTAGCTTAGCACTCAATCGTTTAGTATGTTGCTATTGCTTTCTTCATGACTTATACAAGTTCCTATGACTATGAGATTATGCAACTCCCGTTTGCCGGAGGAACACTTTGGGTCCTACCAAACATCACAACGTAACTGGGTGATTATAAAGGAGTACTACAGGTGTCTCCAAATGGTAGATGTTGGGTTGGCGTATTTCGAGATTAGGATTTGTCACTCCGATTGTCGGAGAGGTATCTCTGGGCCCTCTAGGTAATGCACATTACACAAGCCTTGCAAGCATTGCAACTAATGAGTTAGTTGCGAGATGAAGTATTACAGAACGAGTAAAGAGACTTGCCGGTAACGAGATTGAACTAGGTATTGATACCGACGATCGAATCTCGGGCAAGTAACATACCGATGACAAAGGGAACAACGTATGTTGTTATGCGGTCTGACCGATAAAGATCTTCGTAGAATATGTAGGAACCAATATGGGCATCCAGGTCCCGCTATTGGTTATTGACCGGAGACGTGTCTCGGTCATGTCTACATTGTTCTCGAACCGTAGGGTCCGCACGCTTAACGTTACGATGACAGTTATTATGAGTTTATGCATTTTGATGTACCGAAGGTTGTTCGGAGTCCCGGATGTGATCACGGACATGACGAGGAGTCTCTAAATGGTTGAGACATAAAGATTGATATATTGGAAGCCTATGTTTGGACATCGGAAATGTTCCGGGTGAAATCGGGATTTTACCGGATCACCGGGAGGTTACCGGAACCCCCCGGGAGCCATATGGGCCTTCATGGGCCTTAGTGGAAAAGAGAAAAGGGGCAGCCCATAGCTGGCCGCCCCCCCCCCCCCCTTCCCTTAGTCCTATTAGGACTAGGAGAAGGGGCCGGCCCCCCTCTCTCTCTTTCCCCCCTTGGGAATCCTAGTTGGAATAGGATTGAGGGGGGGAGTCCTACTCCCGGTAGGAGTAGGACTCCTCCCGCGCCCTCTCCCTGGCCGGCGCACCCCTCCCCCTTGGATCCTTTATATACGGGGGCAGGGGGCACCTCTAGACACACAAGTTGATGATTGAGATCGTTCCTTGGCCGTGTGCGGTGCCCCCTGCCACCAAATTCCACCTCGATCATATCGTTGTAGTGCTTAGGCGAAGCCCTGCGTCGGTAGTACATTAAGATCGTCACCACGCTGTCGTGCTGACAGAACTCTTCCTCGACGGTTTGCTGGATCGGAGCCCGAGGATCGTCATCGAGCTGAACGTGTGCTAAGAACTCGGAGGTGCCAGAGTAACGGTGCTTTGATCGGTCGGATCGGGAAGAAGACGTACGACTACTTCCTCTACGTTGTGTCAACGCTTCCGTTGCAATCTACAAGGGTACGTAGATCAGATTCTCCCCCTCGTTGCTATGCATCACCATGATCTTGCGTGTGTGTAGGAAATTTTTTGAAATTACTACGTTCCCCAACAGTGGTATCAGAGCCTAGGTTTTATGGTTTGATGTTATTTGCACGAGTAGAACACAAGTGAGTTGTGGGCGATACAAGTCATACTGCCTACCAGCATGTCATACTTTGGTTCGGCAGTATTGTTGGACGAGACGACCCGGACCAACCTTACGCGTACGCTTACGCGAGACCGGTTCCCTCGACGTGCTTTGCACATAGATGGCTTGCGGGCGACTGTCTCTCCAACTTTAGTTGAACCGAGTATGGCTACGCCCGGTCCTTGAGAAGGTTAAAACGGAGTCTATTTGACAAACTATCGTTGTGGTTTTGATGCGTAGGTGAGATGAGTTCTTGCTTAAGCCCGTAGCAGCCACGTAAAACTTGCAACAACAAAGTAGAGGACGTCTAACTTGTTTTTGCAGGGCATGTTGTGATGTGATATGGTCAACACATGATGCTAAATTTTATTGTATCAGATGATCATGTTTTGTAACCGAGTTATCGGCAACTGGCAGGAGCCATATGGTTGTCGCTTTATTGTATGCAATGCAATCGCGATGTAATGCTTTACTTTATCACTAAGCGGTAGCGATAGTCATGGAAGCATAAGATTGGCGAGACGACAACGATGCTACGATGGAGATCAAGGTGTCGCGCCGGTGACGATAGTGATCATGACGGTGCTTCAGAGATGGAGATCACAAGCACAAGATGATGATGGCCATATCATATCACTTATATTGATTGCATGTGATGTTTATCTTTTATGCATCTTATCTTGATTTGATTGACGGTAGCATTATAAGATGATCTCTCACTAAATTATCAAGAAGTGTTCTCCCTGAGTATGCACCGTTGCGAAAGTTCTTCGTGCTGAGACACCACGTGATGATCGGGTGTGATAGGCTCTACGTTCAAATACAACGGGTGCAAAATAGTTGCACACGTGGAATACTTAGGTTATACTTGACGAGCCAAGCATATACAGATATGGCCTCGGAACACGGAGACCGAAAGGTCGAGCGTGAATCATATAGTAGATATGATCAACATAATGATGTTCACCGATAAAACTACTCCATCTCACGTGATGATCGGACATGGTTTAGTTGATTTGGATCACGTGATCACTTAGAGGATTAGAGGGATGTCTATCTAAGTGGGAGTTCTTAAGTAATATGATTAATTGAACTTAAATTTATCATGAACTTAGTACCTGATAGTATCTTGCTTGTTTATGTTGATTGTAGATAGATGGCTCGTGTTGTTGTTCCGTTGAATTTTAATGCGTTCCTTGAGAAAGCAAAGTTGAAAGATGATGGTAGCAATTACACGGACTGGGTCCGTAACTTGAGGATTATCCTCATTGCTGCACAGAAGAATTACGTCCTGGAAGCACCGCTGGGTGCCAGGCCTGCTGCTGGAGCAACACCAGATGTTATGAACGTCTGGCAGAGCAAAGCTGATGACTACTCGATAGTCCAGTGTGCCATGCTTTACGGCTTAGAATCGGGACTTCAACGACGTTTTGAACGTCATGGAGCATATGAGATGTTCCAGGAGTTGAAGTTAATATTTCAAGCAAATGCCCGGATTGAGAGATATGAAGTCTCCAATAAGTTCTATAGCTGCAAGATGGAGGAGAACAGTTCTGTCAGTGAGCATATACTCAAAATGTCTGGGTATAACAATCACTTGATTCAGATGGGAGTTAATCTTCCAGATGATTGCGTCATTGACAGAATTCTCCAATCACTGCCACCAAGCTACAAGAGCTTCGTGATGAACTATAATATGCAAGGGATGAACAAGACTATTCCCGAGCTCTTCGCAATGCTGAAAGCTGCAGAGGTAGAAATCAAGAAGGAGCATCAAGTGTTGATGGTTAACAAGACCACTAGTTTCAAGAAAAAGGGCAAAGGGAAGAAGAAGGGGAACTTCAAAAAGAACGGCAAGCAAGTTGCTGCTCAAGAAAAGAAGCCCAAGTCTGGACCTAAGCCTGAAACTGAGTGCTTCTACTGCAAGCAGACTGGTCACTGGAAGCGGAACTGCCCCAAGTATTTGGCGGATAAGAAGGATGGCAAGGTGAACAAAGGTATATGTGATATACATGTTATTGATGTGTACCTTACTAATGCTCGCAGTAGCACCTGGGTATTTGATACTGGTTCTGTTGCTAATATTTGCAACTCGAAACAGGGACTACGGATTAAGCGAAGATTAGCTAAGGACGAGGTGACGATGCGCGTGGGAAACGGTTCCAAAGTCGATGTGATCGCGGTCGGCACGCTACCTCTACATCTACCTTCGGGATTAATATTAGACCTAAATAATTGTTATTTGGTGCCAGCGTTGAGCATGAACATTATATCTGGATCTTGTTTAATGCGAGACGGTTATTCATTTAAATCAGAGAATAATGGTTGTTCTATTTATATGAGTAATATCTTTTATGGTCATGCACCCTTGAAGAGTGGTCTATTCTTGTTAAATCTTGATAGTAGTGATACAGATATTCATAATGTAGAAGCCAAAAGATGCAGAGTTGATAATGATAGTGCAACTTATTTGTGGCACTGCCGTTTAGGTCATATCGGTGTAAAGCGCATGAAGAAACTCCATACTGATGTACTTTTGGAACCACTAGATTATGAATCACTTGGTACTTGCGAACCGTGCCTCATGGGCAAGATGACTAAAACACCGTTCTCCGGTACTATGGAGAGAGCAACAGATTTATTGGAAATCATACATACCGATGTATGTGGTCCGATGAATATTGAGGCTCGTGGCGGATATCGTTATTTTCTCACCTTCACAGATGATTTAAGCAGATATGGGTATATCTACTTAATGAAACACAAGTCTGAAACATTTGAAAAGTTCAAGGAATTTCAGAGTGAAGTTGAAAATCATTGTAACAAGAAAATAAAGTTTCTACGATCTGATCGTGGAGGAGAATATTTGAGTTACGAGTTTGGTATACATTTGAAAAATTGTGGAATAGTTTCGCAACTCACGCCACCCGGAACACCACAGCGTAATGGTGTGTCCGAACGTCGTAATCGTACTTTACTAGATATGGTACGATCTATGATGTCTCTTACTGATTTACGGCTATCGTTTTGGGGATACGCTTTAGAGACGGCCGCATTCACGTTAAATAGGGCACCATCAAAATCCGTTGAGACGATGCCTTATGAACTGTGGTTTGGCAAGAAACCAAAGTTGTCGTTTCTTAAAGTTTGGGGTTGCGATGCTTATGTGAAAAAGCTTCAACCTGATAAGCTCGAACCCAAATCGGAGAAATGTGTCTTCATAGGATATCCAAAGGAAACTATTGGATACACCTTCTATCACAGATCCGAAGGCAAGACTTTTGTTGCTAAATTCGGAAACTTTCTTGAGAAGGAGTTTCTCTCGAAAGAAGTGAGTGTGAGGAAAGTAGAACTTGACGAGGTAACTGTACCCGCTCCCTTATTAGAAAGTAGTACATCACAGAAAACTGTTTCTGCGACACCTACACCAATAAGTGAGGAAGTTAATGATAATGATCATGAAACTTCAGAACAAGATACTACTGAACCTTGTAGATCAACCAGAGCAAGATCCGCGCTAGAGTGGTACGGTAATCCAGTTCTGGAAGTCATGCTACTAGATCATGATGAACCTACGAACTATGAAGAAGCGATGGTGAGCCCAGATTCCGCAAAGTGGCTTGAGGCCATGAAATCCGAGATGGGATCCATGTATGAGAACAAAGTATGGACTTTGGTTGACTTGCCCGATGATCGGCAAGCAATTGAGAATAAATGGATCTTCAAGAAAAAGACTGACGCTGACGGTAATGTTACTGTCTATAAAGCTCGACTTGTTGCAAAAGGTTTTCGACAAGTTCAAGGGGTTGACTACGATGAGACCTTCTCACCCGTAGCGATGCTTAAGTCTGTCCGAATCATGTTAGCAATTGCCGCGTTTTATGATTATGAAATATGGCAGATGGATGTCAAAACTGCATTCCTGAATGGATTTCTGGAAGAAGAGTTGTATATGATGCAACCGGAAGGTTTTGTCGATCCAAAGAAAGCTAACAAAGTGTGCAAACTCCAGCGATCCATTTATGGACTGGTGCAAGCCTCTCGGAGTTGGAATAAACGCTTTGATAGTGTGATCAAAGCATTTGGTTTTATACAGACTTTTGGAGAAGCCTGTATTTACAAGAAAGTGAGTGGGAGCTCTGTAGCATTTCTGATATTATATGTGGATGACATATTGCTGATTGGAAATGATATAGAATTTCTGGATAGCATAAAGGGATACTTGAATAAGAGTTTTTCAATGAAAGACCTCGGTGAAGCTGCTTACATATTGGGCATTAAGATCTATAGAGATAGATCAAGACGCTTAATTGGACTTTCACAAAGCACATACCTTGACAAGATTTTGAAGAAGTTCAAAATGGATCAAGCAAAGAAAGGGTTCTTGCCTGTGTTACAAGGTGTGAAGTTGAGTCAGACTCAATGCCCGACCACTGCAGAAGATAGAGAGAAAATGAAAGATGTTCCCTATGCTTCAGCCATAGGCTCTATCATGTATGCAATGTTGTGTACCAGACCTGATGTGTGCCTTGCTATAAGTTTAGCAGGGAGGTACCAAAGTAATCCAGGAGTGGATCACTGGACAGCGGTCAAGAACATCCTGAAATACCTAAAAAGGACTAAGGATATGTTTCTCATATATGGAGGTGACAAAGAGCTCACCGTAAGAGGTTACGTTGATGCAAGCTTTGACACTGATCCGGACGATTCTAAATCGCAAACCGGATACGTGTTTACTTTAAACGGTGGAGCTGTCAGTTGGTGCAGTTCTAAACAAAGCGTCGTAGCGGGATCTACATGTGAAGCGGAGTACATAGCTGCTTCGGAAGCAGCGAACAAAGGAGTCTGGATGAAGGAGTTCATATCCAATCTAGGTGTCATACCTAGTGCATCGGGTCCAATGAAACTCTTTTGTGACAATATTGGTGCAATTGCTTTGGCAAAGGAATCCAGATTTCACAAAAGGACCAAACACATCAAGAGACACTTCAATTCCATCCGGGATCTAGTCCAGGTGGGAGACATAGAGATTTGCAAGATACATACGGATCTGAATGTTGCAGACCCGTTGACTAAGCCTCTTCCACGAGCAAAACATGATCAGCACCAAGGCTCCATGGGTGTTAGAATCATTACTGTGTAATCTAGATTATTGACTCTAGTGCAAGTGGGAGACTGAAGGAAATATGCCCTAGAGGCAATAATAAAGTTATTATTTATTTCCTTATATCATGATAAATGTTTATTATTCATGCTAGAATTGTATTAACCGGAAACATAATACATGTGTGAATACATAGACAAACAGAGTGTCACTAGTATGCCTCTACTTGACTAGCTCGTTAATCAAAGATGGTTAAGTTTCCTGACCATGAACAATGTGTTGTTATTTGATTAACGAGGTCACATCATTACTTGAATGATCTGATTGACATGACCCATTTCATTAGCTTAGCACTCGATCGTTTAGTATGTTGCTATTGCTTTCTTCATGACTTATACAAGTTCCTATGACTATGAGATTATGCAACTCCCGTTTGCCGGAGGAACACTTTGGGTGCTACCAAACATCACAACGTAACTGGGTGATTATAAAGGAGTACTACAGGTGTCTCCAAATGGTAGATGTTGGGTTGGCGTATTTCGAGATTAGGATTTGTCACTCCGATTGTCGGAGAGGTATCTCTGGGCCCTCTCGGTAATGCACATTACACTAGCCTTGCAAGCATTGCAACTAATGAGTTAGTTGCGAGATGATGTATTACAGAACGAGTAAAGAGACTTGCTGGTAACGAGATTGAACTAGGTATTGGATACCGACGATAGAATCTCGGGCAAGTAACATACCGATGACAAAGGGGACAACGTATGTTGTTATGCGGTATGACCGATAAAGATCTTCGTAGAATATGTAGGAACCAATATGGGCATCCAGGTCCCGCTATTGGTTATTGACCGGAGACGTGTCTCGGTCATGTCTACATTGTTCTCGAACCGTAGGGTCCGCACGCTTAACGTTACGATGACAGTTATTATGAGTTTATGCATTTTGATGTACCGAAGGTTGTTCGGAGTCCCGGATGTGATCACGGACATGACGAGGAGTCTCAAAATGGTCGAGACATAAAGATTGATATATTGGAAGCCTATGTTTGGACATCGGAAATGTTCCGGGTGAAATCGGGATTTTACCGGATCACCGGGAGGTTACCGGAACCCCCCGGGAGCCATATGGGCCTTCATGGGCCTTAGTGGAAAAGAGAAAAGGGGCAGCCCATAGCTGGCCGTGCCCCCCCCCCCTTCCCTTAGTCCTATTAGGACTAGGAGAAGGGGCCGGCCCCCCTCTCTCTCTTTCCCCCCTTGGGAATCCTAGTTGGAATAGGATTGAGGGGGGGAGTCCTACTCCCGGTAGGAGTAGGACTCCTCCCGCGCCCTCTCCCTGGCCGGCGCGCCCCTCCCCTTGGATCCTTTATATACGGGGGCAGGGGGCACCTCTAGACACACAAGTTGATGATTGAGATCGTTCCTTAGCCGTGTGCGGTGCCCCCTGCCACCAAATTCCACCTCGATCATATCGTTGTAGTGCTTAGGCGAAGCCCTGCGTTGGTAGTACATTAAGATCGTCACCACGCCGTCGTGCTGACAGAACTCTTCCTCGACGCTTTGCTGGATCGGAGCCCGAGGATCGTCATCGAGCTGAACGTGTGCTAAGAACTCGGAGGTGCCGGAGTAACGGTGCTTGGATCGGTCGGATCGGGAAGAAGACATACGACTACTTCCTCTACGTTGTGTCAACGCTTCCATTGCGATCTACAAGGGTACGTAGATCAGATTCTCCCCCTCATTGCTATGCATCACCATGATCTTGCGTGTGCGTAGGAAATTTTTTGAAATTACTACGTTCCCCAACAGTCACTAGGTTTACCTTTTCGGTCTGACCGAGTTTATTTATTCGGTCCCACCGAGATTGGTAGATTGTGTGTAACAGTTGGATTTTGTGTGGAGGCTATATATACCCCTCCACCTCCTCTTCATTCATGGAGAGAGCCATCAGAACACATACACCATTCCAACTCATATGTTCTGAGAGAGAACCACCTACTCATGTGTTGAGACCAAGACATTCCATTCTTACCATATGAATCTTGATCTCTAGCCTTCCCCAAGTTGCTTTCCACTCAAACCTTCTTTCCACTAGATCCAAATCCTATGAGAGAGAGTTGAGTGTTGGGGAGACTATCATTTGAAGCACAAGAGCAAGGAGTTCATCATCAACACACCGTTTGTTACTTCTTGGAGAGTGGTGTCTCCTAGATTGGCTAGGTGTCACTTGGGAGCCTCCGACAAGATTGTGGAGTTGAACCAAGGAGTTTGTAAGGGCAAGGAGATCGCCTACTTTGTGAAGATCTACCGCTAGTGAGGCAAGTCCTTCGTGGGCGATGGCCATGGTGGGATAGACAAGGTTGCTACTTCGTGGACCCTTCGTGGGTGGAGCCCTCCGTGGACTCGCGCAACCGTTACCCTTCGTGGGTTGAAGTCTCCATCAACGTGGATGTAGGATAGCACCACCTATCCGAACCACGGGAAAAACATCCGTGTCTCCAATTGCGTTTGAATCCTCCAAACCCTTCCCTTTACATTCTTGCAATTTGCATGCTTTACTTTCCGCTGCCAATATACTCTTTGCATGCTTGCTTGAATTATGTGATGATTGCTTGACTTGTCCTAAAATAGCTAAAATCTGCCAAGAACTAAAATTGGGAAAAGGTTAAGTTTTTATTTGGTCAAGTAGTCTAATCACCCTCCCTCTAGACATACTTTCGATCCTACAAGTGGTATCAGAGCTTTGGTCTCCATTTGCTTTGATCTCCATAGCTTTTGGTGGTCATAGCCTTGGTTTCACAACCTAGGAGAGTATGGCGTCTAGCGAGGGAAATTATCACCGTAGAGGTCCTTACTTTGATGGCACTAATTTTGCTAGTTGGAAGCATAAAATGAAAATGCATATTCTTGGACATAACCCCGCTGTTTGGGCTATTGTGTGTGTTGGTTTGCAAGGTGACTTCTTTGATGGGAGAGAACAAAATCGTGAAGCTACCACAGATGAGTTGAAGATGTTGCAATACAATGCTCAAGCTTGTGATATTCTCTTCAACGGATTATGCCCCGAAGAATTCAACAAAATCAACCGTCTTGAGAATGCAAAGGAAATTTGGGACACTTTGATTGATATGCACGAAGGTACCGACTCCGTCAAGGAATCCAAGTTGGATGTGCTTCAAAGTCAACTTGACAAGTTCAAGATGAAGGATGGTGAAGGTGTCGCTGATATGTACTCTAGGCTTGCTCTCATCACAAATGAGATTGCCGGCTTAGGAAGTGAAGAGATGACCGATAGATTCATCATCAAGAAGATCCTAAGAGCCTTGGATGGAAAATATGATACCGTGTGCACGTTGATCCAAATGATGCCCAATTACAAAGATCTCAAACCAATGGAAGTGATTGGAAGAATTGTTGCTCATGAGATGTCACTTAAGGATAAAGAGGAACTTCACAACAAATCAAGTGGTGCCTACAAAGCCTCATGTGAAGCCCCTACATCATCAAGTGAGAGACAAAACTTCAACGAAGAATTTAGCTTAATGGTGAAGAACTTCAACAAGTTCTACAAGAGTAGAAACAAAGATAGAAGCTTCAAGTCAAGGTCCTACAATGACAAAAGATCTTCTAGTCGAGAGCAAAACTGCTACAATTGTGGAAGACCCGGACACTATTCCAATGAGTGTATGGCTCCCTACAAGAGAAGAGAAGATTCTCCAACAAGAAGAAGCAAAGATTCACCACCAAGAGAGAGAAGGAGTAGAGATGATCGTTATGAACGAAGGTACTCATGGAGAAGCAAGGATTCGGAAAGGAAGGAAAAATCATCAAGGAGCTACACAAAACGAAGACATCAAGCTCATGTTGGTGAATGGGTATCCGGCTCCGACTCCGACAGCCACTCCGAGAGAAGTTATCACTCCGACTCCGAAGATACTCAAGATGAAGGTGTTGCCGGTCCAGCACTTGTGTCATCCAACTCCTACGACATATTTGATTCACCAAATGAAGGAATTGGAAGATGCTTCATGGCCAAAGGTCCTAAGGTAATACACCCCGAGTATGTTGATTTTAATAGTGATGAAGATGACTTGTTAGGCGATGATGATTTGCTTGTTGACAACTCTAGTGATGAATACTATGATGAAATGTCAATTAATCATGCTAATCAAGATAAAACGAATGACAATGATAAGGAGAAGATTGAGGCTCTAACTAAAGAACTAAACACTCTTAAGTTAGCTCATGAAACTGTCTTCGAAGATCATCGAGAACTTTTAAGAGCTCATGAGAAATTACGCTTTGAAAAGCTCAATCTTGAGCAAGAGCATGAGTTTTTAAAAGCAATCAATGATGATCTCCGCAAGAAAAGTTCTTCTTACATTGCCACGCGTTTACTCTTATCCACTTACATGCCTCAAGTCAAATCTAGTAACAAGAACAAGAAAGATTCTTCCTCTAGTAGTAACAATGATCATGCTAAATCCAATATTGTTGCTTCTAGTAGCTCTCTTGATTCCACTAATGATTCTCTTAGCCAAGTTACACTTGAGCAAGAAAATAGCTTATTGAAGGGAATTATAGAGAAAGGAGTGTACAAAAGCCTTGCCGGGAGTAAGCAATTCGAGGAAATTGTGCGCAAGCAAGGAATGCACCGGAAGAATCAAGGTGTTGGTTTTGAACGAAAGTTCAATGCCAATGGAGTTGAGTGGGAAGAAGATCAATACCCCAAGACAAAGTTCGTTCCTCAACAAGAGAAGTATGACACTTCCTTCAAGGGGACACAAGCTCAAGATGATCTTCCACCACAAGACTACAAGCAAAAAGGCAAGGACAAGCTTCAAGAGGAAATTGATGCATTTGAAGAAGCTCCTAAGACCTTAGTCAAGTGGACTCCCAAGACTACTTCAAGTTCCACTTCGTCAAGTACGACTACAACTCTAAGGATTCCCATCAAGATGATGTGGATCCAAAAGAAGAAGAACTAGAGAGTTCTTGAGGGTGACTCCGCCAACATACTTCACTCTTATCATTTTGGCAAGAACAAGTGCAATCAACTTCCACATCTTGCACTAGTTCAAGGAGTCACAAACCCTCTTATTGGTAAGACAAGGGACACGGTAACCTAAAAGTTTTCATGGACATCATCTTGTGTGTGCATCACTCTATGTCTATGGATATCCTTGTTTGTTCCTTGTGGGACTAACCCATGTAGGTATTGAAAGTGCAATTCACTCAAATGGATAGCTCCAAATGATCTACATCAACATTGAGCATCCACATCTTCAACATCTACATGAAGTCATCATCGACAAAACCCAAGGTTAGTTCATCCCTCTTAGGGGGGATATCACATCTAGGGGGAGCTTTACTCTAAGACTTGAGCTAAAGCAACTCTAAAGATCCTAACACAACAATGCTTTATGTAAAAGTGGTAACCCCACTTGAGCTTAAACGATGAGTATGACCTATGATCAAGTGTTCTCACTTGACTCCTAAGTCAATATACTCATATATAGATGACCTAGTCATCGCAAACTTCTTGATAGATGCTAGAATTGGTTGTGCATGCTTTGTCACATATTTCATTTGCCATCTTATTGTGTGAGCATGTTGGTTGCATATTTTACTCATTCGAGGACATCCACTTGTTGTTTTGATTGTTTGGCTTTATTTCTTTTTGCCAAGTGGATGGACAAGAATGCCTAAGAACCTCCTCTAGCTATCTATGCTTTTCTCGTCTCAAACTCTGTTCATGCTACATCACAAAATTTGGTCAAGTCAGATTCGAACCACTCTATGTGAGGAGCGCTCGGAGTCCCCGATTCGTCATAGACTTAAACTTCCAAAACCTCTTTATGATTCTCGGTCTGACCGATTCCCCACTTTCGGTCCAACCGAGATCATTAAGTTGATCTAGGTTTTCGATCTCGGTGCAACCGATTTGAACTTTTCGGTCACACCGAGTTGCAATAACTGCTCGCAGTTATGCATCTCGGTGCCACCGAGTTGTTCCACTCGGTCACACCGACAGGGTCGGGCTATATATAGTCATGGGCAAAAATTTGGAAATTTCTCCAAACCCCTTCGCCCGCGCGATAGCCTGCTCTGCCAACTTGGTCTCCGGATCGTCTCCTCGCCGCCAGCAGCCTCCTGTCGCTGGTCTCCGTCGCTGTCAACGGGAATTCTACCCCGCCGTTGCCACCGTAGCGAGTCTCCGCCGCACTAGGGTATGGACTCGATCTTTGTGCTATTCTCCAATCCGATTCCTAGCACATTGTGATCATCATGATTCTTGCCACGTTTGATAAACTCCTATCCAGTCAATGAACTCATAGATTAGGTTTAATTCGAAAATTTTAGGGTTAGGTTTCCGTCGAAACCATCTCGGACCCACCGAGTTGAAAAACTCGGTCCCATCGATTTGGCTTATGCCATTGCACAAGTGAGACTCGGTCTGACCGAGAATTACTTATCGGTGTGACCGATTTTGGAATTCTGTGAAACCCTAGCAGTCTCGGTGCCACCGAACTGTGACTCGGTCTGACCAAGTTCACTAGTTTAGGTTCCAAAACTGCTTCGGTATCACTGAGTTTAAAAATCGGTAGATCCGAGATGCTTGCAGTGGGAAACTAAAACTAAGTTTTTGGATTATTCTTTTGCAAAAATCTCTGCATTTTGTGATGCTCATCCACTCTATCTCATCTATAACCTATTCACAGGGTTAGCAGTCAGAGTTTGCATCATGTCAGACCAAAGTGATAGCCAGAACCTGTCAGAACAGCAAGTGCAGCTGAGTGAGGGCATTAGTCCCTCAAGTTCCTCAGATGACGGTAGTAGGAGCACCCCTAGCAATCTGCCTAAGGCTGCCACACGACAGAGAAAGAAGAGAACCTCAGACTCAGAAGATGAGGATTATGTGGCAGAAGAGGAAGCAACCTCCAAGAGAGTTGAGCCAGCACCAGTTACAAAGCCAGGGTTGAAGTTCAAAAGGCCTGCAGGCAGGCAGCCTATGTCCAAGGCAAGAGCTTCAACTGAGAAGCCCACTCCCATTGAGCCAGTTGCTGCTGAGGGCAAGAAGAGGAAAGAAAGGATGAAGAAAACTGTAGCCAGAGTGCTTGGCAAAGCTTCCATCATGGAAGATGAGGAGGAAGAAGAAGAGGTGGCTGCACCAGCACCAAAAGCACCCAAGCTGATGGGTGATGCCATAAGGCCAGGGGGAGCTGCTTCCAAGGCCAAGCCTGCTCCAAAGCCCAAGCCAAAGAGAAATACAAGAAGCATCCCAGCTGCTGAGAAGAACAAGGCCCCAGTGCCTGAAGTTGCAGAAGAAGAGGAAGAGAATGTCCTTAGAAAGCTTTGCAGAAGAAGAACAAGGCCCCACATGCCTTGAAGCCACAGGATATGAAACTTAGGAGAGATTCAGGGCTCCGGAAGTGGATAGAAGTAGATCCGTATGCTTCAAGGAGAAGGACTGCAGTGGACTACAGGTTTCATACCAAGGAGCAGCAAGACTTCTATGAGACGGTGCTGCTAGACAAGAAGCCAATTGTTTGTGACATGAGATGGGTCGATTGGCAATATATCAAGGATAACAAGGAGTACTTCCCTAGAGTGCAGGACAGCTTCAAGGCATGTGGAGTAGAGGACTTTGTTGGGCAGAAGCTCACAAAGTGGAACGAGGAACTCATCATGCAGTTCTACTCCACAGCCCACTTTTATCCAGATGGTAGGATAACTTGGATGTCAGAGGGTACGAGGTACAAGTCCACAGTTGCTGAATGGGCTCAGCTGATAAATGCCCCAGAGGAGCAAGCAGATGACTTGGACGTTTATGCTAAGAAGAAGATGGACCACAACTCCATGTCCAACATGTACAAGGAGATTCCAAATGAAGCACTTGACACTTTCAAGTTTGGCTCAGTACATTATCTTCTATTAGGGCTGCCCACTATCAACTGGATACTAAGGCACACCTTATTGCCCAAGTCTGGAGATCACAAGATGATCAGAGGCCACGCGATCAACTTGCTTCATATCTTTGACGTGCCTCAGAAATTCAAGGTGATGAGCCTAATGGTAGAGACCATTAAGAGGACAGCAGCAGACCAGAAGAGGAGCTGTGGATATGCCCCACAGATTCAGGAGCTCATCAACTCCAAGATGGGCACGGGCATATACCTCTTGGACAAGGAACACCTGCCTATCCGTCCGGACTTTAAAGATAACCAAGTGGTCATGACTGAGAATGAGCCATCATCTGCCCAAGCACAAGCCAAGAAGGAGAAGGCTAGGAAGGAGAAAGCTGCCAAGATGCCTACTCAAGCGGAGGCATCTGAATATTTCCTAAAAACCAAACAAGAGCAGCTTGGTTACTTGATTGCATCCACCCTACGGATTGAGCAAGGACTAGCCACCCTAACTCAAAACCAGGCAAGCTTAGAGAGGATCATGGAACAAAAGTTCTATGACTTGGATGTCAAAGTGACAGAGATTCAGTCTGCAGTAGAGCAGCTCCAGGATGACATGCAGGAGAGGAGAGGCAAGACTACAATTGATGCCTTTGCCAGAGTGCCCCGAGGTCGTCTGCAGTGCCAGTTCCTGACACAAGGGCAACCGCCTCAGCTCCAGCCGCAACATCAGCTCCAACTCCAGCATCTTCAGCTCCAGCGTCTACTTCAGCATCTACGGAAGCCTTCGTCCTTGGAGTGATCCGGACTCCACCACCACCTGAAGATCAAGCCTGAGGGTCGACTTAGCACTATGCATTTTCTAGGAACTTTTTGGTAACTTGTTGCCAAAGGGGGAGAAAATGTATAGATCATAGGCTTCGAGAGAGAGTGTTGCTTTTATTCTCTCTTGTTTTATTTGGTGGTTTTTCGAACTTCGTTTGCTTTTGTGTGAGATACTACGTCATTATCTGTGTGAGACATCGATGATCATGTGTTTGATCATAAGCTACACTTAATGTTTGCTTAATGCTATTTTTATCCTATCTATCTTATGTGATCACTCACTATTCTTGGTGATGAGTGCATGTATTTCATTTTTATCATTTTGAGCGCTCCATCAAGATGTATGTGACATGGAAGAGTAACCCATGACTCGAACTCCTTGTGCATTTGCAGTCCAAAGCAAATTTTAAATATGCACAAATTTAGGGGGAGCTCTTACTTGTCACATACTTCTCAAAGCGACGATATATTTCATGCTTATTATCATTTGTCGAAGCTTTGATCTATATGTTGTCATCAATTACCAAAAAGGGGGAGATTGAAAGTGCAACTATCCCTAGGTGGTTTTGGTAATTCATAACAACATATAGCTCATTGAGCTAATGCTATTCCAAGATGATTATTTCAGGAAAGCTCAATGATTGGCATGGCATGGATGTGAAAGTGGAACCCTCAAAATGCTAAGGACAAAGGATTGGCTCAAGCTCAAAAGCTCAAGACTCTTCATTTTATATTTTAGTGATCTAAGATCACATTGAGTCTTTAGGAAAAGCCAATACTATCAAGGAGGGATGAGGTGTTGCTTAATGAGCCTCTTGCTTCATGTGCTTAATGATATGCTCCAAAATCCTCAGCTACTTTCCCATATCCACAAATGACCTAAACCCTAAGCCAAACTCGGTCATACCGATTCTATCTATCCGGCGCCACCGAGTTTCATATGTCATAAGCCACTGCCAAACCCTAGCAATTCGGTCCTACCGATAGGGATCTCGGTCTCACCGAGATGGGGTTGCAAACTCTCTGTTTCCCTTTCGTAACTTTTTGGTCTCACCGAAAGAGCGAATCGGTCCCACCGAGATTGCAATGTAAACTCTGTGTTTCCCTTTTGTAACTTTTCGGTCTCACCGAAAGAGCAAATCGGTCCCACCGAGTTCACCTGACCAACTCTCTGGTTAGCTTATTACCAAACCCGGTCTCACCGAGTTTGTGTAATCGGTCTCACCGAGATTACGTTATGCCCAAACCCTAACAGAATCGGTCCTACCGAGTTGCATGTCAGTCCCACCGAAAATCTCTAACGGTCACTAGGTTTACCTTTTCGGTCTGACCGAGTTTATTTATTCGGTCCTACCGAGATTGGTAGATTGTGTGTAACGGTTGGATTTTGTGTGGAGGCTATATATACCCCTCCACCTCCTCTTCATTCATGGAGAGAGCCATCAGAACACATACACCATTCCAACTCATATGTTCTGAGAGAGAACCACCTACTCATGTGTTGAGACCAAGACATTCCATTCTTACCATATGAATCTTGATCTCTAGCCTTCCCCAAGTTGCTTTCCACTAGATCCAAATCCTATGAGAGAGAGTTGAGTGTTGGGGAGACTATCATTTGAAGCACAAGAGCAAGGAGTTCATCATCAACACACCGTTTGTTACTTCTTGGAGAGTGGTGTCTCCTAGATTGGCTAGGTGTCACTTGGGAGCCTCCGACAAGATTGTGGAGTTGAACCAAGGAGTTTGTAAGGGCAAGGAGATCGCCTACTTCGTGAAGATCTACCGCTAGTGAGGCAAGTCCTTCGTGGGCGATGGCCATGGTGGGATAGACAAGGTTGCTACTTCGTGGACCCTTCGTGGGTGGAGCCCTCCATGGACTCGCGCAACCGTTACCCTTCGTGGGTTGAAGTCTCCATCAACGTGGATGTAGGATAGCACCACCTATCCGAACCACGGGAAAAACATCTGTGTCTCCAATTGCGTTTGAATCCTCCAAACCCTTCTCTTTACATTCTTGCAAGTTGCATGCTTTACTTTCCGCTGCCAATATAATCTTTGCATGCTTGCTTGAATTATGTGATGATTGCTTGACTTGTCCTAAAATAGCTAAAATCTGCCAAGAACTAAAATTGGGAAAAGTTAAGTTTTTATTTGGTCAAGTAGTCTAATCACCCCCCCTCTAGACATACTTTCGATCCTACAATTATCCTACCTTTTTACCTCAAATCCTTCATGTAGAATTTATTAAGACCACAATCTTTCTAATAGTTATTCCACTGATTTACCCATAATCCTTTCTTTAATTAGCCACATTCGTTTAAAATATTATATTTAAGCCCGCAATCCTTTCTTTAGTAGCTCATTCGCTAAATTAGCTCTCCCTAAACATGAGCCTTGGACCTCACCCTTCCCCATCTACAGGAACGAAGGGCGGTTTGTGCGAACCCCGGGCTCTCCACCTCGTCGTTGCCGAATCGGCAGCTCCCTCGCCCTCCGCCGGACGCTCCGGCGGCGGGAGGATGGGGGAGGCATGATTTGCAGCATGTACATAGTGTAGGAGTGCCTAGGGAGCCAGCCGGTGGCGTCGTGGAGGCGGTGGTGCGACTGGATTGGCTTTTTGTAGGTGTTGGTCTCCCCTTCGATGGTGAAGTTCCGGTGGAGCTCCGCGGTAGACCAGCTCCTTTCTTCGTGCTCGCTGCTCGGTGGAGAGGCCATGCACGGTTCCCCCGTGCCGGAGATTGAGGGATGGCGATTCCGGCGGTTGAAGATCTGGAGAAGGAAGGCGATGTTGAGCGATGCGATGACGACGACGGCCATGGGTGTAGGTCCTCAGGGACCATTGATCGGAGACTTCCCGTTTCGCCCGGGGGCTGCTTCGATCCAAGGCATCAGCGAGCAGCGGCGAACGGCGCGTCACCGGCTCGTCCACGGCGCCGACGTAGTCGGGTTGTAGAGGGGCTTGGTTGTAATTTCCTTTTCTGTGTGGACCTTTCAGTAATTTGGCCATTTTAATATCAACTCCTTTTCTCATAAAAAAATAAATAAACATGATGACTGCCACTCGTATATTTAGAGTGAGTTGGGATTAGTAAATACGAAAGGTGTATAAGTCTTGGGTTGTTACATCTAAGAGATTGACAGGGGGTCTTGTGTTCAATTCCCAGAATGTTGATTTATTTTGACCCAATTATTTTTCGCGGTCTCTCTATGAAAGCCCATAAAAGGCCCATCAACATACAAGTAACTGGCCTAGATCGCTTAACGTGTGTAAACCAAACGTAAAGGACTAAACCAAACCAAGAATACCTATTCCCTTTAATAGTAGGTATATATATAGACAAGGCATTACTTACCTTTGTTATCCTCGAGCTGCCTCTTGGCAAGACCGAGCTCTTTCTCGGACCGCTCAAGGTTCTGCCTCAGTGCAGCGACCTCCGCAGTCAGTGCGGCAGAGGTCAGCAACGAAGCCTGCATACGCATATAGACATACTTATATTAGACTCATGCAGATATTATTTCATCCTCTATTCGGCTTTTCTTTGTGAACACCAAACAGAGCATCAGGGGCTACTGTCTATGCGGTAATATTTTCCTATATTTTAAATACTTACCTCAAAGCCTGTTAGAAGGCTGGCACAGGCTTCAGTCAGTCCGCTCTTGGCGGACTGAACCTTCTTGATCACCGCACTCATAATAGTGCGGTGCTCTTCGTCGATGAAAGCGCTGCGAAGCGCTCCCAGCAGCTTGTCCGGTGCCTCTAGATGGACAGAGGTCACCGGCACGAGCGGCTTGCCCCTCTTGGAAGGGGGCCGCTTGCCGGAGTCCAGAACCACTGGAGGTTCCGACGCGGCGTTCGGCTGGGGGCCGAACTTGGAGCCCTTGGGAGTCTTGCTCCCTTCGCGCCTGGATTCCGAAAGGTCTCCTTGAGGCGCCTTCGGGATTGTCTCCCCCCGGCTCAGTGCCCCTTGAGACAGTACCACGACATCGTCCGTAGGGCGAGGAGAGGAGGCGGTTGGAAGTGTATCACTATCCATATCCGACGAGTCCAAGGAACCGTCCGACGAGGATACGTCTATACAGGCTCGAGGCGGACTGCATGATCATATTCGACGTTAGGAGAAGCAGTGCAATAAAAGTATGCTATGAGTTACTCTGGTATCCGAATACTTATGACTTTTCCAGGGGCTTGGCCCTGAGTAACCACTCGTCTTCGCTGTCTGCGGCGGTGGTGGAACAGTTCGGAAGGAGAGTCCTTTCCTTCTTGGACCCTTCGGCTTCCCCGGTTGGGGCGGCCTTCCTTTTCTTGTCTTCCCCGGCTGAAGGGGGAGAGTCTTCATCTTCCTCCTCCTCGTTTTCACGGGAGGAGTGCGTCTTGGAGTTATCGGACAATGAGTCCGATACCACCTGGCGCCGGGAACTCTTTCGGGTTCCCTTGGCCTTCTTCTTGGTCTTCTCCGGCACCTCATAAGGAGCCGAAGTCCGCATCTCCGTCAGGAGAGCATCTGCAGGATCTTCGGGTAGAGGGGCCAGACAGTTAATCTGCTCCGATGTCTCCACCTAGTCCTATCAAAGGCATGGGAGCTCAGACCCCGCACATGGTTAAGCTATGGAAAATAAATACCCTACCAGATGTACAGAACTTACCGGATTCACAGGGTGCTTCGCGCTTAGCCCGCGGTCCTCGGTAAGAGAAGGAGGGACCTCGGCGCCCTTGAACAGCACCTTCCAGATGTCCTTATGCGTCATGTCGAAGAGCTCACGTAGAGTCTGGTGCTGGGCCGGGTCGAACTCCCATAAGTTGAAAGCCCGTTGTTGACACGGGAGGATCCGGCGGAAGAGCACGACCTGGACTATGTTGACAAGTTTAAGTTTCTTGCTTATCAAGTTCCGGATACACTTCTGGAGTCCGTCCAGCTCCACCGATGAACCCCAGGACAGGCCCTTCTCCTTCCAGGAAGTGAGCCGCGTGGGGATTCCGGATCGAAACTCGGGGGCCGCCACCCAGTTGGTGTTGCGCAGCTCGGTGATGTAGAACCACCCCGATTGCCACCCCTTTATGGTCTCCACGAAGGAGCCTTCGAGCCATGTAACATTGGGCATTTTTCCCACCATGGCTCCACCGCATTCCGCTTGTTGGCCGCCTACTACCTTCGGCTTGATATTGAAGGTCTTCAGCCATAGGCTGAAGTGGGGCCGGATGCGGAGGAAAGCCTCGCACACGACGATGAACGCCGAGATGTTGAGGATGAAATTCGGGGCCAGATCATGAAAGTCCAGCCCATAATAGAACATAAGGACGCGGACGAATGGATGGAGGGGAAACCCCAGTCCGCGGACAAAGTGGGGGAGGAAAACCACCCTTTTGTGAGGTTCTGGGGTAGGGACGATCTGCCCCGAGGCTGGCAGCCGGTGCGTGATATCCGCGGCTAAGTATCCGGCCCCACGTAGTTTTTTGATGTGTCCCTCCGTGACGGAAGAGACCATCCACTTGCCTCCCGCTCCGGACATGTTTGGAGAGAGTTGGGGAGAAGGATGTGGACTTGGGCGCTGGAGCTCGAGTGCGCGAGAATGGATGAGCAAGGAGGAAGAAGGCGTGGGTAGAAAAAGGTGAAACCTTATCCCTTTATAAGGGTGGACGAAACTATGCGCCCCCACCAGCCTGGTAAAACTCGCTTATCCCCCAAGCGCCGTAATTGATGGCGCGGTTGGGTTACCCACATCCGTATTGATGGGAATCCCGTAATAAGGGGACACGATCTCTGCTTTGACAAGACGTGCCAAGGAAACCGCCTCATGAAACACGCTGGGATAGGTTATGAAAAACAATTCGAATAAAGACCTAGCTATGGTGTGATGCCACGCTACGGGGTACGTCAGCAAATTGGATTTGTGGAAATATTATTCTCTCTATGGTGGTATGTGGAACTTGTTTTGCAGAGCCGGACACGATCCTCGTGTTCAAAATCTTCTATGAAGTATTCGGAGGAGGAACCCGCCTTGCAATGTCGAAGACAATCTGTGCGCCGGACTAATCGTCATTGAAGCCTGGTTCAGGGGCTACTGAGGGAGTCCTAGATTAGGGGGAATCCGGACAGCCGGATTATATCCTTTGGCCGGACTGTTGGACTATGAAGATATAAGATTGAAGACTTCGTCCCGTGTCCGGATGGGACTCTCCTTGGCGTGGAAGGTAAGCTTGACAATGCGGATATGTAGATCTCCTTCCTTGTAACCGACTCTGTGTAACCCTAGCCCCCTCCGGTGTCTATATAAACCGGAGGGTTTTAGTCCGTAGGACAACATACAATCATACCATAGGCTAGCTTCTAGGGTTTAGCCTCTCTGATCTCGTGGTAGATCAACTCTTGTACTACTCATATCATCAAGAACAATCAAGCAGGATGTAGGGTTTTACCTCCATCAAGAGGGACCGAACCTGGGTAAACATCGTGTCCCCTGCCTCCTGTTACCATCTGCCTAGACGCACAGTTCAGGACCCCCTACCCGAGATCTCTCGGTTTTAACACCGACAATATGGTTGCCAGGTTTGGTGGTGGTAAGGTGAGGCACCAAATGGAGCACTTCCTTTATCAAGCAATACTCCATGCCAACCATCTGTATCTTGGCATCACCGAAAGGGGTCGATCGGACTCGAGTACTGACAAGGTCCATGTAGCTGCCAATTCAGAGGTGGCAAGGCGGGACACCATGTGGAGCGTTGTCCATGCCATTTGGATCCTAGCACCTCCGAGAGGGCTATAGCTGGATTTGAGCACCGCTGAGGTCTATATGGTTGCCAGGTTTGGTGGTGGTAAGGTGAGGCACCAAGTCGAGCACTTCCTTTATCAAGCAATACTCTATGCCAACCATTTGTATCTTGGCATCGCTGAAAGGGGTCGATCGGACTCGAGTACCGACAAGGTCCATGTAGCTGCCAATTCAGAGGTGGCAAGGCGGGACACCATGTGGAGCGTTGTCCATGTCATTTGGATCCAAGCACCTACGAGAGGGCTATGGATGGATTTGAGCACCGCTGAGGTCCATATGGTTGCCAGGTTTGGTGGTGGTAAGGTGAGGCACCAAGTGGAGATCTTCCTTTATTAAGCAATACTCCATGCCAACCATCTGTATCTTGGCATCGCTGAAAGGGGTCGATCGGACTCGAGTACTGACAAGGTCCATGTAGCTGCCAATTCAGAGATGGCAAGGCGGGACACCATGTGGAGCGTTGTCCATGTCATTTGGATCCTAGCACCTCCGAGAGGGCTATGGCTGGATTTGAGCACCGCTGAGGTCCATATGGTTGCCAGGTTTGGTGGTGGTAAGGTGAGGCACCAAGTGGAGCACTTCCTTTATCAAGCAATACTCCATGCCAACCATCTGTATCTTGGCATCGCCGAAAGGGGTCGATCGGACTCGAGTACTGACAAGGTCCATGTAGCTGACAATTCAGAGGTGGCAAGGTGGGACACCATGTGGAGCGTTGTCCATGTCATTTGGATCCTAGCACCTCCGAGAGGGCTATGGCTGGATTTGAGCACCGCCGAGGTCCGTATGGTTGCCAGATTTGGTGGTGTAAGGTGAGGCACCAAGTGGAGCACTTCCTTTATCAAGCAATACTCCATGCCAACCATCTATATCTTGGCATCGCTGAAAGGGGTCGATCGGATTCGAGTACTGACAAGGTCCATGTAGCTGCCAATTCAGAGGTGGCAAGGCGGGACACCATGTGGAGTGTTGTCCATGTCATTTGGATCCTAGCACCTCCGAGAGGGCTATGGCTGGATTTGAGCACTGCTGAGATCCATATGGTTGCCAGGTTTGGTGGTGGTAAGGCGAGGCACCAAGTGGATCACTTCCTTTATCAAGCAACACTCCATGCCAGCCAGTTGTATCTTGGCATCGCTGAAAGGGCTCGATCGGATTCGAGTACTGACATGGTCCATGTAGCTACCAATTCAGAGATGGCAAGGCGGGACACCATGTGCAACGTTGTCCATGCCATTTAGATCCTAGCATCGTCGAGATGGCTATGGCTGGATCCGAGCACCCACGGGGTCCATATGGTTGCCAGGTTTGGTGGTGGTAAGGTGAGGCACTAAGTGGATCACTTCCTTTATCAAGCAACACTCCATGCGAGCCATTTGTTTCTCGGCATCGCTGAAAGGGCTCGATCGGATTCGAGTACTGACATGGTCCATATAGCTGCCAATTCAGAGGTGGCAAGGCGGGACAACATGTGCAGCGTTGTCCATGTCATTTGGATCCTAGCACCTCCGAGAGGGCTATGGCTGGATCCGAGCACCCGCGGGGTCCATATGGCTCCTAGATTTGGCGGCAGTGAGGTGGGCACCATTTGGAGTGCTGCCTTCACCACACAACAATTTGAAGGTCATGTTCTTCAGTTTCCCGAATTCTTTTGAGGATGGTCTGAAAGTCAGGCCGAAGACTACAAAAGTTTTATTTGCTGGATATTGAAAAACATTGTCGAATTATTTCTTAAGCTTTTTTAACCATACCTATGAAAGTTGGGCCAATCATTTCGAAATTCATCTCCAAACTCTTTGAAAGGTCTCCCAAATTTTCTCTCCTTTGTGAAAAGCTCACTCCGAAATGTTGAAAGCATCTTGGCTTCTTAGTTGAATCTTACTGTCTTATATACCGAAACTCCTTGAATCTCAACCCCCCTCACTCATACATTATTTTTCCTATAAGATAAGCGTCGGACGAGGGAGGAGGGGGGGCACGACAATGTCGAAAACGAGGAATTTCTCTCGCAACCGTAAGACGCTCCGTTGTGATGACTCTAAGTACACTGGATGGCCTCGATGAAGGCCCTTCACATCACCCGACCGATGCCTGCTAAACCTCAGTTCCAAGAAATTACATCTTCTAGCAAGACGTGGCAAAATTTCGTGTTTTGACCCTTTTCTGAAACCTATTCAAGATTTGACCCTAGTTTGATTTTTTTTTTTTGAGATCTGACCCTTTTGCTACCGCCAGAGTCCATGGCGGTAGGGTCTAACAGCCTACCGCAAGAGACTTTGGCGGTAGGAAACATCGCTACCGTCACCGCCAAGGTGCTTGGCGTTAGGCACGAGCACACACTGTATTCAATACTTATGAGGTTTTTGGCGGTAGGGCATGCAACCCTACCACCTTGGCGGTAGGCTGTTATACCCTACCGTCATGGTCCCTGACGGTAGCAAAAGGGTAAGATCTCGATTTTTTTTTAAACTAAAGTCAAATCTCGAATAGACTTTAAAAAAAGTCAAAACACGAAATTTAGCCGCTTCACCGCATTGCCCAGGTAAACAAGAAACGAAAAGAATCACCACTCGAAAGGGTAAATAATCGGAGGGAACAACCATGTCGTAGGACGCGGTGAGCTGGGAGAGAGACAGGCGATCGGAAATATTATACCGGGTGCGCTACTCGGGGGGGACAGGGAGGGCCCCGCGGCTTGGGGGCTGTCGGGGGCGGTGTGTCACGAGGCGCGTGCGGCTGTCGGCGTCGCCCTCCCTCTTTCCGTGTGCGTGTCAGTGTCTGATTCACTCCCCTACTCCCTACCAAGAGACCACCACCAAATTAATCAGCCCCCATCCTTCCCGTCCTCCTCCTCCCCCTCCCCCTCCCCACCCCCACATTTCTCTTCTACTGACGCTGCCGCTCCCCTCTCCCTCCTCGACCCCGCGCTAGGGTTTCCCCCCGCGCCGCCGCTGCCGCGACCCCCGGATGCCGCCCGCGGCCATGCCACCGCCGCCCCCGCCCCCGCAGGGCGCCTCCACAGGTACGCGCGCGCAGATCTGGCCCCCTTTCGTCCCCCTGAGTCTCCTCCTCCTCCTCCTCCTCCTCCTCCTCCTCGTGCCTGACGTCTCGTGGGTTTGGCGGAGCAGGGGATCCGCTGTACGACGAGCTCTGGCACGCCTGCGCCGGCCCGCTCGTCACCGTGCCGCGCGTCGGGGACATGGTCTACTACTTCCCGCAGGGCCACATCGAGCAGGTCCGCCCGCCGCCCCCCTCCTTGTTCCCCCCATCTCCCCTCCCGCGATTCGGCGCGGGAAGGTCGCTGCTACGCGGTTCGCGCGCTGAATTCCGCTTTTCCGCTTTGGGTTTTGGCTTTTTCATTTCAGGTGGAGGCCTCCATGAACCAGGTCGCCGCCAACCAGATGCGCCTCTACGATCTGCCCTCCAAGCTGCTCTGCCGCGTCCTCAACGTCGAGCTCAAGGTGCCCGCCCAATTTCGCCCCGCCCTCCCTCTCCCGCCCGCTTCCCGCGCTCAATTCCGCCCAATTTCCACATCCGCTTGCCCTGCTCCGAAATTCGATTCGGTCGCCTCACTTTTTCTGTCGATTTTTTTTTGGCAGGCGGAGGCGGACACGGACGAGGTCTACGCGCAGGTCATGCTCATGCCGGAGCCGGAAGTAAGCCCTTCCCTCGATCTCTCCCGCCGAAATGAATGTTTTGGGGATCCCCTTTTCTTCTGCTCGAGGGTGTTCATTTCGTCTCGACATGTATTTTTCAGCAAAGTGAGGCGACGACGGACAAGTCGAGCCCTGCAGCAGGAGGCACCACGCCTGCCAGGCCGGCGGTGAGGTCCTTCTGCAAGACCCTGACCGCGTCCGACACCAGCACACATGGCGGCTTCTCCGTGCTGCGCCGCCACGCTGATGAGTGCCTCCCTCCCCTGGTATGTCTGCATTCTACAATAAAAGTTATAAGGAACCTTCCTAGTGTATGGCTTGCCGTCGGTTTGTGCCATTCGCTGACCTGATCTGTTTGGCAGGATATGACGCAGTCTCCTCCAACACAAGAGCTCGTGGCAAAGGATCTGCATGGCATGGAGTGGCGCTTCCGCCACATTTTCCGCGGTAACTATGTGTTCCTTGCCTTACCGCGATATTTAGCAGTTTGGCATCACCATGTATATATGCCAGTGTGATCTGAAGCTGACAAATTCAGCAGACCATTTTGTTGTAGGAGCTTAGTTATGATCGACAATGCAATACATATTAAACCTGTCTACAATTTGGAGAATGGTTATCTTGTAGTTGATGCTGATAGTGATCAATAATAATTGTGTCAACTTACTGCAAATCAACAGGGCAACCTAGGAGGCATCTCCTTCAGAGCGGCTGGAGCGTCTTTGTCAGTTCCAAAAGGCTTGTTGCTGGGGACGCCTTCATTTTCCTCAGGTCTGCTGTTGTTTCCTTTCCCCCAAGCATACCAATTCCCAGTTCGTTACTAATTCGGTTCTGCTCCATGCAGAGGAGAGAGCGGCGAGCTTCGTGTTGGTGTGAGGCGGGCTATGAGACAGCTTTCCAACATAGCTTCTTCGGTCATATCTAGTCATAGTATGCACCTTGGAGTCCTTGCAACTGCATGGCATGCTATCAACACAAAAACCATGTTCACTGTCTACTACAAACCCAGGTATATCAACATCTCTTTGGCAATCATACTGCTTTATCTTTATCTATTTATTCGTTTTCACTGTCTCATTCTGATTACTTACCCTTGTCTAATCACCGTGTCGATTTTAGGACAAGCCGTTCTGAGTTCATTATTCCATATGATAAATATATGGAGTCTGTTAAAAACATTTATTCTATTGGGACGAGGTTCAAGATGAGGTTTGAAGGGGAAGAGGCACCAGAGCAGAGGTAACTGTTGTACTGTATTTGCTTTCCCTACAAAGTTGGTTTTGTTTGCATTATCCCCTGACAGCACTAACTCATCATTTGTAATCTGCTGTCCCGTTTGTCATGTAGGTTTACTGGTACCATAGTGGGCAGTGATAATCTCGATCAATTGTGGCCGGAATCAAGCTGGAGATCCCTTAAGGTAACTGGTTGATCACTGTTTTTTTTTGTATACGACCGGAAGAGTCTCATGCTTATACCGGAAGAGTCTCATGCTTATTGACGATTGCTGCTTCTACTTAGGTGCGTTGGGATGAGTCGTCAACTATTCCACGGCCAGATAGAGTCTCTCCTTGGGAAATAGAGCCCGCTTCATCACCTCCTGTTAACCCGCTTCCTCTTTCTCGGCCCAAACGATCTAGACCAAATGTTCCTCCAGCTTCTCCTGAATCGTCTGTTCGTACAAAAGAAGGTGATCATTGTTAGTCTTACTGGAAGCTTGGTGAAATAAATATACGTTCCATATCTGACTCTTGAAATGCTGCTGCCATTTGCAGGTGCAACTAGGGCTGATATGGATTGTGCTCAAGCACAACGAAATCAAAATAACACTGCCCTGCCAGGTCAAGAACAGAGGAGCAATAAGCTAACTGACATTAATGACTTTGATGCCACTGTTCAGAAGCCTATGATGTGGTCACCACCCCCACCACCCAACATTGGAAAAAACAACTCACTAACGTTTCAGCAGAGGCCCTCCGTGCATAATTCGATTCAGTTGGGAAGGCGTGAAACTGACTTTAAGGACGCCAGTTCTGGTGCTCAACCTTTTGGTGATTCCCTAGGCTTCTTCATGCAGACAACCTTTGACGAGGCTCCAAATCGTCTTAGTTCATTCAAGAACCAGTTTCAGGACCACAGTTATGCTCGTCAATACGCAGATCCATACTTATTTATGCATCAGCAACCTTCCTTGACTGTTGAATCAAGTAGAAAGATGCACACAGAGAACAATGAGTTGCATTTCTGGAATGGGCCGAGCACTGCGTACGGTAATTCAAGAGATCAAGCACAAGACTTCAGATTTACAGAACACCAATCAAACTGGTTAAGTCCGCAGTTCTCCCGGGCAGAACAGCCACGAGTGATCAGGCCTCACGCATCAATAGCTCCTATTGAGCTGGAGAAAACAACAGAAGGCAGTGATTTCAAGATCTTTGGGTTTAAAGTTGATACTGCCAGTGCTGGTTTTAACCATTTGAACTCCCCAATGGCTGGAACGCATGAGCCTGTGCTACAAACTCAACCATCTGTATCATTAGATCATTTGCAAACTGATTGTTCTCCTGAGGTGTCCTTAAGCATTGCTGGGACGACTGAGAATGAGAAAAACACGCAGCAATGTCCGCAGAGTTCAAAAGACGTCCAAAGCAAGTCCCATGGTGCTTCCACAAGGAGTTGCACAAAGGTAGAGTCTTGTTTTCTCTTATGTTCATGCCAGCTGCAAGTCTTACTTGATGTTAAAATGTTCCTGTGGCATTTTCTTACTTCTGTTCAGTTTCTGCTGTCAGTCGACAATAAATTATCCGTTCATTAGCTAGTTGTGGAAATGTTTGTTTGCCCTCATGTTGCTAATAATATTAAATAGTCCGAATTTGTTTGCTGAAAACATTTGAATTCCCACCTCATGTGAACAAATGCTTGAGTAGGTGTATGTTTCAGGCTGACTGATATTAGGGATTATATGTCTCTGTCCACTTGTATTGTTATGAGCAACGCTGTTTGATCTATGCATGCGAACACTATGCACATATTATCATAGGATCGTCTCGCATAACCTTGTCTGCTAATGATACATGTATCGTCCACGGTTTTGCAGGTTCATAAGCAAGGTGTTGCACTTGGTAGATCAGTGGATCTCTCAAAGTTCGTTGACTATGATGAACTCACAGCTGAGCTAGACAAGATGTTTGAATTTGATGGCGAACTGATGTCCTCGAACAAAAATTGGCAGATCGTCTATACTGACAATGAGGGTGACATGATGCTCGTGGGAGACGATCCATGGGAGTGAGTCTCTGTCTTGGTGCTTGCTTAGCAGAACTTCCCTTCCTAGTGCTAATACCGCATCGTTCTGTGAGCAGGGAATTCTGCAGCATAGTGCGCAAGATATGCATTTACACCAAGGAGGAGGTCCAGAAGATGAACTCGAAACCATCTGGCCCAAGAAAGGAGGAAGGTTCACTGGATGGTGACGGCGCAAGTGAGAAGGCCCATCTTCCTGCATCAAGCGATTTAAATTCTAGCCAACTAGGTATGTGCTTTCTAAAACCACATGCAATCGGTCAAGTTCACACTGTTTTCGGTGCATCAAATCCGTTTGCATGATTGTTGTTTGCTATCGCAAGCATCACCCACCGGAAGCGACTGACCGTTCAGATGTTGGCCTTGGCGGTCTCTGCAGGTTGTGTTAAGGCCGACTGAGGCGAGGTATCGCGGGGGGCTGGGTCCCAGCAAAGAAGTAACAACCCCTGAAGTACGGTCTATTGCTATTGCTATTGCTATTGTTGATCAGCCCCCTCCCCCACCCCCACCCCAACCCACCTTCTGATGCAACAACCCCTTGGGTGTACTGTAGTTACTAGTAGGAAATGTAGAGACTTTGGTGCGCAATCGCGCTTGTCGGCTGGTTTGCTCTTTGGCAGAGAAAGATCTAGGGCCAAGGTTGCCCCTTGCCTGGGTGCTCATTGGCGATCCGATCCATCCCTGATGTAAATATTTATGTATGTAGGTAGCGTTAGTATGTAATCGGTCTGTATTAACCATCCATGAACCAGCGGTGTCTTGCCTATCTATTCCGGGAGTGACAGTGGTAGTAGTACATGTATGGCTGATCCTGCCTGTTTAATGCATGAATTGGATACGGTGGTGGCTTGTCGATTGTTGTAGAGTTGGCAGGGCGCATGATGCGCGCTCTCGACCGTATGTATAAACACACAAGTAGTACCTGGTGTGGTGGGGCATCACCGGTCGCTGGACCCTCCGCCGAACTGTGTGGGTTGAGCCTTTGCTCCTGACCAGTCAAGAGGACGGCCGCATCTCGATCGATCAACAGCACGCCGTGGCAAGATCTCACCTACTCCTACCTTTTAATGTCTGTTTTGATGCAAAGGAATTTCCTGGCATAGTACATTAGGATGTTTTGATTTGATTCATAGAATTGGAATCACCATGAGAAGATCCAAATGATTGCTTTGCACCCTATTTTGAAGGAAATTTTCCATCCATTCAAAACTTCTTACGGTTCCTTTTGTTTTCCCCGCATCATCAAACACCGTCTAGTCCAAATTCCCATGGTTTGCTGATTCTATAGGATTTAAGCGGGCGTTGCCATTTCCATCCTATGGTTTGCTAATTCTGTATATGATTTAAGTGGGCATTGCCACTTCCACCCTATATTTTTCGTACTTCTATGTTTTGAAATATCTGTGAACCAAAGAGACCCTGCAAGAGATTAAAAGAAAGAAGCACATCCCTGAAAGTGATATCGTGAGCTCGAGCTCACAGAATCTTGAGTGAATAGTGAATTCCAAAGAAATAGTAAAACAATTCACAAAATTCTGATTTTTTGGCAACAAATACTGATGTTTTTTTCTACACCCCCATGCAAAATTTTGCAATGTAATCACATTTGTGGAGGTGTAGACAAAAGAAAACTGATGCTCCAAAACACTTCCAAATACCGCCACGAATGTGATTTCATCCTGAAAATTTGCACGCATGTAGAAAAAGCACCAATGTTTCTTGCCAAAAATCCAGAACCTTTTATTTTTAACTCTTTTTTTTCTTCTGGATTTTACTGTTCATCCGAGCTCCTGTGAGCTCGAGCTACATACTCCATTTCTGCACATCCTTCCAAGAAAAGAAGAATAAGCACATAATGTAGGCCAATTATTATCTACAAAGTAAATTGCACACTTGACCACATTTTTGCCATGTTAGAGCATCTACAGTTGGGCTCCCCAACCCCCTATGCCCAGGCGGAAGTCCCGATCACCGCCTGGTCAAAAATTCCCAACCCAGACGGGCTCTCATCTTTCACTAAACACTCGTGCTGACCAACACCTATCATATCCAGCCCAAATTTGAGATGGATATGGGGAGGCCCATGCGTGGCTAGCCACGCCCGTCATGTCAGACTAACTGCAGGGACCCACTCGGTAACCCATCGGTCCGACGGCCGAGGCGGTGCAGACGCATGCATGGTGTCGCTCCGGATCGCCCCCCGAGGCTCCAAGTACAACTATCTAAGCCAGATGATGGCTCCCAACCCTAGCCGCATCCATTTCGCTCCCCTCCACGCCGCCACCAACCCATTCGTTCACCGTTCGTAGCTATGCCCCGACAGAGGATGACCACGTACGCTATGCCCACTCCGGAGCGCTGGGTGCAGCTCATAGAGGAGATCCGGGCACGGTGTGTCACTCGGTTTGCAGTCGGCTGGCCTGTCTCCGGACTCTTCGAAGCAGGACAAGGAAGAGGAGGAGTAGGTGCCGAACGTGTGATCAAGGAGGAGAAAAGAGGAGGAGGAGGAGGAGGAGTAGCCGGCGCTTCCGGTTTCCGAAGCTAGATTGAGCATGGCTGACGCACTGGGTGAGTTTGAGGTCACCCAAGCGGAGGAAGCGGCGGAGCAGTAGGTCGGAGGATTTGCTAAGGACGCATCCCGGTTGTGTGTGTAGACATTTTAGGGGTGACCCGTCATTGTTTAGGGGGCCGGATTAGGTAGGTCCAGCTGTAGACGCTCTCCGAGTGCATTGTACTCCCTCCGTTTATTTTTAGTCCGCATATAAGGTTTGATGAAAGTCAAGCTTTGTAGAGCTCATCTAACTTTATAATAAAAAAAATATAAACATTCACAAATATGAGATCAATATTATCAGATGCACCATGAAACGTATTTTCATACTATATAGTTTTAGTATTGTAGATGCTCATATTTTTTTTAATATAAATTTGATTAAACTTTGTGTAGTTTGACTTTGACCAAATCTTATATAAAGAAAACGGAGGGAGTACTTATCGCATGGTATGGTCCACACGCCAACGCGTGCGCCCTTGTCGTCAGTCAGCCTCAGTTGGCTGGCCGGCGCGTCTCGGAGTACCTTTCCTTCCTTCTTGCTTGACCAGGGCGAGCACGCGGCCAACGGGCCTCCTCAACCAACTACCAGTTTTGGCCTGGGGATCAGGGTCTGCCTTGGACGGCTTGCGGAGGTCAGGATTGGACAAAAAGCCCGAAAAAACAAGAGCTGCCCAGCTGCCCAACGGGGCCGTGACCAGCCTGGCCCTTGAAGCTGAACCCCCTCCCTTCCCTTTCACAGGAAAAGAAAAGGATCCCCGATTCCGCTTCTGCGGCGCTGCTCATCGACGCCGGCCCGCCGGTCGTACCACCGTCCGCCAACGACTTCCGTCGGCTCCAGTCCAGACTCCAGAGGACCGGCTACGCGCCATCCACACCATCTCTCCTTCGTTAAAACCCTTCCTTTTGTCCACGCGACCTACGCCACCTCTTTTCCTTTCGTCTCGCATATCCTATTCGCTCTTCTTCTCTTCTCCCCTGTTCCAGAGCCCCCCACCGACCCCGACCCGCCCTCCCCGCCACGCCACCTCCACCTCCACCTCCACCTCCACCTCCACGGCCTCGCCATGCCGCCGCTCCCCACGATGGTCCACTCCTCCTCCTTCCTCCTCCCGTCCCCGCCGCATCCTACCGCGGCCGACGCCGCCGACGCCGGCAGCGCGGTCTCCTACGCCGTCGTCGTCCTCAACCAGCGCCTCCCGCGCTTCGCGCCCCTGCTCTGGACCCGAGGTAACCAACCAACCAATGAGCCCCCTCCCCCCCTCCCCTCTGTCCCGCCTCATTACTATCATAATGGCTTTCCCTCTCCGTCGTCTGCTCAACTGACGCGGTTCCTTCTCTCGCCTCCTTCTTGTGTGCAGCGAAGCTCAGGGTGTGCGCGGACGGCGGCGCCAACCGGCTCTTCGACGGCATGCCGGAGCTGCTCCCGGCCGAGGACCCCGACGAGGTCCGCCTCAGGTGATCCATCAAAGTCTTCTCCGCCTTCCTCTTTTTTGTTTTTTTCTACCCCGATAGCTGCGTGCCTACGCCTCCCACCTGTTCCTGGTTGACTCTGCCTCTCCGTGGATCAATGCCCATCACGTGCTTGTTGGAATGCGTCGGAGATATACTAGCTGTAAACAAAAAATTCCTTTTGGTTTGTATGCCTGTGCTGTTGCGTGCAAGCATGAACGCTGGCATGCCAACGCATATATAGCTGTAAAAAAAACTCACTCTGAATTCGCTTCTCAATATACCTTTTTTGGCACGCCGCGTCTCGGCATCTGCCTTGTTTGTTTTAGCAATACTTACATTGTACTACTACAGTCCGTTGGCATGGTATGTGTTTAGTCAAAAACTGCAAGTTTGCCCCCTATATGCTTTTCTTCCATGTGTTCCAGTAAAGATTCAGAGTTTCTTGGGACGAGACACATCAACTACTTCAGCTAATGAATTTTCGGTCTTCGCATTTGATGTAGTTAGTATCTGTCATTTTTAAATGGCTAGCACACCTTTTCATTTGATATTCTTTTTTTTTATTGAGATGGCATTTGGTATTCTTTTTGAAACATATTACAAAGTTCAACTCTGCTTGGGTTATCTATCTATGCTGAAGAGTTGTTTATGAAGGAAAAATGCTCTTAATAAGTTTACCTAAGGTGCCACCAGAGGGCTTGGCAGATTAAATCATACCACGGCGATAAATCAGATTAAATGTTCGCCCATGCCAGATAGTAGTAGTTGGGAAGAGATTTGAGAACCTATTTATTGGTAGTTGGGAAGTAGGTTTAAGACAGATTTCTTTGCTGGTTGTTTGTATGCGACGATTCCATTCATTAATTTGTCCTTACCTTCCTGCAGGTACAAGCCCGACGCAATCGAAGGAGATATGGATTCTGTAAGGCCAGAAGTGAAGGAATACTATTCCAGTTTGGTAAGTAACTAATTTAAAACTCCCTTTATCATACCTTGCTGAAAATGAGATGCTGAAGCTGATAGCTCAACCAAAAATCATATTGTATGCAACAACTGTCCAGGGCAGTTTCTATTATGTTAGGGAGAAAGATATCATGCGTAGCAAAAATACAAGCAGAAAGATAGTATCATCTTTTAGCCGTCTTGGTCCACATGAATATGTTTGTGATTCGGTTTTGGACCGTTGTGTGATGTTAGCTATAATGGGCTATGAAAATATCAGAACTTCATGTCTACAAGTTTAGATGACTCTTACTGACAACAATGCGGGGAAGAAATCTATTTTCTTGTGTGAAATCAAACTGCTGAAATAATTACATTGATTAAGTTGTCCTAATTATCCTAGAAAACCAGGAAGGGAGCGATGCCTTGTTTTATTGTATTTTTAGTAGGCTTTTGTTTCTATACCAATATTTTTGGTATGCTTGTCCTGGTAAATGCAAGTACTACTTCAGTGTTGATTAAATTGGCATGGCCAGTTGTAACCGTAGCCGTGAAAGGAGCGATGCCTTGTTTTATTGTATTTTTTAGTAGGCTTTTGTTTCTATACCAATATTTTTGGTATGCTTGTCCTGGTAAATGCAAGTACTATTTCAGTGTTGATTAAATTGTCATGATCAGTTGTACCCCTAGCTGTGAACCTCAAGTTTCTTCCTGGAAATGTTGTGGAGTGGCAGCAGGGATAATGTAAATGTAAACCAAGTTTATGTACATTTGATTTGCCCTGCTTTACTACTTTTTGAGAGAGAGAGGCAACATGAATGTCAACGCTGGGCATTATTAGTATTCTGTACAATAGATGATTTTTCTGGTTTAAGATTAGCCAATGAGGCCTTGAAACTGGGACAGGAACGATTGGTTACTTACAGCAAAATGATATATTTCACAACACCCTTCTTTGATCAATTGCAGGGTACCCAAATAATTGACGATTCACATGATCAGGACACCACAGACTTGAACAAATGCATATCGTTCATCACTAGAAATCCACCCGGGCCAGACAATTCTAATGTACACCAGATCAGTTTTCAGTATTTACTCCAGATCAGTCTTTGCAACACCCGCTTATACAGATGTTACTCTGTTTTGTTTAACTGCAGCTCTGCATTCTCGTTCTCGGTGCGCTTGGAGGAAGGTTCGATCACGAGATGGGGAACATGAACGTACTGTATCGCTTCTCAAGCACCAGGATCATCCTCCTGTCAGACGACTCCTCCATCTTCCTGCTCCCAAGGACGCACAGTCACGAGATCCGCATCGAGCGGTTGGTCGAGGGTCCTCATTGCGGACTGATCCCCATGGGTGCGCCATCAAACAGCAGCACCACCACCGGTCTGCGATGGAACCTAGGTACAGGAATCTAAGCTAAAATGCAACCTCATTTTTGTATGGCAACATGATCTGATAGCCCTGCTGAATTTCTCTCTCCAGATAATACCAGCATGAAGTATGGTGGATTGATGAGCACATCAAACATTGTGGAGGACGAGATTGTAACGGTCACTTCGGATTCTGATTTGATTTGGACAATATCTCTTCGGAAACACGCTTAAATTGTGTTATTGTACAGTAGGTTATGGTCCAAATTTTGGCTCGTCAGTTCTACGTGGAGGGGATTCGACAAATTATACTGTGATGTGATGATATAGCTCATTCTATTAGATATTTGGCATAACCGGAGGGACAGGTGTCCATGTATTTCAGCATCTTACTGACTTATTTGTGCATTTCATATTGTCAAAATGCAACATGCTTATTCGAGCTGTGGACCCGTCCACAATTTCTGACATGGACTTCAGGTATGTGTGTGCACGTGCTCCTGTGGTGGTTCAAGTTTAGTGTCTCTTGGTTTGTGTTTGCATTCGGAGCACAGTAAAAAGTGAATATCACGATACCCAAACTAAAGAAGAACTCATGCAACAAAAAAAAACACCTCATCTTTTGAGGGTTTTTATTGCAAAAGCACAACTTGTAGGCTAATGATTGTCAAAGGACCTTATTTGTTTTCAGGTTGCTTACCACACGGGCCATGTTAAAATTGATTCTCTGCTGCCCAACAGGTTCGAGTCTCAGACTTTGCGGGTGCTTAGATTGCTTCTTCCATGAAAATATACTGCCAGAGGCTCAGTCTTGGTTGATCTCGGTTTTTTATGTTAAAACTGGCCGGTAGGGCCCGCCCAAATCCGGTATTAGTTGTCAATACTGACCGGCAGGGCCCGCTTGTCCATGCGATGACCATGGCTTTAAGGCTGCTTTCAATGCATGGATGCTTAGATGAGGTACTAAGCACATTAAATAGCTTAGCAACTATACTCCCCAATGCATAGGTGTTTAGCTTATGGTTGCTAAGCTTACTTCATTTAATCATTTAGCAACTAAAGCTCTTCATGTATTGGTGGGCTTCTTTCCTGTAAATGTTTTGCCTAGGTTCACGCACTTAGCATTGGTTCTTCCTGGGGTCACTACACTCATCTCTCTCCTCTTAAATAACCCGCCACATCAGATTTTTTGCCTACGTGGAAGGCTTAGCACCTGTACAAGGTGGAGCATTGGGAGGGGCCTAACAAAGGTACCCCAAAGTGGACCATGTAATGAATTTAAATTTAAATTTTGACCACGCTTTGACCGAATCATGACTGAAAAAAAGAGAGTCAAGGTTTCATAAAAAACAGAAAACATTATGAAAAAAATAATACTCTAATAAACAGTTCATTGAAATGCTAGAGAGAATCTTTCTCTGTCTCATGTTTTGCCGTCCAAAATGGACTGACTGAATGCTTCACATGATCCCATTTTTTGCTGAAAAGAAAAGAAGTTTCTAGACGAGCAGCCACCACCATCCACATCCAGCCACGTCCCCATCGCGGATGACGTGGACCGTGACTCCCTCCCCGAGGTGGCGTCCTTATCAGAATCCAAACCCACCATTCTCCCGCTGCCACCGGGCCCCAACCCATCAACCAGTCAGGCCCCACCCCTCAATCCACGATATTTCCCCGGGCCCTCTCCCGCCCACTGCGCGCGGGCCCCGCCACCACATTCCTTTCGTCCTCCCCAAGAGCAGGGCCAGCCTCCTTCTTTCTTCCGCTTGTGATTTGTTTATCAAAGTCGATTTGGTATCAGCGCGGATCGGAACCCACCTCCCGCCGACGCCTCTGAGCCGAGCTGAGCGACACTCGCGGCCGAGCAAACCCTAGCCTGCTGACCGCTCCTCCATGGCGGCCGGCGGCGGGGTGCCGTGGGCGGAGGGGGCCCGCGCCGTCGGGGCCCAGATCCGCAACCGCCTCCGCGTGGCGCCCGTCGACCGCCGCTGGCTCTGGCGCCGCCCCGAGGGCCGCGCCGCATCCGAGGCCGTGCGCCAGTGGTCCGACCGCCTCCGCGCCATCCTGCACCGGGACAAACAGAATCAGGGGCCCGACCAGCAGCAGCAACAGCAGGGCCCCGCGACCCCCGACGCCGCCGCCGCGGCCGCGAGGCCATCCTCCAGCGCCCTGAGGTTCTACAGGAAGAAAGGTATACGATTCTGTCCATCGGTGCCATTGGTCTGTCTGATAGCTCTATGCCAAAACAAAACCATTGCGAAATGAATGCTTGTTTGATGTCACCATTGTTTGTGTATTCTTTGTAGTGCCTGTATCCCTAACAATCTGATTTCAGCCTAATGAGATTATAAATGTGGCGCTCCTGGTTATTCATTTTTTGTTGTGCTCTCATGATAGGAGGGGGGACAAAGATAATACCCCCTCCGTCCGGAAATACTTGTCGGAGAAATGGTTGAACATGGATGTATCTAGAACTACAATACGTCTGCATACATCCATTTCTTCGACAAGTATTTCCGGGCGGAGCCAGTAGATTTTACTGTTTAACTCTTTGTACCAGTTTCTAAATCGCGTCTCTTCCTCAATGCAGTGGGCAAAGAAGTTAACGGGGTTGAAGACTCCGTGATTTTCCGCTCGCTCCAGGCGCTGGCTGTTCCTCTCATTGGAAATGCTTGCCATGTTTTTATGCACGGCCTTAACTCTGTCCAGGTATTGTAGCCGAAGAGTGATTGTT
This sequence comes from Triticum monococcum, assembly GCA_034509565.1. Classification (NCBI taxonomy): domain Eukaryota; kingdom Viridiplantae; phylum Streptophyta; class Magnoliopsida; order Poales; family Poaceae; genus Triticum; species Triticum monococcum. The sequence continues at coordinate 746,732,771 of CM067843.1, read as the reverse complement.
TACCAAAATACTTGCCCGAGACTACTACAGGCTTCTGCTAACCTATTTAGCTGTGAAGATTTATGGTGCAGAGAAACTTCAGCAGGCGTTACAAGAGAGGCCTAAAGACAAGCCGCTGCTAACGGTATGTGCCTATGTGGTCTGAGTAATTGCAAAATGCTACTCTATTGCTGTGTTGCATTGCATGACATGTTGTCTGAAGGTAGCTACTAGTCTATAAACGATACTCTTATATGACTGCAACTTGTACTGAAGTGGTGGATTGGTGGTATATGTCCTTTTAGAAGACGATGACCTGCATATTTTCTCTTCAGAATTGTGGCATCGCTTAACTTGTGAACATTAGTCAAGTTTTATTACATAGCACATTTCTTCGTAACTGCATATTTTTCGCCACTATGCATTCTTCTAATCACCGTATGCTTCTATCATTTTTATAATCCTAGGTCAGCAATCACGTGGCTGCTATGGATGACCCTTTTGTAATTGCCTCCCTTCTGCCACCATCTGTTATGATGGAAGCACAAAAGCTGAGATGGACACTATGTGCGACTGATCGTTGCTTTACAAATCCAGTTCTGTCCACGTTCTTCAGGTCTGTTAAAGTGTTGCCTGTTAACCGTGGTGAAGGCATCTACCAAAAGGTATGAGATACATTTCGTTTATTGTATTTAGGGGTCTAAAGTTATTTACCTCAAGTATGTTTGCAGTAGATTGGCCATCCAAATTTTGATGTTAGTAAACCAGTTTATTTATGGTATATACTTGGAGAAATATTGATATTTAGTTTGTTGACTAATGGTGCCATTTAAACCAGTATCTCATTGTTGGGAGATACTCACTGGGCTTTGCCTAGCTCAGTTAAACTTCCTATCATTGTATTGAACCATGAACTTAACTAACATGCTACATCCTTGTATTCAAAACAAAGTTTTAGCTACCTGTAATATCTAGTGTCTCATTGTTGTTACAAATTCACAATAGGTTTCACAAGTGAATGCCATTGTATGTTTGGATCAGTGCTCTAATCTGCTATGGGTCTTAACCGAGCACTGTAGAATGCACACCATCTTTCCTGGTTCTACCTCTGAAATTAATAGAGGGGATGCAGTATGCCTGTACATGGTTGAGTCTCTTGAGTTTTCTCTTCACAGGACACTACTCTTTTTTGTTGTTGTTTAGGGAATGGATATGGCGCTCTCAAAGCTTAATAATGGCGGATGGGTTCACATATTTCCTGAAGGAAGTCGTTCAAGGGACGGAGGGAAAACCATTGCTCCTCCTAAGAGAGGTGTTGGAAGGTTAGAAGTTTATTTCCTTGTACTGTCTGCAATGAATACCAACTGAGTCTCAACTTCTTTTTGTATAAAAAGCCTGCATTTTGCATATGCATATCAGTTCATCTGAACTTTGTAGTTCATTGTGGAGGTGCACCTATTTAATTTCTCTTTTTTCTTCTTACCAGATTGATTATGGATGCTGACAGCCTACCGGTTGTTGTCCCCTTTGTCCATACTGGGATGCAGGACATAATGCCTGTTGGGAAACGTATCCCAAGAACAGGCCAAAGGGTGTGTGCCCCTGCACGCAACTCATATTTCTTGTTGTCATGGAATTTAGCTGAATACTGAACTATTTATTTATTTGATTCTCTAGGTGATAGTGGTTGTTGGTGACCCAATCAACTTTGACGACCTGATGGCTGAGAACAGTAACGACTCCCAACATATTTCTAGAGGTGACCTGTATGACAAAGTAACCGAAAGGATTGGGCAGCGGCTGCAGCAACTCAAGGTGGAGGTCGACAGATTGGCGGCAGAGCAGAAGGCCGAGCTCCAAAACCGTCACACAGACAACACAGTCAACGACGGGTACAAGGTGTGGCAGCAGGTCGACTGGGAATCGTTCGGCATAGGGAGCATGCTGTCGTCAGCCGAGCATTCATCGGCCCAAGAGCCACCAAAGCAGATCCAGCATGAAGTGCTCCTGGCGGAACAAAGCGTGTCTCCAGCAAAGCAAGCGGAGCCCGAGCCGCGCCTTGATGAGGAACAGAGCGTTTTCCCCCCAATCTCTCGTGTTCCGCACTGGTTCAGCCGCCACACGGACGCGTCCGAGCTCATGGGGTTCGCCTCGCGCGGCCTGGTCCGGAACGGCAGGTCCATGCAGGAGGGGTACCGGCAGTTCCAGGAGCCGTCGGCGTTCAACGCCTGGTGGGAGGCCCAGACGAGCAGCGCGATGATGCCCAGGTGGAGCACCGCTTGACCTAGGCCGCCCTGAAGTCCCTTTTGTACAGTTTTCCGACAAGGACGCCGACACGAATTTAGATAGAATGCCTCTGTTTTTGTTTTGCTGTGCTGGCAGTTTTGGAGCTAGCATGAACGAACAATGAACTGGACACCATAAGTTGTCTTAAGAAGAGATGATGTGAAATTTCGATAGCTGAAGCCAGGTTTGATGTAAGCATACGTCGGCTTCTTATGTGTAAGAACCAGGTAGCTCTTTGAAATGAAGGCATGCAGAAGTCTTTTCCTGTTGCCAGAGAACATGAGCATGCATTCTTTTCGAAAATGGAAGTCTCCTTTGGAGGCAGTGAGGCAGGGGTGGCAATGACAACTCCAGCAGGTGGTCCACCATTCTCTGAGGTTTCTCCCGGTTATCTCCTGATCAATTTTCTTTCTAGAACCATCTCGTGATGGTGGCAGTAGCGGTTGCATCTGCTATTTTTTCCCCCTTTTAAATTACTGAATTCGCGTTGAGATCCCTCCATTATCTTTTCAATAAGGGTGTGGCTAGATCCAAGTCCCAATCAAGTGACTGAACCCATAAAACGATGAAAGAAAATTTTACACGGATCGTTATGTAAGAGCTAGCGAATATTACATCGACTAAGACTGAGATTTAGCAATCTTGTTTCAATAAATTAGATTTTCTTTTAGGGGAATTCAGTAAATTAGACACAGATCTCAAGAGTTACTTCCTTCCTATTTTACCTTGACGCGAAACTCGCTGGCGAAACTTTTTGTCTGGCAACGGTGCAAAAGGTAATCAAAGCCCGCACCGCGAAGCAAACCCCCCAACGTTCACTTGCCAGTTCGAATCTCAATCTCTTCTCTTCATAGCCGTTGCAGCCCACCGCCCCTCCGCATTTTAAACTCCGCCGCCGCCGCAAACCCTTCCTCCATCCATCCATCCCATCCACACGCCGCAGCGCAAAGCCCTCCTCCAAATTAAATCTCTTCCAAATCTCTCGTCCTCCCTCCCCATCTCGGCGTCTCCATCTCCATCCATCGGCAAGCGACCCCATCCCACCCATGGCCCTCCGCGCGCTCGACAACACGCTGCCGGCCGCCGTGGCGGACCAGCGCCCCAAGAAGGCCGCCAAGCTGCTCCCCACTGCGCCCGCCGTCGCCGTCGCCCGCTCCCCCACCGGCAGCGGCGGCAACGGCAAGAAGCGCAACGACGAGAACTCTGCGCCGACGCCCAAGCCCGCGTCGCCGGTTGCGGCGGCTGCGGAGCCGGCCGTGGAGTACGTCCGGTCCGAGGACCTGCTGCCCGTGCCCGCGCCCAAGGCCCGCGCCGCCGGCCTCGTGGCGGGGCTCGACTCCAAGGACTGGGTCAAGGTGTGCGAGGCCCTCAACGACGCCCGCCGCCTCGCCATCCACCACCCCGCCCTCCTCGCCCCCATCCTGTACGTTCCTGATTTTGTCTTTTGAATTTATGGCGAATTTGATTCTGGATCTGACCTGAGATCCGCCTGCGGGTGAATCATGGGGCAGGGAGAAGGTGGTGCTGGGGATGGTGAAGACGATGAAGAACCCGCGCAGCGCGGTGCTCAAGACCTCCGTCATGGCGTGCACGGACGTCTTCGCGGCCTTCGGCAACCTCATCTCCTCGGCGTCCGCGGACGCGTTCGACAAGCTGCTGCTGCAGCTGCTGCTCAAGGCGTCGCAGGACAAGCGGTTCGTGTGCGAGGAGGCCGAGAAGGCGATGCGCGCCATGGCCACCTCCATGCCGCCCCTGCCGCTGCTGAAGAAGCTTAAATCCTACGTCCACCACGCCAACCTCAGGGTCCGCGCCAAGGCCGCCGTCGCCATGGCGCAGTGCGCCGCCAGGATGGTGCGTACCGCTTGTCGACTCAAATCCAGGCAGCGGAACTCGATCTGTCTGTTTCGTTTTACTGACGCACGAATCATGCGTGAATTGGCAGGACGTGGAGACGATGAAGGACTTCGGGCTGCCGGCGCTGCTGCAGGTGGCCGCCGAGCTGCTGAACGACCGGCTGCCGGAGGCTCGCGAGGCCGCCCGCGGCATCGTCGGCTCCACGCACGCCGCCTTCTTCTTCAAGGGGGCCGCCGAGAAGGAGCAGGAGCAGGAGAAGATGGAGAATGAGCTCCAGGAGCAGGAGGAGGTGAAGGAGAATGAGGAAGAAATGGAGGAGAAGGAAGAGGCGTCTGCCGTGGCGGCGGCGTGGGAGAGCCTGTGCGCGCTGAGCCTGTCGCCCATCTCGGCGCAGGCCGTCGCCAAGATCGTCTCGCAGTTGCAGCCGCAGGCGCAATAATCAACTGCTCGATTCGGTTGACCGTCGCGATTCTGTCCCCGATTTCGTAGTGATGCATGCTATCTCGCATGATCTGCTGCCCATGTTCTACAGTAGTCGGCTCAAATTACATTATTGGTGTTTCCAGTTCCCCGATAAATTATCTATTTACTAATTACTAGTACAGTCGAAGAAAACATGGTTCCCAGTCCCCGGAACACTCAAAAAAGAATGTGCCGCTCACGAAATCCAGCAGCTTTTCACCGCCTCGCCGGAGAAAACTTTGACCCAAGAGTCCAAGGTAGCGTAGCTTCCATCGAAAACGACGACGAGGGATAAGAGCAGCTCCGCGTGCGTCCAATCTTTGAGCCAGCTCCGATCCAAACGCGTCGCTGTCCGGTGAGCGAGTGGTGATCCACGCGAGAGTGACCAGCTGGTGCTTGCTTGCTTCCGGGAATCGGAATCCTCCTCCTCATCTTCTCCTCTCCCCCATATCTCCTGTCTCCCTCCGCATTCACGCAGCGGCGGCGGCGGCGCATGTCCCTGCTTGCGTTGTGCGTCGCGTCCTTGTTCATTTCTTGATTCTTGATGGACGGGGGGCAGAGCGTCGCCAAGCGGCATGGCGCGGCCGCGGCCGCCGGCGCCGAGGAGGACCCTGACCGGCACCGTGCTCCTTCACCGGCCCACGAGGCGGCGGATGATCACGACGACGGCGACAAGAAGGCGCCTCGCAGGGGCAGCAGCAGGCGCGTCGCCTCCCTCGACGTCTTCCGTGGCCTCACCGTCGCAGTACGTGGCCCGGCCCTCCCACCGCCTGCTTAATTCCTCTGCCACAAAGTTTCGTGTCCGTCTGATCCAGGTTCCAACCGTGCGTGTTCGTTTTGGTGCCGCAGCTGATGATACTGGTGGACGGCGCCGGCGGCGAGTGGCCGGTCATCGGGCACGCGCCGTGGCACGGCTGCAACCTCGCCGACTTCGTCATGCCCTTCTTCCTCTTCATCGTCGGCATGGCCATCCCACTCTCCCTCAAGGTCCCTTCTCAACCATACTTGTTCTTGCCTTGTCCTGTCAGACTGCATTCGTTCCACTGAACTTCTCGTCTGAACAAACGTGCAGAGGATTCCTGATCGTGGTCGGGCCGTCAGGAGGGTGGCCATAAGAACACTGAAGCTGCTATTCTGGGGGATCTTGCTGCAAGGTTACATTTACTGATTTCTTTACACCCAATTACCTCCTTCAATCTCCCTGACATGAAAATGCCTCTGTGTTTCAACATTGGCCGCGAAATGCCGCCACCTAACACATTAGCAATGTGTCACCATATGCAGGTGGTTACTCCCATGCTCCAGAAGAACTGACTTACGGCGTTGACATGAAGCACATAAGATGGTGCGGCATTCTCCAGGTACCGAACAGCACATATTTCCCCTATATTACTTGAAAAGAATGTATGCATTATTACCAGAGAGTGATTTTTCCTTTGCTTCTTCTTCAGAGGATTGCCCTTGCATACTTGGTAGTTGCAGTCATAGAGATCGCGACGAAAGATGCGAGGGTTCAGGATCAGTCAAGTTCAGGCTTCTTCTCAATTTTCAGGCTGTACCTGTCCCAATGGTATATACGTACTTATATGCATATGCAGGTCTTTCTGTGGTCATCTGAATTGTGAAGCATTGCAGATTTCACATACTAACCGTGCCATCTGTGTATCTACAAGGATTGTCGCATGTTGCATTCTGCTGATCTACTTGTCCCTTGTTTACGGGATTTACATTCCGGATTGGGAGTTCACGGTGCGAAATGTCGACAGTCCGAACTATGGCAAAGTTTTAACGGTACGAGGCTTCTCTAACTCTGTCATTTCACCATTTTTTGTTTCTTGCCTTCTTTATGATCCATAAAACCAACCTTGAATTACTTAAGTAGTTAATTACATGTTCCTATAGCTATAGGTAGCTCACTTCTTCAGTAACAATCTGCTGAAAACAAGATTTTGTATGCAAGCTTCCTTCTGTTCTTCATCAATTCTTGCTGTGACAAACTGAAAAACTATATTTCAAGTTCTCAGCAGCAATCATATAACTGAGTTCTTTGTAGGCTTGCTGTGAAAAAAAGAGTGTTTCGTATGGTCAGGTTTTCATGTTAGTTCAGTGATACTAAAATCTTTGTATACAAATCAATCACTCAATTTTTTTTTCTCCTGTTAGTGTTAAGTACTCCCTGATGTTTAGGTGAAAGTTGCAAGTCATTTACAGTTTTCCCTGATGTTTAGGTGACATGTGGCACAAGGGGAAATCTGAGCCCTCCTTGCAATGCTGTAGGTTACATCGACCGTAAAATTCTCGGCATCAATCACCTGTACCAGAAACCTGCATGGAGAAGGCACAGGGTGCGTGTTTTCATTTTTCAGACAACAGAGCATCATCGTGCTGTTCTTCGCAGTTATTTTCAAACTTCTCCCAGCCAACTTATGCACTGGTTTACGCAGGACTGTACTGATGATTCCCCACATGAGGGGCCTTTCAAAAGGGACGCCCCGTCCTGGTGTGCCTCGCCATTTGAACCTGAAGGGTTACTAAGGTAAGGGTAGTATTTTTGTTACATGTCAATGGTGGGGTTTCTGATCATCTGATGTAATATATAGTTCATTGTTGACACTGTTCCTTGATAATTTTTTGCAGCTCATTTTCAGCGGTGTTAAGTACGATCATCGGCGTACACTACGGGCACGTGCTTGTTCATATGAAGGTGATTTTGCCTAACATGTCAGGCTTTTTCTGTTGGTGCGGATTAGGCTGCTGATTATTTATTGTTCCTGCATGCAATTTCAGAGTCATATGGACAGGCTAAAGCAGTGGGTCACCATGGGCGTAGCTCTCCTCCTCCTCGGAATCATTCTGCACTTCTCTCATGGTAACCAGAGTACACAATACACATTCATCGAAATAAAGTTAGAACTCATACATGTCTGAATACGATTCAACAAAGTTTGCTCTTCCGCATTTCGTTGCAGCGATTCCTCTGAACAAACAGCTGTACACACTCAGTTACATCTGCGTGACCGCCGGTGCCGCTGGCATCGTCTTCTCCATGCTTTACTTCCTTGTAAGTCCCTCTCAATTTTACAGAACTAGTTTTATTTCTGAAATTGACGTGTGAATGAACAATTGAACATCAGTAGAAAAAACAAATAGAACATTCAGATCCTCCACTCCACCCAGAATAAGTTAGGCATACCCATATGACATTCCATGAGTCCACTTCGATCCTGAGTGTATGTGACCTTCCATGGCTGACATCCTGAGCATCGTCGACGACAACATTGTTGAAACCTGGTGGCTTCCCCAGGTGGACGTCGTGCGCCTGCGCTACGTCTTCGAGCCGCTGCGGTGGGTCGGCATGAACGCCATGCTGGTGTACGTGATGGCGGCGGCGGGCATATTCGAGGGCTTCCTCAACGGCTGGTACTACGACGGGCCCAACAACACGCTGGTAACTGCATAGAACCTACCTGCCATCGATCACTGCCTTCGGGCTTCAGCGCATGCTGAAAATTTCTGTCACCACTGCAGGTTTACTGGGTGAGGAAGCACGTGTTCGTCCGGGTGTGGCACTCGGAGAGGGTGGGCATCCTCCTCTACGTCCTCGTCGCGCAGATCCTGCTCTGGGCGCTCCTCGCCGGCCTCCTCCACCGGGCCGGCGTCTACTGGAAGCTCTAGCCTCTAGCCACCCAGGAGGGCATTGGTGTCATCATTTGCTTGTGTGTTGGAATTGTGCAGAATGTGTGTAAGAAGACAAGAAAAGAAAGGTGGAAAAGCATTTCAACATGATCCCAAGCAGAAGCATGACTAAGCTTCAAAAAGCTACAAGGGATGCACCTGATGAGATCTATGGTGCAGTGGTGAAGCAGAATTAGTATAGCCTATGGGACTATGGGGGAAGAATTCATACATAAGTACAATCTCTGTAAACAAACAAAAGACATTTTAGAGACTTGTATCAAGTCTGTCTCTAAAACATCCCATAGTTGTTTACAGAGGGAGTAATTAATAATCTGGAATGTCATATTTGTTAACTTATGGATAGCACATTGTTAGCTTATGATTAGCACGTCCATTAGCTTATGATCATCCACAGTCTGATCCAACTTTCCAGAAATATAAACTTGTATCCAGTCTGATGCGTGTAGTAAGCCATCTTTGATTTTCTGAAACTGTTCACGAGGCAGAGGACTGTTAGGCAGTGTTACAAGCAAATCCAATGCCAGCTGAGTCATCTTCCGTTGCTAGCAAGCTACAAATCATCAGCTAGAATCACGCTATCATGCTTTTATCCATATTTTTGTGATGTAAACATCTATACGCAAGCATTTATGCTGTGATGTTACAATCATGTGATGATACTGCTGTTTTGGCCTCTTTTTGTGGTGTGAAACCAGAGTACTATATGCAAGTTTGATGTACTGATGCTATGAAGATGCAGTGCTGCTATTTTTTTGACAACTTCCCTGTAGTTTGTGGTATGGCATCGTATCCGGATTAAAACATCTCACAACTATCAGGATCACAGTAATTTAGTTACTGCCTTTATCATTCTCTTTTCAACATTTTTTCATGACATGCTGCATCTAAATTCCGTTATGAAATGTCATTCTTGTACATTAGATGTGAAACGACCTACAAGCAAGTCGTCTTGAGAGAAGGGGGGGGGGGGGGGGGGGGGGGTTATCATTGTTAATTTAGTACTCTCTATATGCATGCATGGAAAAAAAGAGAAGAAGGACACACAACATGGCATCTCGCCTCATCATGCGATGGACTCCTTTTCGTTTGGTCTGCGTGCAAACCTTGATGCCTTTGCAATGTGTGCATCCTGACATCATGTCCAAGGTGGCAATGTGGCGTATCACGCTGTCGCGCCCCCTTGAGGCACCCCGCAGCCGCGATATATCAATCCAAACATAAATAAACTAATAAGCATCAGGACTGTTACAATACCGTTCTATACATCATGGTTGCAATAGCCCTTAGGCTCAACATAAACACAATAAGCCATCTTTGATTTTCTGAAACTGTAATATGTTCACAATGCAGAGGACTGTTAGGCAGAGATTAGTGATACAAGCAAATCCATCTATGCTACAATCATCGGCTAGAATCATGCTCTCATGCTTTTACCCATGTTCTTGTAGTATAAAAAATGTAAATCCATCTATTACCATTGACCTCCCATGAAGAGTTGTAGTATAAACAATTGTCTGTAAATCCATCTATTACCTCCTGCCCAAGAATTATCTCATAAATTCCCTCGTGGTTGCAGGAGTTTTATTGCATTGTCCTTAGGACTTGGACTCTGCATTTTCCGTAGCTACATTGCAAGAGAGTTGTTGGCTGCCATGAGAATACACGCGCCAGGAGCAAGCGCACGTGCAACCACCAACACGACCATTGCTGGCCATGGCTGCACCTCCACCGCAAAATCTTCTGCCCGTTCCTCCAGCAGAGGCAGAGGATCAAAGAGGCGTGGAGGAGTCTCGGACTGCCGACCGACGCCTTGATCCAGGACGCAACAAGGACATCGTTGTGGTGCTATGCAATTATCACCGAGCCCGAGATCTATGGGGGCAAGGCCATCAGTACACTTGGTCCAATTACACGTTGTCAAAGAATTGCTCGATCTTCTTCAGGCAGAAGACAAGGGCCAGGACGTTCAAGACTGGGATTCAAAGGATGAACAAGTCATGTCAATATCCAAATTGGCCACTGATGAAGCTATGTACCTAGGGTAGGGGCACGGACCCGTCCTAAAGAACCCTACCCTAGGACATCCCTAAAAGAAGTCACCTTTCAATCAATTTGAAAGTATTTCACTCGACTGGTTCAAGACACTCGACCAAGAAGCTATCACTCGACCATGAAGTCAACCACTCGACTGCCAGAAGACCTAAAGCCACTCCGCAAGCAAACGGTCGGCTATTAAGTAGTCTTTATGGTCATTATAGCACTTTATTAGGGGCGTTACCAGTAACGCCCAACCTTAAATGTACCTAAAACCCTGCATTACTGAGGGCAGGAGAGGGCCGGCGAACTCTATATAAGCCACCCCCCTCCTCAGTATGAGGGGTTCACACCCTTGTTGTCTACACACGCATAATCCAATCGACCGCCTCCGGGCACCGAGACGTAGGGCTGTTACTTCCTCCGAGAAGGGCCTGGACTCGTAAACCTTGCGTGCTTACAACTTCCCAATAGCTAAGGTCTAGCCTCTTCATACACACCCCCTACCTCACTGTCAGACTTAGAACCACGACAGTTGGCGCCCACCGTGGGGCACTAGTCTTAGCGCCTAATTGGAGAAGTTGCGATTTTTCCGATCCATTTGATCATGGTTTCCTGCGGAGTTTTGGCAGAGGGCCGCGAGATCCGTCTCGGCGCGCTCACCTTCATCGCCGACGACTCCGCCTGGCTCCAGGAGGCGCCGCTCGACATCGACGCGCCCCCCGTCCGCGGTGCGACGCACTTCCGCGCGTGCGTTCGTGGCGTCCTCCTGCGGCAGCCGTCGACCCAATATCGGTCGGCCCCCGTGTCGTCTCCCACCAGCGCAAGCGCTCAGGTCGGTCGAGACTCCAACGGCGGGTGAGGCACGCCGTGGCCCGCCAGTCGGCGGCCCCACAAGTCACGGCAATCGAGCCCGACGAATCCCTCTGCGGCCTGTTCGATCTGTCGACTGGCTCCGCGGATACCGCATCCGAGTGCGATAGCAGCGACCCTTTGGCTGAGGTTCTGGCGGTCGAGGGGACACACAGTCCTCCTGGATTCCATCGCGCTGATGGTGGTGCGGATAGAGGCGATCCGTCGCATCCCCACGACGAGTACCTCCCCGAACCTCTTACGTCATTGCAGCGAGAAGAGCTTCGCCGCCGAAACATGGACGCGCTCCACACTCCTATTGTTGGAGAAAACCCCCGAGGCCCGGGCCTTGGAGGACGCGCGCTTGGCTAACCTGGCCGAGCGCACTCGACTGGAAAATCTATAGCGAGTACTCGACGAGCAAGCGCGTCAGCGGGCTCCCGAGTCCAGTCGACGGCAGCAAGCTCCCGAATCCAGTCGACGTCAGCTCTTCCCGCCGCCGCAAGTATACCGAACTCCGGTTCAGAACTTGGCCGCCGCGGCCCGCATAGCAGAGTCAATTCAGCCCTCCCAGTCGGAGGCTGGCAGGGGCTTGTTGCAGATCAGAGCATTGCTCCGAGCGGCGGGAAATCAGAATTCCGCCGTCTCTCAGTCGCGGAACAGGATCCACAGTCGATCCGTTGCAACAGAAATGGTCCAGTCGGCTCACAGCCCGAGATCGCCCCCGAGGCGTGAGGGACATGGGGACCGGCACGATCAGTACAGGAGAAATGAGCAGTATGATCACCGACCCGACCGTGATGATCGACGTCGAGTGCCATCCCCTCCCCCGAGGAGTGGGTCATATGCACCCCGACATTGAGATGACAGGCGCCCCCATAATGTTGGGCAGAGGATCCCAGTCGACCCCAGGGACCCAGGCTTTGACGCGAGATCCATCCTCGTTCAAGGTTTGGTGGACAGGAACAGGGCTCATCGAGAGGGCCACAACAGAGATACGCCCACCGGCAGCAGGGCACATGCTTCGGGGCCTGAATGTTTCAGTCGAGCCATCAGGGCCACGGTGATCCCTCCCAACTTTAGGCTGGCGGCTGGAGTCAGCAAGTTCACCGGTGAATCCAAGCCTGACACATGGCTCGAAGATTACTGAGTGGCTGTGCAGATTGGCGGTGGCAATGATGAGGTGGCCATGAAGCATTTACCTCTCATGTTGGAAGGCTCAGCCAGAGCATGGCTGAATCAGTTGGCACCCAGCAGCATTTACACTTGGGAGGACCTCGCCCGAGTGTTTATCACAACCTTCGAAGGAACGTGCAAGCGCCCTGCAGGCCTTACAGAGTTGCGGTCTTGCGTGCAGAAGCCGAATGAAACACTGAGGGAATACATCCAGAGGTGGATCACACTGCACCACTCGGTCGAGAATGTGCCAGACCATCAAGCAGTTTGCGCTTTCAAGGAAGGCGTCAAATACAGAGAGTTGAATCTGAAGTTCGGTCGAACTGGAGAGATGTCCCTGAATCGGATGATGGAGATTGCCACTAAGTACGCTAATGGTGAAGACGAGGACCGACTCCAAAGTGGCAAACTCAAATCAGTCGCCCAAGAAACCGGAGGAAACTCCAGTCGGAAGCAGAAGTGGAAGGCCGAGCCAGCCGCCCCTGGGGAGGCCTTGGCTGTAGCCCAGGGAAACTTCAAGGGGAAACCCAAGGGCACATGGAAGCCCAAGAAAGTTAAGGATCAAGATGGGAATGATGTTTGGACCTGCCATGTCACATCCACACCAAGAAAGATGAAGAGGGTAATTTTATTTTCCCAAAGCATACCACTCGACAGTGCCGGCTCCTGATCCAGCAGTTTCAGGGCAAGCAGCCCAAGGATAAGGAAAAGGAACCAGACAGAGTTGAGGACAAGGATGATAGTGACGATGGATACCCCCAAGTCAATTCCACCTTGATGATTTTTGCTGATGTTGAAAGCAAAAGTCGACTGAAAGTCATCAACCGTGAGGTGAACATGGTTGCTCCGGCAACACCTAGTTACCTCAAGTGGTCTTAGACCGCCATCACATTCGACCAGTCTGATCACCCGACGCACATTGCCACCCAAGGAAGGCAAGCTTTGGTGGTCGACCCAGTCGTCGAAGGCACTCGACTGACCAAAGTCCTGATGGATGGCGGCAGTGGCCTGAACATACTGTATGCTGAAATTTTGAAAGGAATGGGCATTCCGATGTCCAGACTCAGCACCAGTAACATGAGCTTCCACGGAGTCATTCCTGGGAAGAAAGCCTAGTCGCTCGGCCAGATTGCTCTCGATGTGGTTTTTGGTGATTCAAAGAATTACCGCAAGGAAAAGTTGACATTTGAGGTTGTGGACTTCCAGAGTGCTTATCACGCCATTTTGGGCAGGCCAGCTTACGCATGCTTCATGGCTCGACCATGTTACGTGTATCTTAAATTAAAGATGCCTGGCCCCAAAGGTGTGATCACTGTTACGGGCAACCGGAAGAAAGTAGAAGAGTGTTTTCAGAAGGGATCAAAGATCGCTGACGCTCAGATGGCAGTGGTCGAGCTGAAAGAGTACCAAAAGACTGCCGATCCGAGTGAATTGCTGCGAGCTAAGAAGCCTGCCTCCGAGTCAGCTTTTCAGTCGGCTGGTGAAACAAAGACAGTCCACATCCACCCGATCGACCCCGACGCCGCTCCGACTCACATCTCGACGACGCTCGACTCCAAATAGGAAGAAGCGCTCATCCAGCTCCTCCGTGAGAACTGGGACATCTTCGCATGGAAACCCTCTGACATGCCTGGAGTTCCCAGGGGGCTGGCTGAGCACCGTCTGCGAGTCGACCCAAAATTCAAGCCCGTGAAGGAACATCTTCGACGGTCCGCCATCCAGAAGAAGCAAGCCATTGGCGAGGAGGTGGCTCGGCTCTTAGCAGCTGAGTTCATCCGAGAGATCTACCACTCCGAGTGGCTCGCCAATGTCGTCATGGTCCCCAAGAAGGACAAGTCACTCCGCATGTGCATCGATTTCAAACATATCAATCGGGCCTGCCCGAAAGATCATTTTCCTCTCCCTCGCATCGACCAAATAGTCGACTCAACTGCGGGATGCGAGAGATTGTCTTTTCTAGATGCCTATTTCGGGTACCATCAGATCCGTCTGTATGGGCCCGACGAGATCAAAACGGCTTTCATCACTCCATTCGGATGCTTCTGTTACGTCACCATGCCATTCGGCCTCAAGAACGCCGGAGCCACATTCATGAGAATGATCCAGAAGTGTTTACTCACTCAAATCAGTCGGAATATGGAGGCATACATGGATGATATTGTGGTCAAGTCCCGGAAAGGTTCCGACCTACGGGCTGACCTCGCCGAAACTTTTGCCAACCTCAGGAGGTACGATATCAAGCTCAATCCATCAAAGTGCACTTTCGGGGTTCCAGGTGGAAAGTTACTCGGTTTTCTCGTTTCCGAACGGGGGATCGACGCCAATCCTGAAAAAATTGGCACCATACTCCGGATGAAGCGTCCTGTACGCGTGCACGATGTCCAAAAGCTTACAGGCTGCTTGGCCGCTTTAAGTCGATTCATTTCTCGACTCGGTGAAAAGGCGTTGCCTCTTTACCGACTGATGAAGAAGTCTGACAAGTTCGAGTGGACTCCAGAAGCTGATGCAGCATTTGCAGAGCTCAAGGCTCTGCTCTCCACCCAGCCGGTGCTTGCTGCCCCAATCAGCAAAGAGCCTCTGCTGCTTTACATTGCAGCCACAGGACAAGTTGTCAGTACAGTACTTACGGTCGAGCGGGAAGAGGAAGGAAAGGCCTTCAAAGTTCAACGCCCAGTATATTATGTGTCTGAAGTTTTGACCCCTTCAAAACAAAGATACCCCCACTACCAGAAGCTTGTATATGGGATTTATATGACCACGAAGAAAGTTGCACATTATTTCTCTGACCACTCCATTACAGTCGTCAGCGACGCCCCACTATTAGAGATCCTGCATAACAGGGACGCAACTGGTCGAGTGGCCAAGTGGGCGATTGAACTCCTTCCCTTAGATATCAAGTTTGAAGCAAAGAAGGCTATCAAGTCCCAAGCAATCGCGGATTTCATCGCCAAGTGGATTGAACAGCAACTTCCGACTCAAGTTCACTCGGAGCACTGGACCATGTTCTTCGATGGATCCAAGATGCTGAATGGTTCGGGCGCGGGAGTAGTCCTAGTCTCCCCCCGAGGAGATAAGCTCAGATATGTTCTCCAGATTCACTTCGATTCCTCCAATAACGAAGCAGAGTATGAGGCACTTTTGTATGGGTTGCGCATGGCCATTTCACTCGGCGTCCGTCGCTTCATGGTCTATGACGACTCAGATTTGGTGGTTAATCAAGTGATGAAGGAGTGGGACGTCAGGAGTCCGGCAATGACTGGGTATTGCAATGCAGTGCGAAAGCTAGAAAAGAAATTCGAGGTGTTAGAGCTTCATCACATCCCCCGACTGAAAAATCAGGCAGCTGGCGATTTGGTAAAGATAGGCTCCAAGAGAGAAGCCATTCCCAGCAACGTGTTCTTGGAACACATTCACTCACCGTCAGTCCAAGAGGATCCTTTCACAGAAGAAGCCCCGCAGCCGAAAAGTGCCACAGATCCGACTGAAGTTGAAGTACCTGCAGTAGTTGACCTAATCATGGAAGTCTTGGCAATCACCCCTGACTGGACAATACCGTACATCGCGTATATCCTAAGGAAAGAACTCCCGGAAGACGAGGAGGAGGCTCGACAGATCGTCCGCCGATCCAAGGCCTTCACAGTCATAAGGGGACAGCTGTATAGAGAGAGCGCGACTGGAGTCGGTCAGAAATGCATAACACCAGAAGAGGGTTAGATAATCCTTAATGATATCCACTCGGGGACCTGTGGCCACCATGCGTCCTCTCGGACTATTGTGGCTAAACCATACCGAGCTGGGTTTTACTGGCCAAGAGCAAATGAGATGGCAAAAGAGATAGTCGACAAGTGTGAAGGGTGCCAGTTCTACTCCAACATGTCACACAAGCCTGCATCAGCCTTGAAGACCATTCCACTCGTCTGGCCCTTTGCCGTTTGGGGATTGGACATGGTTGGTCCACTAAGAACGGGCAGGAGTGGATTCACTCATGTGCTTGTGGCAGTCGACAAATTTACCAAATGGATCAAAGCCAAGCCCATCAAGAACCTCGATGCTTGCACTGCTATCAGTTTTGTCAGAGGGTTAACATTCAGATATGGAGTCCCGCATAGCATCATCACTGATAACGGATCAAACTTTGATTCGGACAAGTTCAGAGCTTTTTGCGCCTCTCAAGGCACACGAGTCGACTACGCATCGGTCGCCCATCCCCAGTCGAATGGACAGGCTGAGAAAGCGAATGGTCTGATTCTCAAAGGGCTAAAGC
The DNA here is from genome assembly GCA_034509565.1 of Triticum monococcum. Taxonomy (NCBI): domain Eukaryota; kingdom Viridiplantae; phylum Streptophyta; class Magnoliopsida; order Poales; family Poaceae; genus Triticum; species Triticum monococcum. Next base: position 746,716,165 of record CM067843.1, on the reverse strand, counting down.
CTCGATTGATGCGCGATCTCAAGCACGCGGCAGGCGCTTGGGTCGACGAGCTTCCGTCAGTTCTGTGGGGATTAAGGACCACCCCTAACCGGTCGACTGGAAGAACTCCATTCTTTCTGGTCTATGGAGCCGAAGCAGTCCTGCCAAGTGATCTTCTTCATAATGCACCCCGAGTTGAACTTTACACCGAAGATGAGGCAGAACAGGCCCGGCAAGACGCAGTCGACCTCTTAGAAGAAGAAAGGGAGATGGCCATGATCAGACCGACCATTTATCAGCAAGACTTGCGCCGTTTTCATGCCCGGAATGTGAAAAGTCGAGCCTTCCAAGAAGGAGATCTGGTCCTCCGAGTGGATCAACAGAAGCCACACAAACTTGCTCCTACTTGGGAAGGCCCCTTCATAGTCACCAGAGTCCTCCACAATGGAGCATACCACCTCTACAATGTCGATCGCCAGATCGACGAGCCACGAGCTTGGAACGCGGAACTGCCCCGCCCCTTTTACACCTGAGTTCTCCCTTAGATGAGATGTAATAAGAAAAAATAATAATTTCTACAGTTCATTTTTATCAAAGACAAGAGTGTTCCAATGACGGCTGTCACTTTGTTTGCATACAAAACCCCCCAGTGGGTGACTTGGCTGCGAATCCGTTTCGCCTAAATTTAAAAAATCCTACCGAGTGGAGAGCAAACATCCCACTCGGGGGCTTAGCTGCAGTCCAGTACTCGCCTAAGTTCTCCCACTCGGAAACTTAGCTGCAGTCAAGCACTCGCCTAAGTTTGAAAAAATCCTACCGAGTGGAGAGCAAACCTCCCACTCGGGGGCTTAGCTGCAGTCCAGTACTCGCCTAAGCTCTCCCACTCGGAAGCTTAGCTGCAGTCAAGCACTCGCCTAAGTTTGAAAAAATCCTACCGAGTGGAGAGCAAACCTCCCACTCGGGGGCTTAGCTGCAGTCCAGTACTCGCCTAAGTTCTCCCACTCGGAAACCTAGCTGCAGTCAAGCACTCGCCTAAGTTTGAAAAAATCCTACCGAGTGGAGAGCAATCCTCCCACTCGGGGGCTTAGCTGCAGTCCAGTACTCGCCTAAGCTCTCCCACTCGGAAGCTTAGCTGCAGTCAAGTACTCGCCTAAGTTTGAAAAAATCCTACCGAGTGGAGAACAACCCTCCCACTCGGGGGCTTAGCTGCAGTCCAGTACTCGCCTAAGTTCTCCCACTCGGAAACTTAGCTGCAGTCAAGCACTCGCCTAAGTTTGAAAAAATCCTACCGAGTGGAGAGCAAACCTCCCACTCGGGGGCTTAGCTGCACTCCAGTACTCGCCTAAGTTCTCCCACTCGGAAACTTAGCTACAGTCAAGCACTCGCCTAAGTTTGAAAAAATCCTATCGAGTGGAGAGCAACCCTCCCACTCGGGGGCTTAGCTGCAGTACAGTACTCGCCTAAGTTCTCCCACTCGGAAACTTAGCTGCAATCAAGCACTCGCCTAAGTTTGAAAAAATCCTATTGAGTGGAGAGCAACCCTCCCACTCGGGGGCTTAGCTGCAGTCCAGTACTCGCCTAAGCTCTCCCACTCGGAAGCTTAGCTGCAGTCAAGTACTCGCCTAAGTTTGAAAAAATCCTACCGAGTGGAGAGCAAACCTCCCACTCGGGGGCTTAGCTGCAGTCCAGTACTCGCCTAAGTTCTCTCACTCGGAAACTTAGCTGCAGTCAAGCACTCGCCTAAGTTTGAAAAAATCCTACCGAGTGGAGAGCAAACCTCCCACTCGGGAACTTAGCTGCAGTCAAGCACTCGCCTAAATACAAGACCAAAGTCCCACACGGCAGATCAAAACCACGAAGATATTCAGCAAAAAATCAAGTTCGGATAAAGCCTAAAAGGCCCCAGGCCTCAAATCAAAGTACTCGAGCCCTCGGCTCGGCAGAGTTTAAACGGTTACAAATCCACTCGGCATTCCAATGCAAATTTAAGGAGAAGCATAAAAGTTTTTCATTCCTTAGGTGGAGGACTGGCGGGGGTGACGAACTCATTCAGGTCGATTCCATCCGCAATACGGGTGGCAGCAGCAATAAAGGTCACCATGAAGTCTTGAAAGCTGTGCCTCTTGGTATTGGCGACTTGGATGGCGGCCAGCTTCTCCTCTCGCGCCTCCTTGCAATGGACGCGGACTAAAGATAGAGCCACATCAGCGCCGCACCGAGCAGAAGACTTCTTCCACTCCTGCACTCGGTCAGGGATTCTGTCAAGTCGAGTCATCAGAGACTCGAGATCGTTCTGGAGTGTAGACTCTGGCCAAAGTGTCGGGTCGATCCGCGACATGGCAACCTTCAGCCGAGCCAAGTAATCCATGGCGCCATCGATACGAGATTCCAGTCGGAGCAGATTCATGGCAGCGTCATCATTCACTGGAGATTTGATTGGGTCCAAACCCGTTTCAATCCGCCCAGTCTCCTCTTCAAAGTCCTGGCAAAACTCTGCATACGCGACCCAAGGATAAGTCAATTCTCACAAACTGAGTCGACACAAAAGAAAACCAGTCAGAATTGAATGTGCACCTTCAAGCTTGATGTACAACTTCTTGGCGAGGCTCCTCAAGTAGCTCTCCAGGTCGTCCCTCCTACGAGCAACGCCTTCCATCTGCTCGCTCAAGGAGAGGTGCTCATTCTTCCAACGCGAGCACTCCCTGTTGGCTTCATTCAGAGCGGTCTTCAGCCTAGTATTCTCATCTTCTATTTGGCTGACCGAAGCCAGCTTCTGTTCAGCCAAAGCAATCTTGTCGTCAGCCTCCTTGTGGGCAGCAGCCAAGTCCCGATCCTTCTTCGCCAGGGCCTCGCTCAGTTCTCCTGCAAAAGAAACAATGATTGGTTCAGAAATAGCAGAAGGGTACTCAAGCCTAAAAACAAAACTAGTCGACAAAGTCGTCTTACCAGCAACGCCATCTCTGACCTTCTGCAGCTCTGTTCTGGCCAGCTCCAGATCAAGGTTCAGTTGAATCCGCTGCTTCTCCAACTCAGTATAGCGAGATGCAAGTTCACAGGATTTCTGCAAAAGGAAAAATCAGTCGACAGACATCCAAGATAAGTTGCTTCCGAGTAACTGAGAGAAAAAGGTGACGTTTCTAAGACCACAGCCGAATCAAAAACATTCGACAGTAGTCTCAGGGACTACACCCAGTGGGTGCACTCAGCGTGCCCCCACTGGTTCAAAAAAAAAGAGAGAGAAAGTCGACTGTCCGCAGCCGACCGGATACAGCTCCATTCGACGCGGCCTGACCAGACCAAGAAAAGGAATACAGATACAGAAACACAATGTAAAGACTACAGTCGACTGCCAGCAGTCCACCGTAGTCTCGGGGACTACACCCAGTGGGTGCACTCAGCGTGCCCCCACTAGTCCAAGAAGGGGTGTTTACACCCACTGGGTGTACAGATACAAAGATCTTCAAAAAAAGGGAGGAGAAAGACTCTTCAAACGATCAAGTGTCAAGTCGACTGACCTGGATGTTGCTCTGAAGCGCCGAACTTGCCTCATAGGCTGCCTGGCTGGCCTCCCGAGCCTTCTTCACCTGCTCCATCATAACCCCCGCCTGGCGTATAGCCTCCTTCGCAGCAGCCACTTCGTCCTTAGGGACGGGGTATGCGACAAAAAGCGAAGTTGGATCTGCAGTCGACGCCGAAGGCTGCGCACTCGACAGAGGATTGGCAAAAGTCACAGAAGCCCGAGGGGCGTCGCCACCATCCCGAGCCATGGTCTCAGGCGCTGGAGTAGGCTGGGGAGTCCTGTCAGCCGACGACCTCTTGGTCCTCCTCATCCTCAGCGGTTCGTTGTCATCGTCATCCGGGAGGTCGATAACGTGAGGAGGGGCTGCAAGGGAAACTTTCAATCGACCAAAATCGCAAGAAATGACGAGTCGACTCAAAAACAGGACGTCAGTAATCGTACCAGGGTTGGAGGTAATAGCGTCCCCCATCTCTTGGTCGTCGTCCTTGGCAGAGACCTCAGAGGTAGCAGCGCTACAAATTTCGAAAAATCAATCAGTTGGCTCAATGAATTGACCAAGGATCCATCCACGGTCGACGAAGGAAAACAAGATTTATTACCCGGAAATAGTAGGGACGGCTATCTTCATCTTGGGCAGAGCCTTGGGCGGCTTGGACAGCGCCGTGCGTGGTTGCTTGGGGACCTTCCCAGTCGGTGTTGGAGAAGAAGTCCGAGGGCGTTTTGATGACGGCCCAACGGAGGCAGTCGCCTTGCCACGTTCCTGCGCCGGGTCGTGTGCGAGCTTGGATCGCCTCTCCGGGCGGGGGGGTTCGACCTCCTCCTCCTCCTCTTCGCTGGAGAAGATGTCATCGCCTCCCTCTCCTTCACCATCAGACTCCCACTCGCCTTGGTCATCCCCGCTCTCGCCTCCGCTCCCTTCCCCTTCTTCAGTCGACCCCTGTGCCCCGTTGGGCATCGAGTACATCTCAGTGATCGCCTGGAAAACAGCAGACAAAACGAAAGTCAATCGACCTACCCAAAAGAAGACCAACGAAGATTTCAGTCGGGAGCATAAAGACACACCTGGTCAACCTCGTACGAGCTGTCGAGTGGAATGACCCTCCTGGCTCCTCGGGGGTTGTCCTTGTTCCCTGTGATGCTTGACAGCCACCCCTCCAACATCTCGTTGGTGACCTCCTCCGGGTGGATCCGAGTGGTGTCCTCGAGGCCAGAGTACAGCCACATCGGGTGGTCACGAGCTTGGAGCGGTTGGATTCGCCTCTTGAGGAAGACTTCCAGCAGATCCATTCCCGTCACACCCTCGCGGACAAGTTCAACCACTCGACCCGCCAGTACCTTGACCTGGGCTTTTTCTTCCGGCGTCACCTTTAGAGAAGCAGGCTTTTCGGCTTGGTCGAGAGAAAAGGGCGGGAGACCAGTCGACTGCCCTGGAGTCACCTGGTCCTGGCAGTAGAACCAAGTCGCCTGCCAACCTCAGACCGACTCCGGGAAAGTAATGGATGGGAAACAGCTCTTCCCCCTCGTTTGGATCGCCAAGCCCCCACACAACTGGATCACTTGCGTCTTCTCGTCACTCGACTTGGCCTTCTTGACCGACTGAGAGCGACAAGTGAAAATGTGCTTGAAAAGTCCCCAGTGTAGGCGGCAACCCAGGAACGCCTCACACATAGAAATGAAAGCGGCGAGGTGGACAATGGAGTTGGGGGTAAAGTGATGGAGCTGCGCTCCAAAGAAGTTCAAGAAGTTTCGGAAGAAAGAATGGGGCGGCAGAGAAAACCCTCGGTCGATGTGAGTGGCCAGAAGCACGCACTCACCGTCGCGAGATTGAGGTTCGATCTCTCCCCCCGGAAGACACGCGACTTTGTGGGGAATGGCTCCCCCCTCAACCATGTCGTCGAGATCCTCCTGCCGGAGCACCGATGGCATCCAGTCGCCCTGGATCCAACCTTTGGGCAGGGCCGTCCTGGAGGAAGATCCGCCGCGCGCAGACTTCTTCCCCTTCCCCACCGCCGCCGCCTTCTTCGCGCGCTCCAGAGCGGTCGTCTTGCCCTTCACCATCGTCGCCGGCGAGATCTCGGACTGGTTTGCGGTGGTTGGGCAAGAGCGAAGGCAGCGGAAGAGGTTACGAAGAAAGAGAGGAAGAAGGAGAAGAGATGAGCATGCGCACTGTTGGGGGACTCCGAGCCGGCAACTTATAAGGGGCCGCTTCCGAGTGACTGACCAGTAGGCCCAGGCTATCCAGTCAAATCCCGCGGCAGGCGCGCAGTACGTGGCGAAAAAGGCGACGCGGAGATCGAGGAGCCTTCGCATTGTCACTTCCGATTACTGCGGCCGCCCCCGTTCCGCGCGCTTCCCAAAAAATATGAATCCCGTGATATCCGCTGGCTGCAGAACAAGTTGTCAAAACAGAAAACCCCGCGCGCACCGGCGCTCAGTACATCACAGGTAAAGAAATCCACTCGACGAAAGGCCTGGAACGGATCAAGGCGACTGAAAGAGGTTGATGACGTCATCCATGACGGTCGACCCAGAACGAAGCACTCATATAACCCGAAGAATCAGTCGAAAAGGTCACTAACCCTTTTCTCACTCTAGCCTCGATCCGTTCGGGGGCTAATGATGAAGCTATATACCTAGGGTAGGGGCACGGACCCGTCCTAAAGAGCCCTACCCTAGGACATCCCTAGAAGAAGTCACCTTTCAATCAACTTGATGGTATTCCACTCGACTGGTTCAAGACACTCGACCAAGAAGCTATCACTCGACCATGAAGTCAACCACTCGACTGCCAGAAGACCTAAAGTCACTCCGCAAGCAAACGGTCGGCTATTAAGTAGTCTTTATGGTCATTATAGCACTTTATTAGGGGCCAACCTTAAATGTACCTAAAACCCTGCATTACTGAGGGCAGGAGAGGGCCGGCGAACTCTATATAAGCCACCCCCCTCCTCAGTATGAGGGGTTCGCACCCTTGTTGTCTACACACGCATAATCCAATCGACCGCCTCCGGGCACCGAGACGTAGGGCTGTTACTTCCTCCGAGAAGGGCCTGAACTCGTAAACCTTGCGTGCTTACAACTTCCCAATAGCTAAGGTCTAGCCTCTTCATACACACCCCCCTACCTCACTGTCAGACTTAGAACCACGACAGCCACCACAGGCTAGACAACTTCCCGTACAGTGCCCTTACTACGACTGATTGGCGATCAAGAGGTGTTGATGTTGCTGGACACAACGTCTCTTGCGTATCTATTTTGTTTTCTGCTACACTTCTCAACAGAAGGCAAGCAGATCCGGCACCTCCTGCAGCTGGATTCGCCATCAACGATGCATTGGCCGAGTTCGAGGTCGCCTAAGCAGAGGAGGCGACGGAGCAACATGCGGTCCTCGAGTTTACCCAGTCAGAGGTCGAGGTCATGCAAACCGCCACTACCTCCGTGAGGCGAATGTGGATGATCTTGAGGAACTCTTCGTGGACGTGTAGTCCGACGAGGAGCCGGAGTTGCGGGCCATGGCCAACGACTAGGACGTCGGTATGTCCAACACCTCTGGTACGAAAGTCTCCAACATCTCCGACGATGAGTAGTACTAGGGTAGTTTGATCTATGTATTATGTAATATACGTAGCTTAATTTTACGTTGCATAGTGTAGTATGAAAAGAAGGTTGATATTTATGATTGCAACGGCGAAGAAATGAGGTGTACCTGAGCCTTGTTCGCGGACATACAAGGGGTCAATTTTGAGTATGTGGTAGTAGATGCTCTAAGGCCAACTCCACCGCGCGACCATATCCTGTCCGGCTCCGTCCGTTTGGGGTAAAAGAGACAAACCATACGGCCCAGCGCGCGGGAGCAAACAGACTTTTGTTCGTTTTCTATCCACTTTCGATCCATCCCCGACCCAAGTTTGCACTGATTTTGGGGTGAAACGGACAACGCGCGGACGGGAGCGCGCTTGTCCTCCCCTGGCCTGCCTGTCGATAGCACAAAGCAACCCCCCCCCCCCCCCCCCCCCCGCCGCGCGCCCCGCGCCCCCTTTGGTGCCATTTCCCCCAAACCCTCTCATGTCCCTCCCGCCGCCCCCTCCCTCCCCCATCCATGGCCAACGCCCAGCCAAATTCCGGCGGCCTGGCCGTCGACCCGCCCGAAAAGGTGAAGAAGAAGAAGGCGGCCAACGCGCTAAGGAAGCCGCGGTCAGAGTGCACGCCGGAGGAGATCGCCAAGTTGGACGTGGAATCGGCGAAGAGGAGGAACCGGAGGGCAGTCGTCAAGGTCAATGCCGCCGCGGCCAAGTTCGCCACGGTCAGAGTGCACGCCGGAGGAGATCGCCAAGTTGGACGCGGAATCGGCGAAGAGGAGGAACCGGAGGGCGGTCGTCAAGGTCAATGCCGCCGCGGCCAAGTTCGCCGCGGTCAGAGTGCACGCCGGAGGAGATCGCCAAGTTGGACGCGGAATCGGCGAAGAGGAGGAACCGGAGGGCGGCCGTCAAGGTCAATGCCGCCGCGGCCAAGTTCGCCGCGGTCAGAGTGCACGCCGGAGGAGATCGCCAAGTTGGACGCGGAATCGGCGAAGAGGAGGAACCGAAGGGCGGTCGTCAAGGTCAATGCCGCCGCGGCCAAGTTCGCCGCGGTCAGAGTGCACGCCGGAGAAGATCGCCAAGTTGGACGCGGAATCGGCGAAGAGGAGGAACCGAAGGGCGGTCGTCAAGGTCAATGCCGCCGCGGCCAAGTTCGCCGCGGTCAGAGTGCACGCCGGAGGAGATCGCCAAGTTGAACGCGGAATTGACGAAGAGGAGGAACTGAAGGGGGGTCGTCAAGGTCAATGCCGCCGCGGCCAAGTTCGCCGCCGAGCGCGATGCGATGGAGGCCGCGCGGCGCAAGGCCACGGTCGACGAGAAGGAGGACATCGTCAACAAAGCGCACGCCCTCCTCATGCTTGACATATGTTGCTTGGCTTTCCCCGCCAAGGCGTGACTAGGGCCGTTGGCGTGAACTAGGCCGCTGGCCTGAACTAGGGCCGTTGGTATTTGAAACGTTGTTCTCTTTTTAATATGAACGCGAACAAGATGGGTCCAAAGGATGCGGCCGCGCGCTGGGCGTACGACCACCGCATTTCAGGACACGCCCGGACACGACCCCATCGTCCTACCCAAAGGAACAAAATCCGGCCCAATCAGACGTCCGTTTGGGGTCGCGTGGTGGAGTTGGCCTTATGGTTACTCTCCCTCCCAACATTATCACACAATGTGAGGCCAAATATGATTCCATCTTATTCCTTTTTCTTTGTCTCCCTTATGTACAAATTCGAAATGAATTTATTGAAAGTTGGAAATTTTGAAAAGGTTAAAAGCCCACAAGTTAAAAAATTAAACCATGAGCTTTTGGTTTTGCATTTTCCAAAAGTTAAAAAAACACTTAAACAACAGCTTTTCAAAACTTGAAAATTTTCAAACATCCACATATTTTGAATCATTTGGAAGTTGAAATCTCAAAAGTTTGACTTTTTCTTGTCACTGCCAAAAGTTTGAAATCCCAAAAGCCGAGCCAACATTTTCCAAAATGATCAAAAAGGAAAGTCTGGCAAGGCTTGAGGGCAACTCCAACGCAAAACATCCGGATGCTCCACACTTCCAACCTCGTGCACCAAACGTCCACGGACCAATCCACACGACCGAATTCCCACAAACCCGAAGACCAATCCACATGCCAATCATCCGTAACTTGGACCATAGTACTATGTCCTCACAAGTCATGTGCTTTCCTGCAGTCAGCCTCAGCTCACCCTGCGGAACGGATTGAGATCGTGTGACACGATTTAAGCAGTAACCTCCCACCGTGAATCTCGCCTGCGGTTAGCCCATCAAATTAGCAGCAGCGCCATCAAATTAGCCGCCTGATTCCCGACGGTTTCCCCCAAACCCCAACCCCAAACGGAACCCCAAAGCTCCCAATTTTTCCCTCCCTCCCTCCCACCCTCGCCGCCGGCGCCGCCGCCCCGCCCCGCCCCGCCCCGGATTAGAATGCCGGCCCCCGACGGCTACGACCTCCGCAACGGCGAGCAGCAGGGCCCGACCTTCCTCACCATCCCCGTCCCGCCGCACGCCGCGACGCCGCCCCCGCCGCCCCCGTGCGCCGCCTCCCCGCCCAGCCCCGTCCCGCGGCTCACCTTCCGCCACCTCACCCCCTGCGCGCGCTGGCACGACTGGGCCAGGTCCTCCCTCGCCGACCCCGGCTTCGCGCCCGTCCTCCGCGCCGCGGGCGTGCACGACGCCGTCGCGGCATCCACCGCCGCCGTGGTCCCCGACCGCCACGCCCTGTCCGCGCTGCTCTCGCTCTGGCACCCGGGCTCCCACGCCTTCCGCCTCCCCGCCGGCCCCGCCACCTTCTCCCTCGAGGACGCGCTGCTCCTCGCCGGCCTGCCCCCCTCCGGCGCCCCGCTCGACCGGCCCCTCACCCCGACCGAGCAGGACATCCGCGCCCGCCTCGTCGTCGAGAAGGAGAAGATCCGGGCGCTCCACCCGTGCGCCCGCAAGGCCCGCCGCGTCTCCGCCGAGGTCTGGCTCGAGTGGTTCGAGAGCAGGATCCGCCCTGGGGAGGACGACGAGCTGCGCCGGCTCGGCTTCCTCGCCTACTGGCTCGCCTTCTTCGTCGCCCCGCGCCTGCGCTCCAAGGGCGCCGAGCTGCCGGAGCGCGTCTTCGCGCTCGCCGCGCGGATCAGCCTCGGGGAGCGCGTCGCGCTCGGGCCGGCGGTGGTGGCCAATCTCTACGCCGAGATGGACAGGATTGTCACCACCGGGGTGGAGGAGGGGGCGAGTGGCCGCGTCGACGTCTGGGCGCCGCTCTGGCTGCTGCAGGTCTGGCTGTGGGAGCGCTACGACCGCCTGCAGCCGCCGGAGCTGAAGGCGCCGGAGTTCCCTCTCTCCAATGTCCGGGCGCTCTATTGGTCCCGGAGGAGGAGGAAGACCACAGAGGAGGAGGCTTTGCGTGTTCTGCAGCAAGAGGATTGTTTCGAGTGGAGGCCTTACCTGCGCAATTCGCTCGACTGGACTGAACCTGAGTGGTTCAGCAAGGAAACTCTCCTGGTGAGCTCCAGAGGTAAGGATCAGCCAGAGTGGTTGGAGGATTACATTGCGATTATCAGGCAAGCCGTGTTGACTGGATCGTATGGCGATGATTTGGATAGTTCGGCAATGTACAATCCCCACATTGTCGCGAGGCAGCTCGGTTATGATCAGGATGTGCCTTTTCCTCTTGTACATGGGTTTGATTCCAAGGGGATCAAGGTGTGGATACCTGGCATCTGCAGACGCGGCGTTGCTAGCAAGGAATATGTTGCGTGGTTGAATGGCGAGTTTGTGACGCACCAGGAAGCTGACCGGTATGTTACGCCAGTCGACGAAAACGGCGCTGGTTCATCTCCAATGGATGCAGATACAGCAGCTGGTAAATCTGGAGAAAGTACAATGCAAGATAACAGAAAACGCATCGGAGAAGGGCAGCAGCTAGCTCAGGGAAACAAAACAGAGGTGATTGTCCTAGACCGTAGTAGTCCATGTGATATGGACTCCAGTGCAACCGCGGTGGAAAGAAAGAATGGGAACAGAAAAAGACGAGATGAACTCTCTGAAAATGGTGATATGCACAAGAAAAGTAAGGTACTTGCCAGCGAGTGCCATGAAGGTCTCCAGCAATATGATGACGGACCTTCGATTGCCAGTTATCCTGAGAAGAATTCCTTGCAATTTGACGGCCAGAAGTACCATGGTCTCCAAAAGGATCCTAATTGTTACATTAATAGATGTGATGAGCTGCCACAGCCTGAGAGTGACGATGAATGCATTGTTCTTGAACCAACATGTGAAGTGATAAACCTCGATGATGATCAGGAAGATGAGGACAGGCAACTTGTCCTGGTGCTACAAGAGTTTGTGCGCTGCGGGCTTTTCTCACAACGGGAGGAAAGCTCTGATGAAGATGAAGATGAAGATGATGGAGGTGAAGGAAAGAAAGAGACGCCGAAGAAGAGCGATATTGACCCTTATGCTGAAGCAGCCATGAGGGAGTACCCTCGGTTCTTTGAGTTCATTCCCCAGAGACCACATTACAGAGGGTTGGTCAACACCAGTGACACTATACGAGATCTGGCCTGTAGTGGACTGTGGTTCATGTTGGTTGGCTTGGCTAGGGAGGTGCTCAAGACATCCTGTGATACAGACGCTTTGGAGTTTGCATATTTGATGAGAAAAGCTCGGCAACTGGAAAGAAATGGGTTCAACGTGAAGCATCTCATTGCCCGTCTGAGGGAGCCACAGGCCCGGCTTAGAAGGCTTGAGGATTCCAGGGCAAGGCTCGAGGATGCCCGGACCAAAGAGCAAGAACCAAAAGATGTTAAGTCACTCTCAAGCCATCTGAGTAATCTGAAACACAATGTACTAACAATGCAGAGGCACTTGGAGGGGAAAAAGCAAGCTCATAGTGCATCTGTGCGTGATGAGCCGAGCGAAGGAATCGATCTAGCCAGCCTGGAGAAGGAAGTAGAAGCTGCAGAAAAATACTGTCAGGCGATGAAGGATGAAGTGGCTTTGATGAGACTGAAATACGCAGGCCTTTGACGCTTTTTTGGGTCTGTAAATAGGACTAAATAGTAGTCGCTGGATTCACAGTACGCACCTGGGTAGCTGATCCGCGGAACTTGAGCCGGTTTTAGGTTATGATGGTTCTGGTTCCAGTGGAACTTTGGAAAGGTGGCGCACCGTAAACACAACCCTTGTAAGGTGAATTGGCTGAAGCATGTTCCTTGTTCGAGGCGCCATTGTGTTAGTGGAACTGGTACTTTTTTCCTGAGTGGGTACTTACATTTTATTACTCACTGTGTACCAAAATGTAAAAACATCTTACATTTTGTTACGGAGTGGTATTTGTTTTGGCATAGATCAACCATTCTTATCCATGGGAAGTATAGCAGGCATCTTACTTTTTGAGCAGAGTACCACATTTTGCCTTTATGTTTATGTATGTAATCATGTGTCAAGTTCCAAATGCTTAATAGGTGAGTGGTAAACTTTTTGAGCTTGTGTCCATTTAAGTAAGGTGAGTGATCCAACACATAATTACCAGGTTGCCAACATGTAAAATACTCATAAGGTTGGAATTCAGATTAAGAAATTTTTGGTAGAGCATAAACATTACATTCTTTTTTTCTCCGCTCCGAGGGAATAAACATTACAATCTTTATTATGCTATATAGTCTCTCATTCCACAACTATTCATTCTGTACTGCTTGGAGGATGCAAGGGCAAGTGTGTCGCTGTGAGATTATCAACAGTAATTGTGGTGATGTGGCAACACTAGCAGGGGTTTACTGTAGCCTAATTATCCGGGCGTCACAGTCGCTGATCTGAAGATATTTATAGTTTCTTTGATGCAAAAGTCTCTGAAATAGGAAAGCATGCAGAATAAGTAAAAAACAGACAACTCTAGGTTATATGATATAAACACATAACGTGGGTATATCTCGTTGGGGGTACCTCGTGAGGATCCGTAGGTGTTGCGCCCGATTCCTGTGGGATTTCATCCCTGGTTTTGGGGATCAGTCCGGGATACAAGTGAAGAATGACGAACCCTAGCTACAGTGCACTGGAGACACGACGGAATACCTTTTTTCTTACTTCTGAGTGATGAAGCAACACACGGCTTATATGCCCGACAAGCGAGGTAGACGATAAACAGTAAAGGCGAATTTTCTTCTTCTTGCAAACAGCATCAGCTGAACTAAACGTAAACCCAAGTTCACTGCATTGATCCGGGTCGTCTGTCTTCACTCATCATGATTCATCCTGGACGTCTGTTATCTGATGAAGTGTTCATTTCATCTTGACAGTGTTAGGTTCAGTTAGGATCCTGGCATAACCATGCTGCAGGAATCGGGAACTATATGCTGCAGGAATCAGGGCCAGCCACACCATTGAGGCATTGAAGACTGGTAGCTGTTGCTAGCACGGACTCCTTTTAGGTGCCAGTTATCGCCGTGTTTGTTATAAAGGGAAATTAAAACCGAATAGATAGATAGGAACAAAATACAGAAATTGAATATCATGACCTACATGGAAACAAAATGTTGCAATTGTACAGAGCAGCGGTGTTTCGCCGGTGAAAAAAAAACAAATTTAGGGTGACATTTGGTGTTTTTTTTTGCATGGCTAAAATGTTTAACCTTTTTGCCTACAAACTTGTATGTAGCATTTGGATGTGATGAAGAACACATGGAATTTTTTTTGGCATTTCAAAAAATATTTTCGCACCAACGGGTTTCCGGTTTTCAAAGTAATTTGGATGTGATGAAATTTGAAGGGCAAGTTATGTCTCTCCCTTCTAAAGAGCTGCCCTTCCACTTGTGCTGCTGTGCTGTCCCCAATATACCACAAGATTGCATGGACAGGAAAATATACCAGAACATTACAGAAGAAAGCCCTCCATTCCCACAAGATTCAACTTATTCCACATGCTTTTATAAGGATTCAAAATGTGCCGACCGCGAGCATATTACTTGAAAGAGCCCTCTATGTCGATTACAAACCGGTACCTCACGTCCCGGTTGACGAGCCTCTCAAGGGCCTCGTTGATGTAGTCTATCTTTATAACCTCAATCTCTGGGTAGATTTTGTTTGCCGCGCAGAAGTTTATCATCTCCTGGGTGTCCTTCGTGCCTCCAGTCACACTACCAGACAAAGTCCGTGCACCTGCAGGAAGTTCTGATTAGTTATCTTTCAATAAAAGTCCGAAACCCAGTTTCACTACACCAAAACACCAGCAACAACGTTCGAATGCTTATATATCCACATTCCGTCGGCAAGTTTTGAGCCATGAAACCAACAGCTAGTGGCCTGTTTTAAGGCATACAGTCTCATACAACCATACAAGGTAAAAATAAATATACTTTTCACTCAACCGCTGGTGTTTACCCAGATTAAGTGTTGCAGGATGCACTCTGATTTCTCCAGGAAAGCCAACTAGCGCCATTACGCCACCAACTTTCAGAAGTGCGAGATAAGGGTCAAATGGGTGGTCACCAGAGGCAGTATCGACAATGAAGTCCAAAGAATTTTTCAGGGACTGCAGAAATGAATCATTTCGTTATTCTCACTTACTATAAGCAGAGTGAGAAGAATAACAAGCAGAATTCAGCTATATTACTTCATCTTGTGAAAGAGACATTCTGCAATCAAATAATTTTAGAACAACGTCGCAAATAACTTAAGAGTCACTCTGCATATGCTATAAGTTACCCATTGTACATGTAATAAATCAAAAAACCAAAATTAATAGTATCTTGTGTTGGTGAAAATATTCTCCAGTAAACACGAAAAGATGAGATCCTTCGAAAAAAACAAGAGACCCTTCGAACAAAAGAAGAGCAGAATTGTGTTGCGAAGTGTGGCGTCAATCCTAGTCGCGGAATATGTTGGACCATTTCATATGTCGCAAGTGTCTCCTGAATGAGCATTCCACTTTTTCTGGGAACAGCAGCAGGGAGAAATAGTGGAGTAGGTTGATAAGAAACTGTTTGATACTGGAAGCATTTAAACAATTATTTAAGCACACTAACTGAGGACATGCCTGTTTCAGTTTAACTGTACTCCTTTGAAATATGAAGTAGGTTACTAGGTTCTAGACTGTAGGGTTTACCGAGCTCCGTTCCTTTGTGCATTTAATGGCTTAATGCTAGTTCAACTGGAATCTAACATAAGGTAAGGACATATGTGCATGTTGTGGTCTGTTATTTGTTGTTTCATACTCAGCTTTATAAAAGAGATTAAAGAGTTCAGTACCTCCATCTGTGTTTTATCTGATGACACCACAAAATTATCTGCACCAAGAACGCTGATTGCTTCATCTCTTTTCGATTCACTTGTACTAAGAACAGTCACCTTCAGTCCAAAGGCTTTCCCAAATTTCACTGCCATGTGACCCAACCCACCAAGACCAATGACACCCAGTGACTTTCCCGGCTGGTTCATGTTATGTCGCGTCATCGGAGTGTACACAGTGATCCCAGCACAAACCAAAGGTGCTGCCTTTTCCAGTGGATAGCCATCAGGTATTTTATAGCAGTACCTGTCATGAATTAACAGTAAACGCAATATTCTGATACGAGAAACGTGGGTTTTTACTGGAGGCAAAAAAGAATTGCCACGACCATTGTCCAAAGACAACCTACACCAAATTCAGAACATCCAGAAGAGAATGCATCCATACCGTTCATGAACTACAATGTGAGTGGAATATCCTCCCTTTGTGACAGCACCGTCCGTATCGACACCATTGAAAGTGAAAACAAACTTTGAGCAGTGGTTCTCGAGGAAGCTATTGCAGTTGTCACAGTCACGGCATGAGTTGACATATGTCCCAACAGCCACATGGTCGCCCAGTTTGAAGCCCTTGACATCTGAACCAACCTCAGTTACAACTCCAGCAATTTCATGCCTGTAACATATTGAATCGTGGGCACCCAACTTAGCACATAAACCATTATTTGTTGGTACAAAATGCTAGCAACTAGATGGGGTCAATGAACGGATTGATACAAAAACAATTCAAGTAAATAAATACGATGATCTGAAAAGCTTACCCAGGGACTAAAGGGTACACCGAGTCATTGTGCCTATTTTTTGTCCAGATAACATCGGCGTAACAGACACCACAATGCGTGATCCTCAAAGAGACATCGTCATGACGTACAGTCCTGGTAATCAATCAGGGTAGCAAGTATGCATAAGAACTACTTAGTAGTTCTAAGAAGAAATTAACAAGCTAAGAAAGCAGAGGATCTAACAAAGCAGCTATTCACTCGGCGCCTGCAAGATCTCTATTCATAATTTACAGCGATGAATAACTGGGCTAGTATGCACATACAAGTCTATATTTATTCAGAGAACAAAGACAAGTTATTCAAAGCACAGAGAAAAAAGAATTGCATAACACCAATAACTGCATTATTAAAGCCTTTTTTTATGGGAGCTTGTGTCAACTGCATACATACTCTTATTCCAGAAGGATCACTCGTTTGCTACAGCTGAGGGAGTGTTAGCGCGTGGTTTATTATTTATTACCTACGGTTGAAACTGTGTGGGGAGAGTATTCCAGAAGGATCTTTTGCCGCCCAGGCACTGCAGTTGCCAGTCTCGGTCTGGGATTCAGCAGCCATGCCAGCCAACTAAACTGCAAGAAACAACATATGGTCAGCCAAAACAAAAGGGGTTACTATTAGGTTGTGTAACTTGTAGGATCCATTCCTTTTGTATGCTAAATAAGTACACTACTTACTCCAGTTAACAAGGATGCATATAAATAGGTAGGTAGATTAAATTCACAAGGCAGCAGTGCTGTAGCCTGTAGCCAGCAGCAGTGTTGCCACAGTAGAGCGGTCTGTTCATCTCGATCGGCACAAACCAAAACAGAACCCGAGGCTTGGTGGCGTGAACAAGATCTGAAGCTAGCTAGCATGCTCGCGTACGATCCGGTCACGAACCCAACGGAAGAAACAGGAGCCGACCACTACCAGTGAAAGGCTGTGTCGATTCTCGGTGACCCCGTCCGGAGGTGGTAGTTACTGGTGAGCAACCAAACCAAGAGGTTAGTCAGAGGTCTTACCTACCTCGGAAGGGGATCGGGAGAAGCGGGCAGTGGGGGGACGGCGGACGGAACCAGGAGCCAGCCGACGCGCGCGGGGCGTCTCTATCTTTTCCGGTGCCGGTCGGTAGAACGGAGAGCGGCGGGGGAAGAGGTGTGAATGAAGAGATAGATCTCCTGTGCTGTGCAGACGGAGGTAGGGGAGATGTGCGGCGGCGGGGACCGGAGACGTGGCCGCTTTGACTTGCAGCGCCACCGTGCGCGCACGTGTAGGAGTTTTTTTCTTCCAAAACACTAAGGCCTCCTTTGATTCTGACACATGATAATAAAAATGTTATACGAATAAAAAATCAAAAAAAGTGAGATGACATGTATCTCACTTCCTATGATTTTCCTATTCCTATAAAATTCCTATCCTATGAACCAAAGAAGGCCTAAAAATGAGCCTAGACTCAATGGAAAAATTCCTTTGGTGTCAACCAAATGACATCTCATTTTCTATTCCTACTCATAGGATTTGAGATACATGTCATCTCATTTCCTACAAAATTCCTATTCATACGATAATCTAGGAATAGGAATTTTGTAGGAAATGAGATGGCATGTATCTCAAATCCTATGAGTAGGAATAGGAAACGAGATGTCATTTGGTTGACACTAAAGGAATTTTTTCATTGAGTCTAGGCTCATTTTTATTTTCCTATGAAATGTGAAGGATAGGAACCAATCCAATGTAGGAATAGGAATCTATTCCTATGAACCAAAGGGCTCTAAAGGAAAAAAAATCCTATAAGAATCCTATCTTCTAGAATTCCTATGAAATTCCTCCAAACAAAAGGAGGCCTTATCCTATGAACCAAAAAAGGCCTTAGCTAATGTTTTTTCCTCCAAAATGTGAAGGATTGATTCCTATCCTACATAGGAATAGAAAATCCATTCCTACAAACCAAAGGGCTTCAAAGAAAATTTTCCTATGCAAATCCTATCCTATAAAAATCCTATGAGATTCCTACAAACCAAAGGAGGCTTAAGACTTCTTTTGGTTCATAGGATAGGAAAATTATAAGAATAGAAAAGTCATAGGAAATGAAATGACATGCATCTCAAATCCTATGAGTATGAATAGAAAAGGAGATGTCCTTTGTTTCATATCATAGGATTTTTTTCATTGAGTCGCTAATGTTCATTTTCCTATGAAATGTGAAAGATAGAAAGATTTTCTCCATAGAAATAGGATTTCATCCATACAAACCAAAAAGCTCTATTGGAATTTTTCCTATAAAAATCTATCCTACGAAATTCCTACAAAATTCCTCCAAACCAAAGGAGGCCTAAAAAAAAATCTGATGACAGGTTTTTTTAACACGGTACTGACTCAACGTTCATATTGACGCACATACACTCATCCTTATAAACACATGCACACATCTTCTACCTCTATGAACACCTACGAGAGATCGAGCTGGCACATCATTTTGAGATTGGCAAAGTCGCCACAGACATCTTCAATCGATAGGAACGTCTCCTCCCACTGAACGCACGTCGCCGGAGTCCTGAAATAAATCTAGAAATAATGCGAGCACCAGAACTTGAATTCTGATGGACTAGGAATACCACCGTCCTCCTAACTATCGAATCACATATTGCTTTGCGATGAGAAGTGCTTAGGCATGACAAATCTAACTTTTTTATGACAATTTATATTGGCGCAATGGCGATAAATTTAGTTCGCAATCACGACAACCTTTTTTAGGCGATCTAGTCCTTTCTCTGTTTATTTTTATAAGATGTTTTAAATAGTTTAGACAATTCTTGAAACAGTCTAAAATCAATTGTCGAAAATATCTTATAAAAAGAAAAGGTGGGAGTAGTTTTTGTAGTACTTCCTCCGTTCCTAAATATAAGTCCTTTTAAACATTTCAAATGAAATGTAACATACGGATGTATGTAATATATTTTAGAGTATAGATTCACTTATTTTACTTCGTATGTAGTCATTTAATAGAATCTTTAGAATGACTTATAGAAATATTTGGAAACGGAGGGAGTAGTAGATAGCAGGAACCAAACCTGGCCAAGTAGGCCGTGGGTCGGCCCATGAGCACACATGCTCGGCCCAACACGGGCTTGGACTGGCACGCCATCCCATTATTCGATCCTAGGCCTCCTCGATGATGGGCAGCACTTCTAGCCATTGAGTAAGCGTTGGGTGGCAAATTTTCGTGTTTTAATCCTTTTCTAAAACCTATTCGAGATTTGATTTTAGTTTGAATTTTTTTTGAGATCTGACCCTTTTGCTACTGCCAGAGTTCATGGCGGTAAGGTCTAATAACCTACCGCCAGGGACTTTGGCGGTAGGAAACATCGCTACCGCCAACCGGGCTGGCGATAGCCTGCACAACCATACCGTCAAGGTGCTTGGTGGTAGGCACGAGCACGCATTGTGTTCAATACTTAGGAGGTTTTTGGCGGTAAGGCATGCAACCCTACCGCCAGGGACCTTGGCGGTAGGCTGTTATACCCTACCGTCATGGTCCCTGGCGGTAGCAAAAGGGTCAGATCTCAAAAAAAAAATTCAAACTAAGGTCAAATCTCGAATAGATTTCAGAAAAGGGTCAAAACACAAAATTTAGCCGCGTTGGGTCCGTGGTGAATGCTAGGGCAGGAGCTACTTGAGAAGAAAATAGTCGGTTTCCATTGTTTTTTCCGGGTTCTTTTGTTTCTAGCTTTTCTTTGTCTTTTCACGGGGTTTTCTTTGTTTGTTTCTCTGTGTTACTGGCTCTTTCTTTTTCTTTGGTTTTCTTTATTGTTTTTTCCAGTTTTGTTTTTTTCTTTTCTTTTCTTTTTAATCGTTATACTTTGGTTTTGTTTGTCTCTTTCTCATTTATCATCATTTTTTCTTGTTTTCTCTCTAGTTCCACTGGTTTTCTATACACCTTTTTTGTATATATCTAATACATATTTAATATTTTTCAAATTCTGAATTAACATTTGTCAA
This sequence comes from Triticum monococcum, assembly GCA_034509565.1. Taxonomy (NCBI): domain Eukaryota; kingdom Viridiplantae; phylum Streptophyta; class Magnoliopsida; order Poales; family Poaceae; genus Triticum; species Triticum monococcum. The sequence continues at coordinate 746,696,039 of CM067843.1, read as the reverse complement.
ATACCATATTAACATTTCCTGAACGCATGGTCAACATTTTTATACACATTGAAAAAAATCAAATGCTTGATTAATATTTTTTAAATACAAGTTTAACATTTCTTGAATACATGGTTAACATTTTATACACATTTAACATTTTCTAAATACAAGTTTAATGTTTCTGAATACATGGTCAACATTTTCTGTTTACACATGTAAAATTTTACAAATACAAGTTTAACATTTTTTAATACACGCTGAACATATTTTTATACACGTTTCACATTTTCCAAATGCTTGATTAACATTTTTCAAATAATTTTTAAATATGTTTTCAAATACACGATCAACTTTTTTTTCACACACATTGTATGTCGGGTGGTAGGTACGACATATGCCAACGGGTGGCTTATCATTGTGAGAGCCAGTAAGACATCGCCGGTGCCTGGAAACGGGATGAGGCGAAGACATGCATGCCGGTGGATCTTACCCAGCTTCGGGGCTCTCCGTGGAGATAACACCCTTACTGCTGCTCTGCGGGGTCTCCGCATGATCACTAGATGAACAAGTAGCTACACAATGCTCCTTGAGCTGTTTTGGTGGGAGGAGGAAGAAGGGCACGGCTAGCTTGCTTCTTCTCCTCGGATGGTGTCTAAAACTAGCTAGGGGTCGAACCCTTTGCATGGGTGCCCCGGGGGGTTTATATAGGCCTGCCCCCCGGGGGTACAATGGTAATCCGGCTTGGCGCGGGGCCCAGCCGTCTGTGACTGCGCTCGCCGGCTTCTGCGCCGGCCGCTGGGGCCCGCCGACTGGTGGGTCCCGCCGGCTGCCGGCTCCTTGGTCGACAAGCAGGCCCCACCGTCCAGGGCCTGGTCGGTGGCTGGTTACTGTTGCTCTATTCTGATGACGCGGACTTGGTCGTGGTGGGCGTGGCTACAGTACCGTTGCCCGGCGGGCGATTACTGTAGCCTCACCGTGTCTTGTCTCCTTAATGGGGCGTCAACTTTGAGGAAGATGGCAAGCCGGCTGTAGGGAGCCGGCTCTCTCTCGGGCCGACTGGAAGGAGCTGTGGCCGCCTTCGGGTGTCTCTCTGCCCGAAGGGACCCACCGCCCGTGGGTCGCGCTGGTAGTCCGTCGTGGATGGCGTCAGGGTCGTCGTGGCAGCAGTGTCGCGCCAGGCGGGTCGTGGCCACCCGTACGGCGCACTGTGCCGGTCGTGCTCCGGGATTTGGGGGTGGCAGGCTTCACTGTAGCCACGCCCCACTTCATCATCGCTAGGTGGATGCAAACTTTGAGGGTACGATTTTGACCGCTTTATGGGAGCCGACTTCTTGGAGTCGGCCTTCTCGCGGCCGGCTTCTTGAAGTCGGCCTTCCCATGGCTTTCTTCATGAGGGCTAAAGTCGGGCCGCCTCCCGAAGCCGGCCTGGATGACAACCGGCAAGGGGGAGGCAGCCCCATGTATTGGGCTCTTGAGAGCCGGACGAGCTCGTAATTTTTTCCAGGAGGGCCAGGGGAAGCCGGCTAGGCTACCCGTGGCTATTTACTCCGACAGTAGTCCCCGAAGCTGATCGAGCTTCGAGGCGGACAGAGGGACGAGAAGCTTGGTCAGCTTCTTACCCTGAGGAGCCAGCTTTGCTCTTGTGTCTTGCAGGCGGGATGGTGGTTGACCCGCGTGCTGACCGCGGGCCCACCCGCGGGCCACGCGGCAGCGGAAACCTGCCAGTGCACGCGCGTGACGGGACGCCACCGCAGGCCCGGGCCCGCCACTCCTTGGCCTCGGCCCGAGCGCTGATCTTCTGCGGCCTAGGTGGACCGCTCGCCTTCCTGTGGCGGTTTTATTGCGCCGTTAGGGCGTAATAAACGCGAGACGTGGGGGAGTGGGCACAATCGATCCTCACGTTCCCCCACGCCGCGCCTCCTCGGCTCCGCCGTGTGAGCCTATAAGTAGGGGGAGGAGGGGGAGAGGCAGAGGTTCGCACGCTCTCCCCCACTCCGCCCCCTCGTCTTCCTTCTTCTTCTTGCCGTCGCCGCAGCTTCCCGTCTCAGCGCCGCCACATCGCCGCATCGTCTCGCTCTCATGGCGCTGTCGAGCTCGTGGGATGGCTCCAACGTCCACGAGGACCATGTGGAGTTCCTCCGCCAGACTCGGCGACTGCCCGGCGCCAACCTCGTGCGGGTCCGCCTGGCGCCGGAGACGGAGATCTCGCCGGCACCGGAGGAAGGCGAGCGGGTCGTCTTCCGCTCGCACTTCCTGCGCGGCTTCGGCCTTCCGGCGAGCGGATTCCTCCGCTCCTTCCTCGAGTTCTACAATCTACAGCCGCATCACCTCACGCCCAATGCGGTGATGCTGTTGTCGGCCTTCGTCTCTCTCTGCGAAGGCTTCTTGGGGGTGCTCCCCACGCTGGAGCTCTGGGGAGAATTCTTCCAGAGCAAACTCGGCACCGTCGTCGCAGGCGTGCCCGCCCCCTGCGGGGCCTACATCGCCATGAGGAGGTCAGGCGAGAACAATCCTTTCCCGCCCATCCCCCTAATCCAGTCGGTGAAAGTATGGCAGAGGTCGTACTTCTACGTGAAGAACGCCGGCACGCCCCCGAGAGGAGACAACATCAATCTGCCGGCTTACGTAGCCGGCCCACCGGCTGGGAGGCAGCCCTCATGGAGCTTCCGGTCCAGGTCCCTGTCTCAGGCCGGGAACGCCGCCGTCTCCCGGCTTCGGGTGATGATCCAGTCGGAAGGCCTGCGCGGGTCCGACTTGGTGGCCGCCTTTGTGGAGCGCTGGATTCTTCCTCTCCAACGCCGGCCCCATATGATGTGTCAGATGAGCAGCCGCTTCGACCCAAGCCGGCTGAGCACCTGGGAGATGCCTCATGTGGAGGTGTCGCTCATGGTTAATTACATCGCCAATTGCAAGCTCGGTGCCGACTGGCAGTACGGCAAGGCGCCGTACTCTCGCGCCAATCCTCCGCCCGTGGTAAGCTTTCCCCTCTTTCTTCTCTTTTTTGTTGATAGCCGGCTTCATGACGGCCGGCCTTTGATCAGTCGGCTCTTTTTAACAGAACCCCCTTCTTCCGCCGCCGCCCGAGGCGGCAGGGATAGAACGCCAGTACGCCCCCGACCGCACGGTGGACGACGTCGATGATCCGGATCTGGGGGCGGCCGCCATGGAAGACGCCATTGTGGGGGACAACGCCGAGCCCGGAGGCACATGGCTCACCGCCAGCTTCGAGGACTGGCCGGATGATGCCGAGGCAGAAGTCGCCCTGCGACGCCAGCCGGCGGCCGACCATCAAGGCGCGGGCTCGTCCACCGCGCCGACTGCCAGCAGCGGCGCACAGAAGCGCCGGGCCGTGTCAACCCTCTTCGGCAGCCGACCGAAGAAGCCCAAAGCCTCCGCCGCGGCGACCAAACGAGATGAGGCGGCCGCGAAGGCGACCCGCTTCCGCAAAGCGGTGAAGCAGCCTCAGGCAGTCTCAGCGTAAGTCGTCGATTGCTTGGACGCATTTTTTCATTGTTTTTCTTCTGTTTTGAACATTCTTCCTGACCTTTCTCTGCTTGATGGACAGGGCGCCACTTTCCCTTGAACGGGGCCCGAGCGGCTCCGTGGTTGGGCCGACTGGAGGGTCTTCAGGCCTCCGCCGCGTGGACCCCGCCGCCGACCTCAGGGAGGCCACGGAGCGGAACGCCCGTGAGGCGCGGGAGGAGCGGGAGGCGGCGGAACGGGCAACCGCCCAGGCAGCGAATGAGCGGGCTGACGCGGCAGCCAAGGCCCAGGCGGAGGCGGCGACCGCGGAGACGGAGGCGGAGGGTTCGCGTAACCAACCTCCGCTGCTCGCCATCCCCCTCCGATCTGTGGCCCCGGACACCTCATTGCCCCTGGCGGAGGAAATCGTCCAAGACCCGCCGCTGATGGAGAGGGGGGAGGACCTCGTGGTTTTTGCGGAGAGGGCACCAGCGACCGCGCCAACCGGAGCGGGCCAAGGCGGCCAATCGTCAGCGGCGCCGGAGGAGCCGGCCGGGGGTGAGTGGCGGGCGGAGCCGGCCTCGAGGTGCAGCCGGTGACGCGCCGGCGCGCGGGGGAGAACGCGGCTCCGCCGGAGTCGCGCCGAGTTGCGGGCGCCGGCCAGTCGGCGGAGGCCCTGGAGGCGGCCAGCACCGCCATGTCCGAGTGGACTCCCAACGGGGGGACTGGCGAGCTGAACGTGGCGGCCCAAGGGGTCCGGAGCCGGCTTCAAGCGCAGGCCGCCCTGCTGCAGCAGTATACCCAGGAGTTCCCGTTGACGCGGACCGCCATCCGGGTGAGTCTTTTATTCTTGGCTGCTTTGGTTTCTTGACTTCTTCTGTGGGGGCGCGTCAGCGCATCCACTGGGTGTAGTCCCCGAGATTCGGGCCGATTGCTGAGCAGTCGGGTCGGATCTTTCTTGACAACAACCTTATTTTTGCTTCCTGTCTGAACTTCCAGGAATATCATAACTCCTGTGCTGCCGCCTTCAACTCCCAGGCTCAGGAGTTGGGCCGGAGGACCGACGACCTGGTCAACAGCCGAAGTAAGTGCTCGAACTTGTCTATCTCCCGTGGGGGCGCGTCAGCGCACCCACTGGGTGTAGTCCCCGAGATTCGGGCCGACTGCTGAGCAGTCGGGCCGGATCTTCCTTAACAACTTTTTCCTTATTGGTTTTCTCTTTTGTCCTTCGTGCTTTCAGGGGCCAACGCCGACTTGAGGAGGGAGCTCGGCGAAGCGCAGGCCGCTCTTCGCACCAAGGATGCCGAGTACGCCGCCTTGGTCCAGGAGCGTGACCGCCTGGCCAAGAAGCTGGCTGACCAGGAGGAGAGCCACAAGGCGGCCCTTCAGAAAGCGCAGGACAGCGAGGCCGCCCTGAAGGTGGAGTTTGAGACTGAGGCGGCGAGTTGGGCTGAGACCCGGCAAGCGCTGGATGAAGGCTTCGGCCGCATCGAAGACTTGATTGATGGTAAGCACCTTCCTCGCTCCTCTCCTGCCTCTTGCCGCCTGGGTTTTGGCTTGACTTGTGTTGCTGCCTGTTTTCTTGTGCAGACTACTTTCCCGGCTATTCTGCCTTCGCCGCCCAAACCATCGAGGCCCATCGCGAGGCGCGCCGTCAGGCGGGGGTCATCATCGCGCCGGACGCAAATCGGACGCTGGAGGAGCAGCTCTTGGCAATCCAAGCGTGGCTGCAGCCGGCTCACCGGATGCTTCGCCGGCTCCAACGTGCCGGGGCGCAGGTGCTGGCCGCCCTCTGTCCCGGCGAGATGATCCCCCGCACCCCGAGCCGGACCACCGACTGGCTGGAGGTCGCAGTTGGTCGTTTTGAAGCTTGGAAGGCGTCGGCGACCCGTCTTGGAGCCGGGCGGGCGTTGGAGTTCGTTCGCGCTTGGTACCCGGGGTTGAACCTGGACCAGCTGCGCACTTGGCGGCTGGAGGCTGACACGGAGCTGGAAGAAGTGCGGCCGGCTATCGCCCAGCGTGCTTCAACGATCGCCGAGTGCACCGAAATCAGCGTCTTCGCGCCTGAAATCAATGATGATGGCGTTGCCCAGCCGGAGGAATGGTTCGGTCTGAACCCGGCGGTGAGCGAGGACTCGGCAGAGGAGATCGCCTCCAGCGACGAGGGCGAAGATGACGAGGAAGAGGGCGGTGAAAACGTCGAGCCGGCTAGTGGAACAACCGGCCGGCCTCAGGCTGACCGTGCCTCCAGCAACGAGGCGCGCGGAAGCGCGTCCTCTGCGGGAGGCGGTGATCAAGCCGAGGTTCACCAGCCGGCCACTCCTTCAGCCGGCACAACCGTCTCCACCGACCAGCCCGACTCGTCAGTCGCTCCGCCAACTTGACCTGCCGTCCTTATTTTTCCTGCTTGTTGTCTTTTGAACAATCTTTAAGCTTTCGCAGTTCCACCCATTGGGGGTGTATTCAAACTATGTTGAATGCTGGCCTCTTGGAGGTCTTTTATGTAAATATTATTATGTGCATGTTTGGTTTCCATTCGCGTATGCTTTTTATCCTTAGGCTTTTTCCTTTGCCGCCTTCCCACTTTGGGGAGGCAAGTACTCGAGCTTTCTTGGATTGAAGTGAAGTGAATGGAAACCGGCCAGCCGGCTACTCTGGTAGTCGGTCGGCGGTAGGCGGCGAACCGGCTTTCGTTATATTAGTCCGTTGGTCCCTAGCCATTTTTCGTGTGCGCACCCTTTCCTGCTTTTGACTCTTGCCAGCCGAACAGCCGGTTCTTCGAACTGCGGCTTTGGCAAGAGCTAAGCCTGGGTGTTGGCACGCTACTTGTCTGACCGCGGGTAAGACTTCTAATATAACTCCAGTCGGCCAGTCCCCGGGCCGACTAGTCGAACCCGGTGCCGGACAAAACAACTAAATGAAATGACAAGGTCACAAGCATGATACTTTTCATTCATAGATAAAAGATGGCAGTCCCCGAGTCCTCCTCGGGGGGCCTATTGTCTCGTACTTAGTACAAAAGTTAGCGTGATACATACTGCATTTCAACTGTAAAATCTTCGGAGGAGGTTGGCGTTCCACGGTCGTTCCGACTCCTTGCCGGAGTCGTCTCTCTTGCGTGCCTTGGGCTTCTGTGCGTCGATCAGGTAGTAGGAGTCGTTGTCTAGAGCTCTGCTGATGACGAAGGGGCCCTCCCAAGGGGCCGAGTGTTGGGGAACGTAGTAGTTTCAAAAAAATTTCCTACGCACACGCAAGATCATGGTGATGCATAGCAACGAGATGGGAGAGTGTTGTCTACGTACCAACACAGACCGACTGCGGAAGCGATCACACAACGTAGAGGAAGTAGTCGTACGTCTTCCCGATCCGACCGATCCAAGCACCGTTACTCCGGCACCTCCGAGTTCTTAGCACACGTTCAGCTCGATGACGATCCTCGGGCTCCGATCCAGCAAAGCGTCGAGGAAGAGTTCCGTCAGCACGACGGCGTGGTGACGATCTTGATGTACTACCGACGCAGGGCTTCGCCTAAGCACTACAACGGTATGATCGAGGTGGAATTTGGTGGCAGGGGGCACCGCACACGGCTAAGGAACGATCTCAAGGATCAACTTGTGTGTCTAGAGGTGCCCCCTGCCCCCGTATATAAAGGATCCAAGGGGAGGGGCTGGCCGGCCAAGGTGGGAGGCGCAGGAGGAGTCCTACTCCTACCGGGAGTAGGACTCCCCCCTCCAATCCTATTCCAACTAGGACTCCAAGGGGGAAAGAGAGAGAGAGGTGGCCGGCCACCTCTCCTAGTCCTAATAGGACTAGGGGAGGGGGAGGCGTGCAGCCCTCCATGGCAGCCCCTTTCACCTTTCCACTAAGGCCCATGTAGGCCCATTTGGCTCCCGGGGGGTTCCGGCAACCCTCCCGGTAATCCGGTAAAATCCCGATTTCACCCGAAACACTTCCGATGTCCAAACATAGGCTTCGAATATATCAATCTTTATGTCTCGACCATTTCGAGACTCCTCGTCATGTCCGTGATCATATCCGGGACTCCGAACAACCTTCGGTACATCAAAATGCATAAACTCATAATAATTGTCATCGTAACGTTAAGCGTGCGGACCCTACGGTTCGAGAACAATGTAGACATGACCGAGACACGTCTCCGGTCAATAACCAATAGCGGGACCTGGATGCCCATATTGGCTCCTACATATTCTACGAAGATCTTTATCGGTCAGACCGCATAACAACATACGTTGTTCCCTTTGTCATCGGTATGTTACTTGCCCGAGATTCGATCGTCGGTATCCAATACCTAGTTCAATCTCGTTACTGGCAAGTCTCTTTACTCGTTCCGTAATACATCATCTCACAACTAACATCTTAGTTATAATGCTTGCAAGGCTTATGTGATGTGTATTACCGAGAGGGCCCAGAGATACCTCTCCGACAATCGGAGTGACAAACCCTAATCTCGAAATATGCCAACCCAACATCTACCATTGGAGACACCTGTAGTACTCCTTTATAATCACCCAGTTACGTTGTGACGTTTGGTAGTACCCAAAGTGTTCCTCCGGCAAACAGGAGTTGCATAATCTCATAGTCATAGGAACATGTATAAGTCATGAAGAAAGCAATAGCAACATACTAAACGATCGGGTGCTAAGCTAATGGAATGGGTCATATCAATCAGATCATTCAACTAATGATGTGACCTCGTTAATCAAATAACAACTCTTTTGTCCATGGTTAGGAAACATAACCATCTTTGATTAACGAGCTAGTCAAGTAGAGGCATACTAGTGACACTCTGTTTGTCTATGTATTCACACATGTATTATGTTTCCGGTTAATACAATTCTAGCATGAATAATAAACATTTATCATGATATAAGGAAATAAATAATAACTTTATTATTGCCTCTAGGGCATATTTCCTTCAGTCTCCCACTTGCACTAGAGTCAATAATCTAGTTCACATCGCCATGTGATTTAACATCAATAGTTCACATCACCATGTGATTAACACCCATAGTTCACATCGTCATGTGACCAACACTCAAAGGGTTTACTAGAGTCAGTAATCTAGTTCACATATCTATGTGATTAACACCCAAAGAGTACTAAGGTGTGATCATGTTTTGCTTGTGAGATAATTTTAGTCAACGGGTCTGTCACATTCAGATCCGTAAGTATTTTGCAAGTTCTATGTCTACAATGCTCTACACGGAGCTACTCTAGCTAATTGCTCCCACTTTCAATATGTATCCAGATTGAGACTTTAGATTCATCTGGATCAGTGTCAAAAACTTGCATCGACGTAACCCTTTACGACGAACCCTTTTTGTCACGTCCATAATCGAGAAACATATCCTTATTTCACTAAGGATAATTCTGACTGCTATCCAGTGATCTTACTCCTAGATCACTATTGTACTCCCTTGCCAAATCAATGCAGGGTATACAATAGATCTGGTATACAGCATGACATACTTTATAGAACCTATGGCCAAGGCATAGGGAATGACTTTCATTCTCTTTCTATCTTCTGTCGTGGTCGGGCTTTGAGTCTTACTCAACTTCACACCTTATAACACATGCAAGAACTCTTTCTTTGACTGCTCCATTTTGAACTACTTCAAATTCTTGTCAAGGTATGTACTCATTGAAAAAACTTATCAAGCGTCTTGATCTATCTCTATAGATCTTGATACTCAATATGTAAGCAGCTTCACCGAAGTCTTTCTTTGAAAAACTCCTTTCAAACACTCCTTTATGCTTTACAGAATAATTCTACATTATTTCCGATCAACAATATGTCGTTCACATATACTTATCAGAAATGCTGTAGTGCTCCCACTCACTTTCTTGTAAATACAGGCTTCACCACAAGTCTGTATAAAACTATATGCTTTGATCAACTCATCAAAGCGTATATTCCAACTCCGAGATGCTTGCACCAGTCCACAGATGGATCGCTGGAGCTTGCACATTTTGTTAGCACCTTTCGGATTGACAAAACCTTCTGTTGCATCATATACAACTCTTCTTTAATAAATCCATTAAGGAATGCAGTTTTGTTTATCCATTGCCAGATTTCATAAAATGCGGCAATTACTAACATGATTCGGACAGACTCAAGCATAGATACGAGTGAGAAGCTCTCATCGTAGTCAACACCTTGAACTTGTCGAAAACCTTTTGCGACAATTCTAGCTTTGTAGATAGTAACACTACTATCAGCGTCCGTCTTCCTCTTGAAGATCCATTTATTCTCAATTGCTTGCCGATCATCGGGCAAGTCAACCAAAGTCCAAACTTTGTTCTCATACATGGATCATATCTCAGATTTCATGGCCTCAAACCATTTCGCGGAATCTGGGCTCATCATCGCTTCCTCATAGTTCGCATGTTCGTCATGGTCTAGTAACATGACTTCCAGAACAGGATTACCGTACCAATCTGATGCGGATCTCACTCTGGTTTACCTACGAGATTCGGTAGTAACTTGATCCGAAGTTTCATGATCATCATCATTAGCTTCCTCACTAATTGGTGTAGGTGTCACAGAAACCGGTTTCTGTGATGTACTACTTTCCAATAAGGGAGGAGGTACAGTTACCTCATCAAGTTCTACTTTCCTCCCACTCACTTCTTTCGAGAGAAACTCCTTCTCCAGAAAGTTTCCGAATTTAGCAACAAAAGTCTTGCCTTCGGATCTATGATAGAAGGTGTACCCAACTGTTTCCTTTGGGTATCCTATGAAGACATATTTCTCCGATTTGAGTTTGAGCTTATCGAGATGAAACTTTTTCACATAAGCATCGCAACTCCAAACTTTAAGAAACGACAGCTTAGGTTTCTTGCCAAACCATAGTTCACACGGTGTCGTCTCAACGGATTTAGATGGTGCCCTATTTCACGTGAATGCAGCTGTCTCTAATGCATAACCCCAAAACGATAGTGGTAGATCGGTAAGAGACATCATAGATCGTACCATATCTAGTAAAGTACGATTACGACGTTCGGACACACCATTACGCTGTGGTGTTCCGGGTGGCGTGAGTTGCAAAACTATTCCACAATTTTTCAAATGTACACCAAACTCGTAACTCAAATATTCTCCTCCATGATCAGATCGTAGAAACTTTATTTTCTTGTTACGATGATTTTCAACTTCACTCTGAAATTCTTTGAACTTTTCAAATGTTTCAGACTTGTGTTTCATTAAGTAGATATCCCCATATCTGCTCAAATCATCTGTGAAGGTCAGAAAATAATGATACCTGCTGCAAGCCTTAATATTCATCGGACCACATACATCAGTATGTATGATTTCCAACAAATCTGTTGCTTGCTTCATTGTTCCGGAGAACGGCGTTTTAGTCATCTTGCCCAAAAGGCATGGTTCGCAAGCATCAAGTGATTCATAATCAAGTGATTCCGAAAGCCCATCAGCATGGAGTTTCTTTATGCGCTTTATACCAATATGACCTAAACGGCAGTGCCACAAATAAGTTGCACTATCATTATTAACTTTGCATCTTTTGGTTTCAATATTATGAATATGTGTATCACTACGATCGAGATCCAACGAACTTGTTTCATTGGGTGTATGACCATCGAAGGTTTTATTCATGTAAACAGAACAACAACTATTCTCTGACTTTAATGAATAACCGTATTGCAATAAACATGATCAAATCATATTCATGCTCAACGCAAAAACCAAATAACACTTATTTAAGTTCAACACTAATCCCGAAAGTATAGGGGAGTGTGCGATGATGATCATATCAATCTTGGAACTACTTCCAACACACATCGTCACTTCACCCTTAACTAGTCTCTGTTTATTCTGCAACTCCTGTTTCGAGTTACTACTCTTAGCAACTGAACCAATATCAAATACTGAGGGGTTGCTATAAACACTAGTAAAGCACACATCAATAACATGTATATCAAATATACTTTTGTTCACTTTGCCATCCTTCTTATCCGCCAAATACTTGGGGCAGTTCCGCTTCCAGTGACCAGTCCCTTTGCAGTAGAAGCACTTTGTCTCAGGCTTAGGACCAGACTTGGGCTTCTTCACTTGAGAAGCAACTTGCTTGCCGTTCTTCTTGAAGTTCCCCTTCTTCCCTTTTGCCATTTTCTTCAAACTAGTGGTCTTGTCAACCATCAACACTTGATGTTTTTCTTGATTTCTACCTTTGTTGATTTCAGCATCACGAAGAGCTTGGGAATCATTTCCGTTATCCCTTGCATATCATAGTTCATCACGAAGTTCTACTAACTTGGTGATGGTGACTAGAGAATTCTGTCAATCACTATCTTATCTGGAAGATTAACTCCCACTTGATTCAAGTGATTGTAGTACCCAGACAATCTGAGCACATGCTCACTAGTTGAGCGATTCTCCTCCATCTTTTAGCTATAGAACTTGTTGGAGACTTCATATCTCTCAACCCGGGTATTTGCTTGAAATATTAACTTCAACTCCTGGAACATCTCATATGCTCCATGACGTTCAAAACGTCTTTGAAGTCCCGATTCTAAGCCATTAAGTATGGTGCACTAAACTATCAAGTAGTCATCATATTGAGCTAGCCAAACGTTCATAACGTCTGCATCTGCTCCTGCAATAGGTCTGTCACCTAGCGGTGCATCAAGGACATAATTTTTCTGTGCAGCAATGAGGATAAACCTCAGATCACAGATCCAATCCGCATCATTGCTACTAACATCTTTCAACACAATTTTCTCTAGGAACATATCAAAATAAACACAGGGAAGCAACAACGCGAGCTATTGATCTACAACATCATTTGCAAAATACTACCAGGAATAAGTTCATGATAAATTTAAGTTCAATTTAATCAAATTACTTAAGAACTCCCACTTAGATAGACATCCCTCTAATCCTCTAAGTGATCACGTGATCCAAATCAACTAAACCATAACCGATCATCACGTGAGATGGAGTAGTTTTCAATGGTGAACATCGTCATGTTGATCATATCTACTATATGGTTCACGCTCGACCTTTCGGTCTCTGTGTTCCGAGGCCATATCTGCATATGCTAGGCTCGTCAAGTTTAACCTGAGTATTCTGCGTGTGCAAAACTGGCTTGCACCCGTTGTAGATGGACGTAGAGCTTATCACACCCGATCATCACGTGGTGTCTGGGCACGACGAACTTTGGCAACGGTGCATACTCAGGGAGAACACTTCTTGATAATTTAGTGAGAGATCATCTTACAATGCTACCGTCAATCAAAGCAAGATAAGATGCATAAAAGATAAACATCACATGCAATCAATATAAGTGATATGATATGGCCATCATCATCTTGTGCTTGTGATCTCCATCTCCGAAGCACCGTCATGATCACCATCGTCACTGGCGCGACACCTTGATCTCCATCGTAGCATCGTTGTCGTCTCGCCAATCTTATGCTTCCACGACTATCACTACCGCTTAGTAATAAAGTAAAGCATTACATCACGATTGCATTGCATACAATAAAGTGACAACCATATGGCTCCTGCCAGTTGCCGATAACTTGGTTAGAAAACATTATCATCTCATACAATAAAATCAGCATCATGCCTTGACCATATCACATCACAACATGCCCTGCAAAAACAAGTTAGACGTCCTCTACTTTGTTATTGCAAGTTTTACGTGGCTGCTACGGGCTTAAGCAAGAACTCATCTCACCTACGCATCAAAACCACAACGATAGTTTGTCAAATAGACTCCGTTTTAACCTTCTCAAGGACCGGGCGTAGCCACACTCGGTTCAACTAAAGTTGGAGAGACAGTCGCCCGCAAGCCATCTATGTGCAAAGCACGTCGAGGGAACCGGTCTCGCGTAAGCGTACGCGTAAGGTTGGTCCGGGTCGTCTCGTCCAACAATACCGCCGAACCAAAGTATGACATGCTGGTAGGCAGTATGACTTGTATCGCCCACAACTCACTTGTGTTCTACTCGTGCAAATAACATCAAACCATAAAACCTAGGCTCGGATGCCACTGTTGGGGAACGTAGTAATTTCAAAAAATTTCTTACCCACACGCAAGATCATGGTGATGCATAGCAACGACATGGGAGAGTGTTGTCTACGTACCAACGCAGACCGACTGCGGAAGCGATCACACAACGTAGAGGAAGTAGTCGTACGTCTTCCCGATCCGGCCGATCCAAGCACCGTTACTCCGGCACCTCCGAGTTCTTAGCACACGTTCAGTTCGATGACGATCCTCGGGCTCCGATCCAACAAAGCGTCGAGGAAGAGTTCCGTCAGCACGACGGCGTGGTGACGATCTAGATGTACTACCGACGCAGGGCTTCGCCTAAGCACTACAACGGTATGATCGAGGTGGAATTTGGTGGCAGGGGGCACCGCACACGGCTAAGGAATGATCTCAAGGATCAACTTGTGTCTAGAGGTGCCCCCTGCCCCCTTATATAAAGGATCCAAGGGGAGGGGCTGGCCGGCCAAGGTGGGAGGCGCAGGAGGAGTCCTACTCCTACCGGGAGTAGGACTCCCCCCTCCAATCCTATTCCAACTAGGACTCCAAGGGGGAAAGAGAGAGAGAGGTGGCCGGCCACCTCTCCTAGTCCTATTAGGACTAGGGGAGGGGGGAGGCGCGCAGCCCTCCATGGCAGCCCCTTTCACCTTTCCACTAAGGCCCATGTAGGCCCATTTGGCTCCCGGGGGGTTCCGGTAACCCTCCCGGTAATCCGGTAAAATCCCGATTTCACCCGGAACACTTCCGATGTCCAAACATAGGCTTCCAATATATCAATCTTTATGTCTCGACCATTTCGAGACTCCTCGTCATGTCCGTGATCACATCCAGGACTCCGAAAAACCTTCGGTACATCAAAATGCATAAACTCATAATAATTGTCATCGTAACGTTAAGCGTGCGGACCCTACGGTTCGAGAACAATGTAGACATGACCGAGACACGTCTCCGGTCAATAACCAATAGCGGGACCTGGATGCCCATATTGGCTCCTACATATTCTACGAAGATCTTTATCGGTCAGACCGCATAACAACATACGTTGTTCCCTTTGTCATCGGTATGTTACTTGCCCGAGATTCGATCGTCGGTATCCAATACCTAGTTCAATCTCATTGCTGGCAAGTCTCTTTACTCGTTCCGTAATACATCATCTCACAACTAACATCTTAGTTATAATGCTTGCAAGGCTTATGTGATGTGTATTACCGAGAGGGCCCAGAGATACCTCTCCGACAATCGGAGTGACAAACCCTAATCTCGAAATACGCCAACCCAACATCTACCATTGGAGACACCTGTAGTACTCCTTTATAATCACCCAGTTACGTTGTGATGTTTGGTAGTACCCAAAGTGTTCCTCCGGCAAACGGGAGTTGCATAATCTCATAGTCATAGGAACATGTATAAGTCATGAAGAAAGCAATAGCAACATACTAAACGATCGGGTGCTAAGCTAATGGAATGGGTCATATCAATCAGATCATTCAACTAATGATGTGACCTCGTTAATCAAATAACAACTCTTTTGTCCATGGTTAGGAAACATAACCATCTTTGATTAACGAGCTAGTCAAGTAGAGGCATACTAGTGACACTCTGTTTGTCTATGTATTCACACATGTATTATGTTTCCGGTTAATACAATTCTAGCATGAATAATAAACATTTATCATGATATAAGGAAATAAATAATAACTTTATTATTGCCTCTAGGGCATATTTACTTCACCGAGAGCTTGTGCTGGCCGGCTGTTCGCTGGATCAGCCGGAGCACAAGATCTCCCTCTTGGAAGGATCTTGGCCTGACCTTCCGACTGTGGTAGCGGCGCAATCCCTGCTGGTAGATGGCAGACTGGCTGAGGGCTAACAGCCAACCCTCTTCCAGCAGGTCGACGCCGTCTTCTCGTGCTTCCCTGGCCTCCGCCTCCGTGTACATGGTTACCCGGGGCGAGTCGAACTCGATGTCGGTTGGGATGATCACCTCGGCACCGTACACGAGGAAGAAAGGAGTGAAGCCGGTTGACTTGTTTGGGGTAGTGCGCAGACTCCAGAGGACAGCCGGCAGCTCGTCGAGCCAACAGCCGGCTGAACGCTCCAGTGGTACGACCAGTCGGGGCTTGATGCCGGAGAGGATGAGGCCGTTGGCTCGCTCGACTAGGCCGTTTGACTGTGGGTGGGCGACAGACGCTAAGTCCAGCCGGATACCTTGTGCTGCGCAGAAACGTGCCAAGGCTCCTTTGGCAAAATTCGTGCCATTGTCGGTGATGATGCTGTGTGGCACGCCGTACCGAGTTGTTATGTCTGCGATGAATGCCACAGCAGTCGGCCCATTCAGCTTCTTGATCAGCTTTGCCTCAATCCACTTGGTGAATTTGTCCATGGCGACGAGCAAATGCGTCATGCCGCCCCGCGCCGTCTTGAATGGGCCCACCATGTCAGTCCCCAAACGGCAAAGGGCCAGGTGATGGGAATGGTCTTGAGTGCCGAAGCCGGCATGTGTTGCTTGGAGCTGAAGAGTTGGCACCCTTTGCAATATTTGACTAATTCTTTGGCGTCATCCAAAGCAGTCGGCCAGAAGAAACCATGGCAGAAAGCTTTGGCGACGAGTGATCTTGAAGCCACATGGTGGCCGCATTCTCCTTGGTGAATGTCTCTAAGGATTGCAATGCCTTTCTCTTGCTCGACGCACCGTTGGAGGACTCCGGTGACACTGCGCTTGACGAGCTCTCTGCTGACGATCGTGTATGCTCCGGCTCGGCGTTGGACTTGTCTTGCCTCTGTTTCGTCAGCCGGCAGATCTTGGTTTACTAGGAAGTTGAGGATGGACTGAGCCCATGATGGAGCTGCGACTTCTTCTATTGCCAGTGTGGCTACTGCCACCAGGGTGGGCGGGCTGGGTGATGAAATGCTGGAGTCGGCCGCCGGCTGTTGTGTTGGTGCAGTCCTCGGGGCGGCTACTGCAGTCCTCGAGCCGGGTGTGGCAGTCCCCGAGCTGGCCGCTGAAGTCCCCGGGCCGACTACTGCAGTCCCGGGGTCGCCTGCTTGGTTCTTCGAGCCGGACCCGGCCGCGTCGGGGTCGGGCGGTACGAAGATGGAGTCGGACTCTGGAGACGGCTTGATAGACGGCTTGAGGAGGCATTGTAAAGCGATGCCGGTTGGTATTGCTTGCCGAGTGGAGCCAATTCGAGCCAGGGCATCGGCTGGCTCATTGTCGGCTTGCGGTACGTGGAGGAACTCGCATCCTTCAAAGTATCCGCTGATTTGCTGGACAAGGAAGCGGTAGCTTGCCATATTTGCGTCCTTGGCGTCCCAGTCGCCGGATGATTGCTGAACCACCAAGTCCGAGTCGCCATAACATAGGATCCGACGGATGCCGAGTTCCTTGGCAAGACCGAGCCCATGTATGAGCGCCTCGTACTCGGCTACGTTGTTGGAGGCAGCAAAGTGAATCTGCAGCGTGTATCTGAGCTTGTCGCCCTTGGGAGAGGTGAGGACGACGCCGGAGGAGATCGGCGAGGCTACTCGCCGCGCAGATGTCGGTGACGCCTTGCAGCGCGTCGTGGCAAGCGCCATCGGGCGTGCCGGGCTGGCTACGCTCGCTGGAGAGGAAGAGGGTTCCCGTCCAGAACAGGTCTCCGGACAACGGTGCACCTGGCCCCACGGTGGGCGCCAAATATCGGGTGGTAGGTGCGACATATGCCAACGGGTGGCTTATCATTGTGGGAGCCAGTAAGACATCGCCGGTGCCTGGAAATGGGATGAGGCGAAGACATGCACGCCGGCGGATCTTACCCAGCTTCGGGGCTCTCCGTGGAGATAACTGAACGAAATATGCCCTAGAGGCATTAATAAAGTTATTATTTATTTCCTTATATCATGATAAATGTTTATTATTCATGCTAGAATTGTATTAACTGGAAACATAATAAATGTGTGAATACATAGACAAACAGAGTGTCACTAGTATGCCTCTACTTGACTAGCTTGTTAATCAAAGATGGTTATGTTTCCTAACCATGAACAAAGAGTTGTTATTTGATTAACGAGGTCACATCATTAGTTGAATGATCTGATTGACATGACCCATTCCATTAGCTTAGCACCCGACCATTTAGTATGTTGCTATTGCTTTCTTCATGACTTATACATGTTCCTATAACTATGAGATTATGCAACTCCCGTTTACCGGAGGAACACTTTGGGTACTACCAAACGTCACAACGTAACTGGGTGATTATAAAGGAGTACTACAGGTGTCTCCAATGGTAGATGTTGGGTTGGCGTATTTCGAGATTAGGGTTTGTCACTCCGATTGTCGGAGAGGTATCTCTGGGCCCTCTCGGTAATACATATCACATAAGCCTTGCAAGCATTATGACTAAGATGTTAGTTGTGAGACGATGTATTACGGAACGAGTAAAGAGACTTGCCAGTAACGAGATTGAACTAGGTATTGGATACCGACGATCGAATCTCGGGCAAGTAACATACCGATGACAAAGGGAACAACGTATGTTGTTATGCGGTCTGACCGATAAAGATCTTCGTAGAATATGTAGGAGCCAATATGGGCATCCAGGTCCCGCTATTGGTTATTGACCGGAGACGTGTCTCGGTCATGTCTACATTGTTCTCGAACCGTAGGGTCCGCACGCTTAACGTTACGATGACAGTTATTATGAGTTTATGCATTTTGATGTACCGAAAGTTGTTCGGAGTCCCGGATGTGATCACGGACATGACGAGGAGTCTCGAAATGGTCGAGACATAAAGATTGATATATTGGAAGCCTATGTTTGGACATCGGAAGTGTTCCGGGTGAAATCGGGATTTTACCGGATTACCGGGAGGGTTACCGGAACCCCCCAGGAGCCAAATGGGCCTACATGGGCCTTAGTGGAAAGGTGAAAGGGGCTGCCATGGAGGACTGCGCGCCTCCCCCCTCCCCTAGTCCTATTAGGACTAGGAGAGGTGGCCGGCCACCTCTCTCTCTCTTTCCCCCTTGGAGTCCTAGTTGGAATAGGATTGGAGGGGGGAGTCCTACTCCCGGTAGGAGTAGGACTCCTCCTGCGCCTCCCACCTTGGCCGGCCAGCCCCTCCCCTTGGATCCTTTATGTACGGGGGCAGGGGGCACCTCTAGATACAAGTTGATCCTTGAGATCGTTCCTTAGCCGTGTGCGGTGCCCCTGCCACCAAATTCCACCTCGATCATACCGTTGTAGTGCTTAGGCGAAGCCCTGCGTCGGTAGTACATCTAGATCGTCACCACGCCGTCGTGCTGACGGAACTCTTCCTCGACGCTTTGCTGGATCGGAGCCCGAGGATCGTCATCGAACTGAACGTGTGCTAAGAACTCGGAGGTGCCGGAGTAACGGTGCTTGGATCGGTCGGATCGGGAAGACGTACGACTACTTCCTCTACGTTGTGTGATCACTTCCGCAGTCGGTCTGCGTTGGTACGTAGACAACACTCTCCCATCTCGTTGCTATGCATCACCATGATCTTGCGTGTGGGTAGGAAATTTTTTGAAATTACTACGTTCCCCAACAGTGGCATCCGAGCCTAGGTTTTATGGTTTGATGTTATTTGCACGAGTAGAACACAAGTGAGTTGTTGGCGATACAAGTCATACTGCCTACCAGCATGTCATACTTTGGTTCGGCGGTATTGTTGGACAAGACGACCCGGACCAACCTTACGCGTACGCTTACGCGAGACCGGTTCCCTCGACGTGCTTTGCACATAGATGGCTTGCGGGCGACTGTCTCTCCAACTTTAGTTGAACCGAGTGTGGCTACGCCCGGTCCTTGAGAAGGTTAAAACGGAGTCTATTTGACAAACTATCGTTGTGGTTTTGATGCGTAGGTGAGATGAGTTCTTGCTTAAGCCCATAGCAGCCACGTAAAACTTGCAACAACAAAGTAGAGGACGTCTAACTTGTTTTTGCAGGGCATGTTGTGATGTGATATGGTCAAGGCATGATGCTGATTTTATTGTATGAGATGATCATGTTTTGTAACCAAGTTATCGGCAACTGGCAGGAGCCATATGGTTGTCGCTTTATTGTATGCAATGCAATCGCGATGTAATGCTTTACTTTATTACTAAGCGGTAGTGATAGTCGTGGAAGCATAAGATTGGCGAGACGACAACGATGCTACGATGGAGATCAAGGTGTCGCGTCGGTGACGATGGTGATCATGACGGTGCTTCGGAGATGGAGATCACAAGCACAAGATGATGATGGCCATATCATATCACTTATATTGATTGCATGTGATGTTTATCTTTTATGCATCTTATCTTGCTTTGATTGACGGTAGCATTATAGGATGATCTCTCACTAATTTATCAAGAAGTGTTCTCCCTGAGTATGCACCGTTGCCAAAGTTCGTCGTGCCCAGACACCACGTGATGATCGGGTGTGATAAGCTCTACGTCCATCTACAACGGGTGCAAGCCAGTTTTGCACACGCAGAATACTCAGGTTAAACTTGACGAGCCTAGCATATGCAGATATGGCCTCGGAACACAGAGACCGAAAGGTCGAGCGTGAATCATATAGTAGATATGATCAACATGACGATGTTCACCATTGAAAACTACTCCATCTCACGTGATGATCGGTTATGGTTTAGTTGATTTGGATCACGTGATCACTTAGAGGATTAGAGGGATGTCTATCTAAGTGGGAGTTCCTAAGTAATTTGATTAACTGAACTTAAACTTATCATGAACTTAGTACCTGATAGTATCTTGCTTGTTTATGTTGATTGTAGATAGATGGCTCGTGCTGTTGTTCCATTGAATTTTAATGCGTTCCTTGAGAAAGCAAAGTTGAAAGATGATGGTAGCAATTACACGGACTGGGTCCGTAACCTGAGGATTATCCTCATTGCTGCACAGAAGAATTACGTCCTGGAAGCACTGCTGGGTGCCAGGCCTGCTGCTGGAGCAACGCCAGATGTTATGAACGTCTGGCAGAGCAAAGCTGATGACTACTCGATAGTTCAGTGTGCCATGCTTTACGGCTTAGAATAGGGACTTCAACGACGTTTTGAACGTCATGGAGCATATGAGATGTTCCAGGAGTTGAAGTTAATATTTCAAGCAAATGCCCGAATTGAGAGATATGAAGTATCCAATAAGTTCTATAGCTGCAAGATGGAGGAGAACAGTTCTGTCAGTGAGCATATACTCAAAATGTCTGGGTATAATAATCACTTGATTCAGATGGGAGTTAATCTTCCAGATGATTGCGTCATTGACAGAATTCTCCAATCACTGCCACCAAGCCACAAGAGCTTCGTGATGAACTATAATATGCAAGGGATGAACAAGACTATTCCCAAGCTCTTCGCAATGCTGAAAGCTGCGGAGGTAGAAATCAAGAAGGAGCATCAAGTGTTGATGGTCAACAAGACCACTAGTTTCAAGAAAAAGGGCAAAGGGAAGAAGAAGGGGAACTTCAAGAAGAACAACAAGCAAGTTGCTGCTCAGGAGAAGAAACCCAAGTCTGGACCTAAGCCTGAAATTGAGTGCTTCTACTGCAAGCAGACTGGTCACTGGAAGCGGAACTGCCCCAAGTATTTGGCGGATAAGAAGGATGACAAGGTGAACAAAGGTATATGTGATATACATGTTATTGATGTGTACCTTACTAGAGCTCGCAGTAGCACCTGGGTATTTGATACTGGTTCTGTTGCTAAAATTTGCAACTCGAAACAGGGACTACGGAATAAGCGGACGCTAGCAAAGGACGAGGTGACGATGCGCGTGGGAAACGTTTCCAAAGTCGATGTGATCGTGGTCGGCACGCTACCTCTACATCTACCTTCGGGATTAATATTAGACCTAAATAATTGTTATTTAGTGCCGACGTTGAGCATGAACATTATATCTGGATCTTGTTTAATGCGAGACGGTTATTCATTTAAATCAGAGAATAATGGTTGTTCTATTTATATGAGTAATATCTTTTATGGTCATGCACCTTTGAAGAGTGGTCTATTCTTTTTGAATCTCGATAGTGGTGATACACATATTCATAATGTAGAAGCCAAAAGATGCAGAGTTGATAATGATAGTGCAACTTATTTGTGGCACTGCCGTTTAGGTCATATCGGTGTAAAGCGCATGAAGAAACTCCATACTGATGGGCTTTTGGAACCACTTGATTATGAATCACTTGGTACTTGCGAACCGTGCCTCATAGGCAAGATGACTAAAACACCGTTCTCCGGTACTATGGAGAGAGCAACAGATTTATTGGAAATCATACATACCGATGTATGTGGTCCGATGAATATTGAGGCTCGTGGCGGATATCGTTATTTTCTCACCTTCACAGATGATTTAAGCAGATATGGATATATCTACTTAATGAAACATAAGTCTGAAACATTTGAAAAAGTTCAAGGAATTTCAGAGTGAAGTTGAAAATCATCGTAACAAGAAAATAAAGTTTCTACGATCTGATCGTGGAGGAGAATATTTGAGTTACGAGTTTGGTGTACATTTGAAAAATTGTGGAATAGTTTCGCAACTCACGCCACCCGGAACACCACAGCGTAATGGTGTGTCCGAACGTCGTAATCGTACTTTACTAGATATGGTGCGATCTATGATGTCTCTTACTGATTTACCGCTATCGTTTTGGGGTTATGCTTTAGAGACGGCCGCATTCACGTTAAATAGGGCACCATCAAAATCCGTTGAGACGACGCCTTATGGACTATGGTTTGGCAAGAAACCAAAGTTGTCGTTTCTTAAAGTTTGGGGTTGCGATGCTTATGTGAAAAAGCTTCAACCTGATAAGCTCGAACCCAAAGCGGAGAAATGTGTCTTCATAGGATACCCAAAGGAGACTGTTGGGTATACCTTCTATCATAGATCCGAAGGCAAGACATTCGTTGCTAAGAATGGATCATTTCTAGAGAAGGAGTTTCTCTCGAAAGAAGTGAGTGGGAGGAAAGTAGAACTTGACGAGGTAACTGTACCTGCTCCCTTATTGGAAAATAGTACATCACAGAAAACTGTTTCTGCGACACCTATACCAATTAGTGGGGAAGCTAATGATGATGATCATGAAACTTCAGGACAAGATACTACTGAACCACGTAGATCAACCAGAGTGAGATCCGCACCAGAGTGGTACGGTAATCCAATTCTGGAAGTCATGCTACTAGATCATGATGAACCTACGAACTATGAAGAAGCGATGGTGAGCCCAGATTCCGCAAAGTGGCTTGAGGCCATGAAATCTGAGATGGGATCCATGTATGAGAACAAAGTATGGACTTTGGTTAACTTGCCCGATGATCGGCAAGCAATTGAGAATAAATGGATTTTCAAGAAAAAGACTGACGCTGACGGTAATATTACTGTCTATAAAGCTCGACTTGTCGCAAAAGGTTTTCGACAAGTTCAAGGGGTTGACTACGATGAGACCTTCTCACCCGTAGCGATGCTTAAGTCCGTCAGAATCATGTTAGCAATTGCCGCATTTTATGATTATGAAATATGGCAGATGGATGTCAAAACTGCATTCCTGAATGGATTTCTGGAAGAAGAGTTGTATATGATGCAACCAGAAGGTTTTGTCGATCCAAAGGGAGCTAACAAAGTGTGCAAACTCCAGCGATCCATTTATGGACTGGTGCAAGCATCTCGGAGTTGGAATAAACGCTTTGATAGTGTGATCAAAGCATTTGGCTTTATACAGACTTTTGGAGAAGCCTGTATTTACAAGAAAGTGAGTGGGAGCTCTATAGCATTTCTGATATTATATGTAGATGACATATTGCTGATTGGAAATGATATAGAATTTCTGGATAGCATAAAGGGATACTTGAATAAAAGTTTTTCGATGAAAGACCTCGGGGAAGCTGCTTACATATTGGGCATAAAGATCTATAGAGATAGATCAAGACGCTTAATTGGACTTTCACAAAGCACATACCTTGACAAGATTTTGAAGAAGTTCAAAATGGATCAAGCAAAGAAAGGGTTCTTGCCTGTGTTACAAGGTGTGAAGTTGAGTCAGACTCAATGCCCGACCACTTCAGAAGATAGAGAGAAAATGAAAGATGTTCCCTATGCTTCAGCCATAGGCTCTATCATGTATGCAATGCTGTGTACCAGACCTGATGTGTGCCTTGCTATAAGTTTAGCAGGGAGGTACCAAAGTAATCCAGGAGTGGATCACTGGACAGCGGTCAAGAACATCCTGAAATACCTGAAAAGGACTAAGGATATGTTTCTCGTATATGGAGGTGACAAAGAGCTCACCGTAAGAGGTTACGTTGATGCAAGCTTTGACACTGATCCGGACGATTCTAAATCGCAAACCGGATACGTGTTTACTTTAAACGGTGGAGCTGTCAGTTGGTGCAGTTCTAAACAAAGTGTCGTAGCGGGATCTACATGTGAAGCGGAGTACATAGCTGCTTCGGAAGCAGCGAACGAAGGAGTCTGGATGAAGGAGTTCATATCCGATCTAGGTGTCATACCTAGTGCATCGGGTCCAATGAAAATCTTTTGTGACAATACTGGTGCAATTGCTTTGGCAAAGGAATCCAGATTTCACAAAAGGACCAAACACATCAAGAGACGCTTCAACTCCATCCGGGATCTAGTCCAGGTGGGAGACATAGAGATTTGCAAGATACATACGGATCTGAATGTTGCAGACCCGTTGACTAAGCCTCTTCCACGAGCAAAACATGATCAGCACCAAGGCTCCATGGGTGTTAGAATCATTACTGTGTAATCTAGATTATTGACTCTACTGCAAGTGGGAGACTGAAGGAAATATGCCCTAGAGGCAATAATAAAGTTATTATTTATTTCCTTATATCATGATAAATGTTTATTATTCATGCTAGAATTGTATTAACCGGAAACATAATACATGTGTGAATACATAGACAAACAGAGTGTCACTAGTATGCCTCTACTTGACTAGCTCGTTAATCAAAGATGGTTATGTTTCCTAACCATGAACAAAGAGTTGTTATTTGATTAACGAGGTCACATCATTAGTTGAATGATCTGATTGACATGACCCATTCCATTAGCTTAGCACCCGATCGTTTAGTATGTTGCTATTGCTTTCTTCATGACTTATACATGTTCCTATAACTATGAGATTATGCAACTCCCGTTTACCGGAGGAACACTTTGGGTACTACCAAACGTCACAACATAACTGGGTGATTATAAAGGAGTACTACAGGTGTCTCCAATGGTAGATGTTGGGTTGGCGTATTTCGAGATTAGGGTTTGTCACTCCGATTGTCGGAGAGGTATCTCTGGGCCCTCTCGGTAATACATATCACATAAGCCTTGCAAGCATTATGACTAAGATGTTAGTTGTGAGACGATGTATTACGGAACGAGTAAAGAGACTTGCCAGTAACGAGATTGAACTAGGTATTGGATACCGACGATCGAATCTCGGGCAAGTAACATACCGATGACAAAGGGAACAACGTATGTTGTTATGCGGTCTGACCGATAAAGATCTTCGTAGAATATGTAGGAGCCAATATGGGCATCCAGGTCCGCTATTGGTTATTGACCGGAGACGTGTCTCGGTCATGTCTACATTGTTCTCGAACCGTAGGGTCCGCACGCTTAACGTTACGATGACAGTTATTATGAGTTTATGCATTTTGATGTACCGAAGGTTGTTCGGAGTCCCGGATGTGATCACGGACATGACGAGGAGTCTCGAAATGGTCGAGACATAAAGATTGATATATTGGAAGCCTATGTTTGGACATCGGAAGTGTTCCAGGTGAAATCGGGATTTTACCGGATTACCGGGAGGGTTACCGGAACCCCCCAGGAGCCAAATGGGCCTACATGGGCCTTAGTGGAAAGGTGAAAGGGGCTGCCATGGAGGACTGCGCGCCTCCCCCCTCCCCTAGTCCTATTAGGACTAGGAGAGGTGGCCGGCCACCTCTCTCTCTCTTTCCCCCTTGGAGTCCTAGTTGGAATAGGATTGGAGGGGGGAGTCCTACTCCCGGTAGGAGTAGGACTCCTCCTGCGCCTCCCACCTTGGCCGGCCAGCCCCTCCCCTTGGATCCTTTATGTACGGGGGCAGGGGGCACCTCTAGATACAAGTTGATCCTTGAGATCGTTCCTTAGCCGTGTGCGGTGCCCCTGCCACCAAATTCCACCTCGATCATACCGTTGTAGTGCTTAGGCGAAGCCCTGCGTCGGTAGTACATCTAGATCGTCACCACGCCGTCGTGCTGACGGAACTCTTCCTCGACGCTTTGCTGGATCGGAGCCCGAGGATCGTCATCGAACTGAACGTGTGCTAAGAACTCGGAGGTGCCGGAGTAACGGTGCTTGGATCGGTCGGATCGGGAAGACGTACGACTACTTCCTCTACGTTGTGTGATCGCTTCCGCAGTCGGTCTGCGTTGGTACGTAGACAACACTCTCCCATCTCGTTGCTATGCATCACCATGATCTTGCGTGTGGGTAGGAATTTTTTTGAAATTACTACATTCCCCAACAATAACACCCCTACTGCTGCTCTGTGGGGTCTCCGCATGATCACTAGATGAACAAGTAGCTACACAATGCTCCTTGAGCTGTTTTGGTGGGAGGAGGAAGAAGGGCACGGCTAGCTTGCTTCTTCTCCTCGGATGGTGTGTAAAACTAGTTAGGGGTCGAACCCTTTGCATGGGTGCCCCGGGGGGTTTATATAGGCCTGCCCCCGGGGTACAATGGTAATCCGGCTGGGCGCGGGGCCCAGCCGTTTGTGACTGTGCTCACCGACTTCTGCGCCGGCCGCTGGGGCCCGCCGACTGGTGGGTCCCGCCAGCTGCCGGCTCCTTGGTCGACAAGCAGGCCCCACCATCCAGGGCCTGGTCGGTGGCTGGTTACTGTTGCTCTATTCTGATGACGCGGGCTTGGTCGTGGTGGGCGTGGCTACAGTACCGCTGCCCGGCGGGCGATTACTGTAGCCTCACTGTGTCTTGTCTCCTTAATGGGACGTCTCCTTCGAGGAAGATGGCAAGCCGGCTGCAGGGAGCCGGCTCTCTCTCGGGCCGACTGGAAGGAGGTGTGGCCGCCTTCGGGTGTCTCTCTGCCCGAAGGGACCCACCGCCCGTGGGTCGCGCTGGTAGTCCGTCGTGGATGGCGTCAGGGTCGTCGTGGCAACAGTGTCGCGCCGGGCGGGTCGTGGCCACCCATATGGCGCACTGTGCCGGTCGTGCTCCGGGATTTGGGGGTGGCAGGCTTCACTGTAGCCACGCCCCGCTTCATCATCGCTAGGTGGATGCAAACTTTGAGGGTACGGTCTCGACCGCTTTATGGGAGCCGGCTTCTTGGAGTCGGCCTTCTCGCGGCCGGCTTTTTGAAGTCGGCCCTCCCATGGCTTTCTTCATGAGGGCTAAAGTCGGGCCGCCTCCCGAAGCCGGCCTGGATGACAGCCGGCAAGGGGGAGGCGGCCCCATGTCTTGGGCTCTTGAAAGTCGGATGAGCTCGTAATTTTTTTCAGGAGGGCCAGGGGAAGCCGGCTAGGCTACCCGTGGCTATTTACTCCGACATTATATGTTTTTCATCTACATGGGAAACATTTTTTCTATACAAATTGAACATTTTTAAATGCTTGCTCAACATTTGTCTCGATGTTTATCTAAAGTATTTCTTGTAATATATTATAATATTTGGAGTTATATTTTTTAAAATAAAGCAAAAAAAACAATTGACAACACATTACTTCAATTTTTAGAAAAACATAATTGCTAACAGTAAAATCATCTACTGTTTCGTCATGATCACAATCTGTTTGCACAAGATTCTATGTTTTAAATTTTAGATATAAGCTTTCCCAACTACAGAAACAAAATTATTTTAGTTCAGCATGATGTATTTTTTACATGCAGAAATTATTTTAGCCTTGGCTGGAGACGCCCATCGCTGGCACCTTGCGGCTGTCTCGAGAGGCTAAAGTCGATGAGAGGAGACCGCATCGCTACCATAGGCCATCGTGCGAAGGTGTGTCTCCAATTCTCTCTCTCTCATTTTTTTTAGAAAGACAGCCAGGCTTTATTAACTCATATCAATATTTACATGTATAACAAGAGCATCGTCAGGTGACCCCTACCAAATATGTCTCCCCTCGGGGAGAGTAGTACCAAACCTAGCTACCTTATATGAGTTTCATGAATTGTTGCTCGAAATTCATGCACGAAATTATATGAAAATAAAAGACATTGCTCTTTGCTTTATCTCCCTAATGATTCCTCCGAAAACTCCTCCAAAATTGACCCGTATTCCATTCACCACTTCTGTGCAGTCAGATGCAATATGAAAGTGTTGCGAGTTTAGATCTTCTGCAAGTAATAACGCTTCCCTGCACGCTATTGCTTCTAGAGTGGCTGCATCAAGCAAACCTTGGATCACAAGCACTGAAGAGCCTAGGTAAGAACCATCTCTGTCTTGACAAATAGCCGCGCCGCGGTGCTGCAGTTATGATCAGAAGATACACAATTAGTGACTTTGCATCTAAAAATGTTAAGGCCCAGGAGCGGACCTTGAAACTATTTTAAGTGGGTGCAAACTATAGGAGTGGGGGCACCTTTTGCAAACATTCATCTAGTTTTGATATTTTTTTTCATGGATACACAGAAATTATGTAGAATGAGTGAATTTCATATTTTGGGTGGGGTCCTAGGCACCCACTCCCATGAACGTGTCCACCCTTGTTAGGCCCCATGTTCTAGTTTCGTCCCGGGGCCTCGAAATCTCAGGACTAGGTCTGAATGTTGGCCGTTTGAATTTCTGCGCTGATTTGACGCCCTGAGGCTATTTTTTTTTCATTGGACAAAGGTGTGCAATTTAAACTTGTGCAATATTCACATGAATTTGTCAACCCATTTTGTGCAGCGCATGAGAATCAGGCATCAAAAATCAGATAGCACAATGTGTTAAAAATCTCAAATCCTTGACGATGTATTACTTTATTCTCGTTGCTAACACAACACTAGTACGCTAGTAATATTGAAACGAAACCGTACTCGAGTACAGACGGTGGCACTCCGGCGCTAGCTAGCTCGACTCGCAAGATCAGTGACACTACTGCTTCTAAGAACTCCCGATGCTGAAGTCGAAGTTGCTGCAGGTAGTGCCGATGCCGAGCAGCAGCCCACTGAACGCGAACGTGTCCTTGTCCAGATCAAACATCAGCAGGTTATTCTCCAACTGGTGCCCCCCGAGGATCACCGCCGGCGACTCAGCATGTGCCGGCACCGACGAATCCGTCTGAACGAACGCGAAGCACACCGTCCGGTCGTTCACCTGCACGAGCGAGCTGGCGCCGGGCAGCGTCCAGTTCTGGCCTCCGTCCAGCATCAGGTCGATGCTGGCCACGGCGTAGCCCACGCTGGTCATGGCGAGCTCCGACGCCTGGTAGCACATGTCGAACGGCGCCACCTTGTCCGCGCGCGCGATGCCGCTGGTGGCCGCGTCGAACGCGTTGCGGAGCGGCCAGTAGACGTCCCAGCGGAGCGCGGTGTAGGGCGTGACGGTGCTGAAGGCGGCGCCGCCTTGGCCTCTCCTTTCCAAGTCGAAGGCGCCGGGCGGCGTGGGCACGCGCTGCTGGTTCACGGCGATGCCGGTGATGGTGAAGTAGTAGGCGCGGTTTTTGGGGTTGAAGAGGAACGGGAGAGGCTTCTTGCGGAGGCTGTCGGCGAGCTCCACGGTCGGCGCGGCCAGGAGCTGGAACGGGCCGCCGCCGAAGACGGCCACGCCGTCCCCGCCCCTGGGCAGGCACAACGCAAACTCTTGCTTCAGGCTGTACCACTGCGCGACCTGCAACGGCAGAGAGTTACGCAGCCTCGCGAGCCCGGCGACGCCGGCCACGCCCGCCGGGAGCGAGGCCAGGAAATCCCCCGGCGCGCAGGACCCGACGACGGGGAAGGTCACCGGGGAGAGCGGGTTCTTGCCGTCCGTGGTGTTGGCGGCGATCGAGATGGTGGTGGCTTGGGCGGCGACGCAGCGCCCGTCGACCGGGTTGTACGGCAAGGCGGTGCAGATGCACGTGTCCTGCCCCTGCGCCGGCCATTCTGCACTATCACAGGCATCCGGGGTGAACATATTGCGGAAGCCGTCGCAGTGGCTGCCGCCGCACCCGATGGCCCAGTGCGTGCAGGGGCAGTTGGCGACCCAGAGCATCGGGCCGGCGAGGTCGAGGAGGAGCGGCCCCCCTCCGTCCTTGATGGCGATGGTGTAGAGGGAGGTGGCGGCGTCCTTGTTGACACGCGCCACGAGGGGCCGCCAGGCCGGACCTTGTTGAGCCGCTGCGTCGGGCGGCGACGCCCCCAGCAGCACCGCCAGCGCGAGCAGCGCGGCGGCGGCGGCGCTGCGGCGGCGTTGCTGCGACATGCCACGAGCTTGCATGGAGTAATTGACTGACTGATGTATCTACGTGCCGATGGAGTTGGGTTTTGGTCATCGGCGCGGTTGCGTTTATATAGTCGCGCGCAGAAGAAGAGGAGGAAGAGCGGGGTTGACTGACTGTGTGCTTGGGAGTTTGGGTAGGGCGAGTGGGGGAGGGACACAAGACACAGACGAATCGCGTCGACCAACGCCGTCGAGATTCCAGCGGCGACTAGCAGTAGCAGTGTCAACCTAGCCACGTCCACCTCGTGCGTTTGCTCGAGCTAGGCGTCGAAGCTGCAGTGCAGGCTCCGCATGCACCCGGTCATGGAGAGATCCTGCAGATCACCGGCCCCGAGCTTGCTACTTGTCCCCGGTGAGCTCTGGAAGAAGTGCATGAGCCGCGAGAACACACAAGACTGATCGGTTAAGCCCAAGAGGCCATGCCAGTCACAGAAACCTAGCTAAACTGATCAACGCTGATGATTTACCCTGTTGTATGGGACCGACTAAACGTCAGGTACCTGAAAATGTATCAAGCATCGGTCACTTCTTTTTTCTGTCGTCGGATCTTCATCCAACGGCTCACACGTCGTCTTCCACCTCCCACGATCTGATCCACCCGGTCATGTTTCGTTAATATTTTTCTTCAATGTAAACTATACGAATATGTTAGCTGATCTTTTTCTATATCTATACTACTATTAAAACAGCAAACATGAATTCCCCTACAACCACACCAAATAGTGCACACGGGATAACCACCTCCGTCCGATCGAACCAACTTAAACACATCCAAGTGTCCACGTTACATCAATCATCTGTCAATCAGATCAATGGTTCAGAGCAAATGTTTTGCCGGCATACTGCCCCCGCGCCAGCCCTGCACGGGATACTAGACATCCCAGCGATGCTACCTCCTGGAAAATACACTACATCCATGATCAACGCCGCCAGTAGGCCACGAACTGCCCTCGCCCCGGGTGGCCGCCGTCTCGAGGAGACCTCCCCGTCCCGGCAAGCTGCCTTAGATCTGGTGTCGGCGTTGTCCTCGCTCTGGTGGCCACTGTCTTGACGAGACCTCCCCGTGCCGGTGAGCTGCCCTGATCTGGTGTCCACGACGTCCTCGCCCCGGTGGCCGCCGTCTCGAGGAGACCTCCCCGTCCCGGCGAGCTGCCTTAGATCTGGTGTCGGCGCTGTCCTCGCTCTGGTGGCCACCGTCTTGACGAGACATCCCCGTCCCGGCGAGCTGCCCTGATCTGGTGTCCACGACGTCCTCGACCCGGTGGTCGCTGTCTCGAGGTCATCTCAACCCATATCAGTGCATTGCCCTAGCTCCAGTGTCCACATCGTCCTCGCCTTGGTGGCCGCACCGTCTCAAGGACATAGGCCGCCATCGCGCTCTACCGTCGGCATACTTCCAGCCCTTCCCCTGCACAGGTTACATCATTCAATTTGCACATCTAGACACTGCACATTAGGATTCCTGATTAGTTGTTTCTTTTGTTACCTATAGTACACCATGATCTATAATGTTTTATTACAAAAATTAAGTGCACACTACACATTAGGATTCCTGGTTAGTTGTTTCTTACCAAGGGGTTTATGCACTGCAACATTGGTGCGAACAAGACAAAAGGAATAGATCAAACACAATACTTTACCTTATTGTAGGCCAATGCAACTGACACAACAATTGACACAATACTTTACCTTATTGTAAGCGCGTGTGACATGGCAAGTGCCACGCCAATAGCTGGGTATGCAGGCGTGGCGCGTCTCGGGACAGGTCAAAGATTTTGTTCAGATCGATCGGTAGCGCCGGAGCAAGTGCCACCGCGCTGCACGTGCAGCTATTCGCGCGGCGCACGAGACGCATGCCCGCCCGTCCGTCCGATCATCTCTCTCCCGCCCGCATGCGTTTCCTTGAAAGCTCTTCCGTTCCTTCTCTTTCCCCGCTCTCTCTGCGTGCGTCGGCTGTCTTGTTCTTCTTTTCTTGAAGAGGCAGCCTAGACGTCCCCGTGAAATTATCCGCGTACTCCCACTTGAATGCGTGCCTTGTTTCCTTGCGCACAAAGGGTCCATTGGAGATATCTCTTCAAGAAAGGTCTATGGCAAGAATAATAAGAGATCAATGCATGGAAAGCGAAAACTGCAATCGATTGATTCATTCCGGTGCTCTCAGGATATGTATAGCGGTTCGGTTCGTGGTTGTTTTTTCCGGAAAACTTTAGAGCTTTATTCAACTAATGCATTCCTGTTGCAGTCCGCCAAAAGGGTACTGACCAGGAAGCTTGGAGTCTCGTCGATCCAACTTTTCGACACACTAAGCGTGCAAGCTAGCTTAGCACACAAGTGCGCCGGTACATTGGCCGATCTACAAATATGTTGAATTACAAAGGAATTAAACTGCAGAGATAGCTCTCTAATTTCATCTAAAAGCGGTGCCACGACAGAACGCGCTGACAACCAGGTATTTTATAGCTCAACTAGTTGAAGGCCACAAATATTAGCAAGTTTGACAGCATCTCGCAGTGCTAGCGCTTCCATGACCAGTGGATCCGACACGCCGGGGTACAGCTTACTCCACGCTCCTAGAAAGGAAGTCGCCGATCTCGCACACCACCAGCGCCCCCTACACCAAGCTCAGAGTTTAAAGCTCCATCAGACGTAATTGTAATACACCCAGCCTCAGGGGATTGCCATCCATGTCCAGGAAGAACCTTGACGTCTTTCTGTGGAATGTCCAAACATGGCTAACTCCTCTTTGATTATTTGCATGGCTCCTCGCGGATTGATATCTTCCTCCTCATGCCAACGGACGAGACTTGCCTGCTCCCCTCTCGTATGCCCATCCGTGCTTCCGCATACGTGGCGTGATTTGATTGGAACAAAATAAGGCCCGGCCCCACCCCCTTAAAATCAAGGGGGGAGATGATTAGATTAGGAAGAAAAAAGAAAAAAAGAGAGCCGTTGGATGAGGTGGAAGCACGGATGGGAGCACGGGAAGGGAGCAGGCAAGCCGGATCCCATGCCAACAGGGTTCGCTGATTGTTTGGCCGTTCGTTCGTTATTGTTCTCCAAAAATAGATACTACAATATCCCCCACAAAAAAAAAAGATAGACGTGAGTATCATGTGTGTATATATCCCGTAATTGAAGACGTACGATCGACGGAGGCGATAATACCTACCCTGGAATTTTGGCATTAGATTAGAAATCTTTTTTGGTAATCAAATTGAACGTACAGATCAATCGGCCGGATTTGCACCAGAGCACAGTATAGGCAAGAACTCATTTATGTCCTTGCTAATTTTGAGCCCTCGTCTCTACCTCTACGCTTTAACTTACTCCCTTATTATTTATATACCTATAATGTGCTTCTTTTTTTCTTAACCGTACGTCTACAGCTATAACCAGCCAAAAAAAACGCATATAGTACTCCTAGGAGTATATCTCGATCAGCACATTAAAGTACGTGGGTTAATTGTGAGCCTAGTGCATGCAGATACAGTGCATGAACTTAATTACGTAACGCGCCAAACGCATGCATGCATGCAGTTTCCCTTCTTCTTCTCCGGTCGAATTGCCCTCCACTAAGGCTAGTCGGGCTAGTCTTGGTAGGAGTAATTTAGCTAATAATATAACGCATTTCAAATATTTTTTTACTTACGTAGCATGTAGTTAATGATAAGTGATAACATAATATGTTACTGTAATATAGCGCTTCCCAAGACAAGATGAGTCTACAAACTAATAAATGAAGCCATCTATTATACTTCCTTCATTCCACAATGTAGTGCTTTCTCTATCCACGTGTTTCAACTTTGACCGTAAATTTAACTACCAAGACCGATTGCGGCGGGAGCAAAAAATATATCAGTGAATTCGTATTCAAAAGAAGTTTTTAATTATATAATTTTTTCTCCAGCCGCAATTGGTCTTGTTGGTTAAATTTATGGATAAAGTTGGACCTCGAAAAACGCGGACGCACTATATTTTAGAATGGAGGGAGTATTACTTTGCATTATGAAAATAGTAACTTAGACTAGTGTTATGCATATGACACTAGTTTAAATTAGTCCTCACTATGACCAGCCTAATCACGGCGCTTTACCAAGTCCAGAGAGCGCGTGGTAATTTGTTTTGTTGTGGGTTTCCTTAGACCCCAAGATTCGTGCAGATCTATCTAAGCAGCCTCAACGATTCCTGCTGATTTGGCGCCACAACCTACTAATTTGAATGATTTGGTCTTCTTCTGCAAATCAAGCGATGAACTCGACCCCATATATATTTTCATATATATGCATCCGTTGGTTGCAGACCCTTGTGTATATGCAGCCAAATATATTCTTGGTTTCTACTCCAAATTAAATCAAATTATTAAAGGCAGATTTTGATTGAAACGGAAGGCATAAATAAAAGGAAATCGCTCCTGAAAACGAGAAGGATAATCGGAGGGTCAATCTCATCGTCAGTTGCTTTCTTCTCGATCGGTCACGCACGCACCATAAATACTCGGCCGCCCACCGTCATCCAAGGGCGGACCTCCTTGTTTCTTTCTTCGCCACCCCGGCCGCGCTCGCGCCGATCCATCCATGACATGACTCATCGCCACATCTGACTAACTCATCGCCATCGCCTTCCCTTGGCTGCCTCTGCCTGTGTGTGTGTATATATAGGCGCGTCCTCCCCGCGCGCGGCCTCCCAGTGCCAGGAGCAGACCGCCATGGCCGTGGACCTGCAACGCCTGCGCCACATGTTACTCACCACCGGCGGCGGCCACCACCAGCTCGCCAACCGACCGGGCGCCTCGGCCGCCGCCATGCCTGCGACTGCGAGCGGGCCTTGCTACGGCGCCGCGGCCCTCTTCACGCCGACGTTGGCCGCGGATCAGCACTCGGAGCTGTTGGCTCTGGCCGCGGTTGATCTGGCCAGGAAGGGCGACGGCGCTCAGGAAATGACCACCGGCAACAAGCGGAGGCGCGTCGACGAGCGGTCGTCCGTGCCCGGCGACGTTCTTGCGGCCCACGCGCAACAGCAGACCGTCGCCGTCGACCACATCCTGCACAGACATGTGAGTCCCCTGATCAAATTAATCGCCTCGTTTCCGGCTTTTTTTTCCTCTATAGCTTTTGTCTGTTATTAAAGGTGGTCGATGGCGCAGGCGAGAAAGATGTGGGCTGCTCTGGCGGAGCAGAGGCGGAGCCACATGAGGCTCATCGTGTCGGCCGTGGAGGCCAGGGCGGCGAAGCGGCTCAAGGCCAAGGACGACGAGATCGAGCGGGTCAGGGGCATGAACTGGGCGCTGGAGGAGCGCATCAGGAACCTCTATATGGAGGCTCAGATGTGGCGCGACGCCGCGCAGTCCCACGAGGCCGCGGCCAACGTGCTCCGGGCCGACCTGCAGCGGGTGCTCAACGTGCAGGCGGCCCGTGGCGGCGGCGGCGGCGACGGTCAGGACGACGCCGAGTCGTGCTGCTGGGGGGAGAACCAGGTGCCCATCTGCGCGGAGGAGGAGGTGGGCACGCCGGCTCCGACAGGAGTCGGAGGGTGCAAGGGGTGCGGCGACGGCGCGGCCGTGGTGCTGCTGCTGCCGTGCCGGCACCTCTGCGTGTGCGCGCCGTGCGCGGCCGCAGCGCAGGCGTGCCCGGCGTGCGGATGCGCCAAGAACGGCAGCGTCTGCGTCAACTTTTCGTGATGCGGGAGGAATAGTTTTAGAGTAGACTTGGCTTTTCCTAGCTTTATTTTCTTCATCTTTTTTTTCCTTTTGCTCCCCTTCTTTTGTTCAGTTTAGCCTTTTGATCAAAAACTGTTGGATCAGTTGTTCAACAACAAGAAGAAACAGTCCGTAGTAGTGCATATCAATGCTTGAAATTAAATACATAAATTAGAATTTGAACAAGATATATGGACTGCGACCAAGGGGGGTTGCGGCGACTTAGGTGGGCAGTGGGAGATGGTGGAGATGGTGTAATCGGACATGTGGAGACATTAGAGACAAGAAGATGACATCTACGCACCCGCAAAAAGAAAAAAAAAGATGACATCTACGAGACTAAGACTATGGTGGAGGGGGCGAGAAACAAGGGCAAAAAGTAAAGAGAGCGAGCGCCGCTCGGCGGCACGTTTGAGAAATGGGTGGATTGGCTAGTGTTAGGGTTTAGAGATCTCGGCAACTGGGAAGCGAGGGGAAGATAAAGCCTCATTCAGATCCAAGCCAACGGTCCAAAGGTTGATTTGAATTTACAGAAAATTTCCTCGGCTGGCAAAAGATTTGTTGCCTAAATTCACACAAACGACTATACGGAAGGCCATTGAATTGCATTCGCGAGGGGAGAAAGAAGGTGTCCATTTCCTAGCGGCGCGTGTGGCGATAGGCTGGCTAGGTTTAAGGTTTAGAGGTCTAGCAAAAGGGAGATATGAACCGGATTTAGGTTTAAGCTAAGTTGTCCCTAATAAATTGAAACTAACTACAGAGATTAGAATCCGAATAACATATATGTGCATCCAAGGGGGTTTGCGGTGACTTAGGTGAGAGGTGGGATATGGTGGAGAAGCTTAATCAGACACTTAGAGGCATGATAGACAAGGAAATGACATCTACAACTATGGTGGTGGTGCGAAAAATTAGGGCAAGAAGGATAGATGGCGAGTGCTACTTAGCGACGTGTTTGAGAAATAGGTAGATGACTAGTTTAGGGTTTAGAGATCTAAAAAGGGAAGCGGGGTGAAGATATGAACACGATTTAGATCCAAACATTTGAATTTGTAGAAAATTTACTTGGCTGGAAAAAGTTGGTTACCTAAATCCACACACAAGACTATGGAAGGCATTTAATTGCATTCATGAGGGGGGTGAAGAAGGTGACCATTTCCTAGCGACGCATCTGGCAATAGACTGGCTAGGTTTAAGGTCTGGAGGTCTACCGAAAGGGAGATAAGAACCAAATTCAGGCTGAAGCTATAGGCTATCACCAGCAATTTGAAATTAACTGCATTTAATAGAATTTGAATAGCATATATGTGTTGCATCCAAGGGGATTTGCGACGACTTAGGTGAGCGGTGGGCAGTTGGCGGTGGGAGATGGTGGAGATAGCATAATTAGACACGTGCAAACAAGGAAATGACATCTGTGACTATGATGGAGGGTCGAGAAATGTGGGCAATAAGGATAGAGGGCTAGTGCTGCTTGGCAATGCGTTTGAGAAATAGGTGGATAGCTGCACCTGGCAGCACATTTGAGAAATGTGTGGATGGCTAGTGGCTTTAGATATCTAACAAGGGAAGCGGGATGAAGATTGGAACCCAATTAAGAACCAACAGTCTAAAGATTGATTTGAATTTATAGAAAATTTGCTCAATTGTCAAAAAGTTTAACATGATTTTGCAAAGTCTGGATTTGTATATTAAAAGTTGGGAGGGGGTCTCGTAATGGGTTCCGAGGACATCTGGAAAATATGAGATTTTATTTGTGTAAGAAAGTTGTGAATAACTGTCATGAGATGACCACCCGTAGTTGTCCTAGTGGGGCCCACATAGGGTGCCACCTCCCTAAGGAAGGCCTATACCGAATCCTATTAAGGAGGGAGTCCTTCCCTGCTTTCACGAAATGGAAGAGCAAAAGGATTGCTCCTGTTGGGCCCCCTTCCCTCTCCACCTTTATATATGTGTGGAAGGCTCCCTATTGCAACACACCAATCCAAAGGGGATCTTTCCCGCATAGCTCCACGCTCTCTCGGTCTGATTGGCCTAAGTGTTTAAGATTCTAATTAGATGTGCTCTAATCTCGGTCTAATTGGTCTAATAGAATTAGACTCTTAATTAGATGAGAAGTGTTGCTAGGCTTTCTTTCTCTAGTTTTCTCAGAGTTCTTCCTGGACGTCTAAATTCTGCCGGACTTCGAAACGCGTAGATACCTCAATTCGACTCTTGTCTTGGGGAACATTCTGGCGACTAGGAGCTAAAACCTAGCTATGGGAATCGGTGGCAATCGTCGCGCTACACGACTTGTCACTGCTTTCGCTACTCTGCTCATCGGTGAGTTTGATCGTTACCGCCATCTTCATAGTGTTCTTGGTTTTCTTAGCATTCAAGACAGTAGGAAATGTTCCTACTGACATATATATGTATTCCTAAAGGGGGACTCGGTAGTCTTCGCTCCATGGTTTATTTTCATCTCTCCTCTCATCTTCGTTTGGCTTTTATTCGTTTCTCCTCCCACCTTTGTCTGGTTTTTTTGTCTTTCCTCCCGCCAAAACGCTCCCCTCCCACGTAGCAAAAACCAGGGAATGATGCCTCCTCGCACGTAATAGAGAAAAATCGGCCAAACGAAGTCCTCTCGAACACCGACGGGAAAAAAAACACACTGCACGACTCCTCTCTCGATCGAGCTACTTCCTCGATCTATTTTATAGGGTGTGAATGCCGCCCCTGCAACCGCGGAATCCTCCTCCACCGCCCAACGTCTTAGCTCATTGATACAACTCCGTCGTATCTATTTTTCCAAACACTTTTGCTCTTGTTTTGGACTGTAATTTGCACGATTTGAATGAAACTAACCCGAACTGACGCTGTTTTCAGCAGAACTATCATTGTGTTATTTTTGTGCAGAAATAAAAGTTCTCAGAATTGGACGAAACTTTTTGAAGATTTTATATGGAACATATATAAAATAATGGAGTGAATATCCACATGAGGGGGCCACCAGTTTCCCATAAGGCAACAGGGCGCGACCACCCCCTAGGCGCGCCCATGTTACCTCATGGGGCCCACGTGGCTCCGCTGACCCTAATCTTAAGTCTATAAATACTGTCTTCCCGAGAAAAAAAATAAGAGAAGAAGTTTCATTGCGTTTTACAATACAGAGTCACTACCATCTCCTATTCTTCATCAGGAGGGCTGATCTGGAGTCCGTTCGGGGCTCCGGAGAGGGGTGTTCATCGCCATCATCACCACCAACCCTTCTCTATCACCAATTTCATGATGCTCACCATCGGGAGTGAGTAATTCCTTCGTACGCTTGCTGGACGGTGATGGGGTTGGGTGAGATTTGTCATGTAATCGAGTCAATTTGTTAGGGCTTGATCCCTAGTATCCACTATGTTCTGAGATTGATGTTGCTATGACCTTGCTATGCTTAATGCTTGTCACTAGGGCCCGAGTGTCATGATTTCAGATCAGAACCGTCTATGTTTTCATGAATATATTTGAGTTATTGATCCTATCTTGCAAGTTGTATTCACCTATTACGTGTTATGATCCTCATACACCATCGTGACATTAATTGGGATTCTTTCTGATGATTACCGTAGTCTGAGGAGTTAATGTATTCCTCATATGCTAATGCTTTGTTTCGGTTGTCTATTAAAAGGAGGCCTTAATATCCCTTAGATTTTCTTATGGACCCCGCTGCCACGGGAGGGTAGGACAAAAGATGTCCTGCAAGTTCTTATTATAAGCATGTATCCCCGTGACATAGTCACTTGTGTCTGGCTAGATGATTATGGACGCCATCACACCGAGAGGGCCCTAAGAATATCTCTCCATTGCCGGAGGAGCAAACCTCACTCTTGAGCTATCTAGTCCCTTGTCAAACTTTCGGATGAACCTGTAAGTTGTCGTTATGATCACCGTGTTACAGGTGACATTTGAGCAACCCCAAAGCTCACCTTACGGTAAGAAGTGACTACAATACTCTCATGGTCTAAGGAGTAAAATCACATGTTAACACTTCGTGTTATTACAATTGATTATAGACAATATTACTCAATTCATAGCAGACAAATTTGGGTCGATTCAATATGATCATTCTTTCAATGTCATAATCTCAATGTTTTTTAGGGCTATTATTTGATACTTAACAATATCTTAAAATTCGAAAAATATGACCGCCAACAACGCTTGAGCTAGTCCTGTAGGCAAGACTAGGAATCTTTTATTTAATCATTTCTCATTCCACACGTGCATATGAGTTTTCCACTTAATCATGTATTCCAGGATCATACCAATTATAACATAGAATATAAACTCTTGAATTATGAATAAGAAAATATAATAATATAAATATTATTGCCTCTAGAGCATATTTCTAACACTAGCCAACACAACCAAAAGTCCGAATTGATAGAAAGGGCTAGCCAATCCACATATACACTTCAACAGCTCCTTATTGAGACATCTTTCTTGCATTTTCTTCTTTTCTTCCTCGGCATCATCTTCTCTTCCTTTTTTGTTTCTTTTGGAAGAAATACATTAGAATTATGATCAATACATATATGTGATGTAGTACCCCCCGGAGGACATGCCTCCAACATGTATTTTGTGGAGGAGTGTTTGTAGTCGTCGCTAGGTGATCTACGGATCTGGATGTAATTTTTATTATTTTTGATGTTTATTGTATTGATATGATTGAAGATGAATAGATCAAAAGTTTTCTCGCAAAGAAAGACAAAGAAAAAAAAGAAATGTGTTCACAACTGTGTAGCAAACACTAGTACAACGAGTTGCTATACAAACGGTTTTTAAACCCTTTTTGCGACGGCATTTTAAACCGTCGTCTTGCCAGTGTGTGTGATAGGGGGTCCTTTCCACATGACCCAGAAACCGTCGGGGATAGGAAGTGGCAATGCATACGTTTTGCATAACTAAGCGTATGCGATGCCGGCATCTATCCCGAATGCGAGTCTTTAGACAACTATTTCTGATATGTAGAATATCCCAAACGCTCCATCCTTCCTACTCGTTTGTGCTCGCATTATCATCGCAATAGGTATTCTGTGGTGCTACGTTTGCGATGCACGCCCCATCACAAACAGATCATGATTGTAGAACGTGTATGATAAACAGACAATCATACACATTTACTTTTCCTCGACTGTATGCGATTCATTGTATGAGTGCATATACGTGTCCCTATAAAAATATATATGTGAATCTTAAATATATTCCACATGATTCATCCGTCGTACCCGCCTCGGATGAAGGCCTATCGCACGTGTTCTTCTATGAGCAAACGTTTACGACGCGCACGACATCATAAACAGTCAATAATTGCCAAGCGTGTGTGATAAGGTAACTTTCGCAAACATTTAATAAGAAGGAGCTGTGTGCATTGCTGTTGTCAATCTCACACATTTTTCTTGGCTAATCGTGTGTGCAGTGGAGATTCATCGCACACATAGTAGATTTGAGAAACGTGTCTAGTCTTGATGTTTATCACATACGTTTTGCTTTCGCAAACCGTGTGCAGTGTACTGGCCTACAGAATATAATTTATCCCTAATTTATTTCCTGTATTTAAAATTCATAGATTTTGAATTTGAAAGTAAACAATCACTTTTTTCATATCAAACCATGTTTATTATAAATATAGGTTCAAGGATGAATGCATAATTCGATGCACAAGTACATATACTGAAGAACTACAGAAACACCGTTTGCATTAATGCATCACACATAATTTCGTCGAAGGTCTCTGATTATATTGTCATGTTCACAGCATCCTGTAGTAGTGAGACATGTCAGTCTACAAGAGAAGTAAGCAAACTTTATATAGGCATCGACATATTGGTGCATCATTCATGTTTATTTTGTCACTTCTGCTTCGGTACATCCCATCCCTAAACACATTGAGCGCTGAGATCTCTCTACACCCCTTCAAAATAAGTGGTAGGATGGTCTCTTCTTAAAATACGTCGCCCGCACCGCGCTATACACGGCTTGTGTGTCGTGCCACTTGGGCTGGCCCATTTGCTACCTTTTTCCCACTTATTTAAAACCTTCAATAAATGTGTGTCTGATAGGATTCGAACCCAACACCTACCGCAATAATCAACTGGACTACTTTCTTATTGTGTCTAGTTACCTTTTTTTCCTTTTCAAATATAACACTAACCAATGCGAGCTTGTTTCTTTTTTTTTTGGTTTTTGTTTGTCCGCTATTTCTTTTGTTATTTTATTTTTATCTTTCATTATTTTTTAAATTCATGAACTATTTTAAATCATGGATTATTTCTTAAAATTTTCAACTTTTTAAATTTGTGAACGTTATCTTAAATTCATGAACTTTGTTTTCAAATCCGTGCACTTTTTCTCAAATCCACAAACTCTTTTTAACTTTGACGAACTTTTTTTTAAAACCTGCAATTCTTTTAAATTCGTGAGCATTTTTTTAAAAATTGATGAACTTTATTGAAATCTGCTAACGCTTGGGCTGGCCCAATAGGCGCCCAACGGGGAGCAATGCGGTCGCCTAGTTGGGCCAAGGCCTAAGCGTTTAATTTCTATTTTTCATGTTTCTTTCTTTTCTTGTCAATTCATTTTTCTCATTTTTGAAATTTATTATTGTTTTTGAAACCTTAAAATATTTGAAATATTATTTGGAATACCAAACTTTTTTCTTGTTTTCATATACTGTTACATTTTAAATAAATGTTCTTGAATTTCAAAAAATGTGCCCATTTTTAATTGTTTGTTCCAAATTGAAGAAATGTTTGCATTTTAAAAAAGTTGATAAATTTTAAGACAAAGTACGTTATTTGCAATTTGTGTTTAATATCAATTGTTGGGAACTTGGTAATTTTTTTGGAAAAAGTGTTCAAGTTTGTAAAATTTTCATACACAATTTGAAATTACAAAACTGTTAAGAAATTTAAAGAAATAGTTAGGATATAAAAGAATGTTTATGTTGATTGATAATGAAGGAAATTGCAAATAACAAATACGATCAAATTTGGAAAAAGAACATACTCATAGATGCACCTATCCGGCCTAGTCTAGCACACTCCTCTAAACTGGTGGTTTTTTGGACAATTGGTAAATGATCTCAACTTCCTGCAGCAACCTGGCACGGACATATGAGGCATCCATGCTAGGTTTGAACTAATTCTGACATCGTATGCAAGTTGTGTCACGTTTGGCCATTTATTGGCTAATTTTCACCAAGAAAACTCGAAAAAAAAGTGCAAGAATTGTCAAAAACTCGAAGAACTTGGCATGGTGCCTTGTATTGGTCATAGATGATGGTGGAAAAAAAATTGGGGCCATTTAACGGATGTCAAAAGAACATGCTTTCAAACGGACCCTTCTCGCCTAGCCAAACACCCACCGTTGAACATGATCTACTTTCATACATTCTTAAAATGACCCAAAATTTTGCAAGTAGGTGGGAATGCCCATGGTAGGCATGCATGCCAGGTTTGAACGATTTTCGACATCATATGCAAGTGCGACATGTCCGGCCATTTATCGGCCTTTTTTGATCAAGAAGACTC
The DNA here is from genome assembly GCA_034509565.1 of Triticum monococcum. Lineage (NCBI taxonomy): Eukaryota > Viridiplantae > Streptophyta > Magnoliopsida > Poales > Poaceae > Triticum > Triticum monococcum. The sequence goes on along the minus strand of CM067843.1, from coordinate 746,652,879 downwards.
CAGAAAACACAAAAATTGTCTAAAACTAAGAAAACATGGCATGGTGCCTTTAATTGGCCATATAAACTCATGGAAAAAATTGGCTCATTTCAAGGATGTCAAAAGACAACGTGCTCTTGGACGGAGCCTTCTCACCAAAGCGAACACACTCCATTCAACTTTATTTTTTAGGACATGTGTCAAATGACCCCCAACGTTTTTCAGTAGATGCGCATGCCTATAGTAGGCATCCATGCCAGATTTTAATGAATTCTGACACCGTATACAAGTTGCGTCATGTCTGGCCATTTATCGACCATTTTCACCTATAAAACGCCAAAATGCAAGAATCTCCCAAAACACAAACAACTTTGGCATGGTGCCTTGAATTGGTCATATAAGCTGGTGGAAAATATGGGGCCATTTGAAGGAAGTTGGAAAACAACATGCTCTCAGACGAAGCCTTCTAGACAACCTGAACACTCTACATTTAACATGGTTTAGTTTTGAACATCTTAATATGGTCACAACCTTTTTGAGCAGGTGGGCATGCCCATGGTAGTCATCCTTCCAGCTTCATAGGCGGGCCCAGTTGGGCAGCCTCCTGTGCGTGGCGCAGTCTATTTGATGCTACTCCCCGAATGTGGGGAGCTCCTAATAAGCGCTTGTTGCGCCAGGTAAGCCATTCAGCGCTCACGCGATAGGATTTTTTGGCCAGCCCAGCAATGCGGCTCTCACACTGAGCGGCCGAGCAGGTGAGCAGGCGTGGGTGAGCGTATGAGCACATGGATTAGGATATGTTGTTGACCGCTGGAAAAAAGTTCCATGTGCTCATGATTTTTTTAAATTCACGAATTTGAAATAAAAGCAGACACAAAAAGGTCATGAATTTGAAAAAAGTTCGCGAGCCTAGAAAAGGTGCATAAATTTAAAAAAATTCATGATATGTTTAAAAACTTTGTAATTTTTCTATAAAAGTTCAATTTTTTTAAAATGAGGCCATGAAATTCCAAAATATGTTCCCAAATATTAAAAATGTTCATGAATTTGAAACAAAATCACAAAAATTCAAACAAATCACAAATTTGATAAACAAATCATGAAATTCGAAAAAGTTCATGACTTTGAAAATCTACAAATGCGAACAATGTTCACATAATCTCAAAAAAGTTCACTAATTTGAAAATTAAGTTCATGAAAATTTATAAAGTGCATGAATTTTTAAGAACTTCATGAATTAAAAAACCCACTGAATTTGATAAAGTTCATGAATTTCAAAATGTTCATGGATTTGAAAATAAGTCCATGAAATTTGTGAAATGATGTTCACGAAATTTGAAAAAATTTAAATTCATTTAAAAAGAATTCTGATTTAAGAAAGGAAAACGAAAATATAGAAAGAAATAAGAGAAAACGGAAAAACCCAGAATAAAAATGGCTGAACTGAATAAAATCAGTCCGGGAGCGCGTGCTTTTTTTATTAGCGTTATACCCAGTGGCGGAGGCAGGGGGGTGCTGGCAGGGGCCTTGGCCCCCCCCTATGCTCTCACAAATACACCTATATGTACTCCTAATCCTTCATTTGTTAGAGAAAATTAGCTAGATTTAGGTGATTTGGCCCCCTCTAACATTATATGACATGTTTTGGCCTCCTCTATATTCAGGCTCCGCCACTGGTTATAGCTGCCATAAGGAGGAAATAAGTACACTAGCACAACAGTTAAAGTCCCCAGTGGTTAGCGCCTTCAGTACTATAGGTGGAACCTGTATTTTTTGAAGTTTAAAAAAAAACATAAATGGGCTGGGCCCGCCAAGGTGCACATAACACTGTATTGTCGCCACGTACGTCCGTATACGTCGGGTGACCCATCATACAAAATTGTGTACGATATGTCAAAGGTCCATATTGCCCTTTATACGATTTCTGAGAGGGGGGGGGGGGGGGGTGTACCGAAGCGGGGCTCTTGTTTTATAGCTAAAATAGGAGATTTGATTCATTTTTGTCTAAACATAAATTGTTTCCAAATAGTTTGTCGAAGCTCGAAACGTATAGTGACATGATATTTGCTTCTGTGATGCAGGTTCTTGATCAGCCCCGGAAATAAGTGAGGTAAAATTTTCCAATATTGTCTATCAAAGGTCCTACTGGCTTCAGCTGTTTTGGACATTATTTCCTCTCTTCAATCTGACCATTGCTCACGTGTTGATCAGTCGAAAATTCAGAAAATTTGATACTACAATAATTGAGCATCCATAGGAGGTCTATTTACATATTTTCTGAAAGTAATATGCGTATCTTCACAACAATCTTCTATCACGGACCGGAAAGCATACCATCACATTACAGAGGAAAGCCCTCTATCACTAGTCAGCCGCGATTGTTTGCAAGATTCAACTTTATTCTACACACTTTTATAAGGATTCGAAAATGTGCCAACCGTGAAGATATTACTTGAAAGAGCTCTCTATGTCGATTACAAACCGATACTTCACATCCCGGTTGACAAGCCTCTCGAGAGCCTCGTTGATGTAGTCTATTTTTATCACCTCAACATTTGGGTATATTTTGTTTACCGCGCAGAAGTTTATCATCTCCTGGGTGTCCTTGGTGCCTCCGACTACACTGCCAGATAGAGTCCGTGCACCTGCAGTGAGTTCTGATTAGTTATCTTTTGACAAAGGGCCGAAAGCCAGTTTCATTACACGAAAACACCGGTAACAACATTTGTATGCTTATATATCCTCAAGTCGTCGCCAAGTTTTGAACCAGGAAACCAACAACCAGTGGTGTGTTCTACGGCATATAGTCTCATGCATAGAACCATAAAAGATAAAAATAATGGAACTTTTCACCCTGCAATTATTTTAACTGTATAGCTAATAGTAAGGTTTTTTTTACCAAGATTGAGTGATGCAGGATGCACTCTGATTTCTCCAGGAAAGCCAACTAGTGCCATTACGCCACGGACTTTCAGAAGCGCGAGATAAGGGTCAAATGGGTGGTCACCAGAGGCAGTATCGACAATGAAATCCAGAGAATTTTTCAGGGACTGCAAAAGTAAATCATTTCATTATTCTCACTTAGTATAAGCAGAGTGAGAAGAATAACAAGCAGAATTAAGCTAGCACAAAATAGTATAGGCACTATCGATTGCATAATAAGCTCTGATCCTTTGTGCATCTATGCTTTTTCAGTTGGAATCTAACATAAGGTGAGGAGATATGTACTTGTTGTGGTCTGTTGTAAGTTGTTTCACACTCGGCTTTGAAAGAGATTAAAGATGTTCAGTACCTCCATCTGGTTTTTATCTGATGATACCACAAAATTATCTGCACCAAGAAGGCTGATTGCTTCATCTCTTTTCGATTCACTTGTACTAAGAACAGTCACCTTCAGTCCAAAAGCTTTCCCAAATTTCACTGCCATGTGACCCAACCCACCAAGACCAATGACACCAAGTGACTTTCCCGGCTGGTTCATGTTATGCCGGATCATCGGAGTGTACACGGTGATCCCAGCACAAGCTAAAGGTGCGGCCTTTTCCAGTGGGTAGCCATCAGGTATTTTATAGCAGTACCTGTCACGAATTAGCAGGAAATGCAAGATTCTTATTATACGAGAAAATTGAGTTTTGACTTGGAGGCAAAAAAGATGGACATAGACAATCTACACCAAATTCAGAACTTTCAGTAGAGAATGCATCCATACCGTTCATGAACTACAATGTGACTGGAATATCCTCCCTTTGTGACAGTACCGTCCGTATCAACACCATTGAAAGTGAAAACAAAATTTGAGCAGTGGTTCTCGAGGAGGCTGTTGCAGTTGTCACAGTCACGGCATGAGTTGATGTATGTCCCAACAGCCACATGGTCGCCCAGTTTGAAGTCCTTGACGTCTGAACCGACCTCGGTTACAACTCCAGCAATCTCATGCCTATAACCACATCGAATAGTAGGTTAGCAGATAAACCTTTATTTGTAGTACAGGATTCTAGTGACTAAACGGGGTCAATCAACAGAAAGGGAAAAATGCATTTGTTGTTCCCAATTTTTTTTTGAAACAAATACAGTGATCTGAAAAGCTTACCCAGGGACTAAAGGGTACACCGAGTCATGGTGCAAATTTCTTGTCCACTGAACATCAGCAAAACAGACACCGCAGTGTGTGATCCTCAAAGAAACATCATCATGTCGTACAGCCCTGGTAATTAATCAGTGTAGCATATGCATAGTCGCTAGTTATAAGAAGAAAGTGAGACGCTAACAAAGCAGTTAATTCAGTCGGCATCCGCAAGGATGTCTGCTTATAATTTACACCGATGAATAACTGGGCTAGCACATACAGTAGAAGTCTATATGTATTCAGAGAAGAAAGATAAACACATAACTGGGCTAGCACAAAGTAGATGTCTATATCTGGCACGTTGACTTTTCCTTGTAAATAAAATCTCACAAGGGAAGGGAGTGTTGCGTGTTTGATTACCTACGGTTGAAACTGTGAGGGGAGAGTACTCCAGAGGGATCATTTGCTGCCCAGGCACTGCAGTTGCAGCTCTCGCATTCAGCAGCCATGCCGGCCAACTAAACTGCAAAAAACAAGATGGCCACGGAAGGGGTTAGGTTGTAGAATCCATTCCTTTTTTATGCTAAATCATTAACAGTGGTGCAAACGAATAAGCAAATAAATAAGAGTGAATTCACAAGGCAGGGCAGGTTTGACTGAGGCACAGAAGATAGAACCAGAGGTTTGGTCGTACGAACCAACTGGAATCTCCACGGAACTGAAAGGGTGGGTCGGTGGTGTGAGACAGTGCTGAGGCAGCCAAGCTAACGGGTTACCTCGGAAGGGGATCGGGAGAAGCAGGCAGGGCGGCGGAGCCAGAAACCAGCCGACGCGCGAGCAAACGGGGGTTCCACTTTCGGTGGAGATGTGCGCCGGTGGTGAGCGGAGGCGTGGCCGTTTTAACTTGCAGCGCCACCGTGCTCGCAGCGCACATAGAACATCAGAAAATGTCAACAAAGACAATTTAGCCATGTCACTAATGACATAATGACCTGCTGGTCAAACAAATCGTCCCGCGCCTTCGGGACAAAGGTTACATATGCAATGACGACGACCTCTCCCTCTTCACGACGGCCACCTCGGTTAGCATCGGCGATGGCGCGACAGCGTCCTTCTGGCACTCCCACTGGATGGGGCCGGGCACGCTCGCCCAGCAATACCCGCGCCTGGCTCGGCATGCCCGGAGAAAGAACAGGACGGTGAAGGAGGCCCTGGCAGACGACAACTGGATCAAGGACCTAGCCCATGGTTGTACTGAACATCTGATCCACGACGTCCTGGCCTTGCATAGGCGACTCCATGGCGTAGCTGACGATCTCCATGCAGGCACCCCTGACTCCATTAGATGGATCCTCGAGCGGACGGGCGAATACTCGGCTTCATCAGCCTATCGGGTGTTCAGTACAACCATGGGCTAGGTCCTTGATCCTCGAGGGTTCCAGGGCATGACATCATCGGTTTTCGGCAAGATCATATGGAATGTTTGGGCCCCGGGAAGATTAAGATGTTTGTTTGGCTCATGCTGCAAAACAGGCTGTGGTGCAATGACAGACTTCAACGCCGCGGCTGGAAGAACGAGTACTTCTGCCAGTTATGCACTCGAAACCTTGAATCCTCGAAGCATCTGTTCTGGGAGTGCCCAATGGCCAAGGGCGTCTGGGAAGCGATTAGCTCACGGACGGGCTGCGCCTCGTTAGCTCCGGCTGCGAGCTGGCGAGACCTCCAGCACTCCTCCATTGCGATCGCCGCCCTAGACAGGGCCGCACCAGGATGGCGAAAAGGCATCAACACTATGCTTTTGCTGGTTTGCTGGGAGATATGGCAGGAACGGAACAACGCCACCTTCAGAACCCCCCCCCCCCCCCCCCCCAAGGGCATCCAACATCATCACAAGGGTGACAGACTGCATCGAGCTATGGCGAGCCGCAGGTGCATCCTGCATCGAGAGCCCCTTTGGGGAGCCACCATGAGATATAAACCCTAGATTTTCTATCATTCGAGGATTGCCGGTCTGTGGCAAGCCCTCTGATCCCCTGGATCATCTCCCCACCTTTTGTTTTCCCACTGCTTCCTGCTTATTAATGAAATGCCAGTGAAAAGCTGGATCTTTCAAAAAAAAACCATTGGCTCTATCCTCATTGGATTCAAGTGACTGAAAGATCAAACGAACTGAATACTTGACCAATATTTCTATTGACACTGATGACTTTGTGTGCATGCTGATGCTGATCTATTTCTGCAAGGAAATTAAAATTGGCAGTTCACACCTTACGGTTTGACATTGTGCTACTCCGCCTAACCCGGTTAACGCGGCACATCATGATCAGACTCAGACCACTGCATTTTTCGTGATGTCAGGACAGTGAATGATTTATATGGAAATATTCCACTCCCACTCACTGTGACGGTATTGATCGACATTTTCATGGTGTCCCGGGTGTTATGTATGGTCCATTCGCAAAAAAGAGAGAGTACTACGTATGGTTATTATTTTAGCTCAATCATGCCTCAGTTAGCAGCCATCAGTGATTGACAAGAAAAAGAAAAGCCAAGACTGACACAGGAATTGAGGTCACTGCTGCTGCATTATGTAGTGGAAGAATATGTTTTGTTTTTAAACTGAAGAGTTTTGACAAACATGAGCGCAAGTTGAGTTATACTTTTAGTAAAACCATTGGCTATATCCTCAGTTCAATCAAGTGATTAAAAGATCAGATTCGAACACTTGACCAATATGTTTATCAAAATTGATGACCCTATCCGTGCCAATCTACTCCACCTAACGTTGTTTTGGAAGAGAAATTAAGTTGGCAGTTCACATCTCACAGCTTTACATCGCGACAATATATATTTGTAACTGCACCTAGCCTGGTTAATTGCGGAGTATGAAAAATTTGACCTGTGAGGTATCTCGTGACATGTACTTTGTATTCTAGGTGTAGATTTTTTTTCTTCTATTAACAGATTGAGTCAAACTTCACAAGGTTTAACTTTCAGGAAAAATTATATGTACTGGTATATCTACTATATCTAAATAGCTAGCCCCCACTAATAGGAATTCTCTACCTTCTCCTTGAGCCACATCATCAAAATTAATGTAGCCGTTAGATAAACTAAATCAGTCCATATTAGCCGTGTGATCTAGACATTGAAAGGCTCCGCACTAAGCCGCATGCAAGCATGAAGAAACTTACGGTCGCATGCATGTGAGTGGGTTTTAAATTCCATCAACACTAGTAGAACGCCCGTGCGTTGCCACGGGCTTTTAATTTGTCTTTTCTGATTGCACCACTGAATGGAAAGCATATCCAATTTTGCTCGCATAGATTTTTTCTGATTGCGCATATAATATATATCATATTTCACATATATACAAAAGATAGTGTGCAACAATCAAAAAATAATTGAAATTCAATTCACCCATAATGTAGCTCGACGATGTATACATTGACATCAATAATATAAATAAGCACATGTTACAAACCAAGATCTAATTGATGCGTTTAAGATATTCCCATTAAATATCAGAAATATTGTATTTAGCTTCATTTGCATGATATTTCAGCAAGTATATATATAAAATTTAATCGAGTAAACATATACCTACGGATTTCTAATGCATTTCTACAGTCTACTTTTTTTTATAAATAAATCACTCAACATCTTTTTCTTTCCCAACTAACTATCTCCGCAACCCCAGTCCATGTTCACCACCCCACCTCAATTAGTGACATATCTGGCTCCCAATCCCCCCCCCCCCACCCTCCATCAACACACACTTTTAATTGCTGACACAAAACGATGCACTTGTGCTAAATTTCACACTAAAGCTCTCTCTATCTCTCCCCTGTCTCTGATTGTAATATGCCAGTTTCCCTCTTTCACACCCTACATATGTCCCTCGCTCCCCCACTCTATCTACCACCTTCCATCTCTCTCCCTCCCCTTTTTCCAACACCTCTCTCTCTCTCTCTCTCTCTCTCACACACACACACACACACACACACACACACACACACACACACACACACACACACACACACACACACACACACACACACACACACACACACACACACACACTTCTCCCTCTCCCTTTCCCTCTCTCACAACTCAAAACTTAATTTTTCTCAGCGTAACATTCAGTGGCTATAGTATATCCTAGAAGCTTAAATATTAAAGGGAAATCTTAGCCTTTGTAGGGGCCTAAGACAACCTTTTGAACTTAGAGGGTGTTTGTTTCCAGGGACTTATTGGTTTAGGGACTCAAAAAAGTCCCTATAAGTCCCATCTAAACCAAACAGGAGGGACTTATAGGGACTTATTGGGGTCATTTGGGACTTATCAAAAAAGACTCTCAGGGAGGAACTTATTGGGACTTATCGATCTGGACGCACCTACCCCGCATAGCCCCGCACGAACCCCGTCCCGCTCGTTCCCCTCCTCCTCGCCTCGCTCCTTCCCTGCCTCGCCCCAATCGCCGCCGCCGCCGGTACCCTCAACCGCCGCCGCCATGGACGATGAGGAGGATGAGATCCCCTTCTTCTCTCAATTCCCCTCGTCTCAACAGGCACCCGAAGGCTCATCCACCGGTGGAAATCTCGGGAGGGGAATGGTTTTCTTGGATCTCAATAGCAACGTTGACATCTTCCCGGAGTTGGGCTCGTACCAGCAACTCCTCTTCGACCAGTCGGCCGGTCATGGCCTTCCTCCGGTTGGACCTGGTCGTGGGAGGCCCGTGCCCCAGGGTGGAGGAGGCCTGTACAAGTGTTATGTGAACAAGTGTTTTATCAACTTATAAGTCCCTGTAAACAAACAGGTAGGGACTCGGAACTTATAAGTCGATGTAAACAAATAGGTAGGGACTTATGACTTATAAGTTGGGACTTAAAAAGTCCTATGACTTATGAAACAAACAGGGCCTTAATCCTGGCTCATTTACTCCACCACTGTAGAGCACACAAATTTATGGTTATACTCCATACAACAACAAAAAAAGATTCATAGGGTAAACTTTTTCATCCACTGCAACACTTGACATGGGCACCATGGAAACAGTTCTATAAGACAACTTGTTCTTGCAAGCAAATAACTGTTAGCACTGGTTGCTCTTTGGCCAATTATAAACGTCAAGGTTCCCATTCCGTTCGTCCTCCCTCCCTATGTAACCTACCTCCTGGTACCTCATCTTCTTTGGATACTCCCATTTCGTTATTTTCCACTCTCCCACTTTTCCTTTTAGTGTACGTTGCGCACCCCACTGCCACTGGACGGCACCCCCGTCCAGGAGTACACCTTGTTGCCACCAGGCGACATGGCCATCCAGGAGTACACCAGCCGGTCCACACCAGCCTAGATTTTCCAAATCCTCGCCATCATTACAAAAGAACTTCAGCTAGTGGCTCACTGACAATCTCTCGCAAATCCTACCAGAGGTTTGGTACAATTCACACATCCTTTTTCACATGTGCAATTGAGATTCAAATATATTACCCATACAAGGTCCTCAGAATTATTGTATTTTTCATGGTTGCATAAGGGATCAACCACAGTGATAGGAGGTGAGACAAAAACAAACCAGTTATTTCCTATATTTTATTTTATTTAGAAAACAAGTCAAATTGACACTAAGATGAATATAGAATGATGCATGACAAGAGCTATAACACATCTTGTCGTTGCAAGCAAATAACATATAGCATTGGCTGCTCTTCGACCAATTATAATCTTCAAGGTTCCCATTCCGTTCGTCCTCCTGTCCTGCCCCACGTAACCGGCCTCCTAGTACCGAATCTATTTTGGATACTACCATTTCGGTATATTCCACCCTCCCACTTTTCCTTTTCTTGTACGTTGCCGCACCCCACTGCCACCGGACAACACCCCCATCCAGGAGTACACCCTGTTGCCACCAGGTGACATCGCCATCCAAGAGTACACCAATTGGTCCATGCCAGCCAAGATCAAATCCTCGACATCATTGCAGGAGAACTTCAGCTAGTGGCTTGCTGACAATCTCCCGCAAATCCTATAAGAGGTTAGGTACAGTTCACACATCCTTTTTCATATGTGCAATTGAGATTCAGATATATTATACATACAAGGTCCTCAGAGTTATTATATCTTTCATGGTTGCATAATGGATCAACCGCAGTCTGGACGTTGAGATCTCATCTCATTCCATCATGTTAGCAATATATTCTGGTGGTTCAATATTAACATTAACTATGTCAAACATGTACTTATGGAAGGATCAAGCACATCAGATAACATATTTTAATGAAACATTGCCAACATTTTTGTACCACAAAATCACTCTTCTTCCTCCACCCATTATTTTCTCCTCCTGAATCCAAGCAACTATATATATATATATATATATATATATATATATATATATATATATAGTGGCACTATTATAATCATGGGATTAGAATAACTATTTGGATCACAGCAGCCCTATATAGGACCCTCCCGAACTTCCCTGAACTGCCCGGCCCGACCCGAGTCGCCCCGACAGGATCCACCCGATCCGAGACGCCTCGACAGGATCCACTTGATCCCCTCGACCCCGAGCCGCCCCAGCCCCCCTCCCCGCCCCTCCTTCCCTCCTGGTCGCCGATCTTCGTCAGATCCGCCGCCTCCTCCCCGTCTCCCCTCCTTCCCCGGCTCCTGGCCGGCCACCGGCGCGGGCGAGCGAGCGACGGCGGACGCCGGCGCGAGGGAGCCCGCGTCGCCTGGACGCGGCGAAGCCGCCATGAACTTCAGGAAGCCGCATCCTCGTCCCATCGTCACCGCCCGAAGCCTTGCCAGACCAGATGACGGCCCCGACGCAAGCAATGGCGAGCGGCGCGACCAACGGAGCAACTCCTCCGCGGAGGCGGAATCGGCCGCGCCCTCAAATTCAGCGGCAGAAGTACATGAACTTCCTCCCAATTTTGCCTTCTTCTTCAATCTTGCCTTCTCTGACCTTCTTGCGTTGTGTGCAGATGAACTTCGCGCCCCCTGCAAGACATGGATTGCCATGGAATTCCTCTACTACCTTCACGACGAATTTTTCTCAAGGTGGCCTATCAGTTGCTGGAAAAAGATTGGCTGGACTTCTAGCCAGGGTATGGTTGAACTTCTTCCTTCCTTCGGTTTGTTATTTGCCTACAACCATGTGAAGTTCAGGTGGTGTGTGAGCCTCAGTCCAGGCTACAAAAAAACATCATTGTAAAAATCTGCCTGCTTACAGCCATGTGAAGTTCAGGTAGTATGTGAGCCTCAGTCCAGGCTACAAACACTATAAAATCTGCCTGCATTCACATTCACATGTGAAGTTCAACTAGTAAGTGTGCTAGAGTTCAGGTTGGTATGTGTCTGGTTCTGTGCAAAAAAATAAAAGGAAAATAGAACATGCATGTGATATGACATGAAGGTCAGGTTGGTATGCACTAGCAGTCCAACCATTCAAAAACTCATGAAGGTTCAGGTTTTTTAATTATAGACAGTATTTCCCCTTTACAAAACAAGAAGTTCAGGTTGTGGAGAGTGATCAGTCCAGGTACATATAAGTAATCAAATATTGTAGAATTAAAAAACAGGATGTGAAGTTCATTCTGTGAAGGGTGCTCAGTTCAGGTATCAAGGCATTGGCAGATGCTCAGCTCAGTGCATAGTGTGATGGCTCTCACCACTTTTATATGAGAAGTTCAGGCTGTGAATAATGCTAAGTTCAGTTACAAATGTATATGCAGACATAACTTGTGTGCTAATACACATTTTTTTCTTTTATGACAGGAAGACGATAGACGCATGAAGAAGCTTAGAAGTTCCCAGCAGCAAGTGCACAATCCAAAGCCTGTACGCGTTGCACCACCCACTCAATGTGTCACGCCTCAAACGCACCAACAACATTACCAACCTGCTCCAGACCAAAAATGGATGACACCCGAAACACACGGATACTTCCAAGATGCTGGGTCACAGCCCTATCCGCACAGGTTTGCGCCTCCACCTAATTGGGTGACGCCGGAAATCCCCCGCGGATTCTTTGTATCCACCAGCAGACTCCCAAGCACGCCGATGGAGGGGGGGGGGGGGTTAGCTCAAGTCCTGCCTGTAACTCTGGAGGTTATCCTGGTGTGCCTCATCAATGCCAAAGCGAAGCAACTAAACCGGATCCCAGGACAAATCCAACAGCAACACACACGCGGAGGAGAGTGATATGCACACTACCACCGTTTGATCCTCCTCCTGCTGCTACAGGTCAAAATTCTATGGGGCATAAGGTAGATGGATTGCTTCACAAAACAAAAGAGCAAACCAAGACCAGGATCGCAATACCTCCACAACCACCTCAAGCAAAAAGGACGCAAACAAGAGAGAGGCCATCTTCAGCCCTCCTTCCTCCTCGTGATCCACTGCTGCATCCTGCTATGATTACTCCGTCATGCCCCATCCCAGAGGGAGACACCGGCGGAGTTGCGATCATACACGCACGTAAGTGAAACAAAAAATATTTATATACGCATCTTGTATTATCTGCACATTTTCTGCTCCCTCCAGAATAACAAGTTCATAAACTGCATTTTAACGTGCTGTTTGGATTAATTTTTTTTCTTTTTCTGCAGATGTCGGATCTACCGGATTATCTAATGCCAAGACTAAAGATGCGATTCAAAGATGTAGAGAAAGCAAGGGAATTTTATAACAGATACGCCAGGCACGCTGGTTTTGGAATCAGGAAGACGGGTGGAAATGACAACCACAAGTATTTTGTTTGCGCCTTCCAAGGGATACACACATCTTCTGTTCAGAGGCCAACAGGAAGCGAAACAAAACATCGCAGAGGACGGGCTGCAATGCAAGAATGAGGGTGAAGGTGCAGGAGGATGGCACATGCATGGCAGTGGACATTGAGTACAATCATAATCACCAACTCATGCAAACTGATGACATGCTGGTATTCTTGCACTCACACAAGAATTATGACCCCACTATTCTGGAGTATGTAAAGCTCCTCTAGTACCATGATGTCAAGCACACAACAATCATGTCCATGCTATCTGAAAATGAAGATGGAAGCTACTTCCTAAGCATGACCGGACGAGACCTGCTAAACCAGTAAGTATTCAAACACCCACATGCTGCAATGTAAAAAAGCATCCTAGCTCACAACCAATTTGATAGCAAAAATAACAAATGCATGTTGGCGTGTGATTTGCAGGAAAGCCATGAATGCAAGGAAAGAAGATCTGGATGATGTATTAAAACTTGTTTCATTCTTCAAAGACATGAAGGCAATAAATGATGAGTTCTTCTATGACATCCAAGTGGACAAGGAAAAGTCAATTAAAAACATTTTCTGGTCCAATGCAAGCTGCCGAGGAGCCTACCAAGACTTCGGTGATTGCATAACATTCGACACGACTTACAAGACCAACAGATTTCATATGCCCCTAGGAGTGTTTGTTGGAACAAACCATCACTTGCAGTCAACGATATTTGCCGTTGCCCTGATAAGAGACGAAGATGCAAAGTCATTCAAGTGGCTGTTCGATACATTTCTACGGTGCATGAACAACAAGCACCCAACTTGCATTCTCACAGGTGAGTTCAAAAAAAAAACTCCTCAAGTTTCATCATCTTTTCAGTCTATGTATGGGTCTCTGTTGGTTGGGTACATTTGTTTTTTCTGAAAAATATGTAAAGAATGCAGTTCAACCACTGTTAGCACAGAAGTCCAACTAGCAAATACAAGAAAGCAAAATCATCTGTCACATGTTTAGAAAAAAATTAGTTATGAATGTGAAGTTCAAGTACATGAATCATAGAAGTTCAAGTACATGAATCTGTTAGATAAAAATATGTAGCATGTTCAGGAAAACATAGTTATTTATGTGACGTTCAATCACTGCTACCACAGAAGTTCAACAACACTGCTGTAAGAAATTTTTTGAGTGTGACACTACTAGTTTGTCCTACTACTAACTGTGAAGTTCAAGCACTGGTACCACAGAAGTTCAGCAACACTGCTGTAAGAAAAAAAATACATGTGACATTCTTAGATAGCCATACTACTAGATGTGAAGTTCAATTACTTGTGCAGCATAAGTTCACCATCAGTACAAAAAAGAATCAAGTTTCATTTTTTTTAATTCGATCAGACCAGTGCCCATTGATGGCGAAAGCTATACCGCAATCATTTCCAAACACCATCCACAAGCTATGCCGTTGGCACATATTGAAGAAGTACAGGGAATACCTCGCGTTGCTGTACAAAAAGTATGACACACTCAAAGAGGAGTTCACAGCTATATTGAACTGGCCGCTGATGCCAACGGAGTTTGAAGATGCCTGGGCTGAACTCGTGCACAAGTACCACCTGGAGAACGACCAGATGATGATGCAGCTCTGGAGTGATAGGAAGATGTGGATCTCAGCATATTACAAGAACATTTTCTGTGCTAGAATGACTTCCACACAACGAAGCGAGAGCATGAACCACGTGCTAAAGAAAGGGTTTGTCAAGGGGACCCAGAACCTACACAAGTTTGCTAGACGGGTCAATGCTTGCATACAAACTCGGATGCAGAAGGAGAACAAGCAAACAATGACCAGCATGGTATGATGACAAGTACAAAAACACCACCATCATGTTCTATTTACCTTCAACATGTGCACTTTCAATTTTAAAAAATGAAACCCATGATTCTGCTTCGACTAATATCTTACTTTTTGACATGTGCAGACCAATCCTATGACAAAGACAACTTACGGCTACGAGGAAGACATGTCTATCAAGTACACGAGATCCGTGTACAATGAGTTGAGGAATAGGATGAGAAAGGCCACGCTATTTCGCGCAAAGCGTACAGCAGAGCCCACTAAGTACCTTGTGTACTACCACAACAAGCCTGGCCATGATGATGAAGAAAGATTTTCCTGGTCAAAGCATGAATTCCAGGTTGTAGCTGACCCAGACAATGAAATATACGAGTGTGAATGCAAGCTCTGGACACACACAGGTGAGCGGGAAAACAAACTCATTAAAATAGCTAGACTAGTAGTATCATATCAAAATTTATGAAACTCATTGCTGGCTCACAAACTATGTATTCTGCATTCATCACAAAATGCAGGCCTGTTCTGCCTTCACATCATGAACATACTGGACTACCTCAAGCCTGACAAATTTCCAAATAAGTATATCCTCAAACAGTACACAAAGACTGTAAAATCACAGCCATCCTTTGATACAAGAGACTACAACACAACCGCATCGGATGGCAGCTCAAGGCTATCAAAGCAAGACATCTTGCTGCAGCTGAATTTGATGGTTAACAAGAAAGCGATGAGATGTGACCAGCAGTATGACAGAGCCTACTATGTTCTCAAGAGGCTCGTGGAAGAGCTTGATACAATACATTCAGCAAATCGAGCGGATGCTGACAAAATGATGGCTGAGGAGGACGCTGAAATTGAAGATGACCTTCACTATTATGCAGCTGAAATGCTCAACGCCGCCGCTGAAGCCAACCAATGCAAGCAGGGTGATGGCCAATCAATGGAGCAGCGACAGCAAGAGACGATGAAACTGCCGCTGTATTCTGAAACAAAGGGTAGGAAGAAAATTACAGCAGCAAAGAAAAGTGACAAGAGAGTGCAAATAAAGGCACCACCTCCAGGAAGAGTCATGGTGCTCGATGAGAATGGAGTGCCACTTGGACACAGGAAATGTAGTGTGTGCAAGCAGGTTGCAGGACACAACAAGCTGACCTATCCAACACTCTTGGAAAGAAACAATGCCGAGGAGGTCAAGCAAACCAAAGTTATGGAACAAAAGAATGGACCATACCCACAGAGAGCAAGCACCAGACTTTGTAGCATATGCAAGGAGTATGCACCACATAATGCAAGAACATGCCCGAAGAGAGCAGATGCTGAAAAGACAAGCAAAAAGTCAGAGAAGAAACAGAAAGCAAAACCCAGAGCCAGCAACAAGAAAGAGGTGGAAGAGGAAGAGGAAGACGAAGACGAAGACACCGTCGAAGAAGAGGAAGAGGAAGACGAAGACACCATTGAAGAAGAGGAAGAGAACAATGAAGAGGAAGAGGAAGAGGATGATGAAGAGGAAGATGAAGAGGAAGAGGTACATGTCAAGCAAAAACCTATACAACCAAAGCCTAGGAGGAGCGCAAGGCTGATGAACAGTTAGAATAGGTCAATTAACACAACGCAAACTTATGTCATGTCAATGTCCAGAAATATTATGTCATCCCCTTTTACTGTTGAACTTTTGAAGAAGTCCTGGTAACATACAATGTGAAGTTCATGTAGTACTACTGCAGAAGTCCTGGTATGTTATGAGATGAAGTGCTGTGCTGATGATGTACTGCATGAAAGAGCAAGCAGTAATAAAATGAAAAACATACACTGTGAAGTTCAAGTAATATTACTGCAGAAGTCCTGGTATGTTATGGGATGAAGTGATGTGCTGGTTTGCATGAAAGTCCAAGCAAGAACAAACATGAAAATGTTGGGGAACGTTGCAGAAAACAAAAAATTTCCTACGGTTTCACCAAGATCCATCTATGAGTTCATCTAGAAACGAGTGATCGGATGCATCTACATACCTTTGTAGATCGCGAGCGGAAGCGTTCAAAGAACGGGGACGAGGTAGTCGTACATGACGTGATCCAAATCACCGGAGATCCTAGCACCGAACGGACGGCACCTCCGCGTTCAACACACGTACGGTCAGCATGACGTCACCTCCTTCTTGATCCAGCAAGGGGAAAGGAGAAGTTGATGAAGACCCAGCAGCACGACGGCGTGGTGGTGGATGCAGGGCGTCACAGTAGCAGGGCTTCGCCTATACTACGAGAGAGAGATGTAACAGGGGAGAGGGAGGCGCCAAAGGCTGAGGTATGATGTCCTCCATCTCCCCCACTATATATAGGGGTGCCTAGGGGGGAGCCAGCCCTAGGAGATCCAATCTCCTAGGGGGGCGGCGGCCAAGGGGTGGGGGGCTTGCCCCACAAGCAAGGGGGCGCCCCCTTTAGGGTTTCCCCCAAACCCTAGGCGCATGGGCCCTTTTGGGGCTGGTGCCCTTGGCCCATATAGGCCAAGGCGCACCCCCTACAGCCCATGTGGCCCCGGGGCAGGTGGCCCCACCCGGTGGACCCCCGGGACCCTTCCGGTGGTCCCGGTACAATACCGATGACCCCGAAACTTGTCTCGATGGCCGAAATAGCACTTCCTATATATAATTTTTTACCTCCGGACCATTCCGGAACTCCTCGTGACATCCGGGATCACATCCGGGACTCCGAACAACATTCGGGTTACTGCATATACATATCTTCACAACCCTAGCGTCACCGAACCTTAAGTGTGTAGACCCTACGGGTTCGGGAGACATGCAGACATGACCGAGACGACTCTCCGGTCAATAACCAACATCGGGATCTGGATACCCATGTTGGCTCCCACACACTCCACGATGATCTCATCGGATGAACCACGATGTCGAGGATTCAAGCAACCCCGTACACAATTCCCTTTGTCAATCGGTATGTTACTTGCCCGAGATTCGATCGTCGGTATCCCAATACCTCGTTCAATCTCGTTACCGGCAAGTCACTTTACTCGTACCGTAATGCATGATCCCGTGACCAGACACTTGGTCACTTTGAGCTCATTATGATGATGCATTACCGAGTGGGCCCAGTGATACCTCTCCGTCATACGGAGTGACAAATCCCAGTCTTGATCTGTGTCAACCCAACAGATACTTTCGGAGATACCCGTAGTCTACCTTTATAGTCACCCAGTTACGTTGTGACGTTTGGTATACCCAAAGCACTCCTACGGTATCCTGGAGTTACACGATCTCATGGTCTAAGGAAAAGATACTTGACATTGGAAAAACTCTAGCAAACGAACTATACGATCTTTATGCTATGTTTAGGATTGGGTCTTGTCCATCACATCATTCTCCTAATGATGTGATCTCGTTATCAATGACATCCAATGTCCATAGTCAGGAAACCATGACTATCTGTTGATCAACGAGCTAGTCAACTAGAGGCTTACTAGGGACATGTTGGTGTCTGTTATTCACACATGTATTACGATTTCCGGATAACACAATTATAGCATGAATAAAGACAATTATCATGAACAAGGAAATATAATAATAATGCTTTTATTATTGCCTCTAGGGCATATTTCCAACAGTCTCCCACTTGCACTAGAGTCAATAATCTAGTTACATTGTGATGAATCTAACACCCATGGAATTCTGGTGTTGATCATGTTTTGCCCTAGGGAGAGGTTTAGTCAACGAATCTGCTACATTCAGGTCCGTATGTACTTTACAAATATCTATGTCTCCATCTTGAACATTTTCACGAATGGAGTTGAAGCGACGCTTGATGTGCCTTGTCTTCTTGTGAAACCTGGGCTCCTTGGCAAGTGCAATAGCTCCAGTGTTGTCACAAAAGAGTTTGATTGGCCCCGACGCATTGTTATGACTCCTAGGTCGGTGATGAACTTCTTCACCCATATTGCTTCATGTGCTGCCTCCGAGGCTGCCATGTACTCCGCTTCACATGTAGATCCCGCCACGACGCTCTGCTTGCAACTGCACCAGCTTACTGCCCCACCATTCAAAATATACACGTATCCGGTTTGTGACTTAGAGTCATCCAGATCTGTGTCGAAGCTAGCATCGACGTAAACCTTTACGATGAGCTCTTCGTCACCTCCATAAACGAGAAACATTTCCTTAGTCCTTTTCAGGTACTTCAGGATGTTCTTTACCGCTGTCTAGTGTTCCTTGCCGGGATTACTTTGGTACCTTCCTACCAAACTTACGGCAAGGTTTACATCAGGTCTGGTACACAGCATGGCATACATAATAGAACCTATGGCTGAGGCATAGGGGATGACACTCATCTCTTCTATATCTTCTGCCGTGGTCGGACATTGAGCTGAGCTCAATTTCATACCTTGTAACACAGGCAAGAACCCCTTCTTAGACTGATCCATATTGAACTTCTTCAATATCTTATCAAGGTATGTGCTTTGTGAAAGACCTATGAGGCGTCTTGATCTATCTCTATAGATCTTGATGCCTAATATATAAGCAGCTTCTCCAGGGTCCTTCATTGAAAAACTCTTATTCAAGTAGGCCTTGATGCTGTCCAAGAGTTCTATATCATTTCCCATCAAAAGTATGTCATCTACATATAATATGAGAAATGCTACAGAGCTCCCACTCACTTTCTTGTAAACGCAGGCTTCTCCATAAGTCTGCGTAAACCCAAACGCTTTGATCATCTCATCAAAGCGAATGTTCCAACTCCGAGATGCTTGCACCAGCCCATAAATCGAGCGTTGGAATTTGCACACTTTGTCAGCATTCTTAGGATCGACAAAACCTTCCGTCTGCATCATATATAATTCTTCCTTAAGGAAACCATTAAGGAATGCCGTTTTGACGTCCATTTGCCATATCTCATAATCGTAAAATGCGGCAATTGCTAACATGATTCGGACGGACTTTAGCTTCGCTACCGGTGAGAAAGTCTCATCGTAATGCTTGCACCAGCCCATAAATTGAGCGTTGGAGTTTGCACACTTTTTCAGCATTCTTAGGATCGACAAAACCTTCCGGCTGCATCATATACAATTCTTCATTAAGGAAACCATTAAGGAATGCCGTTTTGACGTCCATTTGCCATATCTCATAATCGTAAAATGCGGCAATTGCTAACATGATTCGGACGGACTTTAGCTTCGCTACCGGTGAGAAAGTCTCATCGTAGTCAACCCCTTGAACTTGTCGATAACCCTTAGCGACAAGCCGAGCTTTATAGATGGTCACATTACCATCCGCGTCTGTCTTCTTCTTAAAGATCCATTTATTTTCTATGGCTCGCCGTTCAACGGGCAAGTCAGTCAAAGTCCATACTTCGTTTTCATACATGGATCCTATCTCGGATTTCATGGCTTCTAGCCATTTGTCAGAATCCGGGCCCGCCATCGCTTCTTCATAGTTCGAAGGTTCACCGTTGTCTAACAGCATGATTTCCAAGACAGGGTTGCCGTACCACTCTGGTGCGGAACGTGTCCTTGTGGACCTTCGAATTTCAGTAGGAGCTTGATCAGAAGTATCTTGATCATTATCATTAACTTCCTCTCCAGTCGGTGCAGGCACCTCAAAAACTTTTTCTTGAGTTGCGCCATTTTCCGGTTCAAGAGGTAATACTTCATCAAGTTCTACTTTCCTCCCACTTACTTCTTTCGAGAGAAACTCTTTCTCTAGAAAGGATCCATTCTTGGCAACAAAGATCTTGCCTTCGGATCTGAGGTAGAGGGTATACCCAATAGTTTCTTTAGGGTATCCTATGAAGATGCATTTTTCCGACTTGGGTTCGAGCTTTTCAGGTTGAAGTTTCTTGACATAAGCATCGCATCCCCAAACTTTTAGAAATGATAGCTTAGGTTTCTTCCCAAACCATAATTCATACGGTGTCGTCTCAACGGATTTTGACGGAGCCCTATTTAAAGTGAATGCGGCAGTCTCTAAAGCATAGCCCCAAAAAGATAGCGGTAAATCGGTAAGAGACATCATAGATC
Organism: Triticum monococcum; assembly: GCA_034509565.1. Taxonomy (NCBI): domain Eukaryota; kingdom Viridiplantae; phylum Streptophyta; class Magnoliopsida; order Poales; family Poaceae; genus Triticum; species Triticum monococcum. The sequence goes on along the minus strand of CM067843.1, from coordinate 746,632,202 downwards.
GCACCATATCTAATAGAGTGCGATTACGACATTCGGACACACCATTACGCTGAGGTGTTCCAGGCGGCGTGAGTTGTGAAACTATTCCACATTTTCTTAAGTGTGTGCCAAATTCGTGACTCAAGTATTCTCCTCCATGATCTGATCGTAGAAATTTGATTTTCCTGTCACGTTGATTCTCAACCTCACTCTGAAATTCCTTGAACTTTTCAAAGGTTTCAGACTTGTGTTTCATTAAGTAGATATACCCATATCTACTCAAGTCATCAGTGAGGATGAGAACATAACGATAGCCACCGCGAGCCTCAACACTCATTGGACCACATACATCAGTATGTATGATTTCCAATAAGTTGGTTGCTCGCTCCATTGTTCCTGAGAGCGGAGTCTTGGTCATTTTACCCATGAGGCATGGTTCGCACGTGTCAAATGATTCATAATCAAGAGACTCTAAAAGTCCATCAGTATGGAGCTTCTTCATGCGTTTGACACCTATGTGACCAAGGTGGCAGTGCCACAAGTATGTGGGACTATCATTATCAACCTTACATCTTTTGGTACTCACACTATGAATATGTGTAGCATTACGCTCGAGATTCATTAAGAATAAACCATTCACCATAGGAGCATGACCATAAAACATATCTCTCATATAAATAGAACAACCATTATTCTTGGATTTAAATGAGTAGCCATTTCGAATTAAACGAGATCCCGATACAATGTTCATACTCAAAGCTGGCACTAAATAACAATTATTGAGGTTTAAAACTAATCCCGTAGGTAAATGTAGAGGCAGCGTGCCGACGACGATCACATCGACCTTGGAACCATTCCCGACGCGCATCGTCACCTCGTCCTTCGCCAGTTTCCGCTTATTCCGCAGCTCCTGCTTTGAGTTACAAATGTGAGCTACTGCACCGGTATCAAATACCCAAGAGCTACTACGAGTACTGGTAAGGTACACATCAATTACATGTATATCACATATACCTTTTGTTTTGCCGGCCTTCTTGTCCGCTAAGTATTTGGGGCAGTTCCGCTTCCAGTGACCACTTCCCTTGCAATAAAAGCACTTAGTCTCGGGCTTGGGTCCATTCTTTGGCTTCTTCCCGGTAGCTAGCTTGCCGGGCGCAGCAACTCCCTTGCCGTCCTTCTTGAAGGCTTTCTTACCCTTGCCCTTCTTGAACTTAGTGGTTTTATTGACCATCAACACTTGATGTTCCTTCTTGACTTCTACCTCTGCTGATTTCAGCATTGCAAATACCTCAGGAATGGTCTTTCCATCCCCTGCATATTGAAGTTCATCACAAAGCTCTTGTAGCTTGGTGGAAGCGACTGGAGGATTCTGTCAATGACCGCGTCATCCGGGAGATTAACTCCCAGCTGAGTCAAGCGGTTATGTAACCCAGACATAGTGAGTATGTGCTCGCTGACAGAACTATTTTCCTCCATCTTACAGCTGAAGAATTTGTCGGAGACTTCATATCTCTCGATCCGGGCATGAGCTTGAAAAACCATTTTCAGCTCTTAGAACATCTCATATGCTCCATGTCTCTCAAAACGCTTTTGGAGCCCCGGCTCTAAGCTGTAAAGCATGCCGCACTGAACGAGGGAGTAGTCATCAGCACGTGTCTGCCAAGCGTTCATAACGTCTTGGTTCTGTGGGACGGGTGGATCACCTAGAGGTGCTTGTAGGACATATTCTTTCTTGGCAGCTATGAGGATGATCCTCAGGTTCCGGACCCAGTCCGTATAGTTGCTGCCATCGTCTTTCAGCTTGGTTTTCTCTAGGAACGCGTTGAAGTTGAGGACTACATTGGCCATTTGATCTACAAGACATATTGTAAATATTTTAGACTAAGTTCATGATAATTAAGTTCATCTAATCAAATTATTCAATGAACTCCCACTTAGATAGACATCCCTCTTCTAGTCATCTAAGTATAACATGATCTGGGTCAACTAGGCCGTGTCCGATCATCATGTGAGACGGACTAGTCAACGTCGGTGAACATCTTCATGTTGATCGTATCTTCTATACGACTCATGCTCGACCTTTCGGTCTTCTGTGTTCCGAGGCCATGTCTGTACATGCTAGGCTCGTCAAGTCAACCTAAGTGTTTGCATGTGTAAATCTGTCTTACACCCATTTTATGTGAACGTTAGAATCTATCACACCCGATCATCACGTGGTGCTTCGAAACAACGAACTGTCGCAACGGTGCACAGTTAGGGGGAACACTTCTTGAAATTATTATGAGGGATCATCTTATTTACTACCGTCGTTCTAAGTAAACAAGATGCAAAACATGATAAACATCGCATGCAATCAAATAATAAACGTGACATGATATGGCCAATATCACATAGCTCCTTTGATCTCCATCTTGGGGCTCCATGATCATCTTGTCACCGGCTTGACACCATGATCTCCATCATCGTGTCTCCATGAAGTTGCTCGCCAACTATTACTTCTACTACTATGGCTAACGTGTTTAGCAATAAAGTAAAGTAATTTACATGGCGTTTCTCAATGACACGCAGGTCATATAAAATAAAGACAACTCCTATGGCTCCTGCCGGTTGTCATACTCATCGACATGCAAGTCGTGATTCCTATTACAATAGCATGAACAACTCATACATCACATATAGATCATTCATCATTCATCACAACTTTGGCCATATCATATCACAAAGCACTTGCTGCAAAAACAAGTTAGACGTCCTCTAATTGTTGTTGCAAGTTTTACGTGGCTGAATTAGGGTTCTAGCAAGAACGTTTTCTTACCTACGTGAAAGCCACAACGTGATTTGTCAACTTCTATTTACCCTTCATAAGGACCCTTTTCATCGAATCCGCTCCAACTAAAGTAGGAGAGACAGACACCCGCCAGCCACCTTATGCAACTAGTGCATGTTAGTCGGTGGAACCGGTCTCACGTAAGCATACGTGTAAGGTTGGTCCGGGCTGCTTCATCCCACAATACCGTTGAAGAAAGATAAGACTAGTAGCGGCAAGAAAGTTGACAACATCTACGTCCACAACAAATTGTGTTCTACTCGCTCAAGAAGAACTGCGCATAGACCTAGCTCTGATACCACTGTTGGGGAACGTTGCAGAAAACAAAAAATTTCCTACGGTTTCACCAAGATCCATCTATGAGTTCATCTAGCAACGAGTGATCGGATGCATCTACATACCTTTGTAGATCACGAGCGGAAGCGTTCAAAGAACGGGGACGAGGTAGTCGTACACGACGTGATCCAAATCACCGGAGATCCTAGCACCGAACGGACGACACCTCCGCGTTCAACACACGTACGGTCAGCGTGACATCTCCTCCTTCTTGATCCAGCAAGGGGAAAGGAGAAGTTGATGAAGACCCAGCAGCACGACGGCGTGGTGGTGGATGCATGGCGTCACAGTAGCAGGGCTTCGCCGATACTACGAGAGAGAGATGTAACAGGGGAGAGGGAGGCGCCAAAGGCTGAGGTATGATGTCCTCCATCTCCCCCAATATATATAGGGGTGCCTAGGGGGGGAGCCGGCCCTAGGAGATCCAATCTCCTAGGGGGCGGCGGCCAGGGGCGGGGGGCTTGCCCCCCAAGCAAGGGGGCGCCCCCCTTTAGGGTTTCCCCCCAAACCCTAGGCGCATGGGCCCTTTTGGGGCTGGTGCCCTTGGCCCATATAGGCCAAGGCGCACCCCCTACAGCCCATGTGGCCGCGGGGTAGGTGGCCCCACCCGGTGGACCCCCGGGACCCTTCCGGTGGTCCCGGTACAATACCGATGACCCCGAAACTTGTCTCGATGGCCGAAATAGCACTTCCTATATATAATTTTTTACTTCCGGACCATTCCGGAACTCCTCGTGACGTCCGGGATCGCATCCGGGACTCCGAACAACATTCGGGTTACTGCATATACATATCTTCACAACCCTAGCGTCACCGAACCTTAAGTGTGTAGACCCTACGGGTTCGGGAGACATGCAGACATGACCGAGACGACTCTCCGGTCAATAACCAACATCGGGATCTGGATACCCATGTTGGCTCCCACACACTCCACGATGATCTCATCGGATGAACCACGATGTCGAGGATTCAAGCAACCCCGTACACAATTCCCTTTGTCAATCGGTATGTTACTTGCCCGAGATTCGATCGTCGGTATCCCAATACCTCGTTCAATCTCGTTACCGGCAAGTCACTTTACTCGTACCGTAATGCATGATCCCGTGACCAGACACTTGGTCACTTTGAGCTCATTATGATGATGCATTACCGAGTGGGCCCAGTGATACCTCTCCGTCATACGGAGTGACAAATCCCAGTCTTGATCTGTGTCAACCCAACAGATACTTTCGGAGATACCCGTAGTCTACCTTTATAGTCACCCAGTTACGTTGTGACGTTTGGTATACCCAAAGCACTCCTACGGTATCCGGGAGTTACACGATCTCATGGTCTAAGGAAAAGATACTTGACATTGGAAAAACTCTAGCAAACGAACTATACGATCTTTATGCTATGTTTAGGATTGGGTCTTGTCCATCACATCATTCTCCTAATGATGTGATCTCGTTATCAATGACATCCAATGTCCATAGTCAGGAAACCATGACTATCTGTTGATCAACGAGCTAGTCAACTAGAGGCTTACTAGGGACATGTTGGTGTCTGTTATTCACACATGTATTACGATTTCCGGATAACACAATTATAGCATGAATAAAGACAATTATCATGAACAAGGAAATATAATAATAATGCTTTTATTATTGCCTCTAGGGCATATTTCCAACAGAAAATACATATACTGTGAAGTTCAAGTAAGCTTATTGCAGAACTACTGGTATATTACGGCAGGAGGTGCTCGTGTTGTATTCCATAAAAGTGCAACCAGCAAATAATTATATAGTATTGAAGTTCAGGTCAGTTTATAGAAGAAGTTCTGGTATACAAAATCGATGTTAAAATAAAGTTTCACCGCACAGCATAAACTAAGGTTAGCAAGCCTAAGACAACGCGTTCAAATGTGAATTTCTGCTTGGATACGTGCAGAAGTTCATGTACAATGCCGACAAAAGATAAAGAAATGTCAACAATATTTCTGCACGGATTTACATATGAAATACGTTCGCACTTGAAAAAAACACAAAAAAACAAATATAGATTCTACGCAAAAGCATACATTTTGGTTGGGTTGAACATTACCAATACATTACACAACACAAAATATCCTCTCCATCTGAAACCAGCAGCCCAGCCACATCTCAAAGCAGAAGTTCAAGTCTACGATCATATGTTGGGAGCCCGAAGATAAACAACACAAAAAATCAAGCAGTTCAAACAAAAACAATGGCAGAAGTTCAGGTACATCTGTCGAGGCAAAAACATTCAACACATTGATACTGAAAAACGACACAGTGCATTGAAATTCACAAAGCCAAATCATTATTCACACCAAATGCATTTGTCCACAAACATCATAAGTAATAGTGCTGCACCTATAGATACACAAATCACTAAAAACATTCTTACAACCAAATCTTTATGGAATTGTTCCAATCATTATCAAACCTAAAAATCTGTACGAAATCAAATCTACTATGAAACTAATGCTTCGAATTCACGGGCCAAAGGACTAGATCTCTTTAGGGAGCTCTGAACGCATGACTTCATTCTTCTCACTAAAAATCAGAGTGTGCATGAACTCAGCCTTCCAGTCATCTGCAGCAGCCTGCAAACAAAGAAAGTTGAAAACGATGGTTTAGTAACAGATATCTAAAACCAAAGCAGGAGCGTCCCAGCAAAAACACACAAAGAATAATCAAAGGATGATGAGACGAGAACAAAGACAGAACATACTTCCACATCACCAAAATCTTCAACAAACTCATCGCCATCATACGAAGAGCTGAACTTCACGGCAAAGAAACCACAATCATTACTCTTCTGCTTCGGAACGTCGATGTAAGTCGGCCTCTTTGCAATAGTCACCCAGTTAGGCTGCTTGCTCGCCTTGTATGCTGCCTTGCCGTACACCTCCTCGAGCAACCCTACAAATCTCTTCATCTGCCGGAAATAACAAAATTAGACGAAGTCAAAAACATGTTAACCAAAATATTTAAGTTCAGGTACATAAAAAAGCGATACTTGCAAAAGATCCACCTAAAACAAAATAGCAGAAGTTCAACTTCTAAATGACAGTCAGTTCCAGCAGTATTACCAAAACAGAGACATCAACATATTTTGTCAACACAAGGCATAATAAACTTCGTGTCAAACAAGAGAATGTGAAAGGAGGATCAGGCTAAGAAACACTCACGATATTTTGGCAGTCCCCGTGGAAACACGATCGCGACGTTTCCATATTATCATAAGAAAGTGAATCAAGGATGTCAATGCTCCCACGATATCTATTCACCACGTACACACTATAGTGTGCCATTGTGCCAATTGGCTTGAATAGAATCAAGAAAACCTGCCAAGAATGAAAGGACCGGTGAACACAAACTATAAAAGCATATGTTCTGAAGAACAGGCATGAACAAAAACTTCTTGACAAACTCAGCAAAAGGATGCACATGAAATTAAAAAAAGTAAGGGTTATGAAAACCTAACCAGCTTTGCGTTAAGAAGGTCTTCTTCCTTGCGAACAAACATTGGGAGGAGACCAGCAGATTTTTTGCATCAAACTTTGGAACTGTTGCACCGAAGAAATCATACTCCAGGCAGTACTGTGCATTCACAAAAAGACAATTAAAACACCTCCCAAATGCTACTACAACAAAACTAAGGCAAAAAGAAGGAGATAGAGGTGCAAAGAACTAAAACCTGTATGAAGTAGGGACTAAGTACAACCCTGTCAGCACTAGAGAATATCTCAGCGGTCTTCGGCTTATCCTTCCACAAATTTATGAGATAATCCATTATGTCTCCTTCCATCTGCTGCCCTTCACCAAAAAGCGTATAAAGGACACGTCCTATGAGGTCAATCACATTCCCAGGGATGGTAAACATACAGTAGCTTGTCCTGCAGAATACAAAAGGATGGTAAAAAATATTAGAAGTTCAGATACAACAACAAACAGAAGTTCAGACAAATATAACTCAAAAGGCAAGAGGAGACATAAAACAGAAGTTCAGATACTACAACAAAGGTCGTTCAGACAATACAACTACAGAAGTTCAGACACTACAACTACAAGACAAGGGAACGACAGATGAGGGTAACTCACTCAGAATACTTCTCCACACCGTCTTTACTCAACACATACTGTTTCAACTTCCGGTCCTCGGATAGATGAGGGTAACTGTATTTTTTCAGGGGAGCGACAGGAGAACGCCACTTCAAAGGCAATCTTGCTGCTCTCTTGGAGGAAGTTACGTTCCCAGACTCAACTGCCGGTTTCCTCCTGGTGATCACAACATTCTGCCCACCTCTACCAGCAACAGTACCAGCAGCAGATTTAGCATTCTTCGGGTAAGCAATCTTCTCAAAATCATCATCAAACAAAATCGCTTCTGCTTCGGCTGCTTCGACTGCATCAGCCTTCCTGTAGCAAGGGGTTTTTGGAGTACCACGAATACCACCAGCCTGCTTCCCCAACTTGGAAGGAATAAGGGTCTGAGGTCTATCATCTTCTATCGGAGCTGTACTCACCGGTTCCTCCCTAGGCTGGTATTCCTGTGACCCGAGGAATGAGTAGTGGTAATCGGTCAGCTCCAACGGTTCCACTATCAAAGAAAAAAGGAAGAGAAAAAAATCACAATTAAATACAACTGAAGTTCAGGAACATCACAATGTGCAGTCCAACTAATAAACTTGACATGGTTACTGCTCAACCTGGCCTAAAAAAATTAGTTGCAGTAAAAAACTAAATGAAGTTCAGGCACAACCAGAGGAACAGTTCAAGATAAAACGATGAACTGTAAATCATTCAACTACAACTAACAAAACCATAGAGAGGCATCATCTCTGAGGATCAATTATAAAAGAAAATGCTCATGTGCATTTAAGCAAAACAAAACACACAAGCAAAATTAAAAAAGATAGAAATGAAGTTCATGCATAAAGAAAATGCTCCCCTCCTTCCGAAACCAGCGGCCCAGCCAGACCTCAAGCAGAAGTCAAAGCTCAGAGAAAAAACATGAAGTTCAGGTAGAATAAAAGATGAAGTGCAGGTAAGCAGTACAAGTTCCAAAATACTTACATGTGTAGTAGCCAAACAGAGCTTGGAAGTCTGTCTCAAACAGGTCAGAAGAAGCGATTGAGTACAACCACGTCTTCCTGATATCCCCGATATTCTCATGGGAATAATTTGCAAGAACCCCGTCATGATACGAATTAACATTCATAAGCATGAAGAATCCGCAGTCGATACTACCATCAAACGAAGTAAAAGAAATAGTGTTAGGACAGAAAAAGAAAGCCAAACGAATTAAACACGTCGCAGCTTAAGTACAACTACAGTTAAACAGATGTGATAAAGAGAAAAAGCCGAACTCATACTTGTTTTGCTGCTGGGGGACATCAATCCAATCCAGAGCGAAATTGTCGATGCTAATAGGACTGAAGGGTGTCTCCCTGTCATTGCTTGCATCCTTCCAAAGCCTCTTGATGTTGTCGGTCATCCGTCGAAACAGGCGTACCGCACATTCATCTTTTGGTCCATAGTAGGAATCGAGAAGCTGGAACCTTGAATTCTTTAGGTCAAGGAATACCGACACCCAATGACCGACACCACCCATGGAAGCGGGAACCTCAGGCGGGTCAAAAGTAGGGAAAACAACCTGAAGCATCATAGACACACGAATCATTAAAAAACGATAATTAATATCAGAACGGTACAGAAGAAAAATAAATCAAATATTAACACAGTGGATCGCACTGCAAAACTAATACAAAGGCAAAGAACAAGATATTGCATACCGAATCATGTGCATCCATGCTATCTGGACCACTCGCCATGAAGTACTTCCTCACACGGGAATCAAATTGACCTCTAAAAATCTTGTCCTGAAATAATGCAGACAACACCAACATATGAAAAAAAATGCAAAAATGAGATGAACAAGTTTTAACTAAAATGGTAAGGACACAAAGACATATTTTCTACCAGGGATGGTTGACTTACACAAACCCAATACGGCAGGATGAGTTTATCCGATCCCTGGTACTTTGCACGTAGACAATAGAGTGCACACTCAGCCACATTAGATGTAAGCATTCCGCGAGGACCAAAAGATGTTGCGACTTCTTGAACAGTAGCTTCACACTCCTTGTTTTGGAACATAATCATTTCTCTAAAACAAGCAAAATAGAAATAAAAACAAGTTCAGCAGCAGGAACTCAGGAAGTTCATAACACATGTTAGCAAAGAAGTTCAGCTATATCACAACAGGCAGTACAGTGCAAAAGAGGCCAGAAGTTCAGCGCGAGAGAAGCAAAATAACAAGAAGTTCAGGTACATATAGTTGAGAAGTTCAGGTATGAAACAACGGGCAGCTCACAGGGGGTACATGGATGATGTAAATGTTGAGCAGCTGCACTCACCTCTTGGAACGGTCGTTCCTAAGCCTAGTTACACTGTAATAAAAGTCATCAACCTTCTTTCGCACGACATCAAGGTCACTATCTGCTCACCAAAAAGAAAAATAGCAATTAACAGCAACACTCAAAGCACATAGATTCACGACAATTTCAATTAAGACCAACATTCGAGCACAAACATTCAAAACATAAGCACATCTCAGCTGCTACATCAGAAAGGATAAAACACATCATCATAGACATCACAACCCATGCATTACAAACCTCCACCCACATAGAAAACAGGTCCACTTAACATTCTTTACAACCCACACGACAAAACAACAAAACCAGAAGTTCAACTTAGACAACACAGGCAGTTCACATGGGATATCATGGGCTAAACCAAACAACAAAGAGGGAAGGGAATGGGGAAAGAAGAGAGAAGCATGCTCCTCTCTTCATGGATCCTTGCCTAGACCAGTGGCAGCACTGGAATGATCAACCTCCTCTCCATAGCTATCGCTTTCCGTATCTTCATCGTCGTCTCCAGAAGACGTTGCAGCATCATCAGCAAGGACACCAGCAGCAGCTGGAGCAGCTGGAGAATCTGAAACAAGAAAAACTTCTGGTTGTGCCTGTACAGCATTAACATCAACTGATGGCTCTGCTGCAGGAGATTTCTTCGGGCTTGCAGCAGCACTACCACCAGTTTCAACAGCAGACTCAACAGCATCTTTCCCCAAAATGATGTCTCCAGTTGTCTTGCCCTGATTAGCATTTGAAACCTTGGCGACAATGGACGACTGAGGTTCAGTCAGGACCACCCCGTCGGAGCAGCCGGTGCCTGAGACGGACATGTCCGCAACATTCTCTAGAGGAACACTAACATCATCATTGTGCTGCTGCAAAAAGAAAGATAAAAGTCATTACAAAGGGCTGACTGAACCTCATGCACAGGAGCAACAAGTCCGTCTCAGCGGCAACAAGACAAATGGACAAGAAAAATGGTACCTCATTTTCACTGCCATGAACCTCATCAACTACTACGCCACTAGCCGGAGCAGGTTCATGCACAGGGGCAGCCTCATGCACAGGAGCAGCTTCATGCGCAGGTAAAACATCCTCCTCAACCCTAGCATCATCATCAACAGCCTAAAAAAATCATTTAGAAAACAAATACCTAATCAGCAGAAGTTCAGATTGCACAATCACAGAAGGTTAGCTATCACAACTGACACATAATGGAAGTTCTGATACAGTAAAAGTAGCAGGTCAGATATCAAACTACTCTAAGATACAAGAGGGAACAAAAAAGGATCAGTCATCGAAGTCATGGAAGTTCAGGTGCTGTAGCAGCTTAAGTTCAGGTTCAATAAACAGATAAGGTCACCTAGGAACACTAGTGCTAAAAAGAAACAGTTTACGACACATCAAATCAACAACGCTCACCTATGACCACAAACAGTAATAACTGAAAGCTAACATTTAACATTGAACATTAGTGCAAACCTCTTTGGTATGCTCCACGTGACCTCCTTCATGACCCAAACGAACATAATCCTGCCTTTGAATCTGTCTCACAACAACACTTGCCTCATCTTCAAAAGGCTTGCAACGAGCATCCTGCATTTCCTTGAACAGCACAACACTACTCCGGAGGTGGGAAGTGGTCTGACGAAGCTCTTCAAGAAATTTAGCTTCAATACATAAGACCTCCTTCGTAGACTCAACATCAAACCCGTGCCCGGGAGGAAGAATCCCATCAACACGACTAAGACGTTCAACAGTCGAAGGAACACAAGCCAACTCCCCACAAACAGTTTCAAGAAGACTGTCAATCCTAACCAGAGAAACATTGGCAGCTTCAAACAAATCCTCGCAAGAAACGCCACCTGTAGCACTCACACGGGCAGAAGAACCTCCTGGATCTACAGGGGGGCACCGGTATTAACATCCCAGGAGAATTCAAATCTTGGTGAACTTCCACTACCTAGGCCGGCAGAACGAGGCATAGTTAGAACAGGACGTTCGATAACCCTAAAGAACACAACCTCAGCCTGTGTCTTCCACTGCATACAAAAACAAAAGTCAACGCGTCAGAAAACAAATGAAGGAACATGGGAACAAAAAATATACAAGACAATACCAGAAGTTCAAGGTAAACTACACATGAAAGAATAATGCATACAAACACTCACAGGCAGTCTCCCAAACACCCAGTTGGCTGGGTCATCATCACCTTTCATGACCAAGTCAGCCGCAGCAAGCTCAAGAAGCTTGGCCTGATCCATGAAATTGATGCGAGGGGTCCTCAAGTCAATATTAGGCGTCTTGCCAATGATAAGGCAGTCCAGATACATAAGAAGCGGCGCGATGGCACAGCCTGTGACAGCTTTTCCTCTGCTAGTACCTTGCTGATACCTAACAACAGCACTCCGAATATCTTCAACAACCAACTGGCAGTAGTCCATGTCTGCCATATCCTCAAACACAAGGTTCTCGGCCATTGCTGCCTCCCTGGAAACTCGTGTAGACGTTCCAGGGATAACCACCTTCATGAAAACAATAAGGTAAAACACCTGAAGAGCAAGATCATCCTTTGTCTCATCCTTCACAAGTTCAGCAAGGATATTCCGCAAATCCTTTGTCTTGATGTCATCACTCCTAGCATACCCAAGCTTGCCCTTCAACCTCATAACAGCATCATCGAAACCATCATTCGAGGGCCTAGGGGGGGTACGATTACCTTGAGGGAACCCAAAGAGATGGTGAATAGCATCACTTGTAATACGTATAACCTTGTTCACCTCACCCATGTCCAAAATCATGGTTGAAGGGTCAATCCTCGTGTAGATGTTTCCCATCAAAGGACGAGAAATGTTGGAATCAACCTTCAAGTCAAACACACAACCAAAACCAGCCTTGATAACCCTCGTCTTGTGCCTATCTTGTAGCATTTTCGCACACGTCTTGACCTCTCCTAGTGAGCAGCGAACCGTCTTGTTAAAATGTTTCGCCTCACCTCCTCCTTGGCCACCTTCTTTGGGCGCTTTGCCTCCTCTCTTCCTCCTCTCAGGCCGCTGCACAAGCTGATACTGAAAAAAATACATTGACAAGGAAAAAAGGCAGAACAATAAGACACACAACCTTCACCAAAATTCAACTAATGCCTACATATACGCACTACACCTCAGAAGTCCAACCATGTCTACATAGGCAGTACAACCATGTATGACCACAAGTTAACATGCTTTCAAAAATGTTGGAAATTTAAAAAGCAGAAGTCCGACTATGTACTCACAGGCAGTAATCAAAAACATGTAGACCAACAAGTTAAGCTTATTTCTTCATGTATATACCCAGAAGTCCAACTATGTACTCAAAGGCAGAAATACCATAAAAGCAAAGCATGTCGGCTAATTTATTCGTCTATTGAGATGGAGCAGAAAGTCACCTATGTACGCCAAGGCAGTGCTAAAAACAATAAAACTACAGAAATAGCGACAAATGCTTGAAAAACAGTAAACATGAGACATTCATGCCTGATTAGCGGCAGCATCATCATCGTCGTCATCCACATCATCAGCATTGAAATCAGCATCATCCTTGTCCTCTGGATTAACACGAGAACGCTTCTTCACACCCTTGTTGACCTTTGTAGGTGGAACCTTGCGCTTCACGCCGCATTTCTTCCCCTTACCAGATGCACCAGCACCAAGCGGAGAAGGTGTAGGCGCGGCAGTGGCAAGCACACTAGGACTACGCCGTGGCGTACCACCAATGCATAGCCCTTCATCTTCAACAACTTCTGCAGGCCTTGAAACACGTGGGCTCCTTCGAGGAGTAACTTCACCAACTACTAGCTTCCTCGAAACAGTCTTCTTAATTTTCTTCTTAACAGGGACAACCGTGCCATCACTGCGACACGGCACGTCTTCCTCAACAGTGAGCTCAGCCACATGAACAGATCCAGGAACATCAGAACCTTTCTCAAGGCAGGCCGCCCTCTTCTTGTCAAAATCTTCTCGCTTCTTCCTCTTACGTTGGTCCTCCAATAGAAGCTGAAAAGGCACATCCTCGGGTTGCGTCACAGGTTCAGTGCCATCAACAGACTGCGACTATGTCTCTGACATCTGAAGAGAGCACAAAGGATCCGAAACGGAATCACAACCTTCGATTGAGGGAGCCCCCTCCTCAGCTGCAGCAGGGTTTTCTGATAAACCCAACTCAGATAAAACATCATTGATGGTGTTCACAGCTTCCTCCTCTGTGGACACATCTGCAAAGAACACAAAAAATCGAAGCAAAAAATAAAAAAAGTCATGAACAAAAACAAAAACAAACGACATGAACAAGCTAAAAAAACATGGCTGAAAACTTTAAAATGAAAAGAAAAGGGGTTTCACATACTAGGTGAAGCAAGAGCTGCAGAAGCAAGATCCTCGAGGCTTGAAACATTCTCAAGGCTCGAAGCAACCTCAGCAATCAAAGTCAAAGGGATAATGGGTGATTTAGCTGCATCAGATATTGGAGCATCAGTATTAACCTCTGAAGTTCCATCTTGATCGCAGGCGTTTTTTTCAGAACTATTCAACTCATCACCAACTACAAAAAATGCAAGTAAAAAGGCAGCTGAGTTCTAATGCACAATCCTACACCAAAGGGACTTCTACTTTGACAACAATGTCCAATAACAAGAAGTTCAACAATACCTAACAAAGCAGTAAACACAACAATCAAACTAAAATCTACACACTAACTATAAAAACAATCTACACTCAGAGGGGCTACTACATAAAACATGAATGTCCATAAGTTCAACGATATATAACAGAGTAGTAAACACAAAATGTGCATAACAGAAGTTCAACCAAATTTCATTATGAACAAACACTAATTAAAACCAGAAGTTCAACTATGTGACCCAAGCAAATAACACATAAAAAATATGTAGCATGACCACAAATAGTACTCCACAGCCAAACTAAATATCAATAAATATGAATCATTTGGGAAGTCCAACAACACTTGGTGACATAGTTTCACCTGCAAATCATCAACTAAAAAGTAAGCAACACTCTACTAACTCAAGCTAAGGGTAAAAAAGCATACACATAACCTTTCTTAGAAGTTCACACTAATAAGAATGGCAGTCCAACAAGAAAACTAAGTAAAAAGCATACACATACTCAAGCTAAGTGAAGACATATATAAGAATACTGCTTTAAAATACAAGATCCAACTACATTAAGATACCTGGAGAAGGTTTGGAAGCCATGACAACACAACCACCTTGACGAATGAAACTCCAAAGCCTAGAACAACCTACTAAAAACAGGGGATACAATGCATATAGTTAGCAGGTAGAAAATCATACAACAAATACAAAAAACAACTAAATGAAACCCTAGGATGAAACAACTAGATAATATCAACAAGTATGAAAACATGAACAGTAGCACATATAGGCAACCACAAACAAAAAAAGAATCCAAAAACTAACTAGCATGTCACAGACACAATCTAGATTTCGAAATCAACAATACAAAATACAATTAGATACATCAGATTCAGCGTGAACCATCACACCACACCCTCTCTCACATGCATCAGAATGCTGAAATCACCAAAAGGGGAAATGAAAAATCCAATCAACTCTGAACGGAGAAATAGCACACACAAGCATCTCATAGACAAATCTGACCACAGGGGAATGGAATCCACCCACCACACGCACAAGAACCCTACCTAATCTCCCAACAAACCATCAGAAGAAGGGGGTAGCACGGGGACGCGAGAGCACACAGGAGGCGGACTCGACAGATCTGGCGAAACTAAAAGCAAGCATTGAGGGCGGGGGGCAGCATTTGTACCTCTGGAAACAACCCCTGCACACACGAATCCGCGGTGGTTCTTCCACTCCCCACGACGCCACGCGCACCTTGCAACTGCGCAGGCAGTTGCCGCCCTCGCTTCAGAGCAGAATAGAGCGGGCATGGCGAGGGGGAGCGGGGCGTGGGGGAGAAATAGAAGCGGGGGCCTGCACCGGTTACTCCAACACGAGCGCAGGGGAAAGGGGCGGAGAAATCGGGGGAGTTGGAGGCGAGGAAGGCAGCGGAGCGACGGAGAGGGGGAAGAGAGCGAGCGACAGGGGGACAGGGGATTTCTGACAGGTGGTGACCAGCGAGATGCTCACTTAATGCCTATCTGTCATGGGAATTGCAGCGCCATTGAATTTACAGTTTTACCCCCCTGCTCATTATAGATAAATGAATGAATGCACCATTTGAATGCATCTATTATAGTGAGATAACTTCACACAACAAAAATGCTGATATCCTTAAAACCAAAAATATACGGCAAATGCACTACCAAAGGAAGAAAAATACATACATAAATATGCACTTAAAAAAACAACACAAAGAAGTTCAAAAAAAAAAAGAACAGAAGTTCAAGTACTCTAATAAAAGAAGTAACGGCATAAGAATAAATAAACCCTAAGAAACAAAAAGTAGAAGTTCAAGTACAAAAACAGATGAAGTTCATATATAACCCTAAAACATAATAACCCTAAACCCTAAAAACCCTAAGATAGATAGTGGGGTCACGGATGTGACGGACTCGCCTCTGCATGCGACGACGCGGCACGCCGCACCGTTGCCTGCTCCGGCTCGTTCCTGTCTCGGCCTCGCAGGGGGAGGGGAGGGGGGTCCCGACCCCCCTCCCCCCTGCTCGGCCTCGCGCTACGGCATTGTTGCGCGCTATGATTTGACGGGACGCAATGCGGTTATTCTGTTTCCACCCCCACCGCACGCACCCTAAACCCTAAGATAGATAGTGGGGTCACGGATTGCTTTATTACTTTGCAAAGAAGGAAAAAAAGCAGAAGTTCACGTATAAAGAACATGGAAGTCCAGCTTCTACAAACGACACTTACATGATCTGGAAAAAAGTGCATGCATTCTTGGGCTAATCCCATAATTGCTCACGAGACAAAGGTATAAAAAGGAAGGAAACCAAACAAATAAAATATAGAGCACCATGCACCTTCGCCTTGCAAATGTGGAACGTAATCTGGAAAACCAGAAGTTCAACCATTAATAAAAAAAGAGAAGTCCAGATCTTACCAAAGATAAGTGGATGATCAAAAAACTATACCAAAACATAGACTAAGGGAAAAAGAGGATGCATGTTCCTGTAGGTCCAGCTCCACGCTTACACACTAGCTGTAAAAAAAATTGCAGAAGAAACTCTAGTAAGGGTTCCTGTTACAAAGCACTGGCTGCATTATCTTACAGCGAAAGAAAAAAGAAGAAGTTCAGGTATGACAACGCAGAAGTCCAGCACAGAAACTCGGACAGACCCAACAGGATCCACCTGATCCTCCCCCCGATCCCGATCCCGAGTCGCCCCAGCCCCGACAGGATACAACGAAGGAAAAGAAGAAGTTCAGGTATGAAAACGCAGAAGTCCAGCTTGTACGACAACCATTACAAGATTTAGAAATAATGAACAAACGAATTCGTCCGAAGCATAAAATCATCTCCACAAGATTGCATCACGTCCGCACCCCCTTGGAGATGATCTGGCAACTACCTTTCGATAACTGAAAGGACTAGAGGGCAAATTTCAAAACCGCTTTTTTCATGTGCAGAAACCCGCAGGAGTGCCAACATCAAATCGCTAGAAATCAAACCATAAGGACCCTCCCGATTAAAATTTAAGGATTAGTAAGCCTCGAATTTCACCAAAGTACGCAAATCAGGCAGCAAACTTTAAAGAAAAACGAGAAATCAATAGAAGCGCGGGTTGCATCTCGGGCGGATGAAGATCACGGGCGATTTCAAATTTGTTTGAAATAACTAAGAATTTGTGCTCCAAACTCGTACTAAATCCTAATCCCCATCATTCCAGAACTTCGACAACATCCAAAACATGCATTAAACTTGTAACAGACACAAGTTCATCACGACCCCGAGAGCAAATCCGCCTAAGTGCTAGAATCCGAATCAAAACAATCATTTAGACTCTAAAAACCGTGTCCACATTACACTTGCATCACAAACAACACGAGTGACCAGACAAAATCGCGGTAGAAGCCACGGTTGCGAAGATAGCCCGAAGGTCAGGTTAGTACACAGGGAAGTTCAGGCGCGTTATTCAGGCAGTTCAGGTTGTGATCAGAATATTATTCTGATCCCGTGATCAGAATAGTGTTTATGTATATATATATATATATATATATATATATATATATATATATATATATTATGATCGGTCGATCTACTAGAAATTCTATTTATATATATGCATAACGTGTACAATATGTAGTATCGTAAAATACCAGTAAACAAAAAAGAATTAAATGGAAAACACAAAATTAAATGAAAAAGAAATCATAAACCCAAAACCCCTCAAACATTTTAATACCGGTTGGTGCCACCAACCGGTACTAAAGGGCTCCCTGCCCCCGAAGCTGGCTCGTGCCACATGGTTGCCCTTTAGCACCGATTCGTGCTGAACCGGTACTAAAGGGGGGAGGGGAGCTTTAGTGCCTACATTTTAGCGCCGGTTACCAAACCGGCACTAAAGGGCCTTACGAACCGGTGCTATTGCCCGGTTTTGCACTAGTGTGAACTCATCTTTCACTATTCATAGATAACAACATAACAAACAAACAACAAGCCACAACATAGCATCCAGCCACATAATAGGACTTAATCTGACACAAACATACTCATCATGTAATACACTGCTTGCAGAAAGCATATCACAGCTTGACAGAGAAGTAGGTTTTTCAGCTGCTTACACAATGCAAAGTCCAGAGCAGTCTTCTTGAACAAGTGGCACGACGCGGCGCTACCAATTAACTTGCAGAGATCCTTTCTGCTCTTTTGTAGTACTTGAGGTCAAAAGGGTCAGCAAAC
Organism: Triticum monococcum; assembly: GCA_034509565.1. NCBI lineage: Eukaryota > Viridiplantae > Streptophyta > Magnoliopsida > Poales > Poaceae > Triticum > Triticum monococcum. Next base: position 746,613,727 of record CM067843.1, on the reverse strand, counting down.
TCAAAATCAGAAGCTAGTTCATGGTTCTAAGCAGGACCTGAACCGTCAGTGACCGGGCTCTTGAAGAGCTCGAGTCCGCAAGCTTTGCTGTTCCATTTTGGGCTGGTTAGAGGCTTCAGCTTCACCCTCACATTATCATCCCCCAGGGAGAAACACTCTATGGCCACCACAACCACCATCTGCTCCAGCACCCAAGCCTTCTCCGCGACGAACTTGAGGAAAGAAACCTTGCTTCTCGACCCTCGGAACTCATAGAAGAACACCTTCTTGATGCTCTGCAGGATGCATTTGATGGGACCGCCCTCCTGCCAGAACTTGACATTGACCTTGCTAGTGGACTCTTCCGATATGGGATGGGACTGCAGATGAAATCGATCAGGAATCTATGATCAGGCAAGTAATTAATTAGATAATTAGTCTGATTCACATTTCTGACCACATATGTACTCCCTCCGTTCCAATATTGCAAAAATGCCAATGCAGCAAGTGTATCTCATTCAAAGTTAACCAAATTTACCTGGACATGGAGCGTCTCCAAGTTGGGGAAGCATCTGAGAAAGCCAGGCACTTTCTTGACAGTATTGCGGACACCGAATTGCACCTCTATGCCCAAAATCTGCACACTAGGGACAATGTTCTCCTTGCTCCCAGCCTGCAATTCACCTAGGGACAGAGGATCATACATTTGCATTGTTAACTGACACAGCACATCCACACATGCAAATTAAAGTAGGATCTACCAGCTCTTGCTCTCCTGGCTTAAGGTATCCCAGCACACGCAGTTTAGGAGCAGAGCCAATCTTGATCACAGAAGAGCGTTTCCTGGTGGAGCGGCCATTGTTCATCTTGGGGGACTTGGTGAGCTCAGCGAACTGAAAGATCCTCTCCAGGCGAGGGGCATCCACCAAGTCGATGTCCTTCGCAAAGGAAAAGCCGACCTGAATGCACCGCAGGCTCTGGTTGACGAGGCGGAGGCGTAATCCGCTCTGGAATCCCAAGATGAAGAGGGACCCCAGGACGGGGCTTCTTTCAAGCATGAAGTCGAGATCACGGTCCTCCATGGAATTCCAATAGAGGCCGAGCTCCCGGAGATTGGGGAATCTGGCGGCGCGCGGTACGGCGGCGGTGTCCGGGAGCCTCCAGATGCCGAGGTGGAGGCGGGTGAGGGAGGCGCAGTTGAAGATAGTGGCGGGGAGGCGCAGGTCTATCGGCAAAGGGCGGTTGACAAAGACGAGTTCTTGGACCCCCTTGGCGACGAGGATGTCGAGCCAGCGGGCCATCTCGCCCCGGTGCTCCTCCATGGTGGTGCGGGTGAGGTGGACGCAGCGGAAAGGGCCCGGGTGCGCCGCGAGGACGCGGGACACCGCGGCGGTGACGGCGCGGGGAGCAGGGGCGGAGCCAGCAAATTTAGCCATTGGGTTCATTTATTGACTTGTGAAGATTGCTACAAATTAATCTAGTGTAAAGTCTAATTTCACACAATCTCACAACAAAAGATCATAGCACTCAAAAGCAAGATACAAATGAAAAATATGACATCACTTATCATATATTGTGTTACATAAAAAATTGAAGAGTGCACGACAGACATACCGGTTAGATATTATAGCTAGTCCAGGACCAAAAAACTTCATAGATTCAAGTATAGCTTTCTCATCTTGCTGAAACGTTGAAGAAATTGACAAGTTAGTTTGACCCATCTAAAATAACTACCATTATACTTGCTAATGCATCACTCTTAACTTGTCCCTTATTGTTATCCCTGAAAAGAAAGCAGCACGAACATAAGGTCTTATGCATATTGTCGCTATTCAAGTGAACCATCATTCTGGATCAAATCTTGGTGAAGCATCTTCAATGACCCTAAGTGGATAATCAAAGTTAGGTGGTTGCCCATAAGATCCAATGATTAAATATCTTCACCTAATCACATCTTCCTTCTTAGAAATTTTTATGTACTACCAAAGTTTCTTTCGATCAGGCGGATTACTTGCAGCATTGAAATTTGATGCATTTTTCCTGGGCATAATAGTTGGCCTTGAAATGTCTGCATCATATCTGGATCTGGCGATTTATTTTTTTAGTTAAGAAATATCATTCAATAGTACTGGGGATAATCCCAATGTCCATATAATCAAAGTACAGGGGATAAGGAACTAGAAAACTCGCGCAAAAATCGATACTTGGATCGTAGTAGACTAGATAGGACCTGCAGATGAGAGAGGAGATGCGCAGATTGTGATTCATTACCTTGAATCTGTATTAGTGGTTCGATTGTCCCTCAGCAGCTGGCCTGTGGCGACCAATCGACGGTGAAACACCCAACAGGAGAGATGAGATTGTTTGAGTTTTCTTGTAGGAAGCGATTCAACGAACCGAGAGGCGGCGGCCAAGTACTCGTAAAGAGAAGACGCACAAACAGACCTAGGCACTTCACATGATGTGGGCTTTTGGGCTTTTGACTGGCTACTACGTGGGATCTTTTTTCTTTTTTTCTCTGTACGTGGGATGCTGATTTGATGGGTTCAGCCACGGTTTTTTGTTGGGTTCATGCCAGAAAAATACATGCATGCACGTGGAGCGACGGAAAAATTGTTGGGTTCAGCTGAACCCATCCACTCAACACTGGCTCCGCCACTGGCGGGGAGAGGCAGGGCCGATGACGAGCTGACCGCCCGCGCCGCAGTCCGGAAGCAGGTGGCTGTCGGCGAGAGTGAGAGGAGCCGAGCGCCAGAGGGGCCGCCAGCGCGAGGCGAGGGCGGCGGTGCGTGCGGCGTCCTTGGCGGGGAGGCGGGAGACGATGTCGCGGAGGACCGCGTCGGGAGAGGCGGCTGATGCGGTCGGCGCCGTCGGGGGGCGAGGGCACGCCGGAGAACGAGAGGGTGGCGGCGGGGGAGACGGGCGGGTCGGGGAGGTAGCTGTAGACGTAGTGGAGAATGAGGTTATAGCCGAAATACACCATGTCGCGGTCCATGCCGCCGTGCTCCATGTGCGCGACCATGTCGCTCCAGGAGATGCCCTGGATCACATGCGAGTCGTCCATGGCCGCCGGTGGAGGAGGAGGGGTGGGTGGGGGTGATGGCGAGGGTTTCGGGGAGGGGAGCTGGCGGCAGGTGTGATGACGGAGTGAGAGTGGTGGGCAGAGGTGTGGCTATCTAGATGTTGGGCCGAATATCGGAATCAGATACGTCTGGCCCATGAAACAGCCGCTCTTCTCAAAGAACAAGAAAAACGAATTTGGAGTTACTTGAATTTGCTGTTACTAAAAAAACGAATTTGCTTCAGCATACTTTCAATGATGCTCCAGAAAAGTAATTTGCAAACGAGTTTCAATACTAACTCTGCAAATCATCATTGAAAATAGAAAAACGTTTGGAAACGGCGCACCGGCCCAATCTTCTGCCTGTGAAGCTGATAGCGACAGATGCACATGTTGTGCAACCAACTGCATCGGCATGGCAGAGATGCTGGAACCACCTGTGAAGGTGTTGCAACCGTTTGCCGGAGAAGCTGCTTCCATTGCTGGCAAAGTGATGGCAGACGATAGTGTTTTGCTACAACAGGTGTTTGCAGGTGCTGGAACCGGTGTCCTCCAATGCTACATCCGGCAAGCGAGGCTGCTATGGCCAGCGACCGCTCCGCTGGATGCTGCAACCGACGGCGAGGGTGGCGGCCGGCGGCGGGGGCAAAGGTGCTTCAAGGTTGGTGTGTGTCAACGACAGCATCTGCTCCTGTTTTTACCCTGCTTCGGTCGGATCTATTTTTTTTGGAAAAATAAATGATATGGGCGCTCATCTGATGGTCAACTGCCACTGAATCCAACGCTAGCGCGGCGCCGGCGCTTAGCAGTGCCTTTGAAAATATCCTGGCGCAAGAGGACATTTCTTGCCTTGGGCACCGACTTGCCAATTGGTTGCGTCATGGGGATCTTAACATATACCCTTTTTTCCACCACTCAACGCTTAAGATCCGGAAGCGTAAGAACATCAAGAAGACACTTGATGAAACAAAGAGTTTCGAAGGAAGATACTCATGATTTAAAGAATCTGGTGATTAATTATTTTTCTGTATTATTTTAGATTGAGGTAGTCAGAGCCTGTTAGCAGAACACTTGGTTAAGGGCCGTCAAGATTCCTTTGCTCCAGTGGGATTATGTTAGACTAAAAACCTATTATGTTAGACTAAAAACCTACTACCTCCATCATGGTTTATAAGTCTATTTTATATTTCGTACCGAATTTTGACTAAAGATTTAAATAACAAAATATTAATGCATGTCACAAAAAATTATATTATTAGATTCGTATTTGAATATAGTTTGTAATTATATTTTTTATGACATGCATTATCATATTGTTTAGTTAAATTTAAAGTCAAAATTTGGCATGAAATACAAAAGGGACTAATAAACCAGGACGGAGGTAGTAATAATTATTTGAAAGTTGAATAATCTTTTGGTTTGCTAACGGTGAAGTGCAATATTATAACCTAATCAAGGAGAAATGTAACCTTTCTTCCCATAAAACCTAGGTGAAATCTGAATTGCGCGTTGAAGAAAACCGCCAAAAAGGAAAAGCGGATTGGGGCAGACGACCTGAAGAGTGGAGGAAGCTTCTTCGCGCGCATCTCCCAGAGGCCAGAGACCCTGTCGGGCCGAGCTAACAAAGATCACGCAACGCACGTGCGTGATAAGCAGGCGCAAGGTGCACACAGGCTCTAAAGTCAAACCGCGTGGTCGGTGCAAATAAACGTGCAAAGGAAACTACACTCCCGTAAGAGCATACTGCATGCCATTTGCTGGCCGCCCAGCCGAACAGAAATGTGGATCCAACCTCCTCCAGACGCAACAGCGTGTGCTCGTCTCGTCTCCTCCTCCACCCCCACGCGTCGATCAGCTCCAGCGTCAGGCAAACTTTGCACCGACGCACTCGCCATCGCCAGCCGCCGCCGACGACGATCAGCGTCAACGCTATTGCCGGCAGGCGGCAGGCCACCTTGCCGCACGTACGCTTCGCACACACGAACCAAGCAAGCAGGTATAACGCGTATTTTTCTGTTTCAATTTGGCACCACTGGATTTCCCACGTGGTATAATTTGGACTTTACCCAACAACGTCCTCCTACTATTATCCCCCAAAACCTGTGCAGAACGCGACCTACGGCACAGCGGCCGCGCGCTCGTACCCTGCACCTAGTGTGCTAGGGTTTCTCCTACCCCGCGGTGCTGTCGCCGCTCTACCTCATCGCATGTGGCTTTAGGACCATGGAGATGCGGTGGATCCCGGCCCTTGCCGGCAGGGCTCCGTTTTTTGATTTATTTTATTTTTTTGTTAGAGTTTGTATCCTGCTCAGAGATATGAGGCAGTGGCGGCTCTCTATAGATAGAATAAGGTCCACTCCACCTAGCCTCCGTTTCGATGGTGTTTCAGTTTCGGTTGGCATTTGTCTTCTATGGATCCACATGGAACCGGTCTTCGTTCGTCTGTGTTCTTATGTCTAGAGGTTGGGTCCTTTCGATCTATGTTTCTCTTCATCGACGTTGGTTATTGTTTCTGGTGTGTGCTGGTCTTATGGGGCCTTAGCACGACGACTTTTCGACTGTTTACTATAACAAGATTTGTCCGGCAACCGACGAGGGAGGGGCGATGCCGGTGACCTGTACTTGTAGTTGCCGCTATGTGGTCTACGGACATGGATGTATATATTGAAAGTTTTCCTTGTAAAGAGAAAAAAACGGTTATGCCCAAAAGAAAAGAAAAAGGAAGAGAATGAAACCATGTAGTTCAAGTCCAAGCTCACCACGTTTGCTGTGACTTATGGACGCAACGTTGAACATAGAGAATAAGTAGGGAGTGCTGTATACTCAACAACTAAATTCAAACACCCATATGCAAAACCTGAAACGGGAACGCGCACTAGACAACGTGACAGAACAAACGAAGGTTCGCGGGATGGACGTCGGCCGGGCCAACGGAAACGTCGGCATGGTCAGAGCACGTGTGATTGGTGAAGTATACAAACGTGCAGATAAAATATGCTCCACTTTTGTATGGGTATGGTTAGCCATCGACTACGTACAAGTGGAGAGATATGTCTATTTCCAACAGATGTAACGTTTAGAAAATAGATTGGATGCAACTAATGATATATTCATCGAGTGCACGTATGCACGTATAGATAAGCATAAGGGATAGCCACATCCTCAACTATACATGGAACAAGAAGGGTTTGTTGTATACAAGAAATACACCTGCAATATTACATACTCAACAATAATATCTCTATACTATAAAAAGCCTCCGTCAGTGATGATGATGTGTTTGCTATTCGTCATACATCCATATGTAGCTTATATGTAGTCTATATTGAAATATCTGAAAAGATGTATAGTTTCTCCATCCCAAAATAAGTGAGTCAATTTTGTATTAACCATTTTGTATTAGCTTTGGCTAATATAATGTTGAGTCATTTATTTTAAAAAAGAGGGAGTATTTAGGACCAGAGGGAGTATAAGCTATCCCCACCGAGGGCCGAGGAAAAGCGAAACGATGCAGGAAGGTTGGCAGCACGGACGTCGGTCCGGCCGACGAAAACACGCACGCGCGCGATAAGCAAAAGTGCAAAGCCGGTTGGACAGATAAACGGGCCAAGCGTCTGTCACCTGGGAACGCCTTCTCCGCGTTCTCCCCTTTGCCTCCTCGCATGCATTCGAAGGTGCAATTCGTTCTCCCCTTCGGTAGGCAAGAGCTCCCTCGGGCCTGCTCGCCTTTGGGTTGGCCCGCATGTGGCAGCATATATACACTTGTCGCCGGCTGCCCATGTCACCGGACGACAGCGAACAAGTACTCTGTCTCCCTATCGACGGCGGGCCGCGTGCTCCTTCCCTCCTCGCCGCCGGTCGTTTAGCTTAGCGGCGCACCACGGCGTGCAGTGGAGCAAGGAGTTTGGACCATGCCGTCGACGAACCACGGCAACGCGGGGAGGCGCAGGTCCTCCGTGTGGGACGGCTTCCACCGCGTCAGCGTCTCGGGCCCCGCCGGACCGTGCGCCATGGCGACGTGCAACAGGTGCGGCACCACCCTCCATGCCAGCACAAAGAAGCACGGGACCTCGCACCTACGCCGGCACGCCAACAGCAGCTGCTGCGCGAAGCGGGCCGCCGACCGAGACGCCAAGTGGTTGGATGACCTTCTGATCGAGCCTGAGTTCGACCTCTCCGGCCGCCTCATCATCGAAGGAGTGGACGGGGAAGTGGATGCGGCGGCGGCCGCCGGAGATGATGGACGTCTTTCCCCCAACATCATTCCAGGTATGTACGCCGTCTCAACGCTTGCACAAATCAGTAAGTTTATTTATTTGCCTTCATTAATTGATCCATGCGTATATATATATATTCAATTCACTCGCCTGATCGAACCGTTCATGTGTTCCCAGATGCGCTGCCCCAGGCATCATCTTCCTCGTCCACGCGCTTCTTCCAGAAGAAAAGAGAGAGGCAAGTGTTTAATTTCTACTCCTTTCGTAAACTAATATAAAAATGTTTAGAATACTACAATAATGATCTAAACACTTTTATATTAGTTTACAGAGAAAGTAGTACTATAACAGTGATTTCCCACAAGAAAAAGACATTAATTTCCCGTAAAAAAAGACAGTAGTACGTACTCCCTCTGTAAAGAAATATAAATTAATCTAAACGCTTTTATATTTTTTTACCGAGGGAGTACTTACTAACTTAATTAATCACTGGATAATTGGCAGACAGACATTTGACCATTTCAACTATAAACGTGCAGGTCTGCCAACTTGGCTTCGCACGAAGGAGACAGCAGGTGACGATGACCATTCTTCTCGTGCAAAGGACTGGGTGCCGACCGTCGTCGACGACAATTTCCTTCTTGACATGGATTTTACTTTAGAGGATTGGGAATGATCCTACACAATTGTATATATCGGCTCACCTAGAATATTAGCGTCACTTTGTTCAATCAGTTTACCTTAATTTGATTCGTTCTTCACTCTCGGCACACGTAGATCTCTAGGGTGCACCAGCTAGAAGAGCGGTGCAGGGTAATTTTATGTCTAAAACGATACCAACATTTGCACCGAAAATAATCACCCTCTTTTGTTTCCAAGGGTGCAACGTTAACCTCGTCTGTATTTGAGAATGTAGCGTGCGTTCTTCATTGTGCAAACTCTTTTATCCTAATTCTTTCTCCCTGCTAATATTCTTTGCAACTTGCATCTCCGTCGATTGAACGATCAAGTACAAGTAGGGAACTACTCAACTAAGTAATGTTCCGCATAGGAGCCAATCGGAATATCCCACGTCTCTGCTGGCCGGCCGGCCTCTGGTCTCCTGGCTCAATAAAGTGGTTTCTTTCCTACGCGGTGGACATAATATGGACTTACGTAAGAACCTTTTCCTACTGCAATTTCTAAAAGAAGATGAAAAGAGGAGAGAAGAAAATAATGGTAGACCAGCACTTCAAGCCTAGTACGTGTCCTGTGATATGCTAAGCCCCAAAGTGCAGTCTCCGTTTTAATCCCACTCGCTATTACACTTGGCATGGATAGCACATTTGTAAAACCTCAGTGTATTTCTCTCATCCCAAACCTCTGATGACGCCAACAAAACCATGGATAAGACACATTTCCTCACATTATCGTTGACATTTACCATCTCATGGTGTACCACTAATCTTTAACCGAGTTGAAGTTGCTCGAACTTTCAAAGTTGATCTGTGTTAGGTCAAGCCAATTCTTGATGTCAGCCCAAATCCGTCTCGTGTATGTGCACTTGAAAAGAAGATGAGCCGCCGGTCTCAGCTTGCAAACTTGGCATAAACTATAATTTGGCCAACCGCGAGGCCAAAGCTTATCTGCATAAGTGCTGGACCCCCTCCCCCCCTCCCCGCGTCGCCCTCCTCTGGCGACACGGGGAACCCTAGCCGCCGCAAGGAGTCCCCGCCGGCGGCCTACCCCGCACCGCCGCCGCCGGAGGGCCCGCCGGCGAAGCCGGGCCGGGCCCCAGGAAGGTGGCGGCAGGGCAGATCTGGGCCCTTGCGCCCCCCAACGCCCCCGACGCTCCGCCTGCCACCCCGCCCAGCCGCGGCGGCGCCCTCCCCTGCTGGTTCGGCGCGAGCGGATCCGGCCACCCCCGGGGCGGCCTGGCCCCGCGCGTTGCCGGCCGGCCGCGGCCCCCCTGCCCCGCCATCCTCGGCCGCCGCGGATGCCCCTTCCCTCGCGCCTCTCTCTCTCTCCGCGACCCGGTCGTTTTCGGTGATTCTTGGGCCTCGCCCCCACTCCAGCTGCTGCTCGTGCCTGCAGTCTACGGTGACGGCCGGTTGCGGGGCGTTCGCGGCCTGCCCTCGCGTGCAGGCAGCCCCCTCGTCTCCGGCGGCCCTCCCCCTTCCCAAGCAACGGTGATGGCTCTCGTGCGGAGGCGGCGACTTGTACGCGGTTGTGGCTAGCTCGGGACCCCTCGCGGTGGGTCTTTGCTGGTGCTGTTCCGGCCCCGGCGGCTACAGGCCCGCGTCTCTCCGGTGTCCCTTGCTGCTGGCGTTCTCCATTGGGCTGCTCCGGCCCGGCGACCGGGTAGTTGCGTCCCTTCCAGCCTACCTGGCTCGCCGTGATCCCAACGGTTAAGGCCATGGCAGCTCGGATCTGCGTGCTTCCAGTTCGTGCTTGCCGACGTTGCTAGTCGCCGTCGCGGCAAGACCCTCCCGCGTGGTTCGCCTCGTCGCCCGCCCTACCATTTACGCCTCAAAGCCTCCCCCTTTTGCCAGATCGTGTGCCCTTGGGTGTGGAGGTGGTGTCACCCTCCGACGGCAGGTGCAGCCCCGCCAACCCCCATGACTCGGTGATTTCAACCAGCATTGGCCTCCCACTTCGATCCCGGATTCGGCGGCTATGGGATTGCTTAACTCTAGGCTAGGGAGAGATCCCTGCTCGGCTCGCTGGTGCTGGTAGCGATGGCGCCCGCGGGTGTCGTTTTCCTCCTTGGAGGCGCTGCCAAGGCCTTCTTTAGCTGGGCCCCTCTTCGAGCTCGGGGGAAACCCTAGGTTCGGGTCTCCTGGCCTGGATAGTGACAAAGTCTCGGCATCGTTCTCCTTCTTGAAGGCACTATCTTGCTCGCTCGCGGTGTCCCCGGTTTTGGCTCGGACGATGTGGTAGTTCTCGTTGGTTTTGGTAGCCGCTATTGGCTCGGGTCTGGTAGGTTTAGCTGTGATGTATCTTCTGTTTGGGCCGAGCATCCCTTGTCTCTCTGCTCCGGGCACCATGTTCACGCCTGTCTGCGTTCGTGTCATGTGTTGTACCCCCTGTACTGAATCTTCTTCTTCTTCTATCAATGGAATGATACGCAACCTTTGCATATTCGCGAAAAAAAGCTTATCTGCAGTCCACACTCGGTCTTGGATGACAAGACATGCAAAAAAAATGCTTTGATGGTGCCCAAATCTTCCAAATCGACGGGTTCATAAGGGAAGCAGCACATGTCCCCAGTTGGGCCTTGTAGGCCGAAGAAGTCGAATAATCTCCCGATCGTGTGATTCCATACAATCTCATCATCAACGTCGTCATTGAGATTATATTTAAGCCCTAGAGGCATTCCCAAAGCTCAAAAAATTTGATGATGTGTTGGACTGAGAGGCCCAAGCTAGTCATGATGTTTAGAATCCAACAGTCGTTCTCCAAGGATTCTTGTGTGGATTGGCTCTTTCGCTTGGAGATTGCAAAGATGGAAGGGGACAATGTCTTTCTGTTTGCAACCCCCAAGACATGGAGAGTGCCAAAAGGGCGCCTTCTTACCATTGCCAACAGTAACGGAGGTACACTCATAAAGAGATCCATGTCACTTCTATCGCAAGGGTGACCTAAGCTAACCCAAGCGCGCCATGGATCCTTCCAAGCAAGCCACAGCCATCTGACGAGCAAAGCTCTTGCAAACTTTTCCATGTCTAGAATCGTAACAGAGAGAACAACCATTGCCTACTTTATAGCGATTATTTCTAGCTCACATCCCCACTATTCAACGCCAAGCTTTTCCAGGGATGCTTCCGAATGGCGATACATGTCTTCAAATATATTCGGGAGGGAGTGGTGGTGGAGTATGATGATTACTTCAAATGCAAGTATGATGCCCTTGGAAAGGTTGGCTTCTCCTTATCATAAATGTACTGCACCTATTCGGAAGCTTGCATACGGAATTCCCGGTGACCTTGTAGATGAGTACGTCCGCACGAGTGAGTCCACATGTCGTGCATCATTGTATAAGTTCTACAAAGTTGTGCTTGCAGCATTTGGCCTAGAGTACTTGAGAGAACCAACTCTTGTGGTACATCCCGGTTGTTGGCAATCAATGAATCAAGGCCAGGGATGCTTGGTAGCATAGACTTTATGCACTAGGAGTGAAATAACTATCCATTTTTTGGCAGAGGCAATATAAGGGGCATGTTAAAGCTCCCACGGTCATACTTGAAGAAGTAGCATCACAGGATCTCCTAATTTGACACTATTTTTTTGGCATGGCAGGCTCTCACAATGGCCTCAATGTGCTTTAACGGTCTCCAGTGTTCACAAGGTTTTCAAAAGCAACTCCCCAGATGTCAACTTTGAGGTAATGATTGTTGGGGAACGTAGCAGAAATTCAAAATTTTCTACGCATCACCAAGATCAATCTATGGAGTAATCTAGCAACGAGGGAAAGGAGAGTGCATCTACATACCCTTGTAGATCGCTAAGCGGAAGCGTTCAAGAGAACGGGGTTGATGGAGTCGTACTCGTCGTGATTCAAATCACCGGAGATCCTAGTGCCGAACGGACGGCACCTCCGCGTTCAACACACGTACAGCCCGACGATGTCTCCCACGCCTTGATCCAGCAACGAGAGAGGGAGAGGTTGAGGAAGACTCCATCCAGCAGCAGCACAACGGCGTGGTGGTGATGGAGGAGCGTGGCTATCCTGCAGGGCTTCGCCAAGCACAGCGGGAGAGGAGGAAGGAGAGATGCAGGGCTGCGTCATATAGAGGAGAGGAACTCATCTCGTGTCATGTGCAGTCCCAAAACCTCCACTATATATAGGGGCAAGGGGGAGGGGAAGGCGCCCTAGGGTTTCCCCTAGGGGGGGCGGCGGCCAGGGCAGATGGGATCTCCCCTTTGGGTGACTTGGCCCCCAAGCCAGGAGGTGGGAACCCTAGATGGGGCGCCCCAAACCCCCTGGTCACGTGGGATTAGGTGAGGGGGGCGCACAGCCCCTTAGTGGGCTGGTTTGCCCCCTTCCCTTGGCCCATGAAGCCCCCCAACACTTGTCGGGGCTCCCGAAACACCTTTCGGTCATGCTGGTCATCACCCGGTACCTCCGGAACAATCCCGGACTCCAAAACCCTTCGTCCAATATATTAATCTTTACCTCCGGAACTCCTCGTGACGTCCGGGATCTCATCCGGGACTCCGAACAACATTCTGTAACCACATACAAACTTCCTTTATAACCCTAGCGTCATCGAACCTTAAGTGTGTAGACCCTACGGGTTCGGGAACCATGCAGACATGACCGAGACGTTCTCCGGTCAATAACCAACAGCGGGATCTGGATACCCATGTTGGCTCCCACATGCTCCACGATGATCTCATCGGATGAACCACGATGTCAAGGACTTAATCAATCCCGTATACAATTCCCTTTGTCTATCGGTACGATACTTGCCCGAGATTCGATCGTCGGTATCCCGATACCTTGTTCAATCTCGTTACCGGCAAGTCTCTTTACTCGTTCCGTAACACATCATCCCGTGATCAACTCCTTTGATCACATTGTGCACATTATGATGATGTCCTACCGAGTGGGCCCAGAGATACCTCTCCGTCACACGGAGTGACAAATCCCAGTCTCGATTCGTGCCAACCCAACAGACACTTTCGGAGATACCCGTAGTGTACCTTTATAGCCACCTAGTTACGTTGTGACGTTTGGCACATCCAAAGCACTCCTACGGTATCCGGGAGTTGCACAATCTCATGGTCTAAGGAAATGATACTTGACATTAGAAAAGCTTTAGCATACGAACTACACGATCTAGTGCTATGCTTAGGATTGGGTCTTGTCCACCACATCATTCTCCTAATGATGTGATCCCGTTATCAACGACATCCAATGTCCATGGTCAGGAAACCGTAACCATCTATTGATCAACGAGCTAGTCAACTAGAGGCTTACTAGGGACATGGTGTTGTCTATGTATCCACACATGTATATGAGTTTCCTATCAATACAATTATAGCATGGATAATAAACGATTATCATGAACAAGGAAATATAATAATAACTTATTTATTATTGCCTCTAGGGCATATTTCCAACAGTCTCCCACTTGCACTAGAGTCAATAATCTAGTTCACATCGCCATGTGATTAACACTCACAGGTCACATCGCCATGTGACCAACATCCAAAGAGTTTACTAGAGTCAATAATCTAGTTCACATCACTATGTGATTAACACTCAATGAGTTCTGGGTTTGATCATGTTGCTTGTGAGAGAGGTTTTAGTCAACGGGTCTGCAACATTCAGATCCGTATGTACTTCGCGAATTTCTATGTCATCTTGTAGATGCAACTACTACGCTACATTTGGAGCTATTCCAAATAACTGTTCTACTTGGAGCTATTCTAAATTGTTGCTCCATTATACGTATCCGGTATCTCTACTCAGAGCTATCCGGATAGGTGTTAAGCTTGCATCGATGTAACCCTTTACGATGAACTCTTTTACCACCTCCATAATCGAGAAAATTCCTTAGTCCACTAGTTACTAAGGATAACTTTGACCGCTGTCTTGTGATCCATTCTTGGATCACTCTTGTACCCCTTGACTGACTCATGGCAAGGCACACTTCAGGTGCGGTACATAGCATAACATACTGTAGAGCCTACGTCTTAAGCATAGGGGACGACCTTCGTCCTTTCTCTCTATTTTGCCGTGGTCGAGCTTTAAGTCTTAACTTCATACCTTACAACTCAGGCAAGAACTCCTTCTTTGACTGATCCATCTTGAACACCTTCAAGATCATGTCAAGGTATGTGCTCATTTGAAAGTACTATTAAGCATTTTGATCTATCCTTATAGATCTTGATTCTCAATGTTCAAGTAGCTTAATCCAGGCTTTCCATTGAAAAACACTTTCAAATAACCCTATATGCTTTCCAGAAATCCTACGTCATTTCTGATCCATAATATGTCAACAACATATACTCATCAGAAATTCTATAGTGCTCCCACTCACTTCTTTGGAAATACAAGTTTCTCATAAACTTTGTATACACCCAAAATCTTTGATCATCTCATCAAAGCATACATTCCAACTCCGAGATGCTTACTCCAGTCCTTAGAAGGATTGCTGGAGCTTTGCATACTTATTAGCATTTTTCAGGATTGGCAAAACCTTCCGGTTGTATCACATACAACCTTTCCTCAAGAAAATCGTCGAGGAAACAATGTTTTGACATCCTATCTGCAAGATTTCATAAATAATGCAGTAATTGCTAATATAATTCCTACAGACTCTTAGCATCGCTACGAGTGAGAAAGTCTCATCATAGTCAACTCCTTGAACTTGTCGGAAACTTCTTAATGACAAGTCGAGCTTTCTTAATGGTGATACTTACCATCATTGTCCGTCTTCCTTTTAAAATCCATCTGTACTCAGCAGCCTTACGACCATCGACCTGTTCTGCCAAAGTCTACACTTTGTTTTCATACATGGATCCTCTCTCAGATTTCATGGCCTCGAGCCATTTTGGAATCCAGGCCCACCATTGCTTCTCCACAGCTCGTAGGTTCATTGTTGTCTAGCAACATGACTTCCAAGACAGGATTACGTACCACTCTGAAGTAGTACGCATCCTTGTCATCCTACGAGGTTTGGGAGTGACTTGATCCGAAGTCTCATGATCAATATCATAAGCTTCCACTTCAATTGGTGTAGGTGCCACAGGAACAACTCCCTGTGCCCTGCCACACACTAGTTGAAGAGATGGTTCAATAACCTCATCAAGTCTCCACCATCCTCCCACTCAATTCTTTCGAGAGAAACTTTTCTCGAGAAAGGACCTGATTCTAGAAACAATCTCTTATTGCTTTCGGATCTGAGAGAGGAGGTATACCCAACTGTTTTGGGTGTCCTATGAAGATGCATTTATCCGCTCTGGGTTCGAGCTTATCATCCTGAAACTTTTTCACATAAGCGTCGCAGCCCCAAACTTTTAAGAAATGACAGCTTAGGTTTCTCTAAACCATAGTTCATACGGTGTCATCTCATCGGAATTATGTGGTGCCCCTTTTAAAGTGAATGTGGTTGTCTCTAATGCCTAACCCATAAACTATCGTGGTAATTCGATAAGAGACATCATGGTATGCATCATATCCAATAGGGTGCAATTATGATGTTCGGACACACCATCACACTATGGTGTTCCAGGCTGTATCAGTTGTGAAACAATTTCCACAATGTCTTAATTCTGTGCCAAACTCGTAATTCAGATATTCATCTCTATGATCATATCATAGATATTTTATCCTCTAGTCACGATGATCTTTCAACTTCACCCTGAAATTACTTGAACCTTTCAATAATTCAGACTCGTGATTCATCAAGTAAATATACTCAACATCTACTCAAATCATCTATGAAGTAAGAACATAATGATATCCACTACATGCCTCAGCATTCATTGGACTGCACACATCAAAATGTATTACTTCCAACAAGTTGCTTTCTAGTTCCATTTTACTGAAAACGAGGCATTCAGTCATCTTGCCCATGTGGTATGATTTGCATGTCTCAAGTGATTCAAAATCAAGTGAGTCCAAACGGTCCATTTGCATGGAGTTTCTTCATGCATATACACTAATAGACATGGTTCGCATGTCTCAAACTTTTCAAAAACGAGTGAGCCCAAAGATCCATCAACATGGAGCTTCTTCATGCGTTTTATACCGATATGACTTACGTGGCAGTGCCACAAGTAGGTGGTACTATCATTACTATCTTATATCTTTTGGCATGAACATGTGTATCACTACGATCGAGATTCAATAAACCATTCATTTTAGGTGCAAGACCATTGAAGGTATTATTCAAATAAACAGAGTAACCATTATTCTCCTTAAATGAATAACCGTATTGCGATAGACATAATCGAATCATGTCTATGCTCAACGCAAACACCAATCTCGATGGTAGAGGGAGCGTACGATATTTGATCAACCTTGGAAATACTTCCAACACATATCGTCAGCTCACCTTTTAGCTAGTCTCCGTTTATTCCATAGCTTTTATTTCGAGTTACTAACACTTAGCAACCGAACCGGTATCTAATACCCTCGTGCTACTAGGAGTACTAGTAAATTACACATTAACATAATGCATATCCAATATACTTCTATCAACTTTGCCAGCCTTCTCATCTACCAAGTATCTAGGGTAATTCTGCTCCAGTGGCTGTTCCCTTTATTACAGAAGCACTTAGTCTCGGGTTTGGGTTCAACCTTGGGTTTCTTCACTAGAGCAGCAGCTAAATTGCCGTTTCATGAAGTATCCCTTCTTGCCCTTGCCCTTCTTGAAACTAGTGGTTTCACTAACCATCAACAATTGATGCTCCTTCTTGATTTCTACTTTCGTGGTGTCAAACATCGCGAATATCTCAAGGATCATCATATATGTCCCTGATACATTATAGTTCATCACGAAGCTCTAGCAGCTTGGTGGTAATGACTTTGGAGAAACATCACTATCTCATCTGGAAGATCAACTCCCACTCGATTCAAATGATTGTTGTACTCAGACAATCTGAGCACAAGCTCAACAATTGAGCTTTTCTCCCTTAGTTTGTAGGCTAAGAAAATCTTTGGAGGACTTATACCTCTTGACGTGGGCACGAGCCTGAAATCCCAATTTCATCCCTCAAAACATCTCATATGTTTCGCGACATTTCAAAACGTCTTCGGTGCCTCAGCTCTAAACCGTTTAACTGAACTATCACGTAGTTATCAAAATGTGTATGTCAGATGTTCGCGACATCCACAGACGACGTTCGAGGTTCAGCACACTGAGCGGTGCATTAAGGACATAAGCCTTCTATGAAGCAATGAGGACAATCCTCAGTTTACGGACCTAGTCCACATAATTGCTACTATTAACTTTCAACTAAATTTTCTCTAGGAACATATCTAAACAGTAGAACTGAAGCGCGAGCTACGACATAATTTGCGAAATCCTTTTGACTATGTTCAGGATAAACAAGTTCATCTTATGAACTCCCACTCAGATAGACATCCCTCTAGTCATCTAAGTGATTACATGATCCGAGTCAACTAGGCCGTGTCCGATCATCACGTGAGACGGACTAGTCAACATCGGTGAACATCTTCATGCTGATCGTATCTACCATACGACTCATGCTCGACCTTTCGGTCTTCTGTGTTCCGAGGCCATGTCTGTACACATGCTAGGCTCGTCAAGTCAACCTAAGTGTTTCGCGTGTGTAAATCTGTCTTACACCCGTTGTATGTGAACGTTAGAATCTATCACACCTGATCATCACGTGGTGCTTCGAAACAACGAACTGTCGCAACGGTGCACAGTTAGGGGGAACACTTTCTTGAAATTTTAATGAGGGATCATCTTATTTACTACCGTCATTCTAAGCAAATAAGATGTATAAACATGATAAACATCACATGCAATCAAATAATAGTGACATGATATGGCCAATATCATATAGCTCCTTTGATCTCCATCTTGGGGCTCCATGATCATCTTGTCACCGGCATGACACCATGATCTCCATCATCGTGTCTTCTTGAAGTTGTCTCGTCAACTATTACTTCTACTACTACAGCTAACGGTTAGCAATAAAGTAAAGTAATTTCATGACGTTTATGTTGACACGCAGGTCATAAATAAATTAAGACAACTCCTATGGCTCCTGCCGGTTGTCATACTCATCGACGTGCAAGTCATGATTCCTATTACAAGAACATGATCATCTCATACATCACATATATCATCCATCACATCCTTTGGCCATATCACATCACATAGCATACCCTGCAAAAACAAGTTAGACGTCCTCTAATTGTTGTTTGCATGTTTTACGTGGCTGCTATGGGTTTCTAGCAAGAACGTTTCTTACCTATGCAAAACCACAATGTGATATGCCAATTGCTATTTACCCTTCATAAGGACCCTTTTCATCGAATCTGATTCGACTAAAGTGGGAGAGACAGACACCCGCCAGCCACCTTATGCAACTAGTGCATGTTTGTCGGTGGGACCGGTCTCACGTAAGCGTACGTGTAAGGTTGGTCCGGGCCGCTTCATCCCACAATGCCGCCGAATCAAGATTGGACTAGTAACGGTAAGCATATTGAACAAAATCAATGCCCACAACTACTTTGTGCTCTACTCGTGCATAGTAACTACGCATAGACCTAGCTCATGATGCCACTGTTGGGGAACGTAGCAGAAATTCAAAATTTTCTACGCATCACCAAGATCAATCTATGGAGTAATCTAGCAACGAGGGGAAGGAGAGTGCATCTACATACCCTTGTAGATCGCTAAGCGGAAGCCTTCAAGAGAACGGGGTTGATGGAGTCGTACTCGTCGTGATTCAAATCACCGGAGATCCTAGTGCCGAACGGACGGCACCTCCGCGTTCAACACACGTACAGCCCGACGATGTCTCCCACGCCTTGATCCAGCAAGGAGAGAGGGAGAGGTTGAGGAAGACTCCATCCAGCAGCAGCACAACGGCGTGGTGGTGATGGAGTAGCGTGGCTATCCTGCAGGGCTTCGCCAAGCACCGCGGGAGAGGAGGAAGGAGAGATGCAGGGCTGCGTCATATAGAGGAGAGGAACTCATCTCGTGTCATGTGCAGCCCCAAAACCTCCACTATATATAGGGGCAAGGGGGAGGGGAAGGCGCCCTAGGGTTTCCCCTAGGGGGGGCGGCGGCCAAGGCAGATGGATCTCTCCTTTGGGTGACTTGGCCCCCAAGCCAGGAGGTGGGAACCCTAGATGGAGCGCCCCACCCCCTGGTCACGTGGGATTAGGTGAGGGGGGCGCACAGCCCCTTAGTGGGCTGGTTTGCCCCCTTCCCTTGGCCCATGAAGCCCCCCAACACTTGCCGGGGCTCCCGAAACACCTTTCGGTCATGCTGGTCATCACCCGGTACCTCCGGAACACTCCCGGACTCCAAAACCCTTCGTCCAATATATCAATCTTTACCTCCGGACCATTCCGGAACTCCTCGTGACGTCCGGGATCTCATCCGGGACCCCGAACAACATTCGGTAACCACATACAAACTTCCTTTATAACCCTAGTGTCATCGAACCTTAAGTGTGTAGACCCTACGGGTTCGGGAACCATGCAGACATGACTGAGACGTTCTCCGGTCAATAACCAACAGCGGGATCTGGATACCCATGTTGGCTCCCACATGCTCCACGATGATCTCATCAGATGAACCACGATGTCAAGGACTTAATCAATCCCGTATACAATTCCCGTTGTCTATCGGTACGATACTTGCCCGAGATTCGATCGTCGGTATCCCGATACCTTATTCAATCTCGTTACCGGCAAGTCCCTTTACTCGTTCCGTAACACATCATCCCGTGATCAACTCCTTTGATCACATTGTGCACATTATGATGATGTCCTACCGAGTGGGCCCAGAGATACCTCTCCGTCACACGGAGTGACAAATCCCAGTCTCGATTCGTGCCAACCCAACAGACACTTTCAGAGATACCCGTAGTGTACCTTTATAGCCACCCAGTTACGTTGTGACGTTTGGCACACCCAAAGCACTCCTACGGTATCCGGGAGTTGCACAATCTCATGGTCTAAGGAAATGATACTTGACATTAGAAAAGCTTTAGCATACGAACTACACGATCTAGTGTTATGCTTAGGATTGGGTCTTGTCCATCACATCATTCTCCTAATGATGTGATCCCGTTATCAACGACATCCAATGTCCATGGTCAGGAAACCGTAACCATCTATTGATCAACGAGCTAGTCAACTAGAGGCTTACTAGGGACATGGTGTTGTCTATGTATCCACACATGTATCTGAGTTTCCTATCAATACAATTATAGCATGGATAATAAATGATTATCATGAACAAGAAAATATAATAATAACTTATTTATTATTGCCTCTAGGGCATATTTCCAACAATGATCACCAATACAACAAGGGATGCTACCTAGCTGATGGTATCTATTCTCAATGGTCGACTATTGTGAATAGAATCTCCAAGGCAGTTGGAGAGAAGAGGGCTAGGCTTGCCGAAGAATAAGAGAATGCTAGGAATGATCTGGAGCATGCTTCTGGTGTCCTCTAATCTCGATGGGCTATTGTTCAGCATCCTGTTAGAACATGGAGCACTCAAATTAAAAGTTGTGGGTGGTGATGACTACTTGTGTCATAATGCATAACATAATCGTAGAGGATGAGCGTGATGATAACCCAGAACTATATGATATCGTTTGTAACCCTTTTTGATAAGTAAGAATGTCGAAGCTAACAAGGAGGTAAAGGTATAATTTATGTTCTCTTCAAATTCTATCGACCATCGATACAACTCTATGCACACTAACATTTTCTTTACCTAGAACAAGAATAAAATTACTTTGCAAGAATAAAACTAGAAGTACTTCATGACATAATAAAAGTTAGTTTGTTGTTTAAAGCTTTTAGAGAACGGTGAGAAGGATTGTCCCTAGGCAATTGATATCTAGATCAGTAACCATTATTGCAATTTTATAAACGGGAGAGGAATAAGCTAACATATTTTTCTTCCTTGGTCCCATGCACTTATTATTGAAACTCTAGAAAGCATCCGCGACTACTAAACATCATTAAGGTAAAACTCAACCATAGCTTGTGTAAAGTCCGCTTTAATCCTATATGCAACAACCCACTTACCCGAGTTTGTGTTTCTGTCGCTCACACAACTCAGTCAGTAAGCAAATCATGAACATATTGCAACACCCTACAGGGGTAATCCCACATGTCTGTGTGGCATAGAGGGCACCATAGGATAGCACAAAAAAACATACAACACACACTACCCACGATCACCAATCAACCCATAGGACAAAAGAAATATACTCAAACATCATAGGATGGCAACATATCATTGGATAATAATATGTAGGATAATGCATCATGTTTAAGTAGAGATTAAAGTGGGCAAAGAGAGGTTACACCGCCGCAAAGAGGAGGAGAGAGTTGGTGATGATGGCGATGAAGTTATTGATGTAGATCATCATCATGATGGTTCCCCCGGCAACGCTCCGGTGCCACCGGGAGAGAGGGGGAGGGTGTTGGGGAACGTTGCAGAAAACAAAAAATTTCCTACCGTTTCACCAAGATCCATCTATGAGTTCATCTAGCAAAGAGTGATTGGATTGCATCTACATACCTTTGTAGATCGCATGCGGAAGCGTTCAAAGAACGGGGATGAGGTAGTCGTACACGACGTGATCCAAATCACCGATGACCAAGCGCCGAACGGACGGCACCTCCGCGTTCAACACACGTACGGAGCGGGTGACGTCTCCTCCCTCTTGATCCAGCAAGGGGAAAGGAGAGGTTGATGAAGATCCAGCAGCACGGCGGCGTGGTGGTGGATGCAGGGCGTCACAGTAGCAGGCCTTCGCCGTGTACTACGAGGGAGAGAGGTGTAGCAGGGGAGAGGGAGGCGCCAAGGATGCAGGGGTGCTGCTGCCCCCTCCCCCCTCCCTTTATATAGTCCCCTAGGGGGGGCGCCGACCCCTTGGAGATTGGATCTCCCAAGGAGGGCGGCGGCCAAGGGCTGGAGTGGCCCCCAAGCCAAGGTGGGGCGCCCCCCCACCCCTAGGGTTTCAACCCTAGGCGCATGGGGTGGGCCTAGGGGGGCGCACCAGCCCACTATGGGCTGGTTCCCCTCCCTGCTTTGGCCCATGGGGCCCTCCGGGATGGGTGGCCCCACCCGGTGGACCCCCGGGACCCTTCCGGTGGTCCCGGTACAATACCGGTGACCCCGAAACTTATCCCGATGGCCGAAACAGCACTTCCTATATATAATTCTTTACCTCCGGACTATTCCGAAACTCCTCGTGACGTCCGGGATCTCATCCGGGACTCCGAACAACATTCGGGTTACTGCATATACATATCTTCACAACCCTAGCGTCACCGAACCTTAAGTGTGTAGACCCTACGGGTTCGGGAGACAAGCAGACATGACCGAGATGACTCTCCGGTCAATAACCAACAGCGGGATCTGGATACCCATGTTGGCTCCCACATGCTCCACGATGATCTCATCGGATGAACCACGATGTCGAGGATTCAAGCAACCCTGTATGCAATTCCCTTTGTCAATCGGTATGTTACTTGCCCGAGATTCGATCGTCGGTATCCCAATACCTCGTTCAATCTCGTTACCGGCAGGTCACTTTACTCGTACCGCAATGCATGATCCCGTGACCATACACTTGGTCACTTTGAGCTCATTATGATGATGCATTACCGAGTGGGCCCAGTGATACCTCTCCGTCATACGGAGTGACAAATCCCAGTCTTGATCCGTGTCAACCCAACAGACACTTTCGGAGATACCCGTAGTCTACCTTTATAGTCACCCAGTTACGTTGTGACGTTTGGTATACCCAAAGCACTCCTACGGTATCCGGGAGTTACACGATCTCATGGTCTAAGGAAAGGATACTTGACATTGGAAAAACTCTAGCAAACGAACTATACGATCTTTATGCTATGTTTAGGATTGGGTCTTGTCCATCACATCATTCTCCTAATGATGTGATCTCGTTATCAATGACATCCAATGTCCATAGCCAGGAAACCATGACTATCTGTTGATCAATGAGCTAGTCAACTAGAGGCTTACTAGGGACATGTTGGTGTCTGTTATTCACACATGTATTACGATTTCCGGATAACACAATTATAGCATGAATAAAGACAATTATCATGAACAAGGAAATATAATAATAATGCTTTTATTATTGCCTCTAGGGCATATTTCCAACAGTCTCCCACTTGCACTAGAGTCAATAATCTAGTTACATTGTGATGAATCGAACACCCATGGAATTCTGGTGTTCATCATGTTTTGCTCTAGGGAGAGGTTTAGTCAACGGATCTGCTACATTCAGGTCCGTATGAACTTTACAAATATCTATGTCTCCATCTTGAACATTTTTACAAATGGAGTTGAAGCGACGCTTGATGTGCCTTGTCTTCTTGTGAAACCTGGGCTCCTTGGTAAGTGCAATAGCTCCAGTGTTGTCACAGAAGAGTTTGATTGGCCCCGACGCATTGGGTATGACTCCTAGGTTGGTGATGAACTCCTTCACCCATATTGCTTCATGTGCTGCCTCCGAGGCTGCCATGTACTCCGCTTCACATGTAGATCCCGCCACGACGCTCTGCTTGCAACTGCACCAGCTTACTGCCCCACCATTCAATATATACACATATCCGGTTTGTGACTTAGAGTCATCCAGATCTGTGTCGAAGCTAGCATCGACGTAACCCTTTATGACGAGCTCTTCGTCACCTCCATAAACGAGAAACATTTCCTTAGTCCTTTTCAGGTACTTCAGGATATTCTTGACCGCTGTCCAGTGTTCCTTGCCGGGATTACTTTGGTACCTTCCTACCAAACTTACGGCAAGGTTTACATCAGGTCTGGTACGCAGCATGGCATACATAATAGAACCTATGGCTGAGGCATAGGGGATGACACTCATCTCTTCTTTATGTTCTGCCGTGGTCGGACATTGAGCAGAGCTCAATTTCACACCTTCTAACATAGGTAAGAACCCCTTCTTAGACTGATCCATATTGAACTTCTTCAATATCTTATCAAGGTATGTGCTTTGTGAAAGACCTATGAGGCGTCTCGATCTATCTCTATAGATTTTGATGCCTAATATATAAGCAGCTTCTCCAAGGTCCTTCGTTGAAAAACTTTTATTCAAGTAGGCCTTGATGCTGTCCAAGAGTTCTATATCATTTCCCATCAAAAGTATGTCATCTACATATAGTATGAGAAATGCTACAGAGCTCCCACTCACTTTCTTGTAAACGCAGGCTTCTCCATAAGTCTGCGTAAACCCAAACACTTTGATCATCTCATCAAAGCGAATGTTCCAACTCCGAGATACTTGCACCAGCCCATAAATCGAGCGTTGGAGCTTGCACACCTTGTCAGCATTCTTAGGATTGACAAAACCTTCCGGCTGCATCATATACAATTCTTCCTTAAGGAAACCATTAAGGAATGCCGTTTTGACGTCCATTTGCCATATTTCATAATCGTAGAATGCGGCAATTTCTAACATGATTCGGATAGACTTTAGCTTCGCTACTGGTGAGAAGGTCTCACTCATCGTAGTCAACCCCTTGAACTTGTCGATAACCCTTAGCGACAAGCCGAGCTTTATAGATGGTCACATTACCATCCGCGTCTGTCTTCTTCTTAAAGATCCATTTATTTTCTATGGCTCACCGTTCAACGGGCAAGTCAGTCAAAGTCCATACTTCGTTTTCATACATGGATCCTATCTCGGATTTCATGGCTTCTAGCCATTTGTCGGAATCTGGGCCCGCCATCGCTTCTTCATAGTTCGAAGGTTCACCGTTGTCTAACAACATGATTTCCAAGACAGGGTTGCCGTACCACTCTGGTGCGGAACGTGTCCTTGTGGACCTTCGAATTTCAGTAGGAGCTTGATCAGAAGTATCTTGATCATCATCATTAACTTCCTCTCTAGTCGATGCAGGCACCTCAGGAACATTTTCTTGAGTTGCGCCATTCTCCGGTTCAAGAGGTAATACTTCATCAAGTTCTACTTTCCTCCCACTTACTTCTTCCGAGAGAAACTCTATCTCTAGAAAGGATCCATTCTTGGCAACAAAGATCTTGCCTTCGGATCTGAGGTAGAAGGTATACCCAATAGTTTCTTTTGGGTATCCTATGAAGATGCATTTTTCCGACTTGGGTTCGAGCTTTTCAGGTTGAAGTTTCTTGACATAAGCATCGCATCCCCAAACTTTTAGAAACGACAGCTTAGGTTTCTTCCCAAACCATAATTCATACGGTGTCGTCTCAACGGATTTCGACGGAGCCCTATTTAAAGTGAATGCGGCAGTCTCTAAAGCATAGCCCCAAAAAGATAGCGGTAAATCGGTAAGAGACATCATAGATCGCACCATATCTAATAGAGTGCGATTACGATGTTCGGACACACCATTATGCTGAGGTGTTCCAGGCGGCGTGAGTTGTGAAACTATTCCACATTTTCTTAAGTGTGTGCCAAATTCGTGACTCAAGTATTCTCCTCCACGATCTGATCGTAGAAACTTGATTTTCCTGTCACGTTGATTCTCAACCTCACTCTGAAATTCCTTGAACTTTTCAAAGGTCTCAGACTTGTGTTTCATTAAGTAGATATATCCATATCTACTCAAGTCATCAGTGAGGGTGAGAACATAACGATAGCCACCGCGAGCCTCAACACTCATTGGACCGCACACACCAGTATGTATGATTTCCAATAAGTTGGTTGCTCGCTCCATTGTTCCTGAGAACGGAGTCTTGGTCATTTTACCCATGAGGCATGGTTCGCACGTGTCAAATGATTCATAATCAAGAGACTCTAAAAGTCCATCTGCATGGAGCTTCTTCATGCGTTTGACACCTATGTGACCAAGGCGGCAGTGCCACAAGTATGTGGGACTATCATTATCAACCTTGCATATTTTGGTATTCACACTATGAACATGTGTAGCATTACGCTCGAGATTCATTAAGAATAAACCATTCACCATAGGAGCATGACCATAAAACATATCTCTCATATAAATAGAACAACCATTATTCTCGGATTTAAATGAGTAGCCATCTCGAATTAAACGAGATCCCGATACAATGTTCATGCTCAAAGCTGGCACTAAATAACAATTATTGAGGTTTAAAACTAATCCCGTAGGTAAATGAAGAGGCAGTGTGCCGACGGCGATCACATCGACCTTGGAACCATTCCCGACGCACATCATCACCTCGTCCTTCGCCAGTCTCCGCTTATTCCGCAGCTCCTGCTTTGAGTTACAAATGTGAGCAACTGCACCGGTATCAAATACCCAAGAGCTACTACGAGTACTGGTAAGGTACACATCAATTACATGTATATCACATATACCTTTTGTTTTGCCGGCCTTCTTGTCCGCTAAGTATTTGGGGCAGTTCCGCTTCTAGTGACCGTTTCTCTTGCAATAAAAGCACTCAGTCTCGGGCTTGGGTCCATTCTTTGGCCTCTTCCCGGCAGCTTGCTTGCCGAGCGCGGCAACTTCCTTGCCGTCCTTCTTGAAGTTCTTTTTACCCTTGCCTTTCTTGAACTTAGTGGTTTTATTGACCATCAACACTTGATGTTCCTTCTTGACTTCTACCTCCGCTGATTTCAGCATTGAAAATAACTCAGGAATGGTCTTTTCCATCCCCTGCATGTTGAAGTTCATCACGAAGCTCTTGTAGCTTGGTGGAAGCGACTGGAGGATTCTGTCAATGACCGCATCATCCGGGAGATTAACTCCCAGCTGAGTCAAGCGGTTATGTAACCCAGACATAGTGAGTATGTGCTCACTGACAGAACTATTTTCCTCCATCTTACATTTGAAGAATTTGTCGGAGACTTCATATCTCTCGACCCGGGCATGAGCTTGAAAAACCATTTTCAGCTCTTCGAACATCTCATATGCTCCATGTCTCTCAAAACGCTTTTGGAGCCCCGGCTCTTTGCTGTAAAGCATGCCACACTGAACGAGGGAGTAGTCATCAACACGTGTCTGCCAAGCGTTCATAACGTCTTGGTTCTGTGGGACGGGAGCGTCACCTAGCGGTGCTTGTAGGACATATTCTTTCTTGGCAGCTATGAGGATGATCCTCAGGTTCCGGACCCAGTCCGTGTAGTTGCTGCCATCGTCTTTCAGCTTGGTTTTCTCTAGGAACGCGTTGAAGTTGAGGACTACGTTGGCCATTTGATCTACAAGACATATTGTAAATGTTTTAGACTAAGTTCATGATAATTAAGTTCATCTAATCAAATTATTCAATGAACTCCCACTTAGATAGACATCCCTCTTCTAGTCATCTAAGTATAACACGATCCGAGTTAACCAGGCCGTGTCCGATCATCACGTGAGACGGACTAGTCAACATCGGTGAACATCCTCATGTTGATCGTATCTTCTATACGACTCATGCTCGACCTTTCGGTCTTCTGTGTTCCGAGGCCATGTCTGTACATGCTAGGCTCGTCAAGTCAACCTAAGTGTTTGCATATGTAAATCTGTCTTACACCCGTTGTATGTGAACGTTAGAATCTATCACACCCGATCATCACGTGGTGCTTCGAAACAACGAACTGTCGCAACGGTGCACAGTTAGGGGGGAACACTTCTTGAAATTAATATGAGGGATCATCTTATTTACTACCGTCGTCCTAAGTAAACAAGATGCAAAACATGATAAACATCACATGCAATCAAATAATAATAGTGACATGATATGGCCAATATCACGTAGCTCCTTTGATCTCCATCTTGGGGCTCCATGATCATCTTGTCACCGGCATGACACCATGATCTCCATCATCGTGTCTCCATGAAGTTGCTCGCCAACTATTACTTCTACTACTATGGCTAATGCGTTTAGCAATAAAGTAAAGTAATTTACATGGCGTTTCTCAATGACACGCAGGTCATATAAAAAATAAAGACAACTCCTATGGCTCCTGCCGGTTGTCATACTCATCGACATGCAAGTCGTGATTCCTACTACAATAGCATGAACATCTCATACATCACATATAGATCATTCATCATTCATCACAACTTTGGCCATATCATATCACAAAGCACTTGCTGCAAAAACAAGTTAGACGTCCTCTAATTGTTGTTGCCAGTTTTACATGGCTGAATTAGGGTTCTAGCAAGAACGTTTTCTTACCTACGTGAAAGCCACAACGTGATTTATCAACTTCTATTTACCCTTCATAAGGACCCTTTTCATCGAATCCGCTCCAACTAAAGTGGGAGAGACAGACACCCGCCACCCACCTTATGCAACTAGTGCATGTTAGTCGGTGGAATCGGTCTCATGTAAGCGTACGTGTAAGGTTGGTCCGGGCCGCTTCATCCCACAATACCGCTGAAGCAAGATAAGACTAGTAGCGGCAAGAAAGTTGACAGCATCTACGCCCACAACAAATTGTGTTCTACTCGCGCAAGAAGAACTACGCATAGACCTAGCTCATGATGCCACTGTTGGGGAACATTGCAGAAAACAAAAAATTTCCTACGGTTTCACCAAGATCCATCTATGAGTTCATCTAGCAACGAGTGATTGGATTGCATCTACATACCTTTGTAGATCGCGTGCGGAAGCGTTCAAAGAACGGGGATGAGGTAGTCGTACACGACGTGATCCAAATCACCGATGACCAAGCGCCGAACGGACGGCACCTCCGCGTTCAACACACGTACGGAGCGGGTGACGTCTCCTCCCTCTTGATCCAGCAAGGGGAAAGGAGAGGTTGATGAAGATCCAGCAGCACGACGGCGTGGTGGATGCAGGGCGTCACAGTAGCAGGGCTTCGCCGTGTACTACGAGGGAGAGAGGTGTAGCAGGGGAGAGGGAGGCACCAAGGATGCAGGGGTGCTGCTGCCCCCTCCCCCCTCCCTTTATATAGTCCCCTAGGGGGGGGGCGGCCCCTTGGAGATTGGATCTCCCAAGGGGGGCGGCGGCCAAGGGCTGGAGTGGCCCCCAAGCCAAGGTGGGGCGCCCCCCCCCCACCCCTAGGGTTTCAACCCTAGGCGCATGGGGTGGGCCTAGGGGGGCGCATCAGCCCACTATGGGCTGGTTCCCCTCCCCACTTTGGCCCATGGGGCCCTCCGGGATGGGTGGCCCCACCCGGTGGACCCCCGGGACCCTTCCGGTGGTCCCGGTACAATACCGGTGACCCCGAAACTTATCCCGATGGCCGAAACAGCACTTCCTATATATAATTCTTTACCTCCGGACTATTCCGAAACTCCTCGTTGTTGGGGAACGTAGTAATTTCAAAAAATTTCCTACGCACACGCAAGATCATGGTGATGCATAGCAACGAGGGGGAGAGTATTGTCTACGTACCAACGCAGACCGACTGCGGAAGCGATCTCACAACGTAGACGAAGTAGTCGTACGTCTTCTTCCCGATCCGACCGATCCAAGCACCGTTACTCCGGCACCTCCGAGTTCTTAGCACACGTTCAGCTCGATGACGATCCTCGGGCTCCGATCCAGCAAAGCGTCGAGGAAGAGTTCCGTCAGCACAATGGCGTGGTGACGATCTTGATGTACTACCGACGCAGGGCTTCGCCTAAGCTCTACAACGATATGACCGAGGTGGAATTTGGTGGCAGGGGGCACCGCACACGGCTAAGGAACGATCAACAATGATCAACTTGTGTGTCTATGGGGTGCCCCCTGCCCCCGTATATAAAGGAGCAGGGGGAGGGGTTCGGCCGGCTAGGGAGAGAGGCGCAGGAGGAGTCCTACTCCTACCGGGAGTAGGACTCCCCCCCAATCCTATTCCTAATAGGACTCTCCAAAGAGAAGAGAGAAGAGAGGGGGACCGGCCCCTTCTCCTAGTCCTAATAGGACTAGGGAAGGGGGGAGGCGCGCAGCCCTTGTGGGCAGCCCCTTTTCACTTTTCCACTAAGGCCCAATAGGCCCATTTGCCTCCCGGGGGGTTCCGGTAACCCTCCCGGTATTCCGGTAAAATCCCGATTTCACCCGGAACACTTCCGGTGTCCAAACATAGGATTCCAATATATCAATCTTTACGTCTCGACCATTTCGAGACTCCTCGTCATGTCCGTGATCACATCCGGGACTCCGAACAACCTTCGGTACATCAAAATGCATAAACTCATAATAACTGTCATCGTAACGTTAAGCGTGCGGACCCTACGGTTCGAGAACAATGTAGACATGACCGAGACATGTCTCCGGTCAATAACCAATAGCGGGACCTGGATGCCCATATTGGCTCCTACATATTCTACGAAGATCTTTATCGGTCAGACCGCATAACAACATACGTTGTTCCCTTTGTCATCGGTATGTTACTTGCCCGAGATTCGATCGTCGGTATCCAATACCTAGTTCAATCTCGTTACTGGCAAGTCTCTTTACTCGTTCCGTAATACATCATCTCATAACTAACATCTTAGTTATTATGCTTGCAAGGCTTATGTGATGTGTATTACCGAGAGGGCCCAGAGATACCTCTCCGACAATCGGAGTGACAAACCCTAATCTCGAAATACGCTAACCCAACATCCACCATTGGAGACACCTGTAGTACTCCTTTATAATCACCCAGTTACGTTGTGACGTTTGGTAGTACCCAAAGTGTTCCTCCGGTAAACGGGAGTTGCATAATCTCATAGTTATAGGAACATGTATAAGTCATGAAGAAAGCAATAGCAACATACTAAACGATCGGGTGCTAAGCTAATGGAATGGGTCATGTCAATCAGATCATTCAACTAATGATGTGACCTCGTTAATCAAATAACAACTCTTTGTTCATGGTTAGGAAACATAACCATCTTTGATTAACGAGCTAGTCAAGTAGAGGCATACTAGTGACACTCTGTTTGTCTATGTATTCACACATGTATTATGTTTCCGGTTGATACAATTCTAGCATGAATAATAAACATTTATCATGATATAAGGAAATAAATAATAACTTTATCATTGCCTCTAGGGCATATTTCCTTCAGTCTCCCACTTGCACTAGAGTCAATAATCTAGATTACACAGTAATGATTCGAACACCCATGGAGCTTTGGTGCTGATCATGTTTTGCTCGTGGAAGAGGCTTAGTCAACGGGTCTGCAACATTCAGATCCGTATGTATCTTGCAAATCTCTATGTCTCCCACCTGGACTAAATCCCGGATGGAGTTGAAGCGTCTCTTGATGTGTTTGGTCCTTTTGTGAAATCTGGATTCCTTTGCCAAAGCAATTGCACCAGTATTGTCACAAAAGATTTTCATTGGACCCGATGCACTAGGTATGACACCTAGATCGGATATGAACTCCTTCATCCAGACTCCTTCGTTTGCTGCTTCCGAAGCAGCTATGTACTCCGCTTCACATGTAGATCCCGCTACGACGCTTTGTTTAGAACTGCACCAACTGATAGCTCCACCGTTTAAAGTAAACACGTATCCGGTTTGCGATTTAGAATCGTCCGGATCAGTGTCAAAGCTTGCATCAACGTAACCTCTTACGGTGAGCTCTTTGTCACCTCCATATACGAGAAACATATCCTTAGTCCTTTTCAGGTATTTCAGGATGTTCTTGACCGCTGTCCAGTGATCCACTCCTGGATTACTTTGGTACCTCCATGCTAAACTTATAGCAAGGCACACATCAGGTCTGGTACACAGCATTCCATACATGATAGAGCCTATGGCTGAAGCATAGGGAACATCTTTCATTTTCTCTCTATCTTCTGCGGTGGTCAGGCATTGAGTCTGACTCAACTTCACACCTTGTAACACAGGCAAGAACCCTTTCTTTGCTTGATCCATTTTGAACTTCTTCAAAATCTTGTCAAGGTATGTGCTTTGTGAAAGTCCAATTAAGCGTTTTGATCTATCTCTATAGATCTTTATGCCTAATATGTAAGCAGCTTCCCCGAGGTCTTTCATCGAAAAACTTTTATTCAAGTATCCCTTTACGCTATCCAAAAATTCTATATCATTTCCAATCAGCAATATGTCATCCACATATAATATCAGAAATGCTACAGAGCTCCCACTCACTTTCTTGTAAATACAGGCTTCTCCAAAAGTCTGTATAAAGCCAAATGCTTTGATCACACTATCAAAGCGTTTATTCCAACTCCGAGATGCTTGCACCAGTCCATAAATGGATCGCTGGAGTTTGCATACTTTGTTAGCTCCCTTTGGATCGACAAAACCTTCTGGTTGCATCATATACAACTCTTCTTCCAGAAATCCATTCAGGAATGCAGTTTTGACATCCATTTGCCATATTTCATAATCATAAAATGCGGCAATTGCTAACATGATTCTGACGGATTTAAGCATCGCTACGGGTGAGAAGGTCTCATCGTAGTCAACCCATTGAACTTGTCGAAAACCTTTTGCGACAAGTCGAGCTTTATAGACAGTAATATTACCGTCAGCGTCAGTCTTTTTCTTGAAGATCCATTTATTCTCAATTGCTTGCCGATCATCGGGCAAGTCAACCAAAGTCCATACTTTGTTCTCATACATGGATCCCATCTCAGATTTCATGGCCTCAAGCCACTTTGTGGAATCTGGGCTCACCATCGCTTCTTCATAGTTAGTAGGTTCATCATGATCTAGCAGCATGACTTCCAGAACTGGATTACCGTACCACTCTGGTGCGGATCTCACTCTGGTTGATCTACGTGGTTCAGTAGTATCTTGCCCTGAAGTTTCATGATCATCATCATTAGCTTCCTCACTAATTGGTATAGGTGTCGCAGAAACAGTTTTCTGTGATGTACTATTTTCCAATAAGGGAGCAGGTACAGTTACCTCGTCAAGTTCTACTTTCCTCCCACTCACTTCTTTCGAGAGAAACTCCTTCTCTTGAAATGATCCATTCTTAGCAATGAATGTCTTGCCTTCGGATCTGTGATAGAAGGTATACCCAACAGTTTCCTTTGGGTATCCTATGAAGACACATTTCTCCGCTTTGGGTTCGAGCTTATCAGGTTGAAGCTTTTTCACATAAGCATCGCAGCCCCAAACTTTAAGAAACGACAACTTTGGTTTCTTGCCAAACCATAGTTCATAAGGCGTCGTCTCAACGGATTTTGATGGTGCCCTATTTAACGTGAATGCGGCCGTCTCTAAAGCATAACCCCAAAACGATAGCGGTAAATCAGTAAGAGACATCATAGATCGCACCATATCTAGTAAAGTACGATTACGACGTTCGGATACACCATTACGCTGTGGTGTTCCGGGTGGCGTGAGTTGCGAAACTATTCCACAATTTTTCAAATGTATACCAAACTCGTAACTCAAATATTCTCCTCCACGATCAGATCGTAGAAACTTTATTTTCTTGTTACGATGATTTTCAACTTCACTCTGAAATTCCTTGAACTTTTCAAATGTTTCAGACTTATGTTTCATTAAATAGATATACCCATATCTGCTTAAATCATCTGTGAAGGTGAGAAAATAACGATATCCGCCACGAGCCTCAATATTCATCGGACCACATACATCGGTATGTATGATTTCCAATAAATCTGTTGCTCTCTCCATAGTACCGGAGAACGGTGTTTTAGTCATCTTGCCTATGAGGCACGGTTCGCAAGTACCAAGTGATTCATAATCAAGTGGTTCCAAAAGCCCATCAGTATGGAGTTTCTTCATGTGCTTTACACCGATATGACCTAAACGGCAGTGCCACAAATAAGTTGCACTATCATTATCAACTCTGCATCTTTTGGCTTCTACATTATGAATATGTGTATCACTACTATCGAGATTCAATAAGAATAGACCACTCTTCAAGGGTGCATGACCATAAAAGATATTACTCATATAAATAGAACAACCATTATTCTCTGATTTAAATGAATAACCGTCTCGCATCAAACAAGATCCAGATATAATGTTCGTGATCAACGCTGGCACCAAATAACAATTATTTAGGTCTAATATTAATCCCGAAGGTAGATGTAGAGGTAGCATGCCGACCGCGATCACATCGACTTTGGAACCGTTTCCCACGCGCATCGTCACCTCGTCCTTTGCTAGCGTCCGCTTATTCCGTAGTCCCTGTTTCGAGTTGCAAATATTAGCAACAGAACCAGTATCAAATACCTAGGTGCTACTGCGAGCTCTAGTAAGGTACACATCAATAACATGTATATCACATATACCTTTGTTCACCTTGCCATCCTTCTTATCCGCCAAATACTTGGGGCAGTTCCGCTTCCAGTGACCAGTCTGCTTGCAGTAGAAGCACTCAGTTTCAGGCTTAGGTCCAGACTTGGGTTTCTTCTCCTGAGCAGCAACTTGCTTGCTGTTCTTCTTGAAGTTCCCCTTCTTCTTCCCTTTGCCCTTTTTCTTGAAACCAGTGGTTTTGTTAACCATCAACACTTGATGCTCCTTCTTGATTTCTACCTCGCAGCTTTCAGCATTGCGAAGAGCTCGGGAATAGTCTTGTTCAACCCTTGCATATTATAGTTCATCACGAAGCTCTTGTAGCTTGGTGGCAGTGATTGGAGAATTCTGTCAATGACGCAATCATCTGGAAGATTAACTCCCATCTGAATCAAGTGATTATTATACCCAGACATTTTGAGTATATGCTCACTGACAGAACTGTTCTCCTCCATCTTGCAGCTATAGAACTTATTGGAGACTTCATATCTCTCAATTCAGGCATTTGCTTGAAATATTAACTTCAACTCCTAGAACATCTCATATGCTCAATGACGTTCAAAACGTCGTTGAAGTCCCGATTCTAAGCCGTAAAGCATGGCACACTGAACTATCGAGAAGTCATCAGCTTTGCTCTGCCAGACGTTCATAACATCTGGCGTTGCTCCAGCAGCAGGCCTGGCACCCAACGGTGCTTCCAGGACGTAATTCTTCTGTGCAGCAATGAGGATAATCCTCAGGTTACGGACCCAGTCCGTGTAATTGCTACCATCATCTTTCAACTTTGCTTTCTCAAGGAACGCATTAAAATTCAACGGAACAACAGCACGAGCCATCTATCTACAATCAACATAAACAAGCAAGATACTATCAGGTACTAAGTTCATGATAAGTTTAAGTTCAGTTAATCAAATTACTTAGGAACTCCCACTTAGATAGACATCCCTCTAATCCTCTAAGTGATCACGTGATCCAAATCAACTAAACCATAACCGATCATCACGTGAGATGGAGTAGTTTTCAATGGTGAACATCGTCATGTTGATCATATCTACTATATGATTCACGCTCGACCTTTCGGTCTCTGTGTTCCGAGGCCATATCTGCATATGCTAGGCTCGTCAAGTTTAACCTGAGTATTCTGCGTGTGCAAAACTGGCTTGCACCCGTTGTAGATGGACGGAGAGCTTATCACACCCGATCATCACGTGGTGTCTGGGCACGACGAACTTTGGCAACGGTGCATACTCAGGAAGAACACTTCTTGATAATTTAGTGAGAGATCATCTTATAATGCTACCGTCAATCAAAGCAAGATAAGATGCATAAAAGGATAAACATCACATGCAATCAATATAAGTGATATGATATGGCCATCATCATCTTGTGCTTGTGATCTCCATCTCCGAAGCACCGTCATGATCACCATCGTCACCGGCGCGACACCTTGATCTCCATCGTAGCATTGTTGTCGTCTCGCCAATCTAATGCTTCCACGACTATCACTACCGCTTAGTAATAAAGTAAAGCATTACATCGCGATTGCATTGCATACAATAAAGCGACAACCATATGGCTCCTGCCAGTTGCCAATAACTCGGTTACAAAACATGATCATCTCATACAATAAAATCAGCATCATGCCTTGACCATATCACATCACAACATGCCCTGCAAAAACAAGTTAGACGTCCTCTACTTTGTTGTTGCAAGTTTTACGTGGCTGCTACGGGCTTAAGTAAGAACTCATCTCACCTACGCATCAAAACCACAACGATAGTTCGTCAAATAGACTCCGTTTTAACCTTCTCAAGGACCGGGCGTAGTCACACTTGGTTCAACTAAAGTTGGAGAGACAGTCTTCCGCAAGCCATCTATGTGCAAAGCACGTCGAGGGAACCGGTCTCGCGTAAGAGTACGCGTAATGTTGGTCCGGATCGTCTCGTCCAACAATACCGCCGAACCAAAGTATGACATGCTGGTAGGCAGTATGACTTGTATCGCCCACAACTCACTTGTGTTCTACTCGTGCAAATAACATCAAACCATAAAACCTAGGCTCTGATGCCACTGTTGGGGAACGTAGTAATTTCAAAAAATTCCCTACGCACACGCAAGATCATGGTGATGCATAGCAACGAGGGGGAGAGTATTGTCTACGTACCAACGCAGACCGACTGCGGAAGCGATCTCACAACTTAGAGGAAGTAGTCGTACGTCTTCTTCCCGATCCGACCGATCCAAGCACCGTTACTCCGGCACCTCCGAGTTCTTAGCACACGTTCAACTCGATGACGATCCTCGGGCTCCGATCCAGCAAAGCGTCGAGGAAGAGTTC
The DNA here is from genome assembly GCA_034509565.1 of Triticum monococcum. Taxonomy (NCBI): domain Eukaryota; kingdom Viridiplantae; phylum Streptophyta; class Magnoliopsida; order Poales; family Poaceae; genus Triticum; species Triticum monococcum. The sequence continues at coordinate 746,577,282 of CM067843.1, read as the reverse complement.
CATCAGCACAACGGCGTGGTGACGATCTTGATGTACTACCGACGCAGGGCTTCGCCTAAGCTCTACAACGATATGACCGAGGTGGAATTTGGTGGCAGGGGGCACCGCACACGGCTAAGGAGCGATCAACAATGATCAACTTGTGTGTCTATGGGGTGCCCCCTGCCCCCGTATATAAAGGAGCAGGGGGAGGGGTTCGGCCGGCTAGGGAGAGAGGCGCAGGAGGAGTCCTACTCCTACCGGGAGTAGGACTCCCCCCCAATCCTATTCCTAATAGGACTCTCCAAAGAGAAGAGAGAAGAGAGGGGGGCCGGCCCCTTCTCCTAGTCCTAATAGGACTAGGGAAGGGGGGAGGCGCGCAGCCCTTGTGGGCAGCCCCTTTTCACTTTTCCACTAAGGCCCAATAGGCCCATTTGCCTCCCGGGGGGTTCCGGTAACCCTCCCGGTATTCCGGTAAAATCCCGATTTCACCCGGAACACTTCCGGTGTCCAAACATAGGCTTCCAATATATCAATCTTTACGTCTCGACCATTTCGAGACTCCTCGTCATGTCCGTGATCACATCCGGGACTCCGAACAACCTTCGGTACATCAAAATGCATAAACTCATAATAACTATCATCGTAACGTTAAGCGTGCGGACCCTACGGTTCGAGAACAATGTAGACATGACCGAGACATGTCTCCGGTCAATAACCAATAGCGGGACCTGGATGCCCATATTGGCTCCTACATATTCTACGAAGATATTTATCGGTCAGACCGCATAACAACATACGTTGTTCCCTTTGTCATCGGTATGTTACTTGCCCGAGATTCGATCGTCGGTATCCAATACCTAGTTCAATCTCGTTACTGGCAAGTCTCTTTACTCGTTCCGTAATACATCATCTCATAACTAACATCTTAGTTATTATGCTTGCAAGGCTTATGTGATGTGTATTACCGAGAGGGCCCAGAGATACCTCTCCGACAATCGGAGTGACAAACCCTAATCTCGAAATACGCCAACCCAACATCCACCATTGGAGACACCTGTAGTACTCCTTTATAATCACCCAGTTACGTTGTGACGTTTGGTAGTACCCAAAGTGTTCCTCCGGTAAACGGGAGTTGCATAATCTCATAGTTATAGGAACATGTATAAGTCATGAAGAAAGCAATAGCAACATACTAAACAATCGGGTGCTAAGCTAATGGAATGGGTCATGTCAATCAGATCATTCAACTAATGATGTGACCTCGTTAATCAAATAACAACTCTTTGTTCATGGTTAGGAAACATAACCATCTTTGATTAACGAGCTAGTCAAGTAGAGGCATACTAGTGACACTCTGTTTGTCTATGTATTCACACATGTATTATGTTTCCGGTTAATACAATTCTAGCATGAATAATAAACATTTATCATGATATAAGGAAATAAATAATAACTTTATCATTGCCTCTAGGGCATATTTCCTTCACTCGTGACGTCCAGGATCTCATCCGAGACTCCGAACAACATTCGGGTTACTGCATATACATATCTTCACAACCCTAGCGTCACCGAACCTTAAGTGTGTAGACCCTACGGGTTCGGGAGACAAGCAGACATGACCGAGACGACTCTCCGGTCAATAACCAACAGCGGGATCTGGATACCCATGTTGGCTCCCACATGCTCCACGATGATCTCATCGGATGAACCACGATGTCGAGGATTCAAGCAACCCTGTATGCAATTCCCTTTGTCAATCGGTATGTTACTTGCCCGAGATTCGATCGTCGGTATCCCAATACCTCGTTCAATCTCGTTACCGGCAGGTCACTTTACTCGTACCGCAATGCATGATCCCGTGACCAGACACTTGGCACTTTGAGCTCATTATGATGATGCATTACCGAGTGGGCCCAGTGATACCTCTCCGTCATACGGAGTGACAAATCCCAGTCTTGATCCGTGTCAACCCAACAGACACTTTCGGAGATACCCGTAGTCTACCTTTATAGTCACCCAGTTACGTTGTGACGTTTGGTATACCCAAAGCACTCCTACGGTATCCGGGAGTTACACGATCTCATGGTCTAAGGAAAGGATACTTGACATTGGAAAAACTCTAGCAAACGAACTATACGATCTTTATGCTATGTTTAGGATTGGGTCTTGTCCATCACATCATTCTCCTAATGATGTGATCTCGTTATCAATGACATCCAATGTCCATAGCCAGGAAACCATGACTGTCTATTGATCAACGAGCTAGTCAACTAGAGGCTTACTAGGGACATGTTGGTGTCTGTTATTCACACATGTATGACGATTTCCGGATAACACAATTATAGCATGAATAAAGACAATTATCATGAACAAGGAAATATAATAATAATGCTTTTATTATTGCCTCTAGGGCATATTTCCAACAGAGGGAGCCCCCCTCCTTCTTCCTCCTTGGCCTGCCCCCTAGATGGGAGAAGGATTCCTCCTCTGGTTCTTGGCCTCCCCGCCCCGAGGGGTGGGATCCCCTCTAGATTGGATCCATCTCTCAGTTTTCTAGCCAAACACTGTTTCTTACATATCCGGAGATCCGTAACTCCGATAAGGCTAAAATTTTAACACGTTTTTTCTGGATATTAGCTTCCTTGCACCCGAAAGACAACTCCAACCGACCTCTGAGGGAGCCACAAGTTCACCCGGCACGCCCTGGGGGTGAAGGAAATATGCCCTAGAGGCAATAATAAAAGTTGTTATTTATATTTCCTTATATCATGATAAATGTTTATTATTCATGCTAGAATTGTATTAACCGGAAACTTAGTACATGTGTGGATACATAGACAAACAGAGTGTCCCTAGTATGCCTCTACTTAACTAGCTCGTTAATCAAAGATGGTTAAGTTTCCTAGCCATAGACATGTGTTGTCATTTGATGAACGGGATCACATCATTAGAGAATGATGTGATGGACAAGACCCATCTGTTAGCTTAGCATAATGACCATTTAGTTTTTCTGCTATTTCTTTCTTCATAACTTATATATGTTCCTCGGACTATGAGATTATGCAACTCCCGAATACCGGAGGAACACCTTGTGTGCTATCAAACGTCACAAGTAACTGGGTGATTATAAAGATGCTCTACAGGTGTCTCCGATGGTGTTTGTTGAGTTGACATAGATCGATATTAGGATTTGTCACTCCGTGTATCGGAGAGGTATCTCTGGGCACTCTCGGTAATGCACATCACTATGAGCCTTGCAAGCAATGTGACTAGTGAGTTAGTCATGGGATGACGCATTACGGAACGAGTAAAGAGACTTGCCAGTGACGAGATTGAACTAGGTATGATGATACCGACGATCGAATCTCGGGCAAGTAATATACCGATGACAAAGGGAACAACGTATGTCATTATGCGGTTTGACCGATAAAGATCTTCGTAGAATAGGTGGGAACCAATATGATCATCCAAGTTCTGCTATTGGTTATTGACTGGAGATGTGTCTCGGTCATGTCTACATAGTTCTCGAACCCGTAGGGTCCACACGATTAACGTTCAATGACGATTTGTATTATGAGCTATGTGATTTGATGTACCGAAGTTTGTTGGGAGTCCCGGATGAGATCACAGACACGACGAGGAGTCTTGAAATGGTCGAGACATAAAGATTGATATATTGGAAGGTTATGTTTGGACACCGGAATGGTTTCAGATAGGTTCGGGCATTTTCTGAAGTACCGGGGAGGGGTTACCGGAACCCCTCGGGGGGTTAATGGGCCTTCATGGGCCCTAGTGAAGAGAGAAGGCGGCGGCCAGGTGGAGGCGTGCGCCCCCCCCCCCCCAGCCCAATCCGAATTGGACTAGCACTACTAGGGAAAACCTTATACACAGAACATTGGCAGTAGCGCGGGCTAAAAATGCACGCTGGTGCTAATTAGCAGCAACGCGGTGTTTTAAACTGCGCTACATATACAGTTATAGCAGTAGCGCGCCCGAGTACAAAAGTGCTACTACTAAAATTCCCACGGCTTAGCCGATAGGCTGCACATAGTAGTAGAGATCTTCGCCGAACCGCGCTACCGCTATTTGCTTTGTAGCAGCGCGTTTACGCTGAGAGGCGCTACTACTAAAGTAAATAAAATTAAATGGAAAGCAAATAGAAAAGTAAATGAAAATGCAAGAAATACAAAAAGGTGAAAGGAAAAAAATAAAATGTAAAGAAAAATAAATGAAAAAGTGGAAAAGAGAATGGTATAGCAGTAGCGCGTATCCAGGAACGCGCTGTAGCCATGTTAGCAGTAGCGCACTTCCCGGAACACGCTGCTGCTACTTTTGACTAAACCGCTCGATTTGTTCTTCCCAACGGCCACTTCCCCCAAATCGCAACTCCTTCGCTGTCGCCGCCGCCGTCGCCCGTCGGTCGCCGCGCGCTCTCTCGTCGCTCTCCCGCCTCAACGCCGCCCCCGACCCCGACCTCGACGCCGCCTGCCCCTCCCTCGCCGCAGTCACCGTAAGGCTCTGCCTCTCCTCTCCCCTACCCTCCTCTCTCTCTCTCTGCTAGGAAAATTATATATGTGTTGATGCTGTGTTGATGTTCATATGAACCGTAGTTGTTCATATGAAACCTAGGTGTTCATATGAACCCTAGATTTGTTTAGGGCAGTAGGCATTTTTTAGCATTTAGGAAAAATGATTAGCAACTTTTTTAGGAAATTAGCTAGGGAATTTGTTTTATGAAAATGGCTAAACAGTAATTTCATTTGCATATTGTTGTTATATGATATATGTCATTGATGATCATTTGCATATTCCATTATTGAAGTGGTTCGATTATGCCCACGTGGCTTTGTTGTTTCCAGGAAATGAAGCCGAGTGGCCTCTGTTTTGCCGGAATCTTGATTCATTTCGGTTCTGGCAAATTTCAGGTTCTCGATTTGTCCACTTTTTAGCAAAAGTCATGCCGAAATTTTTTGTGAATTTCGGCATGACTTGTGCTACAAACTAGGACATATCGAGTGCCCGGGATTTGCCGCACCGGAAAGGAGTCAACGTTCATGCAAAGCATAGGCCTTTTTTATGTCATTATTCATTTTATTAGGTATAAAATTAATTGACTAGATTTAGTCGTAAGAACTAGTTGAATTAATAGAACTAGTTGAACATGTCACATTTGTTGTTATTTTTTTAGTTAAAGCAATTTTTCGCGCATCGACGTCGACGATGCCTATCCCGCATCCTCATCGTCGAGTCGGCGGAGGACACCTGCGTCACTATATGGGCCATGTCTGGGACTGGGCTCCGCCGGGGTAGTACTGGGAGGCGCTACCTATCGGGGGCGTAGGTTGGTGAGGAGCTAGCCTGTCGTTGACCCGAACCTTCTTTGGTGGCGGCCGCGTGGGCTAGTGACGGTCCAGAAGCTCGTGGACCCCGCGGAGGTGGTGCATCACCGTGTCAGTGAGGAGGACGCGCACGTCCGTCGCTACTTGTTTGCGTTGGAGCACAGGTTCTCCAATACCTGGCAGGTTCTCCAGGGATCTCACTGGAGCTATGATCCTGTGATGGTTCCTTCTCTTTGGATGTCCACCGCCCGCGCCGATACCTGTCGTGCGCTAGGGTTTTAGTTGTATTAGTGATGTTATATGTATGATACTATTCGGGATGTATTAGTGATAATATTCGACGATGTATGGACGCATGAGATGATTTACTTTTGCTTATTGAATGCATGCTAATTTGAATACTTATTTATTTTACGATTTGGTTTTTCTTATTGAATGCTCATGTCAATATGAGTCCTATAAGATATTTTGAGTATCCTGGTGTTGTCTTCGATCGATTTTCAATTAATGTTTCAAATATGAACATAGGAAATGTCTGACAACGAAAAGGATTTCGGTATTTGCAAATACTGCGAATACGAGCGCGGCTTGTGCGACGGAATCTTCCTAGATGATGATAGGCGCTTCAGCATCAAGCTGGACGTGAACTTCGAAGTGGATACAGTAAGTCACAATGACAAGTCTTTTTTCGTAATTAAGCATGACATCTGCTTCATTTGCTTTAACTTATAATTTATTTATTTTTACTATTCTACTAGCGTATCCCCTGCCATGCAAGAGTTTTTGTCTTGGATAAGATAGGTTTCAGTCATACTATGAAGGTAAAGAAAGTTTACTTGAAGACCGAGCATGGTTGTATTTTCCACGCAAAATTATACAACACAGACGACTACACCTATTTTGGATGCAAAACTTGGCGAGCACTATGCAAGACTTATGCATTTGAGCTTGATATGGTTATCACCTTTGATATTCGTCTGGAAGATGATATTGAAGGTAATACCGACATCTGGGTCGATGTGCAAACGTCTACAGTTATACCATTTTGTGAGCTTCTCAGCCATATTTATGTCTTTGATATTGTTTATTCAAAAATAGTTGACAACTAATTTCTATTGTCAGCTTATTTCGGTTGAAGCAAACATGTCCAGTGCTTGGTACACAGGACCTACTACTGTCACGGGGCTGAACTAAACTGCGAGGAGCTAAGTCATTATGTTTCATGGGTTGAGGATCTTGATACTGTCAAGACAAATTTTCTTCTTGCACTTAGAAATGTTAGCACTGAAAACGTGCGACCAATAGTGTTTGTAATGAACTACGGTCACATCTATTTAGGAAAGATGGTAAGATTTTTACTATTTGTCCTTAGTGCATCTTTTGCATACATTATTTTTTAAACTAAACTTCATTGCTAAGTATGTTACTATATGATGTTCTTCAAGAAGGACTCCCAATGAATGTTGTGCCTCATGGGATCGAGACTAATGGTACCATGAGTATTGTTAGCTTACGGCCAAGATATCCTACAATGCACTTTAGTGCATTTAGAATTCCTAAGAGCGAGGAAGTCTTAATAGTGAAAGGCTGGACCAAATTTGTGAGGGAGGAGCGTAGAGAAGTACTAGGGGGTAGCAATCAGAAGCGCATCCCACGATTAGGAGACAGGTTCATTTGCATGCTCCAACTTGATGAAGGAGGAGAGCTACACATGTTTTATGTTATTACCCGAGAGAGAGCAGCAGGAGTGATTAGCTAGCTAGAAATGAGTTTGAAGATGATGATGTGCTACACTATGACTATATATGATGATTAAATAGCTAGTGTTAGTGGTAATGACTATGATGATTATTATTAGCTAGTGTTGGTGGTGATTAGATAGCTACTGCATCTAGTGTTGGTGGTGATTAGCTAGCTAGAATGAGTTTGAAGATGATGATGTGCTACATTATGACTATGGTGATTAAATAAATACTGTTGGTGGTAATGACTATGATGATGATTAAATAGCTTGTGCTGGCGGATTAGATTCAAGTGGAGGCAACATGTGGTGCATATCGAAAGTACTACTAGTCCAAACTAGATCAAGTTTGGATTAGTAGTATACTTTTGACATGCACCACATATTGCCTCCACTTGAACCTAATCCACATTCATTTGACACACTGTTATGGATATAATGATATAAACCTCATAATTGGTATTGTACCAAAATTTGTATAACGGCGTATAAATACACTAAAAATGAAAAAAAAAGTACTAGTAGCGATGGGTAGTAAATACGCTAAAACTAACTAGATTAGCAGCAGCACGGGATAGAACAAGTGTTGCCGCTATGTGTCTTAGCAGTAGCGCTTGTCGCACATGCTACTGCTAAGTAATAGCTGCAGCGCCTTATTGGTAGCGCGGCTGCCCGCGCTACTAGTGGGCATTAAACCCGCGCTACTACTAGGGTTTTCCCTAGTAGTGTAGGGTTGGGGGGCCTTTCCTTCTTCGCCTCCCTCTCTTTCCCCCTTCTCCTTCTTGGAATAGGAAAGGGGGGAGCGAATCCTACTTGGACCGGGAGTCCAAGTAGGACTCCCCACCTTGGCACGCCACACCTTGGCCGGCCTCCTCCTCCCTCTCCTTTATATACGTGGGAGGGGGGCACCCCAAAGGCACACCAAAGTTTCTCTTAGCAGTGTGCAGTGCCCCCCTCCACAGTTACACACCTCGGTCATATCGCCGTAGTGCTTAGACGAAGCCCTGTGGCGGTAAACTTCATCATCACCGTCGCCATGCCGTCGTGCTGACGGAACTCTCCCTCGGCCTCAACTGGATCAAGAGAACAAGGGACGTCATCGAGCTGAACGTGTGCTGAACGTGAAGGTGCCATACGTTCGGTGCTTGGATCGGTTGGATCGCGAAGACGTTCGACTACATCAACCGCGTTACTAAACGCTTCCGCTTTCGGTCTACAAAGGTACGTGGACACACTCTCCCCTCTCATTGCTATGCATCTCCTAGATAGATCTTGCGTGATCATAGGAATTTTTTTGAAATACTATGTTCCCCAACAGGGGGGAGGCGGCTTGACTTGTGAAGCCTATGGGCCCCTTGGCGTTGATTCTTGCGCCAAAAATTCGCATATATTTAATAAAAATTCTCCGTAAATTTTTATCGTATTTGGATTTAGTTTGATATGGACTTTTTGCGAAATAAAAAAATGCAAAAACAGGAATTAACACTAGACACTAGATTAATATGTTAGTCCAAGAAAATCATACAAATTGTTATCAAAAGTATGTCGAAGTAGTAAGATAATGGCATAAAACAATCAAAAGTTATAAATACGTCAGAGACGTATCACATGGTGGCAGCCGTTACGACCAAAAGTGTGATTTTCAGGGCGAAAATATTGAGCCTGAGAATGGAGCGACAAATGTTTACATAGTTCATCCAATTTCATCAAGAAATGCATGACTGAACAACTCGCATTCAACTTTAAAATGATTTGATTATGCATATGTGGACCCATGTGAGAAACCAATAAACGTATCAGCTCCTTCTCTTTTAATGGTTGGGCGCACGGCAATGTTTACAGCCGGCCCAAACGGAAAAAAAAGGGCGCAGAGTCAGCACATTGGAGTTGGCCTAAACTCCGCACCAAAAAATGTGCAGGAATCTAGCACTTCCGATGACGCTTGGAAGGACGTACGCTGTGGAGGCGCCGTGCGAGAATGGCATCGGCACGACATGACCGCGCCGCTCAGCCCGGCGCAGTATGAGGGACAAGGACGCCGTCGACTGCTGCAACGAGTACGGTGTCTCCTTCCTGTTCACCGCCGTCCGCCACTTTAGGCACTAAACCTGAACCTGGCCTGAGTCCGCAAGGTCAGCCCGCCACAGAAACTTGCGGATGTTTCTCGCAATGGGTGATTTTGAGTCCAGTTAGGAACATTAATATATATTCTGCCACGCACGGAGGTCATGTTTTATCACTTTGCTGAGCCAGCAGCTGAGTGGGAACCTAAATAAGGTCAGAAAAACCAGGGGCCATGTACTATTCAAACTAAGCAAAAACTGTACTTGTATTCAGACCTCGACATGGATGTAAATTCCAGAGTCCATGCTGGTCTGTAGAATTACGTTAACTCTGTAGATGGGTAGATGGGTAAAGGATACCAAAAACTCTGATTTCAATTTACTGGAGATACATTTCCAACTGCCAACTGAACAATGTAAAGATGTCCTGCTTGTTGCTTGTTACAACTTGAACAGTGTCCAGATCCCTGGTGTTCACTGTGAGCAACTTGCATGCTCTCCGGCATCAGCAATCCATTTGCAATAAGTGTTTAACCCGAAAAAGAAAATATACATTTGTAAGCAACACCTTCTTGCCTCCTCTCTGGCAGCACAGCTGAACTCATCTATCAGCATGCGCACTTAGCTGACAGTCTAACAAACAAACGGTGCGCAATGACGCCCGCCCTCAAGGGCACTCTTAACTCACCGCCTGTGCAACCATGCACGCCGCCGACAGCTTAATGCATACCAAGTCGATTCATGCTAACAAGAACAACTTCACAGCACAAATGAAAATTGTACTTGGACAAACCAGAAAGACCACATTAGACTACTAGAGTACTCCCTCCGTATACTAATATAAGAGCGTTTAGAATACTAAAATAGTGATCTAAACGCTCATATATTAGTTTACAGAGGGAGTACTAGATAGCCTGCACACAAATGACTGCAAGGTAAAACGAAAAACAAGATGAAGAAATTATAGGTAAAAACAATTTATCCGATTCAATCCGTTACTCCCACCAGCAATCCAGCCACGCAAGACTTCTTGGCACAAACAACCTCATCATGTAACACCACATCCAGAAAGAATGCCAAGAGAAATGCAGGTTTTTTAGCTGAAGAACCAGCCGTCTTGCAGCACAAGAGGCACGGCGTGGTGCTATTAACTGTAACTTACAGAGATCCTTTCTGCTTTGTAGTAGTACCTGAGGTCGAAAGGGTCAGCCCACCCAAAATCAGAAACTATATTGTGCCTGCAGAGTGGACCTGCGACATCAGTGCGTGGGCTCTCGATGATCTGTAGTTTGCAAGCTTTGCTGCTCCATTTCGCACCCGTCAGAGGCTTCAGCTTCACATTCACATCATCATCCACCGAGGAGAAACATGCCTTGGCCACCACGACCACCATCAGCTCCAGCACCCGACCTCTCTCCGCAATGAACTTGAGAAAAGCAACCTCACTTCTCGACCCTTGGAAGTCGTAGAAGAACACCTTCTTCATGCTCTGCATCATGCATTTCATGGGACCGCCCTCCCCCCAGAACTTCAGATTGACCTTGCCGGTGGACTTTTTAGGTATGGGAGGGGACTGCACATGAAAATGGTAGCATACATAGTTCAGATATCTTATCTATGAGCATGCCAACAGTTATATGATTAATTTCACAGTTCTGACAGTGCAAAGTTGTACTCGCTCTGTTTTTATTTAGTTCGCACATTAGCTTTGGTCAAAGTCAAGCTTTACAAACTTTGACCAAATTTATATACAAAAATATTAAGATATATAATAACAAATCAACAACATTAGATTTATTATTAAATGTACTTTCACATCGTATAGATTTATTATGATAAATGTCTATATTGTTTTCTATAAACTTGGTCAAACTTTATAAAGTTTGACTTCAGTCAACTCTAATATGCAAAGTAAATAAAAACGGAGGGAGTACTAAATCAAAGACGCTTATTTCGGGACTAGTATTCTAAAATTGCCAATGCAACAACTGTATCTAGTTAAGTTAACCAATTATACATAGACATGGAGCGTCTCCAGCTTGGGGAAACAGCGGAGAAAGCCGGGCACTTTCTTCACAGCATTGCGGATACCGAACTGCACGTCTATGGCCAAAATCTGAACACTAGGGACAATGTTCTCCTTGCTCCCAGCCTGCAATGCAACCCAGCACCAAGAACAGAGAAACTAAGTCAGATCATACATTGGCAATATTAATTAACACAGCACAGTTAGTCAGTTACATATGCAAATTAAATTAGTAGGATAAACGACCACGATGATGGTGTTGCTAATCCCCAGCTCTGTCTGTCCTGGCTGAATGTACCCCAGCACACGCAGGTTGGGTGCACCGCCAATCTTGATCCTGGAAGGGCTGTTTATGGTGAACTTGCCGGTTCCAGGCAAGGATACATTTCTCAGGAAGAGCCTCTCCAGGCGAGGGGCATCCACCACTCCGATGTCCTTCAAGTGGGTATAGCCCAGCTGAAGACACCGCAGGTTGTGGCTGACGAGTCGGAGGCGCGCTCTGGTCTGGCTCCACATGATGAGGAGGAACTCCAGGACGGGGCTTCTTTCGAGCAAGAAGGCCAGAGCACGGTCCTCCATGACAGTCATGCAGAGGCCGAGCTCCCGGAGATTTGGGAAGCTGGCGCCGCGCGGCACGGCGGCGGTGCCTGGAAGTGTCCAGACGCCGAGATAGAGGCGGGTGAGGGAGGCGCAGCTGAAGAGCGTGGCGGGGAGGCGCAGGTCAATCGGCCAAGGGCGGTTGACAAAGACGAGATCTTGGACCCCCTTGGCGACGAGGGTGTCGACCCAGCGCGCCATCTCGCCTCGGTGCTCGTCCATGGTGCTGCAGGTGAGGTGGACGCAGCTGAAAGGCCCCGGGTGCGCCGCGAGGGCGCTGGACACTGCGCTGGTGACGGCGCGGGGAGAGGGAGCGCCACGGTCCGGGAGCAGATGGCTGTCGACAAGAGCAAGGGACGCCGAGCGCCAGAGTGGGCGCCAGCGCGAGGCGAGAGCGGCGGTGCGCGCGGCGTCCTTGGCGGGGAGGCGGGATATGATGTCGCGGAGGAGCTCGTCGGGGAGGCGGCTGATGCGGTCGACGCCGTCGGGGACCCACGATGCGCCGGCGAGCGAGAGGGGCGCGGTGGGGGAGACGGGCGGGTCCGGGAGGTACTCGTACGCGAAGTGGAGCAGCATGTTTGAGCCGAGGTCCAGCATCGCAGGATCCCGGCCGCAACGCTCTATTCTGGCAAGCATATCGCTCCTGGAGATGCCAAGGAGCACCTGCTGGTCGTCCATGGCCGCCGGAGGAGGGGGAAAAGGGCGACGGCGAGGGTTTCGGTTTGGGGGAGGAGCAGAATGGTGGCGGTGTGACTGAGTGGTGGTGGGCAGAGATGTTGGGCCAAAAGTTAGGATCAGGTATCCCTGGGCCCATTATACAGCTTCGACTCAACAAAGAGTTTCAATCTTCTAGAGAGAAAAAAAATCAAATACTCAATACTAACTTTTTTTTTGTTTGCTGTGGAAAATACTCAATACTAACTTTGCAACTCACCATAGAAAATATTGTGGAGCAAGTGAAGATTTTTTTGGCTTCAACACAGACATGCCAATTGACTGTGGCACGGGTAACACGTCTTGTTTCCACCATTCCACGATGATCCGCACGATATGTGGTGATACCCAGAAGCTACTTGATGGCACAGGAGTTTGATAGAAACATATGATTTAAATAATTTGGTGATGAATTATTTCTCGCATTGTTCAGTCTAAGGTACTGGAACCGAATCCTAGAGCATCTGACTAGGTGAAGTCTATGGTTACCCGTGTCGTGAAAACAAACTTAGTGGCTCACTTATCCCGGAGGAGGCATGCGAGGCTCTTTTTCAACATAGGAGTTTTGAAGGCTAGGGCCCTGATGAGTTGCACGCTATGTTTTAAGCGCTTTTGGTCGATCATGGATGATGATCTATGTCAGTAGCAGTACTTTGTTACTATCAAGTGCATCGTTAGGGAAGAGGAAGGTTAAGGAGAAGTAGAGGGTGGTCTATGAGCAAGAAAAGTGTTGACTCTAGACGTGTTATGGTGTGACTAAGACTCTGTTGGGCAGGAACAAGCAGTTGGAGGCCCGACTCTTCAAGATCAAAGAAACTCAGCCTCCTATTCACCAGTCATGAAATTTGACCCTTATTTAGCAGCACCAAAACTTGAGTAGGCCCAAGACAAGTAAGGGGCGAGAAGAGTGGGCCATGGATGTATTACATTTTGGGTTGAGACTTCGTGGGCCATAGAGTGCCTAAGTGGGTTGGAGGCTTATCAAGGTGTTATATCTGATAGTCGATCGTTGTAATTAGGTGTCATGAATGAATGTCAGGACCGACTTCGGAGATATTCAAATCTAGTCATTTAACTAGCAAGTGCTTATCAATGATTACAAGCCCCTCCATAGAAGGTGATGACCCAACACAACTATACAATAGAACTGCTAACATATGTACAACCACCCTGAAAATGAGAAAATTTAACAATACAAACAAGGGTCTCATGACCATGTTGCAGCTCATACAATGAAAACGAAAATATACCTTAGATATGTAAACATACCAAATGCCTGAAGATGGCTTAGGAAAAGCATATGGCGTCCATAACCCTTCTTAGACCACTACCTTAATGTCGTCCTTCACCACTAGAGATCACCTATTCCAAATGCCACAATCTGATTTGCAGCATCCTGATCAAAAGAATAAATAAAGCAAGGTTAGTACCCAACTGTATTCACAAGGCTTACATCAGAACTAACTACATGTATGTATCATTGCATCGGTATCAAAGAAAAGGATATGTGGGTTTGATTGCAACAAAAGCTAGCATACTATAGAGACGACTACCATATTAAGCTACGTCTACCAGAGTTTGTGACATGGGGTAAGAGAGCACACACAGAGTCCATCTAGCTACACACCACAACAATACACCATCCTGAATCGTCCCTCGACTCACCTGCGAGGAAGTAATCCATGGCACTCACGCTTAACTCGGCAACTTTTATTAAGTTGCTATTTAAGTTTTTCTACGATCAACCAACAATCTCCGAGTCATCCATAACCGCGGACACGTCTATTCAAATAAATTTAACCCTACAGGGATGTACCAAGTTACCCACATACTCCCTCCTTTCCGGTTTATAGGGCTTATCTCAAATTCTTAGTTTTTTCATTTTATAAGGCTCAATTTGGTTGTTCCCCATCACAAGTTCAGATTCCAAGGTGCATTAAATAATTGCATGCAAATATTAAGAGAAAATTGACCAATGCATGTACTTTATGCATGCATGCATTACAATTAATACATTGGTAAACATACATTTTTGAAGAAAACAAGAGCATTAATTAGGTGCTTTTGCAAATTACAAAAAGGATTCCACCACTCACCATCTACCTTGGTTGGTGAAATTTTTGAATTGAGCCCTATAAACCGAAAAGGAGGGAGTACGAGTGAAAGCCTCTTAATGTTTGTACAATTATCACACTTCATGAGATATGATGGCAGAGGGTGAGAGACATGGTACTTCCCTACGCTGCAGAGAAGTCCTGGGAGAGTCAACCACCTGAGTTGTACCCAAACCTGACCGAAACTCCAAAACAAAGATAACTATTGTGTGACATGGCAAGCCTATCCCGCGAGATAACCACTTACTAGGCCACTCCTAGGTAAGACCACATGACCATCACATCCCATCACATTTTTTTATCAACTCGTGCTACAAAATGGAAAGCCCAAACAGTGTGACTCCTGGACACGACTATGGTAAAAGTACTAGGACGAGGGAGTCCCATACACCCACTAGTGCAGAACCGGGCAATAGCACCGGTTCGTAAGGCCCTTTAGTGCCGGTTCCATAACCGGCAATAAAATGTGGTCACTAAAGCCCCCCCCCCCTTAGTACCGGTTCAGCACGAACCGGTGCTAAAGGGAAACCACGTGGCACGAGCCAGCTCCGGGGGCCGGGAGCCCTTTAGTACCGGTTGGTAACACCAACCGGTACTAAATGTTTGTGGGTTTTTGTTTTATTTTGTATTTTTCAATTAAATTTGTGTTATCAATTTAATTTAGGATTGTTTTACATTATAATGAGTTGTAGTCGTCATCATCATCATCGCATATTAATAAATAAATAAACTCTAGCTAGCTAAAAATTATCGTAGTCGTCTAATTACCACTATTTAATCATCATAGTCATTATCGCTAGCTATCTAATCATCACCAACACTGGCTAGCTTAAAGAGGAAACATTCACTTTGTAATAGAAGCAAAGATATCATCGAGTTCAACATAATCATCACCAACATCGAAGTTCAGGACACGGACATGAGACACTAATTAAGAGCATGAACTAGTGTTGCTCCCTCTTAGGTAGAATAGCATAGAACATGTATAGCTCTCGTGATTCATCATACTGGAGCATGCAGATGAATCTGTCTCCTAATCTTGGGTTGCGCTTCTCCTTGCTGCCCCCTAGTACTTCTCTACGATCGTTAACAATTTTGCTCCAATCTTTCACTATTAAGCATTCTTCGCTTTCAGAAATCCTGAATGCACTCATGTGCAATGTAGGATATCTTGGCTGTAAGCTAACCATTGACATGTCACCTTTAGTCTCGATCCACTGAGGCACAACTGTCATCGGAAGTCCCTGTTGAAGAACATCGTATAGTAATTAATATACTAAGCAATGAAAGTTTAGCTTCAAAAATAATGTATGCAAAAGATGCACTAATTAAAGACAAATAGTTAAAAATATTACCATCTTTTGATTATAGATGTGACCGTAGTTCAATACGATCACCATTGGTCGCACGTTTTGAGTACTAACATATCTAAGTTCAGGAAAAAAATTGTCTTGACAGTATTAAGATCCTTAAGCCATGAAACATAATGATTTATCTCCTCGCAGTTTAGTTGAGCCCCGGGGCAGTAGTAGGCCCTGTCTACCAAGCGCCGGACATGTTTGCTTGAACCGAAATAAGCTGACAATACAAATTAGTTGTCAACTATTTTTGAATAAACTATATCAAAGACATAAACATATGCATGCATGGTTGAGAAAAACTCACATAATGGTAGAACTGGAGGCGTTTGCACATCGACCCAGATGTCTATATTACCTTCAATATCATCTTCTGGACGAATATCAAAGGTGACAACCATACCAGGCTCAAATGCATAAGCCTTGCATAGTGCTTGCCAAGTTTTGCATTCAAAATGGGTGTGTGTGTCTCCATTATATAATTTGACGTTGAAAGTATACCCATGCTCCGTCTTCAAATAACTCTCTTTACCTCCATATCATCTATAGCACTAAAACCTATCTTATCCAAGACAAAAATTCTTGCATGGCAGAGGATGCGCTAGTAGAATAGTGAAAATTTAAAATTATAAGTTGAAGCAAATGAAGCATAAGTTTTGCATTCAAATAATAATTGACAAAGTGACTTACTGTATCAACTTCGAATGTCTCATCCAGCTTGATGCTGAAGCGACTACCATCAACAAGGAAATTTCTGTCGCACAGGCCGCGCTGGTCTTCACAGTGTTCGCATATAATGAAATCTTTTTCGTCGTCAGATGACATTTCCTATGTTCATATAGGTGAAACATTAAACACCTATTACTATCTAGCATTAATTAATATCTAGCCAAATATATATTCATCTAACATTTGACATTAATATATCTAACTATATTCATCTCTAACAATTGACATTACTATATATTTAACTTTTCTATCTAATTCATCTAACATTCGACATTAATCTAACATTTATATAAACTCAAAATATATAAAAAAATTAAATAAACAGAAAAACTCATTAATAAATAATATTTTAATTAGATCATCAAATCTCAGATACCTAAATTTTCTTACTAAAAATAAACTAGTTATATTAATTATTGAACTATAGTTCAAATCTCATATACCTAAATAAACTAGTTATATTAATTATTGAACTAGTTCAAATCTCATATACCTAAATAAAGTAGTTCGACAATTTTCTTACTAAAAATAAACTAGTTATATTAATTATTGAACTAGTTCAAATCTCATATACCTAAATAAAGTAGTTCGATAATTTTCTTACTAAAAATAAACTAGTTATATTAATTATTCAACTAGTTCAAATCTCTAGTTCGACAATTTTCTATCTAGCTAATTCATCTAATATTCGACATTAATCAAACATTTGATCATCTAATTAACTTTTCTAAAAAACAGAAAATAAGTAAAAAATGTGTGTATGTGTATGTGTGTGTGTATGTGTGTATGTGTGTGTGTGTGTAGTGTGTACGTACATATGCATGTGTGTGTGTGTGTGTATGTGTGCGGCCCCGTATGTACGAGCAGGGGCGCCGGCGTACGGGGCAGGGGCGGCGGCGTACGTATGGGCGGGGGCGCCGCCATACGGGCCGAGTGTGACGATGACGGACGGCGGCGCGGCGGGTATACGCGAGAGCGAGAGACGTACGGGACCGTGGCGGGACGACGACAGATGGCGGCGCGCGGCGTTCGGCACGGCGGCGTGAGACGGCGACGACGATGGGCGGCGGCGGGGACAGCGACGACGACGACGGACGACGGGCGATGGGCGGCGAGGACGGGTTCGAGCGGCGCGCGAGAGGTTGGAGCCACCAACCGGTACTAAAGGCCTCGCGCTGCCACCCCAAAGTTTAGTCCCACCTCGCGGGCGAAGGCAGCCGCACTGGTTTATAAATCCAGCCGCGGCTACCTCTTCGAACTCCTCTATATAGCAGGCTTCTGGGCCTAATTAATTAGGGCGCGCTGCCCTGTGAGCCTGCTGGCCCTTCTGGGCCTGCATTTGCACACCCTAGGTCTGGCAGGCCCACTGGGCAGCGCGCCAATAAATTTTTTATATAGTTTTTTCTTTTCTGCATTATTTATTTTCTTTTATTTATTTTTGAGTAGTTTTTTATATAGTTTTTTCTTTTCTGCATTATTTATTTTCTTTTATTTATTTTTGAGTAATTTTTTTGTATAGTTTTTTTATTTTCTGCATTATTTCTTTTCTTCTATTTATTTTTTCTGGAAATTGAATGCTGCATACTGAACAATTAGGTAAATGACCGAAAAACAACAAATGATGTCAGAACATGTTGGAAACTGATGACATCGCTTTGAATGCTGCATACTGAACACAAAAGCAGTCCGGAGTTCAAATAAGTTTAAAAAACATTAAAGTGGCCGTGTAACAGATGAGTTCTCGTCCGAAACCCTGATACTCCGAAAGAGCATGTCCAGTTTGTACACGAAGTGCGTCCAGTTTTTGCCGTGACCCTCTTTACTCTTTCGCGCATGCTATGCGGGTGATATGATGATACCATGCCAAGTTTCAACATTTTCAGGATTCATTTTGTAGTGATTTTCAATTTCACGGTCATTTAGCTCTCTAAACAATTAGGTAAATGACCGAAAAACAACAAATGATGTCAGAACATGTTGAAAATTGATGACGTCGCTTTGAATGCTGCATACTAAACACAAAAGAAGTCCGGAGTTCAAATAAGTTTAAAAAACATTGAAGTGGCCATGTAACAGATGAGTTCTCGTCCGAAACTCTGATACTCTGAAAGAGTTTGTTCAGTTTGTACACGAAGTGCATCCAGTTTTTGCCGTGACCCTCTCTACTCTTTCGCGCATGCTATGCGGGTGATATGATGATACCATGCCAAGTTTCAACATTTTCAGGATTCATTTTGTAGTGATTTTCAATTTCACGGTCATTTAGCTCTCTAAACAATTAGGTAAATGACCGAAAAACAACAAATGATGTCAGAACATGTTGGAAATTGATGATGTCGCTTTGAATGCTGCATACTAAACACAAAAGAAGTCCGGAGTTCAAATAAGTTTAAAAAACATTGAAGTGGCCATGTAACAGATGAGTTCTCGTCCGAAACCCTGATACTCTGAAAGAGTTTGTCCAGTTTGTACACGAAGTGCGTCCAGTTTTTGCCGTCACCCTCTCTACTCTTTCGTGCATGCTATGCGGGTGATATGATGATACCATGCCAAATTTCAACATTTTCAGGATTCATTTTGTAGTGATTTTCAATTTCACGGTCATTTAGCTCTCTAACCAATTAGGTAAATGACCAAAAAACAACAAATGATGTCAGAACATGTTGGAAATTGATGACGTCGCTTTGAATGCTGCATACTAAACACAAAAGAAGTCCGGAGTTCAAATAAGTTTAAAAAACATTGAAGTGGCCATGTAACAGATGAGTTCTCGTCCGAAACCCTGATACTCTGAAAGAGTTTGTCCAGTTTGTACATGAAGTGCGTCCAGTTTTTGCCGTGACCCTCTCTACTCTTTCGCGCATGCTATGCGGGTGATATGATGATACCATGCCAAGTTTCAACATTTTCAGGATTCATTTTGTAGTGATTTTCAATTTCACGGTCGGTCATTTAGCTCTCTAAACAATTAGGTAAATGACCGAGAAACAAAAAATGATGTCAGAACATGTTGGAAATTGATGACGTCGCTTTGAATGCTGCATACTGAACACAAAAGAAGTCCGGAGTTCAAATAAGTTATTAAAAATAAAAAAGAGGTGCAATGCTGGTTAATTTGCTTCAAGCCATTCGGAATAGTGTAGACTGCACTGCACATAGCTCAGTGCAATCTATATTATTCCACAAGGCTTGAAGCTAATCAACATGTAGCTGAGCATTGCAACTCTTCGTCATTGTCTGTGCACTCACTGCCTCTCTCTTGGCGAGGTGGGACTAAAAATCAGTTTACAAAGAAACTCTAGTACCGGTTCATGGCATGAACTGGTACTAAAGGTCTTCGTGGGGGCCCCAGACTGACCATAGCCTGACATAGCCTCATTAGTACCGGTTCGTGGCATGAACCGGTACTAAAGGTTATCCACGAACCGGTACTAATGATGCCCGCCCGCCTAGCCATTGGAACCGGCACTAATGGTCACATTAGTGCCGGCTTAATTCAAACCGGCACTAATGTGCTTCACATTTGACCCTTTTTCTACTAATGACCTCATGCGTTCTTAGCGCGGACAGTCTTCAATCAAGATAACAAGAACTCGGGTCCTAGTAATGTCTTAAGTGGAACAACCCACAATGTTCTCTGACATGGCCTTCCACCTTTTGCCTTTAGCCATGTTTAACATAATTATCTCTAGAAGAATAGCTACGACAAGAGTGTAGGGCCAACATGATGCTAGGACAAGCTTTAGTCATGTTTAACTCCATTTAAAATGTGTATATTAGCCTTGGTTGTACCAAGGCTAATATACACATTTTAAATGGAGTTAAATAATTTATATAAAGAAATTCTATAAAACTCCATATTTAAAAGAAAGCTTTAGTTCTTGTTCGAACCTAAATAGAATTTTAATGGCTGTTATCATTCATCAAAATGGCATATGAGTCTCTTTCTGCACCTACTCCATCCTCGACCGGCTTCCATGAATCCTGGATCCCTTGCTATCATAGTTGGCAGAGCTAGGTACGATGCGTTCATGCTTCCCTATCCTTTTTGATCGTGCTATTCCCTCCATTTACTTTTGTAAGTCATTTCAGACAACTCAAAATGGGTTGTTTTGTACATTGTCTGAAATATCTTCAAGTTTTTATAAAAGTGAAAAGAGAGAGTAGTAAACCTCGTTGAAGGTTGCGGATTGCCCTTAGGCTTGATCAGCGTAAATCTGGAACTGGCTTGGCTGATTCGGAGAGGAGGCCGCAGCGGCAGCGCCCAAGCCTAGTGCACAATCTCGGCAATGGAGGCGTTTGAAGAGAGTGATTTCGTCCCGGGTGGAACACCTGACGGGTCGTCCCCATGCCCGTATTATTCTTCTGAAAACATGCGTGTTCTTCCATATAATGGGCAATGAGGTATGCTTTTCCTTGGAAGACATTTTACGGTACATCAAATCAACCTGGGCCGTTCATTTCTTTGGCTTCTAGGGCCCAGATTAGCCTATACTACACCAGTTTTTGGTAGTATATTTACTCGTTGGGGGCATTTTTGGAACTATATATCAATCACGCAGGCAGGTTTCTTCCCCGCCATGACCAACCTTTCCTCCCATCATCTCTTGGCCCGTCCACGCCACCATGTATTTTTCTGCGATATGCTTCGGGCGACGACGGAGTGAAGCTGACGGCCTAGGTTCATGCCCCAAGCTGGCATGTAACCCACGTACACAGGACACAGCGACGTAGAAAAGCTAACATCACTAGTAGACTCGCCGCCGGCCAGATTACACAATCGCGTCACGCACGTACCCAACAATCAGATCACCGTTTGCTCTCTTAATGCACGTACGCACGCGAGGCGCCCACCGCCGCAAGCGGCCGTCGCACGCCCGCGCTGCCTCGCTCGCCATCGCACCGTCCGCCGCTTTGCCGTTGCTGCTCATCAAATGAAAATCATAGTGGCTAGCGCGCCGTGCGCCACACCAAATAGTTATTTTGTGTTTATGTAGTGGCTGCAGCGGCCGGCGTAGGTATAGCGGAGGTCCTCACGCCGGCGCATGCATGCATTTAGATTTTACGGCGGCATGGTGTCGCAAGTAGTAGACGAACGGTGCTGCGTCGGATGAGATGAGATTAACTTAATTAGTTAGATTAATATTTCGGACTAAATTAGGAAATAACAGATCTACCTCTGGTTGGGAATTACCAATATATCCTTGAACGAAAATTTGATTAATCCATACTGGCCGTTGGATCAACTAAATACTACCCAATATGTTGAGTAGTACGATGCACCGTAAAAAGTCTCAACAGTGAACTCATGCTCCGCTCTTGCTGTGTTCAGTGCATGCCGAAAATGCCTGCTATTCAGTAAATATAATCACTTATAAGCAGCAACCCCTTATAAGAGTTTAGGGTAGCAGCTTGGAAGGACGCCATGGAGGTGATCACGCTGAAGCATATCAGATCAAAACACAAACGCAGAACAAAGCCTCAATTGTAATTTGAACTTTGAAGTACATTCACAGCAAAGAGTTGCATCGCGCTCTTACCTAAACCATTTTGATTCCACCACGAAGCTATTACAGCAAAAACCACTTGCAACAATTGTTTGACGAGGAAAAAGGCATTTGCAAGCAGCAACTCCTGCCCCCTCTGATCCTCTCTGCCAGCACAGCTGAGCTCATCTTTCACTATGCATACCTAAACAGTCTTAACAAACAAACCGTGCGCGATAACGTCCTCCAGAGCACTCCTAACTCACCTCCGCGCTGCAAGCCTGTGCAACGACGCATTCCCCCAACGGCTGATGCAGACCAAGGTAATTCATGCTAACTACAACAACTTCACAGCACAAGTGAAAGTTGCAGTTGGACAAACCAGCAAGACCATATATGCTACTACTGGAGTACTAGATAGCCCTGCACACAATTGACTGCGATGTAAAAAAGAAAAATAAGTTGAAGACGGAACAGAGTAGACGGAAATAATTGGTACAAACATCTTATCCAATTCGATCCGTTACTCCCGCCAGCAATCCAGCCACATAAGACTCACTTGACTTGGGCACAAACAACCCCATCATGCCATACCACATCCAGAAAGCATACCACAGATAGTCCTAACTCACTGCCGCATTGCGAGCCTGTGCAACGACGCATTCCCCAAACGGCTGATGCATTACCAAGGTAATTCATGCCAACTACAACAACTTCACAGCAGAATTTAAAGTTGCAGTTGGACAAACCAGAAAGACCATATATACTACTCCCTCCATTCTGAACTAAAACCACGACACTTCTTTTGGGACGGAGGGAGTACTAGAGTACTAGAAGCCCTGCACGCATTTGACTGCAGGGTACACAAAATGACTGCAAGGTAAAATGAAAAATTATTGGTACAAACATTCTATCCAATTCAATAGGTTTCTCCCACCAGCAATCCAGCCACATAATACTTGACTTGGCACTAACAACCTCATCATGTAACACCACATACAGAAAGCATGCCAATAGTAATGCTGGTTTTTTAGTTGAAGACCCCAGAAATCAACCACATTGAGAAAGCATACCACAGCTTGCCAAGAGAAATGCGGTTTTTTGGTTGCTGCCAGATCCAACAACACCAAGTCTAGCTAGGTAAAAACTAGGCTGTAAGCAAGGTGATGTTAACTAACTTACAGAGATCCTTTCTGCTTTCTACTAGTGCCCGAGGAGGTCAAAAGGGTCAGCAAACCCAAAGTCGGGAGCTATCTTGTTGCTGTAAACAGGACCTCCCGGGTTAGTGCGCCCACTCTTGAAGAGCTGTACTTGGCAAGCCTTGTTGTTCCATTTCACGCTTGCTAGAGGCTTCAGCTTGGCCCTCACATTATCATCTCCAGAGGAGAAGCATTCTTTGGCCACCAGAACCACCATATGCTCCAGCACCCGACCGGTCTCTGCGATGAACTTGAGGAAAGCAAGCTCGCTTCTCAACCCATGGAACTCGTAGAAGAACACCTTCTTCATGCTCTGCACGATGCATTTGATGGGACCGCCCTCCTGCCAGAACTTGAGATTGACCTTGCCAGTGGACTCTTCAGATATGGGAGGGGACTGCAGATGAAATGGTAGCATACATAGTTCAGGTATCTTATCTATAAGCAGGCCAATAGTCATATGATTAATCTGATTCATAGTTCTGACCATGCTAGTACAAGATAGTATTGCAAAATTGCCAATGCAACAACTCTAAGTAGGTAAGTTAACCAATTTTACATAAACATGGAGCGTCTCTAGGTTGGGGAAACAGCGGAGAAAGCCGGGCACTTTCTTGACAGCATTGCGGACACCAAACTGCACCTCCATGGACAAAATCTGGACACTAGGGAGAATGTTCTCCTTGCTACCAGCCTGAAATGGACAGAGAAACCAAGTCATACCATCATATATTGGCATTACAAATAGACACAGCACACAGAGATTAGGTGCACGGCCAATTAAATTAGCCCAAGGACCGACATACTATAGAGAAACTAATTCAGATCATATATTGACATAGCAGGTATGTATACACAAGCGAGCTACATACCACGACAATGGTGTTGCTAATCCCCAACTCTTGCTCTCCTGGCTGAAGGTATCCCAGCACACGCAGGTTAGGTGCACGCCCAATCTTGATCCCGGAAGAGCCGTTCATGGTGGAGTGGTTGTCGTCGTTCCGCTTCCTGAAGGACTTGAGCTTGCCAATTTCCCAAAAGAAGAGCCTCTCCAGGCTAGGGGCATCCACCACATCGATGTACTCCAATAAGGCATGGCCCAGCTGAACGCACCGCAGTCTCTGGCCGACGAGGCGGAGGCGCACTCCGGTCTGGCTTCCCATGAGGACGAGGAACTCCAGGACGGGGCTTCTTTCAAGCATGAATGCCAGATCACGGTCCTCCATGACAGTCATGCAGAGGCCGAGCTCACGGAGGTTGGGGAATCTGGCGCCGCGCGGTACGGCGGCCGTGTCCAGGAGTCTCCAAAGCCCAAGATAGAGGCGGGTGAGGGAGGCGCAGCCGAAGAGCGTGGCGGGGAGGCGCAGATCAATCGGCCAAGGGCGGTTGACAAAGACGAGTTCTTGGACCCCCTTGGCGACGAGGATGTCGAGCCACCGCGATATCTCGCCGCGGTGCTCCTCCATGGTGCTGCGGGTGAGGTGGACGCAGCGGAAGGGCCCCGGATGCGCCGCGAGGATGCGGGACACCGCGACGGTGACGACACGAGGAGAGGGAACGCCGATGGGAAACTGCCCGGCCGCGCCGCCGTCCGGAAGTAGATGGCTGTCGACAAGGGAGAGTGGCGCCATGCGCCAGAGGGGGCGCCAGCGCGAGGTGAGGGCGGAGGTGCGAGCGGCGTCCTTGGCGGGAGGACCGCATCGGGGAGGCGGTTGATGCGGTCGACACCGTCGGGGACCCACGGCATGGCGGAGAGCGAGTAGGCGGCGGTGGGGGAGACCGGCGGGTGCGGGAGGTAGTCGTACAGGAAGTGGAGCAGATAGTTTAAGCCAAGGTCGAGCGTCGCAGGGTCCCGGCCGTCGCGCTCCATGCTGGCGAGCATATCGCTCATGGAGGTGCCGATGATAAACTGCGGTTCGCCCATGGCCGCCGGTGGAGGGGGGTGGCGAGGGTTTCGGTTTGGGGAGAAGCGAGGAATGGTGGGTGGTGTGGCATGTCGCTAGCTAGATGTTGGGCCAGACGTTGGGATCAGGCCCATGAAGCAGCTTCGGCTCAATAAAGAATTTCAATCTTCTAAAGAAAATTCAAATACTGAACACTAACATTTTTTTTTTGCTCTCGAAAAAACACTAACATTTTTTGCAGTGGAAATACCCAATACTAACTTTGAAGCTCACCATTGAAAATATTCTGGAGAAAACAGGAGTTCTTTTGTCTTCGGTGTGGACGTGCCAATTGCCTGTGGCACGAAGAACGTAACACGTCTTTTTTTCATCACTTTGCGGCGAAAGCACAAGAAGCGTGGTGACATCAAGGTATGGAATGATTTCAAAAACTGGATGGTACCCTGCACGTTGTTGTGAGACTCTTAAGGCTATGTACATGGCAATACATGTATTGAATGACTTTGTTTGCAGAGTAGATATATGATCTCATATTAAGTTTTTCTTTTGCTTTTTGCAATGAACACAATACTTGGAGTATAATTACAAAGATAACAAAATACAAATTATGTGATCTACTTTTACTAAACATAGTGATATGATTAAGTTATCTCATGTGACTTGTATAAACATTGATGTATATAAAACACACTCAGAATAGGATCTCCGATATGAAGACGCTTTGAAAGTTATGTATGGATTGCCATTTTGATATACTTATTTTGTATTATGTGCGTCGCTTGTCGTAAATCAATCATCATACCTGCATTGTTAAGATATTTGAATAAATAATGAATGACCATTGTGTAATAGCTTTGTTTACTTGACAATGAGTAATAGAACTCCAATTAATATCAACAATGAGAACAAAACCAATCATGGTTTTCAGAGCAAAAGATTACCAATTCGTTTTTTTTTTTTTGAAGAGAGCACCAATTCTTCACTGGCCTGAAAAGAGCATGAGAACTTGCACATGGATAAGCACCGAGATCCAAATTATCCACATAGTCAAAAATGACAATAATCGTCAAAGGTATTCTTTTGACATACTTTCAGTTTCAGTTAAGTGGAATGTCTTTCATATGAAGCTACCAAGTGCAAAAAGCAGTGCAGAATATCCATGGAAAGAATGCGTTAATTCATGGGAACTAGTAAGAATATAATATAATATTGATCGCACATACCCCTCAAGTAAACTAAATGTCTCATACTGCCAAGCACATTGCCCTCTGTGAACTGCATTGATAACCATCAATGAGAAAACAACACGTTACATTACTATATCATGCAAATTATCTTCTGATGAAATTTTCCTTAGTAGAAAGTGTCAGGGTCTAGACTGTATGAAGACCTGGTATCTAGATTTTTGCCACTTCCTTCATGTGGCTTTGCAGAATGGGGACATTCTAGATTGCATCCATAAAACCATCACATAGCTCGTTGGTACCTTGATTACTATGCCATTAGCACCTCTTTTCTTCTTTTTATTTACTACTAGTGATGTCTAGAAATCACACATTCAAACAACACTTTCAGGCTCATGGCAAAGCAAGCGGGTTTTTTTCATCATCAACTCATTGTCTAACACGGTAGCTAACTGACAGCAATCAATCATCATCTGTGCTTCCAGATACACCACAACGGAAGTCATTTTTTTGTTCCATCTGAGGAGAACAACAAGCATAAAGGAGAAGATCCCTGATACTGGATCAAGATTTCACACCATGCCTGTCACGGCAACCGAAATTCTTGGTGACCTGTCTTGTCTTCAATATTGTTTCCCTAAATCCAGCTTCATAAAATTCCTTTCCAGAAAACTTCAAACATTTGCTCTTCTTGATAACCACTAGAAAAGGGTATTAAATGACAGGGGAGGCACAAAGGTACACTGTACGACACAATGCACAGACGAATATATGAGGATAAAATGAAATCTGTTGGGAAACTTGTGCATTGCTGCAATGCAGATCAATGTTGATCCTCACACCTGAATTTACAGACTATCCATTGCAATTGCATGAAGAGACAATATGCCCATATGTTGGGTTTTTCTGATTCAGCATTCATGCAAATTACACGACGAGACAATTAAAAGCAGAGCACACAAACTACGATATCTATAGAGGATACTATAGATGCAAAAGAGTGTCACTTGAAGACCATGCATACCCGAGTATCATTTCCGCTGGTTTGACGCAAGGATGGCAATGAGCTCGTACAAAACAGAGGGGTATGTCGTTGCTATATGCCCCCATCCATCAGTTGCCATTAGTGTCTGCAAACGCGAGGGGGATAGGACTTGGATAAACTTCAAGCACGCCGCCGTCGGTCCTGCGCGGAAAGGTGGAGAGTTTGCGCCGTGGCTGCTCCGTGCGTGCGCTGGGCCTGCCTGGTGCTAGGGTTCAATATTGACCTACTACACGTTATTGGGCTTTACTGGGCGTTATTAGGCTCACAACACTGTTTTGGGTAACGCCAGAAATTTAAATCGAGCTGAATTTTTTGAGTTAAAAAATATATTTCCAAAGTAAATTTGTGTGAAGGAAAACTAAAATCATGAATTTGTGTTAAGGAATTAAAAAAACAAAAACCATGGTTGTGTGGAAGGTTTTTAAAAATCGATGACATTTTGACAAGTTTTAAGAATTTTTCTGAACCTACAAATTCATATTTAGCTGTGGGGTAGAATTTTTTAATACATTTAAATTTTTAAATACATGTGAAAGATTTACCGATACACATTGAACATTTTTTTTAAAACATGACGTAATGTTTCTTGAAATACATGTTGAACATTTTTCAACACATGACGAACATATTATTTCAAAGTATCATAAACATAATTTTAAAAATGTATGAAGATTTTTAAATGTTACAATCTTTTTTGAACGGTGAAAACATTATTTTGAACTTGTTTTTTGACACTACATAATCATTTTATAAAATCTACGCACATTTTTACCCTTGAGGCAAGCGGTCGCTACGCCTCGCCGCCATCTAGACAAAGGCATGCCTCTCTGCGTGCCATGCGCCAAGGAAGCCATCCTAAGTGGCCTTTTTTTCTAGGAAAAGAGTGGGCTAGTTTTTCTTTTTGCCAAAAAATGGGTGGCCAGTTTTTCTATTCACTAGAGGGTAACACGCGCTTTGCTGCGCCCACTTAGATTTTGAATTTAATTTTCTTTTCCTGTAAAGGGTTTTATGGCAATTAACATTTCATGCATATCGTCGAGCAAATGCAGATCCCCGTGGATGCTATTGGGTTGGCCATGTAGTCCGATCCTTCCGGTTTTGGAAAGGTTGAATTCGATATTTTTTCTTTTCTTTTTTCTCGACTTTTCTCATATTTGTTTTCATGTTCCATTTTATATTTGTTTATTTTTTGTAATTAGCGAATATATTCAAAATTATTAATATTTTTTGAAATTCAAGAACAATAATTTAAATTATTGAAAAAAAATAAAAAATTCATAAATGTTTTCTGCAAAATTGTGAACATTTGTTTAACAATCCATGATGATATTTCATATTTGTGAACATGTTTTAGATTTAAAAACATGTTTTAATCCTCGTATATTGTTCAAAAGTTGTGACATTTGTATAAAAATCATGAACAACTATAAAACTTGTGAACATTTTGTAGAACCCATGAATATTTTTCTGATATTCGTGAAGAAGTTTTAAATTAAGATCATTATTTAAATTCATGAATATTTTTAAAATCAGTGTTTTTAAAGTTAACAAATAAAACAAATTTATGAGTGTTTTTAAAGTTTTGGAAAAATACTTTAGTAGAATGTCGGTTCTGATACTTTCATGTGGGACCCATGATCCAACTGGACCCTTAAAGACAGGGTCCACTTCCGAGGACAAAACTTTGGAGCTTTCATAGGGAGCTTAATAATTGTAACTTGGAAGGATTGGGTTTCATGAAGAGATTCTTTTTTCAAGACCACTTGTGAGGAGATTCTGTTAACGACACGACATGGCATGGGTCATGATGGGTGTGCTTGGCTAGCTGCAGCTCCAACTCCTCTGCTCTGTTCCTTGCTCTCTGCCTCGACAAGATTTATTCAGCAAGGTTTACCTTCTGTGTTCTCTTTGGACAACTGCATTTGCATATGCTTGTTTCATCGGCTCGCAACAACGCGAGATTTATATATTTTATTCATTGGCCCTGGCTATGCGGGCAGCATAGCGAGATTTATATGTTCGATTCACATTTATGGAACGTTGGTCAATCAAAACAGGGAGGAAAATTTGGCAATGATGGAACCGGGGGGGGGGGCATAGGGAGGACGAAAATCTTATGGAGAGACCAGTTGAAACAACAAAATCATGGTGGACCCCCTTGAGGATGGTAGTAGCATCGAAGTAAGCGTGAGCCATAATTAAGGTGTCGTTTGCATATTGCAGAGTGCTGGTGGGAGGGAGTGGTCGATGGGGTGGTAGAGAGAGTTTGGGTCGAAAGCCTTAAGGATCAAACATTGAAGTAGATCGGCAGCCATGAGGAAGAGGTAGGGGAGAGAGGATCCCCTTGGCTCAAACCACAACGATAGTTGATCCAAGATCCCGGGATCCTATTTAGTAGGACCACCATTTTAGAGGAGAGAAGAGAGTTAATCCAGGAAGAGCAAGCCGGAGGGAACCCCCGGAGGTATAGGATTGCAAATAGTCCATCCTAGGAGATAAAGTTGAAGGCCTTAAAAAAGTCGAGCTTGAAGATGATAGTTTGCTTTTTCGATAGTGGCAACAAAAGATGATATCCACCGCATAGATAAAAGTTTTCTGCGAAGTTTTGACCAGAGATGAAGCCGGTTTGATCTGTATGAACTAGAAGAAGGATGGGGGGTTTTAATCTGGCGTAGGGAATCTTGTCAAGCTCTTTGGAGTGGCAATTCTAGAGGGAGACGAGTCTGAAAGCGTCAGCAAAGGCGGAAATTTCTTTTTTGAGAGTAGGATCATGTGAGCTCTGTTGAAGCGTTCAACTGAGACTTTGAGGCCCTGGAAGAAGGCAAGGATGAAGCGTTTGACAAAGTGCCAGAACTTGCGATAGAAGGACGAGCTAAACCATCAGGGCCTGGGCTAACGTTAGGGTTCATCTGAAGAAAGGAGTGTCGAATTTCCTGATCGGTGAAGGGGTCAGCATGGTGGTTGAGTTGAGCGGGAGGAGGGGCGGGTAGAGGTGAGCAAGAGAGAACCGTACACAGGAAGCATCTGAAGGCAAATTGCCAATTAAACATATAAAGACTGAAGAAGTGCTAGGCACAACCGATGGCTCGAGCGCACCGCACCATGTGAGGGGAAAAACCACCGCACCACTGTTGGGGAACGTAGTAATTTTAAAAAAATTCCTACGCACACGCAAGATCATGGTGATGCATAGCAACGAGAGGGGAGAGTGTTGTCTACGTACCCTCGTAGACCGACAGCGGAAGCGTTATGACAACGCGGTTGATGTAGTCGTACGTCTACACGGCCCGACCGATCAAGCACCGAAACTACGACACCTCCGAGTTTTAGCACACGTTCAGCTCGATGACGATCCCCGGACTCCGATCCAGCAAAGTGTCGGGGATGAGTTCCGTCAGCACGACGGCGTGGTGACGATCTTGATGTTCTACCGTCGCAGGGCTTCGCCTAAGCACCGCTACAATATTATCGAGGATTATCGTAGAGGGGGGCACCGCACACGGCTAAGAGAACGATCACGAAGATCAACTTGTGTGTCTATGGGGTGCCCCCTGCCTCCGTATATAAAGGAGTGGAGGAGGGGAGGGTCGGCCCTCTCTATGGCGCGCCCTAGAGGAGTCCTACTCCCACCGGGAGTAGGATTCTCCCTTTCCTAGTCCAACTAGGAGTCCTTCCAAGTATTAGGAGTAGGAGACAAGGAAGGGGAAGAGGGAAGAGAAGGAAGGAGGGGGCTCCGCCCCTCCCCCTAGTCCAATTCGGACTAGTCAATGGGGGGGCACGCGGCCTGCCTCTCCCTCTCCCCTAAAGTCCAATAAGGCCCATATACTTCTTCCCCCGTATTCCCGTAACTCCCCGGTACTTCGAAAAATACCCGAACTACTCGGAACCTTTCCGATGTCTGAATATAGTCGTCCAATATATCGATCTTTACGTCTCGACCATTTTGAGACTCCTCGTCATGTCCCCGATCTCATCCGAGACTCTAAACTCCTTCGGTACATCAAAACTCATAAACTCATAATATAACTGTCATCGAAACCTTAAGCGTGCGGACCCTACAGGTTCGAGAACAATGTAGACATGACCGAGACACGTCTTCGGTCAATAACCAATAGCGAAACCTGAATGCTCATATTGGCTCCTACTTATTCTACGAAGATCTTTATCGGTCAGAACGCATAACAACATACGTTGTTCCCTTTGTCATCGGTATGTTACTTGCCCGAGATTCGATCATCGGTATCCCAATACCAATTTCAATCTCGTTACCGGCAAGTCTCTTTACTCGTTCTGTAATACATCATCTCGCAACTAACTCATTGGTTGCAATGCTTGCAAGGCTTAAGTGATGTGCATTACCGAGAGGGCCTAGAGATACCTCTCCGACAATCGGAGTGACAAATCTTAATCTCGAAATACGCCAACCCAACATGTACCTTTGGAGACACCTGTAGAGCACCTTTATAATCACCCAGTTACGCTGTGACGTTTGATAGCACACAAAGTGTTTCTCCGGCAAACGGGAGTTGCATAATCTCATAGTCATAGGAACATGTATAAGTCATGAAGAAAGCAATAGCAACATACTAAACGATTAAGTGCTAAGCTAACGGAATGGGTCAAGTCAATCACAACATTCTCCTAATGATGTGATCCCGTTAATCAAATAACAACTCTTTGTCCATGGTTAGGAAACATAACCATCTTTGATTAACGAGCTAGTCAAATAGAGACATACTAGTGACACTCTGTTTATCTATGTATTCACACATGTATTATGTTTCCGGTTAATATAATTCTAACATAAATAATAAACATTTATCATGAAATAAGGAAATAAAAAATAATTTTATTATTGCCTCTAGCGCATATTTGCTTCAACCACCGCACCGCCGCGCGTGGGAAAAAACAGCACCGCCGCAACCGCCGCCCGCGACCCTCGTTCCTCCTCCCGCCGCCGCCGCCGCCCACGATGGACGAAGTGAGAGGAAAAGAGCCTCGGGAGACCGCCGCCTCTCCTCACCGGCCTTCTCCCAGGTTCCCGATCTGGAGCCTCTCCTCACCTTCTCCTAGATCTGGAGCGGGAGGGACGGACGCCGGCGAGGCCAGCCTCCCCTTCACATGGAGGTACTCCCCCTCTCCCCCCTGTGCCCTCTCTCTTCCCCCGCCTCTTTCTCTTCCCGCGTTCTCGATCCGGCGCCACCACACATCGTGATTCTAGATCGGGCTGCATCTCTCACTGCCAAAAGAGAGCATGGCTGGTGTGGTCTTCATGAAACCATGGCTGCCAGTATTGAGGTCACTTGCTATTCCTGCTTTTACTAATGTAAATTTTACTTATTTGTTTTGGTGGCTTAGGTGAACGCCCACAACCCGCCTTTGATTCTTGAGGTGTATTGTGTACTCTAAGATACATTGCCCTTGATGCTTTTTGTGATTTGGCATGGATGTTTGGTTCCTATTAATTTAAAGGTTGTAGTAATGACATTTTCTTTATCATACTAATGAATTTACAGCTTAATCTATCATGCATAATAATGGAATTTTTGGTTCCTGTTAATTTGGGGTGTAGCCAATCTCCTCTCTCTCACACAATCTGAATTTTTTAGCCATGCGTTTCAGCTCATAAAGGCTGAACTATATCTGATTTTTTGCTGCATGTTTCAGGGTCAGGATTCTGTACTAGACGTGATGAGATAAAATGAGGTCTGAATTTTTTAGCCATGCTTTCTTAGCTCATGAAGGCAGGAGCATATGTGATTTTTCTGTACCACCTTCCCGCGGCTCTGAGGATTTTGTCTGCTCGCTGCCTCTCCGCTATTTATTTGTTGTGTCTACTGCATTGTTTGTTCTGCCACCCTTTTCCTCAGTTGCTAGCGGGGGGCCTTGGCTTATCGTATTGTTTGTTGCCTTCCTCTCATAGGTTCGTTGGTATTGTAAACCATTTTTGTTGTAGTAATAACTACAATGTCAAATAAATTTACATTTCACCTTGCTTCCACTATTATTCAAGTTTTTTCCTGCTTATTGGTCGTACTAGCAAGATGGTTTTTGTTTTTTTACCGTGTCTAACATAGTGTATTTCTACGATTTTTCTCTGTTAAAACGTATCCACTTCCATGCTCTTTTCTCTATTTTAGTACACAATAGTATGGCTGCATACTACCAATTGCAGAAATTATTCATTTGCCACTAAAATATATATTTTCCTATTCACAAATTAAATAAAAACAAAGATGAAGTTGGTCCCCGGATGCCTAATATGTTCTTTCATATCCTGGTCAGTTTACCAGGTAACAGAATTAATACTTCTTGTTGGTTCAATAGTCAATACCAGTGTTGTGAGAAAATTCCTTACGGTTGTTGTATTTTGGTAGCTTCTTCTTTTGCAAGTGGCAAATTACTGTTATGTATATGTGGAATCCGATTAAATCTGTGCATTGGTTTCAGTCATACTTTTCTAAATGGAGTATAGTTCAAGACTGTTTTGTTCATTAAATCATTCCTTCTACCTTCCAAGACTGTTTTACTATTCTGGGATTTATCTATTTTACGATCATTACTATGTTTTCATTGACATGGTAATATGAATAGTCTCCTGTACATAAGCCCAAGAACATAACAGGCCTAGAACTTTTTTAGGCTTTGTATTTGTGTTTTAGGAAAAAAAATACAATCAAGTTTTGGAATCCATTTAGTCGTTGATCAAGTATGTATCCTAAGATCTTTATCAATATTTAGTAGCCTAACATCTTTCTCAATGGTGCATGTGGTTGAGCTAAAAGGGTACTCAAAACGTGTGACTACTTGGCTGTGGTGGATGTTTTAGCCTTTTCACTAATTTTCGTGTGCCAATAATTTGCCAGATTAGCTTGTTGAATTAATTCATTTTTTTTGTGAGACATGTACGAATTTGCAACCTGCAGTATAAGGAAAACATAGTATATTTTGTCATCTTTCCCGCATAGGGAAATTATATTGCTTACTTATCTTTTGCTTTCTGAAAATTACGCTTTGGCCTTTGACTGTATAAATGACTATGTCCACTTTTAATTCGGGTGTCTTGTAGAGGAGATGGTCAGCAGGGCGAAAATGTTGTTTACCATGTGTTTTGATTGATTATATGCTTCAAGTATGGAGCGGTTGAAAGGCAAGGGACAAGCTCCTGTGACTAAAATACCTAGGTATTTCAATCAGGATTGTGCACTGCTATAGCTTTCTGGCTCTGTCAGTTTGGTAACGTCTAATAAACTTTTATGTTTATAAATGCAGCAAATCACCGTGCCATAGGAATGTTGGTCACAGGCTCTCCACTTCGCTTTCCAAGACCAAGGGAACTACATCATTTGCGGTTGTGCCTAAAGATCCTACCCAAACTGGAAAAACTGCTTTTCCTGGAGATGTTGTTGACCCTGCATCCACAACAGATGTTAGTACTCATGTTCAATTACACTCTTATTGTTTCCCCTTTTGCACATTACTCACCTGATGAGCATCGCCATGTCATGATAGGAAACTAAGCAAGATGCTGCTGCTGCTGCAGCTACCGAAGATGTGAAGCACACAAAATTTAGCTTCTTAGACAAAGAAAGTTCAATGTACTATTTGCATCATTGACTGCTAATTTAACTTCTTTTCATTGAAGTACCCTGGTAGATTAATTCCATGTCTGTAATTATATTATGTATCTTAGCCCAGTTACGGAGCTCAAAACTTGCTAGATGCATGTTTTTTGACTGAGATGTTTGTGCTTTCAGGATACACATCTGTTAGTTTAACTCCTTGTTTTGCTTACTAAGTATGAGTCCTTAATTCGTGCTGCTATGTAAAAGCCCATAACCAATTGATTTTGAATCATTCTAACAGTAGTGTTGCTTTGTTGGACCATATAGTAAACGATTTCATTCATCTTTGAATGCCACCTGTATCATCAAAAAACAGGCAAAAACATGGTTACCATCATGTCCACTTCCATACTCTGATTGTTACGGAGCTCAAAACTTGCTAGATGCATGTTTTTTGACTGAGATGTTTGTGCTTTCAGGATACACATCTGTTAGTTTAACTCCTTGTTTTGCTTACTAAGTATGAGTCCTTAATTCGTGCTGCTATGTAAAAGCCCATAACCAATTGATTTTGAATCATTCTAACAGTAGTGTTGCTTTGTTGGACCATATAGTAAACGATTTCATTCATCTTTGAATGCCACCTGTATCATCAAAAAACAGGCAAAAACATGGTTACCATCATGTCCACTTCCATACTCTGATTGTTACGGAGCTCAAAACTTGCTAGATGCATGTTTTTTGACTGAGATGTTTGTGCTTTCAGGATACACATCTGTTAGTTTAACTCCTTGTTTTGCTTACTAAGTATGAGTCCTCAATTCGTGCTGCTATGTAAAAGCCCATAACCAATTGATTTTGAATCATTCTAACAGTAGTGTTGCTTTGTTGGACCATATAGTAAACGATTTCATTCATCTTTGAATGCCACCTGTAGCATCAAAAAACAGGCAAAAACATGGTTACCATCATGTCCACTTCCAAACTCTGATTGTGTTAATGCTCCTCCATGAAAAACATAAACAATCCTTCTTACTAATGAACAACATCACATACAAAAAAATCAGACCCCTGCTATTCTGAATCATTTTATTATCTTGCTATTCTGAATCATTTTATTATCTTCTCATATGATGCATATACGATTGCTCATACTATCTTCTTTGTCATCAGCCTACAGTGATGGAAAAAATCAGAATCCCAACAAAAGTGTTGTTCGATGCTATGATGCAGCAGCTAGGCCTCCCAAATGCAGTGTACTCAACACAGAAGGCAAGAGCAATTGGTCTTGACGCAACTATTCACTTCTATCCCTCCAAGCATCAACTGGACAACAATCTTCCAAGACAATCAATATCAACCCATGTATCCAACAAACTAGAAGATGTTGAAGACCAACTAGCAAACGAAGATCTCAAGTACATGAAAAGCATCCACAGTAAAGTGCTGCAGGACATAAACTACGACAAGATGCAACTGCTCCAGCAGAAGTGTGAAGCTCTTGAGCATCAGCAGAAAGAAAAGGACAACCTTATAGACTATTTTAGCAATAGCTAGTGCGATAGGCTCGGTGGAGATCACATGCCAGCAAAGGAACTTTACCGTATAATAGATAGCAACTTCACGGCCAGATCAACATCCAGAGACAATGATCTGAATCATATATTATCGCAAGCAAGATATGTTACTGATCGTCCCACTGATACATCCACGCAATCAGAGTATGAACTCCAACAAACAAACAAGTACTACTTGAGCTTGGATGATGATGTTGAAGGAATTTTTGTTATGAACAATGAAAACATTCAACCACAACCACTATGAACAATTGCCTGAACAAGTTTTCAGCTCCAATGGTCCACCAAGCATAATGCATATAAGATGTATCTCTCTCTATCGTAAGCTTCTTAGAACACTATGTATCATGAATAATCCATGTGTATCAATCTGCCCTTAAATATATTTATGTTCACTCTTTCAATACTTGCCTTACTCTCGCCCCTTGCGCCATCGGCGCAACTGGTCATCTAGTAGATTGAACGAGTTGTAGTATCTGTGTAGGGTTTTTTTTGCGGAAAAACTTTCAATCTATTTATTTTCAATCATGGCAGTACAACGAACACCAGAAATAAAAATTACATCCAGATCCGTAGACCATCTAGCGACGACTACAAGCACCGAAGTGAGCCGAAGGCGCGCCGCCGTCATCGCCGGAGCCGAACACAACTTGTTGTAGTAGATAGTCGGGAAGTCGTCGTGCTAAGACCCCATAGGACCAGCACCCCAGAACAGCAACCGCCGCCGATGAAAAATAACGTAGATCGAAAGGATCCAAACCGAAGACGCATGAACGCAGACGAACAACGACGAGATCCGAGCAAATCCACCAAAGATAGATCTGCCGAAAACACACCTCCACACGCCCACCAACAATGCTAGACGCACCGCCGGAACGGGGGCTAAGTGGGGAGACCATTATTCCATCTTCAGGGAGCCGTCGCCGTCTCGCCTTCCTGAGTAGGACACAAACCCTATAACAAGATTGAAAAAAACTTATAAAAACGGATCCCTCCCGCCGGCCCTTGCCAGGATCCACCGCGCCTCCATAGCCCTAGGGCCACCGAAGACGAGGCGGATCTGCACCCGCACCGGCGAGAGGCACGAACCCTAACTTTCTTTCTTGAAGAAGGAGGAGGAGGCGTAGCCCTGGCTCTAGGTAGATGGCCGACATATACTTATTTCTGTATCACACGAGAGGTGGCTGATTGTTACTCCCTTCACCCGAAAAAACTTATCCAAGCTTGTCGCTCAAAGGGACAAACTTTTTCGAACGAAGGGAGTACCTGTTAAAAAGAGCATGACTTTGAGACTTAGGGACTTGCAGGTGTCAGGGGGAGTCTCTTCTTGAGATATCCTCATTTTAATGATATCACATTATGCTATCTTTCTTTGTGAGTATATGTTTCAGGATCTCATCAAAGATTTTTATGAAGAACTTTTGAAGGAGAATCTTTTGAGATGATAGAGCTTCCTGGACAATCGTGAAGATGATCTACATGGTCAAGCGTAGATTAGGGGGAGTGTTAAAAATAATTTTGTAATTAGGGGAAAATCTCCCCTTGCCCAACCGTCGTTGCGGTTTGTCCCGCAACCGACGCCTCCCTTCGATCTCCTGGAACCGACGCCTCCTCGAGGGATCGTTGTGTCTCTTCGGTACATATAAAAGGGGGGCCTGTAACCATCGATCGAGGATTCGATCATTCTGATTCAAACAGCTACCGCTACTACTACATGCTATGGAATTAATTGTTAACCTCACGATCCTGACAATAGTTCTTTTTTCACGATTCTTTGTGTGGTTACTATTTCACCAGTATGTTTCTGCAAGATGTGTGCTAATCAATCCTAAATTTCCAGCAGATTAATTAACTTTTTTCTTTTCTTAATTTTATTAAGAGGTCTGCATTTTTATTGTTGTTGAAATTTTCTATTGATCATATTCTAGATCAGCAGATTAATTAACTGTATTAATGCCGCTTTTGATCTTATTCTAGATCAGCCTTAGCAACTCAGTATCCATTTAGTATTGTGTCCTCCTAACGGCATCAATGTCTATATTACAAGTAGTAGTTTGGTCAGTTGTCCTCTATGGCATGGTGATAATGGTCTTTTGTTTGCATTGCCTACAGTGCAGGTTTGTATAGTTACAGTTAACCAATATCATGCATCTCCTACACATTTTTACCTGCAAAGTAATTGCCGCATTGTTTGTCAAGTAATTCCAAAGTAAGATGGGCTATGTGAAGAGTCAATATTTTCTCTCTTCATAATTGCGTGATTGCTTTCAGACTGCCCTGGTAGATAATGGATATAGTTTTACAATACAATCAGGCAATATAATTGTTCCCAATTCATATATATAAACAATATTCAGGACAAAAAAGAGTGCAACCGACAGATATTGTCATGCGAGACAAATGTTTTTTTGACATATCATCATGTAACAGTTCAATGAGTGGATGGTCAATGTAAAAACGCTACAAAGAAAAAAGGCGCAGCAACGCGCACGACTGCCTCTAGTAAATGAGAAAGCAGGTAACCAATTCTGACAGAAATTAAACGATGTAAGCACAAACAAACAATTCTGATACCACAATAAAACCTTCCTGCATAGCTCATGCACCTGTCTTCCACCCAAAATGGAGGTTTTGCATCACTGAGAGAACAGCTGTGAAAAACAATACTCAGACAACTCCACAGGTTATGACGCTAACGAAAGGTAACCGCGAGCAACGGAAACAGAAGGGGGGGTACAGGTGACATAACATAGTTCATACATAGTCTTAATACAGCTCATATAATAACTATAGTGATAGAGTGGGTGATGAGACAATATAGATGAGATGAGTAAAACAAAGGGACGGTCTAGAGGGATCCTTCGAATATCCATAATAATCCATAATCCTAAAATAAACAGAAGACAGGCAAAAGAAGACTAGACATTAACCGTGAAACATGATAATCCACTACACCCTGCATTGATACCCAGCACAATTCTCAGGTCAAACAGCTCTTATGCAACCTCATGCCAGCTCCTTCCCAAAATTAATCACATGGCGTCATCTCCAGTACGCTTCTTGCTAGGGGCTTTCAGCAACGGCATCCCTGGTCGTTTCGGTATTCGCATTGGATCTGTCATATCAAATTCCACGTGTCTTCAGTAATAGTTTGGGTAAGAGTAACTGATCCATAGACAACTAGCACTAATATAACCAATATCTTATACATTTCCATGCAGAAAGACTAGTGAAAAAAGACCAAACTTGATAAGCATGTAACTGTAAAATATCCAAATCTCAAAGCAACTACTCCCTCCGATCCATATTATTCGTCGCTGATTTAGTACAAATCAGCGACAATTAATATGGATCGGAGAGAGTATAAAAAAAAGGGTATTTTTGTACTTCAAGTGGTCAACACTAATCCTGATTCCCCTGGAAAAAGCCCGGCAATCATGATTTAATTAGTAGATCTATGCAGCCCATTCTAATTTGCTGCGGTTACGGAAGTCGGTTGATCGGTTTTTGGATGACTTGCGTAGCAGCCAACCAGCCATACGAACAGGAACCCAGTACTACTACAACTCATTATGATTTCCAACCTCTTGTTTTACACGAGAGATCACATCACCAAGATGGGTACCACTCATCGTTGCTAGTATGAACAACCATTGGAAGTTGTTTCTCTGGTGAAAGCAGTTCTGAATTTTGTGGCCCAATTAAGAACCAGGATCAGGAATTAGAATTTGTCTCCGTAATTGAAATCCCAAGCCCACCATGACATGTTGGTAACTGGCACTACATATCCAGAATTAGATCCCATCATTCATCGGAACCTACCAGAGATTCGATCGAAAACAAAGGCAAGATTCGTGTGATCTGGATCAGTTGAACGGCAGGGCTGACCGTGATTGATCCCATGTGTGGATATGCACGTTCAACAACAGCATCTGGAGACAATGTCTGATGGTGAAAAATCAGGAAGATTTCGAGTTTTTTTTGGGGGGGGGGGGGGGGGGTGTGTGTGTGTGTGTGTGTGTGTGTGTGTGTCAGAGAGCAACTAGAGATTAGATCTATTCTACCCTTTTTTATTGAAGGAATCTCGGCCTTTGATCTGCATTGAAAATTGCAAACTTTTTAAGGGGGGGGGGGGGGGGGGGGGGGTGTACCGAAGCAAGCCTCGAAACTATACTACTATGTCAGAGGAGAAGTGTGAATTGTTCTGGTGAGAATTTCACTCTTAGCATCCCCACACTGCTGGCATTTGACTTGCGTACTGGCTGCATACCAGGTCCAATCTCATTTGCTACACCTATATAACGTGTTTAAAACCTTGCTAGGTTCTTGCCGAATCAGCAGTGCCAAGCCGCGTCTACTAGACCTGTCTTGGGATGAATGGTACCATGGCCTAGG
Source organism: Triticum monococcum (assembly GCA_034509565.1). NCBI lineage: Eukaryota > Viridiplantae > Streptophyta > Magnoliopsida > Poales > Poaceae > Triticum > Triticum monococcum. The sequence continues at coordinate 746,536,264 of CM067843.1, read as the reverse complement.
AAATGTTAGTTCAGTTGGATTCAGATTATCCACCCAAAACCCTACACTATCTGTGTGGGTGTGATATGATGATGATACCAAGAAAAACAGCATTATAATGTGGTAATTTAGCATGTGCTGCGAGTAACAGAGCAGTGGTGAAAACGAGTTACCTAGAGCAGGTTTGAGATACGCAGAGATCCTGCTTGCCTCGTAGCCCCTGCCTAAACCGAGAATCCTCTTGGCGTCAAACAGGTCCACTTCCTTAACAGTCTTGTTCCTCATGTCAAGAGCAAGCACCCATGCTGTGTGGTGGCTCTGGCGGTAGTCAATCTTGGCGAGGAAGTAAACAATGTCATCATCCTGCAGGCTGAGGCTGGGCAGGCCAACATGGAGAGTGGACAAGGTTGGGAGGGGAGCCTTGATGACATTGCCAGCATCGACCATCAGCTTATCCAGCGCTGATTGAGGGCGTAGACGGGTTGATTTAATGCGGTGACCCACGGCCCAATCTGTAGGGGAGAAGCTGCTGGTCCTGACGCTCCATGTGACGGCCTTCCAGTGATGGGAGGTTTTATGGTAGCTGTCGAAGTGAACATGCATGTCGACAAACTTGATGAAGTTACCAACGACGGCAATGTCCCGAACAGACCTTGGATCCCCACAACCAATTTCCTTTATGGGCATGATGGGCTTGGGCAGCTCCAGGCAGCGGAGCTTGGGTTGTTCGTCGAGGACGTCGCAGAAGATGATGCCCCGCCATAGATCGACCCAGGCCACGGTGCCTCTGTCTCCTCCTATGTTGAGGAGCGTCTTGGATGTTTCGTGGAGGGGTGGATATGAGTTGACCACCACCGGCTTCTTGCTCCAGGTATTGGTATCAGAGTGGTACAAGCAGAGGTGAGAAGTTTCGGGATCTCCGAACTCAAGAGCTTGTGCGGCAACGACGTAGGTGCAGTCATGGTGGTGCTCCTGGCCATGGACATGGCGGCCAAGGCCAAGGCCATGGCCATGGTGGCGTAGGGCGGCGTGGCAGGGGCGGAGGGCTAAGCCACCGCTGTCGTGGTGGTGGTGGTGGTGGTGGTGGTGGTGCGTTTGCAGTGTTGGCTGCACTTGCGCACGATGGCAAGTGTGTACTCGTCGAATTCGTGTTGGCGGCCGGGGTGGGGGAGGTGGTGGAGCTTGGCGGCGCGGGCGTCGTAGACGAAGTATTCTCGTTTGCTGAGCAAGACGGAATCGGAAGGATGGGTACCGACGACGGCCCTTAGGACAAGGAGGCCGCCATCGGTCTCTGTGGTCAAGATTTTGGGCTGGACGGGGAACATGGTGTGGTCCATGTCGGTGGCGTGGAAACACAGGTAAGAGATGAGCGGGGGAGCGACGGGGCAGAAGGTGACCTTGATGGGGCCCTTGAGTATGGAGCCCATTGCAGGGAACTCGGCGGTGGTGTGGTGGCGGTGGTGGCGTTGTCGCGGTCGGCAAGGTAGGCGAATTGGTCGATGAGGACGAAGGGCCGCCACTGGCCGTCGTCGGGATAGCCATATGCAGGAGGAGTCGGGGGCCACTGTATGGCCTCCTCCTCGCTGTCGCTGTCCATCCAGTGCTCACCTCCGTCGACTTTCTCCTCCTCACTTGCGTCGGATTCCTCCTCACTTAAGTCCATGGATCCCAGATCGACTGCCTTCAAAGTCTCCGTCTTGGAGCTCTTCATCTCAGATCGATTGCCTTCAGCTTCAGTGCGCCAATCGATCGATCGATCTGTCTTGTCTTAGGTGTGTGTGTGTGGATGGATTTAAGAGGGGGAAGGGGAGGCTTAGTGGCGACCGGAATCGGAGTCGGAGATTGCAGTCGCCACCGCCAGCCGCCTCTGCCTGCACATGTCGACCAACAGGGAGTGTCGAGGCTGCCTTTGCCAAGGCATGTGCCTGCCTATTCTCAAAGCGAAAAACTACTTTAACAAAATCTAAAGTTCTAGTTCTAATCTCATCCAAAACAAAAGCATAAGAAGAAGATGGCGCAGCACCATTAATATCTGAGACGACTTGCGAGCAATCTGAAGCTATTATCACATGTGATTGTAGGAGATCTTGAGCAAGCGCGAGGGCCTCATTGCATGCTTGAGCTTCCAAACTTGCTGCCTCCACTAGGCCATCAAATACCACCGCCGACGAACCGATGTAGCTGCCATCTTTATCCCTGCATATTGCCGCGCTTGCGGTCGGGGGGGGGGGGGGGGGGGGGGGGGGGGGGAGTGAGTGAGCGGTGCTGCGGGGCTAGGGTTTTATTCGGGCCTCCTAATCGCCACTCCGGGCTGAACTTGGGCCTCCCACGTATGTACAACTTGATCTGGGCCGGCAAGCTCCCATTGGTTTTACTTGCTCTCAAAAAAAAAGGTTCACCAGTTTTCCTTCTGGTTTTTATTTTTTTTCGTTCATTTTTTGTTGCATTCTTTATTTTTTTTCAATTCTTGAACAGTTTATAATTTTTGGGGAACATTTTACGAAATTCTAAATGTATTGTACATTTATCAATCATTTTTTCCAATTAAAAAAACTTTTTCTTCAAAAAAAGTACGTAGAGAGTACTTTTAATAAGGAACTGCCCAACAAACCGATCAAAAGAATCACTAGTCCTACAAGTACCCGACAAAATAGTAGCACCGCCAATCCGTGTTTCGGCCGGTCCACACGAGGGTTATGCCTGTGCCAGCTTGCGAGTATGGGGAGCGTCCTACCCATACTTAGGACTTGGCCTTTTGTTGATAGTTTGGAATTACACATCGATGGATTGTGTGTGTGTGTTTTTTTTTTGTAGAAACAGAGAAACGGAATGCTTTGTTTGCAACATGGGTAACCTAAATTATAATTTAGATATAAATGAGGACGCAACAAAAAGTATGGATTTTGTTGGAGACGTCGAGTATTGTTGTACAATATTTTGTTTTCCGGATGCATCTCTTTTTGCCAATAAATATATAGGGCAACCTGGATTCAAAATTAAAGAAATGGGTGCTCGTACATATGGAGTGCTCGTATATATGGTTTTCTTTGGGGGCTAGTATATTGATACGGAGTGCTCCTACAGTGTGTGTGCAGTTTTTTTTGTAGAAACAGAGAAACGGAATGGTTTATTTTCAAGATGGGTAACCTAAATACTCGTACATATGGTTTTCTTTGGGGGCTAGTATATTGATACGGAGTGCTCCTACAGCGCGCGCGCACACACACACACACACACAGCAGGTTTTAAAAACAAATACTAAATCGTTGTTATTTGTGTCTACTTGCATATGATAATTTAGAGCACTCAAAACAAAGGAATTTCAGCAGCCAGACTCTCATTGAAAGAAAGAAAGCTATTTTAAAAATATATATTATATATTGTAATGTTTAAAAAAATGAAAACAGGCAGACCTAGGCCTTAAAGAGCGTGCATCATGTCTGCATAGCTGCAAACATAATATCCTATGAAAACATTGATAATATCGTGTGAAGATGCAGAAGTTGCCCAATCTATATTTTCCCAACATAAAAAATATAGATAGTTAGTTCATATTATTACAAAGAAAATGGAAGTGAAAAGTATGAAATAAAATTTGATTTTACCCAGAAACAAATATTCCATTGATTAGTTTATCAAACATACCCTATATTTGATGTTGTTATCTGCGAGAAGTGATAAAGAAAAAACTCTTACATCCAAGGAGACACTTTCTGTTGTTTGTGTGCTAGCTTGAAACTCGGTCTAACAAACATAGCACCATCAACATAAAGTAACACATCAAATTACCATAGTATTGAGCCATGCATGCATTTATCAAAAATTGTACCCATTAGCACATCGTCAGTTCCATACTTCATCAGGTGCCACAACTAATCAGCATTGCATAAAAATTAGGCGACACGACGGTAGCAAAGCTGGCTTAGCTTCGTGTAGAAGCTAATCGATTTGCCGCTAGTCGCCACACGTACACAACAAAACAGCGATGCTTATAAAATCATGGTAGCAAAGCTGGCTTAGCTTCTTCTCTCTCTTTGGATCTCAATACAATGTTCTCCCCCTCTATCGTGTAGATCTATTCGATGTAATCTTCTTTTGCGGTGTGTTTGTTGAGACCGATGAATTGTGGGTTTATGATCAAGTTTATCTATGAACAATATTTGATCTTCTTCGAATTCTTTTATGTATGATTGGTTATCTTTGCAAGTCTCTTCGAATTATCAGTTTGGTTTGGCCTACTAGATTGATCTTTATTGCAATGGGAGAAGTACTTAGCTTTGGGTTCAATCTTGCGGTGTCCTTTCCCAGTGACAGCAGGGGCAGCAAGGCACGTATTGTATTGTTGCCATCGAGGATAACAAGATGGGGTTTATTTCATATTGCCTGAGTTTATCCCTCTACATCATGTCACCTTACTTAAAGCATTACTCTGTTCCTTTGAACTTAATACTCTAGATGCATGCTGGATAGCGGTCGATGTGTGGAGTAATAGTAGTAGATGCAGGCAGGAGTCGGTCTACTTGTCACAGACGTGATGCCTATATACATGATCATACCTAGATATTCTCATAACTATGCTCAATTCTATCAATTGCTCAACAGTAATTTGTTCACCCACCGTAATAGTTATGCTCTTGAGAGAATCCACTAGTGAAACCTATGGCCCCTGGGTCTATTTTCCAACATATTAATCTTCCAACACTTAGCTATTTTTATTGCCTTTTAGTTTACTTTGCATCTTTATTATAAAAATACCAAAAATATTATCACTAGTAGAAAAGGGGGCTTTGGTCCAGGCCGGGTAAGCCCATTAGTCCCGGTTCAGTCTAGAACCGGACCAATGGATGCATTTATCCCGGTTCGTGCGGCTAAGGCATTAGTCCCGGTTCACCTGGGCCCTTTAGTCCCGGTTCGTGCCACGAACCGGGACTAAAGGGTGCGATGCCCATTGGTCCCGGTTGGTGGCACCAACCGGTACTAAAGGTTAGACCTTTAGTCCCGGTTGGTGCCACCAACCGGGACTAATGGGCTTTGAGGCATTAGTACCGGTTCATGGCACGAACCGGTACTAAAGGTCCCATTTTCAACCCCCCCTCCCCGTGGACCGCCTTTTCAGTTCTAGAAAAAACAAAAGAAAATGATGGAAATGTCAATAAAAATAAAATAAAATAAGTTTCCCATGTGATATGTGGTCTAGTTGTTGGGAAAATTTACAAATATGAATTTCGACTTTATTTACAAAATCTCTCTGGAATTTGTAAAATGGGCATAACTTTTGCATACGAACTCGGATTAAAAAGTTTTTTTATATGAAAAATCATCTACTCGAAAAGTTACATCCGATGGAGACCGCCTACGGCCTGTTTGCAAATTTGTAGAATCCTCAAATTCCAAAAGGAAAAAAAAGTTATGCTCAAATTTCAGTTTTTTTTAAATTTTCAGTAAATCTGGTCAAACTATGGTCAAACTACTTATTCAAGAAGTATTAGTGTTACTAAATAATTATTCAAGAATATTAGTGTTATTAAATAATTATTTCACCTTTTTTGAATTTTGGTCAAATCTGGTCAAACTGTGGTCAAACAATGGTCAAACTACTTATTCAAGAAATATTAGTGTTACTAAAAAATTATTGTTTTTTAGAACAATAGTTTCAAACTCAAACAGTGAAATATGTGACTTTATGCTCAAGCTAAATTCCTGAGGGTTAATAGGATTGACATCTTACTATTGTCAGGAAAACAACAAGTGCAGACTTGGAAACGAGGGAGAATAGAACCCGGAAGTTAAGCGTGCTCAGGCTGGAGTAATGAGAGGATGGGTAACCGTTCGGGAAGTTAGATGATTTGGAATGATGAGGGGTGATTAGAGATTAAATTGAGCAGTGATGAGGGATGATTAGAGATTAGAGGTTAAAATAATTCAGAAATTTAAAAATAAAAAAAATTCAAAAACTATTTCAAAAAAAAAATCAAAAAATTTCCTTTAGTACCGGTTGGTGTTACCAACCGGGACTAAAGGTGGACCGGCCACGTGAAGGGCCTTTAGTCCCGGTTTTGGATTGAACCAGGACTAAAGGGTCAGGGCATTAGTACCGACCCTTTAGTCCCGGTTCCAGAACCAGGACTAAAGGTGTTACCAACCGGGACTAAAGGTGGACCGGCCACGTGGAGGGCCTTTAGTCCCGGTTCTGGATTGAACCGGGACTAAAGGGTCAGGGCATTAGTACCGACCCTTTAGTCCCGGTTCTAGAACCAGGACTAAAGGCCCTTACGAACCGGGACTAAAGGCCCTTTTTCTACTAGTGTATCTTATCATATCTATCAGATCTCACTTCCGTAAGTGACCGTGAAGGGATTGACAACCCCTTTATTGCGTTGGTTGCGAGGTTTTTATTTGTTTGCGTAGGTGCGAGGGACTTGAGCGTGGCCTCCTACTGGATTGATACCTTGGTTCTCAAAAACTGAGGGAAATACTTACGCTACTTTACTACATCACCCTTTTCTCTTCAAGGGAAAACCAACGCAGTGCTGAAGTGGTAGCAAACATACCTTCCCGCGAAGCAAAATAGGCCGCCCCTTTCTTCACCCCCACTGGCCGAAGCAAAGTCGGCAGCCCCTTTCTTCTTCCCCTACGACCGAAGCAAAGTCGGCCGAAACCCCTTCCTCTGGCGCACGTGGGCGACCCCGACCGGTTCCGAGGCTCACCGATGCTAGAACCAACCGAATCCGCTGGCTACAAGGCCACACGACAAGCTCCGGGGTGGGTCGATGCCGCCGACGGCGGCCGCGAGCTCATGGAGACAAATGGGCACCCCCCGCACGCAAATTTGGTGGAATAGATGCGACGGGGAGGGATGGAGCTAACGGACGAAGCAGGGTAGCAAACTAGCAGGAGGTGAGGCGGCGGCTGCGGCGAGGAGTGAGGCGGGAATGGACGTGGGCGAAAATGAAGTTCGCGCCAAGGAAAGGGGATCCGACAAAAACGGGGGTGACTCCTGTAGATTTGGCGAAAATGACATGGGGTTTGCAGGATCCCACAAAAAAATTATGGGATGATCGATTTTTCGGGGTCTATTTGGACCGGAAAAATCAACTATGCTCGAAACCGACGGTTATCTATACCAATATAAAAAGACCCAAATGGGCAGATTCAATTAATCTCGGCCATCAAATCATGTCAACCCAACGACCTAGATTGCTTCAATATCGAGTGCTTCACACGTTTAGCATGCAGTTAATTTCATCTATATCTATACCAATATAAAAAGATCCAAATGGGCAGATCCAATTAATCTTGGCCATCAAATCATGTCAATCCAACGACTTAGACTGCTTTAATGTGGAACGCTCAACATGTTTAGTGTGCAGTTAATTTCATACAAAAAACAGTGCTAATCAGATAATAATACGCAAATAATATTCTACTTAATATCTGCATGCATTTAATATACTTCCAAATTAACGTGCATTGCACATACACATTGACTAGTTATTTCAAATGACCGATTTATGAGATCTGCTAGAGATGCTCTTAGCCTGGTCCAGGCGTGGGAACTCAAGCAGGATTACATAGAACGGTAAGTACAGCAAGTAGATGGCCCTATGAAATTATATTTTTAACGAGTTAATTACACAGAACCACAACTTTAGGGCATCTTCAAGGCGGACCTGCAAATCGCCCACATTCATCCGCATGCTGTCAGGACCACGGAAGCCATCCAACGCGGACCTATATCGGTCCATGGGGTGGTTCGGACATGTTTTCTCCTGCAAAGCGGAGCAAAAGTGGGAAAATTCGCGAGATTCCGGACACCAGACACGTAGGACTCCGACACCCCCAGCCCACCCAAAACCCTTTTCGGACCCCGCGCCTCCATCCTTCCCATTTTATCTTCTTCCTTCTTTCTCTCTTGCCTTCGCCGCCGCTCCACCACTCCGGCCACGATGCCACACCGCTGCAAGAACTCTATGTCTACATCACCTCCATCGTGCAGCAGGGCTCCACCCCGCTTCTCCTTCGTCGTCGTTCAACCCCTATCCTCCGACAGTCCCGCCAGGTACCATCCGCTACTGCTATACTCACCATGCCCGACAATTGTTCAATGAATTGCCGGAGCTAAAAATGGTTTTCCCTTATTCTTTCTAGCAATGGATTCCAATTTGGAGTACATATACGAGCGGTATGTTGAGTCGTCCGACGACTTGTCGGACAAGGAGTACTCCAATGAGACGACGATGGTGCAGGCGGTCCTTGAAGACGCGGAGCGTGCAGAGGAACTTGTTCTCAATTTCAAGGGCTCGATCAAGGTTCATCGAGTGCTCAACCACAATAGGACGCGCGGCCACTTGACACTGATGGCCAACTCATGAGCAACTGAAGAAAGATTTGAGTGAGCATCAGTGGGCGGTTAAAGATGAAAACAATGTTGGAATATAATATTTGAACTTTATAAAATTGGACTAGTATTGCGGCTATTTGAACGTCTTTGTACCCTTTGTATGCGGCTATTTGAACGTCTTTGTACCCTTTGTATGCGGCTATTTAATCGTGCAGACTTAAAAAGAAATTAGGAAGGCCGGATGTATGTGGCTACGGTTGGATGTCGTCCTCCCACATCCGTGTCCATGACTGGTCTCCTTGTCCGTGAACAGATGCGGGGGGGGGGGGGGGGGGGGGATTTATGGGTTTTTGTTGGAGATGCCCTTATAACACTTCACCACAATTTTGGAGGGTTTCAACACAGAACCACAACTTTTAACTAGTAGAATGCCCGTGCGTTGCTACGGGCTAGAATGCATATAAATAAATCAAATAAATGATTAGGTCATCTCTAAGGTCAAAACTCATTTCTTCCTCATACTTCTGGCATGTTCGGATATCAAATGGTCCTCGAGTGAGGTCCGTCTGGGCAGTCTGGGGAATAAACATGGTTTGTCCGGACATTCGAGATGTTATCTCCAACATGCGGTCTCCAAAAAACCTCAGCCCAGGATGCACCCTTCCCTTTTTCTAGTGGACCCTTCCCTTCCCACTCGTTTCCTGTCATAGCGGGACATTTCTTGCTGGAGCCCTTTCCTTTTAAATCAACACCTTCACCATGGTGCCCTCTCCCCTTCACATCAGACTTTCCCGTGGACCGCCATGGAGGAGTCCCCCGCCAACCTGCCCGCTCTCCGCCCTAATCCCCTTACCCAATGTTCGTGTCGATCCACCACCGCCATCAAGGAAGACGAGACATGCGCTGCCCATGACGCTCCCAAGCCAAGAAGGCAGATCTGATGTCGCCTGAGCCACTGTCATGTTGCAACATAAATAGTTGAATGTCATGCATTATCACAAAACAAAATATGTTGTCCTTTAATGGGCATGAAACTGATATGCCACTGTGTCCAATATTCAATCTTGAATGAACTAGTCAATGCATTTACCCTTCTATCCTAACTAAAAAATTGTACAACTTGATGCAAAAATAGAAGAGCTCGCTCATGCAATTTGCTGCAAAGCCATCTCTATTGAAATGCAATTTGCCACATTTTTCAAAGTAGGAAAATTATTCTATCCAGACAGCCGTAACTAAACATACCAATCCCAACCCCATCCTGCTCACTCTCAACCCTCATTCTTTGGAGCAAATCCGCTAACTCGTGTTTTAAGTGAGCCAGTGATCAACACCACCGTGGCAGGCAGCAGCAAGGGACAAGGGCAGCAATCACATTCCTATCTTAGTGCTAACGAACGAAATGAACTACATACTCCCCTTTAATTTTAGAGAAAATATCATGAAGTACCAAATAAATCATATTGCTATTAAAATTATAATGCATGACGTTTTACCTAAAAAATTACTTGTCTCTGCGCAGAAACATATTGGACTACAAACTGGACAAAATTATTTTCAATCATATCAGAGATATCTGTCGGGAAATAAATTAATTAAGAGTCAATAAATAAAATGTGTGCTAGCATCAGCCAGCACGGCATGCACCTTACTACCACCGATCCTTTTGATCACCATTAGCCTTTTATGCACAGTAGACACATCCAAACCCCATCGTCAGGCTTCCCAATCAACTGGTCGCGCGACGGGCTATAGATGTCTTGGGCTGCATCAGGGCAGGTGCGCATGCAGTGAGAAGCAGACGAGGAAGTCGGTGGCCGTGCTGCTTCTTCCACTCATCACGACTCTTTGTAAATATAAATATCCTTTGTCAGCAATGCCAAAACATGGTCAGGCTTCCCCACATCATGATAGATAGCAGATATTGTTTGTTTCCCGAATCTGTTATTTGTTTCCTAAAATATTGTTTTGCGAAATTCGTAAAATAAATTGCATTAATGAAAGGATCGGTTGATTTGAATAAATTAGGAAAGTAAGATCCGTGAGTTTTGTATGTTAGGAAAGTGCTAATTTGCAATAAAACAGTGGAAAGAAAAATAATCGATAGAAAAGAAAATCAGTGTGAGAGGGGTGGTGGGAGGTGAGAGGAAATAAAACCGGACGAAAATAAAACCGGTGCACCAGACTACCAACTACTCCATTAGGAGTAGAGATTTTTTCTGTAAACCAGAGCTGTGGTAGTGGGACGTACATACGGTGAAAGAAAATCGGTGGGACAATCGATCGAAGAGGGGGTGGAGACAAACGAATGAGCCGATGTACGGACTGCTTCGAGCAGAGATTATTTGTTTCCTGAATCTGTTATTTGTTTCCTAAAATATATTTTTTCGGTAATTTGTAAAATAAATTGCATTAATGAAAGGATCGGTTGATTTGGATAAATTAGGAAAGTTAGGTCTGTGATTTTTGTATGTTAGGAAAGTGCTGATTTGCAATAAAACAGTGGAAAGAAAAATAATCGATAGAGAAGAAAACCAGTGTGGGAGGTGTGGTGGGAGGTGAGAGGAAATAAAAGCGGATGAAAATAAAACCGGAGCACTAGACTACCAACTGCTCCATTAGGAGTAGAGATTTTTTCTATAAACCGGAGGTGTGGTAATGGGACGTACATACGGTGAAAGAAAATCGGTGGGACAATCGATCGAACAGGGGGTGGAGACAAACGAATGAGCCGATGTACGGACTGCTCCGAGTAGAGATTATTTGTTTCCTGAATCTGTTATTTGTTTCTAAAATATATTTTTTCGGAAATTCGTAAAATAAATTGCATTAATGAAAGGATCGGTTGATTTGGATAAATTAGGAAAGTTAGATCCGTGATTTTTGTGTGTTAGGAAAGTGCTGATTTGCAATAAAACAGTGGAAAGAAAAATGATCGATAGAGAAGAAAACCAGTGTGGGAGGGGTGGTGGGAGGTGAGAGGAAATAAAACCGGACGAAAATAAAATCGGAGCACCAGACTACCAACTACTCCATTAGGAGTAGAGATTTTTTCTGTAAACCGGAGCTGTGGTAGTGGGATGTACATACGGTGAAAGAAAATCGGTGGGACAATCGATCGAATAGGGGGTGGAGACAAACGAATGAGCCAATGTACGGACTGCTCCGAGCAGAGATTATTTGTTTCCTGAATATGTTATTTGTTTCCTAAAATATATTATTTCGGTAATTCGTAAAATAAATTGCATTAATGAAAGAATCGGTTGATTTGGATAAATTAGGAAAGTTAGGTCTGTGATTTTTGTATGTTAGGAAAGTGCTGATTTGCAATAAAACAGTGGAAAGAAAAATAATCGATAGAGAAGAAAACCAGCGTGGGAGGGGTGGTGGGTGGTGAGAGGAAATAAAACCGGACGAAAATAAAACCGGAGCACCAGACTACCAACTACTCCATTAGGAGTAGAGATTTTTTCTGTAAACCGGAGCTGTGGTAGTGGGATGTAAATACGGTGAAAGAAAATCGGTGGGACAATCGATCGAAGAGGGGGTGGAGACAAACGAATGAGCCGATGTACGGACTGCTCTGAGCATAGATTATTTGTTCCCTGAATCTGTTATTTGTTTCCTAAAATATTGTTTTGCGGAAATTCGTAAAACAAATTGCATTAATGGAAGGATCTGTTGATTTGAACAAATTAGGAAAGTTAGATCCGTGATTTTTGTATGTTAGGAAAGTGCCGATTTGCAATTAAACAGTGGAAAGAAAAATAATCGATAGAGAAGAAAATCAGTGTGAAAGGGGTGGTGGGAGGTGAGAGGAAATAAAACCGGAGCACCAGACTACCAACTACTCCATTTGGAGTAGAGATTTTTTCTGTAAACCGGAGCTGTGGCAGTGGGACGTACATACGGTGAAGGAACATCGTAGGACAATCGATCAAAGAGGGGGTGGAGACAAACGAATGAGCCGATGTATGGACTGCTCTGAGCAAAGATTATTTGTTTTCTGAATCTGTTATTTGTTTCCTAAAGTATTTCTTTGCGGAAATTCATAAAATAAATTGCATTAATGAAAGGATCGGTAGATTTGGATAAATTAGGAAAGTTAGATATGTGATTTTTGTATGTTAGGAAAGTGCTGATTTGCAATAAAACAGTGGAAAGAAAAATAATCAATAGAGAAGAAAACCAGTGTGGTAGGGGTGGTGGGTGGTGAGAGGAAATAAAACCGAACAAAAATAAAACCGGAGCACCAGACTACCAACTGCTCCATTAGGTGTAGAGATTTTTTCTGTAAACCGGAGGTGTGGTAGTGGGACGTACATACGGTGCAAGAAAATCGGTGGGACAATCGATCGAAGAGGTGGTGGAGACAAACGAATAATCCGATGTACGGACTTCTCCGAGCAGAGATTGTTTGTTTCCCGAATTTGTTATTTGTTTCCTAAAATATTGTTTTGTGGAAATTCGTAAAATAAATTGCATTAATGAAAGGATCGGTTGATTTGAATAAATTAGGAAAGTAAGATCCGTGATTTTTGTATCTTAGGAAAGTGCTGATTTGCAATAAAATAGTGGAAAGAAAAATAATCGATAGAGAAGAAAACCAGTGTGGGAGGGGTGGTGGGAGGTGAGAGGAAATAAAACCGGACAAAAATAAAACTGGAGCACCAGACTACCAACTACTCCATTAGGAGTAGAGATTTTTTCTGTAAACCGGAGCTGTGGTAGTGGGACGTACATACGCTGAAAGAAAATCGGTGGGACAATCGATCGAAGAGGGGGTGGAGACAAACGAATGAGCCGATGTACGGACTGCTTCGAGCAGAGATTATTTGTTTTCTGAATCTGTTATTTGTTTCCTAAAATATTTTTTGCGGAAATTCGTAAAATAAATTGCATTAATGGAAGGATCGGTTGATTTGAATAAATTAGGAAAGTTAGATCCGTGATTTTAGTATGTTAGGAAAGTGCTGATTTGCAATAAAACAGTGGAAAGAAAAATAATCGATAGAGAAGAAAACCAGTGTTAGAGGGGTGGTGGGAGGTGAGAGGAAATAAAACCGGATGAAAATAAAACCGGAGCACCAGACTACCAAGTACTCCATTAGGAGTAGAGATTTTTTCTGTAAACCGGAGCTGTGGTAGTGGGACGTATATACGGTGAAAGAATATCGGTGGGACAATCGATCAAAGAGGGGTTGGAGACAATAGAATGAGCCGATGTACGGACTGCTCCGAGCAGAGATTATTTGTTTTCTGAATCTGTTATTGGTTTCCTAAAATATTTTTTTGTGGAAATTCATAAAATAAATTGCATTAATGAAAGGATCAGTTGATTTGGATAAATTAGGAAAGATAGATCCGTGATTTTTGTATGTTAGGAAAGTGTTGATTTGCAATAATAGTGGAAAGAAAAATAATCGATAGAGAAGAAAACCAGTGTGGGAGGGGTGGTGGGAGGTGAGAGGAAATAAAACGGGACGAAAAGAAAACCGGAGGACCAGACTACCAACTGCTCCATTAGGAGTAGAGATTTTTTCTATAAACCGGAGCTGTGGTACTGGGACGTACATACAGTGAAAGAAAATCGGTGGGACAATCAATCGAAGAGGGGGTGGAGACAAACGAATAAGCCGATGTACAGACCTCTCGGAGCAGATATTATTTGTTTCCCGAATCTGTTATTTGTTTCCTAAAATATTGTTTTGCGGAAATTCGTAAAATAAATTGCATTAATGAAAGGATCGGTTGATTTGAATAAATTAGGAAAGTTAGATCCGTGATTTTTGTATGCTAGGGAAGTGTTGATTTGCAATAAAACAGTGGAAAGAAAAATAATCGATAGAGAAGAAAACCAGTGTGGGAGGGGTGGTGGGAGGTGAGAGAAAATAAAACCGGAGCACCAGACTACCAACTGCTCCATTAGGAGTAGAGATTTTTTCTGTAAACCGGAGGTGTGGTAGTGGGACGTACATACGATGCAAGAAAATCGGTGGGACAATCGATCAAAGAGGGGGTGGAGACAAACGAATAAGCCGATGTACGGACTTCTCCGAGCAGAGATTGTTTGTTTCCCGAATCTGTTATTTATTTCCTAAAATATTGTTTTGCGGAAATTCGTAAAATAAATTGCATTAATGAAAGGATTGGTTGATTTGAATAAATTAGGAAAGTAAGATCCGTGATTTTTGTATGTTAGGAAAGTGCTGATTTGCAATAAAACAGTGGAAAGAAAAATAATCGATAGAGAAGAAAACCATTGTGGGAGGGGTGGTGGGAGGTGAGAGGAAATAAAACCGGACGAAAATAACACCGGAGCACCAGACTACCAACTACTCCATTAGGAGTAGAGATTTTTTCTGTAAACCGAAGCTGTGGTAGTGGGACGTATATATGGTGAAATAAAATCGGTGGGACAATCGATCAAAGAGGGGGTGGAGACAAACGAATGAGGCGATGTACGCACTGCTCCGAGTAGAGGTTATTTGTTTTCTGAATCTGTTATTTGTTTCCTAAAATATTTTTTTGCAGAAATTCATAAAATAAATTGCATTAATGAAAGGATCGGTTGATTTGAATAAATTAGGAAAGTTAGATCTGTGATTTTTGTATGTTAGGAAAGTGCTGATTTGCAATAAAACATTGGAAAGAAAAATAATCGATAGAGAAGAAAACCAGTGTGGGAGGGGTGGTGGGAGGTGAGAGGAAATAAAATGGGACGAAATGAAAACCGGAGCACCAGACTACCACCTGCTCCATTAGGAGTAGAGATTTTTTTCTGTAAGCCGGAGCTGTGGTACTGGGACGTACATACGGTGAAAGAAAATCGGTGGGACAATCGATCGGAGAGGGGGTGGAGACAAACGAATAAGCCGATGTACGGACTTCTCCGAGTAGAGATTATTTGTTTCCCTAATCTGTTATTTGTTTCCTAAAATATTGTTTTGCGGAATTCGTAAAATAAATTGCATTAATGAAAGGATCGGTTGATTTTAATAAATTAGGAAAGTTAGATCCGTGATTTTTGTATGCTAGGAAAGTGTTGATTTGCAATAAAACAGTGGAAAGAATAATAATCGATAGAGAAGAAAACCAGTGTGGGAGGGGTGGTGGGAGGTGAGAGGAAATAAAACTGGACAAAAATAAAACCAGAGCACTAGACTACCAACTACTCCATTAGGAGTAGAGATTTTTTCTGTAAACCGTAGCTGTGGTAGTGGGACGTACATACTGTGAAAGAAAATTGGTCGGACAATCGATCGAAGAGGGGGTGGAGACAAACGAATGAGCCGATGTACGGACTGCTTCGAGCAGAGATTATTTGTTTTCCGAATCTGTTATTTGTTTCCTAAAATATTTTTTTGCGGAAATTCGTAAAATAAATTGCATTAATGAAAGGATCGGTTGATTTGGATAGATTAGGAAAGTTAGATCCGTGATTTTTGTATGTTAGGAAAGTGCTAATTTGCAATAAAACAGTGGAAAGAAAAATAATCGATAGAGAAGAAAACCAGTGTGGGAGGGGTGATGGGAGGTGGGAGGAAATAAAACTGGACGAAAATAAAACCGGAGCACGAGACTACCAATTGCTCCATTAGGAGTAGAGATTTTTTCTGTAAATCGGAGCTGTGGTAGTGGGACATACATACGGTGAAAGAAAATCGGTGGGACAATCGATCGAAGAGGGGGTGGAGACAAACGAATGAGCCGATGTACGAACTTCTCCGAGTAGGGATTATTTGTTTCTTGAATCTATTATTTATTTCCTAAAATATTTTTTTGCAGAAATTCGTAAAATAAATTGCATTAATGAAAGGATCGCTTGATTTGGATAAATTAGGAAAGTTAGATCCGTGTTTTTTGTATGTTAGGAAAGTGCCGATTTGCAATAAAACAGTGGAAAGAAAAATAATCGATAGAGAAGAAAACCAGTGTGGGAGGGGTGGTGGGAGGTGAGAGGAAATAAAACCGAACGAAAATAAAACCGGAGCACCAGACTACCAACTGCTCCATTAGGAGTAGAGATTTTTTCTGTAAACCGGAGCTGTGGTAGTCGGACGTACATACGGTGACAGAAAATCGGTGGCACAATCGATCGAAGAGGGGGTGGAGACAAACGAATCAGCCGATGTACGGAGTGCTCCGAGCAAAGTTTATTTGTTTTCTGAATCTGTTATTTGTTTCCTAAAATATTTTTTGCAAAAATTCGTAAAATAAATTGCATTAATGAAAGGATCGGTTGATTTGGATAAATTAGGAAAGTTAGATCCGTGATTTTTGTATGTTAGGTAAGTGCTGATTTGCAATAAAAAAGTGGAAAAAAATAATTGATAGAGAAGAAAACCAGTGTGGGAGGGGTGGTGGGAGGTGAGAGGAAATAAAACCGGAGCGCCATTCTACCAATTGCTCCATTAGGAGTAGGGATTTTTGCTGTTAACCGGAGGTGTGGTAGTGGGACGTACATACGGTGAAAGAAAATCGGTGGGACAATCGATCGAAAAGGGGGTGGAGACAAACAAATGAGCCGATGTACGGACTCCTCCGAGCAAAGATTATTTGTTTCCTGAATCTGTTATTTGTTTCCTAAAATATTTCTTTGCGGCAATTCGTAAAATAAATTGCATTAATGAAAGGATCGGTTGATTTGGATAAATTAGGGAAGTTAGATCCGTGATTTTTCTATGTTAGGAAAGTGCTGATTTGCAATAAAACAGTGGAAAGAAGAATAATCGATAAAGAAGAAAACCAGTGTGGCAGGGCTGGTGGGAGGTGAGGGGAAATAAAACCGGACGAAAATAAAACCGGAGCACCAGACTACCAACTGCGCCATTAGGAGTAGAGATTTTTTCTGTAAACCGGAGCTGTGGTACTAGGACGTACATACGGTGAAAGAAAATTGGTTGGACAATCGATCGAAGAGGGGGTGGAGACAAAGGAATGAGCCAATGTACGGACTACTCCGAGCAGAGATTATTTGTTTCCTGAATCTGTTTTTCGTTTCCTAAAATATTGTTTTGCGGAAATTCGTAAAATAAATTGCATTAATGAAAGGATCGGTTGATTTGGATAAATTAGGAAAGTTAGATCCGTGATTTTTGTATGTTAGGAAAGTCCTGATTTGCAATAAAATAGTGGAAAGAAAAATAATCGATAGAGAAGAAAACCAGTGTGGCAGGGGTGGTGGGAGGTGAGAGGAAATAAAACCGGACAAAAATAAAACGGAGCACCAGACTACCAACTGCGCCATTAGGAGT
Source organism: Triticum monococcum (assembly GCA_034509565.1). Taxonomy (NCBI): domain Eukaryota; kingdom Viridiplantae; phylum Streptophyta; class Magnoliopsida; order Poales; family Poaceae; genus Triticum; species Triticum monococcum. Next base: position 746,518,687 of record CM067843.1, on the reverse strand, counting down.
AGAGATTTTTTTCTGTAAACCGGAGCTGTGGTAGTGGGACGTACATACGGTGAAAGAAAATTGGTTGGACAATCGATCGAAGAGGGGGTGGAGACAAACGAATGAGCCGATGTACGGACTACTCCGAGCAGAGATTATTTGTTTCCTGAATCTGTTTTTTGTTTCCTAAAATATTGTTTTGCGGAAATTCGTAAAATAAATTGCATTAATGAAATGATCGGTTGATTTGGATAAATTAGGAAAGTTAGATCCGTGATTTTTGTATGTTAGGAAAGTCCTGATTTGCAATAAAATAGTGGAAAGAAAAATAATCGATAGAGAAGAAAACCAGTGTGGCAGGGGTGGTGGGAGGTGAGAGGAAATAAAACCGGACAAAAATAAAACCGGAGCACCAGACTACCAACTGCTCCATTAGGAGTAGAGATTTTTTCTGTAAACCGGAGCTGTGGTAGTGGGACGTACATACAGTGAAAGAAAATTGGTGGGACAATCGATCGAAGAGGGGGTGGAGACAAACGAATGAGCCGATGTACGGACTGCTCCGAGCAGAGATTATTTGTTTTGTAAAAATATTTTTTTGCGGAAATTCATAAAATAAATTGTATTAATGAAAGGATCGGTTGATTTGGATAAATTAGGAAAGTTAGATCCGTGATTTTTGTATGTTAGGAAAGTGCTGATTTGCAATAAAACGGTGGAAAGAAAAATAATCGATAGAGAAGAAAACCAGTGTGGGAGGGGTGGTGGGAGGTGAGAGGAAATAAAACCAAACGAAAATAAAACCGGAGCATGCTACCTCTTGAGCACTGCGTTGGATTTCCCCGAAGAGGAGAGGATGATGCAGCAAAGTAGCGTAAGTATTTCCCTCAGTTTTTTAGAACGAAGGTATCAATCAAGTAGGAGGCTACGCTCGAGTCCCTCGTACCTGCACAAAACAATAGCTCAACGCAACCAATGCGATTAGGGGTTGTCAATCCCTTCACGGTCACATACGGGAGTGAGATCTGATAGAGATAATATTTTTGGTATTTTTGGTTATAGAGATGCAAAGTGAAAAGTAAAAGGCAAAGTAAAAAGCAAAGCAAGATTAAAGTGATGGAGATTGATATGATGAGAATAGACCCGGGGGCCATAGGTGTCACTAGTGGCTTCTCTCAAGAGCATAAGTATTCTACGGTGGGTGAACAAATTACTGTTGAGCAATTGACAGAATTGAGCATAGTTATGAGAATATCTAGGTATGATCATGTATAGAGGCATCATGTCCGAGACAAGTAGACCGACTCCTTCCTGCATCTACTACTATTACTCCACTAATCGACCGCTATCCAGCATGCATCCAGAGTATTAAGTTAAAAACAGAGTAACGCCTTAAGCAAGATGACATGATGTAGAGGGATAGTTTCATGCAATATGATAAAGACCCAATCTTGTTATCCTCGATGGCAACAATACAATACGTGCCTTGCCGCCCCTTCTGTCACTAGGAAAGGACACCGGAAGATTGAACCCAAAGCTAAGAACTTCTCCCATGGCAAGAAAAACCAATCTAGTAGGCCAAACCAAACTGATAATTCGAAGAGACTTGCAAAGATAACCGATCATACATAAAAGAATTCAGTGAAGATTCAAATATTATTCATAGATAGACTTGATCATAATCCCACAATTCATTGGCCTCAACAAACACACCGCAAAAAGAAGATTACATCGAATAGATCTCCACGAGAGAGGGGGAGAACATTGTATTGAGATCCAAAAAGAGAGAAGAAGCCATCTAGCTAATAACTATGGACCCGTAGGTCTGAGGTGAACTACTCACACTTCATCAGAGGGGCTAGGATGACGTAGAAGCCCTCCGTGATGATGGCCCTCTCCGGCGGAGGTCCGGAACAGGCCCCAAGATGGGATCTCGTGGGTACAGAAGGTTGCGGCGGTGGAATTAGGTTTTTGGCTCCGTATCTGATCGTTTGGGGGTACGTAGGTATATATAGGAGGAATAAGTACGTCGGTGGAGCTCCGAGGGGCCCACGAGGTAGGGTGCGCGCCCTAGGGGGGTGGGCGCGCCCCCCACCCTCATGACCGCCTCGTGGCTTTCTTGACGGAGGGTCCAAGTCTCCTAGGTCTTATCTGATGAGAAAATCACGCCCCGAAGATTTCATTCCGTTTGGACTCCGTTTGATATTCTGTTTCTCCGAAACTCTGAAATAGGCAAAAAACAGCAATTCTGGGCTGGGCCTCCTGTTAATAGGTTAGTCCCAAAAATAATATAAAAGTGGAAAATAAAGCCCAATATAGTCCAAAATAGTAGATAATATAGCATGGAGCAATCAAAAATTATAGATACATTGGAGACGTATCAGGCATCCCCAAGCTTAATTCCTGCTTGTCCTCGAGTAGGTAAATGATAAAAAGAGAATTTTTGATGTGGAGTGCTACTTGGGATAATTTCAATGCAAATCTTCTTAATTGTGGTATGAATATTCAGATCCGAAAGATTCAAGCCAAAAGTTCATATTGACATAAAAATAATAATACTTCAAGCAAACTAACAAAGCAATTATGTCTTCTCAAAGTGACATGGCCAAAGAAAATTCATCCCTACAAAATCATATAGTTTAGTCATGCTCCATTTTCGTCACACAAGAATGCTCTCATCATGCACAACCCTGATGACAAGCCAAGCAATTGTTTCTTACTTTAATAATCTCAAACTCATAAACCTTCACGCAATACATGAGCGCGAGCCATGGATATAACACTGTGGGTGGAATAGAATATGATGATGGGGGTTATGTGGAGAAGACAAAAAAGGAGAAAGTATCACATCAACGAGGATAATCAACGGGCTATGGAGATGCCCATCAATTGATGTTAATGCAAGGAGTAGGGATTGCCATGCAACGGATGCACTAGAGCTATAAATGTATGAAAGCTCAACCAAAGAAACTAAGTGGGTGTGCATCCAACTTACTTGCTCACGAAGACCTAGGGCACTTGAGGAGGCCCATCGTTGGAATATACAAGACAAGTTCTATAATGAAAAATTCCCACTAGTATATGAAAGTGACAAAACAAGAGACTCTCTATTATGAAGATTATGGTGCTATTTTGAAGCACAAGCGTGGAAAAAAGGATAGTAGTATTGCCCCTTTTTATTTTTTATATATATATTTTTGGGACAATACTCTATTAAATGATGGTCATCACACTTCTATTTATTTACAACTCAATGATTACAACTCGATACTAGAACAAAGTATGACTCTATATGAATGCCTCCGGCGGTGTACCGGGATATGCAATAAATCAAGACTGACAAGTATGAAAGAATTATGAACGGTGGCTTTGCTACAAATACTATGTCAACTACATGATCATGCTAAGCAATATGACAATGATAGATGTGTCATGATGAACGGAATGGTGGAAAGTTGCATGGCAATATATCTCGGAATGGCTATGGAAATGCCATAATAGGTAGGTATGGTGGCTGTTTTGAGGAAGATATAGGGAGGTTTATGTGTGAAAGAGCGTATCATATCACGGGGTTTGGATGCACCGGCGAAGTTTGCACCGACTCTCAATGTGAGAAAGGGCAATGCACGGTACCGAAGAGGCTAGCAATGATGGAAGGGTGAGAGTGCGTATAATCCATGGACTCAACATTAGTCATAAAGAACTCATATACTTATTGCAAAAATCTACAAGCCATCAAAAACCAAAGCATTACGCGCATGCTCCTAGGGGGATAGATTGGTAGGAAAAGACCATCGCTCGTCCCCGACCGCCACTCATAAGGAGGACAATCGAATAACACCTCATGTTTTAAATTTGTTACATAATGTTTACCATACGTGCATGCTATTGGGGAACGTAGTAATTTCAAAGTTTTCCTATGCACAAGCAAGATCATGGTGATGCATAGCAACGAGGGGGAGAGTCTGATCTACGTACCCTTGTAGATCGCAACGGAAGCGTTGACACAACGTAGAGGAAGTAGTCGTACGTCTTCTTCCCGATCCGACCGATCCAAGCACCGTTACTTCGGCACCTCCGAGTTCTTAGCACACGTTCAGCTCGATGACGATCCTCGGGCTCCGATCCAGCAAAGCGTCGAGGAAGAGTTCCGTCAGCACGACGGCGTGGTGACGATCTTGATGTACTACTGATGCAGGGCTTCGCCTAAGCACTACAACGGTATGATCGAGGTGGAATTTGGTGGCAAGGGGCACCGCACACGGCTAAGGAACGATCTCAATGATCAACTTGTGTGTCATGGGGTGTCCCCTGCCCCCGTATATAAAGGTTGAGAGGGGGAGGGCTGGCCGGCCAAGCTAGGAGGCGCAGGAGGAGTCCTACTCCTACCGGGAGTAGGACTCCCCCCCAATCCTATTCCTAATAGGACTCCCAAGTGGAAAGAGAGGGAGAGAGGTGGCCGGCCCCTTCTCCTAGTCCTAATAGGACTAGGGGGAGGGGGGAGGTGCGCAGCCCTTGTGGGCAGCCCTCTCACCTTTCCACTAAGGCCCATGAAGGCCCATTTGGCTCCCGGGGGGTTCCGGTAACCCTCCCGGTATTCCGGTAAAATCCCGATTTCACCCGGAACACTTCCGATGTCCAAACATAGGCTTCCAATATATCAATCTTTATGTCTCGACCATTTCGAGACTCCTCGTCATGTCCGTGATCACATCCGGGACTCCGAACAACCTTTGGTACATCAAAACTCATAAACTCATAATATAACTGTCATCGAAACCTTAAGCGTGCGGACCCTACGGTTCGAGAACAATGTGGACATGACCGAGACACGTCTCCGGTCAATAACCAATAGCGGGACCTGGATGCCCATATTGGCTCCTACATATTCTACGAAGATCTTTATCGGTCAGACCGCATAACAACATACGTTGTTCCCTTTGTCATCGGTATGTTACTTGCCCGAGATTCGATCGTCGGTATCCAATACCTAGTTCAATCTCGTTACTGGCAAGTCTCTTTACTCGTTCTGTAATACATCATCCCACAACTAACTTTATTAGTTGCAATGCTTGCAAGTCTTAAGTGATGTGTATTACTGAGAGGGCCCAGAAATACTTCTCCGACAATCGGAGTGACAAATCCTAATCTCGAAATACGCCAACCCAACATCTACCTTTGGAGCCACCTGTAGTACTCCTTTATAATCACCCAGTTATGTTGTGACGTTTGGTAGTACCCAAAGTGTTTCTCCGGCAAACGGGAGTTGCATAATCTCATAGTCATAGGAACATGTATAAGTCATGAAGAAAGCAATAGCAACATACTAAACGATCGGGTGCTAAGCTAATGAAATGGGTCATGTCAATCAGATCATTCAACTAATGATGTGACCTCGTTAATCAAATAACAACTCTTTGTTCATGGTTAGGAAACATAACCATCTTTGATTAACGAGCTAGTCAAGTAGAGGCATACTAGTGACACTCTGTTTGTCTATGTATTCACACATGTATTATGTTTCCGGTTAATACAATTCTAGCATGAATAATAAACATTTATCATGATATAAGGAAATAAATAATAACTTTATTATTGCCTCTAGGGTATATTTCCTTCAGTCTCCCACTTGTACTAGAGTCAATAATCTAGTTCACATCGCCATGTGATTTAACAGCAATAGTTCACATCACCATGTGATTAACACCCATAGTTCACATCGTCATGTGACCAACACTCAAAGGGTTTACTAGCGTCAGTAATCTAGTTCACATATCTATGTGATTAACACCCAAAGAGTACTAAGGTGTGATCATGTTTTGCTTGTGAGATAATTTTAGTCAACGGGTCTGTCACATTCAGATCCGTAAGTATTTTGCAAGTTCTATGTCTGCAATGCTCTACACGGAGCTACTCTAGCTAATTGCTCCCACTTTCAATATGTATCCAGATTGAGACTTTTAGATTCATCTGGATCAGTGTCAAAAACTTGCATCGACGTAACCCTTTACGATGAACCTTTTTGTCACGTCCATAATCGAGAAACATATCCTTATTTCACTAAGGATAATTCTGACCGCTGTTCAGTGATCTACTCCTAGATCACTATTGTACTCTCTTGCCAAATCAATGCAGGGTATACAATAGATCTGGTATACAGCATGACATACTTTATAGAACCCATGGCCAAGGCATAGGGAATGACTTTCATTCTCTTTCTATCTTCTTTCGTGGTCGGGCTTTGAGTCTTACTCAACTTTACACCTTATAATACAGGCAAGAACTCTTTCTTTGACTGCTCCATTTTGAACTACTTCAAAATCTTGTCAAGGTATGTACTCATTGAAAAAACTTATCAAGCGTCTTGATCTATCTCTATAGATCTTGAAGCTCAATATGTAAGTAGCTTCACTGAAGTCTTTCTTTGAAAAACTCCTTTCAAACACTCCTTTATGCTTTACAGAATAATTCTACATTATTTTTGATCAACAATATGTCATTCACATATACTTATCAGAAATGTTGTAGTGCTCCCACTCACTTTCTTGTAAATACAGGCTTCACCGCAAGTCTGTATAAAACTATATGCTTTTATTAACTCATCAAAGCGTATATTCCAACTCCGAGATGCTTGCACCAGTCCACAGATGGATCGCTGGAGCTTGCACATTTTGTTAGCGTCTTTCGGATTGACAAAACCTTCTGTTGCATCATATACAACTCTTCTTTAATAAATCAATTAAGGAATGCAGTTTTGTTTATCCATTTGCCAGATTTCATAAAATGCGGCAATTACTAACATGATTCAGACAGACTCAAGCATAGATACGAGTGAGAAGATCTCATCGTAGTCAACACCTTGAACTTGTCGAAAACCTTTTGCGACAATTCTAGCTTTGTAGATAGTAACACTACTATCAGCGTCCGTCTTCCTCTTGAAGATCCATTTATTCTCAATTGCTTGCCGATCATCGGGCAAGTCAACCAAAGTCCAAACTTTGTTCTCATACATGGATCATATCTCAGATTTCATGGCCTCAAACCATTTCGCGGAATTTGGGCTCATCATTGCTTCCTCATAGTTCGTAGGTTCGTCATGGTCAAGTAACATGACCTCCAGAACAGGATTACCGTACCACTCTGGTGCGGATTTCACTCTGGTTTACCTACGAGATTCGGTAGTAACTTGATCCGAAGTTTCATGATCATTATCATTAGCTTCCTCACTAATTGGTGTAGGAGTCACAAGAACAGATTTCTGTGATGAACTACTTTCCAATAAAGGAGAAGGTACAATTACCTTATCAAGTTCTACTTTCCTCCCACTCACTTCTTTCGAGAGAAACTCCTTCTCTAGAAAGTATCCATTATAAGCAACGAATGTCTTGCCTTAGGATCTGTGATAGAAGGTGTACCCAATAGTCTCCTTTTGGGTATCCTATGAAGACATATTTCTCTGATTTGGTTTTGAGCTTATCAGGATGCAACTTTTTCACATAAGCATCACAACCCCAAACTTTAAGAAACGACTACTTTGGTTTCTTGCTAAACCACAGTTCAGATTGTGTCGTCTCAACGGACTTAGATGGTGCCCCTTTTTTTTTAATGTGAATGCAGCTGTCTCTAATGCATAACCCCAAAACGATAGTGGTAGATTGGTAAGAGACATCATAGATCGCACTATATCTAATAAAGTACGGTTATGACGTTCGGACACACCATTACACTATGGTGTTCCATGTGGCGTGAGTAGTGAAACTATTTCACATTGTGTTTAACTAAAGGCCAAACTCGTAACTCAAATACTCTTCTCTATGATCAGATCATAGAAACTTTATTTTCTTGTTACGATGATTTTTCACTTCACTCTGAAATTCTTTGAACTTTTCAAATGTTTCAGACTTATGTTTCATCAAGTAGATATACTCATATCTGCTCAAATCATCTGTGAAGATCAGAAAATAATGATACCTGTCGCGAGCCTCAATATTCATCGGACCACATACATCAGTATGTATGATTTCCAACAAATCTGTTGCTCGCTCCATTGTTCCGAAGAACAGAGTCTTAGTCATCTTGCCCATGAGGCATGGTTCGCAAGCATCAACTGATTCATAATCAAGTGATTTCAAAAGCCCATCAGCATGGAGTTTCTTCATGCGCTTTACACCAATATGACCTAAACGGCAGTGCTACAAATAAGTTGCACTATCATTATTAACTTTGCATCTTTTGGTTTCAATATTATGATTATGTGTATCACTACGATCGAGATCCAACGAACTATTTTCATTGGGTGTGTAACCATATAATGTTTTATTCATGTAAACAGAACAACAATTTATTCTCTTACTTAAATGAATAACCGTATTACAATAAACATGATCAAATCATATTCATGCTCAACGCAAACACCAAATAACACTTATTTAGGTTCAACACTAATCCCGAAATTATAGGGAGTGTGCGATGATGATCATATCAATCTTGGAACCACTTCCAACACACATCGTCACTTCACCCTTAACTAGTCTCTGTTTATTCTGCAACTCCCGTTTTGAGTTACTAATCTTAGCAACTGAACTAGTATCAAATACTGAGGGTTTGCTATAAACACTAGTAAAGTACACATCAATAACATGTATATCAAATATACTTATGTTCACTTTGCCATCCTTCTTATCCGCCAATTACTTGGGGTAGTTTCGCTTCCAGTGACCAGTCCCTTTGCAGTAGAAGCACTCAGTCTCAGGCTTAGGTCCAGACTTGGGCTTCTTCACTTGAGCAACAACTTGCTTGCTGTTCTTTTGAAGTTCCCCTTCTTCCCTCTGCCCTTTTCTTGAAACTAGTGGTCTTGTCTACCATCAACACTTGATGTTTTTCTTGATTTCTACCTTCATCGATTTCATCATCATGAAAAACTCGGGAGTCGTTTTCGTCATCCCTTGCATACTATAGTTCATCATGAAGTTCTACTAACTTGGTCATGGTGACTAGAGAATTCTGTCAATCACTATCTTATCTGGAAGATTAACTCCCACTTGATTCAAGCGATTGTAGTACCCAGACAATTTGAGCACATGCTCACTAGTTGAGCGATTCTCCTCCATCTTTTAGCTATAGAACTTGTTGGAGACTTCATATCTCTCAACTCGGGTATTTGCTTGAAATATTAACTTCAACTCCTGGAACATCTCATATGGTCCATGACGTTCAAAACGTCTTTGAAGTCCCGATTCTAGGCCATTAAGCATGGTGCACTAAACTATCAAGTAGTCATCATATTGAGCTAGCCAAACGTTCATAACATCTGCATCTGCTCCTGCAATAGGTCTGTCACCTAGCGGTGCATCAAGGACATAATTCTTCTGTGCAGCAATGAGGATAAACCTCAAATCACGGATCCAATCCGCATCATTGCTACTAACATCTTTCAACACAATTTTCTCTAGGAACATATCAAAAATAAACACAGGGAAGCAACAACGCGAGCTATTGACCTACAACATGATTTACAAAATACTACCAGGACTAAGTTCATGATAAATTTAAGTTCAGTTAATCATATTACTTAAGAACTCCCACTTAGATAGACATCCCTCTAATCCTCTAAGTGATCACGTGATCCAAATCAACTAAACCATAACCGATCATCACGTGAGATGGAGTAGTTTTCAATGGTGAACATCGCTATGTTGATCATATCTACTATATGATTCACGCTCGACCTTTCGGTCTCCGTGTTCCGAGGCCATATCTGCATATGCTAGGCTCGTCAAGTTTAACCTGAGTATTCTGCATGTGCAAAACTGGCTTGCACCCGTTGTAGATGGACGTAGAGCTTATCACACCCGAGCATCACGTGGTGTCTGGGCACGACGAACTTTGGCAACGGTGCATACTCAGGGAGAACACTTCTTGATAATTTAGTGACAGATCATCTTATAATGCTACCGTCAATCAAAGCAAGATAAGACGCATAAAAGATAAACATCACATGCAATCAATATAAGTGATATGATATGGCCATCATCATCTTGTGCTTGTGATCTCCATCTCCGAAGCACCATCATGATCACCATCGTCACCGGCGCGACACCTTGATCTCCATTGTAGCATCGTTGTCGTCTCGCCAATCTTATGCTTCCACGACTATCACTACCGCTTAGTAATAAAGTAAAGCATTACATCGCGATTGCATTGCATACAATAAAGCGACAACCATATGGCTCCTACCAGTTGCCGATAACTCGGTTACAAAACATGATCATCTCATACAATAAAATTTAGCATCATGCCTTGACCATATCACATCACAACATGCCCTGCAAAAACAAGTTAGACGTCCTCTACTTTGTTGTTGCAAGTTTTACGTGGCTGCTACGGGCTTAAGCAAGAACTCATCTTACCTACGCATCAAAACCACAATGATAGTTTGTCAAATAGACTCCGTTTTAACCTTCTCAAGGACCGGGCGTAGTCACACTTGGTTCAACTAAAGTTGGAGAGACAGTCGCCCGCAAGCCATCTATGTGCAAAGCACGTCGAGGGAACCGGTCTCGCGTAAGCGTACGCGTAAGGTTGGTCCGGGTCGTCTTGTCCAACAATACCGCCGAACCAAAGTATGACATGCTGGTAGGCAGTATGACTTGTATCGCCCACAACTCACTTGTGTTCTACTCGTGCAAATAACATCAAACCATAAAACCTAGGCTCTGATACCACTGTTGGGGAACGTAGTAATTTCAAAGTTTTCCTACGCACACGCAAGATCATGGTGATGCATAGCAACGAGGGGGAGAGTTTGATCTACGTACCCTTGCAGATTGCAACGGAAGCGTTGACACAACGTAGAGGAAGTAGTCGTACGTCTTCTTCCCGATCCGACCGGTCCAAGCACCGTTACTCCATCACCTCCGAGTTCTTAGCACACGTTCAGCTCGATGACGATCCTCGGGCTCCGATCCAGCAAAGCGTCGAGGAAGAGTTCCGTCAGCACGACGGCGTGGTGACGATCTTGATGTACTACTGATGCAGCGCTTCGCCTAAGCACTACAACGGTATGATCGAGGTGGAATTTGGTGGCAGGGGGCACCGCACACGGCTAAGGAACGATCCCAATGATCAACTTGTGTGTCATGGGGTGTCCCCTGCCCCCGTATATAAAGGTTGAGAGGGGGAGGGCTGGCCGGCCAAGCTAGGAGGCGCAGGAGGAGTCCTACTCCTACCGGGAGTAGGACTCCCCCCCAATCCTATTCCTAATAGGACTCCCAAGTGGAAAGAGAGGGAGAGAGGTGGCCGGCCCCTTCTCCTAGTCCTAATAGGACTAGGGGGAGGGGGGAGGTGCGCAGCCCTTGTGGGCAGCCCTCTCACCTTTCCACTAAGGCCCATGAAGGCCCATTTGGCTCCCGGGGGGTTCCGGTAACCCTCCCGGTATTCCGGTAAAATCCCGATTTCACCCGGAACACTTCCGATGTCCAAACATAGGCTTCCAATATATCAATCTTTATGTCTCGACCATTTCGAGACTCGTCGTCATGTCCGTGATCACATCCGGGACTCCGAACAACCTTCGGTACATCAAAACTCATAAACTCATAATATAACTGTCATCAAAACCTTAAGCGTGCGGACCCTACGGTTCGAGAACAATGTAGACATGACCGAGACACGTCTCTGGTCAATAACCAATAGCGGGACCTGGATGCCCATATTGGCTCCTACATATTCTACGAAGATCTTTATCGGTCAGACCGCATAACAACATACGTTGTTCCCTTTGTCATCGGTATGTTACTTGCCTGAGATTCGATCGTCGGTATCCAATACCTAGTTCAATCTCGTTACCGGCAAGTCTCTTTACTCATTCTGTAATACATCATCCCGCAACTAACTTTATCAGTTGCAATGCTTGCAAGGCTTAAGTGATGTGTATTACCGAGAGGGCCCAGAGATACTTCTCCGACAATCGGAGTGACAAATCCTAATCTCGAAATATGCCAACCCAACATCTACCTTTGGAGCCACCTGTAGTACTCCTTTATAATCACCCAGTTACGTTGTGACGTTTGGTAGTACCCAAAGTGTTCCTCCGGCAAACGGGAGTTGCATAATCTCATAGTCATAGGAACATGTATAAGTCATGAAGAAAGCAATAGCAACATACTAAACGATCGGGTGCTAAGCTAATGAAATGGGTCATGTCAATCAGATCATTCAACTAATGATGTGACCTCGTTAATCAAATAACAACTCATTGTTCATGGTTAGGAAACATAACCATCTTTGATTAACGAGCTAGTCAAGTAGAGGCATACTAGTGACACTCTGTTTGTCTATGTATTCACACATGTATTATGTTTCCGGTTAATACAATTCTAGCATGAATAATAAACATTTATCATGATGTAAGGAAATAAATAATAACTTTATTATTGCCTCTAGGGTATATTTCCTTCACATGCTACGGGACTTGCAAACTTGAACTCAAGCACTTCTCAATTTCACAATTACTCTACTAGCATGACTTTGATATTATCAGCTCCATATCTCAAAACAATTATCAAGCATCAAACTTTTCTTAGTATTCAACGCACTCGAAAGAAAGTTTTACAAATCTTGAATACCAATCTTATTATTATTATTATTAAGCAAATTACCATGCTATTTAAGACTCTCAAAATAATCTAAGTGAAGCATGAGAGATCAATAGTTTCTATAAAACAAATCCACCACCGTGCTCTAAAAGATATAAGTGAAGCACTAGAGCAAAACTATAAAGCTCAAAAGATATAAGTGAAGCATAAAGAGTATTCTATCAAATTCCAATTCATGTATGGCTCTCTCAAAAGGTGTGTACAGCAAGGATGATTGTGGCACACTAAAAAACAAAGACACAAATAATACAAGACGCTCCAAGCAAAACACATATCATGTGGTGAATAAAAATATAGCTCCAAGTAAAATTACCGATGGAAGTAGATGAAAGAGGGGATGCCTTCCGGGGCATCCCCAAGCTTTGACTTTTTGGTGTCCTTGGATTATCTTGGGGGTGCCATGGGCATCCCCAAGCTTAGGCTCTTGCCACTCCTTGTTCCATAATCCATCAAAATATTTCACCCAAAACTTGAAAACTTCACAACACAAAACTCAACAGAAATCTCGTGATCTCCGTTAGCGAAAGAAAACAAAAGACCACTTCAAGGTACTGTAATGAACTCATTCTTTATTTATATTGGTGTTAAAACCACTGTATTCCAACTTCTCTATGGATTATAAACTACTTTACTAGCCATAGATTCATCAAAATAAGCAAACAACACACGAAAAACAGAATCTGCCAAAAACATAACAGTCTGTAGTAATCTGTAACTAACGCAAACTTCTGGAACTCCAAATATCTACCAAAATAGGACGACATAGACAATTTATTTATTGATCAGCAGCTATTGGAATCAGTATTTTATCACGTTCTGGTAATTTTTAACAATTGTTTTCGTGAACAGAAAGATTCTGGAAATTACAGCAAGATCAAATAACTATCATCCGAGAAGATCCTATAGGTCTAACTTGGCACAAACACTAATTAAAACACAAAACCACATCTAAACAGAAGGTAGATGGATTATTTATTCCTAAACATAAGCAAAAACTAAAAAAACTAAAATAAAATTGGGTTGCCTCCCAACAAGCGCTATCGTTTAACGCCCCTAGCTAGGCATAAAAGCGAGAATAGATCTAGGTATTGCCATCTTTGGTAGGCAATCCATAAGTGGCTCTCATGATAGATTCATATGGTAATTTTATTTTATTTCTAGGGAAGTGTTCCATGCCCTTTTATAATGGAAATTAAAATCTAATATTCCCTTCCTTCATATCAATAATTGCACCAACTGTTCTGAGGAAAGGTCTACCGAGAATAATAGGGCAAGAAGGATTGCAATCTATATCAAGAACAATAAAATCTACGGGCACATAATTCCTATTTGCAACAATAAGAACATCATTATTCTTCCCATAGGTTTCTTAATAGTGGAATCCGCAAGATGCAAGTTTAGAGAGCAATCATCAAAATCACGGAAATCTAGCAAATCACACTAGGTTTTGGGAATTGTGGAGACACTAGCACCCAAATCACACAAATCATAAAACTCATAATCTTTGACTTTAATTTTAATAGTAGGTTCCCACTCATCAAAAAGTTTTCTTGGGATAGAAACTTTCAACTCAAGTTTTTCTTCATAAGATTGCATCAAGGCATCAACGATATGTTCGGTGAAGGCTTTATTTTGACTATACGCATGAGGAGAATTTAGCACGGATTGCAACATGGAAATACAATAAATTAAAGAGCAACTTTCATAATTAAATTCCTTGAAATCCAATATAGTGGGTTTAGCAACATCTAGGGTTTTATTTATTTCAATCCCACGTTTATCAATTTCATCATCAAGATCTAAATACTCTGAATTTTTAGAACGCCTTCTAGGTAAAGGAAGATCATATTCAGTTTCATCAAGATTCATATTGCAAAACAAAGATTTAATAGGGGACACATCAATAACTTTTAGATCTTCATCTTGATTTTCATAGGAATTAGAAGAACATGCTCTAATAAAGGCATCTTACGTAGCACGCATCCTAGCGGTTCTTTATTTGCACTCATCAATGGAAATTTTCATGGCTTTGAGAGACTCATTGATATCATGCTTAGGAGGAATAGATCTAAGCTTTAAAGAATCAACCTCAAGAGAAATTCTATCAATGTTCCTAGCCAAATCATCAACTTTAAGCAATTTCTCTTCAAGCAAAGCATTAAAATTCTTTTGTGAATTCATAAAATCTTTAACACTATTCTCAAATTCAGAGGGCATCTTATTAAAATTTCCATAAGAGTTGCTGTAGGAATTTCCATAATTATTAGAAGGATTACTAGGATAAGGCCTAGGATTAAAATTCCCTCTATACGCATTGGTACCAAAATTATTCCTACCAACAAAATTCACACCCATAGATTCATTATTATTCTCAATCAAAGTAGATAAAGGAATATCATTAGGATCAGAAGAAACACTCTTAGTAGCAAATAATTTCATAAGTTCATCCATCTTTCCACTCAAAACATTGATTTCTTCTATCGCATGCACTTTTTTATTAGTGGATCTTTCAGTGTGCCATTGAGAATAATTAACCATAATATTATCTAGGAGTTTAGTAGCATCTCCTAAAGTGATTTCCATAAAAGTGCCTCCCGCGGCCGAATCTAAAAGATTTCTAGAAGCAAAATTCAATCCGGCAATTTTTTTTGTATAATCATCCACAAGTTCAAACCATGAGTAGGACAATTACGTATCATTAATTTCATTCTCTCCCAAGCTTGTGCAACATGTTCATGATCAAGTTGCTTAAAATTCATAATATCGTTTCTAAGAGAGATGATCTTAGCGGGAAGAAAATACTTAGAGATAAAAGCATCTTTGCACTTGTTCCAAGAATCAATACTATTTTAGGCAAAGACAAAAACCAAGCTTTAGCATGATCTCTATGCGAAAAAGGAAATAGATTCAATTTAACAATATCATTATTGACATCTTTCTTCTTTTGCATATCACATAAATCAACGAAGCTATTCAGATGAGTAGCGGCATCTTCATTAGGAAGGCCGGCAAATTGATCTTTCATAACAAGATTCAACAAAGCAGTATTGATTTCACAAGATTCTGTATTGGTAAGTGATAACCCACAAGTATAGGGGATCGCAATAGCTTTCAAGGGTAGAGTATTCAACCCAAATTTATTGCTTCGACACAAGGGGAGCCAAAGAATATTCTCAAGTATTAGCAGCTGAGTTGTCAATTCAACCCCACCTGGAAACTTAATATCTACAGCAAAATGTTTAGTAGCAAAGTAATATGATAGTGGTGGTAACGGCAACAAAAGTAAAGGAAGCAAAGTAATATTTTTGGTGTTTTGTAGTGATTGTAACAGTAGCAACAGAAAAGTAAATAAGCATAAACCAGTATATGGAAAGCTCGTAGGCATCGGATCAGTAATGGATAATTATGCCAGATGCGGTTCATCATGTAACAACCATAACATAGGGTGACACAGAACTAGCTCCAATTCATCAATGTAATGTAGGCATGTATTCCGAATATAGTCATACGTGCTTATGGAAAATAACTTGCATGACATCTTTTGTCCTACCCTCCCGTGGCAGCGGGGTCCTAATGGAAACTAAGGGATATTAAGGCCTCCTTTTAATAGAGAACCGGAACAAAGCATTAGCACATACTGAGTACATGAACTCCTCAAACTATGGTCATCACCGGGAGTGGTCCCGATTATTGTCACTTTGGGGTTGCCGGATCATAACACATAGTAGGTGACTATAGACTTGCAAGATAGGATCAAGAACACACATATATTCTTGAAAACATAATAGGTTCAGATCTGAAATCATGGCACTCGAGCCCTAGTGACAAGCATTAAGCATAGCAAAGTCATAGCAACATCAATCTCAGAACATAATGGATACTAGGGATCAAACCCTAACAAAACTAACTCGATTACATGGTAAATCTCATCCAACCCATCACCGTCCAGCAAGCCTACGATGGAATTACTCACGCACGGCGGTGAGCATCATGAAATTGGTAATGGAGGATGGTTGATGATGACGACGGCGACGAATCCCCCTCTCCGGAGCCCCGAACGGACTCCAGATCAGCCCTCCCGAGAGGTTTTAGGGCTTGGCAGCGGCTCCATATCATAAAACGCGATGATGTCTTCTCTTCTATTTTTTTCTCCCCGAAAGCCAATATATAGAGTCGGAGTTGGCGTCGGAAGGTGTCTAGGGGGCCCACGAGGTAGGGGGGCACGCCCCACCCTCCCGTACAGGGTGTGGGCCGCCTGGTCTTCATCTTTGGTGATGATTTTTTATTATTTTTTATAAGACATCCTGTGGAGTTTCAGGTCATTCCGAGATATTTCATTTTCTGCACATAACAACATCATGGCAATTCTACTGAAAACAGCGTCAGTCCGGGTTAGTTTCATTCAAATCATACAAGTTAGAGTCCAAAACATGGGCAAAAGTGTTTGGAAAAGTAGATGTGATGGAGACGTATCAACTCCCCCAAGCTTAAACCCTTGCTTGTCCTCAAGCAATTCAGTTGACAAATTGAAAGAAATAAAGAAAAACTTTTACAAACTCTCTTTGGTCTTGTTGTTGTAAATATGTCAAGCCAGCATTCAAGTTTTCAGCAAAGATTATAACTAACCACATTTGCAATAATTCTCAGGTCTCACAATTACTCATATCAATAGCATAATCAACTAGCGAGCCATAATAATAAATCTCGGATGACAACACTTTCTCAAAACAATCATAATATGCTATAACAAGATGGTATCTCGCTAGTCCTTTCTGAGACCGCAAAACATAAATGCAGAGCACCTTTAAAGATCGAGGACTGACTAGACATTGTAATTCATGGTAAAAGAGATCCAATCATAGTCATACCCAATATAAATTAACAGTGATGAATGCAAATGACAGCTGTGCTCTCCAGCTAGTGCTCTTTAATAAGAGGGTGATGATTCAACATAAAAGTAAATGGATAGGCCCTTCGCAGAGGGAAGCAGGGATTTGTAGAGGTGCCAGAGCTCAGTTTTGAAATAGAGATAAATAATATTTTGAGCGGTATACTTTCATTGTCAACATAGCAACTAAGAGATGGCGATATCTTCCATGTCACACACATATAGGCGGTTCCCAAACAGAATGGTAAAGTTTATACTCCCCCTCCACCAACAAGCATCAATCCATGGCTTGCTCGAAACAACGAGTGCCTCCAACATACAACAGGTCCCAGGGGGAGTTTTGTTTGCAATTAATTTTGATTTAGTTTGCATAAAGCATGGGACTGGGCATCCCGGTGACCAGCCATTTTCTCGTGAGTGAGGAGCGGAGTCCACTCCTCTTGAGAATAACTCGCCTAACATGGAAGATAAGGGCAGCCTTGGTTGATACATGAGCTACTCGAGCATACAAAAAAGAATGTTCATTTGAAGGTTTAGAGTTTGGCACATACAAATTTACTTGGAACGGCAGGTAGATACCGCATATAGGAAGGTATAGTGGACTCATCTGGAATAACTTTGGGGTTTAAGGGATTGGATGCACAAGTAGTATTCCCGCTTAGTACAGGTGAAGGCTAGCAAAGGACTGGGAAGCGACCAACTAGAGAGCGACAACAGCCATGTACATGCATTAAAATTAATAAACATTGGATGCAAGCATGAGTAGGATATAATCCACCATGAACGTAAATATCTTGAAGGCCATGTTGATTTTGTTTCAACTACATGCGTGAACATGTGCCAAGTCAAGTCACTTAAATCATTCAAAGGAGGATACCACCCCATCATACCACATCATAACCATCTCAATATCATGTTGGCACGCAAGGTAAATCATTATAACTCATAGCTAATCAAGCATGGCACAAGCAACTATGATCTCTAATTGTCATTGCAAACATGTTTATTCATAACAAGCTGAATCAAGAACGATGAACTCATCATATTTACAAAAACAAAAGAGGTCGAGTTCATACCAGCTTTTCTTATCTCAGTTGGTCCATCATATATCATCATAATTGCCTTTCACTTGCACGACCGAACGATGTGAATAATAATAAGAATGCACATGCATTGGACTAAGCTGGAATCTGCGAGCATTGAATAAACAGGAGAAGACAAGGCAATATGGGCTCTTGGTTAAATCAACAATCATGCATATAAGAGCCACTGCAACAATTTAATCATGGTCTTCTCCTACTGACCCCCAAAGAAAAGAAACGAAATAAAAACTATTTACACGGGAAAGCTCCCAACAAGAAATAAGAATGGGAAATATTTTTGGGTTTTCTTTTTAATTACTACTACTACAGCAGGAAAGTAAACTACTACTAATTTTTTTGGTTTTTCTTAAGGTTTATCAAACACACAAGAAGAAAGTAGGAAAAAGAAAATAAACTAGCATGGATATTACAGTGAAAGAGTATGAGCACCGATATCTAGCAATGAGTGTGTGTAAACATAAATGTAATGTCGGTGAGAAATACATACTCCCCCAAGCTTAGGCTTTTGGCCTAAGTTGGTTTATTGCCAGGGATAGCCTGGCGGATACCCATAGGTGTAGCTAGGGTCGTACTGCGATGAGGAATAGTTGGGGTTGTGCTGTGATGCAGCGGCTATCGCATCCGGAGCTGCAGCGTGGAGTCGGGCTGCCTCCGCTCTCCTCTCGTACTCATCTTCCTCCTCTCTAGTAATAGTATATCTTCCGTTTGCCTGGTAATCAAAGAAGGCAGGAGTAGGGAGAGTAATACGGACAACATGCCGTTTGTTAAAAATTAACCGATACTGGAGAGGTGACTCAGTCCTCTCGACAAAGTGGTGGGAAACCATAGAATTAAAATCTAAATAAGTAGGAGGCAACTCCATGTCTCCTTCATGAACGTCTATCTCAAGAAATTTAGCTAAGCGGGTTGCATAAATTCCTCCAAAGAAATCTCCATTATATCTATTATGATGCAACCTACGAGCTACAATGGCTCCCATATGATAAGATTGGTCTCCTAACATAGCACTCCTGAGAATGCTGAGGTCAGGGACACACATGTGACATGCTTCATCCTTAGCATTTATGCATCTACCGATGAAGAGAGCAAAATAATGTATAGTAGGAAAGTGAATGCTCCCTATGGTAGCTTGCGTTATATCTCGAGATTCCCCTACAGTTATAGTAGCAAGAAAGTTTCTAAATTCAGATTTAGGGGGATCCCTAATACTACCCCATGATGGAAGTTTGCAAGCAAAAGTGAAATCCTCTAAGTCCATGGTATAAGATTTATCATAAAGATCAAACATGACTGAAGGAGAATTACACGAAGATGAATACTCAAACCTCCTCACAAAAGAACTTGTGAGATCATGATATTGGGGGCATTTGTCAGCTTCAAAATCCTCAAGACCGGCATTACGCAAATATGCGTTGAATTCTTCTTTAATTTCTGCACGATCCATAAAATTTTCTGACGGCCATTCGCAAGGCCATACTGGAGCGTCTCTTGGTGGTTCCTCGCCAGCATCACGTATAGCAAGCCTAGGTCCTTGCTTCTTAGAAGAACCACCTTGGAACATCTTTCTAAGCATCTTGCTTTTCTCTGAAAAATTTCTGAAATAATCTGAAATTTTTAGTAACTTCAAATAAAAGTGAACCAACTTCAATAAAACTGATAGCAACAACTCCTACAAGTGCCTAGAGCCTATATCAAGCATTAGAACTACTTGGAACCATATAAATTTGACATGCAAGCTCAAGAACATGGTCACCTATGCAGCACAAATTTGCAAAGAATAAAGCACTAGAACAAAAACTAATTGGACCAATGGAGGAATCACATACCAAGGAACAATCTCCCCAAGCAGTTTTGCGAGAGGTGCTTTGAGCAAGGAGATCGAAAATCACAGCAAAGAGGGCTGGAACTCGTGCTTGAGTTGGTTTTTCGTGTTTGTGTGAGGAAGAAGAAGAAGATGGGTGCATGAATAAGTGGAGGAGGGCCACCATGGGCCCACGAGGCACGGGGCGCGCCCTCCACCCTCGTGGCCAGGTGGCAGCTCCCCCCGCGGTAATTTTTGCATAGTAAATCCTCAAATATTCCCGAAAAAACATATTAAATTGGCATGTCATTCTGAGGACTTTTATTTTCGGGATATTTTTATATTGCATGAATAAGTAAGGAAATAGACAGAAAAATAATATTTTTTACTTTATTTCTACTAAAGAACAGAAAATATAAAGAGGGTACAGAAGGTTGTGCTTCGAGTTTCATCCATCTCATGCTCATCAAAAGGAATCCACTAACAAGGTTGATCAAGTCTTGTTAACAAACTCATTCCGATTAACATGAAACCGGAGAAATTTCGAATAACACTAGGTTACCTCAACAGGGATATGCACATCCCCAACAATAAGTATATCATATTTCTTTTTGACAGTAGGAATAGGAAATTCAAAACCTCCAATAATAATCGATGGAATTTTTCCAATAGAGTTGATACTATGGACTTGAGGTTGTTTCCTCGGAAAGTGTACCATATGCTCATTACCATTAACATGAAAAGTGACATTGCCTTTGGTGCAATCAATAACAGCCCCTGCAGTATTAAGAAAAGGTCTTCCAAGAATAATAGACATACTATCATCCTCGGGGATATCAAGAATAACAAAGCCCGTTAAAATAGTAACGTTTGCAACCACAACAGGCACATCCTCACAAATATCGACAAGTATAGCAGTTGATTTATCAGCCATTTGCAAAGATATTTCAGTAGGTGTCAACTTGTTCAAGTCAAGTCTACTATATAAAGAGAGAGGCATAACACTAACACCGGCTCCAAGATCACATAAAGCAGTTTTAACATAGTTTCTTTTAATAGAGCATGGTATAGTAGGTACTCCTGGATCTCCAAGTTTCTTTGGTATTCCACCCTTAAAAGTATAATTAGCAGGCATGGTGGAAATTTCAGCTTCCGGTATCTTTCTTTTATTTGTAACAATATCTTTCATGTACTTAGCATAAGGATTCATTTTGAGCATATCAGTCAATCGCATACGCAAAAAGATAGGTCTAATCATTTCAGCAAAGCGCTCAAAATCCTCATCATCCTTTTTCTTGGATGGTTTGGGAGGAAAAGGCATGGGTTTCTGAACCCATGGTTCTCTTTCTTTACCATGTTTCCTAGCAACAAAATCTCTTTTATCATAACGTTGATTCTTTGATTGTGGGTTATCAAGATCAACAGCAGGTTCAATTTCTACATCATTATCATTACTGGGTTGAGCATCATCATGAACATCATCATTAGCATTTTCATTAGGTTCATGTTCATTACCAGATTTTGTTTCAGCATCAGACATAGAGATATCATTTGGATTATCAGGTGGTTCAGCAATAGGTTCACTAGAAGTTTGCAAAGTTCTATCATGTTTCTTTTTCTTCTTTTTAGAAGAACTAGGTGCATCAATATTATTTCTCTGAGAATCTTCCTCGATTCTCTTAGGGTGGCCTTCAGGATACAAAGGTTCCTGAGTCATTCTACCAGTTCTAGTAGCCACTCTAACAACATAATCATTTTTCTTACTATTCATTTCATGGAGCAATTCTTTTTGAGCTTTAAGTACTTGTTCTACTTGAGTGGTAACCATAGAAGCATGTTTGCTAACAAGTTTAAGTTCACCTCTAATATTAGCCATATAATCACCCAAGCGTTTAATCATATAAGCATTTTGTTTTAATTGTCTACCAAAATAGGCATTAAAGTCGTCTTGCTTAAACATAAAGTTGTCAAACTCATCCAAGCACTGACTAGAAATTTAGTAGGAGGGACTTCAGCTTTATCATATCTATAGAGAGAACTTACCTTTACTACCTATGTCGAGATATCCGGATCAGGAGGTTCTTCAATAAATAAAGGACTAAGGTCATATGTTTCTTCGACAGGCGGTAAATTAAGATCATGTATTTCTTCAATAGAAGGTAAATTCTTAACATCTTCAGCTTTAATACCTTTTTCTTTCATAGATTTCTTTGCCTCTTGCATATCCTCGGGACTGAGAAATAGAACACCTCTCTTCTTCGGAGTTGGTTTAGGAATAGGATCATTAATTGGAGCAGGAGCTGGCTCAGGAGCTGCCCAATTATTTTCATTTGTCAACATATTATTCAATAGAATTTCGACTTCATCCGGTGTTCTTTCCTTGAAAAGAGAACCAACACAACTATCCAGGTAATCTCTGGAAGCATCGGTTAGTCCATTATAAAAGATATCAAGTATTTCATGTTTCTTAAGAGGATGATCAGGCAAAGCATTAAGTAACTTGAGAATCCTCCCCCAAGCTTGTGGGAGACTCTCTTCTTTAATTTGCACAAAGTTGTATATTTCCTTTAAAGCAGCTTGTTTCTTATGGGTAGGGAAATATTTAGCAGAGAAGTAATAAATCATATCCTGGGGACTACGCACACAACCAGGATCAAGAGAATTAAACCATATCTTAGCATCACCCTTTAATGAGAACGGAAATATTTTCAGTATATAAAAGTAGCGAGATCTCTCATCATTGGTGAACAGGGTGGCTATATCATTTAATTTAGTAAGATGTGCCACAACAGTTTCAGATTCATAACCATGGAAAGGATCAGATTCAACCAAAGTAATTATATCAGGATCAACAGAGAATTCATAATCCTTATCAGGAACACAGATAGGTGAAGTAGCAAAAGCGGGTCAGGCCTCATTTTATCTTTAAGAGATTCTTTGTTCCATTTAATTAATAGCCTTTTAAGTTCATGACGATCTCTGCAAGCTAGAATAGCGGCAGAAGACTCCATATCAAAAACATAACCCTCAGGAATAATAGGCCTATCTTCATCATCACTTTCATCATTATAATCAGATTCAATAATTTCTTTCTCTCTAACCCTAGCAATTTGTTCATCAAGAAATTCACTAAGGGGCACAATAGTATCAGGCATAGAAGTAGTTTCATCATAAGTATCATGCATAGCAGAAGTGGCACCATCAATAACATGCGACATGTCAGAACAAATAGCAGAAGCAGGTTTAGGTGTCGCAAGCTTACTCATAACAGAAGGTGAATCAAGTGCAAGGCTAGATGGCAGTTCCTTACCTCCCCTCGTAGTTGAGGGATAAATTGTTGTCTTAGCGTCTTTCAAGTTCTTCATAGTGTACAGCAGATATAAATCCCAAGTGACTCAAAGAATAGAGCTATGCTCCCCGGCAACGGCGCCAGAAATTAGTCTTGATAACCCACAAGTATAGGGGATCGCAACAGCTTTCGAGGGTAGAGTATTCAACCCAAATTTATTGATTCGACACAAGGGGAGCCAAAGAATATTCTCAAGTATTAGCAGCTGAGTTGTCAATTCAACCACACCTGGAAACTTAATATCTGCAGCAAAGTGTTTAGTAGCAAAGTAATATGATAGTGGTGGTAATGGCAACAAAAGTAAAGGAAGCAAAGTAATATTTTTGGTGTTTTGTAGTGATTGTAACAGTAGCAACGGAAAAGTAAATAAGCATAAAGCAGTATATGGAAAGCTCGTAGGCATCGGATTAGTAATGGATAATTATGCCGGATGCGGTTCATCATGTAACAGTCATAACATAGGGTGACACAGAACTAGCTCCAATTCATCAATGTAATGTAGGCATGTATTCCGAATATAGTCATACGTGCTTATGGAAAAGAACTTGCATGAGATCTTTTGTCCTACCCTCTCGTGGCAGCAGGGTCCTAATGGAAACTAAGGGATATTAAGGCCTCCTTTTAATAGAGAACCGGAACAAAGCATTAGCACGTACTGAATACATGAACTCCTCAAACTATGGTCATCACCGGGAGTGGTCCCGATTATTGTGACTTCGGGGTTGCCGGATCATAACACATAGTAGGTGAATATAGACTTGCAAGATAGGATCAAGAACACACATATATTCATGAAAACATAATAGGTTCAGATCTGAAATCATGGCACTCGGGCCCTAGTGACAAGCATTAAGCATAGCAAAGTCACAGCAACATCAATCTCAGAACATAATGGATACTAGGGATCAAACCCTAACAAAACTAACTCGATTACATGGTAAATCTCATCCAACCCATCACCGTTCAGCAAGCCTACGATGGAATTACTCATGCACGACGGTGAGCATCATGAAATTGGTAATGGAGGATGGTTGATGATGACGACGGCGACGAATCCCCCTCTCCGGAGCCCCGAACGGACTCCAGATCAGCCCTCCCAAGAGGTTTTAGGGCTTGGCGGCGGCTCCGTATCGTAAAACGCGATGATTTCTTCTCTTCTATTTTTTTTCTCCCCGAAAGCCAATATATAGAGTCAGAGTTGGCGTCGGAAGGTGTCCAGGGGGCCCACGAGGTAGGGGGCCGTGCCCTAGGGGGGCGACCCCCTCGTGGACAGGGTGTGGGCCCCCTGGTCTTCTTCTTTGGCGAGGATTTTTTATTATTTTTTATAAGACATCCCGTGGAGTTTCAGGTCATTCCGAGATATTTCGTTTTCTGCACATAAAACAACATCATGGCAATTCTGCTGAAAACAGCGTCAGTCCGGGTTAGTTCCATTCAAATCATACAAGTTAGAGTCCAAAACAAGGGCAAAAGTGTTTGAAAAAGTAGATACGACGGAGACGTATCAGTAAGAGGAGCAATCAGAGTGCTAAGGAAATCATTATTGTTGGTATTGGTGAAGTCACACAATTTGGTATTATCTTGAGCCATCGCGACAAACAAGCAATCCAACACACGAGCAAACAAAAGGCAAGCGAGAAAAAGGCAAACGGAAAAGAGAGGGCGAATAAAACGGCAAGGGTGAAGTGGGGAGAGGAAAACGAGAGGCAAATGGCAACTAATGTAATGCGGGAGATAGGGATTGTGATGGGTACTTGGTATGTTGACTTTTGCGCAGACTCCCCGGCAACGGCGCTAGAAATGGCTCGCTGTCGGGAGTCCAAAACTTGATTTGACCTTGCGTAAGCCTCCCCGGCAACGACGCCAGAAATTCTTCTTGCTACCTCTTGAGCACTGCATTGCATTTCCCCGAAGAGGAGAGGATGATGCAGCAAAGTAGCGTAAGTATTTTCCTCAGTTTTGAGAACCAATGTATCAATCCAGTAGGAGGCTACGCTTGAGTCCCTCGTGCCTGCATAAAACAATAGCTCAACGCAACCAACGCGATTAGGGGTTGTCAATCCCTTCACGGTCACTTACGGGAGTGAGATCTGATAGAGATAATATTTTTGGTATTTTTGGTATAGAGATGCAAAGTGAAAAGTAAAAGGCAAAGTAAAAAGCAAAGCAAGATTAAAGTGATGGAGATTGATACGATGAGAATAGACCCCGGGGCCATAGGTTTCACTAGTGGCTTCTCTCAAGAGCATAAGTATTCTACGGTGGGTGAACAAATTACTGTTGAGCAATTGACAGAATTGAGCATAGTTATGAGAATATCTAGGTATGATCATGTATATAGGCTTCACGTCTGAGACAAGTAGACCGACTCCTGCCTTCATCTACTACTATTACTCCACTCATCGACCGCTATCCAGCATGCATCTAGAGTATTAAAAAACAGATTAACGCCTTAAGCAAGATGACATGATGTAGATGGATAGTTTCATGCAATATGATAAAAACCCCATCTTGTTATCCTCGATGGCAACAATACAATACGTGCCTTGCTGCCCCTTCTGTCACTGGGAAAGGACACCGCAAGATTGAACCAAAAGCTAAGCACTTCTTCCATGGCAAGAAAAACCAATCTAATAGGCCAAACCAAACTGATAATTCAAAGAGACTTCACTACAAAAAAATACACTTTCATGATGATACGTGTTTGTCACAGTAGGTCGCTTTTTTTGTCATGCATGTATATCCATGACAAATTTATGACAGAATCAAGATAGTCATACTTATGCTGTCGTAGAAGTGTTTCATGACATTACCAAAATTACAATAACTCTACACTTACGGGCAATATGACACGGAAATCAGCTACGGACTCTTCTCCACCAATCTCTTCCCACCTCTGATTTCCAGTGCGGGTCCCAGCCCCTCTTGATTTTCAATGAATGTTTGACAGCTCAGCCCATAGCTATATTCAGTAGAAATCAAGGCGTAAGTGTAGCATTGCTGTTTCCAGTGCGGGTCCCAGCCCCTCCTGATTTTCAATGAATATTTGACAGCTCAGCCCGTAGCTATATTCAGTAGAAATCAGGGCGTAAGTGTAGCATTGCTGCTGGTCTGCTATTGTGGCTAAAACAAAGAAACAGAAAATGCACTGCTTCAAATGCCAAGCTGACGATCATATGTCCAAGAATTGTATAGTGCTGCACTATTGCTACATCTGCAACAATTTGAAACACGCATTATTTCGTTGTCCCGTGCTGAAGCAACCACGGCCATTGGCGTCTTTTTGTGGACAAGGAACAAATGCTACCAGGTTCATTCAGATTCCTGAGTACGCGAACAAGGAAGTCCACAGTACTCCATCGGCGTTGCCAACCGCCTTGGTCACGGTCTCTGGTGGTGAGATTCCTGCAGCGGTGCTTGAAGAAGAGTTTGCTAAGTTTGTTTGGACCCAGGCTCAATGGAAGTGGGAGGCTGTCCCTCATGGCAAGGATACTTTCTTGTTGTCCTTTCCCTCCTTCGAGGATCTTCACCGAATGGTGGACCTAGAGGTTCGAATCAAGTCTCACAACGTTCAGATTTCTTTCAAAGAATGGAGCGTGGAAGATGTCCCATCTTATGTTTCTCTTGAGACTGTTTGGGTGCATGTTGTCGGCGTCCCACACTCGCTTCGGTACTTTCTCGGACTTTGGGCTGTTGGTTCGGTCATTGGAGCCACTCAAGACGTTGAAGGTATTGTTCGCATTCAGGTTGCGGTGCCGCTCCTTGGATATTTTCTCCTCTGATGATTTATTGGGAGGAGAATCCGCGTCGATTGAGGCGTTTGTCAAGCTGGACGGATATACCTTCCACTACCAGGCTAAAAAGGAAGACTATATTCCAGATGCGGATTTTATTCCTTTTATGTGGAAGCGCGACCATTGTCGAGACAGAGGTAATGACCGTGATGCTGAAGAATATGATGGTGATTTGAATAAAAAGGCGGAGAATGGAAAGTCAGAGATTGTCAGTTCTCCAAATTCAAGTTCAAGCGCTCCAGTGCCTATGCAGACTACATCCCTCGCCACACCGTTGTCGGAGCTGCCGCATTATACAGGGCTTTCAAACATGAACGGTGAGCTTGCTACAGGATATGCTTCGCTGCCCTCGTCATCGTCACCGTGTACAGTAAGCGCCGCTGCGGTCCCAGGGGCTTGTACAACGCTGGGCCAACATGCGCAGCAGCAGCCGCATCCTCTGCTCTCGCCGCGCGTGCTAGGCGAGCAGGCATGCATGGTCGAACATACATGCACGTCCACACCGGCTGTTGGGTCTCTTGCATCAAGCATGCATGCATGCACGGGGACGGCAACACATGCGTCCCAGCCGGCCGAGCATCTAGCTCGTCGCCCGTCGATGATGCCAAGGAATGCCCGACAAAGCAGCTCTATGCCCAGGTCACGGCTTCACCTGCTCCCGAGTCAGCGACCTCGCTACAGCGGACTGCACCTCGAATTGCTACGGCTGTTGTGGTTCCATCTGGCACAGCTGTTGTGGTTCCATCTGGCACATCTGCTGCTGTATTGGCAGGAGTTGCTACTCCTTTGGGGTCGCCCCCGTCTACTCCGGCGCCACCGATGACGAGTATTTCTACTACAACGACTACTCTCATCCGGCGTAGCGGTCGTCACGTCTCCTCTGCTGATGGGTCATCAACCACGGATGAGAATTCCCTCTCCAAGGCAATGCAGCGCCAGGCGGAGCGTAACCTCGACTCGCCAATAGGTACACCCGGCAATAAATCATTCCTTTCTTTTTCTGGTTCTCGCATTTCATCTTGTTTAAATAATGTTGGAATTGCAATTGGAAAGAATGATGATGTGCGTGTTTCGGTGAGAGCGCTAAAACGCATGGAGATCGATCCATTAAAGGTTTCTCCTAAGTGTTTGAGCACCTTACCTAACCCCGATACTGAGGAGGAGGAGGAGACGGATGCCACATATGATGGTCCGCTTCTCACCCACTTGGTTGGAGTGGTTACCGAGGAAGGATTGGATGATGCAAGACCTGGGTCAATGTTTTGTAACTTCACAGCGTCTTCGCGTAAATCTAAATCCCATTCCTCAAAAAGAGAAAAAACCCGCCCAAGAAGGCGAAGAAATCCACCCCTACCCAAGTTTCCACATGAGAGGCATGTTTTGGAATAGCAGAGGTCTTTTAGACTTGGCTAAACATAAACACATCGGTGACTGTGTGCGAGAACATGGGTTGGATTTCGTGGCAATTTTCAAGGCTGGTAAATGTGACTTCCGTGCACATGTCCTAGACCACTTATCAGGTGGTTTCGTCTTCACATGGCATATTCTACCAGCACGTGGAAGGTCTGGAGGAATCTTACTTGGGATACAAACCGCAACCATGGAGTTGTTAGCCTTTTCGACTGGTGACTTTCACATGAAATTCCACCTTCGAAATAGAGTTGATAATTTTACATGGAGTCTGGTTGCAGTCTATGGGGCTGCCCAAGATAAGCATAAATCCGCTTTCCTTTGGGAATTGGTGAATCTGGCTAAAGATAACCCACATCCAATGCTTATTGGAGGGACTTTAATATCCTTAGGTACCAGGAAGAAAAAAATAATGACCGCTTTGACACTCACTGGCCTTTTCTGTTCAATGCTGTAATTGACAGTTTGAATCTTCGAGAAGCTAGTTTGTCTGGCCAACAATTCACTTGGGCCAATAACCGTTCTGTGCCAACATACGAAAAGCTTGACAGGGTACTCATGGATACCGAATGGGAGATAAAATTTCCTCTGGTAACTATAAGGGCCCTAGAGCGTATCGAGGCGCTATCGGATCATGCGCCCATCATTCTTGATTCTAATTCTACAAACCCATCCGCTCGCCGCCCTTTCAAGTTTGAATTGGGATGGTTGCACCGAGATGGCTTTGCAGACATAATCAAGAATATATGGGAGAGACACGCAATTGGTCGCACACCTATTCAGAGATGGAACTTTAAAATAAGAGCCATAAGGCGATACCTATCTGGATGGGCGAAACACGCCAATGGAATATACAAAAAAGAAAAGCAATGGCTCGCCACCATTATTGATGACCTCGATAAAATCGCAGAAACTCGCATCTTGTCACAGCAAGAGATTGAATTGAAAAATCAATCCAATGAGAAGATTGCACGTCTTTTGCGAGAAGAGAAAATCAAATATTACCAAAGATCCAAAGCCAACTTCATCTTGAAGGGAGACAGTAATACACGATACTTCCAACTTGTCGCCAATGGTCGGCATAGGAAGAAGTGTATATTCAGTCTGCAACAAGATGAGGGGCGGATCGAAGGTCAGGCAGAGCTCAAAAGTTATATCTCGAAATACTACAAATCTTTGTTTGGGGCACCTGATGAAGGGAACTTCACCCTTGACGAGACCCGAACAGATGGTATTCCACAAGTCACCAAAGAAGAGAACGATATCCTCACGGCACCTTTCTCTGAGGAGGAGGTGAGAGCGGCGGTGTTTCAAATGGAACATAACAAAGCTCCAGGTCCTGATGTCTTCCCCGCAGAATTCTATCAGAATTTCTGGGGTATCATCAAGATTGACCTATTGGAGTTGTTCAATTGTCTTCATGCTGGCCAACTTGATCTATTCAGGCTTAACTTTGGTGAGATTGTTTTGTTGCCGAAAATTAAGGAGGCTGAGCGAATCCAGCAATATAGACCCATATGTCTCCTTAATGTCAGCTTCAAGATTTTCACCAAAGTGGCTACTAATAGGCTCAACACGGTTGCTGACCATGTCGTCCGGCCATCTCAAACGGCCTTCATGCAAGGTAGAAATATACTCGATGGAGTAGTAATCCTACATGAGACTGTTCACGAGATGCACCGTAAACACATGAGTGGAGTAGTGTTCAAGATTGATTTCGAAAAGGCCTATGATAAGGTCAAATGGTCATTCCTTCAACAGGCCCTAAGAATGAAAGGATTCTCTGATAAATGGCGCCAGTTGATCCAAATTTTGGTTACTGGAGGTAGTGTGGCTGTCAAAGTCAATGATGACATAGGCCATTACTTTCAAACAAAAAAGGACTATGATAGGGTGACTCCATGTCTCCAATGTTATTTAACATCGTGGCTGACATGTTGTCTATTTTGATTGATCGTGCCAAGCAGGACGGTCAAATTGCAGGAGTAGTGCCCTACCTTGTGGATGGTGGCCTCTCTATTCTGCAATATGCCGATGATACAATTCTTTTTATGGAACATGACCTGGATAAGGCTCGAAACCTGAAATTATTACTTTCAGCGTTTGAGCAGATGTCAGGTCTTAAAATTAACTTTCATAAAAGTGAATTGTTCTGCTTTGGAGAAGCCAGTGAGGCAGCGGCTGAGTATGCTGACCTGTTTGGTTGTGCGCAAGGCCAATTCCCGATTAAATATTTGGGAATTCCGATTCATTATCGGCGACTCACTAATGCGGAGTGGAAACATGTAGAGGAGCGCTTAGAGAAACGGTTGAGTAGTTGGAAAGGCAAGTTGCTCTCTCTTGGAGGACGACTGGTCTTAATTAACTCAGTCCTCACAAATATGGTTCTCTATATGCTCTCTTTTTTCCAAGTCCCAAGAGGGGTCTTGCAGAGGTTGGATTATTTCAGATCCAGATTCTTTTGGCAAGGGGACAGTGAAAAGAAAAAATACAGGCTAACCAAATGGAGCGTGGTTTGTAGGCCGAAAGACCAAGGTGGACTTGTCATTCATGACCTTCAGGTTAAGAATGATGCCTTACTTAGTAAATGGTTGTTCAAACTACTTACTGAGGATGGCGTTTGGCAAACGCTGTTGCGCAATAAGTATCTAGGCCAAAAAGATGTGTCACCGGCCTATTGGAAACCTGGTGACTCACACTTTTGGGCTGGTCTAATGGCGGTGAAGAAACATCTTTTTCGTTTTGTATCCTTTGCGATAAAAGATGGGTCGGAGATTCGTTTCTGGGAGGATAACTGGCTGGGCAATGCCAGCCTCCGAGAACAATATCCAGATTTGTACCGCATTGTTCGCAATAAGAATGATACTCTGGCGCAGGTGCTCAGTTCATTTCCGTCGAATATTTCTTTTAGGCGGGATTTGATTGGCCCCCGTCTTATGTCATGGCAAAATTTATTGTCTCGATTGGAGTCGATAAACATGACACAAGGACGGGATGTGTTTCACTGGAACCTCACTACATCTGGGTCCTTCACAATCGACTCTATGTATCGTGCGCTCACGCATTCAGTGGTCCCAGTGGATAATAACAAGAAAATTTGGATGTCGAAGATTCCACTAAAGGTTAAAATCTTTATGTGGTATCTTCGAAAGGGAGTTGTGCTAACCAAAGACAATCTCGCCCGTCGCAATTGGCACGGAAGTAAGAAGTGTAGTTTTTGTACTCATGACGAGACAATCAAACACCTCTTTTTTCAATGCAAGTTTGCGCGCTCTACATGGTCAGTCATCCAAATAGCGTCCAATTTGTATCCGTCCACAAGTGTTGCCAATATTTTTGGTCATTGGTTGGACGGCATTTCAAATAGGTTCAAAATGCTAATTCGGGTGGAAGCATATGCCTTATTATGGGCACTCTGGCTATGTAGGAATGATTTGGTTTTCGAGGGCAAAAACACCTCTCCTTTGCAGGTTATTTTCCGATGTACGTACTCGCTTCGTACGTGGTCTACACTACACCGACCGGAGTATCAACCGCTATTCAAGACGGTGTGTACGCGGTTGGAGCGGGTGGCCAGGGAGGTCTTCACTCAGCATGGGTGGCAGCATAATCTACGGATAGCCGCACCAACTCCTTCGACATAGGCGGACTGTCGGTCCTATATGATCCTACTATTGCTGATATGTCGCCTTTTTTATATTCTCTCAAGTTATTTTTGTTTGGCTATGTGCATCTTAATTATGCAGAGGCCGGGTGATGCTCATTATGTTTTGTATCCGCTTGATGCTACATTTTGAGTCAATAAAAATGCCCTTTATAAAAAAACATGATTTACTTGCTTATTATTCATTTTGTCACACCCCACTTTCCCTAGGATTTAGGGGTAGCCGCTTTACCCTATATTTGTGCAATATGCTTCAACTAGCACATCATTTGATCGATGCACAAATCTAGGGGTGTGTCTCCATATTTTGTAGGCAGCCTTATGAGCTTTATCTCTATATCTTTTGAACTCAATTCATATTGTCTTCATACACCAAAAATGGGGAGACTGGAAAAGCATTTGTTCCCTAAGTGGGTTTTGGTGTAACTAAGTGTATGCAAGGTTTGTTAGTCCAAAAGTTCGCAAGCAGACATGTATGGAGACCTCCCATTGCTAAACCAGCTACCTGATGATGTAAATTTGGAAGTTAAACCAACTACCTGATGATGTAATCCGAAGTCGAGTATCAAGAGTCCGGGCGCTAAATTATGATCCCCATGGGCAAGTACTCATGCATGTCGGAAACCCTTCCTCAATTGGCAATCTTTGTTGTGACCGGTGATCAGGCCACGTCTTAGTGGAACACGAGTGTTCCATTTTGAAAAACAGTTCTCACTCGTCTCCTTTTGGCCAAGAAATTAGTGAATGTGTGTTTTTTTGGAAATGGTGAATAGGTTTTTTTAGGCAAGAAATGGCAAATAGGGTTTTTTTAGCAAAAAGAAATGGCGAATAGGTGTTTTGGTAATTTGGCGAGTGGGAGAATGGATTATTTAATATAGGATGATGTTCGAATTGAGAAAAAGCTATTCAATGGGCCCAAGAGAGACACTACTACTGCCGACATTTGGAACATCTCATTAGCAACGGACATGCCGAAACGCGAAACCTAGCTCTCCAGAGAATAGCGCCTCCATTCATCACCCCTCCCCACCCCAAACCCTCGCCGTCACCCCACCTTCCCTTCCACCGGTGGCCATGGACGGGGGCGTCTTGAGGAGTTTGTGAAAGAAACATGCTTTTTTAGAATCACAACGCACTTTATTGCCTAAGTTCAATGTTTACAGGGATACATAAATGAGCAGGTGGTGCATCAAGCCACACATGCCTACCTATATCAAGAGATGTAGTGCTAGTCTATGAGGCTCCCCATTACATTCGCGCTGTTCATGACTAAAAAGACAAGCCCTAAATAAGTTGTTTCGTTCTTTGATCTCATGAAACACCATACAATGTACTACTAGTACAGTAGTACTAGATAGATAGCCGAAGCCCTGATGCATAGCAAATTAGTAATAACAATTTTACAAAAGAAACATGTACTCCGGGGGCGTCTCAATTAGTAATAACACTTATACAAAAGAAACATGTAGTAAAAGTTTGTGAAAAATAAGAACTAAAGACCATAATTGCAGTAATCAATTACAGTATATGCATTCAAGCGGAGAGTGATACCAATCTAATATGCATAACAAATTGATTCATGCTAACAAGTGCACAACACACTACTGATGAAACTGCAGTTGGACAAACCAGAAAGACCATAGTAGTCACTAAAGAACTACTAGTAATAGATAGATTGATAGCCCTGCTGACAATTGGCTTGCAACAAAATGAAAAATAAGGTGAAGAATGACTGACGGAACTGACTTTCAAAGCAACAAACTTGGAGAAATTGGTACCGCTAACATTTTATCTAATTATATTAGTTACTTCCACAAGCATCCAGCCTCATAAGACTTGGTAAATGTGCAATCAATACATAAATGGTCTGCCAGATAAATCGCACGAAATGCAGGTTTTTGAGCTTCTGCCAAGTCCAGCAGCACAAAGTCTAGCTAGGTAGTCTTGTACAAGAGTCAGGGTGCTACTGTACTTGTTAACTTAGAGAGATTCTTTCTTCACGGTACTCTTTGACGTTAAAAGGGTCCGGGAACGAGAAATCATTTGCTAGCCGGCGGCAGAAGGGTGCCATTCCGTCTTCAGCAGGTGGGCTCTTGAAGAGCTCAAGTTTGCAAGCTTTACTGGCCCATTTTGCATTGGTGAGAGGCTTCAGCTTGGCACTCACATCATCCACTGGAGAGAAAGATCCACTAGACACCACGACCACCATCTGCTCCAGCACACGAGCCCTCTCCGCGGCGAACTTGAGGAAAGTAACCTCGCTTCTCGACCCTCGAAACTCGTACAAGAACACCTTCTTCATGCTCTCCACGACGCATTTGATGGAACCGCCCTCCTGCCAGAACTTGACATTGACCTTTCTGATGGGCTCTTCAGATATGCGGTGAGACTGCAGATGAAATTGATCAGTGCACACATAGTTCAGGGATATTGGGTCAGTTTGGATCGTGTCCTCACTGATTTGCCTGGGCAAAATAG
Source organism: Triticum monococcum (assembly GCA_034509565.1). Lineage (NCBI taxonomy): Eukaryota > Viridiplantae > Streptophyta > Magnoliopsida > Poales > Poaceae > Triticum > Triticum monococcum. The sequence continues at coordinate 746,483,565 of CM067843.1, read as the reverse complement.
CTGCCTGGGAGTTGCCTGGACATCTCAGCAAAAATGCCTGGCCAGGCATGGCCATGTTTCTAGGCTGCGTTTGGTTGCTGACCTGGGAACGTGCCTATGTGGATAAATGGCCCAGGCAGTGTTTGGTTGCTTTTTTGCCTGGGGTTGGAGATCACCGTTGTGCATATATATATATAATCTGACTTTTCAAAAGCATAACAAAGCCAAATAATTTGATAAACAAAAAATAATAATAATCTGAAGTTTCATAACACTCAAGGCAAATGATTTTATAACTCTGATGATACACAACAACATTGCTGTTGAATAACCACAGTGCATTACATTTGATTAAAAATCATTGTCCAGCACATCTGGAATGCAAAGAGATACACAGAAGTCTAATTATGTATGCATCTTGATACTACCTAGAAACTTATCCAAAAGTCAGAAAGCAACATAGCTTTCACATTAGCATCTAATAATCATATCATGCATGCTGATACTACTTGGAAACTAAGCAGAAGGCTGTAGCAAAATAATACCACCATCAACCATTACTTAGACATCAGCTGTGCATAGCCAAAAGCTAGTCATCGACTACTTAGAAACTAGTGTTTTTACAACCAAAAGGATCCAACAATATGGTAGACCACCAATCAATCTTACTCAGAAAGGGCTAGAGTTAACAGCAGGATCATCGCCAATGTTACTAGCAGGATCATTGTTTCCAAGGTTACCAACAAGATCATCGTTGGCACGTTTGCCAGCAGGATAATTGTCAGATAAGTATGTATACACCCAACGCTCCAGGTATTCTTGACCCATGCTGACAAGAAAACCTCGATGGACTGCAAATTCTGGCTTGCATAGATGCATCCCGACCGACATCCTCTCTTTAGGTTGCAACGGAATCTTCTTGAGCATGTCCCAATTTATAGCTTTTGCCCTTGCATTCTTATCACCTTTGCATTCTTTCCCCTTACTGATCATATTGCTTTCAGCTTCATCCATTTTATGAACTACAAGATGATACATGACATAAATAGTAATGACAGAACAAGGAAATAATGATAGCATCAATAATAATAAAAAATTGTCATACAAACAACCAGATCCATTACATGATAGAAGCGTCCAGAATATAAATTCACTGCCTTGCAAATAACCAAATCAAGTACAAGATACTGGCACACATAATAGAAAATTATTGTCTTGCAAGCAAGCCGAAAGTAAAACAAACTGCAGCAAAGGGAATATCAATGATGAAATTGACGACGCTCCCACATAGTATTTGCTAGACTGTCTCGCTTTGCCACCCATTGCCTATTGTCCCTTCCATTATCTGTTGCAACTCTAGATGACCTAGGCAGCTTATTATACCAATGATCTTCATCATATATGATGTTGTCGGGACCATTATCAAGGATCCAATTGTGTAGAACACAACAGGCTATGACAATCTTCACTTGTTTTCTAAATGGAAAGAATGGCTTGTTTGCAAGAATTTTAAAACGATTCTTTAAGGTCCCAAATGCTCGCTCAACGGTTGTACGAAGGGATGAATGTCGAAGGTTGAATAATTCTTGTGGCGTTTCTGGACGTCTCCCACCCCCGAACTCCTTCAAGTGGTATCGGACACCTCTATATGGCAGTAGTATACCAGGCCTTGCTGCATACCCAGCATCAGCTAAGTAATATTTGCCTACAAGAAAATATGAGACGGATGGTTTTACTGCCTTTTCAAAGTTATTGTACACCTAAAACAACTAATGTGTCGTGCGAACCTTGCGGCATTGGAATCCCATTTGTTCTGTTAAGGGCAGCCTTCAGAACTACCGAGTCATGAGTAGACCCCTCCCATCCAGCAAGTACATAGGTAAACCTCAAATCAAAATCCACAACCGCAAGGACATTCTGGGTTGGGTATGACTTCCGACCTCGAAATCTGTTCGCTATGTTCTCAGGAACAAATGCAGGGATGTGGGTGCCATCAAGTGCCCCAATGCAGTCCTATATTAATTACAAGGAGTTGTATTAGTCGAACAATTGGATGATGCAAACCAAAATGTCGAACAGATGTAACACTAGGTACCTCAAAGTAGGGGTAGAACCGACCGGGGCTATCAAGTATCTTTTGGTGGGTCTCTATTGACCTAAGCTTTATCATATCTTTTGCAAGAAAACACAAGGCATTCAAGACCTCATGGAAGCTTTGGCTTACTGTATAGCTAGATCTCTTGAGGAAAAATCCGACCACTCTATTTCGCAAATTATGGCCGACTGTACGTAGGAAAATGGCTAATTTTTCTTCAACTGATACATGCACTGAATCACATACAAGACCGGCATCACGCAAATGGGTTGATAGCTTCCAAAACACGTCTTTCTCATCCGGAGTTGACTGATGCAATTTTTATCGGTAGAATTGTACAGGTCATTCAACTTTTTTTGCCTCTCCAGATCTCTATCAACCAATGGCCCATATTTTCTTCGACACATTTGAAGACTGTAATGTCTACGTCGACGACGCCACCGGACAATGGCCAACATTACAGCTAGAACACCTAACATCCGTCGTTTCTTGATAACATAATGGACAGATTCCGTATACATCTGAATATTAGATGAAATAAATGTATAAGAAACAAGTGAGATGTACGTATATGTAGTCAGTAGAACCAACAATAGAGAGATTGTTCTATACCAGATTTAAGGTTACATGCGTGCACACATATATGCAAAGTACTGGTAGATTATTGCTCTAGTAAGAGGTTTCTTCAGATCTGGAAGGTTGTAGCTTGCAATCAAGTAAAAAAAAGAAGCCAAATAAAAAGGAGCACTAGATGCCTTCATACTAGCAGGTTCTAATCACAAGAACAAATAAACAGAGAAGGGGGCAGCAAATCGTGGCACACATGATAGGGTAAAAATTGCAGTCTCACCTTCAGGATTTCACCAGATCTGATTAGGAACTAGAAATATTGTTGGGGGAAGGAAGAATCAAAGCCAATAATCAGTTTCCCATGCGATTCCTTCTCCCCTTCTCTCAAGAACAAACCCAGAGAGAGAGAGAGAACAGATTGTGAGCTGTGGGGAGGGGAAACGAGAGTGGAGGTGGCGGGGAAAGTGCTTTGCCCATATATTACGGGGTTAGTAAATTATAAGTGGGGCCATCTTGCCCAGGCAGGTTGGGGAGAGGGCCAGGCGTCCGATTTGCTACGCCTGGAGCCAGGCAACTTACCCAGGCAACTTCACCAGGCAGAAAAATCTCAGGTCACTAACCAAACACACCCCAGGCAGATTCCAGGCAAGCTCCAGGCCAGGCAGATTGAAATGTGGACATGAACCAAACTGACCCATTATCTATGAGGACATATCACGCAGCAGCAGTGGGACATAATTTATGTAACTGATTCGGTTCACAAGTCTGACTTCTGACCATGCTAGATAAATAAGCACTAGTATTGCAAAATTACCAATGCAGCAAGTGTATGTAGTTACTCAAATTTACCTGGACATGGAGCGTCTCCAGGTTGGGGAAGCTTCTGAGAAAGCCAGGCACTTTCTTGACAGCATTGCGCACACCGAACTGCACCTCTATGGCCAAAATCTGCACACTAGGAACAATGCTTTCCTTGCTCCCAGCCTGCAATGCACCCAAGAATTACTATTTGACACAGCACAGGCACACATGCAAACTGAATTAGGATGATTAGCGAGCTGCATACATACCACGATGACGGTGTTGCTAATCCCCAATTCCTGCCCTCCTGGCTCAAGGTATCCCAGCACTCGAACTTTAGGTGCTTGGCCAATCTTGATCCTGGAAGAGCGGTTCTTGGTGGGGCTGTTATTGTTGGTGTTATACTGAAAAAGTCTCTCCAGACTAGGGGCATCCACCACGTCCAGGTCGTCAAAGGAGAAGAGGCCCAGCTGAACACACCGCAGGCTTTGGCTGACGAGGCGGAGGCGCACTCCGCTCTGACTTCCCATGATGAGGAGGAACTCCAAGACGGGGCATCTTTCCAGCATGAAGGCTAGATCACGGTCCGCCATGTCCATGAAGCAGAGGCCGAGCTCCCGGAGGTTGGGAAATCTAGCGCCACGCGGTACGGCGGTGGTGTCCGGGAGCCTCCAGACGCCGAGATAGAGGCGGGTGAGGGAGGCGCAGCTGAACAGCGTCGCGGGAAGGCGCAGATCTAGCGGCTAAGGCCGGTTGACGAAGAAGAGTTCTTGGACTCCCTTGGCGACGAGGATGTCGAGCCAGCACGCCATCTCACCCTGGTGCTCATCCATGGTGGTGCGGGTGAGGCGGACACAGCGGAAGGGACCCAGGTGCGCCGCCAGGACGCGGGACTGAAGGAAATATGCCCTAAAGGCAATAATAAAGTTATTATTTATTTCCTTATTTCATGATAAATGTTTATTATTCATGCTAGAATTGTATTAACCGGAAACATAATACATGTGTGAATACATAGACAAACATAGTGTCACTAGTATGCCTCTACTTGACTAGCTTGTTAATCGAAGATGGTTATGTTTCCTAACCATAAACAAAATAGTTGTTATTTGATTAACGGGATCACATCATTAGGTGAATGATCTGATTGACATGACCCATTCCATTAGCTTAGCACCCGATCGTTTAGTATGTTGCTACTGCTTTCTTCATGACTTATACATGTTCCTATGACTATGAGATTATGCAACTCCCGTTTACCGGAGGAACACTTTGTGTGCTACCAAACGTCACAACGTAACTGGGTGATTATAAAGGTGCTCTACAGGTGTCTCCAAAGGTACATGTTGGGTTGGCGTATTTCGAGATTAGGATTTGTCACTCCGAATGTCGGAGAGGTATCTTTGGGCCCTCTCGGTAATGCACATCACTTAAGCCTTGCAAGCATTGCAACTAATGAGTTAGTTGTGGGATGATGTATTACGGAACGAGTAAAGAGACTTGTCGGTAACGAGATTGAACTAGGTATTGGATACCGACGATCGAATCCCGGGCAAATAACATACCGATGACAAAGGGGACAACGTATGTTGTTATGCGGTCTGACCGATAAAGATCTTCGTGGAATATGTAGGAGCCAATATGGGCATCCAGGTCCCGCTATTGGTTATTGACCGGAGACGTGTCTCGGTCATGTCTACATTGTTCTCGAACCGTAGGGTCCGCACGCTTAAGGTTTCGATGACAGTTATATTATGAGTTTATGAGTTTTGATGTACCGAAGGAGTTCGGAGTCCCGGATGAGATCGGGGACATGACGAGGAGTCTCGAAATGGTCGAGACGTAAAGATCGATATATTGGACGACTATATTCGGACATCGGAAAGGTTTCGAGTGATTCGGGTATTTTTCGGAGTACCGGGTAGTTACGGGAGAAGCAATGGGCCTTGATGGGCTTTAGTGGGAAGAGGAGAAAGGGCCAAGGGGCTGCTGCACCCCCCTCCCCTCTGGTCCGAATTGGACTAGGGAAAAGGGGGCCAGCCACCTTTCCTTCTCCTCCACTTCCTTCTCCCTTCCTCCCCTCTTGGTGGACTCCTACTAGGACTTGGAGTAGGACTCCACACCTGGCACGCCTCTCCTAGGGCCGGCCTCCTCCCCCTTGCTCCTTTATATACGGGGGCAAGGGGGTACCTCTAGACACACAAGTTGATCTTCGTGATCGTTCCTTAGCCGTGTGCGGTGCCCCCTTCCACCATATTTCACCTCGGTCATATTGTAGCAGTGCTTAGGCGAAGCCCTGCGACGGTAGAACATCAAGATCGTCACCACGCCGTCGTGCTGACGGAACTCCTCCCCGAAGCTTTGCTGGATCGGAGCCCGGGGAGCGTCATCGAGCTGAACGTGTGCTAAGAACTCGGAGGTGCCGGAGTAACGGTGCTTGGATCGGTCGGATCGGGAAGATGTACGACTACTTCCTCTATGTTGTGTCAATGCTTCCGTTGTCGATCTACAAGGATACATAGATCACACTCTCCCCTCTCGTTGCTATGCATCACCATGATCTTGCGTGTGCGTAGGAAATTTTTGAAATTACTACGTAACCCAACAGTGGCATCCGAGCCTAGGTTTTATATGTTGATGTTATATGCACGAGTAGAACACAAGTGAGTTGTGGGCGATATAAGTCATACTGCTTACCAGCATGTCATACTTTGGTTCGGCGGTATTGTTGGACGAAGCGGCCCAGACCAACATTACGCGTACGCTTACGCGAGACCGGTTCTCCCGACGTGCTTTGCACAGAGGTGTCTTGCGGGTGACAATTTCTCCAACTTTAGTTGAACCAAGTGTGGCTACGCCCGGTCCTTGCGAAGGTTAAAACAGCACCAACTTGACAAACTATCGTTGTGGTTTTTGATGCGTAGGTAAGATTGGTTCTTGCTTAAGCCCGTAGCAGCCACGTAAAACTTGCAACAATAAAGTAGAGGACATCTAACTTATTTTTGAAAGGCATGTTGTGATGTGATATGGTCAAGACATGATGCTAAATTTTATTGTATGAGATGATCATGTTTTGTAACCGAGTTATCGGCAACTGGCAGGAGCCATATGATTGTCGCTTTATTGTATGCAATGCAATCGCGATGTAATGCTTTACTTTATCACTAAGTAGTAGCGATAGTCATGGAAGCATAAGATTGACGAGACGACAACGATGCTACGATGGAGATCAAGGTGTCGCGCCGGTGACGATGGTGATCACGACGGTGCTTCAAGGATGGAGATCACAAGCACAAGATGATGATGGCCATATCATATCACTTATATTGATTGCATGTGATGTTTATCTTTTATGCATCTTATCTTGCTTAGATTGACGGTAGCATTATAAGATGATCTCTCACTAATTATCAAGAAGTGTTCTCCCTGGGTATGCACCGTTGCGAAAGTTCTTCGTGCTGAGACACCACGTGATGATCGGGTGTGATAGGCTCTACGTTCAAATACAACGGGTGCAAAACAGTTGCACACGCGGAATACTCAGGTTATACTTGACGAGCCAAGCATATACAGATATGGCCTCGGAACACGGAGACCGAAAGGTCAAGCGTGAATCATATAGTAGATATGATCAACATAGTGATGTTCACCAATGAAACTACTCCATCTCACGTGATGATCGGACATGGTTTAGTCGATTTGGATCACGTAATCACTTAGAGGATTAGAGAGATGTCTATCTAAGTGTGAGTTCTTAAGTAATATGATTAATTGAACTTAAATTTATCATGAACTTAGTCCTGGTAGTATTTTGCAAATTATGTTGTAGATCAATAGCTCGCGTTGTTGCTTCCCTGTGTTTATTTTGATATGTTCCTAGAGAAAATTGTGTTGAAAGATGTTAGTAGCAATGATGCGGATTGGATCCGTGATCTGAGGTTTATCCTTATTGCTGCACAGAATGATTATGTCCTTGATGCACCGCTAGGTCACGGACCTATTGCAGGAGCAGATGCAGACGTTATGAACGTTCGGCTAGCTGAATATGATGACTACTTGATAGTTTAGTGCACCATGCTTAATGGCTTAGAATTGGGACTTCAAAGACGTTTTGAACATCATGGAGCATATGAGATGTTCCAGGAGTTGAAGTTAATATTTCAAGCAAATACCCGAGTTGAGAGATATGAAGTCTCCAACAAGTTCTATAGCTAAAAGATGGAGGAGAATCACTCAACTAGTGAGCATGTGCTCAGATTGTCTGAGTACTACAATCGCTTGAATCAAGTGGGAGTTAATCTTCCAGATAAGATAGTGATTGACAGAATTCTCTCATCACCATCACCAAGTTAGTAGAACTTCATGATGAACTATGATATGCAAGGGATAACGGAAACGATTCCCAAGCTCTTCGTAATGCGGAAATTGATGAAGATAGAAATCGAGAAAAACATCAAGTGTTGATGGTAGACAAGACCACTAGTTTCAAGAAAAGGGCAGAGGGAAGAAGGGGAACTTCAAGAAGAACAGCAAGCAAGTTGCTGCTCAAGTGAAGAAACCCAAGTCTGGTCCTAAGCCTGAGACTAAGTGCTTCTACTGCAAAGGGACTGGTCACTGGAAGCGGAACTACCCCAAGTGATTGGCGGATAAGAAGGATGGCAAAGTGAACATAAGTATATTTGATGTACATGTTATTGATGTGTACTTTACTAGTGTTTATAGCAACCCCTCAGTATTTGATACTAGTTCAGTTGCTAAGATTAGTAACTCGAAACGGGAGTTGCAGAATAAACAGAGACTAGTTAAGGGTGAAGTGACAATGTGTGTTGGAAGTGGTTCCAAGATTGATATGATCATCATCGCAGACTCCCTGTACTTTCGAGATTAGTGTTGAACCTAAATAAGTGTTATTTGGTGTTTGCGTTGAGCATGAATATGATTTGATCATGTTTATTGCAATACGGTTATTCATTTAAGTTAGAGAACAATTGTTTTTCTGTTTACATGAATAAAACCTTCTATGGTCATACACACCAACGAAATGGTTTGTTGGAACTCGATTGTAATGATACACATATTCATAATATTGAAGCCAAAAGATGCAAAGTTAATAATGGTAGTGCAACTTATTTGTAGCACTGCCATTAGGTCATATTGGTGTAAAAAGCATGAAGAAACTCCATGCTGATGGGATTTTGGAATCACTTGATGCTTGCGTACCATGCCTCATGGGCAAGATGACTAAGACTCCGTTCTCCAGAGCGAGCAACTGACTTATTGGAAATAATACATACTGATGTATGCGGTCCGATGAGTGTTAAGGCTCACGGCAAGTATCGTTATTTTCTGAACTTCACAGATGATTTGAGTAGATATGGGTATATCTACTTGATGGAACATAAGTCTGAAGCATTTGAAAAGTTCAAAGAATTTCAGAGTGAAGTGGAAAATCATAGTGACAAGAAAATAAAGTTTCTACGATCTGATCGCGGAGACAAATATTTGAGTTACGAGTTTGGCCTTCAGTTAAAAACAATGTGAAATAGTTTCACTACTCACGCCACCTGGAACACCACAGCATAATGGTGTGTCCAAACGTCATAACCGTACTTTATTAGATATGGTGCGAACTATGATGTCTCTTACCAATCTACCACTATCATTTTGGGATTATGCATTAGAGACAGCTGCATTCACGAAAAAAGGGCACCATCTAAATCCGTTGAGACGACACTGTATGAACTATGGTTTGACAAGAAACCTAAGCTGTCGTTTCTTAAAGTTTGAGGTTGCAATGCTTATGTGAAAAAGTTTCAACCTGATAAGCTCAAACCCAAACTGGAGAAGTGCGTCTTCATAGGATACCCAAAAGAAAAATGTTGGGTACACCTTCTATCACAGATCCGAAGGCAAATTCGTTGCTGAGAATGGATCCTTTCCAGAGAAGGAGTTTCTCTCGAAAGAAGTGAGTCACTAGTAGAAAAAGGGGCTATGGTCCAGGCCGCCTCAGCCCATTAGTCCCGGTTCAGTCTTGAACCGGGACCAATGTGGGCATTGGTCCCGGTTCGTGAGCCCAGGGGGCCGGCCGGGCCACGTGGGCCATTGGTCCCGGTTTGTATGGACCTTTTGGTCCCGGTTGGTGGGATGAACCGGGACCAAAGGGCCTCCCTCCTGGCCCACCACCATTGGTCCCGGTTGGTGGCCTGAACCGGGACCAAAGGCTCCCCTTTAGTCCCGGTTCATGTCATCAACCGGGACCAATGAGGTGCCTATATATACCCTCGCCCGGGAGCAGAGCACTCCAGTGCTCTGTTTTTCTCAGGCCGGCGAGGGGAGGGGTTTGTGGTGCTCTAGCTCACCTCCTATGCACATGAGGTGTTCGATGGAATGCCCGAGCCACACTACTTAAGCTTTCTCCTCTCGAAGCTCGACCTCCAAGCTCCATTTTCCTCGAGATTTGTCTAGATTTAGCGGTCCGTCACGCCCCGTCCCCGTCTTCACCGCCGTCAATCACCCGCGCCGATCTCATCACCGACACCACCGTGGTGAGCCTCTTATTCTTATCTTCTTTCTAAAAAGAAAAATATTCTTACTTGTATGTTTAGATAGATACTTGTATCATTTTCTTACATTTATTATTGCATCTTATATAGTGCGATGGTTTTGGTATCCGCCCCCGTCGGCCCTCGTCCTGTCTATGATTCGGATGTGGTATGTATATTATCTTTATAACTATTGGTTCATTTATTGTTTATGAAAATTATGCCGACCAACGTGACATAGATTTTATTTATCTAGGATGTATGTGAATCGGAAATGCCAATAGACCCTATTGTCGAGAGGTTAAATTTAGTTGAAGAAGAAAACAATTTGTTGAAGGAAAAAATAAAAAAAAATTGAGGAGGAGAAGATGATATTGGAGTTGCATGTTGCGGATGTCGTCGATGATCACAAGATCAAGATGGATGCAATGCGCTTGAAGATTAGAAAGATTAGAAAATATGCCATTCATACCAAGGCTTGGTATCATTATGCCGTTGGATCAATTGTTACCTTGTTTGCGATTATGATCGCATTTGTTTTCGCATTGAAATGTTTTACATAGTTTCAATGTATGGTTTAATTAATTAGATGCTCTGGAGAGCTATATGTTGTTAGATGAGAAGTATGTATGTACTTTGGTTTTAATGTGATGATGAACTTCTATTAATTTGGACACTTAATTATATATAATGCACGCAGATGAACCGGCAATGGATGTACGGTGACAGACACACCCGCGAGTACATTAAGGGCGTGCATGAGTTTCTCGATGCGGCTGAGGCAAACAAGCAGAATGGTTTTATGTGTTGTCCATGCACTGAATGTGGGAATACGAGGTCTTACTCTAACCGGAAAATCCTTCACTCCCACCTGCTTTACAAGGGTTTCATGCCACACTATAATGTTTGGACGAGGCACGGAGAAATAGGGGTTATGATGGAAGACGGCGAAGAAGAAGAGTACGATGACAACTATGTGCCCCCTGAATACGGTGATGCTGCAACGGGGGGAGCTGGTGAAGATCAAGAGGAACCATACGATGTGCCCAATGATGCTGCCACGGGTGAAGCTGCTGAAGATCAAGAGGAACCAGACGATGTGCCCGATGATGATGATCTCCGCCGGGTCATTGTCGATGCAAGGACGCAATGCATTAGTCAAAAGGAGAAGCTGAAGTTCGATCGCATGTTAGAGGATCACAAAAAAGGGTTATACCCCAATTGCGAAGATGGCAACACAAAGCTCGGTACCATACTGGAATTGCTGCAGTGGAAGGCAGAGAATGCTGTGGCTGACAAAGGATTTGAGAAGCTACTGAAAATATTGAAGAAGAAGCTTCCAAAGGATAACGAATTGCCCGACAGTACATACGCAACAAAGAAGGTCGTATGCCCTCTAGGATTGGAGGTGGAGAAGATACATGCATGCCCTAATGACTGCATCCTCTACCGCGGTGCATACAAGGATCTGAACGCATGCCCGGTATGCAGTGCGCTGTGGTATAAGATCAGACGAGATGACCCCGGTGATGTTGAAGGCGAGCCCCTCAGGAAGAGGGTCCCTCCAAAGGTGATGTGGTATGCTCCTATAATACCACGGTTGAAACGTCTGTTCAGAAACGAAGAGCATGCCAAGTTGATGCGATGGCACAGTGAGAACCGAAAGAAAGATGGGAAGTTGAGAGCACCCGCTAACGGGTCGCAGTGGAGAAAAATCGAGAGAAAGTACTGGGATGAGTTTGCAAAGGACCCAAGGAATGTATGGTTTGCTTTAAGCGCGGATGGCATTAATCCTTTCGGGGAGCAGAGCAGTAATCACAGCACCTGGCCCGTGACTCTATGTATGTATAACCTTCCTCCTTGGATGTGCATGAAGCGGAAGTTCATTATGATGCCAGTTCTCATCCAAGGCCCTAAGCAACCCGGCAACGAAATTGATGTGTACCTAAGGCCATTAGTTGAAGAACTTTTACAGCTGTGGAATGGATACGGTGTACGTACGTGGGATGAGCACAGACAGGAGGAATTTAACCTTAAGGCGTTGCTGTTCGTGACCATCAACGATTGGCCCGCTCTCAGTAACCTTTCAGGACAGACAAACGAAGGATACCACGCATGCACGCACTGTTTAGATGACACTGAAAGTATATACCTGGACAAATGCAGGAAGAATGTGTACCTGGGCCATCGTCGATTTCTTCCGACCAACCATCAATGTCGAAAGAAAGGCAAGCATTTCAAAGGCGAGGCAGATCACCGGAAGAAGCCCGCCATGCGCACCGGTGATCACGTGCTTGCTATGGTCAATGATTTACCCTACGTCATCTTTGGAAAGGGTCCCGGTGGACTAGCTGTTCCGAATGACGCTGAGGGACACGCACCCATGTGGAAGAAGAAATCTATATTTTGGGACCTACCCTACTGGAAAGACCTAGAGGTCCGCTCCTCAATCAACGTGATGCACGTGACGAAGAACCTTTGCGTGAACCTGCTAGGCTTCTTGGGCGTGTATGGGAAGACAAAAGATACGCCAGAGGCACGGGAGGACCTGCAAGGTTTGCACGAAAAAGACGACATGCCTCCGAAGCAGTATAAAGGTCCTGCCAGCTACGCTCTTACGAAAGAAGAGAAAGAAATCTTCTTTGAATGAATGCTTAGTATGAAGGTCACGACTGGCTTCTCATCGAATATAAAGGGAATAATAAATATGCCAGAGAAAAAGTTTCAGAACCTAAAGTCTCATGACTGCCACGTGATTATGACGCAACTGCTTCCGGTTGCATTGAGGGGGCTTTTACCGGAAAACGTCCGATTAGCCATTGTGAAGCTATGTGCATTCCTCAATGCAATCTCTCAGAAGGTGATCGATCCAGAAATGGTACCAAGGCTAAGGAGTGATGTGGCGCAATGTCTTGTCAGTTTCGAGCTGGTGTTCCCACCATCCTTTTTCAATATCATGACACACGTCCTAGTTCATCTAGTCGACGAGATTGTCATCCTGGGGCCCGTATTTCTACACAATATGTTCCCCTTTGAGAGGTTCATGGGAGTCCTAAAGAAATATGTCCGTAACCGCGCTAGGCCAGAAGGAAGCATCTCCATGGGCCATCAAACAGAGGATGTTATCGGGTTTTGTGTTGACTTCATTCCTGGCCTTAACAAGATAGGTCTCCCTAAATCACGGTATGAGGGGAGACTGACTGGAAAAGGCACTCTTGGAAGAGACTCAATAATATGCAGGGACGGATATTCTTGGTCTCAAGCACACTACACAGTTCTACAGAACTCTACCTTGGTGACCCCGTATGTCGATGAACACAAGAACAGTCTGCGCTCCAAACACCCGGAGCAATGCGACGACTGGATTACATGTGAACACATCAGGACTTTCAACAGTTGGTTGGAAACATGTCTCAGAGGTGACAACACTGTTTGTGATGAGTTGTACTTGTTGTCCAGGGGACCATCTTTGACTGTATTGACTTACAAAGGATACGAGATAAATGGGAATACATTTTACACGATCGCCCAAGATCAAAAGAGCACCAACCAAAACAGCGGTGTCCGCTTTGATGCAGCAACCGAGAGCGGAAAGGACACATATTATGGTTACATAGTGGACATATGGGAACTTGACTACGGACCTGATTTTAAGGTCCCTTTGTTTAAGTGCAAATGGGTCATTCTGTTTGGCGGCGGCGTACAGGTAGACCCACAGTACGGAATGACAACAGTGGATCTGAAAAATCTTGGGTACACTGACGAACCGTTCGTCCTAGCCAATGATGTGGCACAGGTTATCTATGTGAAGGACATGTCTACCAAACCGAGAAAAAGAAAAGATAAGGAAGCGAATACATCATACGATGAGCCAAAGCGCCACATAGTTCTTTCAGGAAAAAGGGACATCCTGGGAGTGGACGGCAAGACAGACATGTCTGAAGATTATGAAAAGTTTCATGAAATTCCTCCCTTCAATGTCAAGGCTGACCCAAGCATCCTGATAAACAATGAAGATTATCCATGGTTACGGCGCAATAAGCAAATGACACAAGCGAAGAAAAAGTGAAGACTTTCTCCCGCAACTATTATGATGATACCATGCCAACTTTGTAACAGATGATCTTTCGTCCGAAACTCAGATACTTCGAAAGAGATTGTTCGTTTTGTACACGAAGTGCATCCAGTTTTTTCCGTAACCATCTCAACTTTGTTGCACATGCTATGTGGGTGAAATGATGATACCATGCCAACTTTCAACCTTTTCGGAGTTCATTTGAAATGATTTTCAATTTCAGGGTCTTATAGCTAAAAAAAATCAATAAATCCATGAAAAATAACAAATGAAGTCAGAAAGGGTTGAAAATTGATGATGTGTCTTTGAATGGTGCATTTTGAACACAGAAAAAATATGGAGTTCAAATAAGTTCAAGAAAATGAAATCCCTTTGTAACAGATGATCTTTCGTCCGAAACCCTGATACTTCGAAAGAGATTGTCCGTTTTGTACACGAAGTGCATCCAGTTTTTGCCGTAACCATCTCAACTTTGTTGCACATGCTATGTGGGTGAAATGATAATACCATGCCAACTTTCAACCTTTTCGTAGTCCATTTGAAATGCTTTTCAATTTCAGGGTCTTATAGCTCAAAAAAATCAATAAATGCATGAAAAATAACAAATGAAGTCAGAAAGGGTTGAAAATTGATGATGTGTCATTGAATGGTGCATTTTGAACACAGAAAAAATATGGAGTTCAAATAAGTTCAAGAAAATGAAATCCCTTTGTAACAGATGATCTTTCGTCCGAAACCCTGATACTTCGAAAGAGATTGTCCGTTTTGTACACGAAGTGCATCCAGTTTTTGCCATAACCATCTCAACTTTGTTGCACATGCTATGTGGGTGAAATGATGATACCATGCCAACTTTCAACCTTTTCGGAGTTCATTTGAAATGCTTTTCAATTTCAGGGTCTTATAGCTCAAAAAAATCAATAAATCCATGAAAAATAACAAATGAAGTCAGAAAGGGTTGAAAATTGATGATGTGTCTTTGAATGGTGCATTTTGAACACAGAAAAAATATGGAGTTCAAATAAGTTCAAGAAAATGAAATCCCTTTGTAACAGATGATCTTTCGTCCGAAACCCTGATACTTCGAAAGAGATTGTCCGTTTTGTACACGAAGTGCATCCAGTTTTTGCCGTAACCATCTCAACTTTGTTGCACATGCTATGTGGGTGAAATGATAATACCATGCCAACTTTCAACCTTTTCAGAGTCCATCTGAAATGCTTTTCAATTTCAGGGTCTTATAGCTCAAAAAAATCAATAAATGCATGAAAAATAACAAATGAAGTCAAAAAGGGTTGAAAATTGATGATGTGTCTTTGAATGATGCATTTTGAACACAGAAAAAATATGGAGTTCAAATAAGTTCAAGAAAATGAAATCCCTTTGTAACAGATGATCTTTCGTCCGAAACCCTGATACTTCGAAAGAGATTGTCCGTTTTGTACACGAAGTGCATCCAGTTTTTGCCGTAACCATCTCAACTTTGTTGCACATGCTATGTGGGTGAAATGATGATACCATGCCAACTTTCAACCTTTTCGGAGTTCAGTTGAAATGCTTTTCAATTTCAGGGTCTTATAGCTCAAAAAAATCAATAAATGCATGAAAAATAACAAATGAAGTCAGAAAGGGTTGAAAATTGATGATGTGTCTTTGAATGGTGCATTTTGAACACAGAAAAAATATGGAGTTCAAATAAGTTCAAGAAAATGAAATCCCTTTGTAACAGATGATCTAACTTCATAGTAAAGTTATTCATAAACTAGCGATTCACATACATTTTAAAACTATAAGTATTTAGTACAAATAAAAAAATAAAAAGCAAAGAAAAAAACAAAAGAAAAAAACAAAAAAAATTAAATTATAAGTAAAATAAAACTATAAGTATCACTAAAAAACTGTAAGTAATTAAACTAAAATAAAACTATAATATTCTTCAAATTTTTAAAAATTCAAATTTAAACTATTTAAAATTTAAAACTAATGGCACTAACAGAAAGTTTATAATTTTTGTGACCTAAAAGCAAAAAGAAAGCACTAAAAAACTGTAAGTATTTAGTTTTAAGTAGAAATAAAAAATAAATAGAAAAAAATTCTAATTTTATAGTAAAGTTATTCATAAACTAGTGATTCACACAAATTTTTAAAAATTCAAATTTAAACTATTTAAAATTTAAAACTAATGGCACTAATAGAAAGTTTATAATTTTTGTGACCTAAAAGCAAAAAATAAAAAACCAAAAAAATGTAGAAATAAAAAAGAAAAAAAATGCCACCTATTGGGCCTCCACGGCCTGAATATGACTAGAAACCCTACATGGGCCAGGATTCAGGCCCGCAGCAGGCACAGTAGGCCCACAGGCATTGCAATGACAGGTTAGGCCCGAAAGCCTGCAGTTGAGAGGAGCTCAGGAGGGTGGGCGCAGCAGCGCTTATAAACCACTCCAGAGCCCTCTCAACTAGCGATGTGGGACTAAACTTTTGGACGCGGGGCGCAGGGGGGCATTGGTCCCGGTTGGTGGCACCAACCGGGACTAAAGGGGGGCATTGGTCACGGTTGGTGCCACCAACCGTGACCAATGCCCCCCTTTAGTCCCGGTTGGTGCCACCAACCGGGACCAAAGGCCGCCGCTTCCCGCCCTTTGGGCTGCTGAAAATTGGCCTTTGGTCCCGGTTGGTGGCAAGAACCGGGACCATAGGTAGGCATTCGTCCCGGTTCGTGGCACGAACCGAGACCAAAGGTGTGGCTATATAAGCCCACACTTGCAAAATTTTCGCCAACTTCTCCCACTCCCCTTCGCCGACGCCATCAGGCTCCTCCTCCTCGTCGTCACCGTCGACCCCTCGCCGTCGCCGTCGCCCCGCGCCCCTGCCCCCGCGCGCCGGCGCCCTCGCCGCCCCCACCGTCCTCGTCGCGCCCCTGCGCGCCCTGCTCGCCGTCGCCGCCCCGTGCTCGCCGTCCCTGCCCCGTGCTCGCCGCCGCCGCCCCGCGCCCCTGCCCCCGCGCGCCGGCGCCCTCGCCGCCCCCGCCGTCCTCGTCGCGCCCCCGCGCGCCGTGCTCGCCGTCGCCGTCCCTGCCCCCGCCGTCCTCGTCGCGCCCCCGCGCGCCCTGCGCCCCGTCGCCGTCGCCCTCCCGCGCGCCGCCCCGCCGTCGCCGTCACCCGCCCGCCCCCATCGTCGCCGTCGCGGTCCTCCTCTGGTCCGGCCGCGGCGCCCTTTTTTTTCTGTTATATGCTTTTTCATATATATGTATATATATGCTTGTTAGGATTTGTATATATGTATATATATGCTTGTTTTTTCATAGATATTTTTCTGTTCATAGATATTTTTTCATAGCTATATTAGGATTTGTTTTCTGTTCATAGATATTTTTTCATATATATGCTTGCTTTTTATATATATGTGTATATATGTTCTCTATGTATATATCTATGTTCATGTATATATGCAAAAAATAGTTCTTTAGAAAAATTAGGATTTTTTTGGTGATATTAATTATTGTAAATATGAAATTGTTTTTTATATTCATATGAACAAATGAATTAGAAGAGGGAGAAG
Source organism: Triticum monococcum (assembly GCA_034509565.1). Classification (NCBI taxonomy): domain Eukaryota; kingdom Viridiplantae; phylum Streptophyta; class Magnoliopsida; order Poales; family Poaceae; genus Triticum; species Triticum monococcum. The sequence continues at coordinate 746,465,942 of CM067843.1, read as the reverse complement.
AAGAGGGGGTCGAGAGGGGGTCTAGGGTCGCCGAGGGGTCGAGGGTCGTCGAACATGAGAGGAGGAAGAGGATAAAAAAAGAGGAAGAAGAAGAAAAAAATGACTTCTCCTCTATTCTTTCTTCTCCTCTTTTGTTTCTTCTTCTTCCTCTTTTTTTATCGGGAACGAGGGTCGTCGAGGGTCGCCGAGCGGTAGAGGAAGAAGAGGATAAAATAGAAGAGGAAGAAAAAAAGAGGGGTCGACGGTCGCCTAGGGGTCGAGGGTCGAGAGGGGGTCTAGCTAGGGTCGCCGAGAGGGGAGAGGAAGATGAGGAGAAATAAATAAGAAGAAGAAGAAAGAAGAAAAAAAAGAGGAGAAGAAGAAAGGAATAGAGGAGAAAAGAGAAAAATAGAATATATTCTATTTTTCTCTTTTCTCCTCTATTCCTTTCTTCTTCTCCTCTTTTTTTTTCTTCTTTTTTTTCTTCGACACGTGGGGAGGGGGGGTCGAGAACGCCGGACATTCATGAGAGAGGCGAGGAAAGAATAGAGGAGACTTCTCCTCTATTCTTTCTTCTCTTCTTTTTTCTTCTTCTTCTTCCTCTTTATTTTATCGGGAACGAGGGTCGTCGAGAGGGCCGCCGAGTGGTAGAGGAGAAACCCTAAATAGAAAGTATCGTCGGTGTGAGATACATGTACCGTCGGTGTTGGACATTACATCCACATCCCACAAGTGGCGCGGGCTTCGACGCCCACGTCACTTGTGGGACGTGGATGTAGTGTCCGACACCGAAGGCCACATGTATCTCACACCCACGATACTTGCTAGCTATTTAGGGTTTCCTTTGACACTAGGCAACCTCCCGACCCCTCGGCGATCCTCTCGAACATGAGAGGAAGAAGAGGGTCGTCTAGGGTTCGAGGGTTCTTCTCCTCTATTCTTTCTTATCTTTTTTTTCTTCTTCTTCTTCCTCTTTATTTTATCGGGAATGAGGGTCGTCGAGAGGGCCGCCGAGTGGTAGAGGAGAAACCCTAAATAGAAAGTATCGTCAGTGTGAGATACATGTACCGTCAGTGTCGGACACTAAATCCACATCCCACAAGTGGCGCGGGTTTCGACGCCCACGTCACTTGTGGGACGTGGATGTAGTGTCAGACACCGAAGGCCACATGTATCTCACACCCACGATACTTGCTAGCTATTTAGGGTTTCCTCTACCGAAAAGAAGAGGAGAAATAAATAAGAAGAAGAAAACAGAAGAAAAAGAAGAGGAGAAGAAGAAAGGAATAGTGGAGAAGAAGAGAAAATAGAATATTCTATTTTCTCTTCTTCTCCACTATTCCTTTCTTCTTCTCCTCTTTTGTTTCTTCTTTTTTTTTCTTCGATCTTCTCCTCTAGCTATTCCTTTCTTCTTCTCCTCTATTGGTCGAGGGTCGGAAACTAGGGTAGAGGGTCGAGGGTCGTTAAGGGGTCAAGGGTCGAGGGTTTCAGGGTCGTTGAGGGTTCGAGGGGTCAAGAATCGCCGAGGGGTCGAGAGAGGTTTCCTAGTGTCAAAGTATTGAAGAAATCCATGCCTTCATCATTAGCCGGAAGTAACCAGGGCATGTTGGTACGAAGTTCTGCAAAGTTGTTCTGGAATGGAGTCCCGGATAGAATAATCCGCCTTTTGGTACGAATTCAACAAAGGCCTTCCAAATAGCGATATTCGGAAGGCTCTTGCTGAACTTTGTACCAAAAAGCGAATTATCCTATCTGGGACTCCGTTCCAGAACAACTTTGAAGAGGTTCCTACCATCATGCACATGTTACTTTCGCCTAATGATGAAGACATGGTTTTGTTGAATCCTTTGACACTAGGCAACCTCCCGACCCCAAGGCGATCCTCTCGAACATGAGAGGAAGAAGAGGATAAAAAAAGAAGAGGAAGAAGAAGAAAAAAGAGGAGAAGAAAGAATAGAGGAGTTCTTCTCCTCTATTCTTTCTTCTCCTCTTTTTTTCTTCTTCTTCCTCTTTTTTTATCGGGAACGAGGGTCATCGAGGGACATATATAGATGTAGTGTCGTCGTTGTTGATATATACCCCCTCCCGATAGCTTACTATGATTAGGTAGCTAGTTCTACGTTTGGCACTAATATATCCATCTCTCATGTTTGAATAATAATTGCCATGTTGTAAATATTTGTAGAAACTATGGACACCGCCCTAGACGAAGCAAGAAAAGAAGCGTTGTTGAGGGAGATAATCGCAGAAGGAAGTGATGCCGTCTCGTACTATCTCAACGATATCATCGATGGTCCGGAAGGAGAGGGTGAACAAGCTGCCTACGGTGACCTAATGCTGGTGCAAGAAGAAGAACATGAGGACGGCGCCGGTGACCCAATGCCGGTGCAAGAAGGAGAAAGTGATGACGACTCCGGTGACCGAACCGAGTCCGGCCAGGTATATATATTAGTTAAGCCTATGCTGACTAGCTGATTGATGCATTCATTGTTTTGGTATGTACACATATTAATTAAGTCTTTGTTCTTTTTTCTAGCCCTCCGGATCGAGCACAACTTCGGTAAAGAGACGAGGCCCGAAGAAAAAGTTGAGCTCGGATGAAAAGCTTGAGATCACAGCAATCGCGCCCGACGGCCAACCTATTGAACCCCTCCGGACAAAGAGGGCATTTGTTGCTCAGTGCGGGGTTCTGGTTAGGGACAAGATCCCGATAAGCATCCAGCAATGGTTTAAGCCGGCTACAGAAGACCCTGAGGTGTCTTATGTCAATGATATGCAGAAAAATGATCTTTGGACTGAGCTGAAGTCAAATTTCACCCTACCGCTAGAGGATAATCCAGAGAACCCAATTAAAGAGAAATTAATCAAGTCTTTTGCTCTGAAGAGGATGGCAGATCTATTCAGGAGGTGGAAGAAAGAGCTCAATAGGTTTGTCGATAAAAAAGAGACACCAGAATTTAAGGGCAGATATGAGAAGATCAGAGATCACTGGCCCGCATTTGTAGCCTACAAGACATCGGAAAAGAGTAAGAAGATGTCGGCGACAAACAAGCGGAATGCCGCGAAGAAGAAGCTTCACCATCACACGGGGTCAGGTGGCTACCTCGTAGCCCGGCCTAAGTGGTCCAAGGTTGAGAATGATCTGGTTCATAAAGGGATCAGACCAGAGACATATAACTGGCCAGACCGTTGCCGGACTTGGTTCTTCGGGGCTGGCGGAACCTTGGACCCTGAAACAGGGGGATGCATTTGGACGAACGAACAAATGGACATACCAGTCAGTAGGCTTAAGCACTATATCGACGCAGCGCAGGAAGGGACGTTCTTTCCAGACAGAAAGCACGACGAGCTCACAATGGCCCTCGGGAATCCTGAGCACCCTGGACGGACACGAGGCACGCCAGGCTCCGTTCCATGGAATGTTGGGTTTCCGGACGCAGGCGGTTACAAATCCCATGAGAGGAGGAAAAAAGTGCAACAGACCGAACTGCAGGCGCTGCACGCAAGGGTACAAGCGATAGAGGAACGAGAAGCAAATCGCAGCAAACGTACTGCCGAAGCCTCCCCCGAAGCTACCCCGCCATCTCAGCGCAGAAGCAGCGTGGCTTCCACCGAGCAGCTTCAGCTGCAGCATGCCTTGACGGCTCCTGCCAGCTATCCTGTGGATGCTATAACGGAGTCTCAAAATTGCCACCTTATGACGCAATGGATGAATTTGAAGGTCAAGGCGGCTGTTGGCTCTGTTTATCCTACTGAACCCGGCGCAACTTTTCACTGCATGCCGATTCCAGAAGGATATGCTAAGGTGATGGTGGATGAGATAACGGAGGGATTTGAGGACCTCCAGCTTGACCACCCTACCGGTGAAGGGGAGACTCGGCTGGGGTCTGCTCTGAAGACTCCATGCCTATGGCGGAAGGACCTCATCAACCTTCCGAATTGGACGCCTCCGCCTCCTCCTCCTCCTCTGGCGAGTCAGGGCACTCCGCCTCCTCCACCGCCTCCTCCTCCAGCGAGTGACGATCAGGGCCCTCGGCCGGCTCCTTCTCCGGCGCGTGGCGGCACTTCGCCTCCGTCTCCGCCTGCGCCGACGCGCCCGAGCAGCCAACCTCCTCCTTCTTCGCCTCGTCAGCAAGGGCAGAAGAGACCTGCTGCCGCTCCAGCTGCTCCGGCGGGTCGTAGTCCTTCTCCTCCGCCTCTTAAGCAAGTAAAGAAGACAACCGCTTCGTCTGCTCGGTCGGCGTCTAGCAGTACAACCAGAGGCGGGAGGACATACAGATTCGGTCCTTCTCTGAAGACTCCAGAGAAGTTACCATACGAGAGGACCCAGGAGGAGAACGCCGAGATCGCGCGAGAAGAAGTGAGGAAATTCTTTGAAGGGGTGAAAGCAAAGAAACATTCACCTCCGGAGGAGAAGGTAGATGGGGTGAAAGTGAAGCGCACTCTGGCTGCCCTGACAAAACCACCAAAGTCTGATCCGCCGAAAGGAAACTATGACCGCATTATTGGAAAGGAATTTGCCGAAGCGGAGCGGTCGGGGACTACTGTCAGTGATGAAAGGCTGAAAAAACGACGAGCTGGGAAACAAATTTCCCAGCTCGGCAAACAAGCGAAGCAATCATGCCCCCCGCTCAAGGTGCCTAGCCACAACGTCGCTAATGATCCGAGGATGGTGCCCGGTTATAATAATCTTGCAGATTACCTGCCCGACGAAGTACATTATGAACCCATGGACATGCAGATGCAAAGATACGAGTATGGGAAGCCTCTCGTCAAAGATGAAAGATCTCTATCAACGATGATGCGAAGATTGCATGATTGGTACTTGAAAATCTGCAGAGACTCTGGGGGGAGGAGTACTTTGTATGTGAGAGTTAAAAAGGAGCATGACCTCGTTGGAATTGATCTGTTGCCTGTTCCATTTGAGGAGTTCTATCAGTTTTTCAATCAATTGGCCCTCGATAAAACAACGATCGCCTGCTACTGTCTGTAAGTAGTACTACTTCTGTCATTAAGTTTCTCTATATAGCTTAGCTCTTTCATTGCATGTATTTATAATCATCCTCACTATATTATGCAGATTGAAGATCGTCGAATTGAAGAAAAGACAAGTCGGTGATATTGGGTTCATTAACACATATCTCATAGATGCAACTGTGGTTAAACTTCATGCCGCAGCTACCGAGGCCAACATGCTACAATCGTTCGTAATAAATCAAAACAAAGATATAATACTCTTTCCTTACAACTTCAAGTGAGTGTTACTGTCTTGTGCGTATTCGGTTTCCCTTATATATTAGTCAATGTTATAGTAATGTAATTCATGAGTTATGCATGCGTGTGCAGTTTCCACTATATTCTCCTAGAGATTAAGCTTGAGCAGGGACTAGTAACCGTCTTAGACTCAAGACGAAAAGATCCCCAGGACTATACAGACATGACTGAAATCCTCAAGAAGTAAGTTAAATCGATCATTATCCACCATATCAGCAACTTTGTTCATTTCCTGATATCAAGTAATTGTTTTCTTTGTCCGGCAGGGTTTGGAGAAAGTTCACCAAAAAAGTTCCGGGACTGCCGAAGGAGCTGGAATTTAGACACACGAAAGTAAGTACTATAGTAGCATGTTCCGCGCATCTCCTAGTGATTCAAGCGCTAGTTTCATCAATACCATTTAGCATTCTTGCTTATCAGTTTGATTGACCTCTATTTCTTGTAAAGTGGTTGTGGCAGGAACAAGGGAATGATTTCTGTGGATACTACATCTGCGAGTCCATCCGCCACACGACGTGTGAGCGGGGCGGGTACTCTAACGAACAATATGAAGTACGTAAATAACAATATTCACAATTTTATTTTATTACCATCATTTGTGTTGAGTTTCATTCATATATATATATATATATTGACCCCCTTCTTCAAATTAGATGTTTCGGAAGCGGGATGAACTCCTAGCACCAGCTCGCATGCGAGCAATTCAAGAGGAATTGGCGGCATTCTTTCTTGACCACGTGATCCCTGAAGACGGAGAATTCTATGTTAAACCTGAGTCTGTATGATTATATTTGTAAGAGATAATTACTGTATATATGTAGCCGGTACTGTCAGATAGATATACGAGAACTTGTTGTTCGACCAATCTCTCGGAGAAGGAGAGGTGGTTGATATCACTTCTCTCTGTATGCATATATGTTCATGACGATCTTCTGTTTCCTTCGTTTGCTTTACTAGCTAGCCAGCGTGTCTAGTCCTCTCTATACGTATGTATAGTACGTAGCGTCGACCAAGCACAGACATAAGAGAGGACACTTCTCTATATTAATTATAGCTAGCTAACACAATATATGAAACACCTAAATTAACCCCCCCAAAACCCCCAACCCCCCCCCCCCTTTCAAAAAAAACAAAAACCCTAGCCACAGAAATGCTGACGCGTGGATGCCTATTGGTCCCGGTTGGTGCCACCAACCGGGACCAAAGGGTCTCCTGACTGGGCTCTGCACACTGCCCCCATGGATGGGCTTTAGTCCCGGTTCTGGATTGAACCGGGACTAAAGGTGGGAGGTATTAGTACCGACACTTTAGTCCCGGTTCAGGAACCGGGACTAAAGGCCCTTACGAACCGGGACTATAGGCCCTTTTTCTACCAGTGGTGGGAGGAAAGTAGAAAACTTGATAAGGTAATTGTACCTTCTCCCTTATTGGAAAGTAGTTCATCACAAAAATCTGTTCTTGTGACTACTACACCAATTAGTGAGGAAGCTAATGATGATGATCATGTAACTTCAGATCAAGTTACTACCGAATCTCGTAGTTAAACCAGAGTGAGATCCGCACCAGAGTGGTACGGTAATCCTGTTCTAGAAGTCATGTTACTAGACCATGACGAACTTGTGAACTATGAGGAAGCGATGATGAGCCCAGATTCCGTGAAATGGTTTGAGGCCATGAAATCTGAGATATGATCCATGTATGAGAACAAAGTATGGACTTTGATGGATTTGCCCGATGATCGGCAAGCCATAGAAAATAAATGGATCTTCAAGAGGAAGACAGACGCTGATAGTAGTGTTACTATCTACAAAGCTAGACTTGTCGAAAAATGTTTTTGACAAAGTTCAAGGGATTGACTACGATGAGACCTTCTCACCAGTAGCGATGCTTAAGTCTGTCCGAATCATGTTAGCAATTGCCGCATTTTATGAAATCTAGCACATGGATGTCAAAACTGCATTCCTGAATGGATTTCTGGAAGAAGAGTTGTATATGATGCAGCTGGAAGGTTTTGTCGATCCAAAAGGAGATAACAAAGTGTGCGAGCTCCAGCGATCCATTCATGGACTGGTGCGAGCCTCTCGGAGTTGGAATAAATGCTTTGATAGTATGATCAAAGCATATAGTTTTATACAGACTTGCGGTGAAGCCTGTATTTACAAGAAAGTGAGTGGGAGCACTACAGCATTTCTGATAAGTATATGTGAATGACATATTGTTGATCGGAAATAATGTAGAATTATTCTGCAAAGCATAAAGGAGTGTTTTTAAAGAACTGTTTCAAAGAAAGACCTCGGTGAAGCTGCTTACATATTAAGCATCAAAATCTATAGAGATAGATCAAGACGCTTGATAAGTTTTTTCAATGAGTACATACCTTGACAATATTTTGAAGTAGTTCAAAATGGAACAGTCAAAGAAAGAGTTCTTGGCTGTGTTACAAGGTATGAAATTGAGTAAGACTCAATAGCCCGACCACGGCAGAAGATAGAAAGAGAATGAAAGTCATTCCCTATGCCTCAGCCATAGGTTCTATAAAGTATGCCATGATGTGTACCACATCTATTGTATACCTTATATTGTGTTAAGCAAGGGAATACAATAGTGATCTAAGAGTAGATCACTAGACATTGGTGAAAATTATCCTTAGTGGAATAAGGAAATATTTCTCGATTATGGAGGTGACAAAAGGTTCGTCGTAAAAGGTTACGTCAATGCAAGTTTTGACACAGATCTGGATGACTCTAAGTCTCGATCTAGATACATATTGAAAGTGGGAGCAATTAGCTAGAGTAGCTCCGTGCAGAGCATTGTAGACATAGAATTCGCAAAATACTTACGGATCTGTATGTGACAGACCTGTTGACTAAAATTATCTCACAAGCAAAACATGATCACACCTTAGTATTCTTTGGGTGTTAATCACATAGATATGTGAACTAGATTACTGACTCTAGTAAACCCTTTGAGTGTTTGTCACATGACGATGTGAACTATGGTTGTTAATCACATGGTGATGTGAACTATTGCTGTTAAATCACATGGCGATGTGAACTGGATTATTGACTCTAGTGCAAGTGGGAGACTGGAGGAAATATGTCCTAGAGGCAATAATAAAGTTATTATTTATTTCCTTATTTCATGATAAATGTTTATTATTCATGCTAGAATTGTATTAACCGGAAACATAATACATGTGTGAATACATAGACAAACAGAGTGTCACTAGTATGCCTCTACTTGACTAGCTCGTTAATCGAAGATGGTTATGTTTCCTAACCATAAACAAAAGAGTTGTTATTAGATTAACGGGATCACATCATTAGGTGAATGATCTGATTGACATGACCCATTCCATTAGCTTAGCACCCGATCGTTTAGTATGTTGCTATTGCTTTCTTCATGACTTATACATGTTCCTATGACTATGAGATTATGCAACTCCCGTTTACCGGAGGAACACTTTGTGTGCTACCAAACATCACAACGTAACTGGGTGATTATAAAGGTGCTCTATAGGTGTCTCCAAAGGTACATGTTGGGTTGGCGTATTTCGAGATTAGGATTTGTCACTCCGAATGTCGGAGAGGTATCTCTGGGCCCTCTCGGTAATGCACATCACTTAAGCCTTGCAAGCATTGCAACTAATGAGTTAGTTGTGGGATGATGTATTACGGAACGAGTAAAGAGACTTGCAGGTAACGAGATTGAACTAGGTATTGGATACCGACGATCGAATCCCGGGCAAGTAATGTTGGAAATATGCCCTAGAGGCAATAATAAATTGATTATTATTATATTTCCTTGTTCATGATAATCGTTTATTATCCATGCTAGAATTGTATTGATAGGAAACTCAGATACATGTGTGGATACATAGACATGTCCCTAGTAAGCCTCTAGTTGACTAGCTCGTTGATCAATAGATGGTTACGGTTTCCTGACCATGGACATTGGATGTCGTTGATAACGGGATCACATCATTAGGAGAATGATGTGATGGACAAGACCCAATCCTAAGCATAGCACTAGATCGTGTAGTTCGTATGCTAAAGCTTTTCTAATGTCAAGTATCATTTCCTTAGACCATGAGATTGCACAACTCCCGGATACCGTAGGAATGCTTTGGGTGTGCCAAACGTCACAACGTAACTAGGTGACTATAAAGGTGCACTACGGGTATCTCCGAAAGTGTCTGTTGGGTTGGCACGAATCGAGACTGGGATTTGTCACTCCGTGTGACGGAGAGGTATCTCTGGGCCCACTCGGTAGGACATCATCATAATGTGCACAATGTGATCAAGGAGTTGATCACGGGATGATGTGTTACGGAACGAGTAAAGAGACTTGCCGGCAACGAGATTGAACAAGGTATCGGGATACCGATGATCGAATCTCGGGCAAGTATCGTACTGATAGACAAAGGGAATTGCATACGGGATTGATTAAGTCCTTGACATCGTGGTTCATCAGATGAGATCATCGTGGAGCATGTGGGAGCCAACATGGGTATCCAGATCCCGCTGTTGGTTATTGACCGGAGAACGTCTCGGTCATGTCTGCATGTCTCCCGAACCCGTAGGGTCTATACACTTAAGGTTCGGTGATGCTAGAGTTGTTATGGGAAATAGTATGTGGTTACCGAAGGTAGTTCGGAGTCCCGGATGAGATCCCGGATGTCACGAGGAGTTCCGGAATGGTCCGGAGGTAAAGATTGATATATTGGACGAAGGGTTTTGGAGTCCAGGAGTGTTCCGGAGGTACCGGGTGATGACCAGCATGACCGAAAGGTGTTTCGGGAGCCCCGGTAAGTGTTGGGGGGCTTCATGGGCCAAGGGAAGGGGGCAAACCAGCCCACTAAGGGGCTGTGCGCCCCCCTCACCTATTGCCACGTGACCAGGGGGTTTGGGGCGCCCCATCTAGGGTTCCCACCTCCTGGCTTGGGGGCCAAGTCACCCAAGGGGGAGATCCCATCTGCCCTGGCCGCCGCCCCCCCCCCCTAGGGGAAACCCTAGGGCGCCTCCCCCTCCCCCTTGCCCCTATATATAGTGGAGGTTTTGGGGCTGCCCAACAGACGAGATGATCTCTCTTGTTGGTGCAGCCCTCCCTCTCTTTCTCCTCATATCTCGCGGTGCTTGGCGAAGCCCTGCAGGATTGCCACGCTCCTCCATCACCACCACGCCGTTGTGCTGCTGCTAGATGGAGTCTTCCTCAACCTCTCCCTCTCTCCTTGCTGGATCAAGGCGTGGGAGACGTCGTCGGGCTGTACGTGTGTTGAACGCGGAGGTGCCGTCCGTTCGGCACTAGGATCTCCGGTGATTTGGATCATGACGAGTACGACTCCATCAACCCCGTTCTCTTGAACGCTTCCGCTTAGCGATCTACAAGGGTATGTAGATGCACTCTCCTTCCCCTCGTTGCTGGTCTCTCCATAGATAGATCTTGGTGACACGTAGGAAAATTTTGAATTTCTGCTACGTTCCCCAACAAGTAACATACCGATGACAAAGGGAACAACGTATGTTCTTATGCGGTCTGACCGATAAAGATCTTCGTAGAATATGTAGGAGCCAATATGGGCATCCAGGTCCCGCTATTGGTTATTGACCGGAGACGTGTCTCGGTCATGTCTACATTGTTCTCGAACCGTAGGGTCCGCACGTTTAAGGTTTAGATGACAGTTATATTATGAGTTTATGAGTTTTGATGTACCGAAGGAGTTCGGAGTCCCGGATGAGATCAGGGACATGACGAGGAGTCTCGAAATGGTCGAGACATAAAGATCGATATATTGGACGACTATATTCGAACATCGGAAAGGTTCCGAGTGATTCGGGTATTTTTCGGAGTACCGGGTAGTTACGGGAGAAGCAATGGGCTTTGATGGGCTTTAGTGGGAAGAGGAGTCCTAGTAGGGAAAAGGGGGCCGGCCACCTTTCCTTCTCCTCCACTTCCTTCTCCCTTCCTCCCCTCTTGGTGGACTCCTACTAGGACTTGGAGTCCTAGTAGGACTCCACACCTGGCGCGCCTCTCCTAGGGTCGGCCTCCTCCCCCTTGCTCCTTTATATACGGGGGCAAGGGGGCACCTCTAGACACACAAGTTGATCTTCGTGATCGTTCCTTAGCCGTGTGCGGTGCCCCCTTCCACCATATTCCACCTCGGTCATATTGTAGTGGTGCTTAGGCGAAGCCCTGCGACGGTAGAACATCAAGATCGTCACCACGCCGTCGTGCTGACGGAACTCCTCCCCGAAGCTTTGCTGGATCGGAGCCCGGGGAGCGTCATCGAGCTGAACGTGTGCTAAGAACTCGGAGGTGCCGGAGTAACGGTGATTGGATCGGTCGGATCGGGAAGACGTACGACTACTTCCTCTACGTTGTGTCAACGCTTCCGTTGTCGATCTACAAGGGTACGTAGATCACACTCTCCCCTCTCGTTGCTATGCATCACCATGATCTTGCGTGCGTAGAAAATTTTTGAAATTACTACGTAACCCAACAGGGACACCGCGGCGGTGACGGCGCGGGGAGAGGGAGAGCCGATGACGAGCTGCCCGCGCACGCCGCCGTCCGGGAGCAGATGGCTGTCGACAAGAACGAGGGGTGCCGAGCGCCAGATGGGGCGCCAGCGTGAGGCGAGGGAGGCCGTGCGCGCGGCTTCCTTGGCGGGGAGCCGGGAGATGATGTTACGGAGGACCTTGTTCGGGAGGCAGCTGATGTGGTCGACGCCGTCGGGGAGGGTCCGGGATGTAGTCGTAGACGTAGGAGAGCACCAGGTTATGGCCGTAGACCACAGCTCGGGATCCATGCCGCTGTTGCGCTTCAGGTAGGTGAGCAAATCGCCCCAGGAGACGCCGAGGAACACTTGCTGGTCCATGGCCGCCGCCCGCCGGTGGGAGGGAGGACCAGATGAGGAAGGGGTTGACCGCAGAGTGGAGTGGCTGAGTGAGTGTGTGGTGGTGAGCTGCTTAGGTTTCGCTAGCAAGATATTGGGCCAAATGTCGGAAGCACGTATCTCCTGGGCTGGGCCCATCGAATGGCTTCTCCGAGGTGATCAAAGTTATGAACGATATATTTTTGGGAAACGATCCTATTCATCCGGCCGAAAACTTTCACTCATCCGCCGCCTCCTACGTCGTCCGATTCGTTTGATCGTGTGGACACAGTGTCGTTTCGGTCACATAGCCCGTTCCAGCCACGTATCATCCAAACCATCCACACCCACTCAACCTTATCTCTTCCCATGCCCCACAAGGCTCATGTTGCATATATCAGAGAAAAAAGTGGTCCAATTTCATTCATTTTGGCAGGGTATAATGAACTTACACAAACTAATATTTTTTCAAGAATACGCAAATTACGTACCATAATTTTATAGAAGAAGAGAATTGTAAGTATAAAACGACTACCATTTGCTAAGAACAACGAGTGTAGCACAATTTCACACCCGGCTAGTCCAAAGGACAGCCATCCACGACAACAACAACAACAACAACACAAAAGAGCCAACCCAAAACCGAAAACCTCACCGCGTCTCAATCGATGTCGGCCACCTCCGAAGAACAACTGCTCCCAGAAGTTTCTTTTGTCAACGCACCAATCCCATTCAACATCTTCAAAATCTTCAAAAACCTAATAGAAAAAAAGTTACGGGGCTAAGATATGGAGAGGCAAAAAAAATCAAACTCAGTAATGGCGCACCTGTCCATGATGCGCCATTACTATCTTCCTGCCTTCAAAATTCAAACTATATCAAAAAAAATAAAAAAAAAGTTAGTAATGGCGCACCTGTCCACGGTGCGCCATTACTATCTTCCCGCCTTCAAAATTCAAAATAAATAAAAAAAATTAGTAATGGCGCACCTGCCCACGGTGCGCCATTACTATGCCGTATATATGGCTGGGCGGGGTCCTCTCCTCCTTACCTCTTCATTGTTCTCCTCCACTCCACCTCTCCTCCACTTCATCTCCTCCTCTCCTCCACTCCATCTCCCTAGCTCTCCTTCACCATACTCCCCTCCTCCTCTCCGGCGACCTCCTCCTCCTTCTCCTCTCCGGCGACCTCCTTCTCCTCCTCCTCTCCGGCGACCTCCTCCTCCCTCCTCTCCTCCCCTCCCCTCATAGTTTCTCCTCCCTCCTCTCCGGTGAGCTCCTCCTCCCTCCTCTCCGGTGATCTCCTCCTCCCTCCTCTCCAGTGATCTCCTCCTCCCTCCTCTCCGGTGAGCTCCTCCTCCCTCCTCTCCTCCCCTCACGGTTTCTCCTTCCTCTTCTCCGATGCTCCGGTGAACTCCTCTCCGGCGACCTCCTCCTCCTCTCTGGCGATGTAGGCGAGCTCCTCTCCGGTGACCTCCTCCTCCTCCTCTCCGGTGACCTCGGCCCTCCTCTCCGGCAAAAGAACGCGGCAAAAGAACGTACAAAAAAAGAGAACAAAATTTGAAAAAATATCATGCAACAAAAAAACGAGCAAAAAAATCGCGATCCAGATCCAAATTTAGAATTCAAAAATAGCAATGGCGCACGGTGGGGGTTAGACGGTGCGCCACTACTATTTTCCCGCCTTCAAAATTCAGAAAAGAATCAAAAAATTTCAAAAAAAAAGTTACCTGTGGCGCACCTGTAGCAATAGTAATGGCGCACTACAAGGTGCGCCACTGTTACCTATAATACTAATGGCGCACCAGTGGTGCGCCATTAGTATTAGTTACTAATGGCGTGATGATAGTGACGCACCTGTAGTGCGCCATTAATGGCCAAAACAGGTGAGCCACTAACATGCCTTTTCCTAGTAGTGGAAGAACGATTAGGGCAGCGGCGAACATCGGAGGCGCACAACATAGGAACTCCATGTCTCCCGGCACGATGCTCCCAACAGAGGAACGACGCTGAAGATGCCACCATCGTACCGATCCATCACCGAATCGAGGTTTTCGCCCGGAGACAGCTGCCAACACCAAGCAATGGAGGGAAATGGCGACACACTCGACGACACCTCCAGGTAGGGGAACGACACCCACAGGTGCCATCGCCGCCGGTCCGGCCAAAACCGAACAGGATTTTCATCAATAATGGCGCACATCTCCACTCCTCCAAGGTTTCGGCAGCATTGTCCAAGATGCCTCACACCGCCGCCACCACAACAATCTGATGTTGAAGTCGCGCAGCAATGGATCTTCCCCACCCGCACTGCCAAGAGAACGCGACCAACACCAATAGCAACAGCAACAGCACGGACGAAGAGCAACAGCAACCATCCATGCCGTGCAAGGGCCAGATCAGCCGCGGCGGCCTTCACCCACACCAGGGGACTGCCACCAGATCCGATCTGACACGCACCTCCGAGCACACCCTCGTGCCAGCTCTCCCAAGGCAGCACTGAATGCCCTCACACAGAGGCATCCGGCCGCCCGCTGCCCGCCATGGTGCCGCCGTCTCCATGGCTGAGCACGCGCCACCACCACAAGCAGTGCTGGCGCACCACCCTCGACCACCACCCTGCAGCGCACCTCGCTGGCTCCACCGTCCTGCCGCGCCGCGCTCCCCGCCATGCTCCGACGACCGTCACCACGAATCGCGCCGCCGGCCACCGCACCACCATGGCCGCCCTGGTGACGTCCCGCTCCGCGCGAAGGGGGGCCGTCGAGGGGGCTCAGCCAGCACCCGCCGCCTTCGTCGGCCGGGTGCGGCCGCCACCGCCGGCGCCTGTGGCGGCAGCGGCCTGGGGAGTGGATCTGACGGGAGGCTGGACTTAGGGTTTGGGGGGCCTCCGGAGCCGCATGCGCGTGCGACCCGGGAGGCGTGTACTTGCACAAACTAATCAGTATTAGATAAAAGCCGTATGAATTTTCATCCATTTCAATAAAAGCCACCTGAGCACAGTCAGTTCTGAGCATGTCCCGTTGTCACGTTCTCTACCCAACCATAGCTCTTCTAAATTGTAGGTTATTCAAACATCTCCTAAAAACATCACTAACCATGACATTTTGGTCTAAGGAAATGGAATATAATCTTGGGTTTTTCACCTATCCACGATCTTCCCAAAACCTGGCTTTTTGGCCATCTCCAATTTTTATCCCACAATAACTAAAAAAAAAGTTTCTTCAACTCCATCAGCCCTTGCCAAAGATGTGATTCACCAGGTTTGGAGACCAATTGTCCCAGAGTTTTGTTGGAAAGGTACTTCTTAATAAGAATATCTTGCCAAAAACCGTCAATGCTAAAAATGTCAATGAGTGATGATTTTTGAGAAAAGGAGAAAAAGAGAACAAGTATATGTTGCTATATGGATGGAACCACATGCCATCATCTTCAACAAATTTATGAATTCAAACGATTATATTGGAGTGCCTATTTTGTATTCCACAGTGATCCACAGACACTCAACTAATATATATAGTAGCCTACTAACTCGAAGGCAGACGATTGAGCATGTATGGCTCACAAGCAACTTGTATTTAATCATGGTCATTGCTCAAGGAGATCATTTGCCATTTGTGTCTTTTGATGCTCCTCTCATCTTGTCGGCTCTTCTCATTCTCTCAGCATACTTGTTGATGTCAAAGATTGTACTGGTGCTTCTTCCTCCAAATGACGACTCCAGCGTGTCTAAGTCAAAGATGTCAGCAATTGTTTTCAGGCTCTCTGGTTTGTTAGCATACACAAACTTCACTTTCTCTTTCATGTTTGGCTGGACGAAGTTCTTTGCTATCTGCAAATCAAGTAAAGGCAGAGTTGTTAAATCAAATTGAGATCTTCACTGATAAACAGGAAACACACTCTCACAAGACTGCAAACACCAACGAGCTAGGATGGATTTTCCGTTTCCATTGCGTGTGCACGCTCATGTGGGGTTTTACCACTACTTGTTTAGCAAATACCAACATATAAGTTGGCAACGACTACGTGTGCTTGGTGCGGACTAGGATTAACCATCAGAAAATAGTGTTGAAGTTCCTAATTAAGTACCACATATATGAGGCAAGACTGTTATGAAAGCCCTACAGCAAGGTTATATATCCACCCTTCTACAAGTCAGACAACCCACGACTCACGAACGTGGATATGTGCATGAGTAGAAGGAAAAAACGTTGGATGTGAGCATAAAACACCACAATTTAGAATCTCTGTATACCTTCCAAAAAGATTCAAAAATCCTCGGAGGGTCAAAAGGAATCGCCACTGCTATCACCCCTGGATAGTAATTTTGAATTATGTGCATGGTTTCACGGGTTGTCGACAATGGCGTGCTCGATATTGACCAGCCTCGGAAGTCAGTCAACCAAACAACATAGTCGTCTTGTTCATCTGCTGAGTTGGTGGCGAAATACTCGAGGAGATATACCAGGTGCTTTATCTGCTCCTTGACTGAAACTTTAGACTGTTGTACAAGTTAATGAACCTTAATTAGTAGGAAAGAAAGGTAGATACTCTTTCTTCTTCGTTGGTGTTCAACTCTTTGTTACCAATATCTTCTAATGGATTGATCAGTGTAGCAGGCCATAAGTAAAGTACCTTCATTGGTAGGTTTACTACGAGGACACTTCTTCCATTCTTGTCAAGGTAGTCGGCTACATGTGTTCTCCTGGCCTCGTTCTCCATTTCAGCAAGGTCTTCCTGCCATTTACTCGTAGAGAAGAGTTGCTTACACAATCCATTGAAGCAGAGTAATACGGCACACAATTATGAGCAGATATTTAGAGATGGAGCAATCTATAAGGCTAATAGAGTATACAGTTAAATTTTACTGACCCAGGAAATTGCATCCGGCCTGTACTCACGCCTCCACTTGACGGTTTCCTTGAGACCCTTGGTTGCTTGTTCCGTGCTCCAATTCCTCGCTCGGAGGAAACGGCGGATGGTGGCGTCTGACAGGAAACTCGGCATCTCCTCGGTCAGACTGCCAAGGAGACCCCGCACCTCATTTATCTGACATACGTGCAAATCGAAGTTACTGGTTAATATCTTTGTGAAAAAATTATTAGTTTTGAATTTTGCATAGCCCCATTGCAGCATAAATTTCGCTCTCCTTTCTATGAGAACGTGGAGTACTAACATTGATCATGCACCCGGTACGACTGTACGTATAGTGCGTATGTAGTGGGCAAAATAACATCGATTTTGATACATAACACCCGTCAATGTTAGAACGTCGTTTATATATTTCTACGTATTGTCAGAAAACCATATTCAAATATAATGGGTGTATCTACATCCATGTTTGACTGAAGCTTTTGATGTTTTCCTCCATGTTATTTAGAAGTAATTGAACACAATATTGAAAGTACGTGTTTTGGTAACGAATTCGACCTCACTTGAAGATCAACATGGATTTGCAGTGTCCATTATATGTTCCATAAACATAGTACATATCAAAATTGTACTACTATATGGCTATACCACCGGATGTTCGGTGCCCACCTTGATGTCGTCCTTCGTGCTTTCTTGGCAACTAGAGCTCATTTTCTATTGCACTACATCAGTCTCCCGATGTCAGTGCATCGTCTGAGAACCATCGACTTCCAACATTTATACAACAAGATGGCCGGAAAGCTTGTGGGTTGGGATTGGGAATGACGGCTTATCAAATCACCTGGTAGAAATGCTTTGATCAAAGTGGCCATTTCCTCTTAGGCTATTTTTCACCTCACTCCCCTGGTTGTGCCTAAAGGGACCGTGAAGGCAATCGTTAGCTAGATTGCTTTCGTTTGGCCCGGTGCTGACAAGGTGTCTAGACTCTAGAGGGAAGTATAAGGTGAGGTGGGACCTTGTGTGCTGGCCGACCACCATGGGGGGGCCTCGGCGTCCTTGACCTTGAAATTTTTGCTTGATCACCTCGCTTCTGTTGACCATGGTTTGAATGAAAAGATCTGGGCCATGCGTGGGCAGGTTTGGGTCATCCTTGGGATGATGTGGATATGAACCACTTACCGTTGCAATGGAAAACTGAGAACTTTGGCTCTCGTTGTGCCTTGGGGAGAGGGGAGGGGGGGGGGGGGGGGCAGCGAAAGCTGAAGGATATTTCATCATCCATTTTTGCGATCTTCAAGTGCAAGACGAGTTGTCTGTTTGGAGTGCCTTGTGGTTGATCAATGGAGATGAGTAACATCAATTCCAATTTGGACTTCACAGTACATCACATGTAACACCCTCGATGCGACTATATCTCCCACGTGTCGAGGCACGACTTAGAGGCATAATCGCATTGAAGGCAATGTCGCAAGTGAGGTAATCTTCACACAACCCATGTAATACAATAGGGGAAAAAGCTACATAGTTGGCTTACAATCGCCACTTCACACAATTACATGAATAAACATTACATCAATCAAATACACTCATGGTCCGACTACGGAACCAAAACAAAAAAAGAACCCCAAATGCGACAAAGGTCCCCGATCGACCCCAACTGGGCTCCACTACTGATCAACTAGAACAAAGCAATACAAAGGACAAGATCTTCATCGAGCTCCTCCTGAGCTTGGTAGCGTCATCTGCACGGTCTCATCGGCACCTGCAAGCTGGTTTTGGCAGTAATCTGTGAGCCACGGGGACTCAGCAATCTCGCACCCTCGCGATCAAGACTATTTAAGCTTATGGGTAAGGTAAAGGTATGAGGTGGAGCTGCAGCAAGCGACTAGCATATATGGTGGCTAACTTATTCACAAATGAGAGCGAGAAGAAAGGCAAAGCACGGTCGAAAAAAAGTATGATCAAGAAGTGATCCTGGACTACCTACGTCAAGCATAACTCCAACAACCGTGTTCACTTCCCGGACTCCGCCGGAAAGAGACCATCATGGTTACACACGCGGTTGATTCATTTTAATTTAGGTCAACTTCAGGTTTTCTACAACCGGACGTTAACAAATTCCCATCTGCCCATAACCGCGGGCACGGCTTTCGAAAGTTCAAATCCCTGCAGGGGTGTCCCAACTTAGCCCATCACAAGCTCTCACGGTCAACGAAGGAATAGACCTCCACCCGAGACATTCCGATCAGACTCGGTATCCCAGTACAACAAGACATTTCGACAGGGTAAAACTAAACCAGCAACACCGCCCGATGCGCCGACATCCTGATGGGAGCTGCACATATCTCGTTCTCAGGGCAACACCGGATGAGACATCCTACGAGTAAAACCAGCCCTCAAGTTTCCCCGAGGTGGCCCCGCAGTCTACTCAGTTCGGACCAACACTTAGACAAGCACTGGCCCGGGGGGGGGGGGGGGGGGTTAAAATAAAGATGACCCTTGGGCTGGCCTAACCCAAGGGAAAAGGCTAGGTGGCGAATGGTAAAACCAAGGTTGGGCATTACTGGAAAAGCTTTACTTAAGGCGAACTATCAAGGGGTTCCCATTATAGCCCAACCGCGTAAGGGACGCAAAATCCGGGAACATAACACCGATATGACGGAAACTAGGGCGGCAAGAGTGGAACAAAACACCAGGCATAAGGCCGAGCCTTCCACCCTTTACCAAGTATATAGGTGCATTAATTAAATAAGATATAGTATGATATCCCAACAAAATATCCATGTTCCAACAAGGAACAAGCTCCAATCTTCACCTGCAACTAACAACGCTATAAGAGGGGCTGAGCAAAGCGGTAACATAGCCAATCAACGGTTTGCTGGGACAATGGTGGGTTAGGGGCTGAACATGGCAATTTGGGAGGCTGACAAGCAAGTGGTAGGCATCGTAGCAATGGCATAGCAAAAGAGCGAGCAAACTAGCATAGCAAAGATAGTAGTGATTTCGAGGGTATGATCATCTTGCATGAAATCCCGCAAGGAAGAAGAACGAGTCCATGAGGAAGACAAACGGACGTAGTCGAATGGATCCTCACAAACGCGACGATATCGGAACCAACCCGAAGAAGCAACACCGGAAAGGAAGCAAACAACATAGTAAACAACCACCACATAAACATGGCATGATGCACAACCAAATATGATGCATGTCCGGTTTAAGTATGCATGGCATGGCAAAGGACACAAACAAGACTACAAATTAAGTGGAGCTCAATATGCAACGAGTTGCATATTGACGAAACACCACATGATTTATTTAGTTCGATCCCGATTATGTACCCAACAATATTAAATGTTGTTAAGCATGTCAAGGGGTGAAACATAAAGGGATTATCTATCTAAACAATTTAAATGGGGCCGGTTATAGCAAACCACAAATCCGGTAATTCCCCATAAGCATGAGTAATTTGGTGCAACAACAAATTAAACATCTTAATGTTGTTAACATGATGCGGATGACATGATCACGTTTATGCAATTTTTATTAAAACTTGACAAGAGCATTATGAAGCATTTGTCATCGTGGCGGAAACGAAAGGGGTGCCACGACAACGAATCCGAAAGTGATGCCACTGCAACATATCGGTTCCGGTAACTCGATTGAGATCCCTGTGCAAACGGAAGTGCGGCGGGAGCGTGACAAACGATAGAAGGTGGGGTGATCCCGGTAACTGGGTTCCCACATGACGGTGACAAGGTAAAAGAGGGCAACGTGCACCGACAAATCGAGCACGGTGCAAGCACGAGCATCTCATACATCACACATGCATTCGTTCACGGAGGTCGTCTCGGGGTTATACCTTTGAAGCGTGCGTTTTCGAAGTGTATCGAGTCGGCGTAGAGGAAGTAGTGGAAGTAGACGTTCTCGGACGTCGAGGGAAGTAGTGGTTCACGCGACGGTAGTGGAAGTAGTCGTTCTCGCACGCTCTAGGTTCGACGGTAGAGGTTCTCGCGATCTCGGCGACGGTAGTGGTACATGTTCATTCGGAGAGGTACTGATGACTCCAACGTCTTCGGGGCGACGATAGTGGTTCACACGAAGGTAGTCAAACTTGATGGATCCGAGGGCTCCGGGCATCGTGCACCATTCGTAAACGTTCGGGTCTCCCGTAGAGGTACTAGACGAATCCCGGGTATGTAGTCGTACACACACGTAGATGAACTTGACGAATCCGAACTCTTCGAGGGTCGTCGGTAGGCGTTCTAAGCATCGGGCGTCCAGGTACTTGCCGTTCTTGTGTAGACGAACTTGGCGCATCCGAAGGGGTACTTGACGCGTTCGAGGGTCCTCATGTCATGGTACTTGGCAAATTGCACGTCCACGGTAGTCGAACTTGACGTCTGCGTTACACGGGTCTTCGGGTTTGTAGTAGCACTTGGCGTTCGGAATCGGGGTCTTGCCGGGTCTTGATGGACTTTTGAAACGAAACGAAGCATCACAAGGCCTCGGTTGGGCAGCAGCAAGGAGGCGATGGCGCGATGAAGGAGGGCGGCGGTCCTGGCAGGTCAGGTCGCCGGCGCGGGCGCCATGGCCGGAGACGGGGAGGCAGCAGCGAGTTCTTAGATGGAGGAGGACGGGGCCAGTTGGATCTGGCCGGAGTCGAACGGAGGCGGCGGGGCGAGCTCGACGGAGGCGAAGCCACGGACGCAGGGTCGTGCGTGCAGAGCAGGAGCGGCAGGAGGATGGCCGGCGCGGTCGTGGTCGCCGGCAGCAACCGAACACGACGGCGGGCTTGGTGGAGCTCGGCAGCCTGGTTCCACGGACGTGGATAAGGACGGCGGCGGGCGAGGTCGACGGACCTCCTGTCCAAGGCGCAGCGGTGGGAGCTCCGGCCTGGGTAGACGGGGACGAGGCCAAGGCCGGGGAGGGAGCGGCCGGCGGAGGCTGGGCCAGAAGTCGAGGCGGCGGCTTCCATGGAGGAGGCAGGAGGAGGCACGAGTGGGAGGAGGCGCTGGATCCCTGGTTTGAAGGAGGAGGAAGGCTGAGCAGAGGCGATCGGAATCGGGCTGCGAGGGAGATGGTGCTGGATGGGCATCGCGGGAGAGGATCGATGCTGCGAGGGAGAGAAGGGGATCGAGAGGAAGATGGGGGTAGGCGGCGCTGGAGGAGAGCGAAGGGAGAGATCGGGCCAGGGGATCGAGGGAGAGACCTCACCTGGCGTTAGGGTTAGGACTAGATGGGCCTGGAGGTCGGCCCAGTGGGAGGGCGCCGGCTGGGCCTTAGAAGGCTGCGGGCCTGCTGGTTTTTCTCTTCCTCTCTCTCTTTCTTTAAAATCTCTTTGCCATTTAGAAACAAAATAGAAAAAGAGAAAGAAAAGAAAGAGAAGTTAGGGATGGAATCTGGGCATGGGGATAATTCCACGGACTCGCAAAAATACGCATGTTCCAAGAAAAATGGAGTGGGCATTTTTGAACGTTCAAATTCAAAATCATTTGATTTAAAATCGAATGGTTTGAATAGGAAGTGAGGGTTACGAAGGCCCAAAAAATGATCGGATTTTTAGAGGAGCTCCGGAAAATGATGAAAGGACATGTGGCAAAGTTAGAGGCCAAGAGAAGAAATAATAAAAGGCATTGGGATTTTTGCAAGTGTGTTATGGTGATTCCAAAGAATGGAATATTTATTATAGCTCCCTAATATTGGGAGGATATATTATAAAGAGAAGTCATCCTTCCCTCGATTTAAATGGATCGAAGATCCATACGATTTATTTAGTGAGTTGAGGTGCAAAGATTAATGATATGATGGCATGATGACAATGCAAAATAAATAAATAAAAGAGAAGGCACAAATGAAAACACACGGAGAAACCCGGAACATAAGGAAGTCTTCTCGAGCATCGATCTCGGGGCGTTACAACACTCCACCACTACGAGAGGATCTCGTCCCGAGATCTAGAATGGCACCGGGGAAAAACGGAAGAGAAAAGAGGAGAGGTAAAACTAAGTTGCTTCTTTGACAAACGAGTGAAACCACGAACCTTGAAGAGGTTGAACAAATTGAAAAGAAGAAAACAACGGAGATGAACAAAGTTGAAAACACACCCATAGAAAGGAGGAACAAAGAAGAACAAATTCGGCAGCACTCCGGTTGGAAATAAAAGAATTGAATAAGGTCTTGATAAGATGAGAAGATACTTGATGAAATCACAACACACTGCCACCGGAACTATTGAATGGATGGAACAAAGGGTAAGAAATATCTCGGACAGCACTCCGGTTGAGAAAGGATGCACGACTTGAAAAATGGAAAAAAAATCGAAAAGCAGGCACGACACTCCGGTTAAAAAGGATAAGGACGAAAAGAACACGATCCTGACAAAACAAGAAGATGGGTTGCAGAGAGCAACATCACAATGCCTCCGGAACGAAAGAGTAGAGTAAAGATAATTGAGACGAACGAATGTAGAAGACAATGCCAACTTCAGTTACAAAAGAGCCTGCAAAGGCATCTCTAGGAGAAGGGTTGAACGGATTTGTTGGAAAAACCAACAACGAAAATAATAAGCTTGATATGGTCTTATGGAATACCTCTCAAATTAAGAGATGAAAAACCTGCCACTCACGGAAAAGAATTGTATTGATATGAACAAGGAGACGAGAAGCTTATTTCACCGGGAGGGTAGATGAAGAACTTGGATCATATATGAGCACCATAAGTAGCAACAATCCTTAGGGAAGGCTTTAGGTGAAATATAACCCAAGATAACTCCAATGACGAGATTGATGGATTTAAAATACCTCATTCTTAACAACATGTGAATCATGAAACATGAATTCCAATTATCAAGAATGACATAATACCACCTCCAATGATACGGAAGAAAGAATGCACGCCGGATTACAATATGAAGAAAACTTGAGCACCTCTGAAAAGAAACTTGATGAACACTTCGAGAAGGAATTAAATCCTTGATGGACCAACATGTAGAACCTCCATGAAGAACTCCGGTAAACAAAAGAATGATCCATAATAATTGAATGATGAAAAGAATAAGATTTAAGCCTCGCAATGATTTAGATAGAGAACTCCGTGATAATATAATTGAAAGAGGTTGGAACTCCGGAAAAGAAAGATGAATAAAAGAAATCGAGAATTTATTCGTCATGAGCAAACTCCGAAGGAAGGAATTGATCACTAGGATGAAACAAGAATAAGAATTACATTATGTGTATCCTTCACCAATTAAATTGATGACAATCAACGGATTTGACATATTACTTATTCTTGTAGAAAAGGTTAAGAGAGATATAACATAAACTTGGGAAGGTCTTCAACGAACCACCGGAATGATTGGAACGACGAATGAATTGATATGATAACATCGGGAGAGAAATCTTGAACGAACCACCGTAAGAACTAAAAATGAACGAAGAGAAGATAAAGAAACACTGGAAAGAATTATAAAATGAACAGAGATTGAGAGTATTTAGAAACATGAGAACGGAGGAATCACGAACTGATTGGAGAACGCTTGAACGAAGCACCGGTAAAATAGGAGACTGATAACTGACAGCTGAGAATGAATAAACCTGAATTGACGGACTCCGGATAACAAACTGAAAAGACTCCTGAATTGCTCCGGATGGATAAAAGAATTCTCACAATCGAACAATTATGAGAGGATTGCAACAATCTGAAATGACGAAACTTGAAGAGAATGGAGCAAGGTTGAAAGAAGAATCTTCTTCGGTCTTCTAAACTGAGAAAGACGACGAGAAACGCCATCATGTATTATTGAGATACTCCGGAAGAATCAAAAACGAAGAGGTTAAACCAGTTATGAAAAAGAATTTGAAAGATCTTGGAGAAAAACAGTTGACTGATGATAAATCATTCTTACGTCAAACTTCAAAAGAATTTAATGGTAGCTCCGAGAAAAATAAGAAGAGTGAAGTAAGATCCTGGAAAAGACCTGTGGGTTAGGGCCCACTCAAAAGGAACACCGTTGAAATGATTAAAAGGGAGGTTGCACTGGTTGAATTAAATGGCTTGAATAAGATAAACAACCTCGAAATAGGTTGAACGGATCTTGAATGACAAAACGATCCTTCTAAGATATCTTGAGCACTCCGGAACAAATGAATAGTGAGAAATGAATGGTTGAGGTGCACCGTCAAGAGAAGGTATTTGAACGAGGAAAAAGGATATGATCCACAAGGCTTGGCTTGCATCCACCGGAGAAGAAAAAGAACAAAGAACGATGAACTAGAAGCTCCGTTAGAATCTTCGTAAAAAAACACCGGATAAGAATGGAGAGACTTCCATCGATAAAATGGATAGTTGAATAAGAAATCTAAATCCTTGAAGAAAAAGGGTGGGTGGGAGGGAAAAACAAAGGCAACTTGGAGACGGATGGAACAAACACCGTTGAGAAGAAGTGATAAAAGATCTTGCTGATATTGGAATGATCGGATCCACTTGAAGAGAAGCACACCGGTGAAAAGGATTGACATGAAAAACTCGATGATCGAGAAGGATTAGTATTCACATAGGAGTATGAGAACACCGTTAGGAAAAGGTATGGAATCAACATTTGACTTCGAAGCAACTCGAATACCACAACTCAAAACAAAACAAAGGATTGGCTTGTAGAATAAGCCAGAACAAACATATGATAGAGATTTCGTCCGAAGTTTTCGTGGTGGGACCTACACGGGCTCGATCATACAGCACCATCATGTACAAGGCAGTGCACATGACATACGAAGCATCCCCGAGTCGGCATAGCCAAGGACTCTTTAAGACACCACGAGACCACTGTAAAGTCGACCGTGAATAGGCGAACCACTAGACGTCGAACCCCAATGTCATATCATACATCTGTCGGAAAGAAATCCTAAGAGCTACTTGAATTCCCACCTATGAAACTCCCGAAACTTTCCGGTTATGCAATCAGGTGTTGGGGATACAGGGGAAGCATAATATCAAACCCAAGCTAGCAAATCCTACATCCAACTGTATCCATCCTTCAACACATAACCAAGAAACCTTCGGAAATCATCTACCTCAACCTTCGAAAAGCATCCGTTATACAAGTTATGGCGATACTCCCGAACTCCCGCCCCAGTACTGGGTGGCGTCGAGGTTATCTCACCAACAAACTGCATAAAAGAGATTTTCGATGTCGCGCACATATCTCAAGTATACCAGAATTACAACGATAAAATTATGATGACAACACCTCAGAGCTCAACTCCCCGGGACACTTCCACTAAACCCCTGACAGGAGGCACCAAGACAGTATTCTCATCATAAGCCATCGGAACAAATCCAAGATACTCGCGTGATCCTAAAAAAAATTAGTGAAATTTGAGAAGAGAAGAGTCAAAACTCTACGTCAGGATGCCTTACCAGAGTGATGAAGAGACTGGGAAGTAAAAAGAATTCCTAAGCTCTCCGATATATAATTCCTAAAGGACTCAAAACATTTTCTGGACACAACTCGGCCGCTAAAAACGATCAATCAGTGGGGGCTCCTAAGGTCGGGGAAGGCTCTGATTACCAACTTGTAACACCCTCGATGCGACTATATCTCCCACGTGTCGAGGCACGACTTAGAGGCATAATCGCATTGAAGGCAATGTCGCAAGTGAGGTAATCTTCACACAACCCATGTAATACAATAGGGGAAAAATCTACATAGTTGGCTTACAATCGCCACTTCACACAATTACATGAATAAACATTACATCAATCAAATACACTCATGGTCTGACTACGGAACCAAAACAAAAGATGAACCCCAAATGCGACAAAGGTCCCCGATCGACCCCAACTGGGCTCCACTACTGATCAACTAGAACAAAGTAATACAAAGGACAAGATCTTCATCGAGCTCCTCCTGAGCTTGGTAGCGTCATCTGCACGGCCTCATCGGCACCTGCAAGCTGGTTTTGGAAGTAATCTGTGAGCCACGGGGACTCAGCAATCTCGCACCCTCGCGATCAAGACTATTTAAGCTTATGGGTAAGGTAAAGGTATGAGGTGGAGCTGCAGCAAGCGACTAGCATATATGGTGGCTAACCTATTCGCAAATGAGAGCGAGAAGAGAAGGCAAAGCACGGTCGAAAAAAAAAGTATGATCAAGAAGTGATCCTGGACTACCTACGTCAAGCATAACTCCAACAACCGTGTTCACTTCCCGGACTCCGCCGGAAAGAGACCATCACGGTTACACACGCGGTTGATTCATTTTAATTTAGGTCAACTTCAGGTTTTCTACAACCGGACGTTAACAAATTCCCATCTGCCCATAACCGCGGGCACGGCTTTCGAAAGTTCAAATCCCTGCAGGGGTGTCCCAACTTAGCCCATCACAAGCTCTCACGGTCAACGAAGGAATAGACCTCTACCCGAGACATTCCGATCAGACTCGGTATCCCAGTACAACAAGACATTTCGACAGGGTAAAACTAAACCAGCAACACCGCCCGATGCGCCGACATCCTGATGGGAGCTGCACATATCTCGTTCTCAGGGCAACACCGGATGAGATATCCTACGAGTAAAATCAGCCCTCAAGTTTCCCCGAGGTGGCCCCGCAGTCTACTCAGTTCGGACCAACACTTAGACAAGCACTGGCCCGGGGGGGTTAAAATAAAGATGACCCTTGGGCTGGCCTAACCCAAGGGAAAAGGCTAGGTGGCGAATGGTAAAACCAAGGTTGGGCATTACTGGAAAAGCTTTACTTAAGGCGAACTGTCAAGGGGTTCCCATTATAGCCCAACCGCGTAAGGGACGCAAAATCCGGGAACATAACACCGATATGACGGAAACTAGGGCGGCAAGAGTGGAACAAAACACCAGGCATAAGGCCGAGCCTTCCACCCTTTACCAAGTATATAGGTGCATTAATTAAATAAGATATAGTATGATATCCCAACAAAATATCCATGTTCCAACAAGGAACAAGCTCCAATCTTCACCTGCAACTAACAACGCTATAAGAGGGGCTGAGCAAAGCGGTAACATAGCCAATCAACGGTTTGCTAGGACAATGGTGGGTTAGGAGCTGAACATGGCAATTTGGGAGGCTGACAAGCAAGTGGTAGGCATCGTAGCAATGGCATAGCAAAAGAGCGAGCAAACTAGCATAGCAAAGATAGTAGTGATTTCGAGGGTATGATCATCTTGCCTGAAATCCCGCAAGGAAGAAGAACGAGTCCATGAGGAAGACAAACGGACGTAGTCGAATGGATCCTCACAAACGCGACGATATCGGAACCAACCCGAAGAAGCAACACCGGAAAGGAAGCAAACAACATAGTAAACAACCACCACATAAACATGGCATGATGCACAACCAAATATGATGCATGTCCGGTTTAAGTATGCATGGCATGGCAAAGGACACAAACAAGACTACAAATTAAGTGGAGCTCAATATGCAACGAGTTGCATATTGACGAAACACCACATGATTTATTTAGTTCGATCCCGATTATGTACCCAACAATATTAAATGTTGTTAAGCATGTCAAGGGGTGAAACATAAAGGGATTATCTATCTAAACAATTTAAATGTGGCCGGTTATAGCAAACCACAAATCCGGTAATTCCCCATAAGCATGAGTAATTTGGTGCAACAACAAATTAAACATCTTAATGTTGTTAACATGATGCGGATGACATGATCACGTTTATGCAATTTTTATTAAAACTTGACAAGAGCATTATGAAGCATTTGTCATCGTGGCGGAAACGAAAGGGGTGCCACGACAACGAATCCAAAAGTGATGCCACGGCAACATATCGGTTCCGGTAACTCGATTGAGATCCCGGTGCAAACGGAAGTGCGGTGGGAGCGTGACAAATGATAGAAGGTGGGGTGATCCCGGTAACCGGGTTCCCACATGACGGTGACAAGGTAAAAGAGGGCAACGTGCACCGACAAATCGAGCACGGTGCAAGCACGAGCATCTCATACATCACACATGCATTCGTTCACGGCGGTCGTCTCGGGGTTATACCTTTGAAGCGTGCGTTTTCGAAGTGTATCGAGTCGGCGTAGAGGAAGTAGTGGAAGTAGACGTTCTCAGACATCGAGGGAAGTAGTGGTTCACGCGACGGTAGTGGAAGTAGTCGTTCTCGCACGCTCTAGGTTCGACGGTAGAGGTTCTCGCGATCTCGGCGACGGTAGTGGTACATGTTCATTCGGAGAGGTACTGATGACTCCAACGTCTTCGAGGCGACGGTAGTGGTTCACACAAAGGTAGTCAAACTTGATGGATCCGAGGGCTCCGGGCATCGTGCACCATTCATAAACGTTCGGGTCTCCCGTAGAGGTACTAGACGAATCCCGGGTATGTAGTCATACACACACGTAGATGAACTTGACGAATCCGAACTCTTCGAGGGTCGTCGGTAGGCGTTCTAAGCATCGGGCGTCCAGGTACTTGCCGTTCTTGTGTAGACGAACTTGGCGCATCCGAAGGGGTACTTGACGCGTTCGAGGGTCCTCATGTCATGGTACTTGGCAAATTGCACGTCCACGGTAGTCGAACTTGACGTCTGCGTTACACGGGTCTTCGGGTTTGTAGTAGCACTTGGCGTTCGGAATCGGGGTCTTGCCGGGTCTTGATGGACTTTTGAAACGGAGCGAAGCATCACAAGGCCTCGGTTGGGCAGCAGCAAGGAGGCGATGTCGCGATGAAGGAGGGCGGCGGTCCTGGCAGGTCGGGTCGCCGGCGCAGGCGCCATGGCCGGAGACGGGGAGGCAGCAGCCAGTTCTCAGATGGAGGAGGACGGGGCCAGTTGGATCTGGCCGGAGTCGAACGGAGGCGGCGGGGCGAGCTCGACGAAGGCGAAGCCACGGACGCAGGGTCGTGCGTGCAGAGCAGGAGCGGCAGGAGGATGGCCGGCGCGGTCGTGGTCGCCGGCAGCGACCGAACACGACGGCGGGCTTGGTGGAGCTCGGCGGCCTGGTTCCACGGACGTGGACAAGGACGGCGGCGGGCGAGCTCGACGGACCTCCTGTCCAAGGCGCAGCGGTGGGAGCTCCGGCCTGGGTAGACGGGGACGAGGCCAAGGCCGGGGAGGGAGCGGCCGGCGGAGGCTGGGCCAGAAGTCGAGGCGGCGGCTTCCATGGAGGAGGCAGGAGGAGGCACGAGTGGGAGGAGGCGCTGGATCCCTGGTTCGAAGGAGGAGGGAGGCTGAGCAGAGGCGATCGGAATCGGGCTGCGAGGGAGATGGTGCTGGATGGGCATCGCGGGAGAGGATCGATGCCGCGAGGGAGAGAAGGGGATCGAGAGGAAGATGGGGGTAGGCGGTGCTGGAGGAGAGCGAAGGGAGAGATCGGGCCAGGGGATCGAGGGAGAGACCTAACCTGGCGTTAGGGTTAGGACTAGATGGGCCTGGAGGTCGGCCCAGTGGGAGGGCGCCGGCTGGGCCTTAGAAGGCTGCGGGCCTGCTGGTTTTTCTCTTCCTCTCTCTCTTTCTTTAAAATCTCTTTGCCATTTAGAAACAAAACAGAAAAAGAGAAAGAAAAGAAAGAGAAGTTAGGGATGGAATCTGGGCATGGGGATAATTTCCACGGACTCGCAAAAATACGCATGTTCCAAGAAAAATGGAGTGGGCATTTTTGAACGTTCAAATTCAAACTCATTTGATTTAAAATCGAATGGTTTGAATAGGAAGTGAGGGTTAGGAAGGCCCAAAAAATGATCGGATTTTTAGAGGAGCTCCGAAAAATTATGAAAGGACATGTGACAAAGTTAGAGGCCAAGAGAAGAAATAATAAAAGGCATTGGGATTTTTGCAAGTGTGTTATAGTGATTCCAAAGAATGGAATATTTATTATAGCTCCCTAATATTGGGAGGATATATTATAAAGAGAAGTCATCTTTCCCTCGATTTAAATGGATCGAAGATCCATACGATTTATTTAGTGAGTTGAGGTGCAAAGATTAATGATATGATGGCATGATGACAATGCAAAATAAATAAATAAAAGAGAAGGCACAAATGAAAACACACGGAGAAACCCGGAACATAAGGAGGTCTTCTCGAGCATCGGTCTCGGGGCGTTACATCACATCACTAATTTCTATTGTTTTTGGCTAGGTCTCAAAGATGTACACCTCAATGAAAACATCCTAGATGACATTACCGAAACATCACCGCTTCGGTCATTTATTCGGCCAAGTCGGCTTATTCCGCACAGCTTGGCAATGTTTCTACCTCCACTTTGAAATCACTGGTGTGGAAAAATGTGCCACCCTAGAAAAAGTTTTTCGCTTGGCTCATACTGCAAGACCAGGTTTGGCTGGCCAACATATTGCAGCGTAGAGGGTAGCCAAACCGTGGCTTGTACCAACTATATGTAGAAGGGAGCCAGAGATGGTCACACATCTTTTGCTCTAGTGTAGATTTTCTAGCCATATTTTGGACGAGATTTAAAGCTTGTCTTGTACGTTCACACTGAGATGTGATCTCATTTCAATTCAGTTATGGAGCGGTGGGATTCGATGGTCAACATAATCAGTGGGCACAATCGAAAGGAGATTGCACCCCTTGTTATGCTTGTCTCATGGGATATTCGGAATGTGTGGAATACAGAGTTTTTAGAAATATTTCTACCATACCATCCATCATCATGCGCAAGATTAAAGTCAAAGCAAACATATGGGTTTTGGTGGGCACGAAGTACTTGAGTTCAATCATGCCGCGAGAGTAGGGCCCTTTGTAATTTTTGGTTACCTTTCGGTGTCTTAAATTCTTCTTAACTAGCCAGACGGCCCTCGCAAATGCGAAGGCATCATCTTAAATGTGTCAAAAGTGTATGCAAATTAAATTATAATTTTATAGTATTAATATTATAGGATTAGAATAATATGTTTCTATTGTCACAAAAAATATTATGATAAATAACATATCACGTTTGATTGAACTATATTTGATCAGCTTTAATTTGTGGATACATAATTATAACGTTCCATTTCCAAAAATAACACCATAATTATAGCCATATGTGTTGTATGTATGTGACATTAGATTAGTACATATAACTAAAGTTTAGAGTACACGCTTGATGCATTCTTATCTAATGTGAAATCTGGTTTATGAAGGAAAATTTCTGATTGTCGGTTTTTCATAATAATAATAAGGGTAAAAAAGTGATTCCGGGTCTATCATTTTGCTGGTCTATGAACTAAGAATTGCTGTTTTATGTGGGACTTCTGGCTTAATTTGATTTTTTTTGGTAGACCATGTGCTTTTACTATAGAATAAATATGGTATGTCATGAAAATATATGAGCCGTATATGTTTTTTGATATGTACACGCTACTATATGAATATTTTGTTGGTGCTTGTAAAACCATCTGGGGAAATGGAATAAACTGCTTAGTGAAGTCAATACAAATACTAGCATTATAATATGCAATCCTTTTATTGTTTCATGTCTATATATACCAACGCAATTTTTACCATCTCTTGGCACCACCGAGCTATTTTTTGATATGTCCACTGATATCCCATGGTACTAATAAAAGGAGGATGCCATATAGACGACGGGATGGTTTTGCTTTTTTGTTGAATTTTGACAATATTTTAATTTTATAAGATATTAATATATTACTTGTTTACAAAACAAATGATGGTCTATTCATTGTAATCTCTTTAGGCACAGTTGGGAAGATGAATTGTTAGGTGAATGATTGCCTTTCTTAATCCATTCAACCTAGGCTTCATATAGGAGAAGAGAGTCTACCATATTTGATAGATTGATGTTTTACTATTGTAGATTCTTAGTATATCTCTCTTTCTTTTCTCATGTCGTATATTTGTATACAATAAATAGGTCCAAAAGTTGGTAGCCTATTGTAATATCAACATGACAATTTGTAGTTATTTTCACTAAGAATAAGAATGGGTATTTTTCGTATATTTTTCTTGGAACACTGGATAGCCGCCTATATGTGTCTCACATTGTTTGCCTCTATTTCACTACTTATTCGGAAAAAACATGGAATGAGGTAAATATATTATATTTATTTCAGAATAAATTCATTAATAACCAATGTGCTAAGATGTTGACCATATGAACAAAACACCTAATCATAGAAAAATAATAATTCTTCATGATTTTTAATCAATATTGGAGTTTGTAATTTTTTTGCTTTAATTAAGTTAGTTTGAAAATTTCAAAATAATTCTACGATGGAAATAACACATGTAAACATGAGTACGGTGTTTAAATAAATTGTGTTATAAACAAATTGTGTCTATTTCAATATTCCTAATCTACTGAAAATATGATTATTTTCAGGATGTTTCATGTGACGCCCGGGTAATTAAGCTACAGTAATCCTCACTAATGATGCCACGTCACCTCTGTCACTGTAGTTGATCTCGGGTTAAATCAAAACTGTTTCGATATTCAATTCAAAATTATGATGGTAATAAAAGTTTTCAAAAAAAATAAATAATAATAAAACAAAAATGTTCGGTGGTTGTCAAATATTACAAAGATAATTATGGTGTATGGTTCACAATTTTATAAAATGCCTAAGTGTTTATAAATAAATAAAAGCAGAAAAGAAAATAAATAAAAAGAAAACAGAAAACAAACAACAACAAAAAATATAAAAGGGACCCCCCCCCCCCCACTGGGCCTGGCGGCCCAACCGGCCAGGCCACCACCGGCCCAACTGGGCAAAGGCCCAGCCGGCCACACCCCCCTCCCATAACCACCCCCCCGAACCCTAACCCCACCCCGTCGCCCCACTTCCCCCCCCCCCCCCACGCCGCCACTCCCTCTCCCTCCCCCCCCCCCCGATCTGGATCGGGAGGAGAGCCCGATCCCCTCGCGCCCGATCCCCTCGCGCCCCTCCACTCCCGACGCCGGCGCCCACCCCCGCCGACCCCGCCGCCTCATCCCTGCGCCCCGTCACCGGCCGGCGCCGCCCGTCTCCGCCGGCGCCTCCTCATCGCCTCCCCACACCGCCTCCTCAACCCCCCCCCCCCCGACCGGCCTCCGGGCGCCTCTGCTTCCTCCCGGCGCCGCCCCGCCATCGCCGACTCGCCCCCGTCCTCCTCCTCGCCCCGTGCGGAGGCCGCAGTTCCTACACCGCGCCCTCGACCCCGCGTCGGACGCCGCCGTCCTCTCCGTCGCCGGTGCCGCCCCGCCGGACCTCCCCGAGCCCACTGCCAGCGCCCTACGGCCCCGCAGTGAGCACCTCCCTCGCTCTCCCCATCCATGTCGCCCGTCCCGGCCACAGCCGCACCCATGGCCCCTCGCGCGCCTCGCACCCGCGCCGCCTTCCCTGACCTCGCCGAGGCCACCTCCACCTCCTTCGGACCGCGCTCGCCACGCCCCGACCGGCCGCCGTGGCTCCCGCCGCGTGCCTTGTCTCACCTTCCCTCCGTGTGAGCTGCTCCGACCAGCCCCGCCACTACCTCCACCACTGCGCTACCCGCGGCCCTCCGCCGCCTTTCCTGGCCGGCGTCGTGGGCGCCGGCGGCTTCGTCCATGGCCTCGCCCGAGCAGCCTCTGGGCTCACCTCGTGCCAGGCGCCCCTGCGCCCGTTAGCCCGCACGCCCGCAAGCCCTTGCGCCCGCTTAGGCCCCTGGGGCCAATGACAGTCGGGGCCCAAACCCCCCAGAACGCTTTATTAAAAAAAAGGAATTAAAATCAATAATAATAAGAATAATTAATTAATTAAGGAATTAATTAAGTTAATTAATCATAATTAGATTAATCAAATTAACTAATTAGCCTAATTAAACAGTAATTAGTTTAACTACACCCTAATTAACCTAACAGAGTATGACAGGTGGGTCCCGCTGGACCCACACGTCAGTTTGACCAGTCAACGCCCCTGTTGACTGCTGACGTCATGCTGACGTCATGATGACATCATCAGACACTATTCTGGATAATGTTGATTAAATCAATTAAATAAATCCAAAAATGATTTAAATCTTTTAAAATTAATATAAAATAAACCGTAGCTCGGATGAAAAAACTTTGTACATGAAAGTTGCTCAGAACGACGAGACGAATCCGGATACGCAGTCCGTTCGTCCGCCACACACCCCTAACCTATCGAACCCGCAACTTTCCCCCTCCGGTCCTCTGCCCGAAAACGCAAAACACCGGGGATACTTTCCCGGATGTTATCCCCCTTCACCGGTATCACCTACTACCGCGTTAGGGCACCTCTAACGCCGTTACTTGTCATGTCATGCATCACTATGCATATGCTTGCTTAAATATTTATTGTTTCTCCCCCCCTCTTCTCTCGATAGACACCGAGACCGACGCCGCTGCCGGTACCACTGTGATCGACTACGGAGTTGACGACCCCTCTCTCTTGCCAGAGCAACCAGGCAAGCCCCCCCTTTGATCACCAGATATCGCCTACTCTTCTCTATACTGCTTGCATTAGAGTAGTGTAGCATGTTACTACTTCTCATTAATCCTATACTGATGCATAGCCTGTCCTTGCTACTACTGTTGTTACCTTTACCTGCAAACCTAATGCTTAGATAGGATGCTAGTGTTCCATCAGTGGCCCTACACTCTTGTCCGTCTGCCATGCTATACTACTGGGCCGTGATCACTTCGGGAGGTGATCACGGGCATACTATATACTTTACACTGTTACATTACCTGTGGTACTGTTCGGAGATGGGGGCTGAAGGGGCAGGTGGTTCCACCCAGGTAGTGGTGGGCCTGGGTTCCCGACAGCCCCCGACTGTTACTTTGTGGCGGAGCGACAGGGCAGGTTCAGAACACCTAGGAGAGAGGTGGGCCTGGCCCTGGTCGGCGTTCGCGGATACTTAACACGTTTAACGAGATCTGGGTATTTGATCTGAGTCTGGCCATTTGGTCTATACGCACTAACCATCTACGTGGGAGTAGTTATGGGTATCCCGGCGTCGTGGTATCAGCCGAAGCCTTCTTGACGTCAGCGACGGAGCGGCGCGCGCTGGATTGGACTGGAACGCCACTAGGCTAGGTCTGCTTCCGGCCGCCCTCGCAACGTGCAGGTGTGCTAAGGGCGATGGGCCCAGACCCCTGGGCGCTTAGGTTTAGACCGGCGTGCTGACCTCTCTGTTGTGCCTAGGTAGGGCTGCGACGTGTTGATCTTCCGAGGCCGGGCATGACCCAGAAAAGTGTGTCCGGCCAAATGGGATCGAGCGTGTTGGGGTATGTGGTGCACCCCTGCAGGGAAGTTTATCTATTCGAATAGCCGTGTCCCTCGGTAAAAGGACGACCCGGAGTTGTACCTTGACCTTATGACAACTAGAACCGGATACTTAATAAAACACACCCTTCCAAGTGCCAGATACAACCGGTGGTCGCTCTCTCACAGGGCGACAAGGGGAGGATCATCGGTTAGGATTATGCTATGCGATGCTACTTGGAGGACTTCCGTCTACTCTCTTCTCCTGCTGCAAGATGGAGGTTACCAGAAGCGTAGTCTTCGAAAGGATTAGTTATCCCCCTATTATTCTGGCATTCTGCAGTTCAGTCCACATATGATACCCTTATTCCATTTGATACCCATGCATATGTAGTGTAGCTCCTTGCTTGCGAGTACTTTGGATGAGTACTCACGGTTGCTTTCTCCCCCTTTTCCCCCTATCCCTTCTACCTGGTTGTCGCAACCAGATGTTGGAGCCCAGGATCCAGACGCCACCGTCGACAACGACCCCTACACCGGAGGTGCCTACTACTACGTGATGCCCGCTGACGACGACCAGGAGTAGTTAGGAGGATCCCAGGCAGGAGGCCTGCGCCTCTTTCGATCTGTATCCCAGTTTGTGCTAGCCTCCTTAAGGCAAACTTGTTTAACTTATGTCTGTACTCAGATATTGTTGCTTCCGCTGACTCGTCTATGATCGAGCTCTTGTATTCGAGCCCTCGAGGCCCCTGGCTTGTAATATGATGCTTGTATGACTTATTTTATTTGTAGAGTTGTGTTGTGATATCTTCCCGTGAGTCCCTGATCTTGATCGTACACGTTTGCGTGTATGATTAGTGTACGATTAAATCGGGGGCGTCACATTTCACTACAATAGATTCATAGTATATCTTCTTTTTATGCCACACTATGTCTTTGCATCCAATAATTCCTAGACTATGCTAGATCAACGTGGCTATTTATAGCTATTTGATCTAAGGATAAGAATGGTTGTTCTTCATATAATAGTTTGGAACAGCTGGATAGTTGCCCATATATGCCTCGCATGGATTGCCTCTATTTCACTGTTTATTTGGCAAGAACATAGAATAAAAAAATCTATTATATGTGTTTCAGGATAAATACATGAATAATCTTTGTGTTGAGATGTTGACCATATAGACCAAACCCATAATCTAATAAAAGAATAAGTTCAGCATTTTTTTATTAATAGTGAGTTTCTAAGAGCTTTATTTTAGGTCATTAGTATGAACAATTCAAAGAATTCTCGGTCACAATAACACTGGCAAATTTGAGTCCAATCTCTGAATAAATAATTTTCTAAGCCTTTTATCTCTATTTTAAATATTCCTATTATGCTTAATAATATTATTTTTTTATTATATTTGTATGCTTATTCATCCACACATATATCTCTTCTTTTCGTCGTACTATATCTTTGTAT
Organism: Triticum monococcum; assembly: GCA_034509565.1. Classification (NCBI taxonomy): domain Eukaryota; kingdom Viridiplantae; phylum Streptophyta; class Magnoliopsida; order Poales; family Poaceae; genus Triticum; species Triticum monococcum. The sequence goes on along the minus strand of CM067843.1, from coordinate 746,428,286 downwards.
CCAATAAATAGATCCATAATTAGTTAACTATTTAATATCAACGTGATCATCTGTAGCTATTTTATCTAAGCATAAGAATGGGTGTTCTTCATCGAACATAGAATTGGGTAAATATATTGCGTGTGTTTCAGAATAATCCATGAGTAATCAATGTTGAGATGTTGAGCATATGGAATAAACGTCTAATCTTAGGAAAGAATATTGATTATTAATATTGGAGTTTGTAAAAGCTTTGTTGATTACATTAGCATGGAAAATTCAAAATAATTCTCCGGTAAAAAATAAAACATGTAAACTTGAGTACAAAGTTTAAATAAACCGTTTTATAAAATGTTTGTTTCTATTTTAGTACTTCTAATCTACTTAAAATGTTGTTAATTTTATGATGTTTAACTACAATAGATTCATAGTGTATCTTATTTTTCTGCCGTACTATGCCTTTTGTATCCAATAAATCCTAGACCATGTTAGATCAACGTGACAATTTGTAGCTATTTGATCTAAGGATAAGAATGGGTGCTCTTCATATATTATTTTGGAATAGCTGGATAGCCGCCTATATATGCCTCATGTGGATTGCTTCTATTTCACTGCTTAATTGGCCAGAACATAGAATCAGGTATATCTATTATATCTGTTTAAGAATAAATGCATAAATAATTTGTGTGCCGAGATGTTGACCATATAGACCAAACCCCTGATCTAAGAAAAAAATGAATTTTTGTGATTTTTTTTACTTCATAGTGATTTTGTAAAAGCTTTACTTAGTGCACTATATGAACAATTCAAAAGAATTCTCGGATGAAAATATTACATGGGAAATAGACTGCAACCTTTAAATAAATAATTTCATAAACTTTTTGTGTCTATTTAATGATTCCTATTCTACTTTATAATATGATTATTATTGTTATATTTGTATGCTCGTTCATGCACACTGATAAGCATAACAATTTATAATCTATAGTGTTCTATTTTTTTGTCTTGGGACATAGGCCCAACACGTACTTTTTTTTATGGACCAACGCATACTGCATCCATTATTTGGGGCCTCATACATTTTTCGAGTTTGCATTTGACCATTGATAAAATTAGTGATATATAAAATGTATGATATAAAGGTTGTATCATTAGAAACTCTTTTCACATACGAATTTAACGGTATACTTTTTGCACGCTCCAACCCATGGTCAAAGGTATCACGGGAAATGTATTGTGACTTATATATGTGGATGAAGGAAGCACCTTTTATACTATGGGGCCTTAGCACGACGACTTTCTGACTGTCTAGTACAACATGTGTTGTCCGGCTCTGGCGAGGGAGGGGCGATGACGGCGGCGTGCCTTCAGCTCACTTTAGTGCTTGTAGTTGTCGCTAGGTAGTCTACGGATTTGGATGTAATTTTTGTTATTTTCTCTCAAAAAAAGAAGGAAGCACCTTTTATTTAAGGGTTTTTATCAGTTATGCCACCGGTTGTGTCCCACTACTCAGTTTTGCCACTAGAAATTTTAACTGCTCAAAAATGCCATCACTTCATTAAACACATGCTCAAAAATGCCACTAAACATCATTATTGTGATCTCAAATCTCTTTTGCCATGTTATAATGACATAAATACCTATGAACCAACATGCCAGCTCTCCCTTTATCTCACTACAATAAAGTATGGGGCCCACTTGATCCCAACATCGTTCTTATTTTCCTGTAAAATTATTTGCTTGGTTACTCCTGACAAGTGGGGCCACACATATCATTGTGAGATAGAGAGAACTGACATGTGGGTCTAGGCTTATTTTTGTCATAGAACATGGTCAACGGGTTTGACGTAAAAATAACAATGTCTAATGGCATTTTTGAGCAAACATCTAACAAAACGATGGCATTTTTGAGATATCTACTGGCATTTTTGAGCAAGCATCTCATGAATTGATGGCATTTTTGAGCAGTTGTAATTTTTAATGGCAAAACCGAGTAGTGGGACACAACTAGTGACATAAATGATAAAAACCCTTTATTTAATAATAACTATAAAACAACTAGTCTTCGCATCTCCGTATGGAACACGGACTCTTACTATTACGGATGGAATTGTTTGGTATTATTAAATCCTAAGGATAGACTATAGAAATTTCAAAAATAATAGGAATGTTGTGGCTACATGTGATGTCTAAAAAAAACCTTGTATTATGTTTTTAGTATAGTATACAATAGATAGATAGATAGATTAATGAGACGAGGCATAACTTTTGAGACTGTTTCGAGAAAATAAGGCACGGCGAGTGCCAGAAAGGTATATTTTTATTGTCAAGTGTGAAAAGGAAATTTTGTAGATTCTTTTGATGTCGATGCAGGAATTGTTGGTATTATTAAATCCTACCAATAAATTACAGATCTAGCTTTGGAAAATAATTGGGATGATGTGGATTCACGTGGCGTCTTAGAAAAATATCGTATTGTGTTCTTCTTTTTGGAGCTTCGTATTGTGTTTTTAGTATATACTACGGAATAATAGATCCATAGTTAGGTAGATTAATGAAACGAGGCAAAACTTTTGCCTCAATTTTGAGTAAAATAGGCACGACGAGTGGCAGAAAAGGAAATGTTGCAGAATCTTCTGGAGTTGGCTTATAGAACCTTATCCCCGTTCCGTGATTGAACTGAAAACAGTCAACGGAAACACGTACTCCCTCCATTCCCTTATACAAGGCCACTGTGAAAAATATATTTTACATCTATAGAAGGCCACTAACAGTAATCGGGGCAAAATTTAATGATGTTTTCTCGTACTAGCAACTTGTTTAATACTTGCATGCACGTAGTCATAATGACACCATGCTACTTTCTTCTCATTCCTTCCTTGCATGCATGCGGGCATATTAATGATCCCAGTTAACAAGAAGAGTTGGCTTGCAAAGTAGTCATTAAATTTTACTTAGGTACTTGTAATTTGAATTTGTGGCCTTGTATAAGGGAATGGAGGGAGTACATATATGCAACCATGACCGACAGGAATTCACGCAAAGACAAACTCTAAGAAGAAACGCCGCCTGATGGCGTGAATTGATGTTACCTTTTCCTGCTGTTGTTCCAAAGACAAAGACGACGCCTTCTGCTGTGTTGCTTCGCTCCTGGCCTTCTTCACCAGCTGGTAGCTCATTGCTTCAGAGCGCTAGCTAGCTCGTTGCCTAGAACCACACTGCAACTTTGGCCTGGGATCCCGTGGATTCGCATTGAGCGACCGGCATTATATATATCGTTGGACGAGATCGAATCGAACATGATAGGAGTGGGTAGTGAGAGTGTGGTTGCAGCTGCCATGATGGCACCATGGACAGCCGAGACAGACACACGTTCGCGCCCACGTCTGTTCATCATACAGTAGCATTCAAAGCTTCGTCTTTCCCTTCCACGGGTAGGGGTAGTTGGGTGGTGAGCATTTGTTTCACTGGAAAGCACCGTGAGCTAGCAGTCTTCTGATCTAACTGTACTAGTACATGGCACGTGCCATGCACGTCTAGATTTAACGATTATTCTTTTTTTGCGGGTGAGATTTAACGATTATTCAAAAATGTTGTGTGTTTGGAGCGAGTTAAGGCATTTCTGTTTAGTACATATTTATTGAATAGATCAAGTTCCATACACATGTATCATATGCTGATTAGTTCGATCAATAATTAAAAGTTCACGCAAAAAATACTGGGTGTAAACAAAGGAAAAGCTGGGTCATAATGCGCGGGTGCAGATGAGCCTAGGCTCAGAAGTTGATTATCGGGTCATAATATTTTATTTTGACGAAACATGGTAAGTCTAGCCATCGGGTCTTGAGATTAACGAAGTCATCACATGCTACTCGCTATCAGAAACATCACCTCCACTGAAAGAATATTCCGCCTTAATGAGACACACATATGTCAAACCTAAAGTTTGAACTTAGTGAGCTAGGGTACAAATCACCCTCCTAACCATTCAATCAAAGATTGATTCTCGGGTCATACTATTTGTGGAACGTGCCTATAAGAGAAACTAACACGAAACTAACATTGGTGTAAAGCAGTTGAATGTTAGCTGTCGGAGGGTGCACTGCTTACTAGTACGTGGCGTTAGCAGTACTGTTTTTTTTCTAGATGAGTAGTGCTATTGTAAGGCATCACTCTCTTATGGTCACGGGAGCCTGCGAGAGATTTCTAGTAGCAGTGGAAGAGGAAGAATCATGAGCCATGCAACACTCTCTGATGGTAGCAATCTGACAGCATAACGTTGCCCCCCACGGCGATTCCCTGCATCGTGGGCCGTCTGATTATCTTATTCAATGGTCTGCATTTGGACACACAGTCCTCTATCTAAAGCAATTGAATTTGAGCCGTCCGATTACAAAGATCCAGCGATTTATATTACTTGACACTTGTATACTATAGAGGAGTATAGATTAGGTGCATGCAGGATATAATGCGTAATACGTATATAGAATTAACTGATGAAGAGTTATTTAGTACGGTCGGCAGTGTATTCTCCTGATTGACACTGATGATTGGCATGCAACAAGTCCTTTCGGGGGGAGGATTGTCACATTAAGGACAGTATAACCGCACCTAAAGCGAGCCTTCTCAGCGATTAGCGTTTTCGGCCGTCCATTTTCCCGATCTGGGACTTCCTGAACGTCCGATTTCGTGCGTGTGGCGATCTGTTCCGCGATCTGTGTTAACTGGGCCGGCTGTCCTGTGGGCTGCTGCTCCACGGGCCGAAACGGGCGCCTGTGGCGCATTGGGCCTTGGGCGAGCCGGCAGCCCATTCGAAGGAGGGACCCGAGAGCGACCCCGTCGGCTTTACTCGAGAGCCCAACCTAGCGAACCCTAATCGAGTCCCGATCGAGGAGGCTAAGGGGAACGGGAGCGCATCGATCTGGAATCGAGCCGCAGAGAGGGGCGGCCGGTTCCATCCATCGAAGACCGTCGGGGTGCGTCCGTCCACAGGGATGGGATGGAGTGGTCGGTCCCAGCACCCGGAGGAGCGGGATCCAGGTGAAGACGAGTCCATCTGCTCGATCCCAGCGACCGGCGGAGAAGGATTCGGGTCGAGCCGATCCAATCCAGCGCAAGGTGTGAGGTGCGAGCGAGGGAGAGGCGCCTCGTGTACTGGTAACTTCTCTCCTCTCCATAAGCTCGCAATCATGGCATTGTTCTGCTGGAAACTGCCATGCTCCCCTTCAAGCTCGCGATTATGGCTATTATCATTCCTTAATTCAGGCCATTTGCTTAATGCCTGGTAAAGTCGCAAACCTCCCTGGCTGTCTATGCACATCTTACTCCAGCAGCAACATCTTCTTGGACGACATGCTCAGGTATGGGCGAGGCTTGGTGATTTCGGGCCTAGATCCAGTGGCGGAGCCAGCCAACTCAAGGAGCCGGGGCAAAGCCTGTATACAGTGATGTTGTCCAGAATTTGCCCCTGTAATTAGTGATATTAATCATGGTTTATGTGTACTACTTAGTGGAGAATGGCCGGAGCAGCCCGGGCAGCTGCCCGGGGTCGCCGGGAGGTAGCTCCGCCCCTGCCTAGATCGATGAGGCGTGGTGGCCATATAGATAGGTCGCGGCCGGCGGCCGGCAAGAAGAAGCCTGGAGCACCAGCACAAGGCAGCGTTTTGATTTTCGGTTTGTGATTTTTCTCGCCCTAGGCCAAGATGGCCGATTTCGGTCGTTTTTAAAAATTTCGGCCGAAATTTGACCAAAATTTGACTGAAATTTGATTAAAATTAGACCAAATTTTCTTAAATTTGACCAATTTCGATGGAAGATAGATTTCGCCCTAGGCCGAGATGGCCGAAATCCATTTATTTTGGCCGAAATTCAAAACACAGGCACAAGGACGAGGTGGGGATGCTGTGCAGGAGTGGCCAGATGACGCAGATCGGCGGCTGGACGACGGCACTATGGAAGGAGTTTGGGATTGTTTTGTTCTTGTTCTTTCGATTCTCTCCCTCATCCATCGCTCCCACCTTTCTCTGCAGTGAACATGGCCAACGACTGGACGACGTGGTGACCAAGGCTGGGCCAGGAAATTAGAAATAGAGAATCTTCTTTCAATGTGCTGGTGGTCAGCATGCATGGATCCAGCCATGTAATAGGTAGTTTAGATTAGTGGATGTACGTATTTCACTATGCCATCAGTTCTGTCGGTCCTATAGTTATCTTCCAAAATTTCTTATCGGAAATCCAAAGTTTGCATCTTACCTCATGTGAAATCGGTTCTGTTGTTAGTGTTTCTTCACAGGGTTGATCCATGAGATTTGCATCTCATGATTATATATGTTGGCAATTGGTTATCTTATCAGTACTTCACAATTAAGATGTTTCATCCTCGTCATTCTCTTTGCTTGGTGCTCATTGTGTGGTAACTATTTTATTCAACTACCCAAGATGTATTTCTGGCCACTATTCTGAATCTCTAAAATTGTTGGGAGTACTTTCATGCATATGTTTTTTACATTATCTATTAAAATATTCATTGGAAAATGACATGCTTAGAAATTCAGTTTAGTTAGATTTTCAACGTTTTAGTTATTTTTTAAAAATAAATATTAGTGTTCATATCCTCACATCTCTTTTTTTATGCTGCAAAAATTGGAAGTTATGGGTAGTTGTGGTCCAGCCAACCAAAGGCATGGGTGTTGCCGGCGGCCACAAGGAGCCAGAGTCTGCCATGGGAGGGGCAACCATGGGAGACTGCGAGCACTCAGAAGCAAATAACCAAATTCAAGATTTACCAACATAGACGATTTCAGAGATGATTTCAGTGATGCACTATATATGTATAATCTTAGATGTTTATTTTATGTTTGTCTTGACGATACTGATTTGCCGTATTTAATAAGTGTTCATTGTTTTGTTGTCATACCAAAGCCAAGTTGTGCATTGCTTTTACTAACTACATATGATATTCTCTCGATTACCGACTAATAAACACCTTTGTTTGTGAAAAATTGAATATGTTTCATGCATTCATATATCTATTGTGCAAATAGACGGGCGCAGCAACGCGCGTCATCAATGATCTAGTACTAGAGATAATAACACCCTGCGTGTTTGATGGGAACTGGCTGAAATTATTTCAATGACATTTGGTTGTAATATTAGTATATGGATTAGTAATATGAGAATTGAAATTAGAATATCTATAATTTATTCTATTGTATCATTGTGGAATATTTATTAAAGTAGCATGCATGCATATTAAGGTGGGTTTTTTCATCCATGATGACATGGTGAGTTGACATAATTGCATGTTGAGAAAATTATATATGAATAGTTGTGTTACGTTATATAATTTATTTCTAGAAATAATAGCTATTTATGAATTACCACAGTTAGCTGGACGAACTCGCATTTTGCTATGTGTTAGCTTGTTGCTACTACTTTTTGCAGGTTGTAAAAACATTATTACAAGATAGAATGAACAATCTATGACCTAGTTCCCCGAAGACGACGCAAGATTCCGATAGCTCGGGATGGCTTACACCAGCGCACTAGATCCCCGACATTGCGGGCGCGCTTGGACCTGCGGTGATGATCCAGCAGTACGTTCACTTATGGCGGCTCCCGCGACACATCACTCTCTCCCCTAGCCTAGATCAGTTTTCCTGGAGATGGATGGAGTCCGGTGTCTATTTCGCTACAAATTGCTACTCCACCATGTTCCATTGTGCTATCGAAGACCCCGACTGCAACTTGCTCTCCCTAATATCAAGAGGTAATAACATCAGCGGTGCCTAAACTTTGCCATTGATGTTCACTTTGGTGCCTAAACTTGAAAAATACACCGAACTGGTTCTATAACTTGGCGGTATGGTTCAAATATAGTTCAAATAAGTATGTATTGTTGACTAGACATGCCAGCTGGCACGGGATCCACTTGCAGTGCATGGAAAGAGTGCGTGTAAATGACCATCGGTCCCACATGTCAGTGCAAAATCAAAATTAATAAAAATGAAGCACAGCTGAGATTTGAACTGGCGACCTGTGCGCTGCGAAGGACCTGCGCAAACCACATGACCAAGGGAAGTAAGTTGAATATAACGCATCGCTAACCTTTATCTAGCGAGCTAGACTGCAATCAGTGCGACCAATTTTTCACATGCTAGTTATTTTTCGTTTTTTAGAAAAATATTCAAACTATAGTCACAATATTAAATAAATAGTTAACGACCCCTCAATTTTTTAAAATATTCACAAAATTAAAATAATAGAAAATAATTAATAATGGTTTCATAATATTTGTAAGGTTTCACACATGTAATAAAATAATTTTTCAATTTTTAAAATTTATACATTTTTGAAATGTTAATCAATTTTCAAAATATTCATGTTTTAAAAACATAACATGTGGTCCTTTTTTAAAATATTAGTTATTTTTCCTTTTGTATGTGACCCTTAGACGTGTGAGTTTCTTTTTCGCTTTTATTAGTTCTAAAACTTATGCAAATTATTGTAATGGTAATAAAAATAAATCTAGAATCTTCTTGTCTCAGAACTAATATGCGTAAAAAATTATTTTCAAACACGTTAATATAATTAAAAAATATTTACCTATTATTATGAAGTCAGTTATTTAAAATGTTTTTTAACTAGATGAATGTATGTATAGTTTAAAAATTGCTAATTTTAATATAAGAATGTATAAAATCCTGGAGGAATACTAGGCCATTGTTTATTTTTTGACACATATTTTAATATTTATTTTTATTCAAAAATATATCTTTTGACAAACACATATACTTTTTTTAAAACAAGTGAACACTTTTTACAACTAGAAATGCATTTCCTAAAAGCATGGACACTTCATATACTACCTGAATATTTTGCAATTTCTATAATAAAATAAAACTAACATGTGGAAAATGGGTGCACTAACTGCAGCGCATTTAACCACGGATGTATCGGATATATAAAACGTTGCAGTGCATAAAAGACAACAAAATTACATGGGCGAATCTGTTGGTGCATGTCCTGTGCATTGACAGGTGGGACCTGATGGTCATTGAGATGCACACTCTTCATGGCAGTATGTCCCTGCACTGCAAGTGGGCCCTGCGCCACGCTCGCATGTCTAGTCAGCAATACATACATATCTAGACGTGATTCAGACCGTATTTGAACCATACTGCTAAGTTATAGAACCAGTTCGGTGTATTTTTTAAGTTTAGGCACCAAAGTGAACATTGATGGCAAGTTTAGGCACCACTAATGTTATTACCTCTAATATCAACGTCCATTGCAATTAGTCACAAATAAGAAGAAAATGAGATGAGACGAATGAAAAACATAAAGAAGTCTTTTGAAGCTCGTTCAGTCGTCCTTCTCTCCTTCTCTCATTGGACGTGCACACCTAACCACTAGAAAAGAAAGCACAAGGTACTCCTGTGTTTTTTTTACTCCACATATAAGATTTACTAGTGGACGGGGCGCGCCCGTGGCGCGCCTCCTGATCAGTGCCTGTGCAGTGCCAGGTTGCAAGCGCCCATTCTGCTGTCTTTTTCTTTATTTGCTGCACAGATGCATGTATAACTAACAACCTTGTTAATCAATGACAATAAAGCAGGCCAAATCCATTATAATAATCCAAATCATTAGAGCTAAAAGTAGATTAAATTTGGTGAAGTAGCAATCAACTGTATAGCTGGCTCAAAATGAAGGGGACGCCAGTTTTGATCATAGCATACACTTTGTAGATACTGTCCAAAACCGGCGTAAGAAGCACACTACATTGACGTATGTACGACTCTGACGGGCTTAAGAATCACACTACATTAAGTATATATAGGTGGCAGTGACGGTCAGCAACGATCTGTCTACAGGCGGTGAATGATGAATTCTCAAAATAAAGGACATTGGAGTTGACCCGACGAAGCACTCCACGACGAGCTTGTTGAGGAAGAGGTCGTCAGTAAGGCGGTGCTCCCTGAGCCCTTGAAAGTGTAGCGAACAGCGGAGCAGCAACGAGCAGGCCTCCATCTCATCGCCCTGGCGAGATCGGGCGGCAAGTTCTCAAGCTTCCTCCTGGCCTGGAAAAATATGTTGCGCGCCAAGAAAGAGTTGATAACCTTGTCCTGTTATCAATTCAAACGATAGCTAACCTAAAAAAAAAAAGAACGGTGCATTCCAAATAGCAAGAAGCATGCGCAATAAAACCAGCCCAAGTGTGGCAACAACGTGATAGCAATAATAGGAAGTGGAGTGGAGTGTTGTGTCTCCTCCTCTTACCATATTCTTCCAACGCGTCACATAGCACACCTGAGTACACATCAATTTTTGGAACATAGGAAACCTGCAATGCGAAGAACAGAAGTTGTTCACTTCTTCAGCTACCTACGAACCAAACTTTGTTCCTAGGATGCACAACCTATACAAACCACTAATTTAGTATGCTACAAACTACTGTACCTTGAAGCACAATCAACATGCAGGAGCTACCTCCTAGTAACTTGTAGATGGATTATTACTATGTGACAACAGTATCTTCCTTGCATTTACACTCGATCCAAACTAAAAAAATTGAAACAAAGTGCAGTGAGAAACTAATCTAATAGACAATTTGAATGTTATATAAGCTCTGTTGAACAGTGGGGATCTGTCTGACGCATTTTATTCACGAAAATACAATAGATGTATTCACCGAAAGACTGCCGTGTTTAAGATTTATAAATCCATAACAGCAACAACCGAAGTGGGTCTTTGAAATTTATACTATAACACCTTCCAATAAAATCAAAGTTCATCCTATTGCATCCAGGAAAATTATAGGAAACTTCTTGCTTATTGGAAGTCCTATTAGCTGCTTCCTAATTAATACTCCCTCTGTAAACTAATATAAAACCTTTTATAGATCTATAAAAGGTCTTATATTAGTACCACAGTGAACATCCACATTTCCATCATATTCAGCAATAATAGGCATGTATAGGCAACAGTTCCAGAGTTCAAAAGATAAGCATATTTGCACTCATATTCACACTTTTGGCAATGGATCTTTGAATTAACCACAAGAAAACAAAACTGAACAATGAGTGATTCAGAGAAGCAGTTTTATGTGAACTCCTACTTCTGAATTGTGGACACTACAAGTTTTACAACGAACAGACTGAATGAGATGCATGTATGCCAGCGAGGAGGGCGAGGTGGAGATTGAGGCGGGCTATGTAGAAGCCCTAGTTTCCAATGTGGCCGTCGGCGGACTTGAAGTAGCAGGTGGCGGCAAGGGAGTGCGACTGCATATACCAAAGGCTCATCTGCAAAGTACCCAACAAAGGTACAAGTCATTAAATCAATGAACTAACGCCCCTAAAATAACTAAACAATTGGATTGCAAATAGATAATTAGCAAATACTACTTCTAGTTGAGTTTAGCTTATATATCCAAGAGATAGAAGTAGCATGCTATAACAAAAAAATCTGGAAAACGAAAAGACGCCTGTAAAAATTAGAGGATATGTTATTCAATACCTTGTATGGTGTATGTGTGACTTAAATGTGTGTTTACAACCATCAAAAGAAGGAAGGTAACCACTGCCTAACGTATATCTGAGTAATGCCAAGCAAGCTATGACAGTGACACCTAGAACAGATAAGAAGCAGATCACCATTGTGAAAGAAAGACCACTAAGATATAGCAGCATCATGATGTTGCTTCTCTCCATCGGCTCTGCACCAGATACCTGCAGCATAAAAATACTCAGAAAATGATGGCATAAGAAGGTTACCCGGCAATAGAAAAGCGAACTAATTATAGTCCATTGTATCTACTTGGTTAGTTCAATTCTGATCCTTGGTTAAATTGACGTGCTAAATAATTAAGAACATAGACATATGATTTTTGTACAATTTAATTATTCTATTGTATGCAAGTTGGGCTTGCTTGCTAAGACCAAGAAACTTCCAATAAATTTATTTGTACTAATTGACTCCATGATACTAACTGTAGGCTATTGTAGTTGATATCTATGTTATACATACATTTTTAGTAGACACGTATCGTGAGTACACAAAGTTTGGTTTGTATTTCTTTACTTTAAGCAGAAAATATGGCCTTGCGTACATGTATTTCCATTCTCATACAATGGGATATATTAAAAGGAATAATCATGTGTATGCTTTAATATCTTATGCACAGTGAACTGGAGCACCTCTTCTAATTTTAGTTGTAAGTACACGAGTCGTTTTCGAGCAGGACATATTTTCTTCAGTCTACCTCTCTTTTTTTAGGACTAAAAACTATGGTTTTGTTTACTTTCATATAACCTACACTCATAGACATAATGCTAACTGAATACACCATACCTGATCCAGAGATCTCTTCTGAAGTTGTTGGGAAAGCAAGACAGAACCCAGATGCAAAGCCAAGCTAATCCATGTCAAACCGCAGTAAATAATGCATAAACGGAACAGTATTCAAAGACAATCTAGTGAACTTACATCCTTAGCTCGGTTGGATCTTGCTTTGGTATACTCTTGCTCTAATAGGAGCAATGCTAACTTCTAATCATCAAGAGCAAAACATGATAAAAATATAATTCACCGCAATAGTAAAGCAATACAGAGTCAGAGAAAAATAATTGAATGCACGGTTGAACATCCTACCCTCTAACAGTAATAAAATCCCCAATTGAAACCTTTCCCTTTCGAAGCTAAATGACATTCAAGGCGATGCTTCCAGTAGCAACAAAATCATGGGCAGTAGATACTAGCTAAGGATCAAATATCAAACATGAAAGCAAGTATAATTCTAAAAGAAAATTGGCACAAAACATCATCAAAGCTCTGTAGGATTTGGCATCAAAGCAACACAAAGTTGAGATAACACGAAGTGATTTTAAGCAAGGTGGACACTTCAGAGCAATAACATCAGGAAAGCCAAGCTATGGTTATTCCAGTGGAGAACACAAAAAGCACCAAACAAAATATTAGCATAGCACATGGGCTCAAAAATCAAGCAACATCTTCCAAGAACATTTATTCATCCTCTACATCGATGATGGTTAAACACCAATAAAACAAAGCCTTTCTGCAAGGTAAGTGGTATAAGCATTAGAGTCAAGTTCATCAACAAATCTATAAGCCCAAGCCTAGAACAAATCCATAATCTATAATCTATAATTCATAAATAGTTGATCCCCACTAAGTCTAATTCTCTCAACATGCAGCCCTCCACATCACCAAATGTGCCATGTCATCATCCACTAGATTTATTTTGTAGCGCATGCATACCCCAATTTAATTCTTCCATCTTCAATAGTCCAACGTACATGCATAATCTTTGTTCACATAGAATTACTTCAGAAAATAATAGCTTTCGATTTAGATCATTTCATGCATATAGAATGTATCCAAAATTAATCTTCAACATCCCGCAGCAACGCGCGGGGAAGTCACCTAGTTCTAGAAAAGCGTAACAACAGCCTGGTTGTCAGAAATTAACTATAGTTAAAACCCATTAAATATAGTTGGATATAAATTAGAAAAAACTTGTTTGCTTAATATCTTTAATCTCTACCACATCAAGGCTTCTATGTCTGAATATACAATATTTTTCAGAGAGTTTATGTTCTGGTTCCCTAATTTTCTGATGCTCCACCCACTGTGAATCTCGAGACTCATGCTAAAGCTATGAAACCTGATAGGGGCTTACCAGGGGATAAACGGGCAATGTCTTCAATTCTCTTGGCAGCATGAACATTCTTCGAATACAACATCTGTTTTGGGTGCTTGCATCATGGCTCCACCAATGGACACCCTATGGTTTACACCACCAATTGAGTGTCTAGGTGACTTCTTTATACTTTGAGTCTTGGATGGATTTTTTCTTGAACCGTAGAGAGCTTCCTGCTCAACTTTGAGTTAATCCTGGAGCTTCTTCTAATCCTGTAGTTATGCACATTTGAGGAATTCAAACTTTTGACTGAAATGAAAAAATGATGCCACAAGGAATTTAGATAGTAAAATGCAACTGCACAGTACTCTTTGTCTTTTCTTTCCTGTTCTTTGTCCTGCCAAATGATCATGTATTCATCCAGCATTGAGAAGAGTACCTGCAAAATAGTTCATGAAAAAACCTCAAGGAAGAAAGAAACACAAACACCATTTAGAAATGAAGTATCAGTAAATAGACGTACGCCATCATATCATGTGAACTCTTCCTCTTTCATTCTCCGAAGCTATGATTTTTGTGGTCAAAACATCTACCATTCCTGCCCAAGGTGAAGAAAATATAAATCACATGAAGTGGTAACAAAAAATAAGCAGTACATCATCTGAAACTAATTAAAGAGTACCCAGAATCTTGTCAACCAAAATCCGATCTTTCTCGGCCCTCTTGAACGTAAGATGTGCCCCACTCCCAGATCATTGTAACGATTGTCATCCTAAATATTCCTGGTAAAGGGAACAATCAGTAGTCACGAAAAAAGGAGCAACAATTATCCGAAAAACAAACATGTGAAGCGCAATTGAATTGGACACGGAGTAACTGGACGCGAGCTCAAATGAGCTCGTTATCTAGGTCGTCGGTTAACGCTTGAGGATCTGTGCCAGAGTTATATACGTGGCCATGTGGTCCACCAGCAAATCGAGAACTGTAGCCAAATACGCATACGAAAGCGATGGGAGGTGGGCCACGGCGCGGGGAAGAGTTGACGAGTCTGAGGACCGTGTGGACGGCCGTCGGGCTGTGGCGTGGTGAGCCGTGGAACAGAATCTGTCTCGCCGTCTGATCCGTGGACAGGAAGTTCGCTTTCCGTTGTGGCAGAAACGAATTGAAGGCAGGACTGAGAGTCTTCTCGACTAGGGCGTGGGTCATTTGAAAGCTGAGGACTCGAGACAGAGGCAACGAACGCCGCCGGCGAGATACCATGAAGTTTCTGATGCAACCAATCATTAGGTATGGATCTTTGGTTTCTCCGGCGATGCTGCCTGCACTTTTCTAGCCCTCTCGTTAGCTAATTCAGAGGTTGGATTTCTTGCAAGATTCAGATCCAGTCTGGTAGAGGAGGTACAGGAGAGCTTGGTGCCGGCTCCGGCGGCTGTTAATGTCTTCACCGTGGGGGTGTCGAAGTGGCACCGCAGGCGGAGCGTGCGGCGGCGCAGCAGTAGACGGTGGACAGCTGCGAAGCACAAATCTTGTGGGCGAAGGAGGTTGCCAGTAATGTTTGAAGTGTATGCGTGTGATGTATTGTTGTGATGACTTGGAGGTGTGGATGGTTACGGTATATACGTGTAGATAACTTTTCTTGCTCTGTTAAGGATATGGCACCATATGTGCAAGCCTGCCGGGGCAGGGAGGGTTTGCCTTTAGACAAAGATCCATGAATATTGGCATGTGAGACTTTGTGCAAGCTGCAAGATTACCATTTGGTTGGATATGTCATGGCAATGTTTTTCATTTTGCATGCCATTTTAAGATGTGTGTGGGATACGCTGAGCAGTTTGTTATATATTATCAGCTGAATGCCTAAATAAAAATGGACGTCACATGAAGTAAGGGGCAAGTGGGTGGAATATGATTCATGTCTAGATGAGAAAAGCAATGGGAAGCAGATAAGAAATTAAACAAGGTTCTAGCAGAGTCTCAAACCAACATAGCTTTGGCAAGTTCATGATATTGTACTGCCTTACAACCCAAAAAACTATCTGGAAGCTACAAATAACTATCAGAATGTGGCGCATATTGCTAAACGCAATGGCCCTGCTTCCGGTCCTTGTGCTTTGTATGGTGACCTGGAAGATGCTGACCACGTGTTCTTCCGGTGCTCTTTGGCGCGCTTTGCTTGGAGCGCGGTCCGTGAGGCCGCGGGTGTGGATTGGGATCCACGCTCTCGCTCCGAGCTTGTGTCATCCCTGTCCTCGGTCCAAGGCTCTTTGTGCCGGATCATGTGGACATGTGCTTCGGCCATGCTATGGGCCTTATGGCATATTCATAACAAGTTTACTATTGAGGGAGTGTTTCCCTCACACCCCGCCGATGTAATCTTCAAATGCATCTTATTCTTGCAGCAGTGGGCCCCGCTGGGAAGACAACAGGACTCTGATCTCCACCGCCAAGCTCTAGCACGCCTCCGCTTTGTCTACTCGGCGTCTTGAGCCCCGTCCCTGACGTCTATGTTCTAAAAAAAAGAATGTGGCGCATGAAATCTCCTCCGGTGAGTGATGAAGGAGGATTCCTAGCCGTCGCAGGAGTCGAAGGTGCTATGACTTTCCATAGTGCCTTCTGACAAATCTGGGAGAAATTACCCTGCAACTTCAAGCACTCATGCAAGCGTCCCTCTTTGTTTTGGATATGTTGTGTTGTGAACAAATTTGTATGGAGGTGTCAATTTCCAGGTTGGAAATGCATTGTGCAGAAATAAAACTACATAGCTGGAAAAATGGATTCATAAACAACAATGGTGCTTATAAAAATGGCCTCGAAAGTTTCCTGCTCCCGAGCTCTCAAATGAGCTCGGTGAACAGTAAAATCGAAAACAAATAAAAATTTAAAAAAATCTGATTTTTTTTGTGAGAAACATTGACAAAGGTTTTAAGTGCTTGTAAAAATTCATTATGGAATCACATTCCTAGAAGGCGTGGCAAAAAAAATTGATACTCTCAAAGGTTTTTTTATTTGTGACAAACATTGACAAAACCTTTGAGAATCAGACAACACCAGAGTCTGGTTGACATGAAAGTGATAAGTTAGGGCATGGAAAATTGATATAAAAAGAAATAACAGGGAAATTACAATAGGGGAGCTTAAAAAAACTGGAGATTGACGGGCTTACTGAGAAATCTGATTCGATAGGGTGCCTCCAGCTTAAATAGGGGTTTTCCGTATCTGCTTGACAATCAAGCTGAGCAAAACGGCGGAAAAGCAAGAACATCTGTTCATGACAAATGAGTCTATTGCCACCAAGCTGGTCCCTGATCGCATAGTCAGTAATCCCGAATGAATCTTGGAACCTCATGAAAAAGGAAGTTGCTGCATTACCAATGACATATTTTTAGTGCATACAAAATAAACAAGCTAGATAGAGTGATTACAAAATGCCGATGGGCTTAGAGTAGTGCAGTGATGCACATATATACCGGGCTAGCTCCGTGTCTGGTGCGAAGACGCAAAACTGCTCAAGGAGTTGAGCAACAACAGCTTGTGGATGGTAAGGCACAACTCCTTGGTGGCACGGCGGCAGAGTGCTTGAGGTGGGTGTAGCAAACAGGCGACGGGTGGCGTAACTACAGGATGTTAGAACTACCATTAGAACAAGCATTAATACATACGTGGTTCAGCTGGAATCATGTGAAAAGCCAAAAAGGCGGTGCGGACGCATAAGAAGTAACTGGCTTGCCAACATCAGTGGCCATGGTTGTCATCCTGCGGAGTGAGTCCTGGTCAAAAACACTCACCCTTGGCAGCACGGTATATGGCTTGTTGAACAACCCCAAGTCTAGATTGTCGAGCAGAAAAATCTGTGACAAAAAGCAAAATCGTTAGGCGCATACTGGAAGGTAATGTTGCTCTGAATTTGGGAATGTAGACATACGAATACCTAGAGAAACAAGTGACATCCGACAAGGTTCATGGCTGGTTTGTTTGGAAGGATGTCATTCTTAAGCCTCCTTGCACCTGCAAGCAAGCATTCGAGCACGTACTCGCACCAGTTGAACTGTTCTATCGTCTCAGTGTTGGCCAGAGCTCCCCAGAAATCGATGGTGGCATAATCATGCTTTGTGGTGGGCGCAAGTACATGACCCATGACAAAAATAACGAAGGCGATTTCGAAGCAGTCCTTCTCAAGCTTGCTCGATGATTCAGATATATCCCTCATGAGAAAATCTTCAGCTGCACAAAGACTGTGAATGCCCTTTTTGTCGACTTTATGAACTTAATTGCTTCTGGCTTGACGTGGCCATCCCGACCCTTTATGTTGCGATGTCCACATGGGATTCCAAAGACTTTGTGAACATCCTCTGCCCAGAACTTAAGTATCTTGTTCTCATCTGGGACAGTGGCACGTCTGGTGCTCCTGACCTTGCTAATTGTCCAAGTACTGAATTTGAGGTTCAGTTTCTGCAAAATTTAGAGTTCGAGCATTCCGCCAAAGCCATGCAAGATTTAAAAATCGCTTGAACTCATTGAGTGTCTGTATAACTTCGATAGCGTGCTTGACAGATATGCAAGATGTTGGTGCTGGTGGCACAGCTGGGTCACCACTCTGCTGAATTTTGGCTATCTTCGTGAACGATGTCATCAGCCGTCTCCACATCGCAGCTTCCTTTATTCGACATATCGAGGCTGTAACATCAGTGAAACTAATGAGGCTGGGATTGTGGACAGAAAATGCAATTAAATTCATTAAGTGCAGGCACAGGCAATGGGGCATTTGGTCGCTGCAGTGACTTCAGACAACAACCACTTAGGAATTACGTAACTAAGGTGCCAGAACCAACGATAAAAATAACTGCATTGGGGTGTGTGAGTAAATACGATCTTGTACGCGATAGCATCAAGTCGAAGTTGCTTGCTAAGTTAGCAGGACAGTGTGTCTGGCCCTGTTAATTCTAAACAAAATAATCTAAATTAAACTGGATGTAAAGAACGTGCACTGGAAATTTGCGTGATCTGAAAGGAGTGACTGTGGAAATGTATGAATCTTCAGATGCAATTGACTTGAAGGACTAGATATCTGAATCTTTGAATGTACGAATCTAGCAAGGTTTGATTTCGAAGACTGAATCTAGGATTATGCAGAATTTAAGTGCAGATGGAGCAGGGAGATGGAGGTAAGGCAGACGCACCTGGAAATCCGACGACTGTGGTGCACCAAGATCGAAGGTGTTCTCCGCCTTGCAGTTCTTCCCCCTCCGTGGATGTAGAGCGTGAGGGAGGGGAAGAGGAGATTGTGAAGCCCGAGAGATGAAGGTGACCACCTTGTCGCCACAAGTAGGGCAAGGGATCAGCGGCAGTACCTCATCGGCCTGGGGAGGAGAAGATGAGGTGTTCATCTTTCCAGCTCTGGTCCTTGCCGGCGAGGGTGAAGAGACAATGAGAGGGAGGCAGACGTGAACGATTCTTCTGGAGAAAGGCTAGATGGATTGGCTGGATTGGGGGCAGGCTGGACGGCGGCCGTTAGGTGGGAGACGTCTGACCCGCGCTACGGGAGATGACGGCGTCACATTAAAAGTGGAAGTTGGGCGGGCCACCCTCCAGGAAATAAAGTGCACGTACCCCTGCGAATACACAAAGATATACCTGACATGGTGCGAATCGTAGCGCTAACCAACGACCTAGATAACGGGCTCATCTGAGCTCGAGCTCAGAATAGCACTTTCGTATTGAATTTAAAATTGGCCAGCATTCATACTTTGTTGTAATCTTCCAGCCAACAGCGAGCTAAATCATGTAAACCTGACTCCCCGAGGAAATCATAACAACACCCTTTGATGCAACACTCACTTAGAACCTTCAGGAGACATGAAAATTCAAGCCAACAATGTATCCACCACTTGATGGCTTGACGCACCAAAACTGCAGCTATGAGTACTGGTAAATGAGCATCTCGCCACGCGAGCTACAGTTTTTTTCCCACGAACATGGTTGCCCACCGCCCTATGGACGCCACGAGGATTTTAACATGCCACCCATGCCGTTCAGCCTGCCATTGGGTGCTGCCGAGACCTGCACCGTGATCCAAATTCAAACAATAGAACGTCACCTAAGCGACACAGCCAAACGGTACAGCCTACAGAGAGATGCAGGTCATACCTTCTTCTGTGCCCGGTCATGACGCCACGCCCGCAAATTCGCCAGGCGCCCACAAGCGCCGTGTCGGCCCTGGTCCACTGCTTCTGCATCTGGTCCGCCACGCCCGCGCCTTCCTCGAGCGCGACCCTGCTGGTGCCGATGTTGGTAGCGTTGGCGCCGGGCACACCGCAGACCCACCCGTGCGTGCCAATGGTGATCCCCACCTCGTCCTCGTCCTCCTCCTTCGCCTCGTATCGTAGCGTCTCGTCGACCCGGACGCCCCCTTCCCACTGGCCGCCGCCACCATGTTCTCCTCCTCCCGTAGGAGGAGTCGCAGGTCCGCGTGCTTGCCGTGTGGTCCCAGCACGACAGCTCCCCCTGGCCGCTGCGCAAATCGGGAACCACCGCTGCGGCCGGGAGTGCATGCCCTCGCGCTCGACGGCCTTAGTGATGCAGTAGAGCGGTTAGGATACATCGATGAGGAGCGCCATGAGTCGTCGGAGCCGCGCTGGCATCCAAGACAGCGTAGTGCGCTGGCGACAATGGCGGCTAGGGTTAGCCACGGGCGTAGGAGGAGGAGGCGAGCATCACATCGAGTGGGTGGAGGAGATAGCCCGGGTCGAGGAGAACACGAGGGAGTGCTGGGCGGGGCCGGAGACCGTCGGCAACTGCCGGAATCGGCCGGCGGCCGAGAGGTTGAGAGAGGATGAGAGAGAGAGAGCGCTGAGGGCATGTACAATGCATAGCCTCAAGGTGATGCTTCGCATGCCATGTAGGATCGGATATGACATAAAGTAGGTTCGGATAGGGAAGCGGGATCCTCTCCAAGAGGCGGGTGCTTGAAGAAAAAAGTGTGATCCGGTGACAAAAGCTGAAAAGGTTGGAGTGAAAAGTACAGATGCATGTGTACTAAAGTCTTTATTTTTTATTTCTTAATGAGGCCCACTAGTGATAGCTTGCATTGGGGAGAAAAAAATAAATGTAGATGCCTTAAATTACTTTTTGTCATGGGCATATGTATCCATATGCCACCATTGTACATGCCCTGAGAGGCGAGCGAGAGGGACGAGAGGAAAGGTCGGGTGCGTGGGGGAAAGGGAGGTGGGACGTGAGGTTTGACGTGCTTTTCCACTTTCAATGGCTTTATTTTTTTTACCTCGACACAGTAAAAACGACGAGAACGTGGCTCTCACCAGCGTTCGCCATTTGCGCCACTCTTATTGGGTTGTATGTCAAGTCAAACTTTACAAATTTTTATCAAATTTATATTAAAAAGTATAAACATCTACAATATCAAATATATATAATATGAAACTACATTACTGAAAAAGGGTTTCCTCCCGCTTTATATATAAAGCAGTCAACACCGAGCCAACTGATACAAACACACACAACCAACCACACACACCCAGGGCATGATACAAAGATGCTAAGAACAACCGCATTATCCCGGACAACTTCAAGACTACAACAGGAGAAACAATAAGCATCACTAGGAGTCGCCGGGATCCTCAACCGAGGACAAGCCACCGAGAAGAGACGAAGCCGAGCATGATGACACATGGGCTCCAAGGCAGTGCCTTCAGGAAGGGAGTGACCGCGAACCGCCACCACCGCCCAATCCGTAGATCAAGGTTTTCCCCGGAGCACCACGACAATGGTGAGTACCCACGACGATGACGCCTTCAAGAAGGGGACAGTGTTGGAACGCCGTTGTCGCCGGCCTGACAGATCAGAATGGGTTTTCACCCCAGCCAACACTCACTGTCACCGAAAGAGGCACAGTCGACCGCACCACCACCATCGCACATCACCTCCTGGCCACCACGATGCCCACATGGCCATGGTCACAAAAAACAGTGCCTGAGGCGCGTACTCTACTGTGATAGCCTGGCTTATTAGGGATGATAGACTACTCATATCAATAAGGAATTCCTTCTTTTCCGGGAGCCCATTCGGACAGAACTCCAAAGTTAAGCGTGCTCAGCTTGGAGTAGTGTCAGGATGGGTGACCGACCGGGAAGTTGCTCCCGGATGCGGACGAGTGAGGACAAAGTGCGCAGAAAAGACTAGTATTGATCTGTGGGGCCAGTCTAGATCCCGCCAGGAGTAACGACCACCGACGGGTGTGTCCGGGGCGTTACAAGTTGGTATCAGAGCCTTCCCCGACTTTAGGAGCCCCCACTGCTTGATCGTTTTTAGCAGCCGAGTTGTGTCTAGAAAAATGTTTTGAGTCATTAGGAATTATATATCGGAGAGCTTAGGAATTCTTTTTACTTCCCAGTCTCCTCACCGCTCTGGTAAGGCATCCTGACGTAGAGTTTTGACTCTTCTCTTCTCAAATTTCACTAAAAAAAAAATTTTAGGATCACGCGAGTATCTTAGTTTTGTTCCGATGGCTTATTATGAGAATACTGTCTTGGTGCCTCCTGTCAGGGGTTTAGTGGAAGTGTCCCGGGGAGTTGAGCTCTGAGGTGTTGTCATCATAATTCTATCGTTGCAATTCTGGTATACTTGAGATATGTTCGCGACATCGAAAATCTCCTTTATGCAGTTCGTTGGTGAGATAACCTCGACGCCACCCAGTACTGGGGCGGGAGTTCGGGAGTATCGCCATAACTTGTATAACAGATGCTTTTCGAAGGTTGAGGTAGATGGTTTCCGAAGGTTTCTTGGTTATGTGTTGAAGGATGGATGCAGCTGGATGTAGGATTTGCTAGTTTGGGTGAGATATTATGCTTCCCCTGTATCCTCAACACCCGATTGCATAACCGGAAAGTTTCGGGAGTTTCATAGGTGGGAATTCAAGTAGCTATTAGGATATCTTTTCCGACAGATGTATGATATGAAATTGGGGTTCGACGTCTAGTGGTTCGCCTATTCACGGTCGATTTTACAGTGGCCTCGTTGTGTCTTAAAGAGTCCTTGGCTATGCTGACTCGGGGACGCTTCGTATGTCATGTGCACTGCCTTGTACATGATGGTGTTGTACGATCGAGCCCGTGTAGGTCCCACCACGAAAACTTCGGACGAAATCTCTATCATATGTTTGTTCCGGCTTATTCTGCAAGCCAATCCTTTGTTTTTGTTTTTGAGTTGTGGTATTCGAGTTGCTTCGAAGTCAAAATGGTGATTCCATACCTTCCCCAAATGGTGTTCTCATATTCCTATGTGAATACTAATCCTTCTCGATCATCGATATTGTGTTGTCAATCCTTTTCAACCGGCGTGTTTCTCTTAAGGTGAATCCGATCGTTTTCAACATCCGCAAGATCAATTATCACTTCTTCTCAACGGTGTTTGTTTCATCCATCTCCAAGTTGCCTTTGTTTTTCCCGCCCACCCACCCTTTTTCGTCAAGGATTCAGATCTCTTAATCGAGTATCCATTTATGGATGTGAAGTCTCTCCATTCTCTTCTATCAATATTCTTATCTGGTGGTTCTCATGAAGATTCCAACGGAGCTTCAAGTTCGTCATTCGTCATCCTTTTCTTCTCCGGTGGAACCAATTCAAGCTTTCGGTGTTTGATCATATTCTTTTCCTCATTTCAATGCCTTTCCATACCGGTGCACCTCTTAATAATTAATTTCTCGCTATTCATTTATTCCGGAGTGCTCAAGATATTTCGAAGATTCGTGTTTCCACTCTTAATCCGTTCAAGCTATTTTAAGGATGTTATCTTATTCAAGCCTTTTTATTCAACCGGTGCAATCTCTCCTTCTAATCGTTCTACGGTGTTTCTTTTGAGTGGGCCCTAACCCACAGGTCTTTTCCCAGGATCTTACCTGACTCTTCTTTTTTTTCCGGAGCTTTTCAAATTCTTTTCTAAAGTTTGACGTAAGAATGAATTGTCATCAGTCAAATGCCTTTCTCCAAATCTTTCAAATTCTTTTCATCGTTGGCTTAACCTTTTCCATTATTCATTCCGGAGAGCCTCAACAATTCACGGTGGTGCTTCTCGTTGTCATTTGAAGACCGAAGAAGAGTTTCTCTTTATTCTTGCTCCATTCTCTTCAAGATTCATGCTTCTAGCTTGTTGCCATCCTCTCATAATTATTTGCGATTGTGAGATATTCTTTTCACCCTTCCGGAGCAATTTAAGAATCTTCTCAGTTTGTTACCGGGAGTCCATTAATTTAGATGTATTCATTCCCAGCTTTCAGTTGTCATTCTCCAATTTTACCGGTGCTTTGTGAAGGAAATATGCCCTAGAGGCAATAATAAAGTTATTATTTATTTCCTTATATCATGATAAATGTTTATTATTCATGCTAAAATTGTATTAACCGGAAACATAATACATGTGTGAATACATAGACAAACAGAGTGTCACTAGTATGCTTCTACTTGACTAGCTCGTTAATCAAAGATGGTTATGTTTCCTAACCATGAACAAAGAGTTGTTATTTGATTAACGAGGTCACATCATTAGTTGAATGATCTGATTGACATGACCCATTTCATTAGCTTAGCACCCGATCGTTTAGTATGTTGCTGTTGCTATTCTTCATGACTTATACATGTTCCTATGACTATGAGATTATGCAACTCCCGTTTACCGGAGGAACACTTTGGGTGCTACCAAACGTCACAACGTAACTGGGTGATCATAAAGGAGTACTACAGGTGTCTCCAAAGGTAGATGTTGGGTTGGCATATTTCGAGATTAGGATTTGTCACTCCGATTGTCGGAGAGGTATCTCTGGGCCCTCTCGGTAATGCACATCACTTAAGCCTTGCAAGCATTGCAACTAATGAGTTAGTTGTGGGATGTTGTATTACGGAACGAGTAAAGAGACTTGCCGGTAACGAGATTGAACTAGGTATTGGATACCGACGATCGAATCTCGGGCAAGTAACATACCGATGACAAAGGGAACAACGTATGTTGTTATGCGGTCTGACCGATAAAGATCTTCGTAGAATATGTAGGAGCCAATATGGGCATCCAGGTCCCGCTATTGGTTATTGACCGGAGACGTGTCTCGGTCATGTCTACATTGTTCTCGAACCGTAGGGTCCGCACGCTTAAGGTTTCGATGACAGTTATATTATGAGTTTATGAGTTTTGATGTACCGAAGGAGTTCGGAGTCCCGGATGAGATCGGGGACATGACGAGGAGTCTCGAAATGGTCGAGACGTAAAGATCGATATATTGGACGACTATATTCGGACATCGGAAAAGTTCCGAGTGATTCGAGTATTTTTCGGAGTACCGGGTAGTTACGGGAGAAGTAATGGGCCTTGATGGGCTTTAGTGGGAAGAAGAAAAAAGGGTGCTGCGCCCCCCTCCCCTTTGGTCCGAATTGGACTAGGGAAAAGGGGGCCGGCCACCTCTCCTTCTCCTCCTATTACTTCTCCCTTCCTCCCCTTTTGGTGGACTCCTACTAGGACTTGGAGTCCTAGTAGGACTCCCATCCTGGCCGCACCATATGCCTTGGCCGGCCTCCTCCTCCTCCATCCTTTATATACAGGGGCAGGGGGCACCCCA
Organism: Triticum monococcum; assembly: GCA_034509565.1. Lineage (NCBI taxonomy): Eukaryota > Viridiplantae > Streptophyta > Magnoliopsida > Poales > Poaceae > Triticum > Triticum monococcum. Next base: position 746,403,030 of record CM067843.1, on the reverse strand, counting down.
TAGACACACAAGTTGATCCTTGAGATCGTTCCTTAGCCGTGTGCGGTGCCCCCTGCCACCAAATTCCACCTCGATCATACCGTTATAGTGCTTAGGCGAAGCCCTGCGTCGGTAGTACATCAAGATCGTCACCACGCCGTCGTGCTGATGGAACTTTTCCTCGACGCTTTGATGGATCGGAGCCCGAGGATCGTCATCGAGCTGAACGTGTGCTAAGATCTCGGAGGTGCCGGAGTAACGGTGCTTGGATCGGTCGGATCGGGAAGAAGCCGTACGACTACTTCCTCTACGTTGTGTGATCGCTTCCGCAGTCGGTCTGCGTTGGTACGTAGACAACACTCTCCCCCTCGTTGCTATGCATCACCATGATCTTGCGTGTGCGTAGGAAATTTTTTTAAAATTACTACGTTACCCAACAGTGGTATCAGAGCCTAGGTTTTTATGGTTTGATGTTATTTGCATGAGTAGAACACAAGTGAGTTGTGGGCGATACAAGTCATACTGCCTACCAGCATGTCATACTTTGGTTTGGTGGTATTGTTGGACGAGACGATCCGGACCAACCTTACGCGTACTCTTACGCGAGACCGGTTCCCTCGACGTGCTTTGCACATAGATGGCTTGCGGAAGACTGTCTCTCCAACTTTAGTTGAACCAAGTGTGGCTACGCCCGGTCCTTGAGAAGGTTAAAACGGAGTCTATTTGACAAACTATCGTTGTGGTTTTGATGCGTAGGTGAGATGAGTTCTTGCTTAAACCCGTAGCAGCCACGTAAAACTTGCAACAACAAAGTAGAGGACGTCTAACTTGTTTTTGCAGGGCATGTTGTGATGTGATATGGTCAAGGCATGATGCTAAATTTTATTGTATGAGATGATCATGTTTTGTAACCGAGTTATCGGCAACTGGCAGGAGCCATATGGTTGTCGCTTTAGTGTATGCAATGCAATCGCGATGTAATGCTTTACTTTATTACTAAGCGGTAGTGATAGTCGTGGAAGCATAAGATTGGCGAGACAACAACGATGCTACGATGGAGATCAAGGTGTCGCGCCGGTGACGATGGTGATCATGATGGTGCTTCGGAGATGGAGATCACAAAGCACAAGACGATGATGGCCATATCATATCACTTATATTGATTGCATGTGATGTTTATCTTTTATGCATCTTATCTTGCTTTGATTGACGGTAGCATTATAAGATGATCTATCACTAAATTATCAAGAAGTGTTCTCCCTAAGTATGCACCGTTGCGAAAGTTCTTCGTGCTGAGACACCACGTGATGATCGGGTGTGATAGGCTCTACGTTCAAATACAACGGGTGCAAAACAGTTGCACACGCCGAATACTCAGGTTATACTTGACGAGCCAAGCATATACAGATATGGCCTCGGAACACGGAGACCGAAAGGTCGAGCGTGAATCATATAGTAGATATGATCAACATAACGATGTTCACCATTGAAAACTACTCCATCTCACGTGATGATCGATTATGGTTTAGTTGATTTGGATCACGTGATCACTTAGAGGATTAGAGGGATATCTATCTAAGTTGGAGTTCTTAAGTAATATGATTAATTGAACTTAAATTTATCATGAACTTAGTCCTGGTAGTATTTTGCAAATTATGTTGTAGATCAATAGCTCGCGTTGTTGCTTCCCTGTGTTTATTTTGATATGTTCCTAGAGAAAATTGCGTTCAAAGATGTTAGTAGCAATGATGCGGATTGGATCCGTGATCTGAGGTTTATTCTCATTGCTGCACAGAAGAATTATGTCCTGGATGCACCGCTAGGTGACAGACCTATTGCAGGAGCAGATGCAGACGTTATGAACGTTTGGCTAGCTCAATATGATGACTACTTGATAGTTTAGTGCACCATGCTTAATAGCTTAGAATCGGGACTTCAAAGACATTTTGAACGTCATGGAACATATGAGATGTTCCAGGAGTTGAAGTTAATATTTCAAGCAAATACCCGAGTTGAGAGATATGAAGTCTCCAACAAGTTCTATAGCTAAAAGATGGAGGAGAATCGCTCAACTAGTGAGCATGTGCCCAGATTGTCTGAGTACTACAATCGCTTGAATCAAGTGGGAGTTAATCTTCTAGATAATATAGTGATTGACAGAATTCTCTAGTCACCATCACCAAGTTAGTAGAACTTTGTGATGAACTATAATATGCAAGGGATGACAAAAGTAATTCCTAAGCTCTTCGTGATGCTGAAATCAACGAAGGTAGAAATCAAGAAAAACATCAAGTGTTGATGGTTGACAAGACCACTAGTTTCAAGAAAAGGGCAAAGGGAAGAAGGGGAACTTCTAGAAGAACGGCAAGCAAGTTGCTGCTCAAGTGAAGAAGCCCAAGTCTGATCCTAAGCCTGAGACTAAGTGCTTATACTGCAAAGGGACTGATCACTGGAAGCAGAACTACCCCAAATGATTGGCGGATAAGAAGGATGGCAAAGTAAACATAAGTATATTTGATATACATGTTATTGATGTGTACTATGCTAGTGTTTATAGAAACCCCTTAGTATTTGATGCTAGTTCAGTTGCTAAGAGTAGTAACTCGAAACGGGAGTTGCAGAATAAACAAAGACTAGTTAAGGGTAAAGTGACGATGTGTGTTGGAAGTAGTTCCAAGATTGATATGATCATCATCGCACACTCCCCTATACTTTCGGGATTAGTGTTGAACCTAAATAAGTGTTATTTGGTGTTTGTGTTGAGCATGAATATGATTTGATCATGTTTATTGTAATACGGTTATTCATTTAAGTAAAAGAATAAATTGTTGTTCTGTTTACATGAATAAAGCCTTATATGGTTACACATCCAATGAAAATAGTTCATTGGATCTCGATCTTAATAATACACATATTCATAATATTGAAACCAAAAGATGCAAAGTTAATAATGATAGTGCAACTTATTTGTGGCACTGCTGTTTAGGTCATATTGGTATAAAGCGCATGAAGAAACTCCATGCTGATGGGCTTTCGGAATCACTTGATTATGAATCACTTGATGCTTGCGAACCATGCCTTTTGGGCAAGATGACTAAAACGCCGTTCTCCGGAACAATGGAGCGAGAAAAGATTTGTTGGAAATCATACATACTGATGTATGTGGTCCGATGAATATTGAGGCTCGCGACAGGTATCATTATTTTCTGATCTTCACAAATGATTTGAGCAGATATGAGTATATCTACTTGATGAAACATAAGTCTGAAACATTTGAAAAGTTCAAAGAATTTCAGAGTGAAGTGAAAAACATCGTGACAAGAAAATAAAGTTTCTACGATCTGATCGCGGAGACAAATATTTGAGTTATGAGTTTGGTCTTCAGTTAAAACAATGTGAAATAGTTTCACTACTCACGCCACCTGGAACACCACATCATAATGGTGTGTCCGAACGTCATAACCGTACTTTATTGGATATAGTGCAATCTATGATGTCTCTTACCGATTTACCACTATTGTTTTTGGGGTCATGCATTAGAGACAGCTGCATTCACGTTAAAAAAGGGGCACCATCTATATCCGTCGAGACGACGCCTTATGAACTATGGTTTGGCAAGAAACCAAAGTTGTCGTTTCTTAAAGTTTGGGGTTGCGATGCTTATATGAAAAAGTTTCATCCTGATAAGCTCAAAACTCAAATCGGAGAAGTGCATCTTCATAGGATATCCAAAGGAAACTATTGGATACACCTTCCATCACAGATCCGAAGGCAAGACTTTTATTGCTAAATTCGGAAACTTTCTTGGGAAGGAGTTTCTCTCGAAAGAAGTGAGTGGGAGGAAAGTAGAACTTGACGAGGTAACTGTACCTGCTCCCTTATTGGAAAGTAGTACATCACAGAAAAATGTTTCTGTGACACCTACACCAGTTAGTGAGGAAGCTAATGATGATGATCATGAAACTTCAGAACAAGACACTACTGAACCTCGTAGATCAACCAGAGTAAGATCCGCGCTAGAGTGGTACGGTAATCCTATTCTGGAAGTCATGCTACTAGATCATGATGATCCTACGAACTATGAAGAAGCGATGGTGAGCCCAGATTCCGCAAAGTGGCTTGAAGCCATGAAATCTGAGATATGATCCATGTATGAGAACAAAGTATGGACTTTGGTTGACTTGCCCGATGATCGGCAAGCCATAGAAAATAAATGGATCTTCAAGAGGAAGACGGACGCTGATAGTAGTGTTACTATCTACAAAGCTAGAATTGTCGCAAAAGGTTTTCGACAAGTTCAAGGTGTTGACTACGATGAGATTTTCTCACTCGTATCTATGCTTAAAGTCTGTCCGAATCATGTTAGCAATTGCCGCATTTTATGAAATCTGGCAAATGGATAAACAAAACTGCATTCCTTAATGGATTTACTAAAGAAGAGTTGTATACGATGCAACCAGAAGGTTTTGTCAATCCTAAAGGTGCTAACAAAATATGTAAACTCCAGCGATCCATATATGGACTGGTGCAAGCATCTCGGAGTCGGAATATACGCTTTGATAAGTTGATCAAAGGATATAGTTTTATACAGACTTGCGGAGAAGCCTGTATTTACAAGAAAGTGAGTGGGAGCTCTGTAGCATTTCTGATATTATATGTGGATGACATATTGCTGATTGGAAATGATATAAAATTTCTGGATAGCATAAAGGGATACTTGAATAAGAGTTTTTCGATGAAAGACCTCGGTGAAGCTGCTTACATATTGAGCTTCAAGATCTATAGAGATAGATCAAGACGCTTGATAAGTTTTTTCAATGAGTACATACCTTGACAAGATTTTGAAGTAGTTCAAAATGGAGCAGTCAAAGAAAGAGTTCTTGCCTGTATTACAAGGTGTGAAGTTGAGTAAGACTCAAAGCCCGACCACGGCAGAAGATAGAAAGAGAATGAAAGTCATTCCCTATGCCTTGGCCATAGGTTCTATGAAGTATGTCATGCTGTATACCAGATCTATTGTATACCCTGCATTGATTTGGCAAGGGAGAACAATAGTGATCTAGGAGTAGATCACTAGACAGCGGTCAGAATTATCCTTAGTAAAATAAGGATATGTTTCTCGATTATGGACGTGACAAAAAGGTTCGTCGTAAAGGGTTACGTCGATGCAAGTTTTTGACACTGATCCAGATGAATCTAAAAGTCTCAATCTGGATACATATTGAAAGTGGGAGCAATTAGCTAGAGTAGCTCCTTGCAGAGCATTATAGACAAAGAATTTTGCAAAATACTTACGAATCTGAATGTGACAGACCCGTTGACTAAAATTATCTCACAAGCAAAACATGATCACACCTTAGTACTCTTTGGGTGTTAATCACATAGAGATGTGAACTAGATTACTGACTCTAGTAAACCCTTTGAGTGTTGGTCACATGACGATGTGAACTATGGGTGTTAATCACATGGTGATGTGAACTATTGCTGCTAAATCACATGGCGATGTGAACTAGATTATTGACTCTAGTGCAAGTGGGAGACTGAAGGAAATATGCCCTAGAGGCAATAATAAAGTTATTATTTATTTCCTTATATCATGATAAATGTTTATTATTCATGCTAGAATTGTATTAACCGGAAACATAATACATGTGTGAATACATAGACAAACAGAGTGTCACTAGTATGCTTCTACTTGACTAGCTCGTTAATCAAAGATGGTTATGTTTCCTAACCATGAACAAAGAGTTGTTATTTGATTAACGAGGTCACATCATTAGTTGAATGATCTGATTGACATGACCCATTTCATTAGCTTAGCACCCGATCGTTTAGTATGTTGCTGTTGCTATTCTTCATGACTTATACATGTTCCTATGACTATGAGATTATGCAACTCCCGTTTACCGGAGGAACACTTTGGGTGCTACCAAACGTCACAACGTAACTGGGTGATCATAAAGGAGTACTACAGGTGTCTCCAAAGGTAGATGTTGGGTTGGCATATTTCGAGATTAGGATTTGTCACTCCGATTGTCGGAGAGGTATCTCTGGGCCCTCTCGGTAATGCACATCACTTAAGCCTTGCAAGCATTGCAACTAATGAGTTAGTTGTGGGATGTTGTATTACGGAACGAGTAAAGAGACTTGCCGGTAACGAGATTGAACTAGGTATTGGATACCGACGATCGAATCTCGGGCAAGTAACATACCGATGACAAAGGGAACAACGTATGTTGTTATGCGGTCTGACCGATAAAGATCTTCGTAGAATATGTAGGAGCCAATATGGGCATCCAGGTCCCGCTATTGGTTATTGACCGGAGACGTGTCTCGGTCATGTCTACATTGTTCTCGAACCGTAGGGTCCGCACGCTTAAGGTTTCGATGACAGTTATATTATGAGTTTATGAGTTTTGATGTACCGAAGGAGTTCGGAGTCCCGGCTGAGATCGGGGACATGACGAGGAGTCTCGAAATGGTCGAGACGTAAAGATCGATATATTGGACGACTATATTCGGACATCGGAAAAGTTCCGAGTGATTCGAGTATTTTTCGGAGTACCGGGTAGTTACGGGAGAAGTAATGGGCCTTGATGGGCTTTAGTGGGAAGAAGAAAAAAGGGTGCTGCGCCCCCCTCCCCTTTGGTCCGAATTGGACTAGGGAAAAGGGGGCCGGCCACCTCTCCTTCTCCTCCTATTCCTTCTCCCTTCCTCCCCTTTTGGTGGACTCCTACTAGGACTTGGGGTCCTAGTAGGACTCCCCATCCTGGCCGCACCTTATGCCTTGGCCGGCCTCCTCCTCCTCCATCCTTTATATACAGGGGCATGGGGCACCCCATAGACACACAAGTTGATCCTTGAGATCGTTCCTTAGCCGTGTGCGGTGCCCCCTGCCACCAAATTCCACCTCGATCATACCGTTACAGTGCTTAGGCGAAGCCCTGCGTCGGTAGTACATCAAGATCGTCACCACGCCGTCGTGCTGACGGAACTCTTCCTCGACGCTTTGCTGGATCGGAGCCCGAGGATCGTCATCGAGCTGAACGTGTGCTAAGAACTCGAAGGTGCCGGAGTAACGGTGCTTGGATCGGTCGGATCGGGAAGAAGCCGTACGACTACTTCCTCTACGTTGTGTGATCGCTTCCGCAGTCGGTCTGCGTTGGTACGTAGACAACACTCTCCCCCTCGTTGCTATGCATCACCATGATCTTGCGTGTGCGTAGGAATTTTTTTTGAAATTACTACGTTACCCAACACTTTGTTCAAGTGATCTTTAATCGGCTCGTGTTCTCTTCGTTCTCATGTATCTAAATTCTCTCAAGCATCTTCGTTCATTTGCTAATTCTTCCCGGTGTGTTCTTTATCTTCTCTTTGTTCATGCTTAATTCTTACGGTGGTTTGCTCAAGATTTCTCTTCCTTTGTGGTTGTAACGATTCTTTTGTTGTTCCAATCCTATCGGTGGTTCGTTGAAGACGTTCTCAAGATTATGTTATATCTCTCTTAATCCTTGATACGAGAATAAGTAATATGCCAAATCCGTCGTTTGTCACCAATTTAATTGATGAAGGATAAGCATAATGTAATTCTTACTCTTGTTCCATCCAAGTGATTTAATCCCTTATTCCGGAGGTGCATTATATCACATTCTTGGCTCGAAACGCTTATCTTTTCTTTCCCAAGAGTTCCAAGCTTTCACAATTACATCTCCACGGAGGTCCATCTAAATCATTGCAAGGATTCACCTTGTGTTTTCAACTTCTTTTTCCTTCCGTTTGTTCATCCTCTTGTTTACCGGAGTTTGTTCTCGATGATTAAATTCTTGGTTTCAATTGTTTCATCTTTTCTTTTCCGGAGTTCCAAGTTCTCTCAATTATATTATCACGGAGTTCTCTATTTAAATCATGGCGAGGCTTCAGTCTTATTCTTTTCATCATTCAATAATTTTGGATCATTCTTTTTGTTACCGGAGTTCTTCATGGAGGCTCTACATGATGGTTCATAAGGGATTTAATTCCTTCTTGAAGTGTTCATTGAGATTCTTTTCAAAGGAGCTCAAGCCTTCTTCATCTTGCTATCCGGAGTGCAATTCTTTCTACCTTATTATTGGAGGTGGTATTATGTCATTGGAATATTTTAAATCCATCAATCTCGTCAGTGGATTTATCTTGGGTTATATTTCACCAAAGCCTTCCCTAAGGATTGTCGCTATTTATGGTGCTTATATATGATCCAAGTTTCTTCATTTATCCTCCCGGTGAGATAAGTTTCTCGTCTTCTTGTTCATATCAATCCAATCTTGTTTTCTGTGAGTGGCAGGTTATCACCTCATAATTTGAGATGCATTCCATAAGACCATATCAAGCTTATTCTTTTCATTGTTGGTTTTCCAACAACTCCGTTCGACCCGTATCCTAAGGATGTCTTTTCAAGCTCACCCGTAGCAGAGGTTGGCATTTTCTTCTCCATTCTCTTATTTCAATTATCTATCTTCTATTCTTTTGTTCCGGAGGCATTGTGATGTTGCTCTTTTCAAACCTTCTTATTGTTCTTGTCAGGATCTTGTTATTATCATGCTTATCCATTTAACCGGAGTGTTGTGTTTTTCATGCCAGTTCTCTCATCTTATCAAGTTTTACATCCTTTATCAACCGGAGTGCTGTCTGAAACCTTTCTTAACCATTGTTCCATTCATTCAATAGTTCCGGTGGCAGTGTGTGGTGATTTCATCAAGTATCTTCTCATCTTAACAAGACCTTATTCAATTCCTTTTCTTTTCAACCGGAGTGCTGCCCGAATTTTGGTCTTCCTTGATCCCCTTCCTTAACCGGAGTGTTTTCTATATATATCTTCCCTTCAACCTCAAGGTTCCGCAATGCTCTTTGTCCCTCGTTTCTAACAGAGTGTTTCGACCTAGTTCACCTTCGTGGTATTCTTTCCTCGAGATGGCTTAACCTTTTCAGGGTTCTTTGGTTTCACTCTTTGTCAAAGAAGCAACTTAGTTTTACCTCTTCTTTTTCTCTTCCGTTGTTTCCCCGGTGCCATTCTAGATCTCGGGACGAGATCCTCTCGTAGTGGTGGAGTGTTGTAACGCCCCGAGACCGAAGTGCCAGGTGTCGTGCAGTTATTCGATGTTGTTACGTCATCATGTGCATTGCATCATGTCATCATGTCATAATCTTTTGCATCTCAACTAAATAATTCGTATGGGTCTTCGATCCATTTAATTCGAGGGAAGGATGACTTCTCTTTATAATATATCCTCCCGATATTAGTGGAGCTACTATAATAAATATTCCATTCTTTTGGAATTAACCGGAACACACTTGCAAATCCCCACTCCCTTTCTACTTCAAGTTTGGTCCCCAAACTTTGCCAACATCTCTTTTCCCATTTATCGAGGCTCCTCCTAAATTCTCAACATTTTTGGACTCTTCTAAATCCTAGTCCTTGTGCAAGCTTTTTAATTAAATTCAAATGTCTTTGAATTTAATTCTTGCAATCTTGCCCACTTCATTTTCTCGGAACAAGTGCATTTTTTTTGTGAGTCCGGAAAAATTATTCGCGTGTCCACCTTCTTTCCCTATCCCTCTCTTTCTTTTTGTCTCTCCAATTCTTTTCTGTTAAAGGAATATGAGAGAGAGAGAGGGGAGATAGCCCTGGGCCGGCCTCCCTGCGTGCAAGCTGCCGCAGCCCAGCAGCAGCAGGCCGCGCCCCTGCCCACCTGGGCCTCCCTCTCCTCTCGGCCGGCCTCTTTGGCCCAAGGCCCCGCTGCCTACCTAACCCTAGCCCGACTCCCTTCTTCCTCCCGTTTTCCCCTCGCGCCGCCAGGGACCGCATCCCGCTCACCTCCTCGATCCCCATCTCCCTCGCCCCACGCATAGAGCCGGGAGAGCCGCTGCTCGATCCCCACCTTCCTCTCGCCCGCTCCCTCATCCCTCTACCTTCCTCCTCATCGCCTTGGGGCCCGATGCGCGCCACCACTGCAGGCCGGAGCCCCGTCGACCACCTCACCGCCGTCGCGCCCAGGGGGCCACCAGCAGGGCCCTGCGCCCGCAGACGTCGTCCTCCGGCGCCCAAGTTCCGTGCGACGAGCCAAGCCTCCATGGCCGCACCTCCTTCACCGCCCGAACCATCGTCCTCAACCCTGCCAAGCTCCGTCGCACCCCGCGCCCTCAAATGTCTCGTGCCCTGCCGCGTCCGTCTTCTCGATCCAGCGCCGCCCCTGCAGCCCTCTCCATCGAGCAGGATCAGGAGCGCCACGAGGACGCCCGCGTCGACCGCGCCTGGGCTGCATTCTCGCCCTTGCTGCTTACCCAGGGACCACGCGGTCCGATGGCGGCCTCGCCAAGGCCCGCGCCGGCCAGCAACCTCCTGCGAGCACCCCATCTGCGAAACCTGCCGCCGTCGGAGGCGACCAGTGCCTCGTGTCCTTTTGAACGCTGTCAACCGAGGCATTTTTGGTGTTGTTTTGGATCTTGCCAAGGCCTTCTTGTTCTTGAGTTTTCGGCAAGCAGCATGAGGACCGAGGACTCGGAGCGACCAGTCCTTCAAGTTTTTCAGAGACCACGCGGAGTCGCCAAGTACCTCGACACTGGATCCCCTTGGAAACATCAAGTTCGTCTACGAACCAAGAACAACTACTGCCTCCGAAGAACCGTGTAACGGAATCGTCAAGTTCGACTATGACTCGTGTACGACTACGTGGGATTCCTCAGACGCCAAGTTCAACGATGCATCAAGTTCCTCGCCGTGACCCCGAACATCTACGGAAACTCGCGCAACGATAAACATGTACCACCACCGTCGCCGAGATCGCGAGAACCTCTACCGCCGACCCTAGAGCATGCGAGATCGACTACTTCCACTACCGTCGTCACGTGAACGTCTACTTCCTCTTCGACTCGTGAACCTCTACTTCCACTACGAACTCGAACCGCCGCAATACCGCACGCTTCAAGGTATAACCGCCGGACCGATGCCTGTGAACGAATGCATGTGTGATGCATGAAATGCTCGTGTTTGCTCCGTGTCGGAGTTGTTCGGTGCATGTTGCCCCTCTTTTGCCTTGCCACCATCTTGTGGGAACCCGGTATCCGGGATCACCCCACCTCCTATCGCGTGTCATGCTCCCGTCATTTTTTCCTTTGCGCCGGTATCTCCGCAAGTTACCGGAAACCGATTTGTTGCCGTGGCATCACTTTCGGATTCGTTGCCGTGGCACCCCTTTCTTCCACCACGGTGACAATGCTTCATAATGCTCATGTCAACTCTTAATAAATATTGCATAACTTGTTCATGTCATCCGCATCATGATAACAACAATTAAAAAATGTCTAAAATGATGTTTGTTTAAATTTGCTCCCATGCCATGCTAAAATGATTTTATTCATATCTAAATAACCGTAACTCCGTTTTTAATAATCTTTATATGTAAATGGGGTAGAATTTCGCCTAGTTTAACATGGTGGCCTCATCTTGCATGTGTAACAACTCTAAAATTGTGTTTAGGACAGATCAGGACCTAACCTAATATTTGCACATGAGGATTTTCCGGAATTGTTGTTCGTTGCTTCCGGCCTCATTTAAACTTGCCTAGACTAGATAGTTTTCTTTTGCTTCACCCTCTTGCCATGCTTAACAACATTTAATATTGTTGGGTACCTAACCGAGAGTGAACTAAATAATTGATGTGGTGTTTTGTCAATATGCATCCCGATGCATATTGAGCTCCACTTAATTTATAGGGTTGCTTGTGCATTTTGTCATGCCATGCTTCATCAAACCGGACATGCATCATATTTGGTTGTGCATCATGCCATGTTCATGTCGTGGTTGTTTACTATGTTGTGTGCTTCTTTTCCGGTGATTGCTTCTTCGGGTTGGTTCCGATAACGTCGTGTTGTGAGGATCCGTTCGTCTTCGTCCGTTTATCTTCTTCATGGACTCGATTCTTCTTCCTTGCGGGATTTCAGGCAAGATGATCATACCCTCGAAGTCACTACTATCTTTGCTATGCTAGTATGCTCGCTCTTTTGCTATGCCATTGCTACGATGCCTACCACTTGCTTGTCAGCCTCCCAAATTGCCATGTTCAGCCCCTAACCCACCATTGTCCTAGCAAACCGTTGATTGGCTATGTTACCGCTTTGCTCAGCCCCTTTTATAGCGTTGTTAGTTGCAGGTGAAGATTGGAGGCCGTTCCTTGTTGGAACATTTGTTTACTTGTTGGGATATCACTATATATCTTATTTAATTAATGCATCTATATACTTGGTAAAGGGTGGAAGGCTCGGTCTTATGCCTGGTGTTTTGTTCCACTCTTGCCGCCCTAGTTTCCGTCATATCAGTGTTATGTTCCCGGATTTTGCGTCCCTTACGCGGTTGGGCTATAATGGGAACCCCTTGACAGTTCGCCTTAAGTAAAGCTTTGCCAGCAATGCCCAACATTGGTTTTACCATTTGCCACCTAGCCTTTTCTTTTCCCTTGGGAGTCGCGCTCCTGAGGGTCATCGTTATTTTAACCCCCCCGGGCCAGTGCTTGTCTAAGTGTTGGTCCAAACCGTCAGCCGCCGGTGGCTACCAGGGGCAACTCTGGGCTGGCCTACCGGAAGTTTAGACAATCCGGTGTTGCCCTGAGAACGAGATATGTGCAGCTCCCATCAGGATGTCGGCGCATCGGGCGGTGTTGCTGGTTTAGTTTTACCCTGTCGAAATGTCTTGTTGTACTGGGATACCGAGTCTGATCGGAATGTCTCGGGTGGAGGTCTATTCCTTCGTTGACCGTGAGAGCTTTTGATGGGCTAAGTTGGGACACCCTGCAGGGATTGATCTTTCGAAAGCCGTGCCCGCGGTTATGGGCAGATGGGAATTTGTTAACGTCCGGTTGTAGAAAACCTAAAGTTGACCTTAATTAAAATGAATCAACAGCGTGTGTAACCGTGATGGTCTCTTTCCGGCGGAGTCCGGGAAGTGAACACGGTTGTTGGAGTTATGCTTGACGTAGGTAGTCCATGATCACTTCTTGATCATATTTTATCGACCGTGCTTTGCCCTCTCTTCTCGCTCTCGTTTGCGAATAGGTTAGCCACCATATATGCTAGTCGCTTGCTGCAGCTCCACCTCATACCTTTACCTTACCCATAAGCTTAAATAGTCTTGATCGCGAGGGTGCGAGATTGCTGAGTCCCCGTGGCTCACAGATACTTCCAAAACCAGTTTGCAGGTGCCGATGAGTCCGTGCAGTTGACGCAACCCAGCTCAGGAGGAGCTCGTTGAGGACCTTGTTTATTTGTGTTGTTTCGTTCTAGTTGATCAGTAGTGGAGCCCAGTTGGGGTCGATCGGGGACCTTTGTCGCATTTGGGGTTCTTCTTTTATTTTGGTTCCGTAGTCGGACCTTGAGTGTAATTGTATGATGTAATGTTTCATTTATGTAATTGTGTGAAGTGGCGAGTGTAAGCCAACTATGTATCTCTTTCCTTATTATATTACATGGGTTGTGTGAAGATTACCTCACTTGCGACATATGCCTTCAATGCGATTATGCCTCTAAGTCGTGCCTCGACACGTGGGAGATATAGTTGCATCGAGGGTGTTACAGCTGAGCACCCCGCGATGCTCAGACCTCGCGAGAGGCGGAAAAAGAAGGGCCCCGCCGCCGCCGACGCCGCGCGGGCTTTGCCCGGCAACGCCTGCCGGCGGCGGCGAGGGGAGGGAAGGCTGGAGAGGAGGGGTTTCCCCGGCGGCTAGGTTTTCGCCCGGGTCTCCCGCGGGAGGACGACACGGGCGTGGTCCGCTAGTGGATAGAAAAGCCAACGTTCCACACGGGCGTGACAGATGCTGTTTCATGGGCCAAGAAGCTAGCTGCTTCCGACATTTGGCCCAGGCGAACCCTCCGAAGCGGCTCGCCCCCCATTTCTCGTCCCCACTCCATCACGGACCAAACCCTCGCCACCGTCGCCCCCTTTTCCCCTCCACCGGCGGCCATGGACCCGATGATCGGCGTCAGCAGGAGCGACATGCTCGCCGGCTTGGAGCGCGACGACGCGGACCCCGAGACGCTGGACGTCGGCACAAACCTGCTGCTCTACTTCGTGTACCACTACCTCCCGGTCCCGCCTGTCTCCCCCACCGCACCCCTCTCGCTCGCCGGCGCGTCGTGGGTCCCCGACGGCGTCGACCGCATCAGCCGCCTCCCCGATGTGGTCCTCCGCGACATCATCTCCCGCCTCCCCGCCAAGGACGTCGCGCGCACCGCCGCCCTCCTCGCGCTGGCGCCCCTCTGGCGCTCGGTGCCCCTCACTCTCGTCGACAGCCACCTGCTTCCGGACGGCGGCGCGCGCGGGCAGTTCATCATCGGTGCTCCCTCTCCCTGCGTCGTCACTGCCGCGGTGTCCCGCGTCCTCGCGGCGCACCCGGGGCCCTTCCGCTGCCTCCACCTCACCCGCACCACCATGGAGGAGCATCGTGGCGAGATGTCGCGCTGGCTCGACACCATCCTCGCCAAGGGAGTCCAAGAGCTCGTCTTTGTCAACCGCCCTTGGCCGATTGAACTGCGCCTCCCCGCCACGATCTTCCGCTGCGCCTCCCTCACCCGCCTCTATCTCGGCGTCTGGAGACTACCGGACACCGCCGCCGTGCCGCACGGCGCTAGATTCCCCAACCTCCTAGAGCTCGGCCTCTGCATGACTGTCATGGAGGACCGTGATCTAGCATTCATGCTTGAAAGAAGCCCCGTTGTGGAGTTCCTCGTCATCATCGGGAGCGAGAGCGGACTGCGCCTCCGCCTTGTCAGCCCAAGCCTGCGGTGCGTTCAGCTGGGCTGTACCTTCTTGGAGGACATCGACGTGGTGAATGTCCCTCGCCTGGAGAGGCTCTTCCAGCGGGATAATCTTTCCGAGAGCGAGCTCGCTGACACTGCCCCAAGCTTCTCTTCCAAGATCAAGATTGGGCGTGCACCAAACCTGCGTGTGCTGGGATATCTTCAGCCAGGAGAGCAACAGTTGGCGGTTAGCAACACCATCCTAATCTAATTTGCATGTGTAGTGTCAATTAATAATGCCAATTTATGATCTCAACTGGTTTCTCTGTTCCTAGTGTGCATTGCAGGCTGGGAGCAAGGAGAACACTGTGCCTAGTGTGCAGATTTTGGCCATGGAGGTGCAATTCGGTGTCCGGAATGCTGTCAAGAAAGTGCCTGGCTTCCTCAGATGCTTCCCCAACCTGGAGACGCTCCATGTCCATGTAAAATTGGTTAACTTAACTAGATACACTTGCTGTATTGACAGTTCTGCAATACTAGTTTGTGCCCATATATCTAGCATGGTCAGAAAGTCAGAAATGTAAATGAATCAGCTTAATCCTATGATTGCTGGCCTGCTGCTGCATGATATGTTCTGAACTATGTATGTGTCGATTTCATCTGCAGTCCAGCGTAGATGAAGAGTCTACTGGCAAGGTCAACATCAAGTTCTGGCAGGAGGGCGGCCCCATTAAATGTGTGGTGCAGAGCATGAAGAAGGTGTTTTTCTACGAGTTCCGTGGGTCGAGAAGCGAGGTTGTTTTCCTCAAGTTCATTGCGGAGAGAGGTCGGGCGCTGGAGCAGATGGTTGTCGTGGTGGCCGGTGAATGTTTCTCGTCTGGGGGTAATGTCAGTGCCAAACTGAAGCCTCTGATCAGTGCAAAATGGTTGAGTAAAGCTTGCAAGCTACAGCTCTTCAAGAGCCCACGCGACAAGGTGTCAGGTCGACTTCACTGCCACCAACTAGCTTCTGATTTTATGTTTGCTGATCCTTTTGATCTCAAGTACTACTATGAAGCAGAAGAGATCCCTGTAAGTTAATTAGTAGCACCCTGCCTCTTGCCTCTTGTGCTGCAAGACTACTTTTACTATTCGGACCTGAATTTCTGCATGATGATGTTGTTTGTGCAAGGTCAAGTCTTCTTTAGCACTATGTTCTTTTTCTAACTCTGTTCCTTTGGTAGTCTGTTCAGTGAGCCATCAGCTAATAGTATCCTGTCATTTTGCCCCCAAAATTTGCAATCCTTATTTTTGCATGATTTTGGTACTTTTTTTTCATAGAAATTGAAGGACTTGATGACATCTTTGTGTCAAAGGAATCCCAACATTATTTACTTTAGTACAAGTATATATTTTTAAGCGTTCTTGTTGGGCTGGGACACTTTTTGTTCGGAGTTTCACCACACTTTATTCAAACCTCAATAACGTCAATTACATGGATAATATCGGGTATGGTGGATAGCCAAACATGCCTTCCAGCAGCTAGTGGTGTCACCGTTTTTACAATATGGTCTGCTGCAAAGTTAGCTTCTCTTCCCTCATGAACAATATCATCTGCCGCCAGAGGACCTCAGCCTCTGCTCTATAACCCTGATGATCATGCTCGAGGGACCAAGATATCCATCCTTGGGATGGTAAACAGTGTTTCTATGCATTTGAGACCATTTATGTCATTTCTTTGATTTTTATGCACTCTAAAATAAATTTTGCAACAACTGTAATGATGCATGTGTACTTCTTCAGGACATGACATAAAAAATGCATGTGCATGAGTACTACTTTGCGCTCTTTAAGTTAATTAGTAGCACCCTGCCTCTTGCCTCGTGTGCTGCAGGACTAATGTTACTATTGCCTATTGGGACCTGAATATCTGTATGATGATGTTGTTTGTGCCAAGTCAAGTCTTACGTGGTAGCAGTTCGAATTAGACAAAATATTAGCACACCAGTTTCTATGGGACGCAGAGGAATTGATCACGAGCACACAGGCTCTCGGAATCTATCCCACTCGATATGTCGTCGTGATTCGTTTTACCAAACACACGTGACCGCTGCAGAGCCCAGCAGACGAGGTGGAATAGAAAAAAAAAAGGAGAAATTCTCCTGGACGGAGGGCCAGAACGGCATGTCCATTCGAGGCCGTCGCGAATTGGCGTCGGAGCCGTCGCTCGGGTCGTCAGCGTATTCCTGATCCGTGGATCAGTCTCCGGTAACGACGTCACTGGGTTGGAGTAAATGCGATATGGGTAGCTGGGTGTAGCTTGCTCCTACCTCTCCCCGCTGCCGCTCTGGTTCTATTGAGGGCGGCTCGGCGGCGAAACCTAGGGTTGCTGACTCTCTCGTCCAGCGCGCATGGAGTTCTTGATGCAGCCATTCAACAGGTGCGAATCTATCCATGTCTGTGCTTTCTCGCCCGCGATTTGGGTTTAGAGATTCTGGAGATCTAAATCTTAGTGCTGCCGGTGTGTGTGTGCAGTAGAACTCATAAGCCACAGGCATCTGAAAACTCCATAGAGCAGATTGATCCAAAGACCCCTGGCTGGACACGAAGGTATGAAATTTAGGCTCGCACACAAGTGCGTATAAATGAAAAAATGCTTCAGAACGAATCTCTGGCGTATGTTATAAGATGAGGACACAACTAAATTTGATAAACTGCGGAAAAATAGTTGTGGTTGTCATGATCACATTGTGTGCAAGTGCAAGAGAGGTAGTGTATTACAGAAATTGAATACTACAAATATAATCAGCAAGGGACGGTAAATATATTCAGTTTTCCTAATTTTCAGTCATCTGTCTTTCAATTCGCTTCAGGTCGATTTTTGTAACTGTCCGATCCGACACGAATCACAGTGCACCGCTGTGCCTCATTTATTCCTCTGCCCGTGCGCGTGTCGGGCTCGTTTATTCTTGGGCTTCATTCGGCCATGAGCTCTTCAGTTCAATTATCAATTATAGTGAATCTTCAGTTTAGTTCAGTCTCCAATTTCAGTCATATTCCGTTCAATTTCTTCAGTCATATTCAGTTCCTCTTTGTTCTCCAGTCTCCCAATTAGCTTGCCTTCAGTTTTGTGTAGGTCTCTGCTTCGATCAATGAAGAAATTCATCATCAATCTTCTGTAGGTGTGTCCTCCTTTTGTCCTATGGTGTTCCGTCTTTCATTCTATCATTAATCTTTTCTTCATTAGCTTGCCTTTAGTTTCAGGGTTCTCTGTTTTCCACTGTTATTCAGTCTTGTCCTTTTTAGCCAATGTCTTCGGTTAATTCTATCATTAATCTTTCTTTTTCAGTGTTTCATTTCGAGTGAATTTGTCTTCCAGTGCAAATTATTTTAGCCCTATCCTATGATATTTCCAGCCTTCTTCTTAGTGGATTGTTCTTCAGTAATCTATTTCTTTCTTCAGTCTTCAGTTCAAGTGTGGCAACCATGCATTAACTTCTTATTCAGATCACTATTTATCATTATAGATCAGGGTATGTGTGTGCAGTGTTTAGTTTTCAGGTTATTACAACTACTTGTCAAGAGAAGCATTTAGCTCGTCACGGTTCAGTTTAGACATTATCTTCAGTTTTTGAGACATAAGATTCTGTCCTGTTTTCTTTTAAGAGCACAATTGCTGATGCGGATGCCGTGAGAAAGATATAACAGAGCTAGTGCAGCTCAAATGACAAACTGCAGCTCATATATAACAGATCCATCTACTTATATTTAATTATTCTTCAGTTCCATCTCAAACTATTGCGTGCACTAAGCCACCCCGACGGCTTAGTTTAGTGCAGATAATTTGCAGTAAAATACTTTATATTTTAGCATGGTTTTACTTTTTTTCTCTCAGCTTGGTTTAGTTCTTAGTATCAGTTAGCGTGTTTTAAGTTATTTGTATCAGGCATCAGTCATGTTTCTTCAGTCTGGTTTCTTCATAATTCATTTTACTTTTGTGCTATTCATTTTATTAAAAATAATTTGTGAGTTGGCAACTGACATTTTTTTTACTTCTCCTTTTAGACAGACGGCAAAAAGACCAGAAATAACCTTTTAAGGTAGCTTCCAGCCTGACAACCACCCCGACCGCAGGCATGGTTGGGCTACGCCTTGGGGGAGGTATCATAAGCACTGTCGCGTATAAGACAGTAGCAGATGGTCGTATCGCCTTCAACAAGGATGGGTGTGGTAGGAATTCATGGAGGAGAACGACCTAAAGGTTAGCAGAGCGGTGCTAATCACCATCAGGAACAGTGCACTGGACGAACTGACACATGATGGTTGTCGTCAACCCGATCTAAGATGACCATCAGGGTCAATGCTAAAGTTGTCACCGCCTTTTGTTCTGCTGTGTGTTAACTATGTGGCGCCGCAGTTTGACGAACTATGTTTGTTTTCTCTTATTTTGTTATTGCGGTGGTATGCACCGTCAAAAAGTATGTAATATGGAGTCTGAAACTTTTTTTATGATTTCGTGTGGTACTTGATTCATAGGTTATCAGTATTTCCTAGTATCTATTTTTTCCAGCAATTTCAGTTCTGCTACGACCATAGTTTTTGCCTTTTTCATTTTTGATGTAGGTTCTAAATGCTAGTCCTCTGTTTATCCAGTCTTAATTTTATGTCATTGGTCAGTAATTAGACTCTTTTTTGTTAATGTCAGTATTTAGTTTTTTTTTGTCCATTCAGATGTGGTTTTTCCTATGTTCTTTAGTTACTTGGTGGACGGCTGGAACAGGAGAGGCTGTGTGTTTAGTTTTCTTCAGCTTTGTTTTTCTTTTTGGAATTTTTGCACCAAGCATTTCATTGCTGGGAGTAACTTTCAATTATCTGAAATTCAGTATACTATCAAAGGACCCAAGTAAGTTCCCCTCTTACTCGAAGCACTCAAAACACTGCTATATATTCATTTTTTTTAATTCAGCGCACTAACATAAAAAATATTTTTATCCAATCCAGCATACAGGGAAAATGGAAGCTCAGGCAAAGAAGCTGGATGCTCCTTGTGCCAGTCCTCAGTCTGCTATGCCGGTAAAATCTAATCCTCCCATCATTGTTTTTTATTGAAGTTATTTGTCAGGTTTTCAGTTTCTATATGTTTGATTTTTTAGAGTTTTTCTATGTGTTTTTTATCAGTATGCAGTACAAGTAGTAACCTCATTTTGAGTTTAATCTTCACATTTTTGTTGCCACAGGGGTAATCTGCCACTAGTACTCATCATTTTGTTTGAAAAGAAATGGGAATTTAGATGCAGTCAAGTTCTTGTGTTTTCCAGTTTTTGTTTTGAGTCCTCTTTTTTTCTTTTTTGATAAGACGCACATAGCAGTAGGTGTTACCCATGTGCTCTCCTTTTTTGTATAGAAATGGGAGGAATTCACATTTACTTTTCTTCTTTTTCAGATTTTTTCATCTATGTTTTTTCAACCTACTAAGTTTATCTTCTCTGTTTTCAGTATTTTTGTTCTCTGAACTTTCGGGGTCAGTGGTGGAAATGAAAGGCTTGGACTGGGGTACTATACCAGGGGAGGTCGGGGGCTGTAGCATGGCCCACTGACAGGGGAAAGTAGGGAAGACGTGAGACTTTTTTTTGTGTGTTAACGGGTTGGCTGGGCGGCCCGTTAGGTACAGGACGACACGCTAATCAATCGAAGGCAAAGAGGCCGGTGTCGACCTGATCCCAGGAAGGAAATTGATGCTTTTTTTAAACTGAGTTTAGACCGAGTACTCAGTGTAGACACCTGTCAAACCATGTTTGGAACAAAAATGGCCTGAAACAAATATAAAAACAGACGTCTGATGTTTAGTCACTCCCAATATATTAGGCTTGAATATTTCTGTAGGATAGAAGATGACTGGTAGTTCTTGATGCTTACGTCATGCATAAAAAAATGGATTCCAACAATTGACATGCAGCAAGTAATTTTGAAGCTGTACATAAGTTGGAAAACTCTGATTGTCTGTAATGAATAATTGTGTTCACAACGATTTATGTTATATTTCAGAGAGAACGCGTCGTACGAAGGGCTGAGTAACAACATAACAAGATTCTGCATGATTTGTCGTCGACAGGGACACAAGCGGACAACATGCCCTCATCACGGGGATGTGCCAAAGCAGCCATGGAAGCCAGGGAGATGTACAAATTTCCGTGTCGAAGGGCATCGCCGAAACAACTGGAGGAGGAGGTCGTATGGATCAAAATGGTTTCTTTCTCACTGGATCTAGTGTCACCAGCTCCAAAGACTGCTCGCTGGGTGGGTTGCTCGCTGAGTAAGTCTGAACTTAGCCCTGCCAGCTTAGAAATCTACCTCTTGATCTTCAGAAGCCCATCGCTTGTGCATCTCAGGAAGGTGCAGCTTCAGAGTCATCAGTGAATCAAGGGACACAATCTCAGCCAAGCAATCCAAGTGTATATCTGGGCGCTGCAGTCCTTGCATGGAACAAGAGGCAAAATCTCGTCATAGCCTACGGACGAGGACGATGCAGACATGGCTAGGAAGAGGTGGAGCTGCTGGCAATGGCTCGAGTGGGTTCTGGTGGAGCTGCAGAATGGGTGAGGTGTCGCCTGGATGGAGGAGATTATGAAGAGGAGGAGCGTGTTCATGAAAATTGGTAGCTCCAACTGGTGGATACATTAATGAAGTAGGTGCCGGCGTTAGTCCAGAATCTGGGCAGAACCAGCTCATATCGTCAGCGTATCCTGATCCGTGACGGGGATTTCTGACGGCTTAACCAGAAGTCCTTCCGACTGGTGGGCCAAAGGCCACAATAAAAAATCCAGAATCCAAAAATAGAGCTAGACCCACACTGCTGCTGCTGCGCATCACGAGATAGCCATGTGGTATAGATAAAGAGAGCACTGCAGCCCGGGCTCACATTAGTACTTTCGGTTTCTATGTCTGTTCCTTGGAAAGTCTGTTCAGTGAGCCCTCACCTTATTCTGCGTTAAAGGGCAAAGGAGTGCTGAAAGGCTAATATATGTATCCAATCATCATGTTTTCCCAAAATTTATAAAACATGCACCAGTTATTGTAGTCAGTGGCATTGCATAGCAATTGCCAAGGGCTCTCTTGTAAATCAATATGCTGCCTTCTATAAAAATATGGGATGCCAATTGCATAGCAATTGCCAAGGACTCTCTTGTAAATCAATATGTTGCCTTCTATAAAAATATGGGACGCCATTGGCTTGCTCCTGAAAAATAAATCCTCCATATTTTTTTCATTGTTTTAGTAGATTATTTGGAGGGATTCCAGGACTTAATGACAATTTTTTTGTCAAAGGGATATTTCAACATTATTCAGTTTAGTATATTTTTACACTCGTTCGTGTTGGGCTGGGACACTTAAATTTTTATTTGTTTTTCCTGTGTTTTCTTGTTTCTGCTGCCCAAAGAGGGGAGCCATGTAAACGGTAGCTCCTATCTGTGGCAGATTGGCGGCCGAACACACACACACGTTACTTTTTTTTGTGGCAAAACGTCCGGTATGTGGTACCGTAGTGGATACTGTAGCAAACGGTAGTGGATAGTTTTGTGAAAAAAAAGATAACCATTCTTGAATAAAGTATATATATTTTTTGAAATGTCTAAAATATGTTGAAAAGTGCGAACATTTTTTTAATTGATAAACAAAATTTCTGAAAAGGGGAATATTGTTGGGAAAATTGAATCAATTTTTGACCGCGAACATTTTTCTTTATTTTTTGATTTTTTTTAAAAGGGAACATTTTATGAAACCATTTTTTTCCTGAATTTGTGAATAAAATTTTAAAACGGGGACATTTTTTGAAATTCCAATTAAAATTGAAGAACAGCAACATTTTTTGAAATTCCAAGCAAGTTTGAAGATGTGAACATGTTTTGAACGCAATTTTTTTATAAATTTATTCACAAATTTATAAAATAGTAACATTTTTAAAATTTCTAACAATATTTTAAATAGTTTGAACTTTTTTGAAAAGAAAAATAAACACAGGGAGGCGGCCCACTGTAATTGGAGGCCTGACTCATGTCCTCCACGCGACCCGACTCCGAGTCCAATTCTTCTTTTTCTGAGGGTGACTCCGACTCCAATTCAGTCTGCCCAGTGCCCGTGCGTTCATAAGCACAGCCAGCCGCACTGGTACGTGCCTCGCTTCCTTGCTACCTGTCCTGCTCCGCGCCTTCTTTCTTCTTCAGCCGTCCCTGTGCTCGGCATACACAGATTCGGCGGCTGCCATGGCAGCGGTACTGCCACCGTGGCCGCACCCGGCGGAGGCGACGGAGACCCACGTCCGTTTCTGCGGGAAAGACACCATCACAGTCGAGCACAAGCCGAGCGACCAGCCGTGCTCCGTGCGCCTCCGCAGCGACCTGGTCCTGTCCCACGGGCGGCTGCGCGGCGTCGGCGGCCGCTACGTCGGCGTGACCACCGACCCCGTCGCCAGGGCGCTCGACCACCTGGTCAGGGTCGTCGACGCCGACGCCCTCCACAGCCTGGAGGCCTGCAGCGACCTCATCAACAGCATGCTCGCCGAGGCGCCGGCGACCGCCGAGTACGACCTCGCCGCCGACAACTGGATGGATTCCTCCACGGACCGCACGCCCCTCGACATAGCCATCGCGATCGCCGAGTACGTCCGCGAGGAGATCGACGCGATGGTCGACATCGACGACATGGACTTCGTCGCCCCGAGCCTCCACTTCGACGTCCACATGCCCGAGCTCCGGGTAACCCTGGTCTACAGCGAGCCCAGGGCGCTGCTCATCGCGTGCAAAGAGGCCGCCGCCGCCGCCAAGACCGAGGATGCCGGGGCTCCGGTGACGGGACGAAAGCGCCGCCGTGAGTCCAGCGAGCCGTGCGCCATCTGTATGGTGGACGAGGATGCCAGCTGGGACGAGGAGACCGTCGCGCTGCCGTGCTCCCACGCCTTCCACAGTGGGTGCATCCTCAGGTGGTTCCACCGGGCGCCGACGTGCCCGACCTGCCGGTGTGACATCATGGAGTGCTTCAGCTTCGTCAGATCATCGGCGCCGCCGGAGCAGTTCGCGGATGACGCGGCCGACGATGAGCTCGATCGCGTTATAGGCTTCTTAGCCCATGGTGAGCAGCTCGTCGGCCCCGCGGACACAGATGAGCAGCAGCTCATAGATTCCGATTCGGAAGAGGAGCTGGATATATGAGCAGCAGAACAGTCCGCACATCATCCACTGAATCCATCATGAGATCGTTACCCGATTTTTTTTCCAAACATTTGTTTTGCAGTGGCAAATTGTTTCTTGTCAAGCATGCAAATATACATTTTTTTTGCGGGGAAGCATGCAAATATACATGTAGTATATTGTCACACAAACTAGCTATGCATACTACTCCCTCCGTTCCTAAATATAAGTCTTTGTAAAGATTCCACTATAAACTACATACGGATGTATATAGATGCATTTTAGGTGTGGGTACATTCATTTTGCTCCGTATGTAGTCCATCTAGTAGAATCTCTACAAAGACTTACATTTAGGAACGGAGGGAATAGCTATGACCCTTTTGCCATGGAGATGGATATACATGACGATTTTAGTATTATCTGCGTGGCAGTTTACTAACTACTATGGCATTTTTAAAGAAAATTGTGATGGCAAAAATATGGTTGTCAATCGCAATTCCCCTTTTTTTACCTACATTGCACATGATTCCACTTGTTTTCTAGAGAGATCCAAACAACAATTTGGCGCACACCCTAGACCATCTAACACCAATTCCATGACAATTAGGGCATCTCCAATGCGAACCTTCAAACATCCCTCAAGTGTTCGGGCCGAGCTGTCTGGACACCGCAAGCCATCCAACGGCGACCCACATTTGTTTGTTGGCCAATCCAGGTGTGTCTGTTTTCCCGCAAAAAAAACCCAGAGGGATTTGTGGGGTACGGACACCCTCCACGTATGACCCCGACACCCATGGTCCACGCAAAACTAAGGCGGAGCTCACGCATTGGAGTCGGCCGCACTGTTTCGGTACCAACCCCCCCCCCCCCCCCCCCCCCTCTTTCTCAACCCTCTCCGATACCATCCTGCCGCTCTTCCACCCTAATCCCCGCACTTTTTTGCCGCCGCCGCCGCATTGAGCCATACGAAATGCTACCAAAGAGTGCAGAAGTGGAGGATCCGACAAAGGCGGACGCTCAAACGATAAACTCGGCAACATGGAAAGCACGCCACCTCAAACATAAGGCAAAGGAGGCGCCACTCGAAAAGAAGGGCGGGCGGACGGGGCTGGGCATAGTATAGGGGGGCTGGGGTGGCCCGCCTAGAGGTTTAACATCTTGGTGGTGGTGGCCGATAAGGAGCTCAAGCTCAAAGAGAAGAAAACCAGGGCTGAAGAAAAGAAGGTTGAGATCACGACCGCTTCACAACATTCAAAGATGTTGACCTTGAAGATGGAGGAGTTGGATGACGATGCGAGGATGATCGTGCAAAGCCATCCGTGTCAGGATTGTAAGCGCTTGAACGGAGAAGGAGGCGGCTGAGGAGGTCGATGGCAAGGAGGAGCCTGCAACAAAATGAGCGTGGATGCTCGGATAGCCAGTACAGCATGGCAAAAAATCCATCGAACTGAGATACTTTTGTGATCGGGCATGTTGATACTATCAACACCAGCCTCTTTTTGGTTGTGATCGGGCGCTATGCATTTGAAATTCAAATAGACCGGACCTGGGCGGACGTTTAATGGATGAGGTTGGATGGCCGACTTCTGCATCCATGTTCGTGGGCTACAGTGCATTTTTTAAGAAAAAGGGAGCTACAGTGCAAATGCAAGCGCATGGTGTATTTGGAATGTGGCAATTGCCACAAACTGATTCGGACGTTGGAATTCAAGAGAAGCTGTCTCATGGGCCCAGGAGAGACCCGATTTGGACATTTGGCCCAATATTTCTCGCTGGCTAGCAACATGACGAAACCCTCGCCTCCATTCCTCAATTATCCTTCGCTACTTTTTTTTATCCTTCGCTACTCCGCAAGACCAAAACCCTGGCCGTCACCCCCCTCCACCGGCGTCCGGCGGCCATCGACGACCCGTAGTTCGTGATCGGCACCTCCAGGAGCCGTATGCTCGCCGGGATGGAGCGCGACGGTGAGGACCCCGAGATGTTGGACCTCGGCATAAAGCTCTTCCTCTATGTCGCGTACGACTACCTCCCGGACCCACCCATCTCCCCCACCCCCACCCTCTCGCTTCCCGCCGCCGGCTGGGTCCATGACGGTGTCGACCACATCAGCCGCCTCCCCAACGTCATCCTCGTCAACATCCTCTCCCGCCTCCCCGCCAGGGACGCCGCGCGCACCGCCGCCCTCACCTCGCGCTGGCGCCCGCTTTGGCGCTC
Source organism: Triticum monococcum (assembly GCA_034509565.1). Taxonomy (NCBI): domain Eukaryota; kingdom Viridiplantae; phylum Streptophyta; class Magnoliopsida; order Poales; family Poaceae; genus Triticum; species Triticum monococcum. The sequence goes on along the minus strand of CM067843.1, from coordinate 746,376,907 downwards.
GGCGCCCCTCACTCTCGTCGACAACCATCTGCTTCCCAACGGCAGCGTGGCCGATCCATTCACCATCGGCGCTCCCTCTCCCCGCGCCGTCACCGCTGCGGTGTCCCGCATCCTCGTGGCGCACCCGGGCCCCTTCCGCTGCGTCCACCTCACCTGTAGCATGATGGAGGAGCACTGGGGTGAGATGACCCGCTGGCTGGACATCCTCGCCGCCAAGGGGGTCAAGGAACTCATCTTTGTTAACCGCCCTTGGCCGCTAGACCTGCACCTCCCGGCCACCATCTTCCGCTGCGCCTCCCTCACCCGCCTCTACCTCGGCGTCTAGAGGCTCCCGGACATGGCCGCCGTGCCGTGCGGCCCAAGCTTCAAAGGAGTAAAACCGCAAAAGAGTGATGAAAGGCTAATATTAATATATGCAAGCATCTGAGTATTTGACTCTTTGAGATGTACTCCCTCCGTCTTAAAATAGATGACCCAACTTTATACTAACTTTATATAAAATTGAGTCATCTATTTTAAAACGGAGGGAGTAGATGCAAGCATCCTGTAGCGCCATCCAAAGAGGCAACAGCGAGAGCTTCTTCTGCTGGTGCTACTAGGATGCACGCATTGGACTGAACCCGAAGAAATGCATCGATAGATTACTAGCAGGAAGGGTGTACTGCTGCAATGCAAGCAATTTTGCACCATTTAACCATGGTTAATTAATACTATTGTTGATTTGTCAAGTTTATATGGCTCAACTCTGAACACACAATAATTCTTTCTGGCTGAATTGTTTCTCGACCACGTCATCAATAAAGCTGGAGAATACCATGTGGAACTTGACTTCAGATGTTAGAAATTGTAAGAGATCTTATATTGTATATATGTAGCTAGCGTCGGATAGATATACGAGAACTTAATGTTCGATCAATCTCTCAGAGAAGGAGGAGGTCGACCACTTCTCTCTGTATATGTTCATGACGATGTTGTGTACTTAATGGTTTCCTTTATTTGCTTACTAGCTAGCGTGTGGCGAGTTCGTATAGTATGTAGCGTCGACCAAGCACGGAGATAAGAGAGGTCACTTCTCTCTATTAGCTAGCTAACACAATATATGAAAACCCCTAAATTAACCCTCCAAAACCCCCCAAACCCTCCCCCCTCTGCTTTCAAAAAAATAAAAATAAATCCCCAGCCCCTGAACTGCTGACGCGTGGATACTTTTTGGTCCCGGTTGGTGTTACCAACCGGGACTAAAGGCCCTCCTGCCTGGACAAGCCGCAGCGGCCACGTAGAGCCCCATCTGTCCCGGTTCGCTGATACTTTTTGGTCCTGGTTGGTGTTACCAACCGGGACTAAAGGCCCTCCTGCCTGGACAAGCCACAGCGGCCACGTAGAGCCCCATCTGTCCCGGTTCGTAAGCGAACCGGGATTAAAGGTATTGGGCTTTAGTCCCCACCCTTTAGTTTCGGTTTCAGAACCGGGATAAATGGGCCTTTAGAACCGGAACAAATGTGCATTTTTCTACTAGTGCCTCCTCAGACCCTATCAATTCCAATCCCAGTGGAGGCTCACAATCCTGGAAATCTCGTGTTAAAGTGCGTGAAGAATTTCATTGTTTGATTAAGTTTCCTGTTGGATGTTGCTCTATGCTGTGTTTTTGGCTCAATTAGTGGCATGGGGATGTCTTATTTTGCCACTCCTTCCCGATACTTTTTTCGTACTGCTCGGATTGCTCAAACCCTATCTCGGAGCTTGCAACCAGATACTAGGATCTAGGTTTCACGCGATCGTTGTCACCTTCAGAGCTGCCCAAAATGCAGGAGCTCACTGACATTTTTTTGTCCTTCTCGACCACCCCGGACCGCCACTCCTGGCCCCATACTCCCTCTGGCTGGGAAGCGATCAGACATTATTTAACTGTTTTCATGGTTGGATTCCTCACGTTGAGATTTTTTAAAACGAGATCGCATGTTAATAGGTTTTGAAGAACTTTTTTCTCACGAAAAAAATCAGATGAAAAAACCGAACCGGAAGCACGGGTTTTTTCTCTTTCCGCCCATACCTCTCGTGAAATCACAACCGTGCCTCGCGGAAGCAAAACCGTACTTCTCGTGAAACAAAAAAGAAAAAGAGAAAGCGCGTTGTTTTTCATTTCCGTGGAGGCACGGCCGTGCCACTCACAAAAGCACAACCATGCCTCTCGCAGAAGCAAAGTAGTGCCTCTCGCGAAAGAAAAAAAAAGACAGAAAATACATTTTTTTTCATTTCCGAGAGGCACGGCCGTGTCTCTCGTGAAAGCACAACCGTGTCTCTCGTGAAAGCACAACCATGCCTCTCGCAGAAGCAAAACCGTGCCTCTCACGGAAGGAGAAAACAAATAAAATTATTTTTTTTCGTTTCTGAGAGGCACGGCCGTGTCTCTCGCGAAAGCACAACCATGCCTCTCTCGGAAGCAAAACCGTCCCTCTCGCGGAAGGAAAAAAAACCAGAAAAGGCATTTTTTTCTCGTTTCCAAGAGGCACGGCCGTTACTCTCACAAAAGAAAAAAAACGCGCTTTTCACAGAAAAAAATTGAATTTTTTTGGGTCCAAAAGTTAAAGAAGACCGTTGGAAAATCGAAACGTCGAAAACCCGGAACAAACCGTTCCATTCACCATCGGCGCTCCCTCTCCCCGCGCCATCACCGCTGCGGTGTCCCGCATCCTCGTGGCACACCCGGGCCCCTTCCGCTGCATTCACCTCTACTGCAGCATGATGGAGGAGCACCGGGGCGAGATGACCCGCTGGCTGGACGTCCTCGCCGCCAAGGGGGTCAAGGAACTCATCTTTGTTAACCGCCCTTGGCCGCTAGACCTGCGCCTCCCGGCCACCATCTTCCGCTGCGCCTCCCTCACTCGCCTCTACCTCGGCGTCTGGAGGCTCCCAGACATGGCCGCCGTGCCGTGCGGCCCAAGCTTCAAAGGAGTAAAACTGCAAAGGAGTGATGAAAGGCTAATATTAATATATGCAAGCATCTGAGTATTTGACTCTTTGAGATGTACTCCCTCCGTCTCAAAACAGATGACCCAACTTTGTACTAACTTTGTATCAAATTGAGTCATCTATTTTAAAACGAAGGGAGTAGATGCAAGCATCCTGTAGCGCCATCCAAAGAGGCAACAACGAGAGCTTCTTCTGCTGGTGCTACTATGATGTACGCATTGGACTGAACCCGAAGAAATGCATCGATAGATTACTAGCAGGAAGGGTGTACTGCTGCAATGCAAGCAATTTTGCACCATTTAACAATGGTTAATTAATACGATTGTTGATTTGTCAAGTTTATATGGCTCAACTCTGAACACACACATCTAACAGGAAAGTCTGACATAAAAGACAAATTGGAGAAATAGAGCATCGGTTAGACATTCTGTAATGCTAGCAAATGTGCAATTCTTTTGTTTGATTTGTTGTTCATCATCATTACTCACTGTGCTAGGGATTTAAATGTCTACTGAACCTCAGCCATTCTCATTCTTCAGAGTGTAAGAAATCAAAATTTGAGTCCCAAGATTTGTACCTTCAATTTTGTAGGGGAAATCAGAAAACTTGGAGAAATTAGTGGTCGCCAGAGTTGTCCTGCTCGCTCTTATACGACTGGTTTCAGTCTATGGATTGAAACGGTTTCAGACCCCCAAACCACACCAAAATGCTTTAGAGCCTCAGCCCATTTAATCCAATTTAAAGACAGTATAATAGAAAACCAATCTGAAACTATGATTTCAGCGAGAGAGGATTTCCTAGCGGAATCTGTTTCTAGCAGAACCGGTTTCTACCAGTGTCCTGCTAGCCAATTGAGGCGCGCCATGTGTTTACATCAATGTTTTTCCTACCAAACACACGAAAAAATGGGAGGGGGGGGGGGGGGGGGGGGGCGAAAATTGCGGTTACTATGGTTACCACAAAATACCGTTCAATTTTGAACAAAATTTGAATCAAATGTCTGTGCTAAGTCAACTCGTTGCAGAACTAGTTTTATTCACAATGCTCATGGCATAGTGATTGTTCGTCCGCTTCAACTATCTTTGGTTCCTTGGTGAGTTCGAGTCCTGCCTTTCTCTTTTCTTAATTCCGTTGTATATTTATAGAAACTGGGTTCCCATGTTACATGACCATATATTGGTCGTTCAAATTCAAAAAATTCGATTATGTTTGCTCGATATGCCCATTTAACCTTGCCCTTGCGGCGCGGGGGAGGGGGAGGGGCACTGAAATACTCGTTAACTGCGGTAACCAAAATCGTTGTTCACGTACGCATATCACATATGAAGTGTCAATTGCTATATCATGCATTGTCTCGCACAGATACATCATACTACGTTCTCTCTGTGACGTGTGGACAGCGGTTTCATGGCAGAGTGACTAGCGGGTATGTTTGTAGTCAAAAGGTAGGATAACATTTTTTTTCAACCAACCCACGATAGAGTTACATCCCACCACTCATGCTTTTCAATTTAATTATATAGTTTGTACCAATTATATCTTTTGAACCAAATATTCGATTGACAAATTGTTTGAATATTAGTATTCACAATTTAAACTCTTCAAAAGAAGATCAATTTTGAATACATTTGAACTTTCAAATCAAATTTTGAAACCATACTGAAATTTATATGAAACTATTACATGTGTGTTCATCGTATTTTTACATGTTTCATTTTTTCCATTATAGGTTTTCACTGCTTTTTCATTCCGGATTTCAGTACTTTTTCATTCAGGTTTTATTTCTATTTTTAGAGTTTTCAAATAAGTTTTCATATCATTTTGTTAAATTATCTTTAATGGTTGGGTTGGGCTCTAAATGTGTTCTTTTCACATATTTTATATACGACATCATCATATCATCATCGTATTGTGTTCCCTTTTATATAAGTTTCATTATGGTTTATTGCGTTCACTTTTGCATGTTTTCATTATTGATTCACTCCGGTTTCATCATCGTATCATCTCATGTTTCATATAAGTTCCATTATGATATCAAAATTTGAATCTAAACTTGATCAAAACGTGTCTGAGTTTGATCTTATTTTAAAGATTTAAATGCCATGAACACGAATCTGCAAACGGATTGTAAATCGGATCATCAGCTCAAAAGTAAAAAAGTGTTATAAATTTTGGAATCGAAATAAAAGTACGGATGGATGGACCATGTGGTGACAGAATAAAATAGGTTGAGTGTAATAAATTCCTGCTACTGCATAGTGGATGGTGGCGTAAAACTGTAGAATCCAGTAGAGTACTCCGTATGTGATATGTGTACATGAACACATGGCACACTTGCATTGGTTGGGAGGACTCGGGTAGAAACTAGAAACAGGTTCCTCTAGAAATCGGAAAAGATCGGAACAATACGGTGAAGATGAGCATGGCCACTGAAAGATGATGCAGCAAAAGAAAATGCCAGGAGATGCACCATACACACGCTCCCGGGTTCCATGCTTCTCTTGGTGTTGGGCTGGAATTGATCGGCCGCCTTGTGTCTTTGCTCCGATTTTGCCACCACTCGTAACCGTAGGACACGTCGACACGATCACGTGAGGTCGACGCTCCCGACGCCCTCATGCTGCCGTGCTCGCACGCCTTCCACGTCCGGTGCCTCCTGCCGTGGTTCCACCGGCGGTCGACGTGCCCCATGTGCCGCCGCGATATGATCGTGCACCTCGTCGCCGCCACCAAAACCCCAAAGGGCAAGTTTCCAGGCCAAGAGGCTCGATCGAGTTGATACAATAGTTGAATAGTGGCCTCCAAATCGCGCCAACGCTTGCTACTCACAAATTGGTTCGGACCGGATCCATGACCCCGTGGATCAGCAGTCAGGCACTGGATGGAAGTCTAAATTTGCACATCAATGATGAGATAAAAATACCGTGCGCGTATGGGTTTTTCGTTTTTACCGGCTACAGAAATGCGGCTGGTCTTGTGGTCTGTGATAGGTAGCTTCATGTTGCTGGAAGGAACCTGTAATGTGATTTCTGCTGGCTTCATTTTGATGAAAAAAAATCGTCTGAGGAAGCCCTACACCCTTGTAAGTTGCCTGAAAATAATATGTTCCAGTCACACTTTTTCCTCAATAGTACTAGACATACAGGATGATTGATACAAAGCGTTACAGGGAGAGCTAATATTTTACTTAAATTCTACGTACTAATTCACTTGTACATGGCAGTGGAGCTAATATTTTAGGCAAAGATTTTGACTAATAATTCTTCACATCATTGGAGCTAGCACATGACAATTTGAACAGAGGAAACAACAAATAACAAATTTCTTTGTAACGAAAAATGAATCATGGGAGTGAATTAACCCTAAATTAAATAAAAATAAATTTAAAAGAAAAATAATACTATACAACTGTGTGCACATAACATTAAAACTTTTACTTTGTCTAGCTTTCTCATTCCCCTACACTAGTATACTCCCTCTGTCCGGAAATACTTGTCCTTTATATCTAGACTTATTTTAGTTATAGATACATTCATTTTATCCATTTCTAGGACAAGTATTTCCGGACGGAGGGAGTACTAAACAAAAAAAAAAGAAGTTTCCAAGAAAGAAAGAATTAGTGGCATTTGTATTACCCTCAAAGAAAAATAATTTTAAATAATGACAAAATTTGTGCACAATTTATATAGAAATGGTGCTTTTTTATAATATGCAAGATTAAACATATAATAGTGAAATTGCACACATTAAATAGAAATTTTGCTTTTTATAATATGCAAAAATAATCATATATTAGTGGAATTTCTCTAAAAAGAAGTTTCCTAAGAAGTACTGAATTAGTGGCATTAGTATTACCCTTAAAAATAAATAAAATAAGATAAAAATTAATAGCAAATCAAAATAATCAATTTTTCCATGAGTGGATGAATTAGTGCCACTAACATGCATGAATAAGCATATAATAGTTGAATTTCAGAAAAAATATAAGTTTTCCTAAGAAGGAATGAATTAGTGGTATTGATACTATCCTTAAAGAAGAAAGAAAACAACACAAAAACAAAATAAAAAGAAAATAATGCGGTTTTCTAAGGAAGAACAAATTAGTGGCATTGGTATTACCCTAACAATAAATCAAAAAAATAAAACTTATTTGTTCAACTTATATTAAAATGAATTTTCTAGGAAGGAAAGAATTATTGGCATTGATATTACCCTGAAAGAAAAAATTGGAAAAAGAATTTTAAAAATAATGACAAAATTTGCTCACAATCTATACAAAAGTTGCTTTTTTTATAATATGCAAGAGCAATAATATAATAGTGAAATTGCATGCAAAGAGAATTTTTTTTTTGTAATATGCAAGAATAATCATATACTTGTGGTGTTTTGGTAAAACTAGGTTCCTAAGAAGTACTGAATTAGTGGCATTGGCATTACCCTTAGGAAATGAAATAAAAACTAAATCAAAATCAAAATAATTATTTTTCACGAATGGATGAATTAGTGGCATTGATATTATCCTTTAAAAAATAAATGAAAATAAAATTATAAAAATTTGCACACACTTTACACAGAAATTGTGCTTTCTTTATAATATTGAAGAGTAAGCATATAATAGTTGAGTTCGCAAAATAAAGTTTCCTAAGAAGGAATGAATTAGTGGCATTGGTATTACCCGTTAAAAAGGAAAGAAAATGAAGCTAAAACTAAAACTAAAACACTATAATGAAGTTTTTTAAGGAAGAATGAATTAGTGACACTGGTGTTAGCCTTTAAGAAGAAGAAAACAAAAATAATAAAATTAAAATATTGAAATTTCTAAGGAAGAATGAATTAGTGACATTGGTGTTATCCTTTAAGAAGAATTATAATGAAACAAACACTAAAATAAAAGCGAAATAATTAACTTTTCCAAGGAAGAATGAATTAGTGCCATTGTTATACCCTTTAAGAAGAAAGAAAATGAAAAACAATAATAAGAAAATACTAAAAATGTCACACAATTTACACAAATATTGTGCTTTTTATATTATGCAAGAATTATTATATAATAGTATAATTTTGAAAAAAGAAGTTTCCTAAGAAACTCCACGGTGAACTACTTTGTTATAGAAAATCAGCTGGCTGGAATGAATTAGTAGCATTGTATTACCTTTAATATGAAAAATGAAAAAAAATTCACACAACTTTGCACTTTTTTTAATATGTCAGAAATAAACATGTAGTGGTGCAATTTTCATAGGCTAGTATAATTTATACCCATGTTACATAGTACTTACATTTTATACATTTTAAACTCACTCAACATCCCCAAAGTACCCATAAAACCGACTAAAAGGGAAAAAGGAAAAAGCAAAGTATGCATACAAACAGAAAAAAGAGAAGGTAAGCAGACAACAAGAAGTGGGCTTTAGCCCAGTAAAAATCGACTGGCCCACAATAGTGGCCATAAAAAATCCAGGCCCAAAACACAACAACCATCAAAACAAAAAAAAACAAGAATCATGAATCTTGAAGCAAAAATCAACGTCAGGAAATCAACTATCCCAAATTGGAATTTCCGACAACTTACATAGCCTGGTTGCTTCTATGGAGATGCATCCGCCCAACAACCACAAACAAGCGAACAGATGATTAGACCCCGCCAGGCACAACCGAGCTGGCAAGTGTTCGTCAGATCGGACAAGCACGACCGAGCCGACCACACCGCACCTAGGCTATGAAATGAGTGGCATCACTAAGATTCATTTTGCATTTTGCCAGTGCCATTTCGTGGGGAGGCTCGCCCGGGCAAAGGCAACGGAGAACCGTTTAAGGTAGGGGCATTGGACTCGGCCCATTCTTTGTAGTCGGCTGGTCCACCTAGATGACCTTGCACACCCGGATGTGCGGACATCCTCGCAGTCAGGCCTGGAGTACCCTCCTGCGTCCTGACAGAACCATCCGTCACACCAGCTAGGAAGATAGACGTCGGGCACAACTTTGCCAGTAGCCTGGGTTAAACGAATACTTTTTTTTCAAAATGATAAGTGACACACGTGTGACATGAAGTAACACCGTCCTGCTGTTTTTACAACTAAAATTGCCATGAAAAAAACTGAAAAAAAACTAAAACTTGCCATCCAAATAGAAAGTTGTCATGCTTCACAACTAAAGTTGCCATCTTCGAATGACTAAAATTTTCATAAAAAAACTTAGGATGGAATTGCTTCATATCGGGTCCTTTTTATTTTATTTCCACGTAGTCCAGGTTCGCAGGGCCAGGGCGTGTCCCATCGTGCCCACTGTACCACGCACCCGTATCCGTGCCGCACTCGTATCCAAACTTTCCAAACCCAGAAAAGGAGAGCGTGTCGAAAATGGGGAACAGAAGTCCCGCACGCCGCACGCCGAATTCGTCGCCGGAATCGATCCAGCAACCAGCCCGCCGACGAAGGGAATCATCGGGATTAGGCGAGAGGGATCGTCGGAGATGGTGAGCGCCTTCCTCCTCTTCCACGGGTGCGTGGAGCAGGCGAACGCAGCGTCGGTGGAGAAGCGGGGCCGCTTCCTCCGCCTCACCGAGCCGGGCATTCACTTCTTCAGTCGCTGCGCCGGCGAGCTCGTTTCACACCCCGCTCATGATTAAACAAGAACTATGGCAGAATTTTTCAGATTTGGGGAGAGGAGAAGGGGAAAGTAGCCCCTTTCGCTAGGGTTTGTATTGCTATAAGATATAATATCGGTTTACAGAGATAACTCTCAAGAATTCACCATGACCAAACAAAAGGAGGGTCGCTGGCTTATAAGCTCAGCTAACACGGTGAAAGGCTACAGTTCCGACAAGTGAATTGCAGCGGTGAAAGTAAAACAGTTCAGTCATAACGGCGAGCATCGCGAGCCGCTAGATCTTCTTAGCTGGCTTCAATCTTGTACGTCCGTTAACTGAAACTGGTTGACACTAGTTACTGAATATGCAGGCCTGACAGTACCTCCCTACCAGAACGAACTTGTCCTCAAGGAGGTCAGCGGTTGAACCATTTGTCGATGGTGGCCTTGAAAAAAGTCGGAAAAGTTGTCTTGATGAAGGCCGCGTCTTCCCAGGAAGCTTCATCTGGAGGTAGATTGGCCCATTGTACCAATCATTGTACAACAGGGAGGTTGTTCCGTGGTACCTGGCGAGTTTCCAAAACCAAAACAGGTTCAGTTTGGATCATACCGTCGGGACGAATGAGTGGGAGATCAGCACATGGAGTAGCTCTTGGGCCGATGTGTTTCTTCAATTGACTGACATGGAACACGGGGTGGATATTTGCAGACGCTGGAAGTAGTAACTTGTATGCTACCCAGCCGATTCGTGCCGTGATCTGGAAGGGCCCGTAGTACTTGCTCTGTAGCTTGATGTGGGTGCGTAAACCGAATGCATTGAGGCGATAGGGCTGCATTTTCAGGTAGACCATGGAGCCCACTTCCAGTACTCGTTCTGTACGCTTGCAGTCTGCATATTTTTTCATGCGTGCCTGAGCAGCAGTAAGATTTTCCTTCAGGTGTTGCAATAGAGTGTCCCTGTCCTTGAAGAACTGAATTGCATCGGAACTATTGTTGTCAGGCAAGATATTTTCACAGATGTTGGGGGGTGGGTATCCATAAGCTGCTTCAAAAGGAGTTTTCTTGAGGGAAGAGTGATACGAGGTGTTGTACAAGTACTCTGCCATGGACAAGTGTGTGGACCATTTCTGTGGGTGGGTGGAAGTTAAGCACCGCGGGTAGTTTTCAATGCACTAGTTGACACGCTCGGTTTGTCCATCAGATTCAGGGTGGTACGCAGAACTGTATCGGAGCTCACTGCCCATTCCTTTGAAAATGTCTTGCCAGAGCTTACTAGTGAAGATGCGGTCTCTATCCGAAACAATGGCCAGCGGAGGTCCATGTAGTTTAATCACATTGTCAATAAATGCGTGAGCAACAGTCTGCACTATGAAAGGGTGGGAGAGAGGAATGAAGTGAGCAAATTTTGATAGTCTGTCAACCACCACAAATATGACATCTCTTCCATTGGACTTGGGAAACCCCTCGATGAAGTCCATGCTTAAGTGAGTCCAGAACATGTCAGGTAATTCCAGGGGGTCTAAGTACCCAGGGTAAGAGCAGTTTTCTCCTTAGTTTTTCTGACCGGTAGGGCAAGCTGCTAGCAATTTGTCTACTTCTTGTTTAAGACCTGGCCAATAGAATATTTTTTTTATTCTATGGTAGGTAGCTTTCATTCCAGAGTGGCCACCTAGGGCTGAGGAGTGCAAGGCAGTGAGGAGCTTATTTCTCAAGTTGTTGTCGTTACCAACATAAATTCTTCCTTTATGTCTGATAATGCCCGAGTGCAATGTGTTCTGGTGGACTGAGTGGTTGGGAGAGAGCAGCAATTTCTCTAAGAGGGATTTGCAATATGGGTCATTGCTGTAGGACTGCTCCACTTCAGATATCCATTGTGGTGTTACCACAGATATAGCCAAGAGGGAGTTTTTTCTGGAAAGAGCATCAGCAGCAATATTTTCTTTGCCCTTCCTGTATTGCAGAGTGAAATTGAACTCCAGGAGTTTCGTCATAAATTTGTGTTGTATACCAGTGGTGATCTTCTGGTCTGTCATGAATTGGAGGCTTTGATGGTTAGTTTTGATGATTAGATCATTTCCCAGAAAATAGTGTCTCCATCTCTTAAGTGTAGCAATGATGGCAAGGGCCTCTTTTTCATAAGTGGAGAGAGCTGCATTTCTTGGGCAAAGAGATGAGCTGTAGTATGCCAGAGGTCTACCATTTTGCATCATAACTACTCCTAATCCCACACCAGAAGCATCTGTCTCCAGTACAAAAGGTTCGGCAAAGTTGGGCAGAGCCAAAACAGAGGCAGAAACTAGTGCTTGCTTCAGAGCTTGGAAAGCTTGTGTTTGAGATACTGACCAGCGGAAGTTGTCCTTCTTGAGAGCATCATGTAGTGGCCTTGCAATGATGCCAAAGTTTTTCACAAACCTTCTGTAATATCCACATGGCCCCAAAAATCCTCTGAGTTGAGTTGGTGTAGTTGGTTCGGGCCAATCAGCCACTGCTGCCATTTTGGAGGGGTCAGTAGAGACGCCTTTCCCAGTGATAATATGACCCAAATAGTCCACTTGTTGCACAACAAAAACACACTTGGAAAGTTTAGCATATAGTTCATGTTCTTGCAGTAGTTGCAGCACTATTTGCAAATGTGCTAAATGTTCTGAGAGTGATTTGCTGAAGATTAGTATGTCATCAAAGAATACTAATACAAATTTTCTTAAGTAGGGCCTAAAGATGTCGTTCATGAGTGCTTGGAAAGTGCCTGGGGCATTGGCCAAACCAAATGGCATCACCAGAAATTCGTAATGGCCAAAATAAGTCCTGAATGTCATTTTAGGTATGTCCTTTTCATCCATTCTGACCTGATGGTAGCCAGACGTGAGGTCCAGTTTGGTGAAGTAGGTGGCTCCGTGTAGTTCATCGAGTAGGTCCTCAATTATTGGGATAGGAAACTTGTTTTTGACAGTAGCTGCAATAAGCTTCCTATAGTCAATGCATAACCTCCAGGTGTCGTCTTTCTTCATTACTAGGATTGCAGGACAAGAATAGGGGCTTTCACTTGCTCGAATGATTTTATCTCTGAGCATTTTGTCTACTTGTCTTTCTAGCTCATTTCGTTGCATGTGGGGCACTCTGTATGGCCTTGAGTTGGGGGGAATAATGTGCTCTTTGAGTGGGATTTTGTGATCCTGAGCTCTTTTGGGAGGAAGGCCCTCACGCTCCTTAAATATGTTAGGAAATTGCTGCAGGACCTCTTTAACTTCAGTTGGCACTGCTTGTTTTTCAGGTATCTTCATAGTGGTATCTTGAATAAGTTGTAACACATAACCAGGAGCTCCCTTGGAAAGTAACTTGTCAACTTCAACAGCTTCAATTTCAGTGGCAGCTGATAATGTGTCACAGGCTTGTATTGTAACAGGTGTTACTTTATCTTTCATAATAGTAATTTGTCTAGGGTTGTAGTGGAAAGCTATTGGGCTGTGTTTGGCCATCCAATCACTACCTAACACAATATCATGCCCTGGTAGGTCCAAAACCCTGAACTGTTGCTAGAATTTTGTTTTGCCCACAGAGAAAGTTGTGGTTGGTACAAAAGATCCTGACCACAATGTGCCTCCACCAGCAACAATGACTGCTCGAGTAGAGTCTTTCACAATTGTGCAGTTGGTTTGGAGTGCAAATTGGAGGTTGATGAATGTGGAGTTGCTCCTAGAATCTACCAAAGCTATTGCTTGCTTACTGATACGTCTCCAACGTATCTATAATTTTTGATTGCTCCATGCTATATTATCTACTGTTTTGGACTATATTGGGCTTTATTTTCCACTTTTATATTAGTTTTGGGACTAACCTATTAACCGGAGGCCTAGCCCAGAATTGCTGTTTTTTTGCCTATTTCAGTGTTTCGAAGAAACAGAATATCAAACGGAGTCCAAACAGAAAAATCCTTTTTGGAACGTGATTTTCTTCTCGGATAAGACCCAGGAGACTTGGACCCTACTCCAAGAAGTACTGGAGGCGGTCACGAGGGTAGGGGGCGCCCCCCCTATAGGGCGTGCCCCCTGCCTCGTGGGCCCCTCGATGCTCCACTGACATACTCCTTCCTCCTATATATACCCACGTACCCCCGAACGATCAGAACAGGAGCCAAAAACCTAATTCCACCGCCGTAACTTTCTGTATCCACGAGATCCCATCTTGGGGCCTGTTCCGGAGCTCCGCCGGAGAGGGCCGTCATCACGGAGGGCTTCTACATCATCATAGCCCCTCCGATGAAGTGTGAGTAGTTTACCTCAGACCTTCGGGTCCATAGTTATTAGCTAGATGGCTTCTTCTCTCTTTTTGGATCTCAATACAATGTTCTCCCCCTCTCTTGTGGAGATCTATTTGATGTAATCTTCTTCTTTTGCGGTGTGTTTGTTGAGACCGATGAATTGTGAGTTTATGATCAAGTCTATCTATGAACAATATTTGAATCTTCTCTGAATTCTTTTATATATGATTGGTTATCTTTGCAAGTCTCTTTGAATTATCCGTTTGGTTTGGCCAACTAGATTGGTAGTTCTTTCCATGGGAGAAGTGCTTAGCTTTGGTTTCGATCTTGCGGTGTTCTTTCCCAGTGACAGAAGGGGCAGCAAGACACGTATTGTATCGTTGCCATCGAGGATAACAAGATGGGGTTTATTTCATATTGCATGAATTTATCTCTCTATATCATGTCATCTTGCTTAAAGCGTTACTCTGTTTTTAACTTAATACTCTAGATGCATGCTGGATAGTGGTCGATGAGTGGAGTAATAGTAGTAGATGCAGAATCATTTCGATCTACTTGTCACGGACGTGATGCCTATATACATGATCATGCCTAGATATTCTCATAACTATGCTCAATTCTGTCAATTGCTCAACAGTAATTTGTTCACCCACCGTAGAAAATTTATGCTCTTGAGAGAAGCCACTAGTGAAACCTATGGCCCTGGGTCTATTCTCATCATATCAATCTCCATCACTTTAATCTTGCTTTGTTTTTACTTTGCCTTTTACTTTTCACTTTGCATCTTTATATCAAAAATACCAAAAATATTATCTATCGGATCTCACTTCCGTAAGTGACCGTGAAGGGATTGACAACCCCTAATCGCGTTGGTTGCGTTGAGCTCTTTGTGTTATGTAGGTACGAGGGACTTGCGCGTGGCCTCCTACTGGATTGATACCTTGGTTCTCAAAAACTGAGGGAAATACTTACGCTACTCTGCTGCGTCATCCTTTCCTCTTCGGGGAAAACCAACGCAAGCTCAAGAGGTAGCAAGAAGAATTTCTGGCGCCGTTGCCGGGGAGTCTACGCAAAAAGTCAACATACCAAGTACCCATCACAATCCCTATCTCCCGCATTACATTAGTTGCCAATTGCCTCCCGTTTTCCTCTCCCCCACTTCACCCTTACCGTTTTATTCGCCCTCTCTTTCTCCTTCCCCTTCTCCTTCTCAGTTTGCCTTTTTCTCGCTTGCTTGTCGTTATGTCTGAATTTGGGGAAATTATTGCAGATATGGACCATAATAATATCATGGAGAATTCTGATGCTCCTACTGAAGAACCCCCTACCTTGCATACAATTTTTGTTTGTGTTGGTAGTGGTAATATTATTGGAAAAGGAGTTATCCAAGATTTCTTTACTTGTGCCGGTACTTTGCCCTCTATGGGCGGTTCCATTCTTCATAGAACTAGTAGTCTTGCGAACGCTATTGCCATGCTTATAGTTGAACTTGAAAGACAATTTATGCACATGCATCCTTGCATCCAACGAATCTTCTTAGAATTCTCTAATATTGAGCATTCTTCTTTTAAGCGTGCCGCTACTATCTTTTTGGCTCATGAGTTTAGATTTATAATAAAAGAGGCCAAAGAAATCTTTGCGCATTATAGGGTGGATGCTAGTCATCCAACCATTGAAGCTATCCTTTTTAATCAAGAAGACATGATGCGTTTGCAATCTTTAGATCATATTGCTTACAATGAAAATCTTAGGAAAAAGGTTCCTGCCGATGTTCTAGTTGATAAAATTTCCGAGCTTAATGATGATTTTGCTATTCAGAATAATGGACTGGGTTTTCCTCTTGAACGAAGGCTTGTAGCTTTTTGCCAAAAGAATGCTCTTAATGATGAATTGATTGTGCAATACAAAGGGCCTAGGGAGGCACCCATACCTCTCGAGATTGATCTTGGGGACTTTTGTCTCATTAAATTTAGCCCTTTTGATTACTTTTGCTTGCCTCAAATAAAACTTGTTGCTGAACATAGAGAATATGAAAGAAGTTTTCATGATTTGCCATACCACTATTATGGCAATACCTAGATCTATCATCGCTTTTATGCCTAGCTAGGGGCGTTAAACGATAGCGCTTATTGGGAGGCAACCCAATTTTATTTTATTTTGTTTTTTGTGTTTTTCTTCTGTTAGGGAATAAATAACCCATCTACCCTCTGTTTGGATGTGGTTTTGTGTTTTAATTAGTGTTTGTGCCAAGCTAGACCTATTGGATCTTCTTGGATGATAGTTATTTGATCTTGCTGTAATTTCCAGAAACTTTGCGTTCAGTGCCCGAATACTAAAAATCATCAGAACGTGATAAAATACTGATTCCAATTGCTGCTGATCAATAAACAAATTATCTAGGTCGTCTAATTTTGGTAGATTTTTTGGAGTTCCAGAAGTTTGCGTTAGTTACAGATTACTACAGACTATTCTGTTTTTGACAGATTCTGTTTTTCGTGTGTTGTTTGCTTATTTTGATGAATCTATGGTTAGTAAAATAGTTTATAATCCATAGAGAAGTTGGAATACAGTAGGTTTAACACCAAAATAAATAAAGAATGAGTTCATTACAGTACCTTGAAGTGGTTTTATGTTTTCTTTCTCTAACGGAGCTCACAAGATTTCTATTGAGTTTTGTGTTGTGAAGTTTTCAAGTTTTGGGTGAATTCTTTTGATGGATTATGAAACAAGGAGTGGCAAGAGCCTAAGCTTGGGGATGCCCATGGCACCCCCAAGATAATCCAAGGACACCAAAAAGTTAAAGCTTGGGGATGCCCCTGAAGGCATCCCCTCTTTCGTCCACTTCCATCGGTAATTTACTTGGAGCTATATTTTTATTCACCAACATGATATGTGTTTTGCTTGGAGCGTCTTGTATTATTTGTGTCTTTGTTTGTTAGTGTGCCACAATCATCCTTGCTGTACACACCTTTTGAGAGAGTCATATATGAATTAAAATTTGATAGAATACTCTATGTGCTTCACTTATATCTTTTGAGCTATGTAGTTTTGCTCTATATGCTTCACTTATATCTTTTGAGCGTTGAAATTTTGCTCTATGTGCTTCACTTAGATCTTTTAGAGCACGGTGGTGTTTTGTTTTAAAGAAACTATGATCTCTCATGCTTCACTTAAATTATTTTGAGAGTCGTAATAGCATGGTAATTTGCTTAATAATAACTTGCTTGGTATTCAAGATTTGTGAAACTTTCTTTTGAGTGCGTTGAATACTAATAAAAGTTGGATGATTGATAATTGTTTTGAGATATGGAGGTAGTAATATAAAAGTCATGCTAGTAGAGTAATTGTGAATTTGAGAAGTGCTTGAGTTAAAGTTTGCAAGTCCCGTAGCATGCACGTATGGTTAACATTATGCAACAAATTTGAAACATGAGGTCTTATTTGATTGTCCTCCTTATGAGTGGCGGTCGGGGACGAGCGATGGTCTTTTCCTACCAATCTATCCCTCTAGGAGCATGCGCGTAATACTTTGGTTTTTGATGGCTTGTAGATTTTTGCAATAAGTATATGAGTTCTTTATGACTAATGTTGAGTCCATGGATTATACGCAGTCTCTGTTGGGGATACACATAATAGGTAGGCCCACGAATGGTCGAAATATCATAA
This sequence comes from Triticum monococcum, assembly GCA_034509565.1. Taxonomy (NCBI): domain Eukaryota; kingdom Viridiplantae; phylum Streptophyta; class Magnoliopsida; order Poales; family Poaceae; genus Triticum; species Triticum monococcum. The sequence goes on along the minus strand of CM067843.1, from coordinate 746,359,425 downwards.
AGCATGGGGTCCACACAACATGTGGGTCCAGATAAATTTTAAATAGGCATACTATTCACTGGGACAAGCAGCATACTATCCACTCAATCAAGCAGCATACCATCCACTCGACCGTACGACTCACTCGGATATACGAAGACCAGCAGACAGCAAAGCAGTCGGCATCATTCTCATAGTGAGAGCTTGGTAGTGGGCTGGTATTATGGCATTCATGCCCCACTTTATAACATAGGAGGTGAGGGGGTGGCGCACTCTATATAAGCCACCCCCACCACTAGACGAGGGGGTCTTTTTCTTCCATCTCTCTCTCTTTTCACCATTAGTCTCAGGACTTAGCTCAGGCATGGGATCCGTTTCCTTCTCTCACACATTGTAATCTCCGGATACATACTCAGATAATACAAAGCCTCTCCGGAGCACGAGACGTAGGGCTGTTATCTCCACCGTGAGAGGCCCGAACTCGCTAAAACCATCGTGTTACCCATATGCATCTCGATAGATCATGCTCCGTTACCCTATACCTTATTATTGTCAGAATCGTTCCCACGACAGTTGGCGCCCACCGTGGGGCATGGCGTTTATCGAGCCATGATGCAAATGGTTTTCTTTCTTCAATATTCGTCCGCCGATCAACAATCATCAATGAAGGATCTGATCTAGGATATTTCAGACATCAATCCATTCACAAAGAGCGTGAGCAACAGCGGCACCATTCGGACAAACGCCATGGAGGCAGAGCTCCCGACATGGCCAGTCCGCTGTCGCTTGTCTTCTTCATCACCAACTGCCGACGTGAAAGCAGGAAGTCAACCGCGCCTCCGCGCAGGACCACCGGTGACGTCCGCTTCATTGTCGTCATGCACGACCACCAACGTCGTCCGCATCATCATCATCACGCACGACCACTGGCGTCGTCGTCACGCACGGCCACCGTCGCCGTTAGCCTCGTCGTCGATTTCGGCATCATCTTCTCGGCTGCTCGGTGCCGACCTCCGTAGTGGAGGCGCAGGCCCGGCGCGGCGTAGGCACGCATCGCTCCTTCCTCCGGCGCCGGTCGCCGGCGACGGTCTCGGTGGCGGGGGTGCGCTACAACAACAAGCTACGAAACAACTTCGTCCTGCAACCGATGGCCGTTCAGGATTGAAGGAATCAATGCCTGGTAAGTGCAGGCATAACCTGGGCCGTTTCCTCTCTTAATTAACTACATGCAGGAGACAATGAAAACGGAAGGACGCGGTGAAGGAATCTTCAACGCCGGATTAATTGGCTGCCTCATTAATTAGCCATTCAAACAAGGTGCGTTGATCCATATTTTCCGCAGCCTCCAGCGCAAACGCAACTTGCATTGACTTCAAGCCGGCCCGGCCACTCCGCTAATCTGAGTCGGTACTCTGGTACGCTCGGACAAGTACAAGTCTACACTCGACATATGCAACACACAACCAGCCCGACTGGTCAACCCAACACTCGGGCACGCATTGTTTTCTTGGACACGTTTAGGCGACTAACGTACAGGCACTTAATCATTCATGTGTTCCCACTCGATCGGACGCCTCCTCGACGACATGCTCAACTCGACCGCCTCATGCGGTGTCACTCGGTTGGACACATCTTCGACACTCAGACGTCTTGCGTCTTGTCACTCCAAGGGACACGTCTATCTCACCGAACGCGGCGCGTCTACTTTACTCGGTCGGCTCAGGCATCATCACTCCGCGAGAGTCGTCTACTTTACTTGGATGTCCTGCGTGTCATCACTCCGCGGCATGCGTCTATATTACCCGGACGCTTCGCGCGTCGCCACTCTACGGGACGCGTCTACGTCACTCGCATCCCTCACTCGTCACCACTCCGCGGGACGCGACTACATCACTCGGACGCTCTGCGCATAATCACTCCACGACACGCGCCTCTACTTCACACGGACGCCCTGCGCATCGTCACTCCGCTAGATGCGTCTTCATCATTCGGCCGCCCCACGCGTCGCCTTCGGTTGGTCACCTCATCACCACTCGACCGCTCCGCGTGTCGCCCATCGGTTGGTCACCTCATAACCACTCGGCCGCCCCGCGCGTCGCCATCAGTTGGTCACCTCATAACCACTCGGCCGCCCCGCGCGTCGCCATCGGTTGGTCACCTCATAACCACTCGGCCGCCCCGCGCGTCGCCATCGGTTGGTCACCTCATAACCACTCGGCCGCCCCGCGCATCGCCATCGGTTCGTCACCTCATAACCACTCGGCCGCCCTGCGCGTCGCCACTCGGTTGGTCACCTCATAACCACTCGGCCGCCCCGCACGTCGCCACTCGGTTGGTCACCTCATAACCATTCAGCCGCCCTGCGCGTCGCCATCAGTTGGTCACCTCATCACCACTCGACCGCTCCACGTGTCGCCAATCGGTTGTTCACCTCATAACCATTCGGCCGCCCCGCGCGTCGCCATCGGTTGGTCACCTCATCACCACTCGACCGCTCCGCGCGTCGCCAATCGGTTGGTCACCTCATAACCATTCGGCCGCCCCGCGCGTCTCCATCAGTTGATCACTTCATCACCACTCGGCCGCCCCGCGCGTCGCCACTCGGTTGGTCACCTCATAACCACTCGGCCGCCCCGCTCGTCGCCACTCAGTTGGTCACCTCATAACCACTCGGCCGCCCCGCGCGTCGCCACTCGGTTGGTCACCTCATCACCACTCGGCATCCCCCAGTGGGTGACTTAGCTGCGAATCTTTTTCGCCTAAGTTCAAGAAATCCTACCGAGTGATGAGTCAGCCTCTCACTCGGGGGCTTAGCGGCGAATCTTTTTCGCCTAAGTTCAAGAAATCCTAGCAAGTGATGAGTCAGCCTCTCACTCGGGGGCTTAGCTGCGAATCTTTTTCGCCTAAGTTCAAAAAATCCTACCGAGTGGAGAGCAAACCTCCCACTCGGGGGCTTAGCTGCAGTCCAGTACTCACCTAAGTTTGAAAAAATCCTACCGAGTGGAGAGCAAACCTCCCACTCGGGGGCTTAGCTGCAGTCCAGTACTCGCCTAAGTTTGAAAAAATCCTACCGAGTGGAGAGCAAACCTCCCACTCGGGGGCTTAGCTGCAGTCCAGTACTCGCCTAAGTTTGAAGAAATCCTACCGAGTGGAGAGCAAACCTCCCACTCGGGGGCTTAGCTGCACTCCAGTACTCGCCTAAGTTTGAAAAAATCCTACCGAGTGGAGAGCAAACCTCCCACTCGGGGGCTTAGCTGCAGTCCAGTACTCGCCTAAGTTTGAAAAAAAATCCTACCGAGTGGAGAGCAAACCTCCCACTCGGGGGCTTAGCTGCAGTCCAGTACTCGCCAAAGTGTTTGAAATCCTACCGAGTGGAGAGCAAGCCTCCCACTCGGGGGCTTAGCTGCAGTCCAGTACTCGCCTAAGTTTGAAAAAATCCTACCGAGTGGAGAGCAAACCTCCCACTCGGAGGCTTAGCTGCAATCCAAGGACTCGCCTAAGTAGCCAAAATCCGACTGAGACAAGAGCAAACCTCTAACTCAAGGAGCTGCATCACAAGTATAATGTGTGCTCCATCCCTATCCGCAAGGACACCGAGACGAAGGTCGACTGTCACCATCGCCTCATCACCACTCGTCCACTCACGCGCCTTCAGACAGCTAAGTCATTTTACATTCTGTTATTTCCGTCTTCCCGAGTGTCCCGTAATTCACACATCACGTTCACTCGAAGGCCACGCCACCGAGTGTACCTCTACGCTCGGCTGCTTATTTTCTCATACTTGCTTAGTACTGGTTATGTGACTCCCGAGTCCAACTTCCATTTTTTCGCATACATCATTCACGAACACCATGTGTCGTTCTTCATTTCGAGTTTGCATTGGTCCTCCGGGGCTGCAACTTAGTCGAAACACTACACTTTCGTTTTATTTGAGCCATTATTCCAATGAGTTCAATCGGATCCGTCGCTTCGACAAGTTTGAACGGATCCTTCGCTCTTTCAAACTCTTGCTGGTTAACCAGCAAGCCCCTTGCACTCCCAGCGGGTGTCTATGGGTGTTATTCACACAAATCATTTCAGCACACATCAAATTTCCTCGATAAATTATTTTGTTGGCTTGTGTCATTTTTTACACAAGTTACACGATCACTCGACGGCCCTACGCGCCAACTTCATCGCTGCTCGGACTTGGTCACCATACCGGTCCCAGCGCACCACAACACCGACCTTGTCGCTCTGTTGACTTCAAACACATTCGGTTAACCCCTCTGCGGAATCCTCTTCATCGTATCAATAATAAAGACCTCGTCAGGCATGAGACAGATATGTCCCTTTTATAATCAAACTTCACACTTCACTCCTTTGCGAGTTTGCCTCTTTCGAGCATCACTCGGAAGCTTCTCCTCATCTTTACCCGAGTCTGACTCGATGAATTGCAAATCATCCATTCAAAACTATATTTCTCGTATTCCGACATATCCATTGTCGAAGCCTGTAGTATGCTCGGGGGCTATGCCGCACTCGGGGACTGCATCTCATTTGGAATGACACTCTCCTGAGTGGTCGAGTACTTCATCACCAGTCAGATCCTTCACTTCAACAAGCGCATTCAATCCGCCACTTTGACAAGTTTTATAATCACCCAGGACGCTCTGCGCGCCATCTTCATTCCTACTCAAACTCAGTTGTCACGCCGGTCTTGTTGCGTCGCAACCACACTACATCAACCTCATCACTGCATTAGCTTCGAAAGTATCTGGCTAACTCCTTCGAAGACAATTTCAGCCACTTGGCTGGACACACAATCTTTCACTCGGCTGCCCCGTGCGTCGTCACCTGGCCACGCCACGCGTCGTCACTCGGCCACCCCACGCATCACCACTTGGCTGGATACGCATTCCTTCACTCGGCCACCTCGAGCATCCTCACTCGGCCATCCCGCACGTCACCACTCGGTTGTGCATGTCTTCACCACTTGGCCGCTCCGCGCGTCGCCTCTTGGTTGTGCATGCCTTCACCACACGGCCGCCCCACGCGTCACCACTTGGATGGACACGTAGTCCTTCACTCGGCCACCTCGAGCATCCTCTCTCGGCCATCCCGCATGTCGCCAGTCGGTTGTGCACGTCTTCACCACTTGGCCGCTCCGCGCGTCGCCTCTTGGTTGTGCATGCCTTCACCACACGGCCGCCCCGCGCGTCACCACTTGGCTGGACACGTAGTCATTCACTCGGCCACCTCGTGCATCCTCACTCGGCCGCCCCGTGCGTCGCCACTCGGTTGTGCACATCTTCACCACTCGACCGCTCCGTGCGTCGTCACTCGGTTGGTCACCTCATCACCACTCGGCCGCCCCGCGCGTCACCATCGGTTGGTCACCTCATCACCACTCGCCCGCCCCGCGCGTCTCCATCGGTTGGTCACCTCATCACCACTCGGCCGCCCCGCGCATCGTCACTCGGTTGTGCACATCATCGCCCCTCGGCCACCTCGTGTGTCACCATCAGTTGGACATGTCTTTGCCTCTACACCCCCAGCATGGGAACGACTAAGTTACTCATATGATCAAACCTCATATCACACTCTGTAGCAAGCTTACCTCTTTCGAGCATCACTCGGGGGCTACGCTCAGCCATTGGCCATGCTGCCCTCAGGGGTTACGCCCATTCGATCAACCCATTGATCACATCAGGAGTATCTTTCTGACCATACATGCTCGTTCTGCCGAAAATTTATAAGGGTAGGTACCGTTCACTCGGACGATCGTCCAAGTCATTTATTGAAGTCATCTTCAGGACTGCAAAAGGGTGAAACGATGGTCCTCTATGCATACACTTGGCCCTTATCCTAGGCTCCAAGGCGTCAGTTTCACAAACTTGGACTCAGAGATGGCATGCGCTGGTGTTCCCCCGGGATGATGAGTGGCATCTCACCGGAGAGTCAGCCCACACACTAGCCTCGCCACTCGGGTTTCATGGCATGTAGATGTCACACCACTAGTCTATCTTCTCCAAGAGACATACGAATGCCACCAAGTTTTTCCTTGAAGTCAACATACCCAGATCAGTTGGGAAGCACGTCCACTCGGACAAATACCCCTTTCACGCAAAATCTAACGGTCAATATAAGAAGTACTACTAGAACGACCACTCCCTGGAGTGTCCAGCTTTTTTCTACAGTCGGCAGTTTCAAAGCCGAGTTCATTCACCGTGCCGAGAGCACGAAGATTCACCTGCTTGACCAAGTTCCAGGCTGAATTTATTCCGTGCCGAGTGCACGAAGATCAGTCCGACCGACTCATCTCCAGGCTAAGCTTATTTACCATGTCAAGCGTCTGAAGATGCATCCGATTCACTCAATTTCATCCTAAAAGATATTTACCGTGTAGACTGCATGGAGGTTTACCAGGAGACTTAAACCCTCTGCCCGACTCATCTAGTCCGATAGAGGCTCGAGGACTACACCCAGTGGGTGCACTCAGCGTGCCCCCACTGGAAGAGAACTCAGAAAGAAACATTTTTGCTCGGTCAAGACCAGCTCCAGATCACTCAAGTATTACTCGACTTCCGAGTCGAGGAGAAACAAGCTAGACCAATACCATATTCTCAAGTACTACTCGACCTCTGAGTCGGAGAGGAACAAGTTCAATCGGTACCAGCCAAGAAGATTTTTACTTTTCTCAGACCCCCGCCGACTGCCCGCAGTCGACGGCGGTCTCGGGGACTACACCCAGTGGGTGCACTCAGCGTGCCCCCACTGGAGTAATCTCCACTCGGTACGACCTGACCAGTCCGAGTGATGAACAACAAACAAACAAGTTCTAAAGGCTCCCATCGGCTACCAAAAAAATTGCTATAAGGTGAGTTTAACGCTCCTCTGTGGACCTGTCTTGAGCCTTCTTCTAGGACTCAAAGCGTGAAACTCATAAGTTTGGATCAAGAACCGACTCGTATTGACGTTCCTCCGAGATAAGAATGGCATCTCTCCGAGAGAACAGTCCATGCGTCAATCTTGTTGCCCGGATTTAATGACACATCCATACTCTAATCACAAGTTAACCTCTTCCGAGAGATGATCGAATGTCACCAAGTTGCTCCTCGCGGGCACTTACCCCAGATCAGTCGGGAAGCACAGTACCAGAATCCATTGAGATTTTGTTCAAACCTTGGTTGTCTGAAAGCACGATGACAAGTACCGAGTATTTCCGTAATCACTCGGACCAAATTGTGTCTTTCACGAACTCGTTCTGCAAAATCGCAATCGATTTGAGGGCTAATGTTGGGGATACACATAATAGGTAGGCCCACGAATGGTCGAAATATCATAAAGCATGGGGTCCACACAACATGTGGGTCTAGATAAATTTTATACAGGCATACTATCCACTCGGACAAGCAGCATACTATCCACTCAACCAAGCAGCATACCATCCACTCGACCGTACGACTCACTCGGATATACGAAGACCAGTAGACAGCAAAGCAGTCGGCATCATTCTCATAGTGAGGGCTTGGTAGTGGGCTGGTATTATGGCATTCATGCCCCACTTTGTAATATAGGAGGTGAGGGGGTGGCGCACTCTATATAAGCCACCCCCACCACTAGACGAGGGGGTCTTTTTCTTCCACCTCTCTCTCTTTTCACCATTAGTCTCAGGACTTAGCTCAGGCATGGGATCCGTTCCCTTCTCTCACACATTGTAATCTCCGGATACATACTCAGATAATACAAAGCCTCTCCGGAGCACGAGACGTAGGGTTGTTATCTCCACCGTGAGAGGCCCGAACTCGCTAAAACCACCGTGTTACCCATATGCATCTCGATAGATCATGCTCCGTTACCCTATACCTTATTATTGTCGGAATCGTTCCCACGACAGTCTCACCCTTCCATCATTGCTAGCCTCTACGGTACCGTGCATTGCCCTTTCTCACATTGAGAGTTGGTGCAAACTTCGCCGGTGCATCCAAACCCCGTGATATGATACGCTCTTTCACACATAAACCTCATATTTTTCTCAAAACAACCACCATACCTACCTATTATGGCATTTCCATAGCCATTCCGAGATATATTGCCATGCAACTTTCCACCATCTAGTTTATCATGACACATTCATCATTGTCATATTGCTTAGCATGATCATGTAGTTGACATAGTATTTGTGGCAAAGCCACCGTTCATAATTTTTATTTGTCACTCTTGATTCATTGCATATCCCGGTACACCGCCGGAGGCATTCATATAGAGTCATACTTTGTTCTAGTATCGAGTTGTAATCATTGAGTTGTAAATAAATAGAAGTGTGATGATCATCATTCAATAGAGCATTGTCCCCAAAAAGGCCAAAGAAAAAAAGAGGGCCCAAAAAAAACAAAAAGGGGCAATTTTACTATCCTTTTTTCCACACTTGCGCTTCAAAGTAGCACCATGATATAGCGAGTCTCAAATATTGTGCTTCAAAGTAGCACCATGTTCTTCATATAGAGAGTCTCTTGAGTTATCACTTTCATATACTAGTGGGAATTTTTTCATTATAGAACTTGGCTTGTATATTCCAACAATGGGCCTCCTCAAGTGCCCTAGGTCTTCATGAGCAAGCAAGTTGGATGCACACCCACTTAGTTTCTTTTATTGAGCTTTCATACATTTATAGCTCTAGTGCATCCGTTGCATGGCAATCCCTACTCCTCGCATTAACATCAATCGATGGGCATCTCCCTAGCCCATTGATTAGCCTCGTTGATGTGAGACTTTCTACTTTTTTGTCTTCTCCACACAACCCCCATCATTATATTCTATTCCACCCATAGTGCTATATCCATGGCTCACGCTCATGTATTGCGTGAAAGTTTATGAGTTTGAAATTATTAAGGTATGAAACAATTGCTTGGCTTGTCATCGGGGTTGTGCATGATGAGAGCATTCTTGTGTGACGAAAATGAAGCATGACTAAACTATATGATTTTGTAGGGATGAACTTTCTTTTGCCATGTTACTTTGAGAAAACATAATTGCTTTGTTAGTTTGCTTGAAGTGTTATTATTCTTTATGTCAATATGAACTTTTGTCTTGAATATTTCTAATCTGAATATTCATACCATAATTAAGAAATTTTGCATTGAAATTATGCCAAGTAGCACTCCACATCAAAAATTCACTTTTTATCATTTACCTACTCGAGGACGAGCAGGAATTAAGCTTGGGGATGCCTGATACGTCTCCAATGTATCTATAATTTTTGATTGCTCCATACTATATTATCTACTGTTTTGGACTATATTGGGCTTTATTTTCCACTTTTATATTATTTTTGGGACTAACCTATTAACCGGAGGCCCAACCCAGAATTGCTGTTTTTTGCCTATTTCAGTGTTTCGAAGAAACAGAATATCAAACGGAGTCCAAACAGAAAAATCCTTTTTGGAACGTTATTTTCTTCTCGGATAAGACCCAGGAGACTTGGACCCTACTCCAAGAAGTACCGGAGGCGGTCACGAGGGTAGGGGGCGCCCCCCCCCCCTACAGGGCGCACCCCCTGCCTCGTGGGCCACTCGGTGCTCCACCGACGTACTCCTTCCTCCTATATATACCCACGTACCCCCAAACGATCAGAACAGGAGCCAAAAACCTAATTCCATTGCCGCAACTTTTAGTATCCACGAGATCCCATCTTGGGGCCCGTTCTGGAGCTCCGCCGGAGAGGGTCGTCATCACGGAGGGCTTCTACATCATCATAGCCCCTCTGATGAAGTGTGAGTAGTTTACCTCAGACCTTCGGGTCCATAGTTATTAGCTAGATGGCTTCTTCTCTCTTTTTTGATCTCAATACAATGTTCTCCCCCTCTCTTGTGGAGATCTATTCGATATAATCTTCTTATTTTGCGGTGTGTTTGTTGAGACCGATGAATTGTGGGTTTATGATCAAGTCTATCTATGAACAATATTTGAATCTTCTCTGAATTCTTTTATGTATGATTGGTTATCTTTGCAAGTCTCTTCGAATTATCCGTTTGGTTTGGCCAACTAGATTGGTAGTTCTTGCCATGGGAGAAGTGCTTAGCTTTGGGTTCGATCTTGCGGTGTTCTTTCCCAGTGACAGAAGGGTCAGCAAGACACGTATTGTATCGTTGCCATTGAGGATAATAAGATGGGGTTTATTTCATATTGCATGAATTTATCTCTCTACATCATGTCATCTTGCTTAAAACGTTACTCTGTTTTTAACTTAATACTCTAGATGCATGCTGGATAGCGGTCGATGAGTGGAGTAATAGTAGTAGATGCAGAATCGTTTCGATCTACTTGTCACGGACGTGATGCCTATATACATGATCATGGCTAGATATTCTCATAACTATGCTCAATTCTGTCAATTGCTCAACAGTAATTTGTTCACCCACCGTAGAAAACTTATGCTCTTGAGAGAAGCCACTACTGAAACCTATGGCCCCCGGGTCTATTCTCATCATATCAATCTCCATCACTTTAATCTTGCTTTGTTTTTACTTTTCCTTTTACTTTTCACTTTGCATCTTTATATCAAAAATACCAAAAATATTATCTATCGGATCTCACTTTCGTAAGTGACCGTGAAGGGATTGACAACCCCTAATCGCGTTGGTTGCGTTGAGCTCTTTGTGTTGTGTAGGTACGAGGGACTTGCGCGTGGCCTCCTACTGGATTAATACCTTGGTTCTCAAAAACTGAGGGAAATACTTACGCTACTCTGCTGCATCATCCTTTCCTCTTCGGGAAAACCAACGCAAGCTCAAGAGGTAGCACTTACCCCCAATATTGACAAGTATGGAGATAGTATTGACATTGTCAGAGTGCATAGCCTGGGCCGAGTGGGTCATACACTGTTCATCTGCCTCTGGTTGCTCTTGATCATCTTGCTCCTCTAGTACCTCTTGTTCTTTTGGTTGTTCAGTAGCACTACAAGAAATATGTCAACTTGTGACCACCACTATTGGTCACTGAATGGTCACAAATTTCAATTTGTGACCTTTTTGTGACCAAAAACATAAGGTCAAAAGCTGGCCGTTGTAAACTGACTATAGCGACCTTTCTTCTGGAATGGTCGCAAACGTTTATGACCAAAATAAGTCCACTGTGGCGTTTTGGTCACTAGCAACCTCCCCAGGCCACGTAGGCATCCAGCATGGCAAGCTGACGTGGCACAAGATTCAGCCCGGTCCAATTCGGTGTTTTACATGGGCCGAGCCCATTAATTTAGCCCATTTATTATTGATGGGGAACGTAGTAATTTCAAAATTTTCCTACGCACACGCAAGATCATGGTGATGCATAGCAACGAGGGGGAGAGTCTGATCTACGTACCCTTGTAGATCGCAACGGAAGCGTTGACACAACATAGAGGAAGTAGTCGTACGTCTTCTTCCCGATCCGACCGATCCAAGCACCGTTACTCCGGCACCTCCGAGTTCTTAGCACACGTACAGCTCGATGACGATCCCCGGGCTCCGATCCAGCAAAGCTTCGGGGAGGAGTTCCGTCAGCACGATGGTGTGATAACGATCTTGATGTTCTACCGACGCAGGGCTTCGCCTAAGCACTACAACGATATGATCGAGGTGGAATATGGTGGCAGGGGGCACCGCACACGGCTAAGGAACGATCACGTGGATCAACTTGTGTGTCTTGGGGTGCCCCCTGCCCCCATATATAAAGGAGCAAGGGGAGGAGGCCGGCCGGCCAGGTGTGGCGCGCCAAGGAGGAGTCCTCCTCCTAGTAGGAGTAGGACTCCTACTAGGAGGGGGAAAGAGGTGGAGTGGGAGAAGGAAAGGGGGGCGCCGCCCCCCTCCCCTAGTCCAATTCGGACCAGGGAGGAGGTGGCGCGCGGCCCACCTCTGGCAGCCCTTCTCTCTCTCCACTAAAGCCCATAAGGCCCATTACTTCTCCCGGTAGGGTTCCGGTAACCCTCCGGCTCTCCGGTTTTCTCCAAAATCACCCGGAACACTTATGGTGTCCGAATATAGTCATCCAATATATCAATCTTTATGTCTCGACCATTTCGAGACTCCTCGTAATGTCCGTGATCACATCCGGGACTCCGAACTAACTTCGGTACATCAAAATGCATAAACTCATAATTACTGTCATCGTAACGTTAAGCGTGCGGACCCTACGGTTCGAGAACAATGTAGACATGACTGAGACACATCTATGGTCAATAACCAATAGCGGGACCTGGATGCCCATATTGGCTCCTACATATTCTACGAAGATCTTTATCGGTCAGACCGCATAACAACATACGTTGTTCCCTTTGTCATCGGTATGTTACTTGCCCGAGATTCGATCGTCGGTATCCAATACCTAGTTCAATCTCGTTACTGGCAACTCTCTTTAATCATTCCGTAATACATCATCTCGCAACTAACTCATTAGTCACAATGCTTGCAAGGCTTATGTGATGTGTATTACCGAGAGGGCCCAGAGATACCTCTCCGACAATCGGAGTGACAAATCCTAATCTCGAAATACGCCAACCCAACATCTACCTTTGGAGACACCTGTAGTACTCCTTTATAATCACCCAGTTACGTTGTGACATTTGGTAGTACCCAAAGTGTTCCTCCGGTAAACGGGAGTTGCATAATCTCATAGTCATAGGAACATGTATAAGTCATGAAGAATAGCAACAACAACATACTAAACGATCGGGTGCTAAGCTAATGAAATGGGTCATGTCAATCAGATCATTCAACTAATGATGTGACCTCATTAATCAAATAACAACACATTGTTCATGGTTAGGAAATATAACCATCTTTGATTAACGAGCTAGTCTAGTAGAGGCATACTAGTGACACTAAGTTTGTCTATGTATACACACATGTATTATGTTTCCGGTTAATACAATTCTAGCATGAATAACAAACATTTATCATGATATAAGGAAATAAATAATAACTTTATTATTGCCTCTAGGGCATATTTCCTTCAATTATTTGGCCAAACCCAATAAATCAGCCTATTGTTTATTTGCTTTCCTGGTAATTTCGGTCAGCCACATGGGCCAAGCCCAACAATTCATTCTTTTATTTTGCTACGACATGGGCTTTTGGGCTCCAGAGTTTTAGATTTTATCTTTTTCAAGAGAAGGTCCACTAGTCTAATGGGGCCCAATTGTCAGGTTCTAATAAGTAGGTCCCGGTTGTCAGGATTATATTCCTCATATTTCAGCGCTCCGATAAATAAATAACCAATATTTACACAATGCTTCAAATAGAGCACAACAAAATATCATGAAAACATAGTTCACGTCATGAATATAATCAAACAGAGCCCAACTTGGTGCATTACAGTCGAACATGGTTCACATCAGAACTAGTTCACATCAGGTAACACAACTAAAAAATCAGAAAAAAAAACTAGCTATCTAAGTATAACTAGCTCCAATAAGCTGGAACTCTATGTTTCTCCCAACTTCTTCGTCCTGGAGCTCACGACGAAACATGAATGAATGACAGCATTTGCAAGTTATCAAACAAAATTGTTAGGAACAAAATAAAGGCAAATCTAACAGCACATTAACTTGTAGGAAGTCTGTGTGCATAAATAAGAGTAAAACAAGAAAAATGAGGCAAAATCAGTGAATACTAGTAACTAACAGCAGCGAGTAAAAACTACTCCAATCACATCAGGTTTACAATCCTATTAAATGCGACATTTTTACCATTTAAGCATGGAATGATTTGATTCAAGAGTACAGACTTGCTACACTATACAGGGGTAATTCAAGACAAGTTAACATAAGAAGTTGACAAAATAAACATAAACAGGTGCAAATCAGTTAATTGAACATTCTGAACATCCAGTAAAAGAAGTAATTCAAGACAAGTTAATTTGTTGTCACAGTAGAATTCTCCTACATACTCTGCATCCGCAAGGAAAGTTCAATATCCTTCCCTTGGTAGTACTCAAATCAGCCCAAGACCAAGATAATCTTTAACAAAACTATAGAAGTTACTCCATGCTTTAACAAAAATACATAAGCTGCACATTCAGGTTGTGATACTCCCAACTTATGCAATTTGACTCAGAGAACAAGAAACCACAACATAACTGATATTGAACATTCCATGCAAGCATAGTTGCACATGCAAATTTAACTGTCTAGTTAAATGCTCTACAGGTCTTCTAAATGCAATTTACAGACATCATCCATTATCTTGAATTACTATTCCATTACCAACATATTTTTCATGATAAGGTGGCAACGACAACCACAGGTGGCATCACAAAGCATGTGTAACAAGAAATTTCCAGTTAATAGGTGGTATTAACGCTCACAAGTAGCTTGTTTCAGCTATATGCATTGGATCTAGATAGCGACGGAACTATCCATGTCAAATATAACAAGTTTATGAATCAATAGTCTAACTAGAGATAGATGCGATAAAAATGTCATATATATTGCAGAAATATCATTTGGCATGCTCAATCAGCTGACTTTAAGTAACTTGGTCAACTACAGCAGCTAGTTCTGAGCGATTGATAGTAACCAGGTGCAAGGGACAAATGAATATGAACTTGGTTAGGACTGAACAAATAACACAGGGGCATAATACCAATCCTACACACTTCACTTCTATGCTGGTAGGAATAGGATAGCAGTACAAGGTAACCCTGCAAACTTTGCTTCAGAGAAGCAGCTACTCACTTTGGACTGACAGAAACAATGCGTCAAACCCACTAAACAAATGCTGAGACGCAATGTCCCAAGCAGAAGCTCCATTCACCTGCAGCAAAACATAACAAAAAGAAGTTCAGAATATCATCTACCAGAACCGTACATCATGCAAGGACGGGCGATCTCCTATGAGCAACAGTTTATTTTCTGAGATCGTAACTAGAAGCTTCAACTTACAGCAAAACAGAGACATGGGATGGATACACGCTCAAAAAGCTACTATACTCTTGGGTTCATGGGGCATCATGAAATTACATAGAATACATTGAGTCCTAGGCATTCAGGTTGCACTAACAAAATCTGATGGGCTATCAACACCCAGATACATCTACTAGTGGCAGTTGATCCCCAGGCATACATCTACATGTGAAGATCTTGCACAAACTATCATCATTCTACCAGTGGCAGTTGATCCCCAGGCATACATCTACATGGAGTATTTGACGGTCAATCACTATACCAGAGTGAAGTAAACAGTAACAGAAATCAACTTTGCCGCCTGGTGCGAGAGGTGAGGAGTACAAATGGAAGTGGGGAGTGAATATGAGCGTATGCATGCAGACTCAAAAGTCTGGATCTGAAAATTGGTATGCAGATTAACCAAGCCTGGATTTTAACGTATGCATACTCATCAAATTCCTAACCAAAGTAGCAAAGCACAACATGGACATGGACATGGCCATGGCAAGAACGCCGGCACCCGGAGCAAAGGGGAGGAAGAAGAGAAGATGGGGATCTCACCTCACCTGTGTTGGTTGCCGATGAGTCCGAAGCACACCGTCGCCGCCACGCGGTGAGGGAAGACCAGCAGTCAAGGCCGGGAGCGCTGGTGGTCGAGCCGCGTGCGGCCGCGACGACGTCGGCTGACGAGAGCCGCGGAGAGGCTCTTCTCCCGGCGCGTGACGGTGGGGAAGGAGTGGACCTCGAGCGCCTCCATCGTGGCCCAGATCGAAGCCCTTGACGACGGCGGATCTGGCCGCGACGACGTCGGCCGACGAGAGCCGCGGAGAGGCTCTTCTCCCGGCGCGTGACGGTGGGGAAGGAGTGGACCTCGAGCGCCTCCATCGTGGCCCAGATCGAAGCCCTTGACGACGTCGGCCGACGAGAGCCGCAGAGAGGCTCTTCTCCCGGCGCGTGACGGTGGGGAAGGAGTGGACCTCGAGCGCCTCCATCGTGGCCCAGATCGAGCGCCTCCATATTTAATGCACAATTTACCAAATGGTTGGGTGTAAAAAGTTTTGATCCACCTCTGGTGAAAAAGACAAATTCCCGCCGATTCAGCTGGAAGCGGGTCAAATTTGAACTGTAGCTGCCTCGTAGTTTGCTCTTTATTTTTTCCAAAAATCATTTCTAGGTACATAAGTATCTTTTTAATCAGAGAAACACCAACAAAATTCCAAGATTCAACCACTAGCTAGGAACGGTCATTCCCGCCGTTTTGACCGCATTTTGAAACGGGCATAAAAAATTAAAAAAAATCAAAAAATTGGGAAACCTTCGCATTGTGTCATCATATGTGGCCAAGTTCCTAGGAAAAATAACAAACTTGTAATACGGCAATTATTTTAAAAAAGTGTTCTCAGAAATGAGCTATCATGTGTGGAGATCAATGGCTTTCAAGCCAAATGATCAATCTTATGGCCACATTCATGGCATAGTTTGTTCAAATGATCTCGTATTGTGCACAAGGGTGCATATTGAAATGGCAAACAATGTTTCCTAAGGAAGTTTTCATTTTCTTTGGACGAAAAAACCATTTTCCATTTTTCGAGTGCCCAAAAGGAGGTTTTTTTGTGAAGGAACTACCAAATAATTGTTGCAAAATTGGACCAAATCATTTTTCTAAAATACGAGGCCATATTTAATGCACAATTGACCAAATGGTTGGGTGTAAAAAGTTTTGATCCACCTCTAGTGAAAAAGACAAATTCCCGCCGATTCAGCTGGAAGCGGGTCAAATTTGAACTGTAGCTGCCTCGTAGTTTGCTCTTTATTTTTTCCAAAAATCATTTCTAGGTACATAAGTATCTTTTTAATCAGAGAAACACCAACAAAATTCCAAGATTCAACCACTAGCTAGGAACGGTCATTCCCGCCGTTTTGACCGCATTTTGAAACGGGCATAAATTTTTTTAAAAAGTCAAAAAATTGGGAAACCTTCGCATTGTGTCATCATATGTGGCCAAATTCCTAGGAAAAATAACAAACTTGTAATACGGAAATTATTTTAAAAAAGTGTTCTCAGAAATGAGCTATCATGTGTGGAGATCAATGGCTTTCAAGCCAAATGATCAATCTTATGGCCACATTCATGGCATAGTTTGTTCAAATGATCTCATATTGTGCACAAGGGTGCATATTGGAATGGCAAACAATGTTGCCTAAGGAAGTTTTCATTTTCGTTGGACGAAAAAACCATTTTCCATCTTTCGAGTGCCCAAAAGGAGGTTTTTTTGTGAAGGAACTACCAAATAATTGTTGCAAAATTGGACCAAATCATTTTTCTAAAATACTAGGCCATATTTAATGCACAATTTACCAAATGGTTGGGTGTAAAAAGTTTTGATCCACCTCTGGTGAAAAAGACAAATTCCCGCCGATTCAGTTGGAAGCGGGTCAAATTTGAACTGTAGCTGCCTCGTAGTTTGCTCTTTATTTTTTCCAAAAATCATTTCTAGGTACATAAGTATCTTTTTATTCAGAGAAACACCAACAAAATTCCAAGATCCAACCACTAGCTAGGAACGGTCATTCCCGCCGTTTTGACCGCATTTTGAAACGGGCATAAAAAATTAAAAAAATTAAAAAATTGGGAAATCTTCGCATTGTGTCATCATATGTGGCCAAGTTCCTAGGAAAAATAACAAACTTGTAATACGACAATTATTTTAAAAAAGTGTTCTCAGAAATGAGCTATCATGTGTGGAGATCAATGGCTTTCAAGCCAAATGATCAATCTTATGGCCACATTCATGGCATAGTTTGTTCAAATGATCTCATATTGTGCACAAGGGTGCATATTGGAATGGCAAACAATGTTGCCTAAGGAAGTTTTCATTTTCGTTGGACGAAAAAACTAATTTCCATTTTTGAGTGCCCAAAAGGAGGTTTTTTTAAGGAACTACCAAATAATTGTTGCAAAATTGGACCAAATCATTTTTCTAAAATACTAGGCCATATTTAATGCACAATTTACCAAATGGTTGGGTGTAAAAAGTTTTGATCCACCTCTGGTGAAAAAGACAAATTCCCGCCGATTCAGCTGGAAGCGGGTCAAATTTGAACTGTAGCTGCCTCGTAGTTTGCTCTTTATTTTTTCCAAAAATCATTTCTAGGTACATAAGTATCTTTTTAATCAGAGAAACACCAACAAAATTCCAACATTCAACCACTAGCTAGGAACGGTCATTCCCGCTGTTTTGACCGCATTTTGAAACGGGCATAAAAAATTAAAAAAATTCAAAAAATTGGGAAACCTTCGCATCGTGTCATCATATGTGGCCAAGTTCCTAGGAAAAATAACAAACTTGTAATACGGCAATTATTTTAAAAAAGTGTTCTCAGAAATGAGCTATCATTTGTGGAGATCAATGGCTTTCAAGCCAAATGATCAATCTTATGGCCACATTCATGGCATAGTTTGTTCAAATGATCTCATATTGTGCACAAGGGTGCATATTGGAATGGCAAACAATGTTGCCTAAGGAAGTTTTCATTTTTGTTGGACGAAAAAACCATTTTCCATTTTTCGAGTGCCCGAAAGGAGGTTTTTTGTGAAGGAACTACCAAATAATTGTTGCAAAATTGGACCAAATCATTTTTCTAAAATACTAGGCCATATTTAATGCACAATTGACAAAATGGTTGGGTGTAAAATGTTTTTATCCACCTCTCGTGAAAAAGACAAATTTCCGCCGATTCAGTTGGAAGCGGGTCAAATTTGAACTGCAGCTGCCTCATAGTTTGCTATTTATTTTTTCGAAAAATCATTTCTAGTTACATAAGTACCTATTTAATCATAAATACGTGGTTTGGTGGCGATACGTCGAGGTTTGGGTGGTGGCCGAGGGCCCCAACTCTAGAGCGCGTAAACTCGCATGCCCGCCGCATGGTCACCGCGTGACCGTGGTGTTGCCATGTGTTCTGGGCGGCCTAGGCATGTCTAGTGGGTTGGGCACTCCCCAGGTAGGTGCTAGGAAGAAAATTACAACATAAGATTCTCACGAGGAGACCGATCGATGCTCAAACATGAATTAGCAGCCAAGTGTTTTATTAGCGGTACGGGAAATGTACATGGCTAATGGGCGTGAGTTTTGGCTGAGGATGATCAGTTACTAAGGAGACCGTCTTCACAAATTTTCAGCTCAAAAGGAGGAGCCTAGGTGCTACTTGCTTTGCAAACTACCACGCTGGACATGACTACGAATGTTGAAGCTCGGCTCAAAATAATAAATGGATTGAGCTGGCATTTGGTGGAGGATGGTTATTTGGGCATAGGAAAGCGCTGTAGAAAATGGATACTATTTGGACATGCCAAAGTAGTACTTCCTTCACAATGCTCTTCTATGGACAGAAACGTGGGAAAACTAGTGAGAGAGATTGGATGAATGAAATGAGCTCAAAATTGGTGTAGGTAAGTTACTTAGGTATGGTCATGCACTGGTAAATTTTCAGATCATTTCGGTAAGCCTAGCTAGTACTTACTTCACAAAGCTTCTCTCGAGGTAGAAACTTTGGAAATTTCCCGAGAAAGATTTACTAGGAAAATTGAGCTGAATATTATCATGTGGCAATGATTTGGGTGTGGAAGAGTGCCCGAAAAGTTTGAGGGTAATAGGAGGGGTCTATATAACACTTGCTTTGCAACGTGCCAATTTGGCCATAAAATATAAATTGAACCTGGGCTCACATAGATGATTTGACTGAGCTGCAATTTGGAGGAGGGTGATAATTTGGGCATATGAAGGAACTGTATAAATTTCATGTCATTTAGAGATATAAAAAAGGCACTTCCTTCACAATGCTTCTAGGTGGACAAAATTTTTGGAAATTTGCCGAAGAAGATTTGCTAGGCAAATGGAGCTGAATTTTGTCATGCGGTAATGATTTGGATAGAAAAGAGTGCCCAAAAATTCCGAGGGCAATCAAGAATATATAAATAGCACTTCCTTCATAAAGTGTTGTTGTGAACAGAATAGGAAAATGAATATTGTTGAATTAGTTTTGAACTAGGCAAGGAAGGATTTTTACATATTTGATGAAGATATGACCCAGAGAATTTATGAGATTTTTTTTGGGAATTTTGGGAATGATAGAAATATAGGTTGCTTCACAACCTAGGGAAAAAACTGCCACATGGACATGACACATAGGCAAAACTGATGAGATGGCGCCTAGTCATCACAACCCACCACAATCTACAAGGCTATGACCATCTATATTGATCATTAACAACTAGAAATAAGGCAGCGGACTAGCACTGTTTGCTTTGTGACCATTTCGTGTAAGGAAATTACGACCTTTCTGACCAAAATGGTCGCAATGGTTTAGGGTTTGGAGCCCCCTGAACAGCTTTTGACCAATTGGTCTAAAATGGTCATAAATTTATGACCAATTCTTCGAGGGTCACTGACAGAAGGTCATAAGTTGACATATTTCTTGTAGTGTAGGATCTTCACCAGTTAGAACATTTAGTGCAGGTGCTAATTTGCATTTATGCCCATGGGACCAGGGATCACCACATCGCCAGCATTTGCCAGGTTCTCTTGCTCTCAAGGAAGTCGTTGGTTGCTTGGAATCATTTGGTTTGTCTAGAGAACTGGCACTTCCCTTGCAGTAGTTTGTTGCAGGTTTAGAAACTCTGGAATATTGGTTTTTTTTCTTTTTCTCACTAGCTCCTTGCTCTAGATCTACTGCCAACCAATAAGCTTCGGTCAGTGTTTTAGGTCTGAGTGGTCTGAGCTGATATTTCAGGTGAGTTCTGAGACCATTGACATAGCATTTAACGAACCATTCCTCTGAACTCAGTGGATTTTCCTCTTGTACATCTGCCATCAGATCCTCAAACTGCTGCGTGTAATCCACTACTAACAGTGTATTTTGTTTCAGAGTGTTGAACCTTTCTGTCAGGTCATAGGAGTTGGAAGGAGAGAACCTGTGAAGTATTTCTTCACAAAATTGAGGCCATGAAACCTTCTTTTCTAAGAGACCTGGTCTTCTGAGCCAAATATCAGCAGGACCCGTAATATACAGTTGAGCAAGACTGACTTTCTATTCAGTGGGAGCACCCGCCATCTGAAAATACCTGTCACACTGTCTGATCCAGCCTGCTAGGTTTTGGCCCTCAAATTTGGGAAAGTCCATATGTGGTCCTTTTGTAATGGATTTGAGAAATTGTGTTCTCATCTCATGTTCATACTGGGTATAGTAATCTTCCCATTGTGACCTGACTGCTGGTAGTTGGAAGTTGTGGAAAGCAGGAGTATGGGCAGTAGGAATTGGTGCAGATGGTACTGCCTGGCCAATGGTTTCGCCGTTTCCAAAGCCTGGTGGAACAGGGCGTCTGCTAGTGTGGAGAGGTGGTAAGTTGGGTGGGATTTGAGTGGCCAACACTCTGGTTTTTTCCTGTTCAGGAGCCAACCGTTTCCGCAGTTCATCAGTCAAGGGTCGAGGCTGTGCACCAGCATCGTCAGGCGCAGTTGTGGAGTTGTTTAGGTCCTCCGCATTAGGGGGTGGAGCTTGTGTTGGCCGAGTAGCTGGGGACGCCTCTGACGTGCGGAATGTTTTCAGCACCTCTGACATTGCTGCAAGCTGTTGATTTAGGGGCGTGACTACATCTTGAACGCCACCCATGACCTTGGTCATGGCATCTTGCTTCAAATTGAGGGCGTGAACGTCCTTCCTGAGGTCGTCGAGCTCGCCACGCATTTCTTGCGTTTGTTCTCTGTTTTGGACCACGTCTCCTTTCATAGCCAAGAGATCTGCGACTTCAGCTTCGTCCAAGCTTGGCTTCGAGCGTCCCATCTTGATCAGAGGCCCTGGAGAGGAATTTTACCGCCGGATCTGGCCGGGAACCCGTCCCAGAGGTTTGATCCTGCCGCCACCTTCGATCCCGCCTCCAGAATCAGCACCGCTCGCTGCCAACCTGGGATTTGACACTTGAGCAGTGCGCTCAAGCAACCAGTTGACGCCGACGAGCTGCCGACGAATTCGTCTACCGCCGCCAACGCCGCCCCGATACCTCCGCCGCCAACGCCGCCGCTGCTCGAAACAAGGGTGGGAAGGGAGGGATTCACCGGTATCTTTCCGATCTGCCGCTTCTCCGAGGAAAACCTACGCTCATGATAGCAATTGTCACACCCCGCTCATGATCAAACAAGAACTATGGCAGAATTTTTCAGATTTGGGGAGAGGAGAAGGGGAAAGTAGCCCCTTTCGCTAGGGTTTGTATTGCTATAAGATATAATATCTGTTTACAGAGATAACTCTCGAGAATTCACCATGACCAAACAGAAGGAGGGTCGCTGGCTTATAAGCTCAGCTGACACGGTGAAAGGCTACAGTTCCGACAGGTGAATTGCAGCGGTGAAAGTAAAACAGTTCAATCATAACGGCGAGCATCGTGAGCCATTAGATCTTCTTAGCTGGCTTCAATCTTGTACGTCCGTTAACTGAAACTGGTTGACACTAGTTACTGAATATGCAGGCCTGACAGCTCGTCGCCGGGACCCTCTCCACCTGTGTCCAGTCGCTCGAGACCAAGACCAAGGTTCTCTTTCTCCCCCCCCCCCCGCCTTCGCTTCCTGTCCCTAGGGCACGCATGATTGCTCTGTTCACCCCTGGATTGACGGTACCCTACCCTAGATTGACCTTCTTTATCACTCGCCCATGCCAGATTCACGATTAAACTAATTGCTAGAAGCAGACGCCATTGCTTCTGCCGGGATGCTACTTTTAACTAGTGAATTAATTGTAGAGTCCCAACTCTCTGCAGCGTTGGGAAGAGTTGTTGCTATAGGTTGAAAACTTGAAACAACCCTAGCCAAGCCTAAATTCGCCAAATTAAGAGCTATATGTGCCCGGGACCTTGTGTCCAGTCCGGTATAACAACTCATGCTACTAGTTTCTATTTTTTTTAGAAAAGGAGGATGACCCCCGGCCTCTGCATCTGGGCGATGCATACGATCACTTTATTAATTATTAACACAAAACCTTACAAAGCCATACAACAGCAAGACTAAAGCCACCGTCTAAGCAACAACTGTCGCTACACCTATCCAATTGATGAAGGGGCGCAGATAGTCTGGGCCTACTACCAAACAGACATCGCAGCCAAACCTAAACATCTAAGACCTGAGGTCCCAACCAGGACGCCTGCCGGGTATGGGGCACCTACCAGTTCGGCGCACTCCTCAACTAGGACGCCTGCCGGGTATGAGGCCGCCGCAGCCACCTGCCACAAATCCATCTTCAGAGCTATACTGTTGCATGTACCGTGTCAGGTCTCTCTGCCATCGACGCCACCACGACGCCCGACAGCGTCGTCCTCCTGCGCGAGTCCATCCTCCCACAGCGAACTCCGAATCTGCACTGCACCATGCCGTCAAGATCCGTCGCCATCAGTGTGTAGGATGAAGCACCGCTCCACCAAAGAATCCGTCCTCTGATCCCTTGATCACGTGTGTACCTCCAAAAATGACGCCCCCAAGGGAGGAACAATACCAGAGCGCCGCTGTCATCCGATCATCTGATTTAGGGTTTCCCCCGGAGGTAGCGGAGAGTGGCCTTGAACTTCTCCACGGCGATGCCTTCAAGAAGGGAACGACGCAAATAGCGCCGCCACCGCCGGCCTTAGCAGAAGCCGAAGGCAAGTTTTCACCCAGATCAGTTTGAAGGAATCCAACTCTCGTGCACGGGCCACCGTCACCACCAGCACCACCAGGCAGACCCTGGAGTACCGGCAGATCAGCGAGCCACTGGCACCACCGCATCCAGATCGCCGGCCATGCCGGGTCGCCGCCATCCCCCGCGCCGTCCGGGTCAGAGACGGAGCTGCCGACCGCGCACAGGGACTGCCGCCGCCTGCACACGCCGGAGCGCCGCCGAGATCCCAGCGCCCGCCATCGCTTGCCGACGCCAACCTCCGCCCGAGCACTGGCGCCACCGTGGAGCCATCAGATCGGGAAGGGAGACGTCGCGCGCCGACCACCCTCGCGGACCCCGCCGCACGCCCGAGCGCCGGCGCCACCGCGACGCCATCAGATCGGGAGGAGGAGGAGCCCATGCCTCGCCGCCCCGCGCAGACCACGCCGCCGCCATCGCCGCAGCGCCACCAAAGGGGAGCCCCGCAGATCCGCTGGCGACCCGACCTGCCGCCGAGCCGAGCGCCGCCGCGAGGGCCGGCCGTCCCGCACCGCCCAGGAGCCTCGCGAGGAGGGAGGGAGCCCCACCGCCGCCGACGCACACGCGGGCTTTGCCCGGTGTCGTCC
Organism: Triticum monococcum; assembly: GCA_034509565.1. Taxonomy (NCBI): domain Eukaryota; kingdom Viridiplantae; phylum Streptophyta; class Magnoliopsida; order Poales; family Poaceae; genus Triticum; species Triticum monococcum. Next base: position 746,335,236 of record CM067843.1, on the reverse strand, counting down.
CCTGACGGCGGCGAGGGAGAAGAAGGGCGAAGAAAGGGAGCGGCGGCGGCGATCTATGGTTCCGCCCGGGCCGCTCGCGAGAGCGGCACGGGGGACGGGACGGGAATCTCTATTCCTCCTCGATAGATGGTAGCCTAGATTGATCGTCCGTGTCACTTGCCGCCGCCAGATTCATAACTAAGAACTGCTGGAAGAGAAGCAGACGAGATTGCTCTGCTCATGTTTTTTAGCATACTTAATTAATTGTAGTTGCCCAACTCTCTTCAGCACTGGGAAGAGTTGTTGCTATTAAGATCTCTATTAAGCCCATGGTCCGTCTCAAACCGCCAAAGCAAAATTGCCAATTAAGAACTCTATTAAGCCCATGGCTCGTCTCTGCCCCTGTGGCTGGTCTAGCAGAGCGAGCCTAATAATAAAGTCATGTTACTAGTTTCTACCTTAGCTGCATAATAATACATATATATGTAGTTGTGGGTTCCTATCCCCATGTAAGCTAGTGGAGGGAATTTGTTTTGCCGTTTTCAAACCAATTCTGTCGGTGCTAGGTCGTTCTTTGGGAGATGTTTGTTAGTTCAAATCATTGTTGCGTGACAATGAGATAGCAGTAGGCACGGATTGTAGATATGGCTGCTCAACTATCTCTGAATGTGAAAAACAGAGAGCAGTGTTAACGCTGTGGGAGGATGTTAATATATGAGTCAGACACAAACGACTCAAGTGTTTCCCGCGAGCGGGGGGGCGAACCCACGCGCCGCCGCCTCCAACCCTTCCCCGTCCCCTCCCCCTCCCCGCCGCCGCTGGCTCGCGCCGCCGGGCAAAGCCCGGCCGGCGTCAGCGGCGGCGGGCCCTCCTCCCTTCGGCGCGGTGTGGTGCTGGCGCGGGACAGCGCCCTCACGCGAATGCGCGCAGCCATGCAGGGCGGCGCGGCGCGGATGCGTCCGGGGCGGCCGAATGGCGGCTCTCTGGTGCGGAGGCGCGGGTGGCTGCAGATTCGCGGCCAGGCGGGGCGTGCCAGCGCGGGGCGGCCGTAGTGAGCTTCTCGGTCTAGATCTGGATCGGGGGCTCCTCCGGCCTGCTGCACGTGGGCGGTGCGCCCTGTCGGCGGCGGCTGGATCCCGGGGCGGCGGCCCTGGAAGGTGGCGGCCGGTGAAGCTCAGGCTTCCCGCGGCGGCATGGCGTGGTGCAGTCCCTATCCAAGGCGGATCTGCATCGGTGATCTCGTGGTTTGGCCATGGATTGGTTCAGATCAGAGACGGTGATGAGTGTGCGGGATCCATCCCGGCGGCTCTCGCGGTTTGGCGAGGTGGGGTGGGAGCCCTCCTCCCAGGCTCCAGTGGTGGCGCATTCAGGCAGTGGCTGGTGCGCCAGGGCTCCTACGGTGGCACTGCTGTTGCGGTTGGTCGCCGGATCTAGGCGGCTAGATCTGGGGCTTTGAAGGCGGTCGAGACAGTGCACAGGTTGTCGGGTGGATTTCTTGGAACTGATCCGGGTGAAAACTTGGTCTTCGGTCATTGGCCGGAGCCGGTGATGACGATGCTCTTATCATCATTTCCTTCATGAAGGCATCATTGAGGTGAAGCTCCTAACCCCACCCAATACCTCCAGGGGAAACCCTAGATCAGTTGATCAGACGATGGCGGCATTCATGTGTCGTTACCCCCTTGGGGGCGGCATTCTTGGAGATGCACTCGGCCTCGAGGGACCAGCGAATGGCATCTACGGTGGAGCGGTGTTTCTTTCTACATATTCTTGGCGGCGGTTCTCGACGGCATGGAGCAGTGGAGGCTTGGCGTCAGATGTGTGGCGAGGGACATGCGCAGGAGGTCGACGTTGTCTGGCGTCGTGGTGGCGTCGATGGCAGAGTGGCCTGACAAGGTCGATGCGTCAGTACATGCTTTGAGGATGGATCGAGGGAAGACGGAGGTGACGGCCCTTTGCAGCGTGTGCGTGTGGTACTCACTGAGAGTGCGCCGGACCGGAGTGTTACCTAGTCCCGCCTATGTGGCTTGGATGGGGCATCCGGCGTTAGATGTTAGGCTTTCGTGCGCTGTCTGTTTGGTATTTGGCCCGGACATTCGGCACACCTTCATCAAAGGGATAGGAGTAGCGACAGGTGTCGTCTAGATGGTGGCCTCGGGCTTACTGTTGTATTACTTTGTAAGGTCTTTTTGAATAATAAATAATATGGCCGCATGCATCACCCAGATGCAGAGGCCGGGGGTGATTCCTCCTTTTTTAAATAAAAAAAGGAGAAATTATGTGTGTCAGTTGGAGAACATTGTTTGCACAACCTTGGGTCTTCTGGACTTGAATTGGATTTATAACTGGAGCAAACCATCCTTTTTATCTAATTTTGCTACTAATGGGAAATGCTTGGAAACTTGGCCATAGTGACCCAATCGTTCACTTGAATTTCTGACCATGTGATTGATCTTCTGTAGCACTTAAAATCCAAGTGAATGCATTGACGGCTATGGTTATTTGTATACTTGCTGAAATAATTGATGATCTCCTTTTCCCTTTCAGGATAATGTCTTTGTTTAGCTGATCTATACAATTGAATACCAGGTTGTTGAGGAGAATGCAGATGATGCAATCTACAAGTTACAGAATCCCCCAACAGCAAATTCAGTCCTACGTCTTTGATGGTAAATATTCATATCTTGCTGTGTTGTTTATAGTGTTTCTTTAAAGCCTAAGCTCGTGTTCTTTCTCTGGATATTAGTGGTCTGAGCCATAGTTCCAAGAATGGAGCTGGACAGTCTTTTTGAGCAGAAAAATGATGTTGCAAAGGCTGTACTGGAGCTTGAAAAGGCAACCCCATTAACCTGTTTTTCTTATTACATGTGGTACTTAGTGCCACGGCGCATCATTACATGTATTTAAGTCATTCTGCCGGCTCAGAAGTCGAAAAGCGTTGAGATCCTGATGTATAATATTATAGTTGTGTACCCTTTGTATTTTCCCTGTTATAAAAGGAGTTTTTTGCGTGTTGTACCACACATGTACGTGTATAGCCTATGGCCACCTAGGAATACGGGTTTGAGTCGTGCCGCTTCGGATCTGGGGGTTTGCGTTTAGTGCAATTGTTGCTTGTGTAGTGTGGTCGACGAGGGTATGTCGCTTGTGTCGTGCCCACTGTTTGGTCTTTGATCTAGTTTCACTTGTAAACTAAATCAATCCTCTTTTTGAATGAAATCACATTTAGGTGAACCCCCCCCCCCATGTCGGTTTTAAAACTAGAAAAACATCCCACCCCAAACTCGACATTATAAACGTGTTTGTTTTAATATTGTGAATTTGGTACCAGCCACCTTGCACACAAGTGATACCTTGCTCATAGTTCGTAGTTATCTTTTAGTTTTAATACCGATGCTAACACTATTTATCTAAATTTTAATTTGTGTTGCCCAATCTGATGTTAGTATGAAAGTTTGTACAAGTGCACGTCAAGATCAAACTAGAGAAGCCCCCCTTGAGGTTCTTAGGGAATGTTGAGCTGAGGTAAACTACCCCTAATGTTCCATGTCTATATGAGAAGATGCTGCTTTTTTGCACAGATTACGATGCGATTGACCATGTTATAGAACATTGTGGGGATGGGGTTCATGATCCAAAGGAGTTTCAGGTTGGTGATTTGATGATGGTTCCAACTTAGATGTGTTTGCAGCCTAGAAATGGTTCATTGCTCAGCCTCGTGGTATTTTTACCACCTATGGGAGAGGTGGCTGGGGAAATCTAGGCATGACTCGACCCGATTTGTAAAGAGAAGGATGATTTTGACCCTGCGGATGGAAATACATGTACATGCAGTGCCAATGCAAACAAATGTTAATTTAGGGGATTCTGGTACGAAGCCACCTTGCAAGCTGTGATTGATTGCACGCAACTCCTCGTCTATCAAGGACCCTCCCATGGCCCAGGGGAAATAAAGTGACATGTCTTAAGACCGTGAGGGCAAAATTGGGATGAGTAATTCAACTCAGGGTTCCTCTTTGCAAGTTCAACTCGAAAAGGAAGAGGATGGCAGAGCATGCCGCTCTTGATAGCGTTTTCACCGCTTCCCCATACCTCGTGTGAACTCTCCGTTCCCAGCCGATTTGACTTGGCGTCCTTCCCTTGTTTGTGGGTTATGTGTCACGGACTTGGTTCCGCATCCCACGTTCCCTTGCTGAGCGTCCCTAGCCTTGGCGACAGGTAGCGACGTGCACTTGGGCGCTTGGCGTCCTTGGGTAAGTTCGGGGGCGGTGCCCGAGCTTGCAGCTATGGTGACAACTTGCATGGGAGCACATGATGTAGGAACAAGGCAGCACACGAATAATTCGCAGCCAGGAAGAGGATGCCTAGCCGGACTTGCAGGCAGTGGAGAGTACACAAGACGTGTGGGAAGGGGTGAAAATGCTAACCTGAGCGGACTACTGCTGCCATTAGTCAGCCTTTAGACTCAGAGCCGACCGGCGAGGGTATGGCGATAGTGGAATCAAGGAAGATGGGAAGAGGACACTGAGAGGAGAAAGGCATCATCCGCCGCCCTATGCTTGTGCATCAGCCGTGATGATGGACAGTCGTGGGTAGATTCGATGTTTACAGTGGATCTGCTACTCGGGATGGCATGGCATGGTTGTTGTGGAGTGAAGTGCCACAACTATCGTGGTTGTGTTTGGTTGTTGGCGGTTGGGCAATCTGATACGGGCGCTGTTGTCATGTAGTCTGAGCTCCCTTGTGTGGCTCTGTGGTTGTGAAAGCCCTGCACTCATTATGGTTCGCGCCAATGACGACGGTGACCTTGCACGTTGTTTCCTTCCTGAAAGTTCTCATTGTGGTGCTAAATTCCTCTCCATCGTGATTGTCGGTTTGGTAGGGTTGCTTTATGGTCAGGCTCGATGGATGTCAGAGCGGCAGCTTCAGATAATGGTTGTATGCTGAGCTACGACTTCGGATGGTGATGCAACAACACTTAATGGGTAGGTCTTTGAAACCACATTGCAAGGGTGGTGTCCTGATCCTATTAGGGCAGCGAGTTCGTCGGCACGGTCAATGCGATTGCGGGTTCGGTATGGCTGCTATGTCTGGGCAGTAGCCTCAGATCTTTGGTGCAACATTTTTGGTATGAAGTGGTTGTCTTTTTTGGAGGTTTGGGCAGTAGCCTAAGGTATTTGGTGCAACGTTTGTGGTCCGAAGTGGTCGTCTCTTTTGGAGAGATAGAATCACCAAAATCCTCAAGCTCATGGTGGATCGACAACACTAAGTTTGGAGAGATAGAAGCCGTGTTGTGCTCTAGTCTAGGCCTTTGTGAAGAAATCATCAACCTGTAAATTGGAAGGCACGTACTGAAGAGCAATAATTTGATCTCGCACACTTGAGCACATGAAGGAAGCATGAACACTAATATGCTTAGTGAGCTCATGGTTCATAGGGTAGCACACAATACTACTTGTACTCTTTGACAAGAGAGAGTAGGTGTAGTGACAGAAACACCAAAATTATCAAGCAGTCATTGTAGCCAAGTCACCTTTGCTGCTAAAAGAGCCATAGCTCGCAAATCGGCCTCTGCACTTGAACAAGAAAGTGAAGTATGTTTCTTTGTCTTTCAGGCAATGAGAAAACCACCAAGAAATACATAGTAAGTAGAAACAGACCGGCGAACTTGAGCATGGGAAGAAGAGATGGCGAGAGAGAGTCACGTGAAGGTATCATAGAACATGATGGACGTGACTGTAGTGGATTGTAGTGGGAGTAGAGACAAACTGACATAGAATGTGAATGGGATGTGGAATGTCCGGAAGAGTGATACCGAAATAGACAAGACTCCCAACAAGATGACGGTAGCGCGTCAGATCAGACAAAGGCTCACTGTGAGAAGCATAGAGGTGGACGTTGAGCTCCATAGGAGTCTCAACATTGTGCTCACCAATAAAATAATTACGAGTAAGAACGTCTTGGATATACTTCTTGGGAAATAAAGAAGCCATTAGAGGTTGTAGAAACATCGTCCCCATGGAGCTAGCGAAGTGGGCCAAGATCAGACATGAGAAACTAGTCACTAAGAAAAGCCTTCACAAAGGCAATTTACATCGCCAGTGATGATCATGTCATCGACACATAGAAGAACAGTCCGACCACGAGCTGAAAGGTGAATATACAGTGCAGGGTCATGAGCACTAGTCAGAAAACCAACCACAGTCACCACTAAGACGAATCACTCAAACCAGGCACGAGGGTTTGTTAGAGAGAGCGACGAATACTACGAATCATGCCATCAGGACTAGAATACCTAGGTTGTGTCTACGTGTAAACCTCCCCATGCAACACACCATTAAGAAAGAAATTTTCGATATGAAGCTGAGAGACAGACAAATGGCGAATAGAAGCCACAATGAGAAGTGTGCGATGAGTAGTCATGTGGGCCACAAGAGCAAATGTCTTGCCGTAGTCATGGCCATATTCTTGTTGAAAGCCACGAACCACATGATGGGCTTTGTAACGCTTAAGAGAACCATCAGTCTTAACCTTGTAGAACCACTTATAAGTGATGGTACAAGCACGGGGAGGAAGGGAAATGAGATCCCATGTGCTAGTGAATTCACCAACAGCAATTTCCTCTGCCATGGCATGTTGTCGTTCGGGATGAACAATAGCATCACGATTAGAAGTCGTGTTGAGAAGAGCGACACCAGAATAACCGTAGCGTAAGTTGATCTGGAGGCAGTGCATTGCCAATAGAAGGTGGCATGGGGCATGGTAGTCGAGGGAGATGGCACATGAGAAGAATCCACAACACGCGAACAACCATTGTGGTAAAGAAGAGGATGAGGGGGAATCATCGTAGAAGCCTCAGGGGATGAGCAAGGTGAGGTAGGCTTAGGTAACGAACGAGGTGGGGAAGCCATAGCTGACGATGGCATAGAGTCTATAATAGTAGTACAGGAAGACGTGATGGGATGTGTGGACGAGGACATTGCATGAGTGATAGGTGTATCGGGAAAAGTGAGGAAAGAAATATCATCAATGGGGAGGCCGGAGGAGAGGATGGACATGGATAGAGGATGAGACTCATCAAAAGTCACATCCTAAGAAATGTGCATCCGACAACAAAAAGGATCCCAACACGGATCATCCTTCTGCTCATCACTGTAACACAAGAACACACATTCAACAGACCGTGCAGTCAGTTTGATGCGTTCACCGAGGGGGGCAAGAACAACATAGCAAAAGCAACCAAATAAATGAAGCGTTGAGTAGTCACAAGAATGGCTAAAAAGATGCTCGAGAGGAATGCTGAATATCGATGGGATAGGTGGAAGCAGAAACAACCTCAACCCAAAATGGAGGCGAAATAAGAGGCAACCATCAACGCATGAGCCCCCTTAAGGTGACGATGCTTGCACTCATCAACACCATTCTGAGCATGAGCACCAGGACAAGCGAATTCAGCAAGTGTGCCCTGCTCAACAAGGAATCCGCCTAGCAAATGAGAGAGATACTCACGAGCAGAATCTACACGGAAGACATGGATAGGAGTGGAAAACTCGGTATGAACCGTGGCGGCAAACGTCAGACCATAGATAAGACTCACTACAAGAAGACATAAAATATATCCATGTGTCTAGAGAAATCATCTATAAAAATAATATAGCAACGATCTCTCCTTTTGAGGCAAAGGGGGCTAGAACCCAAACATTAGAGTGAGCAAGATCAAAAGGACGCTGAGGCATAGTCTCGCTATGAGGATAAGGTAAATGAACCTATTTACAAGTCGACAAACCTGGCAGTCTAAAGACACACCGCTAGAGATAGATCCAAGAAGATCACTCCAATTAAGGATGGGAGATGAGAGCCACACAAGTGACCTAAGACGATGATGCCACAAAGAGTCGGTAGTCAAGGTAACAAAGGCGAAGAGACTGACGACAGTGGCAGCGCAGGGAAGATGAAACCAGTCAAGCTCCCGAAGACCCTGTGATTCACAACGCCGAGGGCCAGCACCAAGTAGAGGACCCGTGTGATGATTCTAGTCAAAACAAGAGGCAAAGTCAAGAATGACCACAACCAGAGTCGACAATCTAACAATTTGAAATGTGTAAAAGAAGGAACATGATGAGACAAAGTGCTAAGAGCACCTCGACTACCAGTTGGGAGGGAAGTACCATCAGTAATACGAACATGATCATGAGAATCTAGAGGTTTGAGTGGAGGGCAAACTGGGAGAATCACGAGTCATATGAAAAGACGCGCCACTACCAAGGATCCATGTAAATGTACCTCAATGTGTGAAAAGTGGTCTCAGTACTAGTACTAGAAGAATCAGTAGGATCCATGGAAATGTACCTGACTGTGTAAAAAGTGGCTCTTAGTACAAGAAGAATCAGTAGCGTAACCTGCAAAACTGTCGATGGAGAACTAAAAGAAGCATCTAGGAGACATTGAAGTCTTGTAATCTCCAGCGTGGCCAGTGGCTTAACTGAAGAGGCCAACAAAGAAGCGCCAGGCAATGAAGAGCCAGAAGCAGTAAGTAGCCGTCGAAGTCGTGCAATCTCTAGCGTGGTGAAGGACAATGTTGAGGTGGTTGACGTAGAACTACCAGAAGAGTTGAACTACCAGAAGAGGAGTGGCCACCAGCACCTGTGTAAGCCGCTAGAGACGGTGAAGCACGACTAATACCGGCTGTGGAAGTCGGTGGAGGAGATGAGGTTGCAGGCACACAAGCACTAAGCACTAAGGGAAGGTGCATGTGTGAGAGGACGTCAACGGGAGCGCTGACGCATCATACATGAGGAAAAGGTGGCAATGACTACTCTGATTCGGAAATGGACTCGACCAGTGTGTAATGGGTACTCGGGGCTATTCTCCGTGACTCAGCTGGTGGGCTTTATAGCGGCTATACATGATACAAGCAACAAGCCCTCGATGTTTCTTCTATAAAAGCTGAAGCAGTTCTGATTGGCCTCCAACTAGTAGAAGGAATGGAAAATCAGCGGTGGAGCATTGGAGATTGTTCAAGCTATCCATAACCCGTAAGAGTATCGTACTTCAGGTGTGGTGGTGACTATAAGGCACTGCGGGCAAGAAACATGCCGAGTATAGCTTCGACAAGGCGACTATAAGGCATTATCGGCACCAAATTGCTTGCACGACGGCTACAACCCAAGATGGATAAGTTGGTCGCCCCATGCCAAAGTGCCTTCATCAAGCAAAGATCAATTCTCGACAATTTTGTGTTTGTTCGTGGTCAAATAAAGTGCCTGAAAATGTCTAAAACACCATCAGTACTAGTCAAAGTGGATATTGCAAAGGCCTTTGACAGTATTTCTTGGGAATTCTTGCTGCAACTTCTACAACAACGAGGGTTCAGTAGCCGGTGGACTGATTGGATTACAGGGCTGTTGAGGACATCCTCTACCAGAGTATTGATCAATGGAGAGCTAACCGAGGTCATACAGAATGCGAAAGGGTTGCGCCAAGGAGACCCATTATCACCACTCATGTTTGTCATTGCTATGGACACCTTGGCATCAATGGTGAACTATGCAACGCAGACCGGCGTCCTCAGCCCACTTGGAAAGGGCTGCTCCACCCTAAGGGCTTCATTGTATGCTGACGATGTCATCTTCTTCCTGAACACCCGAGAAATTGAATTCTGGGCCATCATGGAACTTCTTCGACTGTTCGGTGAGGCAACGGGACTGCATGCCAACTGGAGCAAGAGTGCGGCCATCCCAATAGGAGGTGCAGATACCCACACCATCACAAACCTGGTGCAGGACTCCGGCTGCCCGGTGGCTGCTTTCGCCATAACTTATCTCGGGATGCCGCTATCAAACTCCAGGATGCGTCGTGTTGATCAACAACCAGCCATTGATAAGCTAGCCAAACGCATGGGAGGGTGGAAGGCCAGGCATATAGCGTTGCCTGGACGTGTCAAGCTCGTGCGTGCCACCCTATCGGCCATGATCATCTTTCAGCTTATGGTCCTGGATCCCCCAATGTGGTTGCTTAAAAAGGTAAACAAGCTGCTCCGTGGCTTCCTTTGGGCTCATGATGAGGAGGCCACGGCTAGTAAATGCTTGGTGAACTGGTCTGCTGTCTCCCGCCCGCGCGAGTTCGGTGGTCTTGGCATCCCGGATATTCAGAAGCAAGGGAGAGCTCTGCGCTGCCGCTGGCAATGGTATCACTGGACGGATCCTACTAGGCCATGGCATACTCGGCCCTTGCCCGCGGACCCTTCTGCCGACGGGCTCTTTCGCGCATCAACGACCATCGTTGTCGGGGACGGCAGACTTACACCGTTCTGGGACTCCCACTGGGCGAACGGGCTGCGCCCCGTGGATCGATGGCCGGAGCTGCTGCGCCACTGCACCAAGTGCCGCCTCTCTCTTCGGGAGGCTGTCACTGGCAATCGATGGATGCGACTTCTGAAGCCGAATCCTTCCTCTTTGGTGCTCAGACAGTTGTGCAGCCTGGCGGAGTTGGCCAGCGGAATCAACTCCAACGACAGTGTGGCAGACCATGTCATCTGGCGTTGGACGGTGGACGGTACTTACACTGCCAAATCGGCATATCGATGCCAATTTGAAGGAGCTCTGCGATCGGACGACAAGACGCTAATCTGGTCTTCTAAGGCTGCACCACGGGCCAAGACGTTCATCTGGCTCGCCGCCCGTGGACGGTGCCTCACAGCAGATAACCTGGCTGTTCGAGGCATTGCGCACAACCCAGTTTGCCTGCTCTGCTTAGCTGCACCGGAGACGGCCAAACACCTGCTGGTAGAGTGCACCTATACCAAGCGGCTGTTGATGGGTATCACTGACAATCTTGGAGGCTCCTTCCTGCAGCTCAGGCAAATGGTGGCTGCACCACTGCCAAGCCAAACACTGAAAGACAATTGGAGCGTGCAGCTGCGCTTGCTCCAGGGTGAGGAAAAGAAGACCTGGAAATCGGCCATCTGCTTGGTTTCGTGGATGCTTTGGAAAGAACGCAACAACCGCGTCTTCAACGCCGCCGAGTGCACTGTTCCACAGCTCAGGGGACGCATCAAGGATGAGGCGAGAAGCTGGTCGGCGGCTGGTATAAACCTGTTAGACAGACTCTTTGAGCCACCTTGAGTGCTGCAAATCATCTTCTTGTTGTTGTTGTATACTGGTCGTGCCAGCTGGAAACCAGCTCCAAAACACACTGATCTCCCTAACTGTAGCTCTACTGCAATTTGTATTTCTCCTTCTGATTAATCAATGAAATATGGCCCTATGGCCATCTTTTCGTCAAAAAAAGAAACAATTGAGGTATCACATGAACTTGCTCGCTTTAGCTTGATTGAGAGATCCTCTGAGGTCCATAGTAAAGGGTGAAACTGGATCGGATAATTGCCGGACTGAATTCGGTTCTGAATTCATAGGATATGGGAAGAAAAAACGCTATCAGGCGGATGCGGAACCAGATAGCAGATACCTACGTTGGATCGGGAATAGGATGCGGTGCAGGCATTATCCGACAGGTACCAGATTATCCATATTTATGATCAGATTATCTTGTCTAAATTTTTTGAATTAACCGATATTTAAGTCAGGTAGGTCCAGCAGCTAGCCAAAAACTGACACAACAAATTCTTTTTTTGAGACAGCCAAGAGGCACTCAACTCGCAACGTGGGTGCATAGCTATTAGCTAATTCGTCGACTTTCCAGCTTCCCTGGTCTACGCACACACACCCATTCTTTTTTATAGTGGCAACCCATGGTACCTGCGCTTGGGTGAGGGAGGTGGTACTAAACAATCGCCTTCGACCCCCGTAGGCAGTTCACAACGTTTTTTTAGATGAAAGCAGTTCGCTGTTGTGCGTTGTGCACATGTAGCCACAGCCACTGGGTGTAGTCCCCGAGACCACTGTCGAATGTTTTTGATTCGGCTGTGGTCTTAGAAACGTCATCATTGTCTCTTAGTTACTCGGAAGCAACTTATCTCGGACGTCTGTCGACTGATTTTTTTTTCTTTTGCAGAAATCCTGCGAACTTTTAGCTCGCTATACTGAGTTGGAGAAGCAGCAGATTCAACTGAACCTTGATCTGGAGCTGGCCAGAACAGAGCTGCAGAAGGTCAGAGACGGTGCCGCAGGTAAGACGACTTTGTCGACTGATTAGTTTTTAGGCTTGAGTATCCTTCTGCTATTTCCGAATCAATCACCATTTATTTGCAGGAGAACTGAGCGAAGCTCTGGCGAAGAAGGACCAGGACTTGGCTGCTGCCCGTAAGGAGGCTGATGACAAGACCGCTCTGGCCGAACAGAAGCTGGCTTCGGTTGGCCAATTAGAAGAAGAGAATACCAAGCTGAAGACCGCTCTGAATGAAGCCAACAGGGAGTGCTCATGTTGGAAGAAGGAGAATCTCACCCTGAACGAGAAGATGGAAGGCATCGCTCGCAGGAGGGACGACCTGGAGAGCTACTTGAGGAGCCTCGCCAAGAAGTTGTACATCAAGCTTGAAGGTGTACATTCAGTTCCGACTGGTTTTTTTTGTGTCGACTCAGTCTATGAAAATTGACTTATCTTTGGATCGTGTATGCAGAGTTTTGCCAGAACTTTGAAGAGGAGACCGGGCGGATCGAAATAGGTTTGGATCCAATCAATTCTCCCGTGAAAGATGAAGCTGCCATGAATCTGCTCCGACTAGAATCTCGCATTGACAGTGTCGTGGACTACTTGGCTCGACTGAAGGTCGCCATGTCACGAATCGGCCCGGCACTTTGGCCAGAGGCTACGCTCCAAAACGACCTCGAGTCTCTGATGACTCGTCTCAACGGAATCCCTGACCGAGTGCAGGAGTGGAAGAAGTCTTCTGCTTGGTGTGGTGCTGATGTGGCTTTGTCTCTGGTTCGCGTCCATTGCAAGGAGGTGCGAGAAGAGAAGCTGGCCGACTTGGATGAGTTCGTCGCCCCTTCTAGTCCTCCGCCTGAGGAATGAAAAACTTTTATGATTCTCCTTAAATTTGCCTCGGAATGCCGAGTGGATGTGTAACAGTTAAACTCTGCCGAGCCAAGGGCTCGAGTACTTTGATCTGAGGTCTGGGACCTTTTAGGCTTTATCCGAACTTGATTTCTTGTTGAATATCTTCATGGTTTGATCTGTTGAGTGGAACTTGATCTTCGCTTGGAATAACTTTGTATTTGTGGCATAACTCCTTGCGGATTGGGTTGTGTCCTGTACTTAGGCAAGCACTGGGCTGCAGCCAAGTCCCCGAGTGGGAGGTTTGCTCTCACTCGGTAGGATTTTTAAACACTTAGGCAAGCACTGGACTGCAGCTAAGCCCCCAAGTGGGAAGTTTGCTCTCCACTCGGTAGGATTTTTAAACACTTAGGCGAGCGCTGGGCTGCAGCTAAGCCCCCGAGTGGGAGGTTTGCTCTTCACTCGGTAGGATTTTTTCAAACTTAGGCGAGTGCTGACTGCAGCTAAGTCTCTTAGTGGGAGAACTTAGGCGAGTACTGGACTGCAGCTAAGCCCCCAAGTGGGAGGTTTGCTCTCCACTCGGTAGGATTTTTTCAAACTTAGGCGAGTGTCTGGCTGCAGCTAAGTCTCTTAGTGGGAGAACTTAGGCGAGTACTGGACTGCAGCTAAGCCCCCGAGTGGGAGGTTTGCTCTCCACTCGGTAGGATTTTTTCAAACTTAGGCGAGTGCTGACTGCAGCTAAGTCTCTTAGTGGGAGAACTTAGGCGAGTACTGGACTGCAGCTAAGCCCCCGAGCCTGAGGATTGCTCTCCACTCGGTGGGATTTTTTCAAACTTAGGCGAGTGCTGACTGCAGCTAAGTCTCTTAGTGGGAGAACTTAGGCGAGTATTGGACTACAGCTAAGCCCCCGAGTGGGAGGTTTGCTCTCCACTCGGTAGGATTTTTTCAAACTTAGGCGAGTGCTGACTGCAGCTAAGTCTCTTAGTGGGAGAACTTAGGCGAGTACTGGACTGCAGCTAAGCCCCCGAGCCTGAGGATTGCTCTCCACTCGGTGGGATTTTTTCAAACTTAGGCGAGTGCTGACTGCAGCTAAGTCTCTTAGTGGGAGAACTTAGGCGAGTATTGGACTACAGCTAAGCCCCCGAGTGGGAGGTTTGCTCTCCACTCGGTAGGATTTTTTCAAACTTAGGCGAGTGCTGACTGCAGCTAAGTCTCTTAGTGGGAGAACTTAGGCGAGTACTGGACTGCAGCTAAGCCCTCGAGTGGGAGGTTTGCTCTCCACTCGGTAGGATTTTTTCAAACTTAGGCGAAACGGATTCGCAGCTAAGTCACCCACTGGGGGATTTCGCATGCAAACAAAAGTGACAGCAATTATTGGAACACTCTTGTCTTTGATAAAAATGAACTGCAGAATTTTTTTTCTTATTACATCTCGTCCAAGGGAGAATTCAAGTGTAAAAGGGGCGGAGCAGCTCCGCATTCCAAGCTCGCGGCTTGTCGATCTGGCGATCAACATTGTAGAGGTGATATGCTCCATTGTGGAGGACTCTGGTGACGATGAAGGGGCCTTCCCAAGTAGGAGCAAGCTTGTGTGGTTTCTGTTGATCCACTCGGAGGACCAAATCTCCTTCTTGGAAGGCTCGACTCTTGACATTCTGGGCGTGGAATCGACGCAAGTCTTGCTGATAAATGGTCGATCTGATCATGGCCATCTCTCTTTCTTCTTCTAGGAGGTCGACTGCGTCTTGCCGGGCTTGTTCTGCTTCGTCTTCGGTGTAAAGTTCGACTCTAGGTGCGTTGTGAAGAAGATCACTCGGCAGTACTACTTCGGCTCCATAGACTAGAAAGAATGGAGTTCTTCCAGTCGACCGGTTAGGGGTGGTCCTTAATCCCCACAGAACCGACGGAAGCTCGTTGACCCAAGCACTTGCCACGTGCTTGAGATCACGCATCAGTCGAGGCTTTAGTCCTTTGAGAATCAGACCATTTGCTCTCTCAGCTTGTCCATTCGATTGGGGATGGGCGACCGATGCGTAGTCGACTCGAGTGCCTTGAGAGGCGCAAAAAGCTCTGAACTTGTCTGAATCAAAGTTTGACCCATTGTCAGTGATGATGCTATGCGGGACTCCATATCTGAATGTTAGCCCTCTGACGAAACTGATAGCAGTGCAAGCATCAAGATTCTTGATGGGCTTAGCTTCGATCCATTTGGTAAACTTGTCGACTGCCACAAGCACATGAGTGAAACCGCTCCTGCCCGTTCTCAGTGGACCAACCATGTCCAGTCCCCAGACGGCAAAGGGCCAGACAAGTGGAATGGTCTTCAGGGCTGATGCAGGCTTGTGTGACATGTTGGAGTAGAATTGGCACCCTCCACACTTGTCGACTATCTCTTTTGCCATCTCTTTTGCTCTTGGCCAGTAAAATCCCGCTCGGTATGCTTTAGCCACAATGGTCCGAGAGGACGCATGGTGACCACAGGTCCCCGAGTGGATATCATCAAGGATTATCTGACCCTCTTCTGGTGTTATGCACTTCTGACCGATTCCAGTCGCGCTTTCTCTATACAACTGTCCCTTTATGACTGTGAAGGCCTTGGATCGGCGGACGATCTGTCGAGCCTCTTCCTCGTCTTCCGGGAGTTCTTTCCTTAGGATATACGCGATGTACGGTATCGTCCAGTCGGGAGTGATTGCCAGGACCTCCATGATTAGGTCGACCACAGCAGGAACTTCGACTTCAGTCGGATTTGTGGCACTTTTCGGCTGCGGGGCTTCTTCTGTAAAAGGATCCTCTTGGACTGACGGCGAGTGAATGTGTTCTAGGAACACGTTGCTGGGAATGGCTTCTCTCTTGGAGCCTATCTTTGCCAAATCGTCAGGTGCCTAATTTTTCAGTCGGGGGATGTGATGAAGCTCTAATCCCTCGAATTTCTTTTCTAGCTTTCTCACTGCATTGCAATAACTAGTCATTGCCGGACTTCTGACGTCCCACTCCTTCATCACTTGATTAACCACCAAATCTGAGTCGCCATAGACCATGAGGCAACAGACGCCGAGTGAAATGGCCATGCGCAACCCATACAAGAGTGCTTCATATTCTGCTTCATTATTGGAGGAATCGAAGTGAATCTGGAGAACATATCTAAGCTTATCTCCTCGGGGGGAGACTAGGACTACCCCAGCATCAGAACCATTCAGCATCTTAGACCCATCGAAGAACATGGTCCAGTGCTCCGAGTGAACTTGAGTCGAAAGTTGTTGTTCAATCCACTCAGCGATGAAATCTGCGATTGCTTGGGACTTGATAGCCTTCTTTGCTTCAAACTTGATATCTAAGGGAAGGAGTTCAATCGCCCACTTTGCCACTCGACCAGTTGCATCTCTGTTATGCAGAATCTCTGACAGTGGGGCGTCGCTGATGACTGTAATGCAGTGGTCAGAGAAGTAATGCGCAACCTTCTTCGTGGTCATGTAAATCCCATATACAAGCTTCTGGTAGTGAGGGTATCTTTGTTTTGAAGGGGTCAAAACTTCAGACACATAATAGACTGGGCGCTGAACTCTGAAGGCCTTTCCTTCTTCTTCCCGCTCGACCGTAAGTACTGTACTGACAACTTGTCATGTGGCTGCAATGTAAAGCAGCAGAGGCTCTTTGCTGATTGGGGCAGCGAGCACCGGCTGCGTGGAGAGCAGAGCTTTGAGCTCTGCAAATGCTGCGTCAGCTTCTGGAGTCCACTCGAACTTGTCAGACTTCTTCATCAGTCGGTAAAGAGGCAACGCCTTCTCACCGAGACGGGAAATGAATCGACTTAAAGCGGCCAAGCAGCCTGTAAGCTTTTGGACATCATGCACGCATACAGGATGCTTCATCCGGAGTATGGTGCCAACTTTTTCAGGATTGGCATCGATCCCTCGTTCGGAAATGAGAAAACCGAGCAACTTTCCACCTGGAACTCCGAATGTGCACTTTGATGGATTGAGCTTGATATCATACCTCCTGAGGTTGGCAAAGGTTTCAGCAAGGTCAGTCCGCAGGTCGGAACCTTTCCGTGACTTGACCACAATATCGTCCATGTATGCCTCCACATTCCGACTGATTTGAGTGAGTAAACACTTCTGAATCATTCTCATGAACGTGGCTCCGGCGTTCTTGAGGCCGAACGGCATGGTGACATAGCAGAAGCATCCGAATGGAGTGATGAAAGCTGTCTTGGTCTCGTCGGGTCCATACAGACGGATCTGATGGTACCCGGAATAGGCATCTAGAAAAGACAATCTCTCGTACCCCGCAATCGAGTCGACTATTTGGTCGATGCGAGGGAGAGGAAAATGATCTTTCGGGCAGGCCCGATTGATATGTTTGAAATCAATGCACATGCGAAGTGACTTGTCCTTCTTGGGGACCATGACGACATTGGCGAGCCACTCGGAGTGGTAAATCTCTCGGATGAACTCTGCTACTAAGAGCCGAGCCACCTCCTCGCCAATGGCTTGCTTCTTCTGGACGGCAGACCGTCATAGATGTTCCTTCACGGGCTTGAATTTCGGGTCGACTCGTAGACGGTGCTCAGCCAGCCCTCTGGGAACTCCAGGCATGTCAGAGGGTTTCCATGCAAAGATGTCCCAGTTCTCACGGAGGAGATGGACGAGCGCTTCTTCCTATTTGGAGTCGAGCGTCATTGAGATGTGAGTCAGGGCAGCAACGGGGTCGGTCGGGTGAATGTGGACTGGCTTCGTTTCACCGGACGACTGAAAAGCTGATTCTGAAGCAGGCTTCTTGGCTCGCAGCAATTCACTTGGATCAGCAGTCTTCTGGTACTCTTGCAGCTCGACCACTGCCATCTGAGCATCAGCAATCTTTGAGCCTTTCTGAAAACACTCTTCTGCTTTCTTTCGGTTGCCTGTAACAGTGATCACACCTTTGGGGCCAGGCATCTTCAGTTTGAGATACACGTAACACGGTCGAGTCATGAAACGTGCGTAAGCTGGCCTGCCCAAAATGGCATGATAAGCACTTTGGAAGTCCACAACCTTGAATGTCAACTTTTCCTTGCGGTAATTCTTTGAATCACCGAAAACCACATCAAGAGCAATCTGGCCGAGTGATTCGGCTTTCTTCCCAGGAATGACTCCGTGGAAGCTCATGTTACTGGTACTAAGTCTGGACATCGGAATGCCCATTCCTTTCAAAGTTTCGGCATACAGTATGTTTAGGCCAACGCCACCATCCATCAGGACTTTGGTCAGTCGAGTGCCTTCGACAACTGGGTCGACCACCAAAGCTTGCCTCCCAGGGGTGGCAATGTGCGTCGGGTGATCAGACTGGTCGAACGTGATGGCAGTCTAAGACCACTTCAGGTAACTGGGTGTTGCCGGAGCAACCATGTTCACCTCACGGTTAATGACTTTCAGTCGACTTTTGCTTTCAACATCAGCAAAAATCATCAGGGTGGAATTGACTTGGGGGTACCCATCGTCACTATCATCCTTGTCCTCAACCCTGTCTGGCTCTTTTTCCTTATCCTTGGGCTGCTTGCCCTGAAACTGCTGGATCAGGAGTCGGCACTGTCGAGTGGTATGCTTTGGGTAAATAAAATTACCCTCTTCATCTTTCTTGGTGTGGATGTGACATGGCAGATCCAAAACATCATTCCCATCTTGATCCTTGACTTTCTTGGCCTTCCAGGTGCCCTTGGGTTTTCCCTTGAAGTTTCCCTGGGCTACGGCCAGGGCCTCCCCAGGAGCGGCTGGCTCGGCCTTCCGCTTCTGTTTCTGACTGGAGTTTCCTCCGGTTTCTTGGGCGACTGTCTTGAGCTTGCCGCTTCGGAGTCGGTCTTCGTCTTCACCATTAGCGTACTTGGTGGCAATCTCCATCATCCGATTCAGAGACATTTCTCCAGTTCGACCGAACTTCAGATTCAACTCTCTGTTTTTAACGCCTTCCTTGAAGGCGCAAACTGCTTGATGGTCTGGCACATTCTCAACCGTGTGATGCAGTGTGATCCACCTCTGGATGTAATCCCTCAGTGTTTCATTCGGCTTCTATACGCAGGACCGCAACTCTGTAAGGCCTGCAGGTCGCTTGCAGGTTCCTTCAAAGGTTGTGACAAACACTCGGGAGAGGTCCTCCCAAGTGTAGATGCTGCTGGGTGCCAACTGATTCAGCCACGCCCTAGCTGAGCCTTCTAACATGAGAGGCAAATGCTTCATGGCCACCTCATCATTGCCACCACCAATCTGCACAGCCACTCGGTAATCTTCGAGCCAAGTGTCAGGCTTAGATTCACCGGTGAACTTGCTGACTCCAGTCGCCAGCCTGAAGTTGGGAGGGATCACTGCGGCTCTGATGGCTCGACTGAAACACTCCGGCCCCGAAGCACGTACTCTGCTGCTGGCAGGCGCATCTCTGTTGTGGCCTTCTCGATGAGCTCTGTTCCTGTCAACCAAGCCTTGAACGAGGATGGATCTCGCATCAAAGCCTGGGTCCCTGGGGTCGACTGGAATCCTCTGCCCAACACTATGAGGGCGTCTGTCATCTTGCCGTCGAGGCGCATACGACCCACTCCTCGGGGGAGGGGTTGGCACTCGACGTCGATCATCACGATCGACTCGGTGATCATACTGCTCATTCCTTCTGTACTGATCATGCCGGTCACCACGTCCCTCACGCCTCGGGGGCGATCTCGGGCTGTGAGCCGACTGGACTGTATCTGTTGCAATGGATTGACTGTGGATTCTGTTCCGCGACTGAGGGACGGCGGAATTCTGGTTTCCCGCCGCCTGGAGCAACGCTCTGATCTGCAACAAGCCCCTGCCAGCCTCCGACTGGGAGGGCTGAATTGATTCTGCTATACGGGCCGCAGCGGCCAAATTCTGAACTGGGGCTCGGTATACCTGCGGCGGCGGGAAGAGCTGACGCCGACTGGACTCTGGAGCTTGCTGACGCCGACTGGACTCGGGAGCTCGCTGACGCGCTTGCTCGTCGAGTATTCGCTGGAGATTCTCCAGTCGAGTGCGCTCGGCCAGGTTAGCCAAGCGCGCGTCCTCCAAGGCCCGGGCCTCAGGGGTTTCTCTGACAATAGGAGTGTGGAGCGCGTCCATGTTCCGGCGGCGAAGCTCCTCTCGCTGCAATGACGTGAGAGGTTCGGGGAGATACTCATCGTGGGGATGCGACGGGTCGCCCCCACCCGTGCCTCCATCAGTGCGAGGGAAACCGGGAGGACTGTGCGCTCCATCGACAGCCAGAACCTCAGCCGCCGGGTCGCTGCTGTCGCACTCGGATGCGGTCTCCGCGGAGCTAGTCGAACAGGCCGCAGAGGGATTCATCGGGCTCGATTGCCGCGACTTGTGGGGCTGCCGACTGGCGGGCCACGGCATGCCTCACCCACCGCTGGAGTCTCGACGGACCGGAGCGCTTGCGCTGGTGGGAGACGGGGTGGGGAGACGACACAGAGGCCGACTGATACTGGGTCGACGGCTGTCGCAGGAGGACGCCACAAATGCATGCGCGGAAGTGCGTCGCACCGCGGACGGGGAGCGCGTCGATGTCGAGTGGCGCCTCCTGAAGCCAGGCGGAGTCGTCGGTGATGAACGTGAGCGCGCCGAGACGGATCTCGCAGCCCTCCACCAAAACTCCACAGGAAACCATGATCGAATGGATCAGAAAATATCGCAACTTCTCCAACAAGGCGCTAAGACTCCTGCCCCACGGTGGGCGCCAACTGTCGTGGTTCTAACTCTGACAGTGATGTAGGGGGTGTGTATGAAGAGGCTAGATCTCAGCTATGGAGAAGTTGTAAGCACACGAGGATTACGAGTTCAGGCCCTTCTCGGAGGAAGTAACAGCCCTATGTCTCGGTGCCCGGAGGCGGTCGATTGGATTATGCATGTGTGAATAATAGGGGTGCGAACCCCTCGTACTGAGGAGGGGGTGGCTTATATAGAGTTCGCCGGCCCCCTCCTGCCCTCAGTAATGCAGGGTTTAAGGTACATTTAAGGTTGGGCGTTACTGGTAACGCCCCTAATAAGTGCTATAATGACCATAAAGACTACTTAAGAGCCGACTGTTCGCCTGCGGAGTGACTTCAGATCTCCTGGCGGTCGAGTGACTAGCGTCATGGTCGAGTGATAGCTTCTTGGTCGAGTGTCTTGAACCCGTCGAGTGGGATACCTTCAAGTCGATTGAGAGGTGACTTCTTCTAGGAATGTCCTTGGGTAGGGCTCTTTGGATGGGTCTGTGCCCCTACCCTAGGTACATAGCTTCATCAAGTACCACGCTCTGGGGGCTTGCTTCAACCCATACAATGCTTTGTCAAGTTTGCATATATGGAACGGCTTGTTTTTGTCCTCAAACCCAGGAGGTTGTTTCATGTACACATCTTCTTCCAGAACGCCATGCAGAAACGCATTTTGCACATCTAGCTGTCTAAGGCTCCACCCCCTAGAAATAGCAATGGACAGCACAAGGCGGATGGTGGCAGCCTTAACAACAGGACTAAAAGTGTCCTCATAGTCGAACCCATACCTTTGCTTGAAACCTTTTGCCACAAGTCTGGCCTTGTAGTGATCTATGGTGCCATCTGGCTTCTTTTTAATGCGATATACCCATTTGCAGTCGATGAGATTTCTGCCTTATTGAGGAGGAACCAAGTGCCAAGTTTTATTCCTCTGTAAAGCTACAAATTCATCATTCATGGCAGTTTTCCACCTATCATCACCAAGTGCATCCATTAAATTTTTGGGTTCACCTGCCATGCAAGATAGCCCATATTTGGAGAAGTTTTTGTAATTAATTCGGGCAGAAACTCCCCTTTGTAGGCGTGTACGCGGTTCTGCAGGAGTAACCACAGAAGGTGCCGGCGCAGAAGATCCAGCAGCGACAGCCGAAGCTGCAGCGCCAGGTTCAGCCGCACCCCCGGGCAGGCCTGATCCCGAGGCAGAGTCGGGCGGGACGACCCAACCAGGGGAACGCGCAGGGGCCCCGTGCGAGGCAGGTGAGGCTCCAGTGGCGGACCCGGGCGAGGCGGGCGACCGCATTCCCCCGGCATCAGGAGTGGGGGCGCGCCACCCGGCACCCGAGGATTGGTGCGGTGAAGAGATGTCGCTGTCGCAGCTGGTGTCATTGGTTCCAGGTGAGACAGCGCCAGGGGCGCCAGAGGCGGGCTCGGCGGAATCAGCATCAGGGGCGGATCCCGAAGCTGGATACGCTGCCGTCTACAGCGATGGCGATCCCGAGACAGATCCTCCTTGAGGTGTGTTGTCTCCTAAAGGGGGCACATAAAATGACCACCTGATTCATTATTTTGTACTCCGTTTTCATCGGGAATAATTGTTCCTGCAGCAGTAGACTTAGGCAGAGTATGATGATTAGTCACAAATAGATCAGAACTACTATTAGCACCCTCATTTTCAAGACCAGAAAGAGATGATGGCAAGAGAAGGATTTCTTGACGAAGGAGGGCACCGACATTGGGGTGAAGTTTCTCAAACGGGAATTGAGTCTCATCAAAAACAACGTCTCTGGAGATGTAAACTCGGCCAGTCGCTACATCAAGACATTTAACTCCTTTATGTTAAGCGCTATAGCCAATAAAAACACATTGCTTGGAGCGAAACATGAGTTTGCGATTGTTGTATGGACGGAGATTGGGCCAACACGCACAACCAAAAACACGAAGAGGAGTGTAGTCTGGTTTGAGATGAAGAAGACATTCGGTGGGTGTTTCATTGTTGATAACACGGCTAGGCAGGATATTAATGAGATGAACCGCAGTTAAGAAGGCTTCATCCCAAAACTTTAGTGGCATCGAGGCAGCAGCAAGTAGTGCAAGACCTACTTCAACAATATGGTGATGCTTGCGTTCTGCACTACCGTTTTGTTGGTGAGCATGTGGACAAGAGACGTGGTGAGAGATGCCTATCTTTTGGAAAAACGAGTTGAGTTTCTCGTACTCACCACCCCAGTCTGATTGCATGGTAATGATTTTACAATCAAATTTTCTCTCAACAAGAGCTTGAAAGTTATGGAAAACTTGAAAGACATCGGAACGCTTATTAATGAGATAAATCCATGTGTATTTACTGTAATCATCGATGAAACTCACATAATAAGTGTGTCTACCAACGGAAGAGGGTGATGGACCCCACACATCAGAAAAGATCAATTGCAGAGGTTTAACAGAACACTAGTAGAAATAGAATATGGTAATTGATGACTTTTTGCACGCTGGCATGAATCACAAACATTTTCACAATTTCGCTCACCAACAAAAGGGAGTTTATTCTTGCTAAGAATTTGATAAACAATGGAAAAAGACGGGTGGCCTAGGCGATTGTGCCACCTTTCTAAAGAGACTCTAATGGCTCCAAAAGCTTGTTTATTGAACTTGTTGTTGGGGAACGTAGTAATTTTAAAATTTTCCTACGCACATGAAAGATCATGGTGATGCATAGCAACGAAAGGGGAGAGTGTTGTCCACGTACCCTCGTAGACCGAAAGCGGAAGCGTTAGCACAACGCGGTTGATGTAGTCGTACGTCTTCACGATCCGACCGATCAAGTACCGAACGCACGGCACCTCCGAGTTCTGCACACATTCAACTCGATGACGTCCCTCGAACTCCGATCCAGCCGAGTGTTGAGGGAGAGTTTCGTCAGCACGACGGCGTGGTGACCATGATGATGTTCTACCGACGCAGGGCTTCGCCTAAGCACCGCTACGATATGACCGAGGTGGATTATGGTGGAGGGGGGCACCGCACACGGCTAAGAGATCAAGAGATCAATTGTTGTGTTTATGGGGTGCCTCCTGGCCACGTATATAAAGGAGTGGAGGAGGGGAGGGGCCGGCCCTCTCTATGGCGCGCCCTAGGGGAGTCCTACACCCACCGGGAGTAGGATTCCCCCTTTCCTAGTAGAACTAGGAACCCTTCCAAGTAGTAGGAGTAGGAGGGAACGAAAGGGAAGGGAAAAGGAGAAGGAAGGAAGGGCCCCCCTCCCTAGTCCAATTCGTACCAGCTCTGGGGAGGGGTGCGGCCACCCTTGGAGGCCTTTCTCTCCTTTCCTGTATGGCCCATTAAGGCCCAATACGAATTCCCGTAACTCCTCGGGTACTCCCGAAAATATCCGAATCACTCGGAACCTTTTCGATGTCCGAATATAGTCATCCAATATATCGATCTTTACGTCTCGACCATTTCGAGAGTCCTCGTTATGTCCCCGATCTCATCCAGGACTCCGAACTCCTTCGGTACATCAAAACACATAAACTCATAATATAACCGTCATCGAACTTTAAGCGTGCGGACCCTACGGGTTCGACAACTATGTAGACATGACCGAGACACGTCTCCGGTCAATAACCAATAGCGGAACCTGGATGCTCATATTGGCTCCCACATATTCTACGAAGATCTTTATCGGTCAGACCGCATAACAACATACGTTGTTCCCTTTGTCATCGGTATGTTACTTGCCCGAGATTCGATCATCGGTATCTCAATACCTAGTTCAATCTCGTTACTGGCAAGTCTCTTTACTCGTTCCGTAATACATCACCCCGCAACTAACTCATTAGTTGCAATGCTTGCAAGGCTTATAGTGATGTGCATTACCGAGTGGGCCCAGAGATACCTCTTCGACAATCGGAGTGACAAATCCTAATCTCGAAATACGCCAACCCAACAAGTACCTTTGGAGACACCTGTAGAGCACCTCTATAATCACCCAGTTACGTTGTGACGTTTGGTAGCACACAAAGTGTTCCTCTGGTAAACGGGAGTTGCATAATCTCATAGTCATAGGAACATGTATATAAGTCATGAAGAAAGCAATAGCAACAAACTAAACGATGAAGTGCTATGGTAACGGAATGGGTCAAGTCAATCACATCATTCTCCTAATGATGTGATCCCGTTAATCAAATGACAACTCATGTCTATGGTTAGGAAACATAACCATCTTTGATCAACGAGCTAGTCAAGTAGAGGCATACTAGTGACACTCTATTTGTCTATGTATTCACACATGTATTATGTTTCCGGTTAATACAATTCTAGCATGAATAATAAACATTTATCATGATATAAGGAAATAAATAATAACTTTATTATTGCCTCTAGGGCATATTTCCTTCAGTCTCCCACTTGCACTAGAGTCAATAATCTAGTTCACATCGCCATGTGATTTAATACCAATAGTTCACATCACCATGTGATTAACACCCATAGTTCACATCGACATGTGACCAACACCCAAATGGTTTACTAGAGTCAATAATATAGTTCACATCGCTATGTGATTAACACCCAAAGAGTACTGAGGTGTGATCATGTTTTGCTTGTGAGAGAAGTTTACTCAACGGGTCTGCCACATTCAGGTCCGTAAGTATTTTGCAAATTTCTATGTCAACAATGCTCTGCACAGAGCTACTGTAGCTAATTGCTCCCACTTTCAATATGTATCCAGATTGAGTTTAAAGTCATGTGGATCAGTGTCAAAATTTGCATCAATGTAACCCTTTACGACGAACCTTTTGTCACTTCCATAATCGAGAAACATATCCTTATTCCACTAAGGATAATTTTGACCAATGTCCAGTGATCTACTCCTAGATCACTATTGTACTCCTTTGCCAAACTCAGGGCAGGGTATACAATAGGTCTGGTACACAGCATGGCATACTTTATAGAACCTATGGCTGAGGCATAGGGAATGACTTTCATTCTCTCTCTATCTTCTGCCATGGTCGGGTTTGTGATTCTTACTCAACTTCACACCTTGTAACACAGGCAAGAACTCCTTCTTTGACTGTTTCATTTTGAACTACTTTAAAATCTTGTCAAGGTATGTACTCATTGAAAACTTATCAAACATCTTGATCTATCTCTATAGATCTTGATGCTCAATATGTAAGTAGCTTCACCGAGGTCTTTCTTTGAAAAAAACTCCTTTCAAATATTCCTTTATGCTTTGCAGAATAATTCTACATCATCTCCGATCAACAATATGTCATACATATACTTATCAGAAATGCTGTAGTCCTCCCACTCACTTTCTTGTAAATACAGGCTTCACCGCAAGTCTGTATAAATCTATATGCTTTGATCAACTTATCAAAGCGAATATTCCAACTCCGAGATGCTTGCACTACTCCATAAATGGATCGTTGGAGCTTGCATATTTCGTTAGTACCTTTAGGATTGACAAAACCTTCTGGTTGCATCATATACAACTCTTCTTTAATAAATCCATTAAAGAATGTAGTTTTGTTTATCCATTTGCCAGATTTCATAAAATGTGGAAATTTCTAACATGATTCGAACAGACTTAAGCATAGATACGAGTGAGAAACTCTCATCGTAGTCAACACCTTGAACTTGTCGAAAACCTTTTTGCGACAATTCTAGCTTTGTAGATAGTAACACTACTATCAGCGTCTGTCTTCCTCTTGAAGATCCATTTAATCTCAATGGTTCGCCGATCAATGGGCAAGTCAATCAAAGTCCATACTTTGTTCTCATACATGGATCTCATCTCAGATTTCATGGCCTCAAGCCATTTCGCGGAATCTGGGCTCATCATCGCCTCCTCATAGTTCGTAGGCTCGTCATGGTCAAGTAACATGACCTCCAGAACAGGATTACCATACCACTTTGGTGTGGATCTCACTCTGGTTTACCTACGAGGTTCGGTAGTAACTTGATCTGAAGTTACATGATCATCATCATTAGCTTCCTCACTAATTGGTGTAGTAGTGACAGGAACAAATTTCTGTGATGAACTACTTTCCAATAAGGGAGCAGGTACAGTTACCCCATCAAGTTCTACTTTCCTCCCACTCACTTCTTTCGAGAGAAACTCCTTCTCTAGAAAGGATCCATTCTTACCAATGAATAACTTGCCTTCGGATCTGTGATAGAAGGTGTACCCAACAGTTTCTTTTGGGTATCCTATGAAGATTTACTTCTCTGATTTGGGTTCGAGCTTATCATGTTGAAACTTTTTCACATAAGCATCGCAGCCCAAACTTTAAGAAATGACAGCTTAGGTTTCTCGCCAAACCATAGTTCATACGGTGTCATCTCCAGGGATTTAGATGGGGCCCTATTTAACGTGAATGTAACTGTCTCTAATGCATAACCCCAAAACGATAGTGGTAGATCGGTAAGAGACATCATAGATCGTACTATATCTAATAAA
This sequence comes from Triticum monococcum, assembly GCA_034509565.1. Taxonomy (NCBI): domain Eukaryota; kingdom Viridiplantae; phylum Streptophyta; class Magnoliopsida; order Poales; family Poaceae; genus Triticum; species Triticum monococcum. The sequence goes on along the minus strand of CM067843.1, from coordinate 746,308,102 downwards.
GTACGGTTATGACGTTCGGACACACCATTACACTATGCTGTTCCAGGTGGCGTGAGTAGTGAAACTATTTCACATTGTTTTAACTGAAGGCCAAATTCGTAACTCAAGTATTTTACTTCTGCGATCATATCATAGAAACTTTTATTTTTGTTACGATGATTCTCCACTTCACTCTGAAATTCTTTGAACTTTTTAAATGTTTTAGACTTGTGTTTCATCAAGTAGATATACTCATATCTGCTCAAATCATCTGTGAAGATCAGAAAATAATGATACCTGCCGCGAGCCTCAATATTCATCGGACCACATACATCAGTATGTATGATTTCCAACAAATCTTTTGCTCGCTCCATTGTTCCGGAGAACGGAGTCTTAGTCATCTTTCCCATGAGGCACGGTTCGCAAGCATCAACTGATTCATAATCAAGTGATTCCAAAAGCCCATCAGCATGGATTTTCTTCGTACACTTTAGACCAATATGACATAAACGACATTGCCACAAATAAGTTGCACTATCATTATTAACTTTGCATCTTTTGTCTTCAATATTATGAATATGTGTATCACTACGATCGAGATCCAACAAACCATTTTCATTGGGTGTATGACCATAGAAGGTTTTATTCATGTAAATAGAACAACAATTATTCTCTAGTTTACATGAATAACCGTATTGCAATAAACATGATCCAATCATATTCATGCTCAACGCTAACACTAAATAACATTTATTTTAGGTTCAACACTAATACCGAAAGTATAGGGAGTGTGCGATGATGATCATATCAATCTTGGAACCAATTCCAATACACATCGTCACTTCACCCTTAACTAGTCTCTATTCATTCTGCAACTCCCGTTTCGAGTTACTATTCTTAGCAACTGAACTAGTATCAAATACCGAGGGGTTGCTATAAACACTAGTAAAGTACACATCAATAACATGTATATCAAATATACCTATGTTCACTTTGCCATCCTTCTTATCCGCCAATTACTTGGGGTAGTTCCGCTTACAGTGACCAGTCCATTTGCAGTAGAAGCACTCAGTTTCAGGCTTAGGTCTAGACTTGGGTTTTTCACTTGAGCAGCAACTTGCTTGCCGTTCTTCTTGAAGTTCCCCTTTCTTCCCTTTATCCCTTTACTTGAAACTAGTGGTTTTGTTTACCATCAACACTTGATTCTTTTCTTGATTTCTACCTTCGTCGATTTCAGCATCACGAAGAGCTTGGGAATCGTTTTCGTTATCCCTTGCATATTATAGTTCATCACGAAGTTCTACTAACTTGGTGATGGTGACTAGAGAATTCTGTCAATCACTATTTTATCTGGAAGATTAACTCCCACTTGATTCAAGCGATTGTAGTACCCAGACAATCTGAGCACATGCTCACTCCTTGAGCTATTCTCCTCCATCTTTTAGTTGTAGAACTTGTTGGAGACTTCATATCTCTCAACTCGGGTATTTGCTTGAAATATTAACTTCAACTCCTGGAACATCTCATATGTTCCATGACGTTCAAAACGTCTTTGAAGTCCCAATTCTAAGTCGTTAAGCATGGTGCACTAAACTATCAAGTAGTCATCATATTGAGCTAGCCAAACGTTCAGAACGTCTGCATCTCCTCCTGCAATAGGTCTGTCACCTAGCGGTGCATCAAGGACATAATTCTTCTGTGCAGCAATGAGGATAATCCTCAGATCATGGATCCAATCCGCATCATTGCTACTAACATTTTTCAACTTAGTTTTCTCTGGGAACATATAAAAATTAAACGGGGAGCAATATCGCGAGCTATTGATCTACAACATAGATATGCTAATACTACCAGGACTAAGTTCATGATAAATTAAAGTTCAATTAATCATATTACTTAAGAACTCCCACTTAGACATACATCCCTCTAATCTTCTAAGTGATCACATGATCCATATCAACTAAACCATGTCCGATCATCACGTGAGATGGAGTAGTTTCAATGGTGAACATCACTATGTTGATCATATCAACTATATGATTCACGCTCGACCTTTCGGTCTCCGTGTTCCGAGGCCATATCTGTTATATGCTAGGCTCGTCAAGTTTAACCTGAGTATTCCGCGTGTGCAACTGTTTTGCACCCGTTGTATTTGAATGTAGAGCCTATCACACCCCATCATCACGTGGTGTCTCAGCACGAAGAACTTTCGCAACGGTGCATACTCAGGGAGAACACTTATACCTTGATAATTTAGTGAGAGATTATCTTATAAAGCTACCGCCGAACTAAGCAAAATAAGATGTATAAAAGATAAACATCACATGCAATCATAATATGTGACATGATATGGCCATCATCATCTTGTGCCTTTGATCTCCATCTCCAAAGCATCGTCATGATCTCCATCATCACCGGCATGACACCATGATCTCCATCATCATGATCTATATCAATGTGTCGTCACATGGTTGTCTCGCCAAAAATTTCTCTTGCAACTATTCCTATCGCATAGCGATAAAGTAAAGCAATTATTTGGCGCCTGCATCTTATGCAATAGAGAGATAACCATAAGGCTTTTGCCGGTTGCCGATAACTTCAACAAAACATGATCATCTCATACAACAACTCATATCTCATCACGTCTTGACCATATCACATCACAACATGCCCTGCAAAAACAAGTTAGACGTCCTCTACTTTGTTGTTGCAAGTTTTACGTGGCTGCTACGGGCTGAGCAAGAACCGTTCTTACCTACACATCAAAACCACAACAATAGTTTATCAAGTTGGTGCTGTTTTAACCTTCGCAAGGACCGGGCATAGCCACACTTGGTTCAACTAAAGTTGGAGAAACTGACGCCCGCTAGTCACCTGTGTGCATAGCACGGCGGTAAAACCAGTCTCGCGTAAGCGTACGCGTAATGTCGGTCCGGGCCGCTTCATCCAACAATACCGCTGAACAAAAGTGTGACATGCTGGTAAGCAGTATGACTTATATCGCCCACAACTCACTTGTGTTCTACTCGTGCATATTACATCAACGCATAAAACCTGGCTCGGATGCCACTGTTGGGGAACGTAGTAATTTCAAAATTTTCCTACGCACAAGAAAGATCATGGGGATGCATAGCAACGAGAGGGGAGAGTGTTGTCCACGTACCCTCGTAGACCGAAAGCGGAAGCGTTAGCACAACGCGGTTGATGTAGTCGTACGTCTTCACGATCCGACCGATCAAGTACCGAACGCACGGCACCTCCGAGTTCTGCACACGTTCAACCCGATGACGTCCCTCGAACTCCGATCCAGCCGAGTGTTGAGGGAGAGTTTCGTCAGCACAACGGTGTGGTGACGATGATGCTATTCTACCGATGCAGGGCTTCGCCTACGCACCGCTACGATATGACCGAGGTGGATTATGGTGGAGGGAGGCACCGCACACGGCTAAGAGATCAAGAGATCAATTGTTGTGTCTATGGGGTGCCCCCTGGCCACGTATATAAAGGAGTGGAGGAGTGGAGGGGCCGGCCCTCTCTATGGCGCGCCCTAGGGGAGTCCTACTCCCACCGGGAGTAGGATTCCCCCTTTCCTAGTAGAACTAGGAAACCTTTCAAGTAGTAGGAGTAGGAGGGAAGGAAAGGGAAGGGAAAAGGAGAAGGAAGGGAGGGGGCGCCCCCTCCCTAGTCCAATTCGGACCAGCCCATGGGGAGGGGTGCGGCCACCCTTTGAGGCCTTTCTCTCCTTTCCCGTATGGCCCATTAAGGCCCAATACGAATTCCCGTAACTCCCCGGTACTCCCGAAAATACCCGAATCACTCGGAACCTTTCCGATGTTCGAATATAGTCGTCCAATATATCGATCTTTACGTCTCGACCATTTTGAGACTCCTCGTCATGTCCCCGATCTCATCCGGGACTCCGAACTCCTTCGGTAAATAAAAACACATAAACTCGTAACATAACCGTCATCGAACTTTAAGCGTGCGGACCCTACGGGTTCGAGAACTATGTAGACATGACCGAGACACGTCTCTGGTCAATAACCAATAGTGGAACCTGGATGCTCATATTGGCTCCACATATTCTACGAAGATCTTTATCGGTCCGACCGCATAACAACATACGTTGTTCCCTTTGTCATCGGTATGTTACTTGCCCGAGATTCGATCATCGGTATCTCAATACCTAGTTCAATCTCGTTACCGGCAAGTCACTTTACTCGTTCCGTAATACATCATCCCGCAACTAACTCATTAGTTGCAATGCTTGCAAGGCTTATAGTGATGTGCATTACCGAGTGGGCCCAGAGATACCTCTCCGACAATCGGAGTGACAAATCCTAATCTCGAAATACGCCAACCCAACAAGTGCCTTTGGAGACACCTGTAGAGCACCTCTATAATCACCCAGTTACGTTGTGATGTTTGGTAGCACACAAAGTGTTCCTCTGGTAAACGGGAGATGCATAATCTCATAGTCATAGGAACATGTATATAAGTCATGAAGAAAGCAATAGCAACAAACTAAACGATCAAGTGCTATGGTAACGGAATGGGTCAAGTCAATCACATCATTCTCCTAATGATGTGATCCCGTTAATCAAATGACAACTCATGTCTATGGTTAGGAAACATAACCATCTCTGATCATCGAGCCAGTCAAGTAGAGGCATACTAGTGACACTCTGTTTGTCTATGTATTCACACATGTATTATGTTTTCGATTAATACAATTCTAGCATGAATAATAAACATTTATCATGATATAAGGAAATAAATAATAACTTTATTATTGCCTCTAGGGCATATTTCCTTCACTTGCAAAGTGTAGGAATCAATGGGTAGAGACCGTCCACGCATCTACCGCGATAAAGGACATTCCGTGTTGCCTGATCCTTTATCAAAAAGAAAAACAGATGAAATTCTATGAAGACTCTATTATCAAGGGTGATTCTATGAACAAAAGCAAGACTTTTTGATGCATGTGGAACAAGTAGGACATTATTGAGATGAATATCGCTATGAGGTGTTCTAATAGTAGATTGACCAACGTGGCTTATCATCATACCTTGACCGTTTGCTGCGGTGTTGATTTGATCATGGTCGTGATACTTCTCTTGCATGGTCAACCTTTCCATGTCGGGGGTGATGTGCTCAGTGGCACCGGTATCGACATACCAGTTTGTGTCCACACCATAGGACATATCTGCGGCGGCTGCAACTTTCTTTTTCTGCGAATTTTCTTCATAGCGCCAACGACAATCTTTTGCTATGTGGTTAGTCTTTTTACAAATTTGACATTTGCCCTCATACTCATCCTAACCTTGGAAATTGTTGCCGCCATAGCCACCGCGGTAGCCACCGCCGTAGCCACCTTGGCGCCCCTGGTTGTTGTTGTAGAAGGGGCGCCCATAGTTGTTGTTGTAGTGGTGACCGCGGTCACCGTTGTTGTGGTAGACAGGACCACCACCGTTGCCGCCTTTGTTGTAGTTGGGGTTGTTGAAGCCGCCGCCGCCGTTGTTGCCGCCACCACCACCGCGATACCCGCCACCACCACCATTGGTGGGTTTGGGCGAGCCACGGTAGTTGCCTTTGCCGCCGCCGCGATTCCTCGCAGCCATGTTGGCCGAGGATTTGAAGCCACCTGCACCGGAACCATGGAAAAGCTCGACCCGCTGATCAAAGTTCGCCACCATCGCGAACAGCTCATCAATAGAGATGGGCTCGACGCGGACATCCAGGGCCGAGATGATGGGCTGGTAATCCATGTCCAGCCCCGCGATGATGAAGGACAGTAGCTCCGGTTCTCCGGTGGGTCTTCCTGCGGTTGCAAGTTCATCCGACAGAGATCTCATATAACCAAAATAAGCAGCAGCAGATTGAGAACCTTTGTGGGCATTGGTCAGGGAGATTCGGATGTTATTCACGCGGGATGCGGATGGGCTGTGAACATGTTTGCAAGGGATGTCCAGATCGCATGTGATGTTTCCATCGAGGCAACCTGAACTAGGATTTCTTTGGAGAGATTTCTCAGCAGATAGGCTACAATCTGCTGGTCTTGGATCAACCAAGGGGTGTAGGCAGGATTTGGAACGATCTGTTCCTTTCCTTCAGAGTTTTTGGACGAGATTGTTTTGGTAGGTCGAGGAATTGTTTGGTCGAGATACCCATAGAGGCCGGCTTCCATAATCTGAGAACGAGCCTGGGCACGCCATAGGATATAGTTGGTGCGGCTAAGGGGTTCAGAGATTGTGTTGTTCAGACTGGAGAAAGAAGCCGGACTAGAGGAGGAAGACATGGTTGCGGCTGAATTCTGATCTGGAGGAAGTTTTAATGGCAGCTAGGTTTGATCTGGTGGAGAGCTAGATGTGGAGGAAGAAGATGGCTCTGAATACCATGTTAGATTTGGTGAAGCGTCTCAACACCCATACATGGGTGCCCGCATGTATTTATTGATAGATCAAGAGTTGGGCTCTCGTAGGTTTACAGAGATACGGTAGTTGAACCGTGGAGAGGATTACATGGAGAGATAGAGAGAGAGAAGATAAATAAACCAATCTCGAACTACTCCTAATCCTATACGTGAGGCACAAGTACTACAAGGCTGTCACGTATTACACAATATTTCCAACACTGAGCAAAAGATGAATGCCTACCTGGACATGTACAAGAAGTTGCTTTCACCGCAAAAGATCACGGCTTTGAGCGCTCTGGTGAAATTTTTCGGTTGCACTTGGGCCACATCTAACCACTTTGGGCCTTGGCGCTCTTGTGTCTGGCTCAGACGACATTCCTTGAGATCGTGCGTGTTCTAGTCCTAGTCCTTACCCTAAGCTCTAATGTTCTTTTCTTTTTTGTGTTTGTTCTAGGGTGTTCGCTCTGTTTTTTCCAATTAACCAGGCATTGTTAGGTTTTTGGATCTGGTTTTTCCTATAAACTGGATCATTTCTATTCTTCTTCATGAAATGCATAGATTGCCTCAGTTGTATCAGTCTTACACGTAGGAGCCAGCAGCTGGGCATCTCCTCTCGCTCCGCTGTGCAACCCCTTCTGCCCATCACTCATGCTTGAGTCACCGACGAGGGGAACGAGCCGGTGTTCCTCCTCCTCTCACAGCGGCCCCCGACGGTGACCTCCTCCCTCCTCCCAAGCTCATTGATCCCACACTCGGCGAGGTATGGCACGACTTGAATCCGGCGAGAGAGTGGACAGACTTCTTATACCTGACCTATGTCATGATAGCTCCTTACTCTTTGTATATTCATATCCACGTCTTCAGCTCTTTGCCGTCACATGGTTAGATATGTAAAACATGTACTTTCTGTAGATATTGCTATTGGGACATGCTACAAGTACACATAATAAATTGATCTAATAGATAAGTGGTTAGTTAGAAAACAGAAAATCAGTTAGGAGAAGTGGCATCATACATTACGAGTTTATGACTGCATCAACTATGGAAGTCATTCATGATCGCTCATCGGCATTGACTGAATAAGAAAATATAGACGGGCAAGCTAGAGCACCTGGACAGAATCGATTAACCCTCTTGGGAGGTTAGCTTTGTACATGGCGTTTTCCTTGGCCCCTGCACTGTGGTCGGCGCACCGCATCGTACCCAAGTTACGGTATGAGCTAACCGCGTCATATGCAGGTCGCGTCACTGGACAAGATGACCGCAATTAAGTGGTTCGGCCGGGAAGATTGAAGCATGGGAGGCCGTGAAGGACGAACCGATGGTACTGCATAAGTTTCAATCTTTGTCAAGTACGGAATTTTGAATAAGAAGCTCATTTCTTTTCTTAGTCGATGGGCATTTGCTGTTGGAAGTGATTGTAAGAAAATTCTTGTTGTTGCTCATCCCGCAGGTTTGGTTTGGTACCACTCGAAATTCCCCTCCCGACAAAAATGACGGAAAGATGGTTGTTCATTAGTACATCTCAACATGAAAACAAGACTAATGAAGTGACGTAAGGCATGCTCAGCATCCTTGTGAAAACCACTGTCCATGGGTGCTGCATCTCGAGTTCTCCACTAGTTCAGACTGCAAGAAATCTCTGGCCTTGGAACCACTGGATTTTGAATAAGAAGCTTATTTCTTTCCTTGATCAATTGGCATTTGCTGTTCGAAGTGATTGTAAATAATTCTTGCTGTTGCTGCAGGCATCAAATGCTTTCTATCAAGTTATCCCACAAGGATTATCTGACATAAACCAATTACCTCGGGCTTGGGCCCTTCGCACTTTGGCTGGCACTACTGATGATTTCTGCCACGCGTGCCTCATTGAAACCATGGGGACTCTACCTATTAAGAACTTTGTTGAAAGGATTTTTTTAGAAATGGACTTTGTTGAAAGGACTGTGTGCAAGGTTCTAGGAAACTAGTATATCAAGGCATCACGGGTCACAGAAAACCCAGATATAAACCACGCAGGTAGCTATTGTACTTCTGTCAATTCTTTCTTAAACTGATAAAATGTCCGCTCATTGATGCCCAAGCACATATAGGTGTATTTTACTCTCAGTAGTACGATCATCTTCCCTTATCAGTGTTTCTATTTTTGTAGTCCTCAGGTGTATGGGCAAATTTCCTTTATGATGCATCTTGTGGTCTTTCAATTGGCTCTCTTAAAAATTGCCAAGTATGGCATTTAAAGAAAAATACCGCAAATCCACATTCAGTATCCAAGGAACTATCAAAAATATATCAACCATCACCATCTGTGAATTCAGTCGTCCGGTTTAAACAACCAAATGTGTGTCTTCATTCAATTCAAAAAAGCACAGAGACATATTACATTGTCGAAAAATAGTTTGATTCTGAGCAATGTTCAATTACACCACAATAATACATTGTTGAAATAGGTTGATTCTGAGCAATGTTCATACTGCCCTGCTGTGCAGTACAGGGGAACGATCTCATCATTGTTGAGGACGGCGCGGAATGGGCAGCGCAATCGTAATGACCCTCTCCGGGTAGTAAGATGGCAGCGGGTACGTGCACATACTGTACGTTGGCATGTCGCGCCGGCAGCACGGACACGTGGCCGCCCTGCAGAACCATTGTGCGATGCAGCTTTCGTGGAAGGAGTGCAAGCAGCCGGGCAATCTTGTGACAAGTCCACGGTTGTTGTTGTCCACCAGCTCCTCCATGCAGATTGGGCACTCTGCCACGGTCACGTCATCGCCGCCTCCAGGAGCATGCGCCGGTGCCATCGGGGGCCTGCGGGAAATGGGCAAAATTTGTTTTTTTCAGTACATTTCATACAAAAGTGACAAACCAAGAATGAAAATTGACCGAAATTTCCCAAAATTTTGACATAAACCAGAGCAGAAGTGTATGTAGAATCTTTAGCAAATATACGTGTAAAATTTATACAGTTCATGCAGGAAAAAAAATGGATGGTTGCATGCGCGGTGCCTTTCTTCTACTAATAAGTATCCCCCACCTTGAATTCAACTGTGGGGCTCGGTGCCTTTCCTCTAATAAATCCCTCTCTCCTAAATTCAATCGTGGGGCCGTTGTCTTTCTCTAAACATTCCATCTATGTTAAGCCAGGGACAGATGCTACGGAGGAAAGGTGAACCAGTCACATATGAATTTTTGTGCAGACTAGAAAAGGAATAAAGAACAGATGCCACAGAAGGAAAGATGCTCCTCTCGGAAATCGACCGTGGACAAGTGGGCATGAGATAGCCTTGACCCCAAAAAATATTAGCCTCAACCTCATGTGGGCATGCTCATCAACAGAGTCGCCCCGTACACGGAGCAGTGACAGTCGCAACCTTCGCCCTCCATGGGAAAGAGAAGAATGGGGAGGAGTGCTCGAGGAGGTGGAGCACCGGAGGAAAGGAGGCTTGACGCACCTGGAGCACTGTAGGAGGGAGGGCGGAGGCGGATCGGCGCTGCTTCCCTCTGCTGGTTGCCAAGGCCGCCGCGCTAGGGGTGGAGATTTGGAGGGGGGGGATGAAAGTTAGGGTTACAAAAGGTTGGTTGCGGTTTATATACCACTGCGATGTCTGTGGGCTATTTTGAACTGGGGCTCGACCTGAAAATTCAAATATGGCCAAAATTCTTGGCCCGGTTTGTACTAATACCGGGCCCAAACAAGAAGGATGAATTTTGGCCGAAATTAATTTTTTTGGGCGAAATCCAAAACCCGACATCATCGGTGAGGGTGCGTTCAGAATTTTACTAATCCCAGCCTAGCAGGCTCCCTCGGTGTCACGAACTAAAAATGCGGCCCACTCCACGTACCGCGTCACGCTTCCCATTTCAGTGAACCAACCGGGCATGGGGACCTCCTATTTGGCGCACAACGCGCTGCAAAGACAGCGAGCGGGCACCCCGGCTCCCCTTGTGCCCTTTTGGGCCGGCCCATGTACCGGGCAAGATGCCCACCTTTTTTTCATTTTGCTTTTTATTGTTTTTGCGTTATTCTTTTTCAAAATAATTTAGGATTTCAAAAAACCAAATTTAAAAAAATATGAATTTTGGAAAAAGGTTTAAAATCATAAAATGTTTGTGAATTCAAAAAATGTTAGGAAAATCCTAAAATATTCGTGATCTTGAAAAATGTGGGTATGTTCGAAACAAATTAATGCCCACAGATTAAATAATGTTCATCAATTTTCATAAATATTCAAAATTTCAAAAAATGTTCTTGAATTCCTAAAAACCTTCATGAATTTCTATAAAATGTCCACAATATTCAATTTTTGGGGGGAAATTTCGAAAATTGTTCCCAAATTTTAGAAACACTTCACAAAATTCGAAAATTTGCCTTGATTCAAAAAGGTATTCATGAACTTAAAAGAATATTCATAAAAAGTTCCTGAATCTCAAAAAATGTTCCCAAATTTCAGAAAAATGTTCGCCGTTCAAAATAGCTGGTCGCAAATGTTAAAAAAATGTTCGTAAATTTGTAAAAAAGTTCACAAATTTATAAAATGGTTGTGATACAACAAAGTGTTTATGTATTTGAAAAATGTTCACTATTTCAAACAAGAACAATAGCTTGATGTTCATACAAAGCATCCCATTCAAATTTTTATTATCTTACATACACAACAATGCAAAGAAATAAATGAGCAAGTAATAACCAACCAATTAGCCAAGGAATTCGCATGACTCTAACATAGTGTCTTAGCAAGGCGCGACATGATGCTGCACACAGCATAAACATGTGAGTTAATATTCAGATCTTTAATATTTGATTTAGTAGCAAAATAAAATGGTGTAGGACATATACTCATGGAATTCTATGCAATACATGCCATGAAGAGCAAAAAACAAATACCAGGAGAACTTCTTCTTTTGCAAGCATATGTGGATGTTGAAATGGTTATGGTATGAACCTTCCAGATTAGCCTTATAGGGCGTACAATGCAGAACGAAGTACTTAAATACTTACATATCATGAGTTCTAACAACAACCTATTACTTAAGAGTGGATACTTTGATCGTCGGTGGTTGAGACAAACACTTTGACCAAAGAGCCAAATTGTCGACAAGCAGCACAGAGATGTTTATTCCTGTTCGTTAGTGAATCATCATTTTCTCGATAGCAAAGTACAAATTTGATAGACCATAAGGGGTATTCTACCCTCATTCATGCAGTATATGTTTTCATAGTAGTTGGTACACTAAAGTGCAGGACTGATCATTTTCATTATCTTTCACAAGTAAATTTCTTCTCCTGTGTACCAAATATGTAGGGCCTCCGGGTTTTGCTCTCGTACGGAGATTGAGGAAGTCTTTTGAAATGTCATGCGATGATTTTCATGTTACTCTATGATAGTCTTTATCCAACCTGATCATTTTAGAATAAGCTTTCCTTTTTTTTTGCTCTTTCTCTTATCTTGATTTATTATTGTTTTCATAGATGTGAGCTATGTGCGCAATATACATGATTCTTTGCAAAAACAACAACAACAATACCCATTATAGGTTCTTTTAGCTTGTAATTCTTGAGGATCTATGGCTGGAAGAATAAACCGAGTGCTCCTGTCTTGGTGAAGACCGATTGCTGATATGCTGTCCGTTTTTTTTTTGAGCATCAGTACAGACACAAGCGCTCATATATACGCACATACACTCACCCCTATGAACGCACACACGCACACCCTACCCCTATGAGCATCTCCGAAAGACTGAGCCGGCATATCATCTTGAGATTTATGAAGTCACCGTAGGCGCCTCGTCGTCGACGGGAACGTCTCCTCCCACTGAAAGCGCGTCGCCGGAAATCCTGAAATAAATCCAGGAATAATGCGAGCACCAGGATTTGAACCCTGGTGGGTTGGGGATACCACTGTCCACCTAACCATTTCAACCACAGGTTGATTCGCGCTGATACTCTGTCTGTGAGTGAGCTGATCGTCCATACATGCTACGTACGTACACTCTTGGACCAAACTAATTATGTATAAGTAGAAAATGCAAAGAAAAAAGCAGATAGATTACACCCCCGAATAGAAAAAGAAAGCAAAAAAAGGGAGGCAGGCGGCATAATTTTCTGTTAGTACCATCGTTTGGGAATTATTTTGTTTCCTTTTCTTTTCTACACTACAAATGATGCAGGCCGTGGTCCGTCTACAGGCTCTCTTAAAAATTGCCAAGTATGTCATTTAAAGAAAAATACCGCAAATCCACATTCATCGGTATCCAAGGAAAGGAACTTGTCCGTAGCAAAACAGATCGGCCATCATTTGTACAATGTGTTTATTCAGTTCAAAAAAGCAGAGCGACATATGGCACTTTCACGAATTCAGTTTGATTCTGAACAATGTTTCAACTATACCACATTACATTGTCGAGACCTGAAATCATCCTTCTCCACCGGAAGATGTAGCTGGCCACGAGAAACATACTGCCGTGCTGTGCAGTACAGGGACAGTGCACCAACATGCTCGTGCCGATCTCATCAGTGGGTGTCGACAGAGGCCACACGCCGGAACAACGGTCCATCGCGCACCCGATTCAGTACTACGGGGATGTAAGTGACCCCCGGGGGCGTGTACGGGGCCGTACGGCGTTGTCGAGGACGGCGCCGGATGGGCCGCGTAACCGCCGCGGCTGTCTCCGGCGAGGACGCGGCCGTGGTCACCTTGTACGCCGTCATGTCGCGCCGGCAGCATGGGCACGTCGCCGCCCCGCGGAGCCACTCCGTGATGCATCTTTCGTGGAAAGCGTGTGAACAGCCGGGCAATCTCGTGACGATTCCGCTTCTGTTGGCCGCGGCGCCGGCGTCGGCCACCAGCTCCTCCATGCAGATCGGGCACTGCGCCGCCGCCGCGTCATCGCCGCCGGAAGCCATCGAGTTCACGTCCCAGGTGCAGCTTTCGGTGAACGATGCCTTCCAGAAGATCTGCCGTCTCCAACTCGTTCCGCTCGCCTTCTCGCTTGTGAATTGTGATGATGGATGGGGGGCTGATTTATAAACACGCAAGTGGACGGATTCGGGCCAGAGTCGGACTCACCAAACCGATTTCTAGCCAGAAACAAAGCTAGCCGAAAATAAAGATTGGCATATATTCATCGCTGGTTGTGTCGAACTGTCTCCTAGAACTGGGTATTATCTATATCTTTTCTCTTATACGTTTTTATATGTTCTTGTATGGATTTCTTTTGGTCTTTCATTTCTTTATTTTTCGTTTTTCTGCTTTTTTTCATTTTATTTATTTTTTCCTTTTTAAAAAACTTCACCCATTTCAATTTATTTTTGATTTCATAAATATGTTCACAACTTCAAAAAATGTTTGTGTATTTGAAAAAATGATTGTGTTTTCAAATTTTTGTTCAGAGTTTCAAAAATTGTTCATAGGTCCGAACTATGTTTGCTTTTTTTCCAAATGTTCCTTGGAGTTTCAAACAACGTTCATATTTTCAATGCAATTCATGCTTTCAAAAATTGTTTGTGTTTTCAAAACCTATTCGTGTTTTTTTAAATTGCATTAAAAATCTGTCCAGCATTTAAAAAATCATGTTTCCAATTTTTTCATATTTAAAAAAATCTGGGTTTTCAAAAAATATTGAGCATTTCAAAATTGTTCACCATTTTCAAGGAAAGGTTTCGAATTTTCCAAAACTGTGGCAAATTTTGACGATGCAGTGCTTTCTTAAATATTTTGGGCTTCCCATCAATCACCAGTAGCTATTAGTTCCAGTGGCTGGTAGCACGCGTTTAGTATTGGAGGTCGAGTTTTATTCCTAGCATGTGCACTGCATTTTTGGGATTTTTATCTCGCTGCTACAAAACACAGCTCGCTTAGCCCCAATGGGCCAGCCCAGTCGTGTGGACTCCTATGCGATGCGCTCCTATATGACATAAAATGTGTCATATACCTATATAGCCCCGGTTCCCTCCTTCGGCCATGGGTTGTCAAAAAACTCGGAAATTGTATCCAGAGTCCAAGACACGTTCCATCTTCGTTTTCTTTCTCCTCTTTCCCCACTAGACAAATTGTGAAAACTTTCATAGAAATTTTTAATGGATGCTTATCAAGCTAGTATATGCAAACTTACCCGTTTTGATGTTGAAATATGTCTTCCATGTACCATCAATAAAAGAAATCGCCACACATGACCACACCCAAAACACTATGAAGAGACGGACAATGGTCAATCTCACCAACTAGAACGCATTGGAAATAAAACAAATATTGAAGCGCGATGATTCCCGCAGCTAGGCTATAACTCCCAGTCGCGAGAATTTCTCCATGACAATCCGCCAATCTAATCCGCCAATTCCAAAATATAAGGTGCGTTAATGTTTTTTGCGAGTAAATTACATCTAGGTCCACCTAGCGACAACTACAAGCACTGGACCGAGTCGAAGGCGTGCCGCCGTCCTTGCCCCTCCCACATCAGAGTCGGGCAAACCTTGTTGTGGTAGATAGTCGGAAAATCATCGTGCTAATACACCATACGACCAGTGCAACAGAACAACAACCTTATTCTATCTTCAAGAAGCCGTATCTGCGTCGTTTTCTTGAGCACGGCACAAACCCTAACAAAACTGAAAGAAACACGTAAAAACGAAGCCCTCTCGCTGGCAAGGGTCGAGATCCATCGTGCCTCGATGATCCTATGACCATAGGAGAAGAGCGGACCGGTGGGGGTGCCGGCCGGCAAGAGGTGGAGGAAACCCTAGCTGAGAGCCCACAGGGTACTCAATCGTACCCCTATAAACTGGGTAGCTCCTTTGATCGGAATTTGTAGCCGTACTTTTCAAGTCTTGATTTCTTTCATAATTTTTGGGAATGAGTTTTATATGGTGGAGAATATATTGTTGGAAATATGCCCTAGAGGCAATAATAAATAAGTTATTATTATATTTCCTTGTTCATGATAATCGTTTATTATCCATGCTATAATTGTATTGATAGGAAACTCAGATACATGTGTGGATACATAGACAACACCATGTCCCTAGTAAGCCTCTAGTTGACTAGCTCGTTGATCAATAGATGGTTATGGTTTCCTGACAATGGACATTGGATGTCGTTGATAACGGCATCACATCATTAGGAGAATGATGTGATGGACAAGACCCAATCCTAAGCCTAGCACAAAGATCGTGTAGTTCGTATGCTAAAGCTTTTCTAATGTCAAGTATCATTTCCTTAGACCATGAGATTGTGCAACTCCCGGACACCGTAGGAATGCTTTGGGTGTGCCAAACGTCACAACGTAACTGGGTGGCTATAAAGGTACACTACAGGTATCTCCGAAAGTGTCTGTTGGGTTGGCACGAATCGAGACTGGGATTTGTCACTCCGTGTGACGGAGAGGTATCTCTGGGCCCACCCGGTAGGACATCATCATATGCGCAATGTGACCAAGGAGTTGATCACGGGATGATGTGTTACGGAACGAGTAAAGAGACTTGCCGGTAACGAGATTAAACAAGGTATCGGTATACCGACGATCGAATCTCGGGCAAGTATCGTACCGATAGACAAAGGGAATTGCATACGGGATTGATTAAGTCCTTGACATCGTGGTTCATCCAATGAGATCATCGTGGAACATGTGGGAGCCAACATGGGTATCCAGATCCCGCTGTTGGTTATTGACCGAAGAACGTCTCGGTCATGTCTGCATGTCTCCCGAACCCGTAGGGTCTACACACTTAAGGTTCGATGACGCTAGGGTTATAAAGGAAGTTAGTATGTGGTTACCGAATGTTGTTCAGAGTCCCGGGTGAGATCCCGGACGTCACGAGGATTTCCGGAATGGTCCGGAGGTAAAGATTTATATATGGGAAGTCCTGTTTTGGTCACCGGAAAAGTTTCGGGTTTTATCGATAACGTACCGGGACCACCGGGAGGGTCCCGGGGGTCCACCATGTTCTTGTAATAGGAATCACGACTTGCATGTCGATGAGTATGACAACCGGCAGGAGCCATAGGAGTTGTCTTAATTTATTTATGACCTGCGTGTCAACTTAAACGTCATGTAATTACTTTACTTTATTGCTAACCGTTAGCCATAGTAGTAGAAGTAATAGTTGGCGAGGCAACTTCATGAAGACACGATGATGGAGATCATGATGATGGAGATCATGGTGTCATGTCGGTGACGATGATGATCATGGAGCCCCGAAGATGGAGATCAAAAGGAGCAAAGTGATATTGGCCATATCATGTCACTATTTGATTGCATGTGACGTTTATCATGTTTATACATCTTATTTGCTTAGAACGACGGTAGTAAATAAGATGATCCCTCACAACAATTTCAAGAAGTGTTCTCCCCTAACTGTGCACCGTTGCTAAAGTTCGTCGTTTCGAAGCACCACGTGATGATCGGGTGTGATAGATCCTTATGTTCACATACAACGGGTGTAAGACAGTTTTACACATGCAAAACACTTAGGGTTAACTTGACAAGCCTAGCATGTGTATAGACATGGCCTCGGAACACAGAAGACCGAAAGGTCGAGCATGAGTCGTATAGAAGATACGATCAACATGAAGATGTTCACCGACGTTGACTAGTCCGTCTCACGTGATGATCGGACACGGCCTAGTTGACTCGGATCATGTAATCACTTAGATGACTAGAGGGATGTCTATCTGAGTGGGAGTTCATAAGATGAACTTAATTATCCTGAACATAGTCAAAAGGATTTTGCAAATTATGTCGTAGCTCACGCTATAGTTCTACTGTTTAGATATGTTCCTAGAGAAAAATTAGCTGAAAGTTGATAGTAGCAATTATGCAGACAGTAAAAGGCTTATGTCCTTAATGCACCGCTCAGTGTGCAGAACCTCGAACGTGGTTTGTGGATGTTGCGAACATCTGACATACACGTTTTGATGACTACATGATAGTTCGGTAATGTTAAATGGTTTAGAGTTGAGGCACCAAAGACGTGTTTTGAAACGTCGTGAAACATATGAGATGTTTCGAGGGCTGAAATTGGGATTTCAGGCTCGTGCCCACGTCAAGAGGTATAAGACCTCCGACGGTTCTTCTAGCCTACATACTAAGGGAGAAAAGCTCAATTGTTGAGCTTGTGCTCAGATTGTCTGAATACAACAATCATTTGAATCAAGTGGGAGTTGATCTTCCAGATGAGAAAGTGATGTTTCTCCGAAGTCATTACCACCAAGCTGCTAGAGCTTCGTGATGAACTATGATATATCAGGGACATATATGATGATCCTTGAGATATTCGCGATGTTTGACACCACGAAAGTAGAAATCAAGAAGGAGCATCAATTGTTGATGGTTAGTGAAACCACTAGTTTCAAGAAGGGCAAGGGTAAGAAGGGATACTTCATGAAACGGCAATTCAGTTGCTGCTCTAATGAAGAAACCCAAGGTTAAACCCAAACCCGAGACTAAGTGCTTCTGTAATAAGAGGAACAACCACTGGAGCAGAATTACCCTAGATACTTGGTAGATGAGAAGGCTGGCAAGGTCGATAGAAGTATATTGGATATACATTGTGTTGATGTGTACTTTACTAGTACTCCTAGTAGCACCAGGGTATTAGACACCGGTTCGGTTGCTAAGTGTTAGTAACTCGAAATAAAAGCTACGGAATAAACGGAGACTAGCTAAAGGTGAGCTGACGATATGTGTTGGAAGTGTTTCCAATGTTGATATGATCAAGCATCGCACGCTCCCTCTACCATCGAGATTGGCGTTTGCGTTGAGCATAGACATGATTGGATTATGTCTATCGCAATACGGTTATTCATTTGAGGAGAATAATGGTTACTCTGTTTATTTGAATAATACCTTCAATGGTCTTACATCTAAAATGAATGGTTTATTGAATCTCGATCGTAGTGATACACATGTTCATGCCAAAAGATAGTAATGATAGTACCACCTACTTGTGGCACTGCCACGTAAGTCATATCGGTATAAAACGCATGAAGAAGCTCCATATTGATGGATCTTTGGACTCACTCATTTTTGAAAAGTTTGAGACATGCAAACCGTGTCTATTGGTGTATATGCATGAAGAAACTCCATGCAGATGGATCGTTTGGACTCACTTGTTTTTGAATCACTTGAGACATGCAAATCATACCACATGGGCAAGATGACTGAAAGCCTCGGTTTCAGTAAAATGGAACTAGAAAGCAACTTGCTGGAAGTAATACATTTTGATGTGTGCAGTCCAATAAGTACTGAGGCGTGTAGTGGATATCGTTATGTTTTTACTTCATAGATGATTTGAGTAGATGTTGAGAATATTTACTTGATGAATCACGAGTCTGAATTATTGAAAGGTTCAAGTAATTTCAGGGTGAAGTTGAAAGATCGTCGTGACAAGAGGATAAAAGATCTATGATATGATCATAGAGATGAATATCTGAATTACGAGTTTGGCACAGAATTAAGACATTGTGGAAATTGTTTCACAACTGATACAGCCTGGAACACCATAGTGTGATGGTGTGTCCAAACATCATAACTGCACCCTATTGGATATGATGCATACCATGATGTCTCTTATCGCATTACCACGATAGTTTATGGGTTAGGCATTAGAGACAACCGCATTCACTTTAAATAAGGGCACCACGTAATTCCGATGAGATGACACCGTATGAACTATGGTTTAGAGAAACCTAAGCTGTCATTTCTTAAAAGTTTGGGGCTGCGATGCTTATGTGAAAAAGTTTCAGGCTGATAAGCTCGAACCCAAAGCGGATAAATGCATCTTCATAGGACACCCAAAACAGTTGGGTATACCTCCTGTCTCAGATCCGAAAGCAATAAGGGATTGTTTCTAGAATTGGGTCCTTTCTCGAGGAAAAGTTTCTCTTGAAAGGATTGAGTGGGAGGATGGTGGAGACTTGATGAGTTTTTTAAACCGTCTCTTCAACTAGTGTGTGACAGGGCACAGGGAGATGTTCCTGTGGCACCTACACCAATTGAAATGGAAGCTTATGATAGTGATCATGAAACTTCAGATCAAGTCACTACCAAACCTCGTGGGATGACAAGAATGCGTACTACTTTAGAGTGGTACGTAATCCTGTCTTGGAAGTCATGTTGCTAGACAACAATGAACCTACGAGCTATGGAGAAGCGATGGTGGGCCTGGATTCCAAAATGGCTCAAGGCCATATAATCCGAGAGAGGATCCATATATGAAAACAAAGTGTAGACTTTGGCAGAATGGCTCGATGGTCGTAAGGCTGTTGAGTACAGATGGATTCTAAAAGGAAGACAGACAATGATGGTAAGTGTCACCATTAAGAAAGCTCGACTTGTCGTTAAGATGTTTTCCGACAAGTTCAAGGAGTTGACTACGATGAGACTTTCTCACTCGTAGCGATGCTAAGAGTCTGTTGGAATTATATTAGCGATTACTGCATTATTTATGGAATCTTGCAGATAGGATGTCAAAAACCATTGTTTCCTCACGATTTTCTTGAGGAAAGGTTGTATGTGATACAACCGGAAGGTTTTGTCAATCATGAAATATGCTAATAAGTATGCAAAGCTCCAGCAATCCTTCTAAGGACTGGAGTAAGCATCTCGGAGTTGGAATGTATGCTTTGATGAGATGATCAAAGATTTTGGTTTATACAAAGTTTATGAGAAACTTGTATTTCCAAAGAAGTGAGTGGGAGCACTATAGAATTTCTGATGAGTATATGTTGTTGACATATTGTTGATCAGAAATGATGTAGAATTTCTAAGAAAGCATATAAGGTTATTTGAAAAGTGTTTTTCAATTGAAAGCCTGGATTAAGCTACTTGAACATTGAGCATCAAGATCTATAAGGATAGATCAAAAACGCTTAATGGTACTTTCAAATGAGCACATACCTTAACATGATCTTGAAGGTGTTCAAGATGGATCAGTCAAAGAAGGAGTTCTTGCCTGAGTTGTAAGGTATGAAGTTAAGACTTAAAGCTCGACCACGGCAGAACAGAGAGAAAGGACGAAGGTCGTCCCCTATGCTTAAGACATAGGCTCTACAGTATGCTATGCTGTGTACCGCATCTGTAGTGTGCCTTGCCATGAGTCAGTCAAGGGGTACAAGAGTGATCCAAGAATGGATCACAGGACAGCGGTCAAAGTTATCCTTAGTAACTAGAGGACTAAGGAATTTTCTCGATTATGGAGGTGGTAAAAGAGTTCGTCGTAAAGGGTTACGCCGATGCAAACTTTGACACTAATCCAGATTATTCGGTTAGTAAACTGGATTCGTATAGTAGAACAGTTATTTGGAATAGCTCCAAATAAAGCGTGGTAGCTGCATCTAGGAGATGACATAGAGATTTGTAAAGCACACACGGATCTGAAAGGTTCAGACCCGCTGACTAAAACATCTTTCACAAGCAACATGATCAAACCCAGAACTTTGTGAGTGTTAATCACATGGCAATGTGAACTAGATTATTGACTCTAGTGCAAGTGGGAGACTGTTGGAAATATGCCCTAGAGGCAATAATAAATAAGTTATTATTATATTTCCTTGTTCATGATAATCGTTTATTATCCATGCTATAATTGTATTGATAGGAAACTCAGATACATGTGTGGATACATAGACAACACCATGTCCCTAGTAAGCCTCTAGTTGACTAGCTCGTTGATCAATAGATGGTTACGATTTCCTGATCATGGACATTGGATGTCGTTGATAACGGGATCACATCATTAGGAGAATGATGTGATGGACAAGACCCAATCCTAAGCCTAGCACAAAGATCGTGTAGTTCGTATGCTAAAGATTTTCTAATGTCAAGTATCATTTCCTTAGACCATGAGATTGTGCAACTCCCGGACACCATAGGAATGCTTTGGGTGTGCCAAACGTCACAACATAACTGGATGGCTATAAAGGTACACTACAGGTATCTCCGAAAGTGTCTGTTGGGTTGGCACGAATCGAGACTGGGATTTGTCACTCCGTGTGACGGAGAGGTATCTCTGGGCCCACTCGGTAGGACATCATCATATGCGCAATGTGACCAAGGAGTTGATCACGGGATGATGTGTTACGGAACGAGTAAAGAGACTTGCCGGTAACGAGATTAAACAAGGTATCGGTATACCGACGATCGAATCTCGGGCAAGTATCGTATCGATAGACAAAGGGAATTGCATACGGGATTGATTAAGTCCTTGACATCGTGGTTCATCCGATGAGATCATCGTGGAACATGTGGGAGCCAACATGGGTATCCAGATCCCGCTGTTGATTATTGACCGGAGAACGTCTCGGTCATGTCTGCATGTCTCCCGAACCCGTAGGGTCTACACACTTAAGGTTCGATGACGCTGGGGTTATAAAGGAAGTTAGTATGTGGTTACCGAATGTTGTTCGGA
The DNA here is from genome assembly GCA_034509565.1 of Triticum monococcum. Lineage (NCBI taxonomy): Eukaryota > Viridiplantae > Streptophyta > Magnoliopsida > Poales > Poaceae > Triticum > Triticum monococcum. The sequence continues at coordinate 746,286,305 of CM067843.1, read as the reverse complement.
GTCCCGGATGAGATCCCGGACGTCACGAGGAGTTCCGGAATGGTCCGGAGGTAAAGATTTATATATGGGAAGTCCTGTTTTGGTCACCGGAAAAGTTTCGGGGTTTATCGGTAACGTACCGGGACCACTGGGAGGGTCCCGGGGGTCCATCAAGTGAGGCCACCTGCCCCGGGGGGCCACATGGGCTGTAGGGAGTGCTCCTTGGCCTACATGGGCCAAGGGCACCAGCCCCACTAAGGCCCATGCGCCTAAGAGGTGGAGAGGGGGCAAACCCTAAGGGGATATGGGCCTTAGGGCCCATATTGGTGCGCCTCCCTCTCCCATCCCCTCTTGGCCGCCCCCCTTGCTCCCCATCTAGGTCTGCCGTCCCCTCTAGGGGTGGGAACCCTAGAGGGGGCGCAGCCCCTCCCCTTCTCCTATATATATTGAGGCATAGGGCAGCCCACAACACGCGATTCAATCTCGTTGGTGCAACCCTGCGTCTCTTCTTCCTCCTCTTCTGTGGTGTTTGGCGAAGCCCTGCAGGATAGCCACACTCCTCCACCACCACCACGCCGTTGTGCTGCTGTTGGATGAAGTCTTCCTCAACTTCTCCCTCTCTCCTTACTGGATCAAGGCATGGAAGACGTCACCGGGCTGTACGTGTGTTGAACGCGGAGGTGCCGTCCGTTCGACACTTGGTCATCGGTGATTTGGATCACGACGAGTACGACTCCATCAACCCCGTTCACTTGAACGCTTCCGCTTAGCGATCTACAAGGGTATGTAGATGCAACTCTCCTTCCCTTCGTTGCTGGTCTCTCCATAGATAGATCTTGGTGATACGTAGGAAAATTTTGAATTTCTGCTACGTTCCCCAACATATATGCAACAAATTGTTGCTCGTTATACAAAACCATTGCAAAAGCGAAAATGTCATTGCTCATTATACAAAACCATTGCGAGAGCGAGAACAGCATTCCTCATTATACAAAACCACTTCGAGAGCGATCGGTTTTACCCACGACACCTTGGTGCTCATTACAGGGAAACATATATGTGGGACCCGCCTATGGGGTTCGAGGCGGCGAAAAGATGGGCACACCGGGCCTGGACGAGCGTAGGATAAAGTGGAAGCACGGATCAGAGCATGGGAAGAGACCAGGCAAGCCGGATCCCACCGGACCTATGGATAGACCTTACATGCCGGGCCCACCTTGGCCAGGGAACAACGGCTCAACCAGTGCATCCAGCACGTCCGCGCCGCGTCGCCCGCTCCTCCTCCTCCTTCGGACCCCTCTGCTATGAAGTCCAACACCTAGGCCTCCAGCCCCAGAAGCCCGTCGCCGCGCCGCCACGCCGTCGTCCACGGCGAGCCGCGGCACCCCGCTTCCTGTTCCCTCGTACGCGTTGATTGCTGGCACCGCCGTCATGTACGCGCGGGCCCTCGGATCGAGATACTGCATCATGTCACGCCGGCAGGACGGGCACGACGGCGCCGTGTGAAACCACTCGAGGATGCAGCCTCTGTGGAAGGCGTGCGAGCAGCCGGCCAGCCCGGTGACGCGGCCGCCGCCGGCAGCCAGCTCCTCCATGCAGATCGGGCACATCGCCGCGCCACCCTCGGAAGCACGCCGGACAGCAGCGTCCGTCGCCGCCTCGGCGGACTCGCACGACAGCAGCAGCGCCTTGGCCTCGTCGTACACGCTCGTCAGGTCCACGTGCATCCACACGTGGCAGGCGTAGCTCCCGCCGCCCGCCGCGCCGGCCACGATGGTCTCCACGAGACCCGCGGGCACGAACTCGTCCCACTGGCATTCCTCGGTACGGTGTCCGCCGTTGTACAGCATGAGGCGCGGCAGCACCGCCATTAGCATCCGGCGGATGGCGCCGCGGCAGGCGCCCTCGCTCTGGAGCACGGCGGGGCCGCCCTCGACGGGGAGCGTGAGCTCTTTCCCGTCCAGTTCGTCGTAGCGCACGATGCTCCTCGTCCTCCGTCCTCCTATGAAGAGATCCTCGCTGGCGATGAGCACAGAGCACCACCGGAAGCACACGGTGCACGCCTGGTCGCGCGGCATGGCCTCCAACTCAACCGGTCGCGTCATCTTTGAGTCTATTATTTCCATGAAAGGCTGCTCGCGCTGCGGCTGCGATCCTACCGCCATTGTTGCAGCTACCCAAAGTTTGGGATCCAGTGGTGAACTCGTGATGGCTCGACGTGGAACTGGAGGTTAGGTTATATGAAGCCGGCCGATCCGAATAAGAGTTCCTATCGGAGTCCTAGTCCTACTCGAAAAAAGCTGATGAAATCAGAAGAGGTAAGGAGATCCCGTTGTTCCGTGATCGTATATATAACGCCGATCGATTCCACGTATCCAGATTTGCCACCACGCGAATCCGAACAGTCTCCCAAATCCGTCGAGAAAATCAAACTATGGCCCGTCGCGGCGCCGTCAAGCGGCGGGCGTGGTCTGATCTCCCGGCCGACCTCCTCGCCGCCATCCACCTCAGGTGCTCCCCGCCGTACGACCGCGCGCGCTTCGCGGCCGTCTGCAGGTCATGGCGTGCCGCCGCGTCGTGGCACCCGGCGCGGCCCCCTCTCCCGCTGCTCTTCTCCTGGACCGGCGACCGCAAGCGTGACCGGAATATACGAGCGTACAATCCCGTGGACGGCAGGGCCTTGCGCGTCCTGCTGCCCAAGATCCTGAGGGGCAAGAAGTTCGTCGGGTCCTACGACGGCGGCTGGGTCGCCGCCACGTCAAGGCGCGAGCGCCACTCCCAACTCCTGATCGTCAATCTCTTCTCTAGTGCCCAGGTGGCACTCTCCGACAATCAAAGGAGCATCGTCTGTGCGTGCCCGGATGCCTTCGAGGAGCCAGACAATGCTCGCATCAGTCGGGCGCCGGTTGTAAAAGTCATCTTCTCCGACGACCCTACCTCGAGCGGATGCATCCTCGCCGCCATCACCAAGAGGTGCAAATTAGCGCTTTGCCGGGTTGGCTGTCCCGAAAACATCTGGACGACACGAGGGTGTGGCCTGTACGCGGAGAGGGAGCTCGTGGACATCGCCTTCTGCAACGGCCAGCTCTTCGGGCTCACGGTCGGTGGCTGTGATCTGTACAAGTACGTCATCGACCTCAACGAAAATGGCGCTCCGGTGATCACCTCGGCTCACCAAATGCAACGAATCCCCTTTGTACATGTGCCTGGGTGGGACTATTGCCCTAGATACATTTTTGAGCTGTGCGGCAAGCTAGCAGTGGTGTCAGAGGCCAATGCGGCACCCAAAGGCTATAAAGCTTGCTGTTTTAAGGTGTTTGAGCTCGAGGATACACCGGGCAGAAATATATGGGCAGAGGTAACCACATTGGGGGAACATGCCTTGTTCTTGGGGCCACAGTCCTCTAAGTTGGTGCACGCGTCGACGGCGGGCCGGCATGGTAGGCTGGAGGAAAACCGCATCTACTATCATATGCGACAACAGGACAGCCTTGCTAGACACAAGGAGTGCTTGACGAAGTTGGGCCTCGGCAGCTGCAACATCTATCGGGAAAACCAAGGTATGAATCAACGCATGGAGACGATCACCTCGGAGGGATACCATTACAAAGATGATAATGGTAATGGTTGCATGTGGCTCCTGCCTTCGGAGTTATGTTAACTCATCAACAATGTGTGTGGAGTATTCTATTATTCCTATTTTATTATCAGTTTTGCTAAAGCACATCTAAATGTGCCATAAGTATTGCACATCTAAGTCCTATGTCATTGATCTTACGTCGAGATTTGTGTAGATATTTTCTTTTTTTTTTTCTTTTTCTTCTTTGTGCTTGATTCACTCACCTAGATGTGCAATAACTAGGGCACATCTAGATGTGTCCTAGACACACCCATTTATTATTATATGGTTAGCGTACTTGAGAATTTAGTATTTGTATTTTGTACAAAGATAAAATTACAGCTCTAGTTAAAATTAATTTACAAATGTGCAAATATGGGTTGCACAATTGTACACAGGTATTTACTATTTAGATAAATGGCCGATTCATGAAGATTGCAAATTTCTTTCCACCACAAGCCTATGTTTTTTATCTAAAAAATAAGCGAGGAGAACCCCATTACACTTTATCATTTAGTATTAATAAAGGGTAGTTGGTACGTTCGTTTCGCTTCCGGGCTTAGGTCCCCTCCCACCAGTTTTCTCCCCTACCGCAGGTTACTGCATTCCCTCCCATCAAATTTATCCTCACCCTCCCTACATATACAATCCTACAAGCACATTAACTCAATCAAATCACAAAAATCTCAACTAAATAAAAGGACGGGGATATAAGTACCTAATGTTCGGTGTTGGTACCTCCCAGCCCGAACGAATCATTCGCTGGGAACGATCGAAGGAATCACATGAAAACATTCGGTGTGGGAGGAAGCCCGGACCGAATGATGTCTCCTGCCCATCTAGAATGGACCCAGGTAGGTCAATACCAAAAAAACTCAAGCACAACCCAGTTTGCCTACTGTTGCATAAAAAAAGCCCAAAAACCAATAAGAAAGAATGAAGAAAACAGAAAAAACCATACAAAAACAGAGAAAAGTCTTACAATATATAGAATTCCAGAGAAAATCTAGAAATTCATATATGTATAAAGAATGCCATGGATACTTGATAAAAATGATCATTAACTAAATTTGCCACTGTCCCATAGAAAACTAATATTGCCATGTTGCAAAAAAAGAGAGAAATTTGCCATGGTCCTAAAAACACGCATTAATGGCAAAAAATGAATAAGTTTACCATGGTGACAAAAAGTGGGGCAAATTTGCCATGATGCGTATGTGATGCTTGACGTGATGGATAGAGATACAACATTAAATGCAAAAAAAGTGCAAAAGTTTGTGATGATGGAAATTTTTAGTGTCAAAAAATGATGGAAAAATCACCATACACACCATTTCCATGATGGTAAAAAATAAATAAATCATAAAACTAAATTGCCATGGATGTAAAGTAAACTTTGTCGTGGCAAAACAAAGGAAATTTTCCATAGTCCGTAAAGTAAATTTGCCATGGGCAAAAAAACTATAATTTCCATGAACGATTGAACTAAAAATGCCATGTATGATAAAGTAAATTTGCCATGCATGTGAAAGTAAATTTGCCATGGCAATGAAGGTAGATTTTGGCATGGCAAAAACATGTAAAAAAGTTGCATGTCAATGAAGGTAAAATTGCCATGGCAAGCAAAAATAAAACTTGCCATGTTCTTCAATTGTAAAATGTTATGAGGATCAAATCACCATGGTAAAAATGTATATTAAATTTGCCATGTTACTTAAAAAATAGAATTGCCATGGGTTGTGGAATAAATTTGCAATGTAAGTAAGGAAAAAGATAGCCATGTTCCATGTCAACACATTAAGGTTTAAAAGTTGCCATGGGTGTAGACTTTGTTTCATGTACATGGCAAGTGGGAGATTTTTTTTTCTATCTAAAGAATATATTGCAATGTGGCACCAGGCATATGATTTTTTTTCTATCACATGTAAGTACCATTTTAGTAATTTTTGTCATGATAGAAAAAGAGACATGGTTTAAGTTGCCATGGCAATAAAAAGGTAAAATTTTCCATGATACCGAAAATAGACATGGTAAAGTTGCCATGGCACTAAAAAGATAAAATTTGTCATGATACGAAAAAAAAGAAATTTACCATGATATGAAAAAGAGACATGGTTAAAGTTGCCATGGCAATAAAAAGGTAAAATTTGCCATGATACGAAAAAGAGAAATGGTAAAGTTGGCATGGCACTAAAAGGTAAATTTTGCCATGATGCGAAATATTATTATTTTTGCCATGATACGAAAGTGACATGGTTATTGAAACAAAGAAACATGGTAAATTTGACATGGAAATAAAAATGTAAATTTTGCCATGATACGAAGAAAAGAAATTTTCCATGATACGAAAAAGAGACGTGGTAATTGAAACAAAGAGACATGGTAAAATTGCCATGGCAATAATAAAGTAAATTTTGCGAGGATACGGAAAAAAGAGAAATTTGCCATGACAAGAAAAAGAGACATGGTAAAGTTGCCATGGCAATAAAAAAACTAATTTTTTGCGATGATAAGAAAAAAAGGAAATTTGACATGGTAATTGAATTAAACTTGCTGTGGTCCATGAAAATAAGTTTGCCATGTTAGAGAAAATATATGAAAATTATTCTTCAGTAAAATTACAACTTCCCTTGAAGTAGTATTACCATGATACGAGGAATAAAGTTTGCCATGGTCCATGAATTAAAATTACCCATGGTATTAAAAATGAAACTGCCATGGTGCATGAAGTAAGTTTGCCTACATTACGTGTATGACTATTACAAACAAAAATCTAGAACTTGCCATGGTTTGTAAAGCAGAAATGTGTGCCAAAACTTGCCATGTAAAAATGAATTGGAAGAATGCAATTTTTTGCCACGATGTGTAAAAATGAATCGGAAGAGTGCAAAGTTTTGGCCATGACATAAAAATTGCCATGGCATCACTATACTTCAAATTAATTCACATGGAAAAATTGCTACCATGGGGGGATACAATAGCAAACAATTAATATGGTCATTATCAAAACCTGCAAGTCTAACAAACACACACCATTTTACATTCATTGCAGAAGCCGTATGAACAGAAAAAAGGACATATATTTCTAGCATGAACTCAATTTTTTTTATTTTTTCTAGAATCCATTGTCATGTGGACATAATTTTAGTTACCATTGTATCTCACAGAACCTCAATTCGACAAAATCATTTCTAACAAGTAAAGGTACAGAACAAGGACCGTAGAACAATCAGGTATGTCTCACGAATCACTCTGAAAAAAATCACGTATGGCAGTAATCTTACCATTTCACATAGCAAAATAGGCTACGGGCAGCCCAGGCAAGGCTGCGTGCGTGATGCAACTTCCGCACGAGGCGTCGGCTCTAGTCAACACGGGGGTTGCGCAGAGGCTTCACGGCGGCGTGGCTCATGCAGCGTCTGAAGAAGGCAAACATCTGATTGCAGCCTCTGGGGTGGGCTGTGACGGACGGTGACGGGACGCGCCAGACCGGAGCTCCAAGGTGGCGCTCATGGTGGCCAACATACGAGAGAGAGAGAGAGAGAGAGAGAGAGAGAGAGAGAGAGAGAGAGAGAGAAGGTGAGAGAGCTGGAGGAGGAGGAGGGAGCGGAAAGAGGAGGAGAGTGGAACAACACGGGCTGCCTATAAATTTGTTGAGAGTTGTTCTTCTTGAAGCAAAAATAGGCTAGTGATGACCTTTTAAGGATAAAATAAATAAATTTTAAGAGATTTGCTAACTAGGGAATCCCAAATGAAAAAGAATCTTCCTGCATATGACTTTTGGGGGTCTACTAGAGATGTCCTTACAGCGTGTTTTTTTTCTATCGCTAAACACATTACCTTTTCATCCATGCTTGTTTTACTGGAGCACACACATACGTGCATATGGCTATTAAAATTGGATGTGGGTAGGTTTCAATCGACTTAGACTTACAAGTCCCAGTCGAGTGACTTAACATATAAGAAGAAAAAAGAGATTTTGCATTAATCTTCATGCAAGATCTCATAAAATATAGCATTGACTGAAACATTATTTAGTCTTAGCTGACTGAGATTTAGCAACATCGATTTAAAGTTCATTTGTATCATCCGGAGCATCTTGTGGATTCATTGCAAGTTGATCCGAAGATATACACTTACTTCAACATGTGCCATAGACGGCACATGTCGGGAACATGGTGCATCATGTCGCGCCGGCACGACGGGCACGACGCCGCCCTGTGGAACCATTTGAGGATGCATCCTCTGTGGAACGCGTGCGAGCAGCCGGGCAAAGCCACGACGCCGGCACAGCCGGCCGCCATCTCCTCCATGCAGATCGCGCACTGAGCCGCGCCAGCGCAACCGCCGAGAGTGCCAGAACCAGCCCGTGCCCCGGCGGCCGCGTCCTCGCACGACAGCAGCAGCGCCTTCGGCTCGCTGTACACGCTGGTCACGTGCACGCGCATCCAGACGTCGCACACGTAGCTCCGACGCCGGCGAGCACCCCCGCCGGCCGCAACAAGACCATCTTCACGTGCCACGCGGGCGACGATACGGGCGACAAGCCCAGGGGGTACGAACTGGTCCCAGAGCTCGACGTCGGCTGCGCGGTGGCCGTAGTACCCCGCGAGCTGCGGCAGGTCCGTCAGCATCCGGCGGACGGCGGTGCGGCAGGCGGGCTCGCTCAGGAGGACGGCGGGGTCGTGGACGGTGAACCGGCGCGCGGCGGCCTTCTCCTGGCGCCTCGCATTGGCGCCCTTGCGGTCGCCTTGCCGCAGGGTGGTCCCGCCCACGAGGTGCGTCTCGGTGGACAGGCGCACGGAGCACCGGACGCGCACGACGAGGCACCGGCGCGGCTCGCCGTTAACTGCGCGCGACGGCCTCGCCCTGGCCATGGCGTGCATCTTGAACCGCGTCATCCTCGAGTCAACATGGACCGTGGAAGGTGACACGCGCTGCGATCCCACCGCCATTGTTGGAGCAATGGGGTTTGGGAGGTTTTGGCTCGACGTCGAGGTTGGCAGCATATGTAACCGGCAGTTCGGAAACAGGGTTCTCGTGGGATTAGAACTCGGACTCGCGCCCGCGCACAATGATCACCGGGCAAGCCTGATCGTGACTTCGCGCTGAGCGACAACAAAACACGCTAGATAAACCGGCACGTGCTAGTGGGCCGGCACATTGACCAGTTTTTATTCTTTTTTTGAGGACAGACCGGTTTGTATTCAATTCGGTATGGCGTGCTGCTACTACAAGTGACTGGGCCGACCTTTTTAGAGCTTTAAAAAAACTGGCTAGGAAAACCGGCTCGTGTGCAAACTTTCAAAAAATGTGCCAGATTTGAATAAAATGTTTCTGAAATTTAAAACATGCTGAATAAATTTTAAAAATGGTTTAGAATTGTAAAATGTCAATGATTTTTAAAAACAAATGTTCATAAATTTGGAAAACAAATTTCCCTAATTTCAAAATGTTCATGAATTTGGAAAACCAAATAGCAAACTAAATATGTTCTTGTATTCTGAATTTAAAAAATCACATTTTTGAAAAATGTGCAGTCATTTATAGAAAGTGCAAACAGATAAAAATTATAAAATGGTAAAAAGAGAAAAAGTAAAATAAAAAATAAACTGAATATGAAAAAAATAAAAATAAAAACATAAAAAAGGACAGAAAACCGATCAAACCAGCTGAGAAAAAAGAAAAGAAAAAGCATGCACTTGGCCAGCTCATATAACGTCTCGGTGTATGCCTTTTATTGGCTGCCAATGCGCTACATACGGAATAGGATTTAAGGAGGGCTCATATTTAGCACATGATGCGCTGGTGAACAAGCCAGCGCGCACTCCCTCCCTTCCAGTATGCCCTATTGAGCCAGCTCAAGAGCAGGGCAGCAAGCCCCTGTTTTGTTTTTTTTGTTTTTCTGCCTCATAATTTTATTCCAAAAGAAACCAAATTTAAAAAAACTGAATTTTGCAAAAAAAAGTTCTAGAAATAAAACAAAACTTTGTATTAAAAAACAGTTCACGATTTCGGAAAAAAAATCCTGTATAGAAAGAATGTTTCTGAATTTGAACATTTTTTTAATTCAGAAAATATTCAGTACTTTTTGAAATATGATCATGAATTACAAAAAAATTTCATTGATTCAAAAAAAAGTTTGCTGATTCAAAAAAAATTAAGCATTTAAAAAATATTAATTAAAAAATATATACATCGATCTGAAACAATTTTATTGTTTTAAAAAATATTCACTGATTCATTAAATCTTAATGGATTCAAAATATGTTGTCTGATTCAATAAATGTTCATCGATTCAAAAAAATTTTCACAATTTTTAAAAGTTTCATAAGTTAAAAAATTCACAATTTAAAAAATGATCACAAAATTTCATGATTTCCAAAGATGTTTGTCGATTTTCAAAAATGTTTTCGGTTTTAGAAAAAATTAAAAGGAAAAAATGAAATATAAAGAAAGAAAAATCAGAAGGAAAAAAGAATAAACCGGTTCTTTGAAAACCGAGTGGGAGAAAACCAAACTGGGCCAGCCCATACTGTGGACGTGGGTATGAGACTATGTGTTAGGTCGCTAGACAACGACCTACACGCCGAATAGGAACGGCGGATTTGCGTGCCTGATTACTGACGTTGGTGCTAATTTTTCTCACCTTTGGTGCTTGTCGAGCGCACCGAACTAGTTAAATGGGCCCACCGCATTTTGGCCCATAGACTGCAATGTAGCGACCACTAACTTAGGAGTGGTTGTCTCCTAAAAACTGGTTTTTTTGTGTCTCAATTTACTGATTATTTAGAAAAGATCCCTAAACTCCAAACGAGGAAGGGATGAGCCTCGGCATCTCAACAGGAAGTGGTTCAATGACGCGGAGTTTACACTTCAATGCAGTCGTAAGTAACCCTCCCCCCTCCAAGGTAGTGGTGATACTAGTCTCATCGGCACCCTCCGGCATGGAGGTATCCATGACGATGTCACGCATGGCGAGCGCACTCATCGAGATTGACATAAATGGGTGCATTGACTCTGCCCTCTTCCTTCTCCCTTCCTATAGGAGGATGTCAAGGTCAGCGCCGATGATGTAGAGAGAGAGAGAGAAAGTTAGAGAGAGAGAGAGAGTGTGTGGTGAGGTGGACGATGATGTGGCAAGGTCAACAATTAAAATCAAGCCACATCGGCGCAAAACCATCGAAAGCAACCCAAGAGACGAAAGATATCGAGTTTCATAATTGAGAAAATAAGTTTTTCACTTAATGAATCATTTCTAACTACTGATAAGGTTGAGGGATAAAAAATATACTTTTGTTGAAAAGTATTGAGTGTTTTTTAGAACCAAGTGGTATGATTTTTCTTTGGGGAGAAATTTCTTATCTATTCATAATCAACCATGGTAGAAAATCCAGGGTGAAAAATGACAACCAGGTCCATGGACCACCTAGCTACGACTAAAATCACTGGAGCAAGCCCAACGCGCGTCGCCGTCGTCGCCTCTCCCTCACCAGAGTTGAGCAAACCTTGTTGTAATAGATAGTCCAGAAGTCGTTGTGCTAAGACCCCATATACCAGCACACCCTAGCAGTAACCATCACCAATGAAGAGAGTCGTAGATTGAAAGGATACACATTTTAACATGCAGGCGAAGACTAGATCCAAACAGACCCACCAAAGATCGACACCAATCGAATCACATGAGATATGATGGAGAAACAGTTCCACACATCGTCCAACAATTCTGGACGCACCATCGGGACGGAGAGCAAACGTGAGATATTATTCCTACTTAGAGACACCCTTGCCATCACATAGCCCCAACGAAGACGCCAAACCTAATAAGAACAAGAGTGGGGTCCCTCCGTCGGAGGACTGAGGTCCTCTGCACCTCCATGGCCTAAAGGTCATCGGAGGTGGGGGGGGGGGACTATCGACGATGCTGATACAAGGAGGAGGAAACCTAATCACCTACGAGTCTCTTCTTGGGGGGGGGGGGGTGAAATTTTTAGAGTGAAACATAAAACACATGACCAAAAACATGAAACTATCTCAGGAATAACAATGTTTACACATCATTCTTCTGGTACTGCAACAATTTAACCTCAGTTTGAGTCAATCTATACCTACTAATAAAGTAAGGTGCGTTTCTTTGATTTTTTGATCGGTTCACCATTGAAAAAGGTTATTTTCTATCCTGGGTGGTACTTAATTTTTGTGCGCCCCTCTGCTAGAAAAGAATAAACGGTTTGTCTAGAATTTTGTATGCGGGCCTTGCGCGTTGTGGCCCAGTGAAGCCAGCCCACATTATTTCTTGCACACGCAACAAGGAAAACCCAACTTGTCGCCTGCTGCGGCAAATAGTCGGAGCTTGGCACAGGACGCCGAGGACTGGACCAGCCCGTTTTTGTTGTTTTAGGTGTTGTGTTTCTACTTTTTTCTGTTCGTTTCTCCTTTTCTTTCCTGTTTCTTTTTTCTATTCCAAGTTTATTTTTTTTTCTGTTTTCCATAAATATAAATTTTCAAAAAATGATCAGAATTTCAATATTTTTTCAATTTTTTGAAAAATGTTCAGAATTCCAAAATACTGTTTCTATTTTGAAAAATAACAGTAACTTTAAATTTTGTTATAAATTCCAATTTTTTTCAAAATTCAACAAATGTTTCCAGTTTTTCCAAAAATATATGAGTTTTATGAAATTGGTTGAGATTTCCAAAAAATGCATTTTAAACAGTGTACAAAATTTGAAGAATATTCTTGTTTTAGAGAAATGTTCACAAAATCAAAAATAAATTTTGCGTTTACAAAGACACATTTTTTAAAATTGTTCTGAATGTTCAAAACATGTTCTCCTTTCCAAAAATTATTCAAAAATTCAAAATATGTTCTGTTTTTAATAAAAGATTCATGTTTTCCAAAAAGTTTTTGAATTTCAAAAAATGTTTGTGTTTTTTCTGAAAATGTATGGAATTTTCAAAAAAGCTATTTGCATTATTAAAAAGTGTTTGGGATTTCGAAAATTATTCATGTTTCCAAGAATAGTTGGTAATTCATAACAATTATTATTTTTTGAAAATTGAGAAAAAAACAAAAAAGAAGAACAAAAGGTGTTTCAAATATGTGTATGTTCTTAAACATTCGAGCTGGCCTTTGGTTTTAGCAGCGCGTGTTTGTTCGAGTGGCTAGCAGCATGGTTGGGTCTTTGAGGCTATGAGTTCGATCCTTCAACGCGTCGTTCTTCTTGGATTTTTACTCACGACTTACAAAATACAAGTCGTTTCGGTGCCTGCTAGTGTGCTGGCCCAAACGCGAACGGTTGTGCGTCCCAAGCACTATTTGACGCAACTAGTGTCAAATACTAGCTCCCACACCGTTGGCATCAGAAAAAAATTTGCTCTGTCGCCTAGGCAGTATTGGGCCTCAGTCGCACTCCGCTGCTATTCCTGCTCCGCATCCAGACCATCGATCCTCGCCGAGTGAGGCAAAATGTTTTGCGGCCATAAGGAATTGAATTTGCGATGTCCCGTCTAGTTCCTCAGGCGGATGCCAACTGAGCTTAGTCGGTCTTGTTACGTGTTACATAAAAATGGCTGGTCTACCTATCTTTACTCCTAATGTCTGAGTTGGTTAAATAATACGGTTTATTTTCGTCCCACCACTTTCAACCCTTTTTTTCGCTGAGTTTTTTCGTCCCCCTCCCACCATCTCTCCCACTTTAATTTTTTCCTCCTTCGCAACTAAAACCGAATCGCGTCCGATCCTCTTCTCATTTATTCGTGCTTACTTTCGCAGATGTCGATTGAATTCAATCATGTAAATATTTGGTAACTAACAATTCAGAAATAATACCGATGAGATCAGCTTCCAAATAGATCACCTCTTTTTCTGATTTATTTTTCTCACTGATCCCCTTCATACTTCTCTGCTCCTAATGGGGCAGTCTGCGACAGTGATGGTAAGCCACCTCGTCGTTCGTTTCGCTCGTTTCGTACCCCACCCCCACCTCGATCGAAGGGAGTCATTCCCGATCGATTTTTTTCGTCTCTCTGGCTCCCGAACCCTCCATTTCCTAGCCTACTCACCCGATCGAATCGCCTCCATTACAACACAGGGGCCGCAATGACAGCAGCCCGCGTGGAGGCGTCCCTCTATGTGGCATGGCGGCGACACAACGCTCGCTACTGCGGCCGCCCGGGGCTTTGCAGCCACCGGCGGATGCTCCGGTGCGGGCGCAAGCAGCGCGGCGGCGCACACCACTGCTGTCGCTGCCAGCGGCTGCGGCTGCAGCCGGTGGCCCCTAAGACAATCAGTGATTCAACTGTCCAAGCCCCTCGGTCGCTGGCCTCCTCTCCTCCGTCCACTGCTGTTTCCCTCCCTCCCGCGAGTGGCCTCCCTCTGCTTCGCGATCGAGATGGATTGATGTGGACTGTGGAGATTGCGAGCATTGGCAGGCCAAAGGCATTGAGGTGCACGACGTGGAGGACCTCGCAACGCCGGGGAGGGCGAGGTAATCTTCCCGGTGGCCGCCACCGGCGTCAACCGCAAGACATGGTCTACCCGCTCTAAGCCATTGGCAACCAGGTGAGGTCGATGCACCTTCTCCCCTGCGTGTCCCCGTGGTGAATGTCTTGGAGAGAGGGGGGAAGGGGCCTTGGTCGGGGATGGACGAGGATGACGGGCAACTGGATCGCTGGACGTGGGGAATCACGGAAGTAAACCTGAGAATGGTTTGGACTGGAACCATAGTATCAGTCGGTTTTTGTATTGGGTTGCCTTTGGATTGGATGAAATGGGCCAAGTCCCTAAATCAATTTGGTTTGGTCTAGGCTTTAACCATTGTTGTACTGAGTTGGTTTGGTCTGGACACGAACCGAACAGTCCTAGACCATTTCTATCCATAGTCTGAAACCAAATCCAGTGACCAAATCAACAGTGGTAGATGACCTAGGTGCGCCTCTACGAGCGACGGCCGCCGCCCGCCGCTAAGTTCAGGGATTTGCCGCTGCCGCCGTCGTTGCCGCCCACTGGAGCTTGGTTGCCGCCTTCCCCTCCCTCTGACACCATCTGGCTGGCAGATCGCCGTCTTCCCCTCCTTTGGCTGGAGCTTAGCCGCCGCTCGTCGCTACGGGCAGGACTCGCCGGCTGCCGCCGCCATTGCCGCTGGCTCGAGCTCAACAGGTTAGTGCATCCTCACCATTCTCTTCCCCCGCTGCTGCTCCTTTCTCTGTCGAACTTGCTGTCGCTCGAGCTCGGCAGGTTAGTGCATCCTCACCATCCTCTCCACAAAACTGCAGCTCCTTTTCTTCCCCAAACCTTGCTGCTGCTGCTCCTCTCTGTGTCTTTCTCTTTGAAATTTTGGTAGTATTGAGATGTGTAAGACAGTGTAATGATAAGATGTTACAAGTACTTGCACCTGTTAACTGTTCAGTTCAGATTTGTGCTTGTTTAGTGCTTGTTGCTGCTGCTCCTCTCCGTCTCTTTCACTCTGAAATTCAGATTGTTGTCTCTGTACCGTGTAAGACAATGTAATGAATAGTTGTCTATGTGCATATGTCCATAGTTTCAAACTTTGGGCTCAAACCGATTCTAGGGAATGGACTGGATTGGTTTGGCTTGAAAACATGATCAGTTCAGTTTGGTTTGGACCGTAGCACTAAAAGTTTGGATTGATTTGGTTTGCTTGCTGGACTTGTACATGTATGGCTTGGTCTGGATTTGGTTTGGATTACAAACTTTTCCCAGGTTTACACGGGAGATCTCAACTCTGCCATGCAGCACCATCCGATAAGCTCACCCCCCCCGGAGCTGGAACACCTCTGCAATGCCAGCGCGCCTGCAGCAGTTCCGGCTGCTGGGCAGCCTCGGCAGGGCCAGCTCACGACCGCTGATGTTTTTCTAGGCCTTCAACCTTGGGCAGGCACTCATGTTCAGTGAGGTCTTCAAGGAGGGCGAACCTTGCTAGACGTCTCTGCCAAATCCATCAGAAAGGGATTCCAAGGTGAGCAATGTATTGATGCCTATGTTATTTCCTCTCAATGGTGAACCATCTGGTGTATGAACGCGTGAAATTACCAACAAAGCAATGTCACTTCCTTGCAGTTTGCAGTATCTCCAACAATCATGTCAATGTTTGACATCATTTACAGTTCCTATATTTATAGCTTAATGCAAGAATTGGCATCGGTTATAAAATTCCCTTGATTTAATTTTCTGAATGTTAGAACATTGACAACTTGTGACTTGACCATGTTTTATTTCCATTGATTTTCTGATCCGAGGGTCAATAATGTTGACAGCTTCTAACATAACCATGGTTCATTTTCTGATGGCTAGCAAGTAACATACCCATACTGACAGCTTGTGACATGCTGATGGTTCATTTTCTGATAGCTAACATGGGTCATCAACAGTTGTGCTCATACCTATTCTGATCGCTAACATGGGACATCATCAGTTGTGCCCTTGATTCGTTTTTTCTGATGGTTAAGAACATTAATAACTTGCGACACTTATGCTCTTAATTTTTGCCTCTTGGTCTGTCGTTGTTGTGCAGGTGGAATTAGGAGGCACAACTTCATGCTTGGTCTGATGACTCACGGTTCCAAGAGCCACAAAGCCTTAATTAGATTCGGGCGGCGTGGGAACTAACCCAGAGCGGGTGTACAAGTGGAAGATGACGCCCAGGAGGATGGGCAGAACCAAGGAAGCTCAAGATCGTCAATGATCTTAAAGTTGTGATGATCATTGGAGCCATTACTCCATGCGAATCTTCTCCACATTACACTTGCCAAGATCATTGGAAAGGACATTCGCACGATCCATTTCATTTTGTACCACATTAGGGTTTTCTTCTCCTATAATCCATAATCTAAGATGGTCTATAATTTGTACCTTTTATGCTAGAGTCTCCCGCGATGTATCTTCTTTTGAAGTTACATTGGTGCGGCACCTAATTATAGATTATTTGCAGCTAATATTTGTTCGCCGCCTTCTAATTTTTTTATTCACACCATGTTTCAAGAGAAAAAGTGCAGCTCCATAAATGCAAGCTGGTCATGAGTGGAAGTGGAGCTGAAGGTACCACAATAGGTCGTCAACGCCCTCCAATGCTGCAAGGTTATTCATACTGTATAACGTGTACTGAGTGGTATGAGAACTAATTACAGAACAAGTATAATTTTTCACAAAATAAACTTGTAGTATGATATTTTTTTTCACGGGTCAAAATAAACTTGCAGCCCCTGGCTAGTAGCGCCAAAAGGTGCAAAGGTGGGCCGTGGAGGTGAGAGATAGATAAGAGAATATGGTAGAAAAGGAGAGCACTTTAACGATAAAAAGGAAGTCGCCAATGCAGCCCGTTGCAACGCACGGGCATTCTACTAGTACTCTTAAAAGATGTGTACTTCAGATATGCAGTAGTATACAGGACTGGGTATTTCTTGTGAGTTGTGGCTTTGTGAGGAACCATCAGTTGTATATACAAATTTCCTAGTTTATGGGCCTAATAGTTGATACCAGTTCAGCAAATGTCTCTAAATGCATCAAGTGTAGCTCTAGGATCTGCAAACAAACATCAAATGAGAAAAAAACTTGTCAAAAACGACTATTTCCTATACACTAAAAAATGGTCTTATTTTCATACTTTCAAGACTTCGTGCTCGAGCATAACTCCTTGGGTACCGATCAAGAAGCCACCCTCCTTCTCCCACATCAGGCTGTGATAGTCGTGAGACAACCATCTATATGAAATAACAACCATCATTATTAGCTCATAAACTTCTACCAACTACAAAGAACCTGAGAATTGAACCACATACATCTGCCACAGCTTGGCCCGGGACATGACGCCATAGTCCATATAAGATCCCCAGTTCATATATGAACTAAACCATACTACAAGAAATTAAAAATATCAGATTTAGAACATAGCAGGCTATTGATCAAAATAAACATGTTTACTGCCAAAAACAACGCCTAATTTTGTAGCAAATATCAGAAAAAAGACTCATTAATCTGTTAACTACTTTCAGATACATGCCCACCGTTTAAGAGTTTATATTTTTAGTAAATGTTGAACAGATCCAGGTAATATGTTTGTGCCACATGAAAATGGAATTATGAGTTAATATTATCTTAAAAGTATAAAATGTTGAACAGATCCATGTAAAATATCCGTGCCACATAAAAATGGAAGGAATATAAAGGTGAATTCATGCAATAAACCAGGTAAAATGTTATGTCTGCCTCACGTGAAATACATAACACAACAAAATAGAAAGAAATGAACTTGGGATCGGCACTGAAGCTCAGACAGCGGCTATCAGCACTGACGACATCATCATTTTTTTAGCACAAATAGAAGGAATCGAAGCAATAGTTTTCTATTAAAAGAATTACCTTCTCAACAATCATACGATATTGCATCCCGTTGCCTGACGCGGGCGCCCCAGAGATCGTCACCTTCAGTGTTGTGCCAACAATGAGGGTTAAGACTTAGGTGGGCAGCCCCATCTCCTTAGCCATGTGCACTGCCAACTCCCATGGCGCCGTCGGCGACGACGCAGGTCATCGAAGGGACCCCCTCCATGGCTCCATCCTTTCGATCGTCTCGACGAGCTAACTGACGTGGCTAGCGCTACAAGTTTATTTTGACCCGTGAAAAAAATATCATACTACAAGTTTATTTTGACCCGTGAAAAATTATACTTGTTCTGCAATTAGTTCTCATACCAGTCAATACACGTTATACAGTATGAATAACCTTGCAGCATTGGAGGGCGTTGACGACCTAATGCGGTACCTTCAGCTCGACTTCCACTCATGACCAGCTTGCATTTATGGAGCTGCACTTTTTCTCTTGAAACATGGTGTGAATAACAAAATTAGAAGGCGGCGAACAAATATTAGCTGCAAATAATCTATAATTAGGTGCCGCACCAATGTAACTTCAAAAGAAGATACATCGTGGGAGAATCTAGCATAAAAGGTACAAATTATAGACCACCTTAGATTTTGGATTATAGGAGAAGAAAACCCTAATGTAGCACAAAATGAAATGGATCGTGCGGATGTTCTTTCCAATGATCTTGGCAAGTGTAATGTGGAGAAGATTCGCATGGAGTAATGGCTCCATTGATCATCACAACTTTAAGATTATTGAAGATCTTGAGCTTCCTTGGTTCTGCCCATCCTCCTGGGCTTCATCTTCCACTTGTACACCCGCTCTGGGTTAGTTCCTGCTCCGGCCGAATCTAATTAAGGCTTTGTGGCTCTTGGAACCGTGAGTCATCAGACCAAGCTTGAAGTTGTGCCTCCTAATTCCACCTGCACAACAACGACAGACCAAGAGGCAAAAATTAAGAGCATAAGTGTCGCAAGTTATTAATGTTCTTAACCATCAGAAAAAACGAATCAAGAGCACAACTGATGATGTCCCATGTTAGCGACCAGAATAGGTATGAGCACAACTGTTGATGACCCATGTTAGCTATCAGAAAATGAACCATCAGCATGTCACAAGCTGTCAGTATGGGTATGTTACTTGCTAGCCATCAGAAAATGAACCATGGTTATTGTTGGGAAACGTAGTAATTTCAAAATTTTCCTACGCACAAGCAAGATCATGGTGATGCATAGCAACGAGAGGGGAGAGTGTTGTCTACGTACCCTCGTAGACCGAAGCGGAAGCATTGATGCAACGTAGAGAAAGTAGTTGTACGTCTTCCCGGTCCAACCGATCCAAGCACCGTTACTCCGGCACCTCCAAGTTCTTGGCACACGTTCAGCTCGATGACGCTCCCCGGGCTCCGATCCAGCAAAGCTTCGGGGAGGAGTTCCGTCAGCACGACGGCGTGGTGACGATCTTGATGTTCAACCGTCGCAGGGCTTCGCCTAAGCACCGCTACAATATGACCGAGGTGGAATATGGTGGAGGGGGGCACCGCACACGGCTAAGGAACGATCACGAAGATCAACTTGTGTGTTCTAGGGTGCCCCCATGCCCCCGTATATAAAGGAGCCAAGGGGAGGGGGCGGCCGACCAAGGAGGGCGCGCCAAGGGGGAGTCCTACTCCCACCGGGAGTAGGACTCCCTTCTTTCCTAGTTGGAGAAGGAGAAGTGGAAAAGAGGAGGAAGAGGGAAAGGAAAGGGGGGGCGCCGCCCCCCTCTCCTTGTCCTATTCGGACTAGGGAGGGGAGGGGTGCGCGGCCACCTCTTGCCTCCTTTCCTCTTCTCCCTTAGGGCCCATGTAGGCCCAATAACCCGGGGGGGGGGGTCCGATAACCCCCCAGTACTCCGGTAAAATCCCGATTTCACCCGGAACGATTCCGATATCCAAATATAGGCTTCCAATATATCGATCTTTATATCTCGACCATTTCGAGACTCCTCGTCATGTCCATGATCACATCCGGGACTCCGAACAACCTTCGGTACATCAAAATACATAAACTCATAATGAAACTATCATCGTAACGTTAAGCGTGCGGACCCTACGGTTCGAGAATAATGTAGACATGACCGAGACACGTCTCCGGTCAATAACCAATAGCGGAACCTGGATGCTCATATTGGTTCCTACATATTCTACGAAGATCTTTATCGGTCAGACCGCATAACAACATATCTTGTTCCCTTTGTCATTGGTATGTTACTTGCCCGAGATTCGATCGTCGGTATCTCAATACCTAGTTCAATCTTGTTACCGGCAAGTCTCTTTACTCGTTCCGTAATACATCATCTCGCAACTAACTCATTAGATGCAATGCTTGCAAGGCTTATGTGATGTGCATTACCGAGAGGGCCCAGAGATACCTCTCCGACAATCGGAGTGACAAATCCTAATCTCAAAATACGCCAACCCAACATGTACCTTTGGAGACACCTGTAGAGCTCCTTTATAATCACCCAGTTACGTTGTGACGTTTGGTAGCACACAAAGTGTTCCTCCAGTAAACGGGAGTTGCATAATCTCATAGTCATCGGAACATGTATAAGTCATGAAGAAAGCAATAGCAACATACTAAACGATCAAGTGCTAAGCTAACGGAATGGGTCAAGTCAATCACATCATTCTCCTAATGATGTGATCCCGTTAATCAAATAACAACTCTTTGTCTATGGTTAGGAAACATAACCATCTTTGATTAACGAGCTAGTCAAGTAGAGGCATTCTAGTGACACTCTGTTTGTCTATGTATTCACACATGTATTATGTTTCCGGTTAATACAATTCTAGCATGAATAATAAACATTTATCATGAAATAAGGAAATAAATAATAACTTTATTATTGTCTCCAGGGCATATTTCCTTCAGTCTTCCACTTGCACTAGAGTCAATAATCTAGTTCACATCGCCATGTGATCTAACATCAATAGTTCACATCTTTATGTGGTTAACACCCATAGTTCACATCGATATGTGACCAACACCCAAAGGGTTTACTAGAGTCAGTAATCTAGTTCACATTGCTATGTGATTAACACCCAAAGAGTACTAAGGTGTGATCATGTTTTGCCTGTGAGAGAAGTTTAGTCAACGGGTCTGCCATATTCAGATCCGTAAGTATTTTGCAATTTTCTATGTCTACAATGCTCTGCACGAAGCTACTTTAGCTAATTGCTCCCACTTTCAATATGTATCCAGATGAAGACTAAGAGTCATCCGGATCAGTGCCAAAACTTGTATCGACGTAACCCTTTTACGACGAACCTTTCGTCACCTCCATAATCGAGAAACATATCCTTATTCCACTAAGGATAATTTTGACCGCTGTCCAGTGATCTACTCCTAGATCACTATTGTACTCCCTTGCCAAAATTAGTGTAGGGTATACAATAGGTCTGGTATACAGCATGGCATACTTTATAGAACCTATGGCCAAGGCATAGGGAATGACTTTCATTCTCATTCTATTTTCTGACGTGGTCGGGCTTTGAGTCTTACTCAATTTCACACCTTGTAACACAGGCAAGAATTCTTTCTTTGACTGTTCCATTTTGAACTACTTCAAAATCTTGTCAAGGTATGTGCTCATTGAAAAAACTTATCAAGTGTCTTGATCTATCTCTATAGATCTTGATGCTCAATATGTAAGCAGCTTCACCGAGGTCTTTCTTTGAAAAACTCCTTTCAAACACTTCTTTATGCTTTACAGAATAATTCTACATTATTTCCAATCAACAATATGTCACTCACATATACTTATCAGAAATGTTGTAGTGCTCCCACTCACTTTCTTGTAAATACAGGCTTCACCGTAAGTCTGTATAAAACTATATGCTTTGATCAACTTATCAAAGCGTATATTCCAACTCCGAGATGCTTGCACCAGTCCATAGATGGATCGTTGGAGCTTGCATATTTTGTTAACACCTTTAGGATTGACAAAACCTTCTGGTTGCATCATATACAACTCTTCTTTAAGAAATCCATTAAGGATTGCAGTTTTGTTATCCATTTGCCAGATTTCATAAAATGCGGCAATTGCTAACATGATTCGGACAGACTTTAAGCATCGATACGAGTGAGAAAATCTCATCGTAGTCAACACCTTGAACTTTGTCAAAAACCTTTTTTGACAAGTCTAGCTTTGTAGATAGTAACACTACTATCAGCGTCCGTCTTCCACTTGAAGATCCATTTAATCTCAATGGCTTGCCGATCAATGGGCAAGTCAATCAATGTCCATACTTTGTTCTCATACATGGATCTCATCTCAGATTTCATGGCCTCAAGCCATTTCGCGGAATCTGGGCTCATCATCGCTTCCTCATAGTTCGTAGGCTCGTCATGGTCAAGTAACATGACCTCCAGAACTGGATTACCGTACGACTCCGGTGCGGATCTCACTCTGGTTACCTACTAGGTTCGGTAGTAACTTGATCCGAAGTTACATGATCATCATCATTAGCTTCCTCACTAATCGGTCTAGTAGTCACAGGAACAGATTTCTGTGATGAACTACTTTCCAATAAGGGAGCAGATACAATTACCTTATCAACTTTTCTACTTTCGTCCCACTCACTTCTTTCGAGAGAAACTCCTTCTCTGGAAAGGATCCATTCTCAGCAACGAATTTGCCTTCGGATCTGTGATAGAAGGTGTACCCAACAAATTCGTTTGGGTATCCTATGAAGACATATTTCTCCGATTTGGGTTTGAGCTTATCAGGATGAAACTTTTTCATATAAGCATCACAATCCCAAACTTTAAGAAACGACAACTTTGGTTTCTTGCCAAACCACAGTTCAGATTGTGTCGTCTCAACGGACTTAGATGGTGCCCTTTTAAACGTGAATGCAGCTGTCTTTAATGCATAACCCCAAAACGATAGTGGTACATCGGTAAGAGACACCATAGATCGCACCATATCTAATAAAGTACGGTTATGATGTTCGGACACACCATTATGGCGTGGTTTTCCAGGTGGCGTGAGTAGTGAAACTATTTCACATTGTTTTAACTGAAGGCCAAACTTGTAACTCAAATATTTTACCTCTGCGATCATATCGTAGAAACTTTTATTTTCTTGTTACGATGATTCTCCACTTCACTCTGAAATTCTTTAAACTTTTCAAATATTTCAGACTTGTGTTTCATTAAGTAGATATACCCATATCTGCTCAAATCATCTGTGAAGGTCAGAAAATAATGATACCCGCTGCGAGCCTTAACACTCATCAGATCTCATACATCAGTATGTATTATTTCCAATAAGTCAGTTGCTCGCTCCATAGTTCTGGAGAACGGCGTTTTAGTCATCTTGCCCATGAGGCATGGTTCGCAAGCATCAACTGATTCATAATCAAGTGATTCCAAAAACCCATTGGCATGGAGTTTCTTCATGCGCTTTACACCAATATGACCTAAACGGCAGTGCCACAAATAAGTTGCACTATCATTATTAACTTTGCATCTTTTGGTTTCAATATTATGATTATGTGTATCACTACGATCGAGATCCAACGAACTATTTTCATTGGGTGTGTAACCATATAAGGTTTTATTCATGTAAACAGAACAACAATTTATTCTTTTACTTAAATGAATAACCGTATTACAATAAACATGATCAAATCATATTCATGCTCAACGCAAACACCAAATAACACTTATTTAGGTTCAACACTAATCCCGAAATTATAGGGAGTGTGCGATGATAATCATATCAATCTTGGAACCACTTCCAACACACATCGTCACTTCACCCTTAACTAGTCTCTGTTTATTCTGCAACTCCCGTTTCGAGTTACTAATCTTAGCAACTGAACTAGTATCAAATACTGAGGGGTGGCTATAAACACTAGTAAAGTACACATCAATAACATGTATATCAAATATACTTATGTTCACTTTGCCATCCTTCTTATCCGCCAATCACTTGGGGTAGTTCTGCTTCCAGTGACCAGTCCCTTTGCAGTAGAAGCACTTAGTCTCAGGCTTAGGACCAGACTTGGGCTTCTTCACTTGAGCAGTAACTTGCTTGCTGTTCTTCTTGAAGTTCCCCTTCTTCCCTCTGCCCTTTTCTTGAAACTAGTGGTCTTGTCTACCATCAACACTTGATGTTTTTCTCGATTTCTACCTTCGTCAATTTTAGCATTACGAAGAGCTTGGGAATCGTTTCCGTTATCCCTTGCATATTATAGTTCATCACGAAGTTCTACTAACTTGGTGATGGTGACTAGAGAATTCTGTCAATCACTATTTTATCTGGAAGATTAACTCCCACTTGATTCAAGCGATTGTAGTACCCAGACAATCTGAGCACATGCTCACTGCTTGAGCAATTCTCCTCCATCTTTTAGCTATAGAACTTGTTGGAGACTTCATATCTCTCAACTCGGGTATTTGCTTGAAATATTAACTTCAACTCCTGGAACAGCTCATATGGTCCATGACGTTCAAAACATCTTTGAAGTCCCGATTCTAAGACGTTAAGCATGGTGCACTAAACTATCAAGTAGTCATCATATTGAGCTAGCCAAACGTTCATAACGTCTGCATCTGCTCCTGCAATAGGTCCGTCACCTAGCGGTGCATCAAGGACATAATTTTTCTGTGCAGCAATGAGGATAAACCTCAGATCACAGATCCAATCCGCATCATTGCTACTAGCATCTTTCAACACAATTTTCTCTATGAACATATCAAAATAAACACAGGGAAGCAACAACGCGAGCTATTAATCTACAACATGATTTGCAAAATACTACCAGGACTAAGTTCATGATAAATTTAAGTTCAATTAATCATATTACTTAAGAACTCCCACTTAGATAGACATCCCTCTAATCCTCTAAGTGATCACGTGATCCAAATCAACTAAACCATGTCCGATCATCACGTGAAATGGAGTAGTTTTCAATGGTGAACATCGCTATGTTGATCATATCTACTATATGATTCACGCTCGACCTTTCGGTCTCAGTGTTCCGAGGCCATATCTGCATATGCTAGGCTCGTCAAGTTTAACCTGAGTATTCTGCGTGTGCAAAACTGGCTTGCACCCGTTGTAGATGGACGTAGAGCTTATCACACCCGATCATCACGTGGTGTCTGGGCACGACGAACTTTGGCAACGGTGCATACTCAGGGAGAACACTTTTTAACTTGAAATTTTGTGAGAGATCATCTTATAATGCTACCGTCAATCAAAGCAAGATAAGATGCATAAAAGATAAACATCACATGCAATCAATACAAGTGATATGATATGGCCAGCATCATCTTGTGCTTGTGGTCTCCATCTCCGAAGCACCGTCATGATCACCATCATCACCGGCGCGACACCTTGATCTCCATCGTAGCATCGTTGTCGTCTCGCCAATCTTATGCTTCTATGACTATCGCTACCGCTTAGTGATAAAGTAAAGCATTACAGGGCGATTGCATTGCATACAATAAAGCGACAACCATATGGCTCCTGCCAGTTGCCCATAACTTGGTTACAAAACATGATCATCTCATACAATAAAATTTAGCATCATGCCTTGACCATATCACATCACAACATGCCCTGCAAAAACAAGTTAGACGTCCTCTACTTTGTTTGTTGCAAGTTTTACGTGGCTGCTACGGGCTTAAGCAAGAACCAATCTTACCTACGCATCAAAACCACAACGATAGTTTGTCAAGTTGGTGCTGTTTTAACCTTCGCAAGGACCGGGCGTAGCCACACTCGGTTCAACTAAAGTTGGAGAAACTGACACCCGCCAGCCACCTGTGTGCAAAGCACGGCGGTGGAACCAGTCTCACGTAAGTGTACGCGTAATGTCGGTCCGGGCTGCTTCATCCAACAATACCGCCGAACCAAAGTAAGACATGCTGGAAAGCAGTATGACTTATATCGCCCACAACTCACTTGTGTTCTACTCGTGCATATAACATCAAACCATAAAACCTAGGCTCGGATGCCACTGTTGGGGAACGTAGTAATTTCAAAATTTTCCTACGCACACGCAAGATCATGGTGATGCATAGCAACGAGAGGGGAGAGTGTTGTCTACGTACCCTCGTAGACCGAAGCGGAAGCGTTGACGCAACATAGAGGAAGTATTCGTACGTCTTCCCGGTCCAACCGATCCAAGCACTGTTACTCCGGCACCTCCGAGTTCTTGGCACACGTTCAGCTCGATGACGCTCCCCGGGCTCCGATCCAGCAAAGCTTCGGGGAGGAGTTCCGTCAGCACGACGGCGTGGTGACGATCTTGATGTTCAACCGTCGCAGGGCTTCGCCTAAGCACCGCTACAATATGACCGAGGTGGAATATGGTGGAGGGGGGCACCGCACACGGCTAAGGAACGATCACGAAGATCAACTTGTGTGTTCTAGGGTGCCCCCGGCCCCCGTATATAAAGGAGCCAAGGGGAGGGGGCGGCCGGCCAAGGAGGGCGCGCCAAGGGGGAGTCCTACTCGGGAGTAGGACTCCCTTCTTTCCTAGTTGGAGAAGGAGAAGTGGGAAAGAGGAGGAAGAGGGAAAGGAAAGGGGGGGCGCCGCCCCCCTCTCCTTGTCCTATTCGGACTAGGGAGGGGAGGGGCGCGCGGCCGCCTCTTGCCTCCTTTCCTCTTCTCCCTTAGGGCCCATGTAGGCCCAATAACCCCTGGGGGGGGGGGGGTTCCGGTAACCCCCTGGTACTCTGGTAAAATCCCGATTTCACCCAGAACGATTCCGATATCCAAATATAGGCTTCCAATATATCGATCTTTATGTCTCGACCATTTCGAGACTCCTCGTCATGTCCATGATCACATCCGGGACTCCGAACAACCTTCGGTACATAAAAATACATAAACTCATAATGAAACTGTCATCGTAACGTTAAGCGTGCGGACCCTACGGTTCGAGAACAATGTAGACATGACCGAGACACGTCTCCGGTCAATAACCAATAGAGAAACCTGGATGCTCATATTGGTTCCTACATATTCTACGAAGATCTTTATCGGTCAGACCGCATAACAACATACGTTGTTCCCTTTGTCATCGGTATGTTACTTGCCCGAGATTCGATCGTCGGTATCTCAATACCTAGTTCAATCTCGTTACCGGCAAGTCTCTTTACTCGTTCTGTAATACATCATCTCGCAACTAACTCATTAGTTGCAATGCTTGCAAGGCTTATGTGATGTGCATTACCGAGAGGGCTCAGAGATACCTCTCCGGCAATCGGAGTGACAAATCCTAATCTCGAAATACGCCAACCCAACATGTACCTTTGGAGACACCTGTAGAGCTCCTTTATAATCACCCAGTTACGTTGTGACATTTGGTAGCACACAAAGTGTTCCTCCGGTAAACGGGAGTTGCACAATCTCATAGTCATAGGAACATGTATAAGTCATGAAGAAAGCAATAGCAACATACTAAATGATCAAGTGCTAAGCTAACGGAATGGGTCAAGTCAATCACATCATTCTCCTAATGATGTGATCCCGTTAATCAAATAACAACTCTTTGTCTATGGTTAGGAAACATAACCATCTTTGATTAACGAGCTAGTCAAGTAGAGGCATACTAGTGACACTCTGTTTGTCTATGTATTCACACATGTATTATGTTTCCGGTTAATACAATTCTAGCATGAATAATAGACATTTATCATGAAATAAGGAAATAAATAATAACTTTATGTTGGAAATATGCCCTAGAGGCAATAATAAATAAGTTATTATTATATTTCCTTGTTCATGATAATCGTTTATTATCCATGCTATAATTGTATTGATAGGAAACTGAGATACATGTGTGGATACATAGACAACACCATGTCCCTAGTAAGCCTCTAGTTGACTAGCTCGTTGATCAATAGATGGTTACGGTTTCCTGACCATGGACATTGGATGTCGTTGATAACGGGGTCACATCATTAGGAGAATGATGTGATGGACAAGACCCAATCCTAAGCATAGCACTAGATCGTGTAGTTCGTATGCTAAAGCTTTTCTAATGTCAAGTATCATTTACTTAGACCATGAGATTGTGCAACTCCCGGATACCATAGGAATGCTTTGGGTGTGCCAAACGTCACAACGTAACTGGGTGGCTATAAAGGTACACTACGGGTATCTCCGAAAGTGTCTGTTGGGTTAGCACGAATCGAGACTGGGATTTGTCACTCCGTGTGACGGAGAGGTATCTTTGGGCACACTCGGTAGGACATCATCATAATGTGCACAATGTGATCAAGGAGTTGATCACGGGATGATGTGTTACGGAACGAGTAAAGAGACTTGCCGGTAACGAGATTGAACAAGGTATCGGGATACCAACGATCGAATCTCGGGCAAGTATCGTACCGATAGACAAAGGGAATTGTATACGGGATTGATTAAGTCCTTGACATCGTGGTTCATCCGATGAGATCATCGTGGAACATGTGGGAGCCAACATGGGTATCCAGATCCCGCTGTTGGTTATTGACCGGAGAACGTCTCGGTCATGTCTGCATGGTTCCCGAACCCGTAGGGTCTACACACTTAAGGTTCGATGACGCTAGGGTTATAAAGGAAGTTTGTATGTGGTTACCAAATGTTGTTCGGAGTCCCGGATGAGATCCCGGACGTCACGAGGAGTTCCGGAATGGTCAGGAGGTAAAGATTTATATATGGGAAGTCCTGTTTTGGTCACCGGAAAAGTTTCGGGGTTTATCGGTAACGTACCGGGACCACCGGGAGGGTCCCGGGGGTCCACCAAGTGGGGCCACCAGCCCCGGAGGGCTTCATGGGCCAAGTGTGGAAGGGGACCAGCCCCAGGTGGGCTAGTGCGCCCTCCCACAAGGCCCAAGGCGCAAGGGAAGAGGAGAGGGGGCAAACCCTAGGGGCAGATGGGCCCTAAGGCCCATCCTGGTGCGCCTCCCTCTCCCCCCCTTGGCCGCCTCCCTTAGATGGGATCTAGGCTGGCCGCCACCCCTAGGGGTGGAAACCCTAAAGGAGGCGCAGCCCAATACACGCGATTTTGATCTCTCTCGTTGGTGCAGCCCTCCCTCTCTTTCTCCTCATATTCCGTGGTGCTTGGCGAAGCCCTGCTGGATTGCCACGCTCCTCCACCACCACCACGCCGTTGTGCTGCTGCTGCATGGAGTCTTCCTCAACCTCTCCCTCTCTCCTTGCTGGATCAAGGCGTGGGAGACGTCACCGGGCTGTACGTGTGTTGAACGCGGAGGTGCCGTCCGTTCGGCACTAGGATCTCCGGTGATTTGGATCACAACGAGTACGACTCCTTCAACCCTGTTCTCTTGAACGCTTCCGCTTAGCGATCTACAAGGGTATGTAGATGCACTCTCCTTCCCCTCGTTGCTGGTCTCTCCATAGATAGATCTTGGTGATAAGTAGGAAAATTTTGAATTTCTGCTACGTTCCCCAACACTTTATTATTGTCTCTAGGGCATATTTCCTTCTGTTATGTTAGAAGCTGTCAACATTATTGACCCTCAGATCAGAAAATCAATGGAAATAAAACATGGTCAAGTCACAAGTTGTCAATGTTCTAACATTCAGAAAATTAAATCAAGGGAATTCTATAACCAATGCCAATTCTTGCATTAAGCTATAAATATAGGAACTGTAAATGATGTCAAACATTGGCATGATTGTTGGAGATACTGCAAACTGCAAGGAAGTGACATTGCTTTGTTGGTAATTTCATGCGTTCATACACCAGATGGTTCACCATTGAGAGGAAATAACATAGGCATCAATACATTGCTCACCTTGGAATCCCTTTCTGATGGATTTGGCAGAGACGTCTAGCAAGGTTCGCCTTCCTTGAAGACCTCACTGAACATGAGTGCCTGCCCAAGGTTGAAGGCCTAGACAAACATCAGCGGTCGTGAGCTGGCCCTGCCAAGGCTGCCCAGCAGCCGGAACTGCTGCAGGTGCGCTGGCATTGCAGAGGTGTTCCAGCTCCGGGCGGGTGAGCTTATCGGATGGTGCTGCATGGTAGAGTTGAGATCTCCCATGATTCCCCACGTCCAGCGATCCAACTGCCCGTCATCCTCGTCCATCCCCGACCAAGGCCCCTTCCCCCTCTCTCCAAGACATTCACCACGGGGACATGATAAGTCTCCAACGTATCTATATTTTTTGATTGCTCCATGCTATATTATCTACTGTTTTGGACTATATTGGGCTTTATTTTCCACTCTTATATTATTTTTGGGACTAACCTATTAACCGGAGGCCAAGCCCAGAATTGCTGTTTTTTGCCTATTTCAGTGTTTCGGAGAAACGGAATATCAAACGGAGTCCAAACGGAATGAAACCTTCGGAAACGTGATTTTCTCATCAGATAAGATCTAGGAGACTTGGACCCTCCGTCAAGAAAGCCACGAGGGTGGAGGGCGCCCCCCCTAGGGCGCGCCCCCTGCCTCGTGGGCCCCTCGAAGCTCCACTGATGTACTTCTTCCTCCTATATATATCCACGTACCCCCAAACGATCGGGGACGGAGCCAAAAACCTAATTCCACCGCCGCAACTTTCTGTATCCACGAGATCCCATCTTGGGGCCTGTTCCGGAGCTCCGCCGGAGGGGGCATCGATCACGGAGGGCTTCTACATCATCATCCAAGCCTCTCCGATGAAGTGTGAGTAGTTTACTTCAGACCTACCGGTCCATAGTTAGTAGCTAGATGACTTCTTCTCTCTTTTTGGATCTCAATACAATGTTCCCCCCCTCTCTCGTGGAGATCTATTTGATGCAATCTTCTTTTTGTGGTGTGTTTGTTGAGACCGATGAATTGTGGGTTTATGATCAAGTCTATCTATGAATAATATTTGAATCTTCTCTGAATTCTTTTATGTATAATTGATTATCTTTGCAAGTCTCTTCGAATTATCAGTTTGGTTTGGCCTACTAGATTGGTTTTTCTTGCCATGGGAGAAGTGCTTAGCTTTGGGTTCGATCTTGCGGTGTCCTTTCCCAGTGTCGAGGTTTTTGATGACTTGTAGATTTTTGCAATAAGTATGTGAGTTCTTTATGACTAATGTTGAGTCCATGGATTATACGCACTCTCACCCTTCCATCCTTGCTAGCCTCTTCGGTACCGTGCATTGCCCTTCTCACATTGAGAGTTGGCGCAAACTTCGCCGGTGCATCCAAACCCCATGATATGATACGCTCTTTCACACATAAACCTCATTATATCTTCCTCAAAACAGCCACCATACCTACCTATTATGGCATTTCCATAGCCATTCCGAGATATATTGCCATGCAACTTTCCATCATTCTGTTCATCATGACACATTCATCATTGTCATATTGCTTAGCATGATCATGTAGTTGACATAGTATTTGTGGCAAAGCCACCGTTCATAATTCTTTCATACATGTCACTCTTGTTTCATTGCATATCCCGGTACACCGCCGGAGGCATTCATATAGCATCATCTTTGTTCTAGTATCGAGTTGTAATCATTGAGTTGTAAATAAATAGAAGTGTGATGATCATCATTATTAGAGCATTGTCCCAAGTGAGGAATATATAAAAAAGAGAAAGGCCATAAAAAAGAGAAGACCCAAAAAAAGAGAAAGGCCATAAAAAAAGAAAAGGCCCAAAAAAATGAGAGAAAAAGAGAGAAGGGACAATGTTACTATCCTTTTACCACACTTGTGCTTCAAAGTAGCACCATGATCTTCATAGTAGAGAGTCTCTCATATTATCACTTTCATATACTAGTGGGAATTTTTCATTATAGAACTTGGCTTGTATATTCCAACAATGGGACTCCTCAAGTGCCCTAGGTCTTCATGAGCAAGCAAGTTGGATGCACACCCACTAGTTTCTTTTGTTGAGCTTTCATACATTTATAGCTCTAGTGCATCCGTTGCATGGCAATCCCTACTCCTTGCATGAACATCAATCGGTGGGCATCTCCATAGCCCATTGATTAGCCTCATTGATGTGACACTTTCTCCTTTTTTGTCTTCTCCACATAACCCCCTCATTATATTCTATTCCACCCATAGTGCTATGTCCATGGCTCGCGCTCATATATTGCGTGAAAGTTTATAGGTTTGAGATTACTAAAGTATGAAACAATTGCTTGGCTTGTCATCGGGGTTGTGCATGATGAGAGCATTCTTGTGTGACGAAAATGAAACATGACTAAACTATATGATTTTGTAGGGATGAACTTTCTTTGGCCATGTTATTTTGAGAAGACATAATTACTTAGTATGCTTGAAGTATTATCATTTTTATGTCAATATGAACTTTTGTCTTGAATCTTTCGGATCTGAATATTCATACCACAATTAAGAAGAATTACATTTAAATTACGCCAAGTAGCACTCCACATCAAAAATTCTCTTTTTATCATTTACCTACTCGAGGACGAGCAGGAATTAAGCTTGGGGATGCTTGATACGTCTCCAACGTATCTATAATTTTTGATTGCTCCATGCTATATTATCTACTGTTTTGGACTATATTGGGCTTTATTTTCCACTTTTATATTATTTTTGGGACTAACCTATTAACCGGAGGCCTAGCCCAGAATTGCTGTTTTTTTTGCCTATTTCAGTGTTTCGGAGAAACGGAATATCAAACGGAGTCCAAACGGAATGAAACCTTCGGAAACGTGATTTTCTCATCAGATAAGATCCAGGAGACTTGGACCCTCCGTCAAGAAAGCCACGAGGCGGCCACGAGGGTGGAGGGCGCGCCCCCTACCTCATGGGCCCCTTGAAGCTCCATCGACGCATTTCTTCCTCCTATATATATCCACGTACCCCCAAACGATCGGGGACGGAGCCAAAAACCTAATTCCACCGCCGCAACTTTCTGTATCCACGAGATCCCATCTGGGGGCCTATTCCGGAGCTCCGCCGGAGGGGACATCGATCACGGAGGGCTTCTACATCATCATCCAAGCCTCTCCGATGAAGTGTGAGTAGTTTACTTCAGACCTACGGGTCCATAGTTAGTAGCTAGATGGCTTCTTCTCTCTTTTTGGATCTCAATACAATGTTCTCCCCCTCTCTCGTGGAGATCTATTTGATGTAATCTTCTTTTTGTGGTGTGTTTGTTGAGACCGATGAATTGTGGGTTTATGATCAAGTCTATCTATGAATAATATTTGAATCTTCTCTGAATTCTTTTATGTATAATTGATTATCTTTGCAAGTCTCTTCGAATTATCAGTTTGGTTTGGCCTACTAGATTGGTTTTTCTTGCCATGGGAGAAGTGCTTAGCTTTGGGTTCGATCTTGCGATGTCCTTTCCCAGTGTCGAGGTTTTTGATGACTTGTAGATTTTTGCAATAAGTATGTGAGTTCTTTATGACTAATGTTGAGTCCATGGATTATACGCACTCTCACCCTTCCATCCTTGCTAGCCTCTTCGGTACCGTGCATTGCCCTTTCTCACATTGAGAGTTGGCGCAAACTTCGCGGGTGCATCCAAACCCCATGATATGATACGCTCTTTCATACATAAACCTCCTTATATCTTCCTCAAAACAGCCACCATACCTACCTATTATGGCATTTCCATAGCCATTCCGAGATATATTGCCATGCAACTTTCCATCATTCCGTTCATCATGACACATTCATCATTGTCATATTGCTTAGCATGATCATGTAGTTGACATAGTATTTGTGGCAAAGCCACCGTTCATAATTCTTTCATACATGTCACTCTTGTTTCATTGCATATCCCGGTACACCGCCGGAGGAATTCATATAGCGTCATCTTTGTTCTAGTATCGAGTTGTAATCATTGAGTTGTAAATAAATAGAAGTGTGATGATCATCATTATTAGAGCATTGTCCCAAGTGAGGAATATATGAAAAAGAGAAAGGCCATAAAAAAGAGAAGACCCAAAAAAAGAGAAAGGCCATAAAAAAAGAAAAGGCCCAAAAAAATGAGAGAAAAAGAGAGAAGGGACAATGTTACTATCCTTTTACCACACTTGTGCTTCAAAGTAGCACCATGATCTTCATAGTAGAGAGTCTCTCATATTATCACTTTCATATACTAGTGGGAATTTTTCATTATAGAACTTGGCTTGTATATTCCAACAATGGGCCTCCTCAAGTGCCCTAGGTCTTCGTGAGCAAGCAAGTTGGATGCACACCCACTAGTTTCTTTTGTTGAGCTTTCATACATTTATAGCTCTAGTGCATCCGTTGCATGGCAATCCCTACTCCTTGCATGAACATCAATCGGTGGGCATCTCCATAGCCCATTGATTAGCCTCATTGATGTGAGACTTTCTCCTTTTTTGTCTTCTCCACATAACCCCCTCATTATATTCTATTCCACCCATAGTGCTATGTCCATGGCTCGCGCTCATATATTGCGTGAAAGTTTATAGGTTTGAGATTACTAAAGTATGAAACAATTGCTTGGCTTGTCATCGGGGTTGTGCATGATGAGAGCATTCTTGTGTGACGAAAATGAAACATGACTAAACTATATGATTTTGTAGGGATGAACTTTCTTTGGCCATGTTATTTTGAGAAGACATAATTACTTAGTATGCTTGAAGTATTATCATTTTTATGTCAATATGAACTTTTGTCTTGAATCTTTCGGATCTGAATATTCATACCACAATTAAGAAGAATTACATTTAAATTACGCCAAGTAGCACTCCACATCAAAAATTCTCTTTTTATCATTTACCTACTCGAGGACGAGCGGGAATTAAGCTTGGGGATGCTTGATACGTCTCCAACGTATCTATAATTTTTGATTGCTCCATGCTATATTATCTACTGTTTTGGACTATATTGGGCTTTATTTCCCACTTTTATATTATTTTTGGGACTAACCTATTAACCGGAGGCCTAGCCCAGAATTGCTGTTTTTTTGCCTATTTCAGTGTTTCGGAGAAACGGAATATCAAACGGAGTCCAAACGGAATGAAACCTTCGGAAACGTGATTTTCTCATCAGATAAGATCCAGGAGACTTGGACCCTCCGTCAAGAAAGCCACGAGGCGGCCACGAGGGTGGAGGGCGCGCCCCCTACCTCATGGGCCCCTTGAAGCTCCACCGACGCATTTCTTCCTCCTATATATATCCACGTACCCCCAAACGATCGGGGACGGAGCCAAAAACCTAATTCCACCGCTGCAACTTTCTGTATCCACGAGATCCCATCTGGGGGCCTATTCCGGAGCTCCGCCGGAGGGGACATCGATCACGGAGGGCTTCTACATCATCATCCAAGCCTCTCCGATGAAGTGTGAGTAGTTTACTTCAGACCTACGGGTCCATAGTTAGTAGCTAGATGGCTTCTTCTCTCTTTTTGGATCTCAATACAATGTTCTCCCCCTCTCTCGTGGAGATCTATTTGATGTAATCTTCTTTTTGTGGTGTGTTTGTTGAGACCGATGAATTGTGGGTTTATGATCAAGTCTATCTATGAATAATATTTGAATCTTATCTGAATTCTTTTATGTATAATTGATTATCTTTGCAAGTCTCTTCGAATTATCAGTTTGGTTTGGCCTACTAGATTGGTTTTTCTTGCCATGGGAGAAGTGCTTAGCTTTGGGTTCGATCTTGCGATGTCCTTTCCCAGTGTCGAGGTTTTTGATGACTTGTAGATTTTTGCAATAAGTATGTGAGTTCTTTATGACTAATGTTGAGTCCATGGATTATACGCACTCTCACCCTTCCATCCTTGCTAGCCTCTTCGGTACCGTGCATTGCCCTTTCTCACATTGAGAGTTGGCGCAAACTTCGCGGGTGCATCCAAACCCCATGATATGATACGCTCTTTCATACATAAACCTCCTTATATCTTCCTCAAAACAGCCACCATACCTACCTATTATGGCATTTCCATAGCCATTCCGAGATATATTGCCATGCAACTTTCCATCATTCCGTTCATCATGACACATTCATCATTGTCATATTGCTTAGCATGATCATGTAGTTGACATAGTATTTGTGGCAAAGCCACCGTTCA
The DNA here is from genome assembly GCA_034509565.1 of Triticum monococcum. NCBI lineage: Eukaryota > Viridiplantae > Streptophyta > Magnoliopsida > Poales > Poaceae > Triticum > Triticum monococcum. The sequence goes on along the minus strand of CM067843.1, from coordinate 746,250,294 downwards.
TAATTCTTTCATACATGTCACTCTTGTTTCATTGCATATCCCGGTACACCGCCGGAGGAATTCATATAGCGTCATCTTTGTTCTAGTATCGAGTTGTAATCATTGAGTTGTAAATAAATAGAAGTGTGATGATCATCATTATTAGAGCATTGTCCCAAGTGAGGAATATATGAAAAAGAGAAAGGCCATAAAAAAGAGAAGACCCAAAAAAAGAGAAAGGCCATAAAAAAAGAAAAGGCCCAAAAAAATGAGAGAAAAAGAGAGAAGGGACAATGTTACTATCCTTTTACCACACTTGTGCTTCAAAGTAGCACCATGATCTTCATAGTAGAGAGTCTCTCATATTATCACTTTCATATACTAGTGGGAATTTTTCATTATAGAACTTGGCTTGTATATTCCAACAATGGGCCTCCTCAAGTGCCCTAGGTCTTCGTGAGCAAGCAAGTTGGATGCACACCCACTAGTTTCTTTTGTTGAGCTTTCATACATTTATAGCTCTAGTGCATCCGTTGCATGGCAATCCCTACTCCTTGCATGAACATCAATCGGTGGGCATCTCCATAGCCCATTGATTAGCCTCATTGATGTGAGACTTTCTCCTTTTTTGTCTTCTCCACATAACCCCCTCATTATATTCTATTCCACCCATAGTGCTATGTCCATGGCTCGCGCTCATATATTGCGTGAAAGTTTATAGGTTTGAGATTACTAAAGTATGAAACAATTGCTTGGCTTGTCATCGGGGTTGTGCATGATGAGAGCATTCTTGTGTGACGAAAATGAAACATGACTAAACTATATGATTTTGTAGGGATGAACTTTCTTTGGCCATGTTATTTTGAGAAGACATAATTACTTAGTATGCTTGAAGTATTATCATTTTTATGTCAATATGAACTTTTGTCTTGAATCTTTCGGATCTGAATATTCATACCACAATTAAGAAGAATTACATTTAAATTACGCCAAGTAGCACTCCACATCAAAAATTCTCTTTTTATCATTTACCTACTCGAGGACGAGCGGGAATTAAGCTTGGGGATGCTTGATACGTCTCCAACGTATCTATAATTTTTGATTGCTCCATGCTATATTATCTACTGTTTTGGACTATATTGGGCTTTATTTCCCACTTTTATATTATTTTTGGGACTAACCTATTAACCGGAGGCCTAGCCCAGAATTGCTGTTTTTTTGCCTATTTCAGTGTTTCGGAGAAACGGAATATCAAACGGAGTCCAAACGGAATGAAACCTTCGGAAACGTGATTTTCTCATCAGATAAGATCCAGGAGACTTGGACCCTCCGTCAAGAAAGCCACGAGGCGGCCACGAGGGTGGAGGGCGCGCCCCCTACCTCATGGGCCCCTTGAAGCTCCACCGACGCATTTCTTCCTCCTATATATATCCACGTACCCCCAAACGATCGGGGACGGAGCCAAAAACCTAATTCCACCGCTGCAACTTTCTGTATCCACGAGATCCCATCTGGGGGCCTATTCCGGAGCTCCGCCAGAGGGGACATCGATCACGGAGGGCTTCTACATCATCATCCAAGCCTCTCCGATGAAGTGTGAGTAGTTTACTTCAGACCTACGGGTCCATAGTTAGTAGCTAGATGGCTTCTTCTCTCTTTTTGGATCTCAATACAATGTTCTCCCCCTCTCTCGTGGAGATCTATTTGATGTAATCTTCTTTTTGTGGTGTGTTTGTTGAGACCGATGAATTGTGGGTTTATGATCAAGTCTATCTATGAATAATATTTGAATCTTATCTGAATTCTTTTATGTATAATTGATTATCTTTGCAAGTCTCTTCGAATTATCAGTTTGGTTTGGCCTACTAGATTGGTTTTTCTTGCCATGGGAGAAGTGCTTAGCTTTGGGTTCGATCTTGCGATGTCCTTTCCCAGTGTCGAGGTTTTTGATGACTTGTAGATTTTTGCAATAAGTATGTGAGTTCTTTATGACTAATGTTGAGTCCATGGATTATACGCACTCTCACCCTTCCATCCTTGCTAGCCTCTTCGGTACCGTGCATTGCCCTTTCTCACATTGAGAGTTGGCGCAAACTTCGCGGGTGCATCCAAACCCCATGATATGATACGCTCTTTCATACATAAACCTCCTTATATCTTCCTCAAAACAGCCACCATACCTACCTATTATGGCATTTCCATAGCCATTCCGAGATATATTGCCATGCAACTTTCCATCATTCCGTTCATCATGACACATTCATCATTGTCATATTGCTTAGCATGATCATGTAGTTGACATAGTATTTGTGGCAAAGCCACCGTTCATAATTCTTTCATACATGTCACTCTTGTTTCATTGCATATCCCGGTACACCGCCGGAGGAATTCATATAGCGTCATCTTTGTTCTAGTATCGAGTTGTAATCATTGAGTTGTAAATAAATAGAAGTGTGATGATCATCATTATTAGAGCATTGTCCCAAGTGAGGAATATATGAAAAAGAGAAAGGCCATAAAAAAGAGAAGACCCAAAAAAAGAGAAAGGCCATAAAAAAAGAAAAGGCCCAAAAAAATGAGAGAAAAAGAGAGAAGGGACAATGTTACTATCCTTTTACCACACTTGTGCTTCAAAGTAGCACCATGATCTTCATAGTAGAGAGTCTCTCATATTATCACTTTCATATACTAGTGGGAATTTTTCATTATAGAACTTGGCTTGTATATTCCAACAATGGGCCTCCTCAAGTGCCCTAGGTCTTCGTGAGCAAGCAAGTTGGATGCACACCCACTAGTTTCTTTTGTTGAGCTTTCATACATTTATAGCTCTAGTGCATCCGTTGCATGGCAATCCCTACTCCTTGCATGAACATCAATCGGTGGGCATCTCCATAGCCCATTGATTAGCCTCATTGATGTGAGACTTTCTCCTTTTTTGTCTTCTCCACATAACCCCCTCATTATATTCTATTCCACCCATAGTGCTATGTCCATGGCTCACGCTCATATATTGCGTGAAAGTTTATAGGTTTGAGATTACTAAAGTATGAAACAATTGCTTGGCTTGTCATCGGGGTTGTGCATGATGAGAGCATTCTTGTGTGACGAAAATGAAACATGACTAAACTATATGATTTTGTAGGGATGAACTTTCTTTGGCCATGTTATTTTGAGAAGACATAATTACTTAGTATGCTTGAAGTATTATCATTTTTATGTCAATATGAACTTTTGTCTTGAATCTTTCGGATCTGAATATTCATACCACAATTAAGAAGAATTACATTTAAATTACGCCAAGTAGCACTCCACATCAAAAATTCTCTTTTTATCATTTACCTACTCGAGGACGAGCGGGAATTAAGCTTGGGGATGCTTGATACGTCTCCAACGTATCTATAATTTTTGATTGCTCCATGCTATATTATCTACTGTTTTGGACTATATTGGGCTTTATTTCCCACTTTTATATTATTTTTGGGACTAACCTATTAACCGGAGGCCTAGCCCAGAATTGCTGTTTTTTTGCCTATTTCAGTGTTTCGGAGAAACGGAATATCAAACGGAGTCCAAACGGAATGAAACCTTCGGAAACGTGATTTTCTCATCAGATAAGATCCAGGAGACTTGGACCCTCCGTCAAGAAAGCCACGAGGCGGCCACGAGGGTGGAGGGCGCGCCCCCTACCTCATGGGCCCCTTGAAGCTCCACCGACGCATTTCTTCCTCCTATATATATCCACGTACCCCCAAACGATCGGGGACGGAGCCAAAAACCTAATTCCACCGCTGCAACTTTCTGTATCCACGAGATCCCATCTGGGGGCCTATTCCGGAGCTCCGCCGGAGGGGACATCGATCACGGAGGGCTTCTACATCATCATCCAAGCCTCTCCGATGAAGTGTGAGTAGTTTACTTCAGACCTACGGGTCCATAGTTAGTAGCTAGATGGCTTCTTCTCTCTTTTTGGATCTCAATACAATGTTCTCCCCCTCTCTCGTGGAGATCTATTTGATGTAATCTTCTTTTTGTGGTGTGTTTGTTGAGACCGATGAATTGTGGGTTTATGATCAAGTCTATCTATGAATAATATTTGAATCTTATCTGAATTCTTTTATGTATAATTGATTATCTTTGCAAGTCTCTTCGAATTATCAGTTTGGTTTGGCCTACTAGATTGGTTTTTCTTGCCATGGGAGAAGTGCTTAGCTTTGGGTTCGATCTTGCGATGTCCTTTCCCAGTGTCGAGGTTTTTGATGACTTGTAGATTTTTGCAATAAGTATGTGAGTTCTTTATGACTAATGTTGAGTCCATGGATTATACGCACTCTCACCCTTCCATCCTTGCTAGCCTCTTCGGTACCGTGCATTGCCCTTTCTCACATTGAGAGTTGGCGCAAACTTCGCGGGTGCATCCAAACCCCATGATATGATACGCTCTTTCATACATAAACCTCCTTATATCTTCCTCAAAACAGCCACCATACCTACCTATTATGGCATTTCCATAGCCATTCCGAGATATATTGCCATGCAACTTTCCATCATTCCGTTCATCATGACACATTCATCATTGTCATATTGCTTAGCATGATCATGTAGTTGACATAGTATTTGTGGCAAAGCCACCGTTCATAATTCTTTCATACATGTCACTCTTGTTTCATTGCATATCCCGGTACACCGCCGGAGGAATTCATATAGCGTCATCTTTGTTCTAGTATCGAGTTGTAATCATTGAGTTGTAAATAAATAGAAGTGTGATGATCATCATTATTAGAGCATTGTCCCAAGTGAGGAATATATGAAAAAGAGAAAGGCCATAAAAAAGAGAAGACCCAAAAAAAGAGAAAGGCCATAAAAAAAGAAAAGGCCCAAAAAAATGAGAGAAAAAGAGAGAAGGGACAATGTTACTATCCTTTTACCACACTTGTGCTTCAAAGTAGCACCATGATCTTCATAGTAGAGAGTCTCTCATATTATCACTTTCATATACTAGTGGGAATTTTTCATTATAGAACTTGGCTTGTATATTCCAACAATGGGCCTCCTCAAGTGCCCTAGGTCTTCGTGAGCAAGCAAGTTGGATGCACACCCACTAGTTTCTTTTGTTGAGCTTTCATACATTTATAGCTCTAGTGCATCCGTTGCATGGCAATCCCTACTCCTTGCATGAACATCAATCGGTGGGCATCTCCATAGCCCATTGATTAGCCTCATTGATGTGAGACTTTCTCCTTTTTTGTCTTCTCCACATAACCCCCTCATTATATTCTATTCCACCCATAGTGCTATGTCCATGGCTCGCGCTCATATATTGCGTGAAAGTTTATAGGTTTGAGATTACTAAAGTATGAAACAATTGCTTGGCTTGTCATCGGGGTTGTGCATGATGAGAGCATTCTTGTGTGACGAAAATGAAACATGACTAAACTATATGATTTTGTAGGGATGAACTTTCTTTGGCCATGTTATTTTGAGAAGACATAATTACTTAGTATGCTTGAAGTATTATCATTTTTATGTCAATATGAACTTTTGTCTTGAATCTTTCGGATCTGAATATTCATACCACAATTAAGAAGAATTACATTTAAATTACGCCAAGTAGCACTCCACATCAAAAATTCTCTTTTTATCATTTACCTACTCGAGGACGAGCGGGAATTAAGCTTGGGGATGCTTGATACGTCTCCAACGTATCTATAATTTTTGATTGCTCCATGCTATATTATCTACTGTTTTGGACTATATTGGGCTTTATTTCCCACTTTTATATTATTTTTGGGACTAACCTATTAACCGGAGGCCTAGCCCAGAATTGCTGTTTTTTTGCCTATTTCAGTGTTTCGGAGAAACGGAATATCAAACGGAGTCCAAACGGAATGAAACCTTCGGAAACGTGATTTTCTCATCAGATAAGATCCAGGAGACTTGGACCCTCCGTCAAGAAAGCCACGAGGCGGCCACGAGGGTGGAGGGCGCGCCCCCTACCTCATGGGCCCCTTGAAGCTCCACCGACGCATTTCTTCCTCCTATATATATCCACGTACCCCCAAACGATCGGGGACGGAGCCAAAAACCTAATTCCACCGCTGCAACTTTCTGTATCCACGAGATCCCATCTGGGGGCCTATTCCGGAGCTCCGCCGGAGGGGACATCGATCACGGAGGGCTTCTACATCATCATCCAAGCCTCTCCGATGAAGTGTGAGTAGTTTACTTCAGACCTACGGGTCCATAGTTAGTAGCTAGATGGCTTCTTCTCTCTTTTTGGATCTCAATACAATGTTCTCCCCCTCTCTCGTGGAGATCTATTTGATGTAATCTTCTTTTTGTGGTGTGTTTGTTGAGACCGATGAATTGTGGGTTTATGATCAAGTCTATCTATGAATAATATTTGAATCTTATCTGAATTCTTTTATGTATAATTGATTATCTTTGCAAGTCTCTTCGAATTATCAGTTTGGTTTGGCCTACTAGATTGGTTTTTCTTGCCATGGGAGAAGTGCTTAGCTTTGGGTTCGATCTTGCGATGTCCTTTCCCAGTGTCGAGGTTTTTGATGACTTGTAGATTTTTGCAATAAGTATGTGAGTTCTTTATGACTAATGTTGAGTCCATGGATTATACGCACTCTCACCCTTCCATCCTTGCTAGCCTCTTCGGTACCGTGCATTGCCCTTTCTCACATTGAGAGTTGGCGCAAACTTCGCGGGTGCATCCAAACCCCATGATATGATACGCTCTTTCATACATAAACCTCCTTATATCTTCCTCAAAACAGCCACCATACCTACCTATTATGGCATTTCCATAGCCATTCCGAGATATATTGCCATGCAACTTTCCATCATTCCGTTCATCATGACACATTCATCATTGTCATATTGCTTAGCATGATCATGTAGTTGACATAGTATTTGTGGCAAAGCCACCGTTCATAATTCTTTCATACATGTCACTCTTGTTTCATTGCATATCCCGGTACACCGCCGGAGGAATTCATATAGCGTCATCTTTGTTCTAGTATCGAGTTGTAATCATTGAGTTGTAAATAAATAGAAGTGTGATGATCATCATTATTAGAGCATTGTCCCAAGTGAGGAATATATGAAAAAGAGAAAGGCCATAAAAAAGAGAAGACCCAAAAAAAGAGAAAGGCCATAAAAAAAGAAAAGGCCCAAAAAAATGAGAGAAAAAGAGAGAAGGGACAATGTTACTATCCTTTTACCACACTTGTGCTTCAAAGTAGCACCATGATCTTCATAGTAGAGAGTCTCTCATATTATCACTTTCATATACTAGTGGGAATTTTTCATTATAGAACTTGGCTTGTATATTCCAACAATGGGCCTCCTCAAGTGCCCTAGGTCTTCGTGAGCAAGCAAGTTGGATGCACACCCACTAGTTTCTTTTGTTGAGCTTTCATACATTTATAGCTCTAGTGCATCCGTTGCATGGCAATCCCTACTCCTTGCATGAACATCAATCGGTGGGCATCTCCATAGCCCATTGATTAGCCTCATTGATGTGAGACTTTCTCCTTTTTTGTCTTCTCCACATAACCCCCTCATTATATTCTATTCCACCCATAGTGCTATGTCCATGGCTCGCGCTCATATATTGCGTGAAAGTTTATAGGTTTGAGATTACTAAAGTATGAAACAATTGCTTGGCTTGTCATCGGGGTTGTGCATGATGAGAGCATTCTTGTGTGACGAAAATGAAACATGACTAAACTATATGATTTTGTAGGGATGAACTTTCTTTGGCCATGTTATTTTGAGAAGACATAATTACTTAGTATGCTTGAAGTATTATCATTTTTATGTCAATATGAACTTTTGTCTTGAATCTTTCGGATCTGAATATTCATACCACAATTAAGAAGAATTACATTTAAATTACGCCAAGTAGCACTCCACATCAAAAATTCTCTTTTTATCATTTACCTACTCGAGGACGAGCGGGAATTAAGCTTGGGGATGCTTGATACGTCTCCAACGTATCTATAATTTTTGATTGCTCCATGCTATATTATCTACTGTTTTGGACTATATTGGGCTTTATTTCCCACTTTTATATTATTTTTGGGACTAACCTATTAACCGGAGGCCTAGCCCAGAATTGCTGTTTTTTTGCCTATTTCAGTGTTTCGGAGAAACGGAATATCAAACGGAGTCCAAACGGAATGAAACCTTCGGAAACGTGATTTTCTCATCAGATAAGATCCAGTAGACTTGGACCCTCCGTCAAGAAAGCCACGAGGCGGCCACGAGGGTGGAGGGCGCGCCCCCTACCTCATGGGCCCCTTGAAGCTCCACCGACGCATTTCTTCCTCCTATATATATCCACGTACCCCCAAACGATCGGGGACGGAGCCAAAAACCTAATTCCACCGCTGCAACTTTCTGTATCCACGAGATCCCATCTGGGGGCCTATTCCGGAGCTCCGCCGGAGGGGACATCGATCACGGAGGGCTTCTACATCATCATCCAAGCCTCTCCGATGAAGTGTGAGTAGTTTACTTCAGACCTACGGGTCCATAGTTAGTAGCTAGATGGCTTCTTCTCTCTTTTTGGATCTCAATACAATGTTCTCCCCCTCTCTCGTGGAGATCTATTTGATGTAATCTTCTTTTTGTGGTGTGTTTGTTGAGACCGATGAATTGTGGGTTTATGATCAAGTCTATCTATGAATAATATTTGAATCTTATCTGAATTCTTTTATGTATAATTGATTATCTTTGCAAGTCTCTTCGAATTATCAGTTTGGTTTGGCCTACTAGATTGGTTTTTCTTGCCATGGGAGAAGTGCTTAGCTTTGGGTTCGATCTTGCGATGTCCTTTCCCAGTGTCGAGGTTTTTGATGACTTGTAGATTTTTGCAATAAGTATGTGAGTTCTTTATGACTAATGTTGAGTCCATGGATTATACGCACTCTCACCCTTCCATCCTTGCTAGCCTCTTCGGTACCGTGCATTGCCCTTTCTCACATTGAGAGTTGGCGCAAACTTCGCGGGTGCATCCAAACCCCATGATATGATACGCTCTTTCATACATAAACCTCCTTATATCTTCCTCAAAACAGCCACCATACCTACCTATTATGGCATTTCCATAGCCATTCCGAGATATATTGCCATGCAACTTTCCATCATTCCGTTCATCATGACACATTCATCATTGTCATATTGCTTAGCATGATCATGTAGTTGACATAGTATTTGTGGCAAAGCCACCGTTCATAATTCTTTCATACATGTCACTCTTGTTTCATTGCATATCCCGGTACACCGCCGGAGGAATTCATATAGCGTCATCTTTGTTCTAGTATCGAGTTGTAATCATTGAGTTGTAAATAAATAGAAGTGTGATGATCATCATTATTAGAGCATTGTCCCAAGTGAGGAATATATAAAAAAGAGAAAGGCCATAAAAAAAGAGAAGACCCAAAAAAAGAGAAAGGCCATAAAAAAAGAAAAGGCCCAAAAAAATGAGAGAAAAAGAGAGAAGGGACAATGTTACTATCCTTTTACCACACTTGTGCTTCAAAGTAGCACCATGATCTTCATAGTAGAGAGTCTCTCATATTATCACTTTCATATACTAGCGGGAATTTTTCATTATAGAACTTGGCTTGTATATTCCAACAATGGGCCTCCTCAAGTGCCCTAGGTCTTCGTGAGCAAGCAAGTTGGATGCACACCCACTAGTTTCTTTTGTTGAGCTTTCATACATTTATAGCTCTAGTGCATCCGTTGCATGGCAATCCCTACTCCTTGCATGAACATCAATCGGTGGGCATCTCCATAGCCCATTGATTAGCCTCATTGATGTGAGACTTTCTCCTTTTTTGTCTTCTCCACATAACCCCCTCATTATATTCTATTCCACCCATAGTGCTATGTCCATGGCTCGCGCTCATATATTGCGTGAAAGTTTATAGGTTTGAGATTACTAAAGTATGAAACAATTGCTTGGCTTGTCATCGGGGTTGTGCATGATGAGAGCATTCTTGTGTGACGAAAATGAAACATGACTAAACTATATGATTTTGTAGGGATGAACTTTCTTTGGCCATGTTATTTTGAGAAGACATAATTACTTAGTATGCTTGAAGTATTATCATTTTTATGTCAATATGAACTTTTGTCTTGAATCTTTCGGATCTGAATATTCATACCACAATTAAGAAGAATTACATTTAAATTACGCCAAGTAGCACTCCACATCAAAAATTCTCTTTTTATCATTTACCTACTCGAGGACGAGCGGGAATTAAGCTTGGGGATGCTTGATACGTCTCCAACGTATCTATAATTTTTGATTGCTCCATGCTATATTATCTACTGTTTTGGACTATATTGGGCTTTATTTCCCACTTTTATATTATTTTTGGGACTAACCTATTAACCGGAGGCCTAGCCCAGAATTGCTGTTTTTTTGCCTATTTCAGTGTTTCGGAGAAACGGAATATCAAACGGAGTCCAAACGGAATGAAACCTTCGGAAACGTGATTTTCTCATCAGATAAGATCCAGTAGACTTGGACCCTCCGTCAAGAAAGCCACGAGGCGGCCACGAGGGTGGAGGGCGCGCCCCCTACCTCATGGGCCCCTTGAAGCTCCACCGACGCATTTCTTCCTCCTATATATATCCACGTACCCCCAAACGATCGGGGACGGAGCCAAAAACCTAATTCCACCGCTGCAACTTTCTGTATCCACGAGATCCCATCTGGGGGCCTATTCCGGAGCTCCGCCGGAGGGGACATCGATCACGGAGGGCTTCTACATCATCATCCAAGCCTCTCCGATGAAGTGTGAGTAGTTTACTTCAGACCTACGGGTCCATAGTTAGTAGCTAGATGGCTTCTTCTCTCTTTTTGGATCTCAATACAATGTTCTCCCCCTCTCTCGTGGAGATCTATTTGATGTAATCTTCTTTTTGTGGTGTGTTTGTTGAGACCGATGAATTGTGGGTTTATGATCAAGTCTATCTATGAATAATATTTGAATCTTATCTGAATTCTTTTATGTATAATTGATTATCTTTGCAAGTCTCTTCGAATTATCAGTTTGGTTTGGCCTACTAGATTGGTTTTTCTTGCCATGGGAGAAGTGCTTAGCTTTGGGTTCGATCTTGCGATGTCCTTTCCCAGTGTCGAGGTTTTTGATGACTTGTAGATTTTTGCAATAAGTATGTGAGTTCTTTATGACTAATGTTGAGTCCATGGATTATACGCACTCTCACCCTTCCATCCTTGCTAGCCTCTTCGGTACCGTGCATTGCCCTTTCTCACATTGAGAGTTGGCGCAAACTTCGCGGGTGCATCCAAACCCCATGATATGATACGCTCTTTCATACATAAACCTCCTTATATCTTCCTCAAAACAGCCACCATACCTACCTATTATGGCATTTCCATAGCCATTCCGAGATATATTGCCATGCAACTTTCCATCATTCCGTTCATCATGACACATTCATCATTGTCATATTGCTTAGCATGATCATGTAGTTGACATAGTATTTGTGGCAAAGCCACCGTTCATAATTCTTTCATACATGTCACTCTTGTTTCATTGCATATCCCGGTACACCGCCGGAGGAATTCATATAGCGTCATCTTTGTTCTAGTATCGAGTTGTAATCATTGAGTTGTAAATAAATAGAAGTGTGATGATCATCATTATTAGAGCATTGTCCCAAGTGAGGAATATATAAAAAAGAGAAAGGCCATAAAAAAAGAGAAGACCCAAAAAAAGAGAAAGGCCATAAAAAAAGAAAAGGCCCAAAAAAATGAGAGAAAAAGAGAGAAGGGACAATGTTACTATCCTTTTACCACACTTGTGCTTCAAAGTAGCACCATGATCTTCATAGTAGAGAGTCTCTCATATTATCACTTTCATATACTAGCGGGAATTTTTCATTATAGAACTTGGCTTGTATATTCCAACAATGGGCCTCCTCAAGTGCCCTAGGTCTTCGTGAGCAAGCAAGTTGGATGCACACCCACTAGTTTCTTTTGTTGAGCTTTCATACATTTATAGCTCTAGTGCATCCGTTGCATGGCAATCCCTACTCCTTGCATGAACATCAATCGGTGGGCATCTCCATAGCCCATTGATTAGCCTCATTGATGTGAGACTTTCTCCTTTTTTGTCTTCTCCACATAACCCCCTCATTATATTCTATTCCACCCATAGTGCTATGTCCATGGCTCGCGCTCATATATTGCGTGAAAGTTTATAGGTTTGAGATTACTAAAGTATGAAACAATTGCTTGGCTTGTCATCGGGGTTGTGCATGATGAGAGCATTCTTGTGTGACGAAAATGAAACATGACTAAACTATATGATTTTGTAGGGATGAACTTTCTTTGGCCATGTTATTTTGAGAAGACATAATTACTTAGTATGCTTGAAGTATTATCATTTTTATGTCAATATGAACTTTTGTCTTGAATCTTTCGGATCTGAATATTCATACCACAATTAAGAAGAATTACATTTAAATTACGCCAAGTAGCACTCCACATCAAAAATTCTCTTTTTATCATTTACCTACTCGAGGACGAGCGGGAATTAAGCTTGGGGATGCTTGATACGTCTCCAACGTATCTATAATTTTTGATTGCTCCATGCTATATTATCTACTGTTTTGGACTATATTGGGCTTTATTTTCCACTTTTATATTATTTTTGGGACTAACCTATTAACCGGAGGCCTAGCCCAGAATTGCTGTTTTTTTGCCTATTTCAGTGTTTCGGAGAAACGGAATATCAAACGGAGTCCAAACGGAATGAAACCTTCGGAAACGTGATTTTCTCATCAGATAAGATCCAGGAGACTTGGACCCTCCGTCAAGAAAGCCACGAGGCGGCCACGAGGGTGGAGGGCGCGCCCCCTACCTCATGGGCCCCTTGAAGCTCCACCGACGCATTTCTTCCTCCTATATATATCCACGTACCCCCAAACGATCGGGGACGGAGCCAAAAACCTAATTCCACCGCTGCAACTTTCTGTATCCACGAGATCCCATCTGGGGGCCTATTCCGGAGCTCCGCCGGAGGGGACATCGATCACGGAGGGCTTCTACATCATCATCCAAGCCTCTCCGATGAAGTGTGAGTAGTTTACTTCAGACCTACGGGTCCATAGTTAGTAGCTAGATGGCTTCTTCTCTCTTTTTGGATCTCAATACAATGTTCTCCCCCTCTCTCGTGGAGATCTATTTGATGTAATCTTCTTTTTGTGGTGTGTTTGTTGAGACCGATGAATTGTGGGTTTATGATCAAGTCTATCTATGAATAATATTTGAATCTTATCTGAATTCTTTTATGTATAATTGATTATCTTTGCAAGTCTCTTCGAATTATCAGTTTGGTTTGGCCTACTAGATTGGTTTTTCTTGCCATGGGAGAAGTGCTTAGCTTTGGGTTCGATCTTGCGATGTCCTTTCCCAGTGTCGAGGTTTTTGATGACTTGTAGATTTTTGCAATAAGTATGTGAGTTCTTTATGACTAATGTTGAGTCCATGGATTATACGCACTCTCACCCTTCCATCCTTGCTAGCCTCTTCGGTACCGTGCATTGCCCTTTCTCACATTGAGAGTTGGCGCAAACTTCGCGGGTGCATCCAAACCCCATGATATGATACGCTCTTTCATACATAAACCTCCTTATATCTTCCTCAAAACAGCCACCATACCTACCTATTATGGCATTTCCATAGCCATTCCGAGATATATTGCCATGCAACTTTCCATCATTCCGTTCATCATGACACATTCATCATTGTCATATTGCTTAGCATGATCATGTAGTTGACATAGTATTTGTGGCAAAGCCACCGTTCATAATTCTTTCATACATGTCACTCTTGTTTCATTGCATATCCCGGTACACCGCCGGAGGAATTCATATAGCGTCATCTTTGTTCTAGTATCGAGTTGTAATCATTGAGTTGTAAATAAATAGAAGTGTGATGATCATCATTATTAGAGCATTGTCCCAAGTGAGGAATATATAAAAAAGAGAAAGGCCATAAAAAAAGAGAAGACCCAAAAAAAGAGAAAGGCCATAAAAAAAAGAAAAGGCCCAAAAAAATGAGAGAAAAAGAGAGAAGGGACAATGTTACTATCCTTTTACCACACTTGTGCTTCAAAGTAGCACCATGATCTTCATAGTAGAGAGTCTCTCATATTATCACTTTCATATACTAGTGGGAATTTTTCATTATAGAACTTGGCTTGTATATTCCAACAATGGGCCTCCTCAAGTGCCCTAGGTCTTCGTGAGCAAGCAAGTTGGATGCACACCCACTAGTTTCTTTTGTTGAGCTTTCATACATTTATAGCTCTAGTGCATCCGTTGCATGGCAATCCCTACTCCTTGCATGAACATCAATCGGTGGGCATCTCCATAGCCCATTGATTAGCCTCATTGATGTGAGACTTTCTCCTTTTTTGTCTTCTCCACATAACCCCCTCATTATATTCTATTCCACCCATAGTGCTATGTCCATGGCTCGCGCTCATATATTGCGTGAAAGTTTATAGGTTTGAGATTACTAAAGTATGAAACAATTGCTTGGCTTGTCATCGGGGTTGTGCATGATGAGAGCATTCTTGTGTGACGAAAATGAAACATGACTAAACTATATGATTTTCTAGGGATGAACTTTCTTTGGCCATGTTATTTTGAGAAGACATAATTACTTAGTATGCTTGAAGTATTATCATTTTTATGTCAATATGAACTTTTGTCTTGAATCTTTCGGATCTGAATATTCATACCACAATTAAGAAGAATTATATTTAAATTACGCCAAGTAGCACTCCACATCAAAAATTCTCTTTTTATCATTTACCTACTCGAGGACGAGCAGGAATTAAGCTTGGGGATGCTTGATACGTCTCCAACGTATCTATAATTTTTGATTGCTCCATGCTATATTATCTACTGTTTTGGACTATATTGGGCTTTATTTTCCACTTTTATATTATTTTTGGGACTAACCTATTAACCGGAGGCCTAGCCCAGAATTGCTGTTTTTTGCCTATTTTAGTGTTTCGGAGAAACGGAATATCAAACGGAGTCCAAACGGAATGAAACCTTCGGAAACGTGATTTTCTCATCAGATAAGATCCAGGAGACTTGGACCCTCCGTCAAGAAAGCCACGAGGCGGCCACGAGGGTGGAGGGCGTGCCCCCTACCTCATGGGCCCCTTGAAGCTCCACCGACGCATTTCTTCCTCCTATATATATCCACGTACCCCCAAACGATCGGGGACGGAGCCAAAAACCTAATTCCACCGCTGCAACTTTCTGTATCCACGAGATCCCATCTTGGGGCCTATTCCGGAGCTCCGCCGGAGGGGACATCGATCACGGAGGGCTTCTACATCATCATCCAAGCCTCTCCGATGAAGTGTGAGTAGTTTACTTCAGACCTACGGGTCCATAGTTAGTAGCTAGATGGCTTCTTCTCTCTTTTTGGATCTCAATACAATGTTCTCCCCCTCTCTCGTGGAGATCTATTTGATGTAATCTTCTTTTTGTGGTGTGTTTGTTGAGACTGATGAATTTTGGGTTTATGATCAAGTCTATCTATGAATAATATTTTAATCTTCTCTGAATTCTTTTATGTATGATTGGTTATCTTTGCAAGTCTCTTCGAATTATCAGTTTGGTTTGGCCTACTAGATTGGTTTTTCTTGCCATGGGAGAAGTGCTTAGCTTCGGGTTCGATCTTGCGGTGTCCTTTTCCCGTGACAGAAGGGGCAGTAAGGCACGTATTGTATCGTTGTCCTCGAGGATAACAAGATGGGGTTTTTTATCATATTGCATGAAACTATCCCTCTACATCATGTCATCTTGCTTAAGGCGTTACTCTGTTTTTAACTTAATACTCTAGATGCATGCTAGATAGCGGTTGATGAGTGGAGTAACAGTAGTAAATGCAGGCAGGAGTCGGTCTACTTGTCTCGAACGTGATGCCTATATACATGATCATACCTAGATATTCTCATAACTATGCTCAAGTCTGTCAATTGCTCAACAGTAATTTGTTCACCCCACCGTAGAATACTTATGCTCTTGAGAGAAGCCACTAGTGAAACCTATGGCCCCCGAGTCTCTTTCTCATTATATCAATCTCCATCACTTTATTATTGCTTTGCTTTTACTTTGCTTTTACTTTTTACTTTGCATCTCTATACCAAAAATACCAAAAATATTATTTATCATCTCTATCAGATCTCACTTTCGTAAGTGACCGTGAAGGGATTGACAACCCCTAAGCGCGTTGGTTGCGTTGAGCTATTGTTTTTGTGTAGGTACGAGGGACTCGTGCGTAGCCTCCTACTGGATTGATACCTTGGTTCTCAAAAAATGAGGGAAATACTTACGCTACTTTGATGCATCATCCTCTCCTCTTCGGGGAAATCCAACGCAGTGCTCAAGAGGTAGCAGGACATGCAGGGGAGAAGGTGCATCGACCTCACCTGGTTGCCAATGGCTTAGAGAGGGTAGACCATGTCTTGCGGTTGACGCCAGTGGCGGCCGCCGAGAAGATTACCTCGCCCTCCCCGGCGTTGCGAGGTCCTCCACGTCGTGCACCTCAATGCCTTTGGCCTGCCGATGCTCACAATCTCCACAATCCACATCAATCCATCTCGACCGCGAAGCGGAGGGAGGCCACTCGCGGGAGGGAGGGAAACGGCAGTGGACGGAGGAGAGGAGACCATCGACCGAGGGGTGGACAATTGAATCACCGATTGTCTTAGGGGCTACCGGCTGCAGCCGCGGCCGCTGGCAGCGACAGCAGTGGTGTGTGCCGCCGCGCCGCTTGCGCCCGCACCGGAGCATCCGCCGGTGGCTGCAAAGCCCCGGGCGGCCGCAGTAGCGAGCGTTGGGTCGCCGCCATGCCACATAGAGGGACGCCTCCGCGCGGGCTGCTGTCATTGCGGCCCCTGTGTTGTTATGGCGACGATTGGATCGGGTGAGTAGGCTAGGGAATGGAGGGTTCGGGAGCCAGAGAGAGGGATGTTTGACTTTTTTCGACGAAAAAAACGGTGGGGAATGACTCCCTTCGATCGAGGTGGGGGTGGGGGTACGAAACGAACGACGACGTGGCTTACCATAACTGTCGCAGACTGCCCCATTAGGAGTAGCGAAGTATGGAAGGGGATCGGTGGGAAAAATAAATCGAAAAGAGAGGTGATCTGTTTGGAAGCTGATGTCATCTATATGGTATTATTTCTGAATTCTTAGTTACTCCCTCCGTCCTTTAAAGAGTGTACTTCCAACTTTGTTGAAGGGTCAAACTATCTCATTGTTTGACCGAGTTTGTGCAAAAATATATCAATGTTTATGAAACCAAATAGGTATATGATGAAAGTATATTTTATCATGAATCTAATGCTACTAATTTGATGGCATAAATGTTGGTGCATTATTGTATAAATACGTCAAACATAAAAAGGTTTGACTTTCCAACAAAGTTGGAAGTACACTCTTCAAAGGACGGAGGGAGTACCAAATATTTACATGATTGAATTCAATCGACATCTGCCGAAGTAAGCACGAATAAATGAGAAGAGGATCGATCACGATTCGGTTTTAGTTGTGAAGGAGAAAAAAAATTAAAGTGGGAGAGATGATGGGAGGGGGATGAAAAAAACCAGCGAAAAAAACGGTTGAAAGTGGTGAAAAGAAAATAAACCGTACTATTCAATCAACTCAGACATTAGAAGTAGAGATCACTGATACTCCAGTAACCCATAAAAATGAAAGTACTGAAAATTAGTTTGTAAGGAAAAAATAGTGACTCCCAGCAAACCTACTGCCTAGATTCCATGAGCTCGTTTTAGCTCTAAGAGCTTTTATCTCTTTTACATTCTGCTAAACACGTGGGTGAATAACAGTTAGAAATTGTTCTATATGTACACGGGCATTCTACTAGAACTGATGCTTGAAAGAATAAAAAGTTATATAATATTTGTAAGCCAAGCACTGGAAAAGCTCACTCCTCACACCACATCAGCATCACCTATGCATCTACTTTGTTTAAACATAGTCTACAGGTTTACTCATGTTCCCTGTTTTTTGTCATTTCAGGGAGGTTTGTTAGGAGCCCATCTCCTCTACAGAAAACCCTGGAGGAAGAGGGCTAGATATGGTGATACTTGCTAGCCTTTTAATGGGCACCTCCTTTTGGCCCTTTTTAGTTTCTCTCATTAGCTAAGAGACTTTTGTGAGTGAGATTTTTTTTTGTTCTCCATTTTTTTGTCTTTTGGAGTTTTGCTTTGCGGTGAGAGGAGGATAGAGATATCCAGTTGCCATGGGGATCAGAGATTAGGTGAGCTTACATAGTTTGTATCAGGTTTACAATGTGAGGTAAAGGAAGGGAATAAAGTGATATTAGAATATTACAGTCATATATCCGGATATATTTTATGCGATGCACAAATGGTGTTGTTACATTGATTTTTTTACTTCTCTAGAACCACCTGATTCATCGACACATTGCCTCGGAACATGTGTAGTGCAAAGTAGATCAAACTGTAGCTGCACCTACAAAAGAGAAATTATATCACTCTTGATGTGGCAAGATTTACCAGGTTGAATTACGTTGTACATCAGCCAAATCTGCAACCTCATAAACCACGAATGATGCAGTAAACTTCATAATCCAATAATTGAGTGAGATTCCTTATTTTAGTTGGTTGCATAAGTGACATATGTCTAGAGATGTGCTATAGGTGGGGTTGTCACCCTCCATTCTTTGGCAGAGTTGATACAACCGAAGTGAATATGTGAATTCTAAAGGACTTAATGTCTCGCTTTACTTTGCCGCAAAAAAGATGTCTCGCTTTACTTTAAAGGTCTTAAGTAGATACAATGCTTCCATCACCTCAGATGCTATTGTAAGTTGACTGCAAATTTCTACTACTGTGTATTATGTTGAGATTACTATTTAGGCCTGATAAAGCAATTAGCTCAAGAATGCAATGAGTGAGGGCGACCACTTCGAACCATTGGTGCTCCTGATCTATAGTAGCCCCGCAGTGAGTGGTGTTGGCCTTGTAACGGTCGACGCCTATGTCTGCAGCACCGGCGACCCACATTGTTGTAGCGCCTGGTGCCTCGTGCTCTAGCAGCCCCTGGCTAGCAGCGCCAAAAGGTGCAAAGGTGGGCCGTGGAGGTGGGAGATAGACAAGAGAATAGGATAGAAAAGGAGAGCACTTTAACAATAAAAAAAAGTCGCCAATGCAGCCCGTTGCAACACACGGGCATTCTACTAGTTAAATATATATATATTGATTTTGTTCCGTCCGGTCCGCATGTAGTTCGTGATTTTTTTTTTCGTTTATCCTCCGGGTAGGCCGAATGGGCCTACCACACATTCCTTTTTTTGTCGGACTGACGAGCAGCAAAAAATTTAGACCGCGAGGGGATTGAACCATCGACCTTTCCTATTGTGACGATGAACAAAACTAACCCAGCTAGCTTGCAATTATGATACTAATAGCCTCACCTTGGACCTTATATTAAAATGCCATCTGTTTTTATATCATCAGCTTGTCTGAAAATAAGGAGGTTGTCTGGAATAAATAAGTTGTTTCGAGAATTATGTGCAGAATTAGGGACCCCATATTTATTGCCAGTGGTAGCTTGCACATGCAAATCAAATAGAATATGTCGGTTTGGCTTAAAAAATTGTGGGCAGGTGAACACTAAAATAAAGAGAATTGAGCCTGATAAAAAAAGAAACATTCATGTTTGTTTAAGCACAGGGATTAGTAGTCCATCCGGTTATGCCGTCGAGTGGTCGAAACAAGATTGCAGCGCAACCACCAGATGAGGAGCGGGCCCCGAGAAAAAAAAGGCACAAGTTGAGTGATCATTAAGAAAACTGCAGCTCCTCGCTCTATCGCCTACGGCAACCAAGACCCTATTTTGTGGAAACATCAATTATCTTTCCCAACCATTGCAATGCGTAGGCATATCTACTAGTCTTTTGTAACAATGAAAGTGCACGCATAGTTCGGTCCGCATGATGGAACAAAATGTCTCAAGCGTTCGTCCAAGATGGAACAAAAGATGCCTTTTCGTCGTCTTCTTTGAACTCGAAACGAAGATGCTTATTTTAGTAGCATATAAAGAACAGTAGCTACTCGAACAGTTTAATCGAGTAGCAAGCGAAGCCTAGGCCGCTATGGTGCGGCCGCCGTCGACGTAGATGACCTGCCCGGTGACGTAGGACGCGGCCGGCATGCAGAGGAACGTGACGAGCGACGCGACCTCCTCCGGCTCGCCCATGCGGCCCAGCGCGACGCGCTCGTTCTCCTTCTTCCCCATCGCCAGCAACGCCTCCATGTCAACCTCGATGCCGCTGCTCTGGAGGATGTCGCTCCGGATGCCCCCCGGCGCGACGCAGTTCACGCGGATGCCGTCGCTCGCCCACTCCACGGCGAGGTTGCGGCTGAGCTGGTTCATGGCCGCCTTGGTCGCCGAGTACACCGACAGCACCGGGTACGCGATGGCCGAGGCGACGGAGGAGATGTTCACCACGCTGCCGCCCCCGGCGGCGACGAGGAGCGGGTGCGCGAGCTGCGCGAGGTGGAAGCAGGACTCGAGGTTGGTGGCCATGAGCCGGGCGTAGTCCTCCGCCGTGCTCTGCGTGGCCGGCATGAAGAAGGTCTGCCCGGCGTTGTTGACGAGGATGTCCAGCTTGCCGCCCAGCTCGGCGCGGGCCGTGGCCATGAGCGCCTCCCGGTCGCCGCGCACGGACACGTCGCATACGGAGGCCGTGACGCGCCCGCTCAGGCGCCCCGCGTCGGCGTCGGCGGCCCACCCGCGCAGCCGCTCCTGCACGTCGGCGTCGCTCCGGGCGCAGGTGTGCACCCGGACGCCGAACCCCGCGAGCTCCTCCACGATCGCGCGCCTGCGCCATGCATGGTACGCAAGGGAGCGTGTCAGCGTGTGCGATCAGTCACAAAACTAGCGGCATGAAAGAAAGATGCATGCAGGGGCAGGGCGTACCCGATTCCTTTGGTTCCGCCAGTGACGAGGGCCGTCTTGCCGGCGAGGCTCCACCGCTCCTCCCTGCTTGCTGCTGCTGCTGCCATCGCCGGTCGATCGGCGTGTTCTTGGAACCAGCTAGTGAACGATGTGGCAGGTTGGCCTTGGCCCTTGCTACTTAAATCTTCTTTGGAAGCTCTGCTGCCAACTATGACGACTTGGTAGCAGCTGGCGGGAGTGCAGAACCGCAGATGCTTCCTCGGCGATTCCTTGTTTTCGACGATGCGCACGAAGGATTACTCGCGCAGGCGGTGGCCGGACGGCCGGCTCATGTCACGCATCATGTCACGTTACCATGTTTTCGGCCCTGGATTTCGACTCCTCGTCCGCAGTGGCAAGTCCAGTGGGTGGGCTTCATAGGGCTCTAGCCTACCCTTCAAAAACTGATTTTTTTTCTAATACTACTCTTCTAGGTTCACGGCTGAAGGATTCAAGGCGTTGAGCTGTTGAGGCGTGGCTGCTGGTACTGCTCATGGCTGGACGGCTGGGTAATTTTGTACATTTGTGGTTCCTACTTGCTAGTTCATGTTATGTTAACTAATTTAGGTGTCCTATGTACCTATGCAAACTATTTGCAGATTTACAAAAATGAAGAGAAAAAAAATATGAGCATAAACCCTTTTTTTAGCTATACAGATTCAAAATTTACCTCAAAATATAATATTTTCAAAAATCCCAAAACAATTACAGTCAATACTAGATGCCTCGAGTAGTATTCTTGGAAATTCTCAGCTCATTTGCACAAAAGAATTACGAGATGATGTTGTTTTTCTTCAAAGGAACGTTCCGTTTTTTCTCCGTTAACTTTGAGTCCACCTTTCAATTTGGTTCTGGATTCACCACTGCTCATCTGTAACCGTGAGCGTGTGGACATCGTGCAGAGCATGGTCGTCATCCATTTTGATGAACGCTTGGTCGCTAATGTCGCGAGCGTATGGTGGCTGTTGTCCATATTGGCAAATGGTTCTCAGCCATGTCGTTGAGAGCCAGCTGACCATCCTTGTCCGGGAGCGCTTTCAAAATGATTCGGCGTGACCTACCTAGTGCTCTGCATGCCTACTTAACCGCCAACCAAATTAATTAATTATCTGCTAATTTGGAAAAAAAATCCCTACTTCTAATTATCTATAGGCATAATTAACCGTCTGTCTGATTAATTGATTGCATTAATGACTCGGTTTCCAAATTGATTCGGGCCGAAAAATCCTATTTAAATGGACCTAATTAATTGAATATGTAATTAATTATTTAGCTAATTAACTGCATTAATGGTTTGATTTTGAAATTGATTTAGCGTTTGATTTCTAAATTATTTTCGCATGAATGGCTGATACGAACGATGACTATATAAGAGATATTACACATTTGACGCGCATCTTGTATTGTTCAATTGAACCTTGTTGGTAAAGACGCTTTTGTAGTGGATTCATTTCTACAAGGCCTACCAAGTATTATAGGACACATTTCCTTAACGAATTTCTTAACATTTGAATGGACACACTTGATTTGAGAGTGTAACCTGTCTGGCTCTCTAAATGACTGATAAGAAATATAATATGATCGCGTCCACAAACACATGTACATGGCGGTCCGAGCACCCGCCTGCCGCCACGGCCATTCTCCACACACCCTGGCATACTTGAGCATCACACCAGCGTCAGGTCCAGCAACGACATCCTCCATGGGGTCTCACACAGAGTCCCTCCGCAGGGGTGCGCAGATGCGGCCTACGAATTACTCCCCTTTCATAATAGAGATATATGTGATTTCGTAAGAAGATTTATTATTATTATTTTGTTGTATTACGATAGTTGTGGTTGTAAATTAATAGTAGAGATAATGATAATAATAAATGGTATAGTGTGTGAGATTAGTGATTTTTTATTGAGAAATATCTGATTTTGTTTTGAAACATTATTGAGAAAAATCTTATGTCTGTCTTTTGTAAAGGTGATCTTACATATATGGTGCGATCTCTGAATTCTTAATTACCTATTATTTACGTGATTGAATTGAATTGGCACCTGCCAAAGGAAGAACGAAACAAGATCTCATCAATTTAATGGAATTTGGTTTTTCAGTGGGAGGGGGTGGTGGGTGGTGAGGCAAAAAAATTCCAGTGACGGGGAGCTACCAACTCTCACTCTAGGAGTAGAGAAAACACAATGATTTCCTTCATCCACTCGGTCTCATAGGTTTTGTCCGCTGTTTCCACGAATGGCACGTGGTTGTGGCCCATGCATGTCTTATCCCATACTTATCCACACAAGATGGTTTTTGCAACAATGCTTTTGATGGGACGAAGGTTTGCAACAAGACTCCTGCTGCAAAACATCTACAGCAACAACAGCGTCCGACCGTGCAGCTTCTGTGATATATTTCATTGCAAAAAAATAATATCCGCAACATCGTCTATCTTGCAAAAAGGTGAAGACGAAAAGAACATGTAACACAATCTGTATTGCAAATCTTTTTGCAACATGAGCTCTGTTGCAAAAGGTTCTGTAACACGAACTTTGTTGCAATTGTTAGGACGAGACTGGGCCACTAGATGTGGCAAAATCTAACGGTTCTCGACGCGGCGGATCCCGATTGAAAAAAAGTCTTAAATTCAAAGAAAGTTAATTAATATGAAAAATATCGCTAAATAAAAAATGAATTAAAAATCATGAACTCAAAAAAAGATTATGGATTTGAAAACAGTTAACAATTTTTTAAAAGTTCATGAAATTAAAAAAACTGTTCACAAAATTTGGGGAAAAACATGAATTCTGAGTGAATTTCAAGAATGCTCAAACATGAAAACAAAATTGTTCATCATGTGCCAAATATTCCGCAACTAATATTGATGGTGAACCAACATTTTTGCAAAGGGTTTAAGTGGCCTAAGCTACTTAAAACAATGACCTAAGCAATAAATTAAATGCCCTTTTTAATTTATAAAATTGGCAAATATTCCAAAAGCCTCCCACCCTTTTTGTGGCAGTGCACTTTAATTCTTTGAAATTGTTTAGGCCAGTAGCATGATTTTGCAAAAGTCATTATTGGCTAAAAAGAAAAGGCAAAAGCTGCTGGAAAAAGAAAAAGGGGAAAAGGGCCAGAGCCCCTGGCCTCCCAGTGGGCTTCGGCCCACCCGAGCCAACTGGCCCATGCTAGGCCGGCCCACTCCCCCCTGTCGTCTTCCCCCTCCTCCATTGTGCGAGCGATCACGCGCGCACGTCGCCACCGAACCACCTCGCCGGCCACGCCGCTACAGGCGCCGCGGGGAGGATAAGGGCAGCCCCGACGCCTCGAGCTCCCTCCCCACTGGCCCACTTGCCCCCTCCTCTCCCTCGTCGCTCTCTCCCTCGCTCTCCAGATCCCCTCCCCTCCTCAACCGAGCGCCATCGCCGCCGTGCCTTCGTCATCTTCGCGGCCACCGAACCCCGAGTGCCTCTCCGACGAGCCCGACTGCTCCAACGACTTCCTCTACTTCCTCTCCGCCCTCTGGATCGAGCCCGGCGCCATCACAACCTCGGGATCGAGCTCCTTCCCGACCCCGGCCGTCGTCGATCGCCACCGCCGTACGCCTCCGATGAGCCTCCCCGAGCACGCTGCCACTTCCCTACGGCTGCCGGTGAGCCACCGCGTCTCTCCCCTCGCTCCCCCGCGCGGATCCACCAACGTAGCTGCCGCTGCCATCGCCGCCCGAACGCAGCTCCGCCGCATAGCTCGCCGCCGTCGCTGTGGGCATCGTCATGCTCACCCGAGCACACGAGCGTGCTCAGGGCCGCTCGCTGAAGCCGCCCATGCCACTTGCTTCCCTCCCCGTGCCTCCTAGCGTAGTTTCCGTCGAGGTCCCGTATGCACGACCCTCGTAGCTCGTCGCCGACGCGTCTCCGGTGACCGTTTGGTCACAGGCTCGTTCCCATTGGACTCGCCGCACCACGTAGATCCTCCCCAGCCTCCTCTTTTGCTCAATAGCATGCTGCCTCGCCGTTTCCTCCTTCGGCCGAAGCCGCTCCGCCACTGGCCTGGACGCCGGCGCCGATTCCAGCCAACTCCGGCGACGCCACCGCCCCTAGTCGACGCGCCTTCGTGCGCTCGTTTGAACGCCCCTAACCGCGACCTCCCCCATGCCCAATAGCAGAATCCCGATCCCCCTGTACGCGCCATCGCATTTGGCGTCGCCGGCGTTGAGCCGCCGGCTGCGCTGAGCTGGCACACCTAGGGCCACCCCCTGGGACACTGCCAGTGGGGCCCCTGGCCCCCTGTCGACCAATTGACCTGGTCAACTATGCTGACTGGGCAGGCCCCAGCCACTGACGTGCGGGCCCCACCTCTTAATCCTCTCTCTAAAACATTTTAATAATTAAAACTAATTAGTTTAGTTAATTAGACACTGACAGGTGGGCCCAGAAGTTTTACTAACTAAATTTAGATTAGTTTGAACTCTGTTTAACCCACTGTCTATGACAGGTGGGTCCCCCATGTCAGTTTTGACCAGTCAACTGGACTGCTGACTGCTGACGTCACACGTACGTCATGTTGACGTCATTTTTTCCTTTCTGTTAATATAACTAATTCCAGAAAATGGTTTTACCTTTGAAAATCCATAGAAAATAAACCGTAACTCCGATGAAAATGTTTTCTATATGAAAGTTGCTCAAAAAAATCCAACGAATCCGAATACGCGGTCCGTTCATCTGTCACATGCACCTAGCATGATAAACATGGGACATTCCCCCTCCGGTCATCTGTCTGACACATGTCTGGAACCGGGAAAACATTCCCGGTTGATTTTGCCCTTTTCCTATATCGTGTAACCTTACATTAGATCACACCCGACACAGCTTATTGCCATGTTATGCTTTGTGATGCTATGCTTGCTTTATATTTACTATTTCTTCCCCCTCTTCTCTCCGGTAGACCCCGAGACCGATGCCGCCCCTGTGATCGACTACGTCGACGATGACCCCTTCTTGCCAAAGCAACCAGGCAAGCCCCCCCTTTGATCATCCCGATATCGCCCGTTCCATTCTCTCATGCATGCATTAGATTTTGCTACTGTTATTGTTTGCTCCTATTCTGATGCATAACCTGCTTTTGTATCTGCTGTTGTATCTTACATGCTTATCCTAAACTGCTTAGTATAGGTTGGTTAGTGATACATCAGTGACCCCCACCTTGTCCCTGTTGCCCCTGCTTCATCATCGAAGACCCGATCAACGGGATCGAAGACCAGGCCCCGACACCGCACACCACTTTCCCCTTAGTTGCTCGACACTACTGGGTTACTATCGAGTGCCGAGGGTGAGACCTCTTCAGCACTTCTGTTGTTAACCTGTAGTGTAGCTATTCGGTCGTGGTCATCGAGGGTGATTTCCTCCTTAACCACTTCCGATACGGCTCTGTAGTGCAACCCCTCAAGTGTGAACCTCGAAGGTGGATCCTCTTACGTTCACCTTGATGATTACATCGAGTGGAATTCACCGGGGGTGATTCCTCGAGTTTTCCCCTTGATGTTTGGACACACGAATACTTGGACTTTACCCCTGTTACTTGGAAAGACGGTCGACCTTGAGGGGTACCCGCGTGAGCTTAATTGCGAGTGATGTGGAGACGAGTTGACCTGGAGGGTGCCCGCGAGATAATTACGAGGCGTGGCCGGGCATTCCTAGCCCTTGCCGCAAGTCCTCGAGACGAGGCAACGGGGTCACATCTTTCGTGAGTCTCTGCTTGTTACCGCGCGTTCCTAATCCACTACGATTTGGATATTTGATCCGAGGGGCCTCTGGCCTGATAGAACTAACCATCACATGGGCATAGTATGGGCGTTCTGCGTCGTATGCATCAACCGAAGCTTAATAGACGTCAGCGACTGAGCGGCGTGCGCCGGGTTGGACTGCGTAAGCGCCTGCCTTATTGAAGGAGGTAGCTAGGTCTGCTCACCGGCCGCGTTCGCAACGTGCAGGAGTTCCCGGGGAGATAGCCCATGACCCCTGGGGGCATAGGTTTAGTCCGGCGTGCTGGCCTCACTATTAAGCCTAGGTCGGGTTGCGGCCTATTGTTTGGCCGACGCCGGGCATGACCCAGGAAAGTGTATCCGGCTGGAGTTAATCGAGCGTGGTGGGTAAGTTGGTGCACCCCTGCAGGGAAGAAAACATCTATCGATAGCCTGTCCTACAGTAACGGACACTTGGAGTTGTATCCCGATCGATACAACTAGAACTGGAGACTTGAGATGAGACTTGGATATGAGGAATGGATTGTGATGATAACTGGATAGTATGGCTCTGGGATTGCTTTCTCGCAGGGAGTCGAGAAAGGATCTCTAGCCGAGGTTGATAAAATTAGTACTACTTTA
Source organism: Triticum monococcum (assembly GCA_034509565.1). NCBI lineage: Eukaryota > Viridiplantae > Streptophyta > Magnoliopsida > Poales > Poaceae > Triticum > Triticum monococcum. Next base: position 746,222,873 of record CM067843.1, on the reverse strand, counting down.
CTTTATGTTACTCTACTCCCTCCTGTTGTTGCAATATGGTGGTTTCCAGAAGATGCTAGTCTTCGATAGGACTAGGCCTTCTCTCTATTCCGGCATTTCTACAGTCCAGTCCACATATACAGCCTTCCTTTGATAATGTTGCATATGTAGTGTAGATCCTTGTTTGCGAGTACTTTGGATGAGCACTCACGGTTGCTTTGCTCCCCCCTTTCCCCTTTCTTCTTCTTTCCGAATGATGCAACCAGATGTCGGAGCCCAGGAGCCAGATGCCACCGCCGATGCCTACTACTACGTGGAGACCGACGATGACCAGGAGTAGTTAGGAGGCTCCCAGGCAGGAGGCTTTGCCTTTTCGATCGTAGATGCTTTTGTGCTAGCCTTCTTAAGGCAAACTTGTCTAACTTATGTCTGTACTCAGATATTGTTGCTTCCGCTGACTGTTGTGTTTTCGAGCTTATGTATTTGAGCCCTCGAGGCCCTTGGCTTGTAATATAAAGCTTGTATTATTTTAATTTGTGTCTAGAGTTGTGTTGTGATATCTTCCCGTGAGTCCTTGATCTTGATTGTACACATTTGAGTGTATGATTAGTGTACGATTGAATCGAGGGTGTCACAAGTTGGTATCAGAGACGACTTCCTGTAGGTAGCCCCCTTTCCAACTCCTTGGCCGAAGTTGAGTCTAGTCACTACAAAACTTTTACTAACATGGCTGTGTGGCTTCAGGGCCCACGTCGCCATATGGGTGGTATTAGGATCTTTTACTCCTCGTCTATACTCTGGGACTCTGTTCTCTCCTCTATTCAGGGTTAAATGAATTTACTAACTACATTAGGTTCTCGTAACGACTTTCCCCGGAGAGCCCTTCATTCCAGATGGTTGCCTACTTCACCAGAAGAATTCGAAGATACTCTCTGATCTACTCCCGACAACTTGTGTTCATTTCTTTTGCAATCCCTTAACACCGTTGAATCCTTATGGATAAACGTGTACCCTCGCCATTCTTACTTCCATCCCTAGTCGTTCTTGTTGTTACAAGATACCCGAAAGTATTCTTCGACTTTCTAGAATCCTTTTTCTGGCTGCCTTGCAACTCTTTTCCGCCTGAATAACCCTATGAAAAGTTCCTCACACTTATCGGAGATTCGTTCATCCCCAGTTGATATTGTCTCTCACAAAATTCTTCGAATGCATTTCGATCTCCCAAAGATCCTCTGCAGCCTAGTTCTCCCGAAAGTCTTGCCTGCCTGCATTATGGTTAAATCCATATGTCTAGCAATATTCATTAACATCCTTTGTCCTTATCATCATGAGCCTATTGATTCTTTATGTTGCGATTGCTCGCAATCATCAGTCGAACCCTGAAATTTGACCTTCCTGCTCATACGTCATTCTAGACATGAGTTGGATCTCGGCCAATCATGTTGTAATGATTGTCCACCTAGTTCCCTTCAACTTGAACGTCAAATTATTCAGTTGTTTCTATAATCTGTTGCCTTTGCATTCTTTCCCTCTTCTGATTGAGTACTGATACTCACATCAGATCCATTGAGGACCGCCGAATCCTTTGTTGGATTGTTATCCAGCAAAGTCTTTCATATTCAAAATCTCGTGCACTCTTCCCCTGATACATATTGCCTTCGATAAATTGTATCCTCTGCTTATTGTCAACCATGCTCTGCTATTGAGCTGATGTTATATGCTCTAGAAGTTAGTGGTAGGTGTTCCTAAGATACCCCTACGGGTTGATCATATGCCTTCCCTAATCCGTGTGAACTCAAAAGAGATGTGAGTCTTACTCTTCTGGTACTTCGCCAGATAAATCTTCTGCACTACAATTTCTTCGAGAACGAGGAGTGAATGAAAGGTTATGCATTGAAGAAGTGGGAGTCGACCTTGAACCTTTGTGTTCATGCCCATGGACCCGATGTAGAACTTATCATGGAAGTTGCTCGTAAAAATAATTATTTCTTTGGTACAAGCTCATCTTGTATCCATGAATTGATCCTTGCTATCATGATTCCGACCATATTTCCTCCTTGATTCCATTTACTGGATAAGTTAAAATACTTATCCTCTGCAAATCATTTCCCCCGTCCAACCTCTACTCCGATTTACCTTCTGGCATTACACCTAGTACTTGATACTGGGAAGCTTTATACCCCATCACATCATTCCTAGCCTGAATGGCTATATTTTATCATGACAACTCTTTAATTGTGCTACCTGGTCCTTATGCCCGGAGCAATTTCCGACGATGAGCTAAGCTTACATCGATCTTCCTCATCTTATCATTTCACCTCGAACAACAAGCTTGACTTTGAGCTTGTGTCGAATCCGTGGTTCTCATAGCCTTTCACTTCATCCTCCCTTTTCTGCTCGAGGGCATCTTCATAGAGTCTCTCGGCAAAATTTGTCTTGATCACCGTCAACACTTTGGCTTCTTCAGAGATGTCAATTGAATTCATGGCTAGAAATACCATCCTTGCCTCTCGATGACTTGTGTCAGCATCAACAACATTCTTGTCTTCCCCCCAACACAAACTTGATCATATTAATTTTGGGAATACATCCTTTTTGGACATGTCGATGGTTTGCTACAGAGCCCGTCGGCCACACCATCATCTTTTCCCTGCTAAAATTGTATGACTTATTTCTAAGTTGTTTCCGATGGATCCTTGGTGTATCCAAAGTCTGACCTTTTCTTGAAACCACGTGAATGCTATCTCGAAGCATTTCTGTGGTAATCCGATCTCCAATAAGAACATTTGAAGCACGATACTAAATTTTCTTTATCAATTATCCAAACACCATTGTATGGGTAATGTTATGAATTTCTTCCCCCTTATCAAAAGTGTTTTATACTTCTATCCTGTCATGGATATCATGCTTTGCTTGTCCTTGGGAAGGATATACACCTGAAATATGTGTTTAAACACATTTTCCTTTCCATTGTTCTGTTTAATCTGACAATCATTTTCCTTTCCATTGGTTTGTTTAAACCTCATTGTGATATATATTACATAAGCAGTAATATTTCCCTGCTTATGTAAACACCTCGTTGTATCACTCTATCAGTAAGACCCTGTTACTATTGTTGATAACATTCCGGTAGCCACCGATGGACGAGAACTTTGCCTAATGGCCCGCCTCGTTCAACGAGCAGGAAAATGGTTCTCTTCGTCCCTCGCCCTTGGTACCGACGTTGTTGCCGACATAATTGACAGGCTACCCTCTGACATGCCTTGCTATCAAGACCGTGCAAATTGCTAGCGCCCTTTCTACTTTTAACCCACATGGAGGGCCCATAACCCACAGGTCCCAGGATCGGAACCTGACTCTCCTGTATATCCTTTATTCCGAAGTATCATTTGCTCTTGGCTTTGTGTGTTGTCATGAGCCATCTTCCAAGAGATGATCTATTCCCTATGCTCTGAACCCCCCTTTCTCACACTCTGTTCAAGTATCAATCATTGTTCATTCGGTTGAAACTTCCTATTGTACCTTCATACATTGCACTCGATGTTTTATTAAGTTTCAACTCGAGAGATACTTCTGCCTCATCCCCTGAATTGTTCACCAGATAATTAACCCTATAAGGGTTAGTTCTCCCGAAGTTACTCTTTACTTCCCCACTTAAATCCCGGGACGAGATTTCTTGTAGTGGAGGAGATTTGTAACACCCCCAGTGTCATGCTATAGTAACCCTTGGGGTTAAGCTAATCTTTTTGCTAAACAAGTGTTTGGTCATCATTGTCTTCTATCTCTTTCATTATTCCAGTTGAATTCAATTTCAAATTTTGAGTGAATTTCAAAAATGCTCAAACATGAAAACAAAATTGTTCATCATGTGCCAAATATTCCACAACTAATATTGTTGGTGAACCAACATTTTTGCAAAGGGTTTAAGTGGCCTAAGCTACTTAAAACAGTGACCTAAGCAATAAATTAGATGCCCTTTTTAATTTATAAAATTGGCAAATATTCCAAAAGCCTCCCACCCTTTTTGTGGCAGTGCACTTTAATTCTTTGAAATTGTCTAGGCTAGTGGCATAATTTTGCAAAGTCATTATTGGCTAAAAAGAAAAGGCAAAAGCTGCTGGAAAAAGAAAAAGGGGAAAGGGCCAGAGCCCCTGGCCTCCCAGTGGGCTTCCGCCCACCCGAGCCAACTGGCCCATGCTAGGCCGGCCCACTCCCCCCTGTCGTCTTCCCCCTCCTCCACTGTGCGAGAGACCGCGCACGCACATCGCCGTCGAACCACCTCGCCGACCACGCTGCTACAGGCGCCGCGGGGAGGATAAGGGCAGCCTCGACGCCTCGGGCTCCCTCCCCACTCGCCCACTTGCCCCCTCTCTCCCTCGTCGCTCTCTCCCAAGCTCTCCAGATCCCCTCCCCACCTCAACCGAGCGCCATCGCCACCGCGCCTTTGTCATCTTCACTGCCACCGAGCCCCGAGTGCCTCTCCGATGAGCCTGACTGCTCCACCGACTTCCTCTACTTCCTCTCCGCCCTCTGGATCGAGCCCGGCGCCACCACAGCCTCGGGATCGAGCTCCTCCCCGACCCGGCCGTCGTCGATCACCGCCGTCGTACGCCTCCGATGAGCCTCCCCGATCACGCTGCCACTTCCCTACGGCTCCCGGTGAGACACCGCGTCTCTCCCCTTGCTCCCCCGCACGGATCCACCAACGTAACCGCCGTTGCCATCGCCGCCCGAACGCAGCTCCGCCGCATAGCTCGCCGCCGTTGCTGGGGGCATCGTCATGCTCACCCGAGCACACGAGCGTGCTCAGGGACGCTCGCTGAAGCCGCCTGTGCCACTTCCTTCCCTCCCTGTGCCTCCTAGCGTAGTTTCTGTCGAGCTCCCATACGCGCGGCCCCCGTAGCTCGTCGCCGACGCATCTCCGATGACCGTTTGGTCATGGGCTCGTGCCCATTGGACTCTTCGCACCACGTAGATCCTCCCCAGCCTCCTCTTTTGCTCAATAGCGCGGTCCCTCGCTGTTTCCTCCTTCGGCCGAAGACACTCCGCCGCTGGCCTCGACGCCGGCGCCGATTCCAGCCAACTCCGGCGGCGCCACCGGCCCAGTCGACGCGCCTTCGTGCGCTCGTTCGAACGCCCCTAACCGCGACCTCCCCCGTGCCCTATAGCAGAATCCCGACCCCCCTGTACGCGCCGCCGCATTTGGCGTCGCCGGCCGCGCTGAGCTGGCACACCTGGGGCCACCCCTGGGTCACTACCAGTGGGGCCCCTGGCCCCCTATTGACCAGTTGACCTGGTCAACTATGCTGATTGGGCAGGCCCCAGCCACTGACATGCGGGCCCCACCGCTTAATCCTCTCTCTAAAACATTTTAATAATTAAAACTAATTAGTTTAGTTAATTAGACACTAACAGGTGGGCCCAGAAGTTTTGCTAACTTAATTTAGATTAGTTTGAACTCTGTTTAACCCACTGTCTATGACAGGTGGGTCCCCCATGTCAGTTTTGACCAGTCAACTGGACTGTTGACTGCTGATGTCACACGTACGTCATGCTGACGTCATTTTTTCCTTTCTGTTAAAATAATTAATTCCAAAAAATGGTTTAACCTTTGAAAATCCATAGAAAATAAACCGTAACTCTGATGAAAATGTTTTCTATATGAAAGTTGCTCAGAAAAATCCAACGAATCCGGATACGCGGTTCGTTCATCTGTCACATGCCCCTAGCATGATGAACATGGGACATTCCCCCTCCGGTCATCTGTCTGACACAGGTCCGAAACCAGGAAAACATTCCCGGTTGATTTTCCCCTTCTCCTATATCGTGTGGCCTTACGTTAGGTCACACTCGGCACAACTTATTGCCATGTTATGCTTTGCGATGCTATGCTTGCTTTATATTTACTGTTTCTTCCCCCTCTTCTCTCCGGTAGACCCCGAGACCGATGCCGCCCCTGTTATCGACTATGTCGACGACGACCCCATCTTGCCAAAGCAACCAAGCAAGCCCCCCCCCCTTTGATCATCTCGATATCGCCCATTCCATTCTCTCATGCTTGCATTAGATTTTGCTACAGTTATTGTTTGCTCCTATTCTGATGCATAACCTGCTTTTGTATCTGCTGTTGTATCTTACATGCTTACCCTAAACTGCTTAGTATAGGTTGGTTAGTGATACATCAGTGACCCCCACCTTGTCCCTGTTGCCCCTGCTTCATCATCGAAGACCCGATCAACGGGATCGAAGACTAGGCCCCGACACCGCACATCACTTTCCCCTTAGTTGCTCGACACTACTGGGTTACTATCGAGTGCCGAGGGTGAGACCTCTTCAGCACTTCTGTTGTTAACCTGTAGTGTAGCTATTCGGTCATGGTCATCGATGGTGATTTCCTCCTTAACCACTTCCGATACGGCTCTGTAGTGCAACCCCTCAAGTGTGAACCTCGAGGGTGGATCCTCTTACGTTCACCTTGATGATTACATCAAGTGGAATTCACCGGGGGTGATTCCTCGGGTTTTCCCCTTGATGTTTGGACACATAGATACTTGGACTTTACCCCTGTTACTTGGAAAGACGGGTCGACCCTGAGTGGTACCCGCGCGAGCTTAATTGCGAGTGATGTGGGGACGGGTTGACCTGGAGGGTGCCCGCGATATAATTACGAGGCGTGGCCGGGCATTCCTAGCCCTTGCCGCAAGTCCTCGAGACGGGGCAATGGGGTCACATCTTTCGTGAGTCTCTGCTTGTTACTGCACGTTCCTAATCCACAACGATTTGGATATTTGATCCGAGGGGCCTCTGGCCTGATAGCACTAACCATCACGTGGGCATAGTATGGGCGTTCTGCGTCGTATGCATCAGCCGAAGCTTAATAGACGTCAGCGACTGAGCGGCGTGCGCTGGGTTGGACTACGTAAGCGCCTGCCTTGTTGAAGGAGGTAGCTAGGTCTGCTCATCGACCGCGTTCGCAACGTGCAGGAGTTCCCGGGGAGATGGCCCATGATCCCTGGGGGCATAGGTTTAGTCCGGCATGCTAGCCTCTCTATTAAGCTTAGGTCGGGTTGCGGCGTATTGTTTGGCCGAGGCCGGGCATGACCCAGGAAAGTGTGTCCGGCCGGAGTTAATCGAGCGTGGTGGGTAAGTTGGTTCACCCCTGCAGGGAAGAAAACATCTATCGATAGCCTGTCCTACGGTAACGGACACTTGGAGTTGTATCCCGATCGATACAACTAGAACTAGAGACTTGAGATGAGACTTGGATATGAGGTATTGATTGTGATGATAACTGGATAGTATGGCTCTGGGATTGCTTTCTCGCAGGGAGTCGAGAAAGGATCTCTGGCCGAGGTTGATAACATTACTACTACTTTACTTTATGTTACTCTACTCCCTCCTGTTGCTGCAAGATGGTGGTTTCCAGAAGATGCTAGTCTTCGATAGGACTAGGCCTTCTCTCTATTCTGGCATTTCTGCAGCCCAGTCCACATATACAGCCTTCCTTTGATAATGTTGCATATGTATTATAGATCCTTGCTTGCGAGTACTTTGGATGAGTACTCACGGTTGCTTTGCTCCCCCCTTTCCCCCTTTCTTCTTCTTTCCGGTTGATGCAACCAGATGTCGGAGCCCAGGGGCCAGATGCCACCGCCGATGCCTACTACTACGTGGAGACCGACGATGACCAGTAGTAGTTAGGAGGCTCCCAGGCAGGAGGCCTTGCCTTTTCGATCATAGATGCTTTTGTGCTAGCCTTCTTAATTAAGGAAAACTTGTCTAACTTATGTCTGTACTCAGATATTGTTGCTTCCGCTGACTCTTGTGTTTTCGAGCTTATGTATTCGAGCCCTCGAGGCCCTTGCACTACTAGGGAAAAGGCTAGCAGTAGCGCGGGTTTTAGGTGTATCAGTAGCGCGGGTACCGGCGCTACTAATAAGGCGCTACAGCTAACACGTAGCAGTAGCGCGTGCTCATAAGCGCTACTGCTACACAAGTGTAGCAGCAGCGCTCCTAGTGGAAGCTCTCTACTGCTAATAGCTATAGCGTGCTTCTCCTGTACGCGCTACTGCTACTACCGCGCTGCTGCTAACTTTTCTCCACTCGCTACTGCTAATTTTAGTAAAAAAATCGGCATATTTGTTTTGTATTTGAACAGGCTTTATAGAAGAATCTTTAGCACATACAAATGTCATCATGATACACATACAAATGCCTGCTAGACCACAAATGTAATCATAGCATATACATACAAATAGTCTCATCATAATCATCATCCAACACAAAGTGGTATCTTGTCATCATCTCGAAAATAGCGATACATGCAAGTCTCGAATACTTGCAACTACAACATCATCCATCTAACCAAAGGTATATGCGAGAAGAGCTATCACTAGGAGTGAGAGTGGAACTATGCAGTACATGAGGTGGCGGTTACGAGTCCTCTCCCGCGCTAGCGTGAACCTCAAGTAACTAGCTTCCCCTTCTTGTCTGCTTTTGAAGCCTTTATGGCTGGCGCCTGAGAACCCATTCACTTGCGCCTGACACTGATGCCACTCGTTGTACACCCCCGGAACCTTCCCTTTGTACACGACATAGCACTTCCATCTCGCCATCAAGAAACTAGGTACCTGTTAGAGATCCATGTTCATGAAGAGGATGCACAATCATATATATGCAACAAAATATACTAGAGAAACACCGAAAAAGAAAGGGTTAGCAACTAGATGCATCATACAGTACGCAAATTAATTAACTAGAGGTACGCATGTCATCGTATGCAAACTAACAAAGTAGCGTTACGCAAGTTCGGCAGGGACCGTGGACATCACAAAGTTTCATCGCTACAAAAATTATACAAGTTCAACCGACATATATCATCATCATCTGCATCATAAATCACTAGAAGTTCCATCCTTCCATATCATCGAGGATGGACCCTAGTTCTTGAACGGCGTGAGGTCTAGACATTGCATGCCTATGCGAGTTCGGACGTCAGCTCGCGATATAGGGCCATGGTGGAACATCCCCTTCTCATCGACGACTTCTTTCATGATGATCGTCGCAATGTCGCTTTGGATGCGAAAGAAGTCATCTCTAAGTTTATAATCCGCTTTTCCATGAGATTCTAGCCACTTGTGGATATGATCATCATTTCTACTTCTCATGCGAAGCTTTTGGTGATCCGTGTTGAACTGAATCATGAGATGGACGATGTAGAATCCATCCTTCTTGCTTGGTTTTGGGACATGGATCCAGGAGAAGTTAGTTTTATGCACGAAACCCATCTTCTTGTTCCTTTGTTTCCTGATCTGCATGTGGCCACCTCTAATGCTGAAGCCTTGGAGAGCATCATCTAGAATATTCATTATGTGGGTGTAGCCTTTTTTCTCGTAGTCTCTGGAAGGGTCAAAATACACGACGTGGGAGACTTGCGGGTAAAGAATGATAAGGACGGCGCGCCCGTTGCTGCGGGGAAAAGACACCTCAAATTATTCCCCATAGAGAGAGAAGGAATGATTGAAATGTATGAAAGGGTTGTCCGGAACTGACTTACTTTGGATGATAAGGCACGAGGACAATTTCCCGGTCCTTATTCTGTACCATGAAGTTTTGGAGGTACTCCCTAGCAGTTTCACGCTCAAAGTCGCCGAGACTCAAGAAAGACTCGTGCATGTAGTACGGATCCGCCACACAGATTTGCGAGACTTCTTCACTCTTCATGACGGAGCTCATATGTAGCGCAAAAAGGCGGACGATTGTAAAATCGAGCCGCCTTGTCAGAAACATCTCAAAGATATGGTCAAACCGTAGGAAGAACACCTCCGCGGGCCGTGTCTCGGCGTAGCACTTCCCCTCAGGCACACGAGCCGCGTATGTCGGATATCCTGGATCCTTTGAGGCTAGTAGGCTTTTCTCAGTCGACGGCACATGGTCGTGCAGTCTCCTGAGATCCCCTGATAGTGCCTCCAGCGGTTTCGGCGGTAGCATCGGCTCGCCCGTGAGATGGAACATGGCCGCACCTTTCACGGGTACACGCTCTTCAGAATGCATCGTCTGGCTGCTACGTGCTCTGGCTTGTTTGGAGGCAGCTACCTTCACCGATCTCTTTCTCTCCTTTTTCTTGGGCACACCTTCTAGACCCTTCCTTAACCCCTGCCCCAGTGTTCCCGGGCTAAGTACTGTACGACCCTCGCCCGGCTAGTTGAGCCTGTGTTGAGGCGGCATCTTCAGGCATGTCCTGTGAGGATTTCATGAAGAGAGACTTTTTGCAATCCCTGCTACGACCTTCCTGCCCGGGCATATCATCCATATCCTCATTAGCAAGCTGATAGCCCGATTCGTCATATGGTTGGCTCATCAATTCTATGTCATAGTCATACCCGTTTGTATTGAGGAAATCCATAGGGTCGACCTCCGTCTCATCATCCATTCTCTGTTCTACAGGACAAATTACATCAGCCAGTACTATTGCACCCCCTTCATCATGTCGTCCGCCTCTCTCACCCGACACTACAGGAGCTGGTAATTGCGTAGGCGGGGTGGTGGTCTCCGCACATGCTTGTTGATGTGTGGTTATTGGTGTGCTCTCGGCCGGCTCCAGACGAATAAGATTCTTCGGCCATAGCAGCACCCAACCCTTGCAGCTTCCAATCCGCGGCGGGGTCTCGTCGTCCGCTCCCACATGTTGTACTGGAGGAGGCAAATCCTCGTGCCCCGATTTCACACTGGACAAGCTAACCCTGAAGGGCCCAGCGGGGATCGACTGGTTGTGGAACGTGGGTTGCAAGGGGTCCATTATCATCCCCTTTCCCACGTCCACCTTCTGGCCTTTGATCAAGTAGAGTATGGTGCGCGGGGTTTCTTTCGCCTGCAAACACATATGTCTGTGGCGTAGAACACCCGAAAGGCAACAAAATGGAATTATATATATATATATATATATATATATATATATATATATGTTGGTGCGACATGTAATTACCGTGATGGCGTCGAGCTCAGCCAAAGACGAAGGCCCACCGAGCGCGCCAAAGACTGAGGATGGGCTGCTATGAGCGGGAGCGGCTGCGAGAGGAGGCCCGGTTGCGTGGGCAAGTGATGGTGCGATTTTCTCATGTTTGAGAAAAGTTCTTTTTTGTTGCAGATTTTGGATGAGCATCTGCCATGCGGTTCCAGCGCAGATGATGTTCTGGCGCGGTCCACTGATTTTTTGCTTGCAGTGTAGTGTCGTGAAATTATACTCGTCCTCCCCCGTCATCCTCACCACTTTATACTTAGTCCGATGCTTGCAGTGTGGTGTGGATTTTTTTGTATAAAGATTATAGGGACTCATTTGATTGCAGCGAAACATGGTGATGTTCAGGCATGAGCATGCGGTTTCGACCATGTGGACATGCAGTGCAAAAATGGTGTTTTCCGTGTTTGAAGATTTTATGTATAAAAGTTATATGGACTCGTTTGAAAATTGTTTACCAAAGAAGTTCATTTCGAATTGTGTTGCGTCTCATTTCCCTCGACCATGCGGTTCACTTCTTCGCACGTGTACAACTCGCCAATGTGGAAACCCAAAACTCCAAACAGAAAAAAGAAAGAAGGAAACAAAGTGCAAACATGTGTTAAATGAAAAATTGTAGAGAAACGACAAAAAAAATAATGCCGTTCACTTGACCATTTGATGTTGTGCGGTTTTCTAACTGAAGCAGTGTTTTCATGTGTCTGATGTTGTTCATCTTCTAAGTGAGCATTTGATGCAGTGCGGTTTTCCAACTGAAGTAGTGCGGTCGGGTATCTGATGTTGTTCATCTTGTAATTGCAAAGAAAAAATGTTACCGAAACGACAAATAAAGTAATGCGGTTCACTTCTCCATATTTTTGGGGTTCACTTACGCCCGATGTGAAGTCCCGTCCACTTCCTTGCATGAGAAAATTTATGTGTAAATAGAAGAAATCAAGCAGTTCACTTGCCCATCTGATGGGGTGCGGTTTCCTGTCCGAAGCAGTGTGTTTTTCTGTCCGATGCGGTTCACTCGTCAATATTAGTGCCGCGAAAAACAGAGTGTCCGCGTTTTCGTATTTTTAAAACTGCTCTTAAACCATAAGGAATTAGAGAGAGTGTTCTACATGAAAAAGTTGCGCCTCAGCAATATATTTCCAACGGCATATCATTTGAATCATTTCAACAACTGGTTTGTAAAAATTTCGCGAAAAACGGCCGCTGCCTCTCGTCGTCCGCCGCACGATTTTCAAAATTAACTTAAAACTGTAAGGAATCTCAAAACCATTTCTACATATGAAAGTTGCGCCTTGTCCATATCTTTCCAACGATGTATTACACGCCTCGTTTCGACAAACGGTTCAAAACTAGAGCAAAAACAGTACCGAAAAATTAAAAAAAATTCAAAAAAACAGAATTCCGCGATTTAGTAAATTTGAAACTTCTCTTAAACCGTAACGAATTAGAGAAAATAATAGTTCTGAAAAAGATGCGCCTCGATGATATCTTTCAAACGGTGTATCATTTGCTTTATTCCGATCAGCGGTTTTGAAAAAATCACGAAAATACGATCGCTGCCACTCGTCATCCGCCGCACCATCTTTGAAACCGCTCTTAAACCGAGAGGAATCTCGAAAAGTGTTCAACATGGCGAAGTTGCGTCTAATCCATAGCTTTCCAACGGTATATCATACGCCTTGTTCCGATAAATGGTTAAAAAACTAGAGCAAAAACAGTACCAAGAAAACACTGCGTACAGTTTTTTACGACACGAAGTTCACTAGTCTCTGTAATGCAGTGCTCTAGCTAAAGAAAGTTCAGTGCCCTCGCGTTGAGCATGCAATGTGGAAGTGTTATCAGAATAGTTATTCTGATAACGGGCTACATCATTTGACCGATTCCTCAGCGCTGACGTTTTCATTTTTGAGTCAGCTTCTTTCCCTTCTTGTTCGTCGAAGAATAATTGAGCCCCTCATTGTGACTTTGCCTTTTCCATGCAGTACGATTTTTCTTAGGTAATGTAGTATTGATTCTTCTTTTGACGTATACTTCATCACCATCGTCATCTTCCCTCATTGGGTTGCCGTACTGATCATAGTCTTCCTCGTTGGCGACTCCATCCATTCCAATGATGTTCATTTTGCCTCTCCTCACGACAACACGACTGGGATTGCATGGGTCGGTTATGAAGAAGCATTGTGGCACGTGCTTAGTGTGTACCCATGGCTCGTTTTTTGCGATAGCGTTCACGGTAGCGCTCTTGGCGTCGGGTATAGTCATGATAGTGAAAATCCGGTTTTCTCTTTCGACATTCTTAGCCCATCTGACACGGAACATCGTCGTGTTGTGCAGTCCAGAGTAGTCAAGCTCCCAGATCTCCTCGACCCTTCCATAAAATCGTTCAGTTGCGCCGTTGTCGCTGCCGGTCATGCATTCCATCGTCACTCCTGAGTTCTGATGATCACTATCCTTATCTTTAGCCTCCGTGTAGAACATGTATCCGTTGATATCATATGCCTGATAGGTTACGAGGTTGGGCGAGGGGCCATGTGCTAAGGCGTATATGAGCAATCCATCCTTAGAGCCCTCCTCCGGGGGATTAGCAATAATATGCTCTTTGAACCAATGCAGGAAAGTGGAGTTGTGCTCTCTAGTAACTTCGGCGTCTCTCTTGCATACCCCCCGGTCACGATACTTCTTTGCGATAATTTCTTTGTGCAGTGCCACGAAAGGATCTACCTCGTCTAGATGTTGTAGCACTACCAAGTTTGCTCTGTCAAAGTCGCTGCGTCGATCTGAGTGTGCCACGTGCAATTCCCTGCGACCGTTGCAGTGACCTTCTCCTTCGAGCCTCCCATCGTGCTTGTTAACGGGTAAACCAACACTAACACCAGGCGGCTGGTCTGGGCCATATAGAAAATTCTCACATAAGGAGATGCACTCTTGTGTCAAATAGCCCTGGACGATGCTTCCATCCGGACGAGACATGTCACGAATGAATCCTTTGATGATCCCATTCATCCTCTCAAACGGCATCATTGTGCAGGAATGATGGCCCCAGGTCTATTATGTCATCCACAATATGGACACACAGATGCACCATGACATCAAAGAACGCGGGTGGGAAGTACATCTCAAGCTCATTCAGTATCACAATGATCTCTTCTTGTAGCCTTCGGAGCTGCTTCACACTGATCGACTTTCGAGAGATGACGTTGAAAAAGTTGCAGAGACCAATAAGCGTGTCACGGACGTGCTTGTCCATTATCCCTCTAAGGGCAACAGGTAGTATCTGCGTCATCATCACATGACAGTCATGGGACTTCATCCCGCTGAACCTTTTCTTGTCCGTGTCTAGATATCTGCTTATCTTGCCACAGTAACCGAAACTAACTTTGACTCCGGTAAGGCACTTAAAGAATTGATGGATCTCAGCCTGACTTAAGGTGAAGCAAGAAGGGGGGCAATAATCCTCTATCTTTATTTTCTTGCCCTTCTTCTCCCGTGCCTCTGTCTCCGTCTCTGTCTCGTCTGACATTTTACGAGGCTGCATGTGTAGATCTTCCCTGATTTTCAAATCTTGCAAGTCTTTTCTTGCCTTCGGCCCATCCTTGGTCTTATCCGGCATGTTCATCAGTGTTGCGAGCAAGCTCTCAAGGACATTCTTACAGATATGCATTTGATCAAGGCAATGAGGTGTATCGAGTTTGTGCCAGTACTCCAAGTCCCAGAACACAGACCTCGTCTTCCATACCTTCAGCAGCGGCTCCGGCGCCTTTCTCATCGTCTTTCCCGACGCGGGGCACTCCTTCCAGTTTTTCAACAGCTCATCGATTTCGGCAGCGCTCTGCTTACGTGGAGGTCCTCGATGCTCAGCGTGACCATTGAATAGATCTCCATGGTTTCTCCACGGGTCGTCCTGTTCGAGCCATCTTCGATGCCCCATGTACACGATTTTCCCAGACCCGCCATCTTTCCTTGACGTTAGCTGCTGAGACGTCGTATCATCCATGCACCACGTGCATCCGCAATATCCATGGCACACCTGGCCTGCCACATATCCGTAACCGAGATAGTCTTGCACTGTTGTGATCAGCACGGCTCTCATGTTGAAATACTCGCCTTTGCTGGCGTCCCATGTCTTGGCTGGTGTTTTCCATAACGTGTCCAACTCCTCTTGAAGTAGCCCCAGATACAAATTAATATTATTTCCTGGTTGTTTCGGCCCTTGAATAAGCATGCTCACGTGAATGTACTTCAATTTCATGCACAACCAGGGGGGAGGTTGTACATCCATACAAACACGGGCCATGTGCTATGGTTTGTGTTCTAATTGCCAAACGGATTCATGCCATCGGTACACGCGCCGAGCACGATGTTCCTTGCATCACATCCAAAATACCGATAGAAGCTGTTCAACGCTCTCCACTGGCTTCCATCCTTGACGTGTCTCAGCTTCGGATCATCTCCATCGTCAGGCTTCTTCCTCTCCGCGTGCCAGCACATTAGCTTTGCTTTCTTGGGATCTACAAAATACCTCTAGAGATGGGGAGTGATCGGTAAGTACCATACCACTTTCTGGGGACATTTCTTCCCAGCCTTCTTGTATCGAGAAGCATTGCACACCGGACAACTTGTTTTTTCCGCGTGCTCCTTCCGATAAATTATGCAATCGTTGATGCATGCATGGTATCTAACGTGTGGCAGATCAAGAGGGCACACGATCTTCTTGGCCTCATCAACACTACTAGGACATAGATTACCCGCAGGAAGAACATCCTTTAGGTACTTGAGATGCTCATCGAGGCTAGTGTCGGTCCATTTGTTTTTAGCCTTCGTCTTCAGGAGTTGGAGCATGAAACTCAAGCGGGTCACCTCAGGATTGCAACCATCATACAATGGAGTGTTCGAGTCTACCACCAGTTGCTCCAGCTTAGCCTCCTCTCTAGAAGCAGCTCTCTCAGTACTCGTCTCCTTGCGAAGAATGCTTGAACATGAGGGTCCCGCACAATTGAACTTAGTACCGACGAACTCTGCTGCGTGGAGTCCATGCTGTTCTCTCCGCCGCCATGTCCGGCCCCTTCTCCGCCGCCATGTCCGGCCTCTTCCCCGCCGCCATTATCGATCATCTCTTTGTCTTGCCCCGTGTCATCATTGCCTGCCCCGCCGGCATCCTCAACATCATCATCCTCATCTTCAATTATCCACCGAGTATAGCCATCCATGAAACCAGTCATGAGCAGGTGCGCTTCGACACGACCATCGTCATGGGAGTCGAGCCAAACTATTCCTTTGCATTTTTGACACGGACATAAAACCTCTATCAGGTTATTTTCCTTCATGTCCTGCACCGCCAACCGTAACCACCTGTCCACCATCGTTCCACTTACCATCGTCAACTCTGCACGATAATAATAAACAAATTGTTTATAAAAATGCGTGCATTCATCAAAGTCATACAAAAATTCGGCATGACCTTCCTTAAAAATAGGACATATATAGATCTAGAGTTTGCCCGGAATTCGCCGAAACGGAAATAAATCGACATTTCGGCAAAACATAGGCAACGCAAAAGCACAATTTGGCGTCAACTCATGCCACACACAAAATGTCCATAAACATATCACACACACATAAACATATTTCCATTTTGCAAAAGCATGAAATTTTAATCACCTCTATCTCGAGATCGAGCACACGGTGGAGATGATGTTGTAGGGAGATCAAAAGTGCACAAAGCTCTTCTTGACAAAGATAGATCTAGTTAGGGGCAAATAGGTCACTTAACTAAATGCTACATCTACCTAGCTACCTAATTTGGGAGGAGACAACTTCAACTAGTGGAGGGGGAAGGAAAAAGAGAAAGGAGATGCATTAATGGAGGTGGTGTAGTTATAGCTAGGAGTAATGAAGAGAGAGAAAGGTAGGTAGAAGAGGGAGAGTAATGGGGGGAGAAGTATTGAGGAAGACGAAGAGTGAGAGAGGGAGGATGTGGGAGGTAGGGGAGAGGGAGGAGAGGAGATGGGGAGGGGAGGTGGAAAAAGGTGGTGGGTGCTGCGTCTTAGCAGTAGCGCGGGAGCAAAAGTGCGCTGCTGCTAAGAGCGTAGCAGCAGCGCGCTTTTCTATCACGCGCTACTGCTAAACGGGCCAACCGTGTGGACAATTTCAAAATTAGCAGCGGCGACGTGACTAAAAAGAGCGCTACTACTATGGCATTAGCAGCAGCGCGCTTCCTGACGCCGCGCTACTAGTAAACTTAGGTCGTTGTGTACTGTCGGTGGATTTTTGTAGCAGCGCGGTTTAAACATCACACGCTACTGCTAAATTTGCACCAGTAGCGCGCTTTCCGTAACCGCGCTGCTACTAATTAGTAGCAGCGCCTCTTTTTATGCCGCGCTGCTGCTAAGATTCTGTGTATAAGGTTTTCCCTAGTAGTGCTGGCTTGTAATATAAAGCTTGTATTATTTTAATTTATGTCTAGAGTTGTGTTGTGATATCTTCCCGCGAGTCCTTGATCTTGATCGTACACATTTGCGTGTATGATTAGTGTACGATTGAATCGAGGGCGTCACATTCCCGTATAGCTATCGCCTTCAGTGTACTTGCATCAGTAATGAACTCGAGTTTTAGAGCCGAAGCACCCAAGAATCTTCCACTGTGGTCTCGGCACACCACTCCCACTGCACCACACTCCCCTTGCATGGACACTGCAGCATCCACATTCATCTTCGCATGACCCTCGGGCGGGGATAACCACGAAGATTGTCTGACGCTGGCCCGCTTCGGTCCTCCCCTAACTCCTTTATCTAACATCTCCAAATCCCTCAAGTAAGAGGTTATGAAAGAGTTAGTAGAAAAAGGACTATCAAAAATATCTTCGTGTATAGCTCTCCTTCTTGCTCGCTAGATTGCCCATAGGGTCACCACCATCCGTATAAATTCCGCATGTGGCAGCGAGTCGTGCATAGTGAAAATCCAGTTTTTTTTGCATTGAGGGACAAATTATCAATCATTGTCTCCACTGTTTCCTCCGAGCAAAGAGATCAAACACTTCGAGCCATCACACAATCTATTAGTGCATGCTTTCAGTCATCTTGTGCAGAACAAAAAGCACACACACACACACTCGTAGTTGACATATTTCGGTGATGCAACACCCCCGCTGTCGGGACTGAACGAAACTAGTGAAACACAAGAACCAAAATAACCAACCCAAAAAAGGAAGGAGGCTTCTAAAAGGTTCCCAAATAGCTGCATGGAAGAGACCCCTCTTGGGCCGGCTCGTTGCGTTGGCGAGGAGATCAGCCATAGGGGCCAGTTAGGCACAGCAACTATTTGTCGCCTTAAGCGAGTTGCCGGTCACCAGGATTGTTAGGCGCGCTTCTAGCCACTGCATCCAGGTTCAATTCGTGGTAAGTACTTGGGGCCGCCTTACTTGAGGCCATTTGAGCCCGTTTTTTTCTTCGTTTCTCTTATTTATTTTCTTTGTTCTTCTCTATTTTTAAATATTTTCTATTCTTTTTTGGATTTTGATTCTTTGTTTTTATTTTTCATTCCTTTTTTATTTTTTCTATTTTGTTTCTTGTTTGGTTTTTCCCTTTCTTCTCATTTTTGCTTCGTTTTCCTTTTCTTCTCCATTTTTTGTTTGGTTTTATTTTTTCTTCTGTATTTTTTGTTTTTCATTTGTTTTTTCTTATGTTTGTTTTCATTTTCACTCTACAGTTTTGTATGTGTCAAAAACATTTTTGAATAAGTGATCAACATTTTTTGTATAAACTTTTAACACTGTCTGAATGCTTATTCAACATTTTTCTAACACTTGTTCAACATTTTAGTACTTATTCAACATATTTTGAAATAATTTTCCTAGATTTTCCAAAAATCGTTCAACATTTTTTAATAGTTATTCAACATTTTTGAAATACTTGTTCAATCTTTTTAATACTTATTCAACACTTTCAAATACTTGTTCACCATTTTTCATATACTCGTTCAATATTTTATAATACTTATTCAAATACTTGTTCACAATTTATAATACTTATCAACAATTTCAAATACTTGTTCAACATTTTTCAAATTCTTGTTTAACATTTTTAGTACTTATTCAACATTTTCAAGTATTTTTGAAGAGTTCTTTTTGTAATACATATAATATTTGAAAGTGTAAAGAAAAGTACAAAAATAAAGCAAAAAAGAGAACAGAAAACAGAAAAAGAAAACAGGTCGTGATCTCTCGAGCGGCTTGGCTAGCCCATCTGAGGCTCCTCCCGATGCGAGGCTTCCCCCTCGTCCGCCCCCAGTTAGGCGCCAGTTAGGAATAAGCATGTAACTGGTGCCTTAAGCATGTAACTGCTAGCTATTAAACCTACGATGTAGTCTAAGTGCTATTGTAGGTACTGTTAATTGTGTGCATGTTTGATATGTGTTGTGAAGTGTGGTGTAGAACAGTGCTAAGTTCGCCAAGATTTGAAAGGGGGTGAGCAGAACAATACATTACGCACAGTCAAACAACCGTGATTTGCTTATATTCACCCCTAAAGCACAAATATAGGCGTCCAAACAACATGCATCAAACTGCTCACTAGTGCAACGCAGGCTACCAAACTATGTGCACAACATGAATTTTGACATGTATTATCTCAACCATGCTGTAGTCAGCCATAGATACATTGAGGCCAAGAACTATGCAAACTTCCAAATGCCTACTAAGAGGTTTCTTGGCCCCAAACAGAGTTGATAAGTTCAGTTGTGGGGCCACCCTCTCATAACAAGGCAACCATATTTTTTTTGAAAGGAGCCAACTTTTCTTGGGATTCCATTGTGAAGCATGAGCCAAGAGAAAAAGCCTACACTGGGGTCATTATGGACCTTTTCAACTTTAATGGCGAGAATTAAGGTTTGGATCTGAGAGGCCAGCATGGATGTTGGAGGGGTGGCGGCAGGAACTCCATTAAGAGAATAAAGATCACCGGAGCTATTGAAGCGAGCGATCTCGGCCTTGGTCAGGTAATCCTTCACAGATAAACCAAAAGGGTGGAATTCATCCGAAACTAGATTGTCACAAGTAAATTGGCGAACAGAAATAAGATTTTTAATGAGGGCGGGTGCAACTAGAACATCGCGAAGTAAAAGAGGTTTAGTGGAAGAGGGAAGTTGAGCCTGACCAACACAATATATAGGAATAGATGATCCATCTCCAAGGGTAATGGAAGGGAAAGGAGATGTAGTGCAAGATGATAACCAATTACTAGATGTAGACATATGACTAGAGGCCCCTGAATCAAAGATCCAATCCGTACCTGAGTTTCCTTGTGCAGCAAAGTTAGTCATGGCCTGGAGAAAAGCAGCTTGATCCCAGCTCGGCGTCGCAGGTGAGGGTGGCGTCAGGAGCAGTGCCGACGGATATGATGGTGAAGGCAGTAGGGCCGGCTGGGGAGTGTAGTAGGCACCGCCGTCAGTGGAGTAGTGACCATAAGGAGCATACGTCGGGACAGCGAGAGAGGCATTGGCCGGCTGTGGTGAGGGTGGCGTCGGGAGCAGGGCCGTCTGAGGTGTGTAGTAGGCGCCGCTGTGGTGGTGCAATGACCATAAGGAGCATACGTCGGGGCGGCGTGATAGGCATTGGGCGGCTATCGGGGGTTGAGAACCCCGGGAACACCAGTAGGCGGCCGAAGGCCGGGTTGCCAGGCACCTAAGTATGCCGGCGGAGCACCGAGGGCGGACGGAGCGGACCAGGGCATGGGCCATGCCTGAACGAGCCCCGTCCAAGGATCATGAGGAGGCCGCCATGCAACCGCAGATGGAGCACTGGTGGGTGGTGCAGGACTCGGTGCTGGTGATGTCCTAGGCGGAACCGAACGAGTCGACGAAGGCCTGTAGATAGGGTTTTTGTCGCGGTAGTTCGGACTAGGGCGCCAGCCTGGGGGCGGTTGAGCAGATGACGATGCGGACGGCCCGGCGGCAGGAGCCGGCATGGAAGGTGACGCTGGTGTAGATGACAGAGGAGGACGAGTCGCATCATGAAAGACCTTGGGGTGAGAGTCCTTGCGAGCTTGTGTTTCCGCCGCGAGTTGTAGCAGGGAACGAACTTCAGCGAAGGTAGGAGGAGGCCGTATCATCGGTATGAACGAGGCTTGCTTGTCAAAGTCTTTGCTGAGGCCGACAACGACGATGTTGATTAGCCGTGAGTCGCTGACTGTATCGCCGAGTTCGCGGAGCTCATCACCAATGGTCTTAACGCGCTGGCAGAACAGGTTCACCGGGGTGTCTCCTTGCACCATATTGCGAAGCTCGGTGTGGAGAGCGTTTTTCCGAGCGTCGGTGTTGCTTTGGAAGAGCTGACGGAGGGAGTGCCAGATGTTGGCAGCGGTGGCGCCGTCGTGATCGAGCATGTTGAAGATTTCGGTGGTGATGCGGGTGTAGAACCACTGAACGATCGCGAGATCGTCTTTCAACCATTGCGGATTGTCGGGGCAGGGAAGACAGTTGGCGGCGACATGCGAGCGCAGGTTGCAGCGGCCGAGGTGGAGATCGAAGAGATGTCTCCAATGGTAGTAGTTGTGGGCGGCGAGATCAAGAACTATGGGATGTAGGGGCTGACATCGGAGATTGTGTCGGCAAAAGATATTGGTGCGGCGAGGATGGGTGTAGGGTAGTTTTGTGGAGCTATGGTGAGGGCCGAGAGAGAAGCAGCCGCGGCGTTGGCAGCCTTGGCGATGAGCGCGGCCCGGCGCTCGAAGTAGCCGCGCAGCGGCGGCGGCGGTGGCGGCGTAGGCGGAGCCATACCCTAGACCCTGGGACCGGTATCTGATACCATGAAAGCTGAATAAAACTGTTGCTTATTGATTGATTTGGTGCGGTGTACAAGAGTATATAAGAGGGTACAAACTGACTTGGGATAGGGCTACAAAACTGACTTGGACTAGAAGTCGTATACCATAAGGACTACTCTAACAGGATCCATGGGATTGAGTAGCATACGCCAAACAAGAGGAGTAATTTTTAAGAGCAAGTACAATAAGTTGACATAGGCGGGTTCTAATATATTAAATATTATATTTTTGCTTATTTGAAGGATAGAGAAGATGAGAGAGAAGAGAAGCGGACTACAGATTAATAGCCAGGTGTAGCACGTGCTCCTAGAAACTATATGAGAGAATGAGATAAGCCATATATCAGTAAAGTAATACATATTTATATCTAATTATTGTACTTGCCGGCTATAAGGTTGGCTAGAGATAATATGCCAACATCATATATCCAACATCTGACCATACTATTACCCAGGCTCTAAGCAGATACATAGTTTGTCGATCGACATTTAGCCTAGTGGTAGAAATGCAGGTGTGCATCTCTCTTAACTAAAATGCCATGGGACTCACTCTTCTAGGTTATTCATTTTAGTGACAAGTAATTTGGATCGGAGGGAGTACATAAATTTGATTTTTCTCATGCTACATAACTGAATTTTGCTAATACTCCATCAACTAAAATAATTCCTTGTGTCAATCGTCGGGTGATGGCAGCAGGTGTTTTGCCCAGGGTTGGAGGCCATACAGAGGAAGAAAATGCACAAGTAGCCTTATACTGACCGCTTAAGTGATATCTTTGTCTCTCTCTCGATATGGGAGTTGCCCTCACTCCACCTGCTCGTTGCGGGCGAGTGTGTGGGTCCCTGCCTCCTCCGCCGGCCGACCCAACGGCGGAGGGGTGGGGGCCGTGGATCTACGCTTTGTGGCTGCAAATAGGTCATTTAGGGTTGAGCTAGGTTTCTGGAGCGATGGAGAAATGACGCCGCCGAGTGGAATAAGGTTCTCTCGGATCCTTATCCATCATGGCAGCGCCGGTTTCGTCGATGGCGTGGAGGAGGACGGGGGCGTGGTGTGGTTGCGGTCCTAGGGTGCGGTGGGTTCAGTTGTTCCAGATGTCGGCGTGAAGGCAAGGATGACGCTGATGCAGTGGAGTTTTGTCCCTTGGCTCCTTCCTCGTTGTAGCGGAGCTTGCCGTTGTTACGGAGCTACCAGGGTGTGTGCTAGTGGTGTTGTTGTGCTGGATTGGCTAGTGCATCGGCTCTGAGATCTATTTTCTTTCAGGCGACGACTTCGCTTCAAGGGCGTTGGTCCTACCTCTAGGGCCTAGACATAGTGCCTTCCCGCCTGCCACATCATGTAAGGAGTAGTCGGCTCAGGCAGCGATGGCCGTGGAACGGCGGCAACAGTGTGCCACCGGCTCGCTCGGGAGGGTGGAGTTGGTCCGTTCTACAGGGACCTTGTGGTAATTTCTGTTTTATAGGGGTACTACGGTTAAAAAGTTTAGTAGGTTGAGGGTTTTTTTTTTAAAAGAAGAAGAAGAAAATGAACAGTGCCAAGAGGATAACGGTTGGAGGAAGAAGAAAATCATCTAACTGCTCATTTTAGATGGACTGAAACTGAAAACTTCTTCAGTTAACTGATTATAATAGGGGGCCCCAAATAAATTACTCCCTCCGTTCAACCTAAAACCACGTCACTTATTTTGAAAAATGGAGGAAAGTAAACTAAAACTACGTCACTTATTTTGGAGCGGAGGAACTGTTTTGCCCCAACCCTATGTTAATGTTTAGCCACACTTGCAACAAGATATCTTTCCTGCGATGTGGATTTCACTACTTTGTTAGAAAAAGGAAGAAAAAACCATAGCAACCACCAGCAACTTTGCTATACCAATCAAACATTTCCCTGAAATATTCAGCAAGTAAAAAGCAACATGGACACTCGAGATGGGTCTTTATGGTTTATTCAGTTGATGACATCGAAGGATACTAGTGAACGCCCACAACACATCAACTCTCCCCATCGCCGCCGCTGTCTCCTCTTTTATTCAGTGATGTATTTAGTGCTATCTCTGTCCCCAGAAAGGAAAAAGAGAAAACTAAATTGCCCGTATCTATACATATGTGGAATGCCTACGTATATACCCTAAGGTATAACGGTGAGTGTGTCCGATGAGGTGACTCATTGTTCATCATGCCACCCTGTAATGTTGAGGTCCCTCTGAACATGGATCCCATTGTTATTGTTCTTCAGGAAGGCAGAGTACCAGAGAGCAGAGAGCCTGGCTTCCCGTGGCCGCGCCTTGTCGTCAAAATCAACACGGTATAGGCCATACTGTGACTGATACCCTGACAGGTACTCGAAGACGTCCACGAAAGACCAGGCGAAGTAGCCTTTCACATTGGCTCCATTCCTGCAGAGCAAACACAATGGTATGGTAACTGAACTCCGAAGACTAGGAATATTGTTGTTGGATTACTGACCTTAATGCAGCCAATGCGCTCCCTATGTAGCTCTTCATATAATCGACCCTGTCGGTGTCATCGAGAGTGTCATTGCTAGATGCATGGCCTGAAGAGAGAAAGGAGAGCGGGCAAAACATGTCGTCAAATATGTATGAACTGTAACTATTAATAATGATGCCCGTAAACATGGACGTGGTTTTCCCAAGGATGTTTGAACTTTTTTTTCCTTTTTTTGGGAACATTGTAAAGAGGAACTAGATCAACTTGCCGTTCTCTTGGATATAAATGGGAATGTCTCCCCATGCTTCTTTCAAGTACAGTAGCACATGCTGCAATCCTTCGGGGTCACTTGGAAAAGACATCGCGGAGCCTGCATTCAGAAGTTATTCTGTATGTCAAAACTTGCAAGATAGACACAATCCCAGCATCTTGCTCAACAATGCGACCTTTGCGCATTTCATTAATTTCTAACATGCCGTGTTAGCTTAGAATTCTAGCTCTTTGATATTTCATCTAGAGAATAGCTTAACCCAGTCTTTGTATCTGATAATCACATTGATGAAAAAGTTTACTTTTTCCCCGCAAAAAAAAGAAAAAGTTTACCTTTCCAGCTGGTGGGTCTGTTTTAGAAGCTGCATCAAAGAAACATGTATATTTTTAGATGTGCCATTTGGATCACAATCTCAGAGTTGTAAATCTTTTTCAGAAGCGTAATGAATTGTCTCGTCAGTTTATCTGTTAGCAGTGTGAACTTTCTGTTGTCAGCAGATAAGTAGATCACATTACCCACTACTGCTGCTATATATTTGTGAACAGTAAAGCAATGATGCTTACTTTTGGAGCTAATTGACATGTCTGCAGTATAGTCGCGCACGCCTTTGTCTAAAGGGCAATTGCTCACATAGATAGAATAGTAGTAATTTATCCCGATGAAATCTGCAGTACCAATTATAGCTTCAGACTGGATTCTTGTGAAGGATGGAAGACGAGAACCAACAATTTTCTTCATTGTTTCTGGATAATCTCCGGACGTAAGGGGCTCTAGTATCCTAAAAGGAACCACAAGTTGGTTAGTTCTGCATTTCTGATGCTAAGGTAGAGTGAAAGTAACATACCAGCCAAACTTGAAGTCCATACATCTTTTTGTTGCTTCTAAATCCACAGTAGAGTTCGTCAAAGGATAAGGCCAACGCGAGTCAATATTTAGGCCAATAATCCCCTTTTGCATGGACTAGATGATAAAGTAAAGGTAGATTGTTTGTGCAGTTAATCAGATCTTATGTCGAGAAATCCGAACATTTCATCATATCCAGCAAACTGTAGTCTGATAAAGATCGACCCCCAAATATCAGTATATTTATGATCAGGCAATACTTTCTCCTAAAAAATATTCTTTTCGAAAGATATATACTTGGACAATATTGATGTTTCTGAATTGGCTATCTCAGATGGCAATATCAATCTATATAGCTTATTATTTCCACAAAAATGAAGAAATGTGTAGGCGGAAAGGTGCTGCTTCTAATTTGGGGCTAAAGATTACTCACTTGATATTTTTCTCTGTAAAGTCTAGCAGCTGATGCATGCGCCAATAGCATGTTATGCACTGCTATATATGGTTCCACAGTTGAGTCACCCAGGCTACATTTTGTTACTCCAAAAGGATCGGAGCAATGTCCAGGTGCGATCAATCCGGTATCGTAAGATCCGATCGCACCAATATTAGGTTCGTCTATCGTAGTCCAGTGTGTGACCCTGTCTCCAAACTCCCTAAAGCAAATATCTGCGAATGCTGTGAAATCCTCCCTGCATTTTGCAGTACCACCCGTGAGGAAAATATGACTAGGAAAGTAGGAATCCTCCGGACAATTTAACATTTTGAGCAATTTCATCAGTAAAAGAGAGAAATTTTGGGATCTTACACAATTCTAGGGCTTAACCATCCTCCATACTCATCTTCCAGCACTTGTGGGAAATCAAGCTGGAGAAGCATAATATGGACTTGAATTCCTGAGGAAACACAATGGAGAGATTTTGTTGTCTTGGTCACTTAATAGATCACTGAGATATAACTCTGTTTTTCTTTTGACGCATACCCTGTTTTGTTTTGTAAGAATGATACAATTATAAACTACAGAAAATTAACATACTGCGTTGCACTAGCTCATCTATAAGGTTGTTGTAGTACTCTAGACCTTTTGGATTGACAGCCCCCCTCCCATCTGTAAATCCCAATTTCAAATAAATAATCAGATACATTTTTTCCTTGTGATTTCTAGCGTTCTGCAATGAAAATAATCATGAAAAGTTATACATGGGATAAGCCTTGACCAGGAGATGGAGAATCTATAAGCCTCTAGGTTTGTGTCAGCCATGAGATTTACATCATCCTGAAACATGGGATGAAACAACACTTCAGTTCTGCACCAGAAAAGAAAATTGGTAGATAACAAGGCTAATCTTTTTTCGCAAATACGCAAGATTGCAGAAGAATGTGAAGCAAATATGAAGGTGCAACTCGCAAAACCACGCACACAAGCTGGCGTGGTAGCAAGTGCAAGAGCAGAACAAGAAGTAGGGGCACTCAGCCCTAAAAAAATACGCACCACGACTCGACTCTGGTAATAAGGCTAAATTTTATCTTGCTTCTGACAGAGAACAGAGGAGAAGAAGCTATACAGAGCTTGCTAGTTGTTTGTACGGTTTGGTAGCAAGGGATTAGAGAGTAGCACGCGCTTAATTAAACATGCATGACCTCAATCAGCTTGGCAAATCGGCCTTGCGGACCCCCATAAATGGCAAGATTTAGAAGCCTGTACCATACCTTGTACTTGTGGTACCCGTCGGCAGCGACATCACCTATGCTTTTATCCGCCATTTTCCCTGTGGTCAGAACAAGAAAAATCAGCACGAACCTGATCAAACATCAGCATCCAGTTTTTATCTTGGTCCAAAATCAGCACGGAACTGACAGGTTAATTGGTTAGTTACCTGCGTGAGTGAAGGTGTCCCAGATGCTTGGGCTCCTGCCGTCCTCAGCAACAGCGCCCTCGTACTGCGCCCAGATAGTAGTACAAGTATATAGAGAGCCCCAACTAAAATTAGCAACAGAATACCAGCCCAATACGGGAACAGACTGAGACTGCAGGGGTTCACGATCGTCGCATGCCTGGTACGCGGAGGTGGCGGCTCCGAAGACGAACTCCCGCGGGAAGTCGCTCCTCGTGAAGCCGGCTGCCGCTGCGCCATGGGCGGCGGAGAGGAGCAGGAGGAGCAGCAGGGAGGAGAAGGCGATGGAAGCCATTGCTGCCCTCACACGGCTGGCTGTCCGTACGTCTGCTTATACCGGATAAGGTAAGGGACAGTATAAAGGGAGTGACTCGTTGTGCTTCACAACTTTTGGATTCCTTTTCTTCAGCACGTGAATCTCATGTTGGCTTTGTGCCCGTGGATATGATAGAGCCACCGGAAAGCAGTGTATCTCCATCTTTTGGGAAGCCCATCCTCCTCCTTTTTTTTGAACAACAAAAGATTTTATTCCGTTAGCAACATTTCCAGAGAGTAGTGTGAAAGGTCTCACACTTGACATGGCAAGGACATCTCTCGCGATACGAGATCCTGCATCTGAAGAGAGACAACGAAAAGCTAGAGGCCTATTTTTAATTTTGATCGCTAACTTAGCTTGATGATATGCTTTGACATTAAAACACCTGTTGATGTGGGCTACTCTGGTGTGGATAAAAGATGACGGCACCTGTATAGAAGCAAGAATGGGCCTTGTTCCAGTGACTTGTGACTTGGAAGATGGAACTCGCCGCTGCTGCATCCTTCGAAGCTTGCCGAAAGCTAGAACTTCTTTTCCCATTCGATATTTAGGCCTATCTCTCTCAGTCTGGCAACTGAAGAAGATGGATTTCCAATTCATTGAAGATAAGATGATCGGAAAACTTGTCACTTGGTAGGGCCAAAACATCAGCACCATTGCCTGCACGGCTTTACTCAAGTTCGTGATTACACCTTTCTTTCGTGTGGCTCGGACAAGATTCTTAGTGCAAAAGTCAATTGGGACGTGGTGTGTCGTCCACTTCAATATGATGGTCTCGGGGTGCTCAACACCAACAAATCCACGCAGGCCTTGCGATTGCGTTGGTCATGGTATGAATGGAAGGAGCCAACCAAAATGTGGGTTGGCATGGGGAATTCATATGATGAGGAGGATCTCAACTTCTTCTACACCTCCACGATCATCATCGTGGGTAATGCTGCAAAAAACATTGTTTTGGGACCTCCATGGCTCCTTGGACGCAAGCCCAAAGAAATCGCTCCTCTTTATGAGGCGTCCTCGAGAAAAAATGGAAGGTGCGTGAGGCCCTTAAGAAATATGCTTGGATATTAAAGATCAACCCATCCACCATTGTCTCCGTCGATCATATAAGGGAATTTTTTACCCTTTGGATGCTCGTGCACGGCTTCCATCTTGATGATCATTCTGAGGACAACATTGTGTGGAAACACTTGACTAGTGGGCTCTATCTGGCGGTCTTCGCCTACAAGGCACAATTCTTGGGCATGATTCTTTC
This sequence comes from Triticum monococcum, assembly GCA_034509565.1. NCBI lineage: Eukaryota > Viridiplantae > Streptophyta > Magnoliopsida > Poales > Poaceae > Triticum > Triticum monococcum. The sequence goes on along the minus strand of CM067843.1, from coordinate 746,194,039 downwards.
CCCTATGGAGCAAAAGGTTTGGAGAGCGTGGGCTCCACCAAAGGTCAAGTTCTCCGCTTGGTTAGTGCTACAAAGACAAGATTTGGACCCTTGATAGACTTTCCAAGCAAGGGTAGGCAAATTACGTCTTTTACCCACTTTGTAAGAGGGAACAAGAATCTATGGCACATCTCATCTTCAAGTGTCGTTTCACCATTAGGATTTGAAACTCGGTCATTGAGAAACTAGGGCTCGATGACATGGTCTACTTGTCACTTGGATGGCTCCGTAAAGTACTGGTGAGCTAAAAGGACCAGCTCGAACATCCTCAATCGAAAGTCTATGGCTTCACTCACAATGCTTGTGTCATGGATAATTTGGAATGAGACAAACTCACGTGTCTTCCGTCGCAAAAGTGCACCATGCGCTGACAATATCGCTCAACACCATTTTAAACGAAGTAAAGCTTTGGAGCACCGTAGGAGCTAAGAAACTAGGGGATGTGAGAGTAATCACCATGTGTTGTATGAGGGTTGGTTGTAAAACAAACAAACTCTATTCTTCTCTTAATTAATAGATGAGGCAAAGCTTATGCCTCTATTTCCGAAAAAAAAATCAACATCATCAGCATCTAGGAAAGTGGGACGGATTGACACGTGCCAAAGGGACTACAACACCGTACAATAATTTTTTCACTACAACATCGTACAGTAATATGGAGGATCTCAACTGAGCTTAGCTCAGATGGTCACGTTTCTTCCGGTGGAACATGCCCACCTAGGTTCAAATCCTAGACTTGGCATTGATGCTCGTATTTTTTTAGATTTATTTTAGGTTTTCCGGCGATTTCATTCAACGAGAGGAGACATTCTCCCGATGGTAACTTCATCGATCTCAAAATGTTGTGCCAGCTCGGTATCTTAGAGGTGCTCATAGTGGTAGGATGTGTGTGTTCACAGGGGTGCGTGCGGGAGCAATCTGCGTTTGTATTGTGTTAAAAAAAATCCGATGAATTAGTACCATGAGTGTGATACTAGACGAGTAAATACCTTAAAACCATCATATTTGGGATTAGGGTTATCAAGGACCGCCACTTAGAGTTTCTGTAGCAAATACGAATGACATCGGGATAATTTTTTGCAAAAATAAACACTAGTGAGGGGATTATAAATTTTACAACATTTGTGACTAGTTGGATGTCACACCCTGATTTTTCATGCCACAATACTTAAGCTAATAAATCATGATAAAAGTGTGGTTTGACAAAAAACTTTTGCATTGTTTGGCTTTTATTTGGAGTTGGTTTTCTCTCTGTGTTTTTCAAGTGTTCTTTAAAGTCAACACAACTCCACCTTCTATACCTCATCTCCTTGCCCCAAGCTTCTGCCCAATGATCATGCCATGTGTATAGAGAAATATAGTATTTTCTTACAAAAATAATTTGGCCAAAAAGTATTTTCGAAAATTAGTTTTCCAAAACCCCCTGAATTGAGGTTTGCACTGCAAGTACTTGATTTGGGGTGTGAAAAATCTTTCAAAAGGTATATTTGAATCCTATTAGATATAGGACTCCCATAAACCACAAAAATATAATTTTAAAAGTTATTTTCCTATTTTATTTAAAATCTTTTTCTTAAGGCCAGAAATGGTCTTTAATAGGGAAAAATTATTTTATTGTTTAAAAAGTATTTGACAAAAATCAGAGAAACTCAGTGGAAATATATTTTCCATATATAAGAGTTTCAACACATGGTCATGTTCAAAATATTGGACGAAACCTCCCAAAACCATTTCTGCCCATTTGAAGGATTTGAAATTTTTCGACAGGAAATATTTTCATAAAAATCCAAGGAAACTCTAGCAAGTCACAAATGCATATTGTGATAACCTTGCAAAGCCTCATCTCAATTAAGGTCACTTTGGTTCACCAAAATGCCCCAAAACCCTCTCTGACCAGAATCAAATTTGAACAACTTTGTACTACCAACTTTCTCTCCTTGACCCCAACTTTTGTGAGCATGTTCACATGACCAAATGAGACCACTACACCAAGTGGTGCATCAAGGGGAAGTGATTTGCTCAACTAGACCTACACAAGTTCATTTCTGCTAATTTCTAGGGTTTACAAAAGTTGCATTGGCAACTTTTCCCAAATGAGCTCAAAATTGGTGAAAGGCCCTAATTATATGTGCCACTTCACCCTGTGGAGTCTCATGACAAATGGAAATCACCTACTTGCCCAAACCAATATCAAACACCTTCTGCCACTTTACCAAAATCCCATTTTTGACCTCTTCCACTAATCTCCATGGGCTCAACTTTGTACCACAACTGCTCCTAACCTCCCTCTACCTCTGTCATTTAGCACAAGTCAATGCTCATTGATCAAAGGGATGAAACCACCAATTTTCTATTCTGGACAGCCCCATTTCCACTCTTCTCCTTCCTCTCTCTTCACCCACTGGCCACCCAAAGCATCCAAAGCCCTCCCCCTTTCTTTACTACACCCTAGAGCCATCAGACATATTTGGCCGCGCCCCCTGGCCTAAAAAAATTGCCATGCCCGCCGTTTACACGCTCTGGAGTGTGCTACAGTGCGCTCTGGCACTGTAGCCGCCCACGGCCGAGCGCTTCCGGCCACCTCGGGCCTCCCCAGCACGCCCGACGATGCGCCTCAGCCTCCGAGACATGGCAGCTGTCGGCCCCCTCTTTCCCCTCTCTCTCCTGCCCCTGCTCGCACGCGCACCATGGCCGCCCGAGAGCTCCAATGAGCACGCTCACACGCGCGATACTCTGGCCCTCCCCTGCTCTTTCTCTTCCTTCCCTGGCCGTAGAACACTCCCACAAGGACCCCAGACACACTCAAGTGAGCCCCCGGGGCCTCCAGCAACGGCTAGAAGCTCGCCGGCGCAGGAGCCACGGTGCACCTCGCCCCCTTCTATTTAAGCCCACCCCTTCCCCGAGCTCTCCGCTCCTCACCACTCGCCCTTTGCACAACCAAATCACCCCCCTGCAGCACCAGTTCCTCTCCAGAGCCGCCCGAGCTCGAGATCAAGCTCGAACTCCCCCGCTTCGGCTCGCCATAGTTCGCGAGGTACAGGCCATCCCCGCTGCTTCTAAGCCCCGATCTGGAACCCCCGCACTCCACTGATCCGTTTCCCCCCCTTTTCCCTCTCTATAGCTGCAGGAAACGGCCGGAGCCATCGACGCCCGACGCTCCTCTATCGCGAACCTCATCGCCGGTGAACCGCTGCTCCCCTCCGGCCAACTCTGGCACCACCCGAACGGCGACACGACGAGGAGTCCAATGGTGCCATCAGCTCACCCCGCCGTGCCCGAAAACGTCGCTGGTGAGCTCGCTGGCCCTCTGTCGCAGGGTTAGGGATGATAGGCGGGCCCTGCCTGTCAGCCTCTCCTCTCCCTCGCCTTCCTCTCTCTCACTGGCGCCTGGGCCCCGCCCGTCAAGTTCAAACCTGGCACGCGCGCGCCGCTCGGCTCGCCTGGGCCGAATCGCCTCTGGGCCTGTGCACCGCGGCTGTTCTGACCCAGTTGCATAGTGGCCTTTTTTCCTTTTTCTTTTCTGTCACTTTTCTAAAAAACCACAAGATTAAATATTCATCCAAATGCAATAATTCCAACTCCCATATTTTTCTAAAAATCCCACCTATTTAATGGTATAACTTTCCAAACAACTTTTATGTACTGTTCATATTCAAATTCAAATTTGAATATGTTTAAACTGTTGGAAATATGCCCTAGAGGCAATAATAAAAGCATTATTATTATATTTCCTTGTTCATGATAATTGTCTTTATTCATGCTATAATTGTGTTATCCGGAAATCGTAATACATGTGTGAATAACAGACACCAACATGTCCCTAGTAAGCCTCTCGTTGACTAGCTCGTTGATCAACAGATAGTCATGGTTTCCTGACTATGGACATTGGATGTCATTGATAACGAGATCACATCATTAGGAGAATGATGTGATGGACAAGACCCAATCCTAAACATAGCATAAAGATCATATAGTTCGTTTGCTAGAGTTTTTCCAATGTCAAGTATCTTTTGCTTAGACCATGAGATCGTGTAACTCCCGGATACCGTAGGAGTGCTTTGGGTGTACCAAACGTCACAACGTAATTGGGTGACTATAAAGGTAGACTACGGGTATCTCCGAAAGTGTCTGTTGGGTTGACACGGATCAAGACTGGGATTTGTCACTCCGTATGACGGAGAGGTATCACTGGGCCCACTCGGTAATGCATCATCGTAATGAGCTCAAAGTGACCAAGTGTCTGGTCACGGGATCATGCATTACGGTACAAGTAAAGTGACTTGCCGGTAACGAGATTGAACGAGGCATTGGGATACCGATGATCGAATCTCGGGCAAGTAACATATCGATTGACAAAGGGAATTGCATGCGGGGTTGATTGAATCCTCGACATCGTGGTTCATCCGATGAGATCATCGTGGAGCATGTGGGAGCCAACATGGGTATCCAGATCCCGCTGTTGGTTATTGACCGGAGAGTCGTCTCGGTCATGTCTACATGTCTCCCGAACCCATAGGGTCTACACACTTAAGGTTCGGTGACGCTAGGGTTGTGAAGATATGTATATGCAGTAACCCGAATGTTGTTCGGAGTCCCGGATGAGATCCCGGACGTCACGAGGGGTTCCAGAATGGTCCGGAGGTAAAGATTTATATATAGGAAGTGCTATTTCGGCCATCGGGACAAGTTTCGGGGTCACCGGTACTGTACTGGGACCACCAGAAGGGTCCCGGGGGTCCACCGGGTGGGGCCACCTATCCCGGAGGGCCCCATGGGCTGAAGTGGGAAGGGACCCAGCCCAAAGTGGGCTGGGGCGCCACTCCCCTAGGGCCCATGCGGCTAGGGTTGAGGGGAAACCCTAAAGGGGGCGCCCCCTTGCTTGGGGGGCAAGCCCCCCACCCCTAGGCCGCCGCCCCCCCTAGGAGATCCCATCTCCTAGGGCCGGCGCCCCCCTAGGCACCCCTATATATAGTGGGGGAGAGGAGGGACTTGAGACAACAGCCTTTGGTGCCTCCCTCTCTCCCTGTTACGTCTCTCTCTCGTAGTATAGGCAAAGCCCTGCTACTGTGACGCCCTGCATCCACCACCACGCCGTCGTGCTGCTGGATCATCATCAACCTCTCCTTCCCCTTGCTGGATCAAGAAGGAGGAGACGTCTCCCGAACCGTACGTGTGTTGAACGCGGAGGTGCCGTCCGTTCGGCGCTTGGTCATCGGTGATTTGGATCACGTCGTGTTCGACTACATCATCCCCGTTCTTTGAACGCTTCCGCTCGCGATCTACAAAGGTATGTAGATGCATCCGATGACTCGTTGCTAGATGAACTCATAGATGGATCTTGGTGAAACGAGTAGGAAAAATTTTGTTTTCTGCAACGTTCCCCAACAGTGGCATCATGAGCTAGGTCTATGCGTAGTTCTTCTTGCGCGAGTAGAACACAATTTGTTGTGGGCGTAGATTTGTCAACTTTCTTGCCGCTACTAGTCTTTTCTTGCTTCAGCGGTATTGTGGGATGAAGCGGCCCGGACCAACCTTACACGTACGCTTACGTGAGACCGGTTCCACCGACTAACATGCACTAGTTGCATAAGGTGGCTGGCGGGTGTCTGTCTCTCCCACTTTAGTTGGAGCGGATTCGGTGAACAGGGTCCTTATGAAGGGTAAATAGAAGTTGACAAATCACGTTGTGGCTTTCACGTAGGTAAGAAGACGTTCTTGCTAGAACCCTAATTCAGCCACGTAAAACTTGCAACAACAATTAGAGGACGTCTAACTTGTTTTTGCAGCAAGTGCTTTGTGATATGATATGGCCAAAGTTGTGATGAATGATGAATGATCTATATGTGATGTATGAGATGTTCATGCTATTGTAATAGGAATCACGACTTGCATGTCGATGAGTATGACAACCGGCAGGAGCCATAGGAGTTGTCTTTATTTTTTTGTATGACCTGCGTGTCATTGAGAAACGCCATGTAAATTACTTTACTTTATTGCTAAACGCGTTAGCCATAGTAGTAGAAGTAATAGTTGGCGAGCAACTTCATGGAGACACGTTGATGGAGATCATGATGATGGAGATCATGGTGTCAAGCCGGTGACAAGATGATCATGGAGCCCCAAGATGGAGATCAAAGGAGCTATGTGATATTGGCCATATCATGTCACGTTTATTATTTAATTGCATGTGATGTTTATCATGTTTTTGCATCTTGTTTACTTAGAACGACGGTAGTAAATAAGATGATCCCTCATAATAATTTCAAGAAGTGTTCCCCCTAACTGTGCACTGTTGCGACAGTTCGTTGTTTCGAAGCACCACGTGATGATCGGGTGTGATAGATTCTAACGTTCACATACAACGGGTGTAAGACAGATTTACACATGCAAACACTTAGGTTGACTTGACGAGCCTAGCATGTACAGACATGGCCTCGGAACACAGAAGACCGAAAGGTCGAGCATGAGTCGTATAGAAGATACGATCAACATGAAGATGTTCACCGACGTTGACTAGTCCGTCTCATGTGATGATCAGACACGGCCTAGTTAACTTGGATCATGTTATACTTAGATGACTAGAAGAGGGATGTCTATCTAAGTGGGAGTTCATTAAATAATTTGATTAGATGAACTTAATTATCATGAACTTAGTCTAAAATATTTACAATATGTCTTGTAGATCAAATGGCCAACGTAGTCCTCAACTTCAACGCGTTCCTAGAGAAAACCAAGCTGAAAGACGATGGCAGCAACTACACGGACTGGGTCCGGAACCTGAGGATCATCCTCATAGCTGCCAAGAAAGATTATGTCCTACAAGCACCGCTGGGTGACGCACCTGTTCTCCCTGCTGAAAAAGACGTTATGAACGCTTGGCAGGCACGTACCGACGACTACTCCCTCGTTCAGTGCGGCATGCTTTATAGCTTAGAGCCGGGGCTCCAAAAACGTTTTGAGAGACACGGAGCATATGAGATGTTCGAAGAGCTGAAAATGGTTTTCCAAGCTCATGCCCGGGTCGAGAGATATCAAGTCTCCGACAAATTCTTCAGCTGTAAGATGGAGGAAAACAGTTCTGTCAGTGAGCACATACTCACTATGTCTGGGTTGCATAACCGCTTGACTCAGCTGGGAGTTAATCTCCCGGATGATGCGGTCATTGACAGAATCCTCCAGTCGCTTCCATCGAGCTACAAGAGCTTTGTGATGAACTTCAATATGCAGGGGATGGAAAATACCATTCCTGAAGTATTTGCTATGCTGAAATCAGCAGAGGTAGAAGTCAAAAAGGAACATCAAGTGTTGATGGTCAATAAAACCACTAAGTTCAAGAAAGGCAAGGGTAAAAAGAACTTCAAGAAGGATGGCAAGGAAGTTGTCGCGCCGGCAAGCAAGCTGCTGGGAAGAAGCCAAAGAATGGACCCAAGCCCGAGACTGAGTGCTTTTATTGCAAGGGAAACGGTCACTGGAAGCGGAACTGCCCCAAATACTTAGCAGACAAGAAGGCCGGCAAAACAAAAGGTATATGTGATATACATGTAATTGATGTGTACCTTACCAGTACTCGTAGTAGCTCTTGGGTATTTGATACCGGTGCAGTTGCTCACATTTGTAACTCAAAGCAGGAGCTGCGGAATAAGCGGAGACTGGCGAAGGACGAGGTGACGATGCGCGTCGGGAATGGTTCCAAGGTTGATGTGATCGCCGTCGGCACGCTACCTCTTCATTTGCCTACGGGATTAGTTTTGAACCTCAATAATTGTTATTTAGTGCCAGCTTTGAGCATGAACATTGTATCGGGATCTCGTTTAATTCGAGATGGCTACTCATTTAAATCCGAGAATAATGGTTGTTCTATTTATATGAGAGATATGTTTTATGGTCATGCTCCTATGGTGAATGGTTTATTCTTAATGAATCTCGAGCGTAATGCTACACATGTTCATAGTGTGAGTACCAAAAGATGTAAGTTTGATAATGATAGTCCCACATACTTGTGGCACTGCCGCCTTGGTCACATAGGTGTCAAGCGCATGAAGAAGCTCCATGCAGATGGACTTTTAGAGTCTCTTGATTATGAATCATTTGACACGTGCGAACCATGCCTCATGGGTAAAATGACCAAGACTCCGTTCTCATGAACAATGGAGCGAGCAACCAACTTATTGGAAATCATACATACTGATGTGTGCGGTCCAATGAGTGTTGAGGCTCGCGGTGGCTATCGTTATGTTCTCACCCTCACTGATGACTTAAGTAGATATGGGTATATCTACTTAATGAAACACAAGTCTGAAACCTTTGAGAAGTTCAAGGAATTTCAGAGTGAGGTTGAGAATCAACGTGATAGGAAAATCAAGTTTCTACGATCAGATCGTGGAGGAGAATACTTGAGTCACGAATTTGGCACACACTTAAGAAAATGTGGAATAGTTTCACAACTCACGCCGCCTGGAACACCTCAGTGTAATGGTGTGTCCGAACATCGTAATCGCACTCTATTAGATATGGTGCGATCTATGATGTCTCTTACCGATTTGCCGCTATCTTTTTGGGGCTATGCTTTAGAGACTGCCGCATTCACTTTAAATAGGGCTCCATCGAAATCCGTTGAGACGACACCGTATGAATTATGGTTTGGGAAGAAACCTAAGCTGTCGTTTCTAAAGTTTGGGGATGCGATGCTTATGTCAAGAAACTACAACCTGAAAAGCTCGAACCCAAGTCGGAAAAATGCGTCTTCATAGGATACCCTAAAGAAACTATTGGGTATACCTTCTACCTCAGATCCGAAGGCAAGATCTTTGTTGCCAAGAATGGATCCTTTCTAGAGAAAGAGTTTCTCTCGAAAGAAGTAAGTGGGAGGAAAGTAGAACTTGATGAAGTATTACCTCTTGAACCGGAAAAGGGCGCAACTCAAGAAAATGTTCCCGAGGTGCCTACACCGACTAGAGAGGAAGTTAATGATGATGATCAAGATACTTCTGATCAAGCTCCTATTGAAATTCGTAGGTCCACAAGGACACGTTCCGCACCAGAGTGGTACGGCAACCCTGTCTTGGAAATCATGTTGTTAGACAACGGTGAACCTCCGAACTATGAAGAAGCGATGGCGGGCCCGGATTCCGACAAATGGCTAGAAGCCATGAAATCCGAGATAGGATCCATGTATGAAAACGAAGTATGGACTTTGACTGACTTGCCCGTTGAACGGCGAGCCATAGAGAATAAATGGATCTTTAAGAAGAAGACAGACGCGGATGGTAATGTGACCATCTATAAAGCTCGGCTTGTCGCTAAGGGTTATCGACAAGTTCAAGGGGTTGACTACGATGAGACTTTCTCACCGGTAGCGAAGCTAAAGTCCGTCCGAATCATGTTAGCAATTGCCGCATTTTACGATTATGAAATATGGCAAATGGACGTCAAAACAGCATTCCTTAATGGTTTCCTTAAGGAAGAATTGTATATGATGCAACCGGAAGGTTTGGTCGATCCTAAGAATGCTGACAAGGTGTGCAAGCTCCAACGCTCGATTTATGGGCTGGTACAAGCATCTCGGAGTTGGAACATTCGCTTTGATGAGATGATCAAAGCGTTTGGGTTTACACAGACTTATGGAGAAGCCTGCGTTTACAAGAAAGTGAGTGGGAGCTCTGTAGCATTTCTCATACTATATGTAGATGACATACTTTTGATGGGAAATGATATAGAACTCTTGGACAACATCAAGGCCTACTTGAATAAGAGTTTTTCAATGAAGGACCTTGGAGAAGCTGCTTATATATTAGGCATCAAAATCTATAGAGATAGATCGAGACGCCTCATAGGTCTTTCACAAAGCACATACCTTGATAAGATATTGAAGAAGTTCAATATGGATCAGTCTAAGAAGGGGTTCTTGCCTGTGTTGCAAGGTGTGAAATTGAGCTTAGCTCAATGTCCGACCACGGCAGAAGATATAGAAGAGATGAGTGTCATCCCCATGCCTCAGCCATAGGTTCTATTATGTATGCCATGTTGTGTACCAAACCTGATGTAAACCTCGCCGTAAGTTTGGTAGGAAGGTACCAAAGTAATCCCGGCAAGGAACACTGGACAGCTGTCAAGAATATCCTGAAGTACCTGAAAAGGACTAAGGAAATGTTTCTCGTTTATGGAGGTGACGAAGAGCTCGTCGTAAAGGGTTACATCGACGCTAGCTTCGACACAGATCTGGATGACTCTAAGTCACAAACCGGATACGTGTATATTTTGAATGGTGGGGCAGTAAGCTGGTGCAGTTGCAAGCAGAGCGTCGTGGCGGGATCTACATGTGAAGCGGAGTACATGGCAGCCTCGGAGGCAGCACATGAAGCAATTTGGGTGAAGGAGTTCATCACCGACCTCGGAGTCATACCCAATGCGTCAGGGCCGATCAAGCTCTTCTGTGACAACACTGGAGCTATTGCACTTGCCAAAGAGCCCAGGTTTCACAAGAAGACAAGGCACATCAAGCGTCGCTTCAACTCCATTCGTGAAAATGTTCAAGATGGAGACATAGATATTTGTAAAGTACATACGGACCTGAATGTAGCAGATCCATTGACTAAACCTCTCCCTAGAGCAAAGCATGATCAACACCAGAATTCCATGGGTGTTCGATTCATCACAATGTAACTAGATTATTGACTCTAGTGCAAGTGGGAGACTGTTGGAAATATGCCCTAGAGGCAATAATAAAAGCATTATTATTATATTTCCTTGTTCATGATAATTGTCTTTATTCATGCTATAATTGTGTTATCCGGAAATCGTAATACATGTGTGAATAACAGACACCAACATGTCCCTAGTAAGCCTCTAGTTGACTAGCTCGTTGATCAACAGATAGTCATGGTTTCCTGACTATGGACATTGGATGTCATTGATAACGAGATCACATCATTAGGAGAATGATGTGATGGACAAGACCCAATCCTAAACATAGCATAAAGATCGTATAGTTCGTTTGCTAGAGTTTTTCCAATGTCAAGTATCTTTTCCTTAGACCATGAGATCGTGTAACTCCCGGATACCGTAGGAGTGCTTTGGGTGTACCAAACGTCACAACGTAACTGGGTGACTATAAAGGTAGACTACGGGTATCTCCGAAAGTGTCTGCTGGGTTGACACGGATCAAGATTGGGATTTGTCACTCCGTATGACGGAGAGGTATCACTGGGCCCACTCGGTAATGCATCATCATAATGAGCTCAAAGTGACCAAGTGTCTGGTCACGGGATCATGCATTACAGTACGAGTAAAGTGACATGCCGCTAACGAGATTGAACGAGGTATTGGGATACCGATGATCGAATCTCGGGCAAGTAACATATCGATTGACAAAGGGAATTGCATACGGGGTTGATTGAATCCTCGACATCGTGGTTCTTCCGATGAGATCATCATGGAGCATGTGGGAGCCAACATGGGTATCCAGATCCCGCTATTGGTTATTGACCGGAGAGTCGTCTCAGTCATGTCTACATGTCTCCCGAACCCGTAGGGTCTACACACTTAAGGTTCGGTGATGCTAGGGTTGTGAAGATATGTATATGCAGTAACCCGAATGTTGTTCGGAGTCCCGGATGAGATCCCGGACGTCACGAGGGGTTCCGGAATGGTCCGGAGGTAAAGAATTATATATAGGAAGTGCTATTTCGGCCATCGGGACAAGTTTCGGGGTCACCGGTACTGTACCGGGACCACCGGAAGGGTCCCGGGGGTCCACTGGGTGGGGCCACCTATCCCGGAGGGCCCCATGGGCTGAAGTGGGAAGGGACCCAGCCCAAAGTGGGCTGGGGCGCCACTCCCCTAGGGCCCATGCGGCTAGGGTTGAGGGGAAACCCTAAAGGGGGCGCCCCCTTGCTTGGGGGGCAAGCCCCCCACCCCTAGGCCGCCGCCCCCCTAGGAGATCCCATCTCCTAGGGCCGGCGCCCCCCTAGGCACCCCTATATATAGTGGGGGAGAGGAGGGACTTGAGACAACAGCCTTTGGTGCCTCCCTCTCTCCCTGTTACGTCTCTCTCTCATAGTATAGGCGAAGCCCTGCTACTGTGACGCCCTGCATCCACCACCACGCCGTCGTGCTGCTGGATCATCATCAACCTCTCCTCCCCCCTTGCTGGATCAAGAAGGAGGAGACGTCTCCCGACCCATACGTGTGTTGAACGCGGAGGTGCCGTCCGTTTGGCGCTTGGTCCCCGTTCTTTGAACGCTTCCGCTCGCGATCTACAAAGGTATGTAGATGCATCCGATGACTCGTTGCTAGATGAACTCATAGATGGATCTTGGTGAAATGAGTAGGAAAATTTTTGTTTTCTGCAACGTTCCCCAACATAAACCCCTCTGAAAATCCATTTCTCCTATTCTGCCACTCCAAAACTAAAACTAGGAATTTTCCCCGTCTTAGTTTTCACCCTAGTATTTAACAAAAATGAGTTGAAATTTTTCTGAGCACTTTGGTTTTTCTGTTTTATTATTGCCTTATTTTTTCTCGTTATTATATTGCGACGATAGATTGCGTTGCCGATGAAGGAGTTGGACCAGAAGACTTTGAAGACCTAGAAGACTTTGCTGAGCCAGGGAAGCAGCCTTTGACCATGTCTAAGAAACCCTTTTTATGCATGTCACATGGCACTTTTATTGCTTGCATCGAAGTCATGATAGAATGGTGACCACTTGAGGTGGTTTGCCTCCGTTGCTTTTCTCGTTGGCACTTGCGTGATGCATGACCGTACCTTTCTATGAGGGTTATGCCGGTGGGAGTAGACATGATGCTAAGTAGCTGCTACGCAAATGGGTTGGGTATATGCATGGTGATGGAAGTAAGATTGTTTTCAAAAACTTTTCGAAAACCCCATCGGGTGCCACTTATGCCGAGGGAGATAATGAGTTGGGTAACCACTTGATGACGAAGTGGTGTACCGAGGCAAGTGTGTGTGTTGTTTTCAAAACGGATTGGTTTAAGTTGCGACCGTTATTCCAACCTTATATGCGCGACCACTCTACCCTTATATGGGAAAGGGCGTTATTGATTACCTAGGCCGATACTAGCTTGAAGCCCACATTACTAGTGACGGGAGAGTCGTTGTTGCGCTCTCTCGGGATGGGGTCGTGCCAGGTAGGGCGGACATGGATGTTTTCACAGGGCACCAGACACACCATTGGTACCCCGTGCTTGTGATATGTGATGAATATGGGAGCGAGGCTCCACAATTTTAAGATGTGAAATGTTGGGCACGGGGGTTACTACCAATCGATTGGACTCTATGTTAGTGTCGTCTAGGGAAAGATAGTGATCGGATGCTTACCCCGGGTACTTGAGGTACCGCGGGTCGTGGATGACACGGAAGTTCCCTGGATCTTGTGGGTAAAGTGTGCAACCTCTACAGAGTGTAAAACTATTCGAATAGTCGTGTCCACGGTCAAGGACAGTTGGGTAACCGCTCTTGGGCTACGTCCCCTTGTTTACAAACCAGTATGTGTGGGAAGAACTACTTGGGTCAAGTCAAAGGACTTGACATGGATGAGTTGGGTTGGAGCCCACTCCCTTTATGTTGATATCTGTAACCAGTCCCTATGGTTACTTGAATTCATACGATGCATGATTTACCAGTTATTGAACATGTCATAGCACAACAAAATTAGCTTTCTGCAAAAATTTACCTATGTCATGCATTGTTGTATCTTGAACCAAAACATGGGTTGCTTGTGAGTACATTCAAAGTACTCATTGGCTTGCCACTGGTTATTTAATTGGCCAGGCATGGTAGAACAGGAGTTCGAAGAAGAGTTCTTTGGAGACGAACATGCGAACTAGGACGTTTCCCAGTCAGAATGCCTGTAGGGTTAAGGCAGATAGCATGGGTTCTACTCATCGACAAAGATTTCCGTTGCTTAAGTTTATTTTGTATTCGGCCCTTGTGGCTTTATCTATGTAAGACTTGACCATAATGGTCATAATTTGTGTGAGACGGTATGTATGGATGTAAGACCCATGTTATTCATATTCTGTGTGTTCAGTGAGCATTGATCTCTAGGATCACTGTACACGTGCATTCGGTGATCATGACTTATGAGTCAGGGTCCCCACAGAGCTGGTATCAGAGCCAAGTTGACTGTAGGAAGCCTTAGTTAGCTTGGGCGTTAGATAAGGTAAAACCCGTTTTGCAAAACCCTCTATACTCTTCTTCTTTTCTGAGATTTCCCAAACCTAAGGGATATTTTTCCTTATTGACCTCTCCTATTCAACTTTGTAGATGGCCGTCGCCCCCTTGAGACTCCTTATGATATGATTCTCATCACTCCTAAAAGACTGTCTCCAACAATGCCACTATCCCTTGCTGCCCATGTACACCCTGCATGAACTGGAAAATGATGTGCTTGAGAAGGAGTTCTACGCCAAGGTTTTTGTGTCTGCCAAGACCTCATCCCAGGGGTGGTTCTTCATTGGACCACCCATGCCAGCAAGAGACCTAGCCATTCAGCAAGTGGCATATGAAGCGCTCCTCCGTCTTCGAGATCTCCTTCCAGAAATGAAAGAAGAACATGCCACCCGCTATCTACCTGGCAAGAACGGATTTGGAGCCCCAACTCAAGTGATGATTTCCCCAGAAGATGAGGATCCAACCCTCAAGTACCTGATCCGCTTCATCAACGCAGGAGACTACCTTCTACGTCACCTTACCGAAGCATTCCTTAAGGCTCGCCAAGACCTCCCTTCACTTTTGTACCTCCACTGCCTCGAGAAGAAGAAGGTGGCCGAGCGAGGATAGCATATCACTGCCTTGCAAGCCCACATTGCCAATCAGGAGCAACAAATCGAAGAACTTCGGAAAACCCGCAACCAAACCCCACGTAGGAGGCATAGGATCCATATCCACCTCATAGAAGATCGTCGTCAAGCCACCGACGACATAACCCAAGACTGAATAACAACCTTTTTGCTTCCGTCACTTGTCACAGGTATGATGAACTTGGGCACATTAAAAGGATGTGTCCCAACAGGCGTCCGACTGTCGCATACCCATTGGCACCACACGGGGAACCCATAAACTGAAGACTGAACGCCCTTCTCTCCGAGCAAGCACGACTACCGAGTCCGAGAACCCCTAGGGTAGGATGAGTCGTGTACCCCCATATGTGTAGTCGAGTCTGTGAGATGGTTCGAATGGAACCACGTTTTGTGTTGCCTGTTTTTATTTGTTTTGATATAAGTCACACATTTGCCCTAGGCAGCTTGTACGCGACTATATAACCTATCATGTCTTAATGGAATTTTGTGTGGCCTTTACGACACTTGTTTGTTTACACTTGCACCATAAAACCCCCTTTAGGCATCCCACCTCCTCTATGCTACTTTTTCCCTCTCATCTTTCTCCTCAACTGAAGGCCAGCAAGACAGATACACCAAGGATTCTACCTCGGCGACCAACAAGCACCGAAGAATTTTTCTACAGCCTCCTCGACCAAGTGGAACCCCGTAGAGCTGTGTTTACACCTCAAGAATAGAATCCTATCCCTAGACCCTACAAGACTACACGAGATACCCCAGCTCGAAACCTTAACCATGAGCTTAACCTACGGAATCACAAGAGAACAAATTAAGCTGCAGTAAGCCTTGCTTATCACTGGGTTCATTATGCAACTAATGGGCATAGTGAACGAGCACATTATCATCCTAAGATAGCACCAGAGCTGACGATGCCATAGGGAGGACCAATTTGAGGATATAGGAATAGGGGAAAATGACTTCATGAGTTTATATCAGTGACGTTGAGGAACTATCTGAGACTCTTTAGTGGATTATAAGGCTTTCATGTTGAACTTGGTGGGATCGTAGCTTTCATTACCCCTGAGTAAATTGAATTTATAGGACAATTATGATCACAAGCTGAAACTCGTGGAAGTATAAGGATTTGACCGGGCCAAGGGATATTGATAGGAGATGATTGGCATTACGATAATAACTTGAGGGAAACATGTAGGAATTCTCGTTGGACACGAGATTTGGATTTAAATAGGTGATCCTAGTGGAGTATAGATGCTGAGTGAGTCTACATGGATCGGAGTAAATTGGAATTAGACTGATGATCTCGATCATGATACCATGTTTCTTGGAGGACAATAAACTAGGAGATTGGATTAATTGTCAGAGTTGATTTAGGGATCTATATAAGTTTGACCTTGGAGTTTACGTGACCATGATAATGGAAATTGGTGGACTAACTATAGTAAGGTAGCCCTTTCAAGTATTTGGGGATTATAGGACATCAGAAGATCATGTGGAACACCATAAACATTGGATTTGTAGAACTAATGGATTGTGTGATGACTGATGGGAGTTAATGGGCTGTTGGAGTGGATTCATAGGAAGGAAACCAGATATTTGGAGTAGCATACGACGTGTTTCCTTAGGATAGAGATGCACTAACATGGACCTTGGAAGTAGGATGAGCACTTGGATTGTCATGTTTTATTCCAGCTTGGAAGCTTGTATGCTCTACCCATGGATTTTTAGGGGTAGCCATACATATGAGTTTGGGGATCATAGACATATATGATTTTGTTAGACCTCCTCTCGGGAGTCACGAGAATATAGATAACATGAGTGATGATTAGAGTTGGCCTATAGGAGATGATGCTATCGGTGATATGATGTGGTTTGTTTAAAGGACTAGATAGGACAATTGGCATCTCAGAAACTGTGCTTAAGGATAAGATGATAAACGTTCACTCACACACTAGAATCCTTGAAACCCTTAAGCCCTACCAAGCCACAACCAGGTTGGATCATGACCTTGGGGTCTTGACTCTAGATCGAGAACACCTTGGCCCACACTCAACCGTTACCACCACCAATGTCCTAGCCTACCTTATGTACCCCATGAACCGAAACTTCATGGAGTACTTGGTCATGTTGGTTGTCACTTTTACTTGGTGACCTACTCGTCTAACTGAAGATGGAAGAACAATCATTCAGCTGGTTAGGAAACATTTGAAGAATGCCATGCCAAGGAGGAAGAACTATGCCAACCACCATCGTCAAGGAGTGAACTTTCTTGTCGAAGACCAGGTGTATCTGCAAGCCACTTCTCTCAAAGAAACCAAGCATTTCCATGTCAAAGGGAAGCTTACACCAAGATTTATCGCCAAGATCACTACAAGAAGAAGAATAGACGGCTACCAGCTAGAGTTACCACCTGAGTCACCCACTGTGCACAACATTTTTACACACAACACCACTCCGAAAATGTTTCCAACTTCCTAACTAGTCCGGTCTCTATAAGGACATCGATCACCGAGCCATCGACCTCCAGCCCAATATGACCTACGCGAGAGACCCCAATTGCAATATGGATCAAGCATAATGTCATACATGAAGCCATGCCGTCAAGCACTCCAAGGATTCAATGGAGCACCGCACGGAAGCAGAAGCGGTATGAGGACGTGAAGACTGCCCCACACCAAAGTTTCTGTATTCCTTTCCTCGCCTAGTCTCGGAATCTCGGGGACGAGATTCTTGTAAGGGGGGTAGGTCTGTCACACCCTGATTTTTCATGCCACAACACTTAAGCTAATAAATCATGATAAAGTGTGGTTTGACAAAAAACTTTTGCATTATTTGGCTTTTATTCGGAGTTGGTTTTCTCTCTGTGTTTTTCAAGTGCTCTTTAAAGTCAACACAACTCCACCTTCTATACCTCATCTCCTTGCCCCAAGCTTCTGCCCAATGATCATGCCATGTGTATAGAGAAATATAGTATTTTCTTACAAAAATAATTTGGCCAAAAAGTATTTTCTAAAATTAGTTTTCCAAAACCCCCTGAATTGAGGTTTGCACTGCAAGTACTTGATTTGTGGTGTGAAAAATCTTTCAAAAGGTATATTTGAATCCTATTAGATATAGGACTCCCATAAACCACAAAAATATAATTTTAAAAGTTATTTTCCTATTTTATTTAAAAGCTTTTTCTTAAGGCCAGAAATGGTCTTTAATAGGGAAAAATTATTTTATTCTTTCAAAAATATTGGAAAAAAATCAGGGAAACTCAGTGGAAGTATATTTTCCATAGATAAGAGTTTCAACACATGGTCATGTTCAAAATATTGGACAAAACCTCCCAAAACCATTTCTACCCATTTCAAGGATTTGAAATTTTTCGACAGGACATATTTTCATAAAAATTCAAGGAAAATCCAGCAGGTCACAAATGCATATTGTGATCAGCTTGCAAAGACTCATCTCAATTAAGGTCACTTTGGTTCACCAAAATGCCCCAAAACCGTCTCTGACCAGAATCAAATTTGAACAACTTTGTACTACCAACTTTCTCTCCTTGACACCAACTTTTGTGAGCATGTTCACATGACCAAATGAGGCCACTACACCAAGTGGTGCATCAAGGGGAAGTGATTTGCTCAACTAGATCTACACAAGTTCATTTCTGCTAATTTCTAGGGTTTACAAAAGTTGCATTGGCAACTTTGCCCAAATGAGCTCAAAATTGGTGGAAGGCCCTAATTGTATGTGCCACTTCACCCTGTGGAGTCTCATGACAAATGGAAATCACCTACTTGCCCAAACCAATATCAAACACCTTCTGCCACTTTACCAAAATCCCATTTTTGACCTCTTCCACTAATCTTCATGGGCTCAACTTTGTACCACAACCGCTCCTAACCTCCCTCTACCTCTGTCATTTAGCACAAGTCAATGCTCATTGATCAAGGGGATGAAACCACCAATTTTCTATTCTGGACAGCCCCATTTCCACTCTTCTCCTTCCTCTCTCTTCACCCACTGGCCACCCAAAGCATCCAAAGCCCTCCCCTTTCTTTACTACACCCTAGAGCCACCAGGCATATTTGGCCGTGCCCCTGGCCTAAAAAAATCGCCGTGCCCGTTGTTTGCACGCTCTGGAGCGCGCTACAGTGCGCTCTGGCACTGTAGTCGCCCACGGCCGAGCGCTTCCGGCCACCTCGGGCCTCCCCAGCACGCCCGACGATGCGCCTCAACGTCCGAGACACGGCAGCTGGTCGGCCCCCTCCTTCCTCTGAAAGTGCGTTATATCGACTAGAGGGGGGGCGTGAATAGGCGATTTTTATGAAAGTCTTCAAAACGTGGAAGTTATGAAGACAAACAGAGTGGATAAGCCTATCACTATGCAACGGAAGTTAGATTACACAACGCAAGCCATAGTCAAGTATACAATATAGTGAAAGCACAGTGACAAACAGCTTCAGTGTAATGAGGATCAGGTAGGAAGATGTTATGAAGCCAAACAGATCATGCAGTCAAGTTGTGAAGACAGAAGATAAAGCAAGCAAGCAATAGCTTCACAATGTGTACTGGTAAGTAAAGGGAGGTGAAGATGAAACCAGTGACACGTTGAAGACAATGATGTTGGACCAGTTCCAGTTGCTGTGACAACTGTACGTCTGGTTGGAGCGGCTAGGTATTTAAACCAAAGGACACACAGTCCCGGACACCCAGTCCTGAACACGCAGCTCAGGACACCCAGTCCTCACCGTTTTCTCCTTGAGCTAAGGTCACACAGACCTCGCCCAATCACTCTGGTAAGTCTTCAAGGTAGACTCCCAAACCTTCACAGACTTCCTTCACCGGCAATCCACAATTTCTCTTGGATGCTCAGAACGCGACGCCTAACCGTCTGGAGGATGCACAGTCCTCAAGTGTAATAAGTCTTCAGATCACTCAGACAAGAAGACTTAAGTGATGCCCAATTACTCTGGCTCTGGGTGGTTAGGGCTTTTCTCCTCGCTAGGGATTTTCTCTCAAAGGCTTCGAGGTGGGTTGCTCTCAAACGACAAAAGCCGTGCACTGAAATCTGAGCAGCCAACTGTTTATGGTTGTAGGGGTGGACTATTTATAGCCACTTGGCAACCCGACCTGATTTGTCCGAAATGACCGTGGGTCACTAAGGAACTGACACGTGTATCAACGGTCGAATTTCGAACTCACACGGCAACTTTACTTGGGCTACAAGTAAAGATGACTTGTCTGACTCTGGACAAGATTTTCTCTCATTGTCTTCACTCGAAGACATAGGATTTGGATTAGGCATCACTTCAGTCATCCTGACTGGTTCTCTTGGACCCCACTTAACAGTACGGTGGTTCCTATGACACAACCTGAATGAAGTAAAACTACGAAGGATCTAAGTCTTCGAGTTCCATAGGCTTCATGGGGAGTCTTCACATGTCATTGTCTTCGACATGAATGTCTTCATAAACCACCATTGTCTTTAATCTCTTCGTACATTTTTAGGGGTCATTTCTGGTAGCTAAACCGAATCAATGAGGGACTTCTACCTGTGTTATCCTGCAATTCTCACAAACACATTAGTCCCTCAACTAGGTTTGCCGTCAATACTCCAAAACCATCTAGGGGTGGCACTAGATGCACTTACAATCTCCCCCTTTTTGGTGATTGATGACAAACTAGTTGAAGTTTTCAACGGGGAATATAATTTGTGAAATTGTAAAGGAATTGTCTTCATAAGCTGCAAGGGCTCCCCCTGAAGATGTGCATATAAGTGATTTGCTTCTGGAACGCAAATGCACATGGCAGGTTGTACTTGTGGAGATCCACTTCAACTTATGATGACAATCCACTATGCATGTAAAAGTATATGAAGATAATGACATGCATAATGAGAAATGGACGTCTGCGAAATGATATAAGTGCGGAAATTATCGTCGTACATGCGGAATTTATCTTCGCAAAAACATAGTGGCAAACAAGTAGCAGACGACCATCAAGTTTAAGTGTTACAACTCGAAGAACCAAATGTAGCAAAACGAGAGTTGTAAGCACGAAGCAAAATGCAATATAAAGCACCCGCCCATATTATTGACCCGCTTGAAGACTATAAACATCATATGCTTCTCCCCCTTTTGTCAGTGATGACCAAAAAGGCTTGAAGACATAGAGTTTTCTATGCGTTCCCAGGCGCAGCAGGGTCGGTGGAGGCGTTTGGTGGTGCTGACGAGCTTGGTGCAGGGTTGACGCGCGCTGAAGAAGGTGGTGGTGATGTAGCGTCGTCTTCTTCCTCAATGATTTTTCCAGTCACTGTGGCAGCAGAGGAAGAGAACTCTGATTCTTCAAGCGATGGAGTTCCGCGCAGCACAGCTCTTCTGGGGGGTGTGGAGTCAAACTTGAATCTTTCTTTGAAGCCATCCTCTTGAAGTTCAGCTTCAGTGCACATCATGGTGAGGCCTTTCCAAGTGCGGCGACAGGTTTCATGTGCGACAAAGGCATTCTTGGTGGCCAGATTTCTGATGCGATTGACGTCTTGCATGATACTGCGCATCTGCCTTTTGAGCTAGTCGTGATGCCTATCTTGCTTTTGGTGCAGAGCCATAAGAAGTTCACGGTCAGTGAGTGTACGAGCGCGTTTCTTGGGTCTCTGTGCAGCTGTGCTGTCAGTGGCTTCAGTTGATGCAGGGGCACGTGTGGTGCCAGCCATTGGATACACTCGGGAGATGGCTTCAACACCTTCATCATGCTGAGTGAAGCTCTGGTGTTCTGCATTCTGAAGACTGAGTGGTTGCTTGGCAGGCTCAGGATATATGGCTTCAGCAGAGGTGTCCACATCAGGTAAGAAGATTCTATGGTTGCGGGCAGAGGGCTGATAGGAGATAGCAGAGTGGAGCTTGATTAGCCTCATAACCCATGGAGCATAAATCTTCAAACCAAAGAGATCTGAGCCAGACGCTGCAAGTTGGCATATAAAGAGATCCTGAGCGTTGAAGCATTTGCCATGCAGGATACAGAAGATGAGAGTCTTCATGGCACCTTCAACCTTGGCATATCGAGAGTGCCCCTTAATGGGCCATAGAGTCCGCCCGACCTCGAGATTAAGCTCGAACTCCGCCGCTTCAGTTCGCCGGAGTTCGCGAGGTACATGTCGTCCCCGCTGCTTCTAAGCCCCGATCTGGAACCCCCGCACTCCACTGATCCATTTCCCCCAGTTTCCCCTCTCTGTAGCTGCCGGAAACGGCCGGAGCCATCGACGCCCGATGCTCCTCTGCCGCGAACCTCGTCGCCGGTGAACCGCTGCTCCACTTTGGCCAACTCTGGCACCACTCGAACGGCGACACGACGAGGAGTCCAACGGTGCCATCAGCTCACCCCGCCGTGCCCGAAAACGTCACCGATGAGCTCGCCGACCCTCTGTTGCAGGGTTAGGATGATAGGCGGGCCCCGCCTATCAGTCTCTCCTCTCCCTCGCCTCCCTCTCTCTCATTGGCGCCTGGGCCCTGCCCGTCAGGTTCAAACCTG
Organism: Triticum monococcum; assembly: GCA_034509565.1. Lineage (NCBI taxonomy): Eukaryota > Viridiplantae > Streptophyta > Magnoliopsida > Poales > Poaceae > Triticum > Triticum monococcum. The sequence continues at coordinate 746,171,668 of CM067843.1, read as the reverse complement.
GTGCGCGCGTGTCACTCGGCTCGCCTAGGCCGAATCGCCTCTGGGCCTGTGCACTTTGGCTGTTCTGGCCTAGTTGAACATTGGCCATTTTCCTTTTCCTTTTCTGTCACTTTTCCAAAAATCCACGATATTAAATATTCATCCAAATGCAATAATTCCAACTCCCATATTTTTCTAAAAATCCCACCTATTTAATGGTATAACTTTCACACATGCCCAAACAACTTTTATGTACTGTTCATATTCAAATTCAAATTTGAATATGTTTAAACCCCTCTGAAAATCCATTTCTCCTATTCTGCCACTACAAAACCAAAACTAGGAATTTTCCCCTTCTTAGTTTTCACCCTAGTATTTAAAAAAAATGAGTTGACATTTTTCTGAGCACTTCGGTTTTTCTGTTTTATTCTTGCCTTATTTTTTCTCGTTATTATATTACGATGATAGATTGCGTTGCTGACGAAGGAGTTGGACCAGAAGACTTTGCTGAGCCAGGGAAGCAGCCTTTGACCATGTCTAAGAAACCCTTTTTATGCATGTCACATGGCACTTTTATTGCTTTCATCGAAGTCATGATAGAATGGTGACCACTTGAGGTGGTTTGCCTCCGTTGCTTTTCTCGTTAGCACTTGCGTGATGCATGACCCTACCTTTCTATGACGGTTATGCCAGTGGGAGTAGACATGATGCTAAGTAGCTGCTACGCAAATGGGTTGGGTATATGCATGGTGATGGAAGTAAGATTGTTTTCAAAAACTTTTCAAAAACCCCATCGGGTGCCACTTATGCCGAGGGAGATAATGAGTTGGGTAACCACTTGATGACGAAGTGGTGTACCGAGGCAAGTGTGTGTGTTGTTTTCAAAACGGATTGGTTTAATTTGCGACCATTATTCCAACCTTATATGCGCAACCACTCTACCCTTATATGGGAAAGGGCGTTATTGATTACCTAGGCCGATACTTGCTTGAAGCCCACATTACTAGTGACGGGAGAGTCGTTGTTGCGCTCTCTCGGGACGGGGTCGTGCCAGGTAGGGCGGACATGGCTGTTTTCACAGGGCACCAGACACACCGTTGGTACCCCGTGCTTGTGATATGTGATGAATATGGGAGCGAGGCTCCACAATTTTAAGATGTGAAATGTTGGGCACGGGGGTTACTACCAATCGATTGGACTCTATGTTAGTGTCGTCTAGGGAAAGATAGTGATCGGATGCTTACCCCGGGTACTTGAGGTACCGCGGGTCGTGGATGACACGGAAGTTCCCCGGATCTTGTGGGTAAAGTGTGCAACCTCTACAGAGTGTAAAACTATTCGAATAGTCGTGTCCACGGTCAAGGACAGTTGGGTAACCGCTCTTGGGCTACGTCCCCTTGTTTACAAACCAGTATGTGTGGGAAGAACTACTTGGGTCAAGTCAAAGGACTTGACATGGATGAGTTGGGTTGGAGCCCACTCCCTTTATGATGATATCTGTAACCAGTCCCTATGGTTACTTGAATTCATACGATGCATGATTTACCAGTTATTGAACATGTCATAGCACAACAAAATTAGCTTTTTGCAAAAATTTACCTATGTCATGCATTGTTGTATCTTGAACCAAAACATGGGTTGCTTGTGAGTACATTCAAATTACTAATTGGCTTGCCACTGGTTATTTAATTGGCCAGGCATGGTAGAACAGGAGTTGGAAGAAGAGTTCTTTGGAGACAAACATGCGAACTAGGACGTTTCCCAGTCAGAATGCCTGTAGGGTTAAGGCAGATGGCATGGGTTCTACTTATCGGCAAAGATTTCTGCTGCTTAAGTTTATTTTGTATTCAGCCCTTGTGGCTTTATCTATGTAAGACTTGACCATAATGGTCATAATTTGTGTGAGACGGTATGTATGGATGTAAGACTCATGTTATTTATCTTCTGTGTGTTCAGTGAGCATTGATCTCTGGGATCACTGTACACGTGCATTCGGTGATCACGACTTATGAGTCGGGGTCCCCACATTGGACATGCATATGTAAGCGTTAAGGTGGCATAGAATGTTAGCACCGTTTGTGTTCATCGTTAAGTTGCACCGGAGTTGTGTTCCACGACTCCATCTGATCGGGCCTAGGGCGTTATATAGGCCCTCACCGGTGTTTTTTTTCTCGGAGTAGAGATTTGCTATGGACATCTCGCTCATCGGCATCTTCTGGTCTACATTGACGACTTACTTCTAGAATCTCGGGTTTCAACAAGTTCGGTTCGGCGAGGCGGAGGTCCAGAGGTGGCAACGAGCTTTGCTCACGACGCACCATTGGTAGATGCAGGATGCAAGAGGAAAAAGACTTCGGCACCCCCAAGTTATATATTTTTAAAAAATTGTAAGAGTTTTCTTTGTAAGGGCTTGTGCTACTTAATAATATGGCCTTTGGCCTTTTCGCACAAAAAAAGAGAATGTTATTGTGTCATTGAGGATCTTAGTATCACTCTTTGTGCATAAGAATTTGAGAAGGATTTTCCAAGTAGATGTAAGGAAACTTACCTCCATTTCCCCCCTGGCTGATTCCTTTGACCAATAGCATAAACAGTACCATCATAAGAAATTTTCTACACCCAGGGACATTGCACCCACGATTGAAAAAGTAAATATAAAAAGTGAAACTTTGTGATTTTGATTATGACCGAATGTTTTAAATGCTTGCAAAACTTGATGCCCAAATGGCATCTGAGGAGCTCTGCACAAAAAAATGTGTTCAAGCTTAGGTGCACTCTTTCAGCAGAATTTTATTTTGCTTGTATTGAGCTCATTTGATGTTATTTGGCCACCAAACTTTGCAAGTACCTATTACATTTGTTCATAATAAATGCCACAAAGTTTCAATTTTTTTTCTATTTGTTATAATTTAACTGCTCATCATGGGTGCATCACACTTGGATGTAGCCACAACTTTTCATTCAGAGACAAATCTTTACAAATTTCGCTCTTTCAAAATCTAGTAAAAATCTGGATATGGACACAGTCGCCCGACATGGGAGGAGGGGAACAACAAGGACTTATTGGACGGGCACGGCAATAAATTTCTCTGTCTTATGTGGCAAGCCATGCGTGGTTGGTTGCCGGCTGCGGACTAGATCGGACTAGATTAAGAAAAGAAATGAGCCGGACTCAGAGTTCTATGCGTTGTGTGGGCCTATGGAAAATACGAACCACATTCTTTTCACTTGCCCTCTAGCACGTCTCTTTTGGAGCGGTTTGAGGGACTGGCTGTTGGGCTAAGTCCCTCCACATGGAGGTGTGTTGGCAGCCTAACATCACCCCATAAGTCCAACACATGTCAGCCGTTGATCCTCGTTGTATCCAACGGTTGAGAGTGCTTCCAAGGGAAGTGAAGCAAGGAGAAAACCCTAGCGACTCCACCCCTTGCTGGTGGTGGCGGCCATTCGTGAGAGTGTGAGAGAGTACACACAAGAGAAACCACAACCTGAGAGAGAGGAAGAAGAAGAAGCAGAGGTTCTGTCCAGATTTGCTGCATCTGACTAGACAGTGTTCAAACTGGTGATTGGAGGCTCAAACATGCTTGGATCGACCCCAAACTTGGTGAGCTCGTTCCTTACTTTGAGTACTTCGATCTGGTTGGCTAGCTTGAGGATTGGGTCAGTGGAGTATCAGATTTGAGAGTGGTTTTGTCAGCTCTCACTGCTGCAGTTTCAGAACAGAGTAGTTTTGGGAGACGAACAATTTCGGTAGGCAAATGATGTCCGATTGAGCTGAAATTTGGAGGGGATGTCAAGAACTCATGTGTCTACTTGTCTGCCAAATTTGGTGCTGTTTTGTATAGCGGTTTAAGAACAGTTTGCAAAACACTAAAGGGTACCGAAGCTGTGTAAACTCTGCTTTGCTGAAATCTTGCCTCTTGTGGCTGTTGTTGCTATTGCCGGTTGGCAACATGAAGAGTGTGTTGTAAATCTCTCTAGAGATTCTAGAGCAGACTTTGTACTCATCATTCTCATAGTGAAGTTGTGTGGACCGGTCGGTCCACAGCCGTGGTTTTTTTACTCCTCAAGTTGAGGAGGTTTTTCCACGTTAAATCCTGTGTCACTTGTGCATGCTGTTTGTGTTATTCCGCTGCTTACTTGTTGGTTGAAGCTGTCCTAAAAGTTCATCACAAGTGGAGGGGGCTGTGTAGTGTGCATATTTGCCGTGTCGGTGAATTTGTGCAGCGCATTGTTGTTGTCCAGCCCCAACAAAGTGGCATCAGAGCCTTGGTTTGCTTATGCAAATTGCTGAGTTTCTTGTGGTGAAAGATGGAAGTGAATAACAGCAGGTTGATATCTTTGAATGGTACAAATTATCAAGCATGGAAGGGTAAGATGGAGGACTTGTTGTATGTGAAAGAATACTGGAAGCCAGTGTTCTCCACTGAGATGCCGGAGGGCATTGAGGAAGGTCAGTGGAAGGTACTTCATCGCCAAGCTTGTGGGTTCATTCGGCAATGGGTCGATGACAATGTTTTGAACCATATCATTGATGAGACACATGCACGCATCTTATGGCAGAAATTGGAAGAGTTGTTTGCCCGAAAAGAAGGTACGAATAAGATGTTCTTGATCAAACAATTGATGTGCTTGAGGTACAAAGAGGGCACTCTAATTGCAAATCATGTGAATACATTCCAAGGCATTATAAATCAGCTTTCTTCAATGGGAATAACATTTGAAGATGAAGTGAGAGCTTTGCTGCTACTAGGCTCATTACCGGACAACTGGGAGACCTTTAAGGTCACTGTTTGCAATTCAGCACCTAATGGAGTTGTCACTTGGAATCTTGTGAAAACCAGGGTACTAAATAAAGAGTCCAGAAAGGTGGCTGAAGCTAGTTCTTCCTCACATTCAGAGGTGTTAGTCACTCAGTCCAGGGGGAGAAGCAAGAGGAGAGGTCCAGGTAAAGGGGCAGAAAGAGGTAGGAGCAAATCAAAAAGTAAGTATGCTGATTATGAGTGCCATCACTGCCATCAGAAGGGCCACATTAAGTGGCAATGTGACAAGTGGAAGAAAGCCAAAAAGAAAAAGAAGAAGCGAGATCAGAAGCAAGTTGACAGTGATAGTGACACAAAGGGCAACCGAGTTACTGCAGTAGAGGAGGACATCATGCTTGTTATGCATGAAGAAAATGAGGGCAGATTTGGTTCCACTGTTGAGGAGAAGATCACTGTTGTTTCTGATGAAACCGTCAACCTTGTGGATGGTGACGAGATGATTTGGATACCGGACAGCGGTGCTACCATTCATGCTACATCTCGCAGAGAGCTCTTCACTAACTATATATCAGGTGATTTTGGTGTTGTGAAGATGGGGAACAATGATAGAGCAGCCATCATTGGAAAAGAAGATGTGCATTTGGAGACCGCAAATGGTACAAGGTTAGTCCTCAAATATGTGAGACATGTTGAGGCACTTCGTCTCAATATTATTTCAGTTGGTTTGCTTGATGGAGATGATTACTTGAGAAGTTTTGGAAAAGTGCAGTACAAGCTCACCAAAGGTAACATGATTGTTGCAAGAGGTAAAATGATCTCGGTGTTGTATCATGTTCATGCTAAGCTCTTTAGTGCTTTTGTCAATGCACTAGAGAATGATGATTATTGTGCTCTATGGCACAAGAGACTTGGGCACATGAGTGAGAAGGGGATGAAAGTGCTAGTGAAGAAAAAATTGTTGAAGGGTGTGAAAGGAGTTCACATCAAGAAATGTTCAGATTGTCTAGCAGGGAAGCAACACCGAGTTGCCTTCAAGACTCTACCTCCTCAGAAGAAGCCCGAGAAGATGGACTTGATACATCCCGATGTTTGCAAAATATCGGTAAGATCCCTTGGTGGTGCTAAGTATTTTGTGACTTTTATTGATGACTTTTCCAGGAAAGTTTGGGCCTTCACATTGAGGACCAAAGATCAACTACTAGGTGTATTCAAGCAATTCCAAGCCTCGGTTGAGAGAGAAACCGAGAAGAAGATCAAGTGCATTCGCATTGATAATGGAGGAGAGTATATTGGGCCATTTGATCGATGCATATTGCAAGCAGCAAGGTATTAGGCATCAATTTACTCCCTCGAAGACACCACAACTGATGGTCTTGCTGAGAGGATGAACAGGACAATTGTGGAGAGAGTTAGATGCTTGTTGTCAAGTGCAAAACTACACAAACACTTTTGGGGTGAGGCTTTGATGACTGCAGTTTATCTTATTATTAGGGGTTGTTTGGATGACTACCAATAGTTGCCTTACCAAAATATTGGTCACGCCCGACCCTTTTGGCCTCCACCTGGATCACGACCAATTTTGGCTCGCCCCAGCGTGCCCGCGCCTATTTTTGCCAAATCGCGGGCGATACAGCGGCGCGGAAATCGGTCGCCAAAAAATTGGCAGCGCGCGAACTGGGCGCCGAGTATAAAAGGTAGGCAGCGAAATTTCCTCGTCGGTTCCTTCACTTCGCTCTTCTCATCCGAGGCAAACACACAGGATCGAGTGGAGGGAAAGATCTGCAGCTATCGCCAAGGCCGCCGGATTCCGGTGACAATACGAGCTTCTCTGGCCGCCGCCGGCGTTACTCTGTCTCTCGTTCTCATCTCTCAATCCACCCACGGTCAGCAGCTCAACTCCCCTTCAATCCCACCCCGATCCCCTTTTCTCTTGGCATGATTTGCTTCAATCCGACCTTTTTAATTGGTGATATGCTGCACGTACGTATATACTTGCCAGATCTAAGTACTTGCCTGCCAAATCCATGCCCTTTGCCCCTGCTCCTAGTCTTAGATCTCCATATGCAGCATCCGTGAAGTTATAAGGCAGCCAAGACACTAGAAATTAGGACATGAGAAGGATATTTGACACAGAGCTAGTTATGAGTCCATATGACCTCTGTTTTTAGAACATTGTTGTCCATAAATTTCTTAGGAGCCGGCTGGACGTACATGCTTAATTGTTGATTGGGACTTATTATCTCTGTCTCTTATTTCTGATTCACAAATAGTCAAGCACATATCTGTATTTTTTGTTAATGATTTAGGTGGATCTTTTTATAACTTACTCATCACTATTATTAGTCATAAGCAGCTCTGATTTTGTACAATGTAAATATGATTTAGATCATTCATATTAATGTACTTGTTATATTGACCCAGATGGACTTGGATCAGCAAAGATATTATTATCTCACCATGTTGTGGTGGAGAACTCTGTCTGTCATTGTTCTTCTCTTGGCTCTTTGGTATAGAAACAAAGATGGTAGAAAATTTAGAAGTGGAGGAATAAAGTATGGTCCACTAGTTGAGAGAGACATCTACAGGACTAATGTCCTGGTTAGGCTAATTGACACATCCGATGCAATATGTATCAAGCAACTGCGGATATCTCGAGCTGTGTTTTACAAGCTATGCATTAGGCTCAGGCAGAAAAAGTTGTTAATTGATATGCTACATGTTTCAGTAGAGGAACAAGTAGCAATGTTCCTATACATGATCGGTCAGCATCACACAACTTCATCCATTGGATTTTGGTTCTGGCGATCTAGTGAAACAGTGAGCAGATATTTCAATATTGTTCTTCGTGTGATGGGGGAGTTAGCTCGTGATCTCATTTACATTAGATCAACAGACACACACACAAAAATCACTAGCAGCCCAGACATATTCTACCTGTATTTTGAGGTAACCCTTAGACCGTAGATTTATTACTGATTATACAAGATCGACCTAACCCAAGCTTGACATGAACTCCCCTTTCTCATATTCATAGGGATGCATAGGGGCACTAGATGGCACTCATGTTAAGGCTTGTGTTCCTGCCCACATGGTCGACAAGTTTAGGGGCCGCAAGTCATACCCCTCCCAAAATGTGCTAGCAGTTGTTGACTTCAACCTTCGATTCACATATGTTCTAGCTGGTTGGGAGGGCTCTGCCCATGATTCTCTTGTGCTAAAATATGCCCTCGCACGTCCAGGGGGATTAAAAATACCCAAAGGTACATATACAACGTAACATACATGTTTGTCATTGTGTTGTGCCAACTTGACTTTAACTCATTGTTAATACAACATGGCTGTAGGGAAATATTTCTTGGCTGATGCTGGGTATGCTGCGAGGCCAGGGATATTACCTCCTTATCGTGGTGTGCGCTACCACCTAAATGAATTTGCTGGAGACCGTGACCCAACTACCCCAAAAGAATTGTTCAACCACCGCCATTCATCACTTAGGACCACAGTTGAACGGACATTTGGGACTCTTAAGAGTCGCTTCAAGATTCTTACTCAAAGGCCCTTCATACCTTTGAAATCTCAGATTAAAGTGGTAGTTGCTTGTTGTGTTTGCACAATTGGATATTAGAAAATGGTCCAGATGATTATGTTATGGATGAGGTGACATGGTATGCCAATCTCCCGAGGAGTACTGGGCGGGTTCGTGATCAAGAGGCTGACATACGTGAGTGGGCTGCCAAGCAAGATTTAATTGCTCAGCAAATGTGGACAGATAGAGAGAGTGCATGTGACAATGAGGCTGATGCTATCCCAGCTTAGTATCTTTGATGTATTTCCACGTGATGGAACATTTGAAGGATGTACTGTACCTTTGATGTATTTCCATGTGAGGGAACATTTGAAGGATGTACTGTACCTTTGATGTATTTCCATGTGAGGGAACATTTGAAGGATGTGTTGTACCTTTGATGTATTTCCATGCGAGGGAAAAATTGAACGATGTAGTGTTTCTATTTTAATGACTTTGTGTAAGCTATTGTATCCTTGTAATATTGTTTGACTTATTTCAATTTAGTCTGGTCTCTCTGTCCTATTAAATAGGTTTAGTTCTGTCCTGCTGTAAGTTGGATCTATGATGTTTCATGTTCGTATGCTTACATTTTTTAGGGTTTTTGCTTCCAACTCACTTTCTTAATAACTAGTTGTTTGCAATGGTGACCTATCTGTAGGTCATGGGGAAGCATAAGCTCACTCTGAAGACCGAGGAGGACTCCAATCCTCGTGATAAGTACATAACCTAGACTGACGAGGCAACAAGGTTTATGCTTGAATGGTATATCGACCTTCGTAAGGACAAACCTGCAACTTTCAAGTTCAAGAAACAACACCACTTGCAATGTGCTGATGCTCTAAATGGCAAGTTTTCGCTTGGTGTCACTCAAACCCAAGTGGATCGACACTGTCGTCAATGCAAGGAGAAGTGGGGCTGGGTGCGTCGTGCCATGGCCAATAGTGGAAATGGCCTTGACAGAACCACTTTCACATTCACACTTTCTGAGTCAGAAAAGCAAAGACTCAATGTAAGTTCTTAGTAGTTTTTTCTCTTATTTATATCATGGTCTGATTTTAAAATGAGTGGATAGCTGTTATTGTCTATATATATGTATGCTTCATATCACTGTCTCTTGTTGTGTTTTTTTATACCTGCAACTTCTCTCATGTTTTGTGTTCATTACATCATTATTTTACTCTTTTTACCTTACCTTGTGTGTAGAAAACTGCAGTCAATTATCTTACCAGACCCATTAGGTTCTTTCATCAATTGGAAGAGTTATTCTTAGATCAATCTCATGCTGATGGATCACTCGCAGTTGACCAAACCACTGTCAATGTGGATGATGGTAGTGATGACAGCGAGGATGTGAGGGAACTTGAGGGAAATCTAATTCCAGCAGACAGTGATGAAGCTGACTCTGACACTATTGATCGTCGCAGTCCTAAAGTCGACTTGGATGGCAATCCATTAAACAAGAAGCGCAAGTGTGCATCATCATCACCTTCCAAGAAGCCAACCAAGGGCAAAGCAAACAAGAAGGGCAAGGTATCTAATGATGATATGGTAACCAGTATCAAGAAGCTAGCTGAATCCCTTGCATCCCCTATTGTGTCTGTGCAACCAATGCCACCTGCAGATCCTTATGCAAATCTTTGGAAGCGGATCAATGCCCTTACCATCCCAGCTAAGGATAAACTTGAGATTGTTGCCTATCTATCCAAGCCAGACCAAGATATCTTTCATAGCTATCTTAACTATGCCGATGAAACAATTCTTCGAGAGTGGGTCATTAGCTACTTTGAGCCTCAGTTTCACGAAGGTGGCAATGATGGATCTGCGGCTGCTCACCGAATTGCCACATGGTTATATAGAGTTTGTGGCAACCTTTTGTTTATATGGCTAGGAATGCTTTAACACGTAGTGGGAGCATGGATAACATCATGATGCATATTTTGTCTATATACAGCAAACTTGGGTGCATCATGTACTATTTGTATGGAGTGCATTTGGTGCATGGCTGGCTGTTTATGTCCTGGATGGTATGGTAAAGGATGTGAACCTTATTCCATCTATCATGTATCAAACAATATATGAGCTACTTAATGTATGAGTTTAATTATGTCATTCTGAAGTTCTGGAAATGCAGAGTTTGTGTGCGTATGTGTGTTGGTTAATTCAAAATTTTATTTTTTTTGTAGCATGTGATATGTGATTGCTTGTTTACACACAAGTGTTCTTTTATTGGCTGGCATGCAATTTTCAAATTTTTAAACCAAACCAAACACATGCCAGTCAAATGTGCCAAATATTTGGCTTCAAACCAAATGACATCCGATGGTTTTGCCAAAAAATTGGCAAGTACTAATGGCTACAATCCAAACAGCCATGACTTGCCAATTTTTTGGTCATGCCCTAGAATTGGTGATGCCAATTATTTGGTAGGGCAAGATTGGGCTCAATCCAAACAACCCCTCAATCTCTCACCAAGTTATCCTTTGCAGGGAGATGTTCCTAACAGGATCTAGTGTGACAAGGACGTCTCATATGACCACCTAAAGGTTTTTGGGTGCAAGGCCTTTGTTCATATCCCTCAAGATGAAAGGTCAAAGCTTGATTCGAAGACACGGCGGTGTATCTTTCTTGGCTATGATGGTGATGAGTTTGGCTACAAGCTGTTTGACCCTATAGCAAGGAAAATTGTGAGAAGCCGTGATGTTGTGTTTGTTGAAGACCAAACAATTGAGGATATTGTGAAGACAAAGGGGCATGTTCCTCCTCAGCAGCAGCAAGACATGATTGATTCTGACCTAGTTCCTGCAGCTCCAGCTCCCGTGCAAGTTGAAGCAGATGCAGAAGATGTACAAGATGATGTACATGGTGGTGCAGGTGAATAAGATGCTCCCCAGCAGCAGCAGCAGCAAGAGTATGATGCTGAAGTTGATGATCCGGATCAGCAGGAAGCACCAGCACCAGAAAGTCCACCACCTGCCCCACTCAGAAGATCCAACAGGGGTCGAATTCCTTCCAGCAGGTATCCCTGAGATCAATACGTGGTGTTATTATCTGACGGTTCAGAACCTGAATGCTTTGCAGATGCAATGGAAGATGAGCACAAGGAGTGGAAAAATGCTATGCAAGAAGAGATGGATTCCTTGCATAAGAATCATACTTATGAGCTGGTGAAGTTGCCCAAGGGCAAGAAAATTTTGAAGAACAAGTGGGTCTACAGAATCAAGCAAGAAGAGCGCACATCACATCCAAGATACAAGGTCAGGCTAGTTGTAAAAGGATTCTCCCAGAGAAAAGGCATTGACTATGATGAGATGTTTTCTCCGGTTGTGAAGATGACATCCATAAGAGTAATCCTTGGCATGGCAGCAAGTCTCAACTTGGAGGTTGAGCAAATGGATGTGAAGACTGCATTCCTTCATGGTGAGTTGGAGGAAGAAATATACATGGAGCAACCTGAGGGGTTTCTTGTGAAAGGCAAAGAAGACTATGTGTGCAAGCTTAAGAAAAGTCTCTATGGCCTGAAACGAGCACCAAGACAATGGTACATGAAGTTTGAAACTATCATGGGGGAGCAAGGCTACAAGAAGTGTAGCTCAGACCATTGTGTGTTTATTCAGAGGTTCTCGGGTGATGATTTCATCATATTATTGCTCTATGTTGATGATATCCTGATTGTTGGCAAGAATGTCTCTAGGATTGCTAAGTTGAAGAAGGAGTTGAGCAAATGCTTTGCTATGAAAGATTTAGGTCTAGCAAAGAACATTCTCGGGATGAGAATTGAGCGAGACAGAAATTGCAACAAGTTGTACTTGTCTCAAGAGAAGTATATTGAGAAGGTACTTCAGAAGTTCGGGATGGAAAATGCTAAAGTTGTGAGTTGTCCACTAGCAGCCCATTTCAAGTTGAGCAGAAAGCAATGTCCTACCACTGATGAGAAGAAAAAGGAAATGCATCATGTTCCTTATGCTTCAACGGTTGGGAGTTTGATGTATGCTATGGTATGTACAAGGCCTGACATTGCTCATGCGGTTAGTACTATGAGCAGATTTATGTCCAATCCAGAAAGACCTCATTGGGAAGCCGTGAAGTGGATTTTGAGATATCTCCGGGGCAGCACAAATCTAAAACTTTGTTTTGGCGATGGTGAAGCCAAGCTGGTTGCCTTTTCAGATTCTGACATAGCTGGAGATGTTGACAGAACGAAGTCTACTTCAGGTTACTTGGTTACCTATGCAGGGGGAGCGGTGTCATGGCAAAGCAGGCTGTAAAAGTGTGTGGCATTGAATACAACTGAAGCTGAATTCATTGTAGTAACAGAGGCGAGCAAAGAGCTATTGTGGCTGAAACAGTTGGCTTGTGAGGTTGGTTTTAAGCAAGACAAATATGTGTTGTTTTGTGACAACCAAAGTGCTATCCACTTAAGTAAGAATGCAAGCTTTCATTCAAGGTCTAAGAATATAGAGGTCCGTTATCATTGGATTCGAGATGTGTTGTATTCCAAGAAAATACAACTTGAGAAGGTTCACACCGATGACAATGGGGCTGATATGTTGACTAAAGTGGTGACAAGGAAGAAACTTGAAGTATGCCGCCGGCTCGCTGGCATGGCTGTCGGAAGGCAGTGAGACCCTCCATGATGTTGGGAGGGGGAGTTTGTTGGGCTAAGTCCCTCCACATGGAGGTGTGTTGGCAGCCTAACATCAGCCCATAAGTCCAACACATGTCGGCCGTTAATCCTCGCTGTATCCAACGGTTGAGAGTGCTTCCAAGGGAAGTGAAGCAAGGAGAAAACCCTAGCCACTCCATCCCTTGCTAGTGGTGGCTGTTGGGGAGCGTGGTAATTTCAAAATTTTCCTACGCACACGCAAGATCATGGTGATGCACAGCAACGAGAGGGGAGAGTGTTGTCTACGTACCCACACAGACCGACTGCGGAAGCGTTGACACAACATAGAGGAAGTAGTCGTACGTCTTCCTGATCCGACCGATCCAAGCACCGTTACTCCGACACCTCCGAGTTCTTAGCACACGTACAGCTCGATAACGATCCCCGGGCTCCGATCCAGCAAAGCATCGGGGAGGAGTTCCGTCAGCATGACGGCGTGGTGACGATCTTGATGTACTACCATCGCAGGGCTTCGCCTAAGCACCGCTACAATATAATCGAGGTGGAATATGGTGGTAGGGGGGCACCGCACACGGCTAAGGAACGATCTCAATGATCAACTTGTGTGTCTAGAGGTGCCCCATGCCTCTGTATATAAAGGAGCCAAGGGGGAGGGGGCCGCCGGCCTGGAGGAGGGCGCAGGAGGAGTCCTACTCCTACCGGGAGTAGGACTCCCCCCCCCCAATCCTAGTTGGACTAGGATTCCCCGAGGGGGAAAGAGAGAGAGGGGGGGCGGCCACCTCTCCTAGTCCTGATAGGACTAGGGGAGGGGAGGAGGCGCGCGGCCACCTTGGGCTGCCCCTTTCTCCTTTCCACTAAAGCCCATTAAGGCCCGTATGGCTTCCCGGGGGGTTCCGGTAACCTCCCGGTACTCCGGTAAAATCCCGATTTCACCCGGAACACTTCCAATGTCCAAATATAGGCTTCCAATATATCAATCTTTATGTCTCGACCATTTCGAGACTCCTCGTCATGTCCATGATCACATCCCGGACTCCGAACTAACTTCGGTACATCAAAATGCATAAACTCATAATAACTGTCATCGTAACGTTAAGCGTGCGGACCCTACGGTTCGAGAATAATGTAGACATGACTGAGACACATCTCCGGTCAATAACCAATAGCGGGACCTGGATGCCCATATTGGCTCCTACATATTCAACGAAGATCTTTATCGGTCAGACTGCATAACAACATACGTTGTTCCCTTTGTCATCGGTATGTTACTTGCCCGAGATTCGATCGTCGGTATCCAATACCTAGTTCAATCTCGTTACCGGCAAGTCTCTTTACTTGTTCCGTAATACATCATCTCGCAACTAACTCATTAGTTGCAATGCTTGCAAGGCTTATGTGATGTGCATTACCGAGAGGGCCCAGAGATACCTCTCCGACAATCAGACTGACAAATCCTAATCTCGAAATACGCCAACCCAACATCTACCCTTGGAGACACCTGTAGAGCTCCTTTATAATCACCCAGTTACATTGTGACATTTGGTAGCACACAAAGTGTTCCTTCGGTAAATGGGAGTTGCATAATCTCATAGTCATAGGAACATGTATAAGTCATGAAGAAAGCAATAGCAACATACTAAACGATCGGGTGCTAAGCTAATGGGTCATGTCAATCAGATCATTCAACTAATGATGTGACCTCGTTAATCAAACAACAACACCTTGTTCATGGTTAGGAAACATAACCATCTTTGATTAACGAGCTAGTCAAGTAGAGGCATACTAGTGACACTAATTTTGTCTATGTATTCACACACGTATTATGTTTCCGGTTAATACAATTCTAGCATGAATAATAAACATTTATCATGATATAAGGAAATAAATAATAACTTTATTATTGCCTCTAGGGCATATTTCCTTCAGTCTCCCACTTGCACTAGAGTCAATAATCTAGATTACACAGTAATGATTCTAACACCCATGGAGCCTTGGTGCTGATCATGTTTTGCTCGTGGAAGAGGCTTAGTCAACGGGTCTGCAACATTCAGATCCGTATGTATCCTGCAAATCTCTATGTCTCCCACCTGGAATAGATCCCGGATGGAATTGAAGCATCTCTTGATGTGCTTGGTCCTCTTGTGAAATCTGGATTCCTTTGCCAAGGCAATTGCACCAGTATTGTCACAAAAGATTTTCATTGGACCCGATGCACTAGGTATGACACCTAGATCGGATATGAACTCCTTCATCCAGACTCCTTCGTTCGCTGCTTCCGAAGCAGCTATGTACTCCGCTTCACATGTAGATCCCGCTACGACGCTTTGTTTAGAACTACACCAACTGACAGCTCCACCGTTTAATGTAAACACGTATCCGGTTTGCGATTTAGAATCGTCCGGACCAGTGTCAAAGCTTGCATCAACGTAACCTTTTACGGTGAGCTCTTTGTCACCTCCATATACAAGAAACATATCCTTAGTCCTTTTCAGGTATTTCAGGATGTTCTTGACTGCTGTCCAGTGATCCACTCCTGGATTACTTTGGTACCTCCCTGCTAAACTTATAGCAAGGCACACATCAGGTCTGATACACAGCATTGCATACATGATAGAGCCTATGGCTGAAGCATAGGGAACATCTTTCATTTTCTCTCTATCTTCTGCAGTGATCGGGCATTGAGTCTGACTCAACTTCACACCTTGCAACACAGGCAAGAACCCTTTCTTTGCTTGATCCATTTTGAACTTCTTCAAAATCTTGTCAAGGTATGTGCTTTGTGAAAGTCCAATTAAGCGTCTTGATCTATCTCTATAGATATTTATGCCTAATATGTAAGAAGCTTCACCGAGGTCTTTCATTGAAAAACTCGTATTCAAGTATCCCTTTATGCTATCCAGAAATTCTATATCATTTCCAATCAGCAATGTGTCATCCACATATAATATCAGAAATGCTACAGAGCTCCCACTCACTTTCTTGTAAATACAGGCTTCTCCGAAAGTCTGTATAAAACCAAATGCTTTGATCACACTATCAAAGCATTTATTCCAACTCCGAGAGGCTTGCACCAGTCCATAAATGGATCGCTGGAGCTTGCACACTTTGTTAGCTCCCTTTGGATCGACAAAACCTTCTAGTTGCATCATATACAACTCTTCTTCCAGAAATCCATTCAGGAATGCAGTTTTGACATCCATCTGCCAAATTTCATAATCATAAAATGCGGCAATTGCTAACATGATTCGGACAGACTTAAGCATCGCTACGGGTGAGGAGGTCTCATCGTAGTCAACCCCTTGAACTTGTCGAAAACCTTTTGCGACAAGTCGAGCTTTGTAGACAGTAACATTACCATTAGCGTCAGTCTTCTTCTTGAAGATCCATTTATTCTCAATTGCTTGCCGATCATCGGGCAAGTCAACCAAAGTCCATACTTTGTTCTCATACATGGATCCCATCTCAGATTTCATGGCTTCAAGCCACTTTGCGGAATCTGGGCTCACCATCGCTTCTTCATAGTTCGTAGGTTCATCATGATCTAGCAGCATGATTTCCAGAACAGGATTACCGTACCACACTGGTGCGGATCTCATTCTGGTTGATCTACGAGGTTCAGTAGTATCTTGTCCTGAAGTTTCATGATCATCATCATTAGCTTCTTCACTAATTGGTATAGGTGTCGCAGAAACAGTTTTCTGTGATGTACTACTTTCCAATAAAGGAGCAGGTACAGTTACCTCGTCAAGTTCTACTTTCCTCCCACTCACTTCTTTCGAGAGAAACTCCTTCTCTAGAAAGGATCCCTTCTTAGCAACGAATGTCTTGCCTTCGGATCTGTGATAGAAGGTGTACCCAACAGTCTCCTTTGGGTATCCTATGAAGACACATTTCTCCGATTTGGGTTCGAGCTTATCAGGTTGAAGCTTTTTCACATAAGCATCGCAGCCCCAAACTTTAAGAAACGACAACTTTGGTTTCTTGCCAAACCATAGTTCATAAGGCATCATCTCAACGGATTTTGATGGTGCCCTATTTAACGTGAATGCGGCCGTCTCTAAAGCATAACCCCAAAACGATAGCTGTAAATCAGTAAGAGACATCATAGATCGCACCATATCTAGTAAAGTACGATTACGACGTTCGGACACACCATTACGCTGTGGTGTTCCGGGTGGCGTGAGTTGCAAAACTATTCCACAATTTTTCAAATGTACACCAAACTCGTAACTCAAATATTCTCCTCCACGACCAGATCGTAGAAACTTTATTTTCTTGTTACGATGATTTTCAACTTCACTCTAAATTTTTTTGAACTTTTCAAATGTTTCAGGCTTATGTTTCATTAAGTAGATATACCCATATCTGCTTAAGTCATCTGTGAAGGTGAGAAAATAACGATATCCGCCACGAGCCTCAATATTCATCGGACCACATACATCGGTATGTATGATTTCCAACAAATCTGTTGCTCTCTCCATAGTACCGGAGAACGGCGTTTTAGTCATCTTGCCCATGAGGCACGGTTCGCAAGTACCAAGTGATTCATAATCAAGTGGTTCCAAAAGTGCATCAGTATGGAGTTTCTTCATGCGCTTTATACCGATATGACCTAAACGGCAGTGCCACAAATAAGTTGCACTGTCATTATCAACTCTGCATCTTTTGGCTTCAACATTATGAATATGTGTGTTACTACTATCGAGATTCATCAAAAATAGACCACTCCTCAAAGGTGCATGACCATAAAAGATATTACTCATATAAATAGAACAACCATTATTCTCTGATTTAAATAAATAACCGTCTCGCATCAAACAAGATCCAGATATAATGTTCATGCTCAACGCTGGCACCAAATAACAATTATTTAGGTCTAATATTAATCCCGAAGGTAGATGTAGAGGTAGCGTGCCGACCGCGATCACATCGACTTTGGAACCATTTCCCACGCGCATCGTCACCTCGTCCTTCGCCAGTGTTCGCTTAATCCATAGTCCCTGTTTCGTGTTGCAAATATTAGCAACAGAACCAGTATCAAATACCCAGGTGCTACTGCGAGCTCTAGTAAGGTACACATCAATAACATGTATATCACATATACCTTTGTTCACCTTGCCATCCTTCTTATCTGCCAAATACTTGGGGCGGTTCCGCTTCCAGTGACCAGTCTGCTTGCAGTAGAAGCACTCAGTTTCAGGCTTAGGTCCAGACTTGGGTTTCTTCTCTTGAGCAGCAACTTGCTTGCTGTTCTTCTTGAAGTTCCCCTTCTTCTTCCCTTTGCCCTTTTTCTTGAAACTAGTGGTCTTGCTGACCATCAACACTTGATGCTCCTTTTTGATTTCTACCTCCGCAGCTTTCAGCATTGCGAAGAGCTCGGGAATAGTCTTGTTCATCCCTTGCATATTATAGTTCATCACGAAGCTCTTGTAGCTTGGTGGCAGTGATTGGAGAATTCTGTCAATGACGCAATCATCTGGAAGATTAACTCCCATCTGAATCAAGTGATTATTATACCCAGATATTTTGAGTATATGCTCACTGACAGAACTGTTCTCCTCCATCTTGCAGCTATAGAACTTATTGGAGACTTCATATTCTCAATCCGGGCATTTGCTTGAAATATTAACTTCAACTCCTGGAACATCTCATATGCTCCATGACGTTCAAAACGTCGTTGAAGTCCCGATTCTAAGCCGTAAAGCATGGCATACTGAACTATCGAGTAGTCATCAGCTTTGCTCTGCCAGACGTTCATAACATCTGGTGTTGCTCCAGCAGCAGGCCTGGCACCCAGCGGTGCTTCCAGGACGTAATTCTTCTGAGCAGCAATGAGGATAATCCTCAAGTTATAGACCCACTCCGTGTAATTGCTACCATCATCTTTCAACTTCGCTTTCTCAAGGAACGCATTAAAATTCAACGGAACAACATCACGAGCCATCTATCTACAATCAACATAAACAAGCAAGATACTATCAGGTACTAAGTTCATGATAAGTTTAAGTTCGGTTAATCAAATTACTTAAGAACTCCCACTTAGATAGACATCCCTCTAATCCTCTAAGTGATCACGTGATCCAAATCAACTAAACCATAACCGATCATCACGTGAGATGGAGTAGTTTTCAATGGTGAACATCGCTATGTTGATCATATCTACTATATGATTCACGCTCGACCTTTCGGTCTCTGTGTTCCGAGGCCATATCTGCATATGCTAGGCTCGTCAAGTTTAACCTGAGTATTCTGCGTGTGCAAAACTGGCTTGCACCCGTTGTAGATGGACGTAGAGCTTATCACACCCGATCATCACGTGGTGTCTGGGCACGACGAACTTTGGCAACGGTGCATACTCAGGGAAAACACTTCTTGATAATTTAGTGAGAGATCATCTTATAATGCTACCGTCAATCAAAGCAAGATAAGATGCATAAAAAGATAAACATCACATGCAATCAATATAAGTGATATGATATGGCCATCATCATCTTGTGCTTGTGATCTCCATCTCTGAAGCACCGTCATGATCACCATCGTCACCGGCGCGACACCTTGATCTCCATCGTAGCATCGTTGTCGTCTCGCCAATCTTATGCTTCCACGACTATCGCTACCGCTTAGTGATAAAGTAAAGCATTACATCGCGATTGTATTGCATACAATAAAGCGACAACCATATGGCTCCCGCCAGTTGCCGATAACTCGGTTACAAAACATGGTCATCTCATACAATAAAATTCAGCATCATGTCTTGACCATATCACATCACAACATGCCCTGCAAAAACAAGTTAGATGTCCTCTACTTTGTTGTTGCAAGTTTTACGTGGCTGCTACGGGCTTAAGCAAGAACCAATCTCACCTACGCATCAAAACCACAACGATAGTTTGTCAAATAGACTCCGTTTTAACCTTCGCAAGGACCGGTCGTAGCCACACTCGGTTCAACTAAAGTTGGAGAGACAGTCGCCCGCAAGCCACCTATGTACAAAGCACGTCAGGGGAACCGGTCTCGCGTAAGCGTACGCATAATGTTGGTCCGGGTCGTCTCGTAAAACAATACCGCTGAACCAAAGTATGACATGCTAGTAGGCAGTATGACTTATATCGGCCACAACTCACTTGTGTTCTACTCGTGCACATAACATCAAACCATAAAACCTGGCTCTGATACCACTGTTGGGGAACGTAGTAATTTTAAAATTTTCCTACGCACACGCAAGATCATGGTGATGCACAGCAACGAGAGGGGAGAGTGTTGTCTACGTACCCACACAGACCGACTGCGGAAGCGTTGACACAACGTAGAGGAAGTAGTCGTACGTCTTCCCGATCCGACCGATCCAAGCACCGTTACTCCGGCACCTCCGAGTTATTAGCACACGTACAGCTCGATAACGATCCCCGGGCTCCGATCCAGCAAAGCGTCGGGGAGGAGTTCCGTCAGCATGACGGCGTGGTGACGATCTTGATGTACTACCGTCGCAGGGCTTCGCCTAAGCACCGCTACAATATAATCGAGGTGGAATATGGTGGTAGGGGGGCACCGCACACGGCTAAGGAACGATCTCAATGATCAACTTGTGTGTCTAGAGGTGCCCCATGCCTCCGTATATAAAGGAGCCAAGGGGGAGGGGGCCGCTGGCCTGGAGGAGGGCGCAGGAGGAGTCCTACTCCTACCGGGAGTAGGACTCCCCCCCCAATCCTAGTTGGACTAGGATTCCCCGAGGGGGAAAGAGAGAGAGGGGGGCCGGCCACCTCTCCTAGTCCTAATAGGACTAGGGGAGGGGAGGAGGCACGCGGCCACCTTGGGCTGCCCCTTTCTCCTTTCCACTAAAGCCCATTAAGGCCCGTATGGCTTCCCGGGGGGTTCCGGTAACCTCCCGGTACTCCGGTAAAATCCCGATTTCACCCGGAACACTTCGATGTCCAAATATAGGCTTCCAATATATCAATCTTTATGTCTCGACCATTTCGAGACTCCTCGTCATGTCCATGATCACATCCGGGACTCCGAACTAACTTCGGTACATCAAAATGCATAAACTCATAATAACTATCATCGTAACGTTAAGCGTGCGGACCCTACGGTTCGAGAATAATGTAGACATGACTGAGACACATCTCCGGTCAATAACCAATAGCGGGACCTGGATGCCCATATTGGCTCCTACATATTCAACGAAGATCTTTATCGGTCAGACCGCATAACAACATACGTTGTTCCCTTTGTCATCGGTATGTTACTTGCCCGAGATTCGATCGTCGGTATCCAATACCTAGTTCAATCTCGTTACCGGCAAGTCTCTTTACTTGTTCCGTAATACATCATCTCGCAACTAACTCATTAGTTGCAATGCTTGCAAGGCTTATGTGATGTGCATTACCGAGAGGGCCCAGAGATACCTCTCCGACAATTGGAGTGACAAATCCTAATCTCGAAATACGCCAACCCAACATCTACCCTTGGAGACACCTGTAGAGCTACTTTATAATCACCCAGTTACGTTGTGACGTTTGGTAGCACACAAAGTGTTCCTCCGGTAAACGGGAGTTGCATAATCTCATAGTCATAGGAACATGTATAAGTCATGAAGAAAGCAATATCAACATACTAAACGATCGGGTGCTAAGCTAATGGGTCATGTCAATCAGATCATTCAACTAATGATGTGACCTCGTTAATCAAACAACAACGCCTTGTTCATGGTTAGGAAACATAACCATATTTGATTAACGAGCTAGTCAAGTAGAGGCATACTAGTGACACTAATTTTATCTATGTATTCACACACGTATTATGTTTCCGGTTAATACAATTCTAGCATGAATAATAAACATTTATCATGATATAAGGAAATAAATAATAACTTTATTATTGCCTCTACGGAATATTTCCTTCAGTGGCTGCTATTCGTGAGAGTGTGAGAGAGTACACACAAGAGAAACCACAACCTGAGAGAGAGGAAGAAGAAGAAGCAGAGGTTCTATCCAGATTTGCTGCATCTGACTAGACAGTGTTCAAGCTGGTGATTGGAGGCTCAAACGTGCTTGGATCGACCCCAAACTTGGTGAGCTCGTTCCTTACTTTGAGTACTTCGATCTGGTTGGCTAGTTTGAGGATTGGGTCAGTGGAGCATTAGATTTGAGAGTGGTTTTGTCAGATATGACTGCTGCAGTTTCATAACAGAGTAGTTTTGGGAGACAAACAGTTTGGGTAGGCAAATGATGTCCGATTGAGCTGAAATTTGGAGGGATGTCAAGAACTCATGTGTCTACTTTTCTGTCAAATTTGGTGCTGTTTGGCACAGCGGTTTAAGAGCAGTTTGCAAAACACTGAAGGGTATAGAAGCTGTGTAAACTATGCTTTGCTGAAATCTTGCCTCTTGTGGCTGTTGTTGCTGTTGTCGGTTGGCAACGTGGAGAGTGTGTTGTAAATCTCTCTAGAGGTTCTAGAGCAGACTTTGTACTCATCATTCTCATAGTAAAGTTGTGTGGACCGATCGGTCCACAGCCGTGGTTTTTTTACTCCTCAAGTTGAGGAGGTTTTTCCACGTTAAATCCTGTGTTACTTGTGCATGTTTTTTTGAGGAAATGCCATCATGGCGCACTTTATTAATTTGGCAAAATAGTTACATTGTCACTTATGCATATTGTTTGTGTTATTTCGCTGCTTACTTGTTGATTGAAGCTGTCCTCAAAATCCATCACAAGTGAAGGAGGCTGTGTAGTGTGCATATTTATCGTGTCGGCGAATTTGTGCAACGCATTATTGCTGTACAGCCTCAACACTGGCTTCAGGTCTCATGGGCCCCAAGCTCTTTTGACGAATTGTTACTTTCGGTCAATGGCTTGGGTGGCCGGATTAAGAGGTTATTTTAGTGGAGGTTATTTTGGTTTGGGTTCTCGGGTTTTCGCTGGGTGCTCGTGCCGTGGTCCCTGCCGGTTGTGGCCGTTAGATTTTATTGCTACCTCTTTCCTGGTGTGCTGTTAATCCTTGTTGAATGCTGTTGGCTTCATTAATTTAAAGTCGGGCTCACGCCTTTCCTCTAAAAATTTAAAATTTGGACTAGGTTTAGGTCTGGTCGCTTTGTTTAATGAAATATGTCGAAAATGTTATGAAATGTGCTCTGATTTATATGAAAATTATCCAGTTTACATGTGATTCAACTGTTTTTTTTCTTTGTTGAAGTAGCACAAGCCCTTGCAAAGAAAACTCTTACAATTTTTTTAGATTGAAGGCCAAAGGCCATATTATTAAGTAGCACAAGCCCTACGAAGGAAAGAGAGAACAACATTGTCCGTATCTATGCGTATGCGGTATGCCTATATATTTACGTGTCCGATGATGCGACTCATTGTTCAGCATGCCATCCTATACTGCTGAGCTCACTCTGAACATGGATGCCATCGTTATTGTCCTTCAGGAAGGCAGAGTACCAGCGACCAGAGAGCCTGGCTTGCCGTGGCCTCGCCTCGTCCTCGAAATCGACACGGTACAGGCCGTACCGTGCCTGATACCCTGACAGGTACTCGAAGACGTCCAGGAAGGCCCAGACGAAGTAGCCTTTCACGTTGACTCCATTCCTGCAGAGCAAAACATCACCATGGTAACTGAACTCTGAACTCCGAAGTTTTGGTTACAGGGCGCCCCAACTGCATGAAATTGTATTTGTAATTTTTCGTTTTGAACGGCTGACCTTAATGCAGCCAATGTGCTCCCTATATAACCCTTCAAGTATTCAGTCCTCTCGGTGTCGATAAGAGTGTCATTACTAGAGGATTGGCCTGAAGAGAGAAAACAGAGCGGGCAAAAGATATCATCAGATATGTATGAACTGCAAACCAACGACGATGTCCGTAAACATTGACATGATTTTAGATAGAATGATTGAACTAGTATGTTTTTGTTTTGTTTCGGAGAACATCGTAATCAGGAACTAGGCCGACTTGCCATTCTCTTGGATATAAATGGGAATGTCCCCGTAGGCTTCTTTCAAGTACAGTAGCACACGTTGCAATCCTTCAGGGTCACTTGGAAAAGACGTTGGGGGAGCCTGCATTCACAAGAAGTTGTTCTTCTTCATGTCACAACTTGCAAGACAGACACAATCCCAGTATTGCTCAACTGCATGACCTTCAAGTGTATTTCATTAATTTCTGGTATCTCGTGTTAGATTAGAATTCCAAATTTAATGTTTCATGTAAAAGAACAGCTGAACCCGATGTATCTGACAAACACATCATTGAAGAACTTTACCTTACCGGCTGGCGGGTCTGTTTTAGAAGCTGCACCAATGAAACATATATTTTCTTAGATGTGCCATTTGGATAAAAAAAATCTTAGATTGTAAATCTGCTTCAGAAGCGTAACAAATTTCATCAGTTAATATATTGACAATGTGAACCTTCTGTTTGCATCATTTTCTTGTCAGTAGATAAAGGGAACACATTGCCCACTACTGCTGCAGTTCTGCTACAAAAAAAATATGAACACTAAATCAAGGATGCTTACCTTTGTAGCTGATTGACAAGTCTGCTGTATAGTCGCGAGCGCCTTTCTTTATAGGGAGATCATTCACATAGACAGAATAATAGTGATTTATCCCGATGAAATCTGCACTACCAATAATAGCTTCAGACTGGATTCTTGTGAAGGGTGGAAGACGAGAACCAACAATTTTCTTCATTCTTTCTGGATAATCTCCAGACATCAAGGGCTCTAGTATCCTAAAAGGAATCACAATCTGGTTAGTTCTGCATTTCTGGAGCAAAGATAGAGTAAAGATAACATACCAGCCCAAAAAGAAGTCCAAACATCTTTTTGTTGCTTCTAAATCCGCCATAGAGTTTGTCATAGGATAAGGCCAAAGGGAGTAAATACTTAGGCCGACAACCCCCTTTTGCATGGCCTACATGCAAAACTTCTTTTATGGACAAATAAATCTTTCCATATGAATATACATCATGGGAAATTAAAAGTGATGTATTTGTGCAGCTAATCAGTCCTTATGTTGAGAAATCCAAATATTTAATATGCCAACAAACTACAATTGATAGTGATTGACCCCCACATATCAGTATATGGTTAGACAGTACTTTCTCTTGAGAAGAATATATGGTCAGACAATACTTTCTCTTTAAAATATTTTTCTTTTTGAAGAATATACAGTTACTCATATATCAGAATTTATATTAGATAGCAACATAAATCTTACTAGCTTATAATCACAGAGAGGCACTGGTTCTAAATTTTAGGCCCAAAATCACTCACTTGATATTTTTCTCTGTAAAGCCTAGTTGCTGATGCATGCGCCAATAGCATGTTATGAGCTGCTATATATGGTTCCACAGTTGAGTCACCCACGGTACATTTTATAGCTCCAAAAGGATCAGAGCAATGTCCT
The DNA here is from genome assembly GCA_034509565.1 of Triticum monococcum. Lineage (NCBI taxonomy): Eukaryota > Viridiplantae > Streptophyta > Magnoliopsida > Poales > Poaceae > Triticum > Triticum monococcum. Next base: position 746,146,325 of record CM067843.1, on the reverse strand, counting down.
GGTGCGATCACTCCGATATCGTAAGATCCCATCGCACCTACATTAGGTTCATCTATCGTAGTCCAGTAGGAGACCCTGTCTCCAAACTCCCTGAAGCAAACATCTGCGAATGCTGTGAAATCTTCCCTGCATTTTGCAGTAGCACCTGTGAGGAAATATTAATACCAGGACTAGGAAAGTAGGGCCGTCTCGACATTTGAAGATTCTGAGCTAGTTCATCACTACAAGGGAGAAATTCTGGGATCTTACACAATTCTAGGGCTTAGCCATCCTCCATACTCATCTTCCAGTATTTGAGGGTACTCAAGCTGGTAAATCATAATATGGACTTGAATCCCTGAGGAAACATGATGGACACACATAAGTTTAGATAGTGGAGACACATGAAAATAGATTCTGCATTTCTTTAAGAAGTGTTGATCATTTACTAGGCTACTAATATATGAATCTGTTTTGCCAGTACAATTCCATTTATATACAACAGAAAATAAACGTACCATGTTGCACTAGCGCATCTATTAGATTGTTGTAATACTCGAGTCCTTTTGGATTGACAGCCCCCCTGCCATCTGCAAATCTCATTAGAAACTAACAATCAGATTAAATTTTGTGTTTTTCTTTTCTAGTATAGTGTAATGGAGATATAATGGCAAGTGCTTTATTCCTGGGATAAGCCTTGACCAGGAGATGGAGAATCTATAGGCCTCTAGGTTCATGTCAACCATGATCTTCACATCATCCTGAAACATCAGAACATGTGTTGTTAAAAGTATTCAACACTTCTTAAACATCATCCTGAAACATCAGAACATGTGTTGTTAAAAAAGTTAAAACAGAATGTTCAGATATTCAGTGTGGAAATCACAACACTTCAGCACAGCAAAATAAAATAAAATTGATAGATAGGAAATAAGAATAAATTTTATTCTGTTTTTGGCAGAGAAGAGAGAATAAGGAACTAGACAGAGCTTGTTAGGTTCAGTTTGATAGCACTAGCAGACGGCTGCACTGCATCCTTGATTAAAATCACTGCAATCAGCCATGCAGACCCCCCAAAATGGGCAGATTTAGAAGCTTGTACCTACCTTGTACTTGTGGTACCCGTCGGCAGCGACATCACCTACGCTTTTATCCGCCATTTTCCCTGTCGTCAGAAGAAGAAATATCAGCACGAACCTGACAGGATAACTACCTGATCAAACATCAGAGTCTAGGTAGTCCCAAATCAGCACGAACCTATGACGGTTAATTAGTTAGTTACCTGCGTGAGTGAAGGTGTCCCAGATGCTTGGGCTCCTGCCATCCTCAGCCACAGCGCCCTCGTACTGCAGCCAAAGAAACCAACAAAAGGCTTAACTGAATTGGGCAAGAAAATACTAGCCATTCAGATTGCTGGGTCATGGTTGTTGCCTGGTACGCGGAGGTGGCAGCACCGAAGACGAAGTCCGGCGGGAAGTCGCTCCGCGTGAAGCCGAGAGCGGGAGGAGCTGCGGCGACATGGGCGGCGGAGAGAAGCAGCAGGAGAAGCAGCGAGCAGAAGGCGGGGGAAGCCATTGCCTGCTGCCCTGCATCCAGAACCCACCAGTGTCTGTGCCCAGGTTCGCACAGGAGGATAAGGTGCCTACCGCTTTACAAAATTTTAATTCTTTTTGGGCTCGCAGTGCTCCACCACGTTTTGGATTTCCTTTTCCTGGTATGGTACGAGAATCCTGTGGTGCGGCCACCGCTTGAATGCTCGCTTCTCGAAAAGTCAGATCACCTCGCGGATCACATGAAGCTCCTTTAAAAAGTACTATTCCCTCCGTTCATTATTATAAAACGTTTTAGACAGCTAGCTTTGAACTGTTTTGGACACTGTCTAAATTGTCTAAAATATCTTATAAAAATGAAGACAGAAAGTACCAAAAATCAAGCACAATATGTGGAAACCTCGAGTACTTTTGAAAATACTAATTAGGCCAAGTCTAGCGAGCGGCCAGCTGCTCGCTTAGCCTACGTGAGCAGCCGATCTAAACTGAAAATTTTATGTCTTTTTCTTAAGTAATCATCCTAATTTAAAAAATCTTTACACCTGGTTTTTAAATGTCTGCACAACCATTCCTTCAATGTATGCGTTTTATTTTTTGTGTATTTAATTCGTGGTTTTAAAAATTAAAAAATCATAATTTTTAATCCGCGTATCGGAATTAAGATCCGTTTTCATCGCTGGAATCCTCGCGACGTACTCTTTGAAACTAGATCCCGCATGGGGATGTTTCGACGAACTAGTCTTTCTGCCAATTAAATATCAATGTGTGTGCAACTAGACTAGATTGCCGCGCCAACTAAGCATATGTGTGTGTGCCAAAAAAGTCCTGCCAATTAAATATCAATGTGTGTGTAATTAGACTAGATTGACGCGCCAACTGAGCATATGTGTGTGCAACTAGTGTCTTGCCAACTAAACATTAATGTATGTGCAACTAGACTAAATTATAAGGCAACTGAGCATATGTGTGTAACTAGTCTTCCCCAACTAAACATCAATGTGTGTGCAACTAGAATATATTACAAGTCAACTAAACATCAATGTGTGTGCAACTAGACTACATTATAAGCCAATTAAACTTCAACATGTGTGCAATTAGACTACATTACAAGAGGAGGTTGCACATCGACTTTCGTCGAGGCAATAGACTAGTTGCACATCAAAGTTGTCGTGGTTGCTAGGTTACAACCTCATACGAAAGTGTAGCTCCAAACATTAGTTTTGAAAAAAAATTGCACGATCTAGTAATAAAGTTACACGATGTAGTAATAAAGTTGCACAATACAGTAATAGAGTTGCACTATATAGCTTCAAAGTTGGCATCGAAAAAAATTCATCAAAATATACCAACGCGGGATCTAGTTTCAAAAATCTCATCGCCAGGATTCCAATGGTGAATACGTATTTGAATTCCGACGCGCGGTTTGAAAGATATAGCTTTTTGAATTTTTGAAAAGGCAAAATAAATACAGATGGATCTGTCTTTCTCAAACTATAGGAGCAGTGTGAATGTATTTAATGCCACGCCTACATGTACTAGCAGATAAATAAATTAATACATGCATGGGCTGTGAGGACGAGGTCGCTCGTTTTGTCTAAAAAATGCGCATGCACTTTGAAGAATTTAGGTACTAATTAATAACATATAGTAATTGTGTACTATGTATGTGTATATCTCCGTCTCTGTAACATACACAAATGAATAAAACCACCAAATGATCAGTTTGGTAAGCTATCTACAAAAATTTGCAATAAAAAAATAAATAGAATCAAAACTGTTATTTTTCACTTTTTTGGAATCATAGATGTATCTTTTTGTGCGGTGTATAATTAACACATTAGCTAATAAATTTTTACACATACCTTCTCTGTTCGAAAATACTTGTCATCAAAATGGATAAAAAGACATGTCAGTATTTTGGAAGCGCCTACATGCATCGCCATTTAAAAAAAGTACCTAATTGTTTTTTATTCATATTTTTGAAAATACTAGCCTTACTGGAGTCTCTGAACCAAATCGCCGCACTTGATTGTTGGTCCCTCTGTTTTCTCTAGAGCACGCAACATTATATTAAGGAGATAAACTGGCTATATACAGGAGGTGTTACATCAAGACTGGACTCAAACCCTGCTAATCATCTATTGATTCTTCTTCTTGCTCTCTCACACTTATTTTAATTCAATTCCATGGAAACCAGTTTCATTAAATTCTACAATGGATATTTTGGGTAAATAGTTCAGTTAAAAGTTAACCATTCCATTTTCTCTTGAAACACACTTAACAATTCCTGCGGGGTTAAAAATATCTAAGGCCTTACTAATTGCCACTTGTGTCTTTTGAGATTTGTGCGTCTCATTGTCAGTGCGCCTCGCATGTGCGCACTACTCGCTGGCAGGATCGACGCTCTATGAGAGCATATCTGGCCACGCCCCAAAAAGGCCTTTCTAGGCGATTTTTTCATGCCGGCGTAAAAAAAAACCGATCCGGTCGCGTCCTAGGAGCCCGATTTTTGCCGGCCTGAGACGAAATCAGTATTGGCGGATTCAGGCCGAACCCGGCGCGCTGGGGGCGCCCGGGGACGCCGGGGCGAGCGGTTTTGGCGCGAAAGAGCCGCGGGCCAGCCGCGTCAGCGACACCGCGCCTGGTCTTCCCCCAGAGCGCCTCGGTTTCCCGCGGGGAATCCTTGCCATTGGTTCCTCACGAGCGGCGCGGCGACGACTCCCCATCCCGCCACGCGCGCACACTGGCGCGGCTATAAAGCCGGTGGCCTCCCTCGCCTCTGGCCACACCAGCCCTAGCCGCCGAGCCCTCCCTCTCCCTCCTCCGTGCGCTGCTGCCGAGCCCTCCCTCTCCCTCCCCCGACAGCCCCGATGGACGAACGTTTCCCTGGCGACGAGGCGGCGGCCAACGGCTTCGGCCGCCGCTCGCTCCGCGAATAGGGGTGTGGCTCCTGTTCCCCCATTCCCCCATTGCCCGACGCCGTGGCGCGCCCCTCCTACTTCGCCGTTGAGGTGGAGATCGTGCGCGCCTCCCTCACCGATGAGCAGCTCGCCTTCTCCCAGTACGTCAACGACAATCACGCGGCGTGGGCGGCGTACTTCGAGCGCCGTCAGCAACAGAGGCTGGCGTCCAGCAACGGGGCGCCGATGGTGGGCGGCCTGAAGAACAGCGAGGGGCGCCACCTGTGGTGGGGCGTCCCCAGCCGCACGCTCGAGGGCGTGCTCACGCACCTCAAGGGCGGCAACAACCCGCCGTTGGCGTACCCCCGTCGAGGGCGGCCGCCCCAGCCCACCGCCGTCGCGACGGGCAATGGATACCCAGGAGGTTTGGCTCCTCCTCTTCTTCCTCTTCGCGCTCTTCTTCTCACTCCTCCGGCTCTCCGGCGCTGCTCGGCGCCAAGGCGGAGCCCGCGGCGGAGACGCGGCTCGGCCGGCGCACTCGCAGTGCCGGCATCGTCATCAACGAGGGCGGCCGGCGCGCCTCGTCATCGGCTCCTTCGTGCTTCGTTAAGCCAAAGATGGAGCAGGGGCTCACGCCGGTGAAGACGGAGCCGGGTCTCCCCGCCGTGAAGACGGAACACGGCAACGTGGAGCTCGATGACGACGCGGCCCTAGAATAGGCACGCAAGGACTCCCTGAAGATTGCGAGGGAGCGCCAGTGCGCCGCCCTGCGGCGCTTCGCGCAGCGCCGCCGGGGCCGTGACGAAGAAAGAGTCGTCATCATCGACGACAGCGACGACGACGATGCGCCGCTGCCGCCACCAGTCCGCCATGGAGACGCCGGCAGGGGTCCAGCAGGGACGCCCGCGTCAAGCAGGAGAAGGCCGACGATGACGACGATGGTGAGGATGGCGGCGACGACGGCGACTACTCCGCGTTCAGCCAGTTCCTTTTTTTAGATTAGATATATATTTGCTATGTAATATGAATCCGCGAACATGTCTAAGTTTGCTATGAATATATGTCAAAGTTTGCCAAAATTTAGACGTGTTTAGCCAAACTTCGCCGAACGTTTTCTTTTTTGAAGGCGCCTGGGGACGGTCCTGGGGCCGGCGGCTGGGGACCAACTCGCCCCCAGGTCGATTTTTTGCGCTAGCTCAGCCTCAGGCGACGATTTTAGGCGCTCCCTGAGGGCCAACGGCTGAAGATGCTTTGAAATGGAACGAGAGGATCCTCTATGATGACAGCTTGGCATGGGCTCTGTCGTGATGTCCCGTGATTTCTCCTAGAAAGCCAGGTTCGATCTTCATCGATGGTCGCAGGGTCATTTAGCTGGAGTTCGATTACTCCTATGCCCTTTCTCAACGAGGTCATGGTGTATAGCAACACATCGTGTGTGCATTGTTTTTGATGTTGTTGTATTTCTTTGATCTGCTTTGTGAGAGATGCCCTCACGGCATGGCCAATGCTACATGACGGACCGCCGCCCCAGCTGCCCACATTGACTCGACTAGTACAACTCACCTAAAAGGTGCAGCGTGCAGAGGAGTCTGGTTCCTCATTGACAAAAGTGTTGGATTGATGGTGGCCGAGGCAAACGCAATGGTGGATTTGGATAACAGCTTCAATATAAATGTCTACATGGAATGCATGGGGCAACATCAAGATAGCTCAGGCCCTCATCACCATGTATCGTCCAACCTCATGGCTTTATTTATAAAGCGAGAAGAAAGTCTATACAGAGAGAGGAAAGAAATAACTTCAGGAGTTTCACTCTATGGCGATTGGTGATTTGCCGATGATAGACGTCATGCCATTCTGTTCTCCCATTTTATTCTTACCTGGATCTATTTGATCCAACGACTTCACCTTTCACCAATTCTCTCCATCTCTTGATAAGGACTCGACTAGATGCAAGTCATTCGTTGGTCCGATCTTTTACGATACTGGCAGCAGCACAAGAAATTCCGGCCAAGCAAAGATGCGAGACCGTCAGATCAAAAACTGACGCCGAGCAGACTGAATCAACTCCACGCATAGCAACGACAAAATCCAAGCTGGATCAGCAAAAACAAACACAATATTTGATGTCCCCCGACATGGGACGTTTTTTGACTTTTTATTCAACTCACGTGAAAACTAATCTGCCCTCATTACATGGCCGAAGCCTTTATTTATAGGGTCCGAATAACTGCCACACGTGTGGCATGGACGGGAACCCGCCTGCACGCCTCGTGTGGCATGGACGGGAACCGGCCCGCACGACCACGTCCGCGCGCACAAAAGCACGACCCGCACGTCCGGTGTGTGGCAACCCCGCCCGCACTGCCCCGTCCGGGCCAGACGACCCGCTGCCCGCACGACCCAGCCGTTCCCAGCCTCTGGTCCATCCCCTCTCTCGTCTGCCGCCATCGTCCCCCACCTCTCGAACCCCGACCTCCGTCGTCGGCCATCTCTGGTTGCCATGGCAACCAAGGCAGATCCGTAGGGCGCTCCCACCGCAAACCACACCCCAACCCTCCCCACCCCCAGCCCCACCTCCAACCCAGCCCTCCAGAGACGATCATCTAAAACCAGGTGAAATCTCCCGATCTCATCCTTCTCATCCTTAAGGCTGAAAATCTCCCGATCTTGTACTGGGTCCATGCTATAGGGGTAGAACACTGCATGGTTCAGTGTATATTCGCAATTGCTAGGTAGAATACACCAGATCTGCCATGTACTACGTTTGAGATTAACTTAAGTTCATAGTTTAATTGACGCAAGTAGTTGGGTATGAAATGGATGAGTAGGAATCCCTAAAAAAGGGCAGGAAGGACAATTTTTGGAATGAAGGGTGTGGGAAAAATTAATTGCCACTTGTGTATAACGACAGTTGCCACCTTTCGTTGTCAGTAGTTGCCACCTATTTTGACCTGTTGCTTGCCATCCCTACCTTCTATGTGCAAGCAGCAGAAGAATACAATTCTTGTGGATTGTTGATGCCTTCTTGTTCATCCAGTGATTGAGAACACATCGGAAAGAAGCGAGACACGGAAAGAATGAATCACGAAGATTGCGCTGATGCTTGGGGTTCTCAAAGGCCAGAAACGCCCCCTTGGGATGCATCAGAGTACAGTCAACTCATCTCTGCAGGGCCGTTGCTGCCACTACTAGAACAGTATGTAGGCATAGGTATGATGCGTGATAACAAAAGAAGAGAACAGTTGCCATCTTCACAACGATGAAGATGACATTCTACTTATGTCATACACTGTCATTTTTTCGCAGGTTCTTATGACCAAAACACTCTTAGGGGGCCCCCGTGGCAAGTTCAGTCATAAGGCGCTAACACTGACAAATGTACGGGCAGCCAACTTCAACTAGCTAGTATGGCTAATCAAGGTAATGCAAAACGAAAAAAGAGCACATACTGATGTGGACATGAAAAATGAACATGCAAAAAAACTGGCAAAAGGACTCACGAGTTATCACGGGTGAAAATGCAGAGCCTTCATGCAGCACGTGGCATCAGGCAGCACCCATGTACCTGCCATTGACGTCATACACAGGTGAGTCCATAAAAAAAGTGCAGTTGCGGATGCTCAATTAGCAGAAGGAGCATAGTTGACAACTACAATTGCCATGACTGGACATCTACAATTGCCATGAATTAAAAACTACACTTGTCATCCCTGGACAACTGTTGTTGCCATCCCTGGACACCTGCAGTTGCCATGGAGGAACAACTGCAGTTGCCATGCCAGTGCAACTACATTTGCCATGCCGATGCAACTACAGTTGCCATGCCAGTAAAACTGCAGTTGCCACATCAGGGGCAACTGCAGTTGCCGTGCTAGCACAAACTGCATTTGCCATGAATTGACCAACCACTACTATGCTTACAGGTTATTACGCTGGTGGTAACCCGGCAAACATCTCGTGGCAAGCTTCACAAATTGCAGGTGGAGCACGTCATTATGGTGTCACAGACCACACAAGATGGTCAAATGCAGCACAACAAGGTAAGGAAAAAAACTGAACCACAAAAAACAGCGCTACATTTTTTATTTGTAGTTATTTGTAGGCAAAACAATAGTTGCCATGTTTGTTGAACAGTAGCTGCCATGACTAGACAGTTACAGCTGCCATACATGTCCACGCGCAGACTCACGACTTGCTGTTTGAAATGATGTCATGCCAAATCACTCGAAGATGGTGTGATCCGTTGCGATACACATGTTATCCAAACAAAAATCTTACTCTCGTACCCGTTTTTTCTATTACAGAGCCTACAACTACACTAAAAAATGGCGCGGGGACATCTACTGCGGGGAACTCTGAGCGCACGGAAGACGCGTTCCACCAGCCAGCAGACAATCATGCCGCAAACAATTTCAAGTCAGAGTCGGGAATGGCAATCATTCCAGCAATGCCGATAAGCACCCCTTTGAACACAAGCACTGGCAACACTCAAGTAGATGGAACTGCCGCCGATATTGAAGTGAATGATGAAACTGACGACGACGCACAAGGGGATGAAGATGGTGGGCAATCAGAGATCGTGGTACCTCAGCCACCGTACATTGGGCAGAGATTTGAATCGTTCGAAGAAGCAAAGGAATACTACCAGACATATGCAAAGTTCCATGGATTTGCGGTCAACACCGAGTACCATTGGAAAATTAAGAAAACTAACGAGTATAGCAGAGGTGAGATGAGGTGCGACAAGGCATGGAGGAACAAGAAGGGGAAAGGTGTTGCGCCTGTCCTTCTGGAACGAAAGAGAGGTATCATTCTCAAGACTGAGTGCCCTGTCCGGTGTAAGCTAAACGTAGATGGAGCACAGTGGGTGGTCAATGAATATTTTGACGAGCACAACCACCAACTCATAAAGAATTTCGACCTGGTAAAATTTCTGACCGCCCACAGAGGGTTCACCCCCGTCGAAAGGCAATTCGTAAAGCTGCTACATGATTGTAACGTCGGTCCATCAAGAATGGTACAGATACTATCTCTCATCCACAACAAAAAGGGGACTCTGAGTAGCATGCCGTACATACCAGCTGACGTCACAAACCTACAGGCCAAGTACCGTAGAGAGAGCAAGTTGGCGGACATAGAGGCCACAATGGCCTACTTCGATGAGAAAGTGAAGGAAGATCCAGATTTCTTCTACAGGATAAGGTTGGACGATGAGGACCGTGTCAGGAACATGTATTGGGTGGATGGTGCTGCAAGGAGAGCCTACAAACATTTCCGAGATTGCATTTCATTCGACGCGACGTACCTCACCAATATGTACAAGATGCCATGCACTCCGTTCATAGGAATAAATAACCATAATCAGTCGTTGCAGTTTGGCTGCGGGCTCGTCCGGAACGAAGACACGGATGGGTACATTTGGCTATTCAAGACCTTCTTGGAGTGCATGGATGGACTTGTTCTGATGAACATAATAACAGACCAAGATTTCAGCATGCGTGCAGGCATAGAGGAGGTCTTTCCGTTGGCAGTGCACAGGCACTGCAGGTGGCACATTATAAAGAAGGCTGAGGAGACGCTAGGACCGTTCTTTGCTGACCGTCCAGAGCTGCACAAGGCATTCGAGCTGTGCATGGACCATAGCTTGACGGTGGAGGAGTTTGAATGGAGCTGGATGGCCATGAATGAAACACATCAAGTCCAAGACAACGAGACTCTTGTTAGCCTGTGGGAGAAGCGAATGTACTGGGTGCCGGCCTACTTCATGCAGTGCTTCTTCCCCTTTCCGCAGACTACGCAGCGCAGCAAGGGGTTCAATGCTATTTTGAAGCGGTACGTCAGCCCTGCAACTCATTGCTACAGTTTGCCAAGCAGTACACAACTTTGCAACAAAAAATTCTGGGATCTGAGCTACAGCAAGAAGCGACCACGGCACTAAAGCAGCCAAAATTGCTAACGTATTTACCGATAGAGAGGCAAATGAGCAAGATATACACCAACAAGATCTTTAACAAGTAAGTCACTTGCGTTACAGTCTCATTTGCAGAAAAAGCACCAAGTCAGTAGGTGCCTTATAGAGTGCAATGCAGTTGCCATGATATGCAGTTGCCATGTTTAATGAAATACTATTTGCCATGCTTACTCAGCTGCATGTTGCCATGTTCAATGAAAATTCTGTTTTGCCATGCTTGCTCGGGTGCATTTTCCTTGTTGAATGAAGTGTAGTTGCCATGTTTAATGCACTGTACTTCCATTGGGGCATGTTGGCATGCAAATGCCAATGTCAACTGGAAAAAATGTTATATTGGCGACACATATGCTGAAATGCAGTTGCCATGTTTAATAAAATGCATCTGCCATGTTTGTTGAAATGCAATTGCCATGTTTACTCAACTGTAGATGCCATGTTTAAATAAAAGGGCAGTTGCCATGTTTTATGCAATGTGCTTCCATTGGGGAATGTTGGTGTGGAAAAATGATGATGTCCAGTTGAAAATGTACTACAGTTGCCATGTCTAGTGTACTACATTTGCCATGTCTAGTGTACTGCATTTGCCATGTTCAATGTACTATATTTGCCATGTTCAATGAACTATGTTTGCCATGTTCAAACAAAATGTATTTCTATTTCCATGACAACATAAGGTGGTACAAGAAAAGAGCGCACGATAGTTTAACAGAAAACACACAAAACTTGCAGCTTCCAGGAAGAAATAAAGCGTGCCAGCATGTTCACGGCTTTCCAGGTGGACGAACATACGTTCAAGGTGTGTTCTATTTTGGGCATGTCAGATTCATAACCTGAAGACCCGGACAAAGGAAGGAACTACTTCGTCAAAGCCTCAATAGGCGAAGGCGAGTACTACTGCCAATGCTGCAAGTTCGAACGGGACGACATTGTGTGCTGTCACATACTAAAAGTAATGGACATGAATGCTGTGACATGGATGCCCCGCCATTTCATAAGGCGGCGATGGACTTGGGACGCTGACGACGCGTTGGCGCCGCAGACAACACATGCAGTTCTGGCTGTGCATGACGAGAGACCTGAGTCAACCATGGAAGCCGTGAGGCACGTTGTGCTGACAAAGAACTATGCTGAGCTAATTGATGAAGCGTGCAAGAGTGATGAGACAGCGAGAGTCGCAGAAAAACACAGGAAGGCACTGAAAAGAGAGCTTGATGAGATCAAGAAGAGGAAAGCTGCGGAAGCCTTACACCGGTTCCCCCGCACATCAAGTGTGCCTTCATCCACGGGGCCATCATCTGAAAACTCAGAGATAGGATCTGGAACAGTAAGCACATAGACCCAGGTCAGGAACCCACCCCGTTCCATCACAAAGGGTTGTCCAAGAGAGATAAGGTACAAGTCGGGATTGGAGATCCAAGCAAAACACAAGAAAATGAAGAAAGGGGCGGGCAATCCATGAGCAAAATTTGGGGCGATGTGACATGGTCCTTGTGGACATTTTGTTGTACCCTAGATGATGAGAATTTTTTTAAAAAAATTGGGAGAATGACTCTTGAGGGGCATCAGAAGTGGAAGGAAAATTCATTGAATGGATAAATGTAGTTGCCATGTTATGGATACTTAATCTGCCATGTTATGTGTAGTTAATCTTCCATGTTATGTGTAGTTAGTCTGCCATGCTATTTTATACTAAATATGCCATGCTATTTTATACTAAATATGCCATGCTAGTTGTACTGGATCTGCCATTTTAGTTGTACTGGATCTGCCATGTTAGTTGTACTGTATCTGCCATGTCAATTATGCTGGATCTGTCATGTTGTTTGTACTGTATCTGCCATGTTAGCTATACTGAAAATATGCCATGGTATTTGTAATGACTCTGCATGGCATATATTTCCATGACAATACGACGCGGTTTAGAGACACATAGTGTGTTGTGTGCAATGTATGGAAAACAAGTTGGAAAAAGCGTAACGTGCATAAACCGCAGCAAAGGTTGTGGCTACATGATCAACCTACCCATGCTAGCCGGTGCAGTTAGCGATGAAAAAGAAAAAGCAAAACAGCCAAAATGAAAAATGACGATGACTTTCACTACCCATGTCTGATGAACTACATTTGCCATCTCTTTTAAAACATCATAGACGCATTCGAAACAGCAAACCGGTGCTAGAAACGATAAAACCATTGTAATAATGATAAACATAAAAACATATCTGCTGTAACGCCTAAAATAGGTTCACGTCCACACATATATTATAGAAACTATTCAAATGTCGCTGACACACCACCACTACATAGTAGGCTACGCGGGGTTGCAGTCATAACATAGCACACAAACATAGTTTTCGACGAGAACAAAGAGATAGTACCTTACATTCCTCGGCAACAGAATGTAAGGTATGCGTCCGGTGTGTAACGCCACGTGATCACTTGTACTTCTTGATGACTTTCTTGACAGCTTCCTCCACGAACTCGCATGCTCCGGACCGCTTGTTGAAATCTTCATTCGTCAACCAATTCCATGTGTAGATTTTCCGGAGCTCAACGACCATTGCAGCTGTGATAGCGGGGACAATTCTGCCTTCCCACTTTGCAAAGTATTCCAGCGCGTGAAAGCCACAGTCCGTCCTGCACGAGGAAAAGAGTCAGGTGAACACGCAAAAACGACAGACGTAACAAAGATAGACTTCAATTCAGATGTGACAACAAAAGAGGGGTTGGATTGATGTAAATGGCACATGAAGGAAGGAAGAAATTATGTGTTCCCTTGCTTCGCAGTCGCCACATACTCAGTCGGGAAATGCCTACTCTGGACCTTTGAATGTTCGTAGTAACGGTTCCATGTCTCTTTGAGGTTGTTAATGAAGAATTCGGCATGCGTAGTAAGGTCTACATCAGCTTCCGAACGGATTGAATCAAGCACCTCAAAACGTTGGTTCTTCAGGTCAAGACAGATCGCATAGTGGTGACCACACTTGCCGTGTGGGTCATGTGGTGCAAGCTCCTGGAACATGGGGAACATGACCTACATTTAAAAGTGAAGAAATGAGAAGCAGAGTTCACATAAAGAACAGCAGAGGGACAAAAAATTAGAATCAGGTAGAATGTTTGGTTATGGGTGGGGGTAGTTGAAAGAAAGTTGCCGTCCATGTATGAACAAAATGTGCCGTGTATTTTACTATCAAGTTGCCACATAGTTTGCACGGGATGCAAAAACCAAGAAGTCAGTGTGCACGGCAGCTGTTGCCACATGAAAACATTTGCCACATAAACACAAGTGCAGATGATGGCAAAAAACCACACCATGTGAAAAAATAGTGCAGACAGGGAAGGAGTACTCACATATTTCTTCAGTGTGAGCTTGAATTCACCGTGTTGAGCAAAATTTTTCCTCAGGATTTTGTGGTGGAAGTCACCATCCCATATTTTGCAGGTCACACTGTAATGCATGATTATCTTGTCGGCACACACATCGGTGTGATTGTTGATGTAGTCGATCCCGCATGCAACTACATTCGTCGACATTTTTCCGTTTGGCCTCACGGACTCGACAAGATCACCCAGGTCGACGTACGTCGCTCCGCATTGAATGACTTTGGTTCTGTCCAAACATGAGTTGTATGAAAACGATATAACATGGAAGAATCATGCCTACTAAGTAAAAAAAATATGAAAGAACTAAAACGTAAGCGGATCGTGTATATAAAGTATGAAGAAGATGAATGGTAAAAAAGGAGCAAAGCAAAATGAGAGATTATGGGGTGTGGTCATTTACAGTTTTAGCTCCTTCATGTGCTTGCTGCTGGCCCTCGCATTTCCAAACCGCTTGACGATATCGTACAGCTGGGTCTGTTCCTTAGTGGCCCTGAATTCGGGCTCTTAGTCTTCCGCGGGAGGTGGGTGAACTACCCTCTACTGCCTCACAGAACCAGGAGTGGCACTCCTAATGGTATCCTCAGATACCGTATTTGCAGGCACGTTGGAACTTGATTGCCCTTGCCCTCGTGAGGACCTCCTCTGCAATGCTGCCTCCTCAATCATGCGGTAAGCTTCGCCAAGTGACGGTGAAATCTCCTCAGGGGTGGCTGCAATGATAAAAAAAGTGGGTTAGGATACCTAGAAAATCAAAAACAGATGGATTGTGAGAAGATAGGGTGCATGATGTGAGATGTAGGTAGAAAAAGTGTGGCAGTTGCCATGTGTGGTCCAACTACAGTGGCCATGTCATAGCAACTACAATTGCCATGTAGTTGCACTGTAGTTGCCATCTAGTTGGACTGTAGTTGCCATGTCACAGCAACTACAGTTGCCATGTTGTGTCAACTCCACTTGCCATGTGATTGCCGTATGAAAAAATGCAGCATGGAAACAAAAAATGCAGGTGACATGGTGTGGCAAATCCAGTTGCCATGTGTAATGCACTGTATTTGCCATGTGACAGCAACTACAGTTGCCATGTTGAATCAACTTCAGTTGCCACTTGGTTGCCCAAATGTCAAATGCAGCATGGCAGCAAAAAAATGTAGGTGACATGGTGCATCAAATCCAGTTGCCATGTCATCACATGTCAGTTTCCATCACAAGTGAGAACCCCCAAAAAATATGATTGGGACAAAAGTCAAACTACAAAGATGTATACAAGAAAAATCATAAGGACATGACAAGTGTACCTTGCACAATCGGCTCTGCGAACTTGATAGCCTTCCTGCCCTCGACCATTGGCTGCACCATCATTGCGGGCATGCCTCCTGGGAAAGCAAAGGCAACTGGCATAGGATCTTGCACCACCGGTTGATCTTGACTGATGCCAAGGCTGAAGCTCGGTGGGGTAAAGGCCATTGGGTGCCTCTCATTCCTACTGGCCGGACCACAAACGACTTGCGGGGCAGAATCCAAGGGTGAAAGATCGACAAACATATCTGAATCGACCGCTATAGAATGATCGGCCTTATTTGCAGGGCGGGGCGTGTTGTCAGCGGTATCAGCCGCAGCTTTCATGACAATCTTCTTGTTTGGGCTGTAGGGGACACCGTCATTGATTGGGAGCCTGGAAGTGCGCAAATTTATGCTGGGGATTTCCACTTTGGGTAAAGGCGCAGTCTGCTCCGGGTGTTCACCTGTGTCACTCGTGCCCGGCTTGACACCTGCATCAGTTGTGCTCCGGTCTTCCGGTTTCTCCATCACATTTCTTTTGGCAGGTGGCGGGAACAGTGTGGACACAGGAACATAACCAGACTCGTCTCTCCTGCTCCTAGCTACAGCCGGTGCGTTGGGTATGTCTGTTGGTTGCTTGCGGGGGCTACGACGCTTAGGTGGAAGACCAACACGCGAAACAGTCGCCTCAGCAGTATCTGCACTGACAAGAGCTGGAGCTGTTGTGCCAGAACTCTCACCTATAGATGGCATATCCTTGTGAACTGCCGCCTCAACCGCTTCTGTCGTGGACACAGGAGTGCCACCACGCACGCGCTTGGAATCACTGTCAGATGAGCGGGAATCTTCCTTGCTTAGGTTCGTCTCGGGAGCGTCCACTTCAACGCTTGCTGATGGGGTGGCATGGCTCACAGCAGCATCCTTCATTGCCAGAAGAGTTGGCAATATTTCAGCTGTCCTGGCAGATACCGACTCGTCACTCCCTGATGTACGGATGCCTGTTGTTCTAGCCTGCACATCTGCAGCCGACGGAGATGGTCGGCCACTTGCATCAGAGTTGGTGGGAGCGGTCAACGGTGCAGCAACAGTATTGTCGCCTGGTGCCTCATGTACATCTGAGTTGCCCCCTGTTGACAACTTTGAATGCAGGCGTTCGAGCGGGTCCTTACTAATATGCTTGGCCCTGCGCATAGTAGTCTTCTTCACCCTGCAAAAAAAATAAAGCACATGAAAAAGGTATTAAAAAATGAACAAAAATATGTTTGCCTTGGTAGAAATCTTAAAAAAAAATGAAAAACAAGTGGAAAAGCTGGTAGTTGCCATGTAAGGGGAACGTGAGTTGCCATGTGTCATAATTAGCAGTTGCCATCCAGCAGCAGTTGCCATGTTAACAAACTTGAAGAATGATAAAAATGTCTGATCTGCCATGAATGCAATTTCAAACCTAGGTGTGGGATGAGCTCACAAGCCAACGGTAAAGATGGCAGTTGCCATTAGGTACATTAAAGTTACCATTTGACCTAGATTCCAGTTGCCATGTAAAAAACAATAGGAGTTGCCATACACTTAAAAAGGAAGGAAAAAATCATTTGGAAAACAGCAATTGCCACGTGAGGGGCGATGACAGAAGACAATGTGACAAGCTAAACGGATGCATTGGAAAATCAAGAAAATATAGCGCTATGTCAATGAAAGCGGATGAAAAAACCTACTTCTTGACTGCCTTCCTCAGGTCTAGCAACACGATAGGATCCCCGGTGTTGGTCGTCGTCGTGCGAGGAGATGACCTGGTGGAAGGGGTGTCACCGGCAATGGGGGCGCCTTTGTTCAACCGAGCAGAAACACGGGTTGGCGTTGGCGCCTGTTTCTTCGTAACTGCTCGTCCACCAGCTGTCGGCTCGCTGCACGTATGAGATGGAGGAAAAAAAGGTGGCAATTGTCAGATAGCAAACTTGTTGCCGCGCTTGACAAAAACAAGTGCAAAAAAAGGATGAGTCTGTTCGAAGAAAATAGACAAAGCAAAAAACTAAAATAAAAGTCGAACCTCTTCCTGGCAGCTACGGGGTCGGTCCTAGACCTCTTGCCAGCAGAACCCTGCCCAACACCCTCTGGAGCCCTCCCCCTCTTTGATGGCAAAACCCCCTCGCCTCTCGCAGCCGTATGTTGTTTGACTTTCTCCGATTGGGGGACATCTATTGCATCCTTGCCCTTGTTACCACCTGTGCGAACTTCAGCATATTCATCATCATCGGTGTCCTCTTGCACATTCTCCATGACATCGTCGTCATCCTTGCTGAGACCAGCATCTCCACCTAGTTCATCTTGTGTGTCAGCAGGCTCTTGGGAACTGTTGTAGTCATACCGGCCACGGCAACCGGTTGGCCGGTGTGTATGTTCTGGGACAAATGAAGTGAACTGCCTCGCAACCGCGTCGCTGTCAGAGCCATTGAGGGACGTCCACCCCTCAACCAACTTCCCGAGCAAGCCGGTCATTCCAGATGCAAACTGCCCTATTAGATGCTCAACAGGTGCCCTCACCTATGCACGAAACAAAGAAGCATCAATGACCACCCGTATTGCAATCACTTGCACGACATCAAAAAATACTCCGCGACAAACCATAGATGTAGATCTTTTGATTACCTCGGCAGGGCAAGACGGAGCTGAGTGCACGTCCATCCACTTTCCAAAGTTTTGAGGCCCCCCAAACACGCTGTAGTCTATAGCATGCTTGGCCATGAGCTAGAAAGAACAAAAAAAGAAAAAAAGCTAGGACATAAGAGAGAGAACGTAAGTTTAAGCACGAATGAATAGAGTTGCCATGTGGAATGAGACATGGATACAGTACTCAAACAGCCATGGATAACAAAGGTAGTCATCTCTTATGACCCACAGACGGTTGCCTCATGCCAATTTGTAGGCATGCCGTGTGGGCAAAGAAACCAGAACTAACCTGCAGTTTTCCAAATGTGGTGTCAGTAGCCTTGTCTGCGGCAAGCACAGCCTTGACAGCGTTGATAGTCCACGCAAAAACAGCAAACTTGTGCGCAGGCGGCGGGCCTCCTGTCCCAGTGAAATCCACGGTGAACAGATCAAGACAGTCGACGTACATGAGCTGATGCAAAACAATTTTAAAAAGAAAGAAATATCAGTTGCCATCATGGGTACTGTGTGGAGGAAAACATGATAATATATGTTCCCATGATAATCAAGTTGAGGTGCATGAAAGAAGAGAAGAAAAAGAAGAAGATGCCATCTACATGTGCTAATTGCCATCATAGTGTGATAGCAGTTGCCATGTTGTTATGATGGCAGTTCCCATCATAGTAGGATGACAGTTGCCATACTAATATGATGGGAGTTGCCATATTGTCATTATGCCAGTTGCCATATTGTCATTATGGCAGTTGCCATATTGTCATTATGGCAGTTGCCATCTTGATATGATCAGGTTGCCATCTTGTTATGATCAGGTTGCCATGCATGAATAAAAGTGTGTTAAAAACAGTGTTCATAGAAAGAACTGGTAAAAAAAATACCATTAAATGCAGTCGACAACCCTTTTGGTACATCTTGCTTGAGAATGCATCGTGCAGGAAGTCGGCAATAAACTTACACCAATTCATGTTCTTCACATTTTCCAGATCCGCCTGCACCACACAAAATTTCAGGACAAAAAAGGTTGCCGCATCAGAAATCAAATGGAAAAAAACATCGAAAAACGCTGGCAGTCACTAGCTTTACACATGACATCGGAGCCAAAAAGATCAAAGAAAAATAAAGTAGTAAAGATGGATCATTCACCAGGATGGGGAAGCATTTGTTGCTTGGGCGAAGAGAGGTGGTCGACACGAAAACAGCTGAGATGAGGTACATGAGTAGCTTCATCTTGAAAACATCTCCATGCGTCGTCATGACCTGCAGCGAATCTGCCACTGCAGACGTGTTCAGCATGGATTCCGACCCAGGAAACAAACGGGGGAACAACGCTTCCTCGATCTCATTGTTGACCTCATACGAGACTTTGATATGTCCACGAGGCACACCCAAAGTGTAGAACACGGATTCCTTGTTCAATGGTAGTCTTCCACGTCCCGGAATCACGAATTCCTCGGAGGCGGGGTCGTAGATCTCACCAAGCCAGTCGCATACAGGGTTGACAAGGTTTGTGCACCGGACATCCATCATAGACTGCATACCCATCTCAGTAGCAGCCCCCTTCTGATCGTCGGTGAATTTGTCAGTCAACGCAGTCAATCGTTCTTGGGAGGCTCTGTTGCGAATACGTTTCTTCTTCTGCAAAAAACAGACAAAAAGTGATCAGTTGTTGCCATGTTTTTGCAAAAAGTGATTAGTTGTTGCCATGTTTTGCAATGTCATGAAATTTTAGTTCGTGTCAGACGACTGCAAGTTCGAGGTGTCAACCAGTAACATAAAGCAGGGGGGAGGGGGGATGTGTGAACATTTACCTCATCACCCTCTTTTCTCCTTCCAGTTGCCCGATTACGCTGTGGTGGATCCATGAAATCATCATCATCATTTTGATGATCGCCACGAGCCATTCTGCTGAGATAGGAACAGACCAAATTGTCATGGTGGAAATGTAGATGCAAGAGGTAAGCAGTTGCCACCTAACAGAAAATGTCAACTAGTGAATGCAGAAAAAAAACATGAACACACACGCACCCCTCCTATGATTCTCGAAAACATAAATGTGGCAAGTAAGCACGTTGGTTGCATTATCAAGTAAAAAAAGTGTACATATGGTAAATGCACTTGAAAACAAAAAATGTTGAAGTTGCCATGTTAGCCCAAGATAGTACGATAGAAAGTCACAAAATCCTCCACATCACAAAAACTAAGATGTGGCAGCTCACACACTGTCCTAAAAATACACCAATCAAATGCCACTTGTTCAGCGGCAGAAATGTACTAGGGTGAAATTGCCGTGCTGAAATGCAACACATACTACAACAAATCGATGAAATCACATCTAATCAAGAACCTGAAAATTGCCACAGTGTGATCAGATATGACAAAGTCGTTGTGGCAAAACAAAAAAAATTGTGCCGACAGTACAATGAATTTGCCATATTGTACTGACTGTGGCATGACAACAGACATGATGTGGTCAGCCAAAAACTTGCCACATGCAAAGCATATGTATGGCATCTGACACAATTGATATGCAAATTTGGTTGCCACATTATGCAGCCAACTTGCCACACTGTCTTATCTGCAGAATGGCAACAGACAGTGTGTTCACATTCTATTTGCCACATGAATATACTATCCAAGTGGCAACAGGCACACTTGATGTGCACATTAGTTGCTGTCCAGTGTAGTTGGCTCCTGAAACTGCATTGACTACCGATTGTGGCAACTATCACAGTGTGGTAACTATCACAAATCATTCAGAAAAATTAGATGCCACAATGAAAAAGCATGTTTTTGGCTACTATCACAGTAATTCAGCAAATTTAGTTGCCACATGGAAGAGCGTGTGTGTGGGAACTATCATAGTCATTCAATAAAAATAGTTGCCCCATGCGAAAGCTTATATGTGGCAACTAACACAGTCATTTCAGTAATTTGTTGCCGCATGGGGAAACACGTTTGTGGCAACTATCACATTTTTTCAGGGAGTTAGTTGCCACACAATCATGATAGTTAATGAAACTATCAAGTTCGCATCATACTACAGTTTCAAAACCCAGCTAACTAGATCTAGGGTTCAATGGCAACTACCGCGACTTCAAATTCACCCTCAAAATTCTCCTACGAACTGACTGCAAACACAAATTCGAACCAATGCGCATCAAACAAACCGGGAGACACCTGCCCAATCCATAGGCAAGACTAGTGCGTGCCTCCGAACAGGCATAACCACACCAACGATGCCGCGGCCGCGGCCGCGACGAAACTGCCCAGTGCCACCAAAAACGGCTAGCAGACGACTTCGGCGCCGGCGGGAACGCCGGCGCATCGCCGAATCGCCTGAATCTCTACGAATCTCGATCGAGAAATCGAACAGGGAGGGAAGGGGGGAAAATGCAGGAAGGGATTGTGAGAGTTGTAGCGAGCATTACCTTCAACCCGCAGGCGCTTCGGCGAAGCCGCTCCGTTCCGGCGAGCACCACCGACGGCCGCGAACACCGTCGATTCTTCCGCCTCCGCCGCCGCCTTCTTCCCTCGCCTTCTCCTCCAATGGTTTGAAATGTGAGTGGGTTGTGCCAGTAACTGCGGTGCGGGTGAGTAAATAGAACCGTGAGGGAGAGGGGGCAGAGGTGTGCGACGTGTTTGACGTCAACCGCGGTCGGAGCGTGGCGTGCGGGCGCATAGCAGTTCCACCGCATGCCTCCGAGTGGCAACCGCTGACCGCGGGATGGCAACCAACATGCGGGTGAACTGACTCACACACCGCACACGAGCCTCATCCTACGTGGCGCAGAAAACCGGCCGATTTGTTCCAAGATTCGTGCACAAAGTTGCCAACGGAGATGCTTGCGTGTGGTCGGGATGGTGAACGCCCACACGTGTAGGCGTTAACATTTCCATATTTATAAGCATGCGCACAGGAACAGAACCAAAAACCGACTATGACTCTTTAACTCAGGCAAGGAAATCTACTAGTACATTCTTTATCTAACACCACACGGTTTCCTAGTTGAAAGAAACAAACTAATTAAGGATTCCACTAATTAAATATACGGCCACGCTGATCACTAGGATCACAAAACCAAACCAGGACTCTTTTTCTTACCAAAACAAGACCGAATCAGCTACCCTAGTTGAATTGGAATAGCACGGACCAGCGTCCAACTCGGAGTACGAAAATTAGGATTGACTTCTTCAGCTTGTGGTTCTGGCGATGGTACTCGCATTGTAATTTGACCGACTGTCAAAATATTTGAACTAGTAACTTCATCTCTTTTTGCACTGCTGGTCACATCATCCCCTCCTCTTTGAAACAAAACCGTCCTCAGTTTTGTGCCAAATTTTACGACCTTCTTCTTCAGTGAAACATTTGTATCTATGTTAATTTCTCCCGCAAACATAGATCGCAGCATACATCTTCTCCGTCATCCCAAAAAGTGTAAGTGTTGGACCGGCCCTCGTGTGTGGCACGACGGTCATATTGCCATGGTCTTCTCAACAACAAGTAACATGCATCCATTGGCAAGACATCACAAATTACTGTATCTTTATAGTCACCAACTGAAAATTTCACACGTACCTCGGCATGTGCCGGTGTCCAGGGCGACCGGGTGCGGTATTGTAGCAGTGTCATGGGAAGGAGCGCCCATAGTCATGCTCCGGGGATGTAGCCACATCGGTGAACCTCGTTAACAAATCTCGATGTCATGATCGTGTGATTGCTTGGTCCTCGGATGGTCAACGGTATGCCTCGAATTTATTCTAACAACTTTCAGTCTACCAGACTGGTATAACCACTCAATACAGTGTGGTTGCGGGTGTTTCCACGTAAGTAGCGCTAAAACATCCACCAGTTCTTTGCTGATAGCATTAGTGTAGCTTCCTCCGTCTATGATCAACTTACAATTAGTGTTGTGGATTTTGCACTGAGTTTGAAAAATATTCCAATGCCGTCCCTTATCCTCAATGCGATCCTCTTGCACTCGCTGCACCATCAATGATGGGTATGATTTAGCAGCTTCAAAACTCGCAATCACCTTTTCAACATCTTCAGATTTTTCACTAGAAGTGTTAGAAATAACCTCTTCATCGCTAGCGGATGCATAGCCATCTTTCGTTAGCAACACTCTTTTCTCATTAGGGCATTCACGCTTCATATGTCATCTTCCTCCACACTTGAAACACTTGATGTCACTAGTATGTGTGGTAGACTGCGCACTAGAATCAACCCTCGACAGTCCTGATTTTGAAGCATCCTTTTGCACGGAACCATGAGAACGATTTGATGTTGTCGTCCTGGAGTTAGGAACGACATCCTCACTCTTATGCTGTGAGCGTCGCCATGTGTTCAAAGTGTTACTGGGAACTATGCTGACTTAGTGTCGCTTAATCTGTTGTTCCGCACGCACAGCTTGGTGCACAAGATCTTGTATGTTGTAGTAGACCACCATCTCAACACGATCCTGCACATCGATATTTAGCCCGTTAAAGAAACATGCCATGGTCGCCTCCGGATCCTCCCTTGTCCCTATACGTATCATAAGCAATTCCATCTCCTTGTAATATTCATCAACACTCATATTACCTTGAGAGAGCCGCTGCAACTTGTTGTACATATCTCTTTTATAATGCTCAGGAATAAAACGTCACCTCATGAACTCTTTCATCCCTCGCCAAGTCGTCGCAACTTGTTGTACATATCTCTTTTATAATGCTCAGGAATAAAACGTCGCCTCATGAACTCTTTCATCCCTCGCCAAGTCGTCGGGCGATGTCTTGAACGACAAATTTGATTCCACCATATTGCGTAACCGGTAAACTCAATGCCAGCAAGTTGAACTTTCTTCTCCTCGCTATAATGATGGGCATAAAAAATTTGACCCACACGCATCTTCCACTCTAAATAGCCTTCTGGTTCGCACTTGCCGGAGAACGAAGGGTTTGAAATTTTTATGCGCCCAATTCCATCATCCACAGGCACACGCACAGCTTGACCAACTCGGTCATGCACTCCGCCATGAACGGAAGTTTCAGGACGAGGCTCATAGTGTCGTGGTCGTGGCGCGTACCCCACCTGGTCAACGCCGTCATCGAGACCATCATCTCCAGCACGAGGTTGTGCCGCCAAACGGCGATCATGCACGCTGGCATGTCCGTCGCGAGCAGGTGGTGCATAATGCAGTGGAGCCGCCGGAGTAGTCTGTGGTGGGGCAAAATTCGTCGCTGGCATATTGATGATGTCCGTCAAACCATCAAACCGAGTGATCAGGACATCTATCCTTTTACCGAGTGCATCATGACATTGCTTGATGTAGTTGCATGTGTGGTCAAAACCATCTCGAATATTTTGCGGAATATCATCCACATACACTGGACGTGCTATTTCCTCAGAATCAGCAGCAACCTCATCACCCTTGTTGACCGAGGTTGACATCTTGATCAACACAGTATCGTGAACAACCTTAGCTCTGAATACCACTTGATAAGGACTTGACTAGATGCAAGTTGTTCGTCGGTCCGATCTTTCACGATACTGGCAGCAGCACAAGAAATTCCGGCCAAGAAAAGATGCGAGACCGTCAGATCAAAAACTGACGTCGAGAAGACTGAATCAACTCCATGCGTAGCAACGACAAAATCCAAGATGGATTAGCAAAAACAAACACAATATTTGATGTCCCCCGACATGGGACGTTTTCTGACTTTTTATTCAACTCACGTGAAAACTAATCTGCCCTCATTACATGGCCTAAGCCTTTATTTATAAGCGTGCGTGCAGGCACAGAACCAAAACCGACTATGACTCTTTAACTCACGCAAGAAAATCTACTAGTATATCTAACACCACACGGTTTCCTAGTTGAAAGAAACAAACTAATTAAGGATTCCACTAATTAAATATATGGCCACGCTGATCACTAGGATCACAAAACCAAACCAGGACTCTTTTTCTTACCAAAACAAGACCGAATCAGCTACGCTAGTTGAATTGGAATAGCACGGACCAGCGTCCAACTCGGAGTACGAAAATTAGGATTGACTTCTTCAGCTCGTGGTTTTGGCGATGGTACTTGCATTGTAATTTGACCGACTGTCAAAATATTTGAATTAGTAACTTCATCTCTTTTTGCATTGCTGGTCACATCATCTCTTCTTTCCTTTTTTGGGACTAGCTGACCTCCCCAATTGTCGATACCTTTCTCAGCCTCTCTTGCACCCCAGTGTTCATTCTCTTCTCCTATCACTTGTGCTCTTGAATTGAATCGCTCATCTTACCTCCTAGTCTTGCACAACTCATGTCACGTCCCATGCTTCCTACTAATTCTCCATTCATCCACACTCTTGCCATCTTCCGAGAAGTGGTCAAAACTCAAATAGCCATTCTTGCTCCAGTCTCGGTGACTCTTGAGCTCGCTTGCCCCCTTGTAGCTCGCTAGCGACTAAGCAGACCCTCATATCTGGCTTAGCCATGTGCCGAGGCACTTATTCGGGTCGTTCTACTTTTTGTGTGTTGTTTGAGGCTTTGCATTATTGTGTGGTGTTCGAGGCTCTAGTATGTTGTGACTGTTGGCCCCTGCCTCGGCCGATGGACAGATGAGGAACACGTACAGTTAAGTTCATAGCCTAGAAGTGTAGATGCGAAGGTAAGGGTCTAGGTTAATCAAAAAGAGGGTGTATCTTACAATTTGATGCAATTGATGAAAGCCCAAAGGAAAATCAGGTTGTTTTGGCCAATGTGGACCAATTAAGTTCATGTGAAAGTTCACGTAGTTAATTTTCATGTGAGCTTAGCCTATGTTGTAAATATAGCTTCTAATGTAGAATTTGTGTTACTATGTATATATGGGGATCCTCATCACGGCCAGGGTGCGGTATCATGACGTTATCATGGGAAAGAGTGCCATAGTCAGGCCCCGGGGATGTAGCCATATTGATGAACCTCGTTACCAAAACTCGGTGTCATGCCTCGTGTGATTTCTTGATGCTCGGTAAATCAACTAGCGCCTCAGATTAATCCTAATAGGCAACACCTTGGCCCTGGATAGGATACCGGACATGCCTTGTGCCATCCAACCGAGCAAATGAGGTCGGCCCGCCCCAGCTGAAGGAAATATGCCCTAGAGGCAATAATAAAGTCATTATTTATTTCCTTACATCATGATAAATGTTTATTATTCATGCTAGAATTGTATTAACCGGAAACATAATACATGTGTGAATACATAGACCAACAGAGTGTCACTAGTATGCCTCTACTTGACTAGCTCGTTAATCAAAGATGGTTATGTTTCCTAACCATGAACAAGGAGTTGTTATTTGATTAACAAGGTCACATCATTAGTAGAATGATCTGATTGACATGACTCATTCCATTAGCTTAGCACCCGATCGTTTAGTATGTTGCTATTGCTTTCTTCATGACTTATACATGTTCCTATAACTATGAGATTATGCAACTCCCGTTTACCGGAGGAACACTTTGGGTACTACCAAACGTCACAACGTAACTGGGTGATTATAAAGGAGTACTACAGGTGTCTCCAATGGTAGATGTTGGGTTGGCGTATTTCGAGATTAGGGTTTGTCACTCCGATTGTCGGAGAGGTATCTCTGGGCCCTCTCGGTAATGCACATCACATAAGCCTTGCAAGCACTGCAGCTAATAAGTTAGTTGTGAGATGATGTATTACGGAACGAGTAAAGAGACTTGCCGGTAACGAGATTGAACTAGGTATTGGATACCGACAATCGAATCTCGGGCAAGTAACATACCGATGACAAAGGGAACAACGTATGTTGTTATGCGGTCTGACCGATAAAGATCTTCGTAGAATATGTAGGAGCCAATATGGGCATCCAGGTCCCGCTATTGGTTATTGACCGGAGACGTGTCTCGGTCATGTCTACATTGTTCTCGAACCGTAGGGTCCGCACGCTTAACGTTACGATGACAGTTATTATGAGTTTATGCATTTTGATGTACCGAAGGTTGTTCGGAGTCCCGGATGAGATCACAGACATGACGAGGAGTCTCGAAATGGTCGAGACGTAAAGATTGATATATTGGAAGCCTATGTTTGGGCACCGGAAGTGTTCCGGGTAAAATCGGGATTTTACCGGATTACCGGGAGGGTTACCGGAACCCCCCGGGAGGCAAATGGGCCTATTGGGCCTTAGTGGAAAAGAGAGAAGGGGCAGCCCATAGGCTAGCCGGCCGAACCCCCCTTCCCTAGTCCTATTAGGACTAGGAGAAGGGGCAGGCCCCCCTCTCTTCTCTTTCTCCCGAAGAGTCCTATTAGGAATAGGATTTGGGGGAAGGAGTCCTACTCCCGGTAGGAGTGGGACTCCTCCCTGCGCCTCCCTCCTAGCCGGCCGACCCCCTTGCCCCTGGCCTTTATATACGGGGGCAGGGGGCACCCCATAGACACACAACTTGATCCTTGAGATCGTTCCTTAGCCGTGTGCGGTGCCCCCTGCCACCAAATTCCACCTCGATCGTACCGTTGTAGTGCTTAGGCGAAGCCCTGCGTCGGTAGTACATCAAGATCGTCATCACGCCGTCGTGCCGACGGAACTCTTCCTCGACGCTTTGCTGGATCGGAGCCCGAGGAACGTCATCGAGCTGAACGTGTGCTAAGAACTCGGAGGTGCCGGAGTAACGGTGCTTGGATCGGTCGGATCGGGAAGAAGACGTACGACTACTTCCTCTACGTTGTGTGATCACTTCCGCAGTCGGTCTGCGTTGGTACGTAGACAACACTCTCCCCTCTCGTTGCTGTGCATCACCATGATCTTGCGTGTGCGTAGGAAATTTTTTGAAATTACCGCGTTCCCCAACAGTTGCATCCGAGCCTAGGTTTTATGGTTTGATGTTATATGCACGAGTAGAACACAAGTGAGTTGTGGGCGATACAAGTCATACTGCCTACCAGCATGTCATACTTTGGTTCGGCGGTATTGTTGGCTGAGACGATCCGGACCAACCTTACGCGTACTCTTACGCGAGACCGGTTCCCTCGACGTGCTTTGCACATAGATGGCTTGCGGAAGATTGTCTCTCCAACTTTAGTTGAACCAAGTGTGACTACGCCCGGTCCTTGAGAAGGTTAAAACGGAGTCTATTTGACGAACTATCGTTGTGGTTTTGATGCGTAGGTGAGATGAGTTCTTACTTAAGCCCGTAGCAGCCACGTAAAACTTGCAACAACAAAGTAGAGGACGTCTAACTTGTTTTTGCAGGGTATGTTGTGATGTGATATGGTCAAGGCATGATGCTGATTTTATTGTATGAGATGATCATGTTTTGTAACTAAGTTATCAGCAACTGGCAGGAGCCATATGCTTGTCGCCTTATTGTATGCAATGCAATCGCGATGTAATGCTTTACTAGATTACTAAACGGTAGTAATAGTCGTGGAAGCATAAGATTGGCGAGACGACAACGATGGTACGATGGAGATCAAGGTGTCGCGCCGGTGACGATGGTGATCATGACGGTGCTTCGGAGATGGAGATCAGAAGCACAAGATGATGATGGCCATATCATATCACTTATATTGATTGCATGTGATGTTTATCCTTTCATGCATCTTATCTTGCTTTGATTGACAGTAGCATTATAAGATGATCTCTCACTAAATTATCAAGAAGTGTTCTCCCTGAGTATGCACCGTTGCCAAAGTTCGTCGTGCCCAGACACCACGTGATGATCGGGTGTGATAAGCTCTACGTCCATCTACAATGGGTGCAAGCCAGTTTTGCACACGTAGAATACTCAGGTTATACTTGACGAGCCTAGCATATGCAGATATGGCCTCGGAACACAGAGACCGAAAGGTCGAGCGTGAATCATATAGTAGATATGATCAACATGACGATGTTCACCATTGAAAACTACTCCATCTCACGTGATGATCGGTTATGGTTTAGTTGATTTGGATCACGTGATCACTTAGAGGATTAGAGGGATGTCTATCTAAGTGGGAGTTCCTAAGTAATCTGATTAACTGAACTTAAACTTATCATGAACTTAGTACCTGATAGTATCTTGCTTGTTTATGTTGCTTGTAGATAGATGGCTCGTGCTATTGTTCCGTTGAATTTTAATGCGTTCCTTGAGAAAGCAAAGTTGAAAGATGATGGTAGCAATTACACGGACTGGGTCCGTAACCTGAGGATTATCCTCATTGCTGCACAGAAGAATTACGTCCTGGAAGCACCGCTGGGTGACAGGCCTGCTGCTGGAGCAACGCCAGATGTTATGAACGTCTGGCAGAGCAAAGCTGATGACTACTCGATAGTTCAGTGTGCCATGCTTTACGGCTTAGAATCGGGACTTCAACGACGTTTTGAACGTCATGGAGCATATGAGATGTTCCAGGAGTTGAAATTAATATTTCAAGCAAATGCCCGAATTGAGAGATATGAAGTCTCCAATAAGTTCTATAGCTGTAAGATGGAGGAGAACAGTTCTGTCAGTGAGCATATACTCAAGATGTCTGGGTATAATAATCACTTGATTCAGATGGGAGTTAATCTTCCAGATGACTGCGTCATTGACAGAATTCTCCAATCACTGCCACCAAGCTACAAGAGCTTCGTGATGAACTATAATATGCAAGGGATGAACAAGACTATTCCCGAGCTCTTCGCAATGCTGAAAGCTGCGGAGGTAGAAATCAAGAAGGAACATCAAGTGTTGATGGTTAGCAAAACCACTAGTTTCAAGAAAAAGGGCAAAGGGAAGAAGAAGGGGAACTTCAAGAAGAACAGCAATCAAGTTGCTGCTCAGGAGAAGAAACCCAAGTCTGGACCTAAGCCTGAAACTGAGTGCTTCTACTGCAAGCAGACTGGTCACTGGAAGCGGAACTGCCCCAAGTATTTGGCGGATAAGAAGGATGGCAAAGTGAGCAAAGGTATATGTGATATACATGTTATTGATGTGTACCTTACTAGAGCTCGCAGTAGCACCTGGGTATTTGATACTGGTTCTGTTGCTAATATTTGCAACTCGAAACAGGGACTACGGAATAAGCGGACACTAGCAAAGGACGAGGTGACGATGCGCATGGGAAACGGTTCCAAAGTCGATGTGATCGCGGTTGGCACGCTACCTCTACATCTACCTTCGGGATTAATATTAGACCTAAATAATTGTTATTTGGTGCCAGCGTTGAGCATGAACATTATATCTGGATCTTGTTTAATGCGAGACGGTTATTCATTTAAATCAGAGAATAATGGTTGTTCTATTTATATGAATAATATCTTTTATGGTCATGCACCTTTGAAGAGTGGTCTATTCTTGTTAAATCTCGAAGATAGTGATACACATATTCATAATGTAGAAGCCAAAAGATGCAAAGTTAATAATGATAGTGCAACTTATTTGTGGCACTGCCGTTTAGGTCATATCGGTGTAAAGCGCATGAAGAAACTCCATACTGATGGGCTTTTGGAATCACTTGATTATGAATCACTTGGTACTTGCGAACCGTGCCTCATAGGCAAGATGACTAAAACACCGTTCTCCGGTACTATGGAGAGAGCAACAGATTTGTTGGAAATCATACATACCGATGTATGTGGTCCGATGAATATTGAGGCTCGTGGCGGATATCGTTATTTTCTCACCTTCACAGATGATTTAAGCAGATATGGGTATATCTACTCAATGAAACATAAGTCTGAAACATTTGAAAGGTTCAAAGAATTTCAGAGTGAAGTTGAAAATCATCGTAACAAGAAAATAAAGTTCCTACGATCAGATCGTGGAGGAGAATATTTGAGTTACGAGTTTGGTGTACATTTGAAAAATTGTGGAATAGTTTCGCAACTCACGCCACCCGGAACACCACAGCGTAATGGTGTGTCCGAACGTCGTAATCGTACTTTACTAGATATGGTATGATCTATGATGTCTCTTACTGATTTACCGCTATCGTTTTGGGGTTATGCTTTAGAGACGGCCGCATTCACGTTAAATAGGGCACCATCAAAATCCGTTGAGACGACGCCTTATGAACTATGGTTTGGCAAGAAACCAAAGTTGTCGTTTCTTAAAGTTTGGGGCTGCGATGCTTATGTGAAAAAGCTTCAACCTGATAAGCTCGAACCCAAAGCGGAGAAATGTGTCTTCATAGGATACCCAAAGGAAACTGTTGGGTATACCTTCTATCACAGATCCGAAGGCAAGACATTCGTTGCTAAGAATGGATCATTTCTAGAGAAGGAGTTTCTCTCGAAAGAAGTGAGTGGGAGGAAAGTAGAACTTGACGAGGTAACTGTACCTGCTCCCTTATTGGAAAATAGTACATCACAGAAAACTGTTTCTGCGACACCTATGCCAATCAGTGAGGAAGCTAATGATGATGATCATGAAGCTTCAGATCAAGATTCTACTGAACCACGTAGATCAACCAGAGTGAGGTCCGCACCAGAGTGGTACGGTAATCCAGTTCTGGAAGTCATGATGCTAGATCATGGTGAACCTACGAACTATGAAGAAGCGATGGTGAGCCCCGATTCCGCAAAGTGGCTTGAGGCCATGAAATCTGAGATGGGATCCATGTATGAGAACAAAGTATGGACTTTGGTTGACTTGCCCGATGATCGGCAAGCAATTGAGAATAAATGGATCTTCAAGAAAAAGACTAACACTGACGGTAATGTTACTGTCTATAAAGCTCGACTTGTCGCAAAAGGTTTTCGACAAGTTCAAGGGGTTGACTACGATGAGACCTTCTCACCCGTAGCGATGCTTAAGTCCGTCAGAATTATGTTAGCAATTGCCGCATTTTATGATTATGAAATATGGCAGATGGATGTCAAAACTGCATTCCTGAATGGATTTCTGGAAGAAGAGTTGTATATGGTACAACCAGAAGGTTTTGTCGATCCAAAAGGAGCTAACAAAGTATGCAAACTCCAGCGATCCATTTATGGACTGGTGCAAGCATCTCGGAGTTGGAATAAACGCTTTGATAGTGTGATCAAAGCATTTGGCTTTATACAGACTTTTGGAGAAGCCTGTATTTACAAGAAAGTGAGTGGGAGCTCTGTAGCATTTCTGATATTATATGTGGATGACATATTGCTAATTGGAAATGATACAGAATTTCTGGATAGCATAAAGGGATACTTGAATAAAAGTTTTTCGATGAAAGACCTCGGGGAAGCTGCTTACATATTAGGCATAAAGATCTATAGAGATAGATCAAAACGCTTAATTGGACTTTCACAATGCACATACCTTGACAAAATTTTGAAGAAGTTCAAGATGGATCAAGCAAAGAAAGGGTTCTTGCCTGTGCTACAAGGTGTGAAATAGAGTAAGACTCAATGCCCGACCACTGCAGAAGATAGAGAGAAAATGAAAGATGTTCCCTATGCTTCAGCCATAGGCTCTATCATGTATGCAATGCTGTGTACCAGACCTGATGTGTGCCTTGCTATAAGTTTAGCAGGGAGGTACCAAAGTAATCCTGGAATGGATCACTGGACAGCGGTCAAGAACATCCTGAAATACCTGAAAAGGACTAAGGATATGTTTCTCGTATATGGAGGTGACAAAGAGCTCACCGTAAGAGGTTACGTTGATGCAAGCTTTGACACTGATCCGGACGATTCTAAATCGCAAACCAGATACGTGTTTACTTTAAACGGTGGAGCTGTCAGTTGGTGCAGTTCTAAACAAAGCGTCGTAGCGGGATCTACATGTGAAGCGGAGTACATAGCTGCTTCGGAAGCAGCAAACGAAGGAGTCTGGATGAAGGAGTTCATATCCGATCTAGGTGTCATACCTAGTGCATCAGGTCCAATGAAAATCTTCTGTGACAATACTGGTGCAATTGCCTTGGCAAAGGAATCCAGATTTCACAAGAGGACCAAACACATCAAGAGACGCTTCAACTCCATCCGGGATTTAGTCCAGGTGGGAGACATAGAGATTTGCAAGATACATACAGATCTGAAAGTTGCAGACCCGTTGACTAAGCCTCTTCCACGAGCAAAACATGATCAGCACCAAGGCTCCATGGGTGTTAGAATCATTACAGTGTAATCTAGATTATTGACTCTAGTGCAAGTGGGAGACTGAAGGAAATATGCCCTAGAGGCAATAATAAAGTCATTATTTATTTCCTTACATCATGATAAATGTTTATTATTCATGCTAGAATTGTATTAACCGGAAACATAATACATGTGTGAATACATAGACCAACAGAGTGTCACTAGTATGCCTCTACTTGACTAGCTCGTTAATCAAAGATGGTTATGTTTCCTAACCATGAACAAGGAGTTGTTATTTGATTAACAAGGTCACATCATTAGTAGAATGATCTGATTGACATGACCCATTCCATTAGCTTAGCACCCGATCGTTTAGTATGTTGCTATTGCTTTCTTCATGACTTATACATGTTCCTATAACTATGAGATTATGCAACTCCCGTTTATCGGAGGAACACTTTGGGTACTACCAAACGTCACAACGTAACTGGGTGATTATAAAGGAGTACTACAGGTGTCTCCAATGGTAGATGTTGGGTTGGCGTATTTCGAGATTAGGGTTTGTCACTCCGATTGTCGGAGAGGTATCTCTGGGCCCTCTCGGTAATGCACATCACATAAGCCTTGCAAGCACTGCAGCTAATAAGTTAGTTGTGAGATGATGTATTACGGAACGAGTAAAGAGACTTGCCGGTAACGAGATTGAACTAGGTATTGGATACCGACGATCGAATCTCGGGCAAGTAACATACCGATGACAAAGGGAACAACGTATGTTGTTATGCGGTCTGACCGATAAAGATCTTCGTAGAATATGTAGGAGCCAATATGGGCATCCAGGTCCCGCTATTGGTTATTGACCGGAGACGTGTCTCGGTCATGTCTACATTGTTCTCGAACCGTAGGGTCCGCACGCTTAACGTTACGATGACAGTTATTATGAGTTTATGCATTTTGATGTACCGAAGGTTGTTCGGAGTCCCGGATGAGATCACGGACATGACGAGGAGTCTCGAAATGGTCGAGACGTAAAGATTGATATATTGGAAGCCTATGTTTGGGCACCGGAAGTGTTCCGGGTAAAATCGGGATTTTACCGGATTACCGGGAGGGTTACCGGAACCCCCCGGGAGGCAAATGGGCCTATTGGGCCTTAGTGGAAAAGAGAGAAGGGGCAGCCCACAGGCTAGCCGGCCGAACCCCCCTTCCCTAGTCCTATTAGGACTAGGAGAAGGGGCCGGCCCCCCTCTCTTCTCTTTCTCCCGAAGAGTCCTATTAGGAATAGGATTTGGGGGAAGGAGTCCTACTCCCGGTAGGAGTGGGACTCCTCCCTGCGCCTCCCTCCTAGCCGGCCGACCCCCTTGCCCCTGGCCTTTATATACGGGGGCAAGGGGCACCCCATAGACACACAACTTGATCCTTGAGATCGTTCCTTAGCCGTGTGCGGTGCCCCCTGCCACCAAATTCCACCTCGATCGTACCGTTGTAGTGCTTAGGCGAAGCCCTGCGTCAGTAGTACATCAAGATCGTCATCACGCCGTCGTGCTGACGGAACTCTTCCTCGACGCTTTGCTGGATCGGAGCCCGAGGAACGTCATCGAGCTGAACGTGTGCTAAGAACTCGGAGGTGCCGGAGTAACGGTGCTTGGATCGGTCGGATCGGGAAGAAGACGTACGACTACTTCCTCTACGTTGTGTGATCGCTTCCGCAGTCGGTCTGCGTTGGTACGTAGACAACACTCTCCCCTCTCGTTGCTGTGCATCACCATGATCTTGCGTGTGCGTAGGAATTTTTTTGAAATTACTGCGTTCCCCAACACCAGCCACACCAATTGAAATTGCTTGGCCCACAAGAAGTTTGTGCAAATCGGAGGCGACGATGTGCATAAGTCAAACCCTTGCAATAATAATTTGGAGGCGGCGATGCGGACAAGCCAAACCCTTCAATAATAACGAAGGGGACGAGCCGTGGCTAAATTTCGTGTTTTGGCCCTTTTTTCAAACCTATTCGAGATTTGACCCTAGTTTGGAAAAAATTCGAGATCTGACCTTTTTGCAACCGCCAGGGACCATGGCGGTAGGGTATATGTAACACCCTCGATGCGACTATAGCTCCCACGTGTCGAGGCATGACTTAGAGACATAATCGCATTGAAGGCATATGTCGCAAGTGAGGTAATCTTTACACAACCCATGTAATACATAAGGGACAGAGATACATAGTTGGCTTACAATCGCCACTTCACACAATTACATGAATAAACATTACATCAATCAAATACACTCATGGTCCGACTACGGAACCAAAATAAAAGAAGAACCCCAAATGCGACAAAGGTCCCCGATCGACCCCAACTGGGCTCCACTACTGATCAACTAGAACGAAACAACATAAAGGACAAGATCTTCATCGAGCTCCTCCTGAGCTTGGTTGCGTCATCTGCTCGGTCTCATCGGCACCTGCAAGCTGGTTTTGGAAGTATCTGTGAGCCACGGGGACTCAGCAATCTCGCACCCTCGCGATCAAGACTATTTAAGCTTATGGGTAAGGTAAAGGTATGAGGTGGAGCTGCAGCAAGCGACTAGCATATATGGTGGATAACATACGCAAATGAGAGCGAGAAGAGAAGGCAAAGCACGGTCGATAAAATATGATCAAGAAGTGATCCTAGACTACCTACGTCAAGCATAACTCCAACAACCGTGTTCACTTCCCGGACTCCGCCGGAAAGAGACCATCACGGTTACACACGTGGTTGATTCATTTTAATTAAGGTCGACTTCAGGTTTTCTACAACCGGACGTTAACAAATTCCCATCCGCCCATAACCGCGGGCACAGCTTTTGAAAGTTCAAATCCCTGCAGGGGTGTCCCAACTTAGCCCATCACAAGCTCTCACGGTCAACAAAGGAATAGACCTCCACCCGAGACATTCCGATCAGACTCGGTATCCCTGTACAACAAGACATTTCGACAGGGTAAAACTAAACCAGCAACACCACCCAGATGTGCCGACAAATCTCGATAGGAGCTGCACATATCTCTTTCTCAGGGCACACCGGATAAGCTAAGCATACAGGAGCCGACGTAACCCAAGTTGCCAAGGGATGGCCCTGCACGGTGCTCTGGGTTGGACCAACGCTCAGAGGAGCACTGGCCCGGGGGGGGGGGGGGGTAAAATAATGATGACCCTCAGGAGCGCGACTCCCAAGGGAAAAGAAAAGGCTAGGTGGCAAATGGTAAAACCAATGTTGGGCATTGCTGGAGAAGCTTTACTTAAGGCGAACTGTCAAGGGGTTCCCATAATAGCCCAACCGCGTAAGGGACGCAAAATACGGGAACATAACACCGATATGACGGAAACTAGGGCGGCAAGAGTGGAACAAAACACCAGGCATAAGGCCGAGCCTTCCACCCTTTACCAAGTATATAGATGCATTAATTAAATATGATATATTGTGATATCCCAACAAGTAAACATGATCCAAAAAGGAACGATCTCCATGTTCCAACAAGGAACAAACTTCAA
This sequence comes from Triticum monococcum, assembly GCA_034509565.1. NCBI lineage: Eukaryota > Viridiplantae > Streptophyta > Magnoliopsida > Poales > Poaceae > Triticum > Triticum monococcum. The sequence goes on along the minus strand of CM067843.1, from coordinate 746,110,063 downwards.
TCTTCACCTGCAACTAACAACGCTATAAGAGGGCTGAGCAAAGCGGTAACATAGCCAATCAACGGTTTGCTAGGACAATGGTGGGTTAGAGGCTGCACATGGCAATTGGGAGGCTGACAAGCAAGTGGTAGGCATCATAGCATTGGCATAGCAAAAGAGCGAGCAAACTAGCATAACAAAGATAGTAGTGATTTCGAGGGTATGATCATCTTGCCTGAAATCCCGCAAGGAAGAAGAATGAGTCCATGAAGAAGACAAACGGACGAAGTTGAACGGATCCTCACAACTCGACGTTAACGGAACCAACCCGAAGAAGCAATCACCGGAAAAGAAGCACACAACATAGTAAACAACCATCACATAAACATGGCATGATGCACAATCAAGTATGATGCATGTCCTGTTTAATGAAGCATGGCATGGCAAAGTGCACAAGCAATCCTACAAATTAAGTGGAGCTCAATATGCATGACGGAACACCACATCAATTATTTAGTTCTCTCTTGTTTATGTACCCAACAATATTAAATGTTGATTAACATGGCAAGGGGGTGAAGCAAATGTAAACTACCTATCTAGTCAAGGTTAAATGAGGCCGGAAACAACGAACAACAATTCCGGTAAATCCGCATAGCATAATTTAAGGTTTGGTACTGTTCTGCCCTAAACATTATTTTAGAGTTGTTAAACATGCAAACAAAGGTCACCATGTTAAGCTAGGCAAAATTCTACCCCATTTACATATAGAGTTTATTTAAATCGGAGCTACGGTTAATTAGTTATGAATAAAATCATTTTAACATGGCATAGGAGCAAATTAATGCAATCAACATTTTAAGCATTTTAAACATAGGTGAAAGTTGGATATTATTAATCTACACAAAATTCTGAGCAAGTTTCATATATAAATCATTTTAATTCGATGCACGGTTCATGAGTTATTAAATGCATGAAGTCTAGGGACTAATCTGCAAAACTGACGCCTCCGGATAATTAGACAAATCTCAGAACTGGGAAAAAACGTGACATGGGCTGAATCTGGCAGGCCCAACCGCAGGGAAAAAATAGAGGAGGGGGCGCTGGGGGCTGCTCACCCTGGGCTCGGCCCGTGAAGGAGGAGGAGGCAGCAGGCCAAGGCGGGGGCTGCGTTGGGCCGGCGAGGACAGCTGGGCCGGCCCACGCTGGTGCGGTCAACAGAGGGAGCAGATCGGGCTCTCCCGATCCCGATCGGGACGAAGCAGGGGGGCGGCCATGGCCGGCGTCAGAGGTGGTCGGGACCAGCAGCTCCGGTCGCCGAAGTTGACGGCAGCGGGTCTCCGGCGGAGGAAGGAGGCGGATCTGGAAGCAGGCGGCGGTGGCGCTCCTCCTCGGGCTCGGATCGAGGCCGCTGCGCTCCGGGACGGCGGCGGGAAGCGAAGGACGACGGGGCGGCATGAGTGCTCGACGGCGGCCGGCGATGGCAGGGGCGGTGCCGGTCGGTGGCAGAGCGGGGCGGCGGGCGCCGGTGGACAGGAGGACGAAGGCGGCGCCTCCCGGGCGGCGGCGCGAGGAGATGGGCCCGCGCGGGCCAGATCTGGGCCCCGCGGGCCGGCGGCGAAGTGGGGCGGCGTGCAGGCTGAGGTGGCGGCGCCCGATTGGCCTGGAGCGGCGGCGGGGATGACGTGTCGCGACGGGATTCGCCGGAACGAGGTGGCGGCGGCGGCTAGACATGGCCGGCGCGGCGAGGACGCGTCCGGATGCGCGGTGGAGGGGTGGATCTGGGGTTTCATCTGCGAATTGATCCGAAATTTCGGGGAGGGGTGCTCTTATATAGGTAGAGGGAGCAAGGAGTCTCCAAATGAGGTGCGGTTTGCGGCCACGCGATCGTGGTCGAATGACCGAGATGATGGAGCGGAGTTAGGTGGGTTTTGGGCCAAATTGGAAGGGTGTTGGGCTGCAACACACACGAGGCCTTCTCGGTCCCTCGGTTAACCGTTGGAGTATCAAACGAAGTCCAAATGATACGAAACTTGACAGGCGGTCTACCGGTAGTAAACCAAGGCCGCCTGGCAAGACTCGGTCGAATCCGGAAATGTTTAGTCCCCACACACGAAAGAAAGGTAGAAATGACCACCGGAGGAGAACGGAGTGCCGGAATGCAAAACGGACAACGGGGAAAATGCTCGGATGCATGAGACGAACACGTATGCAAATGAAATGCGCATGATGACATGATATGCAATGCATGACACGCTAGCAATGAAAAGGCAACAACAGCGAATAACTGAACGACACCTGGCACAACGGTCTCGGGGCGTTACAACACTCCACTACTACGAGAGGATCTCGTCCCGAGATCTAGAATGGCACCGGAGGGAAAGAAACGGAAGAGAAAGAGAAGAGGTAAAACAAATTGCTTCTTTGACAAACGAGTGAAACCAAAGAACCTTGAAAAGGTTGAACAATTCGAGAAAAGAATAGAACGAAGGTGAACTAGGTCGAAAACACTCCGTTAGAAAAGAGGGACAAAAAACATTGCGAAACCTTGAGGTTGAAGGGAAGATATATATAGAAAAACACTCCGGTTAAGGAAGGGGATCAAGGAAGACCAAATTCGGGCAGCACTCCGGTTGGAAAGAAAAAGAATTGAATAAGGTCTTGATAAGATGAGAAGATACTTGAAGAAATCACAACACACTGCCACCGGAACTATTGAATGAATGGAACAAGGGGTAAGAAAGATCTCAGACCGCACTCCGGTTGAGAATGGAGTCAAAATTTGATAAGATGAGAGAGCTCAAATGAAAACACGACACTCTGGTTGAGAAAGGGATGCAAGACTTGATAAGGCGAAAAGAACTTGAACAGGGCACAATACTCCGGTTAAGCAAGATAGGGAAGGAATAAGAGTGATATAATTTGGACAGCACTCCGTCTGTAAATGGAAGGAATTAAACTTGACAAGATGAGAGGATACTTGTAAAGAGGACACAACACTCAGATAAAAGGATAGGCATGGAAGGATCATGATCTTTGACAAAACGAGATGATGGGTTGAAAAGATGAACATCACAATGCCTCCGGAACAAAAGTAAGAATGGAATGGAGTGAACGAAGGAAAACAATATCTTGAGAGAGCACGGTTACAACAGAAGCTAGAACGGAGTTGTTGGGACACCAACAACGAAAATAATAAGCTTGATATGGTCTTATGGAATACATCTCAAATTATAAGGAGACAACCTGCCACTCACGGAAAAGAATTGGATTGATAAGAACAAGGAGACAAGAAAGCTATATCACTGGGAGAATAAATGAAGAACTTGGATCATTTATAAGCACCATAAATAGCAACAACCCTTAGGGAAGGCTTTGGTGAAATATAACCCAAGATAATTCCAATGAATAGGTTGATGGATTTAAAATACCTCATTCTTAATAACATGTGAGTTATGAAACATGAACTCAAATTATCAAGAATGATGTAAAACCACCTCCAAAGATACGCGTGAAAGAATTGCGCTCCGGATTGCAAGATGAAGAAAACTTGAGCTCCTCTGAAAATAATCTTGATGAACACTTCGAGTGAGAATTAAATCCTTGATGAACCATCATGTAGAACCTCCATGAAGAACTCCGGTAATAAAAGAATGATCAAACGAAAAGAAAGATGAGAAGAGTAAGGTTGAGCCTTGCCATGATTAGATGGATCTTCGTGATGAAATAAATTGGGAGAGATTGGAACTCCGGAAAAGAAAAGATGAAACAATTGAAACCAAGAATTTTGATGAGGCTCCGGAATAAGGAATTAATCACTTGAGTGAAACAAGAGTAAGAATTATGTTGTGCGTATCCTTCACCAATTAAATTGATGATAAACAATGGATTTGGCACACTACTTATTCTCTTTGAAAAAGATAAGATAGATATAGCGTCAACTTGAGAAAGTCTTCAATGAACCACCGGTAGGATTGGGACAACGAATAAATTGATATGATAACGAAAGAAGAGGAATCTTGTACGAACCACCGTAAGAATTGGTTATGAACAAAGTAAAGATAAAGAAACATCGGGAAGAATTAGCAAATGGACGAAGATGCTTGAGAGAATTTAGATCCATGAGAACGAAGAGATCATGAACTAATTATAGGTCACTTGGACAATGCACCGGTAAGATTTAGAGAAAGAGAGCTGAAGGCTAGAATGAATAATCCTGAGATGATGGACTCCGGATGAACAAACTGAGAAGACTCCTGAATATCTCCTGATGGGTGCAAAAGATTCTCACAATCGAAAATAAATATGTGAGGATGGCAACAAGCTAGCACCATGAATCTTGAAGAGAATGGAGCAAGATTAAAGAGAAACTCTACTTCGGTCTTCCAAACTGAGAATGACGACGAGAAACACCACCAAGAATTATTTAGACACTCTGGAAGAATCAAACGAAGAGGTTGAGCCAACGATGAAAAGAATTTGAGTACATTTGACTGATGGCAATTCATTCTTACGTCAACTTTAAAAGATTTGAGAATAGCTCTGGTAAAAATTGGAAGAGTCAGGTAAGATCCTGGGAAAAGACCTGTGGGTTAGGGCCCACTCAAAAGAAGCACCGTTGAACGATTTAAAAGGGAGGTTGCACCAGTTGAATTAAATGGCTTGAATGAGATAAACAATCTCGAAATATCTTGAACGAATGCAGAGTGAAAACACGAATCTCCGAGACATCTAGAGCACTCCGGAACAATTGAATAACGAAAGTTAATGATTGAGAGGTGCACCGGCAAGAGAAGACATTGAAACGAGGAAAGGATATTATCAACAAAGCTTGACTTGGTTCCACCGGAGAAGAAAAAGAACGAAAAAGAAAAAAATGATGAACTTGAAGCTCCGTTAGAATATTCATGAGAATCACCGAATAAGAATATTGATGGAAAAGAATGGAGAGGTTTCCATCAATGAGATGATACTTGATTAAGAAATCTGAGTCCTTGAAGAAAAAAACAAGGGAGGGAGGGTGGGAAAAAAACAAAGGCAACTTGGAGACGGATGAAACAAACACCGTTGAGAAGAAGTGATAATTGATCTTGCGAATATTGAAGTGATCAGATCCACTTGAAGAGAAGCACACTGGTTAAAAGGATTGACAAAAACAATCTTGATGATCAAGAAGGATTGGTATTCACATCGGAGTATGAGAACACCACTTAGAGAAGGTATGGAATCAACATTTGACTTCGAAGCAACTCGAATACCACAACTCAAAACAAAACAAAGGATTGGCTTGCAGAATAAGCCGGAACAAACATATGATAGAGATTTCGTCCGAAGTTTTCGTGGTGGGACCTACACGGGCTCGATCGTACAGCACCATCATGTACAAGGCAGTGCACATGACATACGAAGCGTCCCCGAGTCAGCATAGCCAAGGACTCTTTAAGACACAACGAGACCACTATAAAACCGACCGTGAATAGGCGAACCACTAGACGTCGAACCCCAATTTCATATCATACATCTGTCGAAAAAGATATCCTAAGAGCTACTTGAATTCCCACCTATGAAACTCCCGAAATTTTCAGGTTATGCAATCAGGTGTTGGGGATACAGGGGAAGCATAATATCTCACCCAAACTAGCAATACCTACATCCAGCTGTATCCGTCCTTCAACACATAACCAAGAAACCTTCGGAAATCATCTACCTCAACCTTCGAAAAGCATCCGTTATACAAGTTATGGCGATACTCCCGAACTCCCGCCCCAGTACTGGGTGGCGTCGAGGTTATCTCACCAACGAACTGCATAAAAGAGATTTTCGATGTCGGCGTACTAAACTCAGGTATTCCAGAACTACAACGATAAAATTATGATGACAACACCTCAGAGCTCAACTCCCCGGGACACTTCCACAAAACCCCTGACAGGAGGCACCAAGACAATGTTCTCATCATAAAACCATCGGAACGATTCCAAGATACCCGCGTGATCCTAAATTTTTTAAGTGAAATTTGAGAAGAGAAGAGTCAAAACTCTACGTCAGGATGCCTTACCAGAGCGACGAAGGGACTGGGGAGTAAAAAGAATTCCTAAACTCTCCGATATATAATTCCTAAAGGACTCAAAACATTTTTCTAGACACAACTCGGCCGCTAAAAACGATCAAGCAATGGGGGCTCCTAAGGTCGGGGAAGGCTCTGATTACCAACTTGTAACACCCTTGATGCGACTATAGCTCCCATGTGTCGAGGCACGACTTAGAGACATAATTGCATCGAAGGCATATGTCGCAAGTGAGGTAATCTTTACACAACCCATGTAATACATAAGGGACAGAGATACATAGTTGGCTTACAATCGCCACTTCACACAATTACATGAATAAACATTACATCAATCAAATACACTCATGGTCCGACTACGGAACCAAAATAAAAGAAGAACCCCAAATGCGACAAAGGTCCTCGATCGACCCCAACTGGGCTCCACTACTGATCAACTAGAACGAAACAACATAAAGGACAAGATCTTCATCGAGCTCCTCCTGAGCTTGGTTGCGTCATCTGCTCGGTCTCATCGGCACCTGCAAGCTGGTTTTGGAAGTATCTGTGAGCCACGGGGACTCAGCAATCTCGCACCCTCGCGATCAAGACTATTTAAGCTTATGGGTAAGGTAAAGGTATGAGGTGGAGCTGCAGCAAGCGACTAGCATATATGGTGGCTAACATACGCAAATGAGAGCGAGAAGAGAAGGCAAAGCATGGTCGATAAAATATGATCAAGAAGTGATCCTAGACTACCTACGTCAAGCATAACTCCAACAACCGTGTTCACTTCCCAGACTCCGCCGGAAAGAGACCATCACGGTTACACACGCGGTTGATTCATTTTAATTAAGGTCGACTTCAGGTTTCCTACAACCGGACGTTAACAAATTCCCATCCGCCCATAACCGCGGGCACGGCTTTCGAAAGTTCAAATCCCTGCAGGGGTCTCCCAACTTAGCCCATCACAAGCTCTCACGGTCAACGAAGGAATAGACCTCCACCCGAGACATTCCGATCAGACTCGGTATCCCAGTACAACAAGGCATTTCGACAGGGTAAAACTAAACCAGCAACACCACCCAGATGTGCCGACAAATCCCGATAGGAGCTGCACATATCTCTTTCTCAGGGCACACCGGATAAGGTAAGCGTACAGGAGCCGACATAACCCAAGTTGCCAAGGGATGGCCCTGCACGGTGCTCTGGGTTGGACCAACGCTCAGAGGAGCAATGGCCCCGGGGCGGGGGGGGGGGTAAAATAATGATGACCCTTAGGAGCATGACTCCCAAGGGAAAAGAAAAGGCTAGGTGGCAAATGGTAAAACCAATGTTGGGCATTGCTGGAGAAGTTTTACTTAAGCCGAACTGTCAAGGGGTTCCCATAATAGCCCAACCGCGTAAGGGACGCAAAATCCGGGAACATAACACCGATATGACGGAAACTAGGGCGGCAAGAGTGGAACAAAACACCAGGCATAAGGCCGAGCCTTCCACCCTTTACCAAGTATATAGATGCATTAATTAAATACGATATATTGTGATATCCCAACAACTAAACATATTCCAACAAGGAACAACATCTCCATGTTCCAACAAGGAACAAACTTCAATCTTCACCTGCAACTAACAACGCTATAAGAGGGCTGAGCAAAGCGGTAACATAGCCAATCAACGGTTTGCTAGGACAATGGTGGGTTAGAGGCTGAACATGGCAATTGGGAGCCTGACAAGCAAGTGGTAGGCATCGTAGCATTGGCATAGCAAAAGAGCGAGCAAACTAGCATAGCAAAGATAGTAGTGATTTCGAGGGTATGATCATCTTGCCTGAAATCCCGCAAGGAAGAAGAACGAGTCCATGAAGAAGACAAACGGACGAAGTTGAACGGATCCTCACAACTCGACGTTAACGGAACCAACCCGAAGAAGCAATCACCGGAAAAGAAGCACACAACATAGTAAACAACCATCACATAAACATGGCATGATGCACAATCAAGTATGATGCATGTCCGGTTTAATGAAGCATGGCATGGCAAAGTGCACAAGCAATCCTACAAATTAAGTGGAGCTCAATATGCATGACGGAACACCACGTCAATTATTTAGTTCTCTCTCGTTTATGTACACAACAATATTAAATGTTGATTAACATGGCAAGGGGGTGAAGCAAATGTAAACTACCTATCTAGTCAAGGTTAAATGAGGCCGGAAACAACGAACAACAATTCCGGTAAATCCCCATAGCATAATTTAAGGTTTGGTACTGTTCTGCCCTAGACATTATTTTAGAGTTGTTAAACATGCAAATAAAGGTCACCATGTTAAGCTAGGCAAAATTCTACCCCATTTACATATAAAGTTTATTTAAATCGGAGCTACGGTTAATTAGTTATGAATAAAATCATTTTAACATGGCATAGGAGCAAATTAATGCAATCAACATTTTAAGCATTTTAAACATAGGTGAAAGTTGGATATTATTAATCTACACAAAATTCTAAGCAAGTTTCGTATATAAATCATTTTAATTCGATGCACGGTTCATGAGTTATTAAATGCATGAAGTCTAGGGACTAATCTGCAAAATTGACGCCTTCGGATAATTAGACAAATCTCAGAACTGGGAAAAACGTGACATGGGCTGAATCTAGCAGGCCCAACCGTAGGGAAAAAATAGAGGAGGGGGCGCTGGGGGCTGCTCACCCTGGGCTCGGCCCGTGAAGGAGGAGGAGGCAGCAGGCCAAGGCGGGGGCTGCGTTGGGCCGGCGAGGACAGCTGGGCCGGCCCACGCTGGCGCGGTCAACGGAGGGAGCAGATCGGGCTCTCCCGATCTCGATCGGGATGAAGCACGGGGGCAGCCATGGCCGGCGTCAGAGGTGGCCGGGACCAGCAGCTCCGGTCGCCGGAGTTGACGGCAGTGGGTCTCCGGCGGAGGAAGGAGGCGGATCTGGAAGCAGGCGGTGGTGGCGCTCCTCCTCGGGCTCGGATCGAGGCCGCTGCGCTCCGGGACGGCGGCGGGAAGCGAAGGACGACGGGGCGGCATGAGTGCTCGACGGCGGCCGGCGATGGCGGTGGCGATGCCGGTCGGTGGCAGAGCGGGGCAGCGGGCGCCGGTGGACGGGAGGACGAAGGCGGCGCCTCCCGGGCGGCGGCGCGAGGAGATGGGCCCGCGCGGGCCAGATCTGGGCCCCGTGGGCCGGCGGCGAAGTGGAGCGCCGCACAAGCTGAGGTGGCGGCGCCCGATTGGCCTGGAGCGGCGGCGGGGATGACGTGTCGCGACGGGATTCGCCGGAACGAGGTGGCGGCGGCGGCTAGACATGGCCGGCGCGGCGAGGACGCGTCCGGATGCACGGTGGAGGGGTGGATCTGGGGTTTCATCTGCGAATTGATCCGAAATTTCGGGGAGGGGTGCTCTTATATAGGTAGAGGGAGCAAGGAGAGTCCAAATGAGGTGCGGTTTGCGGCCACGCGATCGTGGTCGAATGACCGAGATGATGGAGCGGAGTTAGGTGGGTTTTGGGCCAAATTGGAAGGGTGTTGGGCTGCAACACACACGAGGCCTTCTCGGTCCCTCGGTTAACCGTTGGAGTATCAAACGAAGTCCAAATGATACGAAACTTGACAGGCGGTCTACCGGTAGTAAACCAAGGCCGCCTGGCAAGACTCGGTCCAATCCGGAAATGTTTAATCCCCACACACGAAAGAAATGCAGAAATGACCACCGGAGGAGAACGGAGCGCCGGAATGCAAAACGGACAACGGGGAAAATGCTCGGATGCATGAGACGAACACGTATGCAAATGAAATGCGCATGATGACATGATATGCAATGCATGACACGCAAGCAATGACAAGGCAACAACAACGAATAACTGAACGACACCTGGCACAACGGTCTCGGGGCGTTACAGTATAACAGCCTACCGCCAAGGACCCTGGTGGTAGGGTTGCATACCCTACCGCCAAAACCCGCCTAAGTATTGAACACGGTGCGTGCTCGTACCTACCACTAAGCACCTTGGCGGTAGGGTTGTGCAGGCTACCGCCAGCCAGTTTGGCGGTAGAGATGTTTCCTACCGCCAAAGTCCCTGGCGGTAGGCTGTTAGACCCTATCGCCATGGACTCTGGCGGTAGCAAAAGGGTCAGATCTCGAATTTTTTTCAACTTAGGGTCAGATCTCGAATAGGTTTCGAAAAATGGTCAAAACACGAAATTTTGCCACAAGCCGTAGGCTGGCAAGGGGAATGACGAGCAGAAGCAACTCCCACTGCAGATAAAGTATGCGAATATGTTATACAAATCTCACACCTCTAAAAGGACCTAAATGTCCTCGCCTGCCATATCGTCGAGGAGGTCGTGGACGTCGGGGAAGAAGTCGTCGGCGACCGGATCGTCCGTGATGAAGCAGCCAGTAGTCGCGCAGAGCGCTCCCCAAAATCCTTATCACCCTTCTCCCATACAGGACTCAAAAGGTGCGGTCTCGGAGGCCTACTGTCCCGACGTGCGGTGCACGCCGCAAGCCGGGATGAGGAAGACAACAACAGCTCAGAGATGGAACCGATGGCGAGGGAAGGAGTAGTTCTGGTGCATCTCTCTGGGAGGAGCGATCTCCCTTTTATAGGCGCAAGAGAAGGAGGCGAGAGGGCAACGACGGGAGGCGAAACGAAGAGACAGAGACGAAGCGAACAGCCAGCAGCCGAAGGGCTGCACCGTTCGCATTCGAACTCCACTTTCGCAAAAATCTTTTCAGCTTCCGTGTGACCTTTCGTATACCCGTAGTGCGTGGCAAAAATCTAGATATCAGCTCGGCTCATTCCCGCAAGGCGCGGCGCGGCGCGGCATGGCGGGCGGCGGAGGAGGAGCGCGCGTGGATATCCCTCTTGTTCTCATGCTCGTACAAGTGAGGAAAGAACCTCCCTTATAAAGAGGTACAACATCCACTAAACTAACAATGTGGGACTAAACTTTAGTAGTATCCCTTGCCTTGCACAAATGGGCTAAGTGAGCCTCTAGGATTTATTAGGAATTTCTAAAATAGTTATTAGGCTGTCCAAAATAGACTAAATTCCAGCACTAACCTTAGGCAAAGCGTGGTAGCCACAAAAAATGTGGCTAACAAAATGGCCATCACAAGTGTGGCAAGATTTGGCAAAAAATCGAGTCTATGACTTATGGGCCATATAACTAGAAAAGTGTGGCAAGCCATAAATGTGTCAATGAACCAAACATATGTCTAAGATGTTGTTGCATAATTAAGATTAGGCGTGGCAACCTTCGGCTGAGAACCAAATAGCCCCGCACGAGTTCACTGAATCTGCCAAAGGAAGAAGCCTGGCAATGATTGGTTACAAGTTCTCCTTAACACATGTACCGAGGAGATCCGGACGAAAATTCTGCTCTTGGTTTATGAGGGTTGATATTGTGCATGGAGCTGGGAAAGAATCTTTCTCGGACTCAGTGAGGCTCCTGTTTAAATATGAGGAAAATCGCCTATGTGAGACAACACTGGACAACATCACAGAAAAAAAATCCCAGTAATCAGTGAGGCTCTTGTTTAAATACATAGTGGGCAATTTTTAATTACACAGTGCAATAGAAAAGGTGTTGTCACGTATTAGACAATTTTCGTCGTTTACTGAATGCAGTTCTTTTTTTGAACCAAAAACCGTAGAACAATCGTTCTACGGCAAATATATTAATTAAAAATATGTACAAAAAGCCAAGTCCAAATTACAATCCGTGTGGGCCTAGCCAATGCCAGTACGGGGGAACAAGATGCTCAACATTTAGTTTAGTTTAGACGATCTGCAACCCAGCTAGACAAGAGATCCTTGGTTTTTCTTTTGGCCCTGTGCAAGAGCAACAAAAGATCTGCCTTTAGAAGTCTTTTCCACGATTGGACAGAAGCCGCCTGTGCTTGGAAGATCTTTGAATTTCGTTGCATCCAGATATGCCAGCAGCCTATGATAACAATTTCCATGGCAATGTTAGAGGGGAAAGCTTGCATGGTGATGACAACTTCATCCCTGATGGAGATACCTCTGCTTCTGTTTTGTATAATCGAGTCCCAGCAACTTAAGGCAAAATGACAGTCCCAAAATAGGTGGAGGGTTGTTTCTTCAGTATTGTCTTGACATAGTTCGCACTTGTATGAGGGTAGGTAGAAACTTTTTCTGTGTAGCAAACTTCTAGTATTTACTCTGTCATAGAGTAACATCCAGAAAAAGATTTTGTATCTAAGAATGGTTGCATTTTTTCAAAGTTTCTTGAAGATGGGGCCCGCTTCTTCAGTCGAGGTAATGAGCTTGTACATGCGGCTAGATGAGTAATTACTTCCCCAAGGATAAGTCCATCTGTCATGGTTGGCTGATAACTGAATAGCTTGAACATAGGTTTGTAACTCTTGAAGTTGTTAGAAGGCTTGCGATGATAGTGGAGTATGAAACAGTATAGATGGCTCTTGAATGACAAGGAAGTCCTTGATTGTTATCTGTTCATTTAGGGAGAAGGAGTATAATTGTGGGTAATGTTCTCTCATTCTACCTTCCCCCCAATCATCCTGCCAAAACAGTCCAGATTCCCCATTACCAATAGTGCATTTTGCAATGCGCTTGAATTCTGGCATCATTTTTAGAATATTTCTCCACCAGAAGGAACCTATCATTCTGTTATTGATAATGCCCTTAGGATAGTAAGTTGACCAGATAAGCTGTACATGGGAGGTCTTCTTTATTGAGAAATTTATGTAGGTTTTTGTACAGAAGACATTTATTTTGGAGAGCTAACTGTAGCACTCCCAGCCCCCCCCCCCCGATCTTTGGGAAGACAAACCTTATCCCAAGAAATCATAGCTGGGCCTCTGTTCTCTGCTCCATATTTTCTCCAGAAGCATAGTCTCAAGTATTTATTGATTTGTTCAATGACACCAGCTGGCAGGGAGAGCGTGCTCATGAAGAAAGTAGGGAGGCTAGTAAAAACTGATTTGATCAGGGTCAACTTATCACCATATGAAGTAATGTTGGACATCCAGCAAGTCTTCTATCAATTCTTTGCATTACAGGCTCAAAATCTTCTATCCTTGGTCTGGTGATATTGAGTGGAAGTCCCAAATATGTGAACGGGAAGTTGCCAATTTTGCATCCCAATTTTGATGACAGCCTCTGCATTATATCATCTGGTGTGTTGATAGGGACAATCACCGATTTGTCAAAGTTAATCCTAAGGCCAGTATAGACTGAGTAGTGCATTAGTAAGTTTTGGAGCTGCTCAATTTGGGTTTCACATGCAGGCATAATGATCACAGTGTCATCAACATATTGTATCACAAGAAAATCTGTTCCAGGTCTAGAAGCTGCAGGCTTGCTTATCAGGTTATTGTTCATGGCCTAATTCAAAATAGATTGAAGTAAATCATCTGCAAGGACAAAAAGAAGAGGGGATATAGAGTCTCCTTGTCTTACTCCTCTTCTGCAAAGGAACTGTTTCCCCGGAACACCATTTACGAGTATAGAGGTGAAGGAAATATGCCCTAGAGGCAATAATAAAGTTATTATTTATTTCCTTATATCATGATAAATGTTTATTATTCATGCTAGAATTGTATTAACCGGAAACATAATACATGTGTGAATACATAGACAAACAGAGTGTCACTAGTATGCCTCTACTTGACTAGCTCGTTAATCAAAGATGGTTATGTTTCCTAACCATGAACAAAGAGTTGTTATTTGATTAACGAGGTCACATCATTAGTTGAATGATCTGATTGACATGACCCATTCTATTAGCTTAGCACCCGATCGTTTAGTATGTTGCTATTGCTTTTCTTCATGACTTATACATGTTCCTATGACTATGAGATTATGCAGCTCCCGTTTGCCGGAGGAACACTTTGGGTACTACCAAACGTCACAACGTAACTGGGTGATTATAAAGGAGTACTACAGGTGGCTCCAAAGGTAGATGTTGGGTTGGCGTATTTCGAGATTAGGATTTGTCACTCCGATTGTCGGAGAGGTATCTCTGGGCCCTCTCGGTAATACACATCACATAAGCCTTGCAAGCATAATAACTAAGATGTTAGTTATGAGATGATGTATTACGGAACGAGTAAAGAGACTTGCCAGTAACGAGATTGAACTAGGTATTGGATACCGACGATCGAATGTCGGGCAAGTAACATACCGATGACAAAGGGAACAACGTATGTTGTTATGCGGTCTGACCGATAAAGATCTTCGTAGAATATGTAGGAGCCAATATGGGCATCCAGGTCCCGCTATTGGTTATTGACCGGAGACGTGTCTCGGTCATGTCTACATTGTCCTCGAACCGTAGGGTCCGCACGCTTAACGTTACGATGACAGTTATTATGAGTTTATGCATTTTGATGTACCGAAGGTTGTTCGGAGTCCCGGATGTGATCACGGACATGACGAGGAGTCTCGAAATGGTCGAGACGTAAAGATTGATATATTGGAAGCCTATGTTTGGACATCGGAAGTGTTCCGGGTGAAATCGGGATTTTACCGGATTACCGGGAGGGTTACCGGAACCCCCCGGGAGCCAAATGGGCCTACATGGGCCATTGTGGAAAAGTGAAAGGGGCTGCCAAGGAGGGCTGCACACCTCCCCCCCTCCCCTAGTCCTATTAGGACTAGGAGAGGTGGCCGGCCACCTCTCTCTCTTTTCCTCTCCCTTTTTTCCAAGGAGTCCTAGTTGGAATAGGATTGGAGGGGGGAGTCCTACTCCCGGTAGGAGTAGGACTCCTCCTGCGCCTCCCTCTCTCTGGCCGGCCAGCCCCCCTCCCTCCAACCTTTATATACGGGGGCAGGGGACACCCCAAGACACACAAGTTGATCCTTGAGATCGTTCCTTAGCCGTGTGCGGTGCCCCCTGCCACCAAATTCCACCTCGATCATACCGTTGCAGTGTTTAGGCAAAGCCCTGCGTCGGTAGTACATCAAGATCGTCACCACGCCGTCGTGCTGACGGAACTCTTCCTCGACGCTTTGCTGGATCGAAGCCCGAGGAACGTCATCGAGCTGAACGTGTGCTAAGAACTCGGAGGTGCCGGAGTAACGGTGCTTGGATCGGTCGGATCGGGAAGAAGACGTACGACTACTTCCTCTACGTTGTGTCAACGCTTCCGTTGCGATCTACTAGGGTACGTAGATCAGACTCTCCCCCTCGTTGCTATGCATCACCATGATCTTGCGTGTGCGTAGGAAAACTGTTGAAATTACTGCGTTCCCCAACAGTGGCATCCGAGCCTAGGTTTTATGGTTTGATGTTATTTGCACGAGTAGAACACAAGTGAGTTGTGGGCGATACAAGTCATACTGCCTACCAGCATGTCATACTTTGGTTCGGCGGTATTGTTGGACGAGACGATCCGGACCAACCTTACGCGTACTCTTACGCGAGACCGGTTCCCTCGACGTGCTTTGCACATAGATGGCTTGCAGAAGACTGTCTCTCCAACTTTAGTTGAACCAAGTGTGACTACGCCCGGTCCTTGAGAAGGTTAAAACGGAGTCTATTTGACGAACTATCATTGTGGTTTTGATGCGTAGGTGAGATGAGTTCTTACTTAAGCCCGTAGCAGCCACGTAAAACTTGCAACAACAAAGTAGAGGACGTCTAACTTGTTTTTGCAGGGCATGTTGTGATGTGATATGGTCAAGGCATGATGCTGATTTTATTGTATGAGATGATCATGTTTTGTAACCGAGTTATCGGCAACTGGCAGGAGCCATATGGTTGTCGCTTTATTGTATGCAATGCAATCGCGATGTAATGCTTTACTTTATTACTAAGCGGTAGTGATAGTCGTGGAAGCATAAGATTGGCGAGACGACAACGATGCTACGATGGAGATCAAGGTGTCGCGCCGGTGACGATGGTGATCATGACGGTGCTTCAGAGATGGAGATCACAAGCACAAGATGATGATGGCCATATCATATCACTTATATTGATTGCATGTGATGTTTATCCTTTTATGCATCTTATCTTGCTTTGATTGACGGTAGCATTATAAGATGATCTCTCACTAAATTATCAAGAAGTGTTCTCCCTGAGTATGCACCGTTGCAAAAGTTCTTCGTGCTGAGACACCACATGATGATCGGGTGTGATAGGTTCTACGTTCAAATACAACGGGTGCAATACAGTTGCACACGCGGAACACTCAGGTTATACTTGACGAGCCAAGCATATACATATATGGCCTCGGAACACGGAGACCGAAAGGTCGAGCGTGAATCATATAGTAGATATGATCAACATAGCGATGTTCACCATTGAAAACTACTCCATCTCACGTGATGATCGGTTATGGTTTAGTTGATTTGGATCATGTGATCACTTAGAGGATTAGAGGGATATCTATCTAAGTGGGAGTTCTTAAGTAATATGATTAAATTGAACTTAAATTTATCATGAACTTAGTCCTGGTAGTATTTTGCAAATCATGTTGTAGATCAATAGCTCGCGTTGTTGCTTCCCTGCGTTTTATTTTGATATGTTCCTAGAGAAAATTATGTTGAAAGATGTTAGTAGCAATGATGCGGATTGGATCCGTGATCTGAGGTTTATCCTCATTGCTGCACAGAAAAAATATGTCCTTGATGCACCGCTAGGTGACAGACCTATTGCAGGAGCAGATGCACACGTTATGAACGTTTGGCTAGCTCAATATGATGACTACTTGATAGTTTAGTGCACCATGCTTAATGGCTTAGAATCGGGACTTCAAAGACGTTTTGAACGTCATGGACCATATGAGATGTTCCAGGAGTTGAAGATAATATTTCAAGCAAATACCCGAGTTGAGAGATATGAAGTCTCCAATAAGTTCTATAGCTAAAAGATGGAGGAGAATCGCTCAACTAGTGAGCATGTGCTCAGATTGTCTGGGTACTACAATCGCTTGAATCAAGTGGGAGTTAATCTTCCAGATAAGATAGTGATTGACAGAATTCTCTAGTCACCATGACCAAGTTAGTAGAACTTCGTGATGAACTATAATATGCAAGGGATGACAAAAGTAATTCCTAAAGCTCTTCGTGATGCTGAAATCAACGAAGGTAGAAATCAAGAAAAACATCAAGTGTTGATGGTTGACAAGACCACTAGTTTCAAGAAAAGGGCAAAGGGAAGAAGGGGAACTTCAAGAAGAACGGCAAGCAAGTTGCTGCTCAAGTGAAGAAGCCCAAGTCTGATCCTAAGCCTGAGACTAAGTGCTGATACTGCAAAGGGACTGATCACTGGAAGCGGAACCACCCCAAATGATTGGCGGATAAGAAGGATGGCAAAGTAAACATAAGTATATTTTGATATACATGTTATTGATGTGTACTTTACTAGTGTTTATAGCAACCCCTTAGTATTTGATGCTAGTTCAGTTGCTAAGAGTAGTAACTCGAAACGGGAGTTGCAGAATAAACAGAGACTAGTTAAGGGTGAAGTGACGATGTGTGTTGGAAGTAGTTCCAAGATTGATATGATCATCATCGCACACTCCCCTATACTTTCGGGATTAGTGTTGAACCTAAATAAGTGTTATTTGGTGTTTGTGTTGAGCATGAATATGATTTGATCATGTTTATTGTAATACGGTTATTCATTTAAGTAAAAGAATAAATTGTTGTTCTGTTTACATGAATAAAACCTTATATGGTTACACACCCAATGAAAATAGTTCATTGGATCTCGATCTTAATAATACACATATTCATAATATTGAAACCCAAAGATGCAAAGTTAATAATGATAGTGCAACTTATTTGTGGCACTGCTGTTTAGGTCATATTGGTATAAAGCGCATGAAGAAACTCCATGCTGATGGGCTTTCAGAATCACTTGATTATGAATCACTTGATGCTTGCGAACCATGCCTTTTGGACAAGATGACTAAAACGCCGTTCTCCGGAACAATGGAGCGAGAAAAGATTTGTTGGAAATCATACATACTGATGTATGTGGTCCAATGAATATTGAGGCTCGCGACAGATATCATTATTTTCTGATCTTCACAAATGATTTGAGAAGATATGAGTATATCTACTTGATGAAACATAAGTCTGAAACATTTGAAAAGTTCAAAGAATTTCAGAGTGAAGTGAAAAACATCGTGACAAGAAAATAAAGTTTCTACGATCTAATCACAGAGACAAATATTTGAGTTACGAGTTTGGTCTTCAGTTAAAACAATGTGAAATAGTTTCACTACTCACGCCACCTGGAACACCACATCATAATGGTGTGTCCGAACGTCATAACCGTACTTTATTGGATATAGTGCAATCTATGATGTCTCTTACCGATTTACCACTATTGTTTTTGGGGTCATGCATTAGAGACAGCTGCATTCACGTTAAAAAAAGGGGCACCATCTATATCCGTCGAGACGACGCCTTATGAACTATGGTTTGGCAAGAAACCAAAGTTGTCGTTTCTTAAAGTTTGGGGTTGCGATGCTTATATGAAAAAGTTTCATCCTGATAAGCTCAAAAATCAAATCGGAGAAGTGCATCTTCATAGGATATCCAAAGGAAACTATTGGATACACCTTCTATCACAGATCCGAAGGCAAGACTTTTGTTGCTAAATTCGGAAACTTTCTGGAGGAGGAGTTTCTCTCGAAAGAAGTGAGTGGGAGGAAAGTAGAACTTGACGAGGTAACTGTACCTGCTCCCTTATTGGAAAGTAGTACATCACAGAAAAATGTTTCTGTGACACCTACACCAGTTAGTGAGGAAGCTAATGATGATGATCATGAAACTTCAGAACAAGACACTACTGAACCTCGTAGATCAACCAGAGTAAGATCCGCGCCAGAGTGGTATGGTAATCCTGTTCTGGAAGTCATGCTACTAGATCATGATGATCCTACGAACTATGAAGAAGCGATGGTGAGCCCAGATTCCGCAAAGTGGCTTGAAGCCATGAAATCTGAGATATGATCCATGTATGAGAACAAAGTATGGACTTTGGTTGACTTGCCCGATGATCGGCAAGCCATAGAAAATAAATGGATCTTCAAGAGGAAGACGGACGCTGATAGTAGTGTTACTATCTACAAAGCTAGAATTGTCGCAAAAAGGTTTTCGACAAGTTCAAGGTGTTGACTACGATGAGATTTTCTCACTCGTATCTATGCTTAAGTCTGTCCGAATCATGTTAGTAATTGCCGCATTTTATGAAATCTGGCAAACGGATAAACAAAACTGCATTCCTTAATGGATTTATTAAAGAAGAGTTGTATATGATGCAACCAGAAGGTTTTGTCAATCCAAAAGGTGCTAACAAAATGTGCAAGCACCAGCGATCCATCTGTGGACTGGTGCAAGCATCTCGGAGTTGGAATATACGCTTTGATGAGTTGATCAAAGCATATAGTTTTATACAGACTTGCGGTGAAGCCTGTATTTACGAGAAAGTGAGTGGGAGCACTACAGCATTTCTGATAAGTATATGTGAATGACATATTGTTGATCGGAAATAATGTAGAATTATTCTGTAAAGCATAAAAGGAGTGTTTGAAAGGAGTTTTTCAAAGAAAGACTTCGGTAAAGCTGCTTACATATTGAGCTTCAAGATCTATAGAGATAGATCAAGACGCTTGATAAGTTTTTCAATAAGTACATACCTTGACAAGATTTTGAAGTAGTTCAAAATGGAACAGTCAAAGAAAAAGTTTCTTGCCTGTGTTACAAGGTGTGAAGTTGAGTAAAGACTCAAAGCCCGACCACGGCAGAAGATAGAAAGAGAATGAAAGTCATTCCCTATGCCTCATTCATAGGTTCTATAAAGTATGCCATGCTATGTACCGGATCTATTGTATACCCTGCACTGATTTGGCAAGGGAGTACAATAGTGATCTAGGAGTAGATCACTGGACAGCGGTCAGAATTATCCTTAGTGAAATAAGGAAATGTTTCTCGATTATGGACGTGACAAAAAGGTTCGTCGTAAAGGGTTACGTCGATGCAAGTTTTTGACACTGATCCAGATGATTCTAAATCTGGATACATATTGAAAGTGGGAGCAATTAGCTAGAGTAGCTCCGTGTAGAGCATTGTAGACATAGAACTTGCAACATACTTACGGATCTGAATGTGACAGACCCGTTGACTAAAATTATCTCACAAGCAAAACATGATCACACCTTAGTACTCTTTGGGTGTTAATCACATAGATATGTGAACTAGATTACTGACTCTAGTAATCCCTTTGAGTGTTGGTCACATGACGATGTGAACTATGGGTGTTAATCACATGGTGATGTGAACCATTGCTGCTAAATCACATGGCGATGTGAACTAGATTATTGACTCTAGTGCAAGTGGGAGACTGAAGGAAATATGCCCTAGAGGCAATAATAAAGTTATTATTTATTTCCTTATATCAT
Organism: Triticum monococcum; assembly: GCA_034509565.1. NCBI lineage: Eukaryota > Viridiplantae > Streptophyta > Magnoliopsida > Poales > Poaceae > Triticum > Triticum monococcum. The sequence goes on along the minus strand of CM067843.1, from coordinate 746,089,622 downwards.
GATAAATGTTTATTATTCATGCTAGAATTGTATTAACCGGAAACATAATACATGTGTGAATACATAGACAAACAGAGTGTCACTAGTATGCCTCTACTTGACTAGCTCGTTAATCAAAGATGGTTATGTTTCCTAACCATGAACAAAGAGTTGTTATTTGATTAACGAGGTCACATCATTAGTTGAATGATCTGATTGACATGACCCATTCTATTAGCTTAGCACCCGATCGTTTAGTATGTTGCTATTGCTTTTCTTCATGACTTATACATGTTCCTATGACTATGAGATTATGCAGCTCCCGTTTGCCGGAGGAACACTTTGGGTACTACCAAACGTCACAACGTAACTGGGTGATTATAAAGGAGTACTACAGGTGGCTCCAAAGGTAGATGTTGGGTTGGCGTATTTCGAGATTAGGATTTGTCACTCCGATTGTCGGAGAGGTATCTCTGGGCCCTCTCGGTAATACACATCACATAAGCCTTGCAAGCATAATAACTAAGATGTTAGTTATGAGATGATGTATTACGGAACGAGTAAAGAGACTTGCCAGTAACGAGATTGAACTAGGTATTGGATACCGACGATCGAATCTCGGGCAAGTAACATACCGATGACAAAGGGAACAACGTATGTTGTTATGCGGTCTGACCGATAAAGATCTTCGTAGAATATGTAGGAGCCAATATGGGCATCCAGGTCCCGCTATTGGTTATTGACCGGAGACGTGTCTCGGTCATGTCTACATTGTTCTCGAACCGTAGGGTCCGCACACTTAACGTTACGATGACAGTTATTATGAGTTTATGCATTTTGATGTACCGAAGGTTGTTCGGAGTCCCGGATGTGATCACAGACATGACGAGGAGTCTCGAAATGGTCGAGACATAAAGATTGATATATTGGAAGCCTATGTTTGGACATCGGAAGTGTTCCGGGTGAAATCGGGATTTTACCGGATTACCGGGAGGGTTACCGGAACCCCCCGGGAGCCAAATGGGCCTACATGGGCCATTGTGGAAAAGTGAAAGGGGCTGCCAAGGAGGGCTGCGCACCTCCCCCCTCCCCTAGTCCTATTAGGACTAGGAGAGGTGGCCGGCCACCTCTCTCTCTTTTCCTCTCCCTTTTTTCCAAGGAGTCCTAGTTGGAATAGGATTGGAGGGGGGAGTCCTACTCCCGGTAGGAGTAGGACTCCTCCTGCGCCTCCCTCTCTCTGGCCGGCCAGCCCCCCTCCCTCCAACCTTTATATACGGGGGCAGGGGACACCCCAAGACACACAAGTTGATCCTTGAGATCGTTCCTTAGCCGTGTGCGGTGCCCCCTGCCACCAAATTCCACCTCGATCATACCGGTGCAGTGTTTAGGCAAAGCCCTGCGTCGGTAGTACATCAAGATCGTCACCACGCCGTCGTGCTGACGGAACTCTTCCTCGACGCTTTGCTGGATCGGAGCCCGAGGAACGTCATCGAGCTGAACGTGTGCTAAGAACTCGGAGGTGCCGGAGTAACGGTGCTTGGATCGGTCGGATCGGGAAGAAGACGTACGACTACTTCCTCTACGTTGTGTCAACGCTTCCGTTGCGATCTACTAGGGTACGTAGATCAGACTCTCCCCCTCGTTGCTATGCATCACCATGATCTTGCGTGTGCGTAGGAAAACTGTTGAAATTACTGCGTTCCCCAACAAGAGGAGTATCCTGATGTAAAAATCATACCCATCCACATTAACCACTTATCCCCAAAACCTCTAGCTTCCAGGATTTCCATAATAGTTCTGTGCTCAATCATATCAAAGGCTTTCTCAAAATCAAGTTTTAGAATGACAAGTTGTTGACCAGAGTGATGACATTGATGTAGAAATTCATAGGCCCAAGCTAAACAATCTTGTATGGATCTATTTTTCAAAAAACCATACTGATTGGTGTGAACAATTTTGAGGATAATCTTCTGCAGTCTATTGGCTAGCAGCTTAGTGATCAGCTTTATGGAGCAGTTTAGCAGGGATATGGGCCTATAGTCATTAGCACTGATTGGAGAATCTTTTTTTGCAATTAAGGTGATAAAAGCAGAATTGATGCTTTGGAGGTTGACTCTACCATGGAAAAAGTCATCAATTAGTAAGTAGAAGTCTGGAGCCATAATATCCCAACAATGCTTGAGAAAGTTGGTGTTAAAACCATCTGGGCCTGGTGCTTTATCTAGGGGCAACTCTTTAACAACATTGTCAATCTCCTGTTTTGTGAATGGTTCCTCCAAGAAAGAAAGACCAGACCTTTTGTGTAGCAGCTCATTCAGAGAAAGTAGATTATGAGTTGGAACAGAAGTATTTAGCCTTTTCTTAAAACGGTTCCAAAGAATGCTAGCTTTATCTGAGTGATCTCTGAAAGTGTTTCCCAATCATCCTGTAGGCTATCAATGTGATTAGCTCTATATTTGATTGTTGCCTTGGCTTGGAAATATTTTGTATTTGCTTCCCCAAACTTTACCCATTTGATTGTTGCTCTTTGCTGCCAGTAAATCTTTTGCAGATTAAGAAGGAAGAGCACATGATGCTTGAGGAAATCCCTCCCGTTCCACTCTACATCTCTGAGAGATCTGAATTCCTCAATAGAATCAAAGAATAGAATGACCTCATTTGTTGCTCTGATAGAACTACTGAGTTGTGATATATACCCTTAGCCCATTCCTTGAATCTTTTCCGCAATCTCTTGAATTTTGCAGTGAGTCTTTTGGCACTGTCTACAGCTACAATTTCCTGTGACCAATTCTGTTGCACAATATCTTTAAATCCTTCAATTTCCAATCAATAGTTTTCAAATCTGAAGATGTTGGGTTTAGGTATAGAAGTTTTAATCTAAACAATGCAAGGTATATGGTCTGATATGGGCTTGGCAAGCGGAATGACCATAGTGCTAGGATACTGGTTGGTCCAAGCTTCCGAAGTGAAGACCCAATCTAGTTTTTCTAGTAAAGGTGCATCCTGCATATTACTCCAAGTGTAGTTTCTACCTTTGAGAGGGATCTCAACCAAAGCAAGTGAGTTAATGGTAGCATTGAACTTCATCATGTCTGAAAGTTTCCTCCTCCTCTGTTCCTATTGTGAGGATATCTAATATAATTGAAATCCCCCAAAACGAGCCACTTCGTGTTATCATGCATTTGAATATCTTGGAACCATTCAAGAAAAGCAACCCTTGCAGCACCCTGGCAAGGGCCATAAATATTTGTAAGAATCCAAGAACCTCCAATGACGGTGGATGTAAATCCGACTGATATAGAGAAATCATTTTGGAATAGAGTTTCTCCTTGAAACACTGAATCATTCCAGGCAATGAGCAGTCCACCAGATGCCCCAACTGAGGGGAGATAATCAAATTTGTTGATCTTTCTTGGGCAAAAGTTTCTAAGAAATCTTGAGTCGAAAGAGTCTCTTTCAGTTTCTTGCAGGCATATAATATCACAATTCGATTCAGTTATCTTGTTATTGAGAGCCAGCCATTTCGCATTATCATTGTGACGCCCCTGATTTGACCGTACACTAATCATACACGCAAACGTGTACGATAAAGATCAGGGACTCACGGGAAGATATCACAACACAACTCTACAAATAAAATAAGTCATACAAGCATCATATTACAAGCCAGGAGCCTCGAGGGCTCGAATACAAGAGCCCGATCATAGACGAGTCAGCGGAAGCAACAATATCTGAGTATAGACATAAGTTAAAAAAGTTTGCCTTAAGAAGGCCAGCACAAACTGGGATACAAATTGAAAGAGGCGCATGCCTCCCGCCTGGGATCCTCCTAAACTACTCCTGGTCATCGTCAGCGGCCTGCACGTAGTAGTAGGCACCTCCAGTGTAGTAGTAGTCGTCATCGACAGTGGCGTCTGGCTCCTGGGCTCCATCGTCTGGTCGCAGCAATCGGGTATAGAAAGGGGAAAAGGGGGAGCAAAGCAACCGTGAGTACTCATCCAAAGTACTCGCAAACAAGGAGCTACACTACATATGTATGCATTGGTATCAAATGGAATAAGGGTAGTATAGGTGGACTGAACTGCAGAATGCCGGAATAAGAGGGGGATAGCTAGTCCTATCGAAGACTACGCTTCTGGCCACCTCCATCTTGCAGCACATGGGAGAGAGTAGATGGTAAGTTCACCAAGTAACATCGCATAGCAATATCCTAACCGATGATCCTCCCCTCGTCGCCCTGTGAGAGAGCCATCACCGGTTGTATCTGGCACTTGGAAGGGTGTATTATATTAAGTATCTGGTTCTAGTTGTCATAAGGTCAAGGTACAACTCCAAGTCGTCCTGTTACCGAAGATCACAGCTATTTGAATAGATTAACATCCCTGTAGGGGTGCACCACATTTCCCAACACGCTCGATCCCCTATGTCCGGACACACTTTTCGGGGTCATGTACGGCCTCAGAAGATCAACACGTCGCAGCCCTACCTAGGCACAACAGAGAGGTCAGCACGCCAGTCTAAATCCTATGGCGCAAGGGTCTGGGCCCATCGCCCATTGCACACCTGCATGTTGCGTACGCGGGCGGTGAGCAGACCTAGCCTCCCTTATACAAGAGCAGGCATTCCAGTCCAACCCGGTGCGCGCCGCTCAGTCGCTGACGTCACGAAGGCTTCGGCTGATACCACAACATCGAGTGCCCATAACTGTTCCCGCGTAGTTGGTTAGTGCGTATAGGCCAGAACCACACTCAGATCAAATACCCAGACCTCATTAAGCGTGTTATTTTGAAGGAACCGCGAACGCCGACCAGGGCCAGGCCCACCTCTCTCCTGGGTGGTCTCAACCTGCCTTGTCGCTCCGCCACAAAGATCCACACAGAGGGTCGTTGGGAAACTATGTCCTTTCAGCCCCCAATTCGTGAATCAACCACAAGTACTCAACGAGCCGACCCGACCTTAGTCACAACATGTATCATATGTAATATGTATAGTATATATCCGTGATCAACACCCGATGTGATCACGGCCCGATAGTACAACATGGCAACTGACAAGAATGTAGGGCCACTGCTGATAAACTAGCATCCTATACTAAGCATTTAGGATTGCAGGTAAGGTATCAACAGTTGTAGCAACAATGACAGGCTATGCATCAGAATAGGATTAATGGAAAGCGGTAACATGCTACACTACTCTAATGCAAGCAATATAAAGAGAATAGGCGATATCTGGTGATCAAGGGGGGGCTTGCCTGGTTGCTCTGGCAAGAAAGAGGAGTCATCAACAGTGTAGTCGATCGGGGAACCAGCAGCGGCATCAGTCTCGGTGTCTAGCGAGAGAAGAGGGGGAAGAAACAATAAATAATAAGCAAACAGATGCATAGCGATGCATGACATGACAAGTAGCGCTGCTAGGGGTACCCTAACACGATATGAGGTGATACCGGTGAAGGGGGGAAACATCTGGGAAAATATCCCTGGTGTTTCGCGTTTCCGGACAAATGAACCGGAGGGGGAAAATTGCGTGCTCGCTATGCTAGGGATGCATGGCGGACGAACGGGTTGCGTATCCGGATTCGTCTCGTCGTTCTGAGCAACTTTCATGTACAAAGTTTTTCCATCCGAGCTAGGGTTTATTTTATATTGCTTTTAAAAGATTTAAATCAATTTTAGCATTTTAATTAATTAATTTAATTCAACATTATCCAGAACAGTGTTTGCTGACGTCATCATGACATCAGCAGTTGACCTGGTCAACCTGACAGATGGGTCCCACCTGTCAGTGACTCTTTGACTAATTAGCAGTAGTTAATTAGGTTAACTAGTTACTAGGTTAATTAATCTTAATTAGTTAGTTTAAACAGAATTAATTAAGTTAATTATTTAGTTAATTAATTAATTATTTTATTTTTATTTATTGAATTAATTAAAAAAATTTAAATTTCGTTCTCATGGCGCTGGGGCCCGCATGTAAGTGGCCCAGGGGGGCCATAGCGGTTACGGGCGTGCGGGGCGCACGGGTGCGGTGCCCGTGCCCGAGGCCGACCACGGGCGCAGCCGCGGAGAGGCCGATCGGCCGGTGCTGCGCCCTGCCGTGGCGAGCCAAGGCAGTGGCTGGTCACGGGAGGGCGGCGTGTGTGCGCGGCGAGCGGCGGGCAGAGCGGCCGCGGGGTGGGCGCGGCCTGGCGAGCGCCGGTACCGCGGCGGTGCGCGGGCGCGTAGGGGAGGCGGCGGTGGCCGGAGCGCGCGGGCGGAGGCGGGGCACGGCAACGGCGGTGGCGCGTGCGAGCAGAGGCGCAGGTAGGCGCGGGCTAGCGGGGAGCGGTAACAGCGGCGGCCGGCGTGGAGCTCCGGCGGGAGGCAGAGGAGAGCGGGGTCGGCAGCAGTGGGGCAAGCGGGCGGCAGGGCGAAGCGGGGCCACGCGGGCGAGGCGCTGGAGAGCACCAGCAGCGACCGCGAGCAACGAGAGGCAGCGGTCGGCGAGTAGCGCGGGAGGGACGGCCACAGCGGAGCAGGGGCTGTAGCGAGCGACGACGCGGGGAGTTCGGCAACGCGGGGTCATCGCGAGCTTCGGGCGCGAGCGGGGGCAAAGAGAAGGGGCCTCACGGGGGGTTTGTAGGGTAGGGGCAGTGGGGGTCGAGGATGGAGACGAGGATGCTCCAGCGTTGGTAGCGGGCTCTAGGGCGCCGATGAGGAGCGGCGGGGTGGCGTGCGGCATCCCCGATCCCGATCCAGGCGAGGGAGGAGCGAGGCATGCGACGGGGTGGCGCCGGCAACGAGCGTCGGTGGCGGGGCACGGGGTCCACGGGTGGCAATGGCGGGGCGCGGTCGGGGTTGAGCCCCGATCCAATTCGGGGGGAGAGGGACGAGAGAGTGGGGTGGGGATCGTGCGGGTGAGTGGGGGTGTGTGTGCTAGGTCATGGGGGGAGTGGGGATTAAAGAAGGCGGGGTGGGTCGTCCAGGGGGCCTGGTAGCCCTGTTGGGCCGAACGGCCTAGGGGAAGGGGTTCTCTCTCCGTTTGTTTTTTTGTTTTGCTTTGTTTTGTTTTTGTTTTACTTTTCCTTTTCTGTTTATATTTTAGAATCTAATTATTTTAGTTTTGTAAAACACATCTTTAACACCTAGATTAGCATACCAGGTTAGATTAGTGCCGTATTGTGTTTAGTGCAAAATTAAATTAATTAAATATTACATTAACTATAAAAGGTAGTTACTTAATTGTTTTACCTACTATTTTAATTATTTTAGAGCCTTTATACATTTTATCAAAGTTTGGTTTCTCCACCACAATTACCTATGCATTATTTGGTTTACTCCGAACATTTTAGTTTTAATATTTGAAAACTTTTATTGTTTGCTCTAAATTCAATTTTAAATTTGAATCGGTTTTGAACTAACGCGAGATTAACAACAGTAACCATGGTGATGTGGCATCATTGACGTGAGATTATTGTAGCCTAATTATCCGGTCGTCACAATCATTAATTCCCCTGATGTTCCAATTGAGAATGTTCCAATTTTTATACATCAAATGTTTATGATTTGGTCTGGTAAGGTGTAATAAGATTTGAGCAGGAAAACAACGTTCTGCGGATCAATTATCTTTTGGAATGCCGAACAATCTTTCATGGGGCAAACAGTTCTCGTCCAATTTAGAGCACAAAAGGGACCAGACATAACTGTTTCTAGCAGATACCTCCAAATATATGAGTTTGTGTTATATCTTACAACACCCTCAAATTCAATGCGGGCAAAGAGTTTCGAGCGCAAACTAGACATTAAACTTATAGAAGTTGGCAAGCACACTGAGTTCATTTCGTACATTAAGCAAAGATGTCCAAGCTCCAAAGCACTATAAATTAACTATCTTATGAAAAAAGTAGTCTCTCAAGGTTTTGCCCCAGCTTTCTTCTTCTGCAGTCCAGTAGTAGAAGCATTACCAGCTTTCCCCTCTTTCTTCTTCTTTGGTTGCTGCAGCATCTCTTCTGAACAATCCTGAGCAGCAGCCTTGCAGAAGGAGACAGAAAGATTTTTAACCACCTTAGGAGTAATATTTGGAGGAACGGTATTACAGGGGAAGCAGTTTTTGGTCTGGCAAGTCTGTTTTCTGAAACCATTATTGAGTAATTGTAACCTATCACTCCTTCTTACCTCTGTATCAACCAGATGTGCTTTCTCCTTCCTTTTCTTGGAAACATAGACGGCTGTTGTGGTGGAAGGCAGAATTGGTTTTGGTGCTACAGCAGGTTTGCTCTGGGGTGTGGAGAAAGCTATTACAGAAGAAGCTTCTTGTTCCATCTCCTGCATTTTGCAATTGGGAGCATGCTGAGAAAGACAGGTGACAGGCATAACAAAAGGTCTGCATTGTGACTTATTTGCCCCTTCTAAAATATAATGCCATAACTGAGAGGAGAGCAGAGCTTTAGCCCATTCAAAATTATCAGGTGTTAACAATGCTAAAGTGATGAAGTCAGCCCATTCCTTTGATACCTGGATTGTATTGTCAGTAGCTTCTGTTGGGGCAAAATGTTTCTGCCATAGGGCAATGCCTTCCACTCCCACGATCTCCTTGCTGCCAGCTATCTTGGCCTGAATAACAAGATCTGCCACATTTGGCAAGTGAACAGCACCCACAGTTATGTTGTTCTTGAAAAGAGGAACAGGAAAACCAGGTGGTGGCTCATCTGATGAGGTACCTGAATTCTGCATAGTGTTGTTGAGAACCTTATTTTCTGCATCAGCATTAGTGACTTGCATTGGCAGCAGATCTGTTAGAACTGGGTCTAGGAGAGTGTTGATATCTGTTTGGACAGTAGTGTCTGAAGTAAATTGTCCTACCTCATCTGCAGCAATTTGAGCATCCTTTTGCAGCATTGTCTCTGCAAGGGAAACTGAGGAGCATCTGTTGGTGCAGCAAACTATGGAATTGGTGCCAGTTCAGAATCAACGACCAAAGTGAGAGCACTTTGCAACTCATCTGCCCATTTCTCTGTCTGGTTTGTGTCGTTCAGTTGTGGCACAAGGCAAACGGTCCCCTTACCAATTTCAGGAAACAAAGTCTCAGGATTATGAAAGTTGATCTTAGGTTGCTCAAACGTAGGAGGTAGGATATCTTGAGCTGGGATTGGGGCATTCAGAGGCTCAAGAGGCCGATCAAACTGAACAGGCAAATTGAGATCAAAACCAATCTGAGGAACTGGGAGCACAGGTGGCACTATTGGTGCAAGTAGCTCAAGAGGCTCATTGTTCCTTCCACCAACAGATTCTTCTGAGCTAGCACTAATATCAGGCAGCCCTAGAGAAAGGGTAATGTCACTGTTGCCCTCTTCCATGACTTGATCTACAATTTGATTTTCCAACGGATCCATCAAATCATTTAAGGCAATCAGGTCCCTTGCCTGAACTGCAGGGACATTATTTTGTGGAGCTGGAGGCATAGCCCAGTGGTCCCACTCATCCTCTGCGACTTGCTCTACATGGGCTTCAATGTCATGTTCCTTATTATGGTGGTTCTGATCTTGCTGCTGGTGAATTTCTGGATTGAAAGCTATGGGACCCAAAAACAGATTATGTTGGTGTGGGTGGTGGAACTGCTCTGGGGGGCGTGGGTGTGGATTGCCATCCACAGGTATCGGATCTTCTTCTGCAGTTCCACCTCCTAAAAGTTTATCTTGAAAAATGACAACTGGACATGTCTAGGATTGACCTGACAGATTGTTTCCACCTGAAACCAGAATACTGATGGGGATGTGTGTGAGGGCATCAATTCTGACTTTGACGACAACTGCAGCATCTGAAGATTTGGTTCTATCCCAAGACAAAAGCCTACCAAAACTAGCTGTAGCATTGGATAATACATGAAAGTTGCACAGATCTGCTGGAAAACCCACAAGAAAGAGCCAAACATCTCTATTGAGACTGTAATTTTTCCAATTCAGACCTTCATTATGTCTCTGGAAGACCACATGCACATCATCATAAGGGAAAGGGCTCCCATTAACAAGAATATCTCTATCTTCTGCACTATTAAGCCTTACAAAAGCCTGCCCAAAAGGACATCTGGTAATGGCCTTGAAACTAAGAGAAACTCCGAGAGAACTTCCCTGATATTGGCGAAAATGACTTCACCTTGCGGCATGGGGACCAAGGTTGCGATGGCCAAATCCTCATTGGTCGGGAGCAGGTCACGATGGAAAACTCTAACACGTGCTGGTCGACCTTCAACTTCAATGGCGTGACAGCCCGGAGGAAGGAACGGTGATGGATCAAAGGGGAAAGTGGCCATAGGATCGGGGGCGGATGGGCTCGGAACTTCGGCGGAGAAGGCTACCGGAGCAGATGAGTTGTGCCGCAGTTGTAGAAAGCGGTGGGAATGCGAGTCGTCTGGGGGTGTAGTGTGGCTGTGAAGTGGACCAAGTCGAGACGGAGATGACGAGAGGGGGATGCATGTATCCCTGACATTGAGGGCCCGCCCCAGCACTTGATTTCTATTTTGGGTAGGTGCCAAAACAGGGTAGATATGCTGCTGAAAAGTGCCATCACTATGGGAAGTCGTAGCGTTAACCGTGCCCGAAAAACGGCAATTATCTTTAATATGGCCCAGGCGCCTACAACCCCTGCATCTAATACGACTGGTGCAGCTGGGCCGCAGATGGCCCACAGATAGGCACCGGATGCAAAAGTTGCCTTTCGTAGCCCCTCCAGATGTGTTGTTAGGCCCATTGGATGGCCCAAGAATTTGAAAACCCAAAGATCCCGCTCTGCCTACAGTAATGTTGTTTGGGGAAGTTAATGCAGCATTGATGGCCGGCGATGATTGCGTCAATCTTGCTGAGACAGGGATCGAGCGCTGATTCTTGGGAACTTGATGTTCGCGAGGAGAGGAGAAGAATCTTGCAGATTGGGCAACATTGGCATATGATCTACGATCGCTGGAGCGATCAACCACTGCCCATTCTTGATCAAGCTCTTGTTGGTATAGACGAAACTCCTTTTGATAATCAGGACCACCATTACCCCAGAAAAGGAAACCCAAGCTGAAAAGATCATTAACAAAATTTCCCCCCTTCATGATGGCAAATCCAACTTCTTTTGAGGACACACTGAACTTGAAAGACCAATTTTGCAGACAAGAGACTTTGAAACGGGAGGCGTGACCTCCAAAGCAAGATTGCAAAATGAGACTAACGGACTCACAGTTGATACGAAGCCTGGATCTGGAAATCTCAGCCACAAGAATGAACTCACGCAGCTTTCTCCCATCGAAGTGATTGACAAGAACACCAAACTGCTTCCAGATGTAAGCTTCAAAAGCCAATCCCATCTCAAACTTAAGATCTGAGAGCGCCATGGGGGAGAGCGCGATTCGGCAGATGGGGCGTGTGGTGGCCGTCAGCTGCCGGAGTAGCGGCCGACGGTTTGGTGACCGTCGCGGCCGGAGTGGCCCGTGGCGCTAGGCGAGGAGCCAGCCTCTACTGAATGCAGTTCACCATGCTCATAAAAATTGGTTCATCTTGTTTCTTAAAATGTCCACGCATTAGAAAATTGTTCATCATGTATTTACAAGAATGTTCATCATGTGCTTAAAGTTGTTTATAGTTTACTTAAAAATTTATCATGCATTAAAATCATTATATATATGAAAAATATTTGTTTATTTTTTAAATCAAAAAGTAAATTTAAAGAAGGACCAAAAGTAGCGAACAGGAAATATCTAGAAACAAACAAATTATTCCTGAGATATCCAGAAACCAACAAAATGCGTGCTGCTGGCAGTAGGCATGGTATAGCAATGGCAGCCTTGCCATTGCCTTGTGGAAACTAGCCGGCCAGGACTTGGGAGCACGTGGGCGGGCTTTGGATCGGAGCTCAGCTACTTGCGGCGTCCACTCTTCCAATCAAAAGAGAAAAAGGTTGCGGCGTCCATTCAAAATAAATACTCTCTATTTTATAAAAATGCTCTTATATTATATGACGGAGGGAGTAAATTCTTACAGCACTAGTCTCACGGTAACACACAATGAGGTTGGTTTCAACTTGCTAGAACATGATTAATCATCTAGCCGCCCTGCGCGCGTAATATGGTCCAACTTAATTATAATCAGGAGAATGAGGAGCGTACGTGCGCGACGATGCGAGTAGCTTGGAGAAACAGCAGATTGATATATATCCCAAAGAGAAAAGGTCGTTCCTCGATGTGGTGATCTGGTGACATTGCTCCGAAATCGGTTTGATTAAAGCAAATGAAAGTAACTATAAATTTATTATTTTCAGACTCTGGAAAGTTACTGTAGTGAAGAACAAACTTCATCAAGTAAAAAGTCACAAGGGAAATCAAATTGGAATTCATAGAAGAGGTTCATCACATCGGTCGATCTACGCGGACGGTACATATCCCCCGCGAATTATTCATCCAAACAAATTTCATAAGATGACAAAGAAGATGAAATAAAATGCTACCAGCCGTGCATGGGCCATGCATGATCCAGCTAGATCCAATTCACGATGAGCAAGAAGAGGCGGCAGCAGCAGCAGCAACAGGCTTCATGGCTTCAACGGCGATGTTCGTCGGCGGGGGGCGTCCGAGGAGCATGGTAGTCGGCGCCGAACTCGTTGACGACCTCGCGCCTGTGGAAGTTGCGGTGGCAGCCACACGCCGCGCAGAGGAGCATGGCAGCCTCGTCGACGCCCATTAACACCGTGAACTCTTGGCAGCCGTCGACGGCGTAGCGGCCGATTCCGATGGCATGGTTGCGCTGGCACTCCCTGTACCGCACGTAGGCTGCCCCCGCGCCGTCACCTTGCTCCCCGTTGACGGCGGGCTGGTCCTGCCGAGACCCCATGGTAGGCGCGAGGTGAACGTTTGAAGGGGAAAACAAGTAGCAATAGGAATAGCTTTGCTGCCACGCCTTGGATGGATCGATGGATGGAAGGTGTCATGCTTATATAGGTGATAGTGACTACTTTGGCATTGCAAACTCATGGTTACAAAAATCCACAGTAAACCGATTCCGTGCCACGTGTCTGGGGCTTGGGGCATTTGCGCCTTAGGCTAATTTGGCACGTGGTTATACTTTGTGAAGAAGCAAAACAAACTTTGTTTTGTCTGTAGTTTTTGTTTCCTATATGGACAGTAGATAGGTTCGAACGTGTGCCAGTGAGCGGTTCTATATTTAGCTCATAATCATTTCAGTAATTTACAAGGTAACTCATGGAGTGAAATCAACACGCCATTGGTTTCGTGCATGGTGCATTGAAGCCTCTTGGTTGTGTTGACGCGACACTATGTGCGGCTACAAAGCCGAGGGAACATTTTTGGTTTATATTGATTTATACTAAACTCCATTAGTACTTTACAAATACTCCGCTCTTTTAAATTGCTTAATATATATGTGCTCGCTTTTCTAATCGTTTGTTGTATTTTCTTTATACAGTAGAATAATGAGCCTCCAGCCAACACAAAACCACCATAATTAAGCACGTATTAGAGCAACTGAGTATCTCAGTTAAGTCTTTTTCCTGCGTGGTAGTATTCATATATGCATATGCGTGACACTGACTACATGAGCATTGCCAGCACATGGCTTCATAAACCAATGGTAAACCATGGTAAAAAATGGGACGTTGGTTCCATGCCACGTGTTTGGGGCTTGGGGCATAGTATGTCCTAATTTGGCTCGGGGTTGTACTTCGCGGAAAAGCAAAACAAACTTTTTTTGTCTGCGTAGCTTCCGTTACTTCATGGACGGTAGATATAGGCTTGCCAGCTACGTCTTGTGCAATCAAATTGGATGGTGGATAGAGTCTCTAGGTAAGATTTCACACGATTACTTTTGAAAAAAAAAAACATATGCTAGTAATCGGCCCTATATTTTTCTTGTAATCATATTGCTAAGTAACAAGAGGAACTCATCCAGTGAAATCACCATGGCATTCATTTCGTGTTGGAGCCTTTTGGTTGTCTTGGCGCGACACTGTGTGCGGCAACAAGTGAAGCGGACACTTTCAGTTTGTATTCACTTACACTAGCTCCATTAGTTTACGACTAATAGTGTGCTTCTCTAAACTAGTTTTTCTGCAAGAAGCTTCTTTAAACTGGCTCGTATATAGTATTGTGTGCATATTGTTTTTCTATATTGTTGCATTTTTTCATGCGGTAGAATCATGAGCCCCAAACCAAGATGAAGCCACCATAACCACGTATTAAAGCAACTGCATTTCCTGATTAATTTTTTTATTGTGTAAGAACAAACCATTTGTTAGTATCTAGGAATATATTTGACTTGTAATAATCATATCACTAAGTTAAATGTAGAGCACCTTGGTGCAACACTATATATGCGGCTACAAACAAAAGTGAAACACTTTTGGGTTTTATTCATTTATGCCAGCTCCATTATTATAACTATTTTGCTATTTTCAAATTGGTTAGTATAGAGTATTTTGTGCATCCTTGCTTTGTATCATTTGTTGCCTTTTCTTCTTATAGTAGAACCATGAGTTCGGCTGGCCAATTGGTGGACACATGGATCGCTAGCCCCCCCCCCCCCCCCCCCCCGAAAAATGTTCTCAAAGTAGAAAAATTGTTAGCGAGTTGAAAAGTTTTAAGAATTTAATAAATGTTCATAAATTTGAAAATTAGTCACAAATAAAAAAATTGGGAATTTACAGAAGTTCAAGATATGCAAAACTTGTTCGCGGATTCGAATAAATGTATAAACCTCACCCAGGAGTCACAGATCCAATGATCGCTGAAGCACACTACCACTTCGTGATGGAGTTATCTTCACAAATCTTTGAGGCTTTGCTGATGTGGTGATTGAGATGAATAGTCTAGAGATCATCATCTCTAGAACTCTCGCCTCAACAATCGCTCTGTTGTGGCACCTGTTTTATTTGAAATTGAAGAGCTAGCACATACTTTCAATTCCTTTGTAATTCAGCATGTAAAGAGGAAAAGTAAAGGTCCAGCTTACTCATTCGGTAAGCGTGCTTGCACTGTGACTGTCACCGAAAGTTGGCTCTCCGGGACTCCTAGTTTTCTGGTCAACGGCTTCTTAGTTGATTGCCCAGCAAACACTTTTATATAAATAAAGCTCTCAGTTATCCTAAAAAAAACATACCCCTATGAGCATTTCGGAGACAATAAGGTGGCATATAATCTTGAGATTGATGAAGTCATCATAAGCACCTCGTAGTCGACGGGAACTTCTCATCGCCGAAAATCCCAAAATAAATCCTGGAAAATGCAAGCACCATGACTTGAACCCTGGTGGGTTGGGGATACCACTATCCTCTTAACTGTACAACCAGAGGTTGGTTCGCTCATGTTTTATCAGCTGATGGTTAGTATTGGGGCTAACTGTAAAGTGGACTTTTGGAGCACGGGGCACTGAAACACGTTTTTTAACCCCTGAAGTATGGTGCTTAAAAGTTTCAACTCTTTTAACATGGATATTGAATACGTATGATGTGGTCTAAGTACATGTTAAATTTCGGCCCAAAATAATACTCCCTCCATCCCGAAAAGATTGTCTTACATTTGCCTAAATACAAATGTATGTAGACACATTTTAGTATTAGATGCATCCGTATATAGATAAATCTACGAAAGTTCTTTGGTATAGAGGTAATATGTTGTATTATATGCTACACAAAGAAGATAAAATTCCAGCCCAAAATCAACAAAAAAAACCCTATTTTTTTCCATGTATCTATACTTTTCTTTTATATCTCATACATGTAAGCACATATATTGATGAAATTCAAATTGGCACAATTATGCTACGGCAGTGTACATGCATGCACAGAAATTTTCGGCTTTTTCCAGACCACAAAAGACCATATTTTTTACCTTCAAAATAGTTGGGTGCAATGTGCCGCGCTCATATATACGTGCATAGACTTATCTCTATGAATATACACATGCACACCCTGCCCTTATGAACACCTTCGAGAGACTAACCAGCATGTCATCTTAAGATTTTACGAAGGCACCGTGGACGTCTGTCCTTCTAACCATCCAACCATTCACGTGGTAGGTAGCTTTTGGTAGGTGTTGGTACTGTTGGTTGCTGTAGAGTACTTCTATCTGGTTTCTAGATGAAAATTGGAGGGAATCCTTTCGCTAAAAATAGTCCCTGAATATTTTCCTAGTCTCGTCCTAGGTGTCAGACTTGCTCTTGCAAAACCATAGTGATAAATATTCTACTTGATCAATACACATCGGTTATAATAATGTGCTTTGAGGTCGATATTCTATTTTTAGAGGTGCCTTTCGTTTTTATCGAGCAATTCCCACAATAGTCCATTTTCAAACCCCCAAAGACTAGCGGGTTTGCTCCTCGCTCGCCCTTATTGATCCTGATGATCAAACTAAATCTCGAAATAAGTATTAGGGCCTATATATCTAGATTGACGGAGTACATATAACCATTACCATATTTGTCTATCCCATTCTATCTTGTCGACACTTGTGCCTTTCATTTTCATGGACCTTTGTGCTTTGCTTCTATTGGCCAAGTTCCTCTATGTAATCATCATGGAACAAAAACCTTCGTAGCCGCCTGATCCCTTCTGACGTGGTAGCCTTTCCATTTCCTATACTTATATGATGGCTTCCCCGGTAAATAATTAGTGTACATGCTGACTACTCTGCTTCAGTAGTGTGTTAATTAGTAACCTGATTACGAGTATCCGAACTTGTCAAAGTAAGGGTGGCAGGTACTACTCCCTCCCTATCGGATTGTAAACCAGGAAATGGAGGGCCTGAAGAGCTATCTCTACCAAACATATATGATCATGTCTTGTGTAAAGCTATCTACTCCAGCTTTAGAAGAAATGACAAACAGAACATGTCTATGTTCGGTGCTACGAAGGTTGCCGTCGGCATAGAATAAGATATTCTTGCCTTGCCCTTGTTTGTTTCCCGTGATATTTTTTGTACCGTTGGAGGTGTGCCAAAGATGATGTGTCTCAAATCTGGTTCTTTGGGCGACTTTTTCTTCAGCAGGTTTGTTTTGATCATGTTGTCCTACGAAGCGCACAACGCCATTGTGCACCATGGTCCCCTGGCTCCAGCTCCGACAAACCAAAGTTGGCTGTCCTTAGCCTCATCGCGGAGCATGTGAAATAATACCTCGTGATCAGCAAAGTTTTGAATTCGGCATGAGTGCACATCAAATTTTAAGTTCCAGTTTGTGAAACTTGTGATTTTGTCGTTCTTTGTATCAAGTTTCAGCAAATGAAACTTAATGCAATTTTGAAAACTCGTCAAAACAAATGCAAATGGGTTTTATTTTAAAGTCCTCGTCACAAGAAACATGAATATGAAAACAAAACTTAATTTAGACTTTTAGCTCGTAAGATACAAGTGATAGAAAATCAAAATCCAAAAAAAGGGGGTCGATGCCCCTGCCCCTGTGGGACTGAGCTTCGGTGCCGTAACTGCGGGTGTCTTTGGGTCAGTGGCATTAGGCCCAACAGACGGCTGGCCCATATGTCACAGACCCAAAGGCACCTACAGTACTGAAGCAACGTCCGCCCCGGTGTATCACAAATCCTATTCCGGCTTCAATCCTCCTTTTGAAAGAAAAAGGTATTATTGGGCTCGATCCCATGTTGTTTTTTAGAAGAAAACAAAGTCCGCCTTCAATAAAAAATGACCATGACCCGGTATACATATCAATAGTTATCTCTTGTACTCTAAAACTACTGATAGCCGCCGATCAAGATTGTTTCATCTTTTGCACTTGCACCATTCCTGAATCCTGAAATAACAAAATTGCACAATAAAAGCCAAGGCGGCAAACACAAATACAAACTGATCATTCATGAATTCTTGATCGATCGCCTAACACTGCCAAAAATGAGACATTAATCACCTACTAGTGTTACGTAGTCGTTTCCATTAGTTATACACATATAGCTCCTTTTTTAAAAGCAACTCTTGATTGGATCCTGAAAGAAACCTTAATTTGCCCGGCCGAGCACCGCGCGACTGCGCCAATGGATTTGTTAGTTATCGTCACATTGGTAGCGTACTCATCGTACGTACAAGAGAAAAGTTCTCCGAGCAAAGCATCTATACACGTCGTAGTCTCTCGCGAGAGCTAATACCATCATCGTCGTATATATACACAAGTCTACTCAGTGAGATACACGCATCGGTGATCGGTCGACCCAAGATGGCAGCAGCCAGCAGAGAGGAGCGGTGGAGCCTCGCCGGCAAGACGGCCCTCGTCACCGGCGGAACCAAAGGAATCGGGTACGCCCTCTACATGCATGTTCCTTTCATGCATGCTACTGTATTTTGTTACGAGGTAAATACACCAGAAGTCTTAGAACTTGTACGTGACGATCAGTTTGGTACATAAATTTATAAAATACGCGATTCTAGTCATCAAACTTGCATGAAGGTGCAAATACAGTCACATTTGACGTACACGGACGTATCCGCTACCTGCATGGCACACCAGCGTGGCAAGGGCCCGCTGTCAGTGGCTGATAACAGTGCATGTGATTTTTAAGACCCTTGGATTTCTTTTAAACAGATCGTTGCTGGGTTCCACTCGTCACTGTACAGTGTAAATAAAAATAAGCAAGAAAAATAGTATGGGTGAGAGCGTTAGCCCCGATGACTTGATGCACCACACCTAACAATGCTTCATGCCCCCTAAAAAAAGCAATTCTTCATGCCTAATAGTGAACTACTAAGATACTAGTAAATTGCACGTGCTTTGCACGTCACATGTAACAATACCGAGAAACTAATAAACATACTTTGAACCTTCTTAAACTTAAATAGATATACTATGATTGAATGAGTTGGAATTTGGGTTAAGTTTCCCATTCATAAAAGTCTTGTCTCTTATGTTATATCTGTTTTTGCCACTTACATCAAGTTTAGTTAGCTTAGAATGTTTTTTTTTCCTTTGTCTCAGCTTCTTTCTCTGGTGATGTGGGCTAATTTCTTTATTGCTGCATGTTGAGACTCAACAGGAAAACATGACATGGAAAAATAATAACAAAACATGAATATATGTGGGAAGTTGATCCGCTGAAAAATAAACCCCTAATTTTTAGGAAGCGAATTAGTTCAAGTTCTTGAACAAATATAGCGTACAATTATCCCTAGAAATTCTGTTTGTAGCTTTTCAGCGAAACTAATGCCAAATATATTTAAAAAAATAAAATGCCATTTGTTCTGGGACGATCATCAGCCACCGGTGTCCATTGCTCGCAACATTGCTGCTGATATACTCCTCTGGCGTTGGTGGTGCGGGTGCTCTATCTGTAAGGAGCATTGCTTTGCGTACGACTATTCCCATACGGCACTCTAGATCACACCGTCCTTGTATAGAGCAAGCCGCTGCCCACCACCCGATCAGGAATCGTACAAAAAACGTATATCCAAGTGTCGTACGTACAGCAATTTCGATCTGTAAATCCGTTCTCGAGGCTTGGGTGCAACTGTTCACCGCCCTAGTGCAATATCCTGTGTTGTACACAGCACGGACATCTCTCTGCCGATCTGGTTGATCTTCCCAAGCTGTAAACAATATGCTCCCTGCAAATGGCAAGTTATTTATGAAAATGTTGGGCAGTTTCTGCAACCCTCCCCCCCCCCCCCCCCCCCCCCACCCACCCCCTCACTCCCAGCCCGTGGGCCTTATGGAAAAACATATTTGTTCTTTATGTTGTCAGTTGATGGGTCGGTGTTGCCAAATAGGGGACTGATCTGCGCCGGCGCCGGCCCAACGATTCGGCCCGTCGCGCGCGGGACATCAGATCCAATTACGTTAGACCATCAGATCTAGGTAAAAACAGTTCGTCCCAGCTCCCTTCTTCCTCTCGCAGCACCCTTGTCTTCCTCCCCGCATCTCGCGCACGCTCCCTCCTGCATCTCGTGCAGCTCGGCGGGGCGGGGGGCGCGCTCTCCTCCTACCCGCCTCCCTCCAGGTCGCAGCAACGCTCCTCCCCTCCTGCTCCTTGCTAGTTCTCGTTGCCGGGATTCGTGGGAACCCCACACCAGCATCTTGTTTTCGTGCTCCCCGTTTGCGCTTGAAAATGGATGTAGCAAAAACTTCGCCAGTAGTAGCAAAATCCATCTATGGTTGCAGCAAATCATCATCGCCGCCGTCGCGAGGTCATAGCTCTGCCTTGATGGAGGTAGCAAAAAACTTTGCCGGTAGTACCAAAAAATAACTACAGGTACAACAAAACTTGTCATCGCCGGTGCCCCACGACCATCCTCTGTTTGTATCAAAATGAAGCCGGTTGTAACTAACAACGGAGCCGGTTGCAGCTTTTTGGCGCCGTCCATGGCTTCCGTCGTGTATGGTTGGAGCTTTTTTTTTTGCCGGTTGAAGCTTTCCTGTAGCCAGTTGGAACAAAATTAAATGCCAGTTCCAGCTCGCGCTCTGCCCGGTTCCAGCAAAACAGTGATGGTTCCAACTCCGGCGATGGCCGGTTGCAGCAAAAAAGGATGTTGCTTCCAGCTCCGAATCCAACCGCTTCTAGTAAAAAAACTGAGCAGAGTAGCGTGCTCCCCGAGAAGGAGATGGAGGTGTGGAGGAGGAACTGGGAGAGGGGAGGAGGGAGGCTTGCGGCGTTGGATCTCATCGGGGGCACGTGCATGGCGGAGGGTGCCGCGGGCGCGGCCGGAGACATGTGTGCTGGTGGGTGCGGGCGGGGGCTGGTGCCTGTGATGCGGGTGCCCCGGCGTCCTCGTTGTGGGGAAGAAGATGGGGAAAAGAACGATTGGAAGCAGTGCTCTCGTCGCCTTGTTTTTTTTCTAAGGGGTGCTCCCATCGCCAATCGCACGATCAATAGCGATCGCAGGGCCCGCGCGCGTCCGGCGGAATGTTTCGGCCGGGGCGCCTTTCCCTTGCTAGTAGTACTGGCTAGGCTTACTGCAGAATGCCTACCATTACCACGTGTCATGATTTTTCTTCCTACTCCATTTGTACTCACAATTTCTTCGCACATAGACATACGTGAGATTATGATGATGCTTCTTCTCGAAAGAATTTGTGGGCTGACCTCTACGTTCAATTGAGGAAGTATTCTGGCGTAAATATACAGCAGATGGATTTATTGAGTGGTGAGTTATTCAAACAGAATGGCCCAAAGATCGAAGAAGTTTTGTGCTGAAGTGGGTGCTAGGTAGTAACCTGCGGGCACTTATTTTACCAAGTTATAATAGTTCACATTTACATATAATCTTTTTTAAAACAGTATGATATATATGTTGATTAGAGAGAAACTCCATACTCTGTTTCTCTCCTGATAATCATCGGAAAGCAGCTGCATTTGTAATATCTCGAAATGGATTACGTGCATGTACCTAAATGAACCTTGCCAAATGATTGTTTGAGATATCCTTGTGTTCCTTCATATTTATATATTTTTTATACATAACCAGTCGTGCAAATTAAATTGAGTCGTCACATCATAGAATATATCATGGAAAAATATATTTCATATGAGATCTATAGAATTAGTGAATTATATGGCAGCCTATAAGATAGGACCAAAAAAATTAAAAGCTTTCTAGACATGAACACCAACACTTGGCGGTCGGGAATTTTGCATAAGCAGGACATTATTAGATTTCTCATTGGTTGGAAAGTACAGATCATCAAAATAGAAAATGAAAAGCTTTGTGCACACACAAACACTTGGTGTTCAGAATTTATATTGTGAGCTATTATTTCATTTATGTTGGATTAGAAGGCACAGGTCAACAAAAAACTGGCGCTACCATGAGAATAACTTCAAGTTACCTGTTTTCCAACTTCATAATGTTGAACATGTAGTATCACGTGATCCAAATTATACAAGTTTCCAACGATGCTCATACGCCACTACCAACAATGCCAGCTCTTCCCGCAGGATGGTACAGTGGGCGGGGATGATACCCAACGCACCGGTTTTGTGTTCCACACACCGAGGACGGCTCCGGGAGCATAGGGCGATCTGGTGGCCTGAGTGGCGAGGGACATGGAGAGGGAGGCGGTAGAGGGATGGCACAGGGAGAGCTCGGCTGGAGGAGTGGTGATTGTGGTGGCGACAGATCTGCGATCTAGAGATCTAGTACATGCGGTGCAGCGATCGATTTCTAAAATGCAGAGAGATGATGGGCATGATCCGCCATGGTCTGAGCGATCTCGCAGTAGAAGAGTCCGGAAGGGATAACCTTGTCGGTTCCAGCCTCTAGGTGTTTTTTTTTCTTTTGACATCGGTTCCAGGTGGTTCTTCTTTGACGGGGGGTTTCCAGGTGGTTCTAGTTGCCCGGCGTGGACTCCCAAAGCAAGGGCGCACGCATCAACATTTTACCAATGTGCACGTGGAAGGATCTAGTACAACACAAGAATTTATCTGACGGCTCACAACTCTTGGATTTGCCAATTCTCAGCCGTTGGATGGAGTAGATCCAATGGATGATAGCGTAAGTTATTGCCACACTATATAGGGGTATAGATATATCAGGATAAATATACATATTAAAGATGCAACCTTTTTAGCAACCAAAGATGCATTTTATAATTCCCCAAAAAAGATGCTTTTTATAAACGAATAGAAGAAGAGCCAGGGTAACCACTAGACAAGACGACGGTTGATGCCTTAAATGAGATAAATTTACTTTTTAAATATGGGTGAGCGAATTTTTTCAATCCATTCAAAAATAAATTGTTGGTTTGTCCAGAAAAATTACATACGTTCATTCTGACCAATATTTTCATTTAACCATATTTTAAAATTTTAAAATTTTAAATTCATACAAAACATCATTGATTTGTCCGAAAGAATTTACGCACAATCATTCTACGCTGTATTTTCTTTTATCTAGATTTTTAAATTCAAAATTACTCAAATTCAAACAAAATTAAGTTTTTTCTGAAAATTTATGTACATTCATTATGCACTATATTTCCTTTTATTTGGATTCTTAAATTTAAGATTATTCAAATTCAGACCAAAAATCATTTGATTTTTCCAAAAGAATTAATGTACATTCATCAGCACTATATTTCCTTTTATGTAGATTTTATAATTTATAATTATTCGAATTCAAACAAAAAATTTGCTGATTTGTCTGAAAGAATTTATGAAACTTTGACTATTTCAAGGGTGAGTGGATTTTTTTGGATGGTACAGATTTCTTTTTAAACTACATGAACATTTGTGTCGATTGTATAATTTTTCTTAATGTCACAAACATTTTTCTGAAATGTGTGGAAATTTAGAATGCAACATACATGTTTCTAATTACGTGAAAATATTTTTATAATGTTTAAATAATTTTTAAAATTTCACATACATTGATTTTTTAAATGCCACAAACATCAAAATATAAGTTCTTTTCTTACATACAGCAAAAGAGATGGCAATATAAAGAATGTTTATCCGTATATGATATTGAGTCGCCTTAGACGGTTTGTTAGCTCAGGCACAAGCGACCACGAGGTCACAGGATAGAACCGCGGAGCTACCTTTTTTGGTTATATATTTCGTCTTTAATTATTTGGTCCTTGTTGAAGGATAATAAATATGATCGTGCAAATTGAATATGAATCATCATTGGTCTGATGGCAGTGCGTGCGAGGCTACTAGCAAGCTGGTCCTTGATTAGAAACACACTCGTCCCTTTTTGTTTTCCATTTATTTGAAGGGCTCCTTACATAAATACAAAAACCTTGAGGACTTTTATGCAAATTTATCATGCATGTAAGGGCACAGTGGCTGACGGCGGGCCCTGGCCATGCTGGCGTGCTACTAAGGCAGCGGATACACATGCGTACGCGAAATATGACCGTATTTGCACGCTCGTACAAGTTTGATGACTAGAATCACGTATTTTACAAGTTTGTGCATCAAACTGACCGTCGTGTGCAAGTTGTATGACTCCCAATGTATTTACCTCTTTTGTTACTCATCACACACACACTCACTTGCGTAAGAGCATCTCCAACAGTGGCGCTAAACAGGCGCGGCGCCGCAAAATCGTCCGTTTTAGTGCGCGCGCAACCCGGCGGATGGCTCCAGCGGGCGCGCAATAGCCGCACGCGCGGTATAAGCAGTTGGGCGCGCGCGTGGAAGCGGTACCTCGCGCGGTGTATTTGCGGCGCCCGCTTTCGCGCGCGGCACAGTCGACGCTCGCGCTGCGCGCTCTTCTTCTCCCTCTCCAAAGCCCCGCGCGCGCCGGCGCCGGCGACCCGCAACCATGGACGCACGCGCCCGCACCCCGCTCATCCCGTCCTATAGCCGTGACCCCCCCTCCCCCGCCCCCGCCGCCACAAACCGTAGCCCGGGTGGCATTGGCCTCGCCGCCGCCGGAGCTCCTCCGACGTGCGGCCTCACGCGCGGCCTCTTCATGCCGCCGCGGATGACCTCGGCGGCGGGTGGCGTCGCGCCGGCGCCGGCCCGAGCCGCCGCCCCCTCCTCCTCAAAGGTCCCCAATGCGGCGCGGCTAAAGAAGGGCAAGACATGGGCGAAGAAAAACAAGGCGGCGGACGGCTCCGGCACCTCCAAGGCGAAGAGGAAGAAGCTTGCGGGGCGTGCGACGGGCGCGGCGGCTGCCGAAGCGCCGGCAAGCTCACTCGTTGAGCCGGCGGCCGGCGTGCACAACATGTTCGACGAAATGCCTTCAAGATAAAAAAAATTCTAACTTTTCATTTTTTTTGTTCTTTTTTTAATGCATTCGTCACATATAGATAGCTTATTTGCATTGTGCAAAAAAAATTATAGTCTCAATGATGACGCATACATGTCAACGATTGGTGTTGGCTCCAACAATTCACATTGGTCTCAAACCAATGACATGCATTTTGAAGACCATGAGTTCGAGGTGGACGAGGAGGGTGAGGGCATTGTCGACGCACGGAAAGGAAGAGCGGGCAATCACACCAACACCGATGACATCTTACTTATGCAATACTTGGTTGCAAGTGTCGAGGAATCCATCCGTTGGAGGCGATCAAATTAGTGATGCTTATTGGAACCGGATGAAGGAACACTTTGATGCTTGCAACGTGAGTGGAATTGACCGCTCCAACCGATCACTTAGGTCCTGGTGGTCGACAATCAACTCGGATTGTCAAAAGTGGGCGGCTTGTCAAAAGGCGGTTGACAAGTTGAACCCAAGTGGCACAAATGAGGACGATAGAGTAAGTGCCATTTCATCTTACATGTTGGTGCTAAACTTGCTTTGTTTTGCTTGTTGTTGATGCTAACTTGCTTTCTTTTCATGTAGTTCAACATTGCGCAAAACTTGTTCAAAGAAGAGGAGAGGAAAACCAAGAAGGGGAAGATCAAGAAAGGAAGGGTCTTTACTTTGCCTCGTTGCTATGATGTGTTGAAGGATGATGAGAAATGAAAGAAGCGTGAAGATTTGGATGATTTGCATTTGAGCGACAAACGGAAGCGAACAATTAAGTTGGATGATGATGATGATGAGGTTGATGCATCAATTGATGACGGCAAGAGAAGCCCTACACCCAACTCGGTTTCATACTCGAAGCCAAAGCGACCAGATGGGTGCAAGAAAGACCAAACCCAAAAGAAGAAGAGGAAAGGAGATGATGAGCTCAAAAATGCTATGGAAGCTATTGTGAAGGCAAGAAAAGAAGCCAACGAGGTGAGGAAAATGGCAAGGACCCAAGATGCCGCGGCCGAGGAGAGGAGGGTGGCGGCCGAGGAGAGGAAGGTGGCTTTGGAGGAGAGGAAGATGAGCAATGAGGAGCGAACTAGGTTGTTGGAATGGTAAAAGCACTTGTTCTTTTTGGACACAACTAACCTCAATGCGGTGCAAAAGGAGTATGTCAATCTTGCCCAACAAGAAGTCTTGATCCAAAAAAGAGTCATGGTTCGTGCAATGGGTGGCGGTGGCCTCAGCGGCATGGGTGGCGGTGGCCTCGGCGCCATGGGTGGCGGTGGCATCGGCGCCATGGGTGGCGGTGGCCTCGGCGCTATGGGTGCCATGGGTGGCTTCGGAGCAATGGGAGGCATGGTTGGCTTTGGAGCACCCCCGATGCTATGGCCACGATGGGAGGTATGAGTTTTGCTTCTCTCATGGGAGGCATGGGTGCACCTTCGGCCCCCATGGGCGAAATGTCTTTCGATGAGCCTCCTCGCACACATTTCCATGAAGATGCCGTTGAAGATCTTGCCAACACCGTCGGAGCTTCACGTGATGCGGTGCGCGAGAGGGAGGAAGATTCATCTTCGAAGGCGGAAGAATCGTCTTTCGAAGATGAGGACGAGGACGAGGATGAGGAATGATGTGTCTTTCCTTTGTGTATTGAACTTGATTTGCATTTTAAATTTGGTTGGATGAACTTGTGGGCATGAACTTCATCAATTTGTTTGTGTGAAATTTTTATTGTGTTGAAAATGTTCATCATTTTGTGTTGAAAAATGCCATATACAATGCATCGGCGGGTCGCGCGCGCTGCATTTTGGCACGCTGCTGGAGAGACGCGCGCGCTACATTTTAGCGCAGCCGTTGGAGCCAACGCTGCGCGCCGTGCCAAACCAGCCGATGCGCGCGCGGCGCGACCGGCGCCTGTTGGAGATGCTCTAAGGCGCGCGATCGTGGAGGAGCTCGCGGGGTTCGGCGTCCGGTGCACACCTGCGCCCGGAGCGACGCCGGCGTGCAGGAGCGGCTGCGCGGATGGGCCGCCGAGGCCGAGGCGGGCCGCCTGAGCGCGCGCGTCACGGGCTCGGCATGCGACGTCTCCGTGCGCGCCGACCGGGAGGCGCTCATGGCAACGGCCAGCGCCGAGCTGGGGGGCAAGCTGGACATTCTTGTGAACAACGCCGGCCAGACCTTCTTTGGGGCGGCCACGGCGTGCACGGCGGAGGAGTACGCCCGTCTCATGGCCACCAACCTCGAGTCCTGCTTCCACCTGGCGCAGCTGGCGCACCCGCTCCTCCTCGCCGTCAGCGGCGGCAACGTGGTGAACATCTCATCCATTGGCGGGCTGCTCGGATACCCGACGCTGTCGCTGTACTCGGCGACCAAGGCGGCCCTGAACCAGCTCACCCGTACCCTCGCCGTTGAGTGGGCATGCGACGGCATCCGGGTCAATTGCGTCGCGCCGGGAGGAGTCCGGACGGACCTCCTCGACAGCAGCGGCATTCAGATCGACTCAGATGCGGCAGGGAGGATGTGGGAGGCGGAGAGCGCGCGCACCGCTTTGGGCCGCCTAGGCGAGCCAGAGGAGGTGGCGTCGCTCGTGGGGTTCCTCTGCATGCCGGCTGCTTCCTACATCACCGGGCAGGTCATCTGCGTCGATGGCGGCCGTACCGTAGCCGCCTAGCTAGGCCTATATATGGTCTCGCTTGTTTAAACTACGAGTTATTTACAGATTTTAAGGTGTGTAAACTTGCAAGGAGTAGTAGTACATAATAATTGATCCAATGGTTTGTATGGTTGGACTGAAAATTTGGCTCAAGGATAGTTCGGTAATTTCCTATTTGTCTGACGATGGGTTAGGAGTGGTACATTTGTTCTCTAATTAAGCCCTGTTTGGTTCATAAGTCCTAGGACTTTTTCTAGTCCCAACTAAAAAGTCTCTAGTCCCTAAAAAGTTCCTCCCTGTTTGTTTGCAGAGACTAAAAAGTTTCTAGTCCCTTCCTAAAAGTTATTAAATGATCATATTACCCCTAGTATATAGAAAAATAACAATCAAACAACACCATGGGATGGCGGGACATTAAATGCATGAAGGGACATTGTTGGAAAAGTTCCAAAAAAGAGTCTCCTTGAGAGTCTTCTTCATTTAGTCCCAAATGCTTAGTTTAGTCCCTACAAAGTTTCTCCCGTTTGATAAAAAAATCTTGCTTAGTTTAGTCCCTACAAAGTCTCTCCCGTTTGATACAAAGTCTCTCCCAAATGCTTAGTCTAGACCCTACACAAAATAATCCCTCAAAACAAACCCTCCCTTAATCGCCCGTACTATTCGCATCGTGCGCAGATGCATGGGATGACGCGCCCGTTGCCGGAGCGGAGCCGTGCTGTGCTGTGCGGTGGCGGCGGCGACGCTGCGCCTCGCGTATACGGCGCTGGCCATGGAGCGTGCCGACGCGAGGCTGTTCTACACGCCTCGCCCACCGCTCTCTGGTTCCATTGTGCAAGCCTCTAATTAAAGCGTGCATCATTGCCTCTGGTTCTGGATTTGTGGTATCATCGGCAAAATGCTCGAGAAACAGATCCTCAGGTCTCCTTTGGTTTATAGGATTTTTGTAGAAATTCTATAAGATATGATTTACAAAGTAAAAAAAAAATTTGAAGCTTTTTGGTTTGTAGGAATGGATTCCTATTCCTATGTAGGATAGGAATCAATCCTTCATGTTTTGGAGGAAAAAAATATTAGCCTAGACTCAATGAAAAAAATCATATCCTATGCACCAAATGACATCTCTTTCTTTATAGAAATTGACATGCAGGTCATATCACTTCCTATAATTTTCCTATTCCTATAAAATTCCTATCCTAGAAACCAAAGAAGGCCTGAATGTATGAAACACCAAGGTCTAGCAAAGGTGTTAAGGTCATCTCTACAAACCGCTCGCATCCGTTCGGATCAACCATGAAAGCCAACCAACGCGGATCTATATTGATCCATGGCGTGATTCGGACGCGTTTTCTCCTGCAAACTGGAGACTACGTGGGGTTGCGGGAGTCCGGGTAGCAGACACATAGGACTCAACACCCCCGGCCCACCCAACCCGGTCCCTTTTCCTTTCACTCAACCCCTTCTCCCTCTTACTTTGCATCCGCACCCTTCACCTCCACTGTTGTTGGCATTGTCGTACGTTTGCAAACCCGCACCGACGCGCCCGCTCGCCTTTACGACAAGCTATACATGGCAAGCTATATATGGCAAGAACAATAACATAGCATGCATGGATCAACTACAACATCGTCGGCAAAATCGCTAACAAGTAAACAATCTGCCGAGATTCACGAAATAGCAAAAGTAGAGCTCGATTGACTCAAGCTAGGGTGCTCCATAATTGCAAATAAAGACATGGATGGATAGAGCACTACAAGATTAACAAATCATCCTTACTGATCATCCTCAAAAGAGGCACGGATCACAAGGAAACAACATGAACATATGACATATTGGTAAAACAGTCCAAGGACTTAGTGGAATTGCTAAGTCTCTGAAATCTGCATTAACGAATGCACCACTTTGCAAGCTTGTGCTAGTCACCACACACATCATAAAAATACATGGATGGCACCTCTGGAAAGATGGCAAAGCATATAACAAAACACATGTAGAGCTCAGGGGCATAACATGCACAAATAATCATGGAAAAAATGACAAATAGCTATTTGGTGCAGCAGATCTGACACTTAACTCAAATGGCACTCTTCCAACAGCATTTCGGGCATCAAAATTAACTCAAATGAAAATGATGCAATGAGATGAAATGATATGCTCTCTGAGGCGAACATTTTGATATGCTATACGCCCAAATCGGATCAACGGATGCAAAGTTACGGCACGATGAACATAGCAAAATAATTAGGGTTTTTTCTAAGAAAAAGTCAACCCTAAACTCCAGATCTCAGATCTGAGGGGCGAAAACCGAGGAACGCCGGGGTCAGCGCCGGAGTTTGACGAGGAGGACGCCGGACTTGCCGCGGAGGACGAGGGGGCTGGTCGGAGTCGCGGACGGGCGCGGACGGAGCGCCGTGGCGGGGCGGCGGCGTCGGGCGTCGATGGCGGCCGCGGCGGCGCGGCGGCGCCGGCCGGCGAGGCGGGCTCGGCCTCGGAGAAGAAAGGCGCGGGGCGCGCGGGGAGCTACGGGCCAGGGAGGGCCCGATCCGGGCTCTCCGGGCCGCGGCGGCGCGGACTGTGCGGGGTGCCATGTGGCGCTCTGTCAATGGACGCGGGCGGCGACGCGGCGTGTCCGGCGGCGGACGGACATGTCCGGCATGGAGAGAGGGGATTTTTAGGGTTTCGGGGAAGGGGAACCACGGATTTCGGAGGGGGGCTATATATAAACATAGGAGGAGCTAGGAGAGTCCAAATAAGGTGCGATTTTTGGCCACGCGATCGTGATCGAATGCTCTAGATGATGGAGAGGGTTTTGGTGGGTTTTGGGCCAAATTGGAGGGGTGTTGGGCTGCAACACACACGAGGCCTTTTCGGTCCCTCGGTTAACCATTGGAGCATCAAACGAAGTCCAAATGGTACGAAACTTGACAGGCGGTCTACCGGTAGTAAACCAAGGCCGCTTGGCAAGTCTCGGTCCAATCCGGAAATGTTTAACCCCCACACACGAAAGAAAGATAGAAATGACCACCGGAGGAGAACGGAGCGTCGGAATGCAAAACGGACAACGGGGAAAATGCTCGGATGCATGAGACGAACACGTATGCAAATGCAATGCACATGATGACATGATATGAGATGCATGACAATGACAACAACACATGAAGACAAAAACCCGAACCCGAGGAAATAAAGTAACTTAGCGCCGGAAACGGCAAGAGTTGGATTACATATTAGGTAAATCATATCCGGGGTGTTACAACCGTAAGAAAGACGGGAAGTTGAGAGCACCCGCTGACGGGTCGCAGTGGAGAAAAATCGAGAGAAAGTACTGGCCTGAGTTTGCAAGTGACCCAAGGAACGTATGGTTTGGTTTAAGCGCGGATGGCATTAATCCTTTCGGGGAGCAGAGCAGCAATCACACCACCTGGCCCGTGACTCTATGTATGTATAACCTTTCTCCTTGGATGTGCATGAAGCGGAAGTTCATTATGATGCCAGTTCTCATCCAAGGCCCTAAGCAACCCGGCAACGACATTGATGTGTTCCTAAGGCCATTAGTTGAAGAACTTTTACATTTGTGGAATGGAAACGGTGTACGTACGTGGGATGAGCACAAACAGGAGGAATTTAACCTGCACGCGTTGCTGTTTGTAACCATCAACGATTGGCCCGCTCTCAGTAACCTTTCAGGACAGACAAACAAGGGATACCACGCATGCACGCACTGTTTAGATGAAACTGAAAGTATATACCTGGACAAATGCAGGAAGAATGTGTACCTGGGCCATCGTCGATTTCTTCTGACCAACCATCAATGTCGAAAGAACGGCAAGCATTTCAAAGGCGAGGCAGATCACCGGAAGAAGCCCGCCATGCGTACCGATGATCACGTACTTGCTATGGTCAATGATTTACACGTAATCTTTGGAAAGGGTCCCGGCGGACTAGCTGTTCCGAATGACACTGAGGGACACGCACCCATGTGGAAGAAGAAATCTATATTTTGGGACCTACCCTACTGGAAAGACCTAGAGGTCCGCTCTTCAATGGACATGATGCACGTGACGAAGAACCTTTGTGTGAACCTGCTAGGCTTCTTAGGCGTGTATGGGAAGACAAAAGATACACCTGAGGCACGGAAGGACCTGCAACGTTTATACGAAAAAGACGACATGCCTCCAAAGCAGTATGAAGGTCCTGCCAGCTACGCTCTTACGAAAGAAGAGAACGAAATCTTCTTTGAATGCCTGCTCAGTATGAAGGTAACGACTGGCTTCTCGTCGAATATAAAGGGAATAATAAGTATGCGAGAGAAAAAGTTCCAGAACCTAAAGTCACATGACTGCCACATGATTATGATGCAACTGCTTCCGGCTGCATTGAGGGGGCTTCTACCGGAAAACGTCCGATTAGCCATTGTGAAGCTATGCGCATTCCTCAATGCAATCTCTTAGAAGGTGATCGATCCAGAAATCGTACCAAGGCTACGGAGTGATGTGGCGCAATGTCTTGTCAGTTTCGAGCCGGTGTTCCCGCCATCCTTCTTCAATATCATGACGCATGTCCTAGTTCATCTAGTCGACGAGATTGTCATTCTGGGGCCCGTATTTCTACACAATATGTTCCTCTTTGACAGGTTCATGGGAGTCCTAAAGAAATATGTCCATAACCGCGCTAGGCCGGAAGGAAGCATCTCCATGGGCCATCAAATAGAGGATGTCATTGGGTTTTGTGTTGGCTTCATTCCTGGCCTTAAGAAGATAGGTCTCCCTAAATCGCGGTATGAGGAGAGACTGACTGGAAAATGCACGCTGGGAGGGGACTCAATAATATGCAGGGACGGATATTCTTGGTCTCAAGCACACTACACAGTTCTACAGAACTCTACCTTGGTGACCCCGTATGTCAATGAACACAAGAACAGTCTGTGCTCCAAACACCCGGAGTAGTGCGACGACTGGATTACATGTGAACACATCAGGACTTTCAGCAGTTGGTTGGAAACACGTCTCAGAGGCGACAACACTGTTTGTGATGAGTTGTTCTTGTTGTCCAGGGGACCATCTTTGGCTGTATTGACTTACAAAGGATACGAGATAAATGGGAATACATTTTACACGACCGCCCAAGATCAAAAGAGCGCCAACCAAAACAGCGGTGTTCGCTTTGGTGCAGCAACCCAAAGGGGAAAGGACACATATTATGGTTACATAGTGGACATATGGAAACTTGACTACGGACATGATTTTAAGGTCCCTTTGTTTAAGTGCAAATGGGTCAATCTGTCAGGAGGCGGGGTACAGGTAGACCCACAGTACGGAATGACAACAATGGATCTGAAAAATCTTGGGTACACTGACGAACCGTTCGTCCTAGCCAATGATGTGGCATAGGTTATCTATGTGAAGGACATGTCTACCAAACCGAGAAAAAGAAAAGATAAGGAAGCGAATACATCATACGATGAGCCGAAGTGCCACATAGTTCTTTCAGGAAAAAGGGACATCGTGGGAGTGTAGGGCAAGACAGACATGTCTGAAGATTATGAAAAGTTTCATGAAATTTCTCCCTTCAAAATCAAGGCTGACCCAAGCATCCTGATAAACTTTGAAGATTATCCATGGTTACGGCGCAATAAGCAAATGAAACAAGCGAAGAAAAAGTGAAGACTTTCTCCCGCAACTATTATGATGATACCATGCCAACTTTGTAACAGACGAGTATGATACCATTGTCCATTTTGTACATGCACGTGCTATGTGGGTGAAATTATGATACCATGCCAACTTTCAACCTTTTCAGAGTTCATTTGAAATGCTTTAATATCTTATGGTTCGGCCCTCATAATACCATTATTCAAATTTTAACTATTCAAATCTGAAAACTAATGGCACTAACAAAAAGTTTATAATTTTTCTAAAACTAATGGCACTAGCAGAAAGTTTATAATTTTTCTGACCTAAAAGCAAAACGAATTAAAAAATAAAAGAAAATAAATAATGCAGAAAACAAAATAAAAAACTGGAAAAAAAACTATTTTTATAGTAAAGTTAATCACAAACTTGTGATTCACACAAATTTCAAAGAATCCAAATTTTAACTAAACAATTTGAAAAGTAATGGCACTAACAGAAAGTTTATAATTTTTCTAAAACTAATGGCACTAACAGAAAGTTTATAATTTTTTTGACCTAAAAGCAAAAAGAATTAAAAAATAAAGCAAAAAATAAAATAAAACAAATAATGCAAAAAACAAAACAAAAAACTGGAACATAAACTATTTTTATAGTAAAGTTAATCACAAACTTGTGATTCACACAAATATCAAAGAATTCAAATTTCAAAACTAATGGCACTAACAGAAAGTTTATAATTTTTGTGACCTAAAAGAAAAATAATTTAAAATAAACTTTAATAAAATAAATAAAAATAGAAACAATAAGTATTTTGTTGTAAGTAGAAACCAAATAAAATAAATAAAGCAACAAATAAAACAAAAAGTGCCACCTACTGGGCCCCCACGGCCTGAATACGACTAGAAACCCTACCATGGGCCAGGATTCAGGCCCGCAGGTGGCCCAGTAGGCCCACATGCACACAACGTATGGTTAGACTCGAAAGCCTGCAATTGAGAGGAGCTCGAGAGGGTGGGCGCAGCAGCGCTTATAAACCACTCTCGAGCTCTCTCAGCTAGCGAGGTGGTACTAAACTTTTGACGCGGGGCAGCACAACGCCTTTGGTCCCGGTTGGTACCACCAACCGGGACTAAAGGGGGCATTGGTCCCGGTTCGTGGCACCAACCGAGACCAATGCGCCTCGCCCCTGGCCCATGACCATTAGTCCCGGTTTGTGCCACAAACCGGGACTAAAGGGTTGGTCCTCGTTGCGGTCAGAGTTTAGTCTCACCTCGCCAACCGAAGGGCGCTCACACCGGTTTATAAGCCCTTCCCTCTCTGCCTTGTTGAGCTACTCTCAAAGTGAAAATAGATGCACTTATACAGGAAATTTGACCTAAATTGAGAATGAATTTCTCCGAAATTCATAAAAATTTACTATGAATTTAGATTGAATTTTCTCTATAAGCGCATCTATGCTCATTTTTTAGTAAAATTAATCACAAACTTGTGATTCACACAAATTTCAAAAAATTCAATTTTTAACAATTCAAATTTGAAAACTAATGGCACTAACATAAAGTTTATATTTTTTTCTAAAACTAATGGCACTAACAGAAAGTTTATAATTTTTTTGACCTAAAAGCAAAAAATAAAAGAAAATAAATAATGCAAAAAAACAAAACAAAAAATGGGAAAAACTATTTTTATAATAAAGTTAATCACAAACTTGTGATTCACACAAATTTCAAATAATTCAAATTTTAACTATTCAAATTTGAAAACTAATGGCACTAACAGAAAGTTTATAATTTTTCTGACCTAAAATCAAAAAGAATTAAAAATAAACTTTAATAAAATAAATAAAAATAGCAACAATAAGTATTTTGTTGTAAGTAGAAACAAAATAAAATAAATAAAGCAACAAAGAAAACAAAAAAACAATTTTGAAAACTAATGGCACTAACAGAAAGTTTATAATTTTTGTGACCTAAAAGAAAAATAATTAAAAATAAACTTTAATAAATAAATAAAAATAGCAACAATAAGTATTTTGTTGTTAGTAGAAAAAAGAAAAAAATAAAGCAAGAAAGAAAACAAAAAAACTAATTTGAAAACTAATGGCACTAACAGAAAGTTTATAATTTTTGTGACCTAAAAGAAAAAAAATTAAAAATAAACTTTAATAAAATAAATAAAAATAGCAACAATAAGTATTTTGTTGTAAGTAGAAACAAAATAAAATAAATAAAGCAACAAAGAAAACAGAAAAAGTGCCACCTACCGGGCCCCCACGGCCTGAATACGACTAGAAAACATACCATGGGCCAGGATTCAGGCCTGCAGGAGGCCCACAGGCACGCAACGTACGGTTAGGCCCGAAAGCGTACAATTGAGAGGAGCTCGAGAGGGTGGGCGTAGCAGCGCTTATAAACCACTCTCGAGCTCTCTCTCAGCTAGCGAGGTGGTACTAAACTTTTGACGCGGGGCAGCACAAGGCTTCTGGTCCCGGTTGGTGCCACCAACCGGGACTAAAGGGGTGCATTGGTCACGGTTCGTGGCACCAATCGGGACCAGTGCCCCCCATTAGTCCCGGTTGGTGTCACCAACCGGGAACAAAGGCCTCTGCTTCCCGCCCTTTGGGCTGCTGAAAAGAGACCTTTGGTCCCGGTTGGTGGCACCAACCGGGACTAAAGGGGGGCATTAGTCCCAGTTGGTGCCATCAACCGGGACTAAAGGCTTTGCTATATAAGACGACACTTAGGAAATTTTCACTTATCATCTCGCAGTTGCCCCCGACGACGCCAGGCTGCCCCGACGCCGCCCGCCGCCCCCGGCGTCGCCGTCGCCCACCATCGCCATCGCCCACCGTCGCCGTCGCCCGTGCCTCGCCATCGCCCGCGCCCTCGCCCGACGCCGTCGCCGCCCCTACCCTGACGCGCGCTGCCCCGGCCCTGCCCCGACGCGCGCCACCCCGGCCCGCCCCGTCATCGCCGTTGCCCTGCCCCGCCACCTTCATCGCCGTCGCCGTCGCCCCCTGCCCCGAGCACGCGCCCCCTGCCCCGTCGACATCATCACTGTCGCCATCCTCGCCGCCGACCCCGCGCCCCTGCCCCTCCTCACCTAGCTTGGTCCGGCCGGCGCCCTCCCTGTCCTTGTTTTTTCATATATGTGATGATATATATGCTTGTTTTTTTCATGTATATGCTTGTTTTTTTCTTATATATGATGATGTATATGCTTGTTATCATAATTGTTTTTGTTCATATATATGATGATATTTATATAGAATATGATGTTTTTTTGTTCATAGATGATCATATATATGATGTATGCATGGATGTGGATGAAATGAGATGAGATGAGATGTGTTTTGTGTTGGAGAGGAAAACATTTTTTTCCATGTGTATATGCAAAAGTTACATTTTTGGAAAAGTTCTATATATCTAGCTAGGAAAGGAAGAAAAAGAAAAAGAATGAGAGGAAAAAGGAAAATAAGAAGAGGAAGAAAGGAGAAGAAGAGGAGAGGAAGAAGAGGAGAAATAAATAAGAAGAAGAAAAAAGAAGAAAAAGAAGAGGAGAAGAATAAAGGAATAGAGGAGAAGAAGAGAAAATAGAATATCTATTCCTTTCTTCTTCTCCTCTTTTTTCTTCTTCTTTTTTTCTTCAATCTTCCCCTCTTTTAATATCTTCTTCTCCTCTTTTTATTTCTTCTTCATCTTCTTATTTTTTATCGGATATGTCATTGTCGATATAACCCGTGTCCCGATAACTTCAACACGAGGGGGGGTTCGACCTACCCCCTCCCCGATAACATTATTTTCCCATGTATGTATGCAAAAGTTACATTTTTAGAAAAGGTTTATATATCTAGTTAGGAAAGGAAGAAGAAGAAAAAGAATGTGAGGAAGAAAGGAGAACAATAGGAGAGGAAGAAGAGGAGAAATAAATAAGAAGAAGAAGAAAAGGTTTATATATCTAGCTAGGAAAGGAAGAAGAAGAAGAAGAAGAAGAAGAAGAAGAAGAAGAAGAAGAAGGTACAAAGCCGGGCGCAGATCCCGTGCATAAATATCATGTGCTCAGCACACCTTGTCGATTTCATGCTTTTTAAATTTTACATATGTTATCTGACATTTTGTGCAGCACTTACCCCCGGTAAGCAACAACGAGCCATAAGGCTCCATATTTTTATTTCATTCTCTTTCTTTTTCGCAAGGAAAAGAAGGTTCCCTCGCCCACAAGTTTGCCGGGGGGAAGGGAGAAGATAATGATATGGAACCAGGCGTCGTTCAAGAAGGTTTCACCTTGCCGGGAAACAAGCATCAGAAAAGATAAGTTGCCAAAGTTTGAGCAATTAGATATTTTTTTAATTTTTAATTTATCTTCCTTGAACGATTGTACTTTGTATGGAAAACCTGTGCGCGGAGGAACCAACCCGTAGCTAGTTGCGCCCTTACTGTTGTTTCGAGTCCGCTCAACAACTTAAGTGAGCTGTGACTAGCTGCGACAAGGTTTCTTGTCTGCTGCAGCACCGCCAGTAGGCTGCTGACGTTCCGCACTCAGCGCTCGCGGCAAAGGTGCCTGCGCCGGCAAGTTCCCTAAAAGCGTAGGGTAAAAACATACAAAGGAAGGAATCAAGTAAAGGAAATAACATTGCAATCATTGCACAGAATAAAGTTATATTACAAGATAAGCTTGTTGCAGCTCTAACAGAATTTTCTTATAACATGAATAGCAGCGACAAGGAAAGAAGAAAATGGGCATCCTAATCTACGCGGTCGCCCTCGACCCGCTTGATCTCGCTCACCCTGTCCACAATGGGTGCGACAAGGGCCTTGAGCGCCTCCAGATCAGCATCCGGCGGCAAGGACCTGAGGACGTTGGTGAGGTTGAGGCCCGGATTGCGAAATGCCACCTTCATCAGCACCTTCTGAAGAGCTCCCGCGCAGATCTTGCGCGACTCGTCGGCAAGCTGCTTCGGGATCCCTTCCCGGAGTCACCGGAGTGCCGTCGCCACGCCCTTGAAGAACGAGGTGAGTTTGGCGCTGGGTTGGAGCTTCTCGTCGGAGGAATACCCGAGATCCCCCATTCCCAGCTACGTCAGCTCCTTGTCGATGTCGGCGGCAACATCCACGAGCCCCTCCGTCCAGTGCTCCACATTCTCCCGGAATGTGCTCTGGGCGGCGGCAGCGCTCGCCAGCAGTGCCTTGCCGGCCTTGACTTCCTCCTTCAGGGCCGTCTCCTGCTCCTTGGCGATGTCCAGTGTCTTGGTCAAGGTGATCAGCTTCGACTCAAGATCTGTAGTGGAGTCCTTGGCGGCGTCAAGCTCCTTGCCCTTCTTGGCGAGGCGGGTCTGCAGCTCCAAGTAGCTGACGGCGTCCTTCTCGCGCTCAAGCTTGAGCGCGGCAAGCTCGTCGCCGCTTGCCTTGAGGTCGGCCTCCAGCTGCACCACCTTTGTTTCCAACTCATTCTTGGCGGCCTCGGCAGCTGCGGCAGCGTCTTCGGCTTGTTTAAGGGCCCCGCCAACCGTCCACTCGCGCGCGGCAAGCTCCTCCTCGTGGCTGTCAAGATCAACTTTCCACTGCACCAGCTCGCCCTCTTGCATGGACAGCTTCTCAGCGGCAAGCCTTTGTTGTTCTTCGGCTTCAGCCTTCTCGAGGAGGAAGGCCCTCTGCTCCTTGGCAAGCTGCTCCCGCTCCACTGCCAAGGACCGGAGAGTTTCTTGATTCTGACCCCGGAGCTCCTCCGCGCGCTTCTCGATGTCGACTCCCGCCTTGGCGACAAGCGCTTCACGGTATTCCAGCTTGGCTTGCCGAGCACGATAGAGTGACAGCAGCTTCCGCAGCAGCCGCTCCTCCTCAGGCTCGCCGCTGCTGCTGCTTGGCGCGTCGACAAGCGCCAGCCCGGCGGAGGCAAGCACTTCTCCGTCGAAGATCTCTCCCTCGACCGGCGCCCTGGAGCTTGACGCCCAGGGGAGGTTGATGAAGATGTCGTCGCCGGCCTTCAAGTAAACGCCAGGCTGGGGCTCTTCGGAGCCTGGCGCGGCGGCAGCGGCGGAGGGGTCGGCGGTCGGTGCAGCGCCTGGCGCTCCTGCGGCCTCCGGGTCATTAGTACGATCGCCGGACTTCCCGCCTGCTTCTGCGGCGGCAGCCCTGGCAGCCTCTTCGCCGGCGGGTTCGTCGGCGCCGGCTGCCTCCTCGGCGGCAACGGCGTCGTCAGCAGCAACTTCGGTCTCCATCGGCTCTGCAGCAGATGGATCTGACAGCCGGAAAAAGGGGAGAAGATTCAAGCAAATATCCAAGAAAGAAGAAGATCAACAAGAAGAAGAACCCAAGAGAAGTTTTTTAAGCAAGGAGAGTACCTGTGCCAGGATCTGCAGCCGTGGTCTCCGCCGCCGGGGGGCCGCTGGTGCTGTCCCTTGCCGGAGACCCCTCCCTTGCCGGGGGCTCCTCCCTTGCCGGAGAGCTCTCCCTTGCCGGGGACCTGTCCCTTGCCGGAGGACTCTCCCTTGGCGCTTCGGGGGCGGCCTTCGAGCTCTCTTGGTGGGGCTGCTCTGCTCCTACACAAGTCAACAAACAGATATCAGTAAAGCAAGAATCTTCGTGAGCGCCCGACAGCGGAAAGAAAACAAGATACTTACGCTGGGGGCTGCTCTGGAGATCAGTCGCCGGGTCCGGCAAGGTTGTCTCGGGCGCGTCCCCTGCTGACGCGGTGGGTTCGTCCTCGATGACAATCACCGGCGCCTTGGCTCTCTTTGCCGCTCTCTGGGCCAGAGTCCTAAAATGGAACAGATTCAGAGAAAAGAAAGTGAGATGCAAGACAAGACAGCAAAGATTGAAGAACTGCAAGAACAAATATGAGAAACCTACTCTTCTTCTTCTTCCTCGTCGGAGCTGAACGCGGAGAAGTAGAAATCCGGCTCACGTCCGGCGCGGGAAGGCGGAGGAGTGGGTTCCCTTGGCCGCTTGGCGGGAACAGAAGCAGTGGTTCGGGAGGACCCTGCTCCAATTGCAGCAGCAGTGTGAGGCGCTCCCGCGGCAACAGTGCTTGCTGCGGTGGAGCGTGTCGCGCGGCGCGGTGACTGTCGACTCGCCTGCCGCCTCGCCACATCCCCGACCTTGCGAAGACGCCTTCTTGGTGGATATGGAGGCTCTGCTTGCGGCGTGCTTTCTGAAGACGACGAGGAGGAGGAGTTGATATCCAACGAGCCGCTCGTCTCCTCGGCAGGCTCGCTCGGCTCGGCGTCACGCCCGGCAAGATCTTTCTTGCCGGCAGTCTCCCATTGCCCGGCAAGATCTTTCTTGCCGGCAGGCTCCTCTTGCCGGGCAAGCTCTTTCTTGCCGGCAAGCTCCTCTCGCTCGGCACGGTTTGCCGCCTCTGCTGCCGCTGCCTCCTCCAAGGTGAATCCGAACTCGCCCGCCGCTGTAGCTGCCGCCGCCTCTTCCAGCCTGGTGGTGATACGCTTCAACTCTGCCTCGGTGGTGTCGCGAGTGAGGCCATCCTTCTCGTCGGGGCAGATCGGCACCTCCACCAAGTTGTCGAAGAACTGTTGCACGACATCGTCTTCAGGCTCCTGCCAAGTTGGCACGATTCAATGCGAGTCGCGCAGCGGCATCATTGCCCTGATGCGGTCGAGCGCAGAGTTGTTGCACAACGGGACGACGCCCTGCGGCAACCTAAAGACTTCTGGGTGGTCAGGATCATTGAAGAGCTCCTGCAGCATTGCGTTGAGCTCCAAGACAGTGAAATTGTAGTTGAGGCCCGCGCGCAGCCTCATGATATCCGCCGCGTTCTTGAACTCCCGGGCGGGCCTCCTCCGTTCCTGCAGGGGGGCGATGCGGCGGCGAAGGAACTCTGCGCCAACGGCGCCTACAGTGAGTCCGGCAAGCCTGAGGCGTTGGATCCTGGTGACGGCAATCCTCAGCCTGCTGTCCTCCGGGGCCACGTCGCTCCAGTCGCTGCCGCGTGCTGCTGCTACTTGGCGTCGGGCGGTAAATGGCTGCGGGTTCTCCTCAACTATCCAACACCAATCTGCTCTCCACTCCTCCCACTTGCCGCGGAACTCGCCCTCCAGATACGAGTCTTTCTTGCCGGCCCTTGAGATACAAGCGATTCCGCCGGACAGAGGCTCTCCTCTCTCTACCCGGGGCATGGAGAAATGGCGGAAAAGAGCTACGTTTGGGTGGACTCCGACGAAGTTTTCGCAAAGGTGTGCGAAAACTGCCATGGTCAGGACGGCGTTGGGGGTGAAGTCAAGGAGGCAGAGGCCATAGGTGTTCATGATGTCGCAAAAGAATTCAGAGAAGGGCGGGCAGAGCCCGCAGTAGAAGAACACGGCGAAGAAGGGGTAGCCGTGTGGAGCCATTTTGTGAGCAGAGGCCGGGAGTACCTTGGTGCTCGGATGTGCTCGCGTCTCCGTAGACCAGAAGAGGTAGTAGTACTCCCTCAACTCCTTCGCGGCAAGCTTGGGGGGGGGGGGGGAGATGCTCCGCTCCTTCTGCAGCGCTGCAAGCCGCTGCGCCTCGGTCGACTTCACGGCCTTCCCCTTGTCGGCTTTCGGATCCATGGTGGAGGTGGTGGAGGAGGTCGACGGTGTTGGTGGTGCCGGTGGCAATGGGGGGGGGGGCAGGGCGCTGCTCTCTCGCTGCTTTGAGAAGACGGAGGCGGGGCGGAGGCTTCTGAGATTGGAGTGGAAAGGGGGCGAGTGGGCGCACTACCCCTGCTTTCCCTGCTTATAAAGGAGGAGGGAGCGGACGTTCCGCCTTTCCTAATAAAGAAACCGCCCACGATCTCCCCCACAACGCCGCGTTCGACGCATGCCGTGCGGAGAGGGCGCAGTGGATGCGGAGTGAGATACGGTGTAACCTAGGCCGCGCGTGCCCGTGCCCTGTTGTGGGCCTGGCCCAACAGCGCTCGGCACCGTGTATGGCCCAGGCCCGGGGGCTCCTATCGGTGTACTAAAGTAGGGGTACCTTAGTATCCCGAACTTGTGCACGGGCAGTGGCAGCGTCCCGCGGCAAGGCTTGCCGGGCGACCGCCAAGATCCTCCGTGGTTCCTTTGGAGCCATTCAAGAACAAAGTATCCAAGACCCCGGCAAGAGGAGCTTGCCGGGAAGGAGACAAGACCCCGGCAAGAGGAGCTTGCCGGGAAGGCCAACCAAGGCCCGGTGAGTGACAAGCTCCCGGATGCGACAAGACGACGACCGCGGCAAGGCACTTGCCGCGGCAAGCCTCCACTTTGTACCTGCGCTCCAGCACATCCACCAGCGTGTCGCTCTGGGACCCTTCCAGAGCGTACGTGGCGGGGAGCTCTGCAGCCAGAGGTACACGGTGGCAAGCGGCGCTGACAAGATCGCCATCGTGGCAAGCAATGGCGTCCCTAGCGGTCCCTTTCTGCACCGTCTAGGCGACACAGACAGGCATTTAATGCCTTTGTCCCCTGTCGTTAGGGTTAGGTATGATAACACTATAGTAGGCGGCGGTGCCAACTGCCACCCTTTTCCATTTTACCCTCATCTACGTTGCCACCTGTCGGTGACCCCTTGGGCGTATAAAAGGAGGCCCATGCGCAACATAGAGGGGGTCGGCCAACAGATCACTCTCATGCTCGGTCTCGTTAGCTGTTGGTGTGTACTGTAGCACACCGCGCTCCCGAGCAAGAAATCAATACAAACACAAAGCAAGAGTAGGGTTTTACGCATCCGTGCGGCCCGAACCTGGGTAAACTGATCGTGTTGCTCGTGCGCTTCGCCTCGATGTGCTCTTTGTGCTCTCTCCGCCCCCTGCCGAACCGAAAAGGGGCTCGGTCCGCCGATCCCCATATACCCCCTCCCACCGGGCCCCTACCCTTGAAGCGTTGCCGAGGCCACCCCAAACCCAGAATAAGCTAGGTCTATGTTTGCCACTAATATATCCACCTGCTGTCATGTTTGTGTAATAATTGCCATGTTGTAATATTTGCAGAAACAATGGAGTTCGGACGAGACGAGGAACAAGAACAGGTGTTGGGGGACATAATCTTAGCCGGAGGTGATGTCATGTCGTATCTTAACGACAATTATGGTCTGGAAGCAGAACAGGGTGAAGAAGAAGCAGGCTATGGTGATCGAAGAATGGAGGAGGAAAGACATGATTATGATGGCTCCAGTGACCCAATGCTGGTGCAAGAAGGAGCCCGTGGTGACGGCTCCGGTGACCGAACAGAGTCCGGCCAGGTAAATATATTAGTTAAGCCTGTGGGTGATGGCTAGCTAATTGATGCATTCATTGTTTTGGTATGTACACATATTAATTAACTCTCGTCTAATTCTTCTTTTTTCTAGCCCTC
Organism: Triticum monococcum; assembly: GCA_034509565.1. Classification (NCBI taxonomy): domain Eukaryota; kingdom Viridiplantae; phylum Streptophyta; class Magnoliopsida; order Poales; family Poaceae; genus Triticum; species Triticum monococcum. The sequence continues at coordinate 746,046,403 of CM067843.1, read as the reverse complement.
CGGATCGAGCACAACTTCGGTAAAGAGACGAGGCCCGAAGAAAAAGTTGCGCTCAGATGAAAGGTTTGAGATCACAGCAATCGCGCGCGATGGCATGCCGATTGAACCCATCCGGACAAAGGAAGCATTTGCTACTCAGTGCGGGGTTCTTGTTAGGGACAAGATCCCGATCAGCGTCCAGCAATGGTATAAGCCTAAGAACGAAGACCCCGAGGTGTCTTATATCAATGATATGCAGAAAGATGATCTTTGGACTGAGTTGAAGGAAAATTTCACCCTACCGCCAGAGGAGGATCCAGAGAAGCCAATTAAAGAGCAATTAATCAAGTATCATGCTCTTAAGAAGATGGCAGACCTATTTAGGAGCTGGAAGAATGAGCTGAAAATGTTTGTCGACAAAGAAGAGACACCAGAATTCATCGCCAGATATGAGAAGATCAGAGATCACTGGCCCGCATTTGTGGCCTCCAAGACATCGGAAAAGTGTAAGAAGATGTCGGCGACAAACAAGAAAAATGCTGCAAAGAAGAAGCTTCACCTTCGCACGGGGTCAGGTGGCTACCTCAAAGCCCGGCCTAAGTGGGACAAGGCTGAGAATGATCTGCTTGATAAAGGGATCGAACCAGATGTTGGGGAACGTAGTAATTTCAAAAAATTTCCTACGCACACGCAAGATCATGGTGATGCATAGCAACGAGAGGGGAGAGTGTTGTCTACGTACCAACACAGACCGACTGCGGAAGCGATCACACAATGTAGAGGAAGTAGTCGTACGTCTTCCCGATCCGACCCATCCAAGCACCGTTACTCCGGCACCTCCGAGTTCTTAGCACACGTTCAGCTCGATGACGATCCTCGGGCTCCGATCCAGCAAAGCGTCGAGGAAGAGTTCCGTCAGCACGACGGCGTGGTGACGATCTTGATGTACTACCGACGTAGGGCTTCGCCTAAGCACTACAACGGTATGATCAAGGTGGAATTTGGTGGCAGGGGGCACCGCACACGGCTAAGGAACGATCTCAAGGATCAACTTGTGTGTCTAGAGGTGGCCCCTGCCCCCGTATATAAAGGATGAGAGGAACGATCTCAAGGATCAACTAGGTTTTCCCTAATAGGACTAGGGGAAGGGGGGGAGGCGCGCAGCCCATGGGGCAGCCCTTTCACCTTTCTACCAAGGCCCATGTTGGCCCATTTGGCTCCCGGGGGGTTCCGGTAACCCTCCCGGTAATCCGGTAAAATCCCGATTTCACCCGGAACACTTCCGGTGTCCAAACATAGGCTTCCAATATATCAATCTTTATGTCTCGACCATTTCGAGACTCCTCGTCATGTCTGTGATCACATCCGGGACTCCGAACAACCTTCGGTACATCAAAATGCATAAACTCATAATAACTGTCATCGTAACATTAAGCGTGCGGACCCTACGGTTTGAGAACAATGTAGACATTACCGAGACACGTCTCCGGTCAATAACCAATAGCGGGACCTGGATGCCCATATTGGCTCCTACATATTCTACGAAGATCTTTATCGGTCAGACCGCATAACAACATACGTTGTTCCCTTTGTCATCGGTATGTTACTTGCCCGAGATTCGATCGTCGGTATCCAATACCTAGTTCAATCTCGTTACTGGCAAGTCTCTTTACTCGTTCCGTAATACATCATCTCACAACTAACATCTTAGTTATAATGCTTGCAAGGCTTATGTGATGTGTATTACCGAGAGGGCCCAGAGATACCTCTCCGACAATCGGAGTGACAAACCCTAATCTCGAAATACGCCAACCCAACATCTACCATTGGAGACACCTGTAGTACTCCTTTATAATCACCCAGTTACGTTGTGACGTTTGGTAGTACCCAAAGTGTTCCTCCGGCAAACGGGAGTTGCATAATCTCATAGTCATAGGAACATGTATAAGTCATGAAGAAAGCAATAGCAACATACTAAACGATCGGGTGCTAAGCTAATGAAATGGGCCATGTCAATCAGATCGTTCAACTAATGATGTGACCTCGTTAATCAAATAACAACTCTTTGTTCATGGTTAGGAAACATAACCATCTTTGATTAACGAGCTAGTCAAGTAGAGGCATACTAGTGACACTCTGTTTGTCTATGTATTCACACATGTATTATGTTTCCAGTTAATACAATTCTAGCATGAATAATAAACATTTATCATGATATAAGGAAATAAATAATAACTTTATTATTGCCTCTAGGGCATATTTCCTTCAGTCTCCCACTTGCACTAGAGTCAATAATCTAGATTACATAGTAACGATTCTAACACCCATGGAGCCTTGGTGCTGATCATGTTTTGCTCGTGGAAGAGGCTTAGTCAACGGGTCTGCAACATTCAGATCCGTATGTATCTTGCAAATCTCTATTTCTCCCACCTGGACTAGATCCCGGATGGAGTTGAAGCGTCTCTTGATGTGTTTGGTCCTTTTGTGAAATCTGGATTCCTTTGCCAAAGCAATTGCACCAGTATTGTCACAAAAGATTTTCATTGGACCCGATGCACTAGGTATGATACCTAGATCGGATATGAACTCCTTCATCCAGACTCCTTCGTTCGCTGCTTCCGAAGCAGCTATGTACTCCGCTTCACATGTAGATCCCGCTACGACGCTTTGTTTAGAACTGCACCAACTGACAGCTCCACCGTTTAAAGTAAACACGTATCCGGTTTGCGATTTAGAATCGTCCGGATCAGTGTCAAAGCTTGCATCAACGTAACCTCTTACGGTGAGCTCTTTGTCACCTCCATATACGAGAAACATATCCTTAGTCCTTTTCAGGTATTTCAGGATGTTCTTGACCGCTGTCTAGTGATCCACTCCTGGATTACTTTGGTACCTCCCTGCTAAACTTATAGCAAGGCACACATCAGGTCTGGTACACAGCATTGCATACATGATAGAGCCTATGGCTGAAGCATAGGGAACATCTTTCATTTTCTCTCTATCTTCTGCAGTGGTCGGGCATTGAGTCTGACTCAACTTCACACCTTGTAACACAGGCAAGAACCCTTTCTTTGCTTGATCCATTTTGAACTTCTTCAAAATCTTGTCAAGGTATGTGCTTTGTGAAAGTCCAATTAAGCGTCTTGATCTATCTCTATAGATCTTTATGCCTAATATGTAAGCAGCTTCCCCGAGGTCTTTCATCGAAAAGCTTTTATTCAAATATCCCTTTATGCTATCCAAAAATTCTATATCATTTCCAATCAGCAATATGTCATCCACATATAATATCAGAAATGCTACAGAGCTCCCACTCACTTTCTTGTAAATACAGGCTTCTCCAAAAGTCTGTATAAAGCCAAATGCTTTGATCACACTATCAAAGCGTTTATTCCAACTCCGAGATGCTTGCACCAGTCCATAAATGGATCGCTGGAGTTTGCACACTTTGTTAGCTCCCTTTGGATCGACAAAACCTTCTGGTTGCATCATATACAACTCATCTTCCAGAAATCCATTCAGGAATGCAGTTTTGACATCCATCTGCCATATTTCATAATCATAAAATGCGGCAATTGCTAACATGATTCTGACGGACTTAAGCATCGCTACGGGTGAGAAGGTCTCATCGTAGTCAACCCCTTGAACTTGTCGAAAACCTTTTGCGACAAGTCGAGCTTTATAGACAGTAATATTACCGTCAGCGTCAGTCTTTTTCTTGAAGATCCATTTATTCTCAATTGCTTGCCGATCATCGGGCAAGTCAACCAAAGTCCATACTTTGTTCTCATACATGGATCCCATCTCAGATTTCATGGCCTCAAGCCACTTTACGGAATCTGGGCTCACCATCGCTTCTTCATAGTTCGTAGGTTCATCATGATCTAGTAGCATGACTTCCAGAATTGGATTACCGTACCACTCTGGTGCGGATCTCACTCTGGTTGATCTACGTGGTTCAGTAGTATCTTGTCCTGAAGTTTCATGATCATCATCATTAGCTTCCTCACTAATTGGTATAGGTGTCGCAGAAACAGTTTTCTGTGATGTACTATTTTCCAATAAGGGAGCAGGTACAGTTACCTTGTCAAGTTCTACTTTCCTCCCACTCACTTCTTTCGAGAGAAACTCCTTCTGTAGAAATGATCCATTCTTAGCAACGAATGTCTTGTCTTCGGATCTGTGATAGAAGGTGTACCCAACAGTCTCCTTTGGGTATCCTATGAAGACACATTTCTCCGCTTTGGGTTCGAGCTTATCAGGTTGAAGCTTTTTCACATAAGCATCGCAGCCCCAAACTTTAAGAAACGACAACTTTGGTTTCTTGCCAAACCATAGTTCATAAGGCGTCGTCTCAACGGATTTTGATGGTGCCCTATTTAACGTGAATGCGGCCGTCTCTAAAGCATAACCCCAAAACGATAGCGGTAAATCAGTAAGAGACATCATAGATCGCACCATATCTAGTAAAGTACGATTACGACGTTCGGACACACCATTACGCTGTGGTGTTCCGGGTGGCGTGAGTTGCGAAACTATTCCACAATTTTTCAAATGTACACCAAACTCGTAACTCATATGTTTTAGACTTATGTTTCATTAAGTAGATGCCCATATTGGCTCCTACATATTAAGTAGATCGCACCATTAAGTAAATGTTTTAGACTTATGTTTCATTTTTTAAATGTACACCAAACTCGTAACCAATAGCGGGACCTGGATGCCCATATTGGCTCCTACATATTCTACGAAGATCTTTATCAGTTAGACCGCATAACAACATACGTTGTTCCCTTTGTCATCGGTATGTTACTTGTTCCGTAATACATCATCTCACAACTAACATCTTAGTTATAATGCTTGCAAGGCTTATGTGATGTGTATTACCGAGAGGGCCCAGAGATACCTCTCCGACAATCGGAGTGACAAACCCTAATCTCGAAATACGCCAACCCAACATCTACCATTGGAGACACCTGTAGTACTCCTTTATAGTCACCCAGTTACGTTGTGACGTTTGGTAGTACCCAAAGTGTTCCTCCGGCAAACGGGAGTTGCATAATCTCATAGTCATAGGAACATGTATAAGTCATGAAGAAAGCAATAGCAACATACTAAACGATCGGGTGCTAAGCTAATGAAATGGGTCATGTCAATCAGATCATTCAACTAATGATGTGACCTCGTTAATCAAATAACAACTCTTTGTTCATGGTTAGGAAACATAACCATCTTTGATTAAGGAGCTAGTCAAGTAGAGGCATACTAGTGACACTCTGTTTGTCTATGTATTCACACATGTATTATGTTTCCAGTTAATACAATTCTAGCATGAATAATAAACATTTATCATGATATAAGGAAATAAATAATAACTTTATTATTGCCTCTAGGGCATATTTCCTTCACCAGAGAAAATGAACTGGCCAGACCGTTGCCGGACTTGGTTCTTCGGGGCTGGCGGAACCTTGGACCCTATATCAGGGAAATGCGTTTGGAGGGACGAGCAAATGAACATACCAGTTAAGAGGCTTAAGCACAATATCGATGCAGCGCAGCAAGGGACGTTCGTTCCAGACAGAGAGAACGACGAGCTCACAATGGCCCTCGGGAATCCTGCGCACCCTGGACGGACACGAGGCACGCCAGGCTCCGTTCCGTGGAAGGCTGGTTTTCCGGACGCAGGCGGTTACAAATGCTAGCAGAGGAGGAAAAAAGTGGAGCATGCCCAAATTCAGACGCTGCACGAAAGGGTTCAAGCGCTAGAGGAACGAGAAGTAGCTCGCAGCAAGCGACCTGCCGAAACTACCCTCGAAGCTACCCCGCCATCTCAGCGGAGAAGCAGGGTGGCTTCCACCGAGCTGCTTCAGCCGGAGCATGTCTTGACGGCTCCTGCTAGCTACCCCGTGGATGCTATCACGGAGTCTCAACATTGCCACCTTATGACGCAATCGCAGAACTTCAAAGTCAAGGCGGCTGTCAGCTCTGTTCGACCTCCTGAACCCGGCGCAACTTTTCATTGTAGTCCGATTCCAGAAGGATATGCCATGGTGGGCGAAATAACGGAGGGATTTGAGGACCTCCAGCTTGACTACCCTACCAGTGAAGGGGAGACTCGGCTGGGTTCTTGTCTATTGACTCGATGCCTATGGCGGAAGGAGCTCATCAAGCTTCTGTACTGGACGCCTCCGCCTCCTCCTCCGGCGAGTCAAGGCACTCCACCTCCTCCTCCGCCTCCTCCTCTGGCGAGTGATCAGGGCACTCAGCCTCCTTCTCCGGCGCATGGTGGCACTCCGCCTCCTTCTCCGCCTGCGCCGGCACGCCCGAGCAGCCAGCCTCCTCCTTCTCCGCCTCGTCAGCAATTTAGACACCCGAAAGTAAGTACTATAGTAACATGTTCTGCGCATCTCCTAGTGATTCAAGCGCTAGTTTCATCAATACCATTTGGCATGCTTGCTTATCAGTTTGATTGACCTCTATTTCTTGTAAAGTGATTGTGGTAGGAACAAGGGAATAATTTCTGTGGACACTACGTTTGCGAGTCCATCCGCCACATGACCTGTGAACGGGGGTACTCTAACAAACAATATGAAGTACATAAGCAATAATATTCACAATTTTATTTTATTACCATCATTTGTGTTGAGTTTCATTTATTCATATGTGTGTGTGTGTGTATTGACGCCTGACGATGTCCTGGACTAGGGGGTACTCACCACGTCGTCTCCTGATCTATTAGATTGGGCCGAGGCCCCCATGGCCGTATACTCATGGGCCAGTTCGGACAGCTGCCGCATACAAGGAAGATTCCACAAAGACTTAGCGATCAAGGCAAGGACTTCTCCCCACCGGCGTATTCGGCTAGGACTCTTGTTAACCTAGGCCTCTGGTGCATTATATAAACCAGTGCCAGGCTAGTCGATAGAATATACAACATACACATCAACAATCATACCATAGGCTAGCTTATAGGGATTAGCCTCTCTAATCTCGTGGTAGATCTACTCTTGTACTACTCATATCATCGATATTAATCAAGCAGGATGTAGGCTTTTACCTCCATCGAGAGGGCCCGAATCTGGGTAAAACTTCGTGTCCCTTGCCTCCTGTTACCATCCGGCCTAGATGCACAGTTCGGGACCCCCTACCCGAGATCCGCCGGTTTTGACACCGACATCGGTGCTTCCATTGAGAGTCCCGCTGTGTGATCGACAAAAGGATCGATGGCTCGCCTGCAGATCAACTGCGACTTCGGCATCTTCGCCACCAGCTCGACTGGTCACCTTGGTTCGACCAAGAACTGCGCCCCGTGTTCGGATAATCATGTTCGGACGAGGGCCTTCATCAAACATCAACTCCGATCTCTATCAAGATCATGGAGGAATCATCCATGGAGCTCAGGGGCTCAACGTCAACATTGCCCTCAAGCGACCGTGCTGTTTTTCTGGACAGCGAACTCGTATCTGCCCCACCACCTCCTCGAGTATCGGTTTGACGATCGCTTTGGTGGAATTGTGCGGAATTGAGTCTACAACAACCCTGGAAAATTTCATCGAGTTTCGATGGAGGAATCTCTGGCAATCCATGATATACCGGAGCCCTGTCAAATCTGGACGAGAATCTGGATGAGTTTAGGGCGTGGTGTCCGGCTTCTAGCTCAGACGTCCTTTGGAAGATCCAACCGTTGATCGGGTGCGGAATTCCTATATCTACCACCTCTCAAAATTTCAGCTCGATCCGACCATCCAAACTCCGGGAACCTTCCGATTAGTGCATCACTTTTCGGATCTGTTTTCTGCACGAAAACGAATCCGACCCGAGTTCGTCTTTTTTATAAACGGAATTTCGGACATTCCTTTTGAAGGAAGTTTTGTATGGGGTATTGTGTTTTGTTCCCGAACACATCCCACTAACTTTAAGATCTTTTGAACATGATCTTCAACATCATGCTGGTGTCAAACCAGTCCGGCAATATTGCTCCACGGCTGCCGACCTGCGCTAGACACGTCGTCACTTTGTTGAGCCAAGCTCAACTTCTTCGGATCATCATCTCGGCAAGCCGAACAAGAGTCTGACATCGCGAAGGATAAATCATCACCAATATCGCCGCCCCACGGATTACATGGAGCGGGCATATCGGCATCGCCGCACGGTCGCTTCATCAAGCCGGCATCGACCACGTCACGACCTGCATCGGCAGGGCCGCATTATTGCTTCTTCAAGCTGGTGTCCATCACGCCGACCTACTTCGACTCATCGGCTGACATCGAGGCTTCGACATCTCGGCTGGACCGGGGGCTTCGCCATCTCTTCATCAACCTACTCCGGACACTTCGGCATCAGTAGCCGACCAGCTCCGTCACGTTAGCTGGACCGAGGGCTTTGCCTCGGTGAGCCAACCTTTGCCAGTATTGCCATGCCGTCGTTTTATCGTCCATTAGGCAATGGGTGTGCGGATCGACTCCCAATTTTGGGAATCACCTTCCTTCGGATTGCTACAACAAATAAACCAGGTGCTATTAATCCCAATATTTTTTGCTTGTTTGGGTTCATTTTTTCCGAAGGAATTATTACTCTGGTTTGTCCATCATATGTACACAGGTCTATCAAATGGTGGCCGCATTAATGACAGTTGCATGGTGGTTCGGTCAGTTTCCGTACATAGTCCGGCGAACACCGCATCCGGAGCTCGGACCGACCTGTGAATTCAGGCTTTGCCACGCCTTTAGCGCGTCACGCCGACGCCCTGCATCGACATTGACTTCGGCGCCAGGCCATATTTCTTTTATTACTCACTTTGCATAAATTATTTATTATGCAATGATTTTTTTAAATATCATTATTACTATTATCTCTGGTTTGCACTATTTTTTGTGCACAGGAAAATGATCCGGGGACTTCGGCGTCAATCTGCTGGTCTGCATTGACCATGCTATGTCACCACTTCGGCGTGTCGAGCTCTCCGCTCCGCCACCTCCAGACCGGCTTGGGGGATGGAACCTTACCCCGTATCAAGGAACATATTAACCAGCTAAGTCGCTTTCATCCTCAAAGCTTTAATTTCTAACTAGTGTTCGGTTCGGCCAAGCATTATACTTTTTTAGAAAAAAGTTGCTTGTAAAAAATTTCCTTGTCCAAACTTTGTTTGTGACGCATAAATTCAAATACCCAATTCGTTTGGGGGCTTCCTTCATGAAGCTTTTCCACTTGCATATGATTATACTTGTACGGCTTCGTTCCTTATTCGTGTATTATGCTACAATATGCACCATATTGACTTAAGCGATTTGCAAGCTGGGTTGCCTCGCTCCTGTGTTTACCCCTACGTTCCCGATTGTTCGGCTAGGGAGTAAAGGGAGCACCTCTGCGATTGTCACGATCGGGTCGCCCGAGCCGGACCTCAGACTGGGCGAAGCCGAAAGCTAGCGCTCTTATAGTTTTCAATGATGGTCGGCACACAACGGAACTCATGAGTACAAAAAATCTATTGCACAAGTCTCATAATAGCAATGAGCACCGAAGAAAGGTATCGGTGGGGGTACTATTTTCTTCGAAGATGCTTCTTACACTTCACGGTAATATAGCATAAGTTCCCTGAGTGCGCTTTGTCTGTTACAGCCTTATGGCCTGATTGCCTGGTTATTGGAAACACCGTCGATATTCTCGACCGATGGAGTACATAACACTTTTCGGTCCTTGACCAAAGAGGGAGAAGCTGACGGTCGGTTAAGACACGTTTAAAGTTCGGTTGAACATAGATATGATATAAGTACTTCGGTACATGTAATCATTCTTCCACCCAAGTCACTTGGGGGCTCTTAAGTTTATTTGAGCCGTTTTATAATAAGTGTTCTTCTTCTTAGTCGTTGCAAAGTTTTATTATTATCACTCCTTTTTTCGACACGAGTGTGCGGTCACTAGCCGGGGAGCCTAATTTCTCTCTCAAAGCCGCTAGAGTTTAGTTTGCTAAACTGGTCTGATGAGAAGTACTCCGCCCTCGGGGTAGGAGGTTGAAGCTGTAGGCTGACCCGCTCGAAGTCTTGAGATAGGATGTATCATGTTAAAGCACGACAGAAGCACTTCTTTTTTCTACATTCTGCTTTGTTCGGCTAGGTGTGCAAAGGGAGAACCACTGCGATTGTGCTTCCAGCTCACATGGTTAAGCACCTTAGTGGAGAAAGCCGAAAACTAACTGTCACAATAAGCGTAAACTGGTCAGCAATCCGAGGACGGTGTTAAATGACGGGCCATTCATAACAATGGCCGAAGTGTTTACGGCTTGACCTCAACTGTCGTCGAACACTACCAGGGGCTATTAACTGGCCTCCCAAACTAAATCCTCGATATTTTGCTCTTACATTGGAGCTGAGGTTTTATGATCATGCTTAGCATGACAACCCAAAGAAAGGAACCGATAGCAGGACTATTTTCTTTGGAAGACATTTCTTCTGTTAAACAGTAATATAACATATCTCTCTGCGTACCTTTGTTTATAAAACCGTATGGCCAGATTGCCTTGTTTGTTGTAAATCTTTTCCCTCATAAAGGCTTTATAAAGTAGGACAAACACTCCTCGGCTACTGGCCGAGGAGGTGGAAGCCGATGGTCGGTCAACAAAGTTTTGTACAATGCGGATCCGAGCATTAATGACGTAAAGTACTTGGATACATAGAGTCATTACACATAATTTGTGATTTTACTATGGATATTCATCCTTAATTCGGCCACCCGTGCGCACATCAAGGCTCGGGGGCTACTGGGCTTCGGACTTATTATTTACAAATATTAAAGGGGCACATTGATCCCCTGATCTGGTGTTACCACCCGACCAGTGTCTCGGGGGCTACTGCATTGCTTGTCCAATGCAGAATTTTTTTGTGCAATATAGTTTCCGAGGAGATTTTGATCCTCAGGTTGGTCGGCCGCACCCAACCTGAGTCTCGAGGACTGAGCATGCCGCTTTTAGTGTCCCGAAGTATTCTGCCGAGCTTGGACTTGATCCTCAGGCCGATTTTGCAAATCAACCTGAGTCTCAGCGGCTACTGGGATCAGCGGTCTTACGTCATCCTTTAGGTGCATCTCGGGTTTTAGACCGATACACACCTTGAGGGCTACTGGCTATATATCTCGGCAGAGAATAAATTGCACCAATAAAAAATATTCACAAAAATCAGCCCACATTCGGGGTGGTGCACCACCTCGGAAGCAGCCCGGCATAAAGCTCGGGCGCTAGTGGCTGGCTCCATAGAGGGCATTTCCGGCATTAAGCTCGGCTAAACTCCTTCAAACTTCTTTGAACCAAGGTGATTTACGACACCTCGGATATAGTCCGGCGTTGGAGCTCGGATACAGTCCGGTGTTGGAGCTCGGATATACAGTCTGGCGTTGGAGCTCGGATACATAGTCCGGCGTTGGAGCTGGGAAGCGGTCCGGCGTTGGTGCTCGGTTGCAAAAGATACCTCGAATACAGTCCGGCGTTGGAGCTCGGACGCAAGACGACGCTGCCGCCCGGGAACAACTTCAAACCCGAGGTGTGGCATAAAAATAACAAGGCATTGGTAAAGGCCGGAAACTTAAAGGGGCTCCTCGGATACCCGACGTGTAAACTCGTCGAATGCATTTCGGTGATCCTCAAGATCGAAGATAAAGAAGATTTGTTGAACCAGTTTTCAAGACCGATGACCGAAGATGAAGAACAGTTCGGAAGAATCGAGGGGCGTCCCTAACTTGAAGACCGGTTCAGGGGGCTAATGACGGTGTCCTGGACTAGGGGGTACTCACCACGTCGTCTCCCGATCTATTAGATTGGGCCGAGGCCCCCCATGGCCATATACTCATGGGCCAGTTCGGACAGCTGCCGCATACAAGGAATATTCCACAAAGACTTGGCGATCAAGACAAGGACTTCTCCCCACCGGCGTATTCGGCTAGGACTCTTGTTAACCTAGGCCTCTGGTGCATTATATAAACCAGGGTCAGGCTAGTCGATAGAATATACAACATACACATCAACAATCATACCATAGGCTAGCTTCTAGGGTTTAGCCTCTCTGATCTCGTGGTAGATCTACTCTTGTACTACCCATATCATCAATATTAATCAAGCAGGATGTAGGGTTTTACCTCCATTGAGAGGGCCCGAACCTGGGTAAAACTTTGTGTCCCCTGCCTTCTGTTACCATCCGGCCTAGACGCACAGTTCGGGACCCCCTACCCGAGATCCGCCGGTTTTGACACCGACAACGCCCTTGTTCAAATTAGATGTTTAGGATGCGGGATGAACTCCTAGCACCAGATCGTATGCGAGCAATTCAAGAGGGATTGGCGGCATTCTTCCTTGACCACGTGATCGCTGAAGACGGAGAATACTATGTGGACCCTGTGTTCATATATAATTAGGGGATTATATTGTAAGAGATAATTATTGTATATATGTAGGCGGTAGTGTCGGATAGATATACGAGAACTTGTTGTTCGAACAATCTCTCGAAGAAGGAGAGGTGGTCGATATCACTTCTCTCTGTATGCATATGTTCATGACGATCTTCTGTTTCCTTCATTTGCTTACTAGCTAGCGTGTCTAGTCCTCTCTATATATACATATATATAGCGTCGACCAAGCATGGACATAAGAAAGGACACTTCTCTCTATTAATTAGCTAGCTAACACAATATATGAAACACCTAAATTAAACCCCCAAAACCCCCAACCCCCCCCCCTTCAAAAAAAACAAAACCCCAACCCCTGAAATGCTGACGCGTGGATGCTTATTGGTCCCGGTTGATGCCACCAACCGGGACCAAAGGCCCTCCTGCCTGGGATCGGTGCACCGGCCACGTGGAGGCCCATCTGTCCCGATTCGTGTAAGAACCCGGACTAAAGGGTTAGGGCATTAGTAACGGCCCTTTAGTCCCGGTTCACAAACCAAGACAAAAGGCCCTTATCAACCGGGACGAATGGGTTTTTTTCTACTAGTGTATAGGAGGCGGCGAAGACCGTGCACGACGACCTTCGACACTGGATGGTGGCCCTGGATAGCTGCGGCAACATGGAGAGGAGCCGATCAATACGACACTCATGAAGGGGAATGGGTGGGGTCATGGGGGAGGAGAGAACAACTATGGTGACCTGCATGGTGGCCGTCGAACAGGGCAAAGTGGTGCCAAACATCTCAATTATACAACAATTTGTTTTTTCGAACAGGGAACAAAGCATGGTTTAACAAGATCAATTTAATCACATTTGGAATTGAAATCAGTTAGGTAGTACAATAGGTACAAACACATCCACAATGAAAAATCATCAGTTAAATTATTGATCATATACTAACACTATGATTTTCTTTACTCCTTTATTATTTCAAAAAGTACATGGGAGTGACAATTATGAAACTAAAGCAAAACAACACATATCATACTTACCCATGAGAATAGAAAAATAAAAAAGAAAAAAATAGGAAGAGAATGAACAGTTACGGCCAGTCTGCTAAGGTCTTGATCATTACTGTTAGAGTTGTGTCGAATATTGTGTACAAGGTAGGTTACAGTTGGACTATGAGTTGTATTGTGTTTACATAGGATGTGGAGTCGTGTCCTAGTAGGACACTTATATCCTAGGCCTCTCTTATATAGCGGGGGTAGACACACGATGTAACCTATGCCAACATAATAGCACCGGAACGCAGGGGAAGCCGGCGGCGTGTGCCGGTGTCCAGGGCGACCGGGTGCGGTATTGTGACGGTGTCACGGGGAGGAGCGCCCGTAGTCAAGCCCTGGGGATGTAGCCATATCGGTGAACCTCGTTAACAAATCTCGGTGTCGTGCTCGTGTGATTGCTTGGTCCTCGGATGATCGACGGTATGCCTCAGATTTATTCTAACAAGTGGTATCATGAGCTAGGTTGTTCGGAGGCTGTGAAATTGTTGATCTAAAGGAGAACATGTGGAAGCTGTCGATGGAATCTAGCGAGATGCAATGAGTATGATTGGAGACATGGCAGCAGATGTTGTCGCGTCGGTGGATCAAGGTTGCTCTTGAAGATTTGGAACGACGGCGTCGTGTTTGGAAGAAGCACAAGGCGATGCGCGCGTATGTATGGCAGTCCCGGCGATCTGTTTAGGGCAACGGCGGCGTAGCAGCAGGCTTGGACGACACGTTGCAACACGTGGCGTGGCAGACGGCAGGAAACCCAAGCACCGCTATGGTGGGCCATCATGGTCTTGCGCGGAGCGGCCCTTGACGAACAGTGGCCTGGCGACGTGCGCGTACTGGCGTACATGCGCGTGATGCAGTACGGTCAAAGCAATTCAGTAACAGACAGTGATTTGTTTGAAAACAAAAGGGATCGAGTCCCAAGGGGAGCCGTGTTCTCCTCGTCTCAGTGGCGGAGACCTGCACGCTGGTTAATTTAGCAGCGGCAGCAGCCGGCAAGGGAGACAAAGGCACGAGAGGCAGCAGATCAATCAACAGAGAAAAATCCATTGATACGTGATACGTATACATTGGAAAGCAGATTTGACAAAGCAAAGCTAGCGTCAGATACTGAGCCAGGAGCATATCACGTGAAAGACCAAGTTTGATTGGATTTTGCTATTAGTACATGAGGGTGTACCACGTCAGGTTTTGCTTGTGTACTTGGGCATCACGTGAAGGAAGCTTGGATAATTTTTCGCCGGGTCAGCCGTACAAAGAACTGTGGCGCCATCGGGTACCAGGTTTGAGGTGGAGGAGTTCGACGGGACTGAAAACCTTGAGTTATGGCAGACAAGGGTGAAAGATTTGTTGGCACAACAGGAATGCTTGAAGGCGTTGCAGGAAGTCATGTCAGCAGTGATGGAACTATCGTGTGATGGATGGAAATTCATGGAATGATTTGGGAGCCTGGGTCGGACTAGGCAGTCTGACGGGATCGACGCAAGTCGGTTGGTACAGAAGACGGTGGTGGGATCGGCGACGGCGACATAGGAGCGTGATGCTGATGGTGACCGACTTCTGGGCGTGGAAACACGTGGCGCAGGCCCCGAGGGCTTGTGTGGCTTCGACAAGACTATGGCGCGGGTTTGATTCAAGGTGTTGTCTACACGGAGCTTGAAGTTGACGGGGCGCGTGGGTGGATTGATCATCTACCATGGAGTCATGTTGAAGGTGGAGCTGGAGTCTGGAAGACTTCACTCGATGCTGGATTGAGGGGCTACGGTGTAAGGATCCAGAGAATCGAAGCCTATTCAGCAAGGCGGGAAAGCGAGTGACATGCAGTTCGGACTGGAGCCCAATGGTCTGATGGAAGCGTGAAACTCGTCATCGGCCGGCGATGACCGATGGTACTCTGCAGTGGGGGTTGAGTGGTGTGGGTTCGCTACCCTTGAGACTCGACCGGGACAGCGGAGGCTCGACGTGGTAATAGCGGCGAGGCGTGCGGTATGCACGGGACATGGAGACGGGCCAGGGCTCTGGTGGTCATACATGTGGTGAGATAACTGCGAATTTGACTCGGGATGACTACAAGCAACGGTGAAATTCCTTCAATTTTCAGACAGTCAGTCACGAAAGGAGCGGTGATGTTGAGTTCAGGTAACTCTTATGTGTGACATCCAATATGTGAGTTGTTCACTTTCACGCAGGTCAGTGATCGGTGTGTGATGATGTTGACGGATACTCTGGAAGTTGGGAGCACAGACTAGAGTAAAGAGAAACTTAATTTTGCTCGAGTGTTGACTATGGTCAGAAAAAGGAGGGACTACAAGTTGCAGGTGGAGTCACATGGAGTCTTTGGAGTAGCAGCGGTTTTCATGAGATAAGCTCAAGTCCAATGTACATGGAAGTTTGACGCATGGACGAATTCAAGGTGGTGGAGAATATTCGCCAAGGTGGAGTTTGTTAGAGTTGTGTCGAATATTGTGTACAAGGTAGGTTACAGTTGGACTATGAGTTGTATTGTGTTTACATAGGATGTGGAGTCGTGTCCTAGTAGGACACTTATATCCTAGGCCTCTCTTATATAGCGGGGGTAGACACACGATGTAACCTATGCCAACATAATAGCACCGGAACGCAGGGGAAGCCGGCGGCGTGTGCCGGTGTCCAGGGCGACCGGGTGCGGTATTGTGACGGTGTCACGGGGAGGAGCGCCCGTAGTCAAGCCCTGGGGATGTAGCCATATCGGTGAACCTCGTTAACAAATCTCGGTGTCGTGCTCGTGTGATTGCTTGGTCCTCGGATGATCGACGGTATGCCTCAGATTTATTCTAACAATTACTTTCCTTTTTTTAGAGGGTGGTCATCGCTATCCTACTCACGAAATAAATTGATCCTGTGTATTCCCTTCTTCTCATATAATATTTATAATCAGTTAAATCTTAGCCAAATGCAATGCCTACTCTAACAAAAAAAGTGAAATAAATGAACTAATCAAAAGGTTCACTTTGTTATCTATCTTCTATTGCTGCTCGTCTGAGTTACAAAGAGTATTTCTAAATGAAGCTACTTCCGATCAGATATCTTCTAGGCAAGATAATCAACATCGTACTCGATGACACCTCTCTCCTCTCTGAACGAAACTTCTCCCGTACTTTACTTGCCATGTCCTTCGTTCAAGATCAGAAAATGGCGTATCTTTTTCATCACAAGGACTCCTAATTCCTAATATTCCTATAATAGTTTGACCCCCCCCCCCCCCCCCCCCTACTGCCAGCATGCATGTGCCCATATTTAACTGTATGTGGACAGAATGCACTGGCACATTTTCAAACAGTTAACTGCACAAACCAAGAATCTTAGGCACCTCTATGCTCTCCTATGTAGCAAATCAGTGATCAGGGCCCTAGAGAGGCGGCTTTGCACCGAACCAGACAAAGGATTCGCCGGGTTTAGTTCTGCAATAACATAGACCTGCAGATAATCCCTTTGTTCTTGCATGTCCTAGATATTTATGAAGAAATATTATGAGGTTCATATGACAAATCAGCTGATCAAAAAACAATGCCACAAAGAGGTTTAATTCAGTAAATAACTCACCATGAAAACATAATTCAAGCATTCTTGCCCCTGCTTCTTGTACACTTCTGTATAGATTTGATCATATCCTTCGCTTTCCTGGTGATAATAACAGGGAGAGAAAAAAGGGATCATTCTAGGTAACAAAAGCCTTCTTTACAAATTGTAACCTGGGCCATGAATGTTTAAAGAAAATCTGCAACGAAAGAAGAGGCGGTCACTCCTTCAGATCGATTGACCATTCAGTTAAAATTAAACAGATGAAATACATTTTCGAGTCAATCGGGGAAATCATACACTATATAACTATTCAATAATGCTACACGCATAAATGAAAAGTACATAACAAGTAGATTATCCCGCATCAATTCTCATAAAAAAGAAAAGAGATTACCCCAGATCCTGCGCAACGAGCTCACAGATTTCAAACTTTTGGCCCATTAGAAAACTCGTTGAGCTTCTTGCCGGCTGTCGACTTCACCGGAATCGAATGGAGATGAGGGACGGAAGGGGCAACTTGTTTGCCGAGTACTGGAATCGATGATGCCCTCTTTGCGAGTGTAGGGTCGCAAGCACATGAACAACACCAGCAGCATCCGCATCAAGATGACCTCCTTGGTAGTAGCCTCATAGCGGGACCTGGCAACAGCGTTGACGACATCCCGCAACACAGAGCCTATGAGGGTTGAGCACCATGAACTCAAGGGTCGCGGTGATGGAGTTCAAAGTGACAGCAGCTCCTCCCTCTTTAGAGCTGTGCGAGTTCCGTATTAATTACTCAAAGGCTCAAGATAATTAATTAAGGACCAGATGAACAATGAATGAAACCAAATGAAGGCACGTGGATGGTACATTGGTACTTACGTAGATGCACATGCATGGATCCGAGGTGTGAACGATCTAACTGCTGTAGATGTGGGAAGACGATGGACAAGAAAACGTATTGGAGAGACGCGAGAACTCCGACAACCCCTTCTCCATCTCTCAGCTGCTGCGAGGCGGGGCGCAGACGATCGACCAAAGCAGCGGCGGGATCACAGTGCTGCGGGGGAGGATGAATAGGGCTTGGACTGCTAAGGGGAGCTCGGCGGGCGATCGTCATGCGGGACGGGACAAAGGTTGGGGAAGGGATGACTATGCAGGTTGGAGGTGGTGGGTGGCGCGATGCAGGGCACGCCGGGCACAGCCATGTGCTGCTCCTCGTTGCCTGCAATTGACCACGCCCTGCCCTGAGTCACGCCCTGCCTTGGCGTTCCGCGATGGCGGCGGCGGCGGTCTCATAGATTGGCAGAGGAGCAAGACGTGGGTGGCAGAGCCTGGGAACCCAGGGGTTCCACGATGGCAGCGGCGGCGGCGGTCTCGTAGTGTTAAACATATTGCAGTAGGCCCATAGGGCGCACCGGCCAGAACCTGGTCCGGCTAGATAGATAGAGTTCATCTTGTTATAACTTCTTATCTCTCTATCTCTCTAGATATTCCTTGTTTCTCAAGATGTAATCCCAACAACTTTGTATGCTTATCAGGGAGATGCCCCTGCCTATATAACACGCAACCGTCGCCTCCAACGAGGTACGACGTGCTCCGCTCGTTTACATGGTAATCAGAGCCTCCTCTATCCATTACATCTAGCAAAACCTACCACCAGCCATGTCGTCCTCCTCAAGCTCCGTTCAGACCGCCTCCATGGGGCAGGTCGCCGAGAAGCTTACCCGCACCAACTACGTGATGTGGCGTGCCCAGGTGACGCCGCAGCTGAGAAGTGCTGGTTACTTTGGCTACGTCGACGGGACGATGCCGGAGCCCGCCAAGTTCATTGTCACGAAGGACAAGGACGGGAAGGAGGAGCAAACACCCAACCCTCTCTATCCGATCTGGTTCAAAGAAGGGCAGCAGGTACTTGGATACTTGCTCAATAATCTCACCAAGGAAGTCCTCGTGCAGGTCACATCTATAGCCACGCCGCACGAGCTCTGGGCAGCACTTGCCCACATGTTCTTGTCGCAGTCCAGGGCGCGCGTCAACAACATCAGAGTCGCGCTCTCCACGGCGCAGAAGGGGACGCAGTCGGTGGCCGCCTACTTCGCCCACATGAGGTCTCTGGCGGATGAGCTTGCAGCTGCTGGCAAGCCCATCGATGATGATGAGCTCATCTCCTACATCACCTCCGGCCTCGACATGGAGTACCAACCTCTTGTCTCCGCCAACGACGCCTGCACCGAGCCCATCAGCATCGATGATCTCTACGTCCAAATGAGTAACTTCGATCAGCGTCTCGCCCTTTACAGCACGGCAGGATCCGGTGGAGGCTTAAAATCCTCTGCTAACGCGGCCTCTCGCGGCCGCGGTGGCGGCGGACGCGGCGGCGGCAGCTCTTCTCGCTACCGTGGGCCGCAGCGCACCAAGGGCAAGCCATCAGGCGGCGATGGCAACCCTCCTCCACGCAACGGCAACGGCGGCGGTGGTCGTCCCTACAACAACAACAACAAGGGTCGCCACGAAGGCCGTCCACGAGCTGCTCCTGACGTCCCGCGCTGCCAAATCTGTGGCAAGCCAGGCCACACCGCGCAGGACTGCTGGTACCGCTACGAGGATGATGAAGAATCTTCCCAAGATGAGAAGGTTGCGGGGGCAGCCGACGGCTCCTACGGCATCGACACGAACTGGTACGTGGACAACGGCGCGACAGATCCCATCACAGGGGAGTTGGAGAAGGTGACCATGCGCAAGAAGTATCGCGGGCAAGACCAAGTTCATACCGCCAATGGAGAAGGTATGAGCATTAGTCATATTGGTCATTCAGTAATAAAAACTCCCCACAAAAATATTCGTCTCAGAAATTTTTTGCATGTCCCTAGTGCATCAAAGAATCTCCTTTCCGTTCATCGCATTGCTCTCGATAATCATGCAATCCTTGAGTTTCATCCGTTTTTCCTTTTGATCAAGGATCGGGTCACGAGGAAAATCCTCTATCAAAGTAGATGCGTTCGAGGGCTCTGCCCGTTGATTCCGGAGCTTAGGAGATCGAATAAACAAGCCTATGGTGTCAACAAAGTGTCTTCAACACGATGGCACGATAGATTAGGACATGCATCGTTTCCTTTGATTGAGAAATTGCTTAGAAAGAATAAGCTCCCGTTTGTTGGTGAGCGTAATTGTGAAACTATTTGTGACTCATGCCAATGTGCTAAAAGTCACTAGTTAGCTTATCCTATATCTACAAGTGTTTCTACCAAGCCTCTTGAACTCATTTTCTCTGATGTTTGGGGTCCTGCGCCTACCTCAGTTGGGCGCCACACTTATTATGTAAGCTTTATCGATGATTTTAGTAAGTACACGCGGATTTATCTCCTCAAAAAGAGATATGATGTGTTTCAAGTTTTTCACAACTTTCAAGCACTTGTAGAAAGAAAGTTCAACTGCAAAATTCTAGCTATCCAATCTGATTGAGGAGGGGAATACAGAAACCTCAATTCCTTCTTTCAACAGATTGGCATATCTCACCACATATCGTGTCCTCATGCTCACCAACAGAACGGGTCTGCTGAGCGTAAGCATAGGCATATCGTTGAAGTAGGTCTAGCTCTTCTTGCAGCTGCCTCTATGCCATTAAAATTCTGGGATGAAGCCTTTCTCACCGCAGTTCATCTTATTAATATTCTTCCCAGTATAGTCATCAACAATGAAACTCCGGTAGAACGCATTCTTCACACCAAACCCGATTACAAATCCCTCCGAGTGTTTGCTGTGCGTGCTGGCCAAATCTTCGTCCCTACAACAATCGCAAGCTCCTTTTCCGGTCAAAACAATGTGTCTTCATTGGCTATAGTCCACAACATAAAGGTGTCAAGTGCCTTGATGTATCCACGGGTCGTGTCTATATATCCCGTCATGTTGTGTTCGATGAGACTGTTTTTTCCTTTGCACATCTTCACCCAAACGCCGGCGCTCTCCTTCAAAAGGAAATCCTTCTTCTTCCATCTCATCTCACTGGGTTTGATAATGGGGATGGTTTTACTACTAATGATCAATTATTGACTAATTCTCCTACTAATGGTGGTGATGAGTTTTGTGATGAAGCAGAAAAAAATGGGACAGAAAATGATGAAGAAATCAGCTAAAACTGTCATTTTATGCCTCCTGGGTGCAGCAGCAGCGCCATCGAGGCGGATCCGCCTCGGGATCAGGGCGCATCAGCCGCGGGATCCGAGCGTGACGGGACAGACGAATCTGCACCGAGTCCCACGCCAGGCCACGACAGCCACGGTCCCGCGCCACGCCACGACAGTAGCGGCCCAGCCAATCACGGCGCGCCCGCGCGGATGGACCACGCGCCGCTTGCGGCCGGTCGGTTCGGCCCCGAACCGCGTCAGTACACGCGGCGCACGTCTCGGCAGGATCCGGGCATGGAGTCCCGCGCCGCATCTACGGGGGCCCACTCATCATCGCCCCATCATGAGCCGGACGCGACGACTGGCGCAGCTGCGGGATCTTCTATGCCGCCATCCTCTAGTACTTCACGCTCTCTGGCCGCAGAAGATCCCATCTCGTCGCTCGCGCCTGCAGCACCCGATAGGTCGTCTTCGGGATCTGCAGCTGTTCCAGGCGCCGGATCCTCTGTGCCTGCCTCTTCGCCAGCTCGGACCAGACTTCAAAGGGGAGTAATTCAACCCAAAAACTACAAACATATAGCAAAATTTGGCTATGCTTGTAACACACATGATGCAGATACTGTTCCACGTACTGTAGTAGAAGCTTTGAATGATCCAAGGTGGAAAAAGGCCATGGAAGAAGAGTGCATGGCGCTTCACAAAAATAAAACCTGGCATTTAGTATCTGCACATCAAGGAAAAGGTAAAAATGTGATAGATTGTAAATGGGTTTTCGGAGTAAAGAAGAAGTCTGATGGAACTATTGATCGCTACAAAGCCAGACTAGTTGCAAAAGGTTTTAAACAAAGGTATGGCTTAGACTATGAGGACACATTTACTCCGGTTGTAAAGGCTGCCACTATTCGCCTTGTTTTGTCTATTGCCATGTCTAGGGGATGGAGTCTCCGTCAGCTAGATGTTCAGAACGCGTTTCTCCATGGTGTTCTGGAAGAGGAAGTGTTCATGCAACAACCTCCTGAGTTTGAGGACAAAAGTAAACCCCTTCACATTTGCAAGCTTGATAAGGCCTTGTATGGTTTAAAACAAGCCCCCAGAGCATGGTATTCCAGGTTGAGCTCAAAACTTCAGGCACTTGGTTTTGCTCCTTCCAAATCTGACACCTCATTGTTCATTTATAATAAGTCAAATACCTCCATATTTGTCCTTATATATGTTGATGATATTATAGTCACAAGTTCATCAGATGAGGCTGTCACAGGATTGTTAAAACATTTAAATTCTGAATTTGCTCTCAAGGATCTGGGAGACCTGCATTATTTTCTTGGCATTGAAGTAAAGAGAGCAGGAAATGACCTCTATCTTACTCAAGAAAAGTATGCCACTGATCTTGTAGCCAAAGCAGGGCTGAAAGGTTGCAAGCCAGCATTGACACCTTTGTCCAGCTCAAAAAAATTGTCCTTGTCAGAAGGAGAACTCTTGAACCAAGAGGATAGCACCAGGTACAGAAGTATGGTTGGTGCATTACAATATTTAACCTTGACTAGGCCTGATATTTCTTTTGCTGTGAACAAAGTATGTCAGTTCCTTCATGCACCTACTACAGTACACTTGACAGCTGCCAAACGCATACTTAGATATGTTAAAAATACTTTCAGTATTGGACTAACTTTCAGCAAGTCACCATCAACACTTGTCAGTGCATTCTCTGATTCTGATTGGGCAGGCTGTCTAGATGACAGACGATCAACTGGTGGCTTTGCTGTGTTCTTTGGTCCAAATCTGATTTCTTGGTGTGCTAAAAAGAAAGCTACTGTGTCTAGATCTAGCACAGAAGCAGAATACAAGGCACTAGCAAATGCTACTGCTGAAATTATCTGGGTTCAGTCTCCGCTTAAGGAGCTTGGCATACGCTGCAAACAAGCTCCATGCTTATGGTGTGATTGAAGGAAATATGCCCTAGAGGCAATAATAAAGTTATTATTTATTTCCTTATATCATGATAAATGTTTATTATTCATGCTAGAATTGTATTAACCGGAAACATAATACATGTGTGAATACATAGACCAACAGAGTGTCACTAGTATGCCTCTACTAGACTAGCTCGTTAATCAAAGATGGTTATGTTTCCTAACCATGAACAAAGAGTTGTTATTTGATTAACGAGGTCACATCATTAGTTGAATGATCTGATTGACATGACCCATTCCATTAGCTTAGCACCCGATCGTTTAGTATGTTGCTATTGCTTTCTTCATGACTTATACATGTTCCTATAACTATGAGATTATGCAACTCCCGTTTACCGGAGGAACACTTTGGGTACTACCAAACGTCACAACGTAACTGGGTGATTATAAAGGAGTACTACAGGTGTCTCCAATGGTAGATGTTGAGTTGGCGTATTTCGAGATTAGGTTTTGTCACTCTGATTGTCGGAGAGGTATCTCTGGGCCCTCTCGGTAATACACATCACATAAGCCTTGCAAGCACTGCAACTAATAAGTTAGTTGTGATATGATGTATTACGGAACGAGTAAAGAGACTTGCCAGTAACGAGATTGAACTAGGTATTGGATACCGACGATCGAATCTTGGGCAAGTAACATACCGATGACAAAGGGAACAACGTATGTTGTTATGCGGTCTGACCGATAAAGATCTTCGTAGAATATGTAGGAGCCAATATGGGAATCCAGGTCCCGCTATTGGTTATTGACCGGAGACATGTCTCGGTCATGTCTACATTGTTCTCGAACCGTAGGGTCCGCACGCTTAACGTTACGATGACAGTTATTATGAGTTTATGCATTTTGATGTACCGAAGGTTGTTCGGAGTCCCGGATGAAATCACGGACATGACGAGGAGTCTTGAAATGGTCGAGACATAAAGATTGATATATTGGAAGCCTATGTTTGGACATCGGAAGTGTTCCGGGTGAAATCGGGATTTTACCGGAATACCGGGAGGGTTACCGGAACCCCCCGGGAGGCAAATGGGCCTATTGGGCTTTAGTGGAAAAGAGAGAAGAGGCAGCCCACTCCTAGCCGGCGCCCCCCCCTTTCCCAAGTCCTATTAGGACTAGGAAAGGTGGGCCGGCCCCCCCTCTCTCTTTCCCTCTCCCTTCTTCCCAAGGAGTCCTAGTTGGAATAGGATTGGAGGGGGGGGTCCTACTCCCGGTGGGAGTAGGACTCCTCCTGCGCCTACACCTCCTTGGCCGGCCAGCCCTCCTCCCTCCAACCTTTATATACGGAGGCAGGGGCACCCCATAGACACACAAGTTGATCCTTGAGATCGTTCCTTAGCCGTGTGCGGTGCCCCTGCCACCAAATTCCACCTCGATCATACCGTTACAGTGCTTAGGCGAAGCCCTGCGTCGGTAGTACATCAAGATCGTCACCACGCCGTCGTGCTGACGGAACTCTTCCTCGACGCTTTGCTGGATCGGAGCCCGAGGAACGTCATCGAGCTGAACGTGTGCTAAGAACTCGGAGGTGCCGGAGTAACGGTGCTTGGATCGGTCGGATCGGGAAGAAGACGTACGACTACTTCCTCTACGTTGTGTGATCGCTTCCGCAGTCGGTCTGCGTTGGTACGTAGACTACACTCTCCCCTCTCGTTGCTGTGCATCACCATGATCTTGCGTGTGCGTAGGAAAATTTTCGAAATTACTGCGTTCCCCAACAGTGGCATCCGAGCCTAGGTTTTATGGTTTGATGTTATATGCACGAGTAGAACACAAGTGAGTTGTGGGCGATACAAGTCATACTACCTACCAGCATGTCATACTTTGGTTCGGCGGTATTGTTGGTTGAGATGATCCGGACCAACCTTACGCATACTCTTATGCGAGACCGGTTCCCTCGACGTGCTTTGCACATAGATGGCTTGCGGAAGACTATCTCTCCAACTTTAGTTGAACCAAGTGTGACTACGCCCGGTCCTTGAGAAGGTTAAAACGGAGTCTATTTGACGAACTATCGTTGTGGTTTTGATGCGTAGGTGAGATGTGTTCTTACTTAAGCCCGTAGCAGCCACGTAAAACTTGCAACAACAAAGTAGAAGACGTCTAACTTGTTTTTGCAGGGCATGTTGTGATGTGATATGGTCAAGGCATGATGCTGATTTTATTGTATGAGATGATCATGTTTTGTAACCGAGTTATCGGCAACTGGCAGGAGCCATATGGTTGTCGCTTTATTGTATGCAATGCAATCGCGATGTAATGCTTTACTAGATTACTAAACGGTAGTAATAGTCGTGGAAGCATAAGATTGGCGAGACGACAACGTTGCTACGATGGAGATCAAGGTGGCGTGCCGGTGACGATGGTGATCATGACGATGCTTCGGAGATGGAGATCACAAAAGCACAAGATGATGATGGCCATATCATATCACTTATATTTGATTGCATGTGATGTTTATCCTTTTATGCATCTTATCTTGCTTTGATTGACGGTAGCATTATAAGATGATCTCTCACTAAATTATCAAGGAATGTTCTCCCTGAGTATGCACCGTTGCAAAAGTTCTTCGTGCTGAGACACCACGTGATGATCGGGTGTGATAGGCTCTACGTTCAAATACAACGGGTGCAAAACAGTTGCACACGCGGAATACTCAGGTTATACTTGACGAGCTATGCATATAAGATATGACCTCGGAACACGGAGACCGAAAGGTCGAGCGTGAATCATATAGTAGATATGATCAACATATTGATGTTCACCATTGAAAACTACTCCATCTCACGTGATGATCGGTTATGGTTTAGTTGATTTGGATCACGTGATCACTTAGAGGATTAGAGGGATGTCTATCTAAGTGGGAGTTCTTAAGTATATTAACTGAACTTAAAAAAATTATCATGAACTTAGTACCTGATAGTATCTTGCTTGTTTATGTTGTAGATAGATGGCTCGTGCTGTTGTTCCGTTGAATTTTAATGCGTTCCTTGAGAAAGCTAAGTTGAAAGATGATGGTAGCAATTACACGGACTGGGTCCGTAACCTGAGGATTATCCTCATTGCTGCACAGAAGAATTACGTCCTGGAAGCACCGCTAAGTGCCAGGCCTGCTACAAGAGCAACGCCAGAAGTTATGAACGTCTGGCAGAGCAAAACTGATGACTACTCAATAGTTCAGTGTGCCATGCTTTACGGCTTAGAACCGGGACTTCAACGACGTTTTGAACGTCATGGAGCATATGAGATGTTCCAGGAGTTGAAGTTAATATTTCAAGCAAATGCCCGGATTGAGAGATATGAAGTCTCCAATAAGTTCTATAGCTGCAAGATGGAGGAGAACAGTTCTGTCAGTGAGCATATACTCAAAATGTCTGGGTATAATAATCACTTGATTCAATTGGGAGTTACACTTCCGGATGATTGCGTCATTGACAGAATTCTCCAATCACTGCCACCAAGCTACAAGAGCTTTGTGATGAACTATAATATGCAAGGGATGAACAAGACTATTCCCGAGCTCTTCGCTATGCTAAAAGCTGCGGAGGTAGAAATCAAAAAGGAGCATCAAGTGTTGATGGTTAACAAAACCACTAGTTTCAAGAAAAAGGGCAAAGGGAAGAAGAAAGGGAACTCCAAGAAGAACGGCAAGCAAGTTGCTGCTCAAGAGAAGAAACCCAAGCCTGGACCTAAGCCTGAAACTGAGTGCTTCTACTGCAAGCAGACTGGTCACTGGAAGCGGAACTGCCCCAAGTATTTGGCGGATAAGAAGGATGGCAAGGTGAACAAAGGTATATGTGATATACATGTTATTGATGTGTACCTTACTAATGCTCGCAGTAGCACCTGGGTATTTGATACTGGTTCTGTTGCTAATATTTGCAACTCGAAACAGGGACTACAGAATAAGCGGACACTAGCAAAGGACGAGGTGACGATGCGCGTGGGAAACGGTTCCAAAGTCGATGTGATCGCGGTCGGCACGCTACCTCTACATCTACCTTCGGGATTAATATTAGACCTAAATAATTGTTATTTGGTGCCAGCGTTGAGCATGAACATTATATCTGGATCTTGTTTGATGCGAGACGGTTATTCATTTAAATCAGAGAATAATGGTTGTTCTATTTATATGAGTAATATCTTTTATGGTCATGCACCCTTGAAAAGTGGTCTATTCTTATTAAATCTCGATAGTAGTAATACACATATTCATAATGTTGAAGCCAAAAGATGCAGAGTTGATAATGATAGTGCAACTTATTTGTGGCACTGCCGTTTAGGTCATATCGGTGTAAAGCGCATGAAGAAACTCCATACTGATGGGCTTTTGGAACCACTTGATTATGAATCACTTGGTGTTTGCGAACCGTGCCTCATGGGCAAGATGACTAAAACACCGTTCTCCGGTACTATGGAGAGAGCAACAGATTTATTGGAAATCATACATACCGATGTATGTGGTCCGATGAATATTGAGGCTCGTGGCGGATATCGTTATTTTCTCACCTTCACAGATGATTTAAGCAGATATGGGTATATCTACTTAATGAAACATAAGTCTGAAACATTTGAAAAGTTCAAGGAGTTTCAGAGTGAAGTTGAAAATCATCGTAACAAGAAAATAAAGTTTCTACGATCTGATCGTGGAGGAGAATATTTGAGTTACGAGTTTGGTGTACATTTGAAAAATTATGGAATAGTTTCGCAACTCACGCCACCCGGAACACCACAACGCAATGGTGTGTCCGAACGTCGTAATCGTACTTTACTAGATATGGTGCGATCTATGATGTCTCTTACTGATTTACCGCTATCATTTTGGGGTTATGCTTTAGAGACGGCCGCATTCACGTTAAATAGGACACCATCTAAATCCGTTGAGACGACGCCTTTTGAACTATGGTTTGGCAAGAAACCAAAGTTGTCGTTTCTTAAAGTTTGGGGCTGCGATGCTTATGTGAAAAAGCTTCAACCTGATAAGCTCGAACCCAAATCGGAGAAGTGTGTCTTCATAGGATATCCAAAGGAAACTATTGGATACACCTTCTATCACAGATCCGAAGGCAAGACTTTTGTTGCTAAATTCGGAAACTTTCTTGAGAAGGAGTTTCTCTCGAAAGAAGTGAGTGGGAGGAAAGTAGAACTTGACGAGGTAACTATACCTACTCCATTATTGGGAAATAGTACATCACAGAAAACTGTTTCTGTGAGAACTACACCAATAAGAGAGGAAGTTAATGATGATGATCATGAAACTTTAGATCAAGATACTACTGTACCTCGTAGATCAACCAGAGCAAGATCCGCACCAGAGTGGTACGGTAATCCCGTTCTGGAAGTCATGCTACTAGATCATGATGAACCTACGAACTATGAAGAAGTGATGGTGAGCCCAGATTCCGCAAAGTGGCTTGAAGCCATGAAATCTGAGATGGGATCCATGTATGAGAACAAAGTATGGACTTTGGTTGACTTGCCCGATGATCGGCAAGCAATTGAGAATAAATGGATCTTTAAGAAAAAGACTGACGCTGATGGTAATGTTACTGTCTACAAAGCTCGACTTGTCGCAAAAGGTTTTCGACAAGTTCAAGGAGTTGACTACGATGAGACTTTCTCACCCGTAGCAATGCTTAAGTCTGTCAGAATCATGTTAGCAATTGCCGCATTTTATGATTATGAAATTTGGCAAATGGATGTAAAAACCGCATTCCTGAATGGATTTCTGGAAGAAGAGTTGTATATGATGCAACCAGAAGGTTTTGTCGATCCAAAGGGAGCTAACAAAGTGTGCAAACTCCAGCGATCCATCTATGGACTGGTGCAAGCATCTCGGAGTTGGAATAAACGCTTTGACAGTGTGATCAAAGCATTTGGGTTTATACAGACTTTTGGAGAAGCCTGTATTTACAAGAAAGTGAGTGGGAGCTCTGTAGCATTTCTGATATTATATGTGGATGACATATTACTCATTGGAAATGATATAGAATTTCTGGATAGCATAAAGGGATACTTGAATAAAAGTTTTTCGATGAAAGACCTTGGGGAAGCTGCTTACATATTAGGCATAAAGATCTATAGAGATAGATCAAAACGCTTAATTGGACTTTCACAAATCACATACCTTGACAAGATTTTGAAGAAGTTCAAAATGGATCAAGCAAAGAAAGGGTTCTTGCCTGTATTGCAAGGTGTGAAGTTGAGCCAGACTCAATGCCCGACCACTGCAGAAGATAGAGAGAATATGAAAGATGTTCCCTATGCTTCAGCCATAGGCTCTATCATGTATGCAATGCTGTGTACCAGACCTGATGTGTGCCTTGCCATAAGTTTAGCAGGGAGGTACCAAAGTAATCCAGGGGTGGATCACTGGACAGCGGTCAAGAACATCCTGAAATACCTGAAAAGGACTAAGGATATGTTTCTCGTATATGGAGGTGACAAAGAGCTCACCGTAAGAGGTTACGTTGATGCAAGCTTTGACACTGATCCGGACGATTCTAAATCGCAGACCGGATACGTGTTTACTTTAAACGGTGGAGCTGTCAGTTGGTGCAGTTCTAAACAAAGCGTCGTAGCGGGATCTACATGTGAAGCGGAGTACATAGCTGCTTCGGAAGCAGCGAACGAAGGAGTCTGGATGAAGGAGTTCATATCCGATCTAGGTGTCATACCTAGTGCATCGGGTCCAATGAAAATCTTCTGTGACAAAACTGGTGCAATTGCCTTGGCAAAGGAATCCAGATTTCACAAAAGAACCAAACACATCAAGAGACGCTTCAACTCCATCCGGGATTTAGTCCAGGTGGGAGACATAGAAATTTGCAAGATACATACGGATCTGAATGTTGTAGACCCGTTGACTAAGCCTCTTCCACGAGCAAAACATGATCAGCACCAAGGCTCCATGGGTGTTAGAATCATTACTGTGTAATCTAGATTATTGACTCTAGTGCAAGTGGGAGACTGAAGGAAATATGCCCTAGAGGCAATAATAAAGTTATTATTTATTTCCTTATATCATGATAAATGTTTATTATTCATGCTAGAATTGTATTAACCGGAAACATAATACATGTGTGAATACATAGACCAACAGAGTGTCACTAGTATGCCTCTACTAGACTAGCTCGTTAATCAAAGATGGTTATGTTTCCTAACCATGAACAAAGAGTTGTTATTTGATTAACGAGGTCACATCATTAGTTGAATGATCTGATTGACATGACCCATTCCATTAGCTTAGCACCCGATCGTTTAGTATGTTGCTATTGCTTTCTTCATGACTTATACATGTTCCTATAACTATGAGATTATGCAACTCCCGTTTACCGGAGGAACACTTTGGGTACTACCAAACGTCACAACGTAACTGGGTGATTATAAAGGAGTACTACAGGTGTCTCCAATGGTAGATGTTGAGTTGGCGTTTTTCGAGATTAGGTTTTGTCACTCTGATTGTCGGAGAGGTATCTCTGGGCCCTCTCGGTAATACACATCACATAAGCCTTGCAAGCACTGCAACTAATAAGTTAGTTGTGATATGATGTATTACGGAACGAGTAAAGAGACTTGCCAGTAACGAGATTGAACTAGGTATTGGATACCGACGATCGAATCTTGGGCAAGTAACATACCGATGACAAAGGGAACAACGTATGTTGTTATGCGGTCTGACCGATAAAGATCTTCGTAGAATATGTAGGAGCCAATATGGGCATCCAGGTCCCGCTATTGGTTATTGACCGGAGACGTGTCTCGGTCATGTCTACATTGTTCTCGAACCGTAGGGTCCGCACGCTTAACGTTACGATGACAGTTATTATGAGTTTATGCATTTTGATGTACCGAAGGTTGTTCGGAGTCCCGGATGAAATCACGGACATGACGAGGAGTCTCGAAATGGTCGAGACATAAAGATTGATATATTGGAAGCCTATGTTTGGACATCGGAAGTGTTCCGGGTGAAATCGGGATTTTACCGGAATACCGGGAGGGTTACCGGAACCCCCCGGGAGGCAAATGGGCCTATTGGGCTTTAGTGGAAAAGAGAGAAGAGGCAGCCCACTCCTAGCCGGCGCCCCCCCCCTTTCCCAAGTCCTATTAGGACTAGGAAAGGTGGGCCGGCCCCCTCTCTCTCTTTCCCTCTCCCTTCTTCCCAAGGAGTCCTAGTTGGAATAGGATTGGAGGGGGGAGTCCTACTCCCGGTGGGAGTAGGACTCCTCCTGCGCCTACACCTCCTTGGCCGGCCAGCCCTCCTCCCTCCAACCTTTATATACGGAGGCAGGGGCACCCCATAGACACACAAGTTGATCCTTGAGATCGTTCCTTAGCCGTGTGCGGTGCCCCCTGCCACCAAATTCCACCTCGATCATACCGTTACAGTGCTTAGGCGAAGCCCTGCGTCGGTAGTACATCAAGATCGTCACCACGCCGTCGTGCTGACGGAACTCTTCCTCGACGCTTTGCTGGATCGGAGCCCGAGGAACGTCATCGAGCTGAACGTGTGCTAAGAACTCGGAGGTGCCGGAGTAACGGTGCTTGGATCGGTCGGATCGGGAAGAAGACGTACGACTACTTCCTCTACGTTGTGTGATCGCTTCCGCAGTCGGTCTGCGTTGGTACGTAGACTACACTCTCCCCTCTCGTTGCTGTGCATCACCATGATCTTGCGTGTGCGTAGGAAAATTTTCGAAATTACTGCGTTCCCCAACAGTGATAACCTTGGTGCTACATACCTTTCTGCTAATCCAGTTTCTCATGCACGAACTAAACATATCGAAATAGACTTTCACTTTGTCAGAGAAAGGGTTGCTGCTAAGAAATTGGATGTTCGGTTTATTCATCCTCAAGATCAAGTTGTTGATGGATGAAGGAAATATGCCCTAGAGGCAATAATAAAGTTATTAATTATTTCCTTATATCATGATAAAGATTTATTATTCATGCTAGAATTGTATTAACCGGAAACATAATACATGTGTGAATACATAGACAAACAGAGTGTCACTAGTATGCCTCCACTTGACTAGCTCGTTAATCAAAGATGGTTATGTTTCCTAACCATGGACAAAGAGTTGTCATTTGATTAACGGGATCACATCATTAGTTGAATGATCTGATTGACATGACCCATTCCATTAGCTTAGCACCCGATCGTTTAGTATGTTGCTATTGCTTTCTTCATGACTTATACATGTTCCTATGACTATGAGATTATGTAACTCCCGTGTGCCGGAGGAACACTTTGTGTGCTACCAAACGTCACAACGTAACTGGGTGATTATAAAGGTGCTCTACAGGTGTCTCCAAAGGTACATGTTGGGTTGACGTATTTCGAGATTAGGATTTGTCACTCCGATCGTCGGAGAGGTATCTCTGGGCCCTCTAGGTAATGCACATCACTTAAGCCTTGCAAGCAATGCAACTAATGAGTTAGTTGCGAGATGATGTATTATGGAACGAGTAAAGAGACTTTCCGGTAACAAGACTGAACTAGGTATTGGATACCGATGATCGAATCTCGGGCAAGTAACATACCGATGACAAAGGGAACAACGTATGTTGTTATGCGGTCTGACCGATAAAGATCTTCGTAGAATATGTAGGAGCCAATATGGGCATCCAGGTCCCGCTATTGGTTATTGACCGGAGACGTGTCTCGGTCATGTCTACATTGTTCTCGAACCCGTAGGGTCCGCACGCTTAAGGTTTCGATGACAGTTATATTATGAGTTTATACATTTTGATGTACCTAAGGTTGTTCAGAGTCCCGGATGTGATCACGGACATGACGAGGAGTCTCGAAACGGTTGAGACATAAAGATTGATATATTGGAAGCCTATGTTTGGATATCGGAGGTGTTCCGGGTGAAATCGGGATTTTACCGGAGTACCGGGAGGTTACCGGAACCCCCCGGGAGGTATGAGGGCCTTAGTGGGCTTTAGTGGAAAAGAGAAGGGGCAGCTCAAGATGGGCCGCGCGCCTCTCCCCTCCCCTAGTCCGAATAGGACAAGGAGAGGGGGCCGACCCCCCTCTCTCTTTTTCCCCCTCCGCGAATCCTATTCCAACTAGGATTGGGGGGGGGGGGATCCTACTCCCAGAGGGAGTAGGACTCCTGGCGCGCCTCCCCTTGGCCGGCCGCACCCCCCCCCCCTTGATCCTTTATATACGGAGGCAGGGGAACCCCAGAGATACACAAGTTTATCCATGTGATCTTATTCTTAGCCGTGTGTGGCGCCCCCTGCCACCATAGTACTCGATAATATTGTAGCGGTGCTTAGGCGAAGCCCTGCGACAGTAGTACATCAAGATCGTCACCACGCCGTCGTGCTGACGGAACTCTTCCCCGACACTTTGCTGGATTGGAGTCCGGGGATCGTCAACGAGCTGAACGTGTGCTAAAACTCGGAGGTGTCGTAGTTTCGGTGCTTGATCGGTCGGGCCGTGAAGACGTACGACTACATCAACCAAACGCTTCCGTTGTCGATCTACTAGGGTACGTAGATCACACTCTCCCCTCGTTGCTATGCATCACCATGATCTTGCGTGTGCGTAGGAATTATTTTGAAATTACTACGTTCCCCAACAGTGGCATCCGAGCCTAGGTTTTATGGTTTGATGTTATGTGCACGAGTAGAACACAAGTGAGTTGTGGGCGATATAAGTCATACTGCCTACCAGCATGTCATACTTTGGTTCGGCGGTATTGTTGGACGAAAGCAGCCCGGACCGACATTACGCATACGCTTACGCGAGACCGGTTCTCCCAACGTGCTTTGCACATAGGTGGCTTGCGGGTGACAGTTTCTCCAACTTTAGTTGTACCGAGTGTGGCTACGCCCGGTCCTTGCGAATGTTAAAACGGCATCAACTTGACAAACTATCGTTGTGGTTTTGATGCGTATGTAAGATTGGTTCTTGCTTAAGCCCATAGCAGCCACGTAAAACTTGCAACAAACAAAGTAGAGGACGTCTAACTTGTTTTTGCAGGGCATGTTGTGATGTGATATGGTCAAGACATGATGCTAAATTTTATTGTATGAGATGATCATGTTTTGTAACCGAGTTGTCGGCAACTGGTAGGAGCCATATGGTTGTCGCTTTATTGTATGCAATGCAATCGCGCTGTAATGCTTTACTTTATCACTAAGCGGTAGCGATAGTCGTGGAAGCATAAGATTGGCGAGACGACAACGATGCTACGATGGAGATCAAGGTGTCGCGCCGGTGAGGATGGTGATCGTGACGGTGCTTCGGAGATGGAGATCACAGGCACAAGATGATGATGGCCATATCATATCACTTATATTGATTGCATGTGATGTTTATCTTTTATGCATCTTATCTTGCTTTGATTGACAGTAGCATTATAAGATGATCTCTCACTAAATTATCAAGAAGTGTTCTCCCTGAGTATGCACCGTTGCGAAAGTTCTTCGTGCTGAGACACCACTTGATGATCGGGTGTGATAGGCTCTACGTTCAAATACAACGGGTGCAAAACAGTTGCACACGCGGAATACTCAGGTTATACTTGACGAGCCAAGCATATACAGATATGGCCTCGGAACACGGAGACCGAAAGGTCGAGCGTGAATCATATAGTAGATATGATCAACATAGTGATGTTCACCAATGAAAACTACTCCATCTCACGTGATGATCGGACATGGTTTAGTTGATTTGGATCACATGATCACTTAGAGGATTAGAGGGATGTCTATCTAAGTGGGAGTTCTTTAAGTAATTTAACTAATTGAACTTAAATTTATCATGAACTTAGTACCTGCTAGTATCTTGCTTATGTATGTTTGATTGTAGATAGATGGCCCGTGCTATTGTTCCGTTGAATTTTAATGCGTTCCTTGAGAAAGCAAAGTTGAAAGATGATGGTAGCAATTACACGGATTGGGTCCGTAACTTGAGGATTATCCTCATTGATGCACAGAAGAATTACGTCCTGGAAGCACCGCTGGGTGCCAGGCCTGCTGCAGGAGCAACACTAGATGTTATGAACGTCTGGCAGAGCAAAGCTGATGACTACTCGATAGTTCAGTGTGCCATGCTTTACGGCTTAGAATCGGGACTTCAACGACGTTTTGAACGTCATGGAGCATATGAGATGTTCCAGGAGTTGAAGTTAATATTTCAAGCAAATGCCCGGATTGAGAGATATGAAGTCTCCAATAAGTTCTACAGCTGCAAGATGGAGGAGAACAGTTCTGTTAGTGAGCATATACTCAAAATGTCTGGGTATAATAATCACTTGATTCAGATGGGAGTTAATCTTCCAGATGATTGTGTCATTGACAGAATTCTCCAATCACTGCCACCAAGCTACAAGAGCTTCGTGATGAACTATAATATGCAAGGGGTGAATAAGACTATTCCCGAGCTCTTTGCAATGCTGAAAGCTGCGGAGGTAGAATTCAAAAAGGAGCATCAAGTGTTGATGGTCAACAAGACCACTAGTTTCAAGAAAAAGGGCAAAGGGAAGTGTTGGGGAACGTAGTAATTTCAAAAAAAATCCTACGCACACGCAAGATCATGGTGATGCATAGCAACGAGAGGGGAGAGTGTGATCTACGTACCCTTGTAGATCGACAGTGGAAGCGTTATGACAACGCGGTTGATGTAGTCGTACGTCTTCACGGCCCGACCGATCAAGCACCGAAACTACGACACCTCCGAGTTTTAGCACACGTTCAGCTTGATGACGATCCCCGGACTCCGATCCAGCAAAGTGTCAGGGAAGAGTTCCGTCAGCACGACGGCGTGGTGACGATCTTGATGTACTACTGTCGCAGGGCTTCGCCTAAGCACCGCTACAATATTATCGAGGACTATGGTGGCAGGGGGCGCCGCACACGGCTAAGAATAAGATCACGTGGATCAACTTGTGTGTCTATGGGGTGCTCCCTGCCCCTGTATATCAAGGATGGAGGAGGAGGAGGCCAGCCAAGGCTAGGCGCGGCCAGGATGTGGAGTCCTACTAGGACTCCAAGTCCTAGTAGGAGTCCACCAAGAGGGGAGGAAGGGAGAAGGAAGTGGAGGAGAAGGAAAGGTGGCCGGCCCCCTTTTCCCTAGTCCAATTCGGACTAGAGGGGAGGGGGGGGGGCGCAGCAGGCCCTTTCTCCTCTTCCCACTAAAGCCCATCAAGGCCCAATACTTCTCCCAGCGAATTCCCGTAACTCTCCGGTACTCCGAAAAATACCCGAATCACTCGGAACCTTTCCGATGTCCGAATATAGTCGTCCAATATGTCGATCTTTACGTCTCGACCATTTCGAGACTCCTCGTCATCTCCCCGATCTCATCCGGGACTCCGAACTTCTTCGGTACATCCAAACCCATAAACTCATAATATAACTGTCATCGAAACCTTAAGCGTGCGGATCCTACGGGTTCGAGAACAATGTAGACATGACCGAGACACGTCTCCTGTCAATAACCAATAGCGGGACCTGGATGCCCATATTGGCTTCTACATATTCTACGAAGATCTTTATCGGTCAGACCGCATAACAACATACGTTGTTCCCTTTGTCATCGGTATGTTACTTGCCCGAGATTCGATCGTCGGTATCCAATACCTAGTTCAATCTCGTTACCGGCAAGTCTCTTTACTCGTTCTGTAATACATCATCTCACAACTAACTCATTAGTTGCATTGCTTGCAAGGCTTAAGTGATGTGCATTACCGAGAGGGCCCAGAGATACCTCTGCGACAATCGGAGTGACAAATCCTAATCTCGAAATACGTCAACCCAACATGTACCTTTGGAGACACCTGTAGAGTACCTTTATAATCACCCAGTTACGTTGTGACGTTTGGTAGCACACAAAGTGTTCCTCCGGCACACGGGAGTTACATAATCTCATAGTCATAGGAACATGTATAAGTCATGAAGAAAGCAATAGCAACAAACTAAACGATCGGGTGCTAAGCTAATGGAATGGGTCATGTCAATCAGATCATTCATCTAATGATGTGATCCCGTTAATCAAATAACAACTCTTTGTCCGTGGTTAGGAAACATAACCATCTTTGATTAACGAGCTAGTCAAGTAGAGGCATACTAGTGACACTCTATTTATCTATGTATTCACACATGTATTGTGTTTCCGGTTAATACAATTCTAGCATGAATAATAAACATTTATCATGATATAAGGAAATAAATAATAACTTTATTATTGCCTCTAGGGCATATTTCCTTCAATCTCCCACTTGCACTAGAGTCAATAATCTAGATCACATCACCATGTGATTAACATCGATAGTTCACATCATCATGCGATTAACACCCATAGTTCACATTGCCATGTGACCAATACCCAAAGGGTTTACTAGATTCAGTAATCTAGTTCACATCGCTATGTGATTAACACCCAAAGAGTACTAAGGTGTGATCATGTTTTGTTTGTGAGAGAATCTTAGTCAACGGGTCTGCCACATTCAGATCCACATGTATTTTGAAAATTTCTATGTCAACAATGCTCTGCATGGAGCTACTCTAGCTAATTGCTCCCACTTTCAATATGTATCTAGACCGAGACTTAGAGTCATCTAGATTAGTGTCAAAACTTGCATCAGCGTAACCCTTTACGACGAACCTTTTGTCATGTCCATAATCGAGAAACATATCCTTATTTCACTAAGGATAATTCTGACCGCTGTCCAGTGATCTACTCCTAGATCACTATTGTACTCCCTTGCCAAATCAGTGCAGGGTAT
Organism: Triticum monococcum; assembly: GCA_034509565.1. Taxonomy (NCBI): domain Eukaryota; kingdom Viridiplantae; phylum Streptophyta; class Magnoliopsida; order Poales; family Poaceae; genus Triticum; species Triticum monococcum. Next base: position 746,008,612 of record CM067843.1, on the reverse strand, counting down.
ACAATAAATCTGGTATACAACATGACATACTTTATAGAACCTATGGCCAAGGCATAGGGAATGACTTTCATTCTCTTTCTATCTTTTGCCGTGGTCGGGCTTTGAGTCTTACTCAACTTTACACCTTGTAATACAGGCAAGAACTCTTTCTTTGACTGCTCCATTTTGAACTACTTCAAAATCTTGTCAAGGTATGTACTCATTGAAAAAACTTATCAAGCGTCTTGATCTATCTCTATAGATCTTCGAGCTCAATATGTAAGTAGCTTCACCGAAGTCTTTCTTTGAAAAACTCCTTTCAAACACTCCTTTATGCTTTACAGAATAATTCTACATTATTTCCGATCAACAATATGTCATTCACATATACTTATCAGAAATGCTGTAGTGCTCCCACTCACTTTCTTGTAAATATCGGCTTCACCGCAAGTATGTATAAAACTATATGCTTTGATCAACTCATCAAAGCGTATATTCCAACTCCGAGATGCTTGCACCAGTCCACAGATGGATCGCTGGAGCTTGCACATTTTGTTAGCACCTTTCGGATTGACAAAACCTTCTGGTTGCATCATATACAATTCTTTTTTTAATAAATCCATTAAGGAATGTAGTTTTGTTTATCCATTTGCCAGATTTCATAAAATGCCGCAATTACTAACATGATTCGGACAGACTCAAGCATACATACGAGTGAGAAGCTCTGATCGTAGTCAACACCTTGAACTTGTCGAAAACCTTTTGCGACAATTCTAGCTTTGTAGACAGTAACACTACTATCAGCGTCCGTCTTCCTCTTGAAGATCCATTTAATCTCAATTGCTTGCCGATCATTGGGCAAGTCAACCAAAGTCCATACTTTGTTTTCATACATGGATCCCATCTCAGATTTCATGGCTTCAAGCCATTTTGCGGAATCTGGGCTCACCATCGCTTCTTCATAGTTCGTAGGTTCATCATGATCTAGCAGCATGATTTCCAGGACAGGATTACCGTACCACTCTGGTGCGGATCTCGCTCTGGTTGATCTACGAGGTTCAGTAGTATCTTGTCCTGAAGTTTCATGATCATCATCATTAGCTTCCTCACTAATTGGTATAGGTGTCGCAGAAACAGTTTTCTGTGATGTACTACTTTCCAATAAGGGAGCAGGTACAGTTACCTCGTCAAGTTCTACTTTCCTCCCACTCACTTCTTTCGAGAGAAACTCCTTCTCTAGAAAGGATCCATTTTTAGCAACGAATGTCTTGCTTTAGGGTCTGTGATAGAAGGTGTACCCAACAGTCTCCTTTTGGGTATCCTATGAAGACATATTTCTCCGATTTTGGTTTTGAGCTTATCAGGATGAAACTTTTTCACATAAGCATCACAACCCCAAACTTTAAGAAACGACAACTTTGGTTTCTTGCTAAACCATAGTTCAGATTGTGTCATCTCAACGGACTTAGATGGTGCCCCTTTTTTAACGTGAATGCAGCTGTCTCTAATGCATAACCCCAAAACGATAGTGGTAGATCGGTAAGAGACATCATAGATTGCACTATATCCAATAAAGTACGGTTATGACGTTCGGACACACCATTATGCTGTGGTGTTCCATGTGGCATGAGTTTGTGAAACTATTCCACATTGTTTTAATTGAATACCAAACGCGTAACTCAAATATTTGTCTCCGCGATCAGATCGTAGAAACTTTATTTTCTTGTCACGATGACTTTCCACTTCACTCTGAAATTCTTTGAACTTTTCAAATGTTTCAGACTTATGTTTCATCAAGTAGATATACCCATATCTGCTCAAATCATCTGTGAAGTTCAGAAAATAATGATACTTGCCGTGAGGTTTAACACTCATCGGACCGCATACATCAGTATGTATTATTTCCAATAAGTCAGTTGCTCGTTCCGGAGAACGGAGTCTTAGTCATCTTGCCCATGAGGCTTGGTTCGCAAGCATCAAGTGATTCATAATCAAGTGATTCCAAAATCCCATCAGCATGGAGTTTCTAGATGCGCTTTACACCAATATGACCTAAACGGCAATGCTACAAATAAGTTGCACTATCATTATTAACTTTGCATCTTTTGGTTTCAATATTATGATTATGTGTATCACTACGATCGAGATCCAATGAACTATTTTCATTGGGTGCGTAACCATATAAGGTTTTATTCATGTAAACAGAATAACAATTTATTCTTTTACTTAAATGAATAACCGTTTTACAATAAACATGATCAAATCATATTCATGCTCAACACAAACACCAAATAACACTTATTTAGGTTCAACACTAATCCCGAAAGTATAGGGAGTGTGCGATGATGATCATATCAATCTTGGAACCACTTCCAACACACATCGTCATTTCACCCTTAACTAGTCTCTGTTTATTCTGCAACTCCCGTTTCGAGTTACTAATCTTAGCAACTGAACTAGTATCAAATACTAAGGGGTTGCTATAAACACTAGTAAAGTATACATCAATAACATGTATATCAAATATACTTATGTTCACTTTGCCATCCTTCTTATCTGCCAATCACTTGGGGTAGTTCCGCTTCCAGTGACCAGTCCCTTTGCAGTAGAAACACTTAGTCTTAGGCTTAGGACCAGACTTGGGCTTCTTCACTTGAGCAGCAACTTGCTTACTGTTCTTCTTGAAGTTCCCCTTCTTCCTCTGTCCTTTTCTTGAAACTAGTGGTCTTGTCTACCATCAACACTTGATGTTTTTCTCGATTTCTACCTTCGCCAATTTCCGCATTACGAAGAGCTTGGGAATCGTTTCCGTTATCCCTTGCATATCATAGTTCATCACGAAGTTCTACTAACTTGGTGATGGTGACTAGAGAATTCTGTCAATCACTATCTTATCTGGAAGATTAACTCCCACTTGATTCAAGCGATTGTAGTACTCAGACAATCTGGGCACATGCTCACTAGTTGAGCGATTCTCCTCCATCTTTTAGCTATAGAACTTGTTGGAGACTTCATATCTCTCAACTCGGGTATTTGCTTGAAATATTAACTTCAACTCCTGGAACATCTCATATGCTCCATGACGTTCAAAACGTCTTTGAAGTCCCGATTCTAAGCCATTAAGCATGGTGCACTAAACTATCAAGTAGTCATCATACTGAGCTAGCCAAACGTTCATAACGTCTGCATCTGCTCCTGCAATAGGTCCGTCACCTAGCGGTGCATCAAGGACATAATTCTTTTGTGCAGCAATGAGGATAAACCTTGGATCACGGATCCAATCCGCATCATTGCTACTAACATCTTTCAACATAATTTTCTCTAGGAACATATCAACATAAACACAGTGAAGCAATAACGTGAGCTATTGATCTACAACATAATTTGCAAAATACTACCAGGACTAAGTTCATGATAAATTTAAGTTCAATTTAATCATATTACTTAAGAACTCCCACTTAGATAGACATCCCTCTAATCCTCTAAGTGATTACGTGATCCAAATCAACTAAACCGTAACCGATCATCACGTGAGATGGAGTAGTTTTCAATGGTGAACATCGCTATGTTGATCATATCTACTATATGATTCATGCTCGACCTTTCGGTCTCCGTGTTCCGAGGCCATATCTGCATATGCTAGGCTCGTCAAGTTTAACCTGAGTATTCTGCGTGTGCAAAACTGGCTTGCACCCATTGTAGATGGACGTAGAGCTTATCACACCCGATCATCACGTGGTGTGTGGGCACGACGAACTTTGGCAACGGTGCATACTCAGGGAGAACACTTCTTGATAATTTAGTGAGAGATCATCTTATAATGCTACTGTCAATCAAAGCAAGATAAGATGCATAAAAAGATAAACATCACATGCAATCAATATAAGTGATATGATATGGCCATCATCATCTTGTGCTTGTGATCTCCATCTCCGAAGCACCATCATGATCACCATCGTCACCGGCGCGACACCTTGATCTCCATCGTAGCATCGTTGCCGTCTCGCAAATCTTATGCTTCCACGACTATCGCTACCGCTTAGTGATAAAGTAAAGCATTACATCGCGATTGCATTGCATACAATAAAGCGACAACCATATGGCTCCTGCCAGTTTCCGATAACTCGGTTACAAAACATGATCATCTCATACAATAAAATTTAGCATCTTGTCTTGGCCATATCACATCACAACATGCCCTGCAAAAACAAGTTAGACGTCCTCTACTTTGTTGTTGCAAGTTTTACGTGGCTGCTACGGGCTTAAGTAAGAACCAATCTCACCTACGCATCAAAACCACAACGATAGTTTGTCAAATAGACTCCGTTTTAACCCACGCAAGGACCGGGTGTAGCCACACTTGGTTCAACTAAAGTTGGAGAAACAGTCACCCGCAAGCCACCTTTGTGCAAAGCATGTCGGGAGAACCGGTCTCGCGTAAGCGTACGCGTAATGTCGGTCCGGGCCGCTTCATCCAACAATACCGCCGAACCAAAGTATGACATGCTGGTAGGCAGTATGACTTATATCGCCCATAACTCACTTGTGTTCTACTCGTGCATACAACATCAAACCATAAAACCTGGCTCTGATACCACTGTTGGGGAACGTAGTGATTTCAAAAAAATTCCTACGCACACGCAAGATCATGGTGATGCATAGCAACGAGAGGGGAGAGTGTGATCTATGTACCCTTGTAGATCGACAACGGAAGCGTTATGACAACGCGGTTGATGTAGTCGTACGTCTTCACGGCCCGACCGATCAAGCACCAAAACTACGGCACCTCCGAGTTTTAGCACATGTTCAGCTCGATGACGATCCCCGGACTCCGATCCAGCAAAGTGTCGGGGAAGAGTTCCGTCAGCACGACGGCGTGGTGACGATCTTGATGTACTACTGTCGCAGGGCTTCACCTAAGCACCACTACAATATTATCGAGGACTACGGTGGCAGGGGGTGCCGCACACGGCTAAGAATAAGATCACGTGGATCAACTTGTGTGTCTATGGGGTGCTCCCTGCCCCTGTATATCAAGGATGGAGGAGGAGGAGGCCGGCCAAGGCTAGGCGCGGCCAGGATGTGGAGTCCTACTAGGACTCCAAGCCCTAGTAGGAGTCCACCAAGAGGGGAGGAATGGAGAAGGAAGTGGAGGAGAAGGAAAGGTGGCCGGCCCCCTTTTCCCTAGTCCAATTCGGACTAGAGGGGAGGGGGCACAGCAGGCCCTTTCTCCTCTTCCCACTAAAGCCCATCAAGGCCCAATACTTCTCCCGGCGAATTCCCGTAACTCTCTGGTACTCCGAAAAATACCCGATTCACTTGGAACCTTTCCGATGTCCGAATATAGTCGTCCAATATATCGATCTTTACGTCTCAACCATTTCGAGACTCTCGTCATGTCCCCGATCTCATCCGGGACTCCGAACTCCTTCAGTACATCAAAACTCATAAACTCATAATATATCTGTCATCGAAACCTTAAGCGTGCGGATCCTACGGGTTCGACAACAATGTAGACATGACCGAGACATGTCTCCGGTCAATAACCAATAGCGGGACCTGGATGCCCATATTGGCTCCTACATATTCTACGAAGATCTTTATCGGTCAGACCGCATAACAACATACGTTGTTCCCTTTGTCATCGGTATGTTACTTGGCCGAGATTCGATCATCGGTATCCAATACCTAGTTCAATCTCGTTACCGGCAAGTCTCTTTACTCGTTCTGTAATACATCATCTCGCAACTAACTCATTAGTTGCATTGCTTGCAAGGCTTAAGTGATGTGCATTACCGAGAGGGCCCAGAGATACCTCTCCGACAATCGGAGTGACAAATCCTAATCTCGAAATACATCAACCCAACATGTACCTTTGGAGACACCTGTAGAGTACCTTTATAATCACCCAGTTACGTTGTGACTTTTGGTAGCACACGAAGTGTTCCTCCGGCACACAGGAGTTACATAATCTCATAGTCATAGGAACATGTATAAGTCATGAAGAAAGCAATAGCAACATACTAAACGATCGGGTGCTAAGCTAATGGAATGGGTCATGTCAATCAGATCATTCATCTAATGATGTGATCTCGTTAATCAAATAACAACTCTTTGTCCATGGTTAGGAAACATAACCATCTTTGATTAACGAGCTAGTCAAGTAGAGGCATACTAGTGACACTCTGTTTGTCTATGTATTCACACATGTATTATGTTTCCGGTTAGTACAATTCTAGCATGAATAATAAACATTTACCATGATATAAGGAAATAAATAATAACTTTATTATTGCCTCTAGGGCATATTTCCTTCAGGAAGAAGAAGGGGAACTTCAAGAAGAACAGCGAGCAAGTTGCTGCTAAGAGAAGAAACCCAAGTATGGACCTAAGCCTGAAACTGAGTGCTTCTACTGCAAGCAGACTGGTCACTGGAAGCAGAACTGCCCCAAGTATTTGGCGGATAAGAGGGATGGCAAGGTGAACAAAGGTATATGTGATATACATGTTATTGATGTGTACCTTACTAATGCTCGCAGTAGCACCTGGGTATTTGATACTAGTTCTGTTGCTAATATTTGCAACTCGAAACAGGGACTACGGATTAAGCGGAGATTGGCTAAGGACGAGGTGACGATGCGCGTGGGAAACGGTTCCAAAGTCGATGTGATCGCGGTCAGCACGCTACCTCTACATCTACCTTCGGGATTAGTATTAGACCTAAATAATTGTTATTTGGTGCCAGCGTTGAGCATGAACATTATATCTGGATCTTCTTTGATGCGAGACGGTTATTCATTTAAATCAGAGAATAATGGTTGTTCTATGTATATGAGTAATATCTTTTATGGTCATGCACCCTTGAAGAGTGGTCTATTCTTATTGAATCTCGATAGTAGTGACACACATATTCATAATGTTGAAGCCAAAAGATGCAGAGTTGATAATGATGGTGCAACTTATTTGTGGCACTGCCGTTTAGGTCATATCGGTGTAAAGCGCATGAAGAAACTCCATACTGATGGACTTTTGGAACCACTTGATTATGAATCACTTGGTACTTGCGAACCGTGCCTCATGGGCAAGAAGACTAAAACACCATTCTCCGGTACTATGGAGAGAGCAACAGATTTGTTGGAAATCATACATACAGATGTATGTGGTCCGATGAATATTGAGGCTCGTGGCGGATATCGTTATTTTCTCACCTTCACAGATGACTTAAGCATATATGGGTATATCTACTTAATGAAACATAAGTCTGAAACATTTGAAAAGTTCAAAGAATTTCAGAGTGAAGTTGAAAATCATCGTAACAAGAAAATAAAGTTTTTACGATCTGATCGTGGAGGAGAATATTTGAGTTATGAGTTTGGTGTACATTTGAAACAATGCGGAATAGTTTCGCAACTCACGCCACCCGGAACACCACAGCGTAATGGTGTGTCCGAACATCGTAATCGTACTTTACTAGATATGGTGCGATCTATGATGTCTCTTACTGATTTTCCGCTATCGTTTTGGGGTTATGCTTTAGAGACGGCCGCATTCACGTTAAATAGGGCACCATCAAAATCCGTTGAGACGACGCCTTATGAACTATGGTTTGGCAAGAAACCAAAGTTGTCGTTTCTGAAAGTTTGGGGCTGCGATGCTTATGTGAAAAAGCTTCAACCAGATAAGCTCGAACCCAAATCGGAGAAATGTGTCTTCATAGGATATCCAAAGGAAACTATTGGATACACCTTCTATCACAGATCCGAAGGCAAGACTTTTGTTGCTAAATTCGGAAACTTTCTGGAGAAGGAGTTTCTCTCGAAAGATGTGAGTGGGAGGAAAGTAGAACTTGATGAGGTAACTGTACCTACTCCCTTATTGGAAAGTAGTATATCACAGAAAACTGTTTCTGCGACACCTACACCAATTAGTGAGGAAGCTAATGATAATGATCATGAAACTTCAGGACAAGATACTACTAAACCTCGTAGATCAACCAGAGTGAGATCCGTGCCAGAGTGGTACGGTAATCCTGCTCTGGAAATCATGCTGCTAGATCATGATGAACCTACGAACTATGAAGAAGCAATGGTGTGCCCAGATTCCGCAAAATGGCTTGAAGCCATGAAATCTGAGATGGGATCCATGTATGAGAACAAAGTATGGACTTTGGTTGACTTGCCCGATGATCGGCAAGCAATTGAGAATAAATGGATCTTCAAGAAGAAGACTGACGCTGACGGTAATATTACTGTCTACAAAGCTCAACTTGTCGCAAAAGGTTTTCGACAAGTTCAAGGAGTTGACTACGATGAGACCTTCTCACCCGTAGCGATGCTTAAGTCTGTCCGAATCATGTTAGCAATTGCCGCATTTTATGATTATGAAATTTGGCAGATGGGTGTCAAAACAGCATTCCTGAATGGATTTCTGGAAGAAGAGTTGTATATGATGCAACCGGAAGGTTTTGTTGATCCAAAGGGAGCTAATAAAGTGTGCAAGCTCCAGCGATCCATTTATGGACTGGTGCAAGCCTCTCGGAGTTGGAATAAACGCTTTGATAGTGTCATCAAAGCATTTGGTTTTATACAGACTTTCGGAGAAGCCTGTATTTACAAGAAAGTGAGTGGGAGCTCTGTAGCATTTCTGATATTATATGTGGATGACATATTACTGATTGGAAATGATATAGAATTTCTGGATAGCATAAAGGGATACTTGAATAAGAGTTTTTCAATGAAAGACCTCGGTGAAGCTGCTTACATATTAGGCATAAAGATCTATAGAGATAGATCAAGACGCTTAATTGGACTTTCACAAAGCACATACCTTGACAAAATTTTGAAGAAGTTCAAAATGGATGAAGCAAAGAAAGGGTTCTTGCCTGTGTTACAAGGTGTGAAGTTGAGTCAGACTCAATGCCCGACCACTGCAGAAGATAGAGAGAAAATGAAAGATGTTCCCTATGCTTCAGCCATAGGCTCTATCATGTATGCAATGCTGTGTACCAGACCTGATGTGTGCCTTGCTATAAGTTTAGCAGGGAGGTACCAAAGTAATCCAGGAGTGGATCACTGGACAGCGGTCAAGAACATCCTGAAGTACCTGAAAAGGACTAAGGATATGTTTCTCGTATATGGAGGTGACAAAGAGCTCATCGTAAGCGGTTACGTTGATGCAAGCTTTGACACTGATCCGGACGATTCTAAATCGCAAACCGGATACGTGTTTACATTAAACGGTGGAGCTGTCAGTTGGTGCAGTTCTAAACAAAGCGTCATGGCGGGATCTACATGTGAAGCGGAGTACATAGCTGCTTCGGAAGCAGCAAATGAAGGAGTCTGGATGAAGGAGTTCATATCCGATCTAGGTGTCATACCTAGTGCATCGGGTCCAATGAAAATCTTTTGTGACAATACTGGTGCAATTGCCTTGGCAAAGGAATCCAGATTTCACAAGAGGACCAAACACATCAAGAGACGCTTCAATTCCATCCGGGATCTAGTCCAGGTGGGAGACATAGAGATTTGCAAGATACATACGGAGCTGAATGTAGCAGACCCGTTGACTAAGCCTCTTCCACGAGCAAAACATGATCAGCACCAAAGCTCCATGGGTGTTAGAATCATTACTATGTAATCTAGATTATTGACTCTAGTGCAAGTGGGAGACTGAAGGAAATATGCCCTAGAGGCAATAATAAAGTTATTATTTATTTCCTTATATCATGATAAAGATTTATTATCATGCTAGAATTGTATTAACCAGAATCATAATACATGTGTGAATACATAGACAAACAGAGTGTCACTAGTATGCCTCTACTTGACTAGCTCGTTAATCAAAGATGGTTATGTTTCCTAACCATGGACGAAGAGTTGTCATTTGATTAACGGGATCACATCATTAGTTGAATGATCTGATTGACATGACCCATTCCATTAGCTTAGCACCCGATTATTTAGTATGTTGCTATTGCTTTCTTCATGACTTATACATGTTCCTATGACTATGAGATTATGTAACTCCCGTGTGCCGGAGGAACACTTTGTGTGCTACCAAACGTCACAACGTAACTGGGTGATTATAAAGGTGCTCTACAGGTGTCTCCAAAGGTACATGTTGGGTTGACGTATTTCGAGATTAGGATTTGTCACTCCGATCGTCGGTGAGGTATCTCTGGGCCCTCTCGGTAATGCACATCACTTAAGCCTTGCAAGCAATGCAACTAATGAGTTAGTTGCGAGATGATGTATTATGGAACGAGTAAAGAGACTTGTCGGTAACAAGATTGAACTAGGTATTGGATACCGACGATCGAATCTCGAGCAAGTAACATACCGATGACAAAGGCAACAGCGTATGTTGTTATGCGGTCTGACCGATAAAGATCTTCGTAGAATATGTAGTAGCCAATATGGGCATCCAGGTCCCGCTATTGGTTATTGACCGGAGACGTGTCTCGGTCATGTTTACATTGTTCTCGAACCCGTAGGGTCCGCACGCTTAAGGTTTTGATGACAGTTATATTATGAGTTTATATGTTTTGATGTACCGAAGGTTGTTCGGAGTCCCGGATGTGATCACAGACATGATGAGGAGTCTCGAAATGGTCGAGACATAAAGATTGATATATTGGAAGCCTATGTTTGGATATCGGAAGTGTTCCGGGTGAAATCGGGATTTTACCGGAGTACCGGGAGGTTACCGGAACCCCCCGGGAGGTATACGGGCCTTAGTGGGCTTTAGTGGAAAAGAGAAGGGGCTGCCCAAGATGGGCCGCGCGCCTCTCCCCTCCCCTAGTCCGAATAGGACAAGGAGAGGGGGCCGGCCCCCCTCTCTCTTTTCCCCCCTCCGCGAATCCTATTCCAACTAGGATTGGGGGGGGGGGGGGATCCTACTCCCAGAGGGAGTAGGACTCCTCCTGGCGCGCCTCCCCTTGGCTGGCCGGACCCCTCCCCCCCTTGATCCTTTATATACGGAGGCAGGGGAACCCCAGAGATACACAAGTTGATCCACGTGATCTTATTCTTAGCCGTGTGCGGCGCCCCCTGCCACCATAGTACTCGATAATATTGTAGCGGTGCTTAGGCGAAGCCCTGCGACAGTAGTACATCAAGATCGTCACCACGCTCTCGTGCTGACGGAACTCTTCCCCGACACTTTGCTGGATCGGAGTCCGGGGATCGTCATCGAGCTGAATGTGTGCTAAAACTCGGAGGTGCCGTAGTTTCGGTGCTTCATCGGTCGGGCCATGAAGACATACGACTACATCAACCAAACGCTTCCATTGTCGATCTACTAGGGTACGTAGATCACACTCTCCCCTCGTTGCTATGCATCACCATGATCTTGCGTGTGCGTAGGAATTTTTTTGAAATTACTACGTTCCCCAACAATGGATTTACCAAGGCCTTGCCTACAAGAAGTTTTGAGGAATTTAAGCGTAATCTCAACTTGTCCAAGTTGTAATTATGGGAGGGTGTTAAACATATTGCAGTAGGTTCATAGGGCGCACCGGGCAGAACCTGGCCCGGCTAGATAGATAGAGTTCATCTTGTTGTAACTTCTTATCTCTCTACCTCTCTAGATATTCCTTGTTCCTCAAGATGTAATCCCAACAACTTTGTATGCTTATCAGGGAGATGCCCCTGCCTATATAACACACAACCATCGCCTCCAACGAGGTACGATGTTCTCCGCTCGTTTACACGTAGGAGTTGGATCGAGGAAGGAGTTGGATCGAGATGGGTGATGCCGCCGCCAGCGGCGGTCTCGTAGGAGTTGGACCGATGGGGCTGTGACCTAGAGATCACAAGATGGTGGCGCTGTGTCCTCGATCGATAGGACTGTTTTTTTGTGGAGTGTTTTTTTGGGCTACGTGCGTGGACATGGGGGAAGGGAAGAGGACGAAAAAAACCAGACGAAAGTGGTGGGACTATTCAACCAACTCGTCCATTAAAAGTAGAGATGTTTGCTATATTGCAACAAAGTGAGAATTGTGGTTTTCTTGCGTGGGTTGACCCAGAGTGGCCTCTCACAATGCAAAATGCATTGTTGAAGCTTTGGGAAATGTTTGAAGACAGTAGGCATGCTAGGAGGAAGGATAACTTGGAAAGTTCACTTACTAGCCACCACCTTTAAGAAGAGAAAAGGAATCTGGATGCCAACTATGACAAACTAGTTGAAGATGTCCATCAACTTCTCAGTGCACAGGAGGACAGGGTGTTGGATCTAAACTATGTGCAACCTAAGGAGAAGAGATATGAGGTTGCCAGTGCATCAGCTATGGCTGGCATGAAGAATGAGATGGAGAAGAAAGAGGCAGAGAACTTGAAGCTGAAAGAGAAGTATAAAGTGATGATGAACCTGCTAGAAGCTCAAGGCAGTGTCATTAGGAACTTGAAGATGAATCATTTGAAAGAGAAGGAAAAGCTAACTGAAGGCAACAACAATTTAAAGATTCATTTTGATGAGCTCAGCAAGGCTGTGAAAACACTCACAGAGGAGAATGTGCAGCTGAACCTTCACATGTCTGATCTCAGGAGGGGAGATGAGAATTTGATAAAACACAGGGATGAGTTAAAGCTCCAGCTAGCTGTTCAGTTCAATTCACTGGAGAAGAGCAAAGAGAAGTTGAAGTTGATCCACGACATCTTGAAGGAATGAGGTAGATGAAGATGATCTAGGTAGTGTTGGGGAACGTAGTAATTTCAAAAAAAATCCTACGCACACGCAAGATCATGGTGATGCATAGCAACGAGGGGGAGAGTCTGATCTACGTACCCTTGTAGATCACAACGGAAGCGTTGACACAACGTAGTGGAAGTAGTCGTACGTCTTCTTCCCGATCCGACCGATCCAAGCACTGTTACTCCGGCACCTCCGAGTTCTTAGCACACGTTCAGCTCGATGACGATCCTCGGGCTCCGATCCAGCAAAGCGTCGAGGAAGAGTTCCGTCAGCATGACGGCGTGGTGACGATCTTGATGTACTACCGACGCAGGGCTTCGCCTAAGCACTACAACGGTATGATCGAGGTGGAATTTGGTGGCAGGGGGCACCGCACACGGCTAAGGAACGATCTCAAGGATCAACTTGTGTGTCTAGAGGTGCCCCCCGCCCCCGTATATAAAGGTTGCCAGGGGGAGGGCTGGCCGGCCAAGCTATGGAGGCGCAGGAGGAGTCCTACTCCTACCGGGAGTAGGACTCCCCCCCCCAATCCTATTCCTAATAGGACTCCCAAGTGGAAAGAGAGGGAGAGAGGTGGCCGGCCACCTCTCCTAGTCCTAATAGGACTAGGGGAGGGGGGAGGCGCGCAGCCCACCTTGGGCTGCCCCTTTCACCTTTCCACTAAGGCCCAATAAGGCCCATTTGGTTCCCGGGGGGTTCCGGTAACCTCCCGGTACTCCGGTAAAATTCCCGATTTCACCCGGAACACTTCCGATGTCCAAACATAGGCTTCCAATATATCAATCTTTATGTCTCGACCATTTCGAGACTCCTCGTCATGTCCGTGATCACATCCGGGACTCCGAACAACCTTCGGTACATCAAAATGCATAAACTCAAAATAACTGTCATCGTAACGTTAAGCGTGCGGACCCTACGGTTCGAGAACAATGTAGACATGACCAAGACACGTTTCCAGTCAATAACTAATAGCGGGACCTGGATGCCCATATTGGCTCCTACATATTCTACGAAGATCTTTATCGGTCAGACCGCATAACAACATACGTTGTTCCCTTTGTCATCGGTATGTTACTTGCCCAAGATTCGATCGTCGGTATCCAATACCTAGTTCAATCTCGTTACTGGCAAGTCTCTTTACTCGTTCCGTAATACATCATCTCACAACTAACATCTTAGTTATAATGCTTGCAAGGCTTATGTGATGTGTATTACCGAGAGGGCCCAGAGATACCTCTCCGACAATCGGAGTGACAAACCCTAATCTCGAAATACGCCAACCCAACATCTACCATTGGAGACACCTGTAGTACTCCTTTATAATCACCCAGTTACGTTGTGACGTTTGGTAGTACCCAAAGTGTTCCTCCGGCAAACGGGAGTTACATAATCTCATAGTCATAGGAACATGTATAAGTCATGAAGAAAGCAATAGCAACATACTAAACGATCGGGTGCTAAGCTAATGGAATGGGTCATGTCAATCAGATCATTCAACTAATGATGTGACCTCGTTAATCAAATAACAACTCTTTTGTTCATGGCTAGGAAACATAACCATCTTTGATTAACGAGCTAGTCAAGTAGAGGCATACTAGTGACACTCTGTTTGTCTATGTATTCACACATGTATTATGTTTCCGGTTAATACAATTCTAGCATGAATAATAAACATTTATCATGATATAAGGAAATAAATAATAACTTTATTATTGCCTCTAGGGCATATTTCCTTCAGTCTCCCACTTGCACTAGAGTCAATAATCTAGATTACACAGTAATGATTCTAACACCCATGGAGCCTTGGTGCTGATCATGTTTTGCTCGTGGAAGAGGCTTAGTCAACAGGTCTGCAACATTCAGATCCGTATGTATCTTGCAAATCTCTATGTCTCCCACCTGGACTATATCCCGGATGGAGTTGAAGCGTCCTTTTGTGAAATCTGGATTCCTTTGCCAAGGCAATTGCACCAGTATTGTCACAAAAGATTTTCATTGGACCCGATGCATTAGGTATGACACCTAGATCGGATATGAACTCCTTCATCCAGACTCCTTCGTTCGCTGCTTCCGAAGCAGCTATGTACTCCGCTTCACATGTAGATCCCGCTACGACGCTTTGTTTAGAACTGCACCAACTGACAGCTCCACCGTTTAAAGTAAACACGTATCCGATTTGCGATTTAGAATCGTCCGTGTCAGTGTCAAAGCTTGCATCAACGTAACCTCTTACGGTGAGCTCTTTGTCACCTCCATATACAAGAAACATATCCTTAGTCCTTTTCAGGTATTTCAGGATGTTCTTGACCGCTGTCCAGTGATCCACTCCTGGATTACTTTGGTACCTCCCTGCTAAAATTATAGCAAGGCACACATCAGGTCTGGTACACAGCATTGCATACATGATAGAGCCTATGGCTGAAGCATAGGGAACATCTTTCATTTTCTCTCTATCTTCTGCAGTGGTCGGGCATTCAGTCTAACTCAACTTCACACCTTGTAACACAGGCAAGAACCCTTTCTTTGCTTGATCCATCTTGAAGTTCTTCAAAATCTTGTCAAGGTATGTGCTTTGTGAAAGTCCAATTAAGCGTCTTGATCTATCTCTATAGATCTTTATGCCTAATATGTAAGCAGCTTCCCTGAGGTCTTTCATCGAAAAACTTTAATTCAAGTATCCCTTTATGCTATCCAGAAATTCTATATCATTTCCAATCAGCAATATTTCATCCACATATAATATCAGAAATGCTACAGAGCTCCCACTCACTTTCTTGTAAATACAGGCTTCTCCAAAAGTCTGTATAAAGCCAAATGCTTTGATCACACTATCAAAGCGTTTATTCCAACTCCGAGAGGCTTGCACCAGTCCATAAATGGATCGCTGGAGCTTGCACACTTTGTTAGCTCCCTTTGGATCGACAAAACCTTCTGGTTGCATCATATACAACTCTTCTTCCAGAAATCCATTCAGGAATGCAGTTTTGACATCCATCTGCCAAATTTCATAATCATGAAATGCGGCAATCGCTAACATGATTCTGACAGACTTAAGCATCGCTACGGGTGAGAAGGTCTCATCGTAGTCAACCCCTTGAACTTGTAGAAAACCTTTTGCGACAAGTCGAGCTTTATAGACAGTAATATTACCGTCAGCGTCAGTCTTTTTCTTGAAGATCCATTTATTCTCAATTGCTTGCCGATCATCAGGCAAGTCAACCAAAGTCCATACTTTGTTCTCATACATGGATCCCATCTCAGATTTCATGGCTTCAAGCCACTTTGCGGAATCAGGGCTCACCATCGCTTCTTCATAGTTCGTAGGTTCATCATGATCTAGTAGCATGACTTCCAGAATTGGATTACCGTACCACTCTGGTGCGGATCTTACTCTGGTTGATCTACGTGGTTCAGTAGTATCTTGTCCTGAAGTTTCATGATCATCATCATTAGCTTCCTCACTAACTGGTATAGGTGTCGCAGAAACAGTTTTCTATGATGTACTATTTTCCAATAAGGGAGCAGGTACAGTTACCTCGTCAAGTTCTACTTTCCTCCCACTCACTTCTTTTGAGAGAAACTCCTTCTCTAGAAATGATCCATTCTTAGCAACGAATGTCTTGCCTTCGGATATATGATAGAAGGTGTACCCAACAGTCTCCTTTGGGTATCCTATGAAGACACATTTCTCCGCTTTGGGTTCGAGCTTATCAGGTTGAAGTTTTTTCACATAAGCATCGCAGCCCCAAGCTTTAAGAAACGACAACTTTGGTTTCTTGCCAAACCATAGTTCATAAGGCGTCGTCTCAACGGATTTTGATGGTGCCCTATTTAACGTGAATGCGGCCGTCTCTAAAGCATAACCCCAAAATGATAGCGGTAAATCAGTAAGAGACATCATAGATCGCACCATATCTAGTAAAGTACGATTACGACGTTCGGACACACCATTACGCTGTGGTGTTCCGGGTAGCGTGAGTTGCGAAACTATTCCACAATTTTTCAAATGTACACCAAACTCATAACTCAAATATTCTCCTCCACGATCAGATCACAGAAACTTTATTTTCTTGTTACGATGATTTTCAACTTCACTCTGAAATTCTTTGAACTTTTCAAATGTTTCAGACTTGTGTTTCATTAAGTAGATATACCCATATCTGCTCAAATCATCTGTGAAGGTGAGAAAATAACGATATCCGCCACGAGCCTCAATATTCATCGGACCACATACATCGGTATGTATGATTTCCAACAGATCTGTTGCTCTCTCCATAGTACCGGAGAACGGTGTTTTAGTCATCTTGCCTATGAGGCACGGTTCGCAAGTACCAAGTGATTCATAATCAAGTGGTTCCAAAAGCCCATCAGTATGGAGTTTCTTCATGCGCTTTATACCGATATGACCTAAACGGCAGTGCCACAAATAAGTTGCACTATCATTATCAACTCTGCATCTTTTGGTTTCAACATTATGAATATGTGTATCACTACTATCGAGATTCATCAAAAATAGACCACTCTTCAAAGGTGCATGACCATAAAAGATATTACTCATATAAATAGAACAACCATTATTCTCTGATTTAAATGAATAACCGTCTCACATTAAACAAGATTCAGATATAATGTTCATGCTCAACGTTGGCACCAAATAACAATTATTTAGGTCTAATATTAATCCCGAAGGTAGATGTAGAGGTAGTGTGCCGACCGCGATCACATCGACTTTGGAACCGTTTCCCACGCGCATCGTCACCTCGTCCTTTGCTAGTGTCCACTTATTCCATAGTCCCTGTTTTGAGTTGCAAATATTAGCAACAGAACCAGTATCAAATACCCAGGTGCTACTGCGAGCTCTAGTAAGGTACACATCAATAACATGTATATGACATATACCTTTGTTCACCTTGCCATCCTTCTTATCCGCCAAATACTTGGGGCAGTTCCGCTTCCAGTGACCAGTCTGCTTGCAGTAGAAGCACTCAGTTTCAGGCTTAGGTCCAGACTTGGGTTTCTTCTCCTGAGCAGCAACTTGCTTGCTGTTCTTCTTGAAGTTCCCCTTCTTCTTCCCTTTGCCCTTTTTCTTGAAACTAGTGGTCTTGTTGACCATCAACACTTGATGCTCCTTCTTGATTTCTACCTCCGCAGCTTTCAGCATTGCGAAGAGCTCGGGAATAGTCTTGTTCATCCCTTGCATATTATAGTTCATCACGAAGCTCTTGTAGCTTGGTGGTAGTGATTGGAGAATTCTGTCAATGACGCAATCATCTGGAAGATTAACTCCCATCTGAATCAAGTGATTATTATACCCAGACATTTTGAGTATATGCTCACTGACAGAACTGTTCTCCTCCATCTTGCAGCTATAGAACTTATTGGAGACTTCATATCTCTCAATTCGGGCATTTGCTTGAAATATTAACTTCAACTCCTGGAACATCTCATATGCTCCATGACGTTCAAAACGTCGTTGAAGTCCCGATTCTAAGCCGTAAAGCATGGCACACTGAACTATCGAGTAGTCATCAGCTTTGCTCTGCCAGACGTTCATAACATCTGGTGCTGCTCCAGCAGCAGGCCTGGCACCCAGCGGTGCTTCCAGGACGTAATTCTTCTGTGCAGAAATGAGGATAATCCTCAGGTTACGGACCCAGTCCGTGTAATTGCTACCATCATCTTTCAACTTTGCTTTCTCAAGGAACGCATTAAAATTCAACGGAACAATAGCACGAGCCATCTATCTACAATCAACATAAACAAGCAAGATACTATCAGGTACTAAGTTCATGATAAGTTTAAGTTCAGTTAATCAAATTACTTAGGAACTCCCACTTAGATAGACATCCCCCTAATCCTCTAAGTGATCACGTGATCCAAATCAACTAAACCATAACCGATCATCACGTGAGATGGAGTAGTTTTCAATGGTGAACATCGTTATGTTGATCATATCTACTATACGATTCACGCTCGACCTTTCGGTCTCTGTGTTCCGAGGCCATATCTGCATATGCTAGGCTCGTCAAGTTTAACCTGAGTATTCTGCGTGTGCAAAACTGGCTTGCACCCGTTGTAGATGGACGTAGAGCTTATCACACCCGATCATCACGTGGTGTCTGGGCACGATGAACTTTGGCAACGGTGCATACTCAGGGAGAACACTTCTTGATAATTTAGTGAGAGATCATCTTATAATGCTACCGTCAATCAAAGCAAGATAAAATGCATAAAAGATAAACATCACATGCAATCAATACAAGTGATATGATATGGCCATCATCATCTTGTGCTTGTGATCTCCATCTCCGAAGCACCGTCATGATCACCATCGTCACCGGCGCGACACCTTGATCTCCATCGTAGCATCGCTGTCGTCTCGCCAATCTTATGCTTCCACGACTATCACTACCACTTAGCAATAAAGTAAAGCATTACATCGCGATTGCATTGCATACAATAAAGCGACAACCATATGGCTCCTGCCAGTTGCCAATAACTTGGTTACAAAACATGATCATCTCATACAATAAAATCAGCATCATGCCTTGACCATATCACATCACAACATGCCCTGCAAAAACAAGTTAGACGTCCTCTACTTTGTTGTTGCAAGTTTTACGTGGCTGCTACGGGCTTAAGCAAGAACTCATCTCACCTACGCATCAAAACCACAACGATAGTTTGTCAAATAGACTCCGTTTTAACCTTCTCAAGGACCGGGCGTAGCCACACTCGGCTCAACTAAAGTTGGAGAGACAGTCGCCCGCAAGCCATCTATGTGCAAAGCACATCGAGGGAACTGGTCTCGCGTAAGCGTACGCGTAAGGTTGGTCCGGGTCGTCTCGTCCAACAATACCGCTGAACCAAAGTATGACATGTTGGTAGGCAGTATGACTTGTATCGCCCACAACTCACTTGTGTTCTACTCGTGCAAATAACATCAAACCGTAAAACCTAGGCTCTGATACCACTGTTGGGGAACGTAGTAATTTCAAAAAAATTCCTACGCGCACGCAAGATCATGGTGATGCATAGCAACGAGGGGGAGAGTGTTGTCTACGTACCAATGCAGACCGACTGCGGAAGCGATCACACAACATAGAGGAAGTAGTCATACGTCTTCCCGATCCGACCGATCCAAGCACCGTTACTCCGGCACCTCTGAGTTCTTAGCACACGTTTAGCTCGATGACGATCCTCGGGCTCCGATCCAGCAAAGCGTCGAGGAAGAGTTCCGTCAGCACGAGGGCGTGGTGACGATCTTGATGTACTACCGACGCAGGGCTTCGCCTAAGCACTACAACGGTATGATCGAGGTGGAATTTGGTGGCAGGGGGCACCACACACGGCTAAGGAACGATCTCAAGGATCAACTTTTGTGTCTAGAGGTGCCCCCTGCCCCCGTATATAAAGGTTGCCAGGGGGGCTGGCCGGCCAAGCTATGGAGGCGCAGGAGGAGTCCTACTCCTACCGGGAGTAGGACTCCCCCCCCCCCAATCCTATTCCTAATAGGACTCCCAAGTGGAAAGAGAGGGAGAGAGGTGGCTGGCCACCTCTCCTAGTCCTAATAGGACTAGGGGAGGGGGGAGGCGCGCAGCCCACCTTGGGCTGCCCGTTTCACCTTTCCACTAAGGCCCAATAAGGCCCATTTGGTTCCCGGGGGGTTCCGGTAACCTCCCGGTACTCTGGTAAAATTCCCGATTTCACCCGGAACACTTCCGATGTCCAAACATAGGCTTCCAATATATCAATCTTTATGTCTCGACCATTTTGAGACTCCTCATCATGTCCGTGATCACATCCGGGACTCCGAACAACCTTCGGTACATCAAAATGCATAAACTCATAATAACTGTCATCGTAACGTTAAGCGTGCGGACCCTATGGTTCAAGAACAATGTAGACATGACCGAGACACGTCTCCGGTCAATAACCAATAGCGGGACCTGGATGCCCATATTGGCTCCTACATATTCTACGAAGATCTTTATCGGTCAGACCGCATAACAACATACGTTGTTCCCTTTGTCATCGGTATGTTACTTGCCCGAGATTCGATCATCGGTATCCAATACCTAGTTCAATCTCGTTACTGGCAAGTCTCTTTACTCATTCCGTAATACATCATATCACAACTAACATCTTAGTTATAATGCTTGCAAGGCTTATGTGATGTGTATTACCGAGAGGGCCCTGAGATACCTCTCCGACAATCGGAGTGACAAACCCTAATCTCGAAATACGCCAACCCAACATCTACCATTGGAGACACCTGTAGTACTCCCTTATAATCACCCAGTTACATTGTGACGTTTGGTAGTACCCAAAGTGTTCCTCCGGCAAACGGGAGTTGCATAATCTCATAGTCATAGGAACATGTATAAGTCATGAAGGAAGCAATAGCAACATACTAAACGATCGGGTGCTAAGCTAATGGAATGGGTCATGTCAATCAGATCATTCAACTAATGATGTGAACTCGTTAATCAAATAACAACTCTTTTGTTCATGGCTAGGAAACATAACCATCTTTGATTAACGAGCTAGTCAAGTAGAGGCATACTAGTGACACTCTGTTTGTCTATGTATTCACACATGTATTATGTTTCCAGTTAATACAATTCTAGCATGAATAATAAACATTTATCATGATATAAGGAAATAAATAATAACTTTATTATTGCCTCTAGGGCATATTTCCTTCAGGTAGATGATGAAGCAGAGCATACCTATCATGATATATGTTGGTTTGATAGAAGGCTTTGCTTATCTTTTGTGAAGGGTGGTTTAATGAAGTGTAATGTATGGATGTAGTAGTTGTAGCAGTTCTGAACAATGTTGAACTCCACTATGCTATGGTCTTTAGCTAATGTTGTAAGAATCTATTAATTATGGCTGTAAGAATCTATGGTTATGTTGAACTCCAGTATGCTATGTTATTTAGCTAATGCTTTCTTAGATGGCTCAAGTTATACCTCTGATGAAATATGTTGCTTTGATGGATGTTAGATGGCTCGAGTTATACCTCTAAACTTATGATTCCCGGTCCAAATCAAACCTTAGTTTTGTCATATTCAGTTTGATGGCTGTTAGATTGCTTTGATGGTTGTTAGATGGCTCAAGTTAGTGCCGTTTTAGCCGAAAAAACGCTGGCGTGGCCACCGTCAACGTGCTAGCCCTGGTTATAACAGCAATGTGCGGCGGCGAACAGGGAACATTTGGGATTTGGGGAAAAACTAGGGTTAGGCGACGGCGGAGGTGATTCCTGAGCGGGCCGGCGGCAGAGGCGATCTCGCAGGAGGCGGTGGCGGTGGCTGCGTCCAAGGCAATGTCATGGTCTTCAGGAGGTTCTCAGGCTCCCAGATTCTGTCGAGCCTCTGGAAGGAGAGGGGACGAGTCGAGGTCGTCGGTGCCCTACCGTGAGAGCCCGATGGCGTATGAGCCGGAGAAGATCTACTGGTGCAGGCCGCATAGGAAGGTGCCGAGATGGATCTCATGGAGCCGTCGGAACCCAGGCAGGAGGTACTATGCCTGCGTGGATGCGATGGTAAGTTTCATTTTTGTTCTACTTTTCTGTTCATTAGATCTTCTCCTCTCTCAAACCCTGATTTCTGTTGGTACAACATGGTGGTTGTGGCTTCCTTGAATGGCATGATGATCCTCTACCGAAGTTTTTGAGTGATTTGATTGGAGAATTGCGAGATGAAGTGCGTAGGCTGAGAGGTGAATCAAGTGTTGCTGTGTTTGAAGATGAAAGTGCAGTTGTGGCTCTGCCTGAAGCTCAAAAAGGAAGAGAGGTGGTGGCTTTGGTGTTGGGGAACGCAGTAATTTCAAAAAAATTCCTACGCACACGCAAGATCATGGTGATGCATAGCAACGAGGGGGAGAGTCTGATCTACGTACCCTTGTAGATCGCAACGGAAGCGTTGACACAACGTAGAGGAAGTAGTCGTACGTCTTCTTCCCGATCCGACCGATCCAAGCACCGTTACTCCGGCACCTCCGAGTTCTTAGCACACGTTCAGCTCGATGACGTTCCTCGGGCTCCGATCCAGCAAAGCGTCGAGGAAGAGTTCCGTCAGCACGACGGCGTGGTGACGATCTTGATGTACTACCGACGCAGGGCTTCGCCTAAGCACTGTAACGGTATGATCGAGGTGGAATTTGGTGGCAGAGGGCACCGCACACAGCTAAGGAACGATCTCAAGGATCAACTTGTGTGTCTATGGGGCGCCCCCTGCCCCTGTATATAAAGGATGGAGGAGGAGGAGGCCGGCCAAGGCATAGGGTGCGGCCAGGATGGGAGTCCTACTAGGACTCCAAGTCCTAGTAGGAGTCCACCAAAAGGGGAGGAAGGGAGAAGGAATAGGAGGAGAAGGAGAGGTGGCCGTCCCCCTTTTCCCTAGTCCAATTCGGACCAAAGGGGAGGGGGGGCGCAGCACCCTTTTCCTCTTCCCACTAAAGCCCATCAAGGCCCATTACTCTTCCCCGTATTCCCGTAACTCCCCGGTACCTCCGAAAATACCCGAATCACTCGGAACCTTTCCGATGTCCGAATATAGTCGTCCAATATATCGATCTTTACGTCTCGACCATTTCGAGACTCCTCGTCATGTCCCCGATCTCATCTGGGACTCCGAACTCCTTGGGTACATCAAAACTCATAAACTCATAATATAACTGTCATCGAAACCTTAAGCGTGCGGACCCTATGGTTCGAGAACAATGTAGACATGACCGAGACACGTCTCCGGTCAATAACCAATAGCGGGACCTGGATGCCCATATTGGCTCCTACATATTCTACGAAGATCTTTATCGGTCAGACCGCATAACAACATACGTTGTTCCCTTTGTCATCGGTATGTTACTTGCCCGAGATTCGATCGTCGGTATCCAATACCTAGTTCAATCTCGTTACCGGCAAGTCTCTTTACTCGTTCTGTAATACATCATCTCACAACTAACATATTAGTTGCAGTGCTTGCAAGGCTTATGTGATGTGCATTACCGAGAGGGCCCAGAGATACCTCTCCGACATTCGGAGTGACAAATCCCAATCTCGAAATACACCAACCCAACATCTACCTTTGGAGACACCTGTAGTACTCCTTTATAATCACCCAGTTACGTTGTGACGTTTGGTAGCACCCAAAGTGTTCCTCCGGTAAACGGGAGTTGCATAATCTCATAGTCATAGGAACATGTATAAGTCATGAAGAATAGCAACAGCAACATACTAAACGATCGGGTGCTAAGCTAATGAAATGGGTCATGTCAATCAGATCATTCAACTAATGATGTGACCTCGTTAATCAAATAACAACTCTTTGTTCATGGTTAGGAAACATAACCATCTTTGATCAACGAGCTAGTCAAGTAGAGGCATACTAGTGACACTTTGTTTGTCTATGTATTCACACATGTATTATGTTTCCGGTTAATACAATTCTAGCATGAATAATAAACATTTATCATGATATAAGGAAATAAATAATAACTTTATTATTGCCTCTAGGGCATATTTCCTTTCAGTCTCCCACTTGCACTAGAGTCAATAATCTAGTTCACATCGCCATGTGATTTAGCAGCAATAGTTCACATCACCATGTGATTAACACCCCTAGTTCACAGCATCATGTGACTAACACTCAAAGGGTTTACTAGAGTCAGTAATCTAGTTCACATCTCTATGTGATTAACACCCAAATAGTACTAAGGTGTGATCATGTTTTGCTTGTGAGATAATTTTAGTCAACGGGTCTGTCACATTCAGATCCGTAAGTATTTTGCAAAATTCTATGTCTATAATGCTCTGCATGGAGCTACTCTAGCTAATTGCTCCCACTTTCAATATGTATCCAGATTGAGGATTTAGATTCATCTGGATCAGTGTCAAAAACTTGCATCAACGTAACCCTTTACGACGAACCTTTTTGTCACGTCCATAATCGAGAAACATATCCTTATTTCACTAAGGATAATTCTGACCGTTGTCCAGTGATCTACTCCTAGATCACTATTGTACTCCCTTGCCAAATCAATGCAGGGTATACAATAGATCTGGTATACAGCATGACATACTTTATAGAACCTATGGCCAAGGCATAGGGAATGACTTTCATTCTCTTTCTATCTTCTGCCGTGGTCGGGCTTTGAGTCTTACTCAACTTCACACCTTGTAATACAGGCAAGAACTCTTTCTTTGACTGCTCCATTTTGAACTACTTCAAAATCTTGTCAAGGTATGTACTCATTTGAAAAAACTTATCAAGCGTCTTGATCTATCTCTATAGATCTTGAAGCTCAATATGTAGGCAGCTTCACCGAAGTCTTTCTTTGAAAAACTCCTTTCAAACACTCCTTTATGCTTTACAGAATAATTCTACATTATTTCCGATCAACAATATGTTAGTCACATATACTTATCAGAAATGCTGTAGTGCTCCCACTCACTTTCTGGTAAATACAGGCTTCACCGCAAGTCTGTATAAAACTATATGCTTTGATCAACTCATCAAAGCGTATATTCCAACTCCGAGATGCTTGCACCAGTCCATAAATGGATCGCTGGAGTTTGCACACTTTGTTAGCTCCCTTTGGATCGATAAAACCTTCCGGTTGCATCATATACAACTCTTCTTTAATAAATCTATTAAGGAATGCAGTTTTGTTTATCCATTTGCCAGATTTCATAAAATGCGGCAATTACTAACATGATTCGGACAGACTTAAGCATAGATACGAGTGAGAGAATCTCATCGTAGTCAACATATTGAACTTGTCGAAAACCTTTTGCGACAATTCTAGCTTTGTAGATAATAACATTACTATCAGCGTCCGTCTTCCTCTTGAAGATCCATTTATTCTCAATTGCTTGCCGATCATCGGGCAAGTCAACCAAAGTCCAAACTTTGTTCTCATACATGGATCATATCTCAGATTTCATGGCCTCAAACCATTTCGCGGAATCTGGGCTCATCATCGCTTCCTCATAGTTCGTAGGTTCGTCATGGTCAAGTAACATGACCTCCAGAACAGGATTACCGTACCACTCTGGTGCGGATCTTACTCTGGTTTACCTACGAGATTCGGTAGTAACTTGATCCGAAGTTTCATGATCATTATCATTAGCTTCCTTACTAATTGGTGTAGGAGTCACAAGAACTGATTTCTGTGATGAACTACTTTCCAATAAAGGAGAAGGTACAATTACCTTATCAAGTTCTACTTTCCTCCCACTCACTTCTTTCGAGAGAAACTCCTTCTCTAGAAAGTATCCATTATAAGCAATGAATGTCTTGCCTTAGGATCTGTGATATAAGGTGTACCCAACAGTCTCCTTTTGGGTATCCTATGAAGACATATTTCTCCGATTTGGTTTTGAGCTTATCAGGATGAAACTTTTTCACATAAGCATCACAACCCCAAATTTTAAGAAACGACTACTTTGGTTTCTTGCTAAACCACAGTTCATAAGGCGTCGTCTCGACGGATATAGATGGTGCCCCTTTTTAACGTGAATGCAGCTGTCTCTAATGCATGACCCCAAAAACAATAGTGGTAAATCGGTAAGAGACATCATAGATTGTACTATATCCAATAAAGTACGGTTATGACGTTCGGACACACCATTATGTTGTGGTGTTCCAGGTGGCGTGAGTAGTGAAACTATTTCACATTGTTTTTAACTGAAGGCCAAACTCGTAACTCAAATACTTTTCTCTACGATCAGATCATAGAAACTTTATTTTCTTGTTATGATGATTTTTCACTTCACTCTGAAATTATTTGAACTTTTCAAATGTTTCAGACTTATGTTTCATCAAGTAGATATACTCATATCTGCTCAAATCATCTGTGAAGATCAGAAAATAATGATACCTGTCGCGAGCCTCAATATTCATCGGACCACATACATCAGTATGTATGATTTCCAACAAATCTGTTGCTCGCTCCATTGTTCCGAAGAACAGAGTCTTAGTCATCTTGCCCATGAGGCATGGTTCGCAAGCATCAACTGATTCATAATCAAGTGATTCCAAAAGCCCATCAGCATGGAGTTTCTTCATGCGCTTTACACCAATATGACCTAAACGGCAGTGCTACAAATAAGTTGCACTATCATTATTAACTTTGCATCTTTTGGTTTCAATATTATGATTATGTGTATCACTACGATCGAGATCCAACGAACTATTTTTCATTGGGTGTGTAACCATATAAGGTTTTATTCATGTAAACAGAACAACAATTTATTCTCTTACTTAAATGAATAACCGTATTACAATAAACATGATCAAATCATATTCATGCTCAACGCAAACACCAAATAACACTTATTTAGGTTCAACACTAATCCCGAAATTATGGGGAGTGTGCGATGATGATCATATCAATCTTGGAACCACTTCCAACACACATCGTCACTTTACCCTTAACTAGTCTCTGTTTATTCTGCAACTCCCGTTTCGAGTTACTAATCTTAGCAACTGAACTAGTATCAAATACTGAGGGTTTGCTATAAACACTAGTAAAGTACACATCGATAACATGTATATCAAATATACTTATGTTCACTCTGCCATCCTTCTTATCCACCAATCACTTGGGGTAATTCCACTTCCAGTGACCAGTCCCTTTGCAGTAGAAGCACTTAGTCTCAGGCTTAGGATTAGACTTGGGCTTCTTCACTTGAGCAGCAACTTGCTTGCCGTTCTTCTTGAAGTTCCCCTTCTTCCCTTTGCCCTTTTCTTGAAACTAGTGGTCTTGTCAACCATCAACACTTGATGTTTTTCTTGATTTCTACCTTCGTTGATTTCAGCATCACGAAGAGCTTAGGAATTACTTTTGTCATCCCTTGCATATTATAGTTCATCACGAAGTTCTACTAACTTGGTCATGGTGACTAGAGAATTCTGTCAATCACTATCTTATCTGGAAGATTAACTCCCACTTGATTCAAGCGATTGTAGTACCCAGACAATCTGAGCACATGCTCACTAGTTGAGCGATTCTCCTCCATCTTTTAGCTATAGAACTTATTGGAGACTTCATATCTCTCAACTCGGGTATTTGCTTGAAATATTATCTTCAACTCCTGGAACATCTCATATGGTCCATGACGTTCAAAACGTCTTTGAAGTCCCGATTCTAAGCCATTAAGCATGGTGCACTAAACTATCAAGTAGTCATCATATTGAGCTAGCCAAACGTTCATAACGTCTGCATCTGCTCCTGCAATAGGTCTGTCACCTAGCGGTGCATCAAGGACATATATTTTTTCTGTGCAGCAATGAGGATACACCTCAGATCACGGATCCAATCCGCATCATTGCTACTAACATCTTTCAACATAATTTTCTCTAGGAACATATCAAAATAAAACGCAGGGAAGCAACAACGCGAGCTATTGATCTACAACATGATTTGCAAAACACTACCAGGACTAAGTTCATGATAAATTTAAGTTCAATTTAATCATATTACTTAAGAACTCCCACTTAGATAGATATCCCTCTAATCCTCTAAGTGATCACGTGATCCAAATCAACTAAACCATAACCGATCATCACGTGAGATGGAGTAGTTTTCAATGGTGAACATCGCTATGTTGATCATATCTACTATATGATTCACGCTCGACCTTTCGGTCTCCGTGTTCCGAGGCCATATCTGTATATGCTTGGCTCGTCAAGTATAACCTGAGTATTCTGCGTGTCCAACTGTTTTGCACCCGTTGTATTTGAACGTAGAGCCTATCACACCCGATCATCACGTGGTGTCTCAGCACGAAGAACTTTTGCAACGGTGCATACTCAGGGAGAACACTTCTTGATAATTTAGTGAGAGATCATCTTATAATGCTACCGTCAATCAAAGCAAGATAAGATGCATAAAAGGATAAACATCACATGCAATCAATATAAGTGATATGATATGGCCATCATCATCTTGTGCTTGCGATCTCCATCTCCGAAGCACCGTCATGATCACCATCGTCACCGGCGCGACACCTTGATCTCCATCGTAGCATCGTTGTCGTCTCACCAATCTTATGCTTCCACGACTATCACTACCGCTTAGTAATAAAGTAAAGCATTACATCGCGATTGCATTGCATACAATAAAGCGACAACCATATGGCTCCTGCCAGTTGCCGATAACTCGGTTACAAAACATGATCATCTCATACAATAAAATCAGCATCATGCCTTGACCATATCACATCACAACATGCCCTGCAAAAACAAGTTAGACGTCCTCTACTTTGTTGTTGCAAGTTTTACGTGGCTGCTACGGGCTTAAGTAAGAACTCATCTCACCTACGCATCAAAACCACAATGATAGTTCGTCAAATAGACTCCGTTTTAACCTTCTCAAGGACCAGGCGTAGTCACACTTGGTTCAACTAAAGTTGGAGAGACAGTCTTCCGCAAGCCATCTATGTGCAAAGCACGTCGAGGGAACCGGTCTCGCGTAAGAGTACGCGTAAGGTTGGTCCGGATCGTCTCGTCCAACAATACCGCCGAACCAAAGTATGACATGCTGGTAGGCAGTATGACTTGTTTCGCCCACAACTCACTTGTGTTCTACTCGTGCAAATAACATCAAACCATAAAACCTAGGCTCGGATGCCACTGTTGGGGAACGCAGTAATTTCAAAAAAATTCCTACGCACACGGAAGATCATGGTGATGCATAGCAACGAGGGGGAGAGTCTGATCTACGTACCCTTGTAGATCGCAACGGAAGCGTTGACACAACGTAGAGGAAGTAGTCGTACGTCTTCTTCCCGATCCGACCGATCCAAGCACCGTTACTCCGGCACCTCCGAGTTCTTAGCACACGTTCAGCTCGATGACGTTCCTCGGGCTCCGATCCAGCAAAGCGTCGAGGAAGAGTTCCGTCAGCACGACGGCGTGGTGACGATCTTGATGTACTACCAACGCAGGGCTTCGCCTAAGCACTGTAACGGTATGATCGAGGTGGAATTTGGTGGCAGAGGGCACCGCACACGGCTAAGGAACGATCTCAAGGATCAACTTGTGTGTCTATGGGGTGCCCCTGCCCCTGTATATAAAGGATGGAGGAGGAGGAGGCCGGCCAAGGCATAGGGTGCGGCCAGGATGGGAGTCCTACTAGGACTCCAAGTCCTAGTAGGAGTCCACCAAAAGGGGAGGAAGGGAGAAGGAATAGGAGGAGAAGGAGAGGTGGCCGTCCCCCTTTTCCCTAGTCCAATTCGGACCAAAGGGGAGGGGGGGCGCAGCACCCTTTTCCTCTTCCCACTAAAGCCCATCAAGGCCCATTACTCTTCCCCGTATTCCCGTAACTCCCCGGTACCTCCGAAAATACCCGAATCACTCGGAACCTTTCCGATGTCCGAATATAGTCGTCCAATATATCGATCTTTACGTCTCGACCATTTCGAGACTCCTCGTCATGTCCCCGATCTCATCTGGGACTCCGAACTCCTTCGGTACATCAAAACTCATAAACTCATAATATAACTGTCATCGAAACCTTAAGCGTGCGGACCCTACGGTTCGAGAACAATGTAGACATGACCGAGACACATCTCCGGTCAATAACCAATAGCGGGACCTGGATGCCCATATTGGCTCCTACATATTCTACGAAGATCTTTATCGGTCAGACCGCATAACAACATACGTTGTTCCCTTTGTCATCGGTATGTTACTTGCCCGAGATTCGATCGTCGGTATCCAATACCTAGTTCAATCTCGTTACCGGCAAGTCTCTTTACTCGTTCCGTAATATGTCATCTCACAACTAACATATTAGTTGCAGTGCTTGCAAGGCTTATGTGATGTGCATTACCGAGAGGGCCCAGAGATACCTCTCCGACATTCGGAGTGACAAATCCCAATCTCGAAATACGCCAACCCAACATCTACCTTTGGAGACACCTGTAGTACTCCTTTATAATCACCCAGTTACGTTGTGACGTTTGGTAGCACCCAAAGTGTTCCTCCGGTAAACGGGAGTTGCATAATCTCATAGTCATAGGAACATGTATAAGTCATGAAGGATAGCAACAGCAACATACTAAACGATCGGGTGCTAAGCTAATGAAATGGGTCATGTCAATCAGATCATTCAACTAATGATGTGACCTCGTTAATCAAATAACAACTCTTTGTTCATGGTTAGGAAACATAACCATCTTTGATCAACGAGCTAGTCAAGTAGAGGCATACTAGTGACACTCTGTTTGTCTATGTATTCACACATGTATTATGTTTCCGGTTAATACAATTCTAGCATGAATAATAAACATTTATCATGATATAAGGAAATAAATAATAACTTTATTATTGCCTCTAGGGCATATTTCCTTTCATTTGGAAGAATAGCTCAAGGAGAAAAATGCAGAGATAGATGCACTGAAGGAGAAATGTCACAATGTTGTCTTTCTTTTTCTTGTCTTTGTGATAGGTTTAGTGATAGCTAAGATGTTGCTGCAGTAAGCTTGTTTAGTACTGGTCAGTGGTTTAGACTCAAGCTTGTTTTGGCACTGAAGATGCAAGTTGTGGTCAGGTTGATCCTTGTTAAGGAGAGATGCAAGTTAGTGTCTGTTGTGGTCAGGTTGATCGTTGCAAGTTAGTGTCAGGTGTTGCAAGTTAGTGTCAGGTTAGATCCTACTATTGTTGATCCTAGTAATGTGTCAGGTGTCTTTGTAAAAAAGATTTGGTATGTTCATCCTAGTAATGAAGTATGTGGCCATTGTGGCATTATCATCCAGTTTGTGCATGGTTTCTTGACACATGTGCATTGAGTTGTTTCAGAAAAGCCAAATAAACAAATATCTTGACAGATGAGCATGGTTTCTTGACATAATATTGACAGGAGTATTGAGTTGTTCACATCAGACTCAACTTAGTACTCCATTAGAACATACATCAGTTTTGTAGCACAACTAACTTAGTTCACATCTTCTGGTACTCCATCAGACCAAAGTAGCAACATTCTCCCACTCAAGTGTTACCACTGGCAGTAAAGAATGACATCAAGCGAGTATAATTCCCTGGGACACTTGAAGGAGCACCAGAAGTAGAAGGACCAGGAGATGAAGCTCCTGCAGCAAATCTTGGGGAAGTGAAAGGCCTTGCAAATCTTGCACTTGCACTAGCTGACACTCTAGCAAATCTTGAAGTAGATCTTGCAGTAGCAGATCTAGCAGTAGCAGATCTAGCAGTAGCAGATCTAGCAGTAGCATATCTTGCACTAGCAGATCTTGCACTAGCAGATCTTGCAGAAGCAGTTGTTGCAGAAGCATACCTTGCTGGTGGCTGCTGTGATCCTGATGGAGTATCTTCATTCCTTGATCTTGCATGTGCCTTGCAAACATACAAGGAAACATGGTAGTTAGTCACAAAGGTTTAGCACAAAAAACATAGAAGGAAAGAAGACCAATTAGCAAGTAAAATTCACAAGGGTTTACCACATGCTTGTTTTTTCTCAAAGCCAACTCTGGTCCCAACTGTTGCATGCAGTTGGTGTACCTATGGCCTTGGAGCCCACAGTTGCTGCATGTTATAGTGGCCATTCTTGAACTGTCCTTTGGTTTTGGAACCTCAAACCTACCCTTTATTCTCTTCTCTTTCCTTCTCCCCTTCTTCACATGAAATTTGGGTGGCTCTATGTCTGGCCCACTTGTCCTTGTCCAATCATGTTCAACGGGAACTGGATATATCATTGGTTCATATGCAACGAGGTAAAAAGGCTTTTTGAAGATATTGTAGACATAGTCCTCTGGAAATATTTTTGCCTTGTTAATTGCTGATATTGCATGGTTGCATTGTATGCCAGTCAAGTCCCACTTTCTGCAGCCACATGTATAAACTTCCAAGTTTACAGCATGTGTTTGCTGCCCACTCACTAGTAGAAAAACGACTTTTAGTACCGGTTCTGGAACCAGTACTAAAGGGCGGGCACTAAAGGTCCCCCCATTTAGTCCCGGTTCAGCACGAACCGGGACCAAAGGCCCACCACGTGGCACGAGGCGCGCCGTGGTCTTGGGGACCTTTAGTCCCGGTTGGTGGATTTTTTTTATATATTTTTTTTGAAATAAAGCAAAAACAGCCCGCCTACTGGGCCAGCACGGCCTGCATACGACTAGAAACCCAACCTCTAGTTGGGCCAGGATGCAGGCCCGTACGGCCCAGTAGGCCCCACAGGGCAGAAGACTTGCAGTAGGCCCACAAAGGCCTTCTTAGAGAGGAGCTCGACACGGTAGCCGCGGCGGGGCTTATAAACCGGTGCGAGCTCCTCTCAACTAGCGAGGTGGGACTAAACATTGTGCACTGCGGGTGGCAGTGCACCACCTTTAGTACCGGTTGGTGTCTTCAACCGGTACTAAAGGGGGGGGTCTTTAGTACCGGTTGGAGCCACCAACCCGTACTAAAGGGGGGGGTCTTTAGTACCGGTTGGAGCCACCAGCCCGTACTAAAGGCCGCCACCTCTTTAGTGGCGGTTCGTGCCACAAACCGGTACTAAAGGTTCGCCACGAACCGGTACTAATGAGCGCCGCCCGCCTAGCCGTTAGAACCGGCACTATTGGTCACATTAGTGCCGGCTCAAATACAAACCGGGACTAATGACCTAAACATTTGACCCTTTTTCTACTAGTGACTGGTCACTTGCCAAAGATTTACACCAGCTTGAATAGGTTTGCAAAATCTGGCCCTTTCCTTTTCCTCCTCAAGCTTCTCAAGATAATGTGGTGTGATCTCCCATAGAGATGCCTTTCCTCTCTCTCTGTTTCTATGCCACCTCACCATCTTCTTGTCCTTAATACCATCAATCATGGTCCTAATAGGTTTTTTTCCTAAAATCTAGGATGTACTTATTGAACACCTCAGACAGGTTGTTAACAACCAAGTCTGTCTTGTAGTTAGTGTCAAAAGCATGCCTAGCCCATGTGTGCTTAGGTATTCCATTTAGTCACTTCCAAGCTTCCTCACTCTCATTTTTCAAGGCATTCATGGCAATGTTAAACTTGTGTTGGTTATAAGCATAGCTGGCATTATCCATGCATTTTTTAAGATCTTCCCCCGTAAACCCAGCATTCTGGAAATTTGCATAGAGGTGTCTAAGGCAAAATCTTTGATGACAGTTTGGAAAAACTTGGTTTACTGCACTTAGTAGCCCCTGTTCACATAGCATGCTAGACTTAGCTATTGTACTACTACATCTAGAACATAACATGCTAATGCAAAAGAACATAAAAGCAAGAACATAATAGAAAGATGCATGCATACCTTCTGTCTATCAGACATGATAGTATAAGGCCCAAATTTGCCAACTTCTCCTCCTAGACATATCTTCAGTTGGTGTAGAAACCAACACCAGTTAGTTGTGTCCTCTTGTCCAACAACAGCAAATGCAAGTGGGAAATATTATTATTCCCATCTCTCCAAGTGGCAGCTAGGATTTGAGCACCAGTGGTGAGCTTAATAAAGCATCCATAAACACCTGTTGTTGCAACCAAAGAACAATTTAAACTTCTACACAGCATTACTAAACTATATATTTAAGTATAAAGAACTATAAAGCACCACTACATCAATTGAGAAAGAACTATAAAGCATTACTAACCAATAAATGGTGTGCATGCATTGATAAATCCCTCCCTTGCTCCATTTATGCAGAATAACATAGCATGAAACCTTGGTCCTGGATGTGGTATTTTTGTAGTTGGTCTTGGAGTAACCGTTGCAACTAAAACTCTACTACCAGGGTTTGTATCAAAGATTAAAATCGTGGGAGAAACAATTTCGCGGCGGCCTCTCCCAGCAACTATAGCGGCCGCCATAGCGGGCAATCGCGGCAAATAGCGAAAAAAATCCTGATGGGAGAGATGATTTCCGGAGGGTTTTTCTCATTGTTGAGCCATTTATAGGGAGTTGTCGGGGATTTAACGGCAGCAGCCATAGCATTGCGGCGAGGCTCCTGGGCAGCTATTGTGACGCCCCCGATTTGACCGTACACTAATCATACACGCAAACGTGTACGATCAAGATCAGGGACTCACGGGAAGATATCACAACACAACTCTACAAATAAAAATAAGTCATACAAGCATCATATTACAAGCCAGGGGCCTCGAAGACTCGAATACAAGAGCTCGATCATAGACGAGTCAGCGGAAGCAACAATATCTGAGTATAGACATAAGTTAAACAAGTTTGCCTTAAGAAGGCTAGCACAAACTGGGATACAGATCGAAAGAGGCGCAGGCCTCCTGCCTGGGATCCTCCTAAACTACTCCTGGTCGTCGTCAGCGGGCTGCACGTAGTAGTAGGCACCTCCCGAGTAGTAGTAGTCATCATCGACGGTGGCGTCTGGCTCCTGGGCTCCAACGTCTGGTCGCAGCAATCAAGTATAGAAAGGGGGAAAAGAGGGAGCAAAGCAACCGTGAGTACTCATCCAAAGTACTCGCAAGCAAGGAGCTACACTACATATGTATGCATTGGTATCAAATGGAATAAGGGTATCATATGTGGACTGAACTGCAGAAAGCCGGAATAAGAGGGGGATAGCTAGTCCTATCGAAGGCTACGCTTCTGGCCACCTCCATCTTGCAGCAAAAGAAGAGAGTAGATGGTAAGTTCACCAAGTAGCATCGCATAGCATAATCCTAACCGATGATCCTCCCCTCGTTGCCCTGTGAGAGAGCGATTACCAGTTGTATCTGGCACTTGGAAGGGTGTGTTTTATTAAGTATCCAGTTCTAGTTGTCATAAGGTCAAGGTACAACTCCGGGTCGTCCTTTTACCGAAGATCACGGCTATTCGAATAGATTAACTTCCCTGCAGGGGTGCACCACATAACCCAACACGCTCGATCCCATTTGGCCGAACACACTTTTCTGGGTCATGCCCGGCCTTGGAAGATCAACATGTCGCAGCCCTACCTAGGCACAATAGAGAGGTCAGCACGCCGATCTAAATCCTATGGCGCAGGGGTCTGGGCCCATCACCCTTTGCGCATCTGCACGTTGCGTACGCGGCTGGTGAGCAGACCTAGCAACCTCCATTACAAAGGAAGTTGCGTTACGCGGTCCAACCCGACGCGCGCCGCTCAGTCGCTGACGTCATGAAGGCTTCGGCTAATACCACGACGTCGAGTGCCCATAACTGTCCCCGCGTAGATGGTTAGTGCGTATAGGCCAGTAGCCAGACTCAGATCAAATACCAAGATCTCGTTAAGCGTGTTATTCTGAAATAACCACGGACGCCGACCAGGGCCAGGCCCACCTCTCTCCTAGGTGGTCTCAACCTGTCCTGTCGCTCCGCCACAAAGTAACAGTCAGGGCCTTCGGGAACTCAGGCCCACCTCTACCGGGATGGAGCCACCTGCCCCTTCAGCCCCCAACATCGGAATCACTCACGGGTACTCCTACGAGCCGACCCAACTTTAATCACCACAAGTATCATATATTATGTATAAGTATATACCCGTGACCACCTCCCAAGTGATCACGGCCCGATAGTATAGCATGGCAGACAGACAAGAATGTAGGGCCACTGATGGTAAACTAGCATCCTGTACTAAGCATTTAGGATTGCAGGTAAGGTATCAACAGCTGGAGCAACAATGACAGGCTATGCATCGGAATAGGATTAACGGAAAGCAGTAACATGCTACACTACTCTAATGCAAGCAGTAGAGAGAAGAGTAGGCGATATCTGGTGATCAAAGGGGGGGCTTGCCTGGTTGCTCTGGCAAGAGAGAAGGGTCGTCAACACCGTAGTCGTACTGGGTAGCAGCAGCGTCGGTCTCGGTGTCTAGCGAGAGAAGAGGGGGAAGAAACAATAAATATAATGCAAACAAATGCATGATGATGCATGACATGGCAAAGCGTGATGCTAGTTGTGCCCTAACGCGGTACGAGGTGGTACCGGTGAAGTGGGGAAACATCCGGGAAAGTATCCCCGGTGTTTCGCGTTTTCGGGCAGAGGAGCCGGTGGGGGAAAGTTGCGTGTTCGCTATGCTAGGGATGCGTGGCGGACGAACGGGCTGCGTATCCGGGTTCGTCTCGTTGTTCTGAGCAACTTTCATGTACAAAGTTTTTCCATCCGAGCTACGGTTTATTTTATATTATTTTCAAAGTTTTAATTTATTTTTAGAATTATCAGAATTAATTTAATTAGGAAATGCCATTATGATGTCAGCATGACATCAGGGTGATGTCAGCAGTCAACAGTCAGTTGACTTGGTCAAACTGATGCATGGGTCCCACTGTCATTGTCTAACTAACTAACTGTTTAGTTAGATTAATTTGCAGGTTAATTAGGTTTAATAGTTAGTTAACAGAACTAATTAAGTTAATTAATTAATTAATATTACTTTTTTATTATTATTTTTTAAATTAATTTTAACTTCTTTTTTTAATTCAACGTTCTGGGCCATGGGCCCCACATGTCATTGGCCCCTGGCCTTAGCAGGCACAGGGCGCCGTGGGCGTCGGGCGTAGCCCGATTCGGCGCAACGGGCGCCCGGGCGGGGCGCATCCAGGCACTGGGGTGCAACCCGCCCGGTGCGAGGCGAGGTCGCCGGCGACGGATGCGAGGCCCGGGCGGCGCGGCCACGGGCGCGGTGGTGCGGCGCAGCTGCAGCAGGGGGATGCAGGCGGCAGGACGGAGCGGGGCCATGGGTGAGGGGCATGAGCGGGGGGGTCGTCCTATCCGAGCGCGGGCACGGTGAGCACGCGGGCGCATGGCAGAGGACGCCGAGGCGGGCTGCGACGATGGAGCGAGGGCGAGTGGGGCCGTGTGGTGCTGCCGGTGCAGAGCAGCAGCAGACAGCAGGAGGAGAGGCCAGGGCGCGGGCGCGGCATGGCCGCGGCAGCGGCAAGCGCGGACGCGCGCAGGCGAGCAGGAGGGCAAGGTGACGCTGGCCTCGCTTGGCAGCGATAGGGGCGAGGCGGGGCTCGGGTGCGCGTGTGCGGCAACAGGCGGGCGAGAGGCGCGGCGACGGGGCAACCAGTGCGAGGATGACGCGCGGGGGAGGCGGGCGAGCAGCGCGGCGACGGCGCGCGCGGTCAAGCACGGCGAGCGTGTGCACGCGCGGGAGAGAGGAGGAGAGGGAGAGCTCACAGGGGCCATAGGGGTTTTGGCAGCGTGCTCGGGGAGGCTCGGGGTGGCCGGAGTAGCGCGAGGGAGAGGTGAGGAGGCGAGGCGATGACGGCAATAGGGAGCAGCGCCGAGGCGAGGCGATGACGGCAACAGGGAGCAGCGCCGAGGCTCGGGGCGCCACGGGGCCGAGCCCCCGATTTAGCTCGGGTCGAGGGGGCGGGCGCCTGTGCTGCAGGCGACGGAGAGGCGGCATTGGCGTCGGGGGAGCGATCCGGCGAGGGGCGCCGGCGTGGTGTCGATCCGGGTGGCGCTGGCATCGGGGGCGACGTGGGTTCGTTCCCCCGATCCTGATCTGGATCGGGAAGAGAGACATGGGGGAGGAGTGTGGGGTGGTTGGATTAGGGTTTCGAGGGAGAGGGGATAAGCGAGTGATGGGGGGCGGCTGGGCCTGTGGCCTGGTAGGCTGGATGCCCAGTTGGGCCAAACGGTCGAAGGGGAGGGGGGAAGGCCCGGGGTTTTCTTTCTTTTCTTTTTCTCTGTTTTCTTTTTACTTATCATTTTCGATTTATTATAGTTGCTATTTATTTTAGTTTTGATAAAATACAAAAGTGGCACCTAATTTAGTGTTACAAATTGTGCCTTTGCCACTATTAATTTAGCTCTTCAAAATAAAATGGTTTGTAATAGTTTAATCTTTTTAAAAGCATTTAAGTAATTGTTTAGCCCATGTTTTAATTAATTTCTTGCATCTAAATATTTTATCAAAATGTGGTTTCTGCATCAATATTATTTATGATTTATTTTCTACAACTTGAACATTTTAGTTTTAAAGTTTTGAAAACTTTTAATGTTTGCTTTTAACTCGGTTTGAATTTGAACCGGTTTTGAACTAACGCGAGATTATCAACAGTAATCGAGGTGGCGTGGCATCACTAGCAGGGGATTAATGTAGTCTAATTATCCGGGCGTCACAGCTATAGCGCAACTATCGCGGCAATTTTGCGGGCTATTTTAATCTATGGTTTGTATCCATGATGGTGTGAGCATAATCCCTAAGCCTGGGATACTGCTTCTTGTGCTCTCCTAGCACAGCTTCCACAATAAGGTTTTTGGCCCTATAGGCCATGTGCCTTGGCACATCAACACCATACTTCTCATTGCAGTTGTCAATCAGAGTGTGTATGCTGGTGGTTGGATCAGACCTGAACAATAACTCATAGGTCTTTGCAAGCCACTTGGCACTAATCCTAGATGTCTCAGTGCTGCTAGGGCAAGTATGCTCCAGCCTTATTTTCTTAATAGCAAAACTCTTCTCCCCTTTGATAACTGCAGCAACTATGCAAAACTGGTAGTGCTCTTCCTTACAACAGGCAATGATCCTTTGGTCTGAATTTCTATGATACCCGAAGTCTCTGGCCTGTGTGATGTGCAAGCTCAACAAAGCATCTCTGAATTGCCGTTGATTCTTGAAGCACATGTACAGACATAACTGCTGATGTGGTTTCTCAAGTTTGTCATTGTACTAGATCCTTGGTTTTCTTTTCTTCGCCCTACTCTTCCTCCCTTTAGGTAGAACAAATGACAATGGCTCATGTCCATCATCTTCATCCTCAAACAGCAACCCATCATCTTCTTCATCTGATGAAGGAATGAAATCAGATTGCACCTCCTCCAACACACTTGAATGTGTCCTAGTAGTAGGGCCTCTCCTAACTACCAGCTTCTTCCTCTTTTTTGCAGGTTTTTTGCATTAGTGCTTCTTCTATTACAACAACATTGACCTCATCCTCCTTCTCCTGCTCCTCCTCCTCCATCTCAAACAAGTCCTCAACCTCAGTGTCACCTCATAATGTAATTGTTCCTCTTCTGGATCCTCTTCTGAATCTTCATCTGAATCTTCATCTTGAACTTCTTGCTCTGCTAGTTTATTCCCCTCAATTATCTCTGTGTCTTCAATTATCCTGTACTTCTCCATGCAGAAAGGATTGTTATCACTTTCATATGCAGCAGCCTCAGAGTCATCACTGTTATTATGTCCCTCCTCTAGCAGTGTCTCTTCTTCCATTACAGCTTTGAGCTTCCCCTTATTGAAATTTCTGCTCTCTTGTGTGCACTGACTATGAAAAACAACACCTTGTTGATCAACAGCAAGAACTGCAGGCTCACTGAGATCATACACAACAGGTGGTCTATACAATATAGTTGCTAAATTTTCTTCTCTCCTCTGACAGACATTGCTGTAGTTTGATCTCACTAAATCTTCTTCTATCTGACATACAAAAGGTGTTGTTGCCCTCACTAGCAAATTCAGAACTAAACTATGCTCATATTTCTTCTTAAGTTGCTGCAGTTTGATGTTTGTGTCAATTAACTCTAACCCATGCTCTCTTTCCTCTGCTCCGCCTAATTTCTTCATGTGGTACAGTTCATCAGAGAAGGAATAACCTTGCGTGTAAATCAGTGCATATAAGTTCAGAAATGTCACATCTGAGCTGCATATCTTCCTATCCAGATTGTGTTGTGCATCGAAATGAATCCGAACATCCCAAACAGCATCATCCAAACTACAATTGACAGCACAAATTTAGACTGTCATGAGCAACACTAACCCTAGCCCCTGTTTTGCAATATACGAAAAGAAGCAGAGAAGAGAACGACTTACAGCATGCCGCCAGCAGCT
This sequence comes from Triticum monococcum, assembly GCA_034509565.1. NCBI lineage: Eukaryota > Viridiplantae > Streptophyta > Magnoliopsida > Poales > Poaceae > Triticum > Triticum monococcum. The sequence continues at coordinate 745,968,157 of CM067843.1, read as the reverse complement.
CCACTGGTCCACTGATGGCTACTGCTAGGATGGGCCACCCATATCTCTGCTAGCTTCACCCTGTCCTCCATGGACAGCGCGGCCTCCTCCAAATCCTCGTCGTCTGCGCTGGAGTAGTATGAACTGGAGCCATCGACGTCGTCCAGACCTAAGTGGTCATCGAGGCCGAGGCCAGGAAGGTCTTCGTACCCGCCCACGCCGTCAGCGCCGCCGGGAGTCGCCGCCACCATTGCCTGAGAGGGGAGAGGGAGACAAGGGAGGGGGAGAGGAAACTAGGGTTCGTCGCGTACGGGTTCGACCCAACCCATCTACTTGGTGAGACCGAGCCGGGCTGGATCGAGTGACCGAGCGGGCGCGAACGGGTAGGCCATCATGGCACCTGACAAGTGGGCCCGGTCGGTCAGATACATGGTCAATACGTGCTTATACGGCTGTCAAACCGTTTTGCAACACTTAGGCTTAGAGTTGGCACCGATGGCAAAAAAAATAACTAGTGGTACTGATTCGTCACAACGTGCCGAAGTGTGGTAGTTCCATGCAATTAACTCTTGAGGCTGAGGTGAAAGGGTCAGCAAACCCAAAATCAGAAGCTATTTCGTGGCAGTAAGCTGGACCTCCCATGTTGTCGTGTGGGCTCTTGAAGAGCTCTAGTTTACAAGCATCACTCGTCCATTTTGCACCGATCAGAGGCTTCAGCTTGACATTCACATTACCCTTTTTTATTAATAGTAATTAGTACCATAGCAATTAGAAAATTGATAATGGTTGGGCCGAAATTTGAAAAATAGGAAGGATGCTACTGACAACGGCGTCCAGGCTGAACGCTATTGCGAATGATGTCCACGGCTGGACGTTGTTATAAACAGCGTCCAGTTATGTGGTTTGGTCAGGTGCTCTTATTTTAACTATATTGAAATTATTTCCTCTAATAGATTTAATATGTGAGCTTTGGTTTTTTTGTGATGGTTGTGAGGCATCGATAACAAATCACTGAAATGCCCATTTGTTCCATTCTAGACCAGTTTGCTTTTGCCAAATTAGAGGAGAAATAGTCTTAACACACATGAATGTATATATTTCTAATTCATTAGCTACTAAAACTATCGCAAGAAAGTCTAATTATGCATTCTACACCTAAGCCTTGATTGCTTTCTGGGTTGCCTTGCGGGCGAAAGCTTCCAGCAATTCAACCATGGACAGTGTGCTCCGGTACACTCCTTGCTACTAAGAAAACAACTTGAGTGGTGAGATAGTCAGGAGGCCTCCCCTCTTTCCCCTCTCCCTTCTATGTCGCTCCCGTGAGCTATCGGGGGTAACCCTAGCCACCGTCGTCGGGGTTCCCCCTCCCTAATCGTTGACAAAGGGCGTGGCCGGGCGAAGCCCGGTCGGCGTAGGCGGCGACGGGGAAGTTTTGTCTTCCATGCACAGGAGGTCAGGCCTGGGCCAGATCGAGCAGGCATGGACACCTCGTGGGAAAACGGGTGTGGTGGTGCGCCGAAGCGGTTACAAACGGTGTTGTGGTGGCGGCGTGACGGGCGGCGCAGGCTGTGACCGGCACATCCTGCTAGGTGCGGCAGCATGGGTCGTCGTGGGTGGCGCTGGCTGCGGGCGGCTACCCCTGCCATGGGCGTGCGGGCGGCATGGTTTCCGAGGTTCAGCGACCAATAGTGGTCTCGGAGACAGAGAGTGCGTGCCACAAGGTAATCTTTGTTTGGCTTGCACCAGGCCAATGGCAGCGGCAACTGTAGACATGGCTACCTTCATGAAGGCGGCATTGCGGCTACTCTCCTCCTTCGGTTTGCTCGTGAAACCCATGATTTTTTTTGAATCGGCGGTGGAGGTGCTCCGGTGTCGTTCCTTTCCTGAAGGCGCCGTCTTGGAGTCCATGATTCATCAGGCGCAACGTCGTCTCTTTGTGACACCTCTGTCACGGTGGAGCACTCCAACCGCTTCTTGCAGGACTCACTTTGTATTCTTGTTGTGATCTTGGAGTGGGTTGTGGTGGTGTCGTTGTTATTTTGCATTGTTGTATCCTATCTCGGGTGTATATGGTGTGGTGTTGAGTTGTATGATCGCTGCGTTATCTATAAAGCGAGGTGTGAGCCTTTTTCGGTAGAAAACAACTCAAGTTCATGCCAACATGCACAGATATTCACGCACAAATTCACAACGCATCCACTCACACGGTTACGCATGCCTAGTGTAGGAGAGCGAAAAGGGTGGAAAGAGGGCTCACGCTGACATGTTAGTAGTTAGTGTTGCTAGAGATGGCTCCGAGCATAACAGGGAAGAGGTCGGGGCGGTCCTTGTTGAGGAGGATATGGCTGTCGGAGATGGACAACCACGGCCCCGGCAGCAACGGGGGTTTAGCGGATCACCATTGCGAGCGAGGCACGACGATGGGAATTGGCAAAGAGGGATAACAAGGAGTGAAATGAGGGTGGTGCGTTGCTAGAGTGCCATTTTCGGCGGGCTAGAGGTGGCGGAGTCTAGCTTTGGTCATGCAGAAGTTGCTGAGGGTACAAGTCGAAGGCCGGAGATAGCTGGACAGGGTCTGGTCGAACGAAACACAGTGGACGCTATTTATAAGAGCGTCCAAAGCTGGACGTTGTTGGTATTGGCGTCCAGCCCTGGACGTTATTATTTCTAGCGTCCTTCCTATTTTTCGAATTTCTCATTAGTGTTTTTTAGTTTCAGAATTACTGGAATATTAATTATCAATAATAAAAATTCCGGGTTCGTCGCGTATGGGTTCGACCCGACCCAGCTAGTTGGTGAGATTGAGCCGGGCTGGATCGAGTGACCGAGCGGGTGCGAGCGGGTAGGCCACCGTGGCACCTGACAAGTGGGCCCAGTCGGTCAGATACGTGGTCAATACACGCTTATACGGCTGTCAGACCGTTTTGCAACACTTAGGCTTAGAGTTGGCACTGCATGGCAAAAAAATGACTAGTGATACTGATTCGTTAGTGCCGAAGTGTGGTAGTTCGATGCAATTAACTCTCGAGGCTGAGGTGAAAATGGCCAGCAAACCCAAAATCAGAAGCTATTTCGTGGCAGTAAGCTGGACCTCCCAGGTCGTCGTGTGGGCTCTTGAAGAGCTTTTACAAGCTTCACTCGTCCATTTTGCACCGATCAGAGGCACCGATCAGAGGCTTCAGCTTGACATTCACATTATCACCCAAGGAGAAACACTGGCTGGCCAGCACAACCACCATATGCTCCAGCACACGACCCCTCTCTGCGATGAACTTGAGGAAAGCGATCTCGCTTCTCGACCCTTGGAACTCCTACAAGAACACCTTCTAAACTCTGCAGGACGCATTTGGTGGGACCGCCCTCCTACCGGAACTTGAGATTAACCTTTTGTGAGTGGACTCTTCAGGTATGCGGCGGGACTGCGAATAAAATCGATCAGCAAATACATACTTCAGGTACCTTATCTATGAGAACATACCATGCAACAGCAGGCCAGCAATCACATAATTAATCAGATTCACAGTTCTGACCTTGCAATTAACTCTTGAGGCTGAGGTGAAAAGTTGTGCAGATCCTGCGGAGGAGGAACTCGAGGACGGGGCTTCTTTCGAGCATGAAGGCCAGATCATGGTCCTCCATGACAGTCATGCAGAGGCCGAGCTCCCGGAGGTTGGGGAATCTGGCGCTGCGCGGCACCGCGTGGTGTCTGGGAGCCTCCACACGCCGAGATAGAGGCAGGTGAGGAAGGCGCAGCTGAAGATGGTGGCGGGGAGGCGCAGGTCTGTCGGTCAAGGGCGGTTGGCAAACACGAGTTCATGGACCCCCCTTGGTGACGAGGATGTCGAGCCAGCGCGCCATCTCGCCCCAGTGCTCCTCCATTTTATGGTCCGGGTGAGGTGAACGCAGCGAAAAGGCCCCGGGTGCACCGAGAGGACGCGGGACACCGCGGGGGTGACGGCGCGGGGAGAGGGAGCGCCGATGACGAACTGCTCGGCCTCCCCGGCACCCGGAAGCAGGTGGCTGTCGACAAGAGTGAGGGGCGCCGAGCGCCAGAGTTGGCGCCACCGCGAACGAAGCCGACACGCCCAGATCAACTTGCAGGTCGCAGTCTCCACATCGCAGCGCCACAGACAGGGAAACGCCCGGCCACCACCTTCCCCGGCCCTGGGGCAAGCACAGGCTTGTCCCGCGGCCCCTTCGTTGGCGGCGATGCGGGGGAGCTGGGGCTGGAGTGGCTAGGGTGGCGGCGAGCTGTCGCCCGAGCAAGGCCACGCGAGGGTCGGCCTTTTTCAGTGATTTATTGTTTCTTGAGGCGACTTGTCCGCCTCTGACTACTGAGACTGAATTGGCTCAATTGTGCACAGAGCAGTCTATTGCAACTAGGGGGCGATGCCTTTGGATTAATTTTGTTCCTAGGTTGGCAACTGAATGTACACATACAGACTTTAGTCACGTCGTTTAATCGACGAAGCTCTTGATTTGCAAGAAAAAATTGAGACGCATTCAACCAACCAATGCATGCACCAGCATATATGACCAGCGGCTTCGCGAGTCGCTGAATTGGCTCAGTTATGCGCAAAACAGAGTGCAACTAAGGAGGTTGGGAATAAGTTGCGAATGCACGAGGTGATTAACAAATCTTGTGTTATTGATGGCGCAGGTGAGGTAGTCCTACCTTGAGTTCTTACTTCTTATGCCGGACCAGGATTTATCTATTTTGGGCATCCTGAAAGTTCGTGGGTTGATTGTCATAACCACTTGGTCCTTATGCTGGTCGATCGACGTAAGTTGGTTCATGAGGGAAAGCTTCAAGATGCGAACCAGACTTCAACGACGGTTCATGCAAAAAAAAAGGGGCGGAGTAGACCTCCAATGGCTTTTGTTAAGTTAAATGTGGATGCATCTACCAAGCCTTAGTTTCCTTATCCACATAACCCTTCCCTCCGGCCCACGTGCGAACTCCCATCTAGGGTTTTCTTGCCTCTCGCTGGTGCCGCTGGTCCGCCTCATCTTCTATGGTCCTTGGAACATGGAGGCATGGTGGATCCCAGCCCTTGCCGGCGGGAGAGCTTCGTTTTTAGATGCTTTTCTGAGTTTTATTAGGATTTGTGCCATGCTCAAGAAGATGAGGCAGTGACGGCTTCTTGAAGATGAAATAAGGTCCTCCTCGCCTAGCCCCCGTCCCGGTGATGTTTCAAGCATCGCCAGAAGGAGTGTGGAGGTTTACCTCCGGTGGATCTCGTGGGGTCCGGTCAACGTTTGTCTTCGGTGGATCCGACTAGGATCCGGTCTTCGTTCATCTACGTCTGTGTGTCTGCAGGTTGGATCCTTCCGATCTATACTTCTCTTCATCGGCGGCGGTTGCTGTTCTGGTGCGCTGGTCCTATGGGGCCTTAGCACGACGACTTCCCGACTGTCTACTACAACAATGTTTGCCCGGCTCCGACGAGGGAGGGGCGATGACGGCAGCGCCTTCGGCTCACTCCAGTGGTTGTAGTCGTCGCTAGGTGGTCTACGAACTTGAATGTAAATTTACTTCTAGTGTTCTTTGTACCACCTTGACAGTTGATGAATAGATCGAAAATTTTCTCGCTAAAAATGCGGATGCATCTTTTGATCATGATCTTCTTAGGGGAATAGCGGGTGCTGTACTCAGAGATGACAAAGGAAATTTCATTGTCGGTGTAAATTGGAAGATTGATTGGTATGTTGATATGTTCTGACGGCAAAAGGTTTAGCTTGTCTCTTGCACAAAAAGCGGGTTGCAATCATCTTGTTATTAACTCTGATAATATAGAACTTATTGATAGAATGAAGAATGAAGGACGGCGTGCGGGAATGACAATTTTTGATGATTGCTATTTTCTAGCATGTGATTTTTCTCTCACTAATTTTGAATATGGTAAGAGTGAAGCGAATAAGGTCGTCCATTAAGTTGCTAGATTAGGTAAATTTTCCACGGCAAGGGATTGGTTTGAGGAGCCCTTGAATGATATTGTGTCTCTTCTTATAAACGATGTAACTGTTATTCACAATTAATAAAGTTTGTTATTCTTCCAAATAAAAACTAGAGATGCCTTTTCATTAATTTTGTTCCTAATTTGTAGAGCTTTCGCCCGGTTGTTTTCCCATGCCATAAAGGAACATCACAGTCAACCGTTGCGACAAAGCTGGGACCTCCAGAACCTGACACAGGCCCTTTGCTTCCACAACAGAGAAGCAACCGGGGCCACCCACTGCTACACATCTCGTCGTCCATACGACCAAGAAGAACAACCACCATTGCCGCTCGGAGAGCCAACCGAGTAGCCCGCCACCCGAGGTAGCTGCCCTAGCATCCCACTTCGAACCTCGCACTGATGTTGAAACACATGAATGCCATCGACGAGAGGGAAGGCATAGACCTCCCCACCTACCCTCAGGGTCCCACCACTCGGTCCACCGAAGGGGGCCATAGCCCGACAACACCGCCGTCATGTCAGCCAACGAGCAAGCATTGGACTACATGCGGGAAAATCTTCTGTGGAAGGAAAGGAAAGCCCCACCCTTGCAACCAGGCTCGCACCCCCATCCACCCGCCGACAGCACCTCCGGACGGAGCAACAGTCAGCGTCCCATCAGAATCTGCCTCCTCCAGATCTCAATGGGGAGCCTCCTAGGAACCGTTGCATCTGGTCATCAGGCATTGATAACCCACAAGTGTAGGTGATCACAACAGTTTTCGAGGGTAGAGTATTCAACCCAAATTTATAGTTTCGACACAAGGGGAGCCAAAGAATATTTGAAAGTATTAGCAGCTGAGTTGTCAATTCAACCACACCTGGAGATTAATTAATTGCAGCAAAGTGATCAGTAGCAAAGTAGTTTGATAGTTTTGATAGTAGTGATAGAAGCAACGGTAACAGTAACAATGATAGCAGTAATTTGTAACAAGTGTAACAATGATGATAGCAATAGTAACGCAGCAAGATCAATAAGGATAAATTCGTAGGCATTGGATCGGTGACTTGTTGGATGATATTCATCATGAGACAGTTATAACCTAGGGCGATACGGCACTAGCTCCAGTTCATCGATATAATGTAGGCATGTATTCCGTAAATAGTCATACGTACTTTATTAAAAGAACTTGCATGACATATTTTGTCCTATCCTCCCGTGGCAGCGGGTTCCATATTGGAAACTAAGGGATATTAAGGTCTTCTTTTAATAGAGAACTGGAACAAAGCATTAACACATAGTGAATACATGAACTTCCTCAAACTACGGTCATCACCGGGAGTGGGCCCGGTTGTTGTCACTCCGGGGTTGCCGAATCATAACCGTAGTAGGTGACTATAACTTGCAAGATCGGATCTAAAACATGGATATAATGATGAATTCATAAACGGTTCAGATCTGAAGTCATGGAACCCGGGCCCAAAGTGACAAGCATTAAGCATGGCAAAGTCATAGCAACATCAATCTAAGAATATAGTGGATACTAGGGATTAAGCCCTAACAAAACTAACTCGATTACATGATGAATCTCATCCAACTCCTCACTGACCAGCGAGCCTATGAAGGAATTAATCACTCCCGGTGGGGAGCATCATGGAATTGGCGATGAAGAAGGGTTGGTGATGAAGAAGAACAAAGATCCCCCTCTCCGGAGCCCCAAATAGACTCCAGATCTGCCCTCCCGAGAAAGAACAGGGCTTGGCGGCGGCTCCGTCTCGTGGATCACGATAATTCTTTCTCCCTCATTTTTTCTGAAATAATGTGATTTTATAGTATCAGGGGGTCGTCAGCGGGGTCACCAGGTGGGTACAACCCACCTGGGCGCGCCAGGAGAGGGGGGCGCGCCCTGGTGGGTTGTGCCTAACCAGGGGCCCTCTCTGGTGGTTCTTGGCTCTAGAAATTCTTATTATTGATATAAAAAATCCTCGCAAAGTTTCGTTCCATTCCAAGAAATTTTATTTCTGCACAAAAACAACACCATGGTAGTTCTGCTAAAAGAATCATCAGTCTGGGGTTAGTTTCATTCAAATCATGCAAATTAGAGTCCAAAACAAGAGGAAAAGCGTGAGAAAAAAGTAGATACATTGGAGACGTATCAGGCATCCTCAACAGCGTCAACCGTAACCACCTTTGAGCCTCCACACAAGCACCAGCCCCCACCGTAACCCATCGAGATCCTCCATGCATATCGCAATGAACCAACGACCCGCGTGTCCGCAGAGAGAAATCGGAGACCCAACAACCACCGGACACCATGTGGCCATGACCGAGCAGGACCATCACCGTCACTTGCCACTGCCGCCCAAGGCATAGCATAAACCACCGGCCTGCGCCGCTAGACACCACTGGACGTCAGATCCGAGCGAAGCCTAGGTCGCCATCGCGGCCGCAACCCGCACGCCCCCACCCAGAGACCATCGGTGCCTTCGAAGCCACCAAACATCGCTGCTGGGAGGGGCCATCACACTACAAGAAATATGTTAACTTGTGACCATCACTATTGGTCACTGAATGGCACAAATTTCCATTTGTGACCTTTTTGTGACCAAAAACATAAGGTCAAAAGCTGGTCGTCGTAAACTGACTATAGCAACCTTTCTTCTGGAATGGTCGCAAACGTTTATGACCAAAATAAGCCTATTGTTCTGTTTTGGTCACTAGCAACCTCCCCAGTCCACGTAGGCATCCAGCGTGGCAAGCTGATGTGGCACAAGATTCAGCCCGGTCCAATTCAGTTTTCTACATGGGCCTAGCCCAACAATTCGGCCTTTTATATTATTATTTTCTGTCAATTCTTGTGGGCTACTTGGGCCAAGCCTAGTATTTCAGCTTCTTTGTTTTTGGGCCTTGGCCTTCTTACAATCAATTGATTTTCTATTTTCAATAATTATATTTTGGAGCTGGTCCCACTAGTCAGAAGGGTCCCACAAGTCATAATGCCATACATGAGTCCCACATGTCAGAAATTTCAAAATTGCTCAGATTATATTCATAAGTGAGTCCCACTGGTGAAGTTTCCATATCTTCTCAACATACATAACTGCTATTTCAAACAGGACAGAACAAACATAGTTCATCAAATAACACTACATAGCCTTTTACAATCCGTTACAATATTACAGTTTACAGTCTACTACATAGCCAAAAGAACTCTTGGCAAAGTACGGCTTCACTGCTTCGCACTTGGCTTCACGGCTTCACACTCAGAAAAATTAGGACTGGAGTTCCTATAAAAGAGTGAACATAAAGGAAAATAATTAGGCTTGGAGCTCCTGAAAAAGAGTGAACGCATAAAGGAAAACAAGTAAGAAAACTATACAGGAAAACAAGTAGAGTGTATTAAGCATATATATGTTGTCCCTGGAAGGCGAACACATACAACAACAAGAACAGCAAGAGAATTATCCAAGAATAGAGCATGGAAGCGGATTAACTATATGGAACCAAAAACTGAATCATTGCAGATCAGATTACACAGGAACAGAATGTAGAAGCAGATCATATGGTAGCAAAACCAAATCATTACGGAGAACATAATAATACATGAAGAGAAAGATGCAACTATCCAGGCCAAAACTGGACAAACCACAAACAACAACAACAATAACAACAACACAACGAGAGAAGTAGCCCTATTTGCATCATGTTGACCAGCACAAGCAGCCATATATGCATCGCGAACAAAGAACACTCGACATCCAACATCTGAAGACATTGCAATTATTTCTAAGCACATCTAGCATACTAGTTTCCGCAAAGAGCATAAGAAAGCATGATACCATATCAATTGCATCACATCAACCAAATTATTCAGGGAGCACAATATGCACATGAACAAAGACAGGTTCTGGGTCCTGTTTGATTCACCTAGTTGATGAGGGCGGTTGAGCGGGAGACGAGCTCGATGTCGTTGCCATCAAGGACGATCTCATCCTTGACCTAGCTGGTACTACTAGTACAACACAATGCCAGGTTGGAGCATATCATGCTTAAGCAAACAATGGCAGCGGCATGGCATAACCAAATAATGGCAGCGGCATGGCATGGCATAATCAAATACTGATCTAGTTGTGTGGTAGCACTAGAATATGCATGATTTTAAAAAGGCTTCGGCAGGATGCAGTGAAGTTGTCATAACACAAAAATGAACAATTCCTAACACAAAAATGAACAATTCCTAAATGTAGCATGGAACAAGCAGTGACACACCCAGGCATTCATCAACCAACATATATTACACAAGTGCATACAGTACTCAACATTCACTCAAAGTATGTTGTGCAGGATGGAACCATTCCATTTTTACCCAAAGTACTACAAGTTAACTAAGCTTTTTTAGTTTCAGAATATGTGAGTCAGAAAATAAGCTTGCAAGCAAGTTTATGTAAGTAATGCACCCTGTAGTACAATACTTCTATGGTTTTCTGCAAAATAATTCATGATTTTCTAACTACTCCAAGATGTCCAGTTAATTAGCTGGAAAAGGAAGTAAACTTGCAAACTGAGAAAATCTGGTCAGACCACTTGAAATATCTTCGGTGAGAGTAGATGTTTAGATAAAACACTTGCAATATCTACCGCAAGAACTTGTTTACTCCTGCAGATTTGCTTGCATGTTCAAAATCTGGAAATATTCAGAAGCATGTTCAGAATACTTACTGAAAATACTGTTAAATGTTGACAAGTTCAATCTTGTTAAATACTCCCAGCAAAATTACTCCACACATGTACAGTTCGATCTTGTTAAACACTCTAAGCAAAATTACTAGAGTACTGGAGTACTAGAAGTTAAATGTAATCCAAGCAAATTGAGAAGTTAACAGTATTGCTGCTAACTTGGAGTAGCTTTGACTATGTACACAGCAAGATGGAGGGTCTAGCTTACTACTGCCACTCCACATATCAAATTTTACTTAACAGAGCAAGATGGATTAACCCAAAAAATTAACAGAGCAAGCAAATGTACTCGAAATGGCAGTTCACCAGAGATTTTCAAGTTAAAATACTCCCAGGGGTAAATAACAATGACATGGACGGAATAAAGGATAGATGTTTTAAATTAATCCAGTAATTCTTTTTTGTTCTTATATTTTCACCCTCTAGACACTGCCTAGAGTGCTTACAAGATGACAAAGTTAATTTGCATAACACATATGGATTCTTATCTTCTTCAGTAAGGGAGGCACATTTACAGCTAATTAAGCATGATGAAAGGGACCATCCAACTAAATTACATTTGTATTATCTTCTTCTTCTTCTTCAATAAGGGGGCACATTTACAGCTAATTAAGCATGATGAGAAATTAATTAATTAAGCAGGATCAAGTTCATCATCCAAAACAGTGGAAGGAAGGGGACGGATTAGAAACGGAGGAGTCATCTTCAGATACTCTTGTGTGGCTGCTGCTCCTCTTCAGCAACCTTGGGTCACCTGGCACAAACAACAACCAGAGGAAGCAGGGATCAGTTCAGGAATTTCCTCGCAATTATCTAAACCAAAAAAGATGGTTCCTCTGTTTTTGGAACAGAGATGGAAGTAACAACAGGCTGCAGGGCGCTTCTCTTTTAGATATGCAAAATTACTTTTGCTTGGAAGATCCATCATTTTGTGTTGTTAAGAATACGATGGACTATATCTGTTTAGTTTCTTCATATAGTAAAAATGCAGTTAACCCAACTCTTGACGGAATCAAGCTCAGGAGAGAACCTACTGTGAAGTTTAAAAATGCAGTTAGAACGGGATCGGGACAAAGCTCGGGCAACTCACCCCGCAGGCGAACTTGAGGAAGACGCCGAGCGGCGGCAGGATGATGGCGAGGATGATGTCGATGCAGTTGGCCATCCCCTCGTCCGCCATCTTCCTTCTCTCTCTCCAAGTGTCCAAGGGAAAGCAAAGGGAGGTGATGTGAACAAGGAGGGCGAGACGGTTCTCCACCTCCTGATCCACCACGCACATCGGTCGTCCCCTTGCCATTGTCGTTCCGCGAACACAAGGAAGGAAGGATGGGGTCTCAGATCTGCACCACGCAAGCCACGCAAGAGAGGAGATGGAAGAGTTGGCAAGAACGGTGTACGTACCTTGGGCGTCTAGGTCCCGTCGGAGTTGCGTCATTGTCGACGACCAGCACAACAGCAATCTCCGGTGTGGTGTGTGAAGAAAATATGCCCTAGAGGCAATAATAAAGTTATTATTTATTTCCTTATATCATGATAAATGTTTATTATTCATGCTAGAATTGTATTAACCGGAAACATAATACATGTGTGAATACATAGACAAACTTAGTGTCACTAGTATGCCTCTACTTGACTAGCTCGTTAATCAAAGATGGTTATGTTTCCTAACCATAAACAAGGTGTTGTTATTTGATTAACGAGGTCACATCATTAGTTGAATGATCTGATTGACATGACCCATTTCATTAGCTTAGCACCCGATCGTTTAGTATGTTGTTATTGCTTTCTTCATGACTTATACATGTTCCTATGACTATGAGATTATGCAACTCCCGTTTACCGGAGGAACACTTTGTGTGCTACCAAATGTCACAACGTAACTCGGTGATTATAAAGGAGCTCTACAGGTGTCTCAAAAGGTAGATGTTGGGTTGGCGTATTTCGAGATTAGGATTTGTCACTCCGATTGTCGGAGAGGTATCTCTGGGCCTTCTCGGTAATTCACATCACATAAGCCTTGCAAGCATTGCGACTAATGAGTTAGTTGCGAGATGATTTATTACAGAACGAGTAAAGAGACTTGCCGGTAACAAGATTGAACTAGGTATTGGATACCGACGATCGAATCTCGGGCAAGTAACATACCGATGACAAAGGGAACAACGTATGTTGTTATGCGGTCTGACCGATAAAAGATCTTCATAGAATATGTAGGAGCCAATATGGGCATCCAGGTCCCGCTATTGGTTATTGACCAGAGACGTGTCTCGGTCATGTCTACATTGTTCTCGAACCGTAGGGTCCGCACGCTTAACGTTACGATGATAGTTATTATGAGTTTATACATTTTGATGTACCAAAGTTAGTTCGGAGTCCCGGATGTGATCACGGACATGACGAGGAGTCTCGAAATGGTCGAGACATAAAGATTGATATATTGGATGACTATATTCGGACACCGGAAGGGTTCCGGAAGAGTATCGGATAAAACGAGAGCACCGGGGGGTTACCGGAACCTCCCGGGGGGTTAATGGGCCTTATGGGCCTAAAGTGGAGAAGTGGGAGGGGCTACCAGGGCAGGCCGCGCGCCCCCTCTCCCCCTATTCCGAATTGGACTAGGAGGGAGGGGCGGCGCCCCCCTCTTTCCCTCTCTTCTCCACCAATCCTACTTGGACTAGGAAAAGGGGGGAGTCCTACTCCCGGTAGGAGTAGGACTCCTCCTGCGCCACCATAGGGCCGGCCGAACCCCTCCCCCTTGGATCCTTTATATACGGGGGCAGGGGGGACCTCTAGACACACAAGTTGATCTTTGAGATCGTTCCTTAGCCGTGTGCGGTGCCCCCTGCCACCATATTCCACCTCGATCATATTGTTGTAGTGCTTAGGCGAAGCCCTGCGTCGGTAGAACATCAAGATTGTCACCACGCCGTTGTGCTGATGGAACTCCTCCTCGAAGCTTTGCTGGATCGGAGCCCGGGGATCGTCATCGAGCTGTACGTGTGCTAAGAACTCGGAGGCGCCGGAGTAACGGTGCTTGGATCGGTCGGATAGGAAGAAGACGTACGACTACTTCCTCTACGTTGTGTCAACGCTTCCATTGCGATCTACAAGGGTATGTAGATCATGCTCTCCCCCTCGTTGCTATGCATCACCATGATCTTGCGTGTGCGCAGAAATTCTTTTAAAATTACTACGTTCCCCAACAGTGGTATCAGAGCCTAGGTTTTATGGTTTGATGTTATTCGCACGAGTAGAACACAAGTGAGTTGTGGGCGATATAAGTCATACTGCCTACCAGCATGTCATACTTTGGTTCGGCGGTATTGTTGGATGAAGTGGCCCGGACCGACATTATGCGTACGCTTACGCGAGACAGGTTCTACCGCCGTGCTTTGCACACAGGTGGCTGGCGGGTGTCAGTTTCTCCAACTTTAGTTGAACCGAGTGTGGCTACGCCCGGTCCTTGCGAAGGTTAAAACGGAGTCTATTTGACAAACTATCTTTGTGGTTTTGATGCGTAGGTGAGATTGGTTCTTACTTAAGCCCGTAGCAGCCACGTAAAACTTGCAACAACAAAGTAGAGGACGTCTAACTTGTTTTTGCAGGGCATGTTGTGATGTGATATGGCCAAGACATGATGCTAAATTTTATTGTATGAGATGATCATGTTTTGTACCGAGTTATCGGCAACTGGCAGGAGCCATATGGTTGTCGCTTTATTGTATGCAATGCAATCGCGATGTAATGCTTTACTTTATCACTAAGCGGTAGCAATAGTCGTGGAAGCATAAGATTGGCGAGACGACAACGATGCTACAATGGAGATCAAGGTGTCGCGCCAGTGACGATGGTGATCATGACGGTGCTTCGGAGATGGAGATCACAAGCACAAGATGATGATGGCCATATCATATCACTTATATTGATTGCATGTGATGTTTATCTTTTTATGCATCTTATCTTGCTTTGATTGATGGTAGCATTATAAGATGATCTCTCACTAAATTATCAAGAAGTGTTCTCCCTGAGTATGCACCGTTGCGAAAGTTCTTCGTGCTGAGACACCATGTGATGATCGGGTGTGATAGGCTCTACGTTCAAATACAACGGGTGCAAAACAGTTGCACACACGGAATACTCAGGTTATACTTGATGAGCCAAGCATATACAGATATGGCCTTGGAACACGGAGACCGAAAGGTCGAGCGTGAATCATATAGTAGATATGATCAACATAGTGATGTTCACCAATGAAACTACTCCATCTCACATGATGATCGTACATGGTTTAGTTGATTTGGATCACGTGATCACTTAGAGGATTAGAGGGATGTCTATCTAAGTGGGAGTTCTTAAGTAATTTGATTAATTGAACTTAAACTTATCATGAACTTAGTACCTGATAGTATCTTGCTTGTTTATGTTTGATTGTAGATAGATCGCTCGTGCTGTTGTTCCGTTGAATTTTAATACGTTCCTTGAGAAAGCAAAGTTGAAAGATGATGGTAGCAATTACATGGACTGGGTCCGTAACTTGAGGATTATCCTCATTGCTGCTCAGAAGAATTACGTCCTGGAAGCACCGCTGGGTGCCAGGCCTACTGCTGGAGCAACACCAGATGTTATGAACGTCTGGCAGAGCAAAGCTGATGACTACTCGATAGTTCAGTGTGCCATGCTTTACGGCTTAGAATCGAGACTTCAACGACGTTTTGAACGTCATGGAGCATATGAGATGTTTCAGGAGTTGAAGTTAATATTTCAAGCAAATGCCCGGATTGAGAGATATGAAGTCTCCAATAAGTTCTATAGCGGCAAGATGGAGGAGAACAGTTCTGTCAGTGAGCATATACTCAAAATGTCTGGGTATAATAATCACTTGATTCAGATGGGAGTTAATCTTCCAGATGATTGCGTCATTGAAAGAATTCTCCAATCACTGCCACCAAGCTACAAGAGCTTCGTGATGAACTATAATATGCAAGGGATGAACAAGACTATTCCCGAGCTCTTCGCAATGCTGAAAGCTGCGGAGGTAGAAATCAAGAAGGAGCATCAAGTTTTGATGGTTAACAAAACCACTAGTTTCAAGAAAAAGGGCAAAGGGAAGAAGAAGGGGAAGTTCAAGAAGAACGGCAAGCAAGTTGATGCTTAAGAGAAGAAACCCAAGTCTGGACCTAAGCCTGAAACTGAGTGCTTCTACTGCAAGCAGACTAGTCACTGGAAGCGGAACTGCCCCAAGTATTTAGCGGATAAGAAGGATGGCAAGGTGAACAAAGGTATATGTGATATACATGTTATTGATGTGTACCTTACTAATGCTCGCAGTAGTACCTGGGTATTTGATACTGGTTCTGTTGCTAATATTTGCAACTCGAAACAGGGACTACGGATTAAGCGAAGATTGGCTAAGGACGAGGTGACGATGCGCGTGGGAAACGGTTCCAAAGTCGATGTGATCGCAGTCGGCACGCTACCTCTACATCTACCTTCGGGATTAGTATTAGACCTAAATAATTGTTATTTGGTGCCAGCGTTGAGCATGAACATTATATCTCGATCTTGTTTAATGCGAGACGGTTATTCATTTAAATCAGAGAATAATGGTTGTTCTATTTATATGAGTAATATCTTTTATGGTCATGCACCCTTGAAGAGTGGTCTATTCTTGTTGAATCTCGATAGTAGTGATACACATATTCATAGTGTAGAAGCCAAAAGATGCAGAGTTGATAATGATAGTGCAACTTATTTGTGGCACTGCCATTTAGGTCATATCGGTGTAAAGCGCATGAAGAAACTCCATACTGATGGACTTTTGGAACGACTTGATTATGAATCACTTGGTACTTGCGAACCGTGCCTCATGGGCAAGATGACTAAAACACCATTCTCCGGTACTATGGAGAGAGCAACAGATTTGCTGGAAATCATACATACAGATGTATGTGGTCCGATGAATGTTGAGGCTCATGGCGGATATCGTTATTTTCTCACCTTCACAGATGACTTAAGCAGATATGGGTATATCTACTTAATGAAACATAAGTCTGAAACGTTTGAAAAGTTCAAAGAATTTCAGAGTGAAGTTGAAAATCATCGTAACAAGAAAATAAAGTTTCTACGATCAGATCGTGGAGGAGAATATTTGAGTTACGAGTTTCGTATACATTTGAAAAATTGTGGAATAGTTTCGCAACTCACGCCACCCGGAACACCACAGCGTAATGGTGTGTCCTAACATCGTAATCATACTTTACTAGATATGGTGCGATCTATGATGTCTCTTACTGATTTACCGCTATCATTTTGGGGATACGCTCTAGAGACGGCCGCATTCACGTTAAATAGGGCACCATCAAAATCCGTTGAGACGACGCCTTATGAACTATGGTTTGGCAAGAAACCAAAGTTGTCGTTTCTGAAAGTTTGGGGCTGCGATGCTTATGTGAAAAAGCTTCAACCTGATAAGATCGAACCCAAATCAGAGAAATGTGTCTTCATAGGATATCCAAAGGAAACTATTGGATACACCTTCTATCACAGATCCGAAGGCAAGACTTTTGTTGCTAAATTTGGAAACTTTCTTGAGAAGGAGTTTCTCTCGAAAGAAGTGAGTGGGAGGAAAGTAGAACTTGACGAGGTAATTGTACCTGCTCCCTTATTGGAAAGTAGTACATCACAGAAAACTGTTTCTGCGACACTTACACCAATAAGTGAGGAAGTTAATGATAATGATCACGAAACTTCAGAACAAGATACTACTGAACCTCGTAGATCAACCAGAGCAAGATCCGCGCCAGAGTGGTACGGTAATCCAGTTCTGGAAGTCATGCTACTAGATCATGATGAACCTACGAACTATGAAGAAGCGATGGTGAGCCCAGATTCCGCAAAGTGGCTTGAAGCTATGAAATCTGAGATGGGATCCATGTATGAGAACAAAGTATGGGACTTTGGTTGACTTGCCCGATGATCGGCAAGCAATTGAGAATAAATGGATCTTCAAGAAAAAGACTGACGCTGACGGTAATGTTACTGTCTATAAAGCTCGACTTGTCGCAATAGGTTTTCGACAAGTTCAAGGGGTTGACTACGATGAGACCTTCTCACCCGTAGCGATGCTTAAGTCTGTCCGAATCATGTTAGCAATTGCCGCATTTTATGATTATGGAATTTGGCAAATGGATGTCAAAACTGCATTCCTGAATGGATTTCTGGAAAAAGAGTTGTATATGATGCAACCGGAAGGTTTTGTAGATCCAAAGGGAGCTAACAAAGTGTGCAAGCTCCAGCGATCCATTTATGGACTGGTGCAAGCCTCTCGGAGTTGGAATAAACGCTTCGATAGTGTGATTAAAGCATTTGGTTTTATACAGACTTTCGGAGAAGCCTGTATTTACAAGAAAGTGAGTGGGAGCTCTATAGCATTTCTGATATTATATGTGGATGACATATTGCTGATTGGAAATGATATAGAATTTCTGGATAGCATAAAGGGATACTTGAATAAGAGTCAATGAAAGACCTCAGTGAAGCTGCTTACATATTAGGCATAAAGATCTATAGAGATAGATCAAGACGCTTAATTAGACTTTCACAAAGCACATACCTTGACAAGATTTTGAAGAAGTTCAAAATGGATCAAGCAAAGAAAGGGTTCTTGCCTGTGTTACAAGGTGTAAAGTTGAGTCAGACTCAATGCCCGACCACTGCAGAAGATAGGGAGAAAATGAAAGATGTTCCCTATGCTTCAGCCATAGGCTCTATCATGTATGCAATGCTGTGTACCAGTCCTGATGTGTGCCTTGCTATAAGTTTAGCAGGGAGGTACCAAAGTAATCCAGGAGTGGATCACTGGACAGCGGTCAAGAACATCCTGAAATACCTGAAAAGGACTAAGGATATGTTTCTCGTATATGGAGGTGACAAAGAGCTCACCGTAAGAGGTTACGTTGATGCAAGATTTGACACTGATCCGGACGATTCTAAATCGCAAACCGGATACGTGTTTATATTAAACGGTGGAGCTGTCAGTTGGTGTAGTTCTAAACAAAGCATCGTAGCGGGATCTACATGTGAAGCGGAGTACATAGCTGCTTCGGAAGCAGCGAACGAAGGAGTCTGGATGAAGGAGTTCATATCCGATCTAGGTGTCATACCTAGTGCATCAGGTCCAATGAAAATCTTTTGTGACAATACTAGTGCAATTGCCTTGGCAAAGAAATCCAGATTTCACAAGAGGACCAAGCACATCAAGAGACGCTTCAATTCCATCCGGGATCTAGTCCAGGTGGGAGACATAGAGATTTGCAAGATACATACGGATCTGAATGTTGCAGACCCGTTGACTAAGCCTCTTCCACGAGCAAAAAATGATCAGCACCAAGGCTCCATGGGTGTTAGAATCATTACTGTGTAATCTAGATTATTGACTCTAGTGCAAGTGGGAGACTGAAGGAAATATTCCCTAGAGGCAATAATAAAGTTATTATTTATTTCCTTATATCATGATAAATGTTTATTATTCATGCTAGAATTGTATTAACCGGAAACATAATACATGTGTGAATACATAGACAAACTTAGTGTCACTAGTATGCCTCTACTTGACTAGCTCGTTAATCAAAGATGGTTATGTTTCCTAACCATAAACAAGGTGTTGTTATTTGATTAACGAGGTCACATCATTAGTTGAATGATCTGATTGACATGACCCATTTCATTAGCTTAGCACCCGATCGTTTAGTATGTTGCTATTGCTTTCTTCATGACTTATACATGTTCCTATGACTATGAGATTATGCAACTCCCGTTTACCGGAGGAACACTTTGTGTGCTACCAAACGTCACAACGTAACTGGGTGATTATAAAGGAGCTCTACAGGTGTCTCCAAAGGTAGATGTTGGGTTGGCGTATTTCGAGATTAGGATTTGTCACTCCGATTGTCGGAGAGGTATCTCTGGGCCCTCTCAGTAATGCACATCACATAAGCCTTGCAAGCATTGCGACTAATGAGTTAGTTGCGAGATGATGTATTACAGAACGAGTAAAGAGACTTGCCGGTAACGAGATTGAACTATGTATTGGATACCGACGATCGAATCTCGGGCAAGTAACATACCGATGACAAAGGGAACAACGTATGTTGTTATGCGGTCTGACCGATAAAAGATCTTCGTAGAATATGTAGGAGCCAATATGGGCATCCAGGTCCCGCTATTGGTTATTGACCAGAGACGTGTCTCGGTCATGTCTACATTGTTCTCGAACCGTAGGGTCTGCACGCTTAACGTTACGATGACAGTTATTATGAGTTTATACATTTTGATGTACCGAAGTTACTTCGGAGTCCCGGATGTGATCACGGACATGACGAGGAGTCTCGAAATGGTCGAGACATAAAGATTGATATATTGGATGACTATATTCGGACACCGGAAGGGTTCCGGAAGAGTATCGGATAAAACCGGAGCACCGAGGGGTTACCGGAACCCCCCGGTGAAGGAAATATGCCCTAGAGGCAATAATAAAGTTATTATTTATTTCCTTATATCATGATAAATGTTTATTATTCATGCTAAAATTGTATTAACCGGAAACATAATACATGTGTGAATACATAGACAAACAGAGTGTCACTAGTATGCCTCTACTTGACTAGCTCGTTAATCAAAGATGGTTATGTTTCCTAACCATGAACCAAGAGTTGTTATTTGATTAACGAGGTCACATCATTAGTTGAATGATCTGATTGACATGACCCATTTCATTAGCTTAGCACCCGATCGTTTAGTATGTTGCTATTGCCTTCTTCATGACTTATACATGTTCCTATGACTATGAGATTATGCAACTCCCGTTTGCCGGAGGAACACTTTGGGTACTACCAAACGTCACAACGTAACTGGGTGATTATAAAGGAGTACTACAGGTGTCTCCAATGGTAGATGTTGGGTTGGCGTATTTCGAGATTAGGGTTTGTCACTCCGATTGTCGGAGAGGTATCTCTGGGCCCTCTCGGTAATACACATCACATAAGCCTTGCAAGAATTATAACTAAGATGTTAGTTGTGAGATGATGTATTACGGAACGAGTAAAGAGACTTGCCAGTAACGAGATTAAACTAGGTATTGGATACCGACGATCGAATCTCGGGCAAGTAACATACCGATGACAAAGGGAACAATGTATGTTGTTATGCGGTCTGACCGATAAAGATCTTCGTAGAATATGTAGGAGCCAATATGGGCATCCAGGTCCCGCTATTGGTTATTGACCGGAGACGTGTCTCGGTCATGTCTACATTGTTCTTGAACCGTAGGGTCCGCACGCTTAACGTTACGATGACAGTTATTATGAGTTTATACATTTTGATGTACCGAAGGTTGTTCGGAGTCCCGGATGTGATCACGGACATGACGAGGAGTCTCGAAATGGTCGAGACATAAAGATTGATATATTGGAAGCCTATGTTTGGACACCGGAAGTGTTCTGGGTGAAATCGGGATTTTACCGGATTACCGGGAGGGTTACCGGAACCCCCCGGGAGCCAAATGGGCCAACATGGGCCTTGGTAGAAATGTGAAAGGGCTGCCCCATGGACTGCGCGCCTCCCCCCCTTCCCCTAGTCCTATTAGGACTAGGGAAGGTGGCCGACCACCCCCTCTCTCTTTCCCACTTGAGAAAACCTAGTTGGACTAGGATTGGAGGCGGGAGTCCTACTCCCGGTAGGAGTAGGACTCCTCCTGCGCCTCCCTTGCTTGGCCGGCCAGCCCTCCCCCTCTCATCCTTTATATACGGGGGCAGGGGGCACCTCTAGACACACAAGTTGATCCTTGAGATCGTTCCTTAGCCGTGTGCGGTGCCCCCTGCCACCAAATTCCACCT
Organism: Triticum monococcum; assembly: GCA_034509565.1. Taxonomy (NCBI): domain Eukaryota; kingdom Viridiplantae; phylum Streptophyta; class Magnoliopsida; order Poales; family Poaceae; genus Triticum; species Triticum monococcum. The sequence goes on along the minus strand of CM067843.1, from coordinate 745,946,609 downwards.
CGATCATACCGTTGTAGTGCTTAGGCGAAGCCTTGCGTTGGTAGTACATCAAGATCGTCACCATGCTGTCGTGCTGACGGAACTCTTCCTCGACGCTTTGCTGGATCGGAGCCCGAGGATCGTCATCGAGCTGAACGTGTGCTAAGAACTCGGAGGTGCCGGAGTAACGGTGCTTGGATCGGTCGGATCGGGAAGACGTACGACTACTTCCTCTACGTTGTGTGATCGCTTCCGCAGTCGGTCTGCGTTGGTACGTAGACAACACTCTCCCCTCTCGTTGCTATGCATCACCATGATCTTGCGTGTGCGTAGGAATTTTTTTGAAATTACTACGTTCCCCAACACCCGGGGGTTAATGGGCCTTATGGGCCTAAAGTGGAGAAGTGGGAGGGGCTGCCAGGGCAGGCCGCGCGCCCCCTCTCCCCCTATTCCGAATTGGACTAGGAGGGAGGGGCGGCGCCCCCCTCTTTCCCTCTCTTCTCCACCAATCCTACTTGGACTAGGAAAAGGGGGGAGTCCTACTCCCGGTAGGAGTAGGACTCCTCCTGCGCCACCATAGGGCCGGCCGAACCCCTCCCCCTTGGATCCTTTATATACGGGGGCAGGGGGGCACCTCTAGACACACAAGTTGATCTTTGAGATCGTTCCTTAGCCGTGTGCGGTGCCCCCTGCCACCATATTCCACCTCGATCATATCGTTGTAGTGCTTAGGCGAAGCCCTGCGGCGGTAGAACATCAAGATCGTCACCACGCCGTTGTGCTGACGGAACTCCTCCTCGAAGCTTTGCTCGATCGGAGCCCGGGGATCGTCATTGAGCTGTACGTGTGCTAAGAACTCGGAGGCGCCGGAGTAACGGTGCTTGGATCGGTCGGACGGGAAGAAGACGTACGACTACTTCCTCTACGTTGTGTCAACGCTTCCGTTGCGATCTACAAGGGTATGTAGATCATGCTCTCCCCCTCGTTGCTATGCATCACCATGATCTTGCGTGTGCGTAGGAAATTTTTTGAAATTACTACGTTCCCCAACAGTGTGGTGTGTCGTGCCACACCGATCCGGCCGGCCTCCATCGCGCAGTTGGATCCCGATGCGGCCGACCTCCATCGCACAGGTGGGTGCGGGTCCGGCGTTGCCATCGCCAGAACTGGTGCGCCCCATCCATCGCCAGAACTGGTGCGCTGCTGTAACTTTGGATGGCGGAAGGGGTGGTCGGGGCTGGGGGAAGAAGGGGCGGTGATGGCGGGGGTGGCGGAAGGGGCGTGTCGATCTAGATCGGAGGAGGCGCCGGCGCGTTGGATCCGCGAGGGTGGGGGTCTCCGAGCGGTGAGAGTGTGTGGGGGCGGCGGCGCGTCGAGATCCAGAGGGAGGGAGTGGGGTTGGGGGCGGCGGCGGTGGATCCAGAAGGAGGAGTTGTGTGAGAGCGCTAGGGTTTGCTACGCAGGGAGAGAGAGAGGAGTGGTGTGCGGTGTTTTTTTAGGGGTAGCTCGCGGTGGGTGGGTGAGAGGGTGAGGTGCGGGCCGTTGGATCCAGGGGATCCGACGGTGATTTACCCATGATCCGCGTGAGAGGCTCCTGGACCAATCAGAACGCAGAATACATGTATGATATTTTGACCATTTAAATTGGTCATAATCGACTAAAATTATGTGCTAAATCGTGTTAGCTATTTTATTATGACCTGAAAATTTGAAAAAAAATGTTTTATTGTGTCAACGAATTTGACTATTGTTTTCAGGAATAATCATAAATTGAAATAAGATAAATATTTTTTAAAGAGTTATGAGAAATGAGTTCTTTTAAATTATCATTTTCATTTTTTGATTGTTCGAAATGAGCTTTTTTGTGAAGGACCTACCAAATATTTATTGCAAAATTGTACCAACTCAATTTTCTAAAATACTAGGACATATTTAATGCACAATTGACCAAATGGTTGGGTGTGAGAAGTTTTGATCCACCTCTCGTGAAAAAGACAAATTTCCGTCGATTCAGTAGGAATCGGGTCAAATTTGAACTGTAGCTGCCTTCTAGTTTGCTTTTTATTTTTTCCAAAAATCATTTCTACATACATAAGTACCTATTTAATCAGAGAAACACCAATAAAATTTCAAGATTCAACCACTAGCTAAGAACGGTCATTCCCACCGTTTTGACCGCATTTTGAAAACGGGCATAAAAAATTCAAAAAAAATCAAAAAATTGGGAAACCTTCGCATTGTGTCATTATATGTGGCCAAGTTCCCAGGAAAAATAACAAACTTGTAATACGGCAATTATTTTAAAAAAATGTTCTCGGAAACGAGCTATCACGTGTGGAGATCAATGGCTTTCAAGCCAAATGATCAATCTTATGGTCACATTCATGGCATAGTTTGTTCAAATGATCTCATATTGTACACAAGGGTGCATATTGGAATGGCAAACAATGTTGCCTAAGGAAGTTTTCATTTTCTTTGGACGAAAAAACCATTTTCCATTTTTTGAGTGCCCAAAAGGAGGTTTTTTTTGTGAAGAACCTCCCAAATAATTGTTGCAAAATTGGACCAAATCAATTTTCTAAAATACTAGGCCATATTTAATGCACAAAATACAAAATGGTTGGGTGTACAAAGCTTTGATCCACCTCTCGTGAAAAAGACAAATTTCCGTCGATTCAGTAGGAAGCAGGTCAAATTTGAACTGCAGCTGCATCATAGTTTGCTCTTTATTTTTTCCAAAAATCATTTCTAGGTACATAAGTACCTATTTAATCAGAGAAACACCAATAAAATTCCAAGATTCAACCACTAGCTAGGAACGGTCATTCCCGCCGTTTTGACCGCATTTTGAAACGGGCATAAAAAATTCAAAAAAAATCAAAAAATTGGGAAACCTTCGCATTGTGTCATTATATGTGACCAAGTTCCCAAGAAAAATAACAAACTTGTAATACGGCAATTATTTTAAAAAAAGTGTTCTCAGAAATGAGCCATCATCTGTGAAGATTCATGGCTTTCAAGCGAAATGATCAATCTTATGGCCACATTCGTAGCATAGTTTGTTCAAATGATCTCATATTGTGCACAAGGGTGCATATTGGAATGGCAAACAATGTTGCCTAAGGAAGTTTTCATTTTCTTTGGACGAAAAAACCATTTTTCATTTTCTGAGTGCCCGAAAGGAGGTTTTTTGTGAAGGAACTACCAAATAATTATTGCAAAATTGGACCAAATCAATTTTATAAAATACTAGGACATATTTAATGCACAATTGACAAAATGGTTGGGTGTAAAAAGTTTTGATCCACCTCTCGTGAAAAAGACAAATTCCCGCTGATTCAGCTGGAAGCGGGTCAAATTTGAACTGTAGCTGCCTCGTAGTTTGCTCTTTATTTTTTCCAAAAATCATTTCTAGGTACATAAGTATATATTTAGTAAGGGAAACATCAAAAAAAATCAAGATTCAACCACTAGCTAGGAACGGTCAAGCCCGCCGTTTTGACTGCATTTTGAAACGGGCATAAAAAATTCAAAAAAAATCAAAAAATTGGAAAACCTTCGCATTGCATCATTATATGTGACCAAGTTACCAGGAAAAAAAACTAAATTTGTAATACGGTAATTATTTTAGAAAAGTGTTTTCATAAATGAGCTATCATGTGTGAAGATTCATGGATTTCAACCCAAACGCTCAATCTCATGGTCACATTCATGGCATAGTTTGTTCAATTATCTCATATTGTGCACAATCGTGCATCTTGGAATTCCAAACAATGTTGCCTAAGGGAGTTTTCATTTTTTTGCACGGAAAATACATTTTCCATTTTCCGAGTGCCCGAAATGAGGTTTTTTTGTGAAGGACCTACCATATATTTGTTGCAAAATTGGACCAAATCATTTTTATAGAATATTAGGACATATTTAATGCACAATTGACAAAATGGTTGGGTGTAAAAAGTTTTGATCCTCCTCTCGTGAATAAGACAAATTTCCGTCGATTCAGTTGGAAGCGGGTCAAATTTGAACTGCAGCTGCCTCATAGTTTGCTTTCCAAAAATCGTTTATAGTTACATAAGTACCTATTTAATCAGAGAAACATCAAAAAAATCCCAAGATTCAACCACTAGCTAGGAACGGTCATTCTCGCCGTTTTGACTGCATTTTGAAACTTGCATAAAAAATTCAAAAAAATAAAAAATTGGGAAACCTTCGCATTGTGTCATTATTTGTGGCCAAGTTCCCAGGAAAAATAACAAACTTGTAATATGGCAATTATTTTAAAAAAAGTGTTCTCAGAAATGAGCTATCACGTGTGGAGATCAATGGCTTTCAAGCCAAATGATCAATCTTATGGCCACATTCATGGCATAGTTTGTTCAAATGATCTCATATTGTGCACAAGGGTGCATATTGGAATGGCAAACAATGTTGCCTAAGGAAGTTTTCATTTTCGTTGGACGAAAAAAACATTTTCCATTTTTCGAGTGCCCGAAAGGAGGTTTTTTTTGTGAAGGAACTACCAAATGATTGTTGCAAAATTGGACCAAATCATTTTTATAAAATACTAGGCCATATTTAATGCATAATTGACAAAATGGTTGGGTGTAAAATTTTTTGATCCACCTCTCGTGAAAAAGACAAATTTCCGCCGATTCAGTTGGAAGCGGGTCAAATTTGAACTGCAGCTGCCTCATAGTTTGCTATTTATTTTTTCCAAAAATCATTTCTAGTTACATAAGGACCTATTTAATCATAAATACATGGTTTGGTGGCGATACGTTGAGGTTTGGGCGGTGGCCGAGGGCCCCAACTCTAGAGCGCGTAAACTCGCATGCCCGTCGCATTGTCACCGCGTGACCGTAATGTTGCCATGTGTTCTGGGCGGTCTAGGCATGTCTAGTGGGTTGGGCACTCCCCAGGTTGGTGCTAGGAAGAAAATTACAACATAAGATTCTCACGAGGAGACCGATCGATGCTCAAACATGAATTAGCAGCCAAGTGTTTGATTAGCGGTACGGGAAATGCACATGGCCAATGGGCGTGAGTTTTGACTGAGGATGATCATCTACTAAGGAGAATGTCTTCACAAATTTTTAGCTCAAAAGGAGGATCCTAGGTGGTACTTGCTTTGCAAAGTACCACGCTGGACAAAAATATGAATGTTGAAGCTGGGCTCAAAATAATGAATGGAGTGAGCTGAAATTTTGTGGAGGATGATTATTTGGGCATAGGAAAGCATTGTAGAATTTGATACCATTTGGACATGCCAAAGTAGTAGTTCCTTTACAATGCTCTTCTATGGACAAAAACTTGGGAAAACTAGTGAGAGAGATTGGATGAATGAAATGAGCTCAAAATTGGTGTAAGTAAGTTAGTTTGGTATGGTCATGCTCTGGTAAATTTTCAGATCATTTGGGTAAGCCTAGCTAGTACTTACTTCACAAAGCTTCTCTCGAGGTAGAAACTTTGGAAATTTCCCGAGAAAGATTTACTAGGAAATTTGAGCTGAATATTATCACGTGGCAATGATTTGGGTATGGAAGAGTGCCCGAAAAGTTTGAGGGTAATAGGAGGGGTCTATATAACACTTGCTTTGCAACGTGCCAATTTGGCCATAAAATATAAATTGAACCTGGGCTCACATAGATGATTTGACTGAGCTGCAATTTGGAGTAGGGTGATAATTTGGGCATATGAAGGAACTGTATAAATTTCATCTCATTTAGAGATATAAAAAGGTACTTCCGTCACAATGCTTCTAGGTGGACAAAAACTTTGGAAATTTGTCGAGGAAGATTTGCTAGGCAAATGGAGCTGAATTTTGTCATGCGGTAATGATTTGGATAGGAAAGAGTGCCCAAAAATTCCGAGGGCAATCAAGAATATATAAATAGCACTTCCTTCATAAAGTGTTGTTGTGAACAAAATAGGAAAATGAATATTGTTGAATTAGTTTTGAACTAGGCAAGGAAAGATTTTTACATATTTGATGAAGATATGCCCCAAAGAATTTATGAGATTTTTTTGGGAATTTTGGGAATGATAGAAATATAGGTTGCTTCACAACCTAGGGCAAAAACTGCCACATGGACATGACACATAGGCAAAACTGATGAGATGGCGCCTAGTCATCACAACCCACCACAATCTACAAGGCTATGACCATCTATATTGGTCATTAACAACTAGAAATAAGGCAGCGGACTAGCACTGTTTGCTTTGTGACCATTTCGTGTAAGGAAATTACGACCTTTCTGACCAAAATGGTCGCAATGGTTTAGGGTTTGGAGCCCCCTGAACAGCTTTTGACCAATTGGTCTAAAATGATCATAAATTTATGATCAATTCTTCGAGGGTCACTGACAGAAGGTCATAAGTTGACATATTTCTTGTAGTGTCATCGTGCCGTCGTGACCCACCAAATCGTAACGCCCCGGCCCGAGTTGGATCACATGCATGAAGAGGCTAGAAGGCCGTCGTCGCTGGCGCTGGCCAGGCTTCTCTAGGTCGTGCCCTCTGGCGGCAGCATGAGAGGAGGAGGGGCGGGAGGGGGAGGCGCCCAATGGCGGCTAGGGTTCCATCCCCATCGCCTACAAGGGCGACGCGGGAGGGAAGAGGGGGGGAGGAGTACACCCATGAAGCGGTTATTCTTACTCAAAACCCCTAATTTCTACTCTATCTGCTCATATTTACTTTACCGTTTGTGCTAGAGTCAACAACGATTTCAAATTTGTGGCTCCCGCAGATTAGCAGTTGGAATGAAAAGAAGGGAAGAAAAGAACTCCCGTACGCCTACCGCTCTCACTTCAGCAATCCAGCTTCCTCCTCTCCCAGCCAATTGGCACCTCTTCTAAAAAAAAAAACACTACCTGGCACCTCCCACCGCCCCCACTCCCTTCCCCGCTCCGCCTGGACGAATCCCGGCGCCGCCGCCTGCGGCGCGCCCCTGCTCCCCGCCGCTCCATCCATCTTCTACCCCCCGGCGCGCCCCCACTCCCCACCTCCGGTCCCTGATCCACGCCGCACCTCCGCGCCTTGTTCTCCTCCTGCTCACCGAGCCCAGGAACTTCACTTTATTCCCCACCTCCTCCTTGCACAATTACTTGTTTTTCTTATCATGATTTTTGATCTGTGTCATCTTTGCTTCGGTTGCTTACGTTTAATTGCAGAATTTCGACATGGAGATCTGTTTCACTGCAAACACTGTATCCAACTGAATGTTGTGAAACATATTCAGCATTGTTATGTAGTTTTACTCAAGTGTCAATTATTTTCTGTGCATAGTTTATTTGCGGCAAGTAGTGTTGTTGCAGAACTCCGAAGGTGGCATAGGGGTAGTGGAGTGAGTGGTTATGGGTGTGGAAGGTTTATTGGGTCCTGTCGATCAACTTTAGGAGTGTTTAGCTAGCAAACAATTCATCTTCCAAATTTATTGCTGTCATTAAATTATATAGCAAGGGGCAAATCTACTAAAAAATCTGTTGCTGACAGCATTTGGGGATGCCCAAGGGACAAATCTCCAGAAGCGGGGTATCGAAGCTCATGCAACCTGACCAGTGAAGAAACATTGTCAATTCGTTCGTTCACTTTTCAGGCCGAGGGCGTCGTTGGGAGGAGCTCCATGGAGTATGACTGGTGGCAGCATCTCAGAAGAAGGGTGCGGACCAGACAACACTCTGGGCCGGAGGCGGCGGCTTTTCTCCGGTCCGGGACAAAGCTATTGTAGGAGGAACTTGCCTATCAAAGGTTTGAAGGATGATCTTGTCATGATGTGAAATGGCTCTTTGAGCACCTTCGGGGTGATATACTTGGTGGAGAAAAGTGATACCTCAAAGAGGACGAAACCCCTGGTTCTGCTGATGGAACAAAATGTTGATAGGTCCTTCAGGTTGCAATTCAGGAGGGAGATCCTGTTATTTCTATTACCAGTAAGGAATGTGCAGATGCTACTGGACACGTTAGTCAGGATTCTGTACTTGATTCTAAAGAAGTTAGCCAGACAATTCTTACTGCTGCTACAGAAGTTAGGGATGTTCCTCGAGTTAATGTGGCAACAGCTGATAAAATTTCTCCAAGTGACAGTAATGTAGTGAAGGGCCACCTGAATCCTGGCAACGCTGGCAATATATCAACTACCGTAAAGGGTGACCCTGCCAGAGGTTAAGAGGGATATGGTCAAACTACCATGCAACATTCCCTCCATAGGTGATGGTTTGCAGGCATTACATGATGATAAAGAGTTGCCTAAGAACGGGACCCCATTGCAAGAAATAGATTCTAAAACCAATATGAACTTGGACAAGAAAGAGGACAGTCCTGACAGCGCTTCTCCTGATGTGAAAAACTAAATTTAGACAGGAGCTCGGGTAACAAATCGAGAGAGGATGTGATGGAAAGTAAGCAAGTTGATCCCAATGTCAGATCTGATGATCTTGGAGGAAAGACTGCAGTTACCTCAGACCATGAGGAGGTAAAAGAGGTGTCCTCGTTGATACTGTTGCCAAGGATTCCTCTGTGCAAACAAAGGACATTGTTTCTTAAGAGAAGCCAGTAACTCTTATATTAAAAAAGGAAACCTGAAGGTTTGTCTTTATCTCCCTACGCATACAGTGTTTTACCATTTCCTGTATACCTTTCCTATGTGAATATCTTGAGCATTTTTTTTTCTTCACTGGGTGCATTCATGCTTTCTGTGATTGTCCAGTGTAGAGTTCATTGTATGCCTTGCTTGTTCGTTGTCATTGTGGATTTTTGTCTTTTGGTAAATCGTGCATGAAACAACTGTACCTAATGATCCTGCTGTTGTACGGTTTTGGGGATAGGAATTTTTTTTTCGCAGTCCTTTAGTAAGATTTGTGGCCTTTGTTTCACATTCTACGTCAATCAAGTAAATCTGACAACAATTTATCAATGGTTTAAACAGAGAAATCATGTTGTGCTTTTGTTCTGTTAAATGCAGACCAAGAAGTTGTTGCAGATGGAATGCCAGCGTGGTGTGGATACTCTCAAAATTCCTAAGCAACAAACATCCAAACTAAGTAGCTCTGATCCTCTAAAACATTCTGTTTGGCAGGTCTGATTCAACAGCAAGCGGAGATTCTCACAAAGTGCGGATAGGTGAGGTTTCACCCTTTTTTTTAGAGAGAAAAGTAAAATGCACCATTGCACAGCACATCATATCTACTCCCTCTGTTCACAATTGTAGGATGTTTTGGATATTTCAATATGGGCTATGTAAGGAGTGGAATGAGTGAACAAACACACCAAAATGCGTCTGTATGCATCTGAATCAGAAAAAATGTTAAAACTTCTTAGAATTTGGAGCAGAGGGAGTAACTTTTTCCCTTGTGTATTCATATTTCAGGGCCACTTCCTCAGAACCCTGCAGCGGAAGTGGCGGAACCGGAGGCCTTTGTGTTCGGCCATAGCCCATAGGGAAGACGTCTGATACCAAGAGAATACATCTGTCCTTAATTCACAGTATTTCGCAGCAACACAATGATCACAGTTAACAGTTCGTACAGTAAATCTGTAGTTCCGGGACGCACCACCTACAGAGTCCAGAACAGAGGAACTATAAAGGGCAGCGAGACCGATTCGGCAGTTTGCCTAGCCGTAGGTTCCCGCCTTCCCAACTGCCATTTTCCAACCGCCAGTACCAATCTTGCCTACCTAGCTTCGTATGGAGCCTGCCGGGCTCGCCGCCGGCGATCTTGGCGAGCCGGCCGGGCGTGACGGCAACGGGGGGCCCCAGGGCGAAGCGATTGTCGAGGGTGGTGCTGTCAGGCGCGGCACGGGCGTGCGCGCCAGCGGCGCCGGCGAGATGACCAACCGGAACGCGCCTGGTCATGACGCCAAGACCTCCGATACGGAGGAGATGTCGTGCGTCATCAACGCCGGCAAGACGAGCAAGGCGGAGGCGCCCCGCCATGACGCCAAGGCCGGCGATACGGAGGACATGTCGGGCGCCATCAACGCCCGCAAGATGAGCAAGGCGGAGGCGCCCCGCCATGACGCCAAGGCCGGCGATACGAAGGAGATGTCGGGCGCCATCAACGCTCGCAAGACGAGCAAGGCGGAGGCGCCCCGCCATGACGCCAAGGCCGGCGATACGGAGGACATGTCGGGCGCCATCAACGCCCGCAAGACGAGCAAGGCGGAGGCGCCCCGCCATGACGCCAAGGCCGGCGATACGGAGGAGATGTCGGGCGCCATCAACGCCCGCAAGACGAGCAAGGCGGAGGCGCCCTGCCATGACGCGGAGAAGGAGCTGCCGCGCGCCAGCGAAGCAGGCAAGACGAGCAATGCTGTCGCGCCCGGCCACGACATCAAGGCCCTCGATACGGAGAAGGTGCTGCCGCGCGGCAGCGACACAGGCGGGACGAGCAAAGCGATCGCGCTCGGCCAGGACTTCAAGGTTGCCACTGCGGAGGAGATGCCGCGCGCGGCTACGGATGTTTGCTCTGTTTGGAGGGAGAATTGGGAGGAGAGCTTGCAGAGTATGAGCGGCTTCTTGGATCTCCCAGGTACCATGACCATTGCTATAGACACAGAGTATGCAACCAAGTGCCTGCTTAGATTGGAACAGCCACAGAAGGGTGACGAGTGGTACAGCCAGCTGCAGGCTACTGCAGGGACTGCGGATTTGGTACAGGTCGGGGTCGCGGTGACGTTCGCCGACGCCGACGCGGAGAACATAGAACCGATCAGGGTATGGGAATTCAATCTCTTCTTTGACTCCAAATCAAACCAGTATAATCCGAGCACTCTGCTGTTTTTGGAGAAGAAGTGCCGGCATGACCTTGAAAAGCACAGGCAGTATGGTATTATGCCAACTGACTTCTTCCAGTGGGTCTATGAGCTCCACAGCATATTTGCAAGACGATCTGTGACTGTTGTCACGTACCAGGGAGATGCGGACGTCGCACTTCTAATCTACCAAGGTGCTCCAATGCCTGCAAGGCGGCTCGACTTTCTTCTGGATATCAGCAACACTTTTCCTGCATTGGTCGACACGAGAGTTCTTGCCATGGTTTGGGCACCAGATTTCTGCGGGAAGTTAGATGACCTTGCTGACATGTTGGGCCTCTCTAGAAGTGGAACAAGACATCATGCAGGGTCAGATGCGGCGCTGACCCTCAGGTGCTACTTTGCAATGCGAAGGTTGCTGGGAGATCAGAAGGTGCTCAGGGGAGTACTTTGCGGCTTGTTTCGAAGCGAACCATCAGTGTGCACTGCGAGAATAGCCTGGGATCCTTCAATCAGCATTTTGCATGTCTGGGGTAAAAACTTTGATGAGGTTGCCGGCCAATTTGGAAGGTTGATTGAGAACAATTTCACTGTCGTTACTGTCAAAGTCCTCTTTGACCCGCCTCTTCGAAAGGGTCCGTTCAATCGTGATCCTCAGTTCTGCTATTCAAACATGCAACTAAGGCTCGATGAAAAGATAAGATGCACTATTGCTATGGTCTTCGCCACTGGCCAAGGGCAAGTGCCGAATTCGGCATCCTTTGTGTTTCATATCTGCTTTTCCGGCGGGGAGTATATTGAGCCAGTACAGTTCGCTAGGATGTTGGATGAGCAAGGAGTGCTACGCAACCCATACCTGACTTGGGTTACCTTCCTAGGGGCGGAATCCGTCGCTTTCATATATGACATGGTTTATCATAGTTTCCAATTCTGGATTCCCACCATGTTCAGTCACTACAAGGTGAGCAGAACGGGCATGTTTCCGGTTATGTATGATGTCGGCATTGTAGCTTCCAGAGGCAGCTCACTGAGTCTGCGCCAAATTGCAACAAGTTTGATGATTGAGCAACCAGAGGAAGCTGGCATCGGTTGGGAAGCAATTTTAACCTTGAAAAGCTTCCTTCGTCTGGTCATGGACGGGCGTATGTCCTCGACGTTTGCCGGGAATTTGCTTGCAGGCTGTTGTAGCCGCTCCATGTGCTTGAGGTAGCGCAACCGCTTTGCCCTGATGATCTTAACTGCTACAGATTTAAGAAGCTCAAGCCATGTAGGTGTACAGTTGATCAAATGTCCTGCTTGTTGCGACACAAATGTACAAGTATTGCTCTCATACTGTTGAATCAAACAAGTATACGCTTCATTCTTTGAATACTTCTTAGTTGCTTGTCACATTTTTTTTCAGTACACATCACGTAGCGTATAGGTTTAACATACGGTTTTGCTAATTTTCATCCGACTGAAAACAATTCGTTTCAGTCGGATTTTGTGTCCGTCTGATCATTGTGCAGCGATTTGTGCGTGCTCCTTTGGTTATTTGTTTATAGCGCGCGCTGTTTTGTTTGTAGTCTGCCCGTTAACCCATGTCGGTGCCCGTTCCCCCCTTTCATCAGTGATTGTTCAAGCAGAAGTAGGGGAGAGAGAGACAGTAGTGATTTCCATTCAGAGTTCTCCTTCTCTTGTTGCTTGAGCATTCGGTTGCTGCTATGGGCCCACTGGTGGTTAGAGGAGCTCTTCCAAGTGGTTTGCATCTGTTGTTCTCCCCCCTCCATTTGTTAGTCTTTTTTCTAGATCTCGATGGATGTGATTTGTGGATTTTGTGAGCTCTCACCTGTCCTATCCTAGGTTGTTCATGTTTAAGCCTTGTTTTGTGAATCTGCTGGAAGGATCCCTTGCTTGAAGATATCTGTGCTCTGCTCGCTGGTGGTTGGAATTTTCTCTTCCAGCGATCTGATGTTGTTGTTCTTCTTCATCCATTACTTTATTTTCTAGATCTGTGAGCTATCAGCTATGGCCCTCCAATTCTGTGAGCACGCTGGTGGATGTGCTTTGTTGAATCTGTGAGCTATGGTCCTCCAATTCTACGTTGTTGTTGCGTTTTTCTGTACCCATCCTTGTGTTTTGCATCAGACTTTGTGCTTGAGCATGTGTAATGTTGGGGCAATTATAGTGAATTGTCTGCAATATATCGTCGTTGTTAAGGTTATTATTTCTTATATCTTGCTTCATGTCTTGAAATTTTTAGTGGTTACTGCTCTGCAATTTGTTTCAGTTATTCTGCTGTAAATTTGGTGAGCTGTCTCTGTAAGTTATGTTTAGGTCAATGTCCACACCATTTTAAAGTTATTTTGTTGTACCTGATGAAGGAATTTCAGTCTGAGAGTATCTCTTTAATCCTTGATAAATTAGGTGGTTACTTAGTGTTACTTTGTTTTGTGAGTAGTGGTTATTGCTTGCATTACCTGTGCATGTTCTAATTGGTTGTTTAATAACTACTTTTCTTACATTAAGCATAATTACACTATCACATTATTATATTTTTCCAGCAAGGCTACTGTAATTTTCAAGATTCCACCAAGGTTTAACTGTTCTTTGTTACAATTCCCAATGCTCCTTGAAGGTTTAACTTTCTTTTTGTTACAGTGCATTTTCTGTATCATTTACAGTGTAAAATATATGTAATTCCTAAGCAAGGCCACAGTAATTTTTGAACCATAGTTCTTCCAGACTGTTTTCCCCCTGAATTTTGTTTGCTGCTCCCAGTTGATCTAAACAACTATTTGTATTTTGCAGTCATTTTGTGTATTATTTACAGTGTCAAAAAAATGTAATTCTCCCGCAAAGCTGTAGTAACTTTGAACCATAGCCTTTAGTTCAGTTGTTTTTTCCCTAGTGTTTTACATGAGTCTGTTGCTGCTTCCAGTTGGAACTAAACTACTGTTTTATTACAGTGCATCTTCTGTATTATTTTTAGTGTAACAAGAAATGCAATTCTCATGCAAAGTTATAGTAACTTTGAAATAGTCTCCAAGTTGTTTGCAGATTGCAGTTCGATACTACACCATTGTTGTTTGTTTACAGTGCCTCTTCTGTATTATTTACAGCTCAACAAGAAATGTAATTCTGTTGCCAAGTTATAGTAATTTTGAAACATAGCCTCTAAGCTGTTTGCTGCTCCAAGTTATAGTGTTTTTCTGTATTATTCAGTGTAAGAAATGTAATTCTCCTGCGAAGTTATGTAATTTTGGACCATAGTCTCCAAGTTTTTTACAGTGTTTTTCTGTATTGTTTTACAGTAATTCTCCATGCTACAGCAATTTTGAACCATAGCCTTCTCAATTCCTGTCATTCCTACAAGGTCACAGTAATTTGAACTGCAAGTCATACTAATTTGACCATTTTTACGGTGGCAAAGATCCTGATTACAGTTTTACATAGCCTTGTTTGAGCTGTTCAGTATTTTCAGACTAACTTCATGAAGATCTACTGATGAATCGTACTTACGTGAGCATCAACTGTAGCTTGATGTTTATTTATCTTTCTCTTGTTGTTTTTCAGAAACTTAAATGTTTGAAAAGGAAGCTTACCCCTACTGGTTTTTTCGCGAGTATGCAAAGATTGCGTATTTTTCCATCGATAGAAGAAAGAGAGAGTATATAGTGACGATACATCACATGTTACAAGCGCAAAAGCGTATCACGGTGTCCAAAGCATGGAAAGGGGATGCTTAGCCCCAAAAGACTTGGAGGGACTACATGTCGGGAAGTATGAGTGCCAATCCCACCGGCCTGCGCCGAGAGCCGTGCAAGGTCCTTGATGTCCTGCAAAACGCGAGCAGTGGAGGGCCGGAAGCCATTGAAGATGCACACGTTGCGGTGACATTATATGCTCCAGGCCGTCAACATGATGATAGAAGAGAGGCCGCGCCGGTGGGCATTGTGGGCATCACGACATGTATCCTCCCACCACTCAGAGAGACTCAATGTCGGGGCGGGTAGCGATGCCGTAGAACGACACCAAGACAAGACCCCATGCCAGACATGGCGAGAGAAGGAACACCCAGCGAGGAGATGCTGAAAATCTTCGGGTACTTGATCGCAGAGGATGCATCGATCCTTATTTTTTTTCGAGAGTACGCCAATGGCGTACCATATTTTTATAGAAGAGAGTAAAATATTTACAAGAAACCGTTGGTCGATGCGAACATCAACCTCCGGAACTCCCACACCAACCATTACACATTGTTCAATGTCTCACAAATCTATCTAGTCCTCCTACTCCTACACCCGCTTGTCTCCAATCGAAAATGTCCTCTAAGATCCAGCCGACTAGTCCCCTTGGTCCTTTGCGTTGCTTTGGCCGGTTGAACACTCTCGCGTTCCTTTGCTTCCATAAGGACCAAGCCACTCCAATGACAAAAGAATCGAACCCTCTCCTGTCCTTCCCCTGGTAATTTGTTCTTGTAGTGCCCCACCAAGCCTCCCAGGTGTCTTGTGTTTCCGGTGCATGGCTGTTTAGTCGTAGTGTGTGGAAGCAAGTATGCCATACTTCCCTCGCATATACGCATTGCACCAAGATGTGCTCAACGTTATCCTCCTCCTGCGAACAAAGAAAGCACTCGGACGTCTTGTCCTGTAAGCCGTGTCGCACACGTCTGTCAGAGGTCCACAACCGATGTTGTTCGGCCAACCAAGCAAAGATCTTACATTTCAGGGGTGCCCAACTCCTCCAAATCGCCTCAGCCATCGTGGCACGGATCCCACCTTGGCATAGTTGCTTATAGGTGGATTTTGCAGTGTATTCTCCTGATTTGTCATGAGGCCAAATGAACTTGTCATTAGCCAGCTCGTCTCTTTGCATCGCGGCAATTGCGTGCCTAAGATGCACAGTTTGTAGAAGGGCACCCATGGAGTATTGCGGTGGCACATCATGAATCCATCTTTCTCCAATCATGGCCTGCTCTACCGTTCTTGCATTCATCGTTAGGCGGGAGACCGCGTTAGGCGAGGCGATCTGCAGTCCAACACCTGTCTTGGAGGGCAAGCCATGTGAAGACTTTGATATGGAGCGGCGCCCAAATTCTCCAAGTGATGCACCAATGTCGGTCTTGAATTGTTCCTCGAAAGAGAGGAGGACAACATGACCTAGCTGTGTAGCGTCCAGAATCGGTCCAGCACCATCGTAAGGTATCCGGGTCCTCGGTCAGATGAATGTTGCGAACCCGCCTCCATAGCTCAACCTACTGGACCAACGCGGCTGGGCCAAGTCCGCCGTGGATGTCACGTACCCAAGCCTGGTCGGTGAGGCCTTGGCATACGCCCCCCCCCCCCCCCCCCCCCCCGCGGACGATTTGGGCTGGCCCAGTTGCCATTACCACCGTTTTTGGGAACCTTCTAGGAGGCTCCCTGAACCAGTTTTTTCGTTTTTTACCTTTTTTTTCTTTTTGCTTTTTTCTGTTTCTGTTTTCCTTTTCTGTTTTTTTGTTTTCTGTTTCTTCTTTGAGCTTTTCTTTTCAAGTTAATTTCTCTTTTCAACAAATTTTATTTCTTTGGTTTTTCATTTATTTTCCTTTTCTTCCTTTTTTTCAAAATATTCAAGTTTTGTTCATGTTTCCAAAAAATGTTGTCAAATTCAAAAAAAATCTCATTACACAGAAAAATTCAAAACTAGTTTCAAAATTTGTTCGCGTGCAAAAGTAGTTTCAAAATTCTTCCTGTTCACTTTTATTTTCTTTTTTTCAAGCTATTACTCATTTTTTGAAAAATGTTACTTATTTCGAATTTGGTTCAGAAATTTCAAAAAAATTATAATTATAATTTTTATTTGATACTTTAAAAATGTATTTCATAAATTCCGAAAATGTTTGCATTTATAAATTCCAAAAAACATGTACTTTTGTCAAAAGTAAAATCAGGTTCAGATTTTCAAAAAAATCTGTGGCTTATAATTATTTAAATTGGGTTGTTATTTATAGAGAACAAATTGCAGAAACTACAGTAGCTAGCGACGCGGTTGACTCGATGGAGGTCGTGTGTTCGACCCCTCCTGTTCACGTACTGTTTTTTCGATTTCCTTTTTAAGTTTTATCTCTGTCGCTCGTTTCTTAAAATGTCAGGCTACAAATATGTCACTGGTGTGAGCTGGTTGCGGTGGTAAAAGCTCGGGCGTATGTGCAGGTGGTCGCCGGTTCACTACAATAACTATTTCTGGTTTGCTACAATATTCCTATTCGTAACCTGAACTTGATCTTTGAGGGCTGAGCAACCCTCTGTCTTCTGTTCCTCGCGTCACCATAGCGTCGCCAATCTTGTGTACGTCATTGTGGTGACTTCCCTGTACTTTCTTTCCCCTATCAATGCAATGATAGGCCTTCTAGGCATATTGGAGAGAAAAAAAACAATATTCCAATTCGCTACAGTAGGCCGGTTGAAGTTAGTTCTTAAAGTTATGTGCTGCTTTAGCTTCAACAAAACTAGTGCAGTGGACTGGTTATCTGCGTGCGATCGCAAGCAGTTGGTTAGGTTCGAACACACGACCGCACAGACTACACGTGGGCTAGTAACCAGCGCACCTGAAGTGGCTTGCCGTTAAATTCTTAGCTCGGGGGGCTTTAATAAGGCAGTATTATAAGATCGAACGTGTTACGAAAATTCAAACACGATTTTTGAAGGAACTAATTAATTTTTGACAAGCTAAATATTCAAAAAAATCTAACGAAATTTTAGAAAATCAAATATCTCTTCTAGAAAGTTCCCACTTTATCGCACCCCTTGTGTCGGTCGACCGTTTGACGCATAGAGCGTCAAATAGGGTTTTCCGCCTGGGCGTCCGTGGGAAGATGTAGATGCCCCAAGGGCGTGAGGGGATCAAAGGGCGATCCCAGCCCGGTGCAGGTCCTGCACGCCCAGGCCTCCAAGAGAGATAGGCCGGTTAATCTTAGCCCAATCGACACGGCATTGGCCTCCATTAGCCGCCTTACGGCCTGCCCAGAGAAACTCGCTGATGACTGTCGACCTTAGAGCATTTTCAACAGACATGCTAAATACCCCTAAAAACAAACGCGCTAAATAAGCCGCACATTGGTTAAAACGGCTATATAACGCGCGCGAGACTGAAAGTAGCGCTCCAGCAGCCGCGCTATAACCCCCCGCGCGGCAAACAAGGCTCAACATGCTGGGGAAAACTGCATCGCGCGCTGCTTATTTGGTGCGCCCACTCGCGCGTGCTGGACAAGCCAATCGTGCGCGCGAATCTCACCAACCATCGGGTGAAACCTCCAGGCGCTGATGCATCTGTCCACACCTTCCCCTATTCGTTCCTGCGACCCGCCGAATCTCCCCTCGCCTATCCCCAGCGCTGTCGCTTCCCCTGCTTCCCCACCTTCTCTCCTCGCCGCCGCCGCTCGAGCGGATTGTTCCTCAGGCGAATAGCGCCTGGCGGAAAAGGTGTTTGCCAAGACACTTGCAAGGTATATATTGATTCTAACTTTATATTTGTAGATGAATTTGGTGCATGTTGTTTGTAGTTTCAAATTAGTTTAAATTCAAGTTTGTAGATGAGTTTGTCCTACGATTCTTTCAATGAAGAATTTGATCTTTAAGAGGAGGAGGACGTCGCAATGATCCTAGCTATGCACGTCAATAAAAAGCCGAAGCACGGTGGTTCGGTTTTCGGTCGTCAGAAATGTGGAGGGAAAGGATCGATGCCCACAACAGATTGACGAGGAACTATTTTGTGGAGAATCCCACGCACCCCGAGTCCTACTTTCGGCGCCATTTTAGGATGAGCATCGAGTTGTTCAAACACATTGCGGATAAGCTGGCGAGCCATGATCGGTTTTTTCAGCAAAGGAGGAATGCGGCCGGAGAACTCAGGCATAGCACCTTTCAAAAGGTGACTGCCGCTTTGCGTATGTTGGCATACGGTATTTCGGCGGATCTAGTTGATGTCCACTTGGCCATGGGTGAGAGTCAAGCCATCATATGTGTCAAGCACTTCGCAGTAGGAATTGTGCAAGTGTTTGGTCCGGAATATTTGAGAGCTCGCAATGACGAAGACACCGCAAGGCTTTCATAGATGAACAAAGCTCGAGGGGTTCTCTGGTATGCTTGGCCCAATAGATTGCATGCATTGGAGTTGAAAGAACTGTCCTAAGGCATGGCATGGACAATTCCACGACCAGAAAAAGGGTTCCACTATAATCCTTAAAGTGGTGGCCGATCATGAGACTTGGATTTGTCGTGCTTTTTTGGGAATGGATCTTGCAATGACATCAATGTTCTTCAATGGTCACCATTCATGAATAGGATTGCAACTGGTGAAACTCTACTGGCGGAGTTTGTAGCAAATGACCATACATACCACTATGGCTACTATCTTGCGAATGGCATCTACCCAAGGTGGCATATATTTGTGAAGCCGTTGACGGCACCGCAAGGTAAGAAAAAACTTTATTTCCACAATGCTCAGGCGGCGGTTAGGAAACATGTGGAGAGAGCTTTTGGAATTTTGCAAGCCCAATTTTCTATTGTGACAGGACCGACTAGATTTTGGGATCAAAAGATCCTTTGGTACATCATGAACGGTTGTGTGATCATGCATAACATGATCATCAAGAATGAGCATGGACAAAATTTAGACTATCCTCGGTATGAGTTAATGGGACATCCCGTGCGACTGCAAAGGAGGGCTGTGAGGGTGGCCCACTTTGTTTCCTCATATCATGCCATTCTACGTGCCGAAACGCATGATGACCTTCAAAATGATCTAATCAAGGAGTGGTGGTCATGGAATGAGCGACAAAACTAGTTTGATGTTGTATGTTTGTCGTATTGTTGACTATTTGTTGTACTAGTGGACCTGTTGCGCCAAATGGCGCAAAGGCACGCTAAAACCATGTCAGTGATGAAAACAACTCCATGGTTTAATCCCGTCTAATAGGAAACATGGTGGAATGGTGTGTATAATGATATGAATATACATGGCTTAACACTACTAGGGAAAAGCCTAGCAGCTGCGTGGGTTTTAGGTCTATCAGTAGCGCGGGTAGGGGCGCTACTGGTACGACGCTACAACTAAAGGTTACCAGTAGCGAGGGTTAACCCATGCTACTGCTATACCGACTTAGTAGTAGCGCTTTCTCCAAACAGCCCTACTGGTAATTACTAGTAGCGCTTCTCCCAGCCCGCGCTACTACTATTATTCCGTATTTTATTTCTTTTTTATTTCATGTTGTAATCATACACCTCTATACACGTTTTCATACATCAACAGTTTAGAGATTGTTTTTACATCATAATGAGTTATTACATCACTGGGTGAAAAACCGTGGACTAGTTTTTACATCATTATGAGTTATTACATCATAATTCGTGGTTCTTTCACGCACATTCTTTGAAGAATGAAAACAAGCTATCAACTATTTTGAAATAAACAATATAAATTAGTTAATAACTATGTTTGAGAAACTCACATAGCGGTAGAATCAGAAGCGTATCAACAAGGACCCAAATGTCCATATTGTTTTGCTCGATGTCAGGATCACCAAGATCCATGGTGACAAGCATACCCTCATAAAAACCATACATCTTGCAAAGTGCTTATCGATTTTGGCAACTAAAATGGGTTACGCTCTGAGAATTGTATAGATTTACTTCAAAATCCATATCATGATGGGTCCTTAGGTGTATTTTCTTTGTTTCGAAACTTTCATAGTCTTCAAAACCCATCCTTTCCAAGACATATCATCTTGCATAGCATGGGATAAGCTATTCGAATTGCCAAAGATGAAAAGTACACGTTGAAATAGTTAAAGTCGTGCTTAATTACAAAAAAAAACACTTGTCGTTGTTGCGTACCGTTTCAACATCAAAGGTCTCCTCGAGCTTAATGCTGAAGCGCCGATCTTCGTCTAGGTCAAGGAACCTGTCACACATACCTCGGTCATCGTGGCACCAGTCGCACTCTTCCGGGAGACTTTCGTCGTCCGAGTACGACATTTCCTACGTTCCTAATTCAAAGATTAAACTTGTACAATTAAATATATGTACTAAAAAACCTAAAATAGATCATTATTATTCATCATGGGTTGACTATCGGTCTGTCAAAATGTCGTTTAATTATTTTTCGAGAAAATCCAGGCCACTCGATATTCCTACATATTCTAGCACAAGTCATGCCAGAATTCATGGAAAAATCCGGCATGACCTTTGCTAAAAAAGGACATATCAAGCGCCTGAAATTTGCCGGAACAGAAATTAATCAGCACTCCGGCAAAACATAGGCCACTCGGAGGTGTAACCTGAACATGAACGGCCACTTGGGCAACCACATATCCTATTTGAGCAACACAAGATATACACATGTTTTTGTCTACATCATATCTTATAGGACTCATATTGACATGAAGATTTGGCTGGTCTCACCTCGAGGTCGGAGGGGATCGGTGACGGGGACGACGACGGGGATGATGGAGGGGCTCCTTGATTTCTGTAAAAACAAAAACCCTATAAGTTATCACTAATACATCCAGAATAATTGCTTAAAATAAAAAATAACAACAAATATGACATGTTCAACTAGTTCTATTAATTCAACTAGTTCTTACTAAATATAAACTTACTATAAATAAAAAAAACTAGTTCTTTCTAAAAACAAAGTAGTTCAACTAGTTATATTAATTTTCTTACTTAAAATACATTAGTTCTATTAATTCAACTAGTTTATTAATTTACTTATTAAACTAGTTCAATTAAAACTAAACTAGTTCAACTAGTTTATTAATTTACTTACTAATTAGTTTAAACACTTACTAAAAACAGTAAAAAAACTACATTATATAATAGTAAGAAAACATCTACTATTAACCATACTGCCCTAGTTAACTAGTACCATCACTACTGATAATTAACATCTACTACTACTAAAAATCATTATCTATGAACCCTAAATTAACATCTACTACTACTAAAAAGCATCTACTAACTAAGCAGAGAGAGAGGGGGTGGGGGAGGGGTGGGGGGCTTACAGAGAGGGGAGAGACGGTGGCAGGGAGGTGCTCGACGACGGAGGTAGGGGCGGCGAGGGCGGGCTCGGGATCGGGATCGGGAGGCGGCGGTCCTGGGCAGGCTCGGGCGGCGGCGGTGAGGTCGAGAGCGGCGGCGGTGAGGTTGAGGGCGGCCTCGGGCGGCGGTGGTGAGGGTAGGATCGGGCTCGGGCGGCGGCGACAGAGGAGTAGGGGAACAGGGGGGGGGGACTTAGCAAAATTTTGAGGCCGCACGGATGGTAAAGTCGAACTAGCAGTAGCGCTCTTAAGGAAACACGCTATAGCTAATTTATCTATAGCGCGTTTTAGAGAAAAATGGTATTGTTAAAGGAAGCAATTATTTCTTTTGTTCATCCCAATATCAGTAGCGCTTTGTCCTGGAAAAACGCTATAAGTCTAAGCATGTAATAACATCAAAAATATACATTGGTCATCATTGATCTTTTTGTGTAGAATCTAAATAGTCAACATGAATCCTCATAGTACCTGTATAGGTACTGGTGAAGATTCATATCGCAGCCACAAATCCTACACATATAGTTCAATGAAGACCAAGTGCTCGAGATAGTTTGAGAAGTAACATATTTAAGGTGGTAAACATCTTGTTCGCTTAGCAGTATGGGACTAAACTTAATTAGTTGCGGTGATACTTAGCAACAACGAGTTTTGAAGGAAAACACTGCTACTGAGTACTTTAACAGTAGCGCGTCCAGGAGAAGGGCGCTACTACTATATCTAGCCTGGAGGCAATGCCGTGGCAATTATAGTAGTAGCATTTGTTTCACCTAGGGTGCTACTGCTACCGAAATGTTAGTAGCGCGGTTTCCAGGAGCTCGCTACTGCTAATTAGCAGTAGCGTTTGTTTTTAAACCACGCTGCTGCTAAGATTCTATGTATAAGGTTTTCCCTAGTAGTGTAACTTAATAGTATAGAGTCTAATTTAAAACAAAAAAACATGCCATGGTATGAAAAATTAAGATAGAGTTGTCTTTCAAAATCTGTACAATGAGTGTTTTGAAAAGGTTTGTCTTTCTCGATAAAAATAGGTTTAATGAGTGTTTTGAAAAGGTTTGTCTTTCTCGATAAAAATAGGTTTTAGCAACCACTTAGACGTGGAGTCTCATTTTAAATTTTGTTTTTGATGATCAGTCCCATTTTAAACTGTGAACACTTTGAAAATTGTTCGATACAATAATATATACCAGGTCCAAGGCTGCATCCCTTTTTTCAGCCTGTGTATTTTACAATATGAGCCCACTTTCACAGCCACATGAGCACACTTTCACAGCCTCGTGGAAACGAGATATTTTATATCAGTGGATTTAGCCGCTTTGTTTACAAAAACAGGAATTGTACAAGAAATAGGGACTTTGAAGTCCATTGATGGCCTTGGCTATGCTATCTATAGAGACATAAATGGTGCAAGCAATAGAAAGTCTTAACAGAATGATCATTAGCTCTCACACACAGTCTTGGCAAGTCTTAGTCTAGCTTGGATTTGAATTTCACATCAGAAGGCTTCTATTCAATTTAATGTGGGTCATATTTCACCAAACATTTATATTGTTTGATTGTCTATTTGGTCAAACATTAGAAACGACCCCAAATTTCATGGGCACAATATACAAATAAACATAGGGAATACTACTGTAACATCTTGCATGTGCTTTGAGAGCAGCTGCACTTTCTGTGCCCATATCATTCGTCTCTTGGACATTCTACAAAAGATGACAGGAAATCAGTATTTGGGAACAATAATAAGTGTTGAAGCACATTATCATGAAAGCAAGAGCAGCACAATTCATGTACAATTTGCATCTTTATATCAGTTAAAGAAACTAAATAACATGTTTCGAGGACTCACGCAATAATATCATTCCTGCACCGGAAAAGAAATGTTGAACATATCTGGGATAAGTCGATTTGGTGCTTGGGCTCAGCTGCACCTGAAATCTGAGCCTCTGGCTGGTGCATTGGGATGGTGAAAAGTGTGTCAGATGCGACATAAGTGAACCGTGGGAAAATAAGGATATGGGCTATATACTGTATGACACAGTGTACACGGGTGGGCCAGTTGTGTAGCTAGGGGCGTCGATCCGTGATTGCGGGTGTCTGAGCCGTGGCTCAGAAATTATACGATGCTAGTCTAGGACGTGAGGGGCCAAACTGAGCCGTGACTATACAGCACTGTTAGCTTTAATCTTGATTCCTTCTATTAGCATGTTTGAGTTTCACATGTAGTCTAGTCTAGTGTGGTGTTCGTCCGGTGAAGGCTTCAGCTGAGCGCGCCAAGGAGGTGAGATGCCAGGATGCCGTGTGAGGCGGTGAGCATCACGAGATGCTGATGGTGCTGCATGAGAAGCGGCAAGACGTATCAGAGGCTGGAGCCGTGATGGACTGCATCAAATTGGGTCGGGTGAACCGGCCGGTCGTTCTGTTTGTTGGACCTGTCCATGTGTGAGTTCGTTTAGTCCTAGCCGAGAGTATCGTTGCTAGTAGTTGATGCATGCATGTAGTGGCCTGGTCACAAGTGGCTGCCGAGTCATTTGGATCATGGAGAGAGTTTAGGCCGTGGGTAGTGCATGCAGTGGTTAGTTAGTGGTGGTAGTGGGCTGCTGTGCGTGAGTGCATGGCATAGTCCGTGGTCCTTTGTATATATAACCTTGCGTTGGAGTAATGAATAAAATGAGGTGGTGAGGGTTGGGACAATACACAATGTAGTCTCTTGTTCCACCAAGGAGGAGAGCCTCTCAGCAAAGCACCAGCTGTCTTCTCCTTGGTTGCGCGTGTGTGTGTGTGTTCTTGTGTTCTTGCGAGAAGAACATAGAGAGAAACAACCAGAGAGAGAGAGAGAGAGAGAGAGCTGTGAGAGGCAGCACGAAGGTAGAAGAAGAGCGGCGCTGCGAGAGGCGGCACCAACAATTGGTATCAGAGCCTTGTTGATCCATGGCGGCGACGACGGTGCCGGTGGCTATGGTGGTCGGCGTGGCGGTGGGCGGAGGCAACGGCTGCGATGGCGGTGTTGTGGTGGACTCCATGTGAGGTGGAGGACGTCGGCGCGAGGTGGAGGCCGTCGGCGGCGAGATGCCGCTGGTGGCCGGTTGCGGTGTGATGCCGCTAGGAGGAGACGGCGGTGCGATGCTGCCACGACGATGGTGCGATGCCGTCATAAGTGTTGGAGAACGTAGTAATTTCATAAATTTTCCTACGCACATGCAAGATCATGGTGATGCATAGCAACGAGAGGGGAGAGTGTTGTCTACATACCAACGCAGACCGACTGCGGAAGCGATCACACAACGTAGAGGAAGTAGTCGTACGTCTTACCGATCCGACCGATCCAAGCACCGATACTCCGGCACCTCCGAGTTCTTAGCACACGTTCAGCTCGATGACGATCCTCGGGCTTTGATCCAGCAAAGCGTCGAGGAAGAGTTCCGTCAGCACGACGGCGTGGTGACGATCTTGATGTACTACCGACGCAGGGCTTCGCCTAAGCACTACAACGGTATGATCGAGGTGGAATTTGGTGGCAGGGGGCACCGCACACGGCTAAGGAACGATCTCAAGGATCAACTTGTGTGTCTAGAGGTGCTCCCTGCCCCCGTATATAAAGGATCCAAGGGGAGGGGCTGGCCGGCCAAGGTGGGAGGCGCAGGAGGAGTCCTACTCCTACCGGGAGTAGGACTCCCCCCTCCAATCCTATTCCAACTAGGACTCCAAGGGGGAAAGAGAGAGAGAGAGGTGGCCGGCCACCTCTCCTAGTCCTAATAGGACTAGGGGAGGGGGGAGGCGCGCAGCCCTCCATGGCAGCCCCTTTCACCTTTCCACTAAGGCCCATGTAGGCCCATTTGGCTCCCGGGGGGTTCCGGTAACCCTCCCGGTAATCCGGTAAAATCCCGATTTCACCCGGAACACTTCCGATGTCCAAACATAGGCTTCCAATATATCAATCTTTATGTCTCGACCATTTCGAGACTCCTCATCATGTCCGTGATCACATCCGGGACTCCGAACAACCTTCGGTACATCAAAATGCATAAACTCATAATAACTGTCATCGTAACGTTAAGCGTGCGGACCCTACGGTTCGAGAACAATGTAGACATAACCGAGACACGTCTCCGGTCAATAACCAATAGCGGGACCTGGATGCCCATATTGGCTCCTACATATTCTACGAAGATCTTTATCGGTCAGACCGCATAACAACATACGTTGTTCCCTTTGTCATCGGTATGTTACTTGCCCGAGATTCGATCGTCGGTATCCAATACCTAGTTCAATCTCGTTACTGGCAAGTCTCTTTACTCGTTCCATAATACATCATCTCACAACTAACATCTTAGTTATAATGCTTGCAAGGCTTATGTGATGTGTATTACCGAGAGGGCCCAAAGATACCTCTTCGACAATCGGAGTGACAAACCCTAATCTCGAAATACGCCAACCCAACATCTACCATTGGAGACACCTGTAGTACTCCTTTATAATCACCCAGTTACGTTGTGACGTTTGGTAGCACCCAAAGTGTTCCTCCGGCAAACGGGAGTTGCATAATCTCATAGTCATAGGAACATGTATAAGTCATGAAGAAAGCAATAGCAACATACTAAACGATCGGGTGCTAAGCTAATGGAATGGGTCATGTCAATCAGATCATTCAACTAATGATGTGACCTCGTTAATCAAATAACAACTCTTTTGTCCATGGTTAGGAAACATAACCATCTTTGATTAACGAGCTAGTCAAGTAGAGGCATACTAGTGACACTCTGTTTGTCTATGTATTCACACATGTATTATGTTTCCGGTTAATACAATTCTAGCATGAATAATAAACATTTATCATGATATAAGGAAATAAATAATAACTTTATTATTGCCTCTAGGGCATATTTCCTTCAGTCTCCCACTTGCACTAGAGTCAATAATCTAGTTCACATCGCCATGTGATTTAACAGCAATAGTTCACATCACCATGTGATTAACACCCATAGTTCACATCGTCATGTGACCAACACTCAAAGGGTTTACTAGAGTTAGTAATCTAGTTCACATATCTATGTGATTAACACCCAAAGAGTACTAAGGTGTGATCATGTTTTGCTTGTGAGATAATTTTAGTCAACGGGTCTGTCACATTCAGATCCGTAAGTATTTTGCAAGTTCTATGTCTACAATGCTCTACATGGAGCTACTCTAGCTAATTGCTCCCACTTTCAATATGTATCCAGATTGAGACTTAGAATCATCTGGATCAGTGTCAAAAACTTGCATCGACGTAACCCTTTACGACGAACCTTTTTGTCACGTCCATAATCGAGAAACATATCCTTATTTCACTAAGGATAATTCTGACCGCTGTCCAGTGATCTACTCCTAGATCACTATTGTACTCCCTTGCCAAATCAATGCAGGGTATACAATAGATCTGGTATACAGCATGACATACTTTATAGAACCTATGGCCAAGGCATAGGGAATGACTTTCATTCTCTTTCTATCTTCTGCCCTGGTCGGGCTTTGAGTCTTACTCAACTTCACACCTTGTAATACAGGCAAGAAACTCTTTCTTTGACTGCTCCATTTTAAACTACTTCAAAATCTTGTCAAGGTATGTACTCATTGAAAAAACTTATCAAGCGTCTTGATCTATCTCTATAGATCTTGAAGCTCAATATGTAAGCAGCTTCACCGAAGTCTTTCTTTGAAAAACTCCTTTAAAACACTCCTTTATGCTTTACAGAATAATTCTACATTATTTCTGATCAACAATATGTCATTCACATATACTTATCAGAAATGCTGTAGTGCTCCCACTCACTTTCTCGTAAATACAGGCTTCACCGCAAGTCTGTATAAAACTATATGCTTTGATCAACTTATCAAAGCATATATTCCAACTCCGAGATGCTTGCACCAGTCCACAGATGGATCGCTGGAGCTTGCACATTTTGTTAGCACCTTTCGGATTGACAAAACCTTCTGGTTGCATCATATACAACTCTTCTTTAATAAATCCATTAAGGAATGCAGTTTTGTTTATCCATTTGCCAGATTTCATAAAAATGTGGCAATTACTAACATGATTCGGATAGACTCAAGCATAGATACGAGTGAGAAGCTCTCATCGTAGTCAACACCTTGAACTTGTTGAAAACCTTTTGCGACAATTCTAGCTTTGTAGATAGTAACACTACTATCAGCGTCCGTCTTCCTCTTGAAGATCCATTTATTCTCAATTGCTTGCCGATCATCGGGCAAGTCAACCAAAGTCCAAACTTTGTTCTCATACATGGATCATATCTCAGATTTCATGGCCTCAAACCATTTCGCGGAATCTGGGCTCATCATCGCTTCCTCATAGTTCGTAGGTTCGTCATGGTCAAGTAACATGACCTCCAGAACAGGATTACCGTACCACTTTGGTGCGGATTTCACTCTGGTTTACCTACGAGATTCGGTAGTAACTTGATCCGAAGTTTCATGATCATTATCATTAGCTTCCTCACTAATTGGTGCAGGAGTCACAAGAACAGATTTCTGTGATGAACTACTTTCCAATAAAGGAGAAGGTACAATTACCTTATCAAGTTCTACTTTCCTCCCACTCACTTCTTTCGAGAGAAACTCCTTCTCTAGAAAGTATCCATTATAAGCAACAAATGTCTTGCCTTAGGATCTGTGATAGAAGGTGTACCCAACAGTCTCCTTTTGGGTATCCTATGAAGACATATTTCTCCGATTTGGGTTTGAGCTTATCAGGATGAAACTTTTTCTCATAAGCATCGCAACCCCAAACTTCAAGAAATGACAACTTTGGTTTCTTGCCAAACCATAGTTCATAAGGCGTCGTTTCGACGGATATAGATGGTGCCCCCTTTTAACGTGACTGCAGCTGTCTCTAATGCATGACCCCAAAAACGATAGTGGTAGATCGGTAAGAAATATCATAGATTGCACTATATCCAATAAAGTACGGTTATGACGTTCCGACACACCATTATGCTGTGGTGTTCCAGGTGGCGTGAGTAGTGAAACTATTTCATATTGTTTTAACTGAAGACCAAACTCGTAACTCAAATACTCTTTTCCACGATCAGATCGTAGAAACTTTATTTTCTTGTTACGATGATTTTCCACTTCACTCTAAAATTCTTTGAACTTTTCAAATGTTTCAGACTTATGTTTCATCAAGTAGATATACTCATATCTGCTCAAATCATCTGTGAAGATCAGAAAATAATGATACCTGTCGCGAGCCTCAATATTCATCGGACCACATACATCAGTATGTATGATTTCCAACAAATCTGTTGCTCGCTCCATTGTTCCGAAGAACAGAGTCTTAGTCATCTTGCCCATGAGGCATGGTTCGCAAGCATCAACTGATTCATAATCAAGTGATTCCAAAAGCCCATCAGCATGGAGTTTCTTCATGCGCTTTACACCAATATGACCTAAACGGCAGTGCCACAAATAGGTTGCGCTATCATTATTAACTTTGCATCTTTTGGTTTCAATATTATGAATATGTGTATCACTACGATCGAGATCCAACGAACTTGTTTCATTGGGTGTATGACCATCGAAGGTTTTATTCATGTAAACAGAACAACAATTATTCTGTGACTTTAATGAATAACCGTATTGCAATAAACATGATCAAATCATATTCATGCTCAACGCAAAAACCAAATAACACTTATTTAAGTTCAACACTAATCCCGAAAGTATAGGAGAGTGTGCGATGATGATCATATCAATCTTGGAACTACTTCCAACACACATCGTCACTTCACCCTTAACTAGTGTCTGTTTATTCTGCAACTCCTGTTTCGAGTTACTACTCTTAGCAACTGAACCAATATCAAATACTGGGGGGTTGCTATAAACACTAGTAAAGCACACATCAATAACATGTATATCAAATATACTTTTGTTCACTTTGCCATCCTTCTTATCCGCCAAATACTTGGGGCAGTTCCGCTTTCAGTGACCAGTCCCTTTGTAGTAGAAGCAATTAGTCTCAGGCTTAGGACCAGACTTGGGCTTCTTCACTTGAGCAGCAACTTGCTTGCCGTTCTTCTTGAAGTTCCCCTTCTTCCCTTTGCCCTTTTCTTGAAACTAGTGGTCTTGTCAACCATCAACACTTGATGTTTTTCTTGATTTCTACCTTCGTTGATTTCAGCATCACGAAGAGCTTGGGAGTTGTTTCCGTTATTCCTTGCATATTATAGTTCATCACGAAGTTCTACTAACTTGGTGATGGTGACTAGAGAATTCTGTCAATCACTATCTTATCTGGAAGATTAACTCCCACTTGATTCAAGCGATTGTAGTACCTAGACAATCTGAGCACATGCTCACCAGTTGAGCGATTCTCCTCCATCTTTTAGCTATAGAACTTGTTGGAGACTTCATATCTCTCAACTCGGGTATTTGCTTGAAATATTAACTTCAACTCCTGGAACATCTCATATGGTCCATGACGTTCAAAACGTCTTTGAAGTCCCGATTCTAAGCCATTAAGCATGGTGCACTAAACTATCAAGTAGTCATCATATTGAGCTAGCCAAACGTTCATAACGCCTGCATCTGCTCCTGTAATAGGTCTGTCACCTAGCGGTGCATCAATGTAACGCCCCGAGACCGATGTGCCAGGTGTCCTCCGCTTATTCGTTGTCGTTGCCGTGTCATTCGCTTGCATGTTGCATTTCATCATGTCATCATGTGCATTGCATCATCATGTTTTTCAAAACTTGCATCCGTCCCGGCCTCCTCGTTCTTTCCGTTATCCGTTCTAAGCCCTACCACACTCGCACGCGCCCGCGGCACATCCGAAATATTATTTTATAAGTGGACAGAAAATGTTCTTGGATTGGGTTGAAATTTGGTGTGTGGTCTTATTATAGTGTAGACAGACCGCCTGTCAAGTTTCATCGCAATCGGAGTTCGTTTGACGCCCCAACGGATAAATATAGCGACAATAGTAGCCGGTCTAACGTCGGACGTTTTCGGTCTCCGGAAACAGATGCCGGGCTCCCCTCTCTTCTCTTCTCTCAGCCCGAGGACTTCTGCACAGCCCATTACCTACCGCCAGGCCCTACCTAACCCCTCTCGTCAGCCCGCAGCCCCCCTCGCGCGCGTCCGAAAGTTGTCCCGGACCCGACCCGGACTGTTGCCACCGCTGTGTCGGGAACATCCCCAAACGTCTACAAAACGTCACCGTTTTCTTTTTTGGACTTCCTAGATATTTTATTCGCGACCGTCCGTTTAAGATCGGAGGGACGAGGTAGCCCCTACCCAAAAATCCTCTTGCTATATAAATTAGTCCAAACCCTAGTTTTTAGGGACCGTGTCCCATCCTTCCATCGGTCCAATCCCACCGCGCCGCCACTCCACCTGTTTTTCCTAGGGATCCCTCCCGGACCAACCCGCATCAACACCCCCGATCCAAAAATATCTCCCTCGATCTCATCGCCCGACCAACCAGATCGAGCCGGCGCCCAAACCCCTCCTGCGCTACGAGCCCCGTCCTCGAGCCTGCACAACCCCATGGAGCCCGACCTCCCTTTCGCCCCCGTCGCTGCCTCCCTGCCAACGTCGCCGGAGCATGGACGCCGACGAGAACCTCCGCCAGGAGAGTCCCGACCCCAGGCAGATCCGCTGCCGCACCATGTCTCCTTTCCCCTCTTTATCTCTCTGCCTAACCCCCTCAGTTTTCCTTCCCCGCAGGCCCGCCATCGCCATGTGCAACCATCGCCGGAGCTCTGCATCGTCATCGTCGTTGGCCAGATCCGGGCCAGGCGCCCCGGATCCGAGCTCCATCACCGCAGATCTGACCTCCCTTTTGCCTCCCCAAGCGGATCCGCCACCCCATGTCGTCGTTGATCGCCGGAGCCACCGTCGCTGCCTTCCCGTGCAAGAGGAGGACGAGCTCCTCGCCCTACATGCCTCCTCGGCCCGAACGTGCATGGGCCCGCGCCTTCCCTGAGGCCCAGCACGCCAGCCAGCCGGCCTCGTTGGCCCAACCACAGCCCAGCACGCCAGCGCCCCTCCGGTCCTCCACCTCGTTCGCCTGGGCCGACCTCCTCCCGGCCCAGCTCCAGCGCGCTGCTCCCACCGGCCTGCCTTCTCCTCCTTCACGGGCCGAAGCCCATGGGTGAGGCCACACCCCCAGCGCCCCCTCCTCTATTTCGGTTGGGCCTGCCAGTTTCGGCCCATAGCCATTTTTTTCCCAGATCTGAGATTTGTCTAATTTTTCAAAGACTGCAGTTTTACAGAAAAGACCTTCATCTTCATGCATTTAATAACTAATTAATCGTGCATCGGTTTAAAACAAACTTAATATGAAACTTGCTTAAAATTGTGTTTAGTTTCATAATATGTCACTTTCACCTATGTTTGAAATGTCTAAAATGATGTTTGATTAAATTTGCCCCTATGCCATGCTAAAATGATTTAATTCATAACTAAATAACCGTAGCTCCGAATTAAATAAACTTTATATGTAAATGGGGTAGAATTTTGCCTAGTTTAACGTGGTGGCCTCATCTTGCATGTTAAACAACTCTAAAATTGTGTTTAGGACAGATCAGTACCAAACCTTAAATTATGCTATGGGGATTTTCCGGAATTGTTCTCCGTTGTTTCCGGCCTCATTTAAACTTGACTAGATAGGTAGTTTTGTTGTGCTTGACCTCTTGCCATGTTAATCAACATTTAATATTGTTGGGTACATAAACAAGATTGAACTAAATAAGTCATGTGGTGTTTTCTTCAATATGCAACTCCGTTGCATATTGTGCTCCACTTAATTTGTAGAATTGTTTGTGCATTTTGCCATGCCATGCCCTCTTTAAACCGGACATGCATCATTCTCATTTGTGCATCATGCCATGTTGATGTCGTGGTTGTTTACTATGTTGTGTGCTTCTTTTCCGGTGATTGCTTCTTCGGGTTGGATTCGGTAACGTCGAGTTTGTGAGAATCCGTTCGACTACGTCCGTTTGTCTTCTTCATGGACTCGTTCTTCTTCCTTGCGGTATCTCAGGCAAGATGATCATACCCTCGAAATCACTACTATCTTTGCTATGCTAGTTTGCTCGCTCTTTTGCTTTGCCATTGCTATGATGCCTACCACTTGCTTGTCAGCCTCCCAAATTGCCATGTTCAGCCTCTAACCCACCAATGTCCTAGCAAACCGTTGATTGGCTATGTTACCGCTTTGCTCAGCCCCTCTTATAGCGTTGTTAGTTGCAGGTGAAGATTGAAGTTTGTTCCTTGTTGGAACATGGAGATCGTTCCTTATTGGAACATTTATTTACTTGTTGGGATATCATAATATATCGTATTTAATTAATGCATCTATATACTTGGTAAAGGGTGGAAGGCTTGGCCTTATGCCTGGTGTTTTGTTCCACTCTTGCCGCCCTAGTTTCCGTCATATCGGTGTTATGTTCCCGGATTTTGCGTCCCTTACGCGGTTGGGCTATAATGGGAACCCCTTGACAGTTCGCCTTAAGTAAAGCTTCTCCAGAAATGCCCAACATTGGTTTTACCATTTGCCACCTAGCCTTTTCTTTCCCTTGGGTTCTGCAGACTCAAGGGTCATCATTATTTTTAACCCCCCCCCCGGGCCAGTGCTCCTCTGAGTGTTGGTCCGAAACATCAGCCGCCGGTGGCCACCAGGGGCAACTCTGGGCTGGCCTACCGAAAGTTTGGACAATCTGAGTGTGCCCTGAGAAAGAGATATGTGCAGCTCCTATCGGGATTTGTCGGCACATTCGGGCGGTGTTGCTGGTTTAGTTTTACCCTGTCGAAATGTCTTGTTGTACTGGGATACCGAGTCTGATCGGAATGTCTCGGGTGGAGGTCTATTCCTTCGTTGACCGTGAGAGCTTGTCATGGGCTAAGTTGGGACACCCCTGCAGGGATTTGAACTTTCGAAAGCCGTGCCCGCGGTTATGGGCAGATGGGAATTTGTTAACGTCCGGTTGTAGAAAACCCGAAGTTGATCTTAATTAAAATGAATCAACCGCGTGTGTAACCGTGATGGTCTCTTTCCGGCGGAGTCCGGGAAGTGAACATGGTTGTTGGAGTTATGCTTGACGTAGGTAGTCCAGGATCACTTCTTGATCATACTTTTAATGACCGTGCTTTGCCTTCTCTTCTCGCTCTCATTTGCGAATAGGTTAGCCACCACATATGCTAGACGCTAGCTGCAGCTCCACTTACATTTACCCCCATCCTACCTATTAAGCTTAAATAGTCTTGATCGCGAGGGTGCGAGATTGCTGAGTCCCTGTGGCTCACAGATTACTTCCAAAACCAGCTTGCAGGTGCCGATGACGCAACCAAGTTCAGGAGGAGCTCGTTGAAGACCTTGTTCATTTGTGTTGTTTCGTTCTAGTTGATCAGTAGTGGAGCCCAGTTGGGGTCGATCGGGGACCTTTGTCGCATTTGGGGTTCTTCTTTTATTTTGGTTCCGTAGTCGGACCATGAGTGCATTTGATTGATGTAATGTTTATTCATGTAATTGTGTGAAGTGGCGATTGTAAGCCAACTATGTATCTCTTATTCCTTATTATATTACATGGGTTGTGTGAAGATTACCTCACTTGCGACATATGCCTTCAATGCGATTATGCCTCTAAGTCGTGCCTCGACACGTGGGAGATATAGTCGCATCGAGGGTGTTACAATCAAGGACATAATTCTTCTGTGCAGCAATGAGGATAAACCTCAGATCACGGATCCAATCCGCATCATTGCTACTAACATCTTTCAACACAATTTTCTCTAGGAACATATCAAAATAAATACAGGGAAGCAACAACGCGAGCTATTGATCTACAACATAATTTGCAAAATACTACCAGGACTAAGTTCATGATAAATTTAAGTTAAATTTAATCATAGTACTTAAGAACTCCCACTTAGATAGACATCCCTCTAATCCTCTAAGTGATCACGTGATCCAAATCAACTAAACCATAACCGATCATCACGTGAGATGGAGTAGTTTTCAATGGTGAACATCGTTATGTTGATCATATCTACTATATGATTCATGCTCGACCTTTCGGTCTCTGTGTTCCGAGGCCATATCTGCATATGCTAGGCTCGTCAAGTTTAACCTGAGTATTCTGCGTGTGCAAAACTGGCTTGCACCCGTTGTAGATGGACGTAGAGCTTATCACACCCGATCATCACGTGGTGTCTGGGCACGACGAACTTTGGCAACGGTGCATACTCAGGGAGAACACTTCTTGATAATTTAGTGAGAGATCATCTTATAATGCTACCGTCAATCAAAGCAAGATAAGATGCATAAAAGATAAACATCACATGCAATCAATATAAGTGATATGATATGGCCATCATCATCTTGTGCTTGTGATCTCCATCTCCGAAGCACCGTCATGATCACCATCGTCACCGGCGCGACACCTTGATCTCCATCGTAGCATCGTTGTCGTCTCGCCAATCTTATGCTTCCACGACTATCACTACCGCTTAGTAATAAAGTAAAGCATTACATCGCGATTGCATTGCATACAATAAAGCGACAACCATATGGCTCCTGCCAGTTGCCGATAACTTGGTTACAAAACATGATCATCTCATACAATAAAATCACCATCATGCCTTGACCATATCACATCACAACATGCCCTGCAAAAACAAGTTAGACGTCCATGGCAGCCCCTTTCACCTTTCCACTAAGGCCCATGTAGGCCCATTTGGCTCCCGGGGGGTTCCGGTAACCCTCCCGGTAATCCGGTAAAATCCCGATTTCACCCGGAACACTTCCGATGTCCAAACATAGGCTTCCAATATATCAATGTTTATGTCTCGACCATTTCGAGACTCCTCGTCATGTCCGTGATCACATCCGGGACTCCGAACAACCTTCGGTACATCAAAATGCATAAACTCATAATAACTGTCATCGTAACGTTAAGCGTGCGGACCCTACGGTTCGAGAACAATGTAGACATGACCGAGACACGTCTCCGGTCAATAACCAATAGCGGGACCTGGATGCCCATATTGGCTCCTACATATTCTACGAAGATCTTTATCGGTCAAACCGCATAACAACATACGTTGTTCCCTTTGTCATCGGTATGTTACTTGCCCGAGATTCGATCGTCGGTATCCAATACCTAGTTCAATCTCGTTACTGGCAAGTCTCTTTACTCGTTCCGTAATACATCATCTCACAACTAACATCTTAGTTATAATGCTTGCAAGGCTTATGTGATGTGTATTACCGAGAGGGCCCAGAGATACCTCTTCGACAATCGGAGTGACAAACCCTAATCTCGAAATACGCCAACCCAACATCTACCATTGGAGACACCTGTAGTACTCCTTTATAATCACCCAGTTACGTTGTGACGTTTGGTAGCACCCAAAGTGTTCCTCCGGCAAACGGGAGTTGCATAATCTCATAGTCATAGGAACATGTATAAGTCATGAAGAAAGCAAAAGCAACATACTAAACGATCGGGTGCTAAGCTAATGGAATGGGTCATGTCAATCAGATCATTCAACAAATGATGTGACCTAGTTAATCAAATAACAACTCTTTTGTCCATGGTTAGGAAACATAACCATCTTTGATTAACGAGCTAGTCAAGTAGAGGCATACTAGTGACACTCTGTTTGTCTATGTATTCACACATGTATTATGTTTCCGGTTAATACAATTCTAGCATGAATAATAAACATTTATCATGATATAAGGAAATAAATAATAACTTTATTATTGCCTCTAGGGCATATTTCCTTCAATAAGGAGACGCGGTGCGACGCTGCTTAGAAGATGTACGGCGGCGCGATGCCGTCACTCGAGTTGGTGCGATGTAACGACGGGGATGGTGCGATGCCATCGTCATGATGGATAGTTGGTGCGAAGCCAACAAATATTGCGGTGCGATGCCACAAGATGGTGATGGCGTGGTGATCAGCGTCGCGAAGGCGTGGTCCACGTCAAGTGGAGGCCATTGTATGCGGCACGACGCCATGGTGATCAGTCCCATTTTAAACTGTGAACACTTTGAAAATTGTTCGATACAATAATATATACCAGGTCCAAGGCTGCATCCCTTTTTTCAGCCTGTGTATTTTACAATATGAGCCCACTTTCACAGCCACATGAGCACACTTTCACAGCCTCGTGGAAACGAGATATTTTATATCAGTGGATTTAGCCGCTTTGTTTACAAAAACAGGAATTGTACAAGAAATAGGGACTTTGAAGTCCATTGATGGCCTTGGCTATGCTATCTATAGAGACATAAATGGTGCAAGCAATAGAAAGTCTTAACAGAATGATCATTAGCTCTCACACACAGTCTTGGCAAGTCTTAGTCTAGCTTGGATTTGAATTTCACATCAGAAGGCTTCTATTCAATTTAATGTGGGTCATATTTCACCAAACATTTATATTGTTTGATTGTCTATTTGGTCAAACATTAGAAACGACCCCAAATTTCATGGGCACAATATACAAATAAACATAGGGAATACTACTGTAACATCTTGCATGTGCTTTGAGAGCAGCTGCACTTTCTGTGCCCATATCATTCGTCTCTTGGACATTCTACAAAAGATGGCAGGAAATCAGTATTTGGGAACAATAATAAGTGTTGAAGCACATTATCATGAAAGCAAGAGCAGCACAATTCATGTACAATTTGCATCTTTATATCAGTTAAAGAAACTAAATAACATGTTTCGAGGACTCAGGCAATAATATCATTCCTGCACCGAAAAAGAAATGTTGAAGATATCTGGGATAAGTCGATTTGGTGCTTGGGCTCAGCTGCACCTGAAATCTGAGCCTCTGGCTGGTGCATTGGGATGGTGAAAAGTGTGTCAGATGCGACATAAGTGAACCGTGGGAAAATAAGGATATGGGCTATATACTGTATAACACAGTGTACACGGGTGGGCCAGTTGTGTAGCTAGGGGCGTCGATCCGTGATTGCGGGTGTCTGAGCCATGGCTCAGAAATTATACGATGCAAGTCTAGGACGTGAGGGGCCAAACTGAGCCGTGACTATACAGCACTGTTAGCTTTAATCTTGATTCCTTCTATTAGCATGTTTGAGTTTCACATGTAGTCTAGTCTAGTGTGGTGTTCGTCCGGTGAAGGCTTCAGCTGAGCGCGCCAAGGAGGTGAGATGCCAGGATGCCGTGTGAGGCGGTGAGCATGACGAGATGCCGATGGTGCTGCATGAGAAGCGACAAGACGTATCAGAGGCTGGAGCCGTGATGGACTGCATCAAATTGGGTCGGGTGAACCGGCCGGTCGTTCTGTTTGCTGGACCTGTCCATGTGTGAGTTCGTTTAGTCCTAGCTGAGAGTATCGTTGCTAGTAGTTGATGCATGCATGTAGTGGCCTGGTCACAAGTGGCTGCCGAGTCATTTGGATCATGGAGAGAGTTTAGGCCGTGGGTAGTGCATGCAGTGGTTAGTTAGTGGTGGTAGTGTGCTGCTGTGCGTGAGTGCATGGCATAGTCCGTGGTCCTTTGTATATATAACCTTGCGTTGGAGTAATGAATAAAATGAGGCGGTGAGGGCTGGGACAATACACAATGTAGTCTCTTGTTCCACCAAGGAGGAGAGCCTCTCGGCAAAGCACCAGCTCGTCTTCTCCTTGGTTGCGCGCATGTGTGTGTGTTCTTGTGTTCTTGTGAGAAGAACATAGAGAGAACAACCAGAGAGAGAGAGAGAGAGAGAGAGAGAGCTGTGAGAGGCAGCACGAAGGTAGAAGAAGAGCGGCGCTGCGAGAGGCAGCACCAACAATTGGTATCAGAGCCTTGTTGATCCATGGCGGCGACGACGGTGCCGGTGGCTATGGTGGTCGGCGTGGCGGTGGGCGGAGGCAACGGCTGCGATGGCGGTGTTGTGGTGGACTCCATGTGAGGTGGAGGATGTCGGCGCGAGGTGGAGGCCGTCGGCGGCGAGATGCCGCTGGTGGCCGGTTGCGGTGTGATGCCGCTAGGAGGAGACGGCGGTGCGATGCTGCCATGACGATGGTGTGATGCCGTCATAAGGAGACGCGGTGCGACGCTGCTAAGAAGATGTACGGCGGCGCGATGCCGTCACTCGAGTTGGGGCGATGCCAACGACGGGGATGGTGCGATGCCATCGTCATGATGGAGAGTTGGTGCGAAGCCAACAAATATTGCGGTGCGATGCCACAAGATGATGATGGCGTGGTGATCAGCGTCGCGAAGGCGTGGTCCACGTCAAGTGGAGGCCGTTGTATGCGGCACGACGCCATGGTGACCGGTGCTACGATGGCGTCATCCACGGCAAGATGGTCCATGGCGGGTGGTCGGCGTTGCGATGGCGTTGTCTACGACAAGATGGTGTGCGGTGGTGATCGGCATTGTGATGATGTCGTGCATAGCATGTACTGCGTTGTGATGGCGTCATCAAGTTGCTGAGGGTGATCCGTGTTGAAGATTGGAGGATCAAGATTAGGGGGTAAATGTTAGCTTTAATCTTGATTCCTTCTATTAGCATGTTTGAGTTTCACATGTAGTCTAGTCTAGTGTGGTGTTCGTCCGGTGAAGGCTTCAGCTGAGCGCGCCAAGGAGGTGAGATGCCAGGATGCCGTGTGAGGCGGTGAGCATGACGAGATGCCGATGGTGCTGCATGAGAAGCGGCAAGACGTATCAGAGGCTGGAGCCGTGATGGACTGCATCAAATTGGGTCGGGTGAACCGGCCGGTCGTTCTGTTTGTTGGACCTGTCCATGTGTGAGTTCGTTTAGTCCTAGCCGAGAGTATCTTTGCTAGTAGTTGATGCATGCATGTAGTGGCCTGGTCACAAGTGGCTGCCGAGTCATTTGGATCATGGAGAGAGTTTAGGCCGTGGGTAGTGCATGCAGTGGTTAGTTAGTGGTGGTAGTGGGCTGCTTTGCGTGAGTGCATGGCATAGTCCATGGTCCTTTGTATATATAACCTTGCGTTGGAGTAATGAATAAAATGAGGCGGTGAGGGCTGGGACAATACACAATGTAGTCTCTTGTTCCACCAAGGAGGAGAGCCTCTCGGCAAAGCACCAGCTCGTCTTCTCCTTGGTTGCGCACGCGTGTGTGTGTGTTCTTGTGTTCTTGTGAGAAGAACATAGAGAGAAACAACCAGAGAGAGAGAGAGGGAGAGCTGTGAGAGGCAGCACGAAGGTAGAAGAAGAGCGGCGCTGCGAGAGGCAGCACCAACAAGCACGCCTTCTTATGGGGTCCGCTGTGGGAAACATGTCGAGGGATCGGGAGGGTGGTTTGACGAGCAGTGAGACCTGGCCATGGTGGGGAGGGACCTTGAGGTGGAAGCGACTTCTTGCAGCGGAGCGGCGATGGATGCCGATGGGGTGACCGGTGAGTTTCTATACCGCATGCTCGCCTATGGGTTTTCGTGCTTCGATGGATACCCTGATTGCCTGCCGCTACTGCTTACTCTGTTGTGGTTTTCAAGGTTCCCATTCCGGGAGGATTTTGCGCACAGCTTGGAGCAGCCAGATCTGGTCCCTCTGGTGCTGCCGCCGCCGCGTGTGGAAGCGCCGGTTGCATGCAGCGATTAAGGAACTGCAGTCAGGTCTGGATCCGTTGGCTGGAGGACCAGATTGCATTGTGGACCGGTGAGTTTTCATCTTATTGGAATTTTGCTAGTAGGCCTTTGGCCCAAAGCCCAACTAAAATTTTAAATTCTCTTGGCCCATTCATGCACACATGTGAGTGGAGTGAGTGAGGCTAAAGTTTAGTCCCACCTCATAAGTTGAGAAAGAGTTGCACCTCTTTATAAGGTGATCTCTTTTACCACTTGTATGAGCATGAGAAGAGGAGACCTACACGCGCGCTCCTCCTCCTCGCTTGCCTCGTCACGACGCGCCGCGGGTTGCGGGATTGAGCCAAGCCGAGGATAGAGCTTTGCACATTGTCTATATTTTTGCTGCTCGGGAAAAAATAATGAGTCATTAATTAATAATTAACGGGCGCGTTAATTACTGAACCGTTTCCAATTCTTTTGGATCATGACGACTCGGACATGGGGTTTACTCCCACGACCTGCCCGGCCCGCACTATATATAGTCAGGCAGACGGTCTACCCTAGCCGCCGCCGTTTTGTATGGTTTCTCACCACCGTTCCAGATCATTGTGCCGCCAAGCAAGTCTTCTCCATTCCTCCTTTCGGCGTGCACCGGGAGAAGGGACAGCTGGCAGCGACGACTTCGCGAATGACGACTTCTTCCCCGACCTCGGCAACCTCATCCTCGACGACATGGATGACAACGTCAACGCCGACGGTGCTGCTCCCGCTGCACCGTATGTGATTCTATCCTTCCTGTTCGAGATCGTGGTAGAATTCATGTTTCTAGTATGTGCCCTAGATGTGATCTGTTCATCTGCTATGCTAGTTCGCATGATTAGTTTAATCTCTGCTACTGTAGTCATGATTTATCTTCTATTTATTTGGATTAAATCTCGTAGTAATTTGCTCATATTTCCAACAATCCAAAAACCTGATTATAGGCAATTTACTCCGAGTGGTTTCGCTGCGCATCTGAAGCCGCCCGCCTTTAAGGGGGTGCAATATAAGAGGTGGCGCGTGAGAGCAGCCTGGTTTCAGACAATGGGCTGCTATGACGCCACCAAGGGCAAGCCTGAGGGCAATCATAATCCAGCACAACTGGAAGCTTTTGAGAAGGTCGATACTCTCTTTAAAGGTGCTCTTCTGAGTGTTCTGGATGATTCCATTGTGGATTCGTATATGTCGTTTGAAAGCGGCAAGGACATGTGGGCTGCGCTCGAGGCCAAATTTGGTTCCTCGGACGCCAGCAGCGAGTTGTACGTCATGGAGCAATTCTATGACTACAAGATGACTGATGAGCGCTATGTTGTACAACAGGCTCATGAGATACAGTCGCTCGCAAAAGAACTTGAGTACTTCAAGTGTGTTTTGCCGGAGGCATCATTGCGAAACTTGCACCTTCGTGGAACAATTTCGCTACTTCCCTGAAACACAAGAGACATGAGTTTTCCATTGCGGATCTCATTGGTACTCTTGATGTCGAAGAGAAGGCGAGAGCAAAGGACACACATGCTCGAGTTGCTAAGG
Source organism: Triticum monococcum (assembly GCA_034509565.1). Taxonomy (NCBI): domain Eukaryota; kingdom Viridiplantae; phylum Streptophyta; class Magnoliopsida; order Poales; family Poaceae; genus Triticum; species Triticum monococcum. Next base: position 745,904,697 of record CM067843.1, on the reverse strand, counting down.
GAGCTTCTAGTGCCCACATGGTACAGAAGAAGAACTCCCAGCCCAACAAGTTCAAAAACAACAAGAACGAAACTCAGGGCAATGGCAAGTTTGATACAAAGAACAAGCCATCACATTCTACCAACTTCAAGAAGAATTCTCATAAGAAGGGGAATGGACTTTACCATGTCTGCGTGATCCTAATCACTGGGCTTCGAAGTGTCCTAACCGCTTTGAGGAGCGCGAACATGAGAAGAGCGGCAAGTCCGCTAATGTTGTCATCGGTGATATTGATATGAACGAATTAGGGTACGGTATTTTTCCTACATCCTTTCAGTATTTCAATCCTCTGATTGGTTAATTGACACCGGTGCCAATGTACATGTTTGTGCTGACGCCTCCATGTTTTCTTCTTACCAGGCAACATGGACTTCACCCGTGCTGATGGAGAATGGGTCACATGCCATCGTTCGAGGTGTTGGTACGGTCGATCTAAAATTTACTTCGGGGAAGACTGTGCGTCTGAAGAATGTTCATCATGTGCCGTCCATAAATAAAAATCCCGTTAGCGGTTCCCGTTTATGTCGAGATGGTTTTAGGTTGGTTTTCGAATCCAATAAAGTTGTAATTTCTAAGTATGGACAATTTGTTGTAAAAGGCTATGAGAGCAGAGGCTTGTTCCGCCTGCCTTTGTCAGATATTTGCACTAAAGTTATTAATAATGTTTGCCACAACAATGAGTCTAATATTTGGCATTCACGACTTTGTCACATTAACTTTGGTTGCATGATGCGGCTAGCCAATATGAATTTAATTTCGAAAATCTCTACTATCAAAGGCTCTAAGTGCCAAGTATGTGTGCAAGCTAAGCAACCTCGCAAGTCCCATAAGACTGTAGAGGCAAGAGACTTGGCGCCACTAGAGCTTATACATTCTGATCCTTGTGATGAATGGCGTGTTGACAAAAGGTGGAAAGAGATACTTCATGACGTTGATTGATGACTCCACTAGATATTGTTATGTGTATCTTCTGAAATCAAAAGATGAGGCTTTAACTTTCTTCAAAAACTATAAAGCTGAGGCAGAGAACCAACTTGATCGGAAAATTAAACGGCTTAGGTCCGATCGTGGTGGAGAGTATTTTTCCAATGAATTTGATCTATTTTGGGCGGAACATGGTATAATCCATGATATGACGCCTCCCTACTCACCTCAGTCAAATGGGGTAGCCGAAAGAAAGAACCAAACTCTAACTGACATGGTTAACACCATGTTAGACACATCGGGTCTCTCCAAGGAATGGTGGGGGGAGGCGCTAATGACTGCATGTCATGTCCTAAACCGAGTTCCCACAAAGCATAAGACCATGACTCCGTTTGAGGAATGGAAAAGAAAAGATCGAAACTCTCTTACCTACGTACTTGGGGTTGTTTGGAGAAAGTCAATATACCAATTCCCAAGAAGCGCAAGCTTGGACCAAAAACCGTGGATTATGTTCTTCTGGGCTATCCTTTTCAGAGCATTGGCTATAGATTTTTGAAAATAAAATTAGAGGTATCTGGCATGCATGTTGGTACGATTATGGAGTCGAATGATGCAACTTTCTTTGAGGACATATTTCCTATGAAGGATATGTCGAGTTCATCAAATCAGGAGATACCTACTCCATCTAGTGAGGATTCGATGTAATTCCTGAACCCACCATCGTGATGGAACACGTTGAGAATCCCGTTGAGGGTGACAATGGAACTCCTGTGAGGAGAAAGAGACAGAGGACTGCAAAGTCTTTTGGTGATGATTTCATTGTGTACCTTGTGGATGACACACCCAGGACTATTTCAGAAGCATATGCATCTCCTGATGCTGACTACTGGAAGGAAGTTGTTCGTAGCGAGATGGATTCCATCTTATCTAACGGTACCTGGGAGATCACTTACTATTCATATGGGTGCAAACCTGTAGGATGTAAGTGGGTGTTCAAGAAGAAGCTTAGACCTGATGGTACGATTGAAAAGTACAAGGCACGACTTGTGGCCAAGGGTTATACCCAGAAAGAAGGTGAAGACTTCTTTGATACTTACTCACCCGTGGCTAGACTGACCACAGTTCGGGTGCTACTATCACTGGTTGCCTCACATGGTCTTCTCGTTCATCAAATGGTTGTTAAGACAACTTTCCTCAATGGAGAGTTGAAGGAGGAAATTTACATGGATCAGCCAGATGGTTTTGTAGTACCTGGTCAGGAAGGAAAGGTGTGCAAGTTATTGAAGTCTTTATATGGCCTTAAAAAAGCTCCTAAGGAGTGGCATGAGAAGTTCGAAAGAACATTAACTGCTGCCGGCTTTGTAGTAAACGAGGGCGACAAGTGTTTACCATCGCTATGGTTGGAACCAAACTTGATTTAATCAAGGAGGTTAAGGATTTCTTATCTCACTGTTTTGAGATGAAGGATCTAGGAGTAGCTGATGTTATCTTAAACATCAAGCTCTTGAGAGATGAGAATGGTGGGATCACACTGCTTCAGTCTCACTATGTGGAAAAGGTCTTGAGTCGTTTTGGGTATAGCGACTGCACACCTTCTCCAACTCCATATGATGCTAGTGTGTTGCTTCGAAAGAACCCGACGGATTGCTAGAGATCAACTGAGGTATTCTCAGATTATTGGCTCGCTTATGTATTTGGCGAATGCCACGAGGCCTGACATCTCTTTTGCTGTGAGCAAGCTGAGTCGGTTTGTGTCAAAACCGGGAGATGATCATTGGCATGCGCTTGAGAGAGTTATGCGCTATTTGAAAGGCACCGCGAGCTATGGGATTCACTACACCGGGTATCCAAGGGTATTGGAGGGTTATAGTGACTCAAACTAGATATCTGATGCTGATGAGATTAAGGCCACAAGTGGTTATGTTTTTACACTTGGTGATGGCGCTATTTCCTGGAAGTCTTGCAAGCAGACCATCTTAACGAGGTCAACTATGGAAGCAGAACTGACAACATTAGACACTCCCACTATTGAAGCAGAGTGGCTTCGTGAACTCTTGATGGACTTACCTATGGTTGAAAAACCAATACCCCCTATCCTGATGAACTGTGATAATCAAACAGTGACCGTCAAGATAAACAGTTCGAAGGGCAATATGAAGTCCTCAAGACATGTGAAGAGGAGACTAAAATCTGTCAGAAAATTGAGGAACTCCGGAGTTATTACGTTGGATTATATCCAAATGTCGAAAAACTTGGCAGATCCCTTCACAAAGGGTCTATCACGTAATGTGATAGATAATGCATCGATGGAGATTGGTTTGAGACCCACCGCATGAGTTGTCCATAGTGCTAACCCACTCTATGTGATTGGAGATCCCGTGAAGTAGAAGTGGGAGACAAGCTATTGGTCAGCTGGGAGGAGAGTATCCCTATATTAACTATCCCACTCCGTGAAGATGCAATACTCTCCTGATCTGCATGGCAGGTGGATACTTATCTTAATGTGTTTCAAGTGGCTTATTCGGGTAAGCAGAGATGGTGTCCTGCAGAACATCTTCTAAGGAACACACCTATATGAATTTGACTGTTAATGTCACAGTCTGTGAGAATTGGGTGTTCTCTAATAAATTCATGAAAAGGCCCTGGAGTACGACGTATACGCTCCACCCGCAGGGAAGCCTTGCGGCAGCCCAATATCGGTCAAGAATTTGCGTGAAACTAGTCTCACAGAAAACTTGTAGTTCAAGGCATAGTCCACTATTCAAGTTGTGATCTAGTGTAGCATAAATCTCTAAGTGGAAGTTCAACTTCACATTCTCCATTAAGAACCAGTATATAACAATGTTTTGGAACTAAATGATGAGATGTGCCAATGAGACTTTGTGGGGGATTCTTGGAATTTTGCTAGTAGGCCTTTGGCCCAAAGCCCAACTAAAATTCTCTTGGCCCATTCATGCACACATGTGAGTGGAGTGAGTGAGGCTAAAGTTTAGTCCCACCTCATAAGTTGAGAGAGAGTTGCACCTCTTTATAAGGTGAGATCTTCTACCACTTGTATGAGCATGAGAAGAGGAGACCTACACGCGTGCTCCTCCTCCTCCCTCGCCTCGCCACGCCACGCCACGCCTCGTCACGATGCGCTGCGGGTTGCGGGATTGAGCTGAGCCAAGGACAGAGCTATGCACGTTGTCTATATTTTTGCTGCTCGGGAAAAATTAACGAGTCATTAATTAATAATTAACGGGCGCGTTAATTACTGAACCATTTCCGATTCTTTTGGATCGTGACGACTCGAACGTGGGGTTTACTCCCACGACTTGCCCGACCCACACTATATATAGTCAGGCAGACGTCTACCCTAGCCGCCGCCGTTTCGTATGGTTTCTCACCACCGTTCCAGATCATTGCGCCGCCAAGAAAGTCTTCTCCATCCCTCCTTTCAGCGTGCACCGGGAGAAGGGACAACAGGCCTCCGGAACCCCGCCTCTCATAATCCTATACGGGAGAGGGGAGATTAGGTTTTTGGGGAGCGCACTTGAGGGAGTCTTGTATTAGGGGGTGTCCGGGTAGCCGGACTATACCTTCAGCCAGACTCCAGGACTATGAAGATACAAGATTGAAGACTTCGTCCCGTGTCCGGATGGGACTTTCCTTGGCGTGGAAGGCAAGCTTGGCGATGCGGATATTCAAGATCTCCTACTATTGTAACCGACTTTGTGTAACCCTAACCCTCTCTGGTGTCTATATAAACCGGAGGGTTTTAGTCCGTAGGATAACTTCATCATACAACAATCATACCATAGGCTAGCTTCTAGGCTTTAGCCTCCTTGATCTCGTGGTAGATCTACTCTTGTACTACCCATATCATCAATATTAATCAAGCAGGACATAGGGTTTTACCTCCATCAAGAGGGCTCGAACCTGGGTAAAACATCGTGTTCCTTGCCTCCTGTTACCATCCGGCCTAGACGCATAGTTCGGGACCCCCTACCCGAGATCCGCCGGTTTTGACACCGACATTGGTGCTTTCATTGAGAGTTCCTCTGTGCCGTCGCAATCAGGAAGGATGCCTCTTCCCGTCTTTAAAAACGACGCCGTTACTAAGGGAGCCTTGGCTGTCGGCCAAACTCTCCGGCTAGGCGGTTTTCTCATGACCGCCTGTTCGGCCGTTGCGCCGACGGTGACCTCTCGGGTCATCAAAAGCAATCTTCACGTCAGCTCGGAACTCGTCGAGCAGTTAGATCCAATGGAGCTCTCTTCTGTAAACGAGCTCTTGTATCGCATCGCCACCTTGGGGGTCACTACGGATTATGACCAGGTTGGGCTTAAACCCGATCTAAGAGAAATTAATTCTCCGCAAGTCACCCATCACGTTGCCGTGGTAGAGGCACAGTGCGACGACTCTTCATCTATCTTAAGGACTAGCTACGTCCAGATTCCCGATCCCTCCAAGCCGGATACCCGCGGAGGGGAGGATGTAACTCAAGACCTGAACTTAGAATCAGGCAACGGGCTAGATTCACTGGACAACATCCAAGAATCCAAACTTCAGAGTTCGGAAACTCCTTGGCCTCTGAGTCTGAGATTGGGTGAAGTTCCGGATTTAATTCCACCCACCCACCCGAACATAAGCAATCTATCCCAAATTAGGCAAAAGCCCGAAGAAACAGTACATCATTACTAGGCAAGGTTCCTCCTGGTCATGAACAGGATAAAGGACTGCCGCAAGGAAGACGCAATCTCAATCTTCTGCAATAATTGCACGGACAAGGGAATCCTCAACGCCACAGGTCGTCGTGATCTTACACGCTTTGCCGACTTGGCGACCATAGTACCATAGTACTGTGCTGACTTGGCAACCTGAACTTATAGGCCACGGCGAGCTATCAAGTCGCAAGTTTTGGCCGACTTCATCGCAGAATGGACGGAGGCCGAACTCCGTAAAGAGTATGGCACATATTCAAACTGGATCATGCACTTCGACGGTTCCAAAATGTTGGCCGGACTAGGGGCCGGCGTCGTTTTGACGTCCCCCACAGGAGACACAGTTCAATATGTACTCCAAATTATGTACACGGACTCCAACAATGCAGTCCAATATGAGGCCCTTTTACATGGTCTCCGGATGGCAGTATCCATGGGCATTCAACGCCTAGAGGTGCGCAGGGATTCGAACCTCGCGATATCCCAAATAAATGGAGACTTTGATGCCAAGGATCCAAAAATGCCAGCTTACTGCAACGTCGTCCTCAAAATGTCAGCTCGGTTTGAGGGGCTTGAATTTCACCATATAGCCCGAGAAAACAATCAGGCGGCAGACGTCCTGGCACGCATCGGCGCAAAACGCGATGCGCCCCCCCCCAACATCTTCCTGGAAAGGCTGTTCAAGCCATCCGTAGTATGGGAAGGGGAACATGGCAATATTAGCCCGGACCCAACTGCACTGTCCGACGCCGAACAATCTGACATAATCGGAGGCTCTGCCAATGAAATCACAACCTCAGCCCACGTATTAATGGCCGTTATCGCCCTGTGGATAGAATAATTCCTAGCCTACCTTACTAGGCAGGAACTCCCAGAGGACCAAAACGAGGCACGCTATATAGTGCGGCGATCTAAAGCCTATAAAGTCCATGAGGGAGAACTTTATAAGAAAAGCACTACCGGAGTCCTTCAAAGGTGTATCTCCGAAGAGGAAGGGCGGAACTTGCTGGCTGAAATTCATGCCGGACTCGGTGGCCATCACGCCGCAGCCCGGTCCCTTGTAAGCAAGGCTTTCCGTACAGGCTTTTATTGGCCAATGGCCCGGTCGGACGCTCAGGACTTGGTCCAAAAATGCGTCGGTTGCCAGCTTTTTGCAAACCAAAGCCATATGCCACCCACCGCCCTCCAAACTATCCCCATCACTTGGCCTTTCGCGGTCTGGGGGCTTGACATGGTGGGACCCCTTAAAGGCGGAACCCACAAGAAAAAATACTTACTGGTCATGGTGGATAAGTTCACCAAATGGATAGAAGCCAAGCCTGTTAAGACGGCCGAATCCGGACCTGTGATAGACTTTATATCCGGGGTCGTACACCGTTATGGCGCCCCCACAGCATCATCACCGATAACAGCATGAACTTTACGGCCGACGAGGTAAAACTCTGGTGCAAAAACATGGGCATCAAGCTCGATTATGCTTCCGTCTATCACCCACAAACTAACGGTCAGGTGGAACATGCAAATGGTCTCATCATGAGCGGCATCAAACCCAGATTAGTGCGGTCCCTCAAGGAATCTAACACGCACTAGGTAGAGGAGCTCGACTACGTACTCCGGGGGCTGCGGACCATGCCGAATCGCACCACCATATACACACCATTTTTATGGTGTACGGCGCAGAGGCAGTCTTGCCCTGCGACATAATTCATGACTCACCTCGAGTGCGCATGTACGAAGAAAGGGAAGCCGAGCTCGATCGGCAGGACAGTTTGGACGCCTTAGAGGAGGAGCGCAACGTGGCAAAAGCCCGTTCCGCATTCTATCAAGAGCAGGCTCGAAGATATCAAAGCAGAGAAGTGCGGGCCAAAAACTACAATGTTGGCGAATTAGTTCTACGCCTGCCGGACAAGAAAAAGGACAAGCTGAAGCCCAAGTGGGAAGGTCCCTTCATAATCGACCAAGTCCTGACTGGTGGAGCATACCGCCTGCGAGATGCGTCGGATAACCGACTCGAGCCGAACCCATGGAACGCAGCCCGTCTCCGAAGATTCTATGGCTAGCGCCGGACTCTGTGTTTGTCTCCTTCCTATGTCCATTTTTTACATTTTCTGTCTTACATTTCTCTCCTTCCCCTCTTTTCTTTTATAGCCCTTAAAGGCTCCTCAAGTGACGTGCTACTTGCGCTCACTAAACCTAGGGGCTTCTTTAACAAAAGCTTATTTACTCGGGCTTCACGCCCACCACATGTGTCAAACTATCGCATGTAACTTTTCTTCACCATTATATGCATCGATATGACTTAAGTTTTGGCCAAGCTGGGTTGCCTGGCTCCTTTGCTTACCCCTACGTTCCCGATTGTTCGGCTAGGTGGTAAAGGGAGCACCTCTGCGATTGTTACTGCCGGATCAGCCGGATGTGTACCTCAGACTGGGTGAAGCCGAAAGCTAGCGTTCTTAAGGGAATATTCGGTCGGTGAACTAAAAGATGACCTTTTTACTTATTTATATATATGCCCCCAGATGATTTTCCTGTGTTTGCAGTCTGGACATGCACTTTAGGGCATGCCTCCCAGAGAAAGGAACCCCTAACGGAACTATTATCTCTGGAAGATGTTTCTTACTAACCATGTAATATAACATAACTAGTTGGGCACTTGTCTGATAAAGCACTAATGTCCCCTACGCCTGGTCTCCATGCATACCCCGGTTCTTAAATAACCGGTAGGGTATTCGGACACACTCCGGACTGTCAGGTCCTGAGGTTGAAGCGAAAAGGTCGGCAACGACAAACAATCTACAATCCGGCTAGAAGGCATTACACATGTCAATTAAAAATTACATAGTCACTCTGACTGATTGTATTCCTCTTCAATACCATCTAACAGGCTGTCTAACTTACAGTCCTACTGGGAATACTTTGCGGCCAATTCTACCTGGCCGTACACTAAGCTTACAGGGATCTCCTTCCCGTCAAGCCCCACAGGTCCGACCTCGGCCATGTGGTTTGGGTCAGACTTCATGTACCGCGTCTTCACCATGGCCCAGGCCTCCCTAGTGCCTTGTCGGCAGGCCGATATCTTCCACAACCGGAAGCGCCGCCGAGCTCCCTTAAGCTTCTCTGAAAGCTCTCCAAGGCCCTCGGGCATGGAGTGGGAAGGCCATAAGGCTTGGGCAACGCCTCGCATCGCCTGCCGAACTTGCTCGTGCAGTTGCGAGAGCTCGGGAAGAAGGTCACCCATAGATCCGGGCATCTCCTCTGCAGGACGACCCGTTAGCATACCTACAGACATTACTCTGTTAGTTGACTTCCTCGCCAAACTCTTTTCTTTCAAAGATTCGCTTAAGCACTTACTAAATATGCCGCGTCGAAGCCGCTGATTCTCCTTAGTGGAGTCCGACAGCTGGCCACGAACATCTTTAAGTTCAACGTCCAGCTTGGTGTTGGCGTCCTAAAGATCATTCTTCTCCCGCCTCACCCTTGTCAGCATACTCTCACCGGCCTTTAGCCGGGGTAAGAGTTGTTGCCTCTCCGGATCCAGTCCGGCGCCATCTGCAATATGATTTGTCAGATTTACACCCACGCCGCACTTCGCAAGATACTAATCTTTCGAAGTGTATCTTACCAGAGGGGGTCTCTTTGGGCTCCCCTATCACGGCTAGTGCGGCCTCCAGTTGGGCTTTGCACTCTTCCAGCTCCTGGGACAGTACGATATTCTTCTCTGTAAGAACCTGCATAACAAATGATCCTTAAATCAGTTACTCTAACTGTTTCAAGTCTCGGGGGCTACTAGTATATATATATAATTACCAAAATTTTCTTACCCGTATGTCTTTTACATATTGCTCCATGGCTCTGGCTAGACCATTTTGAGCGGCACGAAGGTACGCATCTCCCGAATTAAAGGCATCTAATGCCTCTTCGGAGAAACAAGCGTCGCGAAGAATTGTCCGGCGACGCCTATGGTTCATGGCACTCTCCACCTCAGAGTTGGTGGCAGACAACCTGTCCACATCCTCCATCGGAGGAGCGTCCAGTGCGCGCCTGGTGTTCGCCTCCGCCTCCGGACCAGGCTTTGGAGCCTGGCTGGCGGAGGCGCGGTTGGTAGCCTCTCCGGGTATAGTCCGGCGAGGTCTCTTTGTCCTGAAGAGAGCACGAGTGTTAATATGCCTCGCAGGTGTAAAACCTGGGATAAGGGGGGGCGCCATACCTTTGCGCTGACGCCTCGGTTCGGACTGCACCTCTTTTCTGCCCATGGGGCCCTACGGCCCCTCGTTGGCTTGCCGCCGCAGGTTCGGCCTCCCGTCTCAAAAACCTCCCCTGCAAAGCTCGATTGTAACCAGAAAACTGCAAACACGAGAGGGCGGACACCTATTCGGGGTACTGGGACTTCGATCTTAGTTACATGGGAGGCCGGGATTAGCCCTGGGTAATCGGCCGTAATGGCCACCAAGGCGTTGTCCTTGCTTAATTGATGGAACACTCCATCAATCAGCTCCACAGATATGTCCGGATCCTCTTGAGAGGCTGGGTCGAGGGACCTTCCTGGGTCCTCGGGTTGTGGAGGAGGGCTGTTTATTTCCTTAACAGCCCGACGCAGTTCCTACGTTGAAGTTGTTAGACTAAATATTTAACAATGGGAATCAAGGTTGTTAGAATCACGATTCTGTTATACGATTCTACGACTTTATGATCCAAACTTACCCATCTGATTATACGATTTTCGTTCATAAAATCTACGTTTCTACGATCCTAGTAGTGTGAAGATTCTATGATTTACGATTCTACCATCAGAGCTCCGATCCGATTCAAAATCGCGATTCTGACAACCTTGATGGGAATACAAAATGGATGGGCAAGTAAATGCGGCCGCTTACCCAGCTTGGTGGATTATGCATAGAGAATCCACCCTGCGGGTTGACGCGGAGAAATTCCTCCTCTTCTCCCTTATACAAAGTGGACAAGATCTTTAGTAGAGCGGCAGCCGAATCCGGCCCCTTACGGCCGTAGCGGGTGGCGTTGTCCTCCCCGTTGAAGTCCCACATGGGGTGGCTTCTATACTGAAGTGGTTGCACCCCCCGCATAATGCATTCGGCCATAACCCTGGTCACGGTCAGTCCGGAATGGGCTAACAATCTTATTCGGCCCATCAGGTAAATGATGTCCCTGTCACTTTCCCCCTGAGGGCTCCGTGGACGCTAGCTCAGGCGCTTCTTTAAAGGAGCACTGTTGAACTCAGGGAGGCCGATCCGAACAGGATCCGGCAGCGGGACGTCCTCTATATAAAACCATTCCGAAGGCCAGTCTTCGGACGCCTTCTTTGGGGTTCCGGATAGATATCCGGTCCCGGCGATGCGCCACACTTCGGCTCCGCCCACTTGATACATTGACCCCTCCTTAGAGCGGGGCACCAGGCAGAATAACCTCTTCCACAGCGCGAAATGAGCCTAAACACCCAAGAATAGCTCGCAAAGGGCGACGAAGCCCGCGATATGCAATATAGAGCCGGGCGTGAGATTGTGCAGCTGGAGGCCGTAGAACTCCAGAAGCCCACGGAGAAATGGATGAATTGGAAATCCAAGTCCTCTTATTAGATATGGGACGAGGCACACCCGCTCTCCTTTGGAGGGATTGGGGGTGCTCTCCGCTTGCTCTCCACCATTATAGGTGGCGAGTCCGACTCGGACCGGGACCATGTAGGCCTGAGGAAGAAATCCCTTGGCCTGAAGCGACACTAGCTCGCTGTGCAGGATGGAGCACCTCTCCCAGTCTCCAGGTTTAGGATTGGAAGGGCGAGAGGAGGAGCTATGACGGCTGGCCATGTTGGAATGGACCTTTGCTGGAGGCGCTCTAATGATTACTCGCGGGAGGAGAAGGTGTGGTTTGGATCTGAATCCCCATCCCATTAAATAGGCGGCTCGTTTATGCGGCTAGGGGTGTGAATGTAAAAACACCCCGAATTTTCGCATTCGTTTGACACGTGGAAGATGGCCATTATTGGGCGTGGAAGCCAAGGTGCGCTACATTACGAAAATCGGACGTTATTCAGCAGGTACACAGAATTTGGAGAAGAACCCGCCTTGCAATGCCGAAGATAATCTGCGCGCCGGACTCGTTGTCATTGAAGCCTGGTTCGGGGGCTACTGAGGGAGTCCTGTATTAGGGGGTGTCCGGGTAGCCGGACTATACCTTCAGCCGGACTCCAGGACTATGAAGATACAAGATTGAAGACTTCGTCCCGTGTCCGGATGGGACTTTCCTTGGCGTGGAAGGCAAGCTTGGCGATGCAGATATTCAAGATCTCCTACTATTGTAACCGACTTTGTGTAACCCTAACCCTCTCCGGTGTCTATATAAACCGGAGGGTTTTAGTCGTAGGACAACTTCATCATACAACAATCATACCATAGGCTAGCTTCTAGGGTTTAGCCTCCTTGATCTCGTGGTAGATCTACTCTTGTACTACCCATATCATCAATATTAATCAAGCAGGACGTAGGGTTTTACCTCCATCAAGAGGGCCCAAACCTGGGTAAAACATCGTGTTCCTTGTCTCCTGTTACCATCCGGCTAGACGCACAGTTCGAGACCCCCTACCCGAGAACCGCCGGTTTTGACACCGACAGCACTCGCGCGACTGCTGGCAGCGACGACTTTGCGAACGACGACTTCTTCCCCGACCTCGGCAACCTCATCCTCGATGACATGGGCGACAACATCAACGCCGGTGGTGCTGCTCCCGTTACACCGTATGTGATTCTATCCTTCCTGTTTGAGATCGTGGTAGAATTCATGTTTCTAGTATGTGCCCTAGATGTGATATGTTCATCTGCTATGCTAGTTCGCATGATTAGTTTAATCTCTGCTACTGTAGTCATGATTTATCTTCTATTTATTCGGATTAAATCTTGTAGTAATCTGCTCATATTTCCAACACATCTGAGCTTTTACATTCGACTTCTTTTGTTCTGACTTGTGCCATCAGCTGCAGTTTACTGAAAAAATGTTGATCCTCTTGGCAATGCAAAATTCAGGTGGAGATGGTGATACGACGGGTGCCAGACTGATGGTGGCTGCCAACCTACTAATGCACTAGCAGGAGCACCCCCTGGACAAGGCGCTGGGCCTAATCCCGGTCTGCTCCTCTTCCAGCCTTTTCTGGCAGATCCGGTGGCTTCACTCCAGGTAATCGGTTCCATCTCTCCAGATCATGAAGGATTCACATCTATTGCTTGTTGAATTTTCTAGAAAGTCAATTGATTTGTTGGTTTATTCCCACCTAGGATTACTGGGCGAGTTTATTTGAAAATTAGTACTAGGTTGAATGACTATAGACTATAGTTGGAACAACAGTTTACAAGTTGAGGCACCGGCAACAACTGACAATTTCATTCTTTGCAAATTAATTAAATTACCCCAGTGAATTACATTCCCCATTTTTTTTATGTTGATGCCTCCGGCGTGCTTTAGCTGAAACATTAATCACCGAGGAAGTGAGGATGCCATCTTCTGTTCAGTTTATCAAATAATGTCTTGTGAAGGCAGTATCAATCAATATTATTTGATTAAGTTGAGAAATTGTATGTTGCTTCTTGATTATAATTCATGCGCAGACGCATAGGGGGCTATTGTTCGATACCTGCAAACAATATGATCTTGGTACTTGTAAGCGGGGTCATTTGATTTATTTATGGCGATGTGGTATGCTCAAGAACTTTTTGACTTGTATACCAATACCAGTATACATGAGAAATGAAAGATTGAATCTAAAATGTCAGAACTTTGTCATTTTCTTTACCTGGGATTTTCCTAGTAAGCATTTCCCACTGTTGTGATATCAACCTAGTTTAAACTAAACGCTGTCTTCGAAACAAATGAAATGTATACAGTAACATCATTTTAAGTTTGCAAGACAGCAATATGCTGACAAAGTTTTCCAACCTGAATCTGCTCCATAGGTCTGTTATGTTGGATCACTAGTAGAAAATAGGGTTTTGGTCCAGGCCGGGTGAGCCCATTAATCCCAATTCACTCATGAACCGGGACCCATGGGGGCATCGGTCCTTGTTCGTGAGGCCAGGGGGCCGACCGGGCCTCGTGGGAGCATTGGTCCTGGTTCGTCTGGCTCCTTTGGTCCCGGTTCCAGACACAAACCGGGACCAATGGTCCTCGCTCCTGGCCCACAACCATTGGTCCTCCTCCTCCTTCTTCGGCGAGTGACGAAGGCACTCCACCTCCTTCTACAGCTCCTCCGGCACGTGAGGCCGGCACTCCGCCTCCTCCGTCGCCTCCTCCGGCGCATTCGAGCAGTCCGCCTCCTCCTCCGCCTCGTCAGCAATGGCGGAAGACAGATGCCGCCGCTCTGGCTCCTCCGGCGCGTCGGATCACTCCGCATCCTTCTCCACCTCGTAAGCAACGACGGAAGAGAGACGCCGCCGCTCCGGCAGCTAGCAGTACATCGAGAGGCGGGAGGCAATTCAGATATGGTCCATCTCTCAAGACTCCGGAAAAGTTACCATACGAGAGGACTGAGAAGGAAAACACGGAGATCTGTCAATCCCAAGTGAGGGACTTTTTTGCAAAGGAACCTCCGAAGGAGACGATAGATCCAGTGAAATCGAAGCACACTATTGATGCCCTAAAGCGACCACCACCGCCTTTGCCGGATTCCAATTATGTCCGCGCTCTTAAAAAGACATGAAGATGCGCGGCGGTCGGGAAGTACTTCCAGTGATAAAAGGTTAGCAGAACAAAGAAGTGGGAACAAAATTCCCCAGCTCGGCGAACAGGCGAACCAATCGTGCACCCCCACTCAAGGTGTCTAGCGATATCGTCGCTAATCTGCCAGGGTTTGGAAAGAGTTCACCGTAATTGCTCCGGGACTGCCGAGCGAGCTGTGATTATACACCTGAAAGTAAGTTCTACTACCTAGTTCCGCGCATCTCCCATTGATTCTAGCTAGTTTCATCAATACCATTTAGCATGGTTGCTTATCAGTTTGATTGACCTTTATTTCTCGCAAAGTGCTTGTGACAGGAATGCATGAATGATTTCTGTGGATACTACATTTGCGAGTTCGTCTACAACGTGACGGCCTCTAATAAGCGGGGCTACTCTGAAAAACAATATGAGGTACGTAAGCAAAAATATTCAAAATTTTATTTTATTACCATCATTTGTGTTGAGTTTCATTCATATACATGTATTGACCCCCTTCTTCAATTTAGACCTGGCAGATGCGGGATGAACTCCTACCACAAGATCGCATACGAGCAATTCAAGAGGAATTGACGGGATTCTTTCTTAACCACGTCATCAATAAAGGCGGAGAATACCATGTGGAAATTGATATAGACATGAGATGTTAGGGATTGTAAGAGATCTTATATTGTATATATGTAGCTATTAGCGTCGGATAGATATACGAAAACTTGTTGTTCGACCAATCTCTCAGAGAAAGAGAGGTCGATCACTCCTCTCTGTATATGTTTATGACGATCTTGTGTACTTAATTGTTCCTTCATTTGCTTAGTAGCTAGCATGCCGAGTTCTCTCTATACGTATAGTAGCTAGCATCGACCAAGCATGGAGACAAGAGAGGTCACACCTCTCTATTAGCTAGCTAACACAATATATGTAACCCCTAAATTAACCCTCCAACCCCCCTTTAAAAAAAACTAAAAACCCCTGCTCCTGCCAGCTGCTGACGCGTGGATGACTTTTGGTACCGGTTGGTGTTACCAACCGGTTCGTAAGCGAACTGGGACTAAAGGTTTTGGGCTAATGGGCATCGGGAACCGGGACAAATGGCCCATTTTCTACTAGTGGATATGGCCCAAGAGGCTTCTTTCTTAATCTTCTCTGTTTTAATAAGTTCTTGAAATTTTGCTAGGACTAGATGTGTAGTTGCAGCTTGTGCTGGACTGCGTATAGGAAGATTCTTTTTTTGTTAAAAGCCACATTGTTGTTCAAGCCCTACCATCATTTTCTTGAGCAAACTTCTAAATGCTGCATTATAGTATCAATTTCTAAAGAACTCACTTCATGTAAAAGAGGAAATGCGCTAACTTGTTAATTGCCATTATAAAAAATGAGGATGACTTTTCTGTAATTTATGCAAAAGGCTTATCTAGTACTTTTTCAGAAGTATCTGGTAAACTTTGGCCATGATTTAATTGTCATAATTCAGCTTGGTGCACTACAAAAAAAAGACACATCCGTGACATTTTGGGCCGAACGATTTTTTTTCTATCATACATATGACACTTGTATGACGATAATTGTGACAAAACCCGGTATCATCATAGATGTGGTGGGCTCCTACTTCTATGACAAAACATGGGCTTTTCATCCTGGGCGGGCTGAAGACGCAGCTGCATGACATTCTTTGGGCCGTCCATGACGGAAAAAACCATGGTAGAAGCGAGGGGAGGAAAATTTCGGGGAGTTCCCGGTTACGCGGTGGGAGGTCGGGGGCCGAGCGATGCGCGTTTCTCTCGTACACGTACGCGCGTATGTGAAGGCATTGGCTCTAACTGAACCCGAGCGAGGCGTTGGGCTCTAACTGAACCCGAGCGATTGCACTGCAGGCTACGCGTTACTGAACCCAAGCGATCGATCGATGGCTGTTAACTGAACCCGATCGAGCTATTCCTTCGCTACTGCTGCTAACTGAAGCCGGTCGATGGGATGAACAGTGAGCGTTGCGGGGGGGGGGGGGGGGGGTGTTTGGATGAACAGTGAGCGGTGGCGTTGCCTCTGGATGAACAGGACCCCGTGGTGTGGTGGAGGGCTGGATGAACAGTAAACGGTCGAGGGGTGCCCGTGGAGGGGTGGATGAACATGAACCCGTGGTGTGGAGGGCTGGATGAACAGTAGACGGTGGAGGGATGGTTGAACAGGACCCCGTTGTGTGGAGGGCTGGATGAACAGTAGAGGGTGGAGGGGTGCCCGTGGAGGGGTGGTTGAACAGGACCCCGTGGCGTGGAGGGCTGGATGAACAGTAGACGGTGGAGGGGTGGTTGAACAGTAGCCGGTGGAGTAGCGCGCGGTGGAGGCTGGATGAACAGGCACCCGTGGAGGCTGGAGGAGGTCGACAGTGGAGATGAACAGTATCCCGTGGAGTCCCATTTTGCGGTACGCCGCACCCCTCCCGATGAACAGGACCCCCGTTTCGACCGTAGCGCTCCAACACAAGTCCGTTTCCTCCGTTTTGCGGTATGCCACACCCCTCCCGATCAACAGGACCCCCGTTTCGACCGTAGGAGGTCTGTTTCCTCCGTTTTGCGGTACACCAGACCCCTCCCGATGAACAGGATCCTGTTACGAATGTGGCCAGTCGAATACAAGGCCGTTTCCTCCGTTCTGCGGTACGCCAGGCCTCGTTTCCATCGCCTGTTCCATCCAAGCTCTCCCGATGAACACGACGCATTCCGTTGCCTCCCCATGAACACGACGCATTCCGTTGCCTCCCCATGAACACGACGACAACATTGTTTCTCCGTTCCGACCCAGCCATGTATACGAGCCCTGGCCGTACGTATGCGTGAGTAGGCGTTCAAGACCCCGCCTGTATGTACACATACGTGGCCGTATTTTCTTTCTTGCACCCTGGCCGCTGTACGTACGTGTAAATGCTACGTGCGCGCCTCTACTACGACACGTGCGCGCCTCTACATCGATCAGTATGTACGTACACGTTCGCAACCAGAATGACAATGCTACATACGCTTCGAGCAGGTGGGTCCCGACTGTCAGGCACTTCCTTGCCTGCGAAGATGTAGCTGGTGGGTCCCAGCAGTCAGGGAGCGAATCGTTTTTTTTGCCCGGACGCACTTCCTTGTGTGCGAAGATGTAGCTGGTGGGTCCCAGCAGTCAGGGGGAAATGTTTTTTTCACGAAATACGGTGGCCCGTCCGGTGGGTCCCGCTGTCAGGTGGAGGAATAATTATTTTGCACGTAATAAGGAGGCACTTCCTTGCTGCGGCCGTGGACCAAGCTGTCAGCCTCTCCACGTACAGTCCACGCCCGATGGAAGCCGTTCCTTGACCACGTTGACCACGCCATGCCGAGAGCACTAGGGCGGTGGACGACAGCGAGGCCTAGGAAGGGGACGATGCAGAGCCGGGGAAGACGCGGCAATGGATGCCCACACGTAGAGGAGTATGAGGGTTCACTGGTTCGCTGCGGTGTGAGGCTGATGTCGTCACAGAATAACAGGGGGTGTGGGTGAGTAGAGGGATGGCCTGGCCAGCGGTGGGAGTAGTAGGGGGCGATGAGGCCTCCGCCGCATCGCAGCCGGCCACGGGAGGCAGGAGCACGAAGCACGACCGGTGCTGGTTTGGGCGGCTGGAGCAAGAAGACCAGAGGTTGAAGAAGCACTACGACCGTTGGATGGACATTGTATGGTCACTGGAGCTAGAATCATGCATATTGACTTAGTTGACAAAGCCCTCCGTCCCCGTCAACTTAGTAGGCCCACAAGTCAGCCTCCCACCAAGGTGGGTCCCAGCTAGCAGGGGGTATTCATTTTTTTGAGTGTAATAAGGAGGCACTTCCTTGCGTGCGAAGATATAGCTGGTGGGTCCGAGCTGTCAGCGGCGGTAACATTTTTTTCGCGAAATACAGAGTCCCTTTCGGTGGGTCCCTGATGTCAGGTGGAGGAATCATTATTTTGCGTGTAATAAGGAGGCATTTCCTTACATGCGGCCGTGGACCCAGCTGTCGGCCTCTCCACGTACAGTCCACTTCAGATGCATGTCGGTCGTTGACCACGTTGACCAGGCCGCGCCGAGAGCACTAGGGCGGTGGACGACGGCGAGGCCTAGGAAGGGAACGACACGGAGGCAGGGAAGGCTCGGCAGTTGTTTCCCACGCGGAGGGGAGTACGACTATACGAGGGTTTACTGGTTCGTCTGCCGTCGCCAGAGAATAACAGCAGGTGTGGGTGAGTAGAGGGATGGCTAGGCCAGCGATGGGAGTACGATGGGACGGTGAGGCCTGCGCGGCAGCAGAGCCGGCCGCGTGGAGGAGGGAGCAGGCAGTCCCGCCGACGCCTGTTTGAGCGGCTGGAGCAGGAAGAGCAGAGATTGAAGAAGCACGACGGCCGTTGGATGGCCATCCAACAGTCACTGCTTGTGCGTCAACCTTTTTTTAGGAAAGCCTCAAATCTGTGGAAAACAACATACAACCCATCTGCCATTATTTCTAATAATTTACAACCCATTTGCTAATTATTAAGGTTTTTCTGGAGCCCATATTCTTTTTGTTAGCATTACAGCCCATATTGTGGCCACGATTAAAAAATTATACGAAATTTTGCATATTTCGGTGTGGTCCGAACTGTTTTTAATCCCGAAATTTCGACTCACATTCAAACTGATTTATAAAATAAATGTATATCAATATAAAATCCAACAAATTCTCCACGCATAAAAATTAATGTAATTTCAAATCTCGAAATGAAGAAAAGATATTTGAAAGTAATTGCCGGTTTGATGTGTTTTAAAAATGTACAACCCATTTCTCATTACTGATGGGCCATTTTCTCGGCTAGCCGAATGAAAGCTCTCCTCGTCTTGAAAGATTTTCAGCTCAACAGGCCTGACAAAGCGACTTACTTGGCAAATCACAAAAAAACTGGGCTGTGGCCGTGGACCCAGCTGTGAGCCTCTCCATGTTCAGTACTCTTCCAATGGAATGTCGTTGACCACGTTGACCATGCCGCGCCGAGAGCACCAAGGCGGTGGACGACAGCGAGGCCTAGGAAGGGGACGACGCGGAGCCGGGGAAGTCGCGACAGTGGATGCCCACGCGGAGAGGAGTACGAGGGTTCACTGGTTTGGCTGCGGTGTGAGGCTGCCGTCGCCGCAGGGCCTGGCTAGCGGTGGGAGTAGTAGGGGGCGATGAGGCCTCATCAGCAGCACAGCCGGCCACTGGAGGTAGGAGCAGGCGGTCTCCCCGGCGCTAGTTTGGGTGGCTGGTGCAAGAAGAGCAGCGATTGAAGAAGCATCAGGACCATTCGATTCAAATCCAATGGTTACTGCTGCTAGAATCGTCTGTTGACTAAGTTGACAAGCCCTGCGTACACATCAACGTAGTAGGCCCACAGGTCAGCCTCCCAAAAGGTGCGCCCCAGATGTCAGTGGGAGGAACCATTTTTTTCGCGTAATAAGGAGGCAGTTGATTGCGTGCGGCCAGGCCATCGGAGGGAGTAGGGTGGGCAGGGGAAGCCTATGTGGCATCACAGCGGGCCATAAGAGGAGGGAGCAGGCAGTCCCGCCGGCGCTAGTTTAGGCGTCTGGAGCAGGAAGATCAGAGATTGAAGAAGCATGTCGGCCATTGGATGGACATCCAACACTAGCTGCTGCTAGAATCATGTGTTCACTGACAAAGCCTTGCGTAAACAAGCCAGCCTTGAAATCTGTGGCGTGTACAACCCATTTGCCATTATTTTTATAATTTTTACTCTTTTTCTTATTCATATGGTATTTATTGCAGCCCGTTTTCCATTTTTAGAATTGCTGGCCATTTTCTGGTCAGTACCAGGGTCAAAAAATTAACTAACTATGTGGGAAATTTTGAAATTAAATTCGCAAAATTTTTGCTGGGGAACGAAATATTCTTAATGCAAAAATTAATAGCCATACTAAAACAAATTAAAAATTAATTAGTACTATGTCATGTTAAATCCAATGAAATACATATAAGATATCAGTGAAGAACAAAAACAAAAAAAGAAACTTATATCCCATTTGCTATATTTTTTTTGGAATTTTCAACCCTTTTGATATTACTTTTAACAGACATTAACCATACTCTTAAGCCAAGCCGGAATGCATCCCTCCTCGTCTTGAAAGATTTGCAGCCCAGTAATTCGGAGAAAACAAATAGGCCTAGCTTGGGTATTCTTCAAAAAGAAATACTGGGCTACCTATTTTCCCAAAGAACTAGTGCATGAGCATTTATCTTTATTTATTTGTTTATTTACTTATTTATGTTTAGGGGACCATGAGCATGTACCTGGGCCGGATTCATGTGAGAGCCTCCCTTCCAGTTAATTATGGGCTTCTCTATTGGGCCTTCATCAGTGGGCTGCATGTTATCAACAAGTGGAAAATGTGTTCCGAGTTTCAAAAAAAAATGTATTCCGTATGATAAATAGTATGCGCTACGTACGGTACGGGGCACTAAAGGATCGAACCGTGTGACGACTTCCAAAACATTGTGTTTGTCGTTCAAACAACACATTTATTCAACCAACAGACGAAATATAGTACTGATTGTACATTGAAAACAGCAACAGCAGCAACCAGGGCTGGGGGTGCAACAGAAGCAGTAAGCAGGCCAGAAGAGTGAAGACGCAGCTCTCTCTTCCAAACCAAACATCAGCCATTATTACAAAAGGGCTACCAAAAAAGAACAAGTGTATGAATCAAACTAAATAAAGATCCTACTACACCAAGTGTACGCATCTAACTAACTGGCTCAGTTAGACGTTACTATTTATTAAGCTGTGGAGATTGGCTGACGGCTTGAACCAGATGGGTGCCTGACGGGGGAAACTCCAGCCAGCAGGTCGAAGTCTGATACTTGCGATCCTCTCTCCTACTTTGGGCTGCAGAGAGTGGCGGCACATATCAGGGTATGGTGCATGCAGAGACGCATGGTACACTGTGTACACACAATTTTGCCTGATGAATGAAACCGCGCTGCCATCATGATCCTTGCCGTCGGTTATCTCCTAGTTAATCGGATAATTCAGTCCGACAAACAAAGAGCGTGTACCAAGGCTACTTACCAGCCTCCAGTCAAAAATTCCTGAAGGCCCAGAGAAGCTGGGATCCTGCTCAAAGACCTTGCAGTGACTGTGATTGTATTCCGCGAAACAACACGTCCGGTACGTGCGAACGATCATCAATCTTTCGCCGTCGTCTGATCGAGCCAGGAACCACCTGCAACTGCCATGCCGCTTTTCTTTGAAAGGTTCTAGGATTAGGAAGGGTAGGGACACCAGGCGGCCTACAACATCATATCAAGTTGGAGTCAAATAAAAAAGGGATCTTGGTTTAGTGAATCTTAAGAACATCATGTTATGAGCATGAATATTTTTTCAGCAAATATTGACAGTAATATAAGCAAGCCATCATGATATCATAGGAAAGTAACATACTGCTGTAGCAGCCGTTTGTAGCAATGACTGGAGTAGGCCAGCAATACGTCCAGCCATAGAAGGAGTCGACAGCGTAAATGAAGCCCCTGTGTTCAATGGCATCAGAGAACCATGGAGGATGTATGATCCTGCGATGGACGTGCAAATTTATCCACTTACTGCAGTGACCTGTCAGATAGGCGAGACCGTGGTTGAAGAACGCAATTAGCCTGAAGTCTTTATAATTCGCAGATCTTGTGGGCACTTGGCAGATTACAACCTTGAGCAAATCAAACTTGGTATCATGTTGGCTACTGTAAGATTCCGAGTATTCTGGGCCGCGGTGCCAAAGCAGTGCAGTGTTAATCGAAGGAAGGGGGATCAATCGCTGGGTGTAGACCTCCACGAGCATCCAGCTGCCGCGACCATCGACAAGCACCATCCAAGACGTGTTCATGCCGACCCAGTACATACTGTTAATGTAGTTGAGGCTGACGGGGATCGGATCGCAGTCAAGGGGTTGATGCTCGCCACCCTATGATCGTTATGCAGCGTGACATGCCGTTTCTGAAGATCAGGCGACATCAGCAAGCAAGGAGCTGGCTTAAAAAGCTCCAGCCTGAGGGCTTTGAGTAAACGGTACAGCCCCGACGAGCACGCGGCGAGCGGCATGGTACTGAGATTGTCCACACACGAAACAATGAGCTTGATTACCTCTGTGCGGAGCGAATTCCAGCCACTCTTTCGGCGGACGCTGCTCGGTTCTGCCATTGTTAGTGCTTGGGGTTTGGACGAGGGGGGGAGGCGCCTTAGCGGGGATGGAAGATTGGACGAGATTGACAAAGATGGAGAAGCGAATATGTGCTGCGGGAAGTGGACAGGTGATGATGACTATAGCATGCCGCTTGACTTACGAGACACATACCAGCAGCGTAGGGTCATGTCGATGCCAGACAACTTGCTTGAGTGATCACAGTATAGGTACTCCCTACAATGCTATGCCCTAACTTGCTTGAGTAGAGTAGGACTCTGCTCTACTACTAGCACCGGAGGATTAGTATATTCTAATCTAAAATAGTTACAAACTTCAATGCCCGAGCATGGAACTACTACGAACCGTGCTCAAAGACCGTGTCTACGTGGTGTTTGGACATGGGTGACAACCTCAACGCCAAGGGTGCTGCTCCCGTTGCACCGTATGTGTTTCTGTCCTTCCTGTTCGAAATCGTGGTAAAATTCATGTTCCTACTCTGTATCCTACTACTATGCTAGTCCACATGATTAGTTGCGAACAATGACTTCTTCCCCGACCTCGGCAACCTCATCCTCGACGACATGGCCGACAACGTCAACGTCGGCAACCAGTGAGATACAGGGTGTAGGAAGCGGTTTGGGAATTTGCATGCCTTTCCAACCAGTGAGATACTCCATACAAAGTACGACAGAGAAATAACCACAGAGAAGGAAGCTAAAAGTAAACAATCAAACGAGCATTTTTGCATTGAATCATTTCACAAGCTTGACTAGTGCTGTTTTTCTACTTTTACGAAAACCGCATCGTAATGTTAAAACGTGCATTTGCACGTACATAAGTAATAGTAGTACTCCATCCGTCAAGGTGTATAAGTCTTCCCTCCTTCTTGGTCACGGTGCACAACCGAAGATGACTTATTGACCTAGACGGAGGGAGTAGCATAGTCTGCAAGCATATATCGAGAGAGATGTGTAGTGCGATAGTGGAAAAAAATTACTCGTATGTGAGACCAGGTCTCACGGTGAGCAGGTGAGACCCGTTTTGATGGATGACACGTGGCTTTTAAGTGGGGGTGGGGGATACTTTATGATTTGTGAATGCCACGTGTCATCCATCAGGATGGGTCTCATAGAATTCTTTTCCTGCGATAGTATATAGTAAAGTTTGTGCTATATGCACGTACTTGCAAAATGCGTACGAATACACAAGGTTTCCAAACTTTCCCTTTTACATACTTAATTAAGGACGCTAAAAATTCCTGAACATTCGGGATTTATCATTTGCGTCCCAAAATTATGAGATCGCCTTACGAAACAAAAATTATACTCCTCCTAAAAGCCACGGCGCTCGCAGGAGCGCTTGTGGCACGCCACGAGTGCCCTGGTGCGCGGCCGTTTCCCAGCGCGCCGACACAACGCCTCTTCCTCAGCCTTGCAACTCGCGAGGTGCTGATTGGCGGCTTGCCGGCAGGCGAGCGCGATCTCACCAGTGTGGTGATCCGGCGCCAACAGGTACTCCTCCTCGCTGGAAGCGTGCACCCGGTCCACGTACCGCCAAGCGTAGATGAGGCGCTTGGGCCCGACTGCACTCAGGGCGTCGGCACGGGCCTCCTCCGCCATCTTCACGGCCCTCGCACGAGCCTTCTGCCAAAGAGCCAATTGCCTGACTCTCTCGGACGCGACATAGGCCTCCCAGGTAGCTTGTTCCGCGGTGCGCTTCTCTTCCTCGGCCTTCTTCTCCGCCTCTATTTTGGCGCGCTCTGTTGGAGGCAAATCCTCCCACAAGGCGACATCCATTTCTTTCCAAAGCTCCTCAAGGCTGGGGGGGGGGGGGGCTCGGCAGGCGGCGCGGCATTCTCCTCATAGCGGGGAGCCGACGCATCCTCCAGCGCGCGTGCTGGCGAGATTGGGAACGCCGACGCGTCCACCTCGACACGTCGCGGCGAGGAGCGGAACGCCGACGCGTCCTCCTCGACTAGTGGCGGCGAGGAATGGAACGGCGATGCGTCGCGTAGCGGCGAGGGGCGGAACACCGACGCGTCCTCCTCGACTAGTGGCGACGAGGAATGGAATGGCGATGCGTGACCGTCCGCGCAGTGCAGCGAGGGGCTCCTAGGGCTTGGGAGGGGCGATGCCATGGTGGTCGACGTGAGAGGGAGGGGGAGGAGATAGCAATGAGCATGAACGTGAGGGGGAGGAGATAGCGATGTCGTGGGAGGCACAGTATTTATAGCGAGTAATGGCACACCTACGTATGATATGGACTGAGCTGCACTGACTTAACTGCCGGTCCAGTTGCGTCACTGACATGTGGGCCAGACCCCTGTTGGGCCCATATGTCAGTGACCGAATGCACCTGCAGTTAAGTAACAACTATGTGGGCATATTTGTTGGAGTAAATTACGGGGGAGCGAAGGGGTGGAAATATTGCTGGTCACAACGGATTGGACGAGCGTGGGGGGAGGAGAGTCATGCATGCAGATTTTTTCACGCGGGGTGGAGTGGTGGGACTGCCGGAGGGAGAAGGAGAGTTTGGCAGGCATATTGTTTCCACACATGCAGGGGAAAAAATTTGGAGACGAACGGGCCTCCTGTAGGTATGGGGAATGGTGCATAATAAGTCATCTTGCATGCCGGGCTAGGTATAGTCTCAAGTCATTAAAAACAAACACGCCCCACACATGTTCATATTTCAAGGTGCACTAAATTAGTGCATGCGATGATTAAGGCTGGCCATAATGGTGGTATCTTAGCTGGTATCATGCACACGGGAATACCAAACATGCTGATGTGGCAAAGAATTAAAGAAGAGAGGGGGGTTAGAGTAACTAGAGTTCATGCATGCATTGGTAAACACATTTTTTTGTGGAGAACGACAGCACTAGTTGAGTACTTTTGCATACTTCAAAAACTATTCCACAATGTGTCAACATTCACAATGTCAAATCAATATTTTTACACTCATTATAAAACGTAGTTCTTATACTCCCTCCTTCCATCTATATAGGGCCTAATGCGTTTTTCGAGGCTAACTTTGACCAAATGTTAGAGCAATAATATATGACATGCAACTTACACAAAGCACATCATCAAATTCGTATGTGAAAAGAGCTTTCAATGTTATAATTTTCACATTATGCATGTCATGTAGTATTAATTTTATCAATAGTCAAAGGCGGGCTTAAAAAACGCATTAGGCCCTATATAGATGGAAGGAGGGAGTACTCATTATAATCAGTACTCCCTCCGTCTAGGTGAGCAAGTCATCCTAGATTGTGCACTGTGACCAAGGAGGAGGGGAAAACGAGAGATCTTAATGTTTATTTGCTAATTAATAACATTGCATGCAATGAACTAACCACTGCATGTCGTGTTTGGTAGTCTCAAGTCATTAAAAGCATGCACACCCACATCTCCTATTGGTTGATATGTCAAGAAACAAGAAACAAGGTAGAAGTTAATGCACCGCGCCTAAGTGTTTTGGAAGCATTGTAGATATTGATATTTTTAGTATAAATTTGGTCGTGGGATTTCATTGATGCCTGTCAAAGCGTTGCCAGGTCTGCTATGTGTGACCTGAAGATGAAAGCATTGAGCATCTCGAAGTTGATCAACAATCTTCAATTGTCAAAGATTAGCTGTTCGGCCAATATGGTGGCACACTTAATCGCTAAGTATAGCTTTGACAATAGATTAGATGGTATTCTTGTAAATAACGTACCGCCTTGTGTGGTGAATATTGTATCAAATGAGTGTACTGGTGTGGCTGGTTAATTAATATAAGGTGGTGTTCAAAAAAAAAGTATAAATTTGGTCAAACACTTTGCAAACGGTTGACGGGAGTAAAAAGGACCAGAGGGAGTATCATGCATGCGGAGTTGGCAAAAATAATTGCTTGTCTAAAAAAGGCAAAAAAATGCTCATTTATAGCCGGTCGAAGTCTCAAAGGGCGCGACCACGCGAGGGAGGCGAAGGTCGTGGGAGGCGCGACGTTTGACGGAATTAAGTGAAGTTACATCCATGCGCCGACATGGCGTGCGAACAGGCAGAAGCTATACCGTCAGGCCTACGATATGGGTCTAGTAGACATGACATCTAGTGGGTCCCGCATAGTTCTCGAGAACTCTTTGGGGGCTTGCAGCCGTTTATCCGCCGGGCAAGCCAGCAACCCCACGCCGTTCGCACGCCCTACTTGTCCTCGTCTTCTACCTTACAACAGTTCGCTCCCAGTCGTCCAGTCCTTTCACATTAGTTCGCTCCCAGTTTTTTTTGCGGGGTACAATAGTTCAACTTCTCCTAACCCTCCTCCAAAATCCATGGCCTCCCAAATCTCCGTGGTCGCCACTGAGTACCAGGTTAGAGCCATCACCGGCGATCAGTTCATCGTCATCTACACACGTGGATCCGAGACGGTGAAAGCATGGCTTGCTCGCTTCCTACGCATGTTCAACAGTTCAACGGATGAGTGGGTCGCTGGGCTAGATGTTGAGTACACCACAGTCCTGGGACGAGAGAAGGATCTAAAGGACGAAGAGAGGAAGAAGCCCGCCGTGATCCAGGTTTGCGTACATAACGTTTGCTTGGTCTACCACATATGCCATGACGACGTTGAGTGTTAGGATTTTAAGAACTTCCTCAAGGAAAAAAGAGTGAAATTCGTTATTGTATGCTTTAAGAACGACAGTGACGTCCTGCGTCGGATAGGTCTCGTTGTAGGCCAGCCCTTCGATCTCCAGAAGGCAAGCCTGGTGTCCTCCTCTCAACCTTCAATGCTGACCTTGGCAGCAGCCATGATTGATCCTTCGTACGCTAAACTGAAGAAACCTCATCACGAGTTTCATCATGCATGGGAGTCGAAGACATTAGATGAAGATCACATCCTGTACGCAGCAATGGATGCCTACCTTTGTTTAAATGATCTACAAGGGTTGGATGAAGAAGCAGAGCCCAGTGTCCGGTTCAAGCAAAGAAGCGTCGGCGAAGAGGAAGAGGAAGACGGACGAGGACGAAGTCGGGGACGTGGACTCGGACTCCAAGTAGGTGGCAGTGTCGTCTCTCATGTTGGTTCTACTGCAGTGTCAAGCAGACTAGTTGCTTATTAGTTTATTTTCAAGGGTGTGTTGTGCTGAGGCCCCAGCAGAACTATGTTTATGTTCTTTCTCATTATTTGAACTCTTTAGTACGTACAACAGTACTAGTACTATGTCTTACTACTATTCTTCTTGCAGTTGGTACTACTGCTCGTATCTTCGTGTTCCTACTGTACTTAATACGCTCGTACTAGTAGTATAATTTGGGTCAGTCGATTTGTGAAAGAAGTTCGATGGAGCGAAGGAAGAAGACGGCAGAAGAGGTGGAAGAAGCCCTTCTAGCCATCCATGTTGCATCAAACGGCTCACATGAGTCGACTGACCCAAATTGCTCCTTCAGATTGCAGGATCCACGTGGCATTCAAGGTCTCGAAGGTAGATTTCGCGTCCGCACCCGGTTTGTGGGCTCGACGCGCGCGCGATCGGCTTCCGCCGCGACAGCCACCATGCGCGCCTCCTCCGCACGGGCAGAGACGACAATGACACGCTAGTTCCTCCTCGCCGGCGTGCTGGAGCAGGCGCTCATCCTCCTCTTCGTACGCTGCGTGCATAGACGCGGCTCCACCAGCTGCTCACGTGCTTGGCAGCGTAGCGGCATCGTGAGGAGGGACTGCAGACGATGTAAGCAGGCGAGCCTTCGGCTTCATGGCACAGGGATGGCAGGGACACGACGGTGATGGGCGAGAAATTGTTGGCCGGAGCAGGCGGGCACCGGCATGCGCAACGGCGGCGGCATATTGATGAGTGCGCGTGTGGGAGCTTACTTTAGTTTTATATATAAGGTTGGTCAAACTTAAAAGAAAACCGTACTAGTACACGTAAACATTAGACTTAGGCAGCGCTTTTATTAGTTACTAGCTTATGTTCTTGCCCATTGTGACCAGCCTTAGTACCACGGCCACGATACGGAATCCTATGCAAGCGCGTGAATCGCGGCTGCGCAGTCGATCGAACGGTGCGTCACCGTGTCGCGCTCGAAGGACATCCACCGAACCTTTTTGTGTGTGTGAAAACAATCCTCGAATATTACTCAACTTTTTTTCCTGTGAAAGTTCTTGACGCTGCAATATTTCCATATATTTTAATTTAGCTCCAGTTCGTGTTTATTTGGATTTGGACGTTTTAGGTGCGCCCTAGTTTTTTTAATACTAATTTTGTGTGTGTGACTGAGAGAGAACGTGTGTATGTGTCCATATGTGTGTTGTGGTGGAAGGGCAATGTGGAGACAGTGTGCGTGTGATACAGACATAGAGAGGTGTGAATGTGCAAATGATCGTGCATGAGTGAGACACAGACAAATGCCGATATGTTGTGTATACATGAGAGAACGGTCTTCTAGTTTACTTGTGTGTGTGTGAGAGAGAGAGAGGGAGAGAGAGACAGACAGAGAGAGGAGCATCCGTAACACAACAACCATCTCTCTCGATTCGTCCGTCCCTCGCATGGTCGCATGCAACACATGCATCAACGCCCACATTTTGACACCCTCACCCGGCCCCTGCCCACCTCAAGGCCCGCACAATCTCTTCGTGAATACCCATTTCTATCCTTAGGTTTGTTTTCTCTCAATCTCTCTCTCTCTCTCACACACACACACACACACACACAGAGACATAAGCTGCACAACACACACACACACACACTCCCCCGAGCACACAATTCATCCCCATCCAAGGTTATACGGCGACCACTCTCGCTTGTGCTTCTTTGCACCCCAACATGCACAACACCTCAATCTTCAAAGAGGGCAACAAGCAGATCGAAGACGGCGGCGACACCGCGCTAGAAAATGCGGGGTCATTTGGAAGCAGGGTGATGTGACGACGGCTGACTGACTCCTCCCCCCACCCTCTCTCTCTCTTGCACAAAATTACCAATCCCTCTCTCCCCCGCAAAAAATTGTCAATCCCTCAACCCACGAGATCCTTCCCCTCTCGTCCATGTTTTTCCTGCTCTCTCATCAAACATGTTGTCTCTTCTCCTTCCACGTATACAGAATCAAGATGCACACGCATCTCATGTATATTACATGTATGCATCTTTCTCATAGACCTAACTTCTTCCTCTCTCTTTCTCTCTCTATCTCTCTCTCTGTGTCTCGTTAGGTTTGTCTCCTACCCTCTCGTCCACATACATACAATCTTTCCCACCCTATCTGCTCCATCTTCAAAAGCTCTCTCTACACGTTTCATTCACACATTGGGATATGTCAAAATGTTGCTTCTATAATGGCTGATGTAGAGTTATGGTTGTTCTTGTTGCATCCTACAAAGTAATAATATGAAATGCATTTAGATTCTCATTTGACTGGGATTATGTGAGTTTGTGCATGTTGTGAAGTACTATAGACCTTGTATACATCTTGGGATTCGACAATGATTGTAACTATTGAATTGTATAGACCATTACATTCGAAGTCAATAGCCTAATATATTTATTTCACAATTTCAACAAATGATTAGTTCACTACAAACTAAGAAAACAAATGTGTACTCCCTCTGTTTTTATTTAAGTCCGCGTATTAGCATTGGTCAAAGTCAAGTTTTGTAAACTCTCAGAAAGCTTATAACAAAAAATATTAACATATACAATAACAAATAAATAACATTAGATTCATTATTGAATGTACTTTCACATCATACATATTCGTTATGGTAAATGTTTATATTTTTCTATAAACTTGGTCAAACTTTAGGAAGTTTGACTTCGGTCAAACCTAATATGCAGAGTTTACTACTACTACTCGCTAGTTGCTTAGCCGAATCACTCAACACGCCACACGGGGAGTCCAGTGTCACAAAATTTTGAGGTCGGCAGGAAAATCTCCCACGACCCTGATTCGAGCAGTGGGAAGTTACCATCATAGCCTTCGGAACAGGCCTACGGATGACGCTTGGTAGGGGGCTGTTTTCGTAACTTCAGGTTCACCCTACCCAGCCAACCCCACCCCGGCACCCAGAGTAGTACACCTGAATACTCCCCAATTTCTATCCCCAGTGCAAAATAACCTTCTCCATGGCACCACAGCCTTCGTGCTCCTCCCCTTTACATTGGCGCACTCGTCCACCATAGTGCATCTGCCTAATCGACGACCTCGTACGCCGCACTAGAGCCGGTCCACCGTCGTCGTCGTACACGGAGCCTCTTCCCCGGCATCGTCTTCCACGGTCTCGTATCTGCTTCCTGGAAGCCGACGCCAAGCGCAGAAGTATCACCGTCGTGGACAATGAACGGACTCCCGTTGCTGACCATGACTCACAGAGGCCTCTGCGACCATCATTCTCCTCCTCGATTGGTAATGTGTGTATTGAATCACTTAGCAATACATGTGTAGTTCCAATTTTGTTCATACCTACCCTTCAAATTTCCTGGTTGCTATTGTTCCCGTAAAAGTAATTGGTTATAGCCTCCATTGTGCAACAAAATATCAGCTTGTAATTGTGCACCGCTCCTGTATCGCGTTGTGCTTGGGTAGGTTTTTCATCTGCAACCAGTAGTGTGGCAAATGATGGAAAGGTTTTTAGAACTAGCAAAATGCCCCTGCGTTGCACGCATCAAGATGCATTTGTATGAGTAGTTTATCTTGTTGGAGATGCTCTAACATGACAGACGAGTGCTTTAATGTTGCCCACAAGATGCATGAGTATTACTAGTAGTATATTTTTCTTGCCATGTTGAGATTTTAAAACCACGAGTGCGAACATGCAGAGGAGCAATGAAGATCAAACACGGGATATTCGGGACATCTTCAAGGAGCGTGGCAAGTTAAAGAGGAGCTGCACCGAACCTGTAAAACGAGCTTTGGTAAGTAACACCCTTTCAATTACTTTCGTGTAGCCTCGTGTTCTTCGATGTGTATATGTTGTAGTTTCTATTTCTCTTAAGCGTGGTGTTCTTCGATGTGTAATAAGAAGAGTCTTAATTGTCCTAATGCTTTCGTTTTTAGCTTCATGTAGGAAGTGGGTGTTCTCACCTTGTAGTCTGTTTTTATTTATTTATTCCTTTTGAATTCACTTCTCCGAGTTCTGTTTATCTGGCTTCTACTAAATGGATCTAGGTTGCTCTGAGCATTGATCTAAAAAAGAAGTAACTTCATGCCAGGATGCAGTTCCTGCGAGGAGGGAAGTATGGTCAACCTCGAGATCATGTTTCCAAAATGAGGCTGGATTACACACAAGATGCTAGTTCCCTAATGATGATGGATTAGACACAAGGTGCAAATTCCCAGATGATGCTGGATTACACACAAGCCAGGTGGAGTCGTCAGCTGTTCGTGTCCTCGTGGAATTAGTAAAGGCTGAAAGAAAGCATGCAGCAGCCCTTGAGAATGTACCCGAGTTCCTGAAGAAGCGAAAAGAGAAATCAGATGCTCTCTTCACCCAAGCCAAAGAAGAGATGGAAGAAGCCAGAAATAAGCTAGCAGAGGCAGAGCAGGCTAGGCGTCTCCTGCTATCTAAAACTGTTGTCAATACAAAATTTCCTTCATAATAGCTAGGTTCAAATGTTTATCCAGTCAGCATGCCTGTTGTGATGTCCGTGCATCTACTGATGTGGCACAAAATGTTTTTTTGGGTCATGTAATAACAGCAATTACTTTCCAAACAATAATAGACGAAGCATTGGACATGGTATAGTTCACGCGCAAGCCCGACATTCCAAGTTCAACTTCCACATCAAACTCATGTTCACAGATATCTGCACATTCATACATAATGTCCACAACCATGATTCAGTTCAAAGCCCAAAAAATGTGAGGAGATTATAAATAAAGAAAATCCTCTACTAGTTCCTGCTACCAGTGCAAGCACAACAAGTCAAGACCATGCGTAAATTAATTATACTGTAGTCATTTTGTGTGTTCTAAAATGCCCGCCGGCTCGCGGAAGGACATGTTGCCAGCACGCGCGGATTCAATGAAGGCAGGTGGGGCAGTCTTAAGCTGGTTGCATGCGGTGAGGAGGCGTGCTCAGCTGGGCCTGCAGCGAGTGTGGCCCTCTTGGCTGGCACGCCGGTTCAATGCCTGCGCTATGAAAGGTCGCGTCCGTGTCAGAGCAATCACTCCCTCCAGTCCTTTTTTGTTTGGGTATAACAAAATCTCGTTTCCATTCACATTTTAGTGGTAGGAGCTGTGCGTGTGTGTCTGTGTGTGTGTGAGAGAGAGGAGACAGTTGTCGGGGTTGTCTGATCGGTAAACAAATGAATAATGTCAGTCTGGGATGGAGACGAAAAGGAGACCGCAACAAATGTTGTGTCTACAGGAGAGATAGAGAGAGTAATTTTAGTGGTATGAGTCATATGTAGAGACATATAGGGTGTGTGAGAGAATCCCATAGAGAGAATGACAAAGTGAAAGACGAGTGGAGACTGTGTGTTTGGCGGTGAAAAAGAAAGCTTAGGTACCGAGTGATATGAGAGAACAGTAGAGACGTGAGAGATAATGAAAACCGTGTAATTTATAATGATAGGGAGAGTGTGACACTTCTCAAGGGAGACGTCGAGAGACCATGTTTGCGAGGATAGGAGCAACATGAAGTGAGCGTGCAGGTGAGCTGGATAAAAGAGAGTGATAACTACCTAAAGGAGCATGCATGCGAGAGAGATGGGCGTGAAAGGAGTGAACAAAAAAGGGATTCAAATATTTGAATTCGAGATGATGATACATGTAATCCATGCTCGAACCAAAATTGATCTATCAAACATGCATACTCATATGAATTCACACACATCTATGTTATTTAATATGTAGATATTACTGATCCATACATTTTAGTAGAACATAATTTGGTTAAATTTTTTCGAATTCAACCTTAAGATTTCGAGATCGATGTATTTGTAAATCATATGATACATATAAAGGAGCAGAATTCTTTATTGTGCTTTTGAAAGTATATATATAAAAAATGATCTATATAGAATGTAATTCCAATTGAAAATGGATCCCGCCCGAAAAAATAGAATACAAACGGGATTCGAATTGAGTTGGCATGGTAAATGTGCACTCTGCAAATTTGAACGAAGCGGGGAAAGTTGCAGTAACCGCGCGAAACCAAAATCTACGAGATGGAAATCACTACTGCCTATCCCTGCCACGCAAAGCCTATATGCTGGGTTTCTGTAGGTTTGGATAGGGGTAGGTTTGTAATTTCACCCAAACGTGACGTAACCGCCTCTCACCCGGATTCATACACGGTGGGCGCCAAAACACAGTGTGTCCTCGGCCGAAATCAACTCCCTCCCCAATTCATATTCATACACGGTGGGCGCCAAAAGCAAACTCCCGTCGGCAAATATTCAGTGTATGCGAGATTACCGTCATATCCCCAATCGACTAGTGTTGTTGTGATGTAGTAGAAATTTGAAACGGGGGCTAAGTTTGTAAATTTCCTCACATTTGTGACAAGCGCGCCCTGAATACATGGTTCCCCCTTCCTCTCTACCTCCCTTTTCCCCATTCGTACTCCATGGGCGACAAAACACCCTCTCCACCCCACCCTCCTCCGTCCGCCGCCGTCCGCCACCCCATCCACCGCCGTCCTCCTCCACCATGCCAGAGTTGATACCCCGACGCCACCGTCCATTACAAGAGATCGACATCTCTCATCCACGGCTTCAGACCGGGATCCTTGCATCCCGTCCTCTCGCTTCATCCCCGCCGTTGTCCACCTTGCCGGCGCCGCTCCTACGACGGTCTCGTCCATCGTGCCCCGCCGCCAACGTCTACCCTCCTAGATCTGCTTCCACGCCGCCGACAGCCATCGCTACCGCAGCACTATCAAATTCTCAGCAGATGCGTACATGGCGCCGCACCAGAGGCGGTACTCTTTCGTATCTGCTCAACTTATTTATCGCAGCAAGAAAATAGATCGCCACTGCTTTACTTTGATTTCTTGTCTTGGTTGCAAAGTTGCCTTTGTCCGATTTGCACCTTCAGATCCGCCATGGCACGCTCAATACCATACTCGCAATGCTTATGATTTTCCCCTTTTTATATTCCACACTAGTTAAATCACAGTAGACTAAATTTCAAAATTGGGTCAGTCGATTTTTCAGAGCTCGCCGGAATTCGCCGATGCGATCGAAGGGGCTCGGGTGGTTGTGGGGCCTCGCCGAACAAAGAAAACTCGACGCGGGTGGGGGTGGGGGTGGCGGAGGAACACAGGCGGTGGGGGCCGGTGGTCCGGCCGGCGGCCCGTGCGGTGTTCTGTATGGGAAGAATCAGAGACGAGGAAGAAGAAGGGTTAGGAGACGTAGGATCTTCATCCAACCGCCTGAAATGGTCGAGAGACAGCTATGAGTTGCATTCTTAATGCGCTCTGGTTCATCATGTGTGGGCACTGCGCAACCAACATTTTATTATCCAAAATCTGCTTGCTCTTCTTTACCATGCTCCTCTTCCGTTCTTCTTTAATATGTACTCTCTCTGTTCCTAAATACAAGTCTTTGTATAGATTCCACCATGGACTACATATGGAGCAAAATGAGTGAATCTACACTCTAAAATGTACCTGGATACATCTGTATGTGATCCATAGTGGAAATCTCTACCAAGACTTATATTTTGGAACGGAGGGAGTATGATAGTAGTACAGTATGTTCCTTGTACTAAAGATGAGCAGGGACATTTGCAGTGTAGAGGTCTATACGGTCGGTTGTGATGGACACTTTGAGCCTCTTTGATTCGTAGGATCTTGTGAACATAGGAATAGGATTTGTAGTGGCATGCCCACTTGAATCCTATAAGAATAGCAAGGAAATGGGGGGGGAGCTATGTCGCCTTTGAGAGTTACATTGATATTAACAGTACCGCACCTTCACCTGAAGAGAGCTGGTATCCGAAGCCTTTCTAGCCGTACTGGCAATACTAGCACATATATTCCAGCAAGTTCCACTTTGCTGATTTTACTCTGATGCTTAAGGTTTTCCCGTTATATCTACACTATGATCTGTGTAGCTGCTTTGTGTCGCACTAGCAGCAGTCCACTCTTGAAGCTAAACACTGCAATGACTTACAAAATTGGCACCAAGGCATTGAGTGCCATTCTGGATGCAATGAAACTCATACGCTCCCCACCTGTTGATTCTTGTTCAGAATATGATCCTAATGACTATTCTAACCTCGAGGAGTCAAAGGCAGATGGCATGTCCTGTTCACCCATCAAGGTGCCTGTTCTAATTTGGCAATGTTTTATTGATTGTAGGTATCTTGCATATGTTGTCTTGCATTTCTTATACTTTGTTGCACCGCCATCTGCTTAGTTTACTCATCATATATGTCGAGATGCCATGCCCATCCATTATCAATACATATTCCATGTGTCATCATACCATGTTTTTCCACTCAAATGTTGTTCTTGTGCATCAGACATCAAAAAGGAAGAGGGTGATTGCCGAACCTGAAGGAGCACCAGCAAAGTCCTTGAAAAACATGGTAGTGCCGGAGAAATCAGACAACACCCCACTTATATTGGTTGTACAACTAGTGACACAAAACGTAGGACCGACTCCAGTAGACTGTACCCATACTTCACTGGCCACACCACTAGCCCCACCACACAGGACCTGCACTCTAGCAAAAGGTATACCGATTTCATTTGCCATAGCACCAGCTGTACCACAGAAAAATCCCACTCCAGCAAAAAGTACAGCAAGTCCACCGGCCGAAGACCTATCCCAACTGTAGAGACGGCCAATTCCTGCAGATTGGAACCCCATTCCATTTATTCCCAGTTTAAAAGACAATGCTTTCAATGTTGGTAGGGACTACGTGCATATATTCCCATCATGGGAAGATTATTGTAAAGACAAACACCATTTTCACATCTTCCTGTCCAACTTACGTGTAAGTGCTATTATTCATGGCTATTATTTTCCTGTTTTCTGCTGATTGAACACATCAATGATTTACATTACATTGTTGTAACCAGGCGAGGGTCAATCTGGATAGTCATGACGAGCAAAGCTTGCATGTGCTTTTCAAGGAAGCATTGCAGCAGTATCGTGTTACCTGGGGAAATCACACTTTGATGGCAAGTCTATAAACAAATTTCTGGTGAAGTCTCATGTGCTAAATTTAGAAGACATTGAATGGAAAAACCTTGTTATGCACTGGTCTCGTTCCCAGGATGAGGTACTGTCTATGAAATCACATGACAATTTGAGCTTCTACTTTTCCGCATGTGCCTTACGGATCTTTTTTGCAGGAAATCTGCTCGAAGAAGAATTCCGGTTTGACAAGAACGACATGATATCTCAAATATGCTGCCCGCTGCTTTGCTCTTGTTAGTACATGTTGTCCTGTATCACTGTACTTGCATACATACCTAGTTCATTATGTGATAGCAGTATGCATGATAGCTTGCTTATCAATTGTTCGCCCCAAATTATCTGATCTGTATGAATGGTTACATTAGTGTAGAATATATCCAATGCCGATGTTTTTTTTTGCTCTGCATTGTTCTTGTAAGTACATGCTGTCCTTTATTAGTGTACTTATAATGATAGGTAGTTGTTCATGTACCATCACTCTGCAGCTTATTTTCCTTTGCCCTCCATTTTCTACACATCAGATCTATATTTACTCTTACCATAAGGTTGGTACTGAAGAAGTTTAGTTGTGCATTGCTCTTGGATGTACCTTTTGCCTGTATCGCTGCACTTACATTTATAGCTACTTGGTTATGTAGCATCACTCTTCATCTTATCTTAAATATTCTCCATTTTTTCGTATATTATCACATCTATATTTACTCTTAACAAAGTGTAGAATAAATGCAATGCTTTTGAAGAAGATTCTGTTGTAAACTTCTTGAATTGCCCCCCATCAGCATGGACAAGGCCTTTATAGAGCCTGTCTTCACCAATAATGTAAGTTTGTCCATCTCAAGCCTTCAAACTTTGTTGTATATATTTGGTTAGGCATGACTGCAACAGCTGTTTATTTTTGGTGTTTGCATCCAATTGCTTGTTTAAAGTTTATTATATGTAGTTCATAAACAAAAGTTCGTCCTTTCTCAATTTAAGTTTTCAGTTGTACAACCAAGTTCCTTCTTCATACCATGTAAATTAAACTATACAGAGCAAGTGATCTTCTTTTGCACTGCATGTATGCTTCTGTTCTTCATCTGTAATCCAGTGGTGTGGTGAACCTACCCACTACAACACAATGTCATATTCTGCAATGTCTTAACTATGAAAAATGTCATATCATTCTACTATTATTTTAACCGTCTCTTTATTTGCCATTCTGAAATGGTATAAATTGACAGCACACTAACCATTGATACTTATGAGTTCTTGATCTGTAATCCAGTGGTGTCGTGAAGCTGCCAACTCCGTCACAATGTCATTTCCTTCCATGTCTTGACCTGAACAATACCATATTGTGTTAATGCAAATTTAAACTGTGTCACTTTATTCGTCAGTAAGAAATGTGATGAATTGTCAGCACTGATACTTTTATGTGCAAAACTTGTCATATGTCTGCTTGTTTATCTTTCAGAGTGAGGAAGATATAAGTGTTGAACAAGCGCAGTCTCATCATCTTGCTCAGCTGCTTGCGCTGCAGCTCCCCAGCAGGGCTAACCTTTCTTGAACTCTATTGAAGTGCTGTCGGTTTTGTATATTATTTTGTCGGCGTGTTTAATTGCACTAGTGGCGATCTTTGATGCCCAGTGTATGTAATCTGCTGTCTGCTTGTGCTTTATTATCATAGTGGCAAACTTTGATGCCCAGTGGATGTAATATGCCACAATTTCTTTATTGTATAGTATAGGTTTTTTCTTATTCACGATGTTGCAGTTATTTTACTGTATATATATCCTGTCTTCGCAGTAAACTGGCCAAACCGTAAAATTACGGTACATAATCGGGCCGTCATGCAATCACGATGTAGGTTGGGCCTGAAACGTGCCGATCAGCTCATGGGCCGGCAGCAGCCCGAAATGAACCCCGACCCATGATTGTGCGAATCAAATCACGGGCTTTTAACAGGCCGAAAAATTGTCTCGGTCCTTGTTTGGCCCAATCAGATATCGGTTGCGAGCAGGCCGGATGCAAACCGGGCCGTAGTTAGGCCCAACTATATGACGGGCTTTTAACAGGCTGAAATTAATATAGGGCCGAAATGTTAAACAGGCGCTTAACAGGCCAAAACTAATATCAGGCCGAATTACTAAGTGGGCCTTTAGCAAGTGGGCCCAAAAGCATAGTGTCCACTTGACGGGCCGAATCTGATATGGGCCATAATTAGGCCCAAAACCTCTTAAAGGGCCGGACTTGACCTGGGCCATAATTTTCCCAGAACGTGGTAGGCTTTTAATGGGCCGGATCTCATATGGGCCACTATTAGGCCCGGAGCGTGGCAGACCATTAATAGACCGTATCAAATATGGGCCAACATTTGGCCCAAAACATGGCAGCCAGTTAACGGGCCGGCCTACTAGGGTCCTCAAAATCTTGTGGGCCTACAGCTGGGCTGGCCCATTAATGTCGGCGAAATCTCATGGGCCTTTAGCTGGGACGGCCCATTATTATCCGCAAGAATTTTGTGGGCCTTTACCTGGGCCGGCCTATTATGGCACACAAAAATCTTGTGGGCCTCTACCTGGGCTGACACATTATGGCCCGCGAAATCTTGTGGGCCTTTAGCTGGGCCAGCCCATTATGGTCCGCAAAATCTCATGGGCCTTTAGCTGGGCCGGCCCATTATGGTCCGCAAAATCTTGTGGGCATTTAGTTGGGCCGACCCATTTAAACTTGTTGGGCCGTGCCACGTGTCGACGTATCATAGGCGCCTTCTGTCCAGTGAGTGGATGACATCTGTCCTGACGATGAGCCGACACGTGTTTCCTCTAGCCAATGATGATTTTACACGTGGAAAATCCCCATTGGTCGGGGCTATTAACGGGTTACCGGATCCAAAATCCGACGCGATAGCTTAACGGCGTTCCGTTACGGTGGATGCCATGTGTCGGTCACCCTTGACGAAAGCACTTCTGTGACGCGCGATTTATCGTCATGGAAGTGGACACTTCCGTGATGATAATTTTGGTAATGTCATGGAACACTTCTACGACATCACAGGTATGACTATCTTGATTCTATCATAAATTTGTCATGGATGTACATGCATGACAAAAAAGCGACCTACTATGACAAACACGTATCATCACGGAAGTGTATT
This sequence comes from Triticum monococcum, assembly GCA_034509565.1. NCBI lineage: Eukaryota > Viridiplantae > Streptophyta > Magnoliopsida > Poales > Poaceae > Triticum > Triticum monococcum. The sequence continues at coordinate 745,864,860 of CM067843.1, read as the reverse complement.
TTTTGTAGTGGTGATCCATTGACAATCAGTGTTCATTCCTCAGACTATCTTACTGGGATTATGGATTACTACTCATCAACCCGTGCTTCCGCATGGTCTAGTGATTTTGAAAACACGAATATGAAAATAATTGAAGATCTTTCTATGCTAAATATAGTAGGAGTTCGAAATATATTAGAACTTGGAATGCAACTTCGAATATCTCCGAACTAATCATTATACACAATAGAAATATGAATAACACTATGAGACAATAAGACTGGAGAGTAGAAATAAAATATGCATTTTCAAGAAACGCTTAGAAGGAAACACATGCCAAATATTTAAGAATGAGTGTCAGATATTATAGATGAGGAATGTAGTTATTTCTCTTTAACATGAATGACATGGATCAGGAAATTCATTGGGCTACTGCATCTTTGTAAGGATTAATTAGGACAAAAAACTATTAGAATATAAAAATTTGTACAAAATTCTATGTTTCCAGAGAAATGTGCACACATTCATCGGCCTAAAACGGACTGAAAGAACGTGAATGAAACGTCTCTAGAGAGTAACCCCATCAGAATCCTTTTCCAACAAAAATGTAGTTTTTTAAGTTATGTTGTTATAAATAAACATGCATGATAGATAAATCTCACTCATCGCTTGATCTGCACATCACAAATAACTTGCTACACCTGAAAATAATATCCTTGCAATATAAGATCACCTTGCAGACAAAATTGATTTGTTGCAATTTGTGTTCACCTTGTAGTTAAAAAATTCAGAACTTGTTGAGTAGTGACGCACTTATTTATAATGGCTGCTCTTGTTCTGCCACATGAAAATGTTCCACCTTGGTGGGCTTTTGATCATGGTGGTCATTGTGGCGTATGTCTTCTATAGCCGATTATGTGGATGATGGCATGCCCTGGTATATGTGTAGCTCTAGTTGATGAAGAAGCAGACGTAGCGGTAGATCGAGGAAAAGAGAATAGATAAAGATGGATTGGGTGGGTGGCAGTTAAATCCATCGTGCAACACATGACTCAAGGCATCTCCAGCCGTTCGCCTCCCCGGGGACTGAAATATTGCCGCCTAGGGCCGAACTAGCGCTAAAATCGGCATGGGGGAAATTGGGTTCCCAGCCGCCGCCCCAGGCGCTGATTTTGACCCACTTTTGGCGCAATTTTTCCCACTTTTCAGCCCACTTTCGGCGCAAAATTGGCCCGCTATCAGCGCAAACTGACCAATGTTGGCCCATATTCGCCGTGCTTCAGCGCAAATTCAACATAAGCTATTTTTTATCACATAGTTCATCACAAAAAATTAATAGAAATCAAATAGTTCAACAAATAGTTCAATAAAAAATAATATAGTTCAACAAATAAAAACTCATATTTCATCACACGTCGAGCTAGGCATTGCCCTTGACCTCTGATGTCTACTACACAACCTTCTTCTTGTAGACGTTGTTGAGCCTCCAAGTGCAGAGGTTTGTAGGACAGCAGCAAATTTCCCTCAAGTGGATGACCTAAGGTTTATCAATCCGTAGGAGGCGTAGGTTGAAGATGGTCTCTCTCAAACAACCCTGCAACCAAATAACAAAGAGTCTCTTGTGTCCCCAACACACCCAATACAATGGTAAATTGTATAGGTGCACTAGTTCGGCAAAGAGATGGTGATACATGTGGTATATGTATGGTAGATAAAAGGTTTTTGTAATCTGAAAATATAAAAACAGCAAGGTAACTAATGATAAAAGTGAGCACAAACGATATTGCAATGCGTTGAAACAAGGCCTAGGGTTCATACTTTCACTAGTGCAAGTTCTCTAAACAATAATAACATAGTTGGATCACATAACTATCCCTCAACATGCAACAAAGAGTCACTCCAAAGTCACTAATAGCGGAGAACAAACAAAGAGTATATGGTAGGGTACGAAACCACCTAAAAGTTATTCTTTCTGATCGATCTATTCAAGAGTCCGTAGTAAAATAACACAAATCTATTGTTTCTGTTCAATGTATCCTAGAGTTCGTACTAGAATAACACCTTAAGACACAAATCAACCAAAACCCTAATGTCACCTAGATACTCCAATGTCACCTCAAGTATCTGTGCGTATGATTAGACGATATGCATCACACAATCTCAGATTAATCTATTCAAACCAACACAAAGTACTTCAAAGAGTGCCCCAAAGATTCTACCGGAGAGTCAAGACGAAAACGTGTGCCAACCCCTATGCATAGGTTCATGGGCGGAACCCGCAAGTTGATCACCAAAACATACATCAAGTGGATCACGTGATACCCCATTGTCACCACAGATAAGCACAGCAAGACATACATCAAGTGTTCTCAAATCCTTAAAGACTCGATCCGATAAGATAACTTCAAAGGGAAAACTCAATCCATTACAAGAGAGTAGAGGGGAGAAACATCATAAGATCCAACTATAATAGCAAAGCTCACGATACATCAAGATCGTACCACCTCAAGAACACGAGAGAGAGAGAGAGATCAAACACATAGCTACTGGTACATACCCTCAACCCCGAGGGAGAACTACTCCCTCCTCGTCATGCAGAGCGCCGGGATGATGAAGATGGCCACCAGTGAAGGGTTCCCCCTCCGGCAGGGTGCCGGAATAGGTCTAGATTGGTTTTTGGTGGCTACGGAGGGTACTGGCGGAGGAACTCCCGATCTATTCTGCTCCTTGCAGTTTTAGGGTATATGGATATATATAGGAGGAAGAAATGCGTCAGGGGGGCCACGAGGGGCCCACGAGGGTGGAGGGCGCACCCAGGGGGGTGGGCGCGCCCCCCTGCCTTGTGCCTTCCTTGTTGCTTCCTTTACGTACACCCCAAGTCTTCTGGATTGCTTCCGTTCCAAAAATAAGTTCCGTGAAGTTTCAGGTCAATTGGACTCCGTTTGATTTTCATTTTCTGCGATACTCTAAAACAAGGAAAAAACCGAAACTGGCACTGGGCTCTGGGTTAATAGGTTAGTCCCAAAAATAATATAAAAGTGCATAATAAAGCCCATAAACATCCAAAACAAATAATATAATAGCATGGAACAATCAAAATTATAGATACCTTGGAGATGTAACAGCATCCCCAAGCTTAATTCCTGCTCGTCCTCGAGTAGGTAAATGATAAAAACAGAATTTTTGATGTGGAATGCTACCTAACATATTTCTCTAAGTAATTCTCTTCATTTTGGCATGAATGTTCTGGTCTATAAGATTCAAGACAAAAGTTTAATATTGACATAAAAAATAATAATACTTCAAGCATACTAACTAAGCAATTATGTCTTCTCAAAATAACATGGCCAAAGAAAGCTATCCCTACAAAATCATATAGTCTGGCTATACTCCATCTTCACCACACAACGTATTTAAATAATGCACAACCCCGATGACAAGCCAAGCAATTGTTTCATACTTTTAATGTTCACAAACTTTTTCAATCTTCATGCAATATATGAGCGTGAGCCATGGATATAGCACTATAGTGTCGGTGTACTAAAGTAGGGGTACCTTAGTATCCCGAACTTGTGCACGGGCAGTCGCAGCGACCCGCGGCAAGGCTTGCCGGGCGACCGCCAAGACCCTCCATGGTTCCTTTAGGAGCCATTCAAGAACAAAGTATCCAAGAGCAAAACAAGGCCCCGGCAAGAGGAGCTTGCCGGGAAGGAGACAAGACCCCGGCAAGAGGAGCTTGCCGGGAAGGAGACGAAGCCCCGACAGGAGGAGCTTGCCGGCCAGGAGACGAGACCCCGGCAAGAGGAGCTTGCCGGGAAGACCAACCAAAGCATCTCAAGAAGCTCGCTGCGGCGCACTGCGCGCCCCGACAAGACCCGGTGAGCGACAAGCTCCCGGATGCGACAAGGCCACATCCGCGGCAAGGCGCTTGCTGCGGCAAGCTACTACTCCACAGCCCGCGCTCCAGCTCACCGACCAACGTGTCGCCCTGGGACCGCTCCTGGCATACGTGGCGGGAGGCTGTGCAGCCGGGGGCATGCGGTGGCAAGCAGGCGCTGACAAGGAGCCATCATGGCAAACGGTGGCGCCCCTGACGGTCCCTTTCCGCCCCGTCTAGGCGACACAGACAGGCATTTAATGCCTTTGTCCCCTGCCGTCAGGGTTAGGTATGATACAACTGTAGCAAACGGTGGCGCCAACTACCACCTCTTTTACATTTTTACCCCCACCTCTGTTGCCACCTATCGGTGACCCCTTAGACATATAAAAGGAGGCCCATGCGCAACAAAGAGGGGGGGGGACAGCCATTCTCACGCTCGGTCTCGCCAGCTGCTTGAGTGTACTGTAGCACTCATCGCTCCCGAGCAAGAACTCAATACAACCACCAAAGCAGGAGTAGGGTTTTACGCATCCGTGCGGCCCGAACCTGGGTAAACCGACTGTCTCGCTCGTGCGTTCGCCTCGATCTGCTCTTTGTGCATCCACCGCCCCCTGCCGAACCGAAAGGGGCTCGGTCCGCCGATCCCCACAGGTGTGCGAGGGACCAGCAACCCCCGACATCTTTGGCGCGCCAGGTAGGGGTGCGTCGAGGTTGTGCGAACCTGATCCGGCGTTCGCACGAGCCAAATCTTCATCCTCTTCGTCAACATGCCGCCGAAGAAGAAGATTTCGGAGGCAGCGGCTCCGTCTGCGCCGAGCCCGCCATCGCCGGAGCGAACGGCTGGTGGGGTAGCCGCCGGCGGAAGAGCGGGCGACGACGGGGGGACTCATGGTGCTGCCGGGTCCAAGGACAAGGCTGCGCCGCACGTCGGCGGCGCGGTCGCCTCCCACAACGACCGCACGCACTCCAAGACCTCGGCGTCCGTACACGCACCGTGCCCGTCCCAGGAGGCGCGGAACCAGCAGCGTCATGGTACCCACGGTACCATACGTCTGCTGGGCCAACATCAAGATGGCGGAGCCCGGAGTGCTCAGGATCAGCATGCACGCCAACATGCTAGCGCGAGCGTGGCGCGGTCGCTTGGACGAGATGTTGCTCCTTCTAACGCAGTTAGAAGTCCGAGCATATCTCGCTCCTCGCACCGTTCGCTGCCGCCGCCCGCCTCTCCGGCAGAAGCTTTGGCGCGGAGCTGCCAGTGGTTCTTTGGTCGATCAGAATGACGCCAAATCGAGCCACTGGCCAGACACCCTTCGCTCTAGTCTATGGAGCGGAGGCAGTTATCCCCACGGAACTCGTATACGGGTCACCTCGAGTGCTCGCTTATGATGAGCTTGAGCAAGAGCAGCTGCGGCAAGATGACGCGCTGCTCCTTGAGGAAGATCGTCTTCAGGCTGCTGTGCGAGCCGCTCGCTGCCAGCAAGCTTTGCGCCGCTACCATAGCCGCAAAGTTAACGCCCGAAGTTTCGAGGAAGGCGACCTTGTTTCTTTGGCGGGATCAGTCCGCCAAGATTTCCAACAAGTTGACGCCGAAGTGGGAAGGCCCTTACCGGGTGAAGCGAATCACTAGGCCTGGCGCTGTCCGCCTTGGGACCGAAGATGGCGTACCAGTGAGCAACTCCTGGAATATTGAGCATCTTCGCAAGCTTTGCCTGTGAGGCGCGGTTGTCGGACCCTGTCCGGCAACCACCCTTTTGTACAAGTCTTGCCGCTGTTGCATGAAATCCTTTGTACAAAGCCGGGTGCAGACCCCGTGCATAAAGACTATGTGCTCAGCACATACCCCCGGTAAGCAAAAAAAATGAGCCACAAGGCTCCATAACTTTATTTTCTCGTCTCTCTTTTCTATTAAGGAAAGCAAGGGTCCCTCGCGCACAAGCTTGCCGGGGGGGGGGGGGGGGGAGGAGGAGATAATGTGTGGACCGGCCGACTCTCAAGAGGGTTCTGCCTTACCGGGAAAGCTAACAACAGAGAAAGATAAGTGCCAAAGTTTGATCAATCAAATTTCCTTTAGATTTTTAAGTTATTTTCCTTGAACGCCCGTGCTTTGTATGGGAAACCTGGGCGCGGAGGAACCGACTCGTAGCTAGTTGCGCCCTTACTGTTGTTTCGAGTCCGCTCAACAACTTAAGTGAGCTGCAACTAGCTCCGCGACAAGGTTTCTTGTCGGCCGCAGCACCGCCCGCAGATCGCTGACGTTCCGCACTCAGCACTCGCGGCAAGCGTGCCCGCGCCGGCAAGTTCCCTATATGCGCAGGGTAAAAACATACAAAGGAAGGAGTCAAGTAAAGGAAATAACATAGCAATTAAATTTATAGAGTTATCTTCCTTCTTGCGATCGTCCCTTGTATGGAAAACCTGTGCGCGGAGGAACCGACTCGTATCTAGTCGCGCCCTTACTGTTGTTTCGAGTCCGCTCAACAACTTAAGTGAGCTGCGACTAGCTCTGCGACAAGGTTTCTTGTCGGCTGCGGCACCGCCAGCAGGGAACCAACTCGTAGCTAGTTGCTCCCTTACTATTGTTTCGAGTCCGCTCAACAACCTAAGTAAGCTGCGACTAGCTCCGCGACGAGGTTTCCTGTCGGTTGCAGCACCGCCGGCAGGCTGCTGACGTTCCGCTGCTGATGTTCCGCGCTCAGCGCTCGCGGCAAAGGTGCCCGCACCGGCAAGTTCCCTAAAAGCGTAGGGTAAAAACATACAAGGGGGGGGGGGGAGCAAGTAAAGGAAATAACATAGCAATTACTAACCAAGGATAGATTATATTACAGAATAACTTGTCGCAGCTCTAACAGACTGTTTTTCATAACATGATTGACAGCGACAAGGAAAGAAGAAGATAAATGGCCTAGTCTACACGGTCGCCTTCGACCCTCCTGATTCCGCTCACCTTGTCCACGATAGGTGCGACAAGGGCCTTGAGCTCCTCCAGATCAGCATCTTGCGGCAGGCTTCGGAGGACGTTGTTGAGGCGGAGGCCTGGGTTGTGGAAGGCCACCTTCATCAGCACCTTCTGGAGAGCTCCCGCGCAGATCTTGCGCGACTCGTCGGCAAGCTGTTTTGGGAACTGCTCCCGGAGTCGCTGGAGCACCGTCGCCACGCCCTTGAAGAACAGAGTAAGCTTGGCGCTGGGTTGGAGGTTCTCATTGGAGGAGTACCCGAGATCCACCATCCCCAACTGCGCCAGCTCCTTGTCGACATCCGCGGCAACGTCCACCAGACCCTCCGTCCAGTGCTCCACATCCTCCGACAAAGTCTTCCGGGCAGCGGCGGCCTTCGCCAGCAGCACCTTGCCGGCCCTGACCTCCTCCTTCAGGGCCGTCTCCTGCTCCTTGGCGCCGTCCAGAGATCTGGTCAGGGCCGCCAGCTTCACTTCGAGATAGGCCTTGGAGTTCTTGGCGGCGTCCAGTTCCTTGCCCTTCTCGGCGAAAAGGGCCTGCAGCTCCGAATAGCTGTTGGCATCCCTCTCACGCTCGAGCTTGAGCGCGGCAAGCTCGTCGCCGCTCGCCTTGAGGTCCGCCTCCAGCTGCGTCACCTTCAGCTCCAGCTTAGCCTTGGCGGCCTCGGCAGCTGCGGCGGCGTCTTCGGCCTGCTTGACGGCTCCCCCAACTGCCCGCTCGCGTGCGGCAAGTTCCTCTTCGTGGCTGTCGAGGTTGACCTTCCGCTGCATCAAGTCGCCCTCCTGCGAAGATAGCCTCTCCGCGGCAAGCCGTTGGCGCTCTTCGATGTCGGCCTTCTCAAGGAGGAAGGCCTGCTGCGCTTCGGCAAGTTGCTCCCACTCCTTTGCCAGGGAGCGGAGAGCTTCCTGATTGGCGCCTCGGAGCTCTTCTGCGCGCTTTTCGATATCAGCACCAGCCTTCACCACGAGTGCTTCGCGGGACTCCAGCTTGGCCTGCCGGGTGCGGTAGAGCGCCACTAGCTTCCGCAGCAGGCGCTCCTCTTCAGGATCACCGCTGCTGCTGCTTGGCGCGTCAACCAGCTTCAGCCCGGCAGAGGCAAGCACCTCTCCGTCCAGCATCTCCCCCTCGATCGGCGCCCTGGAGCTTGACGCCCAGGGGAGGCTGATGAAGATGTTCTCGCCGGCCTTCAGGTAGATGCCAGGCTGGGGCTCTTCGGAGCCTGCCGCGGCGGCAGCGGCGGAGGAGTCAGTGGTTGGAGCAGCGCCTGGCGCTCCTGTGGCCTCCGGGTCGTCAGTACGACCGCCAGACTCCCCGCCCGCCTCCGCGGCGGCAGCCCTGGCGGCCTCCTCGCCGGCGCCGGCTGCTTCCTCGGTGGCGGCCTCCGTCTCCATCGGCTCTGCGGCAGATGGATCTGATGGCCGGAAGAGGGGAGAATATTCAAGCAAAATTCGAGCAAAATCCAAGAGGAAGATCAAGAAGCCGAAGAAGCCAAGGGGAGTTTGGAAGCAAGGAAGTTACCTGTGCCAGGGCCTGCCGCTGTGGTCTCCGTCGCCGGGGGATCGCTGGCGCGGTCCCCTGCCGGAGATCCTTGCCGCACCGGGGACTCCTCCCTTGCCGGAGTCTCCTCCCTTGCCGGAGTCTCCTCCCTCGCCGGGGGCTCCTCCCTTGCCGGAGTCTCCTCCCTCGCCGGGGGCTCCTCCCTTGCCGGAGACCTCTCCCCCGCTGGAGGACTCTCCCTTGGCGCTTCGGGAGCGGTCTCCAGACTCCCCTGGTGAGGCTGCTCTGCTCCTGCACAAGTCAACAAACAAGTATCAGCATAGTAAGGATCTTCGTGCGCGCCCAACAGCGGGAAGTAAACGAGATGCTTACGCTGGGGGCTGCTCTGAAGATCAGCCGCCGGGTTCTTCTCAGGCACGTCCCCTGTTGACGCAGTGGGTTCGTCCTCGATGACGATCACCGGCACCTTGGCTCTCTTTGCCGCTCTCTGCGCCAGAGTCCTAAAGAGGAACAGATACAGAGGAAGGCAAGTGAGAAACAAGACAAGACAAAAAAACAGCAAAGAGCAAAGAATTGCAAGAACAATAAGAAGAACTTACTCCTCTTCCTCTTCCTCGTCGGAGCTAAACGCGGAGAAGTCAAAATCCGGCCCGCGTCTGGCGCGGGAAGGAGGAGGGGTAGGCTCCCTTGGTCGCTTGGCGGGAGCAGAAGTGGCAGTCCGGGAAGACCCCGCTCCAGTCGAAGCAGCGGCATGGGGTGCTCCCGCGGCAACAGTGCTTGCCGCGGTGGAGCGCGTTGTGCGGCGCGGCGACTGCTGGCCCGCCTGCCGCCTCGCTACATCCCCGGCCTTGCGGAGACGCCTTCTTGGTGGAGACGGAGGCGCAGCCGGCGGCGGGCTGTCGGAGGATGAAGTGGAGCAAGAGTCGATCTCCAGCGAGTCGCTCGCATCCCCGACAGGCTCGCTCGGCTCGGCGCCGCTCCCGGCAAGATCTTCCTTGCCGGCAAGTTCCTCTTGCCGGGCGAGCTCTTTCTTGCCGAGGAACTCCTCTCGCTCGGCACGGGTTTTTGCCTCTTCTACCGCCGCTTCCTCCAGAGTAAACCCAAATTCGCCTGCCGCTGCAGCTGCTGCCGCCTCTTCCAACCTGCTGGCGATGTACGCCAGTTCCGCCTTGGTGGTGTCGCGGGTGAGGCCGTCCTTCTCGTCGGCGCGGATTGGCACTTCCACCAATTCGTTGAAGAACTGCTGCACGACCTCGTCTTCGGGCTCTTGCCAAGTTGGCTCGATTCCGTGCGAGTCGCACAACGGCATCATCGCCCAGATGCGGTCGAGCGCAGAATTGTTGCACAAAGGGACGACGCCCTGCGGCACTCTGAAGACTTCGGGATGATCCGAATCGTATTTCAAGAGCTCCTGCAGTACTCCGTTGAGCTCAAGCACGCTGAAATTGTAGTTGAGGCCTGGGCGCAGCCTCATGACGTCTGCCGCGTTCTTGAACTCCCAAGCAGGCCTCCCCTGTTCCTGCAGGGGAGCGATGCGGCGACGAAGAAAGTCTGCGCCGACGGCCCCTATAGTGAGTTCGGCAAGCCTAAGGCACTGGATCCTGGTGACGGCAATCTGCAGCCTGCCATCCTCCGGGGCCACGTCGCTCCAGTCACTGCCGCGCACCGCTGCTACTTGACACCGGACGGTGAATGGCTGCGGGCTCTCCTCGACAATCCAGCACCAATCTGCTCTCCACTCCTCCCACTTGCCGCGGATCTCCCCCTCTAGATAAGATTCCTTCTTGCCGGATCTTGAGACCCAGGCGATTCCGCCGGACAGAGTCTATCCTCTCTCTACCCGAGGGATAAAGAAATGGCGGAAGAGAGCTACACTAGGGTGGACTCCGACAAAGTTTTCGCAAAGGTGTGCGAAAACTGCCATGGTAAGGACGGCGTTGGGGGTGAAGTCGAGGAGGTAGAAGCCATATGTGTTCATAATATCACAGAAGAACTCGGAAAAGGGCGGGCAGAGCCCGCAGTAGAAGAACACAGCAAAGAAAGGGTACCCGTCCGGAGCCGTCTCGTGGGCTGCAGCCGGGAGCACCTTGGTCCGCGGGTGAGCTCGCGTCTCCGCCGGCCAGAACAGGTAATACCGCTCCCGCAACGCCTTCGCGCCGAGCTTAGGGGGGGAAGATGGCTCGCTCCTTCCGCATCGCCGCGAGCCACTGCGCCTCGGTCGACTTCACTGCCTTCCCCTTGTCGCCCCTCGGAGCCATGGTGAGGGTGGTGGAGGAGGCCGACGGTGGTGGTGGTGCTGGTGGTAATGGGGGGAGCAGGGCGCTGCTCTCTTGTTGCTCTGAGAAGACGGGGAGCGGCGGAAGTTTTGAGATTGGAAGCAGCAACGGGTAGATGGCGCCGTACCCCTGTTTCCTTTGCTTATAAAGAGGGGGGGGGCGGACGTTTCGCTGTCACGAATAAACAACTACCCACGATTCTGCCCACCACGCCTCCACGCCTCCCTCCGTTTACGGGGGGGGGGGGAGGGGGGGCGCGCAAACCGTCCCCTTTTACCGCGACGTGACGCATGCGCGCAGAGGCGCAGCCCCGTGCACGCCACCCACGTCACGCACGGTGCCGCGTTCGACGCGTGCTGTTTGGGGAGGGCGCGGTGGGTGCGGAGTGAGTTATGGCGTGACCTAGGCCGCGCGTGCCCATGCACTATTTTGGGCCTGGCCCAACAGCGCTCGGCACCGTGTATGGCCCAGGCCCGGGGGCTCCTGTCGGTGTACTAAAGTAGGGGTACCTTAGTATACCGAACTTGTGCACGGGCAGTTGCAGCGACCCGCAGCAAGGCTTGCCGGGCGACCGCCAAGACCCTCCATGGTTCCTTTAGGAGCCATTCAAGAACAAAGTATCCAAGAGCAAAACAAGGCCCCGGCAAGAGGAGCTTGCCGGGAAGGAGACTAGACCCCGGCAAGAGGAGCTTGCCGGGAAGGAGACGAAGCCCCGGCAAGAGGAGCTTGCCGGCCAGGAGACGAGACCCCGGCAAGAGGAGCTTGCCGGGAAGACCAACCAAAGCATCTCAAGAAGCTCGCTGCGGCGCACTGCACGTCCCGACAAGACCCGGTGAGCGACAAGCTCCCAGACGCGACAAGGCCACATCCGCAGCAAGGCGCTTGCCGTGGCAAGCTACTACTCCGCAGCCCGCGCTCCAGCTCACCCACCAACGTGTCGCCCTGGGACCGCTCCTGGCGTACGTGGCGGGAGGCTGTGCAGCCGGGGGCATGCGGTGGCAAGCAGGCGCTGACAAGGAGCCATCGTGGCAAACGGTGGCGCCCCTGACGGTCCCTTTCCGCCCCGTCTAGGCGACACAGACAGGCATTTAATGCCTTTGTCCCCTGCCGTCAGGGTTAGGTATGATACAAGTGTAGCAAATGGTGGCGCCAACTACCACCTCTTTTACATTTTTACCCCCACCTCTGTTGCCACCTATCGGTGACCCCTTAGACATATAAAAGGAGGCCCATGCGCAACAGAGGGGGGGGGGGCAGCCATTCTCACGCTCGGTCCCGCCATCAGCTTGAGTGTATTGTAGCACTCATCGCTCCTGAGCAAGAACTCAATACAACCACCAAAGCAGGAGTAGGGTTTTACGCATCCGTGCGGCCCGAACCTGGGTAAACCGACTATCTCGCTCGTGCGTTCGCCTCGATCTGCTCTTTGTGCATCCACCGCCCCCTACCGAACCGAAAGGGGCTCGGTCCGCCGATCCCCATAGGTGTGCGAGGGACCAGCAACCCCCGACATATAGGTGGAATAGAATGGTGGTTGTACAGAGGACAAAAAGGAGAAGATAGTCTCACATCAACTAAGCGTATCAACGGGCTATGGAGATGCCCATTAATAGATATCAATGTGAGTGAGTAGGGATTGCCATGCAACGGATGCACTAGAGCTATAAGTGTATGAAACTCAAAAAGAAACTAAGTGGGTGTGCATCCAACTTGCTTGCTCAGGAAGACCTAGGGCATTTGAGGAAGCCCATTGTTGGAATATACAAGCCAAGTTCTATAATGAAAATTTCCCACTAGTATAAGAAAGTGACAAAACAAGAGACTCTCTATCATGCAGATCACGGATGCACTAGAGTTGGAATATACAAGCCAAGTTTTATTTGTTTGGCCTTTCTCTTTTTTGGGACAATGCTCTATTAATGATGATCATCACACTTCTATTTATTTACAACTCAATGATTACAACTCGATACTAGAACAAAGTATGACTCTATATGAATGCCTCCGGCGGTGTATTGGGATGTGCAATGACTCATGAGTGACATGTATGAAAGAATTATGAACAGTGGCTTTGCCACAAATACGATGTCAACTACATGATCATGCAAAGCAATATGACAATGATGGAGCGTGTCATAATAAAAAGAACGGTGGAAAGTTGCATGGCAATATATCTCGAAATGGCTACGGAAATGCCATAATAGGTAGGTATGGTGGCTGTTTTGAGGAAGGTATATGGTGGGTTTATGGTACCGGTGAAAGTTGCGCGGTACTAGAGAGGCTATCAATGGTGGAAGGGTGAGAGTGCATATAATCCATGGACTCAATATTAGTCATAGAGAACTCACATACTTATTGCAAAAATCTATTAGTTATCGAAACAAAGTACTACGCGCATGCTCCTAGGGGGATAGATTGGTAGGAAAAGACCATCGCTCATCCCCAACCGCCACTCATAAGGAGGACAATCAATAAACAAATCATGCTCCGACTTCGTCACATAACGGTTCACCATATGTGCGTGCTACGGGAACCACAAACTTCAACACAAGTATTTCTCAAATTCACAATTACTCAACTAGCATGACTCTAATATCACCATCTCCATATCTCAAAACAATTATCAAGTATCAAACTTCTCTTAGTATTCAATGCACTTCATATGAAAGTTTTTATTATATCCCACTTGGATGCCCATCATATTAGGACTAAATTCATAACCAAAGCCAACTACCATGCTGTTGTAAAGACTCTCAAAATAATATAAGTGAAGCATGAGAGTTCATCTATTTCTATAAAATAAAACCACCACCGTGCTATAAAAGGATATAAGTGAAGCACTAGAGCAAATGACAAACTACGAAGATATAAGTGAAGATCAATGAGTATTCGAATAATTATGCAACTATGTGAAGAATCTCTAACATTTAAGAATTTCATATCTTGGTATTTTATTCAAACAACAAGCAAAACTAAATAAACTAAAATGACGCTCCAAGCAAAACACATATCATGTGGTAAATAAAAATATAGCTCCAAGTAAAGTTACCGATGAACGAAGACGAAAGAGGGGATGCCTTCCGGGGCATCCCCAAGCTTAGGCTCTTGCTTGTCCTTGGATATTACCTTGGGGTGCCTTGGGCATCCCCAAGCTTAGGCTCTTGCCACTCTTTATTCCATAGTCCATCGAATCTTTACCCAAAACTTGAAAACTTCACAACACAAAACTTAACAGAAAACTCGTGAGCTCCGTTAGCGAAAGAAAACAAATCACCACTTCAAGGTACTGTAATGAACTCATTCTTTATTTATATTGGTGTTAAACCTACTGTATTTGAAGGAAATATGCCCTAGAGGAAATAATAAAGTTATTATTTATTTCCTTATATCATGATAAATGTTTATTATTCATGCTAGAATTGTATTAACCGGAAACATAATACATGTGTTAATACATAGACAAACAGTATGTCACTAGTATGCCTCTACTTGACTAGCTCGTTGATCAGAGATGGTTAAGTTTCCTAACCATAGACAAAGAGTTGTCGTTAGATTAATGGGATCACATCATTAAGAGAATGATGTAATTGACTTGACCCATTCCATTAGCTTAGCACACAATCGTTTAGTATGTTGCTATTGCTTTCTTCATGACTTATACATGTTCCTATGACTAAGATTATGGAACTCCGGTTTACCGGAGGAACACTTTGTGTGCTACCAAATGTCACAACGTAACTGGGTGATTATAAAGGTGCTCTACAGGTGTCTCCGAAGGTACTTGTTGGGCTGGCGTATTTCGAGATTAGGATTTGTCACTCTGATTGTCGGAGAGGTATATCTGGGCCCTCTCGGTAATGCACATCACTTAAGCCTTGCAAGCATTGCAACTAATGAGTTAGTTGCGGGATGATGTATTACATAATGAGTGAAGAGACTTGCCGGTAACGAGATTGAACTAGGTATTGAGATACCGACGATCGAATCTCGGGCAAGTAACATACCGATGACAAAGGGAACAACGTATGTTGTTATGTGGTCTGACCGATAAAGATCTTCGTAGAATATGTGGGATCCAATATGAACATCCAGGTTCCACTATTGGTTATTGACTGGAGACGTGTCTCGGTCATGTCTACATAGTTCTCGAACCCGTAGGGTCCGCACGCTTAACATTTCGATGATAGTTATATTATGAGTTTATATGTTTTGATGTACTGAAGGTTGTTCGGAGTCCCGGATGTCATCACGGACATGACGAGGAGTCTCGAAATGGTCGAGACATGAAGATTGATATATTGGAAGCCTATGTTTGGATATCGGAAGTGTTCCGGGTGAAATCGGGATTTTACCGGAGTACCGGGAGGTTACCGGAACCCCCGGGGACTTAATGGGCCCTGGTGGAAAGAGAGTAGAGGCGGCCAGGGCATGGGCCGCACCCCCTCCCCCCTAGTCCGAATAGGATAAGGAGAGGGGGGCGACTCCCCCCTTCCTTCTTCTCATCCACCTCTTTCCCCTCTCTCTCCTAGTCCAACAAGGAAAAGGGGGGAGTCCTACTCCCGGTAGGAGTAGGACTCCTCCTGGCGCGCCCCTCTCTAGGCCGTCCGCACCCCCTTGCTCCTTTATATACGGGGGCAGGGGGGCACCCCAGAGACACAACAATTGATCGTTTGATCTTTTAGCCGTGTGCGGTGTCCCCCCTCCACCATAGTCCACCTCGATAATACTGTAGCGGTGCTTAGGCGAAGCCCTGCGTCGGTAGAACATCATCATCGTCACCACACCGTCGTGCTGATGAAACTCTTCCTCAACATCCGGCTGGAACGGAGTTCGAGGGACGTCATCGGGCTGAACGTGTGCTGAACTCGGAGGTGCCGTACGTTCGGTACTTGATCGGTCGGATCGTGAAGACGTACGACTACATCAACCGCGTTGTGCTAACGCTTCTGCTTTCGGTCTACGAGGGTACGTGGACAACACTCTCCCCTCTCATTGCTATGCATCACCATGATCTTGCGTGTGCGTAGGAATTTTTTTGAAATTACTACGTTCCCCAACAGTGGCATCAGAGCCTGGTTTTATGCGTAGATGTTATATGCACGAGTAGAACACAAGTGAGTTGTGGGCGATACAAGTCATACTGCTTTCCAGCATGTCATACTTTGGTTCGGCAGTATTGTTGGATGAAGCGGCCCAGACCAACATTACGCGTACGCTTACGCGAGACTGGTTCTACCGACGTGCTTTGCACACAGGTGGCTGGCGGGTGTCAGTTTCTCCAACTTTAGTTGAACCGAGTGTGGCTACGCCCGGTCCTTGAGAAGGTTAAAACAACACCAACTTGACGAACTATCGTTGTGGTTTTGATCCGTAGGTAAGAACGGTTCTTGCTAAGCCCGTAGCAGCCACGTAAAATTTGCAACAACAAAGTAGAGGACGTCTAACTTGTTTTTGCATGGCATGTTGTGATGTGATATGGTCAAGACATGATGCTAAATTTTATTGTATGAGATGATCATATTTTGTAACCAAGTTATCGGCAACTAGCAGGAGCCATATGGTTGTCGCTTTATTGTATGCAATGCAATCGCCCTGTAATGCTTTACTTTATCACTAAGCGGTAGCGATTGTCGTGGAAGCATAAAATTGGCGAGACGACAACGATCCTACGATGGAGATCAAGGTGTCGCGCTGGTGACGATGGTGATCATGACGGTGCTTCAGAGATGGAGATCACAAGCACAAGATGATGATGGCTGAGGGAGTCCTAGATTAGGGGGTATCCGGACAGGCGAACTATATCCTTTGGTCGGACCGTTGGACTATGAAGATACAAGATTGAAGACTTCGTCCTGTGTCCGAATGGGACTCTCCTTGGCGTGGAAGGCAAGCTTGGCAGTACGGATATGTAGATCTCCTTCCTTGTAACCGACTCTGTGTAACCCTAGCCTCCTCCGGTGTCTATATAAACCGGAGGGTTTAGTCCGTAGGACCAAGAACATACAATCATACCATAGGCTAGCTTCTAGGGTTTAGCCTCTCTGATCTTGTGGTAGATCAACTCTTGTACTACTTATATTATCAAGAACAATCAAGCAGGACGTAGGGTATTACCTCCATCAAGAGGGCCCGAACCTGGGTAAACATCGTGTCCCCTGCCTCCTGTTACCATCCGCCTAGATGCACAGTTCGGGACCCCCTACCCGAGATCCGCGGGTTTTGACACCGACATTGGTGCTTTCATTGAGAGTTCCTCTGTGTTGTCATCGTTAGGCTGGATGGCCCCTTCAATCATCGATAGCGATGCAGTCCAGGGTGAGACTTTTCTCCCCGGACAGATCTTCGTATTCGGCGGCTTCGCACTGCGGGCCAACTCGCTTGCCCATCTGGAGCAGATCGAGAGTTATGCCCCTGGCCACCAGGTCAGGTTTGGAAGTTTAAACTACACAGCCGACATCCGAGGAGACTTGATCTTCAACGGATTCGAGCCCCTGCCAAGTGTGCCGCACGGTCACGATGAGCATGATTTAGCTCTACCATCGGCCAGTGTTCAGGAGACCGCACCCGCAGCCGCTCCGACCCTCAATTCGGAGCCAATTGCGCCATCCATGGACGGGTGGATAGACCCCGCCATGGAGGCCGCATTCTCAGCGGCGATCGATCCGAGTATCGACCTTACCCTTCACGAGAGCCGTGACGCCAAACTGCCGGACTCTTCCCCGGCCACGGACTCCGAACCGCCTGCGCCCGTGCCTGTCAAATCTAACTGGGCGCCGATCATGGAGTTCACCTCCGCGGATATCTTTCAGCACTCGCCCTTTGGCGACATACTAAACTCATTAAGGTCTCTCTCCTTGTCAGGAGAGTCCTGGCCGAACTATAGACGGCAGGATTGGGATGCGGATGACGAAGAAATTCGCCGCCCACCCACCACCCACTTAGTAGCTACTGTCGACGATTTAACCGACATGCTCGACTTTAACTCCGAAGATATCGACGGTTGAATATGTTTCTGATTTCCTTGGAAGCCTTTGAGGTTGAATATGTTTCTGATTTCTCCACCAACCAAACTTTTGTTCTTTGCCATTTATAATGGAGCGGGTGTAGCAAGGCGCGCCCTCCCTTCTAGTATGAAACAATTGTTCTTGGAGTAACCTGCAACCAAATCAGCCATTCATTTCCATGTTCTCTGAAGTTTGAGGGAGCGGTTGCTCTACTACAGGTACTGCGACAGTAGAAGGATTGAGATTCTCTACTATTCTTGTCGAAAACCAGAAAGGAATAAGAAAAATAATATTTGTTAAGGCTGTCGCAGTTCCTCTAACGAATTTCTGGAAGTCCTGCTAGCTGGTATAAAATACAAACTTATTATATTATCACTGCCAACTACTAATGCGAATTCTTGATCTTGTTTCCCTCGAAAGAATACTTTTCCACATGAAGTTATTTATGAAAAAGGGTCAACTTCCACGTTCTAAAGCTAAAACTAAAAAATAAAAAAATAGCTCAAACTCTTGCACACCTTCAGCCAAATAACTAGAGAGACACAGAGTAGAACCATGTAGCACTGGTCTTGCAAACAACTCAATTCTAAATGCACCTGGGTCTGGAACTCTTGCTCAATTCTATCTTCCATATTTTAATCTCCTCTCCAGCAAAGTTCAAAAAAAGTAATCTCCTCTCCAGCAGCCTAGTTGTTAAATAGGTTTAAAAAAGCAGCTTGGCTAAGCCCTCAGTGGTGCCGGTCTCACGGTCTGCATAGAAGATGGTGGAGCACTTGACGTCGTCGTCCATGTCGACGTCCAAAGTCGGACATTGGGTCGCGCATTGTCGCCACTTCAGGGATAAGCAGGCCAGCCATGAAGTCCATGGCGGTGGCCGTGGGCCTCGACAGTTTATTACCAATTACATCGTAATCTATATAAAATAGGTCCCCACAGACATAACAAGTTCCGGAAAGAAATTATACGAATAGATCAAAAATATACATTCCAATGGAGCTCTTTGCCTGTTCCATGAGAACAACAATATTTAATTTCTTTCTTTTAGCAAGCCAAGCAGTAGTAGCAAAAAGTTCCACACATATATAAGACACATCTAATTCCTAGTGAAGTTGTTTCTACCTAATCACTTAAAAGGTATAAAACAGTAAGAAAAGGTGAAGCAAAAGAAAAGCATAGAAAAATTAAACGTGCAGATTGATTACCTGAAGGGTGTGGCATATCTAGAAGTTTGTTGCTTATGCAACTTTTCTATTCTAATTTAGAGGCTTGCTTCAATTCGGGGAGTAATAACTCAAAATGTGCACTGGGGAAAGGCATTATTACAATTATAACATTACAGGAATCTGCACAACTTGTATTTGTATACACTAATTCCGAAGGATTTGCAAGTATCTAACATCTTAACTTCTATCTGATAATATGCTAAACCGAAGTACCAAACCATTTGGTTTTTCGATAATGTTGGCGAACTAATGCATATTTCAGGTACTTGCAGGTATTAATATTCATCAATATTTGATGCTAAAACGTTTGTCATTTCTTTTGGAACTGTTATGATCATACTGTGACATTTCTTTTAATGATTCGAGAAGTATTCTCCAATGTCATGGATGTCCATGCATAACAATCTAAATCTCCTACTCCTATATCCTCATACCAGCTTGAGCAATCAATGGACAGCAAGCAAACAATCAGATCAGTCATACCAGTTGTTTTGCTGTTAGTGTGCTTCCTCCATATCAAGTTCGTAACAATCCTGCCAAGCCCAGTTGACAGTACCTAAACCAGCATAGAACATAGAGGCCGGGTAATTAAAAATTGCAATCCTATTTTGCCAAACAATCAGGTGCTGCAAAAGCTGTATTTTCAAGTACCGTCCTAACAATTAGCGCCACCAGCATGGCAGAGAGCACCGTCAAAACTTGAGTGCCGCATTGCCATTCCCATGACTCATGAAAGCCGCAATGATTAGTGTCTGGTCGCCAAACTTTACCTAGCAAGGGATGAACCCGCAGGAGTCAATTATAAGCACATAAACAGTATATGCACTAGTAGAAAAAAAACCATTCGTCCCGGTTGCTAAGGGCCTTTTGTCCCGGTTTGTGAACCGGGACTAAAGGGTTGTTACTAATGCCCTAGCCCTTTAGTCCCGGTTCTTACACGAACCGGGACAAAAGGGCCTTCACGTGCTAATTAATAGAGAGAAGTGTCCTCTCTTATATCCGTGCTTCGTCGACGCTATATATACGTATATAGAGAGAGGACTAGACACGCTAGCTAGTAAAAAAATGAAGGAAACAGAAGATCGTCATGAACATATGCATACAGAGGGAAGTAATATCGACCACCTCTCCTTCTCCGAGAGATTGGTCGAACAACAAGTTCTCGTATATCTATCCGACACTACCGGCTATATATATAGAATAATTATCTTTTACAATATAATCTCCTAATTATATATGAACACAAGGTCCACATAGTATTCTCCATCTTCAGCGATCACGTGGTCAAAGAAGAATGCCGCCAATTCCTCTTGAATTGCTCGCATACGATCTGGTGCTAGGAGTTCATCCCGCATCCGAAACATCTAATTTGAACAAGGGGGTAAATACACACACACACACACACACACACACACACACACACACATATATATATATATATATATATATATATATATATATATATCAGGAAATGAACAAAGTTGCTGATAAGGTGGATAATGATCGATTTAACTTACTTCTCGAGCATTTGAGTCATGACCGCATAGTTCTAGGGATCTTTTCGTCTGGAGTCTAAGACGGTTAATAGTCCCTGCTCAAGCTTAATCTCTAGGAGAATATAGTGGAAGCTGCGCACGCATGATAACTCATCAATTACATTACTATAACCTGGACTAATACGGGAAACCGAATATGCACAAGACAGTAACACTCACTTGAAGTTCTAAGGAAAGAGTATTATATCTTTGTTTTCATTTATCACCAATGATCGTAGCAAGTTGGCCTCGGTATCTTCGGCACGATATTTAACCTCAGTTGCATCTATGAGATTTGTGTTAATGAACCCAATATCACCGATTTGTCATTTATTCAATTCGGCGATCTTCAATCTGCATAATATAGTGAGGATAATTATAAATACATGCAATGCAAGAGCTGACCTATATAGAGAGACTTAATGACAAAAGTAGTACTACTTACAAACAGTAGCAAGTGATCGTTGCTTTATCGAGGGACTTTTGATTGAAAACTAGAAGAACTCCTCAAATGGAACACTCAACAGTTCAATTCCAACAAGGTCATGCTCCTCTCTAACTCCCAGCGTCAAAGTATTCCTCCCCCCCAGACTCTCTGCAGGTTTTCATGTACCAATCATGGAATCTTCGCATCATCATTGTTAGAGATCTTTCATCTTTGACGAGAGGCTTCTTGTACTCGTATTTGTGTTCCTCCATCTTCAAGAAATCATAATGTACATCGTCGGGCAGGTAATCTCCAAGATTGCTATAACCAGGCACCATCCTCGGATCATTAGCGACGATGTCTCTAGACACCTTGAGTGGGGGGCATGATTGGTTCGCTTGTTCGCCGAGCTGGGCAATTTTTTTCCCAGCTCGTCGCTCTTTTATCCTTTGGTCACTGACAGTACTTCCCGGCCACTCCGCTTCGACAAATTTCTTTGCAATAATGCGCTCATAGTTTTTTCAGGGTAGCCAGAGTGCGCTTTGCTTTCACCGGATCTACGTTCTCCTCCGAAGGTGGATGTTTCTTTGATTTCACCCCTTGAAAGAAGTTCGTCACTTCGACTCGTGCGATCTTCGCGTTCTCCTCTGGGGTCCTCTCGTATGATAACTTCTCTGGAGTCTTCAGAGAAGGACCGAATCTTTATTGCCTCCCGCCTCTGGCTGTGCTGCTAGACACCGGCAGAGCAGACGGAGCGGCTGCGGTTGTCTTCTTTCCTTGCTTACGAGGCGGAGGAGAAGGACTACGACACGCCGGAGCAGCCGAAGCGGCGGCGGGTCTCTTTCGCCCTTGCTGACGAGGCGGAGAAGGAGGAGGCTGGCTTCTCGGGTGCGCCGGCGTAGGCAGAGAAGGAGGTGGAGTGCCGCCACGCGCCGGAGAAGGAGGCTGAGTGCCCTGATCACTCGCCGGAGGAGGCGGCGGAGGAGGAGGCGGAGTGCCCTGACTCGCCGGACGAGGAGGAGGAGGCGGAGGCATCCAGTTCAGAAGCTTGATGAGCTCCTTCCGCCATAGGCATGGAGTGAATAGACAAGAACCCAGCTGAGTCTCCCCTTCACCGGTAGGGTAGTCAAGCTGGAGGTCCTCAAATCCCTCTGTTATTTCGTCCACCGTCACCCTGGCATATCCTTCTGGTATCGGACTACAGTGAAAAGTTGCGCCGGATTCAGGAGGTTGAACAGAGCCAACAGCCGCCTTGACTTTGAAGTTCTGCCATTGTGTCATAAGGTGGCAATGTTGAGACTTCGTGATAGCATCCACGGGCTAGCTAGCAGGAGCCGTCAAGACATGCTCCGGCTGAAGCAACTTGGTGGAAGCCATGCTGCTTCTCCGCTGAGATGGCGGGGTAGCTTCGGGGGTAGTTTCGGCAGGTCGCTTGCTGCGAGCTACTTCTCGTTCCTCTAGCGCTTGAACCCTTTCGTGCAGCATCTGAATTTGGGCATGCTCCACTTTTTTCCTCCTCTCCTTGCATTTGTAACCGCCTGTGTCCGGAAAACCAGCCTTCCAAGGAACGGAGCCTGGCATGCCTCGTGTCCGTCCAGGGTGCTCAGGATTCCCGAGGGCCATTGTGAGCTCGTCGTTCTCTCTGTCTGGAACGAACGTCCCTTGCTGCGCTGCATCGATATAGTGCTTAAGCCTCTTGACTGCTATGTTCATTTGCTCATCCGTCCAAACGCATTTCCCTGATACAGGGTCCAAGGTTCCGCCAGCCCTAAAGAACCAAGTCCGGCAATGGTCTGGCCAGTTCATTGTCTCTGGTTCGATCCCTTTATCAAGCAGATCATTATCAGCCTTGGCCCACTTAGGCCGGGCTTTGAGGTAGCCACTTGACCCCGTGTGATGGTGAAGCTTCTTCTTCGTAGCATTTTTCTTGTTTGTCGCCGACATCTTCTTACTCTTTTCTGATGTCTTGTAGGCCACAAATGCAGGCCAGTGATCTCTGATCTTCTCATATGTGCTGATGAATTCTGGTGTCTCTTCTTTGTCGACAAACGTTTTCAGCTCATTCTTCCACCTCTTGAATAGGTCTGCCATCTTCTTAAGAGCATGAGACTTGATTAATTGCTCTTTAACCATCTTCTCCGGATCCTCCTCTGGCGGTAGGGTGAAATTTGCCTTCAGCTCAGTCCAAAGATCATCTTTCTGCATATCATTGCTGGATGCTGATCGGGATCTTGTCCCTAACAAGAACCCCGCACTGAGCAGCAAATGCTTCCTTTGTCCGGATGGGTTCAATCGGCATGCAATCACGCACGATTGCGGTGATCTCAAACCTTTCATCCGAGCGCAACTTTTTCTTCGGGCCTCGTCTCTTTACCGAAATTGTGCTCGATCCGGAGGGCTAGAAAAAAGAAGAATTAGTTAATATGTGTACATACCAAAACAATGAATGCATCAATTAGCTAGTCATCACAGGCTTAACTAATATATTTACCTGGCCGGACTCTGTTCGGTCACCGGAGCCGTCACCACAGGATCCTTCTTGCACCAGCATTGGGTCACCGGAGCCATCATAATCATGTCTTTCCTCCTCCATTCTTCGATCACCGTAGCCTGCTTATTCTTCACCCTGTTCTTCCAGACCATCATTGTCATTAAGATACGACAACACATCACCTCCGGCTAAGATTATGTCCCCCAACACCTCTTCCGCTTCCTCATCTTGTCCGTGCTCCATTGTTTCTGCAAATATTACAACATGGCAATTATTACATAAACATGACAGTAGGTGGATATATTAGTGGCAAACATAGACCTAGCTTATTCCGGGTTTGGGGTGGCCTCGGCAACGCTTCAAGGGTAGGGGCGCGGCGGGAGGGGGTAGGAGACCGACATCGTTTTTTCTAGGGTTTGGGTGTCATCGACAGTTTTGGTCGAGCGAGAGGGCCGGAGGGTGCTCCCTTGGTATAAGTTATCACGGTTGAAGTTATCCGGTAGGGGGTTATATCGACAACGACAACATACATACATGGGAAAATGATGTTATCAGGGAGGGGGTAGGTCGAACCCGCCCCTCGTGTTGAAGTTATTGGGACACGGGGTATATCGACAATGACATATCCGATAAAAAAAATAAGAAGACGAAGAAGAAATAAAAAGAGGAGCAGAAGATATTAATAGAGGAGAAGATTGAAGAAAAAAAAAGAAGGAGAAAAAAGAGGAGAAGAAGAAAGGAATAGAGGGGAAGAAGAGAAAATAGAATATTCTATTTTCTCTTCTTCTCCTCTATTCATTTCTTCTTCTCCTCTTCTTTTTCTTCTTTTTTCTTCTTCTTATTTATTTCTCCTCTTCTTCTCCTTTATTCCTCTTCTTATTTTCCTTTTTCCTCTCATTCTTTTTCTTCTTCTTCCTTTCCTAGCTAGATATATAAACTTTTCTAAAAATGTAACTTTTGCATATATACATGGAAAAAATGTTATTGGGGAGGGGATTTATCGACCCCCCCTCGACCCTCTTTTCCTTCTTCTTCCTTCTTCCTTCTTCCTCTTTTCTTCTCCAACACAAAACACATCTCATCTCATCTCATTTCATCCAAAAATAATTATTTGCATATGAACATACATACATTTACTTTTTTTCTTAAATATTACATATGAACATTTTCTTAAATGAGCATATGAACATTTTCTTAAGTATTAATGAGCATATGAACATACATATCACCAAAAAATAGACCTTTTTCTTGGTAACAAAAAAATGCAAAAACGAGCATTATACAGCATATGTAGAGCATTATATAGTGAACATACATACATACATACATACATACAGTGAGCATATACAGAGCATTATACGGCGACGGCGACGATGGTTGGCGGTGGCGCGCGCTTACGGATGGCGTGCGGGGACGACAATGAGAAGGAAAGGGGAGGAGGCAGGGGCTCACAGCGCGGGGAGGGGTCGAGGTCGCCGGCCGAAATCGGTGCGGCGGCGGATGAACGGCCTCGGGGATGAACAGGTCGCGGGAGCCGGCGTGGTGCTTCCCCACAACGACGGCTTCGACGGGCGCGGGCGGCGACGACAGCGTTGGCGGGGGCGGTGGGCGGCGTCGGGGCAGCCTAGCGGCGACGGGGCAGGGGCGACGACGGGGGCGCGCGGACGGCGTCGGGGCAGCGCGCGGACGGTGTTTGGGCGGCGGGCGGCTTGGGGCCCGGGCAACTGATGCAGAGATGAATCTAAAAAACGCTAAGTGGTTTCTTATATACTGAGAGCATTGTTCCCAGTTCGTGGCACAAATCGGGACCAATGCCCCCTTTAGTCCCGGTTGGTGGCATCAACCGGGACCAAAGGTCTCTTTTCAGCAGCCCAAAGAACGGGAAGCAGAGGCCTTTGGTCCCGGTTGGTGGCACCAACCGAGACTAAAGGGGGGCATTGGTCCCAGTTTGTGCCACGAATCGGGACTAATGCACCCCTTTAGTCCCGGTTGGTGGCACCAACCGGCACCAAAGGCCTTGTGCTGCCCCGCGTCAAAAGTTTAGTACCACCTCGCTAGCTGAGAGAGGTCGAGGGTGGTTTATAAGCGCTGCTGTGCCCACCCTCTCGAGCTCCTCTCAATTGTACGCTTTCGGGCCTAACCGTACGCTGTGCGCGTGTGGGCCTACTAGGCCACCTGCGGGCCTGAAACCTGACCCATGGTAGGGTTTCTAGTCGCATTCAGGCCGTGAGGGCCCAGTAGGTGGCACTTATTTTTTTACTTTGTTGCTTTATTTTTTAATTTTTTTTCTACTTACAACAAAATACTTATTGTTTCTATTTTTATTTATTTTATTAAATTTTATTTTTAATTATTTTTCTTTTAGGTCACAAAAATTATAAACTTTTTGTTAGTGCCATTAGTTTTCAAATTTATTTTTTTGTTTTCTTTGTTGCTTTATTTTTTATTTTTTCTACTTACAACCAAAAAACTTATTGTTGCTAAATTTATTTCTTTTATTGAATTTTATTTTTAATTATTTTTCTATTAGGTCACAAAAATTATAAACTTTCTGTTAGTACCATTTGTTTTCTTTGTTGCTTTATTTATTTTATTTTGTTTCTACTTACAACAAAATACTTATTGTTGTTATTTTTATTTATTTTATTAAATTTTATTTTTAATTCTTTTTGCTTTCAGGTCAAAAAAATTATAAACTTTTTATTAGTGCCATTAGTTTTCAAATTTGAATAGTTAAAATTTGAATTCTTTGAAATTTTTGTGAATCACAAGTTTGCGATTAACGTTAATATAAAAATAGTTTTTTCTATAATTTTTTTCTTTTATTTTTTGCTTTATTTCCTTAATTCTTTTTGCTTTTAGGTCAGAAATTTTTTAAACTTTCTGTTAGTGCCATTAGTTTTCAAATTCGAATAGTTAAAATTTGAATTCTTTGAAATTTGTGTGAATCACAAGTTTGCGATTAACGTTACTATAAAAATAGTTTTTTCCATTTTTTGTTTTGTTTTTTCTATTATTTATTTTCTTTTATTTTTTTGCTTTATTTTTTTAATTCTTTTTGCTTTTAGGCCAGAAAAATTATAGACTTTCTGTTAGTGCCATTAGTTATAGAAAAATTATAAACTTTCTGTTAGTGCCATTAGTTTTCAAATTTGAATTCTTTGAAATTTGTGTGAATCACAAGTTTGTGATTAACTTTACTAAAAAAATGAGCATAGATGCGCTTATAGAGAAAATTCAACCTAAATTCATAGTAAATTTCTATGAATTTCAGAGAAATTCACTTTGAATTTAGTCAAATTTCCTGTATACGGGCATCTATTTTCACTTTGAGAGGAGCTCAACAAGGCAGAGAGGGAAGGGCTTATAAACCGGTGTGAGCGCCCTTCGGTTGGCGAGGTGGGACTAAACTCTGACCGCAATGAGGACCAACACTTTAGTCCCGATTTGTGGCACAAACTGGGACTAATGATCATGGGCCAGGGGCGAGGCGCATTGGTCTCGGTTGGTGCCATGAACTGGGACCAATGCCCCCTTTAGTCCCGGTTGGTGGTACCAACCGGGACCAAAGGCCTTGTGCTGCCCCGCGTCAAAAGTTTAGTACCACCTCGCTAGCTGAGAGACACTACTAGGGAAAACCTTATACCTAGAAATTTAGCAGCAGCGCAGGTTAAAAAAGGGCGCTAGTGCTAGATAGCAGTAGCGGTTCAAAATAAACCGCGCTGCAGATACGATTCTAGCAGTAGCGCGTGTGCCCGTAAAAGCGCTACTACTAATATTCCCATTGCTGGAACAATGGGCTACGCATAGCAGTAGCGGCCTTGCAGGAAGCGCGCTACCGCTAGGGCATGAGTACCAGCGCGTTTCCCTGTAAGAGCGCTACTGCTAATGGAAATAAAATAAAATGAAAAACAAATAGAAAAGTAAATGAAAATGAAAGAAACAGAAAAAGGAGAAAGAAATAAAATAAAATGTAAAGCAAAATAAATGAAAAAGCGAAAAACAGAGAAAGGCTTAGCTGTAGCGTGTGTTAGTAAGAGGCGCTGTAGCTAACGCAGCTGCAGCGCGTTTCGAGGACCCCCGCTATAGAAAC
The DNA here is from genome assembly GCA_034509565.1 of Triticum monococcum. NCBI lineage: Eukaryota > Viridiplantae > Streptophyta > Magnoliopsida > Poales > Poaceae > Triticum > Triticum monococcum. The sequence continues at coordinate 745,837,501 of CM067843.1, read as the reverse complement.
AGACAAGGAAATAAAAAAGAGAGAAACTTACATATGTATAGCAGTAGCGCGTTTTGGAAAAAGCGCTATAGCCACCTTAGCTATAGCGCGTTCTGCGTAACGCGCTACCGCTAGTTTTGACTTAACCAAAAAACCGTTTCCCCCCGGCCACCACTTGCCCCCCAAATCTCTCGACCCACCCCACCGCCGTCTCCCCGATTCGTTGTCACCCCACTTCGCCGCCGTCTCTTGCCGACGTCGACGCCCCCGGAGCCACCAGAGCCGTGCGCCGTCGCGCCATCGGAGCCGCCCCCAACGCCACGGAGCCGCGCGGCCTCATCAACGCCATCGGAGCCGCCGTCGATGCCATCAGATCCTCCCTTGCCAGAACTGCCTCCCTCGCTGTCACCGGAGACGCCCCTGCCTCCCTCGCCACCACTGCCTCCCTCGCCACCACCGGAGCCATCCTCTGTAAGCCCCCACCCCTCCTCTCTCTCTCATGCATAGGTTAGCTAGTTTAATTATGTTAATTATCTAGGTTAGGGCAAAAACTTAGTTAGGGCTTTGACAGAGAAGTAGTTAGGTTAACTAGTTTAATTAGGTTAATTACCTAGATTAGTGCAAAAATTTAGTTAGGGCTTTGACAGAGAACTAGTCAGGTTAACTAATTTGATTAGGTTAATTATCTAGGTTATTTAGGCAAGTTTTATTTTAAAGATGATCCCTTCCTAGACTTTTATTGTTGATTATATCTTTTCACTGAAGTGGTCATGTTGTTTGTGCCCAAGTGGCTTTGTTGTTTCAATGAAGCTGAGTGGCCTATATATATTTTCCGGGAATGTTGATTCATTTCCGTTCCGGCAAATTTCAGGTTCTCGATTTGTCCACTTTTTAGCAAAGGTCATGCCGAAATTTTCCGTGAATTTCGGCATGACTTGTGCTACAAACTAGGACATATCGAGTGCCCGTGTGATTTGCCGCACTAGGAAGGAGTCAACGTTCCTGCAAAACAATAGGCCTTTTATATGTCATTATTCATTTTATTAGGTCTAGAATTAATTTACTAGATTTAATCATAGGAAACATGGTTAGCAATGATGAAGGACAGGGTTCTGGTGATTGCGACGATGCCTACCGGGCGGCACACGAATTTTTTAGCCTTACTGATGATCAACCGATGTTATTGCTGGGCCCACCGGTGGCATCGGGGACTGAAACCGACACGCAGACCGGTGCTAAGACTGAGACCGACACTCAGACTCAGACAGGCATCGAGACTGGCGCTGAGACTGAGACCGGTGCTGCCTCGGGGAGCGGAGCCGGTGTAGAACCAAAAGCAAAGAGGCAACGAGTTCCTAACAAACTCAGGACTACTAGAGTGGTGGTCACGGAGGTCGACGATGGCAATTTTGAGCCAACGGCGCCCGAGGAAGCGCGTCGATGCTACGACAATCAAATAGGCTGCATCGTACGGACAACCGCCACCATTAACGATGAGAAACTACAGAAGATAGAAAATATGAGGAGCTCCCTCCTAAAGAAGTTTCACTAGATATTCTTGTTCCCGGGCCGGAATGAGAAGGATTATAAAGATCCAGATGAGGACCCGGCAATGAAGAAGATAAACAAACACGCCGTGACCAAGTTTAGCGACGCGTTATCCGCCTGGAAAAATCGAGTGAAAGCAAGGATCATCGACAATAAGGAACCCTACTCCGAGATTGTAAAGGATAATCCGATAATCACGGAAGAGCAGTTTCAAATATTCAAGGAGGCTTGCGAGGCCGAAGATGCCAAAAAAAGTCTAAGTACATGAAGCGGCTTCAAGAGAGGAACATTGGGAGCGACCACCTCAGAAGCCGTGGTTACGGCAGAAAGAGGTCCAAATGGGCCAAGGAGGACGCGGAAGCCGCGAGTCTGGGCATCCCAGACCCCTTGGCGGAGTTCACCGTCCCGCAGGAGCGTGACGTCCTCAGGGCCCGGCACCATTGGGACCCAGTGAAAAAGGTTTACGAGACAACACCGGTCATTACGGAGTTCATGAGACTGCTGGTAATTTTAGTTTCTGATCAATTCGACTGCACACGTTAGTCATATTTGTAAACGATCGTTGTGCCTTTTGCAGAGAGAGCAGCACAGGATTGCGGCCGAAAGCGACTCACCGTCTGAGGCATTGGTGAGGCCCAAGTGGGATACTCCATTCAACCGGGCGTTGAACATATTGAAACAACAACCGGTGGATACTCGACCGTCGTATGGACGCGTGCACGGTGTCGGTGACGGCGCCATGTGGAAGAAGTACTACCGTGAGACCACGAAGGAGAGAAAGGAAAGACGGAGGTTAAATGAAGAAAACATTGACAAGAGGGTTGAGATTGCGGTTGAGAAGAAATCAACTGAGACAGTCGCAATAGCGGTAGCTGCCAAAAAACAGGTGGCTTTAGATATTTCTACTACCTTGGTTCCGGCCGTTTTCAATTGGACCAGGCAAAATCCAAAAAAAGATGCAGCGGACTTTCCCCTTGCTGACTTCTTGGCGGGGAGCAGCTCGACTAGCATTGCACCAGCACCTGCAGCTGCACCTGCTCCCGCACCGGACGTGCTAGGCGATGCTTCGCCTTTGGCTGAGCTCGACGCCCTCACGGTATCTGTCACACCGCCCCCCTTCAATATAAATGTATGATCTCCTGTTTTCGTTGCCTTTCGGATGTCTCACGTCGCAGACTTTTCTTTGCAGGCCGACGAAACCCCGTGCACCATATTGTACACCATCGGCGACCAGAAGGTGGACGTGGGGAAGGCGGCGATAATGGAGCCGAAGGAACCATTGTTCCACAGTCGGCCGATCCCCCCGAACGTCTTCAAGGTTTCCGTGGCCAGTGTCAAACCAGGCCACGAGAATTTGCCTCCTCCATTACTACTGGGGGATGACGACTAGACACCGCGGTGGCTTGGTGATTGTTGCAATGCTGGGTGGGTCCTGTTGTGGCCAAAGAGTCTGCTTTGTCTGGAGGCGGCCGGGAGCACACCCACGAGCACGCAGCCTCAGCAAGGTATGAACATCAACACCCCACCTACCCAATTATCGTCGGGTGTCGGTTTGGGTGATAGCAGACGGGGTAAGGAGGAGGCTCCATTAGTCGCTGATGACGTCGCCATGGATGAGGATGAGGACGACGATGGCGCTGCTGAATAGTATGTCTATATTGGCGCCTCCTCAGGGTTTGAGCGTCATGAGTCGGTGCCTGAATTACCGTCTCAACATATTATGGACGACCTTCCGGTAGTAAAGAAATTTAGGAAGAGAGCGAGGAAAGGCAAAAAAGCTGTTTCTATGATCCAGCCGCCTCAGCAGCCTCGGCTTCAAGACCGTATAGATATCCCCGGTGCGGATAAATGGCATATCCTCGGTCAACCAATCCTACCTGCAACAGCGCTACGGGCCAGATTCGGCGATCTAAAGAGACTTCATGACGATGTGATGCGGGTAGAGAAAGACCTCACCGCCTCGAAAGATCCAGGATACCCTCTCTACGTGGTTAACGTTTCGCGGCAAATGTCGTACGTCGACAGCTTCCCCGCAGATAAGTTCTTCCTCCGATTCGATTACATATTCGACATGTTTCACGTGAAGAAGATGGATTTTACGTTTGTCCGCCTTTATGCCTTGCACATGAACTACATCATCGGGGTTGTGCAGATATGTCACATCTGTGTTCCTGACCCGTACTACATGCACGAGGGCTTCCTGGGAGTCTGCGCAAATCACCGTGAATACGCTAGGGATTACATCATCAATTTCATGCTGGCCAATAAGGACAAGGAGGCGATTCTCGTGCCTTATCATCCCGTGTAAGTCATCCGCGCTACTATCCTTCCTTCGATTTCAATCATTCATTTGCACGGTGCAGGCTAATTAATTTGAGGACTTATTTCGCGCAGCGGCAGGCGCGCCGTCCTCATCATCCTCTACCCCCGATTCTCCCATGCTCTTTACTTGGACTCGTCGAAGAACATTCACAAAAAGGATTACACCCACATCAAGGATGTTCTCGACAGTGCTATGTTTTACTACCAAGCAAGGGGTGGAGAGGTCAGGGACAAGAAGAGAAGGGGCGGCAGGGTCGCCTTCGGCCATAAGACCGACTTCTACTGCATCCAGCAGCCGAACGATTCTCTTAATGATGGATTCTATGTCCTACACCACATGCTGGAGTATAGACGGGATCACCAGAACCTTCGCATGTCACCTAGATCCGGCGATGCCCATATTCTGCAATGGGCAAAGGACATAGGAGATATCGAGGATCATCGACTTTGAGCTGAGTTCTATAACATCCAGCGCGAACTTGCCCAAATCATCATGAAGGAGGTCGTCGGAAAAACAGGGATGTTCTATGGAGAAGGACAAATGTCGCGAGAAGACGTCTGAACATGGATAGCCTCTCAACGTCTCAACCTGAAGCCTTTCACTAGGCTCGGGGACTATCTCCCTGACTTGGATGGATGGAACAACATGTTGGAGTGATTGTCGATATATGACAATGTGTCCGTTTAGTCCATACTTTCTGTATGACAAAACTTTGAGTTATGCACGGTGAAACTTTATTTGTGATGTATTTAAACCGTCCTCCTCCTCGACTAGCGATAATCACTCTAGTTAGGGCATTTTGGGGTACGATGAACTTTGTTATTTATGCTTATGATATGTTGTTTTTATTTTTGTCAAGTCTGTCTCTTTTTGTTGCTCAACTATATATGTTGCATATCATCAACTATGATGATGCAGGTGCATAGATCATAGATGGCGAAGAAGTGCTATGCTAGGAGTATATATACGACAAGTGGCCGGAGTGTCAGGCCCTTCCGGTTTCCAAGCGACAGGCAGTAGTTGGTTTAGAGGTTCACGCTAATGCGAAAGAGGGATACGAACTCATGTTCTCAAAGTGATAGATCTTATCGCATATATCATTGTTTAGATGGATGACGATGTATTTGCATATCATTCGAGACTTGTATCGCTATTTTCGAGATGATGACGAGAGACCACTTTGTGTTGGATGATGATTATGATGATGACATGATTTGATGAGACTAATTGTATGTATATGCTATGATTACATTTGTATGTGTATGATATGCAAAAGATTATTGTATAAAGCCTATTCAAATACAAAACAAATACAAAACAAATATGCAGGAAAAAAACTAATAAATAAACTAGTAGTAGCGAGGGGGAAATTTAGCAGTAGCGCCGCATTGTCAGTAGCGCGTCCCAGCAAACAGCGCTGCAGATAATATCAGTAGCGCCCTTTACCAAAGAGCGCTACAACTATTCATGTATAGCTGTAGCGTGGGACAACCGGCGCTACGGCTATATGTTAGCTGTAGCGCCTTATTAGTAGCGCCGGTGCCCGCGCTACTAAGAGGCCCAAAACCCTCGCTGTTGGCAGGCTTTTCCCTAGTAGTGAGAGCTCGAGAGTGGTTTATAAGTGCTGCTGCGCCCACCCTATCGAGCTCCTCTCAATTGTAGGCTTTCGGGCCTAACCATACGCTGTGTGCCTGTGGGCCTACTGGGCCTCCTACGGGCCTGAATCCTGGCCCATGGTAGGGTTTCTAGTCGTATTCAGGCCGTGGGGGCCCGGTTGGTGGCACTTTTTTTGTTTTCTTTCTTGCTTTATTCATTTTGTTTTGTTTCTACTTACAACAAAATACTTATTCTCACTATTTTTATTTATTTTATTAAAGTTTATTTTTAATTATTTTTCTTTTAGGTCATAAAAATTATAAACTTTCTGTTAGTGCCATTAGTTTTCAAAAAAAATTGTTTTCTTTGTTGCTTTATTTATATTACTTTGTGTCTACTTACAACAAAATACTTATTGCTGCTATTTTTCTTTATTTTATTAAAGTTTATTTTTAATTATTTTTCTTTTAGGTCACACAAATTATAACTTTCTATTAGTGCCATTAGTTTTCAAATTAGTTTTTTTGTTTTCTTTGTTGCTTTATTTATTTTATTTTTTTGTACTTACAATAAAATACTTATTGCTGCTATTTTTATTTATTTTATTCAAGTTTATTTTTAATTCTTTTTGCTTTTAGGTCAGAAAAATTATAAACTTACTCTTAGTGCCATTAGTTTTCAAATTTGAATAGTTAAAATTTGAGTTCTTTGAAATTTGTGTGAATCACAAGTTTGTGATTAACTTTACTATAAAATTATTTTTTTTCCGATTTTTGTTTTTTTTGCATTATTTATTTTCTTTCATTCTTTGCTTTATTTTTTAATTCTTTTTTTCTTTTAGGTCAGAAAAATTGTAAACTTTCTGTTAGTGCCATTAGTTTTAGAAAAATTATAAACTTTTTGATAGTGCCATTAGATTTGAAATTTGAATAGTTAAAATTTGAATTCTTTGAAATTTGTGTGAATCACAAGTTTGTCATTAACTTTACTAAAAAAATGAACATAGATGCGCTTATAGAGAAAATTCAACCTAAATTCATAGTAAATTTTTATGAATTTCGGAGAAATTCACTCTGAATTTAGGTCAAATTTCCTATATAAGGGCATCTATTTTCACTTTGAGAGGAGCTCAACAAGGCAAAGAGGGAAAGTCTTATAAACCGGTGTGAGCGCCCTTCGGTTGGCGAGGTGGGACTAAACTTTGACCGCAACGAGGACCAACCCTTTAGTCCCGATTTTTGGCACAAACCGGCACTATTGATCATGGGCCAGGGGTGAGGCGCATTGGTCCCGGTTGGTGCCACGAACCGGAACCAATGCCCCTTTAGTCCCGGTTGGTGGTACCAATCGGGACCAAAGGCCTTGTGCTGCCCCGCGTCAAAAGTTTAGTACCACCTCGCTAGCTGAGAGAGCTCGAGAGTGGTTTATAAGCGCTGCTGCGCCCACCCTCTCGAGCTCCTCTCAATTGTAGGCTTTTGGGCCTAACCATACGCTGTGTGCCTATGGGCCTACTGGGCCACCTACGGGCCTGAATCCTGGCCCATGGTAGGGTTTCTAGTCGTATTCAGGCCATGGGGGCCAAGTAGGTGGCACTTTTTTTGTTTTCTTTGTTGCTTTATTTGTTTTATTTTGTTTCTACTTACAACAAAATACTTATTGTTGCTATTTTTATTTATTTTATTAAAGTTTATTTTTAATTATTTTTCTTTTTGGTCACAAAAATTATAAACTTTCTGTTAGTGCCATTAGTTTTCAAATTTGTTTTTTTGTTTTCTTTGTTGCTTTATTTTTTTCTGCTTACAAAAAAATACTTACTGTTGCTATTTTTATTTATTTCATTAAAGTTTATTTTTAATTAGTTTTCTTTTAGGTCAAAAAAATTATAAACTTTCTGTTAGTGCCATTAGTTTTCAAATTTGTTTTTTTGTTTTCTTTGTTGCTTTATTTTTTCTACTTACAACAAAATTGCTTATTATTGCTATTTTTATTTATTTTATTAAAGTTTATTTTTAATTCTTTTTGCTTTTAGGTCCGAAAAATTATAAACTTTTTGTTAGTGCCATTAGTTTTCAAATTTGAATAGTTAAAATTGGAATTCTTTGAAATTTGTGTGAATCACAAGTTTGTGATTAACTTTACAATAAAAATAGTTTTTTTTTCCATTTTTGTTTTGTTTTTCGCATTATTTATTTTCTTTTATTTTTTGCTTTATTTTTTTTAATTCTTTTTGCTTTTAGGTCAGAAAAATTATAAACTTTCTGTTAGTGCCATTAGTTTTAGAAAAATTATAAACTTTCTGTTAGTGCCATTAGTTTTCAAATTTGAATAGTTAAAATTGGAATTCTTTGAAATTTGTGTGAATCACAAGTTTGTGATTAACTTTACTAAAAAAATGAGCATAGATGCGCTTATAGAGAAAATTCAACCTAAATTCATAGTAAATTTCTATGAATTTCAGAGAAATTCACTCTGAATTTAGGTCAAATTTCCTGTATAAGGGCATCTATTTTCACTTTGAGATGAGCTCAACAAGGCAGAGAGGGAAGGGCTTATAAACCGGTGTGAGCGCCCTTCGGTTGGCGAGGTGGGACTAACTCTGACCGCAACGAGGACCAACCCTTTAGTCCCGGTTTGTGGCACAAACCGGGACTAATGATCATGGGCCAGGGGCGAGGCACATTGGTCCCGGTTGGTGCCACGAACCGGGACCAATGCCCCTTTAGTCCCGGTTGGTGGTACCAACCGGGACCAAAGGCCTTGTGCTGCCCCGTGTCAAAAGTTTAGTACCACCTCGCTAGTTGAGAGAGCTCGAGAGTGGTTTATAAGCGCTGTTGCGCCCACCCTCTCGAGCTCCTCTCAATTGTAGGCTTTCGGGCCTAACCATACGCTGTGTGCCTATGGGCCTACTAGGCCACCTGCGGGCCTGAATCCGGGCCCAGGTAGGGTTTCTAGTCGTATTCAGGCCGTGGGGGCCCAGTAGGTGGCACTTTTTTTGTTTTCTTTGTTGCTTTATTTATTTTATTTTGTTTCTACTTACAAAGAAATAGTTATTGTTTCTATTTTTATTTATTTTATTAAATTTTATTTTTAATTATTTTTATTTTAGGTCACAAAAATTATAAACTTTCTGTTAGTGCCATTAGTTTTCAAATTTGAATAGTTCAAATTTGAATTCTTTGATATTTGTGTGAATCACGAGTTTCTGATTAACTTTACTATAAGCATAGTTTTTTTCCAGTTTTTTGTTTTGTTTTTTGCATTATTTATTTTCTTTTATTTTTTGCTTTATTTTTCAATTTTTTTTTGCTTTTAGGTCAGAAAAATTTTAAAAAAAATTGTTAGTGCCATTAGTTTTAGAAAAATTATAAACTTTCTGTTAGTGCCATTAGTTTTCAAATTTGAGTAGTTAAAATTTGAATTCTTTGAAATTTGTGTGAATCACAAGTTTGTGATTAACTTTACTATAAAAATAGTTTTTTCCAGTTTTGTTTTGTTTTGTTTTTTGTATTATTTATTTTATTTTATTTTTTGCTTTATTTTTTTAATTCTTTTTGCTTTTAGGTCAGAAAAATTATAAACTTTCTGTTAGTGCCATTAGTTTTAGAAAAATTATAAACTTTCTGGTAGTGCCATTAGTTTTAGAAAAATTATAAACTTTCTGTTAGTGCCATTAGTTTTAGACAAATTACAAACTTTCTATTAGTGCCATTAGTTTTCAAATTTGAATAGTTAAAATTTGAATAATGGTATTACGAGGGCCGAACCCTAAGACATTAAAGCATTTCAAATGAACTCTGAAAAAGTTGAAAGTTGGCATGGTATCATAATTTCACCCACATAGCATGTGCATGTACAAAATGGACAATGCTATCATACTCGTTGATGACCCACAAGTATAGGGGATCTATCGTAGTCCTTTTGATAAGTAAGAGTGTCGAACCCAACGAGGAGCAGAAGGAAATGATAAGCGGTTTTCAGCAAGGTATTCTCTGCAAGTACTGAAATAAGTGGTAACAGATAGTTTGGTGATGGGATAAATTGTAACGAGCAACAAGTAACAAAAGTAAATAAAGTGCAGCAAGGTGGCCCAATCCTTTTGTAGCAAAGGACAAGCCAGAACAAACTCTTATAATAGGAAAAGCGCTCCCGAGGACACATGGGAATATCGTCAAGCTAGTTTTCATCACATTCATATGATTCGCGTTCGATACTTCGATAATTTGATATGTGGGTGGACCGGTGCTTGGGTGCTGTTCTTACTTGAACAAGCATCCCACTTATGATTAACCTCTATTGCAAGCATCCGCAACTACAACAAAAGTATTAAGGTAAACCTAACCATAGCATGAAACAGATGGATCCAAATCAGCCCCTTACGAAGCAACGCATAAACTAGGGTTTAAGCTTCTGTCACTCTAGCAACCCATCATCTACTTATTACTTCCCAATGCCTTCCTCTAGGCCCAAATAATGGTGAAGTGTTATGTAGTCGACGTTCACATAACACCACTAGAGGCTAGACAACATACATCTTATCAAACGAATACCAAATTCACATGACTACTCATAGCAAGACTTCTCCCTTGTCCTCAGGAACGAACGTAATTACTCACAAAGCATATTCATGTTCATAATCATAGGGGTAATAATATGCATATAGGATCTGAACATATAATCTTCCACCAATTAAACCAACTAGCATCAACTACAAGGAGTAATCAACACTACTAGCAACCTACTAGCACCAATCCCGGACTTTGAGACAAGAATTGGATACAAGAGATGAACTAGGGTTTGTAGATGAGATGGTGCTGGTGAAGATGTTGATGGAGATTGCCCTCTCCCGATGAGAGGAGCGTTGGTGATGACGATGGTGATGATTTCCCCCTCCGGGAGGTAAGTATCCCCGGCAGAACAGCTCTGCCGGATCTCTAGATTGGATCCGCCAAGGTTCCGCCTCGTGGCGGCGGAGTCTCGTCCCGAAAAGTTCCCTCTTATTTTTTTCTCATCGAAAGACCTCATATAGGAGAAGATGGGCATCAGAGATCCACCAGGGGGCTCACGAGGTAGGGGGCATGCCCTAGGGGGGCGCCCCCCACCCTCGTGAGTAGGGTGTGGGCCCCCTGGCCTTTTGTAACACCCTCGATGCGACTATAGCTCCCATGTGTCGAGGCACGACTTAGAGACATAATCGCATTGAAGGCATATGTCGCAAGTTAGGCAATCTTCACAACATCCCATGTAATATAGATAATAAAAGGGGAGATAACATAGTTGGCTTACACTCGCCACTTCAATCAAGTACATAAATAGCATTACAACATTCAAACACTCATGGCCCGACTACGGCGCCAAAATAAAAGACAACCCAACATGCGACACGGTCCCGATCACCCCAACTGGGCACCACTACTGATCATCAGGAAAAGAAACATAGTATCGCTGAGAGTCCTCGTCGAACTCCCACTTGAGCACAAACGCGTCACCTGGAGCAGAATCATCAGGCCCTACATCTGGTGTAATAGTAATCTGTGAGCCACAGGGACTCAGCAATCTCGCACCCTCGCGATCAAGACTATTTAAGCTTAATAGGTAAGGTAAGGTGTAAATATGTGGAGCTGCGGCAAGCGACTAGCATATATGGTGGCTAACCTGTTCGCAAAGGAGAGCGAGAAGAGGGGGCAAAGCGCGAGCAAGAAACTAGAGGACAACCTGCGCAAGCATTACTCCAACACTGTGTTCACTTCCCGGACTCCGCCGAGAAGAGACCATCACGGTAACTCACACGGTTGATTCATTTTAATTAAGTTAAGGTTCAAGTTATCTACAACCGGACATTAACAAATTCCCATCTGCCCATAACCGCGGGCACGGCTTTCGAAAGTTCAAATCCCTGCAGGGGAGTCCCAACTTAGCCCATGATAAGCTCTCAGAGTCAACGAAGGAATAGACCTCCTCCCGAGACGTTCCGATCAGACTCGGTACCTCGGTTCTTCAAGACACTTCGACAGGTTAAAACAAGACCAGCAACACCGCCCAAATGTGCCGATAAATCCCGATAGGAGCTGCACATATCTCGTTCTCAGGGCACAATCGGATAAGCAATCCATACAACTAAAACCAGCCCTCGAGTTTCCCCGAGGTGGCGCTGCAAGGGGCTCTAGGTTGGACCAACACTCAGAGGAGCACTGGCCCGGGGGGGGGGGGGTTAAAATAAGATGACCCTCGGGCTCCGGAAACCCAAGGGAAAAGAGGCTAGGTGGCAAATGGTAAAACCAAGGTTGGGCATTGCTGGAAAAGCTTTAAACAAGGCGAACTATCAAGGGGTTCCCATTATAACCCAACCGCGTAAGGAACGCAAAATCCGGGAACATAACACCGATATGACGGAAACTAGGGCGGCAAGAGTGGAACGAAACACTAGGCGAGAGGCCGAGCCTTCCACCCTTTACCAAGTATATAGATGCATTAAGATAACATGGCAATATAATGATATCCCAGCAAGTAAATAATGTTCCACCAAGGAACGGTCTCCAATCTTCACCTGCAACTAGCAACGCTATAAGAGGGGCTGAGCAAAGCGGTAACATAGCCAAACAATGGTTTGCTAGGACATGGTGGGTTAGAGGTTTGACATGGCAATTTGGGAGGCTTGAAAGCAAATGGTAGGCATCGTAGCATTGGCATAGCAAAAGTGCGAGCATCTAGCATAGCAAAGATAGTAGTGATTTCGAGGGTATGATCATCTTGCCTGCGAAGTTGTCAGAGTTGCCTGGATCCTCGAAAGCAAACTCAACTGGCTCCTTGTTAGCGAACTCGTCTCCCGGCTCTACCCAAACAATACAAACAAGCAAATGGAACACAATCAACCACGTGCAAAGCTCAAACATTATGATGCAAAGATGATATGCTATGCGGGTTGCATATGCAAGATTTGACAAGGAATGCATGAACCTGGCCTCAACTTGGAAAACCAAGTGTGCCACTGGAAAGATGAGATGAAATCGCTTGAAAACGATATAAAGAACGCCGGAATCGGAGTTACGGTTTGGAAATGGCAAGCGATTCAAATATGACACCGGTCTGCGATTTACAACAAGTAGCCATGTAAATGCAACAAGATAAACATGCTACAGCACCCAAACATGGCATCAAAATACATGGCAGGGATGCATTCAAGATGCCTAACAAAAGTCTAGCACTGAACTACGGCCAATTCATCCATTAACAGGTTCAAACAAGCATGGCAAAAATGCATATGGTAAACAGATTTCAGACTTAGAGCGAGGGTGCTCCATAATTGCAAACAAAGACATGGATGGATAGAGCACTACAAGATTAATAAAACATCCTTACTGATCATCCTCAAAAGAGGCACGGATCACTAGGAAACAACATGAACATATGACCATATGAGAAAAACAGGTCAAGGACTTAGTGGAAATGCTAAGTCCCTGAAATCAGCATCACCAAGTGCCGCACTTTGCAAGCTTGTGCTAGTCACCACATACATCACAAAAATACATGGGTTGCACCTCTGGATATATGGCAAAACCCTCAACAAAACATATGTAGAGCACATGGGCATATCATGCACACAACAATCATGGCAAAAATGACAAATATCTAAATGGAGCAGCAGATCTGACAATTATCTCAAGTAGCACTCTTCTAACAGCATTTCAGGCATCAAGATGAACTCAAATGAAAATGATGCAATGAGATGAAATGATGTGCTCTCTGAGACGAACATTTTGATATGCTATATGCCCAAAACACAGCTACGGATGCAAAGATACAATGCGATGAACATAGCAATTTATCTAGGATTTCAGGCAAAAAGTCAACCGTCCCAAATTTCCAGATCTGGATCGGGCACGAATTCCGAAGCAGCTCGCTGGAGTTACTGTAGCAGGGTCCGCCGGAGTTGGAAGGGGCCGGCCGAAAGGGTGTGGGCGTGGAGGAAGGAGGAGGCCGGAGCTAGCGACGGCGGCGGACGCGGTTGGCGGCGAGGCGGTGGCGCTCGCCAGCGCGGGGCGGCGGCCGCCGGCGAGGAGGCACGGGACGCGGGCGGAGGGAGGCAGCTCGGGCGAGGTGGCGCACCTCTTGCCCGGATCGGCGGCGGGAGGGCCGGCCTCGGGCCCGCGGGCCGCGTCAGTGCGGGACGGCGAGGTGGGGCGCGCCGGCGCCACGTGGCGGGGCATGATAGGCCGGGCGGCGGTGGTCGGACGAAACGGACACGTCTGGCCCGAGCGGACGCGTCCGGCAGCGAGAGGTGGAAGACGGCTAGGGTTTCGGGAGAGGAAGAAAGAGAATTTCGGAGGGGTCTTTAAATAGGCATAGGAGGAGCTAGGAGAGTCCAAATGAGGTGCGGTTTTCGGCCACGCGATTGTGATCGAACGCTCTAGATGATGGAGAGGGTTTTGGACCAAATTGGAGAGGTGTTGGTCTGCAACACACACGAGGCCTTTTCGGTCCATCGGTTAACCGTTGGAGTATCAAACGAAGTCCAAATGGTACGAAACTTGACAGGCGGTCTACCGGTAGTAAACCAAGGCCGCTTGGCAAGTCTCGGTTCAATCCGGAAATGTTTAATCCCCACACACAAAAGAAAGGTAGAATTGACCACCGGAGGAGAACAAAGCATCGGAATGCAAAACAAACAAGGGGGAAAATGCTCCAATGCATTAGATGAACACGTATGCAAATGCAATGCACATGATGACATGATATGAGATGCATGACAACGATAACAACATACGGAGACAAAAAACCCGAACCCAAGAAAATAAAATAACTTAACGCCGAAAACAGCAAGAGTTGGAATACATATTGGGAAAGTCATATCCGGGGTGTTACACATTCATCTTTGGCGTGGATTTTTCTTTATTTCTTCTAAGACGTTCCGTGGAGTTTCAGGACTTTTGGAGTTGCGCAGAATAGGTCTCTAATATTTGCTCCTTATCCAGACCAGAATTCCAGCTGCCAGCATTCTCCCTCTTTATGTAAACCTTGTAAAATAAGAGAGAATAGCCATAAGTATTGTGACATAAAGTGAAATAACAGTCCATAATGCAATAAATATCATATAAAAGCATGATGCAAAATGGGCGTATCAACTCCCCCAAGCGTAGACCTCGCTTGTCCTCAAGCGAAAAGCCGATAACAATAAATATGTCCTCATGTTTAGAGGTAGAGGCGTCGATGTAAATAAAATACGAACATGAAGGCATCATGATTATTCTCATAATAGCAACTTATATAGATTTTGTCATATGATTACTTATGTTCAAGTGATGATCTATTCACAATGCAAAATTATAAATCATAAACCTTATTGGGCTCTGACAAACTATAATCTCAGTCATTGAAGCAATTGCAATTTATCATAACATCGGAAAGAGTCTATGTCAGAGCTAAAAAGCAAGTCCACATACTCAACTATCATTTAGTCCCCCATAATTGCTAACACTCACGTGATACTTGTGGTTACGGAGTTTTAATCGGACACAGAGAAAGATAGGGGCTTATAGTTTTGCCCCACAACCTTTTACCTCAAGGGTAATGTCAACAATAATGGTTCATGCTCCCCTACATCCAATTAGATATATATATCATGTTCTTTCCAACATGCTGAGCTTGCCAAAGGATAAAATGAAAAAGAAAATGTGAAGATCACCATGACTCTTGCATAAGGTAGAAGATAATAATAAAGGATAGACCCTTCGTAGAGGGAAGCAGAGGTCGCCATGCGCTTTTATGGTTGGATATATAGAATCTCAATGCGAAAGAACGTCACTTTATATTGCCACTTGTGATATGAACCTTTATTATGCAGTCTGTCGCTTTTATTACTTCCACATCACAAGATCGTATAAAGCTTAGTTCTCCCACACCAATCAATCATACATATTTAGAGCAATTTTTATTGCTTTGCACCGATGACAACTTACTTGAAGGATCTTACTCAATCCATAGGTAGATATGGTGGACTCTCATGGCAAAACTGGTTTAGGGATATTTGGAAGCACAGGTAGTATTTCTACTTACTGCTGAGGATTTGGCTAGAATGAGGGGGAAAGGCAAGCTCAACAAGTTAGAGGAACCATGACAACATACTTGATCTCAGATATAAGAAAGACATAACTCATTACGTTGTTTTCCTTGTCCAACATCAACTCTTTAGCATGTCATATTTTAATGAGTGCTCACAATCATAAAAGATGTCAATGATAATATATTTATATATGAAGACCTCTCTTTCCTTATTACTTCTTATTAATTGCAACAATGACCAAAGCTATGTCTGCCAACTCCCAACAACTTTTAATCATCATACTCTTTCTATGTGAAGTCATTACTCTCAATAAGATCAATATGAACTTTTTGTTTCTTTTTATTCTTTTCTTCTTTCTTTTATTCACCCAAGATCATGGCAAAATAATCAAGCCCTTGACCCAACACTAATCTTTATTATATATATCTCACGGACTCAATTACATAGAGAGATCATAAAGCAAAACTCAAAACTAGATCATGCCATAAACTTTATTCTACTAGATCAAGATACTACTAATAGGATCAAACTAAGGAAAACGGTAAAGATAGGTGTCGGTGTCAAAACCGGCGGATCTCGGGTAGGGGGCCCCACTCTCAAGAGGGGTCTATATATGAAGTGGGCGGAGCCGAAGTGTGGCGTATCGCCGGGATCGGATATCTATCCGGAACCCCAAAGAAGGCGTCCGAGGACTGGCCTTCGGAATGGTTTTATATAGATGATGTCCCGCTGCCGGATCCTATCCGGGTCGGTCTCCCCGAATTCAACAGTGCTCCCTTAAAGAAACGCCTGAGCTGGTGTCTGCGGAGCTCTCAGAGAGAAGGCGACTGGGATGTCCTTCGCTTGATGGGTCGTATAAGACTATTGGCTCATTCCGGACTAACCATGATTCGAGTCATGGCCGCATGCATTATGCGGGGGGTGCAGCCGCTTCAATATAGAGGCCACCCCATGTGGGATTTTAACGGGGAGGATGACGCCACCCGTTACGGTCGTAAGGGGCCAGCCTCAGTTGCCGCTCTAGTAAAGATCTTATCCTCTTTGTACAAGGGAGAAGAGGAGGAATTCCTCCGCGTCAACCCGCAGGGCAGATTTACTATGTACAACCCTCCGAGTTGGGTAAGTGGACAATTGTACTTGCCCATCCGTTTCATATTCCCATGATTAAATATGTAGTCCAACAATTTCAACGCAGGAACTACGTCAGGAAGTAAAGGATATAAACAGCCGTCCCCCACAGCCCGTGGATCCAGAACGGTCCCTCAATCCAGACTCCGAAGAGGATCTGGACATATCGGTGGAGCTGATCGACAGGGTGTTTCATCAGCTAAGCAAGGACAATAGCTTGGTGGCCATTACGGCTGATTACCCAGGGTTAATCCCGGCCTCCCAGGTAATAGAGAGCGGAGTCTCATCCCCTTGAGAAGGAATCCATTCTCACGCATTTCAGTTTTCCTGACAACGACCTTGTTTTGCAGGGGAGGTTTCCAAGGCGGGAGGCCAAACCTGCGGCGGCTAGCCAACGAGGGGCCGCAGGGCCCCGTGGGGTAAAAAGGAATGTAGTCTGGGCTGAGACGCCGGCGCAAAGGTATAGCGCACCCTCTTTTTCCCTGGTGTTATTCCATTAGGGCATATTAACGTTCGTGCTATCTTTAGGACGAAGAGACCTCGCCGGACTACATCCAGAGAGGTTGCCAATCGCGCCTCCACCAGCCAGGCTCCAACGCCTGGCCCAGAAGCGGAAGCGAGCACAAGGCGCGCACCGAACGCTCCTCCGACAGAGGATGCGGACAGGCTGTCTGCCACCAATTCCGAGGTGGAGAGTGCCATGAACCACAGGCGTCGTTGGACAGTTCTTCGCGACGCTTGTTTTTCCCAAGAGGCATTAGATGCCTTCAATTCGGGAGATGCGTACCTCCGTGCCGCTCAAAATGGTTTAGCCAGAGCCACGGAGCAATATGTAAAAGACATACGGGTAAGAAAATTTTGGTAAATATATATATATATACCAGTAGCCCCTGAGACTTGAAACAGTTAGAGTAACTAATTTAAGGATCACTTGTTATGCAGGTTCTTACAGAGAAGAATACCGTACTGTCCCAGGAGCTGGAAGAGTGCAAAGCCCAACTGGAGGCCGCACTAGCCGCGGCAGGGGAGCCCAAAGAGACCCCCTCTGGTAAGATACACTTCGAAAGATTAGTATATTGCAAAGTGCGGCGTAGGTGTAAATCTGACAAATCATATTGCAGATGGCGCCGGACTCGATCCGGAGAGGCAACAACTCTTACGCCGGCTAAAGGCCGGTGAGAGTATGCTGACAAAGGTGAGGCGGGAGAAGAATGATCTTCAGGATGCCAACACCAAGCTGGACGTTGAACTTAAAGATGTTCGTGGCCAGCTGTCAGACTCCACTAAGGAGAATCAGCGGCTTCGATGCGGCATATTTAGTAAGTGCTTAAGCGAATCTTTGGAAGAAAAGAGTTCAGCAAGGAAGTCGACTAACATAGTAATGTCTGTGGTATGCTAACGGGTCGTCCTGCAGAGGAGATGCCCGGTTCTATGGGTGACCTTCTTCCCGAGCTCTCGCAACTGCACGAGCGAGTTCGGCAGGCGATGCGAGGCGTTGCCCAAGCCTTATGGCCTTCCCACTCTATGCCCGAGGGCCTTGGAGAGCTTTCGGAGAAGCTTAAGGGGGCTCGACGACGCTTCTGGTTGTGGAAGATATCGGCCTGCCGACAAGGCACGAGGGAGGCCTGGGCCATGGTGAAGACGCCGTACACGAAGTCTAACACAAACCACATGGCCGAGGTCGGACCTGTAGGGCCTGACGGGAAGGAGATCCCTGTAAGCTTAGTGTACGGCCAAGTAGAATTGGCCGCAAAGTATTCCCAGCAGGACTGTAAGTTAGACAGCCTATTAGATGGTATTGAAGAGGAATACAATCAGTCAGAGTGACTATGTAATTTTTAATTGACATGTGTAATGCCTTCTAGCCGGATTGTAGATCGTTTGTCGTTGCCGACCTTTTCGCTTCAACCTCAGGACCTGACGGTCCGGAGTTTGTCCGAATACCCTACCGGTTATGTAAGAACAGGGGTATGCATGGAGACCAGGCGTAGGGGTCATTAGTTCTTTATCAGACAAGTGCCCAACTAGTTATGTTATATAACATGGTTAGTAAGAAACATCTTCCAGAGAGAATAGTTCCGTTAGGGGTTCCTTTCTCTAGGAGGCATGCCCTAAAGTGCATGTCCGGACTGCAAACGTAGGAAAATCATCTGGGGGCATATATATAAATAAGTAAAAAAGGCCATCTTTTAGTTCACCGACCGAATATTCCCTTAAGAACGCTAGCTTTTGGCTTCACCCAGTCTGAGGTACACATCCGGCTGATCTGGCAGTAACAATCGCAGAGGTACTCCCTTTACCACCTAGCCGAACAATCGGGAATGTAGGGGTAAGCACAGGAGCCAGGCAACCCAGCTTGACCAAAACTTAAGTCATATCGATGTATATAATGGTGAAGAAAAGGTACATGCGGAAGTTTGACACATGTGGTGGGCGTGAAGCCCGTGTAAATAAGCTTCTATTAAAGAAGCCCCCAGGTTTAATGAGTGCGAGTAGCACGTCACTTGAGGAGCCTTTAAGGGCTATAAAAGAAAAAGAGGGGAAGGAGAGAAATGTAAGATAGAAAATGTAAAAAATGGACAGAGGAAGGAGACAAACACAGAGTCTGGTTCTAGGCATAGAATCTTCGGAGACGGGCTGTGTTCCATGGGTTCGGCTCGAGTCGGTTATCCGACGCATCTCGCTGGCGGTATGCTCCACCAGTCAGGACTTGGTCGATTATGAATGGACCTTCCCACTTGGGCTTCAGCTTGTCCTTTTTCTTGTCCGGCAGGCGTAGAACTAATTCGCCAACATTGTAGTTTTTGGCCCGCACTTCTCTGCTTTGATATCTTCGAGCCTGCTGTTGATAGAATGCGGTACGGGCTTTTGCCATGTCGCGCTCCTCCTCTAAGGCGTCCAAACTGTCCTGCTGATCGAGCTCGGCTTCCCTTTCTTCGTACATGCACACTCGAGGTGACTCATGAATTATGTCGTAGGGCAAGATTGCCTCTGCGCAGTACACCATAAAAAATGGTGTGTATCCGGTGGTGCGATTCGGCGTGGTCCGCAGCCCCCAGAGTACGGAGTCGAGCTCCTCTACCCAGTGCGTGTTAGATTCCTTGAGGGACCGCACGAATCTGGGTTTGATGCCGCTCATGATGAGACCATTTGCACGTTCAACCTGACCGTTAGTTTGTGGGTGATAGACGGAAGCATAATCGAGCTTGATGCCCATGTTTTTGCACCAGAGTTTTACCTCATCGGCCGTAAAGTTCGTGCCGTTATCGGTGATGATGCTGTGGGGGACGACATAACGGTGTACGACCCCAGATATAAAGTCTATCATAGGTCCGGATTCGGCCGTCTTAACAGGCTTGGCTTCTATCCATTTGGTGAACTTATCCACCATGACCAGTAAGTATTTTTTCTTGTGGGTTCCACCATTAAGGGGTCCCACCATGTCAAGCCCCCAGACCGTGAAAGGCCAAGTGATGGGGATAGTTTGGAGGGCGGTGGGTGGCATATGGCTTTGGTTTGCAAAAAGCTGGCAACCGACGCATCATTGGACCAAGTCCTGAGCGTCCGCCCGGGCCATCGGCCAATAAAAGCCTGTACGAAAAGCCTTGCTTACAAGGGACTGGGCTGCCGCGTGATGGCCACCGAGTCCGGCATGAATTTCAGCCAGCAGGTTCCGCCCTTCCTCTTCGGAGATGCACCTTTGAAGGACTCCGGTAGTGCTTTTCTTATAAAGTTCTCCCTCATGGACTTTATAGGCTTTAGATCGCCGCACTATACAGCGTGCCTCGTTTTGGTCCTCTGGGAGTTCCTGCCTAGTAAGATAGGCTAGGAATGGTTCTGTCCACGGGGCGATAACGGTCATTAGTACGTGGGCTGAGGTTGTGATTTCATTGGCAGAGCCTCCGATTATGTCAGATTGTTCGGCATCGGACAGTGCGGTTGGGTTCAGGCTAATATTGCCAGGCTCCCCTTCCCATACTACGGATGGCTTGAACAGCCTTTCCAGGAAGATGTTGGGGGGGACCGCATCGCATTTTGCGCCGATGCGTGCCAGGACGTCTGCTGCGTGATTGTTTTCTCGGGCTATATGGTGAAATTCGAGCCCCTCAAACCGAGCTGACATTTTGAGGACGGCATTGCGGTAAGCTGCCATTTTTGGATCCTTGGCATCGAAGTCTCCATTTATTTGGGATATCGCGAGGTTCGAATCCCCGCGCACCTCTAGGCGTCGAATGCCCATGGATACTGCCATCCGGGGACCATGTAAAAGGGCCTCATATTCGGCTGCATTGTTGGAGTCCGTGTACATAATCTGGAGTACATATTGAACTGTGTCTCCTGTGGGGGACGTCAAAACGACGCCGGCCCCTAGTCCGGCCAACATTTTGGAACCATCGAAGTGCATGATCCAGTTTGAATATGTGCCATACACTTTAGGGAGTTCGGCCTCCGTCCATTCTGCGACGAAGTCGGCCAAAACTTGCGACTTGATAGCTCGTCGTGGCCTATAAGTTATGTCGAACGGGAGGAGCTCAACGGCCCATTTTGCAATCCGGCCGGTTGCGTCACGGTTGTTTATAATATCGTTGAGTGGTACTTCCGATGCTACTGTGATTGAACACTCTTGAAAGTAGTGTCGTAGCTTCCGGGATGCCATGAATACCGCATATGAAATCTTTTGATAATGTGGGTACCGTGATTTTCATGGGGTGAGGACAGTGGACACATAGTAAACCGGCTTTTGAAGGGGGAATTTGTGTCCGTCCGTTTCCCGCTCGATGAGAAGTACTGCGCCGACAACTTGATGGGTTGCTGCAATGTACAATAGCATTGGTTCGCCGATGTTTGCCGCGGCCAGGAAAGGGTTTGTTGCCAATATGGCTTTTATTTCTTCGAGTCCGGCCGTGGCGGCATCCGTCCACTCGAAGTGTTCGGTGCGCCGAAGGAGGCGATAGAGGGGTAGCGCCTTTTCTCCCAAACGGGAGATAAAGCGGCTGAGAGCCGCCACGCATCCGGTTAATTTTTGTATTTGTTTGAGGTCCTTTGGGATATCCAATTGTGACATAGCTCGGATCTTGGCTGGATTTGCTTCGATTCCTCTACCGGATACAATGAAGCCCAAGAGATTTCCGGCTGGAACGCCGAAAACGCATTTTTCCGGATCTAGCTTGATGTCATATGCTCGGAGGTTGTCAAATGTAAGCCTCCAGTCATCTACTAGAGATTCGACATGTCTTGTTTTTACGACCACATCATCCACGTATGCCTCTACTATTTTGCCGATCTGGTTTGCCAGACATGTCTGAATCGTGCGCTGATATGTTGCGCCGGTGTTTTTGAGCCCGAAAGGCATTGTGTTGAAGCAGAATGGGTCGTATGGGGTGATGAATGCCGCTGTGGCTTGGTCTGACTCGGGCATCTTGATTTGATGGTAACCGGAGTATGCGTCGAGGAAGCACAACGAATTGTGTCTTGCAGTGGCGTCGATAATTTGATCGATGCGGGGGAGGGGGAAGGGATCCTTTGGGCAAGCCTTGTTAAGGTCTTTGAAGTCAGCGCACAGGCGCCAGGATTTGTCCTTCTTTGGTACCATCACCAAGTTTGCTAGCCAGTCCGGATGTTTTTATGTCTCTGATAAATCCGGCCTCCAATAGTTTGGCTAGCTCCTCTCCCATTACCTGTCTCTTGGGCTCAGAAAAAGACCGAAGGGCTTGTTTGACAGGTTTGAATCCTTTTAGGATATTTAAGTTGTGTTCGGCCAGCCTGCGTGGGATTCCTGGCATGTCTGAAGGGTGCCAGGCAAAAATGTCCTAGTTCTCCCATAGGAATTCTCGCAGTGTGGCGTCTACATCGTGGTTTAATCGTGCCCCGATGGAAGCTGTTTTATTGGGGTCCGTTGGATGGACTTGGAATTTGACTATTTCATCCGTTGGTTTAAAGGAGGTGGACTTGGATCTTTTGTCGAGTATCACATCATCCCAGTTTACCGTGGAGCGTAGCGTAGTCAGTTCCTCAACCGCTAGGGCTTCGGACAGTGCCTCAAGGGCCAATGCGGCTATCTTGTTTTTGGCGCGGAGTGCTATGTCCGGATCACTAGCGAGAGTGATGATTCCGTTCGGCTCGGGCATCTTGAGCTTCAGGTACCCGTAATGGTGTATTGCTTGGAAGATTGTAAACGCTTCCCGCCCCAGCAGAGCGTGGTGTCCGCTACTGAACGGGGCCAATTGGAATGTGACCTCTTCGGACCTATAATTATCCGGCATGCCGAACACCACATCTAGTGTGATTTTTCCTGTACAGCGCGCTTCCCGACTGGGGATTATTCCTCAAAAGGTTGTGCTCTTCGGTCAATGTGGTTCTAGTCTATTTCCATTTTTGAAGGGTTTCCTCATAAATGAGGTTCAATCTGCTGCCTTCGTCCATGAGTACCTTGGTGAGGCGAAAGCCGTCCACTATAGGACTGAGTACCAATGCGGCTGGTGCTCGAGCTGTTCTGAATTTAGGTTCATCAATGGCATTAAAAGTAATAGCCGTGTCACTCCATGGGTTTATTGTTGCTACTTGATAGACTTCGGTGAGGATGCGGAGTGTTCTTTTTCGCATATTATTTGATGCGAAAGTCTCAAAGACTGTTAAGACTGTACTGGAGTCCCTAAGGTGGCTTTCTGCGGCCTCCGGAATTAGGAGATCTTCGCCCCTTTTGGCCACCTGCCAGAGTATCCAACATGCTCTAAGGCTATGAGTTGGTGTGGCATCCTCTGCACTATGAATTTTACAGGGTCCATTAAGCCATCCCTCCAGTACGGTTCCATGCGCTATAGAGGGTTTTGGTTTTTTGGTTTTTAACCCGGGTGTCTGATGATGATGCACCCCTTTATTTCGGACGAGGTTTCTATTCAGGGCCGGATTGTCCCAAAATTTAGTTTCGGTTTTCCGGGTGCTTTCCATCGCACAGTACATTTGTACTATGGTCGCCAAGTCAGTGAAGCGTGTAAGATCACGACGACCTGTGGCATTGAGGATTCCCTTGTCCGTGCAATTATTGCAGAAGATTGAGATTGCGTCTTCCTCGCGGCAGTCCTTTATCCTGTTCATAACCAGGAGGAACCTTGCCCAGTAATGATGTACTGTTTCTTCGGGCTTTTGCCTGATTTGGGATAGATCGCTTATGTTTGGGTGGGTGGGTGGAATTAAATCCGGAACTTCACCCAATCTAAGACTCAGAGGCCAAGGAGCTTCCGAACTCTGAAGTTTGGATTCTTGGATGTTGTCCACTGAATCTAACCCGTTGCCTGATTCTATGTTCAGGTCTTGAGTTACATCCTCCCCTCCGCGGGTATCCGTCTTGGAGGGGTCGGGAATTCGAACGTAGCTAGTCCTTAAGATAGATGAAGAGTCGCCGCACCGTGCCTCTACCACGGCAACGTGATGGGTGACTTGGGGAGAATTAATTTCTCTTAGATCGGGTTTAAGCCCAACCTGGTCATAATCCGTAGTGACCCCCAAGGCAGCGATGCGATCCAAGAGCTCGTTTACGGAAGAGAGCTCCATTGGATCTAACTGCTCGACGAGTTCCGAGCTGACGTGAAGATTGCTTTTGATGACCCGAGAGGTCACCGTTGGCGCAACGGCCGAACAGGCGGTCATGAGAAAACCGCCTAGCCGGACAGTTTGGCCGACAGCCAAGGCTCCCTCAGTAACGGCGCCGTCTTTAAAGACGGGAAGAGGCATCCTTCCTGATTGCGATGGCATAGAGGAACTCTCAATGAAAGCACCAATGTCGGTGTTAATACCGGCGGATCTCAGGTAGGGGGTCCCGAACTGTGCGTCTAGGCCAGATGGTAACAGGAGGCAAGGAACACGATGTTTTACCCAGGTTCGGGCCCTCTTGATGGAGGTAAAACCCTACGTCCTGCTTGAATAATATTGATGATATGGGTAGTACAAGAGTAGATCTACCACGAGATCAAGGAGGCTAAACCCTAGAAGCTAGCCTATGGTATGATTGTTGTATGATGAAGTTGTCCTACGGACTAAAACCCTCCGGTTTATATAGACACCGGAGAGGGTTAGGGTTACACAAAGTCGGTTACAATGGTAGGAGATCTTGAATATCTCATCGCCAAGCTTGCCTTCCACACCAAGGAAAGTCCCATCCGGACACGGGACGAAGTCTTCAATCTTGTATCTTCATAGTCCTCGAGTCCGGCTGAAGGTATAGTCCGGCTACTCGGACACCCCCTAATCCAGGACTCCCTCAATAGGAGTTGTGATTGTGATACGATACAGGGGCACCTCCCCCAAGCTTGGCAGTTGCCAAGGGGAGTGCCCATACCCAGATACTCAATTCTTCTTTGTTGGAGGAGACGGTGGAGGTGACGGATAATCGCACATCGAGCGTAAGAGGTCCTCCAGCTTGCGAATAATGCCCTTGAGTGTGACAATGTGCTCCTTCAATAAAATATTTTCTTGTGTGAGATACTTGTTTTCTATGTGAGCTAACTCAATCATCTTGAAAGCTTCGATCTCAGTTGGGGTAAGAAGGTTATGATCTAGTTCAAGGATGTCTTTTGCTGCTGGAGCTTGATCCTCCGTGGCCTTCTTGATCCTTTCATCCTTGTTGACCCTCGTGGTTCTTCCCTCTTCAGATCTATCTTCATTAGCCCAGCATCGTTGTCACCATTGTTGGAGGAGGGAGACGACATGATGCCTAGCCTGGAAAACCCTGATAGAAAACAGCTCGAAACAAGAATAGAGGAGGTTTGCGTGATACATGAGTCAAAACCTTCGGGAGAATATATAATGAATTTTTACCGACCAAAATACGTAACGTGCAAGAAAACGGAGTCCGGAAGGCACACGAGGCACTCGCGAGGTAGGGGGCGCGCCCAGGGGGTAGAGTGCGCCCACCACCCTCGTGGGGCACTTGTGTCCTTCCCGGACTGCTACTTATTTTTCTATTTTTCTAAATGTTCCAAAATAGAGAAATATTGCCTTAAAAATTGTTTTGGAGTCGGTTTACTTACCGTACCGCATACCTATTCCTTTTCGGTGTCTGAAGCGTTCCGGAAAGTGTCTCTTATGTATTCCTCCGGGGTTATGGTTTCAATAATAGTGGTTTCAACATTTATGGGATTACCTGAGATATAATGTTTAATTCTTTGACCATTTACCACCCTCGGATTTGTGCCCTCGAAGTTGTTGATTTTTATGGCACCGGAATGATAAAGCTCCTCGATAACGTAGGGGCCTTCCCATTTAGAGAGAAGTTTTCCTGCAAAAATTCTTAAATGAGAGTTGTATAGCAATACATAATCACCTATATTAAATTTACGCTTTTGTATCCTTTTGTCATGCCATCTTTTCACTTTTTCTTTAAACAACTTGGCATTTTCATAAGCTTGGGTTCTCCATTCGTCAAGTGAGCTAATATTGAATAACCTCTTCTCACCGGCAAGTTTAAAATCATAGTTGAGTTCTTTAATAGCCCAATATGCCTTATGTTCTAGTTCGAGAGGTAAGTGACATGCTTTTCCATAAACCATTTTATACGGAGACATACCCATAGGATTTTTATATGCAGTTCTATAGGCCCATAATGCATCATCAAATTTCTTAGACCAATTCTTTCTAGACCTATTAACAGTCTTTTGCAAAATTAATTTGAGCTCTCTATTGCTCAACTCTACTTGACCACTAGACTGTGGGTGATAAGGAGATGCAATTCTATGATTAACATCATATCTAGCAAGCATTTTACGGAAGGCACCATGAATAAAGTGTGAACCACCATCAGTCATTAAATATCTAGGGACTCGAAACCTTGGAAAAATAACTTCCTTAAGCATTTTAATAGAAGTGTTATGATCAGCACTACTAGTTGGAATAGCTTCTACCCACTTAGTAACGTAATCAACAGCAACTAGAATATGTGTGTATCCATTAGAGGCAGGAAAAGGTCCCATATAATCAAATCCCCAAACATCAAACGATTCAATAACAAGAGAATAATTCATAGGCATTTCTTGACGTCTACTAATATTACCAATTCTTTGACATTCATCACATGACAAGACAAACTTACGGGCATCCTTGAGGAGAGTAGGCCAGTAAAAACCAGATTGCAATACCTTATGTGCAGTTCTATCTCCAGCGTGGTGTCCTCCATAAGACTCGGAATGACACTTGCGTAGGATCTATTCCTATTCATGCTCCGGTACACAACGTCTAATAACACCATCTACTCCTTCTTTATAAAGATGTGGGTCATCCCAAAAGTAATGTCTCAAGTCATAGAAAAACTTTTTCTTTTGCTGGTATGTGAAGCTAGGTGGTATAAACTTAGCAACAATATAATTAGCATAATCTGCATACCATGGAGTGCTACGAGAAGTACTTATAACATTTAATTGTTCATCAGGAAAGTCATCATTAATAGGTAGTGGGTCATCAAGAATATGTTCTAACCTAGATAAGTTGTCTGCAATGGGTTTCTCAGCTCCCTTTCTATCAACAATATGCAAATCAAATTCTTGTAGCAAGAGAACCCATCTAATAAGTCTAGGTTTAGCATCTTTCTTTTCCATAAGGTATTTAATAGCAGCATGATCAGTGTGAATACTTACTTTAGAATCAACAATATAAGGTCTGAACTTATCACAAGAAAATACAACTACTAAAAGCTCTTTTTCAGTAGTAGCATAATTTCCTTGAGCATTGTCTAGAGTCTTACTAGCATAATGAATAACATTTAATTTCTTATCAACTCTTTGCCCTAGAACAGCACCTACAGCATAATCACTAGCATCGCACACAATTTCAAAGGACAAATTCCAATCAGGTGGCTGAACAATAGGTGCAGAGACTAATGATTTCTTAAGTATTTCAAATGCTTCTACACAATCATCATCAAAGACAAATGGTATATCTTTTTGCAATAAATTAGTCAGAGGCCGAGAAATTTTTGAGAAGTCCTTAATGAACACTACTAGGGAAAAGCCTATACAGAGAAGCTTACCAGTAGTGCTGTACAAAATCAAACTCTACTGCTACTTAGTAGCAGCGCGCGTAAATAAATCGCGCTATAGCTATGACTTTCGCAGTAGCGCATACTAGCGAAAAGCGCTGCTGCTATGTTTGAACTGGGCGCGCATGGCTAGCCCAACCTAGCAGTAGCGCGTATACTGGCCCAGCGCTACTGCTACTCTTCTTAGCTGTAGCGCGCTTACGTCTATGGCGCTGCTGCTACCAGAAATAAAATAAAGTGAAAAACAAGTAGAAAAGTAAATGAAAATGAAAGAAATAGAAAAAGGAGAAAGAAAAAAAATAAAATGTAAAGAAAAAAAAGAAAAAAGGGAAAAAGGAGAAAGGAATAGCAGTAGCGGGTTGCAGGAAACGCGCTACCGTTACGTTTCACTTAAACAGCGGTCCTCCCCGCCCCCCGGCCACCACTTCTTCCCCAAATCCCTCGCCCTCGCCGCCGTCTCCCCAATTCACCGTCGCCCCACTTCGCCGCCGTCTCCTGCCGGCGTGGACGCCCGCAACCTCACCGTCTCCCCCCGAGGTTGCCGTCATCCTCACCGCCGCCGCTCGAGGCCGCCCTCAGCCTCACCGCCGCTGCCTGAGACCGCCCTTGACGTCACCGTCGGTGCCCTCCACCTCACCGCCGCCCGAGCCTGCCCAGGACCGCCGTTGCCCGTGCCCGAGCCCGCCCTCTCCGCCCCTGCCTCCGTCACCAAGAACCTCCCCGCCACCGTCTCTCCCGTCTCTATAAGTCCCCCACCCCCCCCCCCCCACTCATCTCTCTCTGCATTTTAGAGAAAAAATTAGTAGAGAAAAAGTTTGTTTATAGCAAAAAATTTAGTTTAGAGCAAAGGATGTTAAGTAGTAGATGTTAGAGCAAAAATTAGTTTAGAGAAAAAAATTTGGTTTACAACAAAAGTTAGTTAGGGCAGTAGGGTTTAATTAGGGTAGATGCTGCTTGTATAGTATATAGTGATACTAGTAGATGTTAATTAGGTTAGGGCAATAGTGGTACTAGTAGATGTTAATTAGATGTTATTCAGTTAGGGCACTAGAGTTTTGCTAGGTTAATTAGGTTAGTAGTGCTGCTAGTAGTAGTGGTACAATAGGTTAATTAGGTGATGTTAAATGAATAACCTAAATGAATGAAATTAGTAGTTAACTGAATTTTTTTCCTTTCATCATTATAGAGCACTAAAGTTAACTGAATTTTGTTCTATTAGTAGTTAAATGAATTTTATTCTACACTTTGTTTTTGAATTAGCTTGTGAAATTTGGACATGTGGTTACTCGTGTATATTTGGACATGTGTTGCGGTGTCGAAGAGGGATATTTGAACACTGTTTCCAGGGAATGATGCTGAGTGGCCTATGTTTTGCCGGAATGTTGATTCATTTCTGTTCCGGCAAATTTCAGGTTCTCGATTTTTCCACTTTTTAGCAAAGGTCATGCCGAAATTTTCCGTGAATTTCGGCATGACTTGTGCTACAAACTAGGACATATCGAGTGCCCGTGATTTGCCGCACCAGGAAGGAGTCAACATTCCTGCAAAACAATTTGCCTTTTTATGACATTATTCATTTTATTAGGTCTAGAATTAATTAACTACATTTAATCATAGGAAACATGGCTAGCAACGATGAAGGACAGGGTTCTGGTGATTGCGACGACGCCTACCGGGCGGCAGACGAATATTTTAGCCTTACCAACAATCAACCGATGTTATTGCTGGGCCCACCGGTGGCATCGGGGACTGAGACCGACACGCAGACCGGTCCTAAGACTGAGACCGGCGCTCAGACTCAGACCGGCATCGAGACCGGCGCTGAGACTGGGACCAGCGCTACCTCGGGGAGCGGAGCCGGTGTAGAACCGAAAGCAAAGAGGCAATGGGTTCCTAACAAACTCAGGACTACTAGTGTGGTAGTCACGGAGGTGGACGACAACAATTTTGAGCCAACGGCGCCCGAGGAAGCGTGTCGATGCTACGGCAATCAAATAGGCTGCATCGTACGGACAACCGCCACCATCAACGATGAGAAACTATAGAAGATAGAAAATATGAGGAGCTCCCTCCTAAAGAAGTTTCACCAGATATTCTTGTTCCCAGGCCGGAATGAGAAGGATTATAAAGATCCAGATGAGGACCCGGCAATGAAGAAGATAAACAAACACGCCATGACCAAGTTTAGCGACGCGTTGGCCGCCTGGAAAAATCGAGTGAAAGCAAGGATCATCGACAAGAAGGAACCCTACTCCGAGATTGTAAAGGATAATCCGACAATCAGGGAAGAGCAGTTTCAAATGTTCAAGGAGGCTTGCGAGGCTGAAGATGCCAAAAAAAGTCTAAGTACATGAAGGGGCTTCAAGAGAGGAACATTGGGAGCCACCACCTCGGAAGCCGTGGTTACGGCGGAAAGAGGTCCAAATGGGCCAAGGAGGACGAGGAAGCCGCGAGTCCGGGCATCCCAGACCCCTTGGCGGAGTTCACCGTCCCGCAGGAGCGTGACGTCCTCAGGGCCCGACACCGTTGGGACCCAGTGAAGAAGGTTTACGAGACAACACCGGTCATTACGGAGTTCATGAGACTGCTGGTAATTTTAGTTTCTGATCAATTCGACTGCACACTTTATTCATATTTGTAAACGATCCTTGTGCCTTTTGCAGAGAGAGCAGCACAGGATTGCGGCCGAAAGCAACTCACCGTATGAGGCATTGGCGAGGCCCAAGTGGGACACTCCATTCAACCGGGCGTTGAACATATTGAAACAACAACCAGTGGATACTCGACCGTCGTATCGACGCGTGCACAGTGTCGGAGACGGCGCCACGTGGAAGAAGTACTACCGTGAGACCACGGAGGAGAGAAAGGAAAGATGGAGGTTAAATGAAGAAAACATCGATAAGAGGGTTGAGATTGCGGTTGAGAAGAAATCAACACAGACAGTCGCAACAGCGGTAGCTGCCGCAAAATAGGTGGCTGGAGATATTTCTACTACCTTGGTTCCAGCCGTTTTCAATTGGACCAGGCAAAATCCAGAAAAAAATGCAGCGGACTTTCCCCTTGCTGACTTCTTGGCGGGGAGCAGCTCCACTAGCGTTGCACCAGCACCTGCAGCTGCACCTGCTCCCGCACCGGATGTGCTAGGCGGTGCTTCGTCTTTGGCTCAGCTCGACGCCCTCACGGTATCTGTCACACCGGCCCCCTTCAATATAAATGTATAATCTCCCATTTTCGTTGCCTTTCGGATGTCTCACGTCGCAGACTTTTCTTTGCAAGCCGACGAAACCCCGTGCACCATATTGTACACCATCGGCGACCAGAAGGTGGACGTGGGGAAGGCGACGATAATGGAGCCGAAGGAACCATTGTTCCACTGCCGGCCGATCCCCCCGAACGTCTTCATGGTTTCCGTGGCCAGTGTCAAACCGGGCCACGAGAATTTGCCTCCTCCAGTACTACTGGGGGATGACGATGAGACACTGCGGCGGCTTGGTGATTGTTGCAATGCTGGGTGGGTCCTGTTGTGGCCAAAGAGTCTGCTTCGTCTGGAGGCGGCCGGGAGCACACCCACGAGCACGCAGCCTCAGCAAGGTATGAACATCAACACCCCACCTACCCAATTAGCGTCGGGTGTCGGGTTGGGTGATAGCGGACGGGGTAAGGAGGAGGCTCCATTAGTCGCTGATGACATCGCCATGGATGAGGATGAGGATGACGATGGCGCTGCTGAACAGTATGTATATACTGGCGCCTCCTCCGGGTTTGAGCGTCATGAGTCGGTGCCTGAATTGCCGTCTCAACGTATTATGGACGACCCTCCGGTAGTGAAGAAGTTTAGGAAGAGAGCGAGGAAAGGCAAAAAAGTTGCTTCTATGATCCAGCCGCCTCAGCAGCCTTGGCTTCAGGACCGTATAGATATCCCCGATGCGGATAAATGGCATATCCCCGGTCAACCAATCCTACCTGCAACATCACTACGGGCCAGATTTGGTGATCTAAAGAGACTTCATGATGATGTGCTGCGGGTAGAGAAAGACCTCATCGCCTCGAAAGATCCAGGTTACCCACTCTACGTGGTTAACATTCCGCGGCAAATGTCGTACGTCGACAGTTTCCCCGAGGATAAGTTCAGTTGGGGAATGTAGTAATTTCAAAAAAATTCCTACGCACACGCAAGATCATGGTGATGCATAGCAACGAGAGGGGAGAGTGTGATCTACGTACCCTTGTAGATCGACAGCGGAAGCGTTATGACAACGCGGTTGATGTAGTCGTACATCTTCACGGCCGACCGATCAAGCACCGAAACTACGGCACCTCTGAGTTTTAGCACATGTTCAGCTCGATGACGATCCCCGGACTCCGATCCAGCAAAGTGTCGGGGAAGAGTTCCGTCAGCACGACGGCGTGGTGACGATCTTGATGTACTACTGTCGCAGGGCTTCGCCTAAGCACCGCTACAATATTATCGAGGACTATGGTGGCAGGGGGCGCCGCACACGGCTAAGAATAAGATCACGTGGATCAACTTGTGTGTCTATGGGGTGCCCCCTTCCCCTGTATATAAAGGATGGAGGAGGAGGAGGCCGGCCAAGGCTAGGTGCGGCCAGGATGTGGAGTCATACCAAGAGGGGAGGAAGGGACAAGGAAGTGGAGGAGAAGGAAAGGTGGCCGGCCCCCTTTTCCCTAGTCCAATTCGGACTAGAGGGGAGGGGGCGCAGCAGGCCCTTTCTCCTCTTCCCACTAAAGCCCATCAAGGCCCAATACTTCTCCCGGCGAATTCCCGTAACTCTCCGGTACTCTGAAAAATACCCGAATCACTCGGAACCTTTCCGATGTCCGAATATAGTCGTCCAATATATCAATCTTTACGTCTCGACCATTTCGAGACTCCTCGTCATGTCCCCGATCTCATCCGGGACTCCGAACTCCTTCGGTACATCAAAACTCATAAACTTGTAATATAACTGTCATCGAAACCTTAAGCGTGCGGACCCTACGGGTTCGAGAACAATGTAGACATGACCGAGACACGTCTCCGGTCAATAACCAATAGCGGGACCTGGATGCCCATATTGGCTCCTACATATTCTACGAAGATCTTTATCGGTCATACCGCATAACAACATACGTTGTTCCCTTTATCATCGGTATGTTACTTGCCCGAGATTCGATCGTCGGTATCCAATACCTAGTTCAATCTCGTTACCAGCAAGTCTCTTTACTCGTTCTGTAATACATCATCTCGCAACTAACTCATTAGTTGCATTGCTTGCAAGGCTTAAGTGATGTGCATTACCGAGAGGGCCCAGAGATACCTCTCTGACAATCAGAGTGACAAATCCTAATCTCGAAATACGTCAACCCAACATGTACCTTTGGAGACACCTATAGAGGACCTTTATAATCACCCAGTTACGTTGTGACGTTTGGTAGCACACAAAGTGTTCCTCCGGCACACGGGAGTTACATAATCTCATAGTCATAGGAACATGTATAAGTCATGAAGAAAGCAATAGCAACATACTAAACGATCGGGTGCTAAGCTAATGGAATGGGTCATGTCAATCAGATCATTCATCTAATGATGTGATCCCGTTAATCAAATAACAACTCTTTTTCCATGGTTAGGAAACATAACCATCTTTGATTAACGAGCTAGTCAAGTAGAGGCATACTAGTGACACTCTGTTTGTCTATGTATTCACACATGTATTATGTTTCCGGTTAATACAATTCTAGCATAAATAATAAAAATTTATCATGATATAAGGAAATAAATAATAACTTTATTATTGCCTCTAGGGCATATTTCCTTCAGTCAATAATCTAGATCACATCACCATGTGATTAACATCGATAGTTCACATCATCATGTGATTAACACCCATAGTTCACATCGCCATGTGACCAATACCCAAAGGGTTTACTAGATTCAGTAATCTAGTTCACATCGCTATGTGATTAACACCCAAAGAGTACTAAGGTGTGATCATGTTTTGCTTGTGAGAGAATCTTAGTCAATGGGTCTGCCACATTCAGATCCGCATGTATTTTGCAAATTTCTATGTCAACAATGCTCTGCATGGAGCTACTCTAGCTAATTGCTCCCACTTTCAATATGTATCTACACCGAGACTTAGAGTCATCTAGATTAGTGTCAAAACTTGCATCGGCGTAACCCTTTACGACGAACCTTTTTTTCACTTCCATAATCGAGAAACATATCCTTATTCCACTAAGGATAAATTTGACCGTTGTCCAGTGATCTACTCCTAGATCACTATTGTACTCCCTTGCCAAACTCAGTGGTAGGGTATACAATACATCTGGTACACAGCATGGCATACTTTATAGAACCTATGACCAAGGCATAGGGAATGACATTCATTCTCTTTCTATCTTCTGCCGTGGTCGGGCTTTGAGTCTTACTCAATTTCACACCTTGTAACATAGGCAAGAAACTCTTTCTTTGACTGTTCCATTTTGAACTACTTCAAAATCTTGTCAAGGTATGTATTTATTGAAAACACTTATCAAGCCTCTTGATCTATCTCTATAGATCTTGATGCTCAATATGTAAGCAGCTTCACCGAAGTCTTTCTTTGAAAAACTCCTTTCAAACACTCCTTTATGCTTTACAGAATAATTCTACATTATTTCCGATCAACAATATGTCATTCACATATACTTATTAGAAATGCTGTAGTGCTCCCACTCACTTTCTTGTAAATACAGGCTTCACCGCAAGTCTGTATAAAACTATATGCTTTGATCAACTTATCAAAGCGTGTATTCCAACTCTGAGATGCTTGCACCAGTCCATAGATGAATCACTGGAGCTTGCATATTTCGTTAGCACCTTTAGGATTGACAAAACCTACTGGTTGCATCATATACAACTCTTCTTTAAGAAATCCATTAAGGAATGCAGTTTTGTTTATCCATTTGCCAGATTTCATAAAATGCGGCAATTGCTAACATGATTCGGACAGACTTAAGCATAGATACGAGTGAGAAACTCTCATCTTAGTCAACACTTTGAACTTGTCGAAAACCTTTTGCGACAATTCTAGCTTTGTAGATAGTAACACTACTATCAACGTCCGTCTTCCTCTTGAAGATCCATTTATTTTCTATGGCTTGCCGATCATCGGGCAAGTCAACCAAAGTCCATACTTTGTTTTCATACATGAATCCCATCTCAGATTTCATGGCCTCAAGCCATTTTGCGGAATCTGGGCTCATCATCGCTTCCTCATAGTTCGCAGGTTCGTCATGGTCTAGTAACATGACTTCCAGAATAGGATTTACTGTACCACTCCGGTGCGGATCTCACTCTGGTTTACCTACGAGATTCGGTAGTAACTTGATCTGAAGTTTTATGATTATCATCATTAGCTTCCTCACTAATTGGTGTAGTAGTCACAGGAACAGATTTCTGTGATGAACTACTTTCCAATAAGGGAGCAGGTACAGTTACCTCGTCAAGTTCTACTTTCCTCCCACTCACTTCTTTCGAGAGAAACTCCTTCTATAGAAAGGATCCACTATAAGCAACGAATGTCTTGCCTTAGGATCTGTGATAGAAGGTCTACCCAACAGTCTCCTTTTGGGTATCCTATGAAGACATATTTCTCCGATTTGGTTTTGAGCTTATTAGGATGAAACTTTTTCACATAAGCATCACAACCCCAAATTTTAAGAAACGACAACTTTGGTTTCTTGCTAAACCACAGTTCAGATTGTGTCGTCTCAACGGACTTAGATGGTGCCCCTTTTTTAACGTGAATGCAGCTGTCTTTAATGCATAACCTAAAAAATGATAGTGGTAAATCGGTAAGAAACATCATAGATTTGAACTATATCTAATAAAGTACGGCTATGACATTCGGACACACCATTATGCTGTGGTGTTCCGGGTGGCACGAATTTGTGAAACTATTCCACATTGTTTTAATTGAAGACCAAACTCGTAACTCAACTATTTGTCTCCGCGATCAGATCGTAGAAGCCTTATTTTCTTGTTACGATGATTCTCCACTTCACTCTGAAATTCTTTGAACTTTTCAAATGTTTCAGACTTATATTTCATCAAGTAGATATACTCATATCTGCTCAAATCATCTGTGAAGATCAGAAAATAATGATACCTATCGCGAGCCTCAATATTCATCGGACCACATAGATCAGTATGTATGATTTCCAACAAATCTGTTGCTCGCTCCATTGTTCCGAAGAACACAGTCTTAGTCATCTTGCCCATGAGGCATGGTTCGCAAGCATCAACTGATTCATAATCAAGTGATTCCAAAATCAGCATGGAGTTTCTTCATGCGCTTTACACCAATATGACCTAAATGGCAGTGCTACAAATAAGTTGCACTATCATTATTAACTTTGCATCTTTTGGTTTCAATATTATGATTATGTGTATCACTATGATCGAGATCCAACGAACTATTTTCATTGGGTGTGTAACCATATAAGGTTTTATTCATGTAAACAGAACAACAATTTATTCTCTTACTTAAATGAATAACCGTTTTACAATAAACATGATTAAATCATATTCATGCTCAACGTAAACACCAAATAACACTTATTTAGGTTCAACACTAATCCCGAATTTATAGGAAGTGTGCGATGATGATCATATCAATCTTGGAACCACTTCCAACACACATCGTCACTTCACCCTTAACTAGTCTCTGTTTATTCTGCAACTCCCGTTTCGAGTTACTAATCTTAGCAACTGAACTAGTATCAAATACTGAGGGGTTGCTATAAACACTAGTAAAGTACACATCAATAACATGTATATCAAATATACTTATGTTCACCTTGCCATCCTTCTTATCTGCCAATCACTTGGGGTAGTTCCGCTTCCAGTGACCAGTCCCTTTGCAGTAGAAGCACTCAGTCTCCGGCTTAGGTCCAGACTTGGGCTTCTTCACTTGAGCAGCAACTTGCTTGCTGTTCTTTTTGAAGTTCCCCTTCTTCCCTCTGCCCTTTTCTTGAAACTAGTGGTCTTGTCTACCATCAACACTTGATGTTTTTCTTGATTTCTACCTTCATCGATTTCATCATCATGAAAAACTTGGGAGTCGTTTTTGTCATCCCTTGCATACTATAGTTCATCACGAAGTTCTACTAACTTGGTCATGGTGACTAGAGAATTCTGTCAATCACTATCTTATCTGGAAGATTAACTCCCACTTGATTCAAGCGATTGTAGTACCCAGACAATCTGAGCACATGCTCACTAGTTGAGCGATTCTCCTCCATCTTTTAGCTATAGAACTTGTTGGAGACTTCATATCTCTCAACTCGGGTATTTGCTTGAAATATTAACTTCAACTCCTGGAACATCTCATATGGTCCATGACGTTCAAAACGTCTTTGAAGTCCCGATTCTAAGCCATTAAGCATGGTGCACTAAACTATCAAGTAGTCATCATATTGAGCTAGCCAAACGTTCATAACGTCTGCATCTGCTCCTGCAATAGGTCTGTCACCTAGCGGTGCATCAAGGACATAATTCCTCTGTGCAGCAATGAGGATAAACCTCAGATCACGGATCCAATCTGCATCATTGCTACTAACATTTTTCAACAAAATTTTCTCTAAGAACATATCAAAATAAACACAGGGAAGCAACAATGCGAGCTATTGATCTACAACATAATTTGCAAAATACTACCAGGACTAAGTTCATGATAAATGTAAGTTCAATTTAATCATATTACTTAAGAACTCCCACTTAGATAGACATCCCTCTAATCCTCTAAGTGATCACGTGATCCAAATCAACTAAACCATGTCCGATCATCACGTGAGATGGAGTAGTTTCAATGGTGAACATCACTATGTTGATCATATCTACTATATGATTCACGCTTGACCTTTCGGTCTCCGTGTTCCGAGGCCATATCTGTATATGCTTGGCTCGTCAAGTATAACCTGAGTATTCCTCGTGTGAAACTGTTTTGCACCCGTTGTATTTGAACGTAGAGCCTATCACACCCGATCATCACGTGGTGTCTCAGCACGAAGAACTTGCGCAACGGTGCATACTCAGGGAGAACACTTCTTGATAATTAGTGAGAGATCATCTTATAATGCTACCGTCAATCAGAGCAAGATAAGATGCATAAAAGATAAACATCACATGCAATCAATATAAGTGATATGATATGGCCATCATCATCTTGTGCCTGTGATCTCCATCTCCGAAGCACCGTCATGATCACCATCATCACCGGCGCGACACCTTGATCTCCATCGTAGCATCGTTGTCGTCTCGCCAATCTTATGCTTCCACGACTATCGCTACCACTTAGTGATAAAGTAAAGCATTACATCGCGATTGCATTGCATACAATAAA
Source organism: Triticum monococcum (assembly GCA_034509565.1). Taxonomy (NCBI): domain Eukaryota; kingdom Viridiplantae; phylum Streptophyta; class Magnoliopsida; order Poales; family Poaceae; genus Triticum; species Triticum monococcum. The sequence goes on along the minus strand of CM067843.1, from coordinate 745,799,456 downwards.
GCGACAACCATATGGCTCCTGCCAGTTGCCGATAACTCAGTTACAAAATATGATCATCTCATACAATAAAATTTAGCATCATGTCTTGGCCATATCACATCACAACATGCCCTGCAAAAACAAGTTAGACGTCCTCTACTTTGTTGTTGCAAGTTTTACGTGGCTACTACGGGCTTAAGGAAGAACCAATCTCACCTACGCATCAAAACCACAACGATAGTTTGTCAATTTGACTCCGTTTTAACCTTCGCAAGGACCGGGCGTAGCCACACTCGGTTCAACTAAAGTTGGAGAAACAGTCACCCGCAAGCCACCTGTGTGCAAAGCACGTCGGGAGAACCGGTCTCGCGTAAGCGTACGCGTAATGTCGGTCCGGGCCGCTTCATCCAACAATACCGCCGAACCAAAGTATGACATGCTGGTAGGTAGTATGACTTATATCGCCCACAACTCACTTGTGTTTTACTCATGCATATAACATCAAACCATAAAACCTAGGCTCGGATGCCACTATTGGGGAACGTAGTAATTTCAAACAATTTCCTACGCACACGCAAGATCATGGTGATGCATAGCAACGAGAGGGGAGAGTGTGATCTACGTACCCTTGTAGATCGACAGCGGAAGCGTTATGACAACCCGGTTGATGTAGTCGTACGTCTTCACAGCCCGACCGATCAAGCACCGAAACTACGACACCTTCGAGTTTTAGCACACGTTCAGCTCGATGACGATCCCCAGACTCCGATCCAACAAAGTGTCAGGGAAGAGTTCCGTCAGCACGACGGCATGGTGACGATCTTGATGTACTACTGTCGCATGGCTTCGCCTAAGAACTGCTACAATATTATCGAGGACTATGGTGGCAGGGGGCGCCGCACACAGCTAAGAATAAGATCACGTGGATCAACTTGTGTGTCTATGCGGTGCCCCCTGCCCCTGTATATAAAGGATGGAGGAGGAGGAGGCCGGCCAAGGCTAGGTGCGGCCAGGATGTGGAGTCCTACTAGGACTCCAAGTCCTAGTAGGAGTCCACCAAGAGGGGAGGAAGGGAGAAGGAAGTGGAGGAGAAGGAAAGGTGGCCGGCCCCCTTTTCCCTAGTCCAATTCAGACTAGAGGGGAGGGGGGTGCAGCAGGCCCTTTCTCCTCTTCCCACTAAAGCCCATCAAGGCCCAATACTTCTCCCGGCGAATTTCCGTAACTCTCCGGTACTCCGAAAAATACTCGAATAACTCGGAACCTTTCCGATGTCCGAATATAGTCGTCCAATATATCGAGCTTTATGTCTCGACCATTTCGAGACTCCTCGTCATGTCCCCAATCTCATCCGGGACTCCGAACTCCTTCGGTACATCAAAACTCATAAACTCATAATATAACTGTCATCGAAACCTTAAGCGTGCGGACCCTACGGGTTCGAGAACAATGTAGACATGACCGAGACACGTCTCCGGTCAATAACCAATAGAGGGACCTAGATGCCCATATTGGCTCCTACATATTCTACGAAGATCTTTATCGGTCAGACCGCATAACAACATACGTCGTTCCCTTTGTCATCGGTATGTTACTTGCCTGAGATTCTATCGTCGGTATCCAATACCTAGTTCAATCTCATTACCAGCAAGTCTCTTTACTCGTTCTGTAATACATCATCTCGCAACTAACTCATTAGTTTCATTGCTTGCAAGGCTTAAGTGATGTGCATTACCGAGAGGGCCCAGAGATACCTCTCCAACAATCGGAGTGACAAATCCTAATCTCGAAATACGTCAACCCAACATGTACCTTTGGAGACACCTGTAGAGTACCTTTATAATCACCAAGTTACGTTGTGACGTTTGGTAGCACACAAAGTGTTCCTCCGGCACACGGGAGTTACATAATCTCATAGTCATAGGAACATGTATAAGTCATGAAGAAAGCAATAGCAACATAGTAAACGATCGGGTGCTAAGCTAATGGAATGGGTCATGTCAATCAGATCATTCATCTAATGATGTGATCCCGTTAATCAAATAACAACTCTTTGTCCATGGTTAGGAAACATAACCATCTTTGATTAACGAGCTAGTCAAGTAGAGGCATACTAGTGACACTCTGTTTGTCTATGTATTCACACATGTATTATGTTTCCGGTTAATACAATTCTAGCATGAATAATAAACATTTATCATGATATAAGGAAATAAATAATAACTTTATTATTGCCTCTAGGGCATATTTCCTTCAAGTTCTTCCTCCGATTTGATTACATATTCGACATGTTTCACGTGAAGAAGCTGGATTTTACGTTTGTCCGCCTTTATGCCTTGCACATGAACTACATCATCGGGGTTGAGCAGATATCTCATATCTGTGTCACTGGCCCGTACTACATGCACGAGGGCTTCTTGGGAGTTTGCACAAAGCACCGTGAATACGCGAGGGATGACATCGCCAGTTTCATGCTCGCCAATAAGGACAAGGGGGCGATTATCGTGCCTTATCATCCCGTGTAAGTCATCCACACTGCTATCCTTCCTTCGATTTCAATCATTCATTTGCACGGTGGAGGGTAATTAATTTGAGGACTTATTTTGCACAGCGGCGGGCGCGCCGTCCTCATCATCCTCTACCCCCGATTCTCCCACGCTCTTTACTTGGACTCGTCAAAGAACATTCACAAAAAGGATTACACCCACATCAAGGATGTTCTCGAAAGTGCTATGTATTACTACCAATCAATGGGTGGAGAGGTCAGGGACAAGAAGATAAGGGGCGGCAGGGTCGCCTTCGGCCATAAGACCGACTTCTGCTGCATCCAGCAATCGAACGATTCTCTTAATGATGGATTCTATGTCCTACACCACATGCTAGAGTACAGACGGGATCACCAGAACCTTCGCATGGCACCTTCTTCCGGCGATGCCCATATTCTGCAATGGGAAAAGGACATAGGAGATATCGAGAATCATCGACTTCGAGCTGAGTTCTATAACATCCAGTGCGAACTTTCCCAAATCATCATGAAGGAGGTCGTCGGAAAAACAGGGATGTTCTACGGAGAAGGACAAATGTCGCGGGAAGACGTCCGAACATGGATAGCCTCTCAGCGTCTCGACCTGAAGCCTTTCACTAGGCTCAGGGACTATCTCCCTGACTTGGATGGATGGAACGACATGTTGGAGTGATTGTCGATATATGGCAATGTGTCCATTTAGTCCATACTTTCTGTATGACAAAACTTTGAGTTATGCATGGTGAAACTTTATTTGTGATGTAATTAAACCGTCCTCCTCCTCGACTAGAGAAAATCACTCTAGTTAGGGCATTTTCGGGTACGATGAACTTTGTTATTTATGCTTATGATATGTTGTTTCTATTTTTGCCAAGTCTGTCTCTTTTTGTTCATCAACTATATATGTTGCATATCATCGACTCATGTGATGATGCAGGTGCATAGATCATAGATGGCGAAGAAGTGCTACGCCAGGAGTATATATACGACAAGTGGCCAGAGTGTCAGGCCGCCCAGGTGTACCGGTTTCCGGTTTCCGAGTGACAGGCAGTAGTTAGTTTAGGTTCACGCTAATGCGAGAGAGGGATACGAACTCATGTTCTCAAAGTGATAGCTCCTCTCACGTATATCATTGTTTAGATGGATGACGATGCATTTGCAAATAATCGAGACTTGTATCACTATTTTCGAGATGATGACAAGAGACCACTTTGTGTTGGATGATGATTATGATGATGACATGATTTGATGAGACTAATTGTATGTATATGCTATGATTACATTTGTATGTGTATGATATGCTAAAGATTATTGTATAAAGCCTATTCAAATACAAAACAAATACAAAACAAATATGCAGGAAAAAAACTAATAAATAAACTAGTAGTAGCGAGGGGGGAAATTAGGAGTAGCGCCTCCTTACCAGTAGCGCACAGCAAACAGCGCTGCAGATAATATCAGTAGCGCCCTTTGCCAAAGAGCGCTACAACTATTCATGTATAGCAGTAGCGTGGGACAACAGGCGCTACTGCTATACGTTAGCTGTAGCGCCTTATTAGTAGCGCCAGCACCCGCGCTACTGAGAGGCCCAAAACCCTCGCTGCTCCTAGGCTTTTCCCTAGTAGTGGAACCTCCTATAAAATCCGGCGTGACCAAGGAAACTTCTTATACCTTTGATGTCCTTGGGACATGGCATATTTTCAATAGCCTCAACCTTGGCTTTATCAACTTCAATACCTCTTTCAGAAACTTTGTGCCCCAAGACAATACCTTCATTAACCATAAAGTGGCACTTTTCCCAATTCAAGACAAGATTAGTTTCTTCACATCTCTGCAAAACTCGATCAAGATTGCTCAAACAATCGTCAAAAGAGAAACCATAGACGGAAAAGTCGTCCATGAAAACCTCACAAATCTTTTCACAAAAGTCAGAGAATATAGCCATCATGCATCTTTGAAAGGTAGCAGGTGCATTACATAAACCAAAAGGCATACGTCTATAAGCAAAAGTACCAAAAGGGCAAGTAAAAGTAGTCTTTGATTGATCTTTAGCCGACACAGGTATTTGAGCGAAACCAGAATAACCATCTAGAAAGCAATAATGTGTGTGTTTGCATAATCTTTCTAGCATTTGATCAATAAAAGGTAAGGGGTAATGATATTTCTTAGTAGCTTTATTTAATTTGCGGAAATCAATTACCATCCTATAACCTGTGATAATTCTTTGTGGAATCAATTCATCTTTATCATTAGGAACAACAGTAATACCTCCCTTCTTAGGGACACAATGGACAGGACTTACCCACTCACTATGAGCAACAGGATAAATTATACATGCCTCCAGAAGCTTGAGTATTTCTTTTCTTACCACTTCTTTCATTTTAGGATTCAGACGTCGTTGAGGATCACGAACTGGTTTGGCATCTGCTTCCAAATTTATTTTATGTTGACATAGAGTGGGACTAATGCCCTTAAGATCATCAAGAGTATATCCAATAGCAGCATGATGCTTCTTCAGAGTTTTCAATAATCTTTCTTCTTCATGCTCTGAAAGGTTAGCACTAATAATAACAGGATATATCTTCTTTTCATCAAGATAAACATATTTAAGATTATCAGGCAACGGTTTAAGCTCAAACACGAGATCACCCTTGGGTGGAGGAGGATCCCCTAAAATTTCAACAGGCAAGTTGTGTTGCAGAATAGGTTCCTGTTTAAAGAATACTTCATCTATTTTCCTTCTTTCATTCATGAACATATCATTTTCATGGTCTAGCAAATAGTGTTCTAAAGGATCACTAGGAGGTACGGCAATAGAAGCAAGACCAATAATTTCATCCTTACTAGGTAATTCTCCCTCACGATGTTGTTTACTAAATTTAGAGAAATTAAACTCATGAACCATATCATCCAAGCCAACAGTAACAACATTCTTTTCACAATCTATCTTAGCATTAACAGTGTTCAAGAAGGGTCTGCGGAATATAATAGGACAAAAGCTATCTTGTGGGGAAGTAAGAACAAGAAAATCAGCAGGATATTTAGTTTTCCCACACAAGACTTCAACATCTCTAACAATTCCAATTGGTGAAATAGTATCTCTATTAGCAAGTTTAATTGTGACATCAATATCTTCTAACTCAACAGGTGCAATATCATGCATAATTTCTTTGTATAAGTCATGAGGTATAACACTAGCACTAGCACCCATATCACATATGCCATGATAAAAATGATCTCCTATTTTAACAGAAATAACAGGCACGCCCACCACAGGTCTATGTTTATCTTTAGCACAAGGTTTAGCAATTCTAGCAGTTTCACCTTCGAACTGAATAACATGCCCATCAATATTATCAGACAAGAGACCTTTAACAATAGCAATATTAGGTTCTACTTTAACTTGCTCAGGAGGTGTATATGTTTTAATATTTCTTTTACGAACAACAGTTGAAGCTTTATCATGATCCTTTATTATAACAGGAAAGGGTGGTTTCTCGACATAAGAAGTAGGAACAATAGGATCATTATAAGTGACAGTATTTTCTTCAACTTTAATAGGTGCAGCTACTTTTACTTCTATGGGAGGATGATATTTAAACCACTTCTCCTTAGGGAGATCAACATAAGTAGCAAAAGATTCACAGAAAGAAGCTACTATTTCAGAATCAAGTCCATATTTAGTGCTAAACTTACAGAAAATATCGGTATCCATAAAAGATTTAACACAATCAAACTTAGGTGTCATACCTGACTCTTTAACCTCGTCGAGGTCCCAATCTTCAGAGTTGCATTTAATTCTATCCAATAAATTCCATCTGAATTCAATAGTCTTCATCATAAAAGAGCCAGCACAAGAAGTATCGAGCATGTTGCGATTGTTTTCAGAAAGCCGAGCATAAAAACTTTGCATAATTATTTCTCTCTGGAGCTCATGATGGGGCATGAATATAACATTGATTTAAGCCTCCCCCAAGCTTGAGCGATGCTTTCTCCTTCGCGAGGCCAGAAATTATATATATAATTGCGATCACGATGAACAAGATGCATAGGGTAATACTTTTGATGAAATTCCAGCTACAATCTTTTATAGTCCCATGATCTCATATCATCACATAGCCTATACCATGTCAATGCGTCTCCCTTCAAAGATAAAGGGAAGACCTTCTTCTTAGCAACATCATTGGGTATACCTGCAAGCTTAAATAATCCACAAACTTCATCCACATATATTAAGTGCTCATCAGGATGCTTTGTTCCATCTCCTATAAAAGGATTAGCTAGCAGTTTTTTCATCATAGCCGCAGGAAATTCAAAAGGAGTATCATTTTCAATAGGTTCAGTAGGTTGAGGAGCAACTCTTTGCTCTACTGGACAAGGTGAAGATACCCCGAACAAGCCCCTCAGAGAATTACTTTCCATAGTAACAAGTGACAGTAAATTTCAGCACACTATATAAATTTTTCCTTACCAAATTCCACCTACCAAAGGCGCTACACTCCCCGGCAACGGCTCCAGAAAAGAGTCTTGGTGACCCACAAGTATAGGGGATCTATCGTAGTCCTTTCGATAAGTAAGAGGGTCGAACCCAATGAGGAGTAGAAGGAAATGATAAGTGGTTTTCAGCAAGGTATTCTCTGCAAGTACTGAAATAAGTGGTAACAGATAGTTTTGTGACGGGATAAATTGTAACGAGCAACAAGTAACAAAGGTAAATAAAGTGCAGCAAGGTGGCCCAATCCTTTTGTAGCAAAGGACAAACCGGAACAAACTCTTATAATAGGAAAATCGCTCCCGAGGACACATGGGAATATCGTCAAGCTAGTTTTCATCACGTTCATATGATTCACGTTCGATACTTTGATAATTTGATATGTGGGTGGACCGGTGCTTGGGTGTTGTTCTTACTTGAACAAGCATCCCACTTATGATTAACCTCTATTGCAAGCATCCACAACTACAACAAAAGTATTAAGGTAAACCTAACCATAGCATGAAACATATGGATCCAAATCAGCCCCTTACGAAGCAACGCATAAACTAGGGTTTAAGCTTCTGTCACTCTAGCAACCCATCATCTACTTATTACTTCCCAATGACTTCCTCTAGGCCCAAATAATGGTGAAGTGTTATGTAGTCGACGTTCACATAACACCACTAGAGGCTAGACAACATACATCTTATCAAAATATCAAACGAATACCAAATTCACATGACTACTCATAGCAAGACTTCTCCCTTGTCCTCAGGAACGAATGTAATTACTCACAAAGCATATTCATGTTCATAATCAGAGGGGTAATAATATGCATATAGGATCTGAGCATATAATCTTCCACCAATTAAACCAACTAGCATCAACTACAAGGAGTAATCAACACTACTAGCAACCTACTAGCACCAATCCCAGACTTTGAGACAAGAATTGGATACAAGAGATGAACTAGGGTTTGGAGATGAGATGGTGCTGGTGAAGATGTTGATGGAGATTGCCCTCTCCCGATGAGAGGAGCGTTGGTGATGACGATGGTGATGATTTCCCCCTCCGGGAGGGAAGTATCCCCGGCAGAATAGCTCTGCCGGAGCTCTAGATTGGATCTGCCAAGGTTCTGCCTCGTGGCGGCGGAGTCTCGTCCCGAAAAGTTCCCTCTTATTTTTTTTCTCATCGAAAGACCTCATATAGGAGAAGATGGGCATCGGAGAGCCACCAGGGGGATCACGAGGTAGGGGGCGCGCCCTAGGGGGGGTGCGCCCCCAAACCTCGTGAGCAGGGTGTGGGCCCCCTGGCCTTCATCTTTGGCGTGGATTTTTATTTATTTATTCTAAGAAGTTCCGTGGAGTTTCAGGACTTTTGGAGTTGCGCAGGATAGGTCTCTAATATTTGCTCCTTATCCAGACCAGAATTCCAGCTGCCGGCATTCTCCCTCTTTATGTAAACCTTGTAAAATAAGAGAGAATAGCCATAAGTATTGTGACATAAAGTGAAATAACAGTCCATAATGCAATAAATATCGATATAAAAGCATGATGTAAAATGGATGTATCACTCGTCTGTTACAAAGTTGGCATGGTATCATCATAATAGTTGCGGGAGAAAGTCTTCACTTTTTCTTCGCTTGTGTCATTTGCTTATTGCGCCGTAACCATGGATAATATTCATCGTTTATCAGGATGCTTGGGTCAGCCTTGACTTTGAAGGGAGGAATTTCATGAAACTTTTCATAATCTTCAGACATGTCTGTATTGCCCTCCACTCCCACGATGTCCCTTTTTCCTGAAAGAACTATGTGGCGCTTTGGCTCATCGTATGATGTATTTGCTTCCTGTCTTTTCTTTTTCTTGGTTTGGTAGACATGTCCTTCACATAGATAACCTGTGCCACATCATTGGCTAGGATAAACGGTTCGTCAGTGTACCCAAGATATTTCAGATCCACTATTGTCATTCCGTACTGTGGGTCTATCTGTACCCCGCCTCCTGACAGATTGACCCATTTGCACTTAAATAAAGGGACCTTAAAATCATGTCCGTAGTCAAGTTCCCATATGTCCACTATGTAACCATAATATGTGTCCTTTCCCCTCTCGGTTGCTACATCAAAGCGGACACAGCTATTTTGGTTGGTGCTCTTTTGATCTTGGGCGATCGTGTAAAATGTATTACCATTTATCTCGTATCCTTTGTAAGTCAATACAGTCAAAGATGGTCCCCTGGACAACAAGTACAGCTCATCACAAACAGTGTTGTCACCTCTGAGACGTGTTTCCAACCAACTGCTGAAAGTCCTGATGTGTTCACATGTAATCCAGTCTTCGCACTGCTTTGGGTGTTTGGAGCGCAGACTGTTCTTGTGTTCATCGACATACGGGGTCACCAAGGTAGAGTTCTGTAGAACTGTGTAGTGTGCTTGAGACCAAGAATGTCCGTCCCTGCATATTATTGAGTCCCCTCCCAGCGTGCCTTTTCCAGTCAGTCTCCCCTCATACCGTGATTTAGGGAGACATATCTTCTTAAGGCCAAGAATGAAGTCAACACAAAACCCAATGACATCCTCTGTTTGATGGCCCATGGAGATGCTTCCTTCTGGCCTAGCGCAGTTACGCACATATTTATTTAGGACTCACATGAACCTCTCAAAGGGGAACATATTATGTAGAAATACGGGCCCCAGAATGACAATCTCGTCGACTAGAGGAACTAGGACGTGCGTCATGATATTGAAGAAGGATGGCGGGAACACCGGCTCGAAACTGACAAGACATTGCGGCACATCACTCCTTAGCCTTGGTACGATTTCTGGATCGATCACCTTCTGAGAGATTGCATTGAGGAATGCACATAACTTCACAATGGCAAATCGGACGTTTTCCGGTAGAAGCCCCCTCAATGCAACCGGAAGCAGTTGCGTCATAATCACGTGGCAGTCATGAGACTGTAGGTTTTGGAACTTCTTCTCTGGCATATTTATTATTCCCTTTATATTCGACGAGAAGCCAGTCGTGACCTTCATACTGAGCAGGCATTCAAAGAAGATTTCTTTCTCTTCTTTCGTAAGAGCGTAGCTGGCAGGACCTTCATACTGCTTCGGAGGCATGCCGTCTTTTTTGTGCAAACGTTGCAGGTCCTCCCGTGCCTCAGGTGTATCTTTTGTCTTCCCATACACGCCCAAGAAGCCTAGCAGGTTCACGCAAAGGTTCTTCGTCACGTGCATCACGTCAATTAAAGAGCGGATCTCTAGGTCTTTCCAGTAGGGTAGGTCCCAAAATATAGATTTCTTCTTCCACATGTGCGTGTCCCTCAGCGTCATTCGGAACATATAGTCCATCGGGACCCTTTCCAAAGATTACATGTAAATCATTGACCATAGCAAGTACGTGATCACAGGTACGCATGGCGGGCTTCTTTCGGTGATCTGCCTCGCCTTTGAAATGCTTGCCTTTCTTTCGACATTGATGGTTGGTCGGAAGAAATCGACGATGGCCCAGGTACACATTCTTCCTGCATTTGTCCATGTATATACTTTCAGTTTGATCTAAACAGTGCGTGCATGCGTGGTATCCCTTGTTTGTCTGTCCTGAAAGGTTACTGAGAGCGGGTCAATCGTTGATGGTTACAAACAGCAATGCGTGCAGGTTAAATTCCTCCTGTTTGTGCTCATCCCATGTACGTACACCGTTTCCATTTCACAGCTGTAAAAGTTCTTCAACTAATGGCCTTAGGAACACATCAATGTCGTTGCTGGGTTGCTTAGGGCTTTGGATGAGAACTGGCATCATAATGAACTTCCGCTTCATGCGCATCCAAGGAGGAAGGTTATACATACATAGAGTCATGGGCTAGGTGCTGTGATTGCTGCTTTGCTTCCCGAAAGGATTAATGCCATCCGCGGTTAAACCAAACCATACGTTCCTTGGGTCACTTGCAAACTCAGGCCAGTACTTTCTCTCGATTTTTCTCCACCGCGACCCATCAGCGGGTGCTCTCAACTTCCCGTCTTTCTTACGGTCCTAACTATGCCACTGCATCAACTTGGCATGCTCTTCGTTTCTGAACAGACGTTTCAACCGTGGTATTATAGTTGCATACCACATCACCTTCGCAGGAACCCTCATCCTGGGGGGCTCGCCGTCAACATCATCAGGGTCATCTCGACTGATCTTATACCGCAATGCACCGCATACCGGGCATGCGTTCAGATCCTTGTACGCACCGCGGTAGAGGATGCAGTCATTAGGGCATGCATGTATCTTCTGCACCTCCAATCCTAGAGGGCATACGACCTTCTTTGCTGCATATGTACTGTCGGGCAATTCGTTATCCTTTGGAAGCTTCTTCTTCAATATTTTCAGTAGCTTCTCAAATACTTTGTCAGGCACAACATTCTCTGCCTTCCACTGCAGCAATTCCAATACGGTACCGAGCTTTGTGTTGCCATCTTCGCAATTGGGGTACATCCCTTTTTTGTGATCCTCTAATATGCGATCAAACTTCAGCTTCTCCTTTTGACTTTCGCATTGCGTCCTTGCATCAACAATGACCCGACGGAGATCATCATCATCGGGCACATCGTCTGGTTCCTCTTGATCTTCAGCAGCTTCCCCTGTTGCAGCATCATTGGGCACATCGTCTGGTTCCTCTTGATCTTCAGCAGCTTCCCCCGTTGCAGCATCACCGTATTCAAGGGGCACATAGTTGTTATCGTCCTCTTCTTCTTCTTCGCCGTCTTCCATCATAACCCCTATTTTTCCGTGCCTCGTCCAAACATTATAGTGTGGCATGAAACCATTGTAAAGCAGGTGGGTGTGAAGGATTTTCCGGTCAGAGTAAGACTCCGTATTCCCACATTTAGGGCATGGACAACACATAAAACCATTCTTCTTGTTTGCCTCAGCCACTTCGAGAAAATCATGCACGCCCTTAATGTACTCGGAGGTGTGTCTCTCACCGTACATCCATTGTCGGTTCATCTGCGTGCATTATATATAATAAAGTGTGTCAAAAACCATTACAGAACATCATGAATAGATAATTAAGTGACCAAATTAATAGAAGTTCATCATCACATTAAAACCAAAGTACATACATAGTTCTCATCTAACATATAGCTCTCGAGAGCATCTAATTAATTAAACCACACATTGAAACTATGTAAAACATTTCAATGCGAAAACAAATGCGATCATAATCGCAACCAAGGTAACAATTGATCCAACGGCATAATGATACCAAGCCTCGGTATGAATGGCATATTTTCTAATCTTTCTCATCTTCAACCGCATTGCATCCATCTTGATCTTGTGATAATCGACGACATCCGCAGCATGCAACTCCAATATCATCTTCTCCTCCTTTATTTTTTTATTTTTTCCTTCAAGTAATTGTTTTCTTCTTTAACTAAATTTAACCTCTCGACAATAAGGTCGGTTGGAATTTCCAATTCAACTACCTCCTACATAAATAAAATCTATGTCACGTTGGTCGGCATAATTGTCATAAACAATAAATGAACCAAATAGTTATAAAAAGATAATATATACCACATCCGAATCATAGCCAGGACGAGGGCCGACGGGGGCGGATACCAAAACCATCGCACTATATAATAACAAGAAATAATAAAAGTAAGAAAATTAGACAAGTATCTATCTAAAGTAAGAATTTTTTTTCTATCAGAAACAAGATAAGAACAGGAGGCTCACCACGATGGTGCCGGCGACGAGATCGGCGCGGGCGATCGACGGCGGTGAAGACGGGAATGGAACGTGACAGGCCGCTAAACCTAGACAAATCTCGAGGAAAATGGAGCTTTGAGGTCGAGATTCGAGAGGAGAAAGCTTAACTAGTGTGGCTCGGGCATTTCATCGAACACCTCATGTGCATAGGAGGTGAGCTAGAGCACCACAAAACCCTCCCCTCGCCGGCCAGAGAAAAACAGAGCACTAGAGTGCTCTGCTCGCGGGCAAGGGGTATATATAGGCACCTCATTGGTCCCGGTTCATGGCACAAACCGGGACTAAAGGGAAGCCTGTTGTCCCGGTTCAAGCCACCAACCGGGACCAATGGTGGTGGGCTAGAAGCGAGGCCCATTCGTCCCAGTTCGTCCCACCAACCGGGACCAAAGGGGCCAAACGAACCGGGACCAATGCCACCACGAGGCCCGACAGGCCCCTGGCCTCACGAACCGGGACCAATGCCCCATGGGTCCCAGTTCTGAACTGAACCGGAACTAATGGGCTGACCCGGCCTGAACCAAAGCCCTCTTTTCTACTAGTGATGCATGCACATGAAGGAGTGCAAATTCACATAATTTAATCTCCCGGTTTTACCTAAATTACCTCAAAAGTATCGAGTCAGTACACACCTGGGCAGAATCGGAGCATCTATACTCAGAGGAAAAACACATATGCATTGCGCAGCTTCACCAATAATAAAAATATTAAGATGGCATCTGAAAAAAAAAGTAGGTGCTTGGGTACATCAAATTGCCCAAAATCCGCAACTAGCTCCCCCAAATATTCAATAGTGATCCTTACCTCAAAAAAATTATATTCAATAGTGATCCCAACAAATAACAAGTAATCCCAAAAAATAACAAGTAATCTTCCGCTTCAAAAGAAAAATGTGCTTTAGTCACTATTGAAAATAACAAATGTTGCATAGAACAATGCATGCTTTCCTGCGGAAAGCTGCTAATTTTTCAAAGGTTGTGTGTTGCGCCATCGATCCTTTTCAGCTAGTGCATGTGGACGTGTTCGAGATCAGACACGTCGAGGCCGTTTATCTCAGCGAGTGCCACCTTGAATTGCCTCTCTTGCTCCTCATAGCTCAACCTGAGCGAATCGAGTTCGGGGCTGCTCCAGTGTCCGAGGCCGCACAAGATCCCATTGTATTCCATCATCCGCTCTCTAAAGTTGGGCTCCCTCATTAGCGCAAGGAATCCGTGGAGGAGGTCGTCGGGTGATTTGGCGGCCCTGGCGGCTGCAAACAGCGGAGGCTCCTCCCCACCCAGAGTTTGCCACTCTGCGAGAAATTTGAGGTCGTAAAGATTCGGAAAGTGAATCCGGATCAGGCGGATGAGCCCGTAGCGGCCGTGATTATGTTTGGGATAGATCTGAAGAGGGTTACATAAGCAGTCCACCAAGTGGGCGATATCCTCAGCGCCGTCCGAGGTCACCCAGGTGACATCGGTTATCATGACGGCGCCGCAGGCCATGAGAGCGTTGGCGAAGCGGGCGCGGTCGACGCGGCCTACGCAGGGCTCCACACCCAGCTTCAACATAAATCGCTCCTCCTTGGCCGACGGCACGCCCAGGTGGAACCGCCAGACACGGGCGAGGTCGCCGTCGCGGTTGACCAGCGCCAAGGCGATCTGCAGAAACCGCACGCCTCTGACCCTGTTGTAGATGTGCTGGCAGTTGGCGTCCATGTTGCGGTAGTACGGCATGAGGCCAGTAATGTGATAGACGCCGTCGGCGTCTGCCGCGAGTTCGCGGGCGCAGCCTGGGACGGGGCGGGGAGGGACGTCGTAGGACGTGGCCACGACGGCGATGGGGAAGTCCCGGAACATGTCCGACATGCGAGCCAGCTCTGCCTCCTGATTATGGGCCCAGACCTCCACCACTCGCGCCTTGCCCCTGCCCCTGCCCATGCCTGCGGCGGCTTCAGCATGCGGCGGCGGCGGCGGCCGATGCGACATGATCTCCTAGCTAGGCCTGATTGATCTATCGACCGATCTATTCTATTGAACGAGACGAGGAGACGTCCCCTCGATCGCCAGGATTTTATAGAGGATACGGGAGTCGTCTTGTGTTGTGGATCGGAAATCGTTGTTGCCGAGAAATAAACTGCATGACTGGGACTTCTCCGACGAACACTAGGCTCGGACGTCTTTTTATTTTTTTGAGCTAGGCTCGGACGTCTTCGTGCGGCGGCCGCTGACTCTGAGTGCCGAACGGGCTGCACACATGAGTGGCTAGCGATTTTTTTCCTTTCTAAACGGGCCGCAAACATGAGTGGCTAGTGATTTTTTTTCCTTTCTAAACGGGCCGCAGGCAGACTAAGCTACCGGGCATGGGAGAAAAGCCTAAGGTAAAAAGCGAAAAAAACCAGGGTAAGAGCATCTGCAGCTGCGCGCCCCAACCTGCTTCATACGCTCGGGCGGGCCGCTCAGTCATGAAATTTCAACCCAGATGGACGCCTCAAACAGACCTTAAACGTCTGGGTTGACCGGCACCCCTCAAATCCAACCCAAATATGGGGCGGATATGGGCACGCCCACGCGTGCGTCTGACGCGACAGGCTGTCCCCACCACAAGTTGCACCAAATTGACCTACCGGATTCATTTGCTCTATTCTCTCTTCTTCATCCTCCTCGACGTCCGTCTCGCCGGTCCACCGCCGCGCGCGCCCCGTAGCAGTTCCTAGCCTCTGCGTCGGCACCTCCAACAGAGCAATCGTCTCTCCCGTCCTTGCCGTCGGGGTCGTGTTTGCCGGCTTGGACCCCCACCACGGTACGTCCCGCAACTCTCTGGCTCCGCTTTGCACTCTATGTGCTCGATACATTGATTGACCGGATTTTTTTTTGTGATTTTTCAAGGAAAACGATGAATCCTGATGCTTCGTCCGACGAGGAGTATGGGCCAACAGAGCTTGATTCAAGACGCTTCCTTGATTCCTCGGATTCAGACAAATAGTTGGTCACGATCATGCTCATGAGCATGCAAGACGAAATAGGCCGACGGGTGGAGCATATTCTCAACTTCAAGGGCTCAATCAAAGGGAGAAGAGTGATACATTGGGATTGGGTGTCTGGGGCACGGCTATTGCCGAAGGATTACTTTGCTCCAAAACCAACCTTTTCGGATGGTCCATGGTTTCATTGCTGCTTCCGCATGCGGAAACCATTGTTTTTGCACATTGTGGAGTGAGTGGAGGCACATGATGACTACTTCAAGCTCAAGAGGGATTGTTGCAGACCATTTTCTTTCTCTGCTAAGCAGAAGTGCATGGCTGCTTTGAGGATGCCCGCACTTGGTATTGCCGCAAATGCCCTTGGCGAGATGATCAGGATAGGGGAGAGCATATGCCTGAAGGCTACTGTCAAGTTTGCTCATGTCGTGGTGTAGGTGTTTGGAGCAGAATATTTGATAGAACCAAATGCGCAGGACATGTAAAGGTTGTTGTCTATTGGAGAGGCCAGAGAGTTTTCAAAAATGCTCAGACCAATTAATTGCATGCATTGGCAATAGAAGAACTGCCCCAAAAATTTGCAGGGAATGTATCAAGTTCACACCAAAGAGGCCACCATCATACTTGAAGTGATGGCATCACAAGACTTATGGATTTTGCATGCTTTCTTTGGAATACTGGGATCTCACAACGACATCGACGTGCTTCAACAATCTTCGGTGTTCAAGAGGCTTTGCAACGGGGAATCGCCGCCATGCAACTACACTGTCAACGACCGTGAGTACAACATGGGATACTATCTTGCAGACTGCATTTATTCTCAGTGGGCGACATTTGTGAAGACCATATTCGAACCATAGGGCAAAAACAAAGATACTTTGCAACAATGCAGGAAGTAGCTATGAAGGATGTGGAGAGGGCATTCGGAGTGCTTCAAGCTCGTTAGGTAATTGTTCGTGGAGTTGCAATGATGTGGAATTTCAAAAGTTTCTGGCAGCTCATGACATGTTGTGTTATTTTGCAAAATATGATTGTTGAGGAGGAGGGTGATGGTGTAGCCCAAACCAATGATTTAGAAGCACCTGGAGAACAAGTTCAAATCCCGGAAGATCAAGATGCAGCACAGCTTATGAACTTTCTGCAGATGCATCAGAATCTTCGAGATCATCAGATGCACGCAAAGCTACTCAATGATCTTGAGGAGCATATGTGGACCCACAATGAAAACCAAAGAGCTAATGTTTAAGTTGTGCACTTAAACAAATTTTATGTAACAAGACCTATGTATTTTCAGTACCAACATTTGTTATTTATGTGCGACATTGGCGTGTATGATCAACGTGCATGGATTTATATGGATTTGAGAATCCTTATTTGAGATATGTGGATGCCGGGAACAAGATATGAGGGGCCAACGGGCACTATCCACGGACGCGACCGCGGACGTATAGGGAGCCGGATTTGCCAAATCTGACTGTAGATGCTCTAAATTGCTATATTTGATCGCTACAGTAGGCGCTTGCACGGGAGGCCAATAGAGTTCTGCTTTTCCTTTTTCAACAACCATATGTATGAAATCATTAATTAAGAAGTACTCCTTGCATAGAACACTCACATCTCTCAAGTTATGACTGTTGGGGAACGCAGTAATCTCAAAAAATTCCTAGGCACACGCAAGATCTATCATGGTGAAGCATACCAACGAGAGGGAAGAATGTAGTCCACGTACCCTCGTAGACCGTAAGCGGAAGCGTTATGACAACGCGGTTGATGTAGACATGTGTCTTCATGATGGACCGATCCTAGTACTGAAAGTACGGCACCTCCGCGATCTGCACACATTGGGCTCGGTGACGTCCCACGAACTCATGATCCAGCAGAGTTTCGAGGGAGAGCTTCGTCAGCACAACGGCGTGATGACGATGATGATGAAGTTACCGGCACAGGGCTTCGCCTAAGCACTACGACGATATGACCGAGGTGGATTATGGTGGAGGGGGGCACCGCACACGGCTGGAAACAATCAACTTGTGTGTTCTAGGGTGCGCCTGCCCCCGTATATAGAGGAGGGAGGGAGAAGGAGGCCGGCCCTCATAGGGCGCGCCCAAAGTATGGAGTCCTACTAGGACTCCCTAGTCCTAGTAGGATTCCACCTCCCACATGGAATAGGAAAAAGGGAAGGAAGAAGGAGAAGGAAGGAAGGGGGCGCCCCCTTTCCCTAGTCCAATTTGGATCAGTCCATAGGGAAGGGGCACGGCCACCCTTGACGCCGTTCTCTCCTTTCCCGTATGGCCCATTAAGGCCCAATACAAATTCCCGTAACTCTTCGGTACTCCGAAAAATACCCGAATCACTCGAAACCTTTCCGAAGTCCGAACATAGCCTTCCAATGTATCGATCTTTACATCTCGACCATTTCGAGACTCCTCATCATGTCTCCGATCTCATCCGGGACTCCGAACAAACTTCAGTCATCAAATCACATAACTCATAATACAAATCGTCACAGAATGTTAAGCGTGCGGACCCTACGAGTTCGAGAACTATGTATACATGACCGAACCTCATCTCCGGTCAATAACCAATAACGGAACCTGGATGCTCATATTGGTTCCTACATATTCTACGAAGAACTTTATCGGCCAAACCGCATAACAACATGCGTTGTTCCCTTTGTCATCGGTATGTTACTTGCCCGAGATTCGATCGTCGGTATCTCAATACCTAGTTCAATCTCATTACTGGCAAGTCTCTTTACTCGTTCCGTAATGCAACATCCCAGAACTAACTCATTACTCACATTGCTTGCAAGGCTTATAGTGATGTGCATTACCGAGAGGGCCCAGAGATACCTCTCTGATAACCCACAAGTATAGGGGGTCGCAATAGTTTTTGAGGGTAGAGTATTCAACCCAAATTTATTGATTCGACACAAGGGGAGCCAAAGAATATTCTCAAGTATTAGCAGCTAAGTTGTCAATTCAACCACACCCGGAAACTTAATATCTGGAGCAAAGTATTTAGTAGCAAATTAATATGATAGTAGCTTGTGGTGACGGTGGCAAAAGTAATGTTAGCAGTTTTGGTTTTATAGTGATTGTAACAGTAGCAACGGAAAAGTAAATAACCGAAGAACAATATATGAAAAGCTCGTAGGCATTGGATCGGTGATGGGTAATTATGTCGGATGCGATTCCTCATGTAAAAGTTACAACCTAGGGTGACACGGAACTAGCTCCAGTTCGTCAATGTAATGTAGGCATGTATTCTGAATATAGTCATACGTGCTTATGGAAAAGAACTTGCATGACATCTTTTGTCCTACCCTCCCATGGCAGCGGGGTCCTATTGGAAACTAAGGGATATTATGGCCTCCTTTTAATAGAGTACCGGACCAAAGTATTAACACATAATGAATACATGAACTCCTCAAACTACGGTCATCACTGGTAAGTATCCCGATTATTGTCACTTCAGGGTTAACGGATCATAACACATAATAGGTGACTATAGACTTGCGAAATAGGATCAAGAGCTCTCATATATTGATGAAAACATAATAGGTTCAGATCTAAAATCATGGCACTCGAGCCCTAGTGACAAGCATTAAGCATAGCAAAGTCATAGCAACATCAATCTCATAACATAGTGGATACTAGGGATCAAACCCTAACAAAACAAACTCAATTACATGATAAATCTCATCCAACCCATCACTGTCCAGCAAGCATGCGATGGAATTAATCACACATGGCGGTCAGCATCATGAAATTGGTGATGGAGGAAGGTTGATGATGACGATGGCGACAGATCCCCCCTCTCCGGAGCCCCGAACGGACTCAAGATTAGCCCTCCCGAGAGAGTTTAGGGCTTGGCAGCGGCTCCGTATCGTAAAACATGATGAATCCTTCTCTTTGATTTTTTTCTCCCCGAACACGAATATATGGAGTTGGAGTTGAGGTCCGTGGACCGTCAGGGGGCCCACGAGACAGGGGGCGCGCCCCCACCCTCGTGGATAGCGTGTGGGCCCCCTAACGTGGATTCTTCTTCCAGTATTTTTAATATATTCCAAAAATAATCTCCATTCATTTTCAGGTCATTCCGAGAACTTTTATTTCTGCACAAAAATAACACCATGACAATTCTGCTGAAAACAGCGTCAATCTGGGTTAGTTCCATTCAAATCACGCAAGTTAGAGTCCAAAACAAGGGGAAAAGTGTTTGGAAAAGTAGATACGATGGAGACGTATCACTCTCCGACAATCAGAGTGACAAATCCTAATCTCGATCTATGACAACTCAACAAACACCATCGAAGACACATGTAGAGCACCTTTATAATCACCCAGTTATGTTTAACATTTGGTAGCACACAAAGTGTTCCTCCGGTATTCGGGAGTTGCATGATCTCATAGTTATAGGAACATGTATAAGTTATGGAGAAAGCAATAGCAACAAACTAAACGATCATCGTGCTAAGCTAACGGATGGGTCAAGTCAATCACATCATTCTCTAATGATGCGATCCCGTCTATAAAATGACAACTCTTTGTCTATGGCTAGGAAACTTAACCATCTTTGATTAATGAGCTAGTCAAGTAGAGGCATACTAGTGACACTCTGTTTGTCTATGTATTCACACATGTACTAAGTTTCTGGTTAATACAATTCTAGCATGAATAATAAACATTTATCATAAAATAAGGAAATAAATAATAACTTTATTAGTGCCTCTAGGGCATATTTCCTTCAGTCTCCCACTTTCACTAGAGTCAATATTCTAGTTCACATCATCATGTGATTTAACACCAATAGTTCACATCTTTATGTGATTAGTTCACATCTCACTAGTAGAAAACGGGCCTATTGTCCCGGTTCGTAAGGGCCTTTTGTCCCGGTTCCTGAACTGGGACTAAAGGGTCGGTACTAATGCCCTGTCCCTTTAGTCCCGGTTCAATCCGGAACCAGGACAGATGGGCCTCCACGTGGCCTGTGCCCGGAGCCCAGGCAGGAGGGCCTTTGGTCCCGGTTGGTGGTAGCAACCGGGACCAATAGGCATCCACGTGTCAGCATTTCTGTGGCTGGGGTTTTTTTTAAAGGGGGGGGGGGGGTTGGGGGTTTTGGGGGGTTAATTTAGGTGTTTCATATATTGTGTTAGCTAGCTATAATTAATAGAGAGAAGTGTCCTCTCTTATGTCCGTGCTTGGTCGACGCTACATACTATACATACGTATAGAGAGGACTAGACACGCTAGCTAGCTAGTAAGCAAACAAAGGAAACAGAAGATCGTCATGAACATATATGCATACAGAGAGAAGTGATATCGACCACCTCTCCTTCTCTGAGTGATTGGTCGAACAACAAGTTCTCGTATATACAATAATTATATCTTACAAATATAATCTGCTAACATACGGACGCATGGTCCACATAGTATTCTCCGTCTTCAGCGATCACGTGGTCAAGAAAGAATGCCGCCAATTCCTCTTGAATTGCTCGCATGTGAGCTGGTGCTAGGAGTTCATCCCGCTTCCGAAACATCTAATTTGAAGAAGGGGGTCAATACATATATATATATATATATATATATATGAATGAATGAAACTCAACACAAATGATGGTAATAAAATAAAATTGTGAATGTTGTTATTTACGCACTTCATATTGTTTGTCAGAGTATCCCCGCTCACAGGTCGTGTGGCGGATGGACTCGCAAACATAGTATCCACAGAAATCATTCCCTTGTTCCTGCCACAAACACTTTACAAGAAATAGAGGTCAATCAAACTGATAAGCAAGAATGCCGAATGGTATTGATGAAACTAGTGCTTGAATCACTAGGAGATGCGCGGAACATGCTACAATAGTACTTACTTTCGGGTGTCTAAATTGCAGCTTCTTCGGCAGTCCCGGAGCTTTTTTGGTGAATTTTCTCCAAACCCTGCCAGACAAAAGAAACAATTACTTGATATATCAGGAAATGAACAAAGTTGCTGATATGGTGGATAATGATCAATTTAACTTACTTCTCGAGCATTTGAGTCATGTCCGCATAGTCCTGGGGATCTTTTCGTCTCGAGTCTAAGACGGTTACTAGTCCCTGCTCAAGCTTAATCTCTAGGAGAATATAGTGGAAACTGCACACGCATGCATAACTCATCAATTACATTACTATAACCTTGACTAATATATAAGGGAAACCGAATATGCACAAGACAGTAACACTCACTTGATGTTGTAAGGAAAGAGTATTATATCTTTGTTTTCATTTATTACCAACGATCGTAGCAAGTTGGCCTCGGTATCTGCGGCATGAAATTTAACCTGAGTTGCATATATGAGATTTGTGTTAATGAACCCAATATCATCGATTTGTCTTTTCTTCAATTCGACGATCTTCAATCTGCATAATATAGTGAGGATAATTATAAATACATGCAATGAAAGAGCTGAGCTATATAGAGAGACTTAATGACAGAAGTAGTACTACTTACAAACAGTAGCAGGTGACCGTTGCTTTATCGAGGGCCAATTGATTGAAAAACTGAAAGAACTCCTCAAATGGAACAGGCAACAGTTCAATTCCAACGAGGTCATGCTCCTTTTTAACTCTCACATACAAAGTACTCCTCCCCCCCCCCCCCAGACTCTCTGCAGATTTTCAAGTACCAATCATGCAATCTTTGCATCATCGTTGATAGAAATCTTTCATCTTTGATGAGAGGCTTCCCGTACTCGTATCTTTGTATCTGCACCTCTATGAAATCATAATGTACATCGTCGGGCAGGTAATCTCCAACATTGCTACAACCGGGCACCATCCTCGGATCATTAGCGACGATGTCACTAGGTACCTTGAGCGGGGGCACGATTGCTTCGCTTGTTCGCCGAGCTGGGCAATTTGTTTCCTAGCTCGTCGTTCTTTCAGCCTTTGATCACTGACAATACTTCCCGACCGCTTTGTTTCGGCAAATGCCTTGCCAATAATGCGCTGATTGTTGCCTTTCGGCGGAGACTTGGGTGGTTTTGTCAGGGCAGCCAGAGTGCGCTTCGCTTTCACTGGATCTACCTTCTCCTCCGGAGGTGGATGTTTCTTTTCTTTCACCCCTTCAAAGAAGTTCCTCACTTCTTCTCGCGCGATCTCGGCGTTCTCCTCCGGGGTCCTCTCGTATGGTAACTTCTCTGGAGTCTTCAGAGAAGGACCGAATCTATATGTCCTCCCGCCTTTGGTTGTACTGCTAGACGCCGGCAGAGCAGAAGGAGCGGCTGTCTTCTTTACTTACTTACGAGGCGGAGGAGAAGGACTACGACGCGCTGGAGCAGCTGCCGGAGCAGCGGCGGGTCTCTTCCGCCCTTGCTGACGAGGCGGAGAAGGAGGAGGCTGGCTGCTTGGGCGCGCCGGCGCAGGCGGAGAAGGAGGCGGAGTACCGCCACGCGTCGGAGAAGGAGCCGGCCAAGTGCCCTAATCGTCACTCGCCGGAGGAGGAGGCGGTGGAGGAGGCGGAGTGCCCTGACTCGCCGGAGGAGGAGGAGGGGGCAGAGGCGTCCAGTTCGGAAGGTTGATGAGATCCTTCCGCCATAGGCATGGAGTCTTCAGAGCAGAACCCAGCCGAGTCTCCCCTTCACCGGTAGGGTGGTCAAGCTGGAGGTCCTCAAATCCCTCCGTTATTTCATCCACCATCACCCTAACATATCCTTCTGGAATCGGTCGGCAGTGAAAAGTTGCGCCGGGTTCAGTAGGATAAACAGAGCCAATAGCCGCCTTGACCTTCAAATTCATCCATTGCCTCATAAGATGGCAATTTTGAGACTCCGTGATAGCATCCACAGGATAGCTGGCAGGAGCCGTCAGGGCATGCTCCGGCTGAAGCAGCTCGGTGGAAGCCACGCTGCTTATGCGCTGAGATGGCGGGGTAGCTTCGGGGGAAGCTTCGGCAGTACGTTTGCTGCGATTTGCTTCTCGTTCCTCTATCGCGTCTACCGTTGCTTGCAGCGCCTGCATTTGGGTCTGCTGCACTTTTTTCCTCCTCTCATGGGATTTGTAACTGCCTGCGTCCGGAAACCCAACCTTCCACGAAATGGATCCTGGCGTGCCTCGTGTCCGTCCAGGATGCTCAGGATTCCCGAGGGCCATTGTGAGCTCGTCGTTCTCTCTGTCTGGAAAGAACGTCCCTTGCTGCGCTGCTTCGATATACTGCTTAAGCTTCTTGACTGGTATGTCCATTTGATCGTTCGTCCAAATGCACTTCCCTGTTACAGGGTCCAAGGTTCCGCCAGCCCCGAAGAACCAAGTACGACAATGGTCTGGCCAGTTAATTGTCTCTGGTTCGATCCCTTTATCAACCAGATCATTCTCAGTCTTGGCCCACTTAGGCTGGGCTACGAGGTAGCCACCTGACCCCATGCGATGGTGATGCTTCTTCTTCGCAGCATTTTGCTTGTTTGTCGCCGACATCTTCTTACTCTTTTCCGATGTCTTGTGGGCCACAAATGCGGGCCAGTGATCTCTGATCTTCTCATATCTGCCCTTGAATTCTGGTGTCTCATTATTTTCGACAAACTTATTCAGCTCTTTCTTCCACCTCCTGAATAGTTCTTCCATCCTCTTAAGAGCAAAAGACTTGATTAATTGCTCTTTAACTGGGTTCTCTGGATTATCCTCTGGCGGTTGGGTGAAATTTGACTTCAGCTCAGTCCAAAGATCATTTTTCTGCATATCATTGACATAAGACACCTCAGGGTCTTCTGTAGCCGGCTTAAACCATTGCTGGATGCTTATCGGGATCTTGTCCCTAACCAGAACCCCGCACTGAGCAACAAATGCATTCTTTGTTCAGATGGGTTCAATCGGTTGGCCGTCGGGCGCAATTGCTATGATCTCGAACCTTTCATCCGAGCTCAACTTTTTCTTCGGGCCTCGTCTCTTTACCGAAGTTGTGCTCGATCCGGAGGGCTAGAAAAAAGAACAAAGACTTAATTAATATGTGTACATACCAAAACAATGAATGCATCAATCAGCTAGTCAGCACAGTCTTAACTAATATATATACCTGGCCGGACTCGGTTCGGTCACCGGAGCCGTCATCACGGTCTCCTTCTTGCACCGGCATTGGGTCACCGGAGCTGTCCTCATGTTCTTCTTCTTGCAACGGCATTAGGTCACCGTAGCCTGCTTCTTCACCCTCTCCTTCCAGACCATCGGTGTCGTTGAGAAACAACGAGACGGCATCACTTCCTTCTGCGATTATGTCCCTCAACAACGCTTCTTTTGCTTCGTCTCGGGCGGTGTCCATAGTTTCTACAAATATTTACAACATGGCAATTATTATTCAAACATGACAGATGGATATATTAGTGGCAAACGTAGAACTAGCTACCTAATCATAGTAAGGAATCATATATATTAATTAGTGGCCTCGACGCTGCTTCTCTAGGGTTTGGGGTGGCCTCGACAACGCTTCAAGGGTTTGGGGTGGCCTCGAGAACACTTCAAGGAGGGGGTAATATCGACCCCCCCCCCCCACGTGTTGAAGCTATCGGGAGGGGGTATATATCGACAATGATGACACTACATCTATGTCCCTCGACGACCCTCGTTCCCGATAAAAAAAAGAGGAAGAAGAAGAAAAAAAAGAGGAGAAGAAAGAATAGAGGAGAAGAACTCCTCTATTCTTTCTTCTCTTCTTTTTTTTCTTCTTCCTCTTCTTTTTTTATCCTCTTCGTCCTCTCATGTTCGAGAGGATCGCCGAGGGGTCGGGAGGTTGCCTAGTGTCAAAGGATTCAACAAAACCATGTCTTCATCATTAGGCGAAAGTAACAGGTGCATGATGGTACGAAGCTCTCCAAAGTTATTTTGGAACGGAGTCCTAGATAGGATAATTCGCTTTTTGGTACAAAGTTCAGCAAGAACCTTCCAAATATTGTTATTTGGAAGGCCTTTGCTGAAATTCATACAAAAAGGCAAATTATCCTAACCGGGACACCATTCCAAAATAACTTTGGAGGACTTCGTCATGCCCTGGTTACTTCTGGCTAATGACGAAGCCATGGATTTCTTCAATACTTTGACACTAGGAAATCTCTCTCTCGACCCCTCGGCGATCCTCGACCCCTCGAACCCTCGACGACCCTGGAACCCTCGACCCCTCGGCGATCCTCTTCTTCCTCTCATGTTCGAGAGGATCGCCGAGGGATCGGGAGGTTGCCAAGTGTCAAAGGATTCAACAAAACCATGTCTTCATCATTAGGCGAAAGTAACAGGTGCATGATGGTACAAAGCTCTCCAAAGTTATTTTAGAACGGAGTCCTAGATAGGATAATTCGCTTTTTGGTACAAAGTTCAGCAAGAACCTTCCAAATATCGTTATTTGGAAGGCCTTTGCTGAAATTCATACAAAAAGGCAAATTATCCTATCCGGGACACCATTCCAGAATAACTTTGGAGGACTTCGTCATGCCCTGGTTACTTCCGGCTAATGATGAAGCCATGGATTTCTTCAATACTTTGACACTAGGAAACCTCTCTCGACCCCTGGAACCCTCGACGACCCTGGAACCCTCGACCCCTAGACGACCCTGGAACCCTCGATCCCTCGACCCTATAGAACCCTCGAACCCTCGACCCTGAAACCCTTGACCCTTGACCCCTTAACGACCCTCGACCCTCTACCCTAGTTCCCGACCCTCGACCCCTCGGCGATCCTCGACACCCTCATTCCCGATAAAAATTAAGAAGAAGAAGAAGAAGAAGAAGAAGAAGAAGAAGAAGAAGAAGAAGAAGAAGAAGAAGAAGAAGAAGAAGAAGAAGAAGAAGAAAGAGGAGAAGAAGAAAGGAATAGCTAGAGGAGAAGATCGAAGAAAAAAAAGAAGAAAAAAAAGAGGAGAAGAAGAAATGAATAGTTGAGAAGAAGAAAAAAATAGAATATATTCTATTTTCTCTGCATCTTCGCTATTCCTTTCTTCTTCTCCTCTTATTTTCCTTCTTTTTTCTTCTTCTTATTTATTTCTCCTCTTCTTCCTCTCCTCTTCTTCTTTCTTACCTCTTCTTACTTTCTTTCTTTCGTATACTTCTTTTCCTTCCTTCTTAATATCACTTAGCAAATTTTGCAACGATAGAGAGGGGGTGCTCCCGTGGTCTAAAATCCGTCTATGCACGATAGAAAATTCTGAAAAAAATACATCTATGATCCCTCAACGTCCCCGCCTCTCTCATGAACAAAAAAATATGTGAATTAAAAAAACATCATATTTCATCCACATTCGTGCATACATCATATATGTGATCATCTATGAAAAAAACATCATATTCTATAAAAAAATCATTACAATATATATATATATAAACAAGAATATATATATATATAAACAACAAGCATATATATATATAACAAGCATATATATGAAGAAAAAAAATTGTAAAGGGAGGGCGTCGGCGGCTGGACCAATCTAAGGAGGCGGGCAGGGGCGCAGGCGACGATGAGGGCGGGCCGAGGTGGTGGGCGTCGGGGCAGGGGCGCGGGCGACGGCGACGGGGGCGGGCCGGGGCGGCGCGCGTCGGGGCAGGGGCGGGCGGCGGCGACGGGGGCGGGCCGGGGCGGCGCGCGTCGGGGCAGGGGCGGGCGGCGACGGCGAGTCCGTGGCAGGGGCTCGGGGCACGGGGCGGCGCGCGCGAGCAGGGGAGTTCGAGGCGACGGCGGGGGCGGCAAGGGCGCCGGCGCGCGGGGGCGGGACGGGGCAGGGCGACGGCGACGAGGAGCGGGTGGCGATGGCGAGCACGGGGCGACGACGACGGCGAGCACGGGCAGCCTGGCGGTGTCGGGGGCAAATGGTCGATGAGAAACTGAAAATTTCCTAAGTCCTGCTTATATACACAGAGTATTGGTCCCGGTTCCTGGCACCAACCATGACCAATGCCCCGCTTTAGTCCCGGTTGGTGCCACCAACCGGGACCAAAGGCCTAATTTGGCCAGCCCAAAGGGCAGGAATTGGCGGCCTTTGGTCCCGGTTGGTGGCACCAACCGGAACTAAAGGGGGGCATTGGTCACGGTTGGTGCCACCAACCGGGACCAATGGCCTTGTGCTGCCCCGCGCCCAAAAGTTTAGTCCCACCTCGCTAGTTCAGACAGCTTGGGAGTGGTTTATAAGCGCTGCTGCGCCCACCCTCCCAAGCTCCTCTCAACTGCAGGCTTTCGGGCCTAATCTGTCACTGCAATGCCTGTGGGCCTACTGGGCCTACTGCGGGCCTGAATCCTGGCCCATGGTAGGGTTTCTAGTTGTATTCAGGCCGTGGTGGCCTAGTAGGTGGCATTTTTTTGTTTTTTTGTTGCTTTATTTATTTTCTTTTGTTTTTTGCTTTATTTTTTAATTCTTTATGCTTTTAGTTTTAGAAAAATTATAAAATTTTTGTTAATGCCATTAGTTTTCAAATTTGAAAACACTTTTTTAGTTTTTTTTGTTTTCTTTGTTGCTTTATTTATTTTATTTTGTGATTAACTTTACTATAAAAATATTTTTTTCCTGTTTTTTTGATTTGTTTTTTGCATTATTTGTTTTCTTTTTTTTTTGCTTAATTTTTAATTCTGTTTGCTTTTAGGTTAGCAAAATTATAAACTTTCTGTTAGTGCCATTAGTTTTAGAAAAATTATAAACTTTCTCTTAGTGCCATTAGTTTTCAATTTTGAAAACACTTTTTTAGTTTTTTTGTTTTCTTTGTTGCTTTATTTATTTTATTTTGTGATTAACTTTACTATAAAAATTGTTTTTTCCTTTTTTTTTTTGATTTGTTTTTTGCATTATTTATTTTCTTTTCTTTTTTGCATTAATTTTTAATTGTGTTTGCTTTTAGGTTAGCAAAATTATAAACTTTTTGTTAGTGCCATTAGTTTTAGAAAAATTATAAACTTTTTGTTAGTGCCATTAGTTTTCAAATTTGAATAGTTAAAATTTGAATTCTTTGAAAATTGTTTGAATCACAAGTTTGTGATTAACTTACTAAAAAATGAGAATAGATGCGCTTATAGAGAAAATTCAACCTAAATTCCTAGTAAATTTCTATGAATTTTAGAGAAATTCACTATGAATTTAGGTTAAACTTTTCTCTATTAGGGCATCTATTTTCACTTCGAGAGGAGCTCAACAAGGCAGAGAGGGAAGGGCTTATAAACCGGTGTGAGCCCCCTTCGGTTGGCGAGGTGGGACTAAACTCTGCCCGTAACGAGGACCAACCCTTTAGTCCCGGTTTGTGGCACAAACCAGGACTAATGGTCATGGGCCAGGGGCGAACCATAAGACATGAAAGCATTTCAAATGAACTCTGAAAAAGTTGAAAGTTGGGATGGTATCATAATTTCACCCACATAGCATGTGCATGTACAAAACGGACAATGGTAGCATGTTCGTGTGTTACAAAGTTGGCATGGTATCATCATAATAGTTGCGGGAGAAAGCCTTCACTTTTTCTTCGCTTGTGTCATTTGCTTATTGCGCCGTAACCATGGATAATCTTCATTGTTTATCAGGATGCTTGGGTCAGCCTTGACATTGAAGGGAGGAATTTCATGAAACTTTTCATAATCTTCAGACATGTCTGTCTTGCCGTCCACTCCCAGGATGTCCCTTTTTCCTGAAAGAACTATGTGGCGCTTTGGCTCATCGTATGATGTATTCGCTTCCTTATCTTTTCTTTTTCTCGGTTTGGTAGACATGTCCTTCACATAGATAACCTGTGCCACATCATTGGCTAGGACGAACGGTTCGTCAGTGTACCCAAGATTTTTCAGATCCACTGTTGTCATTCCGTACTGTGGGTCTACCTGTACCTCGCCGCCTAACAGATTGACCCATTTGCACTTAAACAAAGGGACCTTAAAATCATGTCCGTAGTCAAGTTCCCATATGTCCACTATGTAACCATAATATGAGTCCTTTCCGCTCTCGGTTGCTGCATCAAAGCGGACACCACTGTTTTGGTTGGTGCTCTTTTGATCTTGGGCGATCGTGTAAAATGTATTCCCATTTATCTCGTATCCTTTGTAAGTCAATACAGTCGAAGATGGTCCCCTAGACAACAAGTACAACTCATAACAAATAGTGTTGTCACCTCTGAGACGTGTTTCCAACCAACTGCTGAAAGTCCTGATGTGTTCACATGTAATCCAGTCGTCGCACTGCTCCGGGTGTTTGGAGCGCAAACTGTTCTTGTGTTCATCGACATACGGGGTCACCAAGGTAGAGTTCTGTAGATCTATGTACTGTGCTTGAGACCAAGAATATCCGTCCCTGCATATTATTAGGTCACTTCCAAGAGTGCCTTTTCCAGTCAGTCTCCCCTCATACCGCGATTTAGGGAGACCTATCTTCTTAAGGTCAGGAAGGAAGTCAACACAAAACCCGATAACATCCTCTGTTTGATGGCCCATGGAGATGCTTCCTTCTGGCCTAGCTCGGTTACAGACATATTTCTTTAGGACTCCCATGAACCTCAAAGGGGAACATATTGTGTAGAAATACGGGCCCAGGATGACAATCTCGTCGACTAGATGAACTAGGACGTGCATCATGATATTGAAGAAGGATGGTGGGAACACCAGCTCGAAACTGACAAGACATTGCGCCGCATCACTCCTTAGCCTTGGTACGATTTCTGGATCGATCACCTTCTGAGAGTTTGCATTGAGGAATGCACATAGCTTCACAATGGCTAATCGGACGTTTTCCGGTAGAAGCCCCCTCAATGCAACCGGAAGCAGTTGCGTCATAATCACGTGGCAGTTATGAGACTTTAGGTTCTGAAACTTTTTCTCTGGCATATTTATTATTCCCTTTATATTCAACGAGAAGCCAGTCGTGACCTTCATACTGAGCAGGCATTCAAAGAAGATTTCTTTCTCTTCTTTCGTAAGAGCGTAGCTGGCAGGACCTTTATACTGCTTCGGAGGCAAGCCCTCTTTTTCGTGCAAACGTTGCAGGTCCTCCCGTGCCTCAGGTGTGTCTTTTGTCTTCCCATACACGCCCAAGAAGCCTAGCAGGTTCACGCAAAGGTTCTTTGTGACGTGCATCGCGTCGATTGAAGAGCGGACCTCTAGGTCTTTCAAGTAGGGAAGGTCCCAAAATATAGATTTCTTCTTCCACATGGGTGTGTGTCCCTCAGCGTCATTCGGAACAGCTAGTCGGTCGGGACCCTTTCCAAAGATTACATGTAAATCATTGACTATAGCAAGTACATGATCACCGGTACGCATGGCAGGCTTCTTCCGGTGATCTGCCTCGCCTTTGAAATGCTTGCCTTTCTTTCGACATTGATGGTTGGTCGGAAGAAATCGACGATGGCCTAGGTACACATTCTTCCTGCATTTGTCCATGTATATACTTTCAGTGTCATCTAAACAGTGCGTGCTTGTGTGGTAT
The DNA here is from genome assembly GCA_034509565.1 of Triticum monococcum. Classification (NCBI taxonomy): domain Eukaryota; kingdom Viridiplantae; phylum Streptophyta; class Magnoliopsida; order Poales; family Poaceae; genus Triticum; species Triticum monococcum. The sequence continues at coordinate 745,768,362 of CM067843.1, read as the reverse complement.
TCTTTGTTTGTCTGTCCTGAAAGGTTACTGAGAGCGGGCCAATCGTTGATGGTTACAAACAACAACGCGTGCAGGTTAAATTCCTCCTGTTTGTGCTCATCCCATGTACGTACACCGTTTCCATTGCACAGCTGTAAAAGTTCTTCAACTAATGGCCTTAGGTACACATCAATGTCATTGCCGGGTTGCTTAGGGCCTTGGATGAGAACTGGCATCATAATGAACTTCCACTTCATGCACATCTGAGGAGGAAGGTTATACATACATAGAGTCACGGGCCAGGTGCTGTGATTGCTGCTCTGCTCCCCGAAAGGATTAATGCCATCCATGCTTAAAGCAAACCATACGTTCCTTGGGTCCTTTGCAAACTCATCCCAGCACTTTCTCTCGATTTTTCTCCACTGTGACCCGTCAGCGGGTGCTCTCAACTTCCCGTCTTTCTTACGGTCCTCACTGTGCCATCGCATCAACTTGGCACGCTCTTCGTTTCTGAACAGACGTTTCAACCGTGGTATTATAGGAGCATACCACATCACCTTCGCAGGAACCCTCTTCCTGGGGGGCTCGCCGTCAACAACACCAGGGTCATCTCGTCTGATCTTATATCGCAATGCACCGCATACCAGGCATGCATTCAGATCCTTGTATGCACTGCGGTAGAGGATGCAGTCATTAGGGCATGCATGTATCTTCTCCACCTCCAATCATAGAGGGCATACGACCTTGTTTGCTGCGTATGTACTGTCGGGCAATTTGTTATCCTTTGGAAGCTTCTTCTTCAATATTTTCAGTAGCTTCTCAAATCCTTTGTCAGCCACAGCATTCTCTGCCTTCCACTGCAGCAATTCCAGTAGGGTACCGAGCTTTGTGTTGCCATCTTCGCAATTGGGGTACAACCCTTTTTTGTGATCCTCTAACATGCAATCGAACTTCAGCTTCTCCTTTTGACTTTCGCATTGCGTCCTTGCATCGACAATGACCCGGCGGAGATCATCATCATCGGGCACATCGTCTGGTTCCTCTTGATCTTCAGCAGCTTGACCCGTTGCAGCATCATTGGGCACATCATCTGGTTCCTCTTGATCCTCACCAGCCCCCCCCCCCCCCCGTTGCAGCATCACCGTATTCAGAGGGCACATAGTTGTCATCGTACTCTTCTTCTTCGCTGTCTTCCATCATAACCCCTATTTCTCCGTGCCTCGTCCAAACATATAGTGTGGCATGAGACCCTTGTAAAGTGGGTGGGAGTGAAGGATTTTCCGGTTAGAGTAAGACCTCGTATTCCCACATTCAGTGCATGGACAACACATAAAACCATTCTACTTGTTTGCCTCAGCCGCATCGAGAAACTCATGCACGCCCTTAATGTACTCGGAGGTGTGTCTGTCACCGTACATCCATTGCCGGTTCATCTGCGTGCATTATATATAATTAAGTGTCCAAATTAATAGAAGATCATCATCAAATTAAAACCAAAGTACATACATAGTTCTCATCTAACAACATATAGCTCTCCAGAGCATCTAATTAATTAAACCATACATTGAAACTATGTAAAACATTTCAATGCGAAAACAAATGCGATCATAATTGCAACCAAGGTAACAATTGATCCAACGGCATAATGATACCAAGCCTCGGTATGAATGGCATATTTTCTAATCTTTCTAATCTTCAAGCGGATTGCATCCATCTTGATCTTGTGATCATCGACGACATCCGCAACATGCAACTCCAATATCATCTTCTCCTCCTCAATTTTTTTATTTTTTCCTTCAACAAATTGTTTTCTTCTTCAACTAAATTTAACCTCTCGACAATAGGGTCGGCTGGAATTTCCGATTCACATACATCCTACATAAATAAAATCTATGTCACGTTGGTCGGCATAATTTTCATAAACAATAAATGAACCAATAGTTATAAAGATAATATATATACCACATCCAAATCATAAACAGGACGAGGGCCGACGGGGGCGGATACCAAAACCATCGCACTATATAAGATGCAATGATAAAATTAAGAAAATAATACAAGTATCTATGTAAACATACAAGTAAGAATATTTTTTCCTTTCAGAAAGAAGATAAGAACAAGAGGCTCACCACGGTGGTGCCGTCGATGAGCTCGGCGCGGGTGATCGACGGCGGTGAAGACAGGGACGGAGCGTGACGGACCGCTAAACCTAGACAAATATTGAGGAAAATGGAGCTTGGAGAGGATAAAGCTTAAGTAGTGTGGCTCGGGCATTCCATCGAACACCTTGTGTGCATAGGAGGTGAGCTAGAGCACCACCAAGCCCTCTCCCCCTCGGCCAGAAAAAAGTAGAAAAGTGTGCTCTACTCTTACGCGAGGGGGTATATATAGGCACCTCATTGGTCCCGGTTGGTGGCATGAACCGGGACTAAAGGGGAGCCTTTGGTCCTGGTTCAAGCCACCAACCGGGACCAATGGTGGTGGGCCTGGAGCGAGGCCCATTGGTCCCGGTTCGTCCCACCAACCGTGACCAAAAGGTCCAGACGAACCGGGACCAATGGCCCACGTGGCCCAGCCGGCCCCATGGGCTCACGAACCGGGTCCAATGCCCCCATTGGTCCCGGTTCTGGACTGAACCGGGACTAATGGGCTGACCCGGCCTGGACCTTTGCCCCCTTTTCTACTAGTGTCTCCATGTGACTAACACCCAAAGGGTTTACTAGATTCAATAATCTAGTTCACATCGCTATGTGATTAACACCCAAAGAGTGCTCATGTTTTGCTTGTGAGAGAAATTTAGTCAACGAGTCTGCCACATTCAGAGCCATATGTATTTTGCAATTTTTCTATGTCTACAATGCTTTGCACAAAGCTAGTCTAGCTAATTGCTCCAACTTTCAATATGTATCTAGATCCAGACTTAGAGTCATCCAGATGAGTGTCAAAGCTTTCATCGATGTAACTCTTTACGAAGAACTCTTTGTCACCTCCATAACCGAGAAACATTTCCTTATTCCACTAAGGATATTTTTGACCACTGTCAAGTGATCCAGTCCTTTGATTCTTCATCCAGTATTTTTGACCGCTGTCCAGTGGATTCTTCTTGCAGTATTTTAAATATATTCCAAAAATAATCTCCGTTGACTTTCAGGTCATTCCGAGAACTTTTATTTCTGCACAAAAATAACACCATGGCAATTCTGCTGAAAACAGCGTCAGTCTGGGTTAGTTCCATTCAAATCATGCAAGTTAGAGTCCAAAACAAGGGCAAAAGTGTTTGGAAAAGTAGATATGATGGAGACGTATCAACTCCCGCAAGCTTAAACCTTTGCTTGTCCTCAAGCAATTCAGTTGATAAACTGAAAGTGATAAAGAAAAACTTTTGCAAACTCTGTTTGCTCTTGTTGTTGCAAATATATAAAGCCAGTATTCAAGTTTTTAGCAAAGATTATGAACTAACCATATTCACAATGACATTTAGGTCTCATGTTTACTCATATCAATGGCATAATCAACTAGCGAGCAATAATAATAAATCTCGGATGACAACACTTTCTCAAAACAATCATAATATGTATAACAAGATGGTATCTTGCTAGCCCTTTCTGAGACCGCAAAACATAAATGCAGAGCACCTTTAAAGATCAAGGACTGACTGGACATTGTAATTCATGGTAAAAGAGATCCAGTCAAGTCATACTCAATATAAATTAATAGTAATGGATGCAAATGACAGCGGTGCTCTCCAACTGGTGCTTTTTAATAAGAGGGTGATGACTCAACATAAAAGTAAATCGATAGGACCTTCATAGAGGGAAGCAGAGATTTGTAGAGGTGCCAGAGCTCGGTTTTGCAATAGATATGAATAATATTTTGAGTGGTATACTTTAATTTTCAACATAACAACTGAGAGATCTCGATATCTTCCATGCTACAGACATTATACGCGGTTCCCAAGCAGAATGGTAAATTTTATACTCCCCGCCAACAACAAGCATGTCGGGGGTGACTGATCCCTCGGACACCTATGGGACCACGGTGGAGCGAGGCCCCTTTCGGTTCGGCAGGGGGGCGGAGAGAGCACGAAGAGCAGATCGAGGCGAAACACATGAGCACGCGATCAGTTTACCCAGGTTCGGGCCGCACGGATGCGTAAAACCCTACTCCTGCTTGTGGTTTGTATTGTGTTCTTGCTCGGGAGCGATGAATGCTACAGTACGCTCAAGTGGCTAGCGAGACCGAGCGTGAGAATGATCGTCCTCCCCCTCTGTTGCGCATGGGCCTCCTTCTATATGTTAAAGGGGTCACCGACAGGTGGCAACATAGATGAGGGTAAAAATGGAAAAGAAGTGGTGGTTGGCACCACCGCCTACTACAGTTGTATCATACCTAACCTAAGCGGCAGGGGACAAAGGCATTACATGTCTGTCTGTGTCACCTAGACAGTGCAGAAAGGGGCCGCTAGGGACGCCATTGCTTGCCACGATGGCAATCTTGTCAGCGCTGCTCGCCACCGTGTACCTCTGGCTGCACAGCCTTCCGCCACATACGCCTGGAAGGGTCCCAGAGCGACACGTTGGTGGATGTGCTCGAGCGCGGGTACAGAATGGAGGTTTGCCGCGACAAGTGCCTTGCCGCGGTCGTTGCCTTGTCGCATCCGGGAGCTTGTCGCTCACCAGGCCTTGGTTAGCCTTCCCGGCAAGCTCCTCTTGCCGGGGTCTTGTCTTGTCCTTGGATACTTTGTTCTTGAATGGCTTCAGAGGATCCATGGAGAACCTTGGCGGTCGCCCGGCAAGCCTTGCCGCGGGATGCTGCGACTGTCCATGCCCAAGTTCGGGATACTAAGGTACCCCTACTTTAGTACACCGACAGGAGCCCCCGGGCCTGGGCCATACACAGTGCCGAGCGCTGTTGGGCCAGGCCCAAAACAGGGCACGGGCACGCGCGGCCTGGGTTACGCCGTTTCTTACTCCGCATCCGCCGCGCCCTCCCCGAACGGCACGCGTCGAACGCGGCATCGTGGGAGGAATCGTGGGTGGTTGCTTTATTTGGAAAGGCGGAACGTCCGCCCCTTCCCCATTTATAAGCAAGGGGAAACAGGGTAGTGCGCCCACTCGCCCCATTCCAATCTCAGAAAACTCCGCCCCGCCTCCGTCTTCTCAAAGCAGCAAGAGAGCAGCGTCCTGCCCCCCCCCCCATCGCCAACAGCACCACCAACGCCGTCGGCCTCCTCCCCCACATTCGCCATGGCTCTGAAAGCCGACAAGGGGAAGGCCGTGAGGTCGACCGAGGCACAGCGGCTTGCGGCGCCGCGGAAGGAGCGAGCCATCTTCCCCCCAAGCTCGGCGCGAAGGAGCTGCGGGAGTACTATTACCTCTTCTGGTCGACGGAGACGCGAGCTCACCCGCGGACCAAGGTGCTCCCGGCCACTGGTCACAAGACGGCTCCGGACGGGTATCCCTTCTTTGCCGTATTCTTCTACTGCGGGCTCTGCCCGCCCTTTTCCGAATTCTTCTGTGACATCATGAACACCTATGGCCTTTGCCTCCTTGATTTCACCCCCAACGCCGTCCTCACCATGGCAGTTTCGCACACCTTTGCGAAAATTTTGTCAGAGTCCACCCAAACGTAGCTCTATTCCGTCATTTCTTTATTCCCCGGGTAGAGAGAGGAGAGCCCTTATCCGGCAGAATCGCTTGGGTCTCAAGGACCGGCAAGAAAGATTCGTATCTGGAGGGCGAGTTCCGCGGCAAGTGGGAGGAGTGGAGGGCAGGTTGGTGCTGGATTGTCGAGGAGAGCCCGCAGCCATTCACCGCCCGGCGCCAAGTAGCAGCAGTACGCGGCAATGACTGGAGCGACGTGGCCCCGGAAGACAGCAGGATGAAGATTGCCGTCACCAAGATCCAGCGCCTCAGGCTTGCTGGACTCACTGTAGGCGCTGTTGGCGCAGACTTTCTTCGCCGCCGCATCGCCCCCCTGCAGGAACGGAGGAGGCCTGCCTGGGAGTTCAAGAACGCGGCAGATATCATGAGGCTGCGCCCGGGCCTCAACTACAATTTCACTGTCCTTGAGCTCAACGGAATGCTGCAGGAGCTCTTCAAGTATGATCCAGATCACCCCGAAGTCTTTAGGTTGCCGCAGAGCGTCGTCCCGTTGTGCAACAATTCTGCGCTCGACCGCATCAGGGCAATGATGCCACTGTGCGACTCGCACGGACTCGTGCCCACTTGGCAAGAGCCCGAAGACGAGGTCGTGCAGCAGTTCTTCGACCACCTCGTAGAGGTGCCAATCCGCGCCGACGAGAAGGATGGCCTCATTCGCGACACCACCGAGGCGGAGTTGGCGTACATCGCCACCAGGTTGGAAGAGGCGGCGGCAGCCGCAGCGGCAGGCGAGTTCGGGTTTACTTTGGAGGAGGCAGCGGCAACAGAGGCGGAAAACCGTGCCGAGCGAGAGGAGTTCACCGGCAAGAAAGAGCTTGCCCGGCAAGAGGAGCTTGCCGGCAAGGAAGATCTTGCCGGGCGTGACGCCGAGCCGAGGCAGCCCGCCGAGGATGCGAGCGGCTCGTTGGAGATCGACTCCTCCTCCACTTCGTCCTCAGGCAGCACGCCGCCAGCAGCGCCTCCGTCTCCACCAAAAAGGCGTCTCCGCAAGGCCGGGGATGTAGCGAGGCGGCAGGCGAGCTGGCAGTCGCCGCGCCGCAACACGCGCTCCACCGCAACAAGCACCGTTGCCGCGGGAGCCCCCCATGCTGCCGCTGCAACTGGAGCGGGGTCTTCTCGGACTGCCGCTTCTGCTCCCGCCAAGCGACCAAGGGAGCCTACTCCTCCACCTTCCCGCGTAGGACGCGAGCCGGATTTCGACTTCTCCGCGTTCAGCTCTGACGAGGAAGAAGAAGAAGAGTAAGTTTTTCTTATTGTACTTGCAGTTCTTCAATCTTTGTTGTTTCTTGTCTTGTATCTCATTTGCTTCGATCCGAACTCATTCCTTCTTGGGACTCTGGTCCAGAGAGCGGCAAAGAGAGCCAAGGCCCCGGTGATTGTCATCGAGGATGAGCCCACCGCATCAGCAGGGGACGTGCCCGAGATAACCTTGCCGGACCCGACGACTGATCTGTAGAGCAGCCCCCAGCGTAAGTATCTTGCTTGCTTTCCGCTGTCGGGCGCGCATGGAGATTCTTGCTTTGCTGATATCTGTTTGCTGACTTGTACAGGAGCGGAGCAGCCTCAACAGGAGCGCCCGGAGGCCGCCCCCGAAGCGCCAAGGGAGAGTCCTCCGGCAAGGGAGAGGTCTCCGGCAAGGGAGAGCTCTCCGGCGAGGGAGGAGGCTCCGACAAGGGAGGAGCCCCCGGCAAGGGAGCGGTCTCCAGCAAAGGGCAGCGCCAGCAACCCCCCAGCGACGGAGACCACTACTGCCGAGCCTGGCACAGGCAATTTCCTTGCTTCAAACTCCCCTTGGGCTCTTTTTCTTTTGATCTCCTTCTTGGATTTTGCTTGAATTTTGCTTGAATCTTCTCCCCTCTTCCGGCTGTCAGATCCATCTGGTGTAGAGCCGATGGAGACTGAAGTCGCCGCCGACGACGCTGTTGCCGCCGAGGAAGCGGCCGGCGCCGGCGAGCCCGCCGGCGAGGAGGCCGCCAGGGCTGCCGCCGCGGAAGCGGGCGGGGAGTCTGGCGGTCATACTGACGACCCAGAGGCCGCAGGAGCGCCGGGCGCTGCTCCGACCGCCGACTCCTCCGCCGCTGCTGCCGTGCTAGGCTCCGAAGAGCCCCAGCGCGGCGTCTACCTGAAGGCCGGCGACGATGTCTTCATCAACCTCCCCTGGGCGTCGAGCTCCAGGGCGCCGGTCGAAGGAGAAATGCTTGACGGAGAAGTGCTTGCCTCCGCCGGGCTGAAGCTGGTCGACGTGCCAAGCAGCAGCAGCAGCAGCGAACCCGAAGACGAGCGTCTGCTGCGGAAGTTGGTGGCGCTCTACCGCGCCCGGTAGGCCAAGCTGGAGTCCCGCGAAGCACTCGTCGCGAAGGCGGGGGCTGACATCGAGAAACGCGCGGAGGAGCTCCGGGGCACCAACCAGGAAGCTCTCCGCTCCCTGGCAAAGGAGCGGGAACAACTTGCCGAAGCGCAGCAAGCCTTCCTTCTCGAGAAGGCTAACGTCGAAGAACACCAACGGCTTGCCGCGGAGAAGTTGTCTTCACAGGAGGGTGACTTGGCGCAGCGGAAGGTCAACCTCGACAGCCATGAGGAGGAGCTTGCCGCGCGCGAGCGAGCAGTTGGCGGAGCCCTTAAGCAAGCCGAAGACGCCGCCGCAGCTGCCGAGGCCGCCAAGACTGAGCTGGAGCTGAAGGTGGTGCAGCTGGAGGCGGGTCCCAAGGCGAGCGGCGACAAGCTTGCCGCGCTCATGCTTGAGGGGGAGAAGTACGCCAATAGCTATTCGGAGCTGTAGGCCCTTCTCGCCGAGAAGGGCAAGGAACTGGACGCCGCCAAGAACTCCAACGCTGATCTCGAAGTGAAGCTGGCGGCTCTGACCAAATCTCTGGACGGCGCCAAGGAGCAGGAGACGGCCCTAAAGGAGGAAGTCAAGACCGGCAAGGTGCTGCTGGCGAATGCTGCTGCCGCACAGAAGACTCTGTCGGAGAACGTGGAGCACTGGACGGAGGGTCTGGTGAACGTCGCCGCCGACATCGACAAGGAGTTAGCGCAGCTGGGGATGGTGGATCTCGGGTATCCATCCAACAAGAACCTCCAACCCAGCGCCAAGCTCACCTTGTTCTTCAAGGGCGTGGCGACGGCACTCCGGCGACTCCGGGAAGGGATCCCAAAGCAACTTGCTGACGAGTCGCGCAAGATCTGCGCGGGAGCTCTTCAGAAGGTGCTGATGAAAGTGGCGTTCCGCAATCCGGGTCTCCGCCTCACCAACATCCTTAGGAGCTTGCCGCCGCATGCTAATCTGGAGGAGCTCAAGGCCCTTGTCGCACCCATCGTGGACAGGGTGAGCGGCATCAAGAGGGTCGAGGGTGACCATGTAGACTAGGCCGCCCATCTTCTTCCTTCCTTGTCGCTGTTAATTATGTTATGAAAAATAGTCTGTTAGAGCTACGACAAGTTATTTTGTAATATACTCTATCCTGGGTAGTAATTGCTATGTTATTTCCTTTACTTGACTCTTTCCTTTGTATGTTTTTACCCTACGCTTTTAGGGAACTTGCAGGCGCAGGCACCTTTGCCGCGAGCACTGAGTGCGGAACGTCAGCAGCCTGCTGGCGGTGCCGCAGCCGACAAGAAACCTTGTCGCGGCTAGTTGCAGCTCACTTAAGTTGTTGAGCGGACTCGAAACAACAGTAAGGGCGCAACTAGCTACGAGTTGGTTCCTCCGCGCACAGGTTTTCCATACAAAGCATGGTCGTTCCAGGAAAATAACTTAAAAATTTAAAGGGAATCTGATTGCTCAAACTTTGGCAACTTATCTTTTTTGTTACTTGCTTCCCGGCAAGGCGAAACCTTCTTGAACGACGCCTGGTCCATACCGTATCTTCTCCCTTCCCCCCGGCAAACTTGTGCGCGAGGGAACCTCCTTTTCCTTGCGAAAAAGAAAGAGGACGAAATAACAATATGGAGCCTTATGGCTCGTTATTGCTTACCGGGGGTAAGTGCTGCACAAAATGCCAGATAATACATGCAAAATTTAAAAAGCATGAAATCGACAAGGTGTGCTGAGCACATGATATTTATGCACGGGATCTGCGCCCGGCTTTGTACAAAGGATTACATGCAACAGCGGCAAGACTTGTACAAAAGGTGGTTACCGGAACGGGTTCCGGCAACCGTGCCCTACGGGTAAAACTTGTGAAGATGCTCAATATTCCAGGAGTTGCTCACTGGGATGCCATCTTCGGTCTCCAGGCGAACAGCGCCAGGCCTAGTGACTCGTTTCACCCGGTAAGGGCCTTCCCACTTCGGCATCAACTTGTTTGAATTCTTGGCGGACTGAACGCACCGAAGAACAAGGTCACCTTCCTCGAGACTTCTGGTGTTAACTTTGCAGCTATGGTAGCGGCGCAAAGCTTGCTGATAGCGAGCAGCTCGCACAGCAGCCTGAAGACGGTCTTCCTCAAGGAGCAGCGCGTCGTCTTGTCGCAGCTGCTCTTGCTCAAGCTCATCGTAAGCGAGCACTGGAGGCGACCCGTATACGAGTTCTGTGGGGAGAACTACCTCTACTCCATAGACTAGAGCAAAAGGTGTCTGGCCAGTGGCTCGATTTGGCGTCGTCCTGATCGACCAAAGAACCACCGGCAGCTCCTCGATCCAGTTCCTTCCGCACTTGTGCAGCCTGTCGAAAGTTCTGGTCTTGAGCCCGCGCAGCACTTCAGCATTTGCCCTCTCCGCTTGACCGTTGCTTCTCGGGTGAGCAACAGAAGCGAAGCAGACCTTGGCGCCAAGATCTTGGACGTACTGCATGAAGGTGCGGCTCGTAAATTGCGTACCGTTGTCGGTGATTATCCTGTTAGGGATCCCGAAACGGCAAACAATTGACCTGAAGAACTTGACTGCTGACTGTGCTGTCACCTTCCTCACTGGTTCCACTTCTGGCCACTTTGTGAACTTGTCGATCGCAACGTACAAGTACTCAAAGCCCCCGACAGCTCGGGGAAAGGGGCCGAGGATGTCGAGCCCCCAGACCGAAAATGGCCAGGATAAAGGGATCGTCTAGAGAGCTTGAGCTGGCTGGTGTATCTGCTTGGAATGGAACTGGCACGCTTCACACTTGGTTACTTGTGCAGTTGCATCTTGGAGGGCTGTCGGCCAGAAGAAACCTTGCTGGAATGCTTTTCCGACAAGGGCTCTTGCGCCAATATGGTGACCACATATGCCTCCATGTATCTCTGCCAACAGCTTTTGTCCATCTTCCCGGTGAATGCACTTTAATTTCACACCGTTGAGTCTTCTTCTGTACAGTGTGCTGTCGACAAACTGGTACATACTTGACTGCCGGGCTACTCTTTCCGCTTCTTCTTGCTCTTCGGGAAGTTCTCCTGTCTGAAGGAAACGGACAATCTGCTGCGCCCATGTTGGAGCCTGTGGCTCGACAACAAGGACTAAAGGCACATCTGCTGCTGCGGGAACATCCGCTTCTACGGCAAGAGCCTGCGGTTCTGCCGGAGCTTGACGTTCCCCGGCAAGCTTGCCAGAGCAGAACTTGTCGGGAGTGTCTGCTTCAACGGTACAAACCCTAGGGCTTGCCGGAGCAGACTGCTCCTCAGCATTCTTGGTGTTGATCTTGGGGACCTTCTTGGCGGTGGCTTCGGGAAGCTCTGCCGGAAAATAGTCGCCAGAAATCAACTTCCTCTTCTTGCTCTGTCCAGTTGGTGTTACGGATGGCTGAGTCAGTTTGAGCACAAAAATCCCTGGTTCCACAGGTAACTTGAGTGTGGCGCACTTTGACAGGCCATCGGCAATATCATTCTGAGCTCTTGGGACATGCTCCATCTGTAGGCCGTCAAAGTGCTCTTCTAGCTTTCTCACTTCGTCAATGTAAGCTTCCATTTATGGACTTTGATAATTCTTGTTCACTTGGCGGACGACAAGCTGCGAGTCACCCCTGACAATGAGCTTCTTAATCCCAAGGTCTGCCGCGATCCTGAGACCGGCAAGCAAGCCTTCATACTCTGCAGTATTGTTTGTCGCTTGCTCCTTGGGAAAGTGCATCTGAACTACGTACTTGAGGTGCTCTCCTGTAGGTGCGACAAGCAGCACACCAACACCGGCGCCTTGCAGCGAGAAGGCACCGTCAAAGTACATGAGCCACTCTTTGCTTGTTTCCTTGACGGGGATACTCGTCTCTGGAATTTCTTCATCTGGAGTTGGCGTCCACTCTGCTATGAACTCTGCCAATGCTCTGCTTTGGATTGTTGATGTACTCTCAAATTTGAGGCCAAAGCTTGACAGTTCCAGTGCCCACTCGACAATCCTGCCCGTTGCTTCTGGATTTTGCAATATCCTCTTCAGCGGAAAGCGAGTGACAACTGTGATCTCATGTGCTTGGAAGTAATGGCGCAGCTTTCTCGAGGCCATGAGAAGGCCGAAAAGCAACTTCTGCACACCAGAGTACCTTGACCTAGCCCCCTGCAAAAGGGAACTGACAAAGTAAACTGGGCGCTGCACCATCTTCTTCTGTATCTCCTCTTGCATCTGCGCAGATCCATGCTTGTCGGGACCAGAGCTTGTCGGGGAAGCCCCCTGCTTGTCGCTAGATGCGCTTGCCGCGGTTGCTGGCTCGTCATCTGCCTCCCTCTCTGCCACTAACACAGCACTAACCACTTGATTGGTTGCCGCTATATATAGCAGCAACTTCTCTTGCGGTTTAGGTGCGACAAGTGTTGGAGTGGAGGACAGGTATCTCTTCAAGTCCTGCAGCGCAGCCTCTGCTTCCGGAGTCCATTTCATTGGACCTGCCTTTTTCAAAATTTTGAAAAACGGTAGGGCGCGCTCAGCAGACCGAGAGATAAACCTGCTAAGAGCAGCCACGCAACCGGCAAGCTTCCGTACATCCTTGACGCGTTTTGGTGCTTCGATCTGCTCGATGGCCTTGATCTTGTCGGGATTGGCTTCAATTCCTCTCTGAGATACAAAGAACCCGAGAAGCTTGCCGGAAGGGACTCCAAACACACACTTCTCGGGGTTGAGCTTGAGGTTAATCTTGCGCAGATTTGCAAAAGTCTCATCTAAATCTAGGATCAGAGTTGCCCTGTCCTTGCTCTTGACCACTATATCATCCATGTAAGCTTCTACATTTCTGTGTATCTGTGGCTTCAAAGCGACATGGACTACTCTGGCAAATGTTGAACCAGTATTCTTTAATCCGAAAGGCATCCGTATGAAACAGTACGTGCCGCATGGGGTAATGAATGCTGTTTTCTCCTCATCCTCTTCTGCCATGAAGATCTGATGGTATCCTGAATATGCGTCAAGAAATGAAAGCAAATCACATCCGGCTGTGGAGTCAACAATCTGGTCAATGCGCGGCAAGGGAAATGGGTCTTTGGGACAAGCTTTATTAACATCAGTAAAGTCAATACAAAGCCTCCATTTTCCATTCGCCTTGCGCACGACTATAGGATTGGCCAGCCACGTGGGATGGAGCACTCCTCTGACAAGGCCTGCTGCTTCCAATTTCTTGATTTCTTCTGCTATGAATTCTTGGCGCTCCGCTGCTTGTTTCCTGACCTTCTGCTTGACGGGCCGCGCATGAGGACAAATGGCAAGATGGTGCTCAATTACTTTCCTAGGAACACCGGGGATGTCAGACGGTTGCCATGCAAACACATCGACGTTCGCCGCAGGAAAGCAGTGAGCGCACTTTCCTATTTAGAGTCAAGCGTGGCACTGATGGTGAAGGTACCACCAGTGCCGTCCTCCTTGGCGGACACCCTCTTGGTATGTGGTGGAGCTGCCATAGCCTTCTTACACTTGCCGGTGGAGCTCGATGGTGCGTCCTCGACGGCAGCGCAGCACTCCAAAGAGGTGCGCTTGCCGGAGTGGGCATCGGAGCTCTTGCCGGACTTGGTCTTCTTCTTCCCCCAGGAGCTTCAGCGGCAAGTGTGTTGCGATCTGTCGCGGCTGTTGCTTCCCAGTAGATCTTGTCGGTGCAGATAAGGGCATCCCTCTTGTCTCCAAGGACAGAGATGACGCTTATCGGGCCTGGCATCTTGAGCAAGTTGTATGCATAGTGAGAGGCTGCCATGAACTTGCCGAGTGCTGGACGGCCAAGTATGCCATTGTAAGGCAATGGGAAATCGGCAACGTCAAAAGTGACCCTCTCAGTCCTGAAGTTCATTTCGCTGCCAAATGTTACCGGCAACGTGACCTTCCCTTTTGGCTTGCTCCTTCCCGGGTTGATTCCTTGGAATGTGCCGGTCTCTTCGAGCTCACTGTTAGGGATCTGGAGTTTCTGGAGCACAGCGGAGGAGATCAGGTTCAAGCCGGCCCCGCCGTCAACTAACATCTTAGTGACCTTGAGGTTGCGGATTGTTGGTGAAACCAACAACGGCAAGCACCCGACCGCAGTTGTGCGATCAGGGTGGTCCTCAATATCAAAGATGATAGGCGTGCTGGACCATTTCAGAAGCTTGCGCGATTCGATAGGTGGTTCTGCCGCATTAACTTCCCGCGCCAACTGTTTGAGCTGGCGGTGTGAAGTATGCAGAGAAGCACCGCCGTCAACGCACAAGACTTCTGTAGCTTTCTGAAACTCCTATTCACTGTTCTCGACATCATCCATGTCTTCGTCGTCGTCGTCGTCTTCATCCTTGTCGCGGCCGCGGGGAGGTCTGTCTCCTTGCCGCTGCTTGGCCTTGCCGCGGCGTCCTCCCCGGCCAGCGCGCTTCTTGCCGGCCTCTCCACCACCTCCTTGGGCTCTCTCCTTGTCGCGCCGCTCGTACTCGGCTTTTTGTTGCTGGACAAGCTGCTCGACCTTCTTGCAGCTCTGGAGATCATGGCCCTTGGTGCGGTGGATCTTGCAGTACTGCTTGTCGGAGCCGTCCTGCTTGTCGGCGGCTGCCACAGCTTGGCAGTTGGTGCATGCGGCAACCTCCTTGCCGGAGCTGCCAACTTTGGCTTGCTTGGCGCCACCGTCGTTGCCGGACTGCTCAACGACTAGTACCTCTTTGCCTTTCTTCTTCCTGTTGCGCCTCCGATTTTTCTTTGCCGGGGCAGCATCTTCGCTGTCAGATCCTCCTGCTCCAGTATTCTCTCTGGGGAGTTTCCTCCCTTCTTCAGCGCGTGCACACTTGTCGGCCAAGGCGTACAGCTCGCTGACGTCTCTGATCCTGCTCATCGCCATCTCCTCCCGCATCCTGCGATTACGCACGTTCTGATGGAACGCGCTGATAACCGCGGCAGGGTGGATGTCTGGGATGTTCTGCTGTACACGGCTGAATCTCTGAATATACTTGCGTAGGGGCTCTCCTTCCTTCTGGGCGAGCAGGTGAAGATCACTTTCCTGGCCATGAGGTTTGTGGCCGCCTGTAAAGGCGCCGACAAACTGATGGCAAAGGTCCGCCCAAGAGGATATGGAGTTGTCCGGCAAGTGCATGAGCCAGGACCTGACTTCGGGCTTGAGCACCAGCGGGAAGTAGTTGGCAAGGACCTTATCGTCTCGCCCCCCGGCAGCTTGCACCGCAATGGTGTAGACGCCGAGGAACTCCAACGGGTGCGACTTGCCGTCGTACTTCTCCGGTACGTCTGGCTTGAAATGCTTCTGGCTGGGCCACTGGACTTGCCGCAGCTCACGGGTAAACGCAGGGCAACCTACCGCGTACGGCAAGTCACCTGGTTCCCCTGGCACATGCATATCGACAGAAGGTCCAGTGCGCAGGTCTGATTGACGCCGCGCTTCTCTTCGGCGCTCAATGCGGGTACGAGCGTCTTCTTGTTGTCTTTCGTGAAGAACTTGGCACTGATCGCGACGAGCTCGCGGATCTGATGACGCGGTGGAGTCGTTGTTGTGGTGGATCCGGCGAGACGGCGATCTTGGCCTTCGAGGCGGAGAGTGCACAGTGGTTGTACCCCCACCGGTCTTGTCGCCACCGGCTTGCGCCTGGCTGACTTGCCGCGGCAGCGAAGTACTCGGCTGCCGTGGACTGTCGCCGTTGGCGAAGCCGATAAGGCTCTAAATGATGGCCCTCCAGTCGTCGATCTTGTCTGGCGCCGGAGGGTAGTCTAGGAGCAGTTGAGCTCGCGCCAAGGCTTCTGCCGGAGTGGCGGGCGGCGGCGGCGGCGAATGGTGCGAGGAACGGGATATGCTCGGACTTCTAACTACATTACAAGGAGCAATATCCCGTCCAAGCGACCGTGCCATGCTCACGCCAGCATGTTGGCGTGCATGCTGGTCTTGAGCACTCCGGGATCCACCAGCTTGATCTTGGCCTAGCAAACGTATGGTACCGTGAGTACCATGACGCTGCTGGTCCCGCGCCTCCTGAGATGGGCGTGGTGCGTGTACGGACGCCGAGGTCTTGGAGTGCGCTCGGTCATTGTGGGAGCCGACCGCGCCGTCGATGTGCAACGCAGTCTTGTCCTTGGACCTGGCAGCACCATGAGCCCCCTCGTCGGCGCCCGTTCTTCCGCCGGCGTCTACTCCACCAGCCATTCGCTCCGGCGATGGTGGGCTCGGCGCAGACGGAGCAGCTGCCTTCGAAGCCTTCTTCTTCGGCGGCATGTTGATGAAGATGATGAGGATTTGGGTCGTGCGAATGCCGGATCAGGTTCACACAGCCTCGACGCGCCCCCTACCTGGCGCGCCAAAGATGTCGGGGGTGACTGATCCCTCGGACACCTATGGGACCACGGCGGAGCGAGGCCCCTTTCGGTTCGGCAGGGGGGCGGAGAGAGCACGAAGAGCAGATCGAGGCGAAACGCACGAGCACGCGATCAGTTTACCCAGGTTCGGGCCGCACGGATGCGTAAAACCCTACTCCTGCTTGTGGTTTGTATTGTGTTCTTGCTTGGGAGCGATGAATGCTACAGTACGCTCAAGTGGCTAGCGAGACCGAGCGTGAGAATGATCGTCCTCCCCCTCTGTTGCGCATGGGCCTCCTTTTATATGTCAAAGGGGTCACCGACAAGTGGCAACATAGATGAGGGTAAAAATGGAAAAGAAGTGGTGGTTGGCACCACCGCCTACTACAGTTGTATCATACCTAACCTAAGCGGCAGGGGACAAAGGCATTAAATGTCTGTCTGTGTCGCCTAGACGGTGCAGAAAGGGACTGCTAGGGACGCCATTGCTTGCCACGATGGCAATCTTGTCAGCGCTGCTCGCCACCGTGTACCTCTGGCTGCACAGCCTTCCGCCACGTACGCCTGGAAGGGTCCCAGAGCGACACGTTGGTGGATGCGCTGGAGCGCAGGTACAGAATGGAGGTTTGCCGCGACAAGTGCCTTGCCGCGGTCGTTGCCTTGTCGCATCCGAGAGCTTGTCGCTCACTGGGCCTTGGTTAGCCTTCCCGGCAAGCTCCTCTTGCCGGGGTCTTGTCTTGTGCTTGGATACTTTGTTCTTGAATGGCTTCAGAGGATCCATGGAGAACCTTGGCGGTCTCCCGGCAAGCCTTGCCGCGGGATGCTGCGACTGCCCATGCCCAAGTTCGGGATACTAAGGTACCCCTACTTTAGTACACCGACAAAGCATCAATCCATGGCTTGCCTGAAACAACGGGTGCCTCCAACTAACAACAATCCTGGGGAAGTTTTCTTTGCAATTATTTTGATTTGATTTGAGCATGGGACCGGGCATCCCGGTGACCAGCCATTTTCTCGTGAGTGAGGAGCGGAGTCCACTCCTCTTGAGAATAACCCGCCTAGCATAGAGGATACAGATAGCCCTAGTTGATACATGAGCTATTCGAGCATACAAAATAGAATGTTTATTTGAAGGTTTAGAGTTTGGCACATACAAATTTACTTGGAACGGCAGGTAGATATCGTATATAGGAAGGTATGGTGGACTCATATGGAATAACTTTTGGGGTTTATGGAATTGGATGCACAAGCAGTATTCCCGCTTTGTACAAGTGAAGGGTAGAAACAGACTGGGAAGCGACCAGCTAGAGAGAGACAACAGTCATGAACATGCATTAAAATTAATCAACACTGAATGCAAGCATGAGTAGGATATAATTCAACATGAACATAAATATCGTAGAGGCTATGTTGATTTTGTTTCAACTACATGCGTGAACATGTACCAAGTCAAGCCATTCGAATCGTTCAAAGGAGGATACCACCCTATCATGCCACATCACAATCATTTTAATAGCATGTTGGCATGCAAGGTAAACCATTATAAACTCCTAGCAAATTAAGCATGGCATAAGCAACTATAATCTCTAATTGTCATAATAGGCTGAATCAGGAACGATGAACTAATCACATTTACAAAAACAAGAGAGGTCGAGTTCATACCAGCTTTTCTCATCTCAATCAGTTCATCATATATCGTCATTATTACCTTTCACTTGCACGACCGAATAGTGTGGATAATAATAATAGTGCACGTGCATTGGACTAAGCTGGAATCTGCAAGCATTCAATTCAAGGGAGAAGACAAGGTAATATGGGTCTTTGTTAGATCAACAAGAATGCATATAAGAGGCACTCAACAATTTCATCGTGGTCTTCTCCTCTCGTCCCCAAAGAAAAGGAAAGAAATAAAACTATTTACACGGGAAAGCTCCCAACAAGCAAAAGAAGAACAAGAAATATTTTTGGGTTTTCTTTTTAATTACTACAACTACATGCATGGAAAGTAAACTAGCTAAAAGCTACAACTAATTTTTTTGGTTTTTATTAAGGTTTATCAGGCACACAAGAAGAAAGCTTAAAAATAAAATTAACTAGCATGGATGACACAATGAAAAAGTATGAACACCGACAACTGGAATGAGTGTGTGAACATAAATGTAATTTCGGTGAGAAATACGTACTCCCCCAAGCTTAGGCTTTTGGCCTAAGTTGGTCTATGCCCATGGATCAAAGTGGCCCTCTCTGGTGTATGGAGGAGTGTCCTCTGGGTGCCACTGGTTGGCGATCTCCTCCGGATCCCACTGGTAAACTGATTTTCGATAAGGGTCCATGGGTGGTTCTGGCTCAGGCTCTAGAGCTGGTGCCACGCTCCAATATGCATAAACGTCCTCCGGCAAAACAAGGTACTTGCCTGAAAATATGTTGAACAAAGAGGGAGCAGGCAAGGTAATCGTCTCAACGTGATTCTTACCAAATATCAGTCTATAGTTAAGCATCTTCTTCTTATTCTTAACAATAAAATCATGTGCTACCATGCTCTTATAATCTATAAAAATATGAGGCAGCAACTTTTTCTCTTTCTCATAATGCCTAATAGGTATGTTAAAATGTGCAGCTAGGCACGAGGCGAAGATACCTCCCAAGACGGGACCCTTCGTACGGTTAAGATTTAACCGCTTGGCAACAATGGCGCCTAGACTAAAAGTGTTATCACGAAACAAGGCATGGCACAGCATAACAATATTAGGGGCACTAAGGTTTCCACAGTTCCCGCGACCAATTAAGCATCTACTAGTAAATATTGCAAAGTAATGTAGAACAGGAAAATCTATTTTAGTGATTCTCGCATCGGAAACTTTCCTCGTTTCCCCTACAGCAATCATATCAATAAATCCCTCCACATCATTACGATGTGGTTCCTCTATGCTGCCTTCGAAGGGTATCTTACAAACCTGGCAGAAATCAAATAGTGACATCTCCTTATGCTCATCATATAAATAAAATTCCACCGAAGGTGTTGATCTTCTAGCATGGAAATGAAAAATTTGCACAAAAATATTGGTGAGTAAGAGATACTGTTCACGCTAGCCATGGAGGAAGGCGGTGAGGCCTGCATTCTCAGCCAAATGATAAAAATATTCATAAATCCCGACTTTTCTCAAGAACTCATCACAAGGCCATTCACACGGCTGAACCTCCGCAGTACGAGGGAGATTATACTTGGGCTTCTTGTTCTCTTCACTTTGTTTATCCTTCGAGCTTCGGCTCGATGAGCCCCTCAATAATCTCTTCATCATTTTCTGAAAATTTCTGAATTTTTTAGTAATTTACAATAAAAGTGAACCAAGCTCAACAAAATTGATAGCAACTACTCCCACAAGTGCCTAGAGACTCTTTCATGCATTAAAACTACTTTTGACCATATAAATTTAACATGCAAGATCAAGAACAGGGTCACCAAAGCAGCAAAAAATTGCAATAAATAAAGCACTAGAACAAAAACTAATTGGACCATTGGAGGAGTCACATACCAAAGAACAATCCCCCAAAGCAGTTTTGTGAATGGAGCTTTGAGCAAGGAGATCGAAAATGGCAGCAAGATGAGCTAGAACACGGGATTGAGCTGGCTAGTGATTTTTTTGGGAGGAAGAAGGAGTGTGTGGTGGCGGGAATAAGTGGAGGGGGCCGACAGGGGCCCACAAGGCAGGGGGCGCGCCTAGGGGGTGGGCGCGCCCTGGACCCTCGTGGCCAGGTGCTGGCTCCCCCTGATGTGTTCTTAGTGCCACATATTCTCAAATATTCTAGAAAAAATCATATTAAATTTTCAGGGCCTTTGGAGAGCTTTTATTTTTGGGGTATTTTTATTGCATGGATAATTCACAAAAAACAGACAGAAAATACTCTTATTGCTTTATTTATTCTAAATTACAGAAAGTAAAAGGAGGGTACAGAGGGTTGTGCTTTCTAACTTCATCCATATCATGCTCATCAAAAGGAATCCACTAACAAGGTTGATCAAGTCTTGTTAACAAACTCTTTCCGAATAACATGAAACCAGAGAATTTTTGAATAACACTAGGTTACCTCAATGGGGATATGCATGTCCCCAACAATAAGAATATCATATTTCTTCTTGACAGTAGGAAGAGAAAATTCAAAACCTCCAATAGTAATAGTTGAAATTTTCCCAATAGAATTGATACTGTGGACTTGAGGTTGTTTCCTCGGAAAGTGTACCGTATGCTCATTACCATTAACATGAAAAGTGACATTGCCTTTGTTGCAATCAATAACATCCTCTGCAGTATTCAAAAAGGGTCTACCAAGAATAATAGACATAGTATTTTCCTCGGGAATATCAAGAATAACAAAGTCCGTTAAAATAGTAACGTTTGCAACCACAACAGGCACATCCTCACAAATACCGACAGGTATAGAAGTTGATTTATCAGCCATTTGCAAAGATATTTCAGTAGGTGTCAACTTATTCAAATCAAGTCTACGATATAAAGAGAGAGGCATAACACTAACATCGGCTCCAAGATCACATAAAGCAGTTCTAACATAGTTTCTTTTGGTGGAGCATGGTATAGTTGGTACTCCTGATCTCCAAGTTTCTTTGGTATTCCACCCTTAAAGGTGTAATTAGCAAGCATGGTGGAAATTTCAGCTTCTGGTATCTTTCTCTTATTTGTAACAATATCTTTCATATACTTGCCATAAGGATTCATTCTAAGCATATCAGTCAAACGCATACGCAAAAAGATAGGTCTAATCATTTCAGCAAAGCGCTCAAAATCCTCATCATCCTTTTTCTTGGATGGTTTAGGAGGAAAAGGCATGGGTTTCTGAACCCATGGTTCTCTTTCTTTACCGTGCTTCCTAGCAACAAAGTCTCTCTTATCATAATGTTGATTCTTTGATTGTGGGTTATCAAGATCAACAGCAGGTTCAATCTCTCCATCATTATCATTACTAGGTTGAGCATCAACATGAACATCATCATTCACATTATCACTAGGTTCATGTTCATTACCAGATTGTGTTTCAGCATAAAAAATAGAAATATCATTGGGATTCTCAGGTGTGTCAACAACAGGTTCACTAGAAGCATGCAAAGTCTTATCATTTTTCTTTTTCTTCCTTTTAGAAGAACTAGGTGCATCAATATTAATTCTCTGAGAATCTTGCTCAATTCTCTTAGGGTGGCCTTCAGGATACAAAGGTTCCTGAGTCATCTTGCCCCCTCTAGTCATAACTCTAACAGCATTATCATTTTTCTTACTATTTAATTCATTGAGCAAATCATTCTGAGCCTTAAGTACTTGTTCTACTTGAGTGGTAACCATAGAAGCACGTTTACTAATAAGTTTAAGTTCACCTTTAATACTAGCCATATAATCACACAAGTGTTCAATCATATAAGCATTATGTTTCAATTGTCTACCAACATAAGCATTGAAGTCTTCTTGTTTAACCATAAAATTATCAAACTCATCTAAGCATTGACTATCAAACTTAGTAGGCGGGATTTCAGCTTTATCATATCTATAGAGAGAATTTACCTTTAATACCAGTGTCGGGTTATCAAGACCATGTATTTCTTCAACAGGCGGCAACTTAAAACCATGTATTTCTTCAATAGGTGGTAAATTCTTAACATCTTCAGCTTTAATACCTTTTTCTTTCATAGATTTCTTTGCCTCTTGCATATCTTCAGGACTGAGAAATAGAATACCCCTTTTCTTCGGAGTTGGCTTAGGAGTTGGTTCTGGAAGTGTCCAATTATTCTCATTAGTCAACATATATTATTCAATAGCAATTCAGCTTGATCAACAGTTCTTTCCCTGAAAACACAACTAGCACAACTATCCAGGTAGTCTCTGGAAGCATCGGTTAGTCCACTGTAAAAGATATCAATTATTTCATTTTTCTTAAGAGGATGATCAGGCAAAGCATTAAGTAATCGGAGAAGCCTCCCCCAAGCTTGTGGGAGACTCTCTTCTTCAATTTGCACAAAACTATATATTTCCCTTAAGGCAGCTTGTTTCATATGAGCGGGGAAATATTTAGTAGAGAAGTAATAAATCATATCCTGGGGACTACGCACACAACCAGGATCAAGAGAACTAAACCATTTTTTAGCATCACGCTTTAATGAGAACGGAAACAACTTAAGGATAAAGTAATAGCGAGTTTTCTCATCATTAGTGAATAGGGTGGCTATATCATTTAATTTAGTAAGATGTGCCACAACAGTTTCAGATTCATAACCATAGAAAGGATCAGATTCAACCAAAGTAATTAACCCAGGATCGATAGAGAAATCATAATCCTTATCAGTAATAAAGATAGGTGAAGTAGCAAAAGCAGGGTCATATTTCATTCTAGCATTCAAATACTTTTCTTTAAGCTTAGCTAATAATTTCTTAAGATCAGATCTATCATTGCAAGCTAAGAAGTCTCTAGAAGTTTCTTCATCCATAACATAACCCTCAGGAACAACAGGCAATTCATATCTAGGGGAGAATCTTCATCATCACTTTCATCAATATTATCAGTTTCAATAATTTCATTCTCTCTAGCCCTAGCAAGTTGTTCATCAAGAAATTCACTTAGTGCCACAGTAGTATCAAGGATAGAAGTAGTTTCATCATAAGTATCATGCAAAGCAGAAGTGGCATCATCAATAACATGCAACCTATCAGAATCAATAGCATGTGTAGGTGTCACAAGTTTACTTAAAACAGAAGGTGAATCTAGTGCAAAGCTAGATGGCAGTTCCTTACCTCCCCTCGTAGTTGAGGGAAAAATCTTGGTTCTTTGATCTTTCAAGTTCTTCATAGTGATCAACAGATATAAATCCCAAGTGACTCAAAGAATAGAGCTATGCTCCCCGGCAACGGCGCCAGAAAATAGTCTTGATAACCCACAAGTATAGGGGATAGCAACAGATTTTGAGGGTAGAGTATTCAACCCGAATTTATTGATTCGACACAAGGGGAGCCAAAGAATATTCTCAAGTATTAGCAGCTGAGTTGTCAATTCAACCACACCTGGAAACTTAATATCTGCAGCAAAGTATTTAGTAGCAAAGTAATATGATAGTAGTGGTAACGGTGGCAAAAGTAACGGTAGCAGTTTTGGTTTTATAGTGATTATGACAATAGCAACGGAAAAGTAAATAAGCAAAGAAAAATATATGAAAAGCTCGTAGGCATTGGATCAGTGATGGATAATTATGTCGGATGCGATTCCTCATATAAAAGTAACAACCTAGGGTGACACAGAACTAGCTCCAGTTCATCAATGTAATGTAGGCATGTATTCTGAATATAGTCATACGTGCTTATGGAAAAGAACTTGAATGACATCTTTTGTCCTACCCTCCCGTGGCAGCAGGGTCCTATTGGAAACTAAGGGATATTAAGGCCTCCTTTTAATAGAGTACCGGACCAAAGCATTAACACATAATGAATACATGAACTCCTCAAGCTACGGTCATCACCGGTAAGTATCCCGATTATTGTCACTTCGGGGTTAACGGATCATAACACATAATAGGTGACTATAGACTTGCAAGATAGGATCAAGAACTCTCATATATTGATGAAAACATAATAGGTTCAGATCTGAAATCATGGCACTCGGTCCCTAGTGACAAGCATTAAGCATAGCAAAGTCATAGCAACATGAATCGCAGAACATAGTGGATACTAGGGATCAAACCCTAACAAAACTAACTCGATTACATGATAAATCTCATCCAACCCATCACCGTCCAGCAAGCCTACGATAGAATTACTCACACACGGTGGTGAGCATCATCAAATTGGTGATGGAGGAAGGTTGATGATGACGATGGCGATGGATTCCCCTCTCCGGAGCCCCGAACGGACTCCAAATCAGCCCTCCGGAGAAAGTTTAGGGCTTGGCGGTGGCTCTGTATCATAAAACGAGATGAATCCTTCTCTCTGATTTTTTTCTCCCCGAACACGAATATATGGAGTTGGAGTTGAGGTCGGTGGAGCGTTAGGGGGCCCACGAGCCAGGCGGGCGTGCCCCCACCCTTGTGGATAGGGTGTGCCCCCTGACGTGGACAGGGTGTGGGCCCCCTGACATGGATTCTTCTTCCAGTATTTTTAATATATTCCAAAAATAATCTTCGTTGATTTTCAGGTCATTGCGAGAACTTTTATTTCTGCACAAAAAAACACCATGGCAATTCTGCTGAAAACAGCGTCAGTCCGGGTTAGTTCCATTCAAATCATGCAAGTTAGAGTCCAAAACAAGGGCAAAAGTGTTTGGAAAAGTAGATACGACGGAGACGTATCACTCTCCGACAATCGGAGTGACATATCCTAATCTCGATCTATGCCAACTCAACAAACACCATCGGAGACACCTGTAGATCACCTTTATAATCACCCAGTTATGTTGTGACATTTGGTAGCACACAAAGTGTTCCTCCGGTATTCGGGAGTTGCATGATCTCATAGTTATAGGAACATGTATAAGTTATGGAGAAAGCAATAGCAACAAACTAAATGATCATCGTGCTAAGCTAACGGATGGGTCAAGTTAATCACATCATTCTCTAATGATGTGATCCCGTCTATCAAATGACAAATCTTTGTCTATGGCTAGGAAACTTAACCATCTTTGATTAATGAGCTAGTCAAGTAGAGGCATACTAGTGACACTCTGTTTGTCTATGTATTCACACATGTACTAAGTTTCCGGTTAATACGATTCTAGCATGAATAATAAACATTTATCATGAAATAAGGAAATAAATAATAACTTTATTATTGCCTCTATGGCATATTTCCTTCAGTCTCCCACTTGCACTAGAGTCAATAATCTAGTTCACATCGTCATGTGATTTAACACCAATAGTTCACATCTTTATGTGATTAGTTCACATCTCCATGTGACTAACACCCAAAGGGTTTACTAGAGTCAATAATCTAGTTCGCATCGCTATGTGATTAACACCCAAAGAGTGCTCATGTTTTTCTTGTGAGAGAAATTTAGTCAATGGGTCTGCCACATTCAGAGCCTGTGTATTTTGCAAATTTTCTATGTCTACAATGCTTTGCACGGAGCTACTCTAGCTAATTGCTCCAACTTTCAATATGTATCTAGATCGAGACTTAAATTCATCTAGATCAGTGTTGAAGCTTGCATCGACGTAACTCTTTACGACGAACTCTTTGTCACCAACATAACTGATGACCCACAAGTATATGGGATCTATCGAAGTCCTTCCGATAAGTAAGAGTGTCGAACCCAACGAGGAGCAGAAGGAAACGATAAGCGGTTTTCAGCAAGGTATTCTCTGCAAGCACTGAAATAAGTGGTAACAGATAGTTTTGTGATAGGATAAATTGTAACGAGCAACAAGTAACAAAAGTAAATAAAGTGCAGCAAGATGGCCCAATCCTTTTTGTACCAAAGGACAATCCGGAACAAACTCTTATAATAGGAGAAGCGCTCCCGAGGACACATGGGAATATCGTCAAGCTAGTTTTCATCACGTTCATATGATTCACGTTCGATACCTTGATAATTTGATATGTGGGTGGACCGGTGCTTGGGTGTTGTTCTTACTTGAACAAGCATCCCACTTATGATTAACCTCTATTGCAAGCATCCGCAACTACAACAAAAGTATGAAGGTAAACCGAACCATAGCATGAAACATGTGGATCCAAATCAGCCCCTTACGAAGCAACGCATAAACTAGGGTTTAAGCTTTTGTCACTCTAGCAACCCATCATCTACTTATTACTTCCCAATGCCTTCCTCTAGGCCCAAATAATGGTGAAGTGTTATGTAGTCAACGTTCACATAACACCACTAGAGGTTAGACAACATACATCTTATCAAAATATCAAACAAATGCCAAATTCGCATGACTACTAATAGCAAGACTTCTCCCTTGTCCACGGGAACAAACATAATTACTCACAAATCATATTCATGTTCATAATCAGAGGGGTAATAGTATGCATATAGGATCTGAACATATGATCTTCCACCAAATAAACCAACTAGCATCAACTACAAGGAGTAATCAACACTACTAGCAACCTACTAGCACCAATCCCAAACTTTGAGACAAGAATTGGATACAAGAGATGAACTAGGGTTTGGAGATGAGATGGTGTTGGTGAAGATGTTGATGGAGGTTGCCCTCTCCCAATGAGAGGAGCGTTGGTGATGACGATGGTGATGATTTCCCCCTCCCGGAGGGAAGTATCCCCGGCAGAACAGCTCTGCCGGAGCTCTAGATTGGTTCCGCCAAGGTTCCGCCTCGTGGCGGCGGAGTCTCGTCCCGAAAAGTTTCTCATCGAAAGAATTCATATAGGAGAAGATGGACGTCAGAGAGCCACCAAGGGGCCCACGAGGTAGGGGGCGCGCCTTAGGGGGGCGCCCCCACCCTCGTGAGCAGGGTGTGGGCCCCCTGGCCTTCATCTTTGGCGAGGATTTTTCTTTATTTATGTTTAGATGATTCGTGGAGTTTCAGGACTTTTGGAGTTGCGCAGAATAGGTCTCTAATATTTGCTCCTTTTCCAGCCCAGAATTCCAGCTGCCGGCATTCTCCCTCCTTATGTAAACCTTGTAAAATAAGAGAGAATAGCCATAAGTATTGTGACATAAAGTGAAATAACAGTCCATAATGCAATAAATATCGATATAAAAGCATGATGCAAAATGGACGTATCAACTCCCCCAAGCTTAGACCTCGCTTGTCCTCAAGCGAAAAGCTGATAACAATAAATATGTCCTCATGTTTAGAGGTAGAGGCGTCGATGTAAATAAAATACGAACATGAAGGCATCATGATTATTCTCATAATAGCAACTAATATAGATTTTGTCATATGATTACTTATGTTCAAGTGATGATCTATTCACAATGCAAAATTATAAATCATAAACCTTATTGGGCTCCGACAAACTATAATCTCAGTCATTGAAGCAATTGCAATTTATCATAACATCGGAAAGAGTCTATGTCAGAGCTAAAAAGCAAGTCCACATACTCAACTATCATTTAGTCCCCCATAATTGCTAACACTCACGCGATACTTGTGGTTATGGAGTTTTAATCGGACACAGAGAAAGATAGGGGCTTATAGTTTTGCCCCACAACCTTTTACCTCAAGGGTAATGTCAACAATAATGGTTCATGCTCCCCTACATCCAATTAGATATATATATATATATATATATCATGTTCTTTCCAACATGCTGAGCTTGCCAAAGGATAAAATGAAAAAGAAAAGGTGAAGATCACCATGACTCTTGCATAAGGTAGAAGATAATAATAAAGGATAGGCCCTTCGCAGAGGGAAGCAGAGGTTGCCATGCGCTTTTATGGTTGGATGCATAAAATCTTAATGCGAAAGAACGTCACTTTATATTGCCCCTTGTGATATGAACCTTTATTATGCAGTCCGTCGCTTTTATTACTTCCACATCACAAGATCGTATAAAGCTTATTTCTCCCACACCAATCATCATACTTATTTAGAGCAATTTTTATTGATTTGCACCGATGACAACTTACTTGAAGGATCTTACTCAATCCATAGGTAGATATGGTGCACTCTCATGGCAAAACTGGTTTAAGGGTATTTGGAAGCACAAGTAGTATTTCTACTTGGTGCTGAGAATTTGGCTAGCATGAGGGGGAAAGGAAAGCTCAACAAGTTAGAGGATCCATGACAACATACTTTATCTTAGATATAAGAAAGACATAACTCATTACGTTGTCTTCCTTGTCCAACATCAACTCTTTAGCATGTCATATTTTAATGAGTGCTCCCAATCATAAGAGATGTCAATGATAATATATCTATATGTGAAAACCTCTCTTTCCTTATTACTTCCTATTAATTGCAACAATGACCAAAGCTATGTTTGCCAACTCCCAACAACTTTTAATCATCATACTCTTTCTATGTGAAGTCATTACTCTTAGTAAGATCAATATGAACTTTTTGTTTCTTTTTATTCTTTTTCTCTTTTCTTTTATTCACCCAAGATCATGGCAAAATAATCAAGCCCTTGACTCAACACTAATCTTTATTATATATAGCTCACGGACTCGATTACATAGAGAGATCTTAAAGCAAAACTGAAAACTAGATCATGCCATAAACTTTATTCTACTAGATCAGGATACTACTAATAGGATCGAACTAAGAAAAATGGTAAAGATAGGAGTTGTGATTGTGATACGATACCGGGGCACCTCCCCCAAGCTTGGCAGTTGCCAAGGGGAGTGCCCATACCTATGTGATTATATCTCCTTTGTCGGTGAAGAAGGTGGAGGTGTTGTTGGCTCAGTTGATGGCTTAGGCTTCTCCCTTAATTTGCGCTTGAGGACGGCATTTTGATCCCTCAGATCATCAATCTCCCACTCCAGGGTTAATATATTTTTGCATAGGTCCTGCTTATTTTCCTACAACAGACAAAAAGGGATAAACTAGAACTTGGGTTTCTTTACCCTATCAGGGAGACTTGACTTTCTGAACTCCACGTGCATGTCCCCGGGTCGAGGTAATGGTGCTTCATCTTCATCTGAGCTTGTCTCCTCCTTCCCCTTGGGTTCATAGTCCTCTTCTTCCTCCTGGTCTATCCATCGTGTTCCACATCTCCATAGACCTTGGGATTTGCTAAGTAATCATCCACATAGCTTTCTCCTTCCGAATCCTGGTAAGACATGTTGATTTGATCTGCAACGGGACAGCTCGAAATGAAAACAGAGGATATTTGTGTGATACGGGAGTCAAAACCTTCGGGAGATTATATAATGAATTTTTACCGAGCAAAATACGTAACGTGCAAGAAAACGGAGTCCGGAAGGCACACGAGGTGCTCACGAGGTAGGGGGCGCGCCCAGAGGGGTAGGGCGCGCCCACCACCCTCGTGGGGCCCTCGTGTCCTTCTCGTACTGCTACTTATTTTTCTATTTTTCTAAATATTCCAAAACAGAGAAATATTGCCTTAAAAATTGTTTTGGAGTCGGTTTACTTACCGTACCACATACCTATTCCTTTTCGGAGTCTGAAACATTCCGGAAAGTGTCCCTTATGTATTCCTCCAGGGTTACGGTTTCAATAATATTGGTTTCAACATTTATGGGATTACCTGAGATATAATGTTTAATTCTTTGACCGTTTACCACCTTCGGATTTGTGCCCTCGAAGTTGTTAATCTTTATGGCACCGGAACGATGGACCTCTTCGATAACATAGGGGCCTTCCCATTTAGAGAGAAGTTTTCCTGAAAAATTCTTAAACGAGAATTGTATAGCAATACATAATCACCTACATTAAACTCACGCTTTTGTATCCTTTTGTCATGTCATCTTTTAACTTTTTCTTTAAACAACTTGGCATTTTCATAAGCTTGGGTTCTCCATTCATCAAGTGAGCTAATATCAAATAACCTCTTCTCATCGTCAAGTTTAAAATCATAGGTAAGCTCTTTAATAGCCCAATATGCCTTATGTTCTAGTTCTAGAGGTAAGTGACATGCTTTTCCATAAACCATTTTATATGGAGACATACCCATAGTATTTTTATATGCAGTTGTATAAGCCCATAATGCATCATCAAGTTCCTTGGACCAATTCTTTCTAGACCTATTAACAATCTTTTGCAAAATTAATTTGAGCTCTCTATTGCTCAACTCTACTTGACCACTAGACTGAGGGTGATAAGGAGATGCAATTCTATGATTAACATCATATTTAGCAAGCATTTTACGGAAAGCACCATGAATAAAGTGTGAACCACCATCAGTCATTAAATATCTAGGAACTCCAAACCTCAAGAAAATAACTTCCTTAAGCATTTTAATAGAAGTGTTATGATCAGCACTACTAGTTGGAATAGCTTCTACCCACTTAGTAACATAATCAACAGCAACTAAAATATGTGTGTATCCATTAGAAGCAGGAAAAGGTCCCATATAATCAAAGCCCCAAACATCAAACGGTTCAATAACAAGAGAATAATTCATAGGCATTTCTTGATGTCTACTGATATTACCAATTCTTTGACATTCATCACAAGACAATACAAACTTACGAGCATCCTTGAAGAGAGTAGGCCAATAAAAACCAGATTGCAATACCTTATGTGCAGTGCTATCTCCAATGTGGTGTCCTCCATAAGCCTCGGAATGACACTTGCGTAGGATCTGCTCCAGTTCATGCTCAGGTACACAACGTCTAATAACACCATCTACTCCTTCTTTGTAAAGATGTGGGTCATCCCAAAAGTAATGTCTTAAATCATAGAAAAACTTTTTCTTTTGCTGGTATGTGAAGCTAGGTGGTATAAACTTAGCAACAATATAATTAGCATAATCAGCATACCATGGAGTACTACGAGAAGTACTTATAACATTTAATTGTTCAACAGGAAAGCTATCATTAATAGGTAGTGGGTCATCAAGAATATTTTCTAACCTAGACAAGTTGTCTGCAACGGGGTTCTCAGCTCCCTTTTTATCAACAATATGCAAATCAAATTCTTGTAGCAAGAGAACCCATCTAATAAGTCTAGGTTTAGCATCTTTCTTTTCCATAAGGTATTTAATAGTAGCATGATCAGTTTGAATAGTTACTTTAGAATCAAAAATATAAGATCTGAACTTATCACAAGCAAATACAACTGCTAAAAGCTCTTTTCAGTAGTAGCATAATGTCTTTGAGCATTGTCTAGAGTCTTACTAGCATAATGAATAACATTTAATTTCTTATCAACTCTTTGCCCTAGAACAGCACCTACAACATAATCACTAGCATCACACATAATTTCAAAGGGTACATTCCAATTAGGTGGCTGAACAACAGGTGTAGAGACTATGTTTTCTTAAGTATTTCAAATGCTTCTACACAATCATCATCAAAGACAAATGGTGTATATTTTTGCAGTAAAATAGTCAGAGGCCAGGAAATTTTTGAGAAGTCCTTAATGAACCTCCTGTAAAATCTGGCATGACCAAGGAAACTTCTTATACCTTTGATGTCCTTGGGACATGGCATCTTTTCAATAGCATCAACCTTGGTTTTATCAACTTCAATACCTCTTTCAGAAACTTTATGCCCCAAGACAATACCTTCATTAACCATAAAGTGGCACTTTTCCCAATTCAAGACAAGATTAGTTTCTTCACATCTCTGCAAAACTCGATCAAGATTGCTCAAGCAATCATCAAAATAGGAACCATAGATGGAAAAGTCGTCCATGAAAACCTCACAAATCTTTTCACAAAAGTCAGAGAATATAGCCAGCATGCATCTTTGAAAGGTAGCAGGTGCATTACATAAACCAAAAGGCATACGTCTATAAGAAAAAGTACCAAAAGGGCATGTAAAAGTAGTCTTTGATTGATCTCTAGCCGACACAGGTATTTGAGAGAAACCAGAATAACCATCTAGAAAGCAATAGTGTGTATGTTTGCATAATCTTTCTAGCATTTGATCAATAAAAGGTAAGGGGTAATGATCTTTCTTAGTAGCTTTATTTAATTTGCGGAAATCAATTACCATCCTATAACCTGTGATAATTCTTTGTGGAATCAATTCATCTTTATCATTAGGAACAACAGTAATACCTCCCTTCTTAGGGACACAATGGACAGGACTTACCCACTCACTATCAGCAACGGGATAGATCATACCTGCCTCCAGAAGCTTTAGTATTTCTTTTCTTACCACTTCTTTCATTTTAGGATTCAGACGTCGTTGAGGATCACGAACTGGTTTGGCATCTGCTTCCAAATTTATTTTATGTTGACATAGAGTGGGACTAATGCCTTAAGATCATCAAGAGTATATCCAATAGCAGCACGATGCTTCTTCAGAGTTTTCAATAATCTTTCTTCTTCATGCTCTGAAAGGTTAGCACTAATAATAACAGGATATATCTTATTTTCATCGAGATAAGCATATTTAAGTTTATCAGGCAAAGGTTTAAGCTCAAACACGGGATCACCCTTGGGTGGAGGAGGATCCCCTAAAATTTCAACAGGCAAATTGTGTTGCAGAATAGGTTCCTGTTTAAAGAATACCTCATCTATTTCCCTTCTTTCATTCATGAACATATCATTCTCATGGTCTAGCAAATAGTGTTCTAAAGGATCACTAGGAGGTACGGCAATAGAAGCAAGACCAATAATTTCATCCTTACTAGGTAATTCTTCCTCAGGATGTTGTTTACTAAATTTAGAGAAATTAAACTCATGAACCATATCATCCAAGCCAACAGTAACAACATTCTTTGCACAATCTATGGTAGCATTGACAGTATTTAAGAAGGGTCTTCCAAATATAATGGGACAAAAACTATCTTGTGGGGAACCAAGAACAAGAAAATCAGCAGGATATTTAGTTTTCCCACACAAGACTTCAACATCTTTAACAATTCCCATTGATGAAATAGTATCTCTATTAGCAAGTTTAATAGTAACATCAATTTCTTCTAACTCAACAGGTGCAATTTCATGCATAATTTCTTGGTATAAGTCAATAGGTATTGCACTAGCACTAGCACGCATATCACATAAGCCATGATAACAATGATCTCCTATTTTAACAGAAATAACATGCACGCCTAACACAGGTCTATGTTTATCTTTATCACAAGGTTTAGCAATTCTAGCAGTTTCACCTTCGAACTGAATAACATGCCCATCTATATTATCAGACAAGAGATCTTTAACAATAGCAATATTAGGTTCTACTTTAACTTGCTCAGGAGGTGTATAAGTTCTAATATTGCTTTTATGAACAACAGTTGAAGCTTTAGCATGATCCTTTATTCTAACAGGGAAAGGTGGTTTCTCAACATAAGAAGTAGGAACAATAGGATTATTATAAGTGACAGTCTTTTCTTCAACTTTAATAGGTGCAGCTACTTTTACTTCTATGGGAGGATGATATTTAAACCACTTCTCTTTAGGGAGATCAACATAAATAGCAAAAGATTCACAGAAAGAAGCTACTATCTCAGAGTCAAGTCCATATTTAGTGCTAAACTTACGGAAAATATCGGTGTCCATAAAAGATTTAACACAATCAAACTTAGGTGTCATACCTGACTCCTTACCTTCGTCGAGGTCCCAATCTTCAGAGTTGCGTTTAATTCTATCCAATAAATTCCATCTGAATTCAATAGTCTTCATCATAAAAGAGCCAGCATAAGAAGTATCGAGCATGGTGCGATTGTTATCAAAAAGCCGAGCATATAAATTTTGAATAATCATTTCTCTTGAGAGGTCATGATTGGGGCATGAATATAACATTGATTTAAGCCTCCCCCAAGCTTGAGCGATGCTTTCTCCTTCGCGAGGCCAGAAATTATATATATAATTGCGATCACGATGAACAAGATGCATAGGGTAATACTTTTGATGAAATTCCAACTTCAATCTTTTATAGTCCCATGATCTCATATCATCACATAGCCTATGCCATATCAATGCGTCTCCCTTCAAAGATAAAGGGAAGACCTTCTTCTTATCAACATCATTGGGTATACCTGCAAGCTTAAATAATCCACAAACTTCATCCACATATATTAAGTGCTCATCAGGATGCTTTGTTCCATCTCCTATAAAAGGGTTAGCTAGCAGTTTTTCCATCATACCCGAAGGAAATTCAAAAGGAGTTTCATTTTCAATTGGTTCGGTAGGTTGAGAAGCAACTCTTTGCTCTACTGGACGGGGTGAAGATACCCCGAACAAGCCCCTCAGAGAATTGCTTTCCATAGTAGCAAGTGACAATAAATTTCAGCACACTATATAAACTAGTTGAATGCCCGTACGTTGTCACGGGACAAGATAATACTGCTGCTTTAGATGTATTTTATTTAGGTGACATATTAAATTCATACTCCAGTCATTCCATCTATGAGTCCCACGTCAAAAAGAGCGAGCAATATTTCAACATGTTTGTTCCGCTTCATCCCATTTTTCATTGGTTCTACTTTTTTATCAACACAATCTTATTTCTCTCCACCAGACAAACGTTGCTATCCCTTCCATGTCTTTTATCTCGGTCCACTCCTTTGCTCAAGCTCTGGTGCCATCTCTCTACGTCTGACCACATAGTTTCACTTAACATGATAAGCTGCCGCTTATGATGCTACGACAAAAATATACCCGCACTATTGCTAGGGACAAGTGTATAGGAGGGTTTGTTGGCAACAACTTTGCTTTTTCGCCCAGTGTTGCCATTAATTAAGCACTTATGCGATCACAATTTCTGAAATCCATAATTACTACCACCAGAAAGGGAACACGACCACAACTCTCCTTTTTTCAATCTTATCTTAAATTTCTGTTTTCAGAATAAAAGGGTAGAATTCGGACACTATATAAGGAAGCCTAATTCGACTACACTTCGCTTGGCTTCACCCCAAGCCCACACACCATTCTCCGATAGAAGGTTGGTTTATATTTAAGATTTTTCATACAAATTTAGAGAAAGCACTTTGAATATTGAATCGAAGGAGTGACATTACCAAGGTTACAGATAGACATAGGACGGGAGAAGGAGAGGCATGTGTACGTTCTGAAGACACCAGATACTTGGATAACAAACTTGTACGAAGGCCAATATGATGTTGCATCATACATTCGTGAATGACCTATATTTGGTACTTCAGAATACAACAAAACAGAATCCAACTGAATGTAGAGAAAAATAGAACCCACCTGCTGCTGGCCGTCACATGCAAGCAGCAAAAACTATGCATAAACCAAGATGTGGTGGGCAGCATAAGTAAGAAAATAAAAACCTTTATTTTGCATAACCATGTATTGAAATCCAAGCGCAACAAAGGCAAATGTCATATCTCTTACATCTTGATCGAATAAGCTTCTCGCAAGAACAACCGTAATAAGGACCAAAAAGGAATCAACTAAAAGTAGAATATATAACAATAGAGCAACGGCCAAACTTGAAAGGTTACAACTGTTGTCTAGTGGAGCAGCCTTTGCCAAACAAAGCAGAACACTGAGAACAATTTTGTTAAAGACAAACAGAATTATACACAAAATCCAATCAAGACGAGCTGTAACTCCATGTTCCATAACAACATATATAAGGAATATATAAAGTACACCCTCCGTCCGAAAATATTTGTCATCAAAATGGATAAAAAGAGATGTATCTAGAATTAAAATACGTCTAGATACATCTCCTTTTATCCATTTTGATGATAAGTATTTCCGGATGGAGGGAGTAGCTAATTATATGATGCAAGTAAACAAAAATATTTTTAGTTACTATGATTATAACAAAAGCTTGTTCGATTGTTATTTTTGACTGATTTTGCATATCACTACTCTTATGCTTATGTTTCTTCACATCATCGTGTCACATTGGTTATATTCAATAGTTAGGTCTGCTAGCTAGCTGGTGGTTTTCATGATTAACGGTGTGTGATTTACGTGCAAAACAGTGGAGAATTATCCTTACAGTAACAAAACACTATTATGCTCACTATGTTTAAAATAATGTATTCTGTAGATGTGATATATCTAGGTTAATTTTATTTGCAAACCTCGAAAATAACATTGTGATTTGCACATTAACACATGTCATGATGAAGAAGAAAAAAACCTTTGATGAGTGATGACCATACCACATGAATTGCATAATTCCTCCATTCAATGTTTTCTCATTCCAAAACATAAGAATTTTGTTGTATGACATGTACCAGTGGAATAACATGTCTAGCACGAATTATCCTATTAATAATGTCGATTTGATAAATCTGGAAGGCTATGAAACTTTGTTCTAGCTAGTTGATCATTAAGCACCAAGTTTAGCACGAGGCGACTGATACCTACCAAAACATAGTATTAAACTGCAGAGAAAGGCAAACCTAGCATATCCACGTGAGTTTAGATGATGTACTCCCCCTGTAAAGAAATATAAGAGCGCTTACATCAATAAAGTTGTGATCTAAATGCTCTTACATTTCTTTACGTAGGGAGTATATCTTAGTGTGGAAACTTTAACCCCTTTGGTTAATATTGTGTGTCTGAATTAATGTGAGAATCACACATGGTCCTGAATCTGGAAATAAAACATGGAGACCTATCATCATAAATTCCTTAAAAGAAAATTGATTGTAACAGTATTGTTATACACGCCAAATACCATGCCCTGCCATTTTTAAGAATCATTTTATATACCAGAAAATTGTATCTGATGCAAACATGAATATTTTGGGGTGGGTCAACCTATTTTGCTACAATGAAATTATCCATACTTACAATGCCTTTTCCCTACATCATTTAATGGAATAAAACATAGTGTGACACATGTTCACTCGCACCAGGTATTGCAAATGGTAAAAAGTTTTACCAGACAAATATGTGTATAAAATAGTGGTTGAGACAAGCCGCACCTGCTATTGGGGAAGCAACAAAACCGTGGCTCACACTGCAAAAGATTGCATCGGAGTACAAAAGCTCTTCGTGCTTGATTTTCACCCACTGGGTTATGCCCTTGTAACATGATTTTGCAAAAGCAGTACCAGCAGTACAATTCGCCAGAAAAATGATTTTGAACGGAAAAAGTGCAGCTCGGAATTCCTAACTACAGAAAATCTCCATCCCAAAGTAAATAGAAAGGTATATTGTGTTTTCCTTTTTACTCTTGATTCGAAGCTTAGTGTGCATGCTTGCATCAAGAGGGAAAATCGTTGTGGGTGAGTAGGCAGAAGTTGAATATATAATTATAATGCAAGCCAATTACTTTATGAGATATATAGCAACCCACTATGTCTTCAACTCTTCACAGTAACACAGGATTTCAATTCCACTTCATCTACAAAATAGGACAACTCAAGTTTTGTGCAATTTGCATAATCACAATAAAAAGCAGACCTGGGTGTTTTTTATACATGAACTTCAGTGCTATAAGTATTCAGTGCTATAGGTAAAAAGACAAACATCAAACCATAAGCCCTGTATGCCGCCGCCACTTGCCAAACCTCCACCAGCGACCTCCTCCGGCTACCTGCTCCTCGCACGGTCCCGCCGCCTCCTGCCGTTCGTTGCCCCCAGCCGATCTCTTGCTGTCTGTTGTGCCGCTCATCCATTGCCACTCGCTGGCCCCTGCCATGGGAGAGGAGAAACTGGGGGCACGTTGCAGCAGCAAGGGCAATGCAAAGGCACAAACAATGTGAGGTAGTTTGAATAAAAACACGCAGCAAGCTGCAGAAGTCACAATCAATTACGACGGGATGTAGTGTTGGGAGGCTCAGTTTGTGTGCAAAAAGAATCTGTCTGCACTTTCATAACTTCATATCAGCAGCGGATCATTTAGTAGATGTGTGTGTGTTCCAGGTATGATAGTAAAATATGATTTACTCAGGAGAGTGCACTTTTAATTTGCAAAAAGATTTTAGAGTAGAATTAAATGAAAAAAGATGAATTAGTGGACATGAATGGCTGGATAACGTACCTCGGAGCAGAGGATGACCGCTCCATGGTTCAGGAATAGCGTCAAGCGGCTGGTCAGGTACTTCCAGCTAGGCGCCTCCGCTGCTACTCCTCTCCTCCAGTGCAGTGACCACGCCGGAAGGCCGCCGTATTGGAAGTGACCCGCCGGCCATCGCCCACCGCGTACGTCCCTGAACAGCCCCACGCCCACGCATCCGTTGACACGTGCCTCTCCTGATCCCTCCAGCTTTTGCACCAGCCACTGCATGGTCGATGTCACCACCTAGATCCGAAGAAGAGTGTGTTCGTCGTCCTATTCATGTGGGGAGGTCGCGGCCGGCACCGCGCCGGTGGAGATCATTGGCGGCACATCACATGGGAGTCGGCGACGCGTGAAGAGCAGGATCGAGGAAGTTGTCGCCCTCAATATCGCTGCGACCGCGAGACGACGACATCACGTCTGGAGTTAAGACCATGGTTGGCCCGCGCCGATGGGAACCATGATCCGCGGCGGCACGGGGAGCGGCGTCATAGGTTGAGGCCACATCATAGCCAAGAGGGGGGGCAAGTTCGTGGGAGATGGGCCGCCGGGTGGTTTGAGTTTGAGAGATACGTGGGGATGGGGAGATGGGAAGTCTGAGAAAACGTGGATGACGTTCTTTCTTCGGTCTTTACGATGGTTCGTAACGTGGATTTTTT
This sequence comes from Triticum monococcum, assembly GCA_034509565.1. NCBI lineage: Eukaryota > Viridiplantae > Streptophyta > Magnoliopsida > Poales > Poaceae > Triticum > Triticum monococcum. Next base: position 745,729,904 of record CM067843.1, on the reverse strand, counting down.
TTCCTAGCGATTTTCTTGGTGCGGGATTGAGGGTGGGGGTAGCGAACGAGGTGGGAGGGGGTCGAACGAGGTGGGGGTATCGAAGGAGGTCGAACCATCACGACGTTTGATTCTCCTTTAATAGTAGAGATTTTTCCTTACCAAATTCCACCTACCAAAGGCGCTATATTCCCCGGCAACGACGCCAGAAAAGAGTCTTGATGACCCACAAGTATAGGGGATCTATCGTAGTCCTTTCGATAAGTAAGAGTGTCGAACCCAACGAGGAGAAGAAGGAAATGATAAGCGGTTTTCAGCAAGGTATTCTCTACAAGTATTGAAATAAGTGGTAACAGATAGTTTTGTGATAGGATAAATTGTAACGAGCAACAAGTAACAAAAGTAAATAAAGTGCAGCAAGATGGCCCAATCCTTTTTGTAGCAAAGGACAAGCCGAAACAAACTATTATAATAGGAAAAGCGCTCTCGAGGACACATGGGAATATCGTCAAGCTAGTTTTCATCACGTTCATATGATTCGTGTTCGATACCTTGATAATTTGATATGTGGGTGGACCGGTGCTTGGGTGTTGTTCTTACTTGAACAAGCATCCCACTTATGATTAACCTCTATTGCAAGCATCTGCAACTACAACAAAAGTATTAAGGTAAACCTAACCATAGCATGAAACATGTGGATCCAAATCAGCCCCTTACGAAGCAACGCATAAACTAGGGTTTAAGCTTTTGTCACTCTAGCAACCCATCATCTACTTATTACTTCCCAATGCCTTCCTCTAGGCCCAAATAATGGTGAAGTGTTATGTAGTCAACGTTCACATAACACCACTAGAGGTTAGACAACATACATCTTATCAAAATATCAAACAAATACCAAATTCGCATGACTACTAATAGCAAGACTTCTCCCTTGTCCTCGGGAACAAACGTAATTACTCACAAATCATATTCATGTTCATAATCAGAGGGGTAATAGTATGCATATAGGATCTGAACATATGATATTCCACCAAATAAACCAACTAGCATCAACTACAAGGAGTAATCAACACTACTAGCAACCTACTAGCACCAATCCCGGACTTTGAGACAAGAATTGGATACAAGAGATGAACTAGGGTTTGGAGATGAGATGGTGCTGGTGAAGATGTTGATGGAGGTTGCCCTCTCCCAATGAGAGGAGCGTTGGTGATGACGATGGTGATGATTTCCCCCTCCCGAAGGGAAGTATCCCCGGCAGGACAGCTCTGCCGGAGCTCTAGATTGGTTCCGCCAAGGTTCCGCCTCGTGGCGGCGGAGTCTCGTCCCAAAAGGTTCCTTCTGATTTTTTCTCATCGAAAGACTTCATATAGGAGAATATGGACGTCGGAGAGCCACCAGGGGGCCCATGAGGTAGGGGGCGCGCCCTAGGGGGGCGCCCCCACCCTCATGAGCAGGGTGTGGGCCCCCTGGCCTTCATGTTTGGCGAGGATTTTTCTTTATTTATTTTAAGATGTTCCGTGGAGTTTCAGGACTTTTGGAGTTGCGCAGAATAGGTCTCTCATATTTGCTCCTTTTCCAGCCCAGAATTCCAGCTGCCGGCATTCTCCCTCCTTATGTAAACCTTGTAAAATAAGAGAGAATAGCCATAAGTATTGTGACATAAAGTGAAATAACAGTTCATAATGCAATAAATATCGATATAAAAGCATGATGCAAAATGGACGTATCAATAACCGAGAAACATTTCCTTATTCCACTAAGGATATTTTTGACCGTTTTCAAGTGATCCACTCCTAGATCACTATTGCACCCTCTTTCCAAACTTATGGTGAGGTACACAATAGATATGGTACACATCATAGCATACTTCATAGAACCTATGATTGAGGCATAGGGAATGACTTTCCATTCTCTTTCTATTTTCTGCCGTGGTCGGTTTTGAGTCTTTACTCAACTTCACACCTTGCAACACAGGCAAGAACTTCTTCTTTGACTGTTCCATTTTGAACTACTTCAAAATCTTGTCAAGGTATGTACTCATTGAAAAATATATCAAGCGTCTTGATCTATCTCTATAGATCTTGATGCTCAATATGTAAGTAGCTTCACCGAGGTCTTTCTTTGAAAAACTTCTTTCAAACACTCCTTTATGCTTTCCAGAAAATTCTACATTATTTTCGATCAACAATATGTCATTCACATATACTTATCAGAAATGTTGTAGTACTCACACTCACTTTCTTGTAAATACAGGCTTCACCGCAAGTCTGTATAAAACCATATGCTTTGATCACTTTATCAATGCATATATTCCAACTCCGAGATGCTTGCACCAGTCCATAGATGGATCGCTGGAGCTTGCTCACTTTGTTAGCACATTTAGGATCGACAAAAACTTTTGGTTGCATCATATACAACTCTTCTTTAAGAAATCCATTAAGGAATGCAGTTTTGACATCCATTTGCCAGATTTCGTAAACTGTGGCAATTTGCTAACATGATTTGGACACACTTAAGCATCGCTACGAGTGAGAATATCTCATCGTAGTCAACACCTTGAACTTTGTCAAAAACCCTTTTCGACAAGTCTAGCTTTGTAGATAGTAAGACTACTATCAGTGTCCGTCTTCCTCTTGAAGATCCATTTATTTTCTATGGCTTGCCGATCATCGGGCAAGTCAAACAAAGTCCACACTTTGTTCTCATTCATGGATCCCATCTCAGATTTCATGGCCTCAAGCCATTTCGCGGAATCTGTGCTCATCATCACTTCCTCATAGTTCGTAGGTTCATTACGGTCAAGTAACATGAACTCCAGAATAGGATTATGATACGTCTCCAATGTATCTATCATTTATGAAGTATTCATGCTATTATATTATCTGTTTCGGATGTTTATGGGCTTTACTAAACACTTTTATATTATTTTTGGGACTAACCTATTAACCCGAGGCCCAGCTCAAATTGTTGTTTTCTTGCCTATTTCAGTGTTTCGAAGAAAAGGAATATCAAACGGAGTCCAAACAGAATGAAACCTTTGGGAGAGTTATTTTTGGAACGGAGGCAATCCAGAAGACTTGGAGTAGACGTCAGGGAAGCTTCGAGGAAGCCATGAGGTAGGGAGGCGCGCCCTATACCCCCTGGGCGCGCCCCTACCCTTGTGGGCCCCTCGTGGCTCCCCTGACCGACTTCTTTCGCCTATATATGTCCATATACCCTAAAAACATCAAGGAGCAGAATAGATCAGGAGTTCCGCCGCCAGAAGCCTCCGTAGCCACCGAAAACCAATCTAGACCCGTTCCGGCACCCTGCCGAAGGGGGGAATCCCTCTCCGGTGGCCATCTTCATCATCCCGGTGCTCTCCATGACGAGGAGGGAGTAGTTCACCCTCGGGGCTGAGGGTATGTACCAGTAGCTATGTGTTTGATCTCTCTCTCTCTCTCATGTTCTTGAGGTGGTACGATCTTGATGTATCGCGAGCTTTGCTATTATAGTTGGATATTATGATGTTTCTCCCCCTTTACTCTCTTGTAATGGATTGAGTTTTCCCTTTAAAGTTATCTTATTGGATTGAGTCTTTAAGGATCTAAGAACACTTGATGTATGTCTTGCATGTGCTTATCTGTGGTGACAATGGGATAGTCACGTGATCCACTTGATGTATGTTTGGTGATCAACTTGAGGGTTCCGCTCGTGAACTTATGCATAGGGGTTGGCACACGTTTTTGTCTTGACTCTCCGGTAGAAACTTTGGGGCACTCTTTGAAGTTCTTTGTGTTGGCTGAATAGATGAATATGAGATTGTGTGATGCATATCGTATAATCATACCCACAGATACTTGAGATGACATTGGAGTATCTAGGTGACATTAGGGTTTTGGTTGATTTGTGTCTTAAGGTGTTATTCTAGTACAAACTCTATGAATAGATTGATCAGAAAGAATAATTTTGAGGTGGTTTCGTACCATACAATAATCTCTTCGGTTGTTCTCCGCTATTAGTGACTTTGGAGTGAATCTTTGTTGCATGTTGAGGGATAGTTATATGATCCAATTATGTTATTATTGTTGAGAGAAATTACACTAGTGAAAGTATGAACCCTAGGCCTTGTTTCAACGCATTGCAATACTGTTTACGCTCACTTTTATCATTAGTTAACTTGCTATTTTTATATTTTCAGATTACAAAAACATATATCTACCATCCATATTGCACTTGTATCACCATCTCTTCGCTGAACTAGTGCACCTATACAATTTACCATTGTATTGGGTGTGTTGGGGACACAAGAGATTGTTTGTTATTTGGTTGCAGGGTTGTTTGAGAGAGACCCTCTTCATCCTATGCCTCCCATGGATTGATTAACCTTAGGTCACCCACTTGAGGGAAATTTGCTACTGTCCTACAAACATCTGCACTTGGATGCCCAACAACGTCTACAAGAAGAAGGTTGTGTAGTAGCTAGACATCAGATTACCATACCACTCTGGTGCGGAACGTACTCTGGTTGACCTACGAGGTTCGGTAGTAACTTGATCCGAAGCTTCATGATCATCATCATTAACTTCCTCACTAATTGGTGTAAGCATCACTTCAACTAATTTCAGTGAAGAAATACTTTGCAATTCGAGAGAAGGTACAATTACCTCATCAAGTTCTACTTTCCTCCCACTCACTTCTTTCGAGAGAAACTCCTTCTCTAGAAAGGATCCATTCTTAGAAACTAATATCTTGCCTTCAGATCTGTGATAGAAGGTGTACCCAACAATTTATTTTGGGTATCCTATGAAGACGCACTACTCCGATTATGGTTCGAGCTTATCAGGTTGAAACTTTTTCACATAAGCATCGCAACCCCAAACTTTAAGAAATGACAGCTTAGGTTTCTAGCCAAACCATAGTTCATACGGTGTCATCTGAACGGATTAGACGGTGCCCTATTTAACGTGAATGTAGCTGTCTCTAATGTATAACCCCAAAATGATAGTGGTAAATCGGTAAGAGACATCATAGATTGCACTATATCTAATAAAGTATGGTTATGACGTTCGGACACACCATTATGCTGTGGTGTTCTAGGTGGCATGAGTTTGTGAAACTATTCCACATTGTTTTAATTGAAGACCAAACTCGTAATTCAAATATTCGTCTCCGTGATCAGATCGTAGAAACTTTATTTTCTTGTTACGATGATTTTCCACTTCACTCTAAAATTCTTTGAACTTTTCAAATGTTTCACACTTATGTTTCATCAAGTAGATATACCCATATCTGCTCAAATCATCTGTGAAGGTCAAAAAATAACGATACCTGCCGCGAGCCTCAACACTCATCGGACCGCATACATCAGTATGTATTATTTCCAATAAGTCAGTTGCCCGCTCCATTGTTCCGGAGAACGGAGTCTTAGTCATCTTGCCCATGAGGCATGGTTCGCAAGCATCAAGTGATTCATAATCAAGTGATTCCAAAAGCCCATCAGCATGGAGTTTCTTCATGCGCTTTACACCAATATGACCTAAATGGCAGTGCCACAAATAAGTTGCACTATAATTATTAACTTTGCATCTTTTGGTTTCAATATTATGAATATGTGTATCACTACGATCAAGATTCAATAAACCATTTATATTGAGTGTATGACCATAGAAGGTTTTATTCATGTAAATAGAACAACAATTATTCTTTGACTTAAATGAATAACCGTATTGCAATAAACATGATCCAATCATATTCATGCTCAACGCAAACACTAAATAACATTTATTTTCGGTTCAATACTAATCCCGAAGGTAAAGGGAGTGTGCGATGGTGATCTTATCAACTTTGGAATCACTTCCAACACACATCATCACCTCGCCCTTAACTAGTCTCTGTTTATTTTGCAACTCCCGTTTCGAGTTACTACTCTTAGCAACTGAACCAGTATCAAATACCGAGGGGTTGCTATAAACACTAGTAAAGTACACATCAATAAAATGCGTATCATATATACTTTTCTTCACTTTGCCATCCTTCTTATCCGCCAAATATTTGGGGTAGTTCCGTTTCTAGTGACCATTCCCTTTGTAGTAGAAGCACTCAGTTTTAGGCTTAGGTCTAGCTTTGGGTTTCTTCACGGGAGTGGAAACTTGCTTGCCTTTCTTCTTTGAAGTTCCTCTTTCTTTCCCTTTACCTTTTTCTTGAAACTAGTGGTCTTGTTAACCATCAACACTTTATGCTATTTCTTGATTTCTACCTTCACCGATTTCAGCATCGCGAAAAGCTTGGGAATTACTTTCGTCATCCCTTGCATATTATAGTTCATCACTAAGTTCTAGTAACTTGGTGATAGTGACTAGAGAACTTTATCAATTACTATCTTATCCGGAAGATTAACTCCCACTTGATTCAAGCAATTGTAGTACCCAGACAATCTGAGCACATGCTCACTGGTTGAGCTATTCTCCTCCACCTTATAGGCAAAGTACCGTCAGAGGTCTCATACCTCTCGACACGGGCATGAGTATGAAATACCAATTTCAACTCTTAGAACATCTTATATGTTCTGTGGCATTCAAAACGTTTTTTAAGTCCCGGTTCTAAGCTTTAAAGCATGGTGCACTAAATTATTAAGTAGTCATCATACCAAGCTTTGTCAAACGTTCATAAGTGTGCATCTTCTCCTGCAATAGGTCTGTCACCTAGTGGTGCATCAAGGACATAATTCTTCTGTGTAGCAATGAGGATAATCCTCAGATCACGGACCCAGTCCGCATCATTGCTACTATCATCTTTCAACTTATTTTTCTCTAGGAACATATCAAAAAATAAACAGGGAGCTACATCGCAAGCTATTGATCTACAACATAGATATGCAAAAACTATCAGGACTAAGTTCATGATAAATTAAAGTTCAATTAATCATATTACTTAAGAACTCCCACTTAGATGGACATCCCTCTAGCCATCTAAATGATAACATGATCCAAATCAACTAAACCATGTCCGATCATCACGTGAGATGGAGTAGTTTTCAATGGTGAACATCACTATGTTGATCATATCTACTATATGATTCACGTTTGACCTTTCGGTCTCAAGTGTTCCGAGGCCATATCTGCATATGCTAGGCTCGTCAAATTTAACCTGAGTATTCCGCGTGTGCAAAACTGGCTTGCACCCGTTGTATGTGAACATAGAGCTTATCACACCTGATCACCACATGGTGTCTTGGCACGACGAACTGTCGCAACGGTGCATACTCAGAGAGAACACTTATTGTAGGGGAATGTAGTAATTTCAAAAAAAATCCTACGCACACACAGGATCATGGTGATGCAAAGCAACGAGAGGGGAGAGTGTGTCCACGTACCCTCGTAGACCAAAAGCGGAAGCGTTAGCACAACGCGGTTGATGTAGTCGTAAGACTTCACGATCCGACCGATCCAAGTACGGAACGCACGGCACCTCCGAGTTCAGCACACGTTCATCTCGATGACGTCCCACGAACTCTGATCCAGCAGAGCTTCACGGGAGAGTTTCGTCAGCACGACGGCATGATGACGGTGATGATGATGCTACCGATGTAGGGCTTCGCCTAAGCACCGCTACGATATAATCGAGGTGGATTATGGTGGAGGGGGGCACCGCACACGGCTGGGAGAGATCAATAGATCAACTTGTGTGTCTAGAGGTGCCCCCTGATCCCGTATATAAAGGAGCAAGGGGGAGGCCGGCCGGCCCCTGTAGGTGCGCCAGGAGGAGGAGTCCTCCTCCTAGTAGGAGTAGGACTCCCCTCTTTCCTACTCATACTAGGAGGGGGAAAGGAAGGGGGAGAGGGAGAAGGAAAGGGGGGCACCGCCCCCCTCTCCTAGTCCAATTCGGACGAGAGGGGGAGGGGCGTGTGGCCTGCCCTAGGCCAGCCCTCTCTCTCCACTAAGGCCCATAAGGCCCACTATTTCTCCCGCGGGGGTTCCGCTAACCCTCCGGCACTCTGGTTTTCTCCGAAACCACCCGGAACACTTCCGGTGTCCGAATATAGTCGTCCAATATATCGATCTTCATGTCTCGACCATTTCGAGACTCCTCGTCATGTCCGTGATCATATCCGGAACTCCAAACTACCTTCGGTACATCAAAACACAAAAACTCATAATCCCGATCGTCACTGAACTTTAAGCGTGCGGACCCTACGGGTTCGAGAACTATGTAGACATGACTGAGACATGTCTCCGGTCAGTAACCAATAGCAGAACTTGGATGCTCATATTGTCTCCCACATATTCTATGAAGATCTTTATCGGTCAAACCGCATAACAACATATGTTGTTCCCTTTGTCATCGGTATGTTACTTGCCCGAGATTCGATCGTCGGTATCTCAATACCTAGTTCAATCTCGTTACCGGCAAGTCTCTTTACTCATTCTGTAATACATCATTCCACAACTAACTCATTAGTTACAATGCTTGCAGTGCTTATAGTGATGTGCACTACCGAGTGGGCCTACAGATACCTCTCCGGCAATCGGAATGACAAATCCTAATCTTGATCTATGCCAACTCAACAAGTACCATCGGAGACACCTGTAGAACACCTTTATAATCACCTAGTTACATTGTGATGTTCGGTAGCACCCAAAGTGTTCCTCCGTATTCGGGAGTTGCATAATCTCATAGTCATAGGAACATGTATAAGTCATGAAGAAAGCAATATCAACAAACTAAACGATCATCGTGCTAAGATAACAGATGGGTCAAGTCAATCACATCATTCCCTAATGATGTGATCCCGTTAATCAAATGACAACTCTTGTCTATGGCTAGGAAACTTAACCATCTTTGATTCAATGAGCTAGTCACGCAGAGGCATACTAGTGACACTTTGTTTGTCTATGTATTCACACATGTACTAAGTTTCCGGTTAATACAATTCTAGCATGAATAATAAACATTTATCATCATATAAGTAAATATAAATAACAACTTTATTATTGCCTCTAGGGCATATTTCCTTCAGTCTCCCACTTGCACTAGAGTCAATAATCTAGTTCACATCGTCATGTGATTTAACACTAATAGTTCACATCTTTATGTGATTAGTTCACATCTCCATGTGACTAACACCTAAAGGGTTTACTAGAGTCGATAATCTAGTTCACATCGCTATGTGATTAACACCCAAAGAGTGATCATTTTTTGCTTGTGAGAGAAATTTAGTCAACGGGTCTGCCACATTCAGAGCCGTATGTATTTTGCAAATTTTCTATGTCTACAATGCTTTGCACGGAGCTACTCTAGCTAATTGCTCCCACTTTCAATATGTGTCTAGATTGAGACTTAGAGTCATCCAGATCGGTGTCAAAGCTTGCATCGATGTAACTCTTTATGACGAACTCTTTGTCACCTTCATAACCGAGAAACATTTCCTTATTCCACTAAGGATATTTTTGACCGCTGTCTAGTGATCCACTCCTGGATCACTATTGTACCCTCTTGCCAAACTTATGGTGAGGTACGCAATAGGTCTGGTACACAGCATAGCATACTTTGTAGAACCTATGACTGAGGCATAGGGAATGACTTTTCATTCTCTTTCTATTTTCTGCCATGGTCGGGTTTTGAGTCTTTACTCAACTTCAGACCTTGCAACACATGCAAGAACTCCTTCTTTGACTGTTCAATTTTGAACTACTTCAAAATCTTGTCAAGGTATGTACTCATTGAAAGTATATCAAGCGTCTTGATCTATCTCTATAGATATTGATGCTCAATATGTAAGTAGCTTCACCGAGGTCTTTCTTTGAAAAACTCCTTTCAAACATTCCTTTATGCTTTCCAGAAAATTCTACATTATTTCCGATCAACAATATGTCATTCACATATACTTATCAGAAATGTTGTAGTGCTCCCACTCACTTTCTTGTAAATGCAGGCTTCACCGCAAGTCTATATAAAACCATATGCTTTGATCACTTTATCAAAGCATATATTCTAACTCCGAGATGCTTACACCGTATGAACTATGGTTTGGCAAGAAACCAAGGCTGTCATTTCTTAAAGTTTGGGGTTACAATGCTTATGTGAAAAAGTTTCAAACTGATAAGCTCGAACCCAAATTGGAGTAGTGCGTCTTCATAGGATACCCAAAAGAAACTGTTGGGTACACCTTCTATCACAAATCCGAAGGCAAGATATTTTGTTGCTAAAAGTGGATCCTTTCTAGAGAAGAAGTTTCTCTCAAAAGAAGTGAGTGGGAGGATGTAGAACTTGGTAAGGTAATTGTACCGTCTCCCGAATTGGAAAGTAGTTCATCACAGAAATCAGTTCTAGTGATCTCTACACCAATTAGTGAGGAAGCTCATGATGATGATCATGAAATTTCAGATCAAGTTACTACCGAACCTCGTAGGACAACCAGAGTATGGTCCACACCAGAGTGGTACGGTAATCCTTTCTGGAAGTCATGTTACTTGACCATGAAGAACCTACGAACTATGAGGAAGCGATGATGAGCCTAGATTCCGCAAAATGGCTTGAGGCCATGAAATCTGAGATGGGATCCATGTATGAGAACAAAGTTTGGACTTTGATTAACTTACCCGATGATCGGTGAGTCATTGAGAATATATGGATCTTAAAGAGGAAGATGGACGTTCATAGTAGTGTTACTATCTACAAAGCTCAAATTGTCGAAAAAGGTTTTCGACAAGATCAAGGCGTTGACTATGATGTGATTTTCTCACTCATATCAATGCTTAAGTATATTCGAATCATATTAGCAATTGCCGCATTTTATGAGCTTATCAGGATGAAACTTTTTCACATAAGCATTGTAACCCCAAACTTTAAGAAATGACAGCCTTGGTTTCTTTCCAAACCATAGTTCATACGGTGTCATCTCATCGGATTTAGATGGTGCCCTATTTAACGTGAATGCAACTGTCTCTAATGCATAACCCCAAAACGATAGCGGTAAATCAGTAAGAGACATCATAGATTGCACCATATCTAGTAAAGTGCGATTACGATGTTCGGACACACCATTACGTTGTGGTGTTCCAGGTGGCGTGAGTTGCGAAATTATTCTGCATTGTTTCAAATGAAGACCAAACTCATAACTCAAATATTCTCCTCCACGATCAGATTGTAGAAACTTTATTTTCTTGTTACAATGATTTTCCACTTCACTCTAAAATTCTTTGAACTTTTCAAATGTTTCAGACTTATGTTTCATCAAGTAGATATACCCATATTTGCTCAAATCATTTGTGAAGGTCAGAAAATAACAATACCCGCCGCGAGCCTCAACACTCATCGGACCGCATACATCAGTATGTATTATTTCCAATAAGTCAGTTGCTCATTCCATTGTTCCAGAGAACAGAGTCTTAGTCATCTTGCCCATGAGGCATGGTTCGCAAACATCAAGTGATTCCAAAATCCCATCTACATGGAGTTTCTTCATGCGCTTTACACCAATATGACCTAAACGGCAGTGCCACAAATAAGTTGCACTATCATCATTAACTTTGCATCTTTTGGCTTCAATATTATAAATATGTGTATCACTACGATCGAGATTCAATAAACCATTCACCTTGGTTGTATGACCAGAGAAGGTTTTATTCATGTAAACAGAATAACTATTATTCTTTGACTTAAATGAAAAACCGTATTGCAATAAACATGATCCGGTCATATTATGCTCAACGCAAACACCAAATAACATTTATTTTAGGTTCAACACTAATCCCAAAGGTAAAGGGAGTGTGCGATGGTGATCTATCAACCTTGGAATTACTTTCAACGCAGATCGTCACCTCGCCCTCAACTAGTCTTTATTTATTTTGCAACTCCCGTTTCGAGTTGCTACTTTTAGCAACTGAACTAGTATCAAATACTGAGGGGTTTGCTATAAACACTAGTGAAGTACACATCAATAACATGTATATCATATATACCTTTGTTCATTTTGCCATCCTTCTTATCCGCCAAGTATCTAGGGCAGTTCCACTTTTAGTTACCATTTCCTTTGAAGTAGAAGCACTCAGTTTCAGGCTTGGGTCTAGCTTTGGGCTTCTTCATTGGAGTGGAAACTTGCTTGCCATTATTCTTGAATTTCCCTTTCTTTCCCTTGCCCTTTTACTTGAAACTAGTGGTCTTGTCAACCATCAACGCTTAATGCTTTTCTTTATTTCTACCTTCGCTGATTTCAGCATCGCCAAGAGCTCGGGAATCGTTTTTGTCATCCCTTACATATTATAGTTCATCACGAAGTTCTAGTAACTTGGCGATAGTGACTAGAGAACTTTGTCAATCACTATCTTATCTGGAAGATTAACTCCCACTTGATTCAAGCGATTGTAGTACTCAGACATTCTGAGCACATGCTCATTGGTTGAGCTATTCTCCACCATCTTGTAGGCAAAACACTTGTCAGAGGTCTCATACCTCTCGACTCAGGCATGAGTCTGAAATACAAATTTCAGCTCTAGGAACATCTTATATGCTCCGTGGCGTTCAAAACGTTTTTGAAGTCCTGGTTCTAAGCCGTAAAGCATGGTGCACTAAACTACCAAGTAGTCATCATACTGAGCTTTGCCAAACGTTCAAAGCGCCTGCATCTGCTCCTGCAATAGGTCCGTCACCTAGCGGTGCATCAAGGACATAATTCTTCTATGCAGCAATGAGGATAATCCTCAGATCACGGATCCAATCCGCATCATTGCTACTATTATCTTTCAACATAGTTTTCTCTAGGAACATATCAAATAAAATGGGGAAGCTACACGCGAGCAATTGATCTACAACATAGTTATGCAAATACTATCAGGACTAAGTTCATGATAAATTAAAGTTCAATTTAATCAAATTACTTAAGAACTCCCACTTAGATGACATCCCTCTTATCATCTAAGTGATCACGTGATCCATATCAACTAAACCATGTCCGATCATCATGTGAGATGGAGTAGTTTTCAATGGTGAGCATCACTATGTTGATCATATCTACTATATGATTCATGCTCGACCTTTCGGTCTCTAGTGTTCCGAAGCCATATCTGCATATGCTAGGCTCGTCAAGTTCAACCCGAGTATTTCTGCTTGTGCAAAACTGGCTTGCACCTGTTGTATGTGAACGTAGAGCTTATCACACCCGATCATCATGTGGTGTCTCGGCACGACGAACTTTCGCAACGGTGCATACTCAGGGAGAACACTTGTACCTTGAAATTTAGTGAGAGATCATCTTATAATGCTACTGTCGATCTAAGAAAAATAAGATGCATAAAAGATAAACATCATGCAACCAATATAAGTGATATGATATGGCCATCATCATCTTGTGCTTGTGATCTCCATCTCTGAAGCACTGTCATGATCACCATCATCATCGGCGCGACACCTTGATCTCCATCGTAGCATCGTTGTCGTCTCGCCAACTATTGCTTCTACGACTATCGCTACCGCTTAGTGATAAAGTAAAGCAATTACAGGGCGATTGCATTGCATACAATAAAGCGACAACCATATGGCTCATGCCAGTGGCCGATAACTCGGTTACAAAACATGATCATCTCATACAACAAACACAACATCATGTCTTGACCATATCACATCACAACATGCCCTGCAGAAACAAGTTAGATGTCCTCTACTTTGTTGTTGCAAGTTTTATGTGGCTTCTATGGACTCAGCAAGAACCGTTCTTACCTACGCATCAAAACCACAATGATAGTTTGTCAAGTTACTGTTGTTTTAACCTTCTCAAGGACCGGGCGTAGCCACACTTGATTCAACTAAAGTTGGAGAAACTAACACCCGCCAGCAACCTGTGTGCAAAGCACGTCGGTAGAACCAGTCTCGCGTAAGCGTACGCGTAATGTTGGTCCGGGCCACTTCATCCAACAATACCGCAGAACGAAAGTGTAACATGCTGGTAAGCAGTATGACTTGTATCGTCCACAACTCACTTGTGTTCTACTCGTGCATATAACATCTACGCATAAACCTGGCTCGGATGCCACTGTAGGGGAACGTAGTAATTTCAAAAAAAATCCTACACACACACAAGATCATGGTGATGCAAAGCAACGAGAGGGGAGAGTGTGTCCACGTACCCTCATAGACCGAAAGCGGAAGCGTTAGCACAACGCGGTTGATGTAGTCGTACGTCTTCACGATCCAACCGATCCAAGTACGGAACGCACGTCACCTCCGAGTTCAGCACACATTCAGCTTGATGACGTCCCACGAACTTCAATCCAGCAGAGCTTCATGGGAGAGTTTCGTCAGCATGATGGTGTGATGATGATGATGATGATGATGATGCTACCGACGCAGGGCTTCGCCTAAGCACCGCTACGATATAATCGAGGTGGATTATGGTGGAGGGGGGCACCGCACACGGCTGGGAGAGATCAATAGATCAACTTGTGTGTCTAGAGGTGCCCCCCTACCCTCGTATATAAAGGAGCAAGGGGGAGGCCGGCCGGCTGCTACCTCTTGAGCACTGTGTTGGTTTTCCCTTGAAGAGGAAAGGGTGATGTAGTAAAGCAGCATAAGTATTTCCCTTAGTTTTTGAGAACCAAGGTATCAATCCAGTAGGAGACCACGCGCGAGTCACCTCGTACCTACACAAACAAATAAGAACCTCGCAACCAACGCGATAAAGGGGTTGTCAATCCACTTGCAAGAGTGAGATCTGATAGAGATGATAATAATAAGATAAATATTTTTGGTATTTTTATGATATAGATTGAAAGTAAATAAATAAAAATAAACGGCGCTAGAAATAGCTTGTTGATGGGAGATTAATATGATGGAAGATAGACCCGGGGGTCATAGGTTTCACTAGTGGCTTCTCTCAAGATAGCATAAGTATTACGGTGGGTCAACAAATTACTGTCGATCAATTGATAGAAAATCGAATAATTATGAGAATATCTAGACATGATCATGTATATAGGCATCACGTCCGCGACAAGTAGACCGAAACAATTCTGCATCTACTACTATTACTCCACACATCGACCGCTATCTAGCATGCATTTAGAGTATTAAGTTCATAAGAACAGAGTAACGCCTTAAGCAAGATGACATGATGTAGAGGGATAAACTCATGCAATATGATGTAAACCCCATCTTTTTATCCTCCATGGCAACAATACAATACGTGTCGGTTCCCTTTCTGTCACTGGGATCGAGCACCGCAAGATTGAACCCAAAGCTAAGCACTTCTCCCATTACAAGAAAGATCAATCTAGTAGGCCAAACCAAACTGATAATTCGAAGAGACTTGCAAAGATAAACCAATCATACATAAAAGAATTCAGAGGATATTCAAATATTGTTCATAGATAATCTGGATCATAAACCCACAATTCGTCGGATCTCGACAAACACACCAGAAAAGAAGATTACATCGAATAGATCTCCAAGAGAATCGAGGAGAACTTTGTATTGAGATCCAACAAGAGAGAAAAAGCCATCTAGCTACTAGCTATGGACCCGAAGGTCTGAAGTAAACTACTCGCACATCACCGGAGAGGCCATGGAGTTGATGTAGAGGCCCTCCGTGATCAATGCCCCCTCCGGCAGAGCTCCGAAAAAGGCCC
This sequence comes from Triticum monococcum, assembly GCA_034509565.1. NCBI lineage: Eukaryota > Viridiplantae > Streptophyta > Magnoliopsida > Poales > Poaceae > Triticum > Triticum monococcum. The sequence continues at coordinate 745,714,323 of CM067843.1, read as the reverse complement.
CAGGCTGGGATCTCTTGGGTACAGAAGGTTGCGGCGGTGGAATTAGGTTTTCGTGGTGCTCCTGGATGTTTGCGGGGTACGTGGATATATATGGGAGGAAGAAGTAGGTCGGTGGAGCAACGAGGGGGCCACGAGGGTGGAGGGCGTGCCCAGGGGGGTAGGCGCGCCCCCTGCCTCGTGGCCGCCTCGTTGATTGCTTGACGTCCACTCCAAGTCCCCTGGATCATGTTTGTTGAGAAAATAACGTTCCCGAAGGTTTCATTCCGTTTGGACTCCGCTTGATATTTCTTTTCGCTGAAACATTGAAATAGGCAAAAAAACATCAATTTGGGCTGGGCCTCCGGTTAATAGGTTAGTCCCAAAAATAATATAAAAGTGTAGAAATAAGCCCATTAACATCCAAAATAGATAATATAATAGCATGGAGCAATCAAAAATTATTGATACGTTGGAGACGTATCAAGCATCCCCAAGCTTAATTCATGATCGTCCTCGAATAGGTAAATGATAAAAACAGAATTTTTGATGTGGAATGCTTCCTAAGATATTTCTCAATGTAATTTTTATTTATTGTGGCATGAATGTTCAGATCTGAAAGATTCAAGATAAAAGTTTAATATTTACATAGAAACAATAATACTTCAAGCATACTAACTAAGCAATTATGTCTTCTCAAAATAACATGGCCAAAGAAGGTTATCCCTACAAAATCATATAGTGTGGCTATGCTCTATCTTCATCACACAAAATATTAAATCATGCACAACCCGATGACAAGCCAAGCAATTGTTTCATACTTTTGATGTTCTCAAACTTTTTCAATCTTCACGCAATATATGAGCGTGAGCCATGGATATAGCACTATGGTGGAATAGGATGGTGGTTGTGGAGAAGACAAAAAGGAGAAGATAGTATCACATCAACTAGGCGTATCGACGGGCTATGGAGATGCCCATTAATAGATATCAATGTGAGTGAGTAGCGATTGCCATGCAACGGATGCACTAGAGCTATAAGTGTATGAAAGCTCAACAAAAGAAACTAAGTGGGTGTGCATCCAACTAGCTTGCCCATGAAAACCTAGGGCAATTTGAGGAAGCCCATCGTTGGAATATACAAGCCAAGTTCTACAATGTAAAATTCCCACTAGTATATGAAAGTGACAACATAGGAGACTCTCTATCATGAAGATCTTGGTGCTACTTTGAAGCACAAGTGTGGTAAAAGGATAGTAACATTGTCCCTTCTCTCTTTTTCTCTCATTTTTTCCTTTTTTCTCTTTTTTTTTATTTGGGGTTTTTTTTCTTTTGGCCCAGAGATACCTCTCCGACAATCGGAGTGAAAAATCCTAATCTCGATCTATGCCAACTCAACAAACACCATTGGAGACACCTGTAGAGCACCTTTATAATCACCCAATTACGTTGTGATGTCTGGTAGCACACAAAGTGTTCCTCCGATATTCGGGAGTTGCATAATCTCATAGTCATAGGAACATGTATAAGTTATGGAGAAAGCAATAGCAACAAACTAAACGATCATCGTGCTAAGCTAACGGATGGGTCAAGTCAATCACATCATTCTCTAATGATGTGATCCCGTCTATCAAATGACAACTCTTTGTCTATGGCTAGGAAACTTAACCATCTTTGATTAACGAGCTAGTCAAGTAGAGGCAAACTAGTAACACTCTGTTTATCTATGTATTCACACATGTACTAAGTTTCCGGTTAATACAATTCTAGCATGAATAATAAACATTTATCATGAAATAAGGAAATAAATAATAACTTTATTATTGCCTCTAGGGCATATTTCCTTCAATGACAAGTGTCAAACTGCATGTGTGTCATTTATCGCAACATGAGAGTTCTTTTTTATGGATTCCTTTATCCAAAATGGTTTATCTTTTTATCCTAGTTTGGTTTTTTTATCTCCAAAACTAGATCTCATGTTGATAGGTTTGAATGAACTTTTGTCATTAAAAGAACCAGACAAAAAAATCGAAACTAGGAGCATGTTATTTTTCATTTCCGAGAGGCACAACGGTGCTTCTCGTGTAAACAAATATGTACCTCCACGAGAAGTAAATCTATGCCATTTACAGAAGAAAAAACACATTTTCCCTTTTCGAGAGGTTCCTCTCCCGAAAGCAAATTTGTGCCTCTATGAGAAGTCAATATGTGTCTCTCGTGGAAGGAAACAAAAAACACATTTTTTTTTCTTTTCTAGAGGCACGACCGTGCCTCTCGAGGAAACAAATCCATGCCTTCACGAAAAGTAAATATGTGCCTCTCGTGGAAGTAAATCCGTGCCTCCCCGAGAAGTAAATATGTGCCTTTCGCGGAAGGAAACCAAAAACACATTTTTTCCCATTCCAAGAGACACGACCGTGCTTCTCGAGAAAGCAAATCCGTGCCTCCACGATAAGTAAATCTGTGCCTCTCACAAAAAGGAAAAAAAATATGTTTTTTCTCTTTTCGAGAGGCACGAACATGGCACTCGAGTAATCAAATCTGTGCATCCACGAGAAGTAAATTTGTACCTCTCGTGGAAGGAAAGGCAAAAAACGTGTTTTTGCCTTTCCGAGAGGTTGTGCCTCTCTAGGAAGCAAATTCATGTCTCCGTGAGAAGTAAATTTGTGCCTCTCGCAGAAGAAAAAAAACAAGAAAATAAATATTTTTTTCTGAGAGGCACGACTGTAACTCTCGCGGAAGCAAATCCATGCCTCCACAAGAAGTAAATCTATGCCTCTCATGGAAGGAAAAAAACTTTCTGAAAGGCACGACCATTCCTCACTAGTAAAAAAATCGACTTTTAGTACCGGTTCATAAAGACCTTTAGTACCGGTTCTGGAACCGGCACTAAAGAGTGGGGACTAAAGGTCCCCTTCCTTTAGTCCCGGTTCAACACGAACCGGGACCAAAGGCCCACCATGTGGCACGAGGCGCGCCGTGGTCTGGGGGACCTTTAGTCCCGGTTGGTAAGGACTTTTTTTATTTTTATTTTTGAAATAAAGCAAAAATAGCCAGCCTACTGGGCCGACACGGCCTGCATACGACTAGAAACCCAATCTCTAGTTGGGCCAGGATGCAGGCCCGTATGGCCCAGTAGGCCCCACAGGGCAGAAGACTTGCAATAGGCCCACAAAGGCCTGCTTAGAGAGGAGCTCGACACGGTAGCCGTGGCGGGGCTTATAAACCGGTGCGAGCTTGTTGGGGAACGTAACAGAAATTCAAAAATTTCCTACGTGTCACCAAGATCTATCTATGGAGAGACTAGCAACGAGGGGGAGGAGAGTGCATCTGCATACCCTTGTACATCGCTAAGCGGAAGCGTTCAAGTGAACGGGGTTAATGGAGTCGTACTCGTCGTGATTCAAATCACTGATGACCAAGTGCCGGACGGACGGCACCTCCGCGTTCAACACACGTACAGCCCGGTGACGTCTCCCACGCCTTGATCCAGCAAGGAGAGAGGGAGAGGTTGAGGAAGACTTCATCCAACAGAAGCACAACGGCGTGGTGGTGGTGGAGGAGTGTGGCTATCCTGCAGGGCTTCGCCAAGCACCACAGAAGAGGAGGAAGAAGAGACGCAGGGCTGCACCAAGAGAGATTGAATCGCACGTGTTGGGGGCAGCCCGTTAGGCCTCATATATATAGGGGAAGGGGAGGGGCTGCGCCCCCTCTAGGGTTCCCACCCCTAGGGGGCGGTAGCCCTAGATGGCCAAGGGGTGGCGGCCAAGGGGGGGAAGGAGAGGGAGGCGCAGGGTGTATGGGCCTTAGGGCCCATATGCCCTTAGGGTTTGCCCCCTCTCCCCTTCTAGGCGCATGGGCCTTAGTGGGGCTGGTGCCCTTGGCCCATGTAGGCCAAGGAGCACTCCCTACAGCCCATGTGGCCCCCCGGGGCAGGTGGCCCCACTTGGTGGACCCCCGGGACCCTCCCGGTGGTCCCGGTACGTTACCGATAAACCCCGAAATTTTTCCGGTGACCAAAACAGGACTTCCCATATATAAATCTTTACCTCCGGACCATTCCAGAACTCCTCGTGACATCCGGGATCTCATCCGGGACTCCTAACAACATTCGGTAACCACATACAAACTTCCTTTATAACCCTAGCGTCATCGAACCTTAAGTGTGTAGACCCTACGGGTTCGGAAGACATGCAGACATGACCGAGACGTTCTCCGGTCAATAACCAACAGCGGGATCTGGATAACCATGTTGGCTCCCACATGTTCCACGATGATCTCATCGGATGAACCACGATGTCAAGGACTTAATCAATCCCGTATACAATTCCCTTTGTCTATCGGTATGATACTTGTCCGAGATTCGATCGTCGGTATCCCGATACCTTGTTCAATCTCGTTACCGGCAAGTCTCTTTACTCGTTCCGTAACACATCATCCCGTGATCAACTCCTTGATCACATTGTGCACATTATGATGATGTCCTACCGAGTGGGCCCAGAGATACCTCTCCGTTTACACGGAGTGACAAATCCCAGTCTCGATTCGTGCCAACCCAACAGACACTTTCGGAGACACCTGTAATGTACCTTTATGGCCACCCAGTTACGTTGTGACGTTTGGCGCACCCAAAGCACTCCTACGGTATCCGGGAGTTGCACAATCTCATGGTCTAAGGAAATGATACTTGACATTAGCAAAGCTTTAGCATACGAACTACACGATCTAGTGCTATGCTTAGGATTGGGTCTTGTCCATCACATCATTCTCCTAATGATGTGATCCCGTTATCAACGACATCCAATGTCCATGGTCAGGAAACCGTAACCATCTATTGATCAACGAGCTAGTCAACTAGAGGCTTACTAGGGACATGGTGTTGTCTATGTATCCACACATGTATCTGAGTTTCCTATCAATACAATTATAGCATGGATAATAAACGATTATCATGAACAAGGAAATATAATAATAACTAATTTATTATTGCCTCTAGGGCATATTTCCAACAGTCTCCCACTTGCACTAGAGTCAATAATCTAGTTCACATCGCCATGTGATTAATACTCACAGATCACATCGCCATGTGACTAACACCCAAGAGTTTATTAGAGTCAGTAGTCTAGTTCACATCACTATGTGATTAACACTCAATGAGTTCTAGGTTTGATCATGTTGCTTGTGAGAGAGGTTTTAGTCAACGGGTCTGAACCTTTCAGATCCGTGTGTGCTTTACAAATCTCTATGTCATCTGCTAGATGTAGCTACCACGTTCTATTCGGAGCTATTCCAAATAACTGTTCTACTTGGAGCTATTCTAAATTGTTGCTCCATTATACGTATCCGGTATCTCTACTCAGAGCTATCCGGATAGGTGTTAAGCTTGCATCGACGTAACCCTTTACGACGAACTCTTTTACCACCTCCATAATCGAGAAAAATTCCTTAGTCCACTGGTTACTAAGGATAACTTTGACCGATGTCCTGTGATCCATTCCTGGATCACTCTTGTATCCCTTGACTGACTCATGGCAAGGCACACTTCAGGTGCGGTACACAGCATAGCATACTGAAGAGCCTACGTCTTAAGCATAGGGGGCGACCTTCGTCCTTTCTCTCTATTCTGCCGTGGTCGAGCTTTAAGTCTTAACTTCATACCTTACAACTCAGACAAGAATTCCTTCTTTGACTGATCCATCTTGAACACCTTCAAGATCACGTCAAGGTATGTGCTCATTTGAAAGTACCATTAAGCGTTTTTTGATCTATCCTTATAGATCTTGATGCTCAATGTTCAAGTAGCTTAATCCAGGCTTTCAATTGAAAAATACTTTTCAAATAACCCTATATGCTTTCTAGAAATTCTACATCATTTCTGATCAACAATATGTCAACAACATATACTCATCAGAAATTCTAGAGTGCTCCCACTCACTTCTTTGGAAATACAAGTTTCTCATAAACTTTGTATAAACCAAAATCTTTGATCATCTCATCAAAGCATACATTCCAACTCTGAGATGCTTACTCCAGTCCTTAGAAGGATTTCTGGAGCTTTGCATACTCATTAGCATCTTTCAAGATTGACAAAACCTTCCGGTTGTATCACATACAACCTTTCCTCAAGAAAATCGTCGAGGAAACAATGTTTTGACATCCTATATGCAAGATTTCATAAATAATGCAGTAATCGCTAATATAATTCCAACAGACTCTTAGCATCGCTACGAGTGAGAAAGTCTCACCGTAGTCAACTCCTTGAACTTGTCGGAAAACATCTTAACGACAAGTCGAGCTTTCTTAATGGTGACATTTACCATCATTGTCCATCTTCCTTTTAAAATCCATATGTACCCAACAGCCTTACGACCATCAAGTAGTTCTTCCAAAGTCTACACTTTGTTTTCATATATGGATCCTCTCTCGGATTATATGGCCTCGAGCCATTTTGGAATCCAGGCCCACCATCGCTTCTCCATAGCTCGTAGGTTCATTGTTGTCTAGCAACATGACTTCCAAGACAGGATTACGTACCACTATAAAGTAGTACGCATTCTTGTCATCCCACGAGGTTTGGTAGTGACTTGATCTGAAGTTTCATGATCACTATCATAAGCTTCCACTTCAATTGGTGTAGGTGCCACAGGAACATCTCCCTGTGCCCTGTCACACACTAGTTGAAGAGACGGTTTAATAACCTCATCAAGTCTCCACCATCCTCCCACTCAATTCTTTCGAGAGAAACTTTTCCTCGAGAAAGGACCTGATTCTAGAAACAATCCCTTATTGCTTTCGGATCTGAGACAGGAGGTATACCCAACTGTTTTGGGTGTCCTATGAAGATGCATTTATCCGCTTTGGGTTCGAGCTTATCAGCCTGAAACTTTTTCACATAAGCGTCGCAGCCCCAAACCTTTTTTAAAAAATGACAGCTCAGGTTTCTCTAAACCATAGTTCATACGGTGTCATCTCATCGGAATTACGTGGTGCCCCTTTTAAAGTGAATGCGGTTGTCTCTAATGCCTAACCCATAAACTATCGTGGTAATTCGATAAGAGACATCATGGTATGCATCATATCCAATAGGGTGCACTTATGATGTTCGGACACACCATCACACTATGGTGTTCCAGGCTGTATTAGTTGTGAAACAATTTCCACAATGTCTTAATTCTGTGCCAAACTCGTAATTCAGATATTCATCTCTATGATCATATCATAGATATTTTATCCTCTTGTCACGACGATCTTTCAACTTCACCTTGAAATTACTTGAACCTTTCAATAATTCAGACTCGTGATTCATCAAGTAAATATACTCAACATTTACTCAAATCATCTGTGAAGTTAAAACATAACGATATCCACTACATGCCTCAGCACTCATTGGACTGCACACATCAAAATGTATTACTTCCAACAAGTTGCTTTCTAGTTCCATTTTACTGAAAAACGAGGCTTTCAGTCATCTTGCCCATGTGGTATGATTTGCATGTCTCAACTGATTCAAAATCAAGTGAGTCCAAACGGTCCATTTGCATGGAGTTTCTTCATGCATATACACCAATAGACATGGTTCGCATGTCTCAAACTTTTCAAAAATGAGTGAGTCCAAAGATCCATCAACATGGAGCTTCTTCATGCGTTTTATACCGATGTGACTTACGTGGCAGTGCCACAAGTAGGTGGTACTATCATTACTATCTTTTGGCATGAACATGTGTATCACTACAATCGAGATTCAATAAACCATTCATTTTAGGTGTAAGACCATTGAAGGCATTATTCAAATAAACAGAGTAACCATTATTCTCCTTAAATGAATAACCGTATTGCGATAGACATAATCCAATCATGTCTATGCTCAACGCAAACACCAAATAACCATTATTTAGGTTTAACACCAATCTCGATGGTAGAGGGAGCGTGCGATGCTTGATCATATCAACATTGGAAACACTTCCAACACATATCGTCAGCTCACCTTTAGCTAGTCTCCGTTTATTCCGTAGCTATTATTTCGAGTTACTAACACTTAGCAACCGAACCGGTATCTAATACCCTGGTGCTACTAGGAGTACTAGTAAAGTACACATCAACACAATGTATATCCAATATACTTCTATCGACCTTGCCAGCCTTCTAATCTACCAAGTATCTAGGGTAATTCTGCTCCAGTGGCTGTTCCCCTTATTACAGACGCACTTAGTCTCGGGTTTGGGTTCAACCTTGGGTTTCTTCACTAGAGCAGCAGCTGAATTGCCGTTTCATGAAGTATCCCTTCTTGCCCTTGCCCTTCTTGAAACTAGTGGTTTCACTGACCATCAACAATTGATGCTCCTTCTTGATTTCTACTTTCGTGGTGTCAAACATCGCGAATATCTCAAGGATCATCATATATGTCCCTGATATATTATAGTTCATCACGAAGCTCTAGCAGCTTGGTGGTAATGACTTTGGAGAAACATCACTATCTTATCTGGAAGATTAACTCCCACTCGATTCAAATGATTGTTGTACTCAGACAATCTGAGCACAAGCTCAACAATTGAGCTTTTCTCCCTTAGTTTGCAGGCTAAGAAAATCGTCGGAGGTCTTATACCTCTTGACGTGGGCACGAGCCTGAAATCCCAATTTCAGCCCTCAAAACATCTCATATGTTTCGCGACGTTTCAAAACTGTCTTTGGTGCCTCAACTCTAAAGCGTTTAACTGAACTATCATGTAGTTATCAAAACGTGTATGTCAGATGTTCGCAACATCTACAGACGACGTTCGAGGTTCAGCACACTGAGCGGTGCATTAAGGACATAAGCCTTCTAAGAAGCAATGAGGACAATCCTCAGTTTACGGACCTAGTCCGTATAATTGCTACTATCAACTTTCAACTAATTTTTCTCTAGGAACATATCTAAATAGTAGAACTAAAGCGCGAGCTACGACATAATTTGTAAAATCCTTTTGACTATGTTCAGGATAATTAAGTTCATCTTATGAACTCCCACTCAGATAGACATCCCTCTAGTCATCTAAGTGATTACATGATCCGAGTCAACTAGCCCGTGTCCGATCATCACGTGAGACGGACTAGTCAATGTCGGTGAACATCTTCATGTTGATCGTATCTTCTATACGACTCATGCTCGACCTTTCGGTCTTCTGTGTTCCGAGGCCATGTCTGTACATGCTAGGCTCGTCAAGTTAACCCTAAGTGTTTTGCGTGTGTAAATCTGTCTTACACCCGTTGTATGTGAACGTTAGAATCTAACACCCGATCATCACGTGGTGCTTCGAAACACGAACTGTCGCAACGGTGCACAGTTAGGGGAGAACACTTCTTGAAATTGTTGTAAGGGATCATCTTGTTTACTACCGTCGTTCTAAGCAAATAAGATGTATAAACATGATAAACATCACATGCAATCAAATAGTGACATGATATGGCCATCATCACTTTGCTCCTTTTGATCTCCATCTTCGGGGCTCCATGATCATCATCGTCACCGGCATGACACCATGATCTCCATCATCGTGTCTTCATGAAGTTGTCTCGCCAACTATTACTTCTACTACTATGGCTAACGGTTAGCAATAAAGTAAAGTAATTACATGACGTTTAAGTTGACACGCAGGTCATAAATAAATAAAGACAACTCCTATGGCTCCTGCCGGTTGTCATACTCATCGACATGCAAGTCGTGATTCCTATTACAAGAACATGATCAATCTCATACATCACATATATCATTCATCACATCCTTTGGCCATATCACATCACATAGCATACCCTGCAAAAACAAGTTAGACGTCCTCTAATTGTTGTTTGCATGTTTTACGTGGCTGCTATGGGTTTCTAGCAAGAACGTTTCTTACCTACGCAAAGACCACAACGTGATATGCCAATTGCTATTTACCCTTCATAAGGACCCTTTTCATCGAATCCGATCCGACTAAAGTGGGAGAGACAGACACCCGCCAGCCACCTTATGCAACTAGTGCATGTTTGTCGGTGGAACCGGTCTCACGTAAGAGTACGTGTAAGGTTGGTCCGGGCCGCTTCATCCCACGATGCCGCCGAATCAAGATAAGACTAGTAACGGCAAGCATATTGAACAAAATCAATGCCCACAACTACTTTGTGTTCTACTCGTGCATAGAATCTACGCAATAGACCTAGCTCTGATACCACTGTTGGGGAACGTAGCAGAAATTCAAAAATTTCCTACGTGTCACCAAGATCTATCTATGGAGAGACTAGCAACGAGGGGGAGGAGAGTGCATCTACATACCCTTGTAGATCGCTAAGCGGAAGCGTTCAAGTGAACGGGGTTGATGGAGTCGTACTCGTCGTGATTCAAATCACCGATGACCAAGTGCCGAACGGACGGCACCTCCGCGTTCAACACACGTACAGCCCGGTGACGTCTCCCACGCCTTGATCCAGCAAGGAGAGAGGAAGAGGTTGAGGAAGACTTCATCCAACAGAAGCACAACGGCGTGGTGGTGGTGGAGGAGCGTGGCTATCCTGCAGGGCTTCGCCAAGCACCACAGAAGAGGAGGAAGAAGAGACGCAGGGCTGCACCAAGAGAGATTGAATCGCACGTGTTGTGGGCAGCCCCTTAGGCCTCATATATATAGGGGAAGGGGAGGGGCTGCGCCCCCTCTAGGGTTCCCACCCCAAGGGGGGCGGCAGCCCTAGATGACCAAGGGGTGGCGGCCAAGGGGGGGAAGGAGAGGGAGGCGCAGGGTGTATGGGCCTTAGGGCCCATATGCCCTTAGGGTTTGCCCCCTCTCCCCTTCTAGGCGCATGGGCCTTAGTGGGGCTGGTGCCCTTGGCCCATGTAGGCCAAGGAGCACTCCCTACAGCCCATGTGGCCCCCCGGGGCAGGTGGCCCCACTTGGTGGACCCCCGGGACCCTCCCGGTGGTCCCGGTACGTTACCGATAAACCCCGAAACTTTTCCGGTGACCAAAACAGGACTTCCCATATATAAATCTTTACCTCCGGACCATTCCGGAACTCCTCGTGACGTCCGGGATCTCATCCGGGACTCCGAACAACATTCAGTAACCACATACAAACTTCCTTTATAACCATAGCGTCATTGAACCTTAAGTGTGTAGACCCTACGGGTTCGGAAGACATGCAGACATGACCGAGACGTTCTTCGGTCAATAACCAACAGCGGGATCTGGATACCCATGTTGGCTCCCACATGTTCCACGATGATCTCATCGGATGAACCACGATGTCAAGGACTTAATCAATCCCGTATACAATTCCCTTTGTCTATCGGTACGATACTTGTCCGAGATTCGATCGTTGGTATCCCGATACCTTGTTCAATCTCGTTACCGGCAAGTCTCTTTACTCGTTCCGTAACACATCATCCCGTGATCAACTCCTTGATCACATTGTGCACATTATGATGATGTCCTATCGAGTGGGCCTAGAGATACCTCTCCGTTTACACGGAGTGACAAATCCCAGTCTCGATTCGTGCCAACCCAACAGACACTTTCGGAGACACCTGTAATGTACCTTTATAGCCACCCAGTTACGTTGTGACGTTTGGCACACCCAAAGCACTCCTACGGTATCCGGGAGTTGCACAATCTCATGGTCTAAGGAAATGATACTTGACATTAGCAAAGATTTAGCATACGAACTACACGATCTAGTGCTATGCTTAGGATTGGGTCTTGTCCATCACATCATTCTCCTAATGATGTGATCCCGTTATCAACGACATCCAATGTCCATGGTCAGGAAACCGTAACCATCTATTGATCAACGAGCTAGTCAACTAGAGGCTTACTAGGGACATGGTGTTGTCTATGTATCCACGCATGTATCTGAGTTTCCTATCAATACAATTATAGCATGGATAATAAACGATTATCATGAACAAGGAAATATAATAATAACTAATTTATTATTGCCTCTAGGGCATATTTCCAACAGAGCTCCTCTCAACTAGCGAGGTGGGACTAAACATTATGCACTGCGGATGGCAGCGCACCACCTTTAGTACCGGTTGGCGGCTCCAACCGGTACTAAAGGGGGGTCTTTAGTACCGGTTGGAGCCACCAACCCGTACTAAAGGTCACCACCTCTTTAGTACCGGTTCGTGGCACGAACCGGTACTAATGAGTGCCGCCCGCCTAGCCGTTGGAACCGGTATTAATGGTCACATTAGTGCCGGTTCAATTACAAACCGGGACGAATGAGTTTCACATTAGACCCTTTTTCTACTAGTGGTTGGTGGCTCCAACCGGTACTAAAGACCCCCCCCCCCTTTAGTACCGGTTGGAGCCATCAACCCGTGCTAAAGGCCACCACCTCTTTAGTACCGGTTCGTGGCACGAACCGGTACTAATGAGCGCCGCCTGCCTAGCCGTTGGAACCGGTATTAATGGTCACATTAGTGCCAGTTCAATTACAAACCGGGACTAATGAGTTTCATATTAGACCCTTTTTCTACTAGTGCCTCCCGAGTAAGCAAATCTGTTTATTTCTATGCCACTGACAGGTGAAATCCATAGCAGAATTCGAACTAGCAACTTCTCCAAGCAAACATCAAAGATTAGCCACTGCAGCACCGGCCATTCTTTGTATCTGGTAATGGATTTGAATTCAAGATATGTATTGCACGGGATTTGCTGCTTGCGAGCGTCTCTCATCACCCCTTTTTTTCCCTGGTCCAGTGAGTACCCAAAAATTCGGTGAGCAAGAATGTTTTTGATATTGGTCAAATAAAATTATTATTTTTGAATATAAAAGGTCAGGTATTGTCAAATAGAGCTCGTATGCATATATTTTTCACATGACAGTTTTTTTCCAAGTGAAAAGGTGCGCGAACCAGCTTGCAAACCTGAGCCATTTTAGTGTTATATTCAATGTTTTTCAAAAAATCAGTGAGCACAGAATGTTTTTTATATTGTTCTTTTATTGGATTTAAAAAGTCAGATATTGACAAATAGAGCTCATATATATGCATATGTTTTTCACATAACGACTTTCTTCCAAGTTATAAGGCCGGCGAACCATCTTGCAATAACCGGACCTTTTTAGCGTTATATTCGACCCTTTAAAAAAATGGTGAGCACCAAATAATTTTGATATCATTTTTTTAATTTAAAAGGTCAGATATTGTCAAATAGTGTTCATATGCATATGTTTTCCACATAACAACTTTCTTACAAGTGATAAGGCGACAAACTTGCAAAAATGGAACCTTTGTAGCGTTATATTCAATGCTTTAAAAAAACAGGTGAGCACTGAATGTTTTTGATTTTTTTTATTTAGAAGATCAAATATTGTAAAATAGAGCTCATATGCATATTTTTTTCACATAACAAATTTCTTCCAAGTGAAATGGCGGGTGAACCATCTTGCAAAAAAGTGGACCCTTTTAGCGTTATGCTCAGCATTTTAATAGAAAAATGAAGAGGTGTTTGCACTTAAATAATTCAAATTTGAAATTTATTCAAAAACTTCAAACAAAAAATACTGAAAAATTCCGAGTTTCTTTAGTACTCACTGGACAGGGAAAAAGGGGGTGATGAGAGAGGCACGCAAGCAGCAAATCCCACGCAATACATATTTTGGATTCAAATCCATTACCGGATAGAGTATATAGAAGACATCATGTCCTAAATAACAAAGAGTGGCCGCTGGTGCAGTGGCTAATCCTTTGATGTGTGTGAGGAGACGTTGCTAATTCGAATCCGGCTAAGACGTTGTTAGTTTATGTTTTGTACGCCACTGACATGTGACATCCACACACATATATATGTAGTGTGGGCCAGCTCATGCACAGGTTAACGGAGAACTAACGGGAAATGACGGAAATGTAGGTAAATGTACCTGAAACACAAGTTGTATGAATTTGTACATCGAATGCAAGTTTATGTACCAAAACCGCAATTAACTCTCGAAAATACAAGAAAATGTTTTCTTTCCGAGAGGCACGATCGTAGCTCTCGCAGAAGCAAATTTGTGCCTCTACAAGAAGTAAAGCTACGCCTCTCACGGAAGGAAAAAGAAAACGTGTTATGTCCCTCCTGCCTCCATGAGAAGTAAATATGTGCTTCTCGCGAAAAAAAAAACGTGATTTTTTTCCCTTTCCGACCATGCCTCTTACGGAAGCAAATTCGTCCCTCCAGAAAAAGTAAATCTAGAAGAAAAAAAAAGACAGCCGTGCCTCTCACAAAAGCAAATCTATGCCTCCAGGAGAAGTAAATATAATCCTAAGAAAAAACGAGGGAAACCAAAAAGCAAAAAAAATATCTTAAAGCGCAAAAATGCGTACAGGGAAAAAATCTGAAGGGAATGCCCATAGCACGACACGTGGCGGCGTGGATGAGAGCACACGAAGTGACGCGTTCCTAGCCCACCGCAAATGGCTATAAAATATTATTATTTTTAGCTGAACAATATGAGTCTCTAAAACAATGGTTTATTTATAAACCTATTGAAGACACCAAAAATGACGCCCTCGCAGCTTTGCTAGTTTGGCCAGAGAGAATGTTAAGCCTGTGTTAGGTTCAGTCATACTACTACTCTGGTCAGTGACTACTAAATATGCCGGTTCAGTTCATCTATGTTTTCTATCCAAACGGCGTCCAAACATGGGAATGAGGTCAGAACTATATTCGCAGGAGAAAGTAAATCACGGGCGTAAAACAAAACCGGTGGAAAATAATATCTCGTGTTTTTAATTTAAACCATCTGCATTCTAGCGTGAAGTCTCACAAGTGTTTTGTCGCCTTGTTGGACGACCAATAGAACATTACTCTTAATCTATTTCTTCTAGGAGAACGATAAGTTTTCAGCATACACTGTACATACTTGTAGTAGTACTACACGTTGCACATACAGAAAACACAATTTATTTACTTACATTAATTTCTTTCACCCAGGATAAATTTAGCATTTCCCATATATACCTAAAATAACGTCACGTACAACTCAGTGCATCTGACTATACAACTCACTGTTGAGCATGGTGTCCTGTGTCGTCGACCTCACTCCGAATACTGATGCCATTATTTTTCAAAAAGCCTGAGTACCAGTGAGCAGAGAGCCTGGCTTCTCGTGGCCGCGCTTCGTCATCAAAGTCGACACGATACATGCCAAACCCTAACTTGTACCCTGCTAAGAACTCAAAGATGTCCAGGAAGTTCCACACGAAGTAACCTTTCACATTGGCTCCGTTTCTGCAGAGGAAAAACTGCACCATGGTAACTGAACTCTGAAGGTTTCACAAAAATTCTTGGCGGAATTTGTTTGAATGGCTTACCTTAATGCATCCAGTGTGCTCCCTATGTAGGTCTTCAAGTATTCCACCCTGTCGGTGTCATCGAGAATGTCATTCGCGGCTGCCTTGCCTGAAGAGAGATCATGTCTAAACTTCATCACGTTTACCGAATCGATTAATTTTAGATGAGAACTGAATCAAAGTTTGGAGATCAGTGTGACCAGAAAGTAGTTCGACTTGCCATTCTCTTGGACATAAATGGGGAGGCCCCCATAGGCTTCTGTCAGATACTCCAGCACAAGTCGCAATCCTTCTGGGTCGTCTGGATAAACCGTTGGGACGTACTGCACTCAAGAGAACAAGTTACATGAACCAGAATTCCCACTTCAACTACCTCATGTTCAAAACAGCTGAAACAAGTGGCATCTTTGACAAACATAGTGGGAACCTTTACCTCGCTTGTTGCTGGGTCTGTTCTAGAACCTGCATCACAGAAACATATATCCTGTAAGTATATGTTTCCAAAGCTTCGACAAACTATTTGGTCAATATATATGTTTAATGAATCAAATTCCCACTGAACTGATGAACAATGCAGCAATACGCCGATGCAGATACAAAATTTGATTACCTCTCTGGTAAACTGACATGTCTGCTGCATAGTCACGAACACCTTCCTTTAAAGGGCGATCATTCACATAGACAGAATAATAATGATTTATTCCTATGAAATCAATAGTGCCCTTAACAAATTCAGATTGGGATTTTGTGAAGGATGGGAGGCGGGAACCAACATTCATCTTCATCGATTGTGGGTAATCTCCGAACACCAAGGGTCCTAGTGTCCTACACAATAACACAAGCCGATTAGTTAGCTCCATGTTTGTTGCACATTCAGCTGCAGAATCCGGAAGCAAAGATAAGAATCTAAATGACATACCAGCCAAACATGAAGTCTTGATATCTTTTAGTTGCTTCTAAATCCACAGTAGAGTTCGTCAAAGGATAAGTCCAAAATGAGTAGACGTTTATGCCAACAACTCCCTTTTGCACAGCCTACACCCGAGACAATTTTTGTGACCACACACATTTTTGCATATGAAATACATTGTGTTGAACTAAAATAATTCTGTTTTTGTTTATTTGAACCTTTAAAATAAGTCTGTTTGTGTAATTCATGAGATCCTATGTCAAAAAATTGGAAAATCTTATACAGAGAAATTGCAATCCTGAAGACACCGTAAAAATTGTAATGCTCACAAATACTGTTTTCTTTACTGGTTTAATAATACTGGTGTTTCTGTATTAAAATTAGATGAAAACTTAAATCTTAATAGTTTACTTGTTTGAAAGAAGTTGGAGAATGTGCTGGCAAAAAGAGTTATTGTTAATTTGAGCACACGATAAACTCACTTGATATTGTTCTCTGTAAAGTCTTGTAGCTGATGCATGTGCCAGTATCATGTTATGAGCTGCTATGTACGGCTCCACGGTTGAGTTCCCGGTGGTACATTTTGTTATTCCAAAAGGATCGGAACAACGTCCAGGTGCAAATATTCCACTATCGTAAGATGCAATTGGGCCGATATTAGGTTCGTCTATCGTGGTCCAGTATGAAACCCTGTCTCCAAACTCTCTGAAACACACATCTGCAAATGCTGTGAAATCCTCCCTGCATTTTGCAGTACCATCGATGAGGAAATATCACTAGGAAAGTAGGAATAATCATTTTTGACAACATTTTGCAGAGGCTACCTCCTTTATCCAATTTCTATAAAAAGGTTGGTTATTTCTCAGCTTTGGAGCAATTTCATCCACAAAGGAAAAGGCACAGGATCTTACACAATTCTAGGGCTTAACCATCCTCCATACTCATCATCCAAAACTTGTGGGAAATCGAGATGGTAAAGCATGACATGGATTTGAATCCCTAACGAAACAAGAAGGCCGTAGGGTTTAGATAGTGAAGTATTAAAGAACAATAACTTTTAGCTAACTATGATAAATTTCCACGTCTTGTCATGTATTATACTTTTGAATGATGAAATATCTTGTCCGTACAACAAAATTTAGAAACTTCTACAAATACGCGTACCATGTTTCACTAGCTCATTTATGAGGTTATTGTAGTACTCTAACCCCTTTGGATTGACAGCCCCCCTCCCGTCTGCAAATTTCAGTATCAAACCAAAGATCAGTCATCATTATTGTAGAAACTCATAGTATAGCACAACGAGAAATATTGTGGAAAGCTTTTACTTGGAACAAGCCTTGACCAGGAGATGGAGAATCTGTAAGCCTCTAAGTTTGTGTCGGCCATGAGCTTGACATCATCCTGAAACATCAGGTGATGTCACTAGTGTAAACCAAAACAAACAGCCCTGAATTCCCTTCCACAAAATTGTTCATATAATTCGATGCGAAACAAGAAGGATAACGTGTTATTTTCTCATGGGATCAATCAAAGAGAAAACGTAGAAGCAATTCAACCATGGTTTTTCTGCGAGAGGGAGGCAATGCAAACTATGACGGTGGTTACCTTGTACTTGTGGTATCCATCAGAAGCGATATCGCCCGTGCTTTTGTCTGGCATTTTCCCTATCAAACAGAGAACAAATTGTCAATGAAATAAGGAGAAAAAAAACTGTATGGCAAGGATATATTTTGTCTGCCATTTTTCCTATCAAACAAGCCTGGGTTCATTAGTTACCAGCGTGAGTGAAGGTGTCCCAGATGCTTGGGCTCCTGCCGTCCTCAGCCACGGCGCCCTCATACTGCATAAAAAACAGAGCAAATTAACCAGAGAAGCAGAGCAAGAGAAACCAGCTAGTATACACACACCAGCTGACCAAGGGAAACAAATGCATTCTTACCTGGTACGCGGAGGTGGCGGCGCCGAAGACGAAGTCCGGCGGGAAGTCGGTCCGCGTGAAGCCGAGAGCCGGAGGAGCCGCGTCGCCATGGGAGGCGGAGAGAAGCAGCAGGAGCAGGAGGGAGGATAAGGCCATGGCAGTGGCAGATACAGTACCGCGCTTGCAAATCGCGACCACTAGGCACGTTACCTTTTATCTTTACTGTTCCAACTGCATGGTCCACGCCTTGGTTTCTCCGAATCAAATGGGCGGTGCTGCGATTATGCTTGGCCCGGCCCCTGCTTCGTCGACCCCTGAATAGTACACGTCGTGCTCTGTTTGGTACTTGTGTTGGGTAGCTCTCTCGCCGAACGATTTTGTAGACTAGCACAAGAAACAAACACACTACCGAACGATTTTGTAGACTAGCCTTTTTGAAAGCAGGGTGGCTGTTTCTCCACATAGTCCAGCAGCAACCACCAATCGAGCCTCGCCTACGGTGCAACGGAAAACCACATGATGAGATGAGATGAGATACTTCTGTGGTGATAACGGACCAGATGACGATATTGCCCAAGTCCTTTTTTTTATGGGAGTGATATTGCCCAACGGAAAGCCACGTTTCAGCATAACCTCCCCGCTAAACGTATAAAGGACAATATGGATCTTTGACAAATCGTACTCCCTTTCGTATGTATGGTGGATCGCCTGCCGGCTCACTGTTTCATTCTAACCACAACAACCAACAGTGAAAGCTCCCTTGATGTGCTTTATTACTAGTTCTTCTTGTTGTTCTTGTGCGACAGAGCGCACTGCCATCCATGACCAGTTTTTCTTCTTCTTTTTCTTTTTTTCTCTTTCTCCATCTTTTTTCATTTTCTTTTTCCTTTTTAAAATTCACAAACTCATTTTTAAAATCGCCAAAATATCTCACATTCGTGACCATTGTTTCAAATCCATGAATATTTCTTAAAAAATTCATGAATATTTTCTTAAATTCACAAACTTTTTTCAAATCCCAGATTTTTTTTCAAATGTATGAATGTTTTTAAATCCACAGCTCATTCAAATTTTTAGGAAACATTTTTGAATTTGTGAAAAAATTGAAAACAGGGAAACATTATAAAATTATAAACAAAATTTGGAAAAGCGAACATTTCTTGGAACTGTGAATATTTTCTAAAATAGGAACACCTTTTTAAACTTTGAACAAAATTCGACGGCACGTTTTTTTCGAATTTACAAAACCTTTTTTAATTGTTAACATTTTTTGAATTTTTTTAACATCGATTAATGAGTATGAAAAAATGGAAACCTGAACAAAACTTGGAAATTCTGAACATTTAGGAATTTTTTGAACATTGATTAATAAGATTGAAAAAATCTAAATTCTGAATTTTTTCAAATATGGAAATTTTTTGAAACAATGGACAAAATTTGAAAAGGTGAAATATTTTGAACATTTGAATAAAATTTTGAAATTCAAAAAAAAATTGAATTGATGAAAAATGTAAACAATAGACATAAAAAAGAAAAGGTGAAACAAAACGAAAAAGGAAAGAAAAAGAAACATAAAAAAGAAAATAGGAGAGAAGATAAAATGAAAAAATGAAAACAAAAGGGGAAAATGGTTCATGAACCTCCTAGAAGGTTCCCAAAACCAGGAACACTTTTTTTGCAACTTTTGTTTTGAAAATCTTCAAAAAAATCAAATTGTGAACATTTTTTCAAAATTGATGAACATTTTCCAAATCCGCGAGTGCTTGGGTTGGACAAACAGGCGCCCGAGTGGAGCGATGTCGTCGCCTAGTTGGGGCAAGGCCTAAGCGTTTTTTTCTTTCCTATTCTACTTTTTTCACTTTTTTCGTTTTTCTTCTCTTTTTCGTCAATTTATTTTTCTCCTTTTTGAAATTTGTTGTTCCTTTTGAAAACTGTTCAAACCGGGCACCATGGCATGTTGTTTGAGTTTTCGACAAGTTTTGCGCGTGAAGCCAAGAGCAAGGGCCGCGCCATGGGCGGTGAGAAGCAGGAGGAGAAAGAGGGAGGATAAGGCCATGGCAGTGGCAGACATCGCACATGCAAATCGCGACCGCTACGTACCTTACCTTTTATCTTTATTGTACCTCCGTGTCAAACTGTTCCAACTGCATCGTCCACAGCTTCGTCTCTCGGAATCAACCCCTGATACTACAAGTCGTGCTCTGTTTGGTAGGAGTACTTGTGTTAGGTCCCTTTCTCACTTTGTAGGAACACAAGAAACAAACGCACTACCGAACGATTTTCCACAGCACAGTCCGGCAACCACAAATCGAGCCTCACGGTGCAACGGAAAATCACATGATAAGATCGTACTTTTGTGGAGACGGGTGATAACGCACCCGATGACGATATTGCCCTAGTCACTTCGGTAGAAAGAATAGCCAAAAACTGACACCCCTTGTATTGGATTTCTTCTACCGAATCTTATCTCACATCTCGTAACTTATCTTGTACCCCCTCCGTTTCAAATTACTTGTCACGGGTATAGATGTATCTAGATGTATTTTAGTTCTAAATACATTCATTTCTGCGACGAGTAATTTGAAACAGAGGGAGTACTACTATATATCTTATATATCTAAATAGTTATACCTTTTATTAACATATTTTTCTCAAAATACAACCATGATACCTCAATGTGCAACATGCATAAAACAAATATAAAAAACACGCATACGAAAAGGCTCACCTTAACTACAATCACGCAAAAAAAAATTCCACCTCGACGTACAAACATGCACGATAATTGACACTTTATCGTGTTACGTATTTTTTATAAATATCTTACAACAATACAATAATTAAATACAATAAAATCATACACATTTTCACTTTTAGTTCTCATATTATTATTCAAATGGTACACTTAATTATTATTTTCATCATTGAAGCACTGCTATTTCATTTCGCATGAAAATTGGCAAGCACGCTTGTTACACTAAAGTTAATATCTACACACAAAAATCAGAATTTTTTAAATTTATTTTTAATTTACTTTTCACCAGGGAGCGCATGCTCCCTAGAGGCTAGAGCCAAAACTCACCTAGCATATCGTTACAACCAAATCTCACTAAAATATATTTCCAAACATCCCTGCGACAATGCGCATGTCATCATCTAGTATAACTAAGCAGTTGATCCCCATTGACATATTTTAACATGCAACTATGCCACCACAAAATCCAATAATGCATGACAAGTGGGACCTAAATGTCATAGTTAGACATAGAGATTTATTTCGGTTGTGTGCTGACCAGCGGGAGCACACACGTCGTATAGGCACGATTAATGGATACAAATAGGAAATACACGACATGTGAGCACCTTCCACTGCTACAGACGGGAAATATCATCGTATTTGGACGTCGAGGCAAGTTTGAACACCGGTTTCATGTAGTTTATACAACTTTAAAAGCAGAAATGACCAACCACATGTTTAGGCACCAAAGGGAGTGAGGGATACCATGAGAGAATATATGTAAGGTGTGCCGGGAAGGCGGGCCTTTTGTTTATGTGCATATACTGACAAATGGAACCCTACATGTAGGGATGAAAACCGAGCAAAAATGAACGGATATGGGTGTTACTACATTTGTTTTTTTTTTTTGCAGAACCGAAAACGAATACAAAAACTCCGGAAATGAATACATAAATAGATACTATCGAATACGGACACAGACCGAATACAAAACGGGTACGGAAACAGAAGTGTGTGTTGACTGGAACTTAAACCAGCCTTGAATCATAGAGAAATACACACAAGAAACAAACAAAATTAATGAGTTGTTAACATGCACTAGTAGAAAAATGGCCTATTGTCCCGGTTTGTAAGGGCCTTTTGTCCCGGTTCCTGAACCGGGACTAAAGGGTCGGTACTAATGCCCTGTCCCTTTAGTCCCGGTTCAATCCAGAACCGGGACAGATGGGCCTCCACGCGGCCTGTGCGCGGAGTCCAGGCAGGAGGGCCTTTGGTCCCGGTTGGTGGCACCAACCGGGCCCAATAGGCATCCACGCATCAACATTTCTGTGGTTGAGGTTTTTGTTTTTTTAAAGGGGGAGGGGGGGGGGGGTTTGGGGGGTTAATTTAGGTGTTTCATATATTGTGTTAGTTAGCTATAATTAATAGAGAGAAGTGTCCTCTCTTATGTCCGTGCTTGGTCGACGCTACGTACTATACATACGTATAGAGAGGACTAGATACGCTAGCTAGCTAGTAAGCAAACGAAGGAAACAGAAGATCGTCATGAACATATATGCATACAGAGAGAAGTGATATCGACCACCTCTCCTTCTCCGAGAGATTGGTCGAACAACAAGTTCTCGTATATCTATATGACACTACCGGCTACATATATACAATAATTATCTCTTACAAATATAATGTCCTAACATACGGA
Organism: Triticum monococcum; assembly: GCA_034509565.1. Classification (NCBI taxonomy): domain Eukaryota; kingdom Viridiplantae; phylum Streptophyta; class Magnoliopsida; order Poales; family Poaceae; genus Triticum; species Triticum monococcum. Next base: position 745,691,799 of record CM067843.1, on the reverse strand, counting down.
CTCATGGTCCACATAGTATTCTCCGTCTTCAGTGATCACGTGGTCAAGAAAGAATGCCGCCAATTCCTCTTGAATTGCTCGCATGCGAGCTGGTGCTAGGAGTTCATCCCGCTTCCGAAACATCTAATTTGAAGAAGGGGGTCAATACATATATATATGAATGAATGAAACTCAACACAAATGATGGTAATAAAATAAAATTGTGAATGTTGTTATTTACGCACTTCATATTGTTCGTTAGAGTAGCCCCGCTCACAGGTCGTGTGGCGGATGGACTCGCAAACGTAGTATCTGGAGAAATCATTCCCTTGTTCCTGCCACAACCAACAAGAAATAGAGGTCAACCAAACTGATAAGCAAGAATGCCAAATGGTATTGATGAAACTAGCGCTTGAATCAATAGGAGATGCTCGGAACATGCTACTATAGTACTTACTTTCGGGTGTCTAAATTGCAGCTTCTTCGGGAGTCCCGGAGCTTTTTTGGTGAATTTTTTCCAAACCCTGCCAGACAAAGAAAACAATTACTTGATATATCAGGAAATGAACAAAGTTGCTGATATGGTGGATAATGATCGATTTAACTTACTTCTCGAGCATTTGAGTCATGTCCTCATAGTCCTGGGGATCTTTTAGTCCTGAGTCTAAGACGGTTACTAGTCCCTGCTCAAGCTTAATCTCTAGGAGAATATAGTGGAAACTGCACACGCATGCATAACTTATCAATTACATTACTATAACCTTGACTAATATATAAGGGAAACCGAATATGCACAAGACAGTAACACTCACTTGAAGTTGTAAGGAAAGAGTATTATATCTTTGTTTTCATTTATTACCAACGATCGTAGCAAGTTGGCCTCGGTATCCGTGGCATGAAATTTAACCTGAGTTGCATCTATGGGATTTGTGTTAATGAACCCAATATCACCAATTTGTCTTTTCTTCAATTCGACGATCTTCAATCTGCATAATATAGTGAGGATAATTATAAATACATGCAATGAAAGAGCTGAGCTATATAGAAAGACTTAATGACAGAAGTAGTACTACTTACAGACAGTAGCAGGTGACCATTGCTTTATCGAGGGCCAATTGATTGAAAAACTGAAAGAACTCCTCAAATGGAACAGGCAACAGTTCAATTCCAACGAGGTCATGCTCCTTTTTAACTCTCAAATACAAAGTACTCCTCCCCCCAGACTCTCTGCAGTGAAAGCTCCCTTGATGTGCTTTATTACTAGTTCTTCTTGTTGTTCTTGTGTGACAGAGCGCAGTGCCATCCATGACCAATTTTTTTCTTCTTTTTTCTTTTTTTCTCTTTCTCCATCTTTTTTCATTTTCTTTTCCCTTTTTAAAATTCACAAACTCATTTTTAAAATCGCCAAAATATCTCACATTCTTGAACTTTTCACATTCGTGAACATTGTTTCAAATCCATAAATATTTTTTAAAAAATTCATGAATACTTTCTTAAATTCACAAACTTTTTTCAAATCCCAGATTTGTTTTTCAAATGTATGAATGTTTTTAAATCCACAAGCTCATTCAAATTTTTAGGAAACATTTTTGAATTTCTGAAAAAATTGAAAACAGGGAAACATTATAAGATTATAAACAATATTTGGAAAAGCGAACATTTCTTGGATCTGTGAATATTTTTTTTAATAGGAACACCTTTTTAAACTTTGAAAAAAATTCGACGGCACGATTTTTTTCGAATTTACAAAACCTTTTTAAATTGTTAACATTTTTTGAATTTTTTAACATCGATTAATGAGTATGAAAAAATGGAAACCTGAACAAAACTTGGAAATTCTGGACATTTAGGAATTTTTTGAACATTTATTAATAAGATTGAAAAAATCTAAATTCTGAATTTTTTTCAAATATGGACAATTTTTGAAACAATGGACAAAATTTGAAAAGGTGAAATATTTTGAAAATTTGAATAAAATTCTGAAATTTGAATTGATGATAAATGTAAACAATAGACATAAAAAAGAAAAGGTGAAACAACACGAAAAAGGGAAGAAAAATAAACATAAAAAATAAAATAGGAGAGAAGATAAAAAGAAAAAAATGAAAACAAAAGGGGAAAAATGGTTCATGAACCTCCTAGAAGGTTCCCAAAACCAAGAACAGTTTTTTTGCAGCTTTGTTTTCGAAAATATTCAAAAAAAATCAAGTCGTGAACATTTTTTCAAAATCGATGAACATTTTTCAAATCCGCGAGTGCTTGGGTTGGACGAACAGGCGCCCGAGTGGAGCGATGTCGTCGCCTAGCGTTTTCTTTTCTTTTCTATTCTGCTTTTTTTCTCTTCACTTTTTTTGTTTTTCTTCTCTTTTTCGTCAATTTATTTTTCTCCTTTTTTAAATTTGTTGTTCCTTTTGAAAACTGTTCAAAAAATATATATCGACAGGGCACCATGCCATGTTGTTTGAGTTTTCGACAAGTTTTGCGCGTGAAGCGAAGAGCAAGGGCCGCGCCATGGGCGGTGAGGAGCAGGAGAAAAGAGGGGAGATAAGGGCAGACATCGCACATGCAAATCGCGACCACTACGTACCTTACTCCTTCCATTCCAAAATATAGTGCGCCCGCGCTTTCTGAAGTCCAACTTTGACCATAAATTTAATCAACGAGACCAACTGCGACGGGAGAAAGAATTATATAATTGAAAACTTCTTTCGAATACGAATTCACTGATATAATTTCTGCTCCCGCCGCAGTCGGTCTTGATAATTAAATTTACAGTCAAAGTTGAAGCACAGGGATAGAGAAAGCACTACATTGTGGAATGGAGGGAGTACCTTTTATCTTTACTACACCTCCGTGTCAAACTGTTCCAACTGCATCGTCCACAGCTTCGTTTCCCGGAATCAAATGGACGGTGCTTCCTGCTTGGTCCAGCCCCTAAATTGTCGACGCCTTGATAGTATAAGTCGTGCTCTGTCTGGTACTCCCTCTGTTCTAAATTACTTGTCTTGGATTTGTCTAGATACAGATATATCTAGACTCATTTTAATGCTAGATACATTCGTATCTAGACAAATCTAAGACAAATAATTCGGAAGGAAGGGAGTACTTGTGTTGGGTCGCTTTCTCGCTTTGTGTAGGAAGAAGAAACAAACGCACTACCAAACGATTTTATAGAGTAGCCTTATGGAAAGCAGGGTGGCTGTTTTCCCACACAGTCCAGCAACCACAAATCGAGCCTCACGGTGCAACGGAAAATCACATGATGAGATACGCCTGTGGTGAAACCAATCCACAAATAAAACATGCATACAAAAAGGCTCACCTTGAGTACAATCATGCAGAGGAAAGTCCACCTCGACGTACAAAAATGCATGATAATTTGCACTTTATTATGCTATTTATATTTCATAGATATCTTACAACTATACAATAACTAAATACAATAAAATCATACATAATTTCACTTTTAGTTCTTACATTATTATTCCAAATATTTATGCTCAATGTAACGAAATCTCATTAGAAATATATTGCAAACATCACCGTATGAACGTGGATTTTTTATCCAAAAAGACCATCTGCCAAGTCGAATTAATAAAAAAAACTACCTTTGAATTTTTTTGACAAAAGAGACCAGCTAGGCCGTGATGACAGGAGCGCCAACCGACATGTGGCACCTGCCGCCACGGGGGGAGGCGGCCGGACCTGCCGCCACAACACCAGGCGGCAGCCCTGAAATGACTGAAATCCGGCGAGGCCTGCTTCTGGAACGGAACAGCCTGTGGTTGATGGCCCCCGCCGCTACACACCGTGGCGGCAGGTCTGCAGCAGCAGCAGACGGCTCTCTCGTTCTATTCTTTGTTTTTCCTGTGTTGTTAGCTAGTGTGAAATATGCACGTTTGAATCAATTTAAAGGTCGATTTTGAAGGTGATGTAGTTGAAGAAAAGATAGATCAAGGTAAGATGTATCCATTTTTTGTGTTTTTCGCTCACATGCACGATGGTTTCGTACTGTATGATTAGTTGTAACTTTGTATTCTCTGATGTATTAGGCATGTGATAATAAGTTGGGGATTGTTTTGTAGCATTTGGAAAGTACAAGACCATCATGCATGTAAGCGAAAAACATAAAAATGGATAGATCTCATCTGGATCTATCTTTTCTTCAACTACAACATCTTCAAAATCGGTCTTCAAATTGATTTAAATTTCAGTCAAACTTGCATATTTTCACACTTGCTAAACCAAGTAAAACAGAGAGCCTTTGTCGAAAAAAAAGTAAAACAGAGAGCAGAACGACACAGCCGAGCTGCTGTTGGAGACTTGCCACCACGGTGTGTGGCGGCAGGGCCCACCAGCCCATCCAATTCCGTTGCAGCAGCTGGTCTGGCCCGGTTTTCGGTAATTCCAGGGCTGCCGCCTGCTATAGTGGCGGCAGGTCCCGCCGCCTCACCCCGTGGCGGCAGGTGCCACGTGTCGGCTGGCCCGCCTGCCACCACGGCCTAGCTGATCTCTTTTGTCAAAAAAAATTAGAGGTAATTTTTTTTGTCAATTCGACTCGGCAGATGGTCCTTTTGAACAAAAAATCCAGCAACGTGTAGAGTATTCGGATATTGCTTTAGGCTCTAGGGAGTATATGCTCCTGCGCGCCAAAAATGTACTTCGCCAAGGTCACAAAAACTTGAAAAAAAAATGTATTCATTGTCACATCCAAATGCTACCTGCATATTTTTATAGCGAAAGCCTAAGCATGCTGACCTGTGCAATAAAAAAGTTAAATGACAAATGGTATATTTAATTTTGTTTTTTAGCCGTCGAAGCACAACTATTCCGTTTTGCATGAAAATTGGCAAGCACGATTGTTACACTAACATGAATATCTACCCAAAAATCAGAATTTTTAAATTGTGTTTCCTATTTATTTTTAATTTACTGTTCACCAAATCTCAACCTAGGGTATCATGACAACCAAATCTCATTAACATATATTTCCAAACATTCCAGCAACAATGTGCATGCCATCATCTAGTATGACTAAGCAGTTGGTCCTAACAACTCAAAAAAAGCAGTTGGTCCTAACTGAAATATTTATGTTAACATGCAACTATACCACCTCAAATTCCAAAAATGTATGAGAAGTCGGACCCGCATGTGATAGTTAGGCATAGAGATTTATTCCGGTAGTGTGCTGACCAGCAGGAGCACACACGTCGTATAGGCTCGATTAATGGATACAAACAGGAAATACATGCCATGTGAGCACCTTCCACTCCTACACACGGGAAATAGCATCGTATTTTGACGTCGAGGCAAGTTTGAGCATTGATTTCATGTATTTTAATTTTTACAACTTTAAAAACAGAAATGACCAGGTGCATGTTTAGGCACCAGAGGGAGCGAGGGACACCGTGAGAGAAGATATGTAAGGTAGTCCGGGAAGGCGGCCCTTTTGTTTACGCCCAAATACTGACAAATGAAACCCTACACGTCACAGTTAGACAGAGAGATTTATTTTGATAGTGGCATTTACTTTCATTTACTCCCTTCGTCCCATAATATAAAAGCGTTTTTGCTAGCATAGTGTCAAAAACACTTTTATATTATGAGACGGAGGGAGTAATATATTAGTTGAGTGTCCATACACCACAGAATAGTAAATTAAACACATATATATTTCGGACATAGCTCCAATGTGAGTCTGAAACAACAATGTTCTGTCTGTTCTTTTCCCATTTCATTGGCTTCACTCATCCTTTGTTGGTGATAAACACACCAACGGAACGAAGAAAGAGCGGGGAGAACATTATTTCTAGACATGGACAGTGACGTCGTCTCGTCGTCACTATTAGGAAAAATCTTATAGGTGGAGGCTTAACAGTAGCGCGGACCAAAGCCACATGCTACTTTACAGTAGTGCGGGTTGAGAGTAAGCGCTACTGCTATCTAGAGTATTTACCAGTAGCACAGGTGGACCAAACAGCGCTACTGATAAGTGGGTCCCACCATACCCACCAGGATAGGTATAGTTGTGCTTCCTCGTTGGAGTCCGTGGCCTGTGCAGTGTTGGTGCACATGAGGTTGACGATGGACATGGACGGTCAGCCTCGTCAGTGTATCGGCGCCAACAATGCGCAGCTACCCGCATTCTCGTCCGCAATCGCTAGTGCCGCCTCCTTGTCTGAATGAGTCGTGGGCACGTTGCGTGAGGCGTGAGCACGCAGCCTCATATTGCGCCTGCTGATAAGCGACAAAGTTGGGGTTCTTCGCGACCGGGGCCGCCACGGCCTCCTCGCTCGCAAGCTCGCCATAGATTTCTTGCTTTGCCAGCCGGTGCTGCACGACCAAGGAGAGGTTGTACCATTGCTCCTCCTGCACATGCCATAACACCGACATCCGTTGCGGCGCCAGCTCTACTCTGCCATGGGAAATGATAAATGAGAAGATACTTGCTTCTCTTCCGCTTCCGCTCTGCGCATCATCATTGTCGGCCCACTTTTTTCATATTGCCCATATGTGCAAACATAATTCAGAAAAAAAATCATTGGCACAAACAGGTTCACAGTCATCAAGAAAGAACATACCAGTGGTAGAATCATATTAGCGCTCCATATTTATCTTGCAACCGAAAAACAAGCTGAGCAAAATGCAAAGGCCTCATATTTGAGCTTTTAAGATGAGCGCACTCGATCAACTTTGCAGTTTGCACCCAATCCATTTCTGTTATCGATGTAGCTAGCTAACGGCGGCAGCCTTTGCTGTTATATGTCTTTTTAACAGCAATAATGCTACACTTACGGATAGTTGATTACGGACCAACGCTTATGGACAGATGTGGCAGTGTTCGCTTAGCCCAGACAAAAATCACGGAGGGCCTGCAGAGAAAAATCAGGAAACGGCTGCTCAACACATCAGCCTGTAGCATTCTTCCGTGCAATTCAGTCCGTAATGCTACACTTACGGATAGTTGGTTACGAACCAGCGCTTATTGTTTTAACAGAGAAAGAAAGCTTGAGCGTTCACGTAATACTAAGGGCATATACAATAGTTGATAAGGTAGTTTTATTTTAAGTCTTACATGTAATTTAAAGATGACAAAAAAAAACAGTTAAATTAAGTCGAATGATAACTCTTTCCCATAAGCCGCTCTTCCTGTGCTACACGTGGCGCTGTGGGGCCCGCCCACCACTCCAATCGCCTACGCCTTATCTTCTTCCATCCTTTCCCTTCTCTCGTTCAAAGCAGCATCACCGCAGAGGAGGAAGTGACAGTCGTCGGCCCATGGCTGATTCACCCTCACGCCGCCAGGGCTGCAATAGAGCTTCAACGGAGCTGCATCGCAGCATCCCCGCGCTCCACCGCAGATTCCGCCGTCGTCGCAGCTTCCGCCATGGCTGCCGCATGCCGCGTCACAGCATCCGCTGTCATCGCCTGCGATGCAATGAGTGCGCCGTGGCTGCAATGGAGGGTCGTCTAAGCTCCGCCGCGGCTGCAATGGATCACCGTTGGGGTCGTTCGAGCTTCGCCGTGACTGCAATGGAACTCCGCCAGAGCTGAAATGGAGCGCCGTCGGGATGCAATGGAGGGTCGCCGGGGGTCGTCGGAGCTTCGCCGCTGCTGCAATGGCGCTTCGCCGCGGCTGCAATGGAGCGTCGGCGCGGTCGTTCGAGCTTTGTCGCGGTTGCAATGGAGCTCCACTAGAGCTGCAATGGAGCGTCGCCAGGACTACAATGCAGCTTCGCCGGCGTCGACGGTGCTTCCATGGAGCTGCACTGGAGCTCCGTCGGGGTGTCGTCACTCGTCACTGCTGCGTTGAAGCTTTTTTTTTGCAGCTGTCGGTGCTACCATGGTGCAACCCCTCGGTGAGTCTCGGCGCTGCAATGCAGCGGGACGCCGGCGACTCTTTTGGAGCTATGAAGCAGCATCTCCAGCGGCTCCGGTGCTGAGAGGTCGCCGGCCCGTTGCCAATCCGTTGTTTTTGCTGCACAAACCATGTGTTCGAGGAGGCGCGGTGTGGATTTGACAAGGGGCCGCTGCACCTTCATCACTGCAGAGAAGGACGTGGTATGAATCGGGGACAGACTGCTGCCATCGAACATCACAGGCGCCAGATCGGACGGCTGGCTAGCCGGATGAATCATCCGGCTTATTTGTAGCAGCCGCTCAAAAAAAATGTCTACAATGGGTCATTTCTTACAGCTTGTTTGGTAAACACTTGGGCAAGGAAATGGAAGTTTGCACAAGGGTGTTTATGAAGGGATTAGGCACGGGAAGTAGATTTTTACTCCCATTCCCTTGTTTGGCATATGATGGGAATTGGCGTGGGATAAAACTCTCCTCGCGAATTAACAGGGTACCACCTGGGAAGAAATCGGTGGGAATTGGCTTCCCCAACTCCCAGTCCCCTTCCCACTTAAACTCCCATTCCCTCTAATCAAACAGTGAATTTTTAATCTCCTTACCCCTCAACTCCCATTCCCCATCTCTAATTTCCCTGAACCAAACATGTTGTTAGTCTTATCTTCAATAACTAATTATTTCTAAAAACATGGTGAGACATATTATGCTAAGAGATCATCTCTTGCCTTCTCTTAAATAAGAGAAGATCACAAGCCTTTTCTTACGAGTTCTTTCTTTTTCACCTCATAATTTATCCTAGTAGTGTCAAGAGCACTTCTCCAAAAGATGCCTCCTTCGATATCGATATTATTACGTGTAGATTGGAGTTGTGATGCAACCCGTACGCGTAGAAAACGGGTAGATTGGAGTTGTGATGCAATCCGGAGATTTCAACCATCGATTAACCAGATACCATCAGCCATCAGCACTCCGATGACTACTATGACTACCAACTCGGATCTCAAGACCGAGTCGATTCCCACCCACTCCATCGATCTGCATATATCACGTCTCCTCCATCAGCCCGTTTCCGCCTGTTTTACAAGGAAGAGCCGTCCTTGATGGCCCTTGCTGCGGCGGCGCAGCCGCTGCTAGTACCCGACGACATCCTGGCATGCGTCCTCGGCCACCTCGCGCCGCGCAGCCTCGCCGCGTGCCGTTGCGTCTGCAAAAGCTGGCGCGCTGTCATCGACGACCGCCGCCTGCTGCGGGCAGACCTCCTCCCGCTCTCGCTCCATGGGATCTTCTTCATGGAGCAGCTCAATCCGACTCCCCCGAAATTCTTCGGAAGTCCGTTGATACAGCGCAAGATCGCCGCCAGGCTTGACTACTTGGACACGGACTTCGCCGGTCATTTGTCTATCAAGGATCACTGTAACGGCCTTCTCTTGCTCTGGGATCAAGTCGTCGTTAATCCGGCGACACGGCAATGGGTGCGTCGGGATGGAGGACTTAGGCGTCGACATGTGCCTAGCTTTTGACCCCACCGTCTCGACGCACTATGAGGTGCTTCTCCTTCCTTACGTTCCTCGCATGCTTGAGAGCACGACAATGTTCGCCAAGGAATCGGCATGGCCGCCCTCTCCGTATGCAATACGTGTCTTCTCTTCAAGGACATGGCAATGGGAGGAGAAGTTGTTGGTCCAGAGAGGGGAGGCTGCTGGGACCATCGCCGACATGCAGTCAGATTGGCAGCCAGAGCATCGCTACACCGTCTACTGGCAAGGAGCGCTTTATGTCATTATGTGCATTGTCAAAATGACTCTATCATGCGGTATCCACTCACCACCTTAAACATGCATGCTCACTTAATTTTGGTTTTTGCTTTGCTGAAACTCATTGTATTATCTATCATAATATGTTCTCTTTTCCACTTGGTAATTGCAGCATAACCTTATCCCATGGAGAGTATGAAGTGATCAAATCGCCAACAGGCAGTAAAACCAAGTGTGCTGATCTTTACCTAGGGAAATCAAAGAAGGGGGTTTATTGCGCTTTAGTTCGTAATTGCAGGTCATACCGACTTCGGGTTTGGTTGCTTACCGAAGTATGTGGTAAAATGAAGTGGCGAGTGAAGATTGACATAAGCCTTTTGTCGGTGGTAGCAAAAATTTCTTGGATCTCCCGTGTTGAAAACTCTGGGCCGTGGATCTTGCATGAAGGGAATTGCAATAGAGATGGTGAAGAAGCACTAGTGGAAGATAAACTTGAATGGGACTTTGACAAGGCTACTGTTCTTGAGGGCGTAGATAATGCTGAAAGTGATTATATGCATGGAGATATTTATTTCCTTGGGTTCCATCCATACAAAGAAATTGCCTTCTTGTGGATATCAAGAACAAGAGTGGTTGCTTATCATTTGTGTACCTCAAATGTTCAAGACTTAGGCGAGTTACTTCTACAAAGTGTAGGAGATTCTTTTCCATACACACCATGTTGGGCAGCAGAGTTATAATGTCATACTAGGGTTACAAATGTACTAGTCAGCCACGTCGGTTTTTGCAGGACCCACATGTCATAATCGTCTCAAATGGGCCAAAGCCACCAACCTGTGTTTTTTGCAAAAGATTAAGTTGAGAATTAGGGGTTTTTGTCCTAGATCTTTAGACCTATGTTTCTTGAAAACATAGCCCACAATGCAATTCGTACATATAGAAAAGTTAAATTATGTACTTACAACAATTTCTTTCACCCAGAATAATCCAGTGTTTCCCTATGGGCCTAGAGTACAGTTCGTCAAAGGATAGGTCCAATAGGAGTAAACATTTATGCCAACAACTCCCATTTGCACGGCCTACACCCAAGAATATTTTTGTTAGCATACAATATTGTTTCTAAAAAAATAGAAAATATAATATTATACAAACAAGTTGTAATCATGAAAACTCTGTAGTAAATTATGAAGTTAGCAAGTAGTACAACACAAGTACATCATTGTACTAAATCAGTCACTTATTTTGGGACAGAGGGAGTACTTTATTCTTGATTGGTTTGACAATACTAGTGTTTCTTAACTAATCTTAGATTACAATTTAAATCTGCCGGAAGACAAGAGTTGTTAATTTTGGGCACACTAACTTGATATTTTCTTTGTAAAGTCTAGTAGCAGATGCATGTGCCAATATCATGTTATGAGCTGCTATGTACGGTTCCACGGTCGAGTTCCCCGCGGTACATTTTGTTCGCCCAAAAGGATCAGAGCAACGCCCGGGTGGAAATGTTCCACTACCATACGAGTCGGCTGGGATGACATTAGGTTCGCTCATCGTAGTCCAGAAGGAAACCCTGTCTCCAAACTCTCTAAAGCATACATCTGCAAATGCCGTGAAATCCTCCCTGCATTTTGCAGTGCCACCTGTTACGAAATAGATAACTGAGAAAGTAGGGGTCATTCAATTATCTGCACATAATTTTGCATAGACAACCTCCATGATCTAAATTCTAGAAAAGGTTGATCAATTTCAGATTTTGAGAAATTTCATCACCACAATGGAAAAATTGCAGGATCTTACACAACTAGGGCTTAACCATCCTCCATATTCATCATCCAAAACTTGCGGGAAATCAAGATGGTAAAGCATCACATGGATTTGAATCCCTAAACAACAAGGACATTGGTTCAGATAGTGAAGAATAAAGGGACGAATATTTGTTGGACAACTATGGTAGATTTCCACAGCTTCTCATGTACTCCCTCTGCAACTTGATAGAAGAAGTTTTTTGACACTGTCATAGACTTTAAAAACGTCTTATAAAATGTTACGGAGGTAACAGTATATTGGTGAAAGATGAAATGGTTTGTCAGTACAATGGAATTTATAAGCTATTACTCATAAATAAGCTTACCATGTTTCACCAGCTCATTTATAAGGTTGTTGTAGTACTCTAACCCCTTTGGATTGACAGCTCCCCTCCCATCTACAAGCCAAAGTTCAGTTATTATCGTCCGTGCAAATTTTATACAGCAATAGAGATATTGTGGAAAGCTTTTATACTTGGAATAAGCCTTGGCCAGGAGATGGAGAATCTGTAAGCCTCCAGGTTAGTGTCAGCCATGAGCTTGACATCATCCTGAAACGTCGGATGATGCTGCCCAGTATTAGTATAATCTGAAACAAACAACAATCGGACATTTTTTTCCCTTCCACAGAATGTTCAGGTTATCATCCATGTCGGCCATGTAAATTTTGACCATGATTACCTTGTACTCCCTCCGTCCGGAAATACTTGTCATCAAAATGGATACAAGGGGATGTATCTAGACGTATTTTAGTTCTAGATACATCCTTGTTTGTTCATTTTGATGACAAATATTTTCGGACGGAGGGAGTACATGTGGTACCCGTCAGAGGCGACATCCCCTGTGCTTTTGTCCGCCATTTTCCCTGTCATTCGGAGGCAAACAGATTTTGTTTTGTTTTGAAAACTGACAGACAGGCAGGGGTATTTGATCCACGAGATGCACAAAACCGACAAATTGGTTGATTACCAGCATGAGTGAAGGTGTCCCATATGCTTGGGCTCCTGCCATCCTCAGCTACAGCGCCCTCGTACTGCATTAAAAAACAGAGCAAATTAACCAGAGCAGGGAACTGAGGGCAAGAGAAACAGAGTGAAATTTGTAAGAGATCAACGCTAGCTGATAAAGCCAAACCAATATCCAGTTACCTGGTAGGCGGAGGTGGCGGCACCGAAGACGAAGTCCGGCGGGAAGTCGCTCCGCGTGAAGCCGAGAGCAGGGGCCGTGCCATGGGCGGTGAGGAGCAAGAGGAGCAAGAGGGAGAAGAAGGCCATGGCAGCGGCCTGTACTGATCATATGTGCTTTTGTGGCCATGATATACGTTACGGTTAGCTTATAGGACGACGTCGCTCATCCTGCCTGCTCAAACGGTCCCCGACTCTCATTACTTTTTTTGAGCGCAACGAGTGAACAAACCACGTGTGTCCATCAACTCCCAATCGTGCAACCAGATGGGCGAGACAAGGACGGGTGGTGTGATGATCTGCTGCTTACAAGTGTATAATAATCTTACATGCTCATCGGCAGTGTACCTAAGATATCTGGACGCTGAAAAGATAATGTAATCACGTCTCAATCGAGGATGCGACTTTTCCAGAACGAGAACCAGGATGCGGTAGAAACATAGATTGAGCGGTATCTACAACTACAAACAAGGTAAACAAGTTCTACAACATTATTTTCTCACATGTTCCATACAACTGTTTCCTGAAACCAATATTACAGCATGCAACTGAAACAACGTAAAAGGTACAGGGTCTCCTGAAGGCAGCAAACACGATATTTTAAGAACAGAAATCGTAAGATGATACACAAGTACAAGACTCGCAAATGATGTCTTAATAATTACGTATAACATACGAGAATGATTAAAGCTAGAATGATCTTAGACGCCGTGGTTGCTTGCGCCATACCAGAATGCCACTGCAGAAACCCACATTCAGACACGAAGCTCCTGAACATGCACCATCTTCTGCTGCATTCCGTTCTTGTCCCACTGAGTTTTGAAGCCCCCGTGCAAGCCCAGCAGCCAGAGCTTCTTCAGGGAACCAAGGGATTCAATGCCCTGAGGGACCTTATCCAGCTTCGTCAATGACACAACATACAAACCTTCGATGCATGGAAGGGCGCCATCGATGATCTTTAGCTCGTTGACATTATGCATGTGCTTTAGCGTAAGGCTCTTCAGGTGAGGAAAGGAGTCTGCAGAAAGAACCAAAATGTTTGCACTGCGCATGTTGTTGAGTCGCAGATATGTGAGGTTTGGCAAGTGTGGTGCAAGCATCCCTAGTGGATCCTCGTCTTCCCAAAGGTGACACCAGCTTAGAGCTAGATACTTGAGATTTTCTCCATGGCTGCGGAATATCGGGCAGTCCAGCGTTCCCTTGGCCCATTTCCCTCTGATGATCATCTTGTGGAGATGTGTGGACATTGGCTGGAGGGACTCGAAACAAAGTGCCTCGTTCTCATCTCTTCCAGCAAGAAGCAGGCTGGAAAGAAGCGGCATATTTGACAGGGCAGCAAAAATATTTGCACATTCAGCAGAACTTATGTTGTCAATCCACAGAGTTCGCAGTTGCACCATTCTCTCCAGCTGCTCAGCCAAGTCTTTGTTGGCTTGGATGGTCTCAAGAGTCTGCAGCCCCTCGATGTTGGGCAGTTCTTTTGGTGCTTGGATTCCGACAAAGTATCGAAACTCCGTCTGCTTCTCATCAGCATATCTATCAGCTAAGAGGTGCCGTAGATTCTTGATCTTAGCAATCCCTCTTGGTAGGGTCTCTATGTTAGTTTGCTTGATGTCCAGAGTTTGCAGGTTCGATAGTTTCTCAACAGAGTCCGGGAGTGACCTCACCTTGGTGCGGCGTAAGCCAATGTAACGTAAATTGAAGAGTGTACCTATCCATGCCGGCACTTCAGTGATTTCAGAGTCTTGTAGCTCGAGGACAGTCAGGTAGCTGGATTCTGACGAAACTGAGAACGGCATGGCAGGCATGAATGAAATTGCTCCTACTGACACTAGAGTTCGAAGACGGGGAAGCTTAATTTTCAGTGCAGTATTGCCTTTCCATCCGCATGATGACAGACGACGAACATCCTTATTCATATGTATCAATGTGGCATAATCATTTGCACATACAAACTGCTCCTCGCTTGCAACACAAAGAGCCAGGTCTCGCACGATATCATGCATCGTACAGGTGCTCACCCTTCCCAGTTCATCTGTCTCCTTGACTTCAAGCATATTGCGGTATATCAGTTCCGTCAGGTTTCCGTCGGCCACCTCCTCCGGGGTGCTATTTCCTTTGCTACACACAAAGCCTTCTGCAACCCACAGCCTCACAAGGCTCTCACGTGTCATTGGGTAGTCTTCCGGGAAGAGGCTGCAATACAAAAGGCAGTTTCTGAGGTCTCCAGATAGGTCATGGTAGCTCAGATTTAAAAGTGCCCGGAGATGATCATTCTTCGACAGCTCAGTTGAGAGTTGATTGCATATCTGCTCCCAAGAGTATTGTGTTTGTGGCCTCGAAGACAAAACACCACATATTGATAAAATTGCTAGTGGCAGACCCTGACACCTATCAACTATAGACCTAGCAGTTTTCATGAGATGATTGGGACACTCATACTCATGGTCCTTCTTGATATAAAAGACCCTCCTGCAGAAGAGTTCGAATGCGTGAGCATTCCCCAAAGGCTTGAGATCGATACGGCGTGTCAAGTGAGCAACAGAAGCAACATGATTGTTCCGCGTTGTGATGATGATGCGACTTGCATGAGAATTCTGGAATGCATCTCGCATTTGAGAGTACACCTCCTTGTTCCAGACATCATCCAATACAATTAAACATTTCCTATCTTTAAGCTTTCGCTTTATTTCTTCCTTCAAGTCATGCACATCCATCCTGTCAATGTTAGGTGATGATGGTTGTTCGGTAACCTTCTCGAGTAACTTCCTCAACAGAGCATCCAAAGTGTAGGTCTGAGACACAACCATCCACGCACTAGTTTGGAAGTTGACCTTTTCACGTTCATACACATTTGTGACGAGGGTTGTTTTTCCCAACCCACCCATACCCGACACCGTTATCACCGTAGTCTCCATCTCATCCGAGTACAACCATTCAGTCATCATTCGCCTGTTATCTTCAATTCCAATAAGATCTTCATCTTTCACAAGTTCAGGGAAGCTATCTTGGGACCGTTGTCTTTCCATCTCAGTGCGTGGGTCATGAACAAGCTGGGATGGTTGCAGCCATTGCTCCTTGAGTTCAATAACTTGCTTTATCTCCTTCTCTATCTTGACTACCTCATCGGCAATTTGACTGAAAACCCGGACATAATGTGATCCTTTGAGGCACTTCTTCAGAAACCCTTTTTCCACATGAAGAGAGTGATATGAGTATTTGTCCATCACATCCTCAACATGGTAGGCCAACTTCCTCACCTCCCCAATCCAACCCTTTACGACTTTGTCGGCGAGGTACGGCGTGCCTATCTGCTGTATGACGTTCTTCATTGTATTTAATTGCTTCGCTATTCCCTCAATCTTGTCATCCAGATCAATCAGATTACTAACTTTTTCTGACAGCTTGGCCAGCAAAGCCTTGGTAGCTTCATCAGCTAAGACATTCCCAATCTTTCCGAGAGCAACGAGCACCGCCTCCGCCATTTGTGCTGAACAAAATAAACATAGATCAATGTGTTAAATGGGGCAATAACCAATTTCATCCAAGAAAATTAAGTCGAGCGTTAGCTTGCATGAACAGAGAGAAACTTTCTCCAATGGTTGTTTTACTTCCACTAGTTTTCAAACTGAAAATTTATAGGTTTGTTGACACTTACTCCACTGGTTTCGTGCATGGATGGAATGAGTAGGTCTGTCGATATTTAAGATTTTTTTTTATTAATGTATCGTGGGAGAAGATACCTGGTGTCAATGTACCAGTACTAGATAAATATGTATAATCATCACTTTTTGTCGTCTGACACTGAGATAATCAGACAAAAGTACTAACAGGGTCCGTGATGACCAAAGAGATATAGAGTTTTGCTCATGGGCCTGATAAACCGTAGCATGAAGGAAGGAAAGATTTAAGACATGTCAATACATAGTACTAGAGAATTACACGCACGTTTGCATAATAATTATACAACAAGAGTGCTAATTACTTCCTCCGTCCAAAAAAACTTGTCCCAACCTTGTTTCTCAAATGGATGTATCTAGCACTAACTTCGTGCTAGATACATCCAATTAAGGGACAAGCTTTTTCGGACGGATGGAGTACATGGTATGTGGGTTCTGGGAAGGTAGTTGGTTGTTCAACATGCGATTTTAGTTGTGTTGGGAAACTTGCAAGCTGTGAATGAACTAATCTGACATGGTGCATATTCAGTCAAAATCATTACCTGGTGACAAAGCAACTGTTCAGTCAGTCAAGCAGGATAGCTTTGAGGGCCGAGCAGCGTGCGCAACTGACAGGAAAGATTGACCACGGGTTGGCGATTTGGCATCAACAACCACGGGGGACACAGCTCTCATCCAAAGATGAAACTTGAGAATCACATCAGAGTCGCGCTGCCAGATCCAGAAGCACAAAGTGCGGCCTCCTCCGCCGCGCCGGCGCAGTCCGACGAGCAAGCCCGGGCGGCCAGAGAGAGACGCACGCCTCCCGGCAGAGACGGAATCTAAGCTAAGATAAGGAAGAGCGTGTGTGCAATGGAGCTCCGTGGTGTGAGGAGGAGGAGAAGGAGGAGACCTTGACTCGCTGCAGGTCCGTGGCTTTGTTTCTTCTCCGAAGGCACCTTGGGGAAGTCAAGTCTTTGGTTATTGTCCTGTCTTCCTTTTTTATATTTTGATTGATTTTATAAGTTTGAGAAAACCTTCTTCCTGCTTCTGCCTTCAAATATTCCGGGAAATTATATGGTAGGTACACTCCTATCCTACTGGTGGCCCAGTGCACAAGAAACCGTGACGCGTTATGGAGACATCAACAAGTTATCGGATTGGTTGTTGGCAAAGCACACTCTGATTTCAAACTCCGCGCGACTAATTATTCGTGCAAAAAAATTAGGATCTATTATAAAGTTTATCAGAAGTATAAAGCACTTCAAATATAATAATAGAAAAGTACATCGATATTCCTGGATCACCTTTCGCTGACGTGCCTTAATGGCCCTTTCAGATTGAAGCTGGACTGACTATGTCGATGGCAATCAGGAAGCTTTTATGCATGTGGCCCTAGGACCAGCGCCCCGGAGCCACAGTCGTCGTCGTTGAACCCTTCAATCGATCTGAAGAACCTGACTACAAATCTTGTCATCGTGTACGCATGACGAGTAACCCTAACCTCATTATTCCGAGGACCTGACAAAAATCCATACCGGAGCTCTGTCTAATCCGCCCCGATGAACGAACTTGAGGAAGATCGAAGCCTGAGGACCGACTCGGAGAATAAGAGACACCATATGTTCAAGTGTCAAGGGCTAAAACCATAACCTATCTAGTAGCAGAGAAAAGGTGAACCCACAGGATAAACGATGGAGAGAGGAAAGGAAGGCTTTTCCCTAGCTACCCAGGAAAGAAAGACGTGTTGCTTATCATATTCTCTCATTTGTGTATATCCGTCCTCGGGCTCCTCCTTCACGGGGACGAAGGCGAATGGCGCCGGCTCCTCCGGCCCCTCATCGTCGTCCGACCACTCCCTCTTCACGGGGAGAAGGCCCGCGCCGGAGGAGGAGGAGCTCCCGACGTACGAGGACCTCGCGGAGGAGAAGGACGCGTGCCGGCGGTCGTACTCCGCCGTCTCGCTCCGCTGGAAGCTCGCCGGCGGCGACAGGCCGCGGTTGGTCCATTTTCCGGGCCCCGTGCTTTCGCGCGCCGTCGGACTGGACGCGCCGCTCGCGCTCCGGGTCCCTTCCGCCGCCGAATCTGCTGCCGGAGCCACGTCCGGAGCTCCACATGCGGCCCCACATGGCGGCTGGAGGCGGGGCGGGTGGTCGCCGGTGGCGAGAAATGTGGAGAGGGGAAAAGGGAATCGGGTGGCTCGCGGCGGCGGGGGATAGGGTTTGGACCCGCAATAGGGTCGCGGAACCGCAGTTATACTGCTCGGGGCGTGCAATTTGCGGGCTGCGGCAGAAATTTTTGCGGGCTGGGCAAGTATGCTGTTCTGGCCGGAAAATTGGGTCGAGCCCGCATACTCACCGAAAATTTTGTGGTGGGCGTTTTGCGGGGTCTGCTAGAGTTGCTCTAAGAGACCAATGCTGGCTAATAAAAGCCAAACCAATATCCAGTTCTACCTGGTACGCGGAGGTGGCGGGGCCAAAGACGAAGTCCGGTGGGAAATCATTCTGCGTGAAGCCAAAAAGGGGGGAAACGCCATGGGCGGCGAGAAGGAGGAGGAGCAAGAGGGAGAAGAAGGCCATGGCAGTGGCCTGTATTGATGATATGTGCTTTCTTATCCGGCGTGCTCAAACAGTTCCTAAAACATAAGTATATTTCGGTGATCAGGCTTTGCATTTGTGCCATTGATGTTAACACAGATCCGCGGCAGCTTCATCTGTAGTATACATTTGTGCATTTCTGTAGTACTAGCTTACATTTATGTACCAACGGCAGCATTAATCGTGTTGTCAAAGTCATTGAAAATGAACTATTACTGTGCTACTAGGGCCAATGGAGTTAAAAAAACTGAACAAATACTTTCATCGTTGGATTTGTGGGCTTTGCCCTCCCCGAAGGGAAGGAGCCCTTTCAGAAATTCTCAATGTCCCCGAAGGGCCAAAGAGGGGGTTTGGAAATAGTTTTCAACCAGCAATTGACGCGCCTCGGTATAACCTCATTAGCTGCGTCATTGCCCCAAGCGCAAAGATGCCTCTAACCGCTCGCCCGCTGTCCCATCTTATACCCGGCCACCCCTCACACTCTTCCCTCCACAGTCGATGTGGTACAAAACAAACCCACTCGATGAATTAGGGGCGGGGCAGCAATCCTTGCTGGGCTGTGCCTCCCACGGCCCACAAAAACCAGGGAGCCCAACAGCCAGGTGATCTCCTCCTGTGTGCGTGCCCCTCAGAAAAAATAACTCTCATCTGCGCTGCACTTCTCTGCTTCTTTCTTCTTCCGAAACTGCTCCATGGACAATACTGGTGCCCGACGTGTGCACGATATGTAAATCCAGCGTCCTGTGTTGTTTCACTCATACGCATGTACGGCCTAATTTAACCATCGTCTATGAATCGTCCTGATTTTATCGTGTGCATAGCATAACCTCCTGCAAGCCAACCTACGCCTGCTCCTGCTACCCTCTCTATGCTCGGCGAACCCGAGAAAAGTGCCCGCCTCTGGGGTGAAGACGAGGTCGCAGATGACCCCTCGAAACGGTGCGGCTGCCCCCCCGGCCAAGGCTGTGCCGGAGACGCGGAAGAAGGGGACCCTCGGCGACCTCCATGTGATACTTGATGAAATGCCCATCATGGTGTTTCCGCTGTACACAAAATGAATTGTGTACGTGCAGCTGTGCAGGGAACGGAAAGCCAGCAGCATTTCTGACGGTAGTGCCGAACCTATTCAAACAGTACAGATCAGTAAAGCTGTACAGATACAAACTCCAGCAGCGGCCTAAAGAAGAATCAAAACTAATGTTACTAAAACACAACATTTTCTTCACACAATAAACACTGCAGTTGTTGAGCTCCTTGCTCCTACCAAATCCCGCCTCTCGGACTCTCAACTCAAGCAGGGGCTTCACTTGGACATGGAAATCATTCTTGATCGAGGATGCGCCTCTTCGAGAACGACAACCAGGATGCAGTAGAAACATAGATCGGGCGGTATCTACTGACAACAAGGTAAACAAATTTTACAACACTGCTTTCTCACATGTTCGACACAACTGTTTCCTGAAATCAGTTTTACAAAATGAAACTGCAATAATACAAAAAAAGTACAGGGCCTCCTGAAGGCAATGAACACCGACATTGTCAGAACAGAAACCGTATCACGATATGGAAGTACAAGACTCGCAAATGATGTCTTAATAATTATAACATGCCAGAATTATTAAATCAAGAATGACGTGGATGCCAGTGCAGAAAGAACCACTATGCCGCATTCAAACACGAACCTCTGGAACGCGCGTCATCTTCTGGTGCATTCCGTTCATGTCCCACTGAGTTTTGAAGTCCCTGTGCAAGCGCAGCAGCCAAAGCTTCTTCAGGGAACCAAGGGATTCGATGCCTTGAGGGACCTTGCCAAGCTTCGACAACGAAACGACATACAGACCATCAATGCATGGAAGGGCGCCATCCATGATCTTTAGCTCGTTGACATGAGGCATGTCCTTTAACACAAGCGTCTTCAGCAGAGGAAAGGAATCTGCAGAAAGAACCAAGACATTTGCGCTGCGCATGTTGTTAAGTCTCAGATATGTGAGGTTCCGCAGGTGTGGTGCAAGCATCCCTAGTGGATCTTCATCTTCCCCAAGGTGGCACCAGCTTAGTGCTAGATACTTGAGATTTTCCCCGTGGCTGCGGAATATCGGGCAGTCCAGTGTTCCCTTTGCCCATTTCCCTCTGATGATCAACTTGTGGAGATGTGTAGACCTTGGCTTGAGAGCCTCGAAACAAAGTGCCTCATTCTCATCCTTCCCGGAAAGAAGCAAGCTGGAAAGATGTTTCATATTTGACAGGGTAGCAAAAATATTTGCGCAATCAGCGGAACTTATGTTGTCAATCCACAGAGTTCTAAGTTGCATCATTGTCTTCAGCTGCTCGGCCAAGTCCTTGCTGGCTTGGATGGTCTCAAGAGTCTGCAGCTCTTCAATACTGGACAGTTCTTTAGGTGCTTGAACTCCGATGAAGTACCGAAACTCCGTCTGCTTCTCATCAGCAAATCTATCAGCAAATAGGTGCCGTAGATTCTTGAGCTTCACAATCCCACTTGGCAGTTTCTCTATTTTAGTTTGCTTGATGTCCAGAGTTTGCAGGTTAGATAGTTTCTCAACAGAGCCCGGGAGTGACCTGACCTTAGTGCGGCGCAAGCCAATGTAACGTAAATTGAAGAGTGTCCCTATCAATGCTGGTACTTCAGTGATTTCAGAGTCTTGTAGCTCGAGGACAGTCAGATAGCTGGATTTCGACAAAACTGAGGATAGCATGGCAGGTGTTGCTCCTAGCGACACTAGAGTTCGAAGACGTGGAAGTTCAAGTTTCCGTGCAGTATTCTCTTTCCATCCACATGATGACAGACGACGAGCATCCATATCCATCTGTTGAATTGTGCCATAGTCGTTTGTGGATACAAACCGCTCCTCCCTTGCAATACAAAGAGCCAGCTCACGCACAATATCATGCATCGTACAGGTGTTCACCCTTCCCAGTTCATCTCTATCCATGACTTCAAGCATATTGCGGTGGATCAGTTTTCTTAGGTTTTCCTCGGCCACCTCCTCTGGGGTGCTATTTCCTTTTCTCAACACAAAGCCTTCTGCAACCCAGAGCCTCACAAGAGTCTCACGTGACATTGGGTAGTCTTCCGAGAATAAGCTACAGTACAAGAAGCAGTTTCTGAGGTCTCCAGACAGGTCATGGTAGCTCAGATTTAAAACTGCCTTGACATGATCATTGTTCGACAGCTCAGTTGGAAGCTGATTGTATAATTGCTCCCAATCATATTGTGTTTGTGGCCTTGAAGACAAGAGGCCGCCAATCGATAAAATTGCTAGTGGCAGTCCCCGACACCTATGAACTATAGATTTAGCAGTTTCCAAAAGATAATCAGGACACTGCTGGTCCTTTTTGCTATAAAAGACCCTTCTGCAGAAGAGTTCAAATGCGTCATTGTCCCCCAAAGGCTTGAGATCAATACGACGTGACGAGTGAGCAACAGCAGCAACATGGTTATTCCGCGTTGTGATGATGATGCGGCTTTCACGAGAATTCTGGAGTGCATCTCGCAGTTGATAGTACACGTCCTGGTTCCAGACATCATCCAAGACGAACAAACATTTCCTATCTTGAAGTGTTCGTTTTATTTCTTCCTTCAAGTCATACACATCCATCCGGTCAATGTTAGATGATGCTGGTTGTTCAGTGTAACCAACCTTCCTGAGTAACTTCCTCAACAGAGCTTCAACGGTGTAGGTCTGAGACACAACCACCCAAGCATGAGCTTGGAAGTTGGCCTTTTCACGTTCATACACATTTGTGACGAGGGTTGTTTTTCCCAAGCCACCCATACCTGACACCGTTATCACCCTACCGTCCATCTCATCCGAGTACAGCCATTCAGTCAGCATTCTCCTGTTATCTTCAATTCCAATCAGATCTTCATCTTTCACAAGTTCAGGGAAGCGATCTTGGGACCGTTGTCTTTCCATCTCACTAAGCGGGTCATGAACATACTGGGGTGGTTGCGACCACCCCTTGAGCTCGATAACTTGCTTGATGTCCTTCTCTATCTTGACTACCTCATCAGTAATTTGGCTGAAAACCAGGAGATAATGTGATCCTCTGAGGAAATGCTTCTTCAGAAAACCTTCTTCCGCCATTTGAAGAGAGTGATATGAGTATTTGTCCAGTACATCCTCAACGCGGTAGGCCAACTTCCTCACCTCCCCAATCCAACCCTTCATGAATTCATTGGTGAGGTACATTGTGCCAATCTCCCGTATGACGTTGTTCATGGCTTTTAACTGGATCTCTATCTGCTGAATCTTGTCATTCAGATCAATCAGGTTACCAACTTTTGCTAACACCTTGGCCACCAAGGCCTTGGCAACCTCATCAGCTAAAACATCCCCAATCTTTCCAAGAGCAAGGAGCACAGCCTCCGCCATTTGTGCTGAATAAAATAAACATAGATCACGTGTTAAATGGGACGATAACCGATTTCATTCCAAAAATATTAGGTCGCAAGCTAGCTTATATATATGTTCAGAGAGAAAAATTCTGTAATGCTTGATTTATTTCCACTAATTTTCCAACTCAAAATTTCTAGCGTTGTTGACACTTAACTCCACTGGTTTCATGCATGGATGGAATGTGTAGTTCTGTTGATATTTAATAAGAATTTTGTCAAAATATCATGAGTGAAGATACCTTATGTCAATGTACCACTAGTAGCTAAATACTGTATACAATTATCACTCTTTGTCAGCTGACACTGAGATAATCTGATAGAACCACTAACTGGGTCCATATATTACATATAAGGAAAAAGATATAGTGTTGTGCTCATTGGCCTGGTAAATGGCATTATGAATGAAGGAAAATTTAAGTCATGTTAATACATAATACAGAACTAAACGCAGTACATTTGTGTGACTTGACTTAATCGCTTAAATATAGTTGTGTCCGCTATGGAACTTTAATGCTTATGATGGAATGAATAGCTGCAATTGTTACAAAAGTCAGCAAAATTGAAATGTTCTTCTATGAAGGAGGGAGTGCTAAATACACCGCCACAAGAGAACACCTTAAAGGGCTGTGTTAATTAAACCTGTTACAAAGATGTGGAACCTCATATGCCGGGTACAGAAATATCAAAACTTTGATATGCCCCTAAGGCCTAAGCCAACATGTCATTGGCACTGCGTGCAGCCCCATATGTCAATATGTCATGGCCACAGTTACACTGGTGTCTAACTTTGCTGCCGCACATGAGGATTAAACCTGGTATGGGAACGCATGTTTTTCGTTCTTCCAACATGTGATTTTGGTTGTGTTGTGAAAATCACTTTGCAAGCTGTGAAAGAACTAATCTGACACTCTGACTTGATACATATTCAAAGAGAAAAATCGGTACCAAATTGACGACGAAACTAGTAATCGGGCCAAGCAGGATAGCTTGAAAGCCGCCCTCACATGCTGATGATTCACATCAGAGTTTGCCGGAGGCTTGGGTCCTGCAGCATCAAAGAAGGAATGATGAATGAGTATATCTGCAGGCAAGACAGGTTAGGAGCAGAATTGGGGGGGGGGGGGGGGGGGGGGGGGGGGGGGGGGGGGGGGACTGCTGAAAGGCGGGCAAGAATGGGATCAAATCAGCAGCCCATATCAACAGTCTGATAATAAGGGGATTAGATTCGCCATACCTAGGCCCGGCTGCCAGATCCGGAAGCAGAGAGTGCGGCCTGGGCCGCCGGCGCAGTCCGGCGAGCAAGAACGGGCGGCCAGAGAGAGGGAGAGGGAGAACTCCGGGCAGAGCGCGGAATGAAAGCAGGACGAAGAAGAGGATCTAAGGAAGAGCGTGTATGCACCTGCCTGTCGGTCGCAATGGAGGTCGCTGGCGGGAGGAGGAGGAGACCTTGACTTTGAGGATGATGCAGCGGACTAGCTGCAGGTCCGTAGCTGAGCTGTGCTTCTTCTCTGAAGGCACCTTCCTCTCGGAAAATATCTTTGTTTTTTGGGCATCTGTTGCCCCTTCTTCCTCCTGTTGCCTTCAAAAGATTCCAAGGAATTATTGTATGGCTTACTAGTAGTGCGCAAGACATCATGTCACATTATGCATACATCAGTGTATTAGTGTTATTATTCATCATCCCGGATGCAGAAAAAGTTATTCTTCATCCGAGGAAATCTTACAATCATTTCATAAATAAATTACATTTAAAATACAAATAGTCATATTCATGCTGATTTACTGTATAAAATTTGGCATAACAAAAAAATATAGGTCAAAAATTGTATTTTATGTACATTTTACACTATTTTTACATTTGTAATATTACATAACATAAAAAAAATTACGACGATTATAGGTTTTCTTACGTTCTCTTTTTATGTCTAAAATATGACAAAATTTACGAAACGTAAAATTACGGTGTATAGATGTTAAAATAGAGGTGGGTGAAGAATAACTATTCCTCACCCAGGGTGACGAATAGTCAATCCCTCAGCGCATCACTTTTTTTGGATGCTCATCAGCACGTTACTGGGTTGTTGACAAAGCACACTCTGCTTTCATGGAGAGAAAAACACAACACAATCAGCTACTCTCTCCGTCCCATAATATAATAGCGTTTTTGACACTACTGTAGTGGGAGTACCAATCAGCCGTCGACGCCTGTCCATAGGGGTTGTGGGTGAGCAGGGGTCGTAGCTGCCGGGCTAGATTTGGGCTCCACAGGCTGGCGTCTCGGATGGTGTCGTCCTCAAGACGAGCAGTGCACGGTGAGGCGTACTAGGATGGCGCAGTGATGCGCGCCCACGCCGCGGAGGCGATGAGGGCACAAGGTGCAAGCGGTCGGCTCCGTTTTGGGCTCCTGCGGGGTGTGGCCCCGGGGAGGAGGGGGTTGGCGGCTTGGTGTGCGGGCACTGGTCAGCATGGAGAATCCGTCGGCGTTGTTGCCTAGCATGGGCACAATGCGTCGCGGTTGTAGGCGAGCGGCCCAAACCTGAGCTCGCGGAAACCTAAAGATGGCGGGGTGCTGGCGGCAGGAAGTTCTATCCTTGGATTTGGGCAATTGAGGCTGCTGGTGAAAACCGTCCTTTGGTTGTGGCTGGAGTTGTGGACGGCGGCGCCTACATGCATCGTCCCCTTGTTGGAAGCGTTGATATCGTCCTTACCTTTCTTACCACCATGCTTCGGAGGAATCCCTAGATATGGTCGCATAGATTTTAATGATGGCGGCATTGATGGCTATGCTCGACGCCACTCCCTCTTGAGGGCATTATCTTAGAGTTAGATGGTCAGAGGGACTCGTGGCTCATGGGTGAAGCGGATGTGCGTCAGACATCGAGGTTGTGCAGACTGAGCCTTCACATGTGAAGAGTGTTAGATGAGCCATATTGGTCATTTCTCGTGGGATCAGAGCAGCATATGTCTGCCTCCAAAAGGGCATGTCGTCCCTCGGCGTCGACGAGGTTGACGAATATGCTCATGGCAGACCGGATTGATGTGATGGTTTCCGTGTGCATTCTGTTAGCGAGCGACCCTCTAGTTATGTGTGTCGTGAATTGTCGGTCTTGTTGGCGTCTTGTATGTCATGTGATGCTTTAGACCTAGTTTATCTAGATGTGGCTTACCGTTGTTTAGGTTTTTGCATGGTTTTCCTCACTAAATCGAGTGGTTGATTTTCCCTTATTTTTTTAGCACGTCTTATGTGATGCATTTTTCCTTTGAAGATGGACTTGCAATAACCCTTTCTAATCAATGGATTTGGTAGCTCTCCTACCAACATTTTAAAAAATATTCTCTTTTCCATTTTATTTTAGGCTTAGCTCTAGAATTGGTTGATTTCCGTTTGTAAACTCACTCTACTGCGCGAGATTAGTTTCCTTGTGAATAGCGATGCTCTTCTCATTTTGGTTGGACAATGGATGACACTTAGGGAGATGTTGTAATTACTTCGTACTCCTTTCATTCCAGAATATAATGTGCATCAATTTTCATTAAAGTCAAACATATAGACTCCACAATATGTTTAAACAAGATTATAGAAAAAAATAGCGACATCCACAATACAAAATGAAATGAAAATACCTTTTCATGATGGACCTAAGTGCATCTCGAACACTGACCCGCAAATTTGCTCCGGCATTCATCCGTGGATAGAAGGACCGGTCCGCGGACAGGGAGGCGGGAGGCGGCCATCCAACGCTGCCCGTATACATTTCGAACACTGTTTCAACTAACAGACGAAAGCCATGCAAACACGGCGAATTTTCATATAAACCGGACGAGATCCATGCAAATACGGCGGATTTTCAATACATTTAGAATAAAAAAGAAACCTGCCCTAAACCTATCCTTCGGCGGCGGCCGTCGTCCACTTCCTTTATATTCCGCATCGGCGACCACGTCATCCATCCGCCGTCTCCATGAACGGCAGTAGGGTTGAAGACCCGTGTGTTGACGCATAAATGTATTGCCTAGCCTCTGATGTCTACTATGCAACTTTATTCTTATACACACGTGTTGGGCCTCCAAGCGCAGAGTTTTGTAGAACAATATCATTTTTTCCTCAAGTGGATGACCTAAGGTTTATCAATCTATGCGGGGTGTAGGATGAAGAGAAGATGGTCTCTCTCAAAAGATCCTGCAACCAAATACAAGAAATCTCTTGTGTCCCCAACACACCTAATTCAATGGAAAATTGTATAGGTGCACTAGTTCGGCAAAGAGATGATGATAAAAGTGTAATATTGATGATAGAATTATATTTTTATAATCTAAGTAAATAAAAACAGCAAGGTAGCAAATAGTAAACGGGCACAAAAACAGTATTGCAATGCTTAAAAATAAGGCATAGGGTCCGTACTTTCGCTAGTGCAATCTCTCAACAGTGCTAATATAATTGGACCATATAACCATCCCTCTGTTGGGGAACGTAGTAATTTCAAAAAAAATTCGATGCACACAAAGGTTCATGGTGATGCATAGCAATGAGAGGAGAGAGTGTGTCCACGTACCCTCGTAGACCGAAAGCGAAAGCGTTAGCACAACGCGGTTGATGTAGTTGTACGTCTTCACGATCCGGTCGATCCAAGTACCGAACGCACGTCACCTCCGAGTTCTGCACATGTTCAACTCGATGACGTCCCGCGAGCTCCGATCTAGCAAAGGTTCACAGGAGAGTTTCGTCAGCACGACGGCGTGGTGACAGTGATGATGATGCTACCGACGCAGGGCTTCGCCTAAGCACCGCTATGATATGATCGAGGTGGATTATGGTGGAGGGGGCACGGCACACGGCTAAGAGATCAATGATCAATTGTTGTGTCTATGGGGTGCCCCCTGCCCCCGTATATAAAGGAGCAAGGGGGAGGAGGCGGCCGGCCAGGGAGAGGCGCACCAAGAGGGGGAGTCCTACTCCCACTAGGAGTAGGACTCCTCCTTTTCCTAGTAGGAGTAGGAGAGGGGGAAGGAAAGGGAGAGGAGGAGAAGGAAAGATGGGGCCGCCCCCCTGCCCTAAACCAATTCGGTTTGGGCCTTGGGGGGCGCGCCCCACACTCCCCTTACTGCCCTCTATTTTCACTAAGGCCCATGTAGGCCCATTAAGCCCCTAGGGGGTTCCGGTAACCCCCCCGTACTCCGGTATATGTCCGAAACCTTTCCGGTGTCCGAACATAGTCGTTCAATATATCAATATTTACATCTCAACCATTTCGAGACTCCTCGTTATGTCCGTGATCATATACGGGACTCCGAACTACCTTCGATACATCAAAACACAAAAGCCCATAATACCGATCGTCACCGAACTTTAAGCGTGCGGACCCTACGAGTTTGAGAACTATGTAGACATGACCGAGACACGTCTCCGGTCAATAACCAATAGCGGAACCTGGATGCTCATATTGGCTCCCACATATTCTACGAAGGTCTTTATC
Organism: Triticum monococcum; assembly: GCA_034509565.1. NCBI lineage: Eukaryota > Viridiplantae > Streptophyta > Magnoliopsida > Poales > Poaceae > Triticum > Triticum monococcum. The sequence goes on along the minus strand of CM067843.1, from coordinate 745,663,073 downwards.
GGTCAAACCACATAACAACATACGTTGTTCCCTTTGTCATTGGTATGTTACTTGCCCGAGATCCGATCGTCGATATCTCAATACCTAGTTCAATCTCATTACTGGCAAGTCTCTTTCCTCGTTCTGTAATACATCATCCCGCAACTAACTCATTAGTTACAATGCTTGCAAGGCTTATAGTGATGTGTATTACCGAGTGGGCCCAGAGATACCTCTCCGGCAATCGGAGTGACAAATCCTAATCTCGAAATACGCCAACTCAACAAGTACCTTCGAAGACACCTGTAGAGCACCTTTATAATAACCCAGTTATGTTGTGACGTTTGGTAGCACATAAAGTGTTCCTCCGGTAAATGGGAGTTGCATAATCTCATAGTCATAGGAACATGTATAAGTCATGAAGAAAGCAATAGCAACATACTAAACGATCAAGCGCTAAGCTAACGGAATGGGTCAAGTCAATCACATCATTCTCCTAATGATGTGATCCCGTTAATCATGACAACTCATGTCTATGGCTAGGAAACATAACCATCTTTGATCAACGAGCTAGTCAAGTAGAGGCATACTAGTGACACTCTGTTTGTCTATGTATTCACACATGTATCATGTTTCCGGTTAATACAATTCTAGCATGAATAATAAACATTTATCATGATATATAAGGAAATAAATAATAACTTTATTATTGCCTCTAGGGCATATTTCCTTCAGTCTCCCACTTGCACTAGAGTCAATAATCTAGTTCACATCGTCATGTGATTTAACACCAATAGTTCACATCTTTATGTGATTAGTTCACATCTCCATGTGACTAACAACCAAGGGGTTTACTAGAGTCGATAATCTAGTTCACATCGCTATGTGATTAACACCCAAAGAGTGATCGTGTTTTGCTTGTGAGAGAAATTTTTTTTTGACTATATACTGCAAGGCAACAGCCTCACAGCCCTTTATTAAAAAACAATAGGTGAGCTGTACAAAATTACAAGGAGCAAAAGAAAGACTACTTACAGAGAGAGATTAGGGGAGGGAATCTATCCAAGAGGTTAGTCTATCTCTATATTTACACTTGATTCTATGAGCTAAAAGAGAAATATCATGAATAAAATTCCTCCTCCAAGATCTGAAAGTGGGCAACTCATTTCTGAAGATCCTTCCATTCCTTTGAGTCCAAATATTCCAAGTAGCCGTAAAGACTACCTCCGTGAAAAAAGGCCGACCAAATTCCTCCCTGGCCGCGCAAGCCATTCCAAAAGTAGTCTGGTTAGAGTGAACACTCCATGAGATGCCCAAATAATTCCAGACCCGTTGACTAAAGTTGCAAGCAAAGAAGAGATGAGCTCTATCTTCATGCAAACCTGAGAAGCACATAGCACATGTATCATCCTGTATAATCCAATGTCGTCGCTGCATCATATCCCTAGTGTTTAGACGATCCATCAAAAGGAGCCAGCCAAACACCTTAAGCTTGAGAGTACAAGAACATTTCCAGATCCACCCAAATATGGGGTCAACCACAACTTCGGAGAAACAAAACAGATAGTAGATCCTGGATCGATAATCCCCAGTCTTTGAAGGCCATTTCCAGACATCATTAACTCCCTCATGCAAATTGATCAGAGGCATTAAAGCCTGAAGCTGGTTGAATTCCTCAAAAGCTTCAACTGATAGAGGCAGGTGAAAATTGTCGGTCAGGTCAGGCAGCTCCATCACATCCTTAATGGTAAGCGTGTCATCGATCACAAAAGAGTGGAGCCTCGGGAAACGCTATTGCATGATAACCACCTCGTTATTAAGTTGCCACCGATCCAGCCAAAAGACCACCGAGTCTCCGGAGCGCACATGAGAGACAGCCAATTGAAAAAATTTATCATACAGCTTCATCACGTCACGCCACCAAAAAGAACCACAACTTCGGGTTACTTGGGGTGGTGCAGCAGCATAATATGTGTCCCAGATAAGAGAAACCCAAGGTACATCCAACTTGTTAAAAAATTTGTAGAGATGCTTGATCAACAAGGCATCATTTTGTATGCCCAGGTCCAGGACCCCAAGTCCTCCATGACTCTTGGGCCGACATACTAACTCCCAAGCTGCCAATGATTGTCTTGGTGTATCAGAGTTGCCTCGCCACAAACATTGCCGCATGATGCGTTCAATCTGCTTCAAAATTCCTTGAGGTAATGAGAGAGTGCACAAGAAATATATTGGCATGGAAGAGAGAACAGATTTCAAGAGCTGTAGCCGGCTGCCCTGATTCAACAAACAAGAGGAGGCAGACAATCTTCTCTCTATGCGATCCACTAAGGGAAGCAAGTCATAAATTGTGGGTCTACTAGTACCCATTGGCAATCCCAGGTAAGTAAATGGCATGGAGCCAACATCACACCCAAGCAAAGCAGCCACACGTTTACCCTCCTCATCAGACATATTCATTGGAATTAATGAGGATTTACTAAAGTTAACCCGCAACCCCATAGACTTAGCAAAGGTCTCAAGCATATCCTTGAAAGCAATGAGCTGGCTGTCCACCGCCGGAAGGACAATTAATGTGTCATCAGCGTATTGCACGATCGGATAGTCCCGTGAAGAGGTTGGTATGGGCAGTGTGAGAATGTTCCTTGCACACATCTCATTAACCACAGACTGCAATAGATCCACAACAATCACAAATAACAAAGGGGATAATGGGTCTCCTTGATGCACACCCGAACGACAGACAAAATGACTACCAGGCACACCATTTAAAAGAACCGAAGAGGATCCAGAGGACAAGATGCTATCAATCCAACCTGTCCAGCGATCATCAAAACCCTTACATTTCAGGACCCTGAGAATCAGCTCGTGCTCGATGGTATCAAACGCCTTCGTGAAATCCAACTTGAGAAGGATTATAGGCCTTTTGGATGCCTTGCACTGGTGGATATATTCAAAACACCATGCAAGACAATCTTGAATGGATCTACAGCGAAGAAACCCATATTGATTGCGGTGAATACATTTTAAAATCACACTCTGTAAACGATTTGCCAAAAGTTTAGTTAAAAACTTGAGGCAAGTATTTGTCAACGAAATGGGCCTAAAATCACCAATATACTCCGGGCTCAACTTCTTGGGAATGAGGGTAATGAGAGATGTATTTAGACACTCCAGGTCACACTTTCCCTCATAAAATTCGTTGACCAGCTTCATAAAATCTGGCTTTAGAATATTCCAGCATTTCTTGAGAAAAAGACCAGTAAACCCATCAGGGCCCGGGGCGCGGTTAGAAGGCATGTTCTTGATCACCGTATCCACCTCGGAGTCTGTGAAAGGCAAGGATAAATTCTCCAGACCATCTATCCGCGTAATTAATGTGTCAAGGTCAAAACCCATTTGAATACCTTTTGCCTGGCCCATTCTACTATTGAAATCAGACCAAAACATCCCTGCTAACTGTTGATGATCAGAAATCACCTCCCCATCCACAGATTTGATCGAGGAAATGGTGTTTCTCCGATACCTTTCCGTTGCCATAGCATGGAAAAATTTTGAATTTTCCTCACCAACTTTGATATTTCTGATCGTGCAACGTTGCTTCCAATAAATGAACTGCCAGTGCAAAATATCTTCAAGATGTAATTTGACAATCTTGCGGAAATTGAACTCCGGCCAACTCAAGGGCCTAAATTCCTCAATATTATCCAAAAACATGATTGTTTTGTTGCAATCAGCAATGAGAGCCTTGACTGTGGATAGATTGAGATGCCATTTCTTAAGAGCATAACGAAGAGTTTTGAATTTAGTAGAAATGGTTAAGGCAGTTGAAGATCTATCCACAGGTCTGTTCCAAACCTCAGATACACAATCCATAAAACCAGGCAGATCAACCCAATAGTTCTCAAAGCGAAAAACCTTTGCCTTGGGAATACAAGTGGCAATGGAAACCACACACGGAACGTGATCAGAGGCAGTGCGCGCAAGCGGCAAGACCATTGTGTTGGGGTGATCATGTGTCCAAGCCACAGATGTAAAAAACCAATCAATTTGTTCTAGCAAAGGTGTGGTTTGCATATTAGACCATGTGTACTGACGGCCCTTGATTGGCAGCTCAACAAGACCCAAATGACCAATTATTTTGTTAAACAAAAAGATATCATTCACATCACCACCTGGCTGATTTCGATTCTCAAACGATCGCATAAAGTTGAAATCACCTAAAAGCAGCCAATTGTCCTCAAAATGAATATCCAGATTATATAACCACTGCACAAAATCGTCACGCGCCGGTCCTTGACACGGACCATAAATTGAGACCAGAAACCAAGTCTCTGATGTATGCTTAGATTGAAACTTCATAATAATACCAAATGGCTTAGCCTCAATTAAAGTGCCTGTGAAGAAGGATGAATTCCAGATGACCACCATGCCGGCTGATGCCCCAACCGATGGCACATAAACAAAGTTATCAAAACGCCGAGGACAGAACTTTCTAATGAAGCGTTGATCAATATGCATGCATTTGGTTTCCTGAAGGCAAACAACAGAGCACCCACTTTCATTGATCTTTTGCCTAACAGCGAGCTGACGTGCTTCAGAATTCAAACCCCTAACATTCCAACAAAGTACTTTCCACTCTCTAAACGAAGTTTGATTCATTACAAACCAAAAGAGCACACAATTAAAAGTAAGCCACGCAATGGCCTACAACCCACTAAACAGACGAAAACATCAATGTTCCAAACAGATAAGAGCAGATAAATGGCGATTATGGTACGCCATGGACCTAAACCCTGGATGAAGCAACTAATCATCGGAACTTGCGCTTGTGTTGGAGCGGGTAGGATTAGCTGCAAGCTTATCCGTCGTGATCTTCTCCGGCGCGATGCGAAGACGAGTACCAATTCTCTGAAGATCGACTATGGCCGTCAGAGGAGGCACTGCAGAGTCATCCTTAGACTGGGAAGGCACAGATTTGCGCTTCTTCAGTGTGTGCGGCCTCCTAGAAGGTGTGCCAGAAGTTACCTGACGATATCCATCACGCATCGCACTAAGACGAGCACTGCGCCTGACCTCAGAATCCACCATAACTCGAGAGGCCTTAGGCTTTCTCCCACGTTTCAAAGTAACTTTAGTAGCAGCTGTAAACTCAAATGCTTCAGCAACAGGTTCATCAATATCATCAAAACACAGAGCTCGAGCTACCGGCCGTTTAACAGGTGTCACTTCCAGAGGCTGAGTCACAGAAACAGGTGCAGACAGAAGCTGTAATTTTGGGGATGAAGTGTTGAAAAGAGTCGCCCAGGACTGCTTGTTCAGAAAAGTACCAACATCAGATCGGAAACCAAACTTTGGGATATCAGAGATCCCCATAAGCGGCAGTACCTTCTCAAAAGTACGTTTCCACTGCATGACAGGGGGCAGAACAGGCCCAAATGTAGTTAGAACTTGTCCGATCATCAAAGGAGGCTGCTGCAGTCCCATTGGGTGTTGTAGAATAGCCATTTCAGCAGCATCATTCACATTGTTAACTGAATCCTCAGACCGTTGGAGCACAATGGATTCCTGAGACTGAACTTCCACAACATTATCCTGCTGCAGAACTTCCTGAAACTGTGGGGGCTCATTCTGTGGCTGCCCATTGTCAGGTGCAGGCACATCATTCTAGCCCAGTTCTGGGAACTCAGGAAGGACCCAGTTATGGTTGTTGAACTACATGTTGCCAGGGAGAGGGTGGGGGTTGCCATTGAGGGGCATTGGGTCCTCATCAGCAGGTAGGATATCCACATGGTCCGCAGATAGAATATAAACTGGTGCAGACCAAGAGATCCGAACCCCTCCAAAGTCTGCAAATTCTCTGTATGTCACTGATCTGGGAACCATAGTCGATGCAGGAAAAGACACATAGACCAATGACCGGACCATCATCGGGTCATCCTGATGCCAATGGTGAAAGCGCCCAAAAGTACTGATGACATCTGCAAGGTATTGAGAGCGCCTATAGTCCAAAGGAACGCCTAGCAGCATAACCCATCCCCTTCTAAAACCCTATGCAGCTCTGTAGTTGATACCTTCATCATGCGGAATAAACCTGACAAATCTATCGTTGCCCAAGTTGAAAGGAGGATGATCAACTAATGCTTGTCGGGCCAGAGCACTACGCAATCTAAACAAACCAACCCCTTGGATCCACGGCTGAGCATCCAGCACAGCTCTCTGCAGATTATTGACGACAAAATCACTGACCAGATTCCGGAAGATAGCAACTTCTTCAGGTAGAGGAGCCGGCTCAACAATGGCGATGGCATACTCCTCATGCTGTCGATCCGGAGCCACCGCCGGCGCGAAGAAGGTGCGAGGCAGTCGCAGCTCCCCTCCATCAATGATGTCGAAGCCATGCGGGAGGAAGTCCATCGGGTCCAGCGGAAAGTTGGCCATTGCCGGAGCTGGGGAGGGGTGATCCAAAGCCGGAGTCAAGACAATTGAGGGCGGTGGTGAGGTGGGCGGCAGAGGCGTTGTGGGCGGTGGCTCAACTGGCAACGGTGGGATGGACGGGGTGGCAGGCTTGATAGGACTGGGCATAGACCCCTCCGGGCTAGCTATGGGAGAAATCGAGGAGTCTCGCTCCGATAAACTAGTAGACCGGTTAGATACGGTGGATTTGCTCCGTGGGACCCACCTGTAAGAGGGAGATAGACTGGAATCGGAACAGCCCTTTGCCCGGTGCCCCAACCGAAAGCATCTACGGCACCTAATCTTGCTGGTGCACGCGCTGGTTAAATGCCTCATGGACAAACAATTTTGACATTTCCAAACTTTGAAAACCATGTCATCCAGAAAATCATTAAATCTGTCATAATCAACAGGTGATTCCGATGCCCTGGTAGTAATGAACTCCTCATTTCCAATAACAGGTGGAGGGGTAGATTGAGATACGGATGCAGCTTGGGCCAAATCAAACTGGGCCGGGGAAATCTCCTGGGGCTGGGTATTAAGCTGGACTGACGAGGTCTCCTGGGCCATAGCCGGACCAGCCCGTTCCTTCCCATGCACATGCAGATTCACGTCCGAAATGGCTGAATTAGAAATCCCAGCCGAGGAAATAGCTTGGACGTTGACTGTTCCGAAAATAATGGGTGGTTCTGCCACCGTCCATCGGAGTTCAGTCGCCGGCGGTGGAGGCACAATGTCTCTCTCACGAGGTAGCAGAGCGTACCCAGCATCGGAAACCAGATCAACAAGACCTGGCGAAGCAGGATACGAGTATCCCCTGCAGGCATCGTACTGTTGGAAAGTAGCGAAAGAAATGTTCCTCGGAGGCCTAGAACCCGAACGTAATGCAGATTTGGAAGGAGGCTTATGCATAGCAAGCAAACCAATAGAAGCACGCCTCTTAGAAGGACTGATGATGATCCACTCCGCATCACACTCTTTCTTCCAAATAGTAAATTCACGTTTCCAATTAGGGCCGCCATTTCCCCATAGATGAAAGTAGCATTTGAATTGCGGGCACGCGAAAGATCGCAAATGGAGAATAAACATGCCAACACGTTTGCATGATACCATAAATGAGAATACCTTGTCCGCAATGATTTGCACAGCTAGATCGATTGCAGATCCTCCAGTTGCACATTCCAACGCCGCCGCCACCGAATCCTCATCAAGATGGAATCTATGTCTGCTAAAAGACACAACCATAGTAAAATGGCTCGTGTCATCCGAGGGATGAATGGTTTTCCCACAAGATCTGAAAACCTCTTCCGCAAAAGCCACTCCTTTGGAGAAATCCAGATCCAAGGTGGATCCACCATGAGAACCCATGTGAGATGGGTATAGGGTGGTAGATCAGAGAGTGCCGGAGAAGAGGGGCCGAGAGAAAACCAAATTTACTGGCTGAGGAGGAAGATCGCCGGAGAGCCTAGGGCGCCGGAGGGAGGAGAGGTGGGACTCTCATTCCTTGTGAAAGAAATTTAGTCAACGGGTCTGCCACATTCAGAGCCGTATGTATTTTGCAAATTTTCTATGTCTATGATGACCCACAAGTATAGGGGGTCTATCGTAGTCCTTTCGATAAGTAAGAGTGTCGAACCCAACGAGGAGCAGAAGGAAATGACAAGCGGTTTTCAGCAAGGTATTCTCTGCAAGCACTGAAATAATAGGTAACAGATAGTTTTGTGATAGGATAATTTGTAACGAGTAACAAGTAACAAAAGTAAATAAAGTGCAGCAAGGTGGCCTAATCCTTTTTGTAGCAAAGGACAAGCCTGGAAAAACTCTTATATGATGTAAAGCGCTCCCGAGGACACATGGGAATTATCGTCAAGCTAGTTTTCATCACGTTCATATGACTCGCGTTTGGTACTTTGATAATTTGGTATGCGGGTGGACCGGTGCTTGGGTACTGCCCTTACTTGGACAAGCATCCCATTTATGATTAACCTCTATTGCAAGCATCTGCAACTACAACAAAAGTATTAAGGTAAACCTAACCATAGCATGAAACATATGGATCCAAATCAGCCCCTTACGAAGCAACGCGTAAACTAGGGTTTAAGCTTCTGTCACTCTAGCAACCCATCATCTACTTATTACTTCCCAATGCCTTCCTCTAGGCCCAAATAATGGTGAAGTGTCATGTAGTCGACGTTCACATAACACCACTAGAGGAGAGACAACATACATCTCATCAAAATATCGAACGAATACCAAATTCACATGACTACTAATAGCAAGACTTCTCCCATGTCCTCAGGAACAAACGTAACTACTCACAAAGCATATTCATGTTCATAACCAGAGGGGTATTAATATGCATATATGATCTGAACATATGATCTTCCACCAAATAAACCAACTAGCATCAACTACAAGGAGTAATTAACACTACTAGCAACCCATAGGTACCAATCCCAGACTTGGAGACAAGAATTGGATACAAGAGATGAACTAGGGTTTGAGAGGAGATGGTGCTGGTGAAGATGTTGATGGAGATTGACCCCCTCTCGATGAGAGGATCGTTGGCGATGACGATGGAGATGATTTCCCCCTCCCGGAGGGAAGTTTCCCCGGCAGAACAGCTCCGCTGGAGCCCTAGATTGGTTCCGCCAAGGTTCCGCCTCGTGGCGGCGGAGTCTCGTCTGGAAAGATGGCTTATGATTTTTTCCTCATTGAAAGACTCCATGTAACATAAGATGGTCATCGGAGGGCCACCAGGGGGCCCACGAGGTAGGGGCGCGCCCAGGGGGGTAGGGCACGCCCCCACCCTCATGGGAAAGGTGTGGCCCCCTGGTGAACTTCCTGTGCTCAGTATTTATTATATATTCTGAAAATGACTTCCGTGAAGTTTCAGGACTTTTGGAGTTGTGCAGAATAGGTCTCTAATATTTGCTCATTTTCCAGCCCAGAATCCCAGCTGCCGGCATTCTCCCTATTTATGTAAACCTTGTAAAATAAGAGAGAATAGGCATAAGTATTATGACATAATGTGTAATAAAAGCCCATAATGCAATAAATATCAATATAAAAGCATGATGCAAAATGGACGTATCAACTCCCCCAAGCTTAGACCTCGCTTGTCCTCAAGCGAAAGCCGAAATCGAAAAATATGTCCACATGTTGAGAGATAGAGGTGTCGATAAAAATAAAATATGGACATGAGGGCATCATGATTATTCTTAGAAAAACAACTTAGATAATTCTTGTCATATGATCTCTTATGCTAGAGTAACAGTTCATTCACAATTTCAAGTATGAATCATAAACTTCATTGAAAACTAACAAACTATAATCTCAGTCATTGGAGCAATTGCAATTTATCATAACATAGGAAAGAGTCAATATAAGAGTTTTTCAGCAAGTCCACATACTCAACTATCATATAGTCTTTCACAATTGCTAACACTCACGCAATACTTATGGGTATGGAGTTTTAATAGGACACAGAGAAAGATAGGGGCTTATAGTTTTGCCTCCCAACGTTTTACCTCTAGGGTAATGTCAACAATAATAGTTCATGAAAACTCACATCCAATTAGCCATATATACCAGGATCTTTCCAACATGTTGTGCTTGCCAAAAGATAAAATGTAAAAAGGAAGGGTGAAGATCACCATGACTCTCATGTAAGGTAGGAGATAAAAGTAAAAGATAGGCCCTTCGCAGAGGGAAGCAGAGGTTGTCATGCGCTTTTATGGTTGGATGCACAAAATCTTAATGCGAAAGAACGTCACTTTATATTGCCACTTGTGATATGGACCTTTATTATGCAGTCTGTCACTTTTATTTCTTCCATATCACACGAAGCTTATTTTCTCCCACACTAATAAATCATACATATTTAGAGAGCAATTTTTATTGCTTGCACCGATGACAACTTAATTGGAGGATCTTTCTCAATCCATAGGTAGGTATGGTGGACTCTCATGGCAAAACTGGTTTAAGGGTGTTTGGAAGCACAAGTAATATCTCTACTTGGTGCAAAGAATTTGGCTAGCATGAGGGGGAAAGGCAAGCTCAATCATGTTGGATGATCCATGACAATATAATTTATCTCAGATGTAAGAAAACATAACCCATTACGTTGTCTTCCTTGTCCAACGTCAACTCTTTAGCATGTCATATTTTAATGAGTGCTCACAATCATAAAAGATGTCCAAGATAGTATATTTATATGTGAAGACCTCTCTTTCTTTATTACTTCCTATTAATTGCAACGATGACCAAAACTATGTTTGTCAACTCTCAACAACTTTTATTCATCATACTCTTTCTATGTGAGATCATTACTCTCCATAAGATCCATATGATCTCTTTGTTTCTTTTTATTTCTTCTCTTTTCTTTTACTCACTCAAGATCATGGAAAAATAATCAAGCCCTTGACTCAACACTAATCTTTATTATATATAGCTCACAGACTTGATTACATAGAAGGATCATAAAGCAAAACTCACAACTAGATCATACTAAAAGCTTTTATTCTACTAGATCAAGGTATTATCAAAAGGATCGAACTAAGAAAAACGGTAAAGGTAGAAGTGACGGTGATACGATACCGGGGCACTCCCCCAAGCTTGGCAGTTGCCAAGGGGAGTGCCCATATCCATGTGATTATGTCTCCTTTGTTGGTGAAGAAGTTGATGGTTTTGTTGATGGTGTAGGCTTGTCGTCCTTCTTCCAAGGCATAGGCTCACCATCATAGAAGGATGATCGAGTCTCCTGAAACCTTAAATCTGCAGCCAAACTCATCCTCTTGAATCTATATTCATACTCATAGTTTTGATTTTGCAGGTCATAGATCTGGGCTTGGAGGTGCTCATTTTCTCATGAAGCTTGAAGATGGCCTCCCTAATGTCCTTGACGTCCAGCTTGTGGTTGTTGGTGAACTCTGTGATCATAATGTGATTGGAATCGAGTCCACACTCCACCATCTCCTGACACTTGAAAACTTCTTGCTCCAATGCCTCGAGCCTTGCTTACGTGCTTCCGGTCTTCCTTGGTCCCTCAACATCGCGGATGTGCAATAACCCCTCACGCATCTCAATGGTTTGAGGGTGTTGCAGCACTTCTGCAAGGTAGGGGCTGATGACCTTCTTGAAGAACTGGTCCTTGGGGGCACTTGAAGATGACATGACGACCTGGATCTATCAGAAAAACGGCTCGAAACAAAGACAGGAGATTTTTGCGTGATACAGGAGTCAAAACCTCCGGGAGATTATATAATTAATTTTTACCAACCAAAATACGTGTCGTGTAAGAAAACAGAGTCCGGAAAGCACACGAGGTAGGGGGGCACGCCCAGGGGGTAGGGCGTGCCCTCCACCCTCGTGGAGCACTCGTGTCCTTCCCGGACTGCTTCTTATTTTTCTATTTTTCTAAATATTCCAAAACGGAAGAAAATTGCCATTAGAACTATTTTGGAGTCGGTTTACTTACTGTACCACATACCTATTCCTTTTCGGAGTCTGAAACGTTCCGGAAAGTGTCCCATATGTATTCCTCCGGGGTTACGGTTTCAATAACATTGGTTTCAACATTTATAGGATTACCTTAGATATATTGTTTAATTCTTTGACCATTCACCACCTTCGGATTTGTGCCTTCGAAGTTGTTGATTTTTATGGCACCGGAACGATAGACCTCCTCAATAATGTAAGGACCTTCCCATTTAGAGAGAAGTTTTCCTGCAAAAAATCTTAAACGAGAGTTGTATAGCAATACATAGTCGCCTACATTAAACTCACGCTTTTGTATCCTTTTGTCATGCCATCTTTTAACTTTTTCTTTAAATAATTTGGCATTCTCATAGGCTTGGGTTCTCCATTCATCAAGTGAGCTAATGTCAAATAACCTCTTCTCACCGGCAAGTTTGAAATCATAGTTGAGCTCTTTAATAGCCCAATAAGCCTTATGTTCTAGTTCGAGAGGTAAGTGACATGCTTTTCCATAAACCATTTTATATGGAGACATACCCATAGGATTTTTATATGCAGTTCTATAGGCCCATAATGCATCATCAAGTTTCTTGGACCAATTCTTTCTAGATCTATTAACAGTTTTTTGCAAAATTAATTTGAGTTCCCTATTGCTCAATTCTACTTGACTACTAGACTATGGGTGATAAGGAGATGCAATTCTATGATTAACATCATATTTAGCAAGCATTTTACGGAAAGCACCATGAATAAAATGTGAACCACCATCAGTCATTAAATATCTAGGGACTCCAAACCTCAGAAAAATAACTTCTTTAAGCATCTTAATAGAGGTGTTATGATCAACACTACTAGTTGGAATAGCTTCTACCCACTTAGTAACGTAATCAACAGCAACTAAAATATGTGTATATCCATTAGAGGCAGGAAAAGGTCCCATATAATCAAAGCCCCAAACATCAAATGGTTTAATAACAAGTGAATAATTCATAGGAATTTCTTGACGTCTACTAATATTACCGATTCTTTGACATTCATCACAAGATAAGACAAACTTACGGGCATCCTTGAAGAGAGTAGGCCAATAAAAACCAGATTGCAATACCTTGTGTGCAGTTCTATCTCCAGCATGGTGTCCTCCATAAGCCTCAGAGTGACACTTGTGTAGGATCTGTTCCTGTTCATGCTCAGGTACACAACGTCTAATAACACCATCTACTCCTTCTTTATAAAGATGTGGGTCATCCCAAAAGTAATGTCTCAAATCATAGAATAACTTTTTCTTTTGCTAGTATGTGAAACTAGGTGGTATAAATTTAGCAACAATATAATTAGCATAATCAGCATACCATGGAGTAGTGTGAGAAGCATTTATAACATTTAATTGTTCATCAGGGAAGCTATCATCAATAGGTAGTGGGTCATCAAGAACATTCTCTAGCCTAGACAAGTTGTCTGCAACGGGGTTCTCAACTCCCTTTCTTTCAACAATATGCAAATCAAATTCTTGTAGCAGGAGAACCCATCTAATAAGTCTAGGTTTAGCATCTTTCTTTTCCATGAGATATTTAATAGCAGCATGATCAGTGTGAATAGTTACTTTAGAATCAACAATATAAGGTATGAACATATCACAAGCAAATACAACTACTAAGAATTCTTTTTTAGTAGTAGCATAATTTCTCTGAGCATTGTCTAGCGTTTTACTAGCATATTGAATAACATTTATTTTCTTATCAACTCTTTGCCCTAGAACAGCACCTACAACATAATCACTAGCATCACACATAATTTCAAAAGGTAAATTCCAATCAGGTGGCTGAACAATAGGTGCAGAGATCAATGCTTTCTTAAGTATTTCAAATGCTTCTACACAATCATCATCAAAGACAAATGGTTTATCTTTTTGTAATAAATTAGTCAGAGGCCGAGAACTTTTTGATAAGTCCTTAATGAACCTCCTATAAAAACCGGCATGACCAAGGAAACTTCTTATACCTTTGATGTCTTTGGGAGATGGCATCTTTTCAATAGCATCAACCTTGGCTTTATCAACTTCAATACCTCTTTCAGAAACTTTATGCCCCAAGACAATACCTTCATTAACCATAAAGTGGCACTTTTCCCAATTCAAGAAAAGATTAGTTTCTTCACATCTCTGCAAAACTCGGTCAAGGTTGCTTAAGCAATCATCAAAATAGGATCCATAGATGGAAAAATCATCCATGAAAACCTCACAAATATTTTCACAAAAGTCAGAGAATATAGCCATCATGCATCTTTGAAAGGTAGCAGGTGCATTACATAAACCAAAAGGCATACGTCTATAAGCAAAAGTACCAAAAGGGCAAGTAAAAGTAGTCTTTGATTGATCATTGGCCGACACAGGTATTTGAGAGAAACCAGAATAACCATCTAGAAAGCAAAAATGTGTATGTTTGGATAATCTTTCTAGCATTTGATCAATAAAAGGTAAGGGGTAATGATCTTTTTTAGTAGCCTTATTTAATTTGCGGAAATCAATTACCATTCGATAACCTGTAATAATTCTTTGCGCGATCAACTCATCTTTATCATTAGGAATGACAGTAATACCTCCCTTCTTAGGGACACAATGGACATGACTTACCCACTGACTATCAGCAACAGGATAAATTATACCCGCCTCAAGGAGCTTTAGTATTTCCTTTCTCACCACTTCCTTCATCTTAGGATTCAGCTGTCATTGATGATCACGAACTGGTTTGGCATCTTCCTCCAATTTTATTTTGTGTTGACACAGAGTGGGACTAATGCCCTTAAGATTATCAAGAGTATATCCAATAGCGGCATAGTGCTTCTTCAGAGTTTTCAATAATCTTTCTTCTTCATGCTCTGAAAGGTTAGCACTAATAATAACAGGATATATCTTCTTTTCATCAAGATAAGCATATTTAAGAGTATCAGGTAACGTTTTAAGCTCAAACACGGGATCACCCTTGGGTGGAGGAGGATCCCCTAGGATTTCAACAGGCAAATTGTGTTTCAGGATGGATTCCTGTTTAAAGAATACTTCAACTATTTCCCTTCTTTCATTCATAAACATATCATTTTCATGATCTAGCAAATATTGTTCTAAAGGATCACTAGGAGGTACGGCAATATAAGCAAGACCAATAATTTCATCTTTACTAGGCAATTCCTCTTCACGGTGTTGTCTACAAAATTTAGAGAAATTAAACTCATGAGACATATCACCTAAACCAATAGTAACAACATCCTTTTCACAATCTATCTTAGCATTAACTGTGTTCAAGAAGGGTCTACCAAATATAATGGGACAAAAGCTATCTTGTGGGGAACCAAGAACAAGAAAATCAGCAAGATATTTAGTTTTCCCACACAAGACTTCAACATCTCTAATAATTCCAATTGGTGAAATAGTATCTCTATTGGCAAGTTTAATTGTGACATCAATATCTTCTATCTCTGCAGGTGCAATATCATGCATAATTTCTTTGTATAAGTCATGAGGTATAGCACTAGCACTGGCACCCATATCACATAAGCCATGATAACAATGATCCCCTATTTTAACAGAAATAACAGGCATGCCTACCAGAGATCTAGGTTTATCTTTAGCACAAGGTTTAGCAATTCTAGCAGTCTCATCACGGAAATGAATAACATGCCCATCAATATTATCAAACAAGAGATCTTTAACAATAGCAATATTAGGTTCAACTTTAATTTGCTCAGGAGGTGTATAGGTTCTAATATTGCTTTTACGAACCACAGTTGAAGATTTAGCATGATCCTTTATCCTAACAGGGAAAGGTGGTTTCTCAACATAAGAAGTAGGAACAATAGGATCGTTATAAGTGATAGTCTTTTCCTCAACTTTAATAGGTGCAGCTACTTTTACTTCTATGGGAGGATGATATTTAAACCACTTCTCCCTAGGGATATCAACATGAGTAGCAAAAGATTCACAGAAAGAAGCTACTATCTCAGAGTCAAGTCCATATTTAGTGCTAAATTTACGGAAAACATCGGTATCCATAAAAGATTTAACACAATCAAACTTAGGTGTCATACCTGACTCCTTACCTTCGTCGAGGTCCCAATCTTCAGAGTTGTGTTTAATTCTTTCCAATAAATCCCATTTGAATTCAATAGTCTTCATCATAAAAGAGCCAGCACAAGAAGTATCGAGCATGGTGCAATTGTTATCAGAAAGCCAAGCATATAAATTTTGAATAATCATTTCTCTTGAGAGCTCATGATTGGGCATGAATATAACATTGATTTAAGCCTCCCCCAAGCTTGAGCGATGATTTCTCCTTCGCGAGGCCAGAAATTATATATATAATTGTGATCACGATGAACAAGATGCATAGGATAAAACTTCTGATGAAATTCCAATTTCAATCGTTTGTAGTTCCATGACCCCGTATCATCACATAGCCTATACCATGTCAATGCATCTTCCTTCAAAGATAAAGGGAAGACCTTCTTCTTAATAACATCTCCGGGTACACCTGCAAGCTTAAATAATCCACAAACTTCATCCACATATATTAGGTGCTCATCAGGATGCTTTATTCCATCTCCTGCAAAAGGGTTAGCTAGCAGTTTTTCTATCATACCCGAAGGAATTTCAAAGCAGACATTTTCATTTTTTGTAGGTTCAATAGGTTGAGGAGCAATTCTTTGCTCTACTGGTCGAGGTGAAGATACCCCTAACAAGCCCCTCAGAGGATTACTTTCCATAGTAACAAGTGATAGTAAATTTCAGCACACTATATAAATTTTTCCTTACCAAATTCCACCTACCAAAGGCGCTTCACTCCCCGGCAATGGTGCCAGAAAAGAGTCTTGATGACCCACAAGTATAGGGGATCTATCATAGTCCTTTTGATAAGTAAGAGTGTCGAACCCAACGAGGAGCAAAAGGAAATGATAAGCGGTTTTCAGCAAGGTATTCTCTGCAAGCACTGAAATAATAGGTAACAGATAGTTTTGTGATAGGATAATTTGTAACGAGTACCAAGTAACAAAAGTAAATAAAGTGCAGCAAGGTGGCCCAATCCTTTTTGTAGCAAAGGACAAGCCTGGACAAACTCTTATATGATGTAAAGCGCTCCCGAGGACACATGGGAATTATCGTCAAGCTAGTTTTCATCACGTTCATATGACTCATGTTCGGTACTTTGATAGGTATGTGGGTGGACCGGTGCTTGGGTACTGCCCTTACTTGGACAAGCATCCCATTTATGATTAACCTCTATTGCAAGCATCTGCAACTACAACAAAAGTATTAAGGTAAACCTAACCATAGCATGAAACATATGGATCCAAATCAGCCCCTTACGAAGCAACGCATAAACTGGGGTTTAAGCTTCTGTCACTCTAGCAACCCATCATCTACTTATTACTTCCCAATGTCTTCCTCTAGGCCCAAATAATGGTGAAGTGTCATGTAGTCGATGTTCACATAACACCACTAGAGGAGACACAACATACATCTCATCAAAATATCGAACGAATACCAAATTCACATGACTACTAATAGCAAGACTTCTCCCATGTCCTCGGCAACAAACGTAACTACTCACAAAGAATATTCATGTTCATAATCAGAGGGGTATTAATATGCATATAGGATCTGAACATATGATCTTCCACCAAATAAACCAACTAGCATCAACTACAAGGAGTAATTAACACTACTAGCAACCCACATGTGACACCCCGGATGTAACTTTCCTAATTTGTACTCCAACTCTTGTCATTTCCGGCGTTAGGTTATATTTATTTCCTCGGGTTCGGGTTTTGTCTCCGTGTGTTGTTGTCGTTGTCATGCATCTCATATCATGTCATCATGTGCATTGCATCTGCATACGTGTCTCTTGCATACGAGCTTTTTCCCCGTTGTCCGTTTTGCATTTCGGCGCTTCGTTCTCCTCTGGTGGTCATTTCTAGCTTTCTTTCGTGTGTGGGGATTAAACATTTCCGGATTGGACCGAGACTTGCCAAGGAGCCTTGGTTTACTACCGGTAGACCGCCTGTCAAGTTTCGTACCATTTGGACTTCGTTTGATACTCCAACAGTTAACCGAGGGACTGATAAGGCCTCGTGTGTGTTGCAGCCCAACACCCCTCCAATTTGGCCCAAAACCCACCTAACTCTGCTCCATCACCTAGAGCGTTCGATCACGATCGCGTGGCCGAAAACCGCACCTCATTTGGACTCTCCTAGCTCCCTCTATGCCTATTTAAAGCCCCCTCGATTTTCGGATCTCCTCCTACCTCCGAAACCCTAGAAATCGTCCTCGCGCCGCGCCGGACGAAAACCTGCCGACGGACATTGTCCGGCCCGCCTCTCCGCCGCCACATGGCGCCCTAGGATTCGTCCGCCCGGGCGCGCCCACATCGCCCGCCGCCGCCACTCCCGCCGGCCCGCCAGGTCCGGAGCGGGCCCTCCTCCTTCGCCGCTCGGGCCAGAGCGCTGCGCCGCCACCCGCCTCGTCTTCCCCCGCGCGCCGCTTGCCGCCTCCGCACCGCCACCGCGCCGGCACCGCGCCGCCGCCGCGCGCCATCGCCGCCCGGAGCTCCTCGCCGGCCCCGCCGCCTCCGCCCGCCAGTGCCACCACCAGCCGCCGCCACCGCGCCCTACGCCGCCGCCCCCGGCCACCGGCGTCCGTGCCCACCGGCCGCCGCCGTCCGGCCTCCCCCTCGTCGCCGGAAACCTCCTCCTCTCCGGCAGCTACAGTTCCTCGCCGGAGTTCCTCGATTTCCGTGCGCGAGATCTAGATCCAAAAAACCCTAGAGGTTGATTTTTTTTGTCTAAGTCCCGAAATTCTCAGTCCAAGTGCTCATGTTCGCGGCACCGTAACTTTGCATCCGTAGCTCCGATTCATGCATATAGCATATCAAAATGTTCATCTCAGAGAGTACATCATTTCTTCCCATTGCATCATTTTCATTTGAGCTCATCTTGATGCCCGAAATACTGTTAGAAAAGGGCTACTTGAGTTAATTGTCAGATTTGCTACTCCGTTTAGCACTTTTGTCATTTTTGCCATGATTATTGTGTGCTTGATATGCCCGTGAGTTCTACATATGTTTTCTTAAGGGTTTTGTCATCTTTCCAGAGGTGCAACCCATGTATTTTTGTGATGTGTTTGGTGACTTGTGCAAGCTTGCAAAGTGGTGCACTTGCTAATTTTGTTTTCAGGGACTTAGTAATTTCACTAAGTCCTGAAGCTGTTTATCTCATGATGCATATGTTCTTGTTGTTTCCTAGTGATCCGTGCCTCTTTTGAGGATGACCAGTAAGGATGTTTTGTTAATATTATAGTGCTCTATCCATCCATGTGTTTGTTTGCATTTATGGATTACCCTAGCTTGAGTCAATCGAGCTCTACTTTTGCTACTTTGTGAATCTGGGCAGATTGTCAACTTGTTTGCAATTTTGCCGGTGATGTTGTAGTTAATCCGTGCATGCTGTGTTATTGATCTTGCCATTTCTAGCTTGCGTTTTGTGCCTTCTTGATGGGTGTATGCTTGACTTGCCATGACTTTCACCGTAGTGAGTGCATCGAGCTCGTAAACATGCCTAGCTGAGTTATATTTCAGCATGTGCCAGTTTTCACTAAGTCTGTAAACTGATTATGTTTTTGCTATGTTCACATGCTTGCAATTGTATTTTATGATCCCTTTTGGCTCAAGGTCACTGAGGGACTTTTGTTAAGATCTTTGAGTAGCTTCATGCCATGCTTCACTTTGCCATGTTCAGGTCCTGTAGCATGTAGTTTTGTTGCTCCGAAGAGGGCTACTTGATCTGAAATTCCAGACAAGTGTTGAATTCACTAAGTGTGAGATCTGTTTGCCATATGCATTTTTGCCATGCTTGTTTGAACCTGTTAATGGATGAATTGGCCGTAGCTCAGTGCTAGACTTTTGTTAAGCATCTTGTGTGAATGCCTGCCATGTATTTTGTTGTCATGTTTGGGTGCTGTAGCATGTTCATCTCATTGCATTTAGATGCCTACTTGCTGTAAATCGCAGACCAGTGTCATTTTTGAATCGTTTGCCATTTCCAAACTGTAACTCCGATTCCGGCGTTCTTTATATCGTTTTCAAGCGATTTCGTCTCATCTTTCCTGTGGCACACTTGGATTTCCAAGTTGAGGCCAGGTTCATGCATTTCCTATCATATCTTGCATTCCGCATCCCGCATCGCATCCCGCATAGCATACCATCTTTGTATTGCGTTGTTTGAGTCTGCACGTGGTTGATTATATCCTTGTTGCTTGTTTGTCTTGTTTGGGTAGAGTCGGGAGAAGAGTTCGCTAACGAGGAGCCCGTTGAGTTTGCTTTTGAGGATCCAGTCAACTCTGACAACTGTGCAGGCAAGATGATCATACCCTCGAAATCACTACTATATTTGCTATGCTAGTTTGCTCGCTCTTTTGCTATGCCATTGCTACGATGCCTACCACTTGTTTTCAAGCCTCCCAAATTGCCATGTCAAACCTCTAACCCACCATTTTCCTAGCAAACCGTTGATTGGCTATGTTACCGCTTTGCTCAGCCCCTCTTATAGCGTTGCTAGTTGCAGGTGAAGATTGGAGGCCGGTCCTTGTTGGAACATCATTTATTTACTTGTTGGGATATCATTATATTGCCATGTTATCTTAATGCATCTATATACTTGATAAAGGGTGGAAGGCTCGGCCTCTCGCCTAGTGTTTTGTTCCACTCTTGCCGCCCTAGTTTCCGTCATATCGGTGTTATGTTCACGGATTTTTGCGTTCCTTATGCGGTTGGGTTATAATGGGAACCCCTTGATATTTCGCCTTGATTAAAGCTTTTCCAGCAATGCCCGACCTTGGTTTTACCATTTGCCACCTAGCCTTTTCTTTCCCTTGGGTCATCTTTATTTTAACCCCCCCGGGCCAGTGCTCCTCTGAGTGTTGGTCCACCTGTCAGCTACCGGTGGCCACTGAGGGCAACTCTGGGCTGGCCTACCCGTCCCTAGGACAATCTGAGTGTGCCCTGAGAAAGAGATATGTGCAGCTCCTATCGGGATTTGTCGGCACATTCGGGCGGTGTTGCTGGTCTTGTTTTAACCTATCAAAGTGTCTTGAATTACCGAGATACCAAGTCTGATTGGAACGTCTTGGGAGGAGGTCTATTCCTTCGTTGACCGTGAGAGCTTGTCATGGGCTAAGTTGGGACTCCCCTGCAGGGATTTGAACTTTCGAAAGCCATGCCCGCGGTTATGGGCACATGGGAATTTGTTAATATCCGGTTGTAGATAACTTGAACCTTAACTTAATTAAAATGAATCAACTGAGTGTGTTACCGTGATGGCCTCTTCTCGGCGGAGTCCGAGAAGTGGACACGGTGTTGGAGTAATGTTTGCGCAGGTTGTCCTCTAGTTTCTCGCGCGTGCTTTGCCTCCTCTTCTCGCTCTCTTTTGCGAATAAGTTAGCCACCATATATGCTAGTCGCTTGCTGCAGCTCCACCTATATTTACCTTGCCTTACCTATAAGCTTAAATAGTCTTGATTGCGAGGGTGCGAGATTGCTGAGTCCCTATGGCTCACAGATTACTATTACACCAGATGCAGGGCCTGATGACTCTGCTCCAGGAGACGCGTACGAGCTCAAGTGGGAGTTCGACGAAGACTCTCAACGTTACTATGTTTCCTTTCCCGATGATCAGTAGTGGTGCCCAGTTGGGGGTGATTTGGACCGTGTCGCATGTTGGGTTCTCTTTTATTTTGGCATCGTAGTCGGGCCATGAGTGTTTGGATGATGTAATGTTATTTATGTACTTGATTGACGTGGCGAGTGTAAGCCAACTATGTTATCTCCCCTTTTATTATTCATATTACATGGGATGTTGTGAAGATTGCCTAACTTGCGACATATGCTTTCAATGCGATTATGCCTCTAAGTCGTGCCTCGACACGTGGGAGATATAGTCGCATCGAGGGTGTTACAAGTTGCTATCAGAGCCTTCCCCGACCTTAGGAGCCCCATTGCTTGATCGTTTTTAGCTGCCGAGTTGTGTCTAGAAAAATGTTTTGAGTCTTTTAGGAATTATATATCGGAGAGTTTAGGAATTCTTTTTACTTCCCAGTCTCCTCATCGCTCTGGTAAGGCATCCTGACGTAGAGTTTTGACTCTTCTCTTCTCAAATTTCACTAAACATTTTTTTAGGATCACGCGGGTATCTTGGAATCGTTCCGATGGTTTTATGATGAGAACATTGTCTTGGTGCCTCCTGTCAGGGGTTTAGTGGAAGTGTCCCGGGGAGTTGAGCTCTGAGGTGTTGTCATCATAATTTTATCGTTGCAATTCTGGAATACCTGAGTCTAGTACGCCGACATCGAAAATATCTTTTATGCAGTTCGTTGGTGAGATAACCTCGACGCCACCCAGTACTGGGGCGGGAGTTCGGGAGTATCGCCATAACTTGTATAACAGATGCTTTTCGAAGGTTGAGGTAGATGGTTTCCGAAGGTTTCTTGGTTATGTGTTGAAGGATGGATACAGCTGGATGTAGGATTTGCTAGATTTGGGTGAGATATTATGCTTCCCCTGTATCCCCAACACCTGATTGCATAACCGGAAAGGTTCGGGAATTTCATAGGTGGGAATTCTAGTAGCTCTAGTTCTTCTTCCACGGATATTGGTTTGAGATTGGGATTTCTTACCGATTATTCGTTCTTGATCCGTACCTTGTTGATTTATTTCTCTACCTTAATTCTACGTGGCTTCTCAATTTATGGATATGTGACCATTTCAAGAGGAATGCATTCGTTCATTTTGTTCGAATGTGAAGACTATATGTTGCAATTTTCATTCTGTTGGATTTAGCTTCAATATTTATCTATCAATGTGCTAATGGTGGTCAACCTCTTCAGGATGGCTCCTCCAACGCGCACGACTCCGAATCCTGATCCGCCACCACCTCCCCCCTCCTCCGGAGGCATGGCAAGCTGTGATGGCCACAACCAATGCAAACACACAGTTGATCATGCAAATTCTTCAAGAGCACAATCAAGGCAACCAAGGGAATCAAGGCAGCAATCAGAGTCACTTTGCTACAGTCAACCAGTTCCTTGCTAACGGGCCAAAGACTTTCAGCAATTGTGTTGAGGCAACCGATGCTGACGATTGGCTTGTGGATCTGTGTAAGCATTTCGAGTGCAGTAACATCAGGCCTGAGGACTTTGTCAAATTCGCTTCCTTCCAACTCAAAGATCAAGCTGCAGAATGGTTCCAACAGTACAAGGATTCCAGAGGTGGACGTGTTATCACTTGGGATGATTTCCGTCGAGATTTCCGAGATCATCATATTCCTCAGAGCGTGGTTGAAAGCAAGCGTGAGGAATTCCGCAATATGAAGCAAGGCTCTTTGTTTGTCTATGACTACAACAAGTTGTTCCAGAAGCTCGCCCGCTTTGCCAAGCAGGACGTCCCTGATGAGAAGAGCATGATATACCAGTTCAGGGGTGGTCTCAGAGAAGAAATTCAGTTAGCTCTTGTCCTCTTTGAGCCCTTGAGATATGATGAGTTCTACAACATGGCACTGAAGCAAGAGGCTGCTCAGTTGAGGTGTGATGCTTCCAAGAAGCGAGTCAGAGATGTTACTCCTTCTTCCTCTACTCAAGTGGCCAAGCAGCAGAAGTTTTGGCTTCCTCCTCCTCCGTTCCGTCAGCCGTATCAGCAGAAGAGCAAAGGTGGCAGTGGTTCTTCCCACCCACCCAACCCTGGCTTTCAGAACAAGACTTCGTCTCAAGCTCCAAGATCAAGTGCTCCGTATCACCGTCCGCTTTCAGAGGTCACGTGCAACAAGTGCCAACAGAAGGGTCACTATGCCAACAAGTGTTTCAACCAGAGGCGTCTTCCTCCTCCTCCTCCTGTGAGATCGGCAAGTACAGCTGTGGTCAAGCATAACCCCAAGTCCGCCAAGGTCAACTTGATGAATGCAGCTCAAGCAGAGGACTCATCAGATGTCAGCATGGGTAACCTTCCTGTTAATGATATTCCTGCAAAAGTTCTTTTTGACACTGGTGCATCGCATTGCTTCATCTCGAGACCGTTTACAAATAGGCATGAATTGGTTTCGCAAGTTTTGCCTAGTCCTTTAGCAGTTGTCTCTCCCGATAAGCGCATGCATGCTAACTCCATCGTTCCGGATGTTACTATCACTTTGGGCGATTACAAGTTTCTCTCTTCTCCGGTGGTTCTTGGTAACTCGGATATTGATCTTATTCTCGGAATGGATTGGCTTTCTAAGCACAAGGCGCATCTTGATTATGTAGCCAGGAAGATTCAATTGACTCATTCATCTGAGGATGTAATTGTCTTTGCCGCTCGGGATAATACAATCTGTCTGTTTTCTCTCAATGAGAAGGGTGAATTGGATGCCATCTCTCAAATTCCAGTCGTTTGCGAATATCAAGACGTCTTTCCAGAAGAGCTTCCAGGAATGCCTCCGCACCGGCCAGTTGAATTCGTTATTGATCTTGAGCCTGGCACGGAACCGGTGTGCAAACGTCCTTACAAGCTCGGACCTGAAGAGTTGAAGGAGCTGAAGAAGCAACTCGATATTCAAGAGAAAATGGGTCTCATCCAACCTAGTTCTTCTTCGTGGGGTTGTGGTGTTCTTTTTGTGAAGAAGAAGGATGGAACGGACCGACTTTGTGTTGATTACCGTCCAGTGAACAAGAAGACCATCAATAACAAATACCCACTTCCCAACATCAATGAGCTGTTCGAACAACTCAAAGGTGCCCAAGTATTCTCCAAGCTTGATCTCCGTATGGGTTATCATCAGATTCGTATCCATGAGCAAGATATTCCCAAGACGGCTTTCAGGACAAGCTTTGGTTCATATGAATACACTGTCATGTCTTTTGGTCTCGTCAACGCTCCTCCGACGTTCTCTCGCATGATGAATTTCATCTTCAATGCCTACACCAATGACTTCGTTTTGGTCTATCTCGACGACATTCTGGTTTTCTCCAAGAACAAGGAAGATCATGCCAAACACTTGTGTTTGGTTCTTGATAAGCTCAGAGAACACAAGTTCTACGCCAAGTTCTCCAAGTGTGAATTTTGGCTTGATGAGGTTCTTTATCTTGGTCATATCATCTCTGCCAAGGGCATTGCCGTGAATCCTGAGAAGGTGTCTGCAATTGTGAATTGGGAACCTCCTCAGAACGTGAAGCAACTCCGCAGTTTTCTCGGTCTCGCAAGCTATTGCCGAAGATTCGTTGAAAACTTTTCTAAGATCGCGAAGCCTCTCTCTAATCTTCTCCAGAAGCACGTCAAGTACGTTTGGTCTCCGGAGTGTGATATTGCTTTCAACACTTTGAAATAGAAATTGATCACTGCTCCAGTTCTGACTCCGCCTGATGAATCCAAGCCATACGAGGTCTTTTGTGATGCCTCTCTCCAAGGTCTTGGCGCAGTATTGATGCAAGAGAAGAAAGTTGTTGCTTATACCTCTCGCCAGTTGAAGCCTAATGAGAAGAACTACCCCACTCATGATCTCGAGTTGGAGGCAGTTGTGCATGCTCTTTTGACTTGGAGACATCTTCTATTGGGAAGAAAAGTGGACATTTTCACTGATCACAAGAGTCTCAAGTACATCTTCACTCAGCCTAATCTCAACCTCAGGCAAACTCGATGGGTCGAAATGATTCAAGAGTATAATCCGAGTATCAAGTATACTCCAGGAAAGGCCAATGTGATTGCTGACGCATTGAGCAGGAAAGCTTACTGCAACAGTTTGATTCTCAAGCCTTATCAACCCGAGCTTTGTGAAGCTTTCCGCAAACTTAATCTGCAAGTTGTTCCTCAAGGTTTCCTTGCCAACCTTCTAGTCTCTCCTACCTTGGAAGACCAGATTCGCCAAGCCCAGCTTCTTGATGCTATGGTGAAAAAGGTGAAGGTTGGGATTGCCAAGAGTCAACCCAAGTACAAGTGCTACCACCTTGATGACAAAGACACTCTCTTCTTCGAGGATCGTATTGTTGTGCCCAAAGGTGACCTCCATAAAGTGATCATGAACGAGGCTCACAATTCTCTCCTCTCCATCCACCCTGGGAGCACGAAGATGTATCAGGACCTCAAGCAAGCTTATTGGTGGACTCGAATGAAGCGCGAGATCGCTCAATTCGTGAATGAATGTGATGTCTGCAGAAGAGTGAAGGCAGAACACCAAAGGCCAGCAGGTCTCCTCCAACCTCTTGCCATTCCAGAATGGAAGTTTTACCACATTGATATGGACTTCGTGACTGGGTTTCCAAAGTCCAAGCGTGGCAATGATGCTATATCGTTGTCATCGACAAACTCACCAAAGTGGCTCATTTTCTGCCTATCAAAGAGTCGATCACTGCAGCTCAATTGGCGGAACTCTATACCTCTCGTATTGTCTCTCTGCATGGTATTCCACAAGTGATCTCTTCAGACCGTGGCAGCATCTTTACCTTGAAGTTTTGGGATTCTTTTCAGAAGGCCATGGGCACCAACATCCATTTCAGCACAGATTTCCATCCTCAAACTAGCGGTCAAGTCGAGCGTGTCAACCAGATTCTTGAAGATATGCTCAGGGCTTGTGTGATCTCCTTCGGCATGAAGTGGGAGGATTGTCTTCCTTATGCTGAATTCTCCTACAACAACAGTTTTCAAGCAAGTTCGGGCAAGGCCCCATTTGAAATTCTGTATGGCAGGAAGTGTCGTACCCCTCTCAACTGGTCTGAAACCGGTGAACGTCAGCTTTTGGGTAATGACTTAATCACAGAGGCAGAAGAAATGTGCAAAGTCATTCGTGTTAACCTCAAAGCAGCCCAATCCCGTCAGAAGAGCTACTATGATAGTAAGCATCGTGATTTGGCTTTCGAGATCGGAGATCATGTTTACCTCCGCGTCTCTCCTATGAAAGGTACTTGTCGCTTCGGTATCAAAGGGAAGCTTGCTCCTAGATACGTGGGACCTTTCAAGATTGTCAGCAAGAGAGGCGACCTCTCCTATCAACTCGAGCTTCCTTCAAACTTTGAAAATGTTCATGACGTGTTCCATGTCTCTCAGCTTTGAAAGTGCTTCAAGACTCCTGACCGCACCGTCAACTTCGAGGACATTGAGCTCCAAGAAGATCTCTCTTATCGTGAGCACCCAGTTGCTATTCTTGAAGAGACTGAACGCAAGACTCGCAACAAGTCAATCAAATTTCTCAAAGTCAAGTGGTCACACCATTCCGACCGTGAAGCTACCTGGGAACGCGAGGAGACACATAACACCACTAGAGGAGACACAACATACATCTCATCAAAATATCGAACGAATACCAAATTCACATGACTACTAATAGCAAGACTTCTCCCATGTCCTCGGCAACAAACGTAACTACCCACAAAGAATATTCATGTTCATAATCAGAGGGGTATTAATATGCATATAGGATCTGAACATATGATCTTCCACCAAATAAACCAACTAGCATCAACTACAAGGAGTAATTAACACTACTAGCAACCCACATGTAACACCCCGGATGTAACTTTCCCAATTTGTACTCCAACTCTTGTCATTTCCGGTGTTAGGTTATATTTATTTCATCGGGTTCGGGTTTTGTCTCCGTGTGTTGTTGTCGTTGTCATGCATCTCATATCATGTCATCATGTGCATTGCATCTGCATACGTGTTCGTCTCTTGCATTCGAGCTTTTTCCCCGTTGTCCGTTTTGCATTCCGGCGCTTCGTTCTCCTCCGGTGGTCATTTCTAGCTTTCTTTCGTGTGTGGGGATTAAACATTTCCGGATTGGACCGAGACTTGCCAAGCGGCCTTGGTTTACTACCGGTAGACCGCCTGTCAAGTTTCGTACCATTTGGACTTCGTTTGATACTCCAACAGTTAACCGAGGGACCGATAAGGCCTCGTGTGTGTTTCAGCCCAACACCCCTCCAATTTGGCCCAAAACCCACCTAACTCTGCTCCATCACCTAGAGAGTTCGATCACGATCGCGTGGCCGAAAACCGCACCTCATTTGGACTCTCCTAGCTCCCTCTATGCCTATTTAAAGGCCCCCCGATTTTCGGATCTCCTCCTACCTCCGAAACCCTAGAAATCGTCCTCGCGCCGCGCCGGACGAAAACCTGCCGACGGACATTGTCCGGCCCGCCTCTCCGCCGCCACATGGCGCCCAGGGATTCGTCCGCCGCCGCCATTCCCGCTGGCCCGCCAGGCCCGGAGCGGGCCCTCCTCCTCCGCCGCTCGGGCCAGAGCGCCGCGCCGCCACCTGCCTCGTCTTCCCCCGCGCGCCGCTCGCCGCCTTCGCACCGCCACCGCGCCGCCGCCGCGCCGCTGCCGCGCGCCATCGCCGCCCGAAGCTCCTCGCCGGCCCCGCCGCCGTCCGCCCGCCGGCGCCACCACCAGCCGCCGCCACCGCGCCCTACGCCGCCGCCCCCGGCCACCGGCGTCCGTGCCCGTCGGCCGCCGCCGTCCGGCCTCCCCCTCGTCACCGGCAACCTCCTCCTCTCCGGCAGCTACAGTTCCTCGCCGGATTTCCTCGATTTCCGTGCGCGAGATCTAGATCCAAAAAACCCTAGAGGTTGATTTTTTGTCTAAGTCTCGAAATTCTCAGTCCAAGTGCTCATGTTCGCGGCTCCGTAACTTTGCATCTGTAGCTCCGAT
The DNA here is from genome assembly GCA_034509565.1 of Triticum monococcum. Lineage (NCBI taxonomy): Eukaryota > Viridiplantae > Streptophyta > Magnoliopsida > Poales > Poaceae > Triticum > Triticum monococcum. The sequence goes on along the minus strand of CM067843.1, from coordinate 745,634,459 downwards.
TCATGCATATAGCATATCAAAATGTTCATCTCAGAGAGTACATCATTTCTTCCCATTGCATCATTTTCATTTGAGCTCATCTTGATGCCCGAAATACTGTTAGAAAAGGGCTACTTGAGTTAATTGTCAGGTCTGCTACTCCGTTTAGCACTTTTGTCATTTTTGCCATGATTATTGTGTGCTTGATATGCCCGTGAGTTCTACATATGTTTTGTTAAGGGTTTTGTCATCTTTCTAGAGGTGCAACCCATGTATTTTTGTGATGTGTTTGGTGACTTGTGCAAGCTTGCAAAGTGGTGCACTTGCTAATTCTGTTTTCAGGGACTTAGTAATTTCACTAAGTCCTGAAGCTGTTTATCTCATGATGCCATATGTTCTTGTTGTTTCCTAGTGATCCGTGCCTCTTTTGAGGATGATCAGTAAGGATGTTTTGTTAATATTGTAGTGCTCTATCCATCCATGTCTTTGTTTGCATTTATGGATTACCCTAGCTTGAGTCAATCGAGCTCTACTTTTGCTACTTTGTGAATCTGGGCAGATTGTCAACTTGTTTGCAATTTTGCCGGTGATGTTGTAGTTAATCCGTGCATGCTATGTTATTGATCTTGCCATGTCTAGCTTGCGTTTTGTGCCTTGATGGGTGTATGCTTGTCTTGCCATGACTGGCACCGTAGTGAGTGCATCGAGCTCGTAAACATGCCTAGCTGAGTTATATTTCAGCATGTGCCAGTTTTCACTAAGTTTGTAAACTGATTATGTTTTTGGATGTTCACATGCTTGCAATTGTATTTTATGATCCCTTTTGGCTCAAGGTCACTAAGGGACTTTTTTAAAGCTCTTTGAGTAGCTTCATGCCATGCTTCACTTTACCATGTTCAGGTCCTGTAGCATGTAGTTTTGTTGCTTCGAAGAGGGCTACTTGATCTGAAATTCCAGACAAGTGTTGAATTCACTAAGTCTGAGATCTGTTTGCCATATGCATTTTTGCCATGCTTGTTTGAACCTGTTAATGGATGAATTGGCCGTAGCTCAGTGCTAGACTTTTGTTAAGCATCTTGTGTGCATCCCTGCCATGTATTTTGTTGTCATGTTTGGGTGCTGTAGCATGTTCATCTCATTGCATTTAGATGCCTACTTGCTGTAAATCGCAGACCGGTGTCATTTTTGAATCGTTTGCCATTTCCAAACCGTAACTCCGATTCCGGCGTTCTTTATATCGTTTTCAAGCGATTTCGTCTCATCTTTCCAGTGGCACACTTAGATTTCCAAGTTGAGGCCAGGTTCATGCATTTCCTGTCATATCTTGCATTCCGCATCCCGCATCGCATCCCGCATAGCATACCATCTTTGTATTGCGTTGTTTGAGTCTGCACGTGGTTGATTGTATCCTTGTTGCTTGTTTGTCTTGTTTGGGTAGAGCCAGGAGACGAGTTCGCTAATGAGGAGCCCGTTGAGTTTGCTTTTGAGGATCCAGTCAACTCTGACAACTATGTAGGCAAGATGATCATACCCTCGAAATCACTACTATATTTTCTATGCTAGTTTGCTCGCTCTTTTGGTATGCCATTGCTACGATGCCTACCACTTGTTTTCAAGCCTCCCAAATGGCCATGTCAAACCTCTAACCCACCATTGTCCTAGCAAACCGTTGATTGGCTATGTTACCGCTTTGCTCAGCCCCTCTTATAGCGTTGCTAGTTGCAGGTGAAGATTGGAGGCCGGTCCTTGTTGGAACATCATTTATTTACTTGTTGGGATATCATTATATTGCCATGTTATCTTAATGCATCTATATACTTGGTAAAGGTTGGAAGGCTCGGCCTCTCATCTAGTGTTTTGTTCCACTATTGCCGCCCTAGTTTCCGTCATATTGGTGTTATGTTCCCGGATTTTTGCGTTCCTTACGCGGTTGGGTTATAATGGGAACCCCTTGATATTTCGCCTTGAATAAAGCTTTTCAAGCAATGCCCAACCTTGGTTTTACCATTTGCCACCTAGCCTTTTCTTTCCCTTGGGTTCTGCAGACTCAAGGGTCATCTTTATTTTAACCCCCCTGGGCCAGTGCTCCTCTGAGTGTTGGTCCACCTGTCAGCTACCGGTGGACACCAGGGGCAACTCTGGGCTGGCCTACCCGTACCTAGGACAATCTGAGTGTGCCCTGAGAAAGAGATATGTGCAGCTCCTATCGGGATTTGTCGACACATTCGGGCGGTGTTGCTGGTCTTGTTTTAACCTATTGAAGTGTCTTGAATTACCGAGATACCGAGTCTGATCGGAACATCTTGGGAGGAGGTCTATTCCTTCGTTGATCGTGAGAGCTTATCATGGGCTAAGTTGGGACTCCCCTGCAGCGATTTGAACTTTCAAAAGCCGTGCCCGCGGTTATGGGCACATGGGAATTTGTTAATGTCCGGTTGTAGATAACTTGAACCTTAACTTAATTAAAATGAATCAACTGAGTGTGTTACCGTGATGGCCTCTTCTCAGAAGAGTCCGGGAAGTGGACACGGTGTTGGAGTAATGTTTGCGCAGGTTGTCCTCTAGTTTCTCGCTCGTGCTTTGCCTCCTCTTCTCGCTCTCTTTTGCGAATAAGTTAGCCACCATATATGCTAGTCGCTTGCTGCAGCTCCACCTATATTTACCTTGCCTTACCTATAAGCTTAAATAGTCTTGATCGCGAGGGTGCGAGATTGCTGAGTCCCTGTGGCTCGCAGATTACTATTACACCAGATGCAGGGCCTGATGACTCTGCTCCAGGAGGTGCGTACGAGCTCAAGTGGAAGTTCGACGAAGACTCTCAACGTTACTATGTTTCCTTTCCCGATGATCAGTAGTGGTGCCCAGTTGGGGGTGATTGGGACCGTGTCGCATGTTGGGTTCTCTTTTATTTTGGCGCCGTAGTCGGGCCATGAGTGTTTGGATGATGTAATGTTATTTATGTACTTGATTGTGAAGGAAATATGCCCTAGAAGCAATAATAAAGTTATTATTTATTTCCTTATATCATGATAAATGTTTATTATTCATGCTAGAATTGTATTAACCGGAAACATAATACATGTGTGAATACATAGACAAACAGAGTGTCACTAGTATGCCTCTACTTGACTAGCTCGTTAATCAAAGATGGTTATGTTTCCTAACCATGGACAAATAGTTGTTATTTGATTAATGAGATCACATCATTAGTTGAATGATCTGATTGACATGACCCATTCCATTAGCTTAGCACCTGATCGTTTAGTATGTTGCTATTGCTTTCTTCATGACTTATACATGTTCCTATGACTATGAGATTATGCAACTCCCGTTTGCCGAAGGAACACTTTGTGTGCTACCAAACGTCACAACGTAACTGGGTGATTATAAAGGTGCTCTACAGGTGTCTCCAAAGGTAGATGTTGGGTTGGCGTATTTCGAGATTAGGATTTGTCACTCCAATTGTCAGAGAGGTATCTCTGGGCCCTCTCGGTAATGCATATCACATAAGCCTTGCAAGCATTGCAACTAATGAGTTAGTTGTGAGATGATGTATTATGTAACGAGTAAAGAGACTTGCCGGTAACGAGATTGAACTGGGTATTGGATACCGACGATCGAATCTCGGGCAAGTAACATACCGATGACAAAGGGAACAACGTATGTTGTTATGCGGTCTGACCAATAAAGATCTTCGTAGAATATGTAGGAAACAATATGGGCATCCAGGTCCCGCTATTGGTTATTGACCAGAGAGGTGTCTCGGTCATGTCTACATAGTTCTCGAACCCGTAGGGTCCGCACTCTTAACGTTCGTTGACGATATAGTACTATGAGTTATGTATGTTGGTGACCGAATGTTGTTCGGAGTCCCGGATGAGATCACGGACATGACGAGGAGCTCCGGAATGGTCCGGAGGTAAAGATTCATATATTGGATGATATGGTTAGGCCAAGGGGTCAAGCCCACAGGGCTATAAGTCGGTGCAAAAGGAGTTTTGCGGAGGCCAGGGGGCCAAACGCCGGAGACCCTGGCATCTGGCCCTGGGCCAGACGCCGAGGCCCATGGCGTCTGGGCCAGACGCCAAGGCTTGTGGCGTTTGGTCCTGGAGTCCGAGTGGGACTCTTGCCTTTTGGGCAAAACCGACTTTGAGGAGGCTTTTGCTCCAAGTTTCGACCCCAGGGCTCAACATATAAATAGAGGGGCAGGGCTAGCACAAAAGACACATCAAGAAACACCAAGCCGTGTGCCGGCAACCCTGTCTCCTCTAGTTTATCCTCTGTCATAGTTTTCGTAGTGCTTAGGCGAAGCCCTGCGGAGATTGTTCTTCACCAACACCGTCACCACGCCATCGTGCTGCCGGAACTCATCTACTACTTCGCCCCTCTTGCTGGATCGAGAAGGCGAGGACGTCACCGAGCCGAACGTGTGCAGAACTCGGAGGTGCCGTGCTTTCGATACTTGGATCGGTCGGACGTGAAGACGTACGACTACATCAACCGCGTTGATATAACGCTTCCGCGAACGGTCTACGAGGGTACGTAGACAACACTCTCCCCTCTCGTTGCTATGCATCACCATGATCTTGCGTGTGCGTAGGAATTTTTTTGAAATCACTACGATCCCCAATAGTGGCATCCGAGCCTAGGTTTTATGGTTTGATGTTATTTGCACGAGTAGAACACAAGTGAGTTGTGGGCGATATAAGTCATACTGCCTACCAGCATGTCATACTTTGGTTTGGCGGTATTGTTGGACGAGGCGACCCGGACCGACATTACGCTTACGCTTACGCGAGACCGGTTCTCCCGACGTGCTTTGCACATAGGTGGCTTGCGGGCGACAGTCTCTCCAACTTTAGTTGAACCGAGTGTGGCTACGCCCGGTCCTTGCAAAGGTTAAAACGGAGTCAAATTGACAAACTATCGTTGTGGTTTTGATGCGTAGGTGAGATTGGTTCTTGCTTAAGCCCGTAGCAGCCATGTAAAACTTGCAACAACAAAGTAGAGGACGTCTAACTTGTTTTTGCAGGGCATGTTGTGATGTGATATGGTCAAGACATGATGCTAAATTTTATTGTATGAGATGATCATGTTTTGTAACTGAGTTATCGGCAACTGGCAGGAGCCATATGGTTGTCGCTTTATTGTATGCAATGCAATCGCGCTGTAATGCTTTACTTTATCACTAAGCGGTAGCAATAGTCGTGGAAGCATAAGATTGGCGAGACGACAACGATGCTACGATGGAGATCAAGGTGTCGCGCCGGTGACGATGGTGATCATGACGGTGCTTCGGAGATGGAGATCACAAGCACAAGATGATGATGGCCATATCATATCACTTATATTGATTGCATGTGATGTTTATCTTTTATGCATCTTATCTTGCTTTGATTGACGGTAGCATTATAAGATGATCTCTCACTAAATTATCAAGAAGTGTTCTCCCTGAGTATGCACCATTGCCAAAGTTCGTCGTGCCCAGACACCACGTGATGATCGGGAGTGATAAGCTCTACGTCCATCTACAACGGGTGCAAGCCAGTTTTGCACACGCAGAATACTCAGGTTAAACTTGATGAGCCTAGCATATGCAGATATGGCCTCGGAACACGGAGACCGAAAGGTCGAGCGTGAATCATATAGTAGATATGATCAACATAATGATGTTCACCATTGAAAACTAATCCATTTCACGTGATGATCGGTTATGGTTTAGTTGATTTGGATCACGTGATCACTTAGAAGATTAGAGGGATGTCTTTCTAAGTGGGAGTTCTTAAGTAATATGATTAATTGAACTATAATTTATCATGAACTTAGTCGTGGTAGTATTAGCATATCTATGTTGTAGATCAATAGCTCGCGTTGTTGCTTTCATATGTTTATTTTGATATGTTCCTAGAGAAAATTGTGTTGAAAGATGTTAGTAGCAATGATGCGGATTGGATCCGTGATCTAAGGTTTATCCTCATTGCTGCACAGAAGAATTATGTCCTTGATGCACCGCTAGGTGACAGACCTATTGCAGGAGCAGATGCAGACATTATGAACGTTTGGCTAGCTCAATATGATGACTACTTGATAGTTTAAGTCCACCATGCTTAACGGCTTAGAATCGGGACTTCAAAGACGTTTTGAACGTCATGGACCATATGAGATGTTCCAGGAGTTGAAGTTAATATTTCAAGCAAATATCCGAGTTGAGAGATATGAAGTCTCCAACAAGTTCTATAGCTAAAAGATGGAGGAGAATCGCTCAACTAGTGAGCATGTGCTCAGATTGTATGGGTACTACAATCGCTTGAATCAAGTGGGAGTTAATCTTCCAGATAAGGTAGTGATTGACAGAATTCTCTAGTCACCATCACCAAGTTAGTAGAACTTCGTGATGAACTATAATATGCAAGGGATAACGGAAACAACTCCCAAGCTCTTCGTGATGCTAAAATCGACGAAGGTAGAAATCAAGAAAAACATCAAGTGTTGATGGTTAACAAGACCACTAGTTTCAAGAAAAGGGCAAAGGGAAGAAGGGGAACTTCAAGAAGAACAACAAGAAAGTTGTTGCTCAAGTGAAGAAGCCCAAGTCTGGACCTAAGCCTGAGACTAAGTGCTTTTGCTGCAAAGGGACTGGTCACTAGAAGCGGAACTACCCCAAGTATTTGGCGGATAAGAAGGATGGCAAAGTGAACAAAGGTATATTGGATATACATGTTATTGATGTGTGTTTTACTAGTGTTTATAGCAACCCCTCAGTATTTGATACTGGAACAGTTGCTAAGAGTAGTAACTCGAAACGGGAGTTGCAGAATAAACAGAGACTAGTTAAGGGTGAAGCGACGATGTGTGTTGGAAGTGGTTCCAAGATTGATATGATCATCATCGCACACTCCCTATAATTTCGAGATTAGTGTTGAACCTAAATAAGTGTTATTTGGTGTTTGCGTTCAGCATGAATATGATTTGATCATGTTTATTGTAATACGGTTATTCATTTAAGTAAGAGAATACATTGTTGTTCTGTTTACATGAATAAAACCTTATATGGTTACACACCCAATGAAAATAGTTCGTTGGATCTCGATCGTAGTGATACACATAATCAAAATATTGAACCAAAAGATGCAAAGTTAATAATGATAGTGCAACTTATTTGTGGCACTGCCATTTAGGTCATATTGGTGCAAAGCGCATGAATAAACTCCATGCTGATGGGCTTTTGGAATCACTTGATTATGAATTAGTTGATGCTTGCAAACCATCCCTCATGGGCAAGATGACTAACACTCCGTTCTTTGGAACAATGGAGCGAGCAACAGATTTGTTGGAAATCATACATACTGATGTATGTGGTCCGATGAATATTGAGGCTCGCGACAGGTATCATTATTTTCTGATCTTCATAGATGATTTGAGCAGATATGAGTATATCTACTTGATGAAACATAAGTCTGGAACATTTGAAAAGTTCAAAGAATTTCAGAGTGAAGTGAAAAATCATCGTAACAAGAAAATAAAGTTTATACGATCTGATCGTAGAGAAGTGTATTTGAGTTACGAGTTTGGCCTTCAGTTAAAAACAATGTGAAATAGTTTCACTACTCACGCCACCTGGAACACCACAATGTAATGGTGTGTCCGAACGTCATAACCGTAGTTTATTAGATATGGTGCGATCTATGATGTCTCTTACTGATCTACCACTATCGTTTTGGGGTTATGCATTAGAGACAGCTGCATTCACGTTAAATAGGGCACCATCTAAATCCGTTGAGACGACACCGTATGAACTATGGTTTGGAAAGAAACCTAAGCTGTCGTTTCTTAAAGTTTGAGGTTGCAATGCTTATGTGAAAAAGTTTCAACCTGATAAGCTCAAACCCAAATCGGAGAAATGTGTCTTCATAGGATATCCAAAGGAAACTATTGGATACACCTTCTATCACAGATCCGAAGGCAAGACTTTTGTTGCTAAATTCGGAAACTTTCTAGAGAAGGAGTTTCTCTCGAAAGAAGTGAGTGGGAGGAAAGTAGAAAACTTGATAAGGTAATTGTACCTTCTCCCTTATTGGAAAGTAGTTCATCACAAAAATCTGTTCTTGTGACTACTACACCAATTAGTGAGGAAGCTAATGATGATGATCATGTAACTTCAGATCAAGTTACTACCGAATCTTGTAGGTAAACCAGAGTGAGATCCGCACCAGAGTGGTACGGTAATCCTGTTCTGGAGGTCATGTTACTTGACCATGACGAACCTACGAACTATGAGGAAGCGATGATGAGCCCAGATTCCGCGAAATGGTTTGAGGCCATGAAATCTGAGATATGATCCATGTATGAGAACGAAGTTTGGACTTTGGTTGACTTGCCTGATGATCGGCAAGCAATTGAGAATAAATGGATCTTCAAGAGGAAGACGGACGCTGATAGTAGTGTTACTATCTACAAAGCTAGAATTGTCGAAAAAGGTTTTCGACAAGTTCAAGGTGTTGACTACGATGAGAGCTTCTCACTCGTATCTATGCTTGAGTCTGTCCAAATCATGTTAGTAATTGCCGCATTTTATGAAATCTGGCAAATGGATAAACAAAACTGCATTCCTTAATGGATTTACTAAAGAAGAGTTGTATATGATGCAACCAGAAGGTTTTGTCAATCCGAAAGATGCTAACAAAATGTGCAAGCTCCAGCGATCCATCTGTGAACTGGTGCAAGCATCTCGGAGTTGGAATATACGCTTTGATGAGTTGATCAAAGCATATAGTTTTATACAGACTTGTGGTGAAGCCGGTATTTACAAGAAAGTGAGTGGGAGCACTACAACATTTCTGATAAGTATATGTGAATGACATATTGTTGATCGGAAATAATGTAGAATTATTCTGTAAAGCATAAAGGAGTGTTTGAAAGGAGTTTTTCAAAGAAAGACTTCGGTGAAGCTGCTTACATATTGAGCTTCAAGATCTATAGAGATGGATCAAGATGCTTGATAAGTTTTTTCAATGAGTACATACCTTGACAAGATTTTGAAGTAGTTCAAAATGGAGCAGTCAAAGAAAGAGTTCTTGCCTGTATTACAAGGTGTGAAGTTGAGTAAGACTCAAAGCCCGACCACGGTAGAAGATAGAAAGAGAATGAAAGTCATTCCCTGTGCCTTGGCCATAGGTTCTATAAAGTATGTCATGCTGTGTACCAGATCTATTGTATACCCTACCACTAAGTTTGGCAAGGGAGTACAATAGTGAACTAGGAGTAGATCACTGGACAGCAATCAAAATTATCCTTAGTGGAATAAGGATATGTTTCTCGATTACGGAGGTGACAAAAGGTTCGTCGTAAAGGGTTACGTCGATGCAAGTTTTGACACTGATCCAGATGATTCTAAGTCTCAATCTGGATACATATTGAAAGTGGGAGCAATTAGCTAGAGTAGCTCCGTGTAGAGCATTGTATACATAGAACTTGCAAAATACTTACGGATCTGAATGTGACAGACCCGTTGACTAAAATTATCTCACAAGCTAAACATGATCACACCTTAGTACTCTTTGGGTGTTAATCACATAGATATGTGAACTAGATTACAGACTCTAGTAAACCCTTTGAATGTTGGTCACATGATGATGTGAACTATGGGTGTTAACCACATGGTGATGTGAACTATTGCTGTTAAATCACATGGCGATGTGAACTAGATTATTGACTCTAGTGCAAGTGGGAGACTGAAGGAAATATGCCCTAGAGGCAATAATAAAGTTATTATTTATTTCCTTATATCATGATAAATGTTTATTATTCATGCTAGAATTGTATTAACCGAAAACATAATACATGTGTGAATACATAGACAAACAGAGTGTCACTAGTATGCCTCTACTTGACTAGCTCGTTAATCAAAGATGGTTATGTTTCCTAACCATGGACAAAGAGTTGTTATTTGATTAACGGGATCACATCATTAGTTGAATGATCTGATTGACATGAGCCATTCCATTAGCTTAGCACCCGATCGTTTAGTATGTTGCTATTGCTTTCTTCATGACTTATACATGTTCCTATGACTATGAGATTATGCAACTCCCGTTTGCCGGAGGAACACTTTGTGTGCTACCAAACGTCACAACGTAACTGGGTGATTAAAAAGGTGCTCTACAGGTGTCTCCAAAGGTAGATGTTGGGTTGGCGTATTTCGAGATTAGGATTTGTCACTCCAATTGTCGGAGAGGTATCTCTAGGCCCTCTCGGGAATGCACATCACATAAGCCTTGCAAGCATTGCAACTAATGAGTTAGTTGCGAGATGATGTATTACGTAACGAGTAAAGAGACTTGCCGGTAACGAGATTGAACTAGGTATTGGATACCGACGATCGAATCTCGGGCAAGTAACATACCGATGACAAAGGGAACACCGTATGTTGTTATGCGGTCTGACCGATAAAGATCTTCGTAGAATATGTAGGAACCAATATGGGCATCCAGGTCCCGCTATTGGTTATTGACCAGAGAGGTGTCTCGGTCATGTCTACATAGTTCTCGAACCCGTAGGGTCCGCACGCTTAACGTTCGTTGACGATATAGTACTATGAGTTATGTATGTTGGTGACCGAATGTTGTTCAGAGTCCCGGATGAGATCACAGACATGACGAGGAGCTCCGGAATGGTCCGGAGGTAAAGATTCATATATTGGATGATATGGTTAGGCCAAGGGGTCAAGCCCACAGGGCTATAAGTCGGTGCAAAAGGAGTTTTGCGGAGGCCAGGGGGCCAAACGCCGGAGACCCTGGCATCTGGCCCTGGGCCAGACACCGAGGCCCATGGCGTCTGGGCCAGACGCCAAGGTTTGTGGCGTTTGGTCCTGGAGTCCGAGTGGGACTCTTGCCTTTCGGGCAAAACCGACTTTGAGGAGGCTTTTGCTCCAAGTTTCGACCCTAGGGCTCAACATATAAATAGAGGGGCAGGGCTAGCACAAAAGACACATCAAGAAACACCAAGCCGTGTGCCGGCAACCCTGTCTCCTCTAGTTTATCCTCTGTCATAGTTTTCGTAGTGCTTAGGCGAAGCCCTGCGGAGATTTTTCTTCACCAACACCGTCACCATGCCGTCGTGCTGCCGGAACTCATCTACTACTTCGCCCCTCTTGCTGGATCGAGAAGGCGAGGACGTCACCGAGCCGAACGTGTGCAGAACTCGGAGGTGCCGTGCTTTCGGTACTTGGATCGGTCGGACGTGAAGACGTACGACTACATCAACCGCGTTGATATAACGCTTCCGCGAACGGTCTACGAGGGTACGTAGACAACACTCTCCCCTCTCGTTGCTATGCATCACCATGATCTTGTGTGTGCGTAGGAATTTTTTTGAAATTACTATGGTCCCCAACAGATTGACGTGGCGAGTGTAAGCCAACTATGTTATCTCCCCTTTTATTATTCATATTACATGGGATGTTGTGAAGATTGCCTAACTTGCGGCATATGCTTTCAATGCGATTATGCCTCTAAGTCGTGGCTCGACACGTGGGAGATATAGTCGCATCGAGGGTGTTACACCACATGTACCAATCCCAGACTTAGAGACAAGAATTGGATACAAGAGATGAACTAGGGTTTGAGAGGAGATGGTGCTGGTGAATATGTTGATGGAGATTGACCCCCTCCCGATGAGAGGATCGTTGGCGATGACGATGGTGATGATTTCCCCCTCCCGGAGGGAAGTTTCCCTGGCAGAACAGCTCCGCCGGAGCCCTAGATTGGTTCCGCCAAGGTTCCACCTCGTGGCGGCGGAGTCTCGTCCGGAAAGATGGCTTATGCTTTTTTCCTCATCGAAAGACTCCATATAGCAGAAGATGGTCATCGGAGGGCCACCAGGGGGCCCACAAGGTAGGGGCGCGCCCAAGGGGGTAGGGCGCCCCCACCCTCGTGGGCAGGGTGTGGCCCCCCTGGTGAACTTCTTGCGCTTAGTATTTATTATATATTCTGAAAATGACTTCCGTGAAGTTTCAGGACTTTTGGAGCTGTGCAGAATAGGTCTCTAATATTTGCTCCTTTTCCAGCCCAGAATCCCAGCTGTCGGCATTCTCCCTCTTTATGTAAACCTTGTAAAATAAGAGAGAATAGGCATAAGTATTGTGACATAATGTGTAATAACAGCCCATAATGCAATAAATATCGATATAAAAGCATGATGCAAAATGGATGTATCAGTCTACAATGCTTTGCACGGAACTACTCTAGCTAATTGCTCCCACTTTCAATATGTATCTAGATCGAGACTTAGAGTCATCCAGATTGCTGTCAAAGCTTGCATTGACATAACTCTTTACGACGAACTCTTTGTCACCTCCATAACCGAGAAACATTTCCTTATTCCACTAAGAATATTTTTGACCGCTGTCCAGCGATCTACTCCTGGATCACTATTGTACCCTCTTGCCAAACTTATGGTGAGGTACACAATAGGTCTTGTACACAGCATATCATACTTTGTAGAACCTATGACTGAGGCATAGGGAATGACGTTTCATTCTTTTTCTATTTTCTGCCATGGTCGGGTTTTGAGTCTTTACTCAACTTCACACCTTGCAACATAGGCAAGAACTCCTTCTTTGACTGTTCCATTTTGAACTACTTCAAAATCTTGTCAAGGTATGTACTCATTGAAAAACTTATCAAGCGTCTTGATCTATCTCTATAGATCTTGATGCTCAATGTGTAAGCAGCTTCATTGAGGTATTTCTTTGAAAAATTCTCATCAAACACTCCATTATGCTTTCCAGAAAATTCTACATTATTTCTAATCAACAATATGTCATTCACATATACTTATCAGAAATGTTGTAGTGCTCCCACTCACTTTCTTGTAAATACAGGCTTCACCGCAAGTTTGTATAAAACCATATGCTTTGATCACTTTATCAAAGCATATATTCCAACTCCGAGATGCTCGCACCAGTCCATAGATGGATCGCTGGAGCTTGCTCACTTTGTTAGCACCTTTAGGATTGACAAAACCTTCTGGTTGCATCATATATAGCTCTTCTTTAAGAAATCCATTAAGGAATACAGTTTTGACATCCATTTGCCATATTTCATAAAATGCGGCAACTGCTAACATGATTCAGATAGACTTTTAAGCATCGATATGAGTGAGAAAATCTCATCGTAGTCAACACCTTGAACTTGTCGAAAACATTTTGCGACAATTCGAGCTTTGTAGATAGTAACACTACTATCAGCGTCCGTCTTCCTCTTGAAGATCCATTTATTCTTAATGACTCGCCGATCATCGGGCAAGTCAATCAAAGTCCATACTTTGTTCTCATACATGGATCCCATCTCAGATTTCATGGCCTCAAGCCAGTTCGCGGAATCTGGGCTCATCATCGCTTCCTCATAGTTCGTAGGTTCGTCATGGTCTAGTAACATGACTTCCAGAAAGTATTACCGTACCACTCTGGTGCTGACCATACTCTGGTTGTCCTATGAGGTTCGGTATTAACTTGATCTGAAGTCAGGGATGGATTCAAGGGGGGACGAGGGGCGGCAAGACCCCCCCTAACGATCGCGTCGCTTCGTTAATAGCGATCAGTTTTTCGCTGTTTTTCCTACTACCCAACTGTTCATCGCTTCCTTCGCCCCCTCTGATCGTTGTGTCGTTGGTAAAGCCTCAGGATCTCAGCCCACATGCAGTACAATTTCCTATCAACCCAAAAGCCCAAAAGAACAGGCAGCCCATCATAGGTGACAAAGGGGCCTATTAGCAGGGTAGTTGCACGCAGCCACGCGCCCACGCACACATCAAGCTATCGCTTTGTTTCCCAGCCGCCTGCTGGGATTGAGATTCACATCTGCCGCCCGCCACTGCCTGCTATCGCCTATGCGATCTCTAGGCAACTCCGGTGCATAGCCATCAAGAGAAGTGGAGAAGGGACTGCCGCGGGCGAGCGCCGATCTGCAGGCTATTTGCCGGTAGCCGGTAGGCCGACCGCGAGGATGAGCCGCAATAAAAATGAGAAAAAGGTACTTTATTTCGATTGCTAGATTCAGGCCTTGATGAGATTAATTAGTCTGCGCTTTTTAGAACCATATAAACGTATCATTGGAAAAACTACAAACATTGGGAAGGAAGTAGCGGCAAATGTTAGCTTGAAGAAATAATTGATATCTTCGAAACTGATGCTCGTAAACCTAACTTCAAATTAATACATATGTAATTTTATTTTTTATCTTAGAACAACAGTGATATATTTTACCCCGCAAAAAAATATACTATTTAGATCTTGTGATATGTACTACTGTATGTGTTAATGTACAATTCTATCATCTTGATCCTTCTAGTTCATGCCCCCCTATCACTATTTTCTGGCTCCGTCCCTGTCTGAAGTTTCATGATCATCATCATTAGCTTCCTTACTAATTGGTGTAGAGATCACTGGAACTGATTTCTGTGATGAACTACTTTCCAATTCGGGAGAAGGTACAATTACCTCATCAAGTTCTACATTCCTCCCACTCACTTCTTTCGAGAGAAACTCCTTCTCTACAAGGATCCACTTTTAGCAACAAAGATCTTGCCTTTGGATCTGTGATAGAAGGTGTACCCAACAGTTTCCTTTGGGTATTTTATGAAGACACATTTCTCCAATTTGGGTTCGAGCTTATCAGGTTGAAACTTTTTCACATAAGCATCGCAGCCCCAAACTTTAAGAAACGACAGCTTAGGTTTCTAGCCAAACCACAGTTCATATGGTGTCCTCTCAACGGATTTAGATGGTGCCCTATTTAACATGAATGCAGCTATCTCTAATGCATAGCCCCAACATGATAGTGATAAATCGGTAAGAGACATCACAGATCGCACCATATCTAATAAAGTACGGTTATGACGTTCGGACACGCCATTACGCTGTGGTGTTCCAGGTGGCGTGAGTTGCGAAACTATTCCGCATTGTTTCAAATGAAGACCAAACTCGTAACTCAAATATTCTCCTCCACGATCAGATCGTAGAAACTTTATTTTCTTGTTACGATGATTTTCCACTTCACTCTGAAATTCTTTGAACTTTTCAAATGTTTCAGACTCATGTTTCATCAAGTAGATATACTCATATCTGCTCAAATCATCTGTGAAGGTCAAAAAATAACGATACCGCCGCGAGCCTCAACACTCATCAGACCGCATACATCAGTATGTATTATTTCCAATAAGTCAGTTGCTCGCTCCATTGTTCTGGAGAATGGAGTCTTAGTCATCATGCCCATGAGGCATGGTTCGCAAGCATCAAGTGATTCCAAAAACCCATCAGCATGGAGTTTCTTCATGCACTTTACACCAATATGACCTAAACGGTAGTGCCACAAATAAGTTGCACTATCATTATTAACTTTGAATCTTTTGGCTTCAATATTATGAATATGTGTATCACTATGATCGAGATTCAATAAACCATTTATATTGAGTGTATGACCACAGAAGGTTTTATTCATGTAAATAGAACAGCAATTATTCTTTGACTTAAATGAATAACCGTATTGCAATAAACATGATCCAATCATATTCATGCTTAACGCAAACACCAAATAACATTTATTTTAGGTTCAACACTAATCCCGAAAGTATAGGGAGTGTGCGATGATGATCATATCAATTTTGGAACCACTTCCAACACACATCGTCACTTCACCCTTAACTAGTCTCTGTTCATTCCGCAACTCCCATTTCGAGTTACTAATCTTAGCAACCAAACTAGTATCAAATACTGAGGGGTTGCTATAAACACTAGTAAAGTACACATCAATAACATGTATATCAAATATACCTTTGTTCACTTTGCCATCCTTCTTATCCGCCAAATATCTAGGGCAGTTCCACTTCCAGTGACCATTTCCTTTGCAGTAGAAGCACTCAGTTTCAGGCTTGGGTCTAGCTTTAGGCTTCTTCATGGGAGTGGCAACTTGCTTGCCATTCTTCTTGAAGTTCCCTTTCTTTCCCTTACCCTTTTACTTGAAACTAGTGGTCTTGTCAACCATCAACACTTGATGTTTTTCTTGATTTCTACCTTCGTCAATTTTAGCATCACGAAGAGCTTGGGAATCATTTCCATTATCCCTTGCATATTATAGTTCATCACAAAGTTCTAGTAACTTGGTGATAGTGACTAGAGAACTTTTTTAATTACTATCTTATCTGGAAGATTAACTCCCACTTGATTCAAGCAATTGCAGTACCCAGACAATCTGAGCACATGCTCACTGGTTGAGCTATTCTCCTCCATCTTTGTAGGCAAAGTATTGTCAGAGGTCTCCTACCTCTCAATAGGGGCATGAGTATGAAATACTAATTTCAACTCTTGGAACATCTTATATGCTCTATGGCGTTCAAAACATTTTTGAAGTCCCGGTTCTAAGCCGTAAAGCATGGTGCACTAAACTATCAAGTAGTCATCATACCGAGCTTTGCCAAACATTCATAATGTCTGCATATGCTCCTGCCATAGGTCCGTCACCTAGCGGTGCATCAAGGACATAATTCTTCTGTGCAGCAATAAGGATAATCCTCAGATCATGGATCCAATCCGCATAATTGCTACTAACATCTTTCAATTTATTTTTCTCTAGGAACATATCAAAAATAAACGAAGCTATG
This sequence comes from Triticum monococcum, assembly GCA_034509565.1. NCBI lineage: Eukaryota > Viridiplantae > Streptophyta > Magnoliopsida > Poales > Poaceae > Triticum > Triticum monococcum. Next base: position 745,617,824 of record CM067843.1, on the reverse strand, counting down.
CGCGAGTTATTGATCTACAACATATATATGCAAATACTATCAGGACTAAGTTCATGATAAATTTAAGTCCAATTAATCATATTACTTCAGAACTCCCACTTAGATAGACATCCCTCTAGTCATCTAAGTGATCACGTGATCCAAATCAACTAAACCATGTCCGATCATGACGTGAGATGGAGTAGTTTTCAATGGTGAACATCATTATGTTGATTATATCTACTATATGATTCACGCTCGACCTTTTGGTCTCAGTGTTACGAGGCTATATCTGCATATGCTTGGCTCGTCAAGTTTAACCCGAGTATTTCTGCGTGTGCAAAACTGTCTTGCACCTGTTGTAGATGAACGTTGAGCTTATCACACCCGATCATCACGTGGTGTCTCGGCACGACGAACTTTGGCAACGGTGCATACTTAGGGAGAACACTTTTACCTTGAAATTTAGTGAGAGATCATCTTATAATGCTACTGCCGAACTAAGAAAAAATAAGATGTATAAAAGATAAACATCACATGCAATCCAAACATGTGACATGATATGGCCATCATCATCTTGTGCTTTTGATCTCCATCTCTAAAGTACTGTCATGATCTCCATTGTTACTGGCATGACACCATGATCTCCATCATCTTGATCTTTTATCAACGTGCCGTCACATGGTTGTCTCACTAGCTATTGCTTTTGCAACTATTGCTATCGCATAGTGATAAAGTAAAGCAATTACATGGCACTTGCATCTTATGCAATAAAGAGACAACCATAAGGCTTCTGCCAGTTGCCGATAACTTCAACAAAACATGATCATCTCATACAACAACTTATATCTCATCACGTTTTGACCATATCACATCACAACAAGCCCTGCAAAAACAAGTTAGACGTCCTCTACTTTGTTGTTGCAAGTTTTACATGGCTGCTACGGGCTGAGCAAGAACCGTTCTTACCTATGCATCAAAACCACAATGATAGTTCGTCAAGTTAGTGTTGTTTTAACCTTCAACAAGGACCGGACGTAGTCACACTCGGTTCAACTAAAGTTGGAGAAACTGACACCCGCCAGCCACCTGTGTGCAAAGCACGTCGGTAGAACCAGTCTCGCGTAAGCGTACGCGTAATGTCGGTCTGGGCCGCTTCATCCAACAATACCGCCGAACCAAAGTATTACTTGCTGGTAAGCAGTATGACTTGTATCTCCCACAACTCACTTGTGTTCTACTCATGCATATAACATCTACGCAATATCCTGGCTCGGATGCCACTGTTGGGGAACGTAGTAATTTCAAAAAAACTCCTACGCACACACAGGATCATGGTGATGCATAGCAACGAGAGGTGAGAGTGTGTCCATGTACCCTCGTAGACCGAAAGCGGAAGCGTTAGCACAACGCGGTTGATGTAGTCGTACGTCTTCATGATCCGACCGATCCAAGTATCGAACGCACGACACCTCCGAGTTCTGTACACATCCAAGTCGAGGAAGTCCCGCGAGCTCCGATCCAGCAAAGCTTCACAGGAGAGTTTTGTCAGCACAACGGCTTGGTGACGGTGATGATGATGCTACTGACGCAGGGCTTCGCCTAAGCACCGCTACGATATGATCGAGGTGGATTATGGCGGAGGGGGGCACCGCACACGGCTAAGAGATCAATGATCAATTGTTGTGTCTATGGGGTGCCCCCTGCCCCCGTATATAAAGGAGCAAGGGGGAGGAGGCGGCCGGCCAGGGAGCGGCGCGCCAAGAGGGGGAGTCCTACTCCCACTAGGAGTAGGACTCCTCCTTTTCCTAGTAGGAGTAGGAGAGGGGGGAGGAAAGGGAGAGGAGGAGAAGGAAAGGGGGGGCCGACCCCCTTGCCCTAAACCAATTCGGTTTGGGCCTGGGGGGCCCACACTCCCCTTGCTGCCCTCTATTTCCACTAAGGCCCATGTAGGCCCATTAAGCCCCCGGGGGGTTCTGGTAACCCCTCGGTACTCTGGTATATGTCTGAAACCTTCCAGAACCTTTCCGGTGTCCGAACATAGTCGTCCAATATATCGATCTTTACGTCTCGACCATTTAGAGACTCCTCGTCATGTCCGTGATCATATCCGAGACTCCGAACTACCTTCGGTACATCAAAACACAAAAACTCATAATACCGATCGTCACCGAACTTTAAGCGTGCGGACCCTACGGGTTTGAGAACTATGTAGACATGACCGAGACACGTATCCGGTCAATAACCAATAGCGGAACCTGGATGCTCATATTGGCTCCCACATATTCTACGAAGATCTTTATCGGTCAAACCGCATAACAACGTACGTTGTTCCCTTTGTCATCGGTATGTTACTTGCCCGAGATTCGATCGTCGGTATCTCAATACCTAGTTCAATCTCGTTACCGGCAAGTCTCTTTACTCGTTCTGTAATACATCATCCTGCAACTAACTCATTAGTTACAATGCTTGCAAGGCTTATAGTGATGTGCATTACCGAGTGGGCCCAGAGATACCTCTCCGACAATCGGAGTGACAAATCCTAATCTCGAAATACACCAACTGAACAATTACCTTCGGAGACACCTGTAGAGCACCTTTATAATCACCCAGTTAAGTTGTGACGTTTGGTAGCACACAAAGTGTTCCTCCGATAAGCGGGAGTTGCATAATCTCATAGTCATAGGAACATGTATAAGTCATGAAGAAAGCAATAGCAACATACTAAACGATCAAGCGCGAAGCTAACGGAATGGATCAAGTCAATCACATCATTCTCTTAATGATATGATCCTGTTAATCAAATGACAACTCATGTCTATGGCTAGGTAACATAACCATCTTTGATCAATGAGCTAGTCAAGTAGAGGCATACTAGTGACACTCTGTTTGTCTATGTATTCACACATGTATCATGTTTCCGGTTAATACAATTCTAGCATGAATAATAAACATCATGATATATAAGGAAATAAATAATAACTTTACTATTGCCTCTAGGGCATATTTCCTTCACCCTCAATGTGTAACGAAGAATCACTTCAAAGTTCCTATCTAGCTGAGAATATAAGATGGAATTGTTTGTAGGGTACGAAACCACCTCAAAGTTATTCTTTCCGATCAATCTATCCTAGAGTTCGTATTAAAATAACACGAAGCTATTCCTTCCTATCGATCTAACGAAGAGTTCGTACTAAAATAACACCAAAGCAAATTCAGATTCATAATATTCAATCCAACACAAAGAATTTCAAAGAGTGCCCCAGGATTTCTACTGGAGAAACAAATAGAAGAACATGCATCAACCACTATGCATAGATTACCCCAATGTCATCTCGGGAATCCGCGAGTTGAGTGCCAAAACATATATCAAGTGAATCAATATAATACCCCATTGCCACCACGAGTATTCAATTGCAAGACATATATCAAGTGTTCTAAGATCCATAAAAGTATTCAATCCGATAGCAACAAAATCTCAAAGGGAAAAACTCAATTCATCACAACAAGATAGAGAGGGGAAAACACCATATGATCCGACTATATTAACAAAGCCCGCGACATATCAAGATCATGACATCTCAAGAACACGAGAGAGAGAGAGAGAGATAGAGAGAGAGAGAGATTAAACACATAGCTACTGGTACAAACCCTTAGCCCCGAGGGTGGACTACTCCCTCCTCATCGTGGTGGCCGCCAGGATGATGAAGATGGCCACCGAAGATGATTCCCCCCCTCCAGCAGGGTGCCGGAACGGGGTCTAGATTGGTTTTCGGTGGCTACAGAGCCTTGCGGCGGCGGAACTTCTAATCTAGGTTAACCCCTAGGGTTTCTGAATTTTTTTTGGGAATTTATAGGGTAAAGAGGGGGTGTGGGAGGCCACCGAGGTGGGCACAACCCACTTGGGCACGCCTGGGCCCCCAGTTGCACCTTGGTGGGTTGTGCCCCCTCGGGGCACCCCCACCCCCAGGTGCTTCTCTGGCCCATCCTGGGTGTTCTGGTCCATAAACAATCTCCAAAAAGTTTCGCGGTGTTTGGACTCTGCTTGATATTGATTTCCTGCAGTGTAAAAAACAAGCAAAAAACAGCAACTGGCACTGGGCACTGGGTCAATAGGTTAGTCCCAAAAAATGATATAAAGTTGCTATAAAATGATTGTAAAACATCCCAGAATGATAATATAACACCATGAATACTTCATAAATTATAGATACGTTGGAGACGTATTAGCCTCTTCCATCAGATCCGTCTTTCGGTTGCATTGGTTAGAGCATGCACTTCTATATGGTATCATATGTTGGAAATATGCCCTAGAGGCAACGATAAAAGCATTATTATTATATTTCCTTGTTCATGATAATTGTCTTTATTCATGCTATAATTGTGTTATCCGGAAATCGTAATACATGTGTGAATAACAGACACCAACATGTCCCTAGTAAGCCTCTAGTTGACTAGCTCGTTGATCAACAGATAGTCATGGTTTCCTGACTATGGACATTGGATGTCATTGATAACGAGATCACATCATTAGGAGAATGATGTGATGGACAAGACCCAATCCTAAACATAGCTTAAAGATCGTATAGTTCGTTTGCTAGAGTTTTTCCAATGTCAACGTATCTTTTCCTTAGACCATGAGATCGTGTAACTCCTGGATACCGTAGGAGTGCTTTGGGTATACCAAACGTCACAACGTAACTGGGTGACTATAAAGGTATACTATGGGTGTCTCCGAAAGTATCTGTTGGGTTGACACGGATCAAGATTGGGATTTGTCACTCCATATGACGGAGAGGTATCTCTGGGCCCACTCGGTAATGCATCATCATAATGAGCTCAAAGTGACCAAGTGTCTGGTCACGGGATCATGCATCACGGTACGAGTAAAGTGACTTTCCGGTAACGAGATTGAACGAGGTATTGGGATACCGACGATCGAATCTCGGGCAAGTAACATATCGATTGACAAAGGGAATTGCATACGGGGTTGCTTGAATCCTCGACATCATGGTTCATCCGATGAGATCATCATGGAGTATGTGGGAGCCAACATGGGTATCCAGATCCCGCTGTTTGTTATTGACCGGAGAGTCGTCTCGGTCATGTCTGCATGTCTCCCGAACCCGTAGGGTCTACACACTTAAGGTTCGGTGACGCTAGGGTTATGAAGATATGTATATGCAGTAAACCGAATGTTGTTCGGAGTCCCAGATGAGATCCCGGACGTCACGAGGAGTTCCGGAATGGTCCGGAGGTAAAGAATTATATATAGGAAGTGCTGTTTCGGCCATCGGGACAAGTTTCGGGGTCACCGATATTGTACCGGGACCACCGGAAGGGTCCCGGGGGCCCACAGGGTGGGGCCACCTGCCCCGGGGGGCCACATGGGCTGTAGGGGGTGCGCCTTGGCCTACATGGGCCAAGGGCACCAACCCAAATAGGCCCATGCGCCTAGGGTTTCCAAAGGGGAGGAGTCCCACTAGTGGAAGGCACCCCCTAGGTTCCTTGGGGGGGAGGGAAACCTCCCCTGGCCGCCGCCCCCTAGGAGATTGGATCTCCTAGGGCCGGCGCCCCCCCTAGGCCCTCCTATATATAGTGGGGGAAGGAGGGCTTTTTCATCCACGCCTTTGGTTGCCTCCTTCTCCCTCTCCAACACCTCCTCCTCCTCCATAGTGCTTGGCGAAGCCCTGACGGAGTACTGCAGCTCCATCACCACCACGCCGTCATGCTGTTGCTGGAGCTATCTTCCTCAACCTCTCCTTCCCCCTTGCTGGATCAAGAAGAAGGAGACGTTACGCTAACCGTACGTGTGTTGAATGCGGAGGTGCCGTCCGTTCGGCGCTAGGATCTCCGGTGATTTGGATCACGTCGTGTTCGACTACATCATCCCCGTTCTTTGAACGCTTCCGCTCGCGATCTACAAAGGTATGTAGATGCATCCGATCACTCGTTGCTAGATGAACCCATAGATGGATCTTGGTGAAACCGTAGGAAATTTTTTGTTTTCTGCAACGTTCCCCAACAGTGGCATCATGAGCTAGGTCTATGCGTAGTTCTTCTTGCGCGAGTAGAACACAATTGGTTGTGGGCGTAGATGTTGTCAACTTTTCTTGCCGCTACTAGTCTTATCTTGCTTCAATGGTATTGTGGGATGAAGCGGCCCGGACCAACCTTACACGTACACTTACGTGAGACCGGTTCCACCGACTAACATGCACTAGTTGCATAAGGTGGCTGGCGGGTGTCTGTCTCTCCTACTTTAGTTGGAGCGGATTCGATGAAAAGGGTCCTTATGAAGGGTAAATAGAAGTTGACAAATCACGTTGTGGCTTTCACATAGGTAAGAAAACGTTCTTGCTAGAACCCTATTGCAGCCACGTAAAACTTGCAACAACAATTAGAGGACGTCTAACTTGTTTTTGCAGCAAGTGCTTTGTGATATGATATGGCCAAAGTTGTGATGAATGATGAATGACATATATGTGATGTATGAGTTGTTCATGCTATTGTAATAGGAATCACGACTTGCATGTCGATGAGTATGACAACCGGCAGGAGCCATAGGAGTTGTCTTTATTTTTGTATGACCTGCGTGTCATTGAGAAACGCCATATAAATTACTTTACTTTATTGCTAAACGCGTTAGCCATAGTAGTAGAAGTAATAGTTGGCGAGCAACTTCATGGAGACACGATGATGGAGATCATGATGATGGAGATCATGGTGTCATGCCGGTGACAGGATGATCATGGAGCCCCAAGATGGAGATCAAAGGAGCTGTGTGATATTGGCCATATCATGTCACTATTATTATTTGATTGCATGCGATGTTTATCATGTTTTGTATCTTGTTTACTTAGAACGACGGTAGTAAATAAGATGATCCCTCATAATAATTTCAAGAAAGTGTTCCCCCTAACTATGCACCGTTGCGACAGTTCGTTCGTTTCCAAGCACCACGTGATGATCGGGTGTGATAGATTCCAACGTTCTCATACAACGGGTGTAAGACAGATTTACACAAGCAAACACTTAGGTTGACTTGACGAGCCTAGCATGTACAGACATGGCCTCGGAACACAGAAGACCGAAAGGTCGAGCATGAGTCGTATAGAAGATACGATCAACATGAAGATGTTCACCGACGTTGACTAGTCCGTCTCACGTGATGATCGGACACGGCCTAGTTGACTCGGATCATGTTATACTTAGATGACTAGAAGAGGGATGTCTATCTAAGTGGGAGTTCATTGATTAATTTGATTAGATGAACTTAATTATCATGAACTTAGTCTAAAATCTTTACAATATGTCTTGTAGATCAAATGGCCAATGTAGTCCTCAATTTCAACGCGTTCCTAGAGAAAACCAAGCTGAAAGACGATGGCAGCAACTATACGGACTGGGTCCGGAACCTGAGGATCATCCTCATAGCCGCCAAGAAAGATTATGTCCTACAAGCACCGCTAGGTGAAGCTCCCGTCCCACAGAACCAAGACGTTATGAACGCTTGGCAGGCATGTGTTGATGACTACTCCCTCGTTCAGTGCGGCATGCTTTACAACTTAGAGCCGGGACTCCAAAAGCGTTTTGAGAGACATGGAGCATATGAGATGTTCGAAGAGCTGAAAATGGTTTTTCAAGCTCATGCCCGGATCGAGAGATATGAAGTCTCCGATAAGTTCTTCAGATGTAAGATGGAGGAAAATAGTTCTGTCAGTGAGCACATACTCACTATGTCTGGGTTACATAACCGCTTGACTTAGCTGGGAGTTAATCTCCCGGATGACGCGGTCATTGACAGAATCCTCCAGTCGCTTCCACCAAGCTACAAGAGCTTTGTGATGAACATCAATATGCAGGGGATGCAAAAGACCATTCCTGAGGTATATGCAATGCTGAAATCAGCAGAGGTAGAAGTCAAGAAGGAACATCAAGTGTTGATGGTAAATAAAGCCACTAAGTTCAAGAAGGGCAAGGGTAAAAAGAACTCCAAGAAGGACGGCAAGGAAGTTTCCGCGCCTGGCAAGAAAGCTGCCGGGAAGAAGCCAAAGAATGGACCCAAGCCCGAGACTGAGTGCTTTTATTGCAAGGGAAGTGGTCACTGGAAGCGGAACTACCCCAAATACTTACCGGACAAGAAGGCCGGCAAAACAAAAGGTATATGTGATATACATGTAATTGATGTGTACCTTACCAGTACTCGTAGTAGCTCTTGGGTATTTGATACCGGTGCAGTTGCTCACATTTGTAACTCAAAGCAGGATCTGCGGAATAAGCGGAGACTGGCAAAGGACGAGGTGACGATGCGCGTCGGGAATGGTTCCAAGGTCAATGTGATCGCCGTCGGCACGCTACCTCTCCATTTACCTTCGGGATTAGTTTTAAACCTTAATAATTGTTATTTAGTGCCAGCTTTGAGCATGAACATTGTATCGGGATCTCGTTTAATTCGAGATGGCTACTCATTTAAATCCGAGAATAATGGTTGTTCTATTTATATGAGAGATATGTTTTATGGTCATGCTCCAATGGTGAATGGTTTATTCTTTCTCGAGCATACTGCTACACATGTTCATAGTGTGAAAACCAAAAAAATGTAAGGTTGATAACGATAGTCCCACATACTTGTGGCACTGCCGCCTTGGTCACATAGGTGTCAAACGCATGAAGAAGCTCCATGCAGATGGACTTTTAGAGTCTCTTGATTATGAATCATTTGACACGTGCGAACCATGCCTCATGGGTAAAATGACCAAGACTCCGTTCTCAGGAACAATGGAGCGAGCAACCGACTTATTGGAAATCATACATACTGATGTGTGCGGTCCAATGAGTGTTGAGGCTCGCGGTGGCTATCGTTATGTTCTCACGCTCACTGATAACTTGAGTAGATACGGGTATGTCTACTTAATGAAACACAAGTCTGAAACCTTTGAAAAGTTCAAAGAATTTCAGAGTGAGGTTGAGAATCAACGTAACAGAAAAATCAAGTTTTTACGATCAGATCATGGAGGAGAATACTTGAGTCACGAATTTGGCACACACTTAAGGAAATGTGGAATAGTTTCACAACTCACGCCGCCTGGAACACCTCAGCGTAATGGTGTGTCCGAACGTCGTAATCGCACTCTATTAGATATGGTGCAATCTATGATGTCTCTTACCGATTTACCGCTTTCCTTTTGGGGCTATGCTTTAGAGACTGCCGCATTCACTTTAAATAGGGCTCCGTCGAAATCCGTTGAGACGACACCGTATGAATTATGGTTTGGGAAGAAACCTAAGCTGTCGTTTCTAAAAGTTTGGGGATGCGATGCTTATGTCAAGAAACTTCAACCTGAAAAGCTCGAACCCAAGTCAGAAAAATGCGTCTTCATAGGATACCCTAAAGAAACTATTGGGTATACCTTCTACCTCAGATCCGAAGGCAAGATCTTTGTTGCCAAGAATGGATCCTTTCTAGAGAAAGAGTTTCTCTCGAAAGAAGTAAGTGGGAGGAAAGTAGAACTTGATGAACTATTACCTCTTGAACCGGAAAATGGCGCAACTCAAGAAAATGTTCCTGAGGTGCCTGCACCGACTAGAGAGGATGTTAATGATAATGATCAAGATACTTCTGATCAAGCTCCTACTGAAATTCGAAGGTCCACAAGGACACGTTCCGCACCAGAGTGGTACGGCAACCCTGTCTTGGAAATCATGTTGTTGGACAACGGTGAACCTTCGAACTATGAAGAAGCGATGGCGGGCCCGGATTCTGACAAATGGCTAGAAGCCATGAAATCTGAGATAGGATCCATGTATGAAAACGAAGTATGGACTTTGACTGACTTGCCCGTTGAACGGCGAGCCATAGAAAATAAATGGATCTTCAAGAAGAAGACAGACGCGGATGGTAATGTGACCATCTATAAAGCTCGGCTTGTCGCTAAGGGTTATCGACAAGTTCAAGGGGTTGACTACGATGAGACTTTCTCACCGGTAGCGAAGCTAAAGTCCGTCCGAATCATGTTAGCAATTGCCACATTCTACGATTACGAAATATGGCAAATGGGCGTCAAAACGGCATTCCTTAATGGTTTCCTTAAGGAAGAATTGTATATGATGCAGCCGGATGGTTTTGTCGATCCTAAGAATGCTAACAAGGTGTGCAAGCTCCAACGCTCGATTTATGGGCTGGTGCAAGCATCTCGGAGTTGGAACATTCGCTTTGATGAGATGATCAAAGCGTTTGGGTTTACGCAGACTTATGGAGAAGCCTGCGTTTACAAGAAAGTGAGTGGGAGCTCTGTAGCATTTCTCATATTATATGTAGATGACATACTTTTGATGGGAAATGATATAGAACTCTTAGACAGCATCAAGGCCTACTTGAATAAGAGTTTTTCAATGAAGGACCTTGGAGAAGCTGCTTATATATTAGGCAGCAAGATCTATAGAGATAGATCAAGACGCCTCATAGGTCTTTCACAAAGCACATACCTTGATAAGATATTGAAGAAGTTCAATATGGATCAATCTAAGAAGGGGTTCTTGCCTGTGTTACAAGGTATGAAATTGAGCTCAGCTCAATGTCCGACCACAGCAGAAGATATAGAAGAGATGAGTGTCATCCCCTATGCCTCAGCCATAGGTTCTATTATGTATGCCATGATGTGTACTAGACCTGATGTAAACCTTGCCGTAAGTTTGGTAGGGAGGTACCAAAGTAATCCCGGCAAGGAACACTGGACATCAGTCAAGAATATCCTGAAGTACCTGAAAAGGACTAAGGAAATGTTTCTCGTTTATGGAGGTGACGAAGAGCTCGTCGTAAAGGGTTACGTCGACGCTAGCTTCGACATAGATCTGGATGACTCTAAGTCACAAACCGGATACATGTATATTTTGAATGGTGGGGCAGTAAGCTGGTGCAGTTGCAAGCAGAGCATCGTGGCGGGATCTACATGTGAAGCGGAGTACATGGCAACCTCGGAGGCAGCACATGAAGCAATATGGGTGAAGGAGTTCATCACCGACCTAGGAGTCATACCCAATGCGTCGGGGCCAATCAAACTCTTCTGTGACAACACTGGAGCTATTGCACTTGCCAAGGAGCCCAGGTTTCACAAGAAGACAAGGCACATCAAGCGTCGCTTCAACTCCATTCATGAAAATGTTCAAGATGGAGACATAGATATTTGTAAAGTACATACGGACCTGAATGTAGCAGATCCATTTGACTAAACCTCTCCCTAGGGCAAAACATGATCAACACCAGAATTCCATGGGTGTTCGATTCGTCACAATGTAACTAGATTATTGACTCTAGTGCAAGTGGGAGACTGTTGGAAATATGCCCTAGAGGCAATGATAAAAGCATTATTATTATATTTCCTTGTTCATGATAATTGTCTTTATTCATGCTATAATTGTGTTATCCGGAAATCGTAATACATGTGTGAATAACAGACACCAACATGTCCCAAGTAAGCCTCTAGTTGACTAGCTCGTTGATCAACAGATAGTCATGGTTTCCTGACTATGGACATTGGATGTCATTGATAACGAGATCACATCATTAGGAGAATGATGTGATGGACAAGACCCAATCCTAAACATAGCTTAAAGATCGTATAGTTCGTTTGCTAGAGTTTTTCCAATGTCAAAGTATCTTTTCCTTAGACCATGAGATCGTGTAACTCCCGGATACCGTAGGAGTGCTTTGGGTATACCAAACATCACAACGTAACTGGGTGACTATAAAGGTATACTACGGGTGTCTCCGAAAGTATCTGTTGGGTTGACACGAATCAAGACTGGGATTTGTCACTCCGTATGACGGAGAGGTATCTCTGGGCCCACTCGGTAATGCATCATCATAATGAGCTCAAAGTGACCAAGTGTCTGGTCACGGGATCATGCATCACGGTACGAGTAAAGTGACTTGCCGGTAATGAGATTGAACGAGGTATTGGGATACCGACGATCGAATCTCGGGCAAGTAACATATCGATTGACAAAGGGAATTGCATATGGGGTTGCTTGAATCCTCGACATCGTGGTTCATCCGACGAGATCATCGTGGAGTATGTGGGAACCAACATGGGTATCCAGATCCTGCTGTTGGTTATTGACCGGAGAGTTGTCTTGGTCATGTCTGCATGTCTCTCGAACCCATAGGGTCTACACACTTAAGGTTCGGTGACGCTAGGGTTATGAAGATATGTATATGCAGTAACCTGAATGTTGTTCGGAGTCCTGGATGAGATCCCGGATGTCACGAGGAGTTCCGGAATGGTCCGGAGGTAAAGAATTATATATAGGAAGTGCTGTTTCGGCCATCGGGACAAGTTTCGGGGTCACCGGTATTGTACCTGGACCACCGGAAGGGTCCCTGGGGTCCACGGGGTGGGGCCACCTGCCCCGGGGGGCCACATGGGCTGTAGGGGGTGCGCCTTGGCCTACATGGGCCAAGGGCACCAGCCCAAATAGGCCCATGCGCCTAGGGTTTCCAAAGGGGAGGAGTCCCACTAGTGGAAGGCACCCCCTAGGTGCCTTGGGGGGGGGGAGGGAAACCTCCCCTGGCCGCCGCCCCCTAGGAGATTGGATCTCCTAGGGCCGGCGCCCCCCCCCCCCCCCTAGGCCCTCCTATATATAGTGGGGGAAGGAGGGCTTTTTCATCCACGCCTTTGGTTGCCTCCTTCTCCCTCTCCAACACCTCCTCCTCCTCCATAGTGCTTGGCGAAGCCCTGACGGAGTACTGCAGCTCCATCACCACCACGCCGTCGTGCTGTTGCTGGAGCTATCTTCCTCAACCTCTCCTTCCCCCTTGCTGGATCAAGAAGAAGGAGACGTTATGCTAACCGTACGTGTGTTGAACACGGAGGTGCCGTCCGTTCGGCGCTAGGATCTCCGGTGATTTGGATCACGTCGTGTTCGACTACATCATCCTCGTTCTTTGAACGCTTCCGCTCGCGATCTACAAAGGTATGTAGATGCATCCGATCACTCGTTATAGATGAACCCATAGATGGATCTTGGTGAAACCGTAGGAAAATTTTTGTTTTCTGCAACGTTCCCCAACATCAGAGCCAAGAGGTCTTGACTTCAAGACACTACTGATGTAATTAAATTGCATCCCACCTTTGGTCCATGTTTAGGCTTGAGGGAGCCACACATGAGGGGGAATGTTGACGTGTGAATGTATTGCCTAGCCTCTTCCATCAAATCGGTCTTTTGGTTGCATTGGTTAGAGCATGCACTTCTACACCATGAAGTGAATATGCGGTCTCCAACGAAGAAGAGTAGAACATGGGAGATGGACCGGCCCACTTGGGACACAAGGCCCTGTCGCCTCCCATGCCCTACTCATCCTCGGAGGAGTGTGCGACCTGTCCGTCGCCGGTGTCGGTGGACGTGAGGTCGATGATGGACATGGATGGTTCGTCACTATCCACCTACCATGTGCGCCCCTGAAAGTTAGACGACGACGCTTAGGAGGCGCAACTGGCAGCGTTCTCATCCTCGACTGCTTGCGCTGCTAGCGCTCGTGCAGCCGCATCCGCGTCTGGTTGCGCCAACCCTACGTTGAGAACCATGTGTTGAGCATGCACGCCCTCATAGAGCGCCAGCTGCTCCGCAAGGAAGTTCGGGTTCACCGTGGCCACGGCCTCCTCGCTTGCATGCTCGCCATAGATTTGGCCCCCCGCTAGCCGGTGCTGCTCGAGGAGGAGCAAGTTGTATCTACTGCTCCTATGCCTGTTGGAACGCCGACATAGGAGCTGGTACAAGCTGCTCCTCATCCGCCATTGCGGCGTCGTAGTGCACCTAAGCCTATTCCATGGTGAAGTCGGCATGCACCGGTGCCGGCTCTAGTGTGGTGTCATTGTCGGACCCAGTCTCCATTGTGGGTCCGTCATCGGAGAGCTCAGGGGAGCTGGCCGGCATGCTGACCTCGATCCCTCTGTCACGGCTCTGCAAGGTGGTGATGTCTATTACACAACCTTCTTCTTGTAGACGTTGTTAGGCCTCAAAGTGCAGAGGTTTGTAGGACAGTAGCAAATTTCGCTCAAGTGGATGACCTAAGGTTTATCAATTTGTGGGAGGCGTAGGATGAAGATGGTCTCTCTCAAACAACCCTGCAACCAAATAACAAAGAGTCTCTTGTGTCCCCAACACACCCAATACAATGGTAAATTGTATAGGTGCACTAGTTCGGTGAAGAGATGGTGATACAAGTGCAATATGGATGGTAGAAATAGGTTTTTGTAATCTGAAATTATAAAATCAGCAAGGTAACTATTGATAAAAGTGAGCAAAAACGGTATTGCAATGCATTGAAACAAGGCCTAGGGTTCATACTTTCACTAGTGCAAGTTCTCTCAACAATAATAACATAATTGGATCATATAACTATCCCTCAACATGCAACAAAGAGTCACTCCAGTCACTAATAGCGGAGAACAAATGAAAAGATTATTGTAGGGTACGAAACCACCTCAAAGTTATTCTTTCTGATCGATCTATTCAAGAGTCCGTAGCAAAATAACACAAAGCTATTCTTTTCGTTCGATCTATCCTAGAGTTCGTACTAGAATAACACCTTCACACACAAATCAACCAAAACCCTAATGTCACCTAGATACTCCAATGTCACCTCAAGTATCCGTGGGTATGATTATGTGATATGTATCACACAGATTTATCTATTCAACCAACACAAAGAACTTCAAAGAGTGCCCCAAAGTTTCTACCGGAGAGTCAAGACGAAAACGTGTGCCAACCCCTATGCATAAGTTCATGAGGTCACGGAACTCGCAAGTTGATCACCAAAACATACATCAAGTGGATCACGTGTTATCCCATTGTCACCACCGATAAGCACATGCAAGACATACATCAAGTGTTCTCAAATCCTTAAAGACTCAATCCGATAAGATAACTTCAAAGGGAAAACTCAATTCATCACAAAAGAGTAGAGGGGGAGAAACATCATAAGATACAAATATAATAGCAAAGCTCGCGATACATCAAGATCGTTCCAAATCAAGAACATGGGAGAGAGATCAAACACATAGCTACCGGTACATACCCTCAGCCCCGTGGCTGGACTACTCCCTCCTCATCATGGAGAGCGCCGGGATGATGAAGATGGCCACTGGAGAGGGATTCCCCCCTTCCAGCAGGGTACCGGAACGGGTCTAGATTTGTTTTTGGTGGCTACAGAGGCTTGCGGCGGCGGAACTCCCGATCTAGGTTTCTTTCTGGAAGTTTTGAGTTATATAAGACGTGTTGGAGTCGGGGACAAGTCAGGGGAGTCCCTGAGGCGGCCACGAGGTAGGGGGGTGTGCCCAGGGGGTAGGGCACGCCCCCAGCCTCGTGGTGGCCTCGGGACTCTTTTGGCCCATCTCCGGTACTCCGTGGGCTTCTTCTGGTCCAAAAATGATCTCCGTGAAATTTCAGGTCAATTGGACTCCGTTTGGTTTTCCTTTTCTGTGATACTCAAAAACAAGGAAAAAACAGAAACTGGCACTGGGCTCTAGGTTAATAGGTTGGTCCCAAAAACATATAAAATAGCATATAAATGCATATAAAACATCCAAGGTTGATAATATAATAGCATGGAACAATCAAAAATTATAGATACCACCGTTCAAGATATCTTCCAATATTTCGATAAATCGGCCGATTTATCGCTTACCGTTATCTAACCGATAAGATAAATCGGCCGATAAATCAGCTGATATGGCGATAAACCGGCCGATATGCCGATAAACTGGCCGATTTACCCCTTATCATGGGTCGACCGATAAGTTCCCGATAAGCGATATCCCCAACATTGATAGATACGTTGGAGACATATCAAGTGGCTGCAAGGGCGGCGATCTCGTGCTTCATCACTGTCGACATGCTCTCCCATGGAGCGTTCCCATTGTTCGCGGTCATGGTGGATGGTGCAAGGGAGGAGGATGTGGAGCAGATGTGTTGTGGTGTGGAGTTTAGCCGGTTGTGGCCACCTTTAAATAAAGGATTGCGGTTAGGCCAAGTGTCCTGGTGCGTCAATGCGCGACACCAGAGTTGGTTCCTCGGCCAGCTAGCCTGCTTAATGACGACATACAGACAGATGGGCATTGAACGAGTGTGGTAGATATTTGTCATGTCCTGTACAGTAAAAGCATCTCCAACATTGAACAGGCGCGGAGACCAGGGACACGGTGCGGGCGGTGCTCTCGGCCGGCGTGCCGCTTCAATGTCGGCGCCGGTGAAAGGTTGCATCCACTCTGTTCCACATCAATGCGGAGCAGCCGATCTACAATTGCATGAAGGAGGAGTGTTTTTAGGGCCAGGGTAGTTAGTAGGCATTGTAGGCCCGGAGAGCCGCACAGCCCCTCCCCATCCCCCACTTTGTCTCTGGTTTGCGGGAAAAGTATGTCCGAAAGTTAGACGATGACACGTAGGAGGCGCAGCTGGCGGCGTTCTCATCGTCGACTGCCTGCGCTGCTAGCGCTCATGCAGCCGCGTCTGCATCTAGCTGCGCCAGCCCTACATTGAGAGCGATGCATTGAGCACGCGCAACCTCGTAGAGCGCTAGCTACTCCCAAGGAAGTTCGGGTTCTCCGTGGCGATGGCCTCCTCGCTTGCATGCTCGCCATAGTTTTGGCCCTTCGCCAGCCGGTGCTGATCAAGGAGGAGCGGGTTGTACCTTTGCCCCTCTTGCGCCTGTTGGAACGCTGACATAGGAGCCGGTACAGGCTGCTCCTCATCCGCCATTGCAGAATCATAGTGCGCCTATGCCCGCTCCATGGTGAAGCCGACATGCACCGATGCCGGCTCCGGTGTGGTGTCGTCGTCAGACCCGGTCTCCATTGTGGGGTCGTCATCGGAGAGCTCGGGGGAGCTGGCCGGCATGATGACTGGTACGTCTCCAACTTATCTATAATTTTTGATTGTTCCATGCTATTATATTATCTTTTTTGGATGTTTAATGGGCTTTATTATGCACTTTTATATTATTTTTGGGACTAGCCTATTAACCGAAGGCCTAGTGCAAATTGTTGTTTTTTGTCTATTTCGGTGTTTCGCAGAAAAGTAATATCTAACGGAATCCAAACGAAATGAAACCTTCGCGAGGATCTTTTTTTGAACAAAAGTGATCCAGGAGACTTGGATTGGACGTCAAGGAAGCAGCAAGGCAGCCACGAGGTAGGAGGGCGCGCCCCCACCCTGGTGCCCCCCCCCCCCCCCCCCGCCCCCCGCAGCTCCACCGACCTACTTCTTTTGCCTATATATACTCATATACCCTGAAAACATCCAGGAGCACCAGGAAACCCTATTTCCACCACTGCAACCTTCTGTACCCATGAGATCCCATCTTGGGGCCTTTTCCGGTGCTCCGCCGGAGGGGGAATCGATCATGGAGGGCTTCTACATCAACACCATAGCCTCTCTGATGATGTGTGAGTAGTTTACCACAGACCTTCGGGTCCATAGTTATTAGCTAGATGGCTTCTCTCTCTTTGGATCTCAATACAAAGTTCTCCTTGATTCTCTTGGAGATCTATTCGATGTGATTCTTTTTACGGTGTGTTTGTCGAGATCCGATGAATGTGGGTTTATGATCAAGATTATCAATGAACAATATTTGGTTCTTCTCTAAATTCTTATATGCATGATTCAAATATCTTTGCAAGTCTATTCGAATTATCAGTTTGGTTTGGCCCACTAGATTGATCTTTCTTGCAATGGGAGAAGTGCTTAGCTTTGGGTTCAATCTTGCGCTGTCCTTTCCCAGTGATAGCAGGGGCAGTAAGGCACATATTGCATTATTGCCATCGAGGATAAAAAGATGGGGTTTATATCATATTGCTTGAGTTTATCCCTCTACATCATGTCATCTTGCCTAATGAACTTAATACTCTATTCTTATGAACTTAATACTCTAGATGCATGCTGGATAGCGGTCGATGTGTGGAGTAATAGTAGTAGATCCAGAATCGTTTCGGTCTACTTGTCACGAACATGATGCCTATATACATGATCATGCCTAAATATTCTCATAACTATTTGCTTTTCTATCAATTGCTCGACAGTAATTTGTTCATCCACCTAGATTATGCTATCTTGAGAGAAGCCACTACTGAAACCTATGGCCCCCGGGTCTATTCTCCATTATATTATTCTCCCGTCAACTAGTTATTTCTGTCGCCGTTTATTTTGCAATCTTTACTTTTCAATCTATACAACAAAAATACCAAAAATATTTATCTTATTATCTTTATCAGATCTCACTTTTGCAAGTGGACGTGAAGGGACTGCCAACCCCTTTATCGCATTGGTTGCAAGGTTCTCGACTGTTTGTTCAGGTACGAGGGACTTGCGTGTAGTCTCATACTAGATTGATACCTTGGTTCCCAAAAACTGAGGGAGATACTTACGCTACTTTGCTGCATCACCCTTTCCTCTTCAAGGGAAAACTAATGCATGCTCAAGAGGTAGCAATGACCTCGATCCTCCTGTCACGGCGGCTCTGCAAGGTAGCCGGAAGGGCGGCGATCTCATGCTTCATCACCGTCGACATGCTCTTCCACAGAGCGTTCCCGCCGCTTGCGGTCATGGTGGAGGTGGTGCAAGGGAGGAGGATGTGGAGCAGATGTGTTGTGGTGTGGAGTTTAGCCAAATATGGCCGCCTTTAAATAAAGGATTACGGCTAGGCCAAGTGTCCTAGTGCGTCAATGCGTGACACCAGAGTTGGTGCCTCGGCCAGCGAGCCTGCTTAATGACGACATACGGACGGATGGGCATTGGACGGACGTGGTAGATATTCGTCCTGTCCTGTACAGTAAAAGTCTCTCCAACATTGAACAGACGCGGACACCAGGGACACGACGCGGGCGGTGCTCGCGGGCGATGCGTTGTTTCAATGTCGACGCCGGTGAAAGGTTGCGTCCGCTCTGGCCGGCATCTCAAAGCAGCCACTCTACAACGGCATTAAGGAGGAGTGTTTTTTGTGGGCCAGGGTAGTTAGCAGGCATGGTAGGCTGGAACGGTCGCAAACCCCCCTCCCCCCTCACTTTGTCTCTGATTTGCGGGGAAAGTACGTCCGGGCTGCCAAGCAGACCGATACAAGAACATGTTGGATGGCTTCGGGGGTCGAAACGTATGCGGGCGGTTTGTGAGTCGCCGTTGGAGATGTTAATACAAATTTTATATTATAGACATTAATATATATTTTTCTGAAATCCTAGTCAAACATGCATGAGTTTGTCTTTTGAAAACTAATACAACTCATATTATACTATAAAATAGAGGGAGTAATTGTTTATTGAACACTGCTAGGCGCGGCCCGACCACACCAAGAAAGCGTCGGTCACACGTGCACCGTCAGATCGACACATTCACATCCATTGGATGATTGGATCTATGATCCACATCATCCTCTTTCTCACCGTTTCATTTTAAAGAAACTGAGAAACTCTCTGCATGCATCCTCCATGACTCTATTTTGTTAGGTCGCTCGTCTGTTACAGCTCGTCTTTTTTTTAGAGAAGGAGGAATACCCCGTTCTTTGCATTGCATGCAGCCATATTATTAAGCAAAATATGTGAAAATGTCTGCGTTCTAATACAAGCTCGGGCGGAGCTGGAAAGTGAAAAATGCCGCAGTCGGTAAAATAAGAAGAAATGACTAAACACCTATTCTATTATTGAACCGACATCCAAACCGGTTGTAGAATTCTGAGCTATCATCTCCCATCGGATAGACCCAGTAACCAAAGGGTCCCTGACTTCCACAAGAGTGAGTAATGATCACGTACGGATCCAAGTAGTGGCCTTATAGATAACCTGCAAAAAATTAATTCGAGTTTGTCTGTTAAAACCATATCATTTCTGCAGTTTCATATATCCTAGAGTAATGCGCATACTCCTCTCCGAATATGCTTTGCAATATTTGGCTCTACTTCATTTAGCCATGTCCCCAAATAACATCCGAATACTATTTAGAGGGGTAATATTAAATGCTACATGAACTGAACGCCATAGTAGTTTGGCCAGCGGACACTCGGTAAAGAAGACGGATACTAATCTCCGGAACTGAATGTTTAGTGGAGTAGACTGTGATACTCTAGCAACTTAAGCCCTCTTACGTTGTATAATATTATATAAGGACGGATATTGTGTGGCTAGAGACACCTCACCTAACCAAGTATCTTCCCATAATCTAATCGAATTACTGTTTCGAACGATGAGTTTAGTTCTATGAAAGAATGTCGCTTTCGCTCTCATTAACCTCTTCCAGAAAGGTGAATCATTGGGTCTAATGGTAACCTAGGCCAAGGTCTTAGACTGTAGGTACTTATTACGCGAAATTTGTACCCACATGCCTTCAGTCTCAACAGAAAGCATATACAATCATGTACTGAGCAGACATCTATTCTTTACTTGAAGATTCTCAATCCCAAGCCCACCTGATCCTTCGGCCTACAAATTATATCCCATTTAGTAAGCATGTACTTTCTCTTCATTTCATCGCAGTGCCAAAACAATCATGATCAATAGAATTCTAACATTTTTTGTACCCCTATAGGAACTTCATAGAAAGACAAAAGGAACATCGGCATAATCATGAGTACTGAGTTTAACAGTATCAACCGACCTCTGTAAGATATAAGCTTACCCTTCTAACAGCTTAGGATTTTTTTAATCGGTTGTATGTGGCTCAAATTCACCATCCTTGCCGGTGAGGATGGAAAACACCCGCCACCGAGCTCGTCGAGTCACCGCTCGACTTGCCCGCACTGGACCTTGCAGAAAATGCAAGCTGGGGTCGTAGCGTTGTTGCGTGAGGCTCATGCGCACATCTCCCTCATAATGCCATCCCAGCACATCGCCGATTTCACACCTCCTCTAGGCCGCAAATGCAGCTCCGTAGGTCTATGATTGTAGCATCTGTTAGGGAACGCAGTAATTTCAAAAAAATTCCTATGTACACACAAGATCTATCTAGGTGATGCATAGCAACGAGAGGGAAGAGTATAGTCCACATACCCTTGTAGACCGTAAGCGGAAGCATTATGACAACGCGATTGATGTAGTCGAACGTCTTCACGATCCGACCAATCCTAGCACCGAAGATACAGCACCTCCGTGATCTGCACACGTTCAGCTCGGTGACGTCCCACGAAATCTAGATCCAGCTGAGTGTCGAGGGAGAGTTTCGTTAGCACGACGGCGTGATGATGGTGATGATGAAGCTACCGGCGCAGGGCTTCGCCTAAGCATTGCAACGATATGACCGAGGTGGATTATAGTGGAGGGGGGCACCGCACATGTCTAAACAATGTCAACTTGTGTGTTCTAGGGTGCCCCCTGCCCCCATATATAAAGGAGCAAGGGGGAGGCCAGCCGGCCCTTGGGGCGCCCAAGGAGGGGAGGAATCCTCCTCCTAGGAGGAGTAGGATTCATCCTTTCCTAGTCCTACTAGGAGGGGGAAGGAAGGAGTGGGAGAGGGGAAGGAAAAGGGGGGCGCCGCCCCCCTCCTAGTCCAATTCGGACTCAAGGGGGAGGGGGCGCGCGGCCTGCCCTGGCCGCCCCTCTCTCTCTCCACTAAGGCCCATCTAGGCCCATTTGTTCCTCGGGGGTTCCAGTAACCCTCCGGTACTCCGGTTTTATCGGAAACCACCTGAAACACTTCCGGTGTCCGAATATAACCGTTCAATATATCAATCTTTATGTCTCGACCATTTCGAGGCTCCTCGTCATGTCCGTGATCATATCCGGGACTCCGAACAACCTTCGGTACATCAAGTCACATGACTCATAATACAAATCATCATCGAACGTTAAGCGTGCGGACCCTACGGGTTCGAGAACTATGTAGACATGACCGAGACACATCTCCGGTCAATAACCAAAAGTGGAACTTGGATGCTCATATTGGCTCCTACATATTCTACGAAGATCTTTATCGGTCAAACCGCATAACAACATACTTTGTTCCCTTTGTCATCGGTATCTTACTTGCCCGAGATTCGATCGTCCGTATCCTCATACCTAGTTCAATCTCGTTACCGGCAAGTCTCTTTACTCGTTTCGTAATGCATCATCCTGTAACTAACTCCTTAGTCACATTGCTTGCAAGGCTTATAGTGATGAGCATTACCGAGAGGGCCCAGAGATACCTCCCCGACAATCGGAGTGACAAATCCTAATCTCGATCTATGCCAACTCAACAAACACCATCGGAGACACCTGTGGAGCATCTTTATAATCACCCAGTTACGTTGTGACGTTTGATAGCACACATGGTGTTCCTCCGGTATTCGGGAGTTGCATAATCTCATAGTCTGAGGAACATGTATAAGTCATGAAGAAAGCAATAGCAATAAACTAAACGATCATAGTGCTAAGCTAATGGATGGGTCTTGTCCATCACATCATTCTCTAATGATGTGATCCCATTCATCAAATGACAACACATGTCTATGGCTAGGAAACTTAACCATCTTTGATTAACGAGCTAGTCAAGTAGAGGCATACTAGGGACACTCTGTTTGTCTATGTATTCACACATGTACTAAGTTTCCGGTTAATACAATTCTAGCATGAATAATAAACATTTATCATGATATAAGGAAATATAAATAACAACTTTATTATTTCCTATAGGGCATATTTCCTTCAGTCTCCCACTTGCACTAGAGTCAATAATTTAGTTCACATCTCATGTGATTTCACACCAACAGTTCACATCTTTATGTGATTAGTTCACATCTTCATGTGACTAATACCCAAAGGGTTTACTAGAGTCAATAATCTAGTTCACATCGCTATGTGATTAACACCCAAAGAGTGATCATGTTTTGCTTGTGAGAGAAGTTTAGTGTACGGGTCTCCAACATTCAGATCTGTATGTATTTTGTAAATTTCTATGTTTAAAATACTCTGCACGGAGCTACTCTAGCTAATTGCTCCCACTTTCGATATGTATCTAGATCGAGACTTAGAGTCATCTAGATCGGTGTCAAAAGCTTGCATCGACGTAACTCTTTACGAAGAACTCTTTTATCACCTCCATAACCAAGAAATGTTTCCTTAGTCCTCTAAGGATAATTTTGACTACTGTCCAGTGATCTACTCCTAGATCACTATTGTACTCCCTTGCCAAAATCATGCTAAGGTATACAATAGGTCTGGTACACAGCATAGCATACTTTATAGAACCTATGACTGAGGCATAGGGAATGACTTTTCATTCTCTTTCTATTTTCTGCCGTGGTCGGGTTTTGAGTCTTTACTCAACTTCACACCTTGCAACACAGGTGAGGGAGTCCTGGACTAAGGGGTCCTCGGGCGTCCGGCCCATTATCCTTTGGGCCGGACTGATGGGCTATGAAGATATGAAGGCCGAATACTGCATCGTGTCCGGATTGGACTCTACTTAGCGTGGAAGGCAAGCTTAGCAATCGAAGATTCCTTCTTATGTAACCGACTCCATGTAAACCCTAGATCCCCTCGGTGTCTATATAAACCGAAGGGGATAGTCTGGAAAGGACACCATATATACTCATTACCATAGGCTAGACTCCTAGGGTTTAGTCATTATGATCTCATGGTAGATCAACTCTTGTAATACTCATATTCATCAAGATCAATCAAGCAGGAAGTAGGGTATTACCTTCATAGAGAGGGCCCGAACCTGGGTAAACATCGTGTCCCTTGTCTCCTGTTACCATCGATCCTAGACGCACAGTTCGGGACCCCTTACCCGAGATCCGCCGGTTTTGACACCGACATTGGTGCTTTCATTGAGAGTTCCACTGTGTCGTCAACAAAAGGTTCGATGCCCCCCCCCCCAATCGTCAATAATGACGTTGTCCGAGGAGGAACCTTCCTCCCTGGACAGATCCTCATATTCGGTGGCTTCGCACTGCGGGCCAACTCGCTTGGCCATCTGGAGCAGATCGACAGCCACGCCCCTGGCCATTAGGTCAGATGCAGAAGCTTGAACCATGCCACAGATATCCGTGTAGACTTGATCCTCGAGGGACTGGAGCCCACGGCGATCGCTCCCCCTCATCCCGATGAACATGGCTTAAATCTGTCATCGGATCACAGCCAGGAGATGGTTCATGTGGCTGCAACGACCTTAGAGCCAAAGCGGACCGAGCCATCCGAAGCCTCAGAGTCCGCGGCATTGGAGCCGCACGTGGACTCGATGCCCTGTGATATTCGCTTTAACGGAACTTCGGACTCATCTCCGGCTACAAGTTCCGAACTGTGTACACCTGCGGACACCGAGCTAGATCGGTTATGGATCCTCGAGTTCAGCGCCGCTGACATGTTCCAACACCAGCCTTTGGGTGACGTGCTAAAATATTTAAAGAATTTGTCCTTGGAAAAGGACTCACAGCCGAACTATGTCTAGTTCGAGCTAGAGACGGATGATGAGGAATTTCGCTTCCCACCCGCCACCCACTTCATAGCCACCGTCGATGACTTAACCGACGTGCTTGACTATGGCTCCAAATACATCGACAGTATGGATGACGATGCGGACAAGGAGCAAGGCCAAGACCCACCATTCAATGGACGTTGGACGGCCACCTCTTCATATGATGTGTACATGGTTGATACACCTAAAGGAGCTGGCGACGACAAAGAAGAGCCGGATACGAACAAAACCTCCGAGACACAGTCCAAGCGTCGGCGGCCCAAACGCCGCCCTAAGCCCCGTCGCTCAAAGGACGAAAACACTGGCACCGGAGAAAATAGTACTCCGGGCGACGCCGAAAACAGTGAAGACCCCGCTGGGGCTACATCCGAACTGGAACACGACAACAGGCAAGGCAACACTGACGAACAAGCCATAGAAGATGACCCGGAGGATGATAGTTACCATCCGCCCTCCGAGGAGGATACAAGCCTCGGCAACGAAGACTTCATCGTGCATGAGGATCCTCTTGAGCAGGAGTGCTTTAAGCTTCAGCTCATAGCCACCGCAAGGAGCCTGAAAAAGAAACAACATCAGCTTCAAGCTAAACAAGACCTGCTCGTCGACAGATGGACTGACGTCATGACAGCCAAGGAATATGGCCTCAACCGTCCAGCCAAGAGCTACCCGAAACGCAGACTGCTACCTCAATTCGATGAGGAAGCGCCAGAGCATATATCTCCCTCGCGCAATGCGGATCGACCACCACATGGTCAGGACAGGGCGGCGGAACGGCCACCCCGCGGTCGAGATAAAGCGGCAACTCAGGCCGAATAGCAGACTGCCCCACACCCCGTCAAAATAGGGACGGAAGAATCTGGACTCATACGTACGACCTTCGGTAGACCCTGGATAGTAGAGCAGGACACACAAGATCGATCTACAGATCACGAGGACGTTCCTCGAGGTGCGACAACGGCTACGTATTCGGACGTGACAAACCTAACCACGCTCAAGCCGAATGCCATAGACGGACTCCTTTAGAGCTCCGCCACGATGCGGCCCAATATAGAGGCGCCGCACACCTGCTCTGCTTCACAGATGAAGTACTGGATCATGAATTCCCCGAGGGGTTCAAGCCCATTAATATCAAATCATACGACGGCACAACCGATCCTGCAGTATGGATCGAGGATTTCATTCTCCACATCCACATGGCCCGAGGAGACGACCTCCACGCCATCAAATACCTCCCATTAAAACTCAAAGGACCAGCTCGACACTGTTAAATAGCCTGCCTGAGAACTCAATTGGGAGCTGGGAGAACTTGGAAGAGGCTTTCCTCGACAACTTCCAAGGAACTTATGTCCGGCCACCAGATGCCGATGACCTAAGCCACTGAAGGAAATATGCCCTAGAGGCAATAATAAAGTTATTATTTATTTCCTTATATCATGATAAATATTTATTATTCATGCTAGAATTGTATTAACCGGAAACATAATACATGTGTGAATACATAGACAAACTTAATGTCACTAGTATGCCTCTACTAGACTAGCTCGTTAATCAAAGATGGTTATGTTTCCTAACCATGAACAATGTGTTGTTATTTGATTAACGAGGTCACATCATTAGTTGAATGATCTGATTGACATGACCCATTTCATTAGCTTAGCACCCGATCGTTTAGTATGTTGCTATTGCTTTCTTCATGACTTATACATGTTCCTATGACTATGAGATTATGCAACTCCCGTTTACCGGAGGAACACTTTGTGTGCTATCAAACGTCACAACGTAACTGGATGATTATAAAGGAGCTCTACAGGTGTCTCCAAAGGTAGATGTTGGGTTGGTGTATTTCGAGATTAGGATTTGTCACTCCGATTGTCGGAGAGGTATCTTTGGGCCCTCTCGGTAATGCACATCACATAAGCCTTGCAAGCATTTTGACTAATGAGTTAGTTGCGAGATGATGTATTACGGAACGAGTAAAGAGACTTGCCGGTAACGAGATTGAACTAGGTATTGGATACCGACGATTGAATCTCGGGCAAGTAGCATACCGATGACAAAGGGAACAACGTATGTTATTATGCGGTCTGACCGATAAAGATCTTCGTAGAATATGTAGGAGCCAATATGGGCATCCAGGTCCTGCTATTGGTTATTGACCGGAGATGTGTCTCAGTCATGTCTACATTATTCTCGAACCGTAGGGTCCGCACGCTTAACATTACGATGACAGTTATTATGAGTTTATGCATTTTGATGTACCGAAGTTAGTTCGGAGTCCCGGATGTGATCACGGACATGACGAGGAGTCTCGAAATGGTCGAGACATAAAGATTGATATATTGGATGACTATATTCAGACACCGGAAGTGTTCCGGGTGATTTCGGAGAAAACCGGAGAGCCGGAGGGTTACCGGAACCCTACCGGGAGAAGTAATGGGCCTCATGGGCTTTAGTGGAGAGAGAGAAGGGCTGCCAGAGGTGGGCCGCGTGCCATCTCCTCCCTGGTCCGAATTGGACTAGGGGAGGGGGCGGCGCCCCCCTTTCCTTCTCCCACTCCACCTCTTTCCCACTCCTAGTAGGAGTCCTACTCCTACTAGGAGGACTCCTCCTTGGTGCGCCACACCTGGCCGGCCGGCCTCCTCCCCTTGCTCCTTTATATACGGGGGCAGGGGGCACCCCAAGACACACAAGTTGATCATTGAGATCGTTCCTTAGCCGTGTGCGGTGCCCCCTGCCACCATATTCCACCTCGATCATATCGTTGTAGTGCTTAGGCGAAGCCCTGCGTCGGTATAACATCAAGATCGTCATCACGCCGTCGTGCTGACGGAACTCCTCCCCGAAGCTTTGCTGGATCGGAGCCCGGGGATTGTCATCGAGCTGTACGTGTGCTAAGAACTCGGAGGTGCCGGAGTAACGGTGCTAGGATCGGTCGGATCGGGAAGAAGACGTACGACTACTTCCTCTACGTTGTGTTAACGCTTCCGTTGCGATCTACAAGGGTACGTAGATCAGACTCTCCCTCTTGTTGCTATGCATCACCATGATCTTGCGTGTGCGTAGGAATTTTTTTGAAATTACTACGTTCCCCAATAGTGGTATCAGAGCCTAGGTTTTATGGTTAGATGTTATGTGCACGAGTAGAACACAAGTGAGTTGTGGACGATATAAGTCATACTGCCTACCAGCATGTCATACTTTGGTTCGGCGGTATTGTTGGACGAGACGACCCGGACCAACCTTACGCGTACGCTTACGCGAGGCCGGTTCCCCCGACGTGCTTTGCACACAGGTGGCTTGCGGGCGGCTGTCTCTCCAACTTTAGTTGAACCGAGTGTGGCTACGCCCGGTCCTTGCGAAGGTTAAAACGGAGTCTATTTGACAAACTATCGTTGTGGTTTTGATGCGTAGGTGAGATTGGTTCTTGCTTAAGCCCGTAGCAGCCACGTAAAACTTGCAACAACAAAGTAGAGGACGTCTAACTTGTTTTTGCAGGGCATGTTGTGATGTGATATGGTCAAGACATGATGCTAAATTTTTTTGTATGAGATGATCATGTTTTGTAACCGAGTTATCGGCAACTGGCAGGAGCCATATGGTTGTCGCTTTATTGTATGCAATGCAATCGCGATGTAATGCTTTACTTTATCACTAAACGGTAGCGATAGTCATGGAAGCATAAGATTGGCAACAACGATGATACGATGGAGATCAAGGTGTCGCGCCGGTGACGATGGTGATCATGACGGTGCTTCGGAGATGGAGATCACAAGCACAAGATGATGATGGCCATATCATATCACTTATATTGATTGCATGTGATGTTTATCTTTTATGCATCTTATCTTGCTTTGATTGACGGTAGCATTATAAGATGATCTCTCACTAAATTATCAAGAAGTGTTCTCCCTAAGTATGCACCGTTGTGAAAGTTCTTTGTGCTGAGACACCACGTGATGATCGGGTGTGATAGGCTCTACGTTCAAATACAACGGGTGCAAAACAGTTGCACACGCGGAATACTCAGGTTATACTTGACGAGCCAAGCATATACAGATATGGCCTCGGAACACAGAGACCGAAAGGTCGAGCGTGAATCATATAGTAGATATGATCAACATAATGATGTTCACCGATGAAACTACTCCATCTCACGTGATGATCGGACATGGTTTAGTTGATTTGGATCACGTAATCACTTAGAGGATTAGAGGGATATCTATCTAAGTGGGAGTTCTTAAGTAATATGATTAATTGAACTTAAATTTATCATGAACTTAGTACCTGATAGTATCTTGCTTGTTTATGTTGATTGTAGATAGATGGCTCGTGGTGTTGTTCCGTTGAATTTTAATGCATTCCTTGAGAAACCAAAGTTGAAAGATGATGGTAGCAATTACACGGACTGGGTCCGTAACTTGAGGATTATCCTCATTGCTGCACAGAAGAATTACGTCCTGGAAGCACCGCTAGGTGCCAGGCCTGCTGCTGGAGCAACACCAGATGTTATGAACGTCTGGCAGAGCAAAGCTGATGACTACTCGATAGTTCAGTGTGCCATGCTTTATGGCTTAGAATCGGGACTTCAACGACGTTTTGAACGTCATGGAGCATATGAGATGTTTCAGGAGTTGAAGTTAATATTTCAAGAAAATGCCCGGATTGAGAGATATGAAGTCACCAATAAGTTCTATAGCTGCAAGATGGAAGAGAACAATTCTGTCAGTGAGAATATACTCAAAATGTCTGGGTATAATAATCACTTGATTCAATTGGGAGTTAATCTTCCAGATGATTGCGTCATTGACAGAATTCTCCAATCACTGCCACCAAGCTACAAGAGCTTCGTGATGAACTATAATATGCAAGGGATGAACAAGACTATTTCCAAGCTCTTCGCAATGCTGAAAGCTGCGAAGGTAGAAATCAAAAAGGAGCATCAAGTGTTGATGGTTAACAAAACCACTAGTTTCAAGAAAAAGGGCAAAGGGAAGAAGAAGGGGAACTTCAAGAAGAACGGCAAGCAAGTTGCTGCTCAGGAGAAGAAACCCAAGTCTGGACCTAAGCCTGAAACTGAGTGCTTCTACTGCAAGCAGACTGGTCACTGGAAGCGGAACTGCCCCAAGTATTTGGCGGATAAGAAAGATGGCAAGGTGAACAAAGGTATATGTGATATACATGTTATTGATGTGTACCTTACTAATGCTTGCAGTAGCACCTGGGTATTTGATACTGGTTCTGTTGCTAATATTTGCAACTCGAAACAGGGACTACGGATTAAGCGAAGATTGGCTAAGGACGAGGTAACGATGCGCGTGGGAAACGGTTCCAAAGTCGATGTGATCGCGGTCGGCACGCTACCTCTACATCTACCTTCGGGATTAATATTAGACCTAAATAATTGTTATTTGGTGCCAGCGTTGAGCATGAACATTATATCTGGATCTTGTTTAATGCGAGACGGTTATTCATTTAAATCAGAGAATAATGGTTGTTCTATTTATATGAGTAATATCTTTTATGGTCATGCACCCTTGAAGAGTGGTCTATTCTTGTTGAATCTCGATAGTAGTGATACACATATTCATAATGTAGAAGCCAAAAGATGCAGAGTTGATAATGATAGTGCAACTTATTTGTGGCACTGCCATTTAGGTCATATCGGTGTAAAGCGCATGAAGAAACTCCATACTGATGGACTTTTGGAACCACTTGATTATGAATCACTTGGTACTTGCGAACCGTGCCTCATGGGAAAGATGACTAAAACACCGTTCTCCGGTACTATGGAGAGAGCAACAGATTTGTTGGAAATCATACATACAGATGTATGCGGTCCGATGAATATTGAGGCTCGTGGCGGATATCGTTATTTTCTCACCTTCACAGATGATTTAAGCAGATATGGGTATATCTACTTAATGAAACATAAGTCTGAAACATTTGAAAAGTTCAAAGAATTTCAGAGTGAAGTGGAAAATCATCGTAACAAGAAAATAAAGTTTCTACGATCTGATCGTGGAGGAGAATATTTGAGTTACGAGTTTGGTGTACATTTGAAAAATTGTGGAATAGTTTCGCAACTCACGCCACCCAGAACACCACAGCGTAATGGTGTGTCCGAACGTCGTAATCGTACTTTACTAGATATGGTGCGATCTATGATGTCTCTTACTGATTTACCGCTATCGTTTTGGGGATACGCTCTAGAGACGGCCGCATTCACGTTAAATAGGGCACCATCAAAATCCGTTGAGACGACACCTTATGAACTATGGTTTGGCAAGAAACCAAAGTTGTCGTTTCTGAAAGTTTGGGGCTGCGATGCTTATGTGAAAAAGCTTCAACCTGATAAGCTCGAACCCAAATCGGAGAAATGTGTCTTCATAGGATATCCAAAGGAAACTATTGGATACACCTTCTATCACAGATCCGAAGGCAAGACTTTTGTTGCTAAATTCGGAAACTTTCTTGAGAAGGAGTTTCTCTCGAAAGAAGTGAGTGGGAGGAAAGTAGAACTTGACGAGGTAACTGTACCTGCTCCCTTATTGGAAAGTAGTACATCACAGAAAACTGTTTCTGCGACACCTACACCAACAAGTGAGGAAGTTAATGATAATGATCATGAAACTTCAAAAAAAGATACTACTGAACCTCGTAGATCAACCAGAGCAAGATCCGCGCCAGAGTGGTACGGTAATCCAGTTTTGGAAGTCATGCTGCTAGATCATGATGAACCTACGAACTATGAAGAAGCGATGGTGAGCCCAGATTCTGCAAAGTGGCTTGAAGCCATGAAATCTGAGATGGGATCCATGTATGAGAACAAAGTATGGACTTTGGTTGACTTGCCCGATGATCGGCAAGCAATTGAGAATAAATGGATCTTCAAGAAAAAGACTGACGCTGACGGTAATGTTACTGTCTATAAAGCTCGACTTGTCGCAAAAGGTTTTCAACAAGTTCAAGCGGTTGACTACGATGAGACCTTCTCACCCGTAGCGATGCTTAAGTCTGTCCGAATCATGTTAGCAATTGCCGCGTTTTATGATTATGAAATATGGCAGATGGATGTCAAAACTGCATTCCTGAATGGATTTCTGGAAGAAGAGTTGTATATGATGCAACCGGAAGGTTTTGTCGATCCAAAGGGAGCTAACAAAGTGTGCAAGCTCCAGCGATCCATTTATGGACTGGTGCAAGCATCTCGGAGTTGGAATAAACGATTTGATAGTGTGATCAAAGCATTTGCTTTTATACAGACTTTTGGAGAAGCCTGTATTTACAAGAAAGTGAGTGGGAGCTCTGTAGCATTTCTGATATTATATGTGGATGACATATTGCTGATTGGAAATGATATAGAATTTCTGGATAGCATAAAGGGATACTTGAATAAGAGTTTTTCAATGAAAGACCTCGGTGAAGCTGCTTACATATTGGGCATTAAGATCTGTAGAGATAGATCGAGACGCTTAATTGGACTTTCACAAAGCACATACCTTGACAAAATTTTCAAGAAGTTCAAAATGGATCAAGCAAAGAAAGGGTTCTTGCCTGTGTTACAAGGTGTGAAGTTGAGTCAGACTCAATGCCCGACCACTGCAGAAGATAGAGAGAAAATGAAAGATGTTCCCTATGCTTCAGCCATAGGCTCTATCATGTATGCAATGCTGTGTACCAGACCTGATGTGTGCCTTGCTATAAGTTTAGCAGGGAGGTACCAAAGTAATCCAGGAATGGATCACTGGACAGCGGTCAAGAACATCCTGAAATACCTGAAAAGGACTAAGGATATGTTTCTCGTATATGGAGGTGACAAAGAGCTCACTGTAAGAGGTTACATTGATGCAAGCTTTGACACTGATCCGGACGATTCTAAATCGCAAACCGGATACATTTTTACATTAAACGGTGGAGCTGTTAGTTGGTGCAGTTCTAAACAAAGCGTCGTAGCGGGATCTACATGTGAAGCGGAGTACATAGCTGCTTCGGAAGCAGCAAACGAAGGAGTCTGGATGAAGGAGTTCATATCCTATCTAGGTGTCATACCTAGTGCATCGGGTCCAATGAAAATCTTTTGTGACAATACTGGTGCAATTGCCTTGGCAAAGGAATCCAGATTTCACAAGAGGACCAAGCACATCAGGAGACGCTTCAATTCCATCCGGGATCTAGTCCAGGTGGGAGACACAGAGATTTGCAAGATACATACGGATCTGAATGTTGCAGACGCGTTGACTAAGCCTCTTCCACGAGCAAAACATGATCAGCACCAAGGCTCCATGGGTGTTAGAATCATTACTGTGTAATCTAGATTATTGACTCTAGTGCAAGTGGGAGACTGAAGGAAATATGCCCTAGAGGCAATAATAAAGTTATTATTTATTTCCTTATATCATGATAAATATTTATTATTCATGCTAGAATTGTATTAACCGGAAACATAATACATGTGTGAATACATAGACAAACTTAATGTCACTAGTATGCCTCTACTAGACTAGCTCGTTAATCAAAGATGGTTATGTTTCCTAACCATGAACAATGTGTTGTTATTTGATTAACGAGGTCACATCATTAGTTGAATGATCTGATTGACATGACCCATTTCATTAGCTTAGCACCCGATCGTTTAGTATGTTGCTATTGCTTTCTTCATGACTTATACATGTTCCTATGACTATGAGATTATGCAACTCCCGTTTACCGGAGGAACACTTTGTGTGCTACCAAACGTCACAACGTAACTGGGTGATTATAAAGGAGCTCTACAGGTGTCTCCAAAGGTAGATGTTGGGTTGGCGTATTTCGAGATTAGGATTTGTCACTCCGATTGTCGGAGAGGTATCTCTGGGCCCTCTCGGTAATGCACATCCCATAAGCCTTGCAAGCATTTTGACTAATGAGTTAGTTGCGAGATGATGTATTACGGAACGAGTAAAGAGACTTGCCGGTAACGAGATTGAACTAGGTATTGGATACCGACGATCGAATCTCGGGCAAGTAATACCGATGACAAAGGGAACAACGTATGTTATTATGCGGTCTGACCGATAAAGATCTTCATAGAATATGTAGGAGCCAATATGGGCATCCAGGTCCCGCTATTGGTTATTGACCGGAGATGTGTCTCAGTCATGTCTACATTATTCTCGAACCGTAGGGTCCGCACGCTTAACGTTACGATGACAGTTATTATGAGTTTATGCATTTTGATGTACCGAAGTTAGTTCGGAGTCCCGGATGTGATCACGGACATGATGAGGAGTCTCAAAATGGTCGAGACATAAAGATTGATATATTGGATGACTATATTCGGACACCGGAAGTGTTCCGGGTGATTTCGGAGAAAACCGGAGAGCCGGAGGGTTACCGGAACCCTACCGGGAGAAGTAATCGGCCTCATGGGCTTTAGTGGAGAGAGAGAAGGGCTGCCAGAGGTGGGCCGCGCGCCATCTCCTCCCTGGTCCGAATTGGACTAGGGGAGGGGGCGGCGCCCCCCCCCCCCCTTTCCTTCTCCCACTCCACCTCTTTCCCCCTCCTAGTAGGAGTCCTACTCCTACTAGGAGGAGGACTCCTCCTTGGCGCGCCACACCTGGCCGGCCGGCCTCCTCCCCTTGCTCCTTTATATATGGGGGTAGGGGGCACCCCAAGACACACAAGTTGATCATTGAGATCGTTCCTTAGCCGTGTGCGGTGCCCCCTACCACCATATTCCACCTCGATCATATCGTTGTAGTGCTTAGGCGAAGCCCTGCGTCGGTAGAACATCAAGATCGTCATCACGCCGTCGTGCTGACGGAACTCCTCCCCGAAGCTTTGCTGGATCGGAGCCCGGGGATCGTCATCGAGTTGTACGTGTGCTAAGAACTCGGAGGTGCCGGAGTAACGGTGCTAGGATCGGTCGGATCGGGAAGAAGACGTACGACTACTTCCTCTACGTTGTGTTAACGCTTCCGTTGCGATCTACAAGGGTACGTAGATCAGACTCTCCCTCTCATTGCTATGCATCACCATGATCTTGCGTGTGCATAGGAAATTTTTTGAAATTACTACGTTCCCCAACAGCCACATAGTTCAACAACCCGGAGAATCGGCCAGAAAATTCTGGACTAGGTTCCTAACCAAAAAGAACCAGATCGTCGACTGTTCGGACGCCGAGGCCCTAGCAGCCCTCAAACACAGCATCCGGGATGAATGGCTAGCACGCCATCTCAGGCAAGAAAAACCGAAGTCAATGGCAGCCCTTACGACACTCATGACCCGCTTTTGCATAGGTGAGGACAGTTGGCTGGCTCGTAGCAAAAACACAGCTAGCGAGGCAGGCCCTACAGAGGCCAAGAACAGCACCGGCAAGCTCCGGCGCAATAGACACAATCGCAGAAGCAATGGCGACAACACCGAAGACACCCCAGTCAACGCCGGATTCAGTGGCCCCAAGTACGGCCAACGGAAGACACCCTACAAAAGAAACAACGAAGGACCTTCCAGCCTGGACCGCGTACTCGACCGCCCGTGCCAAATTCACGGCACCCCGGATAAACAAGCCAATCATACCAATAGGGATTGTTGGGTCTTCAAGCAGACTGACAAGTTAAATGTCGAAAACAAATAAAAGGGATCACAAAGCGAGGATGAGGATGAAGAGCCCCGGCAGCCGAACACCGGGGGATAGAAGAACCCCCCCTCCCCCTAAGTCAAAACGGTGAACATGATATACGCCATGCACATCCCTAGAAAGGAGCGCAAACAAGCACTCAGGGACGTCTATGCGGTAGAGCCAGTCGCCCCAAAGTTCAATCCATGGTCATCATTTCTGATCACCTTCGATCGACGAGATCATCCGACTAGTATCCGCCACGGTGGTTCGGCCGCACTAGTCCTGGACCCAATCATTGACGGATTCCACCTAACACGAGTCCTGATAGACGGTGGAAGCAGCCTCAACCTGCTGTATCAGGATATGTGTAACGCCCCCGATGTAACTTTCCCAAATTGTACTCCAACTCTTGCCGTTTCCGGCATTAAGTTATATTTAATTCTCGGGTTCGGGTCTTTGTCTCCGTGTGTTGTTTTTGTTTTCGTGCATCTCATATCATGTCATCACGTGCATTGCATTTGCATACATGTTCATCTCATGCATTCGAGCATTTTTCCCGTTGTCCGTTTTGCATTCCGGCGCTTCGTTCTCCACCGGTGGCCATTTCTAGCTTTCTTTCGTGTGTGGGGATTAAACATTTCCGAATTGGACCGAGACTTGCCATGCGGCCTTGGTTTACTACCGGTAGACCGCCTGTCAAGTTTCGGGTCATTTGGACTTCGTTTGATACTCCAACGGTTAACCGAGGGACCGAAAAGGCCTCGTGTGTGTTGCAGCCCAACACCCCTTCAATTTGGCCCAAAACCCACCAAACTCTCCTCCACCGTCTCGGTCGTTCGATCACGATCGTGTGGGTGAAAACCGCACCTCATTTGGACTCTCCTAGCTCCCTCTAGGCCTATAAATAGACCCCTTCCCCGAAATCCGGATCTCTCCCCCGTCCAACCCTAAAAGTTCCAGATCCGCCGCCGACGGACACGTCCGCCACCGACGGACACGTCCGGTCCGCCCGCCGCCGCCACGTGGCACGCCACCATTGGCTCCGCCCGCCGCCGCCGCCGCGGGCCGGGGAGCCCGAAGCCGGCCCCCGCGGCCCGACTCGCCCGCGCCGCCGCCCGCCGCCTCTTCTCCCCCGCGTCCGGCCGCCGCCCGCCACAGGCCTCGCCGCAAGACCCGCCGGAGTTCGCCTGCCGCCCCACAAAGCTCCGGTCCGCCGCCTGCACCGCCCCGCGGCCGCCTCGGCGTCCGTGCCCGCGCGTCGCCGGCGCCGCCCCGGCCACCGCAGCGCTGCTCCGGCCTCCCCCCGCACTCCGGCGATCCCCGGCGCCCTCCTTCCTCGCCGGCATCGAGCTTGGAACCGGCGAGCTACAGTGCCACGCCCCGAGCTACAGTGTCGCTCAGATCTAGATCCAGTTTCGGTTGACCTCTCCCCGAAACCCTAATTTTTTTGCTATGTTCATCGCATCATAACTTTGCACCCGTGGCTCCGTTTTGGGCATATGATATATCAAAATCTTCGTCTCGACGAGTACATCATTTCATTCCATTGCATCATTTGCATTTGAGGTCATCTTGGTGCCCAAAATGCTGTTGGAAGGAGGCATCATGAGTTAAATTGCAGATCCGTTAGCCCTACATTGACTTTTGTCATTTTTGCCATGATTATTGTGTGCATGATATGCCTGTGCCCCTTTGGGATGAATTGTTAAGCATGTTGTCTTCTTTCCAGAGGTGCCTCCCATGAATTTTTAGGATGTGTGTGTTGTCTTGTGCAAGCTTGCAAAGAGGGGTACCTGAGTTTACTGATTTCAGGGACTTAGTGAAAATCACTAAGTCTGGGATGTTTTAGTTCACGATGCCATATGTCCGGCTTGTTTCCTAGTGATCCGTGCCTCTTTTGAGGATGATAAGTAAGAGTGATTTGTTATTCTTGTTGTTCTTAATCCATCCATGTCTTTACTTTTTATGTTGGAGCACCCTAGGTTGACTCAATCGAGCTCAACTTTTGCATGGTTGTTGTTTTGGGCAGATCATGAACTCTTTTGCGATTTTGCCGGAGCTATTCCTAGTGATCCATGCATGCTATGCCATTGTTCTTGCCATGTCTAGCTAGCATTTTGTGCCTTCTTAATGGATATATGCTTGCCTTGCCATGACTTGCACCGTAGTGAGTGCATCGAGCTCGTTTACATGCCTCCGTGAGTTATTATTTCAGCATGTCCCAGTTTTCACTAAGTCTGAAAACTGATTGTGTTTCATCGATGTTCGTGTGCTCGGTAGAGTATTTTGTGAACCCTTTTGGCCCCAGGTCATTTTGGGTGTTTTGTTAAGCTTGTTGAGTAGCTCCATGCCATGCTCTTACTTGCCATGTTCAGGTTTTTCTTCATGTTGTTTTGCTGCTCCGAAGAGAGCATCGTGGTCTGAAATTTCAGACGCGTTAATTTCGCTAAGTCTGAAATCTGTTTTGCTTATTCAGTTTCGCCATGCTTGTTTGAAGCCCTTAATGGATGAATTTGCCTATGCCTCAGTCCTGGTGATTTGTTAAGCTTCTTGAGTACATCACTGCCATGCAATTTGTTTTCATGTTTCGTGGCTGTAGTATGTTCATTTTGTTGCATTTAGGAGCCTACTTGCTGTA
Organism: Triticum monococcum; assembly: GCA_034509565.1. Lineage (NCBI taxonomy): Eukaryota > Viridiplantae > Streptophyta > Magnoliopsida > Poales > Poaceae > Triticum > Triticum monococcum. Next base: position 745,580,169 of record CM067843.1, on the reverse strand, counting down.
AATCGCAGATCGGTTCGTTTAGTATATCGCTTGCCATTTCCAAACCGTAGCTCCGATTGCCATGATCTTTATATTGTTTTCAGGAGATTTCTTCCCCTCTATCCAGTGGCACACTTGGTTTTCCAAGTTGAGGCCAGGTTCATGCATTTCCTATCACGTCTTGCATTTTGCATCCCGCATCGCATCCCGCATAGCATATCATCTTTGCATATTATTGGTTGCCCTTGCACGTGGTTGATTGTATCCTTGTTGCTAGTTTGTGTTGTTGGGTAGACCCGGGAGACGAGTTCGCTAACGAGGAGCCCGTTGAGTTTGCTTTTGAGGATCCAGTCAACTCTGACAACTGTGCAGGCTAGATGATCATACCCTCGAAATCACTACTATTTTTGTTATGCTAGTTTGCTCGCTCTTTTGCTTTGCCAATGCTACGATGCCTACCACTTGCTGTTCAGCCTCCCAATTGCCATGATTGAGCCTCTAACCCACCTTTGTCCTAGCAAACCATTGATTGGCTATGTTACCGCTTTGCTCAGCCCTTCTTATAGCGTTGTTAGTTGCAGGTGAAGATTGGAGCCGTTCCTTGTTGGAACCTTTATTTACTTGTTGGGATATCACTATATTGCTATGTTATCCTTATGCATCTATATACTTGGTAAAGGGTGGAAGGCTCGGCCTCTCGCCTAGTGTTTTGTTCCACTCTTGCCGCCCTAGTTTCCGTCATATCGGTATTATGTTCCCGGATTGTTGCGTCCCTTACGCGGTTGGGCTATAATGGGAACCCCTTGATAGTTCGCCTTGATTAAAGCTTTTGCAGCAATGCCCAACATTGGTTTTACCATTTGCCACCTACCCCTTTTTCCCTTGGGTTTCCGGAGCCCGAGGGTCATCTTTATTTTAGCCCCCCATGGGCCAGTGCTCCTCTGAGTGTTGGTCCGCAACGTCAGCCGCCGGTGGCCACCAGGGGCAACTCTGGGCTGGCCTACCGGTAGTTTAGACAATCTGAGTGTGCCCTGAGAAAGAGATATGTGCAGCCCCTATCGGGATTTGTCGGCACATTCGGGCGGTGTTGCTGGACTAGTTTTGACCTGTCGAATCATCTTGTTGTACCGGGATACCGAGTCTGATCGGTGGGTCCTGGGTGGAGGTCTATTCCTTCATTGACCGTGAGAGCTTGTTATGGGCTAAGTTGGGACCCCCTGCAGGGATTGATCTTTCGAAAGCCGTGCCCGCGGTTATGGGCAGATGGGAATTTGTTAATGTCCGGTTGTAGATAACTTGAATCTTAAATAATAAAATGAATCAACTGCGTGTGTTGCCGTGATGGCCTCTTCTCGGCGGAGTCCGGGAAGTGGACACGGTGTTGGAGTTATGTTTGCGTAGGCTGCTCTATATAGTTTTCCGCTCGTGCTTTGCCTCCTCTTCTCGCTCTCCTTTGCGAATAAGTTAGCCACCATATATGCTAGTCGCTTGCTGCAGCTCCACTTTACATTACCCCTTTCCTACCTATTAAGCTTAAATAGTCTTGATCACGAGGGTGCGAGATTGCTGAGTCCTCTGTGGCTCACCGATTACTATTACACCAGATGCAGGGACCGATGATACCTCTCCGGATGGCGCGCTCGAGCTGAAGTGGGAGTACGACGAGGACTCTCAGCGTTACTATGTGTCGTTTCCTGATGATCAGTAGGGATGCCTATTCGGGGTTAGATTCAGGGCCTAGTCGCTTGTTGGGGGTCTTTTCTATTTTGGCGCCATAGTCGGGCCATGAGTGATTGTATGATGGATGTTATTTATGTACTTTGATGTGACGTGGCGAGTGTAAGCCAACTATGCTATTCTTCCCCTTTATATTATATATGTACATGGGTTGTGTAATGATTCCCGACTTGCGACATTGCTTTCAATGCGCCTATGTCTCTAAGTCGTGCCTCGACACGTGGGAGACATAGCCGCATCGAGGGCGTTACAAGTTGGTAATCAGAGCCTTCCCCGACCTTAGGAGCCCCATTGCTTGATCGATTTTAGCAGCCGAGTTGTGTCTAGAAAAATGTTTTGAGTCCTTAGGAATTATATATCGGAGAGCTTAGGAATTCTTTTTACTTCCCAGTCTCCTCACCGCTCTGGTAAGGCATCCTGACGTAGAGTTTTGACTCTTCTCTTCTCAAATTTCACTAAAAAAATTTTAGGATCACGCGAGTATCTTGGTTTTGTTCCGATGGCTTATGATGAGAATACTGTCTTGGTGCCTCCTGTCAGGGGTTTAGTGGAAGTGTCCCGGGGAGTTGAGCTCTGAGGTGTTGTCATCATAATTCTGTCGTTGCAATTCTGGTATACTTGAGATATGTGCGTGACATCGAAAATCTCCTTTATGCAGTTCGCTGGTGAGATAACCTCGACACCACCCAGTACTGGGGCGGGAGTTCGGGAGTATCGCCATAACTCGTATAACGGATGCTTTTCGAAGGTTGAGATAGATGGTTTCCGAAGGTTTCTTGGTTATGTGTTGAAGGATGGATGCAGCTGGATGTAGGATTTGCTAGCTTGGGTGAGATATTATGCTTCCCCTGTATCCCCAACACCTGATTGCATAACCGGAAAGTTTCGGGAGTTTCATAGGTGGGAATTCAAGTAGCCTTAGGATATCTTTCCAGCAGATGTGTGATATGAAATTGGGGTTCGACGTCTAGTGGTTCGCCTATTCACGGTCGATTTTACAGTGGCCTCGTTGTGTCTTAAAGAGTCCTTGGCTATGCTGACTCGGGGACGCTTCGTATGTCATGTGCACTGCCTTGTACATGATGGTGCTGTACGGTCGAGCCCGTGTAGGTCCTACCACGAAATCTTCGGACGAAATTTCTATCATGTGTTTGTTCCGGCTTATTTTGCAAGCCAACCCTTGTTTTTATTTCGAGTTGTGGTATTCGTTCTGCTTCGACGTCATATGTTGATTCCATCCCTCGTTGATGTACCTCTTCTACCTGATTCTTCGTGGCTTCTCAATTTAGGAATATGTGACCACTTCAAGAGAAGTGCATTCGTTCATTTTGTTCGGATGTGAAGACTTTATGTTGCAATTTTCATTCCGTTGGTTTTAGCTTTATTTATCTGCCTATGTGCTAAGGGTGGTCAACCTCTTCAGGATGGCTCCCGCTAAGAGCACCAGTCAGAACCAGAATCAAGATCCTCCGCCACCTCCGCCTCCTCCGGAAGCATGGCAAGCTGTGATGGCCGCTACTAATGCAAATACACAGCTGATCATGCAAATCATCCAAGAGCGGAATCAAAGCAGTCAAGCGAATCAAGGCAACAACCAGAACCATTTTGCAACTCTGAATTAGTTCCTCGCAAATGGTCCAAAGACGTTCAGTAACTACGTTGAGGCTACCGATGCTGATGATTGGTTAGTCGATCTGGGCAAGCATTTTGAATGTAGCAACGTCAGACCTGAAGATTTCGTCAAGTTCGCGTCTTTCCAGCTCAAGGATCAGGCCGCAGAGGGGTTTCAGCAGTACCGGGATTCCAGAGGTGGACGTTTGATCACTTGGGATGATTTCCGTCGTGATTTCCGAGCTCATCACATCCCTCAAAGTGTGACTGAAAGCAATCGTGAAGAATTCCGCAATCTGAAGCAAGGCTCTTTGTCTGTCTATGACTACAACAAGTTGTTCCAGAAGCTCGCCCGTTTTGCCAAGCAGGATGTTCCTGATGAGAAGAGCATGATCTATCAGTTCAGGGGTGGTCTTCGTGAAGAAATTCAGCTCGCTCTTGTCCTCTTCGAGCCGCTGAGATACGATGAGTTCTACAACATGGCACTGAAGCAAGAGGCTGCTCAGTTAAGGTGTGATGCTTCCAGGAAGCGAGTCAGAGACACTACGCCTTCTTCCTCTACTCAAGTGGCCAAGCAGCAGAAGTATTGGCTTCCTCCTCCTCCGTTCCGTCAGCCGTATCAGCAGAAGAGCAAAGGTGGCAGTGGTTCGTCCCACCCACCCAACCCAGGCTTCCAGAACAAGACTTCGTCTCAAGCTCCAAGATCAAGTGCTCCGTACCACCGTCCGCTCTCTGAGGTCACGTGCAACAAGTGCCAACAAAAGGGTCACTACGCCAACAAGTGTTTCAACCAGAGGCGTCTTCCTCCTCCTCCTCCTGTCAGGTCGGCAAGTACAGCTGTGGTCAAGCATAATCCCAAGCACGCCAAGGTCAATATGGTGAATGCAGCTCAGGCAGAGGATTCGTCAGATGTGATCATGGGTAACCTTCCTGTTAACGATGTTCCTGCAAAAGTACTTTTTGATACAGGTGCATCGCATTGTTTCATCTCGAAGCCTTTTGCATCTAAGCATGGGTGGTTTTCTCAAGTTATGCATAAGCCATTAGCAGTCGTCTCTCCGAGTAAATGCTTGCTTGCTAACTATGAAGTTCCGGATATTTCTATCTCGCTGGGTGACTTTAAGTTTCTGGCTTCCCCGATGATTCTTGGTAATTCTGATATCGATCTTATTCTTGGGATGGACTGGCTCTCTAAACATAAAGCTCAGCTTGATTGTGCGGCCAAGCAGATTCAACTGACTTATTCGTCTGAGGAAGTAATTGTCTTTGCTGCTCGGGATAATACCATCCGGTTGTTCTCTCTCAATGAGAAGGGTGAATTGGATGCTATTTCGCAGATTCTGGTTGTTTGTGAGTATCAAGATGTCTTCCCTGAAGAACTCCCAGGCATGCCTCCAAACCGGCCGGTTGAATTTGTTATTGAACTTGAGCCCGGTACGGAACCTGTGTGCAAACGTCCCTACATGCTCGGCCCCGAAGAGTTGAAGGAGTTGAAGAAACAACTCGATGTTCAAGAAAGAATGGGTCTCATTCGGCCTAGTACTTCTCCATGGGGTTGTGGTGTTCTTTTTGTGAAGAAGAAGGATGGAACTGACCGACTTTGTGTTGATTATCGTCCATTGAACAAGAAGACCATCAAGAACAAATATCCACTTCCCAACATCAATGAGCTGTTTGAACAACTCAAGGGTTCCCAAGTATTCTCCAAGCTTGACCTCCGTATGGGTTATCACCAAATTCGCATTCGTGAGCAAGATATTCCCAAGACGGCGTTCAGAACAAGCTATGGGTCATATGAATACACTGTCATGTCTTTTGGCCTCGCCAATGCTCCTCCGACGTTCTCTCGCATGATGAACTTCATCTTCAACCCCTACACCAATGACTTCGTTTTGGTCTATCTCGACGACATTCTGGTTTTCTCGAAGAACAAGGAAGATCATGCCAAACATTTGCGTTTGGTTCCTGACAAGCTAAGGGAACATCAGTTCTACGCCAAGTTCTCCAAGTGTGAATTTTGGCTCGATGAGGTTCTTTATCTTGGCCATATCATCTCTGCCAAGGGCATTTCCGTGGATCCTGAGAAGGTGTCTGCAATTGTTAATTGGGAACCTCCTCAGAATGTGAAGCAACTCCGTAGCTTCCTCGGTCTTGCAAGTTATTGCCGAAGATTCGTTGAAAACTTTTCCAAGATCGCGAAGCCTCTCTCTAATCTTCTTCAGAAGCACGTCAAGTACGTTTGGTCTCCGGAGTGTGATATTGCTTTCAATGCTTTGAAAGAGAAGTTGATCACTGCTCCAGTTCTAACTCCGCCTGACGAAACCAAGCCGTACGAGGTCTTTTGTGATGCCTCTCTCCAAGGTCTCGGTGCTGTACTGATGCAAGAGAAGAAAGTTGTTGCTTATACCTCTTGCTAGTTGAAGCCTAATGAGAAGAACTACCCCACTCATGATCTCGAGTTGGCGGCAGTTGTGCACGCATTGTTGACTTGGAGACATCTTCTCTTGGGAAGGAAAGTGGACATTTTCACTGATCACAAGAGTCTCAAGTACATCTTCACTCAGCCTAATCTCAACCTCAGGCAGACTCGATGGGTCGAAATGATTCAAGAGTACAATCCGAGTATCGAGTATACTCCAGGCAAGGCTAATGTGATTGCTGATGCTTTGAGCAGAAAAGCATATTGCAACAGTCTGATTCTCAAGCCTTATCAACCCGAGCTTTGTGAAGCTTTCCGCAAACTTAATCTGCAAGTTGTTCCTCAAGGTTTCCTCGCCAACCTTCAAGTTTCTCCTACCTTGGAAGACCAGATTCGCCAAGCCCAGCTTCTTGATGCTATGGTGAAAAAGGTGAAGATTGGTATTGCAAAAAGTCAGTCCAAGTACAAGTGCTACCGACTTGATGACAAGGACACTCTCTTCTTCGAGGATCGAATTGTTGTGCCCAAAGGTGAACTTCGTAAAGTGATCATGAATGAGGCTCACAACTCTCTCCTCTCCATCCACCCTGGTAGCACGAAGATGTATCAAGATCTGAAGCAAACCTATTGGTGGACTCGAATGAAGCGCGAGATCGCTCAATTCGTGAATGAATGTGATGTCTGCAGAAGAGTGAAGGCAGAACACCAAAGGCCAGCAGGTCTCCTCCAACCTCTTGCCATTCCAGAATGGAAGTTTGATGACATTGAAATGGACTTCGTGACTGGGTTTCCTAAGTCCAAGCGTGGCAATGATGCTATATTCGTTGTCATCGACAAGCTCACCAAAGTGGCTCATTTCCTGCCTATCAAAGAGTCAATCACTGCAGCTCAATTGGCGGAGCTCTACACCTCTTGAATTGTCTCTCTGCACGGTATTCCTCAAGTGATATCTTCAGACCGTGGCAGCATCTTTACCTCCAAGTTTTGGGATTCTTTTCAGAAGGCCATGGGCACCAGCATTCGCTTCAGCACTGCTTTCCATCCTCAAACAAGCGGTCATGTCGAGCGTGTCAACCAGATTCTGGAAGATATGCTCAGGGCTTGTGTTATCTCCTTCGGCATGAAGTGGGAGGATTGTCTTCCTTATGCTGAATTCTCGTACAACAACAGTTTCCAAGCAAGTTCGGGCAAGGCCCCATTTGAAATTCTGTATGGTAGGAAGTGTCGTACACCTCTCAACTGGTCTGAAACCGGTGAACGTCAGCTGCTCGGTAATGACCTAATCACACAGGCAGAAGAAATGTGCAAGGTCATTCGTGATAACCTCAAAGCAGCCCAATCCCGTCAGAAGAGCTACTATGATAGTAAGCACCGTGATTTGGCTTTCGAGATCGGAGACCATGTCTACCTCCGCGTCTCTCCTATGAAAGGGACTCATCGCTTCGGTATCAAAGGGAAGCTTGCCCCCAGATACGTCGGGCCTTTCAAGATCGTCAGCAAGAGAGGCGACCTCGCCTATCAACTCGAGCTTCCTGCAACCTTTGCCAATGTTCATGATGTGTTCCATGTCTCGCAACTCCGAAAGTGCTTCAAGACGCCTGAGCGCACCGTAAACTTCGAGGACATTGAGCTCCAAGAAGATCTTTCCTATCGTGAGCACCCAGTTGCAATCCTTGAAGAGACTGAACGCAGAACTCGCAACAAGTCAATCAAGTTTCTTAAAATCAAGTGGTCACACCATTCCGACCGTGAAGCTACCTGGGAACGCGAGGATCACCTCCGTTTTGAGTACCCGGAGTTCTTTCAGTCCTAGATCTCGGGACGAGATCTTTTCGTAGTGGTGGAGTGTTGTAACGCCCCCAATGTAACTTTCCCAAATTGTACTCCAACTCTTGTCGTTTCCGGCATTAAGTTATATTTAAGTCTCGGGTTCGGGTCTTTGTCTCCATGTGTTGTTTTTGTTTTCGTGCATCTCATATCATGTCATCACATGCATTGCATTTGCATACATGTTCATCTCATGCATTCGAGCATTTTTCCCGTTGTCCGTTTTGCATTCCGGCGCTTCGTTCTCCTCCGGTGGCCATTTCTAGCTTTCTTTCGTGTGTGGGGATTAAACATTTCCGAATTGGACCGAGACTTGCCATGCGGCCTTGGTTTACTACCGGTAGACCGCCTGTCAAGTTTCGGGTCATTTGGACTTCGTTTGATACTCCAACGGTTAACCGAGGGACCGAAAAGGCCTCGTGTGTGTTGCAGCCCAACACCCCTTCAATTTGGCCCAAAACCCACCAAACTCTGCTCCACCGTCTCGGTCGTTCGATCACGATCGTGTGGGCAAAAACCGCACCTCATTTGGACTCTCCTAGCTCCCTCTAGGCCTATAAATAGACCCCTTCCCCGAAATCTGGATCTCTCCCCCGTCCAACCCTAAAAATTCCAGATCCGCCGCCGCCGGACACGTCCGCCACCGACGGACACGTCCGGTCCGCCCTCCGCCGCCACGTGGCACGCCACCATTGGCTCCGCCCGCCGCCGTGGGCCGGGGAGCCCGAAGCCGGCAACCGCGGCCCGACTCGCCCGCGCCGCCACCCGGGTTCCAGCGCCGCCGCTCGCCGCCTCTTCTCCCCCGCATCCGGCCGCCGCCCGCCGCAGGCCTCGCCGCAAGACCCGCCGGAGTTCACCGGCCGCCCCACGAAGCTCCGGTCCGCCGCCCGCGCCGCCCCGCGGCCGCCTCGGCGTCTGTGCCCGCGCGTCGCCGGCGCCGCCCCGGCCGGCTCCGGCCACCGCAGCGCTGCTCCGGCCTCCCCCCGCACTCCGGCGATCCCCGGCGCCCTCCTTCCTCGCCGGCGTCAGCTTGGAACTGGCGAGCTATAGTGCCATGCCCCGAGCTACAGTGTTCGCTACAGTGTCGCTCAGATCTAGATCCAGTTTCGGTTGACCTCTCCCCGAAACCCTAATTTTTTTGCTATGTTCATCGCATAATAACTTTGCACCCGTGGCTCCGTTTTGGGCATATGATATATCAAAATCTTCGTCTCGACGAGTACATCATTTCATTCCATTGCATCATTTGCATTTGAGGTCATCTTGGTGCCCAAAATGCTGTTGGAATGAGGCATCATGAGTTTAATTGCAGATCCGTTAGCCCTACATTGACTTTTGTCATTTTTGCCATGATTATTGTGTGCATGATATGCCTGTGCCCCTTTGGGATGAATTGTCATGTTGTCTTCTTTCCAGAGGTGCCTCCCATGCATTTTTAGGATGTGTGTGTTGTCTTGTGCAAGCTTGCAAAGAGGGGTACCTGAGTTTACTGATTTCAGGGACTTAGTGAAAATCACTAAGTCTGGATGTTTTAGTTCACGATGCCATATGTCCGGCTTGTTTCCTAGTGATCCGTGCCTATTTTGAGGATGATCAGTAAGAGTGATTTTTTATGCTTGTTGTGCTTAATCCATCCATGTCTTTACTTGTTATGTTGGAGCACCCTAGGTTGACTCAATCGAGCTCAACTTTTGCATGGTTGTTGTTTTGGGCAGATCGTGAACTCTTTTGCGATTTTGCCGGAGCTATTGCTAGTGATCCATGCATGCTATGCCATTGTTCTTGCCATGTATAGCTAGCATTTTGTGCCTTCTTAATGGATATATGCTTGCCTTGCCATGACTTGCACCGTAGTGAGTGCATCGAGCTCGTTTACATGCCTCCGTGAGTTATTATTTCAGCATGTCCCAGTTTTCACTAAGTCTGAAAACTGATTGTGTTTCATCGATGTTCGTGTGCTCGGTAGAGTATTTTGTGAACCCTTTTGGCCCCAGGTCATTTTGGGTGTTTTGTTAAGCTTGTTGAGTAGCTCCATGCCATGCTATTACTTTCCATGTTCAGGTTTTTCTTCATGTTGTTTTTCTGCTCCGAAGAGAGCATCGTGGTCTGAAATTTCAGACTAGCGTTAATTTCGCAAAGACTGAAATCTGTTTTGCTTATTCAGTTTTGCCATGCTTGTTTGAAGCCCTTAATTGATGAATTTGCCTATGCCTCAGTCCTGGTGATTTGTTAAGCTTCTTGAGTACATCACTGCCATGCAATTTGTTTTCATGTTTGGTGGCTGTAGCATGTTCATTTTGTTGCATTTAGGGGCCTACTTGCTGTAAATCGCAGATCGGTTCGTTTAGTATATCGCTTGCCATTTCCAAACCGTAGCTCCGATTGCCATGATCTTTATATTGTTTTCAGGGGATTTCTTCCCCTCTATCCAGTGGCACACTTGGTTTTCCAAGTTGAGGCCAGGTTCATGCATTTCCTGTCACGTCTTGCATTTTGCATCCCGCATCGCATCCCGCATAGCATATCATCTTTGCATATTATTGGTTGCCCTTGCACGTGGTTGATTGTATCCTTGTTGCTTGTTTGTGTTGTTGGGTAGAGCCGGGAGACGAGTTCGCTAACGAGGAGCCCGTTGAGTTTGCTTTTGAGGATCCAGTCAACTCTGACAATTGTGCAGGCAAAATGATCATACCCTCGAAATCACTACTATCTTTGCTATGCTAGTTTGCTCGCTCTTTTGCTTTGCCAATGCTATGATTCCTACCACTTGCTTGTCAGCCTCCCAATTGCCATGATTGAGCCTCTAACCCACCTTTGTCCTAGCAAACCATTGATTGGCTATGTTACCGCTTTGCTCAGCCCTTCTTATAGCGTTGTTAGTTGCAGGTGAAGATTGGAGCCGTTCCTTGTTGGAACCTTTATTTACTTGTTGGGATATCACTATATTGCTATGTTATCCTTATGCATCTATATACTTGGTAAAGGGTGGAAGGCTCGGCCTCTCGCCTAGTGTTTTGTTCCACTCTTGCCGCCCTAGTTTCCGTCATATCGGTGTTATGTTCCCGGATTGTTGCGTCCCTTACGCGGTTGGGCTATAATGGGAATCCCTTGATAGTTCGCCTTGATTAAAGCTTTTCCAGCAATGCCCAACATTGGTTTTACCATTTGCCACCTACCCCTTTTTCCCTTGGGTTTCCGGAGCCCTAGGGTCATCTTTATTTTATCCCCCCACGGGCCAGTGCTCCTCTGAGTGTTGGTCCGGAACGTCAGCCGCCGGTGGCCACCAGGGGCAACTCTAGGCTGGCCTACCGGAAGTTTAGACAATCTGAGTGTGCCCTGAGAAAGAGATATGTGCAGCTCCTATCGGGATTTGTCGGCACATTCGGACGGTGTTGCTGGACTAGTTTTGACCTGTCGAATCATCTTGTTGTACCGGGATACCGAGTCTGATCGGTGGGTCCTGGGTGGAGGTCTATTCCTTCGTTGATCGTGAGAGCTTGTTATGGGCTAAGTTGGGACCCCCCTGCAGGGATTGATCTTTCGAAAGCCGTGCCCGCGGTTATGGGCAGATGGGAATTTGTTAATGTCCGGTTGTAGATAACTTGAACCTTAAATAATTAAAATGAATCAACTGCGTGTGTTGCCGTGATGGCCTCTTCTCGGCGGAGTCCGGGAAGTGGACACGGCGTTGGAGTTATGTTTGCGTAGGCTGCTCTATATAGTTTTCCGCTCGTGCTTTGCCTCCTCTTCTCGCTCTCCTTTGCGAATAAGTTAGCCACCATATATGCTAGTCGCTTGCTGCAGCTCCACTTTAAATTACCCCTTTCCTACCTATTAAGCTTAAATAGTCTTGATCGCGAGGGTGCGAGATTGCTGAGTCCTCTGTGGCTCACCGATTACTATTACACCAGATGCAGGGACCGATGATACCTCTCCGGATGGCGCGCTCGAGCTGAAGTGGGAGTACGACGAGGACTCTCAGCGTTACTATGTGTCGTTTCCTGATGATCAGTAGGGATGCCTATTCGGGGTTAGATTCAGGGCCTAGTCGCTTGTTGGGGGTCTTTTCTATTTTGGCGCCGTAGTCGGGCCATGAGTGATTGTATGATGGATGTTATTTATGTACTTTGATGTGACGTGGCGAGTGTAAGCCAACTATTTCTTCCCCTTTATATTATATATGTACATGGGTTGTGTAATGATTCCCGACTTGCGACATTGCTTTCAATGCGCCTATGTCTCTAAGTCATGCCTCGACACGTGGGAGACATAGCCGCATCGAGGGCGTTACAATATGGTACGGAAGATGGGCATTAATCCCTCGCGAATCAAACCAACAAAGACTACCTTTAAAGGAGTCATACCAGGTGTAGAGGCCCACTGTACGGGCTCAATCACGCTGGAGGTGGTCTTCATTTCTCCGGACAACTTCCGAAGCGAAGAGTTAATCTTCGATATCGTCCCCTTCCGCAGCGGCTACCATGCACTGCTCGGACGAACCGCGTTTGCTAGATTTAACGCAGTGCCACACTATGCTTATCTCAAGCTCAAGATGCCCGGTCCACGCGGCGTCATAACAGTCAATGGCAATACGGAATGCTCCCTCCGAACAGAGGAGCAGAGCGCTGCCCTAGCAGCTGAAGCACAGAGCAGCCTTCTCAAGCAGCATTACAACCCAGTTGCCGAGCCCCTGGACACCATCAAGCGGGTCCGGACTACACTGCAACAGGACAACGCGGCTCGTCAAGAGCTCGACTAGCAATTCGGCCTCTGTCCCAACCCCAATAAGGTAGTGTCATTCATACCACGCGTACACAATTACGCACTCAAAATTCCATGGACATCGACGGAGGCATGAGATAACCCAGGGCCTACAATCCGGCCAGACCGATCCCGGACACACATACTCTTACTTTTGTTTTTGTTTCAGGCACCCTTTTTCCGCGGGCCTGATGTCACGTACTTTAGAAGGACTGAAATACAACGGAGACAAGAAAAACAGGTGTGTAGGGTAACCTTTATACGTTCTTCTTGACGGTATTCATACTTATTTCTCAGGACCCGCACGTTGCGCCCTATTAATGCCGACATGGCCAGATACTTCTCGCACCATCTGTACAAGATACGCCTTGACGTATCCATCCAGTTATAATAAAATGGTTCGTGGCCCAGTTCATGTGGTTTCCGCTTCTTACTTCGTTTCTATTTTCGATCTGCTTATTCACTGCATCGACACTCTTTTACGTTTAATATTCGCCAGGGGCTACCTGTCGCCCCACAATACGGCAACACAGTCCGAACACTTTTTATATATGTTCGGCACCCCGAATTTAGCATTATATGCATGGGCGCCGAATCATGTCTTTGGTCAATAGTTGGGTTGCCCGGCTCCTGTGCTTGCTACCCTACGTTTTGCTCCATCGGCTAGGGTACTAAAGGGAGAACTATTGCGATTGTGCCCTGGCTTTGACCAGACAAGCACCTCAGTAGAGAAAGCCGAAAACTGACTGTCATGATGTGGCGAGAGCCGGTCAGCTACTCGAGGGTTACAAATCGTTGGAGATTTTTTCCGCATTACGCTAGAGATCATAACTTCCCGATCATATGCTGACAGTACCCTTGATGAAATCAGGGGCTGCGCCCATGCTTTATTATAAAACTCCTATGGCTAAGTGAGGGCGTTAAAGCCATAAAGTCTAATTGCTTTGTTTGTTGCGCTAAACAACTCCTTCAAGGACCATGTAATTGGATCAAGATTGTTTAGATTCCATCCCGAACACCTCCGTACTATCTACGTGAGGGCAGAAGCCGACGACTGGCCAACCCTCAGATTATACACAACACGGCCGCACAGGAGGAAACAATTCAAAGCATAATAAAATTACTTTACAAAAACTGGCTTTGTTCCCATAATACAAGACAAAGGCAACATGAATACATTTATTCAAATACAATGTCCTGCGAACATTGCGCTGCTACAAGTCGAAACCCTTCTACAACATCCTCGAAATATCACTCGGGTGTGTGGTGCTCATTGCCCTCCGGCGGCCCGCTGGTGACTTCAACAGTGTTCATCTTCGCCCACCACATCTTGCAACGAGCGAAGGCCATACGGACACCTTCAATACAGACGGAGCGTTTGATAACATCCAGCCGAGGACAGGCATCCACCATCCGCCTCACGAGTCCAAAGTAGCTACTAGGCATAGCTTCGGCTGGCCACAGCCGGATTATCACATCCTTAATGGCTAGTTCGGCCACCCTATGCAGCTCCACCAGCTGTTTCAGCTGATCGACGAAGGACACTGGATGCTCTAGTGCCACATACGGTGACCAGAAGAGCCTCTCCGAAGAACCCCCTCCTTCGGCTTGATAGAACTTCACGGCGTCTGATACACTGCGTGGCAAATCCGTAAAAGCCCCTGGGGAACTCTGAACCCAGGTTAGTAAAAGGTACTGCTTCTCCGCATACTTGCTTTGCATCTTAAATGACTTACCCGTTGTGATCTTCTTGGCCTCCTGGATCTCTTGGAGGGCGGCCTGGGCCTCGTTCCGTGCGGTCTCTACGCTCTGACGAGCCTTGGTGAGTTCGATCCCTCGAACCGATGCATCATGCTCCAAGGCCTCACATTTTTTCACCACATCTTGGAGCTCCTGGTGGACTTCTTTGACCCGAGCATTTAGCTTCTTATGGGCGGCTTGCTGCTGGACAGCCTGCTCCTCAGCCTCGCCCAAGGCCTTCCTCAGGGCCTCGACTTCGGTCGCGGCTTCTGCACATACCACAATACTGCTGTCAATATACAACGTGTATCCCTTCCCGAACATATAGCAAGTCATTCCTCACCTTGCTTCTCCTAGAGCCGAACCTTAACCTCGCCGAGCTCGTCCTCGGTCCACTCCAGCCTCCGCTTCAGCTCGGAGACCTCGACAGCATGCGAGGTCGCGGCCAACAGGGACGCCTGCTTATCAATACACATTTAGTCAGCCTCTTATAATTAAGGATTGATCCCCTGTCTGGTCCTCCTCGCCGAACACCGGACATGTCTCAGGGGCTACGGACTATATGGTTTTTTTTTCTCTTTTCTTACCTTAAAACCTGTTAACAGGCTGCCGCAGGCTTCATTCAGTCCGCTCTTGGAGGACTGAACCTTCTCGACCACCGCACCCATAAGGATACGGTGCTCGTCCATGATGGAGGCATTTTGTAGCGCTCCCATCAGGTCATCTGGCGCTCCTAGATGGACAGGAGCCACCGGTGGAAGCGAAGCACCCCCCCCCCCTCCTTCAAAGGGGGCTGCTCGCCCAATTCTGGGGCCATAGGGGTCTCCGGAATCGTATTCGGCTGAGGGCCGAACTGGATACAACCCTCTTCACCAGTCTCCATGGGGATTGACTCCCCATGTGTCCGGCAGTGGAGGTCCCGCCTTGTGGTGCCTCCTGGACAACGTCCTGGGCTCCTCCCTTCGGAGCGGTCCTCCGGGATAACACTTCGGTGTCATCCCTGGCCCCGGGGGAGTAAGCAGGCGGTGGCGACATGCTCACCATCTCCGACGGAGCCAACGAACCTCCATATGAGGATCGTTGGATAAGGTCACAAGCCAGACTGCAATAGTGTGGATTAACCATGTTATAATAATAAAGAGAAAGGGCTGGATATGCGCATAAATAAGCCATGTGACATACGATGCGGCCTGGGGCCTAGTATGGGGGTGACGTTCCGGACTACTATCAGCATCCCACGCGGTGTGGACCGCTGGGGCGCCCTTCCCCTTTTGGGGCACTTGCGCCTCCAGATGTGTCGAGGCCACCCTTTTCTTCTTCTTCTCCTCGGGAGGAGGGTCGTTTTCCACCTCATCCTCCTCTTCCTCGTCGTTGTCCTCAGGGACAGAGGAATGGGCCTCATCGTCTTCGGACGCCGCGTCCGAAGTGCCCTTGCGACGGGGGCCGCTCTTGGCCCCCTTGGCTTTCTTCTTAGCCTTCTTCTCCGGAACCGTATATGGCGCCGGCACCAGCATCTTCACCAGGCGCAGGATGACTAGTTCTTCGGGCAATGGAGCCGGACACTGGATCTGCTTCGCCCTCTCCACCCAGTCCCGAGGAAGCAATACTAAAGTCTCAGACATCATCCTTGAAACATTTAAGTTGGGAGTACATCAAAAGTAACATACCTCGCTGGCGGGGCGGTTACAATTCTGACCACGGTCCGAGTCCGTGGCTGGTGGCCTCTCGTTGCCCTTAAAGAGAAACTTCCAGGCCCCTTCGTGAGAAGTATCGAAGAGCCTTTTCAGGGTTTGGTGCTTCTTCGAATTGAATTCCCATAAAGTGCGGCTGCAGCGCTGGCACGGAAGAATCCGGCGGATTAGCATCACCTGGATAACGTCGACGAGCTTGATGTCCTTGGTCACCATGCTTTGAACGCGCGTCTACAGCGCTATCAGCTCGTCAGGTGCACACCAGTCCGGACTCTTCTCGACCCAGGAGGTGAGTCGCATGGGAGCGCTGGAGCGGAATTCAGCAGCAGCGGCCTAGGTGGTACCGCGAGGTTCTGTAATATAGAACCACTGCTTCTGCCGTTCCTTTACTGTCTCAATAAAGGTGCCTTTGGGCCATGAGACGTTGGATAGCTTGATCACCATGGCCCCTCCGCACTCCGCGTGTTGTACCTCCACCACCTTCGGCTTCATGTTGATGACTTTGAGCCACAGCCCGAAGTGGGGATGGACGCAGAGGAAGGCCTCGCACACGACGATGAACGCCGAAATGTTGAGGAAGGAATTCGGGGACAGATCATGGAAATCTATCTCGTAGTAGTACATCAGCCCGCGGACGAAAGGGTGGAGTGGAAACCCTAGCCCGCCAAAGAAATGGGGGATGAATACCACCCTCTCTGTGGGCTCCGGCGTGGGGACAACTTGTCCCTCGGCTGGCAGACGATGGGCGATCTCCTTCGCCAAATATCCGGCCGCCTGGAGCTTAGTAATGTCCTCCTCCTTGACGGAGGAGACCATCCACTTGCCCTGACCACCAGATCCGGACATGGTTGCTTAAGTGGAAAGGAGATGAGAGCTTGGGCGTTGGAGCTTGAGACCGGAAAGGCGGAGACAGAGAGAGAGCGTGAGGAGAGGAAGAGGGAATCCTTATCCCCTTATAAAGGCAGCAAATATTAAACGCCTCCTCGCTCGCCTTAGGATTCGCCTGTTCCCTAGGGCTGTATAAATGGCACGGTTGAGTTACCAATGCCTGCATTGATGAGAATACCACAATAAGGGGACACGATCTCTATTTTGACAAGACGTGCCAGTAGCAACCACGCCTCGTAGCGTGGATTGGCTGAAGAAAGACGGTTCGAAATTATAACCGGACAGACGTGATGTCGTGTTGGAAAAAAGCTGTCAACAGATTAGATTTGTGCAAATATTATATTCTCTCTGTGGTTGTGTATGGTGTACATAACAGGTCAGGATACTATCATTACATCCGAAGACTATCTTGGAGTTCGGAGAGAAGGGGAACCCGCCTTGCAATTCCGAAGACACTCTGCACGCCGGACTCCTCGTCATTGAAAACCAGGTTCAGGGGCTACTGAGGGAGTCCTGGACTAAGGGGTCCTCGGGCATCCGACCCATTATCCTTTGGGCCGGACTGATGGGCTGTGAAGACATGAAGGCCGAAGACTGCATCGTGTCCGGATTGGGCTCTACTTAGCGTGGAAGGCAAGCTTAGCGATCGAAGATTCCTTCTTATGTAATCGACTCCATGTAAACCCTAGATCCCCTCGGTGTCTATATAAACCGAAGGGGATAGTCCGGAAAGGACACCATATATACTCATTACCATAGTCTAGACTTCTAGGGTTTAGTCATTACGATCTCGTGGTAGATCAACTCTTGTAATACTCATATTCATCAAGATCAATCACGCAGGAAGTAGGGTATTACCTCCATAGAGAGGGTCAAACCTGGGTAAACATCGTGTCCCTTGTCTCCTATTACCATCGATCCTAGACACACAGTTCGGGACCCCCGACCCTTGATCCGCCGGTTTTGACACCGACAACAGGAAAGAACACCTTCTTTGACTGTTCCATTTTGAACTACTTCAAAAACTTGTCAAGGTATGTACTTATTGAAAAATTTATCAAGCATCTTGATCTATCTCTATAGATCTTCATGCCCAATATGTAAGCAGCTTCACCAAGGTCTTTCATTGAATTGTTTTATTCAAGTATCCTTTTATGCTATCCAGAAATTCAGTATCATTTTCGATCAATAATATTTCATCCACATATAATATCAGAAATGCTACAGAGCTCCCACTCACTTTCTTGTAAATACAGGCTTCTCCAAAAGTCTATATAAAACTATATGCTTTGATCAACTCATCAAAGCGTATATTCCAACTCCGAGATGCTTGCACCAGTCCATAAATGGATCGCTGGAGCTTGCACACTTTGTTAGCACCTTTAGGATTGACAAAACCTTCTGGTTGCATTATATACAACTCTTCTTTAATAAATCCATTAAGGAATGTAGTTTTGATATCCATTTGCCAGATTTCATAAAATGTGGCAACTGCTAACATGATTCAGATGGACTTTTAAGCATCGATACGAGTGAGTAAATCTCATCATAGTCAACACCTTGAACTTGCCGAAAAACCTTTTGCGACAATTCGAGGAACACTACTATCAGCGTTCGTCTTCCTCTTTAAGATCCATTTATTCTGAATGGCTCACCGATCATCGGGCAAGTCAATCAAAGTCCATACTTTATTCTCATACATGCATCCCATCTCAGATTTCATGGCCTTAAGCCATTTCACGGAATCTTGGCTCATTATCGCTTCCTCAAAGTTCGTAGGTTCGTCATGGTCTAGCAACCTGACTTTCAGAACAGGATCACCGTACCACACTGGTGCAGAACGTACTCTGGTTGACCTACGAGGTTCGGTAGTAACCTGATCTGAAGTTTCATGATCATCATCATTAACTTCCTCACTAATTGGTGTAGGCATCATTGGAACTGATTTCTATGATGAACTACTTTCCAATTTGGGAGAAGGTACAATTACCTCATCAAGTTATACTTTCCTCCCACTCACTTCTTTCGAGAGAAACTCCTTCTCTAGAAAGGATCCACTCTTAGCAACAAAGATCTTGCCTTCGGATCTATGATAGAAGGTGTACCCAACAGTTTCTTTTGGCTATCCTATGAAGACGCACTTCTTCGATTTGGGTTTGAGCTTATCAGGCTAAAAAAGTTTCACATAAGCATCGCAACCCCAAACTTTAAGAAACAACAGCTTAGGTTTCTTGCTAAACCAAAGTTCATATGGTGTCGTCTCAATGGATTTAGATGGTGCCCTATTTAACGTGAATGCAGCTGTCTCTAATGCATAACCCCAAAATGATAGTGGTAAATCGGTAAGAGACATCATAGATTGCACTATATCTAATAAAGTACGACTATGACGTTCGGACACACCATTACGCTGTGGTGTTCCAGGTGGCGTGAGTTGCGAAACTATTTCACATTGTTTCAAATGAAGACCAAACTCGTAACTCAAATATTCGCCTCCGCGATCAGATTGTAGAAACTTTATTTTCTTGTTACGATGATTTTACACTTCACTCTAAAATTCTTTGAACTTTTCAAATGTTTCAGACTTATGTTTCATTAAGTAGATATATCTATATCTTCTCAAATCATCTGTGAAGGTCAGAAAATAACGATACCCGTCGCGAGCCTCAACACTCATCGGACCGCATACATTGGTATGTATTATTTCCAACAAGTCAGTGCCTCGCTCCATTGTTCTGAAGAACGGAGTCTTATTCATCTTGCCCATGAGGCATGGTTCGCAAGCATCAAGTGGTTCCAAAAGCCCGGCAGCATGGAGTTTCTTCATGCGCTTTACACCAATATGACCTAAACGGCGGTGCCACAAGTATGTTGCACTATCATTATCAACTTTGCATCTTTTGGCATCAATATTATGAATATGTGTGTCACTATGATCGAGATTCAATAAACCATTTATGTTAAGTGTATGACCATAGAAGGTTTTATTCATGTAAACAGAACAACAATTATTCTTTGACTTAAATGAATAACCGTATTGCAATAAACATGATCCAATCATATTCATGCTCAACGCAAACACCAAATAACATTTATTTTAGGTTCAACACTAATCCCGAAGGTAAAAGGAGTGTGCGATGGTGATCTTATCATCCTTGGAATCATTTCCAACACACATCGTCACCTTGCCCTTAACTAGTCTCTGTTCATTTTGCAACTCCTATTTCGAGTTACTAATCTTAGCAACTGAACCGGTATCAAATACCCTGGGGTTACTATGAACACTAGTAAAGTACACATCAATAACATGTATATCAAATATACTTTTGTTCACTTTGCCATCCTTCTTATTCGCCAAGTATTTGGGGCAGTTCCGCTTCGAGTGACCATTTCCTTTGCAGTAGAAGCACTCAGTTTCAAGCTTCGGCCTAGCTTTGGGCTTCTTTATGGGAGTGGCAACTTGCTTGACATTCTTCTTGAAGTTCCCTTTCTTTCCTTTGCCCTTTTACTTGAAACTAGTGGTCTTGTCAACCATCAACATTTGATGCTTTTCTTGATTTCTACCTTCGTTGATTTCAGCATCACGAAGAGCTCGGGAATCATTTTCACCATTCCTTGCATATTATAGTTCATCGCGAAGTTCCAGTAACTTGGAGATAGTGACTAGAGAACTCTGTCAATCACTATCTTATCTGGAAGAATAACTCCCACTTGATTCAAGCGATTGTAGCACTCAGACATTCTGAGCACATGCTCACTGGTTGAGTTATTCTCCATCTTGTAGGCAAAGTACTTTGTTAGAGGTCTTATACCTCTTGACACGGGATGAGTCTGAAATACAAATTTCAGCTCTTGGAACATCTCATATGCTCTGTGGCGTTCAAAACGTTTTTGAAATCTCGGTTCTAAGCCGTAAAGCATGGTGCACTAAACTATCAAGTAGTCATCATACCGAGCTTGTCAAACGTTCATAACGTCTGCATCTACTCCTGTAATAGGTCCGCCACATAGCGGTGCATCAAGGACATAATTCTTCTGTGTAGCAATGAGGATAATCCTCAGATCACAGAGCTAGTCCACATCATTGCTACTAACATCTTTCAACATAGTTTTCTCTAGGAACATATCATAAATAAAACGGGGAAGCTATACGCGAGCAATTGATCTACAAGATAGATATGCAAATACTATGAGGACTAAGTTCATAATAACTTTAAGTTCAATTAATCATATTACTTAAGAACTCTCACTTAGATAGACATCCCTCTAATCATCTAAGTGATCACGTGATCCATATCAACTAAACCATGTCCGATCATCACGTGAGATGGAGTAGTTTTCAATGGTGAACATCACTATGTTGATCATATCTAATATATGATTCATGCTCGACCTTTCGGTCTTAGTTTTCCGAGGCCATATCTGCATATGCTAGGCTCGTCAAGTTTAACCCGAGTATTCCGCGTGTGCAAAACTGGCTTGCACCCATTGTATGTGAACGTAGAGCTTATCACACCCGATCATCACATTGTGTCTCGGCACGACAAACTATAGCAATGGTGCATACTCAGGGAGAACACTTGTACCTTGAAATTTAGTGAGATATCATCTTGTAATGCTACCTTCGAACTAAGCAAAATAAGATGCATAAAGGATAAACATCACATGCAATCAATAAAAGTGATATGATATGGCCATCATCATCTTGTGCCTTTGATCTCCATCTCCAAAGCACCGTCATGATCACCATTGTCACCGGCTTGACACCTTGATCTTCATCGAAGCATCGTTGTTGTCTCGCCAACTATTGCTTCTATGACTATTGCTACCGCTTAGTGATAAAGTAAAGCAATTATATGGCGATTGCATTTCATACAATAAAGCGACAACCATACGGCTTCTGCCAGTTGCCGATAACTCTGTTACAAAACATGATCATCTCATACAATAAAATTTAGCATCATGTCTTGACCATATCACATCACAACATGCCCTGCAAAAATAAGTTAGACGTCCTCTACTTTGTTGTTGCAAGTTTTACGTGGCTGCTACGGGCTGAGCAAGAACCGTTCTTACCTACGCATCAAAAACCACAACGTGGTATAGTGATTGCTTTTTGATCTTCAGAAAGAACCCTGCTCATTGAATCTGATTCAACTAAAGTTGGAGAAACTGACACCCACCAGCCACCTATGTGTGAAGCACGTTGGTAGAACCAATCTCGTGTAAGCGTACGCGTAATGTCCGTCTGAGCCGCTTCATCCAACAATACCGCTGAATCAAGAATCAACTAGTGACGGCAAGCAATATGTATATACCCACGCCCACAACTCCTTTGTGTTCTACTCGTGCATATAACATCTACGTATAGACCTGGATCGGATGCCACTGTTAGGGAACGCAGTAATTTCAAAAAAATTCCTACGCACACACAAGATCTATCTAGGTGATGCATAGCAACGAGACGGAAGAGTATAGTCCACGTACCCTAGTAGACCGTAAGCGGAAGCGTTATGACAACGCGGTTGATGTAGTCGAACGTCTTCAGGATCCGACCGATCCTAGCACCGAAGATACGACACCTCCGCGATTTGCACATGTTCAGCTCGGTGACGTCCCGTGAACTCTAGATCCAGCTGAGTGTCGAGGGAGAGTTCCGTCAGCACGACGGTGTGATGATGGTGATGATGAAGCTACCGGTGCAGGGCTTCGCCTAAGCACTGCAACGATATGACCTTATAGTGTAGGGGGCACCGCACACGGCTAAACAATGTCAACTTGTGTGTTCTAGGGTGCCCCCTGCCCCCGTATATAAAGGAGCAAGGGGGAGGCCGGCCGGCCCTTGGGGCGCCCAAGGAGGGGAGGAATCCTCCTCCTAGTAGGAGTAGGATTCATCCTTTCCTAGTCCTACTAGGAGGGGGAAGGAAAAGGGGGGCGCCACCCCCTCCTAGTCCAATTTGGACTCAAGGGGGAGGGGCGCGTGGCCTGCCCTGGCCGCCCCTCTCTCTCCACTAAGGCCCATCTAGACCCATTAGTTCCCTAGGGGGTTCCGGTAACCCTCCGGCACTCCGGTTTTATCGGAAACCACCCGAAACACTTCCGGTGTCTGAATATAGCCGTCCAATATATCAATCTTTATGTGTCGACCATTTTGAGACTCCTCGTCATGTCCGTGATCACATCCGGGACTCCAAACAATCTTCGGTACATCAAATCACATAACTCATAATACAAATCGTCATCGAACGTTAAGCGTGCGGACCCTACGAGTTCGAGAACTATGTAGACATGACCGAGACACATCTCCAGTCAATAACAAATAGCGGGACCTGGATACTCATATTGGCTCCTACATATTCTACGAAGATATTTATCGGTCAAACCGCATAACAACATACTTTGTTCCCTTTGTCATCGGTATGTTACTTGCCCGGGATTCGATCGTCGGTATCCTCATACCTAGTTCAATCTCGTTACCGGCAAGTATCTTTACTTGTTCCGTAATGCATCATCCCGTAACTCTTTAGTCACATTGCTTGCTCAACAAACACCATCGGAGACCTGTAGAGCATCTTTATAATCACCCGGTTACGTTGTGACGTTTGATAGCACACAAGGTGTTCTTCCGGTATTCGGGAGTTGCATAATCTCATAGTCTGAGGAACATGTATAAGCCATGAAGAAAGCAATAGCAATAAACTAAACGATCATAGTGTTAAGCTAACGGATGGGTCTTGTCCATCACATCATTTTCTAATGATGTGATCCCGTTCATCAAATGACAACACATGTCTATGGCTAGGAAACTTAACCATCTTTGATTAACGAGCTAGTCAAGTAGAGGCATACTAGGGACACTCTGTTTTTCTATGTATTCACACATGTACTAAGTTTCCAGTTAATACAATTCTAGCATGAATAATAAACATTTATCATGATATAAGGAAATATAAATAACAACTTTATTATTGCCTCTAGGGCATATTTCCTTCGGCATCCGTCTGAGCGTCGTTAGCGGTCATCAGCTCCATTGGGTTGCAGTTGCAGCTTCATCACGCATCGGTCGCAGATCCCACCGTAGTCACCACAGCATCCTCGCCGTGAAGATTGCAATTCACATATCCGCGGTTGCAGCACCGTCCACAATGGATGCAACTTCACTGTAAAATTGGATGCAACGGGCGCAACACCGCCTTCCAGCCGGCTGGAACACCGCTGTTATGTCATCGTAGCATCGCTCCAAGCAATCCGATCACCATCATATGGAGGTTCCAGCACCTCTGCCATGTCCAACGCCTCCCTTGGGCGGTTCCAGCACCTCCACCATCTCATCGCAGCACCGTCATCCGGCATCTACAACATCCTCCTCGTCTATGTAGCATCTACACTTGTCGGTCCCAACAATGTGTGGCACCAATCCAAGCTACGGATCTGGGTGGTAGTTGCTACTTGTGAGCTGCGTTGGGATTTTCTCGAAGAGGAGAGGATGATATAATACAGTAGAGATAAGTATTTCCCTCAGTTAAGAACCAAGGTTATCAATCTAGTAGGAGAACCATCGGAAGGGAAACAAGGTTGATATAGAGCTCCTCCATGGCCGATTCCCCCTCCGGCAGAATACCGAGAAGGCCTCCGGATGGGATATCTCAAGAACAGAAACTTGCGACGACGAAAAAAGTATTTCGAGTGGCTCTCTGATGACAGGGGAATATTTTAGAATTTATAGAGGTGGAATTAGGTCAAGAGGTGCCATGAGGGCCCACAAGCCTGGGGGCGTGCCTCCCGAGCTTGTCGCTCCCTCGTGACTCTTCAGGTCTTCTCTCGAACCTTCTAGGGTAGAACAACAAAAAATTATATATATGTTGGAGACGTGTCAGTAGTAGTACCCCGCGGTGGTGCCTACGCCCTCCTTCACACGGGCGTATCGGCATCACGATGGATCCAGCAGCTCGCACAACCACGACTCCCCTCACTCGTGCAACTTTGGCACTCGACATCAGTGGCCTCTGTCACTCCCCACCCTGGCCTGCCTCCCTTGTAGGTCGTCCTCCCCAATGTGGGCCCCTGTCTATGTGTCATGCGCTAGGAGAGGTGGAGGACACACATGCGAAGCGGCCGGTGGAGAACGTGGCCGGTCGGGCGATTTAGAATATTTCCATTGCTTAATTAAGGAGGAAAGTAAAGGATTTTTTATGGTGTAAAGGTTCAAATCTTTCTTCGAAAACGGGTTAACCCCGCCTCTACATCATGGATGCACACAACCATGTAAAGGTTCAAATCTATTGGCCACTGTTAATCCAGATTTGTTTTCAAGCAAATCTACAATGGTACAAGATATTGTGTAGACGGGACCCAAATAATAAAATAGAGGAACTGTTTTCTTGTTTATTTTTGTATTACCTTGCTAATTTTCAGAGGGAATTCAGTCACATAGTTTTTGTTTTGCTAGATATTGAAGGTTATGTATATTTGCTGATAGTAGACTTCAACACGAAGAAGATTGTTCTTACTGGCACGCCCTCTTCACAATCACCTCTGCCCATGGGTTCCTAGAGACCTCATAAGGCTCAAATATGCATTCCGAGGATCTTCGCCATCCGTCAATTTCTTATAAACAAGTGATGGAGTTAAGATACTTCCAACAATAGTTTTGGTAGGGTCTGTTTGGTTTGTAAGATCCCAAAAAGTACAAATACAAACATGCTGGATTAAATGTAGAGAGAAGAAATCCTTCGGAAAAAAATACTATACGATCCAACCTTACATATCAAATCGAGCCCTGCTTTGGCACCCCCCCCCCCCCACCTCACAAAGCGTATAAAGGGCAATATAGACCTCTGACAAATTATACGCATTTCATATGTATGATGGGTCATCTGGCGTATACGGATTAATACGTGTACGAATGGGCCAGCCCAATTCGCTGCATTCGTGAAAACTACGGACGGATTAAACACAGCGCTAAACTTAAAGTACTAAATAAAGCAACAACTTTGTTTTTTTTTACATTTTCAATATTTCTTGGAAACAAATATGAACAAAATTTCTTGAAAATGCGAACAATGTTTCGAAATGGTAAAGAATTGAATATTCTTTTCTTAAATGTGAACAATTTTTAAAATTGTGAACTAATTTTGAAAGCTGAGCAATTTTTAAAAAAGTAATTTAAAAGACATACTGAATATTTTCTTAGTATACGGTGAACTTTATTCAAATACACACTGAAGATTTTTAAAAATATATGATGATTTTTTTTAAATGCACGCTGAACAAAAAAATCTATACTTTATCGAAAAAGAAATGACAGTGCGAGGGATCGAACCATGTAACTCACACAGCTGACCACTAGTCGTTAGGCACATGAGCTGATAAGCTTCAATGTCTAATTACAAAAACGCAGACTACTAGAACTAGCCCTCAGCGACAGGGTTACTATAATGACCGGTCTTTTCCCCACTTTTCCTTTTTATTACTTCTTTGTTTTTTTTGTTTTCCCTTTACGTTTCTATTTTCTTTTTAAAAATGCTCAACCTTATAAAATTTGTCCAAAATTTCAAAAACATTCGCCTTTTTAACTTTTATTCATAAAATACAAATATTTGCATTTTAAAATATTGTACAAAAATTTCAAATAAATGTTTGTGTCTTTCAAAATTGCCTAGATATCAAAACACAAACATTTTTAAGAATAGCATATAAGATTCTGAACACAAATATTTTTTGAAAAACAGAAAAAATGGAACAAAATAGAAAATATGAAGAAAAAAAATTAAAACCATTTTTAACTTCTCTGAATATATTTTTATTTGTGTAGAAAAAAATACCATGTTCACGTAGAGCGTCCTAGTAGGCCACAAGGCTCTGTCTGAGAGCACATTATTTTTCGACATCCTTTAAATGACCCTTTTTCCAGTGGTTTGTATGAAAATTTTAAGGTAATATGCCAAGTTGTTTTGGTTTTCGACAAATTTTGCATTTTCTGGAATTCAGTAAAAAGGCTGATAAATGGCCGGACGTGTCGCAACATGCAAATTGTTTTGTAAGTTGTTCAAACCTTGCATTGATGCCGCATATGTCCATGCCAAGCTGCTGAAGAAGTTGGGGCCATTTATCCGTAGTCCGGAAAAACCACCAGTTGAGAGGAATGCGTTAGACTAGACCAGACGGGTGCATATGTGGACATGTAAATTTTTCCTAATTTCAATGCTTCGGTTAGTTGCAATTTCTGTCATTATCAGTCAACATGAACATATTCTTATATCATAACCATTTCTTGAAATTTGCCAACAATTTTGGATTTTTTAATTGTGTATCAAAAATTTGTTAATAATTCTCGACAATTGATGGTGAAAACAAATTTTAAACCACATATTTTTTTTAATAAAATATCCACTTTTTTGAAATACAAACATTTCTTAAAATTTTGAATAATTTTTTTGAAAACAGGGTTATTTTTTAACTCCAGACCATTTTATAAAATTGTAAACAATATTTGAACACAAAGAAATTTTTAGTATTCCAAACAGTATTTCAAATTTGGAAACAGGTTTAAAAAAGAATAATAAAGTTCAAAAAAGAGAAAAATGAATGAACGAGAAAATGGAAATTGTCGTTGTAGCGAGTGGAGCTAAGGACACAACTGGCCAAGTCCACCTGAAGTAGCGAACGAGGCTCGCTCTATGCACGCCACATGGGCTGACCCGGATTTGAAAAGTTCACAAATTTGAAAAAATGTTCGTAGCTTTTTAAAAAGTTCAACGCTTGAAAAAAGTTCATCACTTTTAAAAAAATCACGGATTTTCACAAAAACATCCATTAACTTGAAAAAAAGTTCATCAATTTTTTTAAAAAAATTCAGGAATTCGAAAAAGCTCACCGGATTTTGACAGTAGATCATGAATTTTAAAAAGTTCATGGATTTTGATTAAAAAGTTTATGCAAATTGTGAAAAAATTCATGAATTTTGAAAAAAATCACTATAACTGAAAAAGTTCAGTAACTTGAACAAAATTTTGTGAACAAAGAAATGAAAAAATGAAAAAAAAAGGTCAAAGAAAATACTGTCAAAGACAACAAAAAACATAAAAGAAAAGGATACACGTTACATTTGGCATAAAGGATGGAAGAAGATGAAAGACAACGGAATAAAGTAACGTGGCGCAGTGGTTAGCACTTGTAGTACTGAACCTTGATGTCTCAAGTCCGAATCTCCTCCCCCCGTATTTTTTGAATTCTTATAAAGAAAAAACTATATGGAACAAAGCCCAGGACGGCGAGTTAGTGTGCGCCAAGTCATGAAATCACTGTGTAAAACATATATGGCAGGCAGTTTTTTCTTTTTGACGGAAAGACCTTCATGGCTAGCTCTATATTAAACTCAAATAACACTATCATCGTCTGCTAAAAGTTTAACAATATAACTCGGAGGTGCATCCATCCAAACAGTTGGATTGTTCGCACGCCCCCACTCTGCTAGCACGTGAGCCACTGCATTAGATTCTCTATTGATTACAATGCTCAATAGTAGCCTTCCCGAATTCTAGTATTAAGTCTCTGCAATCATCAAGCAACGGAGCTGCCACCATAGAGTAACCCTCATTGAGACGTAGAGCTTAGACCACAATGATATTGTCCATAATCACTTATACGTTGTTGCATCCCAGGGTTTGGAGTAGCCTCAATCCTTCATGAAGTGCCGCAGCTTCTGCAGACACAACATCTGCTACATGTTCAATTTGTGAGGTAGAACCAGTAATGAAGTAACCTCTGTGATCTCTAACAATTGCTTCGCATGACCCGGAGTGGGAGCCCTCGATGAAAGAGGCGTCCACATTCAGTAGTAGTTGCAGGGTAAGACTGGTGGCCATATGTTCTTCCTAGGAATAGGAGTTCCCTTCCCAGCCACTCGAGTAAAATTCAGCACCAGTGCATGTATGGCCGCCGCTGATCGCTGCGGGTTTTGCACCACCTCTCAATCTATTGGTTAAAGCTGAAGAGCATTGTCCGGTTAATTAGAAGAAAACCGAGCAAAACCTGTTACAACACACCTAAACCTCCATCATGAGACATGGCCATGCGTAGGGCACTGCCAACCACTCTTGTAGGTACATAAGGTACTACATGATGTATATGTAATAAACCACTATATTTACATGAAACGTTTATTTACATAGGATAACTCGACATTTCCACCATCTGTTTTACGGCTCATTGCAGAGCATGCGATCGTGTACTTTCGACCTCGTTATGAACATAGGTGTCATTGTTCTTCAGGAAGCCAGAGTACCATCGAGCAGAGAGCTTCGCTTGTCGTGGCAGAGCCTCATCGTTAAAATCGACACGGTACAGGCCGTACCGTGACTTGGCCCCTGCAAAGAACTCGAAGACGTCTAGGAAGGACCAGACAAAGTAGCCTTTTACGTTTGCTCCATTCCTGAAGAGCAAAACTACGTCAGGATAAAAATGTCTGAATCCTGGACATTTTGCGGAAAGGCAGTGTTGTTGACTTGAACTACATTCTTGGTGACTTTTGTTTAATGGCTGACCTTACTGCCTTCAGTGTGCTACCCATGTAGCTCTTCAAGTACTCGATCCTTTCGGTGTCATCGAGGGTGTCATTAGATGCAACACCTGTGGAGATGAATGGCAAGGCAGAGTATATTAGTGAAATTAGAATGAATTAGAAGCTGTGATGTCTGCATGAACATTATGACATAAATTTTATCTAGATCTGTAGAACGGAAAATTGGAGATCGTTGCAACCAGACTAGATCGACTTGCCATTCTCTTGCACATAGATAGGAAGGTTCCCATAGGCTTTCGTAAGGTACTGCAGCACATATTGCAATCCTTCCGGGTCACTTCGAGAAGATGCTGGGACATTCTGCAATCAAAAGAGAATATTGTATATATTTATAACAACTCATAAGGTGGACAATATCTTGCTAAATAATTTGAGCTCTAAGTGTAGTTATATATTTTTAGTATCTTGTTAGATTAGAATTTGTAATATGAAGAAATCATGTCTAAAAATAGTTCAGGCTAGTGGTTTCTCTAACAAGCATTGTTGAAAATATTACCTTGCTACTTCCTGGGATTGTTTTAGAAGCTGCATCACAAGAACAAATATTATGTTAGCACTCGGCCAATGGGTTACTCAAATTCGTGTGCATGTTTGAAAAGTGGCAACAAATTATTAGGTCAATATATACATTAACAGTGTGCTTTTTAAAAACAACATTCATCATTATGTTATACGAGATAAATGAATTGCATTGCCCACTCCTTCTGCCTACAATTAATGAACAAGCATATATTTTGTTTACCTCTTTGGTAAAGAGACATGTCTGCTGAATAGTCGCGAGTGCCTTTGTCTAAAGGACGATCATTAACATACATGGAATAGTAGTGGTTTATTCCTATGAAATCAACAGCTCCCTTGACAACTTCAGATTGGGATTTTGTGAAGGATGGAAGTCGAGACCCAACATTTTTCTTCATCACATCTGGGTAATCTCCAGACACCAGGGGCTCTAGTATCCTAGAAAAGCATCACAAGTTGGTTAGCTGCATACTTATTGTGAACTCTCTAGAACATGGAAATAAACATAAGAGTCCAAATAATGTTACCATCCGAACACGAAGTCTAAGTATCTTTTAGCTGCCTCTACATCCACATCAGAGTTCGTCATAGGATAACTCCAAGAAGAGTAAACATTTATGCCAACATCTCCCTTTTGTGCAGCCTACTTGCAAGAGTATTTTTATGTACACATAGAAGTTAGCATGTGAAAATACATCAAGAAGCAGAATTAAAAGAGCAGTCTTTTTATTGTCCATGAGATTAATGTCTTGAAACTGCCTAGAACATAATAATCTTGTACACACAAATTGTAATCATGGAGACACTGAAAACAGTGTATAGTGAACCAGTACTTTCTTCACAAATATTAACCAGATAATGATTAATGAATCTTAGATTAAAACATAAAGCTTAATAGTTTATTCCTTAAAGAAAACAGAGTAAACATGTCGGAAAAAGGCTTCACTTTTAGTTTTGGACACAAGATGACTCACTCGATATTTTTCTCCGTAAAGTCTGGTAGCTGATGCATGAGCCAGTATCATGTTATGAGCTGCTATGTATGGTTCCACAGTTGAGTTTCCCACTGTACAATTTGTTATTCCAAATGGGTTGGAGCAACGTCCGGGGGCAAATAGTGCATTGTCGTAAGACCCTAGTGCACTGACATTAGGTTCATCTATCGTTGTCCAGTATGAAACCCTGTCTCCGAACTCCCTAAAGCACACGTCCGCAAATGCTGTGAAATCTTCCCTGCATTTTTCAATGCCACTGGTGAGGAAATGGAAAGTAGAAATCAACTAAACATTGTGAAGGCATTTTGCATAAGCCACCTCCATTATCTATCAAAGAAAGGCTGATTATTTTTAGCTTTTGAGCAATTTCACCGTTACAAATGGAAAGTTGCGGGACCTTACACAATTTTAGGGCTTAACCATCCGGCATACTCATCGTCCAAAACTTGCGGGAAATCGAGATGGGAAAGCATAACATGGACTTGAATCCCTAAAGAATTGTGAAGGCTACACAGATTCAAAACTCGAGATAATGAAGAAGAACAATAAAGAAATTGTCAACTATGACATATTTGTCATTATTGTGCATATACGATACAGTTGAAAGATGGTTTTTTGTGTCAGTGCATGATAATTTATACAGATTAGAACAAATAACCGTACCATGTTGCACTAGCTCATTTATAAGGTTGTTGTAGTACTCCAAACCTTTTGGGTTGACAGCCCCCCTCCCATCTGTAATTGTCAATTTTGAAATCAAAGATGAAACATTTATGTAAATTTCCTGAGTACTGCGACAGAAATATTGTGGAATGCTTTCATACTTGGTATAAGCCTTGACCAGGAGATAGAGAATCTGTAAGCCTCTAGGTTAGTGTCAACCATGAGCTTGACATCATCCTGAAACATCACGTGATGTCGTTATTAGTGTAAAACAAAGGAACAACAACCTAATCCTCTCCATCTATGGAATATTGAGAAACTTCAACCACAACAAAGCAGAGTATAATATGTTTGTTTTTCTGATATCATTTTTTTGTGGGATTCTGTTAGATCAAATTAATAGGGAGAAGAAATTCAAGTTCCACCAGGTAAATTTAACCGTAATTACCTTGTACTTATGGTACCCATCAGCAGCGACATCGCCTGTGCTTTTATCTGACATTTTCCCTGGCATCAGTAGGAGAATATTGTCAAATGAAGATTTACCGGGAGGCTGAATTTGGTCACAATACCGACAATAAGGTTTTTTTAGGCAGAACTAACAGGTTAATTAGTGTGTTACCTGCTTGTGTGAAGGTGTCCCAGACGCTTGGGCTCCTGCCATCCTCAGCAACAGCACCCTCATACTGCATAAAAGAAAAACAGAGCAAATTAACCATAGAAGCAGAGCAAGAGAGGCCAGCTAAAATGCGCAAGAGGTAAACCAGAGCCACATATACGAGTTGAAAAATAAATAACCAGAGCCACATAAAACTAACTAAAACAAGCAGGAAATGATAATCTACATGTGTGATTGTTGACTTGTTAGGCTTCGCTGTGAGAGCTGGTGGATTGGATCCTAGCGAACACTTGCTTTCGTTGGTTTGTTTGCTCTGTTCAGATGAGAAGCAGGGCCCAGAGCCTTATACGACTAAAATATGCGCAAGAAAACAAAATTCAGTTCGAGCCCCAACTAATCTGGGTCGTCCGTTACCTTACCTGGTACGGCCGAGGTGGCGGCCCCGAAGACGAATTCCGGCGGGAAGTCGCTCCTCGTGAAGCCAAGAACAGGGGCCGCGCCATGGGCGGCGGCTAGAAGCAGGAGCAGGAGGAACTGGAAGAAGAAGGCCATGGCAGCGGGCTGTATTGATGGTATGTGCTTTCGTGGCCATGGCAGCTTATAGGACGGCCTCGCTCATCATGCATGATGAAACAGTGATGGCCGATGGGTCATTTCTTTTTTGAGAGCAACGAATGAACAAACCACGTGTGTCACGAGGCTGGTCCATTAACACCGAACGGTTGAACCAGACGGGCGAGACAGGGACGGGGTGGTGCCTGGTCGGGTGTTACTGTGTCAGGATAATCTTGTGCTTATGAGTGTCTAATCCTATTCCTACTACTAAAGGCAGTAGCTAGCTATAAGGTGAGCTGCAAACTCACCAAGCTATGACAGATATGTAGATTAGCTGTAAAATTAGTTTTTCACTCTCTCTACTAGGGAATCGGGGGAGGCGCTTGAAGGTTCGAGAACGAGGAGAAAGCGAACCGTTTCAACCCCGCTTAGCAGTGGCGGATTTATCGCTCAACTCCGTGATTGTCTAATGTGTAGATCACGGGTTTTCAACCAATGGTGTTGTTTTCATAAACTTGCTAAGGCGTAGTTCTTCTGAGTTGTGACTTATACTACATAAGCTGCAGTGGAAAACATGCTTATGCGTATTCTAGAAGAAGAAAAATTGCGGTGAAAATAAGTGCTTTAGAATAAGCCATCCTGTTCTTTTCAGTTTCTATCGCTTTACCTTAATTTCTGATATACTCGGTGATAAGTCTGTATTGCCCCTATAATTCGGTTCTTATGAAATTATATTGAGTTATTTCTTAGTGTTTTGCTGCACATATGAACATAGAAAATTCAAAATGAAGACCATTGTCGCACATACGAATATATACAAACATCCTTGTCACGCATACGAATATCATACAAACATCATTGTCCCACATACTCCCTCCGTTCCGAATTACTTGTCTTGGATTTGTCTAGATAGGGATGTATCTAGACTCATTTTACTAACTAAAATGAGTAAGGAAAAAAATGTGTTTGCATGGTTGTTATCTTGTTATGCTTCCCTGTTAGAGCCAGTGGACCCCGGCTAATAACTGTTTGTTCGTTTGCTTTGCTTACATGAGAAGCAGGAACAAGTTTCAGCTCAAGCCGGAACTAATCTGGATCATTCGTTACCTGGTATGCGGAGGTGGCGGCTCCGAAGACGAACTCCGGCGGGAAGTCGCTCCTCGTGAAGCCAAGAACAGCAGGAGCAGAAGAGAGGAGCAACAGCAGGGAGAAGACGGCAATGGCAGCCATTGCTGCTGCAGCCAGGTCGATTCGATCACCCACCTTCTCTGCACTACTCAGGAACCGTACTACGTTTCTTCTTAACCCTGGCGATCTTTATAGTACAACCTGCGTAGCTTTCAAACAAGAACTGTTGCCATCCTCTCCAAGATAATATCCGCTGGACCACAGTGCTGAAGATCACCCTTATCCACCCCGGCGGCCATTTGACGCACACATTCGTGGTAGATTGTGGCCGCAGTGCTCACTCTCATGTACTCTTGTGGCCTTGGTAAGTGGTAACTGATAAGGCCGGACTTGGCGCCACAACTTTTTTTGAAAGCGGACGGGCAAGTGGGCGGGAGGGAATCGACCCCAAACAGGCAAACACTTATATCGCCATATAAGGGACAAATCGCCCCACATGGGCCGGGCGCATTATCGCTTTCTTTCTTATCATTTTCCTTTTTGCTGTTCCTTTCTCATTTTACTTCTCTATTTTCTGAGTAAAATAGATTGATGGTTTTGAGAGATACATGGACACTTTTCATTACCATGTGAACACTTTCTCAAAACATGAAAAATATAGCGACACATGAATACTTTTTTTATATATGCAATTATTATTTTAAATGCACGACCATTTATATTCATATGCCTGGACATTTTTTTTCTTGCCACCATTGAACACTTCTCTTCACGTATAGAATGAAAATATAAAAACACCTTTTGAAATTATATGATAGTTTCATGTAGTATGCGAGCTTTTTCTGGTAACACATGACATTTTTTCACTCATTGGACATATAAAACTAGTGAAACGAACATATTTTTCAGACAATATTGTTATAAAAATGTTTGTGTATTGTTGAGTTCCATATGAGTGGGCCCATTACTAATCATTTTGGTGTTTTTTCCTGTATTACCCGCGCTATAAGTCTGTTGGGGTGCCCGCAAAGTTAGTCCAACCCATATTCTACCACGAACCCAAAAGGGCAAGTTAATCACTAACGACCATATTGAACTTGACTAGCCTAATCCAACACTATAATGACAAACCATACACTTCCCTGTGAAAAATAACAATATGCACTCCCAAAACGTGCTCCAGAAGAGGCACCTATCTCACCACCTACAACTCTTGGACATCCAAACTTCCTCCCATAGAACCTAATTTTAGAGGCCATCACCAAAAAACCCAACCAACCAAGAGGGAAATTTCAACTCTCAGCCCTCCCTTGTTTCGACTCTCGACTGCTCCATGCCTGACGCTAGCTTCCTCCTCTTCTCCAGTAGACCTCCCACTCTACTTCCCCACCCCCTATCCGCCTCACAGTTGGGCTGCCCACAATGGCCCCCACCTTCACCGCCCTCCATCACGTCCTTGGTTTCACTGCCCTCCATGGCATCACCGTCGGCCACATGCCTCATGTCTCCTAGTCCTCGGTTGCTCCCCTGGGCCTTCTGCTTCCTTGACTCCCTACCGCCTCCCTACTAACTGTGTCCATGTCATCATGATTTGTCTCGTCTCTATGTCCTGCTTCTCATTGTCAGGACAGCTCCTCAGCGTGATATCGACCACACACAAAAGTTGTTGAACCGGCGGCCAAGACATTTTATTTGCAAATTTCAATATTTTATTTGCATGTGAAAACAACATGTATATCTTGAGATGGTCAAAATTGCAATTGCAAAATAGTTGTACGTGTGAGATGGTCAAAATTTAAATTGCAAAATAGTTGTATATGTGAGATGATTGAAATTGCAATTAAGAAATAATTGTATACTGGTAATTAGCTCAACGGAAAACATAATTTTATGTACAGAGTAAGTACACTTAGAATGAAATCACAGGCTCTGGTTCTTGGACATGACATGTCACAATTATTTTCCATTTTAAGGGTTGGCAGGTTTAACTTAAGCAACAAGGACTAGACTACCACATGAACTTAACATGCAAGATATCAAGAGTAGCATGCCAGAAAGCAACAATCTTGCAAGTAAGAAGGAGGTACGGTTGAGAGTAATAAGCAAAGCAAAGTCACTTGGAAAGAACTCCTTGAAATAGTTGCAATCAAAGCGTATGTCAAGAATCCAAAGGAACATTCTCTCACAAACACAAAGGATCAGGATATGGTGAAAGAGGTTATCTTGAGGAGAAGGGATTCAAGAAAGGGGGAGTTCTTCCCTGGCAAAGAATTAAGAAGTCAATCATGGAATCCCCCAATGCTTCCTTTTCCTATTCTTGCCTTGGACCGCCTTTTCTCTATGTGGTTGATAGATGAATAGTGCAATGGATGAGGTGGGCTAAAGTAGTTGGCAAGGAGTGAAATGGGTGACATGAAATAGATGAGGTGGTTGTTGGGGGTTACCAACTCGAAGGGGTATGGTAGAGAATATATAGAGGAGAGGGGATCCAAAATCTAATCATTACACATAAAGTAACATAGGCTTGGAAGCACTGGTAGAAAACCAACAAAACTATTGATCCAAATAAAATAAATTTGAATGTCCAGGGTAGTGGAGATAAATCAGATATAGTACTCGGTAGTACCGATTGAAAATGATTGGTGGCTCTGAACACAAAAAGGATAACACCTTTTCTATTGGATAGAACGACTCAGAAGTGCCAGTAAAACAGATAGCTTGTTAGTACCACACAAAAAGGAACCATTGCAAGATTTGAGAAAGTATGCAGAAAATAGTTAAGTCACATCTCTGAAGTATCAAAAAAACAAGTGGATGTACGAGGCTTATACTGCGAGAAAGATAAGCAAGTCGAGATGACTCAAAAGTGCCGATGAAATGTGATGCTCGAAAGTGTCGAACAAACAAAATGTTTTGGTAAGTGGAATGTTTGAGCTAGTAGTTCCAGAACAAAAAGATCGGTGCTTCTGACCAGTTAAATCTTGGTTTGATATTTGAGCACGAATAACTCCAAGTAGCTCAGTAGCACCAGAAGAAAATCTTTAGTGGCCAAGACGTTTATAGAAATTTGGGATTGCTTTGACTTCGGATCTATTCTTAGAATTCAAACCAAAGTCTTTGCTTTTGCCCCTCTTCATAGCATGGTTGTGGTTCTGGGCGGGAGTGTCCGGTTCCGATGGTTTAGGTCATTTGCCATGGGGATGCGGGTGAGTTTTTTATCGGCCCAACTGGAGTATGAATTTTTCTCTTATATTCAATTCACCTGCTCAAGCAAACGGCTTATGTATTGCCAAAAAAAGACATGAGAATCGATCATCGTTGTCTGTTGTTAGTAAATACAGGTTAATGCAGACTCAATACAAACATAATCATTTGCGGACAATTACGAAAATCATCCTTAAAATAGTTCGTCTGATTTATCGATTGCATTATTTTTTGCCCCCTTGTTGATCCTTCATAAAATATGTTGTTCATAAATTGCATGGCGAGTCATCTAGTACATGTTAAGATCACTTACTCTTTTTTTAAACATAGTTCAATCGTAGATGCTAATATACACACATACGGAACATCTCCTCCCACTTAACGAACATTACCGGAAAATTTAAAATAAATTCAAAATTATGTGAGCACCAATGTCAAGTCTAAACATTGGTGCTCGCATAATTCTGGATGGGCTAGTTCCATCACAAGAAAAATAACCACATATCACTAGCTTTCTAAAGCAAATAGATGTGACATGGGAATCATTACCATAAAGGAAAAAAAGGGTGATTACAACATAGAAAATAATCTAATAAATATTGAAAATTGAGGAATTCCTATAAATGTAAAGCACATAAAAAATTGTCTTACGATCATTTTACCTACATATCTCACTCTAGCTTTGCACCTTCTTTGGGTCTTTTCTGGCTCAAATGGTACTATAAACCCGACCACTTAATCGGATTACCGTGTTGAGCTCTACTACGTACAGATGCCATTTTCCATGAACTTAAATATGAGGAAAACGGGAAAACCAAGCAATTTCCTAACAGACGCTCAATGCGATATATTGTCGTCGTTTTGCACACGTGATCTAGCTAGCGATCGAACTAGACCTAGCACCGAGCGGTGCGTGCGTTCTTTAGGATTTGATTTGGAGAACTTTCTGGAAGGTACCAAACTGGGTTTTGCAATCTTCTAGAAGGTTTATAACCGATTTGGGGAACCTTCTAGAAGGTTTATAACCGATTTGGGGAACCTTCTAGAAGGTTTATAACCGATTTTAGGAACCTTTATAAACCTTCTAGAAGGTTCCTAAACGTGTTTTTTTACTCATTGTACGGTTCTCTTAGTTTTTTCTTTTCCCCTTTTCCTTTTTCTGTTTCTTTTACTTTATTTTTTACTTTCAAATAATATTTGAATTTAAAAACATATTTAGATTTTTCAAAAAATGTTCAGAATTTCAAAAAATATTCTGGTTTTCAAATTTTGTTCATAAATTGAAATTATTTATGTTTTCAAAAAATGTTCCCGTTTTTCAAATTTGTCCATAAATTAAAAAATGTCCATGTTTTCAAAAAATGTGTAAATTTTTCAGAAAAGGTTGAAACTTTAAAAAAGAATGTTAAGGAACTTAAATAAATGTTTAGTATTGCATAAAAGTTCTAATTTTTCAATATTATATTACAAATTTCGAAAAATGTTTGGAAATTTATAAAAATGTTCGTGTTTTACAAAATTAAAAAAGTGTTCTTATTATCAAATTTTCCTCATAAGTCCCAAAACTGTTCGTATATTTTGGAAATGTTTGTGTTTTTAAAACAAATTAAAATTCACTTCCTGTTTTATATTTGCCATAAATTCATAAAATGTTGGGTTTCAACAAAATTCAGAACTTTCCAAAAATGCTTGATTTTTCAAAATTTGTTCAGAATTTCAAAAGTGTTACTGTTTTCAAATTTTGTTCAGAAATTGAAAAGATGTTTGTGTTTTGAAAATGTATGGGAATTTGAAATAATTTTCATGCTTTTAAAACAGTTCTAATTTTCAATATTCAATTTTCAATTTGGGTTTTCATCGGATTTGTCAAACATTATTTGCCTTTAAAAAATTACCCACAGTTTGCAATGTTCAAAAATCTTTAGAAAGTGTTCAGATCCGCCTGTCGCAATTAATTCTTAAACTTTCATTCTGTTCATTTGTCAGTTACACTGGCTACCACCACGAGTTCACGAGCGAGTGGTCAGGAGTTTGATTCCTTGCGGGGTTATCCTTTTTTGATTAAGTTTTACATCGCACTGTACTAGCACACTGCAAACTAGCGTGCTCGCTACAACTCTCGCCAATGGGCCGGCCAAGTCGGAGCTGCGTCGCTAACCTATTTGACGCAAACCAATGTCCCCCGTTGACTGCACATCCACTTCACATGTATCCCCCTCAATTTTATTTTTGCAAACCATGAAGCCGCAGGGAAAAGTATCAGGTATTCCCATCCTTAGGGTACTCCCGGTTCTCCAGATTCAAAAACTCATTCTTAAATGTAACAAAAAATTACGGAAAAAATGTGAATGTTCACAAGACATGTGACTATAGCCCCTACAAATTTCAGGTCCAAACTTGAAATGCACATTGAGAAATAAAAATGTGAAATCTAGCATGAATGGTGTAAGAAAAAAAGACAAATGCAACATTGACACTATTCACATCTAGGTTTCACTTTTTTGTTTCTTAATGTGCATTTCGAGTTTGGTCTGAAATTTTTAGGAGTTGTAGTCACATTCCTTCTGAACATTCACTTTTTCTTAGAAAATTTTGAACTATTTAGGAATGATTTTTTGAATTTTGAGCACTGGAAGTACCACAAGGATTGGAGCACCTAATACTTCCCCGAAGCCATAGGTAGATCGAGACCTACATCGATGGCCAAGGCACGTTTAACTGATGCCGTCGGCGTGTTCCCGGCCGACCTCCTCTTGGAGATCTTTACGTGTGTGTCAGACGCTCGGACCTCCTCCGCTGTGCGGGCACGTGCAACTGGTGGTTCCACTTCCACCTCATCAGGCTATGTACAAAGTGGGTGCTTAGGCCTTGTACAATGGGAGATGCTTAGGAAAGGTGCTTAGAGAAATAAACCGGGTGTTTCTTAAGTACCGGTGCTTATTTGTACAGGATAGACGCTTAACTAAGCGCCTCTCCTGTAGAAATAGGCACCGGTGCTTCAGAAAAATCCGGTTTATTTTTCTAAGCATCTCTCTAAGCACCTCTCATTGTACAATGTCTTAAGGAGACTCTTCAACAAGAAAATCGGGATATTACTTTCGAGATCGCTGAACATAGGTGCTTAGGAGGAGGGACAGAAGCAGTGGCGGAGCTAGATGCAGATTACGCCTAGGACTGTGCTATATTGAGTGATAAACTTTTATGATTTTCTATGCTTTATATGAAGAAATTATAAAGGAAGTTGTTTTTAGGTCTAGGGCTATAGCCCTAGCTGCCCCAGGCGTGTCTCCGCCACTGGACAGAAGCAAAGTCTGGCTTCCGGTGCTAGCAGGTGCTTGACCGTTCGTTAGACTGCAGTTAGCCTTGCTCTTCCTTAATTAAACTAGTCTAAGCACCCGTAGGAAGCAGTCACCGTTGCAGGGCAGAAATATTTTAAGACGCCACGCTGCGCTCGCTCTTGAAGCACCGGTCTGTACGCACTGGCCATTGTATAAGGCCTCAGTTGCCCGGCCTTCCTCCGGCGCGTCGGTCACTTGCAGGAGAACACTCGTCAGTTACTCAAAAAAAAAGAGAGAAAGAGAGAACGCTCGGCACCCTCCTTCCTCGTGGGTGCGTTCTCGTAGTGATATCCAAGTTTTCTTTATCCCGGTTTTTTTCGG
Source organism: Triticum monococcum (assembly GCA_034509565.1). Classification (NCBI taxonomy): domain Eukaryota; kingdom Viridiplantae; phylum Streptophyta; class Magnoliopsida; order Poales; family Poaceae; genus Triticum; species Triticum monococcum. The sequence continues at coordinate 745,539,591 of CM067843.1, read as the reverse complement.
TGGTGGACGGAATATTAGGTTTTTGGAAAATGCCAGAAATTTCAGGGGGGTTTTCGCCCAAGTTTTTTAATTGAATTTTGAAATTGAAATGTTTTTGCTTCAAAATATATTAAGTTTAACAGCTTTTCTTCACAAAGTACTACTTGTTCGACCACCCGTCCCGCATCTTGTCCTTTTTTAAAAACATAAATAACACTCGAACACATAAAAAGAGCAAGCTTGCATTAAGCGGGATTCAATCCTGTGAACCCGCCGCTACGACGGATTCTGTTTTTTATTTGTTATTAAAAACAGAGGCAAAAGATTTACCTCATCGATTAATTAAAAAGAATTGCCTAGTTAATTAACGAAAAATTGGGCCAAACCGATACATATAGCACGCGAGTGCTATTTGACACTAGCTTCATGTTTAAATTCAAAAAAATTGAAATTTTCAAGTGGTATGAAACTTTCTCGGCAAGCGACGGGAAAACCAGTTTCCGGCCGGTTTTCGAAAATCTTGCTAGAGAAAAAAAAACCTGGTGCTCTCTCATCTCGTCATTAGAGCACATGCCGAGGAAATCCCAATGGCCACCATCGTTCTTTTGCCTCCATACACACCCGGCGGGCCGCGCGCCCCTCGTTTTCACCTCCTTCATTCACAATGACAACATGTTTTTCAACTACGCCAACCCTCTAATAGATTTGCCTTATCGATTAATTAAAAATAACTACCCAGTTAATTAACGTAAAATTGGGCCAAAACCGATACATATAACACACGAGCGCTATTTTACACTAGCTTCGTGTTTAAATTCAAAAAAATGAAATTTTTGGGTGGTATGAAACTTTCTCGGCAGGCGACGGGAAAACCAGTTTCCGGCCTATTTTCGAAAATCTCGCTGGAGAAAAATAAACCCTGGTGCTCTCTCATCTCGTCATTAGAGCCCATAGGAAATCCCAATGTCCACCATCGTTCTTTTGCCTCCATACGCACTTGTGGGCGCGCCCCTCGTTTTCACCTCCTTCATCCACAACTTCATCCACAACGACAACATGCTCTTCAAGCACGCCAACTCTCTAGTTCATACTACATACTACATTAATACTAGTATTAGAGGGGTGGGGATCTCACGGCGGCGAGGTCACGCCCATGGACGACGCCGTGGAGGAGCTCAATCCTCCTCGCCGGAGCTGCAGAGGTCGATGTACTTCGCCCTCTGCTCCTCGCGGATGCGGCGCCACTCCTCGTCCTTCTCCTTGGCGGCGTGGTTGGCGGCGACCGCCTGCCGCCACTGGGGGTCTTCGAGCTCCTCCGCGTGGCGCCGGCGCTCTGCCTCCTCGCGCACGCTCAGCTCGGCAATGACGACTGCAACCACGTCGACGTCGGAGACTAAGTCTTCCGGCCCGACGACTCCGCGGTGGCCGAGCAGAGCGGGCTCCTCCTTAACGAGGACGAACTCGAAGTCGTCCGTCTCCTCCGACCACTCCCTCTTCACGGGGAGAAGGCCCGCGCCGGAAGAGGAGGAGCTCCCGGCGTAGGAAGATCTCGCTGCGGAGGAGAAGGACGCTCGCCGGCGGTCGTACTCCTCCGTCTCGCGGACGTGGAAGCTCGCCGCCGGTGACAGGCCACGGTTGGTCCACTTCCGGGCCCCGCGCTTCCTCGCGTCGTCCGACCGGACGCGCCGCTCGCGCTCGGAGTCGCTTTCGCCGCCGGATCTGCTGCCAAAGTTGTGTCTGGAGCTCCACATGCGGCCCCACATGGCGGCTGGAAGCGGGGAGGTGGTCGCCGACGGCGAGAAATGTGGAGAAGGGGGTGGGGAATTGTGTGGCTCGACGGCAGCGGGGGATAGGGTTTATGTTGGGGTACGTAGTAATTTCAAGAAATTTCCAACACACTCTCAGGATCATGGTGATGCATAGCAACGAGAGGGGAGAGTGTGTCCACGTACCCTCGTAGACCGAAAGCAGAAGCGTTAGCACAACGCGGTTGATGTAGTCGTACGTCTTCACGATCCGACCGATCCAAATACCGAACGTACGGCACCTCGGAGTTCAGCACACATTCAACTCGATGACGTCCCACGAACTCCGATCCAGCAGAGCTTCACGGGAGAGTTTCGTCAGCACGACGGCGTGATGATGGTGATGATGTTGCTACTGACGCAGGGATTTGGCTAAGCACCGCTACGATATAACCGAGGTGGAATACGGTGGAGGGGGGGCACCGCACACGGCTGGAATAGATCAACAGATCAACTTATGTGTTCTAGGGTGCCCCCTGCCCCCGTATATAAAGGAGCAAGGGGGGAGGCGGTCGGCCAGGAGGAGGGCATGCCAGGGAGGGAGTCCTACTCCCACCGGGAGTAGGACTCCTCCTTTTCCTTGTTGGAGTAGGAGAGGGAAGGAAGGGAGAGAGGAGGAGAAGGAAAAAGGGGGGCGCCGCCCCCCTCCTTGTCCAATTCGGACTAGAGGGGGAGGGGGCGCGCGGCTAACCTGGCTGCCCCTCCTCTTCTCCCACTAAGGCCCATGAGGCCCAATTAACTCCCCGGGGGGTTTCGGTAACCCCCCGGTACTCCGGTTTTTATCCGAAACCACTCGGAACACTTTCGGTGCCCGAATATAGTCGTCCAATATATCGATCTTTACGTCTCGACCATTTTGAGACTCCTCGTCATGTCCGTGATCATATCCGAAACTCCGAACTACCTTCGGTACATCAAAACACAAAAACTCATAATACCGATCGTCACCAAACTTTAAGCGTGCGGACCCTACGGGTTCGAGAACTATGTAGACATGACCGAGACACGTCTCCTGGATGCTCATATTGGCTCCTACATATTCTACGAAGATCTTTATCGGTCAAACCGCATAACAACATACGTTGTTCCCTTTGTCATCGGTATGTTACTTGCCTGAGATTCGATCGTCGGTATCTCAATACCTAGTTCAATCTCGTTACTGGCAAGTCTCTTTACTCGTTCCGTAATGCATCATCCCGCAACTAACTCATTAGTCACATTGCTTGCAACACTTATAATGATGTGCATTACCGAGAGGGCCCAAAGATACCTCTTCGAGAATCGAAATGACAAATCCTAATCTCGAAATACGCCAACTCAACAAGTACCTTCAGTGACACCTGTAGAGCACCTTTATAATCATATAGTTACGTTGTGATGTTTGGTAGCACACAAAGTGTTTCTCCGGTAAACGGGAGTTGCATAATCTCATAGTCATAGGAACATGTATAAGTCATGAAGAAAGCAATAGCAACATACTTAACGGTCAAGTGCTAAGCTAACGGAATGGGTCAAGTCAATCACATCATTCTCCTAATGATGTGATCCCGTTAATGAAATGACAACTCATGTCTATGGCTAGGAAACATAACCAGCTTTGATCAACGAGCTAGTCAAGTAGAGGCATACTAGTGACACTTTGTTTGTCTATGTATTCACACATTTATTATGTTTCCCGTTAATACAATTCTAGCATGAATAATAAACATTTATCATGATATAAGGAAATAAATAATAACTTTATTGTTGCCTCTAGGGCATATTTCCTTCAGTCTCCCACTTGCACTAGAGTCAATAATCTAGATTACACAGTAATGATTCTAACACCCATGGAGCTGTTGCGGAACGTAGTAATTTCAAAATTTCCTATGCACACGCAAGATCATGGTGATGCATAGCAACGAGGGGAGAGTGTGATCTACGTACCCTAGTAGATCGACAACGGAAGCGTTTGGTTGATGTAGTCGTACGTCTTCACAGCCCGACCGATCAAGCACCAAAACTATGGCACCTCCGAGTTTTAGCACACGTTCAGCTCGATGACGATCCCCGGACTCCGATCCAGCAAAGTGTCGGGGAAGAGTTCCGTCAGCACGACGGCGTGGTGACGATCTTGATGTACTACTGTCGCAGGGCTTCGCCTAAGCACCGCTACAATATTATCGAGGACTATGGTGGCAGGGGGCGCCGCACACGGCTAAGAATAAGATCACGTGGATCAACTTGTGTTTCTAGGGTGCCCCTTGCCTCAGTATATAAAGGATGGAGGAGGAGGAGGCCGGCCAAGGCAATTGGTGCGGCCAGGATGTGGAGTCCTACTAGGACTCCAAGTCCTAGTAGGAGTCCACCAAGAGGGCAGGAAGGGAGAAGGAAGTAGAGGAGAAGGAAAGGTGGCCGGCCCCCTTTTCCCTAGTCCAATTCGGACCAGAGGGGAGGGGGGCGCAGCAGCCCCTTGGCCCTTTCTCCTCTTCCCACTAAAGCCCATCAAGGCCCATTGCTTCTCCCGTAACTACCCGGTACTCCGAAAAATACCCGAATCACTCGGAACCTTTCTGATGTACGAATATAGTCGTCCAATATATCGATCTTTACGTATCGACCATTTCGAGACTCCTCGTCATGTCCCCGATCTCATCCGGGACTCCGAACTCCTTCGGTACATCAAAACTCATAAACTCATAATATAACTGTCATCGAAACCTTAAGCGTGCGGACCCTACGGGTTCGAGAACAATGTAGACATGACCGAGACACGTCTCCGATCAATAACCAATAGCGGGACCTGGATGCCCATATTGGCTCCTACATATTCTACGAAGATCTTTTATAAGTCAGACCGCATAACAACATACGTTGTTCCCTTTGTCATCGGTATGTTACTTGCCCGAGATTCGACCGTCGGTATCCAATACCTAGTTTAATCTCGTTACCGGTAAGTCTCTTTACTCGTTCCGTAATACATCATCCCGCAACTAACTCATTAGTTGCAATGCTTGCAAGGCTTAAGTGATGTGCATTACCGAGAGGGCCCAGAGATACCTCTCCGACAATCGGAGTGACAAATCCTAATCTCGAAATACGCCAACCCAACATGTACCTTTGGAGACACCTGTAGAGCTCCTTTATAATCACCCAGTTATGTTGTGACGTTTGGTAGCACACAAAGTGTTCCTCCGGCAAACGGGAGTTGCATAATCTCATAGTCATAGGAACATGTATAAGTCATGAAGAAAGCAATAGCAACATACTAAACGATCGGGTGCTAAGCTAATGGAATGGGTCATGTCAATCAGATCATTCATCTAATGATGTGATCCCGTTAATCAAATAACAACTCTTTGTCCATGGTTGGGAAACATAATCATCTTTGATTAACGAGCTAGTCAAGTAGAGGCATACTAGTGACACTCTGTTTGTCTATGTATTCACACATGTATTATGTTTCTGGTTAATACAATTCTAGCATGAATAATAAACATTTATCATGAAATAAGGAAATAAATAATAACTTTATTATTGCCTCTAGGGCATATTTCCTTCAAACTCCCACTTGCACTAGAGTCAATAATCTAGTTCACATCGTCATGTGATTTAACAGCAATAGTTCACATCACCATGTGATTAACACCCATAGTTCACATCGCTATGTGACCAACACCCAAGGGGTTTACTGGATTCAGTAATCTAGTTCACATCGCTATGTGATTAACACCCAAAGAGTACTAAGGTGTGATCATGTTTTGCTTGTGAGAGAATCTTAGTCAACGGGTCTGCCACATTCAGATCCGCATGTATTTTGCAAACTTCTATGTCAACAATGCTCTGCATGGAGGTACTCTAGCTAATTGCTCCCATTTTCAATATGTATCTAGACCAGGACTTAGAGTCATCTAGATTAGTGTCAAAACTTGCATCGGCGTAACCCTTTACGACGAACCTTTTTTCACTTCCATAATCGAGAAACATATCCTTATTCCACTAAGGATAATTTTGACCGCTGTCCAGTGATCTACTCCTAGATCACTATTGTACTCCCTTGCCAAACTCAGTGGTAGGGTATACAATAGATCTGGTACACGGCATGGCATACTTTATAGAACCTATAACCAAGGCATAGGGAATGACATTCATTCTCTTTCTATCTTCTGCCGTGGTCGGACTTTGAGTCTTACTCAATTTCACACCTTGTAACATAGGCAAGAAACTCTTTCTTTGACTGTTCCATTTTGAACTACTTCAAAATCTTGTCACGGTATGTATTTATTGGAAAAACTTATCAAGCGTTTTGATCTATCTCTATAGATCTTGATGCTCAATATGTAAGCAGCTTCACCGAAGTCTTTCTTTGAAAAACTCCTTTCAAACACTCATTTATGCTTTACAGAATAATTCTACATTATTTCCGATCAACAATATGTCATTCACATATACTTATCAGAAATGTTGTAGTGCTCCCACTCACTTTCTTGTAAATACAGGCTTCACCGCAAGTCTGTATAAAACTATATGCTTTGATCAACTTATCAAAGCGTGTATTCCAACTCTGAGATGCTTGCACCAGTCCATAGATGAATCGCTGGAGCTTGCATATTTTGTTAGCACCTTTAGGATTGACAAAACCTACTGGTTGCATCATATAGAACTCTTCTTTAAGAAATCCATTAAGGAATGCAATTTTGTTTATCCATTTGCCAGATTTCATAAAATGCGGCAATTGCTAACATGATTCAGACAGACTTAAGCATAGATACGTGTGAGAAACTCTCATCGTAGTCAACACTTTGAACTTGTCGAAAACCTTTTGCGACAATTCTAGCTTTGTAGATAGTAACACTACTACCAACGTCCGTCTTCCTCTTGAAGATCCATTTATTTTCTATGGCTTGCCAAAGTCCATACTTTGTTTTCATACATGAATCCCATCTCAGATTTCATGGCCTCAAGCCATTTTGCGGAATCTGGGCTCATCATCGCTTCCTCATAGTTCGCACGTTCGTCATGGTCTAGTAACATGACTTCCAGAACAGGATTACTGTACCACTCTGGTGCTGATCTCACTCTGGTTTACCTACGAGATTCGGTAGTAACTTGATCTGAAGTTTTATGATCATCATCATTAGCTTCCTCACTAATTGGTGTAGTAGTCACAGGAACAGATTTCTGTGATGAACTACTTTCCAATAAGGGAGCAGGTACAGTTACCTCATCAAGTTCTACTTTCCTCCCACTCACTTCTTTCGAGAGAAACTCCTTCTCCAGAAAGTTTCCGAATTTAGCAACAAAAGTCTTGCCTTCGGATCTGTTATAGAAGGTGTACCCAACAGTAACTTTTTGGGCATCCTATGAAGACATATTTCTCCGATTTGAGTTTGAGCTTATCGAGATGAAACTTTTTCACATAAGCATCGCAACTCCAAACTTTAAGAAACGACAGCTTAGGTTTCTTGCCAAACCATAGTTCACACGGTGTCGTCTCAACGGATTTAGATGGTGCCTTATTTAACGTGAATGCAGCTGTCTCTAATGCATAACCCCAAAACGATAGTGGTAGATCGGTAAGAGACATCATAGATCGCACTATATCTAATAAAGTACGGTTATGATGTTCGGACACACTATTATGCTGTGGTGTTCCAGGTGGCATGAATTTGTGAAACTATTTCACATAGTTTTAATTGAAGACCAAATTCGTAATTCAAATATTTGTCTCTACGATCAGATCGTAGAAACCTTATTTTTCTTGTTACGATGATTTTCCACTTCACTCTGAAATTCTTTGAACTTTTAAAATGTTTCAGACTTATGTTTCATCAAGCAGATATACCCATATGTGCTCAAATCATATGTGAAGGTCAGAAAATAACGATACCCGCCGCGAGCTTCAACACTCATCGGATCGCATACATCAGTATGTATTATTTCCAATAAGTCAGTTGCTCGCTCCATTGTTCCGGAGAACGGAGTCTTTAGTCATCTTGCCCATAAGGCATGGTTCGCAAGCACCAAGTGATTCATAATCAAGTGATTCCAAAATCCCATCAGCATGGAGTTTCTTCATGCGCTTTACACCAATATGACCTAAACGGCAGTGCCACAAATAAGTTGCACTATCATTATTAACTTCGCATCTTTTGGTTTCAATATTATGTGTATCACTACGATCGAGATCCAATGAACTATTTTCATTGGGTGTGTAACCATATAAGGTTTTATTCATGTAAACAGAACAACAATTTATTCTTTTACTTGAATGAATAACCGTATTACAATAAACATGGTCAAATCATATTCATGCTCAATGCAAACACCAAATAACACTTATTTAGGTTCAACACTAATCCTGAAAGTATAGGGAGTGTGCGATGATGATCATATCAATCTTGGAACCACTTCCAACACACATCGTCACTTCACCCTTAACTAGTCTCTGTTCATTCTGCAACTCCCGTTTCGAGTTACTACTCTTAGCAACTGAACTAGCATCAAATACTGAGGGGTTGCTATAAACACTAGTAAAGTACACATCAATAACATGTATATCAAATATACTTATGTTCACTTTGCCATCCTTCTTATCCGCCAATCACTTGGGGTAGTTCCGCTTCCAGTGACCAGTCCCTTTGCAGTAGAACCACTTAGTCTCAGGCTTAGGACCAGACTTGGGCTTCTTCACATGAGTAGCAACTTGCTTGCCGTTCTTCTTGAAGTTCCCCTTCTTTCCTTTGCCCTTTTTCTTAAAACTAGTGGTCTTGTCAACCATCAACACTTGATGCTCTTTCTTGATTTCTACCTTCATCGATTTCATCATCATGAAAAGCTCGGGATTCGTTTTCGTCATCCCTTGCATACTATAGTTCATCACGAAGTTCTACTAACTTGGTGGTGGTGACTAGAGAATTCTGTCAATCACTATCTTATCTGGAAGATTAACTCCCACTTAATTCAAGCGATTATAGTACCCAGACAATCTGAGCACATGCTCACTAGTTGAGCGATTCTCCTCCATCTTTTAGCTATAGAACTTGTTGGAGACTTCATATCTCTCAACTCGGGTATTTGCTTGATATATTAACTTCAACTCCTGGAACATCTCATATGGTCCATGACGTTCAAAACGTCTTTGAAGTCCCGATTCTAAGCCGTTAAGCATGGTGCACTAAACTATCAAGTAGTCATCATATTTAGCTAGCCAAACGTTCATAACGTCAGCATCTACTCCTGCAATAGGTCTGTCACCTTGCGGTGCATCAAGGACATAATTCCTCTGTGCAGCAATGAGGATAAACCTCAGATCACGGATCCAATCCGCATCATTGCTACTAACATCTTTCAACACAATTTTCTCTAGGAACATATCAAAATAAACACAGGGAAGGAACAACGCGAGCTATTGATCTACAACATAATTTGCAAAATACTACCAGGACTAAGTTCATGATAAATTTAAGTTCAGTTAATCATATTACTTAAGAACTCCCACTTAGATAGACATCCCTCTAATCCTCTAAGTGATCACGTGATCCAAATCAACTAAACCATGTCCGATCATCACGTGAGATGGAGCAGTTTCATTGGTGAACATCACTATGTTGATCATATCTACTATATGATTCACGCTCGACCTTTCGGTCTCCGTGTTCCGAGGCCATATCTGTATATGCTTGGCTCGTCAAGTATAACCTGAGTATTCCGCGTGTGCAACTGTTTTGCACCCGTTGTATTTGAACATAGAGCCTATCACACCCGATCATCACGTGGTGTCTCAGCACGAAGAACTTTCGCAACGGTGCATACTCAGGGAGAACACTTCTTGATAATTTAGTGAGAGATCATCTTATAATGCTACCGTCAATCAAAGCAAGATAAGATGCATAAAAGATAAACATCACATGCAATCAATATAAGTGATATGATATGGCCATCATCATCTTGTGCCTGTGATCTCCATCTCCGAAGCACCGTCATGATCACCATCGTCACCGGCGCGACACCTTGATCTCCATCGTAGCATCGTTGTCGTCTCGCCAATCTTATGCTTCCACGACTATCGCTACCGCTTAGTGATAAAGTAAAGCATTACAGCGCGATTGCATTGCATACAATAAAGCGACAACCATATGGCTCCTGCCAGTTGCCGATAACTCGGTTACAAAACATGATCATCTCATACAATAAAATTCAGCATCATGTCTTGACCATATCACATCACAACATGCCCTGCAAAAACAAGTTAGACGTCCTCTACTTTGTTTGTTGCAAGTTTTACGTGGCTGCTACAGGCTTAAGCAAGAACCAATCTTACCTACGCATCAAAACCACAACGATAGTTTGTCAAGTTGGTGCTGTTTTAACCTTCGCAAGGACCGGGCGTAGCCACACTCGGTTCAACTAAAGTTAGAGAAACTGTCACCCGCAAGCCACCTATGTGCAAAGCACGTCGGGAGAACCGGTCTCGCGTAAGCGTACGCGTAATGTCGGTCCGGGCCGCTTAGTCCAACAATACCGCCGAACCAAAGTATGACATGCTGGTAAGCAGTATGACTTATATCGCCCACAACTCACTTGTGTTCTACTCGTGCACATAACATCAAACCATAAAAACCTAGGCTCGGATGCCACTGTTGGGGAACGTAGTAATTTCAAAATTTCCTACGCACACGCAAGATCATGGTGATGCATAGCACCGAGGGGAGAGTGTGATCTACGTACCCTAGTAGATCGACAACGGAAGCGTTTGGTTGATGTAGTCGTACGTCTTCACGGCCCGACCGATCAAGCATCGAAACTACGGCACCTCCGAGTTTTAGCACACGTCCAGCTCGATGACGATCCCCGGACTCCGATCCAGCAAAGTGTCAGGGAAGAGATCCGTCAGCACGACGGCGTGGTGACGATCTTGATGTACTACTATCACAGGGCTTCGCCTAAGCACCGCTACAATATTATCGAGGACTATGGTGGCAGGGGGCGCCGCACACGGCTAAAAATAAGATCACGTGGATCAACTTGTGTGTCTAGGGTGCCCCTTGCCTCAGTATATAAAGGATGGAGGAGGAGGAGGCCGGCCAATGCAATTGGTGCGGCCAGGATGTGGAGTCCTACTAGGACTCCAAGTCCTAGTAGGAGTCCACCAAGAGGGCAGGAAGGGAGAAGGAAGTAGAGGAGAAGGAAAGGTGGCCGGCCCCCTTTTCCCTAGTCCAATTCGGACCAGAGGGGAGGGGGGCGTAGCAGCCCCTTGGCCCTTTCTCCTCTTCCCACTAAAGCCCATCAAGGCCCATTGCTTCTCCCGTAACTACCCGGTACTCCGAAAAATACCCGAATCACTCGGAACCTTTCCGATGTCCGAATATAGTCGTCCAATATATCGATCTTTATGTATTGACCATTTCAAGACTCCTCGTCATGTCCCCGATCTCATCCGGGACTCCGAACTCCTTCGGTACATAAAAACTTATAAACTCATAATATAACTGTCATCGAAACCTTAAGCGTGCGGACCCTACGGGTTCGAGAACAATGTAGACATGACCGAGACACGTCTCCGGTCAATAACCAATAGCGGGACCTGGATGCCCATATTGGCTCCTACATATTCTACGAAGATCTTTTATCGGTCAGACCGCATAACAACATATGTTGTTCCCTTTGTCACCGATATGTTACTTGCCCGAGATTCGATCGTCAGTATCCAATACCTATTTCAATCTCGTTACCGGCAAGTCTCTTTACTCGTTCCGTAATACATCATCCCGCAACTAACTCATTAGTTGCAATGCTTGCAAGGCTTAAGTGATGTGCATTACCGAGAGGGCCCAGAGATACCTCTCCGACAATCGGAGTGACAAATCCTAATCTCGAAATACGCCAACCCAACATGTACCTTTGGAGACACCTGTAGAGCTCCTTTATAATCACCCAGTTATGTTGTGACGTTTGGTAGCACACAAAGTGTTCCTCCGGCAAACGGGAGTTGCATAATCTCATAGTCATAGGAACATGTATAAGTCATGAAGAAAGCAATAGCAACATACTAAACGATCGGGTGCTAAGCTAATGGAATGGGTCATGTCAATCAGATCATTCATCTAATGATGTGATCCTGTTAATCAAATAACAACTCTTTGTCCATGGTTGGGAAACATAACCATCTTTGATTAACGAGCTAGTCAAGTAGAGGCATACTAGTGACACTCTGTTTGTCTATGTATTCACACATGTATTATGTTTCCGGTTAATACAATTCTAGCATGAATAATAAACATTTATCATGAAATAAGGAAATAAATAATAACTTTATTATTGCCTCTAGGGCATATTTCCTTCAGGAGCCTTTGTGCTGATCATGTTTTGCTCGTGGAAGAGGCTTAGTCAACGCGTCTACAACATTCAGATCCTTATGTATCTTGCAAATCTCTATGTCACCCACCTGGACTTGATCCCGGATGAAGTTGAAGCGTCTTTTGATGTGCTTGGTTCTCTTGTGAAATCTGGATTCCTTTGCCAAGGCAATTGCACCAGTATTGTCATGAAAGATTTTCATTGGACCCGATGCACTAGGTATGACACCTAGATTGGATATGAAATCCTTCATCCAGACTCCTTCATTTGCTTCTTTCGAAGCAGCAATGTACTCCGCTTCACATGTAGTTCCGCCATGACGCTCTGTTTAGAACTGCTTCAATTGACAGCTCCACTGTTCAATATAAACACGTATCCGGTTTGCGATTTATAATCGTCAGGATCAGTGTCCAAGCTTGCATCAACGTAACCATTTACGATGAGCTCTTTGTCACCTCCATAAACGAGAAACATATCCTTAATCCTTTTCAGGTACTTCAGGATGTTCTTGACCGCTATCCAGTGATCCCCTCCTGGATTACTTTGGTACCTCCCTGCTAAACTAATAGCAAGGCACACATCAGGTCCGGTACACAGCATTGCATACATGATAGAGCCTATGGCTGAAGCATAGGGAACATCTTTCATTTTCTCTCTATCTTCTGCAGTGGTCGGGCATTGAGTCTTACTCAACTTCACACCTTGTAACATAGGCAAGAACCCTTTCTTTGCCTGATCCATTTTAAACTTCTTCAAAACTTTGTCAAGGTATGTGCTTTGTGAAAGTCCAATTAAGCGTCTTGATCTATCTCTATAGATCTTGATGCCCAATATGTAAGCAGCTTCACCGAGGTCTTTCATTGAAAAACTCTTATTCATGTATCCTTTTATGCTATCCAGAAAGTCTATATCATTTCCAATCAACAATATGTCATCCACATATAATATTAGAAATGCTACAAAGTTCCCACTCACTTTCTTGTAAATACAGGCTTCTCCAAAAGTCTGTATAAAACCATATGCTTTGATCACCCTATCAAAACGTTTATTTCAACTCCGAAAGGCTTGCACCGGTCCATAAATGGATCGCTGGAGCTTGCACACTTTGTTAGCACCTTTTGGGTCGATAAAACCTTCAGGTTGCATCAGATACAACTCTTCTTCCAGAAATCCATTCAGGAATGCAGTCTTTACATCCATTTGCTAAATTTCATAATCATAATATGCGACAGTAGCTAACATGATTCGGACGGACTCATCGCTACGGGTGAGAAGGTCTCATCGTAGTCAACTCCTTGAACTTGTCGAAAACCTTTCGCAAGAAGTCGAGCTTTGTAGACAGTAACATTACCATCAACGTATGTCTTCTTGAAGATCCATTTATTCTCGATAGTTTGCCGATCATCGGGCAAGTCAACCAAAGTCCACACTTTGTTCTCATACATGGATCCCATCTCGGATTTCATGGCCTCAAGCCATTTTGCGTAATCTGGGCTCATCATCGCTTCCTCATAGTTCGTAGGTTCATCATGGTCTAGTAACATGACCTCCAGAATAGGATTACCGTACCACTCTGGTGCGGATCTTACTCTGGTTGACCTACGAGGTTCGGTAGTAACTTGATCTAAAGTTTCATGATCATCATCATTAGCTTCCTCACTAATTGGTGTAGGTGTCACAGGAACTAGTTTCTGTGACGAACTACTTTCCAATAAGGGAGCAGGTACAGTTATCTCATCAAGTTCTACTTTCCTCCCACTCATTTGTTTCGAGAGAAACTCCTTCCCTAGAAAGGATCCATTCTTAGCAATGAATGTCTTGCCTTCAGATCTGTGATAGAAGGTGTACCCAACAGTTTCCTTTGGGTATCCTATGAAGACACATTTCTCCGATTTGGGTTCGAACTTATCGAGTTGAAGCTTTTTCACATAAGCATCGCAGCCCCAAATTTTAAGAAACGACAACTTTGGTTTCTTGCCAAACCATAGTTCATAAGGCGTTGTCTCAACGGATTTTGATGGTGCCCTGTTAAACGTGAATGCAGCCGTCTCTAAAGCATAACCCCAAAATGATAGCGGCAAATCAGTAATAGACATCATAGATCGCACCATATCTAGTAAAGTACGATAACGACGTTCGGACACACCATTACGCTGTGGTTGTCCAGGTGGCGTAAGTTGCGAAACTATTCCGCATTGTTTCAAATGTAGACCAAACTCGTAACTCAAATATTCTCCATGAAAAAATCATAGAAACTTTATTTTCTTGTTATGATGATTTTCCACTTCACTCTGAAATTCTTTGAACTTTTCAAATGTTTCAGACTTATATTTCATTAAGTAGATATATCCATATCTGCTAAAATCATTTGTGAAGGTGGGAAAATAACGATACCCGCCACGGGCCTCAATATTCATTGGACCACATACATCAGTATGTATGATCTCGAACAAATCTGTTGCTCGCTCCATTGTTCCGGAGAACGGCGTCTTAGTCATCTTGCCCATAAGGCATGGTTCGCAAGTATCAAGTGATTCATAATCAAGTGATTACAAAAGTCCATCAGTATGGAGTTTCTTCATGCGCTTTACACCAATATGACCTAAACGGCAGTGCCACAAATAAGTTGCACTATCATTATCAACTCTGCATCTTTTGTCTTCAACATTATGAATATGTATATCACTACTATCGAGATTCAACAAAAATAGACCACTCTTTAAGGGTGCATGACCATAAAAGATATTTCTCATATAAATAGAACAACCATTATTCTCAGATTTAAATGAATAGCCGTCTCGCATCAAACAAGATCTAGATATAATGTTCATGCTTAATGCTGGCACCAAATAACAATTATTTAGGTCTAAAACTAATCTCAAAGGTAGATGTAGAGGTAGCGTGCCGACAGTGATCACATCGACTTTGGAACCATTTCCCACGCGCATCGTCACCTCGTCCTTAGCCAGTCTTCGCTTAATCCATAGTCCCTGTTTCGAGTTGCAAATATTAGCAACAAAACCAGTATCAAATACCCAGGTGCTACTGCGAGCTCTGGTAAGGTACACATCAATAACATGTATATCACATATACCTTTGTTCACCTTGCCATCCTTCTTATCTGCCAAATACTTGGGACAGTTCCGCTTCCAGTGACCAGTCTGTTTGTAGTAGAAGCACTTAGTCTCAGGCTTAGGTCCAGACTTGGGTTTCTTCTCCTGAGCAGCAACTTGTTTGCTGTTCTTCTTGAAGTTCCCCTTCTTCTTCCCTTTACCCCTTTTTTTGAAATTGGTGGTCTTGTTGACCATCAACACTTGATGCTCCTTCTTGATTTCTACCTCCGCTGCCTTTAGCATTGCGAAGAGCTCGGGAATTGTCTTATTCATCCCTTGCATATTATAGTTCATCACGAAGCTCTTGTAGCTTGGTGGCAGTGATTGAAGAACTCTGCCAATGATACTATCAACAGGAAGATTAACTCCCAGCTGAGTCAAGTGATTATGATACCCAAATATTTTGAGTATATGTTCACTGACATAACTATTCTCCTCCATCTTGCAGCTATATAACTTATTGGAGACTTCATATCTCTCGATCCGGGCATTTGCTTAAAATATTAACTTCAACTCCTGGAACATTTCATATGCTTCATGCCGTTCAAAACGTCGTTGAAGTCCCGGTCCTAAGCCGTAAAGCATGGCACACTGAACTATCGAGTAGTCATCAGCTTTACTCTGCCAGACGTTCTTAACGTCATCAGCAACATCTGCAGCAGGCCTGGTACCCAGCGGTGCTTCCAGGACGTAACTCTTTTGTGCAGCAATGAGGATAATCCTCAAGTTACGGACCCAGCCCGTGTAATTGCTACCATCATCTTTCAACTTTGCTTTCTCAAGGAACGCATTAAAATTGAACGGAACAACAACACGGGCCATCTATCTACAATCAACATAAACAAGCAAAATACTAGCAGGTACTAAGTTCGTGATAAATTTAAGTTCAATTAATCATATTAATTAAGAACTCCCACTTAGATAGGCATCCCTCTAATCATCTAAGTGATCACGTGATCCAAATCAACTAAACCATGTCCGATCATCACGTGAGATGGAGTAGTTTTCAATGGTGAACATCACTATGTTGATCATATCTACTATATAATTCACGCTCGACCTTTCGGTCTCAGTGTTCCGAGGCCATATCTGCATATGCTAGGCTCGTCAAGTTTAACCCGAGTATTCTGCGTGTGCAAAACTGGCTTGCACCCGTTGTAGATGAACGTAGAGCTTATCACACCCGATCATCACGTGGTGTCTCGGCACGACGAACTTTGGCAACGGTGCATACTCAGGGAGAACACTTTTATCTTGAAATTTAGTGAGAGATCATCTTATAATGCTACCGTCAATCAAAGCAAAATAAGATGCATAAAAGATAAATATCACATGCAATCAATATAAGTGATATGATATGGCCATCATTATCTTGTGCTTGTGATTTTCATATCTAAAGCATCGTCATGATCACCATTGTCACCGGCGCGACACCTTGATCTCCATCGTAGCATCGTTGTCTTCTCGCCAACTATTGCTTCTACGACTATCGCTACCGCTTAGTGATAAAGTAAAGCAATTAAAGGGCGATTGCATTGCTAGTACAATGAAGCGACAACCATATGGCTCCTGCCAGTTGCCGATAACTCGGGTACAAAACATGATCATCTCATACAATATAGCATCATGCCTTGACCATATCACATCACAACATGCCCTGCAAAAAAAGTTAGACGTCCTCTATTTTGTTGTTGCAAGTTTTACGTGGCTTCTACGGGCTTAGTAAGAACCGTTCTTACCTACACATCAAAACCACAACGATAGTTTGTCAAGTTAGTGCTGTTTTAACCTTCTCAAGGACCGGGCGTAGCCACACTCGGTTTTACTAAAGTTGGAGAAACTGACACCCGCCAGCCACCTATGTGCAAAGCACGTCGGTAGAACCAGTCTCGTGTAAGCATATGCGTAATGTCGGTCCGGGCCGCTTCATCCAACAATACCGTCGAACCAAAGTGTGACATGCTGGTAAGCAGTATGACTTGTATCGCCCACAACTCACTTGTGTTCTACTCGTGCATATAACATCTACGCATAAAACCAGGCTCGGATGCCACTATTGGGGAACGTAGTAATTTCAAAATTTTCCTACACACACTCAGAATAATGGTGATGCATAGCAACGAGAGGGGAGAGTGTGTCCATGTACCCTCGTAGACCGAAAGCGGAAGCGTTAGCACAACGCGGTTGATCCAAGTACCGGACGTACGACACCACCGAGTTCAGCACACGTTCAGCTCGATGACGTCCCACGAACTCTGATCCAGCAGAGCTTCACGGGAGAGTTTCGTCAGCACGACGGCGTGATGACGGTGATGATGTTGCTACCTATGCAGGGCTTCGCCTAAGCACCGCTACGATATAACCAAGGTGGAATATGGTGGAGGGGGGCACCGCACACGGCTGGAATAGATCAACATATCAACTTGTGTGTTCTAGGGTGCCCCCTGCCCCTGTATATAAAGGAGCAAGGGGGAGGTGGACGGCCAGGAGGAAGGCGCGCCAGGGAGGGAGTCCTACACCCACTGGGAATAGGACTCCTCCTTTTCCTTGTTGGAGTAGGAGAGGAAAGGAAGGGAGAGAGGAGGAGAAGGAAAAAGGGGGGCGCCGCCCCCTCCTTGTCCAATTCGGACTAGAGGGGGAGAGGCGCGCGGCTTCCCTGGCCGCCCCTCCTCTTCTCCCACTAAGGCCCATGAGGGCCAATTAACTCCCCGGGGGATTCTGGTAACCCCCCGGTACTCCGGTTTTTATCCGAAACCACTCGAACACTTCCGGTGTCCGAATATAGTCGTCCAATATATCAATCTTTACGTCTCGACCATTTCGAGACTCCTCGTCATGTCCGTGATCATATCCGGGACTCCGAACTACCTTCGGTACACCAAAACACAAAAAACTCATAATACCGATCGTCATCAAACTTTAAGCTTGCGCACCCTATGGGTTTGAGGACTATGTAGACACGTCTCCGGTCAATAAACAATAGCAGAACCTGGATGCTCATATTGGCTCCTACATATTCTACGAAGATCTTTATCGGTCAAACTGCATAACAACATATGTTGTTTCCTTTGTCATCGGTATGTTACTTGCCCGAGATTCGATCGTCGGTATCTCAATACCTAGTTCAATCTCGTTACTGGCAAGTCTCTTTACTCGTTCCGTAATGCATCATCCCGCAACTAACTCATTAGTCACATTGCTTGCAACGCTTATACTGATGTGCATTACCGAGAGGGCCCAAATATACCTCTCCGATAATCGAAGTGACAAATCCTAATCTCGAAATACGTCAACTCAACAAGTACCTTCGGTGACACCTATAGAGCACCTTTATAATCACCCAGTTACGTTGTGACGTTTGATAGCACACAAAGTGTTTCTTCGATAAACGGAAGTTGCATAATCTCATAGTCATATGAACATGTATAAGTCATGAAGAAAGCAATAGAAACATACTAAACGATCAAGTGCTAAGCTAAACGTCTCCTAATGATGTGATCCCGTTAATTAAATGACAACTTATGTCTATGGCTAGGAAATATAACCATCTTTGATCAACGAGCTAGTCAAGTAGAGACATACTAGTGACACTTTGATTGTCTATGTATTCACACATGTATTATGCGTCCGGTTAATACAATTCTAGTATGAATAATAAACATTTATCATGATATAAGGAAATAAATAATAACTTTATTATTGCCTCTAGGGCATATTCCTTCAGTTTCGACCCGCAAACGCGTCGCAGAACTATAGATATAGCGATCGGGGCGTGCGGTTTACGGGCCGGGCGAGTATGCGGGCTCTATTCTAGCCGGAAAATTGGGCCGAGCCCGTATACTCACCGGAATTTTGCGATTCCGCGTGTTTTACGGGGTCTGCTAAAGTTGCTATAATAGATTTGCCTTAACAATTAATTAAAAAGAACTATCCCGTTAATTAACGTAAAATTGGGCCAAAACCGATACATATAACACACCAGCACTATTTGACACTAGCTTCATGTTTAATTTCAAATAAAATTAAAAATTTTGGTCGGTATGAAACTTTATCAGCAAGCGATGGGAAAACTAGTTTCCGGCCGGTTTTTGAAAATCTCGCTAGAGAAAAAGAAAATCTGGTGCTCTCTCATCTCGTCATCGGAGCATAGGAAAGCCCAATGGCCACCATCGTTCTT
This sequence comes from Triticum monococcum, assembly GCA_034509565.1. Lineage (NCBI taxonomy): Eukaryota > Viridiplantae > Streptophyta > Magnoliopsida > Poales > Poaceae > Triticum > Triticum monococcum. The sequence goes on along the minus strand of CM067843.1, from coordinate 745,520,179 downwards.
TTGCCTCCATACGCACCCGGTGGGCCGCCCGCCCCTCGTTTTTACCTCCTTCATCCACAACTACAACATGCTCTTCAACTACGCCAACCCTCTAAAGCGCGACATGGCCTTCTCCTCGTGCGCATCCCGCCCACGCCTCCTCGGCAAGTGGCGTCTCGTTCCACGACCTCCACTTGACTTGAACCACAATAGAATTATAGGTAGTTTTACCGGCTATTGCTTCTCACAGCCGCAGACAATTGAATCCGTGGCGATCTAGACCACCCGCAGCGGCTGGCATTCCAAGTGCTCTTCATAATGGTCCACTCCGACCTAAGTCGTGTACGCCTGCTCGTACTCTTCCATCACATGCAGTTGGAGTGCGCCTCTAGAGTGCCCTCAGGCCTCCGGTCTCAGCATGTGCGGAGTGCGGACCACCCGCGGGTATTGTCACTCGTGGCATTGTGCACTAGGTGTACAGACCACATAAATTTCTACAGCCTCAATGTAAGGGTGGACACGATGGAGGGTCTTTTTAAAAAAATGAAGGAGGAGCCTCTGCATCTGGACGATGCATACAACCACTTTATTAATTATTCATATAAGACCTTACAAAGTTATACAACAGTAAGACTAAAACCACTGTCTAGACAACATCTGTCGCCACTCCTATCCAGTTGATATAGAAATGATGATGATAGTCTGGGCCTAATACCAAACAGACCTCGCAGCCAAACCTATCATTTAAGACCTGATGTCCCAACCAAGACGCCTGCCGGGTATGGGGCGCCCACCAGTCTAGCGCACTTCTCAACCAGGACGCCTGCCGGGTATGAGGCCGCCATAGCCACCTGCCACCACTCCATCTTCAGTATTGTACTGCTGCATCAACCTTGTCCGGTCTAGCTGCCGTCGACGCCACCACGACGCGAGACAGTGCCACCTCCCTGCGCGAGTCCATCTCTGCGCATCAGACGTCGAGTCTCACGGCGCCGTGCCACCGAGATCCGCCGCCATCAATGTGTAAGCCGAAGCACCGCTCCACCAATAAGCCTTTCATTGGTCCCTCGGTCCGTGTACACCTCAACGAATGACGCCCCCAAAAGGGAAACGACACCATAGCGCCGCAGTCATCTGATCTACTAATCTAGGGTTTCCCCCGGAGGTAGCATAGAGTGACCTTGAATTTCTCCACGGCGATGCCTTCAAGAAGGAAACGACGCAGACAGCGCCACCACCGCCGGCCTTGGCAGCTAGCCGAGAACAGGTTTTCACCCAGATCTGTTCGAAGATCCTCCCTCAAGAATCTCGTGCACGGACTGCCGCCATCTCTGCCCGGGACTGGACAAAAGGGATCCAGGCTGCCGCCGCCTGACTGGCCATGGCACCACCACGGTGCCTACAGTCGGCGCCGTCAGGCGCACCACGCTTGCCTGTAGATGCACACCGAAACCGCCGGCCCGCCCAAGCCCATCTGGGCAAGACTAGATCGGCGATCTCGGCCACCGCCACAGGGGCGACTCCGCCGCGGGGAGGTTGCGCCTCCGCTAACGTCGCCGTCACGCATGTCGTAGGGATCCCGCCACTCCTTGCGGCCGGATCTCCGTCGAACGATGCGCCGCCGCCGCCCGAAAAAAACGCCACCACCGCGCGAGGGATAAGGCCCCGCCGCCGCCATCATAGGCCAGGCTTCGCCGGTGTGACCTCAGGCGGCGGCAGGACGGAGGAGGCGAGGGAAGGGGTCCTAGGGCCGGCGGCGTGGTCGCCCCCCGATTGCTCCTCGGGCGGCGTCTCCTCAACCAAGATCCCAATTCAAGTTGGACGTATACATGACCTTTGGCGGCTGAAACCACCATTCCCATGCATTATCGGTGAACGAAAACTCTCATTTGTCAATCAACAAGACAACGGCATGCTGGAGCTTTGGATCAAGCGAAAACAAAGCCATGATCATATCCATGTGTATGAGGGATAATGGATGCACTCAGAGCTAATGTCAGACGGGGATCCAGATCTAATCCTTTGCAGAGATCAAAGGGGCCATGTTTGTCAAGCAACATAAACGACACGTTTTTCACACTTGACCTTGACACCAAGAAAATGGAGCCCGTGATATGGGGAGAGGAGAGTAGGTTTTCCAAGGAATACGACTATTATGTTGGATGGGGACACAACAACCATGTATTCTAGGATATGGACTGGCCATCATACTTCCTTCAACTCTCAGCCATGAACCTAGGACAGTAGGACGTGCAAATGTGCAATGAGGTGACTGCCAAATGCATGCGGGATTTTAGTACATACTGACAAATCATTTTTGATAATTTTGGATTGATGGGAAAATAAAAATACTACTACCTCCGTCTGGAGTACATGTATATGTATTTTTTTGGGATCCTAAATGGAAAGTATGAAGTGCAATAAGATGGGAAAGATGAACACATACTTTATATATAGTTATATATTTATGGATGAATCATCGCCGTTTATGTTCGATTGACCAGAAGAGAAATTCTGGTGTAATACTGCTTAGGCCTTCTTTGGTTCATAGAATAGGAATTTTAAAAAAATAGAAAAATCATAGGAAGTGAGATGACATGCATGTCAATTCCTATAGAGAAAGAGATGTCATTTGATGCATAGGATAGGATTTTTTTCATTAAGTCTAGGCTAATGTTTTTTTTTTCCTCCAAAACGTGAAGGCATTCCTATCCTATATAGAAATAGGAATCCATTTCTACAAACCAAAGGGCTTCAAAGAAATTTTTCCTTTGCAAATCCTATCCTATAGAATTCTTACAAAAATCCTACAAACCAAAAGAGGCCTTATTATTTTGTCAGTATCTTTTACCATTCTATAACGCGAGCTTTGTTTTAGTGTCTAAACACGGACGTATATTTATACCACTTCCTTTCGGTCAAACACATTGTGCAACATCATGGCCGTTTTTTCACTTTCACGCACTGCAGCTGCATGTTATACCATTTATTGATGAATCGTTGCTGATTATGTTGGATTGGCCAGAAGAGAAAGTCTGGTGTAAGACTGATTTCTTATTTTGTCAGTATCTTTTATCATTCTATTACATGAGAGGGGCGTTTTGGAGCTCGAGCTCAGCTGCACCCATAATCTAACTCGTCAATATCTGCCTTGGGATGTGAACAAAACCTGCTGTGCTGTCAGATACGGGCGTCGGATAAATAGGAAATCTCCGAAATACAGTAGGGAACAGTGGGCAATACGTGGGGTCGAGGCGAGGCAGGCGGACGGACAGCGCGGCTGCTCGGTCTGGGCCGTGGATCAGAACGTTGGCTTTCCTTCTAGGCCGTGGACCAGGAAGTTACCTTTTCTACTCTGGGCCTTGGTTCAGATAATGGGGCCTGGACGGTGGGCGGAATCTGTGCCGTCGTGTCGGTCGGAACGCCTCGTGCACACGGGCAATAACAAAAAGAAAAATTGTCCATCCCTTTCCCCCTGCTCGTTCTGGAAGAGCCGTGACCGGCGGCGTAACCTAGAGTGTGAGTGACTTGAATACGATACTGCTGCCGGGCGGTGCCGGACGGAGTTCCTGGTCGGCGGTGGCTGCGTTTGCAAGGCAAGATACCGAACTATGGAGGCGGAGGGAATGGAGTTCCTGCTCGACGCAGTGGACAGGTAAGTTCCGGGCAGATCTGTGCATTTTTTGTTATCCTTTGCTGCATCCAGCTCGTAGCTATAAATTCTGCTCGACCTGCCCTGCATACGAATCTGACCTCTATTGCCGGCTAATCGCCTTTCCTCGCGCAGATTTCCCGTACGGGAAGAATTTGCTGACAGCCTTGAGCAACCAGATCCAGTGCCGCTCCTCTATCTGCTGCAGAATGGGGGTGCAACTGAAGATCGCGTTGAGGCCAATGGGGAATCTGGGCTAGCTCAGGTGGACGACGAGGGCATAGCTGCAGACCGACCACATGGTGAACGTCGTCCCCGTGCTGAATCTCCGATGAGGTCTGCTCAGTCAACTGACAGGGTGAATCCGCAAGCCCCTGGGTGGACAAAAAGGTAAGAGCACATGATCTCCTCCCTTGGTCTTTGTCATTCAACAGATGAGTTCACATGAGCATCACATGTATGTGCAACACGTATAGACTGAGATAGAAAACAACCCAATAGGTCCTGAATGATGTCATGAACACTGTGGGTCGATTGAGCAATACCTCTTGGAAAATAACCTGAATTGAGGGACCAGATATTTTTGCAACTGGTCTGAAGAATGTAAATTCACCTGATGGCGTTGCAATCTTCTTGGCAAAGACAAGAAATAAGACAGATAGCCATGTTAGGAAAATGAAAGTTGACAGCAGAGATTTCTTCCTATTATGGTGTTAATATGAACTCAGTTAAAACCGCATCAACTGGCACAACATTGAACCGTACTTCTATATGTGTATATTCTTTTTTGCCGATGTGCGATATGAAAATGAAATAATAATGTGAATGGAGAACTAGCTAGATGAATCGTCGCATCATGTCTCTCTTAAGCTTCTTCACTGCATCGAGAAGGTGCTGAAGGACATACTCACACCAGTTAAATTGATCGATTGTTTCAGTGTTTGCTATGGCTCCCCAAAAGTCAATGGTCGTGTAGTTGTGCTTCGTGGTTGGAACTAGCACATGACCCATAACGAATATCACAAATGCGATCTGGAAACAATCTTTCTCTAGTTTGCTTGAATTCTCATTGATGTCACGCATCAGAAAATCTTCAGCTGCCCTCAAGCTGTGTACTCCAGTTTTGTTCATCTGAAGTGTTGTCTTTATAAAATGAACAGCTTCAGGATTGATGTTTGCATCCCTCCCCTTGACACTACGGTGGCCGCATGGGATCCCAAAAACCTTGTAGAAATCCTGTGGGTAAAACTTAAGAATCTTGTTGTCCCTCAATTTAATCTCCCTGCGGCTGACGCTAACTCTGCTCATAATCCACGCGCTCGTCTTCAGACTCAGCTTCTGTAGTGCTGGCAGCTTCAGCATACCTCCAAACCCAATCTGCTCTACTAACCACTTCTTGTAGTCATCAAAAGTCTGAATTACACTGACTGCATGCTTCAAGGAGATGCGTGATGTTGGCGCGGGTGGATCTCCGGGCACAGCGCTGGAGGATGACCCGTCCAGGTCGGAATCATCTCCGACGGCGGCTGCGCCCGGGGTGTCATTGCCACAACCATCCCGCTGCTCGCCGCAGCTACCGGACTCGAATCTATGGTCATCCTAAAGGGGGGCACATGAAAAAAGGGTACACAAACAGCAAATGTGTTAGATCTGGGCGAGATGCATGACACACTGACTATAGTACAACATGAACAGAGAAAACATAATATGGGAGGGAGCGTACCATGCTATTGTGAGTATGAATAGAGTACTGCCTGGCAAAGAGGAGAGCGGCGGGGCGGATCCCTCGCAGATGATCTGCAGCTCGCCGGCGGCCGTCTTGGTCGGTATGGTTGACGATATGACTGGATCCATGGAGAAGGGATGAAATGCAGCCGCCCACCCACCCACCGCCGCTCGGGTGAAATGACGCATTTGCCCCTTCATAATTAGAGTCAGTGTGTGGTTGGGGGCATGGGCAACATGCCGGATGTGCCGGCTCGTCATCTCCAAAAATTACGGTCGCCCATATTAACATTAAGAAAAAAAACTGAACGAGGTGGACGCATAAATGCGGTATCGAAAACCACTGGACCAAGAGATCATGTAGCGCAAATTTCTTCATTACGGTCTAGGGAAACTATAAAATGCGGTGGCGCAAACATTGCTCAACCTGGGATTCAGACAGACAAACGTCATTTTAAGAAGATCTTCATTACCAACTGCTGCGTTCCATATAAAATACTAATAAACATAATAGCGACAGTTCTCTTAAACGGGATTGGCGAGGGGTGAAACAGGCTTAGCGGTAGAGGGAGCCACCCTTGGTTACAATTAGTCCAGCCTAACCTAACTACCACGCAGCAGTAGCTGCTACTCATCCACGCAACACTTTAAGTTAAGCAAAGTACATAGCAAGCACGACCATCAGGACGGCAACGGTGAGCAAGATGTTGACAGCAGCCATGAGCACGGCAACTGCGGCCAGTCCTTGTGCACCAGATGCTGCCCCGGCCGACGCAGCTGGCATGATGACTTCAGCAAACAGATTGTTGACCGCCTGTGGCGGCTGGTGCATCGCAGCCTGGATCTGCGGCGGAAGATGCGGCTGGGCGTGCTGCTGCGCCTGGGGCTGTATGACAGCTGGAACCATCTGGACAGGCGGGTTGCCATGATGAACTGCGAATCCATGCCCAGCCGGGTGCCATCCGGCTTGATGCTGCGCAGCAACAATCTGGTCCTGAGTCATCCTCCTGCAATATGCGCGCTGGAACTCGAAGAAACGACACTGACGAGCCTGACAAAATATGAAACACATACTGGAATGCATTAGTCCGAGGACCTGAGATGACAAGCTGTGTCAACTAGATGCAGAGTCGGAGCTTTCTGAATCAGAAAAACAACTTACATCGTAGCGGATGCACTTGTAGAAATGATGACCGGCGTTGTTGCCGGTCCTAGCGACGGCGGTGACAACCTCGTCACCACACAGAGGGCAGGGCATCAGAGGGAGCAGCCAGTTCGCTGGCACGGGGAGAGAGGAGGACGGCGATCACTAGTAGAAAACCGGGCAATAGCACCGGTTCGTAAGGCTCTTTAGTGCCGGTTTAGGAACCGGCACTATTATTTCGGCACTAAAGGCCCCCGCCTTTAGTACCGGTTTAGCACGAACCGGTGCTAAAGGGGTATCACGTGGCACGAGCCAGCTCCGGGGACCGGGAGCCCTTTAGTACCGGTTGGTAAAACCAACCGGTACTAAATGGTTTGGGGGGGGGTTGGTTTTATGATTTTTTTTCATTTAATTTTGTGTTTTCCATTTTAATTCTTTTTCGTTTGCTGATATTTTACGGTACTACACATTGTACATGTTATGCATATATATATATATATATATATATATATATATATATATATATATATATATATATATATATATATATATATAGAATTTCTAGTAGAACCAATCATATATATATCATCAATCATGTCTCACAAACCACCATATTAATTCACACATACACACATGTATAGCTATATACAATTTCTCCTACGTATGCATATGTTGTCTTCGGAGCCAGTGGCATTAGCCTGATTGGTGCCTTCGGAGCACGATGACAAATTGGAAGTGGTTCATGACTTGGTCGATGGGGGCGGTAGCGGATAATAGTATTCTCCCTTCGGATTTATGACCTGGTCGAGCAAAAATCCCGCTATTTCCTCTTGAAGTGCTTGTACGCGCTCCGTTGGTAGGAGCTTGTCCCGCACCTCTTTGAACTGTTAAGAAGGAGATCAATATGCATGTGTATTAGTTGTGTGACTAGATATCGATAATGGTGTAAAAATTGTGAATAGTGTTCTGACAAGCGTACCCATTCCTGTCTTTGAGATATCCTCCTTTCGGACGCCATCATGCGAATGTTCTCGCAAACACAGTATGCACACAGATCAGTCCCCTGCGCCTGCTTCAGGGCCTTTATTACGAGAATGGAATTTAATTTGATCAGATAATAATTAATCAAGCATGATAATTAAAGAGATGGCAGCTAGCTAGCTAGATAGTACTACTTAATTACTTACCTTGGATCGAAACCATTTCAGCTGTGGTTTCCATTCGCCTTCCGTGACGCTGATGAACCTTGCCCAAGCCCTGCCCGCCGACATAGAAAATGAATAAAGGGGTTATTAAATAGTTCATATCATGAAATGACGAACTAAATAGGCCGAGATATGTAGTTATAAATAATGATTGAAATTACCTGTTGACTATCCCATACAAGATGTTGTAGTCACCTTTTGCTGTGAGTAGCGAGTCCAGTATTTCAACTGTTCCGGCGTCAACTTTAATGATACACAAGATCCAGTGAAATCTGCATGCACACACGTCTGCATGTCTTAATTAAGTGGGCATATGTAAGCAAAAATATGTAGCTAGCTAGTAGGCAAAAACAGAGAATTTGTAGTACAAGAAAGTGTGACTCACTCGAAGTTGTAAGGAAGTAGTATATCTTCATTGTATTTGAGGCGCTTGAAGAACTCTAGCATGCTGTCCTCTACCTCTTTTTCATAATATGCATCTAATTTCCATGTGTATTCATTAACGGTGTTTGGGTCAATGAACCCAATGCCATAGCGTCCACCTTTTCTCATTTCATACATCTTCATCCTGCATAATACCACAGAAAAGAATATAGTGAGGATAATTACACGTAATGATTGATCAAAAAGATCACTACAGCTACCTTGAGACTTAAATTACAGAAAGAAATCACTTACAGACAATAGCAACTGACGATAGATTTGTCGAGTGCGTCTTGATTGTATAACTGAAACAGTTCAGAATACTCAACGGCCACAGCTTTCTCATGGTAGTAATCATCCTTCTTGACATACACCATGAGGGACTCTCGATCGGATCTCTTGCTAATGTCCATGTACCATTGATGCAATTCATACATTCTCGTTGGGAGCTTCTTGACATCTTCTGGCTCGACTAAAGGTTGGCCCCGGACAAATTTTCGTTTTATTTCCTCCTCTCTAATCGGAGGCATGTCCTCGATCTCGAGGAGTTGTCCAACAGTGATCTTGAGTTCTTCAGTCTGCATTATATGCTCCTGGGTTATTAACACATCGCCCATCTCGGGAACGTAAACTGTTTGGCCACAATAATATTGGGCGCGCGTACTGTCACGTGTTGTTGGCGGCACAACAAGCGGGGGGGTCGATTGCGCCGCCTGTTTTCCCAGCTGGGCAACGGTTTTACCGCATTTTTTGACAGCTGTTTGTTGTTTGCTCGAGCTCGAGCTCGCCTCCTTCTGTAGACGTTGTCGATGTAACTTCCTGATGTGGCGCTCATAGTCAGAGTCAACAGGCTTAGGAGCTGGTGGTTGAGCCATACGAATGAAGTGGTCAACTACTTCCACAGGCACTTTCTCCCTTGGCGGCGGTGGCGGTTTCGGTTCAAAATGGGCGTCGACTTCTGCCCGCACTATGGCATTGGTTTGCTCCTCGGTCCTATCGTAAGCCCTCACAGGAAGAGGAGTACTGAGGTTTGGATCATATTTATATCGCTTGCCTCCGCCTGTACTTCCTGTACTATGACCTCGACTCGTACCGCTATGCACCATAGCTGCGGGGTGTCTCTTCTGCGATTGCTGAGGCGGCGGAGACGGCTGACGGGGCTGAGTTGGACGAGGAGGAGTGGCCTGAAGCTGTGCCGGACTTGTAGGAGGAGTGGATGTCTGACGCTGTGTCGGACTTGGAGGAGGAGTGGCCTGACACTTTGCCGGACTTGGAGGAGGAGGAGTGGCCTCACGCGTTGGTGGACTTGGAGGAGCGGGAGTCAGCTGACTCGATGGCGGACTTCGACGAGGAGTCGGGTGACGCGGTGTCGGTGGCCTTCGAAAAATGATGCAATCCTTTCTCCATAGGATGATACGATGTTTGGCATCTCCGAGTGTGTGCTCCTCGTCACCTCCAGGAATGTCAAGCTCTAGCCCCGAATATTGGTCCGCCACCTCATCAACCAAGACACGAGCATAGCCCGCTGGAATCGGGTTGCAATGGAAGGTTGCCTCGGGGGAATTTGAAAAAGCAACGGCGTCCGCCGCCTTCATGGATATGTTCTTCATTTTAAAGTGTAGCTCGCAGTTAGTGTTCTCCGTGATGTCATCCACGGGGTATGTATCCAGCACTACTGCGTCGCCCGGGGCGGAACCCACGCTGCTTCTCGGCATGGATGGGGCGGTGGTATCCAAGGCTGGATCATCCGCTAGCTGCTGCAGCTGCTGAGACCCCCTTTGCTGGCTAAGTGAGTCGATCTACTCCTGCTGCCGCTGGAATTTAGCTGCCAATTCCGCTTGACTTGCTTCTAGGCCTTGAAGGCGTTCATAGTCCCGCTTCCTCTGCTCCTCCTCCATCTTCCTCTTCTTGTCCTCCGCAATCTTCTTTCTCTCACGGGTTCTGTAGTCGGCGTTCCAGTTCGAAAACCCCTCATACCACGGAATAGCGCCCTTGCCTCGTGTTCTTCCCGGGTGTTCAGGATTTCCCAGGGCACGCGTAAGCTCGTCGTTCTCTCTGTTGGGCTGGAACACCCCCGATCGAGCCTCTTCTATTGCAACAAGTAGCGCATCGTCGGCTCCGTTCAGACATGCCTTCGTCGAAACATTGCCTGTCTTCGGGTCCAACTCCCCCCCATGCGCATAGAACCAAGCCCTGCACCTGGGGGGCCATCTCTTAGTAACCGGAGTGACACTTGCATCCTCCATCTCTTTCTCAGACTTATCCCACTTAGGCATTGCCACCGCGTAGCCACCTGGCCCCAGCTTATGGAACTTATCCTTTTTTACGGCATTGGCCTTGTTTATTCTCGACCGTTCCTTAGCTAATTCTGAATCCTTGAATTTCACGAAATCGTCCCAATGAGCACTTTGATTCTCTAGTATCCCCTCGAATACTGGAGTCTTCCTTCCTCCCTTGATGTACTTCTCCCACGTCATTCTCTTGTGGTTCTTGAATGCAACCGCCTTCTTCCTAAAAGCAGCGTCCTTGACTTTCCGCACATCTGCTTCTGTCATATTATCTGGTAGGGTGAAATGTTCCATGAGAGTATCCCAAAGCAGTTTTTTTATTCTCATCGACAAAAGTAACATCTGGACGTGGCTTTGCTGGCTTTCTCCATTCTTGAAGGGGGATCGGGAGTTGGTCCTTCACAAGAACTCCGCACTGACAAACGAACTTGTCCGCAATCTTCTTAGGCGCTAATGGTTCGCCATTAGGTTTGAATGCCTCGATATTGTACTTTACGCCCTCCTTCAACTTTTTGTTCGGGCCTCGTTTCGTCCTTTTGCCTGAAGATTTGCTCGATCCGGATGGCTGAAAGAAGAAAGATCGATTCGTTAATATATCTTCAACTCATTTAAAACATGCGATGATCACCAGATTCCTGCTTATATAAATATATATACCTCGCCGGTGTTTGTTGTTTCAGGATCAACATGTTCTTCGTCGTAGTTCATGACTTCATCTTCTCGGTCGTCGTGATCGAATATCATATCACCCTCTCCGGTGTTGTTTAGAAATTTGGAGCCGTCAAAATCTTCTTCATTCTGATCATCATCTGGCCCGCGTATGATATCGAACATGGTCTATTCTCTCTCTCTGTCGGTATTGTCCGCCATAGCTTTTATTTAACTATGCCAAAAGAAATATAAAACAATTTAGTATAATCTCGATTAATAGATATAATCTCGAATACATCGTCTCGAATAATAGATATAATCTCAATACATCGTCTCGAATAATAGATATATATAGTCTCGAATACATCATCTCGAATAATATAGATATAATATTGAATACATCACTAGCTAGCTAGCTAGCAAGCTAATAAAGATCGAATACTACAGAGTAATCTAGGCCACTCGCGGTTCCTGAGGTGCGGGCGGTGGACACCCAAAGAGAAGGAACCATCACTGGATCATAGCTCGGGTGATCTCCCCAAAGAACCTGCCAGGTATTGGAGAACCTGACATCCATAGCAGCCATATAGCGATGGACGTGCTTGTCCTCCTCCCTGACACGGCGACGTACCACCTCCGGCGGGGCCGGCTCCCTCCGCACCGAAAGTGGCCCACGCAAATGCCACCAAAGGAGATGAGGGTCGACGACGGGACCCGGGGCCGGGTTCCTCACCAAGCGCCGCGCCCCTGAAGGTAGCACCTCCCAGTGCCAGCCCGGCGGAGCCCAGTCCCGGACATGGGTCCTCTGAAGTAGGACGTCGTCGCGAACGGGTCGACGACGAGGATGCGGGCCGGGCATCGTCGACAACAAATACTATATGCAAATTAAATGTAACACTAATTATGCTATCATTGCATATGTCAAAATTCTATATGCTATTTCATACTAATTAAGCATCTAACACTAAAAACAGAAAAAACACTTCTATACATCCATATTTTGCGAAGTGCTGTATATATAGAAGGCACCTTTAGTACCGGTTGGAGCCACCAACCGGTACTAAAGGCCTGTTTTGGCCAGGCCAAGCAGCGGGAAGGGCATGCCTTTAGTACCGGGTGGTGGCACGAACCGGTACTAAAGACCCCCCCCCCTTTAGTACCGGTTGGTGCCACGATCCGGTACTAAATGGGGTGCGCTGGCGCAGGTGCGATGCGCAAGTTTAGTCCCACATCGCTAGCCGAGGGGCGACCGCACTGGTTTATAAACCCCCGTGCGGTAGCTCTCTCGAGCTCCTCTCCAAAGCAGGCCTACTGGGCCTACATGTTCTATGCTGCCCTGTGGGGCCTATTGGGCTTGCGGGCCTGCATCCTGGCCCAATAACAGGTTGGGTTTCTAGTCGTATGCAGGCCGCTGTGGCCCGGTAGGTGGGCTTTTTTCATTTATTTTTTCTTTTCTACTTTATTTATTTTGTTTTATTTATTTTTAGTTGTTTTTTGCTGTATTTAGAGTTTCTTTGTGAATATTTTTGATAGTTTTTAGAAACTTTCAGTTAGTGCTGGTAGTTTTTAAATTTGAATAGTTTAAATTTTGAATTATTTGAAATTTGTGTGAATCACTAGTTTGTGAATAACTTAACTTTAAAAATACATTTTCCAGTGATTCTTTTTTCTTATGTTTAATATTAGTGTGTTTTATCATTATATTCAATTTGGTAATGCTTAAGTTATTTAAAAAATGAAATGACTTTGTAACGGATGAGTTTTCGTCCGAAACTCTGATACTTCGAAACAGATTGTCCATTTTGTACACGAAGTGCATTCAGTTTTTGCGGTAACCATCTCTACTTTTTTGCACATGCTATGTGGGTGAAATTATGATGCCATGCCAACTTTCATCCTTTTCTGAGTTCATTTGAAATGCTTTTCAACATCAGGGTCATTTAGCTGAAAAAATCAGTAAATGCATGAAAGGATTTGCTTGCATCCCAGATCACATCCTAGATCTTTGGGTGTGAAACTTTTTCTTCGCGTGTGGCCCTTTGCGTCGTAGCCATGGAAAATCTTCATCATTTAACGAGATGCTCGGGTCAATATTCACTGTGAATGGAGCAATTTCATCAAACTTTTCATAATCTTCTGACTTGTCTGTCTTGTCATCCACTCCCACGATGTTTCTCTTCCCAGAAAGAACTATGTGTCGCTTTGGCTCATCGTACGATGCATTCGCTTCCTTATCTTTTTTTTCTTGGCTTGGTAGACATGTCCTTCACATAGAAAACCTGTGCCACATCATTGGCTAGGACGAATGGTTCGTCTGCATACGCAAGATTGTTGAGGTCCACTGTTTTCATTCCGTACTGCGGGTCTTCCGTTACCCCGCCTCGTGTCATATTGACCCATTTGCACCGAAACAAAGGGACCTTCAAACCACGTCGATAGTCAAGTTCCCATATGTCCTGTATATAACCATAATATGTTTTCTTTCCCGTCTTGGTTTCTGCATCAAAGCGGACACCACTGTTTTGGTTGGTGCTCTTCTTATCTTGGGCGATCGTGTAAAATGTATTACCATTTATCTCGTACCCTTTGAAAGTCATTATATTCGAAGATGGTAACTGGGACAGCAAGTACAGGTCATCTTCAATAGAGGTGTCATGCATGGTACGTGCTTGCAACCAGCTGGCGAAACTCCTGGTTTGTTCACGTGTAATCCAGTCACCAGACCGCTCCAGGTGTTTGGAGCGTAGCAAATTCTTGTGTTCATCCATATACGGAGCCACCAAGGCGGAATTCTGTAGAACTGTGTAGTGTGCTTCAGTGAGAGAATGTCCGTCCATACATATTATTTGTTCCCCTCCTAGCGTGCCTTTTCAATCCAGTCTGCCCTTATGCCGCGATTCAGGAACACCAATCGGCTTAAGGTCAGGAATAAAGTCAATACAAAACTCAATGACCTCCTCATTTTGACGGCCCTTGGAGATGCTTCCTTCTGGCCTAGCACGGTTATGAACATATTTCTTTAAGACTCCCATGAACCTCTCAAAGGGGAACATATTGTGTAGAAATACAGGACCCAAAACGTTAATCTCTTCGCATAGGTGAACTAGGACGTGCGTCATGATGTTGAACAAGGATGGTGGGAACACCAACTCAAAACTGACAAGACATTGCACCAAATCATTCTGTAACCTTGGTATGATTTCTGGATCAATTACCTTCTGAGAGATTGCATTGAAAAATGCACATAGCTTCACAATGGCTAATCGAACGTTTTCCGGTAGAAGCCCCCTCAATGCAACCGGAAGCAGTTGCGTCATAATCACGTGGCAGTCATGAGACTTTAGGTTCTGGAACTTTTTCTCTGCCATGTTTATTATTCCCTTTATATTCGACGAGAAGCCAGACGGTACCTTAATACTGAGCAGGCATTCAAAGAAGATTTCCTTCTCTTCTTTGGTAAGAGCGTAGCTTGCATGACCCTGATGTATGCCGTCTTTTCCGTGCATACGTTGCTGGTCCTCCCGTGCCTCAGGTGTATCTTTTGTCTTCCCATACACGCCCAAGAAGCCAAGCAGGGTCACACAAAGATTCTTCATCACGTGCATCACATCAATTGCGGAGCGGACCTCGAGGTCTTTCCAATAGGGCAGGTCCCAAAATATAGATTTCTTCTTCCACATAGGTGAGCGTCCGTCAGCGTCATTCGGAACAGGTTGTCCACCAGGACCCTTTCCAAAGACCACCTTCAAATCCTTGACCATATCATGTACATCAGCACCAATACGGTGGCGAGGCTTCGTCCGGTGATCCACCTCACCTTTGAAATGCTTGCCTTTCTTTCTTACGGGATGCCTGCTCGGATGAAATCGACGATGTCCCAGGTACACATTCTTCTTATAATTAGCTAAATATATACTGTCGGTATCGTCTAAACAGTGCGTGCATGCGCGGTATCCCTTATTTGTCTGTCCTGAAAGGTTACTGAGAGCAGGCCAATCATTGATGGTCACGAACAGCAATGCCTTTAGGTCAAATTCTTCCCCCATGTGCTCATCCCACGCACGTACACCTGTTCCATTCCACAGTTGTAAGAGTTCTTCAACTAATGGCCTTAGGTACACATCAATGTCGTTGCCGGGTTGCTTAGGGCCTTGGATGAGCACTGGCATCATAATGAACTTCCGCTTCATGCACAACCAAGGAGGAAGGTTATATAAACATAGAGTCACAGGCCAGGTGCTATGGTTGCTGCTCTGCTCCCCAAAAGGATTAATGTCATCTGCGCTTAGACCAAACCATACGCTCCTTGCGTCATCTGCAAACTCCTTCCCGTACTTTCTTTCGATTTTTCTCCACTGCGACCCGTCAGCGGGTACTCTCAACTTTCCGTCTTTCTTACGGTCTTCTCTGTGCCATCGCATCGCCTGGGCATGCTCTTTGTTTTGGAACAAACGTTTCAACCGTGGTATTATAGGAGCATACCACATCACCTTGGCAGGAATCTTCTTCCTGGGGCACCGGCCCTCGACATCACCAGGGTCATCGCCGCAGATCTTATAGCGCAATGCACCACATACCGGGCAAGCGTTCAAATCCTCGTACTCACCGCGGTAGAGGATGCAATCATTAGGGCATGCATGTATCTTCTGCACCTCTAACCCTAGAGGGCAGACAACCTTCTTTGCTTCGTATGTACTCTCGGGCAATTCGTTGTCCTTTGGAAGCATATCCTTTATCATTACCAGCAACTTTCCAAATCCCTTGTCAGATACACCATTCTCTGCCTTCCATTGTAGCAAATCCAGTGTGGTGCCTAGCTTTTTCTTATCACCTATGCAATTCGGGTACAACAATTTTTTGTGATCCTCTAACATGCGCTGCAACTTCTTCTTCTCCAAATCACTTGCGCAGTTTCTCTTTGCATCGGCAATGGCCCGACCTAGATCATCAACGGGCTCATCTGATGCCTCTTCTTCAGCTTCTTCCCGCATTGCCGGCTCAGCTTCTTCCCGCATTACCGGCTCAGCTTCTTCCCCCATTGTTGTATCATCGTATTCAAGGAACCCATGGCCAGGATAGCTGTCGTCGTCTTCTTCTTCTTCATTGTCTTCCATCATAACCCCTCTTTCTCCGTGCTTGGTCCAAACATTATAATGGGGCATGAAACCGGACTTAAACAGGTGGACGTGAATGGTTCTTGACGTAGAGTAATTGTGACCATTCTTACAGCGAGCACATGGACAAGGCATAAAACCATCCGCCCGCTTGTTTGCCTCAGCCGCAAGCAGAAAAATATGCACGCCCTCAACGAACTGGGGAGAGCATCGGTCATCGTACATCCATTGCCGGCTCATCTTCATTACACAACATCGAATAGACCAAATTAATACAAGTTCATACAATTAATACAAGTTCATACATAAAGTTCATACAACACTTAAATCCAACAAACAAATAACTCTCTAGCTAAAGCATTTAAATGCAACAACAAATATGATCAAGATCGCAACGAAGATAACAATGGATCCAACAGCATAATGATACCAAGCCTCACGATCGATGGCATATTTTCTAATCTTTCTAATCATCAAGCGCATTTTCTCCATCTTGATCTTGTGATCATCGATGACATCGGCAACATGCAACTCCAATTCCATCTTCTCCCCTCAATTCTTTTCAATTTTTCTTTCAAATACTCGTTTTCTCTTTCAACTAAATTTAACCTCTCGGCAATAGGGTCGGTTGGAATTTTTGGTTCACATACCTCCTAGAAAAAATTTCTATGTCAACTTGATGGGCATAATTTGTCATAAACACGAAATGCAACTAGTTTTAAAAGAGAATATACATACCACATCCGAATCATAACAAGGACTAAGGCCGACGGGGACGGATATCAAAACCATGGCACTATATGTATAACAAACAACGTACGGGTAAGATAATTATACGAGTAACTATATATCCAAATCACACAAACATCAATTTTTATATAAAATTTCATGAACAAGAGGCTCACCACAAGGTGGTGCCGGCAACGGGACGGTGCGGGCGATCGACGGTGGCTACGATGGAGATTTAGAAGGCAGTAAGTAAACCACACCTACATATGCAAACTAAGTGTTATTTTTGACCTCAAATTGCATATAAATCAAATACTAGCACATATATATATCCTCCCAAATTACTAAACTCACAAATTAATCACTATATAAACCAATGCAAGAGCTAATCTAGCAATGAGAGATGAAAGGACAAAGTTGCTAACCTTTGTGATCATTTGAATGGATGAGGGCCTTCAAATCTTGACAAATTTTGGGCAAATTTTGTGATGAACTCGAGAGGAAGAAGGGAAGAACAGAGGAGAGGGAGAGGGGAAAGGGGGAAGAACAGAGTGCTGGTGGACGAAGGGTCTATGTAGGACGCCCTTTAGTACCGGTTCGTGCCACGAACCGGTACTAAAGGGGATGGAGGGGCCCCATTCTGACAACATCCTGCCACCACTCTTATTAGTACCGGTTCGTGGCACGAACCGGTGCTAAAGGTTCGCCACGAACCGGTACTAATGATGGAGTCCCGGCTAGCCGTTGGAACCGGCACTAATGTATACATTAATGCCGGCTCAAATACAAACCGGTACTAATGGGCTTCACATTTGACCCTTTTTCTACTAGTGGATGAGGACATGGCGGGTCAACCGGAGATGGCTGGGCAAGGTCGAGCTCAATGATTCAAGAGGGGGGTGGGAGGGTGAGAATAGTCTATGCGGTGGATGAGGTTGTGACGGTTGGGCCGGTGGACATTTATTGACACACCTGTGCCAACGCCGTCTGTGCGGATCCTTCGTTCATACGGATCATGATGGCTCAGCTGGGGGGCGGAGCCGTCGCGCAACCATCTGTCCCGCAACGGCGTCCGCTAGAGCCGTCGCAATCAATGCTCCTCTGACACACGAGACGGGAAATGCATATACGGTCAGAAAATACATGAAAACGCACATATCTTGGCGCATAGGAACGGTGAGGATATCGGGCTCATCTGAGCTCGAGCTCAGAAACGGATTTTCGCTATTACATGAGCTAAGTTTTGGTGTCTAAATGCGAACATATATTTGTACCACTTACTTTCGGTACCAAACACATTGTGCAACATCACAGCGGTTGTTACACTTTGCTACACATTATATAGCCCAATCATCGTTTTAGAGTGGAAAACAATAGAAAGGCTAGAAACTATTTTGGAGTATTATATAGTGAGCAATGAATATAAAAAGGGCCAATATATTAGAAATATTATATTAAATGGAAGTTATGGAAAATAGGAAAATCATATTACCTACAAAAAACCTTAGGAAGTTTTTTAATTTATCGATATTGTACATTTCCTAAGAAAAAGGGTAAAAGCTATGAGACCTTTTGGTAACTCTTCAAAATATCCCCCCCAAAAAAACCCTTTTAGATTATTCCAGCGTTTTCTACTTCAAATCGGAATTCTACTTCATTTTTTTCATGTAATAACTCTTTTTCTGGGAAAATGTAATGGCTCAAAACATTATTATTTACCAGTTTTTTTTGCCAAAATAAACTCCTAATAAATTCTTAACAAGTATTACCTCCGTCTCAAATTACTTGTCTTAAATTTTTCTAGATACATATGCATCTAATACTAAAACATGTCTAGATAAATCCGTATCTATAACAATCCAAGACAACTAATCCGGGACGGAGTGAGTATATAATTCCTGATTGCGCTGCTACATCAGGGCTTTAACTATATGCTGCTAATATATTTTTGTTTCTGTTCCCGAATTGTGGGACAGGGTTTTCAAGCAGCAGTTAATTCGCACTGGTGGTTGTTTCTTGCAGATATTTGATTCGATGCATAATGTAAGTAAGCAGAATTGTCAATGAGTTTTTTTAATTAAATTGTCAATGATTATCTGTTACACAGATTTCAAGTAACTGTTGCTATATACGTTCCATTGTTGGACATTGTGTGATTAGTTTTAATTGCTAGTTCATTCTAGAAAACATACTAGTGGTGGAACTCTATTGTGTAAGTACTTCCATTGCTAGATCTTCGTCCTAACTTGGTAAACGAAAGGACTCTTCCGCGAGCGAGCGTGGCGACGCGCGATCGCCTTCGCGCAGCCATACTCAGCTTCCTACACGCTTTATCTCTTTCCAAATCAGCCATAGTCATTGTTTCCATGTATTCAAATGATGGGCCCACTATTCCATTGACCATGCAACTAACCCATATGTGCATGCACGTTCTAGAACCCCGCCTGAAATTCTGGCTGGGCTTTATTAAACATATTTTTAGAAGTATTCCTTATTTGTATTCGTGCCTCATTATTACCATCCTAGGTCCATCCCTAAAGGCATCTCCAACAAATTGTATGTTAGTCTTCTTGATAAAATGTTCATGTCATCAACCAACAATCTATTATACAACTACTTCAATGGGTTGTATGTAAGCTATCCAATAGATGATGAGACAATAAATGTGATTGCTCTTTATTTCACCTTGGAGCTTATGCGAAGGTTGTTGGTTAGGCCCCTCCCAATGCTCCACCTTGTACAGGTGCTAAGCCTTCCACGTAGGCAAAAAATCTGATGTGGCATGTTATTTAAGAGGAGAGAGATGAGTGTGGTGACCCCAGGAAGAAACAACGCTAAGCGCGTGAACCTAGGCAAAACATTTAAAGAAAGGAAACCCGCCAATACGTGAAGAGCTTTAGTTGTTAAATCATTAAATGAAGCAAGTTTAGCAACCATAAGCTAAGCACCTATGCATTGGGGAGTATAGTTGCTAAGCTATTTAATGTATTTAGCACCTCATCTAAGCACCCATGCATTGGCAGCAGCCTTAATCTACATACAACTTTGCTCTCTCTTTACATTTAATACATGCCACATCATCACTATGTTCTAGATAGCAGATTTACCAACACCTATCTCACAACTGTTAGAGATGCCCTAAGTAACACCGCAGAGCTGTGGTTGGATTAGGGACTTAGGGTTCAGGATGATCAGAGCTCTTTTCGCCAAAATTGGAGGCTCAAAGGATAAGGTGATGAAGGCTTGATGGTGGTTGCCCGGACTGATAGAGTGACTAGCTGGATAGCAAACTGAAACGACAAATTAGCATTGGTTTGGTTGTGGCATAAGAGTGTAAACTGAAACGACAAATTAGCATTGATTCAAAGTGAAGTACTGGCTTTGCACAAGGTTGTGGTCGCGTAGTAATGGCCGTCCATCATGATGCCATGTCAGCAGTGCATACCTATGTTGTGACTAATTAGGCTTTTTTTGGGGGGGGGGGGGGGGGGGGGGGGGGTTATCAGTTATGCCATCGGTTGTGTCCCACTACTCAGATTTGCCATTAGAAATTTCAACTGCTCAAAAATGCCATCGCTTCATTAGACACATGCTCAAAATGCCACTAAACATCATTATTGTGATCTCAAATCTCTTTTGCCATGTTATAATGACATAAATACCTATGAACCAACATGCCAACTCTCCCTCTATCTTACTACAATAAAGTATGGAGCCCACTTGATCCCAACAGCGTTCTTATTTTTCTATAAAATTATTTGCTTGGTTATTCCTAACAAGTGGGGCCACACATATCATTGTGAGATAGAGAGAACTGACATGTGGGTATAGGCTTATTTTTATCATAGAACATGGTCAACGGGTTTGACGTAAAAATAACAATGTCTAATGGCATTTTTGAGCAAACATCTAACAGAACGATGACATTTTTGAGATATCTAATGGCATTTTTGAGCAAACATCTCACGGATTGATGGCATTTTTGAGCAGTTGTAACTTCTAATGGCAAAACTGAGTAGTGGGACACAACTAGTGGCATAAATGATAAAAACCCCTTTTTTAGAAGAACTTTCGATATATTTATCAAACATCATGGCAGTACAAAGAAAGGTGAGGTAACTAGAAATTACATCCATGTCCATAGACAGCGATGACTGCAAGCAGTGAAGTGAGTAAATGACCCCTCCATGGTCTAAGACGCACAAAATCTTATGATAGTAGACCGTTTGAAAGTCACAGTACTAAGACTCCAAAGTTGTTAGTAAGCTTGCTAGCACGGACGTGACACATGGCTTCATGCGAGAGCAAGCTAGGAGTAGAGCGCGGAGGCGGAGGCACTCGAGAACGAATCATGGTCGATAGTGGAGGTTGGTGGGTGGCTGGAGGCAGAGCTCGTGACGAGCTCCAATGGCCGTAGACGGTTGTGCTAGGCGGGAGGAAGCTAGGGGTTAGAGCAAGTCTAGTGGAGCCCTCAAACCCTTAAACCCCTAAAAATAACCGCTTTTTTTTACAGTTTTCGCCGAAAAAACGCCGTAGACTAGAACCTCTAAACCCTCAAACCCGTAAAAAATTTTAGAGGTCCAACCCTCAAACCAGTTTGCAACCTGTAGAAGTAGGGGTTGAGAGGGAAATCTCCTCCCAACCTGCACTCCTCCTCCTCTCTCGCGCGGGAGGAAACTTCCTCCTTCTCCCGACCTCCTCCTCCCGCCGCCTCCTAACGCGCCGGCCATGGAGGGCCCCGCCGCCGCCGCGCCCCCTCCCGCCGCGCCCGCCCCCGCCCCCGCCCACCCGATCGTGGCCGACGTGGTGGCGGCGACCCACGTCGGGGCCAAGCGGCGGCGGGCGGGCCTCGCACCTCCTCTTCCCGCCTCCCCGGCCACCGTCACTGCCCCGGCGCCCGCCCCCACCGCATCCCCGGCTCCCGCCCCAGCCGCCAAGAAGAGCCGGCCGAAGGCGCCATCCAAGGTCGCCCCGGCCGTGAAGATGCCACGGAAGAAGCCCGCGGTGCGGAAGAAGCCCGCGCCCCCGCCCGCCTCCGTCGCCGAACCTTCTTTCGTCGCCGTGGCCGAACCTCCTCCCGCCGCGCACGAGGTGTTTGAGAAAATGGCAACCCCATCCTCGTTCATGGACCTCCTCCAAAACGCGGAGGTGGACCTCGGGGCTCCACCTCTCGAACCCTTTAGGGTTGGTGGCGACTTAGAGGAAGATGAGGAGGATGAAGGTGATGACGAGGAGGAGATGGCTGAGATAGGGGAGGTGGCATTCACTGCCGCTTCCCGCCCACACGCGCGGTCGACAAACTACACCGAGGTGGAAGATATCCTCTTGGTTCGTGCTTGGGCAGCTGTGGGAATGGATGCAACCACCGACACCGATCAAAACGGTAAACGGTATTGACAAAGGATCGAGGACACCTATTGTAGGAGCAAACCGAAGAATAGTGGGTTCATCTTTCGCACTTACCGGTCGCTTCAAGGCCGGTGGGAGTTGATGAAGCCCGCTTGTGCTCGTTGTAGTGCGGCCATGGACCAAGTGAGGGATGCACCACCTAGTGTAACCGTGGAGAGTGACTATGTGAGTACATATTTCTTCACTATTTTGATTATGTGTGTGTACTATGCTATTGGTGGGTTCTTATGTGATTTATGTGTGGTTGATAGGAGACAATTGCCGGCATGAGGTAAAAGGAGATGGCCGCTTCCAAGGGCAAACCATTCCCATTTAAGCATGCTTGGACAATTATTCAAACCTTTGACAAGTGGAAGTTGAGGGATCAAGAGACCGCACCCAAGAAGTCGGCAATGCTTAGGATGGATGATAGTGAAGATGAGGAGGAGAGGAACTTGGGCAAGCCCGAGGGAACCAAGAAGGGCAAGCTAAGGGTGAAGATGGAAGAAGAGGCGTCAAGCCTAAGGGAGAAGATGGACCACACATGATGAAGGCAAGAAAGGAATTGACAATGAAGATATTGGAGACGAAGCTTCTTATCACCGAGAAGAAGAAAGAGGTCAAGCTTGCACAAGTTGAAGCAAAGCGTGAAGAAGCAAAGCGCAAGGCCGAGTTGGACGAGAGGATGATCAAGCTCAAAAAGGCAAAGGTATGGAAAGAACTCATGATGGAAGAGAAAGAGCACATGATGATGTTCAAGAAGGACATGGATCAAGACCAATTGCAATGGTGGAAGGACTACAAGGAGGACATCGCGGAGAGGAAGAGGATGTTCCGTGTTGCGTCCTCTACTTTTAGAGGTGACACTCCGATGAGTAGTTGTGGCGATGGCGGTGTGTACGACTCCACCGGTGCCCATGGAGATGCTTGATGGAGCCCGCATGTGGTCTAGGAGATGGCGCCGAGGTGCAACTTTTTGGTGATGGTGCCGATGAGAGGAGGAAGATGATGATTTTGTGATGTAAACTATTAAACCATGCATCAATGATTGTCATTTGGTAGTTTATTTGGAAGTTGATTGTGTTCTTGTTGTCATAAATTGTGAGATGTCAAATGATAGATTTAAAGGTTGGGGTTGAGGCAAAGACTAGAACCCTCAAATCCAATCCTTAAAGCAGTTTAAGGGTTGGGTTTGAGGGTTCTAGTATTTGCCCCTATTTTTCAACCCTTAAAAGTGTCAAAAAGTGGCACTTCTCAACCCTTAAAACTACTTTAAGGATTTAAGGGTTCGAGGATTCTACTAGTAATGCTCTCATGCATGAGAAAGACGAGAGAAGGAAAGCATGACGAGCTCACGTTGTCCATGACCGCGTGGTCGGCAAAGGCGAGGGAGCACGTCAGTTGCGTTCTTGTTGTCAGCAACCAACAACGCCATAGTGGCATGCGGTGGGATAGGCTCGAAGTTGTGTGGCTCGACTCGATAAGGATAGGTAATTAAGGCAGGGTCATCGTCCATGATGGCGAGGAAAGGTGATGGTGGCGGCATGCTTGCGATGCCAGTCATGTCCCCTAAATAGAGACGGGTTTATTCAGTCAAAAATGCTAGACATACAAAGATTTACAGGTTTTTATAGGCTTTTTTAATCTAACAACCAATCATAAACCCCTCCCCCTTGATTTTCAGGGGGGTGGACCGTCCCGCTCATCTGTTGGCCAATGAAGACTAACCATCCTATAAAAACTTGTAAATTGTTTGTACGTGTAGCATTGCCGATATTCAGCCTATCTGACAAGAATGAATGGACCGCCAACACCTGGGATGTGAATTAGCTTGTCCATCTTCTTCCACACCTTCACGTAGAGGACGAGGTGGAAAGAGATGAGAAACGTAGATGGTATACTCGATGAGATTCCGCTGAGCACCAGATAATCTCGTGATCGTAGAAAAAAAACCTTGTAAAGACTGTGCTAGAGATGCAAGTCATATATTTCTGCAAGAAAAAAATAATGTCGTTAATTCTCTTCGGAAGTGTCTCCCTGAGTCCCTGTGTTGCTTAATTTTCGTCAGACTGGTGTGTGGTGTGCTGCTTAATTTCCTTCAGAAGTTTATTTCCGTGGCTTCTTCTTTTGAGATATAAGTTTATTTCCGTGGCTGATAATTTCTACGAGTAGTGGGCTGCTGCACTACCGGCCCAATGCCCCGCGGCGTCATACAGATCGGATTCAAGCACGGATCCATCGAGACCTAGCTCGATGGCCAAGGCACATGGGGCGGACGCCGGCGGCGTGCTCCCGGATGACCTCCTGCACGAGACCTCTGGTGTCGCATCGTGGCCTTCTCCTGATGTATCGTGTGACCCATGACTCCCTCACGTCTAGGCTGTTTTAGTTATTAGATTTGGGATTGATGTAGGCTTAGAATCGTTTTATTTAATAGTGTGTTGGCAGGGTCTTAAACTTGAGACCTCCTGGCTCGTATATCATATTGAATTCATGCTCCAGCTAATTTATTTAAAAGTCTAATCTAATGAAGAAAGACGAGCAATATATTTCAAACTATCTCCTGATCGGCGAGCGAAGCACGCGTCTCCTCCCACCGCCTCCGCGGATCTGGACACCTTGGATGTCGGGTATTATATGATCGGCTATGCCCTTGTCACAGACTCACAGCAGCAGACCACCATGCCACCGGTTATCTCGACCACCACCCGTAGCCGGTGTCCCATGTACTCTTGACCACTCGATGCTACCATGACAAGTTAAGAGTACGTATTCTCTTACTCCTCCGCCCTGTGCAGTTGGAGTTCGTCTATCAAGTGCTCCTAAACTTTTGGCGTCACCAGGTCTGGGCCGCGCGCCGGCGTGGTGAACGGTGACATTGTGCATTGGTTGTACTGAGACAATACAAACTCCTACACGCTCAACATAACTGCTGACACGACAAATGTTACCTTAGCCAAGATCCCAATTCAAATCAAACATGGCTTGCCACCCTCGTTCCCATGCATCCTTGAGAAAGAAAAGCTTTCATTTTTTCATATCAGAGAAAAAGATATCCTTGAACTTTGGACAAAGCAAGAACAGAACAATGATCATAGCTATGAGGGTATGGAAGGATGGGTGCGGTCCGAGCTGATGCCCCGGCAAGTCGAGGGAATTGAAATCTTGTCCTTGGAAGAGAGCACATGTGTAGTACTCGTGGGGCAAAAGAAGTGTGGTACGTAGAATATTCACTCTTGACCTCATCAGCAAGAAAATGGAGCAAGTGATAGAGGAAGAGAACATCAGCTTCATGTTTTATTGTTACCAAAAGTGCGGAGACAAGGAGCATGTGCTCCACCCACCAAGATATGCAATGCTTCATCTGCCTCTACTTTTTCACGTGATTTCCATGCTTGAATATGGTTTATCCTTTTGACCCATTGTCCAATTTATAATATATTTGCATATTTTATCTTTGCTTCACCATGATTCAGAATTCAAATTTTAAAACTTGTCAAAATAGGTTCTAGAGTTGTCTTATTTCGAAGTCCTAATTTTCGAGCTCTCGCAAAAAGAAGTCCTAATTCTTAAGAACACAAATATGCAAATAAAGTATAGATTGGACAATTGGTTCAAAAATAGAATCATGTTTTTCTAAAGAAGCCAGAAGCATTATTGTAAGCTTCAAAGTTTGCCGCACTTGTCGCCAAATTAAACATCTGACTTTCCACCAAGGCGACACATGAAGAAGGCAGGCCAGTCGATCTCTACGGGGAACGCCGTCTTGCAGCCGTCGAGGCCACGGCAAAACTGCTTGTCCGTCGTCTCCTCCATGGCGCCACTTTCCAGATCCGCGATGTACATGCACCGGTGAAGGTCCTTGATTAGCAGCGTGCCGCTCCTCTCCCCCAAGCACATGCACACCGGCGTGTCGATTTGCTTCTGCCCGGGTGGTCGCAGCTCCACCACCCTAGCGCGGCACCACTCTCGGCCGCAATGCTCGCCGCCGTCCCCCCTCGTCCAGGTCTCTACTCGGAGGGGCTCCCTGAACAGGCAGAGCGACGAAAGCGCCGTCTCGTCGGCCGCGACGCTTATCCGTGGCGTGTCGTAGAGGTGGTATTCCATGTCGCGCGGCCTCGGGGCCGGGAGCTTCTGTAGGGTCACGCGGCCGGTCATGGCGTCCACGTCGATGGCGTGGAAGTCGACCAGGTCCCAGATGAGCCAGTGCACCGTCCCGTGGCGCACCACGGCGCCGCGCTGCTTCAACGGCCCGAATATGCCGTGCTCTATCGGGTTGAAGAGCTTGCTGGGCGCGCTCCAGCTCGGCTCGCCGCCGGACGAGAACGTGCGGAGGTCGTACTGCTGGCTGCCCTCGTTGTTGTAGCCGACGATGAGCACCTTGAAGGACGTCGGCCCCTGGTTCACGACGGCGTAGGCGCTCGCGTCCACGTAGTCGAAGAACCAGCCGCGCTCGAGCGGCGGGAGCACGTCGCACGCGCCCGAGTGCAGGTTGCACACGGCCAGGTGGTCCACGTCGGCGCTTGACTCGCCGCCGGCTGGGACGAAGCGCACGAGGAGGAGGCCGCGATGCGAGGCGAGCGGCACCGCGCGGTCGAAGATGCCGGCAGCGCCGGGCACGAAGGAGCCCAGGAAGGGGCGTTCGGACGCGAGGACAGACCCCGGCGCGCGGACGAAGCCCGGCAAATCAGGGACGTCCCCGTGATCCTCTCCGCCGGGGCGGCGGCACCACTCCTGGCCGAAGAAGCCGAGGAGCGAGGACGGGTGGCGCGCGCCGTCCGGCCAGCGGCGACGGAGGAAGGATGGGTCGGCCACCAGCGTCCTCCAGCGCCTGCACGCCGCGGCGCAGCGGAACAGGCCCGCGGCGTCCGGCACGCGCGCGAGGATCTCCAGCGCGACGTCCTCCGGGAGCGCGGCCGGCGGCGACGCCATGGCCTTCTGATCTCTCACCATCGATCGATCCCCGCACGTACGTACCTATGGTAAGTGGACGTCGCGAAAGATCGAGATGCGAGATTAGCTGCTGCTATCTTGGATGATTCGTTGCTGATCGATCACAGGGCGCCGCATTATATAGTGAACACGATTACGTCTGCGTAATCGCCGGTCCGGGTCCGACTGCCCCGGCATGTCACGCTGCATAAAGTGTACTATTCCGACTCGTCTCAAGTTAATCCTGGGATTATTACTGCACGCAAGTCATTAGCACGGAGAGACAATTTGTCCACTTAATAAGTAAATATAAGCTTGGTAATTCAGGCTAGTCGTAATGGTAGTATGAGGCCCTTCCCTGTGCTCCACCGTGGATAGGTGCTAAGCATGCCATATAAGTGAAAAAAATGACATGGCACATCATTAAAAGAGGGGAGAGAGCACTTTGGTGACCCAGGAAGAACCAATGCCAAGCACGAGAATCTAGGCAAACCACTTAAATGAAACAATTTGACCAATGCATGAAAGACTTTAGGTGTTAACTTATTAAATAAAGTGTGCTTAGCAACAACAAGTTAAGCACCTATGCATTGGGGAGTTGAGTTGCTAAGGTATTTAATGCACTTAGCACCTCATCTAAGCACCATTGCATTGGGAGAGGTCTCATGACTAGTATCATGCATGCCAACTATAGACAGTTTTGATAAGGTGTCATAGCTTTAAATGAAGAAAGAGATGCTGCAGTATCATATCATGATACCGTATCATAATGAATGCAGTGCTACTTTGTGTCATGCATGGCAATTAATAAAGTACCACATGATACTAATATATGATACTATGCATTAGGGAGGTAGTATCATACACTAGTATCATATGCATGATACTACTATATGATGCTCCCCATTACAACCAGCCTCATAGCACTAGCTGATCCGTGGGTCATATGTTCTTGATGAATAGTAAATTCAAATGAAATAGGAAAAATATCAAGAGGATCTGAAATATTTGTACATCAAAGGCGCTCAACTCTTCTACACTACATGCTTGAAAAAATTCGTGCTTAGATGAGATCAGAGGAGCTCGGTGCAAAAAAAAAAAACTAAGCCTCAAATTGTCAGGTGGTGTGAAAAAATTTCTAGATTCGATTTTGTTTTTCTTTCTACCAAGGTCATTTCATCACAAAATTTTGCAAGCACCTACAGGAGTCTAACATATGACGAAAACGAGTTTCCCCCACTTTGGATTATAACGCAACGGCCAACAAGAAGGTTCGTACGACATATGGGGAGTTCAAGTTGCGAGAAAATAAGACAAATAAACAAAGTCGTGCTAGGGGCTCAACATAACACAACCCTGAATAAAAACAAAGCAACTAATCCGGCTCGGGCGGAGGCGGAGGAAGCGGTGGTGCAAGACGTGCAACGATGGAGCGAAGGTCCACGGTGATCTGGTTGATATCGTCTCGAGCATGCCATTGCTAAGTGGCTTCCATAGTTGCAAAAATCCGCACATTTGGCACATAGCATCAGTAGCCAGACGAGTGATCACATGTTCAATCACAAGTTTATTATGAATATTCCATACAGTCTAGGTAATCACCCCAACTACCACCATGAGGCTGGCCGTATGGAATTGTGGTGGGTTTGAACCTCCAGAAACATGTCTGGAAGGTTACAATGTCACCACCTGCCACCCACCACCTCACGAAGGCAGCTCCAAAAACACCGAACCGAGGGACATGTGAAGAAAATGTGGTTGGAGTCCTCGTCGACCTCACACAATGGGCATCAACCATAGCTGGATCATTACATTTTAGAACTTGAACTCCCGAGCGTTAACGGCCACGGATTAACTGCCATAGGAAGATATGAATCTTCAAGGACAACTTAATCTCCCAAAGAAGGTTCAATTCTTCTAGTCCTGAAGGCAAAAAAATTAGATGTTTTGAATTATTTTACTATTTTTAATTTACTGTTCACAAGGAGCAACTGCATTTGGGCACCTAAACGTCGTCCTCGTATAAGCTTTACTTTTCTCTATGGTCACCGAATGAGGATTAAGGGCTTTACTTTTCTCTATGGTCACCGAACAAGGATTTAGGACACCCAAGTGCGGGGGCACGCAAGTCCCTGGTGCCGCCTTTTTATTTTGGCTTCTGATTTTCGAAGTTTATATCTTTTAAACAAAAAATTCAAATTAAGTTCTATTTTTATACTCGTGTTTCTTGTGGCCAGTGCTTTCAAATAAGATTCATTTTAAATACAATTTGACCAATTTTAGAAAAAAAACATGTTAAGTTTTAATGTTGAAACTTAGTACGAGTAGGCGGTAAAAATCAATTATTTTGTGTCCCCTTCCGACCGAAAAAATTGCTTAAGAATTATATCTCTGAAACTTGGCAGTTTTTAGATGCAAAACCCGTAAGTTTTATCATTGAAACTTAAAATTTACCATGCCCTCGTGCGGTATCCAATTACTTCACGAATCGTGAGGCAAATCGAGCAGGCGACAATCGCGTGCACCTGCAAATTCCCGCATGGTCACCCTATGTTTTATGAAGATGAAAAAGTATAGCCGGGGCGGAGGATTGTGGTTAAATTACTTGTGATGTAAGCAAAGACATTGGGCTCTTATACGTAGCCGCCTCCTCCCCTAAGGAAAACATAGGGCTCCTTTGCCTCCCGCCGGCGCCGGCGCCGGCGCCGGTCCACCTCGTCTTCGGTGGCCTTGGGGTCATGGCGGCATGGTGGATCATGGCCCTTGCCGGCGGGATGGCTCTATTTTTAGACGTTTCTTCGAATTTTGCTAGGTTTTATGTCCTACTCAAGAAGATGAGACGTTGACGGCTCCCGAAAATGGAATAAGGTGCTCCCCGCCTAGCCTCCATCCCAGTGGTGTGTCTAGCATCGTCGGTGAGCGTGTGGAGGTGTGTCTTCGGCTGATATGTCCTTTGATGGATTTTCTCGAATCTGGTCATAGTTCGTCCATGTTCACGTGTCTTCAGGTTGGGTCCTTTCGATACACGCTACTCTTCATCTGCAGCGTTTGTTATTCTGTTGCGCTGGTCATATAGGGTTTAGGTCATTTTTCATGCTTTTTTGAGTTTTGTTAGAGTTTGTGCCTGTCAGCTCTCTGAAGATGGAATAAGGTTCTCTCAGCCTAGCCACCGTTCCGGTGATGTTTCTAGCATTGTCGGAGGGCGTGTGGAGGCTTGTCTCTGGTGGATCTAGTGGGATTCGGTTGGCGTTTATCTTTGATGGATCCACGTGAATCATGTCTTCGTTTTCGTGTGTCTACAGATTGGATCATTCCGATCCGCCCTTCTCTTCGTCGGTGGCGGTTGTGCGCTGGTCCTATGGGACCTTAGCACGACGACTTCTCGACTGTCTATTACGACAAGGTTTGCCCAGCTCCGATTAGGGAGGGGCGAAGACGGCAGCGCGCTTTCATCTCGCTTCAATGTTTGTAGTCGTCACTTGGTGGTCTACGAATCTGGATGTATTTTTTTACTTCTCGTGTTCTTTGTACTACTTCGACGGTTGAGTTCTCTTGAACAAGAAGAAGATTTTTTGAAAAAAGTAAATAAAGAATACACGAGAGGCCGCGCTGAACATCATGAGGAGGTTGGTGGGGATGTGACACGTACGTGCTTAATTCTGCAGTAAGCTACTTTCAGGTGGGTTTAACATGTTTTACCATGCATACGTGGACAATCTTTCTTTAACTGTGTTTTGTCCTTTCTACTTACTCCTTATGGTAAAATTACTTGTGATGTTTATTTACTGCCTTGACAGATGAATAGACCGAAACTTTTTAAAAAATATAAAAAAATCCACAAAAGGTCACGGTGAAAAATCATGGGGAGAGGTTGGTGGGGATGTGGACACGTAGTACATGCTTAATTTCCCCGTAAGCTACTTTAAGGTGGGTTTAACATTTTTTTACCATGCATACGTGTACAACTGCGTTTTATCCTTTCTACTTACTTAACTTAGCGCTGCAATTACCGTGTGATTAATCATGCATGATGCAAGAATCCACTGGCGCTTTTCGGCCACCTCCCGTCGCGCTCATCCTTTCTGGTCCGCGAACCAACACGTTGGCTTTGTACCTATTTTCCCCTCCTTTTCCGCGAGTGGGTGGACGAATATATGTGTGCGTGGAGCGGCTCAGCGGTCAGGGTCGACTCGACAAGGTATCTGTGCTGCCTGCCTCATGACTATGCGGTGCGCAGACAGGGTCAGGCGATAGCGTTAGGCCAGCAATAACCTGTCCGATCGCGATGAGTCGACGATACGCACCATCTTGGAGAGATCAGTTTGATGCTAGCTTGCTAGCAAATACTCGTGCTTTTGTACAGGGAAAAACATGTAGTACATGAATAATGGACGTGTAAGTCCTTGTCCCAGCTTGATCTTTTTTACGTCTCAGATGCGCCGTCACGCTCATCCGAGTCATGGGTGTCAAGTGGGCATCATGCTCCGCCTACTACTGTCTTTGGACCTCCCGCGACCGCATTTGGTTCATGCACTAATAGAAAAAATGTCATTTGTCCCGGTTTGTAAGGGTTTTTTATTCAGGTTTTGAAACTAGAACTAAAAGATCGTTACTAATGCCTTTGGCCTTTAGTCTCGGTTCTTACACGAACCGAGACAATGAGCCTCCCCGTGACCGCTGCGGCCAACCCAGGCAGGGGGACTTTGGTCCCAGTTGGTGCTAGCTGAGGTTTTTTTTTTGAAAGGGCTGGTTTAGGGGTTTTGGGGGTTAATTTAGGTTGTTATTAGCTAGCTAATAAAGAGAAGTGTCCTCTCTTATATCTCCGTGCTTGGTTTACCAACGCTACTATTATGCCTAAACATGGCTTAGATTGAAGTGAAGGCAACATGTGGTGCATGTCGAAAGTAATACTAATCATAACTTGATCAAGTTTGGATTGTACTACTTTCAACATGCACCACATGCATGTTGCCTTCACTTCAATCCAATTCATATTCATTTCACCCGCTGATATATAATAACTCTTCATGCTCGCATCATGCATCATCATATATAATAACAAGTCTACTAATCATCATCATACAACTTCTACTCATTATTAATAACAAGTCATACGATCATCATCCTCATAGTCATCGAACCAACCCTACTTAATTGTTCTTAGCACATGATCATCAGTATTAGGTAGGACCTAAATACCCTCTTTAAGGTAAAATAACATAAAACAATATAGACCCTGACCCTCCATTATGGAGAATGGAGATCATCCTGTCTCCAATTCTTGCGCTTTGCTTCCTTTTGCTTCCAAGAACCTCTTTATGACTGTCCATACATTTTTTCCATCCTTTGATTTGCATGTCTCCATTTCTTTTAGAAATCCGGTATGTGCCGTGGTTCTAAGTCTGACAGTAGAATAGGGGGGTAGGGATGTAGAGGCAAGATCCTATCTATGGAGGAGTTGTACACGCGAGGTTTACGAGTTCAGGCCCTTCTCGGAGGAAGTAATAGCCCTACGTCTCGGAGCCCAGAGGCGGTCGACTGGATTATATGCGTGTGAGTTACAGGGGGTGCGAACCCTTGTGCCCGTGGAGGGGGGTGGCTTATATAGAGTGCGCCAGGATCCCAGCCAGCCCACGACACAGAGGGTTTAAGGTACATTGAAGAGAGAACGTTACTGGTAACGCCCACATTAAAGTGCTATAAATGGCAATTAAGCCTATAAGTAAATGCTCGACCGTTGCATATGCAGAGTGGCTTTAGCTCTTCTACCCGTCGAGTGACTTCTGCAACGGTCGAGTGACATCAATTCTTCCGAGTGGAATGCTTCTGGTCGAGTGGATGATGGTACCCTTTGGATGATCCTAGCTTTAGGGTGCTGTCCTAGGAGAGGATGTCTAGGTTAGGTCTATGACCCTACCCTAGGTACGTAGCTTCATCATTAGCCCCCGAATGGTTCAGGGTTCGAGTGGAGAAGGAGTTGATAATCCCTTCGATTCAGCTTTTGTGCTTTGAGAATGTTTTGCCTAGAGGTCGAATGAACTTTCATGATGGCTTCAACTGCTTGTTCAGTCGCCTTGATCCATTCTTGGTTTTGTCGAGTGAACTTTCCTTGTTAAGTTTCGAGTGTTGATATGGACAGAATCTTCTGTCTGACGGGTTGTTCTACCGTTTGCGGATCTCACAGGATTCGAATTTTGGGAAGCGCGCCGGGCGGGGGAGGCTGCGGTAATCGGGACGGATTAGGCAGGTCGCCTCGATCTCCGCGCCACCTTTTTTGCCACGTATCATTGGACTAAGCTAGAATCTGCACGCATTCAATAAAAAGGAGAAGACAAGGCAATATGAGCTCTTTGTCAGATCAATAATAATGCATATAAGAGCCACTTCAACAATTTAATTATGGTCTTCTCCTATCGACCCTCAAAGAAAAAAAGAAAAAAAACTATTTACACAGGAAAGCTCCCAACAAGCAAAAGAAGAATAGGAAATCTTTTTGGGTTTTCTTTTTAATTACTACTACAAGCATGGAAATTAAACTGATTAAAAGCTACAACTATTTTTTTTGGTTTTTTCTTAAGGTTTATTGAACATACAAGAAGAAATCATAAAAAGGAAAATAAACTAGGATGGATGATACAATAAAAAAGTATGAGCACTGACACCTAGCAATGAGTGTGTGAACATAAATGTAATGTCAGTGGGAAATACGTACTCCCCCAAGCTTAGGCTTTTGGCCTAAGTTGGTCTATGGTCACGACTGGCCTGGCGGATATTCATAATAGTAGCTGGGGTCGTACTGAGATAAAGAAGAGGAAGACTCCAATTGCCACTGGCTGGCAATCATCTCCGGATCCCACTGGTAACTAGACTGTCATGAGGGATCAAATTGTGGTTCCGGCTCTGGCTCCTCGGCTGGTGCAGGGTTCCGGTAGGTTTGAATAGCCGTCAACGGAATAAGGTACGTGCCTGAAGATAGATCAAACAAAGAAGGAGCAGGCAGGGTAATAGTCTTAGGATGATGTTTATTAAAGAACAATTGATATTTAAGCTCTCCTGCCCTATTCTTAACAATAAAATCATGTGCTACCATACTTTTATAATCTACATAAACACGGGGCAGCACCTTTTCTTCCTTCTCAGCATGCCTAATAGGTATGTTAAAATGTGCAGCTAGGCGTGAAGCATAGATGCCTTCAAAGATGGGGCCCTTGGTACGGTTCAGACTTAACCGTTTGGCAATAATACCGCCCATACTAAAAGTGTTATCACTGTATAAACCGTGGAGCAAAATGATTATATCAGGGATACTAAGATTTCCACAGTTTCCGCGACCAATTAAGCAATGACTAGCAAATAATGCAAAGTAACGTAAAACAGGAAAATGTATGCGGGTGGTGGTCCAAATCACCGATGGCGTGGTGGTCTAATGCTGTGACAAGGGCATAACCGGTGATGAGGAGCATCCCACGTTCATCCCCATGTACACTCCGACTACTCTCCAAGCCCTAAGGATACATAAGATGAGACCTCGAATATACACCATTGGACACAAGGTGAACTCGTTCCTCTTCGAACCATCATTTTCCATATGTGAGACATGGCTACTACCTTAAATATATGTGCTATGCATGACCAAGAACAAAGAGGAGGACCATGGACAAGACGGCGAGGACACCAAATACAAGGAGCTGCCAAAGAAGCTCTAGCGAGCGGACGTCCGGTCTCCACTGGACGACTGGCCAGCGAGCGGACGTCCGGCCTCCACCGGACGACCGACGCCTGAAGCACAACCAACGCCAGCTACAACACCTCCCAGTGAGCGCACGTCCGGCCACCTCCGGACGACCGGTAATATTAACGGAAGTCCGAAGACACCGGACGTCCGGTGCCTCTTCACAGAACGTCTTCAGCGGACGCCCGGTGACTAGCGGACGATCGGTCCCTCCTGAGCCACCGGACGACCGGTACCTGCCTGTGGGAAGCCGGGCCTTTGGCCTTGTATCCCTCTCCCACTTACCCCTTCGTGGCTCTAGACTATATATACTCCTCCACCTCCATCATTTGAGGGTTAGCATTGTGATAGCTCATATTAGAGATAGAGCCTCGCTCATCCACATCTGATCTACTCCCCGAGAGAGACCGTGACCCCTCTATGGAGAAGGTCCCCTTGGATTTAAGACCCCCTTTTGGGTGGCCCCCATCAAGACCTCCTTTGGAGAAGAATCGGTTACCGTGTATCGTCCCTTGTCGATCGTGGATCTTGTATCTCCTTTTGTGTTCATGGATCTAGCACATGTGTGATCGCTCTTGTTGGTTTGAGTGATTCTCTCGTGTTTCCCCTCGTGTTCTTCGTGTTCTTCGCGGGATCCGCTCCTTTCGTGAAAGATTGGCCATCTAGGGTTCCATCCTACATCATCTTGGTATCTAGAGCCACGTTGATCATGATTTCGGAGCCTCCCCGTTGTGTTTTCTAGCCTAATTTTGTTGTGTTCTTCCCTAAATTCGAAAATCCCCACCAAAAATAGCCTCAATTTTTTTTTGTGATTTGTTGGTTTGATAAAGTTTTGTTGATTTTGATCCATGGATTTGCTTGGTTTCAAGTGGATCTAGAATTTCCCCAATTTTCCCTATCTTTCACCCACGAAGTCTCATCAATTTTGCCCCCAAAATCATCAATTTATGGCCAAAATCGCGTCCCAAAACTCGCATCTCGCGTCGACCCTGATACACCGGACGGCCGTCACTTTACCGGACGTCCGGAGCCCCAGGAACCACCGGACGTCTGACCTTACCGGACGACCGGAACCCCTAACCCGATCTGTATTTAGCGGATTTCTGACCCAACTGGACGTCCGGCGACCGGACATCCGTCCATTTCCGGACGTCCGCTACCTGTAAAAACTGACTTCGCTGAAATTTTGTTTCGGCCATAACTAATTCACCCGAACTCTGATTTTGATGTTCTTTAGGTCGTTTTGAAGCTCTTGACACCCCCTTCCCACAAAAATACTACCAACATATTTTGATTCCATCAAATTTTGTGAACTTTGGCATCTTTGCCTAGGGCTTCCACCACATCATCTGCTACACCACCACCGACTTCCGCAACCTAACCCATCTCGATCCCTATAGCATTAGTGGTTGTTTGAGTTGTGATTTGAGTCTCCTAAGGTGTTTCGGCTACTTAGGGACGGTTGCTTCTTCATCAACCACCACCACCACTTCCGCATAGGCTTGCCCACCATACACTTCCACCACCCAACATAACCAAATTTTGTTTGACCTCGTTTGAGTTGTGTGTTGCGTCTCCTAAGGTGTTTTGGCTACTTATAGATGGTGACCTCAACTTCGACATCGTGTTTAGTACACCACCTTACCCTACATTTCCGCATTGTCTACTCGCATAACCCATCATTGCATTTCTGCAATCCCATTGAGCTTCCGCAACACCACCACCGCATTCCCGCTACCACCATTTGACATTTGAGATTTTGAGTTCACAGTTTTTTCGTTTCCTAAGGTGTTTCGCCTACTTTGGGACGAGTCTCCATCATCTTGGTATCTACATCAAGAAAACCGCCACTCATCATCGCCAAGGACGGTAACCTCCATATCATCTTGGTATCGTGGTATCCCTTCATTATATATTCCCTTGCCATTCCATTGATAACCCCTAGCCTATTTTGCGTTACTTGCCTATCGAGACTAGCCGTTTGAGTATTGCCGGCAACGTTACTTATGCACATTAGTGATCTACACCTTCCATTGCATACATCCATATCATATTGGTATCATATCATCCCTTGTGCCACAAGTTTGCTCCCGCATATATACAATTGCTATCTTGGTTTGTGCATTGTGCAAAAGTGGCCATACAAAAAAATGTAGGGGACCGCAGTAATTTCAAAAAATGTCCTACGCACACGCAAGATCATGGTGATGCATAGCAACAAGAGGGGAGAGTATCGTTTACGTACCCTCGTAGACCATAAGAGGAAGCGTTATGACAACACGGTTGATGTAGTCATACGTCTTCATGATCGACCGATCTAGTACCGAAGATACGACACCTCCGTGATCTGCACACGTTCGGCTCGGTGACATCCCGCGAACTCACGATCCAATAGAGCTTCGAGGGAGAGCTTCATCAGCATGACGGCGTGATGACGGTGATGATGTTGCTACCGGAACAGGGCTTTGCCTGAGTACCGCTACGATATTACCGAGGTGGATTATGGTGGAGGGGGGCACCGCCCACGGCTAAAGATCAATGATCAATTTGTGTGTCCATGGGGTGCCCCCATCCCCCGTATATAAAGGAGTGGAGGAGGGGGAGGGGGCCGGCCTCTCTAGGCGCGCCCCAAGGGAGTCCTGCTCCCATCGGGAGTAGGATTCCCCCCTTTCCCTTTGTTGGTTCTAGGAGAGAAGGAAGGAGGAGGAAGAAAGAAGGAAAGGGGGGCCTTCCCAATTTGGATTGGGCTTGGGGGGGCTCCTTTGCTTATTTTCCCTCTCTTCCACTAAGGCCCAATAAGGCTCATATACCTCCGGGGGGGGGGGGGTCTGGTAACCTCCCGGTGCTCCGGTATACTCCCGATTTCACCCGGAACCATTCTGATGTCCAAACATAGGCTTCCAATATATCGATCTTTACGTCTCGACCATTTCGAGACTCCTCGTCATGTCCGTGATCAAATCCGGGACTCCAAACTACCTTCAGTACATCAAAACACATAAACTCGTAATATTGATCGTCACCGAACATTAAGCGTGCGGACCCTACGCGTTCGAGAACTATATAGACATGACCGAGACATGTATCCGGTCAATAACCAATAGCGGAACCTGGATGCTCATATTGGTTCCTACATGTTCTACGAAGATCTTTATCGGTCAAACCGCATAATGATATACGTTGTTCCCTTTGTCATCGGTATGTTACTTGTCCGAGATTCGATCGTCAGTATCTCAATACCTAGTTCAATCTCGTTATCGGCAAGTCTCTTTTACTCGTTCCGTAATGCTACATCCCGTAACTAACTCATTAGCTACATTGCTTGCAAGGCTTATAGTGATGTACATTACCGAGAGGGCCCAGAGATACCTCTCCGACAATCGGAGTGACAAATCCTAATCTTGATCCATGCCAACTCAACAAACACCATCGGAGACACCTATAGAGCACCTTTATAATCACCCAGTTACGTTGTGACGTTTGGTAGCACACAAAGTGTTACTCCGGTATTCGGGAGTTGCATGATCTCATAGTCATAGGAACATGTATAGTTATGGAGAAAGTAGTAGCAATAAAACTGAACGATCATTATGCTAAGCTAACAGATGGGTCTTGTCCATCACACCATTCTCTAATGATGTGATCCCATTCATCAAATGACAACACATGTCCATGGCTAGGAAACTTAACCATCTTTGATTAACGAGCTAGTCAAGTAGAGGCATACTAGGGACACTCTGTTTGTCTATGTATTCACACATGTTCTAAGTTTCTGATTAATACAATTCTGGCATGAATAATAAACATTTATCATGATATAAGGACATATAAATAACAACTTTATTATTGCCTCTAGGGCATATTTCCTTCAAAAAAAGAATAAGCTTTTAAGAAAAAGAGAAGGAGCAAAGAAGCTTGTAAGAAATAGCCATAGCATCATACCACATTGCATATAAGATTTTCATATCCGATCATCTTGGATCATACCACCGGAACATCATACATAGCATACTTGGGATAGAAAGCTGATATCATTTTGCATCTTATAGGTTGTGCACAAGTGTCGTATCCGCCTATTGAGCAATTGTGCTAGCGTCTCTCTTGAGTTGTGCAACACGAGCGCTTCTGTGGATTCCACATATTGTGCTCATCCTTGGTTGCACGACCCCATTTATCTATCCGTGTGCCATTCATTGCTATTGGTTTATTTGTTTCACTTGCAAATTTGTGAATCTCTTTCAACATTATTGACTCTTGCTAACACTTTGCATCAAATTTTTGTGCCACTATTTTCACCGAGCTCCACCATAAGCCTTATTTTGTGTAGGTGTGAGAAACCGACAAGAATTGGTACCAACTGTGCTATTTCCTTGTTACATCATTGAGTAATCATTGATCCATCTTCAACATCGGTCAAGGTACATTTGGTATAGTTCTTATCCTTTCTCCACTCATATTTGCTCGAGTATTGTGATGGATAGGCAAGGCATTTCATCTCCGGTCTTCCACAACAATGACGGCGTGAAAAACTACATCACCAAAGCGTCAATCTTCGATCTACAACGACAAATGCAAGGCGCACAATCAAGATTGCGAGAGTGCATCAAGAACCTCTCCATCGACATTCGTCACTCTGAAGCAAGGAAAAGGGACTACATCGACAACAAGCTTTCCGCACAAATGGAGGAGCAAGATGCAAAGATGGAGGAGATTCAGACCTTGTTGATCAAATGTTCTTCCCCTTCATCATCCTCAAGGTGGCGACGTTCAAGTCACAAGTCTTCGAAGCGCAAAAATGATGCAAGCACAAGTCGTCCACGTCCACATCTCCATGACGACCACCATCACGTTCGTGATCCACCTCGTCATGAAGGGCAAGTCACCTCCAAGCAACATGTGCACGATGACGACGAACGACATCTACTACGAGCTCAAGCATGACAACGACACCATCATCATGAAGATGCTCGCCAAGCGCAAACTTACAAGTCCCAACAAGCCCTACTTCACGCCAAGTCCAAACTTCATGAGCACAAGAGAAGACCGTGAGACGAGCACTACCAAGACAGAGCTACGGCTACAACAACCACTTCGCCATCTTCGCCAAGTGTTATCAAGGCATCTTCGCCTTTGGACGTATGACATCTTCGCCTACTTCCCGTGAGTTCGCCTACATCAACATCATCAAGTACAAGGCGACCACCTACGAGTGAGGGCGACACTTCCATCTTCGGAAGCCCCCCATGGAAGATGGTCGAGCATGGGACATCCCTTCGGTCATGGAGACGAGCTATGAGCCATCCAACAACAAGACGCCAACAAGAAGGTCGAGCTAGGGCCATCCCCTTCGACCACGGTGGCAAGCATGAACCTCTTCAATAACTCCGAGTCAAGCTACGAGACCGCACATGAGACCTTATCTTTGGTCTTGGAGGAGAGTGATGATGTGCCATCTTCGGCCTTTGTCCACAGCTATGACCATGACATGATCGAGCATGGAGACATTTGCACCTACATCTCTACGACACTCACATATGATGAGATGCCCCAATTACCATGTGAGGAGAGCCACCACCCCATGAGTGAGATGGGTGACTGATACGTCTCCGTCGTATCTACTTTTCCAAACACTTTTGCCCTTGTTTTGGACTCTAACTTGCATGATTTGAATGGAACTAACCCGGACTGACGCCATTTTCAGCAGAATTACCATGGTGTTATTTATGTGCAGAAACAAACGTTCTCGGAATGACCTGAAACTTCACGGAGCAATTTTTTGGAAAATATAAAAAATACCTGCAAAAGATGAAGGCTAGGGGGCCCACCACATGTCCACGAGGGTGGGGGGCGCACCCCCTACCTCGTGGGCCCCCTGGTGCCTCTCCGGCTCCAACTCCAACTCTATATAGTGTTTCGGAGAGAAAAAAATCAGAGAGAAGAATTCATCGCGTTTTACGATACAAAGCCGCCGCCAAGCCCTAAAACCTCTCAGGAGGGCTGATTTGGAGTCCGTCCGGGGCTCCGGAGAGGGAATCCGTCACCATCGTCATCATCAACCATCCTCCATCACCAATCTCATGATGCTCACCGCCGTGCGTGAGTAATTTCATCGTAGGCTTGCTAGACAGTGATGGGTTGGATGGGATCTATCATGTAATCGAGTTATTTTTGTTAGGGTTTGATCCCTAGTATCCACTATGTTCTGAGATTGATGTTGCTATGACTTTGCTATGCTTAATGCTTGTCACTAGGGTCCGAGTGCCATGATTTCAGATCTGAACCTATTATGTTTTCATCAATATATGAGTGTTCTTGATCCTATCTTGCAAGTCTGTAGTCACCTATTATGTGTTATGATCCGTTAACCCCGAAGTTACAATAATCGGGATACTTACCGGTGATGACCGTAGTTTGAGGAGTTCATGTATTCACTATGTGTTAATGCTTTGTTCCGGTACTCTATTAAAAGGAGGCCTTAATATCCCTTAGTTTCCGTAAGGACCCCGCTGCCACGGGAGGGTAGGACAAAAGATGTCATGCAAGCTCTTTTCCATAAGCACGTATGACTATGTTCGGAATACATGCCTACATTATATCAATGAACTGGAGCTAGTTCTGTGTCACCCTAGGTTATGACTGTTACATGATGAACCGCATCCGGCATAATTCTCCATCACTGATCCATTGCCTACGAGCTTTCCATACATTGTTCTTCACTTATTTACTTTCCCGTTGCTATTGCTATCATCACTACAAAATACCAAAAACATTACTTTTACTTCTGTTACCTTTTGTTACCGTTACCACTACTATCATATTACTTTGCTGTAGATACTAAGTTTCCAGGTGTGGTTGAATTGACAACTCAGCTGCTAATACTTGAGAGTATTCTTTGGCTCCCCTTGTGTCGAATCAATAAATTTGGGTTGAATACTCTACCCTCGAAAACTGTTGCGATCCCCTATACTTGTGGGTTATCAAGACTATTTTCTGGCGCTGTTGCCGGGGAGCATAGCTCTATTCTTTGAGTCACTTGGGATTTATATCTGCTTATCATTATGAAGAACTTGAAAGATCCAATAACCAAGATTTATCCCTCAACTATGAGGGGAGGTAAGGGACTGCCATCTAGCTCTGCACTTGATTCACCTTCTGTTTTGAGTAAGCTTGCGACACCTAAAGCTGCTTCTGCTATTCGTTCTGATATGTCGCATGTTATTGATGATGCTACTTCTGCTATACATGATACTTATGATGACACTACTTCTATGCTTGACACTACCGTGCCACTTGGTGAATTTCTTGATGAACAACTTGCTAGGGCTAGAGAGATTGAAAATATAGAATTTGATAATACTGATGAAAGTGATGATGAAGAATCACTTGTTATTCCTGAGGGTTATGGTTTTGATCAAGAAGCCTCTTTAGCTATTTTAGCTTGCAAAGATAGATACGAACTTAAGAGGTTATTAGCTAAATGGAACAAGCAATCTCTAAGTGCTAGAATGAAACCACACCCTGCTTTTGCTACTTCACCTATCTGTGTTACCGATAAGGATTATGAATTCTCTGTTGATCCTGATATAATTACTTTGGTTGAATCTGATCCTTTTCATGGTTATGAATCTGAAACTCTAGTGGCACATCTTACTCAATTAAATGATATAGCCACCCTGTTCACGACTGATGAGAGAACTCGTTACTTTTATATCCTTAAAATATTTCCGTCCTCATTAAAGGGTGATGCTAAGATATGGTTTAATTCTCTTGATCCTGGTTGTGTGCGTAGTCCCCAGGATATGATTTATTACTTCTCTGCTAAATATTTCCCTGCTCATAAGATACAAGCCGCTTTAAGGGATATATATAATTTTGTGCAAATTGAAGAAGAGAGTCTGCCACAAGTTTGGGGGAGGCTTCTCCAATTACTTAATGCTTTGCCCGATCATCCTCTTAAGAAAAATGAAATACTTGATATCTTTTATAATGGGCTAACCGATGCTTCCAGAGATTACCTGGATAGTTGTGCTGGTTCTGTTTTCAGGGAAAGAACACGGGATGAAGCTAAAATTCTATTGAATAATATGTTTACAAATGAAACATATGATCTTAATCCTTTACCTATTGAAAAAACTCATGGTCACTACTAGGAAAAAGGCTACTAGCAGCGCGGGTACCCGCGCTACTAGTATCGCGCTACAGCTAATAGTTAGTAGTAGCGCGGGGTAAACCCGCGCTACTACTAACATTTTACTAGTAGCGCAGATGTCACCCGCGCTACTACTAATGAAATAGTAGTAGCGCGTCTATAGTACCACACGCTACTAGTATCCTGAATACTAGTAGCGCTCCATTTCACCCCCACGCTACTACTAACTAATTAGGAATTAAAACAATAAATTCCATCAATTCCATTTTATGCATACAATTCTAACAACTAAAACAAGCCCAGATTTGTAATAAACCAGCAGCATTACACTTCATTCCAAATCAAAGGTTTATACTAAACCAGGAGCATTAGAGCATATCCATACATCTACACTTATTGCCTAGTCACTTATTCCAAGCTAGTGCAAACACAGTTGAAAGCAAACAAAAATGCATAAAAACACCAGACAGTGGCATTCTATCCCTCCAAATGATTTGCTCCCTCTCCATCCTTGCAATCATCTTCTTCTCCCTTATGTGCTTCTCCCATTTATGAACCCAAGATTTCTGTAAAGAGCAAAGAACAAATAAAATTAAATTTCAGCAGACATATATTTCCTTGCATTTTGTGATGTACAATAGCTACGGGAAAAAATATATGAAAACAAAAAAGTGAGTGATTTCTATTAACAAGAGATCGCCTATGTAATAGCTACAAACAAATGAAATTAATGTCTAGATAATATATATTGCCAACCAAGCCTAGATGAACTATATATTGCCAGGTTATAGGACATATCTAATTTTCACATTAATTGCCTTTAATTTTCTTCAAAACTAAATATACTTAAACTTAGATCATTTCATATAGATGTTCAAATGATAATACGGCTAAAAGGATCCAATTTCTTTGTTTTTTTCAAGTAGTTTAAAAGGAAAGCATTAACACATAATAGAAATGATTATCTGCCATAGGGTGATGCTGGACAGCTAAAAAGCTCACAACCCTGGAAAGAAGAACGACGCGACAAAGACACGCGTTCCCTTCTAGTGACTACCATTTCTCCCCTGCGGGTTTACTTATTAAAACTTCTACGGCTTCATAACAACCACCAGGCATATGTATATTAATTCTCTTAGTAGGAAAATACATTATTTTCTTAGTAGGAAAACTTCTAGTGACTACCATTTCTTTTCTTCCAGCTGTGTTACATTATTCTCTTAGTAGGAAAATACATTTCTAAGTTGTTCAAGGAATATGTATATTAATTCAAACAATATCATTTAGTTTATATTCGTGAAATCACATAATGCA
Source organism: Triticum monococcum (assembly GCA_034509565.1). NCBI lineage: Eukaryota > Viridiplantae > Streptophyta > Magnoliopsida > Poales > Poaceae > Triticum > Triticum monococcum. The sequence goes on along the minus strand of CM067843.1, from coordinate 745,475,754 downwards.
ACCGCAACATGATCACCTAAGAAAGCCGTCCTTGCACTGACTCCCTATAATACATATTCTCGCTATCAAACTTTACAAAGTTTCAATCAGATCATAATCCTCAAGGCAGATAGATCTTGTCAAAAGTAGTAGCATGCCAAAGCAACAAATCAACCATTATAGAAGATGCAAACACAAGATTGCATGAGTGTGGGTATAGCTATGTATACAAAAGGCAACATCACACGCAGCTTTAAGCACTCAAAATGAATATTATATGGGTAGTGTAGATTTTGCCAGGGAATGGCCAACAACCATTTTGTCTTCCATTCCATAGTCAGGACATGAGGAGGAAAATATTTATCTATCCTGCAAAGAGGAAATTGGATTTAATCTGGCAAAGACATTAGTCGAAATCAACAACTATACTGCAAAACTCCTACCATTTAATTGCGATGCTCCTTGTAATCTCGAGAAATTGAGACCCACAAAACCTAATATTGGTTTCTATGCAAGGATCACATATATTTTTTGACCAAAAAGGATCACATATATTTCCTAAGAACGATTAAAATGGACATAAAATACAGGCCATGCAATTGTGTAACATTGATAACAGTATAAGACCAATAAATTTATTTAAAGGCAATTACAGAGTGGTTACAAAAAAGAGGTTTGTAATTTAGAGGTGCGGCTACACAAACCAAATAATATTAGTTATTTTCCTAGTCATACCAGCTGGTCAGACATAACCATCCAAAATGTCTATTCATTTGAGTAGAAATTTAACATATTTCCTAAGTTAAATATTGGCATAGAGTAAGGCCGAGGAACTCATCAGTCAATTAAATGTGCATACTTACGTTTATGAGATCCCTGTGCCGCTGGATGAGCATCTGGTTCTCCTTGCGCAGCTGGGCCAAATGGGTTGGAAAAAGCGGTTGGCGTAAGCCAGGCGGTTGGCCTTCGCCTAGTGCCTAGGTGGTGTTTAAGCGCCCTAGGCGTGGCCTAGGCGGTAATATAGTTTTACTATCATGGCATATTTGTGGATATGATATGCATGCCGATATTAATTTAGGGCATCTAAATAAGTTAGCTACCAACTACTACCATTGGCATATGCCCCATTTGGTATATATATGAATGCAATATGGCATCATTTGCCGCTTGGGGAGACAATTCTTTGCTTGCCCTGCCTAGACTTCCATTTATGCCCTAGGCGAGGCGTTTGGCCATCGCCTAGCGCCCAGGGGTGCCTAAGCGCCTCCTAGGCACTGCCTTTTCCAACAGAAATTCCATATCCAACTGGTTTGAGCAAGCATATATGCCACAACAAAATGCCTACAAGCCTATATACAACAGCAAGAAATATTATAATGTGAAGATTGCCTCTATCACTGATGACATTTGCATGACAATATTTTGAGACCACCAAGGTTCATTTTAGAAAGCGAGAAACATGATATATCGCAAGCAAGAAACCTGGTTATATCGCCAAACATTCTATATTGACGAGAAATTCACATAGAGCGATGTATGCTAGACATGAACCACACTGTGAGGCCTCAAAGTACCAACAATAGTATAAGATAGCAGATATATGTGTCCACATGTTTTCTGCATCCTTAAAAAATTTAACAGGTTCAGTTACTATTTAGCACGCATCAATGACAAACACGATCAGCACCCAAGCCATGCTCAACTGAACTCTTAGCAGAGCAATCTAGAATCAACATTGTAGATATTAGAGGGGCAAAATCTTTCAAAGACTACCGGCTGCATGGATTTTACTAATCATGAAAAGTAAAATAAAAATAGAGAGGACTTGTCATCACACAGCCACACTCCCATTAGGAAACTATGTGGTTCAGGATGCAAGTACCATACATACAAAAGTATAACTGATCAAACTTTTGGTATGATGAACAAAGACAACAAATTCAGCAATCACCATTTGTTCCTTGGATCCAAGAGTTTTATCAAGATTCTCTAGGAACACAGATAATGCAGCTGCTACAACACAACCACCAGCAACTACCTGCATGATCAATAATTGCAAACCTTTTCTTGCCAATTCACTATAATGAGTCTATCTCTCAAAATTTGGCCGAACAGGCAACCAAAAAAGCAGTCTTGCGTGTAGTTAACTTAAAATTTACTTGTAGTAACTTAATCCCATAATAGTTTTGCTTTAAAACCAAAATTTGTGTGTATATTGGTGGGACAAGCAACCAAAAACTTGCTCGGACAGGCGCTGCAGCAACCTTTTCTTTTCATTAACTAAGCATTTACTTGTATATATAGTAACTGAATCCCATAACAATTTTGCTTTAAGAACTTTAGTCTACAGATCTTTTGTTCTTTTGTACATAAATTGCTATGACTAAACTGAAATACACATGGGAGAATCATGAATCCATGACCAATAACTAAATTCTAATGCGTACCTGTATACTGGACTATTTCAATCCATAGAACCAAGAGTGTCGGCACTAAATCGCTCTCCGGTGGTACCACGACCGGCAGGGATATAAGCCGGATCTGGCGACCTCGAGAGGATGTGCCATGGTCGGGAGGAGGGGCGCGGGCTTCTGCTCCACCGTCCAGATTGGGGGCGTGCACGGCGAGATGGCGCCGTCTCTATTATAGAGGGCTCACTGCTGGAGGGGAGGGTGGGAGAAGACAGCTCCTCCTCCTCCTCCTCCTCTGGCCGTCCGCTGGGTTGGGAAGGAGAAGGGGATGGGAGGTGCTGCGGCGTTGGGGGTTAGGGAGGGAGAGGGTGGCAGCGCGCGGCGGTGGGGCTGGGGTGCGGCGCGCTAGAGGGCGAAGGTCGGCGGCCGCGTGCGCACCATCCAACCACGTGCAGCCGCTGGCGAGCGCACGCGAAGCCACAACGGCCATGGCTAATGGCCATCAGGGCATCGCCGTGGAGGTCGCCCCCGCTCGTCGGAGCCCCAAGCACCACCGGGAGAGAGCGCGGGGAGGAATCCCCCTCACTCATCATCACCCTTGGCATGGATGTGGAGAACGAGCCGAACGTCGCGTCCTGGATCGACGGCGGCGCGGATCCAGATGCCCCACCATGGGCATGACCGGTCTCGATCTGACGACGCTCGCCTGCTCGATCTTGTCTAGGGGCATATAGTTGGATAGAAGGTGGGGGAAGGTGGAGGGGATGAGGGCGGAGGGCGCCAGCCGGTGGGATCGCCGGGCGGATGAGTGCGGCGGCGGCTGTGGATGAGAGGAGAGAGAGAGAGAGAGTTTGGTGGGGTGGGGGTCGATCGGGGTCGGTATGCCAGTGTGGTGTGGGGTGGACACGCTCAGTAGTAGCGTGGGGTATCTCACCTCGCTATAGCTATTCACTTAGCAGTAGCGCGGGTAGCAGGAGCACGCTGCTGCTAAATCTAGGGTGGTGGGTATTGTCTGTCGATTTTAGTAGCAGCGTGGTTCCATTGGGCTGCGCTACTGCTAACTGTGTAGCAGTAGCGCTTGTTTTGTTCCCGCGCTGCTGATAATTAGCAGTTGCGCTTCTTTTTGTATCGCGATGCTGCTAAGATTCTGTGTATAAGGTTTTCCCTAGTAGTGGGTCTTGATAACCCGACACAGGTAGTAAAGGTAAATTCTCTCTATAGATATGATAAAGCTGAAATCCCATTTACTAAGTTTGCTAGCCCATGCTTAGAGGAGTTTGATAAATTTATGGCTAAGCAAGAGGATTTTAATGCTTATTTTGGTAGACAATTGAAATACAATTCAAATATGCTTGAACACTTGGGTGATTATATGGCCAATGTCAAAGGTGAACTTAAACTTATTAGTAAACATGCTTCTATGGTTACCACTCAAGTAGAACAAGTACTTAAAGCTCAAAATGATTTGCTCAATGAATTGAATAGTAAGAATAATGATCATGCAGTTAGAGTGGCTACTAGAACTGGTAAAATGACTCGGGAACCTTTGTATCCTAAAGGCCACCCTAAGAGAATTGAGCAAGATTCTCAAAGAAATAATATAGATGCACCTAGTCCTTCTAAAAGGAAGAAAAAGAAAAATGATAGGACTTTGCATGCTTCTAGTGAACCTGTTATTGAACCACCTGAGAATCCAAATGATATTTCTATTTCTGATGCTGAAACACAATCTGGTAATGAACCTGAAACTAGTAATAATGTTAATGATAATATTCATGATGATGCTCAACCTAGTAATGATAATGATATAGAAATTGAACCTGTTGTTGATCTTGATAACCCATAATCAAAGAATCAACGTTATGATAAGAAAGACTTTGTTGCTAGGAAACATGGTAAAGAAAGAGAGCCTTGGGTTCAGAAACCCATGCCTTTTCCGCCCAAACCATCCAAGAAAAAGGATGATGAGGATTTTGAGCGCTTTGCTGAAATGATTAGATCTATCTTTTTGCGTATGCGATTAACCGATATGCTTAAAATGAATCCTTATGCTAAGTACATGAAAGAAATTGTTACAAATAAAAGAAAGATACCGGAAGCTGAAATTTCCACCATGCTTGCTAATTATACTTTTAAGGGTGGAATACCAAAGAAACTTGGAGATCCAGGAGTACCCACTATACCATGCTCCATTAAAAGAAACTATGTTAAAACTGATTTATGTGATCTTGGAGCCATTGTTAGTGTTATGCCTCTCTCTTTATATCGTAGACTTGATTTGAATAAGTTGACACCTACCGAAATATCTTTGCAAATGGCTGATAAATCAACTGTTATACTGATAACCCACAAGTATAGGGGATCGCAACAGCTTTCGAGGGTAGAGTATTCAACCCAAATTTATTGGTTCGACACAAGGGGAGCCAAAGAATATTCTCAAGTATTAGCAGTTGTGTTGTGAATTCAACCACACCTGGAAACTGAGTATCTGCAGCAAAGTGTTTAGTAGCAAAGTAATATGATAGTGGCGGTAGCGGCAACAAAAGTAAAGACAACAAAAGTAATGTTTTTGGTATTTTGTAGTGATTGTAACAGTAGCAGCGGAAAAGTAAATAAGCGAGAACCAGTATATGGAAAACTCATAGGCACCGGATCAGTGATGGATAATTATGCCGGATGCGGTTCATCATGTAACAGTAAAAACATAGGGTGACACAGAACTAGCTCCAATTCATCAATGTAATGTAGGCATGTATTCCGTATATAGTCATACGTGCTTATGGAAAAGAACTTGCATGACATCGTTTGTCCTACCCTCCCGTGGCAGCGAGGTCCTATTGGAAACAAAGGGATATTAAGGCCTCCTTTTAATAGAGAACCAGAACAAAGCATTAGCACATAGTGAATACATGAACTCCTCAAACTATGGTCATCACCGAGAGTGGTCCCGATTATTTTCACTTCGGGGTTGCCGGATCATAACACATAGTAGGTGACTATAGACTTGCAAGATAGGATCAAGAAATCACATATATTCATGAAAACATAATAGGTTCAGATCTAAAATCATGGCATTCGGGCCCTAGTGACAAGCATTAAGCATAGCAAAGTCATAGCAACATCAATCTCACAACATAGTGGATACTAGGGATCAAACCCTAACAAAACTAACTCGATTACATGATAAATCTCATCCAACCCATCACCATCCAGCAAGCCTACGATGGAATTACTCACGCACGGCGCTGAGCATCATGAAATTGGTGATGGAGGATGCTTGATGATGACGATGGCGACGAATCCCCCTCTCCGGAGCCCCGAACGGACTCCAGATCAACCCTCCCGAGAGGTTTTAGGGCTTGGCGGCGGCTCCGTATAGTAAAACGCGATGATTTCTTCTCTCTGATTTTTTTTCTCTCCGAAAGCAAATATATAGAGTTGGAGTTGGCGTCGGAGGGTTTCCAGGGGGGCCACGAGGTAGGGGGCGCGCCCTAGGGGGGGGGCCCACCCTCGTGAGAAGGGTGTGGGCCCCCTGGTCTTCGTCTTTGGCAAGGATTTTTTATTGTTTTTTCTAAGATGTTCCGTCGAGTTTCAGGTCATTCCGAGAATATTTGTTTTCTGCACATAAAACAACACCATGGCAATTCTGCTGAAAACAACGTCAATCCAGGTTAGTTCCACTCAAATCATACAAGTTAGAGTCCAAAACAAGGGCAAAAGTGTTTGGAAAAGTAGATACGCCGGAGACGTATCAACTCCCCCAAGCTTAAACCCTTTCTTGTACTCAAGCAATTCAGTTGACTAACTGAAAGAAAAAAAACTTTTACAAACTCTGTTTGCTCTTGTTGTTGTAACTATGTCAAGCCATCATTCAAGTTTTCAGCATAGATCATAACTAACAACATTTGCAATAATTCTCAGGTCTCATAATTACTCATATCAATATCATAATCAACTAGCAAGTCATAATAATAAATCTTGGATGACAACACTTTCTCGAAACAATCATAATATGATATAACAAGATGGTATCTCGCTAGCCCTTTCTGAGACCGCAAAACATAAATGCAGAGCACCCTTAAAGATCAAGGACTGACTAGACATTGTAATTCGTGGTAAAAGAGATCCAATCATAGTCATACCCAATATAAATTAACAGTGATGAATGCAAATGACGGCTGTGCTCTCCAGCTAGTGCTTTTTAATAAGAGGGTGATGACTCAACATAAAAGTAAATGGATAGGCCCTTCGCAGAGGGAAGCAGGGATTTGTAGGGGTGTCAGAGCTCAGTTTTGAGATAAAGATAAATTGTATTTTGAGCGGTATACTTTCATTGTCAATGTAACAACTAAGAGATGGCGATATCTTCCATGCTAAACACATTATAGGTGGTTCCCAAACAGAATGGTGAAGTTTATACTCCCCCTCCACCAACAAGCATCAATCCATGGCTTGCTCGAAACAACAAGTGCCTCCAACATACATCAGGTCACAGGGGGAGTTTTGTTTGCAATTAATTTTGATTTATTTTGCATAAAGCATGGGACTGGGCATCCCGGTGACCAGCCATTTTCTTGTGAGTGAGGAGCGGAGTCCACTCCTCTTGAGAATAACCCGCCTAACATGGAAGATAAGGACAACCTTGGTTGATACATGAGCTATTCGAGCATACAAAACAGAATGCTTATTTGAAGGTTTAGAGTTTGGCACATACAAATTTACTTGGAACGGCAGGTGTTGGCAAAACGTAGTAATTTCAAAAAATTTCTTACGCAGATCATGGTGATGCATAGCAACGAGAGAGGACAGTGTGATCTACGTACCCTCGTAGACCGACAGCGGAAGCGTTATGACAATGCGGTTGATGTAATCGTACGTCTTCACGGCCCGACCAATCAAGCACCAAAACTACGGCACCTCCGAGTTCTAGCACACGTTCAGCTCGATGACGATCCCCGGACTCTGATCCAGCAAAGTGTCGGGGAAGAGTTCCATCAGCACGACGGCATGGTGACGATCTTGATGTTCTACTGTCGCAGGGCTTCGCCTAAGCACCACTACAATATTACCGAGGACTATGGTGGAAGGGGGCACCGCACACGACTAAGAGAACGATCTTAGAGATCAACGTGTGTGTCTAGGGGTGCCCCTTGCCCCCGTATATAAAGGAGCCAAGGGGGGTGCGGCCTGCCCTAGGAGGAGGCGCGCAGGAGTAGGACTCCCCCCTTTTCCTAGTTGGATTAGGACTTGGGGAAGAAGGAAGAGAGGGGAGAAAGGAAGGGGGGGGGGCGCCGCCCCCCTCCTTGTCCAATTCGGACTTGGGGGGAGGGGCGCACGGCAGCCCCTAGGCCTCCTCTCCTCTCCCTCCACTAGGCCCATTAAGGCCCATTAGGTTACCGGGGGGTTCCGGTAACCTCCTGGCACTCCAGTAAAATGCCGATTTCACCCGGAACACTTCCGATTCCAAACATAGGCTTCCAATATATCAATCTTTATGTCTCGACCATTTTGAGACTCCTCGTCATGTCCGTGATCACATCCGGGACTCTGAACTAACTTCGGTACATCAAAATATATAAACTCATAATGAAACTGTCATCGTAACGTTAAGCGTGCGGACCCTACGGATTCGAGAACAATGTAGACATGACCGAGACACGTCTTCGGTCAATAACCAATAGCGAAACCTGGATGCTCATATTGGCTCCTACATATTCTATGAAGATCTTTATCGGTCAGTCCGCATAACAACATACGTTGTTCCTTTTGTCATCAGTATGTTACTTTCCCGAGATTCGATCGTCGGTATCTTAATACCTAGTTCAATCTCGTTACCGGCAAGTCTCTTTACTCGTTCCGTAATACATCATCTCGCAACTAACTCATTAGTTGCAATGCTTGCAAGGTTTAAGTGATGTGCATTACCGAGAGGGCCCAGAGATACCTCTCCGACAATCGGAGTGACAAATCCTAATCTCGAAATACGCCAAACCAACATGTACCTTTGGAGACACCTGTAGAGCTCCTTTATAATCACCCAGTTACGTTGTGACGTTTGGTAGCACACAAAGTGTTCCTCCGGCAAACGGGAGTTGCATAATATCATAGTCATAGGAACATGTATAAGTCATGAAGAAAGCAATAGCAACATACTAAACGATCGGGTGCTAAGCTAATGGAATGGGTCATGTCAATCACATCATTCTCCTAATGATGTGATCCCGTTAATCAAATGACAACTCTTTGTCTATGGCTAGAAACACAACCATCTTTGATCAACGAGCTAGTCAAGTAGAGGCATACCAGTGACACTCTGTTTGTCTATGTATTCACACATGTATTATGTTTCCGGTTAATACAATTCGAGCATGAATAATAAATATTTATCATGAAATAAGGAAATAAATAATATCTTTATTATTGCCTCTAGGGCATATTTCCTTCAGTCTCCCACCTGCACTAGAGTCTATAATCTAGTTCACATTGCCATGTGATTCAACACTAATAGTTCACATCACCATGTGATTAATACCCATAGTTCACATCGTCATGTGACCTACACCCAAAAGGTTTACTAGAGTCAGTAATCTAGTTCACATCGCTTATGTGATTAACACCCAAAGAGTACTAAGGTGTGATTATGTTTTGCTTGTGAGATAATTTTAGTCAACGGGTCTGTCACATACAGATCCGTAAGTATTTTGCGAATTCTATGTCTACAATGCTCTACACAGAGCTACTCTAGCTAATTGCTCCCACTTTCAATATGTATCTAGATTGAGACTTCGAGTCATCCAGATCTGTGTCAAAACTTGCATCGACGTAATTTTTACGACGAACCTTTTGTCACCTCCATAATCGAGAAATATTTCCTTATTCCACTAAGGATAATTTTGACCGCTGTCTAGTGATCTACTCTTAAATCACTATTGTACTCCCTTGCTTAACACAGTGTAGGGTATACAATAGATCTGGTACACAGCATGGCATACTTTATAGAACCTATGGCTGAGGCATAGGGAATGACTTTCATTCTCTTTCTATTTTCTGCCGTGGTCGGGCTTTGAGTCTTACTCAATTTCACACCTTGTAACACAGCCAAGAACTCTTTTCCTTGACTGTTCCATTTTGAACTACTTCAAAATATTGTCAAGGTATGTACTCATTGAAAAAACTTATCAAGCGTCTTGATCTATCTCTATAGATCTTGATGCTTAATATGTAAGCAGCTTCGCCGAGGTCTTTCTTTGAAAAACTTCTTTCAAACACTCCTTTATGCTTTGCAGAATAATTCTACATTATTTTCGATCAATAATATGTCTTTCACATATACTTGTCAGAAATGCTATAGTGCTCCCACTCACTTTCTTGTAAATACAGGCTTCACCACAAGTCTGTATAAAACTATATACTTTGATCATCTCATCAAAGCGCATATTCCAACTCCGAGATGCTTGCACCAGTCCACAGATGGATCGCTGGAGCTTGCATATTTTGTTAACACTTTTAGGATTGACAAAACCTTCTGGTTGCATCATATACAACTCTTCTTTAAGAAATCCATAAAGGAATGCAGCTTTGTTTATCCATTTGCTAGATTTCATAAAATGCGGCAATTGCTAACATGATTCGGACAGACTTAAGCATAGATACGAGTGAGAAACTCTCATCGTAGTCAACATCTTGAACTTGTCGAAAACCTTTTTGCGACAATTCTAGCTTTGTAGATAGTAACACTACTATCAGCGTCCGCCTTCCTCTTGAAGATCCATTTATTTTCAATTGCTTTCCGATCATCGGGCAAGTCAACCAAAGTCCATACTTTGTTTTCATACATGGATCCCATCTCAGATTTCATGGCTTCAAGCCATTTTGCGGAATCTGGGCTCACCATCGCTTCTTCATAGTTCGTAGGTTCATCATGATCTAGTAGCATGATTTCCAGAACATGATTACCGTACCACTCTGGTGCGGATCTTACTCTGGTTGATCTACGAGGTTCAGTAATAACTTGATCTGAAGTTTCATGATCATCATCATTAACTTCCTCACTAATTGGTGTAGGTGTCATAGAAACCGTTTTCTGTGATGAACTACTTTCCAATAAGGGAGCAGGTACAGTTACCTCATCAAGTTCTACTTTCCTCCCACTCACTTCTTTCGAGAGAAACTCTTTCTCTAGAAAGGATCCATTCTAAGCAACGAATATCTTGCCTTCGGATCTGTGATAGAAGGTGTACCCAACTGTCTCCTTTGGGTATCCTATGAAGACACATTTCTCCGATTTGGGTTTGAGCTTATCAGGATGAAACTTTTTCACATAAGCATCACAACCCCAAACTTTAAGAAACGACAACTTTGGTTTCTTGTTAAACCACAGTTCATATAGTGTCGTCTCAACGGATTTAAATGGTGCCCTATTTAACGTGAATGCAGCTGTCTCTAATGCATAACCCCAAAACGATAGTGGTAAATCGGTAAGAAACATCATAGATTGCACTATATCCAATAAAGTACGGTTATGACATTCAGACACACCATTATGCTGTGGTGTTCCAGGTGGCATGAGTTTGTGAAACTATTCCACATTGTTTTAATTGAAGACCAAACTCGTAACTCAAATATTCATCTCTGCGATTAGATCGTAGAAATTTTATTTTCTTGTCACGATGATTTTCCACTTCACTTTGAAATTCTTTGAACTTTTCAAATGTTTCAGACTTATGTTTCATCAAGTAGATATACCCATATCTGCTCAAATCATTTGTGAAGGTCAGAAAATAATGATACCCGCCACGAGCCTTAACACTCATCGGATCACATACATCTGTATGTATTATTTCCAATAAGTCAGTTGCCCGCTCCATTGTTCCAGAGAACGGAGTCTTAGTCATCTTGCCCATGAGGCATGGTTCGCAAGCATCAAGCGATTCATAATCAAGTGATTCCAAAATCCCATCAGCATGGAGTTTCTTCATGCGCTTTACACCAATATGACCTAAACGACAGTGCAACAAATAAGTTGCACTATCATTATTAACTTTGCATCTTTTGGCTTTCAATATTATGAATATGTGTGTCACTACGATCGAGATCCAACAAACCATTTTCGTTGGTGTGTATGACCATACAAGGTTTTATTCATGTAAACAGAACAACAATGGTTCTCTATCTTAAATGAATAATCGTATTGCAATAAACATGATCAAATCATATTCATGCTCAATGCAAACACCAAATAACACTTATTTAGGTTCAACACTAATACCGAAAGTATAGGGAGTCTGCGATGATGATCATATTAATCTTGGAACCACTTCCAACACACATCGTCACTTTACCTTTAACTAGTTTCTGTTCATTCTGCAACTCCCATTTCGAGTTACTACTCTTAGCAACTGAACCAGTATCAAATACCAAGGGGTTGCTACGAACACTAGTAAACTACACATCAATAATCTGTATATCAAATATACCTTGGTTTACTTTGCCATCCTTCTTATCCGCCAAATACTTGGGGCAGTTCTGCTTCCACTGACCAGTCCCTTTGAAGTAGAAGCACTTAGTCTCAGGCTTAGGACCAGACTTGGGCTTCTTCACTTGAGCAGCAACTTGCTTGCCGTTCTTCTGGAAGTTCCCCTTCTTCCCTTTGCCCTTTTCTTGAAACTAGTGGTTTCGTCAACCATCAACACTTGATGTTTTTCTTGATTTCTACCTTCGTCGATTTCAGCATCACGAAAAGCTTGGGAATTGTTTCTGTTATCCCTTGCATATGTTCATCACGAAGTTCTACTAACTTGGTGATGGTGACTAGAGAATTCTGTCAATCACTATCTTATCTGGAAGATTAACTCCCACTTGATTCAAGCGATTGTAGTACCCAGACAATCTGAGCATATGCTCATTGCTTGAGCGATTCTCCTCCATCTTTTAGCTATAGAACTTGTTAGATACTTCATATCTCTCAACTCGGGTATTTTCTTGAAATATTAACTTCAACTCCTGGAACATCTCATATGGTCCATGACGTTCAATATTTCTTTGAAGTCCCGATTCTAAGCCGTTTAAGCATGGTGCACTAAACTATCAAGTAGTCATCATATTGAGCTAGACAAATGTTCATAACATCTGCATCTGCTCCTGCAACAGGTTTGTCACCTAGCGGTGCATCAAAGACATAATTCTTCTGTGCAGCAATGAGGATAAACCTCAGATCACGGACCCAATCCGCAACATTCCTACTAACATATTTCAACTTAGTTTTCTCTAGGAACATATATAAAATATAGGGAAGCAACAATGCGAGCTATTGATCTACAACATAGATATGCTAATACTACCAGGACTAAGTTCATGATAAATTAAAGTTCAATTAATCATATTACTTAAGAACTCCCACTTAGATAGACATCCCTCTAATCTTCTAAGTGATCACATGATCAATATCAACTAAACCATGTCCGATCATCACGTGAGATGGAGTAGTTTCAATGGTGAACATCACTATGTTGATCATATCTACTATATGATTCACGCTCGACCTTTCGGTCTCCGTGTTCCGAGGCCATATCTGTATATGATTGGCTCGTCAAGTATAACCTGAGTATTCTGCATGTGCAACTGTTTTGCACCCGTTGTATTTGAACGTAGAGCCTATCACACCCGATCATCACGTGGTGTCTCAGCACGAAGAACTTTCGCAACGGTGCATACTCAGGGAGAACACTTCTTGATAATTAGTGAGAGATCATCTTAAAATGCTACCGTCAATCAAAGCAAGATAAGATGTATAAAAGATAAACATCACATGCAATCAATATAAGTGATATGATATGGCCATCATCATCTTGTGCTTGTGATCTCCATCTTCGAAGCATCGTCATGATCACCATCGCCACCGGCGCGACACCTTGATCATCATCGTAGCATCGTTGTCGTCTTGCCAATCTTATGCTTCCACGACTATCACTATCGCTTAGTGATAAAGTAAAGCATTACAGCGCAATTGCATTGCATACAGTAAAGCGACAACCATATGGCTCCTGCCAGTTGCCGATAACTCAGTTACAAAACATGATCATCTCATACAATAAAATTTAGCATCATGTCGTGACCATATCACATCACAACATACCCTGCAAAAACAAGTTACACGTCCTCTACTTTGTTGTTGCAAGTTTTACGTGGCTGCTACGAGTTTAGCAAGAACCGTTCTTACCTACGCATCAAAACCACAACGATAGTTTGTCAAGTTGGTGTTGTTTTAACCTTCGCAAGGACCAGGCGTAGCCACACTTGGTTCAACTAAAGTTGGGGAAACTGACACCCGCTAGCCACCTTTGTGCAAAGCACGTCGGGAGAACCGGTCTCGCGTAAGCGTACGCGTAATGTCGGTCCGAGCCGCTTCGTCCAACAATACCGCCGAACCAAAGTATGACATGCTGGTAAGCAGTATGAATTATATCGCCCACAACTCACTTGTGTTCTACTCGTGCATATAACATCAATGCATAAAACCTAGGCTCTGATACCACTGTTGGGAAACGTAGTAATTTCAAAAAAATTCCTACGCACACGCAAGATCATGGAGATGCATAGCAACGAGAGAGGAGAGTGTGATCTACGTACCCTCATAGACCGATAGTGGAAGCGTTATGACAACGCGGTTGATGTAGTCGTACGTCTTCACGGCCCGACCAATAAAGCACCGAAACTACGGCACATGCGAGTTCTAGCACATGTTCAGCTCGATGACGATCCCCGGACTCCGATCCAGCAAAGTGCCGGGGAAGAGTTCTGTCAGCACGACGGCGTGGTGAAGATCTTGATGTTCTATTGTCGCAGGGCTTCGCCTAAGCACCACTACAATATTATCGAGGACTATGGTGGAAGGGGGCACCACACACGGCTAAGAGAACGATCTTAGAGATCAACTTGTGTGTCTAGGGGTGCCCCTTGCCCCCGTATATAAAGGAGCCAAGGGGGCGTGCGGCCTGCCCTAGGAGGAGGCGCGCAGGAGGAGTCCTACTCCTACCGGGAGTAGGATTCCCCCTTTTCCTAGTTGGATTAGGACTTGGGGAAGAAGGAAGAGAGGGAAGAAAGGAAAGGGGGGGGGCGCGGCAGCCCCTAGGCCTCCTCTCCTATTCCTCCACTAGGCCCATTAAGGCCCATTAGGTTACCGGGGGGTTCCGGTAACCTCCTGGCACTCCAGTAAAATGCCGATTTCACCCGGAACACTTCCGATGTCCAAACATAGGCTTCCAATATATCAATATTTATGTCTCGACCATTTCGAGACTCCTAGTCATGTCCGTGATCACATCTGGGACTCCGAACTAACTTCGGTACATCAAAATATATAAACTCATAATGAAACTGTCATCGTAATGTTAAGCGTGCGGACCCTACGGGTTCGAGGACAATGTAGACATGACCGAGACACGTCTCCGGTCAATAACCAATAGCGGAACCTGGATGCTCATATTGGCTCCTACATATTCTACGAAGATCTTTATCTGTCAGACCGCATAACAACATACGTTGTTCCTTTTGTCATCGGTATGTTACTTGCCCGAGATTCGATTGTCGGTATCTTAATACCTAGTTCAATCTCGTTACCGGCAAGTCTCTTTACTCATTCCGTAATACATCATCTCGCAACTAACTCATTAGTTGCAATGCTTGCAAGGCTTAAGTGATGTGCATTACCGAGAGGGCCCAGAGATAGCTCTCCGACAATCGGAGTGACAAATCCTAATCTCGAAATACGCCAACCCAACATGTACCTTTGGAGACACCTGTAGAGATCCTTTATAATCACCCAGTTACGTTGTGACGTTTGGTAGCACACAAAGTGATCCTCCGGCAAACGGGAGTTGCATAATCTCATAGTCATAGGAACATGTATAAGTCATGAAGAAAGCAATAGCAACATACTAAACGATCGGGTGCTAAGCTAATGGAATGGGTCATGTCAATCACATCATTCTCCTAATGATGTGATCCCGTTAATCAAATGACAACTCTTTGTCTATGGCTAGGAAACACAACCATCTTTGATCAACGAGCTAGTCAAGTAGAGGCATACCAGTGACACTCTGTTTGTCTATGTATTCACACATGTATTATGTTTCTGGTTAATACAATTCTAGCATGAATAATAAACATTTATCATGAAATAAGGAAATAAATAATAACTTTATTATTGCCTCTAGGGCATATTTCCTTCAGCAGGTAGATACCGCATATAGGAAGGTATGGTGGACTCATCTGGAATAACTTTGGGGTTTAAGGCATTGGATGCACAAGCAGTATTCCCGCTTAGTACAGGTGAAGGCTAGCAAAAGACTGGGAAGCGACTAACTAGAGAGCGACAACAGCCATGTACATGCATTAAAATTAATAAACATTAGATGCAAGCATGAGTAGGATATAATCCACCATGAACATAAATATCGTGAAGGCTATGTTGATTTTGTTTCAACTACATGCGTGAACATGTGCCAAGTCAAGTCACTTAAATCATTCAAAAGAGGATACCACCCCATCATACCACATCATAATCATCTCAATAGCATGTTGGCACACAAGGTAAATCATTATAACTCATAGCTAATGAAGCATGGCACAAGCTGTTGGAAATATGCCCTAGAGGCAATAATAAAATGGTTATTATTATATTTCTTTATTCATGATAATTGTCTATTGTTCCTGCTATAATTGTGTTATCCGGAAATCGTAATACATGTGTGAATACATAGACCACAACACGTCCCTAGTGAGCCTCTAGTTGACTAGCTCGTTGATCAAAATATAGTCATGGTTTCCTGACTATGGACATTGGATGTCATTGATAACGGGATCACATCATTAGGAGCATGATGTGATGGACAAGATGAAGGAAATATGCCCTAGAGGCAATAATAAAGTTATTATTTATTTCCTTATATCATGATAAAGGTTTATTATTCATGCTAGAATTGTATTAACCGGAAACATAATACATGTGTGAATACATAGACAAACAGAGTGTCACTAGTATGCCTCTACTTGACTAGCTCGTTAATCAAAGATGGTTATGTTTCCTAACCATGGACAAAGAGTTGTCATTTGATTAATGGGATCACATCATATGTTGAATGATCTGATTGACATGACCCATTCCATTAGCTTAACACCCGATCGTTTAGTATGTTGCTATTGCTTTCTTCATGACTTATACATATTCCTATGACTATGAGATTATGTAACTCCTGTGTGCCGGAGGAACACTTTGTGTGCTACCAAACGTCACAACGTAACTGGGTGATTATAAAGGTGCTCTACAGGTGTCTCCAAAGGTACATGTTGGGTTGACGTATTTCGAGATTAGGATTTGTCACTCCGATCGTCGGAGAGGTATCTCTGGGCCCTCTCGGTAATGCACATCACTTAAGCCTTGCAAGCAATGCAACTAATGAGTTAGTTGCGAGATGATGTATTACATATCAAGTAAAGAGACTTGCCGCTAACGAGATTGAACTAGGTATTGGATACCGACGATCGAATCTCGGGCAAGTAACATACCGATGACAAAGGGAACAACGTATGTTGTTATGCGGTCTGACCGATAAAGATCTTCGTAGAATATGTAGGAGCCAATATGGGCATCCAGGTTCCGCTATTGGTTATTGACCGGAGACGTGTCTCGGTCATGTCTACATTGTTCTCGAACCCGTAGGGCCCGCACGCTTAAGGTTTTGATGATAGTTATATTATGAGTTTATACGTTTTGATGTACCGAAGGTTATTTGGAGTCCCGGATGTGATCACGGACATGACGAGGAGTCTCGAAATGGTCGAGACATAAAGATTGATATATTGGAAGCCTATGTTTGGATATCGGAAGTGTTCCGGGTGAAATCGGGATTTTACCGGAGTACCGGGAGGTTACCGGAACCCCCCGGGAGCTATATGGGCCTTAGTGGGCCTTAGTGGAAAAGAGAAGGGGCAGCCCAAGATGGGCCGCGTGCCCCTCCCCTCCCTTGGTCCGAATAGGACAAGGAGAGGGGGCCGGCCCCCCTCTCTCTTTTCCCCCCTCCGCGAATCCTATTCCAACTAGGATTGGGGGGGGGGGGAATCCTACTCCCAAAGGGAGTAGGACTCCTCCTGGCGCGCCTCTCCTAGGCCGGCCGCACCCCCCCTTGATCCTTTATATACAGAGGCAGGGGAACCCCAGAGACACACAACTTGATCCACGTGATCTTATTCTTAGCCGTGTGCGTCGCCCCCTGCCACCATAGTCCTCGATAATATTGTAGCGGTTCTTAGGCGAAGCCCTGCGACAGTAGTACATCAAGATCGTCACCACGCCGTCGTGCTGACGGAACTCTTCCCTGACACTTTGCTGGATCGGAGTCCGGGGATCGTCATCGAGCTGAACGTGTGCTAAAACTCGGAGGTGCCGTAGTTTCAGTGCTTGATCGGTCGGGTCGTGAAGACGTATGACTACATCAACCAAACGCTTCCGTTGTCGATCTACAAGGGTACGTAGATCACACTCTCCCCTCGTTGCTATGCATCACCATGATCTTGCGTGTGCGTAGGAAAATTTTGAAATTACTACGTTACCCAACAGTAGTATCAGAGCCTAGGTTTTATGGTTTGATGTTATGTGCACGAGTAGAACACAAGTGAGTTGTGGGCGATATAAGTCATACTGCCTACCAGCATGTCATACTTTGGTTCGGCGGTATTGTTGGATGAAGCGGCCTGGACCGACATTACGCGTACGCTTACGCGAGACCGGTTCTCCCGACGTGCTTTGCACATAGGTGGCTTGCGGGTGACTGTTTCTCCAACTTTAGTTGAACCGAGTGTGGCTACGCCCGGTCCTTGCGAAGGTTAAAACCGGCATCAACTTGACAAACTATCATTGTGGTTTTGATGCGTAGGTAAGATTGGTTCTTGCTTAAGCCTGTAGCAGCCACGTAAAACTTGCAACAAACAAAGTAGAGGACGTCTAACTTGTTTTTGCAGGGCATGTTGTGATGTGATATGTTCAAGACATGATGCTAAATTTTATTGTATGAGATGATCATGTTTTGTAACCGAGTTATCGGCAACTGGCTGGAGCCATATAGTTGTCGCTTTATTGTATGCAATGCAATCGCGCTGTAATGCTTTACTTTATCACTAAGCGGTAGCGATAGTCGTGGAAGCATAAAATTGGCGAGACGACAACGATGCTGCGATGGAGATCAAGGTGTCGCGCCGGTGACGATGGTGATCATGACGGTGCTTCGGAGATGGAGATCACAGGCACAAGATGATGATGGCCATATCATATCACTTATATTGATTACATGTGATGTTTATCTTTTATGCATCTTATCTTGCTTTGATTGACGGTACCATTATAAGATGATCTCTCACTAAATTATCAAGAAGTGTTCTCCCTGAGTATGCACCGTTGCGAAAGTTCTTCGTGCTGAGACACCACGTGATGATCGGGTGTGATAGGCTCTATGTTCAAATACAACGGTTGCCAAACAGTTGCACACACGGAATACTCAGGTTATACTTGACGAGCCAAGCATATACAGATATGGCCTCGAAACACAGAGACCGAAAGGTCGAGCGTGAATCATATAGTAGATATGATCAACATAGTGATGTTCACTAATGAAACTACTCCATCTCACGTGATGATCGGACATGGTTTAGTTGATTTGGATCACGTGATCACTTAGAGGATTAGAGGGATGTCTATCTAAGTGGGAGTTCTTTAAGTAATTTGACTAATTGAACTTAAATTTATCATGAACTTAGTCCCTGATAGTATCTTGCTCATGTATGTTTGATTGTAGATAGATGGCCCGTGCTGTTGTTCCGTTGAATTTTAATGCGTTCCTTGAGAAAGCAAAGTTGAAAGATGATGGTAGCAATTACACGGACTGGGTCCGTAACTTGAGGATTATCCTCATTGCTACACAGAAGAATTGCGTCCTGGAAGCACCGCTGGGTGCCAGGCCTGCTGCAGGAGCAACACCAGATGTTATGAACGTCTGGCAGAGCAAAGCTGATGACTACTCGATAGTTCAGTGTGTCATGCTTTACGGCTTAGAATCGGGACTTCAACGATGTTTTGAACGTCATGGAGCATATGAGATGTTCCAGGAGTTGAAGTTAATATTTCAAGCAAATGCCCGGATTGAGAGATATGAAGTCTCCAATAAGTTCTATAGCTGCAAGATGGAGGAGAACAGTTCTGTCAGTGAGCATATACTCAAAATGTCTAGGTATAATAATCACTTGATTCAGATGGGAGTTAATCTTCCAGATGATTGCGTCATTGACAGAATTCTCCAATCACTTCCACCAAGCTACAAGAGCTTCGTGATGAACTATAATATGCAAGGGATGAATAAGACTATTCCCGAGCTCTTCGCAATGCTGAAAGCTGCGGAGGTAGAAATCAAAAAGGAGCATCAAGTGTTGATGGTCAACAAGACCACTAGTTTCAAGAAAAAGGGCAAAGGGAAGAAGAAGGGGAACTTCAAGAAGAACAGCAAGCAAGTTGCTGCTCAAGAGAAGAAACCCAAGTCTGGACCTAAGCCTGAAACTGAGTGCTTCTACTGCAAGCAGACTGGTCACTGCAAGTGGAACTGCCCCAAGTATTTGGCGGATAAGGATGGCAAGGTGAACAAAGGTATATGTGATATACATGTTATTGATGTGTACCTTACTAATGCTCGCAGTAGCACCTAGGTATTTGATACTGGTTCTGTTGCTAATATTTGCAACTCGAAACAGGGACTACGGATTAAGCGAAGATTGGCTAAGGACGAGGTGACGATGCGCGTGGGAAACGGTTCCAAAGTCGATGTGATCACGGTCGGCACGCTACCTCTACATCTACCTTCGAGATTAGTATTAGACCTAAATAATTGTTATTTGGTGCCAGCGTTGAGCATGAACATTATATCTGGATCTTGTTTGATGCGAGACGGTTATTCATTTAAATCAGAGAAAAATGGTTGTTCTATTTATATGAGTAATATCTTTTATGGTCATGCACCCTTGAAGAGTGGTCTATTTTTATTGAATCTCGATAGTAGTGACACACATATTCATAATGTTGAAGCCAAAAGATGCAGAGTTGATAATGATGGTGCAACTTATTTGTGGCACTGCCGTTTAGGTCATATCGGTGTAAAGCGCATGAAGAAACCCCATACTGATGGACTTTTGGAACCACTTGATTATGAATCACTTGGTACTTGCGAACCGTGCCTCATGGGCAAGATGACTAAAACACCGTTCTCCGGTACTATGGAGAGAGCAACAGATTTGTTGGAAATCATACATACAGATGTATGTGGTCCAATGAATATTGAGGCTCGTGGCGGATATCGTTATTTTCTCACCTTCACAGATGACTTAAGCAGATATGGGTATATCTACTTAATGAAACATAAGTCTAAAACATTTGAAAAGTTCAAAGAATTTCAGAGTGAAGTTGAAAATCATCGTAACAAGAAAATAAAGTTTCTACGATCTGATCGTGGAGGAGAATATTTGAGTTACGAGTTTGGTGTACATTTGAAACAATGCGGAATAGTTTCACAACTCACGCCACCCAGAACACCACAGCGTAATGGTGTGTCCGAACATCGTAATCGTACTTTACTAGATATGGTGCGATCTATGATGTCTCTTACTGATTTACCGCTATCATTTTGGGGTTATGCTTTACAGACGGCCGCATTCACGTTAAATAGGGCACCATCAAAATCCGTTGAGACGACGCCTTATGAACTATGGTTTGGCAAGAAACCAAAGTTGTCGTTTCTGAAAGTTTGGGGCTGCGATGCTTATGTGAAAAAGCTTCAACCTGATAAGCTCGAACCCAAATCGGAGAAATGTGTCTTCATAGGATATCCAAAGGAAACTATTGGATACACCTTCTATCACAGATCCGAAGGCAAGACTTTGTTGCTAAATTCGGAAACTTTCTGGAGAAAGAGTTTCTCTCGAAAGATGTGAGTGGGAGGAAAGTAGAACTTGATGAGGTAACTGTACCTACTCCCTTATTGGAAAGTAGTACATCACAGAAAACTGTTTCTGCGACACCTACGCCAATTAGTGAGGAAGCTAATGATACTGATCATGAAACTTCAGGACAAGATACTACTGAACCTCGTAGATCAACCAGAGTGAGATCCGCGCCAGAGTGGTACGGTAATCCTATTCTGGAAATCATGCTGCTAGATCATGATGAACCTACGAACTATGAAGAAGCGACGGTGAGCCCAGATTCCGCAAAATGGCTTGAAGCCATGAAATCTGACATGGGATCCATGTATGAGAACAAAGTATGGACTTTGGTTGACTTGCCCGACCACTGCAGAAGATAGAGAGAAAATGAAAGATGTTCCCTATGCTTCAGCCATAGGCTCTATCATGTATGCAATGCTGTGTACCAGACCTGATGTGTGCCTTGCTATAAGTTTAGCAGGGAGGTACCAAAGTAATCCAGGAGTGGATCACTGGACAGCGGTCAAGAACATCCTGAAATACCTGAAAAGGACTAAGGATATGTTTCTCGTATATGGAGGTGACAAAGAGCTCATCGTAAACGGTTACGTTGATGCAAGCTTCGACACTGATCCGGACGATTCTAAATCGCAAACCGGATATGTATTTACATTAAACGGTGGAGCTGTCATTTGGTGTAGTTCTAAACAAAGCGTCGTGGCGGGATCTACATGTGAAGCGGAGTACATAGCTGCTTCGGAAGCAGCAAATGAAGGAGTCTGGATGAAGGAGTTCATATCCGATCTAGGTGTCATACCTAGTGCATCGGGTCCAATGAAAATCTTTTGTGACAATACTGGTGCTATTGCCTTGGCAAAGGAATCCAGATTTCACAAGAGGACCAAACACATCAAGAGACGCTTCAATTCCATCCGGGATCTAGTCCAGGTGGGAGACATAGAGATTTGCAAGATACATACGGAGCTGAATGTAGCAGACCCGTTGACTAAGCCTCTTCCACGAGCAAAACATGATCAGCACCAAAGCTCCATGGGTGTTAGAATCAATACGGTGTAATCTAGATTATTGACTCTAGTGCAAGTAGGAGACTGAAGGAAATATGCCCTAGAGGCAATAATAAAGTTATTATTTATTTCCTTATATCATGATAAAGGTTTATTATTCAGGCTAGAATTGTATTAACCGGAAACATAATACATGTGTGAATACATAGACAAACAGAGTGTCACTAGTATGCCTCTACTTGACTAGCTCGTTAATCAAAGATGGTTATGTTTCCCAACCATGGACAAAGAGTCGTCATTTGATTAACGGGATCACATCATTAGTTGAATGATCTGATTGACATGACCCATTCCATTAGCTTAGCACCCGATCGTATAGTATGTTGCTATTGCTTTCTGCATTACTTATACATGTTCCTATGACTATGAGATTATGTAACTCCCGTGTGCCGGAGGAACACTTTGTGTGCTACCAAACGTCACAACGTAACTGGGTGATTATAAAGGTGCTCTACAGGTGTATCCAAAGGT
This sequence comes from Triticum monococcum, assembly GCA_034509565.1. Taxonomy (NCBI): domain Eukaryota; kingdom Viridiplantae; phylum Streptophyta; class Magnoliopsida; order Poales; family Poaceae; genus Triticum; species Triticum monococcum. The sequence goes on along the minus strand of CM067843.1, from coordinate 745,452,791 downwards.
ACATGTTGGGTTGACGTATTTCGAGATTAGGATTTGTCACTCCGATCGTCGGAGAGGTATCTCTGGGCCCTCTCGGTAATGCACATCATTTAAGCCTTGCAAGCAATGCAACTAATGAGTTAGTTGCGAGATGATGTATTACGGAACAAGTAAAGAGACTTGCCGGTAACGAGATTGAACTAGGTACTGGATACCGACGATCGAATCTCGGGCAAGTAACATACCGATGACAAAGGGAACAACGTATGTTGTTATGTGGTGTGACTGATAAAGATCTTCGTAGAATATGTAGGAGCCAATATGGGCATCCAGGTTCCGCTATTGGTTATTGACTGGAGACGTGTCTCGGTCATGTCTACATTGTTCTCAAACCCGTAGGGTCCGCACGCTTAAGGTTTCGATGATAGTTATATTATGAGTTTATACATTTTGATGTACCGAAGGTTGTTCAGAGTCCCGGATGTGATCACGGACATGACGAGGAGTCTCGAAATGGCCGAGACATAAAGATTGATATATTGGAAGCCTATGTTTGGATATCGGAAGTGTTCCGGGTGAAATCGGGATTTTACCGAAGTACCGGGAGGTTACCGGAACCCCCCGGGAGCTATATGGGCCTTAGTGGGCCTTAGTGGAAAAGAGATGGGGCAGCCCAAGATGGGCCGCGCGCCCCTCCCCTCCCTTGGTCCGAATAGGACAAGGAGAGGGGGCCGGCCCCCCTCTCTCTTTTTCCCCCTCCGCGAATCCTATTCCAACTAGGATTGGGGGGGGGGGAATCCTACTCCCAGAGGGAGTAGGACTCCTCCTGGCGCGCCTCTCCTAGGCCGGTCGCATCCCCCCTTGATCCTTTATATACGGAGGCAGGGGAACCCCAGAGACACACAAGTTGATCCACGTGATCTTATTCTTAGCCGTGTGCGGCGCCCCCTGCCACCATAGTCCTCGATAATATTGTAGCGGTGCTTAGGCGAAGCCCTGCGACAGTAGTACATCAAGGTCGTCACCACGCCATCGTGCTGACGGAACTCTTCCCCGACACTTTGCTGGATCGGAGTCCGGGGATCGTCATCGAGCTGAACGTGTGCTAAAACTCGGAGGTGCCATAGTTTTGGTGCTTGATCGGTCGGGCCGTGAAGACGTACGACTACATCAACCAAACGCTTTAGTTGTCGATCTACAAGGGTACATAGATCACACTCTCCCCTCGTTGCTATGCATCACCATGATCTTGCGTGTGTGTAGGAAAATTTTGAAATTACTACGTTACCCAACACAAGACCCAATCCTAAGCACAGCTCAAAGATCGTGTAGTTCGTTTGCTATAGCTTTTCCGAATGTCAAGTATCATTTCCTTAGACCATGAGATTGTGCAACTCCCGGATACCATAGGAGTGCTTTGGGTGTGCCAAACGTCACAACGTAACTGGGTGACTATAAAGGTACACTACAGGTATCTCCGAAAGTGTCTGTTGGGTTGGCACGAATCGAGACTGGGATTTGTCACTCCGTATGACGGAGAGGTATCTCTGGGCCCACTCGGTAATGCATCATCATAATGAGCTCAATGTGACCAAGTGCTTGATCACGGGATCATGCATTACAGTACGAGTAAAGTGACTTGCCGGTAACGAGATTGAACGAGGTATTGGGATACCGACGATCGAGTCTCGGGCAAGTAACGTACCGATTGACAAAGGGAATTGTATACGGGATTGATTGAATCCTCGACATCGTGGTTCATCCGATGAGATCATCGAGGAGCATGTGGGAGCCAACATGGGTATCCAGATCCCGCTGTTGGTTATTAACCGGAGAGTCGTCTCGATCATGTCTGCGTGTCTCCCGAACCCGCAGGGTCTACACACTTAAGGTTCGGTGACGCTAGGGTTGTTGAGATATTAGCATACGGTAACCCGAAAGTTGTTCGGAGTCCCGGATGAGATCCCGAACGTCACTAGGAGTTTCGGAATGGTCCGGAGGTGAATATTTATATATAGGAAGTCAAGTTTCGGCCATCGGGAAGGTTTCGGGGGTAATCGGTATTGTACCGGGACCACCGGAAGGGTCCCGGGGGTCCACCGGGTGGGGTCACCTATCCCAGAGGGCCCCATGGGCTGAAGTGGGAGGGGAACCAGCCCCTAGTGGGCTGGTGTGCCCCCCCATGGGCCTCCCCTGCGCCTAGGGTTGGAAACCCTAGGGGTGGGGGCGCCGCATTTGGCTTGGGGGGCACTCCACCCCCCTTGGCCCCCGCCCCCCTTGGAGATTAAATCTCCTAGGGCCGGCGCCCCCCTAGGGGTCCTATATATAGTGGGGGGAGGGAGGGCAGCCGCACCCTAGCCCCTGGCGCCTCCCTCTCCCTGTCGTGACACTCCTCCCTCTCCCTGAGCTTAGCGAAGCCCTGCCGAGATCACTGTTGCTTCCACCACCACGCCATCGTGCTGCTGGATCTTCATCAACTTCTCCTTCCCCCTTGCTGGATCAAGTTGGAGGAGACGTCTTCCCAACCGTACGTGTGTTGAACGCGGAGGTGCCGTCCGTTCGACGCTAGGTCATCGGTGATTTGGATCACGACAAGTACGACTCCATCAACCCCGTTCTCCTGAACGCTTCCGCGCGCGATCTACAAGGGTATGTAGATGCACTCCCCTCTCCCTCATTGCTAGATGACTCCATAGATTGATCTTGGTGATGCATAGAAAATTTTAAAATTCTGCTACGTTCCCCAACACAAGCAACTATGATCTCTAATTGTCATTGCAAACATGTTTATTCATAATAAGCTGAATCAAGAACGAGGGACTCATCATATTTACAAAAACAAAAGAGGTCGAGTTCATACCAGCTTTTCTCATCTCAGTCGGTCCATCATATATCATCATAATTGCCTTTCACTTGCACGACCGAATGGTGTGAATAATAATAAGAGTGCACGTGCATTGGACTAAGCTAGAATCTGCGAGCATTCAATAAACAGGAGAAGACAAGGCAATGTGGGCTCTGGGTTAAATCAACAATAATGCATATAAGAGCCACTTCAACAATTCAATTATGGTCTTCTCCTACTGAACCCCAAATAAAAGAAAAGAAATAAAACTATTTACACGGGAAAGCTCCCAACAAGCTAAAGAATAACGGGAAATATTTTTGGGTTTTCTTTTTAATTATTACTACTACAGCAGAAAAATAAACTACTACTAATTTTTTTTGGTTTTTTCTTAAGGTTTAGCAAACACACAAGAAGAAAGCAGGAAAAAGAAAATAAACTAGCATGGATATTACAATGAAAAAGTATGAGCACCGACATCTAGCAATGAGTGTGTGTGAACATAAATGTAATGTCGGTGAGAAATATGTACTCCCCCAAGCTTAGGCTTTTGGCCTAAGTTGGTCTATGGCCACAGCTGGCCTAGCGGATATCCATAATAATAGTTGTTGGGGTCGTACTGTGATGAGGAAGAAGAAGGCTCCGATTGCCACTGGCTGGCAATCATCTCCGGATCCCACTGATAGTTAGACTGCCATGAAGGATCAAATTGTGGCTCCGGTTCTGGCTCCTTGGCTGGTGCAGGGTTCCGGTAGGCGTGAATAGCCATCAACGGAACAAGGTACGTGCCTACAGTCAAATCAAACAAAGAAGGAGCAGGCAGGATAATAGTCTCAGGATGATGTTTGTTAAAGAACAATTGATATTTAAGCTCTCCTGCCCTATTCTTAACAATAAAATCATATGCCACCATACGTTTATGATCTAGATAAACACGGGGTAGCACCTTTTCTTCCTTCTCAGCATGCCTAATAGGTATGTTAAAATGTGCAGCTAGGCGTGTGGCATAGACGCCTCCAAAGATGGGACCCTTAGTACGGTTCATACTTAACCGTCTAGCAATAATACCGCCCACACTAAAAGTGTTATCACTGTATAAACTGTGGTGCAGAATAATTATATCAGGGATACTAAGGTTTCCACTGTTTCCGTGTCCAATTAAACAACGACTAGCAAATAATGCAAAGTAGCGTAAAACAGGAAAATGTATGCTAGTGATTTGTGCATGGGAAACCCTTCTAGTTTCTCCTACAGTGATAGTATCAATAAACCCAGCCACATCATCATGATGTGGTTCTTCTGTCTTGCCCTTAAAAGGGGTTAAACAAATCTGACAGAAATCATAAAGTGACATCTCCTTATGCTCATCATATAAATGAAACTCCACCGTAGGTGGCGAGTTCCTAGAATGAAAATGAAAGTTTTGCACAAAAATATTTGTGAGTAAGAGATACTGATCGCATTGGTCATGGAGGAAAGCGGTGAGGCCTGCATTGTGAGCCAATTCATGAAAATATTCATAGATACCAGCTGCTCTCAAGAAATCTTCTGAAGGCCATTCACACGCCTGAATCTCCGCGGTGCGCGGCAAATTATACTTAGGCTTCGGTGCCTTTTCCTTCGAGCTTTGGCTCGATGAGCCCCTCAAAAATCTCCTCATTATTTTTCTAAAACAATCTGAAATTTTTAGTAACTTCAAACAAAAATGAACCAACTTCAATAATATTGATAGCAACTACTCCTACAAGTGCCTAGAGCCTAAATCAAGCATTAGAACTACTTGGAACCATATAAATTTGACATGCAAGCTCAAGAACATGGTCACCTATGCAGCACAAATTTGCAAAGAATAAAGCACTAGAACAAAAACTAATTGGACCAATGGAGGAGTCACATACCAAGGAACAATCTCCCCCAAGCAGTTTTGCGAGAGGTGCTTTGAGCAAGGAGATCGAAAATCACAGGAAAAGTGGCTGGAACTCGTGCTTGAGTTGGTTTTTCGGGTTTGTGTGAGATAGAGGAAGAAGATGGGTGTTGGGATAAGTGGAGGAGGGCCACCGTGGGCCCACGAGGCAGGGAGGCGCGCCCTAGGGGGGTGCCCACCACCCGCGTGGGCAGGTGGCAGCTCCTCCCGTGGTAATTTTTGCACGGTAAATCCTCTAATATCCCCGAAAAATCATATTAAATTGGCATGGCATTCTGAGGACTTTTATTTTCGGGATATTTTTATGTTTGCACGGATAAGTCAGGAAACAGACTGAAAAATACTATTTTTACTTTATTTGATATAAATAACAGAAAGTATAGAGAGGGTACAGAAGTTTGTGCTTCTAGTTTCATCCATCTCATGCTTATCAAAAAGAATCCACTAACAAGGTTGATCAAGTCTTGTGAACAAACTCATTCCGATAATCATGAAACCAGAGAAATTTCGAATAACACTAAGTTACCTCAACGGGGATATGCACATCCCCAATAATAAGAATATCATATTTCTTCTTGACAGTAGGAAGAGGGAATTCAAAACCTCCAAATATAATCGATGGAATTTTTCCAATAGAGTTGATACTATGAACTTGATGTTGTTTCCTCGGAAAGTGTACCGTATGCTCATTACCATTAACATGAAAAGTGACATTGCCTTTGTTGGAATCAATAACAACCCCTGCAGTATTAAGAAAAGGTCTTCCAAGAATAATAGACATACTATCATCCTCGGGAATATCAAGAATAAGAAAGTCCGTTAAAATAGTAACGTTTGCAACCACAACGGGCACATCCTCACAGATACCAACAGGTATAGCAGTTGATTTATCACACATTTGCAAAGATATTTCGGTAGGCGTCAGCTTATTCAAGTCAAGTCTACGATATAAAGAGAGAGGCATAACACTAACACCAGCTCCAAGATCACATAAAGCAGTTTTAATATAATTCTTTTTAATGGAGCAAGGTATAGTAGGTACTCCGGGATCTCCAAGTTTCTTTGGTATTCCACCCTTAAAAGTATAATTAGTAAGCATGATGGAAATTTCAGCTTCCGGTATCTTTCTTTTATTAGTAATGATATCCTTCATCTATTTAGCATAAGGATTTATTTTGAGCATATCAGTTAATCTCATATGCAAAAAGATAGGCCTAATCATTTCAGCAAAGCGCTCAAAATCCTCATCATCCTTTTTCTTGGATGGTTTCGGAGGAAAAGGCATGGGTTTCTGAACCCAAGGTTCCCTTTCTTTACCATGTTTCCTTACAACAAAGTCTCTTTTATCATAACGTTGATTCTTTGATTGTGGGTTATCAAGATCAACAGCAGGTTCAATTTGTACATCATTATCATTACTAGGTTGAGCACCATCATGAACATCATCATTAATATTTTCACTAGGTTCATGTTCATTACCAGATTGTGTTTCAGCATCAGACATAGATATATCGTTTGGATTATCAGGTGGTTTAGCAATAGGTTTACTAGAAGTTTGCACAGTTCTATCATTTTTCTTTTTCTTCTTTTTAGAAGAACTAGGAACATCAATATTATTTCTTTGAGAATCTTGCTCTCTTCTCTTAGGGTGGCCTTCAGGACACAAAGGTTCCTGAGTCATTCTACCAGTTCTAGTAGCCACTCTAACAGCATAATCATTTTTCTTACTATTCATTTCATCAAGCACTTCTTTTTTAGCCTTAAGTACTTGTTCTACTTGAGTGGTAACCATAGAAGCATGTTTGCTAACAAGTTTAAGTTCACCTTTAATATTAGCCATATGATCACCCAAGTGTCTAATCATATAAGCATTTTCTTTTAATTGTCTACCAAAATAAGCATTGAAGTCGTCTTGCTTAAACATAAAGTTATCAAACTCATCCAAGCACTGACGAGCAATTTTAGTAGGAGGGACTTCAACTTTATCATATCTATAGAGAGAATTTACCTTTACTACCTGTGTCGGGACATCGGGATCAGGAGGTTCTTCAGTAAATAAAGAATTGAGATCATATGTTTCTTCAACAGGCGGTATATTAAGACCATGTATTTCTTCAATAGGAGGTAAATTCTTGACGTCTTCAGCTTTAATACCTTTTTCTTTCATAGATTTCTTTGCCTCTTGCATATCTTCGGGACTGAGAAATAGAACACCTCTCTTCTTTGGAGTTGGTTTAGGAATAGGTTCAGTAATTGAAGCAGGAGTTGGCTCAGGAGCTGGCTCAGGAGGTGCCCAATTATTTTCATTTGTCAACATATTATTCAATAGGATTTCAGCTTCATCCGGTGTTCTTTCCCTGAAAAGAGAACCAACACAACTATCCAGATAATCTCTGGAAGCATCGGTTAGTCCATTATAAAAGATATCAAGTATTTCGGGTTTCTTAAGAGGATGATCAGGCAAAGCATTAAGTAACTTGAGAAGCCTCCCCAAACCTTGTGGGAGACTCTCTTCTTTAATTTGCACTAAGTTGTATATTTCCCTCAAAGCAGCTTGTTTCTTATGAGCAGGGAAATATTTAGCAGAGAAGTGATAAATCATATCCTGGGGACTACGCACACAACCAGGATCAAGAAAATTAAACCATATCTTAGCATCACCCTTTAATGAGAACGGAAATATTTTAAGTATATAAAAGTAACGCGATCTCTCATCATTAGTGAACAGGGCAGCTATATTATTTAACTTAGTAAGATGTGCCACAACAGTTTTAGAGTCATAGCCATAAAACGGATCAGATTCAACCAAAGTAATTATATCAGGATCAGTAGAGAATTCATAATCCTTATCAGGGACACATATAGGTGAAGTAGCAAAAGCAGGGTCGGGTTTCATTTTATCTCTAAGTGATTCTTTGTTCCATTTAATTAATAACCTCTTAAGCTCATATCTATCTTTGCAAGCTAAAATAGCGGCAGAAGATTCCATATCAAAAAGATAACCCTCCGGAATAACAGTCATATTTTCATCATCACTATCATCATCGTATTCAGATTCAATAATTTCTTTTTCTCTAGCCCTAGCAATTTGTTCATCAAGAAATTCACCAAGGGGCACAGTAGTATCAGGCATAGAAGCAGTTTCATCATAAGTATCATGCATAGCAAAAGTGGCATCATCAACAACATGCGACATATCAGAACAAATAGCAGAAGCAGATGTAGGTGTCACAAACTTACTCATAACAGAAGGTGAATCAAGTGCAGAGCAAGATGGCAGTTCCTTACCTCCCCTCGTAGTTGAGGGATAGATCTTGGTTTTTGGATCTCTCAAGTTCTTCATAGTGTCCAGCAGATATAAATCCCAAGTGACTCAAAGAATAGAGCTATGCTCCCCGGCAACGGCGCCAGAAATTACTCTTGATAACCCACAAGTATAGGGGATTGCAACAGCTTTCGAGGGTAGAGTATTCAACCCAAATTTATTGATTCGACACAAGGGGAGCCAAAGAATATTCTCAAGTATTAGCAGCTGAGTTGTCAATTCAACCACACCTGGAAACTGAGTATCTGCAGCAAAGTGTTTAGTAGCAAAGTAATATGATAGTGGCGGTAGCGGCAACAAAAGTAAAGACAACAAAAGTAATGTTTTTGGTATTTTGTAGTGATTGTAACAGTAGCAGCGAAAAAGTAAATAAGCGAGAACCAGTATATGGAAAACTCATCGGCACCGGATCAGTGATGGATAGTTATGCCGGATGCGGTTCATCATGTAACGGTCATAACATAGGGTGACACAGAACTAGCTCCAATTCATCAATGTAATGTAGGCATGTATTCCGTATATAGTCATACGTGCTTATGGAAAAGAACTTGCATGACATCTTTTGTCCTACCCTCCCGTGGCAGCGGGGTCCTATTGGAAACTAACGGATATTAAGGCCTCCTTTTAATAGAGAACCGGAACAAAGCATTAGCACATAGTGAATACATGAACTCCTCAAACTATGGTCATCACCGAGAGTGGTCCCGATTATTGTCACTTCGGGGTTGCCGGATCATAACACATAGTAGGTGACTATAGACTTGCAAGATAGGATCAAGAACTCACATATATTCATGAAAACATAATAGGTTCAGATCTGAAATCATGGCACTCGGGCCCTAGTGACAAGCATTAAACATAGCAAAGTCATAGCAACATCAATCTCAGAACATAGTGGATACTAGGGATCAAACCCTAACAAAACTAACTCGATTACATGATAAATCTCATCCAACCCATTACCGTCCAGCAAGCCTACAATGGAATTACTCACGCATGGCGGTGAGCATCATGAAATTAGTGATGGAGGATGGTTGATGATGACGACGGCGACGAATCCCCCTCTCTGGAGCCCTGAACGGACTCCAGATCAGCCCTCCCGAGAGGTTTTAGGGCTTGGCGGCGGCTCCGTATCGTAAAACGCGATGATTTCTTCTCTCCGATTTTTCTCTCCGAAAGCAAACATATAGAGTTGGAGTTGGCGTCGGAGGATTTCCAGGGGGGCCACGAGGTAGGGGGCGCGCCCTAGGGGGGGCGCCCCCCACCCTCGTGAGAAGGGTGTGGGCCCCCTGGTCTTCATCTTTGGCGAGGATTTTTTATTGTTTTTTCCAAGATGTTCCGTGGAGTTTGAGGTCATTCCAAGAATATTTGTTTTCTGCACATAAAACAACACCATGGCAATTCTGCTGAAAACAGCGTCAGTCCGGGTTAGTTCCATTCAAATCATACAAGTTAGAGTCCAAAACAAGGGCAAAAGTGTTTGGAAAAGTAGATACGATGGAGACGTATCATATACCTGTCAGTATTTGTGAGGATGTGCCTGTTGTAGTTGCAAACGTTACTATTTTAACGGACTTTGTTTTTCTTGATATTCCCGAGGACGATAGTATGTCTATTATTCTTGGAAGACCCTTTTTGAATACTGCAGGGGTTGTTATTGATTGCATTAAAGGCAATGTCACTTTTCATGTTAATGGTAATGAGCACACGGTACACTTTCCGAGGAAACAACCTCAAGTTCACAGTATCAATTCTATTGGAAAAATTCCATTGATTATATTAGGAGGTTTTGAATTTCCTCTTCCTACTGTCAAGAAGAAATATGATATTCTTATAATTGAGGATGTGCATATCCCCGTTGAGGTAATATAGTGTTATTTGAAATTTCTCCGGTTCCATGTTATTCGAAATGAGTTCTTTAACAAGACTTGATCAACCTTGTTAGTGGATTCCTTTTGATGATCATGAGATAGATGAAACTAGAAGGCACAACCTTCTGTACCGCCCTTTTACTTTCTGTTATTTATAATAAAAAATAAAAAAAAATATTTTTCTGTCTGTTATCTGATTACCCGTGCAATATAAAAATACCACGAAAATAAAAGCTCTCCAAATGCCCTAAAATTTAAATATGATTTTTTCTAGAATATTTGAGAATATTTGGCACTGAGAACACGGCAGGGGGTCAACCACCTGTCCACGAGGGTGGAGGGCACGCCCCCCAGCCTCGTGGGCCCACGGTGGCCCTCCTCCCCTTATCCTTTCACCCACACACTCCTTCTTCCTCCCCCAAACACGAATATCCAGCTCAAGCACGAGTTCTAGCTCATTTTGCTGCCATTTTCGATCTCCTTGCTCAAAGCACCTCTCACAAAACTTCTTGGGGAGATTGTTCCTTGGTATGAGACTCCTCCATTGGTCCAATTAGTTTTTGTTCTAGTGCTTTATTCATTGCAAATTTTTGCTGCTTAAGTGACCCTATTCTTGAGCTTGCATGTCAAATTTATATGGTCAAAAGTAGTTTTGATGCATGATATAGGCCCTAGGCACTTGTAGGAGTAGTTGCTATCAATATTATTGAGTTTGGTTCACTTTTATTTTGAAGTTACTAAAAAAATTCAGAATTTTTTAGAGGAAAAAATGCTTAGGAAAATGTTCCAAGGTGGTTCCTCAAGGAAGCAAGGACCCAGGCTTGCAATGCGTGATGCTGATGAAGAGCCATCAAGAGACGCTCCAGTGCGTCCTTGTGACTGGCCTTCTGAAAATTTTATGGATCGAGCAGGAATTAAGGAAGAATTTAACGCATATTTGCATAACGCCGGTCTTGTGAGTTTCGAGGAAGAGAAGTGTAGTCAGTATCACAATCTCACTAGTACCTTTGTGAGGAGGTTTGAATTTTCATCTTCACGTAATTCTCCAACTGTCCTGTTTGATCTTTATGAAAATTCTTATTCTATGGACTTAATGGATTTTACCACTGCTTGCAAACTTCCACAATGGGGTAGTATATGGGATCCTCGCAAATCTGTATTTAGAGATTTTCTTGCTAGCATAACTGTGGGAGAATCTAGAGATATAACACAAGCCACCATAGGGAGCATTCACTTTCCTGCTATACATTATTTTGCTCTCTTCATAGGTAGATGCATTAATGGTAAAGATGAGGCATGTCACATGTGTGTCCCTGACCTCAGTATTCTTAGGAGTGCTGTGTTAGGAGATAAGTCTTATAATTTGGGAGCCATTGTTGCACGTAGGTTGTATTTTAATAGATTTAATGGAGATTTCTTTGGAGGAATTTATGCAACCCGCATAGCTAATTTTCTTGGTATAGCCCTACACGAAGATGATATTGAATTACCTCCTTCTTACCTAGACTTTAATGCTATGGTTCAACACCAGTTTGTCGAGAGGAATGAATCACCTCTCCAGTATCGACTAATCTTTGACAGATGCCGTGCTGTTACACTCCCTGCTCCTGCCTTCTTTGATCATCAGGCAAAAGGAAGATATACTATTACCAGAGAGGAGGCGGATGAGTACGAGAGGAGAGCGGAGGCCGCTTGTCGCCACGCTGCAGCTCGGCAGGCGATAGCCGCTGCATCGCAGTACGACCCCAACTATTATTATGGATATCCGCCAGGCCAGCCATGGCCATAGACCAACTTAGGCCAAAAGCCTAAGCATGGGGCAGTACGTATTTCCCACCGACATTACATTTATGTTTATACACTCATTGCTAGATGTCGGTGCTCATACTTTTTCATTTGTATCATCCATGCTAGTTTAATTTCCTTTTTATGCTTTCTTCTTGTGTGTTTAATAAACCTTAAGAAAAACCAAAAAATAGTTGTAGCTTTTAATTAATTTACTTTCCATGCTTGTAGTATTAATTAAAAAGAAAACCCAAAAATATTTCCTGTTCTTCTTTTACTTGTTGGGAGCTTCCCCGTGTAAATAGTTTTATTTCTTTTCTTTTCTTTGGGGGTCGATAGGAGAAGACCATGATTAAATTGTTGAAGTGGCTCTTGTATGCATACTTGTTGATCTAACAAAAGAGCCCACATTGCCTTGTCTTCTCCTGTTTATTGAATGCTTGCAGATTCCAGCTTAGTCCAATGCACGTGCACTATTGTTATTATTCACACTATTCAGGCGTGCAAGTGAAAGGCAATTATGACGATATATGATGGACTGCCTGAGATGAGAAAAGCTGGTATGAACTCGACCTCTTTTGTTTTTGTAAATATGATTAGTTCATCGTTCCTGATTCGGCCTGTTATGAATGCAATGACAACTAGAGATCATAGTTCTTGTGCCATGCTTGATTAGCTATGAGTTATAATGGTTTACATTGCGTGCCAACATGCTATTGAAATGGTTATGATGTGGTATGATGTAACACCCTTGATGCGACTATATCTCCCACGTGTCGAGGCACGACTTAGAGGCATAATCGCATTGAAGGCATATGTCGCAAGTGAGGTAATCTTCACACAACCCATGTAATATAATAAGGAATAAGAGATACATAGTTGGCTTACAATCGCCACTTCACACAATTACATGAATAAAGCATTACATCAATCAAATACACTCAGGGCCCGACTACGGAGCCAAAATAAAAGAAGAACCCCAAATGCGACAAAGGTCCCCGATCGACCCCAACTGGGCTCCACTACTGATCAACTAGAACGAAAACAACACAAATGAACAAGGTCTTCAACGAGCTCCTCCTGAGCTGGGTTGCGTCCTCTGCACGGACTCATCGGCACCTGCAAACTGGTTTTGGAAGTATCTGTGAGCCACGGGGACTCAGCAATCTCGCACCCTCGCGATCAAGACTATTTAAGCTTATGGGTAAGGTAAAGGTATGAGGTGGAGCTGCAGCAAGCGACTAGCATATATGGTGGCTAACATACGCAAATGAGAGCGAGAAGAGAAGGCAAAGCACGGTCGATAAAAGTATGATCAAGAAGTGATCCTGGACTACCTACGTCAAGCATAACTCCAACAACCATGTTCACTTCCCGGACTCCGCCGGAAAGAGACCATCACGGTTACACACGCGGTTGATTCATTTTAATTAAGGTCAACTTTAGGTTTTCTACAACCGGACGTTAACAAATTCCCATCTGCCCATAACCGCGGGCACGGCTTTCGAAAGATCAAATCCCTGCAGGGGTGTCCCAACTTAGCCCATGACAAGCTCTCACGGTCAACGAAGGAATAGACCTCCACCCGAGATGTTCCGATCAGACTCGGTATCCCAGTACAACAAGACAGTTCGACAGGGTAAAACTAAACCAGCAACACCGCCCGAATGTGCCGACAAATCCCGATAGGAGCTGCACATATCTCTTTCTCAGGGCACACTCAGATGAGCTCTCCATACAACTAAAACCAAACCTCGAGTTTCCCCGAGGGGGCGTTGCACAGGACTCTAGTTCGGACCAACACTTAGAGGAGCACTGGCCCGGGGGGGGGGTAAAATAACGATGACCCTCAGGAGCACGACTCCCAAGGGAAAAGAAAAGGCTAGGTGGCGAATGGTAAAACCAATGTTGGGCATTGCTGGAGAAGCTTTACTTAAGGCGAACTGTCAAGGGGTTCCCTTTATAGCCCAACCGCGTAAGGGACGCAATATCCGGGAACATAACACCGATATGACGGAAACTAGGGCGGCAAGAGTGGAACAAAACACCAGGCATAAGGCCGAGCCTTCCACCCTTTACCAAGTATATAGATGCATTAATTAAATACGATATATATAGTGATATCCCAACAAGTAAACATGTCCCAACAAGGAACAACATCTCCCCGTTCCAACAAGGAACAAACTTCAATCTTCACCTGCAACTAACAACGCTATAAGAGGGGCTGAGCAAAGCGGTAACATAGCCAATCAACGGTTTTCTAGGACAAAGGTGGGTTAGGGGCTGAACATGGCAATTTGGGAGGCTGACAAGCAAGTGGTAGGCATCGTAGCAATGGCATAGCAAAAGAGCGAGCAAACTAGCATAGCAAAGATAGTAGTGATTTCGAGGGCATGATCATCTTGCCTGAAATCCCGCAAGGAAGAAGAACGAGTCCATGAAGAAGACAAATGGACGAAGACGAACGGGTCCTCACCAACTCGACGTTATCGGGACCAACCCGAGGAAGCAATCATCGGAAAAGAAGCACACAACATGGTAAACAACCAACACATCAACATGGCATGATGCACAATCGAGTATGATGCATGTCCGGTTTAAAGAGGGCATGGCATGGCAAAATGCACAAGCAATTCTACAAATTAAGTGGAGCACAATATGCAACGAGTTGCATATTGACGAAACACCATGTCAATTATTTAGTTCTCTCTCGTTTATGTACCCAACAAAATTAAATGTTGATTAACATGGCAAGAGGGTGAAGCAAATAAAAACTACCTATCTAGTCAAGGTTAAATGAGGCCGGAAGCAACAAACAACAATTCCGGAAAAACCTCATATGCAATTATTAGGTTTGGACCTGATCTGTCCTAAACACCATTTTAGAGTTGTTTAACATGGAAAGTGATGCCACTATGATAAACTAGGCAAAATTCTACCCCATTTACATATAAAATTTATTAAAATCGGAGTTACGGTTATTTAGTTATGAATTAAACCGTTTTAGCATGGCATAGGGGCAAATTTAATCAAACACCATTTTAAATATTTTAAACATAGGTGAAAGTTGGATATTATGAATCTACGCAAAATTCTGAGCAAGTTTCATATATAAATCATTTTAATCCGATGCACCATTAATTATTTATTAAATGCATGAAGTGCAAGGGGTTTTCTGTAAATCTGCAAATCTCTGGACAATTGGACAAATCTCACGCGCTGAAAAAAAACAGGACGGGCTGAATCCGGGGCAAGCCCAACAGAGAAAAAAAACAAAAAGGTGGGCGCTGGGGCGGCTCACCCTGGGCCATGGCCCGGTCGGAGGGAGAGGCAGGCCGGCTGGCCTGGCGCGGCGCGGAGGAGGTGGCCCGGCTGGGCCTGGCGCTGCGTTGCGCTAGGGAAGCAGGCCGGATGCGGCGCGCTCTGGGCCTGGGAGGCCAAGGCCCACGCGAGGAGGCAGTGGAGGCAGGCCGTCGGGCCGGCTGGAGATGGAGCTGGGCCGGTTCGGAGGAGCTGGAGGCGCTCGTCGTCTCTCCCGATCCGATCGGGATCGAAGCAGGGCGACGGTGGCGCTGGGAACTCCGGCGAGGTTCAAGGCGACGACGGCGGCCGGAGAGTGATGGGGAACGCCGGGGACGGCGCGGGGGCTGCCGGATCTGGGCGATGGCGAGGTGGATCGGCGGGCTGGAGGACGAAGGCGGGCGGGCAGGGTGCGGGATCCATGGCGGCGGGGTACTCCAGTGGCGGCCACTCCGGCGATGGCCGGACTCCAGCGAGGGCGGCGGGTGTCAGCGCGGCGAAGCAGAGGAAGGGCGTGGGCGGCGGAGATCTGAGCCCGGGAGGGCCGGACGTGGGCCCAAGCGGGCCGCGGCGAAGTGGGCGCCGAGCGCCACATGGCGGCGCGCCATTGGCGTGGGCGGCGGCGGCAGGCGACGTGGCGGCTCCCGACTGGCCGGGGCGACGTGGAGGGGAGCGGCGGAAATGTCCGGCGCGGTGCAGATGCGTCCGGACGCGCGGAAGAGGAGTGGATCTCGGTTTAGACCGTGAATTGATCCGAAATTTCGGGGAGGGGTGCTCTTATATAGGTAGAGGGAGCTAGGAGAGTCCAAATGAGGTGCGGTTTTCGGCCACGCGATCGTGATCGAATGACCAAGATGATGGAGCAGAGTTAGGTGGGTTTTGGGCCACTTTGGAAGGGTGTTGGGCTGCAACACACACGAGGCCTTCTCGGCCCTTCGGTTAACCATTGGAGTATCAAACGAAGTCCAAATGGTACGAAACTTGACAGGCGGTCTACCGGTAGTAAACCAAGGCTGCCTGGAAAGTCTCGGTCCAATCCGGAAATGTTTAATCCCCACACATGAAAGAAAGGTAGAAATGGGCACCGGAGGAGAACGAAGTGCCGGATTGCAAAACGGACAACGGGGAAAATGCTCGGATGCAAGAGATGAACATGTATGCAAATGCAATGCACATGATGACATGATACGCAATGCACAAGATGACATGATGAAATGCAACACGCAAGCGAATGACAAGGCAACAACAGCGAATAAGCGGAGGACACCTGGCACATCGGTCTCGGGGCGTTACATATGATATGGTGGTATCCTCCTCTGAATGATTTAAGTGACTTGACTTGGCGCATGTTCACGCACGTAGTTAAAACAAAATCAACGTAGCCTTCACGATATTTATGTTCATGGTGGATTATATCCTACTCATGCTTGCATTCGGTGTTGATTAATTTTAATGCATGTTCATGACTGTTGTCGCTCTCTAGCTGGTCGCTTCCCAGTCTTTTGCTAGCCTTCACCTGTACTAAGCGGGAATACTGCTTGTGCATCCAATCCCTTAAACCCTAAAGTTATTCCACACGAGTCTACTATACCTACCTATATACGATATCTACCTGCTGTTCCAAGTAATTTGTATGTGCTAAACTCTAAACCCTCAAATAAATATCCTGTTTTGTATGCTCGAATAGCTCATGTATCAACTAGGGATGTCTGTATCTTCCATGTTAGGCGGGTTATTCTCAAGAGGAGTGGACTCCGCTCCTCACTCGCGAGATAAATGGCTGGTCACCGGGATGCCCAGTCCCATGCTTTATGCAAACTAAATCAAAATAATTGCAAACAAAACTCCCCCTGGGACTCTTGTTAGTTGGAGGCACTCGTTGTTTCAAGCAAGCCATGGATCGATGCTTGTTGGTGGAAGGGGGAGTATAAACTTTACCATTTTGTTTGGGAACCGCCTATAATGTGTGTAGCATGGAAGATATCGACATCTCTTGGTTGTTATGTTGACGATGAAAGTATACCGCTCAAAATATTATTCACCTCTGTTTCAAAACCGAGCTCTGGCACCTATACAAATCCCTACTTCCCTCTGCGAAGGGCCTATCTATTTACTTTTATGCTGAGTCATCGTCCTCTTATTAAAAAGCACCAATTGGAGAGCACCGCTGCCATTTGCATTCATTACTGTTAATTTACATTGAATATGACTTGACTGGATCTCTTTTACTATGAATTACAATGTCTAGTCAATCCTTGGTCTTTAAATGGGCTCTGCATTTATGTTTTGCGGTCTCAGAAAGGGCTAGCGAGATACCACCTTGTTATATCATATTATGATTGCTTTGAGAAAGTGTTGTCATCCGAGATTTATTATTATTGCTCGCTAGTTGATTATGCTATTGATATGAGTAAACTTAAGACCTAAGCGTTATTGCGAATGTGGTTAGTTATAATCTTTGCTGAAAACTTGAATGCTGGCTTTACATATTTACAACAACAAGAGTAAACAGAGTTTGTAAAAGTTTTTCTTTTTCACTTTCAATTTGTCAATTGAATTGCTTGAGGACAAGCAAGGGTTTAAGCTTGGGGGAGTTGATACGTCTCTGTCGTATCTACTTTTCCAAACATGTTTGCCCTTGTTTTGGACTCTAACTTGCATGATTTGAATGGAACTAACCCGGACTGACGCTGTTTTCAGCAGAATTAGCATGGTGTTATTTATGTGCAGAAACAAACGTTCTCAGAATGACCTGAAACTTCACGGAGCAACTTTTTGGAAAATATAAAAATACCTGCAAAAGATGAAGGCCGGGGGCCACCACCTGTCCACGAGGGTGGGGGGTGCGCCTGCCCCCCTAGGGCGCGCCCCCTACCTCGTGGGCCCCCTGGTGCCTCTCCGACTCCAACTCCAACTCTATATATTGTGTTTCGGGGAGAAAAAAATCAGAGAGAAGAATTCATCATGTTTTACGATACGAAGCCGCCGCCAAGCCCTAAAACCTCTCGGGAGGGCTGATCTGGAGTCTGTTCGGGGCTCCGGAGAGGGGAATCCGGTGCCATCGTCATCATCAACCATCCTCCATCACCAATTTCATGATGCTCACCGCCGTGCGTGAGTAATTTCATCGTAGGCTTGCTGGACGGTGATGGGTTGGATGAGATATATCGTGTAATCAAGTTAGTTTTGTTAGGGTTTGATCCCTAGTATCCACTATGTTCTGAGATTGATGTTGCTATGACTTTGCTATGCTTAATGCTTGTCACTAGGGCCCAAGTGCCATGATTTCAGATCTGAACCTATTATGTTTTCATCAATATATGAGTGTTTTTGATCCTATCTTGCAAGTCTATAGTCACCTATTATGTGTTATGATCCGTTAACCCCGAAGTGACAATAATCGGGATACTTACCGGTGATGACCGTAGTTTGAGGAGTTCATGTATTCACTATGTGTTAATGCTTTGTTCCGGTACTCTATTAAAAGGAGGCCTTGATATCCCTTAGTTTCCGTAAGGACCCCGCTGGCATGGGAGGGTAGGACAAAAGATGTCATGCAAGTTCTTTTCCATAAGCACGTATGGCTATGTTCGGAATACATGCCTACATTATATCAATGAACTGGAGCTAGTTCTGTGTCACCCTAGGTTATGACTGTTACATGATGAACCGCATCCGGCATAATTCTTCATCACTGATCCATTGCCTACGAGCTTTCCATACATTTTTCTTCTCTTATTTACTTTCCCGTTGCTATTGCTATCATCACTACAAAATACCAAAAACATTACTTTTACTACTGTTACCTTTTGTTACCGTTACCACTACTATCATATTACTTTGCTACTAAATACTTTGTTGCAAATACTAAGTTTCCAGGTGTGGTTTAATTGAAAACTCAGCTGCTAATACTTGAGAGTATTCTTTGGCTCCCCTTGTGTCGATTCAATAAATTTGGGTTGAATACTCTATCCTCAAAAACTGTTGCGATCCCCTATACTTGTGGGTTATCAATGACTCCACCATATATGACATTGAGTGCATTTCTTATGAGAAGATGAGTGTGACCACCACTACCCCCACACATGAGAGCATGCCACACATCCTATGTGAGGTTGAGAGCCATTTGAGTGAATCCACCAACCATATGAGTGAGAGCATCCAAGAGGGAGTGACTAAGCCACAACACTTAGTGAGTGAGGTAGTTGAGACGGCATGTGAGGCCAGTATGATTTCTAATGACTTAACCTCTACTCCAAGTGTGTTTTTTTCTTTGGTGCTAGGTCTCCTACATGACGACATGCCTATCCTCGACGAGTCCATACCTCCAATGGAGACGATGATGGCCATTCAAGATGAAGATGACCATGACTTAATCTTCGAGACCTCACCTACAACACATGAGCGATGCTCCAAAGGTAACAGAGGTGATGGTGCTTCTCTTGTCCCACTAGTGGACTATATTACCAATGATTGCTTGCATGATGTTGACACACCTATTAGCATGCTTCATGCTAGTGCGACTTCCTCATGTCATGACTTGCCAATTTATGATGAATATGATGATGAGCATGTTGAGTTTCCTAGTTGTGATGCTATGCTCCATAGAATATCATGTGAAAATTCTATTGGTCACGTCATGTTTGGCAATCCATTGAACTTGTCATGTGCTATGAGTGAGATCTCTCATATTGCATCATTTCAATCTCAACATAGTAACTATGTATGCCCCATTAAAATAAATCTCATTTGCACTTATGGCATAGATGACGAGATGATGGTCATTGGGTTTTGTTTTTCATGTGATGATATTGCCATGCTTCCTTTACATGATTTGCGCAATTCATCTACTATGTCATTGCCATGATCACAATGTTCCAAGTATGCATTGTTTTGGATGTTGTCAATATTCTCCACGTGATGTTTCTACAAATGCTCATGAGGAGACCCCCATAGTTTCCTCATACATATTAGGAGATTTTGATGCATTCCATACTTTGCATGATTCTCATAATTGCTTGCACCATATGCATTCCACACATAACAATGCTCTAGATATTTCCCATGATGCATTGCACAATTTGAGTCTCCATTATGCTATACATAATAACAAACCTATCATGATGGATGACATGTTTCTATATCACACATCTCATTTATTTGAGCATTGGATATTTTGTGCTAACCGACACAAGCACGTGCGCATCATGATGGATGATGTGTACATATACCATGCACACACAATTTTCCCTTTGCTTTTGTTTTGTGTAGGTACTCATGAACAACTGTCAACCTCACAATCCCATGAGTTGCCGAAACGAGATCTTGAGAGCAACGACGATTGGGATCACGTGGATTATCATTCCCACCATTCCCTTCGCGCAAGGACTACGCACATCTCTTTTACTCGGCTCTCACGCGGCTTTGGGCTATATATCACTCGTTACGTTATGCCCATTTTCTCATGTTCACATTGCATGCTATGCCTCTTTCTATGATTTTGCCATGCAATTATGACCCTTGCTTGCACTTGCCCATGATTCATCATTATGTTACTCCTATGTGTATTTGCATGCTTGGTGGAGATCCCCCCATGCTATTGATGGTTGTTGTGTTGGGAGAATCATGATGTACCATTGCTATTTACATATGGCCTCTCGCCAATACATTGATGATATTTTGCTCATATCTTGCCTTCATGCATGTGATATGTCTTGTGCATTATTCATGCCCACCATTTGCACACGTGACATGCTTGACATGATTCCTTCTAGTATGTTGCATCTTCACACTACTAGCTTGCTTGACTTGATCACTATGATTGCTTTCTTTCTCGCATCATCCATGTTCCACTCTTACTCGCTTTCTTGGGTTGATGACATATATGTTCATGCCTCTCACTTGATTTGTCTTGATCATTGTCTCTTGTCTCCATTAGTGGCACCTCTCATATCCCTTTGTATTGAGTGCCAACTTTCTATGCTTATTGATCGTGGAGACTTGGACATATTACTTGTGATGCATGTTTGTTTGATTGATCCTATTGTATTTGGTTGTTCTCGCATCATATGCCTCCATACTATGAAAGGCTCCCTTGTCCTTTCTTATGATGAGCATGATGCATACAATTGTTGGGTATCTTACCACACGAATGATAGGTTTTGCACTTCCGCTAACCTCATTTGTTTTTCCGAGTGTTTGTCATGTTTTTTCGTTTTGAAGGATTCACAAGGTGGTATCATCACGAGAGAACTTGATCATGTGAAGGCATACACGATGTGCGACACCAACATTCTTGACATTCTCATAAAGGTGAACTCCTTCCCTTTGAGCCATCCTCAAATACGCATATTGGATGGGTCACTCTTTCATTATTGTTTCCTTCTTGTTGTCTACATGATACATCTCATGAACGCAGGAGTGACATTGAAGATTGGCTATATGGACCTTTACATTGAGGAGCGCTCACACTTATTGGATGCACCTTCCGAACTCCACTCATGCCACGACATCAAGCATTGGTACATCTACACTCCTTTGACACATTGCACCAACACACACACAGACAGACACACACACACACACACACACACACACACACACACACACACACACACATATATATATATATATGTTGATTGTGTTTCCTCATGTCATGCTCGATGGACATATCATCCTCACCACAAATTTGCATCTTATGCATGGATTGACACACATTATGATTGCATTGTTGCATCTTGTATTCCCATGTCATCCATGATTTATGAGATTGTGCATTTCCTTAGCAAATTTGTTGTGATCTACCTTGATGGCATATTCATACATCATGATCATATTGCCTACCATCAATTGCATGACAACATAGTCACTTTGCACACCAATTACCATGTTCATGCTTTTGATAAATCGTCCCATTATGACATCATTTTGCACAATGGACGCATTAATCGCATTCCTAACTTCTTTGTGCATACTACAAATGTTTTTGCTCCCATGAATGCTTTGCATATCATTTTACATCTTTTGGATAAGCATCATGTGTCTTGCCACGCACAATCTTGCCGAATGGACACATACTTACTTGATGGACACTTTGTGTGCACTAATCATTGTATTTCCGAGTGTCGCTTGTGTTTGCTCTTTTTGCATGTATACTCCTCCTGCGACACCTTGGAGTATTTGGATTGCGCCATGGCTTCCACTTCGTCCAACTACAAGTACATCCATGATAACCGTTTCCATAGTGATGAGGATCATGATCCGAGGTCGGATCTTTCCTAAAGGAGGGGGGGGTGATGAGGAGCATCCCATGTTCTTCCCCATGTACACTTCGACTACTCTCCAAGCCCCAAGGATACATAAGATGAGACCTCGACTATACACCATTGGACACAAGGTGAACTCGCTCCTCTTCGAACCGTCACTTTCCATATGTGAGACATGACTACTACCTCAAATATATGTGCTATGCATGACCAGGTACAAAGAGGAGGACCATGGACAAGGCGGCGAGGACACCAAGTACAAGGAGCTGCCAAAGAAGCTCCAGCGAGCGGACGTCCGGCCTCCACCGGACGACCAGCCAGCGAGCGGACGTTCAGCGCCTAAAGCACAGCCAACGCCAGCTACAGCACCTCCCAGCGAGCGGACGTCCGGCCACCTCCGGATGACCGGTAATATTAACGGAAGTCCGAAGACACCGAACGTCCGGTGCCTCTTCACAGAACGTTTTCAGCGGACGTCCGGCGACTAGCGGACGACCGGTCCCTCCTGAGCCACCGGACGACCGGTACCTGCCTGTGCGCAGCCGGGCCTTTGGCCTTGTATCCCTCTCCCACTTACCCCTTCGTGACTCTAGACTATATATACTCCTCCACCTCCACTGTTTGAGGGTTAGAGTTGTGATAGCTCATATTAGAGATAGAACCTCGCTTATCCACATCGGATCTACTCCACGAGAGAGACCGCGGCCCCTCTACGGAGAAGATCCCATTGAATTCAAGACCCCTTTTTGGGTGGCCTCCATCAAGACCTCCTTTGGAGAAGAATCGGTTATTGTGTATCGTCCCTTGTTGAGCGTGGATCTTGTATCTTCTTTTGTGTTCATGGATCTAGCACATGTGTGATGTTTGAGTGATTCTCTCATGTTTTCCTCGTATTTCCCCTCGTGTTCTCCGTATTTTTCATGGGATCCATTTCTTTAGTGAAAAATGGGGCATCTAGGTTTCACCCTACATCAGCCGGTCATATGATACTCAATGGGTTCCAGATCCTGCGAAGGCGGTGGTAGGAGACGCGTGCTCCGCTCGCCGATCAGGGGATGGCACACGGCCAGATGGAAGTTCCGCCAGTCATTGGTCAAGCGTTTCACCAGGAGAAGCCCACGATGCGCCGCCAGGGGGCTCGCATAGTTGAAGATTCCATTCTTGTTGGGGATAAACTTGGTGAAGGTGAGGCGCTCGCCGCCGGTCTGCTGCGCACGAAGCCTGAAGAATCGCGGAGGGTCGTCGGATTTCGTTTTCTTGCGCAGCTTCGGTATTTTCAGGGGTATCGCATCCGGTCTGTCGAAGGCACCAAGGAGGAAGGAGGGCCGGCGGCGCGCGTTCTCCGGCGAGATGCCGACGCGTCGGAGGAAGGCCGGGGAACTGATGAGGCGAAACCAACGTGTGCACGTGCCCGCGCAGCGGATGAGGTCGAGAACGCCCGGTGCCACGCGCGCGAAGATCTCGCGTAGCAGGTCGTCCGGGAGCACGCCGACGGCGTCCGCCGCGAGTGCCTTGGCCATCAAGCTTTCGATGGATCTTGTGCTTTGCTTGGATAGGACGTTTTTTTTTGAGCCAAAAGTGGAGGACGCCGCGGGGCATTGGGCCGGTAGTAGAACAGCCCATTACTCGTAGAAGTAAAATCAGCCACAGCAATTAACTTTCCCTAAAAAAAATGCTACAGGAAGGAAATTAAGCAACACACACCACTTCTGACGAAAATTAAAAGGGTGTTTGTTTCCAGGGACTTATTGGTTTAGGGACTTAAAAAAGTTCCTATAAGTCCCATCTAAACCAAACAGGAGGGACTTATAGAGACTTAAAGTGGTGATTTGGGACTTATCAAAAAAGACTCTTAGGGAGGAACTTATAGGGACTTATAGTGATGTTTTGGGTCTTTTAGCATGTCATTTAATAACCTCTAACCCATGATAAGTCCTTGTAAACAAACAGGTAGGGACTCGGGACTTATAAGTTGGGACTTAAAAAATTCCTAGGACTTATGAAACAAACAAGGCCTAAGCAGCACAGGGAGACACTTCTGAAGAGAATTAATGACATTAATTTTTCTTGCAGAAATATATATGACCTGCATCTCCAGCTCAGTCCGTACAAGTTTTTCTTCTGCAATCACGAGAATATCTGGTTCTCAGTGTAATTTCATTGAGTACACCATCTACGCTTCCTATCCCCATCCACCTCCTCTACGTGGAGGTGTGGAACAAGGCATAATTCACCTCCCGGGTGTTGCGATGTGCCGGTAGCGCAGCTCGGCCCATTTGTTCTTGTCAGATAGGCTAAATAGAGCCGTGTCTATGGAGGGGACATGACTGGCTTCTCAAGCATGTCGCCACCATCGCCTTTCCTCGCCATCGTGGACGATGATACTGCCTTACTTATCTGTCATGTCTAGGGCCGCCGCCTTGTCGAAGCTCCCAAACAATGCCCCGGTCTACATCTTTCTCGCCTCATGTCAGGTGCCGCTATGAAGGATTCACCGTCGTCTCTACACCCCAACTCTTTCGCGCAGCTTTGTTGCCATCCTTATGCGCTTACAGATCCACTGGAGTTGTCCTTGTTGAGTCGAGCAGCACAACTTCGAGCTCCGCATGCCACTATTGCGTTGTAGGTTGCTGACGACAAGAACACAGCTGACGCGCTCCCCCGCCTCAGCCGACCATGTAACAAGTACAACAGAATAAAACTACCATTTGTGAAGGACTTCCTAGAAAAACATGTAAGTGCAGTATGGATTTAGTTCTCCTTCCTAATGTTTGATTCTTATGGAGTAACTTCATTTTCTTCCTCATCTAGCTTCAGCACTTGGAGTATTCTTGCTCATCTAGCATCAACACTTTGGAGTAATTCAGATTTTGTGTTCCAAATTGCTTCAGGGTCTCGACAAGTTCGAATAATTGGGAACTCTAGCATTGGAGAACTTTAAGTAATGCATCTTCTAAAGAATCAAATTAGTTTTTCCAAAAAATGATTTTTTCCTTATAGTAAATTATGCATTTACTTTTCTTCCTAATTCAGATTTATATTCCATTTTTTCACATGGTCTGTACAAGTTGGAGTTCAGCATCGCAAGGAAAAGAAGAACTTAATGTACCATTGTAGTTCATCATGGCAAGCAAAAGAAGACCTCCAAGTAATGGGTCACTACAACACTGTGTTACAAATGTAGAAAAATTCGAGAATTTAGAAAACACTAAAGTACTGGATTACTGAGTGTTTACTATCGAGAAATAGTCACTTCGAACTGGCTACTTTGAAACTATCCAGGACTTGATTACATTTCCTGTTGAGTGAATGTTATTGTCAAATAGAAATAGTTAGCATCCAGTTTTCTTCCCTGGCTTTTTCATTCAAGTTTTTAGTACAATTTCTTGTTGAGAACATCTTCTTTTTAGTCATTATGCACATCTTTACCGAGGAATTGACAAGAAAAGAATGAAAATGTACTAAAAAAAATAAGTGGTGAAGGAGGAGAAGAAGAAAAGCAGGAGGAAAAGGAAAAGAAACAAGTAAAGAAAGAAGAAAAGCAGTAGCAAAGAAAGAAAGAAATGAAGAAACCAGAAGAAAAGGAAAGAAGAAACGAGTGAAACAAGTCATGCACGTGAAATTTGAAACAACACAACGGCAGGGGGGGGGGGGGGGGGCAACTGGACCAGCCCAGTTGCGGGGCGTCTTCAGCAAGAGGAACAGCTCCACCCGCGTAATGCGAGAAATAGGGGCACCCGTTCACACGTACCGTGTTGGATACTCCTCAAACACGCAACCTCCAACATGCTTTCGATGGCTATTGTGCCGGTCTCTTACGGAGGGTTTTCTCCACCGGTTGTGGCAATCTTGCTAGATCATTTTTTTTTCTGTTTTTTCGTTTGATTCCCTTCTGTTTCTTTCTTTTAGTTACAAATTCATGATCTTTTTCTTAATTCAGGAGCATTTTTACAAAATCATGAACATATATTTTGATTAAAAACATTTTTAAAATTCGTGTTATTTATTGAAATTCATGAACATATTTTTCAAATTTATGATTTGTTTAAATTCATGAAGATTTTTTGAATTTGCAAACATTTCCAACACGCAATTTTTTACAGTTTGACAAGCTTTTAAAAATTCATGAACAGTTTTGAAAACAAAAATTTTTTTGTAATTGTGAACATGTTTTCAAACTTATGAACTTCTTTCTGAATTCACGGCCATTTTTAATAATTCGTAATCAATTTCAAAATCATGAACAGGTTTTCAGATCACGAACATTTTCTGAATTTGCAAACACTGTTTTGAATTATGTAAATATTTTTTCAAATATATGAAAGGTCGGTCCAAAGCCCGCCAAAAGGCACTTGAGATGGGCTGGTCAAGTAGGTGCAGCTAGCAGGCCTGCACTAGGGGTTAAGTAGTAAGTTTGGCTGCGTTCTCAGCATTGAAACGGACAAAGCCTGCAACCATTGTCTCAGAAAAAGAAAAAACTAAGCCTGCAACCAGTGTCTCAGAAAAAGGAAAAAACTAAGCCTGCAACCACACACGGGACGGAGTAGGTCACGGAGACCTAGACACGACTTGCCGCCTGCCCCTGCCGCCCGGACCACGCGAGAGGCGTGCAGGATGCGGCCGCGCCCCCGGGCTCCAGCAGGCCGCAGCTGCCGTTGTCTGTGCCAACGCGGTGCACGCTGGCCGGCCGGACCTTTGGAATTTGGAAGGTTAGTGTGACGCTGCTTGCCGTTGATCGATGGAGATAAACCCTACGGTCAGTTCATGAATCATGATATCATCTTTACTTCACTGTTCTTCCAATATCTAATCTACATTTTTCATGTTAGAAAGTGAGTGAGCTTTCTCAAAGCGTCATCAAAATCAAGATTCGCTTAATAATTTTGTAGTATAAAATAAGTTTGAAGTATGTTAGAGTAGAATAAAATCTGTAGGAAATTTATAACTTTAACTAAGGTTTCAACTCTTTGACGTTCATAGTAGGGAAGCTATTCGAGAGATCTATTTTTTTCCAACCATGAACTATTGTTTTCAACAAGCTTGTTCGGGATCCATTAATGTTTTTTTACATATTTCAATGACAATCAGCATGGCTTAATTAATGGATTATGGATGGGCTTAGGCCCATATAAGACAATAATCCCTAGTTAATCTCTAATGCCCATGCATATGTACGACAAGTGGTGGGAAGTGTGGGAAGTTTAGTCCCATACTGCTACAGTAAGAAGAGTGAGACCTTTTTATAAAGGCTGCTCTACCACTTGCTATTGGGAGCTTGAGAATAGGAACTGTACACGCGCGCTCCTCCTCCTCCGGTTACGGAAATGAGCCGAGCCGAAGCTTATTTTTGCCGCTCAGGAATGGTTAATTAATCTCGTATTAATTAACGAGTCGCTTGCGGACCTAGGCGATCCCATCCCGACGACCGCGTGCACGGTTGGTCAGGAGAGCACGTGCCTTCGGAACCCTGTTGTTCGAGATCCTGCCCGGGAGAACGGCAATAAGGTTTTTGGGGAGCGTCTCGACGTGACTGCTCCCGATCCGTCCCCAACTCCGTTCGCCTCTGCTTCCACTACTCCTCTGCATCGACACCATGGCCGACGACGCCGCCGCTAAGAAGAAGGCCACGGACGACGCCGAGGCTGCTGCTGCCGCCGCCGCGTTGGCCTGGCCAACCGGAGGGTATGATCTGTTCATCCCTCGTTTACTCGTACTTATGCTAGCTGTATATGTGCTGCTCATAGAAGGTTCGATTCTATGTTCTGTACGTGCTAGTATGCTTAGGTATTGCTATGAGATGGATATCTTTTATGCCATGCTTACTGTTTACTCGGAAAAGTGCTAATATTTCCAACAATCCAAAAACCTTATTTTAGGCACTTTTCGACTCAAGGCTTTGCTGCTACTCTGAAATCGGAAAATTTTACCGGGACGCATTTTAAGCGTTGGCAGACTAGGACCACCTTGTGGCTCACAGCGATGAACGTGTTCTAGGTTGGTGGTGTGTCCTTCACAGAAACGATTGCTCCTGAACAGGAGAAGGCGTTTAAAGAGGCAACCACAATCTTTCTGGGAGCAGTCGTGAGTGTGATTGGAGACAAGTTGGTTGACGCCTATATTCATATGGGGGTTGACAAAAACTTGTGGGATGCGCTCGAAGTCAAATTCGGCGCAACTGATGCTGGCAGTGAGCTGTATGCCATGGAGCAGTATGATTACAGGATGGTTGATAACCGTTCTGTATTGGACCAGGCTCATGAGATACAGTGCATTGCTAAGGAGCTGGAGCTCCTGAAGTGTGAGTTACCGGACAAGTTTGTTGCGGGTTGCATTATTGCAAAACTCCCTCCTAGTTGAAGGAACTTTGCTACTTCTCTCAAGCACTTGAGACGTGAATTCTCTGTTGAGGATGTCATCGGTCATCTCAGTGTTGAGCAGAACTCGAGAGCAAAGGATTCACACGTGAAAGGGGCAGAGGGTTCTTCTAGTGCCAATGTGGTGCAGAAGAACTTCCACAAGTTCAAGGGAAAGAACTCTGTCCAGCAGAATACTACCTTTAAGAAGAAGGGTAAGAAAAAAGACAAAAAGAGAGATGACTGCTTTACTTGTGGTTCAGATGAACATTGGGCAAACAAGTGCCCAAACAAGTACAAGAAGCCAGCACAGGACTCCAAGTCTGTGAATGTCACTCTGACCAACAATGATGCGGCATCTGGGTATGGTAATCTGTTTACCATAATTTCAGTTTGTCAGTCCCCCGATTGGTGGGTTGACACTGGGGCCAATATTCATGTGTGTGCTGATGTGTCTTTGTTTTCTTCCTACCAGGTCGCACGAGATTGTTCCACCCTTGATGGGGAATGGCTCGCATGCTTCTGTTCATGGTGTTGGCACGGTAGATCTGAAGTTTACTTCGGGAAAGATCGTGCAACTGAAGAACATGCAGCATGTCCCCGCCATAAAGAAGAATCTCGTTAGTGGCTCCCTTCTATGTAAAGAAGGGTTTAAGTTAGTATTTGAGTCTAACAAAGTAGTCGTATCTCGGTATGGACTATTTGTTGGAAAAAGGATATGATTGTGGTGGCTTGTTCCGCCTTTCCCTGGAGGATTTCTGTAATAAAGTCATTAACCAAATTCATTTAATGTGAACGAATCTGAGGTTTGGCATTCATGTCTTTGTCACAGAAATTTCGATTGTATGACGCGGCTAGCTAAGAAGGATTTAATCCCGAGTTTCACTTTAGCCAAAGGCTCTAAGTGCCATGCGTGTGTGCAAGCTAAGCAACCTCGTTAGCCTCACAAGCCTGCGAAGGGGAGACACCTGGCACCATTAGAGCTCATACATTCAGATCTCTGTGAGATGAATGGTGTGTTGACTAAAGGTGGAAAGAAATACTTCATGACTCTGATCGATGATTCCACTAGATTCTGCTATGTATATTTGTTAAATACTAAGAATGAGGCTCTAGACTACTTTAAAGTCTATAAGACTGAAGTTGAGAACCAACTTGAGAAGAAAATAAAACGAGTCCGGTCTGATCGTGGTGGAGAGTACTTTTCTAATGAGTTTGATTTATTCTGTGCGGAACATGGTATTATTCATGAGAGGACGCCTCCCTACTCACCCCAGTCAAACGGGGTTGCCGAACGGAAAAACCGTACTCTAACTGATTTGGTTAACGCCATGTTAGATACATCGGGTTTATCCAAGGCATGGTGGGGGGAGGCTGTATAGACATCTTGTCATGTCCTGAATAAAGTTCCCATAAAGGATAATGAGACTACTCCCTATGAGCAATAGGAAAAGAAAAGAACTACACTCTCTTACTTGCGCACTTGGGGCTGTTTGGTGAAAGTCAATGTGCCGATAATCAAAAAGCGCAAGTTGGGACCAAAGACAGTGGACTGTGTTTTTCTTGGCTATGCCAAGCATAGCGTTGGCTATAGATTTCTAGTGGTGAAATCTGAGGTACCTGGCCAGAACGTCGGTACAATTATAGAGTCTAGGGATGCTACATTCTTTGAGGATATTTTCCCCATGAGAGATATGCAAAGAAACTCTAGACTGGAATCTGATGAGACTCCTGAACCTGCTATTCCGATGGAATACTATGAACATAAAAGTGATAAGAGTTCTATGGAGGATGACGAGGAAGCTCCTGTTAGGAGCAAGAGATAGATGACTGCAAAGTCCTTTGGTGATGATTTTCTCGTGTACCTCGTGGATGATGATACTCCCAGCTCCATTTCAGAAGCTTATGCATCTCCGGATGCTGACTACTGGAAGGATGCGGTCCGTAGTGAAATGGATTCCATCTTGGCTAACGGGACATGGGAGATCGCTGATCGTCCTTATGGTTGTCGACCATTAGGATGTAAGTGGGTGTTCAAAAAGAAGCTTAGGCCCGATGGTACTGTTGAGAAGTACAAGGCTAGACTTGTGGCCAAGGATTATACCCAGAAAGAAGAAGAGGATTTCTTTGACACTTATTCACCTGTGGCTAGACTGACAACCATTCGAGTGTTACTCGCTTTGGCTGCCTCGCATGGTCTTCTCGTTCATCAGATGGACGTTAAGACGACTTTCCTTAACGGAGAGCTAGACGAGGAAATTTACATGCAACACTCGGATGGCTTTGTAGTAAATTGTCAGGAAAGAAAGGTGTGTAAGCTAGTGAAATCTTTGTATGGCCTGAAACAAGCGCCTAAGCAATGGCATGAGAAGTTCAACACTACTCTGACATCTGCTGGCTTTGTTGTGAACGAAGCTGACAAATGTGTATACTATTGCTATGGTGGGGGCGAAGGAGGTATACTGTGTCTGTATGTCGATGACATACTGATATTTGGGACCCACCTCAAGGTCATTGAGGAGGTCAAGTCTTTTCTATCTCACAACTTTGAGATGAAGGACCTAGGCGTGGCTGATGTTATTCTGAACATCAAGCTACTGAGAAATTCTGAGGGTAAAATTACACTTTTGCAATCCCACTATGTTGAGAAGATTTTGAGCCGTTTTGGATATTCGGCTGCAAACCTTCTGCAACACCATTCGAAAGTTCGAAGGCACGGCTGTAGATCAATTGAGATATTCTCAAGTGGTTGGTTCACTGATGTACCTAGCATGTGCTACTCGTCCTGACATCTCATTTGCTGTGTGCAAACTGAGCCGGTTTGTTTCCAATCCGGGAGATGTGCATTGGCATGCTGTTGAGCGAGTGATGCGTTATTTGCAAGGTACTGCGAACTATGGAATTCACTATTCTGGGTACCCGACGGTACTTAGGGGTATAGTGAATCGAATTGGATATCTGATGCTGATGAGATGAAAGCCACAAGTGGACATGTCTTCACACTTGGTGGTGGTGCTGTTTCCTGAAAGTCTTGCAAGCAGACGATCTTAACCAGATCGACTATGGAAGCAGAACTCACAACATTAGACACATCATGCGTCGAAGCAATATGGCTTCGAGAGCTTTTGATGGATTTGCCAGTGGTTGATAAACCGGTGCCGGCTATCCTTATGAACTGTGACAATCAAACAGTGATTGCCAAGGCTAAGAGTTCAAAGGACAACATAACATCCACAAAGCACATAAGAAGAAGATTAAAATCTGTCACAAAATCAAGAAACTCCGGAGTAATAGCGTTGAATTATATCCAGACGGCTAAGAATCTGGCAGACCCTTTTACGAAAGGGCTATCACGGATTGTGATAGAAAATGCATCAATGGAGATGGGTATGAGACCCACGTAAGTTGCCATGGGGGTAACCTAACCTATGTGATCGGAGATCCCGTGAATTAGGACCTGGGAAAACAATCCAACGGTCAACTGAGGAGAGTATCCTTAATTAACCCACTTCGTTGGAGATGCAATAATACTCTCAATTTTGTAAGGCAGGCTAACTTTTGTCTTAATGTGTTCCAAAGCTTATGTAAGCAAGATGCTAACCTACAGAGCATTCTTTGGAGGACACACCTATGTGAGCCCGACTGCTGGTCACAGTCTATGAGATTGGGTGATCTCTAGGAAGCTCATGAGAAGGTATGGAGTATGACTAATAAGCTCCACCCGTGGGGTTTAGCCTTCAGCAGCCACGTATCAGCGACAATAGGCGAAACTTATACACGCCAAACTGACAATTCAAGGCATAGTCCATTGTTCAGTTGTGAAGAAGTCTAATCCTATTGCTCTAGGTGGAAGTTCAACTTAACAGTCTCCACTGAAAATTCTGGTATATCAAACATTGTTTGGAACAGTTGACAAACTTATGTGCCTCGAGATCTGGTGGGGGATTGATGGATTATGGATGGGCTTAGGCCCATATAAGACAATAATCCCTAGTTAATCTCTAAGGCCCATGCATGTGTACGTCAAGTGGTGGGAAGTGTGGGAAATTTAATCCCATACTGCTACAGTAAGAAGAGTGAGACCTCTTTATAAGGGCTGCTCTACCACTTGCTATTGGGAGCTTGGGAATAGGAGCTGTATACGCACGCTCCTCCTCCTCCGCCGCCCGCCTCGCCACGCCACGCCTCGCCTCGTCACGACACGCGCGCGCGCCGCGGGTTGCGGGAATGAGCCGAGCCGAAGCTTATTTTTGCCGCTCAGGAATGGTTAATTAATCTCGTATTAATTAACGAGTCGCTTGCGGAAACGCCACTGTCCGAGACGTTGGACCATGGGCTGTTCGCGGACTCGGACATGGGCCAGGCCCAGGCCCATCTACCTGACGGCCTATATAAGGAGGAGCTGGCCAATGGAGTGAACCCTAGTTCGGTTCACTCAGTCCCTCTTGCGTGACCTAGCTGTCATCTACTGTTCCTCACTCTGTGCTGCCTCCGACGACCCCATCCCGACGACCGCGTGCATGGTTGGTCGGGAGAGCAGGTGCCTCCGAAACCCTGTCGTTCGAGATCCTGCCCGGGAGAACGGCAATAAGGTTTTTGGGGAGCGTCTCGACGCGACTGCTCCCGATCCGTCGCCAACTCCGTTCGCCTCTACTTCCACTACTTCCTCTGCATCGACACCATGGCCGACGCCGCCGCCGCTAAGAAGAAGGCCACGGACGACGCCGAGGCTGCTGCCGCCGCCGCCGCGTTGGCCTGGCTAACCGGAGGGTATGATCTGTTTATCCCTCGTTTACTCGTACTTATGCAAGCCGTATATGTGCTGCTCATAGAAGGTTCGATTCTATGTTCTGTACGTGCTAGTATGCTTAGGTATTGCTATGAGATGCATACCTTTTATGCCATGCTTACTGTTTACTCGTGGATAAGTCTAATTGGAAAAATGCTAATATTTTCAACATTAATTAGGAGAAAGTTAAACGCTTTCAAGGGAAAAATCATCCTAGATGAAACGGAAGAGGAGGTAATGTGCTCAAGGGCATTTATCTATTTACGAATGTTTACATTCTCCCTAGATTTTAACATGTTCCTTTTCTTATAACTTGAAGGCTGGAAAAAATATTCAAGAAGATTAGGAAAGATGTATTGATATTTCTCAAGTCATCGTGTCTTAAATGGTTAGTTTAATTTTACTTTGCTGATAAACTTATCATAATTATGTGTGTGATGGAATTATCTTATAACAAGATATGATTCTGCTTTTTTAACACTATATATATGTTTGTGTGGTCAATTTTTAAAAATGACAACCATTAGTTCCTACACATCTCCCCGAAAAAAAATTCTACACGTCATTGCCCCCTCTCATGTTTTATCTTGGCTCCGCCCTGGCTGACCATGGGGGCCTCACGTCATCCTATAGGATCTACATCCATGACTTCGACATCAAATAGCGAACAGTCGCAGCTGAAAGATCAACTTGAATATACATTTAGAGAGATAAGTTTCCACTATGAGAACTATATTAATCCTACTTCTAGAACAAGAATTAGCAGATATTCAACATATTTTCTAGTTCATCGGTGTACTTTAATGGCATAATCTACAAATAATGTATCTTTATATGAGCATATTAATTTAATACTACAGCCATTGTATAATTTGAAAACATATGAGATCCCCTTAATACACAGATTTGCATATTACGAGAGCAATAAACTGTTCTTGAACAACCATGTCGCAACAAAATGGCATCTGGTCGGAGCAATTTTCAGCACCAGAAAAGAAGACTTGGTATGCACTATACAGACACAAATCAACTCGTGCTTACGAGATATACACTATGATATAGAGACCACGAGGCCCTGTTTGGCGGTCGACAACAAGTGGTGATGCAGCCATGAACCTCGAGCATGACGGCGCCTAAATCATCTTAGCCTCATGTGATGAGCCAGCAACGTTACCCGACCAGGGCGCCGCTCCCCCACGACCCATATGGAGGCTTTGGCGGTTGGAGGTGGAGGCAGCCCTACGTGCGATGAGAAGGGAGGGGATGGCAAGAGGGGGCGACCGGACGAAGGAAGGATGCCACACTTGACAGGGAGACGATGATAGCTAGACAATTGGGGGCCGTTGGAAGGCGCCCGCGACACGAGACGAGGTCGCGGCAAGGCGGGAGGAGGTTGGCGTGACCATGCAGTAAATTTGGTATATGGTCTGGGGCAGTTTGATTTGAACTAAAAGTCAAAATTGCCCTCACTACCAAGACAAATGTCAAAGTTACCCTATAAATTTCTGGCTGGTACTTCTACGCATAGGGTGCCATAAAATTTCTCAAAATCTAACCCTTTTTATGGTCATTGTGCAATAAATTAGCCCATGCAAATGCACAGGTTAGCGACTCGTGTTTCTAATAATTGTAGATTTTTTGTAGCTTTTCTACATTTTTAGGGCACATTAGGTACTTTTAGAATATAATATTATACTACATTTCTTTGTCTTCTAGAGTTCTTATGTTTCGAGCATCTTGTCACTTCAAAATCAGAATATGAATTATGTGTTCATGTATTGAGTGTTTCCGTCTTTAATACCTGGTGACCTTTTTATTTTGCAAATAACGAGTGCTAATAGTACGGCATAGTTAATGTTTGTTAGTTTGCTAATATACCAAATCTTAATTCAAGTCGGTATATATTGTTTTATCTTAACCATCCATTAGCTTTGTACAATATGAACCACAGAAATTATGTTGCTTCGACATTGCATAGATGGATTATCGCAACAGCTATATGTGAGTTGACAAAATTTGCAATTTGGATAAATCGATTTTGTGGAAGGATGAACGGTTGGAGGAGAAAGAATGCTGGAGGACGAAGAAAGAAGGATGGCCGTTGGATCTAAATCGAATGACCCAGAAAATTGACTTACCCAATATAAATTTTCAGATGGCTTACGTATATAGCTGGTCACATAGATTATTCCACCTATCCTAATCATGCGTTAGTTTCCTTTCACGCAAATAGTACAAGGACTCGAACTCATCAACTATCTAAAGTCTAAAACCTGGACACACCATCAAGAGCAATGTCCAACATACGGTCTCCTATATATCTGTCCAGGTTTTAAATTTCAGTTTCAGAAATATTTCAGCACCTGCCCTAATTAATGAATTTCAGCGATTTTGGTTTGCATTTTAGTCAAATGACTAAAATATTCACTTGAAATTCAAAAAAGAAATCTGATTTTTTTTGTGTACATCTGAAATGACTGAAAGGTAAATATTTTGATGTCTACTGAAATTATTGAAACTCAATACAATTCATCGAAATCTGACTGAAAGTTAAAACCATGCTATCTGTACCATGTGAACTTTACAACAGAGAGTTGAATTATTGATGGAATAAGAAATGTATCAATCACAGCCTTCTTCGGCTGCCAGAATATCATGTCAGTAGAGCCAAATTGCTACGTACTACTATACATGCCGTGGCTTACATCGGCTATAACTTCATGGACAGAAAGAGCGCACATATCAATACGTCATGGCTTACATAGTTACATTGGCTCTAACTTCATCGACAGAGAGTGTACGTGACTAACCTTCTCAGTAGCAAAGCAACCAGAGCGAGATCATATGCAGCATTGCTGCATCCGTCACCGGAATAGCGGCATACATTACCCTGACAAAGCAATGCTTAACCGAGCATTGGAGTGTCCTCCTACGACTTGTTTGTTAATTCCCTTTGATTTTGATCTAAAATGTTGGAGCTTTGTTTATCTTAATTATATAGTATGCTTTGCCAGTGTTGCAGTTCACACTCATGGTTTGTCTCTGAGACTATAAATTAAGTGACTTTCATCTGCCAATGCACTGGTGCCAATTCACAAAATTTCAGTGACACGACAAGCTAGAAACACACACTGACCGTCCGCCCAGCCATGGCTCCTTGCCGCCTTCACCCTGTCCTCCTGCTCCTGGCGGTGGCCGTACTTGGTGCTGCTGCTGACTACACACCGTTTGATGCAGCGTCCGTCTGCTCAACGGAGAACAACTACACCGACGGCAGCGACTACAAGATCAACCTCGACCAACTCCTCCACGACCTTCGTGACGGCTGCTACCAGCGCTACTCGAACGAGGAATTTTCCGGCCACGCCGACTTGTTCGATGGTGGGTTCGACTTCATACGTCCCGGGAGCTACGGCGATGCCATGAACGACACGAGTTGGAAGCTGATAGTATGTTTTGATCCCAATTTTCAGACTTGGTAACGGTACTGCTGAATCTCAACTTCTCTTTTGTGCATTGATCAGGAGCTGACTTGCCTCCGCGCTGTTGGAATTTTGCTAGTAGGCCTTTGGCCCAAAGCCCAACTAAAATTCTGAAATTCTCTTGGCCCATTCATGCACACATGTAAGTGGAGTGAGTGAGGCTAAAGTTTAGTCCCACATTGGAAGTTGAGAGAGAGTTGCACCTCTTTATAAGGTGAGCTCTTCTACCACTTGTATGAGCATGAGAAGAGGAGACCTACACGTGCGCTCCTCCTCCTCTCTCGCCTCGCCACGCCACGCCTCGTCACGATGCGCCGCGGGTTGCGGGATTGAGCCGAGCCGAGGACAGAGCTATGCACGTTGTCTATATTTTTGCTGCATGGGAAAATTAATGAGTCATTAATTAATAATTAATGGACGCGTTAATTACTGAACCGTTTCCGATTCTTTTGGATCGTGACGACCCGGCCCGCAATATATATAGTCAGGCAGACGTCTACCCTAGCCGCCGCTTCGTATGGTTTCTCATCACCGTTCCAGATCATTGCGCCGCCAAGCTAGTCTTCTCCATCCCTCCTTCCGGCGTGCACCGCAAGAAGGGACAGCAGGCCTCCGGAACCCCGCCTCTCGTGATCCTGTACGGGAGAGGGGCGATCAGGTTTTTGGGGAGCGCACTCGCGCGACTGCTGGCAGCGACGACTTCGCGAACGACGACTTCTTCCCCGACCTCGGCAACCTCATCCTCGACGACATGGGCAACAACATCAACGCCGGGGGTGCTGCACCCGCTGCACCGTATGTGATTCTATCCTTCCTGTTCGAGATCGTGGTAGAATTCATGTTTCTAGTATGTGCCCTAGATGTGATATGTTCATCTGCTATGCTAGTTCGCATGATTAGTTTAATCTCTGCTGTTGTGGTCATGATTTATATTCTGTTTATTCGGATTAAATCTCGTAGTAATTTGCTCATATATTCAACACGCGCCGCCCAAAACGACGGCTCGTCTTGGCAGTGTGTGCCGCCGTCACTGGTTCCGTCCTACTGTTGATCTGCATTAGCATCTCAGTGCGGCTCTTTTCACACCACCAAGAGAGGACTCCATGCGGGGGCCGAATTCACGGTTTTGACCTTTTTTTCTAAACTTTAGTGCGATCTGACTTTGATCTGAATTTTTTTCGTAATCTGACCCTTTTCCTACCGCCATCGTCCTTGGCGATAGGGTAACACAGCCTGCCGCCGAGGGCTATGGCGGTAGGACTTGACTGCGCCGTCACGGTTTATTGAGTTAAAAATACCATATTGCCATAGTCCTTGGCGGTAGGGTCTGGAACGTATATATAAAGCGTGGCGCCTATTAAAAATGAAGCACTGTGGTGGCGAGTTGGCTAGTGCGTGCACGTTTACTAGGCTGGTCTTGGGTTCGAGCCTTGCTAAGGGCATTTTTTGTTTATTTTTATTTCGGCCAGTAAACAATAAACAATTTGTACAACTAATATTAGTTTATGAATTATTGATAAAAATATTGTTTTACTTATCTGTAAATGTTTTATAAAATCCCCGCAAAGATATAAAAAAATATGATGTGATAAAAATGTGTTCAATTAATGTTCAGGTATAGATTATTTATAAAAATATTTTTTTGAAACTGCTCAATCCATCTTAAACTGCTCAACACTTTTTGAATCAGTCGGACTTCTAATTTGCAGTTTGTATATGTTCTTTTGAAACTTGTGTTCTGACACCGGAACCCAAGAAAGGATGAAATACGGTTCTATGACCATTTTTTTGTCCTCTTCCATATCAACAAATAATTTGCTTACCCAGTGGTTGTACTACTTCCTGCTATTTTTCTTAGTTAGTTTAAAGTTCGGAAGACCATTGCACACCACGATTTGTATCAGTGTTTGCATGATAATACTGTGAACGAACTTACATCGTATTTGATCTTACTGGAGAGCTCATCTTTGTATCGCAAAATTTATAACATAGTAGCAACTAAACTAGAGGACTTGGAGGTGCGTGTGTGTAGTGGTTTGAGCACAGAGCCGGCCAATCTTAGTGCTGCTCAGAATAAACATTTACTTTTAATTAAACAGTTCAAAATCAAGCATAAAGTGCTTTTATTCCGATAATTTGTTGCAAACAATTATTAATTACACACCATCTGTAGCTCTTTTGGCAAAACAACATGAAAGAATACTCATAATTAACATAGCTAGTCAGAGACAGACAACAATAGAGTTAAACAAAGCAAAGTATAATGAGCGCGTAATCTTCATGATGAGCAAAGAGTAAAAATGCTCTCTCCCATGTATGTTACAGATATAAGCCGCAAAAAAACTGCAAAAAAACAAATCTTTGCGGGAATTTTGTAAAACAGTTACATATAAGTAAAAAAATATTTTTATAAATAATCCATACCTTAACATTAATTGGACAATTTTTTTATCACATCATATTCTTTTATATCTTTGCAAGGATTTTATAAAACATTTACAGATAAGTAAAACTATATTTTTATCAATAATTCATATCTAATATTAATTATACAAATTGTTTATAGTTTATTGGGCAAAAGAAAAATAAACAAAAAATGGCCTGAGCAAGGGTCGAACTGAAGACCAACCATGTATACCTGCATGCGCTAGCCAACTCACCACCAGACTGCTTCAAATCTAATGGATGCCACGCCAGATATATATATTCAAACCCTACCGCCAAGGACTATGGCGGTAGGGTATTTTCAACCTCAAACGGCCGTGACGGCGCAGTCAAGTCCTACCGCCATAGCCCTCGGCGGTAGGCTGTGTTACCCTACCGCCAAGGACAATGACGGTAGGAAAAGGGTCAGATTATGAAAAAATTTCAGATCGAGGTCAGATCGCGCTAAAGTTTTTAAAAAGGGTCAAAACAGTGAATTTGGCCCCATGCAGGGTGAATAAAGAAGGAGACGACGAGGCCATGGAAAGCGAGTTCAGGAAAGGGACAGGAGGACCCAGGGTCCCAGGCAGTTCCATTATAGCGAGCTGGCAGCTGCAACCGACAACTTCTCATACGACAGAAAACTTGGGGAAGGTGGGTTTGGCTTAGTGTACAAAGGGTTCTTGAAGGATTTGAGAATTGAGGTGGTGGCTATCAAGAGAGTGTCCAAGGGCTCCAAGCAGGCGAGGAAGGAGTACGCCTCTGAGGTGAGAGTCATAAGCCGGCTTCGGCACCGCAACCTCGTGCAGATGGCTGGTTCCACGCTGGCGGTGAGCTCCTCCTGGTCTATGAGCTGATGCCCAACAGCAGCCTCGACGACGTTCACCTTCACGGCTCGGACAATGTACTATGGTGGCCTGTCAGGTCAGATGATTTTAATTTAGCTGCCGCTTTTTTTGGATTCAACGCCGCTCTCTCCCTCACTCCTGTGCTCTCATTCCTCTTGCTCTCACGCATCTCTGTGGCTCCGCCTAGCTCGACGCCACTGCGAACGACAACAGTGGTCGCCTCCCTTCCGCCATGCCTTCCTGGAATCACGGGGAATCGAGCTCAGACTCTGACTACGACATCACTAGCATGGACCTGGGGCAGTGGGTAAGTTATTTTCTTGCCCACGACTAGGGTTTGGGTTCTTTCATAGCTAGGGTTAGGGTTCTTGGTGAGCTGGAGTTAGGTTTCTTGCTGAGGTAGGGTTAGGTTTCTTGTTGAATTAGGGTTAGTGCAATTGGGGATTGATCTTTTTGATTTAGGTGAGATCAGGGATTAAAACTATTATTGGTCTTGTGGATGCTGGAGACCCCTGACACCATTGCGGAGCCCCATTTTTTGTGGCCAACTTGAGGATTCTGAACCCAGACGCATGCTGCACCACATGAGGCCTATTAAGTGTGTGGCTTTTGAAGGAATTTCAACTAGAAGACGTTTCTATGGTTGTCTAATGCAGGTTATGTACCAACTTTTCCTCTAAATTTAGCAATAGATCTATTAATTACATCTGTTCATTTTCTGAACCCATGCATTAGGTAGCCAATTTTAATGAAAATGTCTTGTACTATAAATTCAGTGTCATGTTTTGAATGTAAAGAATTTGTAGAAGAAGCATATCCAGTTAGTAGAACTGACTGAATATGTATAAGTAGCAATTTGAATACGTAGATTCAGTAACTGGATATGCACTAGTATAAGAAACTGAATATGTATAAGTAGCATATTTAGTAATTGAATGTGATGCATTTGTAAAACATAGTGATTGCTCAACCCATTCATTAATATCAATAGGAGATTCAAGGCTGCACGAGATCGACTACACGAGACTCAGTTGATCGATTAAAAGCATCACCAACACTACTTTTACTGTGGTGACTGTGCGTCTAGTGATAAAACCTGACCCCGTGAACTATCTCCAGCGGTTGTTCTTGGTTGCGTGGTAGAAATTTTTTATTGGCGCTAGAGTAGAATACCGCGTGTCCCAACTTGTGCAACTGTTGCTAGCGGCCCGTTCGATGATGTTGTGACTGCCAGCGCAGCTGCTGCAACAACGTTGAGGAACTGCGGGACTTGTTGCAAGGGAGTGGGGCATGAGGCACTCCCTGTTGCATGGGGCGAGAAGGGTTGTGAGCTGGCGGAGTAAGTTTGTAGGAGAGTTTGGGGCACGTGGAGCCAAAACCGTTTTGACCATGTTTAATGGACAATCTAACAAAAAGGAGAAGGACAGGGGTCGCTAGTCAGAAAAGCTATAACTATCAGTTCAAATTTAAAATGAGTCAAATCTTTCCAAATAGGATTTGAAACTATGACCTGTCAGTTAACAGCCTACCACTGTGCTACCCCTGTTTTAACTGTTAAGGGTAAGGAGTTCAAAAAAAAAAAAACTGTTGAGGGTCAGAGTTAGTCAACAAACTAAAAACAGATTTGTTTTTACACTATGGCAGTACAACAAAGTTGATTTCTGCATAGAAAAAATATATTACATCCGTCCCAAAATACTTATCTTAGATTTTCATAGATATAGATGTTCTACATACATTCGTATCTAAATACATCTATATCTAGATAAATTAAGAAAAGTAATTCACGACGAAGGAAGTACAATTTGACTATAATAATATGGTACCACGGAGATGTTGTATACATCTAAGACAGATGCTAACCGTTGAAACTAAAGCTAGGGTGCCGTTGCAATCAAGCCCACACCACGGTACCATTATATTGGCTGCTGAGCGGTGCTGGTGCAGGAGCTGTGACCCGTATCGGAGTCTGGCATGGGAAGAGGGCCGGCCGGATGGCCAACCGGCGGCAACCTCTCCGGAAGCGGCGCCTCCAACCGCAGCACGTTGATGGCCTGCCGTATGGACGGCCTTAGGTTCCGGTCGTGGCACGTGCACCAGAGACCGACGACAAGCACGCGCTCCACCTCATGGGGATCAAAGTTCCCATCCAGCCGCACATCGGCCGCGTCGAGGATCCGCCCTTGGCCGTACAGCTCTGACACCCGCTGTGCCAGGTGAATCAGCGTGCCGTCCGGTCGAGACATGGTGGGCCTCCGCCCACACGTGATCTCGAGCAGCACGACTCCGAAGCTATAGACGTCTGACTCGGTGCTGGCTCTCCCGGTGACGGTGCACTCCGGGTCCATGTACCCTAGCGTGCCGGCGAGCTCCGTGGTGTGCGACCCTTTGTCATGGTCGACGAGCCTGGCAAGGCCGAAGTCGTCAAGCTTGGCGTTGAATGACGCGTCCAGCATCACATTGCTCGTCTTGATGTCCCTGTGCAGAACGCACTCCTCCCAGTCCTGATGTAGGTACAGAAGCGCAGAGCCTATCCCCAGCACGATCTTATGCCTGAAGTAAAACCATTAGATACGATCATCAGACTGTAAAACTCGCTGGTGATCCCCGAACAAATTATTAAGACACACTCCCAGTGTAAATTATAATATTATAATGTGTTATATTAAGTTAGTTAAATTAAGGTCACCGTCATCTGACCTGACTGTCCACCATAGTACATTGTCCGCGGCGTGAAGACGGATGTCAAGGCTGCTGTTGGGCATCAGCTCATAGATCAGGAGGAGCTCGCCGCCGGTGTGGCACCAGCCAAAGATCTGCACAAGGTTGCGGTGCCGAAGCCGGCTTATTACCCTTACCTCCGAGGCATACTCTTTCCTTCCCTGTTTGGAGCCCTTGGACACCCTCTTGATAGCCACTTCAATTCTCAAGTCCTTGAGGAACCCTCTGTAGACCGAGCCAAACCCGCCTTCCCCGAGCTTTTTGTCGTCGGAGAAGTTGTCGGTGGCAGATGCCAGCTCGCTGTAGCGGAACTGCCTGGCTCCGGTCCCTTTCCTGAACTCGTTTTCCATAGCCTCGTCGTCTTGTTTCGAGGGAGCCCTCCTCTCTAGGCGGCACGAAAAGAGCCGCACTGAGATGCAAATGCAGATCAACAGTAGGACGGAACCAGTAACGGCGGCACACACCGCCAAATTGAGCCGGTGGTTTGGGCGGCGCGGAGGCAACTCAGCTCCTGATCAATGCACAAAAAGGAAAGGGAAATTGAGATTCAGCAGTACCGTTAGTCCGTTACCACGGCGGAAATTTGAGATTCAGCAGCTCATTTGGAGGTCGACCTGCAGACCGGATGTCGATTGAATCGGGTCTGGTGATGATGTAGCAACCGTACCTCATGTAGCTAGCTTGGGAGGTGTTTCGATTCATTCTCACGTGTGCGATGATATTAAGACAGGCTGTGCACTCTCTGGGCGACAAGTCTCTGGAGCACTGCACCAGGCCGTACAACACCTGGGAGTCGCCGTGCGAGTCCACGTATGTCTGGCTCCCGTTGGCGAACCGCCGTGGGGACCCGGCGGCCTCCGACATGAGCTGGGTTACCAGCCTCCATCTCGTCTCGTTCGTGTTGGTGTCGCCGTCGCTCTCGGTAACCACGTCGGAACCATAGAGGCACATGTTGGCGTAGCCGGAAAATCTCGAGCGTCCGTAGCGTAGGTAGCAGCTGTCGTACATGATGCCGGCATCCCGGCTGTACGGGCACGCTTTGGTCATCATGTAGGACGGTGCCGCCTGCAA
Source organism: Triticum monococcum (assembly GCA_034509565.1). Lineage (NCBI taxonomy): Eukaryota > Viridiplantae > Streptophyta > Magnoliopsida > Poales > Poaceae > Triticum > Triticum monococcum. Next base: position 745,408,809 of record CM067843.1, on the reverse strand, counting down.
GCAGAGCTGGCACATTGTCCAGTCAGAGTCGGCGTAGCACATTGCTTGCCCGAATACCTGGTCGGGATAATTGCCGTGGCTGGCCTCGAAGAAGCCGTCATTCCCAATCGCGCCGTCGCCAAGGTCGTGAAGAAGCTGGTCGAGGTTGATCTGGTACTGGCTGCCGTCGGTGTAGTTGTAGCTCAATGAGCAGACAGACGCCGAATCATACGGTGTGTAGTCAGGATCAGCAGACCCAGCACAAAGTGCGGCCGCCACGGCCAGGAGCAGGACCGGGTGGAGGTGCCAAGGAGCCATGGCTAGACGGCCGGCACTGAAATTTGGTGGAATCGGAACTGCTGCATTGCTTGAATTGCAGATGAAAGTCGTTTTATTTATACTCTGAGAGACACCATGTGAACTAGAACACCGGCAAAACATGTAAGGTAAGCAAAGCTCCAAGATTTTAGAACGAGCCGTAGGAGGACATTCCAATGCGCGGTTAGCCTTCCTTTTTTTTCTGAGGATGATGCATGCAGCTGTATATTCAGGCGGCGGATGCAGCAATGCTGGTTTGTTTTGCTATTGACAAAGTTAGGCACACTCTTTCTGCGAATGAAGTCAGAGGCAACGTAAGCCATGTCAAGTTAGGGTGTGTTTGGATTGTCGTTTCCTTTCAAATATACCTCTGTAAAAATACAGACCTCGGAGGGTCGTTTTGTCTCCGGCCGGAAACTGTTCAGCGGCCAGTAAAATACAACTGTAAATTAAACACACCCGTAGTGATACCGATCCCAAGCGCGGCCTTAGATGTAAGCTATGACATGTAGATGTACGCAATGTAGCCCTGCTTTGTTTTTCCTTGAGCCAAAATTTGGCTCTACTAACATGGAGTTCTGGTTGCAGAAACAAGGCTGTTATTACAATATTTGTTATCCCATCACCAGTTCAACTCTTTGGTGTAAAGTTCCCAAGGCACAGAAACGAGACGACATAAGTTCTTGATGGGCCAAAATCACAAAAATCGACCTTTTTAGTAAAAGTTTTGCATGATATATGATCCTATTCCGAAGGTTTTCTCAATCTAACATGCTTTACAAACACCGCTCAGCCAGACTTTTCGGGAAATGAGCTAACGTCGTAGTCAACAGTGTTTGCCGCAGCTCCATGCTCGACCAGTCACTGCTAATCGCGCTAATGCGGACAATGGCAAACGCCACGGAACGAACCCAGCATTTCTACCCAGACCCAAATACCATGGCCTTGGGCGCCGGTGTTTGCCCCTCAAGTGGTTCAGTGTCCCTTTGGTTTGCGGTCGGTTGGGCCACCCAACTACACACTCAGGCCCCAGCCTTGTTCTACAGCCCACTACCCACCCGAGCTGCTGCTCAATCTCCTATCGCATTGCTCTAAAATGGCTCCATTTGTTCGTTCGCTCAGTCCACTTTTGCATCACTTGAGTAACCTCTCTCATCTCCCATGGTTTGATTTTACATGTAGTATAAAAGGCATAGACCAGTCGTATAAAAAGGCTATACTTTGTGTCTCAGTCACGTATCAGATCCAGATGCATCCAAGAGGCGGTGTCCCCTAACACATCTCAAAAGACCACCTGATCTAATGTATAGTATGACACAAGAATGCCCTAGCATACTATTGCACAACCATCAGACCATATCCGCACATCCCCCACTCCACTCTAGTAGCCACGTGTACAGGACACATGCTAACCTTGTTTCCTTTTCTCCTTCTATAGGCAGGGGAGGGCAATCACTGATGAGAGGCGTAATGCGTGCAAGCCACCCATCCTTCTCCACTCTTTCGATTAGAGCACCACTGTCAATCGAATTGCCCATGATCATGGCAAAGACTTGCATGGTAACCGTCTTCTCCATGTAGAGGAGGTGGAAGTTATGCGCCTCGAGCCTCCAACGGTCCAAGAGCGCGGTGATGAAAATGGGGTTGATGACCCCTCGTGGTCATAGGGGGTATAACATGTAAAAATTGAACAAGTTATGCTCACTGCCTTTGTGCATGCAAACAAAAGAAAAAGTGAATAACTTTTGTTATTTCCTTGTCATTCTCGGTTTCCCCAAATGGATTATGCTTGAATCTTCTAGAACATTGTTTTAAATATCCTCCTCATGTATAATAGGCTTCATGATTCGGATATAATATACTCGGTCTCGCCTCGCCCATCCTAGTAGATCCATATGCACCAGCCCCAACCTGATATTTACAAGAAATTTTCCTGGAAAAAATAGTCAGTGCATATAACAAAACTACATGGAATATCTATCTTTTTGAGGTCTCCGATATAGCTTTACCTCTTTTAGTGAATATATATTATTACTTTTATAAAACTCATACCCTAAGGATCTTGATTTCTTCAAAAAGGAAGAGGCTTGCCCGGTTAATTAACAGAAAATCGGGTTAAAACTGTCACAACAGCCCAAACAGGGCAAAAGTAGGCACATGACCACCCACACGAAAATACGCAAACGCCTCAGAGAAGAAACACAAATTTGAGGTCGTCACTAAGTATCGTCATCATCATCAATCTCCCATGAGCCGGCGACTCCGACTTCACCATCGAATTTCACCAACGAAGCCATTGTCTCCAAAAATGCCGGAACCCATGTTTGCCCATGCCAAACAGTCGGCCACCGCAGCAGGTGCCTAGATAGCTCCAACTAAGATCACCAAAACACAGGAGAAATGAGCAGAGTTTGTTGGGGAACGTAGCAGAAATTTAAAATTTTCTACGCATCACCAAAATCAATCTATGAAGTAATCTAGCAACGAGGGAAGGAGAGTGCATCTACATACCCTTGTAGATCGCTAAGCGGAAGCGTTGCAAGAACGCGGATGAAGGAGTCGTACTCGTAGCGATTCAGATCGCGGTTGATTCCGATCTAAGTGCCGAACGGACGGCACCTCCGCCTTCAACACACGTACAGCCCGGGGACGTCTCCTCCTTCTTGATCTAGCAAGGGGAGAGGAGAAGTTGAGGGAGAGCTCCGTCAGCACGACGGCGTGGTGGTGGTGGAGCTCGTGGTTCTCCGGCAGGGCTTCGCCAAGCACCATGGAGGAGGAGAAGGTAGGAGGAGGGAGGGCTGCGCCAGGGAAGAGGTCGCGGCTGCCCTCCCACCCCTCCACTATATATAGGGGCAAGGGGAGAGGGGGAGGCGCCCTAGGGTTTCCTCTAGGGGGCGGCGGCTAGGCAGATTGGATCTCCCTAGGGAAAATCCTAGGGAGACTTGCCCCCCAAGCCAAGCAGGTGGAGGCTTGCCTCCCAAGCCAGGTGGAGGCGCCCCACCTCCCCAAGTAACGTGGGAAAGGGTGTGGGGGGCGCACCAACCCTTAGTGGGCTGGTTTGCCCCTTCCCCTTTGGCCCATGAGGCCCTCCAACACTTGCCGGGGCTCCCGAAACACCTTTCGGTCATGCTGGCCATAGCCTGGTACCTCCGGAACACTTCCGGACTCCAATACCCTTTGTCCAATATATCGATCTTCATCGCCGGACCATTCCGGAACTCCTCGTGACGTCCAGGTTCTCATCCGGGACTCTGAACTACCTTCGGTAACCACATACTATTTCCCATAACAACTCTAGCGTCATCGAACCTTAAGTGTGTAGACCCTACGGGTTCGGGAACCATGCAGACATGACCGAGACACCTCTCCGGCCAATAACCAATAGCGGGATCTGGATACCCATATTGGCTCCCACATGTTCCACGATGATCTCATCGGATGAACCACGATGTCAAGGATTCAATCAATCCCGTATTCAATTCCCTTTGTCTAGCGGTATTGTACTTGCCCGAGATTCGATCGTCGGTATCCCGATACCTTGTTCAATCTCGTTACCGGCAAGTCTCTTTACTCATTCTGTAACACATCATCCCGTGATCAACTCCTTGATCACATTGTGCACATTATGATGATGTCCTACCGAGTGGGCCCAGAGATACCTCTCCGTTACACGGAGTGACAAATCCCAGTCTCGATTCGTGCCAACCCAACAGACACTTTCAGAGATACCCGTAGTGTACCTTTATAGCCACCCAGTTACGTTGTGACGTTTGGCACACCCAAAGCACTCCTACGGTATCCGGGAGTTGCACAATCTCATGGTCTAAGGAAATGATACTTGACATTAGAAAAGCTTTAGCATACGAACTACACGATCTTGTGCTATGCTTAGGATTGGGTCTTGTCCATCACATCATTCTTCTAATGATGTGATCCCGTTATCAATGACATCCAATGTCCATGGTCAGAAAACCGTAACCATCTATTGATCAACGAGCTAGTTAACTAGAGGCTTACTAGGGACATGGTGTTGTCTATATATCCACACATGTATCTGAGTTTTCTATCAATACAATTCTAGCATGGATAATAAACGATTATCATGAACAGGGAAATATAATAATAATCAATTTATTATTGCCTCTAGGGCATATTTCCAACAGAGTTGGCGCCAACCAACACCTCCTTGGAGACCACCAGACACTTGTCATCTTCACCACCTAGGCACCTCCGACTGCGCGACGGCATGGCGATACCCAGAAGAGACATGTTGACAGAGTGCCTAGAAAGAAGATGACCAAAATATTCAAAAGTTCAGTTACTTCACCACCAATAAATTGCAATTACACAAACAAACAAAAACACAATTTCACCAAAAAAAAGTGTTTGCAACCAAATAAAGCGTGATTTCACAAAAAATTCTAGTTGCAACAAAGAAAAAATAGTAAAAAAGGTAAAAAGGTGAATGTGTAATTGCACTAAGAACAAAGCGCAATGTGTAGGAACACATCACATTATAATAATGTCGAATCATGTGCTCAGGGGATCAATAGTGGCTATTGATTGCACAAAAGTGTAACTGCAACAAAAATAAAGCTAGAAAAAAATTAAAAAATATTTCAAAAAAAGGTGGCCGCGGCTAAAAATATGTGGCGTCCGATCCAATGGTAGCACTATAGGAACAATTAATCTCATTATCCATAAAAAAACATATGACCTGAGTTTAACTTAACGCCAACTTCATTTCAAGTTGGGCCGCAATCATGGTCACCTCACCGAATTGTTTCTTTCTGAGCTTCTTTTAATCTTGAGTTGGAAAGATAGGATAAAATTTGGAGAAAGAAAGAACTGGTAATCCCACGATCATAGATTATGGATTGATCTGGTTATGGCATGTGTGAGATCAATTAAATATCCAGCGAAGTTTAATGGGAAGGTTTTGAATTCTTTCACAACATCGTGAATTTTAAGGCAAGGTGACCTCCTTTCTCCGTTCTTGTTCCTTTTCGTTGCTGATGCCTTATTTGCTTTGGTGAATAAACCAATGAGAGAGGAAGGTTTGGTTGGAGTAAGGATATGTTGTAGGGCACCTATGATTTCACATCTAATATTTGCACGTGATTCTTTGTTCTTCGTGCCAATCAGCAACATGCTCCCGTGGTGAAAGATTTGTTGAACACATATGTGTCGTCGATGGGGCAACGGGTCAACCCCTCCAAGTGTCCCATCCTTTTCTCTCACACTTTCCTGCCTGACCTGGCGGATGAAGTGAAGAGTACTACGGAGATAACCCAACAGGTGTTTGAACCAAAATATTTGGGATTGCCAATCCCCGATGGAAGGGTAAAGAAAGGTATGTCTGAAACTCTACAAGCTAGCCTAAGCAAAAGGGTTGGTAGATTGGAGTGAAAAATATGTTTCCTTGGGTAACAAGGAGGTCTTGCTCAAAGTTGTTACCCAAGCCATACCAACATATGTTATGAGTGTCTTTCGACTCCCTACATCAGTTTGTGATGATTTGACACACTTGATGAGATAGTACTAATGGGGGGCTAGAGAATGGGAAAAGGAAAATGGCGTGGCTGAGTTGGGAAAAAATGATTCTACCAAAAGCAAAAGGTGGTATGAGGTTCAGGGATATGCGTATTTTTAAACAAGCAGGCATGGCGCCTTCTTGAGTCCCCTGATAGCCTATGTGTCAGGCTTCTGCATGCTAGATACTACCCCAATGATAACTTACTGGACACGGTATTCACAGGAAATTCGTATGCGGTTTGGAAAGGAATTGAACATGGGTTAGAGTTGCTGAAGAGAGGAGTAATCTGGCGGGTCGGCAAATGGTGAGAAAATAAGAACATGGGGGGATCCTTGAATCCCTAAGGGCTCTATCTTCAAACTAGTCACCCCTAAAAGAAATGGCAGGCTAAATCATGTTCAGACTTCTTGAATGGCCGTAGAGCATGGAACACACGACTCCTTAGAGAATATTTTTGGCCATTGGATGTGGATGTGATCCAGACGTACGTCTTCGCGTCAATGCCAAGATTTTATTTCTTGTTAGCCAGAACGCACTGGCTGCTTCACAGTCCGTAGCACCCATAGGCTGGCTACTTTGGAGCACGATTTCCATGGTTAGCCTTAGATAGATTGAAGCATCTTGATGTGGTGATATATATTAGTGGTGTGATGATTAGACTGGATAGACTGGAGCATCCTAGTGTGGCTTCTAGATCAAAGATGTAATGTTGGGTTGGTGCCTTATAAACAACTCCATTTTCTTAATGAAAATGGGGGTCGTGTGGCCCCTTGGATCAAAAAAAAAAAAACTTTGGAGCACGACGATGTGTTCGCTAGTGGTGCATCAAGTGACATCCCGAACGGTGAGCGGCAGCTCTGGAAGTCAATTTGAAGGGCTCGGGTCCCTCAAAAATAAAAATCATGACCTAAAAAGGCACTGTTGGCACGCCTGCTACCATGCATGAAGGGCAAGGCCGATCATCACATTAGCGTGCGTGCGACTTGCCCTGTCTGTGGGACCGATGAGGAGTGCAGTTCCCATGCGCCGGTCACTTTCGGTCACGCCCAAAGAACTTTAGTACCACAGGCGTAAGTGTGGCCTCTCCCACCTCAGGAGCGCCTACTACATATTGGCAAGGATTGGCTCCTCATGTTCCATGTTGGCTGATCGGCCGATACAAGAAGCATGCTCATTTACTTGATTAGAGAATCTGGTAGTTAAGGAATTTCAACACACACGGAAAAGATGCTATACCAGCTGATATTTCCGTTGAAATATTCGCAAAGTTACTGGCGGCCCCTTAATAACGATTAACGATAAAAAAATACTCCTATAAGAAGATACTTAAGGGAAAGATGTCTATGGTTAATACTGCTGCAGTACCCGAGCAACCTGTTGTAAAACCGGTGTTGTCATGGCCACCACCGCCTAGGGACAGACATGTTTATCTGTCGATGGGTCCTACTCGGCTCTAACATAACAGCGGCAACGTCTATAGGTTCTTATTTCATAGTAATAATGCACTTGAGGCGGAAATTCATGCATTAAAGCAAGGCATGGCTCTTGCAATCCAGCATACGAATCTTTCGGTTGTTATTCAGTAGGACTCGTCATCAGCTCTATTGATTCTCACTACTAATTCTCTCGACTATTCTTCTTACGGCCATTTGGCTTTGGAGATTAAAGTCCTTCTGGTTGATAGGGAGTTTATTCTACAGAAAATATAACGTGGTCATAATAGAATAGCAGATTGTTTGGCAAGACATAGCCGTACTGTGTAGCACACCCTATTTATTAAAGGCATCGGACCTCTTGATTGTAACTCTATAATCATGTAATAAAATCCCTATTCTCCCGGGAAAAAAAAGTAAGAACTAGTAATACCCATGCCAAAAAAAAAACTGGTAATACATATTTTGGACTTTCATAGGCACACCTCACGGGTCCTGGCTCTACTTCCACACGCAGTAAGAAGAATGCTTGGAGCCAAAGAGCGGGAGCAGAAAGAAGAATGGCACGATGGCATCACCCGATCGACCAATAAGTAATAATACAGTATTAATGGTTGCTTGTGTGTGCTATGTTCCTTTTGTTTTGGCATGAACATTCATGGATCTTTTCCATTTTTGCCTGTTTGCTTTGCGGCACAGAAATTAAAAAGAATAAGCAGAGAGCGACAGAAATCAATATTTGATTGGGAGAGAAGATAAAGGCACGGTAAAACAAGATCGGTCGGATGTAGCACTGTCACCTGTTGCAAGAAGGAAGAGATCTGCAAAATCGTCTGCGCACCATGGCGCACTGAGCCTTCGTGCGGGCTTGAGCGTGAACCAAGGAGCAAAGCTAGCTTTAGGTGCGTGGACGTTATATAAGAGGATGGCAGATGTGAGTAACTTATATTCCTTCTGTTCCGAATTACTTGTCGTAGAAATAGATGTATCTAGATGTATTTTAATTCTAAATATATCCATTTCCGCGACGAGTAATTTGGAACGAATGAAATAGTTAGGACATCCTTTAATTAACAATTACTTTCTCGGCAAATCGAATTCATGAGCGTGAGTAACTTGTGGTTCGGCCGCATGGACATGAGCGTACTAAAATTTAATTTCAAAAGACTAGTTGTTTAAAGACTAGTCGTAACGTTGATATCAATACGGTGGTTACTTCATAGTAATTCATTAACTAATATTTTCTTTGTCCCATAATATAAGAGTATTTTTTACATCAACATTTTAGGACAGTAAAACTGAGCCAAATCCCAGCCCTCTCACGTCATGGGCATTTATGGCCGTCCATTTTGGTCATTTGGGCGATTTCAGCCGTCAAATATGGTGTCCATTCTGGCCTCCACCGAACGTTCTATTTACTGGGCCAAATGTCTTGCTCCCCGTGCTCTTCCTCCAATCTTCTCGGGCTATCACGGGAATACCAGTATCAAAGTTATATCACTCAGGGTTGTGATCTAAGAGCATCTCCAACAGGCGATGAACGCGTCGCGCGTTAAAAACTGCTTTGCTGCGCGCTCATCGCCTGGTTTGGCGTGGCGCGCAGCGCTGGCTCCAGCAGCCGCGCTAAAAAGTAGCGCGCGCAGCTCCAGCAGTGCGTAAAAATGCAGCACACGCGACTCTCGCACAAACAACATATGCATTCCAAAACAGAAGAAAAAGATCAAACACAAATAAAAATAAATCAAAATAAATAGTTCAATTTCGTTATTACAACTCAAACAAACAGTTTATCGTTCAATACAACAAATAGTTCAACAATACAATATTGAACGCACAAATCATGATGCTCTTTGTCGTCCATTCCATGTCCACCACTCCTCAGTGAGATCCTTCTGAAGATCATTATGCGTTGCAGGACGTCGAATGACATGATAGGAGGCAACAAAACGGGCCACCCTTTCAGCCCTCCGTCGCACTCGCACGGGATGTCCCAAGAGCTCATACTGAGAGTAGTCTACATCTTTGCCACGCTCATTCTCGATGATCATGTTATGCATGATCACACAAGCGTGCATGATGTACCAAAGCATTTTCTGATCCCAAAATCTAGCCGGCCCTCTCACAATAGCAAATTGGGTGCAAAATCCCAAAAGCTCTCTCCACATCTTTTCTAGCCGCCGCCTGAGCATTGTGGAAATCAAGATTTTTCTTTACCTTCTGGCTTTTTCAACAGCTTGACAAAGGTTTGCCACTTTGGGTAGATGCCATCCGCTAGATAATAGCCATAGTTGTATGTACGACCATTTGCTACAAACTGCACCGGTGGCAACTCACCATTTGCAATCTTATTCACCAATGGTGACCGGTTGACAACATTGATGCCATCCAAAGATCCAGGCATTCCAAAGAATGCATGCCAAATCCAAGTCTCTTGATCGGCCACCGCTTCAAGGATTATAGTGGAATCCTTTTTTTGGCCGTGGAATTGCCCATGCCATGCCTTTGGACAATTCTTCCAACTCCAATGCATGCAATCTATTGAGCCAAGCATGTCAGGAAAGCCGCGAGCTTTGTTCACCGCCAATAGCCTTGCGGCGTCTTCAACATTGGGAGATCTCAAATACTCCTCACCAAACACTTGCACAATTCCGACTATGAAGCGCTTGACACACATGATGGCTTGGCTCTCACCCATAGCCAAGTGATGATCAACTAGATCAGCCGGTATACCATATGCCAACATGCGCAAAGCAGCTGTCACCTTCTGAAAGGTGCTATGTCCGAGCTCTCCGGCGGCATTCCTCCTTTGCTGAAAAAAGCGTTCATGGCTCGCTAGTTTCTCTGCAATGCACCTGAAAAACTCAGTGCTCATCCTAAACCGGCGACGAAAATACAACTCGGGTATGTGGGATTCTCCGCAAAATAATGCCTGATCAATCTGTTGTGGGCATCGATCCTATCCCTCCAAATTTTCTGCCGACCCATAACCGAACCACCGTGCTTCGGTTTTTTATTGATATGCATAGCTAGGATCATTGCAAGATCCTCCTCCTCTTCCATATCAAATTCTTCTTCGAAAGAATCATACGACGAACTCATCTACAATGTTCAATACTATGCTATAAAAACTAAAATCAACATGCACGAAATTCATGGCTTTTGAGCAATACATACCTTCTAGGCGTTTTGTCGAACACCTTGCGGGCGCCGAGCGGCAGCGAGCGCGCGGGCGCTGTTCGTCGGAGGACGGACGCGCGTGAGGGGCGGCGGGACTAGAGGGGGGGGGGCGGAGAAACCGCCGAGGGGCGGGGATAGACCGGGGAAGCGCCGGAACGGTCGCCGGATGGCGCAGTCGGCGACGGCGGCGCGGCTGGATGAGGGGTGGGAGTTGCGAGCGAGTGCGCGAGAGTCCAGCGCGCGGGAGCGGGCGCAGCAAATAAATGGCGCGTGATTAAGTTTCGGCCCGCGCACTGAACTACATATGCCGCGCGCGCTGTTTTTGCACGCCCGCTGGAGCAACTATAGCGGTTGCGCGTGCGCTAAAACGGACAATTTTGCGGCGCGGTGCTAATTTGACGCAGCTGTTGGAGATGCTCTAAGACAAGGCTATACTGTTGGAACCTTTAATCGTTCTTCTTTTGTTTCAAGACAAAGCTGGTGGCATTATAACCCTGGTATTTCTGTGCAGAATTCCCCCAGCGCATGCACACGGGAAAGAGATCACTTGGAGTAGAACTACCCTCGTACAAGACTTACAGAAAAGCGGACGGTCACATGATGTTGTTGCCATGTTGAACTGCGAGGAGTGTACTGAGAAAGTGCTTCTACCACTATTGGCTGTATAATTTCATTTTGTTCCCAGAAAAAAATTGTTGGAATAATAAGTACGTATTTCTCTTTCAACAAGCATGGTAGCAATCTGAAGTCTGAACTGACAGCGTTGTTTTATTCTGTTACATGTTTCCAATCGCAGGATTTCTTATACATTTTTTTAGAAAAGGAGGATGATCCCTGGCCTCTACGGCCACTTTATTAATTATTCTCATAAGACTTTACAAAGTCACACAATAGTAAAACTAAAGCCGGTGTCTAAGCAACAAATTGTCGCTACACCTATCCAGTTGATGAAAGGGCGCAGATACCAAACAGACATCGCGGCCAAGCCTAACATCTAAGACCTGAGATCCTAACCTAGCCATTTGCCGGGTCTGGGGCACACACTGGTCCGGCATGCTCTCAGAGGCCGCCGCCGCCAACTGCCACCGCTCAATCCTCAGAACTGTACTTATGCATCAACCTTGCTCGGTCCAGCTATCGTCGACGCCACCACGACGCCCAACGGCACCTCCTCCCTGCGCGCAAACAGCTGAACACATCGCGGTCGCCAGTGATACACCTCAGCGCCATGCTGCCAAGTATCACCAGCCGACACAGCTTGAAGCCCTTGGATGATCTATCGTGCGTAGCACCTGCCGACCAGGCATGACCAAGCGTAGCACCTGTCGGTCAGGCATGACTTGACATCTCCACCGAAGCTCCGTGCAAGACGAAGCCGTTCCACCTCCTGCCTCTGACTTCCAGCACTGCTCCACAAAAGATACTCCCAAGAGAGAAACGACACCGCAGTGCCGCCATCGTCCGGTCTGGAACACCAGACCCTAGGGTTTCCCCCGGAGCAATACGAGTGGGTCGATGGTATTCACACGACGATGCCTTCATCAAGGTAACGACGTGGAACGCCGCCATCACCCGTCGTCTGCTCGGTTTTCACCGGCAACTACGTCTCCCCGACTCGCAGCTGGTGCCAGATGACGGATCCCGAGATCCGAACACCCAGCCTCAGGCCAACCACCTCTGACGGAAGAGATTACCACCACACCGCCGGCTGCACCGGTTAGAACAGATCTTATCGGAGGTGCCGCCGACGAGACCACTAGGCCCTCCATGCCATCATCGTCGATCTGAAGGCAGCATGCACGCCACTGCAGCCAAGCCGGTCGCCGCCGCCCGAAGGGCCATCCGCAGCGCCCGCAGCCCTGGCCTCCGCCGCGCCAAGCCGTCGCCGTCCGAGGACGGGCCGGCCTCCCGCCGCCTGCAGCCATCCGCCGCACGGCAGATCCCAGATCGGTCGCGCCACCACACGCCTTGGGGTCCGCCCCATCCCAGAGACGCGCGAGAGAGGAGATTCCCAGCCACCGCCGTCGGCCCCCGGGCTTAGCCCGGCGGCGGCGGAGGGAGAGGAGGAGGGAGTTTGCGGCGGCGGCGGCTAGGTTTATGGCCGCCCGAGTCGCCCTAGGGGGAGGACGACGCGGGGGTCTTTGTCAAGTATTTCTTATACATGTTGCATGATAAAATAATAGGCCCAAAATGAGTAACTTATTACCTCATGTTTTGATCTGTCTGTGTTCTATATGACTCGTGTATAATAGTGGCCAGTGCTATACACACAGGCATGGTCATTCACTGACCATCATATCTTAAGTACCTGAAGCTGCACTAGGAAAAGTGACATTCGACGACGCTACTCTGCCTTTGGGGTGTCATCTGATAATTCTTATTGACCATTGTTGGGTTGGTTTCTGCGCTCTGGACTCTGCTCGACAACTCTGCTATGCACTGCTAACAATTAAGTAAAATTCTTTAGTTTGTGCCTGGCTTCAATTTATTTTCTTGGTAATGCTCAATTCCGTTACTGTTCAGCAGGCGAGGCGAATGACGAGGGAATCGGTCGATCCTGCGGACTTGGGTGATTTATCTGCCAAGGAGAAAGGAAGGAATTCAGCCGACGCCTCGTCTGGTTGAAATTGATCCACCGAGATTTCAAGATGCAGACATTCTTCCGTTTCTGTACGGACATTCATGGTGGGTGATGGTACGTGCATATATATGCTGCCCCCCTACCACTCTTCACTCAACCTTTGCACTCTACATCCTTTTAGTGTGTAAGAGGTAGTTAAATTTGATATAGTGAGAAACATGATTGTAGATTATACTATGTTTCTATTGTACAGAGTGAGATCTGTGTCTGCCCACTGACCCGACGCCTCGTCGCTGCCGAACACCCATGCTCTGTCCCGACCAGCTCTCATGCAGCATGGCTAGAAGACTCTGACACGTCTAGATCTGCCAGCCGCCATCCCAACCGCATGGTATTTCAATTTTAAACCGGCGGTATGTGTGCGCAGTGAAGAAATATCAAGCCTTTACATGGCACAACTGATACATGTGTTTTTATTTAAAAGGAGGTTAGAACTGATACATGTGTGCAGTTCACATGTATTGCTTCCACTTAGCTACAACTCGTATGTCCATGTATGGAAGAAATCTGTCTATTTGTCATGTATTTGTAGAATTTTGCCTTTTGTCTTATGTGCAGTAATACGTGATCATCTTTTCATGACTATAAATGTTCATCTTTGGATAATAGTTTCATTAATTTTATCGGGACTCCAAGTGCATAGCGCTTACTTGCAAAAATACCCTACTTGGACAATATAATGTTCTTATTTGGGTAAACAATAAACCTTACCCAAATAGTATGTAAAAGTAAAACAAAGGCTGGTGATGGTAATTAATGCGCATTTGCAATTGCACATATTCTTTCTTTTCATGTTACAGAGAATCTCCATACATTACAAACTACTACATCAACATTTTTCCCAGCTTTTCAACAATATACACTAGGCAGTAAGTCCCATGGTATATGAAGTATAATTTTGTTTTGTTTGTTTATGAGCACTACCCTAATTTACATGGGATTTCTATGAAAACTTCTGAAACTATGGTCGGTTTTTATATGGTCATATTTTGTGACCATGACTTATTAAGATCACACTTCTAATTATATTGTTTAATTCAACAGTTCTATTAGCAATTTGTTTTGTTTCTTTCACATCACAGATCACTCAAACTTGATAGTTTGAGTTTTCAATTCTATATATCCTACTTCTGCCATTGCTTGTTCCTTCACTCCTGACCAATACTATGGTACATGTGTCAACAATATAAGTTGATTAGCTCCAACTTAATAATCCAGATTGTATAATCGCCATGTTGAGAATTGAGAAATGTACTCCTTCCGATCTAGAGAAAAGGTTATTAGTTAATATGCTATTTACTAGACCTGAACAGTAGTCTAGCTTGCTTGCAAAAAATAGCGAGTTCAATTCGCAGTCGTGGTATTCTTCAGTTATCTATTCTTTTGTCCCACAAGTTACTTTGGGAGTATAATTGTTTTTCTCTTCCTCTACATGTCCTATACTAACATATGTTATTTTGTGCTAGAGAGGAAAGATAAAATTTAACTTTGATTCCAATGGAAGTTTTATTTGCTTTCCATGTCAGTAGTTTTGCTACACTATAGTTGTGATAATCCTTGTGGCAATTATTGTGCTGATTAGATCATGTTAAGCATGATTAGTTTTTTAGAGTCGGTCTACTTTAAACGTTGCCTAGCGCCGCTGTTCTGAATTGAACACCAATCTTCTAATAAATCTTCCAATTATGGAAACAGAAACTTGATCTAGGAGTCAATTACTAATACCATCTTCTTAGATCAAATAAATTAAACTTTTTTTATTGACCAATACCGTGCTCCACTGTCTACAATGATTAAAGTTATGTACTTTGATTTCTAACAAAATATGGCTCCGCTTATCAGCTTGCAGCAATACCTAAAATTTGATCGTAAAATGTACGGACGCGGCAACGTGCCATCAACGATTTAGTAATTTTCAATCAGAGGGTACACTACGGTTGCATGCATGCACTGCCATTCTCTCTCTTCTCTCTCCCAGACAAATGCACCCATTTATTTTACGTTTGCTAATTTAGATCGTTCATATCTTTTAAATCAATATTCTGATTTTAAAACTTTATATATATGAACTCATGCCGCAAAGACCTTTGGAACAAGACTGATTTTGGCTACATGTTAAATGAGTTTAAAATTCATGAAACGTATTTCACATATTTCGCCCGCTTGAAATCTTCTGAATAAAATGATTTCAAGCAGTTTCACAAGTTTTTCATTTCAGTTTCATGTTGTTTTCCATTTTCACAACTTACATTTTGCTTTCCACGGGCATGGTTCAGAAAAATCATATATATCTCAATTGCACATTTTGAAAGAACATATTTTACTATTTTAAAATAAACCGTTTCACATTTTGAAATAATCGGTTTCATTTCACAAGTTGACATTTCAGTTTGATAATATTTTTCACTTTCAGAAGCTACATTTCACTTTACACTAGCACATTTTTTTAAAAACATGTTTAACACTTTTGAATAAACTGCTACACATTTCGAAATAATCAATTTCACAAGTTGACATTTTAGTTCATATTGTTTTTAACTTTCAAACTGTAACGCCCCAGATATGACTTTCCCAATTTGTACTCCAACTCTTGCCGTTTCCGACGTTAAGTTATATTTATTTCTCGGGTTCGGGTCTTTGTCTCCGTGTGTTGTTTTCGTTTTCGTGCATCTCATATCATGTCATCACATGCATTGCATTTGCATACATGTTCATCTCATGCATTCGAGCATTTCCCCGTTGTCCGTTTTGCATTCCGGCGCTTCGTTCTCCTCCGGTGGTCATTTCTAGCTTTCTTTCGTGTGTGGGGATTAAACATTTCCGGATTGGACCGAGACTTGCCATCGGCCTTGGTTTACTACCGGTAGACCGCCTGTCAATTTTCGTGCCATTTGGACTTCGTTTGATACTCCAACGGTTAACCGAGGGACCGAAAAGGCCTCGTGTGTGTTGCAGCCCAACACCCCTCCAATTTGGCCCAAAACCCACCAAACTCTGCTCCATCGTCTCGGTCGTTCA
The DNA here is from genome assembly GCA_034509565.1 of Triticum monococcum. Taxonomy (NCBI): domain Eukaryota; kingdom Viridiplantae; phylum Streptophyta; class Magnoliopsida; order Poales; family Poaceae; genus Triticum; species Triticum monococcum. The sequence goes on along the minus strand of CM067843.1, from coordinate 745,392,707 downwards.
ATCACGATCGCGTGGGCGAAAACCGCACCTCATTTGGACTCTCCTAGCTCCCCCTATGCCTATTTATACCCCCTCCACTTTTCTGATTCATCCTCTTCCCCGTCCAAACCCTAGCCCTCTCCCTCCTCCGCGCGCCGGACAACGTCCGCCGACGCCGGACGTGTCCGACCTGCCCGCCAGCGCCATGTGGCGCCTCCCCATTCACCGCCGCTCGGTGCCCACATCGCCGCGCCGCCGGGCCCGGAGAGCCCGTAACCGGCCCCCGCGGCCCATCCACGCCGCCGCCCGAGCCCGCGGGGAGACCGGATCCGCGCCGCCCGGACCTCCCTTGCGCCGCCGCCCGCAGCCTTGTCTTCCCCGACGCCGGCGACCGCCGACGACGCCGCGCCCCACGACGCCGGCCACCGCCCGACGACGCCGCGCCCCTCCGCCGCCGTCACGGGCTCCCTCGCCGCCGCCCGGTGCCCTCCCCGCCTCGCCGGAGCTCCACCTTCGCCGGAGAGCGCCAAGTCCGGCCGGCCGTCCTCGGTTCCCGCCGATTGCTACAGTGCCGGATCCGCGCTACAGTGCTGCTACAGTAATTCCAGATCTAGATCCGGTTGACCTCTCCCCGAAACCCTAATCTCCGTAGTTTTTATGCATTCTTGGACTGCTCATATCTCCGCATCCGTAGCTCCGTTTTGGACATATGATATATCAAAATCTTCGTCTCGACGAGTACATCATTTCATTCCATTGCATCATTTGCATTTGAGTTCATCTTGATGCCCAAAATGCTGGTAGAAGGAGGCATCGTGAGTTAAATTGCAGATCCGTTAGCTCATCATTGACTTTTGTCATTTTTGCCATGATTATTGTGTGCATGATATGCCTGTGCCCCTTTGGGATGAATTGTTAAGCATTTTGTCTTATCTCCAGAGGTGCCACCCATGCATTTTTAGGATGTGTGTGGTGACTTGTGCAAGCTTGCAAAGAGGGGTACCTGAGTAATCTGTTTTTAGGGACTTAGTGATTTTCACTAAGTCTGGGATATTTTAGTTCATGATGCCATATGTTCATCTTGTTTCCTAGTGATCCGTGCCCCTTTTGAGTATGATCAGTAAGGGACATTTGTTATTCTTGTTGTGCTCTATCCATCCATGTCTTTACTTGTTATGTTGGAGCACCCTAGGCTGAGTTATTCGAGCTCAACTTTTGCATCGTTGTTAATTTGGGCAGATCGTGACCTCTTTTGCGATTTTGCCGGTGCTATTGCTAGTGATCCATGCATACTATGCCATTGTTCTTGTCATGTCTAGCTAGCATTTTGTGCCTTATTTATGGATATATGCTTGCCTAGCCATGAATTGCACCGTAGTGAGTGCATCGAGTTCGTTTACATGCCTCCGTGAGTTATAATTTCAGCATGTCTCAGTTTTCACTAAGTCTGAAAACTGATTGTGTTTCATCTATGTTTGTGTGCTCGGTAGAGTATTTTGTGAACCCTTTTGGCCCAGGTCACTTTGGGTGTTTTGTTAATATTGTTGAGTAGCTCCATGCCATGTTCTTACTTGTCATGTTCAGGTTATGTTTCATGTTGTTTTGCTGCTCCGAAGAGAGCATCGTGGTCTGAGATTTCAGACTAGTGTTAATTTTACTAAGTCTGAAATCTGTTTTGCTTATTCTGTTTTGCCATGCTTGTTTGAACCCCTTAATGGATGAATTTGCCTATGGCTCAGTCCTAGTGATTTGTTAAGCATCTTGTGTACATCCCTGCCATGCATTTTGTTTTCATGTTTGGTGGCTGTAGCATGTTCATTTCGTTGCATTTATGAGCCTACTTGCTATAAATCGCAGATCGGTTCGTTTCGTAAAATGCTTGCCATTTCCAAACCGTAGCTCCGATTCCTATGATTTTTATATCGTTTTCAGGGGATTTCTTCCCCTCTATCCAGTGGGACACTTGGTTTTCCAAGTTGAGGCCAGGTTCATGCATTTCCTATCACGTCTTGCATTTTGCATCCCGCATCGCATCCCGCATAGCATGCCATCATTTACATCTTATTGCTTGAGTTTGCACATGGTTGATTGTATCTTTGTTGCTTGTTTTGTGTTGTTGGGTAGATCCGGGAGACGAGTTCGCTAACGAGGAGCCCGTTGAGTTTGCTTTTGAGGATCCAGTCAACTCTGACAACTGTGCAGGCAAGATGATCATACCCTCGAAATCACTACTATATTTGCTATGCTAGTTTGCTCGCTCTTTTGCTATGCCATTGCTACGATGCCTACCACTTGCTTGTCAGCCTCCCAATTGCCATGATCGAGCCTCTAACCCACCTTTGTCCTAGCAAACCGTTGATTGGCTATGGTACCGCTTTGCTCAGCCCTTCTTATGGCGTTGTTAGTTGCAGGTGAAGATTGGAGCCGTTCCTTGTTGGAACATTTATTTACTTGTTGGGATATCATTATATTGCTATGTTATCTTAATGCATCTATATACTTGGTAAAGGGTGGAAGGCTCGGCCTCTCGCCTAGTGTTTTGTTCCACTCTTGCCGCCCTAGTTTCCGTCATATCGGTGTTATGTTCCCGGATTGTTGCGTCCCTTACGCGGTTGGGCTATAATGGGAACCCCTTGATAGTTCGCCTTGATTAAAGCATTTCCAGCAATGCCCAACATTGGTTTTACCATTTGCCACCTAGCCTCTTTTTCCTTTGGGTTTCCGGAGCCCGAGGGTCATCTTATTTTAACCCCCCCGGGCCAGTGCTCCTCTGAGTGTTGGTCCAACTGTCAGCTGCCGGTGGCCACCAGCGGCAACTCTGGGCTGGCCTACCCGTACCTAAGACAATCTGAGTGTGCCCTGAGAAAGAGATATGTGCAGCTCCTATTGAGATTTGTCGGCACATTCGGGCGGTGTTGCTGGACTTGTTTTAACCTGTCGAATCATCTTGTTGTACCGAGATACCGAGTCTGATCGGTGTGTCTTGGGTGGAGGTCTATTCCTTCGTTGACCGTGAGAGCTTGTTATGGGCTAAGTTGGGACCCCCCTGCAGGGATTGATCTTTCGAAAGCCGTGCCCGCGGTTATGGGCAGATGGGAATTTGTTAATGTCCGGTTGTAGATAACTTGAACCTTAATTAATTAAAATGAATCAACTGAGTGTGTTGCCCTGATGGCCTCTTCTCGGCGGTGTCCGGGAAGTGGACACGGTGTTGGAGTTATGTTTGCGCAGGTTGCTCTCTAGTTTCTCGCTCGTGCCTTGCCTCCTCTTCTCGCTCTCTTTTGCAAATAAGTTAGCCACCATATATGCTAGTCGCTTGCTGCAGCTCTACTTATACATTACCCATTTCTACCTATTAAGCTTAAATAGTCTTGATCGCGAGGGTGCGAGATTGCTGAGTCCCTGTGGCTCACAGATTATTATTACACCAGATGCAGGAACAGATGATACAGCTCCAGATGGCGCGCTCGAGCTCAAGTGGGAGTACGACGAGGACTCTCAGTGTTACTATGTGTCTTTTCCTGATGATCAGTAGTGGTGCCTATTCGGGGTTAGATTCAGGGCCTTGTCGCATGTTGGGGGTCTTTTCTATTTTGGCGCCGTAGTCGGGCCATGAGTGAATTGTATGATGGATGTTATTTATGTACTTTGATGTGACGTGGCGAGTGTAAGCCAACTATGTTCCACCCCTTTATATTATTTATGTACATGGGATGTGTGATGATTTCCCGACTTGCGACATTGCTTTCAATGCGGCTATGCCTCTAAGTCGTGCCTCGACACGTGGGAGATATAGCCGCATCAAGGGCGTTACACAAACCTACATTTCACTTTGCATAGTTGTTTAACAAAATCATATCTATTTCAATTTCACATTATTGAAAAAACATATTTCACTCTTTTGAAGTAAACCGTTACACATTTCAAAAATTAAAATTTCACAAGTTGAGATTTTAGTTTCACATTTTTTTCACTTTCAGAAGGAGCATTTCACTTTTCATTAGCTTATTTCACAAAAATCACATCCATTTCAATTGCATATTTTTGAAATAACATATTTTACTCTTTTGAAATAAAATGTTACACATTTCCAAATAATCAGTTTCACAAGTCGATATTTCAGTTTGATATGTGGGTTAAATAGGTTTCGGTGAAAAATGTTATTTTCACATATTTCTATGAAATATGTTTGTTTCAGATTTTTCTAGTGAAATGAGTATTTTTTTCACATATGAAATGTGAAACGTCGAAATTTAAATGTGTTCGAAATGTTTCCAAAATCCATCTAGTTCTAAAGCTCTTGACACCGCAAGTTCAAATATATAAAGAAAATTCAGAAATGAGTGTATAGTTTAAAAGGTATGGTTGATTTAAATTGTCTAACATGAAATAAAGTCTATGAATTTGTTCTGCATGTAGAGTGAGAGAAGAGACATGCATGCATACCTTACCTGACAAAACGTGTACTTTGGGCCCATTAAACTGACACTGATTTGACTAACAAGAAAAGAAATACACGAAATATACTAGTGCTATGCATCTAGGTGGGTCATACATTCTCACCAATCTCAGAAGAAGTGAGTGGTCTCAGATGTACTGGTACGTAAGGCAACCGCGCAAAATGACTTTATATGACATCATCCATGAGGCCATATTTAGTTATATAGGACTTGCAAAGCTAAAAAAAGCTTGGACGAATAAAATGTTCTAAGACAAAAGTTAAACATTCTAACAAAAAAGAAGAATTGGTCGGACGAAAAATTTATATTATTAGTGGCGCTCTATCATTAATCATATATTTTCCGTTCTAATACGCGGACGGTGTCGGCGCCTTCACGGGCGGCGCAGTGGTGCCCTTGGTGACGCGTACACGCTTGACGAGTGCAGACATGACGCCCATGATCTTCTCCAGGTCACCGTCTTTCGAGAGCAGGTCATTCTTCTTGGACGCCCCTTCCTGCCGGCACTCATCGCAGTTCCACACGACCGAGTCGCTCTCGGTCCTCGCAATGAAGCTCCGCACGTCGGCGAGCCTCACGTTGTGGTGACTAAGGCGCGCGGCGGCGTCCTCGATGTCCGCCGCGCAATGGTCCATGCACCACCACATGCCATCCTTGATGCCCTTTTCCTCGGAGCGCGCGAGGGTGGCCGCCTTGGTGCTGGTATTGGCTGCAGCGTGGACCGCAATCTCGGCCAGCGCGGGAGCGTCCGCAGATTTACTCTTCGGGCATGCTGACAGGACGGTGACACAGTACTCCGGATACGGCGTGTCGGCGCATGCCGCCTTGACATTGCCGCCGGTGGCGTCGACGAGGGAGGCCGCGCCTAGGAATAGGAGGGAGAGGGAGAGGGCACGCATGCTCGGGCAACGTGTCGCCATGGTCGTGGAGGTGATGCGAGATTTGCATGGTGCTATCTCCCATATATAGAGGAGCACGGCGCTATTGCCCACATGCGTACGCCCATATCTCTACCTAATAATAAAGCACGCACCATTTCTGATCGTCCGTTGTGCCTTTTAAAAAAAGTCCCTGCAATTTGTTGGAATCAACCCGCAGTCCATCTTTAAGTTGGAACGAATCGTTTTTTCTACTTTACATAAAACCTTTGAGCTTTATACTAATCAACCCGTAGTCCAACATAAAAGCCCCTAATATTTGCATTAATCAACCCGCAATCCATCTAGACTAAATATTTTTCAAATAATCATATCTTTTAAACTCTAACTTCAATTTTAACATGTTATACATGAAATTTAATTAAAAAATATGTAGAATCTAAATATGATGTTATTTTTATCTAGGAGCTATTAAAATCTGCTATTTAGGGTGCAACCCAAATCAATGGCGCGTGATCCGTCATTCCTTCGTACCAGCATCGATTTATATTGCAAATAAACATGTCACACGCATTGCTCTATGCTGCTTGGCAAGGAGCGAGTCGGGAAATGATTACAATGAATAAATCACAATCCGTAGGCATATTGTACTTTCACCGGCTTCTCTCTTTGTACATGTCCCATAGTCGAAGAAACTACATACGTATTTTTTTAGCAAAAATTCACACACGTACTTGCCACCGGACTACACTATTCATTTTTATAGTGAATAGAAAAATAATTTTTATAGCATATACATACACTTATGAAATTCATGAACATCAAAAGTACGTGCAAATATATTTATTAAATATCCAAACAATTCTTGTGATAGTCAGGAACGTTAATATTGTATCCAATACATACGATCTTAATTTGTGTTTTATCCGTGCATGTCATGGTGACACATATAGACTTTCTTAAATAGATTTAATTTTATAAGATTTATGGACACTGGAAGTACATGAAGATTTATTTTGAAAATCTACAAACAATTCGGGGCGGCCTATTCTTAATATTTACTTTCTTCCGTTTTTCCTTTTTCTTTTCACCTTTTTTTTGTACATTAAAAAATTTGGGACTTCAAAAAAGTTCCAAAAATTAAAAAAAATGTGAATTTTCAAAAAAAATAATTTGATAAATCTCATTTTTTTTGTAGATTCAAACAATGTTCGTAATTTTATAAAAATAATATTCAAAAAATGTTTGGAATTATGAAAACAAATGCTCGGGAAATCAAAAAAATTCATGATTTGTTAAAAAATCATGTATTAAAAAACTTAATTAAATTGAACAAAGTTTTGCTAACTCAAAAAATGTTCATGAATGGAAAAATATCCTAAAAGTTTAAAAACTGTTCATGACTTACAATTTTTTTATTTATTCATAAAATCTCCGCTGATTCAAAAAAGGATCATGTATTTGAAAAATATATATTCCTGAATTTCAGAAGTTGTTCCACCAATTTCCAAAACAATGTTCGTCCATTCTAGAAATGTTTGCTGATTCAATAAAATTGTTAAAAAATGTCCATAACGTTTTTTTAAATGTTTGGAAATAGTATAAAATATTATGAATTCAAAAAATGTACTTGATTTTAGAAAATATTCAAAAATTTGTAAAAGTGTTCAGGAATTTGAAAAATGTTCACGAGTTTAAAAAAAAGTTCATGATTTCATGAAATTGATAGTGATAGTGTATCTCGGTGATGCAACAAAATGTGATCATGGCCATGGGAGATCACGATTTTTTTCTCCCGTTGCGACGCACTGGTCATTTTTCTAGTTTTACGTTGTAATCATTTTATTTAGAACATACACAATGGATATAGTATCCAAGCTCTCGGCAAGACAAAACAAAATGATAAATCGGGTCTAAGACATTTGCAAGTTTAGAATATGCAAAGAATTTCATGAGGTCGTCGTTCTTGTCTACAGTACTCCTATATGCATGCATGCATGCATGCAGACAGATGGAAATAGACGAGTGATCACGAAGAGGCTGCAGCTCGTACGTCGCGCGCTATTGCCGTGCTCTCACCTGTATGAAACAGCCCATCGTCTTAGGTGCGCATGCAAATCGGCCGCTACATGCCCCCATGGCAAGCTCCCAAATAGTACAAGTTTGCAGTGCTACACACTGCCACAATCCTCTACATCCTTGCAAGTCACAACAATGGCATCTCGAACAAGAACCGCCACCTCTCTCCTCATCTTCGTCCTCACCACCACGGTTGCTGCGTCTACATCGTCCACAAATGCTGCCGCCACGCCGCCGTCACCAGAGGCACCGCCGCCGCCACCACCACCACCGCCACCGCCGCCGCCGTGCGTCGCACCACAGCCGGTTGCAGCGTTCCTCCACGCGCGATGCGCCGCCACGCTGTACCGAGTGACCTGCTACAACACCCTCATCCCCTACGGCTGCGTGTTCCAGACAAACCCCGTCAGGCTCGCCCGGGCCGCCGTCGAGCTCAACGCGGCCCAGCTCCGCGCCCTCTCCACGCGCGTGAAGGAGGTCGTTGCCCGTGGCGGCATCGGCCAGCCGGGAAGAGCCGCCTACGCGTTGCAGGACTGCGCGGGCACGGTCTCCTCGGCGGCCGGGCTGGCCAAGAAGTCGGGGGCCGAGATCGGCAAGCTCGACGCGGCGGGAAGCAATGCGACCGTGACTCAGGTCAGGTGGGCGATCTCCAACGCGCAGACGTGGCTCAGCGCCACCATGAGCAACGAGGCCACATGCACCGAAGAGCTCGCCCCATGGGGGGCCGCCGCCGCCGCGAAGGAGCTTGTTGCCCGGACGGCGATTGCCATGGAGAGCACGAGCGTCGCCCTCGCGCTGGTCAATGGCATGCCACGCTAAAATTAGCAATGGTGAAATGTGTGGTGGTGCCTCGTCGTTTAGTTTCCACCAATTAGGGACTGCTTGGTATACTTTACTATTCCCTCCGTGGCTCCGTCCCATAATATGTAAGATGTTTTTCAACATTACACTAGTGTTAAAAAACATTTTATATTAAAAATGTCTTACATTATGAGACAGAGGTATGGGACGGAGGGAGTAGTTCTTTATAGAAATGAATGAGCATTTGCCGTAATAATTTGCAAGTGAAGTTGTTTATAGAAAATTGAATTTTAGTGCAATAAGAGCAACTAAGTAAATAAAGATGTAATCTCATACTGGAATGTTTTGTTCAAGACCCTTCTTTTGTAACTACTAACTAGTTTTTTTTGCAAAAAAATTCCGATTTATTCATCAACAATTAAGGTAGTACAAAAAACAGTTGAAGTAAAAATTACATCTAGACCCGTAGATCACATCAAATTTTAACATGGGGTGACTGTGCAGAAACTAAAGCAAACCCAACTATAAGATTTTGAGGCACCTTCTGTCGTGAGGTTGAAAACAAAGGAGATATTGAAATCTCTCTTTCCCCGAAAAAGAAGAAACACATATAAAAATATTTTACTATGAGCATGATGTTCCACCTATCCGCTAGTGGCATTCCTGTCTGGCGTGTTGTATAAGATGGCAGGACTACCAGAAGATCTGTCATCAAGATGATGATTGAAACACCGCTTCGTGTTTGTGGTGAAAAGCATTGTTCTGGCCTTGATGAACCTACGTCCTTACCTTGTTGAAGGCATTGTCTCATCAGGATGAAATCCGTATCTTGATTGTTTTGGCTGGGCAGGACGACGGCGGCAGGGGAACATTTATTCCTTCTTGAAGCCGATCCTACAGAAGAAGTCGACTTAGTCGTAGGTGTTAATTTCGTATCTTTCAATAATTTAATTTGTATCTATGTCTTGTACTCCGTTTGTTGATGATTTTGATCCTTTGCCTTATATCAACTTCAAAAAAAAATGTTTGTGTGCATCATAATAATGCAGAGGCTGGTGGTTTCGACCACTTTTTTGGAAGAAAAAATGCTCATGATATCTCGTGCATGTATCAGCCATTGATCTGATTGCATGTTCGAAGAAAGTAGCCATGCCACCCTTGTATCCCATAAGTACTGTTCATTTCACTGGAATTTACCCATGTATTGCACCAGTTATATCATAGTCCGTCATCTTTTTACCATCAATCATCGCTTGACGACTTTCCCTCATTACCGGCAAGCATAATGTGCCATGTCATGCTCCACATCCCATGATTTTCATGTTATTTCAAACTTTGAATCTATTTTATCTTTTGGACAAAAAGTCCATTTTTTGATATGTTTGCGTATTTGTATTCCTGGTGACATACTAAATGCATCTACAATTTTTGTAGTTTTTAAGCTATAGTCTAATTAAATGTGCAATATTTTCTACTTTATTTGAGCTGACATATTAATAAAGTGACAAAGTGTTTTTTACTTTATTGTGTGTTTTGTCACAAAAAAGCTATCTGCGCACTTCACAAAATTCGGGAGAAGTTTTTATGTTGAAAGAACACTAGAGGGAATATGGGCCTCACAGTACCCCCCATAACCGGTTCAGTCTGATTCAGGTACCAATTCAGGATTATTTTTTATGTATTTAAATAGACATACATTTTGACAAATCCTCCTTCCTTGTTGGAATACATATATAAACTCTTGCCCAAGAAGTCATAGCAAAAACCGGTAGCGATTTGTACTAGAAAACAACTAAGTGTAATACCATTGTATAACCACTCATCAACATATGCAGCTTCCAAAATTGGGTAAAAGTGCAAGCCGATCGTCGCTCCCTAGGCCTAGAGAGGTTCAAGGAGGGACTGTCAGGCCCATATGGGTCCTCTTTTTAGGGAACCAGATCGTCTGACGTAGGTAGAAGTACTGCAGAGGGACGTTGATCTTTTCCTACCGTCCCTTGCGCATCCTACGGTGGCCGGTGGAACTGACCAAGACAGCGCTCGGCGTTCAAAGGCCCTTGCAGCCCAAGAGCGAAATCCCCCATGAACAGCCCATTGACCCCAGGAAAAAGAAACAACGTAGATACTCCCTGTGCCGCTGCCAACACGTAGACCAGGGAACTTACGTAGATGCTCTGTGATGCTCGATTGAGCACGATGTACTGGAGCAAAGTCAAGTGTCAGATTTAGCGGGCGAGTTGTTTCAAATTTAACAGGACAAAGTCAAGTTTCAGATTTAGCAAATGAGATGTTTTAGATTTAGCAGAACATGAGATGTTTCAAACCAACCGCATCGTTGGAGCTGTAAGGTCCGGATGTGTTTTACCAGCCAACACGGTCTTATATTTGTCCACGGAACGGTCCGGACTTACTTTTTCTTATAAACCGGAAGCAAACCAGGGGGCTTGACGGCCGTTCGAATCACTGCCATGCACGCGTCCGACAACCCTAGCCCACCCAAAACCCTCTTCCACCTCTCCCGCGCTTTCTCTCCGACCGATAGACCACTTCCTGCTACATTCATTCCGGCCCAAAGACATAGCGGCCGGCGCTGATCTCGCGGGATGCGACCGGACGGGAGGGTGTCGCTGACCGACGCGGCCAGACGGGCTCGCCACTTCAATGCGGACGTGTCGTCCCGAGAAACCAACCCGGCCGTTACACCGCATTCGCCATGTCGGATGAGGCGTCGGCCTAGGTCCGCAACGTTCCGGACTTGGCAGCGGCCTGGGCTCTCGACCGGTCCGTCACCACCGCAAAGATGCCCGTGTGCCGCCACTGCCGTCCCAACAAGGAGCTCGGCAAGATTGACGAGGAATGATCGCTTGGCGACACCTCCGCCAATGACAGCAGGGCTAAGGTGCCATGCGGCGCTCCGCACGGTGTAGGAGGAAGCGATGCGGCTCCTCCGCGAGTGTCAGGCGGCGGCCGAGCAAGGCTGCTGTGGCCCCGCATCCTTCTGCCGCTTGAAGGACGACAACGATACGGACAACGATGGCGATGCGGCCGGCCAGCGCGGCCACGCGTGCATGGTCGCCATCCACTGTAAGTTCGCATCTTAGAACTTGTTTTAAAAGCTTTTAGAAATATCGTCCGTCTTAATTAAAATATGTTGGAGGAATATCAAGCAGATCATTGATGATCTGAGCATGTAAGTGAGAGGAATTTATGAGCCTATCATTCATGTTGTAAATAGATAATATCATTGGAGAGCACATCGTTGGTGTTTTTTTTTTACACACATCCGCAAAAAAAACACCAATGGATTTGTGAGCATGTCATTCGAAGCTATTGACGAGGAAGACAGCAAGAGAGAGCCAGAATATTTACACGTACGCACAAGATCAAAGAGCAGATTTTTCTTTTTTGAGAAAAAGATCAAAGAGCAGATATCCTCTTTCCTGTTCTTGCGGTTTTCTTCCCTCTCATATGTGTTGGATTGGGCTGGATCATGCTTCGTGGGCCGACTGCTGCGCTGTGTTCGCTCGGTCCCACCGGCCACCATCGGATGCACATGGGACGGTAGCGAATGATCGACGTCCCTCTGCAGCATTTCTTCCTACTTCAGACGATCCAGTTCCCTTTTTAGGGGTTTCATGAACCTGGCTTTAATATACTTCCTCCGTGGCGTAACATAATACTCCATCTGTTTCATAATGTAGTGCGTGTAGATTTTTTTTCAAAAGTCACGCATTACAAACTTTGACCATGTTTATACACAAAAATATGCATGTTTAAAATACTTAATGCATATCACAGATCACCAGTTATATTTTGATGTTTTGTAATTGGAACTGTATATGTAAATAGTTTTCTTAGCAAACTCAGTCAAAGTTTGCTTAGTTTGACTTTTCAAAAAATATATATGCACTATATTATGAAATGGTGGGAGTACCAAATAAACACAGTCTCCAAAACGAGCTAAAGGCTTGAAGCTGGTTTGATCTTGTATCATGCGTTCAGAAAGTCATCATGGTAAGACTCAGCTGGACCAACGCTTTGGAGAAGAAGCTAGCATCTTAGAAGCCTTGCGTAGAATGAAATCACACAACTGAACAAAACTTCCACCAATTTCAAAATGGCGACGGAGGAAACATCGATTCTTCTGTGAAGGAGTACGAACCTCCAACGGACGACATGTCGCGTTAGGAGACACCCAATGAGGGAAAAGGAGTCCAGTGCCTTTGTTGCCGCCACAAAAACTACCGGGGAAATACCACCTAGAACCCCAAGGGTCAACCTTCCACCAGATCTTAAGGATCCATGATATCGCAGACTCCGCATGCTGGCTAGATCCAACGCCGATAAAAATGAGAAGCATCGCCTGAAAGAGAGATCACGAGAAGACATGTTCATCACCATCTCGCCACCACTGGAGCCAAAGCCACAGACATCTAAAACTTAACTAAGAAACACTAGATTACCGAATCCACTTGGCGCAAGGTCCCGGGGATCACCTCTATTCCGCTCGAATGGGCATGAAGGTACCACCGGTGTCCAGGGAATAATTCTAAACGCACAGACCACCTGATTTGATCCAATCAAAAGACTCTAACTATGCCACTCCGTTGATCCTGTAATATATCTGCCCGTGTGTGTAGCAAAGCTCGTGTCCAGGTCATCTCTCTCTTTTCTCCGGGTCGGTTTCTGGTGGTGCCTAGGGTTTATGGTCCATAGGTCAGGAGATCTCTTTTTATCCAAGAAAAATAATATCAGGAGATCTTTTCTCATTGAAGAAAAAAGTTTAGGAGATCTTTTAAGTAGTAGCAATACTTTATCCGCGAATGGAAGTAAGTGAGTGTGAGCAAGTTGTGGTTCCGGCTGCACGTTGTTCTCGGTGCTAGCTTGCCTTTCCATGTGGTCCGGCCCCTGAGAAGGACGTGTTGAGCATGTATGTAGTGTGTGTTGAGATATATATACCGCATGCTCGTGGCGGCCACTTTTGTGGCCGGAGTTGTGCGTGAAACCGCCACCCCCCGGGCTAAGGAAACACGGCCGGGACGACACGCGGCTGCCGTGGTGAACGTTGCTGCGATCCGGCCATCTCTAACCCGAGGCACGTACGCACACCCACACTTTTTCCGGTGTCTAGCCCTCACATTATTGCGTTGAAAAGTTGGAGCACAGGATCACCAGAGAAGAAAAAGGGCCACGATCATTGGCCGTATCGTGCATGGTAGCCCTTTATGGTCCTGATTAATCCTTATGGATGTGCATCAATGGATAGGAGTAGATGTTGTGGCCATCCAGACACGTACGTAGGGGATGGGTAGGAGATCTCGGAGCATCTACAGCCGGACTTCACATTGTTAACACAATAAAACTTTCCATTTCTTTCTATTGAGATGAAAAAGAAAAAAGATAGATTTCTATTCACAAGCTGTAAAATTCAGAACAAATTGAAACCGTTAACTAGAATTCTTTTTTTTTATCTTAAAGCAAATCCGGCCCCTCAAACGTTCGGCCGCATCCGCGGTCACTGACCGAGCACCTTTTAAATTTTCATAGTTGCAGCCGGACATCTTATACTAGATTCTCAAATCCATACAAAGACATGCAAACTAAAATAAACTTCTCTGACTGGGCGACGGCGAACTCCGCCTCTGTCTGCTCCATGTTGAAGCCCGACAACTGATGCTCCGCCTCCTCCACCTTCATCGGAGCCATCTCCTCCCCCTCCTCTTCCCCCGGCTCCTCCTCCGGCTCAGGCGTGTCCGGAGGCAGCCCGGCAGCGATGCAGGCGGTGCGCGCGGCTTGACTCGCCCGGATCTCCTGCTGGATCTCGGTGTAGCGCTCCGGCGTCAGCATGGTGTAGTAGGTGATCTTGCTTCGAACCATGACGGAGTGCCGGAGCGGGTGAGGAAGAAGGTGGATGGGCTCAGACTGGCGGCGCGGAAAGAGGGGGAGGTGGATGGGTTATAGTTGCGGGACGCTGGCCGGCTTAAATAGTCGGATTTGGTCTTAGGCGGCAAGCCTAAGTGGCGCCACGCGACGACGTACCCGACGTCCGTCGGACCGCCGGGTTTTCAGGTGTTTCCACGTGGAACCCTGTCATCAGACCGACGTGATGGGCATGCCTGGGCGTTTGAGGCCCGTCTGCGTCAAAAAAACGTGGCCGGATACTTACTGGGCGTCCCGCCCGGGCGTATGAGACGGGTTGAAGAGGTCCGGCTGTAGATGCTCTCACACGAACAATCATGGTGGACGCCTGATGCCCTGTGCTCTGTTCTGCACATCTTCACACGCGTTCAGCGTGGCACTGTAGTAGTAGCATGCAGCTGTTTTCTTCCGTTGGGGTTGGTCTCTGCGTGAAGGATTAATTCTTACCGATAGTAGTTAACGAAGCATTCATCCAAAGATGCCAGCACACTTGACTGCTGGGTCGCATAGTAAACGGTGCATGTGTACGCAATGTCTACCAGCAGTCTGAACTTGTCTGAACCAAGGAGCAAGGTCAGAAGGATGGCGAGGAGAAGAAGGCATTTGTGCTTGTGCGATCCCCTGCTTCGGGCCTCGCTTTGCCCCCCACCGCCCGGCAACGGCCCTTCCCCACCTTCCTTCCAAGTTGGCTTGGGCAGCGCGAGTGGATGGGTGGAGCACGCGAGCGCAAAAGGAGGAAGGAAAAGCGAGCGAGGAAGAAGAAGAAGCAGCCGAGCCAAGCCAAGGCGCCACCTAACATAAATCTTATTATTATCCGAACGTCCAACTCCCCGGACCCGGACCTGTTTTCTCCCCTGCCTTCCTGGCTAAGCGAAGCCTCCATTCCTTCCTCCTCCCTTTCACCCCCCGTGCCTATATATACCACCGGCACCACCACCGCCCAACTCCACATTGCAATCTACCGCCGCCGCCGACGACGACCACACACACGAGCGAACAGAGAGTCAGAGGCACAGCGACACAGACAGGCTTGAGTTGAGGGGGAAGGTGGTACGTCGACATGGACGTGCACTCGGCGCCGGTGGCGGCGAGGAGGATGTGGGGCTACCTGCGGGCGGTCTTCTTCATGATGCGCAAGGGCAAGCGCAAGCTGCTCCTCGGCGCGCACCTCCTCATGAAGCGCCGCAACAAGGCCGTCTCCCGCTCCGTCGCCAACCTCCTCTCCCACCACCACCACCACCACGGTCACCACCACGGCGGCCGCGCGCTCCGCCGCCGCGAGTACGAGTTCTCCTGCGGCGACAGCCCCGACCCGGGCTCCTTCTCCATGCGCCGCCTCGCCTTCCCCTGCCTCGGCGCCGCCGACGACGCCGACCAGCCCGGCCGCCTCCACGCCGACCCCGCCACGCCGCCGCGGCACATGATCGAGTACTACGCCAACGCGGCGGTCGCGTCCCCCGCGCCGTCGTCGCCCGGGGCGCTGATGATGATGCACGAGGAGTCCGGGCTCGCGCTGGGGGAGGAATGCACGCCGGCGGGGATGTCGCCGCTGGTGCCCGGCGCGGCCGACGGCGGGTTCTCGGTGCGGGTGTCCAACTTCTCGTCGGAGGAGGTCGACGCCGACCAGCTGGGCCTGGGCGAGGCCGTGGACGACGAGGCGGAGGAGTTCATCGCCCGCTTCTACGCCCAGCTGCGCCGCCAGAACAACATCGGGCTGCTCCCGTACTACCTCCAGGAAGCCGCCGCGTGATCGGCGAGCCGGTGAAGTTACCTACCCACGACGGCATTGTCCGGCGGGGCCTGCCGGAGATCGATTCCATGATTGCTTGGACGGGTGGGGTGACCGTGCGCACGCAACGGCGCATGCATGCGTGTGTCGGGGGGCAGGAATACGTCGTGTGCACGAATGTGTAGCAGTTACATCATCATGTATATACATGCACGTACGTACGATTGCACATGCGTGACAGCGTGGGCATGTACGTACGTACTACCTTCTTTTTCTGCATGTATGTATGTCAGTGTAAAGATGTGATGGATCGAGTCCCGGATGGTTTTTATCGCTGGGACCAACCAAGTATACTTTCCATTTGTAAATTCCTTGTGATTTCTATGTGGTAACTTGATCAATATATATGTGCATGACATCTACATATCTCACTCGTTTTTCACCTAAAAAATAAATATATCTCACTCCTAAGTTTGAAGTACTATTCCCATCATACTCATATGCAAGTTCAATGCTAAATGTATTTTAATTGTATGAATTATTTTTGGGCAATACAAGAAAGATGCACAGACGGCGCTATGGCACATGCACATGAAAAACCAGCCCCCAACTCTATTTTATTTGAGTTGAACCAGCCCCATAATTGGTAGTGAGAATATGGTTATCACTTTCAGTGAAAATTATCGAAATTTCAGTAACTTCGGTTTTGGTCAGAATATTTCATCTGTCTATACAAATTCAAATAATGTCTAAAGCATTTCCAAAATTTCAAAAATATTCGGTTGGATTTCAATCAAATTCAAGTGAAAATTCTGGCCCCTTGGCCAAAATTGAAAAAAAAACCCCGCTAAATTCAGTGAAAATCAGTAATATCGGCTACGCCAGAAATATTGCTGAAACCGAGATTCAAAACCCCCCAAAAAATGCAACTTCTAACAGTAGTGAGGGGTTTCACTTTTCAGACGGTGTGCTGAGATGCTTTAACTTTAATCGACTAGGTGCTTGCGCCAAAGGGCAATCGTTAGATACAGACAATCATTATTAGAGCTGTATTATCTTCTCCATTAGCAGGAAAACCACTTCTCCTTGCATGGCCGATGACACAGGGTTAATAAATCTTCTAATCTCTTCGTGAAGAAAAAAAGTTCTCTTCATCTGCACTGTCCTCTGATTGGCTACGTGCTCTCAGTATGTCCTCTGTCTGGCTACGTGCTCTCACTACTGTTTGCTCCGCAGCTTCCATCGGACAGCAGAACAGTACTGTCGTTTGGTGGACGGCAGCGGCGGTACAGTGCAGGGCTGGGCAATGATCAACGAGCAGCCCCGATTTGTATAAACCCAGGCCAGCTGTAGCTTAATGAAGATTTTGGCAAAGCTGTGCCCACGTATATAAAGTAAGTAGATCTACTGAACATATATTAGGATCATATATCGTGCATGCTGAAGCAGCAGTGCTACCTAATCCGGGGCAGACCGCACAGTCACCATAATCAAAGGGTTTTATTAGTGTGCAACAACGGAACAAAGTCGGTCGATCCAAAAGCATGCATGCACCCACCGGACGAAAGTTGATCGGAAAAGCATGCGAGTACAAGCTACTCGCACTTTAAATTACAGCGCAGCAGGGGACAGCCGCTGCTCTTATCCAATCCCAATCCTTATCCGCTTGAGTTTCCAAAGGAGAAGAGGAAAAATTCCATAAACATTCGCAGGGACACGCACCTGTGCATCCGTTTAGAGCCGTTGATTTGTGTTGTGATCCAAGAAACTGTTTTGGCGAAAATTACCTAAAAAAATGGAGAAAATTCGAAACCTTCTCAATATGAGACAATATAAATGTTTATCTTGTGTATGTCCCTATTGTTGTACATATGGTGCATCTTCCCGTTCTATTCACTTCCTTCTATGGTCTTATCGACCACTTCTTCTTTTCTATCCTATTTGAGCGAACCATTGTATTTTTTAGAAAATGAGGAAGACCCCCGACCTTTGCATCTGGACGATGCATGCAGCTACTTTATTAATTATTCACAAAAGACCTTACAAAGAAATACACACAGTAAGTCTGAAGTCATCGTCTAGGCAACATATGTTGCTACTCCTATCCAGTTGATGAAAGAATGCTGATAGTCCGGGTCTAATACCAAACAGACCTCGCAGCCAAGCGTAACATCTAAGACCTGAGACCCCAACCAAGCCACTTGCCGGGTATGGGGCACACAGTGGTCCGACGCGCTCTCAGAGGCCGCTGCCGCCAACCGCCACCACTCCATCTTCAAAGCTGTACTGACGCATCAACCTTACCCGGTCTAGCTGTTGTCGATGCCACCATGACAATTATTATTGTTCACCTTCTTCCTCGGTGCACTGGTTTCACCTTAACCTTTTGGTATTGATCTCCTCTTCCACGTTATGTGTGTTCTTCTCTTCGAACCTTTGATCATGTTGTTTCTCTATTCGTTTTCCTTCTCTAGATCTTGTTCAGCTCATCCTGTTTTGTCACCACGCAAGTTCATGACATCCTTCTTCCCATCACAAATTGATGCACTTTTTATGCGAACTTATTATTTTTCTTACAACACATTACGTTGTCTTCGACATATTCATCCTTCGATTCAATTTTTTTTCTTTACTGATAGCATTAGGTTTCCATTCTTCCAACCGCAATAATTATTCTACAATTTGATTTCATTGCTACTAAGATTATAGATCTTCTTCTTTCAAATTTTGTTCGATGAAACTTACTACCATTTCTTTCCGAACTTAGGCCATTCCGTAAGTTTTGTGCATCAAAACTTGCGTCAATTCCGTACTATGAAACTTACTAGCTCATCAACATCTTCGTCGGTTTCGTTGTTTCATACTAAAATTTCTAATATATTTTATCCCACACATCACTACAACGGGTTACCAAACATTTATTTTTGCGGTGTGTAGTCCGCAACACATCAACTTCTTTGTCCCTGCTCTTTTTTTCTTGTCCTCTTCTTTCACTGTCATCCTCTAGATCTACTATATCCTAACTCCTATTGGACGTTGCTGCCACTTTTTGCTGGAAGTTGATGGCCCCAACCTTCGACACCCATGCCCTAGCCAAGAAAACCCCAATGGACCTCAATGCAGTGCATGAAATGGTCGTAAATTACCATGGATCCCTCTTAATCCTATTCAAATCAGGGCCAAATGCATATTTTGTTCTAAATAGACTATTGGTAATTTTCTAGTGTGCAATCTGTTACGACCTCAAAGGCTTGTGCGGCGATGAGAATGTTGTGAAGAACAATTGCTTCTCCCTCTTCCTTCCAAAACACTGCAGAGAAAGAACGAAAAGTTTCAAATAATTATTGAAATCCTGATCATCTGATGTATGATTTTCTTGTTACTTCATTATAGATTATTCATGATTATGTGGTCCCTTATTCATTGAACAAGATGTGGATTCAAATTATGTGAAATTCAATTCATATTGAACATTCCCTCAAGTTTCATTCTCTGTAAGTAACATATCATTCCAATTGTCTAAGTTTGTTATTTCATGTACTTACAAATACATTGAAAATTCGTAAACTAAATACGTGAACTATTATTTGCATTCTAAGATTCGGCAGCAAAACTTTCCTTGCCGGAAAGATACAATAATCCAGAAACGTGAGCTCTTCGAAGAGGACAAGCTAGTAGAAGCACAGATAACAAACAAAGATTGCACACATAGCAAGCATATGCAATAGTTGTACCAGGATGAATCTTTGAAGGAGGTCAAACATAGAACAACAACTAACCTTTGCCGGAAAAGGTTTGGATATACCTCTACTGTTGTTGCTAGTATTGTTTCAGTCTCTCAATCACTCAGAATAGAATCGGGTCAGTACCTTTTCCTCTTCACTAGAACACAACAGTTCTTGCAAAATAACAAGTTACTTCAAGAAGAGACAACAAGGAACAACCAGAATAGGGTGAACGGTATTTCCAAAACACTACGGTTTTACTACAAACTTGTTGCACCCACTATTTATGTACATATCTATACCCTCAAACATGTTCCCATAGAAACAGGTACATCCATGATGCGATTACAGATATGTACGGAGGGATATATAGCAACAAATGCATGAAATACACAAATGACTTTCCGAATCTTGGCACAGATGAGCCGCTGACAACCTGCGTGTCCTTGCCCCTGCGTGCTGCCAATCCTCTTCCCCTTCTTCAGCCTCTCATACCTTGTCCGTGGCAGGCTGCTAGCTGGCATAGTGGTATCGGGTGGGAGAAACGAGCTATTAAGTTCATCTCAACGAGAATTTCATGATTACCAAATGGACATTACCGATATTATGGTGGTGACGATAGATAGATAGAGCATAAGGGCATCCTTTATATTAGGCTAGGTTTTCGATGGCCACTCCACAATGTATCAAATGAAATGACAACTGAACGTCATTATTTGCATGAATGATGAGGCAAAACATCATCTATGTTGTAGACCTATCTCATGAGCTCTTTGTCATAGGTGTTTTAGCCGGATCCACATCGGATGAACAATACTAAAAAGGACATCTGGATATGTGGAGCGGCACTATGGTTCCATCCTAATTAGTGGTTACCAAACACCTATTTTTGAGTGTAAGTTTGCTTGTGCAATATGGGCCATAGTTCAAGATCTTTTTCTGATGCCATTTACCCGGCTGAAGGGTACGGCCATGGGGTTTTCTTTCATTATGAATTGTGGTGTAATCTTAAGATATATCTATCACATCTTAGGCTGACTTTTTATTATGTTGTAAAACGATACACTTTTTTGGTCATATATTTTTATGTTGGCTTTGTGCATCGTGTTAAGCGGAGACCACACATTCACTCAATGCGACTATTATATCTCGATCAAATGAAAATGCTCTTTGTCAAGAAAAGAAAATCTGAGATTGTTGTTAAATGGCCATACGAAGGGAAATTCTCATCAATTCAGTAGAGATCGTCTGTCTGTTTTGTTTCCTTACATAGCTGTATTGATTAATGAAAGTGAGGAATTGGTACTCTGATTTGTAAAAAAGAAATGAAAGTTACATACAGCACGAATATGCCCCGGTACGATTATAAAAGTTGGAAAAGCCACCGCAACTTAAGCTTTCGCTCTGCATCTGACCATTATTGAGCTTAAGCTGCTACTGCAATCTGTGTATGCATGCATGCTTGCTGTACTCTAGCCGGAGGCCTCCGGCCGGGCTCCGGCTGTCTGCTCAACGTGGTTTCCAAAACCTCTGCTTGTGATAGCAGCTTAGCTGCAGCTAGCGGGGCGCAGGTGCAACGTGGAGCAGGTTCTCCGGACAACAGGTCGAGCTGGAGTGAATCTGAGTTGCCGCGAACATACGTTGTCGGTGCTACCTTAGCTTGCCACACCCACAAGAATCATCATTCACCAATCAATCATGGCAAATCTTGCCTCGGTGTTGGGACACCGTCACGCAACACACTTCCAAATGCGCGGTCGGCTCAATATACAATTTGTTGGTTCTGGAGCACAGCCAGCGGAGCAAAACAAAGACTATGCATGCATATTTACGCCAGATACCATATACTTTTTATTATAAGAAAGGAAAAAAACGTAGCTTCTTAGTGGCTGTGGGTACACGTTTCTTCTATCATACTCGCGCGCCTAATTATTGCTCGTCAGGGTCATGCATCAAGAAAGTGCTCTTTCAGTTCACAAATATAAGATGTTTTAGATATTTTAATATGAACCACGTATGGACTTAAATGAGTGCAAAAACATACGCACAAACATCGTGACATGGCTCTTCGGACATTATGATGGCGCATCATTCCAAAAATAACAGTCTACTACTTCAAACTGCATACCTTCTTATTTACAAAGTGGAAATCGTAAATTCCCACGCCTACTTCTTTGTACCAAAATAATACAATCAGCAAAATTAAAGCGCATCTAGCCATGACGGAACACCTACAATTTGTTGCACCTTGGATAGGGTGCACTTGGCAATGGTGAAGAGATTGCAATGATGTCACTTCATAACACGCTAGAAACGAACGATGGGCAATTCCGACGTGACTTTGAGAACCTATAGTGAGGCTTGAGCATCCCAACATTGTACGGGTACATGTATTTTCACATGCTATAAAGTTCGGCATATGAAGAAAAACGGCGTCCACTTGTATTTCCATTTAATTTATAGTCATTGTCTCAAATTCCAGTGGAATTTGGTGGCCTTCTGTTGGCAGATAGCACATGCACACACGCTTCAAAATTGACAACATGATATTTTTTTCTATCTTTTATTTTGTTTCCCCTTTTTCTTTTTCCTTTTACAAATTCGCATTTTTTTTCAACAGATTGAGTTTTTGAGATCATGAATATTTTCAAAATACATGAATGTTTTTGCAAAATGTTGAATAGTTTTACGAGTCCATGAACCTTTGCTGACTTTGGAAATATTTCCAAATTCATGAATATTTCTGAAATACATGAAATTTTCGAATACATGAATTTTGAAATTTGTGAAGTTTTTAAAAAATTCATAAACTTTTTTTCTCCAAATTAATGAAGTTATTTATAAACCCACGGACATTTTTTTTAGTGTACAATTGTATCCATAAAAAACTGGAAGTCAACTTTTCCTCGAACGGATAGTGTTTTTTTTTCAGAACCAGTGTGAGCGGGCCGATCAGCCGAGTGAGAGAAATATGACTCAAGGGAGCAGCAGCAAAGCAAATTTATTGATAGGTTGTGGCCCGTGAGAGTCTTCACGTGAGCGCTAACTTGTTGAGGAGCTCCGCCAGAGCTATGTATCGTCCGTACTAATACCTAATATGCCTCGCCAATAGCGCGTTGTTATTCAGCCTTCCCAACACTCTAGCCATGAACGAGATTGTTATTTGGGGGAGCGATGGGGGATTAATCGACTTCTCAATGTTTTGCATTTTTTTCTACTGGTTACTTTATTTTTATTTTTTCTCTCTTTCTCTTTCTTTTTCCCTTCTTTTTCTGTTGTTTATTCTTTGGTTTTCTCCATGTTTCTTTGGCTTTTTTTCATTTTACACCACATGCCTAATTTTTCATATACATGAGAAACATTTTTATACACATTTATAATTTTTCGAATACATGATCAACATTTTCAAATATATGTTTTGATGTCTACATTTCTAATAAAAAATGTAAATTTTCTGTAGATATTAAGATTTTTTTTATACATTTAACATTCTTCAAACACAAATTTTGAATTTTTTTCTGAATA
This sequence comes from Triticum monococcum, assembly GCA_034509565.1. NCBI lineage: Eukaryota > Viridiplantae > Streptophyta > Magnoliopsida > Poales > Poaceae > Triticum > Triticum monococcum. Next base: position 745,369,612 of record CM067843.1, on the reverse strand, counting down.
CGTGTTAAAATATTTTTTAAACTCGTTGCAAACATCTCTTATATTTTATTTGAATTTTTTCAAATGTCACACTTATATTTTATGAAACATGTAAACATATCTTTAATTTGTTATGGACATTTTTATACCAAACAATTTTTTATGTTACACAATCAATTTTTGTTTTGTTTTATATTATGTAAGCAATTTCTAAGAATACCACGTACATTTTTCTTTAATGCACTAACATTTTTTAAATACATACATTTAGAATATTTTGGAAATATAAACAAAAGTACAAAAAGAAAAGCGGAAAGAAAAAACAAAATGTGGAAAACATAGCAGAAAAAGCATGTGTATGTTTGATGTTTCTACGAGACATGCGTTTAGTTGCTCGCTGGTTTCTCTAGACATGCGCATTGAGATGTAAGACGTGTGCTTTTGGACTGGCCCATGTGCACGGTGGGTGCGCTTTTTTTTCTGTTTTTAACCTTCATTAAAGAATGTTCGGGATTTCAATCAAAATTGATTTTGAAAAAATGTTCAAATTTTGAAAATTTTCTCATGATTTCATTCAAATTAAAAAATTATTAGCAATTTCGTGAAGAACCAAGAACTAAAACATCATTAAAAAAATAACGTTCATGAATTTCAAAATATATTCATGTATTCAAAATAATTTCATTAATTTCGAAAAATGTTTTCGAGTTCCACTTTTTTTTACGAAATTCTAAATATGTTGCAAGTTTGAATATGATCTTGAAATTTTAAAAATTCCACGAATTCAAAAAGTGTCCACGAGATAAATAATGTTGATTTTTTCAAAAAGCATGATTATTTGAATTCGTAAATTTAGAAATGTTCAAGAGTTCATATTATGTTCATGAATTTAAAAAATCATTGCATATTTGAAAAAATAATCATGAATTTAATTTTTTCCTTGGTTTTCCAAATAAAATATATGAAACTGAAAATTGTTTGTGATTTTCAAAAAATTAATGATTTGGTATAATTTTTTAGGATTTTCAAAAAAAATTTGAATTTAAGAAAGTTTGTGGATTTGGAAAAGGCACAAAATGAAAAGATAAAGAAAAACAAAAGGCGGAAAAATACAAACAGGAAAAACCTATAATCCTCCTAACGGTCTGGCCCATTCCCGTTGGCGGGATATGTGTTTAATCGTTATCTGCCGACCTGCACGGGTAATAGAATCTCCTAGCGAGACATAGCCACTCCCAAGGAGCTCTCCTGGAAGGTTCACGAAACCGGAACTATGTGTGATGATTTTATGGTCCATCCCATATAAAAGTGCTATGAGCTCTCCTACGGATAGTTTTTTTAGAAAATATTGCTAGGCCATTATTGATTAGCTAAAATGTTTGCAGGAACTACAAATCGGGTCATGTGGAATGCCCAACCACAAATACCTCCCGGAAGGGAGAGAAATGCCGTACCTAGCTTGGGTGTGAGCTTCATTAGTAGAGGCCCAGGGTTCAAAAGAGAAATTACAAGGGGTAAGAGAAAGAGAAGTTTCCAAGATCTCTCTAACGATAATGCCATAGTCCCCTCCAGCTCTTTGATGAATATGATGTACCACATGCTTACAGTCCGAAGCAACTTCGAGATGTTGCATTGGAAGGTCTTGCCCTAAAGAAAGACCCTCACTACATGCAATTGCGACTAGCGTCGGAGGATCAACCATACCCTGATTGACCAACATGGAGGAACCAAGATAAGCGCAATCATGGTCTCAACATACAACAGCCGCCTTGCCCACATTATGTTCCACTAGTAGAAAACAGGGCTTTGGTCACAGCGCAATATATGCCCTTTGTCCCGGTTCGTGTCTCAAACCAGGACTAAAGGGCCCATTTCTCAAACTCTACCCCCCCCCCCCCCCCCCCGTGTATCGCCATTTCAGAAAATTAAAAACTTCAAAAAAATAAAATCCTTCGAGATGTAGTTATATTACTACATCTACAAGTTAGGAAAATTAAAAAATTTAAATTTGAACATGTTTTGCAAAAAGTGTCATGAAAAAATAAAACGGCTATAACTTTTGCATACGATGTCGAAAAAAACGTATAATATATCAAAATGTTCAGCACGAAAATCCGCATCCGATTTTGACGGCCTATGGCCTATTTGCAAATTTTTAGGATTCTCAAATTCTAAAAGGAAAAAAAAGATATGCTCAAATTTCAGTTTTTTTTGAATTTTGGTTAAATCTGGTCAAACTACTTATTCAAGAAGTATTAGTGTTACTACATAATTATTCAAGAATATTAGTGTTACTAAATAATTATTTCATTTTTTAATTTTGGTCAAATCTGGTCAAACTGTGGTCAAACTACTTATTCAAGAAATATTAGTGTTACTAAATAATTATTGTTTTTTAAATGATAGTTTCAAACTCAAAAAATAAAACGTGTGACTTCATGCTCAAGTTAAACTCCTGAGGGTTAATAGAATTGACATCTTACTATTGTCAGGAAAACAACAAGTGCAGACTTGGAAACGAGGGGGAATAGAACCCAGAAGTTAAGCGTGTTTAGGCTGGAGTAGTGAGAGGATGGGTGATTGGCTGGGAAGTTAGATGATTTGGAATGATGAGGGGTGATTAAAGATTAGAAGTTAAATTGTGCAGTGATGAGGGATGATTAGAGATTAAATTATAAAATAATTCAGAAATTTGAAAATAGGAAAAAAATTCAATTTTTTTCGTAAAAGCAGCCACGTGGAGGGCCTTTAGTCCCGGTTGGTATAAGAACCGGGGCTAAAGGGGGGGGGGGCTTTATTACCGACCGCCCTCTAGAACCGAGACAAATGACCCTTTTTCTACTAGTGTTCTGTCGAAACCCCAACATCGACATTGATTTTTATGAAACCTTTAGCCAGTGGGATCCACTTGAAACTTTGTTGAGCTTTCTCTAAAACTATCCTTATTTGTGCTTCTGTCTATGGTGATAGTTGATCTAACTCAGCTATGAAGTTGACCACAAACTTGTGTGTGTCATCTGGCTTTGGTTTATCCCTTCATGAATTAGTTTTCTTCGAGCATACCAAATTGCCCACATAGTAACTATCATTCTTGTCAACTCATGATTCAACACATCCATCATGGAAAACAAGTAGGCATGTGATGACGGTTTAGACGTAGCAATCATGTGTTCCAGTAGATCATGGTCAGACTAAAGCCCAAACACATCTCGCCATGTTGCACTCGAGGAGGCTGTGTCTCCAAGAATCTTGTGCCCCGCAAGTAAGACACTCTTCACGGATAGCTTTTTTTTAGCAACTAAAACAGTCCTTCACGGATAGCTAATTTCCAAACAAAAGACTTTTTGGTTTGGAAAAACAAAGATATAACAGAAGTGAGGAAAGAGAGGTGGGCCGGCCCAGTTGGAGCCGTGTCTGGTCAGGTCGATGACTGAGTTGGGGTCCGAGTATGTCTAGGGGTTTCGTTCCGTTCCTCTCTCTTCTCTCTATATATAAATCGCGCGAGATCGATCCTCCTCCCCCAATCTATCTAGGACGTGGCTAGCGGGCGCCCGACCCCCGGAACCCCTTTGGTGGTCCCGGTACAATACCGGCAACCCCCCGAACTATTCCGGTGACCGTATGATGACTTCCCATATATAAATCTTTACCTCCGGACCATTCCGGAACTCATCGTGACGTCCGGGATCTCATCCGGGACTCCGAACAACATTCGGTAACCACGTACATCTATTCCCTATTACCCTAGCGTCATCGAACCTTAAGTGTGTAGACCCTACGGGCTCGAGAGTCATGCAGACATGGCCGAGACAACTCTCCGGTCAATAACCAACAGCGGGATCTGGATACCCATGTTGGCTCCGACATGCTCCATGATGATCTCATCGGATGAACCACGATGTCAAGGATTCAATCAATCCCGTATACAATTCCCTTTGTCTATCGGTACGATACTTGCCCGAGATTCGATCGTCGGTATCCCGATACCTTGTTCAATCTCATTACCGGCAAGTCTCTTTACTCGTTCTGTAACACATCATCCCGTGATCAACTCCTTGGTCACATTGTGCACATTATGATGATGTCCTACCGAGTGGGCCCAGAGATACCTCTCCGTTACACGGAGTGACAAATCCCAGTCTCGATTCGTGCCAACCCAACAGACACTTTCGGAGATACCCGTAGTGCACCTTTATAGCCACCCAGTTACGTTGTGATGTTTGGCACACCCAAAGCACTCCTACGGTATCCGGGAGTTGCACAATCTTATGGTCTAAGGAAATGATACTTGACATTAGAAAAGCTTTAGCATACGAACTACACGATCTTGTGCTAGGCTTAGGATTGGGTCTTGTCCATCACATCATTCTCCTAATGATGTGATCCTGTTATCAACGACATCCAATGTCCATGGTCAGGAAACCGTAACCATCTATTGATCAACGAGCTAGTCAACTAGAGTCTTACTAGGGACATGGTATTGTCTATTTATCCACACATGTATCTGAGTTTCCTATGAATACAATTCTAGCATGGATAATAAACGATTATCATGAACAATGAAATATAATATAATAATAATTAATTTATTATTGCTTCTAGGGCATATTTCCAACAGTTTGCAGCTTAATCCATGTTATCAAACAATCCAAAGCTTATGTTGTGTCTGGGGTCTACTTTCTATTTGTTAGTACTAACATGTCATTGTTGTGATTCCTTCCCAAGTCTCTTAATTTTTTTCCTGTTGTCAAACAACAAAATTTTGCTCTATTGAACCTTGCATGATTTCATAGCTTATCAGTACAAGTACCTTGCACAAAAGTTGACGACGGTTACGCTGTGCCGGCTATGGTTGAGTTCATCCTGGGTATCAAAGCTAGGGTCTACAAAAGTGAGAATAAATTATACTCTCTTTGTTCACAAATACATAATATTTGAATATTTCAATATGGACTACATACAGACTGAAATGGGTGAACAATTACAATAAAACATTTCTATATACATTTGATTCAGAAAAAGGTAGAACATCTTATATTTGTGAATGGAGCGAGTATCATTTATGCATCGCGGGGTATATTCGTTTATGCACAGACGACTAAGAATAGCAATCCTTACATTGAACATATGAGGGCCAAAAACATTGGAGGGGAGGAAAGAACAAAGGACCTCAATATTGACCGAACGATAGATTTGGATGGAACCCAGATCGAGCGAAAGGTTTTCTATTATAGTCCCTCCCCTGAACATTTTTGTTAGATACATTCACTTGGCAGTGCGAACCCCTATGCCTGCCAGGCCCTTTCTAGGCCTTCTGGCTCAACACCAAACAATAATAATTTAAAAGTGAAAAATTGTCCATAACAACTATGTGTAGAAAAATAGAAATTAACAAATGCCATATGTAGTAAATAATTGCCAGGAAGTGTACAAAAGTAATTTTCATCTTATATACAAAAACAATTCGCAGGTATAGTACAATACCAAACAATCATGCATGATAAAAATATCCCATGGAAATAGTAGTAGAGAGACAGAACTTTAAGTTTTGCCACGCGTTTAATAAACATGATGGAAATATAGAGAAAAAACATAGTACAAGTACCTATGGCAAATGCTTGGAGTTTGTCATCTAAGATCATGGCAAGTTTTTGGGGAAAATAAAATTTCAAAGATTGATGAAAGCTTAGAAAAAAATGTTGAACAATCACATGGAAAAGGTGCAAAATCAAAGATCAGAAGGAAAACCAATCCGGAAAACGACTTATTCCTCCTCCACAAGAAAGATCCCGGGCTTTCTTTATCCCCCCCCCCCCCCCCCCCCCGTCAGTGCCGTCGCCGGTCCGCCTCATCTCCGATGGCCTTTGGGTCATGGAGGTGCAGACCTCGCCCCTTACTGGTGGGAGGCACCCCGTTCTCATTCTTGTTAGGTTCAACGTCTTGGTTGGGGTTGTGTGGCAGCGGCGATGTCTCTCAGTACGAATAATGTCTCTATCGCCATCCTGGTGGTGCATCTAGCTTCGCCGGAGGGTGTGTGGAGGTGTATCTCCATAGATCTCGCAAGATTTGGTCGGTGCTGGTCTTCTGTCGATCTATCTAGTCCGGTCTTCATTTGTCTTCTTTTCGGTGTTCATAGGTTTGATCATTTTGATCTACCACTTTCTTCATCGACGATGGTTGCTGCTCTGGTGCGTTGATCCTATGAGGCGTTAGCACATTGACTTTCTGATTGTCTACTACAATAAGGTTTGATGGGCTCCAGCGAGGGAGGGGCGATGATGGCCGCGCGCCTTCGGCTCGCTTCAGTGCTTGTAGTCGTCGCTAGGTGCTCCTCGGACCTAATTGTAAATTTGTATTACCTCTGATGTTCTTTGTACTATCATGATTGAAGATGAATAGGCTGGAAGTTTCTAGCAAAAAGAATAAAAAAGAAAACCAATCCATAAAAAAATAAAAGTAGGAAAAATGGAAAGAATAAAGGCCAAAAAAGTGGAAACCCCCGAAAAAGAAAAAAACCGCAGCACAACCGCGAACTAAACAGGAGCAGCATTGTATTGAGGACGGGGCGTCGACCCGTTAGCTGGGCAGCTGAGGTTGCTGCCAGCCCATCCGAGTTCGAGTCCTGGCACGGAGGCGCGGTGCTTATGGAGTTTCTCCTATAAATAAAAGCCAACGAGGGTTAGCCCTTGGGTTGGTCTCATTTTTTTAGAAGCAACATTGTATCGAATCTCCGAACTAGACCAGGCCAACTCGCTTTGCTGCGGGCCTGGCCCAGTTCTTTCTAGAAAAAAAGAGATAGAATCAGAAAGGAGGAAAGAGAGGTAGGCTGGTCCAGTTGGGAAGCGGATTAGGAGCACTCGGGTGCTCCACCCCCTATATTCAAAAATAATTTAATAATTCAAAAAAGCCAAAAAAATCTTGGATATATTTTTGAACCAAATATGACTAGGTATTGTTCTCATATAAAATGTTTGGCCAAGAAATAATTCTCGTTGACTTCAAGGAAAAAAAAACAAATTTATAACGACAATATAGTATGAATAGTACTTGTATCTAGCATTTTTTTGGGAAATCTTTGACCCCGGATACAATAAAAGTCATTTCCTATTTAAATCTTTTTATACGAATGCAATACCTGATCATGTTTGATTCCATAAAAAGTTTTGGGATTTTTTGACTTTTTTTGAATTACTAAATTATTGTTAAATATAGGAGGGGCGTAGCACCCGAGAGCTCCTATGCATTTTCGGGTCCAGTTGGGGCTGTGTAAGATCCGGTCTGAGTTGTGTCTGCTGTGTTTTAGAAGATCATGATCGAGTGAACCCCAAACACATCACGCCATGTTGCACTCGAGGAGACTGTGTCTCTAAGAATATTGCGCCCTGCAAGCAAAACACTCTTCATGGATAGCCTTTTTTTTAATCACCTTCACGGATAGCTAATTTTTAACTTTTTTAACCAACCGGATAGTAGCTAATTTCAAAACAAAACACTTTTTGGTATGGAAAACAGAGATAAAACAAAAGAGAGGAAGGAGAGGTGGGCCGGCCCAGTTGGAGCCGTGTCCGTCAGGTCGGTGACTGAGTTGGGGTCCGAGTATGTCTGGTTTCGTTCCGTTCCTCTCTCTATATAAATCGTTCGAGATCGATCCTCCTCCCTCAATCGATCGATCAACACCCGCAAAACCGATCGGTCCAAAGGAGTCGAGGAGCAATGGCCAACGTGGAGGGTTCCGGCGAGGAGGTTGGTGCTCCTCAGAAGCACGCAGTAGCGGTGGAGGCATCGTTGGACGGCGAGAAACCGCCGGCAGTGCCGATCGACACGACGATCCAGACTGACGTCCAGTGCGCCGCCGAGTCCGACCTGCCTGCCGGCACAACGGGCAAGAAGAATCGCATGCCCGACGAGATCGTCAGTTACATCCTGTCCATGCCGATAGACAAGCCCGACATAGTCATGCCCTCCTGCCTCCAGCAGGGCGACAAGAACATGGCGGAGATCCTGGGAGTGACGGAGGAGTGGCTCGAGGATATGAGGCAGACGTACAGGGATGTCGCCCTCCGTACCCAGAGGGTCCATGAAGACTTCTTGAAGTACCAGGTACAGATCCGCGACGAGTTGTTCGAGAAGGGCTACGTGGAGGTGGACGACGACTACTTCACCAACCATGCCGAGTTCGGGGAAGAGATGGCGGCAATGTGGGAAGAGTGGGAGAAGAAGCGAAGCCCCACTCTCACATTCGCGGACTACAGCGACTACAATATTCCGTATGACTACGAGGAGCAGGCCAGGCGCTTGGTCGATCTGTGAAGGAAACTGCCTGCTTGAATCCAACTGTGATCAGATCGATTCGTCTTTGTCTGTCTTGGTCCATATCTCTATCTGTTAGTTAGCTATATCTATTAAGTTATCCATGCTATTGAACAATCCATCATCCATGTATCTATCAAGGTCTCTGTGTCGCTTTAATCATCATCTATCTATGTTACTGAACCATTATCTATGTTATTAGTACTCCAAAACCAAGTCGTGTTTGGTGCTCAATTGATTCTCTGTTGTCATGTCAAGTCTGCAATGGGTGTTTGGTCTCTCCTAATTTAGTCCCTTGGTCTTTTAAACAACAAAATTTTGGTCTTGTGGTGTTTGAAACATTATAGTTATCACAAAGTCCTTGTCAAGGATGACATTTTTGTGTGTGTGCATTTATGTTGGCTGTGCGTTCTATCTAAGCAGAGGTCAGGTGTGTGCTCATTGTGTTTATATGTTTTGGATGTTCGATTTTGAGCCAACAAAATCCACCTTTTGTCAAAAAGAAACGTTGTTGCTGCTGACTTCTTGATTTCCTTCGACAAGGGAAGGAGAGACACATATCTTTCTTTGTTTCATCAGGTACCGAGATTGATACTTCTTTTTAACCTTTGGGGATAATATAACCAGCCAAAATTATTTCTCCCCATAAGGTTATTTGTCATGGGTTGGTACTTTGGCAGAGGCAAATTAGTTGCATCTGATGTAAGGGCAGTACTAATGTGACATGGCACATGTGATGTGATTAACGCAAGTCATATGTTTCTCCTTCTAGGAGTGATACAAGTTTAACTTGTCAACTTTATGTAGTTTAGTCTGCTTCAGGCCATCTTTCTCTACTTTCTGAGTTATAATTGTTTGCAAAATATTTTGTCAGAGTTCCTGATTCTTTTCTAAATGTAAGAAGTTTTGGCAGTTCAAATTAAACTACAAAAATGTAGTGGGTGTATCTATTAAGGTATCGGAAAGTAGTGGCTGCACCCACCTTCGGTGCACCTATAAAGTGAATAGTAAATTCAAAAAAATAGAAAAGGAAAAAAATAATTCTGAAACTTTGTGGATGTGATTATGAGCAAATGTTTTAGATAACCAAAAAATATAAAGTGATCTCGATGCAAAATGAAATAGAAATGATGCTCTGCACCCACATTACTGTTCACATGTTTTCAACACAAACTTTGTTTTTTTTGGTACAGAGCTCATCTGATGTCATTTCGCCATCAAATTTTGCAAGTTCCTAAAACATTTAATCAAAATCATATCCACAAAATTTCAGACTTTTTTTATATGTTTTGCTAAGGTTTTGATCGTGGGTGCACCGGAGGTGCAATGTCCGTGGGTGCACAAAAACCACACTCTTATGGTATCTATGTCACTTAACCATCGTCCATGAATCTATCTATGCTATCTATGTTACTGAACCTCTTGAGTAAATAGGCAATTTCTCGATTAAATTAATCCACGAGTAAATCACTAGCACGGCATTGACACAAATAAACACATACTGATATTCAGTCAAGCTAGCACATACTACGCTAATTGCAGAAAGATCTACGTATAAGGCTAGCATGGCTAAAACAGAAAACAGTAGGAGCTAGCGGGATAAACGAGTTGTACCCTCCAGTAGGCCATGCGGATGCCGCGGCTTTGGTGGCGGCAGCGGCGTCCTCGGCGGCCTTCTTGTCGGCTTCAGCTTTCTCGGCGGCGGCACGTTCGGCGTCGGTGGACATGGTGATGATGAAGGCGACGCGGACGTGGAGGAAGTAGACGATCGGAAGCGAGCAGTCGCGTAATCGCTACCAAAAACCTATTCGCCCCTCACCCCGTACAGGAACCAGAAGGGCGTGGTACGGTGGGCGTGCGCGTGGAGCAGATGTGATCTGTTCGTGGCGGCTAGGGTTAGGAGACACCACAGGCTCGGCTCAATCCCGCAACCCGCGCCGCGGCGTGGCAGCAGAGGAGGAGTGCGCAAGGGCCTCTTCTCTTTTCAAGCTCCAATAGCATGTAGAAGAGAAACCCTTATAAACCACTTCAACTCTCCTTCCACTAGTGGGGTGGGACTAAACTTCCCACTACACCTAGTGCCATATAACCCACATAGGCCTTTAGAGATTTTTTCAGAAATTGCTATATGGGCCTAGAGCCATCTCAAATTTCAGCAGAACCATCATATCCATGTACGTATAAGTCTCTATTGACTATATATTGGCATGTGATCAAGTCTGGTGTTTGGTCTCTCCTAATTTTGTCCAAATTTTGGTCTCAATTTTGCATGAATATAGTAGTAGTACATTTTTGGGGCGGCACAACCTGATCTCTTGGTTTCTAGACGTGATTGGCAGTTTAGTCTGGATCTATGATAATTGGTTAAGTTTACTTGTGGGGGCAGTCGAGTTTGGCAGTGAAACTGAACGCTGGATCAGCAGCAACAAAGAAGTTCGAAGCTCATGAAAGCGACCTATCATCATGGGGTACGATGAACATTCAGCCGTCTACTTTAGATATCAAAACCAGTTTTTCTATCTAATTAATTTGTGTTGGCCATGTTTACTTGTGGAAAGTGGGATTAGTTTTGCTTGATTTCCCATGGAAAAGACGCAATTGCACTAGCATGGCACTTACACATGTCCACAATGTGCTTGTCCAAACACATCCTAGGATCTAAGTAAGGGTCATGGGCTAACCACGCGTCGCCTGCTACTTAAGATTGATGCAGTGGATTATAATTGCACTCCTGTTAAAAAAAGAAAAGGTGCCTTCCAACTCGAAAAGAAGAAGCAAACGTGCCTTAACCGGCCACACGCAAGAGGGGAGTTGGTGTGGTGGTCTTTTTTAGACTAGTTATTAATATAGTAGTACTCACTCATGTACTCCATCTGTTTCAAAATAATTGAACTTCTAGTTTTGTCCTAAGCCGAATTTCATCAAATTCAACCAAGCCTATATAACAATATATAAACTTCTACACCACCAAATTTGCTTCATTAGAGTCATTATGAGATATATTTATATGTATATACATTTGATGTTGTTGTTCTTCACAAAATTTTCAATATAATTTGCCAAACTTGAAAAGGTTTGACTTAGGGCAATTCTATGACTTCAATTATATTGAAACAAAGAGAATAAACGACAATCGCTAAGATATGCACCAACAAAACATGGTTCCTGCACATCCAAGGCCTTCAAAAGGAGAAGCACACAAATTACACATGGCTACATGCTGAGGCATACAAAAGTAAGAATACATCAAACCATTTAACTAATTTAAGCAGCACCGTGTATATTCGTATACGGGACAACAAAGGATAACAATCCTTACATTGAGCATATAAAGACCAAAAAAAAATGGGGTTAATAGCCTCATCTGCTACATGTTCGTGCCACCGGGATGCCGAACCTAAACGTGTCGACAGAGACTAATGCTCTGGTAGATAATAGCGATCCCCACAGTGGCTCGGCTTAAAGGAGGTACTCTTTTTGTAACGACCAACCTAATAAGGTTATAGTCTACGCGTTTACCATCGGTTCACCAATATATACGTTATTGATGTAATATCAAACACAATGCACAATTAAAATGATCCACAAATAAAATAATTCATTACAACCTAGCCCAAGGCTAGTACAAATAGAGTATCAAATACTCCCTCCATATCTAAATATAAGTATTTTTAGAGATTTCAATGCGGACTAGAGATGGATGTATATAGACATATTTTAAAGTGACATTCATCCATTTTGCTTTGTATGTAGTCCATATTCAAATATCTAAATGGAGTTATATTTAGGAATGGAGGGGGTAGTTAAATACAGTAGTAAGCATAATCAAATCTTGATAGAGCTCCAACTACGTCACAGGCGAGCCGTGTTGAATAGAGGTGCATAACTCTATGAAAAGTCACTTTTCATCATAATCACTTGTAAGATGATCAATGTATTGACAAGTGTCACAAGAAGAAAAATATAACAACCCACACTAGTCTAGGAACCCCTTATAGGATTTCATCGTTAGTGACATCCCCCCAAAGCGGCACCCAGTTGGTAATTTGACAAAATACTAGCGTGTACATCTTAGAAGCTGCATGCCGCTAAAGACATAGTACTACTGGCATGCGCCAAGATCGGTGGCATGCCAGTAGTATGGTATAACCATAAATTTGCCAGTCTGAAATTACTAGTGGTGATTGCTTTACGGACATGCCACTAATAGATGAACTACTAGTGACATGCGCCATGTATTTACATGCCACTAGTAACCCATTCCTAACACGCCCGTGGGTCCCATTTTCCTGCGGTGTTTACTCAGTTTGGCACGTCACTAGTATAATATGTAGTGATGGTGTGCCGCATGTTATCGCACACCACTAGTATATGTGATGTGGGGCCCTGGTTACTAGTGGTGTGTGTCTACTTTGCACGCTGCTAGTGATTTGATTATTTATGGCATGCAATTTCGCCTGCACACCACTAATATATACGACATCACCAGCTCACTGTACGTATAGAGTGATCAGACACTTTCTTCTTCCCCCATCTCTCCCTAACTTCTTCTTCCTCTTTTTTTTCGGGCGATCCCTTGCTCCTAGCTTTCTCCAAATAAATATTATAATAAAAAAAAGTGTATGCTACAAAAAGTTTAGTGTCTATTACAAAAGCTCACCATAAGTTAAAAAAAGGTCCACTATATATGAAAAAATATGTATCATATATTAAGAAAAGTTCAGTGTGTATTTAAAAAAAATCCATCATATATAAAATATGTTTTTGTACAGAAACCTAATAAAAGGAAAAGGTGAAGAAGAAAAAACAACCCCGATCAAGGAAATAAATGATAAAAAGAACCAAAATAGAAAAGGGAAAAAATGAAAGACAAAAACCACACAAAAGACTGCAACAAATTGTTTTTTGGAGGATAAAGAAATAGCAGCAGAGCAACCAACGAAACAGGGAACCGCAAAAAAAAAAAAAAAAAAAAAAAGCCAACGAAACAGGGAGCAGCAGAGCACGTCAGTTACATCCTGGCCATGCCGACAGAGAAGCCCGAAGAATTTGTCCTGCCCAACTTCCTCCGAGGCGACAGCAACATGGCGGAGAAGATGGGCGTGACGGAGGAGTGGCTCGAGGACAGAAGGCGGATGTACAGGGAATCCGCCGTCCGTACCCAGAGGGTCCACGACGACTTCGTCAAGTACCAGGCCCAGATCCGCGATGAGCTGTTCGAGAAGGGCTACGTGGAGGTGGACGACGACTACTTCACTGACAGGGCCGAGATCCAGGAAGAGACCAGGGCGAGGTGGGAAGAGTTGGAGAAGAAGCTAGACCCCAATATCAAATTCGTGAACTACGGCAGCGACTCCCATGTTCCGTATGACTACGAGGAGCAGGCGAGGCGCCTGGTCGATCTCTGAAGGGAACTGCACGCTTGAATCCATCCAAGTTAGAAGATTGAGTCGTCTGTCTTGCTCCGTGTTTCTATCTAGCTATCTTTAACAATCATCCATGTATCTATCTATGTTGGTGAACCATGTATCTATCTATATTTTTAGTACTCCAAAACTAATTAAGTCGTGTTTGATGATCAATTAGTTATCTAGCTGCTGGCCATGTAAAGTATGCAATGGGTGTTTGGCCCCTAATTTAGACCTAGGAGTGATATTAGTTGTCAAGTTTATGTAGTTTGAGTCTACTTCACGCCATGTTTTCTGTTTACTCAGTTATAATTGTTTGCAGAATACTATTTCGTTAGAGTTCCTGATTCTTTTCTTTTCTTAATAAATAAGCAAATAAATGTTGTTTTCATCACAAGATTGAGTGGCTGGACTTTGTATTCGCTGCCTAACAAGCTAGTCATATATACTAATTTTTGGACCAGCTTAATAGTTTTTGTAGCATCTACTTGATGTACTAAAGTATCATGGTTTTATGAACTTAACATGTATATATAGGTTACTAAAGTTTGCATCAATTCTCTGCTGGTCGCCATTTAAATATAATAAACAATTAGGCATGTCCGGCTTCCTTTATCGAAAAAGGCTTTCGCCCCATTTTATATATAAAGCGACGAACCAAGAAAATCCGAAACAAACACCACCACACCACAACGCACACACCCAAGGGTACCACAGATCAGCAACATCAACCACAAGCAAGCAAAGGATGAGCAATAAGAACCACTACAGGAATGATAGAGCCCTCCACAATAAACTAGCCACCATGAGGACCCAAGCTGGCCGTCGGCGCACATGAGCTCCAAGACGATGCGTTCGGGAAGAGTACGACTCCGGAGCGCTACAGGGAATTCTCCCCGGCACTTGATTCACCTCCGTACAGGGGGCGACGAGTCACGAGAAACCTGCCATACCACCACCACGTAACGCTGAACCCCGGCCACCCACACGACCAGGGTTGCCAGTCCACACCTGAGCCACAAGAAACGCCCACGAATATCGCAGCTTCCACCACAGAGCCGCTGCCCTGCATCCTGACACCCCATCGGCCATCGAAAGGGATGGGCCTCCACCAACCGGCAAACCCCTACTGAGCCGGAGCCGACAACGGCCGGCATGCCTCCGCAGCACCAAACCTTGGACTGGAGGCAATAGGTCGGGGAAAGGGAGAGCCCCCCCTGCCTACCTCCCCCTATGTTGCCCCCTACAACACCCATCCACGGCCGCTAGAGCAGGAGCACGAGGAGCCCGCCCCGACCGTCCGTCCGACAAGGATGGCGCCGGAATGGCCGAGATCCACCCAGGAGACGACCAGAGTGGGTGCCGCGCCGGTTCACACCAGAACGAGCATGGAGGCACCATCTTCCGTGCGACATGCCTGCAGTAGAGGCATCCAAGCCCGCCGGCAAAGCACCGCGCACCACCGGCCCGCCAGATCTGGCCGAGCCAAAACCGAGCCACCACCGCAGCCACGGACGCGAGACCGCACTGTAAATTTTAAATCTTTCATGATGCTAGGCTGCTAGCTGGAAAAAGACACAACATGGGTCTATGTCGTAGCAAAATTTTAAATCAAAACTTGAAACATTGCTTGAGGTACAAAAATAACAAATTCAACACTGTAGCGAGATATAGCTCCCGTGTCTGAAGGATTTCTTCTCTCGCTACAGTATTAGGCCAGGCCGGCACTGTAGTGTCCTTTTCTATGTTTTTACTGTTTTGTAATGGTTTCTTTCTATATTTAAATTTTCTTCGTTTTTCAGTTCGATGCGCCAGGATTTGTGATGTCAAGATTTTCAAGTTCGATGCATAGTATAGCTGCTATGTTTTTTTATGGGTAAATAACTTTATTCCTCATATAGTGGTAAGATCATGTACAACGAGATGAGAAATAAAGTCCGGTACGGGGCCATCCCAGTACCCAGACAAGCTATTACAGTTTTCAATGGCATTCAGACCAATAATCCTAGACGTACGGGCATTCAGACTATCAGACTCAATAATCACTGAGCTACATCCATGTTTGGCGGCCAGGTACAACCCATTCCTGATCGTAGCAATTTCTGCTGATTCCACACTCTGTACATGCGGTATAAGCCATGAAATACATGAGTGTCAGTTAATAGCTACGGGGCACATTGCTGATATAGTTGTATCAGTTCTGTTTCTCACTTGCATTAATGCGGCATGTCAAAAGTGTAGAAGTGCATGCTCTAGCTAATGCAACCAAAAGACCGATCTGATGGAAGAGACTAAGCATCACATTATACGTCAACACTCCCCCTCACGTGTGGCTCCCTCGGGCCTAAACATGGACCGAATGTGGACTGCAATTTAATTGCGCCAGTCGGGTCTTGAACTCAAGACCACTTGGCTCTGATACCATGTAGAAGTGCATGCTCTAGCCAATGCAACCAAAAGACCGATCTAATGGAAGAGACTAGGCATCACATTATACGTCAACAAGAAGAACAACCCAAAAATCTGGTTAAAGAAAGATTTAAAGCGCATCATGATGGCACATGGCAGTAATACCTAGCATGAATCTGGAAGTCTTTTTTACACAACGATCTTCCGGCTAGCATGTCTCTCTCCCTCTGTTGTTCTTGTTCCTTGTCTTTAACCCCTGAGCCTGATGCAGCCACTCCATGGTCCTCCTGGGCAGCCACTAGTCTGACAAATATACATGGCGAATTATGGACAGAGCACCTAGATAAACAAATTGAGAAAAATTGAGAAGTAAGAGCAGCTGCTAATTCACCTCCCGATTTGGATGACTCGCTGGTCAGGAAAAACTGTGACAGCATATCCCTCACCTGACAGCATCCTCTTTTGCTAACTGGCACACTTGACTATGCTAATTCCAATTCTCAGCATCAGAGCTTGGCATGGCTGTGTCATCCTCAATATCTATGACTATGTTGTGCAACATGAGCAGGCAGAGTTTGTTACAGAGTGTCCGGGTTGACTTGCCACCATGGTTCTTGTTGCCAGCGCATTCAGCAGACAGGTTCTAGCTGCGGAGTGTCCCCTACTGACCTCTGCCTTCGAATTTGTAACATCTTCTTCCTGCTAAGATGTGGGTAGTCTGGGGAGAAGAGGGAATCATGCATCACCAATTATGTATTCCCCGACTCCTGATCCATCTAATGCTACCTTCTCACACTCCTTGAAGATTTCAGAATCTTGCAAAAGTTATGCATATTGTGGATCTTGTCAAACATGGATTTGATTTATCATTTTAGCTGGAGTTTGGCAAGCTAGTGGCGTCTTACCTGCTCGGACACAGCATCAATGAACCTCTCAGTTACCAACAAGACTGTTGACTCATTCACACTAACAGAGGATCTTAAGGTCTTCGATGGCCCATTAGAGTACAACCTTCTCAGAGCAACGACAACTTGATATTCTGAAGACAGCACCCTCCCGCCAAAAAAGGTGCAGCTGTTCATATATATCTTCCAGTGATGGCACCTTCACCGAACTGTAGATGTAGCTCAAGGTTACTTTTTTGTCATTTTGAAGACGGACTAAAATCTTTATCTGTCCTCACAAGAAGATAAGCCTCCTGCATAAGACAATCGAAAAGTGGTTATACAATCCATAGGTTGGAACACAGAGTTAAAATAGTGAGATCCAACAATAACATATGAAGGGGAAGTAGGTAACAAGTGAGAACAACAGAAACTTCGCAAATGACATTACTAGCAAGTCATATTCAAATCGGAAAACAAGCTATTTATTTTCTCCAGACAAATAAAAAAAACTATTACAAATCGATGAAAACAAACTATTTATTTTCTTCAGAGAAAAAGCTAGTAGTACATCTATGTTAGACATTACTAGCAATTCATATTCAAAAAGAATGATCATGCAAGGAATATATTAAACTCCAACATGCCAATGAAAGGTAGAAAACAAAGAGAACAGTTCAAATAACTAGAAAATAAAACAAAAAAACGCGAGGAATGTTAAATTACCTCTGGACATGAACTTCCTGAAAGAGTGGCTGATATTTGTTTCCAAGTTGTAGGGGTCAGATGAGTACAAGACATACCCTTTTCTTGGATTATCTCCTTCATGTGCGAACTAGCGGAATGTCTTGCCTTGCTCAGGCCGACGGGTACGTGTTAAATAGATGGGGCGCACCTCCCATAACAGTGCATACATACGGTTTGGATTACAATATTGGAGATCAAGAAAGGAGATAGAGATAAGAGGTTACATGAGATAAACATAAGACTCTAACAACCTAACTATCTCAACTATCTCCTATGAGATGCGTCGGTCACATAACGTAACATGTTGCATGTTTAACACCCTCCCTTAATCACAACTGCATTAGGTTGAGATTATACTTGAAGTTTTCAAAGCTCTTGATAGACAATGCCTTTGTGAACCCATCTGCAATTTGGTCACGGGAATGCACAAAACGAATCTCAAGTTGCTTCTGAGCAACTCTTTCTCTGACAAAATGAAAATCTATCTCAATGTGTTTAGTCCTGGCATGAAACACTGGATTGGCTGAGAGATAAGTAACACCAAGGTTATCACACCACAGACAAGGAGCTTGTTTACTCTTTATACCAAGTTCCTTTAACATGGACTGAACCCATATGATTTCAACTGTGGCATTTGCGAGAGCCTTGTATTCTGCCTCAGTACTGGATTTGGAGATTGTGGCTTGTTTGCGAGCACACCATGATATGAAGTTGGGTCCAAAGAAAATAGCAAAGCCACCAGTGGATCGTCTATCATCAAGACAGCCTGCCCAATCAGAATCAGAGAAGGCACTGACAAGTGTAGAAGATGATTTGCTGAAATTAAGACCCATGCCTAATGTGTTTTTGACATATCGAACTATCCTTTTTGCAGCAGTTAAATGGACAGTCGTAGGTGCATGAAGGAACTGACATACTTTGTTGACAGCAAAAGAAATATCAGGTCTGGTAAGAGTGAGGTATTGAAGAGCTCCTAGTAGGATCTTGTATTTTATGCTGTCCTCTTGAGTCAAGAGAGTTCCTTGCGTGAGAGATAATTTTTCCGAGCTTGATAGTGGAGTAGGTGTAGGTTTACAACCTTGCAAACCAGCTTTTCTTATCAAGTCAACCGCATACTTTTCTTGACAGAGATGAAGTCCATCCTTGTGCTTCTTTACTTCAATCCCAAGAAAATAATGAAAGTCTCCAAGATCCTTCAAGTCAAAATCTGCACTCAAATCTTTCAACAGTCCAGTGATGGCTTCATCAGATGAGCTTGTTACAATAATATCATCAATGTATATGAGGACAAATATGCATGTATTGGACTTGTTGTAGATGAACAGAGAGGTGTCAGACATTGAAGGAACAAAACCAAGTGTTTGCATTTTGTGACAGAGACGGGAATACCATGCTCTTAGTACCTGTTTCAAGCCATAGAGTGCTTTGTCCAATTTGCAGACATAAGAGGGTGCACTTTTACTTATAAACCCATGAGGTTGTTTCATATATACCTCCTCTTCCAGAACATCATGAAGAAATGTGTTCTCTACATCAAGTTGCCTGATACTCCATCCCCTGGAAACAGCAACAGACAAAACAAGACGGATAGTGGCAGCTTTAATAACCGGACTAAATGTGTCCTCATAGTCTATGACATACCGTTGTTTAAAACCCTTTGCAACGAGCCTAGATTTATAGCGATCAATGGTTCCATCACATTTCCTTTTGATTCTGAATACCCACTTGCAATTAATTAAATTTTTACCTTGCTGTGGGGGAACTAAATGCCAGGTTTTATTTTTCTTGAGTTTCATGTATTCTTCATTCATTGCATTCTTCCACTTTTCATCACCAAGTGCTTCCTCAAGCAAATGTGGTTCACCGGGTTCACCTGTCGAGCAAACCATACCATATTTGGTTATGTGTTTATAGTTAACATGATGTATTACCCCATGTTGTAGTCGTGTACGTCGTGATGGTGTAGCAGCAGGATCACCAGCCACAGAGAATCCTCGGGCAGGAACTCCTGTAGCAGAATCTGCTCCAGCCGGATCTTCTGTGACAATTTGGTCGTGTGCAGCTTCTCCAGTCGGCGCAGAGGATCCCGGGGCCTCATCATTGGCTGATGATGGCGCATCCACCTCGAAGCGGACGCCGGTCGGGCGCGTGGACGCGCGTGTGTGTGCGCTGGAGTCCGCGCCGGATCTCGCATCAGACCTGGCCTCGCGCCAGGTGGGCGAACGGAGTCATGCCGCTTGTACACAAGCGGCTGGTCGCGGAACCGCGCGCCGTCCTGACGAGCCGCGTGCCGGACGCGGATTGGCGCGGAGGAGGACTTGGGCCGCCTCCACTGGAAGGATGACGCGTGTCGCGCGCTGGGCTAGAGACAGCGACGCGGTCGGCGGGCGCTGTTGCTGGCGCATCTGCCGCACCTGCCGATGCTGATCCCGAGGAGGATCGACTGGGCTGCTGCTGCGGGGCTGATCCTGAGGAGGATTTGTCTCCCAGAACCGGACACGTGGAATATAGGTGTGCCGACGCATTTTTTTCACTGATTTCTGCATCGTTTTTGCTGTTTTCTCTTGTAGCATCATCAGAAGACACATGCACACCATTGGTAGCGGAATTAGTCAACAATTGATCATCATAATTCGGACCCCTTGATCAATACTGGTGAAGAATTTCTTCTCAAAGGCGAGCGCCGGCATTTGGATGTAGAGTGGCAAATGGAAACTTTGTTTCATCAAAAACAACGTCACAAGATATATAAACGCGACCAGTGGATATATCTATGCACTTGACACCTTTGTGTTGAGGGCTATACCCTAGAAAGACACATTGTTTTGAGCGTAGCATGAGTTTGCGTTTGTTGTATGGGTGAAGATTGGGCCAACAAGCACATCCAAACACAGAAGAGATTTGTAGTCTGGTTTTGTGTGAAGAAGTCTTTCTAGCGGAGTTTCATTGTTGATGACTTGACTAGGGAGCATATTGATGATATGAAAAGCGGTGAGAAAAGTCTCATCCCAAACACTACAAGAAATATGTCAACTTGTGACCACCACTATTGGTCACCGAATGGTCACAAATTTCCATTTGTGACCTTTTTGTGACAAAAAACATAAGGTCAAAAGCTGGCCGTCATAAACTGACTATAGCGACTTTTCTTCTGGAATGGTCGTAGACGTTTATGACCAAAATACGTCTACTGTGGTGTTTTGGTCACTAGCAACCTCCCCAGGCCACGTAGGCATCCAGCGTGGCAATCTGATGTGGCACAAGATTCAGCCCGGTCCATTTCGGTGCTTTAGATGGGTCGAGCCCATTAATTCAGCCTTTTTAATATTTTTTCCTGTCAATTTTTCTTCGATTTCATGGGCCTAGCCCAGTATTATAGCCTTTTTTCTGGGCCATGGCCTTTTTGGCTCAACAATTCCATTTTTTTTTATAATTACATTTTTCTTTTCTTGTTTTAAGATGGGTCAATTGAGATGGGTCCCAATTGTAAGTTCTGGTAATTGGTCCCAGTTGTCAGGTTCTAGTAAGTGGGTCCCAATTGTCAAGGTCATATTCTTCAGATTTCAATTTCATAGTAAAAAAATAGCCAATATTTAAATTGGCACAGACAAAAAATACAAGTAGTACTTAAAATAATAGCAGCCAAAATCAGTATGGAGCTGCTACTCTATAAATAACACATAATACATCTTCAATCACTGTTTTACAAGCTCTATGTGTAACAACAACAGAATCAGTATGGAGCTCTATGTGTAACAGCTACAGAATTTACAAGCTCTATGTGTCTCCAATCTTCTTCAACATGGAGCTCCTTCGGCACAAACTGGGCACCTGCAACATCATAGGAAGGCAATTTTAGTGCTCCATCAAAGAACCAAGTAAATTGCCCTCAATCATACAAACAAAGTAATACCGTTGAAGAATAGGTTCAAATGAGAAGGAAGCATAAAACTAGTGATACAACATGTAGAAAACACTACAATGTAATACTATTGTAAGTTCATATCAGCGCAAAATCAGCACTATTATATAGAGAAAATGATATGCCCCCTTTTTAATAAAACTGTAGTGTATGCTAGTGACAAAACAAGGGATAGGACTAATATGATGTGCCAGATTGCCAGCAACAGTGCATGCATCTTCATATTTCAAAACGACCAATAGACTATTTAGCTGGCAAAATACTAAAGAAGGCATAGACATAAACGAAGGTAACATGCATCACATCAAAAAATTGTAAGCATTGAACCTACATCATATCTACAGTAACATCACCAATCAGGTTGCATGTGTATGCTAGAAATCAAGAATCAAAAGGACTTCAGCTTGTTTCGAATATCTTGCCTTTGTTGCTCCCAGTTCAGTAAAGAAATAGTCGAGCAGTGAGCGCTTCGCCTCATGGACTTGGCAGTGCACAATAGATTTCATAATGGAGCATAAATAGAATACCTGGAAAAGAACAATAAAGAGCTATAAAGTTAAGTAAGCATCCTTGGCTGTACAAATAAGTGGAGATTGTAGAGTGAAAGCTGAATAATTTACGTGGATCGAATGGTCGGCATCCCTCGGATCTCATAGCTACTAGACATCACGGATGAACTACAGCAAACTAGTTATAGCCATAGGCCACATGTACAAAGAATATACTAAAATGGCTTGAAGCTAAAACTAATCGACCATTCATCTTCGGTACTGCAATTTTTTATTATGCAGTACAAAGATTATTATGCAGCATCTAAAGATGGCCACAGCCTTAAAGGTTAGTATGCAGCATCTAAAATTAGCCAACTCTACAAAACAGTGGAGGAAGCATAGGTCTGAACCCAAACAAATTTACATCATCTAATACACTATATTCCTCCCATAAAAAACACTAATATTCCAGTAGAGATCAAATGCTTGTGAGCAGGAAAATAATGGTACATTCACAACTTCAGTTCGGGTAAATATCACCACATGTATCAGTATACAGGCAGCAATAGTATCATCGAGCACAGAAAAACAGCACCTTGACCCATGTAAGTCATAGCTCTTTAGAGAGAAAGAAAGAATAGGTTCAGCTAGCTATGTATTCATAGTTGAGAGCTAAGCAATTTGTTTGTTTATGCTGTAATTGACAGATCTAGTACAAGAAACAAGCCAAGTGAAACAGTATTGACTAATTCGATGGCAATACAAGCTAATCTACTTAGCTAGTAGGTGACCATCCAATCCATGATGCAGCAGCAGGTGCAAATATGATATGATGTGAAGAAGAAGCTAGCTGGAGAGGTTGGGGATGAAACCAAAATTACAAACCATTGGCGGACCTCACATCACCACTGTTTTATCGTTTTATAAGCAACTGGAAACTATGCAGAGCAGAGCAGACCGGACAGTAAAAGAATTATCAAGTAGGGCAAAACAGCGGCGTGGTCATCAACTCATAGCCCTGAAGAAAGAAAGAACCAATAGGGTCAGCTACTTATTTATTCAGAATTGAGAGTTGAGCAATCATTAGAAAACTAAAGATACTGCCCAGCTAACTAAATAACACATGATTCAGTCACACGGTATAATTCTGACTATAATATAAGCAAAGAACTAAAGACACTACGTACTTAGAACTCAACTGAAAGTGAGAATGATTTGATTCTATGCAAACAATCTGATTTTATTTGTTTATATTAGTAAAAACAAGTCTATCAGGTAAGATCAAGAACACTAATACTAACACAGACATATCTTCCTTTATGTGAACAAGTGTGCTTCCTTCATTAATTAGTAGTAATTGTTCCATGCTAATACAAGCACAAGCCCTGGCCTATCAAAGTCTGAATCTAATTAAATCGCACCATGGACGTGTCATATCACCAAGGCAAGTACTAGTAAATCTTTGCATCATTTTTCAGATAGATAAAAATGTAGTTGTACTCATCCTAACAGAAACAATGGATCAATATGCATTAGCAACAGCAGAAATTGACCCTAGCTAATAATCTTTCACATACCCAGTAACATAATAATATGTGCATTCGACAACAGTAACAGTCCAAAAAATATGAACCTTAGGAACAACAATCTGTCCAAAAGAATCACATCGGGAGGGGAACTGGAAGATGGACCTTAGGAAGTGCGCCAGGGTTGAGCTCATGCAAGGCCACTTGGTTCTCCAACACCCACGTCCTGCAGCAAGGGAAACCACATCCATACGGATGCTGCTGCTCGTCCATGGCTGGGCGTCCTACATCCATCCGGCTGCTGCTGCTCATGCATGACAGGAAACCACATCACATGTCAGTCAAGGGAAGTATTTGTGAAGTCAGCCTTGCAATCTTTTGTAATGCAGAAAACATAAGAGCCTTTTAGAGATTTGATGTGTTGGATTAGGAAGCAAGTGAACATAAGATTCAGTGTTCCTAATGCTGGCTAGCTGCTACTCTAACTAGCTTTTATGGTCAAGGTAACTAGACTAACAGTAGGGTAATTCATGGTTTCGACTAACAGTTATACTGCCTGTGTACTAAATTAAATTAAATCAGTACACACTTGAGCTTTTATGTTTGGAGGATCAGGTTGGTTAAACAGATACAGTGGATGGAACATAGCAGAGATAGGCTAGTATAGCTCCAGTTTTAGTCATCCCAAAGGAATATTCATAGCAAAGCAAGATAGGTTGAAGCTAGACAAGCGGATTTCGAGTGTTGATAAGCACTAGAATGCTAGCAAATTGGCCTATATTTATATGTTCACTTCTCTTTATAATTCACTAATGCAAAGGTGCAAATCTTCATCCTTCTTTAATGACGACACAGATAAACAAGTTTTATCCAAAAAAGGTGTCTAAACAATTCAATCACTGATCCCTGACCTGCATGGATCAGTCGCATGTAGAAAACTGAGTGAACAAGGCCATGCGAGCTCACCTAATCGAGCTAGTGTTGCACATGAGGATGCCTTGGACGAGGGCAGCAGGGTCGGTTGAGGACCACAGCGGCAGATGCGACTGTGCCTGCAGCGGCGGAGGCCCCGCCTTCGTCTGACGCTGTCGAGGGAGGCAGATCTATTGAGGTACACGGCGGCGGCGGCTGCTGCGTGGGGGGGGGGGGGCTGTGGCCGGCGTGTAGCTTGGGTGGATCCTCCTTGAGGAGCTTGGCCTTGGCGCGGCGGATCTCGGCGTTGAGCACGCACCGTCGATGGTGGGAGAGGCGGCCGCCCGAGCAAATCAATGAGAAGGGGTCAGAGGTCGTGGCCATGCGAGGCAAATCGCCAGTAAAACGACTCAGCTGCGGGAGGAGACGGACCTGATTTGGCCGGCCGGGACCGCTGCGTGTCCTCGCCATCGAGGATCTGGCTGCCGTCTCGCTCGCACGGCCTGGATCCGCCCGCCGCGTCGTGGTCGGAGTGGAGAAGATGGCGAGGTCGGCGGCGGAGCCGAAGGGGCCGGAGACGGAGGCTGGCCACGCCAGGGACGCCATGAGATGCTCTGCGATCCGCGGGCGAGGAGCGAGGCAATGACGAGCAGGCGCGCGGGCGCGAACGGCGGGAGCAGGTGGTCGTCCACGAAGGCGAGGAGGAGCGGCTTGAGGTGGGAGGGGAGGTTGCGGCGGGATCGGCCGACGTAGGTGGCGGCGGCGGTACAATGGAGGGAGAGGGAAGAGGGGTTAGGGTTTGGGCTGCGGATCATGGGAGGAGGAGTGGTGTGCGGGGGAGAGGGGGAGAGGGGGAGGAGTGGTGTGCGGTGGGTGAGTGGTGTGCGGTGGGTGAGTGGTGGCATTCGTCCACTGATAGGTGGGCTCGCGAGGAATTAGGCCCACATGTCAGTGTCCTCAACGACGTGTGGTGTAGGTGAGGGGAGCTGCTTTCGGGTGGGTGTGGGTGGGGAGAGGATGAGGGTGTGGGCCGTTGGATCTGGCAGTATCCGACGGTCTGTAATGCTTGATCCGCATGACATGCCCATAGACCAATCAGAACGAAGTGCGGGCTTGTGAGCATCTAAAATTGTCGTAATTGATTAACAATAGGCGCTACCAACACATCACCACAGCGCCCGACGAAACTCCATTGCAGTGTGAGCTCCAACGCAGCACCACGATGCCCGATGGTAAGTTTCCTTCTCTTTTTATGACAATGTTAGTTAAGTTTTCAAATAATTAGTAGTGTTATTCCTTCAATAACGAAAAATCAATTTTCCATTTTTGGAGTGCCCAAAATGAGTTTTTTTGTGAAGGACCTACCATATATTTGTTGCAAAATTGGACCAAATCAATTTTCTAAAATACTAGGACATATTTAATGCATAATTGACCAAATGGTTGGGTGTCAAAAGCTTTTATCCACCTCTCGTGAAAAAGACAAACTTCTGCCGATTCAGCTGGAAGCGGGTCAAATTTAAATTGCGGCTGCCTCATAGTTTGTTATTTATTTTTCCCAAAAATCATTTTTAGGTACAAAAGTATCTATTTAATCAGAGAAACACCAAAAGTTTTCCAAGATTCAACCACTAGCTAGGAGCGATCATGCCCGCCGTTTTGACCGCATTTTGAACCGGGCTTAAAAAATTCCAAAAAATTCAAAAAATTGGAAAACCATCACATTGTGTCATTGGAAAACCACGAAAAATCATAAACTTGTGATACGATAATTATTTTAAAAAAGTGTTCACGGAAAGGAGCTATCATATGAGGAGATCAATGGCTTTCATGCCAGATGATCAATCTTATGGCCACATTCATGGCATAGTTTGTTCAAATGATCTCATATTGTGCACAAGGGTGCATATTGGAATGACAAACAATGTTGATTTGGGGAGTTTTCACTTTCATTGCACAAAGGAGCCATTTTCCATTTTTCGAGTGCCCCAAATGAGGTTTTTTTGTGAAGAACCTACCAAATAATTATTGCAAAACTGGACCAAATCATTTTTCTAAAATACTAGGCCATATTATGCACAATTGACCAAATGGTTGGGTGTAAAAAAATTTGATCCACCTCTCGTGAAAAAGACAAATTTCCACCGATTCAACTGGAAGCGGGTCAAATTTGAACTGTAGCTGCCTTCTAGTTTGCTATTTATTTTTTCCAAAAATCATTTCTAGGTACATAAGTATATATTTTATCAGAGAAACACCAAAAAAAATTCCAAGATTCAACCACTAGCTAGGAACGGTCATTCCCGCTGTTTTGACCGCATTTTGAAACGGGCATAAAAAATTCAAAAAAAATCAAAAAATTGGGAAACCTTCGCATTGTGTCATTATATGTGGCCAAGTTCCCAGGAAAAATAACAAACTTGTAATACACAATTATTTTAAAAAAGTGTTCTCACAAACAAGCTATCACGTGTGGAGATCAATGGCTTTCATGCCAAATGATCAATCTTATGGCCACATTCATGGCATAGTTTGTTCAAATGATATCATATTATGCACAAGGGTGCATATTGGAATGTCAAACAATGTTGCTTAAGGAAGTTTTCATTTTCTTTGGACGAAAAAACCATTTTCCATTTTTCGAGTGCCCAAAAGGAGGTTTTTGTGAAGGACCCCCAAAAAATTGTTGCAAAATTGGACCAAATATTTTTTCTAAAATACTAGGTCATATTTAATGCACAATTGACAAAATGGTTGGGTGTAAAAGGTTTTGATCCAGCTGGAAGACAAATTTTCGCCGATTCAGCTGGAAGCGGGTCAAATTTGAACTGCAGTTGTCTCATAGTTTGCTATTTATTTTTTCTAAAAATCATTTCTAGGTACATAAGTACCTATTTAATCAGATAAACACCAAAAATAATTCAAGATTCAACCACTAGCTAGGAACAGTCATTCCCGCCGTTTTGACCGCATTTTGAAATGGGCATAAAAAATTCAAAAAAATCAAAAAATTGGGAAACCTTCGCATTGTGTCATTATATGTGGCCAAGTTCCCAGGAAAAATAACAAACTTGTAATACGGGAATTATTTTTAAAAAGTGTTCTCAAAATCGAGCTATCACGTGTGGATATCAATGGCTTTCAAGCCAAATGATCAATCTTATGGCCACATTCATGGCATAATTTGTTCAAATGATCACATATTGTGCACAAGGGTGTATATTGGAATGGCAAACAATGTTGCCTAAGGAAGTTTTCATTTTGTTTGGACGAAAAAACCATTTTCCATTTTTCGAGTGCCCAAAAGGAGGTTTTTTTGTGAAGGACCTCCCAAATAATTGTTGCAAAATTGGACCAAATCATTTTTATAAAATACTAGGCCATATTTAATGCAAAATTGACAAAATTGTTGGGCGTCAAAAGTTTTGATCTGCCTCTGGTGAAAAGGACAAATTCCCGCCGATTCAGTAGGAAGCGGGTCAAATTTGAACTGCAGCTGCCTCATAGTTTACTATTTATTTTTTCCAAAAATCATTTATAGTTACATAAGTACCTATTTAATCATAAATACATGGTTTGATGGCGATATGTCGAGGTTTGGGCGGTGGCCAAGGCCCCCAACTCTAGAGCGCGTAAACTCGCATGCCCGACGCGTGTTCACCGCGTGACCGTGGCGTTGCCCTGTGTTCTGGGCAGACTAGGCATGTCTAGTGGGTTGGGCACTCCCTAGGTAAGTTTTAGGAAGAAAATTACAACATAAGATTCTCACGAGGAGACCGATCGATGCTCAAACATGAATTAGCAGCCAAGTGTTTGATTAGCGGTACGGGGGCCAATGAGCGTGAGTTTTTGCTGAGGATGATGATCTACTAAGAAGAATGTCTTCGCAAATTTTCAGATCAAAAGGAGGATCCTAGGTGGTACTTTCTTTGCAAAGTACCACACTGGACAGAAATATGAATGTTGAAGCTGGGCTCAAAATAATGAATGGATTGAGCTGAAATTTGGTGGAGGATGGTTATTTGGTCGTTGGAAAGCACCGTAGAAAATTGATACCATTTGGACATGCCAAAGTGGTACTTCCTTCACAATGCTCTTCTATGGACAGAAACTTGGGAAAACTAGTGAGAAAAATTGGATGAATGAAATGAGTTCAAATTTGGTGTATGTAAGTTACATAGGTATGGTTATGCCTTGGTACATTTTCAGATCATTTGGGTAAGCCTAGATAGTACTTACTTCACAAAGATTGACTAGGAAAATGGAGCTGAATATTATCATGTGGCAATGATTTGGGTATGGAAGAGTGCCCAAAGAGTTTGAGGTTAATAGGAGGGGTCTAGATAACACTTGCTTTGCAACGTGCCAATTTGGCCACAAAATATAAATTGAACCTGGGCTCACATAGATAATTTGCCTGAGCTGCAATTTGGAGGAGGGTGATAATTTGGGCATATGAAGAAACTGTATAAATTCCATGTCATTTGGATATATAAAAAAGGTACTTCCTTCACAATGCTTCTAGGTGGACAAAAACTTTGGAAATTTGCCGAGGAAGATTTGCCAGGCAAGTGGAGCTGAATTTTGTCATGCGGTAATGATTTGGATAGGAAAGAGTGCCCAAAAATTCCGAGGGCAATCAAGAATATATAAATAGCACTTCCTTCATAAAGTGATGTCGTGAACAGAATAGGAAAATGAACATTGTTGAATTAGTTTTGAACTAGGCAAGGAAGGATTTTTACATATTTGATGAAGATATGACCCAAAGAATTTATGAGATTTTTTGGGAATTTTGGGAATGACAGAAATATAGGTTGCTTCACAACCTAGGGCAAAAACTGCCACATGGACATGACACATAGGCAAAACTGATGAGGTGGCGCCTAGTCATATCAACCCACCACAATTTACAAGGTTATGACCATCTATATTGGTCATGATCAGCTAGAAATAAGGCAGCAGACCAGTGCTATCTGCTTTATGACCATTTCGTGTAAGGAAATTACGACCTTTCTGACCAAAATGGTCGTTATAGTTTAGGTTTTGGAGCCCCCCAAACAACTTTTGACCAATTGGTCTGAAATGGTCATAGATCTATGACCAATTCTTCCAGGGTCACTAACAGAAGGTCACAAGTTGACATATTTCTTGTAGTGAAAACTTGAGAGGCATGGAGGCCCCTTCTAAGAGGGCTAGCCCAACCTCAACTATGTGCATGTGTTTTGGTTCAGCAGAGTCATTATGTTGATGAGAATGAGAGCATGAAACGTGGTGTGATATGCCAGGTGTTTGGAAGGAGTTTAGTTTTTCATACCCCCCCCCAGTCTGATTGAACTGCAATAATTTTGCTAGCAAATTTTCGTTAAACCAAGGCTTGGAAGTTTTGGAAAATTTAAAAGACATCGGATCTCTTTTTGAGGAGGTAAATCCATACAAATTTGCTATAGTCATT
This sequence comes from Triticum monococcum, assembly GCA_034509565.1. NCBI lineage: Eukaryota > Viridiplantae > Streptophyta > Magnoliopsida > Poales > Poaceae > Triticum > Triticum monococcum. The sequence continues at coordinate 745,339,569 of CM067843.1, read as the reverse complement.
TATGAAGCTTACATAATACTCGTGTCTACCAATAGAAGTAGGGGCAGGGCCCCACACATCAGAAAAAAATTAATTGAAGTGGTTTGGTAGAAACACTAGTAGATATTGGGTATGGTAATTGATGACTTTTGGCACATTGATAGGAATCACAAATAGTTTCGACATTTCGCTCACCAACAAATGGGAGTTTATTTTTCCTAAGTAATCTTTCAACTAAAGAAAAAGCAGCATGCCCTAATCGATCGTGCCACCAGGTTGACGAGACTTTGACAACACCATTGGCTTGTTTATTGAGTCTCTTAAGCTCTGGAATCAACGGGTAAAGCCCTCGAACACATCTACCTAGATAGAGAACCTTCTTCGTTGCCTGGTCCTTAATCAAAAAGAAGTATGGATGAAATTCGAGGAAAACATGATTATCAAGGGAAATTCTATGAACAGAGAGAAGACTTTTAGCGGCACTAGGGGCATGCAAGATTTTCTTAAGATGAATTGGATGATGAGGGGTACGAAAAATAGAACGACCAATGTGACAAATCTGCATACCTTATCCACTTGCCGTGTGGATGTGATCTTTGCCACGATACTTCTCCTTCATCGTGACCATCTCAAGAACATTGGTTATGTGATTAGTGGCACCACTATCAACATACCAATTTGTGTCGACGCCGTAGGATCCATCAGTCGCGACGACCACCTTTTCTTCATCTTGGGAGTCATTGTGATCTTCATCGTAATGATACCAGCAGTCCTTCGTGGTGTGCCCTAGCTTACCACAAATTTGGCAGTGGGGCGTCTCTGAGCGGGCCCAATTTGGGCCACCACCACGGCGACCGCGGGATGCACCGAAGCGGCCGTTGGAGTTGCCGTCGCCACCGTTGCCACCACCACCACCACCATACCTCCCCTTGTCACGGGAAGAGCCACAGCCACGTGAGCCACCACCACAGCCGCGGACCGCGATGTTGGCAGAGGAGCGGAAACCGCCGCCCGAGTGGTTGAACTGAGCCATGCGCTGATCGAAGTTGCTGAGCATGGCGTAGAGCTCGTCGAGGGAGACCGGCATGACACGGGCGTCGAGGGTGGAGACGAGGGGCTGGTAGTCGATGTCGAGCCCGTGGATGATGTAGGAGATGAGCTCGTCGTCTTGGATGGCCTTCCCCGCAGCCGCAAGCTCATCGGCGAGGCCACGGAGAGTGGCGAAGTAGGCGGCGACCGTTTGGTTGCCCTTCTGGGTGTTGATGAGCGTCGTCCTGATATTGTTCACATGGCTCATGGACTGTGATGAGAACATACCTACCAACCTGGTCCAGAGCGCGAGCGATGTGGTGACCGTGGTCACCGTGACGAGCACCTCCTTGGAGGTGCTGAGCAAGTAGCCCAACACTTGCTGGTCCTCCCTGACCCAGATCGGGTGGAGAGGGTTGGGCTCAGAGCTTTCTTTGCATCCTTGTCTTGGTGACATGAAGCCTGGCTGGCTCCGGCGTGGTGCCGTCGACGTAGCCGAAGACATCGGCGCCACGCAGATGGGGAGTGACCTGCGTGCGCCACGGCACGTAGTTCGTGCGTGTTAGCTTCTCGGTGACCTGTCCATTAAGGGTAGGTTGGGAGGCGCCGGAGGTGGAGGAAGACATGGCTAGGCTCGAGTAGATGGGATCTCAGTAGATGGGAAGAGATGGGGCTCTGATTACCATGTGCGAACTAGCGGAACGTCTTGCCTTGCTCAGGCCGACGGGTTCGTGTTAAATAGATGGGGCGCACCTCCCATAACAGCACATACATACAATTTGGATTACAATCTTGGAGATCAAGAAAGGAGATATAGATAAGAGGTTACATGAGATAAACATAAGACTCTAACAACCTAACTATCTGAACTATCTCCTATGAGATGCGCCAGTCACATAACGTAACATGTTGCATGTTTAACACTTCACAGGCATATGCCTTGCGGAAAGGTGTGGTAACACCCGGGTGTCCCGACCCCCTTTTATCTAGCCGTTCACCCTTGATATTTGTGCCCTTGTCTGCCGAACAGCAAAGCATTAGCAGTAGTTGCCTATTTATCTAGTCCATTTGACCAAGCTAATGGGGGTGCTCCTAGGGACAAGTAGGGTGTAGGGGTAGGCAGAGTAGGCAAAAGATGCTAGGCCCTCTTGCATGTTGGTCTGACTGGCTGATTACTATTGAAAAGACAAGACGTGGGCAAAGCATGTGGCGCATCCACGCATGCAATAGGTGCTGGGTCTGGGAGCTAATCTTGACATGAGTGACAGGCAGGTCACAGTAACTAGTCATACGTGAAGAGAGAAAGATGAGAAAGGAAAGAAGAGAGAGAGAGCCTGTATCACTACTGGTCTGTGCCTTCCACGCGAATGTGAGAGAAATGAAAAAATGAGGAGAGAGAGAGCAGTGCCCACGTGAGTTCATTTTCTTTATGTATGCGGTGGTGTCAGGAATCTCAAATAAACAATGCCCTATGCAGCCGCTGGGATTACTGTTCGTGTTCTTTGCAAAACGCAAGGACTAGACAGGGTGTGGTCCAGATCCCGAAAGAAGCGAAAGTGACGCGAACGGCGTGGATAGTGGGGTGTCCCTGCACCCGGGAGTCAAAAATCCTGTCTCATATGCCTTGACATGTTCAACATGGCTGAACTTGTCCCATTCAGGGCCAGATTGTCCCGCGGCTATGGAACCCAACAGCGTTAGGCTGAAGTATAGCTCCAAATGCATAGAGTTTATACCTCCCATGTATTCTGGGAGTGTCTCTATGTGTTCATCCTTGAGACAGCCTCTGAAGTGCAGGAACATCGTCCAGCACCTCCAACTTTGGGCAATCCAATATGGTAAGCTTCTGCGGTCTGGGGAGATTAGTGATCCTCTCCAGTTCAAGGTTTTTAGACACTCGAAGCTCAACCAGAGCTGAAAATTTCTCTAGAGAGACGCGACCCTGGACACATTCTATGTATAATATTTCAAAGCCCTTGCCTGGGAGGCAAGGCCAGGAGGAAGACGCTTCAATTTGTAGTGCTTTAGCACAAGTTCCTGCAAGACAGGAAAGGCTTGCACTTGCTCCTCCCACTCCCACTCTTCCCATTTCACCATTTCTCCTAACTTCATCTCCCGCAATCTCAGAAATGCAGCCGCCATCTGGGAAGGATGACAACTGTGATGGTAGGACTGCATGAATTCAGGCCCAACATGCTTGATGGCCGGAGCACGGAGGATCTGAATGAACTGCAAATAGGGGAGCTGGCACTGTTAAACATTGTAAGCATATACGGTGGAGTATATAAACGGTATATGTGCTGTAGTTGTATGTGCGTGTTGTGTATTCTGTTGGGCCTCTGAGATTCGATCTTATCAGGTTGTTAGCTGACTTGTAGATCAATCCGAGCCCAACTAACCTTGTATCTATCCTGGCTTCGGCCCTATATTAACACGCACGCGTCCCTGCAACTAGCATACGCTTAACCCCAGTTTTCACATGGTATACAGAGCCATCCTTTTCCATCGCATCTAGATGTCGAGCTCCTCCTCAGTCATCGCCATGGCCGCCCCCTCCATCGCCTCCCTGGGTCACACCATCACCGAGAAATTGACCCAGGAGAACTTCCTGGTGTGGAAGGCGCAAGTCTTGCCACACATCAAGGGGGCGGGGCTGATGGGTTTTCTGGACGGCTCGGTCAAGGAGCCAGACGCCGTGCTCATCACTGAGAAGGATGTCGCCGGCAAGAAGGAGACCACGTCCTCGCCAAACCCTGAGCATGCTGTGTGGGTCACTCAAGATCAGCAAATCCTCACGTTTTTGATCTCATCTCTATCCCGTGAGGTCTTACTGCAGGTCAGCTCCCACACCACCACCGCATCAATCTGGAACGCCCTGCTGCAAAGCTTCTCATCGCAGTCAAGGGCTAGGGTTATCCAGCTCCGCTCGGCCATCGAGCACACGCGCAAAGGGGACATGTCTGCTCGGTGGTGAGCATTGCCGACGAGCTTGCTGCTGCAGGCAAGCCCCTGGATGAGGATGACATCGTTGATCACATCCTGCAAGGCCTTCTCCACGACCTCGACTACAGCGGCTTCGTCTCGGCCATCTCCACCCGCACCGCCACCGAGCAGCTGATCGGCCTCAGCGAGCTCTTCTCCTTGCCGCTGTCGGCCGAAGCCCGCATCGCTGCCCAGAACACCGCCCTCCACTCCGCAAATCTGGCGGCAAGGGGTGGAGGCCGCGGCAACTCAAGGGGCGGCGACAACAGTGGAGGCGGCTCCCGCAGCTACATCAACAACAACGCGGGCGCGCACTACCCTGACAACCACGGTGGCGGCGGTTTTGGTGGCGGTCCGCGGCAAGGAGGTGGTGACCGCGGTGACCGCGAGCGCGAGAAGTGCCAGATCTGCAAGCTTGAAGGGCATGGTGCGTGGCGCTGCAAGAAGCGCTACGATCGCAACTTCAACAACAATGTCCGCAACCCTGCAGGAGGCGGTGGTGGCGGAGGACGTGGTGGTGGTGGAGGACACCGCTCGGTCAACGCTGCCCACGCCTATGGAGTTGATACCAATTGGTATCTTGACACTGGCGCAACTGATCACGTGATGGGAGAACTGGAGAAGCTTGCGGTCCACGATCGCTACACCGGCACGGAGCAAATCCACACTGCGAGTGGTCAAGGTATGGACATTGCTCACATTGGCCATTCAGTTCTTACTACCCCTCACGGCTCCTTGCATCTAAATAATATCATCCATGCTCCTCAAGCCGATCAAAGCCTTCTTTCTGCCTATAAACTTATCAGAGATAACAATGCTTTCTTGGAAGTTTACCCTGAATTTTTTTTGTTAAGGATCGAGCCACTCGGAGAACCGTGCTTCAAAATAGGACTAGAGGTCGCCTGTTTCCTATCTCTGGCCGCCATGATGTCCCTCCTCGCCAAGCTCTCAGTGTGGTCAAGCCATCCACCTCAAGATGGCACAAACGCCTAAGGCATCCTGCTTTTCCGGTGGTCCATAAAATTCTTCGAGATTTTAGTCTTCCAGTATCAAATAAGCAAGATCACCTTCATGTGTGTGATTCGTGTCAGATGGCCAAGAGCCATCAACTTCCATATCCTCGCTCTACTAGTGAATCAAAGGCTCCTTTAGAGCTAGTTTTTCAGATGTTTGGGGTCCTGGACCCGTTTTTGTTGGCAGACAAAAATATTATGTCACTTTCATTGATGATTTTAGTAAGTTCAGTTGGATCTATTTGCTTAAGAATAAATCTGATGTATTTTCAAAGTTCAATCTCTTTCAACAACATGTTGAACGTCTTTTTGATCGCAAAATTCTTGCCATGCAAACGGACTGGGGAGGTGAATACCAAACACTTCATTCATTTTTTTGAGCGCATAGGTATCACTCACCATGTCTCCTGTCCACACGCTCATCAGCAAAACGGATCCGCTGAACGTAAACACCGCCACATTGTGGAGGTTGGTCTCTCCCTTCTTGCTCAAGCTTATATGCCCCTAAAATTTTGGGACGAGGCGTTTCTCACAGCGGTGTACCTCATAAATCGTGTTCCTAGTAAAATCATCAATAATCAGACCCCTCTTGAACGTCTTTTTGGCACTAAACCAAACTACACTTTTCTCCGCATATTTGGTTGTGCCGTCTGGCCCAATCTTCGTCCATTCAATAAACATAAGCTTGAGTTCCGCTCGAAACAGTGTGTGTTTCTTGGGTACAGTAGTCTTCACAAAGGCTACAAGTGTTTGGATGTTGCCACGGGTCGCATCTATGTCTCCCGTGATGTGGTTTTCGATGAGCAAGTTTTTCCCTTCGCAAAACTTCACCCTAACGCTGGCGCCCAACTTCGCAAAGAACTTGTTCTTCTTCCTTCTCACCTTCTGCCATCACCCAACTTTGTTCTCGGGGGCGTAGAAGATGCTGATGATCATGTGTCAATGAACCATAATTCCTTTGATCAAAACTCTAACGAAAGTGTGCAGGACAACAGTACAAACATGGAAGAAAATTCCCATGATTTTATGCAGGCCACGGGGTCCTCTTTTTCTGCCACAGAAGATTCGCCTGCTGATCCCGGAGTAGATCAGGGCGGGATCCCCTCGGGATCTGCTGGAGCAGGCGCGTCAGGAGGATCTCCTACGGGATCCGCGTCGCAGTCCCACATGCGGTCTCCCGCGGAATCCGGTGAGTCCCCCCTGCATGGCATAGGCCAGCCGCGAGCCGCGCCAGCGAACCCATGGTGTGCGCCTGTTGCGGGACCAGGTGGGTCCCCCTTGCATGGCACTGGTCGGCCACGGGCCGCGCCTGTGACGGGACCAGGCGGGTCCTCACCCGGTCGGTCCTCCTCGGGAACGAGCGCGCCCGCGGGATTGGGTGATTCCGCCTCGCCGTTGCCTAACGTGTCGCTGGCAGCAACAAGTGGCAGTTCCGGAGCGGCTGGCACACGCGTCGAGGTTGATTGTGCTGCGCCAACACAGGAGCTTCAACAGGGTGGATTTTCTGCGGATTCTGGATCTGCTGTGTCTTCCTCCTCAAATCGCCTCCAACAACATGTCTCACGTCCAGCTCCGCCTCCTCCTCCGCGGTCTCATACCAGGTCACAGAGTGGTATTATCAAGCCTAATCTTTATAACGATGGTTGTGTCCGTTGGGGTTCTTTTTGTGCCATAGGTGAACCGCAAAATTTGGGAGAAGCCCTTGGACAACGTCGGTGGAAGGAGGCCATGGATGAGGAATATGATGCCCTTATAAGGAACAAAACATGGCGTTTGGTGCCCTCAGTCAAGGGGAGGAATGTTATTGACTGCAAGTGGGTCTACAAAGTCAAGCAGAAATATGATGGTACTATTGATAGGTATAAGGCACGCTTGGTTGCAAAAGGGTTCAAGCAAAGGTATGGAATTGACTACAAGGACACGTTCAGTCCTGTAGTCAAAGCAGCCACTATCAGAATAATTCTCTCAATTGCAGTGTCTAGAAACTGGTGCATTCGACAACTAGATGTAAAGAACACGTTCTTGCATGGTGTTCTGGAAGAGGAAGTGTTTATGAAACAACCTCCTGGGTATGAAAGCTTAAAGTTTCCACGTCATGTTTGCAAACTTGATAAGGCACTCTATGGATTAAAACAGGTGCCTAGAGCTTGGTATTCTCGATTGTCGTCAAAGTTGCAATCTCTAGGGTTCTCTCCTTCAAAGGGGGACACCTCACTATTCTTTTATCATCGGCATAGGATCACTATGTTCATGCTTATTTATGTTGATGATATTGTGGTTACAAGTTCTTCACCTAGTGCTGTTGAAGCCCTTCTTAAGGACTTGGGCAAGGAGTTTGCACTTAAGGATCTTGGAAGTCTCCACTTCATCCTTGGAATTGAGGTAAAACCTGTTAAAGAGAGCCGGGAGACGAGTTCGCTAACGAGGAGCCCGTTGAGTTTGCTTTTGAGGATCCAGTCAACTCTGACAACTGTGCAGGCAAGATGATCATACCCTCGGAATCACTACTATCTTTGCTATGCTAGTTTGCTCGCTCTTTTGCTTTGCCAATGCTACGATGCCTACCACTTGCTTGTCAGCCTCCCAATTGCCATGATTGAGCCTCTAACCCACCTTTGTCCTAGCAAACCGTTGATTGGCTATGTTACCGCTTTGCTCAGCCCCTTCTTATAGCGTTGCTAGTTGCAGGTGAAGATTGGAGCCGTTCCTTGTTGGAACATTTATTTACTTGTTGGGATATCATTATATTGCTATGTTATCTTAATGCATCTATATACTTGGTAAAGGGTGGAAGGCTCGGCCTCTCGCCTAGTGTTTTGTTCCACTCTTGCCGCCCTAGTTTCCGTCATATCGGTATTATGTTCCCGGATTGTTGCGTCCCTTACGCGGTTGGGCTATAATGGGAACCCCTTGATAGTTCGCCTTGATTAAAGCTTTTCCAGCAATGCCCAACATTGGTTTTACCATTTGCCACCTAGCCTCTTTTTCCCTTGGGTTTCCGGAGCCCGAGGGTCATCTTATTTTAACCCCCCCGGGCCAGTGCTCCTCTGAGTGTTGGTCCAACTGTCAGCTGCCGGTGGCCACCAGGGGCAACTCTGGGCTGGCCTACCCGTACCTAAGACAATCTGAGTGTGCCCTGAGAAAGAGATATGTGCAGCTCCTATCGGGATTTGTCGGCACATTCGGGCGGTGTTGCTGGACTTGTTTTGACCTGTCGAATCATCTTGTTGTACCGAGATACCGAGTCTGATCGGTGTCTTGGGTGGAGGTCTATTCCTTCGTTGACCGTGAGAGCTTGTTATGGGCTAAGTTGGGACCCTCCTGCAAGGATTGATCTTTCAAAAGCCGTGCCCGCGGTTATGGGCAGATGGAAATTTGTTAATGTCCGGTTGTAGATAACTTGAACCTTAATTAATTAAAATGAATCAACTGAGTGTGTTGCCGTGATGGCCTCTTCTCGACGGAGTCCAGGAAGTGGACACGGCGTTGGAGTTATGTTTGCGCAGGTTGCTCTCTAGTTTCTCGCTCGTGCCTTGCCTCCTCTTCTCGCTCTCTTTTGCGAATAAGTTAGCCACCATATATGCTAGTCGCTTGCTGCAGCTCCACTTATACATTGCCCCTTTCCTACCTATTAAGCTTAAATAGTCTTGATCGCGAGGGTGCGAGATTGCTGAGTCCTTGTGGCTCACAGATTACTATTACACCAGATGCAGGGACAGATGATACCGCTCCAGATGGCGCGCTCGAGCTGAAGTGGGAGTACGACGAGGACTCTCAGCGTTACTATGTGTCTTTTCCTGATGATCAGTAGTGGTGCCTATTCGGGGTTAGATTCAGGGCCTTGTCGCATGTTGGGGGTCTTTTCTATTTTGGCGCCGTAGTCGGGCCATGAGTGATTGTGTGATGGATGTTATTTATGTACTTTGGTGTGACGTGGCGAGTGTAAGCCAAGTATGTTATTCCCCTTATATTATTTATGTACATGGGATGTGTGATGATTTCCCGACTTGCGACATTGCTTTCAATGCGGCTATGCCTCTAAGTCGTGCCTCGACACGTGGCAGATATAGCCGCATCGCGGGCGTTACATGTCACAAGGAAAATATGTGCAAGAAATACTTCAGAAAGTAGGCATGAAAGGTTGCAAGCCTTCATCCACGCCTCTGTCTACTTCTGAAAAACTGTCCCTATATGATGGAGAAGTACTTGGAGCAGAGGATGTAACCAAGTATAGGAGCATTGTAGGAGCACTTCAATACTTGACTTTGACTAGGCCAGATATTTCTTATTCAGTAAACAAAGTTTGTCAGTTCTTACATACTCCTACTAGTGTGCATTGGACAGCAGTCAAGAGGATACATCGATATCTTCAAGGAACCAAGGATCATGGTCTTAAACTTGGTAAGTCAGATTCAATGCTAGTAAGTGCTTTCTCAGATGCAGATTGGGCAGGCTGTCCTGATGACAGGAGATCAACAGGAGGCTTTGCGGTATTTCTTGGAGGTAATTTGGTATCTTGGTGTGCTCGCAAGCAACCCACTGTTTCCAGGTCAAGCACAGAGGCTGAGTATAAGGCTCTAGCCAATGCCACTGCAGAGATTATTTGGGTTCAGAATCCGCTGACAGAATTGGGTGTTTATCATCCAAAGGTTGCGTCACTTTGGCGTGATAATCTTGGTGCCACATATTTGTCTGCTAATCCTATTTTTCATGCCAGGACTAAACACATTGAAATAGATTATCACTTTGTTCGCGAAAGAGTGGCAGATAAGTTGTTGAATATTAGGTTCATACCTACCGGAGATCAAGTTGCAGATGGTTTCACTAAGCCTCTTACTGTTAGGCAGCTTGAGGCCTTTAGACGCAATCTCAACTTGGATAGTTGTGATTGAGGGGGAGTGTTAAACATTGTAAGCATATACGGTGGAGTATATAAACCGTATATGTGTTGTAGTTGTACGTGCGTGTTGTGTATTCTGTTGGGCCTCTGAGATTCGATCTTATCAGGTTGTTAGCTGACTTGTAGATCAATCCGAGTCCAACTAACCTTGTATCTATCCTGGCTTCGGCCCTATATTAACACGCACGCGTCCCTGCAACTAGCATATGCTTAACCCCAGTTTTCACAGGCACAAGCCATCAGGAAGCTGTGTGCAACAAGCCACGTCATTAATGAATAGAATCCTCAAGCTATTGAGGGGCACAACTGATGATGACATCATCCGCCTTGGGAGCCCTCGACCAAAATATCCGTTGATGATAAGATATTCTAAATTGGGTGGAGGGCTTAGCTCACCAAAAACATTCTTGATTTGATGTTGCTCTTCCTCAGAGATGGTATCTTCCTCTTCAATCGCCCTATTTCCCAGCAATATACTACCGCATGATAAGTCGAGGGTGGTAAGATGCAACTTCTCGCAAAGCTTTGCCTTTGCTGCAGAGGAGGAAGCAGTTACATTCTCCAATCCATGCAGTCCAATAATCTCGAGCCGAGAAAGAGGACCCATCTCTTCCAAAGTGCACCAATCACCCTTCATCCGGGCTGGGAACCCCCTTAATACCCTCAAATTTCTTAGAACACAAATCCTCTAGGTATGCCATTTATACTTGTTTCACTGAAGTTAAGATACCTTAGTTGTCCTAACTTTAAAATGCTCCGGGGAAGTTTCACAAATTGTTTGCATCCGCTAAGGCTAATGTACTGCAATAACTTCATATTTCCAATGCCATCTGGGGGACTAGATATATCAGTTTTTTCTAAAGACAAGTATCGCAGGTGCTTGAATTCATGCAAAGATCCAATCAATGCTACAACATGTGCAGACTTTATATCTAAAGTTCGTAGACATGGAAAATTAACCATAGAAACACCAGGTTTCATATTTATGTGGCCAACTGATATTAGTGTTCTCAATGCCCTTTGTGGCCGTAAAGAACTCCAATCTAGTCCATCTGATCCTAATGCTTTGCTTTCTATAGATATCCGAAGAAACTTCTGTGCTTTAAGCTTACCAACAGAACTAGTTTCTCCACTGTGAGCTGCTAGTGCCTCATCTCTTGCCACAAACTGAGCAAACGAGCGAATAATATCATGCATGTTGCACACAACTTGACCAATGTAGCGTGAATTCGGCTCTATAAGGTTTCTTAGTATCAGTTCCTCATAGTACTTCCTTCCTAATTCTTCTAAGTCTTTTGAGGTTGCGTGAAGAAATCCTTCGCTAATCCACATGCCAATGATGTCGCATTTGATAAATTAATGCAGTTTTAGGGAGAAGGGAGCAATACAGAGAACATTGTTTAATGCAAGAAGGCAAATCCTCATAGCTTAAATATACTGCATGGTTTAGCTCTTCGGGCATTTCAGATATTGACCATATAGAGTCATCCAGGACCATCTGCCACACACGGTGTGTTTTGTCTTTTTGACACAAGAGTCCTCCCATTACTTTAACAACAAGAGGCAAACCGTGACATTTTGCTACAATTTGCAACCCAATGTTCTTGAGCATATTGATTTTACGTCCATCTATCTCACTTGAGATTGTTTGTAAAAATGTTAAAGCAATAATGTCCGTCAGAAGCGGTTTGCCTTACTAGAACAATAGTGGTTTATTAGTGGCTAGTATTTAGTTTAGTCAACCATAAGGTTTGAACAAAAGAAAATTAATCAAGAACCAGTCGATGTATTACCTAAACTGAATTGTCAAGTAAATGAACAGATAACTAGGGACGTTGCTGTCAACTGGGATAGCACGCGAGCGATCTAACATCAAACATACTCACTCAAACATGATGCTAAGTTTTTATTTTCATTTTAGCCATAATTCGCCCTTAGTTATACTGAAGGACACAATACATATGTCCATACTCAGAAAAGAGAGTGACATTTGTTAAACCACTACCCGACGGCGAAATGTTTCATCTATGTTTGAATTATCTTTATATATGTATTTTTGTAATTTGGACTGCTGAATAAGCATAAGTTTTGAAGGAAAACTATAAGGGGTTGTTCATCCTAGCATCCATGATAGGAAAATCGACGAAACTTCAACATCTTCTCTCTAATTTTCAAAAAAAATGCGAAGTACACCAGATTGCTCGGTCATGATGATGAACCCAGGGTTCAGACTGTACATTGCAGACCCACGAGGTGGCTAATTAAGGTTAAAAAAACGTGAATCCAATATCTCTATCACATGAAACAAACAATTCATAAATAACTCATTGATTCCAGATCTCGGAAGTAAAGGTCCCTTAGATGAACTTACCTCGTATTAAGCTGACCAAAACAAAAATTGGGAACTCGGGATTGGATGTGGTTGCCGCTGCATCTGCGACCGATGGCAAAAATCCACCCTGACACCTTGTGGTACATGCCGCCGATACCTAGAAAATACTGCCGTTATGCCATTGAAATGCTCAAAGTGAAAAAAAGTGAAAAAAAAATCAAACAATGCCGAAAAATTGAAGACATTCCAGCAAATCAAGCATAACTCAGTGAACAATACAGTATTATTTCAGTTAAAACTGAGATTTGCTATTTTTTTCCAAGTTCAATTTATGGGTTCAAAATGTACATTTCAAAACGATATTATTTCAGTTAAAACTGAGATTTGTTATTTTTTTCCAAGTTCAATTTATGGGTTCAAAATGTACAGAAAAGTTTGAAAAAACTACAGGAAGTTGGTAGCCACGGGATACATAATCCAACCTCTTTCATACATATTATCTTGATCTTAAATAGCTTTTGAAGGCAGTAAACGAATAGAAATGCCACATTGACAATCTTTATCTACACTGTATTAATCTAATTTATTGAACACTCAGCAATTAATTACTGATTGCTCGACAGCAAAGTTGAAGCCATTTTAGTACAACTAGAACAAAAAACACAAAGTCTAAAAATGAACTGGTCATCTTCAAGTCAATCCTAGCAAAATATAATAGCGTTTGATAAGATGGCGTGTATTAACTAAACTTATATGTGCATATGTAGTTATAGCAAGAACTGGCCGGGATCTATAGGAGAGACATCAGCTCCAAAGAGCAGATGAAATGAGTTATTCCATCCAAAATTGAGTACCTGTGCGATAAATCCTTTTCATTGCTTCCTATTAACCAACTAAACAAAAGGGGTACAAATTTTATCCATATGTAAGAAAAGAAAGAGGCATTTAAAAAAACAAGATGATCGATACAAAAGCATAGATGCTGCAAATGAACTAGGCAAGTTTGCAGATCAGAACCTAATAATACACGAACCATAGTTAGACAATTATCAATCAAGAAACCCAAATCTTGAACCACATCAAATAAGCAACACTAAATACAATCCTGATTGAGGAGGTACTGTAATTTTATTGTGTACAGTTGACTTGGTTTACAGATTTGTCAAGCTTTTTTTTTATGTAAGATTGGTTAATCTTCAAGTGTTCAGAATTTTTTTTTATTTTTATTTTTGAAAGGAAAAGATGGCTCGAGGCCAAAGTGTTCAGAATTGCAAATCACCAAACCACTAACAGAAGGAATGACAAGTACTTATGGCAGAGTAGCCTATGGTATTCGACATAGACAAGCATTACCAAGGCTAATATGATGTCTCATGCCCGTTTCTTTTTCGTTTGATCTGATCATTCATCCCTTCTCAACCGTGGTTTTAAGTTACCACTTACCAGTTACCAGTCAGATAGTCGTTGGCAAAATGCCGCAAGTAACACTAACAGTCTCAATGAAATAGTTCAGGATTACTATACCGAAGTGCCATCTTCCCAGAATTAGTAGCATTTCGCGTAGAGGCAACCTGCACCTGCTCGCCAAAACAGACCGCCCTCGAATGTGCTCAGGCCCTCAGGGCAGTGGCGAGTAGGAACTCACTCTGCCCCTGGCCTTCGGAGGCGTCTCCCTCACGGTCCTGCTGCGCATACATGGCGATGTCGGAGCCCCCGGAGACGAGGTTCCACCGTGGCATCCGGTCGAACAGGTGGCGGGCGTCGTCAAGGCGAACCAGCTTGATTGGAGCAGCCGCGGAGGAAGTTGGTGAGGAAGAGGCCCGGGAGAGCCTCGGTGAAGATGGCTCGGCCGTGCGCGGCCGGGAGGAGGCAGTCGCCGGCGAGGCATGAGGAGAAGCTGGGCGAGGCAGGCTCGTGTACCGCCGGCTCGGGAGAGGACAACGAGCTTCTTCACCTCCGGCGCGTTCTTGACCAACCGCGCCTCGCATGTACGACATCCCGTCGGAATCGAGCGCGTCGACGCGGGAGTCGGGACTTCAGAACCGAGCGGCACGGGAGGCGGGTGGCGCATGGGACCGGGATTGAGTGGACCGCAGTTTTAGCCCTTAACCTGGGCCGTCATCGACAGGGCCTGGCCTGTACTTTTTGTGGGCCACATCCATCCACCCGCGACTGTATATAGGGAGGTGATGGACTCGGTACCTACACTGCCTCGATCTGAACTCCGTCTCCTCCGCCACGAATCCATCCACAGCCGCGGCCATCGTCTTACGGCGCCGGAATATCGCCACCGGGCCTGGCGTGTAGGATTAGTTAGCGGTCAGCGGCGAGGGAGGCAGCGACTGCCGGCGTGGAGAGGAGGAGCATCGGGGTCGCGCACCGGCGAGTGTCCCTCGTTCCCCACGCCGGCTGCAGATACGGGGACGAGTGCAGCGGCGACGGGCGGAAGCGGGACGCGGGGCGGAGCGGGTGGACACGCCGGCGGCTTCAGTTCACGGTAAGACCGATGCTTCAGTCCCACATGGCCAGTCCAGGACGTTTTTGACCCATTTTTAAGCGTTTCCCTTTACAATGGTATCAACAAGAAAGACATCGGTATTATAGGATGAACAGTCGAGCGCACAGATGGCACGCTCTGGGGGTGATCACCACGGGCGTGGCATGCTCTGGCGCGTTCCCACGTAAACAACCATGTCCAGAGTATAATCCCTAGCGGTTTTAGTGTGGTTGTGTGCTGGAATGGGTCTAGTAAGGTTCAGTTGTGAGTTGAGCATCCATGTTAGGTTTCTATCAGTAAGTGTTTGCGATCTGCCATTTGAAATTGGCTTCGCAAAACATGCTCATTTTTGTTGTGGCGGTGTTTGGTAAGATGGTGGATGTTTATGCAAAATATGAGGACATATGGATGCATCAATGTGGCACTTCCTGTACAACCAGAAATTGTGTACAGAAACTTGGTGATCTTTCTGTGGTGAAATGGCTTGACCACTTGGGCTGATTTTCGCTGTAGGGTGATCTAATATGGTGATGCACATGCCTGTAAATTTTGGTGGCAAGTGGATGATCCTAAATGGTACTTCATGTACAACTTGACAGTATGCACAGAAACTTGGAGAGCTTGTTGTGCTCAAATGATGAAGCTGATAAAGCCAAATTTTGGTGGGGTGGGGTCCTATATGATGTAGATCATGCATGCAAAATTTGGGATGAAATGACTGAGGGAAAAGTGCAGTTCATG
Source organism: Triticum monococcum (assembly GCA_034509565.1). Lineage (NCBI taxonomy): Eukaryota > Viridiplantae > Streptophyta > Magnoliopsida > Poales > Poaceae > Triticum > Triticum monococcum. Next base: position 745,324,096 of record CM067843.1, on the reverse strand, counting down.
TAGAACTAGGCTCTCTGGTCCATATCTTTGGAAATTCACCAGGGTTATATGGAGTGGTGTCATGTGCTATATTTTTGGTGGCGTGGGTAATTTGTCATATTTGAGAATCATGATTTTTTTTGTGGATCAAGTGGGTGGATGAAAAATATACTTCCTTCACAACATGGCTAGGTGGATGCAACCTTTGGGAAAATTGTGGAGGAAGCTATGGGTGTTGGATGTGGCTCAAATTTGGCGATCATGTAAAATATGAGTGTATGATGGTGTATACAAAATATTAGCTTCATAGTATGAAGCTATAATGCACTTGCTTTGCAACCTGATAGATCTGGCAAAAACTTAGGAGGGATACTCTGGTCAAAACTTGACTTCGGTGTGGGTGGTTTAAGATGGAAATGGTGAATATATTTGTAGGAGAGGCTCTACAAATATTTTGGGGATTTTATGTACAAGTAATAAGGGTGTTGCAGTTCAATGGGGGTCCTATAGGGTTTTTGTTAGCAGAGGAGGCAGTTAGGGTTTGGGGAGGCAAAACCCTAATTCCGAGTAGCTAGACAAGTCAATACTCTAAATTAAACATGAGAGTGCAAATAAAAAGCAACAACACCAAAAGAAAAAGACACGAGGCAAAGCAAGAAAGGAATTTTCCAGAAGGGAAAATCCAGGGTGTTACACGCTTCGCCGGCGGCAGCGGCATCGAGTCTAGGCGATGATGGTGTCGATCTAGGAGGTCGTGGATTCGATCCAAGGAAGGCTCCGCCCTGGGAGCACCTCGTTTTTGTGTGGAAAGGTGTGTGCGGCTCCTGCGGAAAATAGGGTTTCGTTTTGGGTCAGGCCATATCCTAACCGTCTCACATACGTATCCCAGCATTGTTTTATTTTTTAATAAAAAAATCAGGGGATACTAGGGATAGGTGTATCCTGTCGTATCCCACTGTGTCCCCGTATCTCACCGCATTAGAACAATAGATCGGCAATTCTTGTCGTATTCGTGCTTGCTAGATAGCAGCTATAAGAAAGAGGTCAACTAGAGTGACCCAGCCCAAGACAATCATGCTTAAATTCAGCGGCAGGCTTTTCTCGCATCCTCAGCCAGACGATGCAACTTTCTATAAAAGTTTGTTTTGTACAAAGTGATTACGAATGTTTCCCGGTGTTAAGAAGAAAAAGCCATGTAGGCCAAGGTGAGGGAAAGTCGGCCATTAGGTTTCTGGTGTTTAGTCAACCAGAGCTCTTTCCCGACCTAGAATGGCCTTGCCACTTGTGAGGAATCAATTTGTACCGCTTATCAAGCAAACCTTGTCCTATGGTGAAAGAAAAAAATAAATGTACCTTTGCCATCAGGACCTGGAAATGGAAAACAAACCTACTATGATATGAATCCTCTTCTCGGGGATCATAATGTCAAGTTTGCTTTCTTACTTGAAAACAGTTACGCGATACTCGAAAGTACTAAATTGATAGGCGCTTGGGCCAGGTACAAGTGAATGAAAAGAAGCAAACTACAGTTGTTTTAGGAGGTATGGAGGGTGGAGACCGATCGAGAGAAGTGTCTTATCTTGACTATTGGGATTTGTTGGGTCATTCCTTCCTATGACATCTTTTCCCCCATCCATCTCCTCGGCTACGCATGGATCATGTCTTGCTGGCGCTTAAGCTCAGCAGCTACTCAGATAGCACGGAATGAGCACCTAACCCGAGAAGAATACGCGTCATCACACACCACTAGTTGACTGCTTCCTGAGCTAGTGGAAATGGAATTAATTTGGTAGACAGACCAATCTCTTTTATACTCCTCGTGTTAATCGCTCATTCCATACTAGTTGAGTAGCTGCTGAGTACAAACGCTAGCAACAGGATACGATCTATGCATAGCGTAGGAGATGTACGGGGAAAAGGCGTCATACAAAGGAATGATCCAATAAATCTGGATAGCCAAGAAAAAGACACTTCTCTCGATTGGCCATCGCCCTCCATTCCAGCTAAAACAACGGTAGTTTGCTTCTTTTCGTTCAATTCTACCTGGCCCAAGCGCCTATCTATTTAGCACTTTTGAGTATCGTGCAACAGCTTTCAAGTAAGAAATCAACTTGACATTACGATCCTCGAGAAGCGGATTCGTATTATAGTAGGTTTATTTTCCATTTCTAGGTCCTGGTCCGAGCAAAGAACATTTACTTTTTCTTTCACCATAGGAAAGGTTTGCTTGATAAGCGGTAGGAATGGATTCCTCAAAGTGGCAAGGCCATTCTAGGCCGGGAAAGAGCTCTAGCTTACTTAAACTCTAGATAACTAATGGCTGACTTTCTTTCACCGGCATACATGCCTTTTTATTCTCAACACAGGGGCAGCATTCGTAATTGCTTGTACCAGAAAAAAATTCTATAGAAAGTTGCATTGTATGGCTGAGGATAAGAGAAAGCCCTGGCGCTGAATTTAATTATGGTTGTCTTGGGCTGAGCCACTCTAGTTGACCTCTTCTTATAGCTGCTATACCAGAATGCAAAGTTTGGAACAAAACAACCAATCATTTCATTACCATTGTGGAAAGGCAGGCTATAAGAAGCGAGGCCTGACCAAGGATATACTGCTCTTGCCTTGGCCTTTTCCTTGCACTGACTCAGGATGGAGCCACGCATGTGAAACTTCACTCAGCAGCTGCTTCAACTATTACTTGCGCTGGCTGGAGTTGTGCCCGAGGTCTCGATTCCACTTCTTTGGTCAAACGGAACTTCCAAATCAAACAAGAAAAGTCTGATAACCTACCGTTTAGTTCCTTCAAGAACTATGAGCTGTTTTCTCTTAGTTCTGTTGCAATCCATGAAACTCGAATCTTCTGCGCCTGAAGTGGTTAGTTAGTTGTTATTATCTATAGGTTAGCAGAAAACACGTGCAGGGGTTAGGTGATAATTACTTCTGTTGTTCCTTGTCTCTGCGGTCTAGGTATAGGGATTGGCTTGGCCAATCAATCAGATAAACGTCTAATTTCTTTGTTCTTTGATAGGCATTGATACGATTTGTACTGGTGGACTCGTCTCATCAACCTCCTCCGTTGAAATGTGAATTATCTTAGTAAAGATAGAACAACTGGAGAAGCAACGATCACCTTGGTGAACTCTCCGCTTATAGGACTTACCCACCCATAGAGTAGAATCCCTACGCTATGCAGCTAGAAAGATTTGTTGACCCCATTCTTCATATGCAGGCCCAGAAAGGAGCAAGATATCCCCTTTTTTCAGAAAGATATGAACAAATGGGTGCCAACTCATCTGATGTTTTACTTTCTAGTCCCATTATTTTGAAAGAAACCGACATTGTAAATAGAAACCCCTGAACCACTTCTTACTTTTGAATTTGGTGGGAGCCTGCCAAGCGGGAGACCCAGAAAGAAACCATCCCGGTGTGTATTATCAGTGGGTGTTAAGCTTGTCTGTGTAGATATTTATTGTATAAAAAGTGTTGCATGTTTGAATCACTCCTGACTGTAGCATTTAAGAACCCTGTCTCTCGATCTCATCCTTATGCAAGGGAGACTATCTCTAGGACTTTGTTTGTGGTCGATAAGCTATGTGTCTATCTTAGGCCAGAGCTGTCAGGAACTCAGTATACTACACCGGCTTTCATATGTAAGACAATGTTGTACCAAAGTCAAAAACTGATGTTATTTATCAAGTCTTTCGAACATAGTTAGTGCCATCCTTTTCATCCGACTACTAGACTAGTTTGGTCTCTTCAAGGAGAGAAATCCTTTCGAGGAGTCCAAGTATTGGATATATTGGTGGAGTAGATAGTAGGTAAAAAGTAACCACTACATGGTAGACAGCTTCCCTTCCTTACTTTTCTTAATAAGCCCTTGATCGAGTAGTTCATCCGAAAGCATTTGATCCATCAGATCAATGCTTGATCTGCTACAGTTCAAGACCTAGGAATGGAAACAGCTGGAAGATACGCTTACTTCTTTCTCTTAGTCAGCTTTATCTCATATTGCCTACGAAGCCGTGGATCCAAGCACTGCTATATTAATTCTACTTGGCTGCCGCCCATAGGAGCCTAAGGGAAGACGTACGGAGGAATGGTCTTTGGGCATTTGTGACCAGCACCCCATTTATCACCACTCTTTTTTGGGCGCTGCTTTTTTGTCTGTATCTTCAATACACTAAGAAAATATTGCAGAGATAAAAAATAAATTAAGAAAATTCCTCCTGATCCTTTGTTTTTTAGTGTAATATAACCATTATTTTCCCAAAAATGTTTGTCCAGCCAAAAAATGCTGACTAATTTAAGTAATTTGCAAACTACTGACAAATACACCCATACACTTGCTGTCATAGCCATGTTGTTAATGGCTTTTACTGGCCAAATGGAATTGTGAAGTGGTTCTTAGCAAGGGAAATTTGGTTTCCATGATATTTTATTGAGTTAGGGAAACCAATGGATACACAAAATCAATATGGGGGCCTCACACCTGTGCACATGCCACTTTTTCTCCCCTGCCTCGTATTTTGCACAGCATCGATCAATGCTGAAAATGCAGCTTATCAGAATTTCAGGGCTTCCAGTCGTTATAATAGTACAAGAAGCATTCATCATTAGTTGATTCCCCAATGCCCCCCCCCCCTGCCGCTCCCGTGTCGCCCCCCGTGGGCGACTAGGGTTTCCCCCCGGCGCCGCCACCCCCTCCAGCATCCCCTCCCCTTGCCGCCACCTGAGGGACGCCCGGCAAGCCGCGGCGGCTGCCGATGAAGGTGGCGGCGAGGTCCCTTGTCGCTTCGTTCCCCTCGCGAAGGACCACGGACTCCGGGGCGGCGGCCCCGGTCGGCGAGGCGGCGCGGCCTCTGCGACAGGCGGCGTGCGCGGGATGTGGCGGCCGGACTCCTCGGCTGCTCGGGCGGCGTGGAGCCGGCGGGGGGTGGTCGTGGTCGTGGCGCGGATTTCTTCCGATCCAGATCTGAAGGTCGGGCTGTTTTCTCCTCCTTTGCTCACTCCTCCCCTCCGGTTGTCCGCTCTGCAGCTTTGGCTGTCAGTTCCGGTGCCGGCGGTGTGCTGGTGGCATAGTCTGAGTCCGGGGGAAACCCTTGGGAGGCTCTCCAACCACGGCGGTGATGGCGCGTGCGCGCATCGCCTTTCTCCTTCGAGGCACCGCTGAGGACTCCCCTATCCATCCTCGTCCCAGATTCCAGGTGAAAACCCAAAACTCGTCTCGGGTTGGGTGGTGGCGGCGCCCTGCGCGTCGTTCCCTCCTTGGAGGCGCTGCCTTGGGTCGTCTGGTTCTCCGGGTGAGTGGCGCCGAGGTAGGAGAGCGCCCGTCGGCTGCGAGTCCAAGCAGAGGCTTCTCCAAGCTTCGCCCTTGGGTCTTTGCAGCTGGTTTCTTCGACAATCCCCCCAACGGCTTTCCTTCTGTTCTCGATGCCCAGGCGGGTGGCAGTGCAGCTAGTGGTGTGAGCCTACGGCGTGGTGAGAACCGTGAGCTATGCTTGTTCTGGGTTACGACCGGCACATGTCCGTGCTCTCGGGTGAGCGCCCAACGACCCGACGGTGCGGCGCCTTCGAGCCTAGGCGAGAAGATTGGGGTCTTCTTCGGCATTGGAAGACAGGTTGCGGGGTCCCAATCCCATGATCCGGCTTCTCTCAGTGCTTGCAGGCCTTGGGCTGATCCCCGAGGTTACTCTGCTTTCCTGCTCTTGGTGTCGATGTGCAGCAGGCTTCGACATTACTTGCAGATCTTTCATGTGCCTTCCTTTGTGTGCAGTAGTGTGCGTTGCGTTGTAAGCTGCTCAGTCAGCTCCCTTGTATCTTTCGGTCGCTCTTACTTGGTGGCCTTGTGTAATCCTGGCCGGTTGATGGCTTTGTTAATTCAAAGTCGGGCTCCCCTTGAGCCTTCGTTCTAAAATAATAGTACAAGCAGACAATCAATGCTGATCTGCCTGCTTTATACATATGAGAAAGTAAGCACCAATAGTCAAGCATGTTAACGCCTATCCTTTGTCATATGCATGTAACTTATCTTCAGTACGTCTTTTCTGAAGAAAAGGAAAAACATTTTCCTGAAATGGTATGTACTTGTTTTTATTTTCTCCGAATCACAATTTGGCTTTAAGAAAAGTGGGCCTTTGTTATTGTACCATAAAGTTAAGAAAAAGGGAGGAAAGAACACACAAAATATTGAAATTGTGATGACCTTGTAAAAACAGTATAGTTCATCAGTTATCCGAGCTTGTCATATACGGACTTTTTTTCCAGTGAGAAATGTTTGCCCTTAGTTGCCCAGTAGCTTGTCTCAGTAGCAGTGTAGCTTTATCTGCAGTTATATGCTTGTGGGCTGTAGTAACCATCATGCCCCACAAATTTTCAATATGCAATGCTATTTATCGTTCATTTTTTTGGAGTAACTATATCATTTGTATGACGCCCTTAATGAAGTTGGTTACTCTGATGTGATCCCCGCGTGCTAGGCTTGTGTGAAGTACCACCTTTCATCCCTTTTACAGATAACTCCGTTCTTATTTGTCTTTTGACTTCAATCATGACAGATCAAATGTATAAAGCAGGCAATCAATGCTGATCTGCCTGCATAGTACTGATGGTGGCTCAACGCTCCTGAAAGTCAATAAAGAGATCAAATTCAATTTTGAAACAGATTGGTGTTGATGAATTGTGCAGTATGTTTATTATTTAGGCAAAAATTAAAATGAAAATAACATTTGGTCTAACCAGATGTGTAGGTGTGGTATGGTATCCCATTCATAACTCAAGAGAAGGTGCAGAAGGAAATCAAATTCCATTTCCAAAGCGTTCATGAATTGTGCAATACCTTTTCTTATTTATTTAAGATGCGACACACCTAGTAGTATTTTAGTCTCTACCGCAATTTGTGACTATAATATCCATTCATTTTGGTTAGTTGCATTTTTAGAATAGTTATTTGTATTTGGCTTGGAATTTGAACCTAAAATTACAATGCCCTTGTGTTTTTGGGTTTTGCATTAGAATAGGGATGGTCCTTTACTCCATCTGTTATAGCTTCCATTGGCCTCTCTGTTAATATCTCAGGAATTGTTTCTTATGATGTGCCCTTCCATGATTTGATTGATTCGTCTCTTAATAAAACATTGCTCTATGCTAACAGTTCAGGAACTGTATTGTGAACGGCAGTGCCATTTATCTTTGCAACAGTGTATGTTTTTTGTTTCAGATCCACATTCTGTCATTCATTCATTGACAGGTAGAGTCTGGTGAAGCGCGTACGTACATTGTTTTTGACCATCTAATTTACGTACAAGAGCTTGATGGAGCTATCCATGTGCCTCCAGGTGCCTAGTCTTGCATACTTTGGTTAACTTCTCTAAATGGTCTCGTGAATAAAAAACTCTGCCGCACCAACACCTGATTAATTGCATTGGTTTCTGCTCAAGTGCCTAATGCAATCTTCCGTCTTTGATAAAACACTGCCAGGTTCCACGCGCGCTAAATCTAATGAACTTTTTAGTTCTATTTCAGGATATGGAACATAAGGAAACCCCCCTTTAAGGGAGCGGGTGAGGATTCCCGAGGAAGAGCAGCTTGCTTCAAACAAGATTGGCATTGGTCCCATTCTAGATTCAAGTTTTCGTAACTACAGTCATTGCCAATGCTCTTTTAGTTGTACATGTCTTCTCTGTACCTTTGATACTTTAGCAAGCTTAATGTCAGTTTTGTGAGTTTAATTTTGTGGTACTTTTTGATTTTTATCAGCTCATGTACCCTAACATTTTTATCTCACATGCAGATTAGTTTGGGTGCATTTGTGCTTGTGTTCAAGCCATGCGATGAACTCGTTGTTCACAGCAATGTTCCACTCTAATTTGAAAGCCAATCTCATTTATCTGTATCCAGCTTACTTTGATGCTACACTCTGCAGGACTTTGATGTTTCTGCTCTGAAGAAGTTCACTGAAGCTGGCAGCACCCTGAACTCTGGCAACCGTTCTTGCCTCTTCAAATTCTTGTAGAGCAATGCTTCACACGGTAGCCACTGATGCAACTTGCTTTCTATGGAGCTTGATTATTACGTACTTCTATCTGTATCGTTTTGAAGATCAATATCAGCTAGCTACATTCCATGCCATGTGACAAATTCAGCTTATTACGTACTTCTATTTGTTCATTTTTCTTGTTGCCATTATGCCCACTCATCTTTTTCCAGTTCTATATAGCCCATGGATATTCACTGAAACTGACTATTGGGTTCAAAATTGTGTTAGGTTCCTGAACTTGAGCTACATCGCAACCAGGTACTCAACGCTTCTAAATTTACAGCATGATTTTTTTTCTCACAATTTGGATCGTCACGTTATATCTCTTCTCATCCACACACACAATCTACCTGAAAAGGTTATGTAATATTGTCATGGCTGAGCCGTCCATATCATCTTATTAGCCATCTTGAATATTTGTGGGAGTTGAAGTTCAGAAGCGGCATGGTCCAAGGGACGGGCTATGTCCGCTGTCTGGGGCTGTTGAAGATGTTGATCATATTTTTTTTTCATATGCGTTATGGTGCAATTTCGTTAGGATTATGTCCATGACGTTACTTTGTGCAGCTGGGCACCCGCTTCTTTTCCGGCCTTTCACACTCTTAGCACGAGGCTTTTGGGTCGGCCTTAGGCTTGGATGATCTTCACAGCCTTGTCATGGGCCTTATGGCATGTTAGAAACAAAGCCCTTATTGAGGGGATTTTCATTAAGCACCCTGTTGATGCCTTATACAAAATGACTATCTTTTTACAGCTATGGAAGCCTCTGAGCAAGTGACCCACTGCAACCAGCATTGAGATGCTGTGCGACAAACTCTGACATCATACAAAGGCCCTCAGGGAGGTCGGCGGCCAGCACAGAGGGTGATGTGCCTACCGATCGCGTCTCGTCGTCCTGTTAGTTCCTTGTCTGTGTCGTGTCTGGGATCCTTGATTCTTTGATGTTGGCCCAGTTTGGGTCTGTATCGAACTATTTTACTTTCGTTGCGACTCTTTGTGTTGTAAATGCTTTAAGGGATTCAGTTCGCTAAAGCCGAGCAAGCACCTGTTATCTAAAAATAATATTTTTCAGAGTTCCATCAGCATGTGCTAATGTGTTTGTTGTCAGGTCATGGGCAACCATGGGAGTGGAAGTGCTTCTGTCTTGAGAACTGCCAAGATTGCTGGAGTCGCTTCTACAGAGGGTTGAGAGTTGAGACCATGGTTTTCTAAATACATCTCTAACTGGAAGGCCAAGAATCGGTTTTCTTGTTGACCATATCGTTAAAATAAAATTTTGAACACAGTATAGTCACACAGATGCTCACAACACATATATATACTCACCCCTATGAATACACGCATGCCCTATGATCTATGAGCACCTTCAAGATACTCAACTGTCAAAGTCATCATATGTGTATTGTAGTCGACAAATGTGAGCATCTATGCCAAATCTGAAACTTGAACCCTGGTGAGGCCGGTTTCTCCACCCAACCATCTGAGCTACAGTTCACAATGGTATAGTTAATTAGCCCGTTTTGTAAATGGATCGACACCACGGTTAAGTTGGTGATTTCTGATATGGATGTACTTTTATAGCTATCAACATGTTCCCGCACAAAATTAATTGCCTTGTACTCCCTTTGTTTCTAAACATAAGACTTTTTAGAGATTTCAATATGGACTATATCGGATGTATATATACATTTTTAAAATGTAGATTCACTTATTTTGCCTCATATGTAGTCCGCACTGAATCTCTAAAAAAACTTATATTTAGAAACGGAGGGAGTGGATATTTACTCTCTCTCTTTTTTTTAATGAAAGAGAGGCCTCACCCTCCAGTTTCAATTAAAGAAACCAAGTGGTTCAAAACATCACTCCTGAAACCTACCAGAAGGAAACTTGTAGATATCTACTGCTTATATATGTAAGTGATAAATGTGCTCATTTTAGGATCTACCAGCAGCAACACGTATGGTACAAGTGACCACTTCTCAGTGACGCTGAGTTGTATGCCGTTCACTGATATTTAGTCTATGTCTCCATCCAGAAAACAATTTATTTCTCCCTAGACCACAAGCTTGATATTTTTGCTCTTTGTTGCTCGGTTCCTGAGATGAATCTCGCTGCCTTTGCACTTTTGACAAGTCGTCTTTGCACTTTTTTGGAGCATATGGATGAAGGAAAAGTTGCTCTTCTCTACTTCCGATGCAACGTTTTTTTACATGTACAGACACATACACACATACATTCATTTTTATAAACAAATGCACGCACATCTCAAGATGGCAATGGGGCCCCGAAACCCGCGTCCCCGTGGGTTTTTACCCTATTAGGGGACGGGGATGGGCATCTTTTCATCCCCGCGGGGCTGTTGTTGGGCACATTATACAACCCGACACGTTTCGTGGGTTTACACCCGTTTCGATAGTCCCCGAACCCGAAACCCGGCAATACCCGCGAAATTACATTATTTTTTTACCACCGTAGTCATCTTACCCCTGAAATCTTAGAGGCCCTGATGTATTCACTCGATTGGATAAGAAACAAATATAAAGGTGTGTCTTTCTTTACATATCAACATAAAGTTTATCATTATCATGCTGCAATATTTCATAAGATGTTCATTACTACTTATTTGATTCTCATAGATGCTGACAATGAATAAGGACAAAGATTTTGGAGTTGTCTTCAAGACATTCAAGAGGGAATGCAGGTGAAGTACAGGTACTTGCAAATTTCATATACTAATCTGCATATTTTTCTCATGTTTAACTTTAGCTTGAGCGAATTTTGATCCTCCCTAGGACTTGGCACTTTGATTTTGCATTGGAAGATTTGAAGATGGTCGTTTGGAGGCTTGGAGATGTGAAAGATGCCATGATGATTCCAACTTTAAAGTGATTTGTGAACTATAAATTCTATTTTAGAACTTATATAGCCGTTGAACCGTCTACTATTGTTTTTTATTGAAATTTACTCAAGTTATGCAGCTGAAATGTTCTTGTTTTGATTTTGAAATGTTATTCTTTGTCGCCACTATGTTTATTTAAATATTTTAATTTTATCGCGGGTTCCTCGTTGGTTTCCCGAAACCCGATGGGTTTAGGGGACGGGCAAAAAACTAGCCCCGCACACGGTGATGGGGACGGGGACGGGTTTGCAATTTTCTCATGGGGATGGGTTTGGGAAGGCAAAACCCGATGGGTTTCGTCCCCGTTGCCATCTTGACGCACATCCTATATATTCTTATGAGCGCCTCCGAAAAACTGAGACGGCATATCATTTTGAGATTGATGAAATTACCACCAATGCAACCTCAACTAGGAGGGTACGATGACCAAGTATATAGACTAGTTAACTGAAGAGGCGATGATAGCAAAGCACTTTAATTTATCAGTTTTTGTACTACTAACATACTCATACAAAAACGACTGGTCGGAAGGGTTGATGGTGGGTGGGCACGCCGAGATGATATTAAGTTATTAACAGCCAAAAAGTTCAGAACCATCTCGAAAGCTTTGGTTAATATTGTATCTATCTCACGATTGCGTGCGTACGTGATTCCAGCGTGCCCCAAGAAAAGAAATGGCATCGATCCAAATCAGGACCCCCTCTATTCCAAGCTATACTCCATACCCCGTTTGTCAATACTGCTTGTTTTCTTCCCCTGGAGCAGTATAGTTTTGAGCAAAGATCTGGCAGATCTGCATCTCCTGGCAGCGACAGCTTTGGCGATCTGCATGATGCGGAGATTTCAGTGGGTAGTGGTTAATTATCACTCGTACGACCTCGACCTGCTCTGGCATAGTCACAACCACGGACTCGCAGGGTTCACTTTCCGATGTCGGCACTTGGTTTCTAGCTACCTTTAATTTCCTGCTTACACTGCTGGCAAACACCTCTCACCATGCTCAGAATAGCATATCCTTCGGGGAAGCTGTGCACCAGAAATGAAGCTCTCCCAGTCCCAGCCATTGGTAGGGACACTCTACCTATTTCTCAGCTTTTGTTTCTTCTCCACCCACTTATCTCTCTCATTCAACAACTTTTCTTCCCTGAAATTAATAGGATGGAGGTGGAGATCTTGGGCTAAAAAGTGGCACGTAATTTGCTCTCCTACTACAGTATTACAGAGCAGACAAGTGCCATGATTCGATGGATCTGAGGCTGAACACATGAACAGCCATTTCCGTGCCAAACATGTGAAGACTGTCGGTCACTACAGGTTTTGTTTGTCAAACAAAAAAATGCGGGGAAGGTTTTGTCATTTGGTAAATTGGTAGCACTAATTATGGGGTTGCAGCATGATTGGTAACACTGTCCATTCACTCATTTGTCCATACTCACCTCAACAAGAACTCAGATACCATAAATAGGTGTGCATGTGTTGTCAAAAGCTGCTAAACTCCCGCGAGACTGTGTCAACATTTTTTTTTGCAGGCTAATCTGTTGTATAATCGGAGTAATTAGAAACACCCGGTTGGTTGACCACGCTCTTGTTAATTAGAGACTTACTTTTACAAGCATTTATTATGTTATAATATTGTGTGTTTTACCAAGCAATATATATAGATGAAGTATAAGCTATAAATAATGTTTTTTCAGAGCTATAATTTACACTAATTTTGGTGAACAACGTGGCTTTCTTTAATAGAAAAACTTGGGCATATGCCTTCCAATTAACTGGTATGCAAAACGCATAGTAGTATACGATAAAAGCACATAATTAGGGGCCAATTAATGATTTTGCATTTTCAAGTGGGTCTTATAATCTTCTACATGGATTTATATGAGGGAAAGGAGCATGTTGCATTTTCAGTGCTCTATAAATAGGGTTAACTGAAAAGAGTCCATCATCAGCTTCCATATAAGTTTATCTTTTCTGTTTCGTTTGAAGGCACAACATTACACATTTCTTTCATCATGTCCCATTGGTTTTTTTTTGCGAGGATCATGTCCCATTGTATCCACTAAGACTATGAAATCTCAAGAAACCCCAACCTTACCTCAGAGCACACATGCAACAGTGATGTTCTCATTGAAAGTTAAGGCATAAAGTCTTGAAAATTCTGTCGGCAGAAGATCTTTACCAATCCAATCATCTTCTCCAAAACCTATGGTACGTCTAACATTAACCTAGAGCACACATGGCCAAGCCAAATTCCCCACTGGCTGCCTTTAGAAAAAAAATCACGTTGCGTCATTTTTGCGCAAGCTTGTCCCCAATGTTATTGAACCGACATATTATTCAGAAATTTTTCGGAGTTATTGATCTTTGGATAGTTGAGAGACGGTAACAGTAGATAGATTACAGCTTCCAAAGAAGGCTCTCCCGAAAGTTAGATCCAAACTCAGAGGAGGCTCCCTTCTCCGAGCCACAAGCCATGAAAACCAGAGGGGAAACATATCTCGCAACCAGTGTAGAGGGCCAAGGAAGAATAAGACAAAGAATAAGGAGGAGCTCCCCCCCCCCCCCTCTCTAGAGGCACCGGAAGTCCGCTGAGGGAATCACCATCGTTGTCACATCCCGGTGTAATAACAAATGATAGAATACTCATGTCAACAAGGTGCACCTACTTTCTGAAAGCTCATCTCAAAATAACCTTCATGTTAAGTGTCTTGGCCTGGGGTAATTTGAGGATGGGTGACCAACCAAACATTTTGCTCCAGTGTGCACATGAGTGAGGACAAAGAGCGCAGGAAAGACTAGTGTTCGTCTGTGGGGCCAGTCTAGATCTCATGTGGCAGCCAAACGTAACGACCGGGAACCAATGGTTGTGAACGGGTTGTTACAATCATCTCCATCAACTTTACTGCCATCTTCCTCCTTAGAACATAGGCTTCCCACCTATAAAACCTTAGTAATCCATTGGCAAACTCGATGCCATATGCTATAAATTATTTCTCTGTGGTTTATTGCTTGAGTATGTCAAAGTTTGAGTAGTAACTTGTTCTATGGCATTAGTGATCTAGTAAGAAGTTCGGTTGCACATTATAAATGTTAAGTTCTATGCAATCTTGTGTGGATTTTGTATGAGTCCACTCGTACATTAGGGGAACACATAAGGTTAACCAATGTGTTATGATGAACATACGATTGGAAGATGGAGTGATAGAATGTCAAACCCGTATAGGAGGCATAGCATATGGAAGTTAAGGGATCCTAGATCTTAAATCTATGGTCGGGTTTACCTTAATAAGTATTAGTACTTGTGAATTCTTGCTAAGGATTCAATCATAAGTAAATGCTAAGGAATTGCAACATGTAAGCTTAGGCTCCACCCTAGAAATAAACACGAGGTTCACTTATGTAGGAAAAGATATACAAAGTCACCAAATGCCTTGTCTGTCCATGTTGTGAGAAGTCTCTTGAGATGGCGTTGGAGAAAAAAATAACATAGGTAGACATTGAGATGCATTTTGTGGCCTTTAGACTTGTTACCTCTATAGACAGCCGTGTGATCACAAAATTACCAATTGCCTAGCACACTTGCTCCCAATAGTGACCACACACTTTCTTCACAGCCGCCACAAAAAACACAAGTGGTGTCTTTTACTTTTTGCAAACTAATTAATAATAACACCTAACATTTGTTAACTTGCTTTTACAAAACAACAAAACTCCTTTCAACTTGATTTTACTAAAGTAGACATTAAAATGCATACATAGTTGTGTAAGTGCCATACATAACTTGAGAGAATAGGAACTAGGATTTCTACCTTTAGCTCCAACAGGGATCGACACTAAATACTTTCACATCCTTAATTGTGAAGTGCTAGAATAAGTCCGTGCACTTGGGAGTTATCAATAACTCCTGGTCCAATTTCCCACATAATGAAACTCTCCAAAACACTTTTACATGCTCTTTCATTTTCATTTATTAATTAACCCAAAAAATGCCAAAAATGTATTACATGTTATTTAGTCATAACTTGTTTCAGCTATCAGATATAGTGAGATTAACAACCTCACAAAAATTGTTGGGGCACAAGTGGGTTCCTATTTGTATTATAACTAGCAAGATGCTCGTGCATTGCACGGAACACCAAGATGCATCTTTTTTACAAAACACTTGTTGTGATTGACCCATGTGGGAGTAATCCCATGTGTAAAAATGAATTATATCTCGAGAAAGAGGAGAGATAAGGTGAGGAGGAGTGAGGCGTGGTGGTGATTGGTGGTCGGACTGAGTGGAGGCATGGGTATGGACGACGCCGGCAGCGGCCACCATGCCAGATTGTTCCAGAGGCTTTCCTTTTTAATTGCTCAACAATGAGGTTGTGGGAGATAAGGATAAAAGAGGGAATGCCTTATCTGCAAATATGGAAAGAGAGGTGCGTGTATCTTTTTTGCAAAATTGACATAATTTGTTTTCTATCCGTCAGATATAGATCGGACGGTCTATATTGCAAGATGGCAGGCACACCATCATCACCAACTCAATTTTTTTATAAGAATAAATGTTGATTGATAGAGGCTAGGGGTGTTATCTATATGGATTGATACTTTGGTTCTCCACCAAGGGAAAGCTATCGCTTGTTACAAACTCGTACTCTAAGGGCCCAACAACTGGCTACCAATTGAGCTTTGGAGTTGGCATGCAAGCACCAGTCAATCTTATCATAGGTCTTCTCAAAATCAACCTAAAAATAATACAAACTTAGTAAGCATTAAATTTGACATTAAGTAAACAAATAGGTCTAACTTATGGATCACATCATCTTCAGGTGTTTTGGCACTTTCATGGGCATCCCATAGTTTTGCCTAGAGGGGTTTAAACAACCATTATAGAAATCATCAGATTATCTCTTCAAAGAGAGCATAACGCAACACCACGTATTGGTTGCAACAAGGGCCTAGCTTCATTTTAGATCTTGTAATGGCTGGTTGTAACTCTATTAACCTGGAATAAAACTCCATATTCACCCGCAAAAAACAAGAGTGCATAACTGCATGACAAAGCCTATGATAGAATTCCACAAGGAATAGATAAGGGCGAGGTGCCTTATTATGCTCAACAAATAAAACTACTTTCTTAATCGCCTCCATGGAAAAGGGCTAATTAAGAAATAGTTTTCCCCATCAATTATCTTCCTCTCGAAATGAAGACATCCATTAATATTGACCCTCTCAATACTACTAAATGGAGTTTTATATAATTCTATAACATGAGACATGAGTTCTTTTTCACTAGAAATGGCCTCATCGCCATGTTTTAAACTATAAACCTATATATTTTGCCTTCTTCTTCCACTAGCTTTGGCCACAAAACACTTGGTATTATTATCTCCCTGCAACATATCTCTCTGCTTAGATCTTTGTCACCACTTAATCTCATCTTCTTTCCTAATTTGAGAAAGCCTAAACTTTAGTCATTTCTTAGGACCCCTATCTTGTTCATATAAGCCAAAAATCTCATCGTATTTATCAATATGCTCAGTCTGTTTAATTAGCCAGCCCATCTATCTCAACTATATATCTAGTCTCTATGTTCTTGTTCGAACCTCTTAAGAGTTCTTCTAGCAGTTTCCAATCTAAACTTACATTCATCCAAATTATCCATCTCACCTACATCTATACATATCACTTGCTCCCTAATGATATTCTCGTCTCTCACCAACCAACAAAGCTCAAATTTGAAAGATGGATTTGAGACTGGTGATCGGCTTGAGTGCACCAACCAAGGAGTATGTAAGATAAATATCTCTTCAGAGCAGTGACTAAAGCATAAAGTAATCCTCAATCACTGCTCATAAGACATCTATCAAGCTTTTGAAAAAGGGTGTCCTCATGATCATTTGAAAAGTGAACCTCATGTTTGAAAGGTCAATCTTCTGCAACTCTAAATTTTCTATGATAGCACAAAAAAGATTAGACCGCGTACGGACACCTCGTTGTAGAGCTGAACATACATACTTGCTCCATTCCAAAATATTTGAAGTTCTAAGTTTATCCTAAGTCAAACTTCTTGTTATAAAAAAATTTGCTAATATCTACAACATCAAATATATATATATATATATATATATATATATATGTATATGTATGTATATATAGATTCTGATATACTTTTCTACAAACTTGGTCAAACTTAAAGAAGTTAGACTTAGGACAAACCTTGAACTTTAAATTTCTTAATTTCGTAGGTCCTACTATCTTCACTTACTCAATGAATTCAGATGGTTGCCCAAAAAAGGTGTATATGTACGTTGTAATATCCAAAACAGAAATCAAGAAAATAAATAAACAAGCTAGATATTCACATATATATTTGATATACTACTAGAGTACTTTTTTATACGTCCGTTAACTAGTTAAGCTTTCAAATAACTTCTTCTAAATTAAACTAAACTTGTTGCAAATTCTCACTGCTATCCCAAGCCCTAACTACGCCATCCCCTAGCTCTACCCTCAACTGATCCCAGCTAAACACTCGAACCTCTCCGTCGTCCATCTCCAGCCGCATCTCGACGAGCATCAGCGGCGGCTCCAGCTCCGAAATCTCCACCGATATCGTCAGCCCCCCTAGAGGACAGCGCTGGCACTCCCTTCCTTTCTTCCCCACCACGACCACGTACCCGAGCTTCCTGCCCGCCCGGCCGAGCTGCTCCAGCGTCTGCTCCGGCGACGCCGTCGTCACGAACCGCTTCTCCTTGCTCCTCCTGCTCTCGCCGAACATCCCGGACAGATCCAGCCACTGCGACGTGGATATGATGTCGAACGCGTTCACTGACGGCGCCCGGAATGCCAGCGCGCGCTCCGGCTGGCTGTCGAGGAGGCCGTCAAGGTGCGAGTCGAGGCTGAGGGAGCGCTTGACGAACCATGGGTGCGTCCCCGCCAGAGCCTCTACGGCGACGCGGGTTTCCGGGTTCGGGTCGAGCAGGCGGTGCAGCAGTCGGCTCGTTGGCGGGGACACCCACGGCGGGACCACGTATTGCCGGCGGCACGCCTTCCGGCACATATCGGGGATATTAGCGTCGTCGAAAGGCAGGCGGCCGGCGACGAGGACGAAGAGCGTGACTCCGCAGGACCACGCGTCGGCCTTGGCGCCGTCGTATGCCTTGTTGCGGAGCACCTCCGGCGCGGCGTAGGCCGCCGTGCCGCAGGCGGTGTGGAGGCGGCCGTCCTCCCGGAACGAGTCTGGGAGCGCTGAGAGGCCGAAGTCGGAGACCTTGAGGTTGCCGGCGCCGTCGAGGAGGAGGTTCTGCGGCTTGAGGTCGCGGTGCGTCACGCCGCGCGCGTGACAGTGGGCGAGCGCCACCGTGAGCTGCACGAACACGCGCCGCGCGGCCTTCTCCGAAAACCGGTGGCTTGGCAGAGCGGCGAGCCTGGACTGAAGGTCGCCGCGGGGGGCGAGCTCCATGACGAGGTAGATGCTGGCGCGAGTTGCGAGCACCTCGTGGAGGCGGAGCACTCCCGGGTGGCGAAGCCGGCGCATGGCCTCCACCTCCTGGAGCACGCGAGGCGCCATGCCCTCCGTGCCCATCACCTCCGCCTTGTCGATGACCTTCACCGCCACCGGCTCGCCGCCGGTCACCGTGTGCGCGAGGTAGACCTTGGCGAACGTGCCGCGGCCGAGCAGACGCCCGAGCTCGTACTTGCCGAGCAGCGGCGTGCCGCTGCTCTTCTTCCTCCTGCCGTTCATGGCGTACGCCCACACGCGTACGTGTAGCTTAGCTCGAAATTTAAGAACACCTCAAGGTTTGCTATGGAGTAACAAATGTATGTCTGTGGATGTAGTAGCATTAGGTGACGGTGTTGGGTTTTATATGGCTGAGTGAGTTGGCTGGCTGTGTAGTTGTTTAGATAACTACTAGGGTTTATGGCTTTGTTAACCATGGTTAATTCTAGAGTAAAATACACCACAAGTCCCAAAACTATTTGGAGTGTGTCAAGTTAGTCCTAATACTATGAAAATGCATATTCGGGTCCTAAAGGTTTTATAAGTGTGTCACCTCGTAGTCCTATCCGTGTTGCATCAGCGTTGACTGCACCCACTTCTTTTTTGCACAACCCCCCCCCCCCCCCCCCCACACACACACACACACAAAGGTTATCTCTCTTTTCTTTTTATTTTTAAGAATCAAAGGTTTTCTCTTCTAATTTTGTGGCCCTCCCCTTGCACACATCTTCTCGCTTGCCTTCCTCTCCACCTTTGACGGCCACTGTCCACCTCGGCGCCCAAGTGTTGTAACCATCCTGACGTCTACCGTCGCTGCCCAGGTAGGACCGTTTTGCTAGGGAGAAAGTGGGGTCCAAACTTTTGCGTCGAGGTGGAAGAAGGAGGAATGAGGATGGAGCATGTCTGCTGATTGTTGCCATCGCCGTCCTCCCGCGTACGTCGCCGTCGCCGCGGCTTTCGGGGAAGACAGTCGCCGCCGCGTGGGAAAGGGGTCTGGGGCCGTCATGTGGGAGAGCACAATCGGCTGCGACTGGATCATGCGAGATAATCAGGGGAATGCGATGGCTAGACGACATCCGGGTGGATTTTGAGCAATAGTGGAGGGTCACAAAGTGAGATGAGAGGTTTTGTGAAAAAAAAAACCTCGCCGCATGGCCGTGGTCAACCCGCACCCCATGCAAGTCAAAGCTGATGCAACACGGATAGAACTACGGGCGACACATTTAGCAAACATTTAAGACTCATACATGCATTTTGTTGTATTAGGACTAACTTGACGCCCCTGAAATAGTTTTAGGATTTTTGTTGTATTTTACTCTTAATTCTACATGTGTTGATACATTGTCCCTCCTTCCATGAGAGTCTTTTTGAAAAAAACAGAGATAAAAAATTGTTGATAATTACGAAGTCGAAACCAAACCTTTTTCAATATTCTGCGTATTATATAAAAATGAGTCTTTTATCAAATTCAATGCTGCCAATTTTGTGCCTCATGATGTAAGGGCTTATTTATCCCTACGGTGTTTTGGTGATTGATGACAATGCATTTGCGGACTAATCATGTGATTTGAGTGCTTTCAGATATTCATCCTTCGGCACGGAACGATTATTTCCCCTCGGCGCTCTACTCAAGACGGTGTAGTCTATTCCGTGACTTTGTTGGTGGACTAAGTTTCGTAGTAGTCACCGTACTATCAAGAGGGGGTCCGCTTCGGTATGGCTTGGGTGGAATCAACACGTACACGTTCTCATCACACCCTCTGTTTCTTTCCGCACCTATGGGGCCTTTCTTTCCCTCCTTCCTCTGCTTGTCCAGGACCCAGCGGTAGTACCGCGGTCCACAGCGGTAGTGCGGCTGAGACGCCCTAAGCGGTAGTACCGCTCCCTGGAGCGGTAGTACCGCTCCCCGGAGCGGTAGTACCGCTGGGTGGCCACAGCGGCAGTACCTCTGCGGTTCCGTGCTACTACCGCCCTGTCACTGCGTCTGTAGCGGTAGTACCGCTCCCCGGAGCGGTAGTACCGCTTGCTGGGCTCAGCCGCAGTACCGTGATAGCATGGTGCTCCTTTCGCTTCGATTCTTGCACGCATTTTCTCGTGTCGGGTTTTGCGGTACTAGCTGCGGCAGTAGTGGCGGTAGTACTGCTTGAGAGCGGTAGTACCGCTCTACCTCCGCGGTAGTACCGCCCTGGGCCCCTGCCCCAGCCCTTCTCTTCTGGCGCGGTAGTACCGCTGAGGGGGAGCGGTAGTACCGCTTGAGAGCGGCAGTACCGCTCTACCTCCGCGGTAGTACCGCCCTGGGCCCCTGCCCCAGCCCTTCTCTTCTGGCGCAGTAGTACCGCTGAGGGGGAGCGGTAGTACCGCTTGAGAGCGGCAGTACCGCTCTGCCTCCGCGGCAGTACCGCCCTCTGCGGGGCTGAGTGGGGGGTAACGGTTGACTTGTTTCCCCCACTATAAAGGGCTCCTTCTCCTCCCTCTTTGCCTTATCTCTTCCACCAACCTTCATTATTGCCCAAGCACCATTTATTGCTCAAGCTCCATTGCATACCCCAAGCTTCCTCTTGCCCGATCTATCTCCCTAGCCAATCAAACTCGTTGATTTGCTCGGGAGTGGTTGAGAAGGCTCCGATCTACACTTCCACCAAGGGATTTTTGATTCCCCCATTCATCCTTAGCGGATCTTGTTACTCTTGGGTGTTTGAGCACCCTAGACGGTTGAGGTCACCTCGGAGCCATATTCCATTGTGGTGAAGCTTCGTGGTCTTGTTGGGAGCCTCCGATTAAGTTGTGGAGTTTGCCCCAACCTTGTTTGTAAAGGTTCGGTAGCCGCCTTCAAGGGCACCAATAGTGGAATCACGGCATCTCGCATCGTGTGAGTGCGTGAGGAGAATACGGTGGCCCTAGTGGCTTCTTGGGGAGCATTGTGCCTCCACACCGCTCCAACGGAGACGTACTTCCCCTCAAAAGGAAGGAACTTCGGTAACACATCCTCGTCTTCACCGGATCCACTCTTGGTTATCTCTTACCTTTACTTGTGCAATCTCTTTAGTGTTTATTCCCTTGCTTGCTTGTGTGCTTGTTGTTGTTGCATCATATAGGTTGCTCACCTAGTTGCACATCTAGACAACCTACTTTGATGCAAAGATTAATTTGGTAAAGAAAAGCTAAAAATTGGTAGTTGCCTATTCACCCCCCCCCCCTCTAGTCAACCATATCGATCCTTTCACATGACACTCATAATATTGTACTAATTTAAGCCCAAAAGTTAAACTTAGACAGGAAAATAGGCCTAATATTTATTTGTAAAATGAGTTTTATATTAATAAAAGAAAGCCTCCTCGTTCATTTCCACTAAAGAAATTGTCAACGGTATGGAATTCCCTTTCAGTTATAGTTTCCTTTTGTTCCCCTCGCAAGAATGACTAGGGCAAACACTTCCCCACCTGGCTCCATCGACTAGCTAGTGGATTCGCCTCGCATCTACCTATTGCTCTGGCGGCCAGTGGCAGGGAGGGGAACACCAATGCCTCTACTACGGCTAGTAGTTTATGTTAGGGTTTCTTACTCCTCATAGGAGCGGTGCTGGGAGGGATGGTCGTGCTTCATCCTTGAGTTGATCTTCCAGGCTCTGATCCTCCTTGAATTAATCCTCCGGGCTCCAATCCTCGTTGAGTTCATCCCTCAGGGTGGAGTCGACGGAGACTTCACGTAGATTCATGTTGTCTCCTTGGGGCGGCGAGGTTAGGGATTCTCACCACGTGTGTGCTATGGCGAGATCTACTATCAAACTCATCAAATCGATTCAAGGGTTGAATTGTGGCGTTTGCAGCTCCAGGGAACTGGCACTTTGGGGTACATGCACGAAGGCTCCCCGTTGTCATCAACAAGGTCAGGCCAGTTTCGGTAAGGGAGTGGCAACAACAGCATGTCGGTGACTTGTTCTAGCGAAGGTAGTAATCGTTGGTAGTTATACGCACTGAGCAAGCAAGATCATCAAGACATAAATAGCCCAGTGGTCCTTCGCCCAAGATCTAGAGACCCCAATCTAGGCAGTGAGGTTATAGAATAAGTTATAGATTACAAAAGCTTCCCAAAATGGTCACGGCAAAAAAACCCTAGCCGCCCTTCCTAGTCGACAAGACAACCTAGACCGCCGGATCGACCCATCTAGCTTAATTATAGTGGTTCGCATGGCAAGGCACGGGCCAAGTGGTACATGCCAAGTTTTGGCCCATACGTCATTTCATTAGGCTAAATATGAAATATACATTCTTCTTATATTATTTTTTAGGTGATGACGTTGCTAAAAGGCGCCTGAGATTCGGTCGATTCCCAGGCAGGTACCTAGCAGACCAATATTTTCGTGAGGAAGCTCTCGAGGTCGGAGAATCTTGCGGGAAAGCCCCCGCACATCCTGAGAATAATTAAGGAACCTTGGGCGCACATGCTTTTTTGTAGAAAAAACCCTGAAGATCACCTATGTAGAAGAAAAAGTCCTTGGGAGCCCTAAAATCTTATTAGCACTCCAAAATTCTGATAATTGAAGAAAGGCCAATATATTCTTTAAAAAATCCCTGCAAAATGGTAGATTTTTTCTTAAAATTCAAGGAAGCTCCACAAAAACTTCGTGTTAAAAATACATCCTACCACCCGGGGTAGTTACACTCATATCTCATATACTATCATGTGGTAGTATATATACTACTTTATCAGTTTAAGTATGTTTATATACTATATTTAAGGTATTTTAAAGTAAGCTATACGAAAAAATTGCATGTGAGTCCATAATTTTTTGTATATTTTGAAAACACCTTCATATTTGTACGTATAAAATAATATACTGAAAAATAGTACATACTACCCAAAAGATAGGATATATATATACTACTCAAATATTCTTATACGCTACATACTACATGTACATACTACATACTCTCGGTTTTGACATATACTATATACAACATATAAAACTCACATTAGGGTAACTACCAAATGACCCAAAAATGAGAGAAAAATATATACTACCTCATAAAAATGTGGGGACATCCCAAATCCCATTCAAATAAAAATCATGAAACCAAAAGAGACGACAAGTCTCTACTCCTAAGGGAGCAGTTGGTAGTCTCGCTTCCAGGTTTTTTTTAGTCCCACCTCCCACGGTTTTTTTCGTCCTAAAAAAATCTACGAAATTTCGTAGGTTAACCAGGGACAACTCCCACCTTTCAGGGTTTTTTTCGTCCCACTTCCCATGGTTTTTTTTGGTACCTCGTCCCACCTTACACTAAGCCGTCACGAACCGCAAAAACCGCCTACCTTAGCCAAATCAACAAATCTCTCTCATTAATGCAATTTTCTTTAGGAAACAAATAATAGATTCTTTCCTACCTTAGCCAAATCAACGGATCTCTTCTATTAATGCAATTTGCTTTAGCAAACAAATAATAGATTCTTTCCTACCTTAGCCAAATCAACGGATCTCTCCCATTAATGCAATTTGCTTTAGCAAACAAATAATAGATTCTTTCCTACCTTAGCCAAATCTACGAAATCTCTCTCATTAATGCAATTTGCTTTAGGAAACAAATAATAGATTTTCAGGAAACAAATAATCTCTAATCTCTAATAATTTCTACTCCTAATGAAGCAGTTGGTAGTCTCCTCCCACCTTCCATGGTTTTTTGGGTACCTCCTCCCACCTTCGCTGGGTTTTTTTCATAGTTTTTTTCGTCCCCTCCCCTCACTTCATCGTTTTATTTTTGCATCACCCTCTCACACAACGAAAGAAATCTAAACAGATCAGAACTTTCCATACTGGCGCAAGTTATTTAGTAATGTAGAATCAATCACGAACAATCTCTAAAGATCAAATCTAAATTAATTAACCTTACCTTAAATCACTCAATTACATTAATTAGAAAACAAATAATTGATTTTCAAAAAATCGCTCAATCACGTAAACCTTACCTTAACTCACGGATGGTAATCAATCTCCAAACAAAGGAAACAATACATCGAGGGAGCAGTAAATAAACTCCCTTTCTTATGACATGTATATGACCTTTCCTTCCCTCTACGTTGTCGAGCGTTCTTGATTCTCGAGGCCGATGCTTGGGCTGCGTCACTGGGTCGCGACGGTGCTGGAGGACGAGGACGGCGAGGCCAGGTGCCGCGGCACCGCGTTGGCCGCGGCCGGTGAAGGGGGCAAAGAAGGGCGGCTTCCTTGGCCCTGGCCATGGCCGTGACCCTGGGAGTTGGTGCGGTGGAAGTGGCACTTGAAGAACACGGCGTGGGTGGCCGACGCGCAGACGCGCTTGGAAGCGGGCCCGTGGCCCGTGCCGGACGGCGCCGACGCCGACCCGGGCCACCTCCTCCGCGTATTCTTGGAGCTGTGGCTGGCCGATTTATATGAAATTAATTCCCTCAGTTGTGGTGGCAAATATAATACACATAATCCATATTGTTATGTACTAGCGTGTGTGTGTGAAATAGATGGATTATGGTCCCGTACCCAATAAGATGGATATGTGTGTGTGTTAGAGAGAGAGAGAGGGAGAGGGGGAGAGAGTGAGGAAGAGGGAGGCAGAGAGTGTGTGTGTGTGTGAGGAATTGATGGTAAAAAAGGTCGCCAATGTCACTTGATATATATGAGAATATTAATATTGAACTTTTAAAGTTAATGTGGCCCCGTTGCAACGCACGGGTGTTCTTCTAGTAACAGTAGAACCTAACTGCGTTGGTCCATGATACCAAAGCATGTGCGCCATCCCGACAATCTCGGCTCTGCCAGGAGTGGGGATGCTATTAGAGATGAGATCCCCAATTCGACGCAGAGAGCATCAAGTAGCGGGGTTGATGCACATAAATGTTTGGGCGGGCTGGCCCACTACACGTTGTCAAGATCTCTAGTGATTTTCTTTCGCTTCAATTTCCTCTTTGGTTTTTCTAGATCGTTTTCTTACCAAACAATCTTCTTGATTTGTTCCACGGATTAATTTTTCATTATTTCCAAGATAAAACTGTGCGTGATTTTTTCTAAAATATTAGTGCATTTTTAAAAAGTTCAGACAATATAAAAATGCATTTTCATAAGAAAAAAACAAGAATTTTAAAAATCATGTTTTAAATGTGTTCATCTATTCCAATAAAAAATAATGAAATTAGAAGTATTCACAAATTGTGAAATAACAATAGCAAATGCTCTCGAGCTTTAAAAATGTTAATCCATTCAAAAAATATTTTCATTAATTTAATATATGTTCTACAAACTTAAAAAATCATGAATTCAAATTATTCATGCATTTAACAAAAATTTCTCAATATTTTAGAAACGTTCACATTACCCAAAAATGTTTATGTTTAAAAAAATCAAAGATATGTTTCAAAAAGTTTTAACTGCTTAGAAAAATGCTCACAAATTTAAAAAAAAGCAGATGAAAACTAAATATTTAGAAAATAAAAATAAATGGAAATCAAAGAAATAAAATAAACTGGTGAGAAAACCAATAAAAAATCGATGAGCAGTAACGTTATCATACGATCTGGAAATTTTGCCCCTTGGTCGTTCTTACTGGGCCTGGGTCATGACGCAACGCTCTGTGCGTACCCTTTGATGCAAGGGTCAGGCTATACCTCGCGTGTAGCGAGGTGAACGTCGCGCTCGCTTATACACAGCTAAGTAGCTTATTGGCCGGGCCTATTCCAGCGACAGCAGCATCCCGTTTCGTTATTTTCGCAAAACAAATGACTTGAATTTTCAAAACCGTTCATCCCGTATTTAAAATGTTCATTCAATGTAAAAAAATGTTCATGCCACTTATAAAAAATGTTACAACCATCCAAAAAAGTCTTGCATTTAAAAATGTTCACGCGTTTCAAAAAAATGATCATGCCATTTCTATAAAAAAATATTTATACAATGTAAATAAAATGTTTGTGTAATTTTAAAAAAATTGTATCATTCAAACAAATGGCCTATGTGTTTTCTAAAACATTTATTATGTTAATAAAATGTAAAAAAATCAAGTTATTTATAAAAATGTTTCATACCTTCAAGAAAGGTTCGACGTGCATTTGAAAAATGTTTCACATGTATTCAAAAAATGTTTAAAAACATTTATACAAAAAATTATCATCATAAATTTGAAAATAAATACATGTATACTAAAATTGTACCACGTGTATTGAAAAAACAAAAGGCATGTATTAGAAAATAAAAATGAGAAGGAAAATGCTTTTATTTGGCAAAAATGCGGGATTTTTTGCGAGAAAACTTCCAATCTATTCATTAGCTCTTAAGGTAGTACAAAGAACACTAGAAGTAAAAATTACATCCATGTCCATAGACCACCTAGCGACGACTACAAACACTAGAGCGAATCGAAGGCGCGTTGCCGTCATCCCTCCTTCTTCATCGGAGCCAGGCAAACCTTATTGTAGTAGACAATAAGGAAGTCGTCGCACTAAGGCCACATAGAACCAGCGCACCAGAAGAACAACCATCGCCGATGTAGAGAAGCGTAGATCGAAAAGATCCAACCTGCAGACACACAGGCATAGACGGTCAAAGACCGAATCCAAGCGGGTCCACTGGAAACAAATGCCGACCGAATCCCTAAGATCCGTCGGAGACACACCTCCACACACCCACTGACGATGCTAGAAGCGCCGCCAGGATGGGAGCTAGGCAGGAAGAACCTTATTCTAACTTCAGAAAGTTGTCGCAGCCTCGTCTTCATGAACATGGCACAAATCCTAACAAAATCAATCGAGGAAAACACCTAAAAACGAAGCTCTCCTACCGGTAAGGGGCGGATCCACCGCGCCTCCATGGTCCAGGACCATAGAAGATGGGGCGGACTCGGCAGCGATGCTAGCGAGTCGCACAAACGAAGGGTTACGCACGTCCTCATACCTCTGTGCTCTAGCTGACCAGCAAACATGCAAGCTTTATTATGTCGTCACAATATTTTCAGGGAAGAAGAGAAAATCATCAGGCTGCCCTAGCGAAACATGTCTTAGAGCCTAGTATAAGGTATCCATTTTTCTTGGTCCGGAAGCGGCGTTAACCGAAACTAAGACAAGCCCACCCAGACGTGGTTGTTCTTTGTTTACGAGCCAGAGTTCCAAATCAGTTTCTATGGTCCAAGTATGAATAAAATTACAGGTATTTCTAAGAAAAAGCGCCACAGGATGCTCTGTAAAAAAAAAAACGCCACAGGAGCACCGAGGCGATCGGCTGTCGTCGATCTCATCCGCCGTCGTTGATTAGTTTCCCTGTTTTTTTTTTGTCTGTTCGAACTTCCAACAAAAAAAAAAGCATCCTGGCAATTAATTGTCCAGTAGCAGGAACGGCGTAGCGGACTGGTGGCAAGTTGAAGCAACGATCGATCACCAGAGGCGTGTGGATTGGCCCAGGTGGAAGCAGAACGCACAGGTACGCATAAGATCTCGTGGTATGATGTGGATTCGCTGCTCGCGCGGATGCCTCTCAGCTGTTCGATGGAATGCCTCTGCTGCGACTTCTTCTGTAACATGGTGTACACACAATTTGAGATGAATGTGCAAATGTCATAATTTATTCTCTCTTTGCCTTTTTACCGGTAGGTTACAATCTTTGTATACAACTGCGCATACTAAGTTTTTGAGTCTTCCAGAATAAGGCAAAGAGTTGGCCAAACTAGGAGTTTAACAGCGATTGCATACTTACTGCTAACAAACACTTACGAGGTACAATTTCCCTAACAAAAATATTATTATGGTAAAAAATATCGATCGCGTGTACCGTAGTTTCACCGCTTGTACGCGGAAAATCTGTCCATCCTCTGCTGTTCAGTCAGGGAGGCTGTTTATGAGGTCACCACCTTCCTCTGCATATCCTTTCTGCACTTGATACTGAGAAAACTGAAGCTATTTTCAGTTTGATGAATCCACTGAGCACCTCTCTAGATCTCATATGTCATTCCCACTCGCAGCAGTCTGTTATGAGGGACGCATGTGATCTTCTCTGGTTGCCTGAAGTTCTTCCTCATGAAATTGTAGGCGTAGTCAACTATTATTTTCTTCACTAATCCGGCATTTTGCTCTGCAACCACGTTAGTTTCTCCCAGCAGATGGACAACACCATCATCCATCCCTCTCTGAATAAACTCTGTCTCATCCATGCACACGTTTAGTGGACTAGCAATGATTCCATCTGAAAACCTTTTTGGCAACCTTGCATCTTGAACTTCAACATAAGGCTCCATTGCATCTCCTAATTCTTCGATTGCAGCATCTTCTCCTGCAAGGGAATGAGTGCTTTTGTTGTAGAAAGATTCTTGATGGCTGAATTGCTTCAAGTGCCCAATGAGCAAGTTCTCAAACTCTCTTGGATCTTCTACTTTATCGTTGTAGCCATAGCGCACCACACATCGGAATACTCTGTATTCTCTTGGCTCCACATATCGGAAGAGGAACCGTTCGTGTGTCTCTATATTGCTGATTGGTAAGTACTTTATTGAGATGATCACAAGAACTGAATGGATGGACGGTACTTTTTCTACCAAATGAGGGAGTATGGGTGGGATTCCTTGGACAAGCTCTGAGTACAGAACGCCTATTCCTGGAAGCCTAGGAAGATTTCGCTTTGTTGCCAACTCTACCATGTAGTTGTTTGACACTTTGTTCTTGAGCTCATATTTGTACCGGTGAACATGAACATAATGCCATGTGCCCATTATAAGCATCAAAATTGCTGCGAAACCTAGTGGCAAGTAGCCACCTTCTTTAAATTTGTAGAACGCTGAGGATAAGTACATGAGCTCCGCACCACCAAATATTATCGGAAAGAGTGCAATCCATAGCAGACTTGTCTTCCATATCATGGCCATGACCAGTGTGACTAGAAGTGTTGTTATGAACATCACGAAGACGACAGCAATACCTGCATATATGACGAATATATGAATATCATACAACTGATACTTTATTACTGAAAATAACAAACTAAATTTTTTATTGTTGCTTCTTTGATTTTATAAGGATAAGTTAAAAGGTCACGATGCCATTGAAATTTAAAAGGACGGAGTAATCTGGTATATTTTTTTCAAACTATTATGCTATGCAGACATTGTCATATCTTACCTAGAAACTAGATTGCTGCTGAATTCATAATGTCCATAAGATGATTTCACTCTTTCTGGTTTTGCAGCTTAAGAAGTAACACTAATAGCATATTAGTGAGTAACATACTGCTTGCCAAAATTTAGTCAGGCAGTGAAGGGCAACCATCATGTTAAGAGCAACTTCAGTAAATCTGTGTTTTTTATTTAAAGTTGGGCAATGTAGGACTACTTACAGAAATTGATAAATTAAGGGGTCAGGTAAAACCAAGAGAAATTTCATGAAGCACGTGCTTAAGGGAATAACAGAAGCATTATGTATCTCGATCATATAGCTGAAATGATCCTTAGGTAATGAATTATTTATTCCTTTCTTTGTATAGAGTCAAGGCATTCCTTACCATATGCATTGCCAATCTTGTCTGTAGTTTGGAAAATAGCTGTCACAGCTACACATAAGATCATTAATGCATAGTTGATCTCGGGGATGTAGACCTGCCCATGAAACTTATTTGAAGTGTGGGTGACACGAACGCGTGGAAAGCATCCAAGAATTTGGGACTGGGCAATGATTGCGAAGGCACCAGATATCATAGCTTGGCTTGCAATTATAGCAGCAGCCACGGCCACCACAAATGTTGGCCAATATAATGGTCCTGATGACAAAATTATGACTTCACTGTTAAATGATAATCTTTCAGTGCCTAACTTGTGCCTATTTCTTAGTTGGTCCTTTTATGTACTCACCTGGGATCGATTTGTAGAATGTATCTGCAACATGTTCAGGGTAAATGCGAAGATACGCAGCTTGCCCCATGTAAGCCAGCAGCACTGATGGGAGTAGAACTACGGACAAGCCAATCTGTAGTGTGATATCTTTTTATATTAAAAAGTGAGTAAATTGAGAAGCATGAAAAGGTGATAATAATTTTATTAATCAAGGAAAGTAGTTTTTCACAGTACTGTTTGATATAGCTCAAAAAGATTTATTTTCCCTTCTCTATGTTCATGCATTCAAAATAAAAAATAATGAAAAAGTAAGTATGCCGTTGAGTTGCCTGATTACCTGAATTGCTCTCACATTGAAGTGACCAAGATCAGCAAACATTGCTTCGGTTCCTACACAATATCCATTTCAAAACTACAGACAAGATCGACAAGAGGCTTCTATTCTTGTTTTCATGATCAATATGTGGCTATATTCCCACGATATTGGGGTGTATTGCAAAGTTATTCATGGGATAAAAATACCTGTGATGCATAAAACAACACCTCCAAGTGAAATCCAGCCCTCCTTCCCGTTTCTTTGGAAATAGTCTATGATGTATTTTGGGTTGAATGCTTTTAGAATTCCAGTGTCATGTTTGATCACATTATAAATTCCAATACCAGCAATTAAGATGAACCATGTCAAGATTACTGGTCCAAATGTGTAACCAACTTTGTCTGTGCCTAACCGTTGAACAAGAAAGAGCGCAATCAGAGTGCCGATCGCAATGCCAGCAATCTGTCCTGTTGATGAGATCAAACGAGTCAAATAAAATGCCAACATAACATAGTGATATTGATGTAACTTTCACTGCTAAAGCGAGATGTGCCTTAATGGCTGGTATACCTTGAGTTAAGGAGTTTGCTGATTGCTTGATTCCACCGACTGCACTAAGCACTGCAACAAAGTAAAATACAAAAAAAAAAAAGCTAGGCAGAAAGCAATCATGCTTTTAAACATATTATAGTGCAAATGGGACATTTTTATTATTCAGTGGCACAATAAGATGCTTTCATGCTATATATTCTGAATAGTAAATTATCTCTTTAATCAAATGATAATTATTTAGCATGCACATAGTTCATAAAGTAGTTGTGGATATTATTTCTTCAAAAGTTCATGATATGAGCCTCCACGGACATGATCATGCCTAACTCACCGCCAAGTTCTCGAAAGGACAAAGATGCTACAAATGGACCAATGACACATGTGAAGGCTATCGAGCACAAGGTGCTCCTTTTCCTTGATTAATGCACTCCTAGAGTTGATAATTGGTTATTGCATAATGTGTGTACTCTATGTGTGCTTAGGGTCGATCGAATGACTTGGACTGTGCAGGCGCAGGGGTTAAGCAAGGAGCAAAGGAGAAATAAGAGCCCAGAGAAACCAAACTCCGGAACCTCGAGCAGAGCCCCAAAGTTCGGATAGTCCGCATACCCGAACAATCCAACCCTCCAACCCCGACTATCCAGTCATGCCTAGATGCTTAGGGAGAAAGTAAGCTCACCTGAAATACATGGAGTTAGCACACCATCACCAATAACCATTGAAGTTGCTAGAATAGTCACTAGGAAAAGTATGATCTTCAGTTTTGGGCTGTTTTCCATCTTTTCCTTTATCCAATGAGCCCGCTTGACACTATTCAAAGGGGACTCTAACTTGTAGTGGGTGACCGTTGCGTCTTCAACCTGCTGATTGGGTATCAAGCTAATCCTGGCGTATCGAGATATCAAGGAATAAAGTGCAAATGTTCCACCTGCAAGGTTGTGAATTCATAAACATGTTTTACTCTCACATGAAGAATATTGTGCGTGTATATAGTATCTAAGTACTTGTCACATATTTTTATTTTCTTGCATGGAATTAAGTGCTTAACGCTCATGGCCCTAGGAAAAATATCAGGTGGTACCAACACTTAAATGCTCCCATGATACCAATTCAAAAAAATCAAATTTAAATAATTCCAAAAAATTCATGGATGTTTGCAACACATATATGTACAAACCCTAAAAAATCCAGATCCAAATTCGATATACACATTGAGAGACAAAAAAGACAAATCTGTTGTGAATAGTATAGTTTTTCACACTATTCATATTTTTGTCTTTAATGATTCTTAGGTACTCTGTAACATGTTGTCTAAAAACAATATGCAGTGGGATTGTGTCAATATTTATGTTTATTTTGATTTTTTATGTTTGTTCCTATGGTTCTTCATGGTAATTTACTTCCGAATATTTATTTTTAATAGAAACATTCGTTGTAACAAAGTCACAATCTTTCGTAGTTCTTAAAAATCTTGTATGTAATCATACAAGTTGTGTTGAGAAGATAAATGGGAGATATTTACTCACCATCACCATTGTCATTAGCTCTCAAGACAATGAAACAATATTTCATCAACGGAAGGAGAGCCAGAGTGTAAATAATCAGGGACGTGACACCAAGGAGGTCATTTGTATCTTTGATCCCACCAGTAAAGGTGCTAGAAAACACATAGAGCGGTGAAGTTCCCATGTCCCCATAGACAACACCTAGGCTCTGGAAGGCCAAGTGCAGTGTCGTCGCCCAGCCAACCTGCTTTGCAATAAAAAAAAGTTGAAGAAAATCAGAACTTGCAAAATATTAGACGTATTCATCTAAAGGAAAGCATCTATCGTTGTCGAGGTGCTTTTTTTATCAGATCCTCGCCATGGTGGTTGATTCACAGATAGTAGTTGCATTGCTATTGTCGTCGTGTTAAAAAAGTGTATGCATTTCAAAAGAAGTTCATAGACTTGAAAAAACTTGTTAATGCACATATGGATATATATGTACATATTTTCAAAAGGAAGTAGGCAAATAAAAACATAAAGAAAATAGTAAAACATAGAAATGGAAAAAAGAAAACATACAAAGGCATGAGAAAGTGCAAGGGAAAAATAACAAGAAAAATAAATAGACAAAAATGAACACATATAAGATATTCCCTCCACTCCATAATTCTTTTTTTAGACGACCCACTCCATAATTCTTGCCATGGTTAACGGAGGGAATAGAAAAGAACAGAAAAACGTGTACATGGGCCAGCCCATCCCCACACACTTCAGCTAAATGACCGCTATTCTCGCTTGGGGAGTGATAAGTATCGGTTCTAGCATTCACGAATTTGAAAAGGACTGTTCATGAATTTGAAAAAAAATCAAATTTGAATTTGTTCATACATAAAAAGTTTTTCATAAATTTGTAAAATGTTCATACAGTTTTAAAATGAAAAAAACTGGGAAAACCTCAGAACAAAACCGAGAAGCAAGTAGAAAATAGAGAAAATGAAAAAAAAACGATGAAACCTTCCTAGAAACTGCCAGAAAGGTTCCCAAAACTGACCCCCAACCCTCAATCGCTTTCGAAGAAGGTTTCGTAAAACCACTAATGGCCTGGCCCGCTATAAGCGAACCGTGGACGAGTGCTACTCTTAACGGTTGATATAAGACTAATATAGCATTGGCGATTCTCACTTACGGTTGAGAATAGGATTTTCCCCTTCCAGCAGGTCGCAAGGAGCAGGAGAAGGAAACGGAAAGAGCAGTCGAAGGAAACTGCGACACCAATCTACATATCGCCTCGTTTTTGTTGGGGTTTTTAGAGGAACCGGATGGAGCGGTGGGGCAAGGAGGGCTGGTATTTTTCCTTTTGGGAGATACCAAGTCCACGGGCTATGTGGTGTTGGATTTGCTGGGATCAAGGATGGGAGTACGACTCGGGAGTAGGCAAGCCGCGTCCAGCCCTCCCATGTCCCATCCCCTCGCCTGAGAAAAACTCCACCAAAACTCTCTGCAGGCGACAACTGGCGCACATATATTGCATCACTTGTCATCACCGAAGCAACTTGTGAGTAACTTTGCAAGAGGTGCCCCTTTACTAGTGATTTTGTTTTCTTTTTTCCATCGATTTAGTAGCCAAAGGGATTTCGGCTCATGTGGAAGCCCCTTCCAGCCCAATAAATTACGAAGAGGCATCGAAGGCGACTTGGGATTTTCCATAAGATACATTGGACTTTTTGAAAAAATTGAGAAGACCCAAGAGTTTTTGCAAATAATTGAGGTTCATGAATTGAGAAATGTTCATAAATTTTAAAAATATTCATGAAGTAAAAGAATGTTCACAAAGTTTGTTTGTAAAATGTTCATAGTATGTTCATGGATTTTTAAAACGCTTGCAATTTTTAGAAGTGTTCATAAGTGAAAAAAATATTTATATGTATTAAAAAGAGAAAATATCAAAAAAAAATGAAAGAACAAAATGGAAAAATAAGTAAGGCGAACGGATAACCGAAAATGAAACAAAACATAATAGGGAAAAATCAATCAAATATCCGTCCAAAACCCCCCCAAAAGAAAACCGATGCATGGGCCGGCCCATGTAGGGTTTGCCGTTGCGTGTTATAGTGTCTATTGTTTGTCGCGGGCAAAGGTATGATTTCCTCATGCATCAGTACCGATCACCAGGGAGATCAGAGGCATATGTTCAAAAAAAAAGCGAGATCAGAGGCATCGCCAGCGCCTGCTAGTATGGGGTCGCCAGGAAGTACGTGAAGAGAACAAGGCAACATGTCATTTGTATTCGAAATTGTATCAGGAAGAGACACTCCGGACGATAAACCTGATGAAGATGAAGCAAGGAAGACACTATGTTTGCTAAGAGCATCTCTAGCAGATCCCGTAAAAAGTTACGACCCGTAAAATAACCGTCAAAATATGGGTCGGCATGGAAAATCCTACCCGAATAGACACCGCAAATGCGTCGGACACGTAAAGGTTTTTGCAGGGCGCCGGCATAATTCCCGTCCCAACCTACGAACCCCCTCCCCCCCCCCCCCCCCCCGACCCATCAGCGGCCTGTATATAGCGGGAGCGGTTGGTGGGGAGGACATTCAGCCCGCGCTTTTCTCCACCCACCACTGCCTCTCTCCCCCTTGCCGGGCCGCCGGCCACGATTCCGGTGAAAGTAGCCTGGGGGATCACGCCAGAAGGCCGCCACACGCCCGAGGTTACCCTCGGCCACTTTCTCCTGTGTCGGCGGGCAGGAAAGTTGCAGATCGGTGGTCGTTTGACGCGAGCGGACGGATTTGGCTTTTCCGGCCACTGGTAGCTGCGCCAAGCGATGGATTGGTTGGGGAGCACCCCACGCAGCCCCGGCAAAGCCCATCCCCGCATGCAGGTACAGGTTAGTCCTGTAGTTGCCGCCGACGGTTCACCGGCAGGGATTCGGCCGACCGTCCGCCGGGCTTGGCGCTCGCGCAGCGGCTCTGCGGCTCGCTGATGCCGCTCATATAGCGAGACGACTGCACGCGGACAGTGCTGCGGCTAACTTCAGGCACGCCGAAGCACCCCGGATGGGTGTTCTTCAAATGCGAAAACTACGGGGTATGTGTTGTTTTCATTCGGCTTTGTCACCGTATTCTTCGGTTCAATGCGATAGCTCATTTTGAAGATCGTCATGTGTGTAGAAAGATGGATGCTCATTTTGATTTTGGGAAGGAGAATACATTGATTTATTGATAGAAGGAACTTAATAGATGTCCGTGCACTCCTTAGTAGAATTGAAGCTGATGCGGCTGCATATGCAATTAGAGAAGAAAGTAGAGGAGAAGCAACGTCTACTTCTTTAGAACCAAAAAAGAAGAATGAAGAATGCAAAATCAAGGATCCGTAGATCAACAACAAATGCATGAAGAAGATATTGATCCAACTAGTGAGAGCAGTTATGGAAGTTGGATATCTTCTAAAATGCATAATTGTGGTTCTTGTTTTCTTTGGTCTTACTATTTTAGCAAAGATTTGGTGAAGTATTATGTATCCAATGCCATTGAAAAAGCAAAGAAATGTATTTTCTTGTGCGAAATTAAATTACAAATTTCGGATTTACGGGCCGGCGGGAGCGGCGCCCGAGCAGACCGCGCAAAGCCGACTGTAAAAGAGTATATTCCACGAATATCCTTTTTACATGTCCGTTTTGCGGGGTTTGACTCTACGGCCACCCGCGTCGACTCGCAAAGCCGTTTTTCCATGAATTGCAAACACGTTTTGCGGGTCGGTCTTATACGGGGTCTGCTAGAGATGTTCTAAGCATCTAGGAACCAGAAAAACTGAAAAACACATATATGAAGGAACTGGCATAATTGTTCTGAAACAACCGTACGCGAAGCCTTTTGATGTGCCAAACAATTATAAAGCCAAAGTGGGTGTACAAAATCAAGTAAGATGCCAAAGGACATTCGATGAAGCATATAACATGACTAATAGCTAAACGACATGTGAAGTAAGAGAAAGACCTTGTACAATGCAAAATGCTTAGTGAGGTGTTTATAAAAATAGGTCGGTTTTTTCTACTTGTTTGTTTCTGCAATAGACACATCTCCAAACACTTAATTGTACAAGGCCTAATAAAGCACTTTTAGCGGTCTTCCTTGATAAACTTTGCTATAGTCCATACTGTTATCCCTGTGTGTGAGGAGTTCTTGGTTGCGGTTTATCGCGGAAAGAGACAGGATCTGCAAATACTGATGCCGTTCCCTAAGCTTGCTTGTCGGAAAGCGAAGGCTTGTTGCCGGCCCATTCAAAGAAGCGGGAGAGAAGAACAGACCTTGGCGGCGTGGCTTTGGCCACCGGGAATCATTTCAGCCTCCATATGCAGGGAGTCGAATCCCTGCAGCCTCTCCGGCGACGGCGACGGCGACTTCGCCGTCCCAGAGGCAGGGTTTCCAGCACCCCTTTCGGCAGCTCCATTGCTGCTCGTTTTCAGAGGCTCGGCCATCCTCGAGGCACGAATGGCGATCTCTTGCACACTGGCCGGCCTTTTGTGTTGCTTTAGCGACGATGATGAGGTGCTTTTAGAGGCACGCATGAGGAGAGTCCCAACGCAGCGCTGCAAGCAGCAGAGCCAGGTAGACTCCAAAGCCACGGGAAGAAGAGGACAAGGTGGCATGCTGCTGCTACAAGGAGACTCGCCTGTCAGAGCTAAGGTTTCTAGGAATATTCGCGGCCGTCCCTACCTCGGATCACCCAAGAAACCGTGGCGAATGTGCGAGCGCGATGCGGTTCTACGGCGACGGCGACGGCGACGGCGACCGGTCGTATGCGCGCACGTAGCAGCCGTGCGCGTGTGCTTTGCAACCGTGGTCGCGTATACGCACGCGGCACGTCCCAACGAACGAACGAACGAACGGGTTACGGCCCGCACGGATGATCACATAGGTCGATCGATCGACCCTTTTGCTCAGCCGGCACAGAGGATCGCACCTATTTCTGCCAATTTGCTCGGATCATTTGACAAGAACAAAGAAAGGACAAAACGGAAGACTCTGCCATGGATCAACCCTGAACAGGCTAACATGTTGTTGTAGAATGTAACTTATTTTTTGTATGAGCATCTTCAACATGCGCCGAACGCGCCGCGCGCAAAAAAGAGCTTTAGCGCGCGCTCATCGTCTGATTTGACGCGGCGCGCAGCGCCCGTTCCAGCAGCCGTGCTAAAATGCAGCGCGCGCTGCTGGCGTGCAAAAATACAGCGCGCGCTCATTCTACAAACTAAATGTATGCATCGGAAGCATAGAAACTAGATAGATTGCATATATTTTTTAAAAATGATACAAACGTATGCTACATCGGAAACATAGATTGCATAGATAAAAACGACAAACGATAAAAAACTAGATAGATTACATAGAAAACTACTCTAAGTCGCTATCATCATTATCATCCTCGGCGGTGTCGTCCGAGGTATCTAGCCATATGTCCAACCAACGATTATCGTCTTCCGTGAAGAACGACCTCCCATCTGCTGCAACGAGATCGGACTGCGCATTCGCCAATGCCTTCCACCGACGTCTGTCCAACCGCTCCTCGCGGCGCCTTCGCGTGTCCTCCTCGCGGCGCCTTGCCCAGTAGGCTTGCTCGTAGGCAACGTCCTCCGGGTGGCGCCGGCGCCACTCCGCCATGACCCGCTCATCCTCCTGGGCGACGAGGAGGCGGCGCTGCCGCTCGGCGTGCTCCGTACGGTCTTGTGCCGTGTTCAGACGAGGCGGCGGGGCGACATCGAGTGCCTGCTGGAGCGTGTACACGTCTTGGAAGTCCATCTGCCCGCGCGACCGGCCTAGGCGCCACGCCGCCGCGTCGTACGCGCGGGCGGCCTCGCGCGCCGTCCCGTAGGTGCCGAGGCTGAGCCGGAGATCGCTGGAGTGTATCTCCGAGTAGTAGCCGCCGTTGGGGCGCAGGCGGACGCTCCTCGGCGGTGTGGCGGCATGGCGGCGCGTCGGTGACGGGGCGCTGGAGCGGTGGAGGTGCGTCGGTGGCGGGGCGCTGGAGCGGCGCGTGGCAGACAAGAGAGGAAGAGGAAAAAAGGAGGCGTGGAAAAGGCGCGTGGCGCGCGCCGCATTTTATAGGTGCGCCGGAAGCGGTGCGCAAAAAATGACGCGCGAGCTGGCACCTTTTCGCGCGTGCGTGAGTTTCCCTTCACCGCTGGAGCGCGGCAAAACATCCCCCGCGCGTTAAAAGCTGAGTTTACCACATGCACACATCTTTTGACGCGGCCGTTGGAGTTGCTCTATAGATATGTGTGTATAGCATCATTTCTTCCGTGGGTAACCAAACTTCTCTCTCTTCTTTTAATTACCTTGATTGATAGCATCTGTACAAAATGGGAGATTGCGGGAAGCACGGCCGGCACCTTGTTGCCTAGGAGTATTTGGCAACCTTAGAACATCTTCAGCTGGATACAGCAAATCTAATCCCTCAATCCACGAAAAGTGATCGGTCACACCTTAAATAATCTTTTTCACATCCATATATCTCAATTAGTAAATCTCAAATCCATACTATTACAAGCGACGT
This sequence comes from Triticum monococcum, assembly GCA_034509565.1. NCBI lineage: Eukaryota > Viridiplantae > Streptophyta > Magnoliopsida > Poales > Poaceae > Triticum > Triticum monococcum. Next base: position 745,284,959 of record CM067843.1, on the reverse strand, counting down.
GAAACTTACTCTAAGCGGGGCTCGTCCGGCTCCGCCACGGCTAGGTCCAGCGACCGGCTGCGCCCCTCCAAGTGTTGCTCCGGTCGCCGGTGAGGTAGAGTAAAACATGTGACACACACCGGCTCATGGGACTCAAGGCGCCGCCGTCTCCCATGCCTTACTTTTCCTCGTCAGAGTCTGAAGCCCTGATGGTGCCGGTCGATGATGGATTTGTCATGGGAGGAGCCGCCGACGTCCACCAATTTGTTTCTTTCACGGTTGCCATTCTTTTGCATTGGTTTCTTTGCTTTTCTATTTTCTTTGTTTTCATTTCTTGCTTTTATTGGGTTGCTTTGTTTTTCTATTTTCAGTGGTTTCTTTTTTTGCTCAACACATGTAAACTTTTCTCAGTACACATTTGACATTTTTCGTGTACATCAGAAATAATTTTTATATACATGTTTAGCATTCTGAAATACATGATTAATATTTTTCAAAAAAACTTTTATTTTTATGTTTATTTTTTCTATACACATTGTGCATTTTTTGTATATGTCTAATAAATTATTTAATACACAATTAATATTTTTTAAATACAATATTAAAAAAATAATACATGATCAACATTTTTCCTATACACATTTAGCTTTTGCAAATACTTGATTAACATTTTTAAAATATAACTTTAACATTTTTTAATATATCATCAATATTTTTCTATACACATTATATATTTTTCAAATGCTTGATTAATATTTTTGAAATGTTTGTGTGATATTTTTACAAATCCTTGATTAAAGAAATTAAATACATGATCAACTTTGTTCACACATATTTTATATTTTTTGTATAAATGAGAAACACTTTCAATATGCACATTTAACATCCTCAAATGCTTGGTTAACATTTTTTCAAATATTTTATGTAAAGTGTTTTTTGTAATAGATTTATTCAGAATATAAGTATGGACAAAGGTAAAAAAACGAGAAGAAAACAACAAAATGAGGCTGTGGCCTCTCGCGCGCTTGGGCCGGCTCATCTCGCGAGGCTTCCCTACGTCTCGCTATAAGCGACATATAGGATGGCGCACAGGATGGAGCAGCCTCAAAAAATTAAAGGCGCCACAGGAGCACCGAGGCGATCGGCTGGTGGCTCGTCGCCGCCGTCTCTCTCTCGGTGGCCGGATCCTCCCTCGCGGCGGCGCTGGCGCGTGCTTGGCTCCTGACCAGCGGTCTCTTCTCCTCACCCGCCATCCTCGACTCGTTTCCATTTTTCTTCTGTTCCAACTTCCAACGCTGACCCAAGCATCCTTTCCTTGCGAATTATCGCACAGTACTGGTGGCAAAGGGAAGCAGCGATCGGTCTCTATATGCGTGTGGGTTCGCCCGGGTGGAATGGAGTGCATAGGTAAGGATACGATACGACCTCGCAGTATTTGCTTCTCGTGACAAATGCCTGTGACATGTTTGATGGAATGCCTGCCGGGACCTCTTCTCAACTTCGTGGGCTGTTTGGGATCGACTCATGTCGCACTAGTTCTGTGCACAAATCCGATGCTTTCTTGTACTCGTATCTCACGGTTTCCCCTGCTGATTTCGGACCTCAAATCGAGCAGGGCGATAAATTTTTGATTTGTTTGCTGAGAACACAATGTCTCAAGATAACTGATGCACATTTGTTTAATCCGCACTTTGGCCCTTCCATTTCTTACAGTCACACGGTTGGTGGCACAATTAGTTCTTCCTCTTTTTGTCATGTTTGGCAAATCTTTTGACTTGCCTCGGAAACAAAAACGTCTGAAGTGCCAAGTGCTGGCCGCATACAATCCGTAACATGCTGTATACACAATTTGAGATGAGTGTACAAAAGCCATACTTTATTCTTCGTTTAACTTTTGCCGGTAGGTTACAATCTTTGTGTACAACTGCACATACTAAGATTTTGAGTTTTCCAAAAGAAGGCAAAGAGTTGGCCAAACTAGGGGTTTGACAGCTATGCATACTTACTGCTAACAAACACTTATACAGTATAATTTCCCTAACAAAAATATTATATGGTAAATGCATATTGCATGTACTGTAGTTTCACCACTTGTACGCGGAAACTCTGTCCATCCTCTGCTGTTCTGTCAGGGAGACTGTTTACGCGGTCACCATCTTCTTCTGCATATCCTTTCCGCACTTGGTACTGAGAAAACTGAAGCTATTGTCAATTTGATCAATTCACTGAGCATCTCTCTAGATCTCGTATGTCATTCCCACCCGCAGCAGCCTGTTATGTGGAACACATGTGATCTTCTCTGGTTGCCTGAAGTTCTTCCTCATGAAATTGTAGGCGTAGTCAACTATTATTTTCTTCACCAAACCGGCATCTTGCTCCGCCACCACGTTAGTTTCTCCCAGCAGATGGACAACACCGTCATCCATCCCTCTCTGAATAAACTCTATCTCATCCATTAACCCGTTCACTGGGCTAGCAGTGATTCCATCTAAAAACCTTTTCGGCAACCTTGCATCTTGAACTTCAACAGAAGGCTCCATTGCATCTCCTGATTCTTCGAATGCATTATCTTCTCCTTCAAGGGAATGACTACTTTCGCTGTAGAGTGATTCTTGATGGATGAATTGCTTCAAGTTCCCAATAAGCAAGTTCTCGAACTCTCTTGGATCTTCTACTTTATTGTTGTAGCCATAGCGCACCACACATCGGAATACCCTGTATTCTCTTGGCTCCACGTATCGGAAGAGGAACCGTTCATTTGTTTCTATATTGCTGATTGGTAAGTACTTTATTGAGGTAATCACAAGAACTGAATGGATGGAAGGTACTTTTTCTACCAAATGGGGCAGTATGGGTGGGATTCCTTGCACAAGCTCAGAGTACAGAACGCCTATTCCTGGCAACCTAGCAAGATTTCTCCTTGTTGCCAAATCTGCCACATAGTTGTTTGACACTTTGTTCTTGAGCTCGTATTTGTACCGATGAACATGAACATAGTGCCATGTGCCCATTATAAGCATCAAAATTGCTGCAAAACCTAGTGGCAAGTAGCCACCTTCTACAAATTTGTAGAATGCTGAGGATAAGTACAGGAGCTCTGCGCTGCCAAATATTATTGGAAAGAGTGCAATCCACAGCAGACTTGTCTTCCATATCATGGCCATTACCAGTGTGACTAGAAGTGTTGTTATGAACATCACAAAGACGACAGCAATACCTGCACATATGATGATTATATTATTATCATAAAACTGATACTCCATTATTACTGAAAGTAACATAGTGAATTTCGAATGTGGATAATACTTGTTAGTTGTTACTTCTTTGATTTTATAAGAATAAGTTGACGGGTCAATGATGCCATTGGAATTTGGAAGAATGGACCAATCTGGTATATTTTCATCAATTGATCATGCTATGCAGACATTATCACATCTTACATACAAACTTTTATATTCTTGCTAAATTCCACAATTAGCATATGATGATTTCACTCTTTCTGGATTTGGCAGGTTAAGCAGCAATGGCAATATAGCATATTTGCGAGTAACGTACTACTTGCCGACAATCTGGCCAAATAGACGAGCGAAAACATCATGTTATGAGCAACTTCGGTGCATCTATGTTTATATTGAAATTTCAGGTGAAGACTACTTAAGAGAAATAACATGCAACAGTTGTGTAAGGGAATAATAGAAGCATGAGATGTCTCAATCTTATAGCAGAAATGATCTTTAGGTAATGAATTATTTACTCCTTTCTTTATATAGAGTTGAAGATTTTCTTACCATATGCATTGCCGATCTTGTCTGTAGTTTGGAAAATAGCTGTCACAGCTACACATAAGATCATTAATGCATAGTTGATCTCAGGGATGTAGACCTGCCCATGATACTTTTTTGAGGTGTGAGTGACACGAACCCGTGGAAAGCAACCAAGAACTTGGGATTGAGCAATGATTGCAAAGGCACCAGAAATCATAGCCTGGCTTGCAATTATAGCAGCAGCCACGGCCACCACAAATGTTGGCCAATATAATGGACCTGTGACAAAATAAATGAGTTTGTTAAATATTAATCTTTAAGTGCCTAATTCATTCCATTTCTTAGCTGATCCTCTTATGATCTCACCTGGGATTGATTTGTAGAATGTATCTGCAACATCTTCAGGGTGGATGCGAAGATATGCAGCCTGTCCCATGTAAGCAAGCAATACTGATGGGAGCAGAACTGCAGAAAAGCCAATCTGCATTGCAAATTTATATTAATTGTCTGAGTGGAATAAATGGAAAATCATGAATAAAATTAATTGCAAATTCATTGATTGAGGAAAGTATTTTTTTCATAATACTGTTTTGTATAACTCGAAAGAATTTATTTTCCATAAGCATAACTGCACATAGTTTATTCCCTCTCCAACCACCCTTTCTGTGCACGCACTCAAAATCAAAATAATGAAAAGGCTAATTATTCAGATGAGTTGCTTGATTACCTGAACTGCTCTCACATTGAAGTGACCAAGGTCAGCAAACATCGCTTCGGTTCCTATTTCACAAAAGACACAATATCCATTTTCAGGACTTCTGAATAAACAAGGAACATTTATTCCTTTTCAAGATCAATGCAGCACCTTGTGGGCCTATTCTATTAGTTGACATCTTAGGGTGAACAATTGCAGAGTTCTGTATTGAACTCATGACATGAAAATACCTGTAATGCATAAGATAACACCTCCAAGCGAAATCCAGCCGTCCTTCCCATTTCTTTGGAAATATTCCACTATGTATTGTGGGTTGAATGCTTTCAGAATTCCAGTATCATGTTTGATCAAATTATAAATTCCAATGCCGGCAATTAAGATGAACCATATAAAGATTACTGGGCCAAATGTGTAACCAACTTTGTCTGTGCCAAAGCGCTGGACAAGAAAGAGGACAATCAGAATGCCGATTGCGATGCCAGCAATTTGTCCTGTTGATGAGATCAGAAGAATCAAATAAAAGTGGCAACCAAAGATAGTGACATGGATGTAACTTTCACTGCTAAACAGGGAGATGCATCCTATGATGGGTATACCTTGAGTTAACGACTTTGCTGATTGCTTGATTCCCGTAACTGCACTAAGCACTGCAACATAGTAAAATACCAAAAACTTTGTTAGCTAAGCTGAAAGCAATCATGCTTATGAATATATTACACTGCAAATTGGGTGTTTTATCATCCAGCAGAACAATAAGCTGCTTCAATACTATAATCTGAATGGTAATTTCTCTGTTTCATATTTTATCTGAATAATAATTATTTAGCATTGGCATGTATTTAATTAGTTCATAAAGTAGATATGGCACATTATTTGTTCAAGTGTCCACATGTTTTAACTATCCGTTGCATTGCGGGTTATTTTATACTGACCCCCTTTTCCTCCCTCATGAAATCCTAATTTCCCGCAATGAAATTCGGGAGATGAGCTTAAGAAAGAAAGGATGCTCACCTGAAATACATGGAGTGAGCACACCGTCACCAATAACCATTGATGTTGCTAGAATTGTCACTAGGAAAAGTATGACCTTAAATTTCGGGCTGTTTTCCATCTTTTCCTTAATCCAATGAGCCCGCTTGACACGATTCGTGGGGGACTCTAACTTGTAGTGAGAGACTGTTGCATCTTCAGCCTGCTGGTTTGGTATCAAGCTAATCCTAGCATACCGAGATATCAAGGAATAAAGTGCAAATGTTCCACCTGCAAAGGTTGTGAATTCATAAGATATGACAAACTCTCACTTGAACAAAATATTGTTTGCATTTACATGGTCTCACATATTTTGGATTTTCTTTTATGGAACTAAGTGCTTAATGCTCAGACCCTAGTACTTGTAATGGTTGTCAGTACTCTGTAAGATACTGTCTAAACCAATGCAGTGGGATTGTGGGAATATTTATGTTACTTTTTGTTTTTCTACTATGGCCATTTCATTTCTATATATTTTTTAACAGAAACACTGGCTGTAAAATCAGCATGATCTTTTGTAGTTTTTAAAAGTCTTCTCTGTAAACATACAAGTTTTGTCCAGAAGATAAGTGGAAGGTGTTTACTTACCATCACCATTATCATTAGCTCTCAAGACAATGAAACAATATTTCATCAGTGGAAGGAGAAGCACAGTGTAGATAATCAGGGACATGACACCAAGGAGGTCATCTGTGTCCTTGATCCCACCAGTAAAGGTGCTGGAGAACACATAGAGGGGCGAAGTTCCCATGTCCCCATAAACAACACCTAGGCTCTGGAAGGCCAGGTGCAGTGTCGTCGCCCAGCCAACCTGCTTTGCGGTAAGAAAGAGAGCAAAATCACAGTCAGATTGCAAATATTACATTCACCTCAAGGAAAGCAGCTAATTAATATGCTTAGTTGTTTGATTGTGCAAGCTTATAAGATGCTAAAGCAGCTGGTATGTTTAGTTACTTCACATAAGTGACAAGTCTACCATGATGGATTGACATCATAATACATTAGTTACTTGTAGCAGCCGTCCTTGACAAAACTGTGCTGTCTGTAATGTTACAAGTGCAAACTGTATCTTCCTTTGAAAAATTTTGTTTGCTGTTTTATGAGGAACAGAGGGAGTACCCATCATATAACAGGAATCGAGATGGATGCAGTTCCCTTGCTTGTATTGTAAGAAAATGAAGGTTTCTGTCGAACCGAGGAAGAGAGCAAGGGAAGAACAGACCTTGGCTGCATAGCTATGGCCGCCAGGAATCTTCCCGGCCTCCATATGCAGGGAGTCGAACCTCTGCAGCCTCCTCGGCGGCGACGGTGGCGGCACCTTCACCGACGCAAACGCAGAGCCCGCAGCACCCCCTTCAGCAGCTCCATTGCCGTTGGTTATCAGAGGCTCGGCCATCCTGGAGGTACGATGATGATCTCTCACTCTTGCCGGCCTTCTGTGTTATTCTTTAACAATGACTTGCTTTTATAGGCACACACCGGGTAGGCCCAGGATGACAACAGGTTCGTTACTTTTCTCTGTAAACCGTGTGTGATCTGAACCTGTGGTGATGGGGTATGTATGAACGTGGGATGCTCGTGCTGCAACCAACAGGCTTCTCAGTGAATGTTGGTGAGGTCAAATATTGTGATCGCTTGCTTTAGTCGCCGGAGCCGCCGTCTTTCTACGGCGCAGTTGGGAATCTTGTGATCTTGAACGGCTAAGCCGGGGAAGGTGGCTACGGGGGATGGCACGGTGACTTTTCTGCACGAGCAGCTCTTGTCACCTGGGACTTGTGAGCGTAAGTGCCAACTTGTGTTTCAGACTTTCAGTTCCAGTTTATCTCTGCTTGCTTCGTGGCAGTTTATCTAGCATCATTTCAATGTTGAATATGGTTAGAAAGTTAGAATGCGGGCACTGTTGAATATGCACATCATGAAGTAATCACCATGTCTCAGATGAAAATAAAACGGTATAAACACAGATTTAAGTATTTAACTGTTCATTGAACTCTGTACTGAATTATCTGCTGCAACCTTTTTTTATTTTCAGCAACAAAAAAAGAAAGAAGCATCTGTTCCAACAACATGCTTGCACTGCATTAGCAAATGTTTACTGTTCTTCTAAGCCTCATCTGGCGACCCATTTAGGAGAGAGGGGCTGCGACGTCTCAGCAGAAGCCAGCCACGCCTGCAAGTCATCTCGCCATCGGACCCGTCAAGGGCTTTGAACAGTGTGTAACAGACGGCCCAAATGGGCAGCCAAAAGGATTGACCCGCGGTGCCGTGCGCCCGACTCGAGCAGCCATTCTAGGCGAGCGGAAGATGACAGCAGGCCCGGTAGTTTCAACTCCCTTTCGCGCGATGCGGATGCGATCCTCCATGGCGGAAGGCGGGCTTGACCGGACACACTGACTGACCATGTATGCACGCATGCTTTCTCGCGCACGCAGGATCTTCCCGGAGAACGGTCGTCCTGATGGTGGCATCCCAAGCGATAGGCCACTTGCCTCGCCAAAGCGGCCTTGCTCTTTTGACCGCTTGCACATGCACATGCGCGTCATCTCATCACATCACAAAGGTACGATGTCTTGGACTCTCTTTGCAATTGCACTTCGATTGTTGCTTGGCTTTGGCTGCTTCTTCTCCTGCCAAAACTTTCCAGGCTTAGTCAATCAGTCTCCGGTGCGTGTGGCATGGGCAGTGGATTTAGGAGCGAGCAAGTAAACGCCGCAACATCGCTGCTGTGCTGCTAGTGTTCCACTGCCAGCGTAGCTTATGGTGGTTCTACTGGTAAGAGCGTCTCCGGCCGCGCCCTTAACAAGACCCCCTCAGGCGATATTTTAGCCGTCGGCGCCGAAAAATCGGTCCAGTCGCGTTCCAAAAACCCTTTTTTCGTCGGCTCGAGCCGAAATTGGCGCCGACGGATCCAGGCCGAACCCGACGCGCTAGGGGCGCTTGGGGCACCGGCCGAATCGTTTTTGGTGCGAAAGTCGGCGGGCCCTCCTTGGCAGCGACTCAGCTCTTCTCGACGCTTCGTCGTCCTCATCGCCACGGTTCCCGCGGCGAATCAATGCCAAAGCTATCGCACGCTGCCGCGTCGGTCAGCCTCCTCCATTGATGCCTCACGGGCGGCGCAGTGAAGATCGGATGACGCGCGTCCCTCGCCCGTCACGCGTAACACGGCGGCCACGCGTACGCGCGGCGCCTCCGCCTATATAAGCCGCCCCCAGCGCGCCGGTGACGCACAGACTCTCCACCGCCGACGCCCCGTTCCTTCCCATCCCTCCCTTTTCTCTCGCCGTTCCAGTTCAACCATGGCCGAGCGCTTCCCAGGCGACGGCGCGGCGGCGAACGGCTTCGGCCGCCGCCACCTCCACGAGGACGAAACTCGGCTCTTCTATGAAGCCGAGTACCCGGTCCCGCCGGACATGCGGGTGCCCGGAGCGTGGAGGATCAGCGTCGGCGGGGTCCCGGTGCCACCACCGCCCACCGGAGCGGCGCGGCGTGCGGAGATCGTGTGTATCCGCGCCTCTCTGCCGCAGGCGGCGAGGGAAAGCGCACGGTACGTCTCCGACAGCCTGCTGTGGGAGCCCTACTTCCGCCGCTGCCACGCCAAGCAGCTCGAGGCCACCAACGGCGTCGTGCCCTTCGGGAGGCTCAACTCCGAAGGTCGCCGCCGCTGGTGGGGCGTGCCCGGCCGCACGCTGGAGGCCGTCCTCGAGTACATCGAGGGTTGCAACACGCCCAGGCTAAAGTACCCCCCCTCCCCCGCCCTTCTCCCGCCGGCGTGAGAGCTCGTGGACGCCGAGGCGCATGGGCCCGGGGGCGTCCTCCTCCTCGTCCGACCGCTCGACCGGCTCTCCCAGCCTCCGCTCCGTCCAGTCGGAGCCCCAGGGCACGCCGGTCAGCCACCGCACCCGCAGCTCCGGCGTCCGCATCGCCGACTCCTCCCCCACCTCTGGCCGCCTCGTCCTCGTCAGGCCAAAGGCGGAACCCGGCCTCCCCGCGGAGTTTGAGGCCATTGTTCGACGCGGCTTCTCTGACGAGGAGGCCCTAAAATGGGCGCGGGACGACTACCTCCGCGACGAGATGGTCCGGCAGCGCCGAGCCCTGGAGGAGATAGCCGCCCGCAAGCGTGGGCGTGGAGACGAGCACGGCGTGGTGATCCTCAACAGCAACGAGGACGAGGACGCCCCCGGACCGTCCAACCCGCCGCGCCAACCTGGGGAGGGGTGTAGCAGGGACGGCGGTTGCGAAGGAGGCGACGACGACGACGATGACGGCGACTACACAAAGTTCTACAGGCTCCTCCGCATATAGAGCTTCAAGGGCGAGGAGCGGCGAGGGCGACGGCGGGCCGCGGCGAGTAGCGTTTTTTTGTAATTTTTTTTAAATATGTATGAACTCGCCGAAGTTTGGATGAATTTGCGCTTAGTTTGTGGTTTTCAAATAAATCGTGGGCGTCGCGACTGGGGGACATCACGCCCCCAGCACGCGATTTTCGCCGGTGCGCCCCCAGGGGCGATTTTTAGCGCCTCCTGGGGGGCCAACGGCTGAAGATGCTCTAAGTATAGCTCATTTTGGGATGCTGATTAATCAAGTGCGCGCGGGAATCTTTCGCCTTGGTATTTCGAACTGGCAAAAATCTCCATTTTTGAATTTTGCTTTTGTAAGAAATAGTTTTGGGGTTTCTTGAATGGAAATTGAGGAGGAGGCCTGCTTTTTTTTAGAAAAAGAATCACTTGCTCCTTTAAAACAAAATCAATAAATATCACAAGAGGGGAAACAGTAGGCCTGTTGACTTCACTTGCTGCTGGTAAAGAAAAGCAATTTTGCTTGAAAAATCATGGGCATTTAATTTTGCTTGAAAAACATGACGTGATAGTCCATGAATGAATGCTCGCTTGCTTTGCTTGACGGTTGTCCTTGCTGGTGTTTTGTCATCTATGTATTGAATGATGCTCGTGCGTATGAATTGCGATCGTCCTATCTAGCTTCAGCCATCTTCCTTGAATCTTGACCCATCGCCCAAACCCTACTTGCCACTCCCATGGTTTTCGTATATATAGGAAAATTGGGCTACTTTTCTGATGACGTCACTTTTAAGCCCATACGGCCACATTTTTTTTAGAATTCTCGTCCAACTTTATTAATGCATAATGTTCATAGGTACAAGGGTATCATCATGCGGATTACCCAACCAAACATGGCATCCTATGTCTAGATTACATGCAAATTTGGCAAGATTGTGTGCTTCAAAATTAAAATTCCTATGCTCGGCAATAAATTTACAAGATTGAAACCTAGCCTTGCGCTCCAATATTTCATGTAGAATTGCACCGTGACCTCCTTTGGAACGTTGCTCAATGTTCTACACCACTACCTGACAATCTGAGGCAACACAAAGCTTCTCCGCTCCTAGATTCTCCGCAAGTGAGGGCATGTACAATGCATAACCTGAAGGTGATGCCTCACATGCCATGCAGGATCGGATATGACGTAAAGTAGGTTCGGATAGGGAAGCGGGATCCTCTCCAGGAGGCGGGTGCTTGAAGAGAAAAAGGTGTGGTCCGATGATAAAAACTGAAAAAGTTAGAGTGAAAAGTAGAGATGCATGTGTACTAAAGTCTTTATTTTTTATTTCTTAATGGAGCCCACTAATGATAGCTTACATTGAAAAGAAAAAATTAATATAGATGCTTCAAATTATTTTTTGTCATGGGGCATATGTATTCATATGCCATCATTGTACATGCCGTGACATAGCCTCTTGACAGCCCAAAGCTTTTGTGCTCCTCTTTCGGTGGACACATTAAGGCAACACTTTCCGTAGATTTAACTACAGTAAGAGACCTCCTCTACAGAGTGAGCCACCATGGACCGGAATAATAAGGACGCAACGGTTTTCCTGGTTTACGGGTCATGGTTGACCGGTCCATAGTTGACCGGATGACCATTGACTTTTCAAGAAACGTCATTTTTTAAAATTAGGAAATTAAGGAAAGTTCGCAAAAATTCAAAAAAAATCACTGAATTCGAAAAAAGTGTGTTTTTTGTAAACTATAAATCACGAATGTAAAAAATTTTGTGGCTTTTGAAAAAATGTCATTGATTTGGAAAAATATCCTTACTTTTAAAAAATCATTTAAATTGAAAAAGATCACGAATCTGAAGAAAAAAATGATTTCAAAAAGTTCGCCAATTTTGAAAAAAATGGCAAATTTGTAAAAGTTGGTAAAAATAGGAAAAACTTCGTGGATTTGACAAAAAATGTGGATTAAAAATTCATCAAATTTCAAAAAAAATCATGAATTTGAAAAAGTTCACAGATTTTCAACAAAAAAATCTTGGATGTGATAAACTTCGCAGATTTTGATAAGAAAAGTTCAGAAATTTGGATAAAGTTCATGGATTCAATAAAATTTCATGAATTAAAAGAAAAATTCACATGTTTTGAGAAGGGGCACAAATTTGAAAAAAAATGAATTGAGAAAAAGTTTGTACATTTTATCACATCACAGAGGCCTGATGGTGGCGTCCCAAGGGATCGGCCACTTGCCTGACCAAAGTGGCCTAGCTCTTTTGTCCACATGCACATGCGCGTGATCTCATCACATCACAGAGGTACGATGTCTTGGACTCTCTTTGCAATGCACGTAGACTTGTCACTCGGCTTTGGCTGCTTCTCCTCCTGCCAAAACTTTCCAGGCTTAGTCTCTAGTGCGTGTCACACGGGCGGTAGATTAGGGGGAGCAAGTAAACGCCGCAACATCACTGCTGCTGCTATGTTCCACTGCCGCTCTGCCAGCGTAGCTATGAAGGCTTTAGTGGTTCATTGGGATGGTAATTAAGTGTACGCATGAATCTTTCGCCTCGATATTTCAGTGACAAATTTATCTATTTTCAATTTGCTTTTGTAAGGATTGTTTGGCGGTTTCTTGAATGGAAACAGATGAGGAGGGCGCTGGCTGTTTCGATACAAAATTCAACAAGAAGTACAAAAATCTTTCTCTTGTTGAATTTTACTTGCCGATGGGCATTTATTTTGCTGGAAAAATCCTCAATGACGCGATGATCAATGAATGAATGCTCAAAATGCTTGCTTGGTGTTTCGTCACGTATGTATTCAATGACGGCGTGTGTATGATGCCATAGCGGCTATACAGGTTGCGATCATCCTATCCCGCTACAGCCATCTTCCTTGAATCTTGACCCATCGCCCCACCCCCACTAGCCACTCCCTTGTGAATTGCGATCAAGTAAAGGGATTTTTTATTTTCTACTAGAATTAATCAAGGAAAGGCCGAAATCACTAGTTAGGAAGATCACTCCCACCTTCTCTAGTGGTGACAATGTATGTCGGTTTACCTTTTTCTTATATTTGCTTTTCAAAAATGTTTTATCTCTTAAATCATGTGTCCAAATCACAAACTGTTTACATCATTGGATTTTTTGGTGGATTTGCTCGGATCTGTTCGTCGTTCGTCTTTGTTCGTATGTCTTCAGATTGGATCTTTCTTATCTACACTCTTCATTGGAGGCGGTTGCTGTTCTGGTGTGTTGAGTCTATGGAGACTTAGCACAACGAATTCCCGACTGTCTACTATAACAAGGTTTGTCACGGCTCTAGCGAGTGAGGGGCGATGACAGCGGTGCGCATTCGGCTCGCTTCAGTGCTTATAGTCGTCGCTAGGTGGTCTATGGATCTGGATGTAATTTTTATTATTTCTATCCGTTGTACTACCATGATTGAAAATGAATAGATCGGAAGTTTATCAAAAAAAATCTCATGTTAATAGATTTCTACTAACTTTTTCACAAATAAAGAAAAGGAAAAAAAGAACCCGAAGGCGTAGTTGTGCTTTTCACTTTGTTTTGGAAAGCACAGCAAGCATAAGCTCCGATTTCCCATTGTCAAGAAGCGTTCAGCGGGAGCACAGCTTGTGCTTTTCACTTTTCAAAAAGCACAATTGTGTTTCACCTTAGTTCCAGGGAGCATAATTGTGGTTCTCGCGGGAGCATAGCATGTGCTTTTCTCTTTTCAAAAATCATAGTTGTGTTTTTCGTTAAAATTGTACGGAAAAGTACGGTTGTACTTCTTATGAGAGCACATGTTATGATTTTCACGAAAGCACAACTGTATTTTTCCCTTTCGAAAAGTATCATTGTGCTCCTTGCAGAAGCACATGCTATGCTTCTTACGGAGATGCACTTCTTCCCAAAAAAAAATGCCACCTAGAAAAAATCTAGCCAAAGCCCGAAAAAAAATCCCAAAATGCATGCATGAAAAATACAAAATCCCAAGGTTGCATCCAGAGCGCAACACGCGCGGCGACTGAGCACACCACTTGACACGCTCTTCTAGAAAAGGGATTTTCATTTGAACAATGCTATGCACACGGACACTCTACACACGATTTTTGAGGTGTAGTCGTACACAGCTATTCGTCATGTGCATAGCACTTTCGTCATGCTGCAACTGGGGTCCTCTTAAACGACGCTTCAGGCTCCCCTTCGTGGAAGTGGCGCTCCCGCAGGCCGGCCCAACGCCCTCGGTCACTCGACTCGTCACTTCAGCTGGCCACTTCCTTTGCTCGTTCGGTTTGCTGTTGACCGTCAGTCTTTGACTTTTGGAAAAGCAAAAAAAATCATGAATTCAAAAAAGTTAATGGTTTTGACAAAATGTTCATAAATTCAGAAAAAGTTTCCGAATTTCAGAAAATGATTCAAAAATTCAAAAAAGTTCACAGGTTTAAAAACAGTTCACTAATTCAAAACAAGTTCATGACGGTTTTGAAAGAAAAACGTTCACAGATTTGAAATGATTACATCAATTTTTTAAAAAAGAAAAGTCATGAATTTGAAAATTGTTCATCGATTTTGAACAAAAAATAAAATTTGGAAAAATTTAATTGATTCTGAAAAACAAATCACTGATTTCAAAAAATATAAAAAGAAAATGTTCAAGGATCCGAAATAACTTCATCGATTTTCGAATAAAATAGGAATTTGGAAAAAATCATTTACTTTGAGAAATAAGTTCACAAATTTGAAAAAAATGGCGAATGTTCAAAAAAGTTAACTGTATTTTTGCAAAAAGAAAAAGAAAAAGTAGAGGGATGTGAAAAAAAATAGTTCACAAACTTACAAAATATTCACAATTTCTTAAAAAAATCAAATTTTAAAAAGTTCATGCATTTGATAAAATCGGAGAAAAATAAAAAAATGAAAATAAGAGAGAAGAAAACCAAAATAAAAATAGAACAAACACTGGTTCAAGAAAAACCAGAAACAAAAAAATGGAAGCTTCCCAAAACCCGACTATGCGTTTCTGGAAGCTTCTGAAAACTGGGAGGAATCTTCTTCTCATGTAAGTGAACGCTCGATGGGTCGTATCAATTATTCTTGAAGGAATGGAGGGGGGGGGGGGGGGGGGGATGCTATGTAGGATTGCCTGTAAACGACGGTTAAGGTGCCAAATAGGCGACAACAGAAAAATGAGCTTCCTTTATGGTCAAGTAAGCCCAAACAGGCATATTAGGCAACGCTTTTGGTGAACAGCAAGTCTAAAAAAACTTTTGGTGAAAAGCATGTAGCACACTGCCAAGCCTAGTGAATGAGCACTGATGTGGGCCACTATCTTTGGCAAATCCTAATTGGCGCGTATGGAGCGCTACCGCTAATTTTCGTAGCTGGGTCGGCCATCTAAGTGTTTTACATTCCTGTGTTGGGAAGCTTCCACAAGCTCCTGGCCTGGTTTTGGAAATCTGCAGTTCTACCTTTTCTTCTTTTTTTGTCTATTTTTTCACTATATTTTATTTGTTTTCCTTTTGGGTTGCCCATTCCTTGTTTTAGTTTTCATGAATGGTTTTCCAAATCAGTGAACTTTTAAAAATATCATGACTTTTGTTAGATCCATTAAATCTTTCAAATCTAGGAACATTTTTTCAAATCTGCAAACTTTTTTCAAATCCATGATATTTCTTTTCAAAATCTATGAACTGTTTTAGAATCAGTGATTTTTTCAAATCCGCTATTTGTATACAAATTGTTTAAAATATGTTCAAATCTATGATTTTTTAAATCCACAAACTTTCCTGCATCAGTGAAATGTTTTAATATAAATGATTGTTTTCAAATTTGTGAACTTTTTCCAAATACACGAACATCTTTTCAAATACATGGAATTTTTTTAATCCGTAAAAGTGGTTCAAATCCATCATTGTTTTTTCAAATCTATGAACTTATCTAGAAATTGTGATTTTTGTTCGTGAATTTTCTGTTTTTTAGTGGATGAATTTGTTATAACTATATAAAAACCTGTGGAAATACCGAACGAAAGAAAAAAATAACGAACCTCCTTTTTTGGGGGCAAAAATAGCGAAACTCGTGAGGAGACCGAGCAGGCACAAGAGAGGGGAAAGGTGGTACTATTGGGCTGCGGCCTGCGAGTGAATCTAGCGGGTGATCCTCACTCGCTAAATTCATTCGCCCCATTGAGACAGATGGGCCATTAAGACAGCAAGGGTTTTAATAGCCCTCAATACCCTTATGCTGCTGATAGGCCTACTGGGCCAGAGCGTTCTTGCAGCAGATAATCTTTAACGAACTTCATCTTTTCTTAATCTCCATCTAGCTTTCTAAAAAGAAGCTCATTCCATTGGCCCCATTAGTGTTTTCTTTGGATGATCACATTCTGTTCTTATTATTAGGACGATACGAGTGGTGTCTTTTCCCCATAATCTATTGGAGCACCGCTCAAGTGCTGCCAAGTTATGGTTATAACCTCCCATTCCCAGCTCTATCATTGCGTCCACTACCTCCGAATGAACCGAATTTTTCATGCTCCCAAAGAGGATTATCTCCATATTAGGTAAACCTATAGAAGACCATGCTTTTATTCTCATTCTTCACAAATAAAAATCTCGGCTTTCCCCAATTGACCGAACCCGGACGGTCTGACCTTGTAAATTACGGCCGGCCTCGCTCCACGAAACCATCTGAGGATATGCTCGTTGCTCATGGGTGTCCCTTTCGACCAGGATGTCACCACAAAAAAGGGAATTATATTTGTGTCCCCTGCTAGTAGTTAAATATACACGTCGCGGCCCCACGGAAATGAAAATATGCTGCAATTGATGGTGGAATTCCGAAGGACAAATTGTTTGTGCCTTGTCTTTTACACAAGTGGACGGGCTCTGATTGTTCTTTCCCTCTCGCCGAAGGCAACCAGCTCACTAATTCCATGCTCCCTTTCGGTACATTTTGTTCTTCGTTTTCGCGCACGTGGCGATTCCGAGGATGGTGCATCTAGCTAGAGGTTAGAGGGGATAATCGCAAATTAATTAATTAATAAAAGTCGATGGGGAGTCGGCAACAGGAGCATCGTCGTCGTCTGAGATGTGTTTGACTACATTTGACTATACCTCTCTATATGTAGTTCGTGAGATCCTGCATCTCATATACAGGCAGGCATACGCGTAGAGGACTTTGTAGCCATACGGAGATGTGTTCGACAGTTTGACTATCTGTGTATACGTGCCCTCATGCCTCCTGCGCTCCTGTTGACAATTAAGCAGGCAGTGCGTGCGCGGCATGTAATTGTACCAAGTCAGCTTAATTACTAAATGTGTTATAAAATGAAAAAGGCTAGATTAGAAGGCGGTCTATCTCGCTCATCTTTATGTGCAAGCTTGTAGTAAAAGTCAAGACTTGAGCAACAAGGGTTATCCGATGATCTAACTTCAATTGTCCCTGATGTCCAACTGATTTCACATATGATATAGGCAGCAGTTCGGTGATTAGGCAACGATGACGGGGACGTAATACGGTCACGTGGATGCCAAGGGGGCACCAACCTGTCGAAGTCAAACACTGTAAGCGGGTACGTATTCCGTAAAGAAATATAAAAATGTTTAGATCACTATTTTAGTGATTTATTAAATGCTTTTATATTTTTCAGAGGGAGTATAATCCTCCTTGTAGTTTGAACTTTTCAGCAGCTTTGCCTTCCTTATTCCTACAATTCAAACTATGAGACCGATCGTGCAGCCTACTTATTACAGATCAACGAGGAGGACGACGACTAGTCATCTCCCCCGGTGAGGTGCGGGAGTAGCTAGCGCACACCAGTTTAGTTGAGGAGCGACGTCAATGGATGGACCGATATCTCTCTCTCAATTAGCACCCGTCGTCAATGCCAGGGCTTAACTGCGACGGGCGACCGAACCAAACCAGCCATCATCCGCCGGCCGCCATCCGCTTGGAAAAGGAAAATCCTGCCTCGATCGTCCCCGGTCTAGCATAAAATAACGGAGAAAGCAAGAAGAATTTGAGTGAAAGAGAAAAAAGGCGAGGAAGGTAATGGCGACAGGAACCCGAGACTGGGGAATTAGGGGCTGCATCGACGGGGACAGATTGATTTCCTCGATTCTTGATTAGTGGTGGGGCAGCACCAAGCCATGGAGTGCACGCGAGCACAAGCTCGATTGGTTTTCAATGGACTGAAAAAACAATCGCCTTGGCCGGCCGGCCGCGACGAAAAGGCGGTCAGAGGCTAGTGGTGGCTCGGTCAAACCGCAAGGACGTGGTAGTAGTATGATATTTTTTGTCAAGGGAAACACGGATGATATTTTTGTTAAGGGGTACACTGGATCAAGATTCCTTGAGAGAGAGAAGAAAAGCATGGTTTGTATAGTACTCTAGATTAGATACATAGTACGGACAGTCTGTTGTTGGCTGTGAACCATGGAGTTGAGTGGGAAGCACTGGTGCAGGTTTGGTGTACATGTCTCTTCATGTTGGCAAGTACTGCAGCTCCACTTCTGTAGTTAGTATATCCTGTAAACGAAAGAAAAGCATGGTTTTTAGTACTCTAGATGAGCAGCGCGATCGTAAGAGCAACTCCAACAGGCCGATCCAAACGGATGGCGCTTTTGTCTTTTTTTGTTTGTTTGGATTGGCCAGACGAACACGGATGTCCGTTTCCGCGTTTGGATCGGCGCGTGCGCCCAACGCTGTCCCGATCCATTTTGACGACGCTAGAAAAAAAACATGCATATTAAAAAAGAAAAACAACATTAATTAAACATAAAAGCCGGCCACGAAGGCCGGCGAGAGTCCACGAGTCCACATTTGCATTTAAAAAAGTAAAAACAACCTAAACTACGAGGCAGCGTCGTCGTCGTCGTCCTCGGGGTCCATAAGGTTGATGAGTGTCGGCGTCGGCCCGGCCCAGGAGAACGCTGTGATCCAGAGCGCGGCCATGTCGGGCACAGGCGGTGCCGGCGCGGGGGGCTGTGCGGCCGCTGTGCAGCCGCGGCCTGGCGCGCCTCCTCCTCGGCCTCGCGCTCCTCCTCCTTGAGGTCGCGCTCGAGCATCTCGAGATACTCACCGTTGCGACGCTCCTCGGCCACCCGAATCTGGCGCCATTGATCGAGGTACACCGCCTCCTGCGCCGGCGGCGCGCGTACCTACTCGCGCACTACTCCCGTCCAAGAGTAGCGCTCGATGGGGGACGGCTCCGGCTCAGGCTCCGGCTGCTTCTCCGGCTTGACGAGGCATCGGGGAGGGGACGGCGGGGCCACCGGCTACACCACGCAGTCGCCTGCCGCGGAGAGGGCAAGTGCCTGCGCCATTGCCGTCTCGTAGCGAGCCTCCTCTTCCTCCGCCGCCTCCGCCCTGCGCCGCTCGTTCTCCTCGCTCTCCCGGTAGAAGGCCGCAAGGGCTGCCTGGTAGGCGTCCTCAGCCGCCTGGTCCTCCTCGTAGACGATGAGCGGCGGCGGCGGCTCACTCCGGTCGACCTCGCGCACGCCCCGTCGCCTCGCCTCCTCGTGCTAGAAGGCGAACCACCTCGCCCAGTTGGGCGAGTCAGATGCGTAGGTGGGCTCGCGGCGCTGCTCTGGCGTCAGCAGCGCCCACCGGCGCCGCACCTCCTTCGCGTGAGCCCTAGCCGTCCGCGGCGCCGCCGACACTGGGATCCTATTTGGATCCAGATGCCAGTCGTGCGGTAGGGTCATGTCGGGGTACGGCAGAGGCTGGCGGTGCCGCTAGCGCCACTCTGCCTTGTGCACTGGCACGTTCACGCGCTGCCTCTGCCGGCGAGGCGCCGGCGGAGGCAGGAGGAACTCTGCGGGGAAAGGGGTGGCGGGGGCCTTGCCCTTGGCCTTGCTGGTGCCGGCGCCGGAGAAGAGCCCCATCTCGCTGTGGTTCTGGTGGCTATGATTTGCCGGCGACGGGGGAGCAAAGCTTGCCTGATGTGGACGGCGAGTTTGGATGAGGACGGCCCCGCCGCACGGTTGGCTTAAAAAAAAGACGAGCGCCGTCGCTGACGCGCGGGCCCGTGGTCATAAATTAGGCAGACCGGATGGGCAGTGGGTAGTTGGACGGCCATTAGGTGGGGACACCGCGGACAGCAAGAAGGCGCGCGTGACGTCCATTCGGCGTCCGCGCCGACGCATTTGAAACGCAAATTTGAGCCGCAAATGCGTCAGCGTGGACGCGATGCGGACATGATTTAAGTTTGGATCGGTGCGTTAGGGCGCCATTTTTGTTCGCGTCGATCCAAACAGCCCTTTGAAGTTGCTCTAACAGTGCATCTCCCTAGATTAAGGATGAACATGGTGTACGTTGTCCTGTCTGTAAGCGGGAAGCGGCCCCACCACGGTTAGTGGAGCTGACTTCTCTCAAGGAATCCTGATCCAGTGTTCCTAGCCAAATTTTCAGGTTCTTTTAGAGCATCTACAAATTGGACAGATGAAATCCGGCCCAAAATGTTTGCGGGCGCGTCAATGCTTGTCTGCCTTTAAATGTCCTCCTTTGTAATTCTAATCGTTATTTTTAAAACCTCAAATCAATGCAAATACTGCACATCGATTATTTACACATAATAATAATGAACACCACATGCAAAAAACATATATTCGTACATAAATATATGTTGTTCAATCATAAAACTTATTTGGAGTTCATCATTGAAACATAAAATTCATTCATATTTTAGCGTGGGCGGACCTATATTCCGGGTTTTTCAAAATCATGTGTGTGGGCTCAATTTCATCCTCCATAATTATGTTGTGTAAGATTACACAACATGTCATCAGCTCCCAAAGTGTCTTCGGTTTTGACATAACTGCAGCTTCACGAAAAATACCACAACGATGTTGGAGCACTACGAATGCACTCTCGGCATTCTTTCTAGCACCTTCTTGCATTTGCGCAAAGAGAGAATGTTTCCTACCTCAGGTTTCGGATATAGTCTTCACAAACGTCGTCTATTGAGGATGGATATCATCAGCAAGATAGTATCCAATTTTATAATTGCGTTGGCGGTGTAGTTGCACGTCGGACCATCCCAATCATAAAGACTCTTGAACAAACGAGGTCGCATTGATGTAATTATGAGAACCATGCGTGTTAAAAAAAGCATGACAAGTCTGCAAGTCCTTTGATGTCACTGCTTCAATTATGATGGTCGCCTTTTTGGTGTTACTTTGGTAATGCCCACGCAAACCTTTCGGACCAGTTTTTCCATTGG
Organism: Triticum monococcum; assembly: GCA_034509565.1. Classification (NCBI taxonomy): domain Eukaryota; kingdom Viridiplantae; phylum Streptophyta; class Magnoliopsida; order Poales; family Poaceae; genus Triticum; species Triticum monococcum. Next base: position 745,263,955 of record CM067843.1, on the reverse strand, counting down.
CAATGTATGCAATCAACTGGGCCGAAGATACATGAGAAACCTGTTCATGCTTCAATTGCCAAAAAAAAATTGGTGTCCCCAAGCATTTGTTCTCTCGGCAACTCCGGTCCAAACACCTTCATCACGGTGCATGCAAATTTCACTGTACTTAAGGCATGTGATGTATCCAGATTTTAACATCAATGGCATTTGCGGCTTTACGATAAGTAAGTATCCCGAGCCATGCATTTCCCCAAAGGAGAGAAGGAAAGTTGTCTGCAACAATCCTTTCTCGGCTTGAAGTAGTCATTAGTCTCCTCCAGGACATTCACTAAGTGCAAGAACAACTTTCTCCTCATGCGGTAGCAAAGTCAAAGAAAACATCATGGTATGTTAGGTCCACTGTGAAGTAGTCCTTGTAGAGAAGCCGTGCGCCAGCGATCATATCCCGGGGGACAACTCTCCCGTCGTTTATTGAACCCTTGAAGTTAGAACATGCTCGTCTTGCTTCTCCATTTCTTCTTGGATGCACATCGTCATCATTTCATTATCTTCATCATTCAAATCCGACAAATCGACTAACTCTTTGTATATGAATTCTTCAAGGTCCTTGTTCCCATAGTCATCTGTAACACCCTCGATGCGACTATATCTCCCACGTGTCGAGGCACGACTTAGAGGCATAATCGCATTGAAGGCATATGTCGCAAGTCAGGCAATCATCACAAACATCCCATGTAATATATATGCATAAAAGGGATAACATAGTTGGCTTACACTCGCCACGTCAATCAAGTACATAAATAACATACATCATCCAAACACTCATGGCCCGACTACGGCGCCAAAATAAAAGATCAACCCAACATGCGACACGGTCCCGATCACCCCAACTGGACACCACTACTGATCATCAGGAAAAGAAACATAGTAACGCTGAGAGTCCTCGTCAAACTCCCACTTGAGCTCAAGCGCGCCATCTGGAGCTGTATCATCAGGCCCTGCATCTGGTGTAATAGTAATCTGTGAGCCACAGGGACTCAGCAATCTCGCACCCTCGCGATCAAGACTATTTAATCTTAATAGGTAAGGCAAGGTAAATATATGTGGAGCTGCAGCAAGCGACTAGCATGTATGGTGGCTAACCTATTCGCAAAAGAGAGCGAGAAGAGAAAGTAAAGCACGAATGCATAACTAAAGAGGGCAATCCTGCGGCAAACATTACTCCAACACCGTGTCCACTTCCCGGACTAGGCAAAGCGGTAACATAGCCAAACAACGGTTTGCTAGGACATGATGGGTTAGAGGCTGAACATGGCAATTTGGGAGGCTTGAAAGCAAGTGGTAGGCATCGTAGCATTTGCATAGCAAAAGAGCGAGCAATCTAGCATAGCAAAGATAGTAGTGATTTCGAGGGTGATCATCTTGCCTGCAAAGTTGTCAGAGTTGACTGGATCCTCGAAAGCAAACTCAACGGGCTCCTCGTTAGCGAACTTGTCTCTCGGCTCTACCCAAACAAGACAAACAAGCAACAAGGACACAATCAACCACGTGCAAGGCTCAAACAATATGGTGCAAACATGGTATGCTATGCAGGATGCGATGCGGGATGCATATGCAAGATATGACAGGAAATGCAAGAACCTGGCCTCAACTTAGAAAACCAAGTGTGCCACTGGAAAGATGAGAAGAAATCGCTTGAAAACGATATAAAGATCACCGGAATCGGAGTTACGGTTTGGAAATGGCAATCAATTCAAATATGACACCGATCTGCGATTTACAGCAAGTAGGCATCTAAATGAAATGAGATGAACATGCTACAGCATCCAAACATGGCAACAAAATACATGGCAGGGATGCATTCAAGATGCTTAACAAAAGTCTAGCACTGAGCTACGGCCAATTCATCCATTAACAGGTTCAAACAAGCATGGCAAAAATGCATATGGTAAACAGATCTCAGACTTAGTGAAATTAACACTTGTCTGGAATTTCAGATCAGATAGCACTCTTTGGAGCAACAAAACTATATGCTACAGGACCTGAACATGATAAAGTAAAGCATGGCATAGAGCTACTCAAAGAGCTTAACAAAAGTCCCTTAGTGACCTTGAGCCAAAAGGGATCACAAAATACATTTGCAAGCATGTGAACATGGCAAAAACATAATCAGTTTTCAGACTTAGTGAAAACTGGGACATGCTGAAAACAGATATCAAGTAGGCATGTTTACGAGCTCGATGCACTCACTACGGAGCAAGTCATGATAAGCTAAGCATACACCCATCAAGAATACACAAAATGCAAGCTAGACATGGCAAGAACAATAACATAGCATGCACGGATCAACTATAACATCATCGGCAAAATTGCAAACAAGTTGACAATCTGCCCAGATTCACAAAGTAGCAAAAGTAGAGCTCAATTGACTCAAGCTAGGGTGCTCCATATATGCAAACAAAGACATGGATGGATAGAGAACTACACAATTAACAAAACATCATTACTGATCATCCTCAAAAGAGGCACGGATCACTAGGAAACAACATGAACATATGGCATCATGAACTAAACAGCTCAAGGACTAGTGGAAATGCTAAATCCCCGAAAACAGAATTACCAAGTGCCTCACTTGGCAAGCTTGCACTAGTCACCACACACATCAAAAAAATACATGGGTTGCACCTCTAGAAAGATGACAAAACCCTTAACAAAACATATGTAGAGCTCATGGGCATATCATGCACACAATAATCATGGCAAAAATGACAAATGTCTAAGATGGAGTAGCAGATCTGACAATTATCTCAAGTAGCGTCCTTCTAACAGCATTTCGGGCATCAAGATAAACTCAAATGAAAATGATGCAATGGAATGAAATGATGTACTCTCTGAGATGAACATTTTGATATGCTATATGCATGAATCGGAGCTACGGATGCAAAGTTACGAGGCCATGAACATGAGCACTTGGATCTGGAATCTCTGGGACTTAGAAGAAAAAAACACCCCCGGATCTAGGGTTTGACCAGGCACGCGAACCGAGGCGGAATCCGGCGAGGTACTGTTCACCGGAGAGCTCGTGGCGGCCGGAGCTCGTCGGGGCTTGCCGGAGACGAGGGAGAGGAGGAGGACGGCGTGGATGGCGGCGAAGGGTGGCGGCTTGCGCGGCGGCGGCGGAGATCAGCGGGGGCGCGGCGCTTCACGCCGCCGGCGTCGATGGCGGGCGGCGGCGGCGATGGCCTCGGGTGGCCGGCCGCGAGGAGGGAGGCGGCGCCCTTGGGTGAGAGGAGGCGGGCGATGTGGGCCGTGGAGGGCCCCTCGCGGGCTTCGGCGGGCCCCGAGCGGTGGCGGCGAAGTGGGCGCACGCCCGGCCACGTGGCTTCGCGGGATTGGCCCGGGCGGATCGGGCGGACACGTCCGGCCGTCCGGATTTTGTCCGGCGACTGGAGGAGGAGGGAGACTAGGGTTTCGGGGGAGGAGGAGCTCCGAATTTCGGGGGGGTCTTTATATAGGCATAGAGGGAGCTAGGAGAGTCCAAATTGAGCACGGTTTTCGGCCACGCGATCGTGATCGAACGCTCTAGATGATGGAGCAGGTTTAGGTGGGTTTGGGGCCAAATTGGAGGGGTGTTGGGCTGTAACACACACGAGGCCTTTTCGGTCCCTCAGTTAACCGTTGGAGGATCAAACGAAGTCCAAATGATACGAAACTTGACAGGCGGTCTACCGGTAGCAAACCAAGGCCGCTTGGCAAGTCTCGGTCCAATCCGGAAATGTTTAATCCCCACACACGAAAGAAAGGTAGAAATGATCACCGGAGGAGAATGAAGCGCCGGAATGCAAAACGGACAACGGGGAAAATGCTCGGATGCATGAGACGAACACGTATGCTAATGCAATGCACATGATGACATGATATGAGATGCATGACAACGATAACAACACACGGAGACAAAGACCCGAACCCGAGAAAATAAAATAACTTAAGGACGGAAACGACAAGAGTTGGATTACATATTGGGTAAATCATATCCGGGGTGTTACAACACTCCACCACTACGAAAGGATCTCGTTCCGAGATCTAGGACTGAAAGAACGCCGGGTACTCAGAACGAAGGTGATCCTCGCGTTCCCAGGTAGCTTCATGGTCGGAATGGTGTGACCACTTGACTTTGAGGAACTTGATCGACTTGTTGCGAGTCTTGCGTTCAGTCTCTCCAAGGATAGCAACTGGGTGCTCACGATAGGAAAGATCTTCTTGGAGCTCAATGTCCTCGAAGTTGACGGTGCGGCCAGGAGTCTTGAAGCACTTCCTGATCTGAGAGACATGGAACACATCATGAACATTTGCAAAGTTTGAAGGAAGCTCGAGTTGATAGGCGAGGTCGCCTCTCTTGCTGACAATCTTGAAAGGTCCCATGTATCTGGGGGCAAGCTTCCCTTTGATACCGAAGCGACGAGTACCTTTCATAGGAGAGACACAGAGGTAAACATGATCTCCGATCTCGAAAGCCAAATCACGGTGCTTACTATCATAGTAGCTCTTCTGGCGGGATTGGGCTGCTTTGAGGTTATCTTGAATGACTTTGCACATTTCTTATGCCTCTGTGATTAAGTCATTTCCCAAAAGCTGACGTTCACTGGTTTCAGACCAGTTGAGAGGGGTACGGCACTTCCTGCCATACAGAATTTCAAATGGGGCCTTGCCCGAACTTGCTTGAAAACTGTTGTTGTAGGAGAATTCAACATAAGGAAGACAATCCTCCCACTTCATGCCGAAGGAGATCACACAAGCCCTGAGCATATCTTCAAGAATCTGGTTGACACGCTCGACTTGACCGCTAGTTTGAGAATGGAAAGCTGTGCTGAAGCGGATGTTGGTGCCCATGGCCTTCTGAAAGGAATCCCGAAACTTGGAGGTAAAGATGCTGCCACGGTCTGAAGAGATTACTTGAGGAATACCGTGCAAAGAGACAATCCGAGAGGTATAGAATTCCACCAATTGAGCTGCAGTGATTGACTCTTTGATAGGCAGAAAATGAGCCACTTTAGTGAGTTTGTCAATGACAACGAATATAGCATCATTGCCACGCTTGGACTTTGGAAACCCAGTCACGAAGTCCATCTCAATGTGGTCAAACTTCCATTCTGGAATGGCAAGAGGTTGGAGGAGACCAGCTGGCCTTTGATGTTCTGCCTTCACTCTTCTGCAGACATCACACTCATTCACGAGTTGAGCAATCTCGCGCTTCATTCGAGTCCATCAATAAGCCTGCTTAAGGTCCTGATACATCTTCGTGCTCCCAGGGTGGATGGAGAGGAGAGAATTGTGAGCCTCGTTCATGATCACTTTACGAAGTTCACCTTTGGGCACAACAATACGATCCTCGAAGAAGAGAGTGTCCTTGTCATCAAGGTGGTAGCACTTGTACTTGGGTTGACTCTTGGCAATCCCAATCTTCACCTTTTTCACCATAGCATCAAGAAGCTGGGCTTGGCGAATCTGGTCTTCCAAGGTAGGAGAGACTTGAAGGTTGGCGAGGAAACCTTGAGGAACAACTTGCAGATTAAGTTTGCGGAAAGCTTCACAAAGCTCGGGTTGATAAGGCTTAAGAATCAGACTGTTGCAGTAAGCCTTTCTGCTCAATGCATCAGCAATCACATTGGCCTTGCCTGGAGTATACTCGATACTCGGATTATACTCTTGAATCATTTCGACCCATCGAGTTTGCCTGAGGTTGAGATTAGGCTGAGTGAAGATGTACTTGACACTCTTGTGATCAGTGAAAACTGTTCACTTTTCTTCCCAATAAGAGATGTCTCCAAGTCAAAAGAGTATGCACAACTGCCGCCAACTTGAGATCATGAGTGGGGTAGTTCTTCTCATTAGGCTTCAACTGGCGAGAGGTATAAGCCACAACTTTCTTCTCTTGCATCAACACTGCACCGAGACCTTGGAGAGAGGCATCACAAAAGACCTCGTACGGCTTGGATTCATCAGGCGGAGTCAGAACTAGAGCAGTGATCAATTTCTCTTTCAAAGTGTTGAAAGCAATGTCACACTCCGGAGACCAAACGTACTTGACGTGCTTCTGGAGGAGATTTGAGAGAGGCTTCGCGATCTTAGAAAAGTTTTCAATGAATCTTCGGCAGTAGCTTGCGAGACCGAGGAAGCTACGGAGTTGCTTCACGTTCTGAGGAGGTTCCCAATTCACAATTGCAGACACCTTCTCAGGATTCACAGTAATGCCCTTGGCAGAGATGATATGACCAAGATAAAGAACCTCATCGAGCCAAAATTCGCACTTGGAGAACTTGGCGTAGAACTGGTGTTCCCTCAGCTTGTCGAGAACCAAACGCAAGTGCTTGGCATGATCTTCCTTGTTCTTCGAGAAAACCAGAATGTCGTCGAGATAGACCAAAACGAAGTCATTGGTGTAGGCGTTGAAGATGAAGTTCATCATGCGAGAGAACGTCGGAGGAGTGTTGACAAGACCAAAAGACATGACAGTGTATTCATATGAACCATAGCTTGTCCTGAAGGCCGTCTTGGGAATATCTTGCTCACGGATTCGAATCTGATGATAACCCATACGGAGATCAAACTTGGAGAATACTTGGGCGCCTTTGAGTTGTTCGAACAGCTCGTTGATGTTGGGAAGTGGGTATTTGTTTTTTATGGTCTTCTTGTTCAACGGACGGTAATCAACACAAAGTTGGTCCGTTCCATCCTTCTTCTTCACAAAAAGAACACCACAACCCCACGGAGAAGAACTAGGCCGGATGAGACCCATTCTTTCTTGAACATCGAGTTGCTTCTTCAGCTCCTTCAACTCTTCAGGTCCGAGCTTGTAAGGACGCTTGCACACAGGTTCCGTACCAGGCTCAAGATCAATAACAAATTCAACTGGCCGGTGCGGAGGCATTCCTGGAAGCTCTTCTGGAAAGATGTCTTGATATTCGCAAATGACTGGAATCTGCGAGATAGCATCCAGTCCACCCTTCTCATTGAGAGAAAACAGACGGATAGTATTATCCCGAGCGACAAAGACAATTACATCCTCAGACGAATGAGTCAATTGAATCTGCCTGGCAGCACGATCAAGCTGAGCCTTGTGCTTAGAGAGCCAATCCATCCCGAGAATAAGATCAATATTCGAGTTCCCAAGGAACATTGGCCAAGCCAGAAACTTGAAATCACCCATCATGATAGAAATATCCGGAATCTCGTGGTTAGCAAGCAAACATTTACCCGGAGAGACAACTGCTAACGGACTATGCATAACTTGGGAAGTCAACTCATGCTTAGATGCAAAAGGCTTCGAGATGAAACAATGTGATGCACCAGTATCAAAATGTACTTTTGCGGGAACATCGTTAACAGGAAGGTTACCCATGATGACATTTGATGAATCCTCTGCCTAAGCTGCATTCATCAAGTTGACCTTGGCGTGCTTGGGGTTATGCTTGACCACAGCTGTACTTGCCGATCTGACAGGAGGAGGAGGAGGAAGACGCCTCTGGTTGAAACACTTGTTGGCGTAGTGACCCTTCTGTTGGCACTTGTTGCACGTGACCTCTGAGAGCGGACGGTGGTACGGAGCACTTGATCTTGGAGCTTGAGACGAAGTCTTGTTCTGAAAGCCTGGGTTGGGTGGGTGGGATGAACCACTGCCACCTTTGCTCTTCTGCTGATACGGCTGATGGAACGGAGGAGGAGGAAGCCAATACTTCTGCTGCTTGGCCACTTGAGTAGAGGAAGAAGGTGTAGTGTCTCTGACTCGCTTCCTGGAAGCATCACACCTTAACTGAGCAGCCTCTTGCTTCAGTGCCATGTTGTAGAACTCATCGTATCTCAGCGGCTCGAAGAGGACAAGAGCGAGCTGAATTTCTTCACGAAGACCACCCCTGAACTGATAGATCATGCTCTTCTCATCAGGAACATCCTGCTTGGCAAAACGGGCAAGCTTTTGGAACAACTTGTTGTAGTCATAGACAGACAAAGAGCCTTACTTCAGATTGCGGAATTCTTCACGTTTGCTTTCAGTCACACTCTGAGGAATGTGATGAGCTCGGAAATCACGACGGAAATCATCCCAAGTGATCAAACGTCCACCTCTGGAATCCTGGTACTATTGAAACCACTCTGCGGCCTGATCTTTGAGCTGGAAAGACGCAAACTTGACGAAATCTTCAGGTCTGACGTTGCTGCATTCAAAATTATTGCCCAGATCGACTAACCAATCATCAGCATCGGTAGCCTCAACGCAGTTGCTGAACGTCTTTGGACCATTTGCGAGGAACTGATTCAGAGTTGCAAAATGGTTCTGGTTGTTGCCTTGATTTCCTTGACTGCTTTGATTCCGCTCTTGGATGATTTGCATGATCAGCTGTGTATTTGCATTAGTAGCGGCCATCACAGCTTGCCATGCTTCCGGAGGAGGCGGAGGTGGTGGCGGATCTTGATTCTGGTTCTGAATGGTGCTCTTAGCGGGAGCCATCCTGAAGAGGTTGACCACCGTTAGCACACAAATTGAGAAATATTGAAGGTGAATCCGATGGAATGAAAATTGCAACATAAAGTCTTCACATCCGAACAAAATGAACGAATGCACTTCTCTTGAAGTGGTCACATATTCCTAAATTGCGAAGCCACGAAGAATCAGGTAGAAGAGGTACATCAACGAGGGATGGAATCAACACATGACGTCGAAGCAGAACGAATCCCACAACTCGAAATAAAACCAAGGGTTGGCTTGCGGAATAAGCCGGAACAAACACATGATAGAAATTTCGTCCTAAGTTTTCGTGGTGGGACCTACACGGGCTCGACCGTACAGCACCATCATGTACAAGGCAGTGCACATGACATACGAAGCGTCCCCAAGTCAGCATAGCCAAGGACTCTTTAAGACACAACGAGGCCACTGTAAAATCGACCGTGAATAGGCGAACCACTAGACGTCGAACCCCAATTTCATATCATACATCTGTTGGAAAGATATCCTAAGAGCTACTTGAATTCCCACCTATGAAACTCCCGAAACTTTCCGGTTATGCAATCAGGTGTTGGGGATACAGGGGAAGCATAATATCTCACCCAAGCTAGCAATTCCTACATCCAGCTGCACCCATCCTTCAACACATAACCAAGAAACCTTCGGACACCATCTATCTCAACCTTCGAAAAGCATTCGTTATACAAGTTATGGCGATACTCCCGAACTCCCACCCCAGTACTGGGTGGCGTCGAGGTTATCTCACCAACGAACTGCATAAAGGAGATTTTCGATGTCGCGCACATATCTCAAGTATACCAGAATTGCAACGATAGAATTATGATGACAACACCTTAGAGCTCAACTCCCCGGGACACTTCCACTAAACCCCTAACAGGAGGCACCAAGACAGTATTCTCATCATAAGCCATCGAAACAAAACCAAGATACTCGCGTGATCCTAAAAAATTTTTTAGTGAAATTCGAGAAGAGAAGAGTCAAAACTCTACGTCAGGATGCCTTACCAAAGCGATGAGGAGACTGGGAAGTAAAAATAATTCCTAAGCTCTCCGATATATAATTCCTAAGGACTCAAAACATTTTTTCTAGACACAACTCGGCTGCTAAAAACGATCAAGCAATGGGGGCTCCTAAGGTCGGGGAAGGCTCTGATTACCAACTTGTAACGCCCTCGATGCGACTACATCTCCCACGTGTCGAGGCACGACTTAGAGACATAGGCGCATTGAAAGCAATGTTGCAAGTCGGGAAATCATCACACATCCCATGTACATATATAATATAAAGGGGAATAACATAGTTGGCTTACACTCGCCACGTCACATCAAAGTACATAAATAACATCCATCATACAATCACTCATGGCCCGACTACGGCGCCAGAATAGAAAAGACCCCCAACATGCGACAAGGCCCTGAATCTAACCCCGAATAGGTACCACTACTGATCATCAGGAAAAGACACATAGTATCGCTGAGAGTCCTCGTCATACTCCCACTTCAGCTCGAGCGCGCCATCTGGAGCGGTATCATATGTCCCTGCATCTGGTGTAATAGTAATCTGTGAGCCACAGGGACTCAGCAATCTCGCACCCTCGCGATCAAGACTATTTAAGCTTAATAGGTAGGAAAGGGGTAATGTATAAGTGGAGCTGCAGCAAGCGACTAGCATATATGGTGGGTAACTTATTCGCAAAAGAGAGCGAGAAGAGAGAGCAAAGCGCGAGCGAGGAACTAGAGAGCAACCTGCGCAAACATAACTCCAACACCGTGTCCACTTCCCGGACTCCGCCGAGAAGAGGCCATCACGGCAACACACTCAGTTGATTCATTTTAATTAATTAAGGTTCAAGTTATCTACAACCGGACATTAACAAATTCCCATCTGCCCATAACCGCGGGCATGGCTTTCGAAATATCAATCCCTGCAGGGGGGTCCCAACTTAGCCCATAACAAGCTCTCACGGTCAACGAAGGAATAGACCTCCACCCAGGACACACCGATCAGACTCGGTATTCCGGTACAACAAGATGATTCGACAGGTCAAAACTAGTCCAGCAACACCGCCCGAATGCGCCGACAAATCCCGATAGGAGTTGCACATATCTCGTTCTCAGGGCACACTCAGATGAGCTCTCCATACAACTAAAACCAAACCTCGAGTTTCCCCGAGGGGGCGCTGCACAGGACTCTAGTTCGGACCAACACTCAGAGGAGCACTGGCCCGTGGGGGGCTAAAATAAAGATGACCCTCGGGCTCCGGAAACCCAAGGGAAAAGAGGCTAGGTGGCAAATTGTAAAACCAATATTGGGCATTGCTGGAAAAGCTTTAATCAAGGCGAACTATCAAGGGGTTCCCATTATAGCCCAACCGCGTAAGGGACGCAACAATCCGGGAACATAACACCGATATGACGGAAACTAGGGCGGCAAGAGTGGAAGAAAACACTAGGCGAGAGGCCGAGCCTTCCACCCTTTACCAAGTATATAGATGAATAAAGATAACATAGCAATATAATGATATCCCAACAAGTAAATAAATGTTCCAACAAGGAACGGCTCCAATCTTCACTTGCAACTAGCAACGCTATAAGAAGGGGCTTGAGCAAAGCGGTAACATAGCCAATCAAAGGTTTGCTAGGACAAAGGTGGGTTAGAGGCTCGAACATGGCAATTGGGAGGCTGACAAGCAAGTGGTAGGCATCGTAGCAATGGCAAAGCAAAAGAGCGAGCAAACTAGCATAGCAAAGATAGTAGTGATTTCGAGGGTATGATCATCTTGCCTGCACAGTTGTCAGAGTTGACTGGATCCTCAAAAGCAAACTCAACGGGCTCCTCATTAGCGAACTCGTCTCCTGGCTCTACCCAAAAACACAAACAAGCAACAAGGATACAATCAACCACGTGCAAGGGCAACCAATAATATGCAAAGATGATATGCTATGCGGGATGCGAAGCGGGATGCAAAATGCAAGACGTGACAGGAAATGCATGAGTCTGGCCTCAACTTGTAAAACCAAGTGTGCCACTGGATAGAGGGGAAGAAATCCCCTGAAAACTATATAAAGGTCATGGAAATCGGAGCTACGGTTTGGAAATGGCAAGCGTTTTACGAAACGAGCCGATCTGCGATTTACAGCAAGTAGGCTCCTAAATGCAACGGAAGGAACATGCTACAGCCACCAAACATGAAAACAAATTGCATGGCAGGGATGTACACAAGAAGCTTAACAAATCACCAGGACTGAGGCATAGGCAAATTCATCCATTAAGGGCTTCAAACAAGCATGGCAAAACTGAATAAGCAAAACAGATTTCAGACTTAGCGAAATTAACGCTAGTCTGGAATTTCAGACCACGATGCTCTCTTCGGAGCAGCAAAACAACATGAAGCATAACCTGAACATGGCAAGTAAGAGCATGGCATGGAGCTACTCAACAAGCTTAACAAAACACCCAAAATGACCTGGGGCCAAAAGGGTTCACAAAATACTCCAACAAGCACACGAACATCGATGAAACACAATCAGTTTTCAGACTTAGTGAAAACTGGGACATGCTGAAATTATAACTCACGGAGGCATGTAAACGAGCTCGATGCTCTCACTACGGTGCAAGTCATGGCAAGCCAAGCATATATCCATAAAGAAGGCACAAAATGCTAGCTATACATGGCAAGAACAATGGCATAGCATGCATGGATCACTAGCAATAACACCGGCAAAATCGCAAGAGTTCACGATCTGCCCAAATTAACAACTATGCAAAAGTTGAGCTCGATTGAGTCAACCTAGGGTGCTCCATTATAACAAGTAAAGACATGGATGGATTAAGCACAACAAGCATAACAAATAACTCTTACTAATCATCCTCAAAAGAGGCACGGATCACTAGGAAACAAGCTGGACATATAGCATCGTGAACTAAAACATCCCAGACTTAGTGATTTTCACTAAGTCCCTGAAATCAGCAATCTCAGGTACCCCTCTTTGCAAGCTTACACAAGACAACACACACATCCTAAAAATGCATGGGAGGCACCTCTGGAAAGAAGACAAAAAAGCTTAACAATTCATCCCAAAGGGGCACAGGCATATCATGCACACAATAATCATGGCAAAAATGACAAAAGTCAATGTAGAGCTAACAGATCTGCAATTTAACTCATGATGCCTCCTTCCAACAGCATTTTGGGCACCAAGATGACCTCAAATGCAAATTATGCAATGAAATGAAATGATGTACTCGTCGAGACGAAGATTTTGATATATCATATGTCCAAAACGGAGCCACGGATGCAAAGTTATGAGCAGTCAAAGTAGGCACGAAAAATTAGGGTTAGAGGGGGAGAGTCAACCGAAATGGATCTTGATCCAGGGTTACTGTTCACTAGGGCACGCGAACCGAGGAGATCGCCGGAAAACACTGTTCACGACCGGGTCTTGAGCTCGCCGGCGCCGGACTTGGCGCGGAGGAGGGGCTCGCCGGCCGGGAGGAAGAGGACGGCGGGGTCGGGCGCGCGCGGCGGCGGCGCGGGCCGGGCGGCAGGGCGGCGAGGAGTGCGGCTCCGGTGGCGGCCGGCGACGACGAAGACCGGCGCCGGCGGCGAGCTCCTGCGGCGGAGGCGGCGGAGTGGCGGCCGGCTTGGGAGGAGAAGGGCGTGGGGCGCGCGGTGGCGGAGATGGGCCGCGGGGGCCGGCTCCGGGCCGCGCGGCGGCGGGCGGCGGGATGCGCCATGTGGCGCTCTGCCAGTGGTCGCGGTGGTGGCGGTGACTATGTCCGGTGCGGCCCGGACGTGTCCGGCGCGCCGGATCCGGGATCTCTTTTTTTTTTAGGGTTTGGACGGGGGGATAAGAAGAGATCCGAATGGGGGTATTTATAGGCATAAGTGGAGCTAGGAGAGTCCAAATGAGGTGCGGTTTTTGCCCACACGATCGTGATCGAACGACCGACACGATGGAGCAGAGTTTGGTGGGTTTTGGGCCAAATTGGAGGGGTGTTGGGCTGCAACACACACTTGTTGGCATAGTGACACTTCTGTTGTCACTTGTTGCACGTGACCTCTGAAAGCGGATGGTGGTACGGAGCACTCGATCTTGGAGCTTGAGACGAAGTCTTGTTCTAAAAGCCAGGGTTGGGTGGGTGGGAAGAACCACTGCCACCTTTACTCTTCTGATACGGCTGACGGAACGGAGGAGGAGGAAGCCAATACTTCTGCCGCTTGGCACTTGAGTAGAGGAAGAAGGAGTAGTGTCTCTGACTCGCTTCTTGGAAGCATCACACCTCAACTGAGCAACCTCTTGCTTCAGTGCCATGTTGTAGAACTCATCGTAGCTCAAGGGCTCAAAGAGAACAAGAGCTAGCTGAATTTCTTCTCTGAGACCACCCCTGAACTGGTATATCATGCTCTTCTCATCAGGAACGTCCCGCTTGGCAAAGCGGGCGAGCTTCTGGAACAACTTGTTGTAGTCATAGACAGACAAAGAGCCTTGCTTCAGGTTGCGGAATTCCTCACGCTTACTTTCAGTCACACTCTGAGGGATGTGATGAGCTCAGAAATCTTGACGAAATTCATCCCAAGTGATCACACGTCCACCTATGGAATCCTTGTACTGCTGGAACCACTCTGCAGCTTGATCTTTGAGTGGGAAGGAAGCGAACTTGACGAAATCCTCAAGCCTAACTTTACTGCACTCAAAATGCTTGGATAGATCCACAAGCCAATCGTCAGCATCGGTTGCCTCAACACAATTGCTGAAAGTCTTTGGCCCGTTAGCAAGGAACTGGTTGAGTGAAGCAAAGTGATTCTGATTGTTGCCTTGGTTCCCTTGATTGCCTTGATTGCGCTCTTGAAGAATTTGCATGATCAACTGCGTGTTTGCATTGGTTGCGGCCATCACAGCTTGCCATGCCTCCGGAGGAGGTGGAGGTGGTGGCGGATCTTGATTCTGGTTCTGATTCTGATTGGTGCTCTTAGCAGGAGCCATCCTGAAGAGGTTGACCACCGTTAGCACATAGACAGATAAAATGAAGCTGAATCCAATGGAATGAAAATTGCAACATAAAGTCTTCACATCCGAACAAAATGAACGAATGCATTCCTCTTGAAATGGTCACATATCCATAAATTGAGAAGCCACGTAGAATTAAGTAGAAGAAAATAAATCAACAAGGTACGGATCAAGAATGAATAATCGGTAAGAAATCCCAATCTCAAACCAATATCTGTGGAAGAAGAACTAGAGCTACAAGAATTCCCACCTATGAAACTCCCGAACCTTTCCGGTTATGCAATCAGGTGTTGGGGATACAGGGGAAGCATAATATCTCACCCAAATCTAGCAAATCCTACATCCAGCTGTATCCATCCTTCAACACATAACCGAGAAAACTTCGGAAACCATCTACCTCAACCTTCGAAAAGCATCCGTTATACAAGTTATGGCGATACTCCCGAACTCCCGCCCCAATACTGGGTGGCGTCGAGGTTATCTCACCAACGAACTGCATAAAAAAGATTTTCGATGTCGGCGTACTAAACTCAGGTATTACAGAATCGCAACGATAAAATTATGATGACAACACCTCAGAGCTCAACTCCCCGGGACACTTCCACAAAACCCCTGACAGGAGTCACCAAGACAATGTTCTCATCATAAAACCATCGGAATGATTCCAAGATACCCGCGTGATCCTAAATTTTTTTTTAGTGAAATTTGAGAAGAGAAGAGTCAAAACTCTACGTCAGGATGCCTTACCAGAGTGATGAGGAGACTGGGAAGTAAAAAAGAATTCCTAAACTCTCCGATATATAATTCCTAAATGACTCAAAACATTTTTCTAGACACAACTCGGCCGCTAAAAATGATCAATCAGTGGGGGCTCCTAAGGTCGGGGAAGGCTTTGATTACCAACTTGTAACACCCTCGATGCGACTATATCTCCCACGTGTCGAGGCAAGACTTAGAGGCATAATCGCATTGAAGGCATATGTCGCAAGTCAGGCAATCATCACAAACATCCCATGTAATATATATGCATAAAAGGGATAACATAGTTGGCTTACACTCGCCACGTCAATCAAGTACATAAATAACATACATCATCCAAACACTCATGGCCCGACTACGGCGCCAAAATAAAAGATCAACCCAACATGCGACACGGTCCCGATCACCCCAACTGGGCACCACTACAAATCATCAGGAAAAGAAACATAGTAACGCTGAGAGTCATCGTCGAACTCCCACTTGAGCTCAAGCGCGCCATCTGGAGCTGTATCATCAGGCCCTACATCTAGTGTAATAGTAATCTATGAGCCACAGGGACTCAGCAATCTCGCACCCTCGCGATCAAGACTATTTAAGCTTAATAGGTAAGGCAAGGTAAATATATGTGGAGCTGCAGCAAGCGACTAGCATGTATGGTGGCTAACCTATTCACAAAAGAGAGCGAGAAGAGAAAGCAAAGCGCGAACGCATAACTAAAGAGGGCAATCCTGCGGCAAACATTACTCCAACACCGTGTCCACTTCCCGAACTCCGCCGAGAAGAGGCCATCACGGTAACTCACATGGTTGATTCATTTTAATCAAGTTAATGTTTAAGTTATCTACAACCGGACATTAACAAATTCCCATCTGCCCATAACCGCGGGCACGGCTTTCGAAAGTTCAAATCCCTGCAGGGGAGTCCCAACTTAGCCCATGACAAGCTCTCACGGTCAACGAAGGAATAAACCTCCTCCTGAGACGTTCCGATCAGACTCGGTATCTCGGTTCTTCAAGACACTTCGACATGTTAAAACAAGACCAGCAACACCGCCCGAATGTGCCGACAAATCCCGATAGGAGCTGCACATATCTCATTCTCAGGGCACACTTAGATTGTCCAAACTTTCGGTAGGCCAGCCCAGAGTTGCCCCTAGTAGCCACCGGCGGCTGACGAGTTAGACCAACACTCAGAGGAGCACTAGCCCGGGGGGGGGGTTTAAAATAGATGACCCTCGGGCTCTGAAAACCCAAGGGAAAAAGAGGCTAGGTGGCAAATGGTAAAACCAAGGTTGGGCATTGCTGGAAAAGCTTTAATCAAGACGAACTATCAAGGGGTTCCCATTATAACCCAACCGCGTAAGGAACGCAAAATCCGGGAACATAACACCGATATGACGGAAACTAGGGCGGCAAGAGTGGAACAAAACACTAGGCGAGAGGCCGAGCCTTCCACCCTTTACCAAGTATATAGATGCATTAAGATAACATGGCAATATAATGATATCCCAACAAGTAAATAAAGGTTCCAACAAGGAACGGTCTCCAATCTTCACCTGCAACTAACAATGCTATAAGAGGGGCTGAGCAAAGCGGTAACATAGCCAAACAACGGTTTGCTAGGACATGGTGGGTTAGAGGCTGAACATGGCAATTTGGGAGGCTTGAAAGCAAGTGGTAGGCATCGTAGCATTGGCATAGTAAAAGAGCGAGCAATCTAGCATAGCAAAGATAGTAGTGATTTCGAGGGTATGATCATCTTGCCTGCAAAGTTGTCTGAGTTGACTGGATCCTCGAAAGCAAACTCAACGGGCTCCTCGTTAGCGAACTTGTCTCCCGACTCTACCCAAACAAGACAAACAAGCAACAAGGACACAATCAACCACGTGCAAGGATCAAACAATATGGTGCAAACATGGTATGCTATGCGGGATGCATATGCAAGATATGACAGGAAATGCAAGAACCTGGCCTCAACTTGGAAAACCAAGTGTGCCACTGGAAAGATGAGATGAAATCGCTTGAAAACGATATAAAGATCACCGGAATCGGAGTTACGGTTTGGAAATGGCAAGCAATTCAAATATGACATCGATCTGCGATTTACAGCAAGTAGGCATCTAAATGCAATGAGATGAACATGCTACAGCATCCAAACATGGCAACAAAATACATGGCAGGGATGCATTCAAGATGCTTAACAAAATTCTAGAACTGAGCTATGGCCAATTCATCCATTAACAGGTTCAAACAAGCATGGCAAAAATGCATATGGTAAACAGATCTCAGACTTAGTGAAATTAACACTTGTCTGGAATTTCAGATCAGATAGCACTCTTCGGAGCAACAAAACTATATGCTACAGGACCTGAACATGACAAAGTAAAGCATGGCATGGAGCTACTCAAAGAGCTTAACAAAAGTCCCTTATTGACCTTGAGCCAAAAGGGATCACAAAATACATTTGCAAGCATGTGAACATGGCAAAAACATAATCAGTTTTCAGACTTAGTGAAAACTGGGACATGCTGAAAACAGATATCAAGTAGGCATGTTTACGAGCTCGATGCACTCACTACGGAGCAAGTCATGATAAGCTAAGCATACACCCATCAAGAATACACAAAATGCAAGCTATACATGGCAAGAACAATAACATAGCATGCACGGATCAACTATAACATCATCGGCAAAATTGCAAACAAGTTGACAATCTGCCCAGATTCACAAAGTAGCAAAAGTAGAGCTCGATTGACTCAAGCTAGGGTGCTCCATATATGCAAACAAAGACATGGATGGATAGAGAACTACACAATTAACAAAACATCCTTACTGATCAACCTCAAAAGAGGCACGGATCACTAGGAAACAACATGAACATATGGCATCATGAACTAAACAGCTCAAGGACTAGTGGAAATGCTAAATCCCTGAAAACAGAATTACCAAGTGCCTCACTTGGCAAGCTTGCACTAGTCACCACACACATCACAAAAATACATGGGTTGCACCTCTAGAAAGATGACAAAACCCTTAACAAAACATATGTGGAGCTCATGGGCATATCATGCACACAATAATCATGGCAAAAATGACAAATGTCTAAGATGGAGTAGCAGATCTGACAATTATCTCAAGTTGCCTCCTTCTAACAGCATTTCGGGCATCAAGATGAACTCAAATGAAAATGATGCAATGGAATGAAATGATGTACTCTCTGAGATGAACATTTCGATATGCTATATGCATGAATCGGAGCTACGGATGCAAAGTTACGAGGCCATGAACATGAGCACTTGGATCTGGAATCTCTAGGACTTAGAAGAAAAAAAACACCTCCGGATCTAGGGTTTGACCCGACACGCGAACCGAGGCAGAATCTGGCGAGGTACTGTTCACCGGAGAGCTCGTGGCGGCCGGAGCTCGTCGGGGCTTGCCGGAGACGAGGGAGAGGAGGAGGACGGCGTGGACGGCGGCGGAGGGCGGCGGCTTGCGCGGCGGCGGCGGCGGAGATCCGCTGGGGCGCGGCGCGAAGCGCCGGCCGGCGTCGATGGCGGGCGGCGGCGGCGATGACCTCGGGTGGCCGGCCGCGAGGAGGGAGGCGGCGCCCTCGGGTGAGAGGAGGCGGGCGATGTGGGCCGCGGAGGGCCTCTCGCGGGCTCCGGCGGGCCCCGAGCGGTGGCGGCGAAGTGGGCGCACGCCCGGCCACGTGGCTTCGCGGGATTGGCCCGGGCGGATCGGGCGGACACGTCCGGCCGTCCGGATTTTGTCCGGCGGCTGGAGGAGGAGGGGGACTAGGGTTTCGGGGGAGGAGGAGCTCCGAATTTCGGGGGAGGGGGGTTTATATAGGCATAGAGGGAGCTAGGAGAGTCCAAATTGAGCACGGTTTTCGGCCACGCGATCATGATCGAACGCTCTAGATGATGGAGCAGGTTTAGGTGGGTTTTGGGCCAAATTGGAGTGGTGTTGGGCTGCAACACACACGAGGCCTTTTCGGTCCCTCGGTTAACCGTTGGAGTATCAAACGAAGTCCAAATGATACGAAACTTGACAGGCGGTCTACCGGTAGCAAACCAAGGCCGCTTGGCAAGTCTCGGTCCAATCTGGAAATGTTTAATCCCCACACACGAAAGAAAGGTAGAAATTATCACCGGAGGAGAACGAAGCGCCGGAATGCAAAACGGACAACGGGGAAAATGCTCGGATTCATGAGACGAACACGTATGCGAATGCAATGCACATGATGACATGATATGAGATGCATGACAACGATAACAACACAAGGAGACAAAGACCCGAACCCGAGAAAATAAAATAACTTAAGGACGGAAACGGCAAGAGTTGGATTACATATTGGTAAATCATATCCGGGGTGTTACATCATCATCCCACGAATTCATCATTTGCCTACCACCAAGCAAAAGAAGTAAAAATTGCTTTGACATTTCATAGAACATATAGAGGGCGAGGTGTATGTCCAGAAGAGTTGGACGTACAGGGCGGCGTTCGGTGGCGGCACAAACGACGGTGTCGTGGGTTGGGGCCTCTGATGGTAGCGCAATGGGTTGGGGACCACTACAAGAAATATGTCAACTTATGACCTTCTGTCGGTGACCCTCGAAGAATTGGTCATAAATTTATGACCATTTTAGACCAATTGGTCAAAAGCTGTTCAGGGGGCTCCAAACCCTAAACCATTGCGACCATTTTGGTCAGAAAGGTCGTAATTTCCTTACACGAAATGGTCACAAAGCAAACAGTGCTAGTCCGCTGCCTTATTTCTAGTTGTTAATGACCAATATAGATGGTCATAGCCTTGTAGATTGTGGTGGGTTGTGATGACTAGGCGCCATCTCATCAGTTTTGCCTATGTGTCATGTCCATGTGGTAGTTTTTGCCCTAGGTTGTGAAGCAACCTATATTTCTATCATTTCCAAAATTCCCCAAAAAATCTCATAAATTC
Organism: Triticum monococcum; assembly: GCA_034509565.1. Lineage (NCBI taxonomy): Eukaryota > Viridiplantae > Streptophyta > Magnoliopsida > Poales > Poaceae > Triticum > Triticum monococcum. Next base: position 745,243,720 of record CM067843.1, on the reverse strand, counting down.
TTTGGGGCATATCTTCATCAAATATGTAAAAATCCTTCCTTGCCTAGTTCAAAACTAATTCAACAATATTCATTTTCCTATTCTGTTCACAACAACACTTTATGAAGGAAGTGCTATTTATATATTCTTGATTGCCCTCGGAATTTTTTGGCACTCTTTCCCATCCAAATCATTACCGCATGACAAAATTCAGCTCCATTTGCCTAGCAAATCTTCCTCGGCAAATTTCCAAAGTTTTTGTCCACCTAGAAGCATTGTGAAGGAAGTACCTTTTTTATATCTCGAAATGACATGAAATTTATACAGTTCCTTCATATGCCCAAATTATCACCCTCCTCCAAATTGCAGCTCAGTCAAATCATCTATGTGAGCCCAGGTTCAATTTATATTTTATGGCCAAATTGGCATGTTGCAAAGCAAGTGTTATATAGACCCCTCCTATTACCCTCAAACTTTTCGGGCACTCTTCCATACCCAAATCATTGCCACATGATAATATTCAACTCAATTTTCCTAGTAAATCTTTCTTGGAAAATTTCCAAAGTTTCTACCTCGAGAGAAGCTTTGTGAAGTAAGTACTAGCTAGGCTTACCCAAATGATCTGAAAATTTACCAACACATGACCATACCTAAGTAACTTACCTACACCAATTTTGAGCTCATTTGATTCATCCAATCTCTCTCACTAGTTTTCCCAAGTTTCTGTCCATAGAAAAGCATTGTGAAGGAAGTACTACTTTGGCATATCCAAATGGTATCAATTTTCTACAATGCTTTCCTATGCCCAAATAACCATCCTCCACAAAATTTCAGCTCACTCCATTCATTATTTTGAGCCCAGCTTCAACATTCATATTTTTGTCCAGCGTGGTACTTTGCAAAGCAAGTACCACCTAGGATCCTCCTTTTGAGCTAAAAATTTGTGAAGACATTCTCCTTAGTAGATGATCATCCTCAGCCAAAACTCACGCCCATTGGCCATGCGCATTTCCCGTACCGCTAATCAAACACTTGGCTGCTAATTCATGCTTGAGCATCGATCGGTCTCCTCGTGAGAATCTTATGTTGTAATTTTCTTCCTAGCACCAACCTGGGGAGTGCCCAACCCACTAGACATGCCTAGGGCGCCCAGAACACATGGCAACATTACGTCACGCGGTGACCACGCAACGGGCATGTGAGTTTACGCGCTCTAGAGTTGGGGCCCTCGGCCACCGCCCAAACCTCGACGTATCACCACCAAACCATGTATTTATGATTAAATAGGTCCTTATGTAACTAGAAATGATTTTTGGAAAAAATAAATAGCAAACTATGAGGCAGCTGCAGTTCAAATTTGACCCGCTTCCAATTGAATCGGCGGAAATTTGTCTTTTTCATGATAGGTGGATCAAAAAAATTTACACCCAACCATTTTGTCAGTTGTGCATTAAATATGGCCTGGTATTTTATAAAAATGATTTGGTCCAATTTTGCAACAATTATTTGGTAGTTCCTTCACAAAAAAACCTCTTTTCGGGCACTCGAAAAATGGAAAATGGTTTTTTCGTCCAAAGAAAATGAAAACTTCCTCAGGCAACATTGTTTGCCATTCCAATATGCACCCTTGTGCACAATATGAGATCATTTGAACAAACTATGCCATGAATGTGGCCATAAGATTGATAATTTGGCTTGAAAGCCATTGATCTCCACACGTGATAGCTCGTTTCTGAGAACACCTTTTTAAAATAATTGTCGTATTACAAGTTTGTTATTATTCCTGGGAACTTGGCCACATATAATGACACAATGCGAAGGTTTCCCAATTTTTTGAATTTTTTTAAAATAATTGCCGTATTACAAGTTTCTTATTTTTCCTGGGAACTTGGCCACATATAATGACACAATGCGAAGGTTTCCCAATTTTTTGATTTTTTTTGAATTTTTTATGCCCGTTTCAAAATGCGGTCAAAACGGCGGGAATGACCGTTCCTAGCTAGTGGTTAAATCTTGGAATTTTTTTGGTGTTTCTCTGATTAAATAGATACTTATGTACCTAGAAATGAGTTTTGGAAAAAATAAAGAGCAAACTATAAGGCAGCTATAGTTCAAATTTGACCCGCTTCCAGCTGAATCAGCAAAAATTTGTCTTTTTCACGAGAGGAGGATCAAAACTCTTTACACCCAACCATTTGGTCAATTGTGCATTAAATATGGCATAGAATTTTAGAAAAATGATTTGGTCCAATTTAGCAACAATTATTTGGTAGGTTCTTCACAAAAAAAACCCTTTTGGACACTCGAAAAATGAAAAATGGGCACTTGAAAAACCTCCTCAATTATTGACGAGAGGTGGATAGACAGCTATTGAGACACAAGCATTTGGTCAATTGTACCTAAAATATGATCTAATATTATTGAAAAATAGAGTGGTGCCATTTTGCAACAAATATTGGTAGGTGCTTCAAAAAATATATATACCATTTTCGACACTCCAAAGGTTGAAAATGTTTTTTTGCAAATAAAACTCATTTTTGAGATCAATTTTTAAAGATATTTGTATTATTCCAGGTTTGTTATTTTTCTGAAAAACAAGTCTCACTTGTGACACGATGCTATGGTTCTTATTTTTTTCTAATTCTATGAGGTTATAAAATAGGTGACATGATTTAGCATATTATTTAATTGATTACGACCAATTTAGATGGTTATAAAATCGTCAAAGTGTGTACTACATTGTGATTGGTGGAACCGTTTGTGGCACGGATCGATGAGAGGCAGACATCCTACCATCCATTGCTAGCAATCCAACGTCCATCCATCCTTCCATGCAAAGAAAGGAAAAAAACCCACCGCACCAAACCCTACCTCTCTCTCACCTCTCGTCCCTTCCTTCTGCCCGCCGCCTCCCTCTCTCTGTCCCCGATCCAAATCGGCCTTTCCCTCACCCCTCGTGCCACGCCCTCCTTCCCTCGCGCTGGCACCGGCGGCGCCCTCCTTCCTTTCTATCACCGGCGGCGCCCTCCTTCCTTTCTGTCACCGGTGGCGCCCTCCTTCCCTCGCGCTGCACCCGAACCTCGCTCCCGCTCCCAGCTCTTCTTCCTCCTCCTCTGCAGCTAGGGTTTCGTCTCCCTGATCCCCAATCCCCAAAGCTCGGATCCAGGAGCAGCATCAGCGATGGCGGCCACGGGAGATTCTCCCTCGTCGCCCTCCTCGCGTTCCTCGCCGCCTGGTGCTTCCTCTACCTCCTCCGCCCCACCGACGCCGCCCCGCTCAACGCCCTCTCCCGTGAGGGTCTTGAGTTTACCCCACCCCCTCCGCTGGCGAGCCTCTCTGCTGCCCGCGCGCCCACAACCTCCGTCCCCTGTTGCTCTCCCTACTGGCCCTCCTCCCTCGCCCTGGCTCCCAGCGCCGCCTCGACCGGCCAGCGCGCCGCCATGACCCGCCAGCCCATGCTCGCGTCGCCCGCTTCATTCGCCGGATCTGGCCGCCTCTCTCTTCTCGTACTCTCTATTTGTCATGATTTCTCTATCTGATTCTCTCTCTCTCTCTGTAGGCACCCATGAAGGCAAAGATGGATCCTCACCGGCGATGAGGACGCCTGGACTACTCGGGTGGTAGCTGTTGGGGAACGCAGTAATTTCAAAAAATTTCCTACGCACACGCAAGATCATGGTGATGCACAGCAACGAGAGGGGAGAGTGTTGTCTACGTACCAACGCAGACCGACTGCGGAAGCGATCACACAACGTAGAGGAAGTAGTCGTACGTCTTCTTCCCGATCCGACCGATCCAAGCACCGTTACTCCGGCACCTCTGAGTTCTTAGCACACGTTCAGCTCGATGACGTTCCTCGGGCTCCGATCCAGCAAAGCGTCGAGGAAGAGTTCCGTCAGCACGACGGCGTGATGACGATCTTGATGTACTACCGACGCAGGGCTTCGCCTAAGCACTACAACGGTACGATCGAGGTGGAATTTGGTGGTAGGGGGCACCGCACACGGCTAAGGAACGATCTCAAGGATCAAGTTGTGTATCTATGGGGTGCCCCCTGCCCCCATATATAAAGGACCAGGGGCAAGGGGGTCGGCCGGCTAGGAGGGAGGCGCAGGGAGGAGTCCCACTCCTACCGGGAGTAGGACTCCTTCCCCCAAATCCTATTCCTAATAGGACTCTTCGGGAGAAAGAGAAGAGAGGGGGGCCGGCCCCTTCTCCTAGTCCTAATAGGACTAGGGAAGGGGGGTTCGGCCGGCTAGCCTGTGGGCTGCCCCTTCTCTCTTTTCCACTAAGGCCCAATAGGCCCATTTGCCTCCCGGGGGGTTCCGGTAACCCTCCCGGTAATCCGGTAAAATCCCGATTTCACCCGGAACACTTCCGGTGCCCAAACATAGGCTTCCAATATATCAATCTTTACGTCTCGACCATTTTGAGACTCCTCGTCATGTCCGTGATCTCATCCGGGACTCCGAACAACCTTCGGTACATCAAAATGCATAAACTCATAATAACGGTCATCGTAACGTTAAGCGTGCGGACCCTACGGTTCGAGAACAATGTAGACATGACCGAGACACGTCTCCGGTCAATAACCAATAGCGGGACCTGGATGCCCATATTGGCTCCTACATATTCTACGAAGATCTTTATCGGTCAGACCGCATAACAACATACGTTGTTCCCTTTGTCATCGGTATGTTACTTGCCCGAGATTCGATCGTCGGTATCCAATACCTAGTTCAATCTCGTTACCGGCAAGTCTCTTTACTCGTTCCGTAATACATCATCTCACAACTAACTTATTAGTTGTAGTGCTTGCAAGGCTTATGTGATGTGCATTACCGAGAGGGCCCAGAGATACCTCTCCGACAATCGGAGTGACAAACCCTAATCTCGAAATACGCCAACCCAACATCTACCATTGGAGACACCTGTAGTACTCCTTTATAATCACCCAGTTACGTTGTGACGTTTGGTAGTACCCAAAGTGTTCCTCTGGTAAACGGGAGTTGCATAATCTCATAGTTATAGGAACATGTATAAGTCATGAAGAAAGCAATAGCAACATACTAAACGATCGGGTGCTAAGCTAATGGAATGGGTCATGCCAATCAGATCATTCTACTAATGATGTGACCTCGTTAATCAAATAACAACTCCTTGTTCATGGTTAGGAAACATAACCATCTTTGATTAACGAGCTAGTCAAGTAGAGGCATACTAGTGACACTCTGTTGGTCTATGTATTCACACATGTATTATGTTTCCGGTTAATACAATTCTAGCATGAATAATAAACATTTATCATGATATAAGGAAATAAATAATAACTTTATTATTGCCTCTAGGGCATATTTCCTTCAGTCTCCCACTTGCACTAGAGTCAATAATCTAGATTACACAGTAATGATTCTAACACCCATGGAGCCTTGGTGCTGATCATGTTTTGCTCGTGGAAGAGGCTTAGTCAACGGGTCTGCAACATTCAGATCCGTATGTATCTTGCAAATCTCTATGTCTCCCACCTGGACTAGATCCCGGATGGAGTTGAAGCGTCTCTTGATGTGTTTGGTTCTTTTGTGAAATCTGGATTCCTTTGCCAAGGCAATTGCACCAGTATTGTCACAGAAGATTTTCATTGGACCCGATGCACTAGGTATGACACCTAGATCGGATATGAACTCCTTCATCCAGACTCCTTCGTTCGCTGCTTCAGAAGCAGCTATGTACTCCGCTTCACATGTAGATCCCGCTACGACGCTTTGTTTAGAACTGCACCAACTGACAGCTCCACCGTTTAAAGTAAACACGTATCCGGTTTGCGATTTAGAATCGTCCGGATCAGTGTCAAAGCTCGCATCAACGTAACCTCTTACGGTGAGCTCTTTGTCACCTCCATATACGAGAAACATGTCCTTAGTCCTTTTCAGGTATTTCAGGATGTTCTTGACCGCTGTCCAGTGATCCATTCCAGGATTACTTTGGTACCTCCCTGCTAAACTTATAGCAAGGCACACATCAGGTCTGGTACACAGCATTGCATACATGATAGAGCCTATGGCTGAAGCATAGGGAACATCTTTCATTTTCTCTCTATCTTCTGCAGTGGTCGGGCATTGAGTCTTACTCAATTTCATACCTTGTAACACAGGCAAGAACCCTTTCTTTGCTTGATCCATTTTGAATTTCTTCAAAATCTTGTCCAGGTATGTGCTTTGTGAAAGTCCAATTAAGCGTCTTGATCTATCTCTATAGATGTTTATGCCTAATATGTAAGCAGCTTCCCCGAGGTCTTTCATCGAAAAACTTTTATTCAAGTATCCCTTTATGCTATCCAGAAATTCTATATCATTTCCAATTAGCAATATGTCATCCACATATAATATCAGAAATGCTACAGAGCTCCCACTCACTTTCTTGTAAATACAGGCTTCTCCAAAAGTCTGTATAAAGCCAAATGCTTTGATCACACTATCAAAGCGTTTATTCCAACTCCGAGATGCTTGCACCAGTCCATAAATGGATCGCTAGAGTTTGCATACTTTGTTAGCTCCTTTTGGATCGACAAAACCTTCTGGTTGTACCATATACAACTCTTCTTCCAGAAATCCATTCAGGAATGCAGTTTTGACATCCATCTGCCATATTTCATAATCATAAAATGCGGCAATTGCTAACATAATTCTGACGGACTTAAGCATCGCTACGGGTGAGAAGGTCTCATCGTAGTCAACCCCTTGAACTTGTCGAAAACCTTTTGCGACAAGTCAAGCTTTATAGACAGTAACATTACCGTCAGTGTCAGTCTTTTTCTTGAAGATCCATTTATTCTCAATTGCTTGCCTATCATCGGGCAAGTCAACCAAAGTCCATACTTTGTTCTCATACATGGATCCCATCTCAGATTTCATGGCCTCAAGCCACTTTTCGGAATCTGGGCTCACCATCGCTTCTTCATAGTTCGTAGGTTCATCATGATCTAGCATCATGACTTCCAGAACTGGATTACCGTACCACTCTGGTGCGGATCTCACTCTGGTTGATCTACGTGGTTCAGTAGTATCTTGTTCTGAAGCTTCATGATCATCATCATTAGCTTCCTCACTGATTGGCATAGGTGTCGCTGAAACAGTTTTCTGTGATGTACTATTTTCCAATAAGGGAGCAGGTACAGTTACCTCGTCAAGTTCTACTTTCCTCCCACTCACTTCTTTCGAGAGAAACTCCTTCTCTAGAAATGATCCATTCTTAGCAACGAATGTCTTGCCTTCGGATCTGTGATAGAAGGTATACCCAACAGTTTCCTTTGGGTATCCTATGAAGACACATTTCTCCGCTTTGGGTTCGAGCTTATCAGGTTGAAGCTTTTTCACATAAGCATCGCAGCCCCAAACTTTAAGAAACGACAACTTTGGTTTCTTGCCAAACCATAGTTCATAAGGCGTCGTCTCAATGGATTTTGATGGTGCCTTATTTAACGTGAATGCGGCCGTCTCTAAAGCATAACCCCAAAACGATAGCGGTAAATCAGTAAGAGACATCATAGATCGCACCATATCTAGTAAAGTATGATTACGACGTTCGGACACACCATTACGCTGTGGTGTTCCGGGTGGCGTGAGTTGCGAAACTATTCCACAATTTTTCAAATGTACACCAAACTCGTAACTCAAATATTCTCCTCCACGATCAGATCGTAGAAATTTTATTTTCTTGTTACGATGATTTTCAACTTCACTCTGAAATTCCTTGAATTTTTCAAATGTTTCAGACTTATGTTTCATTAAGTAGATATACCCATATCTGCTTAAATCATCTGTGAAGGTGAGAAAATAACGATATCCGCCGCGAGCCTCAATATTCATCGGACCACATACATCGGTATGTATGATTTCCAACAAATCTGTTGCTCTCTCCATAGTACCGGAGAACGGTGTTTTAGTCATCTTGCCTATGAGGCACGGTTCGCAAGTACCAAGTGATTCATAATCAAGTGATTCCAAAAGCCCATCAGTATGGAGTTTCTTCATGCGCTTTACACCGATATGACCTAAACGGTAGTGCCACAAATAAGTTGCACTATCATTATTAACTTTGCATCTTTTCGCTTCTACGTTATGAATATGTGTATCACTATCTTCGAGATTCAACAAGAATAGACCACTCTTCAAAGGTGCATGACCATAAAAGATATTATTCATATAAATAGAACAACCATTATTCTCTGATTTAAATGAATAACCGTCTCGCATTAAACAAGATCCAGATATAATGTTCATGCTCAACGCTGGCACCAAACAACAATTATTTAGGTCTAATATTAATCCCGAAGGTAGATGTAGAGGTAGCGTGCCGACCGCGATCACATCGACTTTGGAACCGTTTCCCACGCGCATCGTCACCTCGTCCTTTGCTAGTGTCCGCTTATTCCGTAGTCCCTGTTTCGAGTTGCAAATATTAGCAACAGAACCAGTATCAAATACCCAGGTGCTACTGCGAGCTCTAGTAAGGTACACATCAATAACATGTATATCACATATACCTTTGCTCACTTTGCCATCCTTCTTATCCGCCAAATACTTGGGGCAGTTCCGCTTCCAGTGTCCAGTCTGCTTGCAGTAGAAGCACTCAGTTTCAGGCTTAGGTCCAGACTTGGGTTTCTTCTCTTGAGCAGCAACTTGCTTGCTGTTCTTCTTGAAGTTTCCCTTCTTCTTCCCTTTACCCTTTTTCTTGAAACTAGTGGTCTTGCTAACCATCAACACTTGATGCTCCTTTTTGATTTCTACCTCCGCAGCTTTCAGCATTGCGAAGAGCTCGGGAATAGTCTTGTTCATCCCTTGCATATTATAGTTCATCACGAAGCTCTTGTAGCTTGGTGGTAGTGATTGGAGAATTCTGTCAATGACGCAATCATCTGGAAGATTAACTCCCATCTGAATCAAGTGATTATTATACCCAGACATTTTGAGTATATGCTCACTAACAGAACTGTTCTCCTCCATCTTACAGCTATAGAACTTATTGGAGACTTCATATCTCTCAATTCGGGCATTTGCTTGAAATATTAACTTCAACTCCTGGAACATCTCATATGCTCCATGACGTTCAAAACGTCGTTGAAGTCCCGATTCTAAGCCGTAAAGCATGGCACACTGAACTATCGAGTAGTCATCAGCTTTGCTCTGCCAGACGTTCATAACATCTGGCGTTGCTCCAGCAGCAGGCCTGTCACCCAGCGGTGCTTCCAGGACGTAATTCTTCTGTGCAGCAATGAGGATAATCCTCAGGTTACGGACCCAGTCCGTGTAATTGCTACCATCATCTTTCAACTTTGCTTTCTCAAGGAACGCATTAAAATTCAACGGAACAATAGCACGAGCCATCTATCTACAAGCAACATAAACAAGCAAGATACTATCAGGTACTAAGTTCATGATAAGTTTAAGTTCAGTTAATCAAATTACTTAGGAACTCCCACTTAGATAGACATCCCTCTAATCCTCTAAGTGATCACGTGATCCAAATCAACTAAACCATAACCGATCATCACGTGAGATGGAGTAGTTTTCAATGGTGAACATCGTCATGTTGATCATATCTACTATATGATTCACGCTCGACCTTTCGGTCTCTGTGTTCCGAGGCCATATCTGCATATGCTAGGCTCGTCAAGTTTAACCTGAGTATTCTGCGTGTGCAAAACTGGCTTGCACCCGTTGTAGATGGACGTAGAGCTTATCACACCCGATCATCACGTGGTGTCTGGGCACGACGAACTTTGGCAACGGTGCATACTCAGGGAGAACACTTCTTGATAATTTAGTGAGAGATCATCTTATAATGCTACCATCAATCAAAGCAAGATAAGATGCATAAAAGGATAAACATCACATGCAATCAATATAAGTGATATGATATGGCCATCATCATCTTGTGCTTGTGATCTCCATCTCCGAAGCACCGTCATGATCACCATCGTCACCGGCGCGACACCTTGATCTCCATCGTAGCATCGTTGTCGTCTCGCCAATCTTATGCTTCCACGACTATTACTACCGTTTAGTAATCTAGTAAAGCATTACATCGCGATTGCATTGCATACAATAAAGCGACAACCATATGGCTCCTGCCAGTTGCCGATAACTTAGTTACAAAACATGATCATCTCATACAATAAAATCAGCATCATGCCTTGACCATATCACATCACAACATACCCTGCAAAAACAAGTTAGACGTCCTCTACTTTGTTGTTGCAAGTTTTACGTGGCTGCTACGGGCTTAAGTAAGAACTCATCTCACCTACGCATCAAAACCACAACGATAGTTCGTCAAATAGACTCCGTTTTAACCTTCTCAAGGACCGGGCGTAGTCACACTTGGTTCAACTAAAGTTGGAGAGACAGTCTTCCGCAAGCCATCTATGTGCAAAGCACGTCGAGGGAACCGGTCTCGCGTAAGAGTACGCGTAAGGTTGGTCCGGATCGTCTCAACCAACAATACCGCCGAATCAAAGTATAACATGCTGGTAGGCAGTATGACTTGTATCTCCCACAACTCACTTGTGTTCTACTCGTGCATATAACATCAAACCATAAAACCTAGGCTCGGATGCCACTGTTGGGGAACGCAGTAATTTCAAAAAATTTCCTACGCACACGCAAGATCATGGTGATGCACAGCAACGAGAGGGGAGAGTGTTGTCTACGTACCAACGCAGACCGACTACGGAAGCGATCACACAACATAGAGGAAGTAGTCGTACGTCTTCTTCCCGATCCGACCGATCCAAGCACCGTTACTCCGGCACCTCCGAGTTCTTAGCACACGTTCAGCTCGATGACGTTCCTCGGGCTCCGATCCAGCAAAGCGTCGAGGAAGAGTTCCGTCAGCACGACGGCGTGATGACGATCTTGATGTACTACCGACGCAGGGCTTCGCCTAAGCACTACAACGGTACGATCGAGGTGGAATTTGGTGGCAGGGGGCACCGCACACGGCTAAGGAACGATCTCAAGGATCAAGTTGTGTCTCTATGGGGTGCCCCCTGCCCCCGTATATAAAGGACCAGGGGCAAGGGGGTCGGCCGGCTAGGAGGGAGGCGCAGGGAGGAGTCCCACTCCTACCGGGAGTAGGACTCCTTCCCCCAAATCCTATTCCTAATAGGACTCTTCGGGAGAAAGAGAAGAGAGGGGGGCCGGCCCCTTCTCCTAGTCCTAATAGGACTAGGGAAGGGGGGTTCGGCCGGCTAGCCTGTGGGCTGCCCCTTCTCTCTTTTCCACTAAGGCCCAATAGGCCCATTTGCCTCCCGGGGGGTTCCGGTAACCCTCCCGGTAATCCGGTAAAATCCCGATTTCACCCGGAACACTTCCGGTGCCCAAACATAGGCTTCCAATATATCAATCTTTACGTCTCGACCATTTTGAGACTCCTCGTCATGTCCGTGATCTCATCCGGGACTCCGAACAACCTTCGGTACATCAAAATGCATAAACTCATAATAACTGTCATCGTAACGTTAAGCGTGCGGACCCTACGGTTCGAGAACAATGTAGACATGACCGAGACACGTCTCCGGTCAATAACCAATAGCGGGACCTGGATGCCCATATTGGCTCCTACATATTCTACGAAGATCTTTATCGGTCAGACCGCATAACAACATACGTTGTTCCCTTTGTCATCGGTATGTTACTTGCCCGAGATTCGATCGTCGGTATCCAATACCTAGTTCAATCTCGTTACCGGCAAGTCTCTTTACTCGTTCCGTAATACATCATCTCACAACTAACTTATTAGTTGCAGTGCTTGCAAGGCTTATGTGATGTGCATTACCGAGAGGGCCCAGAGATACCTCTCCGACAATCGGAGTGACAAACCCTAATCTCGAAATACGCCAACCCAACATCTACCATTGGAGACACCTGTAGTACTCCTTTATAATCACCCAGTTACGTTGTGACGTTTGGTAGTACCCAAAGTGTTCCTCCGGTAAACGGGAGTTGCATAATCTCATAGTTATAGGAACATGTATAAGTCATGAAGAAAGCAATAGCAACATACTAAACGATCGGGTGCTAAGCTAATGGAATGGGTCACGTCAATCAGATCATTCTACTAATGATGTGACCTCGTTAATCAAATAACAACTCCTTGTTCATGGTTAGGAAACATAACCATCTTTGATTAACGAGCTAGTCAAGTAGAGGCATACTAGTGACACTCTGTTGGTCTATGTATTCACACATGTATTATGTTTCCGGTTAATACAATTCTAGCATGAATAATAAACATTTATCATGATATAAGGAAATAAATAATAACTTTATTATTGCCTCTAGGGCATATTTCCTTCAGTAGCAGCCATGGCTTCTTCTTCTCCAAGCATCGGCCTCGGCCATGGCGTCGACGATCCAGTCCTTGAAGGCCCACCAGATCTTCGACAGCCGCGGCAACCCCACCGTCGAGGTACGCCCGCACGCGCCCATCCCCCGTCCGTCTCCCGTTGAGCCAATTATTGTTCGTGTGCTTATTGGTTCGTGTGCTTATTGGTTCTTCTTTAGTAGGATATGTCGTCCCTCTGAGCCAATTATTTTGCTTACTTTTTGCATTGCTATTGGTGGTAGTTGGGTAGGAGGATATCTTGTTTTTGTCATATATATATGAGCTGCTGGAAATCCTTGAAACTATACCTGCCTGATATGTCCTAGCTTCAGCTTCATCAGTTTAGTTTTGAAGCACATCAGTTTTTGTGTACTTTGAGGTTCTGACCAACTTGAGAGTTGATGTGAACATTGTTAGTGTTGGGTGGTCTATATATTAGTGATGATTTCCTCGTCATGAGATTATGGTGCGTTCAGCTCTTGCCAATGCAGATGCCCTGCTATGTATCTTCTTCTGGATGAACTGCTATGTTTTTCAGTTTCTAATCTATCTACAAATTCGCCCGAGCGGATTGTCAGTTTTGACTATGCTTTGGACGTAGTGTAGCAGGTTTGTCCTTGAGTGAAGCAAATCACTTGACTTGTCTAGTTCATTTTCGTAGGGTAATTCTCCTAGTACTAGTAGAGTTCTGCATCTCCTAGTAGAGGAGCATGTAACTTTTGGCCCCATGTGTAGTGTCGTCCTACCATGGATCTTGTCGGTGTTCAGTTTCAGTATCCTATGCCATCACATGGTCAGGAGCTCAGTTAACTTCGATTTCAGTTACAAATTTCGTGATGTCTGAGTCAACGATTTGCTTCCCTCGACACTGCGAGTTATTAGTGCTCATGCCCCAATGAATTATCTTCCCTATGCTCTAGGCAGTCAACTGTGGTCGATGTTAGAGTATTGTAACTGCATTTCACATGCCAAAGTAACGAATAGGACAATATGGTAAAAGGAAAATGGACATGGAATCCCGTGTGTCAATTCTGTTCTGAATCTGAGAGTATCCCTCATCTCTTCTTCTAGTGCTCTGCTGCAAAATGTGTTTGTTCTCAAACAGTCCTGGTTAAATTTATTGGCAGTAGACATCGTAATATTCAAATTGTTGGGCTTGTAGCTATATGCTTAGTTATTTGGCTAATCTCATGGTTTTCTCATGGTTTTGTGCATCAGGTTGATGTGTGCTGCTTAGATGGAACCTTCGCCGGGGCCGTTGTTCCCAGCGATGCATCAACTGGTGAGTTATTGTGTTATTATCGTCGCTCTCTCCTTTTGAACCTTAAAATTTTGCTTTGGTTCCTGAGTTTCTGACTAGTGAAGGCACAAACTCTTATTCATATCATTATTTATCGAATGTTATTGTATTATTTTTGTTGAACTAATCTTGTCTGAATCATCCCTCTTCTGTAGGTCTTTATAAAGCTTTGGGACTCAGGGACGATATATGGATCTGACTACTTGGGAAAGGGTGTTTCCAAGGCTCCATTTGAGTGAATTTTATATTAGCGTGGATAACGAATTCCTGAGCTACAGTCTTAAGTAATTCTTTTACCTAGTTAGTGTTGGTGTAGTCTACCGTCGCTCACATCTTTTGGTCTGACATATCTAGCAGTGTTACTGTGTTACCCTGACATTTCTGCATGGTTGTTTTGTGCTGCTGGCCTAATTAAACAAGATAAATATACTGACCCTAATGTGTCAAAGTTGCCCATTTGCCCTTTCTTAAACAATTTTACTTTGTTTGTGTTCTTCCTGTATGTCCAGTTTCACATTACTGGTTTTTCATGCCATATTCATCAATCCTGCTCACATGCCTTATGATTGAGTAACCTGATTAGTATTAACGCCACTGTCCTATTACATGTATCATTTGACACACACATTAGTAAATCTGAATTAATTTTGACATAGTTGCTTATTGATTGAATATGAGTATTGTTCCTTATACTCAAACGGAACTTTGATCTGTTGTAACTTTGAATGATCGTTTTTAAACCTTGTCGTGTATGTGAAACATTCAATGCTCATTTCTTGCTAAGTTTGTCATATGTGCCAATTCAATTCCCTGTTTTGATGAATATGCCTATTCCAGATAAGTAGAATGAGCTTGTTAAAATAATAATAAGTAGAATGATAAAATACTGGTGTGTCTTTAGTTTTTATATTAAAAGTATCCGTGTAATATTTCTTCTATCAGTGACATACTTTTTGTTCTCTTTTGAATGTCCAGATGTTTTCCAAAAGGAAGAAGCAGTACTTGAAGAAGCAGATTACAATGTTTTCTCGTCGTGAAGCACTAGATAGGCTTGTTCTATTTATTCTTCCTGTTCTAGAGTATTCCCGCACCTGAATGCTTGACTACAACATGTTGTAGGTTGCTTGAATCTGTACATATGTGATGGAAATTTGTAGAATGTGTGTTCTGAGATATTTCCGTAATATTCAGCTAATTCGTGGTAACTTGATTCATAATGTTATTCAAACTGGTTTGAAAATTTTCTTTAAATGGTCTGGAGTTGGACCTTAAAGAGGCTAAGGATCAATTATATTGGACAAATATTTTGGGTAAAAAAGTAAAACGAAAATAAATGAATGTGGAAAGGCCAAGGCCCAGGAAAGAAGAACCTGGAAAACATTGGGCTGGACTCATTTGAAAAAAAAAGATAAAAGGCTAAAATGTGGGCTTGGCCCATGTAGTCAACCAAATTAATAGGAAAAAATACATTAAAAAGGACGAATTGTTGGGCTAGGCCCATGTAGAAAATCGAATTGGATCGGGCTGAATCTTGTGCCACGCTGGATACGTACGTGGTCTGGGGAGGTTGCTAGTGACCAAAACGCCACAATAGACGTATTTTGGTCATAAACGTCTACGACCATTCCAGAAGAAAGGTCGCTATAGTCAGTTTACGACGGCCAGCTTTTGACCTTATGTCTTTGTCACAAAAATGTCACAAATGGAAATTTGTGACCATTCAGTGACCAATAGTGGTGGTCATAAGTTGACATATTTCTTGTAGTGGACGGCGGCGGGGTTACAGTGGCGACAATGCGGACGAGACCGTTCATATGTAGGCTGGGAATTATAGGTGCTAGATAGTTTGAACGTTTGGGCTCGATATAGGGTGTCCGGTTGTATGACAAGTTCATAACCCGGCTGCTTTGATGGGTTCGGTTGTAGATGCTCCTACCGAGCGCATAAATTTCATCTCCTTGCGACTCGTGAATAAAAAAACCCTAAGATACCTTGTTGCCAAACTCACGCTTATAGGTAGATGAGTGTCCCGAGTGAGCGGAGGTTGTGCAGGACCGACGAGAATTCTGTAGGCGCCACAAATGAACGCCATCTGTTAGCGAGTGTGGCTCTACTATAGTGGAAGTTGAAGGCGGCGGCCTCATCGGTCTCTGTGATGAGGCTTGGGGTAGTGTCTCGTTTCGATGATGGTTGTTGTTTGGTCATGTTCTGGGCGCAATATACATTGTCATGAATGCCTCTTGGACGACATCTTGTTTGGGTCTTGGTGGTTAAGTCATGTTGTTCGCTCATTGATTCCTAGGCGCATAGTGGGAGTGGTGCGTTGATCCATTTGGGACTGAAGTTGTAGTCGTGCGACATTGATTTTATGGTATTGAGCGTGACACCGTCCTTGAGCTATATGTGCCCTTCCTATTCGTGGCTTCGAGGTGAACAAGGTAAGTTGTGTTGATGCTATGATCCAAGGCCAACTCCACCGCGCGATCCCAAACGGACGTCCGTTTTGTCCTGTTTCTGTCGCTTTGGGTAGGGATTTGGGGTCGTGTCCGGGCCTGTCCTGGGATGCGGTGGCCGTGCGCCCAGCGCGCGGCCGCATCCTTTTGCCCCATCCTGTCCGTCAGGGCCAAGAATTGCCCAAATTTGCATTAAAACTAGTTTCGAACCTAAATATTTGTCTGAAGATTAAAATAGTTTTACAACCAAGTCATAAAATGGACAAATACATCTATTGGTTGCCAACGTGATCCCACACGTGCTCAACCAAGTCATTTTGAAGATTCACATGAGTGTGCCAATCACGCATCTCACGGTGGAATTGGGCAAACTGTTCAAATGTGGCCGGGTCTTGGTGTAGGGGCTCAATATTTTCACCTTGATAATCAAATCCTTGGTCGAAGATACTCTCGTCACGCTCATCCTCGACGATCATGTTGTGCATGATCACACAAGCAGTCATCATCTTCCAAAGCTTCCTTTCATCCCATGACAGTGCAGGGTTTCGAACGATACCCCACCGGAATTGAAGCACACCAAAAGCACGTTCCACATCCTTTCTAACACTCTCTTGCATTTGGGCAAATCTATTTCTCTTCTCACCTTAGGGTTTCGAGATTGTCTTCACAAAAGTTGACCACTGAGGATATATACCATCTGCTAGATAGTATCCCTTGTTGTAATGGTGGCCGTTGATCTCAAAGTTGACAGGTGGGGAGTGACCTTCTGCAAGCCTCGCGAAGACTGGAGAACGCTGCAGCACGTTGATATCATTGTGAGAACCTGCCATGCCGAAGAAAGAATGCCATATTCAAAGATCTTGTGATGCCACCGCTTCTAATATGACAGTGCACCCGTTAACATGCCCCTTGTACTGGCCTTCCCAAGCAAATGGACAGTTCTTCCACTCCCAGTGCATACAATCTATGCTGCCAAGCATACCTGGAAAGCCTCTAGCTGCGTTGGTCGCCAACAATCTCTCTATATCAGCAGCAGTTGGCTGCCTCAAGTACTCTGGGCCAAAGACCTCGATCACAGCCTGGCAAAACTTGTACATTGACATTAGACATGTTGTCTCACTCATACGCACATACTCATCCACCAGATCGCATGAAATTCCATATGCAAGCATGCGGATGGCCGCGGTGCATTTCTGGTAGGAGGAGAATCCAAGCTTGCCAAGGGCATCCGTCTTGCACTCGAAGTATGGGTCATGAGCAACCACTCCCTCTCGGATACAATTGAACACATGCCTGGCCATACGAAAACGGCGACGAAATTTATCCGGCCTGAAGAGCGGGGTGTTGGCAAAGTAATCTGCATAGAGCAGGGCGTGGCCTCTCTCCCTGTTGCGGTTCAGGTTGGGAGCACGGCCAGGGACTGACCCCCTGTAACGAGGAAGCTGCCGTTGAATATGGTCGTGAACGACCAGTGCAGCCACCACAAGATCGTCATCATCCGACGACGAATTGTCCGATGAACAAAGGAAGTGATGGTAGAAAAACTGGTCTCCACTGTCCATACCTTTGTTGGCAAAAGGTCGAACACCTTGCGCTCGTGGTGGCGAAGAGGCCGCGATGATCACCTCAACGCAGCAGGGTGGTTGCCGGCCGGCTACAGGCCGCTCTGAAGCTCTCGTCGGAATCTGCCTCGGCCGTCGTGGTACGTCGCCGGCAGTCGTGTCCCCTTTGCCACTGGCAAGGACGGCGAGGGGCAAACCTCCTCCGATCGACGACCAAAACTACGGCGAAGCGCGGGTGTGGTGGCGGCCATGTCGAGACGTGGTTTGGTACGGACGGCGGGGGGGCTGCGCGGTGAGGAGGCGGCCGGAGAATAGCGGTGGCGCCGGCGGCGAGGCGGGGCAGGTAGAGAGGGTGAAGCGTTGGGAGCGGAGGGACTGCTAGTGTCCCCGACAGGCGGGCCACAGGGGGGGGGACAAAGGGCGTGCGTCGAGGCCGTCCGCGTGCGTCCGTTTCACCCCAAACCGAGCGCAAGTTTGAACCGGGGATGGGTCGAAAGCGGACGGAATCCGGACATTTGTCTGTTTGCGCCCGCGCGATGGGCCGTCTCGTTTGTCCCTTTTACCCCAAATAAACGGAGGCGAACAGAATAGGATCGCGCGGTGAAATTGGCCTAAAAGGCGTCGTTTCAACCACCCGGGTCTTCTTGCGCGACGCCGATACACCTCTCCGTGACGTGTCCTGGAAAGAAAAGAAAAAGCCGGCCACTGCTACCCAATGTTCTCCCCCGCCTCTGGCACCAGCTCATCGAGGCGGAGGAGAACCAAATCCCACAAAGGTTCTCCCCCGCCTCTTGGCACCAATCCCATCACTGAGCACCAATCCCACAGACGAGTTGTCTTTCTCTAAAAAAGAACATTGGGATCCCTTTCATCCCGGGATCTACCGCTCCTTACCAAATTTCCCGGCATCCTTCACCGAACGCAGAAATCTTATCGGATGGCCTCGTGATTTCCGGGAAGAAAAAACCAAGATACCTTGCTACCAAACGCACACTTATAGATGCAAACGAGTGACCCGAGTGAGCTGCGGTTGTCGAAGACGGGCGGGAACCCCGGAGGCGCCACGAACGAGCTCCATCCGTCAGCGTCCCAGTGCGCTCCACCACTGCCACAAACACGAAGCAGTGCGTGTTCACAAGGAACCAAACGGCCCCGGAAACAACAAAACCGACCCCAACGCTCCGTCCAAGCAGAGCGGAACAAAGGAGCAGGCGCCCCTTGACGGCACGCCAAAACCACCACCGCAAGTGACAGTACACAACAAGGCTTCCGTCTTCCCGTGGTGGTGTCCCGCTGCCACTACGAGACTACCCGGCTGCCAATCGCCCCTGTCTACTAAAGCGTCGACGTCGTCACCCCGTAGTTGCCTTTGCCTTTGCTTTTGCCTTTGCTGGCCTCGGCACGAGAGTCTGTTAAGTTTCTCGGAAACTTCGCAGCCGGCCGGCCCTCGGATCACCCGAGCAGTCGGCGAACGCGAGCGCGATACGGCGACAGCGACGGCGGCCGCGCGCCGGCCCGGTCGTGCGCGCGCACGTAGGCGGGCCCGATTTTTTGCGACGTGAGGGCGCGGGCCCCGTGATGGGTGAGTTTATTCGGGAGGGGGTGGAAAAAATGGGGGCGGGTGCGGTGCGTGTGAGGGACGACGCGGACGGCAGAGGCCAAGGGGGCCAAGGCGGCTACGTGGTTGCGTGCGCGTCGCTCGCACGCACGCACGCACGGGCCGGACGGGGTCGCGGTCCGCGCCCGTGGAACCAACGGATGGACGGTCGATGGTAGGAGTAGAACGAGGACGGATGGGAACGACGCGAGGAAAGAGGCCGCCACGCCACGATACCCCCACTTGAGAGGTGAGGTGAGGTCAATGACGCGGCCTGTCTACTTGCCCGGCTTTGCCGTCCGGGGAAGCAACGGGGCAGCGGCAGCTCGCGTCGAAAAGTCGCATCTCGCATGTGCATCTGCCTCTGCCCGGGGAAAATCGGGGGCGAACAGCTCACCCCGTCCACAACCGGGGGCCAGGACGAGACGGAATCATGGGATTTGATTTTGATCCGGTCTCATCTCACTGTACTACGTACTGCTGCTCTCTCGCAACCACCGCCGGCAGGACCGCGCCTCCCCTGATTGATTGCTGCCAATTTGTTCGAACACTTCGCCGAAAACTTTGGCAACGGCAAAGAAAACAAAAGGCTTCTCTCTTGCATCCGAGGTTCCCAACACACACACACACACACACACACACACACCAAAGGCGACAGGAAGAAATATCTGAATATGAAACAAGGGGGCAAAACTCGGGAGAAGTTATTGAATCAACTTATGCAATTCGATTACATGGTACAGCTGCATAACCAACAAGTTTATGTATGTACACACTTTCTTCTTCCTTCCTTCCTCTTTTTTACAAGTACAACCATGGTTACATGGCGGCGGTGCGATGAAGACGACGATGGCCCGGCACAACTGCACGGGCCATCTTCATCTTCATCCGGAAAGACCCTTCTTAGGACAAGATTAACACTCATGATATCTACACAACACCTCCTGGCAAAACTAACTCGAAAAAAAAGGTAAAAATAGAAATCCTCTCTTTGATAAGATCGATCCTCTTTGTGTGTGCTGCTGCTGATGACCATTCTTCTTCTTCTACTCTTAATTAAACTTACTTAGTCTTTAGACGACCCTGGCTACCCATCTCATGTTAATTCATCACGTAAACCCGTATGTATGTATGTATATACCACAAGGAACACACGTAGCATATGGTGATACTGCTAGTAGTACGCTAGACGTAGGTACGTACGTACATACGCGGCGGCCGGCGGAAAACTGTACAAGGTCGGTGAGGACGACGGTGGTGGGTGGCTTCCCCCTTGCGGGTCGGCTCTGCTCGGCTCGGGCCGGGGCTGGGGCTCAGGCGCGGGCGGAGAGCACGCGGCCTCCGCCGTTGCTGCCGTGGGAGCCCCGGCAGGCGGCGACGTCGAACCCCTGGATCCTCACCGCCGGCGCGGCGTGCGTGTACGACGGGGCAAAACTGTGGTTACTAGTGCTATTGCTATATGTGGTATGGACGTGGTGGTGGTTGCGGCTGTGGTGGTGGATGTGGTGGTCAAAAACCGCCGCGAGGTTGAAGTCGGCGGCGGCGTGGTGGCGCTGGTTGAGCAGGAAGTGGGGGTCGTGGACGAGCGGGTTGTCGGCGCGCGCCGGCGGCGAGCCGCCGAACAGCGCCCAGCCCCCCTCCCCCTCCTCCTCCGACTCGTCCTCCTCCTCCCGCGTTTTGCTCTTCCCTTCTCTCTGCTGCAATAACAAAGAACATGTTTCTGTAAGACAAAGATCCATACAAAAAGAATCAAGGCCAAGAAACGAAAGAAGATGGAAATTTTCTTCCAAGAACCAGGAGACGGTGGGTACCTTTCTGCTGTTGCTGCCGGAGGAGGCGTTGAGCAGGAAGGGTGGGGGGCCGAGGATGAGGTCGGCGCTGCATGGCTGGGCGTGCACCCTGCGCGGGCGAGGCGCGCACAGCACCACCGCCGGCTCCGCCTCCCTGCCGCTCCCGGAGGACGAGGACGACGACTCGACGAACATCCTCCTCATGGTTCCCGTCGGCATGCTCTCTCTCTCTCCTCAAAGATCTGCTCCTCCTATCTTCTACGTAAATCAGACTCTCTTCAGCTATGGCTAAATATAGCCAGCTATGCGCCTGCGTGTGTTGGCGTCCACTGGGAATAGAAACGGGGTGGATGGAGCGGAGGAACTGAAGCAGCGGAGGGGGCGGTTGCCGGTTGGGTCGCCTCTCTCGCTCTGCCTTCCGTGCGTGTGAAGCAGGAGGAGGAAGGAGGCAATGCGATGCGATGCGAGCGGTGCTGACCGCCTCGGCCACCACTGATAGATATACCAACCGCTCCTGAGTTGGCGCCCGGCTGGGCAGGCGGACCACGTCTCTCACCCCCATCGCATTATTTTTCTCTGCCTCCATTTTTTATTTTTATTTTTATTTTTTATTTTTTTGAGGGGCCCGATCGTATAAATTTATTTATGGCGCACCGCCTTCCTGCTGGCTGCCCTAGGCGCGGGACGCTGGCGGTAGGCCAGTAGTGGTGGCGACGCTGGCGCGGTTGCTTCACGATCGGTGTCGCGCGACAGTGGAGCTGGAAGCCGCGCGCACATGAGGTGCCTGGCCGATCACGTGCGCCGCGCCAACGCAACTTGTGCCGTGTCTCCAGATTGTTCCCCGCGGAACCCAACCCAACCCAGTCCAGCCCGATTTTTTTTGCTTCGAACAAATGCCGGGGGCATCAAATCGTTATCACGGGCGTGCGACTTCTCCTGTTTGATTTGTGTGTGCGTGTGTGTTAACATCACGAATTATGTACGTGATGATATGATACCAGTTGACTCTGCGTGTTATTGTGTCTACTATATTGTAATAGATAAGTTACGTGGATTTTCTTGCCGCATCGTTTATTTTGCTTTTTCTAGGGCATCTTCAATGACAATTCGTTAAAAAATTTCTTGCATCCGCCCGTGTACAGCGGGACCAGTCTACGGATTTAACTACATTTAGAAGGAAAAAAAACACGTCCCTAAACCTATCTTATGGCGGCGGCCGCGCGTGTCCAAGCCTGTGTTGTCCTCCTTCCGTCGTCTCTATGAGCACTGGCGATAAGATCGATGAAGTGAAGGTGCGGTCTCCGGCGGGGAAGATTAGAACACGGGAGACGGACCGGCCCACATGAGACACCAGGCCCCGCCGGCCTACCGTGCCTACTCATCCTTGGAGGTGTCCGCGCCTTGTCCGTCGCCGGTCGACGTGAGGTCCATGAGGGAAATGGTGGTGCCTTGGCTGTCGTCGTCCCATCAGGCCGGCTGATGGTTTGTCGGCGGCGCATCTGGCGATGTTCTTCTTCGTGATTGCCTGCAGCTGCGCCTCCACAACTGCCGCTTCCTGGCAAGCGATGGCTTGAGAGCAGACGACATCATAGATGGCACGACTCCGCCACGAAAATTTGGGTTCGTTGTGGCCATGGCCACCACGCCATCCTTGCCCCACACGCTCACCGTAGATCTGGCCCTCCGCCAGCCGGTGCTGCTCCAGGAGGAACCGATTGTATCGTTGTTTCCTCGTGCGCCTGCTGGAATGCCAACAAAGACGTCCACGCGGGGTGCACCTTCACCATGACGGTGTTGAACTGTGCCTGCTCCATTTTTGTGAAGCCGGCGTGCATAGGAGGCGCGGGAGCCGGGGCAGAGTCGTCGGAGTCTGTCTTCATCGTGGTGTCGTCCTCGTCAAAGACCTCGGGCGAGCTGGCCGGCAAGCCAGTCTCGATTCGCCTGGCACGGCGGCTATGCCAGGCGGCGGCAAGGGAGGCCAACACGTGCTTCATCTTCGGCGATAGACTGTCCCACCGTGCTTTCCCGTCGGCGATCCTGGTGGATGCAGTGCAAGGGAAGGAGGATGTGGAGGGGCTTGTGTTGTGGTGTGGAGTTTGACGGGTGTAGCCGCCTTTATATAGCGGATTCCAGTGAAGCGAGGCGTCCGGGTGCGTCAATGCGCGGCGCCGGAGTGGATTTCTCGGTCGGCGAGCCTGTTTAATGGCGGCAGCCGGAGGAACAGCGGCATTGACCGGGCGTGGTAGATATATGTCCCGTCCCGTCCAGTCACGCGTCTTCGGCGTTGAACAGGCACGGCCACCAGAGATCGCGTCCGCCATGAGGCGTCTTCAATATTGAGCCGCACACTGTACGGCGACATGAATGCGAGCAGCTAGCGCCGGGTAGGAGCGAATAAGAAAGGAGGAGGGGTTTTTGGTGGGCCAGGATGGTCAGAAGCGGGCGTGAGATCGGTCAGGACTCCCGCAAACCTTCCCACATTTATTTTTAGTTTGCGAGGAAAATCACGCCCGAACCATTCCGTGGATCGATATAGATCGGATGTTGAATGACTTTCGCAGTCCAAACAATTACGGGAGGTTTACAGATCAATCTTAAAAATGCCCTTAATAATCGGTAAAATAATCTGCTACCTAAGTTTCTTAAACGCCTTATATTTGTTTACAAAGAATGTACTAGCCCTCGTACTGTTTCAATCCTCAAGATGCTAGCCACACACGGCTCTAAACTCTAGATCTATTCATCATCGTCATAGCGGTGCATAGACACACATAAATAACAACAGAATACATTCATGTCTGTAGATCATTTAACGACAACCATAAGCACTAAAGTGAGTTGAAGGTGTGTTGACGTAATCATCCCTCCTTCATTGAAGTTGGGATAAACTTTTTGTGATAGACATTTAGGAAGTCGTCCTACTAGGATCTTGTAGGACAAGCGTACCAAAATAGCAACCATCACCGACGAAAAGAAGTATATATCGAAAGGATCCAACATGTAGACGAATGACGTGGATCCAAGCAGATCCACCAAAAACTAGCACGGTCAAAATCCTACGAGATCCATCGGAGACAAACCACCACACGTCCTTTGATGACACTAGACGAATCACTAGAGCGGGGCCTAGACGGAGAGAATCTTACTCCATCTTCGAAGAGTCGTCACCACACCGCCTTCCTGAGCAGGACCCAAATTCGAAACAAACTCACAAAAATACATAAAACAAAGCAAGATCCCTCCAGCCAGCAAGGGTCGTGGTCCATCGCGCATCCATAGCCCTAGGGTAACGGGAGACGATATGGACCAGCGTCGGTGCAGGCACGAGGCAGAGAAACCCAATTTTTTTTCTTCTCCGAGAGGCGGTTGTTGTTGCGTGGTTTCTCTATGTTACAAAACCGTTCCCCACAAGTTGGCCATACGTGTATGTATAACTATTTGTAGAAAGATATGATCCATAAAAACACTACTTTAGAGAAAAATGTACTCTTGTGGCCATGTACAAGTACAAAATGGCAAAGAAGCAAACTCAACTGAACCCCATGGAACGTATGTTGGCTTGTTTTCTTTCGTCCCGAGAAAGAAAGAAATACTCCTATCCCAAGCGTCTAGGGTTTCGTCACCTCTCGTCGACATTGCTATTGATCTGCCTCGTCTCATGTGGCATTAGGACCAGAAAGACGCGGTGAATTCCTGTCCTTGGCGGCGGGAGGACTCATGCTTCATTTTTAAGTGTTTTTGTGAGTTTGTTTAGGATTTGTGTCCTTGTCCTTAGGACCGCAAGAAAGGGAGGCAAGTTATATCCTCTGAAAACATTGGCACCACACGTACGACCGTGGCCCCTGGCCCAAGTGTTCCTTGGGTTTTGCCACCGGCGGGATGGAGTAAATTGAATACTGACGGGTCATGGGCAGCAGATGAGCAGGTGCAGGCATGATACTCCGTGATAATGAGGGCAACATTTTCTTATCATGCAGGGAACTCTTTTCATGCAGAAATGCTTTGGAGTCGGAGCATAGTGCTTGCATGGAAGTGCTATCAATTGCTATCAAAGGAACGGAGCTTCCCATACTTGTGGGGATGGAGTCCTTAGCAGCTG
Source organism: Triticum monococcum (assembly GCA_034509565.1). NCBI lineage: Eukaryota > Viridiplantae > Streptophyta > Magnoliopsida > Poales > Poaceae > Triticum > Triticum monococcum. Next base: position 745,218,556 of record CM067843.1, on the reverse strand, counting down.
TCAACCTGATAAATGATGAAGCAATAGATAGATTAATTTTTGCCTCTTTGGTATGGGAGATCAAACATTTGAGGAGTCTTCATGAGACTCGTGTGAGGCATACTAATCGTAATCAAAACAAAGTTAGTGATTTTATAGCTAAGTATGTTAGAAGTGAAGGATGAACTCTGGCTTGTCAAAGGTTATTGATCTTTGTACTTCGGACAGTAGCTTTGCTATCACTTGAGTCTGTTTAGAGTTTGTATCCTGCTCAGAAAGACGATGCGGCGGCGCTCTCTAAAGATGGAATAAATTTCTCCCCACCTAGCCCCGATTCAGGCGGTGCCTTTCATGTCGTCGGAGGACGTGTGGAGATGTGTTTTTTATGGATCTCGCAAGATTCGATCGGTGTTTGCCTTTGGTGGACCTGCGTGGATTCGGTCTTCGTTCATCTGCGTTCATGTGTGTACATATTATATCATTTCTATCTACGCTTCTCTATCATTTCTATCTACGCTTCTTTTTTAGCGATGACGGTTGCAGCTCTAGCACGTATGACTTTTTGATTGTCTACTACACCAAAATTTGACCGGCTTCGATGAGGGAGGGGCGATGACGAGGGCACTTCTTTGGCTCGCTCCAGTGCTTGTAGTCGTCGCTAGATGATGTACGTGATATGTATGTATTCCCTCTGTCCCATAATATAGGGCATATGTCCAACGACAATGTGCAAATTTTCTACCGCATCAGTCCGCAGACAGGGGGGACCAGTCCGCGGACACAGATGCAGAAGGCCGCCATCCAACCTAGCCGCATATGTCTGTACTTCCTCTCTTTTTTAGTTCGCGTGATCAAATAGCCGCATACAAAGGGTACAAACGCTCAAATAGCCACATGCGACGGTAGTTCAAATTTACAGAAGTTCAAATATTACATCCCAACATTGTCCCCCCCCCCTTTAATCGCATAATGATGCTCAATCAGATCTTCCTTTGACTGCTCGTGAGTTGGTCGATGCCGAATTTGTTGATGCATTTGAATAAACTTTCCAAATGTGTTCAGATTCTGGTCTGGAAGTTGGATAGGATCACCCATGTTCTCAAATTCGAGAGTTGCGGCAGCATCGTCGCCCTCATCCTCGCATGTTGTGCATGATCACACAACATGTCCACACCTCCCACAAGGTCTTCGGGTCTCATTGTTTAGGGGTCCACAAACAACTGCAAAACGGGTCTGCAAAACTCCAAATGCCCTCTCAACATCCTTTTCTAGCTGCTTCTTGTCTTTGGCAAAGTGAACCTTTATCTGGCCAGCTGGGTTAGAGATGGTGCTGACAAATGTAGTCCACTGAGGATAGATACTGTCAACCAGATAGTAGCCCATGTTGTACTCATGTCCATTGACAGTATAGTGGCAAGGAGGTCAACCTCGCAAACAACGATGATCGCCGCAGCACATTGATGCCATTATGAAACCCAAGCATGCCAAAGAAAGTGTGCCAAATCCAAAGATCCTATGATGCAACTGCTTCAAGAATAGTGATGGGCTTCTTAACATGACTTTGATATTGCCTTTGTAAAGCTTTCGACCAGTTCTTCCATTTCCAATGCATGAAGTCAAGAGATCTAAGCAAATTTGGGCACCCTCTTGCTTCTGAGATTGCTAGGAGCCTCTCGGTGTCTGACACAGTTGGTTATCTCAGGTACCGAGGTCTGAACTGTTGGAAATATGCCCTAGAGGCAATAATAAAAGCATTATTATTATATTTCCTTGTTCATGGTAATTGTCTTTATTCATGCTATAATTGTGTTATCCGGAAATCTTAATGCATGTGTGAATAACAGACACCAACATGTCCCTAGTAAGCCTCTAGTTGACTAGCTCGTTGATCAACAGATAGTCATGGTTTCCTGGCTATGGACATAAGATGTCAATGATAACGAGATCACATCATTAGGAGAATGATGTGATGGACAAGACCCAATCCTAAACATAGCATAAAGATCGTGTAGTTCGTTTTGCTAGAGTTTTGCAATGTCAAGTATCTTTTCCTTAGACCATGAGATCGTGTAACTCCCGGATATCGTAGGAGTGCTTTGGGTATACCAAACGTCACAACGTAACTGGGTGACTATAAAGGTAGACTACGGGTATCTCCAAAAGTATCTGTTGGGTTGACACGGATCAAGACTGGGATTTGTCACTCCGTATGACGGAGAGGTATCACTGGGCCCACTCGGTAATGCATCATCATATTGAGCTCAAAGTGACCAAGTGTCTGGTCATGGGATCATGCATTACGGTACGAGTAAAAGTGACTTGCCGGTAACGAGATTGAACGAGGTATTGGGATACCGACGATCGAATCTCGGGCAAGTAATATATCGATTGACAAAGGGAATTGCATACGGGGTTGATTGAATCCTCGACATCGTGGTTCATCCGATGAGAACATCGTGGAGCATGTGGGAGCCAACATGGGTATCCAGATCCCGCTGTTGGTTATTGACCGGAGAGTCGTCTCGGTCATGTCTGCTTGTCTCCCGAACCCGTAGGGTCTACACACTTAAGGTTCGGTTACGCTAGGGTTGTGAAGATAAGTATATGCAGTAACCCGAATGTTGTTCGGGGTCCCGGATGAGATCCCGGACGTCACGAGGAGTTCCGGAATGGTCCGGAGGTAAAGAATTATATATAGGATGTGCAGTTTCGGCCATCGGGACAAGTTTCGGGGTACCCGGTATTGTACCGGGACCACCGGAAGGGTCCCGGGGGTCCACCGGGTGGGGCCACCTATCCCGGAGGGCCCCATGGGCTGAAATAGGAGGGAACCCAGCCCATAGTGGGCTGGGGCGCCAGCCCCCCCCCCAAGGCCCATGCGCCTAGGGTTGGTGGGGGGGGGGGGAACCCTAAGGGGGGCGCCCCCTTGCTTGGGGGGCAAGCCCCCCACCCCTTGGCCGCCGCTCCCCCTGGTAGATCCCATCTACCAGGGCCGGCGCCCCCTGGCACCCCTATATATAGTGGGGGAGAGGAGGGACTTGATGCCCACGCCTTTGGTGCTTCCCTCTCTCCCTGTTACATCTCTCTCGCTCGTAGTACACGGCGAAGCCCTGCTGTCGTGACGCCCTGCATCCACCACCACGCCGTCGTGCTGCTGGATCTTCATCAACTTCTCCTCTCCCCTTGCTGGATCAAGAAGGAGGAGACGTCTCCCTTCCCGTACGTGTGTTGAACGCGGAGGTGCCGTCCGTTCGGCGCTGGTCATCGGTGATTTGGATCACGTCGTGTTCGACAACATCAACCTCGTTCTAACGAACGCTTCCGCTCGCGATCTACAAAGGTATGTAGATGCATCTCGTGACTCGTTGCTAGATGAACTCCTAGATGATCTTGGTGAAACGAGTAGGAAAATTTTTTGTTTTCTGCAACGTTCTCCAACAGTGGCATCATGAGCTAGGTCTATGCGTAGTTCTTCTTGCGCGAGTAGAACACAATTCGTTGTGGGCGTGGATTTGTCAACCTTCTTGCCGCTACTAGTCTTTTCTTGCTTCAGCGGTATTGTGGGATGAAGCGGCCCGGACCAACCTTACACGTACGCTTACGTGAGACCGGTTCCACCGACTAACATGCACTAGTTGCATAAGGTGGCTGGCGGGTGTCTGTCTCTCCCACTTTAGCTGGAGCGGATTCGATGAACAGGGTCCTTATGAAGGGTAAATAGAAGTTGACAAATCACGTTGTGGCTTTCACGTAGGTAAGAAAACGTTCTTGCTAGAACCCTAATTCAGCCACGTAAAAACTTGCAACAAACAATTAGAGGACGTCTAACTTGTTTTTGCAGCAAGTGGTTTGTGATATGATATGGCCAAAGTTGTGATGATTGATGAATGATCTATATGTGATGTATGAGATGTTCATGATATTGTAATAGGAATCACGACTTGCATGTCGATGAGTATGACAACCGGCAGGAGCCATAGGAGTTGTCTTTATTCTTTTATATGACCTGCGTGTCATTGAGAAACGCCATGTAAATTACTTTGCTTCATTGCTAAACGCGTTAACCATAGTAGTAGAAGTAATAGTTGGCGAGCAACTTCATGGAGACACGATGATGGAGATCATGATGATGGAGATCATGGTGTCAAGCCGATGACAAGATGATCATGGAGCCCCAAGATGGAGATCAAAGGAGCTATGTGATATTGGCCATATCATGTCATGTTTATTATTTGATTGCATGTGATGTTTATCATGTTTTGCATCTTATTTACTTAGAACGGCGGTAGTAAATAAGATGATCCCTCATAACAATTTCAAGAAGTGTTCTCCCCTAACTGTGCGCCGTTGCTAAAGTTCGTCGTTTCGAAGCACCACGTGATGATCGGGTGTGATAGATTCTTACGTTCACATACAACGGGTGTAAGACAGTTTTACACATGCAAAACACTTAGGGTTAACTTGACGAGCCTAGCATGTGCATAGACATGGCCTCGGAACACAGAAGACCGAAAGGTCGAGCATGAGTCGTATAGAAGATGCGATCAACATGAAGATGTTCACCGACGTTGACTAGTCCGTCTCACGTGATGATCGGACACGGCCTAGTTAACTCGGATCATGTAATACTTAGATGACTAGAGGGATGTCTAATCTAAGTGGGAGTTCATTATAATTTGATTAGATGAACTTTATTATCATGAACATTAGTCTAAAAATTATTTTACAATATGTCTTGTAGATCAAATGGCCAACGTAGTCCTCAACTTCAACGCGTTCCTAGAGAAAACCAAGCTGAAAGACGATGGCAGCAACTATACGGACTGGGTCCGAAACCTGAGGATCATCCTCATAGCTGCCAAGAAAGATTACGTCCTACAAGCACCGCTAGGTGAAGCTCCCGTCCCACAGAACCAAGACGTTATGAACGCTTGGCAGACACGTGTTGACGACTACTCCCTCGTTCAGTGCGGCATGCTTTACAGTTTAGAACCGGGGCTCCAAAAGCGTTTTGAGAGACATAGAGCATATGAGATGTTCGAAGAGCTGAAAATGGTTTTCCAAGCTCATGCCCGGATCGAGAGATATGAAGTCTCCGATAAGTTCTTCAGCTGTAAGATGGAGGAAAATAGTTCTGTCAGTGAGCACATACTCACTATGTCTGGATTACATAACCGCTTGTCTCAGCTGGGAGTCAATCTCCCGGACGATGCGGTCATTGACAGAATCCTCCAGTCGCTTCCACCAAGCTACAAGAGCTTTGTGATGAACTTCAACATGCAGGGGATGCAAAAGACCATTCCTGAGGTGTTTGCAATGCTGAAATCAGCAGAGGTAGAAGTCAAGAAGGAACATCAAGTGTTGATGGTCAATAAAACCACTAAGTTCAAGAAGGGCAAGGGTAAGAAAGCCTTCAAGAAGGACGGCAAGGAAGTTGCCGCGCCTGGCAAGCAAGCTGCCGGGAAGAAGCCAAAGAATGGACCCAAGCCCGAGACTGAGTGCTTTTATTGCAAGGGAAGCGGACACTGGAAGCGGAACTGCCCCAAATACTTAGCAGACAAGAAGGCCGGCAAAACAAAAGGTATATATGATATACATGTAATTGATGTGTACCTTACCAGTAATCGTAGTAGCTCTTGGGTATTTGATACCGGTGCAGTTGCTCACATTTGTAACTCACAACAGGAACTACGGAATAGGCGGAGACTGGCGAAGGACGAGGTGACGATGCGCGTCGGGAATGGTTCCAAAGTCGATGTGATCGCCGTCGGCACGCTACCTCTTCATTTACCTACGGGATTAGTTTTAAACCTCAATAATTGTTATTTAGTACCAGCTTTGAGCATGAACATTGTATCGGGATCTCGTTTAATTCGAGATGGCTACTCATTTAAATCGGAGAATAATGGTTGTTCTATTTATATGAGAGATATGTTTTATGGTCATGCTCCTATGGTGAATGGTTTATTCTTTATGAATCTCGAACGTAATGATACACATGTTCATAGTGTGAGTACCAAAAGATGTAAGGGTGATAACGATAGTCCCACATACTTGTGGCATTGCCGCCTTGGTCACATAGGTGTCAAACGCATGAAGAAGCTCCATGCAGATGGACTTTTAGAGTCTCTTGATTATGAATCATTTGACACGTGCGAACCATGCCTTATGGGTAAAATGACCAAGACTCCGTTCTCAGGAACAATGGAGCGAGCAACCAACTTATTGGAAATCATACATACTGATGTGTGCGGTCCAATGAGTGTTGAGGCTCGCGGTGGCTATCGTTATGTTCTCACCCTCACTGATGATTTGAGTAAATATGGATATATTTACTTAATGAAACACAAGTCTGAAACCTTTGAAAAGTTCAAGGAATTTCAGAGTGAGGTTGAGAATCAACGTGACAGGAAAATCAAGTTTCTACGATCAGATCGTGGAGGAGAATACTTGAGTCATGAATTTGGCACACACTTAAGAAAATGTGGAATAGTTTCACAACTCACGCCGCCTGGAACACCTCAGCGTAACGGTGTGTCCGAACGTCGTAATCGCACTCTATTAGATATGGTGCGGTCTATGATGTCTCTTGCCGATTTACCACTATCTTTTTGGGGCTATGCTTTAGAGACTGCTGCATTCACTTTAAATAGGGCTCCGTCAAAATCCGTTGAGACGACACCATTTGAATTATGGTTTGGAAAGAAACCTAAGTTGTCGTTTCTAAAAGTTTGGGGATGCGATGCTTATGTCAAGAAACTTCAACCTGAAAAGCTCGAACCCAAGTCGGAAAAATGCGTCTTCATAGGATACCCAAAAGAAACTATTGGGTATACCTTCTACCTTAGATCCGAAGGCAAGATCTTTGTTGCCAAGAATGGATCCTTTCTAGAGAAAGAGTTTCTCTCGAAAGAAGTAAGTAGGAGGAAAGTAGAACTTGATGAAGTACTACCTCTTGAACCGGAAAATGGCGCAACTCAAGAAAATGTTCCTGAGGTGCCAGCACCGACTAGAGAGGAAGTTAATGATAATGATCAAGATACTTCTGATCAAGCTCCTACTGAAATTCGAAGGTCCACAAGGACACGTTCCGCACCAGAGTGGTACGGCAACCCTGTCTTGGAGATCATGTTGTTAGACAACGGTGAACCTTCGAACTATGAAGAAGCGATGGCGGGCCCGGATTCCGACAAATGGCTAGAAGCCATGAAATCCGAGATAGGATCCATGTATGAAAACGAAGTATGGACTTTAACTGACTTGCCCGTTGAACGGCGAGCCATAGAAAATAAATGGATCTTTAAGAAGAAGACAGACGCGGATGGTAATGTGACCATCTATAAAGCTCGGCTTGTCGCTAAGGGTTATCGACAAGTTCAAGGGGTTGACTACGATGAGACTTTCTCACCGGTAGCGAAGCTAAAGTCCGTCCGAATCATGTTAGCAATTGCCGCGTTTTACGATTATGAAATATGGCAAATGGACGTCAAAACGGCATTCCTTAATGGTTTCCTTAAGGAAGAATTGTATATGATGCAGCCGGAAGGTTTTGTCGATCCTAAGAATGCTGACAAGGTGTGCAAGCTCCAACGCTCGATTTATGGGCTGGTGCAAGCATCTCGGAGTTGGAACATTCGCTTTGATGAGATGATCAAAGCGTTTGGGTTTACACAAACTTATGGAGAAGCCTGTGTTTACAAGAAAGTGAGTGGGAGCTCTGTAGCATTTCTCATATTATATGTAGATGACATACTTTTGATGGGAAATGATATAGAACTCTTGGACAGCATTAAGGCCTACTTGAATAAGAGTTTTTCAATGAAGGACCTTGGAGAAGCTGCTTATATATTAGGTATCAAAATCTATAGAGATAGATCGAGACGCCTCATAGGTCTTTCACAAAGTACATACCTTGATAAGATATTGAAGAAGTTCAATATGGATCAGTCTAAGAAGGGGTTCTTGCCTGTGTTACAAGGTATGAAATTGAGCTCAGCTCAAAGTCCGACCACGGCAGAAGAAATAGAAGAGATGAGTGTCATCCCCTATGCCTCAGCCATAGGTTCTATTATGTATGCCATGCTGTGTACCAGACCTGATGTAAACCTTGCCGTAAGTTTGGTAGGAAGATACCAAAGTAATCCCGGCAAGGAACACTGGACAGCGGTCAAGAATATCCTGAAGTACCTGAAAAGGACTAAGGAGATGTTTCTCATTTATGGAGGTGACGAAGAGCTCGTCGTAAAGGGTTACGTCGACGCTAGCTTCGACACAGATCCGGATGACTCTAAGTCACAAACCGGATACGTGTATATTTTGAATGGAGGGGCAGTAAGCTGGTGCAGTTGCAAGCAGAGCGTCGTGGCGGGATCTACATGTGAAGCGGAGTACATGGCAGCCTCGGAGGCAGCACATGAAGCAATTTGGGTGAAGGAGTTCATCACCGACCTCGGAGTCATACCCAATGCGTCGGGGCCGATCAAGCTCTTCTGTGACAACACTGGAGCTATTGCACTTGCCAAGGAGCCCAGGTTTCACAAGAAGACAAGGCACATCAAGCGTCGCTTCAACTCCATTCGTGAAAATGTTCAGGATGGAGACATAGATATTTGTAAAGTACATACGGACCTGAATGTAGCAGATCCGTTGACTAAACCTCTCCCTAGGGCAAAACATGATCAACACCAGAATTCCATGGGTGTTCGATTCATCACAATGTAACTAGATTATTGGCTCTAGTGCAAGTGGGAGACTGTTGGAAATATGCCCTAGAGGCAATAATAAAAGCATTATTATTATATTTCCTTGTTCATGGTAATTGTCTTTATTCATGCTATAATTGTGTTATCCGGAAATCGTAATGCATGTGTGAATAACAGACACCAACATGTCCCTAGTAAGCCTCTAGTTGACTAGCTCGTTGATCAACAGATAGTCATGGTTTCCTGGCTATGGACATAAGATGTCAATGATAACGAGATCACATCATTAGGAGAATGATGTGATGGACAAGACCCAATCCTAAACATAGCATAAAGATCGTGTAGTTCGTTTTGCTAGAGTTTTGCAATGTCAAGTATCTTTTCCTTAGACCATGAGATCGTGTAATTCCCGGATACCGTAGGAGTGCTTTGGGTATACCAAACGTCACAACGTAACTGGGTGACTATAAAGGTAGACTACGGGTATCTCCAAAAGTATCTGTTGGGTTGACACGGATCAAGACTGGGATTTGTCACTCCGTATGACGGAGAGGTATCACTGGGCCCACTCGGTAATGCATCATCATATTGAGCTCAAAGTGACCAAGTGTCTGGTCATGGGATCATGCATTACGGTACGAGTAAAAGTGACTTGCCGGTAACGAGATTGAACGAGGTATTGGGATACCGACGATCGAATCTCGGGCAAGTAATATATCGATTGACAAAGGGAATTGCATACGGGGTTGATTGAATCCTCGACATCGTGGTTCATCCGATGAGAACATCGTGGAGCATGTGGGAGCCAACATGGGTATCCAGATCCCGCTGTTGGTTATTGACCGGAGAGTCGTCTCGGTCATGTCTGCTTGTCTCCCGAACCCGTAGGGTCTACACACTTAAGGTTCGGTTACGCTAGGGTTGTGAAGATAAGTATATGCAGTAACCCGAATGTTGTTCGGGGTCCCGGATGAGATCCCGGACGTCACGAGGAGTTCCGGAATGGTCCGGAGGTAAAGAATTATATATAGGATGTGCAGTTTCGGCCATCGGGACAAGTTTCGGGGTACCCGGTATTGTACCGGGACCACCGGAAGGGTCCCGGGGGTCCACCGGGTGGGGCCACCTATCCCGGAGGGCCCCATGGGCTGAAATAGGAGGGAACCCAGCCCATAGTGGGCTGGGGCACCAGCCCCCCCCCAAGGCCCATGCGCCTAGGGTTGGTGGGGGGGGGGAACCCTAAGGGGGGCGCCCCCTTGCTTGGGGGGCAAGCCCCCCACCCCTTGGCCGCCGCCCCCCCTGGTAGATCCCATCTACCAGGGCCGGCGCCCCCCCTGGCACCCCTATATATAGTGGGGGAGAGGAGGGACTTGATGCCCACGCCTTTGGTGCTTCCCTCTCTCCCTGTTACATCTCTCTCGCTCGTAGTACACAGCGAAGCCCTGCTGTCGTGACGCCCTGCATCCACCACCACGCCGTCGTGCTGCTGGATCTTCATCAACTTCTCCTCTCCCCTTGCTGGATCAAGAAGGAGGAGACGTCTCCCGTCCCGTACGTGTGTTGAACGCGGAGGTGCCGTCCGTTCGGCGCTGGTCATCGGTGATTTGGATCACGTCGTGTTCGACAACATCAACCTCGTTCTAACGAACGCTTCCGCTCGCGATCTACAAAGGTATGTAGATGCATCTCGTGACTCGTTGCTAGATGAACTCCTAGATGATCTTGGTGAAACGAGTAGGAAAATTTTTTGTTTTCTGCAACGTTCTCCAACATGAACACCTCGACCACGGTAGTTGCAAACCTGACCATGGCATTTCCACAGGTGTTCTAACATCAGTAGGTACTCATCCCACGAATCAACGATCATGCCATATGCAAGCATCCAGAGTGCGGTCTTGCACTTCTGGTAACCAGAAAAGCAAAACGTTCCCTGGATGTTCTTCTTCAGGATGAAGTAGTCATCCTAGGACCGGACGCCATGATACAAGCGATTGAAGACAGTCTTGCGTATCTGAAAACACCAATGAAAATGCTCAGCACATAGTGCATCGTGGGCAAAGTAGTCAGCCATCAGTGTCAAATGGTTGCGCGCCCTGTTACGGTTGAGCACTCGATGATCCTTGACCGAGCCCTTGAAATTGAGAACATGGTCCTCCGCACGCTCTACGTGTTCAAGGACCGCCTGCATCATCCATGTCTCATCGGAGTACTCCTCCTCGTCTGACGAGCCGTCAGAAGACTCAACATAATGCTCATATATGTACTCCAAATCATAATCCATTGCTAGAAAGAAGAATTGAAAGTTGTTTTTAGCTCCAGCGATTCATCGAACAGTTGCCGGGCATGGTGAGTATGGCAGTAGAGGATGGTACCTGGCGGGGCGGTCGGAGGAGAGGGGTTGAATGGCGACGGAGGAGAAGGGGGGTGGAGCCTTGGTGGAGCGCTGGAGGTGATGGAGACGTACAATTCTGGCAGGGGTGTGGCGTGGCACAGCGGCAACGAAGGCTAGAGAGAAAGAAGGAAGTAGAGAAAATGGGGAGGATGAAGTCGCGGGATCCGGGAAGGATTTTGGGTGAGCCGGGATGTTGGATCCCAATGTTTCGGGTATCCGGACTCCCAAAAGCTCCCAACGTTTGTCCCGGGTTTACGAGAGAAAATGCGCCCGGATCGCCCTGCGGATCGATACAGACCCACGTTGGGTGACTTTCGCGGTTCGGACAGATGCAGGCGGTTTGTCGGCAGTCAAAAACACTCATATATTATCGAACGGTGCACTAATGTTTACTACTCCCTCCGTTCCAAATTACTTGTCACAGATATGGATGTATCTAAATATATTTTAGTTTAGATACGTCCATTTATGCGACGAGTAATTTGAAACGGAGGGAGTACATTTGATGGTTGACAAATATATGAAAAGTTTTTTTAAAGCTGTACGAAATGGCAAGGAAGCGCTCTACAACAATAACAATAAACAATCATTTCCTGAACCAATCTATGGTTGGATGGTTAGAGGGACTGTGGTATCTTCAGTCCATCAGGGTTCAAATCCTCGTGCTTGCATTTATTTCTGAATTTATTTCAGGATTTCCGGCGATGCGCATTCAGTGGGAGGAGACGTTCCCGTCGACGACGAGGTGCCTACGGGAGGTGCTCATAAGGATAGGTGTGTGTATGTGCATGTATAGGGGTGGGTGCATATGCGTGTATGTGAGAGCTTGCGTCTGTCTTTGTAAAAAAACAATCATGTGACATGCTCCCGCAAAAAAAAAACAGCAAACAATCATGTGACATGAGGTTTTTTTTCTTCTCTATTGTGTGTGTACGCGTGTGCCGTCCGGCGCATGTTGGAGGGAGGGAGCGAGCGAGCAACCGACAGGATGATGGAGGAGCACTGCGCGGTTTGCGGCGTTGCGGGAGACGGCAGCTTTGTTCTTTTTCGTTTGTTGGATGGGTTCCCCAGGCACATGCATGCAGCAGCTGTACTCGTTGCCTTGGATCTCACGCCCCGTGGACCAGATCTCATCGCCGACCCGGCCCGGCCACCCATGGCCTGACACGCGCGCACGACGAGCCGACCACCTCCTGTCTCCAGTGCGTGCCTGCGTGCGTGCCATGATATTTTCTGCGGCGAAATTACCGAATCGCCCCTCCCTCCCTTTGTATGCGTGGGGTGAGGTGAGAGGGAAGGCCGTTGGATTTTCTTTTGATCTGGATGGAAAGAAGGCCGTTAGATCTGGAATGGGTCGTTAGTGGCGTCACTGATGGGCGGGCCTGTAGGCATCCAGCCCATGAGTTGAGCCGTTATGTATGATGCGCGGGCCTCGAAGCATCCAGCCCATGAGTTGAGCCGTTTTTTCCCAAGCCAAAATTTTGCCATATGTGTGTAGCGGTTAGACTAGTCATAATGGGTAGTAATTTAGACTAGTTCATATTACTATCTCTATACTGAAGAGTAACTTATGTGTGGTGTCATGCAACACTTTATTTATTATTAGGTTGTAGACTCATTTTGTCTTGGTATGTGTGATGTCACAGTAACTAGCTATGTTACTACATGCTCCTCTTTTCTCATTAATTGCTCGCCACGTCATCTATTTTGCCTAGAGATGTATGATGTTATCATCTATGTTACTCCCATAGTGGGTAGCGGTTACTCTTACGCCGTGCGGCGTTGCTTTCGGTTACCGGCAACTAGTGTTTTTCTTGTCGCCAACTAGTGTTTGCATGACTTTGCTGCCTTTTGCGAAAGGTTTGGTTTCGTTAATGAGATTGGAGGAAACCCCCTCTTTTAGTAAAAAAAAATGGTGAAGAGTGATATTCCAACACACCAGGATTTAAATCTTGGTGTTCGCATTTAGTCTGGATTTATTTGAGATTTTTGGTGAAGTTTTTGCCGACTGTGAGGCGCCTATAATGATTTCGTAAAATCTCAACATGATATGCCGGTTAGACTCTTGAAGGTGCTCATAGGGATAGAGTGTACGTTCATAGAAGTGATTGTATGCACGTATGTATGAACACCTGCGTCTGTACCATGTTAAAAAAAAAACTAGTGTTTTTTCATTACAACTAGTTTTGTCGTGAAATTGCTCATTCACAGGCACCATAGGGCTTTGTTACACCTACGTAATTATCCTACGTAAAGCCATGTGAACGCTGGTTTGGGTGATTCCCCCCTCAAGGATTTGAAGCTTTTAAATGGTTGTAGCTCTACAATGCGTCGGTTGCAACACACGTCGTAGTTCCAACGAAAATGTTTGTCGCAGTTGCAACAAAAATTCACCATGTTTGTACCCCCGACGTCGGCCTGTTTCAGCAAATTTCCATCATGGTTGTAGTCTGACATCGGCCAGTTCCAGCACATTGTCGCGTTCTACAACCTTTGGCTTGACGGTCGCAGCTCTGGCCATCGCTGATCGCACCTGTTGGCTTGCCGGCCGTAGCATCCGGTGCTCGCCCTGTCGTGCACGGCCATGGCAACCGCCCTCAGTCGTCGTCCTGCAGACGGCTTGTTGAAGCGCGCGATGAGCCTAAAAAATCCAGTGGTTAGCAATTGGGCGCGCGAGGGAAGGGGGTGGGGATGCAGCGGGGCGCGCGAGGGACACGGCGGCACTCAAGCTCACCGGTCGGTGGTTGCTCGCCGCGATTAGAGAAGTTGAGAACAGAAAGAAGAAAGGGAGGAGGTCAGGCCAGCCATCGAGAGGGGAAGAAGGTTAGTTGAAGAAAAAAAAATTGAGGATCATACACGGGAGACGTACGATCCTGTTGACCGAACGCGCGCGGCGCAACCGATCCAAAGCTTCCGCCGGTTCGCCGGGCACAAACGTTTACCTTATTATTTACGGTGACACCATCTCGAGCTCAGTCGGCTGCCACATCTAAGCGACGGTCACAATGAAAAAGCCCGTAGTAGCTGCACCGATCAACCTGCTTACACCTCAACATTGTCATGCGCCACAGCCCGCCGTAGACAGAGGTAAGCGCCATTGGTCAGAGAGGAGTAACACGGCGGCGAAGTGTGGTGTGAGTGTGTTAATTATTGTGTGGCCTGGCGCGGGGTGGCAAGTGCCGTGTCGGCCGTGTGCGTGAGCAAGGGCTGTTATGTAGCCAGGTCCTGTAACTGAAACAATTAAGTCTGAAGAAAGAAATACTACATCTCTGAACTCTTTTCCTGCAACTCTCTCTCTCAGTTTGCTTCTTCTTCTTCTCCTACAAGTCAGGCTAGCTACGATCTCACGCCGGCAATCACACCGGCCAGGGGACACAACGCACCTCCACCGGCAACGTTGCGGCCATGCACGGTGTTCCGTCTCTGCTGAGGCCTTACCGGAGAAGCCGCGGCCAGTCATGTCGCCCCCCGCCTCAGCCTACGCTGCTGCTCCTCGGAATCGAGCGATGCGATCTAATTTATGAGGCAACTGGGAAATAGCAAACCTAATCAGATTGATCGCTTGGTCCATCTTGAAATCATGATGTTCAGTAATTGCATCTCATACTGGACGCACAAGAAGATTATGATCTGATGAGTAGAGAACCGGAGACAGATTTCACATGGCACTTGAAACACGAGCTTAATTATCAACTAGCAGACGTCGATGCAGCCAAGGTACTCGTCCTCGCAGCCGCCGTAGCCGCACGGAACGCTCCGCTGCCGCTGGCTCGTCGTCTGCAGCGGCGATGACGTGGCCGCCGTCACGGTGGCGCAGCCGGCTGACGCCTGCTGGCACGCCAGCATCTCCCCGACGCAGCCGTGCAAGCACTGGTCTGCCGCCTCGGTCTCCCTGCCGGACCCGTTGTTGGCAGCCACTAGTGCCCGGCGGCAGCTCGCCGGCGCCACCAGCACGGACAGGATGACGACGACGACGGCAACCGTCCCCGACGTAGAAACCATGCCGACGACGTGGCAAGAGGCGCGGCCGTTATGAACTGCGACGTGGATTCGTCGTGGAAGCTGATCGTTCAGTGCAACGTCCATTGCCTAGTTGAAGGCTTTTAAGGATTGTGTGATGGCGCACGAGTAACGCGTCATGGCCACCAGTTTCTCACCGGAATTGGTTGATTGGGGCGGTCGCTCACGCACACCACGTCAGGGGGAAATGCCCTGAAAACCCTGACCTCGTGCGGTCATCCGGTTAGAAAAAACTCGATTATTTGAGGCAGTGTTTTTGAGATCGGGTGTGTGTGTGTTCAGAGACGCTTGCCATCAGCACCTCCACGTTGTTCCACCGATGACTGTAAGTTCAACCCCTCCTTACTTGTTTGAGATTAGATCTATGAGTATGTGGTAGATCAAATGGTAGTGCTGATGTTCTGGTAGCATGCTAAGTTTTGTTTGTCGGCATTGATGATGTTCATGTTGTTTTTCATGTTGGTTTTGATGATGATCAGGGCATGTGTAGGATGGTAGTACACAAGTATGGTCGATAGCTCGAAATTCCATGGTTTGCTTTGAGCTTGTTAGATGTGGCAGCGTGTTGAACTCCATGGTTTGCTTTGAGCTTCAAGGTTAGTCCATGTGTAGAATGTCGATTGTTTTTGTTTTTCTGTAGTGTGTTGAACTAATCTCAATGCTAAGAGATTGTACACTGGTAGAAAACAGGGTTTTGGTTCAGGCAGGGCAAGCCCATTAGTCCCGGTCCAGTCATAAATCGGGACCCATGGGGGCATTCGTCCCGGTTCTTTAGCCCAGGGGGCCGGCCGGAAACTCGTGGGCATTGGTCCCGGTTCGTATGGACCCATTTGTCCTGGTTCTAGGCACGAACCGGGACCAATGGGCCTCGCTCTTGGCCCACATACATTGGTCCCGGTTCGTGGCAAGAACCGGGACAGAAGGGGGAGCTTTAGTCCCGGTTCGTGCGACGAACCGGGACAAATGAGTTGCCTATATATACCCCGTCGCCGCAGCAGAGCATTCCACAGTGCTATGTTTTTTCTGGCCGGCGAGGAGAGGGCATTTGGGTGCTCTAGCTCACCTCCTATGCACATTAAGTGTTCGATGAAATGCCCGAGCTACGCTAGTTAAGCTTTCTCCTCTCGAAGCTCGACCTCGAAGCTCCATTTTCCCCAAGATTTGCATAGGTTTAGCGGTCTGTCACGTCACGTCCCCGTCTTCACCGCCGTCGATCGCCCGCGCCGATCTCGTCGCCGGCACCACCGTGGTGAGCCTCTTGTTCTTATTTTCTTTCTGATTTTCTTACTTTAGATAGATACTTGTCTGATTTTCTTACTGTAACATCCCAAATTTTCAATTTGGAATGTTATACATTAGATCATCATGCATATCATATTTTATTTGCCTTTGATTTTGATCCTAGAAAATCCTAAACAACTCAAGGACCCAAGGAGAGAGTTGGGGATTTCGTTATTTACGTATGTGAGTTTTCTCAAATTATGTAAACAGGATCATTTGATTTTATTTATTTTATCATCAATTATTTCTATTACAAAAATATGCGAGAGGGAATAAAATGTATTTCCCAAAATATAGTAATATTGAGGATTTAATAAAAAAATCAAATAAGATTTATTTCGGAGTTTTTTGGTATTTTTATTTGAATTTAGGAAAAATACGCGTTTTTCAAAGTTGTAGTTTGGGCCCAAATAGATATTCACTTTATCGGGCTTGATTTTAGGACCCGGCAAAATTTATTTCGCGATTTTTGGAGTCCGTTTAGTATTTCTTTTTATTTTTCTTCCGAGCGGAATTATTTAAAAAAAAGAGGAACCGACTCTGGGCCGTACCCGAGCGGGACACCGCCCGGGGCAGCCTTTAAATACCCGCGCCCCCGGGCCAGAGAAGCCCACAACCGCCCCAGCCCCGCCGTCGCCGCCGTCGCCGGAGCGCGCCTTCCAAGGTTCGCCGACACGCCTCGTTTTCCGTGTGAAAAAAAGAGAGGAAATTTTTTTCTTTTCTGTTCGTCGCTTGTCTTTTTCGTCGGATTTTCCGCGGTTATTTTCTGATCGCGATTTCTGATCCGATTTTCATTTTAGTATAACTTTTCGCCCGTTTATCAGAATTAGGCGATTCAAGCGCCTGGAGTTTTGTCTCGAAACCCTCTTTCCGAATAACCAACTTGAACAAGTTTTTGCTATAGTAAAATTTAACCTAGATCCAGATTACTAGAACGAAGTTGTTTTCTTTCGTCATTTGATTTCTTTTGCTTCGTTCGATTTGATTCTTTTTGCAAACCAGGGTTCTTAAGTTGAACTTTCTGGTTAGATCTTCTATTTGAGTTTTACCTGTGCATTAGATGAGTACTTATTGTATGCTTGTTTGTTTGTCTGCGATAGAATACCCGGAGTGCGCCGCCTGTTACTTCGAATCTCTAGGTTTCGCGGATCATCAGCAAGGCAAGTAACACTTTGATCATACCTTTTCTACAACCCAGTTTTATTGCATTAGATCAATCTTCACACATTGCATGATTAGGATCTAATTAAATTGTGGGATGGGAAGTAGATGAGGTAGTACCTATTACCTGTTTATTATGAAACCTTTGGGAGTTACTTCTACGTTTGCTTATTATGTCATGCTATGCTAGTAGACGTGGATTGGGTGAGTGATATCCATGTCAGATGTGAGTTTGATAATTTTTAATGGTTTATTTAAGGTGGCAACTTAAATACACATCTGGGTGAATTGAGGCACCTGGTTTCTATCAGGACTTGCCTGTTTTCTTTTGGACCGCCACCCAGGCTCAAAGGGATCATGATATTATTCATACTAGAAACTTCCGTGTGCAGCCACAAGCCATTATGGGCTCTGGCATAGTTGATTAAGTTGTACGAACTCTTACAGTGGTAGACTAGCAGATGTAGGGGATGTAGGTGGTACGGTCTACCCGATCATAAGGTGCTAGCGCTTCTGAAAGGCTATGTCTCGGTCATCCGTTTCTCAAACACCATGTAGTGCGAGAAATCCAACGGAGGCGATCGAGTCTTGTGGGGAAAAGTGCGCAAACCTCTGCAGAGTGTAATAAACTAATAATGATTAGCCATGTCCCCGGTTATGGACAACTTGAGTATCTGGTACTTGGATTATCATGTGAATCTCAACATGTTACTTTAAAACTAATTTTGATGGGTTTGTTTAATGATGATTTATAATTGGGATTGAGGATGCTGTCAACCATTCTCAATGTTTAACAACCACCATAATAGTAAATAAATTTATTCTTTTGAAGTAGGGAAAAATTGGCTTTACGCAAAAACTGTAACCATAAAGCTTCACACCAGCCAAATATGCATATAGTATAGCTGTTGCATTCCATTACTCTCTATGTGTTACCTTGCCAGCATATTCCATGTGCTGACCCGTTTTCGGGCTGCAACGTTAATATTGCAGACTTTTCAGACGACGATTAAGGAGTTTAGGTCGTGGTTCCACTACTAGAAAAAGGGCTATAGATGGAATTGACACTAATGGCGCACCAGACATGCGGTGCGCCATTTGACGTGGTGCGCCATTAGTAACAAATTGTTTTTTTCATTTTTTTCTCAAAACTACTAATGGCGCACCAGTGGATAGTGCGCCATTAGTAGTTGAACTACTAATGGCACACCACATCCACGGTGCGCCATTAGTAATTTTTTTTCAAATTTTGTTTTTATTTTTTTAAATTTTATTTTCAAAAAATACTAATGGCGCACCGTGGGAGTGGTGCGCGCCATTAGTAAGTTGAACTACTAATGGCGCACCACTCCCACGGTGCGCCATTAGTAACTTGGCCATTACTGCACCCCCCCCCCCCCGGTGGACCGCCTTTTCCAGTTCAAAAATAAATAAAAGAAAATGATGTAAATGTCAAAAAAAATAAAAGAAAATAAGTTTCCCATGTGATATGTGGTCTACTTGTTGGGAAAATTTACAAATATGAATTTTGACTGTATTTGCAAAATATCTCTGAAATTTAGTAAAACGGGTATAACTTTTGCATATGAACTCGGATTAAAAAGTTTTTTATATGAAAAATCATCTACTCGAAAAGTTAAATCCGAATTTAACGGGGGAACCCCGTTAAACATTTTCAAAATTCCCAAAAACCTAACAGAAAAAAAGTTACGGGGCTTTTAAGATCTACAGGCAAAAAAATTCAAAAAATTTCAAACTTACTAGTGGCGCACCATTTGCTAGGTGCGCCACTAGTAACAGAAAAAAAAATATAAATTTTCGAAAAAAGTTTATTTTTTTTCCAAAATATGATACGTAATATGACCGGGAAGTTTGAAATATATTTTCAAAATTTCATGATACTCATGAACATTAACAAACTCCTAGACATCAAGAAGGGTTAATAGAATTGATATGATAGATATATCAACAAGTGCGTGTGAAGTGAGCTGGTGCTGGGGTTGGATAGAACTACGAAGTTAAGTGTGCTCGGGCTAGAGTAGTGTGAGGATGGGTGACCTTATGGGAAGTTTGACCACAGAGTGCGATTTGACTTGAGATTAAGCAAATTGACCCCATATTAAGCCATAATGACTTGAGATTAAGAAAAAAAATATAAAAAATTTTGAAATTTTTTTTTTGAATTTTTTTACTAATGGCGCACTTCTATGTAGTGCGCCATTAGTATGCCAAAGCACCTGGGTATAGATGGCCCCCTGCGAGGCATACTAATGGCGCACCGTGCACTATACTAATGGCGCACCAGCGGTGCGCCATTAGTATACCAGATACTAATGGCGCACCAGAGGTGCGCCATTAGTAAATAATACTAATGGCGTGCTACTAATGGCGCACCAGTAGTGTGCCATTAATGGGCAAAACCGGTGCGCCATTAGTAGCCCTTTTCCTAGTAGTGTTCTATACTCAGTGATGCCGTTGGAGTTGATGGACTCACTTATCTTCCAAGCCTTCCGCTGTTATCGTTATTAGATGGCCTTAAGCCATATTTATTGTAATAAGTTCTCTTTTGAGACATCTGATGTAATAAGTGTGTGATTGCTACTCTGCTATAAATCCTCCGAGTACTGTGTGGTGTCAGCATTACTGATCCAGGGATGACACCGGAGCACAGAGATCAGACTGTTTGAGGTCTGGTCGCTACACTTACTTTTGACACACATAATTATATATAATGCACGCAGGTGAACCGACAATGGATGTACGGTGACAGACACACCTCCGAGTACATTGAGGGCGTGCATGAATTTCTCGAAGTGGCTGAGGCAAACAAGCAGAATGGTTTTATGTGTTGTCCATGCCCTAAATGTGGGAATACGATGTCTTACTCTAACCGGAAAATCATGCACACCCACCTGCTTTACAAGGGTTTCATGCCACACTATAATGTTTGGATGAGGCGCGGAGAAATAGGGGTTATGATGGAAGACAGCGAAGAAGAAGATGACGATGACAACTATGTGCCCCCTGAATACGGTGATGCTGCAACGGGGGGAGCTACTGAAGATCAAGAGGAACCAGACGACGTGCCCGATGATGCTGCAACGAGGGAAGCTGCTGAAGATCAAGAGGAACCAGACGATGTGCCCGATGATGATGATCTCTGCCGGGTGATTGTCGATGCAAGGACGCAATGCGAAAGTCAAAAGGAGAAGCTGAAGTTCGATTGCATGTTAGAGGATCACAAAAAAAGGGTTGTACCCCAATTGCGAAGATGGCAACACAAAGCTCGGTCCCGTACTAGAATTGCTGCAGTGGAAGGCAGAGAATGATGTGCCTGGCAAAGGATTTGAGAAGCTACTGAAAATATTGAAGAAGAAGCTTCCAAAGGATAACGAATTGGCCGACAGTACGTACGCAGCAAAGAAGGTCGTATGCCCTCTAGGATTGGAGGTGCAGAAGATACATGCATGCCCTAATGACTGCATCCTCTACCGCGGTGCGTACAAGGATTTAAACGCATGCCCGGTATGCGGTGCATAGCGGTATAAGATCAGACGAGATGATCCTGGTGATGTTGACGGCAAGCCCCGCAGGAAGAGGGTTCCTGCGAAGGTGAAGTGGTATGCTCCTATAATACCATGGTTGAAACGACTGTTCAGAAACAAAGAGCATGCCAAGTTGATGCGATGGCACAGTGAGGACCGTAAGAAATACGGGAACTTGAGAGCACCCGCTGACGGGTCGCAGTGGAGAAAAATCGAGAGAAAGTACTGGGCTGAGTTTGCAGGTGACCCAAGGAATGTATGGTTTGCTTTAAGCGCGGATAGCATTAATCCTTTTGGGGAGCAGAGCAGCAATCACAACACCTGACCCGTGACTCTATGTATGTATAACCTTCCTCCTTGGATGTGCATGAAGCGGAAGTTCATTATGATGCCAGTTCTCATCCAAGGCCCTAAGTAACCCGGCAACGACATTGATGTGTACCTAAAGCCATTAGTTGAAGAACTTTTACAGCTGTGGAATGGAAACAGTGTACGTGCGTGGGATGAGCACAAACAGCAGGAATTTAACCTGCACACATTGCTGTTTGTAAACATCAACTATTGGCCCGCTCTCAGTAACCTTTCAGGACAGGCAAACAAGGGATCCCACGCATGCACACACTGTTTAGCTGATACCGAAAGTATATACCTGGACAAATGCAGGAAGAATGTGTACCTGGGCCATCGTCGATTTCTTTCGACCAACCATCAATGTCGAAAGAAAGGCAAGCGTAATCTTTGGAAAGGGTTCCGGCAGACTAGCTGTTCCGAATGACGCTGAGGGACGCGCACCCATGTGGAAGAAGAAATCTATATTTTGGAACCT
This sequence comes from Triticum monococcum, assembly GCA_034509565.1. Taxonomy (NCBI): domain Eukaryota; kingdom Viridiplantae; phylum Streptophyta; class Magnoliopsida; order Poales; family Poaceae; genus Triticum; species Triticum monococcum. The sequence goes on along the minus strand of CM067843.1, from coordinate 745,196,650 downwards.
ACCCTATTGGAAAGACCTAGAGGTCCGCTCTTCGATCGACGTGATGCACATTACGAAGAACCTTTGTGTGAACCTGCTAGGCTTCTTGGGCGTGTGTGGGAAGACAAAAGATACAACTGAGTCACGGGAGGACCTGCAATGTTTGCATGAATGATACGTCTCCAACGTATCTATAATTTTTGATTGCTCCATGCTACATTATCTACTATTTTGGACATTATTGGGTTTTATTTCCCACTTTTATATTATTTTTGGGACTAACCTATTAACCGGAGGCCCAGCCCAGAATTGCTGTTTTTTGCCTATTTTAGGGTTTTGAAGAAAAGGAATATCAAACGGAGTCTAAACGGAATGAAACCTTCGGGAACGTGATTTTCTCACCGAACATGATCCATGAGACTTGGACCCTACGCCAAGCAACCAATAGGGAGGCCACGAGGTAGGGGGCGCGCCTACCCCCCCCCCCCCCAAGGCGCGCCCTCCACCCTCGTGGGCCCCCTGTTGCTCCACCGACACACTTCTTCCTCCTATATATACCTATGTACACCCAAACGACCAGAACAGGAGCCAAAACCCTAATTCCACCGCCGTAACTTTCTGTATCCATGAGATCCCATCTTGGGGCCTGTTCCGGAGCTCCGCCGGAGGGGGCATCAATCACGGAGGGCTTCTACATCAACACCATAGCCTCTTCGATAAAGTGTGAGTAGTTTACCTCAGACCTACGGGTCCATAGTTATTATCTAGATGGCTTCTTCTCTTTTTAGATCTCAATACAAAGTTCTACCCCTCTCTTGTGGAGATCTATTTGATGTAATCTTCTTTTTGCGGTGTGTTTGTTGAGACCGATGAATTGTGGGTTTATGATCAAGTTTATCTATGAACAATATTTGAATCTTCTCTCACTCTTTTATGTATGATTGGTTATCTTTGCAAGTCTCTTTGAATTATCAGTTTAGTTTGGCCTACTAGATTGATGTTTCTTGCAATGGGAGAAGTGCTTAGCTTTGAGTTCAATCTTGCAGTGTCCTTTCCCAGTGACAGTAGGGGCAACAAGGCACGTATTGTATTGTTGCCATCGAGGATAACAAGATGGGGTTTTCATCATATTGTATGAGTTTATCCCTCTACATCATGTCATCTTGCTTAAGGCGTTACTCCGTTCTTATGAACTTAATACTCTAGATGCATGCTTGATAGCGGTCGATGTGTGGAGTAATAGTAGTAGATGCAGGCAGGAGTCGGTCTACTTGTCTTGGACGTGATGCCTATATACATGATCGTACCTGGATATTCTCATAACTATGCTCAATTCTGTCAATTGCTCAACAATAATTTGTTCACCCACCGTAGAATACTTATGCTCTTGAGAGAAGCCACTAGTGAAACCTATGGCCCCCGGGTCTATCTTCATCATATTAATCTTCTAATACTTAGTTATTTTCATTGCCTTTTATTTTACTTTGCATCTTTATCATAAAAATACCAAAAAAATTATCTTACCATATCTATCAGATCTCACTCTCGTGAGTGACCGTGTAGGGATTGGCAACCCATTATCGCGTTGGTTGCGCGGATTTATTTTTTTTGTGCAGGTGTGAGGGACTCGCGCGTAGTCTCCTACTGGATTGATACCTTGGTTCTCAAAAACTGAGGGAAATACTTACGCTACTTTGTTGCATCACCATTTCCTCTTCAAGGGAAAACCAACGCAGTGCTCAAGAGGTAGCAAGAAGGATTTCTAGCGCCGTTGCCCGGGCGGTCTGCGCAAAAGTCAAACATACTGAAGGAAATATGCCCTAGAGGCAATAATAAAGTTATTATTTATTTCCTTATATCATGATAAATGTTTATTATTTATGCTATAATTGTATTAACCGGAAACATAATACTTGTGTGAATACATAGACAAACAGAGTGTCACTAGTACTAGTATGCCTCTACTTGACTAGCTCGTTGATCAAAGATGGTTATGTTTCCTAGCCATAGACATGAGTTGTCATTTGATTAACGGGATCACATCATTAGGAGAATGATTTGATTGACTTGACCCATTCCATTAGCTTAGCACTTGATCGTTTATTATGTTGCTATTGCTTTCTTCATGACTTAGACATGTTCCTATGACTATGAGATTATGCAACTCCCGTTTACCAGAGGAAAACTTTGTGTGCTACCAAACGTCACAACGTAACTGGGTGATTATAAAGGTGCTCTACAGGTGTCTCCAAAGGTACATGTTGGGTTGGCGTATTTCGAGATTAGGATTTGTCACTCCGATTGTCGGAGATGTATCTCTGGGCCCTCTCGGTAATGCACATCACTTAAGCCTTGCAAGCATTGCAGCTAATGAGTTAGTTGCGGGATGATGTATTACAGAATGGGTAAAGAGACTTGCCGGTAATGAGATTGAACTAGGTATTAAGATACCGACGATCAAATCTCGGGCAAGTAACATACCGATGACAAAGGGAACAACGTATGTTGTTATGCGGTCTGACCTATAAAGATCTTCGTAGAATATGTAGGAGCCAATATGAGCATCCAGGTTCCGCTATTGGTTATTGATCGGAGACGTGTCTCGGTCATGTCTACATTGTTCTCGAACCCGTAGGGTCCGCACACTTAACGTTACGATGACAGTTTCATTATGAGTTTATATGTTTTGATGTATCGAAGGTTGTTCGGAGTCCCGGATGTGATCACGGACATGAAGAGGAGTCTCGAAATGGTCGAGACATGAAGATTGATATATTGCAAGCCTATGTTTGGACATCGGAGGTGTTCCGGGTGAAATCGGCATTTTACCGGAGTACCGGGAGGTTACCGGAACCCCCCGGTAACCTAATGGGCCTTAATGGGCCTAGTGGAGGAAGTAGAGAGGAGGCCAAGGGGCAGCTGCGCGCCCCTTCCCCCCCAAGTCCGAATTGGACAAGGAGGGCCCCCCCCTTTCCTTTCCGCTCTCTCTCTCCTTGCCCCCAAGTCCTAGTCCAACATGGAAAAGGGGGGATGTCCTACTCCCGGTGGGAGTAGGACTCCTCCTGGCGCACCCCTTGCCTGGCCGCACCTCCTCCCCATTGCTCCTTTATATACGGGGGCAGGGGGGCACCCCAGAGACACAACAACTGATCATTGATCTCTTAGCCGTGTGCGGTGCCCCCCTCCACCATAATCCTCGATAATATTGTAGCGGTGCTTAGGCGAAGCCCTATGACGGTAGAACATCAAGATCGTCACCACGCCGTCGTGCTGACGGAAATCTTCCCCGACATTCTGCTGGATCGTAGTCCGGGGATCGTCATCAAGCTGAACATGTGCTAGAACTCGGAGGTGCCGTAGTTTCGGTGCTTGATCGGTCGGGCCGTGAAGACGTACGACTACATCAACTGCGTTGTGCTAACGCTTCCGCTTTCGGTCTACGAGGGTACGTGGAGAACACTCTCCCCTCTCGTTGCTATGCATCACCATGATCTTGCATGTGCGTAGGATTTTTTTTGAAATTACTACGTTCCCCAACAGTGGTATCAGAGCCAGGTTTTATGCATTGATGTTATATGCACGAGTAGAACACAAGTGAGTTGTGGGCGATATAAGTCATACTGCTTACCAGCATGTCATACTTTGGTTCGGCGGTATTGTTGGATGAAGCGGCCCGGACTGACATTACGCGTACGCTTACGCGAGACTGGTTCTACCGACGTACTTTGCACATAGGTGGCTGGCGGGTGTCAGTTTCTCCAACTTCAGTTGAACCGAGTGTGGCTAGGCCCGGTCCTTGTGAAGGTTAAAACAACACCAACTTGACAAACTATCGTTGTGGTTTTGATGCGTAGGTAAGAACGGTTCTTGCTAAGCCCGCAGCAGCCACGTAAAACTTGCAACAACAAAATAGAGGGCGTCTAACTTGTTTTTGCAGGGCATGTTGTGATGTGATATGGTCAAGACATGATGCTAAATTTTTATTGTATGAGATGATCATGTTTTGTAACCGAGTTATCGGCAACTGGCAGGAGCCATATGGTTGTCGCTTTATTGTATGCAATGCAATCGCCCTGTAATGCTTTACTTTATCACTAAGCGGTAGCGATAGTCGTAGAAGCATAAGATTGGCGAGACGACAACGATGCTACGATGGAGATCAAGGTGTCGCGCCGGTGACGATGGTGATCATAACGGTGCTTCGGAGATGGAGATCACAAGCACAAGATGATGATGGACATATCATATCACTTATATTGATTGCATGTGATGTTTATCTTTTATGCATCTTATCTTGCTTTGATTGATGGTAGCATTATAAGATGATCTCTCACTAAATTTCAAGATAAAAAGTGTTCTCCCTGAGTATGCACCGTTGCCAAAGTTCATCGTACCCAGACACCACGTGATGATCGGGTGTGATAAGCTCTACGTCCATCTACAACGGGTGCAAGCCAGTTTTGCACACGCAGAATACTCAGGTTAAACTTGATGAGCCTAGCATATGCAGATATGGCCTTGGAACACTGAGACCGAAAGGTCGAGCGTGAATCATATAGTAGATATGATCAACATAGTGATGTTCACCATTGAAAACTACTCCATTTCACGTGATGATCGGTTATGGTTTAGTTGATTTGGATCACGTGATCACTTAGAGGATTAGAGGGATGTCTTTCTAAGTGGGAGTTCTTAAGTAATATGATTAATTGAACTTAAATTTATCATGAACATAGTACCTGATAGTATCTTGCTTGTTTATGTTTGATTGTAGATAGATGGCCCGTGCTGTTGTTCCGTTGAATTTTAATGCGTTCCTTGAGAAAGCAAAGTTGAAAGATGATGGTAGAAATTACACGGACTGGGTACGTAACTTGAGGATTATCCTCATTGCTGCACAGAAGAATTACGTCCTGGAAGCACCGCTGGGTGCCAGGCCTGCTGCTGGAGCAACACCAGATGTTATGAACGTCTGGCAGAGCAAAGCTGATGACTACTCGATAGTTCAGTGTGCCATGCTTTACGGCTTAGAACCGGGTCTTCAACGACGTTTTGAACGTCATGGAGCATATGAGATGTTCCAGGAGTTGAAGTTAATATTTCAAGCAAATGCCCGGATTGAGAGATATGAAGTCTCCAATAAGTTCTATAGCTGCAAGATGGAGGAGAACAGTTCTATCAGTGAGCATATACTCAAAATGTCTGGGTATCATAATCACTTGATTCAACTGGGAGTTAATCTTCCGGATGATAGCGTCATTGACAGAATTCTCCAAGCTACAAGAGCTTCGTGATGAACTATAATATGCAAGGGATGAACAAGACAGTTCCTGAGCTCTTCGCAATGCTAAAGGCTGCGGAGGTAGAAATCAAGAAGGAGCATCAAGTGTTGATGGTCAACAAGACCACTAGTTTCAAGAAAAAGGACAAAGGGAAGAAGAAGGGGAACTTCAAGAAGAACAGCAAGCAAGTTGCTGCTCAAGAGAAGAAACCCAAATCTGGACCTAAGCCTAAAATTGAGTGCTTCTACTACAAGCAGACTGGTCACTGGAAGCGGAACCGCCCCAAGTATTTGGCGGACAAGAAGGATGGCAAGGTGAACAAAGGTATATGTGATATACATGTTATTGATGTGCACCTTACTAGAGCTCGCAGTAGCACCTGGGTATTTGATACTGGTTCCGTTGCTAGCATTTGCCACTCGAAACAGGGACTACAGATTAAGCGAACACTGGCGAAGGACGAGGTGACGATGCGCGTGGGAAATGGTTCCAAAGTCGATGTGACCGCGGTCGGCACGCTACCTCTACATCTACCTCCGGGATTAGTATTAGACCTAAATAATTGTTATTTGGTGCTAGCGTTAAGCATGAACTTTATATCTGGATCTTGTTTGATGCGAGACGGTTATTCATTTAAATCAGAGAATAATGGTTGTTCTACTTATATGAGTAATATCTTTTATGGTCATGCACCCTTGAAGAGTGGTCTATTTTTGATGAATCTCGATGGTAGTGATACACATATTCATAATGTTGAAACCAAAAGATGAAGATTTGATAATGATAGTGCAACTTATTTGTGGCATTGCCGTTTAGGTCATATCGGTGTAAAGCGCATGAAGAAACTCCATACTGATGGACTTTTGGAACCACTTGATTATGAATCACTTGGTACTTGCGAACCGTGCCTCATGGGTAAGATGACTAAAACCCCGTCCTCCGATACTATGGAGAGAGCAATAGATTTGTTGGAAATCATACATACAGATGTATGTGGTCCGATGAATGTTGAGGCTCGTGGCGGATATCGTTATTTTCTCACCTTCACAGATGATTTAAGCAGATATGGGTATATCTACTTAATGAAGCATAAGTCTGAAACATTTGAAAAGTTCAAAGAATTTCAGAGTGAAGTTGAAAATCATCGTAACAAGAAAATAAAGTTTCTACGATCTGATCGTGGAGGAGAATATTTGAGTTACGAGTTTGGTCTACATTTGAAACAATGCGGAATAGTTGCGCAACTCACGCCACCCGGAACACCACAGCGTAATGGTGTGTCCGAACGTCATAATCGTACTTTACTAGATATGGAGCGATCTATGATGTCTCTTATAGATTTACCGCTATTGTTTTGGGGTTATGCTTTAGAGACGGTCGCATTCACGTTAAATAGGGCACCATCAAAATCCGTTGAGACGACGCCTTATGAACCGTGGTTTGGAAAGAAACCAAAGTTGTCGTTTCTGAAAGTTTGGGGCTGCGATGCTTATGTGAAAAAGCTTCAACCTGATAAGCTCAAACCCAAATCGGAGAAATATGTCTTCATAGGATACCCAAAGGAGACTGTTGGGTACACCTTCTATCACAGATCTGAAGGCAAGACATTCGTTGCTAAGAATGGATCCTTTCTAGAGAAGGAGTTTCTCTCGAAAGAAGTGAGTGGGAGGAAAATAGAACTTGATGAGGTAATTGTACCTGCTCCCTTATTAGAAAGTAGTACATCACAGAAACCGGATTCTGTGACACCTACACCAATTAGTGAGGAAGCTAATGATAATGATCATGAAACTTTAGATCAAGTTACTACCGAACCTCGTAGATCAACCAGAGTAAGATCGGCACCAGTGTGGTACGGTAATACTGTTCTGGAAGTCATGCTACTAGATCATGATGAACCTACGAACTATGAAGAAGCGATGGTGAGCCCAGATTCCGCAGAATGGCTAGAAGCCATGAAATCTGAGATGGGATCCATGTATGAGAACAAAGTGTGGACTTTGGTTGACTTGCCTGTTGATCGGCAAGCAATTGAGAATAAATGGATCTTCAAGAAGAAGACTGACGCTGACGGTAATGTTACTATCTACAAAGCTTGACTTGTTGCGAAAGGTTTTCGACAAGTTCAAGGGATTGACTACGATGAGACCTTCTCACCCGTGGCGATGCTTAAGTCTGTTCGAATCATGTTAGCAATTGCCGCATTTTATGATTATGAAATTTGGCAGATGGATGTCAAAACTGCATTCCTGAATGGATTTCTGGAAGAAGAGTTGTATATGATACAACCGGAAGGTTTTGTCGATCCAAAGGGAGCTAACAAACTGTGCAAGCTCCAGCGATCCATTTATGGACTGGTGCAAGCCTCTTGGAGTTGGAATAAACGCTTTGATAGTGTCATCAAAGCATTTGGTTTTATACAGACTTTTGGAGAAGCCTGTATTTACAAGAAAGTGAGTGGGAGCTCTGTAGCATTTCTGATATTATATGTGGATGACATATTACTGATTGGAAATGATATAGAATTTCTGGATAGCATAAAGGGATACTTGAATAAGAGTTTTTCAATGAAAGACCTCGGTGAAGCTGCTTACATATTAGGCATAAAGATCTATAGAGATAGATCAAGACGCTTAACTGGACTTTCACAAAGCACATACCTTGACAAGATTTTGAAGAAGTTCAAAATGGATCAAGCAAAGAAAGGGTTCTTGCCTGTATTGCATGGTGTGAAGTTGAGTCAGACTCAATGCCCGACCACTACAGAAGATAGAGAGAAAATGAAAGATGTTCCCTATGCTTCAGCCATAGGCTCTATCATGTATGCAATGCTGTGTACCAGACCTGATGTGTGCATTGCTATAAGTCTAGCAGGGAGGTACCAAAGTAATCCAGGAGTGGATCACTGGACAGCGATCAAGAACATCCTGAAGTACCTAAAAAGGACTAAGGATATGTTTCTCGTATATGGAGGTGACAAAGAGCTCATCGTAAATGGTTACGTTGATGCAAGCTTTGACACTAATCCAGACGATTCTAAATCGCAAACTGGATACGTGTTTACATTAAACAGTGGAGCTGTCAGTTGGTGCAGTTCTAAACAAAGCGTCGCGGCGGGATCTACATGTGAAGCGGAGTACATAGCTGCTTCAGAAGCAGCAAATAAAGGAGTCTGGATGAAGGAGTTCATATCCGATCTAGGTGTCATACGTAGTGCATCGGGTCCAATGAAAATCTTTTGTGACAATACTAATGCAATTGCCTTGGCAAAGGAATCCAGATTTCACAAGAGAACCAATCACATCAAGAGACGCTTCAATTCCATTCGAGATTTAGTCCAAGTGGGAGACATAGAAATTTGCAAGATACATACGGATCTGAATGTTGCAGACCCGCTGACTAAGCCTCTTCCACGAGCAAAACATGATCAACACCAAGGCTCCATGGGTGTTAGAATCATTACTGTGTAATCTAGATTATTGACTCTAGTGCAAGTGGGAGACAAAAGGAAATATGCCCTAGATTATTGACTCTAGTGCAAGAATCACAAAAGTTATTCTTTATTTCCTTATATCATGATAAATGTTTATTATTCATGCTAGAATTGTATTAACCGGAAACATAATACTTGTGTGAATACATAGACAAACAGAGTGTCACTAGTATGCCTCTACTTGACTAGCTCGTTGATCAAAGATGGTTATGTTTCCTAGCCATAGACATGAGTTGTCATTTGATTAACGGGATCACATCATTAGGAGAATGATGTGATTGACTTGACCCATTCCGTTAGCTTAGCACTTGATCGTTTAGTATGTTGCTATTGCTTTCTTCATGACTTATACATGTTCCTATGACTATGAGATTATGCAACTCCCGTTTACCAGAGGAACACTTTGTGTGCTACCAAAAATCACAACGTAACTGGGTGATTATAAAGGTGCTCTATAGGTGTCTCCAAAGGTAGATGTTGGGTTGACGTATTTCGAGATTAGGATTTGTCACTCCGATTGTCGGAGAGGTATCTCTGGGCCCTCTCGGTAATGCACATCACTTAAGCCTTGCAAGCATTGCATCTAATGAGTTAGTTGCGGGATGATGTATTATAGAACGAGTAAAGAGACTTGCCGGTAACGAGATTGAACTAGGTATTAAGATACCGACGATCGAATCTCGGGCAAGTAACATACCGATGACAAAGGGAACAACATATGTTGTTATGCGGTCTGACCGATAAAGATCTTCGTAGAATATGTAGGAGCCAATATGAGCATCCAGGCTCCGCTATTGGTTATTGACCGGAGACGTGTCTCGGTCATGTCTACATTGTTCTCGAACCCGTAGGGTCCGCACGCTTAACGTTACGATGACAGTTTCATTATGAGTTTATATGTTTTGATGTACCGAAGGTTGTTCGGAGTCCCAGATGTGATCACGGACATGACAAGGAGTCTCGAAATGGTCGAGACATGAAGATTGATATATTGGAAGCCTATGTTTGGACATCGGAGGTGTTCCGAGTGAAATCGGCATTTTACCGGAGTACCGGGAGGTTACCGGAACCCCCCGGTAACCTAATGGGCCTTAATGGGCCTAGTGGAGGAGGTAGAGAGGAGGCCAAGGGGAAACCGCGCGCCCCTCCCCCCAAATCCGAATTGGACAAGGAGGGGGGGGGGGGGCGCCCCCCCCCTTTCCTTTCCCCTCTCTCTCTCTTCTTCCCCCCAAGTCCTAGTCCAACATGGAGAAGGGGGGAAGTCCTACTCCAGGTGGGAGTAGGACTCCTCCTGGCGCGCCCCTTTCCTGGCCGCACCTCCTCCCCCTTGCTCCTTTATATACAGGGCAGGGGGCACCCCAGAGACACAACAATTGATCATTGATCTCCTAGCCATGTGCGGTGCCCCCCTCCACCATAATCCTCGATAATATTGTAGCGGTGCTTAGGCGAAGCCTTGCGATGGTAGAACATCAAGATCGTCACCACGCCGTCGTGCTGACGAAACTCTTCCCCGACATTCTGCTGGATCCGAGTCTGGGGATCGTCATCAAGCTGAAGGTGTGCTAGAACTCGGAGGTGCCGTAGTTTCGGTGCTTGATCGGTCGGGCCGTGAAGACGTACGACTACATCAACCGTGTTGTGCTAACGCTTCCGCTATCGGTCTACAAGGGTACGTGGAGAACACTCTTCCCTCGCGTTGCTATGCATCACCATGATCTTGCGTCTGCGTAGGATTTTTTTTGAAATTACTACTTTCCCCAACACATACCAAGTACCCATCACAAACCCCTATCTCCCGCATTACATTATTTGCCATTTTCCTCTCGTTTTCCTCTCCCCCACTTCACCCTTGCCATTTTATTTGCAATCTCTCTCTATCCTCCCTCTCTTTCCCGTTCGCCTCTTTTCCGTTTGCTTGTCATTATGGCTAGTCCTCTATCTTCTCCGTTGTCACCCGAGAATGAAGTTCTAAATTTTAAGCAAAGGGAGGGAGAAAATCTAAAAGACGCTTGGTATAGAATTTGCAATGCTCAAAATAGATCTACCAGGAAGCAATCTACTTCCATTCTTCTTTGCAATTTTTATGTAGGCGTTACTCCTTGGCACAGATATATCCTTGATACCATTACCGGAGGGAACTTCTTGGGTAGCCATACTTTTGATTCTTATAATGCTATGATAGATTTGTTTGGCTCACCACCTCTTTTGGTCAATGGAACTATGTTAACTTTGGAGCATGTAATGCAAAGACTTGAAATTGTTGAGAATAAGGTTGCTACTGTAGAGTTAATTGAAAATTTGGAGATCCACAACCAAATTACCCAATATGGATCTAAAGTAGGAGTAACTTTGAAAAATATTAAAGAGAAGGAACATATAGTTAATGAAAGAATAAATCATGATTCTAGTAGAATCGGTAAACTTGAGGGTATCATTACCAACTTGGGAACCGCTTTTTCTTACGTAAAGAATACTCCAAGTCCTCCAACTAAAATTTCCAAGCTTATGTATGTTCCTAAAAATAAAGGTGAATCCTCTAGCAAATAAACTGCGAATCTCAAATCTATAAGTGTTCACCCTAATATTTTTGCTATCATTAGGGAACCATTTGCTGCTAATGATTTTTTCAATCTTGTGCCTAAAAGTTTGATAATCAATAAAAAGAAAGAAATTCCTAAGGACGGTAGATGCCTCATTGAAGAATTGCCTACCAAAGATGGAAATACCTAAATCTATCCTTGCTTTTTATGCCTAGCTAAGGGCGTTAAACGATAGCGCTTGTTGGGAGGCAACCCAATTTTATTTTTATTCCTTGCTTTTTTGCTCCTGTTTAGTAATAAATAATTTTTATAGCCTCTGTTTTGTTTATGTTTAATTAGTGTTTGTGCCAAGTAGAACCGTTGGGATGACTTGGGGAAAGTCTTGTTAATCTTGCTGTAAAAAAACAGAAACTTTAGCGCTCACAAGAACTGCTGCCATTTTTATTTGGAAGGTGATATTTAGTTAATTATTTTTGAAGATGATTAATAAATAAATTACTCACGTCCATAAATTTATTTGAGAATTTGTGGGGTTCTAGATATTGCGCTAGCTACAGATTACTACAGATTGTTCTGTTTTTGACAGATTCTGTTTTTCGTGTGTTGTTTGCTTATTTTGATGAATCTATGGCTAGTAAAATAGTTTATAAACCATAGAGAAGTTGGAATACAATAGGTTTAACACCAATATAAATAAATAATGAGTTAATTACAGTACCTTGAAGTGGTCTTCTGTTTTCTTTCGCTAACGAAGCTCACGAGATTTTCTACTTTAAGTTTTGTGTTGTGAAGTTTTCAAGTTTTGGGTAAAGATTTGATGGATTATGGAACAAGGAGTGGCAAGATCCTAAGCTTGGGGATGCCCATGGCACCCCCAAGATAATATAAGGACACCTAAAAGCCAAAGCTTGGGGATGCCCCGGAAGGCATCCCCTCTTTCGTCTACTTCTATCGATAACTTTACTTGGAGCTATATTTTTATTTACCACATGATATGTGTTTTGCTTGGAGCGTCTTGTATGATTTGAGTCTTTTCTTTTTAGTTTACCACAATCATCTTTTCTGTACACACCTTTTGAAACACACATGATTTGGAAATTATTAGAATACTCTATGTGCTTCACTTATATCTTTTGAGTGATATAGTTTTGCTCTAGTACTTCACTTATATCTTTAAGAGCACGGTGGTGGATTTGTTTTATAGAAACTATTGATCTCTCATGCTTCACTTATATTATTTTGAGAGTCTTAAATAGCATGGTAATTTTCTTAAATAATCCTAATATGCTAGGCATACAAGATTAATAATAAAATTCTTGTATGAGTGTGTTGAATACTAAGAGAAGTTTGATGCTTGATGATTGTTTTGAGATATGGAGGTAGTGATATTAAAGTTGTGCTAGTTGAGTAGTTGTGAAATTTAGAAATACTTGTGTTGAAGTTTGCAAGTCCCGTAGCATGCACGTATGGTATACATTATGTAACAAATTTGAAACATGAGGTGTTCTTTGATTGTCTTCCTTATGAGTGGCGGTCGGGGACGAGCGATGGTCTTTTCCTACCAATCTATCCCCCTAGGAGCATGCGCGTAATGCTTAGTTTTTGATGACTTGTAGATTTTTGCAATAAGTATGTGAGTTCTTTATGACTAATGTTGAGTCCATGGATTATACGCACTCTCACCCTTCCATCATTGCTAGCCTCTTCGGTATTGTGCATTGCCCTTTCTCACATCGAGAGTTGGTGCAAACTTCGCCGGTGCTTCCAAACCCTGTGATATGATACGCTCTTTCACACATAAACCTCCTTATATATTCCTTAAAATAGCCACCATACCTACCTATTATGGCATTTCCATAGCCATTCCGAAATATATTGCCATGCAACTTCCCACAATCATGTTTATCATGACACGTTCATCATTGTCATATTGCTTTGCATGATCATGTAGTTGACATCGTATTTGTGGCAAAGCCACCATTCATAATTTTTCATACATGTCACACTTGATTCATTGCATATCCCGGTACACCACCGGAGGCATTCATATAGATTCATACCTTGTTCTAGTATCGAGTTGTAATCATTGAGTTGTAAATAAATAGAAGTGTGATGATCATCATTTAATAGAGCATTGCCCCAATAAAAAAAAGAAAGGCCAACTAAAAAAATGAAGGCCCAATATATATATATATATATATATATATATATATATATATATATATATATATATATAGGGACAATGCTACTATCCTTTTTCCACACTTGTGGTTCAAAGTAGCACCATGATCTTCATGATAGAGAGTCTCTTGTTTTGTCACTTTCATATACTAGTGGGAATTTTTCATTATAGAACTTGGCTTGTATATTCCAACAATGGGCCTCCTCAAGTGCCCTAGGTCTTCGTGAGCAAGCAAGTTGGATGCACACCCACTAGTTTCTTTTGTTGAGCTTTCATACATTTATAGCTCTAGTGCATCCGTTGCATGGCAATCCCTACTCCTTGCATTAACATCAATCGATGGGCATCTCCATAGCCCATTGATTAGCCTCGTTGATGTGAGACTTTCTCCTTTTTTGTCTTCTCCACATAACCCCTATCATTATACTCTATTCCACCCATAGTGCTATATCCATGGCTCATGCTCATGTATTGCGTGAAGGTTTATAAAGTTTGAGATTACTAAAGTATGAAATAATTGCTTGGCTTGTCATCGGGGTTGTGCATGATGAGAGCATTCTTGTGTGACGAAAATGGAGCATGACCAAAGTATATGATTTTGTAGGGATGAACTTTCTTTGGCCATTTATTTTGAGAAGACATAATTGCTTAGTTAGTATGCTTGAAGTATTATTATTTCTATGTCAATATTAAACTTTTATCTTGAATCTTTCGAATCTGAATATTCATGCCACAATTAAGAAGAATTACATTGAAATTATGCCAAGTAGCATTCCACATCAAAAATTCTGATTTTATCATTTACCTACTCGAGGACGAGCAGGTATTAAGCTTGGGGATGCTTGATACGTCTCCAACGTATCTATAATTTTTGATTGCTCCATGCTATATTATCTACTGTTTTGGACATTATTGGGCTTTATTTTCCACTTTTATATTATTTTTGGGACTAACCTATTAACCGGAGGCCCATCCCAGAATTGTTGTTTTTTTGCCTATTTTAGGGTTTCGAAGAAAAGGAATATCAAACGGAGTCCAGACGGAATGAAACCTTCGGGGACGTGATTTTCTCACCGAACTTGATCCAGGAGACTTGGACCCTACGTCAAGCCACCAAAAGGGAGGCCACGAGGTAGGGGGCGCGCCTACCCCCCCCCCCCCCCAGGCGCGCCCTCCACCCTCGTGGCCCCCCTGTTGCTCCACTGACGTACTTCTTCCTCCTATATATACCAACATACCTCCAAACGACCAGAACAGGAGCCAAAACCCTAATTCCACTGCCGTAACTTTCTGTATCCACGAGATCCCATCTTGGGGCCTGTTTTGGAGCTCCGCCGGAGGGGGCATCGATCACGGAGGGCTTCTAAATCAACACCATAGCCTCTCCGATGAAGTGTGAGTAGTTTACCTCAGACCTACGGGTCCATAGTTATTAGCTAGATGGCTTCTTCTCTCTTTTTGGATCTCAATACAAAGTTCTCCCCCTCTCTTGTGGATATCTATTCGATGTAATCTTCTTTTTGCAGTGTGTTTGTTGAGACCAATGAATTGTGGGTTTATGATCAAGTTTATCTATGAACAATATTTGAGTCTTCTCTGAATTCTTTTATGTATGATTGGTTATCTTTGCAAGTCTCTTTGAATTATCAGTTTGGTTTGGCCTACTAGATTGATCTTTCTTGCAATGGGAGAAGTGCTTAGCTTTGGGTTCAATCTTGTGGTGTCCTTTCCCAGTGACAGTAGGGGCAGCAAGGCACGTATTGTATTGTTGCCATCGAGGATAACAAGATGGGGATTTCTGTTGGGGAACGTAGCAATAATTCAAAATTTTCCTACGTGTCACCAAGATCAATCTAGGATATACTAGCAACGATAGAGAGGGAGTGCATCTTCATACCCTTGAAGATCGCTAAGCGGAAGCGTTACAAGAACGCGGTTGGTGGAGTCGTACACGCAGCGATTCAGATCACGGTCGATTCCGATCTAAGCGCCGAACAACGGCGCCTCCACGTTCAACACACGTACAACTCAGGGACGTCTCCTCCTTCTTGATCCAGCAAGGGGAGAGGAGAAGTTGAGGGGGAACTCTGACAGCACGACGTCGTGGTGGTGATGGAGCTCGTGGTTCTCCAGCAGGGCTTCACCAAGCGCTACGGAGGAGGAGGAGGTGTAGGACAGGGGAAGGAGCTGCGCTAGGGGAAGGGTGCGGCTGCCCTCTCTCTCCCTCACTATATATAGGGGGAAGGGGGTGGAGGAGGCGCCCTAGGGTTCCCTAGGGGAGGGGCGGCGGCCATAGGGGAAACCCTAGATGGGTTTGGGTGCCCTCACCCCTAGGAAACTTGCCCCCCAAGCCGGGAGGGGTGGCTGCCCTAGGGGAGGCGCCCCCACCTCTCCAAGTTACATGAGATGGGGTGGGAGGGGCGCTCAGCCCCTTAGTGGGCTGATGTGCCCCCTCCCCTTGGCCCATAAGGCCCCCAACGCTTGTCGCGGCCTCTGAAACCCCTTTCGGACACGCTGATCGTCACACGGTACCCCCGAAACAATTCCGGACTCCAATACCCTTTGTCCAATATATTGATCTTTACCTCCGGACCATTCCGAAACTCCTCGTCACGTCCGGGATCTCATCCGGGACTCCAAACAACCTTCGGTAACCACATACTATTTCCCATAACAACTCTAGCATCACCGAACCTTAAGTGTGTAGACCCTATGGGTTCGGGAACCATGCAGACATGACCGAGACATCTCTCCGGCCAATAACCAATAGCAGGATCTGGATACCCATATTGGCTCCCACATGTTCCACGATGATCTCATCGGATGAACAACGATGTCGGGGATTCAATCAATCCCGTATACAATTCTCTTTGTCCATCAGTATGTTACTTGCCCGAGATTCGATCGTCGATATCCCTATACCTTGTTCAATCTCGTTACTGGCAAGTCTCTTTACTCGTTCCGTAACGCATGATCCCGTGGCTAACTCCTTAGTCACATTGAGCTCATTATGATGATGCATTACCGAGTGGGCCCAGAGATACCTCTCCGTCATACGGAGTGACAAATCTCATTCTCGATTCGTGCCAACCCAACAGACACTTTCGGAGATACCTGTAGTGCACCTTTATAGCCACCCAGTTACGTTGTGACGTTTGGTACACCCAAAGCATTCCTACGGTATCTGGGAGTTGCACAATCTCATGGTCTAAGGAAATGATACTTGACATTAGAAAAGCTTTAGCAAATGAACTTCACGATCTTGTGCTACGCTTAAGATTGGGTCTTGTCCATCACATCATTCTCCTAATGATGTGATCCCGTTATCAATGACATCCAATTTCCATGGTCAGGAAACCATAACCATCTTTTGATGAACGAGCTAGTCAACTAGAGGCTTACTAGGGACATATTACGATCTTTGTATTCACACATGTATTACGGTTTCCGGTTAATACAATTATAGCATGAACAATAGGCAATTATCATGAACAAGGAAATATAATAATAACCATTTTATTATTACCTCTAGGGCATATTTCCAACAGTCTCCCACTTGCACTAGAGTCAATAATCTAGTTCACATCGTTATGTGATTAACACTCATAGTTCACATTGCCATGTGACTAACACCCGATGAGTTTATTAGAGTCAATAATCTAGTTCAAATTGCCATGTGATTAACACCCAAGAGTTTACTAGAGTCAATAATCTAGTTCACATCACCATGTGATTAACACTCAATGAGTTCTAGGGTTTGATCATGTTATGCTTACAAGAGAAGTGTCAGTCAACGGGTTTGCAACATTCAGATCCGTGTGTTCTTCACAAATCTCGATTTCATATTGTAGATGTTGCTACTATGCTCCACTTGGATCTATTCCAAATGGTTGCTCCACTATACATATCCGGTTTGCTACTCAGAGTCATCCGGATAGGTGTTAAAGCTTGCATCAACGTAACTCTTTACGCCGAACTCTTTATGACCTCCATAACCGAGAAACATTTCCTTATTCCTAAGGACAATTTTTGACCGTTGTCCAATGATCCACTCCTGGATCACTCTTGTACCCCCTTGCCAGACACGTGGCAAGGCATATCGCGGTACACAGCATGGCATATCATATAGAGCCTATGTCTAAGGCATAGGGGACGACTTTCGTCCTTTCTCTTTCTTCTGCCATGGTCGAGCTTCAAATCTTAACTTCACACCTCACAACTCAGGCAAGAACTCCTTCTTTGACTGATCCATCTTGAACTCCTTCAAGATCATGTCAAGGTATGTGCTCTGTGAAAGTCTTATCAGGCGTCTTGATCTATCTCTATAGATTTTGATACCCAACATGTAAGCACTTTTACACATGTCTTCCTTTGAAAAACTCCATTCAAACAACCCTTTATGCTTTCTAGAAATTCTACATCATTTCCGATCAACAATATGTCATCCATATATACCTATCAGAAATGTTGTAGTGCTCCCACTCACTTTCTTGCAAACTTTGTATAAACCCAAATGCTTTGATCGCCTCATCAAAGTGTATGTTCCAACTCCGAGATGCTTGCTCCAGTCCATAGAAGGATCACTGGAGTTTGCATACCTTTTAGCATCCTTAGGATTGACAAAAACCTTTTGGTTGTATCACATACAACCTTTCCTCACGGAAACCGTCAAGGAAACTTTGTTTTGACATCCATCTGCCTGATTTTGTAAATGAAAATGCAGCAACTGCTAACATAGTTCTAACAGACTTTAGCATCGCTATGATTGAGAGAGTCTCATCATAGTCAACTCCTTGAACTTGTCGGAAACTTCTTTGAGACAAGTCGAGCTTCACAAATGGTGACATTACCATCAGCGTCTATCTTCTTGTTAAGGATCCATTTATTATCAATGGCTTGCCGTTCGTCGGGCAAGTCCACCAAAGTCCATACTTTGTTCTCATACATGGATCCTATCTCGGATTTCATGGCTTCTATCCATTTGTTGGAATCCGGGCCCACCATCGCTTCTTCATAGCTCATAGGTTCGTCGTTGTCCAACAACATGACCTTTAAGACAGGGTTACCACTGAGAAGTTGTACACACCCTTGTCGACCTACGATGTTTGATAGTAATTTGATCTGAAGCTTCATGATCATCATCATTAGCTTTCTCCTCAACTGACGTAAGTGCCACAGAAACATCTTTCTGTGATGTGCTACTCTCTGGTTGAAGTGAAGGTTCAACAACCTCATCAATTTCTATCTTCCTCCCACTCAATTCTTTCGAGAGAAACTCTTTCTCAAGAAAGGACCTGTTCTTAGCGACAAATACTTTGCCCTCAGATCTGAGATAGAAGGTATACACAATCGTATTGTTTGGGTACTCTATGAAGATACAATTTTCCGCTTTGGGTTCAATCTTTTCTGACCGAAGCCTATCGACATAAGCATCATAGCCCCAAACCTTAAGAAACAAAAACTTTGGTTTCTTGCCAAACCATAGTTCATACGGTGTCGTCTCCACGGACTTAGATGGTGCCGTATTTAAAGTGAATGCAATTGTCTTTAATGCATAACCCCCCAAAATAGCGGTAGATTGGTAAGAGACATCATACACCATATCCAATAAGGTTCGATTACGACGTTCGGACACACCATCATGATGATGTTCCAGACGGCGTCAACTGTGAAACATTTCCACCTTGTCTTTAGTGATCGCCAAACTCATAACTCAGATACTTTCCCTTTGATCAGATCGAAGGAACTTGATCTTCTTGTTACGATGATTCTCAACTTCACTCTGAAATTGCTTGAACTTTTCAGACATTTCAGACTTATGCTTCATTAAGTAAATATACCCATATTTATTCAATTCACCGGTGAAGGTGAGAAAATAACGATATCCACCGCGCGCATCAATACTCATCGGACCACACACATCAGCATGTATGATTTCCATCAAGTCACTTGCCCGTTCCATTGTTCCAAAGAACGGGGTTTTATTCATCTTGCCAAAGAGGCATGGTTCGCATGTGTCAAGTGATTCAAAATCAAGTGACTTCAAAAGTCCATTAGCATGGAGGTTCTTTCATGCGCTTTACACCAATATGACCTAAGCAGCAGTGCCACATGAAAGTGGTACTATCATTATCAACTCTACATCTTTTGGCATCAATGTTATGAACATGAGTATAACTACGTCCGGGATTCAATAAACCATTCACATTGGGTGCATGACTATAGAAGGTATTATTCATGTAAGTAGAATAACCATTATTCTCTGACTTAGATGAATAACCGTATTGCAATAAACATGATCTAATCATGTTCATGCTCAATGTAGACACCAATGCAAACAACATTTATCCAGGTTCAACACTAATCCTGAAGGTAGAGGGAGCGTGCGATGGTGATCACATCAACCTTGGAAACACTTCCAACACACATCGTCACCTCGCCCTTAGCTAGTCTCCGTTAATTCCGTAGTTTTTGTTTCGAGTTACCAATATTAGCAAATGAACCGGTATCTAATACCCAGGTGCTACTAGGAGTACTAGTAAGGTACACATCAATAACACACATATATCAAATATTCTTTTGTTGAAGTTGACAGCCTTTTTATCTACCAAGTATTTGAGGCAGTTCTGCTACCAGTGACCGTTCCCCTAATAAAAGCACTTTGTCTCGGGTTTGGGTTCTTGGGTTTCTTCACTGGAGCGGCAACTGGCTTGCCATTCAAGAAGTTTCCCTTCTTGCCCTTGCCCTTTTTTGAAACCAGTGCTCTTGTTAACCATCAACACTTGATGCTCCTTCTTGATTTCTACCTTTACGGCCTTAAGCACGATGAACAGCTCCGGGATTATCTTCCCTTGCATGTTATAGTTCATCACAAAACTCTAGTAGCTTGGTGATAGCGACTGGAAAACTTTTGTCAATCACTCTCTTATCTGGAAGATTAACTCCCACTTGATTTAAGTGATTGAAGTACCCAGACATTCTGAGCACATGCTCACTGGCTGAGCTATTCTCCTCCATCTTGTAGGCAAAGGTCTTGTCAGAGGTCTCAACCTCTCAACACGGGCATGAGCCTGAAATACCAATTTCAGCTCTTTGAACATCTCATATGTTCTATGGCATTCAAAACGCTTTTGGAGCCCCGACTCTAAGCCGTAAAGCATGGCGCACTAAACTATCAGGTAGTCATCAGAACGTGTCTACTAGATGTTCACAACATCCACAGAGGATGCCAGAGGGGTTGGCACACCGAGCGGTGCATCAAGGACAGAAGTCTTCTGTGTAGCAGTGAGGACAATCCTCATACTACGGCCCTAGTCCGTAGAATTGCTTACAATATCTTTCAACTTAGTCTTTCTCTAGGAACGTACTAAAAAAACAAAGAGCTAAAGCGCGAGCTATAAATCCACAACATAATTTGCAAAGACAATTTAGACTATGTTCATGATAATTAAGTTCATCTAATCAAATTATTAAATGAACTCCCACTTAGATAGACATCCCTCTAGTCATCTAAGTGATACATGATCCGAATCGACTAGGCCGTGTCCGATCATCACGTGAGACGGACTAGTCATCAACGGTGAACATCTCCATGTTGACCATATCTACTATACGACTCATGTTCGACCTTTCGGTCTCTCGTGTTCTGAGGACATGTCTGTACATGCTAGGCTCGTCAAGTCAACCTAAGTGTTTTGCACGTGTAAATCTGGCTTACACCCATTGTATTCGAACATTAGAGTCTATCACACCGATCATCACGTGGTGCTTCGAAACAACGAACCTTCCGCAAATAAGATGTAAACATGACAAACATCACATGCAAATCATAAGTGACATGATATGGCCAAAATCATCTTGCGCCTTTAATCTCCATCTTCGAGGCGCGACATGAACATCATCGTCACCAACATGACACCATGATCTCCATCATCGTGTCTTCATGAAGTTGTCTCGCCAACTATTACTTCTACTACTATGGCTAACGGTTAGCAATAAAGTAAAGTAATTACATGGCGTTTTCATTGACACGCAAGTCATAAATAAATTAAGACAACTCCTATGGCTCCTGCCGGTTTTCATACTCATCGACATGCAAGTCATGATTCCTATTACAAGAACATGATCAATCTCATACATCACATACATCATTCATCACATCCTTTTGGCCATATCACATCACATAGCATACCCTACAAAAACAAGTTAGACGTCCTCTAATTGTTGTTGCATGTTTTACGTGGCTGCTATGGGTTTCTAGCAAGAACTTTTCTTACCTATGCAAAACCACAACGGTGATATGCCAATTGCTATTTACCCTTCATAAGGACCCTTTTCATCGAATACGATCCGACTAAAGTGGGAGAGACAGACACCCGCCAGCCACCTTATGCATCAAGTGCATGTCAGTCGGTGGAACCAGTCTCACATAAGCGTACGTGTAAGGTCGGTCCGGGCCGCTTCATCCTTCATCCCACAATGCCGCCGAATCAAGATAAGACTAGTAACGGTAAGCAAATTGAACAAATCATCGCCCACAACTACTTTGTGTTCTACTCGTGCATAGAATCTACGCATAGACCTAGCTCATGATGCCACTGTTGGGGAACATAGCAATAATTCAGAAAAATTCTACATGTCACCAAGATCAATCTAGGAGATACTAGCAACGAGAGAGAGGGAGTGCATCTTCATACCCTTGAAGATCGCTAAGCGGAAGCGTTACAAGAACGCGGTTGGTGGAGTCGTACACGCAGCGATTCAGATCGCGGTCGATTCTGATCTAAGCGTCGAACAACGGCGCCTCCGCGTTCAACACACGTACAGCCCAGGGATGTCTCCTCCTTCTTGATCCAGCAAGGGGAGAGGAGAAGTTGAGGGGGAACTCCGACAGCACAGTGGCGTGGTGGTGATGGAGCTCGTGGTTCTCCGGCAGGGCTTCGCCAAGCGCTACAGAGGAGGAGGAGGAGGAGGTGTAGGAGAGGGGAAGGGGCTGCGCTAGGGGAAGGGTGCGGCTGCTGATACGTCTCTAACGTATCTATAATTTTTTATTGCTCCATGCTATATTATCTACTATTTTGGACATTATTGGGCTTTATTATCCACATTTATATTATTTTTGGGACTAACCTATTAACCGGAGGCCCAGCCTAGAATTGTTGTTTTTTGCCTGTTTTAGGGCTTCGAAGAAAAGGAATATCAAACGGAGTCCAAACGGAATGAAACCTTTGGAAACGTGATTTTCTCATCAAATAAGATCCAGGAGACTTGGACCCTCCATCAAGAAAGCCACGAGGCGGTCACGAGGGTGGAGGGCGCTCCCCCTAGGGCGTGCCCCTACCTCGTGGGCCCCTCGAAGCTCCACCGACGTACTTCTTCCTCCTATATATACCCACGTACCCCCAAACAATAAAAAACGGAGCCAAAAACCTAATTCCATCGCCGCAACTTTCTGTATCCACGAGATCCCATCTTGGGGCCTGTTCCAGAGCTCCACCGGAGGGGGCATCGATCACGGAGGGCTTCTACATCATCATCCAAGCCTCTCTGATGAAGTGTGAGTAGTTTACTTCGGACCTACGGGTCCATAGCTAGTAGCTAGATGGCTTCTTCTCTCTTTTTGGATCTGAATACAATGTTCTCCCCCTCTCTCGTGGAGATCTCTTCGATGTAATCTTCTTTTTGCGGTGTGTTTGTTGAGACCAATGAATTGTGGGTTTATGATCAAGTCTATCTATGAATAATATTTGAATCTTTTCTGAATTCTTTTATGTATGATTGGTTATCTTTGCAAGTCTCTTCGAATTATCAGTTTGGTTTGGCCTACTAGATTGGTTGTTCTTGCCATGGGAGAAGTGCTTAGCTTTGGGTTTGATCTTGCAGTGTCCTTTACCAGTGACAGAAGGGGCAGCAAGGCACGTATTGTATCGTTGCCATCGAGGATAACAAGATGGTTTTTTTTATCATATTGCATGAAACTATCCCTCTACATCATGTCATCTTGCTTAAGGCGTTACTCTGTTTTTAACTTAATACTGTAGATGCATGCTGGATAGCGGTCGATGAGTGGAGTAATAGTAGTAGATGCAGAATTGTTTCGGTCTACTTGTCTCGGACGTGATGCCTATATACATGATCATACCTAGACATTCTCATAACTATGCTCAATTCTGTCAACTGCTCAACAGTAATTTGTTCACCCACCGTAGAATACTTATGCTCTTGAGAGAAGCCACTAGTGAAACCTATGGCCCCCGGGTCTCTTTCTCATCATATCAATCTCCATCACTTTATTATTGCTTTGCTTTTACTTTTTACTTTGCATCTCTATACCAAAAATACCAAAAATATTATTTATCATCTCTATGAGATCTCACTTTCGTAAGTGACCGTGAAGGGATGGACAACCCCCAAGCGTGTTGGTTGCGTTGAGCTATTGTTTTTGTGTAGGTACAAGGGACTTGTGCGTGGCCTCCTACTGGATTGATACCTTGGTTCTCAAAAACTGAGGGAAATACTTACGCTACTTTGCTGCATCATCCTCTCCTCTTCAGGGAAATCCAATGTAGTGCTCAAGAGGTAGCAAGAAGAATTTTTGGCGCCGTTGCCGGGGAGTCTACGCAAAAGTCAACATACCAAGTACCCATCACAATACCTATCTCCCGCATTACATTATTTGCCATTTGCCTCTCATTTTCCTCTCCCCCCAATTCACCCTTGCCGTTTTATTCGCCCTCTCTCTGTATCCTCCCTCTCTTTCTCTATTTGCCTCTTTTGCCCCTTTGCCTTTTGTTTGCTTGTGTGTTAGTTTGCTTGTTCGTCGCGATGGCTCAAGATAATACTAAATTGTGTGACTTCACCAATACCAACAATAATTATTTCCTTAGCACTCCGATTGCTCCTCTTACTGATGCTAAATCTTGTGAAATTAATACTGCTTTGCTGAATCTTGTCATGAAAGATCCGTTCTCCGGCCTTCCTAGTGAAGATGCCGCTACCCATCTTAATAGCTTCGTTGATTTGTGTGACATGCAAAAGAAGAAAGATGTCGATAATGATATTTTTAAATTGAGATCGTGCTAAATCTTGGTTTTCATCTTTGCCTAAAAATAGTATTGATTCATGGAACAAGTGCAAAGATGCTTTTTGTAGGGGAACGTAGCAATAATTCAAAATTTTCCTACGTGTCACCAAGATCAATCTAGGAGATGCCAGCAACGAGAGAGAGGAGTGCATCTTCATACCCTTGAAGATCGCTAAGCGGAAGCGTTACAAGAACGCGGTTGATGCAGTCGTACTCGCGGCGATTCAAATCGCAGAAGATCCGATCTAGCGCCGAACGGACGGCGCCTCTGCGTTCAACACACGTACAGCCCGGGGACGTCTCCTCCTTCTTGATCCAGCAAGGGGAGAGGAGAAGTTGAGGGAGAACTCCAGCAACACGACGGCATGGTGGAGATGGAGCTCGTGGTTCTCCAGCAGGGCTTCGCCAAGCACTATGGAGGAGGAGGAGGTGTAGGAGGAGGGAGGGCTATGCCAGGGAAGAGGTGCGGCTGCCCTCCCACCCCTCCACTATATATAGGGGCAAGGGGGGAGGGGGAGGCACCCTAGGGTTTCCCCTAGGGGGCGGCGGCCAAGCAGATTGGATCTCCCTAGGGAAAATCCTAGGGAGACTTGCCCCCCAAGCCAAGCAGGTGGAGGCTTGCCTCCCAAGCCTGGTGGAGGCGCCCCACCTCCCCAAGTAACGTGGGAAAGGGTGTGGGGGCGCACCACCCCTTAGTGGGCTGGTTTGCCCCTTCCCCTTTGGCCCATGAGGCCCTCCAACACTTGTCGGGGCTCCCGAAACACCTTTCGGTCATGCTCGCCATAGCCTGGTATCTCCAGAACACTTCCGGACTCCAATACCCTTCGTCCAATATATCAATCTTCACCGCCGGACCATTCCGGAACTCCTCGTGACGCCCGGGATCTCATCCAGGACTCCGAACTACCTTCGGTAACCACATACTATTTCCCATAACAACTCTAGCGTCACCGAACCTTAAGTGTGTAGACCCTACGGGCTCGGGAACCATGCAGACATGACCGAGACACCTCTCCGGCCAATAACCAATAGTGGGATCTGGATACCCATATTGGCTCCCACATGTTCCATGATGATCTCATCGGATGAACCACGATGTCGGGGATTCGATCAATCCTGTATTCAATTCCCTTTCTCAATCGGTATGTTACTTGCCCGAGATTCGTCACCGGCAAGTCACTTTAATCGTTCCGTAAGGCATGATCCCGTGACGAACTTCTTAGTCACATTGAGCTCATTATGATGATGCATTACCGAGTGGGCCCAGAGATACCTCTCCGTCATACGGAGTGACAAATCCCAGTCTCGATTCGTACCAACCCAACAGACACTTTCGTAGATACCTGTAGTGCACCTTTATAGCCACCCAATTACGTTGTGACGTTTGGTACACCCAAAGCATTCCTACGGTATCCGGGAGTTGCACAATCTCATGGTCTAAGGAAATGATACTTGACATTAGAAAAGCTTTTAGCAAATGAACTACACGATCTTGTGCTATGCTTAGGACTGGGTCTTGTCCATCACATCATTCTCCTAATGATGTGATCCCGTTATCAATGACATCTAATGTCCATGGTCAGGAAACCATAACCATCTATTGATCAACAAGCTAGTCAACTAGAGGCTCACTAGGGACATGTTGTGGTCTATGTATCCACACATGTATTACAGTTTCTAGTTAATACAATTATAGCATGAACAATAGACAATTATCATGAACAAGGAAATACAATAATAACCATTTTATTATTGCCTCTAGGGCATATTTCCAGCAGTCTCCCACTTGCACTAGAGTCAATAATCTAGTTCACATCACTATGTGATTGTAATGAATCCAACACCCATGGGGTTTGTTCATATCTCGCTTGTGAGAGAGGTTATTAGTCAACGGGTCTAAACCTTTCAGATCTGTGTGTGCTTCACAAATCTCGATGTCATCTTGTAGATACAGCTACCATTGGAGCTATTCCAAATAATTGCTCTAATGTACGAATCCGGTTTACTACTCAGAGTCATCCGGATTAGTGTTAAAGTTTGCATCGACGTAACCCTTTACGATGAACTCTTTTACCACCTCCATAATCGAGAAAATTCCTTAGTCCCCTAGTTACTAAGGATAAGTTTGACCGCTATCATGTGATCCATTCTTGGATCACTCTTGTACCCCTTGATGGACTCATGGCAAGGCACACTTCAGGTGCGGTACACAGCATAGCATACTGTAGAGCCTACGTATAAAGCATAGGGGACGGCCTTCGTCCTTTCTCTCTCTTCTGCCGTGGTCAGATCTTGAGTCTTACTCAATGCTCACACCTTGTAACACAGCCAAGAACTCCATCTTTGCTGATCTATTTTGAACTCCTTCAAAATCTTGTCACAGTATGTATTCATTTGAAAGTACTATTAAGAGGTTTTTGATCTATCCTTATAGATCTTGATGCTCAATGTTCAAGTAGCTTAATCCAGGATTTCCATTGAAAAACACTTTTCAAATAACCCTATATGCTTTCCAGAAATTCTACATCATTTCTGATCAATAATATGTCAACAACATATACTCATCAGAAATTCGATAGTGCTCCCACTCACTTCTTTGGAAATACAAGTTTCTCATAAACTTTGTATAAACTCAAAATCTTTGATCATCTCATCAAAGCGTACATTCCAACTCCGAGATGCTTACTCCAGTCCTTAGAAGGATTGCTGGAGCTTTGCATACTTGTTAGCATCTTTTAGGATTGACAAAAACCTTCTGGTTGTATCACATACAACCTTTCCTCAAGAAAATTGTCGAGGAAACAATGTTTTGACATCCTATCTGCAAGATTTCATAAATAATGCAGTAACTGCTAATACAATTCCAACAAACTCTTAGCATCCCTACGAGTGAGAAAGTCTCACCGTAGTCAACTCCTTGAACCTGTTGGAAAACATCTTAACGACAAGTCGAGCTTTCTTAATGGTGATACTTACCATCATTGTCCGTCTTCCTTTTAAAATCCATCTGTACCCAATAGCCTTACAACCATCAAGTAGTTCTTCCAAAGTCTATATTTTGTTTTCACACATGGATCCTCTCAGATTTTATGGCCTCGAGCCATTTGTCGGAATCCGGTCCCACCATCGCTTCTCCATAGCTCGTAGGTTCATTGTTGTCTAGCAACATGACTTCCAAGACAGGATTACATACCACTCTGAAGTAGTACACATCCTTGTCGACCTATGAGGTTTGGTAGTGACTTGATCCGAAGTTTCATGATCACTATCATAAGCTTCCACTTCAATTGGTGTAGGCGTCACATGAACAACTTCTTGTGCCCTGCTACACACTAGTTGAAGTGACGGTTCAATAACCTCATCAAGTCTCCACCATTCTCCCACTCAATTCTTTCGAGAGAAACTTTTCCTCAAGAAAGGACCCATTTCTAGAAACAATCACTTTTGCTTCTGGATCTGAAATAGGAGGTATACCCAACTATTTTGGGTATTCTATGAAGATGCATTTATCCGCTTTTGTTTCAAGCTTGACAGCCTGAAACTTTTTCACATAAGCGTTGCAGCCCCAAACTTTTAAGAAATGACAGCTTAGGTTTCTCTAAACCATAGTTCATACGGTGTCATCTCAACGGAATTACGTGGTGCCCTATATAAAGTGAATGCGGTTGTCTCTAATGCCTAACCCATAGACGATAGTGGTAATTCGATAAGAGACATCATGGTATGCACCAGATCCAGTAGGGTGCAACTATGATGTTCGGACACACCATCACACTATGGTGTTCCAAGCGGTATTAGTCGTGAAACAATTTCCACAATGTCTTAATTGTGAGCCAAACTCGTAACTCAGATATTCATCTCTATGATCATATCATAGACATTTTATCCTCTTGTCACGACGATCTTCAACTTCACTCTGAAATTACTTGAACCTTTCAATAATTCAGACTTGTGTTTCATCAAGTAAATATACTTAGCATCTACTCAAATCATCTGTGAAGTAAGAACATAACGATATCCACTGTGTGCCTCAGCACTCATTGGACTGCACACATCAAAATGTATTACTTCCAACAAGTTGCTTTCTTGTTCCATCTTACTGAAAATGAGGCCTTTCAGTCATCTTGCCCATGTGGTATGATTTGCATGTCTCAAGTGATTCAAAATCAAGTGAGTCCAAACGATCCATCTATATGGAGTTTCTTCATGCATATATACCAATAGACATGGTTCGCATGTCTCAATCTTTTCAAAAATGAGTGAGTCCAAAGATCCATCAACATGGAGCTTCTTCATGCATTTTATACCAATATGACTCAAATTGCAGTGCCATAAGTATGTGGTACTATCATTACTATCTTATATCTTTTGGCATGAACATGTGTAACACTACGATCGAGATTCAATAAACCATTCATTTTAGGTGCAAGACCATTGAAGGTATTATTCAAATAAACAGAGCAACCATTATTCTCCTTAAATGAATAACCGTATTGAGATAAACATAATCCAATCATGTCTATGCTCAATGGAAACACCAAATAACAATTATTTAGGTTTAACACAATGCCGATGGTAGAGGGAGCGTACGATGTTTGATCACATCAACCTTGGAAACACTTCCAACACATATCGTCGTCTCACCTTTGGCTAGTCTCCGTTTCTTCTGTAGCCTTTCATTTCGAGTTACTAACACTTAGCAACCGAACCGGTATCTAATCCCCTGGTGCTACTAGGAGTACTAGTAAAGTACACATTAATATAATGTATATCCAACATACTTCTGTCGACCTTGCCAGCCTTCTCATCTACCAAGTATCTAGGGTAGTTCTGCTTCAGTGACCGTTCCCCTTATTACAGAAGCACTTAGTCTCGGGTTTGGGTTCAACCTTGGGTTTCTTCACTAGAGCAGCAACTGATTTGCCGTTTCATGAAGTATCCCTTTCTAGCCCTTGCCCTTCTTGAAACTAGTGGTTTTACTAACCATCAACAATTGATGCTCCTATATGATTTCTACTTTTGCGGTGTCGCGAATAGCTCAAGGATCATCATATCTATCCCTGATATGCTATAGTTCATCACGAAGCTCTAGTAGCTTGGTGGCAGTGACTTTGGAGAACCATCACTATCTCATCTGGAAGATTAACTCCCACTCGATTCAAGCGATTGTAGTACTCATACAATCTGAGCACATGCTCAACGATTGAGCTTTTCTCCTTAGTTTGCAGGCTTAAGAAACTTGTCAGAGGTCTCATACCTCTTGACATGGGCACTAACCTGAAATCCCAATTTCAGTCCTTGGAACATATCATATGTTCTGCGATGTTTCAAAAACGTCTTTGGTGCCTCAATTCTAAGCCATTTAGCATTACCCACTGAACTATCATGTAGTCATCAAAATGTGTATGTCAGATGTTTGCAACATCCACAACCGACGCTCGAGGTTCAGCACACTGAGCGGTGCATTAAGGACATAATCCTTCTGCGCAGCAATGAGGACAATCCTTGGTTTACGGACCCAGTCCGCATAATCGCTACTATCAACTTTCAACTAAATTTTCTCTAGGAACATATCTAAAACAGTAGAACCAAAGCGTGAGCTACGACATAATTTGCAAAGACCTTTTGACTATGTTCATGATAATTAAGTTCATCTAATCAAATTATTTAATGAACTCCCACTTAGATAGACATCCCTCTAGTCATCTAAGTGATACATGATCCGAGTCAACTAGGCCGTGTCCAATCATCACATGAGACGGACTAGTCATCATCGGTGAACATCTTCATGTTGATCGCATCTACCATACGACTCATGTTCGACCTTTCGGTCTCTCGTGTTCCGAGGCCATGTCTGTACATGCTAGGCTCGTCAAGTCAACCTAAGTGTTTCGCATGTGTAAATCTGGCTTACACCCGTTGTATGCGAACGTTAGAATCTATCACACCCGATCATCAAGTGGTGCTTCGAAACAACAAACCTTCGCAACAGTGCACAGTTAGGGGGAACACTTTCTTGAAATTATTGCGAGGGATCATCTTATTTATGCTACCGTCGTTCTAAGCAAATAAGATGTAAACATGACAAACAACACATGCAAATCATAAAGTGACATGATATGGCCAATATCATCTTGCGCCTTTTGATCTCCATCTTCGAGGCGTGGCATGATCACCTTCGTCACCGGCATGACACCATGATCTCCATCATCATGATCTCCATCATCGTGTCTTCATGAAGTTGTCTTGCCAACTATTACTTCTACTACTATGGCTAACAGTTAGGAATAAAGTAAAGTAATTACATGGCGTTTTTCATTGACACGCAGGTCATACAATAAATTAAGACAATTCTTATGGCTCCTGCCGGTTGTCATACTCATCGACATGGAAGTCGTGATTCCTATTACAAGAACATGATCAATCTCATACATCACATATATATAATTCATCACATCCTTTTGGCCATATCACATCACATAGCATACCCTGCAAAAACAAGTTAGACGTCCTCTAATTGTTGTTGCATGTTTTACGTGGCTGCTATGGGTTTCTAGCAAGAACATTTCTTACCTACGCAAAAGCCACAACGGTGATATGCCAATTGCTATTTACCCTTCATAAGGACCCTCTTCATCGAATCCGATCCGAGTAAAGTGGGAGAGACAGACACCCGCTAGCCACCTTATGCATCAAATGCATGTCAGTCGGTGGAACCTGTCTCACGTAAGTGTACGTGTAAGGTCAGTCCGGGCCGCTTCATCCCACAATGCCGCCGAATCAAGATGAGACTAGTAACGGCAAGCAAATCGAACAAATCATCACCCACAACTACTTTGTGTTCTACTCGTGCATAGAATCTACGCATAGACCTAGCTCTGATACCACTGTTGGGGAACGTAGCAATAATTCAAAATTTTCCTACGTGTCACCAAGATCAATCTAGGAGATGCTAGCAACGAGAGAGAGGGAGTGCATCTTCATACCCTTGAAGATCGCTAAGCAGAAGCGTTACAAGAACGCGGTTGATGGAGTCGTACTCGCGGCGATTCAAATCGCAGAAGATCCGATCTAGCGCCGAACAGACGGCGCCACCGTGTTCAACAAACGTACAGCCCGGGGACATCTCCTCCTTCTTGATCCAGCAAGGGGAGAGGAGAAGTTGAGGGAGAAGTCCAGCAACACGACAGCATGGTGGAGATGGAGCTCGTGGTTCTCCAGCAGGGCTTCGCCAAGCACTATGGAGGAGGAGGAGGTGTAGGAGGAGGGAGGGCTGCGCCAGGGAAGAGGTGCGGCTGCCCTCCCACCCCTCCACTATATATAGGGGCAAGGGGAGAGGGGGAGGCGCCCTAGGGTTCCCCTAGGGGGCGGCGGTCAAGCAGATTGGATCTCCCTAGGGAAAATCCTAGGGAGACTTGCCCCCCAAGCCAAGCAGGTGGAGGCTTGCCTCCTAAGCCTGGTGGAGGCGCCCCACCTCCCCAAGTAACGTGGGAAAGGGTGTGGGGGGCGCACCACCCCTTAGTGGGCTGGTTTGCCCCTTCCCCTTTGGCGCACGAGGCCCTCCAACACTTGTCGGGGCTCTCGAAACACCTTTCGGTCATGCTGGCCATAGCCTGGTACCTCCAGAACACTTCCGGACTCCAATACCCTTTGTCCAATATATCAATCTTTACCGTCGGACCATTCCGGAACTCCTCGTGATGTCCGGGATCTCATCCAGGACTCCGAACTACCTTCGGTAACCACATACTATTTCCCATAACAACTCTAGCGTCACCGAACCTTCAGTGTCTAGACCCTACGGGTTCGGGAACCATGCAGACATGACCGAGACACCTCTTCAACCAATAACCAATAGCGGGATCTGGATACCCATATTGGCTCCCACATGTTCCATCATGATCTCATCGGATGAACCACGATGTCGGGGATTCGATCAATCCCGTATTCAATTCCCTTTGTCAATCGGTATGTTACTTGCCCGAGATTCGATCGTTGGTATCCCAATACCTTGTTCAATCTCATTACCGGCAAGTCACTTTACTCATTTCGTAACGCATGATCCCGTGACTAACTGCTTAGTCACATTGAGCTCATTATGATGATGCATTACCGAGTGGGCCCAGAGATACCTCTCCGTCATACGGAGTGACAAATCCCAGTCTCGATTCGTACCAACCCAACAGACACTTTCGGAGATACCTGTAGTGCACCTTTATAGCCACCCAGTTACGTTGTGACGTTTGGTACACCCAAAGCATTCCTACGGTATCCGGGAGTTGCACAATCTCATGGTCTAAGGAAATGATACTTGACATTAGAAAAGCTTTTAGCAAATGAACTACACGATCTTGTGCTATGCTTAGGATTGGGTCTTGTCCATCACATCATTCTCCTAATGATGTGATCCCGTTATCAATGACATCTAATGTCCATGGTCAAGAAACCATAACCATCTATTGATCAACGAGCTAGTCAACTAGAGGCTCACTAGGGACATGTTGTGGTCTATGTATTCACACATGTATTACGGTTTCCAGTTAATACAATTATAGCATGAACAATAGACAATTATCGGGAACAAGGAAATACAATAATAACAATTTTATTATTGCCTCTAGGGCATATTTCCAACTCTTTTATCTCTAAGTATTTTCCTCCCGCTAAGATCATCTCTCTTAGAAATGATATTATGAATTTTAAGCAACTTGATCATGAACATGTTGCACAAGCTTGGGAGAGAATGAAACTAATGATACATAATTGCCCTACTCATGGTTTGAATTTGTGGATGATTATACAAAAATTTTATGCTGGATTGAATTTTGCTTCTAGAAATCTTTTAGATTCGGCCGCGGGAGGCACTTTTATGGAAATCACTTTAGGAGAAGCTACTAAACTCCTAGATAATATTATGGTTAATTGCTCTCAATGGCATACTGAAAGATCTACTAAAAAGGTGCATGTGATAGAAGAAATTAATGTTTTGAGTGGAAAGATGGATGAACTTATGAAATTATTTGCTAATAAGACTGTTTCTTCTGATCCTAATGATGTGCCCTTGTCTACTTTGATTGAGAATAATAATGAATCTATGGATGTGAATTTTGTTGGTAGGAACAATTTTGGTAACAACGCGTATAGAGGAAATTTCAATCCTAGGCCTTATCCTAGTAATCCCTCTAATAATTATGGTAATTCCTACAACAATTCTTATGGAAATTATAATAGGATGCCCTTTGATTTTGAATCTAATATTAAAGAATTTATTTCTTTGCAAAATAATTTTAATGCTATGATTGAAGAAAAATTGCTTAAGATTGATGATTTGGCTATGAACGTTGATAGAATTGCTCTTGATGTTGATTCTTTGAAACTTAGATCTATTCCACCTAAGCATGATATCAATGAGTCTCTCAAATCCATGAGAATTTCCATTGACAAGTGCAAAGAAAGAAATGCTATGATGCGTGCTAAGAAAGATGCCTTTATAAAAGCGTGTTCTTCTAGTTCCTATTAAAATAATGATGAAGATTAAAAAGTTATTGATGTGTCCCCTATTAAATCTTTGTTTTGCAATATGAATCTTGATAATGATGGGACTGAATATGATCCACCTTTACCTGGAAGGCGTTCCAATAATTCTGAATCTTTTGATCTTGATGCTAAATTTGATAAAAGTGGGATTGAAGAAATTAAAACCCTAGATGTTGCTAAACCCACTATTATGGATTTCAAGGAATTTAACTATGAAAATTGCTCTTTGATTGATTGTATTTCCTTGTTGCAATCCGTGCTAAATTCTCCTCATGCTTATAGTCAAAATAAAGCGTTTACTAAACATATCGTTGATGCCTTGATGCAATATTATGAAGAAAAACTTGAATTGGAAGTTTCTATCCCTAGAAAACTTTATAATGATTGGGAACCAACTATTAAAATTAAAATTAAATATCATGAGTTTTATGCTTTGTGTGATTTGGGTGCTAGTGTCTCTATTATTCCCAAAACTTTGTGTGATCTACTAGATTTCCGTGATTTTGATGATTGCTCGCTAAACTTGCATCTTGCGGATTCCACTATTAAGAAACCTATGGGAAGAATTAATGATGTTATTATTGTTGCAAATAGGAATTATGTGCCCATAGATTTTTATCGTTCTTGATATAGATTGCAATCCTTCTTGCCCTATTATTCTTGGTAGACCTTTCCTTAGAACGGTTGGTGCAATTATTGATATGAAGGAAGGGAATATTAGATTTCAATTTCCATTAAAAAAAGGCATGGAACACTTCCCTAGAAAGAAAATAAAATTACCATATAAATCTATCATGAGAGCCACTTATGGATTGCCTACCAAAGATGGCAATACCTAGATCTATTCTTGCTTGTTATGCCTAGCTAGGGGCGTTAAACGATAGCGCTTATTGGTTAGCAACCCAATTTTATTTTTATTCCTTGCTTTTTGCTCCCGTTTAATAATAAATAAATTATTTAGATCCTGTTTTTGTTGTGTTTTTTTGTGTTAAATTAGTGTTTGTGCCAAGTAGAACCGTTGGGAAGACTTGGCGAAAGTCTTGTTGAACTTGCTGTAAAAAACAGAAACTTTAGCGCTCACGAGAACTGCTGTAATTTTTATTTGAAGAGTGCTATTTAGTTAATTATTTTTGCAGATTATTAATAGATCCTCACATCCATAAATTTATTTTAGAATTTTTGGGTTCCAGATCATGAGATAGCTACAGATTACTACAGACTGTTCTGTTTTTGACAGATTCTGTTTTTCGTGTGTTGTTTGCTTATTTTGATGAATCTACGGCTAGTAAAATAGTTTATAATCCATAGAGAAGTTGGAATACAGTAGGTATAACACCCATATAAATAAATAATGAGTTCATTACAGTACCTTGAAGTGGTCTTTTGTTTTCTTTCGCTAACGGAGCTCACGAGTTTTGTACTTTAAGTTTTGTGTTGTGAAGTTTTCAAGTTTTGGGTAAAGATTTGATGGACTTTGGAACCAGGAGCGGAAAGAGCCTAAGCTTGGGGATGCCCATGGCAGCCCCAAGATAATCTGAGGACACCTAAAAGCCAAAGCTTGGGGATGCCCCGGAAGGCATCCCCTCTTTCGTCTACTTCTATCTGTAACTTTACTTGGAGCTATATTTTTATTCACCACATGATATGTGTTTTGCTTGGAGCGTCTTTTATGATTTTAGTCTTTGCTTGTTAGTTTACCACAATCATCCTTGATGTACACACCTTTTGAGAGAGCCATACATAATTTGGAATTTGATAGAATACTCTATGTGCTTCACTTATATCTTTTGAGTTATATAATTTTCTCTAGTGCTTCACTTATATATTTTAGAGCACGGTGGTGGATTTGTTTTATAGAAACTATTGATCTCTCATGCTTCACTTAGATTATTTTGAGAGTCTTAATAGCATGGTAATTTGCTTAATAATAATATGCTTGGTATTCAAGATTTGTAAAACTTTCTTTTGAGTGCGTTGAATACTAAGAAAAAATTGATGCTTGATAATTGTTTTGAGATATGAGGATGGTGATATTAGAGTCATGCTAGTTGAGTAGTTGTGAATTTGAGAAATGCTTGTGTTAAAGTTTGTGATTCCCATAGCATGCACGTATGGTTAACCGTTATGTGATGAAGTCGGAGCATGATTTATTTATTGATTGTCTTCCTTATGCGTGGCGGTCAGGGATGAGCGATGGTCTTTTCCTACCAATCTATCCCCCTAGGAGCATGCGCGTAATACTTTGCTTTGATAACTTCTAGATTTTTGCAATAAGTATATGAGTTCTTTATGACTAATGTTGAGTCCATGGATTATACGCACTTTCCTTCCTTCCACCATTGCTAGCCTCTCTAATACCGCACACTTTTCGTCGGTATCATACACCCACCAAATACCTTCCTCAAAACAGCCACCATACCTACCTATCATGGCATTCCCATAGCCATTCCAAGATATATTGCCATGCAACTTTCCACCGTTCCATTCATTATGACACGCTCCATCATTGTCATATTGCTAGCGTGATCATGTAGTGGACATCGTATTTGTGGAAAACCCACCATTCATAATTCTTTCATACATGTCACTCTTGATTCATTGCATATCCCGGTGCACCGCCGGAGGCATTCATATAGAGTCATATTTTGTTCTAAGTATTGAGTTGTAATTGTTGAGTTGTAAGAAAAATAAAAGTGTGATGATCATCATTTTTAGAGCATTGTCCCAAGTGAGGAAAGGATGATGGAGACTATGATTCCCCCACAAGTCGGGATGAGACTCCGGACGAAAAAAGAGTCCATAAAAAAAGAGAAGTCCCAAATAAAAAAAATGAGAGAAAAGGAGAGAAGGGACAATGATACTATCCTTTTACCACACTTGTGCTTCAAAGTAGCACCATGATCTTCATGATAGAGAGTCTCTCATTATGTCACTTTCATATACTAGTGGGAATTTTTCATTATAGAACTTGGCTTGTATATTCCAATGATGGGCTTCCTCAAAATGCCCTAGGTCTTCATGAGCAAGCGAGTTGGATGCACACCCACTTAGTTTCTTTTGAGCTTTCATATACTTATAGCTCTAGTGCATCCGTTGCATGGCAATCTCTACTCACTCACATTGATATCTATTGATGGGCATCTTGATACGTCTCCAACGTATCTATAATTTTTGATTGCTCCATGCTATATTATCTACTGTTTTGGACTATATTGGGCTTTATTTTCCACTTTTATATTATTTTTGGGACTAACCTATTAACCGGAGCCCAGCCTAGAATTGCTGTTTTTTTGCCTATTTCAGTGTTTCAGATAAACAAAATATCAAACGGAGTCCAAACGGAATAAACTCTTCTGAAACGTGATTTTCTCACCGAACATGATCCAGGAGACTTGGACCCTACTGCAAGGGATCAAAGAGGTGGTCATGAGGGTGGGGGCCCCTAGGGCGCGCCCCTGCCTTGTGGGCCCCTCGGTGCTCCACCGACGTACTCCTTCCTCCTATATATACACACGTACCCCCAAACGATCAGAACAGGAGCCAAAACCCTAATTCCACTGCTGCAACTTTCTGTATCCACGGGATCCCATCTTGGGGCCTGTTTCGGAGCTCCGCCGGAAGAGGGCCGTCATCACGGAGGGCTTCTACATCATCCTAGCCCCTCCGATGAAGTGTGAGTAGTTTACCTCAGACCTTCGGGTTTATAGTTAGTAGCTAGATGGCTTCTTCTCTCTCTTTGAATCTCAATACAAAGTTCTCCCCCTTTCTCGTGGAGATCTATTCGATGTAATCTTCTTTTTGCGGTGTGTTTGTTGATATCGATGAATTGTGGGTTTATGATCAAGTCTATCTATGAATAATATTTGAATCTTCTCTGAATTCTTTTATGCATGATTGGTTATCTTTGCAAGTCTCTTCAAATTATCCGTTTGGTTTGGCCAACTAGATTGGTAGTTCTTGCCATGGGAGAAGTGCTTAGCTTTGGGTTCGATCTTGCGATGTCCTTACCCACTGACAGAAGGGGAAGCAAGGCACGTATTGTATCGTTTCCATCGAGGATAACAAGATGGGGTTTATTTCATATTGCATGAATTTATCTCTCTACATCATGTCATCTTGCTTAAGGCGTTACTCTGTTTTTAACTTAATACTCTAGATGCATGCTGGATAGCGGTCGATAAGTGGAGTAATAGTAGTAGATGCAGAATCGTTTCGATCTACTTGTCACGGACGTGATGCCTATATACATGATCATGCCTAGATATTCTCATAATTATGCTCAATTCTATCAATTGCTCAACAGTAATTTGTTCACCCACCGTAGAATACTTATGCTCTTGAGAGAAGCCACTAGTGAAACCTATGGCCCCGGGTCTATTCTCATCATATCAAGCTCCATCACTTTTATATTATTTTGCTATTTACTTTTCTTTTACTTTTTACTTTGCATCTTTATATCAAAAATACCAAAAATCTTCTATTTATCAGACCTCACTCTCGTAAGTGACCGTGAAGGGCTTGACAACCCCTAATCGCGTTGGTTGCGAGTAGCTATCGCTTTGTGCAGGTACGAGGGACTTGAGCATGGGCTCCTACTGGATTGATACCTTGGTTCTCAAAAACTGAGGGAAATACTTACGCTACTCTGCTGCATCATCCCTTCCTCTTCGGGGAAAACCAACGCAAGCTCATGACGTAGCAAGAAGGATTTCTGGGGCGTTGCCGGGGAGTCTACGCAAAAAGTCAACATACCAAGTACCCATCACAATCCCTATCTCTCGCATTACATTATTTGCCATTTGCCTCTCGTTTTCCTCTCCCCCCAATTCACCCTTGCCGTTTTATTCGCCCTCTCTCTCTATCCTCCCTCTATGTTTGCCTCTTTTGTCCACCTGCTTTTTGTTTGCCCATGTGTTAGATTGCTTGTTTGTCGCGATGGCTCAAGATACTACCAAATTGTGTGACTTCACCAATACCAATAATAATGGTTTCCTTAGAACTCCGATTGCTCCTCTTACCGATGCTGAATCTTGTGAAATTAATACTTCTTTGTTGAATCTTGTTATGAAAGATCAATTCGCCGGCCTTCCTAGTGAAGATGTCGCTACTCATCTGAATAGCTTCGTTGATTTATGTGATATGCAAAAGAAAAAAGATGTCAATAATGATGTCGTTAAATTGAAGCTATTTCCTTTTTCGCTTAGAGATCGTGCTAAAGCTTGGTTTTCGTCTTTGCCTAAGAATAGTATTGATTCATGGAACAAATGCAAAGATGCTTTTATCTCTAAGTATTTTCCTCCCGCTAAGATCATCTCTATTAGAAACGATATAATGAACTTTAAACAACTTGATCATGAACATGTTGCACAAGCTTGGGAGAGAATGAAATTAATGATACGTAATTGCCCTACTCAAGGTTTGAATTTGTGGATGATTATACAAAATTTTTATGCCGGATTGAATTTTGCTTCTAGAAATCTTTTAGATTCGGCCGCGGGAGGCACTTTTATGGAAATCACTTTAGGAGATGCTACTAAACTCCTAGATAATATTATGGTTAATTATTCTCAATGGCATACTGAAAGAACTTCTAATAAAAAAGTGCATGTGATAGAAGAAATTAATGTGTTGAGTGGAAAGATGGATGAACTTATGAAATTATTTGCTACTAAGAGTGTCGGTTCTGATCCTAATGATATGCCTTTGTCTACTTTGATCGAGAGTAATAATGAATCTATGGATGTGAATTTTGTTGGTAGGAATAATTTTGGTAACAATGCTTATAGAGAGAATTTTAAACCTAGGCCATATCCTAGTAATCCTTCTAATAATTATGGGAATTCCTACAACAATTCTTATGGAAATTATGATAAGATGTCCTCTGATTTTGAATCTAATATTAAAGAATTTATTTCTTCACAAAAGAATTTTAATGCTATGATTGAAGAAAAATTGCTTAAGATTGATGATTTGGCTAGGAACGTTGATAGAATTGCTCTTGATGTTGATGCTTTGAAACTTAGATCTATTCCACCTAAGCATGATATTAATGAGTATCTAAAAGCCA
This sequence comes from Triticum monococcum, assembly GCA_034509565.1. Lineage (NCBI taxonomy): Eukaryota > Viridiplantae > Streptophyta > Magnoliopsida > Poales > Poaceae > Triticum > Triticum monococcum. The sequence continues at coordinate 745,156,484 of CM067843.1, read as the reverse complement.
TGAGAATTTCAATTGATGAGTGTAAGGAAAGAACTGCTAGGATGCGTGCTTCCAAAGATGCCTTTATTAAAGCATGTTCTTCCAATTCCTATGAAAATAAAGATGAAGATCTAAAAGTTATTGATGTGCCTCCAATTAAATCTTTATTTTGAAATATGAATCTTGATGAAACTGAATATGATCTTCCTTTACCTAGAAGGCGTTCTAAAAATTCGGAGTGTTTAGATCTTAATGATGAAATTGATGAAAGTGGGATTGAAAGAAATAAAAATCTAGATGTTGCTAAACCCACTATATTGGATTTCAAGGAATTTAATTATGAAAATTGCTCTTTGATTGATTGTATTTCCTTGTTACAATCCGTGCTAAATTCTCCACATGCTTATAGTCGGAATAAAGCCTTCACCGAACATATTGTTGATGCCTTGATGCAATCTTATGAAGAAAAACTTGAGTTGAAAGTTTATATCCCTAGAAAACTTTATGATGAGTGGGAACCAACTATTAAAATTAAAATTAAAGATCATGAGTTTTATGCTTTGTGTGATTTGGGTGCTAGTGTCTCTACTATTCCCAAGGCTTTGTGTGATTTACTAGATTTCCGTGATTTTGATGATTGCTCTCTAAATTTGTATCTTGCGGATTCCACTATTAAGAAACCTATGGGAAGAATTAATGATGTTCTTATTGTTGCTAATAGGAATTATGTGCCCGTAGATTTCATTGTTCTTGATATAGATTGCAATCCTTCTTGCCCTATTATTCTTGGTAGACCTTTCCTTAGAACGGTTGGTGCGATTATTGATATGAAGGAAGGGAATATTAGATTTCAATTTCCATTAAAAAAAGGGCATGGAACACTTTCCAAGAAATAAAATAAAATTACCATATGAAACTATCATGGGAGCCACTTATGGATTGCCTACCAAAGATGGCAATACTTAGATCTATTCTTGCTTGTTATGCCTAGCTAGGGGCGTTAAACGATAGCGCTTGTTGGGAGGCAACCCAATTTTATTTTTATTCCTTGATTTCTGCTCCTGTTTAGTAACAAATAAATTATTTAGCCTCTGTTTTGGTTGTGTTTTTTTGTGTTTAATTAGTGTTTGTGCCAAGTAGATGTTGGGTAACGTAGTAATTTCAAAAAAAATTCCTACGCACATGCAAGATCATGGTGATGCACAGCAACGAGGGGGAGAGTGTTGTCTACGTACCAACGCAGACCGACTGCGGAAGCGATCACACAACGTAGAGGAAGTAGTCGTACGTCTTCTTCCCGATCCGACCGATCCAAGCACCGTTACTCCGGCACCTCCGAGTTCTTAGCACACGTACAGCTCGATGACGATCCTCGGGCTCCGCTCCAGAAAAGCATCGAGGAAGAGTTCCGTCAGCACGACGGCGTGGTGACGATCTTGATGTACTACCGACGCAGGGCTTCGCCTAAGCACTACAACGGTATGATCGAGGTGGAATTTGGTGGCAGGGGGCACCGCACACGGCTAAGGAACGATCTCAAGGATCAACTTGTGTGTCATGGGGTGTCCCCTGCCCCCGTATATAAAGGATGAGAGTTGGAGGGCTGGCCGGCCAAGCTAGGAGGCGCAGGAGGAGTCCTACTCCTACCGGGAGTAGGACTCCTCCCCCAATCCTATTCCTAATAGGATTCCCCAAAGGGGGAGAGAGAGAGAGAGGTGGCCGGCCCCTCTCCTAGTCCTAATAGGACTAGGGAGAGGGGGGAGGCGCAGCCCTATGTGGGCTGCCCTCTCACCTTTCCACTAAGGCCCATGTTGGCCCATTTGGCTCCCGGGGGGTTCCGGTAACCCTCCCGGTAATCCAGTAAAATCCCGATTTCACCCGGAACACTTCCTATGTCCAAACATAGGCTTCCAATATATCAATCTTTATGTCTCGACCATTTCGAGACTCCTCGTCATGTCCGTGATCACATCCGGGACTCCGAACAACCTTCAGTACATCAAAATGCATAAACTCATAATAACTGTCATCGTAACGTTAAGCGTGCGGACCCTACGGTTCGAGAACAATGTAGACATGACTGAGACACGTCTCTGGTCAATAACCAATAGCGGGACCTGGATGCCCATATTGGCTCCTACATATTCTACGAAGATCTTTATCGGTCAGACCGCATAACAACATACGTTGTTCCTTTTGTCATCGGTATGTTACTTGCCCGAGATTCGATCGTCGGTATCCAATACCTAGTTCAATCTCGTTACTGGCAAGTCTCTTTACTCGTTCCGTAATACATCATCTCGCAACTAACTCATTAGTCACAATGCTTGCAAGGCTTATGTGATGTGTATTACCGAGAGGGCCCAGAGATACCTCTCCGACAATCGGAGTGACAAATCCTAATCTCGAAATACGCCAACCCAACATCTACCTTCGGAGACACCTGTAGTACTCCTTTATAATCACCCAGTTACGTTGTGACGTTTGGTAGTACCCAAAGTGTTCCTCCGGCAAACGGGAGTTGCATAATCTCATAGTCATAGGAACATGTATAAGTCATGAAGAAAGCAATAGCAACATACTAAACGATCGGGTGCTAAGCTAATGGACTGGGTCATGTCAATCAGATCATTCAACTAATGATGTGACCTCGTTAATCAAATAACAACTCTTTGTTCATGGTTAGGAAACATAACCATCTTTGATTAACGAGCTAGTCAAGTAGAGGCATACTAGTGACACTCTGTTTGTCTATTTATTCACACATGTATTATGTTTCCGGTTAATACAATTCTAGCATGAATAATAAACATTTATCATGATATAAGGAAATAAATAATAACTTTATTATTGCCTCTAGGGCATATTTCCTTCAGTCTCCCACTTGCACTAGAGTCAATAATCTAGATTACATCACCATGTGATTAACATCGATAGTTCACATCATCATGTGATTAACACCCATAGTTCACATCGCCATGTGACCAACACTCAAAGGGTTTACTAGAGTTAGTAATCTAGTTCACATCTCTATGTGATTAACACCCAAAGAGTACTAAGGTGTGATCATGTTTTGCTTGTGAGATTATTTTAGTCAACGGGTCTGTCACATTCAGATCCGTAAGTATTTTGCAATTTTCTATGTCTACAATGCTCTGCACGGAGCTACTCTAGCTAATTGCTCCCACTTTCAATATGTATCCAGATTGAGACTTTAGATTCATCTGGATCAGTGTCAAAAACTTGCATCGACGTAACCCTTTACGACGAACCTTTTTGTCACGTCCATAATCGAGAAACATATCCTTATTTCACTAAGGATAATTCTGACCGCTGTCCAGTGATCTACTCCTAGATCACTATTGTACTCCCTTGCCAAATCAATGCAGGGTATACAATAGATCTGGTATACAGCATGACATACTTTATAGAACCTATGGCCAAGGCATAGGGAATGACTTTCATTGTCTTTCTATCTTCTGCCGTGGTCGGGCTTTGAGTCTTTACTCAACTTCACACCTTGTAACACAAGCAAGAAACTTTTTCTTTGACTGTTCCATTTTGAACTACTTCAAAATCTTGTCAAGGTATGTACTTATTGAAAAACTTATCAAGCGTCTTGATCTATCTCTATAGATCTTGAAGCTCAATATGTAAGCAGCTTTACCGAAGTCTTTCTTTGAAAAACTCCTTTCAAACACTCCTTTATGCTTTACAGAATAATTCTACATTATTTCCGATCAACAATATGTCATTCACATATCCTTATCAGAAATGCTGTAGTGCTCCCACTCACTTTCTTGTAAATACAGGCTTCACCGCAAGTCTGTATAAAACAATATGCTTTGATCAACTCATCAAAGCGTATATTCCAACTCCGAGATGCTTGCACCAGTCCATTAATGGATCGCTGGAGCTTGCACACTTTGTTAGCTCCCTTTGGATCGACAAAACCTTCTGGTTGCATCATATACAACTCTTCTTCCAGAAATCCATTCCGGAATGCAGTTTTGACATCCATCTGCCATATTTCATAATCATAAAATGCGGCAATTGCTAACATGATTCTGACGGATTTAAGCATCGCTACGGGTGAGAAGGTCTCATCGTAGTCAACTCCTTGAACTTGTCGAAAACCTTTTGCGACAATTCTAGCTCTGTAGTAACACTACTATCAGCGTCCGTCTTCCTCTTGAAGATCCATTTATTTTCTATGGCTTGCCGATCATCGGGCAAGTCAACCAAAGTCCATACTTTGTTCTCATACATGGATCATATCTCAGATTTCATGGCTTCAAGCCACTTTGCGGAATCTGGGCTCATCATCGCTTCCTCATAGTTTGTAGGTTCGTCATGGTCAAGTAACATGACCTCCAGAACAGGATTACCGTACCACTCTGGTGCGGATTTCACTCTGGTTTACCTACGAGGTTCAGTAGTGTCTTGTTCTAAAGTTTCATGATCATCATCATTAGCTTCCTCACTAACTGGTGTAGGTGTAACAGAAACATTTTTCTGTGATGTACTACATTCCAATAAGGGAGCAGGTACAGTTACCTTGTCAAGTTCTACTTTCCTCCCGCTCACTTCTTTCGAGAGAAACTCCTTCTCCAGAAAGTTTCCGAATTTAGCAACAAAAGTCTTGCCTTTGGATCTGTGATAGAAGGTGTATCCAACAGTTTCCTTTGGATATCCTATGAAGATGCACTTCTCCGATTTGAGTTTTTGAGCTTATCAGGATGAAACTTTTTCATATAAGCATCGCAACCCCAAACTTTAAGAAACGACAACTTTGGTTTCTTGCCAAACCATAGTTCATAAGGCGTCGTCTCGACGGATATAGATGGTGCCCCTTTTTAACGTGAATGCAGCTGTCTCTAATGCATGACCCCAAAAACAATAGTGGTAAATCGGTAAGAGACATCATAGATTGCAGTATATCCAATAAAGTACGGTTATGAAGTTCGGACACACCATTATGATGTGGTGTTCCAGGTGGCGTGAGTAGTGAAACTATTTCACATTGTTTTAACTGAAGACCAAACTTGTAACTCAAATATTTGTCTCCGCGATCAGATCGTAGAAACTTTATTTTCTTGTCACGATGTTTTTCACTTCACTTTGAAATTCTTTGAACTTTTCAAATGTTTCAGACTTATGTTTCATCAAGCAGATATACTCATATCTGCTCAAATCATTTGTGAAGATCAGAAAATAATGATACCTGTCGCGAGCCTCAATATTCATTGGACCACATACATCAGTATGTATGATTTCCAACAAATCTTTTCTCGCTCCATTGTTCCGGAGAACGGCGTTTTAGTCATCTTGCCCAAAAGGCATGGTTCGCAAGCATCAAGTGATTCATAATCAAGTGATTCCGAAAATCCATCAGCATGGAGTTTCTTCATGCGCTTTATACCAATATGACCTAAACAGCAGTGCCACAAATAAGTTGCACTATCATTATTAACTTTGCATCTTTTGGTTTCAATATTATGAATATGTGTATTATTAAGATCGAGATCCAATGAACTATATTTCATTGGGTGTGTAACCATATTAGGTTTTATTCATGTAAATAGAACAACAATTTATTCTCTTACTTCAATGAATAACCGTATTACAATAAACATGATCAAATCATATTCATGTTCAACGCAAACACCAAATAACACTTATTTAGGTTCAACACTAATCACAAAATTATAGGGAGTGTGCGATGATGATCATATCAATCTTGGAACCACTTGCAACACACATCGTCACTTCACCCTTAACTAGTCTCTGTTTATTCTGCAACTCCCGTTTCGAGTTACTACTCTTAGCAACTAAACTTAGCATCAAATACTAAGGGGTTGCTATAAACACTAGTAAAGTACACATCAATAACATGTATATCAAATATACTTATGTTCACTTTGCCATCCTTCTTATCCGCCAATCACTTGGGGTAGTTCCGCTTCCAGTGACCAGTCCCTTTGCAGTAGAAGCACTTAGTCTCAGGCTTAGGATCAGACTTGGGCTTCTTCACTTGAGCAGCAACTTGCTTGCCGTTCTTCTTGAAGTTCCCCTTCTTCCCTTTGCCCTTTTCTTGAAACTAGTGGTCTTGTCAACCATCAACACTTGATGTTTTTCTTGATTTCTACCTTCGTTGATTTCAGCATCACGAAGACCTTGGGAGTTGTTTCCGTTATCCCTTGCATATTATAGTTCATCACGAAGTTCTACTAACTTGGTGATGGTGACTAGAGAATTATGTCAATCACTATCTTATCTGGAAGATTAACTCCCACTTGATTCAAGCGATTGTAGTACCCAGACAATCTGAGCACATGCTCACTAGTTGAGCGATTCTCCTCCATCTTTTAGCTATATAACTGATTGGAGACTTCATATCTCTCAACTCGGGTATTTGCTTGAAATATTAACTTCAACTCCTGGAACATCTCATATGGTCCATGACGTTCAAAACGTCTTTGAAGTCCCAATTCTAAGCCATTAAGCATGGTGCACTAAACTATCAAGTAGTCATCATATTGAGCTAGCCAAACGTTCATAACGTCTGCATCTGCTCCTGCAATAGGTCTTTTACCTAGCGGTGCATCAAGGACATAATTCTTCTGTGCAGCAATGAGGATAAACCTCTGATCACGGATCCAATCCGCATCTTTGCTACTAACATCTTTCAACACAATTTTCTCTAGGAACATATCAAAATAAACATAGGGAAGCAACAACGCGAGCTATTGATCTACAACATAATTTGCAAAATACTACCAGGACTAAGTTCATAATAAATTTAAGTTCAATTTAATCATATTACTTAAGAACTCCCACTTAGATAGACATCCCTCTAATCCTCTAAGTGATCACGTGATCCAAATCAACTAAACCATAACCGATCATCACGTGAGATGGAGTAGTTTTCAATGGTGAACATCGTCATGTTGATCATATCTACTATATGATTCACGCTCGACCTTTCGGTCTCTGTGTTCCGAGGCCATATCTGCATATGCTAGGCTCGTCAAGTTTAACCTGAGTATTCCGCGTGTGCAACTGTTTTGCACCCGTTGTATTTGGACGTAGAGCTTATCACACCCGATCATCACGTGGTGTCTGGGCACGACGAACTTTGGCAACGGTGCATACTCAGGGAGAACACTTCTTGATAATTTAGTGAGAGATCATCTTATAATGCTACCGTCAATCAAAGCAAGATAAGATGCATAAAAGGATAAACATCACATGCAATCAATATAAGTGATATGATATGGCCATCATCATCTTGTGCTTGTGATCTCCATCTCCGAAGCACCGTTATGATCACCATCGTCACCGGCGCGACACCTTGATCTCCATCGTAGCATCGTTGTCGTCTCGCCAATCTTATGCTTCCACGACTATCACTACCGTTTAGTAATAAAGTATAGCATTACATCGCGATTGCATTGCATACAATAAAGCGACAACCATATGGCTCCTGCCAGTTGCCGATAACTTGGTTACAAAACATGATCATCTCATACAATAAAATCAGCATCATGCCTTGACCATATCACATCACAACATGCCCTGCAAAAACAAGTTAGATGTCCTCTACTTTGTTGTTGCAAGTTTTACGTGGCTGCTACGGGCTTAAGTAAGAACTCATCTCACCTACGCATCAAAACCACAACGACAGTTCGTCAAATAGACTCCGTTTTAACCTTCTCAAGGACCGGACGTAGCCACACTTGGTTCAACTAAAGTTGGAGAGACAGTCTTCCGCAAGCCATCTATGTGCAAAGCACGTCGAGGGAACCGGTCTCGCGTAAGAGTACGCGTAAGGTTGGTCCGGATCATCTCGTCCAACAATACCGCCGAACCAAAGTATGACATGCTGGTAGGCAGTATGACTTGTATCGCCCACAACTCACTTGTGTTCTACTCGTGCAAATAACATCAAACCATAAAACCTAGGCTCGGATGCCACTGTTGGGTAACGTAGTAATTTCAAAAAATTTCCTACGCACACGCAAGATCATGGTGATGCACAGCAACGAGGGGGAGAGTGTTGTCTACGTACCAACGCAGACCGACTGCGGAAGCGATCACACAACGTAGAGGAAGTAGTCGTACGTCTTCTTCCCGATCCGACCGATCCAAGCACCGTTACTCCGGCACCTCCGAGTTCTTAGCACACGTACAGCTCGATGACGATCCTCGGGCTCCGATCCAGAAAAGCGTCGAGGAAGAGTTCCGTCAGCACGACGGCGTGGTGACGATCTTGATGTACTACCGACGCAGGGCTTCGCCTAAGCACTACAAGGGTATGATCGAGGTGGAATTTGGTGGCAGGGGGCACCGCACACGGCTAAGGAACGATCTCAAGGATCAACTTGTGTGTCATGGGGTGTCCCCTGCCCCCGTATATAAAGGATGAGAGGGGGAGGGCTGGCCGGCCAAGCTAGGAGGCGCAGGAGGAGTCCTACTCCTACCGGGAGTAGGACTCCTCCCCCCAATCCTCTACCTAATAGGATTCCCCAAAGGGGGAGAGAGAGAGAGGTGGCCGGCCCCTCTCCTAGTCCTAATAGGACTAGGGAGAGGGGGGAGGCGCAGCCCTATGTGGGCTGCCCTCTCACCTTTCCACTAAGGCCCATGTTGGCCCATTTGGCTCCCGGGGGGTTCCGGTAACCCTCCCGGTAATCCGGTAAAATCCCGATTTCACCCGGAACACTTCCGATGTCCAAACATAGGCTTCCAATATATCAATCTTTATGTCTCGACCATTTCGAGACTCCTCGTCATGTCCGTGATCACATCCGGGACTCCGAACAACCTTCGGTACATCAAAATGCATAAACTCATAATAACTGTCATCGTAACGTTAAGCGTGCGGACCCTACGGTTCGAGAACAATGTAGACATGACTGAGACACGTCTCTGGTCAATAACCAATAGCGGGACCTGGATGCCCATATTGGCTCCTACATATTCTACGAAGATCTTTATCGGTCAGACCGCATAACAACATACGTTGTTCCTTTTGTCATCGGTATGTTACTTGCCCGAGAATCGATCGTCGGTATCCAATACCTAGTTCAATCTCGTTACTGGCAAGTCTCTTTACTCGTTCCGTAATACATCATCTCGCAACTAACTCATTAGTCACAATGCTTGCAAGGCTTATGTGATGTGTATTACCGAGAGGGCCCAGAGATACCTCTCCGACAATCGGAGTGACAAATCCTAATCTCGAAATACGCCAACCCAACATCTACCTTTGGAGACACCTGTAGTACTCCTTTATAATCACCCAGTTACGTTGTGACGTTTGGTAGTACCCAAAGTGTTCCTCCGGCAAACGGGAGTTGCATAATTTCATAGTCATAGGAACATGTATAAGTCATGAAGAAAGCAATAGCAACATACTAAACGATCGGGTGCTAAGCTAATGGACTGGGTCATGTCAATCAGATCATTCAACTAATGATGTGACCTCGTTAATCAAATAACAACTCTTTGTTCATGGTTAGGAAACATAACCATCTTTGATTAACGAGCTAGTCAAGTAGAGGCATACTAGTGACACTCTGTTTGTCTATTTATTCACACATGTATTATGTTTCCGGTTAATACAATTATAGCATGAATAATAAAAATTTATCATGATATAAGGAAATAAATAATAACTTTATTATTGCCTCTAGGGCATATTTCCTTCAGTAGAACCGTTGGGAAGACTTGGGGAAAATCTTGTTGAACTTGCTGTAAAAAACAGAAACTTTAGCGCTCACGAGAACTGCTGTCATTTTTATTTGAAGAGTGATATTTAGTTAATTCTTTTTGAAGATGATTAATAGATAAATTCCTCACGTCCAGCAATTTATTTTAGAATTTTTGGGGTTTCAGATATTGCGCTAGCTACAGATTACTACAGACTATTCTGTTTTTGACAGATTCTGTTTTTCGTGTGTTGTTTGCTTATTTTGATGAATCTATGGCTAGTAAAATAGTTTATAATCCATATAGAAGTTGGAATACAGCAGGTTTAACACCAATATAAATAAAGAATGAGTTCATTACAGTACCGTGAAGTGGTCTTTTGTTTTCTTTTGCTAACGGAGCTCACGAGTTTTCTAATTTGAGTTTTGTGTTGTGAAGTTTTCAAGTTTTGGGTGAATTCTTTTGATGGATCATGGAACAAGGAGTGGCAAGAGCCTAATCTTGGGGATTCCCATGGCACCCCCAAGATAATCCAAGGACACCAAAAAGTCAAAGCTTGGGGATGCCCTGGAAGGCATCCCCTCTTTCGTCCACTTCCATCGGTAATTTACTTGGAGCTATATTTTTATTCACCAACATGATATGTGTTTTGCTTGGAGCGTCTTGTATTATTTGTGCCTTTGTTTGTTAGTATGCCACAATCATCCTTGCTGTACACACATTTTGATAGAGCCATACATGAATTAAAATTTGATAGAACGCTCTATGTGCTTCACTTATATCTTTTGAGCTAGATAATTTTGCTCTATGTGCTTCACTTAGATCTTTTAGAGCACGGTGGTGGATTCATTTTAAAGAAACTATTGATCTCTCATGCTTCACTTAAATTAATGTGAGAGTCTCTTAATAGCATGGTAATTTGCCTAATAATAATATGCTTGGTATTCAAGATTTTTGAAACTTTCTTTTGAGTGTGTTGAATACTAAGAAAAGATTGAAGCATGATAATTGTTTTGAGATATGGAGGTGATAATATTAAAGTCATGCTAGTTGAGTAGTTGTGAATTTAAAGAATACTTGTGTTTAAGTTTGTGATTCTCGTAGCATGCACGTATGGTGAACCGTTATGTGATGAAGTCGGAGCATGATTTATTTATTGATTGTCTTCCTTATGAGTGGCGGTCGGGGACGGGCGATGGTCTTTTCCTACCAATCTATCCCCCTAGGAGCATGCGCGTAATACTTTGCTTTGATAACTTCTAAATTTTTGGAATAAGTATATGAGTTCTTTATGACTAATGTTGAGTCCATGGATTATACGCACTCCCACCCTTCCACCCTTGCTAGCATCTCTAATACCGCGCAACTTTCGCCGGTATCATACACCTACCATATACCTTCCTCAAAACAGCCACCATACCTACCTATTATGGCATTTCCATAGCCATTCCGAGATATATTGCCATGCAACTTTCCACCATCTAGTTCATCATGACATATCCATCATTGTCATATTGCTTAGCATGATCATGTAGTTGACATAGTATTTATGGCAAAGCCACTGTTCATAATTCTTTCATACTTGTCACTCGTGATTCATTGCATATCCTGGTACACTGCCGGAGGCATTCATAGAGTCATACTGTGTTTTAGTATCGAGTTTTAATCATTGAGTTGTAAATAAATAGAAGTGTGATGATCATCATTCAATAGAGCATTGTCCCAAAAAAAGGCCAAAGAAAAAAAAGAAGGCCCAAAAAAGGGGCAATGCTACTATCCTTTTTTTCCACACTTGTGCTTCAAAGTAGCACCATGTTATAGCAAGTCTCATATATTATGCTTCAAAGTAGCACCATGTTCTTCATATAGAGAGTCTCATATGTTGTCACTTTCATATACTAGTGGAAATTTTACGTTATAGAACTTGGCTTGTATATTCCAATGATGGGCTTCCTCAAATTGCCCTAGGTCTTCGTGAGCAAGCAAGTTGGATGCACACCCACTAGTTTCTTTTGTTGAGCTTACTATCTTCTCCTTTGTGTCTCCTCCACAACCACCATTCTATTCCACCTATAGTGCTATATCCATGGCTCACGCTCATGTATTGCGTGAAGATTGAAAAAGTTTTGAAAAAGTTAGAGTATGGAACAATTGCTTGGCTTGTCATCGGGGTTGTGCATGATTTAAATACTTTGTGTGGGGAAGATGGAGCATAGCCAGACTATATGATTTTGTAGGGATAAATTTCTTTGGCCATGTTATTTTGAGGAGACATAATTGCTTTGTTAGTATGCTTGAAGTATTATTATTTTCTATGTCAATATAAACTTTTGTCTTGAATCTTTCTAATCTGAATATTCATACCACAATTAAGAAGATTTGCATTGAAATTATGCCAAGTAGCACTCCACATCAAAAATTCTCTTTTTATCATTTACCTACTCGAGGACGAGCAGGAATTAAGCTTGGGGATGCCTGATACGTCTCCAACGTATCTATAATTTTTGATTGCTCCATGCTATATTATCTACTGTTTTAGACTATACTAGGCTTTATTTTCCACTTTTATATTATTTTTGGGACTAACCTATTAACCGGAGGCCCAGCCCAGAATTGCTATTTTTTGCCTATATCAGTGTTTAGGATAAACAGAATATCAAATGGAGTCCAAACGGAATAAAATCTTCGGAAACGTGATTTTTCTCACCGAACATGATCCAGGAGACTTGGACCCTACTACAAGGGATCAAAGAGGTGGTCACGAGGGTGGGGCCCCCCCTAGGGCGCGCCCCCTGCCTCGTGGGCCCCTCGATGCACCACCGACGTACTCCTTCCTCATATATATACACACGTACCCCCAAACGATCAGAATAGGAGCCAAAAACCTAATTCCACCACCGCAACTTTCTGTATCCACGAGATCCCATCTTGGGGCCTGTTCCGGAGCTCCGCCGGAAGAGGGCCGTCATCACGGAGGGCTTCTACATCATCCTAGCCCCTCCGATGAAGTGTGAGTAGTTTACCTCAGACCTTCGGGTTCATAGTTAGTAGCTAGATGGCTTATTCTCTCTTTTTGAATCTCAATACAAAGTTCTCCCCCTCTCTTGTGGAGATCTATTCGATGTAATCTTCTTTTTGCGGTGTGTTTGTTGAGACCGATGAATTGTGGGTTTATGATCAAGTCTATCTATGAATAATATTTGAATCTTCTCTGAATTCTTTTATGCATGATTGGTTATCTTTGCAAGTCTCTTCAAATTATCCGTTTGGTTTGGCCAACTAGATTGGTAGTTCTTGCCATGGGAGAAATGCTTAGCTTTGGGTTCGATCTTGCGGTGTCCTTACCCAGTGACAGAAGGGGCAGCAAGGCACGTATTGTATCGTTGCCATCGAGGATAACAAGATGGGGTTAATTTCATATTGCATGAATTTATCTCTCTACATCATGTCATCTTGCTTAAGGCGTTACTCTGTTTTTAACTTAATACTCTAGATGCATGCTGGATAGCGGTCGATGAGTGGTGTAATAGTAGTAGATGCAGAATCATTTCGATCTACTTGTCACAGACGTGATGCCTATATACATGATCATGCCTAGATATTCTCATAATTATGCTCAATTCTATCAATTGCTCAACAGTAATTTGTTCACCCACCGTAGAATACTTATGCTCTTGAGAGAAGCCACTAGTGAAACCTATGGCCCCGGGTCTATTCTCATCATATCAAGCTCCATCACTTTTATATTATTTTGCTATTTACTTTGCTTTTACTTTTTACTTTGCATCTTTATATAAAAAATACCAAAAATCTTCTATTTATCAGATCTCACTCTCGTAAGTGACCGTGAAGGGCTTGACAACCCCTAATCGCGTTGGTTGCGAGTAGCTATCACTTTGTGCAGGTACGAGGGACTTGAGCTTGGGCTCCTACTGGATTGATACCTTGGTTCTCAAAAACTGAGGGAAATACTTACGCTACTCTGCTGCATCATCCCTTCCTCTTCGGGGAAAACCAACGCAAGCTCAGGACGTAGCAAGAAGGATTTCTAGCGCCGTTGCCGGGGAGTCTACGCAAAAAGTCAACATACCAAGTACCCATCACAATCCCTATCTCTTGCATTACATTATTTGCCATTTGCCTCTCGTTTTCCTCTCCCCCCAATTCACCGTTGCCATTTTATTCGCCCTCTCTCTCTATCCTCCCTCTATGTTTGCCTCTTTTGTCCGCCTGCTTTTTGTTTGCCCGTGTGTTAGATTGCTTGTTTGTCGCGATGGCTCAAGATACTACCAAATTGTGTGACTTCACCAATACCAATAATAATGGTTTCCTTAGAACTCCGATTGCTCCTCTTACCGATGTTGAATCTTGTGAAATTAATACTGCTTTGTTGAATCTTGTTATGAAAGATCAATTCGCCGGCCTTCCTAGTGAAGATGTCGGTACTCATCTGAATAGCTTCATTGATTTATGTGATATGCAAAATAAAAAAGATGTCAATAATGATGTCGTTAAATTGAAGCTATTTCCTTTTTCGCTTAGAGATCGTGCTAAAGCTTGGTTTTCGTCTTTGCCTAAGAATAGTATTGATTCATGGAACAAATGCAAAGATGCTTTTATCTCTAAGTATTTTCATCCCGCTAAGATCATCTCTCTTAGAAACGATATAATGAACTTTAAACAACTTGATCATGAACATGTTGCACAAGCTTGGGAGAGAATGAAATTAATGATACGTAATTGCCCTACTCATGGTTTGAATTTGTGGATGATTATACAAAATTTTTATGCCGGATTGAATTTTGCTTCTAGAAATCTTTTAGATTCGGCCGCGGGAGGCACTTTTATGGAAATCACTTTAGGAGATGCTACTAAACTCCTAGATAATATTATGGTTAATTATTCTCAATGGCATACTGAAAGAACTTCTAATAAAAAAGTGCATGTGATAGAAGAAATTAATGTGTTGAGTGGAAAGATGGATGAACTTATGAAATTATTTGCTACTAAGAGTGTCGCTTCTGATCCTAATGATATGCCTTTGTCTACTTTGATTGAGAATAATAATGAATCTATGGATGTGAATTTTGTTGGTAGGAATAATTTTGGTAACAATGCTTATAGAGAGAATTTTAAACCTAGGCCATATCCTAGTAATCCTTCTAATAATTATGGGAATTCCTACAACAATTCTTATGGAAATTATAATAAGATGCCCTCAGATTTTGAATCTAATATTAAAGAATTTATTTCTTCACAAAAGAATTTTAATGCTATGATTGAAGAAAAATTGCTTAAGATTGATGATTTGGCTAGGAACATTGATAGAATTGCTCTTGATGTTGATGCTTTGAAACTTAGATCTATTCCACCTAAGCATGATATTAATGAGTATCTAAAAGCCATGAGAATTTCAATTGATGAGTGTAAGGACAGAACTGCTAGGATGCGTGCTTCCAATGATGCCTTTATTAAAGCATGTTCTTCCAATTCCTATGAAAATAAAGATGAAGATCTAAAAGTTATTGATGTGTCTCCAATTAAATCTTTATTTTGAAATATGAATCTTGATGAAACTGAATATGATCTTCCTTTACCTAGAAGGCGTTCTAAAAATTCGGAGTGTTTAGATCTTAATGATGAAATTGATGAAAGTGGGATTGAAAGAAATAAAAATCTAGATGTTGCTAAACCCACTATATTGGATTTCAAGGAATTTAATTATGAAAATTGCTCTTTGATTAATTGTATTTCCTTGTTACAATCCGTGCTAAATTCTCCACATGCTTATAGTCGGAATAAAGCCTTCACCGAACATATTGTTGATGCCTTGATGCAATCTTATGAAGAAAAACTTGAGTTGAAAGTTTATATCCCTAGAAAACTTTATGATGAGTGGGAACCAACTATTAAAATTAAAATTAAAGATCATGAGTTTTATGCTTTGTGTGATTTGGGTGCTAGTGTCTCTACTATTCCCAAGGCTTTGTGTGATTTACTAGATTTCCGTGATTTTGATGATTGCTCTCTAAACTTGTATCTTGCGGATTCCACTATTAAGAAACCTATGAGAAGAATTAATGATGTTCTTATTGTTGCTAATAGGAATTATGTGCCCGTAGATTTCATTGTTCTTGATATAGATTGCAATCCTTCTTTCCCTATTATTCTTGGTAGACCTTTCCTTAGAACGGTTGGTGCGATTATTGATATGAAGGAAGGGAATATTAGATTTCAATTTCCATTAAAAAAGGGAATGGAACACTTTCCAAGAAATAAAATAAAATTACCATATGAAACTATCATGGGAGCCACTTATGGATTGCCTACCAAAGATGGCAATACTTAGATCTATTCTTGCTTGTTATGCCTAGCTAGGGGCGTTAAACGATAGCGCTTGTTGGGAGGCAACCCAATTTTATTTTTATTCCTTGATTTCTGCTCCTGTTTAGTAACAAATAAATTATTTAGCCTATGTTTTGGTTGTGTTTTTTGTGTTTAATTAGTGTTTGTGCCAAGTAGAACCGTTGGGAAGACTTGGGGAAAGTCTTGTTGAACTTGCTGTAAAAAACAGAAACTTTAGCGCTCACGAGAACTGCTGTCATTTTTATTTGAAGAGTGATATTTAGTTAATTCTTTTTGAAGATGATTAATAGATAAATTCCTCACGTCCAGCAATTTATTTTAGACTTTTTGGGGTTTCAGATCTTGCGCTAGCTACAGATTACTACAGACTGTTCTGTTTTTGACAGATTCTGTTTTTCGTGTGTTGTTTGCTTATTTTGATGAATCTATGGCTAGTAAAATAGTTTATAATCCATATAGAAGTTGGAATACAGCAGGTTTAACACCAATATAAATAAAGAATGAGTTCATTACAGTACCGTGAAGTGGTCTTTCGTTTTCTTTTGCTAACGGAGCTCACGAGTTTTCTATTTTGAGTTTTGTGTTGTGAAGTTTTCAAGTTTTGGGTGAATTCTTTTGATGGATCATGGAACAAGGAGTGGCAAGAGCCTAAGCTTGGGGATTCCCATGGCACCCCCAAGATAATCCAAGGACACCAAAAAGTCAAAGCTTGGGGATGCCCTGGAAGGCATCCCCTCTTTCGTCCACTTCCATCGGTAATTTACTTGGAGCTATATTTTTATTCACCAACATGATATATGTTTTGCTTGGAGCGTCTTGTATTATTTGTGCCTTTGTTTGTTAGTATGCCACAATCATCCTTGCTGTACACACATTTTGAGAGAGCCATACATGAATTAAAATTTGATAGAACGCTCTATGTGCTTCACTTATATCTTTTGAGCTAGATAATTTTGCTCTATGTGTTTCACTTAGATCTTTTAGAGCACGGTGGTGGATTCATTTTAAAGAAACTATTGATCTCTCATGCTTCACTTAAATTAATTTGAGAGTCTCTTAATAGCATGGTAATTTTCCTAATAATAATATGCTTGGTATTCAAGATTTGTGAAACTTTCTTTTGAGTGTGTTGAATACTAAGAAAAGATTGAAGCATGATCATTGTTTTGAGATATGGAGGTGATAATATTAAAGTCATGCTAGTTGACTAGTTGTGAATTTAAAGAATACTTGTGTTGAAGTTTGTGATTCTCGTAGCATGCACGTATGGTGAACCGTTATGTGATGAAGTTGGAGCATGATTTATTTATTGATTGTCTTCCTTATGAGTGGCGGTCGGGGACGGGCGATGGTCTTTTCCTACCAATCTATCCCCCTAGGAGCATGCGCGTAATACTTTGCTTTGATAAGTTCTAAATTTTTGGAATAAGTATATGAGTTCTTTATGACTAATGTTGAGTCCATGGATTATACGCACTCCCACCCTTCCACCCTTGCTAGCCTCTCTAATACTGCGCAACTTTCGCCGGTATCATACACCTACCATATACCTTCCTCAAAACAGCCACCATACCTACCTATTATGGCATTTCCATAGCCATTCCGAGATATATTGCCATGCAACTTTCCACCATCTAGTTCATCATGACATATCCATCATTGTCATATTGCTTAGCATGATCATGTAGTTGACATAGTATTTGTGGCAAAGCCACCGTTCATAATTCTTTCATACTTGTCACTCGTGATTCATTGCATATCCCGGTACACCGCCGGAGGCATTCATAGAGTCATACTTCGTTTTAGTATCGAGTTTTAATCATCGGGTTGTAAATAAATAGAAGTGTGATGATCATCATTCAATAGAGCATTGTCCCAAAAAAGGCCAAAGAAAAAAAAGAAGGCCCAAAAAAAGGGGCAATGCTACTATCCTTTTTTTCCACACTTGTGCTTCAAAGTAGCACCATGTTATAGCAAGTCTCATATATTATGCTTCAAAGTAGCACCATGTTCTTCATATAGAGAGTCTCATATGTTGTCACTTTCATATACTAGTGGGAATTTTACGTTATAGAACTTGGCTTGTATATTCCAATGATGGGCTTCCTCAAATTGCCCTAGGTCTTCGTGAGCAAGCAAGTTGGATGTACACCCACTAGTTTCTTTTGTTGAGCTTACTATCTTCTCCTTTGTGTCTCCTCCACAGCCACCATTCTATTCCACCTATAGTGCTATATCCATGGCTCACGCTCATGTATTGCGTGAAGATTGAAAAAGTTTTGAAAAGGTTAGAGTATGAAACAATTGCTTGGCTTGTCATCAGGGTTGTGCATGATTTAAATACTTTGTGTGGGGAAGATGGAGCATAGCCAGACTATATGATTTTGTAGGGATAACTTTCTTTGGCCATGTTATTTTGAGGAGACATAATTGCTTTGTTAGTATGCTTGAAGTATTATTATTTTCTATGTCAATATAAACTTTTGTCTTGAATCTTTCTAATCTGAATATTCATACCACAATTAAGAAGATTTGCATTGAAATTATGCCAAGTAGCACTCCACATCAAAAATTCTCTTTTTATCATTTATCTACTCGAGGACGAGCAGGAAGTAAGCTTGGGGATGCCTGATACGTCTCCAACGTATCTATAATTATTGATTGCTCCATGCTATATTATCTACTGTTCTAGACTATACTAGGCTTTATTTTCCACTTTTATATTATTTTTGGGACTAACCTATTAACTGGAGGCCCAGCCGAGAATTGCTATTTTTTGCCTATATCAGTGTTTAGGATAAACAGAATATCAAACGGAGTCCAAACAGAATAAAATCTTCGGAAACGTGATTTTTCTCACCGAACGTGATCCAGGAGACTTGGACCCTACTACAAGGGATCAAAGAGGTGGTCACGAGGGTGGGGCCCCCCCTAGGGCGCGCCCCCTGCCTCGTGGGCCCCTCGGTGCTCCACCGACGTACTCCTTCCTCATATATATACACACGTACCCCCAAACGATCAGAACAGGAGCCAAAAACCTAATTCCACCGCCGCAACTTTCTGTATCCACGAGATCCCATCTTGGGGCCTGTTCCGGAGCTCCGCCGGAAGAGGGTCATCATCACGGAGGGCTTCTACATCATCCTAGCCCCTCCGATGAAGTGTGAGTAGTTTACCTCAGACCTTCGGGTTCATAGTTAGTAGCTAGATGGCTTATTCTCTCTTTTTGAATCTCAATACAAAGTTCTCCCCCTCTCTTGTGGAGATCTATTCGATGTAATCTTCTTTTTGCGGTGTGTTTGTTGAGACCGATGAATTGTGGGTTTATGATCAAGTCTATCTATGAATAATATTTGAATCTTCTCTGAATTCTTTTATGCATGATTGGTTATCTTTGCAAGTCTCTTCGAATTATCCGTTTGGTTTGGCCAACTAGATTGGTAGTTCTTGCCATGGGAGAAATTCTTAGCTTTGGGTTCGATCTTGCGGTGTCCTTACCCAGTGACAGAAGGGGCAGCAAGGCACGTAATGTATCGTTGCCATCGAGGATAACAAGATGGGGTTAATTTCATATTGCATGAATTTATCTCTCTACATCATGTCATCTTGCTTAAGGCGTTACTCTGTTTTTAACTTAATACTCTAGATGCATGCTGGATAGCGGTCGATGAGTGGAGTAATAGTAGTAGATGCAGAATCGTTTCGATCTACTTGTCACGGACGTGATGCCTATATACATGATCATGCCTAGATATTCTCATAATTATGCTCAATTCTATCAATTGCTCAACAGTAATTTGTTCACCCACCGTAGAATACTTATGCTCTTGAGAGAAGCCACTAGTGAAACCTATGGCCCCCGAGTCTATTCTCATCATATCAATCTCCATCACTTTTATATTATTTTGCTATTTACTTTGCTTTTACTATTTACTTTGCATCTTTATATCAAAAATACCAAAAATATTATATCTATAAGATCTCACTCTCGTAAGTGACCGTGAAGGGCTTGACAACCCCTAATCGCGTTGGTTGCGAGTAGCTATCGCTTTATGCAGGTACGAGGGACTTGAGCGTGGGCTCCTACTGGATTGATACCTTGGTTCTCAGAAACTGAGGGAAATACTTACGCTACTCTGCTGCATCATCCCTTCCGATTCGGGGAAAACCAACGCAAGCTCAAGACGCAGCACATCTCCATAGCCCGTTGATACGCCTAGTTGATGTGAGATTATCCTCTCCCTTTTTGTCTTCTGCACAACCACCCTTCTATTCCACATATAGTGCTATATCCATGGCTCACGCTCATGTATTGCGTGAAGATCAAAAAAGTTTTGAAAATGTCAAAAGTATGAAACAATTGCTTGGCTTGTCATCGGGGTTGTGCATGATTTAAATACTTTGTGTGGTGAAGATAGAGCATAGCCAGACTATATGATTTTGTAGGGATAGCTTTCTTTGGCCATGTTATTTTGAGAAGACATAATTGCTTTGTTAGTATGCTTGAAGTATTATTATTTTTATGTCAACATGAACTTTTGTCTTGAATCTTTTGAATCTGAATATTCATACCACAATTAAGAAGATTTACTTTGAAATTATGCCAAGTAGCACTCCGCATCAAAAATTCTCTTTTTATCATTTACCTACTCGAGGACAAGCAGGAATTAAGCTTGGGGATGGTTGATACGTCTCCAACGTATCTATAATTTTTGATTGCTCCATGCTATATTATCTACTATTTTGGACATTATTGGGCTTTATTATCCACTTTTATATTATTTTTGGGACTAACCTATTAACCGGAGGCATAGCCCAGAATTGCTGTTTTTTGCCTGTTTTAGGGTTTTAAAGAAAAGGAATATCAAACGGAGTCCAAACGGAATGAAACCTTCAGAAACATGATTTTCTCATCAGATAAGATCCAGGAGACTTGGACCCTCCGTCAAGAAAGCCACGAGCGGTCACGAGGGTGGAGGGGGCCCCCCTAAGGCGCGCCCCCTGCCTCATGGGCCCCCCGAAGCTCCACCGACGTACTTCTTCCTCCTATATATACCCACGTACCCCCAAACGGTCAAAAACGGAGCCAAAAACCTAATTCCAGGGCCGCAACTTTCTGTATCCACGAGATCCCATCTTGGGGCCTGTTCCGGAGCTCCGCCGGAGGGGGCATCGATCACGGAGGGCTTCTACATCATCATCCAAGCCTCTCCGATGAAGTGTGAGTAGTTTACTTCAGACCTACAGGTCCATAGCTAGTAGCTAGATGGCTTCTTCTTTCTTTTTGGATCTGAATACAATGTTCTCCCCCTCTCTCGTGGATATCTATTCGATGTAATCTTCTTTTTGCGGTGTGTTTGTTGAGACCGATGAATTGTGGGTTTATGATCAAGTCTATCTATGAATAATATTTGAATCTTCTCTGAATTCTTTTATGTATGATTGGTTATCTTTGCAAGTCTCTTCGAATTATCAGTTTGGTTTGGCCTACTGGATTGGTTGTTCTTGCCATGGGAGAAGTGCTTAGCTTTGGGTTCGATCTTGCGGTGTCCTTGCCCAGTGACAGAAGGGGCAGCAAGGCACGTATTGTATCGTTGCCATCGAGGATAACAAGATGGGGTTTTTATCATATTGCATGAAACTATCCCTCTACATCATGTCATCTTGCTTAAGGCGTTACTCTGTTTTTAACTTAATACTCTAGATGCATGCTGGATAGCGGTCGATGAGTGGAGTAATAGTAGTAGATGAAGAATCGTTTCGGTCTACTTGTCTCGGACGTGCTGCCTATATACATGATCATACCTAGACATTCTCATAACTATGCTCAATTCTATCAATTGCTCAACAGTAATTTGTTCACCCACCGCAGAATACTTATGCTCTTGAGAGAAGCCACTAGTGAAACCTATGGCCCCCGGGTCTCTTTCTCATCATATCAGTCTCCATCACTTTATTATTGCTTTGCTTTTACTTTTTACTTTTCATCTCTATACCAAAAATACCAAAAATATTATTTATCATCTCTATCAGATCTCACTTTCATAAGTGACCTAGAAGGGATTGACAACCCCTAAGCATGTTGGTTGCGTTGATCTATTGTTTTTGTGTAGGTACAAGGGACTTGTGCGTGGCCTCCTACTAGATTGATACCTTGGTTCTCAAAAACTGAGGGAAATACTTATGCTACTTTGCTGCATCATCCTCTCCTCTTCGGGGGAAGGGGGTGGAGGAGGCGCCCTAGGGTTCCCTAGGGGAGGGCGGCGGCCATAGGGGAAACCCTAGATGGGTTTGGGCGCCCCCACCCCTAGGAAACTTGCCCCCAAGCCGAGAGGGGTGGCTGCCCTAGGGGAGGCGCCCCCACCTCTCCAAGTTATGTGAGATGGGGTGGGAGGGGCGCTCAGCCCCTTAGTGGGCTGATGTGCCCCCTCCCCTTGGCCCATAAGGCCCCCCAACGCTTGCCGGGGCCTCCGAAACCCCTTTCGGACACGCTGGTCGTCACCCGGTACCCCCGAACAATTCCGGACTCCAATACCCTTCGTCCAATATATCGATCTTCACCTCCAGACCATTCCGGAACTCCTCGTCATGTCCGGGATCTCATTCGGGACTCCAAACAACCTTCGGTAACCACATACTATTTCCCATAACAACTCTAGCGTCACCAAACCTTAAGTGTGTAGACCCTACGGGTTCGGGAACCATGCAGACATGACCGAGACATCTCTCCGGCCAATAACCAATAGCAGGATCTGGATACCCATATTGGCTCCCACATGTTCCACGATGATCTCATTGGATGAACCACGATGTCGGGGATTCAATCAATCCCGTATACAATTCCCTTTGTCCATCGGTATGTTACTTGCCCGAGATTCGATCGTCGGTATCCCTATACCTCGTTCAATCTCGTTACTTGCAAGTTGATCAAGCCGGGCTGATGCTCCCCGCGGACGAGCTCTTCGCTGACGGGAAGTTGCTACCGCTCCGCCTGGCTGATGCTTCTGCCGCGGCTGCACCAGAGCCGGAGCCTGCCGCCATGCCACCTCCGTCGCGGCTAGAGGCAATGCCGGCGTCCCCGGAGCCGATCAAGCCGATCCGCGGTGGCTGGCGCTGCCGACCGGCACGTGTTCTCGCCCAAGGTGCCCAGCTGCTCGAGCCGGTGGCACGAGCTGCTCGGGCTCAAGAGGGTGGCCGCCGCCCAAAGCCCGAGGACGCCTTCGCAGTCGCAGTCACAGTCGCCGTCACCAGCGGCCACATTGGCGAAGAGTCCCGGGAGAACGTCGACGGGCACCGCATCGGACCTTGCCTCGGCGCCGCTTCTCCGCGACAGCTCCGACTCGGGGGCCTCGCTCTCGCTCGCCTCCTCCCGCTTCTCGCGCTCCTCCTCCTCGTCCTCCTCCAACCACGACCACGACGACGTCAACCCGTGCTTCTCCCTCGACTCCGCCGTCGACCCCAACCCTCCGCGCCTCCGCCTCGTCCGCTCCTCCCACCGCCACTCCACCGCCAGCCGCGCGGCCGTCGCCGCCTAGGCTGGACGCGTGTAACGCCCTCGATGCGACTATATCTCCCACGTGTCGAGGCACGACTTAGAGGCATAATCGCATTGAAGGCATATGTCGCAAGTGAGGTAATCTTCACACAACCCATGTAATATAATAAGGGAAGAGATATATAGTTGGCTTACAATCGCCACTTCACACAAATACATGAATAAAGCATTACATCAGATAGATACAATCAAGGTCCGACTACGGAACCAAAATAAAAGAAGAACCCCAAATGTGACAAAGGTCCCCGATCGACCCCAACTGGGCTCCACTACTGATCAACTAGAACGAAACAACATAAAGGACAAGATCTTCATCGAGCTCCTCCTGAGCTTGGTAGCGTCATCTGCACGGACTCATCGGCACCTGCAAACTGGTTTTGGAAGTTTCTGTGAGCCACGGGGACTCAGCAATCTCGCACCCTCGCGATCAAGACTATTTAAGCTTATGGGTAAGGTAAAGGCATGAGGTGGAGCAGCAGCAAGCGACTAGCATATATGGTGGCTAACATACGCAAATGAGAGCGAGAAGAGAAGGCAAAGCACGGTCGATAAAAGTATGATCAAGAAGTGATCCTGGACTACCTACGTCAAGCATAACTCCAACAACCGTGTTCACTTCCCGGACTCCGCCGGAAAGAGACCATCACGGTTACACACGCAGTTGATTCATTTTAATTAAGGTCGACTTCAGGTTTTCTACAACCGGACGTTAAAAAATTCCCATCTACCCATAACCGCGGGCACGGCTTTCGAAAGTTCAAATCCCTGCAGGGGAGTCCCAACTTAGCCCATGACAAGCTCTCACAGTCAACGAAGGAATAGACCTCCTTCCGAGATGTTCCGATCAGACTCGGTATCTCGGTTCTTCAAGACACTTCGACAGGTTAAAACAAGACCAGCAACACCGCCCGAATGTGCCGACAAATCCCGATAGGAGCTGCACATATCTCGTTCTCAGGGCACACTCAGATGAGCCAGACGTCGGGTAGGCCAGCCCAGAGTTGCCCCTGGTAGCCCCGGACATCACTCGGTTGGACCAACACTCAGAGGAGCACTGGCCCGGGGGGGTTTAAAATAAGATGATCCTTGAGTCTGCAGAACCCAAGGGAAAGAAAAGGCTAGGTGGCGAATGGTAAAACCAATGTTGGGCATTGCTGGAAGAGCTTTACTTAAGGCGAACTATCAAGGGGTTCCCATTATAGCCCAACCGCGTGAGGGACGCAAAATCCGGGAACATAACACCGATATGATGGAAACTAGGGCGGCAAGAGTGGAACAAAACACCAGGCATAAGGCCGAGCCTTCCACCCTTTACCAAGTATATAGATGCATTAATTAAATAAGACATATAGTGATATCCCAACAAGTAAACATGTTCCAACAAGGAACAACATCTCCATGTTCCAACAAGGAATAATCTTCAATCTTCACCTGCAACTAACAACGCTATAAGAGGGGCTGAGCAAAGCGGTAACATAGCCAAACAACGGTTTGCTAGGACCAGGTGGGTTAGCGGCTTGGTTCAACAATATGGGAGGCATGATAAGCAAGTGGTAGGTATCGCAGCATAGGCATAGCAAAAGAGCGGGCAACTAAGCAAGCAAAGATAGAAGTGATTTCGAGGGTATGATCATCTTGCCTGAAATCTCAAAAGGAAGAAGAACGAGTCCATGAAGAAGATAAACGGACGTAGACGAACGGGTCTCACAAACACGACATTATTGGAACCAACCCGAAGAAGCAACACCGGAAAAGAAAGCACACACATAGTAAACAAACCACACATGAACATGGTATGATATGCGAGATGCGGTATGTGATGCATATGCATGATTGGACAAGGAATGCATGAACCTAGCCTCAACTTGGACAGCCAAGTGTGCCACTGGAAAGATGAGGTGATTTCGGTTGAAATCGATATAAAGATCACCGGAATCGGAGTTACGGTTTGGAAATGGCAAGCGATTCAAATATGACACCGGTCTGCGATTTATAGCAAGTAGTCATCTAAATGCAAAGAGATGAACATGCTACAGCACCCAAACATGGCAACAAAATACATGGCAGGGATGCATTCATGATGCTTAACAAAAGTCTAGCACTGAGCTACGGCCAATTCATCCATTAACAGGTTCAAACAAGCATGGCAAAAATGCAAACGGTAAACAGATCTCAGACTTAGTGAAATTAACAATTGTCTGGAATTTCAGATCATATAGCCCTCTTCGGAGCAACAAAACAACAAGCTACATGACCTGAACATGACAAAGAAGAACATGGCATGGAGCTCTTCAAGGAGCTTAACAGGTGGCGCAAGGGAAGTGGTCGAGCGGGGCGGCGGCGCTGACGTGGCACCCCGGGATTGGTCTGGGCGACGTGGCTGAGGCGGCGGACATGTCCGGCGTGGACGAATTTGTCCGGCGGCGCGAGGTGGACGAAGGTTAGGGTTTGGACTGCGCGAAAATTCAGAGGGGATCACATATTTATAGGTAGAGGGAGCTAGGAGAGTCCAAATGAGGTGCGGTTTTCGTCCACGCGATCATGATCGAACGACCGAGATGATGGAGCAGGTTTAGGTGGGTTTTGGGCCAAATTGGAGGGGTGTTGGGCTGCAACACACGAGGCCTTTTCGGTCCCTCGGTTAACCGTTGGAGTATCAAACGAAGTCCAAATGATACGAAACTTGACAGGCGGTCTACCGGTAGTAAACCAAAGCCTCTTGGCAAGTCTTGGTCCAATCCGGAAATGTTTAATCCCCACACATGAAAGAAAGGTAGAAAAGACCACCGCAGGGGAACGAAGCGCCGGAATGCAAAACGGACAACGGGAAAAATGCTCGAATGCATGAGACGAACATGTATGCAAATAAAATGCACATGATGACATGATATGCAATGCATGACACGCAAGCAATGACAAGACAACAACAGCGAATAACTGGACGACACCTGGCACATCGGTCTCGGGGCGCTACAACGCGTCGAGGTGCCTCTCTGTGGACTCCCTGCGCATGAACTCCTCGGGCAAGATCGTGTTCCAGCAGGGCCTGGAGCGCAACTGCAGCTCCCCATGCAGCCTCCATGCCGCGGCCAGGTCGCGGTCCATGGCCTGCGCCGTCAACCGGTCCTACTCGTCCGGCGTCCACGTGGCCCCCGTGGTGCTCAACGTGCCAATCTGCTCGCGGCCGGTCTTCGGGTTCTTCAAGGACAAGAAAGAGTCGGCGGCCAGCAAGGACTCATCCTCATCGAGGTCGTCGTCCCGGTCGTCGACCGTGGGCCGGAAGACGACGCCGACGCCAGACGCCGCAGCGATGGAGCAGCGAGCAAGCCCTGCGGGTGATCCGTCCGGTTGAAGATACGGCGGGCGATCGAGCGCTTGGTCATGCATGGAAAGCGACGAGCTAGGCTAGGGACGCAATGATGGATGCATAGCGCTTTGTTCGGTTTTTAGCTGATTTGGTTTGTTCTTTGGGGTGCTGATGAGAAGGTCTAATCAATTGACTGTTCTTCTTTTTCTTTTCTCTCTTGACTGTAAATTTGGAGATTTGCTCTTCTTCTCAATCCTCAAGGCCGTTGTAGCTAGCGCATCTGATTCTGATTTGGTTGTTTGCAAGAAAAAAGATCACAAGATGTTGTTCTGTCAACTTGATTCAAATGAGCAAATGATTCACTCTTGTCATTGTTCAAATCCGCAAATGCATTGCTCTGTCGATCGATCGAGCTGGCGTAGCACAGTTACAAATGCAGGCAAACAGAGAGGGAGTGAGCTGCGGGTTTGTCTCCTTTAAAAATTAATTTAGGTGTTTTCGTGGCTTGCGGGTAGATTCAAACCAAAGGAAGGGGCCTCTTTGCGAAATTCCGCACGCTGACCAGGTCGGCACCCACATGTCCGCATGTCGCTCTGTGATTGGTCAGGACCAAATTTGCACATTTGATGAAAGTTCAAGGACTGAGTAGAGTCAAAATGCAAGTTCTAGGACCAAACCATCACATTCAGCGCAAGTTATAGGACTTCCGATGCTTTTAACTCTTCAAAATAGGGTTGGTCGAGTCTGAGCACACCACATGTGTCCTCACCAAGGGCAGGGACGGCATCTCGGGGCGACATCCGTGTGCTCGGGTGACGTCGCCGCCAGGATGATGCGTCCGAGGGCCTGCGCCAGGCGGCCAGTTGTGCCGCGAGCCCAACATCGACCGGTCAGGGCTATTGTGACTCGTACACAGCCTTATGCCGGTGGAAGGACCACGACGATGATGGAGGTGTCGCTGACCAAGGCGGCCATGTGTACCAGGACACCATCCAGTACCTCGCGTAGTTTAGTTTAAATTTTATCTAGTTTAGTTGAACTTCGTTAAATTGTGCCCTTTTGGTTGTAAAATCTTTAGAAATTCAATGAATATCATCTAGTTTACATGAATTCTGCACTAGTTTGTGTAATTCCGGTTCGAAATGAGTTCGACAATTATGCATGCGGTTAGATGACTGGCTTCCCTACCGGTGTTCATGGACGGACATGAACATGAAGCGTCCACATACATTTTGGGGTGTCCCGTTTGGTGGTTGTGACGTCGAAGATGCCCTAAGGGTGTGTTTGGTAGCATGTATAGACCTAGCTTAGTTGTTCTTATCTCATACATGGTGAGTGTAGACATGCTAAATCCATACAGTTGCTGTTGTTTGCCAGTGATGTATGCGCTGAGCTACGGCCAATTCATCCATTAACAGGTTCAAACAAGCATGGCAAAAATGCAAACGGTAAAAGATCTCAGACTTAGTGAAATTAACACTTGTCTGGAATTTCAGATCATATAGCCCTCTTCGGAGCAACAAAACAACAAGCTACAGGACCTGAACATGACAAAGAAGAACATGGCATGGAGCTCCTCAAAGATCTTAACAAAAGTCCCTTAGTGACCTTGAGCCAAAAGGGATCACAATATACATTTGCAAGCATGTGAACATGGCAAAAACATAATCAGTTTCAGACTTAGTGAAAACTGGAGCATGCTGAAAACAGATATCAAGTAGGCATGTTTACGAGCTCGATGCACTTACTACGATGCAAGTCATGACACGACAAGCATACATCTATCAAGAAGGCACAAAATGTAAGCTAGACATGGCAAGAACAATGGCATAGCATGCACGGATCAAATACAACAACATCGGCAAAATTGCAAACAAGTTGACAATCTGCCCAGATTCACAACGAAGCAAAAAGTAGAACTCGATTGACTCAAGCTAGGGTGCTCCATATATGCAAACAAAGACATGGAAGGATAGAGCACTACAATATTAACAAAACATCCTTACTGATCATCCTCAAAAGAGGCACGGATCACTAGGAAACAACATGAACATATGACATCATGAACTAAACAGCTCAAGGACTTAGTGGAAATGCTAAGTCCCTGAAAATAGAATTACCAAGTGCCTCACTTTGCAAGCTTGCACTATACACCACACACATCACAAAAATACATGGGTTGCACCTCTGGAAAGATGAAAAAACCCTTAACAAAACATATGTAGAGCTCATGGTCATATCATGCACACAATAATCATGGCAAAAATGACAAAAGTCTAAGATGAAGTAGCAGATCTGACAATTAACTCAAGTAGCCCTCTTCTAACAGCATTTCGGGCATCAAGATGAACTCAAATGAAAATGATGCAATGGAATGAAATGATGTACTCTCAGAGATGAACATTTTGATATGCTATATGCATGAATCGGATCTACGGATGCAAAGATATAGCATGACGAACATAGGCATATGAATCTGGAAACTTCGGGGACTTAGACGAATTTATACCTCCGGAAAAGTCAAGGGCGGATGAGGGTATCCGGGACAAGGAGATCCGGGCGGCGCGGGGCTGTGTTTGGATGGAGGGAGTGGTGGATCTGGTCCCGGATGGCGCGGATGACGAGGACGGTCGTGGAGCTCGTCGGAGTTGGGGGAGATGGTCAGAATCATCGAATCCGGCGGGGTCATGAGGCGACGCGGCCGGGGTGGCCGGAGCTGCTGCGCCGCCGAGGTGCTCTGCAGCGGCGCACGCACGAAAGCCAAGAGCGGCGGCGCGGCGAGGCGCAACGGCGGCGACGGAGATGACGCGAGGCGGCGGCAAAGCTGCGCGGTGGAGGCGGCGGCCGGCGGCGAGAGCAGCGGCGCTCGGGCGGCGGAGATGCGCGCTCGGGCGGCGGCGCGGGAACGCCCAGGCACGGGGCGCGGTCGGGCCGGGCGGGCCGGCCGTGGGCCCGCAGGGCCGCGGCGGCGCGGGGGAGAGAGAGGAGGCGCGGAGACAGGTGGCGCAAGGGAAGTGGTCGAGCGGGGCGGCGGCGCTGACGTGGCACCCCGGGATTGGTCTGGGCGACGTGGCTGAGGCGGCGGACATGTCCGGCGCGGACGAATTTGTCCGGCGGCGCGAGGTGGACGAAGGTTAGGGTTTGGACTGCGCGAAAATTCGGAGGGGATCACATATTTATAGGTAGAGGGAGCTAGGAGAGTCCAAATGAGGTGCGGTTTTCGTCCACGCGATCATGATCGAACGACCGAGATGATGGAGCAGGTTTAGGTGGGTTTTGGGCCAAATTGGAGGGGTGTTGGGCTGCAACACACACGAGGCCTTTTCGGTCCCTCGGTTAACCGTTGGAGTATCAAATGAAGTCCAAATGATATGAAACTTGACAGGCGGTCTACCGGTAGTAAACCATAGCCGCTTGGCAAGTCTCGGTCCAATCCGGAAATGTTTAATCCTCACACATGAAAGAAAGGTAGAAAAGACCATCGGAGGGGAACGAAGCGCCGGAATGCGAAACGGACAACGGGAAAAATGTTCGAATGCATGAGACGAACATGTATGCAAATGAAATTCACATGATGACATGATATGCAATGCATGACACGCAAGAAATGACAAGGCAACAGCAGCAAATAACTGGACGACACCTGGCACATCGGTCTCGGGGCGCTACAACACTCCACCACTACGAGAGGATCTCGTCCCGAGATCTAGAATGGCACCGGAGGAAAAAAATAGAAGAGAAAGAGAATAGGTAAAACTAAGTTGCTCCTTTGACAAACGAGTGAAACCGAAGAATCTTGAAAAGTTGAACAAATTGAAAGAAGAATACAACAGAGATGAACGAAGGGAAACAAGGTCTCGAGGGAGCACGCTTACAACAAAAGCTAGAACGGAGTTGTTGGAAAATCAACAACGAAAAGAATAAATTTGGTATGGTCTTATGGAATACATCTCAAATTATGAGGTGATAACCTGCCACTCGCAAAAAACAAGATTGGATTGATATGAACAAGAAGACGAGAAACTTGTTCATCGGAAGGATAAAGAAGAACTTGGGTCCTTTATAAGCACCATAGATGGCAACAAACCTTAGGGAAGGCTTTAGGTGAAATATAACCCAAGGTAATTCCAACGAATAGGTTGATGGATTTAAAATACCTCATTCTTGACAACATGTGAATCATGAAAACAAGAACTCAAATTATCAAGAATGACATAATACCACCTCCAATGATACGGTTGAAAGAATTGCACTTTAAAATGCAAGATGAAGAATACTTGAGCTCCTTAAGAAAGAATGTTGATGAACACTTCGAGAAGGAATAAAATCCTTGATGAACCATCATGTCGAGCCTTCTTGAAAACTCCGGTAAACAAAAGAATGATCAAACGGAAAGAAATGGTAGTTGAAAACACAAGGTGGAGCCTTGTAAAGATTTAGATAGATCTCCGTGATGAACTAATTGAAAAAGGTTGGAACTCCGGGAAAAGAGAAGATGAACAATTGAGATCAAGAATTTTGAAGAACCTTCGGAATCAGGAATAGATCACTTGGATGAAACAAGAATAAGAATTATGTTATGCGTATCCTTCACCAATTAAGTTGATGACACTCAACGGATTTGACATATTACTTATTCTCGTAGAAAAGATTAAGAGAGATATAACATAAACTTGAGAACGTCTTCAACGAACCACCGCAAGAATTGAAACAATGAATAAATTGATAAGATAAATGAAGGAAGAAGAATCTTGAGCGAACCACCATAAGAATTGAAAAAGAACGATTTAAATATGAAGAAACACCAGGAAGAATTATGAAATGAACGAAGATACTTGAGAGAATTTAGATACAAATGAATATAATAGTTCATGGACCGATTAGAGATCACTTGAACGCTGCACCGGTAAGATCGGAGAATGATAACTGAAAGCTGAGAATGAATAAATCTTAGATGGTGGGCTCCAGATACGTGAAAAGAATTCTGACAAACGAAAACAATTATATGAGGATGGCAACAAGCTAGAATCACGAATCTTGAAGAGATTGGAGCAAGATTAAAGAGAAACTCTTCTTCGGTCTTCAAAAATCTGAGAATTATGACAGGAAACCCCACCAAGAATTGTTGAAGCACTCCGTAATGAAGAAGATTGGAAAAGTTGAACCAACGATGAAAAGGTTTTGACAGATCTTGGAGAAAAACATATGACTGATGCTGAATCATTCTTACGTCAAACTTCGAAAAGAAATTTGAGGATAGCTCCGGGAAAAATAAGAAGAGCCAGGTAAGATCCTGGAAAAGACCTATGGGTTAGGGCCCACTCAAAAGAAACACCGTTGAAATGATTAAAAGAGAGATTGCACTGGTTGAATTAAATGGCTTGAATGGGATAATACCCTCGAGATAGGTTGAACGGATCTTGGATGACAAGACGAGCCTTCTGAGATATCTTTAGGGCACCGGAACAAATGAATAGCGAGAGGTGAAAGATTAAGAATTGCACCGGTATGAGAAAGCATTGACATGAGGAGAGGGTATGATCAACAAAGCTTGACTTGAAAGCACCGGAGAAGAAAATGAGTGAAGAGTGACGAACTTGAAGCTCCGTTAGAATCTTCCTGAGAATCACCAGATAAGAACATTGAAAGAAAAGAATGAAAAGACTTCACCTGAATAAAAACATACTAGATTGAGATATATGAGTCCTCGGAGAAAAGCAAGGGAGGGAGGGCGGGAAAAAAACAAAGGCAACTTGGGGACGGATGAAACAAACGCCGTTGAGAAGAAGTGATAAATGATCTTGTGAATGTTGACAAGATTGGATCCACTTAAAGAGAAACACACCGGTGAAAAAGGATTGACATGACAATCTCGATGATCAAGAAGGATTGGTATTCACATCGAAGTATGAGAACACCATTTGGGGAAGGTATGGAATCAACACTTGACATTGAAGCAACTCAAATACCACAACTCAAAAAAAACAAGGATTGGCTTGCAGAATAAGCCGGAACAAACATATGATAGAGATTTCGTCCGAAGTTTTCGTGGTGGGGCCTACACGGGCTCGATCATACAGCACCATCATGTACAAGGCAGTGCACATGACATACGAAGCGTCCCCGAGTCGGCATAGCCAAGGACTCTTTAAGACACAAGGAGACCACTGTAAAACCGACCGTGAATAGGCGGACCACTAGACGTCAAACCCCAATTTCATATCATACATCTGTCGGAAAGATATTCTAAGAGCTACTTGAATTCCCACCTATGAAACTCCCGAAATTTTCCGGTTATGCAATCAGGTGTTGGGGATACAGGGGAAGCATAATATCTCACCCAAAACTAACAAATCCTACATCCAGCTGTATCCATCCTTCAACACATAATCAAGAAACCTTCGGAAATCATCTACCTCAACCTTCGAAAAGCATCCGTTATACAAGTTATGGCGATACTCCCGAACTCCCGCCCCAGTACTGGGTGGCGTCGAGGTTATCTCACCAACGAACTGCATAAAAGAGATTTTCGATGTTGGCGTACTAAACTCAGGTATTCCGGAACTGCAACAATAAAATTATGATGACAACACCTCAGAGCTCAACTCCCCAGGGCACTTCCACTAAACACCTGACAGGAGGCACCAAGACAATGTTCTCATCATAAAACCATCGGAACGATTCCAAGATACCCGCGTGATCCTAAATTTTTTTTAGTGAAATTTGAGAAGAGAAGAGTCAAAACTCTACGTCGGGATGCCTTACCAGAGCGATGAGGAGACTGGGAAGTAAAAATAATTCCTACACTCTCCGATATATAATTCCTAATTGACTCAAAACATTTTTCTAGACACAACTCGGCCGCTAAAAATGATCAATCAGTGGGGGCTCCTAAGGTCGGGGAAGGCTCTGATACCAACCTGTAACGCCCTCGATGCGACTATATCTCCCACGTGTCGAGGCACGACTTAGAGGCATAATCGCATTGAAGGCATATGTCGCAAGTGAGGTAATCTTCACACAACCCATGTAATATAATAAGGGAAGAGATATATAGTTGGCTTACAATCGCCACTTCACACAAATACTTGAATAAAGCATTACATCAGACAGATACAATCAAGGTCCGACTACGGTACCAAAATAAAAGAAGAACCCCAAATGCGACAAAGGTCTCCGATCGACCCCAACTGGGCTCCACTACTGATCAACTAGAACGAAACAACATAAAGGACAAGATCTTCATCGAGCTCCTCCTGAGCTTGGTAGCGTCATCTGCACGGACTCATCGGCACCTGCAAACTGGTTTTGGAAGTTTTTGTGAGCCACGGGGACTCAGCAATCTCGCACCCTCGCGATCAAGACTATTTAAGCTTATGGGTAAGGTAAAGGCATGAGGTGGAGCTGCAGCAAGCGACTAGCATATATGGTGGCTAACATACGCAAATGAGAGCGAGAAGAGAAGGCAAAGCACGGTCGATAAAAGTATGATCAAGAAGTGATCCTGGACTACCTACGTCAAGCATAACTCCAACAACCGTGTTCACTTCCCGGACTCCGCCGGAAAGAGACCATCACGGTTACACACGCAGTTGATTCATTTTAATTAAGGTCGACTTCAGGTTTTCTACAACCGGACGTTAACAAATTCCCATCTGCCCATAACCGCGGGCACGGCTTTCGAAAGTTCAAATCCCTGCAGGGCAGTCCCAACTTAGCCCATGACAAGCTCTCACGGTCAGTGAAGGAATAGACCTTCTCCCGAGACGTTTCGATCAGACTCGGTATCTCGGTTCTTCAAGACACTTCGACAGGTTAAAACAAGACCAGCAACACCGCCCGAATGTGCCGACAAATCCCGATAGGAGCTGCACATATCTCGTTCTCAGGGCACACTCAGATGAGCCAGACGTCGGGTAGGCCAGCCCAGAGTTGCCCCTGGTAGCCCCGGACATCGCTCGGTTGGACCAACACTGTAACGCCCCATATGTAACCTTCCCCAATTGTACTCCAACTCATGCCGTTTCCGGCATTAAGTTATATTTAATTCTCGGGTTCGGGTCTTTGCCTCCGTGTGTTGTTTTGTTTTTCGTGCATCTCATATCATGTCATCACGTGCATTGCATTTGCATACATGTTCATCTCATGCATTCGAGCTTTTTCCCCGTTGTCCGTTTTGCATTCCGGCGCTTCGTTCTCCTCCGGTGGCCATTTCTAGCTTTCTTTCGTGTGTGGGGATTAAACATTTCCGGATTGGGCCGAGACTTGCCATGCGGCCTTGGTTTACTACCGGTAGACCGCCTGTCAAGTTTCGGGTCATTTGGACTTTGTTTGATACTCCAACGGTTAACCGAGGGACCGAAAAGGCCTCGTGTGTGTGCAGCCCAACACCCCTCCAATTTGGCCCAAAACCCACCAAACTCTGCTCCAACGTCTCGGTCGTTCGATCACGATCGTGTGGGCGAAAACCGCACCTCATTTGGACTCTCATAGCTCCCTCTAGGTCTATAAATAGACCCCCCCGAAATTCGGATCTCTCCCCCTCTCGAAACCCTAAAATCCCTCCGCGGCGCGCCGGACAAAACCGTCGCCGCCCCCGCGCCCAATCAGAGCGCGCCGCGTGGCACTCCGCCGCCCACCGCCGCCGAGGCCCGCTCGGGCCCGTCCCCGGCCCTCCCGGCCCACGACGCCCGCGCCGCCCGTGTCCTCGTCTCCCCCGCGCCCGGCGACGCTCTCCGCCGCCGACCGCCGCAACGCCATCGCCGGCCACTGCCTCCCTCGCCGGCGGGAGCCGCCGCCTCTCCGCCGCGGACCGCCGCACGCCGTGCCCGGCCGGGCCCCGGCCACCGCGTCTCTCCACCGCGCCTCTCCACCGCGCCGTCCGCCGTCCTCCGGTCATCTCCGGCCGGGCCCCGACTTCCCTCGCCGCCGACCGGGCTCGCCGGAGCCGGAGCCGGTCGCCGCCATCGCCGGATCGCTCCCGGTGAACAGTGTCGCGCGCCGGATCCAGATCTGCATAGTGAACCCTAATCCACCCGGTTGACTTTCTCCTTCCCCTTCCAGTTTTTCGTGCCTACTTTGACCGCTCATATCTCCTCATCCGTAGCTCCGTTTTGGGCTTATGATATGTCAAAATCTTCCTCTCGATGAGTACATCATTTCATTCCATTGCATCATTTGCATTTGAGGTCATCTTGTTGCCCAAAATGCTGTTGGAAGGAGGCATGTTGAGTTAAATTGCAGATCCGTTAGTTCAACATGCACTTTTGTCATTTTTGTCATATTTAATCCGTGCATGATATGCCTGTGCCCCTTTGGGATGAATTGTTAAGCATGTTGTCTTCTTTCCAGAGGTGCCTTCCATGTATTTTTAGGATGTGTGTGTTGTCTTGTGCAAGCTTGCGAAGAGGGCTGCCTGAGATTACCGATTTCAGGGACTTAGTGATTTTCACTAAGTCTGGGCCGTTTTAGTTCACGATGCTATATGTCCGGCTTGTTTCCTAGTGATCCATGCCTCTTTTGAGGATGATCAGTAAGAGTGTTTTGTTATGCTTGTTGTGCTTAATCCATCCATGTCTTTACTTGTTATGTTGGAGCACCATAGGTCGACTCAATCGAGCTCAACTTTTGGATAGTTGTTGTTTTGGGCAGATCATGAACTCTTTTGCGATTTTGCCGGAGTGATTGCTAGTGATCCATGCATGCTATGCCATTGTTCTTGCCATGTATAGCTAGCATTTTGTGCCTTATTAATGGATACATGCTTGCCTTGCCATGACTTGCACCGTAGTGAGAGCATCGAGCTCGTTTACATGCCTCCGTGAGTTATTATTTCAGCATGTCCCAGTTTTCACTAAGTCTGAAAACTGATTGTGTTTCATCAATGTTCGTGTGCTCGGTAGAGTATTTTGTGAACCCTTTTGGCCCCAGGTCATTTTGGGTGATTTGTTAAGATTGTTGAGTAGCTCCATGCCATGCTCTTACTTGCCATGTTCAGGTTTTCCTTCATGTTGTTTTGCTGCTCCGAAGAGAGCATCGTGGTCTGAAATTTCAGACTAGCGTTAATTTCGCTAAGTCTGAAATCTGTTTTGCTTATTCAGTTTTGCCATGCTTGTTTGAAGCCCTTAATTGATGAATTTGCCTATGCCTCAGTCATGATGATTTGTTAAGCTTGATGAGTACATCACTTCCATGCAATTTGTTTTCATGTTGGGTGGCTGTAGCATGTTCATTTTGTTGCATTTAGGAGCCTACTTGCTGTAAATCGCAGATCGGTTCGTTTAGTAAAACGCTTGCCATTTCTAAACCGTAGCTCCGTTTGCCATGATCTTTATATCGTTTTCAGGGGATTTCTTCCCCTCTATCCAGTGGCACACTTGGTTTTCCAAGTTGAGGCCAGGTTCATGCATTTCCTGTTACATCTTGCATTTTGCATCCCACATTGCATCCCGCATAGCATATCATCTTTGCATCTTATTGGTTGCCTTTGCACGTGGTTGATTGTATCCTTGTTGCTTGTTTGTGTTGTTGGGTAGAGCCGGGAGACGAGTTCGCTAACGAGGAGCCCGTTGAGTTTGCTTTTGAGGATCCAGTCAATTCTGACAACTGTGCAGGCAAGATGATCACACCCTTGAAATCACTACTATCTTTGCTATGCTAGTATGCTCGCTCTTTTGCTTTGCCAATGCTACGATGCCTACCACTTGCTTGTCAGCCTCCCAATTGCCATGATTGAGCCTATAACCCACCTTTGTCCTAGCAAACCATTGATTGGCTATGTTACCGCTTTGCTCAACCCTTCTTACAGCGTTGTTAGTTGCAGGTGAAGATTGGAGCCGTTCCTTGTTGGAACATTTATTTACTTGTTGGGATATCATTATATTGCTATGTTATCTTTACTCATCTATATACTTGGTAAAGGGTGGAAGGCTCGGCCTCTCTCCTAGTGTTTTGTTCCACTCTTGCCGCCCTAGTTTCCGTCATATCGGTGTTATGTTCCCGGATTGTTGCGTCCCTTACGCGGTTGGGCTATAATGGGAACCCCTTGATAGTTCGCCTTGTTTAAAGCTTTTCCAGCAATGCCCAACATTGGTTTTATCATTTGTCACCTACCCCTTTTCTTTCCCTTGGGTTTCCGGAGCGCGAGGGTCATCTTTATTTTAGCCCCCCACGGGCCAGTGCTCCTCTGAGTGTTGGTCCGAACTAGAGCCCCTTGCAGCGTCACCTCGGGGGAACCCGAGGGCTGGTTTTAGTTGTACGGATTGCTTATCTGAGTGTGCCCTGAGAAAGAGATATGTGCAGCTCCTATCGGGATTTGTCGGCGCATTCGGGCGGTGTTGCTGGACTAGTTTTGACCTGTCGAATCATCTTGTTGTACCGGGATACCGAGTCTGATCGGTGGGTCCTGGGTGGAGGTCTATTCCTTCGTTGACCGTGAGAGCTTGTTATGGGCTAAGTTGGGACCCCCTGCAGGGATTGATCTTTCGAAAGCCGTGCCCGCGGTTATGGGCAGATGGGAATTTGTTAACGTCCGGTTGTAGATAACTTGAATTTAATTAATTAAAATGAATCAACTGCGTGTGTTGCCGTGATGTCCTCTTCTCGGCGGAGTCCGGGAAGTGGACACGGCGTTGGAGTTATGTTTGCGTAGTCTGCTCTATTTAGTTTTCCGCTCGTGCTTTGCCATCTCTTCTCGCTCTCCTTTGCGAATAAGTTAGCCACCATATATGCTAGTCGCTTGCTGCAGCTCCACTACATTACCCTTTTCCTACCTATTTAGCTTAAATAGTCTTGATCGCGAGGGTGCGAGATTGCTGAGTCCTTTGTGGCTCACAGATTACTATTACACCAGATGCAGGGACCGATGATACTCCTCCGGATGGCGCGTTCGAGCTGAAGTGGGAGTACGACAAGGACTCTCAGCGATACTATGTTTCTTTTCCTGATGATCAGTAGTGGTGCCTATTCGGGGTTCGATTCAGGGATTAGCCGCTTGTTGGGGGTCTTTTCTATTTTGGCGCCGTAGTCGGGCCATGAGTGTTTTGTATGATGGATGTTATTTATGTACTTTGATGTGACGTGGCGAGTGTAAGCCAACTATTATTATTATTCCCCCCTTTATATTATATATGTACTTGGATTGTGTAATGATTCCTGACTTGCGACATTGCTTTCAATGCGCCTATGTCTCTAAGTCGTGCCTCGACACGTGGGAGACATAGCCGCATCGAGGGCGTTACAAACACTCAGAGGAGCACTGGCCCGGGGGGGGTTAAAATAAGATGACCCTTGAGTCTGCAGAACCCAAGGGAAAGAAAAGGCTAGGTGGCGAATGGTAAAACCAATGTTGGGCATTGTTGGAAGAGCTTTACTTAAGGCAAACTGTCAAGGGGTTCCCATTATAGCCCAACCGCGTGAGGGACGCAAAATCTGGGAACATAACACCGATATGACGGAAACTAGGGCAACAAGAGTGGAACAAAACACCAGGCATAAGGCCGAGCCTTCCACCCTTTACCAAGTATATAGATGCATTAATTAAATAAGATATATAGTGATATCCCAACAAGTAAACATGTTCCAACAAGGAACAACATCTCCATGTTCCAACAAGGAACAATCTTCAATCTTCACCTGCAACTAACAACGCTATAAGAGGGGCTGAGCAAAGCGGTAACATAGCCAAACAACGGTTTGCTAGGACCAGGTGGGTTAGCGGCTTGGTTCAACAATATGGGAGGCATGATAAGCAAGTGGTAGGTATCGCAGCATAGGCATAGCAAAAGAGCGGGCAACTAAGCAAGCAAAGATAGAAGTGATTTCGAGGGTATGATCATCTTGCCTGAAATCCCGCAAGGAAGAAGAACGAGTCCATGAAGAAGATAAACGGACGTAGACGAACGGGTCTCACAAACACGACGTTATT
Organism: Triticum monococcum; assembly: GCA_034509565.1. NCBI lineage: Eukaryota > Viridiplantae > Streptophyta > Magnoliopsida > Poales > Poaceae > Triticum > Triticum monococcum. The sequence goes on along the minus strand of CM067843.1, from coordinate 745,116,641 downwards.
GGAACCAACCCGAAGAAGCAACACCGGAAAAGAAAGCACACACATAGTAAACAAACCACACATGAACATGGTATGATATGCGAGATGCGGTATGCAATGCATATGCATGATTGGACAAGGAATGCATGAACCTGGCCTTAACTTGGACAACCAAGTGTGCCACTGGAAAGATGAGGTGATTTCGGTTGAAATCGATATAAAGATCACCGGAATCGGAGTTATGTTTTGGAAATGGCAAGCGATTCAAATATGACACCGGTCTGCGATTTACAGCAAGTAGTCATCTAAATGCAAAGAGATGAACATGCTACAGCACCCAAACATGGCAACAAAATACATGGCAGGGATGCATTCATGATGCTTAACAAAAGTCTAGCACTGAGCTACGGCCAATTCATCCATTAACAGGTTCAAACAAGCATGGCAAAAATGCAAACGGTAAACAGATCTCAGACTTAGTGAAATTAACACTTGTCTGGAATTTCAGATCATATAGCCCTCTTCGGAGCAACAAAACAACAAGCTACATGACCTGAACATGACAAAGAAGAACATGGCATGGAGCTCTTCAAAGAGCTTAACAAAAGTCCCTTAGTGACCTTGAGCCAAAAGGGATCACAATATACATTTGCAAGCATGTGAACATGGCAAAAACATAATCAGTTTCAGACTTAGTGAAAACTGGAGCATGCTAAAAACAGATATCAAGTAGGCATGTTTACGAGCTCGATGCACTCACTACGATGCAAGTCATGACACGACAAGCATACATCTATCAAGAAGGCACAAAATGTAAGCTAGACATGGCAAGAACAATGGCATAGCATGCACGGATCAAATACAACAACATCCGCAAAATTGCAAACAAGTTGACAATCTGCCCAGATTCACAACGAAGCAAAAAGTAGAGCTCGATTGACTCAAGCTAGGGTGCTCCATATACGCAAACAAAGACATGGAAGGATAGAGCACTACAATATTAACAAAACATCCTTACTAATCATCCTCAAAAGAGGCACGGATCACTAGGAAACAACATGAACATATGGCATCATGAACTAAACAGCTCAAGGACTTAGTGGAAATGCTAAGTCCCTGAAAACAGAATTACCAAGTGCCTCACTTTGCAAGCTTGCACTAGACACCACACACATCACAAAAATACATGGGTTGCACCTCTGGAAAGATGACAAAACCCTTAACAAAACATATGTAGAGCTCATGGTCATATCATGCACACAATAATCATGGCAAAAATGACAAAAGTCTAAGATGGAGTAGCAGATCTGACAATTAACTCAAGTAGCCCTCTTCTAACAGCATTTCGGGCATCAAGATGAATCCAAATGAAAATGATGCAATGGAATGAAATGATGTACTCTCAGAGATGAACATTTTGATATGCCATATGCATGAATCGGATCTACGGATGCAAAGATATAGCATGACGAACATAGGCATATGAATCTGGAAACTTCGGGGACTTAGACGAATTTATACCTCCGGAAAAGTCAACGGGCGGATGAGGATATCCGGGACGAGGAGATCCGGGCGGCGCGGGGCTGTGTTTGGATGGAGGGAGTGGTGGATCTGGTCCCGGATGGCGCGGATGACAAGGACGGTCGTGGAGCTCGCCGGAGTTGGGGGAGATGGTCGGAATCGTCTAATCCGGCGAGGTGGCGAGGTGATGAGGCGACGCGGTCGGGGTGGCCGGAGCTGCTGCGCCAGCGAGGTGCTCCGCGGCGGCGCGCGCACGGAAGCCGAGAGCGGCGGCGCGGCGAGGCGCATCGACGGCGGCGGAGATGACGCGGGGCGGCGGCAAAGCTGCGCGATGGAGGCAGCGGCCGGCGGCGAGATCAGCGGCGCTCGGGCGGCGGAGATGCGCGCTCGGGCGGCGGCGCGGGAACGCCCAGGCACGGGGCGCGGTCGGGCCGGGCGGGCCGGCCGTGGGCCCGCAGGGCCGCGGCGGCGCGGGGGAGAGAGAGGAGGCGCGGAGACAGGTGGCGCAAGGGAAGTGGTCGAGCGGGGCGGCGGCGCTGACGTGGCACCCCGGGATTGGTCTGGGCGACGTGGCTGAGGCGGCGGACATGTCCGGCGTGGACGAATTTGTCCGGCGGCGCGAGGTGGACGAAGGTTAGGGTTTGGACTGCGCGAAAATTCAGAGGGGATCACATATTTATAGGTAGAGGGAGCTAGGAGAGTCCAAATGAGGTGCGGTTTTCGTCCACGCGATCATGATCGAACGACCGAGATGATGGAGCAGGTTTAGGTGGGTTTTGGGCCAAATTGGAGGGGTGTTGGGCTGCAACACACGAGGCCTTTTCGGTCCCTCGGTTAACCGTTGGAGTATCAAACGAAGTCCAAATGATACGAAACTTGACAGGCGGTCTACCGGTAGTAAACCAAAGCCTCTTGGCAAGTCTCGGTCAATCCGGAAATGTTTAATCCCCACACATGAAAGAAAGGTAGAAAAGACCACCGCAGGGGAACGAAGCGCCGGAATGCAAAACGGACAACGGGAAAAATGCTCGAATGCATGAGACGAACATGTATGCAAATAAAATGCACATGATGACATGATATGCAATGCATGACACGCAAGCAATGACAAGACAACAACAGCGAATAACTGGACGACACCTGGCACATCGGTCTCGGGGCGCTACAATGCGTCGAGGTGCCTCTCTGTGGACTCCCTGCGCATGAACTCCTCGGGCAAGATCGTGTTCCAGCAGGGCCTGGAGCGCAACTGCAGCTCCCCATGCAGCCTCCATGCCGCGGCCAGGTCGCGGTCCATGGCCTGCGCCGTCAACCGGTCCTACTCGTCCAGCGTCCACGTGGCCCCCGTGGTGCTCAACGTGCCAATCTGCTCGCGGCCGGTCTTCGGGTTCTTCAAGGACAAGAAAGAGTCGGCGGCCAGCAAGGACTCATCCTCATCGAGGTCGTCGTCCCGGTCGTCGACCGTGGGCCGGAAGACGACGCCGACGCCAGACGCCGCAGCGATGGAGCAGCGAGCAAGCCCTGCGGGTGATCCGTCCGGTTGAAGATACGGCGGGCGATCGAGCGCTTGGTCGTGCATGGAAAGCGACGAGCTAGGCTAGGGACGCAATGATGGATGCATAGCGCTTTGTTCGGTTTTTAGCTGATTTGGTTTGTTCTTTGGGGTGCTGATGAGAAGGTCTAATCAATTGACTGTTCTTCTTTTTCTTTTCTCTCTTGACTGTAAATTTGGAGATTTGCTCTTCTTCTCAATCCTCAAGGCCGTTGTAGCTAGCGCATCTGATTCTGATTTGGTTGTTTGCAAGAAAAAAGATCACAAGATGTTGTTCTGTCAACTTGATTCAAATGAGAAAATGATTCACTCTTGTCATTGTTCAAATCCGCAAATGCATTGCTCTGTCGATCGATCGAGCTGGCGTAGCACAGTTACAAATGCAGGCAAACAGAGAGGGAGTGAGCTGCGGGTTTGTCTCCTTTAAAAATTAATTTAGGTGTTTTCGTGGCTTGCGGGTAGATTCAAACCAAAGGAAGGGGCCTCTTTGCGAAATGCCGCACGCTGACCAGGTCGGCACCCACATGTCCGCATGTCGCTCTGTGATTGGTCAGGACCAAATTTGCACATTTGATGCAAGTTCAAGGACTGAGTAGAGTCAAAATGCAAGTTCTAGGACCAAACCATCACATTCAGCGCAAGTTATAGGACTTCCGATGCTTTTAACTCTTCAAAATAGGGTTGGTCGAGTCTGAGCACACCACATGTGTCCTCACCAAGGGCAGGGACGGCATCTCGGGGCGACATCCGTGTGCTCGGGTGACGTCGCCGCCAGGATGATGCGTCCGAGGGCCTGCGCCAGGCGGCCAGTTGTGCCGCGAGCCCAACATCGACCGGTCAGGGCTATTGTGACTCGTACACAGCCTTATGCCGGTGGAAGGACCACGACGATGATGGAGGTGTCGCTGACCAAGGCGGCCATGTGTACCAGGACACCATCCAGTACCTCGCGTAGTTTAGTTTAAATTTTATCTAGTTTAGTTGAACTTCGTTAAATTGTGCCCTTTTGGTTGTAAAATCTTTAGAAATTCAATGAATATCATCTAGTTTACATGAATTCTGCACTAGTTTGTGTAATTCCGGTTCGAAATGAGTTCGACAATTATGCATGCGGTTAGATGACTGGCTTCCCTACCGGTGTTCATGGACGGACATGAACATGAAGCGTCCACATACATTTTGGGGTGTCCCGTTTGGTGGTTGTGACGTCGAAGATGCCCTAAGGGTGTGTTTGGTAGCATGTATAGACCTAGCTTAGTTGTTCTTATCTCATACATGGTGAGTGTAGACATGCTAAATCCATACAGTTGCTGTTGTTTGCCAGTGATGTATGCGCTGAGCTACGGCCAATTCATCCATTAACAGGTTCAAACAAGCATGGCAAAAATGCAAACGGTAAAAGATCTCAGACTTAGTGAAATTAACACTTGTCTGGAATTTCAGATCATATAGCCCTCTTCGGAGCAACAAAACAACAAGCTACAGGACCTGAACATGACAAAGAAGAACATGGCATGGAGCTCCTCAAAGATCTTAACAAAAGTCCCTTAGTGACCTTGAGCCAAAAGGGATCACAATATACATTTGCAAGCATGTGAACATGGCAAAAACATAATCAGTTTCAGACTTAGTGAAAACTGGAGCATGCTGAAAACAGATATCAAGTAGGCATGTTTACGAGCTCGATGCACTTACTACGATGCAAGTCATGACACGACAAGCATACATCTATCAAGAAGGCACAAAATGTAAGCTAGACATGGCAAGAACAATGGCATAGCATGCACGGATCAAATACAACAACATCGGCAAAATTGCAAACAAGTTGACAATCTGCCCAGATTCACAACGAAGCAAAAAGTAGAACTCGATTGACTCAAGCTAGGGTGCTCCATATATGCAAACAAAGACATGGAAGGATAGAGCACTACAATATTAACAAAACATCCTTACTGATCATCCTCAAAAGAGGCACGGATCACTAGGAAACAACATGAACATATGACATCATGAACTAAACAGCTCAAGGACTTAGTGGAAATGCTAAGTCCCTGAAAATAGAATTACCAAGTGCCTCACTTTGCAAGCTTGCACTATACACCACACACATCACAAAAATACATGGGTTGCACCTCTGGAAAGATGAAAAAACCCTTAACAAAACATATGTAGAGCTCATGGTCATATCATGCACACAATAATCATGGCAAAAATGACAAAAGTCTAAGATGAAGTAGCAGATCTGACAATTAACTCAAGTAGCCCTCTTCTAACAGCATTTCGGGCATCAAGATGAACTCAAATGAAAATGATGCAATGGAATGAAATGATGTACTCTCAGAGATGAACATTTTGATATGCTATATGCATGAATCGGATCTACGGATGCAAAGATATAGCATGACGAACATAGGCATATGAATCTGGAAACTTCGGGGACTTAGACGAATTTATACCTCCGGAAAAGTCAACGGGCGGATGAGGGTATCCGGGACAAGGAGATCCGGGCGGCGCGGGGCTGTGTTTGGATGGAGGGAGTGGTGGATCTGGTCCCGGATGGCGCGGATGACGAGGACGGTCGTGGAGCTCGTCGGAGTTGGGGGAGATGGTCAGAATCATCGAATCCGGCGGGGTCATGAGGCGACGCGGCCGGGGTGGCCGGAGCTGCTGCGCCGCCGAGGTGCTCTGCAGCGGCGCACGCACAAAAGCCAAGAGCGGCGGCGCGGCGAGGCGCAACGGCGGCGACGGAGATGACGCGGGGCGGCGGCAAAGCTGCGCGGTGGAGGCGGCGGCCGGCGGCGAGAGCAGCGGCGCTCGGGCGGCGGAGATGCGCGCTCGGGCGGCGGCGCGGGAACGCCCAGGCACGGGGCGCGGTCGGGCCGGGCGGGCCGGCCGTGGGCCCGCAGGGCCGCGGCGGCGCGGGGGAGAGAGAGGAGGCGCGGAGACAGGTGGCGCAAGGGAAGTGGTCGAGCGGGGCGGCGGCGCTGACGTGGCACCCCGGGATTGGTCTGGGCGACGTGGCTGAGGCGGCGGACATGTCCGGCGCGGACGAATTTGTCCGGCGGCGCGAGGTGGACGAAGGTTAGGGTTTGGACTGCGCGAAAATTCGGAGGGGATCACATATTTATAGGTAGAGGGAGCTAGGAGAGTCCAAATGAGGTGCGGTTTTCGTCCACGCGATCGTGATCGAACGACCGAGATGATGGAGCAGGTTTAGGTGGGTTTTGGGCCAAATTGGAGGGGTGTTGGGCTGCAACACACACGAGGCCTTTTCGGTCCCTCGGTTAACCGTTGGAGTATCAAATGAAGTCCAAATGATATGAAACTTGACAGGCGGTCTACCGGTAGTAAACCATAGCCGCTTGGCAAGTCTCGGTCCAATCCGGAAATGTTTAATCCTCACACGTGAAAGAAAGGTAGAAAAGACCATCGGAGGGGAACGAAGCGCCGGAATGCGAAACGGACAACGGGAAAAATGTTCGAATGCATGAGACGAACATGTATGCAAATGAAATGCACATGATGACATGATATGCAATGCATGACACGCAAGCAATGACAAGGCAACAGCAGCGAATAACTGGACGACACCTGGCACATCAGTCTCGGGGCGCTACAACACTCCACCACTATGAGAGGATCTCGTCCCGAGATCTAGAATGGCACCGGAGGAAAAAAAATAGAAGAGAAAGAGAATAGGTAAAACTAAGTTGCTCCTTTGACAAACGAGTGAAACCGAAGAATCTTGAAAAGTTGAACAAATTGAAAGAAGAATACAACAGAGATGAACGAAGGGAAACAAGGTCTCGAGGGAGCACGCTTACAACAAAAGCTAGAACGGAGTTGTTGGAAAATCAACAACGAAAAGAATAAATTTGGTATGGTCTTATGGAATACATCTCAAATTATGAGGTGATAACCTGCCACTCGCAAAAAACAAGATTGGATTGATATGAACAAGAAGACGAGAAACTTGTTCATCGGAAGGATAAAGAAGAACTTGGGTCCTTTATAAGCACCATAGATGGCAACAAACCTTAGGGAAGGCTTTAGGTGAAATATAACCCAAGGTAATTCCAACGAATAGGTTGATGGATTTAAAATACCTCATTCTTGACAACATGTGAATCATGAAAACAAGAACTCAAATTATCAAGAATGACATAATACCACCTCCAATGATACGGTTGAAAGAATTGCACTTTAAAATGCAAGATGAAGAATACTTGAGCTCCTTAAGAAAGAATGTTGATGAACACTTCGAGAAGGAATAAAATCCTTGATGAACCATCATGTCGAGCCTTCTTGAAAACTCCGGTAAACAAAAGAATGATCAAACGGAAAGAAATGGTAGTTGAAAACACAAGGTGGAGCCTTGTAAAGATTTAGATAGATCTCCGTGATGAACTAATTGAAAAAGGTTGGAACTCCGGGAAAAGAGAAGATGAACAATTGAGATCAAGAATTTTGAAGAACCTTCGGAATCAGGAATAGATCACTTGGATGAAACAAGAATAAGAATTATGTTATGCGTATCCTTCACCAATTAAGTTGATGACACTCAACGGATTTGACATATTACTTATTCTCGTAGAAAAGATTAAGAGAGATATAACATAAAGTTGAGAACGTCTTCAACGAACCACCGCAAGAATTGAAACAATGAATAAATTGATAAGATAAATGAAGGAAGAAGAATCTTGAGCGAACCACCATAAGAATTGAAAAAGAATGATTTAAATATGAAGAAACACCAGGAAGAATTATGAAATGAACGAAGATACTTGAGAGAATTTAGATACAAATGAATATAATAGTTCATGGACCGATTAGAGATCACTTGAACGCTGCACCGGTAAGATCGGAGAATGATAACTGAAAGCTGAGAATGAATAAATCTTAGATGGTGGGCTCCAGATACATGAAAAGAATTCTGACAAACGAAAACAATTATAAGAGGATGGCAACAAGCTAGAATCACGAATCTTGAAGAGATTGGAGCAAGATTAAAGAGAAACTCTTCTTCGGTCTTCAAAAATCTGAGAATTATGACAGGAAACCCCACCAAGAATTGTTGAAGCACTCCGTAATGAAGAAGATTGGAAAAGTTGAACCAACGATGAAAAGGTTTTGACAGATCTTGGAGAAAAACATATGACTGATGCTGAATCATTCTTACGTCAAACTTCGAAAAGAAATTTGAGGATAGCTCCGGGAAAAATAAGAAGAGCCAGGTAAGATCCTGGAAAAGACCTATGGGTTAGGGCCCACTCAAAAGAAACACCGTTGAAATGATTAAAAGAGAGATTGCACTGGTTGAATTAAATGGCTTGAATGGGATAATACCCTCGAGATAGGTTGAACGGATCTTGGATGACAAGACGAGCCTTCTGAGATATCTTCAGGGCACCGGAACAAATGAATAGCGAGAGGTGAAAGATTAAGAATTGCACCGGTATGAGAAAGCATTGACATGAGGAGAGGGTATGATCAACAAAGATTGACTTGAAAGCACCGGAGAAGAAAATGAGTGAAGAGTGACGAACTTGAAGCTCCGTTAGAATCTTCCTGAGAATCACCAGATAAGAACATTGAAAGAAAAGAATGAAAAGACTTCACCTGAATAAAAAGATACTAGATTGAGATATATGGGTCCTCGGAGAAAAGCAAGGGAGGGAGGGCGGGAAAAAAACAAAGGCAACTTGGGGACGGATGAAACAAACGCCGTTGAGAAGAAGTGATAAATGATCTTGTGAATGTTGACAAGATTGGATCCACTTAAAGAGAAACACACCGGTGAAAAAGGATTGACATGACAATCTCGATGATCAAGAAGGATTGGTATTCACATCGAAGTATGAGAACACCATTTGGGGAAGGTATGGAATCAACACTTGACATTGAAGCAACTCAAATACCACAACTCAAAAAAAACAAGGATTGGCTTGCAGAATAAGCCGGAACAAACATATGATAGAGATTTCGTCCGAAGTTTTCGTGGTGGGGCCTACACGGGCTCGATCATACAGCACCATCATGTACAAGGCAGTGCACATGACATACGAAGCGTCCCCGAGTCGGCATAGCCAAGGACTCTTTAAGACACAAGGAGACCACTGTAAAACCGACCGTGAATAGGCGGACCACTAGACGTCAAACCCCAATTTCATATCATACATCTGTCGGAAAGATATTCTAAGAGCTACTTGAATTCCCACCTATGAAACTCCCGAAATTTTCCGGTTATGCAATCAGGTGTTGGGGATACAGGGGAAGCATAATATCTCACCCAAAACTAACAAATCCTACATCCAGCTGTATCCATCCTTCAACACATAATCAAGAAACCTTCGGAAATCATCTACCTCAACCTTCGAAAAGCATCCGTTATACAAGTTATGGCGATACTCCCGAACTCCCGCCCCAGTACTGGGTGGCGTCGAGGTTATCTCACCAACGAACTGCATAAAAGAGATTTTCGATGTTGGCGTACTAAACTCAGGTATTCCGGAACTGCAACAATAAAATTATGATGACAACACCTCAGAGCTCAACTCCCCAGGGCACTTCCACTAAACACCTGACAGGAGGCACCAAGACAATGTTCTCATCATAAAACCATCGGAACGATTCCAAGATACCCGCGTGATCCTAAATTTTTTTTAGTGAAATTTGAGAAGAGAAGAGTCAAAACTCTACGTCGGGATGCCTTACCAGAGCGATGAGGAGACTGGGAAGTAAAAATAATTCCTACACTCTCCGATATATAATTCCTAATTGACTCAAAACATTTTTCTAGACACAACTCGGCCGCTAAAAATGATCAATCAGTGGGGGCTCCTAAGGTCGGGGAAGGCTCTGATACCAACCTGTAACGCCCTCGATGCGACTATATCTCCCACGTGTCGAGGCACGACTTAGAGGCATAATCGCATTGAAGGCATATGTCGCAAGTGAGGTAATCTTCACACAACCCATGTAATATAATAAGGGAAGAGATATATAGTTGGCTTACAATCGCCACTTCACACAAATACTTGAATAAAGCATTACATCAGACAGATACAATCAAGGTCCGACTACGGTACCAAAATAAAAGAAGAACCCCAAATGCGACAAAGGTCTCCGATCGACCCCAACTGGGCTCCACTACTGATCAACTAGAACGAAACAACATAAAGGACAAGATCTTCATCGAGCTCCTCCTGAGCTTGGTAGCGTCATCTGCACGGACTCATCGGCACCTGCAAACTGGTTTTGGAAGTTTTTGTGAGCCACGGGGACTCAGCAATCTCGCACCCTCGCGATCAAGACTATTTAAGCTTATGGGTAAGGTAAAGGCATGAGGTGGAGCTGCAGCAAGCGACTAGCATATATGGTGGCTAACATACGCAAATGAGAGCGAGAAGAGAAGGCAAAGCACGGTCGATAAAAGTATGATCAAGAAGTGATCCTGGACTACCTACGTCAAGCATAACTCCAACAACCGTGTTCACTTCCCGGACTCCGCCGGAAAGAGACCATCACGGTTACACACGCAGTTGATTCATTTTAATTAAGGTCGACTTCAGGTTTTCTACAACCGGACGTTAACAAATTCCCATCTGCCCATAACCGCGGGCACGGCTTTCGAAAGTTCAAATCCCTGCAGGGCAGTCCCAACTTAGCCCATGACAAGCTCTCACGGTCAGTGAAGGAATAGACCTTCTCCCGAGACGTTTCGATCAGACTCGGTATCTCGGTTCTTCAAGACACTTCGACAGGTTAAAACAAGACCAGCAACACCGCCCGAATGTGCCGACAAATCCCGATAGGAGCTGCACATATCTCGTTCTCAGGGCACACTCAGATGAGCCAGACGTCGGGTAGGCCAGCCCAGAGTTGCCCCTGGTAGCCCCGGACATCGCTCGGTTGGACCAACACTGTAACGCCCCATATGTAACCTTCCCCAATTGTACTCCAACTCATGCCGTTTCCGGCATTAAGTTATATTTAATTCTCGGGTTCGGGTCTTTGCCTCCGTGTGTTGTTTTGTTTTTCGTGCATCTCATATCATGTCATCACGTGCATTGCATTTGCATACATGTTCATCTCATGCATTCGAGCTTTTTCCCCGTTGTCCGTTTTGCATTCCGGCGCTTCGTTCTCCTCCGGTGGCCATTTCTAGCTTTCTTTCGTGTGTGGGGATTAAACATTTCCGGATTGGGCCGAGACTTGCCATGCGGCCTTGGTTTACTACCGGTAGACCGCCTGTCAAGTTTCGGGTCATTTGGACTTTGTTTGATACTCCAACGGTTAACCGAGGGACCGAAAAGGCCTCGTGTGTGTGCAGCCCAACACCCCTCCAATTTGGCCCAAAACCCACCAAACTCTGCTCCAACGTCTCGGTCGTTCGATCACGATCGTGTGGGCGAAAACCGCACCTCATTTGGACTCTCATAGCTCCCTCTAGGTCTATAAATAGACCCCCCCGAAATTCGGATCTCTCCCCCTCTCGAAACCCTAAAATCCCTCCGCGGCGCGCCGGACAAAACCGTCGCCGCCCCCGCGCCCAATCAGAGCGCGCCGCGTGGCACTCCGCCGCCCACCGCCGCCGAGGCCCGCTCGGGCCCGTCCCCGGCCCTCCCGGCCCACGACGCCCGCGCCGCCCGTGTCCTCGTCTCCCCCGCGCCCGGCGACGCTCTCCGCCGCCGACCGCCGCAACGCCATCGCCGGCCACTGCCTCCCTCGCCGGCGGGAGCCGCCGCCTCTCCGCCGCGGACCGCCGCACGCCGTGCCCGGCCGGGCCCCGGCCACCGCGTCTCTCCACCGCGCCTCTCCACCGCGCCGTCCGCCGTCCTCCGGTCATCTCCGGCCGGGCCCCGACTTCCCTCGCCGCCGACCGGGCTCGCCGGAGCCGGAGCCGGTCGCCGCCATCGCCGGATCGCTCCCGGTGAACAGTGTCGCGCGCCGGATCCAGATCTGCATAGTGAACCCTAATCCACCCGGTTGACTTTCTCCTTCCCCTTCCAGTTTTTCGTGCCTACTTTGACCGCTCATATCTCCTCATCCGTAGCTCCGTTTTGGGCTTATGATATGTCAAAATCTTCCTCTCGATGAGTACATCATTTCATTCCATTGCATCATTTGCATTTGAGGTCATCTTGTTGCCCAAAATGCTGTTGGAAGGAGGCATGTTGAGTTAAATTGCAGATCCGTTAGTTCAACATGCACTTTTGTCATTTTTGTCATATTTAATCCGTGCATGATATGCCTGTGCCCCTTTGGGATGAATTGTTAAGCATGTTGTCTTCTTTCCAGAGGTGCCTTCCATGTATTTTTAGGATGTGTGTGTTGTCTTGTGCAAGCTTGCGAAGAGGGCTGCCTGAGATTACCGATTTCAGGGACTTAGTGATTTTCACTAAGTCTGGGCCGTTTTAGTTCACGATGCTATATGTCCGGCTTGTTTCCTAGTGATCCATGCCTCTTTTGAGGATGATCAGTAAGAGTGTTTTGTTATGCTTGTTGTGCTTAATCCATCCATGTCTTTACTTGTTATGTTGGAGCACCATAGGTCGACTCAATCGAGCTCAACTTTTGGATAGTTGTTGTTTTGGGCAGATCATGAACTCTTTTGCGATTTTGCCGGAGTGATTGCTAGTGATCCATGCATGCTATGCCATTGTTCTTGCCATGTCTAGCTAGCATTTTGTGCCTTATTAATGGATACATGCTTGCCTTGCCATGACTTGCACCGTAGTGAGAGCATCGAGCTCGTTTACATGCCTCCGTGAGTTATTATTTCAGCATGTCCCAGTTTTCACTAAGTCTGAAAACTGATTGTGTTTCATCAATGTTCGTGTGCTCGGTAGAGTATTTTGTGAACCCTTTTGGCCCCAGGTCATTTTGGGTGATTTGTTAAGATTGTTGAGTAGCTCCATGCCATGCTCTTACTTGCCATGTTCAGGTTTTCCTTCATGTTGTTTTGCTGCTCCGAAGAGAGCATCGTGGTCTGAAATTTCAGACTAGCGTTAATTTCGCTAAGTCTGAAATCTGTTTTGCTTATTCAGTTTTGCCATGCTTGTTTGAAGCCCTTAATTGATGAATTTGCCTATGCCTCAGTCATGATGATTTGTTAAGCTTGATGAGTACATCACTTCCATGCAATTTGTTTTCATGTTGGGTGGCTGTAGCATGTTCATTTTGTTGCATTTAGGAGCCTACTTGCTGTAAATCGCAGATCGGTTCGTTTAGTAAAACGCTTGCCATTTCTAAACCGTAGCTCCGTTTGCCATGATCTTTATATCGTTTTCAGGGGATTTCTTCCCCTCTATCCAGTGGCACACTTGGTTTTCCAAGTTGAGGCCAGGTTCATGCATTTCCTGTTACATCTTGCATTTTGCATCCCACATTGCATCCCGCATAGCATATCATCTTTGCATCTTATTGGTTGCCTTTGCACGTGGTTGATTGTATCCTTGTTGCTTGTTTGTGTTGTTGGGTAGAGCCGGGAGACGAGTTCGCTAACGAGGAGCCCGTTGAGTTTGCTTTTGAGGATCCAGTCAATTCTGACAACTGTGCAGGCAAGATGATCACACCCTTGAAATCACTACTATCTTTGCTATGCTAGTATGCTCGCTCTTTTGCTTTGCCAATGCTACGATGCCTACCACTTGCTTGTCAGCCTCCCAATTGCCATGATTGAGCCTATAACCCACCTTTGTCCTAGCAAACCATTGATTGGCTATGTTACCGCTTTGCTCAACCCTTCTTACAGCGTTGTTAGTTGCAGGTGAAGATTGGAGCCGTTCCTTGTTGGAACATTTATTTACTTGTTGGGATATCATTATATTGCTATGTTATCTTTACTCATCTATATACTTGGTAAAGGGTGGAAGGCTCGGCCTCTCTCCTAGTGTTTTGTTCCACTCTTGCCGCCCTAGTTTCCGTCATATCGGTGTTATGTTCCCGGATTGTTGCGTCCCTTACGCGGTTGGGCTATAATGGGAACCCCTTGATAGTTCGCCTTGTTTAAAGCTTTTCCAGCAATGCCCAACATTGGTTTTACCATTTGTCACCTACCCCTTTTCTTTCCCTTGGGTTTCCGGAGCGCGAGGGTCATCTTTATTTTAGCCCCCCACGGGCCAGTGCTCCTCTGAGTGTTGGTCCGAACTAGAGCCCCTTGCAGCGTCACCTCGGGGGAACCCGAGGGCTGGTTTTAGTTGTACGGATTGCTTATCTGAGTGTGCCCTGAGAAAGAGATATGTGCAGCTCCTATCGGGATTTGTCGGCGCATTCGGGCGGTGTTGCTGGACTAGTTTTGACCTGTCGAATCATCTTGTTGTACCGGGATACCGAGTCTGATCGGTGGGTCCTGGGTGGAGGTCTATTCCTTCGTTGACCGTGAGAGCTTGTTATGGGCTAAGTTGGGACCCCCCTGCAGGGATTGATCTTTCGAAAGCCGTGCCCGCGGTTATGGGCAGATGGGAATTTGTTAACGTCCGGTTGTAGATAACTTGAATTTAATTAATTAAAATGAATCAATTGCGTGTGTTGCCGTGATGGCCTCTTCTCGGCGGAGTCCGGGAAGTGGACACGGCGTTGGAGTTATGTTTGCGTAGTCTGCTCTATTTAGTTTTCCGCTCGTGCTTTGCCATCTCTTCTCGCTCTCCTTTGCGAATAAGTTAGCCACCATATATGCTAGTCGCTTGCTGCAGCTCCACTACATTACCCTTTTCCTACCTATTTAGCTTAAATAGTCTTGATCGCGAGGGTGCGAGATTGCTGAGTCCTTTGTGGCTCACAGATTACTATTACACCAGATGCAGGGACCGATGATACTCCTCCGGATGGCGCGTTCGAGCTGAAGTGGGAGTACGACAAGGACTCTCAGCGATACTATGTTTCTTTTCCTGATGATCAGTAGTGGTGCCTATTCGGGGTTCGATTCAGGGATTAGCCGCTTGTTGGGGGTCTTTTCTATTTTGGCGTCGTAGTCGGGCCATGAGTGTTTTGTATGATGGATGTTATTTATGTACTTTGATGTGACGTGGCGAGTGTAAGCCAACTATTATTATTATTCCCCCCTTTATATTATATATGTACTTGGATTGTGTAATGATTCCTGACTTGCGACATTGCTTTCAATGCGCCTATGTCTCTAAGTCGTGCCTCGACACGTGGGAGACATAGCCGCATCGAGGGCGTTACAAACACTCAGAGGAGCACTGGCCCGGGGGGGGTTAAAATAAGATGACCCTTGAGTCTGCAGAACCCAAGGGAAAGAAAAGGCTAGGTGGCGAATGGTAAAACCAATGTTGGGCATTGTTGGAAGAGCTTTACTTAAGGCAAACTGTCAAGGGGTTCCCATTATAGCCCAACCGCGTGAGGGACGCAAAATCTGGGAACATAACACCGATATGACGGAAACTAGGGCAACAAGAGTGGAACAAAACACCAGGCATAAGGCCGAGCCTTCCACCCTTTACCAAGTATATAGATGCATTAATTAAATAAGATATATAGTGATATCCCAACAAGTAAACATGTTCCAACAAGGAACAACATCTCCATGTTCCAACAAGGAACAATCTTCAATCTTCACCTGCAACTAACAACGCTATAAGAGGGGCTGAGCAAAGCGGTAACATAGCCAAACAACGGTTTGCTAGGACCAGGTGGGTTAGCGGCTTGGTTCAACAATATGGGAGGCATGATAAGCAAGTGGTAGGTATCGCAACATAGGCATAGCAAAAGAGCGGGCAACTAAGCAAGCAAAGATAGAAGTGATTTCGAGGGTATGATCATCTTGCCTGAAATCCCGCAAGGAAGAAGAACGAGTCCATGAAGAAGATAAACGGACGTAGACGAACGGGTCTCACAAACACGACGTTATTGGAACCAACCCGAAGAAGCAACACCGGAAAAGAAAGCACACACATAGTAAACAAACCACACATGAACATGGTATGATATGCGAGATGCGGTATGCAATGCATATGCATGATTGGACAAGGAATGCATGAACCTGGCCTTAACTTGGACAACCAAGTGTGCCACTGGAAAGATGAGGTGATTTCGGTTGAAATCGATATAAAGATCACCGGAATCGGAGTTATGTTTTGGAAATGGCAAGCGATTCAAATATGACACCGGTCTGCGATTTACAGCAAGTAGTCATCTAAATGCAAAGAGATGAACATGCTACAGCACCCAAACATGGCAACAAAATACATGGCAGGGATGCATTCATGATGCTTAACAAAAGTCTAGCACTGAGCTACGGCCAATTCATCCATTAACAGGTTCAAACAAGCATGGCAAAAATGCAAACGGTAAACAGATCTCAGACTTAGTGAAATTAACACTTGTCTGGAATTTCAGATCATATAGCCCTCTTCGGAGCAACAAAACAACAAGCTACATGACCTGAACATGACAAAGAAGAACATGGCGTGGAGCTCTTCAAAGAGCTTAACAAAAGTCCCTTAGTGACCTTGAGCCAAAAGGGATCACAATATACATTTGCAAGCATGTGAACATGGCAAAAACATAATCAGTTTCAGACTTAGTGAAAACTGGAGCATGCTGAAAACAGATATCAAGTAGGCATGTTTACGAGCTCGATGCACTCACTACGATGCAAGTCATGACACGACAAGCATACATCTATCAAGAAGGCACAAAATGTAAGCTAGACATGGCAAGAACAATGGCATAGCATGCACGGATCAAATACAACAACATCCGCAAAATTGCAAACAAGTTGACAATCTGCCCAGATTCACAACGAAGCAAAAAGTAGAGCTCGATTGACTCAAGCTAGGGTGCTCCATATACGCAAACAAAGACATGGAAGGATAGAGCACTACAATATTAACAAAACATCCTTACTAATCATCCTCAAAAGAGGCATGGATCACTAGGAAACAACATGAACATATGGCATCATGAACTAAACAGCTCAAGGACTTAGTGGAAATGCTAAGTCCCTGAAAACAGAATTACCAAGTGCCTCACTTTGCAAGCTTGCACTAGACACCACACACATCACAAAAATACATGGGTTGCACCTCTGGAAAGATGACAAAACCCTTAACAAAACATATGTAGAGCTCATGGTCATATCATGCACACAATAATCATGGCAAAAATGACAAAAGTCTAAGATGGAGTAGCAGATCTGACAATTAACTCAAGTAGCCCTCTTCTAACAGCATTTCGGGCATCAAGATGAATCCAAATGAAAATGATGCAATGGAATGAAATGATGTACTCTCAGAGATGAACATTTTGATATGCCATATGCATGAATCGGATCTACGGATGCAAAGATATAGCATGACGAACATAGGCATATGAATCTGGAAACTTCGGGGACTTAGACGAATTTATACCTCCGGAAAAGTCAACGGGCGGATGAGGATATCCGGGACGAGGAGATCCGGGTGGCGCGGGGCTGTGTTTGGATGGAGGGAGTGGTGGATCTGGTCCCGGATGGCGCGGATGACGAGGACGGTCGTGGAGCTCGCCGGAGTTGGGGGAGATGGTCGGAATCGTCGAATCCGGCGAGGTGGCGAGGTGATGAGGCGACGCGGTCGGGGTGGCCGGAGCTGCTGCGCCGGCGAGGTGCTCCGCGGTGGCGCACACACGGAAGCCGAGAGCGGCGGCGCGGCGAGGCGCAACGACGGCGGCGGAGATGACGCGGGGCGGCGGCAAAGCTGCGCGATGGAGGCAGCGGCCGGCGGCGAGAGCAGCGGCGCTCGGGCGGCGGAGATGCACGCTCGGGCGGCGGCGCGGGAACGCCCAGGCATGGGGCGCGGTCGGGCCGGGCGGGCCGGCCGTGGGCCCGCAGGGCCGCGGCGGCGCGGGTGAGAGAGAGGAGGCGTGGAGACAGGTGGCGCAAGGGAAGTGGTCGAGCGGGGCGGCGGCGCTGACGTGGCACCCCGGGATTGGTCTGGGCGACGTGGCTGAGGCGGCGGACATGTCCGGCGTGGACGAATTTGTCCGGCGGCGCGAGGTGGACGAAGGTTAGGGTTTGGACTGCGCGAAAATTCGGAGGGGATCACATATTTATAGGTAGAGGGAGCTAGGAGAGTCCAAATGAGGTGCGGTTTTCGTCCACACGATCATGATCGAACGACCGAGATGATGGAGCAGGTTTAGGTGGGTTTTGGGCCAAATTGGAGGGGTGTTGGGCTGCAACACACGAGGCCTTTTCGGTCCCTCGGTTAACCGTTGGAGTATCAAACGAAGTCCAAATGATACGAAACTTGACAGGCGGTCTACCGGTAGTAAACCAAAGCCTCTTGGCAAGTCTCGGTCCAATCCGGAAATGTTTAATCCCCACACATGAAAGAAAGGTAGAAAAGACCACCGCAGGGGAACGAAGCGCCGGAATGCAAAACGGACAACGGGAAAAATGTTCGAATGCATGAGACGAACATGTATGCAAATAAAATGCACATGATGACATGATATGCAATGCATGACACGCAAGCAATGACAAGACAACAACAGCGAATAACTGGACGACACCTGGCACATCGGTCTCGGGGCGCTACAACGCGTCGAGGTGCCTCTCTGTGGACTCCCTGCGCATGAACTCCTCGGGCAAGATCGTGTTCCAGCAGGGCCTGGAGCGCAACTGCAGCTCCCCATGCAGCCTCCATGCCGCGGCCAGGTCGCGGTCCATGGCCTGCGCCGTCAACCGGTCCTACTCGTCTGGCGTCCACGTGGCCCCCGTGGTGCTCAACGTGCCAATCTGCTCGCGGCCGGTCTTCGGGTTCTTCAAGGACAAGAAAGAGTCGGCGGCCAGCAAGGACTCATCCTCATCGAGGTCGTCGTCCCGGTCGTCGACCGTGGGCCGGAAGACGACGCCGACGCCAGACGCCGCAGCGATGGAGCGGCGAGCAAGCCCTGCGGGTGATCCGTCCGGTTGAAGATACGGCGGGCGATCGAGCGCTTGGTCGTGCATGGAAAGCGACGAGCTAGGCTAGGGACGCAATGATGGATGCATAGCGCTTTGTTCGGTTTTTAGCTGATTTGGTTTGTTCTTTGGGGTGCTGATGAGAAGGTCTAATCAATTGATTGTTCTTCTTTTTCTTTTCTCTCTTGACTGTAAATTTGGAGATTTGCTCTTCTTCTCAATCCTCAAGGCCGTTGTAGCTAGCGCATCTGATTCTGATTTGGTTGTTTGCAAGAAAAAAGATCACAAGATGTTGTTCTGTCAACTTGATTCAAATGAGCAAATGATTCACTCTTGTCATTGTTCAAATCCGCAAATGCATTGCTCTGTCGATCGATCGAGCTGGCGTAGCACAGTTACAAATGCAGGCAAACAGAGAGGGAGTGAGCTGCGGGTTTGTCTCCTTTAAAAATTAATTTAGGTGTTTTCGTGGCTTGCGGGTAGATTCAAACCAAAGGGAGGGGCCTCTTTGCGAAATGCCGCACGCTGACCAGGTCGGCACCCACATGTCCGCATGTCGCTCTGTGATTGGTCAGGACCAAATTTGCACATTTGATGCAAGTTCAAGGACTGAGTAGAGTCAAAATGCAAGTTCTAGGACCAAACCATCACATTCAGCGCAAGTTATAGGACTTCCGATGCTTTTAACTCTTCAAAATAGGGTTGGTCGAGTCTGAGCACACCACATGTGCCCTCACCAAGGGCAGGGACGGCATCTCGGGGCGACATCCGTGTGCTCGGGTGACGTCGCCGCCAGGATGATGCGTCCGAGGGCCTGCGCCAGGCGGCCAGTTGTGCCGCGAGCCCAACATCGACCGGTCAGGGCTATTGTGACTCGTACACAGCCTTATGCCGGTGGAAGGACCACGACGATGATGGAGGTGTCGCTGACCAAGGCGGCCATGTGTACCAGGACACCATCCAGTACCTCGCGTAGTTTAGTTTAAATTTTATCTAGTTTAGTTGAACTTCGTTAAATTGTGCCCTTTTGGTTGTAAAATCTTTAGAAATTCAATGAATATCATCTAGTTTACATGAATTCTGCACTAGTTTGTGTAATTCCGGTTCGAAATGAGTTCGACAATTATGCATGCGGTTAGATGACTGGCTTCCCTACCGGTGTTCATGGACGGACATGAACATGAAGCGTCCACATACATTTTGGGGTGTCCCGTTTGGTGGTTGTGACGTCGAAGATGCCCTAAGGGTGTGTTTGGTAGCATGTATAGACCTAGCTTAGTTGTTCTTATCTCATACATGGTGAGTGTAGACATGCTAAATCCATACAGTTGCTGTTGTTTGCCAGTGATGTATGCGCTGAGACATGCTGAGCTGAAATTTTGTTTGGCAGCCTGCATGTGTTTAGACATGCTGAACAATTTCGAATTCTGAATATTTTTTTGAATGATGAACAAAATAAAAAAATGTCAACACAAATTTAAACATATTTTGATATTCTAAACTTTTTTGGGAAATTAAAATAAATTTTTAAATTCTGTTTTTTATTTGTACATATTTAATATTTTATAAAAAAATTAAAATTCTATTTTTTTCAAAATTCAAACAAATTTTGATTTCCTTCTGAAATTCCGAACATTTATGTTTTTTTAGAAAAAATGAAATTTCAAATATTTATTGAAAATCCAAAGACATTTTGAAATTGTGTTTTTTTTAATTTAAACAATTTTGAAATCCATTTTTTTCTGAAATTCTAAGTTTTTCGAAAATTTAAACAAATTTTGAAATTTAGATTCTTTTTGAAAAATAAACATATCCGGACATGGTCTGATCGGTGGGGACGAGTGTCAGGGCCAGCATAGCTGCCTCCATGCACCCTGTCTAGGATGCATGAGATGAGCATGGCTGATGACACTTTTATGTATCAGATGAGCATAGCTCACGTGAGCCCATGCACCCTACCAAACAAGCAAAAGTGATCGGATTGAAAACTTTTGCCCTCATACACCCTCCATGCATCCTACTAAACACACCCTAAGTTACTTTGAAGAGCAAGGTCACAAAGCCACATATCCAGTCGTCCACTCCAGATCGAATGTACATGATTACCTTACAGTTTTCAGCTTTTTCCAGTGACATGAATAGCAGTACGTGATGCACCGGACACTCCGGCCTGAAGAGAAATTTGGAAGAGTGACTACTAGTGAAAGAATTGCTAGAACCTTGTACCGTGTACTGCACATTGTATTGCACAACCTTGTGTTGTACTCCCTCTGTTTTTGGATATTTCGATATGTATAATGTATAGACTAAAGTGAGTGAATAAACACACTAAAATATGTCTATATACTTCTGATTTAGAAAAAAGTTGAAACATCTTATACTCCCTCTGTCCGGAATTTCTTGTCTTGAATTTATTTAGATATGTATGTATCTAGACACGCTTTGATGTTAGATGCATCTGTGTCTAGAAAAAATTTAAACAAGTAATTTAGGATGAAGGTAATATTTATGAACGGAGGAAGTTCTACTATATGCAAATCAGTACAGGCCACGTTTTAATGGACCATCTAAGCCTAGCCACGATCAATCAGGGCTGCCATGACCCGTACGCTGCCTTACGCTGCTGGAAGGACCACGGTGGAGCTGTCGCCGACCAAGACGGCCATGCGTACAAGGACATCATCCAGTATCTCACTTAGTTTAGTTTAAGTTTCGTCAGGTTTAGTTGAACTTCACTAAATTCCGTCCTTTTGGTTGTAAAATGTTAAGAAATTCAATGAATATGGTTGGGTCTGTATAAATTCCGTCTTTATTTGTCCAACTCAATTTGAAATGAAGCAGACAATTATGCATGCAGTTGGATGATCGGCTCCCCTATCAGCAGACATTTGGGGTGTCCAATTCGGAGACACTCTGGCCTGAAGAGAAATTTGGAAGAACTACTACTAGTGAAAGAATTGCTAGGACCTTGTACCCTGTACTGCACATTGTATTTCACAGCCTTGTATTGTACTCCCTCCATTCACAAATATAATATATTTTGAATATTTCAATATGGATCATATACGAACTAAAACGAGTGAATAAACAAACTAAAATGTGTTTATATACATTTGATTTACAGAAAAGTTAGAACATCTTATACTCGCCGATTTGTTGTTTTTTTTTCTTTCATTTTGTCCGACTTTACGTGTTTGGCTGTGTGCATCCTAATTATATAGAGGCCGGGTGTTACTTATAATGCTTTGCATCCGCTTGATGCTACATTTCAAAATAATAAAAGCACCCTTCATCGAAAAAAAATCTTATACTCCCTCCGTCCTAAATTTCTTGTATTGGATCCGTATCTAGACACATTTTAGTATCAGTATCTGCAAAAATCTAAGACAAGTACTCACTTCATTCGGAGTTTTAGATACATCCATTTCTGTGATAAGTAATTCGAAACGGAAGGAGTAGTACTGTAATTTGAGACGGAGTAATATTTGTGAACGCGTACTGCAAATCAGTACCAGCCACGTTTTAACGGACCATCTGAGCTGTGTGAATATTTATCCAGAATTGCCGACGCTGAGAGTGATGGAACCAAAAGCTAGCGAGGAACAGCCAGCAGTAGAATCGCATCTTTCACTGTCCGAGTTCACCCCGCTCTGTGTCTGTGAGCTTCCTTCCACAAGCGCGTCATCCCCATGCCATCTAATCTACACACGCCTATAAAGAAACCTTTTTTAGACGAAGCCCTAGTCTGAGTCTCACACGGTTCCACCCACCGCCTCCCCAATCATCCCCTCCGATTTCCTCGTCTGCCCACCTCCTGCCGCTGCTCCTTCCACAGCTTGGGATTCGTCGGATTGGGCTCCTTTTTCCATTTCAGGTAGTAGTACATCCTTCTTGCTCGAATCTACTGTTTGATCTGCCTGCACATCTCCCGCTCCGGCGCAGAATCGATGGGCTCTTCCCGGATTCGGGAAGCCTGCAAAAAAAAGGGATTTTCTAGGGGCAATCTCAGCCTACTCGCCCCAATTTCTGCTTGTCCGATTGGCTCCGGCATTAATTCCTAGGCCGAGATTTCAGTTTGCTGTCGTAGTCGAGTCTCAGATCCCCATATCCATTTATGTTCTCAGTGGTTAATTACTAGTATTACGGTGTCGTCTAAATTTGAAGCAGATCTGAAGTCAGCCGCTCCAGTTTTCCTGGAGGCCATAATCCTTATTTTAATGGTCAACTTGTTCAGAGTAGAGTTGAATCCTTAGGTTCGCTGGGCTTCGACCTGTGGTATCCTCTGGTTGTTTGACTCTTGAGAATTACTTCCTCACACTTGATTCGTTCTTCAGTGATTCAGACTGGTTCCAACTTGACGATTTGATTTGCTTGGGTACCTACCGTGTCAAAGTTAAACTTTATTTGGCCAGTCTATGTTTAAATGGTTGCCTTCTTCTTTGAGAGGATTGATTGGGTTTCAGTTCATTATATCAATCGACACATGGATCAGTTCTGCTCTATCCTTTTATTATTTGTATGTAAGGTGAATTGGTTGGTCACAATAACTTGCTTCAGCTGCTTGCTAAAGATGGCTTTTCTAGCTTGTTATACACAGTAATTGGTTCCAGCAATAATCATTTCGACATGATTTCTGCTACGGGACCTTATGAGTTATAACTGATCCGTAGTTCCTCTCGTGCTAGGAACAGCTAATTGTTTACGGTACACGACGATGGCATACTCCATATTTGCTGTCTGTCGGTAATGTCGAGCCTCAGGAATTTCTTGTGTCTCCTATTATTAGATGTCCATTTCACCTGCAGAGCATATGTGTTTTAAGCAATTGCTCATATGAAGATCATGACAGCATTGACATGTTCACATCAATTTTAAAATTGGAGACACTCCTCACACTGTGGATGTCATAGAAAAACTGCTTTTGTTGTTAAAAGGCGGAGTTTGACAGTTTGTGTTCCTTTCCATTCTCTAGTGACTAATATTAAACAAAGCTGCTGTAAAGAATATCCTGTTATGTTGTTTTACTGGTGTTACTTTGGAGTTGCCCAAACAGTATCACAGGATTGCTTCTACAGTTCCTACTTGGTGCTAAATCATTTTGTATGCTGACTGCAGGCAATTAGACTCGCAGAGATGGACACTACTGCTGGCTAATAGTAAAACGATTATATGGCCAAAGGTATATATATATATCTTACGCCTGTTTGTTCCTAGCAACTTTGACTGTAAATTTAGCTGATATTTTAATATTTATGTTCTGTGGATATAGATATTAAGGCAATGCGCAAGGGAGGAAACGGTTTCTACTTTATCAATAAGGAGACAAGTGCTGATTCAATCAGGGAAAACAATTCCAAAAATTCTCATCGGATGGCTGATACAGCAAGAATAACTAAAACAGAGACATCAAAGTTGAAGAACATCATTTCAGCATCATTCAAACCCTTGTCTCTTACCATTCCCATAGGAGACGGATTCCACGAATCGTTCCATTCGAGCCATTGCTATTTATAGTATCTACTAAGGTTCATAAATAAGCCAAAGGTTTTCAGTACTATTGGCTAAGAAGGGGAGGCAAACATTGAGCTGCTTGCTGCCACATTTTGCAATGGTTACAATCGTTGGTACACGGGAACAGTTTGTTCGACCACAGACATTCCTGCGTGCTACAATGCAGCTCAAGTCCCCAACAAGGCCAAAACTTTCCTTCTGCTTTACGCCACAAGGGGATTGCGATCAATACTGTGCTTTAATCCCTGGCTTGCCAGAAGACCTGGCAAAGATATGTCTTGCCCTTGTTCCTCGAACTCATTTCCCTGTCATGGGTGGAGTTTCCAAGAGGTGGATGTCATTCCTAGAGAGCAAAGAATTAATTGCTGTAAGGAAAGAGGTTCAGAAGCTTGACGAGTGTGTGTATGTCTTGACCGCTGATGCTCAAGCAAAGGGTTCTCATTGGGAGGTTTTGGGATGTCAGGGGCAAAAGAACACCCCTCTTCCACTTATGCCTGGACCAACCAAAGCTGGGTTTGGTGTGGTTGTCCTTGACGGGAAGCTCATCGTCATTGCTGGCTATGCTGCTGACCATGGCAAGGAATGTGTTTCTGATGAGGTTTACCAGTATGATTGTTTCCTCAACAGGTATGTTTCTTGTGGATTCTCATGCATCAGAAAAATAAAGTACATCTTATTAGTCTGACAAACTTTAAAGCTTGACCTTGTGTTTTCAAATAATGTGAATGAATTAACAATAGTAACTTGGTGATATGTACAGTGTTCAAATGCAAAACAATACTCAAGTCCTCAACATTTTATCGAATGTTGGACCAACTCATTTATCCTCTGATTCCGCAGGTGGACCGCCCTTTCTAAGATGAATGTCGCTCGTTGCGACTTCGCGTGTGCAGAGGTCAACGGTGTGATATATGTTGCTGGTGGATTTGGTCCCAGTGGTGATAGTTTATCAAGTGTCGAAGTTTATGACCCTGAACAAAATAAATGGACGTTGATCGGGGGCCTTCGCAGGCCGAGATGGGGTTGCTTTGGGTGTAGCTTTGCAGGCAAGATGTATGTCATGGGTGGCCGTTCGAGCTTCACAATTGGTAACTCCCGTTACATTGATGTGTATGATACAAATAGCCATGCCTGGGGTGAGTTTAGGAATGGCTGTGTAATGGTCACGGCTCATGCTGTTCTTGGTGAGAAGCTCTTCTGCATCGAGTGGAAGAACCAGAGGTCTCTGGCGATTTTCGACCCAGCAGACAATTCCTGGAAGAAGGTTCCAGTGCCGCTTACTGGTAGTTCCAGCACGCGGTTCTCTCTCGGGACACATGATGGGAAGCTGCTGCTCCTCTCACTGGAGGAAGAACCTGGGTATCAGACGCTGATGTATGATCCTGCCGCGCCAACAGGCTCTGAATGGTGCACGTCAAAGCTCAGGCCGTCGGGACGATGCTTATGCAGCGTGACCATCAAAGCCTGATGCTCTAGCTCGGGGGTTGCTGAAGGATGATACCTAAGTTTATACCTGCCTCATCTTCCACATTTAAGACCAGGCTTTGTTTGGTTTATCGTTTGCTCCTACTTGCTGGGGTTTATATCCGCTTGTTACTCCACCCAATAATAGAATGTTCATGCTTCAGTTCATTCGGTTGCTTGCTGACAGCGGGCCTTGCCATAATGTACTCTGTTCTCAGTTGTATTGAAATACTATCTGATTATAATTTTTTAGACTTTGAAATAGTAGGAGGGGCTCCTACTATGCTATATTAAATTTTAATAGAATGAGTGTGGGATATGTATCCTCACATTGGTTCAGAGATTTGCCAACAAAGCAGGAACTAGAGGTAGTTGAGAAAAGAAGTGATGAAATCACTGAGATCAGAGGATACTCTATATTTTAGCAAGTGAGATCAGCCTTTGTTATTTCTAACCATGCTCTACTGGAAGGATTTATGTGGTTGAAAATGTAATTGATTTTTCCCTCTCCTTCCAAATGTTCCAAGCAGTAACAGTGAAGATCTCAAAAAACTGTTTTCCAGAATGGTTTTGTTTAGCCCTTTACACTGCCTCATTCCTGGAGCATCAAGAGGTATCACTGGATTCCCATTCTGGCCCAACAGTTTTTACTGAAAGTGCAGTTGAATATCAAATGCTCAAAAAGTAGAGCATGGCTATTGCCAATCTGATAGGACATATCTGAACTCATTACTCATTGCCAATCTGATAGTGTCTTCTTTTGAGCATATTCCCAGTGTTCAGCCTGTCAAAAAGTAATAGACCTTGAGCTTCATTTGTAACTTGGATTTCCAAATCCATTTGAACGGCTCCTGGCAAGTGATTTCTCTGTGACAGTACATATAGATTTTTTTTATATTTTTTGCCGAATAGCTCGATCCCCATGGAAATGACCAAGGTGTCCAAATCACTTAACTCCATGCTGGAAGGTTTGCTAATCATGAGGCTTACATATTCAGCGTGAGCTTCAGGAGATGGTGGCAAATTGAAGAGAAGGCTTGGGTCATCTATGGAATAAAAGCTCTGGACCCAAATATCTTCAGATTTGGTGTAGGAGTATAGGCATGGGTACTGTTCAGAAATTCAAAACGAACCACAAGGTTTTTCAGCATGTGGTATGAGCCCAACGTGTATGATTCCCAAAGCAAGTTAACCCACTGAATGTTTGCATGGTTGTAAAATTTATCAAGGAATTTTAGAACCAATGCTTGATTATGTACCATGATGTTGATTACCACAAGGCCTCCATTCCCTTAGGACAGCAAACTCTCTTCTGGGCAACAAGCAGTTGACAAGGAGTATTTTTTAGTAATGCAATTCACTTTTTTTTTGGGTACACTGGTCTTGGTCCATTTTGGAGTTTTGAAGTTGACGGTTATAAAAGAAAAGGGCTTGGATTTTTGGAGTTTTGTTGTATACATTTTTCTTGTTTGGAGTTTTGTTGTAGATTGTGCCAACACTTCTTTCTCCATTGTCATCAATATGACAGAAACCCGTTTCGAAAAAAAAAATATATGACAGAAACAACACTTCTAAAAAGAAAAGCTATTTAATTGTCTCATCAATGACAGAAACAACACTTCTTGCTTCCTTGTCAACTTCATCGAGTAAGGTTGTCCTTTGCCAGGACCACACCTCGGCAAAGATACCACATGAAATTTTAACTTAGTTGCATCGTCTACTTCAATTTTTGTTGTTATATCCACTGAAATCATAGAGCGTGAGCACTCAATGCCTGTAGTCTACATAAAAAACCCACTCAGCCACTCTGTATTAGATTCCAGTGGTATTCATCTTGGTCTTGCATCCGGTGATCAAATCCAAGTGGTCCCAAAGGTCCTACCTGGGTTGCGTGAGAAATTCAAGGTGCATTTGATTTGAGCCCAAGGTTGCACCACCAAATTTTTGGGTACCCAAAATTTGGATCAAGGTTTTATGTACTCCAAGAGTTGGCCAATTTTCCCTACAAAAATAAAACTAGAATTGGTAGGAGCCACTGACATGCTAAAAGGTTGGCAACAATCCAAGTGAGGACCAAAAGTTTGGTCACAACTAAAAAATTGGTAAACACGTGTGGTTGTTTACGGCCACTAAGGTGTCATAAGTTGGCGTCGACAATCACTGCTATGGTTAGATGATGTATTATGTTGACATTATGTACAGTTTGACCCCTTGACTAGCTTTTCGGGCGTCAAATCAGTTTCTTCTGCAAAATCACAATCTTGCCCCTCAAATCTAGCATGAATAGTGTAAAAAAAGACAAAAGCAAAGTGACAATAATCAACTATGGATTTATCATTTTTCTTTTTATATGAGTATTTAAATTTTGATATGAACTTTTATGGATTATAGACACGTTTATTGTGAACATTTGTAAAAAAAATTGAAACCTTTTTGAAACATTTAGGGCTCATTTGATTAGTAGAATCAGGATTCCCATATGATTTCTTCCTATAGGATTATCTTCTGAGTATGTCATTTGTTCCATAGAAACGTAATAGGATAATAAAATTTTCAGGACTCTGTTCACATTGACCTAATTTATAAGGGCTCTTAGCATTAGACATGTTCTCATGAGAAGTTTCTAA
Organism: Triticum monococcum; assembly: GCA_034509565.1. Classification (NCBI taxonomy): domain Eukaryota; kingdom Viridiplantae; phylum Streptophyta; class Magnoliopsida; order Poales; family Poaceae; genus Triticum; species Triticum monococcum. The sequence continues at coordinate 745,088,080 of CM067843.1, read as the reverse complement.
AGATTGAAGTGAAGGAGGCATTTCAATTCTACAACGTCTAGGTCATGGACGCTAATATACATCTGATGCCCGCTCAAAGGGGTAATCTGAGTTAACGATTGTTCCCCTAGACGGAGAACGGATTCATTCGTTGAGTTTTTTTAACCCCCAACGATCACTTTAGAATTGTCATATGAAACGGATAACTTATAGGGAATTGCCATGTTCTAAAGTGAGAATTGCCTTTCAGAAATTGCCATGCTGGCTAAAAGGAACCGCCGCGCTACATTAACCCAAAAAGCTGAAAATTGTCATGCTCTAAAAACTAAAATTTTTCACCCCGAACATGTTCACTCATATTGTTATCCGGAGCGAACCATTTTTGTCGTGAACTTTGTAGTTCACTCAGAAGGGTACATGGAAGCGAACGCTTTATTAGGCCTTGTACAATGGGAGGTGCTTAGAAAGATGCTTAGAAAAATAAACCGGGTTTTTCTGAAGCACCGGTGCCTACTTCTACAGGAGAGACACATGTACAAATAAGCACTGGTGCTTAAAGAAAACATGGTTTATTTCTCTAAGCACCTCCCCTAAGCATCTCCCATTGTACAAGACCTTAGAATTCGTACGCAGGATCCGACATGACTAAGGCCGTTCGCTCGAATTGCTTAAAAATCTGATGTCAGTTCTATAGCATCAATGCTATTTTTCCTACTATTATTTTGATTTAAAATTTCCCTTTAAACGGAGCGTAAGAGCAGACGGAGTCGGTATCAGTATCACCGGATATATTCTCCCGCTTCTTTACCCGACGGAAAAAAAAACCCAACCCCGCTCCCCTCGCTAGAATCCTAGGGGATTGGACATCGCGCGATGGCCGCCTCCGCCTCCGCCTCGCCGCCCCGCCGCCGCCGGCACCGCGACGACTCCCCGCGCCGCGGCGACCACCGCAAGCCCCGCCCGTCGCCGTCTCCGTCGCCTTCCCCCTCCCCCGACCGCGACGCCGACCGCCGCCGCCGCAGATCTAGGGCTTCCCCGCCCGACCGTGATGCCGACCGCCGCCGCCGCCACGACCCCAACCCGTCGGAGGGCAACGGGGTCGCCAAGCCCAGCAAGGCCGACGACCCCCCGCGGTCGCGCGCTAGGGTTTCCGACGGGGAGGAGGAGGACGGCCGCCGGGCGAGGCGGCCTGGGGCTTCCAACGACGAGAAGGAGGGCGACCGCCGGCGGAGGCGCCCCAGGGATTCCGACGACGGGAGGGACGACCGTCGCGGCAGCAAGCGCGACCGGGACCGGCGGCGCCGCCGCCGGAGCCCCAGCTCCGAGTCGGGGTCCTCCCCCGACGACCGCCGGAGGCGGCACCGCCGTGATGAGGGCTCTAGGAGGCGGGTGGAGGACCGTGGCCGTGAGGAGCGCCGGGCAAGCCCTGAGAGGAAGGAGCCGACGCCACCGCTGCCACCCCCGCCGCCGCTGCCCGAGATGATCCCTGGCCGCACGGGAGGGATCTACATCCCGCCTTTCCGCATGGCGCAGATGCTGCGGGATGTGGAGGACAAGGCGAGCCCCGAGTACCAGAGGCTCACGTGGGATGCTCTCAAGAAGAGCATCAATGGGCTGGTCAACAAGGTGAATGCCACCAATATCAAGAATCTTGTGCCGGAGCTGTTGGCCGAGAACCTGGTTCGCGGGCGGGGCCTCTTCTGCCAGTCTTGCATAAAGTCGCAGATGGCTTCACCAGGGTTTACAGATGTGTTTGCCGCGCTGGTTGCGGTTGTCAATACCAAGTTCCCTGAGATTGGTCGGCTGCTGCTTGTCCGTGTCATGCTTCAGCTCAAGAGGGCCTATAAGAGAAATGACAAGGTGAGTTACTCGGTCGTTCTTTTAGCTTGTCATGTAAGAATTGATACTTCCTGGCTACTTGGTACTCATTTTCAAATTATGTTGATATACTATGTTAGTAATTTATGCTTGTTTACCTACACCCAAACCCCAATCAAGGTTTCTGCCATTTTTGTAGCCTAACCATTCATCAGATGAGCTATCCTGATGATTCTTAGTAGTCTTTTTTTTTTGCGGGATATGATTCTTAGTAGTCTGTAAAAAGAACAATGTTGGTTACAGCAGGTTAAGTAAAAAGAACAATGTAGTTGTATGTATGAACCTAAGATATAATCTGTATCCATAATTACATACGGTAAACTTGTGCTCTGCATTCAGGATCGTTATATGTTTGATGATGAGATTTATGAATCCAAATGTATGCCTTTGATGTATGAAGGCAATCTTTTACTTGATATTTAGGATCGAACTCTCAAAGTATAAGATCAAACATTGTTTGTTGTTTAGAGTTGGGGCTTATGATTCTGCTGATATTATCTGGTGAAGAATATAAGATCAAACATTGTTTGTTGTATAGTGTTGGGGCTTATGACTCTGCTGATATTATCTGGTGAAGAATTACCCATTCTCTTAATTGCTTTTATTTTTTCTGCATAAAATGCTTACTGCAGCTCTTGTTGATTGCAGCCCCAATTGCTTGCGGCAACCAAGTTCATAGCACACTTGGTTAATCAGGTGGTTGTGCACGAGCTTGTGGCTCTGGAGCTTCTTACCGTACTTCTTGATAATCCAAGTGATGATAGTGTTGAGGTGCGTAGCTCAGTTCCATGAGTATTCGGTATTCCTTTTTATGTACTCTCTTATTGTAAGGAAATATCTGAAGTATGTACGTCATATCTCTCATCTGGCAGGTGGCAGTGGGGTTTGTGAAAGAATGTGGAGCAATATTGCAGGACTTGACTCCTCAGGGGCTTCATGGTGAGTTGTTGAAATTAACGTTTAGTGTAAATGCAGCTTTAGGAACGCTGTTCTGGATTTGGTTGTTCTGGAAATATATTTGTTGACTAGATTTGCCTGTCACCTAAATATATATTTGTGTTCTTGACTTTGTACATGCTGGAAAACATAAGTTAGAAACATAATCCGCTGACTAAAATGTTTGACACAAAAATTGGGCAGTTACAATTCGTTACAATGACACATGGGCCCTGCAGATATCACTTTCATGGTAAATTAAAATTGGGCACTTAATTGTTTCTGACACACTTGCACTGAAGGTGCACACCTACATTTTGGCCAAACATGTTGAAATCTAGCTGAAAATTATTATTTCTGAATGAGTGGACTATAGAGTCTTAAGTTATGCATGGTTAGAAGTTTATGATGATTGTCAAAGGAGCCTGACTCGTGAATTGTATGAATCTACTACTAAATTTACGGCTATTGTTAGTTGTAGAGGTATGCCTCACTTTCCCCTTCTGCATTCGTTGTTTTCCTTAGATGGCTGACTCTTGAATGACTTCTTAAGATCCGGCAAGCATCAAATTTTTTTTCAGGTCAACTAATTCTACGTCCTTAAGCTTGTAAAATTTCAAAATTTAAACTCTCAAACTAACTAAGCTGCATCTTGAGGGCATACTTTGAAAAATGACCTTAATGCTTTTAACGTTAACAGAACGGAGAGTTTATATCCTCTGAACTAAATCGTCTGTCCATATTTGTTGTTAATTGTAACTATTTTGGTTTAAAAAATATTTGTTCATATAATATTTTTTTGGTCTCCTTGTTGATTTCCGTCAGGTCTTTCCACAGTTTCGTTGTGTTTAATTCTCAATGTATTTACATATCACTTAATCTATGCAGCTATGTTTGAACGTTTCCGAGGCATTCTTCATGAAGGTGAAATAGACAAGAGAGTACAGTTTCTCATTGAAGGCCTTTTTGCTATTAGAAAGGCCAAATTTCAGGTAAATGCATAGTTGTCGTAACTGGTGCCTCTTTTGCTGCACTTGCACAATAAATTCTGATTATATTATTTCTTTGCCTATGTAAAGGGATTCCCAGCCATCCGGCCAGAACTGGATCTTGTGGAGCAGGAGGACCAATTTACTCATGATATGTCCCTTGAAACTGAACTAGACCCTGAGACTAATCTAAGTAAGGTTTTGTTTCAATAATAGGCATTGTTCTCTGTTATTTCCATCACATGAGTGGATAAATTTGTACTTTTGTGTGGTATAGCCCTGACCTTTTCAACCTACAGATGTTTTCAGAGTAAACCCGAACTTCGCTGAAGATGAGAAGGCCTATGAGAACCTAAAGAAAAGCATCCTGGGAGAAGATGATGAAGATGAAGAAGGGTCTGATGATGCTTCTGATGGCGAGGACGAAGAAGAATCAGATGATGAAGAGGATGAAGAGCAGATGGAGATAAGAGATAAAACTGAGACCAATCTTATCAACCTTCGAAGAACCATATATTTGACAATCATGTCCAGTGTTGATTTTGAAGAAGCTGGTCACAAGCTTCTAAAAATTAAACTTGAACCCGGGCAAGAGGTAAGCACTATATATTCCTGATTTGGTATTTGATGTTGATTGCAGTTTTGTTTGTTGAAATTGCTTCTTATTTGCGCTTTGTGTGTATTGTCTTGCATTTCCTTCTGTACAAAGTTTTTTTTGGAGTTGATTTCATGCATTTGTACTTGAATCTCTGCTGATATGAGCTTTTGCAACTGTGCCAAATAATGCATTTTTTTCTGTTGCACTCATTTATTTTAACTGATTACCCGTTGTATGGCCAGACTTTGTTTTTCCGTCTTGTGTATTCTATTGATAGTTTGATGCTAAATCCACAGAAGATGCCATTGGTCTTAAAGCTAAACTCATTTGTTTCATCATTTGACAGATGGAGCTGAACATCATGCTTCTCGAGTGTTGCAGTCAAGAGAGGACATACCTTCGATACTATGGTTTATTAGGGCAGCGGTTTTGCATGATTAATAAAGTTTTTCAAGAAAACTTTGAAAAATGTTTCGTGCAACAGTATTCGATGATTCATCGTCTCGAAACAAACAAGTTGAGGAATGTCGCCAAGTTCTTCGCGCATTTGTTGGGTACTGATGCTCTCCCTTGGCATGTCCTGGCCTATATCCGGTTGACGGAGGAAGACACCACGTCTTCCTCCCGGATTTTCATAAAGATCCTCTTCCAGGTATGTTGTAAATAAACGTGCTACTTCCCTGTTATATGTCACTTTGCCCTTCACCATAGCAGACCACTGAATAAGTTTCTCCACATGCAGGAATTGTCAGAGCATCTTGGTATACGATTGCTCAACGAGAGACTAAATGATCCAAACATGCAAGAATCCTTTGAGTCGGTCTTCCCAAGAGACCATCCAAAGAACACCAGATTCTCCATAAATTTCTTCACCTCCATCGGTCTGGGAGGCATCACGGAGAGCCTGCGAGAGTACCTGAAGAACATGCCCCGCATGATAATGCAGCAACAAAAGCCTCCCTCCCCATCTGAGTCGGAATCAAGCGGAGAAAGCTCCGATTCAGGTTCCAGTTCTGAGTCTGAATCAAGTTCCGATGAGAGCGAGAAAAAGCGAAGGAAGAGAAGGAAGAAGTAGGAAGGGAGAGGAATCAGGTGGTGAAAGCTTTACTCGATGCAACACATCGTCGTCAGTTGTGTTCAGATCAGCTGCCTCGTTGGACTCTGTTGCGTGTGCATGTGTATCAATCAGAATTTAGCTGTTGGTGCTTGTTGAATCCAGGACTTCACCATCGAAGCACGAGGCCACACCAGCCGGAAGAAGTTCGGTTTTTCTTGGTAAATTTTAGACAACACAGGTTTTGTATCTCCTTCCGAGTATTGTATCTGCTCAAGAATTTGTTACCTTACCGGTCTGTATGTTGGTTTGCTACAGCATTGGTATATTTTTTTTCCAGCAACGCCACTTAACTCCAAACTCTTTGTGCCTAAGGATATAATAATATGAACGATGAAAGTCTTATGGAAGGCCTTCTCAATCTTATCATACTTTTGTCTGTGCTTCGCTTAGGGGTGCGGTGGCTTCAATGTGGATGAACCACCGCAGGCAATCAAGATCTTTTACCGGGTTAGGGTTATGTATGGAGGATCATCAAATACTAGAACCACCTCCACCACGTATCTATCACAAGCCTTTAAAAATTTAACGCGTCCAATAAACTTGCTCACTAGAATGCTCGTATCAATGAAAGACCGGGACTGAACACTGTAACTTCGAAGAGCTCAAGTATCTAAGCGCATAAGCCCAGTGTCCAAATTATGAACTCAAATGATAAGTGTCACACGTGTGACATGAAGCACTCCGCCCTGCTGTTTTTTTATAATATAACTAAAGTAGTCATCCAAAAGAAAAAAAAACTTGTCATTCGAAGAAAAAAATTAAAGTTGTCATCCTCACCGTCACTAAGCTTGTTGTAAAAAATGTTCAGAGTTGCCATGTGTTTGTGGCCAAGTATGATTTTTAAAAAATGATTTTGTATAATTACAAGATATGTTATTGTTTCTTTTACAATTTGGGGACAGGAAAACACTCTCGGAAAACACTCTCCAAATTGGCCGAACGCATTTCTCGGCTTGCATGTTTTTCGCCTGCACGCGTTGGGAAGCGCGGGAGACGATGCGACATCTCATAAATCCTTCTTTCTCTTCAATCACCGCCCATTCGCATCCACACCACACACTCTCTCCCTCCTCCCCCCCTCTCTCACCGTCCCTTCGTGCTCTCCGGTCGCCGACCCCTAGCCGTGCGTCGCCCTCCATCCTTGTTGGCAACAACGCCATCCAAGACCGGTGGATGGTCGACCTCAACCGGTCCGGCATTGACATGATGTCGGCAATCCGGGTATTGTCCCCCATCTGCACCAAGCCGCAGTCAGCGGCCATTGACCCACCGTGCGTTGTCGTGCCAGTCAATCCGGCTTCGACTTCGGAGGTAATCATTTGGGGTATGTCGGCGCAAGGAAGCAAGTTGGCCGTGACGGCGACTGGAGCATCCTAACTCCAGGCCAGGCCAAGGGGAGCGCGACTGGAGCATCGACTATGATGTCCTCTTTATCCACCGCGCGCGTCACGAGGAGCACCGCTGAAGTGGCGAGGGCCCTCAGATCGACGTTGGTCAGACCCTTGTTCTCGCCGGCATTCGCTTCTCCAGAACAACTCATGTAAAGAATTTGTTTCACATGGTCGTTAGTAGTTAGTTTTTGCCTAGTTTCGAATCAGTTGGATTCACTTGCACTTGACTCGATTGGATTGGATTCAAATCCAATTGATTGTCAGTGAATCACAACAATGCTAGATTGGTAGTTCGGGTGTTCTTGCTACTGCTTAAGGTGTTCATGCTACTGCCCCACACTGACTAGGTTCTTCTTCTTCTTCCTATCACGACAATGCTAGATTGGTAGTTAGGGTGGTAGTTAGGGTGTTCCTGGTAGAATCACGATGCTGGTTAGGGTGTTCTTGCTATGATCGCCATGCTGGTTAGGGTGTTCTTGCTATGATCATGATGCTGGTTAGGGTGTTGCTGTAATCAAAATGGTTGCTAGGTTGTTGGTAGAGTCACAATGCTAGTTAGGGTGTGTGCATGAACATATAGTCTGTGTGCATGATCATATAGTAGGTGGTACGTTTTTGCATGATCATAGTAGGACAATCCATGTGCATGCTATAAATAGTAGTAGGACAAATGTGAATGCCTTTTAGGTAGTTTTCACCATGGCAATGTCCAAGTGCAACTTCCATGATCAGTGCAATTGCAATTGGACAATGCTATGATAAGATCATAGCACTATCCAATTGCAGTTGATCAAAGCATTGCCCATTTGCAACTGCCAATGTTCAGTGCAATTGAGCACTGATCATAGCAATGCCCTACATGTGCACGCATGTTGCGAAGTTGCTATGATCATGTTCTACCCAACTGCATAATCATAGTATGATGCGCTGTGTAATACTTACTCACGTCCACTGAACTGGCTAGGTCGTGAAGACGGAGTGGGACACCGCTGGTAGAGGGGCGCAGGTCATCGCTGGCACCGAGGATGCCGAGGACATCATCCCGGCCAACCGGCGGCTCAAGAGGGTGGACATGCCGCGAAGGCTCGCCAGCGACGAGCCAGCCGCTGGGCATTAGTCGCAGGCCTAGGATTGGCCATGAGGAGGGGGCATGAGAGCCGTTGAGGTTTTATGTGCCCATCAAGGACGTGGACGACATTGCCATGCTTGTCATCCCGAAGCCTCCTCGCATCGTCAGGCTGTCTGCTAACAAGTGGTGCGAGTTCTAGGCCAGGTCTAGATCTTCCACGGGCATATGGTACTGAGGAGGGGTTGGGACTACTTTTGCCAGAGGCACAAGATTGTCCCCGACGACCTGCTTGTCCTAAGGCTATACGGTCTGGGCTTCAAGGTGCAAATCTACAGCGCGTCCACCTCCACCATGTGCAAAGTCAGGTGCCAGAAGCACTACTGTCAGGGCGACATCCGCCGTGCTTTCTAGTTAGCTCTCTTAAACTTGTCAGTTTGGGCATGTTTGTTCTGAACTTGTCATGAATTTGTTGCCAAACATGTATGTTTTGCCTAGGGATCAGCACCCTAGGGTTGTGCAGGGACATGGGTTTTTCCTGTTGTCTTACACTTATGTCTTAGATCTTATGATGCACTGTTTAATAACGTGCTAGTGACTATGAGTAGTGTTAATTGTGTTGTGTTGTTCATATGTGATGTCTGCTATGAAATATGCTGCATTTTGGTGGTAAAGGCTGCCACATTCGAAAGGGGTGAGAAGAACAACTACGCGCACATCCAAACAATTGTTGTTTGCATGTGCTCACCCCTGAAGCACAAATTCACGACATCAAACAGGATGCATAATCTGGCCACTGATGCAATGCAGACTACCAAACAACATGGTTTTTAGTCTGCATTTGTTACACCCACGATGCGGCTATATCTCCCACGTGTTAGAGCACGACTTAGAGGCATAACCGCATGGTAGGCATGTCGCAAGAGGGTGAAAGATCGTGGATGTCGCCTAGAGGGGGGGGGTTGAATAGGCGCTTTAAAATAATTATGGTTTAGACTTGAACAAATGTGGAATAAAACTAGCGGTTAATTTGCCAAGGACAAAACCTAAAACAACTAGGCTCACCTATGCGCACCAACACCTTATGCTAAGCAAGATAAACTACTAGGTGATAGCAAGATATATGACAAGAAACAATATGGCTATCACAAAGTATAGTGCATAAGTAAAGGGCTCGGGTAAGAGATAAGCGAGGCACGCGGAGACGACGATGTATCCCGAAGTTCACACCCTTGCGGATGCTAATCTCCGTTTGGAGCGGTGTGGAGGCACAATGCTCTCCAAGAAGCCACTAGGGACACCGTAATCTCCTCACGCCCTCGCGCAATGCAAGATGCCGTGATTCCACTAAGGGACCCTTGAGGGCGGTCACCGAACCCGTACAAATGGCAACCCTTGGGGGCGGTCACCGAACCCGTACACTTTGGCAACCCTTGGGGGCGGTCACCGAAACCCGTCAAATTGCTCGGGGCGATCTCCACAACCTAATTGGAGACCCCGGCGCTTGCCCGGAGCTTTACACCACAATGGTTGAGCTCCGAACACCACCAACCGTCTAGGGCGCCAAGGCACCCAAGATGAACAAGCTCTAGGGTGTCCAAACACCCAAGAGTAACAAGCTCAAGGGTACAAAGCACCCAAGAGTAATAATCTTCTCAACTTGTAACTTCCACGTATCACGTGGAGAACTCAAACCGATGCACCAAATGCAATGGCAAGGGCACACGGAGTGCCCAAATCCTTCTCCCTCAAATCCCACCGAAGCAACTAATGCTAGGGAGGAAAATGAGAGGAAGAACAAGAAGGAGAACACCAAGAACTCCAAGATCTAGATCCAAGGGGTTCTCCTCACATAGAGGAGAAAGTGATTGGTGGAAATGTGGATCTAGATCTCCTCTCTCCTTTCCCTCAAAAACTAGCAAGAAACCATGGAGGGATTGAGAGTTAGCAAGCTCGAAGAAGGTCAACAATGGGGGAAGAACACGAGCTCAAAAGGATAATGTTCATTGGGGAAGGAGACCCCCTTTTATAGGAGGGGGAAAATCCAACCGTTATGTGCTCAGCCCGCACACGAGCGGTACTACCACTCCACGACCAGTACTACCGCTCGGGCGGAAGAAGCAGGGAAAAAGGAGCAACACAACATGAACCTTGGGGCGGTAGTACCGCATATGAGCGGTACTACCGCTCACCCCAGCGGTACTACCGCTGGAGGAGCAGAGCACGGGAACAAAAGAGGTAGGGCAGAGCAGAGTATGACGGCAGTAATGCAGTAGCGGTACTACCGCTCGACCAGAGCGGAACTACCGTGCAACTACTGCTAAACCCGACACAAAAAGAGCAGGACCCAAAAACGAGGCGGTAGAAGAGCGGCACTGCAGCGGTACTACGGCTGAGAGCTCCAAGCGGTACTACCGCTTGGGCTCACGGTACTACCGCTGGGTCCAGACAAAAACCACACTCAAGAAAACAAGAACCGCCATAACTTCTGCATATGAGCTCTGAATTGAGCAAACTCAAGCTTGTTGGAAACAAGACGATGAGTAGCATCAAAACAACGACTGGTTATAGTAAGAAGAGGCAGGGGAGGTTTGCCTAAAAAATGGAGGAGTGAGACCTCCAACAGATAAGAACGAGCATAACCTCCAACATCGAAAACATCATAGAAGATGCATGTGAACTCCGTTTTCGATGAACTCGAGGTTGTCATCAAGATGACCATAAGCTCTAAGACTCACAAAGAGAACCAAACAAGAACCAAGAAAGATGATGCAAGGATGCAATGGTTTGAGCTCTCAACAAACGATATGATCAAGCTACTCATCGAGAGCCCCCCCTTGATAGTACGACAATCGATCCTATAACCCGGTCTCCCAACTACCATCATGAGACCGGTAAAATAGAAAACCTATCAAGGGCAAACCTTTGCCTTGCACATGGTCCACTTGAGCTAGATGATGACGATCTTGACTCCCTCAAGTTGGACCTATTGGGTAACGTAGTAATTTCGAAAATTTTCTTACGCACACGCAAGATCATGGTGATGCATAGCAACGAGGGGGAGAGTATTATCTACGTACCAACGCAGACCGACTGCGGAAGCGATCTCACAACGTAGAGGAAGTAGTCGTACGTCTTCTTCCCGATCCGACCGATCCAAGCACCGTTACTCCGGCACCTCCGAGTTCTTAGCACACGTTCAGCTTGATGATGATCCTCGGGCTCCGATCCAGCAAAGCGTCGAGGAAGAGTTCCGTCAGCACAACGGCGTGGTGACGATCTTGATGTACTACCGACGCAGGGCTTCGCCTAAGCTCTACAACGATATGACCGAGGTGGAATTTGGTGGCAGGGGGCACCGCACACGGCTAAGGAACGATCAACAATGATCAACTTGTGTGTCTATGGGGTGCCCCCTGCCCCCGTATATAAAGGAGCAGGGGGAGGGGTTCGGCCGGCTAGGAGAGAGGCGCAGGGGAGTCCCACTCCTACCGGGAGTAGGACTCCCCCCCAATCCTATTCCTAATAGGACTCTTCAAGGAGAAGAGAGAAGAGAGGGGGGCCGGCCCCTTCTCCTAGTCCTAATAGGACTAGGGAAGGGGGGGAGGCGCGCAGCCCTTGTGGGCAGCCCCTTTTCACTTTTCCACTAAGGCCCAATAGGCCCATTTGCCTCCCGGGGGGTTCCAGTAACCCTCCCGGTATTCCGGTAAAATCCCGATTTTACCCGGAACACTTCCGGTGTCCAAACATAGGCTTCCAATATATTAATCTTTACGTCTCGACCATTTCGAGACTCCTTGTCATGTCCGCGATCACATCCGGGACTCCGAACAACCTTCGGTACATCAAAATGCATAAACTCATAATAACTGTCATCGTAACGTTAAGCGTGCGGACCCTACGGTTCGAGAACAATGTAGACATGACCGAGACACGTCTCCGGTCAATAACCAATAGCGGGACCTGGATGCCCATATTGGCTCCTACATATTCTGCGAAGATCTTTATCGGTCAGACCGCATAACAACATACGTTGTTCCCTTTGTCACCAGTATGTTACTTGCCCGAGATTCGATCGTCGGTATCCAATACCTAGTTCAATCTCGTTACTGGCAAGTCTCTTTACTCGTTCCGTAATACATCATCTCATAACTAACATCTTAGTTATTATGCTTGCAAGGCTTATGTGATGTGTATTACCGAGAGGGCCCAGAGATACCTCTCCGACAATCGGAGTGACAAACCCTAATCTCGAAATACGCCAACCCAACATCTACCATTGGAGACACCTGTAGTACTCCTTTATAATCACCCAGTTATGTTATGACGTTTGGTAGTACCCAAAGTGTTCCTCCGGTAAACGGGAGTTGCATAATCTCATAGTTATAGGAACATGTATAAGTCATGAAGAAAGCAATAGCAACATACTAAACGATCGGGTGCTAAGCTAATGGAATGGGTCATGTCAATCAGATCATTCAACTAATGATGTGACCTCGTTAATCAAATAACAACTCTTTGTTCATGGTTAGGAAACATAACCATCTTTGATTAACGAGCTAGTCAAGTAGAGGCATACTAGTGACACTCTGTTGGTCTATGTATTCACACATGTATTATGTTTCCGGTTAATACAATTCTAGCATGAATAATAAATATTTATCATGATATAAGGAAATAAATAATAACTTTATTATTGCCTCTAGGGCATATTTCCTGCAGTCTCCCACTTGCACTAGAGTCAATAATCTAGATTACACAGTAATGATTCTAACACCCATGGAGCCTTGGTGCTGATCATGTTTTGCTCGTGGAAGAGGCTTAGTCAACGGGTCTGCAACATTCAGATCCGTATGTATCTTGCAAATCTCTATGTCTCCCACCTAGACTAAATCCCGGATGGAGTTGAAGCGTCTCTTGATGTGTTTGGTTCGTTTGTGAAATCTGGATTCCTTTGCCAAGGCAATTGCACCAGTATTGTCACAGAAGATTTTCATTGGACCCGATGCACTAGGTATGACACCTAGATCGGATATGAACTCCTTCATCCAGACTCCTTCGTTTGCTGCTTCCGAAGCAGCTATGTATTCCGCTTCACATGTAGATCCCGCTACGACGCTTTGTTTAGAACTGCACCAACTGACAGCTCCACCGTTTAAAGTAAACGCGTATCCGGTTTGCGATTTAGAATCGTCCGGATCAGTGTCAAAGCTTGCATCAACGTAACCTTTTACGGTGAGCTCTTTGTCACCTCCATATACGAGAAACATATCCTTAGTCCTTTTCAGGTACTTCAGGATGTTCTTGACCGCTGTCCAGTGATCCACTCCTGGATTACTTTGGTACCTCCCTGCTAAACTTATAGCAAGGCACACATTAGGTCTGGTACACAGCATTGCATACATGATAGAGCCTATGGCTGAAGCATAGGGAACATCTTTCATTTTCTCTCTATCTTCTGCAGTGGTCGGGCATTGAGTCTGACTCAACTTCACACCTTGTAACACAGGCAAGAACCCTTTCTTTGCTTGATCCATTTTGAACTTCTTCAAAATCTTGTCAAGGTATGTGCTTTGTGAAAGTCCAATTAAGCGTTTTGACCTATCTCTATAGATCTTTATGCCTAATATGTAAGCAGCTTCCCCGAGGTCTTTCATCGAAAAACTTTTATTCAAGTATCCCTTTATGCTATCCAGAAATTCTATATCATTTCCAATCAGCAATATGTCATCCACATATAATATCAGAAATGCTACAGAGCTCCCACTCACTTTCTTGTAAATACAGGCTTCTCCAAAAGTCTGTATAAAGCCAAATGCTTTGATCACACTATCAAAGCGTTTATTCCAACTCCGAGATGCTTGCACCAGTCCATAAATGGATCGCTGGAGTTTGCACACTTTGTTAGCTCCCTTCGGATCGACAAAACCTTCTGGTTGCATCATATACAACTCTTCTTCCAGAAATCCATTCAGGAATGCAGTTTTGACATCCATTTGCCATATTTCATAATCATAAAATGCAGCAATTGCTAACATAATTCTGACGGACTTAAGCATCGCTACGGGTGAGAAGGTCTCATCGTAGTCAACCCCTTGAACTTGTCGAAAACCTTTTGCGACAAGTTGAGCTTTATAGACAGTAATATTACCGTCGGCGTCAGTCTTTTTCTTGAAGATCCATTTATTCTCAATTGCTTGCCGATCATCGGGCAAGTCAACCAAAGTCCATACTTTGTTCTCATACATGGATCCCATCTCAGATTTCATGGCCTCAAGCCACTTTGCGGAATCTGGGCTCACCATCGCTTCTTAATAGTTCGTAGGTTCATCATGATCTAGTAGCATGACATCCAGAACTGGATTTGTTGGGGAACGCAGTAATTTCAAAAATTTTCCTACGCACACGCAAGATCATGGTGATGCACAGCAACGAGAGGGGAGAGTGTTGTCTACGTACCAACGCAGACCGACTGCGGAAGCGATCACACAACGTAGAGGAAGTAGTCGTACGTCTTCTTCCCGATCCAACCGATCCAAGCACCGTTACTCCGGCACCTCCGAGTTCTTAGCACACGTTCAGCTCGATGACGTTCCTCGGGCTCCGATCCAGCAAAGCGTCGAGGAAGAGTTTCGTCAGCACGACGACGTGATGACGATCTTGATGTACTACCGACGCAGGGCTTCGCCTAAGCACTACAACGGTACGATCGAGGTGGAATTTGGTGGCAGGGGGCACCGCACACGGCTAAGGAACGATCTCAAGGATCAAGTTGTGTGTCTATGGGGTGCCCCCTGCCCCCGTATATAAAGGCCAGGGGCAAGGGGGTCGGCCGGCTAGGAGGGAGGCGCAGGGAGGAGTCCCACTCCTACCGGGAGTAGGACTCCTTCCCCCAAATCCTATTCCTAGTAGGACTCTTCGGGAGAAAGAGAAGAGAGGGGGGCCGGCCCCTTCTCCTAGTCCTAATAGGACTAGGGAAGGGGGGTTCGGCCGGCTAGCCTGTGGGCTGCCCCTTCTCTCTTTTCCACTAAGGCCCAATAGGCCCATTTGCCTCCCGGGGGGTTCCGGTAACCCTCCCGGTAATCCGGTAAAATCCCGATTTCACCCGGAACACTTCCAGTGCCCAAACATAGGCTTCCAATATATCAATCTTTACGTCTCGACCATTTCGAGACTCCTCGTCATGTCCGTGATCTCATCCGGGACTCCGAACAACCTTCGGTACATCAAAATGCTTAAACTCATAATAACTGTCATCGTAACGTTAAGCGTGCGGACCCTACGGTTCGAGAATAATGTAGACATGACCGAGACACGTCTTCGGTCAATAACCAATAGCGGGACTTGGATGCCCATATTGGCTCCTACATATTCTACGAAGATCTTTATCGGTCAGACCGCATAACAACATACGTTGTTCCCTTTGTCATCGGTATGTTACTTGCCCGAGATTCGATCGTCGGTATCCAATACCTAGTTCAATCTCGTTACCGGCAAGTCTCTTTACTCGTTCCGTAATACATCATCTCACAACTAACTTATTAGTTGCAGTGCTTGCAAGGCTTATGTGATGTGCATTACCGAGAGGGCCCAGAGATACCTCTCCGACAATCGGAGTGACAAACCCTAATCTCGAAATACGCCAACCCAACATCTACCATTGGAGACACCTGTAGTACTCCTTTATAATCACCCAGTTACGTTGTGACGTTTGGTAGTACCCAAAGTGTTCCTCCGGTAAACGGGAGTTGCATAATCTCATAGTTATAGGAACATGTATAAGTCATGAAGAAAGCAATAGCAACATACTAAACGATCGGGTGCTAAGCTAATGGAATGGGTCATGTCAATCAGATCATTCTACTAATGATGTGACCTCGTTAATCAAATAACAACTCCTTGTTCATGGTTAGGAAACATAACCATCTTTGATTAACGAGGTAGTCATGTAGAGGCATACTAGTGACACTCTGTTGGTCTATGTATTCACACATGTATTATGTTTCCGGTTAATACAATTCTTAGCATGAATAATAAACATTTATCATGATATAAGGAAATAAATAATAACTTTATTATTGCCTCTAGGGCATATTTCCTTCAGTCTCCCACTTGCACTAGAGTCAATAATCTAGATTACACTGTAATGATTCTAACACCCATGGAGCCTTGGTGCTGATCATGTTTTGCTCATGGAAGAGGCTTAGTCAACGGGTCTGCAACATTCAGATCCGTATGTATCTTGCAAATCTCTATGTCTCCCACCTGGACTAAATCCCGGATGGAGTTGAAGCGTCTCTTGATGTGTTTGGTTCTTTTGTGAATTCTGGATTCCGTTGCCAAGGCAATTGCACCAGTATTGTCACAGAAGATTTTCATTGGTCCCGATGCACTAGGTATGACACCTAGATCGGATATGAACTCCTTCATCCAGACTCCTTCGTTTGCTGCTTCCGAAGCAGCCATGTACTCCGCTTCACATGTAGATCCCGCTACGACGCTTTGTTTAGAACTGCACCAACTGACAGCTCCACTGTTTAAAGTAAACACGTATCCGGTTTGCGATTTAGAATCGTCCGGATCAGTGTCAAAGCTTGCATCAACGTAACCTCTTACGGTGAGCTCTTTGTCACCTCCATATACGAGAAACATATCCTTAGTCCTTTTCAGGTATTTCAGGATGTTCTTGACCGCTGTCCAGTGATCCATTCCAGGATTACTTTGGTACCTCCCTGCTAAACTTATAGCAAGGCACACATCAGGTCTGGTACACAGCATTGCATACATGATAGAGCCTATGGCTGAAGCATAGGGAACATCTTTCATTTTCTCTCTATCTTCTGCAGTGGTCGGGCATTGAGTCTTACTCAACTTCACACCTTGTAGCACAGGCAAGAACCCTTTCTTTGCTTGATCCATCTTGTCAAGGTATGTGCATTGTTAAAGTCCAATTAAGCGTTTTGATCTATCTCTATAGATCTTTATGCCTAATATGTATGCAGCTTCCCCGAGGTCTTTCATCGAAAAACTTTTATTCAAGTATCCCTTTGTGCTATCCAGAAATTCTATATCATTTCCAATTAGCAATATGTCATCCACATATAATATCAGAAATGCTACAGAGCTCCCACTCACTTTCTTGTAAATACAGGCTTCTCCAAAAGTCTGTATAAAGCCAAATGCTTTGATCACACTATCAAAGCGTTTATTCCAACTCCGAGATGCTTGCACCAGTCCATAAATGGATCGCTGGAGTTTGCATACTTTGTTAGCTCCTTTTGGATCGACAAAACCTTCTGGTTGTACCATATACAACTCTTCTTCCAGAAATCCATTCAGGAATGCAGTTTTGACATCCATCTGCCATATTTCATAATCATAAAATGCGGCAATTGCTAACATAATTCTGACGGACTTAAGCATCGCTACGGGTGAGAAGGTCTCATCGTAGTCAACCCCTTGAACTTGTCGAAAACCTTTTGCGACAAGTCGAGCTTTATAGACAGTAACATTACCGTCAGCGTCAGTCTTTTTCTTGAAGATCCATTTATTCTCAATTGCTTGCCGATCATCGGGCAAGTCAACCAAAGTCCATACTTTGTTCTCATACATGGATCCCATCTCAGATTTCATGGCCTCAAGCCACTTTGCGGAATCTGGGCTCACCATCGCTTCTTCATAGTTCGTAGGTTCATCATGATCTAACATCATGACTTCCAGAACTGGATTACCGTACCACTCTGGTGCGGATCTCACTCTGGTTGATCTACGTGGTCCAGTAGTATCTTGATCTGAAGCTTCATGATCATCATCATTAGCTTCCTCACTGATTGGCATAGGTGTCGCAGAAACAGTTTTCTGTGATGTACTATTTTCCAATAAGGGAGCAGGTACAGTTACCTCGTCAAGTTCTACTTTCCTCCCACTCACTTCTTTCGAGAGAAACTCCTTCTCTAGAAATGATCCATTCTTAGCAACGAATGTCTTGCCTTCGGATCTGTGATAGAAGGTATACCCAACAGTTTCCTTTGGGTATCCTATGAAGACACATTTCTCCGCTTTGGGTTCGAGCTTATCAGGTTGAAGCTTTTTCACATAAGCATCGCAGCCCCAAACTTTAAGAAACGACAACTTCGGTTTCTTGCCAAACCATAGTTCATAAGGTGCCGTCTCAACGGATTTTGATGGTGCCCTATTTAACGTGAATGCGGCCGTCTCTAAAGCATAACCCCAAAACGATAGCGGTAAATCAGTAAGAGACATCATAGATCGTACCATATCTAGTAAAGTACGATTACGACGTTCGGACACACCATTACGCTGTGGTGTTCCGGGTGGCGTGAGTTGCGAAACTATTCCACAATTTTTCAAATGTACACCAAACTCGTAACTTAAATATTCTCCTCCACGATCAGATCGTAGAAATTTTATTTTCTTGTTACGATGATTTTCAACTTCACTCTGAAATTCCTTGAACTTTTCAAATGTTTCAGACTTATGTTTCATTAAGTAGATATACCCATATCTGCTTAAATCATCTGTGAAGGTGAGAAAATAACGATATCCACCGCGAGCCTCAATATTCATCGGACCACATACATCGGTATGTATGATTTCCAACAAATCTGTTGCTCTCTCCATAGTACCGGAGAACGGTGTTTTAGTCATCTTGCCTATGAGGCACGGTTCGCAAGTACCAAGTGATTCATAATCAAGTGATTCTAAAAGCCCATCAGTATGGAGTTTCTTCATGCGCTTTACACCGATATGACCTAAACGGTAGTGCCACAAATAAGTTGCACTATCATTATTAACTTTGCATCTTTTAGCTTCTACATTATGGATATGTGTGTTACTATCTTCGAGATTCAACAAGAATAGACCACTCTTCAAAAGTGCATGACCATAAAAGATATTATTCATATAAATAGAACAACCATTATTCTCTGATTTAAATGAATAACCGTCTCGCATTAAACAAGATCCAGATATAATGTTCATGCTTAACGCTGGCACCAAATAACAATTATTTAGGTCTAATATTAATCCCGAAGGTAGATGTAGAGGTAGCGTGCCGACCGCGATCACATCGACTTTGGAACCGTTTCCCACGCGCATCGTCACCTCGTCCTTTGCTAGTGTCCACTTATTCCGTAGTCCCTGTTTCGAGTTGCAAATATTAGCAACAGAACCAGTATCAAATACCCAGGTGCTACTGCGAGCTCTAGTAAGGTACACATCAATAACATGTATATCACATATACCTTTGCTCACTTTTCCATCCTTCTTATCCGCCAAATACTTGGGGCAGTTCCGCTTTATTGACCAGTCTGCTTGCAGTAGAAGCACTCAGTTTCAGGCTTAGGTCCAGACTTGGGTTTCTTCTCTTGAGCAGCAACTTGCTTACTGTTCTTCTTGAAGTTTCCCTTCTTCTTCCCTTTGCCCTTTTTCTTGAAACTAGTGGTTTTGTTAACCATCAACACTTGATGCTCCTTCTTGATTTCTACCTCCGCAGCTTTTAGCATTGCGAAGAGCTCGGGAATAGTCTTGTTCATCCCTTGCATATTATAGTTCATTACGAAGCTCTTGTAGCTTGGTGGCAGTGATTGGAGAATTCTGTCAATGACGCAGTCATCTGGAAGATTAACTCCCATCTGAATCAAGTGATTATTATACCCAGACATCTTGAGTATATGCTCACTGACAGAACTGTTCTCCTCCATCTTACAGCTATAGAACTTATTGGAGACTTCATATCTCTCAATTCGGGCATTTGCTTGAAATATTAACTTCAACTCCTAGAACATCTCATATGCTCCATGACGTTCAAAACGTCGTTGAAGTCCCGATTCTAAGCCGTAAAGCATGGCACACTGAACTATCGAGTAGTCATCAGCTTTGCTCTGCCAGACGTTCATAACATCTGGCGTTGCTCCAGCAGCAGGCCTGTCACCCAGCGGTGCTTCCAGGATGTAATTCTTCTGTGCAGCAATGAGGATAATCCTCAGGTTACGGACCCAGTCCGTGTAATTGCTACCATCATCTTTCAACTTTGCTTTCTCAAGGAATGCATTAAAATTCAACGGAACAATAGCACGAGCCATCTATCTACAAGCAACATAAACAAGCAAGATACTATCAGGTACTAAGTTCATGATAAGTTTAAGTTCAGTTAATCAAATTACTTAGGAACTCCCACTTAGATAGACATCCCTCTAATCCTCTAAGTGATCACGTGATCCAAATCAACTAAACCATAACCGATCATCACGTGAGATGGAGTAGTTTTCAATGGTGAACATCGTCATGTTGATCATATCTACTATATGATTCATGCTCGACCTTTCGGTCTCTGTGTTCCGAGGCCATATCTGCATATGCTAGGCTCGTCAAGTATAACCTGAGTATTCTACGTGTGCAAAACTGGCTTGCACCCGTTGTAGATGGACGTAGAGCTTATCACACCCGATCATCACGTGGTGTCTGGGCACGACGAACTTTGGCAACGGTGCATACTCAGGGAGAACACTTCTTGATAATTTAGTGAGAGATCATCTTATAATGCTACCGTCAATCAAAGCAAGATAAGATGCATAAAAGGATAAACATCACATGCAATCAATATAAGTGATATGATATGGCCATCATCATCTTGTGCTTGTGATCTCCATCTCCGAAGCACCGTCATTATCACCATCGTCACCGGCGCGACACCTTGATCTCCATCGTAGCATCGTTGTCGTCTCGCCAATCTTATGCTTCCATGACTATTACTACCGTTTAGTAATCTAGTAAAGCATTACATCGCGATTGCATTGCATACAATAAAGCGACAACCATATGGCTCCTGCCAGTTGCCGATAACTTAGTTACAAAACATGATCATCTCATACAATAAAATCAGCATCATGCCTTGACCATATCACATCACAACATACCCTGCAAAAACAAGTTAGACGTCCTCTACTTTGTTTGTTGCAAGTTTTACGTGGCTGCTACGGGCTTAAGTAAGAACTCATCTCACCTACGCATCAAGACCACAACGATAGTTCGTCAAATAGACTCCGTTTTAACCTTCTCAAGGACCGGGCGTAGTCACACTTGGTTCAACTAAAGTTGGAGAGACAGTCTTCCGCAAGCCATCTATGTGCAAAGCACGTCGAGGGAACCGGTCTCGCGTAAGAGTACGCGTAAGGTTGGTCCGGATCGTCTCAACCAACAATACCGCCGAACCAAAGTATGACATGCTAGTAGGCAGTATGACTTGTATCGCCCACAACTCACTTGTGTTCTACTCGTGCATATTACATCAAACCATAAAACCTAGGCTCGGATGCCACTGTTGGGGAACGCAGTAATTTCAAAAATTTTCCTACGCACACGCAAGATCATGGTGATGCACAGCAACGAGAGGGGAGAGTGTTGTCTACGTACCAACGCAGACCGACTGCGGAAGCGATCACACAACGTAGAGGAAGTAGTCGTACGTCTTCTTCCCGATCCAACCGATCCAAGCACCGTTACTCCGGCACCTCCGAGTTCTTAGCACACGTTCAGCTCGATGACGTTCCTCGGGCTCCGATCCAGCAAAGCGTCGAGGAAGAGTTTCGTCAGCACGACGGCGTGATGACGATCTTGATGTACTACCGACGCAGGGCTTCGCCTAAGCACTACAACGGTACGATCGAGGTGGAATTTGGTGGCAGGGGGCACCGCACACGGCTAAGGAACGATCTCAAGGATCAAGTTGTGTGTCTATGGGGTGCCCCCTGCCCCCGTATATAAAGGCCAGGGGCAAGGGGGTCGGCCGGCTAGGAGGGAGGCGCAGGGAGGAGTCCCACTCCTACCGGGAGTAGGACTCCTTCCCCCAAATCCTATTCCTAGTAGGACTCTTCGGGAGAAAGAGAAGAGAGGGGGGCCGGCCCCTTCTCCTAGTCCTAATAGGACTAGGGAAGGGGGGTTCGGCCGGCTAGCCTGTGGGCTGCCCCTTCTCTCTTTTCCACTAAGGCCCAATAGGCCCATTTGCCTCCCGGGGGGTTCCGGTAACCCTCCCGGTAATCCGGTAAAATCCCGATTTCACCCGGAACACTTCCAGTGCCCAAACATAGGCTTCCAATATATCAATCTTTACGTCTCGACCATTTCGAGACTCCTCGTCATGTCCGTGATCTCATCCGGGACTCCGAACAACCTTCGGTACATCAAAATGCTTAAACTCATAATAACTGTCATCGTAACGTTAAGCGTGCGGACCCTACGGTTCGAGAACAATGTAGACATGACCGAGACACGTCTCTGGTCAATAACCAATAGCGGGACCTGGATGCCCATATTGGCTCCTACATATTCTACGAAGATCTTTATCGGTCAGACCACATAACAACATACGTTGTTCCCTTTGTCATCGGTATGTTACTTGCCCGAGATTCGATCGTCGGTATCCAATACCTAGTTCAATCTCGTTACCGGCAAGTCTCTTTACTCGTTCCGTAATACATCATCTCACAACTAACTTATTAGTTGCAGTGCTTGCAAGGCTTATGTGATGTGCATTACCGAGAGGGCCCAGAGATACCTCTCCGACAATCGGAGTGACAAACCCTAATCTCGAAATACGCCAACCCAACATCTACCATTGGAGACACCTGTAGTACTCCTTTATAATCACCCAGTTACGTTGTGACGTTTGGTAGTACCCAAAGTGTTCCTCCGGTAAACGGGAGTTGCATAATCTCATAGTTATAGGAACATGTATAAGTCATGAAGAAAGCAATAGCAACATACTAAACGATCGGGTGCTAAGCTAATGGAATGGGTCATGTCAATCAGATCATTCTACTAATGATGTGACCTTGTTAATCAAATAACAACTCCTTGTTCATGGTTAGGAAACATAACCATCTTTGATTAACGAGCTAGTCATGTAGAGGCATACTAGTGACACTCTGTTGGTCTATGTATTCACACATGTATTATGTTTCCGGTTAATACAATTCTTAGCATGAATAATAAACATTTATCATGATATAAGGAAATAAATAATAACTTTATTATTGCCTCTAGGGCATATTTCCTTCAGGATTACCGTACCACTCTGGTGCGGATCTTACTCTGGTTGATCTACGTGGTTCAGTAGTATCTTACCTTGAAGTTTCATGATCATCATCATTAGCTTCCTCACTAATTGGTATAGGTGTCACAGAAATAGTTTTCTGTGATGTACTATTTTCCAATAAGGGAGCAGGTACAGTTACCTCGTCAAGTTCTACTTTCCTCCCACTCACTTCTTTCGAGAGAAACTCCTTCTCTAGAAATGATCCATTCTTAGCAACGAATGTCTTGCCTTCGGATCTGTGATAGAAGGTATACCCAACAGTTTCCTTTGGGTATCCTATGAAGACACATTTCTCCGCTTTGGGTTCGAGCTTATCAGGTTGAAGCTTTTTCACATAAGCATCGCAGCCCCAAACTTTAAGAAATGACAACTTTGGTTTCTTGCCAAACCATAGTTCATAAGGCGTCGTCTCAACGGATTTTGATGGTGCCCTATTTAACGTGAATGCGGCCGTCTCTTAAGCATAACCCCAAAGTGATAGCGGTAAATCAGTAAGAGACATCATAGATCGCACCATATCTAGTAAAGTACGATTACGACGTTCGGGCACACCATTACGCTGTGGTGTTCCGGGTGGCGTGAGTTGCGAAACTATTCCACAATTTTTCAAATGCATACCAAACTCGTAACTCAAATATTCTCCTCCACGATCAGATCGTAGAAACTTTATTTTCTTGTTACGATGATTTTCAACTTCACTCTGAAATTCTTTGAACTTTTCAAATGTTTCAGACTTATGTTTCATTAAGTAGATATACCCATATCTGCTTAAATCATCTGTGAAGGTGCGAAAATAACGATATCCGCCACGAGCCTCAATATTCATCAGACCACATACATCGGTATGTATGATTTCCAATAAATCTGTTGCTCTCTCCATAGTACTGGAGAACGGTGTTTTAGTCATCTTGCCTATGAGGCACGGTTCGCAAGTACCAAGTGATTCATAATCAAGTGGTTCCAAAAGCCCATCAGTATGGAGTTTCTTCATGCGCTTTACACCGATATGACCTAAACGGCAGTGCCACAAATAAGTTGCACTATCATTATCAACTCTGCATCTTTTGGCTTCTACATTATGAATATGTGTATCACTACTATCGAGATTCAATAAGAATAGACCACTCTTCAAGGGTGCGTGACCATAAAAGATATTACTCATATAAATAGAACAACCATTATTCTCTGATTTAAATGAATAACCGTCTCGCATCAAACAAGATCCAGATATAATGTTCATGCTCAACGCTGGCACCAAATAACAATTATTTAGGTCTAATATTAATCCCGAAGGTAGATGTAGAGGTAGCGTGCCGACCGCGATCACATCGACTTTGGAACCGTTTCCCACGCGCATCGTCACCTCGTCCTTTGCTAGCGTCCGCTTATTCCGTAGTCCCTGTTTCGAGTTGCAAATATTAGCAACAGAACCAGTATCAAATACCCAGGTGCTACTGCGAGCTCTAGTAAGGTACACATCAATAACATGTATATCACATATACCTTTGTTCACCTTGCCATCCTTCTTATCCGCCAAATACTTGGGGCAGTTCCGCTTCCAGTGACCAGTCTGCTTGCAGTAGAAGCACTCAGTTTCAGGCTTAGGTCCAGACTTGGGTTTCTTCTCCTGAGCAGCAACTTGCTTGCTGTTCTTCTTGAAGTTCCCCTTCTTCTTCCCTTTGCCCTTTTTCTTGAAACCAGTGGTTTTGTTAACCATCAACACTTGATGCTCCTTCTTGATTTCTACTTCCGCAGCTTTCAGCATTGCGAAGAGCTCGGGAATAGTCTTGTTCATCCCTTGCATATTATAGTTCATCACGAAGCTCTTGTAGCTTGGTGGCAGTGATTGGAGAATTCTGTCAATGACGCAATCATCTGGAAGATTAACTCCCATCTGAATCAAGTGATTATTATACCCATACATTTTGAGTATATGCTCACTGACAGAACTGTTCTCCTCCATCTTGCAGCTATAGAACTTATTGGAGACTTCATATCTCTCAATTCGGGCATTTGCTTGAAATATTAACTTCAACTCCTGGAACATCTCATATGCTCCATGACGTTCAAAATGTCGTTGAAGTCCCGATTCTAAGCCGTAAAGCATGGCACACTGAACTATCGAGTAGTCATCAGCTTTGCTCTGCCAGACGTTCATAACATCTGGTGTTGCTCCAGCAGCAGGCCTGGCACCTAGCGGTGCTTCCAGGACGTAATTCTTCTGTGCAGCAATGAGGATAATCCTCAGGTTACGGACCCAGTCCGTGTAATTGCTACCATCATCTTTCAACTTTGCTTTCTCAAGGAACGCATTAAAATTCAACGGAACAACAGCACGAGCCATCTATCTACAATCAACATAAACAAGCAAGATACTATCAGGTACTAAGTTCATGATAAGTTTAAGTTCAGTTTAATCAAATTACTTAGGAACTCCCACTTAGATAGACATCCCTCTAATCCTCTAAGTGATCACGTGATCCAAATCAACTAAACCATAACCGATCATCACGTGAGATGGAGTAGTTTTCAATGGTGAACATCGTCATGTTGATCATATCTACTATATGATTCACGCTCGACCTTTCGGTCTCTGTGTTCCGAGGCCATATCTGCATATGCTAGGCTCGTCAAGTTTTAACCTGAGTATTCTGCGTGTGCAAAACTGGCTTGCACCCGTTGTAGATGGACGTAGAGCTTATCACACCCGATCATCACGTGGTGTCTGGGCACGACGAACTTTGGCAACGGTGCATACTCAGGGAGAACACTTCTTGATAATTTAGTGAGAGATCATCTTATAATGCTACCGTCAATCAAAGCAATATAAGATGCATAAAAGGATAAACATCACATGCAATCAATATAAGTGATATGATATGGCCATCATCATCTTGTGCTTGTGATCTCCATCTCCGAAGCACCGTCATGATCACCATCGTCATCGGTGCGACACCTTGATCTCCATCGTAGCATCGTTGTCGTCTCGCCAATCTTATGCTTCCACGACTATCACTACCGCTTAGTAATAAAGTAAAGCATTACATCGCGATTGCATTGCATACAATAAAGCGACAACCATATGGCTCCTGCCAGTTGCCGATAACTCGGTTACAAAACATGATCATCTCATACAATAAAATCAGCATCATGCCTTGACCATATCACATCACAACATGCCCTGCAAAAACAAGTTAGACGTCCTCTACTTTGCTGTTGCAAGTTTTACGTGGCTGCTACGGGCTTAAGTAAGAACTCATCTCACCTACGCATCAAAACCACAACGATAGTGCGTCAAATAGACTCCATTTTAACCTTCTCAAGGACCGGGCGTAGTCACACTTGGTTCAACTAAAGTTGGAGAGACAGTCTTCCGCAAGCCATCTATGTGCAAAGCACGTTGAGGGAACCGGTCTCGCGTAAGAGTACGCGTAAGGTTGGTCCAGATCGTCTCACCCAACAATACCGCCGAACCAAAGTATGACATGCTGGTAGGCAGTATGACTTGTATCGCCCACAACTCACTTGTGTTCTACTAATGCAAATAACATCAAACCATAAAACCTAGGCTCTGATGCCACTGTTGGGTAACGTAGTAATTTCGAAAATTTTCCTACGCACATGCAAGATCATGGTGATGCATAGCAACGAGGGGGAGAGTATTGTCTACGTACCAACGCAGACCGACTGCGGAAGCGATCTCACAACGTAGAGGAAGTAGTCGTACGTCTTCTTCCCGATCCGACCGATCCAAGCACCGTTACTCCGGCACCTCCGAGTTCTTAGCACACGTTCAGCTCGATGACGATCCTCGGGCTCCGATCCAGCAAAGCGTCGAGGAAGAGTTCCGTCAGCACAACGGCGTGGTGACGATCTTGATGTACTACCGACGCAGGGCTTCGCCTAAGCTCTACAACGATATGACCGAGGTGGAATTTGGTGGCAGGGGGCACCGCACACGGCTAAGGAACGATCAACAATGATCAACTTGTGTGTCTATGGGGTGCCCCCTGCCCCCGTATATAAAGGAGCAGGGGGAGGGGTTCGGCCGGCTAGGAGAGAGGCACAGGGGAGTCCCACTCCTACTGGGAGTAGGACTCCCCCCCAATCCTATTCCTAATAGGACTCTTCAAGGAGAAGAGAGAAGAGAGGGGGCCGGCCCCTTCTCCTAGTCCTAATAGGACTAGGGAAGGGGGGGGGGAGGCGCGCAGCCCTTGTGGGCAGCCCCTTTTCACTTTTCCACTAAGGCCCAATAGGCCCATTTGCCTCCCGGGGGGTTCCGGTAACCCTCCCGGTATTCCGGTAAAATCCCGATTTTATCCGGAACACTTCCGGTGTCCAAACATAGGCTTCCAATATATCAATCTTTACGTCTCGACCATTTCGAGACTCCTCGTCATGTCCGTGATCACATCCGGGACTCCGAACAACCTTCGGTACATCAAAATGCATAAACTCATAATAACTGTCATCGTAACGTTAAGCGTGCGGACCCTACGGTTCGAAAACAATGTAGACATGACCGAGACACGTCTCCGGTCAATAACCAATAGCGGGTCCTGGATGCCCATATTGGCTCCTACATATTCTGCGAAGATCTTTATCGGTCAGACCGCATAACAACATACGTTGTTCCCTTTGTCACCGGTATGTTACTTGCCCGAGATTCGATCGTCGGTATCCAATACCTAGTTCAATCTCGTTACTGGCAAGTCTCTTTACTCGTTCCGTAATACATCATCTCATAACTAGCATCTTAGTTATTATGCTTGCAAGGCTTATGTGATGTGTATTATCGAGAGGGCCCAGAGATACCTCTCCGACAATCGGAGTGACAAACCCTAATCTCGAAATACGCCAACCCAACATCTACCATTGGAGACACATGTAGTACTCCTTTATAATCACCCAGTTACGTTGTGACGTTTGGTAGTACCCAAAGTGTTCCTCCGGTAAACGGGAGTTGCATAATCTCATAGTTATAGGAACATGTATAAGTCATGAAGAAAGCAATAGCAACATACTAAACGATCGGGTGCTAAGCTAATGGAATGGGTCATGTCAATCAGATCATTCAACTAATGATGTGACCTCGTTAATCAAATAACAACTCTTTGTTCATGGTTAGGAAACATAACCATCTTTGATTAACGAGCTAGTCAAGTAGAGGCATACTAGTGACACTCTGTTGGTCTATGTATTCACACATGTATTATGTTTCCGGTTAATACAATTCTAGCATGAATAATAAACATTTATCATGATATAAGGAAATAAATATTAGTTGAATGATCTGATTGACATGACCCATTCCATTAGCTTAGCACCCGATCGTTTAGTATGTTGCTATTGCTTTCTTCATGACTTATACATGTTCCTATAACTATGAGATTATGCAACTCCCGTTTACCGGAGGAACACTTTGGGTACTACCAAACGTCACAACGTAACTGGGTGATTATAAAGGAGTACTACAGGTTTCTCCAATGGTAGATGTTGGGTTGGCGTATTTCGAGATTAGGGATTGTCACTCCGATTGTCGGAGAGGTATCTCTGGGCCCTCTCGGTAATGCACATCACATAAGCCTTGCAAGCACTGCAACTAATATGTTAGTTGTGAGATGATGTATTATGGAACGAGTAAAGAGACTTGCCAGTAACGAGATTGAACTAGGTATTGGATACCGACGATCGAATCTCGGGCAAGTAACATACCGATGACAAAGGGAACAACGTATGTTGTTATGCGGTCTGACCGATAAAGATCTTCGTAGAATATGTAGGAGCCAATATGGGCATCCAGGTCCCGCTATTGGTTATTGACCGGAGACGTGTCTCGGTCATGTCTACATTGTTCTCGAACCGTAGGGTCCGCACGCTTAACGTTACGATGACAGTTATTATGAGTTTATGCATTTTGATGTACCGAAGGTTGTTCGGAGTCCCGGATGAGATCACGGACATGACGAGGAGTCTCGAAATGGTCGAGACGTAAAGATTGATATATTGGAAGCCTATGTTTGTACATAGGAAGTGTTCCGGGTGAAATCGGGATTTTACCGGAATACCGGGAGGGTTACCGAAACCCCCCGGGAGACTAATGGGCCTATTGGGCCTTAGTGGAAAAGAGAGAAGGGGCAGCCCACAGCCTAGCCGCGCGCCCCCCCTTCCCCAAGTCCTAGTAGGACTAGGAGAAGGGGCCGGCCCCCCTCTCTCTCCTTTCCCCCCCGGGAGTCCTAATAGGATTAGGATTGGAGGGGGGAGTCCTACTCCCGGTGGGAGTAGGACTCCCTCTGCGCCTCCCTCTCCCTGGCCGGCCGGCTCCCCCTCCTCCAACCTTTATATACGGGGGCAGGGGGCACCCCAAGACACACAAGTTGATCCTTGAGATCGTTCCTTAGCCGTGTGCGGTGCCCCCTGCCACCAAATTCCACCTCGATCGTACCGTTGCATTGCTTAGGCGAAGCCCTGCGTCGGTAGTACATCAAGATCGTCATCACGCCGTCGTGCTGACGGAACTCTTCCTCGACGCTTTGCTGGATCGGAGCCCGAGGAACGTCATCGAACTGAACGTGTGCTAAGAACTCGGAGGTGCCGGAGTAACGGTGCTTGGATCGGTCGGATCGGGAAGAAGACGTACGACTACTTCCTCTACGTTGTGTGATCGCTTCCGCAATCGGTCTGCGTTGGTACGTAGACAACACTCTCCCCTCTCGTTGCTGTGCATCACCATGATCTTGCGTGTGCGTAGGAAAATTTTCGAAATTACTGCGTTCCCCAACAGTGGCATCCGAGCCTAGGTTTTATGGTTTGATGTTATTTGCACGAGTAGAACACAAGTGAGTTGTGGGCGATACAAGTCATACTGCCTACCAGCATGTCATACTTTGGTTCGGCGGTATTGTTGGGTGAGACGATCCGGACCAACCTTACGCGTACTCTTACGCGAGACCGGTTCCCTCGACGTGCTTTGCACACAGATGGCTTGCGGAAGACTGTCTCTCCAACTTTAGTTGAACCAAGTGTGACTACGCCCGGTCCTTGAGAAGGTTAAAACGGAGTCTATTTGACGAACTATCGTTGTGGTTTTGATGCGTAGGTGAGATGAGTTCTTACTTAAGCCCGTAGCAGCCACGTAAAACTTGCAACAACAAAGTAGAGGACGTCTAACTTGTTTTTGCAGGGTATGTTGTGATGTGATATGGTCAAGGCATGATGCTGATTTTATTGTATGAGATGATCATGTTTTGTAACCGAGTTATCGGCAACTGGCAGGAGCCATATGGTTGTCGCTTTATTGTATGCAATGCAATCGCGATGTAATGCTTTACTTTATTACTAAATGGTAGTGATAGTCGTGGAAGCATAAGATTGGCGAGACGACAACGATGCTACGATGGAGATCAAGGTGTCGCGCCGGTGACGATGGTGATCATGACGGTGCTTCGGAGATGGAGATCACAAGCACAAGATGATGATGGCCATATCATATCACTTATATTGATTGCATGTGATGTTTATCCTTTTATGCATCTTATCTTGCTTTGATTGACGGTAGCATTATAAGATGATCTCTCACTAAATTATCAAGAAGTGTTCTCCCTGAGTATGCACCGTTGCCAAAGTTCGTCGTGCCCAGACACCACGTGATGATCGGGTGTGATAAGCTCTACGTTCAAATACAACGGGTGCAAAACAGTTGCACACGCGGAATACTCAGGTTATACTTGACGAGCCAAGCATATATAGATATGGCCTCGGAACACGGAGACCGAAAGGTCGAGCGTGAATCATATAGTAGATATGATCGACATATTGATGTTCACCATTGAAAACTACTCCATCTCACGTGATGATCGGTTATGGTTTAGTTGATTTGGATCACGTGATCACTTAGAGGATTAGAGGGATGTCTATCTAAGTGGGAGTTCTTAAGTAATATGATTAAATTGAACTTAAATTTGTCATGAACTTAGTCCTGGTAGTATTTTGCAAATTATGTTGTAGATCAATAGCTCGCGTTGTTGCTTCCCTGTGTTTATTTTGATATGTTCCTAGAGAAAATTGTGTTGAAAGATGTTAGTAGCAATGATGCGGATTGGATCCGTGATCTGAGGTTTATCCTCATTGCTGCACAGAAGAATTATGTCCTTGATGCACCACTAGGTGACAGACCTATTGCAGGAGCAGATGCAGACGTTATGAACGTTTGGCTAGCTCAATATGATGACTACTTGATAGTTTAGTGCACCATGCTTAATGGCTTAGAATCGGGACTTCAAAAGACGTTTTGAACGTCATGGACCATATGAGATGTTCCAGGAGTTGAAGTTGATATTTCAAGCAAATACCCGAGTTGAGAGATATGAAGTCTCCAACAAGTTCTATAGCTAAAAGATGGAGGAGAATCGCTCAACTAGTGAGCATGTGCTCAGATTGTCTAGGTACTACAATCGCTTGAATCAAGTGGGAGTTAATCTTCCAGATAAGATAGTGATTGACAGAATTCTCTAGTCACCATGACCAAGTTAGTAGAACTTCGTGATGAACTATAGTATGCAAGGGATGACGAAAACGACTCCCGAGCTTTTCATGATGATGAAATTGATGAAGGTAGAAATCAAGAAAAATATCAAGTGTTGATGGTAGACAAGATCACTAGTTTCAAGAAAAGGGCAAAGGGAAGAAGGGGAACTTCAAGCAAGTTTCTGCTCAAGTGAAGAACCCCAAGTCTGATCCTAAGCCTGAGACTAAGTGCTTCTACTGCAAAGGGACTGGTCACTGGAAGCGGAACTACCCCAAGTGATTGGCGGATAAGAAGGATGGCAAAGTGAACATAAGTATATTTGATATACATGTTATTGATGTGTACTTTACTAGTGTTTATAGCAAACCCTCAGTATTTGATACCAGTTCAGTTGCTAAGATTAGTAACTCGAAACGGGAGTTGCAGAATAAACAGAGACTAGTTAAGGGTGAAGTGACGATGTGTGTTGGAAGTAGTTCCAAGATTGATATGATCATCATCGCACACTCCCCTATACTTTCGGGATTAGTGTTGAACTTAAATAAGTGTTATTTGGTTTTTGCGTTGAGCATGAATATGATTTGATCATGTTTATTGCAATACGGTTATTCATTAAAGTCAGAGAATAATTGTTGTTCTGTTTACATGAATAAAACCTTCGATGGTCATACACCAAATGAAACAAGTTCATTGGATCTTGATCGTAGTGATACACATATTCATAATATTGAAACCAAAAGATGCAAAGTTAATAATGATAGTGCAACTTATTTGTGGCACTGCCGTTTAGGTCATAATGGTATAAAGCGCATGAAGAAACTCCATGCTGATGGGCTTTTGGAATCACTTGATTATGAATCACTTGATGCTTGCGAACCGTGCCTCATAGGCAAGATGACTAAAACACCGTTCTCCGGTACTATGGAGAGAGCAACAGATTTATTGGAAATCATACATACCGATGTATGTGGTCCGATGAATATTGAGGCTCGTGGCGGATATCGTTATTTTCTCACCTTCACAGATGATTTAAGCAGATATGGGTATATCTACTTAATGAAACATAAGTCTGAAACATTTGAAAAGTTCAAAGAATTTCAGAGTGAGGTTGAAAATCATCGTAACAAGAAAATAAAGTTTCTACGATCTGATCGTGGAGGAGAATATTTGAGTTACGAGTTTGGTGTACATTTGAAAAATTGTGGAATAGTTTCGCAACTCACGCCACCCGGAACACCACAGCGTAATGGTGTGTCCGAACGTCGTAATCGTACTTTACTAGATATGGTGCGATCTATGATGTCTCTTACTGATTTACCGCTATCGTTTTGGGGTTATGCTTTAGAGACGGCCGCATTCACGTTAAATAGGGCACCATCAAAATCCGTTGATACGACACCTTATGAACTATGGTTTAGCAAGAAACCAAAGTTGTCGTTTCTTAAAGTTTGGGGCTGCGATGCTTATGTGAAAAAGCTTCAACCTGATAAGCTCGAACCCAAATCAGAGAAATGTGTCTTCATAGGATATCCAAAGGAAACTATTGGAAACACCTTCTATCACAGATCCGAAGGCAAGACTTTTGTTGCTAAATTCGGAAACTTTCTAGAGAAGGAGTTTCTCTCGAAAGAAGTGAGTGGGAGGAAAGTAGAAAACTTGATAAGGTAATTGTACCTTCTCCCTTATTGGAAAGTAGTACATCACAGAAAAATGTTTCTGTGATACCTACACCAGTCAGTGAGGAAGCTAATGATGATGATCATGAAACTTCAGAACAAGACACTACTGAACCTCGTAGATCAACCAGAGTAAGATCCGCGCCAGAGTGGTACGGTAATCCTGTTCTGGAAGTCATGCTACTAGATCATGATGATCCTACGAACTATGAAGAAGCGATGGTGAGCCCAGATTCCGCAAAGTGGCTTGAAGCCATGAAATCTGAGATATGATCCATGTATGAGAACAAAGTATGGACTTTAGTTGACTTGCCCGATGATCGGCAAGCCATAGAAAATTAATGGATCTTCAAGAGGAAGACGGACGCTGATAGTAGTGTTACTATCTACAAAGCTAGAATTGTCGCAAAAGGTTTTCGACAAGTTCAAGGTGTTGACTACGATGAGATTTTCTCACTCGTATCTATGCTTAAGTCTGTCCGAATCATGTTAGCAATTGCCGCATTTTATGAAATCTGGCAAACGGATAAACAAAACTGCATTCCTTAATGGATTTATTAAAGAAGAATTGTATATGATGCAACCAGAAGGTTTTGTCAAAAGGTGCTAACAAAATGTGCAAGCACCAGCGATCCATCTGTGGACTGGTGCAAGCATCTCGGAGTTGGAATATACGCTTTGATAAGTTGATCAAAGCATATAGTTTTATACAGACTTGCGGTGAAGCCTGTATTTACGAGAAAGTGAGTGGGAGCACTACAGCATTTCTGATAATTATATGTGAATGACATATTGTTGATCGGAAATAATGTAGAATTATTCTGTAAAGCATAAAAGGAGTGTTTGAAAGAAGTTTTTCAAAGAAAGACTTCGGTAAAGCTGCTTACATATTAAGCTTCAAGATCTATAGAGATAGATCAAGACGCTTGATAAGTTTTTCAATAAGTACATACCTTGACAAGATTTTGAAGTAGTTCAAAATGGAACAGTCAAAGAAAAAGTTTCTTGCCTGTGTTACAAGGTGTGAAGTTGAGTAAAGACTCAAAGCCCGACCACGGCAGAAGATAGAAAGAGAATGAAAGTCATTCCCTATGCCTCATTCATAGGTTCTATAAAGTATGCCATGCTGTGTACCGGATCTATTGTATACCCTGCACTGATTTGGCAAGGGAGTACAATAGTGATCTAGGAGTAGATCACTGGACAGCGGTCAGAATTATCCTTAGTGAAATAAGGAAATGTTTCTCGATTATGGACGTGACAAAAAGGTTCGTCGTAAAAGGGTTACGTCGATGCAAGTTTTTGACACTGATCCAGATGATTCTAAATCTGGATACATATTGAAAGTGGGAGCAATTAGCTAGAGTAGCTCCGTGTAGAGCATTGTAGACATAGAACTTGCAAAATACTTACGGATCTGAATATGACAGACCCGTTGACTAAAATTATCTCACAAGCAAAACATGATCACACCTAGTACTCTTTGGGTGTTAATCACATAGATATGTGAACTAGATTACTGACTCTAGTAAACCCTTTGATTGTTGGTCACATGACGATGTGAACTATGGGTGTTAATCACATGGTGATGTGAACCATTGCTGCTAAATCACATGGCGATGTGAACTAGATTATTGACTCTAGTGCAAGTGGGAGACTGAAGGAAATATGCCCTAGAGGCAATAATAAAGTTATTATTTATTTCCTTATATCATGATAAATGTTTATTATTCATGCTAGAATTGTATTAACCGGAAACATAATACATGTGTGAATACATAGACCAACAGAGTGTCACTAGTATGCCTCTACTTGACTAGCTCGTTAATCAAAGATGGTTATGTTTCCTAACCATGAACAAAGAGTTGTTATTTGATTAACGAGGTCACATCATTAGTAGAATGATCTGATTGACATGACCCATTCCATTAGCTTAGCATCCGATCGTTTAGTATGTTGCTATTGCTTTCTTCATGACTTATACATGTTCCTATAACTATGAGATTATGCAACTCCCGTTTACCGGAGGAACACTTTGGGTACTACCAAACGTCACAACGTAACTGGGTGATTATAAAGGAGTACTACAGGTGTCTCCAATGGTAGATGTTGGGTTGGCGTATTTCGAGATTAGGGTTTGTCACTCCGATTGTCGGAGAGGTATCTCTGGGCCCTCTCGGTAATGCACATCACATAAGCCTTGCAAGCACTGCAACTAATAAGTTAGTTGTGAGATGATGTATTACGGAACGAGTAAAGAGACTTGCCAGTAACGAGATTGAACTAGGTATTGGATACCGACGATCGAATCTCGGGCAAGTAATATACCGATGACAAAGGGAACAACGTATGTTGTTATGCGGTCTGACCGATAAAGATCTTCGTAGAATATGCAGGAGCCAATATGGGCATCCAGGTCCCGCTATTGGTTATTGACCGGAGACGTGTCTCGGTCATGTCTACATTGTTCTCGAACCGTAGGGTCCGCACGCTTAACGTTACGATGACAGTTATTATGAGTTTATGCATTTTGATGTACCGAAGGTTGTTCGGAGTCCCGGATGAGATCACGGACATGACGAGGAGTCTCGAAATGGTCGAGACGTAAAGATTGATATATTGGAAGCCTATGTTTGGACATAGGAAGTGTTCCGGGTGAAATCGGGATTTTACCGGAATACCGGGAGGGTTACCGGAACCCCCCGGGAGACTAATGGGCCTATTGGGCCTTAGTGGAAAAGAGAGAAGGGGCAGCCCACAGCCTAGCCGCGCCCCCCCCTTCCCCAAGTCCTAGTAGGACTAGGAGAAGGGGCCGGCCCCCCTCTCTCTCCTTTCCCCCCCGGGAGTCCTAATAGGATTAGGATTGGAGGGGGGAGTCCTACTCCCGGTGGGAGTAGGACTCCCTCTGCGCCTCCCTCTCCCTGGCCGGCCGGCTCCCCCTCCTCCAACCTTTATATACGGGGGCAGGGGGCACCCCAAGACACACAAGTTGATCCTTGAGATCGTTCCTTAGCCGTGTGCGGTGCCCCCTGCCACCAAATTCCACCTCGATCGTACCGTTGCATTGCTTAGGCGAAGCCCTGCGTCGGTAGTACATCAAGATCGTCATCACGCCGTCGTGCTGACGGAACTCTTCCTCGACGCTTTGCTGGATCGGAGCCCGTGGAACGTCATCGAACTGAACGTGTGCTAAGAACTCGGAGGTGCCGGAGTAACGGTGCTTGGATCGGTCGGATCGGGAAGAAGACGTACGACTACTTCCTCTACGTTGTGTGATCGCTTCCGCAGTCGGTCTGCGTTGGTACGTAGACAACACTCTCCCCTCTCGTTGCTGTGCATCACCATGATCTTGCGTGTGCGTAGGAAAATTTTCGAAATTACTGCGTTCCCCAACATCTAGGGCATATTTCCTTCAGGACCACCTTTCTTGATTGTGTTGACTCGATGAAGACTAGTTGATTGCTCCCCCCATACTCCACTATGCATGAGGCACTCTTCCGCACATCTTCACAAGTCCATTGTCACCACAAAGGACGACAAGCTTCAAGCATTTGATCTCTTCGTGATGCTCCACTTGAACTTGCACACCGCAACCTTTCTTGATTGTGTTGACTCGATGAAGACTATTTGATTGCTCCCCCATACTCCACTATGGGTGAGCCACTCTTCCACACATCTTCACAAGTCCATTGTCACCACAAAGGACGGCAAGCTTCAAGCATTTGATCTCTTCATGATGCTCCACTTGAACTTGCACACCACAACCTAACCCCACCAATAACCCTCACGAAGACCATGGGTTAGTACACAAAGCGTAATTGACAATCCTTACCATATCATGGGATCACTTGATCCCTCTCGGTACATCTTCTACGCTTTGTGGGTTGATCAACTTGATTCACTCTTTGACTTAGTCTTGATCAACCCCTCACAAGACCAATCTTTAGGTAATTCCTTGAATAGCACCTTGGTCAACACAAACCCTCCTTGAAACCAACACATGTACTCCAAGAAAAGCCTATGGACAAAACCTTCAAATATAACTCAAGGCAACCATTAGTCCATAGAGATTGTCATCAATTACCAAAACCAAACATGGGGGCACCGCATGTTCTTTCAGAGGGGTAATATTTACACATCCCATGTACTGAATATGAAAGGGATAAAGAGTTGGCTTACAATCGCCACTTCACACAATACATAAATATATCATATACATCTTCCAGAATACAATCAAGGTCCGACTACGGAACCAACATAAATAAAGACGACCCCAAATGCTAGATCCCCGATTGCCCCAACTGGGCTCCTCTACTGATCATCCAAAAAGGAAACATAGTAACGGCCCGAATCCTCGTCAAACTCCCACTTGAGTTCGGTAGCGTCCCCTGCACTGGCATCATCGACACCTGCATCTGTTTTTGGAAGTATCTGTGCGTCACGAGGACTCAGCAATGTCACACCATCGCGATCAAGACTATTTAAGATTAAAGGTAGGAAAGGGGTAGTGAGGTGGAGCTGCATCAAGCACTAGCATGTATGGTGGCTAACTTACGCAAAAGAGAGCGAGAAGAGAAGCAAAGCACGGTCGAGAAGCTAATAGTGATCAATAAGTGATCCTGAAGCTACTTACGTTCAAGCATAACACGAGACCGTGTTCTCTTCCCGGACTCCGCCGAAAAGAGACCATCATGGTTACACACGCGGTTGATTCATTTTAATTTAAGTTATGTGACAGGTTTTCTACAACCAGATATTAACAAATTCCCATATGCCCATAACCGCGGGCACGACTTTCGAAAGTTCAAACCCTGCAGGGGTGTCCCAACTTAGCCCATCACAAGCTCTCACGGTCAACGAAGGATATTCCTTCTCCCAGGAAGACCCGATCAGACTCGGAATCCCGGTTACAAGACATTTCGACAATGGTAAAACAAGACCAGCAAAGCCACCTGATGCACCGACAAATCCCGATAGGAGTCGCATGTATCTCGTTCTCAGGGCACACTGGATGGGCAAGACGTCGGGTTGGCATAAACCCTGGTTGCCCAGGGGGTGCCGGACATCGCCTAGTTTGGACCAACACTCAAAGGAGCACTGACCCGGGGGTTTAAAATAAAGATGACCCTTGAGTCCGCGGAACCCAAGGGAAAAAGGCTTAGGTGGCAAATGGTAAAACCAAGGTTGGGCCTTGCTGGAGGAGTTTTATTCAAGGCGAACTGACAAGGGGTTCCCATAACACCCAACCGCGTAAGGAACGCAAAATCAAGGAACATAACACCGGTATGACGGAAACTAGGGCGGCAAGAGTGGAACAAAACACCAGGCATAAGGCCGAGCCTTCCACCCTTTACCAAGTATATAGATGCATTAAAGTAAACAAGATATTAATAATGATATCCCAACAATATCCATGTTTCAACATGGAACAAACTCCAACTTCACCTGCAACTAGCAACACTATAAGAGGGGCTGAGCAAAAGCGGTAACATAGCCAAACAACGGTTTGCTATGAAAGGTGGGTTAGAGGCTTGACATGGCAATATGAGAGGCATAATAAAGCAGGTGGTAGGTATCGCGGCATAGCAATATAGCGAACAACTAGCAAGCAAAGATAGAAGTGATTTCAAGGGTATGATCATCTTGCCTGCAAAGTTCTCCGAGTTGACGAAAGCTTGATCCTCGTAACCGTACTCAACGGGTTCCTTGATCACGTACTCGTCTCCCAGCTCTACCCAAAGCAAGAACACAAGAAAAAGACCAACAATCAATCATGATGCAATGCGCAAGCAACATGATGCAAAACATGGCATGATATGCGAGATGTGATATGCAATGCATATGCGTGCTCCGGAAGGAAAATATTGATCAAGGCATCAACTTGGCAAACCAAGTGCGCCGCTGGAAAGATGAGTTGATTTCATTTGAAATCGATATAAAGATCACCGGAATCGGATGCACGGGTTGCAAATGGCAAGCAAAACGAGAATGACACAATTCTGCGATTAACAGCACGATGCCATCTAGAATGCAAGAAGAAACTAAGCTACTGCACTCCATCATAGCAACAAAGCACATGGCAGTGATCTACTCAAGATGCTTGACAAAATATGAACACTGAGCTATGGCTAAATAACAAAAGAGCAGGTTCAAACAAGCATGACAAAAATGCAAAAGATATCAGCATCACAGACTTAGTGAAAATATTAACATGTCAGGAATTAACATCAGGAAGCAATGCTTAGAGCAAGCAAACAACATTCTACAGGAACATATAAAAGCAAACCAAGGCATGGCATGAATCTACTCAAAGCAGAGAGCAAACGTCCCTTACTAATCAAGAGCAAAAAAGGCAGATAAGATATTATGGCACCCATGTAAACATAGCAAGTTTCGTTAACAGATTCAGACTTAGTAGAAAACTGAGCATAGCATAAACAGAATTATGAAGGCATCTTTGCGAGCTCGATTCACTCACCACAAGGCATTGCATGACAAGATAAGCATACTAGCAACAATAAGACATGTTCATGAAGCTAACCATGGAAAAAAAACAAGTCTATAGCATGCATGGATCAACTACAACAACCATGACAAAATTGATTAACATGTAAACAATCTGCCAGGAACATTTTATAGCAAAAGTAGAGCAAGATTAAGTCATTCTAGGGCACTCCATAAATGCAAACAGGGGCATGGATGGATAGAGCATAACCATATGCCAAAATCATCCTTACTGAAGCAACTCAAAACAAGCATGGATCTCACTGTAGCATCATGGATACATGGCATAAAAATAACAACAGAGCAAGGACTTAGCAAAATCCGAAGTCCCTGAAATTAGCAATATCACGAAGGCTACTTTGCATGCTTGTGCGTGTCACCACAAAGATCACAAAAATACATGGTAAGCATCCCTGTAAATATGGCATGTCATAGACCAAAACACATGTAGAGCTCATGTCCACAAGATGCACACAATAAATGTGACAAAAATGACAAATGCTCATAATGTGATAATAATCAGCACATAACAATTTATAGCACTCTTGCATCAACGATTTGGGTATCAAGATGGACTCAAACAAGCATGCCACAATGGAACAAAATGAAGAGCACATCATGATGAATATTTTGATACATCATGCGCACAAAACGAAGCAACGGTCGTGAAGTTATGGCATGATGAACAGAGCAATACAATTAACAGGGAAAAGACCTGGCGGATTTTTAGACCTCTAGATCTAGGGTTGACCCGACACAGCCGTCAAGGCAGGGCCTGGATCTCGCCGGAGATGCGGTGGGACGGCGACCGGAGTTGATGAGGAGCTCGCCGGAGTGAGGAGAAGGACGGGGGCCAGTCGGAGTTCGCGGAGTCCCGGGGAGGCGCGGGCTGCGGGGTCCCGACGGATCTGAGCGGCGGACGGCGAGGCGGGCGTCGGCCGGAGTGGAGCGGTGCGCGCCGGCGACGAAGGCGGCGGCCGGAGGACGAGGCGGCAGCGGGAGGAGCTATCGGGCGACGGGGACACGCGGTGGAAGGCGCGGGGCGGCGCGGGCTTCGGGGGCCCGCCGTGGGCCGAGCGGGCCGGCGGCGCGCGCCGGTGGAACTGCCCACGTGGCAGCCCCTGGTTGGCCGCGGGCGGCGGCGGGTTTTGTCCAGCTCGTACCGGACGTGTCCGGCGACGGCGGGGGAGGATTTTAGGGTTTTGGACCCGAATTTTGGACGGGGAAGACATATTTATAGGTAGGAGGAGTTTGGAGTGTCCAAAAGAGGTGTAGTTTTCGACCACGCGATCGTGATCCGACGGCGGAGGACATGGGGATGGTTTGAAAGGGTTATTGGGCCATTTTGGAGGGGTGTTGGGCTGCAACACACAAGAGGCCTTTCCGGTTACCCAGTTAACCGTTGGGGTATCAAACAGACTCCAAATGGCACGAAATTTGACAGGCGGTCTACCGGTGGTGTATCATGACCACTTGGCAAATCTCGGTCCATTCCGAGAATATTTAACACCCGCTCATGAAAAAAGACAAAAGGGGACACCGATGCACGTAGGAGTGTCGGATTGCAAAACGGACAACTGGGACAATGCTCGGATGCATGAGACGAACACGTATGCAAATGCGATGCACATGATGACATGATATGAAATGCATGACATGAGAAAAATGCAAAACGAAGACACGAACCCAACCACGAATCTCATAACTTAAAGCCGGAAATGACAGAGTCAGAGTTAAAATTATGGCAAATTACATCCGGGGTGTTACAACATTAGCTCAGCCAGGCCAATTGAGTCACACCTGCAAAGGGCCGAAAAAAGGTGCAGGCTACAAAACGCACCAGCAGTGAACAAAGCATGAAAACAATGTCAAAGCTGCATAGACCAAACATTTGCAAGAAAGAATACAAACACGCAGTGTTCCAATTGCTATTTTAGAAATTTTGAGTATGGGACTATCTATATGGCGTGTAGGTCATCTCTTTCCTGAAATTATGTGTTTCTAATTTTGGCTTGAAAGTGGACAAACCACCGCCACCACTTATCCATTATAAACCTTTATTTTTTTAGCGCGGCCAATAACTTACTAATTAGTCACATGGCCTAACTTACCTATTCAGAGGAAGACTAAGACTAGGCTCACGTATCTTAGCACATAATCCCAATTTCCATATTACTATGAAATGCCCCAAGTATGAATTTAGATATATTGTCCTTTCTGTATGCACTTTTTTTTGGCATTGTTTCTTTTACAGTCGAGGATATGATATACTCTCCATATCAACTGAAATTCAGAAGTCATGATCACATAGTGGACAAATCATGAGAGCAATAATATCAAAGCTGCATCGACCAAATAACATTTCATGAATGAATACAACACACAGTATTCCATGCTATTTTTGAAATTTGAGTATGTAACTATCTATATGGCATGTAGCTCATCTCTTTCTTCAAATCAACATTTGTTCATTCTTGACTGTATGCAGAAGTATATTCTCCCATTATTTGCAGCCGGGCCCAAGCCTCACAACTTTGAACCATTGAGCCAACGGCTGTAGAAAGCCAATGCTTCCTGTGGTTTGTATTCAGGAACGGTGTGTCCAGCGCCCTGTGAAAACACAAACGAGAAGGTACGGAAATTTATTTTTTGAAGCTAATGATGTGCTCATACATTTTTTTTACTAACTGTGATGACCATGTATGAAAAAAAAATGTATGCTTACCTTAATAGTAGCAAAAGTGAGACCATGCTCATAGCCTTCGGTGTACCTAAGGAGTTCAACAAACAGGCATTGTGAGTTACATTTTGCTTCTTCATTTCCATGGTGTTTTCGCAACGTATACATGTCAAATGCAAAGTAACATAGCAAGCGTTGTAAATTTTGTTTTTAGTGTTAACCCTCGTGAAAGTAATTGTGAGTTCATCTCAAGGATACTTCAACTTGGACATTAATAAAATTCAGCAATAATAATTCAGTACCCGGAAACTTGGTCGTTTGTGAACCATGGTCGCCATGAGTCAACAACTCCATACCCCATAGATTTTGTCCATGCTTCACTCCCGGTGTATGGCACACACATATCATGGTCACCACTGAAACAAATGCGAAATAGTCATTAATAAAAGCAGAGAATGTGACAATCCATGAATAATATGGCATCCGATTTGCTTC
This sequence comes from Triticum monococcum, assembly GCA_034509565.1. Taxonomy (NCBI): domain Eukaryota; kingdom Viridiplantae; phylum Streptophyta; class Magnoliopsida; order Poales; family Poaceae; genus Triticum; species Triticum monococcum. The sequence goes on along the minus strand of CM067843.1, from coordinate 745,045,129 downwards.
TATCTGTCTAGGATAATGCAAATGAATCATTAAGGAAATATATTCACTATAAGATAGTGAACTCAAATATCTTCAGAAGAGTTAGGATGCCAAATTTTGCTCAATACAGAGATTAGACAACAGCCACACAAATAAGATAAGAATATCATTCTACAGGTTCATGGTGTACCTGAATATGATGGCACGATAACCCTGGCTTGTGAGGTTCTTGTGATAACTGATCATACTGCCAGCATCATGGTTGAAATCAATTTTATCTGTGCATAAGAGCCATGGCCCAATTGAACTTACCTAGTATGAGCATGAAAAAGCGAGAGTTAGGAAAATGGGAGTGTCTTCAGTTCCATCTAATGCTGACTTATGATCATACTGATTGCGCATGGATTGCAGATCTGACGCCATCGTTGTCCAGCCATGCTGTTGCCACTTCGTCGCTCTGTAGATTAAGCAAACTAAATGTTATCAGATACTGGGAAATGAGCATGTAATGTATCTCTTGCAGACAGCAAATTTCCTCTGAACCATGTTTAATTCGCAAGCGCAATAATTTTAAATGTGTAGTATCTTTCTCTGAATTATGCTTTAAGCTTACCATGCATGGAACACCACTTGCAACTTCCTGCCATAATGGAACACGTCCGGCTTTAACAGGAGCTCTCAGAGGCCAAGCACGCCCAAGCATTCTTGTTCTTACAGGAAAGGGCTTGTTAGTCGTACCAAGATCTTTGAAACTTTTAGGCAATTTGCTATTCTGCGGGTTCGCTTCTTTGATGCTTCTGCCGTGGTAGCATGGCTCAAGAATGTCGTAAATGTTCAGTTCGCTGATTAACTGTGAATAAAAAAAAGTCAGTGCATCATCATGAGAGAAGAGCTTGCAGTTTTCACTCTGAAAAGGTGACATGTCGTTTTTACCGAGTCGATTTTCACTAACGCGCTTTCACATTTACCCTCACTGGCATTCCAGTAATTTCCGTCGCACGTCGTAAAAGCTTGCTGCATTGTGAGGAGATGGCTATTTAAAAGAAATGTTTTGAAGCAAATACCAGCAGGATACTGAAAACTAATCTGATTCGAATTAACACTGTCTGTCTGAATTACCTACCTGGTATATTTCTTCTGATATTAGACCCATTCCATGTGCAAATGGCACAAGAGCATTACCATCAAAAACAGTGTCGCAGACGCCATTCCCCACCATGTAGCCCTATCATAATAGTACAGGTCAAAACGTTAAACCTGATTTACTTGGCATTTCATAAATTTTGCGATCGGCAAACCGAGAAAATTCATCTGTACTACACTAACCTTGAAGTTTATAGTTGGCTTAGCTCCTCCTTGTATCCCTGCGGATAATTAATTAGTCAGTAAATAAGAAACCTAAATGATTAGTAACTATATACTGATGAAGGTGAGTAGAAAACCGGGGCCAGACCTTTGACAACTTCATGCGAAAGAGTAGGGACATAAACCCCGGCATACGACTCCCCAGCTATGTAGAACGGGTTGCTCAGGAACTCAGGGTACAATTGAAACCACTGCATACATAGAAGCCACATAACTTAGCTATATTGCACAAAGATTATCTCTTTATATACCATACTAAGATGAGTACACATGCATACCTTCAGAAGGAAAGTGTGCGAATCAGCGGCGGTTTTGAGGTCTCCCGTTTCATAATCTGAAACATTGTTTGAGTATGACAGCCCCACACCAGCAGGGGAGTCCAGGTATATCATGGTAGACACCTAGGCCACAAGAAATTTTTTAACTCTAAGTTAGATATAACAACAAATAGTTTGTTGGTAATTATATACACCACTAGGCCAATGGAAGATAGTATCCAACCTTGGACCAGGTGTAAGGGTTGAGATGAAGCTTTGGCAGGCTTTTAACTGACCCGCCTGATTCGAAGTTGAATGGCCCTGAAAGTAGACAAAAATGAATTGTACCATGAATTTGAAAGTTACATGTAATTTCAAGTTAATCAATTAGTTCATTTATTCATGATTTAACAAGAAACTGCGTGGAGATATATGTGCAACGTAGTGAAGAAAAGTAGTAATACTTAAACGTTACTACTTAAAGGTAAACCAAGTGGCAGAGCTAGGCAGGAATGTCAGGGCTTCATGAACAACTAAGAGGACAAAGATTGATGTCAGAAAAGGATCTTGCTATCAGACATTTCATCCAGCACTGGGCGTGCTTCACTCTATTCAGGACTTGTCGTTCGCTTACACCCTACGTGTCAAACCTTTATTCTAGAAAAAGAAAAAATGTTGACCTATCCAGGACCCAAGGTTCCTCTGTTTCTCTGAAGGTATCTATCTGACCAAGTGTGTGTCTGTCACTTTCCTCCGAGTTCAAGCCACGACTGTTGATTCTCTACCAAAGGAGTTTTGAAATAACCTTTCCAAGGGGTACCCTTTAACTAGTGATTAGCAAACATGTCTGTGCATTGCACCGGAACAAAAATAATTCATCCCTCATACACCCACTCGACGTCATCAACAAATCCTTTAAAATCTTTCACAACGCTGGGCGACAAACAACATGATAAGTGGTGTTGCACAAAAACATAAATATGGAGTGATTTTTGAAATGTGCTCAAGATGTTTTCAATTTATTAGACAACAAAAATGTCTACCTAGTTACCGCTATCTCTTTACGCCTTTGTTGTCGTTCCTCCTTAGTGCTACCCAATAAATACTGCTTTAGGATGAAAATAGAGAAGTACATTTTAGTACTCGGCGATAACTTGTGCATAAGGGCATTATTTTTGACTTGTTGATATACGTGTTTGCAACTGTAATCCAAGTGAAAATTTACCTTAGTTGCAAGCATATTAGACATTTGACATCTACATATTTTTCTGAGGAATTTTCGTGTGTAACATGTTGGATTTCAAGTTAGGTTCTGAAAGATATCAATATTTTAAAAGTATTTGAATCTACCTGATAAAAAAATAAAAAAAAGGAAAATGGGATTTTAGAAAATGTTTGACATGCATGAAAACAACATATTTGAAATCTGCACATTTTTCTGAGGAATTTTTATATATAATATGTTAGATTTTAAGTTAGTATTTGAAAGAAATGAATATTTTAAATAATAGTTTTATTATTAGAAATCTAAATCTATATCTCTATCTGTATCTGTATAAGGAAAATCTGTATCTGTATCTGTATCTATTTATTATTAGAAATCTATATCTCTATCTGTATCTGTATAAGGAAAATCTGTACATGTACATGTATCTATTTATTATTAGAAATCAAAATCTATATATTCATCTGTATATGTATAAGAAAAATCTGTATATGTGTTTGTATCTATTTATTACTAGGGTATAAGGAAAATCTGTATCTGTATCTATTTATTATTAGGGTAGAGGTATAGATATAGATATAGATTTCGTTCAACCCGGTTGTCGCCGCAAAACCACCGTTACGAAAACCGGACTAAAACGACCGAGTCGGCGGTCTTTCGCAATTGGAACACACGGTGTGTTCCAGCTCAAAAAAAGAAAGAAAGAAGAAAACCGGACTAAAACGGGTGATGCGTACGTGAGGCAGATTCCGTTTGTACGCCCTGGCCGCTTTACGCCAAGGCCTTTACTCCATCAGCCGTGGAAAAAACCCAGCGAATCAGACACGGCCGGTCACCACCACCTCCATCGGCCCCTCAGCGACTTCCCACCAGCTAGCCACCGGGCCCCGCTTCCCTACTGCCACCGCTAGCGCCAACGGACGGTCGAGCACGAGGAGGAGGAGGAGGAGGAGGAGGAGGGATCGTAGGGGAACGCACCGTGCTCGTAGACGAAGCCGTCGAAGCTGGAGCAGCCGGGGCCGCCGTTGAGCCAGAGCACGACGGGGTCCTTGGCCGGGTCGCGCTGCGACTCCACCGCGTAGTAGAACAGGTTCCGCCCGTGCTGCTCGTCCACCGTCACGTACCCGGCGTAGTGCTTCGACGGCAGCGCGCCGTCGTAGCCCGGCAGCCCCGTCACCTCCGCGCCCTCCGGCGCCGCGCCGCAGCCGGCGGACAGGAAGACGAGTGCGAGGAGGGGAAGCAGGGCCGCGGCGGCGAAGCCGGAGCGGCGCCCGCCGGCCATCGCACGTACGAGGCTTCGACGGACGGTGGGTAGTGTGGCTGTGGTTGCTAGGGACGAGTCGCCGGCTGGGCCGTGGTGATTAATATGTTTGGGCGCGGCGTGCGCGCGGATATATAGGGCGGAATTGACGTCCACGCCACGGGATGGCGGTGACGCACCGGGGACGCGGGAGCGCCGTGACGAGCCCCGCTGATTGGATTTGGAGGGAGCAGGGGGTGCCTGCATTTGACGGAATTCCTTTTCTGACGATTGGTAAGATAATGGCTCCCTTATTTGACACCGGAGACTAATATCTTTCCCTATTTTAACACCGGGTCTTAATTCCATTCCAATCCAACGCCACCGTCCATTTTTTTTTGACACAAACGGTGTTAAAAGACACATGTAAAGACACTTCTGCCCGTAGACTTGTAGCCAATCCCTCTCTTCCTTTTCTTCACTCGCATACAAGTGAGACCCACTCGTCATCCCTTTCTTCGACGACCTACCCGTGCCTCTCACCCGTAGGTAGGTTGAAGAGAACCCTCAAATTTTCATGCTTCTGATGTTAGTTTTGATGAGCATGACCATGGCATCCGAGCTCTGCCACATGGTGTGAAGAAAGGCGTGATTGCACATAACGTGATCGAGGGGCAGCATGAGAGGTTGAATACGACAATGGGCCTCCGAGAGCGTGGCACCGACGGCCCACTCTGCGGCCGTAACTGTGACCCCACCGAATGACTATGGGCAAGGGAGGCACATCAGTGACGGGGAAGCGAAGCGCCAATTAGGTGTTGGAGGAGTGCAGTGAGGCAGAACCACGCCAGTGAGCAACAGCTCTTGAAACAGACTTTCACACCGCTTTACAGATAATAAAACACCAACTAGTGTGCCAGCAAGCGGCAACTCAGGGATGTGCTGGAGCTGGGAGGAATTAGTGGCCTTGACACGTGTTTAGTACAGAGATAGAGGGGGAGGAGGTCGGGGCTGTTGTGAGAAAGATGGTTGTGTGCAAATTCCACCTCGAATTTCCTTCCGTTCGTTCTTGCCCCCTCTCTTTCCTTATTTGGGCACGGGAGAATATCACATAAAAACCAATATTCAAACAAAACTGCGTGGAAACCGTGTCTAAAAGTTTCGAAAAAATCTGGGATGTTAAGAAGATGATGTTCTATTGTGATGCAAGATTCCAAGTTGAAACGCATTACCGGATTCGAGCAATGAAAAAAAAGAAATTCAGCAATGAATAGTGATGTTGCTATCTGGTACTATTCAATGTTGATTTTGCTGTTTTTTTTTCATAGCTCACATCCTGTAATGTGTCTGGACTTGGAGTTTCACATGGAAATAGAACACACAGTCTTAACATCTAGTATATTTTTTCATATTTTTTCTAAACTTGAAAACATTGTTTCCACGTGGCTTTTACCGGCTTTCACCGAGCGTTGGTTTTCATCTGATATTCTCCCATTTGGGCACATGATAAAGTCAAGGGCAAATGTGTCCTTTCACGTGACGTTTAACACTGTCAGCTCGAAAAACCAGACGGTAGTGTTAGACACGATATGCAATTTAGACCCAACGCCAAATAAGGAAGTTTTTTTTCGTTCATCGTCAAATAGAGACGCCACTATCTTAATAGTGTCGAATAAGAAGGAACTTTTTTTAGGGAAGACCATCATGACTAGCTTTATATTAAGATCAAATAATCAATACATCGTCCACTAGTTTAGCTTTGAGGCAACCCGGGGGCTCCTCAGACCAGCTACTCGAAATTTTATTACAAAAGCAATATTGAGCTAGCTCATGAGCCGGTTGATTAGCGGACCGAAAACAATTTCGAATAAGGAACTTCTAACTTGCTGGTTACCTGTTGTGGTCTGCCCTGCCCTGCCGTATAGTGCTGAGCCTAAGTGGCGCCGTATTTTACTGGTGTCAAACAAGGGATTCTGTCTTTGATGCTTACCCGTTGTGGCCTGCACTGCCGTGTAGTGCTGGACGCAAGTGGCGCCGTAGGCGTTATTGGATTGCGTGGTGGAACGGACGCCGGCCGCATGCACCAGTCCGGCCCGGCCGGCTGGTGGTGGGCGACGGATAACTTTGGTTTGTGCGCGTTAGTGGACCAAGACTTGTGGACTGTGGTGCGCACTCTCATGCGTAGTTGTGGCAATGCTTGCATTGCATGAGATTGTTTATTCCCAGAACAAACGGTGCAATCAATCATCAACCGTCGGGGTGATAGGTGGTACACGCATCGATGGAATCGATGGGAAGGGCGTTTCTGTTGGAGTTGGACAAGAAATGGGAGAGAGTGCCGTGTTAGCAACAGGGAGCAAACTAGTCAATCAAGGTGTACACTCATGTGGTGCAATCAATCCCATAGTTTCCACTAGGATCGCCCATGCGCCCAATTTACAAATGAGTGAAAAAAATACAGTAAAACATCTTATACTATTTGTGAACGGACGGAGTACAAAGAAAATATAGACAGTGCCATCTAAGTTCAAATTCGAAGGAGATTCCTATTGTGTATATTGTTAGAGTATTTTGTGCACTTGCAGTATCTTTACTTCTAATGAAGCAGTTGTTAGTCTTGCTTCTAGATTTTTTTCGTCCCACCTTTCATGATTTTTTGATACCCCTCCCACCTTCGCTGGTTTTTTTTTGTAGATTTTTTCGTCCCCTCCCCCCACTTCATCGGTTATTTTCGCGTTACCCTCTCATACAACGAAAGAAATCTGAACAGATCAGAACTTTCCATACTGGCGCAAGTTATTTAGTAATGTAGAATCAATCACGAACAATCTCTAAAGATCAAATCTAAATTAATTAACCTTACCTTAAATCATTTAATCACATTAATTAGAAAACAAATAATTGATTTTTAGAAAAATCACTCAACCACATTAACCTTACCTTAACTCACAGATGGTAATCAATATCCAAACAAAGGAAACAATACATCGAGGAAGCAGTAAATAAACTCCTTTTCTTATGACATGTATATGATTTTCCCTTCCTTCTCCGTTGTCGAGCGTTCTTAATTCTCGAGGCCGATGCTTGGGCTGCGTCACTGGGTCGCGACGGTGCCGGAGGACGAGGACGGCGAGGCCGGGTGCTGCGGCACCGCGTTGGCTGCGGCCGCTGAAAGGGGCGAAGAAGCGCGGCTTCCCTGGCCCTGGTCGTGGCCGTGGCCCTAGGAGTTGGTGCGGTGGAAGCGGCACTTGAAGGACCCTGCGTGGGTGGCCGGCGCGCAGACACACTTGGAAGCGGGCCCGTGACCCGCGCCGGACGGCGCCGACGCCGACCCGGCCCACCTCCTCTGCGTATTCTTGGAGCTGTGGCTGGCCGATTTACATGAAATTAATTCCCTCAGTTGTGGTGGCAAATATAATACACATAATCCATATTGTTATACACTAGCGTGTGTGTGTGTGTGAAATAGATGGATTATGGTCCCGTACCCAATAAAATGGATATGTGTGTATGTGTTAGAAAGAGAGAGAGAGAGAGAGAGAGAGAGAGAGAGGGAGAGGGGGAGAGAGAGTGAGGAAGAGGGAGGGAGTGTAAGTGCATCTAGTGCCACCCCTAGTTGGTTTTGGAGTATTGACGACAAACCTGGTTGAGGGACTAATGTGTTTGTGAGAATTGCAGGATAACACAGATAGAAGTCCCTCATTGATTCGGTTTTCCTACCAGAGATGACCCCTAAAAATGTATGAAGACATTGAAGTCAAAGGTGGTATGTGAAGACAGTCACATTGAAGACTATGACAAGAGAAGACATCGAGTGAAGACTATGGAGCGCGAAGACTGTAAGTGCATCTAGTGCCACCCCTAATTGGTTTTGTAGTATCGACGACAAACCTAGTTGAGGGACTAATGTGTTTGTGAGAATTGCAGGATAACACAGGTAGAAGTCCCTCATTGATTCGGTTTTCCTACCAGAGATGACCCCTAAAAATGTATGAAGACATTGAAGTCAAAGGTGGTATGTGAAGACATTCACATTGAAGACTATGGCAAGAGAAGACATCGCGTGAAGACTATGGAGCGCGAAGACTTAGCAGTTTCGTCGTTCTGTGTTTTTCTTTGTTGAGTCATAGGAACCACCGTACTATTAAGTGGAGTCCAAGAAAACCAGTCAGAATGACTGAAGTGATGCTTAACCAAAATCCTATGTCTTCGAGTGAAGACTATGAGAGCAAATCTTGTCCAGAGTTGGATAAGTCAGCCTTGCTTGTAGCCCAAGTAAAGTTGTCGTGTACGCTTGAAATCTGACCGTTGGAACACGTGTCAGTTCCCTAGTGACCCAGGATCATTTCGGACAAATCAGGTCGGGTTGCCCAGTGGCTATAAATAGCCCACCCCCTACAACCATAAACGGTTGGCTGCTCAGAGTTAGAGTACGGCTTTTGTCGTTTGAGAGCAACCCACCTCGAAGCCTTTGAGAGAGAATTCCTTGCGAGGATAAAGCCCTAAACACCCAGAGCTAAAGAGTGTTAGGCATCACTTAAGTCTTCCTGTCTGTGTGATCTGAAGACTTATTACACTTGAGGACTGTGAATCCTCCAGCCGGTTAGGCGTCGCGTTCTGAGCATCCAAGAGTCATTGTGGATCACCGGTGAACGAAGTCTGTGAAGGTTTGGAAGTCTACCTTGAAGACTTACCAGAGTGATTGGGCGAGGACTGGGTGTCCTTAGCTCAAGGGGAATAAGGTGAAGACGAGGTCTTTTGAGTTGAATCTCAGCCTCCCTAACCAGACGTACAGTTGTCACAGCAACTGGAACTGGTCCAACAAATCATTGTCTTCAACGAGTCACTGGTTTCATCCTTCCCTTCCATTTACTTACTGTTGGTCCTTGTGAAGTCATTGTACGATTGCACCACCATTTGGCTTCACTGAGTGATTACTTGTTCTGATTGGCTTCACAATATCTTGCTACCTGATCCTTATTGACTAGCTGCTATTAGTCATTGTGCTTTCACTTCATTGAATACTTGGCTATGGTTTGCCTAGTGTAGTCTACCTTCCGCTGCATGGTAATAGGTTTATTTCTATCGTTTGTCTTCTAAAATTACATGTTTTGAAGACTTTCATAAAAATTGCCTATTCATCCCCCTCTAGTCGATCACTAGCACTTTCAATTGGTATCAGAGCAAGGTACTCCCTTGTTCTGTGTGATTCGGTTTAACCACCTGGAGTTTTAGCTATGTCGACTGCAGGGATAATTAAAGTCTCCGCTGCGTGCCCCGTCTTTGATGGAACTGAATATCCCTACCGGAAGAATAAGATGCGCATGCATCTTGAAGCCATTGATGTCGACCTATGGTATGTCGTCAAGAACGACGTTCCCAAGGCTGGAGAAGGTGTCACTGCTGCTGATGTCAAGAAGTTCGTTCAACTGGACTCTACTGCCAAGAATATCATCTGTGGTCATCTGACCAAAGGACAGTATGGCCGCGTGAGTGCTTTGGAAACATCCAAGCTAGTCTGGGACCGGCTCTCCAAGGTGAACGAAAGCGTCTCAACCCAGAGAGATCAGAGAATCAGTGTCCTTCGCAACCTCTTCAACCGCTTCAAGAGAAATGACAATGAGAATGTCCAGCTCATGTTTGATCGACTCACTGACATCACAAATGAGCTTCAAGCCCTCGGCGCCACTGAGATCACCAAGCATGAAGTCGTCAAGACACTCCTGAGATCACTTGACAGTTCGTTTGACACCCTAGCCCTGATGATTCAAGAACGTCCTGATTTCAAGACACTCGATCCGTCTGACATACTTGAGAGGCTCAACACACACGAATTTCAGCTTTCTGAGAAAAGAGACATCTACGGTCCCAACTATGGGCGAACTCATGCCTTGAAGGCAAAATCTGTCTCCTCATCTGAAGAAGAATCTGACATCAGTTCTGATGATCCTGAAGACATTGGAAAGGAGCTTGCTATGCTTGTGAAGAAGTTCCAAAAATTCACCAAGAAGAAAGGCTTTAGAAAGTCTTCACGATCAAGCTCAAGAAATGATGAAGCTTCTGCTCATGACTACAAGAAGAGAACATGTCACAAGTGCAAGAAACCTGGCCACTACATCTCTGAGTGTCCACAGTGGGACAATGAGAACAACAAGAAGAAGAAGAGCAAGGAGTATGACTCTGACGACAAGAAGAAGAAGAAATACTCAAAGTCTTCTTCCAAGTCTTCCTTAAAGTCTTCATCACACAAGAAGAGCTCATCTGGCAAGGCACGTGCGTTTGTTGGCAAGGAAATGGATTCTGAGGAGGAGTCTACTTCTGAGGAGGCGGAGGTGGAGTCTGAGGAGGAGTTCGATTCTGGCGTTGCGAGTCTAGCTACAGCATACGTTGCCAAGTCCATCTTCAACACTGAAGACAATGACTTCATCACCGACACCGATGCAAATGACAAGGACTACTCCGCTCCTTCCTACTACTTCATGGCACGCGGTGCCAAGGTAAACACACGCACTACTCACTATCAAACATCTAGTGACGATGACTCTGATTGTGGTTCCAAACCCAGCTACAAAACACTTGCTAAAATTGCAACTGAACAACAGAAATCTATGGAACACATTCAAAAACTGTTAGACAAAAGTGATGACCTGTTAGACGCTAAAATAACTCAATCTCAGTCCTTAATTGAAGAAAATAAAAAATCTTCACGTTAAGTATGAGGAACTTGAAAGTCGTCATGAAACGCTCTCAACAACTCATGAAAGGCTTTCCTATGATTATCTTCAAAGGAAGCAAGATCTTGAGAAATTGAGAGCGGCTCATGAAGATCTTCAAAAGGAAAACGAGTCACTTCATGCCGAACAGATCAGTTCAGCTCAGGAAGGATTTGAACCACCATGTCTTAAATGCATTGAGTGTGATAACGCTACTTCTGTTGCTGAATGTTCTACTGCTGCTACTATTGCAATATCTTCAACTGTTGATGTGGTAACTAACTCCTCTGCTGAGGATACCACTGCTATTGCTGATGAGAATGCCAGGTTGAAGACACTGCTTGAAACAAGGATGTACAAAAGTCTCAAAGGGCATCAGACACTATGTGATGTCCTCAAAAGGCAGATCCTGAACCCAAACCCTAGGAAAGAGGGTGTTGGGTTCGAAAGGAAAATGAATGCTGATGGCTCTTAATGGAAACCTAAGCAGTACCCCAAAACCACATGGGTTGCTGCAAAGGAACCTTCAGCGGATCCATCCACCCTATCTGGCTTCACTTGTGCTAATCCCATTGTTATTGACGAATCCTTTGATGCAAACTATAGACTGTTTAAGAATCAGAATGGTGAAGTGTTTGCCAGGTATATTGGTACTAACTGCAGGAATGGACCGCCTATGAAGAAGATCTGGGTGCCGAAAAGGTGTTTGGAGAATCTTCTTATGAATGTCATCATGACACCACTGGTGAAGAAGACAAACCCCAGACCACAGGCTTCATACGGTCCAAAGGCTTCATACAGACAGAGGACTCACCTGAGTCGCACTAACACAAATGTTTTGCAGGGAAGCCATACTCAGGCCTATGAATATGAGCGCGGTTCATCAAACCGCCATGTTCATAAGACCAAGAACTATTCTGCTTATTCTTATGAGTACTATTGTCCACCTGCAAGACTTTTTGCTAGGGCTCCAAAGCCAAAGTTCTCAGATGCTGCACTTAGACTCATTACTTCAAAGCCACCCTTGAAGATGTGGGTGGCTAATAAAGCTTAACTCTCTTTTGCAGGGAAAGGTCTCCAGATGAAAACCAAAATCGTCTAACGCTATTGCTGGGGACCTTAAACATCTTGTAGGGTGCAAGATCAAATGCCCAAATGGTCTTATTATGTACTTTGTTCCTGAATCACTTGCTACTTGCCCTATCAGTCCTAATCTCGATCTAAGCTTTAATAATCCACTGGTTCGTCAAATGTTTTTGCTTCACAATTCTCTTCGTGAAGCCTACCCCCCTAACTGCACTGTAGGGTACGACACCAGCAGCTTCAGAATGGATTATTGATAGTGGGTGTACCAATCACATGACTGGCAAGCGAAGCCTTCTCATGGACTCAACTTTACGTCCATCTGACAAAAGTCACATCACATTTGCTGACACTAGTAAAAGCAAGGTATTGGGTCTAGGTAGAGTTGCAATCTCAAAGGATCAACACATGGATAAAGTCATGCTTGTTGAATCCCTTGGTTTCAACTTAATGTCTGTCTCAATGCTTTGCGATTTAAACATGATTGTGATATTTGGAAAATATCGCTGCCTTGTTCTAATGGAATCTGACAAGTCTCTAGTCTTTGAAGGGTATCGGAAAGATGATTTGTACGTGGTAGATTTCTCAGCAGGACCACAACTTGCCGTATGTCTTCTAGCAAAAGCTTCTGAATGCTGGCTCTGCCATCAGAGGCTAGGGCATGCTGGTATGAGGAACCTCCACACCCTTGCAAGGAAGAAGCATGTCATAGGCATCGAGGACGGCAAGTTCAAGAAGGATCACTTATGCGGTGCCTGTGAAGCAGGAAAGATGACGAGGGCCAAGCATCCCTCGAAGACAATCATGACAACGACTCAACCCTTCGAACTGCTCCACATGGACCTTTTCGGTCCCACTCATTACTCAACTCTTACTACTACTGCTTGTCTCTATGGCTTTGTCATTGTTGATGATTATTCAAGATATACTTGGGTGCATATAATCCTCTACAAGACTGAAGTGTAGGATGTCTTCAGACGCTTCGCCAATCGAGCCATGAACAACTATGGCGTCAAGATCAAGCACATCAGAAGTGACAATGGCACTGAATTCAAGAACACTGGCCTGGACACTTATCTTGATACTTTGGGCGTCACACATGAATTCTCAGCTCCGTACACGCCGCAGCAGAATGGCGTCGTGGAACGCAAGAACAGAACACTTATTGAGATGGCCCAGACGATGCTTGATGAATACAAGACTAAAGGAAATATGCCCTAGAGGCAATAATAAAGTTATTATTTATTTCCTTATATCATGATAAATGTTTATTATTCATGCTAGAATTGTATTAACCGGAAACATAATACATGTGTGAATACACAGACAAACAGAGTGTCACTAGTATGCCTCTACTTGACTAGCTCGTTAATCAAAGATGGTTATGTTTCCTAACCATGGACAAAGAGTTGTTATTTGATTAACGGGATCACATCATTAGTTGAATGATCTGATTGACATGACCCATTCCATTAGCTTAGCACCCGATCTTTAGTATGTTGCTATTGCTTTCTTCATGACTTATACATGTTCCTATGACTATGAGATTATGCAACTCCCGTTTGCCGGAGGAACACTTTGTGTGCTACCAAACGTCACAACGTAACTGGGTGATTATAAAGGAGCTCTACAGGTGTCTCCAAAGGTACATGTTGGGTTGGCGTATTTCGAGATTAGGATTTGTCACTCCGAATGTCGGAGAGGTATCTCTGGGCCCTCTCGGTAATGCACATCACTTAAGCCTTGCAAGCATTGCAACTAATGAGTTAGTTGCGGGATGATGTATTACGGAACGAGTAAAGAGACTTGCCGGTAACGAGATTGAACTAGGTATTGGATACCGACGATCGAATCTCAGGCAAGTAACATACCGATGACAAAGGGAGCAACGTATGTTGTTATGCAGTCTGACCGATAAAGATCTTCGTAGAATATTTAGGAGCCAATATGGGCATCCAGGTCCCGCTATTGGTTATTGACCGGAGACGTGTCTCGGTCATGTCTACATTGTTCTCGAACCGTAGGGTCCGCATGCTTAAGGTTTCGATGACAGTTATATTATGAGTTTATGAGTTTTGATGTACCGAAGGAGTTCGGAGTCCCGGATGAGACCGGGAACATGACGAGGAGTCTCGAAATGGTCGAGACGTAAAGATCGATATATTGGACGACTATATTCGTGTTGGGGAACGTTGCAGAAAACAAAAATTTTCCTACTCGTTTCACCAAGATCCATCTAGGAGTTCATCTAGCAACGAGTCATGAGATGCATCTACATACCTTTGTAGATCGCGTGCGGAAGCGTTCAACGAACGGGGATGATGTAGTCGAACACGACGTGATCCAAATCACCGATGACCGAGTGCCGAACGGACGGCACCTCCGTGTTAAACACACGTACGGGACGGGAGACGTCTCCTCCTTCTTGATCCAGCAAGGGGGAGGAGAGGTTGGTGATGATCCAGCAGCACGACGGCGTGGTGGTGGATGCAGGGCGTCACAGTAGCAGGGCTTCGCCTATACTACAAGAGAGAGAGATGTAACAGGGAGAGAGGGAAGCACCAAAAGCGTAGCGTCAAGTCCCTCCTCTCCCCACCTATATATAGGGGTGCCAAGGGGGGGGGCCCGGCCCTAGGAGATGGATCTCCTAGGGGGGGGGCGGCCAAGGGTGGGGGGCTTGCCCCCCAAGGCAAGGGGGCGCCCTCCTTTAGGGTTTCCCCTAACCCTAGGCGCATGGGCCCCTTAGGGGTGGCGCCCCAGCCCACTAAGGGCTGGGTCCCTTCCCACTTCAGCCCATGGGGCCCTCCGGGATAGGTGGCCCCACCCGGTGGACCCCCGGGACCCTTCCGGTGGTCCCGGTACAATACCGGTAACCCCGAAACTTGTCCCGATGGCCGAAACAGCACTTCCTATATATAATTCTTTACCTCCGGACCATTCCGGGACTCCTCGTGACGTCTGGGATCTCATCCGGGACTCCGAACAACATTCGGGTTACTGCATATACATATCTTCACAACCCTAGCGTCACCGAACCTTAAGTGTGTAGACCCTACGGGTTCGGGAGACATGTAGACATGACCGAGACGACTCTCCGGTCAATAACCAACAGCGGGATCTGGATACCCATGTTGGCTCCCACATGCTCCACGATGATCTCATCGGATGAACCACGATGTCGAGGATTCAATCAACCCCGTATGCAATTCCCTTTGTCAATCGATATATTACTTGCCCGAGATTCGATCGTCGGTATCCCAATACCTCGTTCAATCTTGTTACCGGCAAGTCACTTTACTTGTACCGTAATGCATGATCCCGTGACCAGACACTTGGTCACTTTGAGCTCATTATGATGATGCATTACCGAGTGGGCCCAGTGATACCTCTCCGTCATACGGGGTGACAAATCCCAGTCTTGATCCGTGTCAACCCAACAGACACTTTCGGAGATACCCGTAGTATACCTTTATAGTCACCCAGTTACGTTGTGACGTTTGGTACACCCAAAGCACTCCTACGGTATCCGGGAGTTACACGATCTCATGGTCTAAGGAAAAGATACTTGACATTGCAAAACTCTAGCAAACGAACTATACGATCTTTATGCTATGTTTAAGATTGGGTCTTGTCCATCACATCATTCTCCTAATGATGTGATCTCGTTATCAATGACATCTTATGTCCATAGCCAGGAAACCATGACTATCTGTTGATTAACGAGCTAGTCAACTAGAGGCTTACTAGGGACATGTTGGTGTCTGTTATTCACACATGTATTACGATTTCCGGATAACACACTTATAGCATGAATAAAGACAATTATCATGAACAAGGAAATCTAATAATAATGCTTTTATTATTGCCTCTAGGGCATATTTCCAACAGTCTCCCACTTGCACTAGAGTCAATAATCTAGTTACATTGTGATGAATCGAACACCCATGGAATTCTGGTGTTGATCATGTTTTGCCCTAGGGAGAGGTTTAGTCAACGGATCTGCTACATTCAGGTCCGTATGTAGTTTACAAATATCTATGTCTCCATCCTGAACATTTTCACGAATGGAGTTGAAGCGACGCTTGATGTGCCTTGTCTTCTTGTGAAACCTGGGCTCCTTGGCAAGTGCAATAGCTCCAGTGTTGTCACAGAAGAGTTTGATCGGCCCCGACGCATTGGGTATGACTCCGAGGTCGGTGATGAACTCCTTCACCCAAATTGCTTCATGTGCTGCCTCCGAGGCTGCCATGTACTCCGCTTCACACGTAGATCCCGCCACGACGCTCTGCTTGCAACTGCACCAGCTTACTGCCCCACCATTCAAAATATACACGTATCCGGTTTGTGACTTTGAGTCATCCAGATCTGTGTCGAAGCTAGCGTCGACGTAACCCTTTACGACGAGCTCTTCGTCACCTCCATAAACGAGAAACATCTCCTTAGTCCTTTTCAGGTACTTCAGGATATTCTTGACCGCTGTCCAGTGTTCCTTGCCAGGATTACTTTGGTATCTTCCTACCAAACTTACGGCAAGGTTTACATCAGGTCTGGTACACAGCATGGCATACATAATAGAACCTATGGCTGAGGCATAGGGGATGACACTCATCTCTTCTATTTCTTCTGCCGTGGTCGGACTTTGAGCCGAGCTCAATTTCATACCTTGTAACACAGGCAAGAACCCCTTCTTAGATTGATCCATATTGAACTTCTTCAATATCTTATCAAGGTATGTGCTTTGTGAAAGACCTATGAGGCGTCTCGATCTATCCCTATAGATCTTGATGCCTAATATATAAGCAGCTTCTCCAAGGTCCTTCATTGAAAAACTCTTATTCAAGTAGGCCTTGATGCTGTCCAAGAGTTCTATATCATTTCCCATCAAAAGTATGTCATCTACATATAATATGAGAAATGCTACAGAGCTCCCACTCACTTTCTTGTAAACGCAGGCTTCTCCATAAGTCTGTGTAAACCCAAACGCTTTGATCATCTCATCAAAGCGAATGTTCCAACTCCGAGATGCTTGCACCAGCCCATAAATCGAGCGTTGGAGCTTGCACACCTTGTCAGCATTCTTAGGATCGACAAAACCTTTCGGCTGCATCATATACAATTCTTCCTTAAGGAAACCATTAAGGAATGCCGTTTTGACGTCCATTTGCCATATTTCATAATCGTAAAACGCGGCAATTGCTAACATGATTCGGACGGACTTCAGCTTCGCTACCGGTGAGAAAGTCTCATCGTAGTCAACCCCTTGAACTTGTCGATAACCCTTAGCGACAAGCCGAGCTTTATAGATGGTCACATTACCATCCGCGTCTGTCTTCTTCTTAAAGATCCATTTATTCTCTATGGCTCGCCTTTCATCGGGCAAGTCAGTCAAAGTCCATACTTCGTTTTCATACATGGATCCTATCTCGGATTTCATGGCTTCTAGCCATTTGTCGGAATCTGGGCCCGCCATCGCTTCTTCATAGTTCGAAGGTTCACCGTTGTCTAACAACATGATTTCCAAGACAGGGTTGCCGTACCACTCTGGTGCGGAACGTGTCCTTGTGGACCTTCGAAGTTCAGTAGCAACTTGATCAGAACACTACAGGAATCAGCTAATTTACTGTCTGTGGGGGTCTTTGCCGTCAGCTTTTCGTCGGGATAGACGGCAAACACATACTTTGCCGTCTGTTTATGACGGCAAAGAACGACTAACGGCAAAGTCATACTTTGCCGTCTCTATTTTTTCAGATGACGGCAAAGACATACTTTGCCGTCTGGTTTTTTACGAATGACGACAAAGACATACTTTGTCGTCTGGTTTTTTTTCTGGTGACGGCAAAGACATACTTTGCCGTCTGGTTTTTTACGAATGACGGCAAAGACATACTTTGCCGTCTGGGTTTTTTCAGATGACGGCAAAGACTACTCTTTGCCATCTGCTTTTGTTTCGCTGACGGCAAAGTCAGTTTTGGAACAACTGTAGGTAAACGGACTGTATGTAGCAAAATAAAATTTTGAAAATGCAAAGAAGGTCTAAAATATACGAAATTTTGCATGGTATTGGTGTATGATTCTTATAAGGCGTGGAAAAAGTTTGAATTTTTCTACGGAATTTTAATGTAGTTATTTTATCAAAATAACTAAGGTTAAGAAGCACAAAAGTTTACTAACTTCCTATTGGCCCAGCCCTCCCTCCCATGGATCGATGACGTGGCAGGGGTAGCCAACCCAACCACTCTCTCTCCCTTATCCCCAGCGCACGCACCGTCCCACCCCCACACGATCTCTCTCGGTCTCTCCTATCTCTTTCTCTCCCTCACTCCTACCGCTCATCCTCCTCGATCGGGAGTGGAGCTCCAGATCCAGAGCACACCGGCGCCGGTGCCTCGACTTCGACCGTCGGCCGCTGCCCCATCCCCTTCGCCCCCGGCCCCGGCCTTGCTCCCGCACCCTGGCGCCCCCGCAGGCCTCCGCCGGCCATGGTCCCGGCACCCCCGCAGGCCTCCGCCGGCCACGGTCCCGGCGCCCCCGCAGCCCTTCACCGGCCTCGGCGCCAGTCGCTCGTCGTCCCCGCAGTCCTCCGCCGGTCCCGGCCTCGTCCCCCTCGCTGGCCCCGTCACCCGTCGCCATGGGCTCTAGTTCCATCACCTCGTCCCCCTCCGCCCGCGCCACCGGGCGCCTTCCGCCTCCGTCCACACGCGCCCGCCACCGCGTGCCTCCCGCCTCTGCGTGCCACCGCGCGCCTCTGGTCTCCACCCGCTTGTGCCCGCCTTTGCTCTCCCGTCCGACGGCCGAAGCCCGCCTCCGCCCGCGCCACCGTCCGCCACCGCAACGGCTGTCGCAGGGAGCAGCGCCGGATGCGGAGGGCCGCTGCTGCTCACCCATCGGGTGCAGGACGCCGAGCGGCTACATGGCCAACACGGCTGTCGTGCGGTCTTTGTCTGTAGGACGATTCCGGAGCCCGTTTCTCTGTAGCATCAACATGTAAATCGATTATAAATTGTTGATGTTGAGTTCTGTAAATTGATCTATAAAAAATATTGTAGCTACCAAATTTTGATGGCTGAGCGTCCTGCAAACTGATTATAGTTGATTTGGTGTGTAAATTGAGCTGTAAAGAATGCCATGGAAAATGTTTTACTGTTTAGGTGTCTTGTGAATTTTTTAGAATAAAAAAATCTTTGCCATCTGTAAAGTAGTTTGGTGACAGCAAAGATTGTGCTTCAGCTGACGGCAAAGATGTTTCTTTGCCGTCTGTTACTAGGATTAGCTGACAGCAAAGTCTTTGCCATCTGCCCGATGAAAGCTGACGGCAAAATACCCTTTGCCGACTTTGTCTTTGCCGTCAGCTGGTTGACGGCAAACTCTTTGCCGTCTGTATACCAGCCTTTGCCGTCTGTTATTGCCTGACGGCAAACTGCCTGATTCCTGTAGTGGAAGTTTCATGATCATCATCATTAACTTCCTCTCTAGTCGGTGCAGGCACTTCAGGAACATTTTCTTGAGTTGCGCCATTTTCCGGTTCAAGAGGTAACACTTCATCAAGTTCTACTTTCCTCCCACTTACTTCTTTCGAGAGAAACTCTTTCTCTAGAAAGGATCCATTCTTGGCAACAAAGATCTTGCCTTCGGATCTGAGGTAGAAGGTATACCCAATAGTTTCTTTTGGGTTTCCTATGAAGACGCATTTTTCTGACTTGGGTTCGAGCTTTTCAGGTTGAAGTTTCTTGACATAAGCATCGCATCCCCAAACTTTCAGAAACGACAACTTAGGTTTCTTTCCAAACAATAATTCAAACGGCGTCGTCTCAACGGATTTTGACGGAGCCCTATTTAAAGTGAATGCAGCAGTCTCTAAAGCATAGCCCCAAAAAGATAGCGGTAGATCGGTAAGAGACATCATAGACCGCACCATATCAAATAGAGTGCGATTACGACGTTCGGACACACCATTACGCTGAGTTGTTCCAGGCGGCGTGAGTTGTGAAACTATTCCACATTTTCTTAAGTGTGTGCCAAATTCGTGACTCAAGTATTCTCCTCCATGATCTGATCGTAGAAACTTGATTTTCCTGTCACGTTGATTCTCAACCTCACTCTGAAATTCCTTGAACTTTTCAAAGGTTTCAGACTTGTGTTTCATTAAGTAAATATATCCATATCTACTCAAATCATCAGTGAGGGTGAGAACATAACGATAGCCACCGCGAGCCTCAACACTCATTGGACCGCACACATCAGTATGTATGATTTCCAATAAGTTGGTTGCTCGCTCCATTGTTCCTGAGAACGGAGTCTTGGTCATTTTACCCATAAGGCATGGTTCGCACGTGTCAAATGATTCATAATCAAGAGACTCTAAAAGTCCATCTGCATGGAGCTTCTTCATGTGTTTGACACCTATGTGACCAAGGCGACAGTGCCACAAGTATGTGGGACTATCATTATCAACCTTGCATCTTTTGGTACTCACATTATGAACATGTGTAGTATTACGTTCGAGATTCATAAAGAATAAACCATTCACCATAGGAGCATGACCATAAAACATATCTCTCATATAAATAGAACAACCATTATTCTCGGATTTAAATGAGTAGCCATCTCGTATTAAACGAGATCCCGATACAATGTTCATGCTCAAAGCTGGTACTAAATAACAATTATTGAGGTTTAAAACTAATCCCGTAGGTAAATGAAGAGGTAGCGTGCCGACGGTGATCACATCGACTTTGGAACCATTCCCGACGCGCATCATCACCTCGTCCTTTGCTAGTCTCCGCCTATTCCGTAGTTCCTGCTGTGAGTTACAAATGTGAGCAACTGCACCGGTATCAAATACCCAAGAGCTACTACGATTACTAGTAAGGTACACATCAATTACATGTATATCACATATACCTTTTGTTTTGCCGGCCTTCTTGTCTGCTAAGTATTTGGGGCAGTTCCGCTTCCAGTGACCGCTTCCCTTGCAATAAAAGCACTCAGTCTCGGGCTTGGGTCCATTCTTTGGCTTCTTCCCGGCAGCTTGCTTGCCGGGCGCGGCAACTTCCTTGTTGTCCTTCTTGAAGTTCTTTTTACCCTTGCCTTTCTTGAACTTGGTGGTTTTATTGACCATCAACACTTGATGTTCCTTTCTGACTTCTACCTAAGCTGATTTCAGCATTGAAAACAACTCAGGAATGGTCTTTTGCATCCCCTGCATGTTGAAGTTCATCACAAGGCTCTTGTAGCTTGGTGGAAGCGACTGGAGGATTCTGTCAATGACCGCATCATCCGGGAGATTAACTCCCAGCTGAGTCAAGCGGTTATGTAATCCAGACATAGTGAGTATGTGCTCACTGACAGAACTGTTTTCCTCCATCTTACAGCTGAAGAACTTGTCGGAGACCTCATATCTCTCGACCCGGGCATGAGCTTGGAAAACCATTTTCAGCTCTTCGAACATCTCATATGCTCCATGTCTCTCAAAACGCTTTTGGAGCCCCGGTTCTAAACTGTAAAGCATGCCGCACTGAACGAGGGAGTAGTCGTCAACACGTGTCTGCCAAGCGTTCATAACGTCTTGGTTCTGTGGGACGGGAGCTTCACCTAGCGGTGCTTGTAGGATGTAATCTTTCTTGGCAGCTATGAGGATGATCCTCAGGTTCCGGACCCAGTCCTTATAGTTGCTGCCATCGTCTTTCAGCTTGGTTTTCTCTAGGAACGCGTTGAAGTTGAGGACTACGTGGGCCATTTGATCTACAAGACATATTGTAAAATATTTTAGACTAATGTTCATGATAATAAAGTTCATCTAATCAAATTATATAATGAACTCCCACTTAGATTAGACATCCCTCTAGTCATCTAAGTATTACATGATCCGAGTTAACTAGGCCGTGTCCGATCATCACGTGAGACGGACTAGTCAACGTCGGTGAACATCTTCATGTTGATCGCATCTTCTATACGACTCATGCTCGACCTTTCGGTCTTCTGTGTTCCGAGGCCATGTCTATGCACATGCTAGGCTCGTCAAGTTAACCCTAAGTGTTTTGCATGTGTAAAACTGTCTTACACCCGTTGTATGTGAACGTAAGAATCTATCACACCCGATCATCACGTGGTGCTTCGAGACGACGAACTTTAGCAACGGTGCACAGTTAGGGGATAACACTTCTTGAAATTGTTATGAGGGATCATCTTATTTACTACCGTCGTTCTAAGTAAACAAGATGCAAAACATGATAAACATCACATGCAATCAAATAATAAACGTGACATGATATGGCCAATATCACATAGCTCCTTTGATCTCCATCTTGGGGATCCATGATCATCTTGTCACCGGCTTGACACCATGATCTCCATCATCATGATCTCCATCATCGTGTCTCCATGAAGTTGCTCGCCAACTATTACTTCTACTACTATGGCTAACACGTTTAGCAATAAAGTAAAGTAATTTACATGGCGTTTCTCAATGACACGCAGGTCATATAAAAGAATAAAGACAACTCCTATGGATCCTGCCGGTTGTCATACTCATCGACATGCAAGTCGTGATTCCTATTACAATAGCATGAACATCTCATACATCACATATAGATCATTCATCATTCATCACAACTTTGGCCATATCATATCACAAACCACTTGCTGCAAAAAACAAGTTAGACGTCCTCTAATTGTTGTTGCAAGTTTTACGTGGCTGAATTAGTGTTCTAGCAAGAACGCTTTCTTACCTACGTGAAAGCCACAACGTGATTTGTCAACTTCTATTTACCCTTCATAAGGACCCTGTTCATCGAATCCGCTCCAACTAAAGTGGGAGAGACAGACACCCGCCAGCCACCTTATGCAACTAGTGCATTTTAGTCGGTGGAACCGGTCTCACGTAAGCGTACGTGTAAGGTTGGTCCGGGCCGCTTCATCCCACAATACCGCTGAAGCAAGAAAAGACTAGTAGCGACAAGAAGGTTGACAAATCCGTGCCCACAACAAATTGTGTTCTACTCGCGCAAGAAGAACTACGCATAAACCTAGCTCATGATGCCACTGTTGGGGAACGTTGCAGAAAACAAAAATTTTCCTACTCGTTTCACCAAGATCCATCTAGGAGTTCATCTAGCAACGAGTCATGAGATGCATCTACATACCTTTGTAGATCGCGTGCGGAAGCATTCAACGAACGGGGATGATGTAGTCGAACACGACGTGATCCAAATCACCGATGACCGAGTGCCGAACGGACGACACCTCCGCATTCAACACACGTACGGGACGGGAGACGTCTCCTCCTTCTTGATCCAGCAAGGGGGAGGAGAGGTTGGTGATGATCCAGCAGCACGACGGCGTGGTGGTGGATGCAGGGCGTCACAGTAGCAGGGTTTCGCCTATACTACAAGAGAGAGAGAGATGCAACAGGGAGAGAGGGAAGCACCAAAAGTGTAGCGTCAAGTCCCTCATCTCCCCACCTATATATAGGGGTGCCAAGGGGGGGGCGCCAGCCCTAGGAGATGGATCTCCTAGGGGGGGGGCGGCCAAGGGTGGGGGGCTTGCCCCCCCAAGGCAAGGGGGCGCCCCCCCTTTAGGGTTTCCCCTAAGCCTAGGCGCATGGGCCCCTTAGGGGGGGCGCCCCAGCCCACTAAGGGCTGGGTCCCTTCCCACTTCAGCCCATGGGGCCCTCCGGGATAGGTGGCCCCACCCGGTGGACCCCCGGGACCCTTCCGGTGGTCCCGGTACGATACCGGTAACCCCGAAACTTGTCCCGATGGCCGAAACAGCACTTCCTATATATAATTCTTTACCTCCGGACCATTCCGGGACTCCTCGTGACGTCCGGGATCTCATCCGGGACTCCGAACAACATTCGGGTTACTGCATATACATATCTTCACAACCCTAGCGTCACCGAACCTTAAGTGTGTAGACCCTACGGGTTCGGGAGACATGTAGACATGACCGAGACGACTCTCCGGTCAATAACCAACAGCGGGATCTGGATACCCATGTTGGCTCCCACATGCTCCACGATGATCTCATCGGATGAACCACGATGTCGAGGATTCAATCAACCCCGTATGCAATTCCCTTTGTCAATCGATATATTACTTGCCCGAGATTCGATCGTCGGTATCCCAATACCTCGTTCAATCTCGTTACCGGCAAGTCACTTTACTCGTACCGTAATGCATGATCCCGTGACCAGACACTTGGTCACTTTGAGCTCATTATGATGATGCATTACCGAGTGGGCCCAGTGATACCTCTCCGTCATACGGGGTGACAAATCCCAGTCTTGATCCGTGTCAACCCAACAGACACTTTCGGAGATACCCGTTGTATACCTTTATAGTCACCCAGTTACGTTGTGACGTTTGGTACACCCAAAGCACTCCTACGGTATCCGGGAGTTACACGATTTCATGGTCTAAGGAAAAGGTACTTGACATTGCAAAACTCTAGCAAACGAACTATACGATCTTTATGCTATGTTTAGGATTGGGTCTTGTCCATCACATCATTCTCCTAATGATGTGATCTCGTTATCAATGACATCTTATGTCCATAGCCAGGAAACCATGAATATCTGTTGATTAACGAGCTAGTCAACTAGAGGCTTACTAGGGACATGTTGGTGTCTGTTATTCACACATGTATTACGATTTCCGGATAACACAATTATAGCATGAATAAAGACAATTATCATGAACAAGGAAATATAATAATAATGCTTTTATTATTGCCTCAAGGGCATATTTCCAACAATTCAGATATCGGAAAGGTTCTGAGTGGTTCGGGTATTTTTCGGAGTACCGGAGAGTTACGGGAATACGGGGGAAAAGTATTGGGCCTTATTGGGCCATACGGGAAAGAGAGAGGGGCTGCCTAGGGCAGGCCGCGCGCCCCCCCAAGGCCTAGTCCGAATTGGACTAGGGGAGGGGCTGCGCCCCCTCCTTCCTTCCCTTCTCCTTTCCTCTTCCTTGTCTCCTACTCCTACTACATGGAAGGAATCCTAGTTGGACTAGGAAAGGGGGAATCCTACTCCCGGTGGGAGTAGGACTCCCTAGGGCGCGCCATAGAGAGGGCCGGCCCTCCCCTCCTCCACTCCTTTATATACGGGGGCAGGGGGCACCCCATAGACACACAAGTTGATCTTCGTGATCGTTCCTTAGCCGTGTGCGGTGCCCCCCTCCACGATATTACACCTCGGTCATATTGTAGCGGTGCTTAGGCGAAGCCCTGCGACGGTTGAACATCAAGATCGTCACCACGCCGTCGTGCTGATGGAACTCCTCCCCGAAGCTTTGCTGGATCGGAGCCCGGGGAGCATCATCGAGCTGAACGTGTGCCAAGAACTCGGAGGTGCCGGAGTAACGGTGCTTGGATCGGTTGGACCGGGAAGACGTACGACTACTTCCTCTATGTTGCGTCAACGCTTCTGCTTCGGTCTATGAGGGTACGTAGACAACACTCTCCCCTCTCGTTGCTATGCATCACCATGATCTTGCCTGTGCGTAGGAATTTTTTTGAAATTACTACGTTCCCCAACAGTGGCATCCGAGCCTAGGTTTTATGTGTTGATGTTATATGCACGAGTAGAACACAAGTGAGTTGTGGGCGATATAAGTCATACTGCTTACCAGCATGTCATACTTTGGTTCGGCGGTATTGTTGGATGAAGCGGCCCGGACCGACATTACGCGTACGCTTACGCGAGACTGGTTCTACCGACGTGCTTTGCACACAGGTGGCTGGCGGGTGTCAGTTTCTCCAACTTTAGTTGAACCGAGTGTGGCTACGCCCGGTCCTTGCGAAGGTTAAAATAGCACCAACTTGACAAACTATCGTTGTGGTTTTGATGCGTAGGTAAGATTGGTTCTTGCTAAGCCCGTAGCAGCCACGTAAAACTTGCAACAACAAAGTAGAGGACGTCTAACTTGTTTTTGCAGGGCATGTTGTGATGTGATATGGTCAAGACGTGATGAGATATAAGTTGTTGTATGAGATGATCATGTTTTGTTGAAGTTACCGGCAACTGGCAAAAGCCTTATGGTTATCTCTCTATTGCATAAGATGCAAGCGCCAAATAATTGTTTTACTTTATCGCTATGCGATAGCAATAGTTGCAAGAGTAATTGTTGGTGAGACAACCATGTGATGACACATTGATATAGATCAAGATGATGGAGATCATGGTGTCATACCGGTGACGGTAGAGATCATGACAGTACTTTGGAGATGGAGATCAAAGGCGCAAGATGATGATGGCCATATCATGTCACATATTTTGATTGCATATGATGTTTATCTTTTTATACATCTTATTTTGCTTAGTTTGACGGTAGCATTTTAAGATGATCTCTCACTAATTATCAAGAAGTGTTCTCCCTGAGTATGCACCATTGCGAAAGTTCTTCGTGCTGAGACACCACGTGATGATCGTGTGTGATAGGCTCTACGTTCAAATACAACGGGTGCAAAACAGTTACACACGCGGAATACTCAGGTTATACTTGACGAGCCAAGCATATACAGATATGGCCTCGGAACACGGAGACCGAAAGGTCGAGTGTGAATCATATAGTAGATATGATCAACATAGTGATGTTCACCAATGAAACTACTCCATCTCACGTGATGATCGGACATGGTTTAGTTGATTTGGATCACGTGATCACTTAGAGGATTAGAGGGATGTCTATCTAAGTGGGAGTTCTTATGTAATATGATTAATTGAACTTAAATTTATCATGAACTTAGTCCTGTTAGTATTTTGCAAATTATGTTGTAGATCAATAGCTCGCGTTGTTGCTTCCATGTGTCTATTTTGATATGTTCCTAGAGAAAATTGTGTTGAAAAATGTTAGTAGCAATGATGCGGATTGGATCCGTGATCTGAGGTTTATTCTCATTGCTGCACAGAAGAATTATGTCCTTGATGCACCGCTAGGTGATGGGCCTATTGCAGGAGCAGATACAGACGTTATGAACGTTTGGCTAGCTCAATATGATGACTACTTGATAGTTTAGTGCACCATGCTTAACAGCTTAGAATTGGGACTTCAAAGACGTTTTGAACGTCATGGACCATATGAGATGTTCCAGGAGTTGAAGTTAATATTTCAAGCAAACACCCAAGTTGAGAGATATGAAGTCTCCAACAAGTTCTATAGCTAAAAGATGGAGGAGAATCGCTCAACTAGTGAGCATGTGCTCAGATTGTCTGGGTACTACAATCGCTTGAATCAAGTGGGAGTTAATCTTCCAGATAAAATAGTGATTGACAGAATTCTCTAGTCACCATCACCAAGTTAGTAGAACTTCGTGATGAACTATAATATGCAAGGGATAACGGAAACGATTCCCAAGCTCTTCGTGATGCTAAAATCTACGAAGGTAGAAATCAAGAAAAACATCAAGTGTTGATGGTAGACAAAACCTTTAGTTTCAAGAAAAGGGCAAAAGGAAGAAGGGGAACTTCAAGAAGAACGGCAAGCAAATTGCTGCTCAAGTGAAGAAACCCAAGTCTGGTCCTAAGCCTGAGAACTAAGTGCTTATACTGCAAAGGGACTGGTCACTGGAAGCGGAACTACCCCAAGTGATTGGCGGATAAAAAGGATGGAAAAGTGAACAAAAGTATATTTGATATACATGTTATTGATGTGTACTTTACTAGTGTTTATAGCAACCCCTCAGTATTTGATACTGGATCAGTTGCTAAGAGTAGTAACTCGAAACAGGAGTTGCAGAATAAACAGAGACTAGTTAAGGGTGAAGTGACGATGTGTGTTGGAAGTAGTTCCAAGATTGATATGATCATCATCGCACACTCCCCTATACTTTCGGGATTAGTATTGAACCTAAATAAGTGTTATTTGGTTTTTGCGTTGAGCATGAATATGATTTGATCATGTTTATTGCAATACGGTTATTCATTAAAGTCTGAGAATAATTGTTGTTCTGTTTACATGAATAAAACCTTCGATGGTCATACACCCAATGAAACAAGTTCATTGGATCTCGATCGTAGTGATACACATATTCATAATATTGAAACCAAAAGATGCAAAGTTAATAATGATAATGCAACTTATTTGTGGCACTGCCGTTTAAGTCATATTGGTGTAAAGCGCATGAAGAAACTCCATGCTGATGGGCTTTTGGAATCACTTGATTATGAATCACTTGATGCTTGCGAACCATGCCTTATGGGCAAGATGACTAAAACGTTGTTCTCCGGAACAATGAAGCAAGCAACAGATTTGTTGGAAATCATACATACTGATGTATGTGGTCCGATGAATATTAAGGCTTGCAGCAGGTATCATTATTTTCTGACCTTCATAGATGATTTGAGCAGATATGGGGATATCTACTTGATGAAACATAAGTCTGAAACATTTGAACAGTTCAAAGAATTTCAGAGTGAAGTGGAAAATCATCGTGACAAGAAAATAAAAGTTTCTACGATATGATCGCAGAGGTAAAATATTTGAGTTACGAGTTTGGCCTTCAATTAAAACAATGTGAAATAGTTTCACTACTCACGCCACCTGGAACACCATAGTGTAATGGTGTGTCTGAACATCATAACCGTACTTTATTAGATATAGTGCGATCTATGATGTCTCTTACCGATCTACCACTATAATTTTGGGGTTATGCATTAGAGACAGCTGCATTCACGTTAAATAGGGCACCATCTAAATCCGTTGAGACGACACCATGTGAACTATGGTTTGGCAAGAAAACTAAGCTGTCGTTTCTTAAAGTTTTGGGTTGTGATGCTTATGTGAAAAAGTTTCATCCTGACAAGCTCAAACCCAAATCGGAGAAATATGTCTTCATAGCATATCCAAAGGAGACTGTTGGGTACAGCTTCTATCACAGATCCGAAGGCAAGACATTCGTTGCTAAGAATGGATCCTTTCTAGAGAAGGAGTTTCTCTCGAAAAGAATTGAGTGGGAGGAAAGTAGAACTTGATGAGGTAACTGTACCTCCTCCCTTATTGGAAAGTAGTACATCACAGAAACCGGTTTCTGTGACACCTACACCAATTAGTGAGGAAGCTAATGATGATGATCATGAAACTTCAGATCAAGTTACTACCGAATCTCGTAGGTAAACCAGAGTGAGATCCGCACCAGAGTGGTACAGTAATCCTGTTCTGGAAGTCATGTTACTAGACCATGACGAACTTGCGAACTATGAGAAAGCGATGATGAGCCCAGATTCCGCAAAATGGCTTGAAGCCATGAAATCTGAGATGGGATCCATGTATAAGAACAAAGTGTGGACTTTGGTTGACTTGCCCGATGATCGGCAAGCAATTGAGAATAAATGGATCTTCAAGAAGAAGACTGACGCTGACGGTAATATTACCATCTACAAAGCTCGACTTGTCGCAAAAGGGTTTCGGCAAGTTCAAGGGGTTGACTACGATGAGACCTTCTCACCCGTAGCGATGCTTAAGTCTGTCCGAATCATGTTAGCAATTGCCGCATTTTATGATTATAAAATTTGGCAGATGGATAAACAAAACTGCATTCCTTAATGGATTTATTAAAGAAGAGTTGTATGTGATGCAACAAGATGGTTTTGTCAATCCTAAAGGTGCTAACAAAATATGCAAGCTCCAGCGATCCATTTATGGACTGGTGCAAGCATCTCGGAGTTGGAATATACGCTTTGATAAGTTGATCAAAGCATATAGTTTTATACAGACTTGCGGTGAAGCCTGTATTTACAAGAAAGTGAGTGGGAGCACTACAACATTTCTGATAAGTATATGTGAATGACATATTGTTGATCGAAAATAATGTAGAATTATTCTGCAAAGCATAAAGGAGTGTTTGAAAGGAGTTTTTCAAAGAAAGACCTCGGTGAAGCTGCTTACATATTGAGTATCAAGATCTATAGAGATAGATCAAGACACTTGATAAGTTTTTTCAATGAGTACATACCTTGACAAG
Organism: Triticum monococcum; assembly: GCA_034509565.1. NCBI lineage: Eukaryota > Viridiplantae > Streptophyta > Magnoliopsida > Poales > Poaceae > Triticum > Triticum monococcum. The sequence goes on along the minus strand of CM067843.1, from coordinate 745,015,306 downwards.
ATTTTGAAGTAGTTCAAAATGGAACAGTCAAAGAAAAAGTTTCTTGCCTGTGTTACAAGGTGTGAAGTTGAGTAAGACTCAAAGCCCGACCATGGCAGAAGATAGAAAGAGAATGAAAGTCATTCCCTATGCCTCAGTCATAGGTTCTATAAAGTATGCCATGCTGTGTACCAGATCTATTGTATACCATACACTGTGTTAAGAGAGGGAGTACAATAGTGATCTAGGAGTAGATCAATGGACAACGGTCAAAATTATCCTTACTGGAATAAGGATATGTTTCTCGATTATGGAGGTGACAAAAGGTTCGTCGTAAAGGGTTACGTCGATGCAAGTTTTGACACTGATCCAGATGACTCTAAGTCTCAATCTGGATACATATTGAAAGTGGGAGCAATTAGCTAGAGTAGCTCCATGCAGAGCATTGTTGACATAGAAATTTGCAAAATACATGCGGATCTGAATGTGGCAGACTCGTTGACTAAACTTCTCTCACAAGCAAAACATGATCACTTTTTGGGTCTTAATCACACAGCGATGTGAACTAGATTATTGAATCTAGTAAACCCTTTGGCTGTTAGTCACATGGAGATGTGAACCAATCACATAAAGATGTGAACTATTGATGTTAAATCACATGGCGATGTGATCTAGATTATTGACTCTAGTGCAAGTGGGAGACTGAAGGAAATATGCCCTAGAGGCAATAATAAAGTTATTATTTATTTCCTTATATCATGATAAATGTTTATTATTCATGCTAGAATTGTATTAACCGGAAACATAATACATGTGTGAATACACAGACAAACAGAGTGTCACTAGTATGCCTCTACTTGACTAGCTCGTTAATCAAAGATGGTTATGTTTCCTAACCATGGACAAAGAGTTGTTATTTGATTAACGGGATCACATCATTAGTTGAATGATCTGATTGACATGACCCATTCCATTAGCTTAGCACCCGATCTTTAGTATGTTGCTATTGCTTTCTTCCTGACTTATACATGTTCCTATGACTATGAGATTATGCAACTCCCGTTTGCCGGAGGAACACTTTGTGTGCTACCAAACGTCACAACGTAACTGGGTGATTATAAAGGAGCTCTACAGGTGTCTCCAAAGGTACATGTTGGGTTGGCGTATTTCGAGATTAGGATTTGTCACTCCGAATGTCGGAGAGGTATCTCTGGGCCCTCTCGGTAATGCACATCACTTAAGCCTTGCAAGCATTGCAACTAATGAGTTAGTTGCGGGATGATGTATTACGGAACGAGTAAAGAGACTTGCCGGTAACGAGATTGAAATAGGTATTGGATACCGACGATCGAATCTCAGGCAAGTAACATACCGATGACAAAGGGAGCAACATATGTTGTTATGCGGTCTGACCGATAAAGATCTTCGTAGAATATGTAGGAGCCAATATGGGCATCCAGGTCCCGCTATTGGTTATTGACCGGAGACATGTCTCGGTCATGTCTACATTGTTCTCGAACCATAGGGTCCGCACGCTTAAGGTTTCAATGACAGTTATATTATGAGTTTTGATGTACCGAAGGAGTTCGGAGTCCCGGATGAGATCGGGGACATGACGAGGAGTCTCGAAATGGTCGAGACGTAAAGATCGATATATTGGACGACTATATTCGGACATCGGAAAGGTTCTGAGTGGTTCGGGTATTTTTCGGAGTATCGGAGAGTTACGGGAATACGGGGGAAAAGTATTGGGCCTTATTGGGCCATACGGGAAAGAGAGAGGGGCTGCCTAGGGCAGGCCGCGCGCCCCCCAAGGCCTAGTCCGAATTGGACTAGGGGGAGGGGCTGCGCCCCCTCCTTCCTTCCCTTCTCCTTTCCTCTTCCTTGTCTCCTACTCCTACTACATGGAAGGAATCCTAGTTGGACTAGGAAAGGGGGAATCCTACTCCCGGTGGGAGTAGGACTCCCTAGGGCGCGCCATAGAGAGGGCCGGCCCTCCCCTCCTCCACTCCTTTATATACAGGGGCAGGGGGCACCCCATAGACACACAAGTTGATCTTCGTGATCGTTCCTTAGCCGTGTGCGGTGCCCCCCTCCACGATATTACACCTCGGTCATATTGTAGCGGTGCTTAGGCGAAGCCCCGCGATGGTTGAACATCAAGATCGTCACCACGCCGTCGTGCTGACGGAACTCCTCCCCAAAGCTTTGCTGGATCGGAGCCCGGGGAGCATCATCGAGCTGAACGTGTGCCAAGAACTCGGAGGTGCCGGAGTAATGGTGCTTGGATCGGTTGGACCGGGAAGACGTACGACTACTTCCTCTACGTTGCGTCAACGCTTCCGCTTCGGTCTACGAGGGTACGTAGACAACACTCTCCCCTCTCGTTGCTATGCATCACCATGATCTTGCGTGTGCGTAGGAATTTTTTTGAAATTACTACGTTCCCCAACAAAGACTCCAAGAAAGTTCTGGCCTGAAGCCATTGATACTGCATGCCATATCATCAACCGTGTTTATCTTCATAAGCTTCTGAACAAGACATCCTATGAGCTCCTTACTGGCAAGAAGCCAAATGTCAGTTACTTCAGAGTATTTGGCGCCAGGTGCTGGATCAAGGATCCACATCACACTTCAAAATTTGCACCAAAAGTACTTGAAGGTTTTATGCTTGGATATGGAAAGGATTCGCACTCCTACAGAGTCTTCAACCTTTTTCACTATAAAGTGGTTGAAACAGTGGATGTGCGGTTTGATGAGACGAACGGCTCACAAAGAGAGCACCTGCCAAATGTGCTAGATGAAGTTCTATCTAGTGAATCAATCAAACTTATGGGAACTGGAGAGATCATACCGTCTGAAGCTCAGCCTGAAGAGGAACTTATCATCTCCGCACCTGATCAACCTGAAGACAATGCTCAGCCTGAAGACAATCCCTCTAACGATGACAATGATCAGCAAGAGCAAAATCTTCGTCTTGTACATCCTCGTGTTGCAAATGAAGTACAGATTGAGAGAATAATTGATAGCATCAATGCACCAGGTCCACTCACTCGTTCAAGGGCAACACAGCTAGCAAATTTCTGTGGGCACTTCGCATTTGTCTCAATATCTGAACCCAAGAAAGTTGAAGAAGCCTTCTTGGAACCTGAATGGATTCAAGCTATGCAAGAAGAGCTTCAACAGTTTGAGCTGAATAATGTATGGGAACTGGTTAAGCATCCTGATCCTCGCAAGCACAATATAATAGGCACCAAATGGATATATCGCAACAAGCAAGATGAGCATGGTCAAGTTGTCAGAAACAAAGCTCATCTCGTTGCTCAAGGATACACTCAAGTTGAAGGGATTGACTTCGATGAAACATTTGCTCCTGTGGCTAGACTTGAAGCCATACGCATACTGCTGGCCTATGCAAATCATCATAACATTCTTCTGTATCAAATGGATGTGAAGAGCGCCTTTCTCAATGGCAAGATTGAAGAAGAAGTGTATGTTGCACAACCGCCTGGCTTTGAAGATCCAAAACATCCTGACATGGTGTGCAAGCTTAAACAAGGCACTGTACGGCCTCAAACAAGCCCCTCGAGCTTGGTATGACACACTCAAATACTTCCTGAAGAGCAAAGGCTTCAAACCTGGTTCCCTCGATCCCACTCTCTTCACGAAGACATATGATGGTGAACTGTTTGTGTGCCAAATATATGTGGATGACATTATCTTCGGCTGCACCAATCAGAAATACACTGACGAGTTTGGATATATTATGCAAGAGCAATATCAGATGTCCATGATGGGTGAGCTGAAGTTCTTCCTTGGTCTTCAAATACATCAGCAACACAACGACATCTTCATATCTCAAGAGAAGTATCTCAAAGATTGCCTGAAGAAATTTGGGATGCAAGACTGCAAAGGCTTCACAACTCCAATGTCAGCCAAACATCATCTTTGTCCCGACAACAATGGTAAAGAGTTCGATCAAAAGGTATACCGCTCCATGATTGGGTCTTTACTTTATCTATGTGCATCTAGGCCAGATATTATGCTTAGTGTTTGCATGTGTGCTCGATTCCAAGCAGCACCAAAGGAATCGCATCACTTAGCTTTGAAGCGAATTCTTCGATATTTGGCTCACACCCCAACATTAGGATTATGGTATCCTAAGGGCTCAGAGTTTGATCTGGTTGGATTCTCGGATGCTGATTATGCTGGTGACAAGGTGGATCGCAAGTCCACATCAGGCACATGTCATTTTCTGGGACGATCACTTGTATGTTGGTCTTCAAAGAAGCAGAACTGTGTATCTCTCTCCACTGCTGAATCTGAATACATTGCTGCTGGATCTTGCTGCGCTCAGCTTCTGTGGATGAAGCAAACACTCAAAGACTATGGCATTCATCTGAAGCAAGTGCCACTCTACTGCGACAATGAAAGCGCCATCAAGATTGCCAACAACCCAGTTCAGCACTCGGAGACAAAGCACATTGAAATTCGTCATCACTTTCTCAGAGATCATGTCGTGGAGGAAGATATTGATATCATACACGTCAACACTGAAGAGCAATTGGCAGATATCTTCACCAAGCCCTTGGATGAGAAGAGATTTTGCAAGTTACGGTGTGAGCTAAATATCTTGGAATCCTCAAATATCCTATGATCAAGCACACATCCTAAGACTTGTGCATATTGATGACTTAGATGTGCAACACACGAAGTAAAGTATATCTTCAATCAATGAAGACATACATTCTAAGTGTGAATACATTAATGTGGAATATGACTTCGGAGCGCCACGATAATTATGCGCCGTGTCCGGGTCTAATACTTCCTATACGGTGGGTAACGCCATCACCAAATTCTTCTGTTTGAAGTGTTTCACCCATGCGTTACATTTGCTATGTCTTCACATTTGGTTTGGCTTCAATCTCAACCTGTCTTCATGATTATCTTCACTATGTTGATTATATATATATATATATACTAGTGTTCTGTCCTCTACAGCATTCACTTATAGCTATGTCTTCTTGTTGAAGCTTTTAAACTAAGTGAATGTGATCGGACCCTAACCTCTATATGCTTTGTATCTCAAACTCTATCTCTCCAAATCATATGCATTCTCTTGAAATTGTTGAAGGAAATATGCCCTAGAGGCAATAATAAAGTTATTATTTATTTCCTTATATCATGATAAATGTTTATTATTCATGCTAGAATTGTATTAACCGGAAACATAATACATGTGTGAATACATAGACCAACAGAGTGTCACTAGTATGCCTCTACTTGACTAGCTCGTTAATCAAAGATGGTTATGTTTCCTAACCATGAACAAAGAGTTGTTATTTGATTAACGAGGTCACATCATTAGTTGAATGATCTGATTGACATGACCCATTTCATTAGCTTAGCACCCGATTGTTTAGTATGTTGCTATTGCTTTCTTCATGACTTATACATGTTCCTATAACTATGAGATTATGCAACTCCCGTTTACCGGAGGAACACTTTGGGTACTACCAAATGTCACAACGTAACTGGGTGATTATAAAGGAGTACTACAGGTGTCTCCAATGGTAGATGTTGGGTTGGCGTATTTCGAGATTAGGGTTTGTCACTCCGATTGTCAGAGAGGTATCTCTGGGCCCTCTCGGTAATACACATCACATAAGCCTTGCAAGCATAATAACTAAGATGTTAGTTATGAGATGATGTATTACGGAACGAGTAAAGAGACTTGCCAGTAACGAGATTGAACTAGGTATTGGATACCGACGATCGAATCCCGGGCAAGTAACATACCGATAACAAAGGGAACAATGTATGTTGTTATGCGGTCTGACCGATAAAGATCTTCGTAGAATATGTAGGAACCAATATGGGCATCCAGGTCCCGCTATTGGTTATTGACCGGAGACGTGTCTCGGTCATGTCTACATTGTTCTCGAACCGTAGGGTCCGCACGCTTAACGTTACGATGACAGTTATTATGAGTTTATGCATTTTGATGTACCGAAGGTTGTTCGGAGTCCCGGATGTGATCACGGACATGACGAGGAGTCTGGAAATGGTCGAGACGTAAAGATTGATATATTGGAAGCCTATGTTTGGACACCGGAAGTGTTCCGGGTGAAATCGGGATTTTACCGGATTACCGGGAGGGTTACCGGAACCCCCCGGGAGCCAAATGGGCCAACATGGGCCTTAGTGGAAAGGTGAGAGGGCAGCCCACATAGGGCTGCGCCTCCCCCTCTCCCTAGTCCTATCAGGACTAGGAGAGGGGCCGGCCACCTCTCTCTTTCACTTCCCTCTTGAGGAAACCTAGTTTGACTAGGATTGGAGGGGGGAGTCCTACTCCCGGTAGGAGTAGGACTCCTCCTGCGCCTCCCACCTTGGCCGGCCAGCTCCTCCTCCTCCATCCTTTATATACGGGGGCAGGGGACACCCCAAGACACACAAGTTGATCCTTGAGATCGTTCCTTAGCCGTGCGCGGTGCCCCCTGCCACCAAATTCCACCTCGATCATATCGTTGTAGTGCTTAGGCGAAGCCCTACGTCGGTAGTACATCAAGATCGTCACCACGCTGTCATGCTGACGGAACTCTTCCTCGACGCTTTGGTGGATCGGAGCCCGAGGATCGTCATCGACCTGAACGTGTGCTAAGAACTCGGAGGTGCCGGAGTAACGGTGCTTGGATCGGTCGGATCGGGAAGAAGACGTACGACTACTTCCTCTACGTTGTGTGATCGCTTCCGCAGTCGGTCTGCGTTGGTACGTAGACAACACTCTCCCCTCTCGTTGCTATGCATCACCATGATCTTGCGTGTGCGTAGGAAAATTTTCGAAATTACTACGTTCCCCAACAGTGGCATCCGAGCCTAGGTTTTATGGTTTGATGTTATTTGCACGAGTAGAACACAAGTGAGTTGTGGGCGATACAAGTCATACTGCCTACCAGCATGTCATACTTTGGTTCGGCGGTATTGTTGGACGAGACGATCCGGACCAACCTGAAGGAAATATGCCCTAGAGGCAATAATAAAGTTATTATTTATTTCCTTATATCATGATAAATGTTTATTATTCATGCTAGAATTGTATTAACCGGAAACATAATACATGTGTGAATACATAGACCAACAGAGTGTCACTAGTATGCCTCTACTTGACTAGCTCGTTAATCAAAGATGGTTATGTTTCCTAACCATGAACAAAGAGTTGTTATTTGATTAACGAGGTCACATCATTAGTTGAATGATCTGATTGACATGACCCACTTCATTAGCTTAGCACCCGATCGTTTAGTATGTTGCTATTGCTTTTCTTCATGACTTATACATGTTCCTATGACTATGAGATTATGCAACTCCCGTTTACCGGAGGAACACTTTGGGTACTACCAAACGTCACAACGTAACTGGGTGATTATAAAGGAGTACTACAGGTGTCTCCAAAGGTAGATGTTGGGTTGGCGTATTTCGAGATTAGGGTTTGTCACTCCGATTGTCGGAGAGGTATCTCTGGGCCCTCTCGGTAATACACATCACATAAGCCTTGCAAGCATAATAACTAAGATGTTAGTTATGAGATGATGTATTACGGAACGAGTAAAGAGACTTGCCAGTAACGAGATTGAACTAGGTATTGGATACCGACGATCGAATCTCGGGCAAGTAACATACCGATAACAAAGGGAACAACGTATGTTGTTATGCGGTCTGACCGATAAAGATCTTCGTAGAATATGTAGGAACCAATATGGGCATCTAGGTCCCGCTATTGGTTATTGACCGGAGACGTGTCTCGGTCATGTCTACATTGTTCTCGAACCGTAGGGTCCGCACGCTTAACGTTACGATGACAGTTATTATGAGTTTATGCATTTTGATGTACCGAAGGTTGTTCGGAGTCCCGGATGTGATCACAGACATGACGAGGAGTCTCGAAATGGTCGAGACGTAAAGATTGATATATTGGAAGCCTATGTTTGGACACCGGAAGTGTTCCGGGTGAAATCGGGATTTTACCGGATTACCGGGAGGGTTACCGGAACCCCCCGGGAGCCAAATGGGCCAACATGGGCCTTAGTGAAAAGGTGAGAGGGCAGCCCACATAGGGCTGCGCCTCCCCCCCTCTCCCTAGTCCTATTAGGACTAGGAGAGGGGCCGGCCACCTCTCTCTTTCACTTCCCTCTTGAGGAAACCTAGTTGGACTAGGATTGGAGGGGGGAGTCCTACTCCCGGTAGGAGTAGGACTCCTCCTGCGCCTCCCACCTTGGCTGGCCAGCTCCTCCTCCTCCATCCTTTATATACGGGGGCAGGGGACACCCCAAGACACACAAGTTGATCCTTGAGATCGTTCCTTAGCCGTGTGCGGTGCCCACTGCCACCAAATTCCACCTCGATCATATCGTTGTAGTGCTTAGGCGAAGCCCTGCGTCGGTAGTACATCAAGATCGTCACCACGCCGTCGTGCTGACGGAACTCTTCCTCGATGCTTTGCTGGATCGGAGCCCGAGGATCGTCATCGAGCTGAACGTGTGCTAAGAACTCGGAGGTGCCGGAGTAACGGTGCTTGGATCGGTCGGATCGGGAAGAAGACGTACGACTACTTCCTCTACGTTGTGTGATCGCTTCCGCAGTCGGTCTGCGTTGGTACGTAGACAACACTCTCCCCTCTCGTTGCTATGCATCACCATGATCTTGCGTGTGCGTAGGAAAATTTTCGAAATTACTACGTTCCCCAACAATTGTCGAATGTCTTCTCTACGTCCTTGTCAGCAGAAGATACATAGACAAACATTAAGTCTGCTTTCAATGCTAATTCCTTCACCTGAAACCCGGAGAAGTGGGAACGACCACCCGACAATCCAGGCGTGCATGGGAACGTGGAACAACCTCCGATATGTTGCATGATGGCCACGTGTCCTTCAGATGTGAATCGCCAGGGGCACCTGTGTAATAACACCGTGCCGTCCCTGTCCCTATAAATACACGCCTCACCACAGTCATTATCCTTCTTTCACTCTCGCACAAACCCTAGCGCCACCGCTAGCCCTTGACGATGCCGGCGACGAAGCGCTTAGCTGCCGCGACCTCTCGGACACCGTCTTCACGCCGGCCGCGGACATCGTCTTCTCCGCCGTCGCCGTAGGTGTCCTCCGTCGCCAAGTTAGGACACGGACGATCGAACTGCTCGGCCTCATCTCCCTCTCCGTCTAGCAGTTCTTCATGTGCTAAATAAAACTTCCTTTTTACGGCCCCTTTGATCCTATAGATTCATCACTTTCTGCCACAAGAAGTTTCTATTCACACAAGTTGGATCTATTTCATACTGCATCTCATAATATGCCTAGTATGTTCACTTATGCTTCACAAAGTAGTTAGATTCCTCACTTGTATTGATCCATGGATTCGTACAAATCTGGAACCAACTCTTTATCTATGAGTGAATGTCTTCGCACGTTGAGGTCAATGTCTTCTAAACTGATTTATCTTCAAAATCTTTTGAGAATGCATATGACCTCTTCCCCTTCCCTCGCACCTTAATGCTGTCACAGGTACATGTCCGTCGGAGAATCCCTTGGTTCTCATAGTCTGCATTCATTTGCAGAATTCTTACAGCATCATATAAATTCTCCCGAAGCCAGTTCCTGTTTGTCCAGCAAGTGAAAGCCTTTGAAGCCTTTGAACGTGTTGAAGCCATTCAGTTTAAAGTTCATGGCTGCAGAGAAATCAGTAAGGAAGGGTGGTAGAAAGCATCGAGGTGAAACATCAAGAGATCTGCCCGATGACCTCTCAGAGCTGTACAAGACAGATCCAGAAGAGGATTACAATCAGCGCAAGACACGAATCCAATGGATTCAACGATATTGGGCAGAACAGTGGTTCAAGTAGAGGTTTGTGACCAAGGAATATGCTGAGAAGAATGCCATCAAGCGACCATGGGGAGACATCCTATACAGAAATCTTCAACCCAGGTCCAGAGATGAAGCCATTGAACAAGGCTTCTATCCCTGCATGGTCTGTGGACCACAACCTGCGGATGCTGACCCATCGTCATTGCTATGGTGTTGTGACGATAATCTGTACAAGTGCAACTTCCAGTTTGCCCAGAATTCGGCGAAGCAGAACAAGAAGTCATTGGGACTAGACTTCAACCCTGGTCCCTCTGCTCCCCGTGTCGATGGCACCCGCGAAGCTGAACCCAATCTTGTTGGGCCCTTCTACAACCTGGAAGGTCTCATCACTCATATCATGGTTCAAGGGACAGCCGTGGATGAGCCTGCAGATGACGCTGAATCTGATGAAGCGCCTGCACCACCGAAGCCAAAGAAACTGAAGCAGCCTAAAGCTTCAAAGCCTGCCCCAGCACCAAAAATCTCACGGGCGAAGCCACTGGCTACTGCACCTCCTGAAGACAGTGTGCAGTCTAAAGATTTGTCATGCATATCCAAGCCCTCGAGAGTAAAGATGCCTTTGCAACACACCAGCCAAGAACTGACTGCTGCTGCTATTCTGCGCAACGACGCCATTGATCTGTCCAGTGATGAAGATCTTGCAGATGACGCTCTTGAGCAACTGATCAAGAGCAAAGAAGAAGTAAAAATCTTCAATGATTTGCCTCTCTTTGACGTGGCAATCATCCACAACTTCATTGATGAGTGGTTTGACACGCCCAACCTCAGCTTTGATGATCTGCAACTTCCAATTGGCCTCAGTGTCGCCTTCCATGGCGCCATTGCTTCAGAGCTAGCTCTAGCTCAGCGCATCGTCGAACTGAAGCAAAAGATTCACTTTGAGAAAGCTCAGTTCAAGAAGCACATGGCCAAGCTCAGCGTGCAAGAGGTCAAAAACTTCAAGATCATGCTGCACGAGCTCAAAGAAGCCTTTCTCAAGAAGCATGAAAAAGCTCAAGGTTCTCGTGAGCGCATGAAGAGCCTGGCTGACAAGTGTGTGCAAGCCTACAATGAGGCTGAGAAGCGGAAGGCTCTTGGTCATCCTGGCATCGATCCCAGGATGGCTGCAAAGAAGAAGAAGAAGCCAGCTGCGGCCGAACCCGAAGCCCCAAGGCAGGAAGCACATCCCATTGTCTTCCCAGCCAGCATGACCGGCTCGAAGCCAAAGGTCAGGTCAACCGCTTCAGAACTGAAGAAGACGAGGCATGCTGAGGCTGAAGCGAGAAAGAGGAAACATCCTAAAGCCTCTGATGCTGCTCCCTCCAAGAAGAAGCGCAAGACCAAGAAGGATCGGGCTGCTCCCACAGAGCCCTGAGTTGTTGAACCTATCTCAATGCTTCGCCCTGCATCTGCACAACAAGAGCACCAACTGATTGTCCATGAGCCTGCTTCCACAGAGGCTCATGAAGCTGAAGACATTCCAGCAGTTGATCCCACCGATGCTGAAGACATTGGTCACCATGACAATGTTGAAGATGATGTAGTTCTTCCTCAGATCGAGCACCAACCGGTATCATATCATGTGCTTACGCACAGCGAACTCATCATCATTGGTCGTCCTCTGACGCCAATTGCATAGGATGCATCATGGGCTGATCACCCACAACAACAAGTCACACCACCCCGGCAAGAAGAAGAAGATGACTTTGAGGCCCAGCTAACTCCATCTCCAACGGCGTCGCCAGCATTACGCAGGCTTCGCAAAGGACCAAGGTCTCAAGTCCCTCTTTCAAGTGTTCCAGAAGGATAAGTGCCCCACCAATCTGTTACACGTCAAGTGTTTCCAGATGCCACTCCTACTGTGAATGTCTCCGAGTCTGAGGCTAAAGCTGCTGAAGACATTTCGGCTGCATCAGCCGATGACACACAAGAAGAAGAACGTGTCCCTACTCCCCCCATTACTAAAGAAGCTGTTCTCGAGGAGAACATGTCTGTGCCCGACCCTCCAGCTCATCAAGTGGAGGTTGAGAATCTCGAGGCTGCCACCACCAATACAAATGAAGCCAATGACATTGTCATGGCTGAAGCAAATGTGGAGCCTGCACCAACCAATGTGCCATAAGTCAATGAAGCCAATGATTCAACTGCTCCTGTTCCTGCGCCTGCTGCTGGTCCTCAGTTTTACTATCATGTTGAGCACAGACCTCAGGTACAGAAGCTAATGCCAAGGTTGCCCAGGTTTCCAGGTCCTGCATCAGCACCCGGATCCTTTAATGTCAATGGCTTCAAAGCAGACAACACCTTATTCAATAGCGCCAAGAACCCCTACTCAAGGGAAAGAATATCTTCTGATTGGTTCTGGAGCTATCCGCAGCGAAGTTATTACTCATGCATTCTGTACAATCAAGGTCGCATTTTTTCTCATATGCGTCTTGATACTGAAGCCATAGCTGGTCTGCCTTGCTTGGAAGAAGCTCTGGATTGCTTCAAAGAGTCTGGATTGTTGCCGTTCGTCACCGACCAAGAGCACTGGAACGAAGAATTGTTGATCCAATTCTATGCCACTCTTCACATTCGTGGCTACAACAAAGATTCGAAGACTTGGGTCCTTGAGTGGATGACCGTCAATGTTCATCACGAAGCCAAAGCCTTTGATATCATTGAGCTCACTGGTCTGCCCACTCCTGGAGATCTTTATGAACCTGGTTGTCAGCTTCACAGTGCAGCTATGGAGAGCATCTTTCAGAAGCCTGAACCAAACATGAGTCAGATGCTTAGCATGATGAAGCCTTTGCCTCCAGATGCTGCATATCCTAAGGAGTTCTTTGTTGAAGACCTTTAGTATTTGCCACACACTATCTATCACATTATCAGGCGAACTCTCTGGCCCATCAAATGACATTCCCCACATGCAAAGCTGGAAGGTGCAATGAAGACTTTGGTCTTTTATATTCTTCACGGCAAATGCTTCAATGCACAAGACTTCTTCATCCGCCAACTTGCTACATCAGGATCTGGTCTTTTTGGCTTGAAGTTTTACGCTCCATGGATAATGCGGCTGATCAAACTACACTCAGCTGTCTCATATCAGCCCTCTGCTCGCAATCATCGGATCTTTCTGCCTGACGTTGATATGTCCGTTGAAGCCATCTATCCAGAGCCTGCCAAGAAGCCTCTTAGTCTTCAGAATGCTGAGCATCAAAGCTTCTCTCAAAACATTGAAGGAGTTGAAGCAGTCACTCGTGTTTATCCTCTGGCTGGTACTACACGCGCACCTCATCGTGCCCTCACTAAAGCCACTGAAAGCACCATTGCCCAATGGCCCAAGAAGCGATCTCGTGTTCTCAATGACCGAGAGCTTCTGGTTGCCCTTCATCAGAAACATGATAGGCATCATGACTGGCTGAAGCGCCAAATGCAAAGCCTCTTGGTGTATGTCAACCGCATTCAAAATTTTGCCACCAAGAATGCCTTTGTTACCCATGAAACCTGTCGGCGTACATGGAAAGGGCTGACGCTTATGTGTTCTGAAGATGATCTTCAAGAGGATGGCTTCTCTGAACATTTCAAGTTTGACACCACACCTCTAAGAAGGACTGTGCTGTGACGAACTCCGTCTCTTGAAGACTCTAAGTTCTCTTCCTCCGCGGCAACTATGAATGCCAGAGTGATCGAGGACGAAGACGATGCCACTTCACCGCCCCCTACTTCTGCACGCATCGACACTGCCCCGAGTTCGTCTGCACCGCCGAACAACACCGACGACCTTGCTGCTTCACCTACTCCTCATGGGAACGAGTAGATGCTCTATGTCTTCAAACCTTTTTGGTCCTTACTGAAAAAGGGGGAGAAGCATATGAGTTTGATAGTCTTCAAGCGGGTCCATATGGGCGGTTGCTTTATGTTTTGCCTAGTGTTTACAACTCTCGTTTTGATACATTTGGTTCTTTGAGTTGTAACACTTAAACTCGATGGTCGTCTGCTACTTATTTGCAATTCTGTGATGCGATGATAAATTCCGCATGTGCGACGATAAATTCCGCACTTAGATCATTTTTTAGACGTCCATTTTTCATTACGCATATCATTATCTTCACATACTTTTCATGCATGACGAATTGTCATCATAAGTTGAAGAGGATCTCCACAAGTACAACCTGCCATGTGCATTTGCATTCCAAAAGCAAATTACTTATATGCACATCTTCAGGGGGAGCCCTTACAACTTATGAAGACAATTCCCTATCCTTTACAATTTCACATATTATATTCCCCGTTTAAAACATCAACTAGTTTGTCATCAATCACCAAAAAGGGGGAGATTGTAAGTGCATCTAGTGCCACCCCTAGTTGGTTTTGTAATATCGATGACAAACCTAGTTGAGGGACAAATGTGTTTGTGAGAATTGCAGGATAACACAGGTAGAGGTCCCTCATTAATTTGGTTTTCCTACCAGAGATGACCCCTAAAAATGTATGAAGACATTGAAGTCAAAGGTGGTATGTGAAGACATTCACATTGAAGACTATGACAAGAGAAGACATCGCGTGAAGACTATGGAGCGCGAAGACTTAGCAGTTTCGTCATTTTGTGTTTTTCTTTGTTGAGTCATAGGAACCACCGTACTATTAAGTGGGGTCCAAGAGAACCAGTCAGAATGACTGAAGTGATGCTTAACCAAAATCCTATGTCTTCGAGTGAAGACTATGAGAGCAAATCTTGTCCAGAGTTGGATAAGTCAGCCTTGCTTGTAGCCCAAGTAAAGTTGCCGTGTGCGTTTGAAATCTGAACGTTGGAACACGTGTCAGCTCCCTAGTGACCCAGGGTCATTTCGGACAAATCAGGTCGGGTTGCCCAGTGGCTATAAATAGCCCACCCCCTACAACCATAAACGGTTGGCTGCTTAGAGTTAGAGTATGGCTTTTGTCATTTGAGAGCAACCCACCTCGAAGCCTTTGAGAGAGAATTCCTTGCGAGGATAAAGCCGTAAACACCCAGAGCTAAAGAGTGTTAGGCATCACTTAAGTCTTCCTGTCTGTGTGATCTGAAGACTTATTACACTTGAGGACTGTGAATCCTCCAGCCGGTTAGGCGTCGCGTTCTGAGCATCCAAGAGTCATTGTGGATGGCCGGTGAACGAAGTCTGTGAAGGTTTGGAAGTCTACCTTGAAGACTTACCAGAGTGATTGGGCGAGGACTGGGTGTCCTTAGCTCAAGGGGAATAAGGTGAAGACGAGGTATTCTGAGTTGAATCTCAGCCTCCCTAACCAGACGTACAGTTGTCACAGCAACTAGAACTGGTCCAACAAATCATTGTCTTCAACGAGTCACTGGTTTCATCCTTCCCTTCCCTTTACTTATTGTTGGTCCTTGTGAAGTCATTGTACAATTGCATCACCATTTGGCTTCACTGAGTGATTACTTGTTCTGATTGGCTTCACAATATCTTCCTA
Source organism: Triticum monococcum (assembly GCA_034509565.1). Lineage (NCBI taxonomy): Eukaryota > Viridiplantae > Streptophyta > Magnoliopsida > Poales > Poaceae > Triticum > Triticum monococcum. The sequence continues at coordinate 744,999,977 of CM067843.1, read as the reverse complement.
CCTGATCCTTACTGACTAGCTGCTATTAGTCATTGTGCTTTCACTTCATTGAATACTTGACTATGGTTTGCCTAGTGTAGTCTACCTTCCGCTGCATGGTAATAGGTTTATTTCTATCGTTTGTCTTCTAAACTTACATGTTTTGAAGACTTTCATAAAAATCGCCTATTCACCCCCCCTCTTGTTGATCACTAGCACTTTCAAATACTTAGTTGTTTCTTCGTTCTTTTTCTTCTTTGTTGAGTTATAGGAACCACTGTACTGTTAAGTGGGGTCCAAGAGAACCAGTCAGAATGACTGAAGTGATGCTTAACCAAAAATCCTATGTCTTCGAGCGAAGACAATGCGAGCAAATCTTATCCAGAGCTGGATAAGTCAGCTTTGCTTGTAGCCCAAGTAAAGTTACCGTGTGTGTTTGAAATCTGACCGTTGGAACATGTGTCAGTTCCTTAGTGACCCAGGGTTATTTCGGACAAATCAGGTCGGGTTGCCTAGTGGCTATACATAGCCCACCCCCTACAACCATAAACGGTTGGCTGCTCAGAGTTAGTGCATGGCTTTTGTCGTTTGAGAGCAACCCACCTCGAAGCCTTTGAGAGAGAATTCCTGCGAGGATAAAGCCGTAAACACCCAGAGCCAAAGAATGTTAGGCATCACTTAAGTCTTCCTGTCTGTGTGATCTGAAGACTTATTACACTTGAGGACTGTGAATCCTCCAGCCGGTTAGGCGTCGCGTTCTGAGCATCCAAGAGTCATTGTGGATCGCCGGTGAACGAAGTCTGTGAAGGTTTGGAAGTCTACCTTGAAGACTTACCAGAGTGATTGGGCGAGGACTGGGTGTCCTTAGCTAAAGGGGAATAAGGTGAAGACGCGGACTTCTGAGTTGAATCTCAGCCTCCCTAACCAGACGTACAGTTGTCACAGCAACTGGAACTGGTCCAACAAATCATTGTCTTCAACGAGTCATTGGTTTCATCCTTCCATTCCTTTACTTACTATTGGCTCTGGTGAAGTCATTGTATGATTGCATTATCTTTTGTATTCACTTAGTGACTGCTTGTTCTGATTGGCTTCACACTATCTTCCTACCTGATCTATACCGCCTAGCTGCTATTAGTCGTTGTGCTTTCACTTCATTGAATACCTGACATGGCTTGCTTAGTGTAGTCTACCTTCCGCTGCATGATAATAGGTTTATTTCTACCATTTATCTTCGAAACTTCCATGTTTTGAAGACTTTCATAAAAATCGCCTATTCACCCCCTCTAGTCGATCACTAGCACTTTCAATTGGTATCAGAGCAAGGTACTCCCTTGTTCTGTGTGATTTGGTTTAACCACTTGGAGTTTTAGCTATGTCGACTGCAGGGATAATCAAAGTCTCCGCTGCGTGCCCAGTCTTCGATGGAACTGAATATCCCTACTGGAAGAATAAGATGCGCATGCATCTTGAAACCATTGGTGTCGACCTATGGTATGTCGTCAAGAATGGCGTTCCCAAGGCTGGTGAAGGTGTCACTGCTGCTGATGTAAAGAAGTTCGTTCAACTGGACTCCACTGCCAAGAACATCATCTGTGGTCATCTGACCAAAGGGGAGTATGGCCGTGTGAGTGCTTTGGAAACATCCAAACTAGTCTGGGACTGGCTCTCCAAGGTCAACGAAGGCGTCTCAACCCAGAGAGATCAGAGAATCAATGTCATTTGCAACCTCTTCAACCGCTTCAAGAGAAATGACAATGAGAATGTCCAGCTCATGTTTGATCGACTCACTGACATCACATATGAGCTTCAAGCCCTCGGCGCTACTGAGATCACCAAGCATGAAGTCGTCAAGACACTCCTGAGATCACTTGACAGCTCGTTTGACACCCTAGCCCTAATGATTCAAGAACGTCCTGACTTCAAGACACTCGATCCGTCTGACATACTAGAGAGGCTCAACACACATGAGTTTCAGCTTTCTAAGAAAAGAGACATCTACGGTCCCAACTATGGGCGAACTCGTGCCTTGAAGGCAAAAGCTGTCTCCTCATCTGAACAAGAATCTGACATTCTGATGATCCCGAAGACATTGGGAAGGAGCTTGCTATGCTTGTGAAGAAGTTCCAAAAATTCACCAAGAAGAAAGGCTTCAGAAAGTCTTCACGATCAAGCTCAAGGAATGATGAAGCTTCTGCTCATGACTACAAGAAGAGAACATGCCACAAGTGCAAGAAACCTGGCCACTACATCTCTAAGTGTACGCAGTGGGACAATGAGAACAACAACAAGAAGAAGAGCAAGGAGTATGATTCTGATGACAAGAAGAAGAAGAAATACTCAAAGTCTTCTTCCAAGTCTTCCTCAAAGTCTTCATCACACAAGAAGAGCTCATCTGGCAATGCTCGTGCGTTTGTTGGCAAGGAAATGGATTCAGAGGAGGAGTCCGCTTCTGAGGAGGCGGAGGCGGAGTCTGAGGAGGAGTCCGATTCTGGCGTTGCAAGTCTGGCTCCAACATACGTTGCCAAGTCCATCTTCAACACTGAAGACAATGACTACATCACTGACACTGATGCAAATGACAAGGACTACTCCACTCCCACCTACTGCTTCATGGCACGCGGTGCCAAGGTAAACACATGCACTACTCACTATCAAACATCCAGTGAAGATGACTCTGATTGTGGTTCCAAACCCAACTACAAAACACTTGCTAAAATTGCAACTAAACAACAGAAAGCTATGGAACATATTCAAAAACTATTAGACAAAAGCGATGACCTGTTAGACGCTGAAATGACTCGATCTCAGTCCTTAATTGAAGACATAAAAAATCTTCATGTTAAGTATGAGGAACTTGAAAGTCGTCATGAAACGCTCCCAACAACTCATGAAAGCTTTCCTATGATTATCTTCAAAGGAAACAAGATCTTGAGAAATTGAGAGCGGCTCATGAAGATCTTCAAAAGGAAAACGAGTCACTTCGCGCCAAACAGATCAGTTCCGCTCAGGAAGGATTTGAACCACCATGTCTTAAATCCATTGAGCGTGACAACGCTACTTCTGTTGCTGCGTGTTCTACTGCTGCTACTATTGCAATATCTTCAACTGTTGATGTGGCAACTAACCCCTCTGCTGAGGATACCATTGCTATTGCTGATGAAAATGCAAGGTTGAAGACATTGCTTAAAACAGGGATATACAAAAGTCTCAAAGGGCATCATACACTATGTGATGTTCTCAAAAGGCAGATCCTGAACCGAAACCCTAGGAAAGAGGGTCTTGGGTTCGACAGGAAAATAAATACTGATGGCTCTTGCTGGAAACCTGAGCAGTACCCCAAAACCACATGTGTTGCTGCAAAGGAACCCTCAGTGGATCCATCCACCCTGTCAGGCTTCAATTGTGCTAATCCCATTGTTATTGATGAATCCTTTGATGCAAACTATAAACTGTTTAAGAATCAGAATGGTGAAGTGTTTGCCAGGTATATTGGTACTAACTGCAGGAATGGGCCACCTATGAAGAAAGTCTGGGTGCCGAAAAGGTTGCTGGAGAATCTTCCTATGAATGTCGTCATGACACCACAAGTGAAGAAGACAAACCCCAGACCACATGCTTCATATGGTCCAAAGGCTTCATACAGACAAAGGACTCACCTGAGTCACACTAATGCAAATGTTTTGCAGGGAAGCCATACTCAGGCCTATGAATATGAGCGCGTTTCATCAAACCGCCATGTTCATAAGACCAAGAACTACTCTGCTTATTCTTATGAGTACTATTGTCCACCAGCAAGACTTTTTGCTAGGGCTCCAAAGCCAAAGTTCTCAGATGCTGCACTTAGATTCATTGCTTCGAAGCCACCCTTGAAGATGTGGGTGGCTAAGAAAGATTAACTCTCTTTTGCAGGGAAAGGTCTGCAGCCGAGAATCAAATTCGTCTGAAGCTATTGCTGGGGACCTTAAACATCTTGTAGGGCGCAAGATCAAATGCCCAAATGGTCTTATTATGTATTTTGTTCCTGAGTCGCTTGCTGCTTGCCCTATCAGTCCTAACCTCGATCTAAGCTTTCATAATCCACTTGCTCGTCAAATGTTTATGCTTCACAATTCTCTTCGTGAAGCCTATCCCCCTAACTGCACTGTAGGGTACGACACCAGCTGCTTCACCATGGATTATTGATAGTGGGTGTACTAATCACATGACTGGCAAGCGAAGTCTTCTCATGGACTCAACTTTACATCCATCTGACAAAAGTCACATCACATTTGCTGACACTAGTAAAAGCAAGGTATTGGGTCTAGGTAGAGTTGCAATCTCAAGGGATCAACACATGGATAAAGTAATGCTTGTTGAATCCCTTGGTTTCAACTTAATGTCTGTGTCACTAGTAAAAGCAAGGTATTGGGTCTAGGTAGAGTTGCAATCTCAAGGGATCAACACATGGATAAAGTAATGCTTGTTGAATCCCTTGGTTTCAACTTAATGTCTGTGTCAATGCTTTGCAATTTAAACATGATTGTGATATTTGGAAAATATCGTTGCCTTGTTCTAATGGAATCTGACAAGTATCTAGTCTTTGAAGGGTATCGGAAAGATGATTTGTACGTGGTAGATTTCTCAGCAGGACCACAATTTGCCGTATGTCTTCTAGCAAAAGCTTCTGAATGCTGGCTCTGGCATCGAAGGCTAGGGCATGCTGGTATGAGGAACTTGCACACTCTTGCAAGGAAGAAGCATGTCATAGGCATCGAGGGCGTCAAGTTCAAGAAGGATCACTTATGCGGTGCCTGTGAAGCAGGAAAGATGACGAGGGCCAAGCATCCCTCGAAGACAATCATGACAACGACTCAACCCTTCGAACTGCTCCACATGGACCTTTTCGGTCCCACTCATTACTCAATTCTTACTACTACTGCTTGTCTCTATGGCTTTGTCATTGTTGATGATTATTCAAGATATACTTGGGTGCATATAATCCTCTACAAGACTGAAGTGTAGGATGTCTTCAGACGCTTCGCCAATCGATCCATGAACAACTATGGTGTCAAGATCAAGCACATCAGAAGTGACAATGGCACTGAATTCAAGAACACTGGCCTGGACACTTATCTTGATACTTTGGGCATCACACATGAATTCTCAGCTCCGTACACGCCGCAGCAGAATGGCGTCATGGAACGCAAGAACAGAACACTTATTGAGATGGCCCGGACGATGCTCAATGAATACAAGACTCCAAGAAAGTTCTGACCTGAAGCCATTGATACTGCATGCCATATCATCAACCGTGTTTATCTTCACAAGCTTCTGAACAAGACATCCTATGAGCTCCTTACTGGCAAGAAGCCAAATGTCAGTTACTTCAGAGTATTTGGCGCCAGGTGCTGGATCAAGGACCCACATCACACTTCAAAATTTACACCAAAAGCACATGAGGGTTTTATGCTTGGATATGGAAAGGATTCGCACTCCTACAGAGTCTTCAACCTTTTTCACTATAAAGTGGTTGAAACAGTGGATGTGCGGTTTGATGAGACGAACGGCTCACAAAGAGAGCACCTGCCAAATGTGCTAGATGAAGTTCCATCTAGTGAATCAATCAAACTTATGGGAACTGGAGAGATCATACCATCTGAAGCTCAGCCTGAAGAGGAACTTATCATCTCCGCACCTGATCAACCTGAAGACAATGCTCAGCCTGAAGACAATCCCTCTAACGATGACAATGATCAGCAAGAGCAAAATCTTCGTCCTGTACATCCTCGTGTTGCAAATGAAGTACAGATTGAGAGAATAATTGATAGCATCAATGCACCAGGTCCACTCACTCGTTCAAGGGCAACACAGCTAGCAAACTTTTGTGGGAACTTCGCATTCTTCTCAATATCTGAACCCAAGAAAGTTGATGAAGCCTTCATGGAACCTGAATGGATTCAAGCTATGCAAGAAGAGCTTCAACAGTTTGAGCTGAATAATGTATGGGAACTGGTTAAGCGTCCTGATCCTCGTAAGCACAATATAATAGGCACTAAATGGATATATCGCAACAAGCAAGATAAGCATGGTCAAGTTGTCAGAAACAAAGCTCGTCTCGTTGCTCAAGGGTATACTCAAGTTGAAGGGATTGACTTCGATGAAGCATTTGCTCCTGTGGCTAGGCTTGAAGCTATACGCATACTAGTGGCCTATGCAAATCATCATAACATTCTTCTGTATCAAATGGATGTGAAGAGCGCTTTTCTCAATGGCAAGATTAAAGAAGAAGTGTATGTTGCACAACCGCCTGGCTTTGAAGATCCAAAACATCCTGACATGGTGTACAAGCTCAACAAGGCACTATATGGTCTCAAACAGGCCCCTCGGGCTTGGTATGACACACTCAAAGACTTCCTGAAGAGCAAAGGCTTCAAACTTGGTTCCCTGGATCCCACTCTCTTCACGAAGACATATGATGGTGAACTGTTTGTGTGCCAAATATATGTGGATGACATTATTTCGTCTGCACTAACCAGAAATACAGTGATGAGTTTGGATATATGATGCAAGAGCAATATCAGATGTCCATGATGGGTGAGCTGAAGTTCTTCCTTGGTCTTCAAATACGACAGCAACACAACAACATCTTCATATCTCAAGAGAAATACCTCAAAGATTGCCTGAAGAAGTTTGGAATGCAAGACTGCAAAGGCTACACGACGCCAATGCCAGCTAAACACCATCTGGGTCCCGACGACAATGGTAACGAGTTCGATCAAAAGGTATACCGCTCCATGATTGGTTCTTTGCTTTATTTATGTGCATCTAGGCCAGATATCATGCTTAGTGTTTGCATGTGTGCCTGATTTCAAGCGGCACCAAAGGAATCGCATCACTTAGCTGTGATGCGAATTCTTCGATATTTGGCTCACACCCCAACACTAGGATTATGGTATCTAAAGGGCTCAGAGTTTGATCTAGTTGGATTCTCGGATGCTGATTATGCTGGTGACAAAGTGGATCGCAAGTCTACTTCGGGCACATGTCACTTTCTAGGACGATCACTTGTATGTTGGTCTTCAAAGAAGCAGAACTGTGTATCTCTCTCCACTCCTGAATCTGAATACATTGCTGCTAGATCTTGCTGCGCTCAGCTTCTATGGATGAAGCAAACACTCAAAGACTATGGCATTCATCTGAAGCAAGTGCCACTCTATTGCGACAACGAAAGCGCCATCAAGATTGCCAACAACCCAGTTCAGCACTCGAAGACAAAGCACATTGAAATTCGTCATCACTTTCTCAGAGATCATGTTATGAAGGAAGATATTGATATCATACACATTAACACTGAAGAGCAATTGGCAGATATCTTCACCAAGCCCTTGGATGAGAAGAGGTTTTGCAAGTTACGGTGTGAGCTAAATATCTTGGAATCCTCAAATGTACTGTGATCAGGCACACATCCTAACACTTAACCATGTTTATGACTTAGATGTGCAACACATGAAGTAAAATATATCTTCAATCAATGAAGACTTACATTCTGAGTGTGAATATATTAATGTGGAATTTGACTTCGGAGCGCCACGATAATTGTGCGACGTGTCTGGGTCTAATATTTCCTATACGGTGGGTAACGCCACCACCATTTTTTGCCCTTTGAAGTGTTTTTCTCATGGCGTTTCATTTGCAAAGTCTTCGCATTTTGTTTGTCTTCAATGTTAAAATGTCCTCATGTTTATCTTCAATTTGGTTTCTGTCCTCTACAGCATTCACTTATAGCTATGTCTTCACATTGAATTTTTTGACCTAAGTGAATGTGATCAGACCCTAGCCCCTCTATGATTCTATCTCAAGTCTATCTATCCAAATCATATGCATTCAATTGACACTGTCAAAATGTCTTCTCTGCGTCCTTGTCAGCAGAAGACACAGAGACAAACATTAATCTGTTTTTCAATGCTAAATCCTTCAACCTGAAACCCGGATAAGTGGGAACGACCACCCGACAATCCAGGCGTGCGTGGGAACGTGGAACAACCTCAAATGTGTTGCATGGTAGCCACGTGTCTTTCAGATGTGAACCGCCAGGGGCACCTGTGTAATAACACTGTGCCGTCCCTATCTCTATAAATACATGCCTCACCACAGTCATTATCCCCTCTTCCACTCTCACACAAACCCTAGCGCCACCGCTAGCCCTCGACGACGCCGGTGACGAAGCGCTTAGCTGTCGCGACCTCACCGACACCGTCTTCACGCCGGCCGCGGACATCGTCTTCTCCGCCGTTGCGGTAGGTGTCCTCCGTCGCCAAGTTAGGGCACGGAAGATCGAACTACTCGGCCTCCTCTCCCACTCTGTCTAGCAGTTCTTTGTGTGGTAAATAAAATATCTTTTTACGGCCCCTTTGATCCTATAGATTCATCATTTTCTACCACAAGAAGTTTCTATTCACACAAGTTGACTCTATTTCATACTGCATCTCATAATATGCCTAGTATTTTCACTTATGCTTCACAAAGTAGTTAGATTCCTCACTTGTATTTATTCGTGAATTCGTACAAATCTGGAACCAACTCTCTATCTATGAGTGAATGTGTTTGCACTATGAGGTAAATGTCTTCTAAACTGATTTATCTTCAAAATCTTCTGAGAATGCATATGACCTCTTCCCCCTCCCTCGCACCTTAATGCTGTCACAGGTACATGTCCGTGGGAGAATCCCTTGGTTCTCATAGTCTGCATTCATTTGCAGAATTCTTACAGCATCATATAAATTCTCCTGAAGCCAGTTCTTGTCTGACCAGTAGACGAAAGACTTTGACAGAGTTGAAGCCTTTCAGTTTAAACTTCATGGCACTAGAAAAATCTACAAGGAAGGGTGGCAGACAGCGTCGTGGCAACACCTCAAGAGATTTGCCTCCTGACCTCTATGAGCTGTACAAGACAGATCCGGAGGAGGACTACAATCAACGAAAAACTCGAATCCAATGGATTCGAAGATATTGGGCAGAACAGTGGTTCAAGTACAAGTTCGTGACCCAGGAGTATGCTGAGAAGAATGCCATCAAGCAACCGTGGGGAGACATCCTATACAAAAATCTTCAACCCAGGTCCAGAGCTGAAGCCATTGAACAAGGCTTCTATCTTTGTATTGTCCGTGGACCATAGCCCGCAGATGCGGACCCATCGTCACTACTATGGTGTCGTGACGACAATCTGTTCAAGCATAACCTTCAGTTTGCCAGGAACTCGGCCAAAGAAAACAAGAAGTCGCGAGGCTTAGACTTCAACCCAGGTCCCTCTGCTCCTCGTGCCGATGGCTCACGCAAAGCTGAACCCAATCTTGTTGGGCCCTTCTACAACCTGGAAGGTCTCATCACTCATATTATGGTTCAAGGGGCAGTCGTGGATCAACCTGCAGACGATGCTGAATCTGATGAAGTGCCTGCACCACCGAAGCCAAAGAAGCTGAAAAGCCTAAAGCTTCAAAGCCTGCCCCTGCACCAAAGGTCTCACGGGCGAAGGCTTTGGCCACTGCACCTCCTGAACTCAGTGTGTAGTCTGAAGATTTGTCACGCATCTCCAAGCCCTTCAAAGTGAAGATGCCCTTGCAACCCACTAGCCAAGCATTGACCGCTGCTGCTATTCTGCGCAATGACGCCATTGATCTGTCAAGCGACGACGATCTTGGCGATGATGCTCTTGAGCAGTTGATCAAGAGCAAGCAAGAGGCAGAAATCTTCAATGACCTTCCTCTCTTTGATGTTGAAATCATCAACACATTCATTGATGAGTGGTTTGACAGCCCAAATGTCAGCTTTGATGATCTTCAGCTTCCCATTGGCCTCAGCGTCGCCTTCCACGGAGCCATTGCTGCTGAGCTGGCTCTAGCTCATAAGATTGTTGAACTAAAGCATAAGATAGATTGTTGAAGACATTCAGAACTTCCAGACCATGATGCATGAGCTTAAGGAAGCATTCCGAACCAAACGCGAAGAAGCAAAAGGTTTTCGTGAGCGCATGAAGGATCTTGTTGCTAAATGTGTCCAAGGATACAATGAGGCTGAAAAGCGCAAGGCCTTGGGGCGACCAGGAATCGACCCTAGAATGGCGGCCAAGAAGAAGAAGAAGCCAGCTGTGGCAGAACCCGAAGCACCAAGGCAGGAAGTACATCCAATTGTCTTCCCAGCCAGTATGACAGGCTCGAAGCCTAAGATCCCCACAGTGGCTTCAGAACTGAAAAAAACAAGGGCTGCTGAAGCTGAAGCCAGAAAGCGCAAAACCAAGGGCACCACTGATGATGCTCCTCCAACTAAGAAACGCAAAAGTAAGAAGAGAGATCAGGCTGCTCCCACAGAGCCCCTTCAGGTCGAGCCAATCTCAGTGGCTCGTCCTGCGTCTAAAAATCAAGAACGCCGAGTGTTAATTCATGAGCCTGCTTCTCCAGAGGCTCCTGAAGCTGAAGACAATCCAGCTGTTGACCCCACCGCAGCTGAAGACATTGGTCCTCACGACAATGTTGAAGATGATGAAGTCCTTCCTCAGATCGAGCACCAATTGGTATCATCGCCTGTGCTCACGCACAACGAACTCATCAGCATTGGTCATCCTCTGACGCCAACTGCTCAGGATGCATCGTGGGCTGATCACCCACAACGACAAGACACTCCAAGCTCTCCCCAACCGCAAGCTACCCCACCAGTGCAAGATGACAATGACTTTGAGTCCCAGCGCTCTCCATCTCCACAAGCGTCGCCAGCATTACGCAGGCTTCGAAAGGACCAAGGCCCCAAGTCACTCCCACTATGCACGTATCTGAGTCCGAAGCCAAAATGGCTGAAGATATTCCGGCTGCATCAGCCGATGAAGAAGAAGCACCAAGAGTTGAAAGAGTTGCTACATCCCCGTCCCACCAAGATGTTGTTCTCGAGGAGAACGTGTCCGGCCCTCCAGCTCCTGAAGTGGAGGTTAACAACCCTGAGGCGGCCACCAACATCACCGCTGAAGCCAATGATGTCGTCATGGCTGAAGCTAATACAGTGCCTGAAGCTACTGCGGTGCCAGAAGTCCAAGCACCTGAAGCAACTGCAGCACCCGAAGTCAATGCTGAAGCACCTGAGGTACAAGCACCTGAAACCAATGTGGCCCCTGAAGCCCATGAAGACAATACCAATGCTCCTGTTCCCCCTCCAAGACCTCATACAATTGAGTTGGCATTTGATCGTGGTCAGCCTATTATGGTCCGCTGGCCCGTTCTGGTTCCTCCACCTGCTGCAGGTCCACAATTTGAGTATCATGTCGAGCACAGACCTCAAGTCCAAAAGCCCAAGCCAAGACTTCCACGATTCCCAGGCACTGCCACTTCACCTGGGGTCTTCAATGTGAATGGCTTCGTGGCACATAACACCTTCTTCAACACCTCCAATAACCCTTATACCAGACCTCGCATTTCATCAGATCGGCTCTGGAGCTATCAGCAGCGCAGCTACTATTCCTACGTCCTATACAATCAAGAGCGCACATTTCCACATGTGCGCCTCGACTCTGAAGCTATAGCTGGCCTGTCCTGCCTTGAAGAAGCGTTGGATTGCTTCGGAGATGCTGGACTGTTGCAGTTTGTCACAGATAAGGAACACTGGAATGAAGAGTTTCTGCTACTGTTCTATGCAACTCTTCACATTCGAGGCTACAACAGGGATCCAAAGACTTGGGTCCTTGAGTGGATGACAGACAATGTCCATCATGAAGCCAAAGCTCTTGATATCATTGAGCTCACAGGCCTGCCCACTCCTGGTGAATACTATGAACCAGGTTGTCAACAACACCAGAATGCCTTGGAAAGCATCTTTCAGAAGCCAGAACCCAACATGAGTCAAATGCTGAGCATGATGAAGCCTCTGCCTCACGACGCTGAATACCCGTCTAAATTCCTTGTTGAAGACCTAGAGTACCTGCCTCGCACTATTTACCATATCATCAGGAAGACTCTATGGCCTATCAAAGGACATTCATCTGCAGCAAAGCTTGAAGGAGCAATGAAGACTTTGGTTTTCTATATCTTCAATGGCATCAGCTTCAATGCTCAAGACTTCTTCATCAGGCAGTTGGCTGCATCTGGCTCCGACATTTTTGGGTTGAAATTCTATGCTCCATGGGTCATGCGTCTTATCAAGCGTCACTCCGCCTTCAACTATCAGCCGTCTGCGCGCAATCATCTCATATTCTTGCCAGAGGTTGATCTGTCAGTTGAAGCTATTTACCCAGAGCCGGCTAAGGATCCCATTTATCTTCACAATGTTGATCAGCAAAGCTTCACCCAGCCTATTGAAGGAGTTCCAGCAGTTTCTCGTGTTTATCCCCTTGCTGGCAACACACGTGCCCCTCACGCTCAAACTGACGCCACTGGTAGCACCATTGCGCAAGGGACTCAAAGGCGATCTCGTGTCCTAAATGACCGAGAGCTTCTCGTCGCGCTGTATCAGAAATAGGACAAACATCACGACTGGCTTAAGCGTCAGATGCAAAGCCTCTTGGTGGATGTCAACCGCATTCACAATCTTGCCACCAAGAATGCCTTTGTCACTCATGAAACCTGTCGGAGGTCGTGGAAGAGTTTGACCTTACTTAGTGCTGAAGCTGATCTGCAAGACGATGGCTTCACCGAACGGTTCAAGTTTGACTCAACTCCTCCCAGAAATGCTCACTTGCGTCGGACTCCCTCACTTGAAGACTCTGACTATTCGTCCTCGGCTGTGACAGTAAATGCCAGAGTCATCGATGACCAAGATGATGCAACTTCACCTCCTCCAAGTTCAGCGTGTGTCGACACTGCACCAAGTTCTTCTGCACCACCGGACCTCAACGACGACCCTGCTGCCTCACCTGCACCTCATGGGAACGAGTAGGCGCTCTATGTCTTCAAACCTTTTTGGTCCTTACTGACAAAAGGGGGAGAAGCATATGAGTTGATAGTCTTCAAGCAGGTCCATATGGGTGGTTGCTTTACTTGTTGCTACTTTTGCCAAGTGCTTACAACTCTTGTTTTTCGATACATTTGGTTCTTTGAGTTGTAACACTTAAACTCGATGGTCGTCTGCTACTTATTTGCTATTCTGTGATGCGGTGATAAATTCCGCATGTGTGATGATAAATTCCACACTTAGATCATTTTGCAGACGTCCATTCTCCATTATGCATGTCATTACCTTCGTTACATCATATCATGCATGATGATTGTCATCATAGGTTGAAGAGGATCTCCACAAGTACAACCTGCCATGTGCATTTGCATTCCAAGAGCAAATTACTTATATGCACATCTTCAGGGGGAGCCTTTGCAACTTATGAAGACAATACCCTATCCTTTACAATTTCACATATTTTATTCCTCGTTGAAAACTTCAACCAGTTTGTCATCAATCACCAAAAAGGGGGAGATTGTAAGTGCATCTAGTGCCACCCCTAGTTGGTTTTGGAGTATTGACGACAAACCTGGTTGAGGGACTAATGTGTTTGTGAGAATTGCATGATAACACAAGTATAAGTACCTCATTGATTCGGTTTTCCTACCAGAGATGACCCCTAAAAATGTATGAAGACATTGAAGTCAAAGGTGGTATGTGAAGACAGTCACATTGAAGACTATGACAAGAGAAGACATTGAGTGAAGACTATGGAGCGCGAAGACTTAGTTGTTTCGTCATTCTTTTTCTTCTTTGTTGAGTCATAGGAACCACCGTACTGTTAAGTGGGGTCCAAGAGAACCAGTCAGAATGACTGAAGTGATGCTTAACCAAAAATCCTATGTCTTCGAGCGAAGACAATGAGAGCAAATCTTATCCAGAGCTGGACAAGTCAGCTTTGCTTGTAGCCCAAGTAAAGTTGCCGTGTGTGTTTGAAATCTGATCGTTGGAACACGTGCGAGTTCTTAGTGACCCAGGGTCATTTCGGACAAATCAGGTCGGGTTGCCTAGTGGCTATAAATAGCCTACCCCCTACAACCATAAATGGTTGGCTGCTCAGAGTTAGTGCACGGCTTTTATCGTTTGAGAGCAACCCACCTCGAAGCCTTTGAGAGAGAATTCCTGTGATGATAAAGCCCTAAACACTCAGAGCCAAAGAGTGTTAGGCATCACTTAAGTCTTCCTCTCTGTGTGATCTGAAGACTTATTACACTTGAGGATTGTGAATCCTCCAGCCGGTTAGGCGTCAAGTTCTGAGCATCCAAGAGTCATTGTGGATCGCCGGTGGACGAAGTCTGTGAAGGTTTGGAAGTCTACCTTGAAGACTTACCAGAGTGATTGGGCGAGGATTGGGTGTCCTTAGCTAAAGAGGAATAAGGTGAAGACGCAGTCTTCTGAGTTGAATCCGAGCCTCCCTAACCAGACATACAGTTGTCACATCAACTGGAACTGGTCCAACAAATCATTGTCTTCAACGAGTCACTGGTTTCATCCTTCCCATTCCTTTACTTACTGTTAGCTCTGGTGAAGTCATTGTATGATTGCATTATCTTTTGTCTTCACTGAGTGACCGCTTGTTCTGATTGGCTTCACACTATCTTCCTACCTGATTTATACTGCCTAGCTGCTATTAGTCGTTGTGCTTTCACTTCATTGAATACTTGACTATGGCTTGCTTAGTGTAGTTTACCTTCCGCTGCATGATAATAGGTTTATTTCTATCATTTGTCTTCGAAACTTCCATGTTTTGAAGACTTCCATAAAAATCGCCTATTCACCCCCCCTCTAGTCGATCACTAGCACTTTCAGGGAGAGAGTGTATGTGTGAGGATTTGATGGTAAAAAAGTCGCCAATGTCACTTGATATGTATGAGAATATTAATATTAAACTCTTAAAGTTAATGTGGCCCCGTTGCAACGCACGAGCGTTCTTCTAATTTCTTTTAGAAAGAAGAGAAAACCTCGGACGCGTCGTTTCTGCACCCAGATCTAAATGCTCCCCATCTATGAGCAGCGGAATCGTCTAAAATAGTAAAAAAATTGAAACAATTTCAATTTTTTTCATGGCGCAAGATGGAAGAACGCATGATGGCCATGCAAAATTTGGTGGAGTTTGGACATTTGAGGAGCTCGTGTCAAAAATGACAAATTTTGGATGTGAGGAAGTTTGAAAAACACACTGTTCATAACCGATTTTGTCTTTTTTTACACGAGTTCCTTGAATGTCATTTGCCCATAAAGTTTTGCACGCACCTGGTGCACTCAAGCATCTTGCTTGCTAAAAAGTTTATGAAAATTTTAAATTTTACTATTTATTTTGATTTTACTGTTCACCGGGTGTAGATGAGCCTGGTCACCGTTTTGAATCTGAGAAAACCTCCTCCTTTACTAACATAGTATGTAGTTGTTGAAATAATGCAACTTGATCTTGGTCTTTCAGTGAGAAAATTACCCAAACAATTACATTTTGGAGCAGTTTTCTAGACAATCCACCATTTACTTTTTCTAAGAATTATCAGAAGTACATCACTATCAGTGGTCTGTGGTCTTTCTCGCGTCTAGTAATATTACTAGAAGCTGATGCACGCTTCACTATGTTGATTTTCGCTTTCGCACCTAATGTTTACTTTTTTAACCGTTTAATTGCCATGTTGTTGGACGACATGTGTTGCGTTTTTTGTTTTTGTGGATTGTTTGTGTGGTTGGCTTCATCCTCCTATTTTGATTGGACATTGGACTTAAATGTGAGAGCAGGAGTAGTGGCACTAGTATAGAATCATGCATTGTATGTGGTTTTGATGCATGGAGCCGCCTGCGCCAATAATCTATCGCAGACAGTTTACGTAAATAACCGCCTCCAAGAGCTGCATGCCTCCAAGCGGTTACAAATTTGGAACCGTCTACAATTCTCTAAAATTACATACGGCAGCAGAACCGCCTATGATGCTTTTATACTATTATTTTAAACTTTTTTCGGTGTGCAAATTTCATAACACATGTTTCATTTCACATTTGCATTGCGACTCATATATAGATACATACCCAATAGTGTAAGGGCAATATTACAACAAAGTGCTACAATCTACATAATTTCTGGGGTAACATATGCACTATTCTAAAATAATGAGACAAGTGATGTTGCATATTTATTTCACACTTTGAAGAGCCGCTCAACCCAACGGAAAGAGCACCATCTTCTAATGTTATTAGATGAAAAGGGGCGACCCGATCGGACCTACAACTAATATGCATAGATTTGCATAAAAATATAGTATGTAATTCACATGAATTTAACAAATTATAAACTTACAAATGATGCGCTTATACCGTCCTCGTCATACGACCGTGGTGGACTTTTGTCTGTGTAGTGCAACTAAAATAGAGGGACACCACCAGTATGATAATTTTAATTGCACTGCTCAAGACACTTTTACCAAAAAAGTGTTTTGTGCAGTACACTAAAAATATCACAACAACATCGATCTATATACAAAGTCGTGAAAGATTGTGTGTAAAAATCCCTGGTTGCAAAGAAGAAGTAGAATGAGCTTATCGTAGGAAAAACAATATGAATTTTAACATAGCAGTTGAAAAGTTAGTAGCCAATTTCATATTGGAGTAAACGTGCATACAATTTCATACATTTTGACTACTTACTTTAAAGTAAAATGTGCCTGGATCATTGTTTCATGGAACAAATTAGATCAACATACCAATTAGGTTCTTGTATCATATTAAACATGGATTGTACATATATGATTAACAAGAAACAACGGTTAGCTTGCACACATTGGAGTAAATATGCATACGTTTCCATACAGTTTGGCTTGCTAAAAGAAGCATGCATGTGCTTGAATCATTGTTGCATGTAAGGAATTAGACCGACTGGCCAAATCATGTTCTTGTATCATGATTAACAAGATGAACTCGGGTTTACTTGCACAACAACAAACCGAAACCCGCAAAGCCAGATCTGAGATAAATCGCTCCATAGCCTAGCACCCCTTTCGGGATCAAGCATATACATAGAGAAAAGGAATGGATAAGGAGGAGACGCATACCGAGTGGAAAGGGGAAGATCCATGATGATGCCGACATCGACGGTGAGGGAGAGCGTAGGGGGCGGCGTGGGATTATCGGCGACACCACAATGTACTTGTATGGCTTTGTGAAAGGATCGATACGGCTGACTAGAGGGGGGGGGGGGTGAATAAGAGAGTACAAATTTTAAGCTTAATTATCAATTTTAGAAAAATGCAAATAAATAATGTTCAATACAAATGCAACTAGATGAATAATCATATTATGGTAAGCAAGCTCAAAGCAATGTAGGCCAGGAAACAATATAATTAGCAAGCCCACAAGCATACAAGGACAAGTAAAGTGCGGAAAAAGATTAACCACGACTGAGTTGATGATGCATATTTTATCCTCAAGTTCACTGCCTTGGAGAAGTGCTAATCTCGATTGGTGCGGCGCCCGAGCCAAGGCTTTTAGAACGCCACGGAAGGCTCGCCGTATTCTCCTCTAGTCACCCCCAATGGATGAGCCTTGAATCATTCGGGTTGGTCTTGAAGGCGACTACCACGACTTTATGTCTCTGGAGCAGACCACAAACAAGGATGTTTCCTGAGGAAACCTAACCGCCTATGAGTCCAAGATCCATGAGTAACAAGTCAATGGTGAAGAAATCTTGCGGAGAACACAAATTGGTTTGATTAAAGTGTAGATCGGGGCTTGATTCCCAAAGTATCAACAAGTTTGGATGGAGGGATTGAGAGTAATGCACAACAAGCTTTTGAAAATGTATGCAGCTTAATACATCTCCGACTTATCTATAATTTTTGATTGTTTCATGTCATTATCTTACTACTTCCACATATTTTTGGCAACAAATTATATTATTTTTTAACTAACTTATTAATCTAGTGCGCAGTGCCAATTCTTGTTTGTTGCATGTTTTTTGTTTCGTAAAAAATCCATACCTAGGAAGGTCCAAACACGATGTAAATTACAAAGATTTTTTGTGAAATATATGTGATTTTTTGGCAAAAATAAAATAGAAAACTAAAGAAAACCAAAAAATAAGAGACAAAAAATAAATAAAACCACTGCAAAAAGAATGAAATACAGTGAAAATCAAGGAAAAATGAATAAAATGACGAAAACACGGAAGATACATATGGGCACTTGGACGGAAATCAAGTCTCTGATGGTAGACCGGGAGTTTATTCCCCAAAAGCTTAATAGGTCTCAGAACAGGATAGCAGATTGTCTGGCTAATTACAGTCGTACTGAGTCATGTATCGTTGTTTGGCTTCAAAGAGGTCCTTCCTGTAAAGAGGAGCTCTTGCCAGTTGATGATAATCCTATTACCTAATAAGGAATAAAACTCCCAATTTCTCCGCAAAAAAACATACATTCGGAAGATATAAAAATAAAACCGAAGAAAAAGAAGAAGAAAAGAAAGAATAGAAAAACAAATGAAAACAAAGAAAGAAACCAAAACAAAAACGAAGAAAAAAAGAAGAAAGAAAGCCAACAAAAGACAATGCATAAATAAACGAAGAAAACAGGTGAAAAGGAAAGAGAAAACAGAAGACAAACCGAGAGGAGACAAATAAAACATAAAGAAAAAAAACGAAAAAACAAACCTAGAGGAAACTGGACCAACCGGTACAGCGATCGACCCCTTAAAGCGAGCGAACGTGAGAGTGAAAAGAATAAATGGGCCGGACGCGTTACAACGCAGAGGGGGCCTGCCCCGTGCGGCGCATCGCTACCACGGGCACGACTCCTCGCTGCCGCGCGCATCTTGGCCGGCGGCATCGACAACGCCATCCTCCCCGCCGATTAGTCTCCCCAACCATCCGAATCACACATTGAGAGGAGCTGCAAGCCCTACCATGAGCACGAGAGGGGAGATGTCTCCCCGCCGCTGCCGCCGCCGCACCGCTCCGCCGGCCTCTCTGCCAGACGCCGACGACCTGCTCCGGGAGATTCTCCTCCGCCTCCCGCCACGGCCTTCCTCCCTCCCCCGGGCCTCCCTCGTCTGCAAGCGTTGGCGCAGCATCGTCTCCGACCGCCAGTTCCAGCGCCGCTTCTGCGCCCACCACGGCAAGCCCCCTCTCCTTGGCTTCTTCCTCAACAATCCTTTCTCCTGCCCGTTTGTTCCGATGCTGGATCGACCAGATCGCATCCCCGGCGCTCGCTTCTCCATGCCTGTACACGAGAGCACTCGCGTCATCGACTGCCGCCACGGGCTTGTCCTCTTCCTCAGCCCATGGCCGCCGCGCCGCCCACTTGTGTGGGACCCCGTCGCCCGCGAGCAGCGCCGCCTCGTCTCCCCACCTGAGGTGGACAGCGAGCAGATGCTCATCTTCAACGGGGCTGTGCTTCGCCCTGCACGCGGCCAAGGCTGCAGTTCAAGCCATTTCCGGGTGGCCCTGGTAGCCCGTGACAGAGCATGTACGAGAGTCTCCGTATGCCTTTACTCATCGGAGACTGGGATATGGAGCAACATCAAATCACTGCGGCTGAAATTTTTACCTCTGGAACGAGCCAGTACTTTGATTGGGAATTCTATTTGCTGGTTACTTCCGGTGCATCGTCAAAATGTCATACTTGAGTTTGATCTGGATAAGCACACCCTAGCTATGACAGAGCTGCCAGCACCTACAGAACCCAACTATAAAAAGTTATGGATTATGCCGGCCGAAGATGGTGGGCTTGGCTTCATCCATCTCTCACAATTTCACGCCAAATTATGGAAGAGAAAGCCTGATTCTAATGGTTTGGATGTTTGGGTGCTCAATAGAGCTATTGAGTTTGAGGAGCTCAGACCAACTTGCATTGGACACCCTCTCGCTTTAGTGGGGTTTGCCGAGGCGAGTAATGCAGTCCTTGTACAGACAGATTCTGGTGTCTTCATGGTTTATCTCCAGTCAACGGGGTTTAAGAAACTTTCCAATCTGAGTGTCTTCTGTCTCCATTATCCATTTGAATATTTCTGTCCTGCAGGTAAGAGCAAGCCTTTATATAATTACTTTGCAGTATTGTAAGATAAATTTATGTTTAGTCATTATTTGCTGAAATGCCTATCATATCCTTGAGTGTTACGCTGATGATTGCAGTTCAAATCACATATATTTTTCCTTTTGCTGCTTGATGAATTCTTTAAATGGAAATTCTCTTGATGAACATTGAATCCGAGTAGTATTTAAAGTCATTGTTCTTCTCTATTGGTCATATACTCATATGCATAAATTGTGTTTCAAATGTAGCCTTGTGTGCCTATCTGAAGTATATATTTTTTCATTTCTGCACCGAATGCATAACAGCTGGAAATCGTCGCAGTAGTTTTGTCATTTGTGGAAGAGCCCTGCTGTGCTTAGCTAGTTCAGTTGTAAACTGGAAAAAATAGCCGGGACCTATTATGTTTCTTTCAGGTTTCAAGTTTTGTCAATACTTAGTTCGTTCTGCTTGGTCTGACAAGGAATTGATTTTACTAAAGATGATTTCTAGAAAGTACATTTTCTTCCACGTGAACTGTGTTATGGTAATATTCAGTACTGGACCGCGGTTCTCTTGACATTGTGCCACATAACATTTGAAAATGGGAGAGAACTAAATGGAAGCTGAGACCAAAACAGCTTAATGTGTAACTCTGTTGGCACTTTTCGAAACTTAAAGCTAGTTACACTCTTTCATGTGGAAGCTGAAACCGGTGGAATAAATTAAAGTTCTATTTTATGTATTGTTAAATATCTTCCTGAAGTGAGGAGTCCATTTGCAGTTTTTTACTAGAGGATAAATAAATACCAAACCAGCTTAATGTGTAACTCCATTGGTACTTTTCTGCATGTCTCATGTTGTCCAGATTACATAAGTATGCACGTCTCGGTTCACCTAGATATCTCTTATAAATCTCTCTTCTATCGATGGCTTTCCATTAAAATTGTCATTGGTTTCTGACTTACTATGCTCGCAGGTACTGGCACTGGTGATGGACATGGTGGAGATGAGGTGTTGAACAATATATGAGATGGTTGTCTGATGAGACATGCAAGTATGATGCGATGACTGATAAGGTGGACGTAACATTATCGGCTGGAGGTGTCCATGGGGATATCTATAGTATTTTAGTATTTATTGGTGCATGGGCTTTGACTGATGATTATTTGTTATGAAAGTATGAACTCCCTTTGTAAGTCGTAAGGAATCCACTACTGTGCCTAAGTAATTGAGAAAAGTAATTCAGAATCTTAGTCAGTACAGTTTCCGTTAGCTCGCTAGTACGTTATAACTGATATTCAGTCCGAGTCGGATGTTGCTTTTGTTTTATATCCAGTCAATTTCTCAACTTGATCACGAGTAGATTTTGTGTTTGCTGGTGGTGTGACCAGTGAGGATCCATTCTCATCTGAAAATCGATCTGTTGTGGTATGTACTACTCCCTCCGTCCGAAAAAGCTTGTCCCTCAAATGGATGTATCTAGCACTAACTTGGTGCTAGATATGTCTATTTGAGAGACAAGCTTTTTCGGACGGAGGGAGTACTTACCAAGTGTGAAGTACACTTGCAGGAATGAACTGTTGAACTTGTTAGCTCCCACTGCTTTCAGTGGTTCCTTTGCTTATGTATAGTTGACGAATTGGTGGGTTGCTCATGATGCTGGAAACAACAGAATCCGGACATTTTTCAGAGTCTAGTTTCTCTCTCTCTGCCTACTTACTACTCCAGAGAACCACTGAAAATCATGTTGGAATCCTTGTGTAAGGTGGTCTTGCTTCTATTGTAGACTGAACCTATATAGATGGCCCTTACGCGAGTGATCTGATGTGGTTCATCTTGCGCTTCTTTCTGTCAGAGTTAGCAGGGATGCAGAACAAGATGATGATATATACTGCTGCTGCTGGTGTTGGGACTCTAGAATAGAATGTGAAACAGAACCACAAGTCCTTGAGGTCTTGATATTCCTATAACAGAAGATTCCACACTAGAGTTTTTCTTTTTATTTTTTAAAACACGTGGAATATTTTAAATTCTAAATTTATTTCAAATCATGAGCTTTTTTCTAATTCTTGAACTTTTTTAATCGTGATTTTTTTCACTTTAGTGAACTTTTTCCAAATTGGTGGACTGTTTTTATCTAGTCGATGAACTTTTTCTCAAATTCATAAACTTTTTTCATAATCTGGTGAACTTTTGTAGAATTCATGAACTTTTTTTGCCAATTTTGATGAACTTTTTTTCTCTTGTCAATGAAAATTTGCGAATCCGTTAACTTTTTTCAAAGTCCGGTGAACTTTTCGTATTTGTAATCTTTTTTCAAAATTTGATGAACTTTTTTTAGATTGTGATGAAAAATCAAAATCGTTTAACTTTTTTCAAATTTGTGACTTTTTTGCAGATTCGCAAATGTTTTTGTAATTCATGAACTTTTTTTCATAAACCCGTGAATATTTTTTGAGTCCATCAATGTTTTTTAAATTCATGATCGACAGTCAACCGGTCAAAGGTCAGCAGTTATTGGTCAATTGATTATCAGCCTACTGAATGATGAATGAGAATGAATGGATTTTCACTTTTGCATAGAAGGAAGTTCATTAGTCGACACCTTTCGTGAAAGCACAGAATAACTATGCCTCATCTCGAAAACAGGTATAGAAAGAGGTGATGTGCTTGCTTTCTAAGAAAATGGCAATGGGCCTTTATGGGATGCAATCGAGCGTGCCCACTGCTGTGAGGAAGGATGCTATACTGGTAACCGCTGGTTGCTTCGTTGTAGTAAGAGTAATTTTAGCCGATTCCCTAAACTTCAAAAGTAGTAACGGCCGAATATCTTTAGTGGAGTAAAATTATTCTTCTTTAAGAGCAAGTATAATAAGACGATGTAGACGGGCTGTAAGCTTTTAAATATTATATTTTTACTGAGTTGGATGAGAGAGAAGAGGAAAGAGATGGTAAGCGGGTTGTAGATTTACAGCTGGCTATAGCACAGGCTACAAGAAGCTATTTGAGAATGTATGGTGGGCCATGTGATAGAAAAGTAGTACTTTTTTGTAACCCACTACTGTACATGTTGACTATTATATTGACTATAGATGACATGGCAACATGTTATAACCATTCATGGGCTATATTATTAACCATGTTCTAAGAGCAACTTGACCGTTTTTTTAAAAATAATTTCAATTTTAGAGGAGTAATTTTTCACCTTGCATGAATGCAGCCAGTGAGCGCGGGTTCTGCAGTGGATACCGGGAGTTTAGGCCGGCATTGGATACCCGGCAGCCGGGAGTTTAGACCAGCTTCATATATATTGGCTTCAGATATGACCCTTTGGTGTACTATTGTGGTTTCTGTGGACCTCCGTATGTGTGTGTTTGTGGTGTGTTCGTCTGTGTTGGATGTTTATTGTGCGGTTGGCTTTATAATATAAAGCGGGGCGAAAGCTTTTTTCGGTATATTGGCTTCAGATCTTTGAGGTCCTTCATATTCTTCACTGCAGAATCTACAATGTATATAGAGGTCTTTGAGAGCTGTAGGTAATATTTTGTTGAGCAATTCGAACATTGCTCGACACCCTAACAGAAAAATCCACACTACACTAGGAGACTACACAATGCATGGGATCCTGCGCAGGACGTGACCTTTAGATCTCTTGGAGGAAATCTATCTACGATGCAGTTCACGTGTCTAGGAGACTGGGAGTGGACTTTTCGTGGCAGTCCTGTTTTGATGGTGCCGTATAATGATTTCTCAAAGCCATCATCGATAGACTTTTTTTTTGCGAGGTGAAAGAGAGTTTTATTCCAAAAGTACAGGGTTACAATCGTCGATAGACTTGAATCACTTCAAAATCTGGGTACATATCCATAATGTACTCGATCCCGCTCGGACGGCCCGGGAGAAACCCTAGCCGCCGCCGACTCCTCCACCACTCATCCTCATTCTCCTCCCGCCATTGCCTGGGGGCACCGCCGAGCAAAGTTCGTGCGGCACCGGCGGCGGCGCGGACGGTGTTTCCCTTCCTCTCGTCCGTGCGTGGCGGCGCGGGGGCGTGACCCGACGGCGGGGATTCACGCGCGACCTGCGGTGGCATAGCGCGGCGGCGCGGGCCGCGAGGACTCGCGCGCGTCCAGCGGTAGCACGGTGCGGCGACGCGGATGGTGCAGTGACGCGGGGGGCTGGTCATCCGGAGAACCTCCCGCTGCTGTCCATGGGAGCTTTGGAGCCAGATCTGGCTCCCTGGGGCTGCGGCTACCCTGGGCGGCGGTACCGTGGCGGCGACCGGGGGACGGCGGAGGTGCTGGACAGCGCTGCGCTCTGGCGGCACGGTGGCCTGGGTGTGCTGCCTTGCTCGGTCTGGGTAGATCTTTTGCTCCAGATCTGGCTTCTTGGGCAGTGACTCGCATGACCGTTGGTCATCGAGGCTGCGGCTGGGGGGTCGGCGGTGGTGCTGTCAACGGGGTGTGCTGTGGTTGGCGGAGAGGGATTGTGTGCAGGCGGCAGCAAGATCCTTCCTGACTCCTGTATGTGTAGGTGCTCGAGGTGAGCGATTGTGGCTTCGGACGCCTCCTTCTGGATGTCACGGGGACGCTCACTGTGGTCTGGAAGCTAGGTAAGGAGGCCTGCGTTGCCGGACTCGGCGGCTGGCCACGCGGAGAAGAGCGGGATGGGATGCTCCAGGCGAAAGCCGGTTGTCGACCTTGTCGGCAACAATGATAATGACGCCTTTGGACGCCGCTTCCCTTCATGAAGGCGTCATTTGGGAGCTCCTATTTTCTCACTGTTTCTGTGCTCCAAACGAAAGCCTATGATCCCTCTCTGGATCAGACGACAACGACATCTTTGATGGCGTTTTCTCCCTTGGGGGTGTTGTTTTGGAGTCACAGATCCGTGGTTGGCTGCTTGATGTCTGGGTTGAAGCGGTTGTTAGGTGATCGGGTTATTCGATGGTGGCGGTGGAAGTGATCTATGGTGGCGACTCTCTTTGATGAAGAGTCGTCCTCGACTCTCTTGATGAAGAGTCGCCCTCGACTCTCTTTGATCTGCAAAAGATAAGTAGAAGGGAAGTAGATAATATCCATGCAAAGAAATGATGCAATCCTCATTTGTAGTTTTCACCTTTGAATTGTGTTGCGTCTAATCATGTACTTGTTTGTCACAACTGAGAGTTTGTTCATGGATGATTTGTATTGTTTCGATGATCAAGATGTCCTCATCAGTTTCTTTTGGTTGGTCGGGTTTGTGGCTCGTAAACGACTGACCGAACCGCTTTTTGGTCATGCCAACATCCTGATATATTGCCAGAAGGACTCGTCATGGATTTCTTTTGATATAATGTTAAGGAAATGCAAGAAATGAAAATTAGATTAAAAAATAAAGCATGTACCAAAATTCCAGTAAAACCCACAACAAACTAGGCGGAAGTCAAATAAAATAAAATAATGTCAGCTTTAAATGAACTTCAAAATTCAAATCGACTAAAAAAGATAAGGGTACCGCTAATTGATGCCAACCATTTTGGTTACACCTCGCTGTAGGAGTACTAGTGTATGCTAATTCCAGCGCTAGCTCTGAATTCTCGAATCCATTTGCTTAAATTTCCTAAAGACCATTCCTGCAGGCTGCAGTGATGAAGAATCACTTGGGACATCGCAAGGAATTTTATTTTATTTACGTCCAAGTCATGAACAACTCGTCTCCCTAGTTGAGGACTGGTATATGTCTCTCCTGTTCCCTAGGCTAGGCGTAAATACCAACACAGTCAATGCGGCATCAGTCGCCGTTCCACTTCCGACTTCCCGGAGGAAAGGCATGCAGCGCGGCGCGCTACAAAACCCCACCATCCCAGCCCCGCCCGAGGGAACAGTCCTTCTTTGCTGTTGTTTATTTATATGCAGCGATGATACGAGCTTATTTGTAGTAAGACTGTCAATGCCCGAGTGGCGTTAGGACGAACAGAAGCCTTATCTTGAGTGCCTAAATCATGCAGCAGATCACTTGGTTCCTTGATCACAAACGCCAACGATGCTACTTGCCAATTTGTTGAGCGGATCACTCTGTTTTTTTTTGCGGGCCACTCTGTTTATTTCTATTCTAATAGTATAAGATTAAAACCAAAAAAATACTTATGATTCTATAAATACCTTTTGAGACGAACCAATACATATCATTTCCAAATATTCATTCTGAATAACTAAAATGAAATTTCTGGTCAAAGTTTTAACAGTTTGACTCAAAGATTTCCAAAGCGACATGTCTTCGTGATACGAAGAGAGTAGGGAGTGGAATCTTTATGATCGACCTATCAATCGATATGAATAGAAAAGCAGAACAGATTTTGATCCTAAGACTGTCCTTGGAACGGAGCCAATCAAGTTACCAACTTTATTGAGAAAGTAATTAGTTGGTCATTGTTTGTGAGCTGCTATTGGAGAAGCCTAGTACTCGTGTTGCCCTAGAACAAAGACTCCTGGAATTACAGTTTGGACTTTAGAGCATGCCGATGTTGCTCGATCGAGTTGCAATGTTTGTTCGCAAATTTTTTACACTCTCAGAGATGATATTATATGATACTGTATTGATAAGCATTGTTGGTTAAAATTTGCTTCTAAATCTCACAAAGGTTTTCTAATTGATTACGGATCAAACTCTCACACCACTAATAGAAAAAAGATTAATAGCGGTGTTTGAAAAACAACGTTACCGGCATAGATGGCTGAAGGCATTATCACCGGCGTATGAGGCCAACACGGCAAATAGTAGTAGGTTGATAGTGGTGTTGGCTCGTGATGCTGTAATGTATAAGGTACTACCGGCGTCTAATCTTGTGGACATCGCTAATTAATTATTGACTAGCAAAAGAGTCCATGCATTATAATGGGAGAAAAAATAACATACGCTCTTAACCCAATAACCATGAGTCAAGACCCTAATATAAGTCCACGTTCTTTATTTTCACATGCCATTACATTTGTGTCAAGACCCTAATGGTGGCTTCAGTGCGACTCAGCTGACTTAAATATGGATGGCGCATTAATTACCTGAAACTTCAAGGGGTTTTCTGAGAAAATGCAGAAAAATGATTTGAATATTGCTCAAACATGTACTGCAGGTTAAGTTACAGAAAACAGAGGGGGTTTGTTGCAAAAAAGTGCGACGAACGATCAGAAGCACTCCGTGCTTTATTATTAGGGGTAGATGTACGGTGTTTCTTGTCCTATCAATGCCACCGATAAGTATTTGTGAATTAAGAAAAAAATTATATCCCATTTATTTTATTTATATATAACCAAATATGGATGTACAATATAGAGTAGACTGTCAAACATATAGATAATTGTGGTGTGCTATAATTGTTCATAGTGGAGAGCACTTGAACTTTTGTTCTCTCCGCTATAAATCTTTCGTGCACTTACAAATACATATGAGTAATTCATCCACTCTAGTTTTTTTTATAAAGGGCAATTTTATTATCTCGGGATGTAGCATCAAGCAGATACAAAGCATTATGAGTAACACTCGGCCTCTGCATAATTAAAATGCACACAACTAAATCAAAATGTTTGATAAAAATCATAAAATAAAAACCGACATTCGACAACAGCAGAGTCCTATAGACCGACATTATGCCTATGTCAAAGGTGGTGGTGGATCGATCCGGAGGTTATGCTGCCATCCATGTTGGAAAAAAATCTTCATAGCCACCTGCTCCAACCGCATATGCACCACCTTGAACATCGGTTAATGCTCCGGTCATTGTAGCATAGACCATGTATGAAGCGAGTGCGTAGAACAGAAAATAACTTGCAGAGGAGAAGCATTTTTTTATTAAAAAATAAATCGTTTCTACATAGGCAGAGCGACCAAATTAAGGCATACACTCCCACCCTTATATGTGCTTTGAACTTATTTGGTATACCGTCCAACCAGTGACCAAATATATTGGCAACACTTGTGGGCGGATATAAATTTGATGCTATTTGGATGACTGAGCACATAGAACGTGCAAATTTACGTTGGAAAAAGAGGTGTTTGATTGTCTCGTCATGAGTGCAAAAATAACACTTCTTACTCCCTGACCAGTTGCACCATGCGATGTTGTATTTGGTTAACACAACTTCCATAAGAAGATACCACATGAAGATTTTTACTTTTAGTGGAATCTTGGACTTCCAAATTTTCTTGTTATTGCTCACTAATACCCCAGGATGCGTGAGCGCATGGTACATAGAGTCTATTGTGAAAGACCATGATGTAGTAAGGTTCCAGCGAAACACATCTTGGCCTTATCTTTAGATTAGTCGAATCCCGGGACAAAATATTATGCCATGACAGAAGTCGGGGGCCAATCAAATCCGACCTGAAGGAAATATTTGGCGCGAATGAACTAAGCACATGCACAATAGTATTGTACTTATCACGGGCAATGTTATATAAGTCTGGATATTGTTCTCTGAGACTGACATTGCCTAGCCAGATGTCTTCCCAGAAACGAATCTTCGACCCGTCCTTTATTATGAAAGACCCAAAGTGAAGAGATCTTTCTTTGATGTCATTAGGCCAACCTAAAATTGCAAGTGATCACCAGGTTTTCAATATGCCCGAGACACTGCCTTTTGGCCTAGATACTTGTTGCGCAACATGGTTTGCCAAACACCATCCTCAGTAAGAAGTTTGAACAACCATTTACTGAGTAGGGCCTCATTCTTGACCTGCAAGTCATGAATTCCAAGGACGCCTTGGTCTTTTCAGCCTACAAACCATGCTCCAATTGGCCAACCTGTATTTTTAATTTTGTCTGTCTCCTTGCCAAAAGAATCTAGATATAAAGTAGTTAAGTCTTTGCACGATCCCTTTTGGGAGTTGGAAGAAAAAAAAGCATATAGAGAATCATATTTGTGCGAACGGAGGTAATCAAAATCAGTCATCCTCCAACTGAGAGCAGTTTGCCTTTTCAACTACTCAATCGTGTCTCTAGATGCACCTGTACATGCTTCCACTCCGCAATGGTAAGACGTCGACAGTGGATCGGTATTCCCAAATATTTAATCAGAAATTGGCCATGTGGGCAACCTAAGAGGTCAGCATAATCGACAGCCGCCTCAACGGCTTTTCCAAATCAGAAAAGTTCGCTTTTATGGAAGTTAAATTTTGAGACCCAACATTTGCTCAAATCCAGGAAGAGAGAGTTACAGGTTTCAAGCCTTCTCTAGGTCATGTTCCATAAAAAAAATTGTGTCATCGTCATATTGCAGAATAGAGAGGCCACCATCCACAAGATATGGCACAACTCCTGCTATCTAGTCATCCTGCTTGGCACGCTCAATCAGAATACCCAACATGTCAGCAACAATGTTAAAAAGCATTGGGGACATGGGGTCACCCTGTCATAGTCCTTTTTTTCTGAAAGTAATGGCCTACATTATCGTTGACTTTGATGGCCAAACTACCTTCAGTTACAAAATTTTGGATCCACTGGCGCCATTTATTGGAGAAACCTTTCATTCTTATGGCTTGTTGGAGGAAAGATCATTTGACCTTGTCATAGGCTTTTTCAATGATGATTTTAAATCTACTTCACTCATGTTTATTCGGTGCATGTCGTGAACGGTCTCAAGCAACATCATTACGCCATCTAGTATATTCCTTCCTTGCATGAACGTCGTATGAAATGGACGAACAACATGGTCAGCTACCAAGTTTAACATATGTGTAGCCACTTTGGTGAAAATCTTGAAGCTAACATGAATGAGGCATATGGATCCGAACTATTGGATCCGTTCGGCCTCCTTAATCTTCGGCAACACGACAATCTCGCCAAAATTAAGTCTGGACAGGTCTAGTCGGTCGACATGAAGACAATTCAATAAATCCAAAAGGTTGCTCTTGATGATATCCTAGAAATCCTGATAGAATTTTGTGAGGAAACATCTGGGCCTGGAGCTTTGTTATGTTCCATTTGGAACACCGCCGCTCTCACCTCCTTTTCTGAGAATGGTGTCGTTAGGATATCATTTTCTTTTACTGTGACTTGTGGACTATCATCCGTTTGGGTCTCGTCAAGGGTGAAGTTGCCTTCAAATGGCATTCCGAACAGAGATTTGTAGTATTTGGTCTTTTTGAGCTACTCTTAACCTTCGATCCGCCCTTCATCTTGTTGGAGACTATAAATATATTTTTTCATATACCACTCATTGGCAACTAATAGGAAGTATCTTGTATCACTATGTCCCATCAAGATGAAATCAGCTTTGGATCTCTAGTATTATTTGATCTCCTCTTCTCACAAAAGACGTGCAACCTTCTCATTAGATTGATTTTCAACTCAATTTCTTGTTGAGATAAGCTGCGCAACTCTGCAATTTTGTCGAGGTCGTCAATAATGGTAGAGAGCCTTCGTTTTTCTTTTATATATAACCCATTGGTGTGTTTCGCCCATCCAGTGAGGTGTTTCCCCATGGCCCTTATTTTAAAGTTCCATCTCTGAATAGTCGTACGACCAACGGCAGGCTTCTACCAAACATTCTTGCGTATGTCTACAAATCCATCCCGACCATCCCAATTCAAATTTGAAAGGGCGACGAGCGGCTGGGTTCGTAGAGTTACAATCCAGAACGATGGGTGGATGATCCGATAATGCCTCGATACACTCTAGGGCTCGGACAGTTACCCAGAGGAAATTTTAGTTCCCATTCGGTGTTCATGTGTACCCTATCGAGTTTCTTGTAAGTCGGCACATATCAGTTATTAGCCCAGGTGAACTGCCGCCCCGACATACTGGCCTCCCAAAGATCCAAATAGTCTATCACGTCATTGAATATGAAAGGCCAATGAGTGTTGAAGCGGTCATTATTTTTTCTTGCTGGTACCTAAGGATATTAAAGTCCCCTCCAAAAAGTGTTGGATATGGGTTCTGCTTAGCCAGGTTCACCAATTAACGAAGGAAGGCTGATTTATGCTCATCTTGGGCAGCCCCATATACTGCGACGAGGCTCCATGTAAAATGATCAGCTTTGATATGAAATTCATGTTGGGAATCGTTGCATGGAAAACAAAAAAATTCTACGCACACACAATGATCTAACCATGAAGATGCATAGCAACAAGGGGGAGAATGTGTGTATGTACCCTCGTAGACCGTAAGCGGAAGCGTTTTTCAACGCGGTTGATTTAGTCGAACTTCTTCAAGCTTCAACCGATCGAGTACCGAACGCACGACACCTCCGCGTTCTGCACTTGTTCAGCTCGGTGACGTCCCTCGCCTTCTTGATCATGCAAGACGTCAAGGTAGTAGATGAGTTCCGTCAGCACGACGGCGTGGTGACGGTGATGGTGAAGTGATCCTCGTAGGGCTTCGCCTAAGCACTACAAAACTATGACTGGGGACGTAAATGGTAGAGGGGGCGCCGCACACGGCTAGGCATTTGCCTGTCGTGTGCTAGGGCGCCCCCCACATATATATAGGTGGGAGGGGGAGGGAGCAGCCAGGAGGGCACCCCAAGTAGGACGAATCCTACTTGGGGTCCTCCCCAAGTGCCCCTTTTCCTTAATTGTCGGAGAAGAAAGGAAAGAGGGGAAGAGAGAAGGAAGGGGATGCCGAATCCTCCCCCTTTTCTTCCCCACTTGGCCGGCTGCCATGGGGGCACGCCAGCTCCTTGTGGGCTGGTGTGCTCCCCTCTTGTGGCCCAATAGGCCCAATACTCTTCCGGGGTTGACCGGTACCCCCTCTGGTACTCCGATGACTATCCGGTTTTCTCCGAAACACTTCCAGTGTCCGAATACCATCGTCCTATATATCAAACTTTACCTCTCGACCATTTCGAGACTCCTCGTCATGTCCGTGATCTCAACCGGGACTCCGAATAACATTCATTCACCAAATCACATAACTCATATAATGCTATATCGTCGATGAACGTTAAGCGTGCGGACCCTACGGGTTCAAGAACTATGTAGACATGACCGAGACACCTCTCCGTTTAATAACCAATAGCAGAACCTAGATGCCCATATTGGCTCCTACATATTCTACGGGAGTGGCAACTTGCTTGCCATTCTTCTTGAAGTTCCCTTTCTTTCCCTTGCCCTTTTTCTTGAAACTAGTGGTCTTGTTAACCATCAACACTTGATGCTCCTTCTTGATTTCTACCTCCGTAGCTTTGAGCATTGTGAAGAACTCGGGAATTGTCTTCTCTATCCCTTGCATAACACGACCAAGTGGGATATAGTCATATACTCTATCAAACCCAAATGATAATCTTCTTTTCTCAATAAACTTTAACCCGACTTTCAGATAATAATTTGACCCAAACACTAGACATAGCATTGACCATAATTTTTTATACATCACACCATATTTTTAGAATCTACTAACATGTAAGTCGTATAAAAAAGGAATAAATCTAGGCATGTGATTTACATGTAACAATTATATTATATTGTTTTAGAAATCCTAGGTAGGTCTCACTAGATGTCTAGACCCATGTCTATACTATACAACCCTGTACATTTGTAAACAGAAGGGTGTGGTTTAATTTATCACCATCGTCTAGACGGTAATCTCTATTTGTGCATTACATGATGGAAAATACAACAATCTCTGAACTTTGTCAAAAACTTACGGAAGTAAATGTAACTCAATAAACAATTGTGTTTGAGATTTCAAAAGATATAATGATAAGTTGTTTAACAAATATGCATAAAAGCTGTATCATGCTTATCGAGTGAACAAAACAAATATTAGGATAGATACTACGAAATAGAATGCATACCAATACGAATACAACCACCACTGGCTCCATCACGGAATGTTGCGTGATAAAAGCCCGCCATGCTAACTCAGTAGCTTCCTCAACTAACACGTTGAATTTGTAACTGAAATGTAAAACACGAACATAAGGGCTGCAACTTCAAGATAATATGAACAGCGAGAAAGCAACGTATAGAGGTATAAAAGAACATACCCCTCATCCAAGATACCATAAGCATACAGAGAGTTAGAGAACCGGCTTCCCTTGAGCCTTGCACTCTCGCTTATCAACATAGTATCAAGTCCGGACCCTAGAAAAAGGGCAGAATTGTTAAGCATATACCTAAGTACATCTTAACGACACTAAAATATGTCAAAGGGCCACTCACGGTTCCATCAAATCCAACAATCATTGTACCAATTGGAAGTACCATCCGCCATATATGAAAATAAAGGATATTAGCCAAAGTCTTCAAAGAACCAGCAATAGAGACTCTTTGCTTGTTCACGAGCTCATGGAGCTCATGAACCTCTGAAGGAAGAAACTACTGTTATGCTTACTATCTTTTACTATCAAAGGGGAGTACGGTTGTGATGGTAGGTCATGGTACGTCTATTCGCATGTTCGTGTGTCGCTTCCTCCTCTCTCAACCAAATTCTCACTGACAAGTGGACCCGCCCGCTCTCTTCCCAGCCTCGTCGACTCGCTCGACCCAATCTGATTTATTCTTCCTCTCGTGAAGAGCGAGCGCGACCAGCTAGGGTTACTATCTCGTTCAGTCATCGCCGCCTCGCATCACTGCCCTGGTCGCTATCGGACACACCAACCAAGAACTGCATTGTCGAACACAAGCCTAGGTCGCCCTCGTTTGTACATGCAAGATGTAGCTCGCCATCTTCTATGTCATGTACGACCTTCATTTATACCTGCTTCCTACCGCATCGAACAGTGGCACCGCAGCAGGACTCTGAGTGCAGCAGCTACTCCAGTTGTACATGAGCCATGGGGTCAAGATTCTTGGAGTTCTCATGGTCTGTGCTTGCGCGGCCGCCGAAAGGGTGGAAAAGTAGATTTGGTAAGGCTTCCATGGTGTTTGTCTTCAATACCAACGTATTCTTTCTCATCACTAAGCTTTTCTCTCGCTCACTAATTGTTTCTTGCACTATATGGCCAGATCTAACTTCTTCATTTATCCATGATTTTTCTTTAAAGTCCGTCGACTAAATGTACAAGAGCTTGGCGGCTCTTTTCTAGCTGCAGCTAAAACTTTATATTAAAGTAAGCTTTAGTTTTGTTGGTTTCTTGTTCATAGAAACCAGCGGCAAGAAATAAGGCTAGAGCCACGGCAACATCAACCAAGTTTATGAGCATGTACCTGTACCCTCCTGTATGGCAGTTGATCCACCTTACATGAAGATTAAAGTCATCTACATCAATATATTAATTTTGCTCCTGTTATGCATTTCTTGGAGAAATCTTAGGGCAAATATTTTCTTATTTTTGCTGTCTTCAGAAACCTTGGAGAAATTTGGTGTAGACACTTTCAGTTCTATTACGTCCATCCCAAAAAGTATGTCTTAGATTTATGTAGATATGGATGAATCCAACACTAAAACATGTCTAGATACATTTGTATTTAGACAAATCTAAGGCAAGCTTTTTGGGACGGGGGGAGTATAACATAGTTGAATCTAAAATTTACTACAATTAGCATTGTAATCACAGCGGTGGGCTAATTCTGTAAGGAAATGCAATGATGTAATGTTCTTGGTTAAACTTCAGTTCTGTATATACTCCCTCCGTCCCAAAGTAAGTGCCGCTGATTTAGTACAAAGTTAGTGACAATTATTTTGGGATGGAGGGAGTACTTAGTAATGCAAATTCAAGAATGTTGCAGGCATGTCGTCATTGAAGTTTTGATAGATATTTTGCTTATGCGTATTTAACATTAACAGAGTTACTAACATTGTTTCGATATTTCGTCAGTAGAAGACTGGATTATGTCTACAACCAATGCGCATCAATGTGATCCAAAAATAGGTAATTC
Organism: Triticum monococcum; assembly: GCA_034509565.1. Lineage (NCBI taxonomy): Eukaryota > Viridiplantae > Streptophyta > Magnoliopsida > Poales > Poaceae > Triticum > Triticum monococcum. The sequence goes on along the minus strand of CM067843.1, from coordinate 744,965,237 downwards.
GAGGTGGATTTCACTTGTGGTAGCACACAGTTCAGATAGCAACGCAGGACTTATAGTCACAGATAGATTGTCGTGGAAAACTCAATTGATGGGATATAGGATTCACATCGGTGCAGATTGCCGAGTACCATGCAAATGAAATGTTGGTTGCAAAATTAATGATCTGCCTCTTTGTCGAGGTAAAACTGATAAGAGTTCAACTCGAGAAATATTTTTTCCATCGATCTTTTAGTCTAGCAAGTAAAAAAAATCCGTCATTCTTTTAGCTTGATGTAAACAATATAATTGTTTGTGCAGCCACAAGTATGCTACCTTCCCTTTCGTAAACAGATGTCGAACTATCTTAGATGTAAGTTTGACTATTACAATATAAAAGATGTTCACATTTGCAAGATAAATGTTATTTTAGATTATCATGTCCTGTAAATTATTCCCTCAGTCCCATAATATAAGATCATTTTGCAAGCTAAAACACCTTGCAAAATGATTTTTTATATTATGGGACGGCGGGAGTACAAAACTATTTCTGACCAAGAGAGAGATATGTGAAACTCATGATTTAGCTCACTTAATATCACAAAATTATTTTAGAAGAGACCATCTAGCGTACTTCTCAATTGTGGTATTGGTCGTGCTATTATTTCGTGAGTTTATTTTGATGTCTAATTATTTCTTTTAAAATTAAAATCAATATTATGGGTAGCAGCACATTCACTGCTGATGCAAGAACATTCCAGCTTGCCTGAAGAACAAAAAGTTCCATTATTTTATGAGTCTATACAACTTTTACTTGCATTATATTAAACTTCATGTGAATTTGCATCATTTGCACCCCAATCCTTACAGAATATATACCTATACTAACTGCCCACCCCAAGAAAATTCACACTCTAATTATAAAATAAAAAGATCTGAATAATTATTTTTTGCCCATACAAGATAGTTCAAGTGTAATCAACTGTACATAGACCGTACATTATCAATCTATATGCAGATGAAGAAGACAAGACTTGCACTCAGTCCTGCTTGGTCCCTTTTGTCTGTGCCACATCCATTGGGAGTGAGTTTTTAGCTGTCTTTCTTTGTGATAAAATGTGAAAGATTCAAATCCGATGTTGATACCTTTTCTTTCCGGAATGATACTTTACTTTGCTGGTCTTTTTCACCTATTGTCTCACATGATGAATATCTAGAGCATACTTAGATTTGCTATTTGTGTATTTTGTTTTTGTAGACTTAGTAAGAGCACAGAGAAATAATAGTTAAATAGTGTAGGTTGAAATATAATTGACAAAAGGTCTTATATTAGTAGTTAAAATCATTTTGTGGTAGTTGCAACTTGGTAATTATGATATTCAATAAACTTTCACTACAAGAAGTTTATGGTTACAATTAAAATTGTGCAACAAAGTGAGTGATGGCAGAGGCGGATAATGGAGAAGGAAAATGGTGTTTTGTATAGTTACAATCCTGAACTTATTTTCTATATACATAAATTTCTTGTTCCATATCAAGTGACAACACCAATGAGCAATGGTGAGCAAAGTGGAAACACATAAAAGATGGAGCTGTGATAAAATTCATGGACATGCAAGAGTAAAAAAAGGAGGGAGAATGAAGCTTGTATTCCTATGGGACGTGGATAGGCAGACGGATAACATAGCAGACGCTGAAGAAGATAAATATAATATCCCGTTGCAACACACGGCACTCAACTAATACTATGCAAAATATGAGATGCAAGTAGACAAGTAGGTGATATTTTACCTTAACCCAAGTTTCTATGCCAAAATTGGCAATCAGCAGCCCCACAAGCCATGGTTCCGCATGTAGGGATTAAAGCTACAGAACAGAAAACACAGAATCATGTAAGGACAGAAATACATTCTGATGAATGTTTAAGTGATGATCCTTTGCATCAAGCAAGAGCCTTCTACAACGACTAACAAACATGCAAGGGCAATTTTACAGAAGGATCAGCACTTGTGTAAAAATAGACATTATACAATAACGGCAGCTTTCTATTGGATTCTCCGAACCACACAGACACAAATCAATATGCATAAATGTTGGACCTTCAGATAAGCAGACTTGAATTCAATAGTAAGTATTAGCAAAACTATCTTTTTTGTGTGTGTGATATCAGTATCACATCAATTCACAACTCTCTATCATTACCAATCCCACTACAGATTACCTCCCTTCTCAGTTCCCACAGATAATTAGCATCCAAACTCAATCAGCGTCTTTGTATTCACCACGTAATCCAAATGAACCGCCACATCCAAGCACGGTCACCACAACTGATGTGAGATAATGGCACTGCAATTGGTGGCTCAGCTATTGTGAGGTTGTGATATGTTTTTCTCTGTTGTACACTAGAACCTAAGCAGAAGTTCTTCACACCCAAATCAAGTTGGTTTGAGATTTCATAGAAGTATGAACCACTGCCCTGAATTACTAGATATGAAAATGTACAGCCCTGGTACGCAAGAGTAAAGAAACACACCCCTGACCACCAAATTGTCCTCCCAGAGATAATCAACGGACAAAGGAATCAGATTTCACTAGTAGATCTATAAACATCCCGACCCTAAACCACGCATCCACGCCAGCAAATCGAATCCCCGCAGCACCAAACCCTAGCACGAATGCGAGGCCAAGGGACAGGGGACTCACATGTGTACCCGCCCATGCTGGCCCGGGAGTCGGCGGCGACGATGACGCCTTGTCGGAGATGAAGGAGAGCGTGGTCGTCCCCTTCTTGTTGGTCGCCTTGTGGAACCCATCGAACTGCCACCGGGAAACGAAAAAGGGGCGCAAATGGATCAGAGGCCGGCGGGGAGAAAGGGGGATTGACGGAGGGGAAGGCTCACGCACGTGGCTGAAGGTGGGGAACTGGAGGGCGAGCTGGTCGGCGGAGAAGAGGCCGCCGAAGTCGTCGCTGCCGGCCGCGGCGGCGCCGAAGTGGTTCTTTAGGGCGGAGAGGTTGGGAATTCGAGGGCGAGCTGGTCGTCGGTGTCGGCGGAGAAGAGGCCGCCGAAGTCTTCGCTGCCGGCCGCGGCGGTGCCGAAGTGGTTCTCGACGGCGAGGATGTGTAGCGGCGGAGGCGATCAATTGAGATTTCTTCTCTTTTCCTCCTCGCGTCGGTCTCGGCAGGCCTTGTCTCGCACGAGAGGCCCTTTGGGCCGGGCTGTGCGGCCCGACTTTGGATACCGTCTGAACCATAGGCCGCGGCCCATAAGCGGGAGGGGGTGGTTCGCTCTCAGCAGAGCGTTAAAATTTGTCTCAAAAAAAAAAGCAGACCGTTAAAATTCTCAAAAAAAGAAAAATCTTCTAAAAAAAGCACATCATTAAAAAAGGGGAAACGGTTACAATCAGCCGGCCAATCACGCGTTAAGTTCCGCCACACGGGCAGCCGTCAGATCCGAGTTTGATCAGCAACGCACAACCTCTAATCAGCCGGCCAGGACATTCACCACTTGACGCATGCCTCTGCCACCTTGACACCAAAGAAGAGTGTCATGAATTATCATGTTCCTGACCTTGAAGAGAAACCTCAGCCAAAAGATGGTGAAATCATTGTTTTTACTGACCATATGACCCGGGGCTTCTCACCGCCTGGCTCAAAATTCTTCAGGGATGTTCTACACTTTTTCAAACTCCATCTGCAAGATATTGGACCAAATTCCGTATCTAATATCTGTAACTTCCAAGTTTTTTGCGAAGTTTACCTTCAAGAAGAACCTACCGTTGAACACTTCAGAAAATACTTCTATCTGAACCGCCAGAACGAGTACACCAATGGTCCTAGCTTGGAACTTGGTGGAATTTCAATTCAACGCAGATGAGATGCCGTCTTCCCTCTAGTAGTCCTGCCAAACCATCCCAAGGACTAGAATCAAACATGGTTCTACTGCAAAGATACCTCGTCGTCTGATAAAAAACCGATGTCGGGTTATCGAGCTGATCGTCTTTACTCAAAGCACCCACTTCCTGATAAACTCACTCCTGCCGAACGCAAGAAGCATGTCCCCAAAATCAGGAAAGTCCAAGCCTTGTTAGGAAATGGCTTGACCGGAGTTGACTTGATCCCCTGCTGGGTCGCTTGGCAGATTATACCTTTAAGCCGTCGATCTGGCTTGATGTGTTCATACACCGAAGGAACTGGTGTGTTGGTGAATGTAGTAATTCCAAAAAAATTCTATGCACACGCAAGATCATGGTGATGCATAACAACGAGAGGGAAGAGTATCGTCCACGTACCCTCGTAGACCATAAGCGGAAGCGTTATGAGAATGCGGTTGATGTAGTCGAACGTCTTTACGATCCGACCGATACAAGTACCGAACGCACGACACCTCCGAGTTCAGCACACGTTCAGCTCGATGACGTCCCACGAACTCCGATCCAGCAGAGCTTCACGGGAGAGTTCCGTCAGCACGACATCGTGATGACGGTGATGATGTGGCTACTGATGAGGGCTTCGCCTAAGCACCGCTACGATATGATCGAGGTGGATTACGGTGGAGGGGGACACCGCACACGGCTAAGGGATCAATGATCAACTTGTGTGTTCTAGGGTGCCCCCTGCCCCCGTATATAAAGGAGCAAGGGGGAGGACGCCCGGCCCCTGTAGGGCGCGCCAGGAGGAGGAGTCCTCCTCCTACTAGGAGTAGGACTCCCCTTTCCTACTCCTACTAGGAGGAGGAAAGGAAGGGGGAAGGGGAGAAGGAAGGAAAGGGAGGAAAGGAGGAAAGGGGGGCCGCCCCCTAGTCCAATTCGGTTTGGGCTAGGGGGGGGGCGCGCGCCCTGCCTCCTCTCTTCCACCACTTGGCCCATGAGGCCCAATACTTCTTCCCCGTATTCCCGTAACTCCCTGGTACTCTGAAAAATACCCGAATCACTCGGAACCTTTCCGATGTCCGAATATAGTCGTCCAATATATCAACCTTTATGTATTGACCATTTCGAGACTCCTCGACATGTCCCCGATCTCATCCGGGACTCCGAACTACCTTCGGTACATCAAATCACATAAACTCATAATATCGATCGTCACCGAATGTTAAGCGTGCGGACCCTATGGGTTCGAGAACTATGTAGACATGACCGAGACATGTCTCTGGTCAATAACCAGTAGCGGAACCTGGATGTTCATGTTGGCTCCTACATATTCTACGAAGATCTTTATCGGTCAAACTGCATAACAACATACGTTGTTCTCTTTGTCATCGGTATGTTACTTGCCCAAGATTCGATCGTCGGTATCTCAATACCTAGTTCAATCTTGTTACTGGCAAGTCTCTTTACTCGTTTTGTAAAGCACTATCCCGCAACTAACTCATTAGTTGCATTGCTTGCAAGGCTTATAGTGATATGCATTACCGAGAGGGCCCAGAGATACTTCTCCGACAATCGGAGTGACAAATCCTAATCTCGATTTATACCAACTCAACAAGTAACATCAAAGACACCTGTAGAGCACCTTTATAATCACCCAGTTACGTTGTGACGTTTGGTAGCACACAAAGTGTTCCTCCGGTAATCGGGAGTTGCATAATCTCATAATCATAGGAACATGTATAAGTCATGAAGAAAGCAATAGTAGTAAACTAAAACAATCAAGTGCTAAGCTAATGGAATGGGTCAAGTCAATCACATCATTCTCCTAATGACGTGATCCCGTTTATCAAATGACAGCTCATGTCTATGGTTAGGAAACATAACCATCTTTGATTAACGAGCTAGTCAAGTAGAGGCATACTAGTGACACTCTGTTTGTCTATGTATTCACACATGTATTATGTTTCCCGTTAATACAATTCTAGCATGAATAATAAACATTTTATCATGAAATAAGGAAATAAATAATAACTTTATTATTGCCTCTAGGGCATATTTCCTTCAGTCTCCCACTTGCACTAGAGTCAATAATCTAGATTACACAGTAATGATTCTAACACCCATGGAGCCTTGGTGCTGATCATGTTTTGCTCATGAGAGAGGCTTAGTCAACGGGTCTGCAACATTCAGATCCGTATGTATCTTGCAAATCTCTATGTCTCCCACCTGGACTTGATCGCGGATGGAATTGAAGCGTCTCTTGATGTGTTTGGTTCTCTTGTGAAATCTAGATTCCTTTGCCAAGGCAATTGCACCAGTTGAAAGTGCAACTATCCCTGGGTGGTTTTGGTAATTCCTAACAACATATAGTTCATTGAGCTAATGCTATTTCAAGATAAACATTTCAGGAAAGCTCAATGATTGGCATGGCATGGATGAGAAAAGTGGATCCCTCAAAATTCTAAGGACAAAGAATTGGCTCAAGCTCAAAGCTTAGGACTCTACATCTTTTCATTTAAGTGATCCAAGATCACATTGAGTCCATAGGAAAAGCCATTACTATTAAGAGGGGATGAGGTGTTGCCTAATGGCTTACTTGCTCAAAGTGCTTAGTGATATGCTCCAAAAGCCCTCAACTACTTTCTCACATCCACATATGTCCCAAACCAAAAGTCAAACTCGGCCCCACCGAAATTTTCTATCCGGTGCCACCGAGTTCGGTTGACATAGCCACTGTCATAAACCCTAGTCTTTGCGGTCTCACCGATAGGGATCTCGGTCTCACCGAGATGGGATTGTAATCTCTCTGTTTCCCTTCGTAACGTTTCGGTCAAACCGAGATGAGCGATCGGTCCCACCGAGATTGCAATGCAAACTCTCTGCTTCCCTTTCGTAACGTTTCGGTCCAACCGAGATGAGCGAATCGGTCCCACCGAGTTTGCTTGACCAACTCTCTGTTAGTCCATTACCAAAATCGGTCTCACCGAGATTACGTTATGCCCTAACCCTAATAAAATTAGTCCCACCGAGTTGACATGTCGGTCCCACCGAAAATCCTAACGTTCACATTTTGAACTAAATCGGTCTGACCGAGTTTCATGATTCGGTCCCACCGAGTTTGGTGATTTGTGTGTAACAGTTAGATTTTGTGTGGAGGCTAATTATACCCCTCCACCCACTCTTCATTCATGGAGAGAGCCATCAGAACATGCCTACACTTCCAACATACATTTTCTGAAAGAGAGCCACCTACACTTGTGTTGAGGTCAAGATATTCCACTCCAACCACATAAATCTTGATCTCTAGCCCTCCCCAAGTTGCTTTCCACTCAAATCATCTTTCCACCAAATCCAAATCCTGTGAGAGAGAGTTGAGTGTTGGGGAGACTATCATTTGAAGCACAAGAGCAAGGAGTTCATCATCAACACACCATTTGTTACCTCTTGGAGAGTGGTGTCTCCTAGATTGGTTAGGTGTCACTTGGGAGCCTTTGTCAAGAATGTGGAGTTGAACCAAGGGGTTTGTAAAGGTAAGGAGATCGCCTACTTCATGAAGATCTACCCGAGTGAGGCAAGTCCTTCGTGGGCGACGGCCATGGTGGGATAGACAAGGTTGCTTCTTCGTGGACCCTTTGTGGGTGGAGCCCTCCGTGGACTCGCGCAACTGTTACCCTTCGTTGGTTGAAGTCTTCATCAATGTGGATGTACGATAGCACCACCTATCGGAACCACGCCAAAAATCTCCGTGTCTCCAATTGCGTTTGCACACTCCAAACTCCTCCCTTTACCTTCATATGCAATTGTTTTACTTTCTGCTGCTATACTCTTAGAATTGCATGTGTTGGTTGATTGCTTGGCTTGTGCTAAGTTGCTAAAATCCGCCTAGAACTAAAATTGGGAAAAGGCTAGATTTTTATTTGGTCAAGTAGTCTAATCACCCCCCTCTAGACATACTTTCGATCCTACAAGTGGTATCAGAGCTTTGGTCTCCATTTGCTTTGATTTCCATAGCTTTTGGTGGTCATAGCCTTTGTTTCACAACCTAGGAGAGTATGCCGTCTAGCGAGGGAAATTACCACTGTAGAGGTCCTTACTTTGATGGTACAATTTTTGCTAGTTGGAAGCATAAGATGAAAATGCATATTCTTGGACATAACCCCGCCGTTTGGGATATTGTGTGTATTGGCTTGCAAGGTGAATTCTTTGATGGGAGAGAACCAAACCATGAAGCTACCGCGGAAGAATTGAAGATGCTACAATACAATGCTCAAGCTTGTGATATTCTCTTCAACGGATTATGCCCCGAAGAATTCAACAAAATCAGCCGTCTAGAGAATGCAAAGGAAATTTGGGATACTTTGATTGATATGCATGAAGGTACCGAATCTGTCAAGGAATCCAAATTGGATGTGCTTCAAAGTCTGCTTGATAAGTTCAAAATGAAGGATGGTGAAGGCGTCACTGAAATGTACTCTAGGCTTGCTCTCATCACAAATGAGATTGCCGGCTTAGGAAGTGAAGGGGTGACCGATAGATTCATCATCAAGAAGATCCTAAGAGCCTTGGATGGAAAATATGATACCGTGTGCACATTGATCCAAATGATGCCCAATTACAAAGATCTCAAGCTAATGGAAGTTATTGGAAGAATTGTTACTCATGAGATGTCACTCAAGGATAAGGAAGAGCTTCACAACAAGTCAAGTGGTGCTTACAAAGCCTCGTGTGATGCTCCCACATCATCAAGTGAGAAGCAAACCTTCAATGAAGAATTGAGTCTAATGGTGAAGAACTTCAACAAGTTCTACAAGAGTAGAAGCAAGGAAAGAAGTTCCAAGTCAAGGTCCTACAATGACAAAAGATCTTATAGTCGTGAGCACAATTGCTACAATTGTGGAAGACCCGGACACTATTCCAATGAGTGTATGGCTCCCTACAAAAGAAGAGAAGATTCTCCCTACAAAAGAAGAAGTAGAAGAGAAGAATCACCATCAAGAGAGAGAAGGAGTAGAGATGATCGTTATGAACGAAGACCCTCTCGGAGAAGCAAGGACTCGGAAAGGAAGGACAAGTCATCAAGGAGCTACACAAAAAGAAGACATCAAGCTCATGTTGGTGAATGGGTATCCGGTTCCGACTCCGACAATCACTCCGAAAGAAGTTATCACTCCGACACCGAATATACTCAAGATGAAGGTGTTGCCGGACTAGCACTTGTGTGACAACCAACTCCTACGACATATTTGACTCACCAAATGAAGGAATTGGGAGATGCTTCATGGCTAAAGGTCCAAAGGTAACACACCCCGAGTATGTTGATTTCAATAGTGACGAAGATGATTTACTAGGAGATGATGATTTACTTGTTGACAACTCTAGTTATGAAAACTGTGATGAGCTTGCTATTAATCATGGTAATCAAGATAAAACGAATGACGATGATAAGAAGGAGATTGAGCGCCTAAGTAAAGAATAAACACTCTTAAGTTAGCTCATGAAACTACCTTGGAATATCATCAAGAACTTTTAAAGACTCATGATAAGCTACGCTTTGAAAAGCTCAACCTTGAGCAAGAACATGAGTTTTTAAAGGCAATCAATGATGATCTTCGCAAGAAAAGTTCTTCTTACATTGCCAAGCGTTTACTCTTGTCTACTTACATGCCACAAGTTAAATCTAGCAACAAGAACAAGAAAGATTCTTCATCTAGTAGTAACAACAATCATGCTAAATCCAATGTTGTTGCTTCTAGTAGCTCTCTTAATTCCACTAATGATTCTCTTAGCCAAGTTACACTTGAGCAAGAAAACATCTTATTGAAGGGAATTATAGAGAAAGGTGTTTACAAGAGCCTTGCCGGAAGTAATCAATTTGAGGAAATTGTACGCAAGCAAGGAAGACACCGGAAGAATCAAGGTGTTGGTTTTGAACGAAAGTTCAATGCCAATGGAGTTGAGTGGGAAGAAGATCAATACCCCAAGATGAAGTTTGTTCCTCAACAAGAGAAGTATGACCCTACTTCTTTCAAAGGAACGCAACCTCAAGATGATCTTCCACCACAAGACCACAAGCTAAAAGGAAAGGACAAGCTTTAAGAGGAGATTGATGCATTCGAGGAAGCTCCCAAAGCCTTGGTCAAGTGGGTTCCCAAGACTACATCAAGTTATACTTCATCAAGTACGACTACAACTCCAAGGATTCCCATCAAGATGGTGTGGATCCCGAAGAAGAAGAACTAGAGAGTTCTTGAGGGTGACTCCACCAACATACTTCACTCATATCATTTTGGGGAGGACAAGTGCAAACAACTTCCATATCTTGCACTAGTTTAAGGAGTCACAAACCCTCTTGTTGGTAAGACAAGGGACAAGGTAACCTAATGCTTCCATGGACATCATCTTGTGTACACATCACTCTATGTCTATGGATATCCTTGTTTGTTCCTTGTGGGACTAACCCATGTAGGTATTGAAAGTGCAACTCACTCCAAAGGATTGCTCCAAATGATCTACATCAACATTGAGCATCCACATCTTCAACACCTACATAAAGTCATCATCGACAAACCCAAGGTTAGTTGATCCCTCTTAGGGAGGAATATCACATCTAGGGGGAGCTTTACTCTAATCAATTGAGCTAAAGCAACTCTAATGGTGTGAACACAACAATGCTTTATGTAAAAGTAGTAACCCCACTTGTGCTTAAACGATGAGTATGACCTATGATCAAATGTTCTCATTTGACTCCTAAGTCAATATACTCATATATAGATGACCGAGTCATCGCCAATTGCTTGATAGATGCTAGAGTGTTTGTGCATGCTTGTCACATATTTCTTTTGCTATCTTATTGTGTGAGCATGTTGGTTGCATATTTTACTCATTCGAGGACATCCATTTGTTGCTTTGATTGTTTGGCCTTTTCTCCTTTGCCAAATGGATGGACAAGAATGCCTAAGAACTCCCTCTAGCTATCTATGCTTTTCTCATCTCAAACTCTATTCATGCTACATCACAAAGTTTGAACAAGTCAGATTCGAACCACTCTGTGTGAGGAGCACTCGGAGTTCCCGATTGGTCATAGACTTAAACTTCCAAAACCTCTCTGTGTATTTCGGTTTGACCGATTCATCCTTTTCGGTCCTACCGAGATCACTTAGTTGATCTAGGTTTTCAATCTCGGTGCAACCGATTAGAACCTTTCGGTCACACCGAGTTGCAGTAACTGCCTGCAGTTTAGCATCTCGGTGCCACCAAGTTGTTCCACTCGGTCACACCGACAGGGTCAGGTTATATATACTGACGGGTCAAATTTTGGAATTTTTTCCGAAACATCTTCGCCCGCGCATAATCTACTCTGCCTCTTCAGGTCTCCGGATCATCCTCTCGTTGTTAGCGACCTCCCGCCGCTGGTCTCCCGCCGTCAACGGCAATCTGCCCCGCCGTTGCCGCCGTAGCAAGTTCGCTGCCGAACTAGGGTACGAACTTGATCTTTGCGCTAATCCATAACTCTGATTCTTAGCACATTGCTTTGCCATGATTCTTGCCACGTATGAAATCATCCTGTCCGGCGAAAGCATCCCGTAGATTAGATTTGATTTGCAAATTTAGGATTAGGTCTCCGCCGAACTCATCTCGGACCGACCGAGTTGTAGAAATCGGTCTCACCGATTTGGCTTAGGCCATTGCACATGCGTTTTCGGTCTGACCGAAAATTGCAAATCGGTGTGACCGAGTTCAATTCTCTATGAAACCCTAGCAGTCTTGGTGCCACCAAACTGTGACTCGGTCTGACCGAGTTCACTAGTTTAGGTTCCAAAAGCTGCTTCGGTATCACTGAGTTTACAAATCAGTAGATCCGAAATGCTTTCTGTGAAGAACTAAAACTATGTTTTGGGGTTAATTGTTTTGCAAAACTCCTGTACTTTGTGATGCTCATCTACTCTACCTCATCTACAATCCATTCACAGGGTCTGCTGACAGTTTGTCTGCACGATGTCTAACCAAAGTGATAGCCAGAACAAGTCTGAAGAACAGGTCCAGATGAGTGAGGGCACTAGTCCCTCTAGCACTTCTGATGAGGGCAGCAGGAGCACACCAAGCAAGTTGCCCAAGGCAGCCACCAGAACAAGGAAGAAGAAGACCTTAGATTCTGAGGATGAAGATTATGTGGTTGTTGAGGATGAGGCCACTTCAAAGAAAAATGTGCTGAAAAAGGAGTATGGCTCAGCTGCTACAGTCAAGCCAGGGATACATAAGAAGGCACCAGCAAAGAGAGTCCTCATGTCTAAGGCCAGAGCATCCACTGCTGAAGCCTCCAAGCCATCTAAAGAGGCAGTTGGAGAAGGCAAGAAGAGGAAGGAAAGGGTCAAGAAGACCACTACCAGAGTGCTTGGCAGATCATCAATTATGAGAGATGATGATGAAGAGGAAGAGGATGCTGCAGCAGCACCCAAAGCTCAAAAGCTCATGGGAGATGCAATCAGATCAGGGGCTGCTCCATCTAAGCCCAAAGCTGCTCCCAAGGCTACTGCTCCAGCTTAGAAGCCTAAACCCAAGAGAAGCACTAGAATCATTCCCGCCGAGGAGAAAAACAAGGCCTCAGTGCCTGAAGGTGCTGAAGAAGAAGAAGATGACTCAGTTGTGTTGAGGAAGCTGAAGCCCAAGATCCCTGACCATAATGATGCTCACCCTGTGGTAGAAAACATGAAAATCAGGAAGGATGCGGGACTGAGGTTATGGAGATAGTCTGATCCATATGCTGTCAGGAGGAGGACTGCTGTGGACTACAGGTTTCACACCAAGGAACAGCAAGATTTTTATGAGACAGTGTTGCTTGACAAGAAGCCCATTGTGTGTGACATGAAATGGGTTGACTGGGAATACACCCAAGAGAATGGAGATCACTATCCAGGTGTATATGACAGCTTCAAGGCATGTGGAGTTGATGCCTTTGTGGCCCAGAAGCTCACCAAGTGGAACGATAAGCTGATCATGCAGTTTTACTCCACTGCCCATTTCTATCCAGATGGGAAGATCATTTGGATGTCTGAGGGTACCAGGTACCAATCTTGTGTTGATGAATGGGCTCAGTTGATCAATGCCCCTGCAGAGCATGAAGATGACTTGGATGTTTATGCTGAGAAGAAGAAAGACCACAACACAATGGCCAACATGTACAAAGAGATCCGAGATGCTGCTTTGGATACACATAAGTTTGGATCTGTCCACTACTTGTTGTCTGGTCTGCCTACCATAAAGTGGACTCTAAGGCACACACTGCTACCCAAGTCAGGTGATCACAAGATGATCAAAGGACATGCTATAAACTTGCTGCACATATTTGATGTCCCACAGAAGTTCAAGGTCATGAGTTTGATTGTTGAGACAATCAAGAAGACTGATGCTGACCAGAAGAGAAGCTGTGGGTATGCCCTACAAATTCAGGAGCTCATCAACTCAAAGATGGGCACATGCACATATCTTTTGGATAAGGAGCACCTGCCCATATACCCTGAATTTGAAGACAACACTGTGGTGATGGATGAAAATAAACCATCTTCAGCTCAAGCACATGAGAAGAGAGAGAAGGCAAGGGCAGAGAAAGCTGCAAAGATGCCAACTGTTGAAGAGGCATCTCAAGTATTCTTGAAATCCAAACAAGATCAACTTGGATATCTGATCCAATCCACCTTGAGGATTGAGAAGGGCTTGGCCACCCTGACTCAAAACCAGGAGAGTTTGGAGAGGATTGTTGAGCAGAAGTTCTATGATCTGGATGTCAAGGTAACTGAGATCCAAACTGCAGTTGAGCAGCTATAGGAGGAAGCAGAGGAGAGGAAGGGCAAGTCAACTACAGATGCTTTTGCTAGAGTGCCCCGAAGCCAGAGGTCTGCTGTAGTGCCAGTCACAAATACTAGAGCTACAACATCAGCTCCAGCAGCCACAACTCCAATGCCACCTCCAGCAGCCACTCCATCAGCTCCAACTACTTCATCGGAAGCCTTCATCCTTGGAGTTCTCTCTACACCACCTCCCGAAGATCAAGCCTGAGAGTCGTTTAGCACTATGCATTTTTGAACTTTTTGGTAACTTGTTGCCAAAGGGGGAGAAAAATGTATAGATCATAGGCTTCGAGAGAGAGTGTTGTTCTTTTTTATCTCTCTTGCTATTTTGGTTGAACTTCTTTATTGAGTGCTTGTGTGAGATACTTTATGTCCTTGTGAGATACTTTATGTCCTTGTGAGATACTTGTTGATCATGTGTTTGATCATATGCTACATTAATGCTTGTTGAATGATGCTATCCTTTATATTCCATATATGATCATTCACTTGCTTGGTGATGAGTGCATGCTTTTAAACTCTATCATTTTGAGCGCTCCACCAAGATGTATGTGACATGGAAGAGTAACCCATGATCCTAATCGATTGTGCATTTGCATTCAAAAGCAAATTTTAAATAATGCACAAATTTAGGGGGAGCTCTTGCTTATCACATACTTCTCAAAGCGACGATGTTTTTTCAATCTTATTTATCATTTGTCGAAGCTTTGATCTATATGTTTTCATCAATTACCAAAAAGGGGGAGATTGAAAGTGCAACTATCCCTAGGTGGTTTTGGTAATTCCTAACAACATATAGTTCATTGAGCTAATGCTATTTCAAGATAAACATTTCAGGAAAGCTCAATGATTGGCATGGCATGGATGAGAAAAGTGGACCCCTCAAAATTCTAAGGACAAAAAATTGGCTCAAGCTCAAAGCTCAGGACTCTACATCTTTTCATTTAAGTGATCCAAGATCACATTGAGTCCATAGGAAAAGCCAATACTACTAAGAGGGGATGAGGTGTTGCCTAATGGCTTACTTGCTCGAAGTGCTTAGTGATATGCTCCAAAAGCCGTCAACTACTTTCTCACATCCACATATGTCCCAAACCAAAAGTCAAACTCGGCCCCACCGAAATTTTCTATCCGGCGCCATCGAGTTCAGTTGACATAGCCACTGCTAGAAACCCTAGTCTTTTCGGTCTCACCAATAGGGATCTCGGTCTCACTGAGATGGGATTGTAATCTCTCTGTTTCCCTTCATAACGTTTCGGTCAAACTGAGATGAGCGATCGGTCCCACCGAGATTGCAATGCAAACTCTCTGTTTCCCTTTCGTAATGTTTCGGTCCATCCGAGATGAGCGAACCGGTCCAACTGAGTTTGCCTGACCAACTCTCTGTTAGTCCATTACCAAAATCGGTCTCACCGAGTTTGTGTAATCAGTCTCACCAAGATTACGTTATGCCCTAACCCTAACAAAATCGGTCCCACCGAGTTGACATGTTGGCCCCATCGAAAATCCTAACATTCACATTTTGAACTAAATCGGTCTGATCGAGTTTCATGATTCGGTCCCACCGAGTTTGGTGATTTGTGTGTAACGGTTAGATTTTGTGTGGAGGCTATTTATACCCCTCCACCCACTCTTCATTCATGGAGAGAGCCATCAGAACATGCCTACACTTCCAACATGCATTTTCTAAGAGAGAACCACCTACACTTGTGTTGAGGTCAAGATATTCCACTCCAAACACATAAATCTTGATCTCTAGCTTTGCCCAAGTTGCTTTCCACTCAAATCATCTTTCCACCAAATCCAAATACTGTGAGAGAGAGTTGAGTGTTGGGGAGACTATCATTTGAAGCACAAGAGCAAGGAGTTTATCATCAACACACCATTTGTTACCTCTTGGAGAGTGGTGTCTCCCAGATTGGTTAGGTGTCACTTGGGAGCCTCCGTCAAGAATGTGGAGTCGAACCAAGGAGTTTGTAAAGGCAAGGAGATCTCCTACTTTGTGAAGATCTACCCGAGTGAGGCAAGTCCTTCGTGGGCGATGGCCATGGTGGGATAGACAAGGTTGCTTCTTCGTGGACCCTTCGTGGGAGGAGCCCTCTGTGGACTCGCGCAATCGTTACCCTTCGTGGGTTGAAGTCTCCATCAACATGGATGTACGATAGCACCACCTATCAGAACCACGCCAAAAATCTTCGTGTCTCCAAGTGCGTTTGCACACTCCAAACTCCTCCCTTTACCTTAATATGCAATTGTTTTACTTTCCGCGGCTATACCATTAGAATTTCATGTGTATCTTGATTGCTTGACTTGTGCTAAGTTGCTAAAATCTGCCTAGAACTAAAATTGGGAAAAGGCTATATTTTTATTTGGTCAAGTAGTCTAATCACCCCCCTCTAGACATACTTTCGATCCTACACCAGTATTGTCACAAAAGATTTTCATTGGACCCGATGCACTAGGTATGGCACCTAGATCGGATATGAACTCCTTCATCCAGACTCCTTCATTTGCTGCTTCCGAAGCAGCTATGTACTCCGGTTCACACGTAGATCCCGCCACGACGCTTTGTTTAGAACTGCTCCAACTGATAGCTCCACCGTTCAATATAAACACATATCCGGTTTGCGATTTAGAATCGTCCGGATCAGTGTCAAAGCTGTTGGAAATATGCCCTAGAGGCAATAATAAAAGCATTATTATTATATTTCCTTGTTCATGATAATTGTCTTTATTCATGCTATAATTGTGTTATCCGGAAATCGTAATACATGTGTGAATAACAGACACCAACATGTCCCTAGTAAGCCTCTAGTTGACTAGTTCGTTGATCAACAGATAGTCATGGTTTCCTGACTATGGACATTGGATGTCATTGATAACGAGATCACATCATTAGGAGAATGATGTGATGGACAAGACCCAATCCTAAACATAGCACAAGATCGTGTAGTTCGTTTGCTAGAGTTTTTCCAATGTCAAGTATCCTTTCCTTAGACCATGAGATCGTGTAACTCCCGGATACTGTAGGAGTGCTTTGGGTGTACCAAACGTCACAACGTAACTGGGTGACTATAAAGGTATACTACGGGTATCTCCGAAAGTGTCTGTTGGGTTGACATGGATCAAAACTGGGATTTGTCACTCCGTATGACGGAGAGGTATCACTGGGCCCACTCGATAATGCATCATCATAATGAGCTCAAAGTGACCAAGTGTCTGGTCACGGGATCATGCATTACGGTACGACTAAAGTGACTTGCCGGTAACGAGATTGAATGAGGTATTGGGATACCGACGATCGAATCTCGGGCAAGTAACATACCGATTGACAAAGGGAATTGTATACGGGGTTGCTTGAATCCTCGACATCGTGGTTCATCCGATGAGATCATCGTGGAGCATGTGGGAGCCAACATGGGTATCCAGATCCCGCTGTTGGTTATTGACCGGAGAGTCGTCTCGGTCATGTCCACATGTCTCCCGAACCCGTAGGGTCTACACACTTAAGGTTCGGTGACGCTAGGGTTGTAGGGATATGTATATGCAGTAACCCGAATGTTGTTCGGAGTCCCGAATGAGATCCCGGACGTCACGAGGAGTTCCGGAATGGTCCGGAGATAAAGAATTATATATAGGGAGTGCTGTTTCGGCCACCGGGACAAGTTTCGGGGTCACCGGTATTGTACCGGGACCACCGGAAGGGTCCCGAGGGTCCACCGAGTGGGGCCACCTGCCCCAGGGGGGCACATGGGCTGTAGGGGGTGCGCCTTGGCCTATATGGGCCAAGGGCACCAGCCCCAATAGGCCCATGCGCCTAGGGTTTCAAAAGGGAAGAGTCCCACAAGGGGAAGGCACCCCCTAGGTGCCCTGGGGGGGGGAGGGAATCCTCCCTTGGCCGCCGCCCCCCTAGGAGATTGGATCTCCTAGGGCCGGCACCCCCCTAGGCCCCCTATATATAGTGAGGGAAGGAGGGCCTCTTGGACAACGCCTTTGGTGCCTCCCTCTCCCTCTCCAACACCTCCTCCTCCTCCATAGAGCTTGGCAAAGCCCTGCCGGAGTACTGCAGCTCCATCACCACCACGCCGTCGTGCTGCTGCTGGAGCCATCTTCCTCAACCTCTCCCCTCCCCTTGCTGGATCAAGAAGGAGGAGACGTCATCCGCTCCGTACGTGTGTTGAACGCGGAGGTGCCGTCCGTTCGGCGCTTGGTCATCGGTGATTTGGATCACGTCGTGTACGACTACCTCATCCCCGTTCTTTGAACGCTTCCGCTCGCGATCTACAAAGGTATGTATATGCATCCGATCAATCGTTGCTAGATGAACTCATAGATGGATCTTGGTGAAACCGTAGGAAAATTTTGTTTTCTGCAACGTTCCCCAACAGTGGCATCATGAGCTAGGTCTATGCGTAGTTCTTCTTGCGCGAGTAGAACACAATTTGTTGTGGGCGTAGATGTTGTCAACTTTCTTGCCGCTACTAGTCTTATCTTGCTTCAGCGGTATTGTGGGATGAAGCGGCCCGGACCAACCTTACACGTACGCTTACGTGAGACCGGTTCCACCGACTAACATGCACAAGTTGCATAAGGTGGCTGGCGGGTGTCTGTCTCTCCCACTTTAGTTGGAGCGGATTCGATGAAAAGGGTCCTTATGAAGGGTAAATAGAAGTTGACAAATCACGTTGTGGCTTTCACGTAGGTAAGAAAACGTTCTTGCTAGAACCCTATTTCAGCCACGTAAAACTTGCAACAACAATTAGAGGACGTCTAACTTGTTTTTGCAGCAAGTGCTTTGTGATGTGATATGGCCAAAGTTGTGATGAATGATGAATGATACATATGTGATGTATGAGATGTTCGTGCTATTGTAATAGGAATCACGACTTGCATTTCGATGAGTATGACAACCGGCAGGAGCCATAGGAGTTGTCTTTATTTTTTATATGACCTGCGTGTCATTGAGAAACACCATGTAAATTACTTTACTTTATAGCTAAACGCGTTAGCCATAGTAGTAGAAGTAATAGTTGGCGAGCAACTTCATGGAGACACGATGATGGAGATCATGGTGTCAAGCCGGTGACAAGATGATCATGGACCCCCAAGATAGAGATCAAAGGAGCTATGTGATATTGGCCATATCATGTCACTATTATTACTTGATTGCATGTGATGTTTATCATGTTTAGCATCTTGTTTACTTAGAACGACGGTAGTAAATAAGATGATCCCTCATAATAATTTCAAGAAAGTGTTCCCCCTAACTATGCACCATTTTGACAGTTCGTTGTTTCGAAGCACCACGGGATGATCGGGTGTGATAGATTCTAACGTTCACATACAACGGGTGTAAGACAGATTTACACATGCAAACACTTAGGTTGACTTGACGAGCCTAGCATGTGTATAGACATGGCCTCGGAACACAGAAGACCGAAAGGTCGAGCATGAGTCGTATAGAAGATACGATCAACATGAAGATGTTCACCGACGTTGACTAGTCCGTCTCACGTGATGATCGGACATGGCCTAGTTGACTCGGATCATGTTATACTTAGATGACTAGAAGAGGGATGTCTATCTAAGTGGGAGTTCATTGAATAATTTGATTAGATGAACTTAATTATCATGAACTTAGTCTAAAATCTTTACAATATGTCTTGTAGATCAAATGGCCAACGTTGTCCTCAACTTCAACGCGTTCCTAGAGAAAACCAAGCTGAAAGATGATGGCAGCAACTATACAGACTGGGTCCGAAACCTGAGGATCATCCTCATAGATGCCAAGAAAGATTATGTCCTACAAGCACCGCTAGGTGATCCACCCGTCCCACAGAACCAAGACGTTATGAACGCTTGGCAGACACGTGCTGATGACTACTCCCTCGTTCAGTGCAGCATGCTTTACAGCTTAGAGCCGGGGCTCCAAAAGCGTTTTGAGAGACATGGAGCATATGAGATGTTCGAAGAGCTGAAAATGGTTTTTCAAGCTCATGCCCGGGTCGAGAGATATGAAGTCTCTGACAAATTCTTTAGCTATAAGATGGAGGAAAATAGTTCTGTCAGTGAGCACATACTCACTATGTCTGGGTTACATAACCGCTTAACTCAGCTGGGAGTTAATCTCCCGGATGACGCGGTCATTGACAGAATCCTGCAGTCGCTTCCACCAAGCTACAAGAGCTTTGTGATGAACTTCAATATGCAGGGGATGGAAAAGATCATTCCTGAGGTATTTGCAATGCTGAAATCAGCAGAGGTAGAAGTCAAGAAGGAACATCAAGTGTTGATGGTAAATAAAACCACTAAGTTCAAGAAGGGCAAGGGTAAAAAGAACTTCAAGAAGGACGGCAAGGGAGTTGCCGCGCCTGGCAAGAAAGCTGCCGGGAAGAAGCCAAAGAATGGACCCAAGCCCGAGACTGAGTGCTTTTATTGCAAGGGAAGTGGTCACTGGAAGCGGAACTGCCCCAAATACTTAGCAGACAAGAAGGCCGGCAAAACGAAAGGTATATGTGATATACATGTAATTGATGTGTACCTTACCAGTACTCGTAGTAGCTCTTGGGTATTTGATACCGGTGTAGTTGCTCACATTTGTAACTCAAAGCAGGAGCTGCGGAATAAGCGGAGACTGGCGAAGGACGAGGTGACGATGCGCGTCGGGAATGGTTCCAAGGTCGATGTGATCGCCGTCGGCACGCTGCCTCTACATTTACCTACGGGATTAGTTTTAAACCTCAATAATTGTTATTTAGTGCCAGCTTTGAGCATGAACACTGTATCAGGATCTCGTTTAATTCGAGATGGCTACTCATTTAAATCTGAGAATAATGGTTGTTCTATTTATATGAGAGATATGTTTTATGGTCATGCTCCTATGGTGAATGGTTTATTCTTAATGAATCTCGAGCGTAATACTACACATATTCATAGTGTGAGTACCAAAAGATGTAAGGTTGATAATGATAGTCCCACATACTTGTGGCACTGCCGCCTTGGTCACATAGGTGTCAAACGCATGAAGAAGCTCCATGCAGATGGACTTTTAGAGTCTCTTGATTACGAATCATTTGACACGTGCGAACCATGCCTCATGGGAAAAATGACCAAGACTCCGTTCTCAGGAATAATGGAGCGAGCAACCAACTTATTGGAAATCATACATACTGATGTGTGCGGTCCAATGAGTGTTGAGGCTCGCGGTGGCTATCGTTATGTTCTCACCCTCACTGATGACTTGAGTAGATATGGGTATGTCTACTTAATGAAACACAAGTCTGAAACCTTTGAAAAGTTCAAGGAATTTCAGAGTGAGGTTGAGAATCAACATGACAGGAAAATCAAGTTTCTACGATCAGATCGTGGAGGAGAATACTTGAGTCATGAATTTGGCACACACTTAAGAAAATGTGGAATAGTTTCACAACTCACGCCGCCTGGAACACCTCAGCATAATGGTGTGTCCGAACGTTGTAATCGCACTCTATTAGATACGGTATGATCTATGATGTCTCTTACCGATTTACCGCTATCTTTTTGGGGCTATGCTTTAGAGACTACCGCATTCACTTTAAATAGGGCTCCGTCGAAATCCGTTGAGACGACACCGTTTGAATTATGGTTTGGGAAGAAACCTAAGTTGTCGTTTCTAAAAGTTTGGGGATGCGATGCTTATGTCAAGAAACTTCAACCTGAAAAGCTCGAACCCAAGTCGGAAAAATGCATCTTCATAGGATACCCTAAAGAAACTGTTGGGTATACCTTCTACCTCAGATCCGAAGGCAAGATCTTTGTTGCCAAGAATGGATCCTTTCTAGAGAAGGAGTTTCTCTCGAAAGAAGTAAGTGGGAGGAAAGTAGAACTTGATGAAGTGTTACCTCTTGAACCGGAAAATGGCGCAACTCAAGAAAATGTTCCTGAGGTGCTTGCACCGACTAGAGAGGAAGTTATTGATGATGATCAAGATACTTCTGATCAAGCTCCTACTGAAATTCGAAGGTCCACAAGGACACGTTCCGCACCAGAGTGGTACAGCAACCCTGTCTTGGAAATCATGTTATTAGACAACGGTGAACCTTAGAACTATGAAAAAGCGATGGCGGGCCCGGATTCCGACAAATGGCTAGAAGCCATGAAATCCGAGATAGGATCCATGTATGAAAACGAAGTATGGACTTTGACTGACTTGCCCGTTGAACGGCGAGCCATAGAAAATAAATGGATCTTTAAGAAGAAGACAGACGCGGATGGTAATGTGACCATCTATAAAGCTCGGCTTGTCGCTAAGGGTTATCCACAAGTTCAAGGGGTTGACTATGATGAGACTTTCTCACCAGTAGCGAAGCTAAAGTCCGTCCGAATCATGTTAGCAATTGCCACATTCTACGATTATGAGATATGGCAAATGGACGTCAAAACGGCATTCCTTAATGGTTTCCTTAAGGAAGAATTGTATATGATGCAGCCGGAAGGTTTTGTCGATCCTAAGAATGCTGACAAGGTGTGCAAGCTCCAACGCTCGATTTATGGGCTGGTGCAAGCATCTCGGAGTTGGAACATTCGCTTTGATGAGATGATCAAAGCGTTTGGGTTTACGCAAACTTATGGAGAAGCCTGCGTTTACAAGAAAGTGAGTGGGAGCTCTGTAGCATTTCTCATATTATATGTAGATGACATACTTTTGATGGGAAATGATATAGAACTCTTGGACAACATTAAGGCCTACTTGAATAAGAGTTTTTCAATGAAGGACCTTGGAGAAGCTGCTTATATATTAGGCATCAAGATCTATAGAGATAGATCAAGACGCCTCATAGGTCTTTCACAAAGCACATACCTTGATAAGATATTGAAGAAGTTCAATATGGATCAATCTAAGAAGGGGTTCTTGCCTGTGTTACAAGGTATGAAATTGAGCTTAGCTCAATGTCCGACCACGGCAGAAGATATAGAAGAGATGAGTGTCATCCCCTATGCCTCAGCCATAGGTTCTATTATGTATGCCATGCTGTGTACCAGACCTGATGTAAACCTTGCCGTAAGTTTGGTAGGAAGGTACCAAAGTAATCCCGGCAAGGAACACTGGACAACGGTCAAGAATATCCTGAAGTACCTGAAAAGGACTAAGGAAATGTTTCTCGTTTATGGAGGTGATGAAGAGCTCGTCATAAAGGGTTACGTCGATGCTAGCTTCGACACAGATCTGGATGACTCTAAGTCACAGACCGGATACGTGTATATTTTGAATGGTGGGGCAGTAAGCTGGTGCAGTTGCAAGCAGAGCGTCGTGGCGGGATCTACATGTGAAGCGGAGTACATGGCAGCCTCGGAGGCAGCACATGAAGCAATCTGGGTGAAGGAGTTCATCACCGACCTAGGAGTCATACCCAATGCATCGGGGCCGATCAAGCTCTTCTGTGACAACACTGGAGCTATTGCACTTGCAAAGGAGCCCAGGTTTCACAAGAAGACAAGGCACATCAAGCGTTGCTTCAACTCCATTCGTGAAAATGTTCAAGATGGAGACATAGATATTTGTAAAGTACATACGGACCTGAATGTAGCAGATCCGTTGACTAAACCTCTCCCTAGGGCAAAACATGATCAACACCAGAATTCCATGGGTGTTCGATTCATCACAATGTAACTAGATTATTGACTCTAGTGCAAGTGGGAGACTGTTGGAAATATGCCCTAGAGGCAATAATAAAAGCATTATTATTATATTTCCTTGTTCATGATAATTGTCTTTATTCATGCTATAATTGTGTTATCCGGAAATCGTAATACATGTGTGAATAACAGACACCAACATGTCCCTAGTAAGCCTCTAGTTGACTAGTTCGTTGATCAACAGATAGTCATGGTTTCCTGACTATGGACATTAGATGTCATTGATAACGAGATCACATCATTAGGAGAATGATGTGATGGACAAGACCCAATCCTAAACATAGCACAAGATCGTGTAGTTCGTTTGCTAGAGTTTTTCCAATGTCAAGTATCCTTTCCTTAGACCATGAGATCGTGTAACTCCCGGATACCGTAGGAGTGCTTTGGGTGTACCAAACGTCACAACGTAACTGGGTGACTATAAAGGTATACTACGGGTATCTCCGAAAGTGTCTGTTGGGTTGACACGGATCAAGACTGGGATTTGTCACTCCGTATGACGGAGAGGTATCACTGGGCCCACTCGGTAATGCATCATCATAATGAGCTCAAAGTGACCAAGTGTCTGGTCACGGGATCATGCATTACGGTACGAGTAAAGTGACTTGCCGGTAACGAGATTGAACGAGGTATTGGGATACCGACGATCGAATCTCGGGCAAGTAACATACCGATTGACAAAGGGAATTGTATACAGGGTTGCTTGAATCCTTGACATCGTGGTTCATCCAATGAGATCATCGTGGAGCATGTGGGAGCCAACATGGGTATCCAGATCCCGCTATTGGTTATTGACCGGAGAGTCGTCTCGGTCATGTCCACATGTCTCCCGAACCCGTAGGGTCTACACACTTAAGGTTCGGTGACGCTAGGGTTGTAGGGATATGTATATGCAGTAACCCGAATGTTGTTCGGAGTCCTGGATGAGATCCCGGACGTCATGAGGAGTTCCGGAATGGTCCGAAGGTAAAGAATTATATATAGGAAGTGCTGTTTCGGCCATCGGGACAAGTTTCGGGGTCACCGGTATTGTACCGGGACCACCGGAAGGGTCCCGAGGGTCCACCGAGTGGGGCCACCTGCCCCGGGGGGCCACATGGGCTGTAGGGGGTGCACCTTGGCCTATATGGGCCAAGGGCACCAGCCCCAATAGGCCCATGCGCCTAGGGTTTCAAAAGGGAAGAGTCCCACAAGGGGAAGGCACCCCCTAGGTGCCTTGGGGGGGAGGGAATCCTCCCTTGGCCGCCCCCCTAGGAGATTGGATCTCCTAGGGCCGGCGCCCCCCTAGGCCCCCTATATATAGTGAGAGAAGGAGGGCCTCTTGGACAACGCCTTTGGTGCCTCCCTCTCCCTCTCCAACACCTCCTCCTCCTCCATAGAGCTTGGCAAAGCCCTGCCGGAGTACTGCAGCTCCATCACCACCACGCCGTCGTGCTGCTGCTGGAGCCATCTTCCTCAACCTCTCCTCTCCCCTTGCTGGATCAAGAAGGAGGAGACGTCATCCGCTCCGTACGTGTGTTGAACGCGGAGGTGCCATCCGTTCGGCGCTTGGTCATCGGTGATTTGGATCACGTCGTGTACGACTACCTCATCCCCGTTCTTTGAACGCTTCCGCTCACGATCTACAAAGGTATGTAGATGCATCCGATCAATCGTTGCTAGATGAACTCATAGATGTATCTTGGTGAAACCGTAGGAAAATTTTGTTTTCTGCAACGTTCCCCAACAAAAGCTGGCATCGACATAACCATTTACGACGAGCTCTTTGTCACCTCCGTAAACAAGAAATATATCCTTAGTCCTTTTCAGGTATTTCAGGATGTTCTTGACCGCTATCCAGTGATCCACTCCTAGCTTATTTTGGTACCTCCTTGCTGAACTAATAGCAAGGCACACATCAGGTCTGGTACACAACATCGCACACATGATATTGCCTATAGCTGAAGCACAGGGAGCACTTTTCATTTTCTCTCTATCTTCTGCAGTGGTCGGGCATTGAGTCTTACTCAACTTCACACCTTGTAACACAGGCAAGAACCCTTTCTTAGCTTGATCCATTTTGAACTTCTTCAAAACTTTATCAAGGTATGTGCTTTGTGAAAGTCCAATTAAGCGTCTTGATCTATCTTCATAGATCTTGATGCCCAATATATAAGCAGCTTCACCGAGGTCTTTCATTGAAAAACTCTTATTCAAGTATCCTTTTATGCTATCCAGAAATTCTATATCATTTCCAATCAACAATGTGTCATCCACATATAATATTAGAAATGCTACAGAGCTCCCACTCACTTTCTTGTAAATACAGGCTTCTCCAAAAGTCTGTATAAAACCATATGCTTTGATCACACTATCAAAACACTCCAAGAGGCTTGCACCAGTCCATAATTGGATCGCTGGAGCTTGCACACTTTGTTAGCACCCTTTGGATCGATAAAACCTTCAGGTTGCATCATATACAACTCTTCTTCCAGAAATCCATTCAGGAATGCAGTCTTTATATCCATTTGCCAAATTTCATAATCATAAAATGTGGCAATTGCTAACATGATTCGGACGGACTTAAGCATCGCTACGGGTGAGAAGGTCTCATCGTAGTCAACTCCTTGAACTTATCGAAAACCTTTCGCAACAAGTCAAGCTTTGTAGACAGTAACGTTACCGTCAGCGTCAGTCTTCTTCTTGAAGATCCATTTATTCTCGATGGCTTGCCGATCATCGGGCAAGTCAACCAAAGTCCACACATTGTTCTCATACATGGATCCCATCTCATATTTCATGGCCTCAAGCCATTTTGCGGAATCTGGGCTCATCATCGCTTCCTCATAGTTCGTAGGTTCGTCATGGTCAAGTAACATGACCTCCAGAACAGGATTACCGTACCACTATGGTGCGGATCTTACTCTGTTTGACCTATGAGGTTCGGTAGTAACTTGATCTGAAGTTTCATGATCATCATCATTGGCTCCCTCACTAATTGGTGTAGGTGTCACAGGAACCGGTTTCTGTGATGGACTATTTTCCAATAAGGGAGTAGGTACAGTGTCAAGACCGGATTTTCAGGGTATTAATTTCCCAGAAAATGGCCCTTGTGCTCACCAGCCCCAGGATTACTGTTAGCTGATGAGACACCAACTTGATACAGAAACTCCAAGCAAAATACAAAATGTGTAGTACAAGACCATTCTGGCCTATGAGTACAACAAATGGTTTCTAGTGGTTGACGGCGGAAGCGGTTTGTGGTCCATCAGTGTCTATGGGACTCCATTTCCCACAGGAACAACTGACCTGGATAACTCCTATCTTCGCGAGGCTGCTATCACCATTGCGTAGGTTCCGGGGATGTCATCGCAACGGTCCTCTCCATGCAAGAAATCTGGCCAAGACAATAGCCAGGGACAAGCCAGTGAGTACTTTGAATGTACTCGCAAACATTATGAACACAGGTATAATATAACAAATGTTAATCATGCTCTGAAATATTTTATGATCACAATGTCAGTCACAAAATAAAAATCCATGATGCACGCAAGCAGGTTATTCATATACAACATAATATGCAATAAGTGAGTAGAAATAGAATGCACCGATCGGGTGTCTGAAGTGACGCCTCGAAAGGATAATAATATAAAGCCTGCCTCAGTCGGGCGTCTGAGCGACACCACATAAAGGGCTTATAAAGGAAATAAGTAGCAAACATGCCACAGTCGGGCGTCTGTGCGACACCACATAAAGGGCTTATAGAGTAAGTAAATAACAAGCATGCCACAGTCGGGCGTCTCAGCGACACCACATAAAGGGCTTATAGAGTAAGTAAATAACAAGCATGCCACAGTCGGGCGTCTCAGCGACACCACATAAAGGGCTTATAAAGTAAATGAATAATAAGCATGCCACAGTCGGGCATCTCCGTGACACCACATAAAGGGCTTATATGAGAGTAGTCATAGTGAATATCCAGGAGGTAGAACCGTCCCAGGGATACTCAATAATTCAAATAATGTAAATGGTTAGTCCATAATAATAGTAATCATAATCATCATAAGTCACAAGTCATGATCCATGTTCTGGTTTAGCAGTTTTTCCTCCGAAGACCGACACTAAGACTGACACTTGACCCATCCCAGACTGTAGTCCTTAACCGTGGACATGAATATTCAAATAGATATAATCTCTGCAGAGGGTGTACTCTTTACCCACGAGTAACGGATTCCTTTAGTCCATCAGGACTAATTCCGTCTACGGTCTTTTACTTGAAAACACACCTGACCGCACACACCAGCCTAACTTACCGGTGTCTGGAATCACCCACGACACCTGTTAAGCGAAACTCTAAGTGGGGAGGCTACAACCTCAATTAGCATGGGATCAAAAAATTTATAACGCGCGCAAACTAGGGGAGCTACCCCCTCGGCTCCAACCGGAAACACCCATGCCCTCGGACCAGGTGGCATGCCTACCAGATGCAGCCGGTATCTTCCACCATGGCCTCTCTGTACGGTGTGTGCTAGGAAGGGGTTGACAACTTACTGAACCGTACCCTACCTATGGCAGGGACAAGTGGTAGTACGAAACAAGTATGGGGGTTACTGGAACAAGACTCGATCTATGGTCGACTCAGGAGGTTAAAGCATTTCCTACATGATAAGCATAAGAAATATATTTCACCCAATGAGACAGAATCACCACTCATCATACCTCACCATGCCTTACCGGACATAACCGTCTCGACGAAGAACTAGAGACAAGCTCGTGTCTACCCAAGACAGAGACTTTCCCGGATTCCTTCCAGTAGGCATGAAAGGCATACGAGGGTGATTACTATCACAAGCATATCAAATTCCAACAGCACGGAATCATCAATATGCACTCATGAGTATGGTCATATCATCACATAAAATAACGAATACTTCAAGTCAAGGTGGTGTTGTACCATATCAAACAACACACAACAATATTATGTCAGGGTTCAGAATGCTTGCCTTCAAGAGTATGCAAGTGGGGGTGCATTTTTTGAAAGTTGCTTCCTTCTTCAAAATCCTATTTTAAGAAAATTTAAATTAACACATAGTTTCAAAACAGTACAAAAAAGTTGCTTGGAAAATTTTCAAATAAATATGAAAATAAACTAGACAAAATTTGAGAAACAACAGAAAAAGAATCAAATCAATTGGACTTATATTTAAAAAGTTACAGCCAGTCGAAGTTTAGTCAAAATCTGCTTTTAATAAAAATTAGAAAAAGAAAACGGTTCGGGGAGCTTACGCTTTCCTCTTAGCAAAGACGTATTCGGTGGAATACGCTTCCACTTAAGCCAGCGTGGGCCGTCGCTGTGTCGCTGACAGTGGGTCCCTTGGGCCCACTGGTCAGGTTTGACCAGTCGCCCGCACCTTCTTTCTCCTCTGGCCGAGCAGAGGCGAGGCTCCGGCGATCGCCGCCGACGAACGGCGGCTCCTCACGGGATTCCGAGGGCAGGGATGGATCCGCCAGTCCAGGGCGGTCCTCCCGGTGGTCGAGAGGGTCGTGGGGACAAAGGGAGTCGCCGGCGGCGAGCTCCGCGGCGGACGGTGGTTTTGGGAGAATTGGGATCTCGAGCTACGGTGGCTCCCGATTGGGTCTGAGAGATGGGGTGGCTCCGCAGGATCGAGGGGAGGAGGATGGGAGCACGGGAGGGGTTAGGGGCCTCGGTCTTGGCCGGATTTTACCGGAACATGGCGGCGGCCGAACCTGCCGGAGTTGGGAGAGAGGATGGCCTCTGGCCAACTGGGGAAGAGGGGGCTTCCTACTACTCGAACAAGGTTGCTGACGAGCCTAGGCGTGATCGGAAGGGCTATTTATAGCCCGGGGAGGTCGATCCCCGCGGCTGCGGATAAGAACGCCGGCGAACTGCCGTTCTGTTGCTAGCAGGGCGACGTGGCAGCGACGGGCGCTAGCGGACGGGCTCGTGGATGAGCTCGGGCTGTTCAGGGGCGAGCTGGCGCGCGACTGTGGCTCGGGCGGCGCCGTTCATGGTAGGAGCTGGCGGGGCGGCAGTGGCGGCTTGCGGTGGTGGCGCTGTGGGGTGCCAGAAGGGGGCCAGGGCAGCTCTGCGATGAGGGAGGGGTTGGGACGCGATGGCTGTGAGTGGGAAGGGATCAGAACGGGCGCAGGAGGCGGCAGCGGGACGCGGCGACTCAGGCACATACACATGCAAAACGCGCGCTCTGGCCGCGCCCAGAGCACACACGCCATGTGTTCGGCAAAATACCAAGGCATGCCAGGAGGCTTGGATGAGGCTGGGGATTAACAGGTCTAGGTTAGTGGTGGTTAGGAGATTAGTGGACATGCTGGTTTGTCCAGAGGGGCAAGATCACAGTGCAAACATAAAACTATGACAAAACTGTCCCTGCACACAAGGTGCTTGACAGAATGCCATGGGCTTCTAGGCATCTCTTCTGGTGGCCAAAAACTCCAGACTAGAGTGTCTTTAGAAGATAAAGAGGGTGTCAAGGTTAGTTTGACAAAAACAAAAACTCCCTAGTGCAAGTTTTTGAGAAAACCAAATCTGGACAGAAAATAAAGGGCATTATTGCATGGACCAAAAATACTCCAATGGGTCCAATCTCCTGGACTTAAGGGTTTGGTAGGGTGTACTTCAAGCAGGGCAAATCCCAAGGCAACAAGAGCAAGATAAAATATGGCTGCAGTGCAAAACACTAAACTGGACCAGAATGAAGATGAGGATGATTTGCTCAAATTTTTCAAAGAATACCAATGGGTTTTTGCATAAAGTTGAAATATATACTCCTACTAACATCCCCTAATTTTGGTGGAAACTTTAAAGAAATATTTAAACAGGTCATAGTGCAAATTACAAAGTGGACCAGATTTGAAAACTTGGGGTAGGGCTCAAAATTTCCAAATGACTAAAAGAGATTTTTTTGCATAAAAGTGATGTGGGAACATCACATGACATCCCCAAATTTTGGTGGGGATTTTGAAGAAGTATTTGAAAGGGTTGTGGTGCAAATGGAACCCTAAAACTTATGAAAAATCATTTTTAAAGAAATAAAGCTCAGGGAAAATAATTGTAGAAATAATTCCACTGATAGAAGAAATGTTCTTGGGAAGATATACAAGTCCAACAATATTTTTGAAAGGTTTTCACTTGGGGTGAAAACTCCACAATTAGGAGAAAAGAGTGGTTCTGAATTAAAAGAAAATCCATGAAATAAAATTTAATTTACCATGGTAAAATTTTAATTAATAGATCATGGTTAAATTTTTGGGGTGTTACATACAGTTACCTCATCAAGTTCTACTTTCCTCCCACTCACTTCTTTTGAGAGAAACTCCCTCTCTAGAAAGGATCCATTCTTAGCAACAAATGTCTTACCTTCGGATCTATGATAGAAGGTGTACCAACAGTCTCCTTTGGGTATCCTATGAAGACACATTTCTTTGATTTGGGTTCGAGCTTATCACGTTGAAGCTTTTTCACATCAGCATCGCTGCCCCAAACTTTAAGAAATGATAGCTTTGGTTTCTTGCCAAACCATAGTTCATAAGGCATCTTCTAAACGGATTTAGATGGTTCCCTATTTAACATGAATGCAGCTGTCTCTAAAGCATAACCCCAAAATGATAGCGGTAAATCAGTAAGAGACATCATAGATCACACCATATCTAGTAAAGTACGATTACAATGTTCGGACACACCATTACACTGTGGTGTTCCGGGTGGCGTGAGTTGCGAAACTATTCTGCATTGTTTCAAATGAAGACCAAACTCGTAACTCAAATATTCTCCTCCACGAAAGATCGTAGAAACTTTATTTTCTTGGTACGATGTTTTTCCACTTCACTTTGAAATTCTTTGAACTTTTCAAATGTTTCAGACTTATGTTTTATCAAGTAGATATACCCATATTTGCTCAAATCATATGTGAAGGTGAGAAAATAACGATACCCGCCGCGAGCCTCAATATTCATCGGACCACATACATCAGTATGTATGATTTCCAACAAATATGTTGCTCGCTCCATAGTTCCAGAGAATGACGTTTTAGTCATCTTGCCCATGAGGAATGGTTCGCAAGTACCAAGTGATTCATAATCAAGTGATTCCAAAAGTCCATCAGAATGGAGTTTCTTCATGCGCTTTACACCAATATGACCTAAACGGCAGTGCCACAAATAAGTTGCACTATCATTATCAACTTTGCATCTTTTGGCTTCAACATTATGAATATGTGTATCACTACTATCGAGATTCATCAAAAATAGACCACTCTTCAAGGTTGCATGACCATAAAAGATATTACTCATATAAACAGAACAACCATTATTCTGTGATTTAAACGAATAACAGTATCGCATCAAACAAGATCCAAATATAATGTTCATGCTCAACACTAGCACCAAATAACAATTATTCAGGTCAAAACTAATCCCGTAGGTAGATGTAGAGGTAGCATGCCGACGGCGATCACATCGACTTTGGAACCATTTCCCACGCGCATGGTCACCTCGTCCTTAGCCAATCTTCGCTTAATCCGGAGTCCGTGTTTCGAGTTGTAAATATTAGCAACATAACCATTATCAAATACCCAGTTGCTACTGCGAGCTTTAGTAAGGTACACATCAATAACATGTATATCGCATATACCTTTTTTCACCTTGCCATCCTTCTTATCCGCCAAATACTTGGGCAGTTCCGCTTCCAGTGACCAGTCCCTTTGCAGTAGAAGCACTCAGTCTCAGGCTTAGGTCCAGACTTGGGTTCTTCTCTTGAACATCAACTTGTTTGCCGTTCTTCTTGAAGTTCCCTTTCTTCTTCCCTTTACCCTTTTTCTTGAAACTGGTGGTCTTGTTGACCGTCAACACTTGATGCTCCTTCTTGATTTCTACCTCCGCAGCTTTTAGCATTGCGAAGAGCTCGGGAATCATCTTATCCATCCCTTGCATATTATAGTTCATCACGAAGCTCTTGTAGCTTGGTGGCAGTGATTGAAGAACTCTGTCAATGACACTATCAATAGGAAGATTAACTCCCAGTTGAGTCAAGTGGTTATGGTACCCAGACATTCTGAGTATATGTTCACTGACAGAACTATTCTCCTCCATCTTGCAGCTGTAGAACTTATTGGAGACTTCATATCTCTCAATCCGGGCATTTGCTTGAAATATTAACTTCAACTCATGGAACATCTCATATGCTCCATGACGTTCAAAACGTCATTGAAGTCCCGGTTCTAAGCCGTAAAGCATGGCACACTAAACTATCGAGTAGTCATCAGCTTTGCTTTGCCAGACGTTCATAACATCTGGCGTTGCTCCTGCAGCGGGTTTGGCACCCAGCGGTGCTTCCAGGACGTAATTCTTCTGTGCAGCAATGAGGATAATCCTCAAGTTACGGACCCAATCCATGTAATTGCTACCATCATCTTTCAACTTTGCATTCTCAAGGAACACATTAAAATTTAACGGAACAACAACACGAGCCATCTATCTACAACAACATAGACAAGCAAAATACTATCAAGTACTAAGTTCATGATAAATTAAAGTTCAATTAATCATATTTAAGAACTCCCACTTAGATAGACATCCCTCTAATCATCTAGGTGATCACGTGATCCATATCAACTAAACCATGTCCGATCATCACGTGAGATGGAGTAGTTTTCAATGGTGAACATCTCTATGTTGATCATATCTACTACATGATTCACGCTCGACCTTTCGGTCTCAGTGTTTCGAGGCCATATCTGCATATGCTAGGCTCGTCAAGTTTAACCCGAGTATTTCTACGTGTGCAAAAACTGGCTTGCACCCATTGTATATGAACGTAGAGCTTATCACACCCGATCATCACGTGGTGTCTCGGCACGACGAATTTTGGCAACGGTGCATACTCAGGGAGAACACCTGTACCTTGAAATTTAGTGAGAGATCATCTTATAATGCTACCGTCAATCAAGCAGAATAAGATGCATAAAGGATAAACATCACATGCAATCAATATAAGTGATATGATATGGCCATCATCATCTTGTGCCTGTGATCTCCATCTCCAAAGCACCGTCATGATCACCATCGTGACCGGCTTGAAACCTTGATCTCCATCGAGGCATCGTTGTCGTCATGCCAATTATTGCCTCCACGACTATCGCTACCGCTTAGTGATAAAGTAAAGCAATTACATGGCGATTGAATTTCATACAATAAAGCGACAACCATATGGCTCCAGCCAGTTGCCGACAACTGTGTTACAAAACATGATCATCTCATACAATAAATTTTAGCATCATGTCTTGACCATATCACATCACAACATGCCCTGCAAAAACAAGTTAGACGCCCTCTACTTTGTTGTGGCAAGTTTTACGTGGCTGCTACGGGCTGAGCAAGAACCGTTCTTACCTATGCATCAAAACCACAACGACATTTCGTCAAGTTAATGTTGTTTTAACCTTCAACAAGGACCGGGTGTAGTCACACTCGGTTCAACAAAACTTGGAGAAACTGACACCCGTCAGCCACCTGTGTGCGAAGCACGTCGGTAGAACCAGTCTCACGTAAGTGTACGCGTAATGTCGGTCCGGGCTGCTTCATCCAATAATACCGCCGAACCAAAGTATGACATGCTGGTAAGCAGTATGACTTGTATTGCCCACAACTCACAAGTGTTCTACTCATGCATATAACATCTACGCATAAACCTGGCTCGGATGCCACTATTGGGGAACGTAGTAATTCCAAAAAATTTCCTACGCACACACAAGATCATGGTGATGCATAGCAACGAGAGGGATGAGTATCATCCACGTACCCCCGTAGACTGTAAGCGGAAACGTTATGAGTACGCGGCTGATGTAGTCGAACGTCTTCACGATCCGACCAATCCAAGTACCGAACGCACGGCACCTCCGAGTTCAGCACACGTTTAGCTCGATGACGTCCCACGAACTCCGATCTAGCAGAGCTTCACGGGAGAGTTCCGTCAGCACGACGGCATGATGACGGTGATGATGTTGCTACCGACGCAGGGCTTCGCCTAAGCACCGCTTCGATATGATCGAGGTGGATTATGGTGGAGGGGGGCACCGCACACGACTAAGGCATCAATGATCAACTTGTGTGTTCTAGGGTGCCCCCCTGCCCCCGTATATAAAGGAGCAAGGGGGAGGCCGGCCGGCCCCTGTAGGACGCGCCAGGAGGAGGCACTGGTAGAAAACGAGGCTTCCATACGCCCCCATTAGTCCCCAAAACAATCGAACCGCGACCAAAGGGGTCTTTAGTCGCGGTTCGGGAGAAGACCCGCGACCAACTACCTGGGCCCAGCGCGCTCGGTCGACAGCTGGCGGACGGGAGGGGCTTTAGTCCCGGTTGGCGTGGCCAACCGGGACTAAAGGTCCCAGAAGGCCTTTAGTCGCGGTTGGCCAGGCCAACCGGGACTAAAGCCCATCCAGCTGGCGGACGGGAGGGGCTTTAGTCCCGGTTGGCCTGGCCAACCGCGACTAAAGGCCCATCCCTATATATACTCAGCTCACTTCACTTCACTCGGCTCACTTCACAATTTTCAGAAGGTGGTGGTGGGGTGGTGGTGGGTTTGCTTTTGGTTTCTCCTATGCACACAAGGTGTTTGATGAAATGCCCGAGAGCCTGAAACAAGCCACATTTGAGCTTTCTCATTTATTTTTCCTCCGCGATCGCGGTTAGCAACTCGAACCTTTCATGTGTCATTGATAAAATACGCATGTGTGTAGTTCATTGTTTAATTTGTATTATTTCTAGCTAGTTAGTTTAACAAATGCATGATGGTTAATTATATACTTTATATAATAATAATGCAGATGAATCGGCAATGGATGTACGGTTCCCGACTCTCCGGCGAGTTCACTACGGGTTTGAAAGATTTCCTCGTAGTGGCAAATGCGAACAAGCAGCAAGGTTTTATTATCTGTCCATGTGCTGTCTGTAAGAATGAGAAGGGTTACTCCTCCTCAAGAAGAGTTCACATGGACCTGCTTAAGCATGGTTTCATGCCAAGCTATTATTGTTGGACCAAGCATGGAGAAAGAGGGGTTAGAATGGAAGAAGATGAAGAAGGGGATGATATCGATGACAACTATCGTGATCTTTTCGGTGATACTTTCATGGAGGATGATGCTGAAGGTGTGGAAGGGTTAGGTGAAGGTGAAGAAGAGGCACATGATGAGCCCGCTGATGATCTTGGTCGGACCATTGCTGATGCACGGAGACGCTGCGAAACTGACAAGGAGAGGGAGAATTTGGATCGCATGTTAGAGGATCACAAAAAGTCGTTGTATCCAGGATGCGATAATAGTCTGAAAAAGCTGGGCTGCACACTGGATTTGCTAAAATGGAAGGCACAGGAAGGTGTAGGTGACTCATCATTTGAAAATTTGCTGAAAATATTGAAGAATATGTTGCCGAAGAATAATGAGTTGCCCGCCAGTACGTACGAAGCAAAGAAGGTTGTCTGCCCTCTAGGTTTAGAGGTTCAGAAGATACATGCATGCATTAATGACTGCATCCTCTACCGCGGTGAATACGAGAATTTGAATGAATGCCCTGTATGCACTGCATTGCGTTATAAGATCAGAGGCGATGACCCTGGTGACGATGTTGAGGGCGAGAAACCCAGGAAGAGGGTTCCCGCCAAGGTGATGTGGTATGCTCCTATAATACCACGGGTGAAACGTCTGTTCATGAACGAAAAGCATGCCAAGTTGTTGCGATGGCACAAAGAGGACCGTTTGTCCGACGGGCAGTCAAGACACACCGCTGATGGAACGCAATGGAGAAAGATCGACAGAGTTTTCAAAGATTTTGCAGCTGACTCAAGGAACTTAAGATTTGGTCTAAATACTGATGGCATTAATCCTTTTGGCGAGCAGAGCTCCAACCATAGCACCTGGCCCGTGACTCTATGCATCTACAACCTTCCTCCTTGGTTGTGCATGAAGCGGAAGTTCATTATGATGCCAATTCTCATCCAAGGCCCTAAGCAACCCGGTAACGACATCGATGTGTACCTAAGGCCATTAGTTGAAGAACTTTTACAGTTGTGGGCGAAACCTGGTGTACGTGTCTGGGATGAGCACAAAGGAGAGGAATTTGACCTACGAGCGTTGCTTTTTGTAACCATCAACGATTGGCCTGCTTTCGGGACAGAAAAATAAGGGATACAATGCATGCACGCACTGCTTACATGAGACTGAAAGTGTACATTTGGTTAATTGTAAGAAGAACGTGTACCTGGGTCATCGTCGATTTCTTCCCCGAAATCATAATGTAAGAAAGAAAGGCAAGCATTTCAACGGGAAGGTAGATCACCGGCCGAAGCCTGCGGAACGTACTGGTGCTGAGATATTTGATATGGTCAAGGATTTGAAAGTCATCTTTGGAAAGGGTCCTGCCGGACAATCAGTTCCGCGGGGAGTTGACGGGCACGCACCCATGTGGAAGAAGAAATCTATATTTTGGGAGCTAGAATATTGGAAAGTCCTAGATGTCCGCTCTGCAATCGACGTGATGCATGTTACGAAAAATATTTGCGTGAACCTGCTAAGCTTCTTGGGCGTGTATGGGAAGACAAATGATACAAAGGAAGCACGGCAGGACCAGCAACTTTTGAAAGACCCAGATGACCGACATCCGGAATGGTTTCAAGGTCGTGCCAGCTACGCTCTTACCAAAGAAGAGAAGGTCATTTTTTTGAATGCCTGAGCAGTATGAAGGTCCCGTCTGGCTTCTCGTCGAATATAAAGGGAATAATAAACATGCCGGAGAAAAAGTTCCAAAACCTGAAGTCTCACGACTGCCACGTGATTATGACGCAATTGCTTCCGATTGCTTTGGGGGGGCTCCTACCAGAAAATGTTCGAGTAGCCATTGTGAAGCTATGTGCATTCCTCAATGCAATCTCTCAGAAGGTAATCAATCCAGAAGATCTACCACGGTTACAGAACGATGTGGTCCAATGCCTTGTCAGTTTCGAGTTGGTGTTCCCACCATCCTTCTTCAATATTATGACGCACCTCCTGGTCCACCTAGCCGAAGAGATTTCCATTCTCGGTCCTGTATTTCTACACAATATGTTCCCCTTTGAGAGGTTCATGGGAGTATTAAAGAAATATGTTCGTAACCGTGCTAGGCCAGAAGGAAGCATCTCCAAGGGCCATCAAAATGAGGAGGTAATTGAGTTCTGTATTGACTATGTTCCTGACCTTAAGCCGATTGGTATTCCTCAATCGCGGCACGAGGGGAGACTAAGTGGAAAAGGCAAGATCGGAAGGGATACCACGATATGTATGGACGGTCATTCTATGACTAAAGCACACCACACAGTTCTGCAAAATTCCAGCTTGGTGGCTCCGTACTTCGAGCAATACAAGAATATTTTACGCTCGGACAACCCGGGGAAGCCTGAATCCTGGATTAGAAAGGCCCACATGGAGACTTTCGGCAGTTGGTTGCGAAAACATTTAATGAATGACAATGATGTTGGAGATCAGCTGTACATGTTGGCCAAGAAACCATCTTCGACTATAACGACTTTCCAAGGGTACGAGATAAATGGGAATACATTTTACACCATCGCCCAAGATAAAAAGAGCACCAACCAAAACAGTGGTGTCCGCTTTGATGCAGCAACCGAGAATGGGCAAAAGGTCACATATTATGGTTACATAGAGGAGATATGGGAACTTGACTATGGACCCTCCTTTAAGGTCCCTTTGTTCCGGTGCAAATGGTTCAAGCTAACAGGAGGTGGGGTAAAGGTGGACGAGCAATACGGAATGACAATGGTGGATTTCAACAATCTTGGTTACCTTGACGAACCATTCGTCCTTGCCAAAGATGTCGCTCAGGTTTTTTATTTGAAGGACATGAGTAGCAAACCGAGGAAACGGAAAGATAAGAAAACGATCAGTACATCATGCAATGATCCAAAGCGCCACATTGTTCTTTCAGGGAAAAGAAACATCGTGGGAGTGGAGGACAAGACAGACATGTCAGAAGATTATAATATGTTTGGTGAAATTCCGCCCTTCAAAGTGAACACTGACCCAAGCATTAAGTTAAATGATGAGGATGCTCCATGGATACGGCACAATCGTAAGCAAGCAGGGACGTACAAGGGAAGAATTGATGTGTAATAATTTATTGTACCAAACTTTGTATTTGGTCGAACCTTCAAGGGATTTTAAAATGAATTAGTTTTATTTTTCTGATTTTTTTGATATATAATTGTATTTTTAAGATTTTAAAATGTCAGAAGATTTTAAAAAAGGAAAAAGGAAGAAAGGAAAAAAAAAGAAGAAAAACAAGAAAAAGGAAGAAACAAACAGAAGAAAAAAACAGAAGAAAAAAGGAAGAAAAAAACAGAAGAAAAACAAGAATTTAAAATGAATTAGTTTTATTTTTCTAATTTTTTTGATATATAATTGTATTTTTAAGATTTTAAAATGAATTAGAAACAAAATAATTTAAAATGAATTAGAAAAAACAAAAAAAGGAGGAAGAAGAAAAGAAAGAAGAAAAAAAGGAAGAAGAAAAAACAAGAAAGAAAAAGGAAGAAGAAAAAAATGAAAACCAAATAAAAACCAAATGAAAACCAAAAGAAAGAAGAAAGAAAAAGGAAGAAGAAAAAAAGAAGAAGAAAGGAAGAAGAAAGGAAGAAGAAGAAAGAAAGAAGAAGAAAGAAAGAAAAAAGAAAAAGGAAGAAGAAGAAAGAAAGAAGAAAGGAGGAAGAAGAAAGGAAGAAGAAGAAAGAAAGAAGAAGAAAGGAAGAAGAAGAAAGAAAGAAGAAGAAAGGAAAAAGGAAGAAGAAAAAACTCAAGAAAAACAAAAGAAAACAAAAAAACAGAAGAAAAACAAAGGAAGAAGAAAAAAACAAAAGAAAACAAAAAAACAAACAGAAGAAAAAAACAAAAAAAAGGAGGAAGAAGAAAAGAAAGAAGAAAAAAAGGAAGAAGAAAAAACAAGAAAGAAAAAGGAAGAAGAAAAAAATGAAAACCAAATAAAAACCAAACGAAAACCAAAAGAAAGAAGAAAGAAAAAGGAAGAAGAAAAAAAGAAGAAGAAAGGAAGAAGAAAGGAAGAAGAAGAAAGAAAGTAAAAAGAAAAAGGAAAGAAGAAGAAAGAAAGAATAGAAAGGAAGAAGAAGAAAGGAAGAAGAAGAAAGAAAGAAGAAGAAAGAAAGAAGAAGAAAGAAAGAAAAAAGAAAAAGGAAGAAGAAGAAAGAAAGAAGAAAGGAAGAAGAAGAAAGGAAGAAGAAGAAAGAAAGAAGAAGAAAGGAAGAAGAAAAAGAAGAAAAACAAGAAAAAGGAAAAAACAAACAGAAGAAAAAAACAGAAGAAAAAAGGAAGAAAAAAACAGAAGAAAAACAAGAATTTAAAATGAATTAGTTTTATTTTCTAATTTTTTGATATATAATTGTATTTTTAAGATTTTAAAATGAATTAGAAACAAAATAATATAAACTTTAATAAAATAAAATAATTATCATAAAGTAAAATAAATAAGTAATTATCATAAAGTAAAAATAAATAAGTAATTAGAAACAAAATAAAATAAAATAAATAAGTTTTTTTGTTGTAAGTAGAAACAAAACAAAATAAATAAAGCAAAAATGAAAACAAAAAACAGGCAAAAAATAAAGAATATGCCACCTACTGGGCCACCACGGCCTGAATACGACTAGAAACCCATTAATGGGCCAGGATTCAAGCCCGCAGAAGGCCCAGTAGGCCCACAGGCACATAGTAACAGAATAGGCCCGTAAGCCTGCATTCGAGAGGAGCTCGAAGTGGTGAGCGCAGCCGCGCTTATAAACCACTGTCGAAGCCTCTCGGCTAGCGAGGTAGGACTAAACATCCCACCGCACCGCGCCAGTTCAGCACAGACCCTTTAGTCCCGGCTGGGGAGGCGGACCGCGACTAAAGGGTACCCTTTAGTCGCGGTTGTTGTCCCCAACCGCGACTAAAGGGTCTTTCTGCGCGGGAAAGGAAGCGGCGCCAAAACCCTTTAGTCGCGGTTGGGAAGGGGGACCGTCCTCCCCAACCGCGACTAAAGGGTACCTTTAGTCGCGGTCCTCCTCCCCAACCGCGACTAAAGGTGCGTCTATATATACTGCACTTAGCCGATCTCCTCTGTCTCCCCAACGCCGATCGACGCCGACGCCGAAGCCCTGCCCCGACGCCGACGCCGAAGCCCTGCCCCGACGCCGACGCCGAAGCCCTGCCCCGACGCCGACGCCGAAGCCCTGCGCGCCGCCGCCCCCGTCCCCAGTGAGCGCCGCCTCCGCCCGTGCCTGCCCTTGCTCGCTGCCCTTGCCCGCCGCCCTGCCGCCCGCCGCCCTCCGCCCTGCCGCCCGCCGCCCGACGCCCTCCGCCCGCCGCCCGACGCCCTGCCGCCCTCCGCCCGCCGCCCGCCGCCCTGCCTGCCGTCCTCCGCAGGAAGAAAGAAAGAATAGAAAGGAAGAAGAAGAAAGGAAGAAGAAGAAAGAAAGAAGAAGAAAGAAAGAAGAAGAAAGAAAGAAAAAAGAAAAAGGAAGAAGAAGAAAGAAAGAAGAAAGGAAGAAGAAGAAAGAAAGAAGAAGAAAGGAAGAAGAAGAAAGAAAGAAGAAGAAAGGAAAAAGGAAGAAGAAAAAACTCAAGAAAAACAAAAGAAAACAAAAAACAGAAGAAAAACAAAGGAAGAAGAAAAAAACAAAAGAAAACAAAAAAACAAACAGAAGAAAAAAACAAAAAAAAGGAGGAAGAAGAAAAGAAAGAAGAAAAAAAGGAAGAAGAAAAAACAAGAAAGAAAAAGGAAGAAGAAAAAAATGAAAACCAAATAAAAACCAAATGAAAACCAAAAGAAAGAAGAAAGAAAAAGGAAGAAGAAAAAAAGAAGAAGAAAGGAAGAAGAAGAAAGAAAGTAAAAAGAAAAAGGAAAGAAGAAGAAAGAAAGAATAGAAAGGAAGAAGAAGAAAGGAAGAAGAAGAAAGAAAGAAGAAGAAAGAAAGAAGAAGAAAGAAAGAAAAAAGAAAAAGGAAGAAGAAGAAAGAAAGAAGAAAGGAAGAAGAAGAAAGGAAGAAGAAGAAAGAAAGAAGAAGAAAGGAAAAAGGAAGAAGAAGAAAGGAAGAAGAAGAAAGAGGAAGAAGAAAGGAAGAAGAAGAAAAAAAAGAATTTTTACTTAAAGAATCTTATTTTTTAATTCCTCCTCCTCTATGTCCCCTTAATCTTATTTTTTAATTCCTTTATACTTAAAGAGTTTTTACTACATGCAGGAGTGACATATGGCGGACGACAGAACCGAGCCGCTTAGGGATCCGGAGGCTGAACGTTATTTAATGGACATCATCAACAACGAGATTCCTTATGTGCCGGGCTCAGAATATGAGCAACAAGAGGATGTAGTCTCTTCTTATATGAACCTTGACGGTGACGATGATCGAGAAGGTGAAGGAACGGACATTGTCGACGGAGGTCAACCGTCAACAACCGACGATCTCCAATTGCAAGAAGCAACCACCTCCGGCGAGGTATATATATACATTGAGAGCCTCTCGTGATACAAACTTACTGAAATGTGAATACATATGTATTAACGCGCGCGACTCTCTTTCTTTTTTTAGCCCTCCGGATCGAGTACGACAAAGCAGCGTGGCAAATCCAAGGCGATGAAAACAGGAGAAACATATGCCATTGAGTCTGTCAGTGAAACCGGCAAGCCCCTACAGCACACCTCAAAGTTTGTCAACCAATGCGGAG
This sequence comes from Triticum monococcum, assembly GCA_034509565.1. Lineage (NCBI taxonomy): Eukaryota > Viridiplantae > Streptophyta > Magnoliopsida > Poales > Poaceae > Triticum > Triticum monococcum. Next base: position 744,923,101 of record CM067843.1, on the reverse strand, counting down.
TCGTTGTTAGAGACAACGTCCCGATCACCGTCCAGGAATGGAAAGAGCCAAAGAAGGCACGTCTTGGTTTCAGTTTTGTCGACAAGAGAACGAAAAAGGATTGCTGGAGAAAGCTTATGGAACATTTCATTCTACCTCCGGAATACAACAAAGTCGATGAATTCGGTAACGAGGTTCCGGGTGGACGTCAGAGGAGGAGGCTAGTTAAAGAGTTCGCTCTTCAGAAGATGGCCGATGCATTCCGGAACTTCAAGAAAAATTTAACCCGTGACTATGTCAACAAGGGCAAGACTCCGGATTTCAATGGACAATATGAGAAACTGAAAGATGATTGGCCAGAATTTGTGAGGCAAAAGCAATCAGACCATTTCAAGGAAATATCGAAAAACAATATGGATAATGCGGCTAAGAAAAAGTACCATCATATTATGGGGCCAGGAGGATACCTCCTTGCGGACCCTAGGTGGCAGAAGATGGAGGAGGACCTGAGGGTGCGAGGAATCCCTCTAGGTACAGAGGGATGGGACCCAAGGGCCAAAAGCTGGTGGTACGGGCATGGGGGATTGCTAGACCCGGAGACAGGGGTGTGTGTTCACCGGCATCGACGCTTTGCTCCGACCCAAGCCCTTATTGACGCAATGACCCAAGCTCAAGCGGGCTTGATCAAGTTCAACAGAGAGAAAGATGCACTGACTTTAGCCCTCGGGAATGATGAACACGGAGGACGTGTACGAGGCAAAGGCAAAGTTTCGTGGAAAGTAGGGTTTTCCCAGGACAATGACCCGTACGGTTACAGAAGCCGTAAGAGAAAGACAGACCGGGATGCAGATCTTATGACGAAGTTTGCATCGGAACTCCATGAGTTGAAGCAGACCGTGCATGAACTATTGAAAGAAAAATCGGCTGCAGGGCCGCATGAAGATCATGAAGCGGATTGCGGAAGCCAGCAGCGGAGAAGCAGCGTGGCTTCCACGGATGCCCTGCCTGGTGCTAGTGCACCGATGATCGAGATTCGTGCACCGGAGCCTCACTACCCCGTGGATGATGTAAAGAAGATGAAAGACTGTGATCTGCATTATCCCGTGGGGAACGTTTCCACGAAGGTAGCTAGCAGCAGTGCTTTACCCTGTAAACCTGGAGCAATCCACCACAACAACCCCATTCCATATGGCTATGCTTGTGTCACGGTGGAAGACATAGTCCAAGGGTTTGAGGACCTGGAGATTGACAAACCTACACCCGAAGGGGATAGCAGACTTGGAGATGTCAAGCGCCAGTTCATTCTATGGAAAAAGAAGTACATAGTGTTTCCAGACGAGGCGCCAAGGCTAGCAAGTCCACCCCCCTCCGATGGTGGTGGTGGTGGTGGCGGTGGTGGCGGTGGTGGTGGTCGTGGTGGTTCACCTACACCTCCTTCACGCCATTCGACGCCGTCCCCCGATCCACAACCTCCGGCGGGTACGACGCCCCCCAATCCTCCTTCGGCGGGTACGACGCCCCCCAATCCACCTCCGGCAAAGAAGCAGAAGCAGGCGGACAGCAAGGAAACCTGCTCCTGGACTATTAACCCGGACCCTTATGTACCTAAGACCACAAGGGTACCGGAGCCATCGCTGAAGCCTCTCCTCCCAAGGCCTGGGGAACTTAGTGAAGCTGACCTCACATTGGCCGCGTCTACTGATTATGAGAAATGGAAGGCGGATATGAAGGCGAAAAAAGTGCCTAAGCCCAAGCAAGTATTCACTAAGAAGCAAAAGAAGTGGGCTAAGGATTTTTTGACGACACCGTCCCAAGCCGAGCTGAATATGCCTGACGACTATGGACATGAACTTCGTAGGCAAGCAAAAATATTGATGGAGGAAGAAAGTAAAAAAAGCGGGAAACAAGTTGACCAGCTCGGGATGCAGAAGAAACAATCGATCCCCCCGCTCATAGTGAAAGCCGGTCCGGAAGAGGACCCCGAGATCATAGCAGCTGCGGCAGCACTTGGATTGACTGTAGCGGCTGCCATGAAACAAGCGTCCGAGATGGGTTTGACTGTTCGTGCCTTCTTAGACCTTGAGGATGCGCCTGCAGGTGAGATAACATTACAATATGTGCGGAAGGGGCCTCTCGTCGAGCCTGAGAAGGAAAATAGTCTACCAACACAAATGCGAAATCTGCTACGTTGGTACAAGCAATTCATAACATGGGCCGACAAAGAATATGTTTATGCGGATGTTACACATGAGCATCACATCAAACGGTACTCTGTAGAAGTTCATATGAGTGAATTATTCCAGCTGTTCAATCTGCGCGCCCTCGACAAATCTATGCTGAGTTGCTACGTTCTGTAAGTGATTTATTTCTACCTCATCTCGTTCTTCATTGCCTGCACTATATATATATTGTCCTAACTATATTGTTGCGTACGCTATTATGCAGATTGAAGATTTGGGAATGCAAAATAAGAAACATCCATGATGTTGGGTTCATTGACCCACATATCGTTAATGGACATGTGTTAGAACATCACCCCAAAGACATGGAGAAAGACCTGTACAAGTTTCTTAAAAAGCATCAACTCAAAATTCATATTCTATTTCCTTACCATTTTGGGTGAGTGTTTCTCTCTTGTGCCCATTCTATTTTGTTTACTCCATGCATGGTATGTCTAATCGATGAGTTATGCATGACTGTGCATGTAACGTGTCCGCAGGTTCCACCGGATTCTGCTAAATATTGAACTTCACACCTCCACAGTTCTAATCATGGACTCTAAGGATTCGGATCCAAAGCGTTGGGCCGACATGAGAAAAATGCTGCAAAAGTAATTATTTTCAATCATTTGAGCTCTATATCGATCGGTCTCTTCATTTCCTAATATCAACTAACTAATAAATCCCTTATTCATTTAATTTTCTTTGCCCTGTAGGGTTTGGAGACGGTTCTCAGAAGAAACTGTCGGTGAATTCAAACATGAGCTAGATTTCAGAAAGTTAGTTAATGTGGATAAGCAGCCATCGGGGACCGATCTATGTGGATACTATGTTTGTGAGAACATCCGGAGACAAACCACTGAGCAGAAGGCATCAGCTAGTGTGCGGAACGCGATGGATAACTTGCGGAGGAGGCTTAGTCCAGAAGCTCGCTTCCGACCAATTCAAGAAGAATTAGCAGGATTTTTCATGAGGGAAGTCATCAATCCTAAAGGACAACACTATACCGAGGACGAAGAAATTTATATGCATACCCGAGGTTGAAACTTGTTCGAAGTTGTATATGGTCATCCATCCTAATTGTGTATGGAAACTAGTTCGAAGTTGTATATGGTCACCCGAGATTGAATATATATTATATATTCCTCTTGAATTCTTCTTGTTTGAAATTTCATATGCATGTATATAGAAGCGTAGAATATGTGTACTGAAACTTCATCAAAAAATAAAATAAAACACAAAATAAAATATAAAACAAATAAAACACTACAAATTAAAAAGAAACCAGGTTTAGGGGGGCTAAAACCCTAAACCTGCAGAGGAGGCCTTTAGTCCCGGTTGGCCACGAGAGCCGGGACTAAAGGTCCTCGGCCCCGACGGACCACGGGCGCCCACGTGGCGGGCCTTTGGTCCCGGTCAGCCACAAGAACCGGGACTAAAGACTTTTGTCGCAGTCCGTAAGAGCCGCGGCTAAAGGGGGGGGGGTCTTTAGTCGCGCTTATTTAGTTCCGGTTGCACAGCCGGGACTAAAGGCTGTTGCGAACCGGGACTAAAGGGCTTTTTTCTACCAGTGAGGAGTCCTCCTCCTAGTAGGAGTAGGACTCCCCTTTCCTACTCCTACTAGGAGGAGTAGGACTCCCCTTTCCTACTCCTACTAGGAGGAGTAGGACTCCCCTTTCCTACTCCTACTAGGAGGAGGAAAGGAAGGGGGAAGGGGATGTCACATCCCTAGTTCTGGTATGACCTAGGCTAGCCTTCATGCTTGCATCATGTTTAAACTCCATTTAAATTTGAAATGGGGATTTGTGAAACCCTCAAAATCATTTTTGAAAATAACCCAAATAAAAAAAAGTGCTCCAAAAGGGTCCAAGAAAATGTTCATGTCTCTCTCTGAAAATATTGGTGAGAGGTAAAATTCAAACCAATATTTTTAGGAGCTTATAAATATTTATTTTGGCCATTTGGAATTAATGCATAATTATTTGTATTGGATTTATATTTGTTATATATTCAAATATACTCCAATAATTCTAATTTTTAATGTGGGGCTTTGGAATAATCCAATTAGTTCCTACAATAATTTTCAGAAGTATATAAAATGGTTTAGTATTTTATCTAAATCAAAACAAATGTCAGAAAATTAGAAAAGGAAACAGAAAATGGAGAGATACTTACCTGGGCCAACTCACCTGTGCAGCCTGGCCTGGCTCTGCGGCCCAGCAGGCCGGCCCAGCCCAACTGCCAGGAGCTTCTTCAAGCTCCTGCCAGTAGGAGCTACTGCGTGGCCGCGCCACAGCCGGCCGTGGCCACGTTCCCCGCCACCTCCTGCTTCTCCTCCTCGTCGTCTGGATGCCCCGCGCGACGCCACGCACCGCCCCGACCTCTCTCCCTCTCCCTCGCTCTCCCTCCTCCCCTGGTTCTCTCCCGCGCGACCGCCCGAGCATTGCCGTCGCTGCCGTTCGCCATTTCTGTAGCCACCGCCTCCCCCTCGCTTCTCCGACTAGCTCAAAAGCTCCGCCACGTCGCCGTCGACCTCTCTGTCGAGCCACGTGACGCGGGAAGCCCTAGAGCACCGCCATTGCCATCGTCTTCGCCTCGGCCGCCGTGGATCGCCGCCGTCAAATTCGCGGCAACCAACGCTTCCCCGAGCCCGCTTCGACGCCCTCTGCGACTGCTGTGAGCTCCATCGTCGTTTTCCCCTCTTCCCCTTGCTTCTCGAACACCGCAGCCGCTGTTTCGACCGAAGCCGTAGCACCTCACCGCCGGCCATGGCGCCACCGTGGCCAGGGGCCGAGCCAGCCGCAACCGAGCACACGATCATGCTCAGTGCAACGCCAGGACCCCAAAACCCTCACCTGCTGCCCCTGCCACGCACCGTAGCCCCTTCTCCCCTCCCCGCCGAACTCCGGCCGCCGCCCAAGTGGTCGCCGCTGTCGATTTAGGCCGTCTCCGGTGAAACAGAGGGCAGTAGTGGATGCGCGCGAGCACCAGCTCCTCGGAGATGGTCTCCGCGGCCCATTTGGTCACCGGAGACGCGTTTCCGACGCCCTCCGCCGCGTCCGGCTCGCCGGCGTCAAGCCGCTGGTGGCTTTGACCCTGCTAACCAGGGTTGACCCTCCCCCTTGTGTCACTGACGCGTGGGCCACCCCCTAACAATTAGTTAGTATTATATTAACACTAATTAACTAGGTTAGTTACCTAGTTAGTCACTGACCAGTGGGCCCAGCGCCCACTAATCCTAATTAGACTAATTAAACCCCCTGTTAACTAAATGAGTCATTGACGGGTGGACCCCACATGTCAGGTTTGACTTGGTCAGCACTGTTGACTTGCTGGCGCAAGCATGACGCTGTGCTGACGCAATAAATCATTTTCTGGTATTAAAATTAATTAGGAAATTCCAGAAAATGTTCAAAACTTCAAAAATTCATAGAAATTCAATCGTAACTCAGATTGAAATAATTTATATATGAAAAATTATCAAAAAAATTCAATCTATCCATCTGTACCATTTTCATGCATGACAAACCAACCTATACATGATGTATATGTGAAAACACACTTATGGCATATTTAAGAGCTTATTTTGGAGTTACATTTGAATCTTTAGTTCAAATGGACTTTAACCAAATGAATGCTAGTTGCATTAGCTCCAATAACATTACATCTTCATGCCATGTTCATGCATCATAATGTTGCATATGCTTGTGTTTGATTGCCGACACCGTTCCTTCTCGATAGGTCCTGCTCCGGAGACCGTTCCAGAGTACCTGTCTGAGGAGCAGTGCCTTCCTTGTTGTTCTACCAGGCAAGCAACCCCCTTGTTCATTCCGATACAATCCCACTCTCTCGCTCCTGCTCTCTTTTATTGCATTAGGACAACAACGATTCAACTGCTACTTTATGCTGCGGTAGTTGAACCCATTCCTCCGCATGACCTGTCATTGCCACAGTAAATAGTTGAAACCCACTAGCATGTGTAGGGGTTGATTGAGCCATGTTGTGTTCTTGCCATGCCATGCCTGCTATTGCTTAGAGTTGTGTCAGGTCTGATTCATCGGGAATGAATTGGAGTGGTACGATATGTTCTAGTACTGAGAGTTAAGCGTGTGAACACGATTTGGTAAAGGTAGCGGTGAGAGGCCATGTAGGAGTACATGGTGGGTTGTCTCACTGGAACCGTCCTTAAGCACCGAGTTCCGTGTATGTTGTCCAATGACTAGCTACTACCACACATTGGAATGCTTAAGTGCCCCTCTCGACTTATTAGCCAACTTGATCTCTGTCCAGGAGTCGCAAATAGTCTCTGGTGTTTGTAGGTAGTGCTATTTTTCTATCGAGTGGCACCCGGCAGGGTGGACTTGGGACAGACTAGGCACACGTGGCCCGGTGTACCGAGTGGCACCCGGATGGTGGGCTCGGGAACCCTGTACACATCGTTTGGGGCCGTGACCAAAACCTCGGCCGGATCTCCTTGCGGATGGAACCCGAATAGGCGATAAACCCGGACTAGAGTCTTGCGTGGTTAGTCAGGTCGTGGCCGACACCCTCGCCAGGCTTCCGCTTGAAGGTTGCCGAGATACATGACGTGTACATGGCGGTAAGTGGCGAGAGCGTGTGTGAAGAAGTACACCCCTGCAGGGTTATCATGATCTATTCGAGTAGCCGTGTCCTCGGTTATGGACTTCTTGGATGCTTACGTGGTACATAGACAACTTAAAGTGGATACTCTAAAATGCTCAAGACTAGTGTGAGTTCTATTGATGGCCTTCTCGTAGGGAGACGAGGATGAATCCTTAGTGGTGTATTGATGTGGTGATTAGTGGACTCGTGTGCGCTGCCTCATCTCAAAGAAGTTTCTCGTTGTCGTAGAACAGGATAGCCAGTGAGTCAAAGCTGGCTTGCTGCAACTAAACCCCACATTACCTTCTTGATACTAATGCATATATGATAGGATCTGATGTAAGTCTTGCTGAGTACCTTTGTACTCACGTTTGCTTTATTTATGTTTTGCAGATGAGACATCTGTCTTACTAGTAGTTCCGCTTGGACTTCGACGAGTAGCTTGTTACCTCAGCTACGATCTTGTACCCTTGGGAGGGTCTTGTAGATAGTCAGGCTTTCCAGCTCTTTTCTTTTGTAGTTGTCTGTACTCAGACATGTAATGCTTCCGTTGCTTGTATGCTCTGAATGATGGGTCATGTGACCCCTGCTTGTATTTATGCTATGTGGCTCTTCTGAGCCTTTATCTATATGAGTTTGCGTTATGTTGTGATGCCATGTTGTACAGCACATACTTGCATGTTATGCGTACGTGTAGCGTGTATTGCTATGTGTGGGATCCAACAATCTGGTTGTTTATCCTTGGCAGCCTATCATATGGGGAAATGTAGTCTAGTGTTTTCTGAGCGATAGTAGTCCGCTACAGCCCGGTCCACCGGAGTCCTGCTAGTCCAGCACTACTGCTCGGAACACTTGACTGGCCGGCATGTGTTTCACTTCGTTCCTGTGTCTGTCCCTTCGGGGAAATGTCACGCGGTGACGACCGGAGTCCTGCCTAGCCTGCTACAGCCCGGGTTCCCCGGAGTCCTGTTAGCCCGGTGCTACAGCCCGGATTCACACGCTGCTGACCGACACGCTCGATGTGAATCATGTATGCCTGTTCCCATAGGTTAGGGCCGCTTTGGGTTCACGACTAGCCATGTCGGCCCGGGTTCTCTGTCATATGGATGCTAGCGACACAATCATATACGCGAGCCAAAAGACGCAAACGGTCCCGGGCCATGGTAAGGCGACACCCGTGGGGATACCGTGCGTGAGGCCGCAAAGTGATATGAGGTGTTACATGCTAGATTGGTGTGACTTAGAATCGGGGTCCCGACAGCCTTGTTATCAGAGCCTGACTGCCTATAGGATTGCCAAGCCAACCTGGTCGAAGTTGAGTCTAGAAATTCTTTAGCTATGTAGGGGAATTGATTGTGGAAGGGAACTTAAGGCTCTTTTTACTCCTTATGCCTCATGCCCTCTGATCTGAGTCATCCTATGTTTCCTACGGGGTTAAGGAACTAGGCTTTCTCTTCTGTCTATCAGGATCACGTGTTACTACTCCGTAGTCTCCTAGGATTGGTTGATCAGAGTCATATCCCAGTTCGAGCACCTCTGGTGTAGCTTGTTTAGTAACATCTCAGAACCTTGAGTAATGATGTTGAGCATGGTGCTACCCCATCTTTTGCAGAATGTCTCATTTTGAGCAGTTTGCTGCCGTTATGCTGCCGGATTTCTCCTAGGAGTTCAAGAGATAGTATTTTTCTCGTACTATAATCTACATCCTTATGGTGATGCTGAATCCATCCTTGTTTCCTTGGTTGGCTCTTCAGGATGTTGCCGGTTAACCGAAGTTCTGTTGTTCATATCCGGAACCACGGAGATGGTAGGGATGAGGATCCTCCCGACCAACCTTCGGTGGCAGAGTTCATGTTAGAGATGGAGAGGAACAAGCGTGAGTCTAACCGCTTGTTAGCACGTATTGAGGAGAGTACCTCCCATCAGCACAAAGAGGTTGTGTCCACCCATGACTTCATCGGTCTGAAACCACCCACCTTCCATCATTCCATTGAACCACTCGATGCAGATGACTGGCTCCGTAGTATTACACACAAGCTCCGTTCTGCGAACGTAGCTGAAAGTGACAAGGTCACCTATGCTACTTATCACCTGGAAGGTCCTGCTAGTATTTGGTGGCAGAACTATGAGACTATGCTTCCAGCTGGCCAGACACCCACCTGGAGAGATTTCACTGAGGCTTTCCGCGAGCATTACATTCCTTAGGCTCTTGTTGATCGCAAGAGAGAAGAGTTTTGTAGTTTCACCCAGAGTAAGATGGCTGTAGATGCTTACAGTAGAGAATTTGAGAACCTCGCCCGCTATGGTACAGAAGAAGTGTCCACAGACGCCAAGAAGCAGGCTAGGTTCCGGAAGGGTCTCAACCCCAAGTTGCGTCGAGATCTCCACCTGCACCATTGCAATACATTCCAGGCTCTTGTGAACAAGGCCATTAATGCGGAGACAGCTCAGCTCACTTACGAGGAGTCTCGTAAGCACACCCGTGATTTGGTTTCTTCCTCCGGCTCTACCTTGCAAAAGCGCCGGTTTTGGGTTCCGAACTCCGCTCTTCCACCCGGTTACTCACCGAGGCCCTCTTATGTGGCACCTCACCCAGTTCAGTTACATGCTCCACCCAGGCCTATTGGTAGACCGCTTGTCAAGGCGGGCCCACGTCCTACTTCAGGGACTTGCTTCACATGCGGAGAGCCAGGACACTATGCACGTGACTGCTCTTAAACCAGCTATGCCCCACCCCAGCCTGAGAAGTCTGTTGGCCGTGATAAGCCATCACGCAAGATGATTAGTGTCAAGTCAGCTCCCACTGAACGTGGATGTGTGCATCACGTCTCAGCTAAAGACACTCGTGATGATCCGGATGTCGTTCTTGGTACCCTCCTTGTCAATTGCCATCCAGCTTCGGTTTTGTTCGATACCGGAGCATCTCACTCCTTCATCTCTGAAGGCTATGCTCGTTTGCACGACATGTCATTTTGTGATATGCGAACTCCACTTGAAATCCAAACTCCAGGGTCTAGATGGCAAACTACCAGAATAAGCCATGGTAATGAAATCCTTGTTGACCGACTGGTATTCCTTGCATCACTTATAGCCCTCAAGTCTACAGATATTAACATCATCTTGGGTATGGACTGGATGAAAGCTCATCATGCCAAGATTGATTGTTACACAAGGTCTGTTCAGCTTACACACCCATCCGGCAAGATAGTCACCGTCTCCACTAGAGTTGCAAAGCGTCAGCTCTATTCTCTTAATGCCAACCCTCTTCCTGACCTAGAAGATATCTCGGTAGTCCGTGACTTTCCGGATGTCTTTCCAGAGGAACTGCCAGGTATTCCACCTGACAGAGATGTAGAATTTGTCATAGATCTTATCCCAGGAACCGCTCCAATCTCTAGGAGACCTTACAAGATGGCACCCTTAGAACTAGCTGAGCTTAAGAAACAACTCGATGAATCCTTGCAAAAGGGTTTCATCCGTCCCAGTTCTTCTCCCTGGGCTTGCCCCGTTCTCTTTGTCAAGAAGAAGGATGGTACGGACCGGATGGTTGTAGATTATCGTCCCGTTAATTTGGTCACGATAAAGAACAAGTATCCGCTCCCCAGGATCAACAACCTGTACGATCAGCTCGCTGGATCCTCAGTCTTTTCCAAGATGGATTTGAGGTTAGGCTACCACCAAATCAAGATCAGAAATGGGGACATTCCTAAGACGGCTTTTGTCACTCGTTATGGTCAGTATGAGTACACCGTCATGTCCTTTGGTCTAACCAATGCTCCAGCTACTTTCTCTCGCTTGATGAACTCGATCTTCATGGAGTACCTAGACAAGTTTGTCATGGTTTACCTCGATGATATCCTTATTTACTCGAAGAACGAGGAAGAGCATGCCGAACATCTTAGACTTGTGCTAGAAAAACTCAGAGAGCACCGCCTTTATGCCAAGTTCTCCAAGTGCGAATTTTGGTTGCCAGAAGTGACCTATCTCGGCCACGTAATCTCTGGTAAGGGCATTGCTATCAATCCCGAAAGAGTTCAGGCCGTTCTTGATTGGACTCCGCCTGAAACAGTTAAGCAAGTTAGGAGTTTCCTTGGTCTAGCCAGTTATTGTCACCGCTTCGTTGAGAACTTCTCCAAAGTGGCCAAACCTCTCACGGAACTTCTCAAGAAAGATAAAAAGTTTGAGTGGTCCCCACAGTGTGAGCACAGTTTTCAGGAACTGAAAAGACGCCTGACTTCTGCTCCCATACTTGTGTCACCGGATTTCACTAAGGACTTTGTTATCTATTGTGATGCCTCATGACAGGGACTAGGTTGCATTCTTATGCAAGATCGCCATGTGATTGCCTATGCATCTCGACAGTTGCATCCACATGAGGAGAATTATCCTACCCATGATCTAGAGCTTGCAGCCGTAGTCTATGCACTTAAGACCTGGCGACATTACCTTCTTGGTAAACGTTGCGAGATTTACACCGATCACGAGAGTCTCAAGTATATCTTCACCCAACCAGATTTGAACCTTAGGCAAAGACGTTGGTTGGAGTTGATCTCAGATTATGACTTAGGGATTACCTACACCCCAGGCAAGGGGAATGTTATGGCTGATGCGCTAAGTCGTAAGTCCTATTGCAACAATCTCATGTTGCAACAGGGCCAGCCACTTCTCCATGAGGAATTATGTAAGCTTAACCTTCACATTGCTCCTCACGGATTCCTTTCTACCTTGGTGGCGAAACCTACCCTTGAGGATCAGATCATTACTGATCAGAAGTTTGATAGGGGTGTTATCCGCATCAAGAGAAACATTAAGAAGGGAGTTGGTGGATGTTTCTCCATGGATGATCGAGGTGTTGTTTTCTTTGAGAATCGCTTGGTGATTCCCAAGAATCAACATCTGCGACAACTGATTCTTAAGGAGGCACATGAATCCCCTCTCACGCTTCATCCCGGTAGTACTAAGATGTATCAGGACCTACGCCAGAGGTTCTGGTGGACTAGGATGAAGAGTGAAATCGCTGAGTTCATTGCTAACTGTGACGTTTGTCGTCGCGTTAAGGCAGAACATCAGAGGCCTGCTGGCACTCTTCAGCCTTTAGCTATTCCTGAATGGAAATGGGATAAAGTTGGTATGGACTTCATCACCGGCTTTCCCAGGACCAAGAGAGGGAATAATGCTATCTTCGTAGTCATTGATCGTCTTTCCAAAGTGGCTCACTTCCTACCTGTTCGAGAGAGTATCACCGCTAGTCAGCTCGCTGACTTATATATTTCTCGAATAGTGTCACTTCATGGTGTTCCACTAGAGATCAATTCAGATCGTGGTAGTCTTTTCACTTCTCACTTCTGGGAGAGTTTCCAAACTGCCATGGGCACCCATCTTTCTTTCAGTACCGCTTTCCACCCTCAATCAAGTGGTCAGGTGGAAAGGGTCAACCAGATTCTTGAAGACATGCTTAGAGCTTGTGTTATCTCATTCGGTATGGATTGGGAGAAGTGTCTTCCTTTTGCCGAGTTTGCTTAAAACAATAGCTATCAATCCAGCCTCAAGAAAGCTCCTTTTGAGGTTCTGTATGGACGAAGATGTCGAACACCTTTGAACTGGTCAGAAACCGGTGAACGGAAATTCTTTGGACCGGATATGATCCAGGAGGCAGAAGAGCAAGTTCGCATCATTCGTGAGAATTTGAAAACCGCCCAATCTCGTCAAAAGTGCCAGTATGACCATCGTCATAAGGAAGTGGCTTATGAAGTTGGCGATAAGGCTTATCTTCGGGTTACTCCTCTAAAGGGTACCCATCGATTCGGTATCAAGGGCAAGTTGGCTCCTCGTTACATTGGTCCCTTTCTCATTCTCGCTAAACGAGGAGAGGTTGCCTACCAGTTGGAACTACCACCACATCTTTCTCGAGTTCATGATGTCTTCCACGTCTCTCAACTCAGGCGTTGCTTCTCGGATCCCATCCGCGAAGTGGACCATGAAACGCTTGATCTCCAAGATGACCTCACCTATCGAGAGTACCCGGTATGCATCCTTGATCAAGCAGAGCATGTCACCCGACGTCATAACATCAAGTTCCTCAAGGTTCAGTGGTCTCATCATTCTGAGAGAGAAGCCACTTGGGAGCGTGAAGATCGTCTTCGACTTGAGTACCCCGCTTTCTTCCCGCCGACTCCTGAATCTCGGGACGAGATTTCTTCGAGTGGGGGCGAGTTGTCACATCCCTAGTTCTGCTATGACCTAGGCTAGCCTTCATGCTTGCATCATGTTTAAACTCCATTTAAATTTGAAATGGGGATTTGTGAAACCCTCAGAATCATTTCTGAAAATAACCCAAATAAAAAAAAGTGCTCCAAAAGGGTCCAAGAAAATGTTCATGTCTCTCTCTGAAAATATTGGTGAGAGGTAAAATTCAAACCAATATTTTTAGGAGCTTATAAATATTTATTTTGGCCATTTGGAATTAATGCATAATTATTTGTATTGGATTTATATTTGTTATATATTCAAATATACTCCAATAATTCTGATTTTTAATGTGGGGCTTTGGAATAATCCAATTAGTTCCTACAATAATTTTCAGAAGTATATAAAATGGTTTAGTATTTTATCTAAATCAAAACAAATGTCAGAAAATTAGAAAAGGAAACAGAAAATGGAGAGATACTTACCTGGGCCAACTCACCTGTGCAGCCTGGCCTGGCCCTGCGGCCCAGCAGGCCGGCCCAGCCCAACTGCCAGGAGCTTCTTCAAGCTCCTGCCAGTAGGAGCTACTGCGTGGCCGCGCCACAGCCGGCCGTGGCCACGTTCCCCGCCACCTCCTGCTTCTCCTCCTCGTCGTCTGGATGCCCCGCGCGACGCCACGCACAGCCCCGACCTCTCTCCCTCTCCCTCCTCCCTTGGTTCTCTCCCGCGCGACCGCCCGAGCATTGCCGTCGCCGCCGTTCGCCATTTCCATAGCCACCGCCTCCCCCTCGCTTCTCCGACCAGCTCAAAAGCTCTGCCACATCGCCGTCCACCTCTCTGTCGAGCCACGTGATGCGGGAAGCCCTGGAGCACCGCCATTGCCATCGTCTTCGCCTCGGCCGCCGTGGATCGCCGCCATCAAATTCGCGGCAACCAACGCTTCCCCGAGCCCGCTTCGACGCCCTCTGCGACTGCTGTGAGCTCCATCGTCGTTTTCCCCTCTTCCCCTTGCTTCTCGAACACCGCAGCCGCCGTTTCGACCGAAGCCATAGCACCTCGCCGCCGGCCATGGCGCCACCGTGGCCAGGGGCCGAGCCAGCCGCAACCGAGCACACCATCGTGCTCAGTGCAACGCCAGGACCCCAAAACCCTCACCTGCTGCCCCTGCCATGCACCGTAGCCCCTTCTCCCCTCCCCGCCGAACTCCGGCCGCCGCCCAAGTGGTCGCCGCCGTCGATTTAGGCCGTCTCCGGTGAAACGGAGGGCACCAGTGGATGCGCGCGAGCACCAGCTCCTCGTAGATGGTCTCCGCGGCCCATTTGGTCACCGGAGACGCGTTTCCGACGCCCTCCGCCGCGTCCGGCTCGCCGGCGTCAAGCCGCCGGTGGCTTTGACCCCGCTAACCAGGGTTGACCCTCCCCCTTGTGTCAGTGACGCGTGGGCCACCCCCCTAACAATTAGTTAGTATTATATTAACACTAATTAACTAGGTTAGTTACCTAGTTAGTCACTGAGCAGTGGGCCCGGCGCCCACTAATCCTAATTAGACTAATTAAACCCCCTGTTAACTAAATGAGTCACTGACGGGTGGACCCCACACGTCAGGTCTGACTTGGTCAGCGCTGTTGACTTGCTGGCGCAAGCATGACGCTGTGCTGACGCAATAAATCATTTTCTGGTATTAAAATTAATCAGGAAATTCCAGAAAATGTTCAAAACTTCAAAAATTCATAGAAATTCAACCGTAACTCAAATTGAAATAATTTATATATGAAAAATTATCAGAAAAATTCAATCTATCCATCTGTACCATTTTCATTCATGACAAACCAACCTATACATGCTGTATATGTGAAAACACACTTATGGCATATTTAAGAGCTTATTTTGGAGTTACATTTGAATCTTTAGTTCAAATGGACTTTAACCAAATGAATGCTAGTTGCATTAGCTCCAATAACATTACATCTTCATGCCATGTTCATGCATCATAATGTTGCATATGCTTGTGTTTGATTGCCGACACCGTTCCTTCTCGATAGGTCCTGCTCCGGAGACCGTTCCAGAGTACCTGTCTGAGGAGCAGTGCCTTCCTTGTTGTTCTACCAGGCAAGCAACCCCCCTTGTTCATTCCGATACAATCCCACTCTCTTGCTCTTGCTCTCTTTTATTACATTAGGACAACAACGATTCAACTGCTACTTTATGCTGCGGTAGTTGAACCCATTCCTCTGCATGACCTGTCATTGCCACAGTAAATAGTTGAAACCCACTAGCATGTGTAGGGGTTGATTGAGCCATGTTGTGTTCTTGCCATGCCATGCCTGCTATTGCTTAGAGTTGTGTCAGGTCTGATTCATCGGGAATGAATTGGAGTGGTACGATATGTTCTGGTACTGAGAGTTAAGCGTGTGAACACGATTTGGTAAAGGTAGCGGTGAGAGGCCATGTAGGAGTACATGGTGGGTTGTCTCACTGGAACCGTCCTTAAGCACCGAGTTCGGTGTATGTTGTCCAATGACTAGCTACTACCACACATTGGAATGCTTAAGTGCCCCTCTCGATGTCAGGACCCCGATTCTAAGCCACATCGATCTAGCCGGTAACACCTCATATCACTTTGCGGCCTCACGCACAGTATCCCACGGGTGTCGCCTTACCATGGCCCCGGACCATTTGCGCCTTTTGGCTCGCGTATATGACAATGTCGCTAGCATCCATATGACCGAGAACCCGGGCCGACATGGCTAGTCGTGAACCCAAAGCGGCACAGACCTATGGAGACAGGCATACATGAATCACATCGAACATATCGGTCATCAACGAGTGATTCCGGGCTGTAGCACTGGGCTAACAGGACTCCGAGGATCCCGGGCTGTAGCAGGCTAGACAGGACTCCGGAGATCACCGCGTGACATTTCCCCGAAGGGACAGACATAGGGACGAAGTGAAACACATGCCGGCCAGTCAAGTGTCCTGAACAGTAGTGCTGGGCTAGCATGACTCCGGCGAACCGGGCTGTAGCGGACAACTATGGCTCGAGGAGCACTAGACTACATTTCCCCATAAGAAAGGCTGCGAAGGACAAACAACTAGATTGTCGGATCCCACTCATACCAAGCATTTCAATCATACACACAATATGCCCGATATGAGTACATACAACATGGCATCACAACAAAACTCTACAACTCAAGTACTTTATTTAAAGGCTCCAGGGAGCCATACATAACATATTCATACAGGTAGGGTCACATGACCCGACACTCAAGTCATACAGTCATACAAGCACATGCGGAAGCAACTAGTCCGAGTACAGACTCTAGAAAGAAAGAAGGCTTCTCGAAGCCTGTCTATCTACATAGGGCCCTCCATGGCCTGGATCACCACCTGGGTGGCTAGTCACTCATCGACGTCAAGGTCTACGTAAAACCCATCGGAGGGGGCAGTGTTGTCGTCTGAAAACAATAAATAAGCAAACATGAGTACAACGGTACTCAGCAAGTCTTACATCAGAACCTACTATACATGCTCATTCTCAAGAAGGTGGTGGGGTTTATGCAGCAAGCCAGCTTTGACTCTTGGCTAAGCTATCCTATGGAACCTTTTAGCAAAATAGTTTTCGCACTCGAGTCCACTACTCACCATCACAATACTCCACCGTGGATCCACCCTCGTATCCTGCGAGAGGGCCATCCTCGGTACTCACACTTATCTTGAGTCTTTTAGTAGTATCCATTAACTTGTCTATGAACTGTATATGCAACCAAGTAGTCCTTTACCGCGGACACGGCTATTCGAATAGTTTTATACCCTGCAGGGGTGTACTTCGTCATACATGCTTTCACCGCTTACCGCCGTCTACACGACATGTACTCGGCAACCTTCAAGCGGAAGCCCAGCGAGGGTGTCGGCCACGGCCTACCTAAACACCTAAGCCCCTATTCCAGGTTATCGCCTATCCAGGTTCCATCCGCAGGGAGTCCGGCCGAGGTTTCCACATACGGCCCCGAACGATGTGAACAGGGTTCCCGAGACACCAAACGGGTGACTCGGTACACCGTGCCACGGTGTATCTACCGCAACATAGCCCACCCCTAGGGTCAGCGCTACGCACGGCTGCCAACACATATCCTACAAACACCAGAAACTATTTGCAACTCCTGGACAGAGTACTAGGGTGGCTAAGAAGCCGAGAGGGTCCATTTGTTTCGGGCCCAATGTACGGTAGTAACTGCATCTTAAACCACCCATAGAGCTCTCAGTTCTTATGGACGGCCTCAATGAAACAACCCACCATGTACTCCTACATGGCCTCTCATCGATACCTTTACCAAAACATGTTCAACACATCCCACATATTACTGGCACAAGGATTTCACTCTAGCCCATCACCCAGATGAACCAGACCTGACACAACTCTAAGCATAGCAGGCATAGCAAGGTAGGAATCACAAAACATGGCTCAATCAACTCCTACACATGCTAGTGGGTTTCATCTAGTTACTGTGGCAATGACAGGTCATGCAGAGGATAAGGGTTCAACTACCGTAGCACATAGCAGTTTGAATCGTGTTGTCTTAATGCAGTAAACAAGAGCAGGAGCGAGATCATGGGTTGTATCGGAATGATCAATGGTTGCTTGCCCGATGGAGTGGTAACGGGATACTGCCCTTCAGTTGGATACTCGTGAATATCCTCGGAGGCAGAACCTACCACGAAGAACACAACCGAGCACAATCAACACATGACGATATGCAACAATATGATGCATGCTATGACATGGCAATATGGATGTGTCTTGGCCTAATGCAAGCTAAAACAGAAGGGTAATTGCTTATTTGAACCAAAGGTTCAAGTGTTAGCTCATTTAACTTGATCATATTAGTGCATCACCTTATATTGCATAAACAGCAGGTTTAACTTGTTCTGACATGCATGAAACCAGTACCAATGGATAGCTTGGATTTTTCTGATAATTTTTCATATATAATTTGTCTCATTTGGAGTTATGGTTGAATTTCTATGAATTTTTGAAGTTTAGGAAATTTTCTGGAATTTTCTATATAAAAATAAATCCAGAAAAGAGTTACTGCGTCAGCCTTGCGTCAGCATGACGTCAGCAAGTCAAAGGCGGTGTCCAGGTCAAACCCGACCAGTGGGGTCCACTGGTCAGTGACTCTAGTTGGTTTCTGTGGCTGACGTGTGGGACCAGGTCAACTGTGACGTGGCAAAGTCAAACTGACAGGTGGGGCCCTCCTGAGACCGGTGCTAATCTAACAGAATAGTTAACTAACTAATTAAGCACTAGGGTCCACATGGCAGTGACTCTAGAGGGGTGGTTAGTGGTTAATTAACCGCTACTGACGGCCACGTCGGCTACCGGCGTTTAGCCACCGGTGACCCCAGATCGCGGCGGCGTCCGCGTCGGGATTTCGCTACAGGCGATGGTTTGGCGCGCTGGGGGCACCAGGGAGGAGCTCGTGCTCGTGCGCATCTAGGGAGACCAACGGGAGGTGCGGGGGTGGCCGGAGCTGACGGCGGCGAGCTTTTTTGCGGCCGCCGGAGTTCGGGTAAGGTTGGGGTTGGCACTAGGGGGCACGGCAGGTCGAACGGGTGGGTGCGTTAGGCTCCTGGGGACGCGTTGAAGGCGGTGGTGCGCTCGGACGCGTGCTTGCACGGCCGTAGCCACGACGACGTCGAGGCTCAACGGCGGCGAGCTTCGGGTGCTCGCGGGGCAACGGCTACGGGGCGAAATCGACGGCGTGGCTAAGGGGAAAGGGACCGGGAGCTCACAGCGGTGCCGTAGGGGTGGCTAGCGGGCTCGGGGGCGACCTTGACGGCGCGAATCGACGGCGAGGAGCTCGGGCGGCCGAGGTTGAAGATGACGGTGGTGGTGACGTTCCAGGCTCTCCCGGCTCGTGTAGCTCGGTGGGGAGGACGAGGAAGACACGACAGTGCTTCTGGGCTTGGCGGCAGGGCGAGGGGAGCACGGGGGCTGCGTCTACGGCGTACGGCGACGATGAGGCTCCGCTCGGTGGAAGAGAGAGGGAGCCAGGGGGGAGAATGGGGAAGAGAGAGTGAGCGAGAGAGTTCCAGGGGAGGCGTGGCACTCGTCTAGGGGGGGTCGGGAAGCAGGAGGTGGCCAGCAGGGTGGAGGTGGCGCGCGCGCGTGCCGGTGAGCGTCGGGCACACGCCCGCGTCCTTTTGTCCGAGGAGGGGGACGACAGGAGGCAGCGGGGTGGGCTGGGCCGCCAGCTGGAGATGGGCCAGGTAAGTGGCCCAGTGGCCTTTCCCTTTTTATTTTTTTGTGTTTTCGATTTCTGTTATTCTGTTTTGATTTAGTTTAAATACTAAATCATTTTATAAAATCCTGAAAATATTTATGGTCACTTACTGAAATAATTCAGTGGCCCAAAAAAATAGTTCCAACATTATTTGAGCATTTGAATTATTTAATAGCATTTAAATGCCCAAATTCAAATATTTATGAATTAAATCAATGCCCCTTTTGTTGACCTAAAATTATGTGCACCATTTTTCCCAAGGGTTCTAACCCAAGGCAGAGAGGGTGAACATTTTTGAAGGGCATTTCAGGTTCATTGAATTTATTTTTTAGTAAACCCTAGTTGATTTCAGAGGGGGGGGGGTGCTGGGGGTTTTGCTTTCCCCATTTCAATTTTCTGATGAAGGTAAACATGATGCACACTCTAATGCATAATCTAGCTAGGGTGTGACAACTCACCCCCACTCAATAGAATCTCGTCCCGAGATTTAGGATCATCTGGGAAGAAGGTGGGGTACTCGAGTCGAAGACGATCCTCCCTTTCCCAAGTGGCTTCTTCCGCGGAATGGTGTGACCATTGAACCTTGAGAAACTTGATATTATGACGTCGAGTGGTACGCTCGGCTTGATCAAGGATACGAACGGGGTATTCCCGATAAGAAAGGTTATCTTGTAAATCAAGCGTTTCGTGGTCCACTCCACGGATAGGATCCGCGAAGCAACGCCTGAGTTGCGAAACGTGGAAGACATCGTGAACTCTGGAAAGATGCGGAGGTAGTTCCAATTGGTAGGCAACTTCTCCTCATTTGGCAAGAATGCGAAAGGGTCCAATGTAACGAGGAGCCAATTTTCCTTTGATGCCGAAACGATGGGTTCCCTTTAACGGGGTAACCCGAAGGTAAGCTTTCTCGTCAATTTCAAATGTCATAGGCTTATGTTTACGATCATATTGACTCTTTTGGCGAGATTGGGCTGTTTTCAATTTCTAACGAATAACGCGAACCTGCTCTTCTGCTTCCTGAATCATATCCGGGCCAAAGAGTTGTCTTTCCCCGGTTTCTGACCAGTTAAGCGGCGTTCGACATTTTCGTCCATAGAGAACTTCGAAGGGAGCTTTGCCCAAACTAGCTTGATAGCTATTGTTATAAGCAAACTCCGCGAATGGAAGGCATTTCTCCCAACTCATTCCGAATGAGATAACAGAAGCTCGGAGCATATCTTCCAGAATTTGATTGACTTGCTCTACTTGACCACTTGATTGAGGATGGAAGGCGGTGCTAAAGGAGAGATGAGTTCCCATAGCATTTTGGAAACTTTCCCAAAATCGAGAGGTGAAGAGACTTCCACGGTCTGAGTTAATTTCCAATGGGACACCATGAAGAGACACTATTCGGGAGATGTATAAGTCAGCTAGCTGGCTAGCGGTGATACTCTCAGGAACAGGTAGAAAATGGGCTACTTTGGAAAGACGGTCGATCACGACGAAGATGGCATTATTCCCCCTCTTGGTCCTGGGAAACCTAGTGATGAAATCCATACTGATTTTTTCCCATTTCCATTCAGGAATAGCCAAAGGTTGAAGGGTGCCAGCAGGCCGTTGATGCTCTGCTTTAACACGACGACAAACGTCGCAATTGGCAATGTATTGAGCGATTTCTCTCTTCATCCTAGTCCACCAAATCCTCTGGCGTAGGTCTTGATACATTTTGGTACTACTGGGATGAATGGTGAGAGGGGATTCATGAGCTTCCTTAAGGATCAGTCGCCTCAGGTTTCGCGCCTTTGGAACAACCAGGCGATTCCCAAAGTATAGGACACCTTGATCATCAATGGAGAAACAATTCACGACTCCTTTCTTAACGTTTCTCTTGATACGGGAAATTCCCGGATCTATCTTCTGTGCCTTGATGACCTGATCCGTAAGGGTAGGTTCCGCCACCAGGGTGGATAGGAATCCTTGAGGAACAATGTGAAGATTAAGCTTGCGAAATTCCTCATGGAGAAGTGGTTGACTTTGTTGTAACATCAGGTTGTTACAGTAGGACTTACGACTTAGAGCATCAGCCATGACATTGGCTTTGCCAGGGGTGTAAGTTATTCCTAAGTCGTAATCCGAGATCAACTCGACCCAACGTCTTTGCCTGAGATTCAAATCTGGTTGGGTGAAGATATATTTCAAGCTTTGGTGATTGGTGAAGATCTCGCAACGATTACCGAGAAGGTAATGTCGCCAGGTTTTGAGTGCATGGACTACAGCTGCAAGCTCTAGATCATGTGTGGGATAATTTTCCTCATGTGGGTGTAATTGCCGTGAAGCATAGACAATTACCTGACGATCTTGCATGAGTATGCAACCTAGTCCTTGTCGCCAGGCGTCGCAATAGATAATAAAGTCCTTGGAGAAATCTGGTGGTACCAGTACGGGAGCAGATGTCAGGCGTCTTTTCAGTTCCTGAAAACTGAACTCGCACTGTGGAGTCCACTCGAACTTTTTATCTTTCTTGAGGAGTTCAGTTAGAGGTTTAGCAACCTTGGAGAAATTCTCGACGAAGCGGCGGCAATAGCTCGCTAGGCCAAGGAAACTCCGAACTTGCTTGACCGTTTCAGGTGGAGTCCAATCAAGGATGGCTTGAACTCGCTCGGGATTAACAGCAATACCCTTACCAGAGATTACATGGCCTAGATAGGTCACTTCTAACAACCAAAATTCACACTTGGAGAATTTGGCATAAAGGCGATGCTCTCGAAGTTTTATCAATACCAGCCTTAGATGTTCGGCATGTTCCTCTTCATTCTTGGAGTAGATGAGTATGTCATCGAGGTATACTACGACGAATTTGTCCAAGTACTCCATGAAAACCGAGTTCATTAACCGGGAGAAGGTGGCCGGGGCATTGGTTAAACCGAAGGACATGACGATGTACTCGTATTGGCCATAACGAGTAACAAAAGCCGTTTTGGGAATGTCCCCGTTTCTGATTTTGATTTGATGGTAGCCCAACCTCAAATCCATCTTGGAGAAGACTGAGGATCCAGCGAGCTGATCATACAGGTCGTTGATCCTGGGAAGCGGGTATTTGTTCTTGATGGTGACCAGATTGACAGGTCGGTAATCCACAACCATTCGATCCGTTCCATCCTTCTTCTTGGCGAGAGGACGGGGCAAGCCCAAGGAGAGGAGCTAGGACGGATGAACCCTTTGTTCAAGGACTCATCGAGTTGGTTCTTAAGCTCGGCTAGTTCTAAGGGTGCCATCTTGTAGGGTCTTCTAGCAATTGGAACGGTTCTTGGAACAAGGTCTATCACAAACTCGACATCCCGGTCAGGTGGAACACCTGGCAGTTCTTCCGGAAACACGTCCGGGAAGTCTCGGACTACCGGAACGTCCTCAAGGTCTGGAAGAGGGTTGGCATTTAGGGAGTAAAGTTGGCGCTTGGCCACTCGAGTTAAGACATTAACTGTCTTGCCCGAGGGATGAGTAAGTTGAACGGTTCTAGTGGCACAATCGATCTTGGCATAATGAGCCGACATCCAGTCCATACCCAAGATGATGTTTATGTCGGAGGACTTGAGAGCTATTAAAGATGCAAGGAAAACAAGCCTATCGACAAGAATTTCGTTCCCATGGCTTACCCTAGAAGTTTGCCATTTGGAACCCGGAGTTTGAATTACCATGGAAGTGGGCATGTCACAGAATGTCGTGTTATGCAACCGAGCATAATTCTCGGATATGAATGAATGAGATGCTCCAGTATCGAAAAGAACAGATGCCGGATGACAGTTAACAAGGAGCGTACCAAGGACGACGTTGGGATCCTCATGAGCCTCTTTGGCTGAAACATAATTGACATGGCCACGTGCAGTGGTGGCCGGCTTGGCGTAGAAAGTCTTTCCCGCGGGCTTACCACGGCCAACGGACTTTCCAGCTTGATTGGGGTTGTTCTGGGGACACTCTCGACTATAGTGACCCGGTTCTCCACACTTGAAGCATGTTACCACAGTGGGGCGTGGAGCAACATTAGCAGCGGGGCCACCATAGGGCTTGGGCGGTGCAAATTGCTGGTTGGGACGAGGCGCCTCAAATGGTGGCCTCGGGGTGAATCTGAGTGGCAGTGCGGTGCTTGGAATCCACACCTGGCGCTTCTGAGCTCCAGAGCCGGATGAAGACCCAAAATCTCGAGAGTGCTTGCGTGAAGCGTCATAATCAGTCTGGCCTGTCTCAGCACTGATAGCTTTATTGACCAGCTTCTGGAAGGATGTGCACTCGTGCAGACGGAGATCGCGGCGAAGCTCAGGGCTAAGTCCCTTGCGGAACCTTGCCTGCTTCTTGGCGTCAGTAGAAACCTCTTCAGGAGCATAGCGTGCCAGGTTCCCAAATTCTCGGCTATATGCATCCACAGTCAACCTTCCTTGGGTGAAGTTGCAGAACTCCTCCCTCTTGCGATCCATGAGACCTTCCGGAATGTGATGCTCACGGAAAGCCTCGCTGAACTCAGCCCAGGTAGTAATTTGACCGACCGGGCGCATAGCTTCGTAGTTTTCCCACCAATGGCTAGCGGGGCCCTCGAGATGATAAGCAGCATAGGTAACCTTGTCGGCTTCGGCTACGTTGGCAGAACGTAGCTTGTGGGTGATGCTGCGAAGCCAATCATCCGCATCGAGGGGCTCGACGGAATGGTTAAACTTTGGTGGGTACAGCTTGATAAAGTCGTTGATTGACACCAAGTCATTTCGTGGGTGGCATGCAGTGTTCTGCTCAATCCGCTCCAGCAGGCGGTTGGTCTCACGCTTGTTCCTTTCTGCCTCCAGCATCACTTCGGCCAGGGAAGGCGGGTGAGGCAAATTTTCACCTCTAGCTGCATTGGCTTCCCCCCGCTCCGGGACAGCAGGGTTGCCGCGGGTGTTGACCATCCTAGGAGGAAACAAGACAACGGTTTAGACAAGGATGGCTCAAACTTAACAAGGAAGTGCAGAATATAAGGATAACACGGAATGTAGAGATGCTCATTCGTATGCCATGGTAATATAAAACTGCCATATATACACCAACGGTCATACTCGTCATACATAGTAGTACAAGCCCATGCTACAGTACAACTATGAAGGTAGACGTTACATCTCATCGGAGGCATTCCGAGTCCCTATACATTATTTGTCTACACCTCCGGAATCGATTACACACCAAGTCGTATTCCACAAGTCACGCAGGACAGTGGGGATACAACTACTACAATACTAGTGGTACTACAACTAACTCAGATAGCTCCGTAGTAGTCCTCATAGAAGTCACCTCCATAGCCTAGAAGTTCAACGTGATCATCCGGAAACAGACGGTCCTGAGGAGCCTGTGGACCATAGGGGCTAGGATGAGGTCTTGGACCAACAAACGGTGGCCTGCGGGGACCAAGGGGTGGGGTGATGCCTCCCACATCACGCCAATCCACCATGTCTGGCAGAGCTGCTCTCACAGGATACAGATCCCTGGTATCCATACATCCAGCTTGCACCGCGGGTGCAAACCGAGTCAATGTGGCCCAATGATCAGCATGGGTATTAAAAAGCTCCAGCCTCAAGGCCCGATTCTCTCGGTCCTTATCTTCGAGCATCTCAGCGGTGGTACGAGTTAATGAGTCCTCCTGAGTGGAGTCAGCATAGATAGCCTGAAGATACCCCTGCGCTCCCGGAAGTGAAGCTGGCATGTAACGGAAGTCAGTGTTCCGAAGCAGGCCAGTCCGGACTCGCAAGATGGTCATCATGGAGTAGGCAGCATCCTGCACAGCCATCTCAATGGTAACTCCGAGTCCATAGGAACAGTGAAGGGGCTCGGTAGATCCAAGATAGGAAGGAAATATCCTGACGGTGCAGAAATACTGGCTTTGATTAAAGTCGCGGAACTGCTCTTCAACAGTGTATTCAGGATACCAACGGTATCCTGTCTCGATCATGACCCGGACCAACATAGCAGTATGACCGGGCACGTCGAGGCACCTGGTCAGGCGAACCACTTGATTTTGAGAATGGTTGGCCATCTGAAAGCACAACCACAAGACAAAGACATCAGAATTCCTAGGGAAAATTGGACAGCATAACGGCTGTAAATGCTCAGGAAAAGATTTGAGACATCCACAACAGTTCACAATACCGCTCAACAGCATCATATCAAGGTTCTGATTCAAATAGCCACGTACTAAAATAGTAGAAACTGGACTGGAACTCGTAGCAATAATCCTATAAACTACTACGGATTAGTAACACGTGAACCTGATAGAAGAAGAGAGCCTAGTCCTTAACCCACGTTGAATAAGAAGAGAATGACTCAGATCAGAAGCATAGGGTAAAGGAGTAAAAGAACCTTACGTTCCCTCCCACAATCAATTCCCTTACATATAACTAAAGCATTTCGAGACTCGACATCGACCAGTTTGGCTGAACGAACCTACAGGCAGTCCGGCTCTGATGCCAACGCTGTCAGGACCCCGATTCTAAGCCACATTGATCTAGCCGGTAACACCTCATACCACTTTGCGGCCTCACGCACGGTATCCCACGGGTGTCGCCTTACCATGGCCCGGGACCGTTTGCGCCTTTTGGCTCGCGTATATGACAATATCGCTCGCATCCATATGACCGAGAACCCGGGCCGACATGGCTAGTCGTGAACCCAAAGCGGCACAGACCTATGGAGACAGGCATACATGAATCACATCGAACATGTCGGTCATCAATGAGTGATTCCGGGCTGTAGCACTGGGCTAATAGGACTCCGGGGATCCCGGGCTATAGCAGGCTAGACAGGACTCCGGAGATCACCGCGTGACATTTCCCCAAAGGGCAAACATAGGGACGAAGTGAAACACATGCCGGCCAGTCAAGTGTCCTGAACAGTAGTGCTGGGCTAGCAGGACTCCGGCGAATCGGGCTGTAGCGGACTACTATGGCTCGAGGAGCACTAGACTACATTTCCCCATAAGAAAGGCTGCGAAGGACAAACAACTAGATTGTCGGATCCCACTCATACCAAGCATTTCAATCATACACACAATATGCCCGATATGAGTACATACAACATGGCATCACAACAAAACTCTACAACTCAAGTACTTTATTTAAAGGCTCCAGGGAGCCATACATAACATATTCGTACAGGTAGGGTCACATGACCCGACACTCAAGTCATACAGTCATACAAGCACATGCGGAAGCAACTAGTCTGAGTACAGACTCTAGAAAGAAAGAAGGCTTCTCAAAGCCTGTCTATCTACATAGGGCCCTCCATGGCCTGGATCACCACCTGGGTGGCTAGTCACTCGTCGACGTCAAGGTCTACGTAAAACCCATCGGAGGGGGCAGTGTTGTCGTCTGAAAACAATAAATAAGCAAACATGAGTACAACGGTACTCAGCAAGTCTTACATCAGAACCTACCACACATGCTCATTCTCAAGAAGGTGGTGGGGTTTATGCAGCAAGCCAGCTTTGACTCTTGGCTAAGCTATCCTACGGAACCTTTTAGCAAAATAGTTTTCGCACTCGAGTCCACTACTCACCATCACAATACTCCACCGTGGATCCTCGCTCGTATCCTGCGAGAGGGCCATCCTCGGTACTCACACTTATCTTGAGTCTTTTAGTAGTATCCATTAACTTGTCTATGAACTATATATGCAACCAAGTAGTCCTTTACCGCGGACGCGGCTATTCGAATAGTTTTATACCCTGCAGGGGTGTACTTCGTCATACACGCTTTCACCGCTTACCGCCGTCTACCCGACATGTACTCGGCAACCTTCAAGCGGAAGCCCAGCGAGGGTGTCGGCCACGGCCTACCTAAACACCTAAGCCCCTAGTCCAGGTTATCGCCTATCCAGGTTCCATCCGCAGGGAGTCCGGCCAAGGTTTCCACATACGGCCCCGAACGATGTGAACAGGGTTCCCGAGACACCAAACGGGTGACTCGGTACACCGTGCCACGGTGTATCTACCGCAACATAGCCCACCCCTAGGGTCAGCGCTACGCACGGCCGCCAACACATATCCTACAAACACCAGAAACTATTTGCAACTCCTGGACAGAGTACTAGGGTGGCTAAGAAGCCGAGAGGGTCCATTTGTTTCGGGCCCAATGTACGGTAGTAACTGCATCTTAAACCACGCATACAGCTCTCAGTTCTTATGGACGGCCTCAATGAAACAACCCACCATGTACTCCTACACGGCCTCTCATCGACACCTTTACCAAAACATGTTCAACACATCCCACATATTACTGGCACAAGCATTTCACTCTAGCCCATCACCCAGATGAACCAGACCTGACACAACTCTAAGCATAGCAGGCATAGCAAGGTAGGAATCACAAAACATGGCTCAATCAACTCCTACACATGCTAGTGGGTTTCATCTAGTTACTGTGGCAATGACAGGTCATGCAGAGGATAAGGGTTCAACTACCGTAGCACACAGCAGTTTGAATCGTGTTGTCTTAATGCAGTAAACAAGAGCAGGAGCGAGATCATGGGTTGTATCGGAATGATCAATGGTTGCTTGCCTGATGGAGTGGTAACGGGATACTGCCCTTCAGTTGGATACTCGTGAATATCCTCGGAGGCAGAACCTACCACGAAGAACACAACCGAGCACAATCAACACATGACGATATGCAACAATATGATGCATGCTATGACATGGCAATATGGATGTGTCTTGGCCTAATGCAAGCTAAAACAGAAGGGTAATTGCTTATTTGAACCAAAGGTTCAAGTGTTAGCTCATTTAACTTGATCATATTAGTGCATCACCTTATATTGCATAAACAGCAGGTTTAACTTGTTCTGACATGCATGAAACCAGTACCAATGGATAGCTTGGATTTTTCTGATAATTTTTCATATATAATTTGTCTCATTTGGAGTTATGGTTGAATTTCTATGAATTTTTTGAAGTTTAGGCAATTTTCTGGAATTTTCTATATAAAAATAAATCCAGAAAAGAGTTACTGCGTCAGCCTTGCGTCAGCATGACGTCAGCAAGTCAAAGGCGGTGTCCAGGTCAAACCCGACCAGTGGGGTCCACTGGTCAGTGACTCTAGTTGGTTTCTGTGGCTGACGTGTGGGACCAGGTCAACTGTGACGTGGCAAAGTCAAACTGACAGGTGGGGCCCTCCTGAGACCGGTGCTAATCTAACAGAATAGTTAACTAACTAATTAAGCACTAGGGCCCACATGGCAGTGACTCTAGAGGGGTGGTTAGTGGTTAATTAACCGCTACTGACGGCCACGTCGGCTACCGGCGTTTAGCCGCCGGCGACCTCAGATCGCGGCGGCGTCCGCGTCGGGATTTCGCTACAGGCGATGGTTTGGCGCGCTGGGGGCACCAGGGAGGAGCTCGTGCTCGTGCGCATCTAGGGAGACCAACGGGAGGTGCGGGGGTGGCCAGAGCTGACGGCGGTGAGCTCTTTTGCGGCCGCCGGAGTTCGGGTAAGGTTGGGGTTGGCACTAGGGGGCACGGCAGGTCGAACGGGTGGGTGCGTTAGGCTCCTGGGGACGCGTTGAAGGCGGTGGTGCGCTCGGACGCGTGCTTGCATGGCCGTAGCCACGACGGCGTCGAGGCTCAACGGCGGCGAGCTTCGGGTGCTCGTGGGGCAACGGCTACGGGGCGAAATCGACGGCGTGGCTAAGGGGAAAGGGACCGGGAGCTCACAGCGGTGCCGTAGGGGTGGCTAGCGGGCTCGGGGGCGACCTTGACGGCGCGAATCGACGGCGAGGAGCTCGGGCGGCCGAGGTTGAAGATGACGGTGGTGGTGACGTTCCAGGCTCTCCCGGCTCGCGTAGCTCGGTGGGGAGGACGAGGAAGACACGGCGGTGCTTCTGGGCTTGGCGGCAGGGCGAGGGGAGCACGGGGGCTGCGTCTACGGCGTACGGCGGCGACGAGGCTCCGCTTGGTGGAAGAGAGAGGGAGCCAGGGGGAGAATGGGGAAGAGAGAGTGAGCGAGAGAGTTCCAGGGGAGGCGTGGCACTCGTCTAGGGGGCGTCGGGAAGCAGGAGGTGGCCAGCAGGGTGGAGGTGGCGCGCGCGCGTGCCGGTGAGCGTCGGGCACACGCCCGCGTCCTTCTGTCCGAGGAGGGGGACGACAGGAGGCAGCGGGGTGGGCTGGGCCGCCAGCTGGAGATGGGCCAGGTAAGTGGCCCAGTGGCCTTTCCCTTTTTATTTTTTTGTGTTTTCTATTTCTGTTATTCTGTTTTGATTTAGTTTAAATACTAAATCATTTTATAAAATCATGAAAATATTTATGGACACTTACTGAAATAATTCAGTGGCCCAAAAAAATAGTTCCAACATTATTTGAGCATTTGAATTATTTAATAGCAATTAAATGCCCAAATTCAAATATTTATGAATTAAATCAATGCCCCTTTTGTTGACCTAAAATTATGTGCACCATTTTTCCCAAGGGTTCTAACCCAAGGCAGAGAGGGTGAACATTTTTGAAGGGCATTTCAGGTTCATTGAATTTATTTTTTAGTAAACCCTAGTTGATTTCAGAGGGGGGGGGGTGCTGGGGGTTCTGCTTTCCCCATTTCAATTTTCTGATGAAGGTAAACATGATGCACACTCTAATGCATAATCTAGCTAGGGTGTGACAACTCACCCCCACTCAATAGAATCTCGTCCCGAGATTTAGGATCATCTGGGAAGAAGGTGGGGTACTCGAGTCGAAGACGATCCTCCCTTTCCCAAGTGGCTTCTTCCGCGGAATGGTGTGACCATTGAACCTTGAGAAACTTGATATTATGACGTCGACTGGTACGCTCGGCTTGATCAAGGATACGAACGGGGTATTCCCGATAAGAAAGGTTATCTTGTAAATCAAGCGTTTCGTGGTCCACTCCACGGATAGGATCCGCGAAGCAACGCCTGAGTTGCGAAACGTGGAAGACATCGTGAACTCTGGAAAGATGCGGAGGTAGTTCCAATTGGTAGGCAACTTCTCCTCATTTGGCAAGAATGCGAAAGGGTCCAATGTAACGAGGAGCCAATTTGCCTTTGATGCCGAAACGATGGGTTCCCTTTAAAGGGGTAACCCGAAGGTAAGCTTTCTCGTAAATTTCAAATGTCATAGGCTTATGTTTACGATCATATTGACTCTTTTGGCGAGATTGGGCTGTTTTAGATTTCTCACGAATAACGCGAACCTGCTCTTCTGCTTCCTGAATCATATCCGGGCCAAAGAGTTGTCTTTCCCCGGTTTCTGACGAGTTAAGAGGCGTTCGACATTTTCGTCCATAGAGAACTTCGAAGGGAGCTTTGCCCAAACTAGCTTGATAGCTGTTGTTATAAGCAAACTCCGCGAATGGAAGGCATTTCTCCCAACTCATTCCGAACGAGATAACAGAAGCTCGGAGCATATCTTGCAGAATTTGATTGACTCGCTCTACTTGACCACTTGATTGAGGATGGAAGGCGGTGCTAAAGGAGGGATGAGTTCCCATAGCATTTTGGAAACTTTCCCAAAATCGAGAGGTGAAGAGACTTCCACGGTCTGAGTTAATTTCCAATGGGACACCATGAAGAGACACTATTCGGTAGATGTATAAGTCAGCTAGCTGGCTAGCGGTGATACTCTCACGAACAGGTAGAAAATGGGCTACTTTGGAAAGACGGTCGATCACGACGAAGATGGCATTATTCCCCCTCTTGGTCCTGGGAAACCCAGTGATGAAATCCATACTGATTTTGTCCCATTTCCATTCAGGAATAGCCAAAGGTTGAAGGGTGCCAGCAGGCCGTTGATGCTCTGCTTTAACACGACGACAAACGTCGCAATTGGCAATGTATTGAGCGATTTCTCTCTTCATCCTAGTCCACCAAAACCTCTGGCGTAGGTCTTGATACATTTTGGTACTACCGGGATGAATGGTGAGAGGGGATTCATGAGCTTCCTTAAGGATCAGTCGCCTCAGGTTTCGCGCCTTTGGAACCACCAGGCAATTCCCAAAGTATACGACACCTTGATCATCAATGGAGAAACAATTCACGACTCCTTTCTTAACGTTTCTCTTGATACGGGAAATTCCTGGATCTATCTTCTGTGCCTTGATGACCTGATCCGTAAGGGTAGGTTCCGCCACCAGGGTGGATAGGAATCCTTGAGGAACAATGTGAAGATTAAGCTTGCGAAATTCCTCATGGAGAAGTGGTTGACTTTGTTGTAACATCAGGTTGTTACAGTAGGACTTACGACTTAGAGCATCAACCATGACATTGGCTTTGCCAGGGGTGTAAGTTATTCCTAAGTCATAATCCGAGATCAACTCGACCCAACGTCTTTGCCTGAGATTCAAATCTGGTTGGGCATTTACTGAAATAATTCAGTGGCCCAAAAAAATAGTTCCAACATTATTTGAGCATTTGAATTATTTAATAGCATTTAAATGCCCAAATTCAAATATTTATGAATTAAATCAATGCCCCTTTTGTTGACCTAAAATTATGTGCACCATTTTTCCCAAGGGTTCTAACCCAAGGCAGAGAGGGTGAACATTTTTGAAGGGCATTTCAGGTTCATTGAATTTATTTTTTAGTAAACCCTAGTTGATTTCAGAGGGGGGGGGGGGTGCTGGGGGTTCTGCTTTCCCCATTTCAATTTTCTGATGAAGGTAAACATGATGCACACTCTAATGCATAATCTAGCTAGGGTGTGACACTCGACTTATTAGCCAACTTGATCTCTGTCCAGGAGTCGCAAATAGTCTCTGGTGTTTGTAGGTAGTGCTATTTTTCTACCGAGTGGCACCCGGCAGGGTGGACTTGGGACAGACTAGGCACACGTGGCCCGGTGTACCGAGTGGCACCCGGATGGTGGGCTCGGGAACCCTGTACACATCGTTTGGGGCCGTGAGCGAAACCTCGGCCGGATCTCCTTGTGGATGGAACCTGAATAGGCGATAAACCTGGACTAGAGTCTTGCGTGGTTAGTCAGGTCGTGGCCGACACCCTCGCCAGGCTTCCGCTTGAAGGTTGCCGAGATACATGACGTGTACATGTCGGTAAGTGGCGAGAGCGTGTGTGAAGAAGTACACCCCTGCAGGGTTATCATGATCTATTCGAATAGCCGTGTCCTCGATTATGGACTTCTTGGATGCTTACGTGGTACATAGACAACTTAAAGTGGATACTCTAAAATGCTCAAGACTAGTGTGAGTGCTATTGATGGCCTTCTCATAGGGAGACGAGGATGAATCCTTAGTGGTGTATTGATGTGGTGATTAGTGGACTCGTGTGCGCTGCCTCATCTCAAAGAAGTTTCTCGTTGTCGTAGAACAGGATAGCCAGTGAGTCAAAGCTGGCTTGCTGCAACTAAACCCCACATTACCTTCTTGATACTAATGCATATATGATAGGATCTGATGTAAGTCTTGCTGAGTACCTTTGTACTCACGTTTGCTTTATTTATGTTTTGTAGATGAGACATCTGTCTTACTAGTAGTTCCGCTTGGACTTCGACGAGTAGCTTGTTACCTCAGCTACGATCTTGTACCCTTGGGAGGGTCTTGTAGATAGTCAGGCTTTCCAGCTCTTTTCTTTTGTAGTTGTCTGTACTCAGACATGTAATGCTTCCGTTGCTTGTATGCTCTGAATGATGGGTCATGTGACCCCTGCTTGTATTTATGCTATGTGGCTCTTCTGAACCTTTATCTATATGAGTTTGCGTTATGTTGTGATGCCATGTTGTACAGCACATACTTGCATGTTATGCGTACGTGTAGCGTGTATTGCTATGTGTGGGATCCGACAATCTGGTTGTTTATCCTTGGCAGCCTATCATATGGGGAAATGTAGTCTAGTGTTTTCTGAGCGATAGTAGTCCGCTACAGCCCGGTCCACCGGAGTCCTGCTAGCCCAGCACTACTGCTTGGAACACTTGACTGGCCGGCATGTGTTTCACTTCGTTCCTGTGTCTGTCCCTTCGGGGAAATGTCACGCGGTGACGACCGGAGTCCTGCCTAGCCTGCTACAGCCCGGGTTCCCCGGAGTCCTGTTAGCCCGGTGCTACAGCCCGGATTCACACGCTGCTGACCGACACACTCGATGTGAATCATGTATGCCTGTTCCCATAGGTTAGGGCCGCTTTGGGTTCACGACTAGCCTTGTCGGCCCGGGTTCTCTATCATATGGATGCTAGCGACACAATCATATACGCGAGCCAAAAGACGCAAACGGTCCCGGGCCATGGTAAGGCGACACCCGTGGGGATACCGTGCGTGAGGCCGCAAAGTGATATGAGGTGTTACATGCTAGATTGGTGTGACTTAGAATCGCGGTCCCGACAGGGGAGAAGGAAGGAGAGGGAGGAAAGGAGGAAAGGGGGGATGCCCTAGTCCAATTCGGTTTGGGCTAGGGGGGCCGCGCGCCCGGCCTCCTCTCTTCCACCACTTGGCCCATGAGGCCCAATACTTCTTCCCCGTATTCCCATAACCCCCCGGTACTCTGAAAAATACCCAAATCACTCGGAACCTTTCCGATGTCCAAATATAGTCGTCCAATATATCAACCTTTACGCCTCGACCATTTTGAGACTCCTCGTCATGTCTTCGATCTCATCTAGGACTCCGAACTACCTTCGGTACATCAAATCACATAAACTCATAATACAGATCGTCACCGAACGTTAAGCGTGCGGACCCTACGGGTTCGAGAACTATGTAGACATGACCGAGACACGTCTTCGGTCAATAACCAATAGCGGAACCTGGATGTTCATATTGGCTCCTACATATTCTACGAAGATCTTTATCGGTCAAACCGCATAACAACATGCGTTGTTCCCTTTGTCATCGGTATGTTACTTGCCCAAGATTCGATCGTCGGTATCTCAATACCTAGTTCAATCTTGTTACGGACAAGTCTATTTACTCGTTTCGTAATGCACTATCCCACAACTAACTCATTAGTTGCATTGCTTGCAAGGCTTATAGTGATGTGCATTACCGAGAGGGCCCAAAGATACCTCTCCAACAATCGGAGTGACAAATCCTAATCTCGATCAATACCAACTCAACAAGTACCATCAGAGACACCTGTAGAGCACCTTTATAATCACCCAGTGACGTTGTGACGTTTGGTAGCACACAAAGTGTTCCTCCGGTAATTGGGAGTTGCATAATCTCATAGTCATAGGAACATGTATAAGTCATGAAGAAAGCAATAGTAGTAAACTAAAACGATCAAGTGCTAAGCTAACAGAATGGGTCAAGTCAATCACATCATTCTCCTAATGATGTGATCCCATTTATCAAATGACAACTCATGTCTATGGTTAGGAAACATAACCATCTTTGATTAACGAGCTAGTCAAGTAGAGGCATACTAGTGAAACTCTGTTTGTCTGTGTATTCACACATGTATTATGTCTCCAGTTAATACAATTCTAGCATGAATAATAAACATTTATCATGAAATAAGGAAATAAAGAATAACTTTATTATTGCCTCTAGGGCATATTTACTTCATGATGATCCTTTACATCATATCCGGGACTCCGAGCTACCTTCGGTACATCAAAACATATAAACTCATAATATCGATCGTCATGAAGGAAATATAATGTAACCGGAGGTAGTTCGGAGTCCCGGATATGATGTAAAGGATCGCCATAAAGGAAATATGCCCTAGAGGCAATAATAAAGTTATTATTTATTTCCTTATATCATGATAAATGTTTATTATTCATGCTAGAATTGTATTAACCAGAAACTTAGTACATGTGTGAATACATAGACAAACAGAGTGTCACTAGTATGCCTCTACTTGACTAGCTCGTTGAATCAAAGATGGTTAAGTTTCCTCGCCATAGACATGAGTTGTCA
Source organism: Triticum monococcum (assembly GCA_034509565.1). Lineage (NCBI taxonomy): Eukaryota > Viridiplantae > Streptophyta > Magnoliopsida > Poales > Poaceae > Triticum > Triticum monococcum. The sequence goes on along the minus strand of CM067843.1, from coordinate 744,887,944 downwards.
TTTGATTAACGGGATCACATCATTAGAGAATGATGTGATTGACTTGACCCATCCGTTAGCTTAGCACGATGATCGTTTAATTTGTTGCTACTGCTTTCTTCATGACTTATACATGTTCCTATGACTATGAGATTATGCAACTCCCGATTACCGGAGGAACACTTTGTGTGCTACCAAACGTCACAACATAACTGGGTGATTATAATGGTGCTCTACAGGTGTTTACGATGGTACTTGTTGAGTTGGCATAGATCGAGATTAGGATTTGTCACTCCGATTGTCGGGGAGGTATCTCTGGGCCCTCTCGATAATGCACATCACTATAAGCCTTGCAAGCAATGCAGCTAATGAGTTAGTTGCGGGATAGTGCATTACAGAATGAGTAAAGAGACTTGCCGGTAACGAGATTGAACTAGGTATTGAGATACCGACGATCGAATCTCGGGCAAGTAACATACCGATGACAAAGGGAACAACGTATGTTGTTATGCGGTTTGACCGATAAAGATCTTCATATAATATGTAGGAGCCAATATGAACATCTAGGTTCCGCTATTGTTTATTGACCGGAGACGTGTCTCGGTCATGTCTACATAGTTCTCAAACCCGTAAGGTCCGCACGCTTAACGTTCAGTGATGATCGGTATTATGAGTTTATGTGATTTGATGTACCAAAGGTAGTTCAAAGTCCCGGATGAGATCGGGGACATGACGAGGAGTCTTTAAATGGTCGAGACGTAAAGATCGATATGTTGGACGACTATATTCGGACATCGGAAAGGTTCCGAGTGATTCAGATATTTTTCGGAGTATCGAGGTGTAACGAAAATACGGAGAAGAAGTATTGGGCCTCATGGGCCAAGTGGTGGAAGAGAGGTGGCAGGGCGCGCGCACCCCCCTAGCCCAAACTAAATTGGACTAGGGGGCCGGCCCCCCTTTCCTTCTTTCCTCCCTCTCCTTCCTTCTGCCTCTCCTCCTTCCTTTCCTCCTCCTAGTAGGAGTAGGAAAGGCCTTTCCTCCTCCTAGTAGGAGTAGGAAAGGAGATTCCTACTCCTACTAGGAGGAGGACTCCTCCTCCTGGCACACCCTGCAAAGGCCAGTCGGCCTCCCCCTTGCTCCTTTATATACGGGGGCAGGGGGCACCCTAGGAAACACAAGTTGATTGTTCTAAGCCGTGTGTGGTGCCCCCTCTCCACCATAATCCACCTCGATCATATCGTAGCGGTGCTTAGGCAAAGCCCTGCATCGGTAGCAACATCATCACCGTCATCACGCTGTCGTTCTGACGGAACTCTCCCGTGAAGCTCTACTGGATCAGAGTTCGTGGGACGTCATCGAGCTGAACGTGTGCTGAACTCGGAGGTGCCGTGCGTTCGGTACTTGGATCGATCGGATCGTGACGACGTACGACTACATCAACCGCGTTCTTATAATGCTTCCGCTTACTGTCTACGAGGGTACATAGATGATACTCTCCTATAACGCCCCGAGACCGATGTGCCAGGTGTCGTCCAGTTATTCGCTGTTGTTGCCTTGTCATTGCTTGCGTGTCATGCATTGCATATCATGTCATCATGTGCATTTCATTTGCATACGTGTTTGTCTCATGCATCCGAGCATTTTCCCCGTTGTCCGTTTTGCAATCCGGCGCTTCGTTCTCCTCCGATGATCATTTCTAGCTTTCTTTCATGTGTGGGCATTAAACATTTCCGGATTGGACCGAGACTTGCCAAGCGGCCTTGGTTTACTACCGGTAGACCGCCTGTCAAGTTTCGTATCATTTGGACTTCGTTTGATACACCAACGGTTAACCGAGGGACCGAGAAGGCCTCGTGTGTGTTGCAGCCCAACACCCCTCCATTTTGGCCCAAAACCCACCTAAGACCTCTCCATCATCTCGGTCATTCGATCACGACCGCGTGGCCGCAAACCGCACCTCATTTGGACTCTCCTAGCTCCCTCTACCTATATATATGTCATCCCCTCCGAAATTCCGCGCCGATCAAACCCTAGCCCCGCTCCTCGCGCCGTCGGACAAGACATCCCACCACCGGCCGGACATGTCCGCCGCCCTTAGCCACCTCACTCCGACCTATGATAGTGTGCCACGTCACCCGCCGCGCCTCCTCCTCCAATCCCACCTTGCCACCTCACCCTGCCGGCCCCTCTCTCTCCCCGCGGCCCGCGGAGCCCATCCGGGGCCCGCACGGGCCCAAGCCGCCGCCGCCGAAGCCTGGCTTCATCGCCTCGCTCGCCAGCCGCCGGAGTCTCGCCGGACTTCACCGGAGAGACGCTGGCCACCGCCGCTTTTCTTCTCTGGAAGTCGCCCGCTCGGCATCGGTTCCTCCCACTCCTGTCGCGAGCGCCGCCCCAAGCGCCCGTTCACCCTCGCCACCGAACGGCGGCTCGTCGGAGTTGCATGCCACGCCGCCACGGCTCCAGGTCCTCGCTGGCCTCACGTCTCTTTTTACCTCCATCTTTCCTCACTTCTCTCTCCCTCGCCTGCAGGTTCTGCCATGACCGCCCGACCCGAAGCTCTTCTCGTCATCGCCGGTCACCTCTTGGGCGGCGCCTCCACCGGATCTAGATCCCCCTCGCCGGATCTGCCCATTTCCGCCATCCCAGCCTCCTTCCGGCGACCGGCGCCGCCACCGTTCACCACCGGAGCGTCGGCGATGTCTCCCTACGGGAGGAGAACGATGAGCGTCCGCTCGTGGGCCGCCTTCCCCCTCACGCTCGTGGACCGCGTAGTCCGGCCCAGCCTCCCCGGCCCAGCCTCCCCGGCCCAGCGCAGCGCCAAGCCAGGCCCAGCCGGGCCAGATCCGCGCCGCCCCTTCCTGCCTACCTCTTCACCGAGCCGGGCCTCAGCACATGGTGAGCGCCCCAGCAGCCTGCAGATTCGGCCCAAATCATGTTTTTTCCAGCGCCTGGGATTTTCCTACTTATCCAGAGTTTGCCAGTTTTGCAGAATAGTCCCCCTAGTTCATGCATTTAATCACTCACTAACCGTGCATCGGATTAAAACAATTTATATATGAAACTTGCTTAGAATTTTGTGTAGATTAATAATATGCCACTTTCTTGCCATGTTAAAATTCCTAAATTGTTGTTTGCCTTAATTTGCTCCTATGCCATGTTAAAATGATTTAATTCATAACGAAATAACCGTAACTCGGATTTTAATAATCTTTATATGTAAGTGGGGTAGAAAAATGTCTAGTTTAACATGATGCGCTCATTTTGCATGTTTAACAACTCTAAAATAATGTTTAGGGCAGAACAGTACCAAATCTATAATATGCTCATGAGGAGTTTCCGAATTGTTGTTCGTTGTTCCGGCCTCATTTAAACTTGCCTAGATTAGATAGTTTCATCATGTTTCACCTCTTGCCATGCTAACAACATTTAATCTTGTTGGGTACATAAACGAGAGAGAACTAAATAAGTCATGTGGTGTTTTCTTCAATATGCAACTTGTTGCACATTGAGCTCCACTTAATTTGTAGGATTGTTTGTGCATTTTTCCATGCCATGCTTCATTAAACCGGACATGCATCATACTTGATTGTGCATCATGCCATGATTATGTGGTGGTTGTTTACTATGTTGTGTGCTTCTTTTCCGGTGATTGCTTCTTCGGGTTGGTTCTGGTAACGTCGCGTTTGTGAGGACCCGTTCGTCTACGTCCGTTTATCTTCTTCATGGACTCGTTCTTCTTCCTTGCGGTATTTCAGGCAAGATGATCATACCCTTGAAATCACTACTATCTTTGCTTTGCTAGATGCTCGCTCTTTTGCTGGCCTATGCTGCGATACCTACCACTTGCTTGTCATGCCTCCCATATTGTTGAACCAAGCCTCTAACCCACCTAGTCCTAGCAAACCATTGATTGGCTATGTTACCGCTTTGCTCAGCCCCTCTTATAGCGTTGTTAGTTGCAGGTGAAGATTGAAGTTTGTTCCTTGTTGGAACATGGAGATCGTTCCTTGTTGGAACATGTTTACTTGTTGGGATATCACTATGTATCTTATTTAATTAATGCATCTATATACTTGGTAAAGGGTGAAAGGCTCGGCCTTATGCCTGGTGTTTTGTTCCACTCTTGCCGCCCTAGTTTCCGTCATATCGGTGTTATGTTCCCGGATTTTGTGTTCCTTACGCGGTTGGGCTATTATGGGAACCCCTTGCCAGTTCGCCTTAAGTAAAGCTTTTCCAGCAATGCCCAACATTGGTTTTACCATTTGCCACCTAGCCTTTTCTTTTCCCTTGGGGGTCGCGCGCCCAAGGGTCATCATTATTTTACCCCCCCGGGCCAGTGCTCCTCTGAGTGTTGGTCCAACTTGTCAGCCGCCGGTGGCCACCAGGGGCAACTCTGGGCTGGCCTACTGGAAGTTTGGACGATCCGGTGTGCCATGAGAAAGAGATATGTGCAGCTCCTATCGGGATTTGTTGGCACATTCGGGCGGTGTTGCTGGTTTAGTTTTACCCTGTCGAAATGTCTTGTTGTACCGGGATACCGAGTCTGATCGAACTGTCTCCGTGAGAGCTTGTGATGGGCTAAGTTGGAACACCCCTGCAGGGATTTGAACTTTCGAAAGCCGTGCCCACGGTTATGGGCAGATGGGAATTTGTTAATGTCCGGTTGTAGAAAACCTGAAGTTAACCTTAATTAAAATGAGTCAACCACGTGTGTAACCATGATGGTCTCTTTCTGGCGGAGTCCGGGAAGTGAACACGGTTGTTGGAGTTATGCTTGACGTAGGTAGTCCAGGATCACTTCTTGATCATATTTTTAACGACCGTGCTTTGCCTTCTCTTCTCGCTCTCATTTGCGTATGTTAGCCACCATATATGCTAGTCGCTTGCTGCAGCTCCTCCTCATACTTTTACCTTACCCATAAGCTTAAATAGTCTTGATCGCGAGGGTGCGAGATTGCTGAGTCCCCGTGGCTCACATATACTTCCAAAACCAGCTTGCAGGTGCCGATGAGTTCGTGCAGACGACGCAACCAAGCTCAGGAGGAGCTCGATGAAGGTCTTGTCCTTCGCGTTGTTTCCGTTCTAGTTGATCAGTAGTGGAGCCCAGTTGGGGTCGATCGGGGACCATTGTCGCATTTGGGGTTCTTCTTTTATTTTGGTTCCGTAGTTGGACCTTGAGTGTATTGGTATGATGTAATGCTTTATTCATGTAATTGTGTGAAGTGGTGATTGTAAGCCAACTATGTATCCTTTTCCTTATTATATTACATGGGTTGTGTGAAGATTACCTCACTTGCGACATATGCCTTCAATGCGATTATGCCTCTAAGTCGTGCCTCGACACGTGGTAGATATAGTCGCATCGAGGGTGTTACAAGTTGGTAATCAGAGCCTTCCCCGACCTTAGGAGCCCCCCACTGATTGATCGTTTTTAGCGGCCGAGTTGTGTCTAGAAAAATGTTTTGAGTCATTTAGGAAGTATATATTGGAGAGTTTAGGAATTCTTTTTACTTCCCAGTCTCCTCATCGCTCTGGTAAGGCATCCTGACATAGAGTTTTGACTCTTCTCTTCTCAAATTTCACTAATTTTTTTTAGGATCACGCGGGTATCTTGGAATCGTTCCGATGGTTTTATGATGAGAACATTGTCTTGGTGCCTCCTGTCAGGGGTTTAGTGGAAGTGTCCCGGGGTTGAGCTCTGAGGTGTTGTCATCATAATTTTATCGTTGCAGTTCTGGAATACCTGAGTTTAGTACGCCGACATCGAAAATCTCTTTTATGCAGTTCATTGGTGAGATAACCTCGACGCCACCCAGTACTGGGGCGAGAGTTCGGGAGTATCGCCATAACTTGTATAACGGATGTTTTTCGAAGGTTGAGGTAGATGATTTCCGAAGGTTTCTTGGTTATGTGTTGAAGGATGGATACAACTGGATGTAGGATTTGCTAGATTTGGGTGAGATATTATGCTTCCCTTGTATCCCCAACACCTGATTGCATAACCGGAAAATTTCGGGAGTTTATAAGTGGGAATTCAAGTAGCTCTTAGGATATCTTTCCGACAGATGTATGATATGAAATTGGGGTTCCACGTCTAGTGGTCCGCCTATCCACGGTTGGTTTTACAGTGGTCTCGTTGTGTCTTAAAGAGTCCTTGGCTATGCCGACTCGGGGACGCTTCGTATGTGATGTGCACTGCCTTGTACATGATGGTGCTGTACGATCGAGCCCGTGTAGGCCCCACCACGAAAACTTCGGACGAAATCTCTATCATATGTTTGTTCCAGCTTATTTTGCAAGCCAATCCTTTTGTTTTTGTTTTGAGTTGTGGTATTCGAGTTGCTTCAATGTCAAGTGTTGATTCCATACCTTCCCCAAATGGTGTTCTCATACTCCGATGTGGATACCAATCCTTCTTGGTCATCGAGACTGTCATGTCAATCCTTTTTCAACCAGTGTGCTTTCCTTCTAGTGGATCCGACCATTTCAACTTCCGCAAGATCAATTATCACTTCTTCTCAATGGTGTTTGTTTCATTCATCTCCAAGTTGCTTTTGTTTTTCCCGCCCACCCACCCTTTTTCTTCGAGGACTCAGATGTTTTAATCAAGTATCCTTTTATTCTTGTGGAGCCTCTCCATTCTTTTCTATCAATATTCTTATCTGGTGGTTCTCATGAAGATTCTAACGGAGCTTCAAGTTCATCTCTCTTCACTCGTTTTCTTCTCCGGTGGAACCAATTCAAGCTTTCGGTGTTGATCATATTCTTTTCCGTATTTCAATGTTTTTCTCATACCGTTGCACCTCATAATCATCCACCTATTGCTATTCATTTGTTTCGGAGTGCTGAAGATATTTCAAAGATTTGTGTTTTTTTTCACTTTGCATCCGTTGAAGCTATTTCGGGGTCCTATCTTATTCAAGCTATTTAATTCAACTGGTGCAACCTCTCTTTTAAACCTTTTCAATGGTGTTTTCTTTTCAGTGGGCCCTAACCCATAGGTCTTTTCCTAGGATCTTACCTGACTCTTCCTATTTTCCCAGAGGTATTCTCAAATTCTTTTCGAAGTTTGACGTAAGAATGATTTTTCATCAGTCAAATGTCTTTCTCCAAGATCTGTCAAATTCTTTTCATCATTGGCTCGACCTTTCTATTTGTCATCCCGGAGTGTCTAAACAATTCATGGTGGTATTTCTCGTCGTCGTTCTCAACACTTGAAGACCGAAGAAGAGTTTTTCCTCCATATCTTGCTCCATTCTCTTCAAGATTCGTGATTCTAGCTTGTTGCCATCCTCTCACAATTGGTTTTGATTGTGAGAATTCTTTTCACCCATCCGGAGCAATGCAAGAGTCTTCTCAGTTTGTCATCCGGAGTCCATCAGTTCAGGATTATTCATTTCAGCTGTCAGCTCTCGTTCTCCAAATTTTACCGGTGCATCGATCTAATATCCTCTAATCAGTGCATGATCTCTTCGTTTTCTCATATATAAATTCTCTAAAGCATCTTCATTCATTTGCTAATCCTTACCGGTGATTCATCCTTTTTTTCTTCAATCGTTTTCAATTCTGACAGTGGTTCTTCTAAGATTCTTCTTCCTTCGTTATCATATCCATTATTTCGTTCTTTCAAATCCTACCGGTGTTTCGTTGAAGGCATTCTCTAGTTTGCGCAATATCTACCTTAATCCTTTCTAAGAGAGTAAGTAGTATGCCAAATCCGTGATTGTCATCAATTTAAATTGGTGAAGGATAAGCATAATGTAATTCTTATTCTTGTTTCATCCATATGTTAATATTTTCTTCCGGAGTTTGTTCTCGATGATTAAATTCTTGGGTTCAAGTGTTCATTTTTCTTTCTCGGAGTTCCAAGATATAATTATCACAGAGGTCCATCAAAAATCCTTACAAGGATTCGCCTTGTGTTTTCAACTTCTTTTCCTTCTGTTTGTTCATCCTTTTGTTTACCGGAGTTCTTTATGGAGGTTCTACATGATGGTTCATCAAGGATTTAATTCCTTCTCAAAGTTTTCATCGAGATTCTTTTAAAAAGCTCAAACTTTCTTCATATTGTAATCCGGAGTGCAATCCTTTCTACCATATTATTGGAGGTGATATTATGTCATTCTTGATAACGTGAGCTCATGTTTCATGATTCACATGTTGTTAAGAATGAGGTATTTTAAATCCATCAACCTTTTCGTTGGAGTTATCTTGTGTCATGTTTCACCTAAAGCCTTTCCTAAGGACTGTTGCTATTTATGGTGCTCATAAATGACCCAACTTGTTCATCTATCCTCCCGGTGTAATAGCTTTCTTGTCTCCTTGTTCATATCAATCCAATCTATTGCTTCCATCAGTGGCAGAATTTCACCTCATATTTTGAGATGTATTCCTTAAGCCCATATCAAGCTACTCCTTTCGTTGTTGGTTTTTTTCCAACAACTCCGTTCGACCCTTCTCCTAAAGATGCCTCTTCAAGCTCTTTTCTGACAGAAGTTGGCATTTTCTTCTCCATTCTCCTATCTCAATTATCTTTATTCTATTCTTTCTCCTGGAGGTCTATTGATGTTGCTCTTCTCAACCCATCATCTCGTTTGTCTAAGATCATGTTCTTTTCATGCTTATCCATCTAACCGGAGTGTGGTGTCATCTCTTCTAGTTCTTTTCGCCTTATCAAGCCTTGCATATCTTCTCAACCGGAGTGCTGTCTGAGATCTCTCTTACCCCTTGTTCCATGCATTCAATACTTTCGGAGGATGTATGTTGTGATTTCATCAAATATCCTCTCGCCTTATCTAGTTCTTATTCAATTATTTTCTTTTCAACCGGAGTGCTGCCCGAATTTGGTCTTCCTTGATCCCCTTCCTTAACCAGAGTGTTTTCAATATATATCTTCTCTTCAACCTCAAGGTTTTTGCAATGTTCTTTCTCCCTCTTTTTCTAACGGAGTGTTTTCAACTTCATTCATCTCCGTTGTATTCTTTTCTCGATATGGCTTAACCTTTTCAAGGTTCTTTGGTTTCACTCGTTTGTCAAAGAAGCAACTTAGTTTTACCGGTTCTCTTTCTTTTCCGTCGTCCCTCCGGTGCCATTCTAGATCTCGGGACGAGATCCTCTCGTAGTGGTGGAGTGTTGTAACGCCCCGAGACCGATGTGCCAGGTGTCGTCCAGTTATTCGCTGTTGTTGCCTTGTCATTGCTTGCGTGTCATGCATTGCATATCATGTCATCATGTGCATTTCATTTGCATACGTGTTCGTCTCATGCATCAGAGCATTTTCCCCGTTGTCCGTTTTGCAATCCGGCGCTTCGTTCTCCTCCGGTGATCATTTCTAGCTTTCTTTCATGTGTGGGGATTAAACATTTCCAGATTGGACCGAGACTTGCCAAGCGGCCTTGTTTTACTACCGGTAGACCGCCTGTCAAGTTTCGTATCATTTGGACTTCGTTTGATACACCAACGGTTAACCGAGGGACCAAGAAGGCCTCGTGTGTGTTGCAGCCCAACACCCCTCCATTTTGGCCCAAAACCCACCTAAGACCTCTCCATCATCTCGGTCGTTCGATCACGATCGCGTGGCCGCAAACCGCAGGTCATTTGGACTCTCCTAGCTCCCTCTACCTATATATATGTCATCCCCTCTGAAATTCCGCGCAGATCAAACCCTAGCCCCGCTCCTCGCGCCGCCGCACAAGACATCCCACCACCGGCCGGACATGTCCGCCGCCCTCAGCCACCTCACTCCGACCTATGAGAGTGTGCCACGTCACCCGCCGCACCTCCTCCTCCAATCCCACCTTGCCACCTCACCCTGCCGGCCCCTCTCTCTCCCCGCGGCCCGCGGAGCCCATCCGGGGCCCGCACGGGCCCAAGCCGCCGCCGCCGAAGCCTGGCTTCACCGCCTCGCTCGCCAACCGCCGGAGTCTCGCCGGACTTCGCCGGAGAGACGCCGGCCACCGCCGCTTTTCTTCTCTGGAAGTCGCCTACTCCGCATCGGTTCCTCCCACTCCTGTCGCGAGCGCCGCCCCAAGCGCCCGTTCACCCTCGCCACCGAACGGCGGCTCGTCGGAGTTGCATGCCACGCCGCCACGGCTCCAGGTCCTCGCCGGCATCACGTCTCTTTTTCCCTCCGTCTTTCCTCAGTTCTCTCTCCCTCGCCTGCAGGTTCTGCCATGACTGCCCAACCTGAAGCTCTTCTCGTCATCGCCGGTCACCTCTTGGGCGGCGCCTCCACCGGATCTAGATCCCCCCTCGCCGGATCTGCCCATTTCCGCCATCCCAGCCTCCTTCCGGCGACCGGCGCCGCCACCATTCACCATCGGAGCGTCGGCGATGTCTCCCTACGGGAGGAGAACGACGAGCGTCCGCCTGTGGGCCACCTTCCCCCTCGCGCTCGTGGACCGCGTAGTCCGGCCCAGCCTCCCGGCCCAGCGCAGCGCCAAGCCAGGCCCAGCCGGGCCAGATCCGTGCCGCCCCTTCCTGCCTACCTCTTCACCGAGCCGGGCCTCAGCCCATGGTGAGCGCCCCAGCAGCCTGCAGATTCGGCCCATATCATGTTTTCTCCAGCGTCTGGGATTTTCCTACTTATCCAGAGTTTGCCAGTTTTGCAGAATAGTCCCCCTAGTTCATGCATGTTGGAAATATGCCCTAGAGGCAATAATAAATTGGTTATTATTATATTTCCTTGTTCATGATAATCGTTTATTATCCATGCTAGAATTGTATTGATAGGAAACTCAGATACATGTGTGGATAGATAGACAACACCATGTCCCTAGTAAGCCTCTAGTTGACTAGCTCGTTGATCAATACATGGTTACGGTTTCCTGACCATGGACATTGGATGTCGTTGATAACGGGATCACATCATTAGGAGAATGATGTGATGGACAAGACCCAATCCTGAGCCTAGCACAAGATCGTGTAGTTCGTATGCTAAAGCTTTTCTAATGTCAAGTATCATTTCCTTAGACCATGAGATTGTGCAACTCCCGGATACCGTAGGAATACTTTGGGTGTACCAAACGTCACAACGTAACTGGGTGGCTATAAAGGTGCACTGCGGGTATCTCCGAAAGTGTCTGTTGGGTTGGCATGAATCGAGACTGGGATTTGTCACTCTGTGTGACGGAGAGGTATCTCTAGGCCCACTCGGTAGGACATCATCATAATGTGCACAATCTGATCAAGGAGTTGATCACGGGATGATGTGTTATGGAACGAGTAAAAAGAGACTTGCCGGTAACGAGATCGAATAGGCATCGGGATACCGACGATCGAATCTCGGGCAAGTACAATACCGATAGACAAAGGGAATTGTATACGGGATTGATCGAATCCTCGACATCGTGGTTCATCTGATGAGATCATCGTGGAACATGTGGGAGCCAACATGGGTATCCAGATCCCACTATTGGTTATTGACCGAAGAATGTCTCGGTCATGTTTGCATGGTTCTCGAACCCGTAGGGTCTACACACTTAAGGTTCGATGACGCTAGGTTTATTAAAGGAAGTTTGTATGTGGTTACCGAATGTTGTTCGGAGTCCCGGATGAGATCCTGGACGTCACGAGGAGTTCCAGAATGGTCCGGAGGTAAAGATTTATATATGGGAAGTCCTGTTTTGGTCACCGGAAAAGTTTCGAGGTTTGTCGGTAACGTACCGGGACCACCGGGAGGGTCCCGGGGGTCCACCAAGTGGGGCCACCAGCCCCGGGGGCCACATGGGCTGTAGGGGTGTGCGCCTTGGCCTATATGGGCCAAGGGCAGCAGCCCCAAGAGGCCCATGCGCCAAGAGATAAGGGAAAGGAAGAGTCCTAAAAGGGGAAGGCACCTCCTAGGTGCCTTGGGGAGGATGGACTCCTCCCTGGCCGCACCCTTCCTTGGAGGAAGGGCCAAGGCTACGCCCCCTCTCCCTTGGCCCTATATATAGTGGGGGGAAGGGAGGGTAGGCGCACCAAAGCCCTGGCGCCTCCCTCTTCCTCCCGTGACACATCTCCCTCCTCGTCTATTGCGGTGCTTGGCGAAGCCCTGCTGGAGTACCACGCTCCTCCACCACCACCACGCCGTCATGCTGCTGCTGGATGGAGTCTTCCTCAACCTCTCCTTCTCCCATTGCTGGATCAAGGCATAGGAGACATCACCGGGCTGTACGTGTGTTGAACACGGAGGTGCCGTCTGTTCGGCACTAGGATCTTCGGTGATTTGGATCACGACGAGTACGACTCCATCAACCCCGTTCTCTTGAACGCTTCCGCTTAGCGATCTACAATGGTATGTAGATGCACTCTCCTTCCCCTCGTTGCTGGTCTCTCCATAGACAGATCTTGGTGACACGTAGGAAAATTTTGAATTTCTGCTACGTTCCCCAACAGTGGTATCAGAGCCAAGTTTATTGCATAGATTCTATGCACGAGTAGAACACAAAGTATTTGTGGGCGTTGATTTTGTTCAATATGCTTACCGTTACTAGTCCAATCTTGATTCGGCGGTATTGTGGGATGAAGCGGCCCAGACCGACCTTACACGTACTCTTACGTGAGACTGGTTCCACCGACTGACATGCACTAGTTGCATAAGGTGGCTAGCGGGTGTCTGTCTTTCCCACTTTAGTCGGATCGGATTTGATGAAAAGGGTCCTTATGAAGGGTAAATAGCAATTGGCATATCACGTTGTGGTTTTTGCGTAGGTAAGAAACGTTCTTGCTAGAAACCCATAGCAGCCACGTAAAACATGCAAACAACAATTAGAGGACGTCTAACTTGTTTTTGCAGGGTATGCTATGTGATGTGATATGGCCAAGAAGAATGTGATGAATGATATGTGATGTATGAGATTGATCATGTTCTTGTAATAGGAATCACGACTTGCATGTCGATGAGTATGACAACCGGCAGGAGCCATAGGAGTTGTCTTAATTTATTTATGACCTACGTGTCAACATAAACGTCATGTAATTACTTTACTTTATTGCTAACCATTGGCTGTAGTAGTAGAAGTAATAGTTGGCGAGACAACTTCATGAAGACACGATGATGGAGATCATGATGATGGAGATCATGGTGTCATGCCGGTGACGATGATGATCATGGAGCCTCGAAGATGGAGATCAAAAGGAGCAAAGTGATGATGGCCATATCATGTCACTATTTGATTGCATGTGATGTTTATCATGTTTATACATCTTATTTGCTTAGAACGACGGTAGTAAATAAGATGATCCCTCATTAAAATTTCAAGAAAGTGTTCCCCCTAACTGTGCACCGTTGTGAAAGTTCGTCGTTTCGAAGCACCACATGATGATCGGGTGTGATAGATTCTTACGTTCACATACAACGGGTGTAAGCTAGATTTACACATGCAAAACACTTAGGTTGACTTGACGAGCCTAGCATGTACAGACATGGCCTCGGAACACAAGAGACCGAAAGGTTGAGCATGAATCGTATGGTAGATACGATCAACATGAAGATGTTCACCGATGTTGACTAGTCCGTCTCACGTGATGATCGGACACGGCCTAGTTGACTCGGATCATGTAATCACTTAGATGACTAGAGGGATGTCTATCTGAGTGGGAGTTCATAAGATGAACTTAATTATCCTGAACATAGTCAAAAGGTCTTTGCAAATTATGTCGTAGCTCGCGCTTCAGTTCTACTGTTTAGTTATGTTCCTAGAGAAAATTTAGTTGAAAGTTAATAGTAGTAATTATGCGGACTAGGTCCGTAAACTGAGGATTGTCCTCATTGCTTCATAGAAGTCTTATGTCCTTAATGCACCGCTCAGTGTGCTGAACCTCGAACATCGTATGTGGATGTTGCGAACATCTGACATACACATTTTGATAACTACGTGATAGTTCAGTTAACGGTTTAGAGTTGAGGCACTGAAGACGTTTTGAAACGTCGCGAAACATATGAGATGTTTCGAGGGCTGAAATTGGGATTTCAGGCTTGTGCCCATGTCAAGAGGTATAAGACCTCCGACGATTTTCTTAGCCTGCAAACTAAGGGAGAAAAGCTCAATTATTGAGCTTGTGCTCAGGTTGTCTGAGTACAACAATCATTTGAATCGAGTGGGAGTTGATCTTCCAGATGAGATAGTGATGTTTCTCCGAAGTCATTACCACCAAGCTGCTAGAGCTTCGTGATGAACTATAATACATCTGGGACATATATGATGATCCTTGAGATATTCGCGATGTTTGACACCGCAAAAGTAGAAATCAAAAGGGAGCATCAATCGTTGATGGTTAGTAAAACCACTAGTTTCAAGAAGGGCAAGGGCAAGAAGGGATACTTCATGAAACGGCAATTCAGCTGCTGCTCTAGTGAAGAAACCCAAGGTTAAACCCAAACCCGAGACTAAGTGCTTCTGTAATAAGGGGAACAGCCACTGGAGCAGAATTACCCTAGATACTTGGTAGATGAGAAGGCTGGCAAGGTCGATAGAAGTATATTGGATATACATTGTGTTAATGTGTACTTTACTAGTACTCCTAGTAGCACCATGGTATTAGATACCGGTTCGGTTGCTAAGTGTTAGTAAACTAGAAATAAAAGGCTGTGGAGTAAACGAAGACTAGCTAAAGGTGAGCTGGCAATATGTGTTGGAAGTTTTTTTTTCCAAGTTTGATGTGATCAAGCATCGCACGCTCCCTCTACCATCGAGATTGGTGTTTGCATTGAGCATAGACATGATTGGATTACGTCTATCGCAATACGGTTATTCATTTAAGGAGAATAATGGTTACTCTGTTTATTTGAATAATACCTTCAATGGTCTTGCACCTAAAATGAATAGTTTATTGAATCTCGATCGTAGTGATACACTTGTTCATGCCAAAAGATATAAGATAGTAATGATAGTACCACCGACTTGTGGCATTGCCATGTAAATCATATTGGTATAAAACGCATGAAGAAGCTCCATGTTGATGGATCTTTGGGCTCACTCGTTTTTGAAAAGTTTGAGACATGCGAACCATGTCTATTGGTGTATATGCATGAAGAAACTCCATGCAAATGGACCGTTTGGACTCACTTGATTTTGAATCACTTGAGACATGCAAATCATACCACATGGGCAAGATGACTGAAAGCCTCGTTTTCAGTAAAATGGAACTAGAAAGCAACTTGTTGGAAGTAATACATTTTGATGTGTGCAGTCCAATGAGTGCTGAGGCATGTAGTGGATATCGTTATGTTCTTACTTCACAGATGATTTGAGTAGATACTGAGTATATTTACTTGATGAAACATAAGTCTGAATTATTGAAAGGTTCAAGTAATTTCAGGGTGAAGTTGAAAGATCGTCATGACAAGAGGATAAAATATCTATGATATGATCATATAGATGAATATCTGAATTACGAGTTTGGCACAGAATTAAGACATTGTGGAAATTGTTTCACAACTAATACATCCTGGAACACCATAGTGTGATGGTGTGTCCGAACATCATAACTGCACCCTATTGGATATGATGCATACCATGATGTCTCTTATCGAATTACCACGATAGTTTATGGGTTAGGCATTAGAGACAACCACATTCACTTTAAAAGGGCACCACGTAATTCCGATGAGATGACACCGTATGAACTATGGTTTAGAGAAACCTAAGATGTCATTTCTTAAAAGTTTGGGGCTGGGACGCTTATGTGAAAAGGTTTCAGGATGATAAGCTCGAACCCAAGCGGATAAATGCATCTTCATAGGACACCCAAAACAGTTGGATATACCTCCTGTCTCAGATCCGAAAGCAATAAGGGATTGTTTCTAGAATCGGGTCCTTTCTCGAGGAAAAGTTTCTCTCGAAAGAATTGAGTGGGATGATGGTGGAGACTTGATGAGGTTATTGAACCGTCTCTTCAACTAGTGTGCGGCAGGGCACAGGGAGTTGTTCCTATGGCACCTACACCAATTGAAGTGGAAGCTTATGATAGTGATCATGAAACTTCAGATCAAGTCACTCCCAAACCTCGTGGGATGACAAGGATGCGTACTACTTCAGAGTGGTACGTAATCCTGTCTTGGAAGTCATGTTGCTAGACAACAATGAACCTACGAGCTATGAAGAAGCGATGGTGGGCCTGGATTCCAAAATGGCCCGAGGCCATATAATCCGAGAGAGGATCCATATATGAAAACAAAGTGTAGACTTTGGAAGAACTACTTGATGGTCGTAAGGCTGTTAGGTACATATGGATTTTAGAAGGAAGACGGACAATGATGGTTAGTATCACCATTAAGAAAGCTCGACTTGTCGTTAAGATGTTTTCCGACAAGTTCAAGGAGTTGACTGCGATGAGACTTTCTCACTCGTAGCGATGCTAAGAGTCTGTTGGAATTATATTAGCGATTACTGCATTATTTATGAAATCTTGCAGATAGGATGTCAAAACATTGTTTCCTCGACGATTTTTTCTTGAGGAAAGGTTGTATGTAATACAATCGGAAGGTTTTGTCAATCCTGAAAGATGCTAATAAGTATGCAAAGCTCCAGCAATCCTTCTAAGGACTAGAGTGAGCTTCTCGGAGTTGGAATGTATGCTTTGATGATGATCAAAGAATTTTTGGGTCTATACAAAGTTTATGAGAAACTTGTATTTCCAAAGAAGTGAGTGGGAGCACTATAGAATTTCTGATGAGTATATGTGGTTGACATATTGTTGATCAGAAATGACGTAGAATTTCTGGAAAGCATATAGGGTTATTTGAAAAGTGTTATTCAATGGAAAACCTGGATTAGGCTACTTGAACATTGAGCATCAAGATCTATAAAGATAGATCAAAACGCTTAATGGTACTTTCAAATGAGCACATACCTTGACATGATCTTGAAGGTGTTCAAGATGAATCAGTCAAAGAAGGAGTTCTTGCCTGAGTTGTAAGGTATGAAGTTGAGACTTAAAGCTCGACCACGGCAGGAGAAAGAGGAAGGACGAAGGTCGTCCCCTATGCTTTTGTCATAGGCTCTATACGGTATGCCATGCTGAGTACCACACGTGATGTGTGCCTTGCCACATGACTGGCAAGACGGTACAAAGGTGATCTAGGAGTAGATCACCAGATAGCGGTCAAAATTGTCCTTAGAGGAATAAGGATATGTTTCTCGATTATGGAGGTGATAAAGAGTTCGACGTAAAGAGTTACGTCAATGCAAGCTTAACACCTATCCGGATAGCTCTGAGTAGAGATACCGGATACGTATAATGGAGCAACAATTTAGAATAGCTCCAAGTAGAACAGTTATTTGAAATGGCTCCAAATATAGCATAGAGATTTGCAAAGTACATACGGATCTGAATGTTGCAGACTCGCTGACTAAAACCTCTCTCACAAGCATAACATGATCAAACCCAAAACTCATTGAGTGTTAATCACATAGTGATGTGAACTAGATTATTGACTCTAGTAAACTCTTTGGATGTTGGTCACATGGCGATGTGACCTATGAGTGTTAATCACATGGCGATGTGAACTAGATTATTGACTCTAGTGCAAGTGGGAGACTGTTGGAAATATGCCCTAGAGGCAATAATAAATTGGTTATTATTATATTTCCTTGTTCATGATAATTGTTTATTATCCATGCTAGAATTGCATTGATAGGAAACTCAGATACATGTGTGGATACATAGACAACACCATGTCCCTAGTAAGCCTCTAGTTGACTAGCTCGTTGATCAATAGATGGTTACGGTTTCCTGACCATGGACATTGGATGTCGTTGATAATGGGATCACATCATTAGGAGAATGATGTGATGGACAAGACCCAATCCTGAGCCTAGCACAAGATCGTGAGTTCGTATGCTAAAGCTTTTCTAATGTCAAGTATCATTTCCTTAGACCATGAGATTGTGCAACTCCCGGATACCGTAGGAACACTTTGGGTGTACCAAACGTCACACCGTAACTGGGTGGCTATAAAGGTGCACTATGGGTATCTCCGAAAGTGTCTGTTGGGTTGGCACGAATCGAGACTGGGATTTGTCACTCCGTGTGACGGAGAGGTATCTCTGGGCCCACTCGGTAATGCATCATCATAATGAGCTCAAGGTTTTTGCAATGTTCTTTCTCCCTCTTTTTCTAACGGAGTGTTTTCAACTTCATTCATCTCCGTTGTATTCTTTTCTCGATATGGCTTAACCTTTTCAAGGTTCTTTGGTTTCACTCGTTTGTCAAAGAAGCAACTTAGTTTTACGGTTCTCTTTCTTTTCCGTCGTCCCTCCGGTGCCATTCTAGATCTCGGGACGAGATCCTCTCGTAGTGGTGGAGTGTTGTAACGCCCCAAGACCGATGTGCCAGGTGTCGTCCAGTTATTCGCTGTTGTTGCCTTGTCATTGCTTGCGTGTCATGCATTGCATATCATGTCATCATGTGCATTTCATTTGCATACGTGTTCCTCTCATGCATCAGAGCATTTTCCCCGTTGTCCGTTTTGCAATCCGGTGCTTCGTTCTCCTCCGGTGATCATTTCTAGCTTTCTTTCATGTGTGGGGATTAAACATTTCCAGATTGGACCGAGACTTGCCAAGCGGCCTTGTTTTACTACCGGTAGACCACCTGTCAAGTTTCGTATCATTTGGACTTCGTTTGATACACCAACGGTTAACCGAGGGACCAAGAAGGCCTCGTGTGTGTTGCAGCCCAACACCCCTCCATTTTAGCCCAAAACCCACCTAAGACCTCTCCATCATCTCGGTCGTTCGATCACGATCGCGTGGCCGCAAACCGCACGTCATTTGGACTCTCCTAGCTCCCTCTACCTATATATATGTCATCCCCTCTGAAATTCCACGCAGATCAAACCCTAGCCCCGCTCCTCGCGCCGCCGGACAAGACATCCCACCACCGGCCGGACATGTCCGCCGCCCTCAGCCACCTCACTCCGACCTATGAGAGTGTGCCACGTCACCCGCCGCACCTCCTCCTCCAATCCCACCTTGCCACCTCACCCTGCCGGCCCCTCTCTCTCCCCGCGGCCCGCGGAGCCCATCCGGGGCCCGCACGGGCCCAAGCCGCCGCCGCCGAAGCCTGGCTTCACCGCCTCGCTCGCCAACCGCCGGAGTCTCGCCGGACTTCGCCGGAGAGACGCCGGCCACCGCCGCTTTTCTTCTCTGGAAGTCGCCTACTCCGCATCGGTTCCTCCCACTCCTGTCGCGAGCGCCGCCCCAAGCGCCCGTTCACCCTCGCCACCGAACGGCGGCTCGTCGGAGTTGCATGCCACGCCGCCACGGCTCCAGGTCCTCGCCGGCATCACGTCTCTTTTTCCCTCCGTCTTTCCTCACTTCTCTCTCCCTCGCCTGCAGGTTCTGCCATGACTGCCCGACCTGAAGCTCTTCTCGTCATCGCCGGTCACCTCTTGGGCGGCGCCTCCACCGGATCTAGATCCCCCCTCGCCGGATCTGCCCATTTCCGCCATCCCAGCCTCCTTCCGGCGACCGGCGCCGCCACCATACACCATCGGAGCGTCGGCGATGTCTCCCTACGGGAGGAGAACGACGAGCGTCCGCCTGTGGGCCACCTTCCCCCTCGCGCTCGTGGACCGCGTAGTCCGGCCCAGCCTCCCGGCCCAGCGCAGCGCCAAGCCAGGCCCAGCCGGGCCAGATCCGTGCCGCCCCTTCTTGCCTACCTCTTCACCGAGCCGGGCCTCAGCCCATGGTGAGCGCCCCAGCAGCCTGCAGATTCGGCCCATATCATGTTTTCTCCAGCGTCTGGGATTTTCCTACTTATCCAGAGTTTGCCAGTTTTGCAGAATAGTCCCCCTAGTTCATGCATGTTGGAAATATGCCCTAGAGGCAATAATAAATTGGTTATTATTATATTTCCTTGTTCATGATAATCGTTTATTATCCATGCTAGAATTGTATTGATAGGAAACTCAGATACATGTGTGGATAGATAGACAACACCATGTCCCTAGTAAGCCTCTAGTTGACTAGCTCGTTGATCAATACATGGTTACGGTTTCCTGACCATGGACATTGGATGTCGTTGATAACGGGATCACATCATTAGGATAATGATGTGATGGACAAGACCCAATCCTGAGCCTAGCACAAGATCGTGTAGTTCGTATGCTAAAGCTTTTCTAATGTCAAGTATCATTTCCTTAGACCATGAGATTGTGCAACTCCCGGATACCGTAGGAATACTTTGGGTGTACCAAACGTCACAACGTAACTGGGTGGCTATAAAGGTGCACTGCGGGTATCTCCGAAAGTGTCTGTTGGGTTGGCATGAATCGAGACTGGGATTTGTCACTCTGTGTGACGAAGAGGTATCTCTAGGCCCACTCGGTAGGACATCATCATAATGTGCACAATCTGATCAAGGAGTTGATCACGGGATGATGTGTTATGGAACGAGTAAAAAGAGACTTGCCGGTAACGAGATCGAATAGGCATCGGGATACCGACGATCGAATCTCGGGCAAGTACAATACCGATAGACAAAGGGAATTGTATACGGGATTGATCGAATCCTCGACATCGTGGTTCATCCGATGAGATCATCGTGGAACATGTGGGAGCCAACATGGGTATCCAGATCCCACTATTGGTTATTGACCGAAGAATGTCTCGATCATGTTTGCATGGTTCCCGAACCCGTAGGGTCTACACACTTAAGGTTCGATGACGCTAGGTTTATTAAAGGAAGTTTGTATGTGGTTACCGAATGTTGTTCGGAGTCCCGGATGAGATCCTGGACGTCACGAGGAGTTCCGGAATGGTCCGGAGGTAAAGATTTATATATGGGAAGTCCTGTTTTGGTCACCGGAAAAGTTTCGAGGTTTGTCGGTAACGTACCGGGACCACCGGGAGGGTCCCGGGGGTCCACCAAGTGGGGCCACCAGCCCCGGGGGCCACATGGGCTGTAGGGGTGTGCGCCTTGGCCTATATGGGCCAAGGGCAGCAGCCCCAAGAGGCCCATGCGCCAAGAGATAAGGGAAAGGAAGAGTCCTAAAAGGGGAAGGCACCTCCTAGGTGCCTTGGGGAGGATGGACTCCTCCCTGGCCGCACCCTTCCTTGGAGGAAGGGCCAAGGCTACGCCCCCTCTCCCTTGGCCCTATATATAGTGGGGGGAAGGGAGGGCAGGTGCACCAAAGCCCTGGCGCCTCCCTCTTCCTCCCGTGACACATCTCCCTCCTCGTCTATTGCGGTGCTTGGCGAAGCCCTGCTGGAGTACCACGCTCCTCCACCACCACCACGCCGTCATGCTGCTGCTGGATGGAGTCTTCCTCAACCTCTCCTTCTCCCCTTGCTGGATCAAGGCGTAGGAGACATCACCGGGCTGTACGTGTGTTGAACACGGAGGTGCCGTCCGTTCGGCACTAGGATCTTCGGTGATTTGGATCACGACGAGTACGACTCCATCAACCCCGTTCTCTTGAACGCTTCCGCTTAGCGATCTACAAGGGTATGTAGATGCACTCTCCTTCCCCTCGTTGCTGGTCTCTCCATAGACAGATCTTGGTGACACGTAGGAAAATTTTGAATTTCTGCTACGTTCCCCAACAATGCATTTAATCACTCACTAACCATGCATCGGATTAAAACAATTTATATATGAAACTTGCTCAGAATTTTGTGTAGATTAGTAATATGCCACTTTCTTTCCATGTTAAAATGCCTAAATTGTTGTTTGCCTTAATTTGCTCCTATGCCATGTTAAAATGATTTAATTCATAATGAAATAACCGTAACTTGGATTTTAATAATCTTTATATGTAAATGGGGTAGAAAAATGACTAGTTTAACATGATGCACTCATTTTGCATGTTTAACAACTCTAAAATAATGTTTAGGGCAGAACAGTACCAAATCTATAATATGCTCATGAGGAGTTTCCGGAATTGTTGTTCGTTGTTCCGGCCTCATTTAAACTTGCCTAGATTAGATAGTTTCATCATGTTTCACCTCTTGCCATGCTAAAAACATTTAATCTTGTTGGGTACATAAACGAGAGAGAACTAAATAAGTCATGTGGTGTTTTCTTAAATATGCAACTCGTTGCACATTGAGCTCCACTTAATTTGTAGGATTGTTTGTGCATTTTGCCATGCCATGCTTCATTAAACCGAACATGCATCATACTTGATTGTGCATCATGCCATGATTATGTGGTGGTTGTTTACTATGTTGTGTGCTTCTTTTCCGGTGATTGCTTCTTCGGGTTGGTTCCGGTAACGTCGCGTTTGTGAGGACCCGTTCGTCTACGTCCGTTTATCTTCTTCATGGACTCGTTCTTCTTCCTTGCGGGATTTCAGGCAAGATGATCATACCCTCGAAATCACTACTATCTTTGCTTTGCTAGATGCTCGCTCTTTTGCTGGCCTATGCTGCGATACCTACCACTTGCTTGTCATGCCTCCCATATTGTTGAACCAAGCCTCTAACCCACCTAGTCCTAGCAAACCATTGATTGGCTATGTTACCGCTTTGCTCAGCCCCTCTTATAGCTTTGTTAGTTGCAGGTGAAGATTGAAGTTTGTTCCTTGTTGGAACATGGAGATCGTTCCTTGTTGGAACATGTTTACTTGTTGGGATATCACTATGTATCTTATTTAATTAATGCATCTATATACTTGGTAAAGGGTGGAAGGCTCGGCCTTATGCCTAGTGTTTTGTTCCACTCTTGCCGCCCTAGTTTCCGTCATATCGGTGTTATGTTCCCAGATTTTGCGTTCCTTACGCGATTGGGCTATTATGGGAACCCCTTGCCAGTTCGCCTTAAGTAAAGCTTTTCCAGCAATGCCCAACATTGGTTTTACCATTTGCCACCTAGCCTTTTCTTTTCCCTTGGGGGTCGCGCGCCCAAGGGTCATCATTATTTTACCCCCCCGGGCCAGTGCTCCTCTAAGTGTTGGTCCAACTTGTCAGCCGCCGATGGCCACCAGGGGCAACTCTGGGCTGGCCTACCGGAAGTTTGGACGATCCGGTGTGCCCTGAGAAAGAGATATGTGCAGCTCCTATCGGGATTTGTCGGCACATTCGGGCGGTGTTGCTGGTTTAGTTTTACCCTGTCGAAATGTCTTGTTGTACCGGGATACCGAGTCTGATCGGAATGTCTCGGGTGGAGGTCTATTCCTTCTTTGACCATGAGAGCTTGTGATGGGCTAAGTTGGAACACCCCTGCAGGGATTTGAACTTTCGAAAGCCGTGCCCGCGGTTATGGGCAGATGGGAATTTGTTAATGTACGGTTGTAGAAAACCTGAAGTTAACGTTAATTAAAATGAGTCAACCGCGTGTGTAACCGTGATGGTCTCTTTCCGGCGGAGTCCGGGAAGTGAACACGGTTGTTGGAGTTATGCTTGACGTAGGTAGTCCAGGATCACTTCTTGATCATATTTTTAACGACCGTGCTTTGCCTTCTCTTCTTGCTCTCATTTGCGTATGTTAGCCACCATATATGCTAGTCGCTTGCTGCAGCTCCACCTCATACTTTTACCTTACCCATAAGCTTAAATAGTCTTGATCGCGAGGGTGCGAGATTGCTGAGTCCCCGTGGCTCACAGATACTTCCAAAACCAGCTTGCAGGTGCCGATGAGTTCGTGCAGACGACGCAACGAAGCTCAGGAGGAGCTCGATGAAGATCTTGTCCTTTGCGTTGTTTCCGTTCTAGTTGATCAGTAGTGGAGCCCAGTTGGGGTCGATCGGGGACCGTTGTCGCATTTGGGGTTCTTCTTTTATTTTGGTTCCATAGCCGGACCTTGAGTGCATTTGTATGATGTAATGCTTTATTCATGTAATTGTGTGAAGTGGCGATTGTAAGCCAACTATGTATCCTTTTCCTTATTATATTACATGGGTTGTGTGAAGATTACCTCACTTGCGACATATGCCTTCAATGCGATTATGCCTCTAAGTTGTGCCTCGACACGTGGGAGATATAGTCGCATCGAGGGTGTTACATCTCCCCTCTCGTTGCTATGCATCACCATGATCTTGCGTGTGCGTAGGAATTTTTTTTCAAATTACCGCGTTACCCTACAGTGGTATCCGAGCCAGGTTTATGCGTAGATGTTATATGCACGAGTAGAACACAAGTGAGTTGTGGGCGTGTGGCACCCCGGCTCAGAGAAACCGGAATGCCCCGTATTCTAGCCCAGAGATCGAGGAGAAGTCTATGGAATACGGCACTGCTTGACATAGAACAAATCAGCTCTTATTACAAGAATAATAATACAAGGGTCTGACGTTACAAAGAAGCACATCAGCATGGCGACACTATGCCTGTGATACTACACTTGCTCTATGCTATAAGCAGAACAACTCGAAGTAGCGGAATACTTCTAGCAGTGGAACAACAACGAAGGTGGTGAACTCCACTCCGCAGGGACTCTGGCTGGGACACGATGTAGCTTGCACGCACGTCAACCATCGACAAGCAATCAAGCAATCATGGCATCACCTGCAATCTGGCATGACACGCCAGGTCAGTACATTGAACGTACTTGCAAGCTCACAACAACCATAAACATCAAGTCAAGACAATAACATAGCATTTAACAGGTTAATTAAATTAACAGATATTATGATGAAACAACTACTAAGCATGGTATGAAACTGATACAATACTAATAAATCACCATCTCAGATCTCCCTAACCATATCACTCTTGGCTAACCGGCCAAGAAATATACCATCTCGATCACCTCATGATCAAAACCAAACGGTGATCTTTCTGGCGATCACTACCACGACCAACACTTGGTCTCAAACGGTGACCTTTCCGGTGATCACTACCATGACCAACACTTGGTCACAAACGGTGATCCTTCCAGCGATCACTACCATGACCAACACTTGGTCTCCAACATCATCATGAACATCCTGCCAATCGGTACTGCTCAAAATATATATAAATCACCTATAAGTCATTCCATCATGTGAGTGTTGATCGAACGGTGTGACCTAGTACAAACCCTTTCCCATGACCGAGGACGCAGCTATCGATAGATTTAAATACACTCTGCGGAGGTAGCGCACTTTACCCACACCACGGAACCCATGGCCTCGCACTCCCATTCGGGTGGACCAACGACGTTCCGACAAAACCGATCTACTGCCATGACACTCTCCCGGCCACTCCAACTCACTGCCCACTGGGCTAGTCCTGGGTGGCCTCGTGTCTACTAAAGACACACGACCACCATCGTGGCCAAAACAATAAACCGTCCCAAACGGGGACACGTGCACATAACAACAACAACGGGCACACAAGGTTATGTCTGCTTACTGGGCCAGGGTACCGCACGCCCATAACCTTCCCTGGTTGGAGGCACCGACGAGAGGCACGGCAATAGACCGCATTAGGGCCTTCCCATAAAAGGCAAATGTGGTTGCACTGAAAAAAGTCCGGTTCGGTGGCACCTGACCAACTTAATGACGTAATTTATCCCCAAGATATAATAGTAATGACTGATACTCCGATATCATCTATCAACCTATAATCCAAGTCATAGCACTATCCAATAAATAATCCAAAGCTTAATATCGTCATATCAAAATACTCCGAGGACAGTCTAACATTACTATCATGATGAATCCAAGAATGATAAGACTACTACTCAAATATCAAGAACTAACTATCCAACTATGATCCACATGCAAGCATTATTTCCAACATCATACTACAAAACATAATATCATCTAGCATCATGATGAAAATAACACTAGCCACTAATAATCCAAAGGTAACATGATATCCAAAGCAATGCTCCAAGATAATACCCGATACCATCATGAAAATAATCATACTAGCCGCTAAGAATCCAAATGCACATGATATCCAAATAATCATCAAAATATAAGTCCTAGAACTCCAAGCAATATCATGAGAATATCAAGATCAAAACAATACTCCGAGAAATGCCATGAACAAATCACACATAGCTAATGCAATATTTTAAACAAGTTCAAATAACTTAAACCATGTCACTACATTGCAATCATGCAAATGGAGGGTGTGGCTTGCCTGGGGTGGAAGAAATCACCGGGAGAAAGTGCGGAAACATCAAAGTAAGATTTGCCGGAAACACTTCTCTCTCGAAAGAGGCTGGTTAATGGCAAGGGAAAAATGGTCATTTTCAGAATGTTTAAACATGGTGAAAATGGTTCCATCGGAACGGGCTCGACGAAACGAAGACGTGGGCTTTGGAATCACCTGATTTGGGGCTACGGGTAAAAGGATATGAATGTTTTTCTGCCAGGGACCTATCTGTAAAGAAATCATCACAAACAGGCCCTCGGCTGGAAAAACAAAACACGCCTCTCTGGGAGTACGTTTTCTCTCAAGTGAAAACGTATCCCAGGCTGAAGTAGAACAAGAATGCGCCTTCGGGAAGCAAAGACGTATTCGAGTGGAATACGTCTCCACTTATCTATGCTGGCAAGCACGGGGCCAGAGCTGGCTCACTGACGCGCGAGGCCCGCGGGGCCCACAGCCAGCTGGCAGGGAGGGGGCGTCGTTCCCTTCTTCTTCCTGACGCAGCTCGAGGACTAGAGGGAGGTCACCGACGCAGGGGCTCGTCCGGCCGGCTCCGGCCCTTAACGGTGGCGCCCGACCCACCGTTGTGCTCAGGGAACCGAGGCCATCCCGCCCAGGCAAGATGCAGCTACAAGGAAGGGCTTGGCTGAGCGGGAGGCCAGCCACGGCAGACGGCGAGCTTCGATCGGCGGCGAGCTCATGGCAGAAGGCCACCGAAGAGGAGGGAGCGCACGGGAGCAAATTCTAGGTGGTGGAGGAATCTACTGGTGGTGGTGAGAGGGGTGGACGAGCTCGGGGCAGCACCAATTTAGGCGAGACAAAGCGGCGGCCATGGTGACGGGTTGCGGCGAGGAGAGCTTCTGGAGCTCAAAGAAGAGGCTGCGCGGGGCTCTGGGAAGGAGAGGAAGAGGTTTGTAAGCTCGGAGGGCTCAGGGAAGGACTTAAATAGGCAGATGGGAGGAGTGCCGAGCTGGCCCCGCTGCGGACGCGAGCCCACGCTCGCGAGCTCGGAGGTAGATGACGTAGGAGGAGCAGTGGAGGTTCTCACGGGGAGGAGAAGGCCAACGGAGCACGGGGAGGATGACGACGGCGACGAACAGAGCCAAACCGCCACTGTTCGCCCGTGGACGCGCGGCGGCTTGCATCGGTGAGGAAGCGAACAGAGGGGGAGAGGGGTCCAGGGGAACGGCGACAACGCGGGCTAGCTGTTGGACATGCTCACGCGCACGAAGGCGACGAGAGGAGGAGGTGCCGAAGCGCAAACAACCACTGGGCGCGGCCACTACACACAAAGCGCATGCACTGTGACGCCATTAACGCGGTCACCACGTGCACTGGCATGTAGTGGGGGAGATGGGCTTGAACATGTTGTCTAGTGCGTAGTTCATCCAGGGCAGGTATCAACTACGGTGGTAGTTTGGTGAAAAAGGCTCTGGTTAAATGGTAATCACCATCTGAAGTTTACTGCAGTAAACTTGGTCATGTACTGCTGATCAACAGGAAAGGGATTGGAGCCAGAGAGTTTGTCTGCGAGGTTTAGGGTAAGAAGGACTTTCATCCTGGTAACTTTGAGAAGATAAAGACTAAGGTTTAATATAGTTGCTTTGCAACTGCCAAATATGGTCCAGAAATGGGATTTGGATGATGCACTCACATGGTCCATCAACTTGAGCTCAAATTTGGCAAGGCATTATGATTTGGTCATAGTAAGAAGCTATAAAAATTTCATACCAATTGGATTCACCAAAATGGTACTTCCTTCACAACTATCTTCACTGACCAGAATCTTGCAAGAATTCTAGAGAAATATTTGATAGATTAATTGATGCCAAATTTGGCGGAGAAAAGTTATTTGGGTAGGAGAATGCTCTGGTAAATTTTCAGGCAAAATGAAGCAATATAAAATATACTTGCTTGACAACCCGAAAATATTGACAGAATCAAAGATTTGATGTGGTGCTCACATAGATCAAGGGATGGAGCTGAAATTTGTAGGAGTGAGATAATATGGGAATAAGAAGAGGCATGCAAAATTTCAACTCATTCGGATAACCCAAGCTAGCACTTCCTTCACAAAGGCTTCCCTTAGACAGGAACTTTGAAAAAATCAGTGAGGAAGTTTGGCTAGGCAAATAAAGTTGAATTTTGGCACAATGCAATTATTTGGATGATCTATCATGCCCAAAAAGTTTGGGGAAAATGGGCAAAGATAAATAGCACTTGCTTCACAATGTGCCATTTAGGAAAGAATAGGAAATGAATTTATTGAGCATGATGAGAAATATGGCCAATGAAATATTTTGCCATATTTGAGGAAGATATGACCCAAAAAATTTATAAGAATTATTTGGGGATTTTTGGATGGACAGAAATATGGGTTGCTTCACAATCTAGGGCAGACAGGGTTATTCCTTTAATAGGAAAAATGAATATTCCTGAGAAAAAGGAATTAGGGTTTGGTCAAGCACTGAAGTGACATGATTTTGGCAAGTTTTGAGGATGATGAGACACTTGGGAGGGGAAATGAGGATGATTTCCCAGATGGAAAGGCCACAGAACCACTCCAAAAAGAAAACAAAGCAAAAATCAAATAAATCAAAAAAAAGAAAGGGGCCAAACTCCAGGCTGTTACAGGGCGATATAAGTCATACTGCTTACCAACATGTCATATTTTGGTTCGGCGGTATTGTTGGATGAAGCGGCCCGGACCGACATTACACGTACGCTTACGCGAGACTAGCTCTACCGATGTGCTTTGCACACAGGTGGCTGGTGGGTGTCAGTTTCTCCAACTTTAGTTGAACCGAGTGTGGCTACGCCCGGTCCTTGAGAAGGTTAAAACATCACTAACTTGACGAACTATTGTTGTGGTTTTGATGCGTAGGTAAGAACGGTTCTTGCTCAGCCCGTAGCAGCCACGTAAAACTTGCAACAACAAAGAAGAGGACGTCTAACTTTTTTTTGCAGGGCATGTTGTGATGTGATATGGTCAAGACGTGATGAGATATAAGTTGTTGTATGAGATAATCATGTTTTTTTTGAAGTTATCGGCAACTGGTAGAAGCCTTATGGTTGTCTCTTTATTACATAAGATGCAAGCACCATACAATTGCTTTACTTTATCGCTATGCGATAGCAATAGTTGCAAGAGCAATAGTTGGCGAGACAACCATATGATGACACATTGATAGAGATCAAGATGATGGAGATCATGGTGTCATGCTGGTGACGATAGAGATCATGACGGTACTTTGGAGATGGAGATCAAAGGCACAAGATGATCATGGCCATATCATGTCACATATTTTTAATTGCATGTGATGTTTATATATCTTTTATACATCTTATTTTGCTTAGTTCGGCGGTAGCTTTATAAGATGATCTCTCACTAAATTTCAAGGTAAAAGTGTTTTCCCTGAGTATGCACCGTTGCCAAAGGTCGTCATGCCGAGACACCACATGATGATCGGGTGTGATAAGCTCAACGTTCATCTACAACGGGTGTAAGACAGTTTTGCACACGCAGAAATACTCGGGTTAAACTTGACGAGCCTAGCATATACAGATATTGCCTTAGAACACTGGAGACCGAAAGGTCGAGCGTGAATCATATGGTAGATATGATCAACATAATGATGTTGACCACTGAAAACTACTCCATCTCACGTGATGATCGGACATGGTTTAGTTGATTTGGATCACGTGATCATTTAGATGACTAGAGGGATGTCTATCTAAGTGGGAGTTCTTAAGTAATATGATTAATTGAACTTAAATTTATCATGAACTTAGTCCTGATAGTATTTGCATATCTATGTTGTAGATCAATAGCTCGCACATAGCTTCCCCGTTTATTTTTGATATGTTCCTAGAGAAAAATAAATTGAAAGATGTTAGTAGGAATGATGCAGATTGGATCCGTGATCTGAGGATTATCCTCATTGTTGTAGAGAAAAATTATGTCCTTGATGCACCACTAGGTGACAGACCTATTGCAGGAGCATATGCACATGTTATGAATGTTTGACAAAGCTCGGTATGATGACTACTTGATAATTTAGTGCACCATGCTTTACGGCTTAGAACCGGGACTTAAAAAATGTTTTGAATGCCACGGAGCATATAATATGTTCCAAGAGCTGAAATTGGTATTTCAGACTCATGCCCGAGTCGAGAGGTTTGAGACCTCTGACAAGTACTTTGCCTACAAGATGGAGGAGAATAGCTCAGCTAGTGAGCATGTGCTTAGAATGTCTGAGTACTACAATCACTTGAATCAAGTGGGAGTTAATCTTCTAGATAAGATAGTGATTGACAGAGTTCTCTAGTCACTACCTCCAAGTTACTAGAACTTCGTGATGAACTATAATATGCAAGGGATAACGGGAACAATTCCCAAGCTCTTCGTGATGCTAACATCGACGAAGGTAGAAATCAAGAAAAACATCAAGTGTTGATGGTTGACAAGACCACTAGTTTCAAGTAAAAGGGCAAGAGAAAGAAAGGGAACTTCAAGAAGAATGGCAAGCAAGTTGCCACTCCCATGAAGAAGCTTAGAGCTAGACCCAAGCCTGAAATTGAGTGCTTCTATTGCAAAGTAAATGGTCACTAGAAGTGGAACTACCCTAGATACTTGGCAGATAAGAAGGATGGCAAAGTGAACAAAGGTATATTTGATATACATGTTATTGATATGTACTTTACTAGTGTTCATAGCAACCCCTCGGTATTTTGATACTGGTTCAGTCACTAAAGAGTAGTAACTTGAAACGGGAGTTGCAGAATGAACAGAGACTAGTTAAGTGTGAAGTGACGATGTGTGTTGGAAGTGGTTCCAAGATTGATATGACCATCATCGCACACTCCCTATACTTTCGGGATTAGTGTTGAACCTAAATAAATGTTATTTGGTGTTTGCGTTGAGCATGAATATGATTTGATCATGTTTATTGCAATACATTTATTCATTTAAATCAAAGAATAATTGTTGTTCTATTTACATGAATAAAACCTTCTATGGTCATACACTCAATATAAATGGTTTATTGAATCTCGATCGTAGTGATACACATATTCATAATATTGAAGCCTAAAGATGCAAAGTTAATAATGATAGTGCAACTTAATTGTGGCACTACCGTTTAGGTCATATTGGTGTAAAGCGCATGAAGAAACTCCATGCTGATGGGATTTTGGAATCACTTGATTATGAATCACTTGATGCTTGCGAACCATGCCTTATGGGCAAGATGACTAAGACTTCATTCTCCGGAACAATGGAGCGAGCAACTGACTTATTGGAAATAATACATACTGATGTATGCGATCTGATGAGTGTCGAGGCTCGCAGTGGGTATCGTTATTTTCTGACCTTCACAGATGATTTGAGCAGATATGGGTATATCTACTTAATGAAACATAAGTCTGAAACATTTGAAAAGTTCATATAATTTCAGAGTGAAGTGGAAAATCATCGTAACAAGAAAATAAAGTTTCTATGATCTGATCGCGGAGGAGAATATTTGAGTTATGAGTTTGGTCTTTATTTGAAACAATGCGGAATAGTTTCGCAACTCACGCCACCTGGAACACCACAGCATAATGGTGTGTCCGAACATTGTAACCGTACTTTATTAGATATGGTGCAATATATGATGTCTCTTACCGATTTGACACTACCGTTTTGGGGTTACGCATTAGAGACAACTACATTCACGTTATATAGGGCACCGTCTAATCTGTTGAGACGACACCATATGAACTATGATTTGGCTAGAAACCTAATGATATGTCTCCAACGTATCTATAGATTTTGATTGCTCCATGCTATTATATTATCTGTTTTCGATGTTAATGGGCTTTATATTACACTTTTATATCATTTTTGGGACTAACCTATTAACCGGAGGCCCAGCCCAAATTGCTGTTTTTTGCCTATTTCAGTGTTTCGCAGAAAAGGAATATCAAACGAAGTCCAAACGGAATGAAACCTCCGGGAACATGATTTTCTCAACAAACATGATCCAAGAGACTTGGAGTGGGCGTCAAGAAACAATCAAGGAGGCCACGAGGCAGGGGGCGCGCCCTCCACCCTTGTGGGCACCTCGTTGCTCCAACAACCTACTTCTTCCTCCTATATAAGTCCACGTACCCCACAAACATCCAGGAGCACCACGAAAACCTAATTCGACCGCCACAACCTTCTGTACCCGAGAGATCCCATCTTGGGGCCTTTTCCGGAGCTCCGCCGGAGGGGGCATTGATCACGGAAGGCCTCTACATCAACTCCATTGCCTCTCCGGTGATGTGTGAGTAGTTTACTTCAGACCTTCGGGTCCATAGCTAGTAGCTAGATGGCTTCTTCTTTCTCTTTGGATCACAATACAAAGTTCTCCTCGATTCTCTTAGAGATCTATTCGATGTAATCTTCTTTTGCGGTGTGTTTGTCGAGATTCGATGAATTGTGGGTTTATGATCCAGATTATCGATGAACAATATTTGATTCTTCTCTGAATTCTTTTATGTATGATTGGTTTATCTTTGCAAGTCTCTTCAAATTATCAGTTTGGTTTGGCCTACTAGATTGATCTTTCTTGCAATGGGAGAAGTGCTTAGCTTTGGGTTCAATCTTGCGGTGCTCGATCCTAGTGATAGTAGGGGAAACGACACGTATTGTATTGTTGCCATCGAGGATAAAAAGATGGGGTTTATATCATATTGCATGAGTTTATCCCTCTACATCATGTCATCTTGCTTAAGGCGTTACTTTGTTCTTATGAACTTAATACTCTAGATGCATGCTGGATAGTGGTCGATGTGTGGAGTAATAGCAGTAGATGCAGGCAGGAGTCGGTCTACTTGTTACGGACGTGATGCCTATATACATGATCATACCTAGATATTCTCATAATTATTCTCTTTTCTATCAATTGCTCGACAGTAATTTGTTCACCACCGTAATACTTATGCTTTCATGAGAGAAGCCACTAGTGAAACCTATGGCCCCCGGGTCTATTTTCCATCATACAAGTTTCCAATCTATTTTATTTTGCAATCTCTACTTTCAATCTATATCATAAAAATACCAAAAATATTTATCTTATTATTATTATTATTATTATTATCATTATCTCTATCAGATCTCAGTCTTGCAAGTGGCCGTGAAGGGATTGACAACCCCTTTGTCGCGTTGGTTGCGAGGTTCTTATTTGTTTGTGTAGGTACGACGTGACTCGCGCATGGTCTCCTACTGGATTGATACCTTGGTTCTCAAAAAACTAAGGGAAATACTTATGCTGCTTTACTGCATCACCCTTTCCTCTTCAAGGGAAAACCAATGCAGTGCTCAAGAGGTAGCACCTAAGCTGTCGTTTCTTAAAGTTTGGGGTCGTGATGCTTATGTGAAAAAAGTTTCAGCCAGATAATCACAACCCTAAATCGGAAAAGTGCATCTTCATAGGATACCCAAAAGAAACTGTTGGGTACACCTTCTATCACAGATCCGAAAGACAATATCTTTCTGGCTAAGAGTGGATCCTTTCTAGAGAAGAAGTTTCTCTCAAAAGAAGGGAGTGGGAGGAATGTAGAACTTGATAAGGTAATTGTACCTTATCTCGAATTGGAAATTAGTTCATCACAGAAATCAGTTCTAGTGATCTCTACACCAATTAGTGAGGAAGCTAATGATGATGATCATGAAACTTCAGATCAAGTTACTACCGAACCTCGTAGGACAACCAGAGTATGGTCCGCACCAGAGTGGTACGGTAATCCTTTCTAGAAGTCATGTTACTAGACCATGACAAACCTACGAACCATGAGGAAGCGATGATGAGCCCAGATTCCGCGAAATGGCTTGAGGGCATGAAATCTGAGATGAGATCCATGTATGTGAACTAAGTATGGACTTTTTTGACTTGCTTGATGATCGGTGAGTCATTAAGAATAAATGGATCTTCAAGAGGAAGACGGACGCTAATAGTAGTGTTACTATTTACAAAGCTCGAATTGTCACAAAAATGTTTTCGACAAATTCAAGGTGTTGACTACGATGAGATTTTCTCACTCGTATTGATGCTTAAAAGTCTGTCCGAATCATGTTAGCAGTTGCCGCATTTTATGAAATCTGGCAAATGGATGTCAAAACTGTATTCCTTCATGGATTTCTTAAAAGAAGAGTTGTATATGGTGCAACCAGAAGGTTTTGTCGATCCTAAAGGTGCTAACAAAGTGAGCAAGCTCCAACCATCCATCTATGGACTGGTGCAAGCATCTCGGAGTTGGAATATATGCTTATATAAAGTGATCAAAGCATATGGTTTTATACAAACTTGCGGTGAAGCCTGTATTTACAAGAAAGTGAGTGGGACCACTACAATTTTTTTGATAAGTATATTTGAATGACATATTGTTGATCGAAAATAACGTCGAATTTTCTGGAAAGCATAAAGGAGTGTTTGAAAAGAGTTTTTCAAAGGAAGACCTCGATGAAGCTGCTTACACATTGAGCATCAAGATCTATAGAGATAGATCAAAACACTTGATAAGTTTTTTCAATGAGTACATACCTTGACAAGATTTTGAAGTAGTTCAAAATGGAACAGACAAAGAAGGAGTTCTTGCCTATGTTGCAAGGTGTGAAGTTGAGTAAAGACTCAAAACCCGACCACAGCAGAAAATAGAAAGAGAATGAAAAGTCATTCCCTATGCCTCAATCATAGGTTCTATAAAGTATGCTATGCTATTTACCAGTCCTATTGCATACCTTAGCATGATTCTGGCAAGGGAGTACAATAGTGATCTAGGAGTAGATCACTGGACAGCGGTCAAAATTATCCTTAGAGGACTAAGGAAATATTTCTCGATTATGGAGGTGATAAAAGAGTTCATTGTAAAGAGTTACGTCGATGCAAGCTTTTTACATCGATCTAGATGACTCTAAGTCTCGATCTAGATACATATTGAAACTGGGTGCAATTAGCTAGAGTAGCTCCGTGCAGAGCATTGTAGACATAGAAATTTATGAAATACATACAGATCTGAATGTTGCAGACCCGTAGGCTAAATTTCTCTCACAAGCAAAACATGATCACTCTTTGGGTGTTAATCACATAGCGATGTGAACTAGATTATTGACTCTAGTAAACCCTTTGGGTATTAGTCACATTGAGATGTGAACTAATCACATAAAGATGTGAACTAGATTATTGACTCTAGTGCAAGTGGGAGACTGAAGGAAATATGCCCTAGAGGCAATAATAAAGTTATTATTTATTTCCTTATATCATGATAAATGTTTATTATTCATGCTAGAATTGTATTAACCAGAAACTTAGTACATGTGTGAATACATAGACAAACAAAGTGTCACTAGTATGCCTCTACTTGACTAGCTCGTTGAATCAAAGATGGTTAAGTTTCCTAGCCATAGACATGAGTTGTCATTTGATTAACGGGATCACATCATTAGAGAATGATGTGATTGACTTGACCCATCCGTTAGCTTAGCACGATGATCATTTAGTTTGTTGCAACTGCTTTCTTCATGACTTATACATGTTCCTATGACTATGTGCAACTCCCGATTACCGGAGGAACACTTTGTGTGCTACCAAACGTCACAACGTAACTGGGTGATTATAAAGGTGCTCTACAAGTGTTTCCGATGGTACTTGTTGAGTTGGCATAGATCGAGATTAGGATTTGTCACTCCGATTGTCGGAGAGGTATCTCTGGGCGCTCTAGGTAATTCACATCACTATAAGCCTTGCAAGCAATGCAGCTAATGAGTTAGTTGTAGGATAGTGCATTACGGAATGAGTAAAGAGACTTGCCGGTAACGAGATTGAACTAGGTATTGAGATACCGATGATCGAATCTCGGGCACGTAACATACCGATGAGAAAGGGAACAACGTATGTTGTTATGCGGTTTGACCGATAAAGATCTTCGTAGAATATGTAGGAGCCAATATGAACATCCAGGTTCTGCTATTGGTTATTGACTGAAGATGTGTCTCGGTCATGTCTACATAGTTCTCGAACCCGTAGGGTCCGCATGCTTAACGTTTGGTGACGATCGATATTATGAGTTTATGTTATTTGATGTACCGAAGGTAGTTTGGAGTCCCGGATGAGATCGGGGACATGACGAGGAGTCTTGAAATGGTCGAGACGTAAAGATCAATATATTGGACGACTATATTTGGACATCGTAAAGGTTCCGAGTGATTCGTGTATTTTTCGGAGTACTAGGGTGTTACGGGAATACGGGGAAGAAGTATTGGGCCTCATGGGCCAAGTGGTGGAAGAGAGGAGGCAGGGCGCGCCCCCCCCCCCCGAGCCCAAACCGAATTGGACAAGGGGGCTGGCCCCCCTTTCCTCCTTTCGTCCCTCTCCTTCCTTCTCCCGCTCCTCCTTCCTTTCCTCCTCCTAGTAGGAGTAGGAAAGGGGAGTCCTACTCCTACTAGGAGGAGGACTCCTCCTCCTGGCGCGCCCTGCAAGGGCCGGCCGGCCTCCCCCCTTGCTCCTTTATATACGGGGGCAGGGGGCACCCTAGGACACACAAGTTGATTGTTCCAAGCCGTGTGCGGCCCTCTACCATAATCCACCTCGATCATATCGTAGCGGTGCTTAGCCGAAGCCCTGCGTCGGTAGCAACATCATCACCGTCATCACGCTGTCGTTCTGACAGAACTCTCCCGTGAAGCTCTGCTGGATCGGAGTTCGTGGGACATCATCGAGCTGAACGTGTTCTGAACTCAGAGGTGCCGTGCGTTCGGTACTTGGATCGGTCGGATCATGAAGACGTACGACTACATCAACCGCATTCTCATAACGCTTCCTCTTACGGTCTATGAGGGTACGTAGATGATACTCTCCCCTCTCGTTGCTATGCATCACCATGATCTTGCGTGTGTGTAGGATTTTTTTTGAAATTATTGCGTTACCCTATAGAGACACCACGTGATGATCAGGTGTGATAAGCTCAACGTTCATCTACAACGGGTGTAAGACTATTTTACACACGTAGAATACTCGGGTTAAACTTGGCGAGTGTGAATTGTATAGTAGATATGATCAACATAGTGATGTTCACCATTGAAAACTACTCCATTTCATGTGATGATCAGTTATGGTTTTGTTGATATGGATCACGTGATCACTTAGATGATTAGAGGGATGTCTATCTAAGTGGGAGTTCTTAAGTAATATGATTAATTGAACTTAAATTTATCATGAACTTAGTACCTGATAGTATTTTGCTTGTCGGTAGATGGCTGTCGGGGGTGACTGATCCCACGGACACCTATGGGACCACGGCGGACCGGGGCCCCTTTCGGTTCGGCAGGGGGGCGGAGAGTGCACGAAGAGTAGATCGAGGCGAACGCACGAGCACACGCGATCGGTTTACCCAGGTTCGGGCCGCACGGATGCGTGAAACCCTACTCCTGCTTTGGTTCGTATTTGTGTTCTTGCTCGGGAGCGATGAGTGCTACAGTACACTTGGATGGCTAGCAAGACCGAGCGTGAGACTGGTTGTCCTCCCCCCTGTTGCGCATGGGCCTCCTTTTATATGTCAAAGGGGTCACCGACAGGTGGCAACAGAGATGAGGGTAAAAAGGTAAAAGAGGTGGTAGTTGGCGCCACCGCTTGCTACAGTTGTATCATACCTAACCCTGACGGCAGGGGACAAAGGCATTAAATGCCTGTTTGTGTCGCCTAGACGGCGCAGAAAGGGACCGTCAGGGGCGCCACCATTTGCCACGATGGCTATCTTGTCAGCGCCTGCTTGCCACCGCACGCCCCTGGCTGCACAGCCTCCCGCCACGTACGCCAGGAACGGTTCCAGAGCGACACGTTGGTGGGTGAGCTGGAGCGCGGGCTGCGGAGTAGTAGCTTGCCGCGGCAAGCGCCTTCCCGCGGATGTTGTCTTGCCGCGTCCGGGAGCTTGTCGCTCACCGGGTCTTGTCGCGTCCGGGAGCTTGTCGCTCACCGGGTCTTGCCGGGACGCGTAGCGCGTCGCAGCAAGTTTCTCAAGATGCCTTGGTGGGCCTCCCCGGCAAGCTCCTCTTGCCGGGGTCTTGTCTCCTTCCCGGCAAGCTCCTCTTGCCGGGGTCTTTGTGCTTCGAGTGGCCTTCCCGGCAAGCTCCTCTTGCCGGGTCCTTGGATACTTTGTTCTTGAATGGCTCCAAGGGAACCATGGAGGATCTTGGCGGTCGCCCGGCAAGCCTTGCTGCGGGACGCTGCGACTGCCCATGCACAAGTTCGGGATACTAAGGTACCCCTACTTTAGTACACCGACAATGGCCCGTGCTGTTGTTCCGTTGAATTTTAATGCGTTCCTTAAGAAAGCAAAGTTGAAAGATGATGGTAGCAATTACACGGACTGGGTCCGTAACTTGAGGATTATCCTCATTACTGCACGGAAGAATTACGTCCTGGAAGCACCGCTGGGTGCCAAACCCGCTGCAGGAGCAACCCCAGATGTTTGATAACCCACAAGTATAAGGGATCGCAACAGCTTTCGAGGGTAGAGTATTCAATCCAAATTTATTGATTCGACATAAGGGGAGCCAAAGAATATTCTCAAGTATTAGCAGCTGAGTTGTCAATTCAACCACACCTGGAAACTTAGTATCTGCAGCAAAGTGTTTAGTAGCAAAGTAATATGATAGTGGTGGTAGCGGCAACAAAAGTAAAGACAGCAAAAGTAATGTTTTTGGTATTTTGTAGTGATTGTAACAGTAGCAGCGGGAAAGTAAATAAGCGAGAACCAGTATATGGAAAACTCGTAGGCACCGGATCTGTGATGGATAATTATGCCGGATGTAGTTCATCATGTAACAGTCATAACATAGGGTGACACAGAACTAGCTCCAATTCATCAATGTAAGGTAGGCATGTATTCTGTATATAGTCATACGTGCTTATGGAAAAGAACTTGCATGACATCTTTTGTCCTACCCTCCCGTGGCAGCGGGGTCCTATTGGAAACTAAGGGATATTAAGGCCTCCTTTTAATAGAGAACCGGGACAAAGCATTAGCACATAGTGAATACATGAACTCCTCAAACTATGGTCATCACCGGGAGTGGTCCCGATTATTGTCACTTCGGGGTTGCCGGATCATAACACATAGTAGGTGACTATAGACTTGCAGGATAGGATCAAGAACTCACATATATTCATGAAAACATAATAGGTTCAGATCTGAAATCATGGCACCCGGGCCCTAGTGACAAGCATTAAGCATAGCAAAGTCATAGCAACATCAATCTCAGAACATAACGGATTCTAGGGATCAAACCCTAACAAAACTAACTCGATTACATGATAAATCTCATCCAACCCATCACTGGTCAGCAAGCCTACGATGGAATTACTCACGCACGGCGGTGAGCATCATGAAATTGGTGATGGAGGATGGTTGATGATGATGACGGCGATGAATCCCCCTCTCCGGAGCCCCGAACGGACTCCAGATAAGCCCTCCCGAGAGGTTTTAGGGCTTGGCGGCGGCTCCGTATCGTAAAACGCGATGATTTCTTCTCCTTTATTTTTTCTCTCCGAAAGAAAATATATAGAGTTGGAGTTGGCGTCGGAGGGTTTCCAGGGGGCCCACGAGGTAGGGGGCACGCCCTAGGTGGGGGGGGGGGGGGGGCGGCGCCCCCACCCTCGTGAGAAGGGTGTGGGCCCCCCTGGTCTTCATCTTTGGCGAGGATTTTTTATTGTTTTTTCTAAGATGTCCCGTGGAGTTTCAGGTCATTCCGAGAATATTTGTTTTCTGCACATAAAACAACACCATGGCAATTCTGCTGAAAACAGCGTCAGTCCGGGTTAGTTCCATTCAAATTATACATGTTAGAGTCCAAAACAAGGGCAAAAGTGTTTGGAAAAGTAGATACGATGGAGACATATCAACTCCCCCAAGCTTAAACCCTTGCGTGTCCTCAAGCAATTTAGTTGACAAACTGAAAGAAACAAAGAAAAACTTTTACAAACTCTGTTTGCTCTTGTTGTTGTAACTATGTCAAGCCAGCATTCAAGTTTTCATCATAGATCATAACTAACCACATTTGCAATAATTCTCAGGTCTCACAATTACTCATATCAATAGCATATCAACTAGCAAGTCATAATAATAAATCTCGGATGACAACACTTTCTCAAAACAATCATAATATGATATAACAAGATGGTATCTCGCTAGCCCTTTCTGAGAGCGCAAAACATAAATGCAGAGCACCTTTAAAGATCAAGGACTGACTAGACATTGTAATTCATGGTAAAAGATATCCAATCATAGTCATACCCAATATAAATTAACAGTGATGAATGCAAATGACGGCTGTGCTCTCCAACTAGTGCTTTTTGATAAGAGGGTGATGACTCAACATAAAAGTAAATGGATAGGCCCTTCGCAGAGGGAAGCAGGGATTTGTAGAGGTGCTAGAGCTCGGTTTTGAAATAGAGATAAATTGTATTTTGAGCGGTATACTTTCATTGTCAATGTAATAACTAAGAGATGACGATATCTTCCATGCTAAACACATTATAGGCGGTTCCCAAACAGAATGGTAAAGTTTATACTCCCCCTCCACCAACAAGCATCAATCCATGGCTTGCTCGAAACAACGAGTGCCTCCAACATACATCAGGTCCCAAGGGGAGTTTTGTTTGCAATTAATTTTGATTTAGTTTGCATAAAGCATGGGACTGGGCATCCCGGTGAGTAGCCATTTTCTCGTGAGTGAGGAGCGGAGTCCACTCCTCTTGAGAATAACCCGCCTAACACGGATGATAAGGACAACCTTTGTTGATACATGAGCTATTCGAGCATACAAAACAGAATGTTTATTTGAAGGTTTAGAGTTTGGCACATACAAATTTACTTGGAACGGCAGGTAGATACCGCATATAGGAAGGTATAGTGGACTCATCTGGATTAACTT
Organism: Triticum monococcum; assembly: GCA_034509565.1. NCBI lineage: Eukaryota > Viridiplantae > Streptophyta > Magnoliopsida > Poales > Poaceae > Triticum > Triticum monococcum. Next base: position 744,847,006 of record CM067843.1, on the reverse strand, counting down.
TGGGGTTTAAGGGATTGGATGCACAAGCAGTATTCCCGCTTAGTACAAGTGAAGGCTAGCAAAAGACTGGGAAGCGACCAACTAGAGAGTGACAACAGCCATGTACATGCATTAAAATTAATAAACATTGGATGCAAGCATGAGTAGGATATAATCCACCATGAACATAAATATCGTGAAGGCTATGTTGATTTGTTTCAACTACATGCGTGAACATGTGCCAAGTCAAGTCACTTAAATCATTCAAAAGAGGATACCACCCCATCATACCACATCATAATCATCTCAATTGCATGTTGGCATATAAGGTAAATCATTATAACTCATAGCTAATCAAGCATGGCACAAGCAACTATGATCTCTAATTGTCATTGCAAACATGTTTATTATAATAAGCTGAATCAAGAATGAGGGACTCATCATATTTACAAAAACAAAAGAGGTCGAGTTTATACCAGCTTTTCTCATCTCAGTCAGTCCATCATATATCATCATAATTGCCTTTCACTTGCACGACCGAATGATGTGAATAATAATAAGAGTGTACATGCATTGGACTAAGCTGGAATCTGCGAGCATTCAATAAACAGGAGAAGACAAGGCAATATGGGCTCTGGGTTAAATCAACAATAATGCATATAAGAGCCACTTCAACAATTTAATTATGGTCTTCTCCTACTGACCCCCAAAGAAAAGAAAAGAAATAAAACTATTTACACAGGAAAGCTCCCAACAAGCAAAAGAAGAACGGGAAATATTGTTGGGTTTTCTTTTTAATTATTGCTACTACAGCAGAAAAATAAAATACTACTATTTTTTTGTTTTTCTTAAGGTTTAACAAACACACAAGAAGAAAGCAGGCAAAAGAAAATAAACTAGCATGGATATTACAGTGAAAAAGTATGAGCACCGACATCTAGCAATGAGTGTGTGTGAACATAAATGTAATGTCAGTGAGAAATACGTGCTCCCCCAAGCTTAGGCTTTTGGCCTAAGTTGGTCTATGGCCATGGCTGGCCTGACGGATATCCATAATAATAGTTGTTGGGGTCGTACTATGATGAGGAGGAATAGCTGGGATCATATTGATGTGCAGCGGTTATCGCCTGCTGTGCTGCAGCGTGGAGTCGAGCTGCCTCCGCTCTCCTCTCGTACTCTTCTGCCTCCTCTCTGGTAATAACATATCTTCCTTTTGTCTGTGAATCAAAGAAGGTAGGAGCAGGGAGAGTAATACGGAAAACACGTCGTTTATCAAAAATTAAGCGATATAAGAGAGGTGATTCAGGCCTCTCGACAAACTGGTGCGAAGCCATAGAGTCATAATCTAAATATGCAGGAGGCAACTCCATATCACCCCCACGAATGTCTATTTCAAGAAAATGAGCTAAGCGGGTTGCATAAATTCCTCCAAAGAAATCTCCATTATGTCTATTATGATGCAACCTATGAGCTACAATGGCTCCCATATGATAAGATTGGTCTCCTAACACAGCACTCCTAAGAATGCTAAGATCGGGGATGCACATGTGACATTCTTCATCCTTAGCATTTATGCATCTACCGATAAAGAGAGCAAAATAATGTATAGCAGGAAAGTGAATGCTCCCTATGGTAGCCCGCGTTATATCTCTAGATTCCCCCACAGTTATACTAGCAAGAAAGTTTCTAAATTCAGATTTAGGGGGATCCCTAACACTACCCCATGATGGAAGTTTGCAAGCAGAAGTGAAATCCTCTAAGTCCATGGTATAAGATTTGTCATAGAGATCAAACATGACTGAAGGAGAATTACGCGAAGATGAATACTCAAACCTCCTCACAAAGGAACTTGTGAGATCATGATACTGGGGGCATTTGTTAGCCTCAAAATCCTCAAGACCAGCATTGTGCAAATATGCTTTGAATTCTTCTTTAATTCCCGCACGGTCCATAAAATTTTCCAACGACCATTCGCAAGGCCGTACCGGAGCGTCTCTTGGTGGATCCTCGTCAGCATCACGCATAACAATCCTGGGTCCTTACTTCTTAGAGGAACCACCTTGGAACATTTTCCTAAGCATATTGTTTTTCTTTGAAAAATTCTGAAATTTTTAGTAACTTCAAAATAAAAGTAAACCAAACTCAATAATATTGATAGCAACTACTCCTACAAGTGCCTAGAGCCTATATCAAACATTAGGACTACTTGGAACCATATAAATTTGACATGCAAGCTCAAGAACATGGTCACCTATGCAGCACAAATTTTCAAAGAATAAAGAACTAGAACAAAAACTAATTGGACCAGTGGAGGAGTCACATGCCAAGGAACAATCTCCCTAAGCAGTTTTGCGAGAGGTGCTTTGAGCAAGGAGATCGAAAATCACAGCAAAAGTGGCTGGAACTCGTGCTTGAGTTGGTTTTTCGGGTTTGTGTGAGACAGAGGAAGAAGATGGGTGCTGGGATAAGTGGAGGAGGGCCACCGTGGGCCCACGAGGTAGGGGGGCGCGCCCTATAGGGGGGGGGGGCGCCCACTACCCTTGTGGCCAGGTGGCAGCTCCTCCCGCAGTAATTTTTGCACAGTAAATCGTCAAATATTCCCGAAAAAATCATATTAAATTGGCATGTCATTCTAGGGACTTTTATTTTCGGGATATTTTTATATTGCACGGATAAGTCAGGAAACAGATAGAAAATACTATTTTTACTTTATTTAATGTAAATAACAGAAAGTAAAAGTGGGGTACAGAAGTTTGTGCTTCTAGTTTCATCCATCTCATGCTCATCAAAAAGAATCCACTAACAAGGTTGATCAAGTCTTGTTAACAAACTCATTTCGATAATCATGAAACTGGAGAAATTTCGAATAACACTAAGTTACCTCAACGGGGATATGCACATCCCCAATAATAAGAATATCATATTTATTCTTGACAGTACGAAGAGGAAATTCAAAACCTCCAAATATAATCGATGGAATTTTTCCAATAGAGTTGATACTATGAACTTGAGGTTGTTTCCTCGGAAAGTGTATCGTATGCTCATTACCATTAACATGAAAAGTGACATTGCCTTTGTTGCAATCAATAACAGCCCCTGCAGTATTAAGAAAAGGTCTTCCAAGAATAATAGACATACCATCATCCTCGGGAATATCAAGAATAACAAAGTCCGTTAAAATAGTAACGTTTGCAACCACAACAGGCACATCCTCACAAATACCGACATGTATAGAAGTTGATTTATCAGCCATTTGCAAAGATATTTCAGTAGGTGTCAGCTTATTCAAGTCAAGTCTACGATAGAGAGAGAGAGGCATAACACTAACACCGGCTCCAAGATCACATAAAGGAGTTTTAATATAATTTCTTTTAATGGAGCAAGGTATAGTAGGTACTCCGGGGTCTCCAAGTTTCTTTGGTATTCCACCCTTGAAAGTATAATTAGCAAGCATGGTGGAAATTTCAGCTTCCGGTATCTTTCTTTTATTAGTAATGATATCCTTCATATATTTAGCATAAGGATTTGTTTTAAGCACATCAGTTAATCGCATACGCAAAAAGATAGGCCTAATCATTTAAGCAAAGCGCTCAAAATCCTCATCATCCTTTTTCTTGGATGGTTTCGGAGGAAAGGGCATGGGTTTCTGAACCCAAGGTTCCCTTTCTTTACCATGTTTCCTAGCAACAAAGTCTCTTTTATCATAATGTTGATTCTTTCATTGTGGGTTATCAAGATCAACATCAGGTTCAATTTCTACATCATTATCATTACTAGGTTGAGCATCATCATGAACATCATCATTAATATTTTTACTAGGTTCATGTTCATTACCAGATTGTGTTTTAGCATTAGACATAGAAATATCATTTGGATTATTAGGTGGTTCAGCGATAGGTTCACTAGAAGTTTGCACAGTTCTATAATTTTTCTTCTTCTTCTTTTTAGAAGAACTAGGAACATCAATATTATTTATTTGAGAATTTTGCTCGATTATCTTAGGGTGGCCTTCAGGATACAAAGGTTCCTGAGTCATTCTACCAGTTCTAGTAACCACTCTAATGGCATAATCATTTTTCTTACTATTCATTTCATTAAGCACTTCTTTTTGAGCTTTAAGTACTTGTTCTACTTGAGTGGTAACCATAGAAGCATGTTTGCTAACAAGTTTAAGTTCACCTTTAATATTAGCCATATAATCACCCAAGCGTCTAATCATATAAGCATTTTCTTTTAATTGTCTACCAAAATAAGCATTGAAGTCATCTTGCTTAAACATAAAGTTATCGAACTCATCCAAGCACTGATTAGCAATTTTAGTAGGAGGAACTTCAGTTTTATCATATCTATAGAGAGAATTTACCTTTACTACCTGTGTTGGGATATCGGAATCAGGAGGTTCTTTAGTAAATAAAGAATTGAGATAATATGTTTCTTCAATAGGCGGTATATTAAGACCATGTATTTCTTCAATAGGAGGAAAATTCTTAACGTCTTCAGCTTTAATACCTTTTTTCTTTCATAGATTTCTTTGCCTCTTGCATATCTTCGGGACTGAGAAATAAAACACCTCTCTTCTTCGGAGTTGGTTTAGGAATAGACTCAGTAATTGGAGCAAGAGATGGCTCAGGAGCTGGCTCAGGAGGTGCCCAATTATTTTCATTTGTCAACATATCATTCAATACAATTTCAGCTTCATCAGGTGTTCTTTCCCTGAAAAGAGAACCAGCACAACTATCCAGGTAATCTCTGGAAGCATCGGTTAGTCCATTATAGAAGATATCAAGTATTTCAGGTTTCTTAAGAGGATGATCAGGCAAAGCATTAAGTAACTTGAGAAGCCTCCCCAAGCTTGTGGGAGACTCTCTTCTTTAATTTGCACAAAGTTGTATGTTTCCCTCAAAGCAGATTGTTTCTTGTGAGCAGGGAAATATTTAGCAGAGAAGTAATAAATCATATCCTGGGGACTACACACACAACCAGGATCAAGAGAATTAAGCCATATCTTAGCATCACCCTTTAATGAGAACCGAAATATTTTAAGTATATAGAAGTAACACGATCTCTCATCATTAGTGAACAGGGCAGCTATATCATTTAACTTAGTAAGATGTGCCACAACAGTTTCAGATTCATAGCCATAAAACGGATCAGATTCAACCAAAGTAATTATATCAGGATCAATAGAGAATTCATAATCCTTATCAGGAACACATATAGGTGAAGTAGCAAAAGCAGGGTTGGGCCTCATTTTATCTCTAAGTGATTCTTTGTTCCATTTAATTAATAACCTCTTAAGCTCATATCTATCTTTGCAAGCTAAAATAGTGGCAGAAGATTCCATATCAAAAAGATAGCCCTCAGGAATAATAGGCATATTTTCATCATCACTATCATCATCGTATTCAGATTCAATAATTTCTTTTTCTCTAGCCCTAGCAATTTGTTCATCAAGAAATTCACTAAGGGGCACAGTAGTATCAGGCATAGAAGCAGTCTCATCATAAGTATCATGCATAGCCGAAGTGGCATCATCAATAACATGCGACATATCAGAATGAATAGCAGAAGCAGATGTAGGTGTCGCTAACTTACTCATAATAGAAGGTGAATCAAGTGCAAAGCTAGATGGCAATACCTTACCCCCCTCGTAGTTGAGGGATAGATCTTGGTTTTTGGATCTCTCAAGTTCTTCATAGTGTCCAGCAGATATAAATCCCAAGTGACTCAAAGAATAGAGCTATGGTCCCCGGCAACGGCGCCAGAAATTAGTCTTGATAACCCACAAGTATAGGGGATCGCAACAGCTTTCGAGGGTAGAGTATTCAACCCAAATTTATTGATTCGACACAAGGGGAGCCAAAGAATATTCTCAAGTATTAGCAGCCGAGTTGTCAATTCAACCACACCTGGAAACTTAATATCTGCAACAAAGTGTTTTGTAGCAAAGTAATATGATAGTGTTGGTAGCAGCAACAAAAGTAAAGAGAGCAAAAGTAATGTTTTTGGTATTTTGTAGTGATTGTAATAATAGCAGCAGGAAAGTAAATAAGCGAGAACCAGTATATGGGAAACTCGTAGGCACCGGATCAGTGATGAATAATTATGTCGGATGCGGTTCATCATGTAACAGTCATAACATTGGGTGACACAGAACTAGCTCCAATTCATCGATGTAATGTAGGCATGTATTTCGTATATAGTCATACGTGCTTATGGAAAAGAACTTGCATGACATCTTTTGTCCTACCCTCCCGTGGCAGCGGGGTCCTATTGGAAACTAAGGGATATTAAGGCCTCCTTTTAATAGAGAACCAGAACAAAGCATTAGCACATAGTGAATACATGAACTCCTCAAACTATGGTCATCACCGGGAGTGGTCCCGATTATTGTCACTTCGGGGTTGCCGGATCGTAACACATAGTAGGTGACTATAGACTTGCAAGATAGGATCAAGAACTCACATATATTCATGAAAACATAATAGGTTCAGATCTGAAATCATGGCACTCAGGCCCTAGTGACAAGCATTAAGTATAGCAAAGTCATAGCAACATCAATCTCAGAACATAATGGATACTAGGGATCAAACCCTAACAAAACTAACTCGATTACATGATAAATCTCATGCAACCCATCACCGGCCAGCAAGCCTACGATGGAATTACTCACGCATGGCGGTGAGCATCATGAAATTGGTGATGGAGGATGGTTGATGATGACGATGGCGACGAATCCCCCTCTCCGGAGCCCCGAACGGACTCCAGATCAGCCCTCCCGAGAGGTTATAGGGCTTGGCGGCGGCTTCGTATCGTAAAATGCGATGATTTCTTCTCCTTTATTTTTTTCTCTCCGAAAGCAAATATATAGAGTTGGAGTTGGCGTCGGAGGGTTTCCAGGGGGCCCACGAGGTAGGGGGCGTGCCCTAGGGGGGGGGGCACCCTCATGAGAAGGGTGTGGGCCCCCTAGTCTTCATCTTTGGCGAGGATTTTTTATTGTTTTTTCTAAGATGTCCCGTGGAGTTTCAGGTCATTCCGAGAATATTTGTTTTCTGCACATAAAACAACACCATGGCAATTCTGCTAAAAACAGCGTCAGTCTGGGTTAGTTCCATTCAAATCATACAAGTTAGAGTCCAAAACAACGGCAAAAGTGTTTGGAAAAGTAGATACGACGGAGACATATCAATGTTATGAACGTCTGGCAGAGCAAAGCGGATGACTACTCAATAGTTCAATGTGCCATGCTTTACGACTTAGAACCGGGACTTCAACGACGTTTTGAACGTCATGGAGCATATGAGATGTTCCAGGAGTTGAAGTTAATATTTCAAGAAAATGCCCGGATTGAGAGATATGAAGTCTCCAATAAGTTCTACAGCTGCAAGATGGAGGAGAATAGTTCTGTCAGTGAACATATACTCAGAATGTCTGGGTACCATAATCACTTGACTCAGCTACGAGTTAATCTTTCGGTTGATAGTGTCATTAACAGAGTGCTTCAATCACTGTCACCAAGCTACAAGAGCTTCGTGATGAACTATAATATGCAAGGGATGGATAAGACGATTCCCGAGCTCTTCGGAATGCTAAAGGTTGCGGAGGTAGAAATCAAGAAGGAGCATCAAGTGTTGATGGTCAACAAGACCACCAGTTTCAAGAAAAAGGGTAAAGGGAAGAAGAAAGGGAACTGCAAGAAGAACGGCAAACAAGTTGCTGCTCAAGAGAAGAAACCCAAGTCTGGACCTAAGCCTGAGACTGAGTGCTTCTACTACGAAGGGACTGGTCACTGGAAGCGGAACTGCCCCAAGTATTTGGCGGATAAGAAGGATGGCAAGGTGAACAAAGGTATATGTGATATACATGTTATTGATGTGTACCTTACTAGAGCTCGCAGTAGCACCTAGGTATTTGATACTGGTTCTGTTGCTAATATTTGCAACTCGAAACAGGGACTACGGATTAAGCGAAGACTAGCTAAGGACGAGGTAACGATGCATGTGGGAAATGGTTCCAAAGTCGATGTGATCGCCGTCGGCACGCTACCTCTACATCTACCTTCGGGATTAGTATTAGATCTAAATAATTGTTATTTGGTGCTAGCGTTAAGCATGAACATTATATCTGGATCTTGTTTGATGTGAGACGGTTATTCATTTAAATCTGGGAATAATGGTTGTTCTATTTATACGAGTAATATCGTTTATGGTCATGCACCCTTGAAGAGTGGTCTATTTGTGTTGAATCTCGACAGTAGTGGTACACATATTCATAATGTTGAAGCCAAAAGATGTAGAGTTGATAACGATAGTGCAACTTATTTGTGGCACTGCCGTTTGGGTCATATTGGTGTAAAGCGCATGAAGAAACTCCATACTGATGGACTTCTGGAATTACTTGATTATGAATCACTTGGTACTTGCGAACCATGCCTCATGGGCAAGATGACCAAAACGCCGTTCTCTGGAACAATGGAGCGAGCAACAGATTTGTTGGAAATCATACGTACTGATGTATGTGGTCCGACGAATATTGAAGCTCGCGGTTGGTATCGTTATTTTCTCACCTTCACAGATGATTTAAGCAGATATGGGTATATCTACTTAATGAAACATAAGTCTGAAACATTTGAAAAGTTCAAAGAATTTCAGAGTGAAGTGGAAAATCATCGTAATAAGAAAATAAAGTTTCTACGATCTGATCATGGAGGAGAATATTTGAGTTACGAGTTTGGTCTACATTTGGAACAATGCGGAATAATTTCGCAACTCACTCCACCAGGAACACCACAACGTAATGGCGTGTCTGATCGTCGTAATCGTACTTTACCAGATATGGTGCGATCTATGATGTCTCTTACTGATTTACCGCTATCGTTTTGGGGTTATGCTTTAGAGACAGCTGCATTCACGTTAAATAGGGCACCATCGAAATCCGTTGAGTCGACGCCTTATGAACTGCGGTTTGGCAAGAAACCAAAGTTGTCGTTTCTTAAAGTTTGGGGCTGCGATGCATATGTAAAAAAGCTTCAACCTGATAAGCTCGAACCCAAATCCGAGAAATGTGTCTTCATAGGATACCCAAAGGAGACTGTTGGGTACACCTTCTATCACAGATCCGAAGGCAAGACATTTGTTGCTAAGAATGGATCCTTTCTAGATAAGGAGTTTCTCACGAAAGAAGTCAGTGGGAGGAAAGTAGAACTTGATGAGATAACTGTACCTGCTCCCTTATTGGAGAGTAGTTCATCATAGAAACCGGTTCCTGTGTGCTACCTCTTGAGCACTGCGTTTGTTTTCTCTTGAAGTGGAAAGGGTGGTGCAGTAAAGCAGCGTAAGTATTTCCCCTAGTTTTTGAGAACCAAGGTATCAATCCAGTAGGAGACCACGCGCGAGTCACTGCTACCTCTTGAGCACTGCGTTGTTTTTCCCTTGAAGAGGAAATGGTGGTGCAGTAAAGCAGCGTAAGTATTTCCCTCAGTTTTTGAGAACCAATGTATCAATCCAGTAGGAGACCACGCGCGAGTCACCTTGGACCTACACAAATAAATAAGAACCTCGCAACCAACGCGATAAAGGGGTTGTCAATCCCTTCACGGCCACTTGCAAGAGTGAGATCTGATAGAGATGATAATAATAAGATAAATATTTTTGGTATTTTTATGATATAGCTTGAAAGTAAAGATTGCAAAATAAAATAGATTGGAAACTTGTATGATGGAAAATAGACCCGGTGGCCATATGTTTCACTAGTGGCTTCTCTCAAGATAGCATAAGTATTACGGTGGGTGAACAAATTACCATCGAGAAATTGATAGAAAAGCGAATAATTATGAGAATATCTAGGCATGATCATGTATATAGTCATCACGTCCGAGACAAGTAGACCGAAACGATTCTTCATCTACTACTATTACTCCACACATCGACCACTATCCAGCATGCATCTAGAGTATTAAGTTCATAAGAACAAAGTAACGCCTTAAGCAAGATGACATGATGTAGAGGGATAAACTCATGCAATATGATGTAAACCCCATCTTTTATCCTCAATGACAAAAATACAATACGTGTCGTTTCCCTTTTTGTCACTGGGATCGAGCACCGCAAGATTGAACCCAAAGCTAAGCACTTCTCTATAGCGACTCGGCCTCAACCAGTCAAGTCTCTGTGCTTCAGTGTCATCCCTGGATCGGTAATGCTGACACACACAGTACTCGAGGATTTATAACAGAGTAGCAATCACACACTTATACATCGAATGTCTCCAAAGAGAACTTATTACAATAAATATGGCTTAAGGCCATCTAACACGATAACAGCAGAAGGCTTGGAAGATAAAGCGAGTCCATCAACTCCAATGACATAGCTGAGCTGCACGGCAACGACCTAACGGACCTTACTCCTCGTCTGAAAAGTCTGCAACATAATACGTTGCAGCCCGAAAACGGGTCAGCACATGGAATATGCTGGCAAAATAACACAGTAGAGCAAGAACAGAATAATGCTATCACTACATGCATATTGGGCTGGTGGAAAGCTCTATGGTTATAGTTTTTGCGAAAAACCAAAATTTTCCTACAACAAAGGAATAGATTTTAAATTTAACTATCATGGTAGTTGAAACATCATTGAGAAGGTTCCTCCAACTCAATCCCAATTACGGTAATTATCAACCCAACAATATTAATTTAGAGTGATGAGATACTTAAGATACTCCAAGTACTAGATACTCAAGATTGTCCATAATCGGGGACACGGCTAACCATGATTAGTTTATACACTCTGCAGAGGTTTGCACACTTTTCCCCACAAGACTCGATCTCCTCCGTTGGTTTTCTCGCACTACATGGTGTTTGAGAAATGGATGACCGAGACACAGTCTTTCAGAAACATTAACTCTCTACTCCGGGAAGACCATACCAAACCTACAATCCCACTACCTGCTGATCCACCTCTTCAAGAGCTTCACGTAACTTACTCAACTATGCTAGAGCCCATAATAGCTTGTGGCTGCACACAGAAGTTTCTAGCATGAATCATCTTAGTTCCCTTTGAGCCTGGGTGGCGGTCCATAGGAAGATCACATGGGTACTCCGGGATTTCCAAAAAATACAGGCAACACTGGGTACTCCAGGTGCCTTAATCCACCCAGATGTGTATTTAAGTTGCCACCTTAAGTTGAACCATTAATTATCAATCTCACATCTTTCATGGATTTCACTCACCCAAACCTCGTCTACGAGCATAGCATAGTAATATAAGCAAGGCATAGAAGTAACTCCCAAGGGTTTGATAGGGTAATAGGTTCTACCTCATCAACTACTTCCCAACCCACATGTTAATGACATCCTAACCATGCAATGTTTGAGGATTGGTACTAATGCATAAAAACTGGGTGATAAAGGGGTATGATCAAAGTGTTACTTGCGTTGCTGATGATCCGTGTAACCTAGAGACTCCAAATAACACGCTTCACACTCCGGGAATTCTATCGCAAACAAACAATACTTACATAAGCAATCAAGCAAATAAATCACGGGTAAAACTCAAATAATAAGATCTAACCAGAAAGTTCAACTTAAGAACTCCGGTTTGCAAAAAGAATCAAATCGAACAGAGCAACGGAACTCAAACGGCGAAAGAAACAAGTTCCGTTTACTAATCTGGACCTAAGTCAAATTTTACAGTAGCAAAAACTTGTGCAAGTTGGTTAAGCGGAAAGAGGGTCTTGAGACGAAGATCTAGCCGCTTGAATTGCCTGATTCCGACTAACGAGTGAAAAGATAAACTAGAACGAAAATCGGATCAAAAATCGCGATCAGAAATAATCGCGGAATAATCCGATAAAAGAAAGCTGACGAATAGGCTAACGAACGAGCGTTCGTTATCTGTAACTAACGAGCTAAAACCGTTTGTTAAAACGAACATATGGACGAACGTCCGCTAAAAAGAAAAACCGGGAAAAACCAGCGAATCGAAAAAAATGAGTTAGGGTTTTCTAAAAAAACCGGGTCGGTTTTCTTTCAAAAAACCGGTGTTCTACCTTGTCAGTCCGGTGAGGTACAGCGGCGACGGCGTGACGGGGCACGGCAGCAGGCTGGCGGCGGCGCGGGCGCGGCAGGTAGCGGCGACGCGGGCACGGCGCGGCAGTGGCAGGCGGCAGCGGCGCGGCAGGCTGCGGCGGCTTGGGGCGAGGCGGCGGCGGTGGTGGGTGGTGGTGGCCAGGGGGCGGTATTTAAGGGGAGGGGGGCCTTGGGATAGGGGGCAAAGGGCGGTGGCGGCAGAGTCCTAACCGGACTCCGGTCCGGCTCGGGGCGTGGCGGCGTCGGTCTCCTGAGGGAGACGGCGTCGCGGGGAAGATGGGTCGGCGTCTGGGCTTCGGCCCAGTTAGCCCTGTCGTTTTTAAAATAATTACACCGAAACTAAAAAAGATCCTAGAAAATAAAATAAAATTTTAAAAATGGCAAAACAAATTTTCTCTGTCTAAATAAAATATTTAGAACGAGATGAACATTTTCTTGGCCCTAAAATGTAATTTTTGAAAACGTGCAATTTTTCTAATGCAAACAAAATTGCAAATAAAATCCAATATAAAACAAATATTGATTTTAATATTTTTCCTCCAATATTTCATTTATTTTGGAGAAGTCATGTTATCTCCTCTCATATATTTTAATATGAAATATTTTCGGAGAGAAAAATAATTAAAACCAAAATCCTCGTTTCAAAATTTGATAACAAAAATCAAATTTGAAAACCGGGGAAATCCCCAACTCTCTCCGAGGGTCCTTGAGTTGCTTAGGATTTCGAGGACCGCGAGACGAAATGCAATAAAATATGATATGCAAGAATGATCTATGTATAACATTCCAAATTGAAAATTTGGGATGTTACAAACCTACCCCCCTTAAGATGAATCTCGCCCTCGAGATTCGGGTTGGCTAGAAAATAGGTGGTCTTTGCGAAGATCGTCCTCTCGTTCCCACGTGGCTTCATCCTCGGTATGGTGGCTCCACTGAACTTTGCAAAACTTAATGACCTTGCTTCGGGTGACTCGACTAGCAAACCCCAAAATCTTGACTGGCTTCTTCTCATAAGTCAAGTCATTGTCCAACTGAATCGCCTCCAAGGGTATGGTATCTCTTAGCGGTATGTCGGCCATCTCAGCATGGCACTTCTTCAACTAGGAAACATGAAACACATCGTGAACTCCTAACAGTCCTTCAGGTAACTCCAACTTGTAGGCAACTTCTCCCATCCGTTCCAAAACACGATATGGTCCTACAAATCTCGGGGCTAACTTTCCCTTAACTCCAAAACGTTTCACTCCTCGCAAAGGTGATACTCACAGATATGCTCTATCTCCAATTTCATAGGTTACCTCCTTGCATTTTGAATCTACATAACTCTTCTGTCTGGACTGAGCTATCTTCAGTCTATCCCGGATCAGTTTAGCCTTCTCCTCAGACTCTTTGATCAAGTCTGGTCCGAACAACTGTCGGTCTCTGACTTCATCCCACATCAACGATGTTCTGCACCTTCGGCCATACAGGGCTTCGAACGGTGCCATCTTCAAACTGGCTTGGTAACTATTGTTGTATGAGAACTCTGCATAAGGCAAATTGTCATCCCAACTAGATCCATAATCTAGCGCACAGGCTCTCAACATGTCCTCCAGAATCTGGTTGACTCTCTCGGTCTGTCCATCCGTCTACTGGTGAAATGCTGTACTGAACTCCAATCTCGTTCCCAAAGTTGGTGTAGCTGATGCCAAAACTTTGAAGTAAACTGCGTTCCTCTATCTGTTACGATGGTCCTTGGAACTCCATGCAGACATACGATCCTGGTCATATAAATCTTGGCCAACTTTGCACTGGTATAAGTTGTTTTCACTGAGATAAAGTGTGCCACTTTGGTCAAACGGTCAACTACTACCCATATAGAATCATATCCTGATTTGGTCTTGGGTAATCCGGTGATAAAATCCATGCCAAGTTTATCCCACTTCCATTCGGGTATCGGCATAGGCTGTAACAATCCTGCTGGCTTTTGATGCTCTGCCTTCACTCTCTGACATACATCACATACAACCACATACTCGGCGATATCCTTCTTCATCCTTGTCCACCATAAATGTTCCTTTAAATCCAAATACATCTTGGTGTTTCTGGGGTGTATCGAGTATAGTGAGTCTTTTTCCTCCTGAAGTATTACCTTCCTAATCTCTGCGTTATTGGGCACATAAACACGGTCCTCAAACCATAAGTGTCGTGCTCATCCTCACGAAAACCTTTGACCTTTCCTTCGCTCATTTTCTCCTTTATCTCGGCAATCTCTTTGTCATCCTTCTGAGCTTCTCAAATCTTTCCTAATAATGTAGACTGCACCTCCATTGTTGCAACAAAACCTCTAGGAACAATCTCCAATCGAAGTTCCCGGAGATCCTCTGCTAACTCCTTCGGCAATCCCGTTCTTATTAGGGTATTAGCATAGCTCTTCCGGCTCAAAGCGTCGGCTACGACATTGGCCTTCCCCCGATGATAATGAAGCTTCATGTCATAATCCTTTATAAGATCCAACCATCTTCTCTGCCTAAGGTTCAGTTCCTTCTAGGTGAAAGTGTACTTCAAACTCTTATGATCCGTGTACACATCACAATGGTTTCCAATAAGGTAATGTCTCCAAGTCTTCAACACATGCACTACAGCCGCTAGTTCCAAATCATGCATGGCATAATTTAACTCGTGTGGTTTTAGTTTTTGCGAGGCATACGAAACAACTCTTCCGTCCTGCATAAGCACACTTCCAAGTCCTAAGCGAGAGGCATCGCAATACACTTGAAAATTCTTACATATATCTGGTAGTGTCAGCACTGGGGCTGTAGTCAAACGTTTCTTCAGCTCCTGGAAACTTTCCTCACAATCTTCCGTCCATTTGAACTTGATATCCTTCTTCAATAATTCTGTCATTGGCTTAGCGATCTTGGAAAAATTCTCAATGAATCTCCCATAGTATCCCGCGAGTCCAAGAAAACTGCGGATCTCGCTAACTGAAGTGGGTGCCAACCATTCAGTGACTGACTGAACCTTGGTGGGATCAACTGCTATACCTTCTCCTGATATAACATGTCCAAGGAATCGGACTTCCTTTAGACAAAACTCGCAATTGCTGAACTTGGCATACAACTGATGTTCCCTGAGTTTCTCGAGAACTAAACGCAAATGCTCTTTGTGCTCCTCCTCGTTCTTCGAGTATACCATTATATCATCAATGAACACCACAACAAACTTGTCCCAATATTCCATGAACACCTTGTTCATCATGCTCATGAAATAGGCAGGGGCGTTAGTCAGTCCAAATGACCTGACCGTATATTCATATAGCCTGTACCATGTGGTGAAGGCTGTCTTTGGTATATCCTTCTCTCGTATCTTCAACTGATGATATCCTGATCGCAGATCGATCTTTGAAAACACCTTAGCTCCTTGCAGCTGATCAAACAGATCATTGATCATCAGTAATGGGTACTTGTTCTTAATCGTCACTTCATTCAAGGCTCGATAATCAACAACCATTCTTAGGGATTTATCCTTCTTCTCAACCAAAAGCACTGGGGCTCCCCATGGTGATGAACTCCATTGAATGTAACCTTTCTCCAATAACTCCTTGATCTGTTTCTTAATTTCCTCCAGATCATTCGTGGGCATCCGATAGGGTCTCTTGGATATTGGCCCTATGCCTGGCAATAGCTCTATCAAAAACTCGATATCTCGATCCGGTGGCATGCCTGGTAACTCCTCTGAGAAAACATCCGGATAATCCTTTACTACAGGCACTTCCTCCTGAACAACTCCCGTGAGGGTATTTACCTGGCTACTTCTTGGCGCATGCCTAGATATATACTTGATCCTTTTTCCCTCTGGGGTGGTGAGACAAATTGACTTACTTACACAGTCAATGTTTCCTCCAAACTTTGACATCCAGTCCTAATATCACATCCAATCCTTGTGACTCCAAGAAAATTAGGTCGGACGGAAAAACATGGTTGCCAATGGTTAAGGGTATCTGGTCACACCATCGACTAGCCATATACTCTGCTCCAGGTGAGCTTACTAACAAAGGGGTCCCAAGGGTTTGGGTCGGTAGTTTAAACTTATCCACGAATTCCCTTGATATGTATGAATGTGATGCACCAGTATCAAAAAGAACAAGAGCGGTAAATGACTTAACCAAAAACTTACCTATAACCGCGTCTGGCTGCTCTTCAACCTCCTCCACATTAACGTGGTTCACTTGTCCTTTGTTGAATGGATTAGGCTTCTTCCCAGCGCTCCCATTTCCATTTCCATTCTTCCCTTCAGGGCACTCCATGGCATAGTGTCCAGTCTTCCCGCACTTGAAACAAGTAACGTGGCTTAGGTCTCTCTTGGTGGGTGTGGCTGGATTGGGGCGGTTCTGGTTGTTGCTTGCTCCATTCCCATTCCTAGGGCCAGTATGATTATGGTTACTACCTCAATTATGCGTGTGGCCTCCATGGTTATGAACAAGTCCTCCCGATTTCGGGGTTAGCACTACAAAAAAATACACTTCTGTGATGATACGTGTTTGTCACAGTAGGTCGCTTTTTTGTCATGCATGTACATCCATGACAAATTTATGACAGAATCAAGATAGTCATACCTGTGCTGTCGTAGAAGTGTTCCATGACATTACCAAAATTATCATCACGGAAGTGTCCACTTCCATGATGATAAATCGCGCGTCACAGAAGTGCTTTCGTCAAGGGTGACCGACACGTGGCATCCACCGTAACTGAACACCATTAAGCTATCGGGTCGGGTTTTGGATCCGATAACCCGTTAACAGCCCCGACCAATGGGGATTTTCCACGTGTAAAATCATCATTGGCTAGAGGAAACACGTGTCGGCTCATCGTCGGGACATATGTCATCCACTCACTGGACAGAAGGCGCCTATGATACGTCAACACGTGGCACGACCCAAAAAGTTTAAATGGGCCGGCCCAACTAAAGGCCCACAAGATTTTGCGGACCATAATGGGCCGGCCCAGCTAAAGGCCCACGAGATTTTGCGGACCATAATGGGCTGGCCCAGCTAAAGGCCCACAAGATTTCGCGAGCCATAATGGGCCGGCCCAGGTAAAGGCCCACAAGATTTTTGTGTGCTATAATAGGCCGGCCCAGGTAAAGGCCCACAAAATTCTTGCGGATCATAATGGGCCGGCCTAGCTAAAGGCCCACGAGATTTCACCGACATTAATGGGCCGGCCCAGCTATAGGCCCACAAGATTTTGAGGACCCTAGTAGGCTGGCCCGTTAACTGGCTGCCATGTTTCGGGCCAAATACCGGCCCATATTTGATACGGTCTATTAATGGCCTGCCACGCTCCGGGCCTAATAGTGGCCCATATGAGATCCGACCCATTAAAAGCCTACCACATTCTGGGCCAAATTACGGCGCAGATCAGGTCCGGCCCTTTAAGAGGTTTTGGGCCTAATTATGGCCCATATCAGATTCGCCTCGTCAACTGGACACTATGCTTTTGGGCCCACTTGATAAAGGCACACTTAGTAATTCGGCCTGATATTAGTTTTGGCTTGTTAAGGGCCCGTTTAACATTTCGGCCCTATATTAATTTTAGCCTGTTAAAAGCCCGTCATATAGTTGGGCCTAACTACGGCCCGGTTTGCATCCGGCCTGCTCGCAGCCGATATCTGATTGGGCCAAACAAGGATCGAGACAATTTTTCGGCCTGTTAAAAGCCCGTGATTTGATTTGCACAATCATGGGCCGGGGTTCATTTTGGGCTGCTGCCAGCCCGTGAGCTGATCGGCATGTTTCAGGCCCAACTTACATCGTGATTGCATGACGGCCCGATTATGTACCGTAATTTTACGGTTTGGCCGGTTTACTGCGAAGATAGGATATATATATATATATATATATATATATATATATATATATATATACAATAAAATAACTGCAGCATCGTGAATAAGAAAAAACCTATACTATACAATAAAGAAATTATGGCATATTACATCCACTGGGCATCAAAGTTCGCCACTATGATAATAAAGCACAAGCAGATAACAGATTACATACACTGGCATCAAAGATCGCCACCAGTGCAAATAAACACGCCAACAAAATAATATACAAAACCAACAACACTTCAATAGAGTTCAAGAAAGGTTAGCCCCACTGGGGAGCTGCAACGCAAGCAGCTGAGCAAGATGATGAGACTGCGCTTGTTCAACACTTATATCCTCCTCACTCTGAAAGATAAACAAGCAGACAGATTGTCAGGGGTTGCTGATCCCTCGCACACCTATTGGGATCGGCGGACCAAGCCCCTTTCGAATCGGCAGGGGGGCAGTGGATGCACAAAGAGCAGATCGAGGCGAACGCACGAGCGAGACGATCGATTTACCCAGGTTCGGGCCGCACGGATGCGTAAAACCCTACTCCTGCTTTGGTGGTTGTATTGAGTTCTTTCTTGGGAGCGATGAGTGCGACACTACACTCAAGCAGCTGGCGAGACCGAGCGTGAGAATGGCTGTCCCCCCTTTCTCTGTTGCGCATGGGCCTCCTTTTATAAGTCTAAGGGGTCACCGACAAGTGGCAACAGAGGTGGGGGTAAAAATGTAAAAGGGGTGGTAGTTGGCTCCACCGCCTACAACTGTCGTATCATACCTAACCCTGACGGCAGGGGACAAGGGCATTAAATGCCTGCCTGTGTCACCTAGACGGTACAGAGAGGGACCGCTAGGAACGCCACCGTTTGCCACGATGGCTATCGTGTCAGCGCTTGCTTGCCACCGCATGCCCCCGGCTGCACAGCCTCCTGCCACGTACGCCAGGAGCGGTCCCAGAGCGACACGTTGGTGGGTGAGCTGGAGCGCGGGCTGTGGAGTAGTAGCTTGCCACGGCAAGCGCCTTGCCGCGGATGTTGCCTTGTCGCGTCCGGGAGCTTGTCGCTCACCGGGTTTTGTCGAGACGCGTGGTGCGCCACAGCGAGCTTCTTGAGATGCTTTGGTTGTCTTCCCGGCAAGCTCCTCTTGCTGGGGTCTCGTCTCCTTCCCGGCAAGCTCCTCTTGCCGGGGCCTCGTTTCCTTCCCGGTAAGCTCCTCTTGCCGGGGTCTTGTCTCCTTCCTGGCAAGCTCCTCTAGCCGGGGCCTTGTTTTCTTCCCGGCAAGCTCCTCTTGCGGGGCCTTGTTTTGCTCTTGGATACTTTGTTCTTGAATGGCCCCAAAGGAACCACGGAGGGTCTTGGCGGTCGCCCGGCAAGCCTTGCCGCGGGGTGCTGCGACTGCCCGTGCACAACTTCGGGATACTAAGGTATCCCTACTTTAGTACACCGACAGGAGCCCCCGGGCCTGGGCCATACACGGTGCCGAGCGCTGTTGGGCCAGGCCAAAAACAGTGCACGGGCACGCGTGCCCTAGGGCACGCCATAACTCACTCCGCATCCACCACGCCCTCCCCGCACGACATGCGTCAAACGTGGTATCGTGGGAGAGATCATGGGCGGTTTTCGAGGCGTCCACTCCCCACGATCACGGGATGGGGAGGGGTCGCCTCATTCGTCGCCTCGGTTCTGCACGCCTGCCACGCGGCTCCCATGCACTTGGGGTCGCGGACGGCGGAGGCGGGAAACCGGGCCGTCACGGGTCGAGGCAGCGGGTTGACCCCAGCTCTCTGCCTTCCCGCGTCTTGATTCGCTGAGCGGGGCGGCCGAGCCCCCACCTCGCTCGTTTATAAAGAGCGGGAGGTGAGGACGGGAGCCCGCATTATCTCATCCCCTCCTTCCTATAGCTTCTGCTCCCCTTCCTCCCATTCGCCATGGAGAAAGGGAACCTTGGTCCCTCATCGGTGGCGGCGAGGGTTGCCGCCAGACAGCGCATCCCTCCCTCTCCCGCACCCGTGGTGGCGGAGCCAGCCATAGGGGGAAGAGGGAGGGGGCGAGGTCGTGGACGAGGTCGAGGACGAGGTCGAGGCGCTCGGGGAAGAGGTGGACGAGGCGGCGCGTCGGCTTCGCCTCCGCCGGTGGCTCTTCTTCCCGCGGCGGTCCATGCCGGGGACGACCCTTGCGAGTTCTTCGTCAGGCTGCGCCGGGCGCCTCATTGTTGCCTCCGACTCCCAACTCTGTTTGCCGAAGTGGTGGAGTTGGACCCGCCCGAGACACTGAGACTACACATGAGGGGCTGTGGGATCAGCGGCATGCGAGTCCGCGCCGAATTCCCAGCCCCTGGTGTGATGTATCTTGGTCGAGGGTGGAAGACGTTCGCCCGCATCCACAGCTTGACGGCGGGGCTCACCCTCCATTTTAAGTTAATGGAGGGCGATCTCCTCTCTGTCAAGGTCTTCGGGTGCTTCGGCATCCGAGCACGGTGCTGCGTGGACAGCTCCTCCGATAGCGAAGGGTCCTCCTCGAGCGAGAGTGACGAGGAGGGGAGCGACAGCGACGACGAGGGGAGCGGGTGGCAGGATGGCGGGTCCAACTAGGTGTCGGGCGCCGCTCCGTGCGGCACCGGCGACCGCATCATCCGCGTCGCCGGCTCCTTGAACTCCCCGGGGTCGTCTCCTTGGGCGGCTGGCGTAGGGAGGCTGCGGAAGAGGAAGAGGGCTGGCGGCAAGGCTGTCAGGTCGGAGTACGAGGGCGTGGTGCCCTCGACAGCGTGCTGACGTCCTGCCGCCTCGTCTTCGAGCCCCGCTTCCGGCGCCGCCATCACCGTCCAGCCTTGACGCCCCCCGGGATGTTCTCTTGGTGTCTTCTGGCACCCGTAGCTCACCTAGGCGCCCCTTTTGCCCTTCTCGCCTCCTTGACCTACCTCCTGAAGAGAGGGACAAGAAAAGGATTATGGGCATCTTATCTTTTTAATTTGTAAGCCTTCGGGCCTTAGTTGCATTTAAAACTTGTAATCCTCTCTTTCATGTTTTTCCTCCTCTATGGACTCTATCTGCGTGGGATGTTTTTTTAATGAAAAGGGGATGTTTGCTGGGTCATTTGTCTCGCGGGTAGAAGCCATGCCAAGGAGCAAATCCTTGGTATCTTCCAGATAGACACTCCTTCCCCGGCAACAGGCCCTGCCGTCTTCCCACGTCGCTCGTCCTTTCTCACGCTTTTGACGGAGGCAGGGACGAGGCGGGTGCAGCCCCCTCGTTTCATCCCTTTGCTGCCGCGACTACGACCAAAAGTTGGCCCCATGAACGAGCCCCAGGGCCTAGAGCTAAGGGAGCATGGTAGTTTTCGGGAAGAAACAAGGTTTCATATTCCCCAGTCCATAAGAGAATGCATGAAGAGGGACGAAAGACTTATCTGAGATTGCAGCCCCCGGCAACTCTGGCTTGTCGTGGGTGAACCTTGGTACTTGCAGCCCCCGGCAACACTGGCTTGCCGGGGTCCAGATGTCGGCGCGTCCTTCTTCTCCTTTTCGTCCCCAGGCGGTCCGGCAAGGATATGCGAGCCCTGCGAACCAAAGGAAGCGAAAGAAAGGCAAAGGGACACGCGCTCGACCTCTAAGTTAGGGGTTAGCCGCTGTTAAGCACTATCAACCCTAACCGAGGACCCGACTCGACCTAGCATGCATGCTATAACTCTGGGCGCCAGCGCTTCATTTACTTGTGCTCAGGGTCTGCGCCTGGCTTTGTACAAAGGATTACATGCAACAGCGACATGACTTGTACAAAAGGGTGGTTGCCGGACAGGGTCCGACAACCACGCCTTACGGGTAAAACTTACGAAGATGCTCGATATTCCAGGAGTTGCTCACTGGTACGCCATCTTCGGTCTCCAAGCGGACAGCGCCAGGCCTGGTGACTCGTTTCACCCGGTAAGGGCCTTCCCACTTTGGCGTCAACTTGTTGGAATTCTTGGCGGACTGAACGCGCCGAAGAACAAGGTCACCTTCCTCGAGACTTGTGGCGTTAACTTTGCGGCTATGATAGCGGCGCAAAGCTTGCTGGTAGCGAGCGGCTCGCACAGCAGCCTGAAGACGATCTTCCTCAAGAAGCAGCGCGTCATCTTGCCGCAACTACTCTTGCTCAAGCTCATCATAGGCGAGCACTCGAGGTGACCCGTATACGAGTTCAGTGGGGATAACTGCCTCCGCTCCGTAGACTAGAGCGAAGGGTGTCTGTCCAGTGGCTCGATTTGGCGTCGTCCTGATCGACCAAAGAACCACCGGCAGCTCCTTGATCCAGTTGCGTCCGCACTTGTGCAGCCTATCGAAAGTTCTGGTCTTGAGCCCGCGCAGCACTTCAGCATTTGCCCTCTCAGCTTGACCGTTGCTTCTCGGGTGAGCAACAGAAGCGAAGCAGACCTTGGTGCCAAGATCTTGGACGTACTGCATGAAGGTGCGGCTCGTAAATTGTGTACCGTTGTCGGTAATTATCCTGTTAGGGATTCCGAAACGACAGACAATCGACCTGAAGAACTTGACTGCTGACTATGCTGTCACCTTCCTCACTGGTTCCACTTCCGGCCACTTTGTGAACTTGTCGATTGCGACGTACAAGCACTCAAAGCACCCGACAGCTCGGGGAAAGGGGTTGAGGATATCGAGCCCCCAGACCGAAAATGGCCAGGATAACGGGATCGTCTGGAGAGCTTGAGCTGGCTGGTGTATCTGCTTGGAATGGAACTGGCACGCTTCACACTTGGTTACTTGTGCAGTTGCATCCTGGAGGGCTGTCGGCCAGAAGAAGCCTTGCCGGAATGCTTTTCCGACAAGAGCTCTTGCGCCAATGTGGTGACCACATATGCCACCGTGTATCTCTGCCAACAGCTTCTGTCCATCTTCCCGAGGAATACACTTCAATTTCACACCGTTGAGTCTTCTTCTGCACAGTGTGTTGTCGACAAACTGGTACATACTAGACTGCCGGGCTACTCTTTCCTCTTCTTCTGGTTCCTCGGGGAGCTCTCCTATCTGAAGGAAACGGACAATCTGTTGCGCCCATATTGGAGCCTGTGGCTCGACAACAAGGACTAAAGGCACATCTGCTGCCGCGGGAACGCCTGCTTCTACGGCAAGAGCCTGCGACTCCGCCGGAGCTTGACGTTCCCCGACAAGCTTGCCGGAGCAGAGCTTCCGGGAGTGTCTACTGCAACGGAACAAACCCTGGGGTTTGCCGGAGTAGACTGCTCCTCAGCACTCTTGGCGTTGATCTTGGGGACCTTCTTGGCGGCGGCTTCGGGAAGCTCTGCCGGAAGATAGTCGCCAGAAATCAACTTCCTCTTCTTGCTCTGGCCAGTTGATGGTGTTACGGACGGCTGAGTCAGCTTGAGCACAAAAATCCCTGGTTCCACAGGTAATTTAAGTGCAGCGCACTTTGACAGGCCATCGGCAATGTCGTTTTCAGCTCTTGGAACATGTTCCATTTGCAGGCCGTCAAAGCGCTCTTCTAGCTTCCTCACTTCATCAACGTAAGCTTCCATCAACGGACTCTGGTAAACCTTGTTCACTTGGCGGACGACAAGCTGCGAGTCACCCCTGACAATGAGCTTCTTAATCCCAAGTTCTGCCGCGATCCTGAGACCGGCAAGCAAGCCTTCATACTCTGCAGTATTGTTTGTCGCTTGCTCCTTGGGAAAGTGCATCTGGACTATGTACTTGAGGTGCTCTCCGGTGGGTGCGACAAGCAGTACACCAGCACCGGCGCCTTGCAGCGAGAAGGCACCGTCAAAGTACATGAGCCACTCTTTGCTTGCTTCCTTGGCAGGGATGCTCGTCTCCGGAATTTCTTCGTCTAGAGTTGGCGTCCATTCTGCTATGAACTCTGCCAATGCTCTGCTCTGGATTGTTGATGTACTCTCAAACTTGAGGCCAAAGCTTGACAGTTCCAGTGCCCACTCGACAATCCTGCCTGTTGCTTCTGGATTTTGCAATATCCTCTTCAGCGGAAAGCGAGTGACAACTATGATCTCATGTGCTTGGAAGTAATGGCGCAGCTTTCTCGAGGCCATGAGAAGGTCGAAAAGCAACTTCTGCACACCAGAGTACCTTGACCTAGCCCCCTGCAAAAGGGAACTGACAAAGTAAACTGGGCGCTACACCGTCTTCTTCTGTATCTCCTCTTGCATCTGCGCAGACCCTTGCTTGTCGGGGAAGCCCCCTGCTTGTCGCTGGATGTGCTTGCTGCGGTCGCTGGCTCGTCATCTGCCTCCCTCTCCGCTACTAACGCAGCACTAACCACTTGATTGGTTGCCGCTATGTACAGCAGCAACTTCTCTTGTGGTTTAGGTGCGACAAGTGTTGGAGTGGAGGACAGGTATCTCTTCAAGTCTTGCAGCGCAGCCTCCGCTTCCGGAGTCCATTTCATTGGACCCGCCCTTTTCAAAATTTTGAAAAATGGCAGGGCACGCTCAGCAGACCGAGAGATAAACCTGCTGAGAGCAGCCACGCAGCCGGCAAGCTTCCGTATATCCTTGACGCGCTTTGGTGCTTCGATCTGCTCAATGGCCTTGATCTTGTCGGGATTAGCTTCGATTCCCCGCTGAGACACAAAGAACCCGAGAAGCTTGCCGAAAGGAACTCCAAACACACACTTCTCGGGGTTGAGCTTGAGGTTGACCTTGCGCAGATTTGCAAAAGTCTCTTCTAAGTCTTGTATCAGAGTTGCCCTGTCCTTGCTTTTGACCACTATATCATCCATGTAAGCTTCTACATTTCTGTGTATCTGTGGCTTCAAAGCGATATGGACTACTCTGGCAAATGTTGAACCAGCATTCTTTAATCCGAAAGGCATCCGTACGAAACAGTACGTGCCACATGGAGTAATGAATGCGGTTTTTTCCTCATCCTCTTCTGCCATGAAGATCTGATGGTATCCTGAATATGCGTAAAGAAATGAAAGCAGATCACATCCGGCTGTGGAGTCAACAATCTGGTCGATGCGCGGCAAGGGAAATGGATCTTTGGGACAAGCTTTATTAACATCAGTGAAGTCAATACAAAGCCTCCACTTCCCATTTTCCTTGCGCACTACAACCGGATTGGCCAACCACGTTGGATGGAGCACTCCTCTGACAAGGCCTGCTGCTTCCAACTTCTTGATCTCTTCTGCTATGAATTCTTGGCGCTCCACCGCCTGTTTCCTGACCTTCTGCTTGACGGGCCGCGCATGAGGACAAACGGCAAGATGGTGCTCAATTACCTTCCTGGGAACACCGGGGATGTCAGACGGTTGCCATGCAAACACGTCGACATTTGCCCGCAGGAAAGTAACGAGCGCGCTTTCCTATTTAGGGTCAAGCGTGGCACTGATGGTGAAGGTACCACCAGTGCTGTCCTCCTTGGCGGACACCTTCTTGGTAAGTGGTGGAGCTGCCATCGTCTTCTTCATCTTGCTGGTGGGGCTCGATGGTGCGTCCTCGACGGCAATGCAGCACTCCGAGGAGGCGCGCTTGCCGGAGTGGGCATCAGGGCTGTTGCCGGGCTTGGTCCACTTGCCGGTGGAGCTCGATGGTGCGTCCTCGACGGCAGCATGGCACTCCAAAGAGGCGTGCTTGCCGGAGTGGGCACCAGAGCTCTTGCCGGACTTAGTCTTCTTTCCCCCGGGAGCTTCAGCGGCAAGTGTCCCGCGGTCTGCCGCGGCAGCAGCTTCCCGGTAGATGTTGTCGGCGCAAATAAGGGCATCCTTCTTGTCGCCAGGGACAGAGATGACGCTTATCGGGCCTGGCATCTTGAGCATGTTGTATGCATAGTGAGAGGCTGCCATGAAATTGGCGAGCGCTGGACGGCCAAGTATCCCATTGTAAGGCAATGGGAAATCAGCAACGTCAAAAGTGACCCTCTCCGTTCTGAAATTTAACTCGCTGCCAAATGTCACCGGCAACGTGATCTTCCCTTTCGGCTTGCTCCTTCCCGGGTTAATTCCTTGGAATGTACCGGTTTCTTCGAGCTCGCTGTCTGGGATCTGGAGTTTCTGGAGCATAGCAGACGAGATCAGATTTAGGCCGGCCCCGCCATCAACTAGCATCTTGGTGACTTTGAGGTTGCGGATTGTAGGCGAAACCAACAACGGCAGGCACCCGACCGCAGTTGTGCGATCAGGGTGGTCCTCAATGTCAAAGACGATAGGCGTGCTGGACCACTTTAGAAGCTTGCGTGATTCGACAGGTGGCTCTGCCGCATTAACTTCCCGGAGCCACTGTTTGAGCTAGCGGTGGGAAGTATGCAGAGAGGCGCCACCATCAACACACAAGACTTATGTAGCCTTCTGAAACTCCGGCTCGCTGTTCTCAACATCATCCATGTCTTCGTCGTCGTCTTCGTCTTCGTCCTTCTCGCGGCCGTGGGGAGGTCTGTCTCCTTGCAGCTGCTTGGCCTTGCCGTAGCTTCCTCCCTGGCCAGCGCGCTTCTTGCCGGCTTCTCCACCGCCTCCTTGGGCTCTCTCCTTGTCACGCCGCTCGTACTCAGCTTTCTGTTGCTGGACAAGCTGCTCGACCCTCTTGCAGTTCTGGAGATCATGGCCCTTGGTGCGGTGAATCTTGCAGTACTGCTTGCCGGAGCCGTCCTGCTTGTCGGCGGCCGCCACAGCCTGGCAGTTGGTGCACGCGGCAACCTCCTTGCCGGAGCTGCCAACTTTGGCTTGCTTGGTGGGGCCGTCATCGCCGGACTGCTCAACGACTAGTACCTCTTTGCCGCTCTTCTTCCTGTTGCGCCTCCGGTTTTTCCTTGTCGGGGCAGCATCCTCGCTGTCAGATCCCCCTGCTCCAGCATCTTCTCCGGGGAGTTTCCTCCCTTCTTCAGCGCGTGCGCACTTGTCGGCCAGGGCGTACAGCTCGCTGATGTCTCTGATCCTGCTCATCGCCATCTCCTCCCGCATCCTGCGATTACGCACGTTCTGATGGAACGCGCTGATAACCGCAGCAGGGTGGATGTCTGGGATGTTGCGCTGCACGCGGCTGAATCTCTGGATATACTTGCGTAGGGGTTCTCCTTCCTTCTGGGCAAGCAGGTGGAGGTCACTCTCTTGGCCATGCGGTTTGTGGCCGCCCGTAAAGGCGCCGACAAACTGATGGCACAAATCCGCCCAAGAGGATATGGAGTTGTTCGGCAAGTGCATGAGCCAGGATCTGACTTCGGGCTTGAGCACGAGCGGGAAGTAGTTGGCAAGGACCTTGTCGTCTCGCCCCCCGGCAGCTTGCACCGCAATGGTGTAGATGCTGAGGAACTCAGACGGGTGCGACTTGCCATCGTACTTCTCAGGTACGTCTGGCTTGAAATGCTTCTGGTTGGGCCACTGGACTTGCCGCAGCTCACGGGTAAACGCAGGACAACCTGCCGCGTACGGCAAGTTACCTGGTTCTCCGGGTGCATGCATGTCAACAGAGGGCCCAGCGCGCAGGTCTGATTGACACCGCGCTTCTCTTCGGCGCTCGATGCGTGTTCGAGCGTCTTCTTGCTGTCTCTCATGAAGAACTTGGCGTTGATCGCGACGAGCTCGCGGATCTGACGACGCGGTGGAGTAGCTATCGAGGTGGATCCGCTGAGTCGGCGATCTTGGCCTTCGGGGCGGAGAGTGCATAGTGGTTGCACCCTCGCCGGTCTTGTCGCCACCGGCTCGCGCCTGGCTGACTTGCTGCGGCAGCGATGCGCTCGGCTGCCATGGATTGTCACCGTTGGCGAAGCCGATGCGGCTCTGGATAGTGGCCCTCCAGTCATCGATCTTCTCTGGCGCTAGAGGGTAGTCTAGGAGCAGCTGGGCACGTGCCAACGCTTCCGCCGGAGTGGTGGGTGGCGGCAGCGAACGGTGCGAGGAGTGAGATATGCTCGGACTTCTAACTGCATTAGAAGGAGCAACATCCCATCCAAGCGACCGCGGCACGCTCGCGCCAGCATGTTGGCGTGCATGCTGGTCCTGAGCGCTCCGGGATCCGCCAGCTTGATCTTGGCCCAGCAGACGTATGGTACCGTGGGTACCATGACGCTGCTGGTCCCGCGCCTCCTGGGACGGGCGCGGTGCGTGTACGGACGCCGAGGTCTTGGAGTGCGCGCGGTCGTTGTGGGAGGCGACCGCGCCGCCGACATGCGGCGCAACCTGGTCCTTGGACCTGGCAGCGCCATGGGTCTCCCCGTCGGCGCCCGTTCTTCCGCCAGCGCCTACTCCACCAGCCGTTCGCTCCGGCGATGGCGGTCTCGGCGCAGATGGAGCGGCTGCCTCCGAAATCTTCTTCTTCGGCGGCATGTTGATGAAGACGATGAAGATTTGGCTTGTGCGAACGCCGGATCAGGTTCGCACAACCTCGACGCACCCCCCTACCTGGCGCGCCAAAGATGTCGGGGGTTGCTGATCCCTCGCACACCTATGGGGATCGGCGGACCGAGCCCCTTTCGGTTCGGCAGGGGGGCGGTGGATGCACAAAGAGCAGATCGAGGCGAACGCACGAGCGAGACGATCGATTTACCCAGGTTCGGGCCGCACGGATGCGTAAAACCCTACTCCTGCTTTGGTGGTTGTATTGAGTTCTTGCTCGGGAGCGATGAGTGCTACAGTACACTCAAGCAGCTGGTGAGACCGAGCGTGAGAATGGCTGTCCCCCCTTTCTCTGTTGCGCATGGGCCTCCTTTTATATGTCTAAGGGGTCACCGACAGGTGGCAACAGAGGTGGGGGTAAAAATGTAAAAGGGGTGGTAGTTGGCTCCACCGCCTACAACTGTCGTATCATACCTAACCCTGACGGCAGGGGACAAGGGCATTAAATGCCTATCTGTGTCACCTAGACGGTACAGAGAGGGACCGCTAGGAACGCCACCGTTTGCCACGATGGCTATCTTGTCAGCGCTTGCTTGCCACCGCATGCCCCCGGCTGCACAGCCTCCCGCCACGTACGCCAGGAGCGGTCCCAGAGCGACACATTGGTGGGTGAGCTGGAGCGCGGGCTGCGGAGTAGTAGCTTGCCGCGGCAAGCGCCTTGCCGCGGATGTTGCCTTGTCGCGTCCGGGAGCTTGTCGCTCACCGGGTTTTGTCGAGACACGTGGTGCACCGCAGCGAGCTTCTTGAGATGCTTTGGTTGTCTTCCCGGCAAGCTCCTCTTGCTGGGGTCTCGTCTCCTTCCCGGCAAGCTCCTCTTGCCGGGGCCTCGTTTCCTTCCCGGTAAGCTCCTCTTGCCGGGGTCTTGTCTCCTTCCCGGCAAGCTCCTCTTGTCGGGGCCTTGTTTTCTTCCAGGCAAGCTCCTCTTGCCGGGGCCTTGTTTTGCTCTTGGATACTTTGTTCTTGAATGGCCCCAAAGGAACCACGGAGGGTCTTGGCGGTCGCCCGGCAAGCCTTGCCGCGGGGTGCTGCGACTGCCCGTACACAACTTCGGGATACTAAGGTACCCCTACTTTAGTACACCGACACAGATGACATGTTTTGCATATAAAAGTATAAGTGCTGACAATTCATCACATTTCTTACTGACGAATAAAGTGACACAGTTTAAATTTGCATTAACACAATATGGTATTGTTCAGGTTAAGACATGGCAGGAAATGACATTGTGAAGGAGTTGGCAGCTTCACGACACCACTGGATTACAGATCAAGAACTCATAAGTATCAATGGTTAGTGTGCTGTCAATTTATACCATTTTAGATTGGCAAAAAAAGAGAGGGTTTAAATAATAGTAGAATGATATTACATTTTTCATAGTTAAGCATTGCAGAATATGAGATTGTGCTGTAGTGGGTAGGTTCACCACACCACTGGATTACAGATGAAGAACAGAAGCATACATGCAGTGCAAAAGAAGATCACTTGCTCTGTATAGTTTAATTTACATGGTATGAAGAAGGAACTTGGTTGTACAACTGAAAACTTAAATTGAGAAAGGACGAACTTTTGTTTATGAACTACATATAATAAACTTTAAACAAGCAATTTGATGCAAACACCACAAATAAACAGCTGTTGCAGTCATGCCTAACCAAATATATACAACAAAGTTTGAAGGCTTGAGATGGACAAACTTACATTATTGGTGAAGACAGGCTCTATAAAGGCCTTGTCCATGCTGATGGGGGGGGGGGGGCAATTCAAGAAGTTTACCACAGAATCTTCTTCAAAATCATTGCCTTTATTCTACATTTTGTTAAGAGTAAATATAGATGTGATAATATACGAAAAATGGAGAATATTTAAGATAATATGAAGAGTGATGATACATAACCAAGTAGCTATAAATGTAAGTGCAGCAATACAGGTAAAAGGTACAACCAAGAGCAATGCACAGCTAAACTTCTTGAGTACCAACCTTATGGTAAGAGTAAATATAGATCTGATGTGTAGAAAATGGAGGGCAAAGGAAAATAAGCTGCAGAGTGATGGTACATGAACAACTACATGTCATTATAAGTACACTAATAAAGGACAACATGTACTTACAAGGACAATGCAGAGCTAAAAAACATTGGCATTGGATATATTCTACAGTAATGTAACCATTCATACAGATCAGATAATTTGGAGCGAACAATTGATAACCAAGCTATCATGCATACTGCTGTCACATAATGAACCAGGTATTCATGTAAGTATAGTGATACAGGACAACAGATACTAACAAGAGCAAAGCAGCGGGCAGCATATTTGCGATATCCTGTCGTTCTTGTCAAACCGGAATTCTTCTTCGAGCAGATTTCTTGCAAAAAAGATCCGTAAGGCACATGCGGAAAAGTAGAAGTTCAAATTGTCATGTGATTTCATAGATAGTACCTCATCCTGGGAACGAGACCAGTGCATAACAAGGTTTTTTCCATTCAATGTCTTCTAAATTTAGCATAGGAGACTTCACCAAAAATTTGTTTATAGACTTGCCATCAAAGTGTGATTTCCTCAAGTAACACCGATACTGCTGCAATGCTTCCTTGAAAAGCACAAGGAAGCTTTGGTCATCAAGACTATACAGATTGACCCTCGCCTAGTTACAACAATGTAATGTAAATCATTGATGTGTTCAATCCGCAGAAAACAGGAAAATACTAGCCATGAATAATAGTACTTACACGTAAGTTGGACAGGAAGATGTGAAAATGGTGTTTGTCTTCACAATAATCTTCCCATGATGGGAATATATGCACGTAGTCCCTAACAACATTGAAAGCATTGTCTTTTAAACTTGGAATAAATGGAACGGGGTTCCAATCTGCAGGAATTGGCCGTCTCTGCAGTTGGGATAGGTCTTCGGCCGATGGACTTGCTGTACTTTTTGCTGGAGTGGGATTTTTCTGTGGTACAGCTGGTGCTATGGCAAATGAAATCGGTATACCTTTTGCTAGAGTGCAGGTCCTGTGTGGTGGGGCTAGTGGTGTGGCTAGTGAAGTATGGGTACAGTATGCTGGAGTCGGTCCTACGTTTTGTGTCACTGGTTGTAGAGTAAATAGCATAAAGCTACTACTTTACGGGCTAGGGTTCCAAAAAACTACCAAATTTGTTTTTTTCTCTGATAACTACCAAATCGGGGGTCGGCTGTTTCAAAAAACCCAAATCATCGAGTTCTTACCAATTGATCACAATTATGACAATTAGGGCCCACATGTAAGATAGCCGTTTGTTTGACCGTCACTTTGACTGTTAACTTACATGTGGGTCCCGTACATCTGCTTCCTCTTCCTCTTTCTTCTTCCTCTCCTCTCCTCTCCTCTTGTCTCCTCTGACCTCTTCCGAGCCAGTAGTCAGCGACCCTCTCCCCTCCGAGCTGGCCATCCTCTCCTCCCTCCCAAGCCAGCAACGACCCTCCCCTCCCCTCCCTAACCTCTCCATGGCTGTGGTAGGAGCTCGCCAAAGCTCGCCGGAGATCCCCAGAGCTCCTGATGTTGGATGTGCCGCCGAGGAGGCATACTAGAGGCCGGCCTGGACCGCGACGGCCGACGTGGGTCCCCGCTTCGCGCCGCCTGGAGACTCCGCCATGCGCCACGGGGCTCTGGCCCGGGTCGCTGCACCGACGCGCCTGCTCCCGCTCCTCGACGCTGTCGCGGGCTCCGACGTGGCCCTGGACCTGCAGGAGGTGCTCCGGCGCTTCTACTTCGACAACGTCTGCGGCGTGGCATTCAGCGTCGAGAGCTCCACTCTGCTCGAGCTCGAGGCAAGGGATTGCCGCAGCCGGAGGCACGAGGCGTTCTTCGCGGTGTTCGACGACGCCGTCGAGATCTCCTTCGTGCGGCGGGTGGAGTGCGGCAGTCGGTGGTGACCTCGCCGGCGATGGCGGAGGGCTGCTGGCCGGCGACCCTCACGGCGGCTGCTGGCGCACAGCCACGGGAGGGATCCGATTGCTTTTTTCAAAATTTTGCAAGGACCTGATTGCGTTTTTGAAAAGTTTACAGGGACCCCGATGGCATTTTTGAAAAGTTTGTAGGCACTGACATGTGGGACCCACATGTCAGTTAACGGTCAAACAAACGGTCAAATAGATGGATCGTTTAGGTGCAGGCCCGACCTGTCATAAACCTGTTTAGTTTTTTAACAACGAAGATTTTGGGTTTTTTGAAACAGCCGACCACCCTTTTGGTAGTTATCTGAGAAAAATTAAAAACCAGTAGTTTTTTAGAGCCTTGGCCTGTAAAGTAGTAGTTTTATGCTATTTACTCCTGGTTGTACAACTAATATAAGTGGGGTGCTGTCTGATTTCTCCGGCACCACCATGTTTTCCGAGGACTTTGCTAATGCTCCTTCAGGTTCGGCAATCACCCTCTTCCTTTTTGATGTCTGATGCACAAGAACAGCATTTGAGTGAAAAAACATGGTATGATGACAGATGGAATATGTATTGATAATGGATGGGCATGGCATCTCGACATACATGATGAGTAAACTAAGTAGATGGCGGTGCAACAAAGTAGAAGAAATGCAAGACAACATATGCAAGATACCCGCAATCAATAAAACATTGCCAAATTAGAACAGGCACCTTGATGGGTGAATAGGACATGCCATCTGCCTTTGACTCCTCGAGGTTAGAATAGTCATTAGGATCATATTCTGAACAAGAATCAACAGGTGGGGAGCGTATGAGTTTCATTGCATCCAGAATGGCACTCAATGCCTTGGTGCCAATTTTGTAAGTCATTGCAGTGTTTACGTTCAAGAGTGGACTGCTGCTAGTGCGACACAAAGCAGCTACACAAATCATAGTGTAGATATAATGGGAAAACCTTAAGCATCAGAGTAAAATCAGCAAAGTGGAACTTGCTGGAATATATGTGCTAGTATTGCCGGTACGACTAGAAAGGCTTCGGATACCAGCTCTCTTCAAGTGAAGGTGCGGTACTGTTAATATCAATGTAACTCTCAAAGGCGACACAACTCCCCGCATTTCCTTGCTATTCTTATAGGATTCAAGTGGACAGGCCACTACAAATCCTATTCCTATGTTTACAAGATCCTATGAATCAAAGAGGCTCAAAGTGTCCATCACAACCGACCGTATAGACCTCTACACTGCAAATGTCCCTGCTCATCTTCAGTACAAGGAACATACTGTACTACTATCATACTCCCTCAGTTCCAAAATATAACTCTTGGTAGAGATTTCCACTATGGATCACATACAGATGTATCCAGGTACATTTTAGAGTGTAGATTCACTCATTTTGCTCCATATGTAGTCTATGGCGGAATCTATACAAAGACTTGTATTTAGGAACGGAGAGAGTACATATTAAAGAAGAACGGAAGAGGAACATGGTAAAGAAGAGCAAGCAGATTTTGGATAATAAAATGTTGGTTGCATAGTGCCCACACATGGTGAACCAGAGCGCATTAAGAATGCAACTCCTAGCTGTCTCTCGACCATTTCAGGTGGTTGGATGAAGATCATACGTCTCCTAACCCTTCTTCTTCCTTGTCTCTGATGCTTCCCCTACAGAACACCGCACGGGCCGCCGGCCGGACCACCGGCCCCACCGCCTGTGTTCCTCTGCCACCCCCACCCCAACCCCCACCCGCGTCGAGTTTTCTTTGTTCGACGAGGCCCCACAACAACCCGAGCCCCTTCGATCACACCGGCGAACTCCGGCGAGCTCTGCAAAATCGACTGACCCAATTTTGAAATTTAGTCTACTATGCTTTAACTAGTCTGGAATATAAAAGGGGAAAACCATAAGCATTGCGAGTATGGTGTTGAGCGTGCCATGGCGGATCTGAAGGTGCAAACTGGACAAAGGCAACTTCGCAACCAAGACAAGAAATCAGAGTAAAGCAGTGGCGATCTATTTTCTTGCTGCGATAAATAAGTTGAGCAGATATGAAAGAGTACCGCCTTTGGTGCGGCGCCGTATATGCATCTGCTGAGAATTTGACGGTGGTGCGGCTGTGATTGCTGTCGGCGGCGTGGAAGCAGATCTAGGACGGTAGACGGTGACGGCGGGGCGCGGTGGACGAGACGGTCGTAGGAGCGGCGCCGGCAAGGTGGACGACGGCGGGGATGAAGCGAGAGGACGGGATGCAAGGATCCCTGTCCGAAGCCGTGGATGAGAGAGGTCGATCTCTTGTAATGGACAGCGGCGTCAGGGTATCAGCTCCGGCATGGTGGAGGAGGACGGCGGTGGATGGGGTGGCGGACGACGGCAGACGGAGGAGGGTGGGGTGGAGAGGGTGTTTTGGCGCCCACGGAGTACGCATGGGGAAAAGGGAGGTAGAGAGGAAGGGGGAACCATGTATTCAGGGCGCGCTTGTCTCAAATGCAAGGAAATTTACAAACTTAGCCCCCGTTTCAAATTTCTACTACATCACAGCAACACTAGTCGGTTGGGGATAGGACGGTAATCTCACATACACCGAATATTTGCTGACGAGAGTTTGTTTTTGGCGCCCACTGTGTATGAATATGAATCGGGGAGGGAGTCGATTTCGGCCGAGGACACACTGTGTTTTGGCGCCCATCGTGTATGAATCCGGGTGAGAGGCGGTTATGTCACGTTTGGGTGAAATTACAAACCTACCCCTATCGAAACCTATAGAAATCCAGCATATAGGCTTTGCGTGGCAGGGATAGGCAGTAGTGATTTCCATCTTGCAGATTTTGGTTTCGGGCGGTTACTACGACTTTCCCCGCTTCGTTCAAATTTTGCAGAGTGCACGTTTACCGTGCCAACTCAATTCGAATCCTGTTTGTATTCTATTTATTTTTCGGGCGGGATCCATTTTCAATTGGAATTACATTCTATATACATCATTTTTTATATATACTTTCAAAAGCACAACAAAGAATTCTGCTCCTTTATATGTATAATATGATTTACAAATACAACGATCTCAAAATCTTAAGGTTGAATTCGAATTTTTTTAACCAAATTATGTTCTACTAAAATGGATGGATCAGTAATATCTACATATTAAATAACATAGATGTGCGTGAATTCATATGAGTATGCATGTTTGATCAATTTTGGTTCGAGTATGGATTACATGTATCATCATCTCGAATTCAAATATTTGAATGCCTTTTTTGTTCACTCCTTTCACGCCCATCTCTCTCGCATGCATGCTCCTTCAGGTAGCTATCACTCTCTTTTCTCCAGATCGCCCGCACGCTCACTTCATGTTGCTCCTATCCTCGCAAACATGGTCTCTCGACGTCTCCCTTGAGAAGTGTCACACTCTCCGTATCATTATAAATTACACGGTTTTCATTATCTCTCATGTCTCTACTGTTCTCTGGTATCACTCGGTACCTAAGCTTTCTTCTTCACCGCCAAACACACAGTCTCCACTCATCTTTCACTTTGTCTTTCTATCTATGGGATTCTCTCACACACCCTATATGTCTCTACATATGACTCATACCACTAAAATTACTCTCTCTATCTCTCCTGTAGACACAACATTTGTTGCGGTCTCCTTTTCGTCTCCATCCCAGACTGACATTATTCATTTGTTTACCGATCAGACAACCCCGACTACCGTCTCCTCTCTCTCTCTCTCTCACAGACACACACGCACAACTCCTACCACTAAAATGTGAATGGAAAACGAGATTTGTTATACCCAAACAAAAAAGGACTGGAGGGAGTGATTGCTTTGACATGGACGCGACCTCTCATAGCGCAGGCATTGAACCGGCACGCCAGCCAAGAGGGCCGCACTCGCTGCAGGCCCGGCAGAGCACGCCTCCTCACCACGTGCAACCAGCTTAAGACTGCCTCGCCTGCCTTCATTGAATCTGTGCGTGTGCCAGCAACACGTCCTTCCACGAGCCGGCAGGCATTTTAGGACACAAAAAATGACTAAAATATAATTAATTTACGCATGGTCTTGACTTGTTGTGCTCGCACTGGTAGCAGGAACTAGTAGAGGATTTTCTTTATTTATAACTCTCCTCACATTTTTTTGGCTTGGAAGTGAATCATGGTTGTGGACATTATGTATGAATGTGCAGATATCTGTGAACATGAGTTTCATGTGGAAGTTGAACTTGGAATGTCGGGCTTGGGTGTGAACTATACCATGCCCAATGCTTCGTCTGTTATTGTTTGGAAAGTAATTGCTATTATTACATGACCCGGAAAAAAACTTTTT
The DNA here is from genome assembly GCA_034509565.1 of Triticum monococcum. NCBI lineage: Eukaryota > Viridiplantae > Streptophyta > Magnoliopsida > Poales > Poaceae > Triticum > Triticum monococcum. Next base: position 744,810,500 of record CM067843.1, on the reverse strand, counting down.
GTACCACATAAGTAGATGCACGGACATCACAAAAGGCGTGCTGACTATATAAACATTTGAACCTAGCTATTATGAAGGAAATTTTGTATTGACAATAGTTTTAGATAGAAGGAGACGCCTAGCCTGCTCTGCCTCTGCTAGATTATTTCTGGCTTCTTCCATCTCTTCTTTGGCTTGGGTGAAGAGAGCATCTGATTGCTCTTTTCGCTTCTTCAGGAACTCAGCTACATTCTCAAGGGCTGCTGCACGCTTTCTTTCAGCCTTTACTAATGCCACGAGGACACGAACAGCTGACGACTCCACCTGGCTTGTGTGTAATCCAGCATCATCTGGGAATTTGCACCTTGTGTCTAATCCAGCATCATTAGGGAACTGGCACCTTGTGTGTAATCCGCCTCATTTTGGAAACATGATCTCGAGGTTGACCATACTTCCCTCCTCACAGGAACTGCATCCTGACATGAAGTTACTTCTTTTTTAGATCAATACTCAAAGCAACCTAGATCCATTTAGTAGAAGCCAGATAAACAGAACTCGGAGAAGTGAATTCAAAAGGAAAAAATAAATAAAAACAGACTACAAGGTGAGAACACCCACTTCCTACATCAAGCTAAAAACGAAACATTAGGACAATTAAGACTCTTCTTATTACACATCGAAGAACAACACGCTTAAGAGAAACAGAAACTACAACATATACACATCGAAGACCACGAGGCTACACGAAAGTAATTGAAAGGGTGCTACTTACCAAATCTCGTTTTACAGGTTCGGTGCAGCTCCTCTTTAACTTGCCATGCTCCTTGAAGATGTCCCGAATATCCCGTGTTTGGTCTTCATTGCTCCTCTGCATGTTCGCACTCGTGGTTTTAAAATCTCAACATGGCAAGAAAAATATACTACAAGTAATACTCGTGCATCTTGTGGGCAACATTAAAGGACTCGTCTGCCATGTTAGAGCATCTCCAACAAGATAAACTACTCATACAAATGCATCTTGATGCGTGCAACGCATGGGCATTTTGCTAGTTCTAAAAACCTTTCCATCATTTGCCACACTACTGGCTGCAGATGAAAAACCTACCCAAGCACAGCGCGATACAGGAGCGACGCACAGTTACAAGCTGATATTGTGTTGGACAATGGAGGCTATAACCAATTACTTTTACGGGAACAATAGCACCCAGGAAATTTGAAGGGTAGGTATGAACAAAATTGGAACTGCACATGTACTGCTAAGTGATTCAATACACACATTACCAATCGAGGAGGAGAACGATGGTTGTGGCGGCCTCTGTGAGTCATGGTCGGCAACGGGAGTCAGTTCATTATCCACGACGGTGGTACTTCTGCGCTTGGCGTCGGCTTCCGGGAAGCAGATCCGAGACCGTGGAAGATGATGCCGGGGAAGAGGCTCCATGTACGACGACAACGGTGGACCGGCTCCAGTGCGGCGTACAAGGTCGTCGATGAGGCAGATGCGCTGCGGTGGACGAGTGCGCCGATGTAAAGGGGAGGAGCAAGAAGGCTGCGGTGCCAGGGAGAAGTCTATTTTGCGGTGGGGATAGAAATTGGGGAGTATTCAGGTGTACTACTCTGGGTGCCGGGGTGGGGTTGGCTGGGTAGGGTGAACCTGAAGTTATGAAAACATCCCCCTACCAAGCATCATCCGTAGGCGTGTTCCGAAGGCTATGGTGGTAACTTCCCACTGCTCGAATCAGGGTCACGGGAGATTTTCCCGCCGACCTCAAAATTTTGTGACACTGGACTCCTCGTGTGGCGTGTTGAATGATTCGGCTAAGCAACTAGCGAGTAGTAGTAGTAAACTCTGCATATTAGGTTTGACCGAAGTCAAACTTCCTAAAGTTTGACCAAGTTTATAGAAAAATATAAACATTTACCATAACAAATATGTATGATGTGAAAGTACATTCAATAATGAATCTAATGGTATTTATTTGTTATTGTATATGTTAATATTTTTTGTTATAAGCTTTGTGAGAGTTTACAAAACTTGACTTTGACCGATGCTAATACACGGACTTAAATAAAAATGGAGGGAGTACACATTTGTTTTCTTAGTTTGTAGTGAACTAATCATTTGTTGAAATTGTGAAATAAATATATTAGGCTATTGACTTCGAATGTAATGGTCTATACAATTCAATAGTTACAATCATTGTCGAATCCCAAGATGTATACAAGGTCTATAGTACTTCACAATATGCTCAAACTCACATAATCCCAGCCAAATGAGAATCTAAATGCATTTCATAGTTATTACTTTGTAGGATGCAACAAGAACAACCATAACTCTATATCAGCCATTATAGAAGCAACATTTTGACATATCCCAATGTGTGAATGAAATGTGCAGAGAGAGCTTTTGAAGATGGAGCAGATAGGGCGGGAAATATTGTATGTATGTGGACGAGAGAGTAGGAGACAAACCTAACAAGACAGAGAGAGAAAGAGAGAGGAAGAAGTTAGGCCTGTGAGAAAGATGCGTACATGTAATATACATGAGATGCGTGTGCATCTGGATTCTGTATACATGGAAGGAGAAGAGACAACATGTTTGATGAGAGAGCAGGAAAAACATGGACGAGAGGGGAAGGATCTCGTGGGTTGAGGGATTGGCAATTTTGTGCAGGGGACAGAGGGATTGGTAATTTTGTGCAAGAGAGAGAGAGAGGGTGGGGGGAGGAGTCAGTCAGCCGTCGTCACATCACCCTGCTTACAAATGACCCCGCATTCTCTAGCGTGGTGTGGTCGCCGTCTTCGATCTGCTCGTTTCCCTCTTTGAAGATTGAGGTGTTGTGCATGTTGGGGTGCAAAGAAGCACAAGCGAGAGTGGTCGCCGTATAACCTTGGATGGGGATGAATTGTGTGCTCGGGGGAGTGTGTGTGTTGTGCTGCGTGTGTCTCTCTGTGTGTATGTGTGTGTGGGACGGACGAATCGAGAGAGATGGTTGTTGTGTTACGGATGCTCCTCTCTCTGTCTCTCTCTCTCTCTCTCTCTCTCTCTCACACACACACACACAAGTAAATTAGAAGACCGTTCTCTCATGTATACACAACGTATGGGCATCTATCTATGTCTCACTCATGCACGATCATTTGCACATTCACACCTCTCTATGTATGTATCACACACACACCGTCTCCACATTGCCCTTCCGCCACAACACACATATGGACACATACACATGTTCTCTCTTAGTCACACAGACAAAATCAGTATTAAAAAACTAGGGCGCACCTAAAACGTCCAAATCTAAATAAACACGAACTGGAGCTAAATTCAAATATATGGGAATATTGCAGCGTCAAGAACTTTCCCAGGAAAAAAAAGTTGAGTAATATTCGAGGATTGTTTTCACACAAACAAAAAGGTTCTGTGGATGTCCTTCGAGCACGACACGGTGACGCACCGTTCGATCAACCGCGCGGTCGCGGTTCACGCGCTTGCAAAGGATTCCGTATCGTGGCCGTGGTATTAAGGCTGGTCACAATGGGCAAAAACATAAGCTAGTAACTAATAAAAGCGATGCCTAAGTCTAATGTTTACATGTAATAGTATGGTTTTCTTTTAAGTTTGACCAACCTTATATATAAAACTATAGTAAGCTCCCACACGCGCACTCATCAATATGCCGCCGCCGCCGTTGCGCATGCTGGCGCCCGCCTGCTCCGGCCAACAATTTCTCGCCCATCACCGCCGTGTCGCCGCCATCCCTGTGCCATGAAGCCGAAGGCTCGCCCGCTCACATCGTCTGCAGTCCCTCCTCGCGATGCCGCCGCACTGCCAAGCACGCGAGCAGCTGGTGGAGCCGCGTCTATGCACGCAGCATACGAAGAGGAGGACGAGCGCGTGCTCTAGCACGCTGACGAGGAGGAACTAGCATTTCATTGTCATCTCCGTGCGCGCGTAGGAGGCGCGCATGGTGGCTGTCGCGGCGGAAGCCGGTCGCGCGCGCGTCGAGCCCACAAACCGGGTGTGGACGCGGAATCTACCTTCGAGACCTTGAATCCCACGTGGATCCTGCAATCTGAAGGAGCAATTTGGGTCAGTCGACTCATGTGAGCCGTTTGATGCAACATGGATGGCTAGAAGGGCTTCTTCCACCTCTTCTACCTTCTCCTTCCTTCGCTCGTCGAACTTCTTTCACAAATCGACTGACCCAAATTATACTACTAGTACGAACGTATTAAGTACAGTAGGAACACGAAGATACGAGCAGTAGTACCAACTGCAAGAAGAACAGTGGTAAGACATAGTACTAGTACTACTGTACGTACTAAAGAGTTCAAATAACGAGAAAGAACATAAACATAGTTCTGTTGGGGCCTCGGTACAACACACCCTTGAAAATATACTAATAAGCAACTAGTCCGCTTGACACTGTAGCAGAACCAGCATGAGCGACGGCACTGCCACCTACTTGGAGTCCGAGTCCACGTCCTCGACTTCATCCTCGTCCCTCTTCCTCTTCCTCTTTGCCGACGCTTCTTTGCTTGAACCGAACACTAGGCTCTGCTTCTTCATCCAACCCTTGTAGATATTTAAACAAAGGTAGGCATCCATTGCTGTGTACAAGATGTGATCTTCATCTAACGTCTTCGACTCCCATGCATGATGAAACTCGTGATGAGGTTTCTTCAGTTTAGCATACGAAGGATCAATCATGGCTGCTGCCAGGGTCAGCATTGAAGGTTGAGAGGAGGACATCAGGCTTGCCTTCTGGAGATTGAAGGGCTGGCCTACAACGAGACCTATCCGAGGCAGGACGTCACTGTCGTTCTTAAAGCCAACAGTAACAAATTTCACTCTTTTGTCCTTGAGGAAGTTCTTAAAATCCTGGCACTCAACGTCGGCATGGCATATGTGGTAGACCAAGCAAACATTATGTACGCAAACCTAGATCACGGTGGGCTTCTTCCTCTCTTCGTCCTTTAGATCCTTCTCTCGTCCCAGGACTGTGGTATACTCAACATCTAGCCCAGCGACCCACTCATCCGTTGAACTGATGAACATGCGTAAGCAAGCAAGGCATACTTTCACCGTCTCGGATCCACGTGTGTAGATGACGATGAACTGATCGCCGGTGATGGCTCTAACCTGGTACTCAGCAGCGACCATGGAGATTTGGGAGGCCATGGATTTTGGAGGAGGGTTAGGAGAAGTTGAACGGTTGTACCCCGCAAAAAAACTGGGAGCGAACTAATGTGAAAGGACGGGACGACTGGGAGCGAACTGTTGTAAGGTAGAAGATGGGGACGAGTAGGGCGTGCGAACGGCGTGGGGTTGCTGGCTTGCCCGGTGAATAAATGGCTGCAAGCCCCCAAAGAGTTCTCGAGAACTATGCGGGACCCACTAGATGTCATGTCTACTAGACCCATATCGTAGGCCTGACGGTATAGCTTCTGCCTGTTGGCACGCCATGCCGACACGTGGATGTAACTCCACTTAATTCCGTCAAACATCACGCTTCCCACGACCTTCGCCTCCGTCATGCGGTCGCACCCTTTGAGACTTCGACCGGCTATAAATTAGCAACTTTTTGCCTTTTTTTAGACAAGCAATTTTTTGCCTACTCCGCATGCATGATACTCCCTCCAGTCCTTTTTACTCCCGTCAACCGTTTGCAAAGTGTTTGACCAAATTTATACTTTTTTTGAACACCACCTTATATTAATTAACCAGCCACACCAGTACACTCATTCGATACAATATTCACCACACAGGGCAGTACGTTATTTACAAGAATACCATCTAATCTATTGTCAAAGCTATACTTAGCGATTAAGTGTGCCACCTTATTGGCCGAACGGATAATCTTTGACAATTGAAGATTGTTGATCAACTTCGAGATGCTCAACGCTTTCATCTTCAGGTCACGCATAACAGATCTGTCAACGCTTTGACAGGCATCAATGAAATCCCACGAACAATTTATACTAAAATATCAATATCTACAATACTCCCAAAACACTTAGGCACGGTGCATTAACTTCTACCTCGTTTCTTGTTTCTTGACATATCAACCAATAGGATATGTGGGTGTGCATGCTTTTAATGACTTGAGACTACCAAACACGACATGCAGTGGTTACTTCATTGCATGCAATGCTATTAATTAGCAATTAAACATTAAGATCTCTCGTTTTCCCCTCCTCCTTGGTCACAGTGCACAATCTAAGATGACTTGCTCACCTAGACGGAGGGAGTACTGATTATAATGAGTACTCCCTCCTTCCATCTATATAGGGCCTAATGCGTTTTTCAAGACCGCCTTTGACTATTGATAAAATTAATACTACATGACATGCATAATGTGAAAATTATATCATTGAAAGCTCCTTTCACATACGAATTTGATGATGTGCTTTATGTAAGTTGCATGTCATATATTATTGCTCTAACATTTGGTCAAAGTTAGCCTCGAAAAACGCATTAGGCCCTATATAGATGGAAGGAGGGAGTATAAGAACTACGTTTTATAATGAGTGTAAAAATATTGATTTGACATTGTGAATGTTGACACAATGTGGAATAGTTTTTGAAGTCTACAAGAGTACTCAACTAGTCCTGTCGTTCTCCACAAAAAAATGTGTTTACCAATGCATGCATGAACTCTAGTTACTCTAACCACCCTCTCTTCTTTAATTCTTTGCCACATCAGCATGTTTGCTATTCTCGTGTGCATGATACCAGCTAAGATACCACCATTATGGCCAGCCTTAATCATCGCATGCAATAATTTAGTGCTCCTTGAAATATGAACATGTGTGGGGCGTATTTGTTTTTAATGACTTGAGACTATACCTAGCCTGGCATGCAAGATGACTTATTATGCACCGTTCCCCATAACTGCGGGAAGCCTGTTCGTCTCCAAATTTTTTCCTCTCCATGTGTGGAAACAATATGCCTGCCAAACTCTCCTTCTCCCTCCGGCGGTCCCACCACTCCACCTCGTGTGAAAAATTCTGCATGCATGACTCTACTCCCCCCACGCTCGTCCAATCTGTTGTGACCAGCAATATTTCCACCCCTTCGCTCCCCCGTAATTTACTCCAACAAATATGCCCATGTAGCTGTTACTTAACTGCAGGTGCATTCGGTCACTGATATATGGGCCCAATAGGGGTCTAGCCCACATGTCAGTGACGCAACTGGACCGGCAGTTAAGTCAGTGAAGCTCAGTCCATATCTTATGTAGGTGTCCCATTGCTTGCTATAAATACTGTGCCTCCCACGACATCGCTATCTCTTCCCCCTCACGTTCATGTTAATCGCTATCTCCTCCCCGTCCCTCTCACGTCGACCACCATGGCATCGCCCCTCCCAAGCCCTAGGAGCCCCTCGCTGCACCACACAGATGGTCATGCGTCGCCGTTCCGTTCCTCGTCGCCACTACTCGAGGAGGACGCGTCGGTGTTCCACTCCTTGCCGCTACGTGACGCGTCGCGTTCCGTTCCTCGCCGCCACCAGTCGAGGAGGACGCATCAGCGTTCCGCTCCTCGCCGCGACGCGTCAAGGTGGACGCGTTGGTGTTCCCAATCTCGCCAGCACGCGCGCCGGAGGACGCGTCGGCTCCCCGCTACACGAGGAGAACGCTGCTCCGCCCGCCAAGCCCCCCCCAGCCTTGAGGAGCTTTGGAAAGAAATGGATGTCGCCTTGTGGGAGGATTTGCCTCCAGGAGAGCGCGCCAAAATAGAGGCGGAGAAGAAGGCCGAGGAAGAGAAGCACACCGCGGAACAAGCTACCTAGGAGGCCTATGTCGCGTCCGAGAGAGTCGGGCAATTGGCTCTTTGGCAGAAGGCTCGTGCGAGGGCCATGAGGGTGGCGGAGGACGCCCGTGCCGACGCCCTGAGTGCAGTCGGGCCCAAGCACATCATCTATGTTTGGCGGTACGTGGACCGGGTGCACACTTCCAGCGAGGAGGAGTACCTATTGGCACCGGATCACCACACCGGTGAGATCGCGCTCGCCCGCCGGCAAGCCGCCAATCAGCACCTCGCGAGTTGCGAGGCTGAGGAAGAGGCGTTGTGTCGGCGCGCTGGGAAACGGCCGCGCACCAGGGCACTCGTGGCGCGCCGCAAGCGCTCCTGCGAGCGTCGTGGCTTTTAGGAGGAGTATAATTTTTGTTTCGTAAGGCGATCAAATTAGTTTTGGGACACAAATGATAAATCCCGAACGTTCAGGAATTTTTAGCGTCCTTAATTAAGTATGTAAAAGGGAAAGTTTGGAAACCTTGTGTATTCGTACGCATTTTGCAAGTACGTGCTTATAGCACAAACTTTACTATATACTATCGCACTACACGTCTCTCTCAATATATGCTTGTAGACTGTACCACTCCCTCCGTCCAGGTCAATAAGTCATCTTCGGTTGTGCACTGTGACCAAGAAGGAGGGAAGACTTATACACCTAGATGGAGGTAGTACTACTATTACTTATGTACGTGCAAATGCACGTTTTAACATTACGATGCAGTTTTTGTAAAAGTAGAAAAACATCACTAGTCAAGCGGTTTGATTGTTTACTTTTAGCTTCCTTCTCTGTGGTTATTTCTCTGTTGTACTTTGTACGGAGTATCTCACTGATTGGAAAGGCATGCAAATTCCCAAACCGCTTCCTACACCCTGTATCTCACTGGTTGCCGGCGTTGACGTTGTCGCCCATGTCGTCGAGGATGAGGTTGCCGAGGTCGGGGAAGAAGTCGTCGTTCACAACTAATCATGTGGACTAGCATAGTAGTAGGATACAGAGTAGAAGAATGAATTCTACCACGATTTTGAACAAGAAGGACAGAAACACATACGGTGCAACGGGAGCAGCACCGTTGGCGTTGAGGTTGTCGCCCATGTCCAAACACCATGTAGACACGGTCTTTGAGCACGGTTCGTAGTCGTTCCACGCTTGGGCATTGAAGTTTGTAACTATTTTAGATAAGAATATACTACTCCTCCGGTGCTAGTAACAGAGCAGAGTCCTACTCTACTACTCTACTCAGGCAAGTTAGGGCATAGCATTGTAGGGAGTACCAGTACTGTGATCACTCAAGCAAGTTGTCTGGCATCGACATGACCCTACACTGCTGGTATGTGTCTCGTAAGTCAAGCGGCATGATATAGCCATCATCACCCGTCCACTTCCTACAGCACATATTCGCTTCTCCATCTTTGTCCGCACATAATCTCGTCCAATCTTCCATCCCCGCTAAGGCGCCTCCCCCCCTCATCCGAAACCCAAGCACTAACAATGGCAGAACCGAGCAGCGTCCGCTGAAAGAGTGGCTGGAATTCGCTCCCCACAGAGGTAATCAAGCTCATTGTTTCGCGTGTGGACAATCTCAATACCATGCCGCTCGCCACGTGCTCGTCGGGGCTATACCGTTTACTCAAAGCCCTCAGGCCCGAGCTTTTTAAGCCAGCTCCTTGCTTGCTGATGCCGCCTGATCTTCAGAAACGGCATTTCACACAGCATAACGATCGTAGGGTGGCGAGCATCAACCCCCTTGACTGTGATCCGATCCCCGTCAGCCTCAACTACATTAACGGTATGTACTGGGTCCGCATGAACACGTCTTGGATGGTGCTCGTTGACGGTCGCGGCAGATGGATGCTCGTGGAGGTCTACACCAGACGATTGATCCCCTTCCTTCGATTAACACCGCACTGCTTTGGCACCGCGGCCCAGAATACTCGGAATCTTAAAGTAGCCAACATGATACCAAGTTTGATTTTCTCAAGGTTGTAATCTGCCAAGTGCCCACAAGATCTGCAAATTATAAAGACTTCAGGCTAATTGCGTTCTTCAACCGCGGTCTCGCCTATCTGACAGGTCACTGCGGTAAGTGGATAAATCTGCACGTCCATCGCAGGATCATACATCCTCCATGGTTCTCTGATGCCATTGAACACAAGGGCTTCATTTACGCTGTCGACTCCTTCTATGGCTGGACGTATTGCTGGCCTACTCCAGTCATCGCTACAAACGGCTGTTATAGCAGTATTTTACTTTCCTATGATATCATGATGGCTTGCTTATATTACTGTCAACATTTGCTGAAAAAATATTCATGCTCATAACATGCTGTTCTTAAGATTGACTAAACCAAGAGCCCTTTTTTATTTGACTCCAACTTGATATGATGTTGTAGGCCGCCTGGTGTCCCTACCCTTCATAATCCCAGAACCTTTCAAAGAAAAGCGGCATGGCAGTTGCAGGTGGTTCCTGACTCGATCAGATGACAGCGAAAGATTGATGATCATTCGCACGTACCGGACGTGTTGTTTCGCGGAATACAATCACAATCACTGCATGGTATTTGAGCAGGATCAAAGCTTCTTTGGGCCTTCAGGAATTTTTGACTGGAGGCTGGTAAGTAACCTTGGTACACGCTCTCTGTTTGTTGGACTGGATTATCCGATTAACCAGGAGATAAACGACGGCAAGGATCATGATGGCAGCGTGGTTTCGTTCATCAGGCAAAATTGTGTGTACACAACGTACCATGCGTCTCTGCATGCACCATACCCTGATATGTGCCGCCACGCTCTGCAGCCCAAAGTAGGAGAGAGGGTCGCAAGTATCAGACTTCGACCTGCTGGTTGGAGTTTCCCCTGTCAGGCACCCATCTGGTTCAAGCCGTCATCCAATCTCCACAGCTTAATATATAGTAACGTCTAACTGAGCCAGTTAGTTAGATGCGTACACTTGGTGTAGTAGGATCTTTATTTAGTTTGATGCATCCACTTGTTCTTTTTTGGTAGCCCTTTTGTAATGATGGCTAATGTTTGGTTTGGAAGAGAGAGCTGCGTCTTCACTCTTCTAGCCTGCTTACTGCTTCTGTTGCACCCCCAGCCCTGGTTGCTGCTGCTGCAGTTTTCAATGTACAATCAGTAGTATATTTCGTCTGTTGGTTGAATAAATGTGTTGTTAGAATGACAAACACAATGTTTTGGAAGTCCTTGCACGGTTCGATCCTTTAGTGCCCCGTACCGTACGTAGCGCATACTATTTATCATACGGAACACATTTTTTTTGAAACTCGGAACACATTTTCCACTTGTTGATAACATGCAGCCCACTACTGAAGGCCCAATAGAGAAGCCCATAATTAACTGGAAGGGATGCTCTCACATGAATCCGGCCCAGGTACATGCTCATGGTCCCCTAAACATAAATAAGTAAATAAATAAATAAATAAAGCTAAATGCTCATGCACCAGTTCTTTGGGAAAATAGGTAGCCCAGTATTTCTTTTTAAAGAATACCCAAGCTAGGCCTATTTGTTTTCTCCAAATTACTGGGCTGCAAATCTTTCAAGACGAGGAGGGATGCATTCCGGCCTAGCTTAAGAGTATGGTCAATGTCTGTTAAAAGTAATATCAAAAGGGGTTGAAAATTCCAAAAAATTTATATCAAATGGGATATAAGTTTCTTTTTTTCTTTTTGTTCTTCACTGATATCTTATACGTATTTCATTGGATTTAACATGACATAGTACTAATTTATTTTTAAATTTGTTTTAGTATGGCTATTAATTTTTGGATTAAGAATATTTTGTTCCCCAGCAAAAATTTGCGAATTTTCAAAATTTCCCACATATTTAGTTAATTTTTTGACCCTGGTACTGACCAGAAAATGGCCAGCAATTGTAAAAATGGAAACTGGGCTGCAATAAATTCCATATGAATTAGGAAATGAGTAAAAATTATAAAAATAATAGCAAATGGGCTGTACACGCCACAGATTTTGAGGCTGACTTGTTTACGCAAAGCTTTGTCAGTGAACACATGATTCTAGTAGCAGTTAGTGTTGGATGTCCATCCAACGGCCGACGTGCTTCTTCAATCTCTGATCTTCCCGCTCTAGCCGCCTAAACTAGCGCCGGCGGGACTGCCTGCTCCCTCCTCTTTTGGCCCGTTGTGATGCCGCGTAGGCTTCCACGGCCCACCCTACTCCCTCCGTTGGCCTGGCCGCACGCAATCAACTGCCTCCTTATTACGCGAAAAAATGATTCCTCCCACTGACATCTGGGGCGCACCGGTTGGGAGGCTGACCTGTGGGCCTACTAAGTTGACGTGTACGTAGGGCTTGTCAACTTAGTCAACAAACAATTCTAGCAGCAGTAACCATTGGATTTGAATCAAACGGTCCTGCTGCTTCTTCAATCGCTGCTCTTCTTGCACCAGCCGCCCAAACCAGCGCCGGGGAGACCGCCTGCTCCTGCCTCCAGTGGCCGGCTATGCTGCCAATGAGGCCTCATCGCCCCCTACTACTCCCACCGCTAGCCAGGCCCTGCGGCGACGGCAGCCTCACACCGCAGCCGAACCAGTGATCCCTCGTACTCCTCTCCGCGTGGGCATCTACTGCCGCGTCTTCCCTGGCTCCGCATCGTCCCCTTCTTAGGCCTCGCCGTCATCCACCGCCTTGGTGCTGTCAGCGCGGCGTGGTCAACGACATTCCATCGGAAGAGTACTGTACGTGGAGAGGCTGACAGCTGGGTCCACGGCCACAACCCAGTTTTTTTTGTGATTTGCCAAGTAAGTCACTTTGTCAGGCCTGTTGGGCTACAAATCTTTCAAGACGAGGAGATCTTTCATTCGGCTGGCCGAGAAAATGGCCCATCAGTAATGAGAAATGGGCTGTACATTTTTAAAACACATCAAACCGGCAATTAGTTTCAAATATCTTTTTTTCATTTCGAGATTTTAAATTACATTAATTTTTATGCGTGGAGAATTTGTTGGATTTTATATTGATATACATTTATTTTTAAAATCAGTTTGAATGTGAGTCGAAATTTTTGGATTAAAAACAGTTCGGACCGCACTGAAACATGCAAAATTTCATATAATTTTTTCACCGTGGCCACAATATGGGTTGTAATGCTAACAAAAAGAATATGGGCTCCAAAAAAACCTTAATAATTAGCAAATGGGCTGTAAATTATTAGAAATAATGGCAGATGGGCTGTATGCTGTTTTCCACAGATTTGAGGCTTTCCTAAAAAAAGGTTGACACACAAGCAGTGACTGTTAGATGGCCATCCAACGGCCGTCGTGCTTCTTCAATCTCTACTCTTCCTGCTCCAGCCGCTCAAACAGGCGCCGGCAGGACTGCCCGCTCCCTCCTTCCCGCGGCCGGCTCTGCTGCCATGCAGGCCTCACCGCCCCACCGTACTCCCATCGCTGGCCTAGCCATCCCTCTACTCACCCACACCTGCTGTTATTCTCCAGCGACGGCAGACGAACCAGTAAACCCTCATACAGTCGTACTCCCCTTCGCGTGGGAAACAACTGTCGAGTCTTCCCTGCCTCCGTGTCGTTCCCTTCCTAGGCCTCGCCGTCTTCCACCGCCCCGGTGCTCTCGGCGCGGCCTGGTCAATGTGGTCAATGACCGACATGCATCTGAAGTGGACTTTACGTGGAGAGGCCGACAGCTGGGTCCATGGCCGCACGCAAGGAAATGCCTCCTTTTTACGCTCAAAATAATGATTCCTCCACCTGACATTAGGGACCCACCGAAAGGGCCTTTGTATTTCACGAAAAATGTTACCGCCGCTAACAACTCGGACCCACCAGCTATATCTTCGCACACAAGGAAGTGCCTCCTTATTACGCACAAAAAATGAATACTCCCCCTGTTAGCTGGGACCCAGTATAGTGGCAAGTTGACTTGTGGGCCTACTAAGTTGACGGGGATGGAGGGCTTTGTCAACTTAGTCAATATGCACGATTCTAGCTCCAGTGACCGTACGATGTCCATCCAACGGCCATAGTGCTTCTTCAACCTCTGGTCTTCTTGCTCTAGCCGCCCAAACCAGCGCCGGTCGTGCCTCGTGCTCCTGCCTCCTGTGGCCGGCTGCGATGCGGCGGAGGCCTCACTGCCCCTACTACTCCCACCGCTGGCCAGGCCATCCCTCTACTCACCCACACCCCCTATTATTCTGCGGCGATGGCAGCCTCACACCGCAGCGAACCAGTGAACCCTCGTACTCCTCTACACGTGGGCATCCACTGCCGCGTCTTCCCCGGCTCTACGTTGTCCCCTTCCTAGGCCTCGCCGTCGTCCACCGACCTGGTGCTCTCGGCGTAGCGTGGTCAATGTGGTCAAGGAACGACTTTCATCGGACGTGGACTGTACGTGGAGAGGCTGACAACTGGGTCCATGGCCGCAGTAAGGAAGTGCCTCCTTATTACATCAAAAATAATTATTCCTCCACCTGACAACGGGACCCACTGGACGGGCCACCGTATTTCGCCCCCTGACTGCTGGGACCCACCAGCTACATCTTCGCACGCAAGGAAGTGCCTGACAGTCGGGACCCACCTGGTCGAAGCGTACGTAGCATTGTCATTCTGGTCGCGAACATGTACGTACATATATACTGGTCGATGTAGAGGCGCGCACGTGTCGTAGTAGAGGTGGCCAGGGTGCAAGAAAGAAAATACGGCCACGTATGTGTACATACGGGCGGGGTCTCAAACGCCTACTCGCGCATACGTATGGCAAGGGCTCGTGTACATGGCTGGGTCGGAACGGAGAAACAACGTCGTCGTGTTCATGGGGAGGCAATGGAATGCGTCGTGTTCATGGGGAGGCAACGGAATGCGTCGTGTTCATGGGGAGGCAACGGAATGCGTCGTGTTCATCGGGAGGCAACAGAACGCGTGGGAGCCAACCGGCCGGGTCGGAACGGAATGCGTTTCCGTGTTCATCGGGAGGGCTTGGACAGAACAGGCGATGGAAACGAGGCCTGGCATACTGCACAACGGAGGAAACGAACCTCCTACGTTCGGAACGGGGTCCTGTTGTTCGGGAGGGGTCTGGCGTACCGCAAAATGGAGGAAACGGACCTCCTACGGTCAAAACGGGGGTCCTGTTCGTCGGGAGGGGTGTGGCATACTGCAAAACGGAGGAAACAGACTTGTGTTGGAGCGCTATGGTCGAAACGGGGGTCCTGTTCATCGGGAGGGGTGTGGCATACCGCAAAACGGGACTCCACGAGATACTGTTCATCTCCACCGTCGACCCCCTCCAGCCTCCATGAGCTACTGTTCATCCACCGTCGACCTCCTCTAGCCTCTACCTATGACTGTTCATCCACGAGGTCCTGTTCATCCAGCCTCCACCGCGCGCTACTCCACCCGCTACTGTTCAACCAGCCCTCTCCACGGGCTCCTGTTCAACCACCCCTCCACGGGCTACTGTTCATCCTGCCCTCCACCATCTACTGTTCATCCAGCCCTCCACGGGGTGGTCCTGTTCATCCAGCTCTCCATGGGGTCGTGTTCATCCAGCCCCAACCGGCTCGATCGATCGGGGTCTTGTTCATCCAGAGGCAACACCACGGGGTCCTGTTCATCCACCCCACCGGGTACAATTCATCCAACCCCCCCGCAAAGCTCACTGTTCATCCAGAGGCAGCATCGACCGGCTTCAGTTAGCAGCAGTAGCGAAGGAATCGCTCGATCAGGTTTAGTTAACAGCCATCGATCGATCGCTCGTGTTCAGTAACGCGTAGCCTACAGTGCGATCGCCCGGGTTCAGTTAGAGCCCAACGCCTCGCTCGGGTTCAGTTAGAGCCAACACCTCGCACACACGCACGTACGTGTACGAGAGAAACGCGCATGGCTCGGCCCCGACCTCCCACCGCAACCGGGCACTCCCCGAAATTTTCCTCACCCTCGCTTCTACCATGGTTTTTTCCGTCATGGACGGCCCAAAGAATGTCATGCAGCTGCGTCTCCGGCCCGCCCAGGACGAAAAGCCCATTTTCTGTCATGATTTTTTGTCATAGAAGTAGGAGCCCACCACATCTATGATGATACCGGGTTTTGTCACAATTATCGTCATAGAAGTGTCATATGTATGACAGGAAATTTTTTCGTTCAACCCAAAATGTCACGGATGTGTCTTTTTTTTGTAGTGTAGGCGAGGCTTCTGCTGAGCTCCTGAGTTATACCTCCCTTGTCCATACTTCCTCTTATGGTCCTCAATCTGCTGGTGCTTCCCTTCAATCATAAGAGCCTTATCTACAAACTCTTGGTAGTTGGTGAATGTTGCCACCATCAACTGCATACTCATCTCATCATTCAGCCCTTCCATGAACTTCCCCTGCTTTGCGGCATCTGTGGCCACATCATCAGAGGCATAGCGAGATAACTTGCTAAACTCATCCTCGTACTGAGCCACAGTACGGTACCCCTGGCGTAAGTTGCGAAACTCACGCTTCTTCAAATTTGTGGCTCCAGTTGAGACATGGGCCGTACGGAAGGCTTGCTGAAATTGGTCCCATGTCACCGTGGCTATGGGGTAGGTGACAGTGTAATTCTCCCACCACGATGCTACTGGTCCATCAAACTGATGTGCGGCAAAACACACCTTCTCAGCATCGATACATCCTACAGTGGTTAACTCCCTTCCAATCCTACTGAGCCAATCATCTTCTACTATAGGCTCGGTGCTACTGGAAAACACTGGCAGCTGCAACCTCAGAAAACGGGCTAAGTTGTTAACTGGTGGTGGTAGTGGTGGATTCTTGTTGTTGTTGTTGTTGTTGTTGTTGTTGTTGTTGTTGTTGTTGTTGTTGTTGTTGTTGTTGTTGTTGTTGCCTTGGTTCTGAACTAACAACTACGTTAGGGTATTTTGCTGCTGGATCAACTGAGTGAGCTCCAGTGGGAAAGCAAATCCGGGGTCACGTCTCGGAGGCATCTGATGGGTTTAGAGGGGAGAGATTAGAATAGAATGAGGTCTAACGAGAAAGCACTACCCATATGCACATGAGACAAACACAAACATTTCACTCAATCAATCAATCAAGTCATACAATCGGTCTAACTATTGCAAAAGTGCTCGGACTACTCTATTTACATGGTGGAATACTACTACTGATGTGGTGGTCTACTAGAAATATTCCTCGGTTGCAGACTCCATGATATCTGCTCCAGCTTCGTCTTCAAAGTCATCATCGCTCAGGTCAGAGTCGGTGTCGTCGATGATGATGTAGTCTTCCGGGCGAATCTCCTTGGGTTCTTTGTCTTCTTCTACTGGTGTGGGGTCTCCCATGAATATTCCGATCTTCTTAATCAGGTCGTCATTCTTCTCCACTAGTACGATGATTTCCTCCTCATAATCTTCATGTGTAGCCTTGAGTTCTTCCTCGAGTTCCGCAATCCTAGTCATTGCCTTCTTCGGATCTATCATGTCTACGCACACCTGGTTCTCCTGGCGTTGAATGTGTTGGTTTAGTTCCTGGATGAAAGCTGCAATTGATCTATCCTTCCTGGTGCCGATCATCTCCCATTGCTCGTCTCAGCGTCCACAGATCTGGTAGATAGTGTCTTTGAGCTCCTTTTGATAAACTTCTCCAATGCATCCCATGGTGATGTGAGCTGCCATACTCTTTCCTAAACTCCAGGTTGGTGCATCGAATGAAAACTCTATGGGTTTAGTGACTGGTGTGAAGGTCCTTCCTGGAACTTGAACTTGAATCATCCATTGCTCCTCTTCTGGTAAGGTGGCGTTGTATGTCCCGGTGAAGCTTGGTATTCCTATGTTCAGGTACCTAGTGACTTCCTTCAAGTGTCGTCCAAAAGGTGCTTCTTCATCCGGTTGTGCAAACTTGTTCCTTGCGTCCGCCATCCTAAAGAGTACAAAATGGAGAGGAGTTAGAAATGAGAAGAGAATAGTGATCTATGGCTTTTAGCTTAGTGGTCGTGTCCTACACTCAGCGTGTGCTCTGATACCATCTTGTAGCGACCCGACCTCAACTGGTCAAGTCTCTGTGCTTCAGTGTCATCCCTGGATCGGTAATGCTGACACACACAGTACTCGAGGATTTATAACAGAGTAGCAATCACACACTTATACATCGAATGTCTCCAAATAGAACTTATTACAATAAATATGGCTTAAGGCCATCTAACACGATAACAACGGAAGGCTTGGAAGATAAAGTGAGTCCATCAACTCCAACGACATAGGTGAGCTGCACGGCAACGACCTAACGAACCTTACTCCTCGTCTGAAAAGTCTGCAACATAATACGTTGCATCCCGAAAATGGGTCAGCACATGGAATATGCTGGCAAAATAACACAGTAGAGCAAGAACAGAATAATGCTATCACTACATGCATATTTGGCTGGTGGAAAGCTCTATGGTTATAGTTTTTGCGAAAAGCCAATTTTTTCCTACAACAAAGGAATATATTTTAAATTCAACTATCATGGTAGTTGAAACATCATTGAGAAGGTTCCTCCAACTCAATCCCGATTAAGGTAATTATCAGCTCAACAATATTAATTTAGAGTGATGAGATACTTAAGATACTCCAAGTACTAGATACTCAAGATTGTCCATAACCAGGGACACGACTAACCATCATTAGTTTATACACTCTGCAGAGGTCTGCGCACTTTTCCCCACAAGACTCGATCTCCTCTGTTGGTTTTCTCACACTACATGGTGTTTGAGAAACGGATGACCGAGACACAGTCTTTCAGAAACATTAACTCTCTACTCTGGGCAGACCATACCAAAACTACAATCCCACTACCTGCTGATCCACCTCTTCAAGAGCTTCACGTAACTTACTCAACTATGCTAGAGCCCATAATAGCTTGTGGCTGCACACGGAAGTTTCCAGCATGAATCATCTCAGTTCCCTTTGAGCCTGGGTGGCGGTCCATAGGAAGACCACACAGGTACTCCGGGATTACCAAAAAATACAGGCAACACTGGGTACTCCAGGTGCCTCAGTCCACCCAGATGTGTATTTAAGTTGCCACCTTAAGTTGAACCATTAATTATCAATCTCACATCTGTCATGGATTTCACTCACCCAAACCTCGTCTACGAGCATAGCATAGTAATATAAGCAACGCGTAGAAGTAACTCCCAAGGGTTAGAATGTAACAGGGTAATAGGTTCTACCTCATCAACTACTTCCCAACCCACATGTTAATGACATCCTAACCATGCAATGTTTGAGCATTGGTACTAATGCATAAAAACTAGGTGATAAAGCGGTATGATCAAAGTGTTACTTGCCTTGCTGACGATCCGCGTAACCTAGAGACTCCAAATAACACGCTTCGCACTCCGGAAATTCTATCGCAAACAAACAATACTTACATAAGCAATCAAGCAAATAAATCACGGGTAAAACTCATATAAGAAGATCTAACCAGAAAGTTCAACTTAAGAACTCCGGTTTGCAAAAAGAATCAAATCGAACGGAGCAACGAAACTCAAATGGCGAAAGAAACAATATCCGTTTACTAATCTGGACCTAAGTCAAATTTAATGTAGCAAAAACTTGTGCATGTTGGTTAAGCGTAAAGAGGTCTCAAGACGAAGATCTAGGCGCTCGAATCGCCTGATTCCGACTAACGAGCAAAAAGATAAACTAGAACGAAAATCGGATCAGAAATCGTGATCAGAAATAATCGCGGAATAATCCGATAAAAGAAAACTGACGAACAGGCTAACGAATGAGCGTTCGTTATCTGTAACTAACGAGCGAAAACCATTCGTTAAAACAAACGTACGGACGAACATCCGCTAAAAAGAAAAACCGACGAACCAAAAAAAACGAGTTTGGGTTTTCTAAAAAAAACCGGATCGGTTTTCTTTAAAAAAATGGCGGTCTACCTCATCGGTCCGGTGAGGTATGGCGGCCAAGGCATGAGGGGGCGCGGCAGCGGGCAGGCGGCGGTGAGGCGGGCATGCGGCGGCCCGGGCGCGGCAGGCGGCGGCGGCGGCTGCGGTGGCTTGGGGCGAGGCGGCGGCGGCGGTGGGTGGCGGTGGCCGGGGGGCGGTATTTAAGGGGAGGGGGTGCCTTGGGGGAGGGGGCAAAGGGCGGCGGCAATGGAGTCTGGTCCAGCTCGGGGCATGGCGGCGTCGGTCTCCTAAGGGAGACGGCGTCGCGGGGAAGATGGGCCAGCGGCTGGGCTTCGGCCCAGTTAGCCCAGGCATTTTTTTAAATAATTCCGCCCAAACTAAAAAAGATCCTAGAAAATAAAATAAAATTCTAAAAATGCCAAAACAAATTTTCTCCGTCTAAATAAAATATTTAGAATGAGATGAACATTTTCTTGGCCCTAAAATGCAATTTTTGAAAACGTGCAATTTTTCAAATGCAAACAAAATTGAAAATAAAATCCAAAATAAAACAAATACTGATTTTAATATTTTCCTCCAATATTTCATTTATTTTGGAGAAATCATGTTATCTCCTCTCATATATTTTAATATGAAATTTTTTCGGAAATAAAAGTAATTAAAACCAAAATCCTCATTTCAAAATTTGATAAGAAAAATTAAATTTGAAAACCGGGGAAATCCCCAACTCTCTCCGAGGGTCCTTGAGTTGCTTAGGATTTCGAGGAACGCAAGACGAAATGCAATAAAATATGATATGCAAGAATGATCTATGTATAACATTCCAAATTGAAAATTTGGGATGTTACATTCTCCCATTGCAAGAAAGATCAATCTAGTAGGCGAAACCAAACTGATAATTCAAAGAGACTTGCAAAGGTAAACCAATCATACATAAAAGAATTCCGAGAAAATTCAAATATTGTTCATAGATAAACTTGATCATAAACCCACAATTCATCGGATCTCGAGAAACACACCGCAAAAAGAAGAGTTACGTCGAATAGATCTCCAAGAGAATCGAGGATAACTTTGTATTGAGATCCAAAGAGAGAGAAGAAGCCATCTAGCTACTAGCTATGGACCCGAAGGTCTGAAGTAAACTACTCACACATCATCGGAGGGGCCATGGAGTTGACGTAGAGGACCTTCGTTATCAATGCCCCCTCCGGCGGAGCTCCGGAAAAGGCCCCAAGATGGGATCTCTTGTGTACAGAAGGCTGCAGCGGTGGAAATAGGGTTTCATGGTGCTCCTGGATGTTTGCGGGGTACATGGATATATATAGGAGGAAGAAGTAGGTCGGTGGAGCAACAAGGGTCCCACGAGGGTGGAGGGATCGCCCAGGGGGGGGGTGGGTGCGCCCCCTGCCTCGTGGCCTCCTTGTTGATTGGTTGACGTCCACTCCAAGTCCTCTGGATCACGTTTGTTCCAAAAATCACGTTCCCGAAGGTTTCATTCCGTTTGGACTCCGTTTGATATTCATTTTCTACGACACACTGAAATAGGCAAAAAAACAACAATTTGGGCTGGGCCTCCGGTTAATAGGTTAGTCCCAAAAATAATATAAAAGTGTAAAATAAAGCCCATTATCATCCAAAACAGATAATATAATAGCATGAAACAATCAAACATTATAGATATGGTGGAGACGTATCAAGCATCCCCAAGCTTAATTCCTGCTCATCGAGTAGGTAAATGATAAAAACAGAATTTTTGATGTGGAATTAATGCTTCCTAACGTATTTCTCAATGTAATCTTTTTATTGTGGCATGAATGTTCAGATCCAAAAGATTCATGATAAAAGTTTAATATTGACATAAAAATAATAATACTTCAAGCATACTAACTAAGCAATCATGTCTTCTCAAAATAACATGGCCAAAGAAAGTCCATCCCTACAAAATCATATAGTTTGGTCATGCTCCATTTTCGTCACACAAGAATGCTCTCATCATGCATAACCCCGATGACAAGCCAATCAATTGTTTCATACTTTAGTAATCTCAAACTTTTTTCAACTTTCACGCAATACATGCGTGTGAGCCATGGATATAGCACTATAGGTGGAATAGAATATAATGAAGGGGGTTTTGTTGAGAAGACAAAAAGGAGAAAGTCTCACATCGACGCGGCTAATCAATGGGCTAGGGAGATGCCCATCAATTGATGTCAATGCAAGGAGTAGGGATTGCCATGCAACAGATGCACTAGAGCTATAAATGTATGAAAGCTCAACAAAAGAAACTAAGTGGGTGTGCATCCAACTTGCTTGCTCATGAAGACCTAGGGCACTTGAGGAGGCCCATTGTTGGAATATACAAGCCAAGTTCTATAATGAAAAGTTCCCACTAGTATATGAAAATGACAAAACAAGAGACTCTCTATCATAAAGATCATGGTGCTACTTTGAAGCACACGTGTGGAAAAAGAATAGTAGCATTGCCCCTTTTTATTTCTTTTTGTTCTCCCCTTTTTTTGGGCCTTCCTTTTTTTATTTGGCCTTTTTTTGGGACAATGCTCTATAAATGGTGATCATCACACTTCTATTATTTACAACTCGATACTAGAACAAGATTTGACTCTATATGAATGCCTTCGGCGGTGTACTGGGATTGCGATGAATCAAGAGTGACATGTATGAAAAAATTATGAATGGTGGCTTTGCCACAAATACGATGTCAACTACATGATCATGCAAAGCAATATGACAATGATGTTGTGTGTCATAATAAAAGGAACGGTGGAAAGTTGCATGGCAATATATCTCGGAATGGCTATGGAAACGCCATAATAGGTAGGTATGGTGGCTGTTTTGAGGAAGATATAAGAAGGTTTATGTGTGATGGAGTGTATGGTATCATGGGGTTTGGATGCACCGGCGAAGTTTGCACCAACTCTCAAGATGAGAAAGGGCAATGCACGGTACAGAAGAGGCTAGCAATGATGGAAGGGTGAGAGTGCGTATAATCCATGGACTCAACATTAGTCATAAAGAACTCATATACTTATTGCAAAAATCTACAAGTCATCAAAAACCAAGTATTACTCTCATGCTCCTAGGGGGATAGATTGGTAGGAAAAGACCATCGCTCGTCCCCGACCGCCACTCATAAGGAAGACAATCAAATAACACCTCATGTTTCAAATTTGTTACACAATGTTTACCATACGTGCATGCTACGGGACTTGCAAACTTCAACACAAGTATTTCTCAAATTCACAAATACTCAACTAGCACAACTTTGATATCACTATCTCCATATCTCAAAACAATCATCAAGTATCAAACTTCTCTTAGTATTCAATGCACTTATATGAAAGTTTTTATTATGCCTAAAAGCAAATTGCCATGTTGTTCTAAAGGACTTTCAAAATAATATAATTTAAGCATGAGATATCAATTATTTCTATAAAATAAACCACCACTGTGCTGTAAAAGATATAAGTGAAGTACTAGAGCAAAAACTATATAGCTCAAAAGATATAAGTATAGCACATAGAGTATTCTAATAAATTCCAATTCGTGTGTGTCTCTCTCAAAAGGTGTGTCCAGAAAGGATGATTGTGGTAAACTAAAAGACAAGTACTCAAATAATACAAGACGCTCCAAGCAAAACACATATCATGTGGCGAATAAAAATATAGCTCCAAGTAAAGTTACCGATGAACAACGACGAAAGAGGGGATGCCTTCCGGGGCATCCCCAAGCTTAGGATTTTTGGTGTCCTTGTATTTTACCTTGGGGTTCCATGGGAATCCCCAAGTTAGGCTCTTGCCACTCCTTGTTCCATAATCCATCAAATCTTTACCCAAAACTTGAAAACTTCACAACACAAAACTTAAAAGAAAATCTTCGTGAGCTCCGTTAGTAAAAGAAAACAAACCACCACTTCAAGGTACTGTAATGAACTCATTATTCATTTATATTGGTGTTAAACCTACTGTATTCCAACTTTTATATGGTTTATAAACTCTTTTACTAGCCATAGATTCATCAAAATAAGCAAACAACACACGAAAAACAGAATCTGTCAAAAACAGAAAAGTCTGTAGTAATCTGCAGATTTAGAATACTTATGGAACCCCAAAAATTATAAAATAAATTTATGGACGTGAGGAATTTATCTATTAATCATCTTCAAAAAGAATTAACTAAATATCACTCTCCAGTAAAAAATGGCAGCAATTCTCGTGAGCGCTAAAGTTTCTGTTTTTTACAGCAAGATCAAAAAAACTTTCCCCAAGTCTTCCCAACGGTTCTACTTGGCACAAACACTAATTAAACACAAAAAAAACAACCAAAACAGAGGCTAGATAAATTATTTATTACTAAACAGGAACAAAAAGCAAAGAACACAAATAAAATTGGGTTGCCTCCCAACAAGCGCTATCGTTTAACGCCCCTAGCTAGGCATAAAAGCGAGGATAAATCTAGGTATTGTCATCTTTGGTAGGCAATCCATAAGTGGCTCTCATAATATATTCATAAGGTAATTTAATTTTCTTTCTAGGTAAGTGTTCCATGCCTTTCCTTAATGGATATTGGAATCTAATATTCCCTTCCTTCATATCAATAATTGCACCAATTGTTCTAAGGAAAGGTCTACCAAGAATAATTGGACATGAAGGATTGCAATCTATATCAAGAACAACGAAATCTACGGGCACATAATTACTATTTGCAACACTAAGAACATCATTAATATTTCCCATAGGTTTCTTAATGGTGGAATCTACAAGGTGCAAGTTTAGAGAATAATCATCAAATTCACGAAAACCTAGCAAATCACATAAAGATTTTGGAATCATGGAAACACTAGCACCCAAATCACACAAAGCATAGCATTCATGATCTTTAATTTTTATTTTTATAGTAGGTTCCCACTCATCATAAAGTTTTCTAGGGATAGAAACTTGCAACTCAAGTTTTTCTTCATAAGATTGCATTAAAGCATCAACGATATGTTTAGTAAAAGCTTTATTTTGACTATAAGCATGAGGAGAATTTAGCACGGATTGCAACAAGGAAATACAATCTATCATAGAGCAATTATCATAATTAAAATCCTTGAAATCCAAGATAGTGGGTTCATTGCTATTTAAAGTTTTGACCTCTCCAATCCCACTTTTATCAACTTTTGCATCAAGATCTAAAAACTCTGAATTTTTGGGACGCCTTCTAACTAAAGTTGACTCATCTCCAGTCCCATCATTATCAAGATTCATATTGCAAAACAAAGATTTAATAGGGTACACATCAATCACTTTTAGATCTTCATCCTTATTATCATGAAAACTAGAAAAACACGCTTTTACAAAACAATCTCTTTTAGCACGCATCCTAGCGGTTCTTTCTTTGCACTCATCAATGGAAATTCTCATGGCTTTGAGAGACTCATTGATATCATGCTTAGGTGGAATAGATCTAAGTTTCAAAGAATCAACATCAAGAGAAATTCTATTCACGTTCCTAGCCAACTCATCAATCTTAAGCAATTTTTGTTCAATCAAAGCAGTGAAACTCTTTTGCGAAGTAATAAATTCTTTAATACTAGATTCAAAATCAGAGGGCATCTTATTATAATTTCCATCAGAATTGTTGTATGAATTACCATAATTATTACAGGAATTACTATGAAACGGCCTACAATTAAAATTATCTCTATATGCGTTATTACCAAAATTGTTCCTACCAACAAAATTCACATCCATAGATTCATTATTATTCTCAATCAAAGTAGACAAAGGCATATCATTAGGATTAGTAGGAGCACTCTTATTAGCAAACAATTTCATATCTTCATCCATCTTTCCACTCAAAAAAATTAACCTCTTCAATTGCATGCACCTTTTTACTAGTAGATCTTTCAGTGTGCCATTGAGAATAACTAATCATAATATTATCTAGGAGTTTGGTAGCTTATCCTAAAGTGATTTCCATAAAAGTGCCTCCCGTGGCCAAATATAAAAGATTTCTAGAAGCAAAATTCAATCCGGCATAAATTTTTTGTATAATCATCCATAAATTCAAACCATGTGATCGGCAATTACATTTCATTGATTTCATCCTCTCCCAAGCATGTGCAACATGTTCATGATCAAGTTGCTTAAAATTCATAATGTCGTTTCTAAGAGAGATGATCTTAGCGGGAGGAAAATACTTAGAGATAAAAGCATCTTTGCACTTATTCCATGAATCAATACTATTTTTAGGCAAAGATGAAAACCAAGCTTTAGCACGATCTCTAAGTGAAAACGGAAATAGCTTAAGTTTAACAATATCATTGTCCACATCTTTCTTCTTTTGCATATCACACAAATCAACAAAGTTGTTTAGATGGGTTGCGGCACCTTCACTGGGAAGGCAAGAAAACGGATCTTTCATGACAAGATTCAGCAAAGCAGCATTAATCTCACAAGATTCAGCATCGGTAAGAGGAGCAATCGGAGTGCTAATAAAATCATTATTGTTGGTATTGGAAAAGTCACACAATTTAGTATTATCTTGAGGCATCGTGACAAGTAAGAAATCCAACACATAAGCAAACAAGAAGCAAGCATAAAAGAGGCGAACAAAAAAAGGGCGAATGGAAAAGAGGGCGAATAAAATGGCAAGGGTGAAGTGGGGGAGAGGAAAACGAGAGGCAAGTGGCAAATAATGTAATGCGAAGAATAAGAGTTGTGATGGGTACTTGGTATGTCTTGACTTGGCGTAGATCTCACCGGCAACGGCGCCAGAAATCTTTCTTGCTACCTCTTGAGAACTGCGTTGGTTTTCCCTTGAAGAGGAAAGGGTGGTGCAGTAAAGCAGCATAAGTATTTCCCTCAGTTTTTGAGAACCAAGGTATCAATCCAGTAGGAGACCACCCGCGAGTCACCTCGTACCTACACAAACAAATAAGAACCTCGCAACCAACACGATAAAGGTGTTGCCAATCCCTTCACGACCACTTGCAAGAGTGAGATCTGATAGAGATGATAATAATAAGATAAATATTTTTGGTATTTTTATGATATAGATTGAAAGTAAAGATTGCATAATAAAGTAGATTGGAAACTTGTATGATGGAAAATAGACCCGGGGCCATAGGTTTCACTAGTGGCTTCTCTCAAGATAGCATAAGTATTACAGTGGGTGAACAAATTACTGTTGAGCAATTGATAGAAAAGCGAATAATTATGAGAATATCTAGGCATGATCATGTATATAGGCATCACGTCTGTGACAAGTAGACCGAAACGATTCTGCATCTACTACTATTACTCCACACACCGACTGCTATCCAGCATGCATCTAGAGTATTAAGTTCATAAGAACAGAGTAACGCCTTAAGCAAGATGACATGATGTAGAGAGATAAACTCATGCAATATGATGTCAACCCCATCTTTTTATCCTTGATGGCAACAATACAATACGTGTGGTTTCCCATTCTTTCACTGGGATCGAACACCGCAAGATTGAACCCAAAGCTAAGCACTTCTCCCATTGCAAGAAAGATCAATCTAGTAGGCCAAACCAAACTGATAACTCGAAGAGAGTTGCAAAGATAAACCAATCATACATAAAAGAATTCAGAGAAGATTCAAATATTGTTCATAGATAAACTTGATCACAAACCCACAATTCATCGGATCTCGAAAAACACACCACAAAAAGAAGAGTTACATCGAATAGATCTCCAAGAGAATCGAGGAGAACTTTGTATTGAGATCCAAAGAGAGAGAAGAAGCCATCTAGCTACTAGCTATGGACCCAAAGGTCTGAAGTAAACTACTCACACATCATCGGAGGGGCCATGGAGTTGATGTAGAGGCCCTCCGTGATCAATGCCCCCTCCGGCGGAGCTCCGGAAAAGGCCCCAAGATGGGATCTCTTGGGTACAAAAGGTTGCGGTGGTGGAAATAGGGTTTCAGGGTGCTCTTGGATGTTTGTGTGGTACATGGATATATATATAGGAGGAAGGAGTAGGTCGGTGGAGCAACGAGGGGCCCATGAGGGTGGAGGGAGCGCCCAGGGGGTAGGCGCGCCCCTGCCTCGTGAAGAGCCGCCACCAACTGAGCCTCTGGGTCAGGAATAGCCAAATCCTCCTCTGTAGGAATCTTAACCGATGGGTTATGCAAAACGTCAAGAAATACATTAGGTGGCACCGGCTTATGTTGAGAGCCCAGCCAGCTTAAAGCGTCTGCCACTTCATTTTTCCTCCGATCAAGATGCTCAACTTGATTACCTTTGAAGTGACCAGCAATAACGTTTGCCTATCGTCGGTAAGCCGCCATGAGTTGATCCTTAGAATCCCAAGTACCAGAGACTTGCTGAGCCGCCAAATCTGAATCGCTGAAGCATCTAACCCGGCTTAAGTTCATATCCTTAGCCATCCGAAGACCATGGAGTAAAGCTTCATACTCAGTTGCATTGTTAGTACAAGGAAACATGAAACGAAGAACATAGCAAAATTTATCACCTCGAGGGGAAGCAAGAATAACTCCAGCCACGAGCCCTTCATTTGCCTGGACCCATCAAAGTGAATACTCCAATATGTGTTATCTGACTTTTCCTTAGGCATCCGCTGCTCTGTCCAATCGTTGATGAAGTCCACCAATGCTTGAGACTTGATGGCCGTGTGAGGCACATATTTTAACCCATGAGGCCCAAGCTCAATGGCCTACTTAGCGACCCGGCCAGTTGCTTCTCTGTTTTGGATGATATCTCCCAAAGGAGCAGAGCTTAGCACGGTAATGGGATGGCCCAGAAAAAAAATGTTTAAGCTTCCGGTTGGCCAAGAACACTCCATATACAAGCTTTTGCCAGTGTGGATACCTCTGGTTGGATTCAATATGCACTTCACTGATATAGTCACTACAAAAAAAGACACTTCCGTGATGATACTTGTTTGTCATAGTAGGTCACGTTTTCTGTCATGCATGTACATCCATGTCAAATTTATGACAGAATCAAGATAGTCATACCTGTGCTGTCATAGAAGTGTTCCATGACATTACCAAAATTATCATCACGGAAGTGTCCACTTCCATGATGATAAATCGCGCGTCACATAAGTGCTTTCGTCAAGGGTGACCGACATGTGGCATCCACCGTAACGGAACGTCGTTAAGCTATCGGGTCCGGTTTTGGATCTGATAACCCGTTAACAGCCTCAACCAATGGGGATTTTCCACGTGTGAAATCATCATTGGCTGGAGGAAACACGTGTCGGCTCATCATTGGGACAGATGTCATCCACTCATTGGACCCAAAGCGCCTATGATACGTCGATACATGGCACGGCCCAACAAAGGCCCATTCCTGTGAAAAGGCCAACCCGTTTGACTTGGTCAAAAGGTGGCGGGCCGGCCCACGGCAAGCCTGTTAACGGCATGTTCGCATATAAGCCCATTTATAGCCCGCTAACCTAGGGCCCGTTTACGGCCTATCCAAATTAGGCCCAGTAGCGTCATCTGGGCCGTCCAATATAATTCTATCCCATTTTAACTTCCATCCCATGTATGGTCCATGACGTCTTTTGGCCCATATGAGGCCCTTAGTAACCCTCGGCCCATTAACGACCCGTGGTAAAACTGGCCCGTAATGAACGGTGTATCACTTTATACCCATTAACGACCCATTATTCCGTTGGGCCATTTCCATCCCATGTTATCATTTAGCCTTCTCAAGGCCCATTTATTCTTTGGCTCATTTCCAGCATTTGTTTACTTTCGGCCTGTTACTGTCATTTTCTGCTTGTGGGCCAAATACAGCCCGTGGTTACAGTCGGCCCGTTTGTGGCCCGTTAATATGTCGGGCCATTTTCATAGCATGTGACACTCCAAAAATTTTAATTTTGGTTTTCTTCAAAAACTTTGTTGGATTTTAAAAGAGAGCATTTGAAATTTCTTTTCCAGAAATCCTTCCTCTTAAAAACTTCCTTTTCTTTGGTAAGGATTTTTATTTCCTTCAAACTATGGTGTTTGATTGTTCAAAACTTCTTCTCTGTTGGTTCCCTTCTCAAATTATTTTTTTGGGAGTTTAATCTTTTTTTCTTTTAAAAAGAAACTCTATGAAAATTGGGGAATTCCATATCTTGAAACCCCCCCCCCCCATGACTTTGTATTTTTGCCCATGGGGTGAAACCTCTCAAAATCCCTTCCTCCTCCTTGTAATCAACCTAAGTTCTCTGTCCCAACAAATCCAAACAAGTTTTGGATTTTATTCTAAATATTTTCCCTCCCAAATCATTCCTGTCAATTATTTGGACCAAATTTGCCAAATTTGGTGAAATTCATATCTATACTTCTCCAAAAATTCCACCAAAATTCAGGCAGCCTACTGGAGCAATGAGTAGCCACTCCACCAAAAATCAGCTCAAGGAAAAATCCCTAGAGGCGAAATTCATTCTGTCGAACACTTGGCGTGCACTGTTGCTGTTCACATTCAGTAATATTCCGAGTTCAGTGTCGTTTTCGTTCGTCAGCTTCATTCACGCGTAGACAGTGCCCTTGGCACATTCCTCACCGCCTCTTCCTCCTGTCTGGAGCACCGCACGCGCGGTGGCGCCATCCTGCCGTCGGTGGCACCCTGGCCCGCCTGCGCCGGCGTGTCTTGCGGCGGCCGAACCACCGTAGCGGTCGACAGGGAGCAGAACGGCGGCTCAACACTGTTCGGCGCCGCCCAACGCTTCTCTGCCCTCCGCGTGGCTCATGCATGCCAGCGCAGCCCCGCTGCACCGTCGCCGTGGCCCGACAGCACTGGACGCGCTCTCTGCCGCCGACGGACCGCGCCGTCCCGTTCCGACCAGAACCTGCCCTAAGCTTCTAATCCAAGTCCGTTTAGCGTTTGAATGGAACCAGTGGACCTCCACGTTGATGCCCAACCTCCTAAACTCCCCGACCAAGCACTGCGCCGCCGTAATCCATCGCCGGAGATCCCCGTCATGGCCACCGCCTCGGATCGCCTATAAAAGGAGACCCCGAGCTCGCCCTTGAGCACGCACCACCACTGCACACCACAAACACCCCGCCAGGCCACTAGGAGGACCTCGAAGAGGTCTCCTCCCCCGACTCCGGCCGCCCCGTCCCGCCTTGGCCTACATCTTGATTCGCTCCGGTGAGGTCATCCCCGGCGCCCAAACCTCATCAGTAGCATCCTCGAGCAACCACTGAGCTAACCCAAGCGTCAATTTGGCCTTCGCAGCTCTCCCCGACGAGGTCCATCTCCACCCGAACCACCGTCCGCCGGAGCAGGGCTCGCCGACGACGTGGTGCTCGCCGACCGCCACCGCCACCACCAACCGACGCGGAAGGGCGCCCTGAACACGGAGGTATCTTCCGATCCTCCTACCTCGTCGTGGATCGCCGCCGGCGACCACCGCGGCTCTCGGGCACCGTCGAGCTCTGCCGCCTCTTTTAAATTTTTAAACCTGACGGGCGGGACCCGCCTG
Organism: Triticum monococcum; assembly: GCA_034509565.1. Classification (NCBI taxonomy): domain Eukaryota; kingdom Viridiplantae; phylum Streptophyta; class Magnoliopsida; order Poales; family Poaceae; genus Triticum; species Triticum monococcum. Next base: position 744,779,379 of record CM067843.1, on the reverse strand, counting down.
TCAGCTTCTCTGTCCTTTCTAAACGAATCGTTTTCTGAAAACGCCTTCGGGCAAAATACCCTTTCCCCTCTAGGCTGGCGTATTCGAGACTAGAGAGTTTTCTGTTTTTATTAACTAGCCCCTGGAAACTTTCTGTTTCATTACAGATGAGTCCCTGGACAGAAACCTTTATAACTTTTTAACAGAAGCATATTTTGGATTGATTCTTTTTCTGTCCTCTTTAGAATTTGGTCTAGTTTTTTATCAAGTTTATTTGAAAAATATTTGGAAATATTTTTGTGCACCTCTCGGTATTTACGTTAGCGCGTGTGTTTTCTTTATGCCATAGATACCGAAGGAGGTGACGAAGCCGTGAACTTCACGGAGCTAGGCTCCGACTACTCTGAACCAGGCAAGCATGTTTGAACTTTTGATATGATGAGTGTCTTGGCATGTTTTGCATTTAGTTAGTTTCGTGGCATGTTGATGAGCATACCGATGAACGTTATTTTCATGCATCGTTGAGGTAAGTGAGCTCGATGATCCATAGGTGGATGGATGTGAGTATGAATGGCCATGTGTTGGCATGAGGATGGGTAAGATGGCAGTGATGTAGCATGCCAGTCTTATGCCAGACTATATGACTACAGTGTCAAATCGTATAGGTCCAGTTCCTCCCATTTCCTTCCCTGTACTACCACATGTTTTCTGCAAGGAATATGGCTTAGTAAGTTGCAAACCGCTTTCCTGGTACACACCAAAAGGAGAGGCCGGGATGATGGTTCCATGGCCCTGGATTAAAGCCAGTCATCCGGCCAGGGGGCATGGGTGTTTCCGGTTGGGACCGAGAGGGGGGCACCCCTTAGAGCGCGCGTATATAAATTTGATCCCATGCTATTCGAGATTGTGATCTCCCCGTCTCAAAAGTTTTTCTTGGACGATGTCTAGGGTGAGTCCTGGCATCGAGAGGTAGGATGGGTGTGTACTAGTTAGGTGTGTTTTCTTCCGAAATACCGTAAACGGAAGTAGTCCTTCTTGACTACGGAAATCCATTAACTGTGGGAAATTTTTGTACAAACTCTGCAGAGTCATAAATCTCCAAATCATCTTATCCATATCCAAATTTTGCGCTAACTTATTCTGACAAGTGCCACTTTGGTTGACAGATACTCCAGTGAATCACATGAGTGCTAAGCCCGGTTAAATGTTTATTCCTGTGGATGGACTGACCCGTTTATTGTCATGAATTGAATATTTATTATGAGTATTATTTACTTGTGAATAAAAGCCCTCTCTGCGATGTCGCTCAGACATCTGACTGCGGCATTTCCTTTAAAGCCCTCTCTGTGATATCGCTCCGACGTCCGACTATGGCATTTCTCTTAAAGCCCTCTCTGTGATGTCGCTCCGACGTCCGACTGTGGCATTTCTTTTAAAGCCCTTTATGTGGTGTCGCTAAGACGCCCGACTGTGGCATTTCTTTTAAAGCCCTTTATGTGGTGTCGCTAAGATGCCTGACTGTGGCATTTCTTTTAAAGCCCTTTATGTGGTGTCGCTAAGACGCCCGACTGTGGCATTTCCTCTTAAAGCCCTTATTGTGGTGTCGCTAAGAGGCCCGACTGTGGCATGATTTTCTGTTATTATTTGTTCACCTTTCGAGGCGTCGCTTCAGACACCCGATCGGTTTCCATTTATATTTTTGTTGGGATTTCAGGCGGACTACCACCGTTTCCCTTTTACTTACTTCGTTATGCAAATTTTGAATGTGCATTGGAAAGTTAATCACGACGCATTCATGCATGCATTTGTTATATCTTACGTCCGAACTGTCTTGCGAGTACTTTCAAAGTACTCACTGGCTTGTTGATTTTGCCAGATGCTGATGAAGGCGATCTCATGGATGAAGAGTTCGATAGCGAGTCTGACGCCTAGAGGAATCCCAGTCAGTCTCGTGCGACCCTGGATTTGGTCACTGTATTATATCCGCTTCCGCAACTCGAATAAAATTCATCGAGCCCCACCTCGACGCTCGATGAGATGCCAGTTTGAGAGTCATGTTATCACACTCCCCACTGTGTTTTTCCACCATCATTTTACCCTCGAGTCAGTAGTATGCCACCACACCATTGTGTTATATCCGCCATTATGTATAATTATTGGCGCGCTTGTAATAATTTGTTGAGCAGCCCTAGCTCAACCCTGTAATATATTCTATGCTACTGGCTTATTGTATCAAGAATTTGTCTACCAGTGAGGAGGATTTCTCTCATGCTGGACTCAAAATATTGATTTTTCAATAAATATTTTTATTGGAAAACCGGTCGTGACAAGCTTGGTACCAGAGCCAGGCTGACTGTAGGAAGCCACTAGGTGCGATCGCTAATCGGTTATTAGCATGATAGAGCCGATTTATATTTTTGCAATTGTAGTCATTTTCTGACAGTCAGCATAAATTTATGATCTGACCATTCAGGATTTTTGCCTACTTTTGTAGATGGCCGACAACAGCTACGAGTCTCAGACCTTCGCCAACGTACCCGATGGGTTCGTCAAGCTTCTCTCCTTCATCGTTCAGGTCGCGATGGGGCCATCCGTGCGCCCAGTCTTCACACTCTGCCAGCACAAAGTCAATGACAGTCTGACCATGCACCAGGCCGCGGTGCAGTACAATGGAGGGCGTGGTGAGTTACGCCGCTTCCGGTTCGTGGGAAGAGCCATGCCTACGGAGAGGCATGCTATGCAGATGGCAGCCCGCGAGGCGATAGCTCGCCTCAGGGATGTCCTTCCCGTAATGAAGACTTGTCGTTACCGCTATCTTCCATGCCATGTGCCCTACACCTGTCACTACGCATTCTCCTGCCCCAGAGGAGAACGAGACGAGGCTTTTGAGATGCTTATTGAGTATCTCCGGGCTCTGGAGGCAGCCTTCGACAACCTGGTGGACGACTTCGTGGCTGCCTGCATGGACTCAGTCCATGGCTGTGCCGCCAACAGGAGGGAGCTCCTGCCCACCGCACCGCCACTGACTTTTGTCTCGTCCTCAGCATCTTATGCACCTACTCGCCGCCTGCCCACTACCGAAGAGTTCAACCAAGTCATTGCGCCCATTCTAGCGCGCACTGCACCACCCATTGTGCCCACTCCTATTCGTGTTGCTCCGCCCCTGGCACCCGCTCCATCGACTCAACGCAGCACTTCCCGTCTGGAGCCGATTAGTGAGGAGGAGGTCGAGTCCCCTGCCTCACTGCTCCTCACCCTTGGCAGGGCAAAGGAGACCGTCAACATTTCCGACTGAGCACGCTTAGCCGTCATGCGATGTACCGCTTTGTAAGATATGTTTATATGTACATAGGTTGTGAGAAGTACCTTGTTTGCGCATCATGTAGAACTGGAGAAGTGCACTAGCCTAAATAACATGTCAGGATTATGTACGCATATCCTGAGTAGTGCATTGTATAATTATCGCCCGCGTGTGTGATATGTAATGAGCAGTCCTTCTCCGTGCGCAAATCATTTTGTTTTCTTAAGTGATCTTGGTCATTTAAATTATTTGCCGTAATTGTGCATTTTTTTGGGAGTTGTTTTTTTGGCGACCATTTTCACTTTTCTTATGAGTTTTACAAAATATATCCCCAGAGTGAAAAATGTCTCGCCCTTGGACTCGCTCCATGCCTACTCCGCTAGAGGAAAATTATGACACTCAACCAGGCAACAATTTCACACAAGGGCAGTCGAGTCAACAGGGCAATGAAACGGCACTTTCCCAAATGTGCCGCCTTTATGAACAGAGTCAGCAACAACATCGTGAAATGATGAACAAGTCATCAACATGGGAAATCACCATGGACAGTATCAGCAGCATTCCAAGTTATCTGAGCTACAGAAGACACGTCCCCAAACATTTTCTCATACTAACAAACCTCTTGAAGCCGAGGACTGGCTTCGAGATATGGAGAGGAAATTAATTATTGCAAAATGTTCAGACCCCGAAAAGGTATTGTATGCTCCGCACTATCTCACAGGAGCAGCCGCATCATGGTGGGAGAATTTTTTGCACATGCATCCCAACGAAAATGACATAAGCTAGGATGATTTCAAGGAAGGTTTCTGTGGTGCACACATTCCTAAGAGCTCTAAGAAAATCAAGAAGAGAGAGTTCGATGACCTCAAACAAAGGAACATGACAGTGTCAGATTACAACGGTCAATTTACTCTATTGTCTCGCTACGCCAATGAGGAGCGTATGACTGAAAGTAAGAAGATGGAGAAATTCCTTGACGGTCTAGCGCCCGCGCTTAAATGCCAACTAGTCGTGCACACTTTTCCAGATTTTAAAACACTGGTGGACAAAGCGATTACTCTGGAAAATGAGAGACGCAGCCTGGAAGATATCGCAAGCGAAAAAGGGACAAGACCAACCATGCTCGCAATCACCGAAGAAGGACAGATTTTCAAAAGGGTGGGATGCACAAATCTTCATCCAACGTCTCACGCCCAATCAAGAATTTTCATGCAAGGGACAAGGAGTTCACATATCATCCCGGCGTTACCTGTTACGCCTGTGGAGAGGAAGGACACTATGCCAAACAGTGTCCCAAGCCTAGAAACTCAACCCCAAAGCTGAACAACGGCGGCAATAATTCAGCGCCCCAGCGAAACAATTTCAATCCCAGCAACAACCACAGGAAGGGTCATCTGAACCATGTAACCAAAGAGGAGGCACAAAATGCTCTGTATATCGTACTCGGTACGTTTCCTGTCAACACAATACCTGCAATGGTTTTGTTTGATTCTGGAGCTTCTCACTCTTTCATTTCGAAAAGTTTTGCTTTGCAAAATAATTTTTCGATGCTTCCTTTGGAGAAATCCATGATCATCAAGTCCCCTGGGATTCAACAGGTCACTCAGAATTACTGTCAGGATGTGGTCATTGAGTTTGAAGGATTGGAGTTTCACGCCAATCTTATTGTACTGGAAAACAAAGGACTGGATGTCATCCTAGGGATGGACTGGCTAACCACCAACAAAGGTTTTATTAACTGTTTCAACCGGACCGTAATCCTCATGCACCACCACGGGAAGACAATAAGAGTGTCAGCCAAGGAAGGAAAAATACCCCGGCAACCGAGATTGAATAAGGTGGACATTTCTGTGCTAAACAAGGTTCCAGTAGTGTGTGAATTTCCAGACGTATTCCCTGAAGAGCTACCAGGCATGCCACCAGACCGAGAGATAGAGTTCAGCATTGAGCTCGCACCAGGAACCACCCCCATATAAAAGAAACCATATCGAATGGCACCATCCGAGTTGGTTGAATTGAAGAAACAAATAAAAGAATTGCTAGACAAAGGATACATTCGAGCCAGCACCTCACCTTGGGGATCACCAATTCTATTTGCCAAAAAGAAGGATGGAACACTGAGATTGTGTATTGACTATCGAGCACTTAACATGGTCACAGTCAAGAACAAATACCCGATGCCAAGGATAAACGATTTGTTTGATCAACTCGCTCAGGCCAAGGTATTCTCAAAAATTGACTTAAGGTCTGGATACCATCAATTAAAGGTGCGAACGGAAGATATCCCCAAAACAGCCTTCACCTCCAGATATGGACTGTATGAGTTCACAGTAATGCCATTTGGATTAACTAATGCCCCTGCATATTTTGTTCACCTCATGAACAAAGTATTTATGAAGTTTATGGACAAGTTCGTTGTGGTATTCATCGACGACATTCTAGTATACTCCAAGACGCTAGAAGAGCACGCAGAGCATCTCAGGATTGTGCTAGGAGAACTCAGGAAACACTAATTGTATGCCAAGTTCAGCAAGTGCGAATTTTGGCTAAGACAAGTAGGCTTTCTAGGCCACGTACTAAACCAAGACGGTATCGCAGTGGACCCGGAGAAATTCAAGGCCATACTTGGATGGAAGTCGCCAGCGAGCGTAACAGACATACGGAGTTTCTTGGGAATGGCAGGATATTACCGCAGATTTATTGAAGGATTCTCCACCATAGCCAAGCCTATGACGCAGTTACTCAAGAAAGACAAGAAGTTTGAATGGACAGAAGCCTACGAAAAAAGTTTCCAAGAGCTAAAGCGGAAATTAACAACAACACCAGTATTATTTGTGCCAGACATACACAAAAATTTTGAAGTGTTTTGTGACGCGTCCAGAAAGGGTCTCGGATGTGTGTTGATGCAAGAAGGCAAGGTTGTCGCCTATGCTTCAAGGCAACTTCGCAAGCATGAGGAAAATTATCCCACTCATGACATAGAAATGGCAGCAGTTATTCATGCACTCGAGGAATGGAGGCATTTCTTACTTGGGAATCGATGTGAAATATATACGGATCATAAAAGTCTCAAATATATTTTCACGCAGCCAGAACTAAATTTACGGCAACGTCGCTGGTTGGAATTGGTAAAGGATTATGATGTTGGTATCCACTACCATCCAGGTAAAGCAAATGTAGTGGCCGATGCCCTTAGTCGGAACCCCAGCTCCGACGAAAACAGTCTGCAAAGCTTGAGGCCCGAATTCCAACAAGAATTTGCCAAACTCAACTTGATAATGGTAGCAAAAGGCACCATATCAAACTTGGAAATACAACCCGACCTTGTGGAGGGAATTAAAGATGCTCAGCCTGGTCACCCCAGCATCGAAGGCATCAAAAGAAAGGTAAGTATGGGCAAGGCCTCGGCATTCGTCATAGACGATGGAGGAATATTATGGTACGGAGACAGACTCTGCGTACCAAATATAGAGGACCTCAAACAGCAAATCCTAGCTGAAGCCCACACCGCCCCGTACTCGATCCACCCTGGAGGAACCAAGATGTATAAAGATATTCAGGAAAGATTTTGGTGGCACAGTATGAAGAGGGACATAGCCACCTTCATTGCATGTTGCGACTCTTGTCAACGCATAAAAGCTCAGCATCAGAGGCCAGCCGGACTACTGCAACCGAACAAAATACCTGAGTGGAAATGGGATGAAATAGGGATGGATTTCATTGTCGGACTACCTCGGTCACGACATGGGAATGATACCATATGGGTCATCACCGACAGATTAACCAAGGTGGCACATTTCATTCCAATGAAGACAACCTACAACGCTCAGAGGCTTGCCAGGATTTATCTCTCCCGTATAGTTTGTCTGCACGGTGTCCCGAAGATTATAATATCCGACAGGGGCACTCAATTCGTCTCGAGATTTTGGGAGCATTTACAACAGGCTCTGGGAACTCAACTAGCCTTCAGTACAGCATACCACCCACAGTCTGATGGATAAACGGAACGCGTAAACCAGGTTTTAGAAGACATGCTGAGGGCATGTGTCCTCACATATGGAACCAGTTGGGAAGAAAGCCTGCCATACGCCGAGTTCGCGTTCAACAATAGCTACCAGGCCAGCCTGCAAATGGCACCATTTGAGGCTTTATACGAACGGAGATGTCGTACCCCGTTAAATTGGTCAGAGACCGGAGACAGCCGCATCTTCGGACCAGACATGCTCAGAGAAGCCGAGGAAAAAGTCAAGCTAATTAGAGACCGACTTAAGACCGCTCAAAGTCGACAGAAGAGTTATTATGACCAGAAACATCGTAGGGTCAGCTTCGAGCCCGATGAGTTCGTATACCTGAGAGTATCTCCTATGAGAGGATTGCAACGGTTCAAGATTAAAGGGAAGCTAGCACCAAGATTCATTGGACCATTCTGTATAATGGTGCGAAGAGGCACGGTAGCCTACCAGCTAGACTTACCCGAGGAATTATCCGATGTCCACGACGTGTTCCACGTCTCGCAATTGAGGAAGTGCGTAAGCAACCCAGAGAAACAAGTATCCCATGAGAGCATTGACGTGCAGCCAGACCTCACTTACCGGGAACGTCCAGTAAGAATATTAGAGGAGTCTAAAAGGAGGACCCGACAGAAGACCATCAAATTCTTCAGAGTCCAGTGGAGCAATCACACCGACAGTGAAGCAACTTGGGAAAGAGAGGATTTTCTTCGGACAGAGCATCCACACTTATTTGAGGGACAGCTGAAATCTCGGGGACGAGATTTTTCCTAAGGGGGTAGGTGTTGTGACACTCCAACAATTTTAATTTTGGTTTTCTTCAAAAACTTTGTTGGATTTTAAAAGAGAGCATTTGAAATTTCTTTTCCAGAAATCCTTCCTCTTAAAAACTTCCTTTTCTTTGGTAAGGATTTTTATTTCCTTCAAACTATGGTGTTTGATTGTTCAAAACTTCTTCTCTGTTGGTTCCCTTCTCAAATTATTTTTTTGGGAGTTTAATCTTTTTTCTTTTTTTTCTTTTAAAAAGAAACTCTATGAAAATTGGGGAATTCCATATGTTGAAACCCCCCCCCCCATGACTTTGTACTTTTGCCCATGGGGTGAAACCTCTCAAAATCCCTTCCTCCTCCTTGTAATCAACCTAAGTTCTCTGTCCCAACAAATCCAAACAAGTTTTGGATTTTATTCTAAATATTTTCCCTCCCAAATCATTCCTGTCAATTATTTGGAGCTTGAGTGTTTTTCAAAGCAAGTACCCTATTTCCTTTGAGTTTTGACCTCAAACCAACTCCTCTGGATTGTCCTTAGCATCCACAACCCAGAACCATCTTGATCCACTCCTCCTCTTTTCAAAATTTTCAAATTTCAGCCTCTACAAGTTTGGACCAGATTTACCAAATTTGGTGAAATTCATATCTATACTTCTCCAAAAATTCCACCAAAATTCAGGCAGCCTACTGGAGCAATGAGTAGCCACTCCACCAAAAATCAGCTCAAGGAAAAATCCCTAGAGGCCAAATTCATTCTGTCGAACACTTGGTGTGCACTGTTGCTGTTCACATTCAGTAATATTCAGAGTTCAGTGTCGTTTTTGTTCGTCAGCTTCATTCACGTGTAGACAGTGCCCTTGGCACGTTCCTCGTCGCCTCTTCCTCCTGTCTGGAGCACCGCACGCGCGCTTGGCGCCATCCTGGCGTCGGTGGCACCTTGGCCCGCCTGCGCCGGCGTGTCTTGCGGCGGCCGAACCACCGTAGCGGTCGACAGGGAGCAGAACGGCGGCTCAACGCCGTTCGGCGCCGCCCAACGCTTCTCTGCCCTCCGCGTGGCTCATGCATGCCAGCGCAGCCCCGCTGCACCGTCACCGTGGCCCGACAACACTAGACGCGCTCTCTGCCGCCGACGGACCCGCGCCGTCCCGTTCCGACCAGAACCAGCCCTAAGCTTCCAATCCAAGTCCGTTTAGCGTTTGAATGGAACCAGTGGACCTCCATGTTGAGGCCCAACCTCCTAAACTCCCCGACCAAGCACTGCGCCGCCGTAATCCATCGCCGGAGATCCCCGTCACGGCCACCGCCTCGGATCGCCTATAAAAGGAGACCCCAAGCTCGCCCTCGAGCACGCACCACCACTGCACACCACAAACACCCCGCCAGGCCACTAGGAGGACCTCGAAGAGGTCTCCTCCCCCGACTCCGGCCGCCCCGTCCCGCCTCGGCCTACATCTTGATTCTCTCCAGTGAGGTCATCCCCGGCGCCCAAACCTCGTCAGTAGCATCCTCGAGTAACCACTGAGCTAACCCAAGCGTCAATTTGGCCTTCGCAGCTCTCCCCGACGAGGTCCATCTCCACCCGAACCACCGTCCGCTGGAGCAGGGCTCGCCGACGACGTGGTGCTCGCCGACCGCCACCACCACCACCAACCGACGCGGAAGGGCGCCCTGAACACGGAGGTACCTCCCGATCCTCCTGCCTCGTCGTGGATCGCCACTGGCGACCACCGCGGCTCTCGGGCACCGTCGAGCTCTGCCGCCACTTTTAAATTTTTAAACCTGACGGGCGGGACCCGCCTGTCAGCCTCTCTGTCCTTTCTAAACGAATCGTTTTCTGAAAACGCCTTCGGGCAAAATACGCTTTCCCCTCTGGGCTGGCGTATTCGAGACTGGAGCGTTTTTTGTTTTTATTAACTAGCCCCTGGAAACTTTCTGTTTCATTACAGATGAGTCCCTGGACAAAAACCTTTATAACTTTTTAACAGAAGCATATTTTGGATTGATTCTTTTTCTGTCCTCTTTAGAATTTGGTCTAGTTTTTTATCAGATTTATTTGAAAAATATTTGGAAAATTTTTTGTGCACCTCTCGGTATTTACGTTAGCGCGTGTGTTTTCTTTATGCCATAGATACCGAAGGAGGTGACGGAGCCGCGAACTTCACCGAGCTAGGCTCTGACTACTCTGAACCAGGCAAGCATGTTTGAACTTTTGATATGATGAGTGTCTTGGCATGTTTTGCATTTAGTTAGTTTCGTGGCATGTTGATGAGCATACCGATGAACGTTATTTTCATGCATCGTTGAGGTAAGTGAGCTCGATGATCCATAGGTGGATGGATGTGAGTATGAATGGCCATGTGTTGGCATGAGGATGGGTAAGATGGCAGTGTTGTAGCATGCCAGTCTTATGCCAGACTATATGACTACAGTGTCAAATCGTATCGGTCCAGTTCCTCCCATTTCCTTCCCTGTACTACCACATGTTTTCCGCAAGGAATATGGCTTAGTAAGTTGCAAACCGCTTTCCTGGTACACACCAAAAGGAGAGGCCGGGATGATGGTTCCATGGCCCTGGATTAAAGCCAGTCATCCGGCCAGGGGGTATGGGTGTTTCCGGTTGGGACCGAGAGGGGGGCACCCCTTAGAGCGCGCGTATATAAATTTGATCCCATGCTATTCGAGATTGTGATCTCCCCGTCTCAAAAGTTTTTCTTGGACGATGTCTAGGGTGAGTCCTGGCATCGAGAGGTAGGATGGGTGTGTATTGGTTAGCTGTGTTTTCTTCCGAAATACCGTAAACGGAACTAGTCCTTCGTGACTACGGAAATCCGTTAACTGTGGGAAATTTTTGTAAAAACTCTGCAGAGTCATAAATCTCCAAATCATCTTATCCATATCCAAATTTTGCGCTAACTTATTCTGACAAGTGCCAGTTTTGGTGACAGATACTCCGGTGAATCACATGAGTGCTAAGCCCGGTTAAATGTTTATTCCTGTGGATGGACTGACCCGTTTATTGTCATGAATTAAATATTTATTATGAGTATTATTTACTTGTGAATAAAAGCCCTCTCTGCGATGTTGCGCAGACGTCCGACTGCGGCATTTCCTTTAAAGCCCTCTCTGTGATGTCTCTCCGACATCCGACTGTGGCATTTCTCTTAAAGCCCTCTCTATGATGTCGCTCCGATGTCCGACTGTGGCATTTCTTTTAAGCCCTTTATGTGGTGTCGCTAAGACGCCCGACTGTGGCATTTCCTTTTAAAGCCCTTATTGTGGTGTCGCTAAGACGCCCGACTGTGGCATGATTTTCTGTTATTATTTGTTCACCTTTCGAGGCGTCGCTTCAGACACCCGATCGGTTTCCATTTATATTTTTGTTGGGATTTCAGGCGGACTACCACCGTTTCCCTTTTACTTACTTCGTTATGCAAATTTTGAATGTGCATTGGAAAGTTAATCATGATGCATTCATGCATGCATTTGTTATATCTTACGTCCGAACTGTCTTGCGAGTACTTTCAAAGTATTCACTGGCTTGTTGATTTGGCCAGATGCTGACGAAGGCGATCTCATGGATGAAGAGTTCGATAGCGAGTCCGACGCCTAGAGGAATCCCAGTCAGTCTCGTGCGACCCTGGATTTGGTCACTGTATTATATCCGCTTCTGCAACTCGAATAAAATTCATCGAGCCTCACTCGACGCTCGATGAGATGCCAGTTTGAGAGTCATGTTATCACACTCCCCACTATGTTTTTCCACCATCATTTTACCCTCGAGTCAGTAGTATGCCACCACACCATTGTGTTATATCCGCCATTATGTATAATTATTGGCGCGCTTGTAATAATTTGTTGAGCAGCCCTAGCTCAACCCTGTAATATATTCTATGCTACTGGCTTATTGTATCAAGAATTTGTCTACCAATGAGGAGGATTTCTCTCATGCTGGACTCAAATGATTGGTTTTTCAATAAATATTTTTATTGGAAAACCGGTCGTGACATAGCGTCATCAAATACGACCTATTAACGACGACCCATGGTCGACCCATGAACGGACGATTTCAACTCTAGCCCATTTACGGCCATAATGTGGTATGTTATTGGCCCATGTTTGGCCAACCGATCATACGGCCCGTAGAAGGCCCATTGATGATACGGACCGTAGAAGGCCCATTGTGTCTATGCCCCGTAGAAGGCCCATTGTTTCTACGGCCCTTAGAAGGCCCATTATTTCTACGGCCCGTAGGAGGCCCATGTTAACTACTGTAAATATGTAGCCCATTGTTAATGTGGCCTAGTTTTAAAAAATAGGTTGTTGCGGCCACTAGCAAACTGCGGAAAAAGAACTACACTGACTACAAGAAAACAAATAAACAAGACACCGGAAATAAATAAGCAATCAACTTATGCTAGGCTATCATGGCTATTACACATATTGCATCCACTGGGCATCAAAGTTCGCCACAAGTGCAAATATAGGGAACAAAGCAGCATATAAATGCCGCAGCAAAACAAGTCCAGAACTGAAACCACTTCAGAAGAGCTCAAGAAACAATATCCTGGGTACCCATAATGCTGACAAGATGCTTAGCAAGCTTATTAACTTTCTCTTGTTTGGCGCTTAAATCCTCTAGCACTTGTTGTTGCACCAGAAAGTATGCATCTGAATTCTGCAGGGACTTCCTCAGTCCTTCGGCTTCTTGTCGCATAACATCTTTTCGATGTCTTTCAACTTGAAGTTGAGACTCAAGAAGCCGAACTGATTCAGGCAATGAGTTTGAAGAGCTAGTGCCAGCAATGGTAGCCAGTAACTCGAAAACTACATCAAGACAGGACTTTGGGGTTGTCATAGTGTCTTCAATATAGTTTTTATTAGCTTTCTTGGAGAACAATAGGGATGTCTCACAATCTTGAACCTGATCTGTATTACTGCCTTTACCATTGCATAACGTGGTACTCTTCTCCAATATTTTATCCGCGTTCTAAAGGAGAAACAAACAAACACATCACAGGTTTACAATGTAGTATATGAAATTCATTTTGGTAAACCAGTTCAGTAGTAAGGTGGACATGATAATAACATGAAACAAACATATATCTCTGTAGTATGGTCACTATATGGTCTATATCATTCTAGTTTATGTTGCCAAATCAAGATAGATACAGTTCGAATCATATCTATTTAAGACAAAGCAGCATAGACAGAATATAAGTGTGGGGAACTACACAGCAATAACAACACTTGTAATATGCATGGCATGAGAACACAACTGTTTATTCAATTGAAACTGAAATCAACATAGAGCAAGTTACAACAACAAACACGTTAAAGAAACAGGTTTAAAACATACCTGTTGCGCCATTGGAGTTTCAATTGCATCCTTCAAATTTGAAATTAGTTGGTATGAGTAAATACAGTGATGCAAGAGCAAAGTAGTATGAACCATAGCTACGGAACCTGACCTGAGAACAATTCTTCTTCTGCTTTAAGCGTTGACTTGGGGTTCGAAGTGGTGGTTCTCGTGCTTTGGGCACTGTAGTTGCCTTACTAACTGCTCGTGTTTGGGTGCTCTATGGTGGAGACGGTGCTGTGTCAACGGGAACTAGGTTACTATCTGCTGGGGTTGGGGTTAGAAGGAGTGTAGCTGGTTCTCTATCCAACTGGGTAGGGGTACAATCTGCATGAGTCTGGGTTATGTGTGGTGGGACTGGTTCTTGGGCAAGTACAACCGTGGTTCTATCTCCATCGACAGGTAGCACGATCTTTTCTAAAGACCGTGTTTTTACTCCCACAGATACTGCCATCACCCCTCTGTCGGTGTACTAGAGTAGGGGTACCCTAGTATCCCGAACTTGTGCACGGGCAGTCGTAGCATCCCGCGGCAAGGCTTGCCGGGTGACCGCCAAGGTCCTCCGTGGTTCCTTTGGAGCCATTCAAGAACAAAGTATCCAAGCCAAGGAGACAAGACCCCGGCAAGCGGAGCTTGCCGGGAAGGCCAACCAAGGCATCTCAAGGAGCTTGCCGCGACGCGCCACGCGTCCCGGCAAGGCCCGGTGCGCGACAAGCTCCCGGACGCGACAAGACAACAACATCGGCAAGGCGCTTGCCGCAGCAAGCCACCACTCTGTACCCGCGCTCCAGCGCATCCACCAATGTGTCGGTCTGGGACCCTTCCAGGCGTACGTGGCGGGAGGCGAAACACACGAGCAGTTTACCCAGGTTCGGGCCGCACGGATGCGTAAAACCCTACGCCTGCTTTGTGGTTTGTATTGAGTTCTTGCTCGGGAGCGCTGAGTGCTACAGTACACGCCAGCAGCTAACGAGACCGAGCGTGAGTGTTTTCTCCCCCCCTCTACGTTGCGCATGGGCCTCCTTTTATATGCTCAAGGGGTCACCGACAGGTGGCAACGTAGACAAGGGTAAAAATGGAAAAGGTGTTGCGGTTGGTACAGCTACCTGCTATAGTGTATCATACCTAACTCTGACGGCAGGGGACAAGGGCATTAAATGCCCGTCTGCGTCGCCCAAATAGTGCAAAAGGGACCATCAGGGACCCCACCGCTCGCCACGATGGCAATCTTGTCAGCGCCGCTTGCCACCGCGCACTGCTGGCTGCACAGCCTCCCGCCACGTACGCCTGGAAGGGTCCCAGAGCGACACGTTGGTGGATGTGCTGGAGCGCGGGTACAGAGTGGTGGCCTGCCGCGGCAAGCGCCTTGCCGCGGTCGTTGTCTTGTCGCGTCCGGGAGCTTGTCGCTCACCGGGCCTTGCCGGGACGCGTGGCGCGTCGTGGCAAGTTCCTTGAGATGCCTTGGTTGGCCTTCCCGGCAAGCTCCTCTTGCCGGGGTCTTGCCTCCTTGGCTTGGATACTTTGTTCTTGAATGGCTCCAAAGGAACCACGGAGGACCTTGGCGGTCACCCGGCAAGCCTTGCCGCGGGATGCTGCGACTGCCCGTGCACAAGTTCGGGATACTAGGGTACCCCTACTCTAGTACACCGACAGGAGCCCCCGGGCCTGGGCCATACACGGTGCCGAGCGCTGTTGGGCCAGGCCAAAAACAGGGCACGGGCACGCGCGGCCTGGGTTACGCCGTATCTCTCCTCGGATCCACCGCGCCCTCCCCGAACGGCACGCGTTGAATGCGGCGTCGTGGGAGAGATCGTGGGTGGTTTCTTTATTCGGAAACGCGGAACGTCCGTCCCCTCCCTCTTTATAAGTAGGGGAAACAGGGGTAGTTCGCCCATTCGCCGGTTGCTATTCCAATCTCGGAAACCTCCGCCGCTCCCCCGTCTTCCCAAAGCTGAAAGAGAGCAGCGCCCTGCCCCCCATCGCCACCAGCACCACCAACGCCGTCGACCTCCTCCACCACTTCCACCATGGCTCCGAAAGCCAACAAGGGGAAGGTTGTGAAGTCGACCGAGGCGCAACAACTTGCGGGGCTGCGAAAGGAGCGGGCAATCTTCGCCCCCCCAAGCTTGCCGCGAGGGAGCTGAGGGAGTATTACTACCTCTTCTGGTCGACGGAGACGCGAGCGCATCCGTGCACGAAGGTACTTCCAGCCGCCGCTTGGAAAATGGCTCCAAATGGATATCCTTTGTTCACCGTGTTCTTCTACGGCGGGCCCTGCCCGCCTTTCTCTGAGTTTTTCTGCGATATCATGAACACCTATGGGTTCCGCCTCCTTGACTTCACCCCCAATGCTGTTCTGACAATGGCAGTTTTAGCACATCTCTGTGAAAACTTTGTCGGGGTCTATCCAAATCTAGCCCTTTTTCGCCACTTCTTTATGCCCCGAGTAGAGAGAGGAGAGCCTTTATCCGGCGGAATCGCCTGGATCTCGAGGGCCGGCAAGAAGGACGCTTATCTGGAGGGAGAGTTCCGCGGCAAGTGGGAGGAATGGAGAGTAGACTAGTGCTGGATTGTCGAGGAGAACCCGCAGCCGTTTACCGCCCGGCGCCAAGCCCCAGCAGCACGCGGCAGCGAGTGGAGCAACGTGGCCCCGGAAGACGATAGGCTGAAGTTTGCCGTCACCCGGATCCAACGCCTCAGGCTTGCCGGGCTTACTGTAGGCGCTGTTGGCGCAGATTTTCTTCACCGCCGCATCACCCCCCTGCAGGAACGGAGGAGGCCCGCCTGGGAATTCAAGAATGCGACGGATATCAGGTGGCTACGTCCGGGCCTCAATTTCAACTTCACTGTTATGGAGCTTAACGCGATGCTCCAGGAGCTGTTCAAGTATGACCCTGAACATCCCGAAGTGTTCAGGTTGCTGAAGGGTGTCGTTTCGCTGTGCAACAACTCCGCGCTCGACCGCATCCGTGCAATGATGCCGCTGTGCGATTCGCATGGAATTGTCCCAACTTGGCAAGAGCCTGCAGACGACGTCGTGCAGGAGTTCTTTGATGGCTTGGTAGAAGTGCCGGTCCACTCCGACGAAAAGAAAGGCCTCACTCGAGACACCACCGATGCGCAGATGAAAAGCATCGCCACCAGGCTGGAAGAGGCGGCGGCAGCCGCAGCTGCGGGCGAGTTTGGATTCACCGTGTAGGAGGCAGAGGCAGCAGAGGCGACAAGCCGTACCGATTGAGAGGAGCTTGCTGGCGAGGAAGAGCTTGCCGGGTGTGAAGTTGAGTCGAGCGAGCCCGCCGAGGATACGAGCGGCTCGTTGGAGATCAACTCTTCTTCCTCCTCATCATCAGACGGCTCGCCACAAGCAGAGCCCCCAGCTCCACCAAGAAGGCATCTCCGCAAGGCCGGGGACGTAGCGAGGCGGCGGGCGAGTCGACAGTCTACACGCCATGCGACACGCTCAACCGCGGCAAGCACTGTTGCCACGGGAGCACCTCACGCTGCTGCGGCAACTGGAGCGGGGTCCACCCGGACCACCGCTTCTGCTCCTGCCGCTTCTCACGCCGTGGCGGCAGCCAGAGCGGGGTCGTCTCAGACCACCGCCACTGTTCCCACCAAGCGGCCAAGGGAACCTACTCCTCCGCCTCCTCGCGCCAGACGTGAGCCGAACTTCGACTTCTCCGTGTTCAGCTCCGACGAGGAAGAAGAAGAGTAAGATTCTCTTGTTGTACTTGTAGTTCTTCAATTCTTGCTGTCTTGTCTTTTATCTCATTTGCTTTACTCCGAACTTATTCCTTTTTAGGACTCTGGCCCAGAGAGCAGCGAAGAGAGCCAAGGTCCCGGTGATTATCATCGAGGACAAACCCACCGCGACAGCAGGGGGTGCGTCCGAGACAACCTCGCTGGACCCGGCAACTGTTCTCCAGAGCAGCCCCCTGCGTAAGTATATGGTTCGCTTTCCGCTGTTAGCCGCGCATGGATACTCTTTCTATGCTGACACCTGACTGTTGGTTTGTGTAGGGGCAGAGCAGCCCCACCAAGAGCGCCCGGAGGCCGCCCCGAAATGCCAAGGGAGAGTCCTCCGGCAAGGGAGAGGTCTCCGGCAAGGGAGAGGTCTCCGGCAAGGGAGAGTTCTCCGGCAAGGGAGAAGCCTCCGGCAAGGGAGAGTTCTCCGGCAAGGGACAGCACCAGCGTCCCCCCGGTGGCGGAGACCACGACTGCAGAACCCGGTACAGGTAATCCTCTCGCTTCAAAACTTCCCTTGGGTTCTTCTTCTTTTGATCTTCTTTTTTGGATATTTGCTTGACTCTTCTCCTTTTTCCGGCCGTCAGACCCCTCTGCTGTGGAGCCGACGACGCCGCCGCCACCGAAGAAGCAGCCGGCACTGACGACCCCGCCGGCGCAGAGGCTGCCAAAGCTGCCGCCGTAGAAGCAGGCGAGGGGTCTAGCGATCGCACTGACGGCCCTGAGGCCGCAGGAGCGCCAGGCGCTACGCTGACCGCCGATCCCTCCGCCGCTGCCGCAGCATCAAGCTCCGAAGAGCCCCAGCCAGGCGTCTACTTGAAGGCCGGCTATGGTGTCTTCATCAACCTCCCCTGGGCGTCAAGCTCCAGGGCGCCGGTCGAAGGAGCGAGCTTCGACGGAGAGGTGCTCGCCTCCGCTGGGCTGGCGCTGGTTGACGCGCCGAGCAGCAGCAGCAGCGAGCCTGAGGAGGAGCGGCTGCTGCGGAAGTTGGTGTCGGTCTACCGTGCTCGGCAAGCCAAGCTGGAATCCCATGAGGCGCTTGTTGCGAAGGCGGGAGTGGACATTGAAAAGCGCGCGGAGGAGCTCCGGGGTCTCAACCAGGAAGCTCTCCAGTCGCTGGTAGAGGAGCGGGCGCAACTCGCCGAGGAGCAGAAGGCCTTCCTCCTTGAGAGGGCTAAAGTCGAAGAGCAACATCGGCTTGCCGCTGAAAAGCTGTCTGTGCAGGAGGGCGAGCTGGCGCAGCGGAAGGTCAACCTTGACTGCCACGAGGAGGAGCTTGCCGTGCGTGAGCGAACATTCGGCGGAGCCCTCAAGCAAGCAGAGGATGCTGCCGCAGCTGCCGAGGCCGCCAAGAAGGAG
Source organism: Triticum monococcum (assembly GCA_034509565.1). Lineage (NCBI taxonomy): Eukaryota > Viridiplantae > Streptophyta > Magnoliopsida > Poales > Poaceae > Triticum > Triticum monococcum. The sequence continues at coordinate 744,760,860 of CM067843.1, read as the reverse complement.
CTGGAGACGAAGGTGGTGCAGCTGGAGGCCGATCTCAAGGCGACCGATGAAGAGCTTGCCGCGCTCAAGCATGAGCGGGAGAAGAACGCCTACAGCCACTCAGAGCTGCAGGCTCGTCTCGCCGAGAAGGGCAAGGAGCTTAGCGCCGCCAAGGACTCCAATGCAGATCTTGAGTTGACGCTGACTACTTTGACCAAGACGCTGGACGGCGACAGGGAGCAGGAGGCGGCCTTGAAGGAGGAGATCAAGGCCGACAAGGCGCTGCTGGCGAGTGCTGCTGCCGCCCAGAACACTTTTAGGGAGAATGTGGCGCACTGGACGGAGGGTCTCGTGAATGTTGCCGCAGACATTGACAGGGAGCTGGCGCTGCAAGGGATGGAGGATCTCGGGTATCCCTCCGACGAAAACCTCCATCCTAGCGCCAAGCTCACCTTCTTCTTCAAAGGCGTTTCACCCGGTAAGGGCCTTCCCACTTCGGCGTCAACTTGTTGGAATTCTTGGCAGACTGAACACGCCAAAGAACAAGGTCGCCTTCCTCGAGACTTCTGGCGTTAACTTTGCGGCTATGGTAGCGGCGCAAAGCTTGCTGGTAGCGAGCAGCTCATATAGCAGCCTGAAGACGGTCTTCCTCAAGGAGCAGCGCGTCATCTTGTCGCAGCTGCTCTTGCTCAAGCTCATCATAAGCGAGCACTCGAGGTGACCCGTACACGAGTTCCGTGGGGAGAACTGCCTCTGCTCCATAGACTAGAGCGAAAGGTGTCTGGCCAGTGGCTCGATTTGGCGTCGTCCTGATCGACCAAAGAACCACCGGCAGCTCCTCAATCCAGTTTCTTCCGCACTTGTGCAGCCTGTCGAAAGTCCTGGTCTTGAGCCCACGCAGCACTTTAGCATTTGCCCTCTCTGCTTGACCGTTGCTTCTCGGGTGAGCAACAGAAGCGAAGCAGACCTTGGCGCCAAGATCTTGGATGTACTGCATGAAGGTGCGGCTCGTAAATTGCGTACCGTTGTCGGTGATTATCCTATTAGGGATCCCGAAGCGGCAAACAATCGACCTAAAGAACTTGACTGCTGACTGTGTTGTCACCTTCCTCACTGCTTCCACTTCCGTCCACTTTGTTAACTTGTCGATTGCAACGTACAAGTACTCAAAGCCCCCGACTGCTCGGGGAAAGGGGCCGAGGATGTCGAGCCCCCAGACCGAAAATGGCCAAGATATAGGGACTGTCTGGAGAGCTTGAGCTGGCTGGTGTATCTGCTTGGAATGGAACTGGCACGCTTCACACTTGGTTACTTGTGCAGTTGCATCCTGGAGGGCTATCGGCCAAAAGAAACCTTGCCTGAATGCTTTGCCGGCAAGTGCTCTTGCGCCAATGTGGTGACCACATATGCCTCCATGTATCTCTGCCAACAGCTTTTGTCCATCTTCCCGGTGAATACACTTCAATTTCACACCGTTGAGTCTTCTAATGTATAGTGTGTTGTCGACAAACTGGTACATACTTGACTGCCGGGCTACTCTTTCCGCTTCTTCTTGCTCTTCGGGAAGTTCTCCTGTCTGAAGGAAACGGACAATCTGCGGTGCCCATGCTGGAGCTTGTGGCTCGACAACAAGGACTAAAGGCACATCTGCTGCTGCGGGAACATCCGCTTCTATGGCAAGAACCTGCGGCTCAGTCGGAGATGGACGTTCCCCGGCAAGCTTACCGAAGCAAAACTTGTCGGGAGCCTCTGCTTCAACGGAACAAACCCTAGGGCTTGCCGGAGCAGACTGCTCCTCAGCAGTCTTGGTGTTGATTTGGGGGACCTTCTTGGCAGCGGCTTCGGGAAGCTCTGCCGGAAAATAGTCACCAAAAATCAACTTCCTCTTCTTGCTCTGTCCAGTTGATGGCGTTACGGACGGTCGAGTCAGCTTGAGCACAAAGATCCCTAGTTCCACAGGTAACTTAAGTGCGGCGCACTTTGACAGGCCATCGGCAATGTTGTTCTCAGCTCTTGGAACATGCTCCATCTGTAGGCCATCAAAGTGCTCTTCTAGCTTTCTTACTTCGTCAACGTAGGCTTACATCAACGGACTTTGATAACTCTTGTTCACTTGGCGGACGACAAGCTGCGAGTCACCCCTGACAATGAGCTTCTTGATCCCAAGGTCTGCCGCGATCCTGAGACCGGCAAGCAAGCCTTCATACTCTGCAGTATTGTTTGTTGCTGGCTCCTTGGGAAAGTGCATTTGGACTACGTACTTGAGGTGCTCTCCGGTGGGTGCGACAAGCAGCACGCCAGCGCCGGCGCCTTGCAGCGAGAAGGCACCATCAAAGTACATCAGCCACCCTTTGCTTGCTTCCTCGACGGGGATGCTCGTTTCTGGAATTTCTTCATCTGGTGTTGGCGTCCACTCTGCTATGAATTCTACCAATAATCTACTTTGGATAGTTGAAGTACTATCAAACTTGAGGCCAAAGCTTGACAGTTCCAGTGCCCACTCAACAATCCTGCTGTTGCTTCTGGATTCTGTAGTATCCTCTTCAGCGGAAAACGAGTGACAACTGTGATCTCATGTGCTTGGAAGTAATGGCGCAGCTTTCTCGAGGCCATGAGAAGGCCGAAAAGAAATTTCTGCACACCAGAGTACCTTGACCTAGCCCCCTGTAGAAGGGAACTAACAAAGTAAACTGGGCGCTGTACCATTCTCTTCTGTATCTCCTCGCGCGCCTGCGCAGATCCATCTTTGTCGGGACCAGAGCTTGTCGGGGAAGCCCCCTGCTTGTCGCTGGATGCGTCTGCCGTGGTTGCTGGCTCGTCATCTGCCTCCCTCTCTGCTACTAACACAGCACTAACCACTTGATTGGTTGCCACTATATACAACAGCAACTTCTCTTGTGGCTTAGGTGCGACAAGTGTTGGAGTGGAGGACAGGTATCTCTTCAAGTCTTGCAGCGCAGCCTCCGCTTCCGGAGTCCATTTCATTGGACCTGCCTTTTTCAAAATTTTGAAAAACGGCAGGGCGCGCTCAGCAGACCTAGAGATAAACCTGCTGAGAGCAGCCACGCAACCGGCAAGTCTTCGTACATCCTTGACGCACTTTGGTGCTTCAATCTGCTCAATGGCCTTAATCTTGTCGGGATTAGCTTCAATTCCCCGCTGAGACACGAAGAACCCGAGAAGCTTGCCGGAGGGGACTCCAAACACACACTTCTCGGGGTTGAGCTTGAGGTTGATCTTGCGCAGATTTGCAAAGGTCTCGTCTAAATCTTGAATCAGAGTTGCCTTGTCCTTGCTCTTGACCACTATGTCATCCATGTAGGCTTCCACATTTCTGTGTGTTTGTGGCTCAAGAGCGACATGGGCTACCCTTGCGAATGTTGGACCAGCATTTTTTAAACCGAAAGGTATCCGTATGAAACAGTACGTGCCACATGGAGTGATGAATGCGGTCTTCTCCTCATCCTCTTCTGCCATGAAGATTTGATGGTATCCTGAGTATGCGTCAAGAAATGAAAGCAAGTCACATCGGGCCGTGGAGTCAACATCCTGGTCAATGCGCGGCAAGGGAAATGGGTCTTTGGGACAAGCTTTATTAACATCGGTAAAGTCGATGCAAAGCCTCCATTTCCCATTTGCCTTGCGCACGACTACAGGATTGGCCAACCACGTAGGATGGAGCACTCCTCTGACAAGGCCTGCTGCTTCCAATTTCTTGATCTCTTCTGCGATGAATTCTTGGCGTTCCACTGCTTGCTTCCTGACCTTCTGCTTGACGGGCCGCGCATGAGGACAAACGGCAAGATGGTGCTCAATTACTTTCCTGGGAACACCGGGGATGTCAGACGTTGCCACGCAAACACGTCGACGTTCGCCCGCAGGAAAGCAATGAGCGCGCTATCCTATTTAGGGTCAAGAGTGGCACTGATGGTGAAGGTACCACCAGTGTCGTCCTCCTTAGCAGACACCTTCTTGGTCTCTGGCAGAGCTGCCATTGTCTTCTTACACTTGCCGGTGGAGCTCGATGGTGTGTCCTCGACGGTAGCGCAGCACTCCGAAGAGGTGCGATTGCCGGAGTGGGCATCAGAACTCTTGCCGGACTTGGTCTTCTTCTTCCCCCTTGGAGCTTCAATGGCAGGTGACTTGCGATCTGTTGCGGCTGCCGCTTCCTGGTAGATCTTGTCGGCGCAGATAAGAGCATCTTTCTTGTCGCCAGGGACAAAGATGACGCTTATCAGGCCTGGCATCTTCAGTATGTTGTATGCGTAGTGAGAGGCTGCCATGAACTTGGCGAGTGCTGGACGACCAAGTATCCCATTGTAAGGCAATGGAAAATCGGCAATGTCAAAAGTGACCCTCTCAGTCCTGAAGTTCAACTCGCTGCCAAATGTTACTGGCAATGTGACCTTCCCCTTCGGCTTGCTCCTTCCCGGGTTGATTCCTTGGAATGTGCCGGTCTCTTCAAGCTCGCTGTCAGGGATCTGGAGTTTCTGGAGTACAGCGGAGGAATTCAGGTTCAAGCCGGCCCCGCCGTCAACTAGCATCTTAGTGACCTTGAGGTTGCGGATAGTTGGTGAAACCAACAACGGCAAGCACCCGACCGCAGTTGTGCGATCAGGGTGGTCCTCAATATCAAAGATGATAGGCATGCTGGACCATTTCAGAAGCTTGCGTGACTCGATAGGTGGTTCCGCCGCATTGACTTCTCGCACCCACTGCTTGAGTTGGCGGTGCGAAGTATGCAGAGAAGCACCACCGTCAACGCATAAGACCTTTGTGGCTTTCTGGAACTCCTGCTCACTGGTCTCGACATCATCCATGTCTTCGTCGTCGTCGCCATCTTCATCCTTGTCGCGGCCGCGGGGAGGTCTGTCTCCTTGCCGCTGCTTGGCCTTGCCGCGGCGTCCTCCCCGGCCGGCGCGCTTCTTGCTATATTCTCCAGCGCCTCCTTGGGCTCTCTCCTTGTCGCGTCGCTCGTATTCATCCTTTTGCTGCTGGACAAGCTGCTCGACCTTCTTGCAGCTCTGGAGGTCATGGCCCTTGGTGCGGTGGATCTTGCAGTACTGCTTGTCAGTGCCGTCCTGCTTGTCGGCGACCACCACAGCCTGGCAGTTGGTGCATGCGGCAATCTCCTTGCCGGAGCTACCAGCTTTGGCTTTCTTGGCGCCACCTTCATTGCCGGACTGCTCAATGACTAGCACATCTTTGCCTTTCTTCTTCCTGCTGTTCCGCCGCCGGTTTTTCTTTGCCGGGGCAGCCTCCTCGCTGTCAGATCCTCCTGCTCCTGTATTCTCTCCGGGAGTTTCCTCCCTTCCTCAGCACGTGCACACTTGTCGGCCAGGGCATACAGCTCACTGACGTCTCTGATCTTGCACATCGCCATCTCCTCCCGCATCCTGCGGTTACGCACGTTCTGATGGAACGCGCTGATGACCGCGGCAGGGTGGACATCTGGGATGTTGTGCTGTACATGGCTGAATCTCTGAATGTACTTGCGCAGGGGCTCTCCTTCCTTCTGGGCAAGCAGGTGAAGGTCACTCTCTTGGCCATGAGGTTTGTGGCCGCCTGTAAAGGCGCCGACAAACTGATGGCATAGGTCTGCCCAGGAGGATATGGAGTTATCCGGCAAATGCATGAGCCAAGACCTGACGTTGGGCTTGAGCACCAGTGGGAAGTAGTTGGCAAGGATCTTGTCGTCCCGTCCCCCGGCAGCTTGCACCGCGATGGTGTAGATGCCGAGGAACTCCGACGGATGCGACTTGCCGTCGTACTTCTCTGGTACGTCTAGCTTGAAATTCTTCTTGCTGGGCCATTGGACTTGCCGCAGCTCACGAGTAAACGCAGGGCAACCTACTGCGTACGGCAAGTTGCCTGGTTCCCCTGGCGCATGCATGTCGACAGAGGGCCCAGCGCGCTGGTCGGATTGACGCCGCGCTTCTCTTCGGCGCTCGATGCGAGTACGAGCGACTTCTTGCTGTCGTTCATGAAGAACTTGGCACTGATCGCGACGAGCTCGTGGATCTGATGACGCGGTGGACTCACTGTCGAGGTGTTTCCGGCGAATCGGCGATCTTGGCCTTCGGGGCGGAGAGTGCATGGTGGTTGCACCCCCACCGGTCTTGTCGCCACCGGCTCGTGCCTGGCTGACTTGCCGCGGCTGCGATGTACTCGGCTGCCGTGGAGTGTCGTCGTTGGCGAAGCCGATGAGACTCTGAATGGTGGCCCTCCAGTCGTCGATCATGTCTGCCGCTGGAGGGTAGTCTAGGAGCAGTTGAGCTCGTGCCAAAGCTTCTGCTGAAGTGGCGGGTGGCGGCGGCGAACGGTGTGAGGAGCGGGATATGCTCGGACTTTTAGCTATGTTAGAAGGAGCAGTATCTCATCCAGGCGACTGTGCCCCGCTCGCGCCAGCATGTTGGCGTGCATGCTGGTCTTGAGCACTCCGAGATCCACCAGCTCGATCTTGGTCCAGCAAACATATGGTACCATGAGTATCGTGATGCTGCCAGTCCCGCGCCTCCTGGGATGGGCGCGGTGCATGTACGGACGGCGAGGTCTTGGAGTGCGCCCGGTCGTTGTGGGAGCCGACTGTGTCGCCGATGGGCAGCGCAGCCTTGTCCTTGGACCTGGCAGCACCGTGAGCTCCCTCGTTGACGCCCGTTCTTCCGCCGGTGTCTACCCCACCAGCCGTTTCCTCCGGCGATGGTGGGTTCGGCGTGGACGGAGCAGCCGCCTCCGAAGCCTTCTTCTTCGGCGGCATGTCAATGAAGACGATGAAGATTTAGCTCGTGTGAACGCCGGATCAGGTTCACACAACCTCGACACAGACGCCCCTACCTGGCGCGCCAAACAAGAGAGTCTTACTCTTCTTCTTCCTCGTCGGAGCTGAACATGGAGAAGTCGAAGTCCGGCTCATGTCCGGCGCGAGGAGGCGGAGGAGTAGGTTCCCTTGGCCGCTTGGCGGGAACAGTGGCGGTGGTCTGAGACGACCCCGCTCCGGCTGCCGCCGCGGCGTGAGAAGCGGCAGGAGCAGAAGCGATGGTCCGGGTGGACCCCGCTCCAGTTGCCGCAGCAGCGTGAGGCGCTCCCACGGCAACAGTGCTTGCCGTGTTGGAGCGTGTCGCGTGGCGCGGCGACTGTCGACTCGCCCGCCGCCTCGCTACGTCCCCGGCCTTGCGGAGACACCTTCTTGGTGGAGCTGGGGGCTCTGCTTGCGGTGAGCCGTCTGATGATGAGGAGGAAGAGGAGTTGATCTCCAACGAGCCACTCGTATCCTCGGCGGGCTCGCTCGACTCAATGTCACGCCCGGCAAGCTCTTCCTCGCCGGCAAGCTCCTCTCGATCGGTACGGCTTGCCACCTCTGCTGCATCTGCCTCCTCCATGGTGAATCCAAACTCGCCCGCAGCTGCGGCTGTCGCCGCCTCTTCCAGCCTGGTGGCGATGCATTTCTTTGCATCGGAGCGGACCGGCACTTCTACCAAGCCGTCAAAGAACTCCTGCACGATGTCGTCTGCAGGCACTTGCCAAGTTGGGACAATTCCATGCGAATCGCATAGCGGCATCATTGCACGGATGCGGTCGAGCGCGGAGTTGTTGCACAGTGGAACGACACCCTTCGGCAACCTGAACACTTCGAGATGTTCAGGGTCATACTTGAACAGCTCCTGGAGCATCGCGTTAAGCTCCAGAACAGTGAAGTTGAAATTGAGGCCCGGACGCAGCCTCATGATATCCGCCGCATTCTTGAATTCCCAGGCGGGCCTCCTCCGTTCCTGCAGGGGGGCGATGCGGCGACGAAGAAAATCTGCGCCAACAGCGCCTAAAGTAAGCCCGGCAAGCCTGAGGCGTTGGATCCGGGTGACGGCAATCTTCAGCCTATCGTCTTCCGGGGCCACGTTGCTCCAATCGCAGCCGCGTGCTGCTGGAGCTTGGCACCGGGCGGTAAACGGCTACGGGTTCTCCTCGACAATCCAGCACCAGTCTGCTCTCCATTCCCCCCACTTGCCGCGGAACTCTCCCTCCAGATAAGCGTCCTTCTTGCCGGCCCTCGAGATCCAGGCGATTCCGCCGGATAAAGGCTCTCCTCTCTCTACTCGTGGCATAAAGAAGTGGCGAAAAAGGGCTACATTTGGATAGACACGGACAAAGTTTTCGCAGAGATGTGCAAAAACTGTCATGGTCAGAACAACATTGGGGGTGAAGTCAAGGATATCGTAGAAAAACTCAGAGAAAGGCGGGCAGAGCCTGCAGTAGAAGAACACGGCGAAGAAAGGATATCCATTTGGAGCCATTTTCCAAGCGGCGGCTGGAAGTACCTTCGTGCACGGATGCGCTCACGTCTCCGTCGACCAAAAGAGGTAGTAATACTCCCTCAGCTCCCTCGCGGCGAGCTTGGGGGGGGGGGGGAAGATTGCCCGCTCCTTTCGCAGCGCCGTAAGCCGCTGCGCCTCGGTCGACTTCACAACCTTCCCCTTGTCGGCTTTCGGAGCCATGGCGGAAGTGGTGGAGGAGGTCGATGGCGTTGGTGGTGCTGGTGGCGATGGGGGGCAGGGCGCTGCTCTCTTTCAGCTTTGGAAAGACGGGGGAGCGGCGGAGGTTTCCAAAATTGGAATAGCAACCGGCGAATGGGCGAACTACCCCTGTTTCCCCTGGTTATAAAGAGGGAGGGGGCCGACGTTCCGTCTTTCCGAATAAAGAAACCACCCACGATCTCTCCCACGACGCCGCATTCAACGCGTGCCGTTCGGGGAGGGCGCGGTGGATACGGGGAGAGATACGGCATAACCCAGGCCGCGCGTGCCCGTGCCCTGTTTTGGGCCTGGCCCAACAGCGCTCGGCACCGTGTATGGCCCAGGCCCGAGGGCTCCTTTCGGTGAACTAGAGTAGGGTTACCCTAGTATCCCGAACTTGTGCACGGGCAGTCGCAGCATCCTACGGCAAGGCTTGCCGGGTGACCGCCAAGGTCCTCCGTGGTTCCTTTGGAGCCATTCAAGAACAAAGTGCCGCGACGCGCCACGCGTCCCGGCAAGGCCCGGTGAGCGACAAGCTCCCGGACGCGACAAGACAACGACAGCGGCAAGGCGCTTGCCGCGGCAAGCCACCACTCTGTACCCGCGCTCCAGCGCATCCACCAACGTGTCGCTCTGGGACCCTTCCAGGCGTACGTGGCGGGAGGCTGTGCAGCCAGCGGTGCGCGGTGGCAAGCGGCGCTGACAAGATTGCCATCGTGGCGAGCGGTGGCGTCCCTGACGGTCCCTTTTGCACTTTTTGGGCGACGCAGACGGGCATTTAATGCCCTTGTCCCCTGCCGTCAGAGTTAGGTATGATACACTGTGGTAGGTAGCTGTACCAACCGCAACACCTTTTCCATTTTTACCCTTGTCTACGTTGCCACCTGTCGGTGACCCCTTGAGCATATAAAAGGAGGCCCATGCGCAACGTAGAGGGGGGGGGGAGAGAACACTCACGCTCGGTCTCATTAGCTGCGGGCGTGTACTGTAGCACTCAACGCTCCCGAGCAAGAACTCAATACAAACCACAAAGCAGGAGTAGGGTTTTACGCATCCGTGCGGCCCGAACCTGGGTAAACTGCTGGTGTGTTTCGCCTCGATCTACTCTTCGTGCGATCTCCGTCCCCCTGCCGAACCGAAAGGGGCTCGGTCCGCCGGTCCCATAGGTGTTCGTGGATTAGTTCCCCGACATCTTTGGCGCGCCAGGTAGGGGGGTCTACGTCGAGGTTGTGTGAACCTAATCCGGCGTTCACACGAGCTAAATCTTCATCGTCTTCATCGACATGCCGCCGAAGAAGAAGGCTTCGGAGGCGGCTGCTCCGTCCGCGCCGAACCCACCATCGCCGGAGCAATCGGCTGGTGGGGTAGACGCCGGCGGAAGAACGGGCGTCGACGAGGGAGCTCAAGGTGCTGCCAGGTCCAAGGACAAGGTTGCGCTGCCCATCGGCGGCGCAGTCGGCTCGCACAACGACCGGGCGCACTCCAGGACCTCGGCGTCCATACATGCACCACGCCCATCCCAGGAGGCACGGGACCAGCAGCGTCATGATACTCATGGTACCATACGTTTGCTAGACCAAGATCGAACTGGTGGATCTCGGAGTGCTCAAAACCAGCATGCACGCCAACATGCTGGCGCGAGCGGGGCACGGTCGCCTGGACGAGATACTGCTCCTTCTAACATAGTTAGAAGTCCGATGTCACACCCTAGCTAGGTTATGCATTAGAGTGTGCATCATGTCTACTTTCATCAGAAATGGAAATGGGGAAAGCAGAACCACCAGCACCCCCCCCCCTGAAATCAACTAGGGTTTACTAAAAATAAATTCAATGAACCTGAAATGCCCTTCAGATATGTTCACCCTCTTTGCCTTGGGTTAGAACCCTTGGGAAAAATGGTGCATATATTTTTAGGTCAACAAAAGGGGCATTGACTTAATTCATAATTATTTGAATTTGGGCATTTAAATACTATTAAATAATTCAAATGCTCAAATAATGTTTGGATTATTTTTGGGCCACTGAAATATTTCAGAAAGTGTCCATAAATATTTTCAGGATTTTATAAAATGATTTAGTATTTAAACTAAATCAAAACAGAATAGCAAAAATAGAAAACAGAATAAAATTTGAGAGAGAGAGAGAGAGTAGGCCAGTGGGCCACTTACCTGGCGCCACCAACCGGCCCAGCACGGCCCAGCCCACCAGGCCGTGCCAGTCGTCTCCTTTCTTTGCCAGGAGGACGACGGCGTGGCGCGCGCGCAGGAGGCGAAGCCACCTCCTGCTTCCACCTCCTGCTCCCCCCCGGCTCTCCTAGCGACGCCACGATGATGTCCCGTGTCCCCTCGCTCCTCTCCCTCACTCGCTCCACTCTCTCTCGCTCCCCTGGCTCTCTTCCCCGAGCTCATCCGAGAGACGCCGTCACCACCGTTCGCTGCCACCGGCCACCCCTCGCCGTGCCGCTGCGCCCAAAAGCTCCGCCTCGACCCACCCTTCCTCCTCACCGCTCCAAGCGACGCCGGGAGCCCTGCAGTGACGCAATTGCCGTCGTCTTCACCGACGGGCACCAAAGATCGCCGGCCCCGATTCTCCGTCTCCAGGTCGTCCCCGAGCCCACCGAGCTGCTCTACGTGCCCCCAGTGAGCTCCTGCTCCGAATCCCCCTCTTCCCCGCTTCATTTGATCGCCATAGCCGTCACCCCCATGATGACCGAAGTGCGCCGCCGCCCGAGCTCGCCGTCGACGATGCTCCGGTGACCAAATGGTCACCCTGGAGTGTCGAACCTACTCCCCGTGATGCGTTGCACCCTCCTAGCCCCCTTGCCCCGCTCTTCTACGCACAGAAACGTGACCCCGCGCGCAACCGAACTCCGGCGGCCGCCAAAGAGCTCGCCGCCGTCAACTCCGGCCATCCTAGCTGCTGCTGCTGCCACCACTAGATCCGCGAGAGCGCCAGCAAGCCGTAGCAACAAATCACGCTCAAAATGGAGCCCTATAGAGCATTCCCGAGCCGCTCCGTCGTCTCTGTCGTCGCCGGCGACGAGCCGTGGACCAAGTCCGGCAGGTTTGACCCCGCTGACTGCTAACTGGGTGGGCCCAGTTGAACCCCTGGGTCACTGACGCGTGGGCCCCAGGCCACTAATGAACCAGGATTAGGATTAACTTAAATTAGTTAAACTAATGACCCTGACAGGCGGGACCCACTAGTCAGCCTCTCTCCCTGCCCTGTTACACTGACCAGTGGACCCCACTGGTCAGGTTTGACCTGGAGGCAACCCTGTTGACCAGCTGACGTCACCCTGACGTCAAGCTGACGCAGTAAATCATTTTCTAGTTTAAAAATAATTCAGGAAATTCCAGAAAATACCCAAAACTTCAAAAATTCATAGAAATTCAACCATAACTCCAAATGAGACAAATTATATATGTAAAATTATCAGAAAAATTCAAGGAATCCATCTGTACCATTTTCATGCATGTTTGAACAATGTTTGTCCCCTGTTTTGAACAAAACAAATAAAGGGCATTTAAATAATCATATATGGGGTTGGAATTTGAATCTTGTACTCAAACCAACTCCATTTAAATCATAGCTAGTTGCATTAGCTCAAGACACATCCATATTGCCATGTCATAGCATGCATCATATTGTTGCATATCGTCATGTGTTGATTGTGCTCGGTTGTGTTCTTCGTGGTAGGTTCTGCCTCCGAGGATATTCACAAGTATCCAACTGAAGGGCAGTATCCCGTCACCACTCCATCAGGCAAGCAACCATTGATCATTCCGATACAACCCATGTTCTCGCTCCTGCTCTTGTTTAATGCATTAAGACAACACGATTCAAACTGCTGTGTGCTACGGTAGTTGAACCCTTATCCTCTGCATGTCCTGTCATTGCCACAGTAACTAGATGAAACCCACTAGCATGTGTAGGAGTTGATTGAGCCATGTTTTGTGATTCCTACCTTGCTATGCCTGCTATGCTTAGAGTTGTGTCAGGTCTGGTTCATCTGGGTGATGGGCTAGAGTGAAATGCTTGTGCCAGTATTATGTGGGATGTGTTGAACATGTTTTGGTAAAGGTATCGATGAGAGGCCATGTAGGAGTACATGGTGGGTTGTTTCATTGAAGCCGTCCCTAAGAACTGAGTTCTGCATGCGTGAATTAAGATTCAGCTACTACCACACATTGGGCCCTGAAATATGACCCCGCTCGACTTACTGACCCCTCTCGCCTCAGTCCAGGAGTTGCAACTAGTTTCTGGTGTTTGTAGGACATGTGTTGGCAGCCGTGCGTAGCGCTGACCCTAGGGGTGGGCTATGTTGCGGTAGATACACCGTGGCACGGTGTACCGAGTCACCCGTTTGGTGTCTCGGGAACCCTGTTCACATCGTTCGGGGCCGTTGAGGACACCCCGGCCGGATTTCCTTGCGAATGGAACCTGAATAGGCGATGACCCTGGACTAGAGACTTGTGAGGTTAGTCAGGTCGTGGTCTACACCCACGTCGGTTTTCGCTTGAAGTCTGCCGAGCACATTTCGTGTGCAGACGCTAAGTGGTGGAAACATGTGTGACGAAGTACACCCCTGCAGGGTATAAAACTATTCGAATAGCCGCGTCCGCGGTAAAGGACTACTTGATTGCATATACAGTTCATAGACAAGTTAATGGATACTACTAAAAGACTCAAGATAAGTGTGAGTACCGGGGATGGCCCCCCTCACAGGATACGAGGGAGGATCCTCGGTGGAGTATTGTGATGGTGAGTAGTGGACTCGTGTGCAAAAACTATTTTGCTAAAAGATTCCGTAGGATAGCTTAGCCAAGAGTCAAAGCTGGCTTGCTGCATAAACCCCACCACCTTCTTGAGAATGAGCATGTACAGTAGGTTCTGATGTAAGACTTGCTGAGTACCTTTGTACTAATGTTTGCTTATTTATTGTTTTCAGACGACAACACTGCCCCCTCCAATGGGTTTTACGTAGATCTTGACGTCGACGAGTGACTAGACACCCAGGTGGTGATCCAGGCCATGGAGGGCCTATGTAGATAGACAGGCTTCGAGAAGCCTTCTTTCTTTTTAGAGTCTGTACTCAGACTAGTTGCTTCCGCATGTGCTTGTATGACTGTATGACTTGAGTGTCGGGTCATGTGACCCCTACCTATATGGATATGTTATGTATGGCTCCCTGGAGCCTTTAAATAAAGTACTTGAGTTGTAGAGTTTTGTTGTGATGCCATGTTGTATGTACTCATATCGAGCATATTGTATGTATGTTTGAAATGCTTGGTATGAGTGGGATCCGACAATCTAGTAGTTTGCCCTTCGCAGCCTTTCTTATGGGGAAATGTAGTCTAGTGCTCCTCGAGCCATAGTAGTCCGCTACAGCCCGGTTCACCGGAGTCCTGCTAGCCCAGCACTACTGTTCAGGACACTTGACTGGCCGGCATGTGTTTCACTTCGTCCCTATGTCTGTCCCTTCGGGGAAATGTCACGCGGTGATCTCCGGAGTCCTGTCTAGCCTGCTACAGCCCGGGATCCCCCGGAGTCCTGCTAGCCCAGTGCTACAGCCCGGAATCACTCGTTGATGACCGACATGTTCGTTGTGATTCATGTATGCCTGTCTCCATAGGTCTGTGCCGCTTTGGGTTCACGACCAGCCATGTCGGCCCGGGTTCTCGGTCATATGGATGCTAGCGACATTGTCATATACGCGAGCCAAAAGGCGCAAACGGTCCCGGGCCATGGTAAGGCGACACCCGTGGGATACCGTGCGTGAGGCCGCAAAGTGATATGAGGTGTTACCGGCTAGATCGATGTGGCTTAGAATCGGGGTCCTGACAGCGTTGGCATCAGAGCCGGACTGCCTGTAGGTTCGTTCAGCCAAACTGGTCGATGTCGAGTCTAGAAATGCTTTAGTTATATGTAAGGGAATTGATTGTGGGAGGGAACGTAAGGTTCTTTTACTCCTTTACCCTATGCTTCTGATCTGAGTCATTCTCTTCTCATTCAACGTGGGTTAAGGACTAGGCTCTCTTCTTCTATCAGGTTCACGTGTTACTAATCCGTAGTAGCTCATAGGATTTTTGCTACGAGTTTCAGTCCAGTTTCTACTATTTTAGTACGTGGCTATTTGAATCAGAACCTTGATATGATGCTGTTGAGCGGTATTGTGAACTGTTGTGGATGTCTCAAATCCTTTTCTGAGCATTTACAGTCGTTATGCTGCCCAATTTTCCCTAGGAATTCTGATGTCTTGTCTTGTGGCTGTGCTTTCAGATGGCCAACCAGTCTCAAAACCAAGTGGTTCGCCTGACCAGGTGCCTCGACGTGCCCGGTCATACTGCTATGTTGGTCCGGGTCATGATCGAGACAGGATACCGTTGGTATCCCGAATACACTGTTGAAGAGCAGTTCCGCGACTTTAATCAAAGCCAGTATTTATGCACCGTCAGGATATTTCCTTCCTATCCTGGATCTACCGAGCCCCTTCACTGTTCCTATGGACTCGGAGTTACCATTGAGATGGCTGTGCAGGATGCTGCCTATTCCATGATGACCATCTTGCGAGTCCGGACTGGCCTGCTTCAGAACACTGACTTCCGTTACATGCCAGCTTCACTCCCGGGAGCACAGGGGTATCTTCAGGCTATCTATGCTGACTCCACTCAGGAGGACTCATTAACTCGTACCACCGCTGAGATGCTCGAAGATAAGGACCGAGAGAATCGGGCCTTGAGGCTGGAGCTCTTCAATACCCGTGCTGATCATTGGGCCACATTGACTCGGGTTGCACCCGCGGTGCAAGCTGGATGTATGGATACCAGGGATCTGTATCCTGTGAGAGCAGCTCTGCCAGACATGGTGGATTGGCGTGATGTGGGAGGCATCACCCCACCCCTTGGTCCCCGCAGGCCACCGTTTGTTGGTCCAAGACCTTATCCTAGCCCCTATGGTCCACAGGCTCCTCAGGACCGTCTGTTTCCGGATGATCACGTTGAACTTCCAGGCTATGGAGGTGACTTCTATGAGGACTACTACGGAGCTATCTGAGTTAGCAGTAGTACCACTAGTATTGTAGTAGTTGTATCTCCACTGTCCTGTGTGACTTGTGGAATACGACTTGGTGGTGTAATCGATTCCGGAGGTGTAGACAAATAATGTATAGGGACTCGGAATGCCTCCGATGAGATGTAACGTCTACCTTCATAGTTGTACTGTAGCATGGGCTTGTACTAAACTATGTATTACGAGTATGACCGTTGGTGTATATATGGCAGTTTTATATTACCATGGCATACGAATGAGCATCTCTGCATTCCGCGTTATCCTTTACATTCTGCACTTCCCTGTTAAGTTTGAGCCATCCTTGTCTAAACCGTTGTCTTGTTTTCCCTCCTAGGATGGTCAACACCCGCGGAAACCCTGCTGCCCTAGCGCAGGGGGAAGCCAATGCAGCTAGAGGTGAAAATTTGCCTCACCCGCCTTCTCTGGCCGAAGTGATGCTGGAGGCGGAAAGGAACAAGCGTGAGACCAACCGCCTGCTGGAGCGGATTGAGCAGAACACTGCACGCCACCCACGAAATGCCTTGGTGTCAATCAACGACTTCATCAAGCTGTACCCACCAAAGTTTAACCATTCCGTCGAGCCCCTCGACGTGGATGATTGGCTTCGCAGCATCACCCACAAGCTACGTTCTGCCAATGTAGCTGAAGCCGACAAGGTTACCTATGCTGCTTATCATCTTGAGGGCCCCGCTAGCCATTGGTGGGAAAACTACGAAGCTATGCGCCCGGTCGGCCAAATCACTACCTGGGCTGAGTTCAGCGAGGCTTTCCGTGAGCATCACATTCCGGAAGGTCTCATGGATTGCAAGAGGGAGGAGTTCTGCAACTTCACCCAAGGAAGGCTGACTGTGGATGCATATAGCCGAGAATTTGGGAACCTGGCACGCTATGCTCCTGAAGAGGTTTCTACCGACGCCAAGAAGCAGGCAAGGTTCCGTAAGGGACTTAGCCCTGAGCTTCGCCGCGATCTCCGTCTGCACGAGTGCACATCCTTCCAGAAGTTGGTCAATAAAGCTATCAGTGCTGAGACAGGCCAGACTGATTATGACGCTTCACGCAAGCACTCCCGTGATTTTGGGTCTTCATCCGGCTCGGGAGCTCAGAAGCGCCGGGTGTGGATTCCAAGCACCGCACTGCCACCCAGATTCACCCCGAGGCCATCCTTTGAGGCGCCTCGTCCCAACCAGCAAATTGCACCATCCAAGCCCTATGGTGGCCCCGCTGCTAATGTTGCTCCACGCCCCACTGTGGTAACATGCTTCAAGTGTGGAGAACCGGGTTACTATAGTTGAGAGTGTCCCCAGAACAACCCCAATCAAGCTGGAAAGTCCGTTGGCCGTGGTAAGCCCGCGGGAAAGACTTTCTACGCCAAGCCGGCCACTACTGCACGTGGCCATGTCAACTACATCTCAGCCGAAGAGGCTCATGAGGATCCCAACATCGTCCTTGGTACGCTCCTTGTTAACTGCCATCCAACATCTGTTCTTTTCGATACTGGAGCATCTCATTCATTCATATCCGAGAATTATGCTCGGTTGCATAACACGACATTCTGTGACATGCCCACTTCCATGGTAATTCAAACTCCGGGTTCCAAATGGCAAACTTCTAGGGTAAGCCAGGGGAACGAAATTCTTGTCGATAGGCTTGTCTTCCTTGCATCTTTAATAGCTCTCAAGTCCTCCGACATAAACATCATCTTGGGTATGGACTGGATGTCGGCTCATTGCGCCAAGATCGATTGTGCCACTAGAACCGTTCAACTTACTCATCCCTCGGGCAAGACAGTTAATGTCTTAACTCGAGTGGCCAAGCGCCAACTTTACTCTCTCAATGCCAACCCTCTTCCAGACCTTGAGGACGTTCCGGTACTCCGAGACTTCCCGGGTGTGTTTCCGGAAGAACTGCCAGGTGTTCCACCTGACCGGGATGTCGAGTTTGTGATAGACCTTGTTCCAGGAACCGTTCCAATTGCTAGAAGACCCTACAAGATGGCACCCTTAGAACTAGCCGAGCTTAAGAACCAACTCGATGAGTCCTTGAACAAAGGGTTCATCCGTCCTAGCTCCTCTCCTTGGGCTTGCCCCGTCCTCTTCGTCAAGAAGAAGGATGGAACGGATCGAATGGTTGTGGATTACCGACCTGTCAATCTGGTCATCATCAAGAACAAATACCCGCTTCCCAGGATCAACGACCTATACGATCAGCTCGCTGGATCCTCAATCTTCTCCAAGATGGATTTGAGGTTGGGCTACCATCAAATCAAAATCAGAAACGGGGACATTCCCAAAACGGCTTTTGTCACTCGTTATGGCCAATACGAGTACACCGTCATGTCCTTCGGTTTAACCAATGCCCCGGCCACTTTCTCTCGGTTAATGAACTCGGTTTTCATGGAGTACTTGGACAAATTCGTCGTAGTATACCTCGATGACATACTCATCTACTCCAAAAATGAAGAGGAACATGCCGAACATCTAAGACTAGTATTGATGAAACTTCGAGAGCATCGCCTTTATGCCAAATTCTCCAAGTGTGAATTTTGGTTGTCAGAAGTGACCTATCTAGGCCATGTAATCTCTGGTAAGGGTATTGCTGTCAATCCCGAGCGAGTTCAAGCCGTCCTTGATTGGACTCCACCTGTTTCGGCCAAGCAAGTTCGGAGTTTCCTTGGCCTAGCGAGCTATTGCCGCCGCTTCGTCGAGAATTTCTCCAAGGTTGCTAAACCTTTAACTGAACTCCTCAAGAAAGATAAAAAGTTTGAGTGGACTCCACAGTGCGAGTTCAGTTTTCAGGAACTGAAAAGACGCCTGACATCTGCTCCCGTACTGGTACCACCAGATTTCTCCAAGGACTTTATTATCTATTGCGATGCCTCGCGACAAGGACTAGGTTGCATACTCATGCAGGATCGTCAGGTAATTGCCTATGCCTCATGGCAATTACACCCACATGAGGAAAATTATCCCACACATGATCTAGAGCTTGCAGCTGTAGTCCATGCACTCAAAACCTGGCGACATTACCTTCTCGGTAATCGTTGCGAGATCTTCACCGATCACCAAAGCTTGAAATATATCTTCACCCAACCAGATTTGAATCTCAGGCAAAGACGTTGGGTCGAGTTGATCTCGGATTACGACTTAGGAATAACTTACACCCCTGGCAAAGCCAATGTCATGGCTGATGCACTAAGTCGTAAGTCCTACTGTAACAACCTGATGCTACAACAAAGTCAACCACTTCTCCATGAGGAATTTCGTAAGCTTAATCTTCACATTGTTCCTCGTGGATTCCTGTCTACCCTGGTGGCGAAACCTACCCTTATGGATCAAATCATAGCTGCCCAAAAGCGTGATAAGGGCATATCCCGGATTAAGGAAAACATTGCTAGCGGAGTAGCTAAATGTTTTTCCATGGATGAGCAAGGTGCTGTCTTCTTTGAGAACCGCCTGGTGGTTCCCAAGAACAAACATCTACGCCAGATGATCCTTAAGAAAGCTCATGAATCCCCTCTCACCATTCATCCCGGTAGTACTAAAATGTATCAAGACCTACGCCAGAGGTTTTGGTGGACTAGGATGAAGAGGGAAATTGCTCAATACATTGCTAATTGCGACGTTTGTCGTCGTGTTAAAGCAGAGCATCAACGGCCTGCTGGCACCCTTCAACCTTTGGCTATTCCTGAATGGAAATGGGACAAAATCAGTATGGATTTCATCACTGGGTTTCCCAGGACCAAGAGGGGGAATAATGCCATCTTCGTCGTGATCGACCGTCTTTCCAAAGTATCCCATTTCCTACCTGTTCGTGAGAGTATCACCGCTAGCCAGCTAGCTGACTTATACATCTCCCGAATAGTGTCTCTTCATGGTGTCCCATTGGAAATTAACTCAGACCGTGGAAGTCTCTTCACCTCTCGATTTTGGGAAAGTTTCCAAAATGCTATGGGAACTCATCTCTCCTTTAGCACCGCCATCCATCCTCAATCAAGTGGTCAAGTAGAGCGAGTAAATCAAATTCTGGAGGATATGCTCCGAGCTTCTGTTATCTCGTTCGGAATGAGTTGGGAGAAATGCCTTCCATTCGCGGAGTTTGCCTATAACAATAGCTATCAAGCTAGTTTGGGCAAGGCTCCCTTCGAAGTTCTCTATGGACGAAAAAGTCGAACGCCTCTTAACTGGTCAGAAACCGGGGAAAGACAACTCTTTGGCCCGGATATGATTCAGGAAGCAGAAGAGCAGGTTCGCGTTATTCGTGAGAAATTGAAAACGGCCCAATCTCGCCAAAAGAGTCAATATGATCGTAAGAATAACCCTATGACATTTGAAATTGACGAGAAAGCTTACCTTCGGGTTACCCCGTTAAAGGGAACCCATCGCTTCGGTATCAAAGGCAAATTGGCTCCTCGTTACATTGGACCCTTTCGCATTATTGCCAAACGAGGAGAAGTTGCCTACCAATTGGAACTACCTCCGCATCTTTCCAGAGTTCACGACGTCTTCCATGTTTCGCAACTCAGGCGTTGCTTCGCGGATCCTATCCGTGGAGTGGACCACGAAACGCTTGATTTACAAGATAACCTTTCTTATCGGGAATACCCCGTTCGTATCCTTGATCAAGCCGAGCGTACCACTCGACGTCATAATATCAAGTTTCTCAAGGTTCAATGGTCACACCATTCTGAGGAACAAGCCACTTGGGAAAGGGAGGATCGTCTTCGACTCGAGTACCCCGCCTTCTTCCCAGATGATCCTAAATCTCGGGACGAGATTCTATTGAGTGGGGGTGAGTTGTCACACCCTAGCTAGGTTATGCATTAGAGTGTGCATCATGTCTACTTTCATGAGAAATGGAAATGGGGAAAGCAGAACCCCCAGCACCCCCCCCCCCTGAAATCAACTAGGGTTTACTAAAAATAAATTCAATGAACCTGAAATGCCCTTCAGATATGTTCACCCTCTTTGCCTTGGGTTAGAACCCTTGGGAAAAATGGTGCATATATTTTTAGGTCAACAAAAGGGGCATTGACTTAATTCATAAATATTTGAATTTGGGCATTTAAATACTATTAAATAATTCAAATGCTCAAATAATGTTGGAATTATTTTTGGGCCACTGAAATATTTCAGAAAGTGTCCATAAATATTTTCAGGATTTTATAAAATGATTTAGTATTTAAACTAAATCAAAACAGAATAGCAAAAATAGAAAACAGAATAAAATTTGAGAGAGAGAGAGAGTAGGCCAGTGGGCCACTTACCTGGCGCCACCAACCGGCCCAGCACGGCCCAGCCCACCAGGCCGTGCCAGTCGTCTCCTTTCTTTGCCAGGAGGACGACGGCGTGGCGCGCGCGCAGGAGGCGAAGCCACCTCCTGCTTCCACCTCCTGCTCCCCCCCGGCTCTCCTAGCGACGCCACGATGATGTCCCGTGTCCCCTCGCTCCTCTCCCTCACTCGCTCCACTCTCTCTCGCTCCCCTGGCTCTCTTCCCCGAGCTCATCCGAGAGACGCCGTCACCGCCGTTCGCTGCCACCGCGGCCACCGGCCACCCCTCGCCGTGCCGCTGCGCCCAAAAGCTCCGCCTCGACCCACCCTTCCTCCTCACCGCTCCAAGCGACACCGGGAGCCCTGCAGTGACGCAATTGCCGTCGTCTTCACCGACGGGCACCGAAGATCGCCGGCCCCGATTCTCCGTCTCCAGGTCGTCCCCGAGCCCACCGAGCTGCTCTACGTGCCCCCAGTGAGCTCCTGCTCCGAATCCCCCTCTTCCCCGCTTCATTTGATCGCCATAGCCGTCACCCCCATGATGACCGAAGTGCGTCGCCGCCCGAGCTCGCCGTCGACGATGCTCCGGTGACCAAATGGTCACCCTGGAGTGTCGAACCTACTCCCCGCGATGCGTAGCACCCTCCTAGCCCCCTTGCCCCGCTCTTCTACGCACAGAAACGCGACCCCGCGCGCAACCGAACTCCGGCGGCCGCCAAAGAGCTCGCCGCCGTCAACTCCGGCCATCCTAGCTGCTGCTGCTGCCACCACTAGATCCGCGAGAGCGCCAGCAAGCCGTAGCAACAAATCACGCTCAAAATGGAGCCCTATAAAGCATTCCCGAGCCGCTCCGTCGTCTCTGTCGTCGCCGGCGACGAGCCGTGGACCAAGTCCGGCAGGTTTGACCCCGCTGACTGCTAACTGGGTGGGCCCAGTTGACCCCCTGGGTCACTGACGCGTGGGCCCCAGGCCACTAATGAACCAGGATTAGGATTAACTTAAATTAGTTAAACTAATGACCCTGACAGGCGGGACCCACTAGTCAGCCTCTCTCCCTGCCCTGTTACACTGACCAGTGGACCCCACTGGTCAGGTTTGACCTGGAGGCAACCCTGTTGACCAGCTGACGTCACCCTGACGTCAAGCTGACGCAGTAAATCATTTTCTAGTTTAAAAATAATTCAGGAAATTCCAGAAAATACCCAAAACTTAAAAAATTCATAGAAATTCAACCATAACTCCAAATGAGACAAATTATATATGTAAAATTATCAGAAAAATTCAAGGAATCCATCTGTACCATTTTCATGCATGTTTGAACAATGTTTGTCCCCTGTTTTGAACAAAACAAATAAAGGGCATTTAAATAATCATATATGGGGTTGGAATTTGAATCTTGTACTCAAACCAACTCCATTTAAATCATAGCTAGTTGCATTAGCTCAAGACACATCCATATTGCCATGTCATAGCATGCATCATATTGTTGCATATCGTCATGTGTTGATTGTGCTCGGTTGTGTTCTTCGTGGTAGGTTCTGCCTCCGAGGATATTCACAAGTATCCAACTGAAGGGCAGTATCCCGTCACCACTCCATCAGGCAAGCAACCATTGATCATTCCGATACAACCCATGTTCTCGCTCCTGCTCTTGTTTAATGCATTAAGACAACACGATTCAAACTGCTGTGTGCTACGGTAGTTGAACCCTTATCCTCTGCATGTCCTGTCATTGCCACAGTAACTAGATGAAACCCACTAGCATGTGTAGGAGTTGATTGAGCCATGTTTTGTGATTCCTACCTTGCTATGCCTGCTATGCTTAGAGTTGTGTCAGGTCTGGTTCATCTGGGTGATGGGCTAGAGTGAAATGCTTGTGCCAGTATTATGTGGGATGTGTTGAACATGTTTTGGTAAAGGTATCGATGAGAGGCCATGTAGGAGTACATGGTGGGTTGTTTCATTGAAGCCGTCCCTAAGAACTGAGTTCTGCATGCGTGAATTAAGATTCAGCTACTACCACACATTGGGCCCTGAAATATGACCCCGCTCGACTTACTGACCCCTCTCGCCTCAGTCCAGGAGTTGCAACTAGTTTCTGGTGTTTGTAGGACATGTGTTGGCGGCCGTGCGTAGCGCTGACCCTAGGGGTGGGCTATGTTGCGGTAGATACACCGTGGCACGGTGTACCGAGTCACCCGTTTGGTGTCTCGGGAACCCTGTTCACATCGTTCGGGGCCGTTGAGGACACCCCGGCCGGATTTCCTTGCGAATGGAACCTGAATAGGCGATGACCCTGGACTAGAGACTTGTGAGGTTAGTCAGGTCGTGGTCTACACCCACGTCGGTTTTCGCTTGAAGTCTACCGAGCACATTTCGTGTGCAGACGCTAAGTGGTGGAAACATGTGTGACGAAGTACACCCCTGCAGGGTATAAAACTATTCGAATAGCCGCGTCCGCGGTAAAGGACTACTTGATTGCATATACAGTTCATAGACAAGTTAATGGATACTACTAAAAGACTCAAGATAAGTGTGAGTACCGGGGATGGCCCCCCTCACAGGATACGAGGGAGGATCCTCGGTGGAGTATTGTGATGGTGAGTAGTGGACTCGTGTGCGAAAACTATTTTGCTAAAAGATTCCGTAGGATAGCTTAGCCAAGAGTCAAAGCTGGCTTGCTGCATAAACCCCACCACCTTCTTGAGAATGAGCATGTACAGTAGGTTCTGATGTAAGACTTGCTGAGTACCTTTGTACTCATGTTTGCTTATTTATTGTTTTCAGACGACAACACTGCCCCCTCCGATGGGTTTTACGTAGATCTTGACGTCGACGAGTGACTAGACACCCAGGTGGTGATCCAGGCCATGGAGGGCCTATGTAGATAGACAGGCTTCGAGAAGCCTTCTTTCTTTTTAGAGTCTGTACTCAGACTAGTTGCTTCCGCATGTGCTTGTATGACTGTATGACTTGAGTGTCGGGTCATGTGACCCCTACCTGTATGGATATGTTATGTATGGCTCCCTGGAGCCTTTAAATAAAGTACTTGAGTTGTAGAGTTTTGTTGTGATGCCATGTTGTATGTACTCATATCGAGCATATTGTATGTATGTTTGAAATGCTTGGTATGAGTGGGATCCGACAATCTAGTAGTTTGCCCTTCGCAGCCTTTCTTATGGGGAAATGTAGTCTAGTGCTCCTCGAGCCATAGTAGTCCGCTACAGCTTGGTTCACCGGAGTCCTGCTAGCCCAGCACTACTGTTCAGGACACTTGACTGGCCGGCATGTGTTTCACTTCGTCCCTATGTCTGTCCCTTCGGGGAAATGTCACGCGGTAATCTCCGGAGTCCTGTCTAGCCTGCTACAGCCCGGGATCCCCCGGAGTCCTGCTAGCCGAGTGCTACAGCCCGGAATCACTCGTTGATGACCGACATGTTCGTTGTGATTCATGTATGCCTGTCTCCATAGGTCTGTGCCGCTTTGGGTTCACGACTAGCCATGTCGGCCCGGGTTCTCGGTCATATGGATGCTAGCGACATTGTCATATACGCGAGCCAAAAGGCGCAAACGGTCCCGGGCCATGGTAAGGCGACACCCGTGGGATACCGTGCGTGAGGCCGCAAAGTGATATGAGGTGTTACCGGCTAGATCGATGTGGCTTAGAATCGGGGTCCTGACATCCGAGCATATCCCGCTCCTCACACCGTTCGCCGCCACCACCCGCCACTTCAGCAGAAGCTTTGGCGCGAGCTTAACTGCTCCTAGACTACCCTCCAGCGGCAGACAAGATCGACGACTGGAGGGCCACCATTCAGAGTCTCATCGGCTTCACCAACGGCGACACTCCACGACAGCCGAGTACATCGCAGCCGCGGCAAGTTAGCCAGGCACGAGCCGGTGGCGACAAGACCGGTGGGGGTGCAACCACCGTGCACTCTCCGCCCCGAAGGCCAAGATCGCCGACTCGCCGGATCCACCCCGACAGCGACTCCACCGCGTCATTAGATCCACGAGCTCGTCGCGATCAGCGCCAAGTTCTTCACGAACGATAGCAAGAAGACGCTCGTACTTGCATCGAGCGCCAAAGAGAAGCACGAAGTCAATCAGACCACCGCGCTGGGCCCTCTGTCGACATGCATGTGCCAGGGGAACCAGGTGACTTGCCGTACGTGGTAGGTTGCCCTGCGTTTACTCGTGAGCTGCGGCAAGTCCAGTGGCC
Organism: Triticum monococcum; assembly: GCA_034509565.1. Taxonomy (NCBI): domain Eukaryota; kingdom Viridiplantae; phylum Streptophyta; class Magnoliopsida; order Poales; family Poaceae; genus Triticum; species Triticum monococcum. The sequence goes on along the minus strand of CM067843.1, from coordinate 744,735,813 downwards.
CAGCAAGAAGAATTTCAAGCCAGACGTACCAGAGAAGTACGATGGAAAGTCGCATCCGTCGGAGTTCCTCAGCATCTACACCATCGCGGTGCAAGCTGCCGGGGGACGGTACGACAAGATCCTTGCCAATTACTTCCCGCTGGTGCTCAAGCCCAACGTCAGGTCCTGGTTCATGCATTTGCTGGATAACTCCATATCCTCCTGGGCAGACCTATGCCATCAGTTTGTCGGCGCCTTTACAGGCGGCCACAAACCTCATGGCCAAGAGAGTGACCTTCACCTGCTCGCCCAGAAGGAAGGAGAGCCCCTGTGCAAGTACATTCAGAGATTCAGCCGTGTACAGCACAACATCCCAGATGTCCACCCTGCCGCGGTCATCAGCGCGTTCCATCAGAACTTGCGTAACAGGAGGATGCGGGAGGAGATGGCGATGTGCAAGATCAGAGACGTCAGTGAGCTGTATGCCCTGGCCGACAAGTGTGCACATGCTGAGGAAGGGAGGAAACTCCCCGGAGAGAATACAGGAGCAGGAGGATCTGACAGCGAGGATGCTGCCCTGGCAAAGAAAAACCGGCGGCGGAACAACACGAAGAAGAAAGGAAAATATGTGCTAGTCATTGAGCAGTCCGGCAATGAAGGTGGCGCCAAGAAAGCCAAATCTGGTAGCTCCGGCAAGGAGATTGCCGCATGCACCAACTGCCAGGCTGTGGCGGTCGCCGACAAGTAGGACGGCACCGACAAGCACTACTGCAAGATCCACCGCACCAAGGGCCATGACCTCCAGAGCTGCAAGAAGGTCGAGCAGCTTGTCCAGCAGCAAAAGGCTGAAAACGAGCGACGCGACAAGGAGAGGGCCCAAGGAGGCACTGGAGAATCCGGCAAGAAGCGCGCCGGCCGAGGAGGACGTCGCGGCAAGGCCAAGCAGCGGCAAGGAGGCAGACCTGCCCGCGGCCGCGACAAGGATGAAGATGACGACGACGACGGAGACATGGATGATGTCGAGACCAGTGAGCAGGAGTTCCAGAAAGCCACAGAGGTCTTATGCGTTGACGGTGGTGCTTCTCTGCATACTTCGCACCGCCAACTCAAGCAGTGAGTGCGGGAAGTCAATGCGGCGGAACCACCTGTCGAGTCACGCAAGCTTCTGAAATGGTCCAGCACGCCTATCATCTTTGATATTGAGGACCACCCTGATCGCACAACTGCGGTCGGGTGCTTGCCGATGTTGGTTTCACCAACTATCCGCAACCTCAAGGTCACTAAGATGCTAGTTGACGGCGGGGCCGGCTTGAACCTGATCTCCTCCGCTGTACTCCAGAAATGCCAGATCCCTGACAGTGAGCTTGAAGAGACCGGCACATTCCAAGGAATCAACCCGGGAAGGAGCAAGCCGAAGGGGAAGGTCACATTGCCAGTAACATTTGGCAGCGAGTTGAACTTCAGGACTGAGAGGGTCACTTTTGACGTTGCCAATTTTCCATTGCCTTACAATGGGATACTCGGCCGTCCAGCACTCGCCAAGTTCATGGCAGCCTCTCACTACGCATACAACATACTGAAGATGCCAGGCCCGATAAGCGTCATCTCTGTCCCTGGCGACAAGAAAGATGCTCTTATCTGCGCCGACAAGATCTACCGGGAAGCGGCAGCCGCAACAGATCGCAAGTCACCTTCCGTTGAAGCTCCCCGAGGGAAGAAGAAGACCAAGTCCGGCAAGAGTTCTGATGCCCACTCCGGCAAGTGCACCTCTTCAGAGTGCTGCGTTACCGTCGAGGACGCACGATCGAGCTCCACCGGCAAGTGTAAGAAGACAATGGCAGCTCCGCCAGAGACCAAGAAGGTATCCGCCAAGGAGGACGGCACTGGTGGTACCTTCACCATCGGTGCCACTCTTGACCCTAAATAGGATAGCGCGCTCATTGCTTTCCTGCGGGCGAACGTCGACGTGTTTGCGTGGCAACCGTCTGACATCCCCGGTGTTCCCAGGAAAGTAATTGAGCACCATCTTGCCGTTTATCCTCATGCGCGGCCCGTCAAGTAGAAGGTCAGGAAGCAAGCAGTGGAGCGCCAAGAATTCATCGCTGAAGAGATCAAGAAATTGGAAGCAGCAGGCCTTGTCAGAGGAGTGCTCCATCCTACGTGGTTGGCCAATCCTATAGTCGTGCGCAAGGCAAACGGGAAATGGAGGCTTTGCATCGACTTTACCGATGTTAATAAAGCTTGTCCCAAAGACCCATTTCCCTTGCCGCGCATTGACCAGATTGTTGACTCCACGACCGGATGTGACTTGCTTTCATTTCTTGATGCATACTCAGGATACCATCAAATCTTCATGGCAGAAGAGGATGAGGAGAAGACCGTATTCATCACTCCATGTGGCACGTACTGTTTCATATGGATGCCTTTCGGTTTAAAAAATGCTGGTTCAACATTCGCAAGGGTAGCCCATGTCGCTCTTGAGCCACAAACACACAGAAATGTGGAAGCCTACATGGATGACATAGTGGTCAAGAGCAAGGACAAGGCAACTCTGATTCAAGATTTAGACGAGACCTTTGCAAATCTGCGCAAGATCAACCTCAAGCTCAACCCCGAGAAGTGTGTGTTTGGAGTCCCCTCCGGCAAGCTTCTCGGGTTCTTCGTGTCTCAGCGGGGAATTGAAGCTAATCCCGACAAGATTAAGGCCATTGAGCAGATTGAAGCACCAAAGCGCGTCAAGGATGTACGAAGACTTGCCGGTTGCGTGGCTGCTCTCAGCAGGTTTATCTCTAGGTCTGCTGAGCGCGCCCTGCCGTTTTTCAAAATTTTGAAAAAGGCAGGTCCAATGAAATGGACTCCGGAAGCGAAGGCTGCGCTGCAAGACTTGAAGAGATACCTGTCCTCCACTCCAACACTTGTCGCACCTAAGCCACAAGAGAAGTTGCTGCTGTATATAGTGGCAACCAATCAAGTGGTTAGTGCTACGTTAGTAGCAGAGAGGGAGGCAGATGACGAGCCAGCAACCACGGCAGACGCATCCAGTGATAAGCAGGGGGCTTCCCCGACAAGCTCTGGTCCCGACAAAGATGGATCTTCGTAGGCGCGTGAGGAGATACAGAAGAGAATGGTATAGTGCCCAGTTTACTTTGTCAGTTCCGTTCTGCAGGGGGCTAGGTCAAGGTACTCTGGTGTGCAGAAATTCCTTTTCAGCCTTCTCATGGCCTCGAGAAAGCTGCGCCATTACTTCCAAGCACATGAGATCACAGTTGTCACTTGTTTTCCGCTGAAGAGGATACTACAGAATCCAGAAGCAACAGGCAGGATTGTTGAGTGGACACTGGAACTGTCAAGCTTTGGCCTCAAGTTTGAGAGTACTTCAACTATCCGAAGCAGAGCATTGGCAGAATTCATAGCAGAGTGGACGCCAACACCAGACGAAGAAATTCCAGAAACGAGCATCCCCATCGAGGAAGCAAGCAAAGAGTGGCTGATGTACTTTGATGGTGCCTTCTCGCTGCAAGGCGCCGGCGCTGGCGTGCTGCTTGTCGCACCCACCGGAGAGCACCTCAAGTACGTAGTCCAGATGCACTTTCCCAAGGAGCAAGCAACAAACAATACTGCAGAGTATGAAGGCTTGCTTGCCGGTCTCAGGATCGCGGCAGACCTTGGGATCAAGAAGCTCATTGTTAGGGGTGACTCACAGCTTGTCGTCCGCCAAGTGAACAAGAGTTATCAAAGTCCGTTGATGGAAGCTTACATTGACGAAGTAAGAAAGCTAGAAGAGTACTTTGACGGCCTACAGATGGAGCATGTTCCAAGAGCTCAGAACGACGTTGCCGATGGCCTGTCAAAGTGCGCCGCACTTAAGTTACCTGTGGAACCAGGGATCTTTGTGCTCAAGCTGACTCGACTGTCCGTAACGCCATCAACTGGATAGAGCAAGAAGAGGAAGTTGATTTTTGGTGACTATTTTCCGGCAGCGCTTCCCGAAGCCGCCGCCAAGAAGGTCCCCAAAATCAACACCAAGAGTGCTGAGGAGCAGTATGCTCCGGCAAGGCCTAGGGTTTGTTCCGTTGAAGTAGAGGCTCCTGACAAGTTTTGCTCCGGTAAGCTTGCCGGGGAACGTCAAGCTCCGGCTGAGCCGCAGGTTCTCGCCGTAGAAGCGGATGTTCCCGCAGCAGCAGATGTGCCTTTAGTCCTTGTTGTCGAGCCGCAAGCTCCAGCATGGGCAAAGTAGATTGTTCGTTTCCTTCAGACAGGAGAACTTCCCGAAGAGCAAGAAGAAGCGGAAAGAGTAGCCCGACAGTCAAGTATGTACCAGTTTGTCGACAACACACTGTACAGAAGAATACTCAACGGTGTGAAATTGAAGTGTATTCACCGGGAAGATGGACAAAAGCTGTTGGCAGAGATACATGGAGGCATATGTGGTCACCACATTGGCGCAAGAGCACTTGCCGGCAAAGCATTCAGGCAAGGTTTCTTTTGGCTGACAGCCCTCCAGGATGCAACTGCACAAGTAACCAAGTGTGAAGCGTGCCAGTTCCATTCCAAGCAGATACACCAGCCAGCTCAAGCTCTCCAGACGTCCCTTTATCTTGGCCATTTTCGGTCTGGGGGCTCGACATCCTCGGCCCCATTCCCCGAGCAGTCGGGGGCTTTGAGTACTTGTACGTTGCAATCGACAAGTTCACAAAGTGGCCGGAAGTGGAAGCAGTGAGGAAGGTGATAGCACAGTCAGCAGTCAAGTTCTTCAGGTCGATTGTTTGCCGCTTCGGGATCCCTAACAGGATAATCACCGACAATGGTATGCAATTTACGAGCCGCACCTTCATGCAGTACGTCCAAGATCATGGCGCCAAGGTCTGCTTCGCTTCTGTTGCTCACCCGAGAAGCAACGGTCAAGCGGAGAGGGCAAATGCTGAAGTGCTGCGTGGGCTCAAGACCAGGACTTTCGACAGGCTGCACAAGTGCGGAAGAAACTGGATTGAGGAGCTGTCGGTGGTTCTTTGGTCGATTAGGACGACGCCAAATCGAGCCACTGGCCAGACACCTTTCGCTCTAGTCTATGGAGCAGAGGCAGTTCTCCCCACGGAACTCGTGTACGGGTCACCTCGAGTGCTCGCTTATGATGAGCTTGAGCAAGAGCAGCTGCGACAAGATGACGCGCTGCTCCTTGAGGAAGACCGTCTTCAGGCTGCTGTACGAGCTGCTCGCTACCAGCAAGCTTTGCGCCGCTACCATAGCCGCAAAGTTAACGCCAGAAGTCTTGAGGAAGGCGACCTTGTTCTTCAGCGTGTTCAGTCCGCCAAGAATTCCAACAAGTTGACGCCGAAGTGGGAAGACCCTTACCGGGTGAAACGAGTCACTAGGCCTGGCGCTGTCCGCCTTGAGACCGAAGATGGCATTCCAGTGAGCAATTCCTGGAACATTGAGCATCTTCATAAGTTTTACCCGTAAGGCGCGGTTGCCGGAACCCGTTCCGGCAACCACCTTTTGTACAAGTCTTGCCGCTGTTGCATGTAATCCTTTGTACAAAGCCGGGTGCAGACCCCGTGCATAAAGCTCAAGTGCTCCGCACATCTTGTCAATTTCATGCTTTCTATTTTTTGCATGTGTTATCTGACACTTTGTGCAGCACCTACCCCCGGTAAGCAACAACGAGCCATAAGGCTCCATATCTTTATTTTCTCCTCTTTCTTTCTTCTCAACGAAAGGAAGGTTCCCTCGCCCACAAGTTTGCCGGGGGGAAAGGAGAAGTTAATGGTATGGACCAGGCATCGTTCAAGAAAGTTTCGCCGTACCGGGAAGCAAACAACAGAAAAGCTAAGTTGCCAAAGTTTAAGCAATCAGATTTTTAAAATTTTTAAGTTATCTTCCTTGAACGACCATGCTTTGTATGGAAAACCTGTGCGCGGAGGAACCAACTCGTAGCTAGTTGCGCCCTTACTTTGTTTCGAGTCCGCTCAACAACTTAAGTGAGCTGCGACTAGTTGCGACAAGGTTTCTTGTCGGTAGCGGTACCGCCAGCAGGCTGCTGACGTCCCGCACTCAGCGCTCGCGGCTAAGGTGCCTGCGCCGGCAAGTTCCTGAAAAGCGTAGGGTAAAAACATACAAAGAAAGGAATCAAGTAAAGGAAATAACATTGCAATCATTACCCGGAATAGAGTTATATTACAAAGTAGCTTGTCGCGGCTCTAACAGATTGTTCTCATAACATGACCAGCAGCGACAAGAAAAGAAGAAAATGGGCGGCCTAGTCTACGCGATCGCCCTCAATCCTCTTGATCCCGCTCACCTTGTCCATAATGGGTGCGACAAGGGTCTTGAGCACCTCTAGATCAGCGTCCGGCGGTAGGGTCTTGAGGACGTTGGTGAGGTTGAGGCCCGGGTTGCGGAAGGCCACCTTCACCAACACCTTTTGAAGAGCTCCCGCGCAGATCTTGCGTGACTCGTCGGCCAGCTGCTTTGGGATCCTCTCCCGGAGTCGCTGGAGGGCCGTCAATGAAGAACAAGGTGAGCTTGGCGCTGGGATGGAGGTTTTCGTCGGAGGGATACCCGAGATCCTCCATCCCCACCTGCGCCAGCTCCCTGTCAATGTCTGCGGCAACATTCACGAGACCCTCCGTCCAGTGCGCCACATTCTCCCTAAAAGTGTTCTGGGCGGCAGCAGCACTCGCCAGCAGCGCCTTGTCGGCCTTGATCTCCTTCTTCAAGGCCGCCTCCTGCTCCCTGGCGCCGTCCAGCGTCTTGGTAAAAGTAGTCAGCTTCAACTCAAGATCTGCATTGGAGTCCTTGGCGGTGCTAAGCTCCTTGCCCTTCTCGGCGAGACGAGCCTGCAGCTCTGAGTGGCTATAGGCGTGCTTCTCCCGCTCATGCTTGAGCGAGGAAAGCTCTTCATCGCTCGCCTTGAGATCGGCCTCCAGCTGCGCCACCTTCATCTCCAGCGCCTTCTTGGTGGCCTCGGCAGCTGCGGCAGCATCCTCTGCTTGCTTGAGGGCTCCGTCGAATGTTCGCTCACGCACGGCAAGCTCCTCCTCGTGGCAGTCAAGGTTGACCTTCCGCTGCGCCAGCTCGCCCTCCTGCACAGACAGCTTTTCAGCGGCAAGCCGATGTTGCTCTTCGACTTCAGCCCTCAAAAGGAGGAAGGCCTTCTGCTCCTCGGCGATTTGCGCCCGCTCCTCTACCAGCGACCGGAGAGCTTCCTGGTTGAGACCCTAGAGCTCCTCCGCGCGCTTTTCGATGTCCACTCCCGCCTTCGCAACAAGCACCTCGCGGGATTCCAGCTTGGCTTACCAAGCACGGTAGACTGACACCAACTTCCGCAGCAGCCGCTCCTCCTCAGGCTCGCTGCTGCTGCTGCTCGGCGCGTCAACCAGCGCCAGCCCAGTGGAGGCGAGCACCTCTCCGTCGAAGCTCTCTCCTTTGACCAGTGCCCTGGAGCTTGACGCCCAGGGGAGGCTGATGAAGACGCCATCGCCGGCCTTCAAGTAGACGCCTGGCTGGGGCTCTTTGGAGTCTGACGCTGCGGCAGTGGCGGAGGGATCGGCGGTCGGCGTAGCGCCTGGCGCTCCTGCGGCCTCAGGGCCGTCAGTGCGATCGCCAGACCCCCCGCCTGCTTCTGCGGCGGCAGCTTTGGCGGCCTCTGCGCCGGCGGGATCATCAGCGCCGGCTGCTTCTTCGGTGGCGGCGATGTCGTCGGTGGCAACCTCGGTCTCCATCGGCTCCACAGCAGATGGGTCTGACGGCCGGAAAAAGGAGAAGAGTCAAGCAGATATCCAAAAAAGAAGATCAAAAGAAGAAGAACCCAAGGGAAGTTTTGAAGCGAGAGGATTACCTGTACCGGGTTCTGCAGTCGTAGTCTCCGCCGCCGGGGGGCCGCTGGTGCTGTCCCTTGCGGGAGAACTCTCCCTTGCCGGAGGCTTCTCCCTTGCCGGAGACCTCTCCCTTGCCGGAGACCTCTCCCTTGCCGGAGACCTCTCCCTTGCCGGAGGACTCTCCCTTGGCATTTCGGGGGCGGCCTCCGGCAGCTCCTGGTGGGGCTGCTTTGCTCCTACAGAAACCAACAGTCAGGTGTCAGCATAGAAAGAGTATCCATGCGCGGCTAACAGCGGAAAGCGAACCATATACTTACGCTTGGGGCTACTCTGGAGAATAATTGCCGAGTCCGGCAAGGTTGTCTCGGACGCACCCCCTGCTGTCGTGGTGGGCTCGTCCTCGATGATAATCACCGGGACCTTGGCTCTCTTCGCTGCTCTCTGGGCTAGAGTCCTAAAAAGGAATAAGTTCAGAGTAAAGCAAATGAGGCACAAGACAAAACAGCAAGAATTGAAGAACTACAAGTACAACAAGAGAATCTTACTCTTCTTCTTCCTCGTCGGAGCTGAACGTGGAGAAGTCGAAGTCCGGCTCATGTCCGGCGCGAGGAGGCGGAGGAGTAGGTTCTCTTGGCCGCTTGGTGGGAACAGTGGCGGTGGTCTGAGACGACCCCGCTCTGGCTGCCGCCGCGGCATGAGAAGCGGCAGGAACAGAAGCGGTGGTCCGGGTGGACCCCGCTCCAGTTGCCGCAGCAGCGTGAGGTGCTCCCGCGGTGGAGCGTGTCGCGTGGCGCGGCGACTGTCGACTCGCCCGCCGCCTCGCTACATCCCCGGCCTTGCGGAGACACCTTCTTGGTGGAGCTGGGGGCTCTGCTTGTGGCGAGCTGTCTGATGATGAGGAGGAAGAGGAGTTGATCTCCAACGAGCCGCTCGTATCCTCGGCGGGCTCGCTTGACTCGACGTCACGCCCGGCAAGCTCTTCCTCTCCGGCAAGCTCCTCTCAATCGGTACGGCTTGCCGCCTTTGCTGCCTCTGCCTCCTCCACGGTGAATCCAAACTCGCCCGCAGCTGCGGCTGCCGCCGCCTCTTCCAGCCTGGTGGCGATGCGTTTCATCTCCGCATCAGTGGTGTCGCGAGTGGGGCCTTTCTTTTCGTCGGAGCGGACGGGCACTTCTACCAAGCCGTCAAAGAACTCCTGCACGACGTCGTCTCCAGGCTCTTGCCAGGTTGGGACAATTCCATGCGAATCGCACAGCGGCATCATTGCACAGATGCGGTCGAGCGCAGAGTTGTTGCACAGCGGAACGACACCCTTCGGCAACCTGAACACTTCGGGATGTTCAGGGTCATACTTGAACAGCTCCTGGAGCATCGCGTTAAGCTCCAGAACAGTTAAGTTGAAATTGAGGCCCGGACGCAGCCTCATGATATCCGCCGCCTTCTTGAATTCCCAGACGGGCCTCCTCCGTTCCTCCAGGGGGGCGATGCGGCGGCAAAGAAAATCTGCACCAACAGCGCCTACAGTAAGCCCGGCAAGCCTGAGGCGTTGGATCTGGGTGACGGCAATCTTTAGCCTATCGTCTTCCGGGGCCACGTTGCTCCAATCACTGCCGCGTGCTGCTGGGGCTTGGCGCCGGGCGGTAAACAGCTGCGGGTTCTCCTCGACAATCTAGCACCAGTCTGCTCTCCATTCCTCCCACTTGCCGCGGAACTCTTCCTCCAGATAAGCGTCCTTCTTGCCGGCCCTCGAGATCCAGGCGATTCCGCCGGATAAAGGATCTCCTCTCTCTACTCGGGGCATAAAGAAGTGGCGAAAAAGGGCTACATTTGGATAGACCCCGGCAAAGTTTTCGCAGAGATGTGCGAAAACTGCCATGGTCAGAACAGCATTGGGGGTGAAGTCAAGGAGGCGGAACCCGTAGGTGTTCATGATATCGCAGAAAAACTCAGAGAAAGGCGGGCAGAGCCCGCAGTAGAAGAACATGGCAAAGAAAGGATATCCATTTGGAGCCATTTTCCAAGCGGCGGCTGGAAGTACCTTCGTGCACGGATGCGCTCGCGTCTCCGTCGACTAGAAGAGGTAGTAATACTCCCTCAGCTCCCTCGCGGCGAGCTTGGGGGGGGGAGATTGCCCGCTCCTTTCGCAGCGCCGCAAGCCGCTTCGCCTCGGTCGACTTCACAACCTTCCCCTTGTCGGCTTTCGGAGCCATGGTGGAAGTGGTGGAGGAGGTCGACGGCGTTGGTGGTGCTGGTGGCGATGGGGGGCAGGGCGCTGCTCTCTTTCAGCTTTGGGAAGACGGGGGAGCGGCGGAGGTTTCCGAGATTGGAATAGCAACCGGCGAATGGGCGAACTACCCCTGTTTCCCCTACTTATAAAGAGGGAGGGGGGGACGTTCCGCCTTTCCGAATAAAGAAACCACCCACGATCTCTCCCACGACGCCGCATTCAACGCGTGCCGTTCGGGGAGGTCGCGGTGGATACGGGGAGAGATGCGGCATAACCCAGGCCGCGTGTGCCCGTGCCCTGTTTTGGGCCTGGCCCAACAGTGCTCGGCACCGTGTATGGCCCAGGCCCGGGGGCTCCTATCGGTTAACTAGAGTAGGGGTACCCTAGTATCCCGAACTTGTGCAAGGGCAGTCGCAGCATCCTGCGGCAAGGCTTGCCGGGTGACCACCAAGGTCCTCCGTGGTTCCTTTGGAGCCATTCAAGAACAAAGTATCCAAGCCAAGGAGACAAGACCCCGGCAAGAGGAGCTTGCCGAGAAGGCCAACCAAGGCATCTCAAGGAACTTGCCGTGACGCGCCATGCATCCTGGCAAGGCCCGGTGAGCGACAAGCTCCCGGACGCGACAAGACAATGGCAGCGGCAAGGCGCTTGCCGCGGCAAGCCACCACTCTGTACCCACGCTCCAGCGCATCCACCAACGTGTCACTCTGGGACCCTTCCTGGCGTACGTGGCGGGAGGCTGTGCAGCCAGCGGTGCGCGGTGCAAGCGGCGCTGACAAGATTGCCATCGTGGCGAGCGGTGGCGTCCCTGACGGTCCCTTTTGCACTTTTTGGGCGACGCAGACGGGCATTTAATGCCCTTGTCCCCTGCCGTTAGAGTTAGGTATGATACACTGTAGCAGGTAGTTGTACCAACCGCAACACCTTTTCCATTTTTACCCTTGTCTACGTTGCCACCTGTCGGTGACCCCTTGAGCATATAAAAGCAGGCCCATGCGCAACGTAGAGGGGGGGGGGAGAGAACACTCACGCTTGGTCTCGTTAGCTGCGGGCGTGTACTGTAGCACTCAGCGCTCCCGAGCAAGAACTCAATACAAACCACAAAGCAGGAGTAGGGTTTTACGCATCCGTGCGGCCCGAACCTGGGTAAACTGCTCGTGTGTTTCGCCTCGATCTGCTCTTCATGCGATCTCCGCCCCCCTGCCGAACCGAAAGGGGCTCGGTCCGCCGGTCCCATAGGTGTTCGTGGATTAGTTCCCCGACACCCTCCAATTGAAATGGCTGATAAACAAGAAAAGTAATTGAAAGTACAAACATTATAAGATAGACAGGTGCAATGGATAGTAGGGAAGAAAACAGAGCATGAAATAATTCACATTTATGTTGTCTAACCAAACAGAAAAGTAGGACACAATTTCAAATATATGATGGCTAATTAATTATGATAGCATGACACAATTTCGGATGTATGATGGCTAACTAAACAGGATAGAATGACATACTTCAAAATATGATGACTATGTAAACATGATGACATGATATAACTATACAATGTGTCTATTAAAGTGGTTGGCATGCCATAAATCACAATCATGCCATCGATGGAAACATGATGGCATGATATAATTCATGGATGGAATGCCATAATTCAAAATATGATGACTATGTGAACACGATGAGACGATATAACTATATTATGTCTTTAGAAAATGGGTTGGCATGCCATAATTCAGGTACATGCTGTCTATGTAAACATCATGGCATGATATAATTCAAATATATGATTTATATACTAAGGAAGTGAGCAGAGGGAAATCGCATACATGATGTGTCAACTAAGGAGATGGCATTCAATATTGTGTATATGATGTAAAAACTAAGCATTGCAATACAACATATGCATGATATGAGTAATATAACCGTGCCATGTTTGAGCATACACCTCAGGGGGATAATAGGACTGGTCATCTACCTCTGAATCCTCCTATGAAGAGCTATCTGTAACCAGCAACATATCTGCTTCACCAGGTAGCATTATCTGCTCTAAAGACCTTGTTTTCACTCCAGATTTCTCCATCACCAATTCAAATGGCTGATGCACAGGAAGAGCAGTTGAATATACAAACAATGTCGACAAAAGCAATGAGAAATACAAAAAAGGAAGACATGATATAATTCACATATATGACGCTTGGCTAAACAGCATGGCATTGCATAATTCACATATATAATGCCTTGCAACAAGATAGCATTGCATAATTCACATATAATTTCTTGCAAAAAGATGGCATTGCATAATTCACATATATGGTAATTAGACACTAAACAGGTGGCATTCACACAAATCATGTCTAAACTAAGCAAATGACATAGCAATGCAAGATACCATACACACGATATGAGGAACATAACCTTGCCAAGTTAGAGAATGTACCTCGGGGTGGATAGGACTGGTCATCTGTCTCTCAATCCACCTCTGAGGAGCTATTTGTAACCAGCAAGACATGCACTTCGTCAGATAGCATTGTCTGCTCTGAAGACCTTGTTTCCACTCCAGATTTTTCCATGACCGTGCCGAATGGCTGATGCATAGGAAGAGTAATTGAATGTACTAAAATTGTTGACAAATTTAACACGTAATAAAAAATGATGTCATGATATAATTCGCATATAAGATGACTGGCTAACCAGGGTGGCATTGCAAAATTCACATATATGATGCCTAGCTAAACAAGATGGCATTGCATGATTCACATATACGATAAAGAAACTAGACAGATGGCATTGACACAAAGCATGTCTAAACTAAGCAGATGGCATCTTTGATGTATACAGTAAGCAATGCAAGGCACCATATGCATGATTTTACCAACATCAGCATGCCAATTTAGAGCGAAGACCTCATGAGGTAAATAGGAGTGGTCTTCTGCTTCTGAATCCCCCACAGAACAGTTATCTTCCTCTTGATTATGATACGAAATGGGTGGAGGGGGGCTGCCTTTGCGCCCACCATGGAGCGACGTCTGCATGAAATTTTATTGCCACGCAAGGCTTGTCTCTTTTGCTCTACATGTCCAGTTCCATTGTGTACAATAACTGACATGCACAGGAATAAAACATAGTGAGATTATGTAAGGAGTGCATGCACAAATCCAGAGTGAAGGTAGCAAACTATGGATAGACCCAAAACCAATGATAGCAGGCAGATAATAGCTTTAGTTAAAAAATACAGATAATGGCTCCTTTAATGTTTGTTTGCACCCAACATGAAACTCATAGTAGACACCCGAGATTAACCAGATAGTAGACAGATAGTACTGATTGCTACCCCAATATGTACCCCACAACCATTTAAAAACTCAATTTTCAGCATAAGTTTAGACCTGAGTCAGAGTCTAATAGGTGAAAACGATGACAAAGTAGCATGTCATCATATTAAGCGATGCATAAAGTAAGCACACACGGAAGAGTGCGACCTCTCTTGCGGACCCGTGTAGTCTCCTACCTCTTGAGCACTGCGTTGGTTTTCCCTTGAAGAGGAAAGGGTGATGCAGTAGAGCAGCGTAAGTATTTCCCTCAGTTTTTGTGAACCAAGGTATCAATCCAGTAGGAGACCACGCACGAGTCACCTCGTACCTACACACACAAATAAGAACCTCGCAACCAACACGATAAAGGGGTTGTCAATCCCTTCACGGACACTTGCAAGAGTGAGACCTGATAGAGATGATAATAATAAGTATTTTTGGTATTTTTATGATATATATTGAAAGTAAAGATTGCAAAATAAAGTATATGGGAAACTTGTATGATGGAGAATAGACCCGGGGGCCATAGGTTTCACTAGTGGCTTCTCTCAAGATAACATAAGTATTACGGTGGGTGAACAAATTATTGTCGAGAAATTGATAGGAAAGGAAATAATTATGAGAATATCTAGGCATGATTATGTATATAGGAATCACGTCTGAGACAAGTAGACCAAAATGATTCTGCATCTACTACTATTACTCCACACATCGACCGCTATCCATCATGCATCTAGAGTATTAAGTTCATAAGAACAGAGTAATGCCTTCAGCAACATGACATGCTGTAGAGGATAAACTCATGCAATATGATGTAAACCCCATATTTTTATCCTCGATGGAAACAATACAATACGTGTCCTTTCCCTCTCTGTCACTAGGATCGAGCACCGCAAGATTGAACCCAAAGCTAAGCACTTATCCCATTGCAAGAAAGATCAATCTAGTAGGCCAAACCAAACTGATAATTCGAAGAGACTTGCAAATATAAACAAATCATACATAAAAGAATTCAGAGAAGATTAAAATATTGTTCGTAGATAATCTGGATCATAAACCCACAATTCATCGGATCTCAACAAACACACCGCAAAAAGAAGAGTTACATCGAATAGATCTCCAAGAGAATCAAGGAGAACTTTGTATTGAGATCCAAAGAGAGAGAAGAAGCCATCTAGCTACTAGCTATGGACCCGAAGGTCTGAAGTAAACCACTCATAGATCATCGGAGGGGCCATGGAGTTGATGTAGAGGCCCTCTATGATCAATGCCCCCTCCGGCGGAGCTCCGGAAAAGGCCCCAAGATGGGATCTCTTTGGTACAGAAGGTTGCGGCGGTGGAATTAGGTTTTCGTGGTGCTCCTGGATGTTTACGGGGTATATGGATATATATAGGAGGAAGAAGTAGGTCGGTGGAGTCACGAGGGGCCCACGAGGGTGGAGGGCGCGCCCCCTGCCTCGTGGCCTCCTTGATTGTTTCTTGACGTCCACTCCAAGTGTCCTGGATCACGTTTGTTCCAAAAATAACGATCTCGAAGGTTTCATTCCGTTTGGACTCCGTTTGATATTCCTTTTCAGCGAAACTCTAAAATATGCAAAAAACAGCAATTTGGGCTGGGCCTCCAGTTAATAGGTTAGTACCAAAAATAATATAAAAGTGTAAAAATAAGCTCATTAACATCCAAAATAGATAATATAATAGCATGGAACAATAAAAAATTATAGATACGTTGGAGACGTATCAAGAATCCCCAAGCTTAATTCCCGCTCGTCCTCGAGTAGGTAAATGATAAAAACTGAATTTTTGATGTGGAATGCTTCCTAACATATTTCTCAATGTAATTTTTCTTTATTGGGGCATGAATGTTCAGATCTGAAAGATTCAAGATAAAAGTTTAATATTGACATAGAAATAATAATATTTCATGCATACCAACTAAGCAATCATGTCTTCTCAAAACAACATGGCCAAAGAAAGTTATCCCTACAAAATCATATAGTCTGGCTATGCTCTATCTTCATCACACAGAATATTAAATCATGCACAACCCCGATGACAAGCCAAGCAATTGTTTCATACTTTTGATGTTCTCCAACTTTTTCAATGTTCACGCAATATATGAGCGTGAGCCATGGATATAGCACTATGGTGGAATAGAATGGTGGTTGTGGAGAAGACAAAAAAGGAGAAGATAGTCTCACATCAACTAGGCGTATCAACGGGCTATGGAGATGCCCATTAATAGATATCAATGTGAGTGAGTAGGGATTGCCATGCAACGGTGCACTAGAGCTATAAGTGTATGAAAGCTCAACAAAAGAAACTAAGTGGGTGTGCATCCAACTTGCTTGCTCATGAAGACCTAGAGCAATTTGAGGAAGCCCATCACTGGAATATACAACCCAAGTTCTATAATGTAAAATTCCCACAATTTTATGAAAATGACAACATAAGAGACTCTCTATCATGAAGATCATGGTGCTACCTTGAAGCACAAGTGTGCAAAAAGGATAGTAACATTTTCCCTTCTATCTTTTTCTCTCATTTCATTTTTTATTTGGGCCTTCTTCTTTTTTTCTTTTTTCTTTTCGTCCTCTTTTTTTCTTTTTTTTCACCCAGAGTCTCATCTCGACTTGTGGGGGAATCATAGTCTCCATCATCCTTTCCTCACTGGGACAATGCTCTAATAATGATGATCATCACACTTCTTTTTTACTTACAACTCAAGAATTACAACTCAATACTTAGAACAAAATATGACTCTATGTGAATGCCTCCGGTGGTGTACCGGGATACACAATGAATCAAGAGTGACATGTATGAAAAAAATTATGAACGGTGGCTTTGCCACATATACGATGTCAACTACATAATCATGCAAAGCAATATGACAATGATGAAGCGTGTCAAATGAAACAGAACGGTGGAAAGTTGCATGGCAATATATCTCGGAATGGCTATGGAAATGGCATAATAGGTAGGTATGGTGGCTATTTTGAGGAAGGTATATGGTGGGTTTATGGTACCGGCGAAAGTTGCACGGTACTAGAGAGGCCAGCAATTGTGGAAGGGTGAGGGTGCGTATAATCCATGGACTCAACATTAGTCATAAAGAACTCACATACTTATTGCAAAAATCTATTAGTTATCGAAACAATGTACTACGTGCATGCTCCTAGGGGGATAGATTGGTAGGAAAAGACCATCGCTCGTCCCCGACCGCCACTCATAAGGAAGGCAATCAATAAATAAATCATGCTCCGACTTCATCACATAACGGTTCACCATACGTGCATGCTACGGGAATCACAAACTTCAACACAAGTATTTCTCAAATTCACAGCTACTCAACTAGCATGACTCTAATATCACCATCTCCATATCTCAAAACAATCATCAAGTGTCAAACTTCTCTTAGTATTCAATGCACTTATATGAAAGTTTTTATTACACCCAAAAGCAAATTGCCATGTTGTTCTAAAGGACTCTCAAAATAATATAAGTGAAGCATGAGAGATCAATTATTTCTATAAAATAGAACCACCGCCGTGCTCTAAAAGACATAAGTGAAGCACTAGAGCAAAAACTATATAGCTCAAAAGATATAAGTGAAGCACATAGAGTATTCTAATAAATTCCAATTCATGTGTGTCTCTCTCTCAAAAGTTGTGTACAGCAAGGATGATTGTGGTAAACTAAAAAGCAAAGACTCAAATCATACAAGACGCTCCAAGCAAAACACATATCATGTGGTGAATAAAAATTTAGCTCCAAGTAAAGTTACCGATGAACGAAGACAAAAGAGGGGATGCCTTCTGGGGCATCCCCAAGCTTAGGATTTTTGGTGTCCTTGTATTTTACCTTTGGGTGCCATGGTCATCCCCAAGCTTAGGCTCTTGCCACTCCTTGTTCCATAATCCATCAAATCTTTACCCAAAAACTTGAAAACTTCACAACACAAAACTTAACATGAGAATCTCATGAGCTCCATTAGCAAAAGAAAACAACACCACTTCAAGGTACTGTAATGAACTCATTATTTATTTATATTGGTGCTAAACCTACTGCAGTACAACTTCTCTATGGTTTATAAACTCTTTAACTAGCCATAGATTCATTAATAAGCAAACAACACACGAAAAACAGAATCTGTCAAAAACAGAACAGTCCGTAGTAATCTGTAACTAACGCAAACTTCTAGAACCCCAAAAATTCTAAAATAAATTATTGGATGAGAGGAATTTATATATTAATCATCTGCACAAATAATTAACTAAATAGCTCTCTCCAATAAAAAATTTCTGTTTTTTACAGCAGGATCAAAAAGTCTTTCCCCAAGTCTTCCCAACGGTTCTACTTGGCACAAACACTAATTAAACACAAAAAACACAAAAAAAACAGAGGCTATATAAATTATTTATTACTAAACAGGATCAAAAAGCAAGGAATAAAAATAAAATTGGGTTGCCTCCCAACAAGCGCTATCGTTTAACGCCCCTAGCTAGGCATAAAAGCAAGGATAGATCTAGGTATTGCCATCTTTGGTAGGCAATTCTTCAATAAGACACCTATAACCCCTAGGAGGCTCTTTATTTTTATTAATAATCAAATTCCTAGGAACAAAATCAATAAAATCATTTGTAGCAGAAGGTTCCTTAAGGATATCAAGAAAGTTGGGGTGAACACTTGTGGATTTGAAGTCCGCATTTTCCTTACTAGAAGTTTCACCCTTAATTTTAGGAACATACATCAATTTGGCAATCTTAGCATTAGAAGGAGTGTTTTTCATGTAAGAAAAGGCAGATCCTAGGTTGGTAATAATATCCTCAATTTTATCAATTCTAGTGGAATCTTGGTCTATCTTTTCATTAACCATAGGTTCCTTTTGTTTAAAATTTTTAAGAGCCACTCCTACCTTAGATCCATATTGGGTAACTTGGTTGTGGATCTTTCTATCCAAATTTTCAATCAAATCTATGGTAGCGACTTTATTTTAAATAATTTCAAGCCTTTGCATCACATGTTCCAAAGTTAAAGTAGTTCCATTAACCAAAAGAGGTGGTTCACCAAACAAATCTATCATAGCATTGTAAGAATCAAAAGTATGGCTACCCAAGAAATTTCCTCCGGTAATGGTATCAAGAATATATCTAATCCAAGGCGTGATGCCTACATAAAAATTGTGGAGAAGAACGAAAGGTGATTGCTTCCTAGTAGATCTATTTTGCGCATTGCAAATTCTGTACCAAGCATCTTTTAGATTTTCTCCCACCCTTTGTTTAAAATTAAGAACTTCATTCTCGAGAGACAAGGGAGTAGATACGGGACTAGTCATAACGACGAGGCAAGCGAAAAAGAGGCGAATGGAAAAGAGAGGGCGAATAAAATAGCAAGGGTGAAGTGGGGTAGAGGAAAACGAGAGGCAAATGGCCAATAATGTAATGCGAAGGATAAGAGTTGTGATGGGTACTTGGTATGTCTTGACTTGGCGTAGATCTCCCCAGCAACGGCGCAAAAAATCCTTCTTGCTACCTCTTGAGCACTGCGTTGGTTTTCCCTTGAAGAGGAAAGGGTGATGAAGTAGAGCAGCGTAAGTATTTCCCTCAGTTTTTGAGAACCAAGGTATCAATCCAGTAGGAGACCACGCGCGAGTCAGCTCATACCTACACACACACAAATAAGAACCTCACAACCAACGCGATAAAGGGGTTGTCAATCCCTTCACGACCACTTGCAAGAGTGAGATTTGATAGATATGATAATAATAAGATAAGTATTTTTATGATATAGATTGAAGTAAAGATTGAAAAATAAAGTAGATGGGGAACTTGTATGATGGAGAATAGACCCGGGGGCGATAGGTTTCACTAATGGCTTCTCTCAAGATAGCATTAGTATTACGGTGGGTGAACAAATTACTGTCGAGGAATTGATAGAAAAGCGAATAATTATGAGAATATCCAGGCATGATCATGTATATAGGCATCACGTTCGAGACAAGTAGACTGCAATGATTCTGCATCTACTACTATTACTCCACACATCGACCGCTATCCAGCATGCATCTAGAGTATTAAGTTCATAAGAACAGAGTAATGCATTAAGCAAGATGACATGATGTAGAGGGATAAACTCATGCAATATGATGTTAACCCCATCTTTTTATCCTTGATGGCAACAATACAATACGTGTCATTTCCCTTTCTGTCACTGGGATCGAGCACCGCAAGAATGAACCCAAAGCTAAGCACTTATCCCATTGCAAGAAAGATCAATCTAGTAGGCCAAACCAAACTGATAATTCGAAGAGACTTGCAAAGATAAACGAATCATACATAAAAGAATTCAGAGAAGATTCAAATATTGTTCGTAGATAATCTGGATCATAAACCCACAATTCATCGGATCTCGACAAACACACCGCAAAAAGAAGAGTTACATCGAATAGATCTCCAAGAGAATCAAGGAGAACTTTGTATTGAGATCCAAAGAGAGAGAAGAAGCCATCTAGCTACTAGCTATGGACCCGAAGGTCTGAAGTAAATCACTCACAGATCATCGGAGGGGCCATGGAGTTGATGTAGAGGCCCTCCGCGATCAATGCCCCCTCCGGCGGAGCTCCGGAAAAGGCCCCCAGATGGGATCTCTTTGGTACAGAAGGTTGCGGCGGTGGAATTAGGTTTTCGTGGTGCTCCTGGATATTTACGGGGTATATGGATATATATATAGGAGGAAGAAGTAGGTCGGTGGAGCAACAAGGGGCCCACGAGGGTGGAGGGCACGCCCCCGTGCCTCGTGTCCTCCTCGATTGTTTCTTGACATCCACTCCAAGTCTCCTGGATCATGTTTGTTCCAAAAATAATGCTCCTGAAGGTTTCATTCTGTTTGGACTCTGTTTGATATTCCTTTTTGGTGAAACTCTAAAATAGGAAAAAAACAACAATTTGGGCTCGGCCTCCGGTTAATAGGTTAGTCCCAAAAATAATATAAAAGTGTAAAAGTAAGCCCATTAACATCCAAAATAGATAATATAATCGCATGGAACGATCAAATAATCATAGATACGTTGGAGACGTATCATAGTCCTGATGGTCATCTGCTCAGTTGATGATGGTAATGCGGTTGTCGTGGCTGCCGGCGGCGGGGAAGAAGATCTGAGGTGGCGAAAGACAGTGTGGAGAGTGGATCCCTGCTGTGGTGAACCCTTCCGTCATTGGAGCAGCTGAGCTGGGGTGGAACACAGCACCGCAGGAGCAGGACAAAGCACACAAGGTTTTCTTTGACAAATATCTCAGAAGTAATTGTGTAAGGGCTTGTTTGAATTTGAGGATTCTAACAATGCAGGGATAGGAAATAGATAGGAATAGGATAGGACTGCACGTGCAAAACAGAGAATTGAAAAACGCATGATTATTGCGAATCTGGGTGTTTGGTTCACAAGAATTGGAAGATCACAGGATGCAAAGAAGCATGGTGAGATTAAGTCAAACCACAAGAAGTGTACAACATCTTTGGCGAAGCCATGTCAATCTCAGCGTGATTGGGTTGGCCGGTGAGGATGCTCTGGCTGACTTGGCTGTCGGAGGAGGGGAAGAAGATCTTAGGCGTGTGGATATGGAGCCCGATGTACTGCTCCACTGTGATGGAGGGTTTCGTCATTGGAGCAGCTCCGGTGAGTTGTACGATGCCGAGGCTGAAGTAGGACAAGAGAGACAACGTTAACCTGAGTGGAATTCTAATAGCATCTCCAATAGATGACGTAAAATACATAACCACAAACTGCTAGATGTATACATCATCCGCTCATCTCTGAACTTAACTATCGAAACTGAATTTAACTGTCGAAACTGAATTTTGTTGTCGAAACTGAATTTTACTGTCGAAACTGAACGCACTAGAGGTGAGGCTACATGTCAGTCGACTGACTTTTTCATCTCTGGTCAGTCGATTTTGCAGCCGTTGGATATGAAATCAAGGGCCTGCAGTTCATCTTCAACCTCCACCCCCTGAGCCACCAGCCACCACCGGCCAACCCCCCCCCCCCCCCCCCCCCGCTGCCCCTCCCGCCCTGAAAACACTCCCCACCGCCGGTCCACCGCCGCCCCGGCCATCCCTGTAGCCCCCCCATGCCGAGCTTTGTCTCTGGTGATCCCCAGGCCACCGCGCCACCACCGCCGGCGACCACCACCCCCACCCTGAACCCTAAGATAGAAAGTGGGGTACCTCTCCGACGAGCCCCCGTCCCCATTGCGGCTGGTTCTTCCTTAACTCCGGCAAGCCCCCCGACCCCCTGAAAATCGACTGACCCAAAAGTCGATTCAGTCGACTGAAGTGTAGCTAAATCGGAGTAGCATCGCAAGCAAGAGCAAGAGCGAGAGCTGCAGCGCGAGCAAGAGCAAGAGCAGACCAGGTAGGGGACCGAGATCAAGAGCAGAGCAGCAGCATGAGCGAGAGCTAAAGTAGCAGCAGCTCCTACTGATGTGGACGTCGCGCTGAGGGAGCGACGTCGTGGAGGAAGTGGCCGGCACCGCCACCGTGGATGGAGCCACGCCGTGTCGGCTCGGGACCGAGCGCCGGCAGCACCGTGAGATTGAATGAAGAAGAAAATGTGGTGATTAGTGTACAACCTCTTTGATGGCGCCGATTAGGCCGCAGCTTCATCCGAGGAAACGGTGATGATGATGCTCTTCCGATGGTGCAGGTGAAGATGGTGGTGTGGGAATGGAGGTGGCGCAAAAGACGAGGGGAACGTCGGGGCAACTCCTTGGAGGTGGAGGACGGGGTGGCTGAACCGGCGGGATGACCAGATCGACGACGGATCCTCAACCGGTACGGCAGATGAGGGACGTCGAGGTGTTGCTGTGGACGATGTCGTCAGGGAAGAGGCTCCGGCTGGGTGGCAGACGGAGGAGGGTGTGGGGCTTCGCGGTTTTGCGGGCCTCACTGTATGAATGGGTGGGCGGATGGGATGGGAGTGGGGCAACCATGTCTTAGGGACGTGCTTGTTTGAAATGTGGGGTAAGTTACGAAAGTACCCCCATCGATTTGAGGCGGTTCTTTCGGTTCAGGGGTATCACGGGCATTTCGCGTGTCGGGATTTCACTGGAGGTGGGAGTTTTTGTGCGCGTTGTATTTGGAATAGCAAGGCACAGGTTGAGATGGAGGGAGTTGTCGGAGCACAACGAAACAAAGATATATATCTTAAATATTTCGGGCTAACAAGGCGCGGGTTGAAATTTCTGGACAAGCCTAACGTGTACTGTACCAAATCAATTCGCACTACAAATGTCATTCAAAACTTTGAATTCATGTTAGGTTCAATTAAAATATTTCGCTACGCGTACTATGCATGCAACC
The DNA here is from genome assembly GCA_034509565.1 of Triticum monococcum. Classification (NCBI taxonomy): domain Eukaryota; kingdom Viridiplantae; phylum Streptophyta; class Magnoliopsida; order Poales; family Poaceae; genus Triticum; species Triticum monococcum. The sequence continues at coordinate 744,713,125 of CM067843.1, read as the reverse complement.
TAGTACTCAATTGAACATTTTAGTGCATTCCAAACGTATATACTACCGCTTCAATATGAACTAAATTTGAATTCGTTTCTCTATTTGAATAAGATCTACAATAATGATTGTTGTGAAGTCAAAGCATTTGAATTCGTTTCTCTATTTTAATAAGATATACAATCGTCATTATTGTCAAGTTAAACCATCATTTGTGTATTATCTTCACAGCACACCACATGATTAGTCTCGAGTTACATATGAACTATGTGTCCTACATGAACTCGAACTCGATTTTTTGAATCCACTTTATGTTGATTTCAAATCATAGTACATTTCAAGCTCTAGCTAGATCTTCACAAACTAAACCATGTCTCATATGTATAATGTTTTTATCACATTATGTATGGTGCCCCTCCCCCTATGCCTACAAGTATTTAGATGTGAGTTGCAAACACCACACATTACCACAAATTCAAATAAAATGTGAGAATTTTCGATATATAGTATTGTTTAGATTGTTCGATATTTAGTTGTAAGCTGCAAACGCCACACATTATCACAAATTCATATAAAATGTGAGATTGTTCAATGTATAGTATGGTTTAGATTGTTCGACATTTAGCTATGAGTTGCAAATGCCGTATCACCGCTATATTCATGCATGCATATGTTTAAAACACTATGATCTCCTATTCAAATATATGAATCCACTTTCATATCAAATTATGATCTTTATTAGTCTCTTACACCCACACAATCCTCTAACCTTTGTAGCTACCACTAACTTTCTCTTGTGCATGCACACGCCCTCCTCTCCCTCCCCCTCCCTCAGCATTCTATCCATCATGCACATTCATTTTTTTCTTTACGTTGTTCTCCCACAGTCTCCACAACTCCTTTCCGACACACACCGATCGATAAACCTCTCCAGCGATGTCTGCATACAACATACACACGCACCTTCAATCTCCTACTTTATGTGTCCTTGCCTCGTGTCTCTCATACGATCCCACACACGTGTAAACTCTCGCCCCTCTTTTCATCGATATCACAACCGCACACTCCTCCCACTATCTAGCTAGTAGCTGGGCCTCTCGCACCACCTCCTAGCTCCATTCTCTCTGTCTATCCGTCTCGCCGGGCCTTATTTGCCTCTAACAAATGGACGTACACCGACCGATCTCCCGCTATACATATAGCTAGCTATCCTTATAACTCGTTTTCCCCACGCGTCATTTGATCTACCTCATTAGTTATGTCTCTCCCTTCCTCTGACAAACAACAATTGATCTACCGATCTAATTAAGTTTGCTTACCAAACACATGGTTCCCCTTCATCATCCATGGATGTGTCCTGACAGATCTATCACGCACAGGCACACACATAAACACATCCCCACTCTTATTGATAATATTGCAGTTCCACCCTCAGTTTGTCTAGTAGGCCTCTCCCACCATCTTCGAGAAGCAACTCCATCACACATCCAGCACTCTACCCCTATCCCTCCCTCTCTCCCCCCCCCTCTCTCTCTGTCCCATCCTATTTCCCGTCCTTCAGTTATGCATGGATGTCGACCAATCTCCCTCAAGACATAGCTGGGTCTCTCCTTCTCAACACATATACGATTCGTTCTACCTCTATAGTTATGCATCTGCCTACCCCTCCCCCACCCCCTCTCACACACACACCGATACATCGAGCGCTCTAGTCATGTCTCCCTACCACACACAAACTTGACATGTGCCCTATGACATTCCGGTAGCTAGGCCAGTCGCCCTATATCTTTGACTTGCACACACACACACACAATTTCGATGGCTCTCTTCATCGATCTTGCACCCACCCACTTGATCCTCTCTTCGACTCTATCAATATCTATGACCCCTCCCTCTCTTCTCGTGGATCTCCCGACCCTCTATATATGATATGGATAGGCCTCCATTTCACACACATTGCATGCAAATTTTTTTTTGAGATATCATCGACACATATTCCCACAAATACATTCACGAAATCAACCCCCCCCCCAAACACACTCACGAAAGCACAAGCCATTTGTCTAGGTTTGTATCTCTTGTTGGGGAACGTAGTAATTTCGAAAATTTTCCTACGCACACGCAAGATCATGGTGATGCACAGCAACGAGAGGGGAGAGTGTTGTCTACGTACCAACGCAGACCGACTGCGGAAGCGATCACACAACGTAGATGAAGTAGTCGTACGTCTTCTTCCCGATCCGACCGATCCAAGCACCGTTACTCCGGCACCTCCGAGTTCTTAGCACACGTTCAGCTCGATGACGATCCTCGGGCTCTGATCCAGCAAAGCGTCGAGGAAGATTTCCGTCAGCACGACGGCGTGGTGACGATCTTGATGTACTACCGACGCAGGGCTTCGCCTAAGCACTACAACGGTATGATCGAGGTGGAATTTGGTGGCAGGGGGCACCGCACACGGCTAAGGAACGATCTCAAGGATCAACTTGTGTGTCTTCGGGTGTCCCCTGCCCCCATATATAAAGGTTGGAGGGAGGGGGGCTGGCCGGCCAGAGAGAGGGAGGCGCAGGGGGAGTCCTACTCCTACCGGGAGTAGGACTCCCCCCTCCAATCCTATTCCAACTAGGACTCTCAAGGGGGAAAGGAGAGAGAGGGGGGCCAGCCCCTTCTCCTAGTCCTACTAGGACTTGGGGAAGGGGGGGCGCGCGGCCAGGCTGTGGGCTGCCCCTTTTCTCTTTTCCACTAAGGCGCAATAGGCCCATTAGTCTCCCGGGGGGTTCCGGTAACCCTCCCGGTATTCCAGTAAAATCCCGATTTCACCCGGAACACTTCCTATGTCCAAACATAGGCTTCCAATATATCAATCTTTACGTCTCGACCATTTCGAGACTCCTCGTCATGTCCGTGATCTCATCCGGGACTCCGAACAACCTTCGGTACATCAAAATGCATAAACTCATAATAACTGTCATCGTAACGTTAAGCGTGCGGACCCTACGGTTCGAGAACAATGTAGACATGACGGAGATACGTCTCTGGTCAATAACCAATAGCGGGACCTGGATGCCCAAATTGGCTCCTACATATTCTACGAAGATCTTTATCGGTCAGACCGCATAACAACATACGTTGTTCCCTTTGTCATCGGTATGTTACTTGCCCGAGATTCGATCGTCGGTATCCAATACCTAGTTCAATCTCGTTACCGGCAAGTCTCTTTACTCGTTCCGTAATACATCATCTCACAACTAACGTATTAGTTGCAGTGCTTGCAAGGCTTATGTGATGTGCATTACCAAGAGGGCCCAGAGATACCTCTCCGACAATCGAAGTGACAAACCCTAATCTCGAAATACGCCAACCCAACATCTACCATTGGAGACACCTGTAGTACTCCTTTATAATCACCCAGTTACGTTGTGACGTTTGGTAGTACCCAAAGTGTTCCTCCGGTAAACGGGAGTTGCATAATCTCATAGTTATAGGAACATGTATAAGTCATGAAGAAAGCAATAGCAACATACTAAACGATCGGGTGCTAAGCTAATGGAATGGGTCATGTCAATCAGATCATTCTACTAATGATGAGACCTCGTTAATCAAATAACAACTCTTTGTTCATGGTTAGGAAACATAACCATCTTTGATTAACGAGCTAGTCAAGTAGAGGCATACTAGTGACACTCTGTTGGTCTATGTATTCACACATGTATTATGTTTCTGGTTAATACAATTCTAGCATGAATAATAAACATTTATCATGATATAAGGAAATAAATAATAACTTTATTATTGCCTCTAGGGCATATTTCCTTCAGTCTCCCACTTGCACTAGAGTCAATAATCTAGATTACACAGTAATGATTCTAACACCCATGGAGCCTTGGTGCTGATCATGTTTTGCTCGTGGAAGAGGCTTAGTCAACGGGTCTGCAACATTCAGATCCGTATGTATCTTGCAAATCTCTATGTCTCCCACCTGGACTAAATCCCGGATGGAGTTGAAGCGTCTCTTGACGTGTTTGGTCCTTTTGTGAAATCTGGATTCCTTTGCCAAGGCAATTGCACCAGTATTGTCACAGAAGATTTTCATTGGACCCGATGCACTAGGTATGACACCTAGATCGGATATGAACTCCTTCATCCAGACTCCTTCGTTTGCTGCTTCCGAAGCAGCTATGTACTCCGCTTCACATGTAGATCCCGCTACGACGCTTTGTTTAGAACTGCACCAACTGACAGCTCCACCATTTAAAGTAAACACGTATCCGGTTTGCGATTTAGAATCGTCCGGATCAGTGTCAAAGCTCGCATAAACGTAACCTCTTACGGTGAGCTCTTTGTCACCTCCATATACGAGAAACATATCCTTAGTCCTTTTCAGGTATTTTAGGATGTTCTTGACCGCTGTCCAGTGATCCATTCCTGGATTACTTTGGTACCTCCCTGCTAAACTTATAGCAAGGCACACATCAGGTCTGGTACACAGCATTGCATACATGATAGAGCCTATGGCTGAGGCATAGGGAACATCTTTCATTTTCTCTCTATCTTCTGCAATGGTCGGGCATTGAGTCTGACTCAACTTCACACCTTGTAACACAGGCAAGAACCCTTTCTTTGCTTGATCCATTTTGAACTTCTTCAAAATTTTGTCAAGGTGTGTGCATTGTGAAAGTTCAATTAATTGTTTTGATCTATCTCTATAGATCTTTATGCCTAATATGTAAGCAGCTTCCCCGAGGTCTTTCATCGAAAAACTTTTATTCAAGTATCCCTTTATGCTATCCAGAAATTCTATATCATTTCCAATCAGCAATATGTCATCCACATATAATATTAGAAATGCTACAGAGCTCCCACTCACTTTCTTGTAAATACAGGCTTCTCCAAAAGTTTGTATAAATCCAAATGCTTTGATCACACTATCAAAACGTTTATTCCAACTCCGAGATGCTTGCACCAGTCCATAAATGGATCGCTGGAGTTTGCATACTTTGTTAGCTCCCTTTGGATCGACAAAACCTTCTGGTTGTATCATATACAACTCTTCTTCCAGAAATCCATTCAGGAATGCAGTTTTGACATCCATCTGCCATATTTCATAATCATAAAATGCGGCAATTGCTAACATAATTCTGACGGACTTAAGCATCGCTACGGGTGAGAAGGTCTCATCGTAGTCAATCCCTTGAACTTGTCGAAAACCTTTCGCGACAAGTCGAGCTTTATAGACAGTAATATTACCGTCAGCGTCAGTCTTTTTTCTTGAAGATCCATTTATTCTCAATTGCTTGGCGATCATCGGGCAAGTCAACCAAAGTCCATACTTTGTTTTCATACATGGATCCCATCTCAGATTTCATGGCCTCAAGCCACTTTGCGGAATCTGGGCTCACCATCGCTTCTTCATAGTTCGTAGGTTCATCATGATCTAGTAGCATGACTTCCAGAACTAGATTACCATACCACTCTGGTGCGGATCTCACTCTGGTTGATCTACGTGGTTCAGTAGTATCTTGTCCTGAAGCTTCATGATCATCATCATTAGCTTCCTCACTAATTGGTATAGGTGTCGCAGAAACAGTTTTCTGTGATGTACTATTTTCCAATAAGGGAGCAGGTACAGTTACCTCGTCAAGTTCTACTTTCCTCCCACTCACTTCTTTCGAGAGAAACTCCTTCTCTAGAAAGTTTCCGAATTTAGCAACAAAAGTCTTGCCTTCGGATCTGTGATAGAAGGTGTATCCAATAGTTTCCTTTGGATATCCTATGAAGACACATTTCTCCGATTTGGGTTCGAGCTTATCAGGTTGAAGCTTTTTCACATAAGCATCGCAGCCCCAAACTTTAAGAAACGACAACTTTGGTTTCTTGCCAAACCATAGTTCATAAGGTGTCGTCTCAACGGATTTTGATGGTGCCCTATTTAATGTGAATGCGGCCGTCTCTAAAGCATAACCCCAAAACGATAGCGGTAAATCAGTAAGAGACATCATAGATCGCACCATATCCAGTAAAGTACGGTTACGACGTTCGTACACACCATTACGCTGTGGTGTTCCGGGAGGCGTGAGTTGCGAAACTATTCCACAATTTTTCAAATGTACACCAAACTCGTAACTCAAATATTCTCCTCCACGATCAGATCGTAGAAACTTTATTTTCTTGTTACGATGATTTTCAACCTCACTCTGAAATTCTTTGAACTTTTCAAATGTTTCAGACTTATGTTTCATTAAGTAGATATACCCATATCTGCTTAAATCATCTGTGAAGGTGAGAAAATAACGATATCCGCCACGAGCCTCAATATTCATCGGACCACATACATCGGTATGTATGATTTCCAATAAATCTGTTGCTCTCTCCATAGTACCGGAGAACGGTGTTTTAGTCATCTTGCCTATGAGGCACGGTTCGCAAGTACCAAGTGATTCATAATCAAGTGGTTCCAAAAGCCCATCAGTATGGAGTTTCTTCATGCGCTTTACACCGATATGACCTAAACGGCAGTGCCACAAATAAGTTGCACTATCATTATTAACTTTGCATCTTTTGGCTTCTACATTATGAATATGTGTATCACTATCATCGAGATTCAACAAGAATAGACCACTCTTCAAAGGTGCATGACCATAAAAGATATTACTCATATAAATAGAACAACCATTATTCTCTGATTTAAATGAATAACCGGCTCGCATCAAACAAGATCCAGATATAATGTTCATGCTCAACGCTGGCACCAAATAACAATTATTTAGGTCTAATATTAATCCCGAAGGTAGATGTAGAGGTAGCGTGCCGACCGTGATCACATCGACTTTGGAACCGTTTCCCACGCGCATCGTCACCTCGTCCTTTGCTAGCGTCCGCTTATTCCGTAGTCCCTGTTTCGAGGTGCAAATATTAGCAACAGAACCAGTATCAAATACCCAGGTGCTACTGCGAGCTCTAGTAAGGTACACATCAATAACATGTATATCACATATACCTTTGTTCACATTGCCATCCTTCTTATCCGCCAAATACTTGGGGCAGTTCCGCTTCCAGTGACCAGTCTGCTTGCAGTAGAAGCACTCAGTTTCAGGCTTAGGTCCAGACTTGGGTTTCTTCTCTTGAGCAGCAACTTGCTTGCTGTTCTTCTTGAAGTTTCCCTTCTTCTTCCCTTTGCCCTTTTTCTTGAAACTAGTGGTTTTGCTAACCATCAACACTTGATGCTCCTTTTTGATTTCTACCTCCGCAGCTTTCAGCATTGCGAAGAGCTCGGGAATAGTCTTGTTCATCCCTTGCATATTATAGTTCATCACGAAGCTCTTGTAGCTTGGTGGCAGTGATTGGAGAATTCTGTCAATGACGCAGTCATCTGGAAGAGTAACTCCCATCTGAATCAAGTGATTATTATACCCAGACATTTTGAGTATATGCTCACTGACAGATCTGTTCTCCTCCATATTGCAGCTATAGAACGTATTGGAGACTTCATATCTCTCAATTTGGGCATTTGCTTGAAATATCAACTTCAACTCCTGGAACATCTCATATGCTCCATGACGTTCAAAACGTTGTTGAAGTCCCGATTCTAAGCCGTAAAGCATGGCACACTGAACTATCGAGTAGTCATCAGCTTTGCTCTGCCAGACGTTCATAACATCTGGCGTTGCTCCAGCAGCAGGCCTGTCACCCAGTGGTGCTTCCAGGACGTAATTCTTCTGTGCAGCAATGAGGATAATCCTCAGGTTACGGACCCAGTCCGTGTAATTGCTACCATCATCTTTCAACTTTGCTTTCTCAAGGAACGCATTAAAATTTAACGGAACAACAGCACGAGCCATCTATCTACAATCAACATAAACAAGCAAGATACTATCAGGTACTAAGTTCATGATAAGTTTAAGTTCAGTTAATCAAATTACTTAAGAACTCCCACTTAGATAGACATCCCTCTAATCCTCTAAGTGATCACGTGATCGAAATCAACTAAACCATAACCGATCATCACGTGAGATGGAGTAGTTTTCAATGGTGAACATCGTTATGTTGATCATATCTACTATATGATTCATGCTCGACCTTTCGGTCTCCGTGTTCCGAGGCCATATCTGTATATGCTTGGCTCATCAAGTATAACCTGAGTATTCTGCGTGTGCAACTGTTTTGCACCCGTTGTATTTGGACGTAGAGCTTATCACACCCGATCATCACGTGGTGTCTGGGCACGACGAACTTTGGCAACGGTGCATACTCAGGGAGAACACTTCTTGATAATTTAGTGAGAGATCATCTTATAATGCTACCGTCAATCAAAGCAAGATAAGATGCATAAAAGGATAAACATCACATGCAATCAATATAAGTGATATGATATGGCCATCATCATCTTGTGCTTGTGATCTCCATCTCCGAAGCACCGTCATGATCACCATCGTCACCGGCGCGACACCTTGATCTCCATCGTAGCATCGTTGTCGTCTCGCCAATCTTATGCTTCCACGACTATCACTACCGCTTAGTAATAAAGTAAAGCATTACATCGCGATTGCATTGCATACAATAAAGCGACAACCATAAGGCTCCTGCCAGTTGCCGATAACTCGATTACAAAACATGATTATCTCATACAATAAAATCAGCATCATGTCTTGACCATATCACATCACAACATACCCTGCAAAAACAAGTTAGACGTCCTCTACTTTGTTGTTGCAAGTTTTACGTGGCTGCTACGGGCTTAAGTAAGAACTCATCTCACCTACGCATCAAAACCACAATGATAGTTCGTCAAATAGACTCCGTTTTAACCTTCTCAAGGACCGGGCGTAGTCACACTTGGTTCAACTAAAGTTGGAGAGACAGTCTTCCGCAAGCCATCTATGTGCAAAGCACGTCGAGGGAACCGGTCTCGCGTAAGAGTACGCGTAAGGTTGGTCCGGATCGTCTCACCCAACAATACCGCCGAACCAAAGTATGACATGCTGGTAGGCAGTATGACTTGTATCGCCCACAACTCACTTGTGTTCTACTCGTGCAAATAACATCAAACCATAAAACCTAGGCTCGGATGCCACTGTTGGGGAACGTAGTAATTTCGAAAATTTTCCTACGCACACGCAAGATCATGGTGATGCACAGCAACGAGAGGGGAGAGTGTTGTCTACGTACCAACGCAGACCGACTGTGGAAGCGATCACACAACGTAGATGAAGTAGTCGTACGTCTTCTTCCCGATCCGACCGATCCAAGCACCGTTACTCCGGCACCTCCGAGTTCTTAGCACACGTTCAGCTCGCTGACGATCCTCGGGCTCCGATCCAGCAAAGCGTCGAGGAAGAGTTCCGTCAGCACGACGGCGTGGTGACGATCTTGATGTACTACCGACGCAGGGCTTCGCCTAAGCACTACAACAGTATGATCGAGGTGGAATTTGGTGGCGGGGGGCACCGCACACGGCTAAGGAACGATCTCAAGGATCAACTTGTGTGTCTTCGGGTGTCCCCTGCCCCCGTATATAAAGGTTGGAGGGAGGGGGGCTGGCCGGCCAGAGAGAGGGAGGCGCAGGGGGAGTCCTACTCCTACCGGGAGTAGGACTCCCCCCTCCAATCCTATTCCAACTAGGACTCTCAAGGGGGAAAGGAGAGAGAGGGGGGCCGGCCCCTTCTCCTAGTCCTACTAGGACTTGGGGAAGGGGGGGCGCGCGGCCAGGCTGTGGGCTGCCCCTTTTCTCTTTTCCACTAAGGCCCAATAGGCCCATTAGTCTCCCGGGGGGTTCCGGTAACCCTCCCGGTATTCCGGTAAAATCCCGATTTCACCCGGAACACTTCCTATGTCCAAATATAGGCTTCCAATATATCAATCTTTACGTCTCGACCATTTCGAGACTCCTCGTCATGTCCATGATCTCATCCGGGACTCCGAACAACCTTCGGTACATCAAAATGCATAAACTCATAATAACTGTCATCGTAACGTTAAGCGTGCGGACCCTACGGTTCGAGAACAATGTAGACATGACCGAGATACGTCTCCGGTCAATAACCAATAGCGGGACCTGGATGCCCATATTGGCTCCTACATATTCTATGAAGATCTTTATCGGTCAGACCGCATAACAACATACGTTGTTCCCTTTGTCATCGGTATGTTACTTGCCCGAGATTCGATCGTCGGTATCCAATACCTAGTTCAATCTCGTTACCGGCAAGTCTCTTTACTCGTTCCGTAATACATCATCTCACAACTAACATATTAGTTGCAGTGCTTGCAAGGCTTATGTGATGTGCATTATCGAGAGGGCCCAGAGATACCTCTCCGACAATCGGAGTGACAAACCCTAATCTCGAAATACGCCAACCCAACATCTACCATTGGAGACACCTGTAGTACTCCTTTATAATCACCCAGTTACGTTGTGACGTTTGGTAGTACCCAAAGTGTTCCTCCGGTAAACGGGAGTTGCATAATCTCATAGTTATAGGAACATGTATAAGTCATGAAGAAAGCAATAGCAACATACTAAACGATCGGGTGCTAAGCTAATGGAATGGGTCATGTCAATCAGATCATTCTACTAATGATGTGACCTTGTTAATCAAATAACAACTCTTTGTTCATGGTTAGGAAACATAACCATCTTTGATTAACGAGCTAGTCAAGTAGAGGCATACTAGTGACACTCTGTTGGTCTATGTATTCACACATGTATTATGTTTCCGGTTAATACAATTCTAGCATGAATAATAAACATTTATCATGATATAAGGAAATAAATAATAACTTTATTATTGCCTCTAGGGCATATTTCCTTCATCTCTCACACACACCCATGTAGGTGGGGGACGTGCACGAAGAGAAGAGGTGCACGCACGACGCATGTACTCCCGTCTCTTTCCCAACACACCCGCGCGGGTACACGGTGGAGCTCATTTCTGTACGAAAAGGCAGCCCACGTGGTAATTTGACACGTGTACTGGGTGTCCACTAGATGGAGGGAGGATCGTCTACCACAGGTGAATAAACAAATTGCGACTTGACGCGTTATGTTAAAAAAGAGGCAAATCATGTGGGTCCTACCTTAGAGGCAGGGCTCTATACACTGGAGTACTTTTGATGTGTCCCGTCAACTCACAAAACGAGGAGAAGCTTGCTTGTACGCCGTCTCCCCCGCCCACGGGCGCAGTGGCTCGCAGGATGAGGTAAGCTTGCTTACTACGCCTTACACCCGCTCCCTCGCCCACGCGCGCGGTGGCTTGCAGGACGAGGAGAAAATTTTACTAGTACTCCATCTGTTTACTCCTTGTCCCTACCTTGGTTTGAGAGATTATCATATTGTTTGGAATATGTGTCCTTTAGTAGATTTCAATATGAACTACTAGTACATACTCCAAACACCGATGTATATAGACGTATTTTAGAGTGTAGATTCACTCATTTTGCTCCGTATGTAGTCCATATTGAAACAGACGTAATAGTACGCACTCTCCCTCGCCCCTCGACCCTCGCCACGTGGTGGACGTGCAGCAATTCATTCGGTCTCATATAGCCAGAACGATATATATTGCAGTACCATTATTGCTCGACTTCCCGAAGAGGCGAAGAGCCAATCGCAACATTAATAGTTTGGAAATGCCAAGCGCAAGGTTTATAGGAGAACGAGTAGTAGGTGCCGCGTAATTTATAAATAAAGTTGCAGTGCGAGGTGGGCCATGTAATCACTGAGCCTGCGTGTTTTCACTGCTCTTGCACTCCTTTGCCGTAAGAATGGAGAAAATTGTAATCTAGTAGTACCTCCTTTCGCCGAAAGCGTGGGATATCCAACAGTCCTACCACCTCAGTAATAATGACCAATGAGCCGTCAAATCACATAGACCTTGCAGTAAGTTGGACGGACGAAGCAACCATCACCCTTGAATCTGCTTCTCCCTTCAACACAGGCGACAGTGAGAGGTCGCGTCCGCTCTGCCCGGGCATGAATGCGGCACTGATTCTTTGGAGCGGCGCTGACCGTTTCGGGAGGGAAGCGCGCGCGGGCGATGGAGGGGCTTTGGGTTGGCCAGGCTGCACTACTAGGGGAAATCCTATACACAGAATCTTACCAGCAGCGCGCTTTAAAATCAGGCGCTGCTGCTAAGTAGCAGCAGCACGGATTTTTAAACCTCGCTACTACTAAGTTGATAGCAGTAGCGCTGGTTTTTAACCCTCGCTACTACTAAGCGGTCTCTACCGTGCCCCCCGGGACATGCCATAGTAGTAGCGCGGGTTTTTAACCCTCGCTACTACTAAGTTGATAGCAGTAGCGCTGGTTTTTACCCCTCGCTACTACTAAGCGGTCTCTACCGTGCCCCTCGGCCATGCCATAGTAGTAGCGAGGGTTATAAACCCGCGCTACTACTAATTTTTTACCCCTCGCTACTACTAAGAGGTCTCAACCGTGCCCCTCTGGGACATGCCATAGTACTAGCGAGGGGAAAAATCCCTCGCTACTACTAAAGGTTCCATTTTGAAACTCTACCCCCAGTGGATCGCCTTTTCGGTTTTGTAAAAAGCAAAAGAAAATGATAAAAACTTCAAAAATTAAAATCCTTTGATATGTAGTTATGTTAGTACATCTACTAGTTAGGAAAATTTGAAAACTTAAATTTGGACATGTTTTGCAAAAAGTGTAGGGAAAATGTAAAACGGATATAACTTTTGCATACGATGTTAGAAAAAAATGTATAACATATCAAAATGTTTCAAAAATTAAAATCCTTCGAGATGTAGTTATGTTCTTACATGTACTAGTTAGGAAAATTTAAAAACTTAAATTTGGACATGTTTTGCAAAAAGTGTAGGGAAAATGTAAAACGACTATAACTTTTGCATACGATGTCAGAAAAAACGTATAATATATCAAAATGTTCAGCACGAAAATCCGCATACGATGGGGACCGCCTACGGCCTGTTTGCAAATTTTTAGAATCCTCAAATTCTAAAAGGAAAAAAAGTTATGCTCAAATTTCATTTTTTTAAATTTAGTCAAATCTGGTCAAACTGTGGTCAAACTACTTATTCAAGACGTATTAGTGTTACTAAATAATTATTCAAGAATATTAGTGTTACTAAATAATTATTTCAGCTTTTCGGAATTTTGGTCAAATCTGGTCAAACTGTGGTCAAACTTTGGTCAAATTGTGGTCAAACTCCTTATTCAAGAAATATTAGTGTTACTAAATAATTATTGTGGTTTAGAACAATAGTTTTAAACCCAAATAGCGAAATGTGTGACTTCATGCTCAAGCTAAACTCCCGAGGGTTAATAGGATTGACATCTTACTATTGTCAGGAAAACAACAAGTGCAGACTTGGAATCGAGGGAGAATAGAACCCGAAAGTTAAGCGTGCTCAGGCTGGAGTAGTGAGAGGATGGGTGACCGTCCGGGAAGTTAGATGATTTGGAATGATGAGGGGTGATTAGATATTAAATTGAGCAGCGATGAGGGTGATTAGAGATTAGAGGTTAAAATAATTCAGAAATTTGAAAATTCGGGCAAAAAATTCGAATTTTTTTTCGCGGGTTAGTAGTAGCGCGGGTTTTTACCCACGCTACTACTAACGGACGTAGTAGTAGCGCGGGTGTGCCCGCGCTATTGCTATACGTTAGCTGTAGAGCCTTATTAGTAGCGTCGGCCCCCGCGCTGCTAATAGGCCCAAAACCCGCGCTGCTGCTAGGCTTTTCTCTAGTAGTGCTGGTCAGGAGTAGGCGTGGCAGCTGTCCGCCTGTCCCTACCGGACGCCCGAAAACAAGAGGATGTACCGACTCTCGCGGCTAAAATCGTACACTACACACCATCTCTCTGTAGGAAGGTCGATCTCTCGCTCTCTCTAACACACGCATGTTGTTAAACACGCACACGCACATGCACACGCACACACAGGTTCATAGAATAGGAAAATCATGCGAGTGTGAAGCCATAGGAAGTGAGATATAAATGGAGTACGTACAAGAAGAGAAGAGGTGACGAATATTCCATCAAACCTGGACTGAGGAGTAGTACTCCCTCCGTGTACGTGTTAAGTCATCCTATTCGGGCAAAAACCAGGAGTGATTAGAGATTAGAGGTTAAAATAATTCAGAAATTTGAAAATTCGGGCAAAAATTCGATTTTTTTCACGGGTTAGTAGTAGGGGGTTTTACCCACGCTACTACTAAGGGACGTAGGAGTAGCGTGGGTGCGCCCGCGCTACTGCTATACGTTAGCTGTAGCGCCTTATTAGTAGTGCCGGCCCCCGCGCTGCTAATAGGCCCAAAACCCGCGCTGCTGCTAGGCTTTTCTCTAGTAGTGCTGGTCAGGAGTAGGCGTGGCAGCTGTCCGCCTGTCCCTACCGGACGCCCGAAAACAAGAGGATGCACCGACTCTCGTGGCTAAAATCGTACACTACACACCATCTCTCTGTAGGAAGGTCGATCTGTCGCTCTCTCTAACACACGCATGTTGTTAAACACGCACATGCACACGCACACGCACACACAGGTTCATAGAATAGGAAAATCATGCGAGTGCGAAGCCATAGGAAGTGAGATATAAATGGAGTACGTACAAGAAGAGAAGAGGTGACGAATATTCCATCAAACCTGGACTGAGGAGTAGTACTCCCTCCGTCTACGTGTTAAGTCATCCTACGGAAATTAGATATTCCCAAAATGTTTAGGCGTCATCCATTAACTTCGCATCTCAATCCCCTACTGGCCTCGTTGCTAGCGAGCGTTGTTACTTAGGGAGCGTTTGGATCCTTAGCAAGAACAGCTTATAGCATAGGCGGGCAAGGTTAGGCATTTGGAACTGTTAAAATATGTTAGCTTTTGTGGGCCAGCTAGCTTGGCTGGGCTAGAAAAACCTTGCTAGCTCAGGAGAGCCAGATCGGCTCGCTTCCGACGGCAAACTTCGCGTTGTAGTAACATAGACTAGTAACATATGCATGTTGTACTAGTCCAAGTTACTCACCACTATGATAGCCTAAGCAATGTAACCAAACGCTCCTTACTCCGCCTTGTTATCTCCCCCGAAAACCCAATGCATGGAGCGCAACTATGCGTTGATCAGTCAAGAAATCAAAGTTAGCTTGCATGTGAGTTAATACGTGGCCCTGCATGGTAACTAAAACGGCATCTCCTAGTTGTTTGGATTAATTGTTGCGTTTAGATACAGAAATCAGGGCTTTGATTGGAGGAATGACCGGTCAAGTTTCTCCTTCTCCTCCAATCTGCTTGCACCTTGGTCCCGCTGCACCTTCTAACAGGGCTTATTACACCTAGACGGAGGGAGTCGTACGAGATACAGTGGCACACTGACTTAGGTCGAATACAAGTGCCCAAAATTGTGTGCATGTTATAATAAGGATTCACTTAAAATAGTACGTGAGCGAACAGAGGGATCAATTGGACAGTGTTCCCGAGCAGTAGCGAGATGTGTGAGGTAAGATACACCGCTGGCGCTTTTAATTTTTCTTATTAATTTGTTTGTTTCACCCTCTGACTGGTGGGACCCAACGTACTACGTGGAGAGAGGTAAGGTGACTAAGACTGCATTATTTCCGCACCACTATGGATAGTCTTACCAGCAAAGCCACATGACACAATTATGATTTAAATCCCAATGACTCCCACAAACACAAAAAAACACGACATGCTTGTCACATGAATGCAGGAATGTATAAAAGGTTATTTTCCTCTCGTTGAACATAAAGAGGGTTGTGTAGCTGGTTAGCATGTTCGCACATCAAACTTGAGGTCTCGGGTTCGATAACTACACTTGAGCATAATTCGTGCCAGGAGGATTCTTTGACTGGTCAAAATGGATGGATACAGAGCTATACGATCTCGTAGTGACCATATAATCACCTCATCACGTATAAGCTGCAGCCTTGGCGCTTGTTTTCTAGGGTTTGCACTCTTCACACTCTCTCCAGTATATATATACACGCTGGAGCATCGGCGCTTGTAGTTGCTCTCTTCACGCTCTCCCACCCTCTCCAGATCTAAACAATACTACGTTGGCCTCTCTCTCTCTCCCCTCACTGCTGGTCTGCTTGTAGTTGCTCACTGATAACCCACAAGTATAGGGGATCACAATAGTTTTCGAGGGTGGAGTATTCAACCCAAATTTATTGATTCAACACAAGGGGAGCCAAAGAATATTCTCAAGTATTAGCAGCTGAGTTGTCAATTCAACCACACCTGGAAACTTAATATCTGCAGCAAGGTATTTTGTAGCAAAGTAATATGATAGCAGTGGTAACGGTGGTAAAAGGTAACGGTAGCAAAAGTAATATTTTTGGTATTTTATAGTGATGGTAACAGTAGCAACGAAAAAGTAAATAAGCGAAGAACAATATATGGAAAGCTCGTAGGCAATGGACCGATGATGGAGAATTATGCCGGATGCGATTCATCATGTAACAGTCATAACCTAGGGTGACACAGAACTAGCTCCAGTTCATCAATGTAATGTAGGCATGTATTCCGAATATAGTCATACGTGCTTATCGAAAAGAACTTGCATGGCATCTTTTGTCCTACCCTCCCGTGGCAGCGGGGTCCTATTGGAAACTAAGGGATATTAAGGCCTCCTTTTAATAGAGTACCGGAACAAAGCATTAACACATGGTGAATACATGAACTCCTCAAACTATGGTCATCACCGGTAAGTATCCTGATTATTGTCACTTCGGGGTTAACAGATCATAACACATAATAGGTGACTATAGACTTGCAAGATAGGATCAAGATCTCTCATATATTGATGAAAACATAATAGGTTTAGATTTGAAATCATGGCACTCGGGCCCTAGTGACAAGCATTAAGCATAGCAAAGTCATAGCAACATCAATCTTAGAACATAGTGGACACTAGGGATCAAACCCTAAGAAAACTAACTCGATTACATGATAAATCTCATCCAACCCATCACCGTCTAGCAAGCCTACAATGGAATTACTCACGCACGGCGGTGAGCATCATGAAATTGGTGATGGAGGATGGTTGATGATGACGATGGCGACGGATTCCCCTCTCCGAAGCCCCGAACGGACTCCAGATCAGCCCTCCCGATAGAGTTTAGGGCTTGTCGGTGACTCCATATCGTAAAACGCGATGAATCCTTCTTCTCTGGTTTTTTCTCCCCGAAAGTGAATATATGGAGTCTAGGTTGAGGTCGGTGGAGTGTCAGGGGGCCCATGAGGCAGGGGGCGCGCCCAGGGGGGCAGGCGCGCCCCCACCCTCGTGGACAGGTGGGGCACCCGCTGACATGGATCTTCCTTCCAATATTCACTATATATTCCAAAATAATTCTTCGTTGATTTTCAGGTCATTCCGAGAACTTTTATTTCTGCACAAGAATAACACCATCGCAATTCTGCTGAAAACAGTGTCAGTCTGGGTTAGTTCCATTCAAATCATGCAAGTTAGAGTCCAAAACAAGGGCAAAAGTGTTTGGAAAAGTATATACGACGGAGACGTATCAACTCCCCCAAGCTTAAACCTTTGCTTGTCCTCAAGCAATTCAGTTGATAAACTAAAAGTGATAAAGAAAAACTTTTACAAACTCTGTGTGCTCTTGTTGTTGTAAATATGTCAAGCCAGCATTCAAGTTTTCAACAAAGATTATGAACTAACCATATTCACAATATCATTTAGGTCTCATGTTTACTCATATCAATGACATAATCAACTAGCGAGCAATAATAATAAATCTCAGATGACAACACTTTCTCAAAACAATGATGATATGATGTAACATGATGGTATCTCGCTAGCCCTTTCTCAGACCGCAAAACATAAATGTAGAACACCTTTAAAGATCAAGGACTGACTAGACATTATAATTCATGGTAAAAGAGATCCATTCAAGTCATACTCAATGTAAACTAATAGTAATGGATGCAAATGACAGCAGTGCTCTCCAACTGGTGCTTTTTAATGAGAGGATGATGACTCAACATAAAAGTAAATAGATAGGCCCTTAACAAAGGGAAGCAAGATTTGTAGAGGTGCCAGAGCTCGGTTTTGAAATAGATAAGAATACTATTTTGAGCGGTATACTTTCATTGTCAACATAACAACCAAGAGATGATGATATCTTCCATGCTACACACATTATAGGCGTGATACGTCTCCTTCGTATCTACTTTTCCAAACAATTTTGCCCTTGTTTTGGACTCTAACTTGCAAGTTCTTTTCCATAAGCACGTATGACTATATTCGGAATACATGCCTACATTACATTGATGAACTGGAGCTAGTTCTGTGTCACCTTAGGTTATGACTATTACATGATGAACCGCATCCGGCATAATTCTCCATCACCGATCCATTGCCTACGAGCTTTCTATATATTGTTCTTCGCTTGTTTACTTTCCCGTTGCTATTGCTATCATCACCACAAAATACCAAAAACATCACTTTTACTACTGCTACCTTTTGCTACCGTTACCACTACTATCATATTACTTTGCTACTAAATACTTTGCTGCAGATATTAAGTTTCCAGGTGTGGTTGAATTGACAACTCAGCTGCTAATACTTGAGAGTATTCTTTGGCTCCCCTTGTGTCGAATCAATAAATTTGGGTTGAATACTTTACCCTCAAAAACTGTTGCGATCCCCTATACTTGTGGGTTATCAAGACTATTTTCTGGCACCGTTGCCGGGGAGCATAGCTCTATTCTTTGAGTCACTTGGGATTTATATCTGCTTATCATTATGAAGAACTTGAAAGATCCAAGAAGCAAGATTTATCCCTCAACTACGAGGGGAGGTTAGGAACTGCCATCTTCCTCTACACTTGATTCACCTTCTGTTTTGAGTAAGCTTGCGACACCTAAAACTGCTTCTGCTATTCGTTTTGATATGTCGCATGTTATTGAGGATGCTACTTCTGCTATACATGATACTTATGATGAAACTACTTCTATGCTCGATACTACCGTGCCACTTGGTGAATTTCTGGATGAACAACTTGCATGGGTTAGAGAGATTGAAAATATTGAATCTGATAATACTGATGAAAGTGATGATGAAGAATCACTTGTTATTCCTGAGGGTTATGTTTTTGATCAAGAAGCCTCTTTAGCTATTTTAGCTTGCAAAGATAGATACGAACTTAAGAGGTTATTAGCTAAATGGAACAAGAAATCTCTAAATGCTAGAATGAAACCTGACCCTGCTTTTGCTACTTCACCTATCTGTGTTACTGATAAGGATTATGAATTCTCCGTTGATCCTGATATAATTACTTTGGTTGAATCTGATCCTTTTCATGGCTATAAATCTGAAACTGTTGTGGCACATCTTACTAAATTAAATGATATAGCCACCCTATTCACTACTGATGAGAGAACTCGTTACTTTTATGTCCTTAAGATATTTCTGTTCTCATTAAAGGGTGGTGCTAAGATATGGTTTAACTCTCTTGATCCTGGTTGTGTGCGTAGTCCCCAGGATATGATTTATTACTTCTCTGCTAAATATTTCCCTGCTCGTAAGAAACAAGCCGCTTTAAGGGATATATATAATTTTGTGCAAATTGAAGAAGAGACTCTCCCCCAAGCTTGGGGGAGGCTTCTCCAATTACTTAATGCTTTACCTGATCATTCTCTTAATAAAAATGATATACTTGATATCTTTTATAATGGACTAACCGATGCTTCTAGAGATTACCTGGATAGAGTTGTTCTGGTTCTGTTTTCAGGGAAAGAACACCGGATGAAGCTGAAATTATATTGAATAATATGTTGACAAATGAAAATAATTGGACACCTCCTGAGCCAGTTCCTGAGCCTATTCCTAAACCAACTCCGAAGAAGAGGGGCATTCTATTTCTCAGTCCTGAAGATATGCAAGAGGCAAAGAAATCTATGAAAGAAAAAGGTATTAAAGCTGAAGATGTTAAGAATTTACCTCCTATTGAAGAAATACATGGTCTTAACCTACCGCCTATTGAAGAAACATATGATCTTAATCCTTTACCTATTGAAGAAACTCGTGGTCTTGATAACCCGACACAGGTAGTAAAGGTAAATTCTCTCTATAGATATGATAAAGCTGAAATCCCATTTACTAAATTTGCTAGCCCATGCTTAGAAGAGTTTGATAAATTTATGTCTAAGCAAGAAGACTTTAATGCTTATTTTGGTAGACAATTGAAATACAATTCAAATATGCTTGAACACTTGGGTGATTGTATGGCTAATGTCAAAGGTGAACTTAAACTTATTAGTAAACATGCTTCTATGGTTACCAGTCAAGTAGAACAAGTACTTAAAGCTCAAAATGATTTTCTCAATGAATTGAATAGTAAGAATAATGATAATGTTGTTAGAGTGGCTACTAGAACTGGTAGAATGACTCGGGAACCTTTGTATCCTGAAGGCCACCCTAAGAGAATTGAGGAAGATTCTCAGAGAAATAATATAGATGCACCTAGTCCTTCTAATAGGAAGAAAAAGAAAAATGATAGCACTTTGCATGCTTCTAGTGAACCTATTACTGAAACACCTGAGAATCCAAATGATATTTCTATTTCTGTTGTTGAAACGCAATCTGGTAATGAACCTGAAACTAGTGATAATGTTAATAAAAATGTTCATGATGATGCTCAACCTAGTAATGATAATGATATAGAAATTGAACCTGCTGTTGATCTTGATAACCCACAATCAAAGAATCAACGTTATGATAAGAAAGACTTTGTTGCTAGAAAACATGGTAAAGAAAGAGAACCATGGGTTCAGAAACCCATGCCTTTTCCTCCCAAACCATCCAGGAAAAAGGACGATGAGGATTTTGAGCGCTTTGCTGAAATGATTAGACCTATCTTTTTGCGTATGCGATTAACTGATATGCTCAAAATGAATCCTTATGCTAAGTATGTGAAAGAAATTGTTACAAATAAAAGAAAGATATCGGAAGCTGAAATTTCCACCATGCTTGCTAATTATACTTTTAAGGGTGGAATACCTAAGAAACTAGGAGATCCAGGAGTACCCACTGTACCATGCTCCATTAAACGAAACTATGTTAAAACTGCTTTATGTGATCTTGGAGCCGGTGTTAGTGTTATGCCTCTCTCTTTATATCATAGACTTGATTTGAATAAGTTGACACCTACTGAAATATCTTTACAAATGGCTGATAAATCAACTACTATACCTCTCGTTATTTGTGAGGATGTGGCTGTTGTAGTCACAAACGTTACTATTTTAATGGACTTTTGTTATTCTTGATATCCCCGAGGACGATAGTATGTCTATTATTCTTGGAAGACCCTTTTTGAATACTGCAGGGGCTGTTATTGATTGCACTAAAGGCAATGTCACTTTTCATGTTAATGGTAATGAGCATACGGTACACTTTCCGAGGAAACAACCTCAAGTTCATAGTATCAACTCTATTGGAAAAATTCCATCGATTATATTTCGAGGTTCCGAATTTCCTCTTCCTACTATCAAGAAGAAACATGATATTCTTATTATTGAGGATGTGCATATCCCCGTTGAGGTAACATAGTGTTATTCGAAATTTCTCCGGTTCCATGTTATTTGGAATGAGTTCGTTAACAAGACTTGATCAACCTTGTTAGTGGATTCCTTTTGATGAGCATGAGGTGGATGAAACTAGAAGGCACAACCTTCTGTACCCTCCTTTTACTTTCTGTTATTTATATTAAATAAAATAAAAATAGTATTTTTCTGTCTGATATCTGATTATCCGTGCAATATAAAAATACCCCGAAAATAAAAGTTCTCCAAATGCCCTGAAATTTAAATATGAATTTTTCTAGAATATTTGAGAATATTTGGCACTAAGAACACAGGAGGGGGGGGTCATCCACCTGGCCACGAGGGTCGAGGGCGCGCCCTACCCCACTAGGCGCGCCCCCTGCCTCATGGGCCCACGGTGGCCCTCCTCCACTTATCCTTTCACCCACACACTCCTTCTTCCTCCCACAAACATGAATAACCAGCTCAAGCACGAGTTCTAGCTCATCTTGCTGCCATTTTCCATCTCCTTGCCAAAGAACCTCTCACAAAACTGCTTGGGGAGATTGTTCCTTGGTATGTGACTCCTCCATTGGTCCAATTAGTTTTTGTTCTAGTGCTTTATTCATTGCAAGTTTTTGCTGCTTAGGTGACCCTGTTCTTGAGCTTGCATGTCAAATTTATATGGTCAAAAGTAGTTTTGATGCATAATATAGGCCCTAGGCACTTGTAGGAGTACTTGCTATCAATATTATTGAGATTGATTCACTTTTATTTTGAAGTTACTAAAAATTTTCAGAATTTTTCAGAGGAAAAAAATGCTTAGGAAAATGTTCCATGGTGGTTCTTCAAGGAAGCAAGGACCCAGGCTTTCAATGCGTGATGCTGATGATGAGCCACCAAGAGACGCTCCAGTGCGTCCTTGTGAATGGCCTTCCGAGAACTTTATGGATCGAGCGGGAATTAAATAAGAATTCAACACATATTTTCGTAACGTCGATCTTGTGAGCTTCGAGGAAGAGAAGTGCAGTCAGTATCACAATCTCAATACTACCTTTGTGAGGAGGTTTGAATTTTCATCTTCACGTAATTCTCCAACTGTCTTGTTTGATCTTTATGAAAATTCTTATACTATGGACTTAGAGGATTTTACCACTGCTTGCAAACTTCCACAATGGGGTAGTATAAGGGATCCTCGCAAATCTAAATTTAGAGATTTTCTTGCTAGCATAACTGTGGGAGAATCTAGAGATATAACACAAGCTACCATAGGGAGAATTCACTTTCCTGCTATACATTATTTTGGTCTCTTCATAGGTAGATGCATTAATGGTAAAGATGAGGCATGTCACATGTGTGTCCCTGACCTCAGTATTCTTGGGAGTGCTGTGTTAGGAGACAAATCTTATAATTTGGAGCCATTGTTGCACGTAGGTTGCATCTTAATAGATTTAATGGAGATATCTTTGGAGGAATTTATGCAACCCGCATAGCTAATTTTCTTTGTATAGCCATACACGAAGATGATATTGAATTACCTCCTTCTTACCTAGAATTTAATGCTATGGTTCACCACAAATTTGTCGAGAGGAATGAATCACCTCTCCAGTATCGACTAATCTTTGACAGACGTCGTGCTGTCCATATTACTCTCCCTGCCCCTGCCTTCTTTGATCATCAGGCAAAAGGAAGATATACTATTACCAGAGAGGAGGCTGATGAGTATGAGAGGAGAGTGGAGGCCGCTCGTCGCCACGTTGCAGCTCAGCAGGCGATAGCCGCTGCATCGCAGTACGACCCCAACTATTATTATGGATATCCGCCAGGCCAGCCGTGGCCATAGACCAACTTAGGCCAAAAGCCTAAGCTTGGTGGTGTACATATTTCCCACTGACATTACATTTATGTTCACACACTCATTGCTAGATGTCGGTGCTCATACTTTTTCATTTGTATCATCCATGCTAGTTTATTTTCCTTTTTATGCTTTCTTCTTGTGTGTGTAATAAACCTTAAGAAAAACAAAAAAAGAGTTGTAGATTTTAATTAGTTTACTTTCCATGCTTGTGGTAGTAACTAGAAAGAAACCCTAAAAGATTTCATGTTCTTCTTTTACCTGTTGGGAGCTCTCCTGTGTAAATAGTTTTATTTCTTTTCTTCTCTTTGGGGGTCGATAGGAGAAGGCCATGATGAAATTGTTGAAGTGGCTCTTATATGCATAATTGTTGATCTGACAAAAGAGCCCATATTGCCTTGTCTTCTCCTGTTTATTGAATGCTTGCAGATTCCAGCTTGTCCAATGCACGTGCACTATTATTATTATTATTATTCACATTGTTCGTTCGTGCAAGTGAAAGGCAATTATGACGATATATGATGGACTGACTGAGATGAGAAAAGCTGGTATGAACTCGACCTCTTTTGTTTTTGTAAATATGATTAGTTCATCGTTCCTGATTCAGCCTATTATGAATAAACATGTTTGCAATAACAACTAGAGATCATAGTTTCTTGTGCCATGCTTGATTAGCTATGAGTTATAATGGTTTACCTTGCGTGCCAACATGCTATTGAAATGGTTATGATGTGGTATGATAGGGTGGTATCCTCCTCTGAATGATTTAAGTGACTTGACTTGGCGCATGTTCACGCATGTAGTTGAAACAAAATCAACATAGCCTTCATGATATTTATGTTCATGGTGGATTATATCCTACTCATGCTTGCATTCTGTGTTGATTAAATTTAATGCATGTTCATGACTGTTGTCGCTCTCTATCTGGTCGCTTCCCAGTCTTTTGCTAGCCTTCACCTGTACTAAGCGGGAATACTGCTTGTGCATCCAATCCCTTAAACCCCAAAGTTATTCCACATGAGTCCACTATACCTACCTATATAGGGTATCTAGCTGCCGTTCCAAGTAAATTTGTATGCGAGAAGACTCTTTCGCGACCACGCGTTCCAACGTGCGATCCACTTCGTGCCACCCCAATCAGGTTGAATCCCTTTCCAAATCAACCTCGAGTAGTTTCCATGTATTCACATAGCGGACCCACCTACTAATTTCACGATCGATGCATGCACGTAATATTCCATCAGTCCATGCACCTAATATTCTACGATCCCCTGACTTTCCATCTCACAATTAATGCCCCCCTGATTTTAACTGGGTGGGGGCCTCATTTTCTTAATCTTAAATTAATGCGCCCTGATGAACTTTCTTAATCAGGAACAGCCACCCACGGTCGGAATTCGAGCGCTGCAACGCTCGCGCGCGCATTAGCCAAGCCCATTTGTATGTGACTCTAAACCTTCAAATAAATATCATGTCTTGTATGCTCGAATAGCTCATGTACCAACTAGGGCTGTCTGTATCTTCCATGTTAGGCGGGTTATTCTCTAGAGCAGTGGACTCCACTCCTCACTCACGAGATAAATGGCTGGTCACCGGGATGCCCAGTCCCATGATTTACGCAAACTAAATCAAAATAATTGCAAACAAAACTCCCCCTGGGACTCTTGTTAGTTGGAGGCACTCGTTGTTTCGAGCAAGCCATGGATTGATGCTTGTTGGTGGAAGGGGGAGTATAAACTTTACCATTCTGTTTGGGAACCGCCTATAATGTGTGTAGCATGGAAGATATTGCCATCTCTTGGTTGTTATGTTGACAATGAAAGTATATCGCTCAAATATTAATCACCTCTGTTTCAAAACCGAGCTCTGGCACCTCTACAAATCCTTGCTTCCCTCTGCGAAGGGCCTATCTATTTACTTTTATGCTGAGTCATCGTCCTCTTATTAAAAAGCACCAGTTGGAGAGCACCATTGTCATTTGCATTCATTACTGTTAGTTTACATTGAGTATGACTTGACTGGATCTCTTTTACCATGAATTACAATGTCTAGTCAGTCCTTGGTCTTTAAAGGTGCTCTGCATTTATGTTTTGCGGTCTTAGAAAAGGGCTAGCGAGATACCACCTTGTTATATCATATTATGATTGTTTTGAGAAAGTGTTGTCATCCGAGATTTATTATTATTGCTTGCTAGTTGATTATGCCATTGATATGACTAAACTTGAGACCTAAGCGTTATTGTGAATGTGGTTAGTTAAAATCTTTGCTGAAAACTTGAATGCTGGCTTTACATATTTACAACAACAAGAGCAAAGACAGTTTGTAAAAGTTTTTTGTTTGTCGGGGGTGCCAATCCACGAACACCTATGGGACCGGCGGACCGAGCCCCTTTCGGTTCGGCAGGGGGGCGGAGATCGCACGAAGAGCAAATCGAGGCGAAGCACACGAGCAAGCGATTAGTTTACCCGGGTTCGGGCCGCACGGATGGGTAAAACCCTACTCCTGCTTTGTGGTTTGTATTGAGTTCTTGCTCGGGAGCGCTGGTTGCTACAGTACACACCAGCAGCTAGCGAGACCGAGCGTGAGAGTGATTATCCTCCCCCTACGTTGCGCATGGACCTCCTTTTATATGCTCAAGGGGTCACCGACAGGTGGCAACGTAGACAAGGGCAAAAATGGAAAGGCGGTGCGGTTGCCACCGCCGCTTACTACAGTGTATCATACCTAACCCTGACGGCAGGCGACAAAGGCATTAAATGCCCGTCTGTGTCGCCCGAAACAGTGCAAAAAGGGACCGCCAAGGACGCCACCGCTCGCCACGATGGCAATCTTGTCAGCGCCGCTTGCCACCGTGTACCGCTGGCTGCACAGCCTCCCGCCACGTACGCCTGGAAGGGTCCCATAGCGACACGTTGGTGGATGTGCTGGAGCGCAGGTACAGAGTGGAGGCTTGCCGCGGCAAGCGACCTGCCGCGGTTGTTGTCTTGTCGCGTCCGGGAGCTTGTCGCTCACTGCGCCTTGCCGGGACGCATGGCGCGTCGTGGCAAGTTTCTTGGGATGCCTTGGTTGGCCTTCCCGGCAAGCTCCTCTTGCCGGGGTCTTGTCCTTCCCGGCAAGCTCCTCTTGCCGGGGTCTTGTCTCCTTGGCTTTGATACTTTGTTCTTGAATGGCTCCAAAGGAACCACGGAGGACCTTGGCGGTCACCCGGCAAGCCTTGCCGCGGGGTGCTGCGATTGCCCGTGCACAAGTTCGGGATACTAGGGTACCCCTACTCTAGTACACCGACAGGAGCCCCCGGGCCTGGGCCATACACGGTGCCGAGCGCTGTTGGGCCAGGCCCAAAACAGTGCACGGGCACGCGCGGCCTGGGTTACGCCGTATCTCTCTCCGCATCCACCGCGCCCTCCCTGAACGGCACGCGTCGAATGCAGCATCGTGGGAGAGATCATGGGTGGTTTCTTTATTCGGAAAGGCGGAACGTCCGCCCTCTCCCCCTTTATAAGCAGGGGAAACAGGGGTAGTGCGCCCATTCGCCCCTTTCCATTCCAATCTTGGTAACCTCCGCCACTCCTCCGTCTTCCCAAAGCTGAGAGAGAGCAGCGCCCTGCCCCCCATCGCCACCAGCACCACCAACGTCGTCGACCTCCTCCACCACTTCCGCCATGGCTCCGAAAGCCGACAAGGGGAAGGCTGTGAAGTCGACCGAGGCGCAGCGGCTTGCGGCGCTGCGAAAGGAGCGGGCAATCTCCCCCCCCCAAGCTCGCCGCGAAGGAGCTGAGGGAGTACTACTACCTCTTCTGGTCGACGGAGACGCGAGCGCATCCGAGCACGAAGGTACTCCCAGCCTCCGCTTGGAAAATGGCTCCAAATGGATACCCTTTCTTCGTTGTGTTCTTCTACTACGGGTTCTGCCCGCCCTTCTCTGAGTTCTTCTGTGATATCATGAACACCTATGGGTTCTGCCTCCTTGATTTCACCCCCAATGCCATTCTGACCATGGCAGTTTTCGCACATCTCTGTGAAAACTTTGTCGGAGTCCATCCCAACGTAGCCCTTTTCCGCCACTTCTTCATGCCCCGAGTAGAGAGAGGAGAGCCTCTATCTGGCGGAATCGCCTGGATCTCAAGGGCCGGCAAGAAAGACTCTTATCTGGAGGGCGAGTTCCACGGCAAGTGGGAGGAATGGAGAGCAGACTGGTGCTGGATTGTCGTGGAGAACCCGCAGCCGTTTACCGCCTGGCGCCAAACACCAGCAGTATGCGGCAGCGATTGGAGCGACGTGGCCCCGGAAGACGATAGGCTGAGGATTGCCGTCACTAGGATCCAACGCCTCAGGCTTGCCAGACTCCCTGTAGGCGCCGTTGGCGCAGATTTTCTTCGCGGCCGAATCGCCCCCCTGCAGGAACGGAGGAGGCCCGCCTGGGAGTTCAAGAATGTGGCGGATATCATGAGGCTGCGTCCGGGCCTCAACTACAACTTCACTGTCCTGGAGCTCAACGCGATGCTCCAGGAGCTCTTCAAGTATGATCTTGATCATCCCGAAGTGTTTAGGTTGCCGCAGGGCGTCGTTCCGCTGTGCAACAACTCCGCGCTCGACCACATCAGGGCAATAATGCCGCTGTGCGACTCGCATGGAATTGTCCCAACTTGGTAAGGGCCTGCTGACGACGTCGTGTAGGAGTTCTTCGACGGCTTGGTAGAAGTGCCGGTCCGCCCCGACGAGAAGAATGGCCTCACTCATGACACCACCGATGCGGAGTTGAAACGCATCGCCTCCAGGCTGGAAGAGGCGGCGACAGCCGCAGCTGCGGGCGAGTTTGGATTTACCATGGAGGAGGCAGAGGCAGCAGAGGCGGCAAGCCGTGCCGAGCGAGAGGAGCTTGCCGGCAAGAAAGAGCTTGCCGGGAGAGAGGAGCCTGCCGGCAAGAAAGAGCTTGCCGGGCGTGACGCCGAGCCGAGCGAGCCCGCCGAGGACACGAGCGGCTCGTTGGAGATCAACTCCTCTTCCTCCTCATCATCAGACAGCTCGCCGCAAGCAGAGCCTCCATCTCCACCAAGAAGGCGTCTCCGCAAGGCCGGGGACGTAGCAAGGCGGCAGGCGATCGACAGTCGCCGCGCCGCGCGACACGCTGCTGCCGCGGGAGCGCCTCACGCTGCTGCGGCAACTGGAGCGGGGTCCACCCGGACTGCCGCTTCTGCTCCTGCCGCTTCTCGCGCCGCGGCGGCAGCCGGAGCGGGGTCGTCTCAGACCACCGCCTCCGTTCCCGCCAAGCGGCCAAGGGAACCTACTCCTCCGTCTTCTCGCGCCGGACGTGAGCCGGACTTCGACCTCTCCGCGTTCAGCTCTGACGAGGAAGAAGAAGAAGAGTAAGATTCACTTGTTGTACTTGTAGTTCTTCAATTCTTGCTGTTTTGTCTTGTATCTCATCTGCTTCGCTCTGAACCTTTTCCTTTTTAGGACTCTGGCCCAGAGGGCAGCGAAGAGAGCCAAGGCACAGTGATTATCATCGAGGACGAACCCACCGCGACAGTGGGGGATGCGCCCGAGACAACCTTGCCGGACCCGGCAACTGTTCTCTAGAGCAGCCCCCAGCGTAAGTATACGGCTTGCTTTCCGCTGTTGGGCGCGCATGGAGATTCTTGCTTTGCTGATATCTGATTGTTGACTTGTGCAGGAGCAGAGCAGCCCCACCAGGAGCGCCCGGAGGCCGCCCCCGAAATGCCAAGGGAGAGTCCTCCGACAAGGGAGAGGTCCCCGGCAAGGGAGAGCTCTCCGGCAAGGGAGAAGTCTCCGGCAAGGGAGGAGTATCCGGCAAGGGAGAGTTCTCCGGTAAGGGACAGCACCAGCGGCCCCCCTGCGGTGGAGACCACAACTGCAGAACGCGGCACAGGTAATCTTCTTGCTTCGAAACTTCCCTTGGGTTCTTCTTCTTTTGATCTTCTTTTTTGGGTATTTTCTTGACTCTTCTCCCTTTTTCGGCTGTCAGATCCATCTGCTGCGGAGCCGATGGAGACCGAGGTTGCCGCCGAAGACGTTGCTGCCGCCGAGGAAGTAGTCGGCGCTGACGATCCCGCCGGTGCTGAGCCCGCCAAGGCTGCCGCCGCAGAAGCATGCGGGGGATCTGGCGATCGCACTGACGGCCCCGAGGCCACAGGAGCGCCAGGCGCTACGCCGACCGCCGATCCCTCGGCCGCTGCTGCTGCGTCAGGCTCCGAAGAGCCCCAGCTAGGCGTCTACTTGAAGGCCGGTGACGACATCTTCATCAACCTCCCCTGGGCGTCAAGCTCCAGGGCGCCGGTCGAAGGAGAGAGCTTCGACGGAGAGGTGCTCGCCTCCGTTGGGCTGGCGCTGGTTGATGCGCCGAGCAGCAGCAGTAGCGAGCCCGAGGAGGAACGGCTGCTGCGGAAGCTGGTGTTGCTCTACCGCGCCCGGCAAGCCAAGCTGGAATCCCACGAGGCGCTTGTCGCGAAGGCGGGAGAGGACATCGAGAAGCGCACAGAGGAGCTCCGGGGTCACCACCAGGAAGCTCTCCGCTCACTGGCAGAGGAGCGGGCGCGACTTGCCGAGGAGCGGGAGGCCTTCCTCCTTGAGCGGGCTAAAGTCGAAGAGCAACAAAGGCTTGCCACTGAAAAGCTGTCCGTGCAGGAGGGCGAGCTGGTGCAGAGGAAAGTCAATCTCGACAGCCACGAGGAGGAGCTTGCCGCGCGCGAGCGAACATTTGGCGAAGCCCTCAAGCAAGCAGAAGATGCTGCCGCAGCTGCCGAGGCCACCAAGAAGGAGCTAGAGACGAAGGTGGCGCAGCTGGAGGCCGATCTCAAGGTGAGCGGTGTCGAGCTTGCCACGCTCAAGCGTGAGCGGGAGAAGGACGCCCACAGCTACTCGGAGCTGCAGGCCCGTCTCGCCGAGAAGGGCCAGGAGGTCAGCGCCGCCAAGGACTCTAACGCAGATCTTGAGTTGAAGCTGACCACTTTGACCAAGACGCTGGACGGCGCCAAGGAGCAGGAGACGACCCTGAAGGAGGAGGTCAAGGCCGGCAAGGCGCTGCTGGCGAGTGCTGCTGCCGCCCAGAGCACTTTCCAGGAGAATGTGGAGCACTGGACGGAAGGTCTCGTGGATGTTGCCGGAGACATTGACAGGGAGCTGGCGCAGCTGGGGATGGAGGATCTCGGGTATCCCTCCGACAAGAACCTCCAACCCAGCGCCAAGCTCACCTTGTTCTTCAAAGGCGTGGCGACGGCCCTCCGGCGACTCCGGGAGTGGATCCCAAAGCAGCTGGCCAACGAGTCACGCAAGATCTGCACGGGAGCTCTTCAAAAGGTGCTGGTGAAGGTGGCCTTCCGCAACCCGGGCCTCAACCTCACCAACGTCCTCTGGACCTTGCCGCCGGATGCCGATCTGGAGGCGCTCAAGACCCTTGTCGCACCCATTGTGGACAAGGTGAGCGGGATCAAGAGGGTTGAGGGCGATCGCATAGATTAGGCCGCCCGTTTTCTTCTTTTGTTGTCGCTGCTGGTCATGTTATGAGAACAATCTGTTAGAGCTGCGACAAGTTACCTTGTAATATAACTCCATTTCGTGTAATGATTGCAATGTTATTTCCTTTACTTGATTCCTTTCTTTGTATGTTTTTGCCCTACGCTTTTAGGGAACTTGCCGCCGCAGGCACCTTGGCCGCGAGCGCTGAGTGCGGGACATCAGCAGCCTGCTGGCGGTGCCGCTACCGACAAGAAACCTTGTCGCAACTAGTCGCAGCTCACTTAAGTTGTTGAGCGGACTCGAAACAAAGTAAGGGCGCAACTAGCTACGAGTTGGTTCCTCCGCACACAGGTTTTCCATACAAAGTACGGTCGTTCAAGGAAGATACCCTAAAAATTTAAAAAATCTGATTGCTCAAACTTTCGCAACTTATCTTTTCTGTTGTTTGCTTCTCGGCAAGGCAAAACATTCTTGAACGACGCCTGGTCCATACCATTATCTTCTCCTTTCCCCCCGGCAAACTTGTGGGCGAGGGAACCTTCCTTTCCTTGAGAAAAAAGAAAGAGGAGAAAATAAAGATAGGGAGCCTTATGGCTCGTTGTTGCTTACCGGGTGTAAGTGCTGCACAAAGTGTCAGATAACACATGCAAAACATAAAAAGCATGAAATTGACAAGGTGTGCGGAGCACATGAGCTTTATGCACGGGGTCTGCGCCCGGCTTTGTACAAAGGATTACATGCAACAGCGGCAAGACTTGTACAAAAGGTGGTTGCCGGAACGGGTTCCGGCAACCGCGCCCTACGGGTAAAACTTACGAAGATGCTCAATGTTCCAGGAGTTGCTCACTGGAATACCATCTTCGGTCTCAAGGCGGACAGCGCCAGGCCTAGTGACTCGTTTCACCCAGTAAGGGCCTTCCCACTTCGGCGTCAACTTGTTGGAATTCTTGGCGGACTGAAAACGCCGAAGAACAAGGTCGCCTTCCTCGAGACTTCTGGCGTTAACTTTGCGGCTATGGTAGCGGCGCAAAGCTTGCTGGTAGCGAGCAGCTCGTACAGCAGCCTGAAGATGGTCTTCCTCAAGGAGCAGCGCGTCATCTTGTCGCAGCTGCTCTTGCTCAAGCTCATCATAAGCGAGCACTCGAGGTGACCCGTATACAAGTTCCGTGGGGAGAACTGCCTCTGCTCCATAGACTAGAGCGAAAGGTGTCTGGCCAGTGGCTTGATTTGCCGTCGTCCTGATCGACCAAAGAACCACCGGCAGCCCCTCAATCTAGTTTGTTCCGCACTTGTGCACCTGTTGAAAGTTCTGGTCTTGAGCCCACGCAGCACTTCAGCATTTGCCCTCTCCGCTTGACCGTTGCTTCTCGGGTGAGCAACAGAAGCGAAGCAGACCTTGGCGCCAAGATCTTGGACATACTGCATGAAGGTGCGGCTCGTGAATTGCGTACCGTTGTCGGTGATTATCCTGTTAGGGATCCCAAAGCGGCAAACAATTGACCTGAAGAACTTGATTGCTGACTGTGCTGTCACCTTCCTCACTGGTTCCACTTCCGGCCACTTTGTGAACTTGTCGATTGCAACGTACAAGTACTCAAAGCCCTCGACTGCTCGGGGAAAGGGGCCGAGGATGTCGAGCCCCCAGACTGAAAATGACCAGGATAAAGGGATCGTCTGGAGAGCTTGAGCTGGCTGGTGTATCTGCATGGAATGGAACTGGCACGCTTCACACTTGGTTACTTGTGCAGTTGCATCCTGGAGGGTTGTCGGCCAAAAGAAACCTTGCCGGAATGCTTTGCCGGCAAGTGCTCTTGCGCCAATGTGGTGACCACATATGCCTCCATGTATCTCTGCCAACAACTTTTGTCCATCTTCCCGGTGAATACACTTCAATTTCACACCGTTGAGTCTTCTTCTGTACAGTGTGTTGTCGACAAAATGGTACATACTTGACTGCCGGGCTACTCTTTCCGCTTCTTCTTGCTCTTCGGGAAGTTCTCCTGTCTGAAGGAAACGAACAATCTGCTGTGCCCATGCTGGAGCTTGTGGCTCGACAACAAGGACTAAAGGCACATCTGCTGCTGCGGGAACATCCGCTTCTACGGCAAGAGCCTGCGGCTCTGCTGGAACTTGAAGTTCCCCGGCAAGCTTGCCAGAGCAAAACTTGTCAGGAGCGTCTACTTCAATGGAACAAACCCTAGGGCTTGCCAGAGCAGACTGCTCCTCAGCACTCTTGGTGTTGATCTTGGGGACCTTCTTGGCGGCGGCTTCGGGAAGCTCTGCCGGAAAATAGTCGCCAGAGATCAACTTGCTCTTCTTGCTCTGTCCAGTTGATGGTGTTACGGATGGTCGAGTCAGCTTGAGCACAAAGATCCCTGGTTCCACAGGTAACTTAAGTGCGGCGCACTTTGACAGGCCATCGGCAATGTCGTTTTGAGCTCTCGGAACATGCTCCATCTGCAGGCCATCAAAGTGATCTTCTAGCTTTCTCACTTCGTCAACGTAGGCTTCCATCAACGGACTCTGATAACCCTTGATCACTTGGCGGACGACAAGCTGCGAGTCACCCCTGACAATGAGCTTCTTGATCCCAAGGTCTTCCGCGATTCTGAGACCGGCAAGCAAGCCTTCATACTCTGCAGTATTGTTTGTTGCTTGCTCCTTGGGAAAGTGCATCTGGACTACGTACTTGAGGTGCTCTCCGGTGGGCGCGACAAGCAGCACGCCAGCGCCAGCGCCTTGCAGCGAGAAGGCACCGTGAAAGTACATGAGTCACTCTTTGCTTGCTTCCTTGACGGGGATGCTTGTTTCTGGAATTTCTTCATCTGGTGTTGGCGTCCACTCTGCTATGAAATCTGCCAATGCTCTGCTTTGGATAGTTGAAGTACTCTCAAACTTGAGGCCAAAGCTTGACAGTTCTAGTGCCCACTCGACAATCCTGCCTGTTGCTTCTGGATTCTATAGAATCCTCTTCAGCGGAAAGCGAGTGACAATTGTGATCTCATGTGCTTGGAAGTAATGGCGCGTCTTTCTCGAGGCCATGAGAAGGCCGAAAAGCAATTTCTGCACACCAGAGTACCTTGACCTAGCCCCCTGTAGAAGGGAACTAACAAGGTAAACTGGGCGCTGCACCATTCTCTTCTGTATCTCCTCGCGCACCTGCGCAGATCCATCTTTGTCGGGACCAGAGCTTGTCGGGGAAGCCCCCTGCTTGTTGCTGGATGCGCTTGCTGCGGTTGCTGGCTCGTCATCTGCCTCCCTCTCTGCTACTAACGTAGCACTAACCACTTGATTGGTTGCCGCTATATACAGCAGCAACTTCTCTTGTGGCGTAGGTGCGACAAGTGTTAGAGTGGAGGACAGGTATCTCTTCAAGTCCTGCAGCGCAGCCTCCGCTTCCGGAGTCCATTTCATTGGACCTGCCTTTTTCAAAATTTTGAAAAATGGCAGGGCGCGCTCAGCAGACCGAGAGATAAACCTGCTGAGAGCAGCGACGCAACCGGCAAGTTTTCGTACATCCTTGACGCGCTTTGGTGCTTCGATCTGCTCAATGGCCTTGATCTTGTCGGGATTGGCTTCAATTCCCCGCTGAGACACGAAGAACCCGAGAAGCTTGCCGGAGGGGACTCCAAACACACACTTCTCGGGGTTGAGCTTGAGGTTGATCTTGCGTAGATTTGCAAAGGTCTCGTCTAAATCTTGAATCAGAGTTGCCCTGTTCTTGCTCTTGACCACTATGTCGTCCATGTAGGCTTCCACATTTCTGTGCATTTGCGGCTCAAGAGCGACATGGACTACCCTTGCCAATGTCGAACCAGCATTCTTTAAACCGAAAGGCATCCGTATGAAACAGTACGTGCCACATGGAGTGATGAATGCGGTCTTCTCCTCATCCTCTTCTCCCATGAAGATTTGATGGTATCCTGAGTATGCGTCAAGAAATGAAAGCAAGTCACATCCGGCCGTGGAGTCAACAATCTGGTCAATGCACGGCAAGGGAAATGGGTCTTTGGGGAAAGCTTTATTAACATCGGTAAAGTCGATACAACGCCTCCATTTCCTGTTTGCCTTGCGCACGACTACAGGATTGGCCAACCACGTAGGATGGAGCACTCCTCTGACAAGGCCTGCTGCTTCCAATTTCTTGATCTCCTCTGCAATGAATTCTTGGCGCTCCACTGCTTGCTTCCTGAACTTCTGCTTGACGGGCCGCGCATGAGGACAAACGGCAAGATGGTGCTCAATTACTTTCCTGGGAACACCGGGGATGTCAGACGGTTGCCACGCAAACACGTCGACGTTCGCCCGCAAGAAAGCAATGAGCGCGCTTTGCTATTTAGGATCAAGAGTGGTACTGATGGTGAAGGTACCACCAGTGCCGTCCTCCTTGGCGGACACCTTCTTGGTCTCTG
The DNA here is from genome assembly GCA_034509565.1 of Triticum monococcum. NCBI lineage: Eukaryota > Viridiplantae > Streptophyta > Magnoliopsida > Poales > Poaceae > Triticum > Triticum monococcum. The sequence continues at coordinate 744,677,886 of CM067843.1, read as the reverse complement.
GCGGAGCTGCCATTGCCTTCTTACACTTGCCGGTGGAGCTCGATGGTGCGTCCTCGACGGTAGCGCAGCACTCCGAAGAGGTGCTCTTGCCGGAGTGGGCATCAGAACTCTTGCCAGACTTGGTCTTCCTCTTCCCCCCGGGAGCTTCAACGGTAGGTGAGTTGTGATCTGTTGCGGCTGCTGCTTCCTGGTAGATCTTGTCGGCGCAGATAAGAGCATCCTTCTTGTCGCCAGGGATAGAGATGACGCTTATCGGGCCTGGCATCTTCAGCATGTTGTATGCGTAGTGAGAGGCTGCCATGAACTTGGCGAGTGCTGGATGGCCGAGTATCCCGTTGTAAGGAAATGGAAAATCGGCAACGTCAAAAGTGACCCTCCCAGTCCTGAAGTTCAACTCGCTGCCAAATGTTACTGGCAACGTGACCTTCCCCTTCGGCTGGCTCCTTCCCGGGTTGATTCCTTGGAATGTGCCGGTCTCTTCGAGCTCGCTGTCAGGGATCTGGAGTTTCTGGAGTACAGCGGAGGAGATCAGGTTCAAGCCGGCCCCGCCGTCAACTAGCATCTTAGTGACCTTGAGGTTGCGGATAGTTGGTGAAACCAACATCGGCAAGCACCCGACCGCAGTTTTGCGATCAGGGTGGTCCTCAATATCAAAGATGATAGGCGTCCTGGACCATTTCAGAAGCTTGCGTGACTCGACAGGTGGTTCCGCCGCATTGACTTCCCGCACCCACTGCTTGAGTTGGCGGTGTGAAGTATGCAGAGAAGCACCGCCGTCAACGCACAAGACCTCTGTGGCTTTCTGGAACTCATGCTCACTGGTCTCCACATCATCCATGTCTTCGTCGTCGTCGTCATCTTCATCCTTGTCGCGGCCGCGGGGAGGTCTGTCTCCTTGCCGCTGCTTGGCCTTGCCGCGGCGTCCTCCCCGGCCGGCGCGCTTCTTGCCGGATTCTCCAGTGCCTCCTTGGGCCTTCTCCTTGTCGCGTCGCTCGTATTCAGCTTTTTGCTGCTGGACAAGCTGCTCAACTTTCTTGCAACTCTAGAGGTCATGGCCCTTGGTGCGGTGGATCTTGCAGTACTGCTTGTCGGTGCCGTCCTGCTTGTCGGCGACCGCCACAGCCTGGCAGTTGGTGGATGCGGCAATCTCCTTGCCGAAGCTACCAACTTTGGCTTTCTTGGCGCCACCGTCGTTGCCGGACTGCTCAACGACTAGCACATCTTTGCCTTTCTTCTTCCTGTTGTTCCGCCGCCGGTTTTTCTTTGCCGGGGCAGCGTCCTCGCTGTCAGATCCTCCTGCTCCTGTACTCTCTCTGGGGAGTTTCCTCCCTTCCTCAGCACATGCACACTTGTCGGCCAGGGCATACAGCTCACTGACGTCTCTGATCTTGCATATCGCCATCTCCTCCCGCATCCTGCGGTTACGCACGTTCTGATGGAACGCGCTGATGACCGCGGCAGGGTGGACATCTGGGATGTTGTGCTGTACACGGCTGAATCTCTGAATGTACTTGCGCAGGGGCTCTCCTTCCTTCTAGGTGAGTAGGTGAAGGTCACTCTCTTGGCCATGAGGTTTGTGGCCGCCTGTAAAGGCGCCGACAAACTGATGGCATAGGTCTGCCCAGGAGGATATGGAGTTTCCCGGCAAATGCATGAGCTAGGACCTGACATTGGGCTTGAGCACCAGCGGGAAGTAGTTGGCAAGGATCTTGTCGTCCCGTCCCCCGGCAGCTTGCACCGCGATGGTGTAGATGCTGAGGAACTCCGACGGATGCGACTTGCCGTCGTACTTCTCTGGTACGTCTGGCTTGAAGTTCTTCTTGCTGGGCCACTGGACTTGCCGCAGCTCAGGAGTAAATGCAGGGCAACCTACCGCGTACGGCAAGTCGCCTGGTTCCCCTGGCACATGCATGTCGACAGAGGGCCCAGCACGCTGGTCTGATTGACGCCGCGCTTCTCTTCGGCGCTCGATACGAGTACGAGCGTCTTCTTGCTGTCGTTCATGAAGAACTTGGCGCTGATCGCGACGAGCTCGAGGATCTGATGACGCGGTGGAGTCGCTGTCAGGGTGGATCCGGCGAGTCTGCGATCTTGGCCTTCGGGGCGGAGAGTGCACAGTGGTTGCACCCCCACCGGTCTTGTCGCCACCGGCTCGTGCCTGGCTGACTTGCCGCGGCTGCGAAGTACTCGGCTGCCGTGGATTGTCACCGTTGGCGAAGCCGATGAGACTCTGAATGGTGGCCCTCCAGTCGTCGATCTTGTCCGCCGCTGGAGGGTAGTCTAGGAGCAGTTGAGCTCACGCCAAAGCTTCTGCTGAAGTGGCGGACGGCGGTGGCGAACGGTGCGAGGAACGGGATATGCTCGGACTTCTAACCATGTTAGAAGGAGCAGTATCTCGTCCAGGCGACCGTGCCCCGCTCGCGCCAGCATGTTGGCGTGCATGCTGGTCTTGAGCACTCCGAGATCCACCAGCTCGACCTTGGTCCAGCAAATGTATGGTACCGTGGGTATCATGAAGCTGCCGGTCCCACGCCTCCTGGGATGGGCGCGGTGCATGTACGGACGCCGAGGTCTTGGAGTGCGCCCGGTCGTTGTGGGAGCCGACTGCGCCGCCGATGGGCAGCGCAGCCTTGTCCTTGGACCTGGCAGCACCGTGAGCTCCCTCGTCGACGCCCGTTCTTCCGCCAGCATCTACCCCACCAGTCGTTCGCTCCGGCGATGGTGGGTTCGGCGCGGACAGAGTAGCCGCCTCCGAAGCCTTCTTCTTCGGCGGCATGCTGATGAAGAGAATGAAGATTTAGCTCGTGCGAACACCAGATCAGGTTCACACAATCTTGACGCAACCCCTACCTGGCGCGCCAAACATGTCGAGGGTGCTAATCCACGAACACCTATGGGACCGGCGGACCGAGCCCCTTTTCGGTTCGGCAGGGGGGCGGAGATAGCACGAAGAGCAGATCGAGGCGAAGCACACGAGCACGCGATCAGTTTACCCAGGTTCGGGCCGCACGGATGCGTAAAACCCTACTCCTGCTTTGTGGTTTTTATTAAGTTCTTGCTCGGGGGCACTGATTGCTACAGTACACACCAGCAGCTAGCGAGACCGAGCGTGAGAGTGATCATCCTCCCCCTACGTTGCGCATGGACCTCCTTTTATATGCTCAAGGGCTCACCGAAAGGTGGCAACGTAGACAAGGGCAAAAATGGAAAGGCGATGCGGTTGGCACCGCCGCTTACTACAGTGTATCATACCTAACCCTAATGGCAGGGGACAAGGGCATTAAATGCCCGTCTGTGTCGCCCGAAACAGTGCAAAAAGGGACCGCCAGGGACGCCACCGCTCGCCACGATGGCAATCTTGTCAGCGCCGCTTGCCACCGTGTACCGCTGGCTACACAGCCTCCCACCATGTACGCCTGGAAGGGTCCCAGAGCGACACGTTGGTGGATGTGCTGGAGCGCAGGTACAGATTGGAGGCTTGCCGCGGCAAGTGCCTTGCCGCGGTTGTTGTCTTGTCGCGTCCGGGAGCTTGTCGCTCACCGGGCCTTGCCGGGACGCATGGCGCGTCGTGGCAAGTTTCTTGGGATGCCTTGGTTGGCCTTCCGGGCAAGCTCCTCTTTCCGGGGTCTTGTCCTTCCTGGCAAGCTCCTCTTGCCGGGGTCTTGTCTCCTTGGCTTGGATACTTTGTTCTTGAATGGCTCCAAAGGAACCATGGAGGACCTTGGCGGTCACCCGGCAAGCCTTGCCACGGGGTGTTGCGACTGCCCGTGCACAAGTTCGGGATACGAGGGTACCCCTACTCTAGTACACCGACATTGTTATCACTTTCAGTTTGTCAAACTGAATTGCTTGAGGACAAGCAAAGGTTTAAGCTTGGGGGAGTTGATACGTCTCCATCGTATCTACTTTTCCAAACACTTTTGCCCTCGTTTTGGACTCTAACTTGCATGATTTGAATGGAACTAACCCGGACTGACGCTGTTTTCAGCAGAATTACCATGGTGTTATTTATGTGTAGAAACAAACGTTCTCGGAACTGAAACTTCACGGAGCAACTTTTTGGAAAATATAAAAAATACCTGCAAATGATGAAGGCCAGGGGCCCACCACCTGTCCACGAGGGTGGGGGGCACGCCTGCCCCCCTAGGGCGAGCCCCCTACCTCGTGGGCCCCCTGGAGCTCCTCCGACTCCAACTCCAACTCTATATATTGTATTTCAGGGAGAAAAAAATCAAAGAGAAGAATTCATCGCGTTTTACGATACGGAGTTGCCGACAAGCCCTAAAACCTCTCGGGAGGGCTGATCTGGAGTTCGTTCGGGGCTCCGGAGAGGGGAATCCGTCGCCATCGTCATCATCAACCATCCTCCATCACCAATTTCATGATGCTCACCGCCGTGCATGAGTAATTCCATCGTAGGCTTGCTGGACGGTGATGGGTTGGATGGGATCTATCATGTAATCAAGTTAGTTTTGTTAGGGTTTGATCCCTAGTATCCATTATGTTCTGAGATTGATGTTGCTATGACTTTGCTATGCTTAATGCTTGTCACTAGGGCCCGAGTGCCATGATTTCAGATCTGAACCTATTATGTTTTCATCAATATATGAGTGTTATTGATCCTATCTTGCAAGTCTATAGTCACCTATTATGTGTTATGATCCGTTAACCCCGAAGTGACAATATTCGGGATATTTACCGGTGATGACCGTAGTTTGAGGAGTTCATGTATTCACTATGTGTTAATGCTTTGTTCTGGTACTCTATTAAAAGGAGGCCTTAATATCCCTTAGTTTCCATAAGGACCCCGCTGCCACGGGAGGGTAGGACAAAAGATGTCATGCAAGTTCTTTTCCATAAGCATGTATGACTACATTCGGAATACATGCCTACATTACATTGATGAACTGGAGTTAGTTCTGTGTCACCCTAGGTTATGACTGTTACATGATGAACCGCATCCGACATAATTGTCCATCATCGATCCATTGCCTACGAGCTTTCTATATATTGTTCTTCGCTTATTTACTTTCCCGTTGCTATTGCTATCATCACTACAAAATACCAAAAACATCACTTTTACTACTGTTACCTTTTGCTACCATTACCACTACTATCATATTACTTTGCTACTAAATACTTTGCTGCATATATTAAATTTCCAGGTGTGGTTGAATTGACAACTCAGCTGCTAATACTTGAGAGTATTCTTTGGCTCCCCTTATGTCGAATCAATAAGTTTGGGTTGAATAGTTTACCCACGAAAACTGTTGCGATCCCCTATACTTGTGGGTTATCAAGTCGGTTCCCAAACAGAATGGTAAAGTTTATACTCCCCCTCCACCAACAAGCATCAATCCATGGCTTGCTCGAAACAACGAGTGCCTCCAACTAACAAGAGTCCTGGGGGAGTTTTGTTTGCAATTATTTTGATTTGATTTGCATAAAGCATGGGACTGGGCATCCCAGTGACCAGCCATTTTCTTGTAAGCATGGGACTTGCACGAACCTCCCTGGCAATGGCGCCAGAAATTATTGTTGCTACCTCTTGAGCACTGCATTGGATTTCCCAAAGAGGAAAGGATGATGCGGCAAAGTAGCGTAAGTATTTCCCTTAGTTTTTGAGAACCAAGGTATAAATCCAGTAAGAGGTTGCGCGCGTGTCCCCTAGTACCTGCACAAAGCAAATAACTCCTCGCAACCAACGCGATAAGGGGTTGTCAATCCCTTCACGGTCACTTACTAGAGTGAGATCTGATAGATATGATAAGATAAATTTTTTGGTATTTTTATGATAAAGATGCAAAGTAAAATAAAGGCAAAGTAAAAAAGAAAAGGAAATAACTAAGTATTGGAAGATTAATATGATGAAGATAGACCCGGGGGCCATAGGTTTCACTAGTGGCTTCTCTCAAGAGCATAAGTATTCTACGGTGGGTGAATGAATTACTGTTGAGCAATTGACAGAATTGAGCATAGTTATGAGAATATCTAGGTATGATCATGTATATAGGCATCACGTCCGAGACAAGTAGACCGACTCCTGCCTGCATCTACTAATATTACTCCACTCATCGACCGCTATCCAGCATGCATATATAGTATTAAGTTAATGAAAATAGAGTAACGCCTTAAGCAAGATGACATGCTGTAGAGGGATAAATTCATGCAATATGATAAAAACCCCATCTTGTTATCCTCGATGGCAATAATACAATACGTGCCTTGCAGCCCCTACTGTCACTGGGAAAGGACATTGCAAGATTGAACCCAAAGCTACGCACTTCTCCCATTGCAAGAAAGATCAATCTAGTAGGCCAAACCAAACTGATAATTCGAAGAGACTTGCAAAGATAACAAATCATACATAAAAGAATTCATAGAAGATTCAAATATTGTTCATAGATAGACTTGATCATAAACCCACCATTCATCGGTCTCAACAAACACACCGCCAAAAGAAGATTACATCGAATAGTTCTCCACAAGAGAGGGGGAGAACATTGTATTGAGATCCAACAAGAGAGAAGAAGAAGCCATCTAGCTAATAACTATGGACCCGAAGGTCTGAGGTAAACTACTCACACTTCATCGGAGAGGCTATGGTGTTGATGTAGAAGCCCTCCGTGATGGATACCCCCTCCGGCGGAGCTCCGGAATAGGCCTCAAGATGGGATCTCGTGGATACAGGAAGTTACGGTGGTGGAATTAGGGTTTTGGCTCTGTATCTGATCGTTTGGGGGTACGTAGGTATATATAGGAGGATGGAGTATGTCGGTGGAGCAACAGGGGGCCCACAAGGGTCGAGGGCGTGCCTGGGAGGGGGGGTAGGCACGCCCCCTACCTCGTGGACTCCTCCTTTGTTTCTTGACGTAGGGTCCAAGTCTCCTAGATCATGTTCGGTGAGAAAATCACGTTCCCGAAGGTTTCATTCCGTTTGGACTCCGTTTGATATTCCTTTTCTTTGAAACCCTAAAATAGGCAAAAAACAGCAATTCCAGGCCGAGCCTCCGGTTAATAGGTTAGTCCCAAAAATAATATAAAAGTGGAAAATAAAGCCCAATAATGTCCAAAGCAGTAGATAATATAGCATGGAGCAATCAAAAATTATAGATACGTTGGAGACGTATCAAGCATCCCCAAGCTTAATTCCTGCTCGTCCTCGAGTAGGTAAATGATAAAAACAGAATTTTGATGTGGAATGCTACTTGGCATAATTTTAATGTAATTCTTCATAATTGTGGTATGAATATTCAGATCCGAAAGATTCAAGATAAAAGTTCATATTGACATAAAAATAATAATACTTCAAGCATACTAACAAAGAAATCATGTCTTCTCAAAATAACATGGCCAAAGAAAGTTATCCCTACAAAATCATATAGTCTGGCTATGCTCTATCTTCACCACACAAAGTATTTAAATCATGCACAACCCCTATGACAAGCCAAGCAATTGTTTCATACTTTTGACATTCTCAAAACTTTCTCAATCTTCACGCAATACATGAGCGTGAGCCGTGGATATAGCACTATAGGTGGAATAGAATGGTGGTTGTGGAGAAGACAAAAATGGAGAAGATAGTCTCACATCAACTAGGCGTATCAACGGGCTATGGAGATGCCCATCAATAGATATCGATGTGAGTGAGTAGGGATTGCCATGCAACGGATGCACTAGAGCTATAAGTATATGAAAGCTCAACAAAAGAAACAAAGTGTGTGTGCATCCAACTTGCTTGCTCACGAAGACCTAGGGCAATTTGAGGAAGCCCATCATTGGAATATACAAGCCAAGTTCTATAATGAAAAATTCCCACTAGTATATGAAAGTGACGAAATGAGAGACTCTCTAGTATGAATATCATGGTGCTACTTTGAAGAACAAGTGTGGTAAAAGGATAGTAGCATTGTACCTTCTCTCTTTTTCTCTCATTTTTGGGCCTTTTCTCTTTTTTTATGGCCTCTTTTCTTTCTTTTTTTTATTTTTTGTCAGGAGTCTCATCCCGACTTGTGGAGGAATCATAGTCTCCATCATCCTTTCCTCACTGGGACAATGCTCTAATAATGATGATCATCACACTTTTATTTTCTTACAACTCAACAATTACAACTCGATACTTAGAACAAAATATGACTCTATATGAATGCTTCCGGCGGTGTAGCGGGATATGCAATGTCTCATGAGTGACATGTATGAAAGAATTATTAATGGTGGCTTTGCCACAAATATGATGTCAACTACGGTGATGGAGCGTGTCAAATATGATCATGCAAAGCAATATGACAATGATGGAGCGTGTCATAGTAGACGGAACGTCGGAAAGTTGCATGGCAATATATCTCGGAATGGCTATGGAAATGCCATAATAGGTAGGTACGGTGGCTGTTTTGAGGAAGGTATATGGTGGGTGGATGATACCGGTGAACGGTGCGCGGTATTAGAGAGGCTAGCAATGGTGGAAGGGTGAGAGTGCGTATAATCCATGGACTCAACATTATTCATAAAGAACTCATGTACTTATTGCAAAAATCTACAAGTTATCAAAGCAAAGTATTACACGCATGCTCCTAGGGGGATAGATTGGTAGGAAAATACCATAGCTCGTCCCCGACCGCCACTCATAAGGAAGACAATAAATAAATAAATCATGCTCCGACTTCATCACATAACGGTTCACCATACGTGCATGCTACGGGAATCACAAACTTTAACACAAGTATTTCTCAAATTCACAACTATTCAACTAGCACAACTTTAATATCACTATCTTCATATCTCAAAACAACTGTCAAGCATCAAACTTCTCATAGTATTCAACACACTCATAAGAAAGTTTTATTATTCTTGAATACCAAGCATATTAGGATTATTTAAGCAAATTAGCATGCTATTTAAGACTCTCAAAATAATCTAAGTGAAGCATGAGAGATCAATAGTTTCTATAAAACAAATCCACCACCATGCTCTAAAAGACATAAGTGAAGTACTAGAGCAAAACTATATAACTCAAAAGATATAAGCGAAGCACATAGAGTATTCTAACAAATTCCAAATCATGTATGGCTCTCTCAAAAGGTGTGTATAGAAAGGATGATTGTGGTAAACTAACAAATAAACGCTACAAAAAATACACATCCGTGACATTTTGGGCCAAACAATTTTTTTTTCTGTCATACATATGACACTTCTATGACGATAATTTTGACAAAAACCGGTATCATCATAGATGTGGTGGGCTCCTACTTCTATGACAAAAAATCATGACAAAAAATGGGCTTTCCATCCTAGGCAGGCCAGAGACGCAGCTGCATGACATTCTTTGGGCCGTCCATGACGGAAAAACCGTGGTAGAAGCGAGGGCGAGGAAAATTTCGGGGGGTTCCCGGTTACGATGGGAGGTCAGGGGCCGAGCGATGCATGTTTCTCTTGTACACGTACGCGCGTGTGTGTGAGGCATTGGCTCTAACTGAACCCTAGCGAGGCTTTGGGCTCTAACTGAACCCGAGCGATTCCTTCACTACTACTGCTAACTAAACCCGATCTATGCTGCCTCTGGGATGAACAGTGAGCGTAGCGGGGGGTTTCGATGAACAATGAGCGGTGGTGTTGCCTCTGGATGAAAAGGACCCCGTGGTGTGGTGGAGGGCTGGATGAACAGTAGACGGTGGAGGGGTGCCCGTGGAGGGGTGGTTGAAGAGGACGCCATGGTGTGGAGGGCTGGATGAATAGTAGACGGTGGAGGGTTTGTTGAACAGTAGCGGGTGGAGTAGCGCGCGGTGGAGGCTAGATGAACAGGAGCCCGTGGAGGTTGGAGGAGGTCGACGGTAGCCCGTGGAGGCTGGAGGAGGTCGACGGTGGAGATGAATAGTATCTCGTGGAGTCCCCTTTTGCGGTACGCCACACCCCTCCCGATGAACAGGGCCCCAGTTTCGACCGTAGGAGGTCCGTTTCGTACGTTTTGCGGTACGCCACACCCCTCCCGATCAACAGGACCCCCGTGTCGACCATAGGAGGTCCGTTTCCTTTCGTTTTGCGGTACGCCAGACCCCTCCCGATCAATAGGACCCCGTTCCGAATGTAGGAGGTCAGTTTCCTCCATTGTGCGGTACGCCAGCCCTCGTTTCCATCGCCTGTTCCGCCCAAGCCCTCCTGATGAACATGACCACGTATTCTGTTCCGACCCAGCCGGTTGGCTCCCATGCGTTCCGTTGCCTCCCGATGAACATGACGCATTCCATTGCCTCCCCATGAACACGACGCATTCTGTTACCTCCCCATGAACACGACGACGACGTTGTTTCTCCGTTCTGACCCAGCCATGGGGACCCCGACCATATGTACACATACGTGGCCATATTTTCTTTCTTGCACCCTGGCTGCTATACGTACGTGTACATGCTATGTGCGCACCTCTACTACGACACGTACGCACCTCCACTACGACACGTGCGCGCCTCTACATCCACCAGTATATATGTATGTACACGTTCGCGACCAGAATGACAACGCTACATACGCTTCGACCAGGTGGGTCCCAATTGTCAGGCACTTCCTTGCGTGCGAAGATGTAGCTGGTGGGTCCTAGCAGTCAGGGGGGTGAATCGTTTTTTTGCCCGAATGCACTTCCTTGCGTGCGAAGATGTAGCTGGTGGGTGCCAGCAATCTGGGGGGTGAATCATTTTTTTTGCCCGGACGCACTTCCTTGCGTGAGAAGATGTAGCTGGTGGGTCCCAGCAGTCAGGGGAAAACGTTTTTATCACAAAATACGGTGGCACGTCTGGTGGGTCCCCGCTGTCAGGTGGAGGAATCATTACTTTGTGCGTAATAAGGAGGCACTTCCTTTCTGCGGCCGTGGACCCAGCTGTCAGCCTCTCCACATACAGTCCATGTCCGATGGAAGTTGTTCCTTGACCATGTTGACCACACCGCGCCGAGAGCACCATGGCAGTGGACGACGGCGAGGACTAGGAAGGGGACGACTCGGAGCCGGGGAAGACGCAGCAGTGGATGCCCACGCGAAGAGGAGTACGATGGTTCACTAGTTCGGCTGCGGTGTGAGGCTGTTGTCGCCGCAGAATAACAAGGGGTGTGGGTGAGTAGAGGGATGACCTGGCCAGCGGTGGGAGTAGTAGGTGGCGGTGAGACCTCCGCGGCATCACAGCCGGCCACGGGAGGCAGGAGCACGTGACACGACCGGCGCTGGTTTGGGCGGCTGGAGCAAGAAGACCAGAGGTTGAAGAAGCACTATGGCCATTGGATGAACATCGTACGGTAACGTGAGCTAGAACCGTTCATATTGACTAAGTTGACAAAGCCCTCCATCCCCGTCAACTTGGTAGGCCCACAAGTCAGCCTCCCACTATGCTGGGTTCCAGCTGGCAGGGGGAATATTCATTTTTTGTGCGTAATAAGGAGGCACTTCCTTGCGTGCAAAGATAGCTGGTGGGTCCGATATGTCAGCGGGGGGCACGTTATTTTCGCGAAATACAAAGGCCCTTCCAGTGGGTCCCAGATGTCAGGTGGTGGAATCATTATTTTGCGCGTAATAAGGAGGCATTTCCTTGTGTGCGGCCGTGGACCCAACTGTTAGCCTCTCCATGCATAGTCTACTTCCGATGGTGTCGTTCGTTGACCACGTTGACCACACCGTGCCGAGTGCATCCAAGGTGGTGGATGACGGCGAGGCCCCGGACAGCAATGAGCCGGAGATGGGAAGACGGGGGAGTAGAGTCGCAGATGGAGAGGTGTACGAGGGTTAACTGGTTCTAGTGCGGTGTGGTTCGGTAGTCGGTGGAGAAGAACAGGAGGTGTGGAGGGGTGGAGGGATGGCCTAGCCAACGGTTGAGTAGCGCTTCATAGCGAAGCGTGCTAAGCAGAGCTGCTAGCAGCAGGAGGCGGGAGGTGGTCCCGACGGCGCTGGAGGAAGAAGACGAGAGATTGAAGATAGATGCCAGTCGTTGGATGTAAATCGAACGTCTAACATGCCAGAATCATTTGTTTACTAAATTGACAACGACTTGCGTTGGTTCGACCTATTGCCCCACATTTCAGCCTCCAAAAATGTGGCACGTATTCAACCCATTTTTTCAGAATTTATAGTATTTTTTTGCACGGTAGAATTTACAGTCAATTTGATCTTCTTTTTTGAATTACAGCCATTAGCTGGGCTGGTTGAACAAATAATGTAGCATCCATGCGGCCCATTTATTTTATTTCCTAGAAATTACAGGCCATTTGCACTTTCTCGAAATACACGATTTTGCTGGGTTGGTTCTAATTATAATGTTGGGTAGGGCTAACAATGTTATCAAAAAATAAAAAGGGGCTGAGCATTTTGTTATAAATATATTTAAATAATAAGTGATATTATTACATTCATCCTTAAATCTTACAAAGCTTTTGTACACAATCACTAGGATTTTCGTGCCAAAACAATCCAGGATTTTATTTGTTAAGAAATTATTTTTATAAGTTAATAAGATGTGGGATATTGTTTTCTTACATATGTAAGTATCTGTTAAATATATGATGACAATGAAAATAATATATAATAACATATATATTTTTTAGAAAAACAGGGAGCATCTCCCCGGTTTCATTGCTGAGAACGAAACCACAACATATTTTAACACAACAGCTCAAAGAGCAATTCAAAAGCAAAGGTAGAAAAGCTACAAACTAGGGGGGTGGATGAACAAGTTCTGTGAATAACACAAATCACCCGAGCGGTGCCAAAGGTAGAGGGGATAGAGCACTCAAATGACACAAGGAGGGTCCAGCGAAGCCTTCATGGTCTTCAGCCGAGGGGCCGTGTCAGCCTGCGGCGACCAGTAAGCAAGCGGAGAGACCATACTGGAAGGCGTAGCATGGTGGATGTCCCTCTTTTTCGGCGACAAGTGCCCATCATCTTCATCAGAGATCTTGAGACGAGCCCACGGGTCCAGCCCCAGAGCAGCCGAGCCTTGTTCAGCCACAAGTGATCGCCAACGGTTTCTGGAGGGATCTTGGTAGGGTTTCCACGAAGCTCATCAACTTGTCCTTGTCTGATCCGGTGGAGAGAATCGCCCAGTTCCTCACCATGTTCCTATTCAACCTCAAGACCTGCGGAATGGAAATCCAGGAGGTGTTACTGAAAATCATAGCATTTCTATATTTCCAAAGGCACCAAAGGACAGCTGAGCTAACAGTATTTAAAACTGAGCACTTTTTGGTAGCAATCCAGAATCTGGTGACAAATTCGAAGGATGAGCCAATCTGACTAGAGAAATATTCCTCAATGTGCGTCCAGAGATGTTTAGCAACTATACATTCAAAAAATAGGTGAGAACAAGACTCTTGTTCCAAGCAGTAAACACAATCAAGGGGTTTGATGATGTGTCTCTTCCTAAGGTTATCCCTAGTCATCAATTTGTTTTTGGAGAGAAGCCAGATAAATACATGAATTTTAGGGGGAACTCTCAATTTCTAGACAGCAGGGATAAACACGGGTTGAATGCCTCTAAAGTTGATAACATGATATAGGGAGCTGGAGGAATACTTCCCCTTATTGTCCAGTTGCCAAATCAGGGCATCCGGCTCGGCAGTAAAGGTAATGCTTTTGGCAATTTCCTCCAACTGGAACCATTGTTCCATGAGACTATCACTAAAGTTCCTTCTAAAAGAGCGTTTTAGGCATTGACCGTCCCAAACTTCATTGACACTTTTGTTAAGATCATTGCAGACAGAGTAAATAGGCCAAAATTGGACTGGTAGGGGGGATGTGCCAAACCAAGTATCTTCCCAGAACCTGGTTCTGCTCCCATCCCCTATGGTCCATCTGTAGCCAAATTTCACAGCATGCATAATAGATTTTAATCCTTTCCAGAATCTAGAGGTCTTAGGGTTCGAGGAAGGGACAAAAATATTAGTTTTATTTCCTAGGTATTTATGGGCAATAAGAAGCTTCCAGGGTTTCAGGTCTTCCTCATAGAATCTTTTAATCCAAGACCCTAGAAGACAAATGTTAATTTCTTGGAGGTTAGGTATGCCTAGGCCTCCAAAATCTCTTTTCATAGAGTCTAGGGCCCAATTAGCAAGGTGTAGCTTCCTATTTCCCTCAAAACCATTCCAAAAGCAATGAGACATCTAAGAATTGATGAGGTTCACTACCCATTTAGGGAACTTGAAGAAGGAGAGGAGATACACTGGAATGCTAGCCAAACAAGCTTGTATGAGGATCAATCTACCTCTATAAGAGAGAAGTTTACCCCTCCACCCAGCAATCCTTTTAATGATTTTATCCAAAAGGGGTTGGATATCCTCTCTCCTCAGTTTATCATAGTGGAGAGGGATACCTAGGTACTTAATGGGTAAGTTACCTTTATTACAGACTAGAATAGAGAGGAAGTCAGCTAACTCCTGATCATCCATGTTGATAGGGATGAGTTCACTTTTAGAGTAGTTGATTCTCATGCCTGAGACTTGTTCAAAACAGGTTAGAACAGTTTTCAGATTGCTAGCATGTGTGGAGTCATTGTCTAAGAAAAGGATGGTATCATCTGCATATTGAAGGCAGATGATGCCACCAGGGCAGACCTCAGGACAAAGCCCTGCAATCCGACTATGATCAACAGCTTTGCTCAGCATTTTAGTAAGAACGTCCACTACTAGATTAAACAAAAGCGGGGATATGGGGTCACCTTGCCTAAGGCCTTTACCAGCAAGGAAAAAATTACTTTCACAGTTATTTAACTTGACCCCAACAGACCCCCATGAGTAAGTTGCTGGATCCAACTAGTCCATTTACCCCCAAAACCTCTAAGCTCCAGGAGTTTCATAAGGAAATCAAGGTCAACTTTATCGAAGGCTTTCTCATAATCCAATTTAAGGACAAGTCCTTTATCACCTCCCGAGTGGACTGAATGAAGAACTTCATGAGCAGTAACAACACTCTCTAAAATGTATCTCCCTTTCAGAAATGCAGATTGATTGCTAGCAATCAACTTCTGCAGGACTTTAGAGAGCCTAGTGGTGAGTACTTTAGAGAAAATCTTAAAACTACAGTTAATAAGGCTGATAGGCCTAAATTTCATCATAGAGGTGGCCTCAGGCTCTTTAGGAATAAGAGAGAGCATATCAAAGTTGAGCCTGTATATGCCCAACTCTCCTCTATGAAAGGCTTGGAAAAGATCTAAGAGATCATTTTTCACCAAGTCCCAAAAATGCTGGTAAAACAAGAAGGGAATCCTATCAGGACTAGGAGCCCCATCAGGATAAGAGCTAAAAATGACTTCACCTCTGTCTCTGAAAATGGGGCTTCTAGCAGCTCATTTTCAGCAGGAGAGACTTTTTCAGAAGCAGAGAAAAAAAATTGTAGAGAGAACCCAGAAGGTTTTTCTTTCTTAAACCGGTCTTTTCAGAAGTCACTAGCCACTTTCAGCATCTCATTTATCTCAGTAACAGGGCCATTAGGGCCATCAAGGGAGTGAATGAGGGTTTTCCTCCTCTTCTGGTTAGCTACTGCAAGGAAGTAAGCAGTATTTCTATCACCCTCCTTAATGTTCCTATCTCTAGAGCTTTGTTTGGCTTTGATTTCTTCTTGAAGCCAAATTTTCTTGAGCTCTCCATGGACAAAGTTTAATCTATTAGTCTCAGCCTCAGAGAGGTCAGTGGTTTCTGCCTTAATATCTAGAGAATCAAACTCAAGGAGGAGAAGCCTTTTGTATATTCTAAGATTAGCTTCTTCATTGGAGTTCCACCCTTTGGTAGTTCTTCTAAATCTCCTAATTTGGATCTGCCAATTTTCTAGGGGGCAGCTGCTCCCAGTAGGCTCATTCCAGAATTTCCTGACTAGCTCAGTAAAATCTTCTCTAAGCAACCACCACTTTTCAAATTTAAAACTATTGCTCTTTGGAGTTTGGTTAAGACCAGAGTCCCAGAGCAAAGGAGTGTGGTCACTACCACATCTGGGCAGAGCTCTACAACTATAAAGGGGAAAGAAAATATCAAATTCGGTGTCATAGAAAATTCTATCAATGGTGGACATAATCAAGTCTACTTGATTATTGGCCCAGGTAAATTTCCTAGAAGAAAGTTTAATTTCAAGCAAGCTCCAGATCTCAATCCAGGCATTGAACCGGTCACTCCATTTATGATTAATGGAACCATTGCTTTTATCTACAGCATTCCTAACTAAATTAAAATCACATCAAATCAGGGTGGGAATGTGAGTATCTAGAAATAAGGTATGAAGTTTAGAAATAAAAGCTTCTTTGCCTTCCTGATAAGGAGAGCCATAAACAGTGATAATCCTAAAGGTTTGACCAGTAGTTTTAAAATTAACTAAACAACTAACAGAAAAGTCTAGGTGTGACCAAGCAACAGCTTAAAAATGCTTAAATCTATTCCCATCAGGATGCCTCCAGCAGATCCTTTGGATGGAAGAACATGCCAGTCAAAATCTCTGTTGCTAATGAGAGATTTAAGAAAAGAAGAGGAAAAATCATCTTAGTTTCCTGGAACCCAAGGATGGTAGCATGGGTTTTGTTAATGGTGTCAATAATAAGGGATTTCCTACAAAGAGCAGCAATACCTCTAATATTCCACAACAAAGCATTCATGGAGAAATGTTGTTCCTAGGGTGCTTGCCCCATTATGTCTACAAATAAGAGACGAGAGACCATCACTTGGCTCAGTAGGGGAGTCAACTGTAACATCCCAAAATTCTAAATTTTGGAATGTTATAATAAACAGATAGATTTGATTTGATTGTTTGATTGTTGTGTGATTGATTGAGTGAATTCGAAACTTTTTGAAGGTTAAATGAGAGGGAATAAAAGGACTTTCCAAAACTTTAATATCGCTTTTATGATCTCCGCAAATTCAAATACTTTTCATCACAAAACTCCGGAGAGAAGATGACATGACTTCTTCCATTTATATAAATGATAAGGGGTGTTGAAAATATTTGAATCTCATTTGAAAACATTTAAAATTCATAAACTTCAAGCAACTCAATGATTTTCATGAGAGAAGATAAAATGACTTCTTCAAATTATATGAAACATGAGTTGGGAGTTTCAAAGAATTAAATTCAAAGTTCTTTTGAATTTATTTTCAATTTGGAGTTACTTGAGTTTTATTTAAATTATTTTTCTCCAAAAATAAAATATACAGAAAATAGGGTAACATGATTCCCTACAACAGAAAATTGGAGAGAAATAAATTTGAAATCATTTTGGTATTTTAAAATGATTTTTATTGGTTTTTATTAAACCAATAGCACTCTTTGAATTATCTGAATTTGTGTGAATTTTATTTAATTCTAGAAAAATGTTCATGTTGTAGAAAATCTTTTTCTGAAAATTTTGATATATAATATGCCTACATAAAGTTTTATTTTATTTTCGTTTTTCAGTTTATCGCATTCAGTAAAAAAAACTGCACCGCGCGGCCGGCCAAAAAAAGAAAAAAAAAACTGCACCGCGCGGCTGGCCGAAGGCCTTTAGGCCCATCGCCTCTTTTCTTCTCTGTTTCGTATATTTTCATCTATGTTTAGTCCCACGTTGCCTAGCCTTTGACCCCTAAGCCTCTTTTCTACCAATAAATATAGACCCATAGAGCCTCCAAAAATCATCCGATTCGGGTTAAATCAATATTTTGGTTTGACTAGATTCATTTAAGAAAAATATATTTCTCATCTCTGGCGCGACTTCTGGAAATTATCTCTTCTCTCCAAAGTTGTCTTTTCTCTGCCTTATAAAGGTATCTTTCTTTGTTTTTTTTCTTCTTATACCTCTGTAGTTTATTAATTTTTAGAATAATATGATAAAATAATTAGATTATCAATTAGTCTACGTATTTATACATTAGACCCTAAGTCGTAGCTATTTTTTCTTCCGTCAAACAGCTTGGCCCTGATTTTTCAAATAGCCATAACTTTTTACTCGTTTGTCCAAATCCAATGAAACCAACGCCCACTTCTTCGTTATGACATCCTCTATCCAGTAATCCAACCCAAACATGCTTTTGAAATTTTCAAATTTCGAACTTTGTTCATATTCATATTCAAACTTCTTTTGATCATATCTTTTTATCCGTAACTCCGTTTGAGTTGATTCTTTTTGCAAATCGAAGCTCTTGACCTAAACATTCTAATAAGGCCAAAATTCACATTATTTTGGTACTGTTAGAAATTGTTTTATGTTGCAAGAGTTATTTGCTTGGTTTTGAAGTTTCCGAATCGTTTTCTTCGATCTTTCTGGTCTTTTTGAGTGATTGCTTATGTGTGGTTACTATTGCTTGATTACGATAGATTGACCGGAGTGTGACGAGTAGAGCTATCAAGGTTTTGAGTGCGAATCATCTTCATCAACATTGTGGGCAAGTTCACACTTTGATCATACCTCTTACTACCCAGTTTTATTTGCATTAGATCAAACCCCAAACATTGCATGATTAGGATCTAATTAAATTGTGGGATGGGAAGTAGTTGAGGTAGTACCTATTACCTGTGCATTATCAAACCCTTGGGAGTTACTATTACGTTAGGCTTATACTGTCATGCTATGCTCGTAGACGTGGATTGGGTTTGAGAGTATTTCATGATAGATGTGAGATTGTTAATTAATGGTTTACTTAAGGTGGCAACTTAAACACACATCTGGGTGGATTGAGGCACCTGGGTATTCCAGGACTTGCCTGTTTTTCTTTTGGACCGCCACCTAGGCCCAAAGGGATCATAAGATTATTCATACTAGAAACTTCCGTGTGCAGCCACAAGCCACTATGGGCTCTGGCATAGTTGATTAAGTCGTGCGAACTCTTATAGGGTAGACTAGCAGATGTAGGGGAAAGTAGGTGTACCGGTCTATCCAACGTAAGGTGCTAGCGCTTCTGAAAGACTATGTCTCGGTCATCCATTTCTCAAACACCATGTAGTGCGAGAAATCCAACGGAGGCGATCGAGTCTTGTGGGGAAAAGTGCGCAAACCTCTGCAGAGTGTAACAAACTAATCATGGTTAGCCGTGTCCCCGGTTATGGACGTCTTGAGTATCTAGTTCTTGGATTATCCTGTTGATCTCATCATGTTACTTTAAATGAATATTGTTGGGTTTTAATGATGATACTTAATTGGGATTGAGAATGCTGTCAACCATTCTCAATGTTTAACAACCACCATGATAGTTAAATAAAATTTATTCCTTTGCAGTAGGGAAAAATTGGCTTTTCGCAAAAACCTTATAAGCATAGAGCTTTTCCACCAGCCATAAATGCATGTAGTGATAGCCATTGTTCATCATTTTCTCTATGGTGTGAATTTGCCAGTACATTCAATGTACTGACCCGTTTCGGGCTGCAACGTCTCATGTTGCAGGTTTCTTACGACGAGTAAGTGATACATTAGGGTTACGATTTCTACACTCAACTTTGCCGTTGGTGTTGATGGGAATCCACAACCTTGTTGCTTCCTCTATATGGATTGAGGTAATAGTATTTACGTTACTTTATACA
Organism: Triticum monococcum; assembly: GCA_034509565.1. NCBI lineage: Eukaryota > Viridiplantae > Streptophyta > Magnoliopsida > Poales > Poaceae > Triticum > Triticum monococcum. The sequence continues at coordinate 744,658,391 of CM067843.1, read as the reverse complement.
TGTGATTTACCTCTGTTATAAATCCTCCGAGTACTCTGTGTGTGTCAGCATACCGATCCAGGGATGACACTTAAGCACAGAGACTTGATCCATTCGGGTCGGGTCGCTACATCAACGCAGTCTAAACTAGAACTACCATCTAGAGAAAAATTCTCACAAACAGAGCCTTCAGATCTATTTTGGTGAGGGTAAATAAAGTAAGAGCATTCAATGCCATCATTAAGAGAAGTAACATCTACACCAATCTTAGGAGCAATGGCATTGAAGGAAGGATCATTAAAGTTGGAAAAGGAAGTGTGTTTCATATCCTGGGGTTTTTGCACTTCCAAGCTCTGAACCTGTTTGAGCTGTTGAGCCTTTTCAATAATGGTTCTCTTGTCACCAGCTACCCTGGCACTGGTTCTGGTGGCTTGAACAGGACCCCATTTGGGAAGGTGCTTCTCCTTAGGAAGGCAGGGAAGTTAGAGTTGTATTTTGAGTCCAAATTGTCTGGGAGTTTAGTTGTTTCAACAAGTGCCTCTTGATCCTCTTGTAGATCTACAGAACCTTCTAATTCCATCAGATCATCATCTTCCAGAAGCTCCATTTCCTTGAGGAGGTTGAATCCATTAGTTTCATCAAGCACAGAATTCAAGATCTTTTCTTGGATGCTGAGTTGAGGAGTGTATGGAGAATCAGGGAGGTGTGTCTTGACGACTGAAGTGGGTGTAGTTTCTCCAAGCATCTGATTGTGGCCAAAAGACTACCCTCTGATGTTAGGGCCCCCAGAATTGGCAGAAGGTCCTTTATCTGATTCAGATCTAGAGCTCCTGTTGGATTCAGCATCTTCAGTAAGATTGATACCAGTTTCAATTGCAGAGACATATGTACCAGCAGAGAGGTTGGTGGAGGTGCCAGTTTCAATGGGGGTTAAGGACTCCACCTCAATGAGTAGCCTGTAAATTTTGTTCCCAACTCCAAAAAGCCTTTCAGCAGGGATTTTGGAGGGATCTTTACATAAGATTTTAACCCTAATAGTTTCATAGAATGACTTGGAATTATGCTGCCAATCCACATCCAGTAAGACCCCCAGAGTGGAAGTGATTTGATCCAGCATAGTCCAGTCACACCACTTGGGGGTTCAATTTTCTAATCTTGATCCAAGTTTCCTGGAGGTCCTCTTTAGCCTCAATCCTGCCTTTCCAGACTTCAACATTGACTACAACATTGTCTTTTTTGAGACCAAAACAGGGGTATCCAGCAACTTTAACTACATCTATTTCAGGAGGGAATTTGACCAAGAATGTCCACTCATCTAGGGCATTGATTGGCCAGAGCCAATTGGTTTTGTAAATGTATGCAAACTCAGTGGCAAGTTCCTGCTTGGACACTTCACCGGCTTCTACCAGAACAATCCCCACATTCTTGAGGGAGCCATGATACCGAGCATTTTCATCAGGTGGGTCTATGTGGTAGAACCCTAATCCTAGAGCAGCACTTCCAACATATCTAGTACAACTATCTGTTTTCCTTCTGACAGGGCAATTCTCAACTTTATGGGTAACCATTTTGCAGATAAAACAACTCTTGGGCTTGACACATTTATCCAAATGATGCCCTGGTTCCCCACAGTTGTAGAAGATCACCTCAGAGTATGCCATAAGGCCCGAAGCAGGGGCAGGAGCAGTTTTCTGGTTGTCCTGTCTCTTCTTTTGCTGATTCTTGCCTTGAGATTTCCCATTGATCTGAGAGTCAGAACCACCAGCAGATTGATCTTGGGCAATTACAGGAGCCTGCCCAGCGGAGGTGGGCCGTACCACTGCCCAACCGGTGCTCCCCCCCCCCATTGTGATAGGGGAAATTCATCGGAGTTTCTAGTTCCTTCTCATCCTCCAGCCAGATGTTGTCTCTCAGGAAGCAGAAATAACCACCAGACAACTCAATTGAAGCAGATTGCAAGCCTAATTTCAATCTTCTGTAGGTTTGGGGGAGAGGTAAGGTAGGGGATCCACCTGCTCTGGCTCCAATGGCGTGCTGGTGGGCATGAGTCCAGTCAAGCATTCCCATCTCGCAGCACGACGTGGATCTCCTGAATTCACTTCTCCTTTCGCCCATCGAACGAACGCAATCGGCGGTTCCCTGGGGTGGGGCATCCTGTCGTTCTTCGAGAAATCTCCTTCGAAGTAGATCTGCAGGGCTAGATCAGCAGCTCCCAATCCACATGATCCTTGCACATCCGAGCATACCCGCGCGAGTGAGAGAACGGATTCGGTCCCTCCTCGGCTTCCTCCCTCGCAACTTCCTCCTCTGCTTCCCTCCATTCGCGCGTGCACTGGGTCTAGGAGAGAGCATCGTCGCGGATCCGCATCGCCCGCTCTCTCCATCTCCTCCCTCGAGTCTCCCGCAGCATCGCCGGCGCGACGAAGTTGAGCGGCTGGAGCATCCGCGGGAAGGCTTTATAGACATGTGGGAGATGCATCTTGTACATCTGCCTGTCTTAAAGCCATTCCCCCGTGGATCTGGCTGGCGACTCCATGGGGCGCGCGAGCGGACTTGCTAAGGGTGGAAGGCGCACCCGGAGTCAGGAGGCGGGGGGTGGCGGCGAGATCTATGGCGGCGGTGAGGGTGGAGGTAGTGGCGGGGGCGGCGGCGAGGGTGGAGGTGGTAGCGGGGGCGAAGGGGATCGCGAGAGCGGTCCTCTATTTGCCAATTATGTGAACTAAACAGTCAACATATAAAATAATTTAAATATATATAATATAGCTAGAAGGGAAACATAAGTTAGACCTGGCGTTCCTATTCTTATATCGAAAAATAGAACAAACCTCTGCGTTTTCTTCAAAAAAATTCATAAATTGGGCTGCCAAAAAAAACCTCGGATGGGAGGTCCATAGGCCGGTCGATACATGACGGCCCTAAGAAAATACAAACAAGCCTATGGACCTCCCATCCGAGGTCGTGGGCTCCGCATGTTAAAAATGAAAGCCTAGACGGGGCAGCCCAAAACCACGTCCAACACTTGCCAAAACTTCGTCCCTCGTTTTCTCTGTGTTTCGCACACTTGACATTGTGTGGGCATTTTGACTATGCATCATATGAAGATGTGCTATACATGAATGTTGATCAGCATGATGTTAACTAGCTTGTAGTTCCATTTTCGACCATGAATAAAACTTCCAACATGATGTTAACCCTGTTTGAAAAGGCCGTGTTAATATAAATGCTCTGCCTCTGAAAGTTGCAGTTTCTTATCTGAAACTGAACTTGCAGTTTCTTATCTGAAACTGAAACTTGCAGTTTCTTCTCTGAGAATCACATTGTCTGCACTTTTATACTCCTGTGAAACTACATTTTTTAAGTGCTAAAAATAGAACTCTAGAATTCATAAAATACTTCATATGCTCAATACTGCAAATCTGAAATTCAAAAGACATTCATATCTGAAAGTACTCTCAAAATACACAACACAAAACACAATTCACAACCTGCAAATACTGACAACCCTAAGCTCCTCCTGACAATTCACAACCTTCCTGACTATTGGGCTGTGGGGGGCAGCCCCTCCTATTCCTCGGCAGCAGACAACCGCCCCGTGAGACGATGTGAAGGGCGAGGGAGACGATGGCTGGGAAGCATCATCGGGCCAACTGCTTTTCTCCTCTTGTAGTTGGGTTCGGTCAACGAAGACTCCATCGGCTCGCTCTGGCAGGACACCCTCACAAACGGCACCCTGTAGATGCTCGATCCTTCAATCTCTGGTGGATGCTCCATCTGGGATCGATACTCCAACCACCGCTCCCTCACGATCGGATTCCGCGAATTTGTTTGCTCCATGGCCCAGAGGAGCAGCTCTATGTACTCCGGCGCGACTCCCTCCGGGAGTATCGCCGCCTTTTCGCTCTGTTACAGATATTTGGCCATGGATGTCGCCACCGCTAGTTGGTCCTTGTTGTATCGCTGGCGACCCTGTGAAGCTAGCTAGGATGTTGGAGATCATGGTCAATTATGACCCAGAATAAAAGGGAGACTAGTTAATGTGGGGTCGTTTTCTTAATTGAAGGGTAAATTGATTTTCATTTAGATCCAGTCATAGCGCGCCGGCCCTCTCGTCCAATCCTAAATCGCTGCCGCATGCTCCTCTCCCTCTTCTCCATTGCAAAACCACCTCCTCTCCTCTCCATCATCTCCATTCCAAAACCACAATCTCGCCTCTCCCTCTTCTGATCTTCTCCATTGCAAAACCACCTCCTCTCCTCTCCATCATCTCCATTCCAAAACCACTATCTCGCCTCTCCCTCTTATCTATTGCAAGACCACCGTCTCTCCTCTGTTTTCTAGACGCTTTGCTCCATGGCGTGGGCGCAATCCATGGATACAAAATTAGTATAATGTATACTATTTAAAAGTCAAGGGCGGGGCTTTTCCTACGCGGTAGGCGGCAAGGCAGTTCTACCTAGTCGGTTCGACACAGACGTGAGAAGACGATGGAGTTGAAGGAAATATGCCCTAGAGGCAATAATAAAGTTATTATTTATTTCCTTATATCATGATAAAAGTTTATTATTCATGCTAGAATTGTATTAACCGGAAACATAATACATGTGTGAATATATAGACAAACAGAGTGTCACTAGTATGCCTCTACTTGACTAGCTCGTTAATCAAAGATGGTTATGTTTCCTAACCATGGACAAAGAGTTGTCATTTGATTAACGGGATCACATCATTAGTTGAATGATCTGATTGACATGACCCATTCCATTAGCTTAGCACCCGACTGTTTAGTATGTTGCTCTTGCTTTCTTCATGACTTATACATGTTCCTATGACTATGAGATTATGTAACTCCCGTGTGCCGGAGGAACACTTTGTGTGCTACCAAACATCACAACGTAACTGGGTGATTATAAAGGTGCTCTATAGGTGTCTCCAAAGGTACATGTTGGGTTGACGTATTTCGAGATTAGGATTTGTCACTCCGATCGTCGGAGAGGTATCTCTGGGCCCTCTCGGTAATGCACATCACTTAAGCCTTGTAAGCATTGCAACTAATGACTTAGTTGCGAGATGATGTATTACGGAATGAGTAAAGAGACTTGTCGGTAATGAGATTCAACTAGGTATTGGATACCGACGATCAAATCTCGGGCAAGTAACATACCGATGATAAAGGGAACAACGTATGTAGTTATGCGGTCTGACCAATAAAGATCTTCGTAGAATATGTAGGAGCCAATATGGGCATCCAGGTCCCGCTATTGGTTATTGACCGGAGACGTGTCTCGGTCATGTCTACATTGTTCTCGAACCGTAGGGTCCGCACGCTTAAAGTTACGATGACAGTTTCATTATGAGTTTATGTATTTTGATGGACCGAAGGTTGTTCGGAGTCCCGGATGTGATCACGGACATGACGAGGAGTATCGAAATGGTCGAGACATAAAGATCGATATATTGGAAGCCTATATTTGGACATCGGAATCGTTCCGGGTAAAATCGGCATTTTACCGGAGTACCGGGGGTTACCGGAACCCCCCGGGGGGTTATTGGGCCTACATGGGCCTTGAGGGAGAAGAGAGAAGGAGGCGGGAGGTGGCCGCGCGCCCCTCCCCTTCCTAGTCCGAATAGGACAAGGGAAGGGGGCGGCGCCCCCCTTTCCTTCCCCTGTTCCTCCTCTTTCCCCCCTTCTCCTTCTCCAACTAGGAAAGAAGGGAGTCCTACTCCCGGTGGGAGCAAGACTCCCCCCTGGAGCGCCTCTCCTTGGCCGGCTGCCCCCTCCCCTTGGCTCCTTTATATACGGGGGCAGGGGCACCCTAGGACACACAAGTTGATCTTCGTGATCGTTCCTTAGCCGTGTGCGGTGCCCCCCTGCACGATATTACACCTCGATCATATTGTAGCGGTGCTTAGGCGAAGCCCTGCGACGGTTAAACATCAAGATCGTCACCACGCCGTCGTGCTGACGAAACTACTCCCTGAAGCTTTGCTGGATCAGAGCCCGGGGTGCGTCATCGAGCTGTACGTGTGTCAAGAACTCGAAGGTGGCGGAGTAACGGTGCTTGGATCGGTTGGACCGGGAAGACGTACGACTACTTCCTCTACGTTGCGTCAACACTTCCGCTTTAGTCTACGAGGGTACGTAGACAACACTCTCCCCTCTCGTTGCTACGCATCACCATGATCTTGCGTGTGCGCAGGAATTTTTTTGAAATTACTACGTTCTCCAACAGTGGCATCCGAGCCTAGGTTTTATGGTTTGATGTTATATGCACGAGTAGAACACAAGTGAGTTGTGGGCAATCTAAGTCATACTGCCTACCAGCATGTCATACTTTCGTTCGGCGGTATTGTTGGATGAAGCGGCCCGGACCGACATTACGCGTACGCTTACGCGAGACTGGTTCTACCGCCGTGCTTTGCACATAGGTGGTTGGTGGGTGTCAGTTTCTCCAACATTAGTTGAACCGAGTGTGGCTACGCCCGGTCCTTGCGAAGGTTAAAACGGCATCAACTTGACAAACTATCGTTGTGGTTTTGATGCGTAGGTAAGATTGGTTCTTGCTTAAGCCCGTAGCAGCCACGTAAAACTTGCAACAAACAAAGTAGAGGATGTCTACCTTGTTTTTGCAGGGCATGTTGTGATGTGATATGGTCAAGACATGATGCTAAATTTTATTGTATGAGATGATCATGTTTTGTAACCGAGTTATTGGCAACTGGCAGGAGCCATATGGTTGTCGCTTTATTGTATGCAATGCAATCGCCCTGTAATGCTTTACTTTATCACTAAGCGGTAGCGATAGTCGTAGAAGCATAAGATTGGCGAGACAACAACGATGCTACGATGGAGATCAAGGTGTCGCGCCGATGACGATGGTGATCATGATGGTGCTTCGGAGATGGAGATCACAAGCACAAGATGATGATGGCCATATCATATCACTTATATTGATTGCAACTGATGTTTATCTTTTATGCATCTTATCTTGCTTTGATTGACGGTAGCATTATAAGATGATCTCTCACTAAATTATCAAGAAGTGTTCTCCCTGAGTATGCACCGTTGCCCAAGTTCGTCGTGCCCAGACACCACGTGATGATCGGGTGTGATAAGCTCTACGTCCATCTACAACGGGTGCACGCCAGTTTTGCACACGCAGAATACTCAGGTTAAACTTGACGAGCCTAGCATATGCAGATATGGCCTCGGAACACGGAGACCAAAAGGTCGAGTGTGAATCTTATAGTAGATATGATCAACATAATGATGTTCACTAGTGAAAACTAATCCAGTTCACGTGATGATCGGTTATGGTTTAGTTGATTTGGATCACGTAATCACTTAGAGGATTAGTGGGATGTCTATCTAAGTGGGAGTTCTTAAGTAATATAACTTAAATTTATCATGAACTTAGTACCTGATAGTATCTTGCTTATGTATGTTTGATTGTAGATAGATGGCCCGTGCTGTTGTTCCGTTGAATTCTAATGCGTTCCTTGAGAAAGCAAAGTTGAAAGATGATGGTAGCAATTACACGGACTGGGTCCGTAACTTGAGGATTATCCTCATTGCTGCACAGAAGAATTACGTCCTGGAAGCACCGCTGAGTGCCAGGCCTGCTGCCGGAGCAACACCAGATGTTATGAACGTCTGGCAGAGCAAAGCTGATGACTACTCGATAGTTCAGTGTGCCATGCTTTACGGCTTAGAATTGGGACTTCAACGACGTTTTGAACGTCATGGAGCATATGAGATGTTCCAGGAGTTGAAGTTAATATTTCAAGCAAATGCCCGGATTGAGAGATATGAAGTGTCCAATAAGTTTTATAGCTGCAAGATGGAGGAGAACAGTTCTGTCAGTGAGCATATACTCAAAATGTCTGGGTATAATAATCACTTGATTCAGATGGGAGTTAATCTTCCAGATGATTGCGTCATTGACAGAATTCTCCAATCACTGCCACCAAGCTACAAGAGCTTCGTGATGAACTATAATATGCAAGGGATGAATAAGACTATTCCCGAGCTCTTCGCAATGCTGAACGCTGCGGAGGTAGAAATCAAAAAGGAGCATCAAGTGTTGATGGTCAACAAGACCACTAGTTTCAAGAAAAAGGGCAAAGGGAAGAAGAAAGGGAACTTCAAGAAGAACAGCAAGCAATTGCTGCTCAAGAGAAGAAACCCAAGTCTGCACCTAAGCCTGAAACTGAGTGCTTCTACTGCAAGTAGACTGGTCACTGGAAGCGGAACTGCCCCAAGTATTTGGCGGATAAGAAGGATGGCAAGGTGAACAAAGGTATATGTGATATACATGTTATTGATGTGTACCTTACTAGAGCTCACAGTAGCACCTGGGTATTTGATACTGGTTCTGTTGCTAATATTTGCAACTCGAAACAGGGACTACGGATTAAGCGAACACTGGCAAAGGATGAGGTGACGATGCACGTGGGAAATGGTTCCAAAGTCAATGTGATCGCGGTCGGCACGCTACCTCTACATCTACCTTCGGGATTAGTATTAGACCTAAATAATTGTTATTTGGTGCCAGCGTTGAGCATGATCATTATATCTGGATCTTGTTTGATGCGAGATGGTTATTCATTTAAATCAGAGAATAATGGTTGTTCTATTTATATGAGTAATATCTTTTATGGTCATGCACCCTTGAAGAGTGGTCTATTTTTGATGAATCTCGATAGTAGTGATACACATATTCATAATGTTGAACCCAAAAGATGCAGAGTTGATAATGATAGTGCAACTTATTTGTGGCACTGCCGTTTAGGTCATATCGGTGTAAAGTGCATGAAGAAACTCCATACTGATGGACTTTTGGAACCACTTGATTATGAATCACTTGGTACTTGCGAACCGTGCCTCATGGGCAAGATGACTAAAACGCCGTTCACCGGTACTATGGAGAGAGCAACAGATTTGTTGGAAATCATACATACAGATGTATGTGGTCCAATGAATATTGAGGCTCGTGGCGGATATCGTTATTTTCTCACCTTCATAGATGACTTAAGCAGATATGGGTATATCTACTTAATGAAACATAGGTCTGAAACATTTGAAAAGTTCAAAGAATTTCAGAGTGAAGTTGAAAATCATCGTAACAAGGAAATAAAGTTTCTACGATCTGATCATGGAGGAGAATATTTGAGTTACGAGTTTGGTGTACATTTGAAGCAATGCGGAATAGTGTCGCAACTCACGCCACCAGGAACACCACAGCATAATGGTGTGTCCAAACATCGTAATCGTACATTACTAGATATGGTGCGATCCATGATGTCTCTTACTGATTTACCGCTATCGTTTTGGGGTTATGCTTTAGAGACGGCCGCATTCACGTTAAATAGGGCACCATCAAAATCCATTGAGACGACGCCTTATGAACTATGGTTTGGCAAGAAACCAAAGTTTTCGTTTCTTAAAGTTTGGGGCTGCGATGCTTATGTGAAAAAGCTTCAAACTGATAAGCTCGAACCCAAATCGGAGAAATGTGTCTTCATAGGATACCCAAAGGAGACTGTTGGGTACACCTTCTATCACAGATCCGAAGGCAAGATATTCGTTGCTAAGAATGGATCCTTTCTAGATAAGGAGTTTCTCTCGAAAGAAGTGAGTGGGAGGAAAGTAGAACTTGATGAGGTAACTGTACCTGCTCCCTTATTGGAAAGTAGTTCATCACAGAAACCGGTTTCTGCGACACCTACACCAATTAGTGAGGAATTTAACGATGATGATCATGAAATTTCAGATCAAGTTACTACTGAGCCTCGTAGATCAACCAGAGTAAGATCCGCACCAGAGTGGTACGGTAATCCTGTTCTAGAAATCATGCTACTAGATCATGATGAACCTACAAACTATGAAGAAGCCATGGTGAGCCCAGATTCCGCAAAATGGCTTGAAGCCATGAAATCTGAGATGGGATCCATGTATGAGAACAAAGTATGGACTTTGGTTGACTTGCCCGATGATCGGCAAGCAATTGAGAATAAATGGATCTACAAGAAGAAGACTGACGCTGACGGTAATATTACTGTCTACAAAGCTCGACTTGTCGCAAAAGGTTTTTGACAAGTTCAAGGGGTTGACTACGATGAGACCTTCTCACCCATAGCGATGCTTAAGTCTGTCCGAATCATGTTAGCAATTGCCGCATTTTATGATTATGAAATTTGGCAGATGGATGTCAAAACTGCATTCCTGAATGGATTTCTGGAAGAAGAGTTGTATATGATGCAACCGGAAGGTTTTGTCGATCCAAAGGGAGCTAACAAAGTGTGCAAGCTCCAGCGATCCATTTATGGACTGGTGCAAGCCTCTCGGAGTTGCAATAAACGCTTTGATAGTGTGATCAAAGCATTTGGTTTTATACAGACTTTCGGAGAAGCCTGTATTTACAAGAAAGTGAGTGGGAGCTCTGTAGCATTTCTGATATTATATATGGATGACATATTACTGATTGGAAATGATATAGAATTTCTGGATAGCATAAAGGGATACTTTAATAAGAGTTTTTCAATGAAAGACCTCGGTGAAGCTAGTTACATATTAGGAATAAAGATCTATAGAGATAGATCAAGACGCTTAATTGGACTTTCACAAAGCACATACCTTGACAAGATTTTGAAGAGGTTCAAAATGGATCAAGCAAAGAAAGGGTTCTTGCCTGTGTTACAAGGTGTGAAGTTGAGTCAGACTCAATGCCCGACCACTGCAGAAGATAGAGAGAAAATGAAAGATGTTCCCTATGCTTCAGCCATAGGCTCTATCATGTATGCAATGTTGTGTACCAGACCTGATGTGTGCCTTGCTATAAGTTTAGCAGGGAGGTACCAAAGTAATCTAGGAGTGGATCACTGGACAGCAGTCAAGAACATCCTGAAATACCTGAAAAGGACTAAGGATATGTTTCTCTTATATGGAGGTGATGAAGAGCTCATCGTAAACGGTTACGTTGATGCAAGCTTTGACACTGATCCGGACGATTCTAAATCGCAAACCGGATACGTGTTTACATTAAATGGTGGAGCTGTCAGTTGGTGCAGTTCTAAACAAAGCGTCGTGGCGGGATCTACATGTGAAGCAGAGTACATAGCTGCTTCGGAAGCAGCAAACGAAGGAGTCTGGATGAAGGAGTTCATATCCGATCTAGGTGTCATACCTAGTGCATCGGGTCCAATGAAAATCTTTTGTGACAATACTGGTGCAATTGCCTTGGCAAAGGAATCCAGATTTCACAAGAGAACCAAACACATCAAAAGACGCTTCAATTCCATCCGGGATCTAGTCCAGGTGGGAGACATAGAGATTTGCAAGATACATACGGAGCTGAATGTAGCAGACCCGTTGACTAAGCCTCTTCCACGAGCAAAACATGATCAACACCAAAGCTCCATGGGTGTTAGAATCATTATTGTGTAATCTAGATTATTGACTCTAGTGCAAGTGAGAGACTGAAGGAAATATGCCCTATAGGCAATAATAAAGTTATTATTTATTTCCTTATATCATGATAAAGGTTTATTATTCATGCTAGAATTGTATTAACCGGAAACATAATACATGTGTGAATATATAGACAAATAGAGTGTCACTAGTATGCCTCTACTTGACTAGCTCGTTAATCAAAGATGGTTATGTTTCCTAACCATGGACAAAGAGTTGTCATTTGATTAAGGGGATCACATCATTAGTTGAATGATCTGATTGACATGACCCATTCCATTAGCTTAGCACCCGATCGTTTAGTATGTTGCTATTGCTTTCTTCACGACTTATACATGTTCCTATGACTATGAGATTATGTAACTCCTGTGTGCCGGAGGAACACTTTTTTGTGCTACCAAACGTCACAACGTAACTGGGTGATTATAAAGGTGCTCTACAGGTGTCTCCAAAGGTACATGTTGGGTTGACGTATTTCGAGATTAGGATTTGTCACTCCGATCGTCGGAGAGGTATCTCTGGGCCCTCTCGGTAATGCACATCACTTAAGCCTTGCAAGCATTGCAACTAATGACTTAGTTGCGAGATGATGTATTGCGGAACGAGTAAAGAGACTTGCCGGTAACGAGATTGAACTAGGTATTGGATACCGACGATCGAATCTCGGGCAAGTAACATACCGATGACAAAGGGAACAACGTATGTAGTTATGCGGTCTGACCGATAAAGATCTTCGTAGAATATGTAGGAGCCAATATGGGCATCCAGGTCCCGCTATTGGTTATTGTCCGGAGATGTGTCTCGGTCATGTCTACATTGTTCTCGAACCGTAGGGTCCGCACGCTTAAAGTTACGATGACAGTTTCATTATGAGTTTATGTATTTTGATGTACCGAAGGTTGTTCGGAGTCCCGGATGTGATCACGGACATGACGAGGAGTCTCAAAATGGTCGAGACATAAAGATCGATATATTGGAAGCCTATATTTGGACATCGGAATCGTTCCGGGTAAAATCAGCATTTTACCGGAGTACCGGGGGTTACCAGAACCCCCCCCCCCCGGGGGGGGGGGGGTTATTGGGCCTACATGGGCCTTGAGGGAGAAGAGAGAAGGAGGCAGGAGGTGGCCGCGCGCCCCTCCCCTTCCTAGTCCGAATAGGACAAGGGAAGGGGGGCGGCGCCCCCCCTTTCCTTTCCCTCTTCCTCCTCTTTCCCCCCTTCTCCTGCTCCAACTAGGAAAGAAGGGAGTCCTACTCCCGGTGGGAGTAGGACTCCTTCTCCTTGGCTGGCCGCCCCCTCCCCTTGGCTCCTTTATATACGGGGGCAGGGGGGCACCCTAGGACACACAAGTTGATCTTCGTGATCGTTCCTTAGCCGTGTGCGGTGCCCCCCTCCACGATATTACACCTCGATCATATTGTAGCGGTGCTTAGGCGAAGCCCTGCGACGGTTAAACATCAAGATCGTCACCACGCCGTTGTGCTGACGAAACTCCTCCCCAAAGCTTTGCTGGATCGGAGCCCGGGGTGCGTCATCAAGCTGTACGTGTGTCAAGAACTCGGAGGTGCCGGAGTAACGGTGCTTGGATCGGTTGGACCGGGAAGACGTATGACTACTTCCTCTACGTTGCGTCAACACTTCCGCTTCAGTCTACGAGGGTACGTAGACAACACTCTCCCCTCTCGTTGCTATGCATCACCATGATCTTGCATGTGCGTAGGAAATATTTTGAAATTACTACGTTCTCCAACAGGAGTAGGCTGCTGCAAATGTAGGGCTGTGTGATTTGACAGCGAGTTACTGCTGGACAGGTGGGGCCTCGTGATTTGACTTGCCATTATCATTTTAACTGCGGTGCTACAACCGGCGTGAGTCTCCCGATTCCTGACCACCTCCATACAGGTGCCTCTCCCAATGCTCCACCGTGTAGTAGAGGTTGGCTCTTGCATGAGAGCCCACTTCTCCACTTTTTGCCTGGCTCTTTTCCTCCACATATGCAAAAATGCCATGTAAAGCGCACTATTGTACTTACTTTTACTTGCTCCTACAGGTGCTTAAGCTTGCCACATAGGCATGAAGTCTGATGTGGCAAGTTAATCAAGAAGAGAGAGACTAGTTTGGTGACCCAAGGAAGAAACGGTGCTAAGCGCGTGTACCTAGGTGAAAAGACAATTTTGAGTCTATAGCTAATTAAATGAAGCAAACTTAGCAACACCATTTCATTGGAAGAGGTCACTCCTTGGCAAATGCAATAAATACTAGTACTCCATGTGTCCCATAATATAAGAACATTTTTGGCACTACACTAGTGTCAAAAACATTCTTATATTCTGGGATGGAGGGAGTACGAAGAAAGAGATAGAGAGGAGTAAAAAATACACTTATAGCCAACCTTGTTGTAGTATGAGTGACTAAGTGATGACTATGTATGACATGCCAACATCAGATAGCCTAATGCACCGTGTTAAATCTCCAAGGGCGCGACCGCGCGAGCAACACGATCGTCGTGGTAGGCGCGACCATGATACGGGCTGCTGGCAGCCCTTGGATCTGAGATCAAACGGTCGCATGCTAAGTTGCTGAAAATTTGCAGAATAACCCTCCAGGATAGGATATTCACCAATAGGTCTAGAATCATGCCATGCAACCGTTCGATCTCAGATCCAAGGGCTCTCGGAAGCCCGTATCATGGGAGAATGGAAAGCCACTACCCTACCATTCGCACGCTGGCAGTTCGCTCCTACTCGTCCCCGCATGTCCTTCAATACTACGGCGGTTCGCTCCTAGTCGTCCCATCCATTCACATTATGGCAGTTCCACTAATCCTAACCCTCCTCCCAAATCCATGGTGTCCCAAATCTTCACGATCGGCGGTGAGTACAAGGTTAGAACCATCACCGGTGATGAGTTCGACGTCATCTACACTCGTACTTCCGCGATGGTGAAAGGACGCCTTTCTCACTTCAGGCGCATGTTCGAAAACTCAGATGATGAGTGGGTCGCTGGGCTAGATGTTGAGTACACCACAGTCCTGGGACCAGAGAAGGATCTAAAGGATGAAGAGAGGAAGAAGCCCGCCGTGATCCAGGTTTGCATACATAACGTTTGCCTGGTCTACCACATATGCCATGCCGACGCTGAGTGCCAGGATTTTAAGAACTTCCTCAAGGACAAAGCAGTGAAATTCGTCACAATAGACTTTAAGAACGACAGGTATGTCCTGCGTCGGATAGGTCTCGTTGTAGGCAACCCCTTCGACCTACAGAAGAACCGGCTGGTGTCCTCTCGTTAGCCTTCAATGCTGACCCTGGCAGGAGCCATGGTTCATCCTTCATACGGTAAACTGGAGAAACCTCCATACACGTTTCATCGTCATGCATGGCAGCGGAATGTACTAGATATACACCACATCCACTATGCTGCAATGGATGGCTACCTTTGCTTCAATATGTACAAGGGTTGGATGAAGAGAAACAGCCAAGTGTGCGGTTCAAGCAAAGAAATCGGCCAAGAGGAAGAGGGACAAGGACGAAGTTGAGGACGTCGACGAGGATTCTGAGTAAGGTGGCACTGTCGTTTCTCATGGTGGTTCTAATGCAGTGTCTACCGGAATAGTTGCAAAGTTTAATTTCAGGTGTGCTTAATTTAATTTGAGGGGTGTGTTGTGCTGAGCCCCGAGCAGAACTATCTTATGTTTCTTCTCGTTACTTTAACTCTTCAGTACGTACATACTAGTATTTCTTACATTTCATCTATTAGTTGGTATAGTACTACCACTCATTTCTTCACATTACATACGTACAATATATATGGCCGACATCATATAGCCAGCAGTTTAGTTGTCAAAGAATTTCAGGGTACTTAGTTTTGTCAAAGAATTCCAGGATGCGTAGAGGGTGCTTGGATCCAAGGGACTTATTTTAGTCTGACTAAAAATAGTCTCTTTAAGAGGCTAAAGTTCCAAGAACCCCTGACTAAAGAGGGGCTAAAACTAGTCTTTAGACTAAAATTTTTTAGTCAGGGGTACCCCTACTAAAATGTGGATTAGTCCTCTCTCTACTCATTTAACTCCTCTCCTTTAACACAGGCGACTTCTGGATTGGAGGGTTTGGAGGATAATAAATGCTCATTAACTTGATTTTAGCCTTTTTAGTATTTGGATCCAAGCATGGGTGAGGCTAGCATGTTTTAATCCCAATACTTTTAGTCATGGGACTAAAAACGTATCCAAGCACCCTCTTAGTTTTATTTGAGGGGTGGGTTGTGCTAGACACCATTATTGTGACGAGCCTTTTTAATAGTAATATATGCATAATTTGGCGACGAGCGCTCTCTATATGTACCACCTTTTTTTTTAATTTCAAGTTTTGCTCCATGGCGTAATCCATCGATACTACTGCTGTACAAAAGTATACATTTTTTAAAAGGCTAGAGGGCGGGGCAGTCTAGCTTGGTCGGTTTCACGAGAGGCGAGGGACTTTGTGATTTGACGGCTCAATACTACTGGAAGGTGGGGCCTTGTGATTTGACTGCTCGTATAAATGCGCCGACGACCTGATCGAGGAGGAGCAAAGAACCATGCGTTATACTCAAGTTTTCCACTGGAGTAGTACTGCGACGGAGGAGCACGAAACACGGCAGCCCAGTGCCATATGGTGATAAAAATGATCTAATTTGGTAGTCATCTCATTGTTAGCATTGTTCTATTCATTCCCTCAAAAAACCATTGTTCTATTCGTGCCTCGCAGAGAACGTGACACGTGCGGTGAAACTCCCGAAGCAAAAGATGGAACACGGGAGCAAAAGAAGAAGGAAGATTATCACCCCAAATGATCTAATTCGCCGCGGAGTCGTAACTGCTTCATCATCTCCTCCTCGACCTCCATCTCCTTGGGCGTCTCCTCCATCTTCTTCATTCTGCCCATGACGCGGGATTTCTCGACGCGAGCCTTCATCATCTGTTTCACGGTCGCATTACGTACCTTGACAGCAGCCGGGTGCTCGATGCGGAGCTTCGCCAACTCCTCCTTCTGTTCCATGACGAGGGCCTGCAACATCTTCGTCGAGGAACTACTATTCTCATGCAGCTTCTTCCAGTCGGCGTTCTTCTCCTTCAACAGGTCGATCTCATGGCAGAGCTTCGCCTTGTCCTCCTGAAGTCGCAGGATTTTGCCGGTTGCCTTCTTCTCTGAGGCAATGCTCTTCTTTAGCAGCATCACCAAGCCGGCGGTCAACTCCCCCTGCTGATTGAGTTCAGCGGGCATGTCATCGAGGCTCTCCTTCAGCAACTCCATCAAGCCTTGGATGAACTCCTTCTGCTTATTGAGGTGCTTATTGAGCTGATCGGGCATGCCGTCGAGGGATAACGACTCCAGCTCCGTTGGCTCGGCATGTTTGCCTCCGCGGCTAGGGCGCTCCTAGGAGCCATCGCCAGCCCGTGAGAGATCTTTTGAGGTCTCTGCATGGCGGTGAGCCCTCTCTGTTTTTTCCACAGCCTTGGTTGCCGCTCCCTTGTTACGAGTAGTTCTCGACCTAGAGCTCTGCTCACCGGCCATGGCAACGACGAACGAAGAAGAAGCACTTATGAGGAGGAAAGGTAGAGTAATTTTTGGTTAGGTAGTTCCCCTTTTTATAACCTAAGTACTAGCACAAGTACTAATACCTGCATAGTGGGAACACGTTCAGGTTTGGTACGTACTAGTAGGTGTGAGCAGGCTTTTGAATGTGATGGGAACAAGGTAAAGATTAATTGATGGTTTTGGTTTTGAGGCCCGAAACGGCTCCCGATGAGTTTAGCGGAACATAAATTTCAAGTACTACACTGCTCAAATGCGTAAATATTATGTTACTGTCAGAAATTGGCACAAAATACGAAGGAGACCAATGGAAGTACTACTAGCAACCCACGATTTAACTACTCGCATGCGCGCAGTGGAGTAATAATGTCTTTCTTCCGCCCTCACATCCACTCAATTTGCATGCGCTGTATTAATTGACCATCAATGAAGTGAACGACTTTACACGCGTCAAATTATCACATGGGGTGGATCTTGGTATAAAATTGTGTCCATCCGTGTACCCGCGTGTGCGTGCGAGGGAATGAGTCTGTGCATGGCGTGCGTGCTCATCTTTGCTTCGTGCATGTACCGCCAGTATGGCTCAGGGAGGATGAGTACATTCTTCTGGAACCAGCAGCACGTCACTGTGATCAATCCACGCAAGGAGGTCACGACAACGCCTCCACATGTGCCACGTGGCTTCATGAACTGTAAGAGAGCCACTGTGTAGCGTGCCATTGGTATTCTAATTTATGTGTTTTGCACATACTCGAAGTACTAGTAAGGTACACATGCATTGCACGCATCAGATTTTGCAACCAAATTATGAATAAATACCACACTATAGCATGTAAGCTCTGAGTCATATATGCCTGATGTAGCTCTTCGTTTAATTCTTGTAGTTCATCTCATTCAAAATCAATTAGTTTTTATAAAAAAGCTAAGAACGCGGGAATAGGAAAAACATGGGATTATAGTGGAATGTCTTCCTGAATCCTACAGGATTGTACGAGTGTTTGATTGTGCATAGAAAAAACCGTAGAATTCTTTCAAAGAGGTTTTAGTGGATGGGATGTTTCCTATGAAATCTAGTGCAAATGAATCATATGGAAAAATTCCTATGGTTTACAATCTTACGAATGAAACAACCAAGATAGGAAAAATTCCTAATGATTAGAATCCTCCAAAATTCCTTTGAGAATCCTTTGAATCAAAGAAGACCTTAATCTATTTTATGATTCATGGAATTGTGCGTTGTAAAGCATAAAGTAAAAACAAATAATGGCAATTCAACTAGAAAAAAAGTTTGGGTAGTTATGATACGAAAGATTCTAGAACAAAAGAGAACCACTGTTGTTTTGAGGTTTGTGCATTCTGCTCAAGTTCAACCATGGAGTCTACTAGATTGTACATGTGGCAAAATCCGGTGGGGGCTAGAAGATGGTGCGAGGGGCCGAGTGGAGGGAGACAATGAAGGAATGCACAAGTGCGAGATCGATATTTAGAGAGAGGGGGCGAGCGCGTGCACTGTTGCGCGCAGTGGCTGAGCCATGAAAAATAAATGAGCTAGGGGGCCAAGCATTGCTAATCTTTTACGAGGAGGGTCAATTCATGAACTTAAACCATTTTTAGTAGAAATTGTCTAATGATCACATTCATATTAGCCTCGATATATAGTGATGTTAGGGGGGAGGGGGGCAGGGCCCTTACTGCCCCCTATCTTCGCCATTGTGCACGCGTCTGAGAGATGAAGCGGTAGGCATGGATGATGAGAGGGGGACATTGGATATATAATTAATGTGGGTGTATTAGCTATATATGTTAATCCTATATAGAGAGGTATAGATTGATCGATGTGGACATGGGAAAGAGGGTGAGACCTCACTGGATATATCATTTGATCGGTCTGTGTGGAAACTATGAAAGACCTAGCTATATACACACATACATATCGATGGAGAGGGGGATGTGTGTGGGTGTGTGCCTTCATGGGAGACCGACCTAAAGAAAAAGATTGCATGCGTGTGATGGATAATGCCGAGTGGTAGTGTGTGTGTGTGCATGCATGAGAGAAAGTTAGTGGTACAATTATAAAGAGAAGACTAATGTGTGGGTGTAAAAGAATAGGTGAGGTCATAATCAATGTAAAGTTGAATTCAAATATTTGAATAAGAGATCATGATGTTTGAAGCCCATGCATGCATGAATATAACGGAGATCTGCGCGGTGTGGTTTGGAAACGAGCATGTTGTAATGTATACACATTGAACAAGGTCAGACTGATTTCAATTTGAGATACCGATGGAAGACATCATTTGGCCACGCCGCATCCGTGCATGGACACACTATTCTAATTGGAGATGATGGGCGGCTTTCGCATCACATATCTATATCTATACCCCTATATATATTATATTTTTTATATTGTGTGCGCGTAACTTTAACTTTGAAAGATGGTCGTTGGATGAGGCGAATCCGATGGTCCAAAGATGGCAAATTTGAGCACTACTAGCCGTTGGATATCATCTAGATTCCACCAGATTTCGCCACATGTATAATCTAGAAGACTCCATGGTTGAACTTAAGCATAATGCACAAACATCAAAACACAAGCACTTATTATTTGTTCTAGAATCTTCTGTATCATAATTGCCCAAATGTTTTTATACATGATTTTCCATTATTTGTTTTTACTTTATGTCTGACGACGCACAATTCCATGAATCTTGAAATAGATTAGCTTTCTTGTAAAAACTAGATGATTTTGAATGAAATGAACTATAAGAATTAAACGAACATCTACATCAAGCATATATGACTCAAACCTTGCATGCTATAATGTGGTATTTATTCATAATTTGGTTGCCAAATCTCATGCGTGCAATGCATGTGTACCTTACTCTAGTCTAAATGGTGTTTGTGCGTGTGTTGTGCGTGTTGAGGTGCAAATTGTCTTTTTTTGGGTACACATTAAGCTTGTTCTTCCGAAATTTCAAGCCGCGCCTTGTTATGCCGAAAATTCAAGCTAGCGTATCTGTCTATCGTGCTGCGAAACTCCCGCCTCTTCAACCCGCGCCTTGTTAGCCCGAAATATTTAAGATATATCTTTGTATCGTTGTGCTCTGACAGCTCCCTCCATCTCAACCCACGCCTTGCTATTTCGAAATTACAACACGCGCGAAAACTCCCACCTCCTATGAAATGCCGGCACGCGAAATGCCCGTGGTACCCCTGAACCGAAAGAACCGCCTCAAATTGGTGGGGGTACTTTCGTAACTTACCCCACATTTCGGACAAGCACGTCTCTAAGCCATGGTTCCCCACTGCCATCCTATCTGCCCACCCATTCGTACACCGAGGCCGCGAAAACCCGCGATGAAACCCCACACCCTGCTCCGTCCGCCACCCAGCAGGAGCCTCTTCCCCGACGATGTCATCCAGAGCAACACCTCGACGCCCCTCATCCACCGTACTGGATGAGGATCCGTCATTGATCTCATCGTCCCGCCGGTTCAGCCACCCTGTCCTCCACCTCCAACGAGCTGCCCCGATGTTCCCCTCGTCTTTCATGCCACCTCCATTTCCACACCACCGTCTTCACCTGCACTACTGGAAGATCATGATCATCACCATTTCCTCGGATGAAGCTGCGGCCTAATTGGCACCTCCAAAGAGGTTGTAGACTAATCGCCGCATTTTCTTCTTGATTCGATCTCACGGTGCTACCGGCGCTCGGTCCCGAGCCGACACGGCGCGGCCCCATCCACGGCGGCGTCGCCGACCACTTCCTCCACAGCGTTGCTCCCTCAGTGGCGACATCCACATCAGTAGGAGTTGCTGTTGCTTTAGCTCTCGCTCATGCTGGTGCTCTGCTTTTGCTCTCGGTTCCCTGCCTGGTCTGCTCTTGCTATTGCTCTTGCTCGCGCTGCTGCTCTCGCTCTCGCTCTTGCTTGAGATGCTGCTCCAATTTAGCTACACTTCAGTCGACTGAATCGACTTTTGGGTCAGTTGATTTTCAGGGGGTGGGGGGATCGCCGGGGTGAAGGAAGAACCATCCGCAGCGGGGAGGGGGGACTGCAAGAGAGATACCCCACTATCTATCTTAGGGTTCAGGATGGGGGCGGTGGTCGCCGGCGGTGGCGGGGCGTTGGCGTGGGGATCGCCGAAGAAAAAGCTCGGCACGGGGGGTGGGGGGTAGAGGGATGGCCGGGGCGGCGGCGGACCGGCGGTGGGGAGTGTTTTCGGGGCGGGCGGGGCGGCGCACCGCCGGCGGCGGGCGGCGGGGGGCTGCTGTTTGGCCGGTGGTGGCTAGTGGCTTAGGGGGTGGAGGTTGAAGATGAACCGCATGCCCTTGATTTCGTATCCAACAGCTGCAAAATCGACTGACCAGAGATGAATAAGTCAGTCGACCGACGTGTAGCCTCACCTTGCTAGTGCGTTCAGTTTCGACAGCAAAATTCAGTTTCGGTAGCAAAATTCAGTTTTGACAGTTAAGTTCAGTTTCGACAGTTAAGTTCAGTTTCGATAGTTAAATTCAGTTTCGACAGGTAAGTTCAGAGATGAGAGGCTGATGTATTTTACATCTAGCACTTTGTGGTTATGTATTTTACGTCTTGTATTGGAGATGCTATTAGAATTCCACTCAGGTTAACGTTGTTTGTTGTCTCTCTTGTCCTGCTTCAGCCTCGGCGTCGTACAACTCATCAGAGCTGCTCCAACGACGAAACCCTCCATCACAGCGGAGCAGTACCTCAGGCTCCATCTCCAAATGCCTAAGATCTTCTTCCCCTCCTCCGACAGCCAAGTCAGTCGGTGCATCCTCACCGGCCAACCCAATCACGCTGAGATTGACATGGCTTCGCCAAAGAGGTTGTACACTTGTTGCATCTCTTTTTTACTCTACATGTTATATATATTGTCCACTGAGCACTCGTAGTAACGGGAAATACGATTATTTTATCCTACTATATGACAAGCAGTGAAGTACCAGGCAACTTAGCTATCCGTGATGGACTCTCTTGAATGCCATCATTATTTATCTCTGCGCGTTTGAGTTGTGCATTTGCCGATGGGCCTGGGAGTTGAGCTAGTATGGCAGTGGCCTGGGTCCAAAGTAATAGAGGTAGCACAAAAACATTTTTTCAGTGTAGGATTTTCCTTGCTCAAGCCTGCCTCCTAGAATCGCCAGGGCTTGAAAGGAAAAGTGAATGAAAAACATCGGAATTGGAAAGTTTCCTATGGTACTACTTTTCATGAATTTGGTGCAAAGGAATAGAGCAAAGGAAAACTGTGGGATTTGTTCCTTTAGTGTCTCCTTGAAAGAAAAACCGTAGGAATTCTAATTTCCACTTCTCCTCCTTTTCATATTCCTATTCATCAAGCACAAGACTAAGAGATAGTAGCATAATAGCATTATAACCGTACATTTTCTTGTGGTTTGACTTAATCTCACCATGCTTTTTTGCATCCTGTGGTCTTCCAATTGTTGTAAATCAAACACCCAGATTGGCAGAAATCCTGTGTTTTTAAATTCTCTGTTTTGCACGTGCATTCCTATCCTATTCATGTCTATTCCTATCCCTACATTGTTAGAATCCTCAAATTCAAACAAGCCCTTACTCAATTACTTCTATTACAGATATGTGTCACAGAAAACCTTTTGTGGTTTGTCCTGCTCCTGCGGCGCTGTGTTCCACCCAGCTCAGCTACTCCAACGACGGAAGGGTTCACCACAGCAGGGATCCGCTCTCCAAACTGTCTTCCGCCGCCTCCGATCTTCTTCCTCGCCACCGGCAGCCACGACAACTGCATTGCCATCATCAACTGAGCAGATGACCTTGAGGACTACACGGGTTCGCAAGAGAGGTCGCACTCTTCCGTGTCTACTTACGTTATGTGTCGCATAATATGATGACATGCTACATTATCATCGTGTTCACCTATTAGACTCCGAGTCAGGTCCAAACTAATGCTGAAACTTGAGTTTTCAAATGGTTGTGGGGTACATATTGGGGCAGCAATTAGTACTATCTGTCTACTATCTAGTTAATCTCCGGTGTCTACTATGAGTTTCATGTTGGGTGCAAACAAACATTAAAGCAGTCATTATCTGTATTTTTTAACTAAAGCTATTATCTGCCTGCTATCATTTGTTTTGGGTCTATCCACAGTTTGCTACCATCACTCTGTATTTGCGCATGCACTCCTTACATAATCTCACTATGTTTTATTCCTATGCATGCCAGTTATTGTACACAATGGAATTGATCATGTAGAGCAAAAGAGACGAGCCTTGCGTGGCAATAAAATTGCATAGAGACGTCGTTCCATGGTGGGTGCAAAGGCATTCCCCCTCCACCCATTTCAGATCGTAATCAAGAGGAAGATAACTGTTCTGAGGGGGATTCGGAAGGAGAAGACCACTCCTATTTACCCCATGAGGTCTTCGCTCTAACTTGGCATGCTGATGTTGGTAATATCATGCATATGGTGCCTTCAATTGCTTACTATATACATTAAAGATGTCATCTGCTTAGTTTACACATGCTTTGTGTCAATGCCATCTGTTTAGTTTCTTTATCGTATATGTGAATCATGCAATGCCATCTTGTCTAGCCAGGCATCCTGTATGTGAATTTTGCAATGCCACCCTGGTTAGCCAGTCATCTTATATGTGAATTATGTCATGCCATCATTTTTTTATTACGCGTTAAATTTGTCAACAATTTTAGTACATTCAATTACTCTTCATGTGCATCAGCCATTCGGCATGGTCGTGAAAAAAAAATCTGGAGTGGAAACAAGGTCTTCAGAGCGGACAATGCTATCTGACGAAGCGCATGTCTTGCTGGTTACCGATAGCTCCTCAGAGGAGGATTTAGATACAGATGACCAGTCGTATTCCCCCCCCCCCGAGGTGCATGCCCTAACTTGGCAGGGTTATGTTGCTCATATCGTGCGTATGGTATCTTGCATTGATATGTCATTTGCTTAGTTTAGACATGCTTTGTGTGAATGCCACCTGTTTAGTGTATAATTACCATATATTTGAATTAGGCAATGCCATCTTGTTGCAAGACATTATATATGTGAATTATGCAATGGTATCTTCTTGCAAGGCATTATGTATGTGAATTATGAAATGCCATGCTGTTTAGGCAAGCGTCATATATGTGAATTATATCATGCTGTCCTTTTTTTGTATTTCTCATTGCTTTTGTCAACAATGTTTGTATATTCAACTGCTCTTCCTGTGCATCAGCCATTTGAATTGGTGATGGAGAAATCTGGAGTGAAAACAAGGTCTTCAGAGCAAACAATGCTACCTGCTAAAGCAGATATCTTGTTGGTTACAGATAGCTCTTCAGAGGAGGATTCAGAGGCAGATGACTAGTCCTATTATCCCCCTGAGGTGTATGCTCAAACTTGGCAGGGTTATATTACTCATATAATGCATATGTTGTTTTGTAATGCTTAGTTTTTACATCATATACACAATATTGAATGCCATCTCCTTAGTTGACACATCATATATGCGATTGTCCTCTGCTCACTTCCTTGGTATATAAATCATATATTTGAATTATGTCATGCCATGATGTTTACATAGACAGCATGTATCTGAATTATGGCATGCCAACCCATTTTCTAAAGACATAATATAGTTATATCATCTCATCATGTTTACATAGTCATCATATTTTAAATTATGTCATTCTATCCATGAATTATATCATGCCATCATGTTTCCATCAACGGCATGTTTGTGATTTATGGCATGCCAACCACTTTAATAGACACATCGTATAGTTATATCATGTCATCCTGTTTACATAGTCATCATATTTTGAAGTATGTCATTCTATCATGTTTAGTTAGCCATCATACATGTGAAATTGTGTCATGCTATCCTGTTTAATTAGCCATCATATATGTGAAATTATGTCGTCCTATTCTGTTTGCTTAGACAATATAAATGTGAATTATTTCATGCCCTGTTTTCGTCCCTACTATCCATTGCACCTGTCTATCTTACAATGTCTGTACATTCAATTACTTTTCTTGTTTATCAGCCATTTCAATTGGAGGGAGTGATGGCAGTATCTGTGGGAGTAAAAACATGGTCTTCAGAAAAGATCGTGCTACCTGTCGATGCAGATAGAACCACGGTTGTACTTGCCCAAGAACCAGCCCTACCACACATAACCCACACACATGCAGATTGTACCCCTACCCAGTTGGACAGAGAACCAGCTACACCCCTTCTAACCCCAACCCCAGCAGATAGACACCCAGTTCCCGTTGACACAGCACCGTCTCCACCACAGAGCACCCAAACACGAGCAGTTAGTAAGGCAACTGCAGTGCCCAAATCATGAGGACCACCACTCCGAACCCGAAGTCAACGCTTAAAGCAGAAGAAGAATTGTTCTCAGGTCAGGTTCTGTAGCTATGGTTCATACTACTTTGCTCTTGCATCACTGTATTTACTGATACCAACTAAT
The DNA here is from genome assembly GCA_034509565.1 of Triticum monococcum. NCBI lineage: Eukaryota > Viridiplantae > Streptophyta > Magnoliopsida > Poales > Poaceae > Triticum > Triticum monococcum. The sequence goes on along the minus strand of CM067843.1, from coordinate 744,632,882 downwards.
ATCAAATTTGAAGGATGCAATTGAAACTCCAATGGCGCAACAGGTATGTTTTAAACATGTTTCTTCAACATGTTTGGTTGTTTGCTATTGTAACTTGCTCTATGTTGATTTCAGTTTCAATTCAATACACAGTTATGTTGTCATGCCATGCACATTACAAGTGTTGTTATTGTTGTGTAGTTTCCCACACTTATATTCTATCTATCCTGCTTTGTCTTAAATAGATATGATTCGAACTGTATCTATCTTGATTTGGCAACATAAACTAGAATGATATAGACCATACAGTGACCACACTACATAGATATGTTTGTTTCATGCTGTTATCCTGTCCACCTTACTACTGAACTGGTTTACCAAAATGAATTTCATATAATACATTGTAAACCTGAGATGTGTTTGTTTGTTTCTCTTTTAGAACACGGATAAAATATTGGAGAAGAGTACCCTGTTATGCAATGCTAAAGGAAGTAATGCAGATAAGGTTCAAGATAGTGAACTATATTGAAAGCTGATAAAAACTATATTGAAGACACTGAGACAACCCCAAAGTCTTGTCTTGATGTAGTGTTCGAGTTACTGGCTACCACTGCTGGCACTAGCTCTTCGAACTCATTACCTGAATCAGTTCGACTTCTTGAGTCTCAACTTCAAGTTGAAAGACATCGATCAGATGTTATGCGGTAGGAAGCCAAAGGACTAATGAAGTCCCTGCAGAATTCAGATGCATACTTTCTGGTGCAACAACAAGCGCTGGAGGACTTAAGCGCCAAACAAGAGAAAGTTAATAAGCTTGCTAAGCATCTTGCCAGCATTATGGGTACCCAGGATATTGTTTCTTGAGCTCTTCTGAAGTGGTTTCAGTTCTGTACTTGTTTTGCGGCGGCGTTTATATGTTGTTGTGTTCCCTATATTTGCACTGGTGGCGAACTTTGATGCCCAGTGGATGTAATATGTGTAATAGCCGTGATAGCCTAGTGTAAGTTGCTTGATTAATTATTTCCTTGTTGTCTTGTTTATTTGTTTTCTTGTAGTCAGTGCAGTTCTTTTTCTGCAGTTTGCTAGTGGCTGCAATAACCTATTTTTTAAAACTAGGCCACAATAACCATGTGCTAATATTTACTGTAGTGACACTGGGCCTCCTACAGGCCATAGAAACAGCGGGCCTTCTACGGGCCGTATAAACAGCGGGCCTTCTACGGGCTGTAGAAACAATGGGCCTTCTACGGGCCGTATCATCAATGGGCCTTATACAGGCCGTATGATCGATTGGGAAAACATGGGCCAAACAGACCGCATTCTGGCCGTAAACTGGCTAGAGTTGGAATCATTCGTTCATGGGCCGACCATAACGGGCCATCGTTAATAGGCCGTATTTGATGACGCTATGAAAACGGCCCAACATATTAATGGACTACAAACGGGCCGACTGTAACCACAGGCTGAATTTGGCCCACAAGCAGAAAATGATAGTAACGGGCCGTAAGTAAAAGAATGCTGGAAAATAGCCCATGAATAAATGGGCTCTGAGAAGGCTGAAAGGTAACATGGGCTGGAAATGGCCCAACGGAATAACAGGTCGCTAATGGGTATAAAGTGATACACTGTTCTTTACGGGCCAGTTTCACCACGGGCCGTTAATGGGTGTAAAGTGATACACTGTTCATTACGGGCCAGTTTCACCACGGGTCGTTAATAGGCCAAGAGTTACATAGGGCCTCATATGGGCCGAAAGACGTCATGGGCCATACATGGGCCAGAAGTGAAAACGGGTTGGAATCATATTGGATGGCCCAGATGATGCTACTGGGCCTAATTCGAATAGGGCGTAACGGGCCTTGGGTTAGCGGGCTATAAATGGGCTATATGCAAACATGCCGTTAATAGGCTTTCCATGGGCTGGCCCGCCACGTTTTGACCAAGTCAAATGGGCCGGCCTTTTCACAGGAATGGGCCTCTGTTGGTCCATGCCATGTGTTGACGTATCATAGGCGCCTTCTGTCCAATGAGTGGATGACATCTGTCCCAGCGATGAGCCGACACGTGTTTCCTCCAGCCGATGATGATTTTACACGTGGAAAATCCCCATTGGTCGGGGCTGTTAACGGTGTTCCCTTATGGTGGATGCCACGTGTTGGTCACCCTTGACGAAAGCACTTCTGTGACGCGCGATTTATCGTCATGGAAGTGGACACTTCCGTGATGATAATTTTGGTAATGTCATGGAACACTTCTACGACAGCACATGTATGACTATCTTGATTCTGTCATAAAATCGTCATGGATGTACATGCATGACAGAAAACGCGACCTACTGTGACAAACACGTATCATCACGGAAGTGTATTTTTTTTGTAGTGAAAGACTCAAATAATACAAGACACTCAAAGCAAAATACATATCTTGTCGTGAATAAAAATATAGCTCCAAGTAAACTTACCGATAGAAGTAGACGAAAGAGGGGATGCCTTCCGGGGCATCCCCAAGCTTAGGCTCTTCCAACTCCTTGTTCCATAATCCATCAAATCTTTACCCAACACTTGAAAACTTCACAACACAAAACTTAAAGTAGAAAATCTCGTGAGATCCATTAGCGAAAGAAAACAAAAGACCACTTCAAGGTACTGTAATGAACTCATTCTTTATTTATATTGGTGTTAAACCTACTGTATTCCAACTTCTCTATGGTTTATAAACTATTTTACTAGCCATAGATTCATCAAAATAAGCAAACAACACACGAAAAACAGAATCTGTCAAAAACAGAACAGTCTGTAGTAATCTGTAGCTAGCGCAAGATATGGAACCCCAAAAATTCTAAAATAAATTTCTGGACGTGAGAAATTTATCTTGTAATGATCTTCAAAAAGAATTAACTAAATAGCACTTTCCAAATAAAAATGGCAGCAGTTCTCGTGAGCACTAAAGTTTCTGTTTTTTACAGCAAGATATCAAGACTTTCCCCAAGTCTTCCCAATGGTTCTACTTGGCACAAACACTAATTAAACACAACCAAAATAGAGGCTAGATAAATTATGTATTACTAAACAGGAGCAAAAATCAAGGAATAAAAATAAAATTGGGTTGCCTCCCAACAAGCGCTATTGTTTAACGCCCCTAGCTAGGCATAAAAAGCAAAGATAGATCTAAGTATTGCCATCTTTGGTAGGCAATCCATAAGTAGCTCTCATAATAGATTCATAAGGTAATTTAATTTTATTTCAAGGAAAGTGTTCCATGCCTTTCCTTAACGGAAATTGGAATCTAATATTTCCTTCCTTCATATCAATAATTGCACCGATCATTGTAAGGAAAGGTCTACCAAGAATAATAGGACATGAAGGATTGCAATCTATGTCAAGAACAACAAAATCTATGGGAACATAATTCCTATTTGCAACAATAAGAACATCATTAATTCTTCCCATATGTTTCTTAATAGTGGAATCCGCAAGGTGTAAGTTTAGAGAGCAATCATCAAAATCACGGAAACCTAACAAATCACACAAAGTCTTTGGAATCGTGGAGACACTAGCACCCAAATCACATAAAGCATAGAACTCATGATCTTTGTTCTTAATTTTAATAGTTGGTTCCCACTCATCATAAAGTTTTCTAGGGATAGACACTTCCAATTCAAGTTTTTCTTCAGAAGATTGCATCAAGGAATCAACGATATGTTTAGTAAACGCTTTATTTTGACTATAAGCATGAGGAGAATTTAGCACGGATTGCAACAAGGAAATACAATCAATCAAAGAGCAATTTTCATAATTAAATTCCTTGAAATCCAAAATAGTGGTTTTAGCAACATCTAGGGTTTTAATTTCTTCCATCCCACTTTCATCACTTTTAGCATCAAGATCTAAAAACTCCAAATTTTTGGAACGCCTTCTAGGTATAGGTGGATCATATTCAGTCCCATTATTAAGATTCATATTGCAAAACAAAGATTTAATAGGGGACACATCAATAACTTTTAGATCTTCATCTTTATTTTCATAGGAACTAGAAGAACACGCTCTTATAAAGGCATCTTTCTTAGCACGCATCCTAGCGGTTCTTTCTTTGCACTCATCAATGGAAATTCTCATGGCTTTGAGAGACTCATTGATATCATGCTTAGGTGGAATAGATCTAAGTTTAAAAGAATCAACATCAAAAGAAATTCTATCAATGTTCCTAGTCAAATCATCAATTTTAAGCAATTTTTCTTCAATCAAAGCATTGAAATTCTTTTGCGAAGTAATAAATTCTTTAATATTAGATTCAAAATCAGAGGGCATCTCATTATAATTTCCATAAGAATTGTTGTAGGAATTACCATAATTATTAGAGGAATTACTAGGATAAGGCCTAGGATTAAAATTTCCTCTATACGCGTTGTTACCAAAATTATTCCTACCAACAAAATTCACATCCATAGATTCATTATTATTCTAAATCAAAGTAGACAAGGGCATATCATTAGGATCAGAAGAAACACTCTTACTAGCAAATAATTTCATAAGTTCAAACATCTTTCCACTCAAAACATTAATTTCTTCTATCGCATGCAACTTTTTATTAGTAGATCTTTCAGTATGCCATTGAGAATAATTAACCATAATATTATCTAGGAGTTTAGTAGCTTCTCCTAAAGTGATTTCCATAAAAGTGCCTCCCGCGGACGAATCTAAAAGATTTCTAGAAGCAAAATTCAATCTGGCATAAAATTTTTGTATAATCATCCACAAATTCAAACCATGAGTAGGGCAATTACGTATCATTAATTTCATCCTCTCCCAAGCTTGTGCAACATGTTCATGATCAAGTTGCTTAAAATTCATAATATCGTTTCTAAGGGATATGATCTTAGCGGGAGGGAAATACTTAGAGATAAACGCATCTTTGCACTTGTTCCAAGAATCAATACTATTTTTAGGCAAAGACGAAAACCAAGCTTTAGCATGATCTCTAAGCGAAAAAGGAAATAACTTCAATTTAACAATGTCATTATCCACATCTTTCTTCTTTTGCGTATCACACAAATCAACGAAGCTATTTAGATGGGTAGCGGCATCTTCACTAGGAAGGCCGGAGAACGGATCTTTCATAACAAGATTCAGCAAAGTGGCATTAATTTCACAAGATTCGGCATCGGTAAGAGGAGCAATCGGAGTGCTAATAAAACCATTGTTGTTGGTATTGGTAAAGTCACACAATTTAGTGTTATCTTGAGCCATCGTGGCAAGCAAGCAATCCAACACACAAGCAAACAAAAACCAAGCGGGAAAAAGAGGCAAATAGAGAAAGAGAGGGAGGATAGAGAGAGAGGGTGAATAAAATGGCAAGGGTGAAGTGGGGGAGAGGAAAACGAGAGGCAAATGGTAAATAATGTAATGCGGGAGATAAGGATTTTGATGGGTACATGGTATGTTGACTTTTGCGTAGACACCAGAAATGGCTCATTGTTGGAAGTCAAATCTTGACTTGCACGAACCTCCCCGGCAACGGCGCCAGAAATTCTTGTTGCTACCTCTTGATCACTGCGTTGGATTTCCCCGAAGAGGAAAGGATGATGCAGCAAAGTAGCGTAAGTATTTCCCGCAGTTTTTGAGAACCAAGGTATCAATCCAGTAGGAGGTTGCGCGCGCGTCCCCTAGTACCTGCACAAAGCAAATAACTTCTCGCAACCAACGCGATAAGGGGTTGTCAATCCCCTCACGGTCACTTACGAGAGTGAGATCGGATAGATATGATAAGATAATATTTTTGGTATTTTTATGATAAAGATGCAAAGTATATAAAGGCAAAGTAAAAAGCAAAGGAAATAACTAAGTATTGGAAGATTAATATGATGAAGATAGACCCGGGGGCCATAGGTTTCACTAGTGGCTTCTCTCAAGAGCATAAGTATTCTACGGTGGGTGAACAAATTACTGTTGAGCAATTGACAGAATTGAGAAAAGTTATGAGAATATCTAGGTATGATCATGTATATAGGCATCACGTCTGAGACAAGTAGACCGACTCCTGCCTGCATCTACTACTATTACTCCACTCATCGATCGCTATCCAGCATGCATCTAGAGTATTAAGTTAATGACAATAGAGTAACGCCTTAAGCAAGATGACATGATGTAGAGGGATAAATTCATGTAATATGATAAAAATCCCATCTTGTTATCCTCGATGGCAACAATACAATACGTGCCTTGCTGCCCCTACTGTCACTTGGAAAGGACACCGCAAGATTGAACCCAAAGCTAAGCACTTCTCCCATTGCAAGAAAGATCAATCTAGTAGGCCAAACCAAACTGATAATTCGAAGAGACTTGCAAAGATAACAAATCATACATAAAAGAATTTAGAGAAGATTCAAATATTGTTCATAGATAGACTTGATCATAAACCCACAATTCATCAGTCTCAACAAACACACCGCAAAAAGAAGATTACATCGAATAGTTCTCCACAAGAGAGGGGCAGAACATTTTATTGAGATCCAAAAAGAGAGAAGAAGCCATCTAGCTAATAACTATGGACCCAAAGGTCAGAGGTAAACTACTCACACTTCATCAGAGAGGCTATGGTGTTGACGTAGAAGCCCTCCGTGATGGATACCCCCTCCAGCGGAGCACCGGAACAGGCCCCAAGATGGGATCTCATGGATACAGGAAGTTACGGTGGTGGAATTAGGGTTTTGGCTCTGTATCTGATCGTTTGGGGGTATGTAGGTATATATAGGAGGAAGGAGTGCGTCGGTGGAGCAATAGGGGCCCCACAAGGGTGGAGCGCATGCCTGGGGGGTAGGCGCGCCCCCTACCTCGTGGCCTCCTCCTTTGTTTCTTGACGTAGGGTCCAAGTCTCCTGGATCATGTTCGATGAGAAAATCACGTTCCCGAAGGTTTCATTCCGTTTGGACTCCGTTTGATATTCCTTTTCTTTGAAACCCTAAAATAGGGAAAAATCAGCAATTCTGGGCTGGGCCTCCGGTTAATACGTTAGTCCCAAAAATAATATAAAAGTGGAAAATAAAGCCCAATAATGTCCAAAATAGTAGATAATATAGCATGGAGTAATAAAAAATTATAGATACGTTGGAGACGTATCAAATAACCCGCCTAACATGGAAGATACGGACAGCCCTAGTTGATACATGAGCCATTCGAGCATACAAAACATGATATTTATTTGAAGGTTTAGAGTTTGGCACATACAAATTTACTTGGAACGACAGGTAGATACCATATATAGGTAGGTATGGTCACTACAAGAAATATGTCAACTTGTGACCTTGACTATTGGTCACTGAAAGGTCATTGTTTTTCATTTACGACCCTTTTGTGACCAAAAACAGAAGGTCAAAAGCTGGCGGTCGTAAACTGAAATCAGAGAAGGTCGTAGACGTTTACGACCAAAACAGAAGGTCGTTGAACCCATGACCTTTTGTTTTGGTCACTAGCTGTCTGTCCAGGCCACGTCGGATCTGACGTGGCAATCTGACTTGGAAAAATTGCGACCAATTCAAAAGGTCACTGACAAGATTCAGCCCGGTCCGATTAGGTGTTTTACATTGGCCGAGCCCAATAATTCAACCTATTTGTGTTTTTTCTATCAATTTTTGGTCGGGTTCATGGGCCAAGCCCTACAATTTGGCCTTTTTATTTTCTGGGCCTAGGCCATTTTGCATTCTGTTTCATTCAGCCTTTTGTTTTTGTTTTTCGTAAATGCACCATATTCCAGTCCACTATTGTTTGGGCCATAGCCTTTTTAGAGCCCAAATATTATTCGATCCAATAGACGAACATTCAACCTTTTTCATTCACAGATTTCAATTTTACACATTTCAACAGCAAACAATCAATAATTCTCACAATTAAATGATCAAATCCAAAAATCACTCTATGAAACTCAGAACAGCACATCTGCACGATCCATCAAGTGTACATACAGTCAGTAACAAATACAGAGGCACCAAAACTATTGTGCACATCTCCAGGCTTCTTCTGATCTTCGGTCACAGCAGCAGCCACCTCGGCCGCTTGGCTCGCATTGGAGGAACTTGTTGGTCGTGTTCGCTGTTATAGTCAAGCAGCAGCCTCTTATACTCGAAGGCCTATAAAATAAAATGGATAATTTTGATTGATTACTATAGGTGTAGCACATTTTCTGGAAGAGGCATAAACATGAAATGAAATAGATGTAGTGTCATCACTACATGAATGGAGCATTATACTTGTGTCGGGGGTGCTGATCCCTCGGACACCTATGGGGATCGGCGGACCGAGCCCCTTTTCGGTTCGGCAGGGGGCGGAGAAAGCACAAAGAGCAGATCGAGGCGAAGTGCATGAGCAACGCGATCAGTTTACCTAGGTTCGGGCCGCATGGATGCGTAAAACCCTACTCCTGCTTTGTGGTTGTATTGATTTCTTGCTCAGGAGCGCGGTGTGCTACAGTACACTCCAGCAACTAGCTAGACCGAGCGTGAGAATGATTGTCTGACCCCCTCAACGTTGCGCATGGGCCTCCTTTTATATGTCTAAGGGGTCACCGACAGGTGGCAACATAGATGAGGGCAAAAATGGAAAAGGCGTGGTGGTTGGCACCACCGCCTACTATAGAGTTATCATACCTAAACCTGACGGCAGGGGACAAAGGCATTAAATGCCTGTCTGCATCGCCTAGACGGTGTAGAAAGGGACCGCCAGGGACGCCACTGCTTGCCATGATGGCAATCTTGTCAGCGCCGCTTGCCACCGTGTACCTCTGGCTGCACAGCTTCCCGCCATGTATGCTCTGGAAGGGTCCCAGAGCGACAGGTTGGTGGATGCGCTGGAGCGCAGGTACAGGGTGGAGGCTTGCCGCGGCAAGTGTCTTGCCGCGGCCGTTATCTTGTTGCATCCGGGAGCTTGTCGCTCACCGAGCCTTGGTTGGCCTTCCCGGCAAGCTCCTCTTGCCGGGGTTTTGTCTCCTTCCCGGCAAGCTCCTCTTGCCGGGGTCTTGGATACTTTGTTCTTGAATGGCTCTAAAGGAACCACGGAGGACATTGGCGGTCACCCAGCAAGCCTTGCCACGGGACGCTGCGACTGCCCGTGCACAAGTTCGGGATACTAAGGTACCCCTACTTTAGTACACCGACAGGATCCCCCGGGCCTGGGCCATACATGGTGTCGAGCGCTGTTGGGCCAGGCCCAAAACAGGGCACGGGCACGCGCGGCCTAGGTTATGCCGTATCTTACTCCGCATCCACCGCGCCCTCTCCGAACGGCACGCGTCGGGCGCGGTGTCGTGGGAGAGATCGTGGGCAGTTTCTTTATTAGGAAAGGCGGAACGTCCGCCACCTCCCCCTTTATAAGCAAGGGGAAGCAGGGGTAGTGCGCCCACTCGCCCCCTTTCCTCTCCAATCTGAGAAGCCTTCGCCCCGCCTCTGTCTTCTCAAAGCAGCAAGAGAGCAACGCCCCGCCCCCCCCCCCCCCCATTGCCACCAGCACCACCAACGCCGTCGACCTCCTCCACCACTTCCGCCATGGCTCTGAAAGCCTACAAGGGGAAGGCTGTGAAGTCGACCGAGGCGCAGCGGCTTGTAGCGCTATGGAAGGAGCGGGCCATCTTCCCCCCCAAGCTTGCCACGAAGGAGCTGAGGGAGTACTACTACCTCTTCTGGTCGACGGAGACGCGAGCACACCCGAGCACCAAGGTACTCCCAGCCACTGCTCACAAAATGGCTCCGCAAGGATATCCCTTCTTCGCCGTGTTCTTCTACTGCGGGCTCTGCCCGCCTTTCTCTGAATTCTTTTGTGATATCATGAACACCTACGGCCTCTGCCTCCTTGATTTCACTCCCAATGCCGTCCTGACCATGGCAGTTTTCGCACATCTTTGCAAAAATTTCGTCGGAGTCCACCCAAACGTAGCCCTCTTCCGCCATTTCTTCATGCCCCGAGTAGAGAGCGGAGAGCCCCTATTTGGCGGAATCGCCTGGATCTCAAGGGCCGGCAAGAAGGACTCGTATCTGGAGGGCAAATTCCATGGCAAGTGGGAGGAGTGGAGAGCAGATTGGTGTTGGATTGTTGAGGAGAACCCGCAGCCATTTACCGCCCGGCACCAAGTAGCAGCAGCACGCGGCAACGACTGGAGCTACGTGGCCCCGAAGGACAGCAGGCTGAGGATTGCCGTCACCAGGATCCAATGCCTCAGGCTTGCCGGACTCACTGTAGGCGCCGTTGGCGCAGACTTCCTTCGCCGCCGCATCGCCCCCCTGCAGGAACGAGGGAGGCCCGCCTGGGAGTTCAAGAACGCGGCGGATATCATGAGGCTGCGCCCGGGCCTCAACTACAACTTCACTGTCTTGGAGCTCAATGCAATGCTGCAGGAGCTCTTCAAACATGATCCTGATCACCCAGAGGTCTTTAGGTTGCCGCAGGGCGTCGTCCCGCCGTGCAACAATTCTGCGCTTGACCGCATCAGGGCAATGATGCCGCTGTGCGACTCGCATGGAATTGTGCCAACTTGGCAAGAGCCTGAAGATGACATCATGCAGCAGTTCTTCGACAACTTGGTAGAAGTGCCGATCCGCCCCGACGAGAAGGATGGCCTCACTCGCGACACCACTGAGGCGGAGTTGAAGCGCATTGCCACCAGGCTGGAAGAGGCAGTGGCAGACGCAGCGGCAGGCGAGTTCAGTTTCACTTTGGAGGAGGCAGAGGTAGAAGACGCGGCAAACCGTGCCGAGCGAGAAGAGATTGCCGGCAAGAAAGAGCTTGCCCGGCAAGAGGAGCCTGCCGGCAAGAAAGATCTTGCCGGGCGCGACGCCGAGCCAAGCGAGCCTGCCAAGGATACGAGCGGCTCGCTAGAGATCGACTCCTCTTCCTCCTCATCTTCGGACAGTACGCCGCAAGCAGAGCCTCCATCTCCACAAAGAAGGCGTCTTCGCAAGGCCGGGGACGTGGCGAGGCGGTAGGCGAGCCGACAGTCGCCGCGCCGCGCGACACGCTCCACCGCGGCAAGCACTGTTGCCGCGGGAGCGCCTCACGCTGCTGCGGCAACTGGAGCAGGGTCTTCTCGGACCACTGCTTCTGTTCCCGCCAAGCGGCCCAGATAGCCTACTCCTCCACCTTCCCGCGCCGGACGCGAGCCAGACTTTGACTTCTCCGCGTTCAGCTCAGACAAGGAAGAAGAAGAAGAGTAAGATCCACTTGTTGTACTAGCAGTCCTCTAGTTCTTGCTGTTTTTGTCTTGCATCTCACTTGCTTTTCTCTGAATCTGTTCCTTTTTAGGACTCTGGCCGAGAGAGCGGCAAAGAGAGCCAAGGCGTCGGTGATTGTCATCGAGGACGAACCCACTGTGTCAGCAGGCGACGCGCCCGAGACAACCTTGTCGAACCCGGCGGCTGATCTCCAGAGCAGTGCCCAGCGTAAGTATCTTGTTTGCTTTTCGCTGTTGGGCACGCACGTAGATTCTTGCTTTGCTGATATCTGTTTGCTGACATGTGTAGGAGCAGAGCAGACCCACCAGGAGCGCCCGGAGGCCGCCCCCGAGGCGCCAAGGGAGAGTCCTCCGGCAAGGGAGAGCTCTCCGGCAAGGGAGGGGTCTCTGGCAAGGGACAGCACCAGCGGCCCCATGGCAGCGGAGACCACGACTGCAGAACCTGGCACAGGTACTCTCCTTGCTCCAAAACTTCCCTTGGCTTCTTCTTCTTTCTTTTTCTTTGGATATTTGCTTAATTCTTCTCCCCTTCCCGGTTGTCAGATCCATCTGCTGCTGAGCCGATGGAGACTGAAGTTGCCACCGACGACTCTGTTGCCGCTGAGGAAGGGGCCAGCGCTGACGAGCCCGCCGGCGAAGAGGCCGCCAGGGCTGCCGCTGTAGAGGCAGGCGGGGGATCGGGCGATCGTACTGACAACCCTGAGGCCGTAGGAGCACCAGGCGCTGCACCGACTGCCGATCCCTCCGCCGCTGCCGCAGCGCCGGGCTCCGAGGAGGCCCAGCCTGGCGTCTACTTGAAGGCCGGCGCCGACATCTTCATCAACCTCCCCTGGGCGTCAAGCTCCAGGGCGCCGGTCGAGGGAGAGATCTTCGACGGAGAAGTGCTTGCCTCCGCTGGGCTGGCGCTTGTCGACGCGCCAAGCAGCAGCAGCAGCGAGCCGGAGGAGGAGCGGCTGCTGCGGAAACTTGTGTCACTCTACCGCGCCCGGCAGGCCAAACTGGAGTCCCGCGAGGCGCTTGTCGTGAAGGCGGGAATTGACATCGAGAAGCGCGCGGAGGAGCTCCGGGGTCAAAATCAAGAAGCTCTCCGGTCCTTGGCAGCGGAGTGGGAGCAGCTTGCCGAGGAGCAGAGGGCCTTCCTCCTCGAGAAGGCCGAAATCGAAGAGCAACATAGACTTGCCGCTGAGAAGCTGGCCGTGCAGGAGGAGGAGCTGGTGCAGCGGAAAGTTGATCTTGACAGCCACGAGGTGGAGCTTGTCGCGCGTGAGAGAACAGTTGGTGGAGCTCTCAAACAAGCCGAAGACGCTGCCGCAGCTGCCGAGGCCGCCAAGAAAGAGCTGGAGACGAAGGTGGCGCAGCTAGAGGCGGATCTCAAGGCGAGTGGCGACGAGCTTGCCGCGCTCAAGCTTGAGCGAGAGAAAGACGCCAACAGCTACTCGGAGCTGCAGGCCCATCTCGTCGAGAAGGGCAAGGAGCTTGACGCCGCCAAGGATTTCGATGCGGATCTTGAGTCGAAGCTGGCTACTTTGACCAAGACACTGGACAGCGCCAAGGAGCAAGAGATGGCCCTGAAGGAGGAAGTCAAGGCCGGCAAGGCACTGCTAGCGAGTGTTGCCGTCGTCCAGAGCACATTCTGGGAGAATGTGGAGCACTGGACGGAGGGGCTCGTGGATGTTGCCGCCGACATCGACAAGGAGCTGGCGCAGCTGGGAATGGGGGATCTCGGTACTCCTCCGACGAGAACCTCTAACCCAGCGCCAAGCTCACTTCGTTCTTCAAGGGCGTGGCGACGGCACTCCGGCGACTCCGGGAAGGGATCCCGAAGCAGCTTGTCGACGAGTCGCGCAAGATCTGCACGGGAGCTCTTCAGAAGGTGCTGATGAAGGTGGCGTTCCACAATCCGGGCCTCAACCTCACCAACGTCCTCAGGTCCTTGCCGCCGGATGCTGATCTGGAGGCGCTGAAGACCCTTGCCGCACCCATTGTGGACAGGGTGAGCGGGATCAAGAGGGTCGAGGGCGACCACGTAGACTAGGCTGCCCATTTTCTTCTTTTCTTGTCGCTTCTGGTCATGTCATGAGAACAATTTATTAGAGCCGCGACAAGCTTATCTTCTAACATAACTTTATTCTGTGCAATGATTGCAATGTTATTTCCTTTACTTGACTCCTTCCTTTGTATGTTTTTACCCTACGCTTTTAGGGAACTTGCCGGCGTAGGCACCTTTGCCGCGAGCGCTGAGTGCGGAACGTCAGCAGCCTGCTGGCGGTGCCGCAGCCGACAAGAAACCTTGTCGCAGCTCACTTAAGTTGTTGAGCGGACTCGAAACAACAGTAAGGGCGCAACTAGCTACGAGTTGGTTCCTCCGTGCACAGGTTTTCCATACAAAGCACGGTCGTTCAAGGAAAATAAGTTAAAAATTTAAAGAATCTGATTGCTCAAACTTTGGCAACTTATCTTTTCTGTTGTTTGCTTCCCGGCAAGGTGAAACCTTCTTGAGCCTGGTCCATACCGTATCTTCTCCTTTCCCCCCGGCAAACTTGTGCGCGAGGGAACATTGCTTTCCTTGAGAAAAAAGAAAGAGGAGAAAATAAAGATATGGAGCCTTATGGCTCGTTGTTGCTTACCGGGGGTAAGTGCTACAGAAAGTGTCAGATAACACATGCAAATAATAAAAAGCATGAAATCGACAAGGTGTGCGGAGCACATAAGCTTTATGCACGGGATCTGCGCCCAGCTTTGTACAAAGGATTACATGCAACAGCGACAAGACTTGTACAAAAGGTGGTTGCCGGAACGGGTTCCGGCAACCGCGCCCTATGGGTAAAACTTGTGAAGATGCTCAATATTCCAGGAGTTGCTCACTGGTGTGCCATCTTCGGTCTCAAGGCGGACAGCGCCAGGCCTAGTGACTCGTTTCACCCCTTAAGGGTCTTCCCACTTCGGCGTCAACTTGTTGGAATTCTTGGCGGATTGAACGCGCCGAAGAACAAGGTCGCCTTCCTCGAGACTTCTGGCATTAACTTTGCGGCTATGGTAGCGGCGCAAAGCTTGCTGGTAGCGAGCGGCTCGCACAGCAGCCTGAAGACGGTCTTCCTCAAGGAGCAGCGCGTCATCTTGTCGCAGCTGCTCCTGCTCAAGCTCATCGTAAGCAAGCACTCGAGGTGACCCGTATACGACTTCCGTGGGGAGAACTGCCTCCGCTCCATAGACTAGAGCGAAGGGTGTCTGGCCAGTGGCTCGATTTGGCGTCGTCCTGATCGACCAAAGAACCACCGGCAGCTCCTCGATCCAGTTTCTTCCGCACTTGTGCAGCCTGTCGAAAGTTCTGGTCTGGGGCCCGCGCAGCACTTCAGCATTTGCCCTCTCCGCTTGACCGCTGCTTCTTGGGTGAGCAACAGAAGCGAAGCAGACCTTGGCGCCAAGATCTTGGACGTACTGCATGAAGGTGCGGCTCGTAAATTGTGTACCGTTGTCGGTGATTATCCTGTTAGGGATCCCAAAATGGCAAACAATCGACCTGAAGAACTTGACTGCTGACTGTGCTGTCACCTTCCTCACTGGTTCCACTTCCGGCCACTTTGTGAACTTGTCGATTGCAACGTACAAGTACTCAAAGCCCCCGACTGCTCGGGGAAAGGGGCCGAGGATATCGAGCCCCCAGACCGAAAATGGCCAGGATAAAGGGATCGTCTGGAGAGCTTGAGCTGGCTGGTGTATCTGCTTGGAATGGAACTGGCACGCTTCACACTTGGTTACTTGTGCAGTTGCATCCTGGAGGGCTATCGGCCAGAAGAAGCCTTGCCGGAATGCTTTGCCGACAAGTGCTGTTGCGCCAATGTGGTGACCACATATGCCTCCATGTATCTCTGCCAACAGCTTTTGTCCATCTTCCCGGGGAATACACTTCAATTTCACACCGTTGAGTCTTCTTCTGTACAGTATGCTGTCGACAAACTGGTACATACTTGACTGTCGGGCTACTCTTTCCGCTTCTTCTTGCTCTTCGGGAAGTTCTCCTGTCTGAAGGAAAAGGACAATCTTATGTGCCCATGCTGGAGCTTGCGGCTCGACAACGAGGACTAAAAGCATATCTGCTGCTGCGGGAACATCCGCTTCTACGGCAAGAGCCTGCGGCTCTGCCGGAGCTTGACGTTCCCCGGCAAGCTTGCCGGGAGCATCTGCTTCAATGGAATAAACCCTAGGGCTTGCCGGAGCAGACTGCTCCTCAGCACTCTTGGTGTTGATCTTGGGGACTTTCTTGGCGGCGGCTTCGGGAAGCTCTGCCGGAAAATAGTCGCCAGAAATCAACTTCCTCTTCTTGCTCTGTCCAGTTGACGGCGTTACGGACGGTTGAGTTACCTTGAGCACAAAAATCCCTGGTTCCACAGGTAACTTAAGTGCGGCACACTTTGACAGGCCATCGGCAATGTCGTTCTGAGCTCTTGGAACATGCTCCATTTGTAGGCCGTCAAAGTGCTCTTATAGCTTTCTCACTTCGTCAACGTAGGCTTCCATCAAAGGACTCTGGTAATTCTTATTTACTTGGCGGACGACAAGCTGCGAGTCACCCCTGACAATGAGCTTCTTGATCCCAAGGTCTGCCGCGATCCTGAGACCGGCAAGCAAGCCCTCATACTCTGCAGTATTGTTTGTCGCTTGCTCCTCGGGAAAGTGCATCTGGACTACGTACTTGAGGTGCTCTCCGGTGGGTGCGACAAGCAGCACGCCAGCACCGGCGCCTTGCAGCGAGAAGGCACCGTCAAAGTACACGAGCCACTCTTTGTTCGCTTCCTTGACGGGGATGCTCGTCTCTGGAATTTCTTCATCTGGTGTTGGCGTTCACTCTGCTATGAATTCTGCCAATTCTCTGCTTTGGATAGTTGAAGTGCTCTCAAACTTGAGGCCAAAGCTCGACAGTTCCAGTGCCCACTCGACAATCCTGCCTATCGCTTCTGGATTCTGCAATATCCTCTTCAGCGGAAAGCGAGTGACAACTGTGATCTCATGTGCTTGGAAGTAATGGCGCAGCTTTCTCGAGGCCATGAGAAGGCCGAAAAGCAATTTCTGCACAACAGAATACCTTGACCTAGCCCCCTGCAGAAGGGAACTGACAAAGTAAACTGGGCGCTGCACCATTCTCTTCTGCATCTCCTCGCGCTCCTGCGCAGATCCATCCTTGTCGGGACCAGAGCTTGTCGGGGAAGCCCCCTGCTCGTCGCTGGATGCGCTTGCCGCGGTTGCTGGCTCGTCATCTGCCTCCCTCTCCGCCACTAACGCAGCACTAACCACTTGATTGGTTGCCACTATATACAGCAGCAACTTCTCTTGCGGCTTAGGTGCGACAAGTGTTGGAGTGGAGGACAGGTATCTCTTCAAGTCCTGCAGCGCAGCCTCCGCTTCTAGAGTCCATTTCATTGGACCTGCCTTTTCAAAATTTTGAAAAACAGCAGGGCGCGCTCAGCAGACCGAGAAATAAACCTGCTGAGAGCAGCCATGCAACCGGGAAGTTTCCGTACATCCTTGACGCGCTTCGGTGCTTCGATCTGCTCAATGGCCTTGATCTTGTCGGGATTGGCTTCAATTCCCCGCTGAGACACAAAGAACCCGAGAAGCTTGCCAGAGGGGACTCCAAACACACACTTCTCGGGGTTGAGCTTGAGGTTGATCTTGCGCAGATTTGCAAATGTCTCTTCTAAATCTTGAATCAGAGTAGCCCTGTCCTTGCTCTTGACCACTATATCATCCATGTAGGCTTCTACATTTCTGTGTATTTGTGGTTTCAGAGCGACATGGACTACTCTTGCAAATGTTGAACCAGCATTCTTTAATCCGAAAGGCTTCCGTATGAAACAGTACGTGCCACATGGAGTAATGAATGCGGTTTTCTCCTCATCTTCTTCTGCCATGAAGATTTGATGGTATCCTGAGTATGCGTCAAGAAATGAAAGCAAATCACAACCGGCTGTGGAGTCAACAATCTGGTCAATGCGCGGCAAGGGAAATGGGTCTTTGGGACAAGCTTTATTAACATCAGTAAAGTTAATACAAAGCCTCCATTTCCCGTTTGCTTTGCGCACGACTACAGGATTGGCCAACCACGTGGGATGGAGCACTCCTCTGACAAGGCCTGCTGCTTCCAACTTCTTGATTTCTTCTGCTATGAACTCTTGGCGCTCCACTGCTTTCTTCTTGACCTTTTGCTTGACGGGTCGTGCATGAGGACAAATGGCAAGATGGTGCTCAATTACTTTCCTGGGAGCACCGGGGATGTCAGACGGTTGCCACGCAAACACGTCGACATTTGCCCGCAGGAAAGCAATGAGCGTGCTTTCCTATTTAGGGTCGATAGTGGCACTGATGGTGAAAGTACCACCAGTGCTGTCCTCCTTGGCGGACACCTTCTTGGTACCTGGCGGAGCTGCCATTGCCTTCTTACACTTGCCGGTGGAGATCGATGGTGCGTCCTCGACGGTAGCGCAGCACTCCGAAGAGGTGCGCTTGCCGGAGTGGGCATTAGAGCTCTTGCCAGACTTGGTCTGCTTCTTCCCCTTGGGAGCTTCAGCGGCAAGTGTCTTGCGATCTGCCGTGGCTGCTGCTTCCAGGTAGATCTTGTCGGCGCAGATAAGAGCATCTTTCTTGTCGCCAGGGATAGAAATGATGCTTATCGGGCCTGGCATCTTGAGCATGTTGTATGCGTAGTGAGAGGCTGCCATGAACTTGGCGAGTGCTGGACGGCCTGGTATCCCATTGTAAGGCAATGGGAAATCGGCAACGTCAAAAGTGACCCTCTCAGTCCTGAAGTTCATTTCGCTGCCAAATGTTACCGGCAACGTGACCTTCCCTTTCGGTTTGCTCCTTCCCGAGTTTATACCTTGGAATGTGCCGGTCTCTTCGAGCTCGCTGTCAGGGATCTGTAGTTTCTGGAGTACAGCGGAGGAGATCAGATTTAAGCCGGCCCCGCCGTCAACTAACATCTTAGTGACCTTGAGGTTGCGGATTGTTGGTGAAACCAACAACGGCAAGCACCCGACCGCAGTTATGCGATCAGGGTGGTCCTCAATGTCAATGATGATAGGCGTGCTGGACCATTTCAGAAGTTTGCGCGATTCGGCAGGTGGTTCTGCCGCATTGACTTCCCGCGCCCACTGCTTAAGTTGGCGGTGGGAAGTATGCAGAGAAGCACCACCGTCAACGCACAAGACCTCTGTGGCCTTTTGAAACTCCTGCTCACTGGTCTCGACATCATCCATGTCTTTGTCATCGTCGTCGTCATCGTCCTTGTCGCGGCCGCGGGGAGGTCTGTCTCCCTGCCACTGCTTGGCCTTGCCGCGGCGTCCTCCCCGGCCAGCGCGCTTCTTGCCGGCTTCTCCACCACCTCTTTGGGCCCTCTTCTTGTCGCGCCGCTCGTATTCAACTTTTTGCTGCTGGACAAGCTGCTCGACCTTCTTGCAACTCTGGAGGTCATGGCCCTTGGTGCGGTGGATCTTGCAATACTACTTGTCGGTGCTGTCCTGCTTGTTGGCGGCCGCCACAGCCTGGTAGTTGGTGCATGCGGCCACCTCCTTGCCAGAGCTACCAACTTTGGCTTGCTTGGCGCCACCGTCGTCGCTGGACTGCTCAACGACTAGCACCTCTTTGCCCTTCTTCTTCCTGTTGTTGCGCCACCGGTTTTTCTTTGCCGAGGCAGTATCTTCGCTGTCAGATCCTCCTGCTGCAGTATTCTCTCCGGGGAGTTTCCTCCCTTCCTCAGCACGTGCGCACTTGTCGGCCAGGGCGTATAGCTCACTGACGTCTCTGATCCTGCTCATCGCCATTTCCTCCCGCATCCTGTGGTTACGCACGTTCTGATGGAACGCGCTGATGACCGCGGCAGGGTGGATATCTGGGATGTTGTGCTGTACACGGCTGAATCTCTGAATATACTTGCGCAGGGGCTCTCCTTCCTTCTGGGCAAGCAGGTGAAGGTCACTTTCCTGGCCATGAGGTTTGTGGCCGCCTGTAAAGGCGCCGACAAACTGATGGCACAGGTCTGCCCAAGAGGATATGGAGTTGTCCGGCAAGTGCATGAGCCAGGACCTGACTTCGGGCTTGAGCACCAGCGGGAAATAGTTGGCAAGGACCTTGTCGTCTCTCCCCCCGGCAGCTTGCACCGTGATGGTGTAGATGCTGAGGAACTCCGACGGGTGTGTCTTGCCATCGTATTTCTCTGGTACATCTGGCTTGAAATGCTTCTGGCTGGGCCACTGGACTTGCCACAGCTCACGGGTAAACGTAGGGCAACCTACCACGTACGGCAAGTCGCCTGGTTCCCCTGGCGCATGCATGTCAACAGAGGGCCCAGCGCGCAGGTCTGATTGACGCCGCGCTTCTCTTCGGCGCTCGATGCGAGTACGAGCGTCTTCTTGTTGTCGTTCGTGAAGAACTTGGCGCTGATCGCGATGAGCTCGCGGATCTGATGACGCAGTGGAGTCGTTGTCGTGGTGGATCCGACGAGTCGGCGATCTTGGCCTTCGGGGCAGAGAGTGCACAGTGGTTGCACCCCCACCGGTCTTGTCGCCACCGGCTTGCGCCTGGCTGACTTGCCGCGGCAGCGAAGTACTCGGCTGCCGTGGATTGTCGCCATTGGCGAAGCCGATGAGGCTCTAAATGGTGGCCCTCCAGTCGTCAATCTTGTCCGCCACTGGAGGGTAGTCTAGGAGCAGTTGAGCTCGCGCGAAAGCTTCTGCCGGAGTGGCGGGCGGCGGCGGCGAACAGTGCGAGGAACGGGATATGCTCGGACTTCTAACTACATTAGAAGGAGCAGTATCTCGTCCAAGCGACCGTGCCACGCTCCCGCCAGCGTGTTGGCGGGCATGCTGGTCTCGAGCACTCCGGGATCCACCAGCTTGATCTTGGCCAAGCAAACGTATGGTACCATGAGTACCATGATGCTCCTGGTCCCGCGCCTCCTGGGATGGGCGCGGTGCGTGTACGGACGCCGAGGTCTTGGAGTGCGCCCGATCGTTGTGGGAGCCGACCTGGCAGCACCATGAGCTCCCTCGTCGGCGCCCGTTCTTCCGCCGGCGTCTACTCCACTAGCCATTCGCTCCGGCGATGGTGGGCTTGGCGCGGACAGAGCAGCCGCCTCCGAAGCCTTCTTCTTCGGCGGCATGTTGATGAAGATGATGAAGATCTCGCTCGTGCGAACGCCGGATCAGGTTCACACAACCTCGATGCACCCCTACCTGGCGCGCCAAAGATGTCGGGGGTGCTGATCCCTCGGACAGCTATGGGGATCGGCGGACTGAGCCCCTTTTTGGTTCGGCAGGGGGCGGAGAAAGCACAAAGAGCAGATCGAGGGGATCAGTTTACCCAGGTTCGGGCCGCACGGATGCGTAAAACCCTACTCCTCCTTTGTGGTTGTATTGATTTCTTGCTCGGGAGCGCGGTGTGCTACAGTACACTCCAGCAACTAGCTAGACCGAGCGTGAGAATGATTGTCCGACCCCCTCTATGTTGCGCATGGGCCTCCTTTTATATGTCTAAGGGGTCACCGACAGGTGGCAACATAGATAAGGGCAAAAATGGAAAAGGTGTGGCGGTTGGAACCACCGCCTACTACAGTGTTATCATACCTAACCCTGACGGCAGGGGACAAAGGCATTAAATGCATGTCTGCGTCGCCTAGACGGTGCAGAAAGGGACCGCCAGGGACGCCACTGCTTGCCATGATGGCAATCTTGTCAGCGCCGCTTGCCACCGTGTAACTCTGGCTGCACAACTTCCCGCCATGTATGCTCTGGAAGGGTCCCAGAGCGACACGTTGGTGGATGCGCTGGAGCGCAGGTACAGGGTGGAGGCTTGCCGCGGCAAGTGCCTTGCCGCGGCCGTTATCTTGTCGCATCCGAGAGCTTGTCGCTCACCGAGCCTTGGTTGGCCTTCCCGGCAAGCTCCTCTTGCCGGGGTTTTGTCTCCTTCCCGGCAAGCTCCTCTTGCCGGGGTCTTGGATACATTGTTCTTGAATTGCTCTAAAGGAACCACGGAGGACCTTGGCGGTCACCCGGCAAGCCTTGCCGCGGGACGCTGCGACTGCCCGTGCACAAGTTCGGGATACTAAGGTACCCCTACTTTAGTACACCGACAACTTGGAAGGAAAAAACAGCATCCTGTCACCAAGCAAACACTACTTGACAGGAAACTATGCATTTCATCCTTGTATCCATTAGTAGCAAGATAGCAGCAATGATTCACATGGCATGAATAATTCATTATGACGAAACATGTTGCTAGGTACGAAACAAACATGTTACAGAGGTAAATTGGACACATGTACAATACATAGCTTGCTGTAAGCAGGAAACACTAGTGCTCATATACCAAAATCAATGGCTATACTTATGGACGATAGTAGCAAGGTTAAACATCGAAGAAAGCACTTGCTAAGATATCATCATTTAGGCGCATTTTACGTCACCAATGTGGCAAACTGCAAAGCTGGTCAGCAGACATATTTTTCACCAGTTACAAGCATATTCTCGTTCATGCATAACTATAGTCAGCTCTATTTCAAAAACCAGAAGCAAACCAACCGCCCTTTAACATTTCTATACTATCTAAACCAACAAAGATGTCAACTCAAATCCTTCTAGAAATTAGTGCCCATACGCACTTGTAGGTTGCAGAAACACTAGATTTTCACCACAATAGTGCACACACTGCAATAGATGAATAAACAAATTTACTTGGAACGACAGGAAGTTTTCATTTTCTTTGCACGGAAAATTCATTTTCCATTTTTCGAGTGCCTGAAATGAGTTCTTTTTTGTGAAGGACCTACCATATATTTTTTGCAAAATTGGACCAAATAAATTTTCTAAAATACTAGGCCATATTGAATGCACAATTGACAAAATGGTTGGGTGTCAAAAGTTTCGATCCACCTCTGGTGAAAAAGACAAATTTTAGCCGATTCAGTAGGAACCAGATCAAATTTGAACTGCACCTGCCTCATAGTTTGCTCACTATTTTTTCCAAAAATCATTTCTAGGTACATAAGTATCTATTTAATCAGGAAACATCAAAAGTTTTTCCAAGATTCAACCACTAGCTAGGAACGGTCAAGCCCGCCGTTTTGACCGCATTTGGACACAGGCATAAAAAATTTAAAAAAATCAAAAAATTGGAAAACCTTCGCATTGTGTCATTATATGTGACCAAGTTACGAGGAAAAATAATAAACTTGTAACATGACAATTATTTTTAAAAAGTGTTCTTAGAAATGAGCTATCATGCATGAAGATTCATGCTGTTCAAGCCAAATGATCAATCTTATGGCCACATTCATCGCATAGTCTGTGCAAATGATTTCATATTGTGCACAAGGGTGCATCTTGGAATTCCAAGCAATGTTTCCTAAGGAAGTTTTCATTTTCTTTGCATGGAAAATTCATTTTCCATTTTCCAATGCCCGAAATGAGTTTTTTTGTGAAGGACCTACCATATATTTGTTGCAAAATTGGACCAAATCAATTTTATAAAATACTAGTCCATATTTAATGCACAATTGAAAAAATGGTTGGGTGTCAAAAGTTTCGATCCACCTCTCATGAAAAAGACAATTTTTTGCCCATTTAGTAGGAACCGGGTCAAATTTGAACTACAGCTGCCTCATAGTTTGCTCATTATTTTTTCCAATAATCATTTCTAGGTACATAAGTATCTCTTTAATCAGAGAAACATCAAAAGTTTTCCAAGATTCAACCACTAGCTAGGAACGGTCAAGCCCGCCGTTTTGACCGTATTTTGAAACGGGCATAAAAAATTCAAAAAATTGGCAAACCTTCGCGCATTGTGTCATTATATGTGACCAAGTTATGAGGAAAAATAATATACTTTTACTATGGCAATTATTTTAAAAAAGTGTTCTCAGAAATGAGCTATCATGCGTGAAGATTCATGGCTTTCAAGCTAAATGATCAATCTTATGGCCACATTCAGGGCATAGTTTGTTCAAATGATCTCATATTGTGCACAAGGGTGCATCTTGGAATTCCAAACAATGTTTCCTAAGGAAGTTTTCGTTTTCTTTGCACGGAAAATTTATTTTCCATTTTCTGAGTGCCCGAAATGAGTTTATTGTGAAGGACCTAACATATACTTGTTACAAAACTGGACCAAATCAATTTTCTAAAATACTAGGCCATATTTAATGCACAATTGACAAAATGGTTGGGTGTCAAAAGTTTTTATCCACCTCTCGTGAAAAAAGACAAATTTTCACCCATTCACTAGGAAACGTGTCAAATTGGAACTGCAACTGCCTTATAGTTTGCTCTTTATTTTTTCCAAAAATCGTTTCTAGTTACATAAGTATATATTTGATCATAAATACATGGTTTGGTGGGGATACGTCGTGGTTTGGACGGTGGCCCAGGGCCCCAACTCGAAAGCGCGTAGACTCGCATGCCCGTCGCATGGTCACCGCCTGACCGTGGCATTGCATGCGTTCTGGGTAGCCTAGGCATGTCTAGTAGGTTGGGCACTCCTCAGGTAGATTCTAGGAAGAAAATAACAACAGAAGAATCTCACGAGGAGACCGAACTTTCTCAAACATGAATTAGCAGCCAAGTGTTTGATAAGCGGTACGGGAAATTCACAAGGCTAATGGGCCTGAGTTTTGGCCGACGATGATCATGTACTAGGGAGACTGTCTTGACAAATTTTCAGCTCAAATGGAGGAGTTTGGATGGCACTTGCTTTGCAAAGTACCACATCAGGAAGAAATATGGATGTTGAATCTGGGCCCAAATGGATAAGTGGATTGAGCTGAAATTTTGTGGAATATGGTAACTTGGGCATATTAAAGCACTGTAAAAGTTTTATACCATTTGGATAATCCTAGCTTGTACTTCCTTCACAAAGCTTCTCGCTGGATAGAAACTTCATAAATTTGCTGAGGAAGATTTAATAGGAAAATGGAGCTGAATATTGGAATGTGGCACTGATTTTTATATGTAAGATGGCACAAAAAGTTTGAGGACAATAGGAGGTGTCTAGATTGCACTTCCTTTGCAATGTGCCAATTTGGACAGAAAATAGAAATCGAAGCTAGGCTTATATAGATGACTCAATTATGCTGAAATTCGGTGTAGGGGCTTTCTATAGTCAGGGTAATGTCATGGCAAATTTTCAGCAATTATAAAGCAATATAAAATGTAGTTACTTCACAAACTAAAAATATTACCAGGAACAAAGATTCGATGGTGAGATCACATGTATTGTTAGATAGAGCTAAACTTTTGTGGAGTTATGACTTTGGCATATAGAATATGTGGCAAAAATTAAACTCATAACGATATTCCTACCTTGTACTTCCTTCACAATGCTTCTAGGTGGACAAAAACTTTGAAAATTTGCTGAGGAAGATTTACTGGGCAAATGGACCTGAATTTTATCATGCGGCAATGATTTGGATAGGAAAGAGTGCCCAAAATTTTTGGGGGCAATCAAGAATATATAAATAGCACTTCCTTCACAAAGTGTTTTTCTGAACAGAATAGGAAAATGAATATTGTTGAATTATTTTTGAACTAGGCAAGGAAGGTTTTGTACAGAAATATAGGTTTCTTCACAACCTAGGGAAAAACTGACACATGGACATGACACATAGGCAAAACTGATGAGGTGGCGCCTAGTCATAGCAACCCACCATAATTTACAAGGTTATGACCATCTATATTGGTCATGATCAGCTAGAAATAAGGCAGCGGACCAGTACTATATGCTTTATGACCATTTCGTGTAAGGAAATTACAACCTTTCTGACCAAAATGGTCGTTATAGTTTAGGGTTTGGAGCCCCCCGAACAGCTTTTGACCAATTGGTCTTAAATGGTCATAGATCTATGACCAATTCTTCCAGGGTCACTGAGAGAAGGTCACTAGTTGACATATTTCTTGTAGTGGGTGGACTCATATGGAATAACTTTGGGGTTTATGGAATTGGATGCACAAGCAGTATTCCCGCTTAGTACATTTAAAGGCTAGCACAAGACTGGGAAGCGACCAGCTAGAGAGCGACAATAGTCATGAACATGCATTAAAATTAATCAACACCGAATGCAAGCATGAGTAGGATATAATGCACCATGAACATAAATATCGTAGAGGCTATGTTGATTTTGTTTCAACTACATGCGTGAACATGTGGCAAGTCAAGCCACTCGAATCATTCAAAAGAGGATACCACCCTATCATACCACAGCACAACCATTTTAATAGCATGTTGGCACGCAAGGTAAACCATTATAAGCTCCTAGCTAATTAAGCATGGCATAAGCAACTATAATCTCTAATTGTCATTGCAAACATGTTTATTCATAATAGGCTAAATCAGGAATGATGAACTAATGATATTTACAAAAACAAGAGAGGTCGAGTTCATACCAACTTTTCTCATCTCAATAACTTCATCATATAATCATCATTATTGCCTTTCACTTGCACGACCGAACGATGTGAGTAATAATAATAGTGCACGTGCATTGGACTAAGCTGGAATCTGCAAGCATTCAATTCAAGAGAGAAGACAAGGTAATATGGGCTCTTTGTCATATCAACAATGAAGCATATAAGAGCCACTTAACATTTTAATTATGGTCTTCTTCTCTCGACCCTGTCACAGCCCTAGAATACCTGAGTGAAATAGTTGCATCTGCACTCATGCATCATGTCTAAAATTTCTGAAAGTTGAATTGAGGTTTGTTGAAACCCTCAGAAATCAGTTCAAAAATAACCAACTTTAAAATCTTTTCAAATGAGCCCAAGGAAATGTTCCTGTTATTCTGTAAAAATATTGGCAAGGGGTAAAATTCAAACCAATATTTTTGGAGTCTCAAAAATATTTATTTTGGGCATTTGAAATTAATTCAATAACTATTTGAATTGGATATATATTTATTATATAAGAAATATATGTTCAATAATTCTGAAAATTGTTGTGTGGCTTTGGATGAGACCATTTAGAACACACAATTATTTCATGAAGTTTCAAATTGATTTGGTATTTAGACCAAATCATAACAAACAGCAGAAAATAGAAAACAAAAATAAAAAAAGAGAGAGCAGTACCTGAGTTTACCTCCTGTGCAGCCCACTTAGACGGCCAGCTGGCTGGCCCAGCCCACAGGGGCACGCCCGTCTTCTTCCTTCAGCCAGTAGGCAGAGGAGAGGCGTGGCGCACACGCGTGCGGCTTCGGCCACCTCCTGCTTCCACCTGGGAGCCCCGATCCTTCCCTAGTCGCCGCCCTTGATCCCTCTCTCCCTCTCCCCGTTACTCTCCCACTCTCCCGTGCCTCTTCCCTCTCCTCTTCTCTCTCCTTCGCGGCCGCCCGAATGAGCCAGAGTGCGCCGATGAACACCACCGCGGCCACCAGCAACCCCGCGCCCATCCGGCTAGCCCACGAGCTCCGCCTCGCTGCCCCCCACCTCTCCGCCGACCCACGCAAGGCCGGAGGACCCCAAGATGACGCGGCGACCTTTCTTCCCCGTCCACGACCGCCGGATGCCGCCGCCCGATTAACCATCTCCGCCGTCTCCTCGAGGCCACTGAGCTGCTCAACGACCTCCCAGTGAGCTCTGCCGCATTTCCCCTCTCTTTCCTAGATCTTTCTCATCCTCTAGCCGTCGCGTTCATCGAGACCGAAACGCGCCGCCACCCGAGCTCAACGTCGGCGTGGCTTCGGTGACCTTTTGGTCCCGGGCGTGCATCTAATGTGTTCGCCGCATGCTGTAGAGCAACTCCCACGCTTTGGACTGGCCGTTTGCATGCCACAACACCAACCCCGCAATCGTTCGAGCTCCGGCCACCGCTGCTGATGTCGCCGTCGACGCTACCGTCCACCTCAGGCCTCCCTGAGGCCACCTTCGCACGCACCGTGATGCCAGCTTCTCGTAGAGCCCAGCCACGCATCCATCCATCGCCGGAGTTGGCCGGAAGGGCGACTCCGCCACGTCTGTGTACTCGCCGACGATTAACCGCCAGTGACAACCACGGTTAGGGGCTAATCACCCCACTAACTAACCACCTGGGCCACAGACAGATGGACCCCACGCCCTTAATTAGTCATAGGTTTATCTCCCTACTTAGTTTAAGCTAATGGCCATGGCCCCACAGGTCAGTTTGACCTGGCCACGTCAACATTGACCTGGTCCCACGTGTCAGCCTCTGTAGGTTGCTCTGTGTCACTGACCAGTGGGCCCTACTGGTCAAGTTTGACCTGGACCTGGTGTGTTGACCTGCTGATGTCACACTGATGTCATGCCGACGCAATAATCTATTTTTTGGATTTAATTTAACTCAGGAAATTCCAGAAAATGCCCAAAACATCTAAAATTCATAGAAATTAAACCGTAACTCCAAATGAAATAATTTATATATGAAAAATTATTAGAAAAATCCAAAGAATCTGATTACGGCATTATCAAGCATGTTTGAACAACTTATGCCTGCTGATCAGGTCAAATCAAATAAGTGGCATTTAAGTAATCACATATGGAGTTGAATTTGAGTCTTTGGTTCAAACCAACTTCATTTAATCTGGTTTTAGTGGCATTAGCTCAAATCACAACATATTGACATGTCATGATCATGCATCATAATGTGCATTGCACTGATTGTATTCTTTTAGCGTTTGCCTGTGATTGTTCCCCCCTCAGTAGACGTATGTTTCGA
Organism: Triticum monococcum; assembly: GCA_034509565.1. Taxonomy (NCBI): domain Eukaryota; kingdom Viridiplantae; phylum Streptophyta; class Magnoliopsida; order Poales; family Poaceae; genus Triticum; species Triticum monococcum. The sequence goes on along the minus strand of CM067843.1, from coordinate 744,604,979 downwards.
CGATGTGATCAATGACACCGATGAAGAGTTATACTATTTTCAGAAGTGCCAAGCAAGCAAAACCCCCTTGTTCATTCCGATATAGTCCCACTCTCTCGCTCTTGCTCTCTTTTACTGCATTAGGACAACAACGATTCAACTATTACATGCTGCGGTAGTTGAACCCTTTTCCTCTGCATGACCTGTCATTGCCACAGTAAATAGATGAAACCCACTAGCATGAGTAGGAGTTGTTTGAGCCCTGATGTGCCTACTCATTCATGTTTTTTTGTCATGCCTGCTACTACTTAGAGTTGAGTCAGGTCTGATTCATCGTGGATGAATCGGAGGTGTGTAAACATGTCCTACTGTTGAGAGCTAAGTGTGTGAACACGATTTGGTAAAGGTAGTGGTGAGAGGCCATGTAGGAGTACATGGTGGATTGTCTCATTGAAGCCATCCTCGGGAACTGAGTTCTGTGTTTGTGATCCATGAAACAGTTACTACCACGCATTGGGCCCGAAACCAATGGACCCTCTCGGCTTCTTAATCACCCTAGTACTGTGTCCAGGAGTTGCAACTAGTTTCTGGTGTTTGTAGGTTATGTGTTGGCGGCCGTGCGTAGCGCTGACCCTAGGGTGGGCTATGATGCGGTAGATACATCGTGGCACGGTGTACCGGGCACCCGTTTGGTGTCTCGGGAACCCTGTTCACATCGTTCGGAGCCGTATGTGGAAACCTCGGCCGGACTCCCTGCGGATGGAACCTGGATAGGCGATAAACCTGGACTAGAGACTTGAGTGTTTAGGTAGGTCGTGGTCGACACCCTCGTTGGGCTTCCGCTTCAAGGTTGCCGAGTACATGTCGTGTAAACGGCGGTAAGTGGTGAGAGCGTGTGTCAAGAAGTACACCCCTGTAGGGTTAACATCATCTATTCGAATAGCCATATCCGCGGTAATGGACTTCTGGGTTGCCTATAATAGTTCACAGACAAGTGAAAGTGGATACTCTAAAACTCGCAAGATAGGTGTGAGTACTATGGATGGCCTTCTCATAGGGAGACGGGAGCGGATCCATAGTGGTGTATTGAATGGTGAATATGTGGACTCGTGTGCGCCACGTCAAAAGAGTTACTTGCAGTCATAGTTTAAGATAGCCACCGAGTCAAAGCTGGCTTGCTGTAGTTAAACTCCACCACCCCCTGTTGATACCGATGCATATGTAGCTAGTTCTGATGTAAGTCTTGTTGAGTACTTTTGTACTCACGTTTGCTTAATTTATGTTTTGTAGAGAGACTTCAGTCTCGCTAGTAGTTCCACGTGGACTCCGACATTTAGCTTGATACCTCAGCTACGATCTTGTGCCCTCGGCAGGATCTGGTAGACAGTCAGGCTTCTTAGCCTTTTTCATTTGTAGATGTCTGTACTTAGACATGTTAAGCTTCCACATGTGCTTTGATTTGTATACTATGATTGTTGGGTCATGAGATCCATGTTTGTAATATCTCGCTCCTCGGAGCCTAATGAATAAATACTTGAGTCGTAGATTTATGTTGTGATGCCATGTTGTATTTGCACATATCGAGCATATTGTGTGTATGATTGAAATGCTTGGTATGTGTGGGATCCGACAATCTAGTTGTTTATCCTTGGCAGCCTCTCTTATGGGGAAATGTAGTCTAGTGCTTCCATGAGCCATAGTAGTCAGCTACAGTCCGGTTCACCAGAGTCCTGTTAGCCCAGCACTACTTCTTAGGACACTTGACTGGCCGGCATGTGTTTCATTTCGTTCCTATGTCTGTCCCTTCGGGGAAATGTCAAGCGGTGACTTCCGGAGTCCTGCCTAGCCTGCTACAGCCCGGGTTCCCAGAGTCCTGTTAGCCTAGTGCTACAGCCTAGATTCACATGCTGCGGACCGACATGCTCGATGTGATTCATGTATGCCTGTCCCCATAGGTTAGTGCCGCTTTGGATTTACGACTAGCCATGTCGGACCGGGTTCTCTGTCATATGGATGCTAGTGACACTATCATATACGTGAGCCAAAAAGGCGCAAACGGTCCCGGGCCATGGTAAGGCGACAACCATGGGAATACCGTGCGTGAGGCCGCAAAGTGATATGAGGTGTTACCGGCTAGATCAATGTGACATGGAATCGGGGTCCTGACAGCTTTGGTATCAGAGCCTGACTGCCTGTAGGAGTACCAAGCCAAACTGGTCAAAGTTGTGTCTAGAAATGCTTTAGTTATGTAGGGGAATTGATTATGGAAGGGAATGTAAGGCTCTTTTTACTCCTTTACCTTATGTCCTTCTGATCTGAGTCAACCTCTTCTTTTCTACGGGGATTAAGAACTAGGCATTCTCATCTACCTATCAGGATGACGTGTTTCTAATCCATACACTTATAGAATTGATGGTTTCAAGCCTCAGTTCCATTCCTACTACTTCCGTATGTTAACAGTTGATCTCGGAACCTTGATATTGTGTTATTGAGTGGTTATGCCACTATTTTGTAGGATGTCTCAAATAATTTTGAGCATTTACAGCCGTTATGCTATTCGAGTCATCCCAGGTTCCTAAGTAGTCTGATGCATTTGCAAACCCCTTCCTCCTGTTCCTGATCTCCATTTGGGCCAGATTAATCACACTACCAGTCAGTTGAGGTACTCTATTGCCTTGACATATATGTTGGAGCTATTATTATGACCCTAGATATTTTAGGGAGTCACCTAGTAATCTAGCCATGTTTTGTGTTCCGGGTGTGATGATTCTGGCCACCATTCTCGAAAGCATCCCGTGATGCCATTTAGTAGTAGGTATTCCATTCCTGGGTTCTTGAACCCGAGATTCACCCTACTTACCTCCTGTTGATAGTGTTTGCTCGTTCCTTTAGGATATTAGTAACCTTGCGACAGTCCTCGAGGTCCCTGGTATTTCTTTCCACCAAATACCATGAACCATTAAGGCAGAAGTTCTTTGAACCAAAAAATCACAATCAAAGTACTCTTGAGGAGTCCTCCATTCATAATTGTGATTCTGCCAGTTCTACCTTTCTGCATGGGTTATCTGGAAGAAACCTGTTGAACTTGGTTCGACATGTTAATCTATGCATCCACAACTCAGAAAGATATATGTCTTCTTGAGTTCTCCCTCTTCATTTGTATTCCGACCATCGTCTATCAATTGATAGTAAGGAGTAATTGTGCATCCATGTTATCGATGCTTATTATTCTTGTGGTCCGTCGAGCCGTTCTATTTCAGAATGACTAGGAGAAACAAACTCCAGTACCTCATCCATTTCTAGGATTGGGTCAAAGCAGTTGTATTTCGCAGATCAAATGCAATCAAGCTATTGGTCTGTTCTACCCTAAAGTATTATCCACTTTATCTCAGGAATGTCATGAGAATTGCACCTTCCCTTATGAATTCTTGACGTAGTGATACTTCTCGCCATCATTATTCATTCCTCGGTGTCGTGCTGTCGCAACCGGAATACCGACAAGTGAATCGCGATGTGTGAAATCAATACTCCTAGCAACTCCGTTGCTTGGTAGTTAAAGGACAATAATTTCATTCTTAGCGTGTTGGTTATTGAATCATCGTTCTAAGATAGACTGTGCTACCTAGTCCTTGTTTCTGGTGCACTCTTCGATTGATGAGTTTGGATTTTATAAAATCCTCGCTCATTTGATCATATCGTCTTGCCCTAAAAAGCAAGATTGTTCTCGAGCTTAGTAACATATCGGTGGTTCATGATGTTCCGAATATCCTCTCGGAAGTATTACCAGGTTGTCATCTGACCGCTATGTTGAGTTCGTGATCATGTTGGGTTTTCTCCAAACCACCCATTCTCCAAAAATCTGTGTTGGATATCCCTGAGCTAGTTGGTTGACCTAAACTACAACTTGGAGAGTTGGAAGATAAAAGCTTGTTTGACTTAGTTCATGTTAAGGGATATCTTTGTGTTTGTGTGTGTGTATAAGAAAGATGATATCTTCACCAATTGGTCCTCGTGATCAGTTGTTGGATCTATTGTCTTGTCAAAACTTTGACTTGAGTATGGGCTATCGTCAAGTCAAATAAGAAGCAACGATGTTCGTAATGTTGTCTTACTCGTGGTTGATCCCTCGAGCATACACCATTACATCCTTTGGTCTGACCAATGCTATCACCGTGTTCACATGATGGTGGAAGTCCAGTGATATGGAAATTCCTATGAGTTGCTGTTGAGCTCATCAGTAGCATTTTGTCTCCCCCATGATTCATGTTGAACATCAACCTAGTGTTGAAAACTTGTAAGCAATGCCTTCGTGTCCCGTTCATGAAGCATATGTTGGATGAAAGAAGTGACCTTCTCCGGTTCACGTGCATTTGGTGTAAGTTGCCTCCATGAATTTGAGAAAGGTTTATTTTTTTTCCCTTGGAATCATCCCAAATCAGTCATGCATATATGCAAAGTATTCTATGGTTTGGTAGACTAATTACCTCCACTCCATATGTGTTCCTAGCACACAAAGCCACCGATTGGTTTGTTCAAGGAGAGGAAGTTCCTTCTTAAGAGCAAGACTTATACAAGGACTTCGATATCCATGATGACGGTTCCCCATCTGAACTCGATAGTGTTTATTATAAGACTACCATGTGGTCATGCTTGTCTAGGACAGTGTGTTCACAGGTGTGTAGCAGAACCAGCTAATATTTTGGAGCTTGCTATCGTAGTTCACTCCCCGAGAATCTCGCAACGTCATCTCGTCGATTTGTGTTGCAGACCTTCATTCCTCTTTCTAGTCTTGATGAGTCTTATCCCGTTATCAAACGGATCTGAATCTCCAGCAGATATGATGGTTGAAACTTTTCCAAGACCTATGATGTAGGTCCCGACATGGTTGATGTTCTGACCGACACAGCTAGCCAGAAGATCTATCGTTGTAGTACCTTGATTGAGCTATTTAACTATTTTCCTCCATAAGGATTTTGTGCGACTCATTCCAGAAGTTGCTCCTTAGGGATCCTTGTGCTCTCGGTTTCCTCGGTTATGTTATAACCTTTCCAAATAGTGGGCTCACTCTCTACTGTTGGGTTGCTCTATGTCACTGACCAGTGGGCCCTACTGGTCAGGTTTGACCTGGACCTGGCGTGTTGACCTGCTGATGTCACACTGATGCCATGCCGATGCAATAATCTATTTTCTGGATTTAATTTAATTCAGGAAATTCCAGAAAATGCCCAAAAGTTCTAAAATTCATAGAAATTAAACCGTAACTCCAAATGAAATAATTTATATATGAAAAATTGTCAGAAAATTCCAAAGAATCTGATTATGGCATTATCATGCATGTTTGAACAACTTATGACTGCTGATCAGGTCAAATCAAATAAGTGGCATTTAAATAATCACATCTGGAGTTGAATTTGAGTCTTTGGTTCAAACCAACTTCGTTTAATTTGGTTTTAGTTGCATTAGCTCAAATCACAACATATTGACATGTCATGATCATGCATCATAAGGTGCATTGCATTGATTGTATTCTTTCAGTGTTTGCCGGTGATTGTTCCCCCCTCGGTAGACGTATGTTTCGACGACGTGATCAATGACACCGATGAAGAGTTATACTATCTTCAAAAGTGCCAGGCAAGCAAAACCCCCTTGTTCATTCCGATACAGCCCCACTCTCTTGCTCTTGCTATCTTTTACTACATTAGGACAACAATGATTCAACTGTTACATGCTGCTGTAGTTGAACACTTTTCCTCTGCATCACCTGTCATTGCCACAGTAAATAGATGAAACCCACTAGCATGAGTAGGAGTTGTTTGAGCCCTGATGTGCCTACTCATTCATGTTTGTTTGTCATGCCTGCTACTACTTAGAGTTGAGTCAGGTCTGATTCATCGGAGATGAATCGGAGGTGTGTAAACATGGCCTATGGTTGAGAGCTAAGTGTGTGAACATGATTTGGTAAACATAGCGGTGAGAGTCCATGTAGGAGTACATGGTGGGTTGTCTCATTGAAGCCATCCTCGGGAACTGAGTTCTGTGTTTGTGATCCATGAAACAGTTACTACCACGCATTGGGCCCGAATACAATGGACCCTCTCGGCTTCTTAATCACCCTAGTACTCTGTCCAGGAGTTGCAACTAGTTTCTGGTGTTTCTAGGTTATGTGTTGGCGGCCGTGCGTAGCGCTGACCCTAGGGGTGGGCTATGATGCGGTAGATACACCGTGGCACGGTGTACCGGGCGCCCGTTTGGTGTCTCGGGAACCCTGTTCACATCGTTCGGGGCCGTATGTGGAAACCTCGGCCGAACTCCCTGCGGATGGAACCTGGATAGGCGCTAAACTTGGACTAGAGACTTGAGTGTTTAGGTAGGCCGTGGCCGACACCCTCGTTGGGCTTCCGCTTGAAGGTTGCCGAGTACATGTCGTGTAAACGGCGGTAAGTGGTGAGAGCATGTGTGAAGAAGTACACCCCTGCAGGGTTAACATCATCTATTCGAATAGCCATGTGCGCGGTAATGGACTTTTGGGTTGCCTATAACAGTTCATAGACAAGTGAAAGTGGATACTCTAAAACTCGCAAGATAAGTGTGAGTACTATGGATGGCCTTCTCGTAGGGAGACGGGAGCGGATCCATAGTGGTGTATTGAAAGGTGAATATGTGGACTCGTGTGCGCCACCTCAAAAGAGTTACTTGCAGTCGTAGTTTAAGATACCACCGAGTCAAAGTTGGCTTAATGCAGTTAAACTCCACCTCCCCCCTGTTGATACCGATGCATATGTAGCTAGTTCTGATGTAAGTCTTGCTGAGTACTTTTGTACTCACGTTTGCCTAATTTATGTTTTGCAGAGAGACTTCAGTCTCGCTAGTAGTTCCACGTGGACTCCGACGTTTAGCTTGATACCTCAGCTACGATCTTGTGCCCTCGGCAGCTATAGCCCGGTTCATCGGAGTCCTGTTAGCCCAGCACTACTGCTCAGGACACTTGACTGGCCAGCATGTGTTTCATTTCGTTCCTATGTCTGTCCCTTCGGGGAAATTTCACGCGGTGACATCCGTAGTCCTGCCTAGCCTGCTAGAGCCCGGGTTCCCGGAGTCCTGTTAGCCCAGTGCTACAGCCCGGATTCACACGCTGCGGACCGACATGCTCGATGTGATTCATGTATGCCTGTCCCCATAGGTTAGTACCGCTTTGGATTCACGACAGTCATGTCGGACCGGGTTCTCTGTCATATGGATGCTAGCGACACTACCATATACGTGAGCCAAAAGGCACAAACGGTCCAGGGCCATGGTAAGGCGACACCCATGGGAATACCGTTCGTGAGGCCGCAAGGTGATATGAGGTGTTACCGGCTAGATCAATGTGACCTGGAATCGGGGTCCTGACAGCTTTGGTATCAGAGCCTGACTGCCTGTAGGAGTACCAAGCCAAACTGGTCGAAGTTGTGTCTAGAAATGCCTTAGTTATGTAGGGGAATTGATTGTGGAAGGGAACGTAAGGTTCTTTTTACTCCTTTACCTTATGTCCTTCTGATCTGAGTCAACCTCTTCTTTTCTACGGGGATTAAGAACTAGGCATTCTCATCTATCTACCAGGATGACGTGTTTCTAATCCCTAGACTTATAGAATTGATAGTTTCAAGCCACTGTTCTGTTCCTACTACTTCCGTATGTTGACAGTTGATCTCGGAACCTTGATATTGTGTTGTTGAGTGGTTATGCCACTATTTTGCAGGATGTCTCAAATAATTTTGAGCATTTACAGACGTTATGCTGTCCGAGTCATCCCAGGTTTCTAAGTAGTCTGATGCCTTTGCAAACCCCTTCCTCCTGTTCCTGATGTCCATTTGCGCTAGATTAATCACACTACTAGTCAGTTGAGGTACTCTATTGCCTCGACATATATGTTGGAGCTATTATTATGACCCTAGGTGTTTTAGGGAGTCACCTAGTAATCTAGCCATGATTTGTGTTCCCTGTGTGATGATTATGGCCACCATTCTCGAAAGCATCCCGTGATTCCATTTAGTAGTAGGTATTCCATTCCTGGGTTCTTGAACCCGAGATTCACCCTACTTACCTCCTGTTGATAGTGTTTGATCGTTCCTTTAGGATATTAGTAACCTTGCGACAGTCCTTGAGGTCCGTGGTATTTCTTTCTTCCAAATACCATGAACCATTAAGGCAGAAGTTCTTTGAACCAAAAAATCACAATCAGAGTACTCTTGAGGAGTCCTCCATTCATAATTGTGATTCTGCCAGTTCTACCTTTCTGCATGGGTTATCTGGAAGAAACCTGTTGAACTTGGTTCGACATGTTAATCTATGCATCCACAACTCAGAAAGATATATGTCTTCTTGAGTTGTCCCTCTTCATTTGTATTCCGACCATCGTCTATCAATTGATAGTCAGGAGTAATTGTGCATCCATGTTATCGATGCTTATTATTCTTGTGGTCCGTCGAGCCGTTCTATTTCAGAATGACTAGGAGAAACAAACTCCAGTACCTCATCCATTTCTAGGATTGGGTCAAAGCAGTTGTATTTCGCAGATCAAATGCAATCAAGCTATTGGTCTGTTCTACCCTGAAGTATTATCCACTTTATCTCAGGAATGTCATGAGAATTGCACCTTCCCTTATGAATTCTTGACGTAGTGATACTTCTCGTCATCATTATTCATTCCTCGATGTCGTGCTGTCACAACCGGAATACCGACAAGTGAATCGCGATGTGTGAAATCAATACTCCTAGCAACTCCGTTGCTTGGTAGTTAAAGGAAAATAATTTCATTCTTAGCGTGTTGGTTATTGAATCATCGTTCTAAGACAGACTGTGCTACCTAGTCCTTGTTTCTGGTGCACTCTTCGATTGATGAGTTTGGATTTTATCAAATCCTTGCTCATTTGATCATGTCTAAGTACAGACATCTCCAAAAATCCCTAAAAAGCAAGATTGTTCTCGAGCTTAGTAACATATCGGTGGTTCGTGATGTTCCGAATATCCTCTCAAAAGTATTACCAGGCTGTCATCTGACCGCTATGTTGAGTTCGTGATCGTGTTGGGTTTTCTCCAAACCACCCATTCTCCAAAAATCTGTGTTGGATATCCCTGAGCTAGTTGGTTGAGCTAAGCAACAACTTGGAGAGTTGGAAGATAAAAGCTTGTCTGACTTAGTTCATGTTAAGGGATATCTTTGTGTTTGTGTGTGTGTTGAAGAAAGATGATATCGTCACCAATTGGTCCTCGTGATCAGTTGTTGGATCTATTGTCTTGTCAAAACTTTGACTTGAGTATGGGCTATCGTCAAGTCAAATAAGAAGCAACGACGTTCGTAATGTTGTCTTACTCGTGGTTGATCCCTCGAGCATACACCATTACATCCTTTGGTCTGACCAATGCTATCACCGTGTTCACATGATGGTGGAAGTCCAGTGATATGGAAATTCCTATGAGTTGCTGTTGAGCTCATCAGTAGCATTTTGTCTCCCCCATGATTCATGTTGAACATCAACCTAGTGTTGAAAACTTGTAAGCAATGCCTTCGTGTCCCGTTCATGAAGCATATGTTGGATGAAAGAAGTGACCTTCTCCGGTTCACGTACATTTGGTGTAAGTTGCCTCCATGAATTTGAGAAAGGTTTGTTTTGTTTCCTTTGGAATCATCCCAAATCAGTCATGCATACGTGCAAAGTATTCTATGGTTTGGTAGACTAATTACCTCCACTCCATATGTGTTCCTAGCACACCAAGCCACCGATTGTTTTGTTCAAGGAGACGAAGTTCCGTCTTAAGAGCAAGACTTATACAAGGACTTCGATATCCTCGATGACGGTTCCCCATCTGAACTCGGTAGTGTTTATTATAAGACTACCATGTGGTCATGCTTGTCTAGGACAGTGTGTTCACAGGTGTGTAGCAGAACCAGCTCATATTTTGGAGCTTGCTATCATAGTTCACTCCCCGAGAATCTCGCAACGTCATCTCGTCGATTTGTGTTGCAGACCTTCATTCCTCTTTCTAGACTTGATGAGTCTTATCCCGTTATCAAGCGGATCTGAATCTCCAGCAGATATGATGGTTGAAACTTTTCCAAGACCTATGATCCCGACAGGGTTGATGTTCTGACCGACACAGCTAGCCGGAAGATCTATCGTTGTTGTATCTTGATTGAGCTATTTGACTATTTTCCTCCATAAGGATTTCGTGCGACTCATTCCAGAAGTTGCTCCTTAGGGATCCTTGTGCTCTCGGTTTCCTCGGTTATGTTATAACCTTTCCAAACCGTGGGCTCACTCTCTACTATTGGGTTTCTTCCCAGTTACTAGAATCATTCCCAGCATTTGCCTTATATTCCCATCTTGCACAGCCGTTGTGCCATCCTACCATGGGTCCCATCCATTTCCGATGATAAGCAAAAGTCAATTGCATTGTCTTCAACAAGGTAGTCCACATCATTCATTCTAGTCCAAGTATGTCATTCCTTCAAACTCCTTCAAATGATCGATTGTGATTTGCCTTAAGCTGGTATAAAGAGGTTCAATGATCTTTGAATCAAAAGTAATTCTTTTTGCCACTTAAGGAATAGTTCTACGAGTCACCTTCCCTAAGATGCCCCATTATGGTATCATGGCAACTCAACTCCTCGCTACATTGACAACCGTTCACCACCCTCTTAGGTGTGGAATTGTTGCCTACCTAGTGAACCCTCGTCAATTGTTTCTTCCATCCTTTTAAGATGTGTTTTGCCTCTCAGCTCAAGAGATGTTCAACATCTCATTCCGTGAGTTGATCATGTTTTGCTTCATCTTCGTGAAGATCGAATCCTGTAGAGCTTCTCTCTTTTTTCCCTTGTCATGTTTGATGAAGATCTTGACAGCAAAGACGTCAAGATCAACTGGAGAAATGAATCAACATCTCCGAGGAGGGCAATTGGATCACGAAGATCATGTCGGCTTTGTGTCCCCTCTGTCTTCTTACCTCACGTCTTGAATCTCGGGACGAGATTCTCGTTTAGTGGGGGTGAGTTGTCACAGCCCTAGAATACCTGAGTGAAATAGTTGCATCAGCACTCATGCATCATGTCTAAAATTTCTGAAAGTTGAATTGAGGTTTGTTGAAACCCTCAGAAATCAGTTCAAAATAACCAACTTTAAAATCTTTTCAAATGAGCCCAAGGAAATGTTCTTGTTATTCTGTAAAAATATTGGCAAGGGGTAAAATTCAAACCAATATTTTTGGAGTCTCAGAAATATTTATTTTGGGCATTTGAAATTAATTCAATAACTATTTGAATTGGATATATATTTATTATATAAGAAATATATGTTCAATAATTCTGAAAATTGTTCTGTGGCTTTGGATGAGACCATTTGGCTCACACAATTATTTCATGAAGTTTCAAATTGATTTGGTATTTAGACCAAATCATAACAAACATCAGAAAATAGAAAACAAAAATAAAAAAAGAGATAGCAGTACCTGAGCTTACCTCCTGTGCAGCCCACTTAGACGGCCAGCTGGCTGGCCCAGCCCACAGGGGCACGCCCGTCTTCTTCCTTCAGCCAGTAAGCAGAGGAGAGGCGTGGCGCGCGCGCGTGCAGCTTCGGCCACCTCCTGCTTCCACCTAGGAGCCCCGATCCTTCCCTCGTCGCCGCCCTCGATCCCTCTCTGCCTCTCCCCATTACTCTCCCACTCTCCCGTGCCTCTTCCCTCTCCTCTGCTCTCTCCTTCGCGGCCGCCCGAATGATCCAGAGTGCGCCGACGAACACCACCGCGGCCACCAGCAACCCCGCGCCATCCCGCTAGCCCACGAGCTCTGCCTCGCTGCCGCGCACCTCTCCGCCGACCCACGCAAGGTCAGAGGACCCCAAGACGATGCCGCGACCTTTCTTCCCCGTCCACGGCCGCCGGATGCTGCCGCCTGATTAACCGTCTCCACCGTCTCCTCGAGGCCACTGAGCTGCTCAACGACCTCCCAGTGAGCTCTGTCGCATTTCCCCTCTCTTTCCCGCATCTTTCTCATCCTCTAGCCGTCGCGTTCGTCGAGACTGAAACGTGCTGCCGCCTGAGCTCAACGTCGGCGTGGCTCCGGTGACCTTTTGGTCCGGGGCGTGCATCTGATGTGTTCGCCGCACGCTGTAGAGCAACTCCCGTGCTTTGGACTGGCCGTTTGCATGCCACAACACCAACCCCGCAATCGTCCGAGCTCTGACCGCCACTGCTGATGTCACCGTCGATGCTACCGTCCACCTCAAGCCTCCCTAAGGCCACCTTCGCACACGTCGTGATGCCAGCTTCTCATAGAGCCCAGCCACGCATCCATCCATCACCGGAGTTGGCCGGAAGGGCGACTCCGCCGCGTCTGTGTACTCGCCGATGATTAACCGCCGGTGACAACCACGGTTAGGGGCTAATCACCCCACTAACTAACCACCTGGGCCACTGACAGATGGACCCCACACCCTTAATTAGTCTTAGGTTTATCTCCCTGCTTAGTTTAAGCTAATGGCCGTGGCCCCACAGGTCAGTTTGACCTGGCCACGTCAGCATTGACCCGGTCCCACGTGTCAGCCTCTGTAGGTTGCTCTATGTCACTGACCAGTGGGCCCTACTAGTCAGGTTTGACCTGGACCTGGCGTGTTGACCTGCTGATGTCACACTGATGTCATGCCGACGAAATAATCTATTTTCTGGATTTAATTTAATTCAGGAAATTCCAGAAAATGCCCAAAACTTCTAAAATTCATAGAAATTAAACCGTAACTCCAAATGAAATAATTTATATATGAAAAATTATCAGAAAAATCCAAAGAATCTGATTATGGCACTATCATGCATGTTTGAACAACTTATGCCTGCTGATCAGGTCAAATCAAATAAGTAGCATTTAAATAATCACAAATGGAGTTGAATTTGAGTCTTTGGTTCAAACCAACTTCATTTAATCTGGTTTTAGTTGCATTAGCTCAAATCACAACATATTGAGATGACATGATCATGCATCATAATGTGCATTGCATTGATTGTATTCTTTCAGTGTTTGCCGGTGATTGTTCCACCCTCGGTAGACGTATGTTTTGACGATGTGGTCAATGACACTGATGAAGAGTTATACTATCTTCAGAAGTGCCAGGCAAGCAAAACCCCCTTGTTCATTCCGATACAGTCCCACTCTCTCACTCTTGCTCTCTTTTACAGCATTAGGACAACAACGATTCAACTGTTACATGCTGCGGTAGTTGAACCCTTTTCCTCTGCATGACTTGTCATTGCCATAGTAAATAGATCAAACCCACTAGCATGAGTAGGAGTTGTTTGAGCCCTGATGTGCCTACTCATTCATGTTTGTTTGTCATGCCTGCTACTGCTTAGAGTTGAGTCAGGTCTAATTCATCGAGGATGAATCGGAGGTGTGTAAACATGTCCTACTGTTGAGAGCTAAGTGTGTGAACACGATTTGGTAAAGGTAGCGGTGAGAGGCCATGTAGGAGTACATGGTGGGTTGTCTCATTGAAGCCGTGCTCAAGAACTGAGTTCTGTGTTTGTGATCCATGAAACCGTTACTACCACGCATTGGGCCCGAAACCAATGGACCCTCTCGGCTTCTTAATCACCCTAGTACTCTGTCAAGGAGTTGCAACTAGTTTCTGGTGTTTGTAGGTTATGTGTTGGTGGCCGTGCGTAGCACTGACCCTAGGGGTGGGCTATGATGCGGTAGATACACCTTGTCACGGTGTACCGGGCGCCCGTTTGGTGTCTTGGGAACCCTGTTCACATCGTTCGGGGCCGTATGTGGAAACCTCAGCTGGACTGCCTGCGGATGGAACCTGGATAGGCGATAAACCTGGACTAGAGAGGTGAGTGTTTAGGTAAGCCATGGCCGACACCCTCATTGGGCTTCCGCTTGAAGGTTGCCGAGTACATGTCGTGTAAACGGCGGTAAGTGGTGAGAGCGTGTGTGAAGAAGTACACCCCTGCAGGTCATCTATTCGAATAGCCGTGTCCGCGGTAATGGACTTCTGGGTTGCTATAACAGTTCATAGACAAGTGAAAGTGGATACTCTAAAACTCACAAGATAAGTGTGAGTACTATGGATGGCCTTCTCGTATGGAGACTGGAGCGGATCCATAGTGGTGTATTGAATGGTGAATATGTGGACTCGTGCGCGCCACCTCAAAAGAGTTACTTGCAGTCATAGTTTAAGATAGCCACCGAGTCAATGCTGGCTTGCTGCAGTTAAACTCCACCACCGCCCTATTGATACCGATGCATATGTAGCTAGTTCTGATGTAAGTCTTGCTGAGTACTTTTGTACTCACGTTTGCTTAATTTATGTTTTGCAGAGAGACTTCAGTCTCGCTAGTAGTTCCACATGGACTCCGATGTTTAGCTTGATACCTCAGCTACGATCTTGTTACCTCGGCAGGATCTGGTAGATAGTCAAGCTTCTTACCCTTTTTCATTTGTAGATGTCTATACTTAGACATGTTAAGCTTCCGCATGTGCTTTGATTTGTATGCTATGATTGTTGGGTCATGAGATCCATGTTTGTAATATCTCGCTCCTCGGAGCCTAATGAATAAATACTTGAGTCATAGAGTTATGTTGTGATGCCATGTTGTATTTGCACATATCAAGCATATTGTGTGTATTATTGAAATGCTTGGTATGTGTGGGATCCGACAATCTAGTTGTTTATCCTTGGCAGCCTCTCTTATGGGGAAATGTAGTCTAGTGCTTCCATGAGCCATAGTAGTCAGCTGCAGCCCGGTTCACCAGAGTCCTGTTAGCCCAGCACTACTGCTCAGGACACTTGACTGGCCGGCATGTGTTTCACTTCATTCCTATGTCTGTCCCTTCGGGGAAATGTTACACGGTGACATCCGAAGTCCTGCCTAGCCTGCTACAGCCCGGGTTTCCGGAGTTCAGTTAGCCCAGTGCTATAGCCCGGATTCACACGCTGTTGACCGACATGCTCGATGTGATTCATGTATGCCTGTCCCCATAGGTTAGTGCCGCTTTGGATTCTCAAATAGCTATGTCGGCCCGGGTTCTCTGTCATATGGATGCTAGTGACACTATCATATACGTGAGCCAAAAAGGCGCAAACGGTCCCGGGCCATGGTATGGCGACACCCGTGGGAATACCATGCGTGAGGCCGCAAAGTGATATGAGGTGTTACCGGCTAGATCAATGTGACTTGAAATCGGGGTCCTGACAGACCCCCAAAGAAAAGAAATAAAACTATTTACACGGGAAAGCTCCCAACAAGGAAAAGAAGAACGAGAAATCTTTTTAGGTTTTCTTTTTAATTACTACCACAAGCATGGAAAGTAAAATAATTAAAAGCTACAACTAATTTTTTTGTTTTTCTTAAGGTTTATTAAACACACTAGAAGAAAGCATAAAAAGGGAAAATAAACTAGCATGGATGATAAAATGAAAAAGTATGAGCACCGACAACATGCAATGAGTGTGTGAACATGAATGTAATGTCGGTGAGAAGTACGTACTCCCCCAAACTTAGGCTTTTGGCCTAAGTTGGTCTATGGCCACGGCTGGCCTGGCGGATAGCTAAAGTTGTAGCTGGGGTCATACTGAGATGCAGCAGCTATTGCCTCATGAGCTGCCGCTTGGAGACGGGTCGTATCCGTCCTCCTCTTGTACTTGTCCGCCTCCTCTCTGGTTATAACATATCTCCCTTTTGCCTGAAAGTCAAAGAAAGCAGGGGCAGGGAGAGCGACATGATAGGTGCGTCGTCTGTCAAAGATTTGTCGGTACTGGAGGAACTGATCGGTCCTCTCAACAAACTAATGACGAACCATGGCCTCATAATCCAAATAAACAGGAGGCAACTCAATATCATACCCACATATGGGTACACCAAGAAAATTAGCTAGACGGGTTGCATAAATTCCACCGAAGAAATCTCCACTAAATCTATTATTATGCAACCTACATGCAATAATGGCTCCCAAATTATAATGTCTGTCTTCTAATACAGCACTCCTGAGAACACTGAGGTCAAGGACACACATGTGACATGCTTCATCCTTACCATTTATGCACCTACCTATGAAGAGAGCAAAATAATGTATAGCAGGAAAATGAATGCTCCCTATGGTAGCTTGTGTTATGTCTCTAGATTCCCCCACAGTTATACTAGCAAGAAAATCTCTAAATTCAGATTTGTGAGGTTCATTAGGACTACCCCATCGTGGAA
This sequence comes from Triticum monococcum, assembly GCA_034509565.1. Lineage (NCBI taxonomy): Eukaryota > Viridiplantae > Streptophyta > Magnoliopsida > Poales > Poaceae > Triticum > Triticum monococcum. The sequence goes on along the minus strand of CM067843.1, from coordinate 744,588,770 downwards.
GTTTGCAAGCAGTGTTAAAATCCTCTGAGTCCATAGTATAAGAAATTTCATAGAGATCAAACAGGACAATTTGAGAATTGCGTGATGATGAAAATTCAAACCTCCTCACAAAGGAATCAGTGAGATAGTGGTACTGGCGGCATTTGTCTGCCTCAAAGCTCTCAAGATCAGCATTATGCACATATGCGTTATCTTCCTTGATTCCTGCTCGATCCATAAAGTCCTCTGAAGGCCATTCACAAGCCCGCACCTTGGTACATTTTCCTAAACATATTTCTTACTCTAAAAAATTTCTGAAATTTTAGTAACTTCAAAATAAAAGTGAACCAAACTCAACAATATTGATACCAATGTGACACCCCCGATTTGACCGTACACTAATCATACACGCAAACGTGTATGATCAAGATCAGGGACTCACGGGAAGATATCACAACACAACTCTGCAAATAAAATAAGTCATACAAGCATCATATTACAAGCCAGGGGCCTTGAGGGCTCGAATACAAGAGCTCGATCATAGACAAGTCAGCGGAAGCAACAATATATGAGTACAGACATAAGTTAAACAAGTTGCCATAAGATGGCTACCACAAACTAGGATACAGATCGAAAGAGGCGCAGGCCTCCTGCCTGGGATCCTCCTAACTACTCCTGGTCGTCGTCAGCGGGCAGCACGTAGTAGTAGGCACCTCCGGTGTAGTAGGAGTCGTCATCGACGGTGGCGTCTGGCTCCTGGGCTCCAACATCTGGTTGCGACAACCAGGTAGAAGGGATAGAGGGAAAAGAAGGAGAAAGCAACCATGAGTACTCATCCAAAGTACTCGCAACCAAGGAGCTACACTACATATGCATGGGTATATGTGTAAAGGACCATATCGGTGGACTGAACTGCAGAAAGCCAGAATAAGAGGGGGATAGCTAATCCTTTCGAAGACTACACTTCTGGCAGCCTCGGTCTTGTAGCATGTAGAAGAGAGTAGACTAAAGTCCTCCAAGTATCATCGCATAGCATAATCCTAACCGATGATCCTCCCCTCGTCGCCCTGTGAGAGAGCGACCACCGGTTGAATCTGGCACTTGGAAGGGTGAGTTTTATTAAGTATCCAGTTCTAGTTGTCATAAGGTCAAGGTACAACTCCGGGTCATCCTTTTACCGAGGGACACGGCTATTCGAATAGATAAACTTCCCTACAGGGGTGCACCACATAACCCAACACGCTCGATCCCATTTGGCCGGACACACTTTCCTGGGTCATGCCCGGCCTCGGAAGATCAACATGCCGCAGCCCTACCTAAGCCCAACAGAGAGGTCAGCACGCCGGTCTAAATCCTATGGCGCAGGGGTCTGGGCCCATCGCCCTTTGCACACCTGCACGTTGTGAACGCGGCTGGAAGCAGAACTAGCCCCCTTAATACAAGAGCAGGCTTACGGTCCAATCTGGCGCGCGCCACTCAGTCGCTGACGTCACGAAGGCTTCGACTGATACCACGACGTCGAGTGCCCATAACTGTCCCCGCGTAGATGGTTAGTGCGTATAAGCCAGTGGCCAGACTTAGGTCAAATACCAAGATCTCGTTTAACGTGTTAAGTATCTGCGAACGCCGACCAGGGCCAGGCCCACCTCTCTCCTAGGTGGTCTCAACCTGCCCTGTCGCTCCGCCACAAAGTAACAGTCGGGGGCCGTCGGGAACCCAGGCCCACCTCTACCGGGATGGAGCCACCTGCCCCTTCAGCCCCCATCTCCGAACAGTATCATAAGTAATGTAACTGTGTAAAGTATATAGTATATGCCCGTGATCACCTCCCGAAGTTATCACGGCCTAGTAGTATAGCATGGCAGACGAACAAGAGTGTAGGGCCACTGATGGAACACTAGCATCCTATACTAAGCAGTAGGATAGCAGGTAATGGTAACAATAGTAGTAGCAAGGACAGGCTATGCATCAGGATAGGAATAACGGAAAGCAGTAACATGCTACACTACTCTAATGCAAGCAGTATAGAGAAGAGTAGGCGATATCTGGTGATAAAAGGGGGGGCTTGCCTGGTTGCTCTGGCAAGAGAGAGGGGTCATCAACACCGTAGTTGACCGGGGCATCAGCGGCGTCGGTCTCGTAGTCTACCGGAAAGAAGTAACGGAGGGGGAACACAATAAATAACAGAGAAATCACAACATAACATGACAAACGTGGTGCTAGAGGTGATCTACCGCTGGGATAGGTGATACCGGCGAAGGGGGGAAACATCCGGGAAAGTATTCCCGGTGTTTCACATTTTCGGACAGATGAACCAGAGGGGGAAAGTTGCATGTTTGCTATGCTAGGGATGTGTAGCAGACGAACGGGATGCGTATCCGGATTCGCCTCGTCGTTCTGAGCAACTATCATGTTAAAAATATTTTCATCCGAGGTACGGTTTATTTTCTATTAATTTTAAAAGATTTAAATCATTTTAAGATTAATTTAAATATTTTTAGTCAACATTATCCAAAACAGTATTTGCTGACGTCAGCATGACATCAGCAGTCAACAGAGATGTTGACTGGGTCACTGACGTGTGGGACCCACTGGTCATTGGCTGTTTAGCCTAATCAGTGTTTAACTAATCTAACTACTGTTTAATTAAACTAATTAGTTAATTAGGTTAATCTAATTATGATTAATTAACTTAATTAATTCCTTAATTAAATAATTAATTTAATTATTATTATTATTTTAATTATTTTTATTTTTAATTCTCTTTCTTTTTTTAAACGTTCTGTGGGGTGGGGGCCCACGCGTCATAGGCACAGGGGGCCTTAACGGGCGCTTGTTGCGGGGTGGCCCGAACGGGCGCTACGGGCACCCGACCGCAGGCAGAGGCCATGGCCCGACGCGGCTGGGCGTTCGGGCAGTGGGCGTGGGCGTGCGCCCGTGGCGGCCCAGTGGGGCGGCGGCCACGGCGACGGATCGGAGCGGGGCAGCAGAGGCTGGGGGTGAGGGGCGCGGTCGATGGCCGCTGTGGCGCGGAGGGGCACCGGAGTTGGCCGCGGGGCCGACGACGGTTGGCGCGAGTTGGGACGGCGACCGCGGGGTTGGCAGCGAGCGGGCGCCTGGACACGCGCGCGGCCATGGTCGTCGGCAGACGAGCACAGTGATGCGGGCGCGGCAGAGTGTGTGTCGAACGGGACGGGGAGACAGAGAGAGGGAGGCCCGGGGCCTCACCAGCGTTGATGGGGAGAGGGAGTGACGAGGCATGACGTGGTCCGGCGAGGAGGAGCATGGGGACGAGTAGGCGACGCAGAGGACGACGGGGAGGCAGTCCGGTGATGGTGTCCGGCGAGGTGGCAATCCGGGTGGCGCTGGCGTCGGGGTCGTGGCGGCAGTCCTCGAGCGAGGGCGCGCTCGCCGGGGCATGGCCACAGCTTGGCCAGGGGGCGGGGAAGAGCAGGCGCCGGTCAGCGGTGGCGCGAGGGTGGAGGTCGTGGCGGCTGGCGGCGGCCTTCGGGCGCTGGCGCGTCAGGAGGAGGAGGGGGTTCGATCTAGATCGGGGAAGGGCGAGGGAGATGCGAGGCGGTGGGACGAGTGGGGGAGAGTGGGGATCGGGTGGGGGTTAGGGTTCGGGGAGGTGGCCTTGTAGGCCAGAGTGGAGGGCCGGCTGGGCCTGGTGGGCCGGCCGGTGCGGAGGCCAGCTAGGCCGCTCGGCCCAGCGTGGGGGGGGTGTTTCTTTTTTTAAAAAAATTTTATCTTTCTATTTATCATTTTTAGTCTCAGTTTTGCATTTTTTTAGTACCAAATGAGTTTTGTTTTGAACAAAACTTGGCACCTAAATCTAACACAAAACCTTGAGATGGAATAAAAAGTCTGGGGTCAAGAGGAGTTGTCTAATCATTTTTAGAAATTTCAAAAGGCCAATTTTAAAAGCTGTTGGACCACTAAATAATTTCCAGGAGCATTCTCGGAATCCAAAAGAGGTTGGTTCCAACATGACAAATACCTAGGGACTATTTGCCACAGTTTGAACATTTTAGTTTTGACTTTTGATAACTTTAATTCCTCTGACTTGATTTTAAATTTGAAATTTGAACAGGATTTGAATCATCGCAAGATTAACAACAGTAATCATGGTGACGTGGCATCATTAGCGGAGGGTTACTGTAGCGTAACTATCCGGGCGTCACAATTCTCCTCCACTACAAGAAATCTCGTCCCGAGATTTAAGAGGGGGACTAAGGGGAAAATTCTGGTTACGAAATTCCAATGGGACTTCTCGATCTTGGTTGCTCTTCTCGAAGAGGTTGATCCATTACGTAGAAGTCTTCATTTCTCTGTTTCAGGTCATCATGATGAAGTCGGCGCCCTTTCTTCAGGAACTCCATTGTACTTATGAAAGAATATAGGGTAGGCATTCTGGGAGAACGGACGTCGGCAAGGTTGACTATCGGGTCGACAACATCGAGGAAGGTGGCGGAAAGTAACTCTCGAATCGAATCTTAAGAAATTATCGAGAGCAAAGTAAGGAGGTAACCTGGGAAGTTTCGAGCGGGCAGGCAATCGTTCGATGTCTGCTATAGGGCGTGAAAGGGTCAAAACAACGGGAATAAGTATTGTGTCCGATATGAGAACTGAAGGTGGCTCGTGAATTACATGCGAGGCCACGTGTGAGGAACAACCTTGGGAACAGGGGGTGTACATGGGAGTCAGGTTACGATCCTGTGGAACTATGGGTTATGGGCCCACCATGTGGTCGAAAGTAGGAAGGGGGTAATGTCTCGCACGATCATGTAAGCAGACATGTCAGAGGATAGCCTGTCAGCTATGTCGGCAACAACAACGGTACCAAGGGCGAGGGACGAAGAGAACCATTTTCCTACTCGTTGAACGAGGCGGACCATTAGGCAAAGTTCTCGTCCATCAGTGGATACCGGAATGTCATCAACAATAGTAACAGGTTCTTACTGACAGAGTTGTACACCGAGGTGCTTACAAAAGCAGTGACTTATTACTTCTTAGATCATATAAACCTCAATAAGGTTAAACAAAACAATGGAAAGGAAAATGTGATTGTTAGATTAACAGAACAATGGAAAGGAAAATGTGTTTAAACACACATTTGAGGGGTATACCCTTCCAAAGACAATTAGAGCATGATATCCATGACAGGATATAATGTAGAAAACTCTTTAGGTAAGGGGAGAGAAATTTCATGACATTACCCATACAATGGTGTTTGGGTAATTGAGCAGGAAACATTTAGCATTGGGCTTCAAATGTTCTTGTTGAAAATTGGAGTATCACAGATATGCTTCGAGATAGCATTGACATGGTCACTGGATAAAGATCAGAGTTTGGATACTCTAAGGATTCACCAGGAACAACTTATAGAATAAGTCTTACGATTTTCTCATAAAAAATGGATAATTTGCTAAAAAGGAAACTATAACAATAGGTCCTCTGGCCAGGTGTGCTAGGCATGACATCACCTTATCTGGTTAAAGACCAATGTTATAATTCTTGGGAATATGTTCCAACCATCATATCTGACCGAGGTTCAGGTCCGATTGGTGTCAGGATACCTCAGGCTCGGGATGCCAGAGAAGAAAAGGTGCAACAGATATTGACGAGATGGCAATGTAAGATCCTCGGGAAAAGAACTATGGAAGCGAGTTCCGAAACAAGAGTTCATCATTAAACCAAGGAGAGGATGAGGAGGTGGCTGATGAACTCAGCAACAATCCATCAAATTCCCAGAAAGATGGATTTCCACAATCATGTGAACAAGGAGATTACCATTGTCAGATCAAATGATATAATGAGGTATGCTCAAGGAAAACAACTCAATTAAATATTGGTTGAAAGGTGCACCCGGATTATGGGCTTAGGTAGCATGACCGATGTTAGAATGGTGATTCGATAACCAATGGTCTAAGAATGAAATGTCGACCATTAACTTCAAAGCAATATGGTTGCTAGAAGTACAGAATCCAAGCAACAGCGTTCACCTGTTGGTATCCCGGCTAGAATCAACACGGGAACCACGAAAGAATGATGAAGGTGAGAAGTATCACTATACCAAGAATTTTTAAGAGGTGGTGAAATCCTCACGACATTCTTGACATAAAAAGATGGTAATACTCCAAGGTAAAGAAGAACATATGTTGGATAGCAAGGAACTCAAGGTATAACACAAAACACGGACAAGTTTGTGTTGAACGGAAGGCAATAAAGTGGTCGATGATAATACCAATCATCGAGGGAAAGGATGGTATTTCTCATCATGAATTCAATTGATATCCTAGAAGAGCTCAGAATGTTGATGATGATCATGACAAATTCTGTCGAGAGGTTTCCTGGAGATGTAATCGATCGGCGATGACATCAAGTCAAAGGAATGATGAAGCAAAATGATCTTGGGACCATGAGTAGGACACAAACTCGAAGTCAAGCTTGTCGTTCAAGGTGGAACGATAAGACAAGGAAGATCGATGTAAGCTTAGCTCATCACCGAAAGTTGTGCTCTGAGAATAAGGACCAGGTAGCACAGTTAAAATTTAGCACGATAATGATATAGTCGATTAGGCTAGGAATGACTTGAAGGATTATTAAACTCATAAGCAATAAAAATTACTTATAATTATTGAATCGGAGTACAGACTCGATTCACTGTCGGTGTCCTTGAGTGTCTAACAACTCAGAACCCGGGGAAAATTTTGGAATCAGTGAGAAATAATACTTGAAGAATAACTCATAAGAAGTTATGCAGTTCCACGATAATCTCGAGATACCAGAGGGGGTAATACTCGATGACGGACCAAAGTAGAGGTTGGACTGGGGTATTGCTCTGCAGAAGACAAGTGCTTAAACTTGCACGAGAAATGGTATTTAAAGGAGAACATGGTCGGAATCCACGATCATAAAGGATCGAACCATGGATACAAGATGAACTTATAACAAGGGGTGATTATTTTTACGAGCAGCTTCCATGATAAGTTATACATCGTGTCCCTGGGCATGAACGCAAGGTTCAAGGTCGACTCCCACTTCTTCAATGTATAACCTTCCATTCACTTTTCGCTTTGATAAAGGCCTTAGTGTTGAAAGTTTTACCTGGTGAAATACCAGATGAGTATGACTCGTGAAAACTTCCGAGTTCACACATATAAAGGAAGGCATCGGATCAACCCATTAGGGTATCGTGGAAACATATACCACAATCTTGAAGAGTAGATATCACCAGCTCGAAAGCAGAGCATGGTTGGCAAAAGGAGAGGATACAATTTACCAAAGGAATTATGTATCGGAGAAAGAACTCACAAGGTGATTAATTATGAAGGACACTGTCGAATAATAATCCAACAGTGGATATGGCGATCCACAATGGAGCTGATGTGAGTATCAATACCCAATCAGAGAAAGAAAGAATGCAAATGCATCGATTTATAGAACATCTGAATAATTTAATATCTAAATAGCAAAGTAATTATGATTTTCAAATCAAGGGATCAGGAGCAAAAGCTCTGATCAAGGATGGATAAGTCAACTAGACTTAGGGGTAAGATCGATGGCAATCTGATTGGCCAAGAACCAGCTCATGTTCGAAAGACGTCTGAGCCGGAAGATAATTTATAAGGATCAACTGATGATTGCGTGCACTCACACACATATAGAATCAACGGACATAAAATGATAGTGACAAAGGATGCCAATAGGATTACTAGACTTATTGGATTAACCAAAATGTAAGCAAGCAAGAATTTCAAGAGCAATAGGCTCCTGAGGATTTTTGGAAGATTGAAAGGTATTTCGAAGATTGATGACATACATGAATCAACTGGGATGAGTGGATACTCGGTAAGTGTGAAAAATTATCCGTAGGGATATTCATGTGTCAAGAATTGCAAGGCAGTAAGCTCAAAGGATTATCGAAACAACAACGAGTGTTTCGGGGTATCTTGTAATAACAAGACCAACTGGGGATGAAAGTAAGAATAACATCTGTAAGTAGTTATCCTTAAGGGTTTACGGTGGAAGGGGAATTGCAAGAGGGATGGCACAAAGTATCGAGGGAACATCCGAGTGTATTGTCAGAATCTTCCGTTGAAGCAGTCGATCATCCGTATTAAAGGGCTCTCCGGCAGGAAGTGGTAACGAGAACCTAGAGTTAGATTTTAGCAAAATCATTTAACCCGAATAGAAGAGATGTCAGAGTCCCAGAGTATAGGTCGACGAATAAAAGATCCTAATACCACCCAATGGCGACGTGGGCCCATGGGCCGCACAGCCATGTTAGTAAAGCAGTTTACATCGACTAGACTCGACTTCGGCCAAGGAGTGTGGAAGGGGGATTCCTATAGGCAGTCGGCTCTGATACCAACTTGTGACACCCCCGATATGACCGTACACTAATCATACACGCAAACGTGTACGATCAAGATCAGGAAATCACGGGAAGATATCACAACACAACTCTACAAATAAAATAAGTCATACAAGCATCATATTACAAGCCAGGGGCCTCGAGGGCTCGAATACAAGAGCTCGATCATAGACAAGTCAGCGGAAGCAGCAATATCTGAGTACAGACATAAGTTAAACAAGTTGCCATAAGATGGCTAGCACAAACTAGGATACAGATCGAAAGAGGCGCAGGCCTCCTGCCTGGGATCCTCCTAACTACTCCTGGTCGTCGTCAGCGGGCAGCACGTAGTAGTAGGCACCTCCGGTGTAGTAGGAGTCATCGTCGACGGTGGCGTCTGGCTCCTGGGCTCCAACATCTGGTTGCGACAACCAGGTAGAAGGGATAGAGGGAAAAGAAGGAGAAAGCAACCATGAGTACTCATCCAAAGTACTCGCAAGCAAGGAGCTACACTACATATGCATGGGTATATGTGTAAAGGACCATATCGGTGGACTGAACTGCAAAAAGCTAGAATAAGAGGGGGATAGCTAATTCTTTCGAAGACTACGCTTCTGGCAGCCTCCGTCTTGTAGCATGTAGAAGAGAGTAGACTGAAGTCCTCCAAGTATCATCGCATAGCATAATCCTAACCGATGATCCTCCCCTCGTCGCCCTGTGAGAGAGCGACCACCGGTTGTATCTGGCACTTGGAAGGGTGTGTTTTATTAAGTATCCGGTTCTAGTTGTCATAAGGTCAAGGTACAACTCCGGGTCGTCCTTTTACCGAGGGACACGGCTATTCGAATAGATAAACTTCCCTGCAGGGGTGCACCACATAACCCAACACGCTCGATCCCATTTGGCCGGACACACTTTCCTGGGTCATGCCCGGCCTCGGAAGATCAACACGTCGCAGCCCTACCTAGGCCCAATAGAGAGGTCAGCACGCCGGTCTAAATCCTATGGCGCAGGGGTCTGGGCCCATCGCCCTTTGCACACCTGCACGTTGCGAACGCGGCCGGAAGCAGAACTAGCCCCCTTAATACAAGAGCAGGCTTACGGTCCAATCTGGCGCGCGCCACTCAGTCGCTGACGTCACGAAGGCTTCGGCTGATACCACGACGTCGAGTGCCCATAACTGTCCCCGCGTAGATGGTTAGTGCGTATAAGCCAGTGGCCAGACTCAGATCAAATACCAAGATCTCGTTTAACGTGTTAAGTATCTGCGAACGCTGACCAGGGCCAGGCCCACCTCTCTCCTAGGTGGTCTCAACCTGCCCTATCGCTCCGCCACAAAGTAACAGTCGGGGGCCGTCGGGAACCCAGGCCCACCTCTACCGGGATGGAGCCACCTGCCCCTTCAGCCCCCATCTCCGAACAGTATCATAAGTAATGTAACTGTGTAAAGTATATAGTATATGCGCGTGATCACCTCCCGAAGTGATCATGGCCCAGTAGTATGGCATGGCAGACGGACAAGAGTGTAGGGCCACTGATGGAACACTAGCATCCTATACTAAGCAGTAGGATAGCAGGTAATGGTAACAACAGTAGTAGCAAGGACAGGCTATGCATCAGGATAGGAATAACGGAAAGCAGTAACATGCTACACTACTCTAATGCAAGCAGTATAGAGAAGAGTAGGCGATATCTGGTGATCAAAGGGGGGGCTTGCCTGGTTGCTCTGGCAAGAGAGAGGGGTCGTCAACACCGTAGTCGACCGGGGCATCAGCGGCGTCGGTTTCGTAGTCTACCGGAAAGAAGTAACGGAGGGGGAACACAATAAATAACAGAGCAATCAAAGCATAACATGACAAACGTGGTGCTAGAGGTGATCTAACGCAGGGATAGGTGATACCGGCGAAAGGGGGAAACATCCGGGAAAGTATTCCCGGTGTTTCGCGTTTTCGGACAGATGAACCGGAGGGGGAAAGCTGCGTGTTTGCTATGCTAGGGATGTGTAGCAGACGAACGGGCTGCGTATCCGGATTCGCCTCGTCGTTCTGAGCAACTTTCATGTTAAAAATATTTTCATCCGAGGTACGGTTTATTTTATATTAATTTTAAAAGATTTAAATCATTTTTAAGATTAATTTAAATATTTTCAGTCAACATTATCCAAAACAGTATTTGCTGACGGCATCATGATGTCAGCATGACATCAGCAGTCAACAGAGATGCTGACTGGGTCGCTGACGTGTGGGACCCACTGGTCATTGGCTGTTTAGCCTAATCAGTATTTAACTAATCTAACTACTGTTTAATTAAACTAATTAGTTAATTAGGTTAATCTAATTATGATTAATTAACTTAATTAATTCCTTAATTAAATAATTAATTTAATTATTTTTATTATTTTTATTATTTTTATTTTTAATTCTCTTTCTTTTTTTAAACGTTTTGTGGGGTGGGGCCCCACGCGTCATAGGCACAGGGGGCCTTAACGGGCGCTGGGTGTGGGGTGGCCCGAACAGGCGCTACGGGCACCCGACCGCAGGCAGAGGCCATGGCCCTACGCGGCTGGGCGTTCGGGCAGTGGGCGTGGGCGTGCGCCCGTGGCCGCCCAGTGGGGCGTCCGCCACGGCGACGGATCGGAGCGGGGCAACAGAGGCTGGGGGTGAGGGGCGCGGTCGATGGCCACCGTGGCGCGGAGGGGCACCGGAGTTGGCCGCCGGGGCGACGACGGTCGGCACGAGTTGGGACGGCGACCGCGGGGTTGGCAGCGAGCGGGCGCCTGGACACGCGCGCGGCCATGGTCACCGGCAGACGAGCGCAGTGATGCGGGCGCGATAGAGTGTGTCTCGAACGGCACGGGGAGACGGACAGAGGGAGGCCCGGGGCCTCACCAGCGTTGATGGGGAGAGGGAGCGACGAGGCATGACGTGGTCCGGCGAGGAGGAGCATGGGGACGAGTAGGCGACGCAGAGGACGACGGGGAGGCAGTCCGGTGATGGTGTCTGGCGAGGTGGCAATCCGGGTGGCGCTGGCGTCGGAGTCGTGGCAGCAGTCCTCGAGCGAGGGCGCGCTCGCCGGGGCATGGCCACAGCTTGGCCAGGGGGATGGGGAAGAGCAGGCGCCGGTCAGCGGCGGCGCGAGGGTGGAGGTCGCGGCGGCTGGCGGCGGCCTTCGGGCGCTGGCACGTCAGGAGGAGGAGGGGGGGTTCCATCTAGATCGGGGAAGGGCGAGGGAGACGCGAGGGGGTGGGACGAGTGGGGGAGAGTGGGGATCGGGTGGGGGTTAGGGTTCGGGGAGGTGGCCTTGTAGGCCAGAGAGGAGGGCCGGGTGGGCCTGGTGGGCCGGCCGGTGCGGAGGCCAGCTGGGCCGCTCGGCCCAGCGTGGGGGAGTGTTTCTTTTTTTTATTTAAATTTTTATCTTTCTGTTTATCATTTTTAGTCTCAGTTTTGCATTTCCTTTTAGTACCAAATGAGTTTTGTTTTGAACAAAACTTGACACCTAAATCTAACACAAAACCTTGAGATGGAATAAAAAGTTTGGGGTCAAGAGGAGTTGTCTAAACATTTTTAGAAATTTCAAAAGGCCAATTTTAAAAGTTGTTGGACCACTAAATAATTTCCACGAGCATTCTCGGAATCCAAAAGAGGTTGGTTCCAACATGACAAATACCTAGGGACTATTTGCCACACTTTGAACATTTTAGTTTTGACTTCTGATAACTTTAATTCCTCTGACTTGATTTTAAATTTGAAATTTGAACGGGATTTTTATCATCGCAAGATTAACAACAGTAATCATGGTGACGTGGCATCATTAGCGGACGGTTACTGTAGCGTAACTATCCGGGCGTCACAACCAACTACTCCTACAAATGCCTAGAGGCAATATCATGTATAAAAACTACTTTTGACCATATAAATTTGACATGCAAGCTCAAGAACATGGTTACCTAAGCAGCAAAAATATGCAATGAATAAAGCACTAGAACAAAAACTAATTGGACCATTGGTGGAGTCACATACCAAGGAACAATCCCCCAAAGCAGTTTTGTGAGAGGTGCTTTGAGCAAGGAGATTGAAAATGGTAGCAAAATGAGCTTGGACTCGGGTTTGAGCTGGTTAGTGGTGTTTTTGGGAGGAAGAAGGAGTGTGTGGTAGCTGGAATAAGTGGAGGGGAGGCACTGTGGGCCCACGAGGCAGGGGGTGCGCCCTCCACCCTTGTGGCGAGGTACTTGCTCCCCCTGCTGTGTTCTTAGTGCTAGATATTCTAAAATATTCTAAAAAAAATCATATTTAAATTTTAGGGCATTTGGAGAACTTTTATTTTCGGGGTATTTTTTATTGCATGGATAATCCAGATATCAGACAGAAATTACTATTTTTTGCTTTATTTAATATAAATAACAGAAAGTAAAAAGAGGGTAGAGAGAGTTGTGTTTTCTAAATTCATCCATCTCATGCTCATCAAAAGGAATCCACTAACAAGGTTGATCAGGTCTTGTTAACGAACTCATTCCGAATAACATGGAGCCGGAGAATTTTCGAATAACACTAGGTTACCTCAACAGGGATATGCACATCCCCAACAATAAGAATATCATATTTCTTCTCGACAGTATGAAGAGGAAATTCAAAACCTCCAAAAATAATTGATGGAATTTTTCCAATAGAATTGATACTGTGGACTTGAGGTTGTTTCCCCGGAAAGTGTACCGTATGCTCATTACCATTAACATGAAAAGTAACATTTCCTTTGGTGCAATCAATAACAGCCCCTGCAGTATTCAAAAAGGGTCTTCCAAGAATAATAGACATACTATTGTCCTTGGGAATATCAAGAATAATAGAGTCCGTTAAAATAGTAACGTTTGCAACCACAACAGGCACATCCTCACAAATACCGACAGGTACAGCAATTGATTTATCAGCCATTTGCAAGGATATTTCAGTAGGTGTCAACTTATTCAAATCATGTCTACGATATAAAGAGAGGCATAACACTAACACAGGCTCCAAGATCGCATAAAGCAGTTTTAACATAGTTTCTTCTTTTAATGGAGCATGGTATAGTGGGTACTCTTGGATCTCCTAGTTTCTTAGGTATTCCACCTTTAAAAGTATAATTAGCAAGCATGGTGGAAATTTCAGCTTCCGGTATCTTTCTTTTATTAGTAACAATTTCTTTCATATACTTAGCATAAGGATTCATTTTGAGCATATCAGTTAATCGCATACGTAAAAAGATAGGTCTAATCATTTCGGCAAAGCGCTCAAAATCCTCATCATCCTTTTTCTTGGATGGTTTGGGAGGAAAAGGCATGGGTTTCTGAACCCATGGTTCTCTTTCCTTACCGTGCTTCCTAGCGACAAAGTCTCTCTTATCATAACGTTGATTCTTTGATTGTGGGTTGTCAAGATCAACACCAGGTTCAATCTCTACTTCATTGTCATTACTAGGTTGAGCATCAACATGAACATCATCATTAACATTATCACTAGGTTCATGTTCATTACCAGATTGTGTTTCAGCATCAGGTGTGTCAACAACAGGTTCACTAGAAGCATGCAAAGTCCTATCAAATTTCTTTTTCTTCCTCTTAGAAGGACTAGGTGCATCAATAATATTTCTCTGAGAATCTTGCTCAATTCTCTTAGGATGGCCTTCAGGATATAAAGGTTCCCGAGTCATTTTACCACCTCTAGTCATAACTCTAACAGCATTATCATTCTTCTTACTATTTAATTCACTGAGCAAATCATTCTGAGCCTTAAGTACTTGTTCTACTTGAGTGGTAACCATAGAAGCATATTTACTAATAAGTTTTAGTTCACCTTTAATATTATCCATATAATCACTCAAGTGTTCAATCGTATAAGCATTGCGTTTTAATTCTCTACCAAAATGTGAAGTTTTGTTATTTAACCATAAAGTTATCAAACTCATCTAAGCATGCGCTAGCAAACTTAGTAAGAGGGATTTCAGCTTTATCATATCTATAGAGAGAATTTACCTTTACTACCTGTGTTGGGTTATCAAGATCATGAGTTTCTTCAATAGGTGACACATTAAAACCATGTATTTCTGCAACAGGCGGTAAATTAAGACCATGTATTTCTTCAATAGGAGGTAAATTCTTAACATCTTTAGCTTTAATACATTTTTCCTTCATAGATTTCTTTGCCTCTTGCATATCTTCTGGACTGAGAAATAGAATACCCCTCTTCTTCGGAGTTGGCTTAGGAGTTGGTTCAGGAATTGTATCAGAAAGTGTCCAATTATTTTCATTAGTCAACATATTATTCAATAGAATTTCAGCTTCATCTGGTGTTCTTTCCCTGAAAACACAACCAGCACAACTATCCAAGTGATCAGGCAAAGCATTAAGTAATTGGAGAAGCCTCCCCCAAGCTTGTGGCAGACTGTCTTCTTCAATTTGCAAAAAATTATATATATCCCTTAAAGGAGCTTGTTTCTTATGAGCGGGGAAATATTTAGCAGAGAAGTAATAAATCATATCCTGGCGACTACGCACACAACCAGGATCAAGAGAATTAAACCATATCTTAGCATCACCCTTTAATGAGAACGGAAATATCTTAAGGATATAATAGTAGTGAGTTTTCTCATCATTAGTGAACAGGGTAGCTATATCATTTAATTTAGTAAGATGTGCCACAACAGTTTTAGATTCATAGCCATAGAAAGGATCAGATTCAACTAAAGTAATTATCTTAGGGTCGACATAGAATTCATAATCCTTATCAGTAACAAAGATAGGTGAAGTAGCATAAGCAGGATCATATTTCATTCTAGCGTTCAGAGTTTTTTGTTTCAGCTTAGCTAACAATTTCTTAAGATCACTCCTGTCAATGCAAGCAAGAAAATCTCTAGCAGTTTCTTCATCCATAACATAGCCCTTAGGCACAACAGGGAATTCATATCTAGGGGGAGAATCTTCATCATCACTTTCATCAATATTATCAGTTTCAATAATTTCATTCTCTCTAGCCCTAGCAAGTTGTTCATCAAGATATTCACCAAGTGGCACAGTAGAATCAAGCATAGAAGTAGTTTCATCATAAGTATCATGCATAGCAGAAGTGGCATTATCAATAACATGCGATATATCGGAATTAATAGCCGAAGCAGGTTTAGGTGTCGCAAGCTTACTCAAAACAGAAGTTGAATCAAGTGTAGAGCTAGATGGCAGTTCCTTACCTCCCCTCGTAGTTGAGGGATAAATTTTTGTTTTAGCATCTTTCAATTTCTTCATAATGATAAGCAGATATGAATCCCAAGTGACTCAAAGAATAGAGCTATGCTCCCCGGCAACGGTGCCAGAAAATAGTCTTCATAACCCACAAGTATAGGGGATCGCAACAGTTTTTGAGGGTAGAGTATTCAACGCAAATTTATTGATTCGACACAAGGGGAGCCAAAGAATATTCTCAAGTATTAGCAGTTGAGTTGTCAATTCAACCACACCTGGAAACTTAATATCTGCAGCAAGGTATTTAGTAGCAAAGTCATATGATAGTAGTGGTTACGGTGGTAAAAGGTAACGGTAGCAATAGTAATTTTTTTGGTATTTTATAGTGATGATAACAGTAGCAACGGAAAAGTAAATAAGCGAAGAACAATATATGGAAAGCTCCTAGGCAATGGATCAGTGATGGAGAATTATGCCGGATGCGGTTCATCATGTAACAGTCATAACCTAGGGTGACACAAAACTAGCTCCAGTTCATCAATGTTATGTAGGCATGTATTCCGAATATAGTCATACATGCTTATGGAAAAGAACTTGCATGACATCTTTTGTCCTACCCTCCCATGGTAGTGGGGTCCTATTGGAAACAAAGGGATGTTAAGGCCTCCTTTTAATAGAGTACCAAAGCAAAGCATTAACACATGGTGAATACATGAACTCCTCAAACTACGGTCTTCACCGGTAAGTATCCCAATTATTGTCACTTAGGGGTTAACAGATCATAACACATAATAGGTGACTATAGACTTGCAAGATAGGATCAAGAACTCTCATATATTGATGAAAACATAATAGGTTCAGATCTGAAATCATGGCACTCTGGCCCTAGTGACAAGCATTAAGCATAGCAAAGTCATAGCAACATCAATCTCAGAACATAGTGGACAATAGGGATCAAACCCTAACAAAACTAAATCGATTACATGATAAATCGCATCCAACCCATCACCGTCCAGCAAGCCTACGATGGAATTACTCACGCACAGTGGTGAGCATCACGAAATTGGTGATGGAGGATGGTTGATGATGACGATGGCGACAGATTCCCCTCTTCGGAGCCCCGAACAGACTCCAGATCAGCCCTCCCGAGAGAGTTTAGGGCTTGGTGGCGGCTCTGTATCGTAAAACGCGATGAATCCTTCTTCTCTGGTTTTTTCTCCCCGAAAGTGAATATATGGAGTCCAAGTTGAGGTCGGTGGAGTGTCAGGGGGCCCACGAGGCAGGGGGAGTGCCCAGGGGGGGCAGGCGCGATCCCACCCTCGTGGACAGGTGGGGCACCCCCTGACGTGGATCTTCCTCCCAATATTCATTATATATTCCAAAATAATTCTCTGTTGATTTTCAGGTCATTTCGAGAACTTTTATTTCTGCACAAAAATAACACCATCGCAATTCTGGTGAAAACGGCGTGAGTCAGGGTTAATTTCATTCAAATCATGCAAGCTAGAGTCCAAAACAAGGGCAAAAGTTTTTGGAAAAGTAGATACGATGGAGATGTATCACTCTCTTCACACTCTCTCACCCTCTCCAGATCTAAACAAGACTTCGTTGGCCTATCTCTCCCCCCTCACTGCTGGTCAAAGAGCCGGCAGGATCCATCCGCCGAGAAGGGAAGGGAGGGCCTCCAACCACTTCTTCTTTGCCGTCATACATAGTTTGGGTCGAACGGCCTCCGGTTGCCCCCTGAACCACACCCCAAGAACCTTAAGGTATACTTTACTTATTCCACATGCATTGCTCTAGCTGCATGTGGGCTTATTCCGCTTCTGCACTCGAATCTAGGTGTTGGATCAAACCGGAAAGTAGTGGGGAAAGTTGTATACCATGAATATAGGACGTGGTTCAAAGAGGAAAGGAATGGGGGAAAGTAGTGGAAAAATTTGTATAGCATGAATCTAGGACGTGGTTCAAAAAGGAAAGGAAGGGGGAAAGTAGTCGGGAAAGTTGTATCGCATGAATCTAAGACGTGGTTCGAAGAGGACAGGAATGGGGGAAAGTAGTGGGGAAAGTTGTATAGCATAAATCTAGGACGTGGTTCACAGAGGAAAGGAAGTGGGGAAAGTACTAGTACAGACTGGCTATCCAGCAGCTATGTTGGTCGAAAAGGGAAAACAATGACAAATGCAGTACGCACATCTGTAACAAACTGATCTTTTGTTTTGGGGACAAGGCTGTAGAGTTTGAGCAGCACTAGATTTGCCGCGCTCACATAGGGAAAGGTGTCTAAAGATAACAAAACTGGGACCAACACAAATATGCTCCTTGGTTGTTTGTTCTTTGTTGCAACAGATTGTGCATCGCCCCAGTACATCGGTAGATACACATGGTGGTGGTGCATCCACTGTCCTGTGCAACTCTTTAGCTGTTGTTAATCTAAGGTCCTGTTTGGTTAAAAACTCCCTAGTCCCTACCTGCTTGGTTCCAGGGACTAAACATGGACTAGAGGTTATTAAATGACATGCTAAAAGACCATGTTACCCCTAGTAATGAACTAATAGAGACAAGGTGTGATGCGTGGCAGGGGCAACTATTGGAAAATGTCCCAAAAAGACTCTCCCTCGGGGTCTTCTCTCTTTAGTCCCAAATGCCCACTTTTGGTCCCTAAAAGTCCCTCATGTTTGGTTTAGATGGGACTGACATGGAGTTTTTTAGTCCCTCCACCAAAATGTCCCTGTAAACAAGCACCCTCTAATAATGCCGCTGGAAAATTGATGCAATGCCACAGTTAAAAGCAAATTACATGTTTAACGAATTTTATTATTAATATAATCTCTCTGTTAATATTAATCAATTCCACCGTTTCAAAAATGCTACTGGCTTGCTTTCTTTCCCATTTAAATAAGGTAGATGCTTCTTTTTGTTGGCTTCTGTGTCATCCACCGTTATTGACCACTAGTTGGTTCCTTTGCACCTTTGTGTAGACAGGGTTATCTACTTCACCTTGTTGTCATTGTGACATTTTGTTGCACTGCACAAAACACTTTTGTTTTAAGAGTGTTTTGTGCCTGTTCAACCAAAGTGTCACACCGACAACGTTACTTGATTGCTTGATCTTAGTGGACCTGCACAAGAGGAGATCTAACTTCCTATCCGTGTTGGCAAATTTGGTTCAGATCTTCTTCTTGTGAGTTGTTTGAATTCCGCGTCATGAGAGGTCAGTACTAGCCTTCTTTACATGATTCTGCAATGTGCTTTCATATGTTGTGCTACTTGTATGGTAATGTTGCTTGATTTTAGTGAAGTGCACAAATGGAGACAAGACTTCCAATCTGTATGTGCACCGTAAGATCCCATTGAGGTAAGATAAGGATATTTCACAACTGTTGGCCTGTATTTTGCCACTTTCATCAGAAAATTAATGTCATTGTTTAGTGCTATACTTGTGCAACCTAATTGACATGCCAAATCTTACATTGAAGGCGAAGCTTGTATGTTATTAAACCAAGTGATGAAGGGGAAGAATAAGCGGAAAAAACAGAAATCAACTCCTGGTGCTGTAATGAAGCACTGGAACTATGATGACACAAGTAATGATATAGTTTTGCATCTTAATTTATTGCTATGGCTGGAACGAGCAATTTTTTGCCAATGATTTGATGCCACTCTTAATGTAATACGTAATTATATCTACTTGTGCAAACAGGGATCTTCTTTGAAGATACCATATATTTTAGTGGAACTGCACAAGAAGATGTTGAAAACATTAATCTAATCGAGGAGTATATAGTAAGCATGGCCACCATAGTAGATAGCAACAGATGGTTCTGGAGAAGTGCTTCATCTATATGCTCTACACAATAAGCCTCCTGAGAAAGGTTGGTACTCGCCCACTAATTTCATCCATATGATTGAGCTTTGTCATCTCTATTGGTGTTGTGCTACTGTTTAGATACTGCCATCAAAAAGTGTTTGCCCTTGAGAACTGCTTCATATGTGATGTTTTAAATATTTCCTTTCCTTTTTTTCGAGCATTTAGTTATGCTCTTGTCTTTGCACAACAGGATCATCCTCCTCTGAAGAAGAATATGGAGTACGTGAAGTGACTAGTTCCGATTATGCCAGGATGAAGAAGCCATGTCTATCTTCTCATCAGAAGGAGCAGTTGAAGGATGGTTACATTACCCCCCACAAGAACAAACTAACTTCAGATCATAAGGACTGACAAATCTCCATTTTATTGATGTGATGCACAAGTACAATGTTGTTCTAGGATTCTTTCCGCCGAGTTCCATTTTTCTAAAAGTGTGCTCTACATGGACCATGTAGGTGCACGTTTAAACTGTCAATTCATAGTAAAGTTTGCTTTATACTAATCACTTTTTTTGTATTTGTGCAAATAGGGGTGCTCAGCTTGATTTCAATGGGAACTGCACAAAATGTTCATGAATACATCGAATCATTCATTTCCACCACAAGAAAGGAGGTGCCGATAAGTTCAAGGCGTTGCAACATATGAGGGCGAAATCATACAAGCTACGTGCGAATTTGGTTGATTTTGGTGGAACTGGACAAAAAGAACAGCTGGTTTATTGAGCACGAGGTGCCATGTCAATGTCCGAACTGATGGCAAACCCTGCCCATTCCACAATCGTAGGCATTTGATATTTTGGAATTGGAAAACCTTGTCAAATTTTGCTCATTTCTTTTAGCAAGAAGACATGCATTTGATATTTTCGAATGGGACGCCTTTGCTGTCAGCAGCATCGATCCATTTTTTCTTTATTCTTTAATTGTGAAGTAAATATTGTCTCTGACATGTGAATCACTGAGATGCATAATCATCGATTGTTTTGACTGTTCTCCATGAATTTCCAGGCATGTGTGTTTGATTGCAATGTAAAGGAATGCTAAAAAGCTGCTCAAACTCTTTGTACTCCTTCTGTTCCTTTTTACTTTGCACATTGTGAAAGTGCATACTTTTTTCTATAAGATTGGTCAATGTAGAAATACTTTGAATGCAGACAAAACTTGTATGCAGACTAGAAAGGACCGGAGGGAGTACATGTGAAACTGCTGCAAATGAGGTGATCACCCTGGGAATAATGCTAGTACATATTGTTTTGCATGTTCATCAAATGCCAGTGTTAGAAGAATTTGAACTACTCGAAATAAATTCATTCATACATGGTCAGATTTCATTACATTTCATACATTCTTCAACTAAAAAGGGGTGCGCTGGAGGTATAATTAATTAACCGAAGCTACCCACCTGTGTCCGGCTGAGCCAAACAGAAGATTTAGTGACTTAACTGCAGGTGCAGTTGCGTAACTGACATGTGGCCCAGATGCATGTAGGTCCCACGTGTCAGTCAGCCAACTGCACCAGCACTTAAGTAAAAGCAGCGTCCTTATCCAACATTGCTCTCCGACTCCACATCGCCGCCAAGAAGCTAACCGACCGTTAGTGGTCAACCCGCCTAGCTTGTCATAGCGATTAGGGCAACTAGGAGCCCAATGATCAGGATCCCCACATGACAAACACATTTCTTCTTGTCATTCTTCTTCTTGAAGTTCGTGTGTTGCACAGCCGTGTTCTTCCCATCAAACTTTGCTTTACCATCAAACTTGCCCTTGTTCTTGAACTTGTGGGGCTGGAAGTTCGTCTTCTGTACCAGATTGGCACTAGATCCTCCCTCAATTCCTCGAGCACATGTGTCCTTTGCTCTCGCCTTTTCTTCCACATCAAGAGTGCCAATGCGATCCACAAACGAGGAAGCTTAGTGATGATGCCTCTGGCAACAAACTTGTCCAGTGGCATATAACTGAAGTGCTCAAGTTCTCTAGCAAATGACTGTATCTCATGAGCTTGCTCAACCACGGAGCGCTCTTCAATCATCCTATAATCATAGAATTGCTCCATGATGTACAGCTCAGTGCTAGCAACTGGAGGGTACCAGCGGTGGCCTTACTTGGACCCGAGCGGCGGTGACCTACCGTGTTCTACTCTTCCTCATTTTGTATGTGGCGCGGCCTCGTTGGCAGCAGGGTGGGGCCTCGGCGGACCCAGCGATGTCCTCTATCTCGTTGCGGGCGGGCGGCGCCTCGGCGGAGCGGGGGAAATCCTCCCCCTCGTTGCCGGCAGGGTGGGGCCTCGGCGGAGCCGGCGGTGTCCTCTGCCTCATTGTTGGCGCCATGGGTCCTTGGCGGAGCAGGACCTCGTTGACGCCAGTGGAGCGGGGACTCATCGGCACCGGCATTGTCCTCTGCCTTGTCCTCGGTCTCGCCAAACATCTCCTCGCCCGCTTCATCGCCCTCTTTGTAGGTGGTTGCAGCCTCCGCCACCCGCATGCGGTACCGCCAGCGCTCGAGGCGGCCCTCATGGGCGGAGTGGTACGAGTCGAGCAGCACCTCCTGCTCTGCCCGCTCCACTGCGATCTGCTCTTCCGCTTGCAGGTGCTCCTGGAGGAGATGGTGGTTGTAGGCGGCGTTGGCATGCGCCTCCCGGAACTGCTCCTCACGCTTCTACCTCACTGTGTCCATATATTGGGCACGGGCCTCGTCGATGGTCATGGTGCAATGCACCGACGAGGATGGCACGGAGGAGGGGGTTGGCGCTGGATCGTCGACTACCATGTTCTCCATTGGGACGTCCTTGTCCTCCGGCTGATTGTCGGCTAGCCAGTCGGCAGCAATGGCTGCCATCTCCTTGTGGTTCATCGTCCCCTGTCCCAAAGAGCGTTGGAGCGCGAGGAAGCCATGGTGGGCAGTAGTGGTGTGGACAGGAGAATAGGAACGGATGCGGATGAGTGCGGCTATGGCCGGCGCAGCAGTTTATATAGCAATGGTGGGCGACGGAGGGACGGACGTGTGGCACGAAAGTAGCCACCTCGGCAACCGCGTATCATTAATGTGGGCGGCAGAAGGACGGGCGGACGACACTTGTGTCGTTTGAAGGCAGAGCAATCGCATGCACCGGGAAGCAGGGCAGGCGGCGTTGACCGTTTTGGGTAGAAAGCACGCGCGGGCAAGGGAGGCGGTCTGAGTGGGCCAGGGCAGTCAGACTCGTGCTTGGCAGTGGGTCGGTCCAGCAGCTGGACATGCTGGCTAGCCAGCTACCTCGCCGAGCTGAGCGACGACAATCAGACGATTGACATAGCTTCCGACCAGGAGCCGGCGCCACTGTCCAAGCCAGTTCATGCCATGTTCACCATAGAGCAAGTGCGGCCACAGTTCAACGCCCTAATGGCGGAAGAGCTACCAGTGCAGGAGGACCTGTGCTGCAACCTCCATCTCCTCAATGAGCACCGGTGAACAAGCGAACGACAATGCAGTCGCGGACATGTGGCCCTATGATCCTGGCTTCCCGAATGAGCAGCGGGCGCAGTATCAGACCATCTGTAGGGCCCGCGAGGCCCTCTTCATCGTCCTTCGAGTTGTTGCGCATCGCCGTGGCGCCGCCGTCTCGTGTTGTCAACATGGTCAACGGAGATGAGGATGAGGAGATGACTTTATTTGGAGAGGATGACAGTGGGGACCCACTAGGGCCATACCCGCATGTATGCAAGTGCCTCCTTATTAGTATATAAAACTATAATTTTTTTGCTTCCTCCTGGTTTCCTGACATCACGGTCCCACGCCATTGTCAACCTATGTAGTCAATAAACGAGAGAATTGCCCAAGAAACGGCCGACAGCTGGGACCAAGCAGCTCGAGCAGTATTTGTGTTTTTGAGGTGTGAGCACTGCAGAGTTTTTCTTGAGCGATGTTTAGCCCAGATATTATTTTTTTCTCCTCTAAACAACAATGAAAACATCGCTGCAGCGATTAACTGGGCGGGTTATGGCCCGTCTAGCCCAAGCCAGATATCCAGCCCAGATCTTAATTTTTTCAAGCTGAAAATGGCTAGCCCAGCTATACTTTTTTTTAGGAATACCCAGGCAAGGTAAAGTTGATATTCTCCGCCCCGCTAGACTGCAAATCTTTCCTAGGAGGGATGCATTACGCTTAACAAGAAAATGGGCTTTAAGAAATAATAAATGGGATGCAACTATAAAAACTGGGCAGTAACTATAGAAAATGCACCAAACACGTAATTACTTTAGAAAATATTATTTTTCGATATTGAAAATTTTAATTTCATTAATTGTTGTGAGCGCAATGTTTCGTTGGATTTTTACGTAATATAAATTTATATTGAAATTGTATTTAATCTGACTACAAATTTCGGGATAAAAATATTTCGGATCCCATCAAAATGTGGGAAATTTTATTGACTTCTGTTTTGAACGGTTGGTTGAAATGGGTTGTACTTTTAAGAAACTGTAAATGGGTTGTAGTAAATTCCATTAGAATTCAGAAATTGGCTGCACATTCTTACAAATCTCAAATGGGCTATAAGTTCTCTCCCACACACTTGTGGCCTTACTAAGTTGACGCGTCCCCTAAAAAAAGAGTTGAAGTGTATGCAAGGCTTTGTCAACTTATAGTCAACACACGGTTCTAGCAGCAGTGGCCGTTGGATGTCCATCCAATGGATGTCGTGCTTCTTCTTCAATCTCGGATATTCTAGCTTCACCCACCCGAAAAATGATTTCTTCCCCTGACATCTGGGGCTCACCGTTTTCGAAGCTGACCTGTGGGCCTACTAAGTTGACGCGTACGAAGGGCTTTGTCAACTTAGTCAATATAAATGATTCTAGCTGCAGTAACCGTACGATGTCCATCCAACGGCCGTCATGCTTCTTCAACCTCTGGTCTTCTTGCTCCAGCCGCCCAAAGCAGCACCGGTCGTGCCTCCTGCTCCTGCCTCCCGTGGCCGGCTATGCTGCCGCGCAGGGCTCACCCCCTACTACTCCCACCGCTGGCCAGGGCATCCATCCACTCACCCACACCCCATGTTATTCTGCGGTGATGTTAGCCTCACACCGCAGCCGAACCAGTGAACCCTCGTACTCCTCTCCGCGTGCGCATCGACTGCCGCATCTTCCCCGGCTCCGCATTGTCCCCTTCCTGGTGCTCTCGGCGCGGCGTTGTCAATGTGGTCAAGGAACGACTTCCATCGGAAGAGTATTGTACGTGGAGAGGCTGACAGCTGGGTCCATGGCAGCCGCAAGGAAGTGCCTCCTTATTACGCGGAACATAATTATTCCTCCACCTGACAGTAGGGACCCACCAGACAGGCCACCATATTTGGCGAAAAAACATTTCCCCCCTGACTGCTGGGACCCACCGGACGGGCCAACGTACTTCACGAAAAAAAGTTCCCCCCGCTGTCAGCTCGGACCCATCGGAGGTGCCTCCTTATTACGCACAAAAAAATGAATACTCCCCCTACTAGTTGGGACCCACCTTGGTGGGAGGCTGACTTGTGGGCCTACTAAGTTGACCGGGACGGAGTGCTTTGTCAACTTAGTCAGTATGAACGATTCTACCTCTAGTGACCGTACGATGTGTCCATCCAACGGCCGTAGTGCTTCTTCAACCTCTGGTCTTCTTGCTCCAGCCGCCGAAAGCAGCGCCGGTTGTGCCGCATGCTCCTGCCTCCCGTGGCCGACTATGCTGCCGCAGAGGCCTCACCGCCCCTACTATTCCCATCGCTGGCCAGGCCCTGCGACGACGGCAGCCTCACACCGCAGCCGAACCAGTGAACCCTTGTACTCCTCTCCGCGCGGGCTTCCACTGCCGTATTTCCCCCGGCTCCACGTCGTCCCCTTCCTAGGCCTCGCCATCGTCCACCGCCCTGGTGCTCTCGGCACGGCGTGGTTAATGTGGTCAAGGAACGACTTCAATCGGAAGAGTACTGTACGTGGAGAGGCTGATAGTTGGGTCCAGGGCGTCCGCAAGGAAGTGCCTCCTTATTACGCGCAAAATAATTATTCCTCCACCTGACAGCAGGGACCGACCGGAAGCGCAACTGTATTTCATGAAAAAAAACATTTCCCCCTGACTGTTGGGACCTACCAGCTACATCTTCGCATGTAACAAAGTGCGTCCGGGCAAAAAAAACGATTCGCCCCCTGACTGCTGGGACCCACCAGCTACATCTTCGCACGCAAGGAAGTGCCTGACAATCAGGACCCACCTGGTCGAAGCGTACGTAGCATTGTCATTCTGGTCGCGAATGTGTACGTACATACTGGTCGATGTAGAGGCGTGCACGTGTCGTAGTAGAGGCGCGCACGTAGTATGTACACGTACGTACAGTGGCCAGTGTGCAAGAAAGAAAATATGGCCACGTACGTACACACGGGCAGGGTCTCGAACGCCTACTCGCGCATATGTACGACCATGGCTCGTGTACATGGTTGGGTCTGAACGGAGAAACTGTGTCATCGTCGTGTTCATGGGGAGCAAACCGGCTGGGTCGGAATGGAATGCGTCGTCGTGTTCATCCGGAGGGCTTGGACGGAACAGCCGATGGAAACGAGGCCTGGCATACCGCGGAACGGAGGAAACGGCCTTGTGTTCGACCAGCCACGGTCAATACGGGATCTTGTTCATCGGGAGGGGTCTGTCATACCGCAAAACAGAGGAAACGGACCTCCTACGGTCGAAACGGGGGTCCTGTTGATCGGGAGTGGTGTGGCGTACCGCAAAACGGAGGAAACAGACTTGTTTTGGAGCGCTACGGTCGAAACAGGGGTCCCGTTCATCGGGAGGGGTGTGGTGTACCGCAAAACGGGACTCCACGGGATACTGTTCATCTCCACCGTCGATCCCCTCTAGCCTTCATGGGCTATTGTTCATCCACCGTCGACCTCCCCCAGCCTCCACCTGCGACTGTTCATCCACGGGCTCCTATTCATCCAGCCTCCACTGTGCGCTACTCCACCGGCTACTGTTCAACCAGCCCTCATCATGGGTTCCTGTTCAACCACCCCTCCACGGGATACTGTTCATCCATCCCTCCACCGTCTACTGTTCATCCAGCCCTCCACAGGGTGATCCTGTTCATCCTGCCCTCCAAGGGGTCCTGTTCATCCAGCCCCAACCGGCTTGATCGATCAAGGTCCCACTACTAGGAAAAGGCCTACTAATGGCGCACCGGTTTTGCCTACTAATGGCGCATCACCGGTGCGCCATTAGTAGCACGCCACTAGTAATTTTTACTAATGGCGCACCAACTAGTGCGCCACTAGTATGTAACAGCATGCGCCATTAGAGTCCCTCCTGGGGGGCCATACGTAAGCATGGCTTTGTCATACTAATGGCGCATTCTCTGTTGATGCGCCATTAGTATCCTTTGGCATACTAATGGTGCACCTGGTGGTGATGCGCCATTAGTATGAATATTTGGTTTTTTTCCTTTTCTGATTTTTGCGCAGGTTATAAAATATATTATTAGACAGAATATAGATAGAAAATCAGATTCATCGAATACAATAGAAGATTAGTCACCGAATACAATTCATCATATTAGTCTCCGAATTCAAAAGACCGAACAAAGATAAAACATTACAAGTCTCAAGACCGCGAGTATCGAGTTTGTCTTCACATTACAAGTCATCGATCATCTAAACTACCATCACATAGAAGAGAGATGTGGTCATCGCGATGAGCATCATCGCGATCAAACTGGTCTTCATCCGGTTCCTCCAACGCTCCCTCCTCTCTCCCGCTAGATAGCGGGCGTATCTAGATTCAGCCTCCGCCCTAGTGGTGTACCCTTTGTAACTATTGCCGCTAAAACGGTGAACCTGTCTCCGACACTCCTCCCAGTCGTCGTAGACTCCGGGAACCTTACCCTTGTACACGACATACGACGGCATCTCTATGCACAAGCCAAACAACAGACAATACATAAGCAATATGTAAGTATGCAACAAAAGGATCGGAAGAGAAAAGCAAGACATTAATAGCATGATTCATGGTCCTACTAATAAATAGCATCGATTACATCTAAGTTGAACGACTGTCCAAACCAAAGAGACATACGAATTCATTAAAGTATAATTACAACATGAGCCAATCAATGTTTCAGAACTACACATCACTACGTTCGACTCGACTCATCGGACAGGAACATGGATGAAGCCGCCGTCTATCGTGATGGTCATGAAATCGCGGTCGTTGTCACCCTGCATTTGTAGCATTTCATCTATCTCACTGTTGGATGGTTGATATCTGAGGAAGAACTGCCCCGAGGTATGAAGGACATCTTGATGGATGATGTCCGCAAACTCCGACTGGATGCGAATGAATTCTTGTCTGAGGTCCACGTCCTGGACTGCCGACAAACTCGTGGCCCAATCTTTGAGATTATCTGGTAGCAGAAGTTGATGATGGTCCCTGACGATCGCCCGCATGTGATGGAGGGCGTAGTAGGCATCCTTCTGACCGCCAGGCGGCTGCTTGACGCAGTAGAACTTCGTATTGTGTGAGAACATGTGCTTGCCGTACTTACGAATTGCCCTGGTGAAGGTGCCTCCAGACTTGACCTAGGCGGGGTGAACATCATCAAGAACTTGCTTGACATTTGTGTAGTCTATCTTGGAGTTACGGTTCGGGTCTAAATACGTGGCCATGGAATATTTCGGGCTTAAGAGGATGAGTGTGCAATGTGTGTCACTGCACAGAACACGGAATGTTAGAAAAAAACGATTGAAATCTAAGAAATCATATGTTACGGGGCGGTTAAGGGATGACTTACTCAGGAAAGTAAGGCACAAGGAAGTTACCCTTATCTGGGTTTGCCAGAATGACGCCTTCGAGGTGTGAACTCGCAACTTGGCGGTCCCCAGCGCTACTCAAGTGCTTGGCACGCATGTAGAAGGGGTTGACTATCACGATGTCCGGGGTCTTGTCTCTAATGATCCGCATCTCCTTACTTAGCAAAAACAGCCGAACGAAGGTGTAGTGCAGCGGATGAAGGTTAAACATAGCAAAGATGTCATCAAACCGCAGGACGATCGTACCCCCGATGTTGCCATCCACAAAGCCCTTGCCCTCTGGCACCTTGGCCACGAAAACTGGGTATGCCACATCCTTCTCTCTGAGACGCCGCTTCTCCAAAGAAAGAACACTATCTTGCAGACTCCGCATAGCACCGGTTGCAGCATTCAGCATATTTGGCGGTAGCATCGCCCTACCCGCCACATGCACCCTCCTTGAGATATCCTTAGGTGAAGGTGGCCCGTCCTGAGCACGGATCGAACTCGGTGCCGGCTGGCTCGCACCGGCGCCCTTGTTAGTCTTTCGTTTCTGTCCCTTCTTCTTGATCTCCTGTAATGGGACCGAGTTCTGCTCATAGACCTCCTTCTTGAGCGTGTTGGGGCTGATAATATTTGGCACCTCAGCTATCTGAGGCTCAGTGAAGGCGGGAGCTGGAGGCGTGTCCTGAGAACTGAACGCCAGACGACGCCTGTTGCAATTGGATTTCTCCGCCGTACAAGCTAGATCGCGGTTGACTTGGTTGGGTTCTTGAGAAAGAGGCCCGTAGAACTCGTCAGCGTACCCATGTTCGGCAAAGTACTTATCAACTTTGGTAAATGTACCATCGTCGTTGTCGTCGCTGTCCGGATCCTGTGCCATAGGGCTGTCCGGATCCTGTGCCATAGGGATGTCTGGCAGGTCCGGTAGCGTTGCGGCGTTCTTGCCATGGCTTGGCGCCGGCACGACTGGCGGTCTTGTCTGTGGGGTGGTGTCCCCCGTCCCCAAACGAATCTGGCTCCTCGGCCAAAGCAGGGGCCAGTTTACGCAGGTGCTGAGGGTTATCTCATCTTCTTCGTCGGCCCCAGCGGGTCGAATCGGAGGTAACAGCTCGTCGCAGCCTGGCAGCACCCGAACCACTTCAACCCTATACATTGTGGGTGGCATCGGATTACCATGGAACATGGGGTTGCCCGGTTGAACGATTCTACCCTTGGCAACATTGACCAACTCGGCGCCCACAAAATGCAGAAGAGTGCAAGGAACATCGGCGGTGCCCTGCGAAAACATGTACAGGGCGTCAGGGATGCCCAGTCAAAGGCAAGGAGATGAAGTCATCGGCCAAGAGGCTTGGTTACCATGATGCCGTCGAGCTTGGCTAATGTTGAGGCACCGCCAATGGCGGGCGTGCAACTGACGGAGGGGGCACTAGCTGGCGAGGTGCCGGCCGGCGTACACCTAGGTGCATTAAGCTTCAATGCCTGTGCCGGCGCCGGAGACACGAATACCGCCTCCGCCGGAGACACCAATGGCGCCACTTGCGCACTGTGCGAGTTGCTGGCCGTGAAGCTGGGAATCAGGGGAGGCCCCTGTTGGCTGCCCGCAATCCACGTCGTCAGCCCATGAATCAACGTAGGCACCATGGCATTGAGCGTCGTTCCAAGTTGTTGTTGCACTTGCTCTTGGACAAGCTCCGGAATCCGTGCCACTTGTGCCTTGAGTTCTTCAACCTCGCGCGTCTGGCTTTCCGAGCTGGTCTTTTTCTCCTTCCGCACACCAGTGATATAGTATGACCCCCATTTTGTGGACAAGCCTTTGCCGGCCACACGACCAGCTGATGTCGGCTTAGTGAGATTATCCTTGTTTTTCATTACGTTCAGCGCCCTATTTAAAGGGGTGTCGAAAGGGGAGCTCTTAGACGACCCCGCGCTACTGCTTTCAGTTTCCTGCGAAAGGAACATGAACCATTTAGAAATATTGGGGATTAATTAGAGTGCAACCATATGGAGATAATTACGCGGGGGTGTATTCCTTACCAGAAGAAGCTCAAGCACCCTGGTCTTTGGATCCGTGGTAAGCTCCTTTGTTATCAGGTCCTCCTTGTGCCGGGCACTGACATAGTTCCTGGTCTGCTTGTCACCGTTGTATTTCTCGAAGCGGGGCGGTAGGCCTTGCTCGGCATGCTCCGCGTCCTCCTTGTCCCATATAAGCTCCACCACTCTGTAACCACCCGGACCAAGTTTGTGTTCCCCTAAGTTCAACTCCCGCATTTCTTTCCCCCACTGACTTGATGCGGAGGTTGCACTACTCTCGCACTTGATCTTGAACTCCTTGTACTCATCTTCGCTCATCAAAGGATATTTCGCCTTGATCTTCTCATAACTATCACCTTTATCAATCATTCTCTTCACCGCGCTTTTCCAAGTAGACAGGGCCGTGATCATCTTCGTGAGGGCAGCACTGTTCACTTTATTCCCTGAGAGGCGTGTGTTTTCAAATTCGGCGGGAAACTTGTATCGTTCGTGCAGCTTCGTGAAGAGGAGGTTGCGCAAATTCCCTCGGTCCTTATGCCTAATGTTCTCGGTGTTGATCGAGGCGGTGCTCCGGAGAATGCACCCGAGCTGAAGCGAGTACCCCTTGACTATATGTTTGGGCTCTGTTGGATTCCCGTCGGAGTCCACTTGAGTGAATTCCTCCTTGAGGGTGCGGAGCGCATTCGGGCGCCGGTCCTTCCTTTGCTTCTTCGGTTGGCTGCCATCTGTGTGTGCGCCGCCATCATCAGTGGTGGCATCCTCGGCGGCACCATCAGTGGTGTCATCCCGACGCCACTAGGGGTTGTGTAATCAGGATCGGTGTCTTCTGCGGCGTCCTCATAGCGGTGAGGTTGTTCCTCCATCTCCTGGGACAGCTCCCAGAATTTCTTGCCGCCCAAACCACCAGCCTCATCGTTGTGGGCCATGTTTCGCTCTAAATAGGAAAAAAGTTTGGTCAAAAAGTTGGTTATTGTCAAGGAACAAGATCATGGTCTCATCATTTAGGGTTTGTCGACACCGAGGCACCATAAAAGCCTAAGCTTTCATCATTTAGGGTTTGTCGACGCCGAGGCACCCTAAAAGCCTAAGCGTACATCATTTAGGTTCTCATCGACACCGAGGCATCCGGGGCAGCCAAGTTAAGTTTTCATCATTTAGGGTTTATCGATGCCGAGGCACCCTAGGTTGGGCCTAATCACTTGGCACTAATCACTTGGCTCTATTGCCACCTTTGGTTTAATGCAGCAAGAATAAAGGGGTAGTTGATCCTACTTAACTAAGTACTAAGATACCCCATATGTCCGATTTTTAGCAAAGTCATGCTAAAATTCACAGAAAATTTCAGCATGACCTTTGCTGAAAATAGGACATATGGAGTACCCGAATTTGCTGGAACGGAAGTTAATCGACATTCCGGCAAACTCAAGGGCCTCTTGGGGTACCTGCAAAATCATCACGACACAATGGTCGGAGACAAAACCCATCCACAGACCATATGGTCCTCTGCTTTCATATGGACAAAAATCACCTCAACTTATGTGAGCTTCCATTCCAGATATAATATGTCACCCAACAAAAAATTATAGTGTATGGATCATGGCATTTTTTTATTATACATTTTTATTCTATGGATCATGCCAGGGAATTATAGTCTATGTCATTTTCTGAAACATATTTTTGCCATGGCAATTTTGAATCAATAGACATACTTCTCAAAAGAGGCATGATCAAATTCTGGTGCCCTTGACTTACTAGTATTTATCTCTTATGACTGATGAATGTGCATTGAGTCCAGAAGCAAAGATTCTACAGTGAAATGAAAAAAAACCTTGGAAATATATTTATGATAACTCTAAATGGATCAGAAGGTGCAGATGCACTTGTAAAAAAAAGTATGCATTTGCAGCAGCTTTGTTCTGATTATGACACCATTCTGTTAAGAAGGAAAAATAACATTATCATCCCAATTCATGGTTGACTAGTTCAAAACTAATGCACATTGACCACATAATATTATTTTGCAACCACTCAGTTTGTCCTTGACTGGGACACTTGAAGCACAAAGCAACTAATGCAGAGCTAGGTCTACTTTGGTTCTGATGCATAGGTCTACTCTGGTGCATATGTGGGGTTTTTTACTTACAAAACACAAAAATTCTATTATTGTTTTTATTTTTAACCAGAGCCTAACCACCTCTACAGTTTACAAACTAATTCAGGTAATCACTAATCAAGAAGATTGGTGATACATACGATGGAATTGTCAGTTTAGTGTTCCACTATGATGCATTGGTTCACCTGTGATTTCCTGATGGCACTGGCCATACCTTTGGTCATTTTCGTTGTAAATATTCCAGAGTTTGACAGCAACGATGCTTAAACAGCAAGCTATTATCTTACTGATCTTGTACATATCTCCAAGTCTCTTGGGATCTTGTCCAATATTTTCTAAATGAGGCGATAGCTAAGGAAAACTAGTTCAGGCTTCTTGCTCCAGCTGGCAGACAAGTTAATGTAGAACTCTATTTTTTTCTTAGCTGGCACAAGTTTGTCTAGTGTGAACCTCAACTAATAAAATTGTTGTGTGTTAGGACCATACACTAGAAAGCCTCACTGTCTGGCTTTCAAACTGTTAACCTATTGTACTGTAAGTATAAAAGATAACAAACTAACAGATGGAGATTGTGAGAGAACCTAGAAAAATGCACTCCTCTTATAGTGATGCACAAACTAGAAACTGTATACCAAACACACAAATAGAAACCCAACTCCGGGAACTAGAGTAGCATATTTAGTAAATCAACTTGTAGTGGGAAGTACAGCAAGTTAAATCAAGTAGTCAAAGACAATAGGATTAGTGAGCAGAGGTGGAGCGGAGACCGGAGTTGAGGTGGCCGGAGTTGAGGAAGACGACGGCGACTCGAGGAAGAGGACGAGGTGGATCCGGTGCTGTGTGGCTCCTCGGCGATGGCGGATCCGGTGCAGTCCCCCTCCTGGATCGGCTGCGACGTGAACAAGGACACTGTTACTGCTCTGCTCTGCTCTATGTAGCAAATCGACAGTAGCCAAGAACAGACCTAGCGGCAAGGTCCCGATGCGCAGCGCCGACGAGATGGCGGACCCGGCCTTGCTCTGTAGCCACGGCAGGAAAGCACCGTCCTCCTTCACCTGTGGGGCGGCAAATTTGATTCCATCGACATTCAGCAAAGGGGCGGGGGGCGGGGGGATTTCTTCCTCTCTTTCTTTGCTTGTGGTGAACCCTAGCTAGCCCAGATAGCTCACCTTGGGGATGGCTGTGAGGGGAGCCGGAGCGGGTGTGGAGCGGGCGCGGGGGTCGTCGGAGCGGGCGTGGGGGAGCCGGATCCGGAGCGGGTGTGGAGCGGGCGCGGGGGTCGTTGGAGCGGGCCGGGGCCGGCAGCCGTGGCGGCGGCTAGGAACCCTAGCTGTCGCGCTCGGGAGGGAGGTTGACGCAGGCGGGGCCGCGGGGGAGGGGGCGGCGAGGGTGCGGGCGCGGGCGAAGGGGGGATGGTGAGGGAGGTGGTCGGGTGCGGCGGGGGAAGCGAGCACGGCCGGGGACGGCGAGCACGGGGGAAGTGGTGGGCGGTGGTGGTCAGGCGCGGGTGAGACGAGGCAGGGGAGGGATTAGAGAGAAATGGAGATTGGGGATTTTAGTGTGGGGGAGGCTTAGCAACGGCGCACCATCCAGGGGTGCGCCATAAGTAACTATTTTTTTGTATATCAATGGCGCACCACCCAGCGGTGCGCCATTAGTAATAATTATTATTATTATTATTATTTGCATCGAATAAGTTTTTAGAAAATGAATATGAATATGAAACAGTAATATTTTTTTATAAAAATAGTAATAATTTTGTAAAAAATATCATCAAATTTGTTATTTGAAAATATTTATGAATATGAAAAAATATCATCAAATTTGTTATTTGAAAATATCATCAAATTTGTTTTTTTGGATTTTTAGTTGCATTCATTTGTGAATTGGTAAAACATTTATGAATATGAAAAAATATCATCAAATTTGAAAAAATATTCATGAATTCAAAACGTGCCCATGAAATTTAAAAATATTCATGCATGAGTTCAAAAAATATTACTCTTTTGCAAAAAAGTAAAAAATATAAATATATATACTAATGGCGCACCGTCTAATAGTGCGCCATTACTAGTTTAAACTAGTAATGGCGCACTGTCAAACGGTGCGCCATTAGTAGTTTTGCAAAAAAAGAATAAGAAAAAAATTACAGTAATGACGCACTCTCTGCCAGATGCGCTATTACTAGTTAGAACTAGTAATGCCGCATTGTCTACCTGATGCGCCATTAGTATGTATGAAAAAATGGAAAAAAAATTAATACTAGTGGCGCACCCTGTTTCTGGTGCGTCATTAGTGTCTTCCACACTAATGGCGTATCACAAACAGGTGCGCTATTAGTATATAGTAGTGGCGCACTGCTTCCCTGGTGCGCCATTAGTATCAATCCTATCTATAGCCCTTTTCCTAGTAGTGTCCTGTTCATCTAGAGGCAACACCACGGGGTCATGTTCATCCACCCCCACCGGGAACTGTTCATCCAAACCCCCCAAGCAACGCTCACTGTTCATCCAGAGGCAGCATTGATCGGCTTTAGTAAGCAGCAGTAGCGAAGGAATCGCTCGATCGGGTTCAGTTAACAGCCATTGATCGATTGCTCGGGTTCAGCAACGTGTAGCCTGCAATGCAATCGCTCGGGTTCAGTTAGAGCCCAACGCCTAACTCGAGTTTAGTTAGAGCCTAACGCCTCGCACCCAGGTGCGTGCGTGTACGAGAAAAATGTGCATGGCTCAGCCCCGACCACCCACCGTAACCGGGAACACCCCGATATTTTCCTCGCCCTCGCTTCTACCATGATTTTTTCTGTCATGGACGGCCCAAAGAATGTCATGCAGCTACGTCTCCGGCCTGCCCAGGACGA
The DNA here is from genome assembly GCA_034509565.1 of Triticum monococcum. Taxonomy (NCBI): domain Eukaryota; kingdom Viridiplantae; phylum Streptophyta; class Magnoliopsida; order Poales; family Poaceae; genus Triticum; species Triticum monococcum. The sequence continues at coordinate 744,553,571 of CM067843.1, read as the reverse complement.
AAAGCCCATTTTCTGTCATGATTTTTTGTCATAGAAGTAGGACCCCACCACATCTATGATGATACCGGGTTTTGTCACAATTATCGTCATAAAGTGTCGTAAGTATGACAGATTTTTTTTCGTTCGGCCCAAAATGTCACGGATGTATCTGTTTTTGTAGTGAGTAAACCGGCCTTTGAATCGGATATTCCTTTCCTGCCTCCTTTCTTTCTACCACAATAGTAACACTGACTGCCCGGCTATTAACAGCCACATATAACAACAAAGGCTCCTTATCAATAGGGGTTGCGAGTACAGGCGGCTCAACCAGCTGCTTCTTCAAATCCTCAAACGTTGCATCAGCAGCATCGCTCCAGACAAAGTTATCTGTCTTTTTCATCATCTGATACAGAGCGATAGCCTTCTCCCCTAACCGGATTATGAACCGGCTTAATGACGCAATACGACCCGCCAGACGCTGCACATCATTGATACACGTCGGTTCAGCCAGAGAGGTGATAGCTTTGATCTTCTCCGGATTAGCTTCAATTCCTCTGTTAGACACCAAAAAACCCAGGAGCTTGCCTGCCGGCACACCAAACACACACATGGCCGGGTTAAGCATCATCTTGTAAACCCGGAGATTTGTTGGGGAACGTAGTAATTTCAAAAAAAATCCTACGCACACGCAAGATCATGGTGATGCACAACAATGAGAGGGGAGAGTGTTTTCCACGTACCCTCGTAGACCGGAAGCGGAAGTGTTAGCACAACGCGGTTGATGTAGTCGTACGTCTTCACGATCCAACCGATCAAGTACCAAACGTACGGCACCTCCGAGTTCAACACACGTTCAGCCTGATGACGTCCCTCGAACTCCGATCCAGCCGAGTGTTGAGGGAGAGTTTTGTTAGCACGACGGCGTGATGACGATGATGATGTTCTACTGACGCAGGGCTTCGCCTAAGCACCGCTACAGTATTATCGAGGTGGACAATGGTGGAGGGGGGCACCGCACACGGCTAAAAGATCAAACGATCAATTGTTGTGTCTCTAGGGTGCCCCCTTCCCCCGTATATAAAGGAGCAAGGGGGGAGGTGCGACAGGCCCGGAGGGGGCGAGCCAGGAGGAGTCCTACTCCCACCGGGAGTAGGACTCCCTCCCTTTTCCTTGTTGGATTAGGAGTGGAGGGGGAAAGAGGAGGGAGAGAGGAAGAAAAGGGGGGCGCCACCCCCTTCCCCTTGTCCTATTCGGACTAGGGGGGAGGGGCGCGCGGCCCTGCCCTGGCCGCCTCCCCTCTTCTCCACAAAGGCCCACTATGGCCCATTAATCCACCGGGGGGTTCCGATAACCCCTCGGTACTCCGGTAAAATACCGATTTCACCCAGAACACTTCCGATATCCAAATATAGGCTTCCAATATATGAATCTTCATGTATCGACCATTTCGAGACTCCTCTTCATGTCCGTGATCACATTCGGAACTCCGAACTACCTTCGGTACATCAAATCACATAAACTCATAATACAGATCGTCACCGAACGTTAAGCGTGCGGACCCTACGGGTTCGAGAACTATGTAGACATGACCGAGACACGTCTCCGGTCAATAACCAATAGCGGAACCTGGATGCTCATATTGGCTCCCACATATTCTACGAAGATCTTTATCGGTCAGACCGCATAACAACATATGTTGTTCCCTTTGTCATCGGTATGTTACTTGCCCGAGATTCGATCGTTGGTATTTCAATACCTAGTTTAATCTCATTACCGGCAAGTCTCTTTACTCGTTCTGTAATACATCATCCCGCAACTAACTCATTAGTTGCAATGCTTGCAAGGCTTAAGTGATGTGCATTACCGAGTGGGCCCAGAGATACCTCTCCGACAATCGGAGTGACAAATCCTAATCTCAAAATACGCCAACCCAACAAGTACCTTCGGAGACACCTGTAGAGCACCTTTATAATCACCCAGTTACATTGTGATGTTTGGTAGCACACAAAGTGTTCCTTCAGTAAACGGGAGTTGCATAATCTCATAGTCATAGGAACATGTATAAGTCATGAAGAAAGCAATAGCAACAAACTAAATGATCAAGTGCTAAGCTAACGGAATGGGTCAAGTCAATCACATCATTCTCCTAATGATGTGACTTTGTTAATCAAATGACAACTCATGTCTATGGTTAGGAAACTTAACCATCTTTGATTAACGAGCTAGTCAAGTAGAGGCATACTAGTGACACTATTTTTGTCTATGTATTCACACATGTATTATGTTCCCGGTTAATACAATTCTAACATGAATAATCAACATTTATCATGAAATAAGGAAATAAATAATTACTTTATTATTGCCTCTAGGGCATATTTCCTTCAGTCTCCCACATGCACTAGAGTCAATAATCTAGATCACATCACCATGTGATTAACATCGATAGTTCACATCATCATGTGATTAACACCCATAGTTCACATCGCCATATGACCAACACCCAAAGGGTTTACTAGATTCAGTAATCTAGTTTACATCGCTATGTGATTAACACCCAAAGAGTACTAAGGTGTGATCATGTTTTGCTTGTGAGAGAATCTTAGTCAACGGGTCTTTCACATTCAGATCCGTTATGTATTTTGCAAATTTCTTTGTCTACAATGCTTTGCACGGAGCTACTTTAGCCAATTGCTCCCAGTTTCAATATGTATCCAGATCGAGACTTAGAGTCATCTGGATCAGTGCCAAAATTTGCATCGACGTAACCCTTTACGACGAACCTTTTGTCACCTCCATAATCGAGAAACATATCCTTATTCCACTAAGGATAATTTTGGCCGCTGTTCAGTGATCTACTCCTAGATCACTGTTCTACTCCCTTGCCAAACATAGTGTAGGGTATACAATAGATCTGGTATATAGCATGGCATACTTTATAGAACCTATGGCTGAGGCATAGGGAATGACTTTCATTCCCTTTCTATCTTCTGCCGTGGTCGGGCTTTGAGTCTTACTCAATTTCACACCTCGTAACACATGTAAGAACTCTTTCTTTGACTGTTCCATTTTGAACTACTTCAAAATCTTGTCAAGCTATGTACTCATTGAAAAAAACTTATTAAGCGTCTTGATCTATCTTTATAGATCTTGATGCTCAATATGTAAGTAGCTTCACCGAGGTTTTTCTTTGAAAAACTCCTTTCAAACACTCCTTTATGCTTTGCAGAATAATTCTACATTATTTCCGATCAATAATATGTCATTTACGTATACTTACCAGAAATGTTGTAGTACTCCCACTCACTTTCTTGTAAATACAGGCTTCACCGCAAGTCTGTATAAAATTATATGCTTTGATCAACTTATCAAAGCGTATATTCCAACTCCGAGATGCTTGCACTAGTCCATAGATGGATCGCTGGAGCTTGCATATTTTGTTAGCACCTTTAGGATTGACAAAACCTTCTGGTTGCATCATATACAACTCTTTCTTTAATAAATCCTTTAAGGAATGCAGTTTGGTTTATCCAGTTGCCAGATTTCATAAAATGCGGCAATTTTCTAACATGATTCTGACAGACTTAAGCATTGCTATGAGTGGGAAAATCTCATCATAGTCAACACCTTGAACTTTGTCAAAAACCTTTTCTGACAAGTCTAGCTTTGTAGATAGTAACATTACTATCAGCGTCCGTCTTCCTCTTGAAGATCCATTTATTTTCTATGGCTTGCCGATCAACGAGCAAGTCAACCAAAGTCCACACTTTGTTCTCATACATGGATCCCATCTCAGATTTCATGGCCTCAAGACATTTCGCGGAATCTGGGCTCATCATCGCTTCCTCATAGTTCGTAGGTTTGTCATGGTCAAGTAACATGAACTCCAGAATAGGATTACCGTACCACTCTGGTGCGGAACATACTCTGGTTGACCTACAATGTTCGGTAGTAACTTGATCCGAAGCTTTCATGATCATCATCATTAACTTCCTCACTAATTGGTGTAGGAGTCATAGAAATAGATTTCTATGATGAACCACTTTCCAAAAAAGGAGCAGGTACAGTTACCTCATCAAGTTCTACTTTCCTCCCACTCACTTCTTTCGAGAGAAACTCCTTCTCTATAAAGGATCCATTCTTAGCAACAAATGTCTTGCCTTCGGATCTGTGATAGAAGGTGTACCCAACAGTATCCTTTGGGTATCCTATGAAGACACATTTCTTCGATTTGGGTTCGAGCTTATCAGGTTGAAGCTTTTTCACATAAGCATCGCAGCCCCAAACTTTAAGAAATGACAGCTTAGGTTTCTTGCTAAACCAAAGTTCATATGGTGTCGTCTCAACGGATTTAGATGGTGCCCTTTTTAATGTGAATGCAGCTGTCTCTAATGCATAACCCCAAAACTATAGTGGTTAATCGGTAAGAAACATCATAGATTGCACTATATCCAATAATAGTATGGTTATGACGTTCGGACACACCATTATGCTGTGGTGTTCCAGGTGGCACGATTTTGTGAAACTATTCCACATTGTTTTAATTGAAGACCAAACTCGTAACTCAAATATTTGTCTCTGCGATCAGATCGTAGAAACTTTATTTTCTTGTCGCGATGATTTTCCACTTCACTCTGAAGTTCTTTGAACTTTTCAAATGTTTCAGACTTATGTTTCATCAAGTAGATATACTAATATCTGCTCAAATCATCTGTGAACGTCAGAAAATAACGATACCCGCCGCGAGCCTCAACACTCATTGGACTGCATACATTAGTATGTATTATTTCCAACAAGTTTGTTGCTTGCTCCATTGTTCGGGAGAACAGAGTCTTAGTCATCTTGCCCATGAGGCATGGTTCGCAAGCATCAACTGATTCATAATCAAGTGATTCCAAAAGCCCATCAACATGGAGTTTTTTCATGCGCTTTATACCAATATGGCCCAAACGACAGTGCCACAAATAAGTTGCACTATCATTATTAACTTTACATCTTTTGGCTTCAATATTATAAATATGTGTATCACTATGATCGAGATCCAACAAACCAATTTCATTGGGTGTATAACCAAAGAAGGTTTTATTCATGTAAACAGAACAACAATTATTCTCTGATTTTAAATGAATAACCGTATTGCAATAAACATGATCAAATCATATTCATGCTCAACACAAACACCAAATAACATTTATTTAGGTTTAACACTAATCCCGAAAGTATAGGGAGTGTGCGATGATGATCATATCAATCTTGGAACCACTTCCAACACACATCGTCACTTCACCCTTAACTAGTCTCTGTTCATTCTGCAACTCCCTTTTCGAGTTACTACTCTTAGCAACTGAACCAGTATCAAATACCGAGGGGTTGCTATAAACACTAGTAAAGTACACATCAATACCATGTATATCAAATATAGCATTGTTCACTTTGCCATCCTTCTTATCCGCCAAATACTTGGGGCAGTTCCGCTTCCAGTGACCAGTCCCTTTGCAGTAGAAGCACTTAGTCTCAGGCTTAGGTCCAGACTTGGGCTTCTTCACTTGAGCAGAAACTTGCTTGTCGTTCTTCTTGAAGTTCCCTTTCTTTCCCTTTGCCCTTTTCTTGAAACTAGTGGTCTTGTTAATCATCAACACTTGATGCTCTTTCTTGATTTCTACCTTCATCGATTTCATCATCATGAAAAGCTCGGGAATCGTTTTCGTCATCCCTTGCATACTATAGTTCATCACGAAGTTCTACTAACTTGGTGATGGTGACTAGAGAATTCTATCAATCACCATTTTATCTGGAAGATTAACTCCCACTTGATTCAAGCGATTGTAGTACCCACACAATCTGAACACATGCTCACTGCTTGAGCTATTCTCCTCCATCTTTTAGCTATAGAACTTGTTGGAGACTTCATATCTTTCAACTTGGGTATTTTCTTGAAATATTAACTTCAACTCCTGGAACATCTCATATGATCCATGACGTTCAAAACGTGTTTGAAGTCCCGAATCTAAGCGGTTAAGCATGGTGCACTAAACTATCAAGTAGTCATCATATTGAGCTAGCAAAACGTTCATGACGCCTGCATCTGCTCCTGCAATAGGTCTGTCACCTATCGGTGCGTCAAGGACATAATTCTTGTGTGCATCAATGAGGATAATCCTCAGATCACGGATCCAATCTGCATCATTGCTACTAACATTTTTCAACTTAGTTTTCTCTAGGAACATATCAAAAATAAAACAGAGGAGATAAACGCAAGCTATTGATCTACAACATAGATATGCTAATACTACCAGGACTAAGTTCATGATAAATTAAAGTTCAATTAATCATATTACTTAAGAACTCCCACTTAGATAGACATCCCTCTAATCATCTAAGTGATCACGTGATCCAAATCAACTAAACCATAACCCATCATCATGTGAAATGGAGTAGTTTTCAATGGTGAACATCACTATGTTGATCATGTCTACTATATGATTCATGCTCGACCTTTTGGTCTCAGTGTTTCGAGGCCATATCTGCATATGCTAGGCTCGTCATGTTTAACCTGAGTATTCTACATGTGCAAAACTGGCTTGCACCCGTTGTAGATGGACGTAGAGCTTATCACACCCGATCATCATGTGGTGTCTAGGCACGATGAACTTTGGCAACGGTGCATACTCAGGGAGAACACTTTTATCTTGAAATTTAGTGAGAGATTATCTTATAATGCTACCGTCGAACTAAGAAAAAATAAGATGTATAAAAGATAAACATCACATGCAATCATAATATGTGACATGATATGGCCATCATCATCTTGTGCTTTTGATCTCCATCTCCAAAGTACTGTCATGATCTCCATTGTTACCAGCATGACACTATGATCTCCATCATCTTGATCTATATCAATGTGTCGTCACATGGTCATGTCGCCAACTATTGCTCTTGCAACTATTGCTATCGCATAGCGATAAAGTAAAGCAATTATTTGGCACTTGCATCTTATGCAATAAAGAGACAACCATAAGGCTTCTACCAATTGCCGATAACTTCAACAAAACATGATCATCTCATACAACACAACTTATATCTCATCACGTCTTGACCATATCACATCACAACATGCCCTGCAAAAACAAGTTAGACGTCCTCTACTTTGTTGTTGCAAGTTTTACATGGCTGCTACGGGCTGAGCAAGAACTGTTCTTACCTACGCACCAAAACCACAACGATATTTCGTCAAGTTAGTGTTGTTTTAGCCTTCTCAAGGACCGGGCGTAGCCACACTCGGTTCAACAAAAGTTGGAGAAACTGACACCCGCCAGCCACATGTGTGCAAAGCACAGCGGTAGAACCAGTCTCGTGTAAGCGTACGCGTAATGTCGGTCCGGGCCGCTTCATCCAACAATACCGCCAAACCAAAGTATGACATGCTAGTAAGCAGTATGACTTGAATCGCCCACAACTCACTTGTGTTCTACTCGTGCATATGTCATCTACGCATAAAACCTGGCTTGGATGCCACTGTTGGGGAACGTAGTAATTTCAAAAAAAAATCCTACGCACACGCAAGATCATGGTGATGCATAGCAACGAGAGGGGAGAGTATTTTCCATGTACCCTCGTAGACCAAAAGCGGAAGCATTAGCACAATGCGGTTGATGTAGTCGTACGTCTTCACGATCCGACCGATCAAGTACCGAACGTACAGCACCTCCGAGTTCAGCACACGTTCAGCCCGATGACGTCCCTCGAACTCCGATCTAGCCGAGTGTTGACGGAGAGTTTCGTCAGCACGACGGCGTGATGATGATGATGATGTTCTACCGATGCAGGTCTTCGCCTAAGCACCGCTACAGTATTATCGAGGTGGACTATGGTGGAGGGGGGCACTTCACACGGCTAAAATATCAAACGATCAATTGTTGTGTCTCTAGGGTGCCCCTGCCCCCGTATATAAAGGAGCAAGGGGGGAGGTGTAGCCAGCCAGGAGGGGGCGCGCCAGGAGGAGTCCTACTCCCAACGGCAGTAGGGAGTAGGACTCCCTCCCTTTTCCTTGTTGGATTAGGAGTGGAGGGGGAAAGAGGAGGGAGAGAGCAAGAAAAGGGGGGCGCCGCCCCCTTCTCCTTGTCCTATTCGGACTAGGGGGGAGGGGCGCGCGGCCCTGCCCTGGCCGCCTCTCCCCTTCTCCACAAAGGCCCACTATGGCCCATTAAGCCCCCGGGGGGTTCCGGTAACCCCTCGGTACTCCGGTAAAATCCCGATTTCACCTGGAACACTTCCGATATCCAAATATAAGCTTCCAATATATCAATCTTCATGTCTCGACCATTTCGAGACTCCTCGTCATGTCCGTGATCACATCCGGGACTCCAAACAACCTTCGGTACATCAAAAATCATAAACTCATAATATAACTATCATCGAAACTTTAAGCGTGCGGACCCTACGGGTTGGAGAACTATATAGACATGACCAAGACATGTCTCCGGTCAATAACCAATATCGGAACCTGGATGCTCATATTGGCTCCCACATATTCTATGAAGATCTTTATCGGTCAGACCGCATAACAACATATGTTGTTCCCTTTGTCATCGGTATGTTTCTTGCCCGAGATTCGATCGTCGGTACTTCAATACCTAGTTTAATCTCGTTACCGGCAAGTCTCTTTACTCGTTTCGTAATACATCATCCCACAACTAACTCATTAGTTGCAATGCTTGCAAGGCCTAAGTGATGTGCATTACCGAGTGGGCCCAGAGATACCTCTCCGACAATCGGAGTGACAAATCCTAATCTCGAAATATGCCAACCTAACAAGTACCTTCGAAGACACCTGTAGAACACCTTTATAATCACCCAGTTACGTTGTGATGTTTGGTAGCACACAAAGTGTTCCTCTGGTAAACGGGAGTTGCATAATATCATAGTCATAGGAACATGTATAAGTCATGAAGAAAGCAATAGCAACAAAGTAAACGATCAAGTGCTAAGCTAACGGAATGGGTCAAGTCAATCACATCATTCTCCTAATGATGTGACCCCGTTAATCAAATGAAAACTCATGTCTATGGTTAGGAAACTTAACCATCTTTGATTAACGAGCTAGTCAAGTAGAGGCATACTAGTGACACTATTTTTGTCTATGTATTCACACATGTATTATGTTCCCGGTTAATACAATTCTAGCATGAATAATAAACATTTATCATGAAATAAGGAAATAAATAATAACTTTATTATTGCCTCTAGGGCATATTTCCTTCAAGATTATCAAAGGTTTCCTTCAAATCATCTATCAGTGTCTCTTTCTCTCTGGATTTCACCACAATATCATCCACATAGGCATGAACATTACGCCCAATTTGGTTATGAAGGCAATTTTGCACACACCTATGATAAGTCGCATGGGAACTCTTAAGCCCAAAAGGCATAGACACATAGCAGAAGGCTCTGAAGGGAGTTATGAAAGCCGTCTTCTCCTGGTACTTACCTACCATCTTGATATGATGATAACCAGAATAAGCATCCAAAAAACTCAAATGCTCACAACCGCCGTAGCATCAATAATCTGATCAATACGAGGGAGAGCAAAAGGATCAGCTGGACAAGCCTTGTTTAAATCTGTGTAGTCCACACACATACGCAAAGTGCCATTTTTCTTAAGTACCAGCACCGGGTTAGCCAACCACTCAGGATGGAAAACTTGAATGATAAACCCAGCTGCCAAGAGCCGGGCTACTTCCTCTCCAATGGCCTTCCGTCTCTCCTCACTAAAATGGTGAAGAAACTGCTCGACTGGCTTAAACTTTGGATCAATATTAAGAGTGTGCTCAGCGAGTTCTCTCGGTACACCCGGCATGTCTGAAGGCTTCCATGCAAAGATGTCCCAGTTCTCACGGATGAACCCGATGAGCGCGCTTTCCTATTTCGGATCCAGATTAGCACTGATGCTGAACTGCTTGGATGAGTCGCCAGGTACAAAATCAACCATCTTGGTATCATCTGCCGGTTTAAACTTTAACACCGGATCGTGCTCTTTGGTTGGCTTTTTCAAAGACGTCATCTGCCGGGTCAACATTGTCCTTCTAAAATTTCAACTCCTCTGTTGCACAAACTGACTCAGCATAATCCGCATCCCCCTCTTCACACTCCATAGCTACCTTACGGCTCCCATGTACCGTAATGGTTCCTTTGTGACCCGGCAACTAGAGCTGCAGGTACACGTAACACGGCCGCGCCATGAACTTGGCGTAAGCCGGCCGTCCAAACAGAGCGTGATATGGGCTGTGGATCTTGACCACTTCAAAGGTCAATGTTTCTGATCTAGAGTCATGATCATCTACAAAAACAACTTCCATAGCTATCTTACCGATTGGATATGCCGACTTACCAGGCACCACGCCATGGAAAACAATGTTTGACGGCTTAAGATTTTTATCAGTCAACCCCATGCGGCGGAAAGTTTCATAATAAAGGATATTGATGCTACTCCCTCCATCCATGAGTACTTTGGTAAACTTATACCCTACGACCTGCGGTGCAACCACCAAAGCCAAATGACCCGGATTATCAACCCGGGGCGGGTGATCTTCCCGACTCCACACGATGGGCTGCTCAGACCAACGCAGATAACGAGGAACTGCCGGCTCAACAGCATTGACTAGTCTCTTATGAAGCTTCTGGTCATGCTTACACAAGCTAGTGGTAAACACATGATACTGCCCACTATTCAGCTGCTTCGGGTTCCTCTAGTAACGAGACTGTTGTTTTTGCTGACCACCCTGATTGCTCTGCTGGTTGTAACCACCCTGGTTGCTGTGATTACCTTGATTTCCTTGGAAACCAGAGTTAGAACCGCCACCACCGTAACCCGGACCGTGATAGCCGGGCCCAGAACCGCCACCTGCCCCATGGATGTCATGGAAAAGATTTGAATTTTTGTACTCCTTCATGATGTGACAATCCTTCCATAGATGCCTGGATGGTCTTTCTTTCGTACCATGTCGTGGACAGGGCTGATTCAACATACGCTCAAGATTGATACCGGCTCCACCGGCTTGTGGGGGCGGTTTACCCTTATGACGCTGACCATTATTCTGCGCATTGGTGTTAGCCACAAAGTCAAAACTATTATCAGCTTTGCGCTTACCGTTGCCTCCCGGGTTATACTACTGCCCCTTAGCATTGTTGCTCCTCTTCCCCTTCCACGCCTTATCGTCATCAGACTCGGGGACTTTGGTACTATCAGAGTCAGCATATTTAACCAGAGACGCCATGAGCGTCCCCATGTCATTGTAGTGGCGCTTAAGCCACCATAATTTCTGCTTCAAGGGCGTGAAACGACAGTTGTTCTCCAACATCAACACCGCTAAGTCGGCATTGATGCGATCCGACGAGTGTAAGATTGTTGAGACTCAGCGCACCCAATGGGTTGTTGATTCACCTTCTTCCCGAACACAGGCAGCCACATCCATAATCGACATGGGCTGTTTGCACGTATCTTTGAAGTTCTGGATAAACCGGGCTTTCAACTCGGCCCATGACCCGATGGAATTGGCAGGGAGCCCCTTCAACCATGTGCGGGCCGTTCGTTCTAGCATCAGGGGAAAATACTTAGCACACGCAGCCTCGCTGACGTCCAGCAACTCCATGGCCATCTCATAACTCTCAATCCATGCCTCAGGGCTTAAATCGGCCGTATAGTTTGGCACTTTGTGAGGTCCTTTGAAATCTTTGGGTAGACGCTCATTACGCAGATCCGGTACCAATCATGGTACGCCCAAGTTTCTAAAGGTTAAACATGGCTCCACAGAGGTGGTCGGACGGACCAGAGATGGTTGACGAGCCGCATACTGAGCCGCCAGCTCGGCCTCTCGACGAGCTCTACCTTGATCCACCACGTCCTGAGCGTTTGCACCACTATCTACCGGGTCATGCCCACGGGGTGAGTTACGGTTCCGCCCACTGCTTGATACGGTCGGCTCATCGAGATGCCTGCTATAACTCCGGCTCGAATGAGGGGTAGAATGAACTCGATCATGGCTATAGGAATAAGCCTGTTGTTGAACCAGCGTTGTCTGAAGAAGATCTCTAGCCCTCCGTGTCTCAACTTTCGCTGGTGATTCACCTTCAACCGGGATAGCTGCCAATCGAGATGCTGCAACGATCATCTTATCCAAAGGGTTGGAATAATGACCCGGCAGCGTCGGCACATGCTGTGGCGGGCTATTGTTCTGACGAGGTGGATCCACCACGCGTGGTTGAACCGGCGTACCCGTTCCAGGTGCCTCGAATTGGTTTACCCCCGCTGGGTTACTAGTTCCTACTCCTGGCATGTTAAAAAGATTTCTTGCTCCGTAAACCAACGGCAGACGGGTCTGAAGCCTCCTCCTCATGACATCATTTGAAGCATTCTGATCCAACATGAGTCGGTAAGACTCCGTCTGAATCCGTTGTGACTGGCATCCAAAGCAGCCCGTTCCTCAGCCATCTTAGCGCTTTCTACATTTAGCTCCTCCTTAGCCTGTGTTATCTCATCGCGCGGTCTTGTGATCGCCGCGTTATGTTGATCTTGATCCGCCGGGTTAACCACCGTTGTTAACAGCGTTGTCAATTTGTCCAGCAAATCAGTTAAAGCCTAAGCCGACGGGCGCTCAGGGCCTCCTGCCCCGGCAGCCGCTGCCGTCCCTGACCCGGAAACCAGCTCCGCCGCAGTTGATGAGTTCTGCACGGGCTGTGTTCCGGCCATAAAAATTGCAACTCGATTCGGCGGCTCACGGGGGTCCGGAATACTGTCGCCATCGGAACAACCCCCAAGCTGGCCCTCTTGCAGTTGATACAATGATTCAGTCTCACCAGTAGATGACTCGTCATCAGAACAAACGGCGGTCTCACCACCAGATGCCGATCTATCCTCAGGTTCCGCTCCATGGATGCATCCCACGAAGGCACGATTCATGGCGGGCCGAATCCGGGCGGGTCTCGCACACTGAGCCTTCTTGATGATGTCGGTGCAGATGCCGGCTCAGGGCCCGGTTCGCCGATCTTGCCGATGAAGACGTGAATTCCGCCGAAGAGGACCCGGTACCCGTACTCAATTGAGCCAGCGTCGGGGCCCCAGCCTGCGTCGTCGATGGAGAGCTTGCCGCGGAGACTCTTGGTCATCCGGCCCACGGCGTATCCCTTGATCCCTTCGAAGTTGCCCTTTAAGAACTCGAAACCATCGTGCGATAGCCCCATGGTGGGCGCCAACTATCGTGGAATTGTCACGGCAGATGTCCTAGTGTGAGGACTTAGTCGTGGAGCCATCGTGTTGAGGTTAGCTTAAAGGGGTTAATCAGGACAAAGGACACGAGGACTTTATACTGGTTCGGCCCCTTACGATGAAGGTAAAAGCTATTCCAGTTTGTAGTTGGTATTGCTAGGGTTTCAATGAGCAGGGGGCGAATACGCTTGACCCGGCTCTCGATCTCTCTTTTTCTCCTCCTAAGCCGCCGCTAGGTCGTCCCCTTATATACACGGGTTGACGGCCTGCGGCCCTCAGAGTCCCGGCCGGCTTATACAATGTATCCGGCTCGGTAACCTATCACGTATGCCTTACAATACAAGTTTGCATACATGGCGGTTTATACTCATGGGCCTTAAGCCGCCATTGGGTCTGGGCCCTCTACTAAGCCTATCTATGAATCACCATGTGACCTTGGGCTTCATTGTGATGAATCTTCATAGGGTTGACCCGGCCCCTCCTGGGTGGGTCATACCTAACAGTTATATCCCCAACACCTTGGTTTCTACAACTGAAGCAAGTGCCAAATTGTGGCTTTTTACTGTGCTGGAATCATTATCGCATGAGAAATTTGTACTTCTTGCAGTAACTCTTTGGGCAATTTGGTCTGCTCGGTGCAGGGCCATCCATGAGGGGATTTTTCTGTCTTCCCAGGCGACATCATCCTTCATCACAAGATTCATAGGGGAGCATGATGTCCTTAAGGTAACACCCTCACCTGGCATACAGAGAGCAACACCGAATATCCAGCAACAATGACCGAAGGCTCCACCGGCGGGTTTCGCAAAAATTCACGTAGACGCAAGCGTTTGCCAGGGAAGAGGGGAACCGGCTGCAGTGGTGTGCCAGAACAGTAATGGACATTACATGGGCAGTTCGGCTCTTATCATTGATGGGTGAGAGGATCCATCGGCCCTTCAAGCTATAGCATGTAGAGAAGGAGTTGCACTAGCTGAAGATCTAAACATCCAGAACTGTGTTATTGCATGTGACTCAAGGCAAGTGGTTTCAGAGATTGTTAGGGGAAGTAGAGGTAGTTATGTTGCTATAGTTAGTGAGATTAATCTTGAGGTAGCTCAATTTCAATTTAATTTTACTTTTGAGAGTTGTGTGACTCAAAGCAAGCGGTTTCAGAGATTGTTAGGGGAAGTAAAGGTAGTTATGTTGCTATAGTTACTGAGATTAATATTGAGGTAGCTCAATTTCAATTTAATTTTACTTTTGAGAGTTGTGTGGCCAATTTTAATTTGGACCCTTGGTGTATATGGGAATTTGTCCTGCTGCGTGGTACGTGTACACGTCGCAATTTGACGGATTGTGTGTCTCAATCTCAATCAGGTTGGTGGTCAAACATGGAGGGCGCCAAGAACAAGTCTAGCTAGCCAAAAGGGAGGACGTGGTGTGGCAGGCCGGCAAGACTTGAGGATCGGATGGAGAAGAATCGTGGCGATGTGAAGATCGACATCAGACACGTTGGAGAAGACCTTCCGACGTTGAGGACAACGCCTTCCTAAGAAGGGGAGGATGATGCGAGCATCAATTCGGTTAGCGCGCTAGGACAAATAATTCATGTTGTATACCTCGCAAAAAAAATCACGATGTATAATGTCTAAGCCGTGTGAGCCACCTGATTTAGCCAAGCCATTCTTAAACGAGTTTGGCCTGAGGCGTGGTGTTCATCACCTCATTGCTTGCCGTGGAATTCGTTCCTATGTTCTTCAGGTTGCGTGGATCGCTTCCGTGATTGGAAAAATAGTTATCTAGTGGTTTGTGGTGAATGGTCGGGCAAACATCCACATCAGAAGTGCTACATTCCTTGCAACTTTGCAACTTTGCTAATGATTTATGATTGAAAACATGTCTAGGGTTGCAGAGGACATAAACTATGATTTCTCAGTTATCATCTGAATGCCTCTCAATTTTGCCAAAATAGAAAATACCTCAACCGTGCATGTCATTGCCTCAGATGGAATGCTTCTTTCACCCTGCAACAGATCATATATGTTGATTAATGTGTGAAACTTCGATAAGAAATAATTATACAAGTCTTGTAAAATGCTTACAATCTCTGCCAGTTCACTCCATGAAATCATCACCATGGTTTGTCGTTAAAAAAACACTAATGTTGTGCAGGTTATGGAAAATTTTACTTGTTGGTTTAGCAATAGCGTCCACCATTGAATTGTCCGAATTCATCTCCAGCCACATTTGCTTTTCCGAGACCTTATCGCAATTTTTGGTTTCTGAGATGCGCAGGCTGACTAATGTCTAATGTTACCACGGCTGGCGAGGAGGTTGAGGGCGAAGCAGGTGAATTCCAGCGCGTGAGAAGAAGGGAAGCCAGCGTTCTGCCCAGCACCAGGCCGTGTGGAAGCTCCCGCACACAAACACCAGCGGCCGCTTGCTCTTGAGCAAGGAATTTTTTTTCTCTCGAATATGCACGAGTGTGCATATCATATATTAAAGAAGAAGGGCAAAAGAATGCCTCCACTTTAGTTACAAGTGTTACATAATACTTTACTCCTCACGCCTATCTCACCTCGCTAACCGACTAAAGAAGGGTGCTACATCTCCTTTTAGCAGGCCGGCCGACAACCACACTAAACCCTCTAGTCTTATTCTACCAAGTAGTGCCTCACACGAAGGCCGTGCTTTGTCGAAGACAATTGCATTGATGTGCTTCCATAGTTCCTAAAAGGATAGCCCAAGGATGGTGGGTAAATCCTTTGTGATGGCTTTGTTTGGTCCGCTTTTGCCGCACATCCACGGTGTGAGATTGTCATGCTGTGACGGCACCGAATCTGGCTTCCCCAAGGCCCGACAGATCTCGGTCCATATCATCCTGGCAAAGACACATGTGAGCAATATGTGGTTGATTGATTTCTCCTCCTGGTCACAAAAGGGGCACGCGTCCTCGTGTGGTAGTCCTCGCCTTGCCAGGCGGTCCGACGTCCAGCATCTATCCCGTAGAGCAAGCCATGTGAAAATTTTGCATTGTGAGGGCGCCCGCGATTTCCAAGTGAGGTCCGCCGTAGGTGCCACTTCTCTCGCCCAGAACTTGGCTGCATATACCGAGCGAACCATGAACTGTCCATTGGCCTCCCAAGACCAAGAAATTTCGTCATGCATGTTCTCCGTAGGCTCCCAAGCAACAACCTGGTGCGAAAGTAGAAGGAATTCCTGCAAAGCATCCGGTCCTAAGTTCGGACCCACATCCTGGACCCATGATCTATTCTCCATGGCCTGTCCAATCATCCTGGTAGTTCAAATCCTTGTCGGGATCATGTTGTAGATCAAGGGAGCAACCTCCTGTACCCTCTGTCCATATAACCAACGGTCCTCCCAGAACAAAGTCGTTAGCCCATCCCGTGCTATGCTCCTTGTGGCCGCTTGGAAGAGTAACAAGGAATCCTTGGGTACTTTGATGTTAAACTCATTCCAAGGTCTCGTAGTGTTAGTTCTTTTGAGCCATGGCCATCTAGTTTGCATAGTCACATTCATCCAGTGCAAGTTGGGCAAGCGGAGACCACCTGCCCATTTCGGGGTGCACACTGTCTCCCAAGCAACTGCATAGTTACCACCATTCGCTTCCTTCCTTCTGCACCATAAGAATCCCTGCATATCTTGTTCATTGCTGCAATCGTTTTCATGGGCAGGTCCAAAGCCATCATCGCATGAATTGGCATGGCGCACAGCACGGACTGCACCAAAGTCAGCCTTCCACTCTTCGGCATTAGGGCAACTCTCCACTTGGGCAGTTTGTTAGCCATCTGATCCACCAGGTATTGCAATTGAGCCGCGGTTTGCTTCCGTAGTGACAATGGAAGTCCAAGGTACTTGATAGGAAACGATCCCAAGGGGCACCCGAGCTGTGTGCATACCATATTGATTTCATCCTCTGTACATCGAATCGGCAAAGCGGCTGACTTGTTCAAATTGATCCGTAGGCCCGATGCTTCTCCGAACACGTCAAAAATGCTTACTGAAAAATGCAAAAAAAAGGAAATAACACGAAGTGGAGAGAGTGGACACATTGAATTTTGGTGCTGCAGCCTTTCTGTTTCTCTTTATTTCCTAACTGAAAACCAGAAAATAAGCACAACGACCAGGTTACTGTCAAAGCAGTATCCTTACTGAAAACCGGAAAATCACCACAAAGACCAGGTTAAGCGCTGTGCCATCCCACAACACCCTGAACGTGCACTGTGCCACAAGGATCGGGCAAGTCGTGTCATCCCAGGACGAGATCCATGAGGCCAACTAACTACTCTACTAGCAGACTAGGACTAGTTTGTTACTAGCAGCACGCGAACAGACTCGCGCTGCTGCTTATTCGAAAATTAACTGAAGAACTACACCTAACAGTTGAAACTGAATAGATTCCGACAACTGGATGATGAACAGTAAATACCGATAACACAGTACAATATTACTGAAGACTTGACCGCACGCGTAATCACAACCTCTGATGCATCTGCTTCACAGAGCTGTAAGTTCCGAACCCAACAATCGCGGCACCAACCGCAAGGATGGCCAGGCAAGCTGCCGTCTCCAGCCCCGTCTTGATGACGCCCCCGGTCTTGGACCGGACCCTGAGGTAGCACAGGCACGGCAGCAGCATCGTCGTGGTGCAGCCAAAGAGCGCGCCTGTTAGGCCCACAACGTCGGCGAAGAAGGGAACAGCCTGTGCTACGACGGTGGTTCCGACGACGAGCCCCGTCCTGACGAGAGCACGGAGCACCGCGCTATTGCTGACGCCGAGCGCAGCCTCGGTGGCCTCGGCGACGGGGGCCAACATCAAAGCGTACTTGGTCAGTGGGTTCACCAGCGTCGTGTATATCGCCACCTTGGCGCCCACGCTAGACGGCAGGTTGAGGGTGATCTGCGACATCAGAGAGTCGCCGTACATCAGGTACCCAATCACGCCCATGAATCCGTAGCTGAGTGTGCTCACGGTGAAGCACACGGACAGTACCTGCGTAATGAAAAAGATAGGCGTTGGGACATTCCCTTATATATATACTCCCTCCGTAAACTAATATAAGAGCGTTTAGATCGCTAAAATAGTGATCTAAACGCTCTTATATTAGTTTACAAAGGGAGTATATATATATATATATATATATATATATATATATATTGACATTAAGGAAAAAATATAGGCGTTCCGTACCATGGGGAATCTTTTCCTGTCTTTCATCCCCGTGTATAGCATCGGAAAGACAGCATGTCCACTGAAGCAAAACGAGTACAAGCTCATGGCGCTGGGCAAGCCGGCCCAGTGCACCAGCCTGCCCCTCTCGTGGAACCCGACGCCGTCCAACACCCCGACCCACAGGACAGCGGCAATGAGGACGACTGACGCGAGTGCACCGCCGGCGGCGACGTACGCCAGCAAGTTGAGGTTGCTGAACCACGTGGTCGGCAGCACGGCTAGCGTGGCGGCCAGCACGAACGCCTGCTGGCCTCCGACGTGGAGCGTGCCCAGCCGGAAGCTCACCGCCGGAAACAGCTTGTGCAGGTTGTCCCCTTCCAAGATGAGGAAGTCGATGGCGACGAGGTAGAGCTCGAGGTACATGAAGGCGGCGACGATGACGCGGCCTTTCCGGCCGAAGGCGTGGGCTCCGATGTCCGGGTAGGTGTGGACGAGCGAGCTGGAGTCCATGCACCTCTGCAGGAGAAGCCCCGTGTAGAAGCAGATGACGGCGATGGTGAGGAAGACCATCAGACTCAGCCAGCCGCCCTGGGCAAGTGCGTAGGGAATCGACAGCAGCCCGATCCCTGCACGCATGGAAATATGTGAGTGCATACAAGTACATTATCTCTACTTGCATTGTATTGTAAATCGAGCTACTTGTTACAGAAATAATTACTAGGATTGTTCAGATCACTCGAGAAGATATTTTTGCTTAGAAGATTAATTGACCTGACATTGCGTTGATTCCATTGAAGCAAGTCTTGAGGAAGCTTGTCTTGACGGACGACGGAGGCGGTTCGGTGTTGGTACTGCTCCTCGTGTCCATTGGGATGCCTAACAATGATTTTCAATGCTTATATATACGGAGGGATCCAGGAATGGAGCAAGCCTTGGGCCGAAAATCAAGCGCAGAAAATGACTACTAAAAAAACTCTTGTAATAGTACAAAAAAATAGAATGGTTGCAATGCAAGACGAACATATATTTCCAACTTCATTGTTCACAGTGCAATAACGTAGTAATCATATTCATATAAAAGTGAAAGTTGAGCATCGAGCTCTTAACATGAAGAATTGATTGTCTTGTTTAGCTATAGTATTACTTTTGGCACCATTGCGTCAATAAAATGAAGTCTTGGTGGCTTAAAAGCTAATAAGAGTGAACTATGGCTCAAAGGTGTACAGTTTAATTTGTGGACTAGTGGAATGAGCGCAGGACTAGTAGGTGTTGTTTGAGAAGAAGTTTAGTGGTGTTGAGTGTTCACTACCAAGGATATATCTATTCAACGAAGTTTGGTCGCTATCAAAAAAGAGTATCTCTTCACCAAAAAGCAAAGGGAGTTCATCTATCAACTAGTAATGTTTCTAATGGTGTATATAAATAGATTGTTGCAGTGGCATGTAGTTCAACAAAACGGGGGGAAATTGAACTGAGAGAGGAGGTCACTTGTAAATTGTAATGCCCAATTTATAGCTTAAAATCCAACGAACATATTATAATGTCAATGTGGCATGGTTGATCTAGGCATGTTTTCCCAGTATGAGCTTGGGAGACCTCTGGGAAACAATCTTTGCAAGTAGTGACTAAAGGTAGAAATAGTAGTAGGCAGATCCAGAAGACAGTACTAAATATCCAATTCAATGGCTAGTTGATAGGTTAGGTTTTGAGACGGATAAAATTTCTTCATCTTTGTTCCTAGAAACATGAAGAGGATCAACAAACAATTCAATTCAAGAAAATTACGTGCATGCTTCGTGCTGCAACCAAGAGAAATCGATTTAGTTCAAGAAAGTACCCAGAAGGGAGCCGGAGCCGCAGCCGCAGCAGCGTTCAATCAAGCCCTAGCAACAGCCAACAGAGGAAGTAGAGGAAATGAGGAGACTTGAGCAGAGCCTGGCTGCAGCAAACGGAGGAGGCCGGGCAGGCAGGGGCCGCGTGGAGCAGTGACAGGCGGCGGCGGACAGGCCGCGTAGGGGGAGACGGGCTCCAGAGAAACCGGGACACGAGTGAGGCTCGGCGGGTCGCTGGCCGGCGGCCTACTGGCGTGGCCGCGTGGCGCTGCTGCATCGACCAGGGAGCGCAACGAGGCAGGCAGGGGGACTACTGACTAGTGGAGTGGAGGGGAGCCACAGGGACGCGACTCGCGACGGGTTTTAACTTCGCGAGAATTTGCGACGGGACTAGGGGAGCGACGGGTTTCTTTGCCGGATGCACCTGACATTGGGTCACTACGTAGAGCCCGCAGTATGTGGGGCCGACCAGTCATTGACATTCGGCAGGGTTCGGTGGAGCCATCATTTGATCGGTGCCTCTCGCAGGTAACTACTTTAGTTATCTATAAACACTCTTATACTATTAGCTTATGGAGGTAGTAGTAATGAAGATTTCGACAAGTTGCTGGTGGTCTTTGATTCAACGAATCAATCTACGTCAACCACCGCATCCTCTAATCCACGGAATCCATCCATCAGTTAATCACGGTATTAATTACATGCACATGGAATACAAAGCCGGAAATCAATCGTAAGTGCATCAGATCACGGATGGAAAATTACATGGAAATCAATCCCATATATATGCATAACGGAGGAAAGCCATAATAAGCGCGGCCAAATAATTGCATGGAGAGCATATACACGGAATCTTTCTTTTAATACACGTGTACGATTCTACTAGGCACTAAACCTAGACCCAAGGATGGATCAGTCTACAGTGCTGCTAGTAGTACAGTCTACAGTGCTGAATCAATGCAGACAGAGCCCCATTTTTCCCGAAATGAGGCAAGCAATGCACCTACATTGCCAATCTCATGGCCTTGTCCTTTTTCCGAGATGAAGCGAGCAATGCAAGATGAGGTTCCCAAATCGGCACTAGCTACCGGCCTCATCTCCGCGGTCAGGGCGCGTACGTGTCGAGTTACGACGGGCCAGCGCGTGGCATGTACAGTACAGTACACCACCAGAGTTGAGCTCTGCTCGCTGAATCATCGTCCGGTCCACCCCATCTATTCTGCAGGCGATTCGGTGCCGGCTTGTGCTGCAGGGTGGCCGGCCCCTTCTCGTGCAGTAGCAGTTCGTGCGTGGTTTCGCCGCATCAACGTCAGATCTCCAAGAATCATTTTCCCCGCCTTTTCCGCTTTGTTTTGTTTTGTTTGTCTCTGTTGTTTGCATTTTCTTTTGTTTCTGGTTGATTTTTAAGGATTATTTCCTCTTTTGCCCACCTTTTCTAATCCTTGTTTACTGATATATATGACTTCACATGACATCGTGTTCTTTTACCTTGTGCACCTTTTCTTGAAAGTGGTTTTTTCCTCTCGAGTACGAGTGCTTCCTTTACTTTAAAAAGATAACAAAATTATGGTTTTTCCCTCTCGAGTACGAGTGCCACGACACTCCTTTTATGCCGCACGTTGGGCGCCACGCGGCAAGCATCCCGCGCGAGTTGCCGCTTTGGCCCGGGCCCGCAACAAATTTTTACGCGCACACCCTTTCCCCACCTCTACTGTAGAGCGCCGTGCGCCTCCAGCATGCAAAACAAACGGATTTTTCCACGCGCCCAGTTTCCCGCCTCTATTAGAGATGCTTTAAGGCTAAATGCATACCGGTGTTGTTAAAGCATGGCAGAGGGGCTTTAGGGTTGCCGGACTGCCGGTGGAGATGCTCTTAATACTAAGCCTGATACATAGAGTCAGGTTAACTGGTACAAAAACCCATCGTGATGCCAAACAAAACTAGCAGCTCCAAGTACACCAAATATAATGTTTTAAACACATAAATATATTTTTTGAAAATTTTAATTAGCAGGATCACTATTACCTATGTACTGTTTTGAAAAAAACTATTACCCATGTACACCAAATATCCAATCGATTCTCTATGGTGATCGATCGGACCTCTATTGTTGTCATTGTTCAAGACCATTGGCGGAGCTACTCTCAAAAGCATGGGCGGGCCAGTCTGAAGAGAAGTCCAATATTTTTGATAATTATGAGCCACATTTACCCTTAGCCCAGCCTGTTAGCGGGCCATGGCCCTTTTTGCTACAAGGTAGCTCCGCCAATGTTCAAGAGATCAAATCCTTGGTGCCAGGCTTTGCATCATCTCGTTTTCTCATATGTATTGTCAGTGTAATATTGCGTCACACTCTGGCTCATTCAGCTGAGCAGCGACATGCCTCCGATAGGCCCTGCCCCTCGTCATAGAGAGGAAGCTCGAGCAAACACGATTAATGGCGCCTGCAGGAGGCCATTCCACGCGCGTAATGGCTCACTCTTCACCGGGCGGTTCCTCATGCCACGCAACGGGACGCTTGCAAGGCCAACGCAACAGAGACATGTCGCTGCCATTAACTTCGACGTGACGCGTGCTCACCCACCCGTCGGTTCCCGCCTAGCGCCACAGGTTTCCACCTCTGTTTCCCGCCCAGTCGATCGACCGGCTATAAAAACAGACCTCGCCCACCGCCAGTTCAACCCGTGCTCACTCTCTCGCCGTAGAAAACAGTTCCTGTCATGTCAAGTGTGACAGTAGAATGAGGTAGGTATGAGGAGGTAAGATCCTGGCTACGGTGAAGTTGTGCATGCCAGATTTACGAGTTTAGGCCCTTCACACACTACAAGAAATATGTCAACTTATGACCACCACTATTGGTCACTGAATGGTCACAAATTTCCATTTATGATCTTTTTGTGACCAAAAACATAAGGTCAAAAGCTGGCCGTCGTAAACTAACTATAGCGACCTTTCTTCTGGAATGGTCGTAGACGTTTATGACCAAAATACGTCTACTGTGGCGTTTTGGTCACTAGCAACCTCCCCAGGCCACGTAGGATCCAGCGTGTCAATCTGATGTGGCACAAGATTCAGCCCGATCCGATTAGGTGTTTTACATGGGCCTAGCCCAACAATTCGGCCTTTTTAATATTTATTTTTTCTGTTAATTTTCGCTAGCTAGATGGGCCTGGCCCAACAATTCGATTCTCTAGACTGATGTCTTTTGTTGTACATTTCTTTTTTGGGCCTGGACCATATTTTCTAGGCCCCGGCCTTTCAACGGTCCATTTCTTTTCAAATTTCAGCCTTTGTTCCAACCAATATATTTTAGGCCTTTTTTCAAAGCCCGAATAGATTTGGTCCAATAGGCATTTCGGCAATTTTTCTTTTGGGCTATCTATTTCTTTTTCTGGCCACTTTTAGTCAAGAAATGAATTTCAAGTGAATAAAAAGTAATATTCTGAGTTCAGCGAGCAAGTATACATCAAGTTCAGCGAGCAAATATACATCAAATTCCCAGCATGTTCAGCAGTACATCAAATTTCTCAAGAATATTAGCATTACAAATTCAGTAATATATAAAGCAAGTTGTTGATTGGGGCTTGGGGCTTCTTCGAATGTCTTCGGCCCAGAACTCCTGTAAATGAGAGGAATAGTCACATGTTTATAGTCTTAATATAAGCAATATTTGCTAACAACAAAACAGAACAATTAATCTAAGAACCATGCAAGAACCTAGGTGTCCAAACAGCCCTACGTCTCGGTGCCCGGAGGCTGGTCGATTGGATCATGCGTGAAGTTATAGGGGGTGCGAACCCTTGTACCAAAAGAGGGGGTGGCTTATATAGATTGCACCAGGACCCCAGCCATCCCCGGTTACATAGGGTTCAATGTACATAAAGAGGAGACGTTGCTGGTAATGTCAGAATTAAAGTGATATAAATGACCCTTAAGACTACGGAGTGAATGCCTGACCGTTGCCATCCAGAGCGACCTTAGATCTTCTGTACTCCGAGTGGTTTCTGATGTGGTCGAATGATTATATCCTGGTCGAAAGGAATTGGGTTATCCGGGTGGAACTCATGGTCGAGTGGGTTGCATCTTGAGGTGATTCCAGTCGGTAGAATTTGCTATCCTTTGAATGTCTTCAACTGTAGGGCAGTGTCCTTGGGAAGGGTGCTTAGATCAGGTCTATTGCCCTACCCTAGGTACATGTCATCGTCATTAGCCCCCGAATGGTTCTGGGTCCGAGTGGAGATGGAGTTGAAGATGGTTTTGACTCAATGTTCATGCTTCGAAGGCTTTTCACTTAGATTGATGAACCATGCAAAAATTCTGACTTCATTTCCAATCTCCTTGAGCCATTAAAAGGTTGTCGAGTGAATTTTAGTTGATAATCTTCGAATGCTGATATGGTATAAAATCTTCGGCATGATCGACTACGCTGCCGTTCCCGGATCTCGCGGGATTTGAAATCCGGGGAAGCGCGCGGGATGGAGAGAGCCGCAGTAAGCGGGGCGGATTAGGCAGGGGCGCCTTGATCCTCGTGTCATCTTTTTCGCCACGTATCGAGCGCTCGACTGTTACGGGATTTGACAGGATTGCCTGGGTCCACAAGTCTGTCCCTCGGCGAAGAGGACCATATAAGGCGTCCGGGCCGGTGTCTTTGCACAGTGCGCCCCATTTCCCTTCTTGTCCCTCTGCTTCTCCACTGCATCTGCCTCTGCCCTCGGTGCACCGCCCAGCCCAAGCTCAATCCGCCGCAATGGGGAAGGACAGGATGGTGGCTCTAGAGCATGCAAAGAAGGGGACAACGAAGGCGAAGGGGAAGAAGACGGGCCAGGGAGGGTCGTCGTCGAGAACCGGCCTGCCGCCCGCCTGGATCCGGTCGACGATCCAACGCGGAGACATGGAGGATCCGGCCGACGGGGGACTAATTCCCCACGGTTCTTGGCGGCTTCCGGAGGAAGAGACCGAGCCGCGACCGCAAGAGGGTGAGTGCGTCATTCTTGCGACCCACATCAACCACGGTTTCTCTTTGCCTCCCCATCCTTTCTTCTAGGGATTTCTGAACTTTTTTGGAGCCCAACTTCATCATTTTTCTCCCAACACTATCACATACCTTGCCGCATACGTGTCCATGTGTGAGAACTTTCTAGGCTGTCGACCGCACTAGGGTGTCTTTAAACACATTTTCACCTGTCGTTCTCAGTCTGTAAAAAAGGCCAATCCGAGTGATGAGAGGACACACATGATCCAGATGTTGGGAGAAAAATGATGAAGTTGGGCTCCAAAAAAGTTCGACCACGGTTTCTCTTTGCCTCCCCATCCTTTCTTCCAGGGATTTCTGAACTTTTTTGGAGCCCAACTTCATCATTTTTCTCCCACCACCATCACATACTGAAAGAACATGCGGTGCCCCCATGTTTGGTTTTGGTAATTGATGACAATCTCTATGGACTAATGGTTGCCTTGAGTTATATTTGAAGGTTTTGTCCATAGGCTTTTCTTGGAGTACATGTGTTGGGTTCAAGGAGAGTTTGTGTCGACCAAGGTGCTATTCAAGGAATTACCTAAAGATTGGTCTTGTGAGAGGTTGATCAAGACTAAGTCAAAGAGTGAATCAAGTTGATCAACCCACAAAGCGTAGAAGATGTACCGAGAGGGATCAAGTGATCCCATGGTATGGTAAGCATTGCCAAATACGCTTTGTGTACTAAC
The DNA here is from genome assembly GCA_034509565.1 of Triticum monococcum. Taxonomy (NCBI): domain Eukaryota; kingdom Viridiplantae; phylum Streptophyta; class Magnoliopsida; order Poales; family Poaceae; genus Triticum; species Triticum monococcum. The sequence goes on along the minus strand of CM067843.1, from coordinate 744,527,623 downwards.
CCATGGTCTTCGTGAGGGTTCCTTGTGGGGTAAGGTCGCGGTGTGCAAGTTCAAGTGGAGCATCACGAAGAGATCAAATGCTTGAAGCTTGCCGTCCTTTGTGGTGACAATGGACTTGTGAAGATGTGCGGAAGAGTGGCTCACCCATAGTGGAGTATGGGGAAGCAATCAACTAGTCTTCATTGAGTCAACCCAATCAAGAAAGGTAGTCCAACTTGAGGGAGTCAAGATCGTCATCATCTAGCTCAAATGGACCATGTGCAAGGCAAAGGTTTGCCCTTGGTAGGTTTTCTATTTTACCGGTCCCATGATAGTAGTTGGGAGACCGGGTTATAGGATCGATTGCCGTACTATCAAGGGGGGCTCTCAATGAGTAGCTTGATCGTATCGTTCATAGAGAGCTCAAACCATTGCATCCTTGCATCATCTTTCTTGGTTCTTGTTTGGTTCTCTTTGTGAGTCTTAGAGCTTATGGTCATCTTGATGACAAGCTTGAGTTCATCGAAAACGGAGTTCGCATGCATCTTCTATGATGTTTTCGATGTTGGAGGTTATGCTCGTTCTTCTCTATTGGAGGTTTCACTCCTCCATTTGTTAGGCATACCTCCCCTGCCTCTTCTTACTAACCAGTCGCTGTTTTGATGCTCCTCGTCGTCTTGTTTCCAACAAGCTTGAGTTTGCTCAATTCGGAGCTCATATGCAGAAGTTGTGGCAGTTTAGGCTCTTTTGCATCCTCTGTTTTCTTTGTTGTGTTCTTGAAAGCCTCAAGCGGTAGTACTGCTCTCTAGAGCGGTAGTACCGCTTGTAAGCAGCAGTACCGTGGCCCTGTGCCGCGCGTAGTACCGCTTCTTCTGGGGATGCGCCTTTTTCGTGTCGAGTTTCACAGTAGTAGAGCGGTAGTACCTCTTATAAGCGGTAAGCGGTACTACCTCTCCACCCGAGCGGTACTACCTCTTATATGCGGTAAGTGGTACTACCTTTCCACCCGAGCGGTAGTACCTCTTATAAGCAGTAAGCGGTACTACCTCTCCCTAGAGCGGTACTACCTCTCTGCAGTTTTTCAGCTCGTGTTTTTCTCTTTCATGTCGAGTTTCGCGGTAGTAGAGCGGTAGTACCTCTTATAAGCGGTAAGCGGTACTACCTCTCCACCCGAGCGGTAGTACCTCTTATATGCGGTAAGCGGTACTACCTCTCCACCCGAGCGGTAGTACCTCTTATAGGCAGTAAGCGGTACTACCTCTCCCTAGAGCGGTACTACCTCTCTGGCAGATTTTCAGCTCGTGTTTTTCTCTCTCGTTGGGGTGTTTTGACCATGCTAAGCGGTAGTACCGCTCGTGGAGCGGTAGTACCGCTTGTGTGCGGGCTGAGAACATAACGGTTGGATTCGGGAGGCCCTATAAAAGGGGGTCTTCTTCTCCATTGAACCTTAGCTTGAGCTCGTGTTCTTCCCCCATTGTTGACCTTTTTCGAGCTTGCTAACTCTCAACCCTCCATGGATTCTTGCTAGTTTTTGAGGGAAAAGAGAGAGGAGATCTAGATCCACATTTCCACCAATCACTTCCTCCTCTATGTGAAGGGAACCCCTTGGATCTAGATCTTGGAGTTCTTGGTGTTCTCCTTCTTGTTCTTCCTCTCATTTTCCTCCCTAGCATTAGTTGCTTCGGTGGATTTGAGAGAGAAGGACTTGGGCACTCCGTGTGCCCTTGCCATTGCATTTCGTGCATCAGTTTGAGTTCTCCACGGTGATACGTGGAAGTTACAAGTTGAGAAGCTTATTACTCTTGGGTGCTTGGTACCCTTGAGCTTGTGCCTCTTGGGTGCTTGGGCGCCCTAGACGATTGGTGGTGTTCAGAGCTCAATCATTGTGGTGTAAAGCTCCGAGCAAGCATCGGGGTCTCCAATTGGGTTGTGGAGATCGCCCCGAGCAATTTGACGGGTACCGGTGACCGCCCCCAAGGGTTGCCAAAGTGTACGGGTTCAGTGACCGCCCCCAAGGGTTGCCATTTGTACGGGTTCGGTGACCGCCCTCAAGGGTCCCTTAGTGGAATCACGGCATCTTGCATTGTGCGAGGGCGTGAGGAGATTACGGTGGCCCTAGTGGCTTCTTGGGGAGCATTGTGCCTCCACACCGCTCCAAACAGAGATTAGCATCCGCAAGGGTGTGAACTTCGGGATACATCATCGTCTCCGCGTGCCTCGGTTATCTCTTACCCGAGCCCCTTTACTTATGCACTTTACTTTGTGATAGCCATATTGTTTCTTGTCATATATCTTGCTATCACATAGTTGTGTATCTTGCTTAGCATAAGTTGTTGGTGCACATAGGTGAGCCTAGTTGTTTTAGGTTTTGTGCTTGACAAATTAACCGCTAGGTTTATTCCGTATTTGTTCAAGCCTAAACCGTAGTTATTTTAAAATGCCTATTCACCCCCCCTCTAGGCGACATCCACGATCTTTCAATTGGTATCAGAGCCTCGTCTCTCTTTATAGGGCTTAACCGCCTAGAGAGTAAGGATGTCGGCTAGGGGTTTAGGATTCTCTGACACTCTTAGTTTCGATGGCACAAATTTTGATGTTTGGGTAATTCGCATGCTTAATCTCTTTAGGGTCATGGACCCAAATTTAGAGCGAATTGTAGATATAGGTTTTTCTCCTCCAAAGGATCCCCAAAGATTATCCTTAGAGGATGAGAAAAACTCTTATCTCAATGCTCAAGCTTCTACTGTGCTTTTCGATGCTTTGAGCAATGTAGTTATATTTCAACTCATGCCGTTCCGGGATGCTCATGAGTTGTGAACGAAGCTTCAAGATAAATATGGAGTGTCCAAGATTTGTGGGGATGATTGTTCTCCCTCCACCTCCGGTCGTATAGTCTTCTCAACTTCTTCTACTTCACCTACATGTGGTTTGCCACAAGGTAATGATATGGTGAGTAGTGTTGGTCATTGCAATGATGATAGCATGCTTATTGTGGATGATCCTTCATCACTATCTTATTGCAATGCTCCTTCTTTGGGCTTTAACACTTTGAGCACTCCAAATGTCTCACATGCTTGTGTTGATAGTTCTTGCATATCATGTAGAAATTACTTGACTAAATCTCATGATGATATGCTTGCTATGCCTTGTTGCCATGATAAAAATGTATCTATTTTCTCGAGTTGTTGTGCTAACAATGTAGAGGAAACCCAACACTCCATGGAACAAGATGTGGTTTTAAATGGTGCTTCAAGGGATTCTACATCATCATCTATTGCTTTTTGCCTTATGGCTAAGGCTTCAAAGGTATCTCCTACTTTGAAACCCAATATGTCTCTTGATGATGATGTTGATGCTAATGATGATGAGGATAATAATGAAGAGAATGATAATGTTGCCTCCTTAAAAATTAAGGGGGAAATAGTTTTTAAAGCTCTTCATAAAAATAAAATTGCTCGTTCCAACTTCATGGAAATCATGTCCATTGCCATTGAGGGAAAGAAGTATATTGATGAGTTGGAATCTCGTCTTGAGGAGCATGAGGTCACCATTGATAAAATGGAAGGTTATGAGCGTGATTACGCAAATGAAATTGCGGACCTCTCTCAAGCTCTTGAACTTGAACAAACCACCAAGGAATCTCTTGAGGAGACTTTTGCTCTAGAATTATCTAGAGTGAGGGAATCTCGTGATAGAGCTCTTGAGGTGGCCAATGATTTTGAAACTAAAAATGAGGAGCTTGAAGTTGCGCATGCTAAACTCCTTGAGGACTTTGAGCACCTCGAAAATGGCTCAAGGGTCATTAAGAGTGAGCTCATCAAACTCACCGAGTCTCATGCTCAACTTAAAGTTTCATATTCTAAAGAGCTTTCCAAGTTGTCTTCTCCTCTTGTTGCTAATGATGATGCTTGTGCTACTAACTCTATCTCTTGTGAAGCATCCATATTAAAGGAGAATGTTGAGCTAAGGGCTCAACTTGAGTTGCTATCTAGCAACTATGGGATGTTGGAAGAAAATCATGTAAAGCTCACAAGCTCTCATGATGATCTTCTAGTATCCCATAATGTGCTAAAGATAGCCCATGAGGCCATGCTTGCTAAGATAACATCTAGTGAGCCTCATGTGGATACTAGCACTACTTCTAGTCAAAATGCTATATTGCCATGTGCTAGTCCTTGTAATTCATCTACTCACAATGTTGGTACATCTTGTGATGAATTGCTTTTCTTGCCTTGTTGCTCTAACGATGAAGCTTATACTTCCTCTAGTACTTGTGTTGAGACTAACCATGTAGAGGAAATCAAAGAGCTCAAGGCCCAAGTCACTTCTTTGAAGAAAGACTTGGAAAAGAGTCATGAAGGGAAATCCACACTCAACAATATCTTGAGTGTGCAAAAATCCCCCAATGACAAAGGTGGACTTGGATTCAACTCCAATAAGAAGAAGAAGTCCAAGATGATCAAGAAGAAGGGCCAAGAACAAGTCAAGAATTCGGCCAAGATTATTTGCTTCAAGTGCAAAGTAGAAGGGCATCATGTTAGATCTTGCCCATTGAAGAAGAAGCCCATTAGTGACAAGCAACAAGGGAAGCGGCCACAAGTTCACTCTCATTCTCAACCTCAAGTTGAAGAAAGGCCTCTTCCCAAGAAGACTCAAGCTAATGCTTCTCAAGTTGAGAAATCAAGTGAGAAGAAAGTGAAGAGTAGACGTTGCTACCTATGTCGCGAGAAAGGTCACCTCGCTTCTTCATGCACTAGTGGTAACTTATCCAACCCAATTATTATTGATGCTGTCTATTCTCTTGGGAAGGATAAGGTTGGCAATGTGGTTGCCAAGTTTGTTTGTACTCAAAGTGGTTTGAAGCAAAGAACCATTTGGGTAGCCAAGCCTATTGTGACTAACCTCTTAGGACCCAACTTGGTTGGGGACCAACAAGCTAAAACTTGATCAATAGGTGATGTTGGAGGTCATTGGAGACTTGGTTATATCATGAAGAATTAAGGGGACTTCATCACTCTTATTGTCTCAAGCCAAGTCATTCGGATTATCAAGTTTCTATCTTATATCCAATGTTCCTCCTTGCGGTAACTCGTGCTTAAATTGTTTACATTGAAAGTTACTTGCCCCTTTGCATGTTTGGCTTTGTTCCTTACATGTGTTTGTATATGTTGTGCTTCCAACTTGTGTGTTGGTTTGCACATCATGTATGAGTGTGTCATGCGTAGAGCCTTTGTGCTTCTTCTTGTATCTTAGTTGGCTCTTGTGAGAGATTAATGGAATATCCCATTATGGGGAAGTGATGTGCTTTGTGCACCCCACAATCCTATAAATGTGTGTACATGAGGAATACCATTTAGTATTGATATTACAAGATTATCTAGTTGCTATGTGGTATGTCTTCTCATGAGAAATTCAAATTCTAAATAGTCCATTAATTATCTCTTGTTGGATCCTTTAAATTGCCTCTTGTCTATCTTTAATTGGTATCACATTATGGGGGAGTAATATGCTACGTGTATATTACTAGCCTAGAAAATGTGTACATTTGAGATATTGTCATCTAGAGTTGATATTGTAAATTATCTTGTTCCTAGGTGGCATGTTAGCTCTACAAGTTGCAATTTGCTTTTTGTTTGGTGTGAAGATGATGTCGGATATCCTTGTTATCTACCACCGGGAATTATTCCCAAATACTTCTTGTCTTTTGACAATTGGTACTCACTTATGTGTGGTAGAAATTATTGATCATCTTTACATTGGCTTTTGCTTTTTATTTGCCCTTTCTCTTGCCAAGGTTTGTATCAACTCCCTTTGTTTTCCATACCACTTGTGGATCTTGTGTATTTCTTGATCTTGTCTAGTGTTTTCTAGATATAGTGAAAGTGGTGATCCCACCTTGTACTTTTTGTATTCAAATGCAAATTCTCTATAATGCACTAGTCTTGGGGGAGCTATCCTATTTTATAAAACACTCATCTTGCGATCCTTATCAAGTGTGTGTTGGTGGAAGGCAAGCCGTTTTCGTTTTGGTACTTTGTGCCATCATGAAACTTTGTAGAGAGCTTGGTTTGTTTGGAACCATCCTCTCTTTTGGGAGTTTGATGTCTCTTCTTTGTGTATATCAATGGATATCTCATTCCTTGTTCCAAGTGATGATTTATTCATTTGGTATCTTTTCTTTCCTTGGTATTTCTTTGTCTTTTGGTATCGGTTCTTGAAAGTCTTGAGCATGCATATTTACTTCGTGTAGTATCCTTGGCATGCTTCCTTTCTTTGACCCAATATATAGGAGAATCTCCTCCTAGTCTCAAATTGGATGAGTTGTGCATGGAATTCATTTCCTTATCTATATGCACATATTTATGTGGAGTTTGTCCTATGTGTTGTTGGTTCTCTAACTCTTTGGTCCCAATGAGTTTGGGTATCATTTTGTTTGTGGTGTTGTTCTAGGAACAAGTGGAGATGCATTGGATGCTCGGCTCACTCACAAGGAAGGTGTTGTCACCATGTGCTTATTGGAGTCAAGCTAGGATCATCAATGAACTACTTTGTACCTTCAATTGGTATCTACTACATCCTTCCAATGTTATCTCGGTAACAAGTATCTTCATATACTCCATGCACACATTTCTTGCATCAACCTTGTGTAGGTTGTATCATGGCATGTTATTCATTCTCTCTTGTGTTACTTGTTTCCTTTCTCAAAGCATCCCAACAATGATGTCTTGTTGCTAGTTGTGATGTCTTTGATGTTCGTGTGTTTGGAATTCATTTATATGCAATAAGACCATATCTAGCCTTATGCCATGCTCTCAAGCAAATATCTTATTGGTATATGTATGACTTCCCTTTGGATATCTTGTTCCTTCATGTTGTAACTATCTCGGGTGTACATCCTTCTTTGTAGATATATATCATCATGATTTCGTCTATCTAGAACCTTATACACTTGAGAGAAATTACATCTCTAGATGATATCTTTTCTTTCACGTCCACCTTGTCTTTCTTATGTTATTTCTTTGGTGGCTCCGTGAAAGCTTTTTCCTTGAGTGCGTGTCTTATCTCGTTGCATCTTGATGCACTCTTGAGTGGTGAAGATTATTTTGGTCATGCTTATCTTTACGAGGCTTTTGCCATCTTAATTGGTATCCCTCGTCTTGATGAGGCTTTCATCTTCTATCTTCACCATGGGTTGTCACAAGCATAGGTTCTTTATATGCTTATTAGTACGCTTGTGAACCCATTTACTTGTTGTGTGTGGGAATGATAGGCCTTGCACCGTGTTGCCTCATTCTTTCAAGACTTTATTGATGCTTAATGCTCATCCGTACATTAGTCTTCTCAAGTGCATTGCCTTGACTCACACACATCATTTTGGTTGAGCCCATGCTTAAGTGGCCTCTTTTACTTGTTGCTCAACCATGTGTTAGTTGCAAGTACTAGGCTTAGTTTCTTATATGCTCACTTGCACTTGTTGTAAGTTTCTATTGATTTTGGGGGAGCTATGATCCCATTTTGTGCACTTTGTATCCAAATATAAACATTCTTATGTGTGCACAAATCATGGGGAGCTTCTCTAGTTTCTCTAGAAGAACACTCCTGCTCATATCATAATATCTTTCTTTCTTGTGGCTCGTAGGATCTTTGTCCTAGTTGGTTCTTTTGGTATCTCTTGATAGCTTGCTTCAATTGGTATCTTTTGATCGCTTGGTTGCTTGTGTCTCTGTCGATTATGTCTTTGTGGCATATCTTCCTTTAGCAATCTTTGGGCCTCAATATAGTTTGTCTTCCTCCAAGTATTTACCGTTGGATATGTGTATTGCATTCCACTCTCTTGTTGAGAAATACACAACTTATGAAGGAACTCAATCTATATTGGCCTTCTAAGCTTTTCGCCCATTTTGGCAATCGATGCCAATGGGGGCGAAGTTTCAGAGAGTTTTGTGGAGTTTTCAGAGAGTTTTGTGGAGAAGTCTTTAGAGTTTTCTCCTTGCCTTGGTTTTGTTCCTAAGCATTTGCATATCATACTCATGCATTATTGGTTGTTGCATTGCATGGTGATGCATAATTCCTTGTATTAAACTCTCTTGAAAGTGATTGTCATCAATTACCAAAATGGGGGAGATTGAAAGAACATGCGGTGCCCCCATGTTTGGTTTTGGTAATTGATGACAATCTCTATGGACTAATGGTTGCCTTGAGTTATATTTGAAGGTTTTGTCCATAGGCTTTTCTTGGAGTACATGTGTTGGGTTCAAGGAGAGTTTGTGTCGACCAAGGTGCTATTCAAGGAATTACCTAAAGATTGGTCTTGTGAGAGGTTGATCAAGACTAAGTCAAAGAGTGAATCAAGTTGATCAACCCACAAAGCGTAGAAGATGTACCGAGAGGGATCAAGTGATCCCATGGTATGGTAAGCATTGCCAATTACGCTTTGTGTACTAACCCATGGTCTTCGTGAGGGTTCCTTGTGGGGTAAGGTCGCGGTGTGCGAGTTCAAGTGGAGCATCACGAAGAGATCAAATGCTTGAAGCTTGCCGTCCTTTGTGGTGACAATGGACTTGTGAAGATGTGCGGAAGAGTGGCTCACCCATAGTGGAGTATGGGGGAGCAATCAACTAGTCTTCATCGAGTCAACCCAATCAAGAAAGGTGGTCCAACTTGAGGGAGTCAAGATCGTCATCATCTAGCTCAAATGGACCATGTGCAAGGCAAAGGTTTGCCCTTGGTAGGTTTTCTATTTTACCGGTCTCATGATGGTAGTTGGGAGACCGGGTTATAGGATCGATTGCCGTACTATCAAGGGGGGCTCTCAATGAGTATCTTGATCGTATCGTTCATAGAGAGCTCAAACCATTGCATCCTTGCATCATATTTCTTGGTTCTTGTTTGGTTCTCTTTGTGAGTCTTAGAGCTTATGGTCATCTTGATGACAAGCTTGAGTTCATCGAAAACGGAGTTCGCATGCATCTTCTATGATGTTTTCGATGTTGGAGGTTATGCTCGTTCTTCTCTATTGGAGGTTTCACTCCTCCATTTGTTAGGCATACCTCCCCTGCCTCTTATTACTAACCAGTCGCTGTTTTGATGCTCCTCGTCGTCTTGTTTCGAACAAGCTTGAGTTTGCTCAATTCGGAGCTCATATGCAGAAGTTGTGGCAGTTTAGGCTCTTTTGCATCCTCTGTTTTCTTTGTTGTGTTCTTGAAAGCCTCAAGCGGTAGTACTGCTCTCTAGAGCGGTAGTACCGCTTGTAAGCAGCAGTACCGTGGCCCTGTGCCGCGCGTAGTACCGCTTCTTCTGGGGATGCGCCTTTTTCGTGTCGAGTTTCGCGGTAGTAGAGCGGTAGTACCTCTTATAAGCGGTAAGCGGTACTACCTCTCCACCCGAGCGGTAGTACCTCTTATATGCGGTAAGCGGTACTACCTCTCCACCCGAGCGGTAGTACCTCTTATAAGCAGTAAGCGGTACTACCTCTCCCTAGAGCGGTACTACCTCTTTGCAGTTTTTCAGCTCGTGTTTTTCTCTTTCGTGTCGAGTTTCGCGGTAGTAGAGCGGTAGTACCTCTTATAAGCGGTAAGCGGTACTACCTCTCCACCTGAGCGGTAGTACCTCTTATATGCGGTAAGCGGTACTACCTATCCACTCGAGCGGTAGTACCTCTTATAGGCAGTAAGCGGTACTACCTCTCCCTAGAGCGGTACTACCTCTCTGGCAGATTTTCAGCTTGTGTTTTTCTCTCTCGTTGGGGTGTTTTGACCGTGCTAAGCGGTAGTACCGCTCGTGGAGCGGTAGTACCGCTCGTGTGCGGGCTGAGAACATAACGGTTGGATTCGGGAGGCCCTATAAAAGGGGGTCTTCTTCTCCATTGAACCTTAGCTTGAGCTCGTGTTCTTCCCCCATTGTTGACCTTCTTCGAGCTTGCTAACTCTCAACCCTCCATGGATTCTTGCTAGTTTTTGAGGGAAAAGAGAGAGGAGATCTAGATCCACATTTCCACCAATCACTTCCTCCTCTATGTGAAGGGAACCCCTTGGATCTAGATCTTGGAGTTCTTGGTGTTCTCCTTCTTGTTCTTCCTCTCATTTTCCTCCCTAGCATTAGTTGCTTCGGTGGGATTTGAGAGAGAAGGACTTGGGCACTCCGTGTGCCCTTGCCATTGCATTTCGTGCATCGGTTTGAGTTCTCCACGGTGGTACCCTTGAGCTTGTTCCTCTTGGGTGCTTGGGCGCCCTAGACGGTTGGTGGTGTTCGGAGCTCAATCATTGTGGTGTAAAGCTCCGAGCAAGCATCGGGGTCTCCAATTAGGTTGTGGAGATCGCCCCGAGCAATTTGACGGGTACCGGTGACCGCCCCCAAGGGTTGCCAAAGTGTACGGGTTCGGTGACCGCCCCCAAGGGTTGCCATTTGTACGGGTTCGGTGACCGCCCTCAAGGGTCCCTTAGTGGAATCACGGCATCTTGCATTGTGCGAGGGCGTGAGGAGATTACGGTGGCCCTAGTGGCTTCTTGGGGAGCATTGTGCCTCCACACCGCTCCAAACGGAGATTAGCATCCGCAAGGGTGTGAACTTCGGGATACATCATCGTCTCTGCGTGCCTCGGTTATCTCTTACCCGAGCCCCTTTACTTATGCACTTTACTTTGTGATAGCCATATTGTTTCTTGTCATATATCTTGCTATCACATAGTTGCGTATCTTGCTTAGCATAAGTTGTTGGTGCACATAGGTGAGCCTAGTTGTTTTAGGTTTTGTGCTTGACAAATTAACCACTAGGTTTATTCCGCATTTGTTCAAGCCTAAACCGTAATTATTTTGAAACGCCTATTCACCCCCCCTCTAGGCAACATCCACGATCTTTCACATACCTTGCCGCATACATGTCCATGTGTGAGAACTTTCTAGGCTGTCGACCGCACTAGGGTGTCTTCAAACACATTTTCACCTGTCATTCTCAGTCTGTAAAAAAGGCCAATCCGAGTGATGAGAGGACACACATGATCCAGATGTGTGGAGGTCTGGGGATCCAGATGAGAAATAAAAGCACTTCCCGAGTCAGTCAGAGGGTGGCAATCGACCTGGTTTTACTGTAAGGACCAACCGACCCCAGGTCAGTCGACTGGTCTTCCCCCATTTTCCATAGGACAAGTTGAGAAGCCTTCTCCCTTGAGAGTGACTCTAGCTAAGAAAGCGGAGGTGAATATGTTTGTTGAGCGAGTAGTCCAACTTGTCCACGATGGTGTGACTAGCATGGACTTGTTAGAAGTGTTTCTCAGTCGATGCATCCAGCCACTCCAAGCCCGTGATCATCCAATGTGGATGTACTCGGGTGTTGAAGACAACACCCGAATCCACCCGGAGGAAGTTGATGAGGGGACGGTGGTGCAGTGGCTGCAAGGTATTACTGGCAACAAAGACAACCCCAGGAGGTCTAGGAGGGTTCCTCCACTCGACAACACCACCGAACCTGACAAGGTCTGATTCTTTTCTTCCGAGTGTCTTTTGCTCTGATATGTATTTGTTCTCGAAACTGATTGATATCCACTCAACCCCATGTCTTGCAGGTCTACACTGAGATGTATTCGATGCCCAACGGAGAGCAGGAGGAGGAGGGAGAGGCGAGCGGGGGCGACAATGGCGACTGGCATTCTGATGGAAGAGGAGACGAGGAGAGCGAGGACTTGAGCAGTGGTGAGGAGGTAGACTCCCCTCCTCGCACAAAAAGACACTCCAAACAGAGGCAGGACCCAGCAAGTGTCTGTGGCAAAGCGACTCCGCCGACTGAATAGACCACCAAGCGCACTCGGACATCTTTTCATGTGCCGACTGAGAAAGATCCGAAGCAACTCAAAGTTGTGCCGTTAAAACCCCGGAAGGCCTTGCCCAAGATTAAAGTGGACGTCCCTATCGCTTCTGGGTAATCATTGATCTTGACCTCTTAGTTTTAGCATGACTCGATCTTTGGCCGATTCACTTTCCTGTTTTAACCGAGTGAATTCTGAAATTTGCAGCGCAGCCTCTGGGACTTCTATTTACCAAGATGATGATGACGAGGAGATGGAAGACGGAGTCACCTCCCACGTGGGTATAACTTTTGTCATTTTGTCTTTACTTTATCAACCATTTTGATGGTCGACTGAACTCTTGTAATTGATTGCTTTGCAGCTCCACCCAATGTCATTGAACTTCCAGATGACGACGAAGATGTGCCAAAAAGAGGCATGGGAAGGAGGGGCAGGACTTCAAGCAGGAAGGCACCAACTAGCAAGACGTCCCAGTCGATGCCGATGACGGAGCCAGTGATTCAGCAGTCCGGAGACGTGAACCGGGCTTTTGTTACTTTTGATGTTCCAGTGTTGAGTGAACGCCCTTCATCATTGACGGCACAAGTCCCTATTTCGCCTATCAACACCACGCCTCGGATCCTCAAGCTGTCGCGACTGGACCTATGTCTCCGTGGTTCGTCACCCATCATGTTCCGGAGGACCAAGCAAGCACTGCTACGGAAGCTATACGCCAAGCAGGCCTGATGATGGAGCGGATGAAGACAGTGCACGAGACCAGCCAAGCTACCTATGATGCCAGTGCAGCCCTCGGAGCCAATGTCCAGGTTAGTTGGTTTTCGACTGATATCCTATCTTGACGCTTGTTCTGTTAGGATATGCTACCTGAAAACTTTTCATTGTGCATCCATTTGTTAGCCTGTTCTTCGCATCTATACACCCACTTGGTGTTTCAATTTATGCTGAGTAGTTTTCCCAGTTGAGTCGACTAGGTTACGTCAATTGTAACTTTGGACTAGTGTGGGCACACAGAGTGCACCCACTTGGTGTAGTCCCCGAGGCCGCCGTCGAATGTGTGATTCGGCGGGGGTCTTGATAAAAATATCTTGTTCTTCAGTTCTTCCACTCGGTCTGGGCGGACCATGTCGAGTGGAACCTGAACCAGTGGGGGCATGCTGAGTGCACCCACTGGGTGTAGTCCCCGAGACCGCGGTTGAATGCGGGCAGTCGGTTGGGGTCTGGGAATAACTATTGCCTCTCTTCTTCTTTTTTTCTTCTTTCACTCGGTCTGGACGGACCATGTCAAGTGGAACCTGGACCAGTGGGGGCATGCTAAGTGCACCCACTGGGTGTAGTCCCCGAGACTACTGTTGAATGTTTGATTCTGTAGTAGTCTTAGAATTCTTTTCACTCGAAAGCGAATAATCTTTGATTCTGTCTACTGATGTATCTTTTTACTGACTTCAGAAATCCTGTGAGCTCATCTCCAAATTTGTTGAATTCGAGGAGAAGCAGAGATAGCTCAACCTTGACTTGGAGTTGGCCAAGCAGAACTTGCAGAAGGCCAAAGACGAAACAACTGGTATGGAAGGTAAAAACTTGTCGACTGTGGAATTGGATTGTCTCTGCAGTCATCTCCTCGTTCTTCCCTCTGAACCGATTGCTTGTTTGTTGTATATATATATTTTAGAGAAAATGAGGCAGGCTCTGGCACAGAAGGACCTTGATCTCACCGCAGCACGGAAGGAGGCTCAGGAGAAAACAAAACTCGCCGACAAGAAGCTGGCTTCAGTCGGGGCGCTATAGGAAGACAACGCCAAGCTGAAGGCATCTCTTGCCGAAGCTAATAGAGAAGTGACCCGTCTGAAGAAGGACAAAGTGGCTTTGAATGACAAGATCAAAGACATTTCTCGGAAGATAAATGACCTGGAGGCTTATCTGGAGGGACTCGCCAAAAAGTTATTCCTTATGCTTGAAGGTACCTTTCTTTGTCTGACTGTTTCGCTATCGTTGATTCATCATAAAGCTGTCAACTCACTAATTCTTTGCGATTGCAGAATTCTGTCAAAATGTCGAGGAAGAAACTGGGCAGATCGAGACAAGCTTGGACCCTATCAATTCGACTGTCAAGGATGAAGCTGCCTTGAACGTGCTTCGACTAGAATCCCGTCTCGCCAGCGTTATAGACTACCTCGCTCGACTGAAGGTTGTGGTGTCGCGGATTGACACGGCGCTCTGTCCCAAGGAAATGCTCCACAATAACCTCGAGTCTTTGATGACTCGACTCAATGAGATCCCTGGTCGAGTGCAGGAATGGAAGAAATCATCTGCTCGATGTGGCGCAGATGTAGCTCTGTCTCTCGTCCGCGTTCATTGCAAGGAGGCCAAAGAAGATAAGTTAGCAGCGATCAAGGTTTCCAACACCAAGAGACTTGATTTCCAGTCTTTTATGGAGACCTTCATTGCTGCCGCTACTCGAATTGCAGATGGAATCGGCCTGGATGAGTTTGTCGAGCCTGCTAGTTCTCCTCTTGTGGAGTGAACAAACTTTTTATGATCCGATTAACTTTGCCTCGGTATGCCGAGTGGTTTTGTAACCATTAAAACTCCTTTGGGCCTGATGCCCAAGTACTTTAATCTACGGTCTGGAACCTCGTAGGATTTATCTGAACTTTGTTGGTTTTGAATCTCTTGACTCTGAGTGGAACTTGATTCTTCAGTCTGAATTGTTACTGACTCTGTGATGCAGCTCAGTCGAGTGGACCATGAACAAGGGCACTTGGTGTCGTCCATGACCTGCACCTCGTCGTCCTTGTGGATCAGGATGGAGTGCATGTTGTACTTGTGCTGCAGCTCTGAGGATAAGGTCGCAGTCGACCGGCACCTCGTCGTCCTTGCGGATTAGGATGGAGCGGACATTGTATTTGTGCCGAAGCTCTAAGGATAAGGTCGCAGTCGACCTGCACTTCGTCGTCCTTGCGAATCAGGATGGAGCGGACATTGTATTTGTCCTGCAGCTCTGAGCGTGTTTTAAACTTAGGCGAGTACGGGACTGCAGCTAAGCCTCCGAGTGGGAGGTTTGCTCTCCACTCGGTAGGATTTTTTAAACTTAGGCGAATGCGGGACTACAGCTAAGCCACCAAGTGGGAGGATTGCTCTCCACTTGCTAGGATTTTTTAAACTTAGGCGAGTGTGGGACTGCAGCTAAGCCCCCGAGTGGGAGGATTGCTCTCCACTCGGTAGGATTTTCAAACTTAGGCGAGTACGAGACTACAGCTAAGCCTCCCAGTGTGAGGATTGCTCTCCCCTCTGTAGGATTTTTCGAACTTAGGCGAGTACGAGACTGTAGCTAAGCCCCCGAGTGGGAGGATTGCTCTCCACTCGGTAGGATTTTTCAAAATTAGGCGAGTATGAGACTGCAGCTTGATACGTCCATTTTGTATCATGCTTTTATATCGATATTTATTGCATTATAGGCTGTTATTACACATTATGTCACAATACTTATGCCTATTCTCTCTTATTTTACAAGGTTTACATAAAGAGGGAGAATGCCGACAACTGGGATTCTAGGCTAGAAAAGGAGCAAATATTAGAGACCTATTCTACACAGCTCCAAAAGTCCTGAAACTTCACGCAAGTCAATTTCAGAATGTATAAAAAATACTGAGCGCAAGAAGTTCACAAGAGGGGCCACACCCTGCCCATGAGGGTGGGGGGCGCGCCCTACCCCCCTGGGCGCGCCCCCTACCTCGTGGGCCCCCTGGTGGCCCTCCGATGGCCATCTTCTGCTATATGAAGTCTTTCGATGAGGAAAAATCATAAGCCATCTTCTCGGATGAAACTCCGCCGCCACGAGGCGAAACCTTGGCGGAACCAATCTAAGGCTCTGGCGGAGCTGTTCTGCCGGGGAAACTTCCCTCCGGGAGGGGGAAATCATCGCCATCATCATCACCAACGCTCCACTCATAGGGAGAGGGAAATCTCCATCAACATCTTCACCAGCACCATCTCCTCTCAAAACCCTAGTTCATCTCTTGTATCCAATTCTTGTCTCCAAGTCCGGGATTGGTACCTGTGGGTTGCTAGTAGTGTTAATTACTCCTTGTAGTTGATGCTAGTTGGTTTAATTGGTGGAAGATCATATGTTCAGATCCTATATGCATATTAATACCCCTCTGATTATGAACATGAATATGCTTTGTGAGTAGTTACGTTTGTTCCTGAGGACATGGGAGAAGTCTTGCTATTAGTAGTCATGTGAATTTGGTATTTGTTCGATATTTTGATGAGATGTATGTTGTCTCTCCTCTAGTGGTGTTATGTGAACGTCGACTACATAACACTTCACCATTATTTGGGCCTAGAGGAAGGCATTGGGAAGTAATAAGTAGATGATGGGTTGCTAGAGTGACAGAAGCTTAAACCCTAGTTTATGCGTTGCTTCGTAAGGGGCTGATTTGGATCCATATGTTTCATGCTATGGTTAGGTTTACCTTAATACTTTTGTTGTAGTTGCGGATGCTTGCAATAGAGGTTAATCATAAGTGGGATCCTTGTCCAAGTAAGGACATCACCCAAGCACCGGTCCACCCACATACCAAATTACCAAAGTACCGAATGCGAATCATATGATCGTGATAAAAACTAGCTTGACGATATTCCCATGTGTCCTCGGGAGTGCTTTTCTCTATATAAGTGTTTGTCCAGGCTTGTCCTTTGCTACAAAAAGGATTGGGCCACCTTGCTGCACTTTATTTACTTTTGTTACTTGTTGCTCGCTACAAATTATCCTATCACAAAACTATCTGTTATCACTTATTTCAGTACTTGCAGAGAATACCTTGCAGGAAACCGCTTATCATTTCCTTCTGCTCCTCGTTGGGTTCGACACTCTTACTTATTGAAAGGACTACGATAGATCCCCTATACTTGTGGGTCATCAAGACTCTTTTCTGGCGCCGTTGCCGGGGAGTGAAGCGCCTTTGGTAGGTGGAATTTGGTAAGGAAAATTTATATAGTGTGCTGAAATTTACTGTCACTTGTTACTATGGAAAGTAATCCTCCGAGGGGCTTGTTCGGGGTGTCTTCACCCCGACCAGTAGAGTAAAGAGTTGCTCCACAACCTACTGAACCTACTGAAAATGAAAATGAAAATGACTGCTTTGAAATTCCTTCGGGTATGATAGAAAAACTGCTAGCTAATCCTTTTGCAGGAGACGGAACAACGCATCTTGATGAGCACCTAATATATGTTGATGAAGTTTGTGGATTATTTAAGCTTGCAGGTGTACCCGGAGATGTTGTTAAGAAGAAGGTCTTCCCTTTATCTTTTAAGGAAGATGCCTTGACATGGTATAGGCTATGTGATGATACGGGTTCATGGAACTACAAACGATTGAAATTTGAATTTCATCAGAAGTTTTATCCTATGCATCTTGGTCATCGTGATCGCAATTATATATATAATTTTTGGCCTCGCGAAGGAGAAAGCATCGCTCAAGATTGGGGGAGGCTTAAATCTATGTTATATTCATGCCCCAATCATGAGCTCTCAAGAGAGATGATTATTCAAAAATTTATATGCTCGGCTTTCTAATAACAATCGCACCATGCTCGATACTTCTTGTGTTGGCTCTTTTATGATGAAGACTATTGAATTCAAATGGGATTTATTGGAAAGAATTAAACGCAACTCTGAAGATTGGGACCTCGACAAAGGTAAGGAGCCAGGTATGACACCTAAGTTTGATTGTGTTAAATCTTTTATGGATACCGATGTTTTCCGTAAATTTAGCACTAAATATGGACTTGACTTTGAAATAGTAGCTTCTTTCTATGAATCTTTTGCTACTCATGTTGAACTCCCCAAAGAGATGTGGTTTAAATATCATCCTCCCATAGAAGTAAAAGTAGATGCACCTATTAAAGTTGAAGAAAAGACTATCACTTATAATGATCCTATTGTTCCTACTTCTTATGTTGAGAAACCACCTTTCCCTATTAGGATAAAGGATCATGCTAAAGCTTTAACTATGGTTCGTAAAAGCAATATTAAAACTTATGCACCTCCTGAGCAAATTAAAGGTGAACCTGATATTGCTATTGTTAAAGATCTCTTGTATGATAATATTGATGGGCATGTTATTCATTTCCTTGATGAGACTGCTAGAATTGCTAAACCTTGTGCTAAAGATAAAAACAAACCTGTGGTAGGCATGCCTGTTATTTCTGTCAAAATAGGAGATTATTGTTATCATGGCTTATGTGATATGGGTGCTAGTGCTAGTGCAATACCTTACGACTTATACAAAGAGATTATGCATGATATTGCACCTGCTGAGATAGAAGATATTGATGTTACAATTAAACTTGCCAATAGAGATACTATTTCACAAATGGGAATTGTTAGAGATATTGAAGTCTTGTGTGGGAAAACTAAATATCCTGCTAATTTTCTTATTCTTGGTTCCCCACAAGATAGCTTGTGTCCCATTATATTTGGTAGACCCTTCTTAAACATTGTTAATGCTAAGATAGATTGCAAAAAGGATGTTGTTACTATCGGTTTAGATGATATGTCTCATGAATTTAATTTCTCTAAATTTAGTAGATAACACCGTGAAGAAGAATTACCTAGTAAGGATGAAATTATTGGTCTTGCTTCTATTGCCGTACCTCCTAGTGATCCTTTAGAACAATATTTGCTAGACCATGAAAATGACATGTTTATGAATGAAAGAAGGGAAATAGATGAAGTATTCTTTAAATAGGAACCTATTCTGAAACACAATTTGCCTGTTGAAATCCTAGGGGATCCTCCTCCACCCATGGGTGATCCCGTGTTTGAGCTTAAACCGTTGCCTGATACTCTTAAATATGCTTATCTTGATGAGAAAAAGACATATCATGTTATTATTAGTGCTAACCTTTCAGAGCATGAGGAAGAGAGATTATTGAAAACTCTGAAGAAGCACCATGCTGCTATTGGGTATACTCTTGATGATCTTAAGGGCATTAGTCCCACTCTATGTCAACATAAAATAAATTTGGAAGAAGATGCTAAACCAGTTCGTGATCATCAACGATGGCTGAATCCTGAAATGAAAGAAGTGGTAAGAAAGGAAATACTAAAGCTCCTTGAGGCAGGTATAATCTATCACGTTGCTGATAGTTAGTGGGTAAGTCCTGTCCATTGTGTCCCTAAGAAGGGAGGTATTACTGTCGTTCCTAATGATAAAGATGAATTGATTCCTCAAAGAATTATTACAGGTTATAGGATGGTAATTGATTTCCGCAAATTAAATAAGGCCACTAAAAGGATCATTACCCCTTACCTTTTATCGATCAAATGCTAGAAAGATTATCCAAACATACACATTTTTGCTTTCTAGATGGTTATTCTGGTTTCTCTCAAATACCTGTGTCAGCCAAAGATCAATCAAAGACTACTTTTACATGCCCTTTTGGTACTTTTGCTTATAGACGTATGCCTTTCGGTTTATGTAATGCACCTGCTACCTTTCAAAGATGCATGATGGCTATATTCTCTGACTTTTGTGAAAAGATTTGTGAGGTTTTCATGGATGATTTCTCCGTCTATGGATCTTCTTTTGATGATTGCTTGAGCAACCTTGATCGAGTTTTGTAGAGATGTGAAGAAACTAATCTTGTCTTGAATTGGGAAAAGTGCCACTTTATGGTTAATGAAGGTATTGTCTTGGGGCATAAAGTTTTTGAAAGAGGTATTGAAGTTGATAAAGCCAAGGTTGATGCTATTGAAAAGATGCCATGCCCCAAGGACATCAAAGGTATAAGAAGTTTCCTTGGTCACGCCGGATTTTATAGGAGGTTCATTAAGGACTTCTCAAAAATTTCTCGGCCTCTGACTAATTTATTACAAAAATATATAACATTTGTCTTTGATGATGATTGTGTAGAAGCATTTGAAATACTTGAGAAAGCATTGACCTCTGCACCTATTGTTCAGCCACCTGATTGGAATTTACCTGTTGAAATTATGTGTGATGCTAGTGATTATGCTGTAGGTGCTGTTCTAGGGCAAAGAGTTGATAAGAAATTAAACGTTATTCAATATGCTAGTAAAACCCTAGACAATGCTCAAAAAATTATGCTACTACTGAAAAAGAATTCTTAGCAGTTGTATTTGCTTGTGATAACTTCAGACCTTATATTGTTGATTCTAAAGTAACTATTCACACTGATCATGCTGCTATTAAATATCTTATGGAAAAGAAAGATGCTAAACCTAGACTTATTAGATGGGTTCTCTTGCTACAAGAATTTGACTTACATATTTTTGATAGAAAGGGAGCTGAGAACCCCGTTGCAGACAACTTGTCTAGGTTAGAAAATGTGCTTGATGACCCACTACCTATTGATGATAGCTTTCCTGACGAGTAATTAAATGTCATATATGCTTCTCATACTGCTCCATGGTATGCTGATTATGCTAATTACATTGTTGCCAAATTCATACCACCTAGTTTCACATACCAACACAAGAAAAAATTCTTCTAAGATTTGAGACATTACTTTTGGGATGACCCACATCTTTATAAAGAAGGAGTAGGTGGTGTTATTAGACGTTGTGTACCTAAGCATGAATAGGAACAGATCCTACGCAAGTGTCACTCCGAAGCTTATGGAGGATACCATGCTGGAGATAGAACTGCACATAAGGTATTGCAATTTGGTTTTTATTGGTCTACTCTCTTCAAGGATGCCCGTAAGTTTGTCTTATCTTGTGATGAATGTCAAAGAATTGATAATATTAGTAGACGTCTGGAAATGCCTATGAACTATTCACTCATTATTGAACCATTTGATGTTTGGGGCTTTGACTATATGGGACCTTTTCCTTCCTCTAATGGTTATACACATATTTTAGTTGATGTTGATTACGTTACTAAGTGGGTAGAAGCTATTCCAACTAGTAGTGCTGATCATAACACTTCTATTAAAATGCTTAAAGAAGTTATTTTTCCAAGATTTGGAGTCCCTAGATATTTAATGACTGATGGTGGTTCACATTTTATTCATGGTGCTTTCCGTAAAATGCTTGCTAAGTACGATGTTAATCATAGAATTGCATCTCCTTATCACCCTCAGTCTAGTGGTCAAGTAGAATTGAGTAATAGAGAGCTCAAATTAATTTTGCAAAAGACTGTTAATAGGTCTAGAATGAATTGGTCCAAGAAACTTGATGATGCATTATGGGCCTATAGAACTGCATATAAAAATCCTATGGGTATGTCTCCGTATAAAATGGTTTATGGAAAAGCATGTCACTTACCTCTCGAACTAGAACACAAGGCATATTGGGCTATTAAAGAGCTCAGTTATGATTTTAAACTTGCCGGTGAGAAGAGGTTATTTGATATTAGCTCACTCGATGAATGGAGAACCCAAGCCTACGAAAATGCCAAGTTGTTTAAAGAAAAAGTTAAAAGATGGCATGATAAAAGGATACAAAAGTGTGAGTTTAACGTAAGTGATTATGTATTGCTATACAACTCTCGTTTAAGATTTTTTGCGGGAAAACTTCTCTGTAAGTGGGAAGGTCCTTACATTATCGAGGAGGTCTATCGTTCCGGTGCCATAAAAATCAACAACTTCGAAGGCACAAATCCGAAGGTGGTGAACGGTCAAAGATTCAAACATTATATCTCAGGTAATCCCATAAATGTTGAAACCAATGTTATTGAAACTGTAACCCCGGAGGAATACATAAGGGACACTTTCCGGAACGTTTCAGACTCCGAAAAGGAATAGGTATGTGGTACGGTAAGTAAACCGACTCCAAAACAGTTTTTAAGGCAATATTTCTCTGTTTTGGAATATTTCAAAAAATAGAAAAATAAGAAGCAGTCCGGGAAGGACACGAGGCCTCCACAAGGGTGGAGGGCGCGCCCTACCCTACTGGGCGCCCCCTACCTCGTGGGAACCTCGTGCGCTCTCCGGACTCCATTTTCTTACACGACACATACTTTGTTCGGTAAAAATTCATTATATAATCTCCCGGAGGTTTTGACTCCCGTATCATGCAAAAATCTCTTGTCTTTATTTCGAGCTGTTTTCTGTCAGGGTTGTCAAGGCCAAGCATTATGTTGTCTCCCTCCTCCTCCAACCATGAGGGCAACGATGCTTGGCTAATGAAGATAGAGCTGAAGAGAGAAGAACCCATGGAGATCAACAAGGATGAAGGGACCAAGAAGGCTACGGAGGACCAAGTTCCGGCAACAGAAGACATCCTTCAACTTGATCACAATCTTCTTACCCCAACTGAGAGCGAAGCTTTCAAGATGATTGAGTTAGCTCATATACAAAATAAGTATCTCAGACGTGAAAATATTTTGTTGAAGGAGCATATCATCGCACTCAAAGGCATTATCCGCAAGTTAGAAGACCTCCTACGCTCGATGTGTGACTATCCATCATCAACAACCCCACCTTCTTCACCAACAAAGAAGAACTGAGCATCGGGTATGGGCACTCCCCTTGGCAACTGCCAAGCTTGGGGAAGTGCCCCAGTATCGTATCACCATCACTTTTATCTTTACCATTTTTCTTAGTTTGGTCCTTTTGGTAATATCTTGATCTAGTAGAATAAGAGTTCTTAGTATGATCTAGTTTTGAGTTTTTCTATGATCCCTCTATGTAATTGAGTCCGTGAGCTATATATAATAAAAATTAGTGTTGAGTCAAGGGCTTGATTATTTTGCCATGATCTTAAGTGAATAAAAGAAAAGAGAAAGAAATAAAAAGGAAACAAAGAGATCATGTGGACCTTATGGAGCGTAATGAGCTCACATAGAAAAAGTATGATGAATAAAAGTTGTTGAGAGTTGACAAATATAGTTTTGGTCATCGTTGCAATTAATAGGAAGTAATAAAGAAAGAGAGGTCTGCACATATAAATATACTATCTTGGACATCTTTTATGATTGTGAGCACTCATTGAAATATTACATGCTAAAGAGTTGACGTTGGACAAGGAAGACAACGTAATGGGTTATGTTTTCTTATATCTGAGATAAATCAT
Source organism: Triticum monococcum (assembly GCA_034509565.1). NCBI lineage: Eukaryota > Viridiplantae > Streptophyta > Magnoliopsida > Poales > Poaceae > Triticum > Triticum monococcum. The sequence continues at coordinate 744,504,800 of CM067843.1, read as the reverse complement.
ATTGTCATGGATCATCCAACATGGTTGATCTTGCCTTTCCCCCTCATGCTAGCCAAATCCTTCGCACCAAGTAGAGATATTACTTCTGCTTCCAAATACCCTTAAACCAGTTTTGCCATGAGAGTCCACCATACCTACCTATGGATTGAGTAAGATCCTTCAAGTAAGTTATCATCGGTGCAAGCAATAAAAATTGCTCTCTAAATATGTATGACTTATTAGTGTGGGAGAAAATAAGCTTTATACGATCGTGTGATATAGAAGAAATAAAAGCGACAGACTGCATAATAAAGGTCCATATCACAAGTGGCAATATAAAGTGACGTTCTTTCGCATTAAGATTTTGTGCATCCAACCATAAAAGCGCATGACAACCTCTGCTTCCCTCTGCGAAGGGCCTATCTTTTACTTTTATCTCCTACCTTGCATAAGAGTCATGGTGATATTCACCCTTCCTTTTTACATTTTATCCTTTGGCAAACACAGTATGTTGGAAAGATCCTGCTATATATGGCTAATTGGATGTGAGTTTTCATGAACTATTATTGTTGACATTACCCTTGAGGTAAAACGTTGGGAGGCAAAACTATAAGCCCTTATCTTTCTCTTTGTCTGATTAAAACTCCATACCCATAAGTATTGCGTGAGTGTCAGCAATTGTGAAAGACTATATGATAGTTGAGTATGTGGACTTGCTGAAAAGCTCTTATATATTGACTCTTTCCTATGTTATGATAAATTGCAATTGCTCTAATGACTGAGATTATAGTTTGTTAGTTTTCAATGAAGTTTACGATTCATACTTGAAATTGTGATTGAATTATTACTCTAGCATAAAAAATCATATGACAAGAATTATGTAAGTTGCTGTTCTAAGAATGATCATGATGCTCTCATGTCTGTATTTTACTTTTATCGACACCTCTATCTCTAAACATGTGGACATATTTTTCGATTTCGGCCTTCGCTTGAGGACAAGCGAGCTCTAAGCTTGGGGGAGTTGATACGTCCATTTTGCATCATGCTTTTATATTGATATTTATTGCATTATGGGCTGTTATTACACATTATGTCACAATACTTATGCCTATTCTCTCTTATTTTACAAGGTTTACATAAAGAGGGAGAATGCCGGCAGCTGGGATTCTCGGCTGGAAAAGGAGCAAATATTAGAGACCTATTATGCACAGCTCCAAAAGTCCTGAAACTTCACGGAAGTCAATTTCAGAATATATAAAAAATACTGAGCGCAAGAAGTTCACCAGGGGGCCACACCCTGCCCACAAGGGTGGGGGCTCGCCCTACCCCCTGGGCGCGCCCCCTACCTCGTGGGCCCCCTGGTGGCCCTCCGATGGCCATCTTCTGCTATATGAAGTCTTTCGATGAGGAAAAAATCATAAGCCATCTTCTCAGACGAAACTCCGCCGCCACGAGGCGGAACCTTGGCGGAACCAATCTAGGGCTCTGGCGAAGCTGTTCTGCCGGGGAAACTTCCCTCTGCGAGGGGGAAATCATCGCCATCGTCATCACCAACGCTCCTCTCATAGGGAGAGGGCAATCTCCATCAACATCTTCACCAGCACCATCTCCTCTCAAAACCCTAGTTCAGATCTTGTATCCAATTCTTGTCTCGAAGTCCGAGATTGGTACCTGTGGGTTGCTAGTAGTGTTAATTACTCATTGTAGTTGATGCTAGTTGGTTTAATTGGTGGAAGATCATATGTTCAGATCCTATATGCATATTAATACCCCTCTGATTATGAACATGAATATGCTTTGTGAGTAGTTACATTTGTTCCTGAGGACATGGGAGAAGTCTTACTATTAGTAGTCAGGTGAATTTGGTATTCGTTCGATATTTTGATGAGATGTATGTTGTCTTTCCTCTAGTGGTGTTATGTGAACATTGACTACATAACACTTCACCATTATTTGGGCCTAGATGAAGGCATTGGGAAGTAATAAGTAGATGATGGGTTGCTAGAGTGACAGAATCTTAAACCCTAGTTTATGCGTTGCTTCGTAAGGGGCTGATTTGGATCCATATGTTTCATGCTATGGTTAGGTTTACCTTAATACTTTTGTTGTAGTTGGGGATGCTTGCAATAGAGGTTAATCATAAGTGGGATGCTTGTCCAAGTAAGGACATCACCCAAGCACCGGTCCACCCACATACCAAATTATCAAAGTACCGAACGCGAATCATATGATCGTGATGAAAACTAGCTTGACGATATTCCCATGTGTCCTCGGGAGCGCTTTTCTCTATATAAGAGTTTGTCCAGGCTTGTCCTTTGCTACAAAAAGGATTGGACCACCTTGTTGCACTTTATTTACTTTTGTTACTTGTTGCTCGCTACAAATTATCCTATCACAAAACTATCTGTTATCACTTATTTCAGTACTTGCAGAGAATACCTTGCTGGAAACCTCTTATCATTTCCTTCTGCTCCTCTTTGGGTTCGACACTCTTACTTATCGAAAGGACTACGATAGATCCCCTATACTTGTGGGTCATCACAGCTAAGCCCCCAAGTGGGAGGATTGCTCTCCACTCGGTATGATTTTTTAAACTTAGGCGAGTACGGAACTGTAGCTAATCCCCCGAGTGGGAGGATTGCTTTCCATTCGGTAGGATTTTTTAAACTTAGGCGAGTACGGAACTACAGCTAAGCCCCGAGTGGGAGGATTGCTCTCTACTCGGTAGGATTTTTTAAACTTAGGCGAGTGCGGGACTGCAGCTAAGCCCCCAAGTGGGAGGATTGCTCTCCACTTGGTAGGATTTTTTAAACTTAGGCGAGTACGGGACTGCAGCTAAGCCCCCGAGTGAGAGGCTTGCTCTCCACTCGGTAGTATTTTTTAAACTTAGGCGAATCGGATTCGCAGCTAAGCCTCCGAGTGAGAGGCTTGCTCTTCACTCGGTAGGATTTTGTTTTTGAAACTTAGGTGAATCGGATTCGCGGCTAAGCCACCCACTGGGTGATTTTGGACAGATGTATAAGTAATAACAATCATTTAGGAGACTGTAAAACCATGTCTTTGATAAACAAACTGAAAGGTACTTCTTATTACATCTCGACAGTCTGAATGCTTAAGTATTAAAATAGCGGAGAAGCTCCGCATTCCAAGTGCGTGGCTCGTCTTTCTTGTGTTCCACATCGTACAGGTGGTATGCTCCATTGTGGAGCACTTTGGTGATGATGAAGGGGCCTTCCTAGGCGGGAGCAAGCTTGTGTGGTCGTTGCTGATCCACTCGGAGAACCAGGTCCCCTTCCTGAAATGCTCGACCCCTTACGTTCCTAGCATGGAACCATCGAAGTTCTTGCTGATAAATGGTCGACCTGATCAGGGCCATCTCTCTTTCTTCTTCCAAAAGATCAACAGTGTCTTGCCGGGCTTGTTCTGCTTCTACCTCTGAGAAAAGCTCTACTCGTGGGGCATTATGGAGTAAATCAGTCGGCAGCACAGTCTCAGCTCCATAAACCATGAAGAAGGGAGTCCGGCCAGTCGACCGATTTGGCTTTGTTCTCATACCCCATAGTACTAATGGTAACTCATCTACCCAGGCACGAGCCGCATGCTTGAGGTCTCGCATCAATCTGGGCTTCAACCCTTGTAAGATCAAACCATTTGCTCTTTCCGCTTGTCTATTCGACTGAGGGTGAGCAACTGAGGCGTAGTCAACCCGGGTGCCCTAGGAAGCACAGAAAGCTCTGAACTCTTCTGAATCAAAGTTTGAACCATTGTCTGTGATGATGCTATGTGGGGCTCCATATCTAAATGTCAACTCTCTGATGAAGCTGACGGCGGTTCTCGAATCGAGGTTCTTGATGGGTTTGGCCTCAATCCATTTAGTGAACTTGTCGGCTTGTAACATCCCAAATTTTCAATTTGGAATGTCATACACTAGATCATCATGCATATCATATTTTCTCGCATTTTGCTCGATCCTAGAGATTTCACGCAACTCAAGGACCCTCGGAGAGAGTTGGATATTTCGTCTTTTTCATATTTGAGTCTTCTCAAATTTTGAAGAAAGGATCATTGGTTTTTGCCGGAGTTTTGTTTGCCTTTTGTTTGGATAGGGAAAATGCGCATTTTCAAAATTTGCATTTTAGGCCCGGAGAAAAGTTCATTTTGTTCGACTCATTTTTAGGAGTCGGGGAAAATTTACTTTATTAGTTTTGGAGTCCGGTAGAATTGTTTTTCTGTGTTTTTCCGAGCGCGGAACCGTTTAAAAAAAAATCTAGCGCGCCCCTGGGCCAAAGGCCCAGCCGGCCGGCCAGGAGGCCAGCGCCTCGCCGCGCCGCGCGCGCCCAGGCGCAGGAGGCCACCGCCGCTGCCCTTGTTGGATTCCTAGTAGGACTCTTGTCCTACTTCGTTTTTTTTCTAGATCTTTCCTTCCCTCTTTTTCTTTCCTATTCCTACTCTTATTCCTTGCCCCCTACCCCAAGTAAACCCTCCCCCTCCCCAATATAAATACCCAAGCACCCCCCCTCTAAACCCATCAAACCAAAGCCCCAAAGCCCCAAAACCCCAAGCACCACCGCGCCCCACACCCCAAGCCGCGCCGCGCCCTGCGTCCCCGCGCCGCGCCGCCCTGTGCCCGCGCCGCCGCCGCACCTTGCCCGCCGCCGCCCTACGCCCACGCCGCCGGAGCCCCGTTCGCCAGAGGTACCGCGCATCTCTCTTTCTTTTCCTCGGATCGATTTTCTTCTAAACCGTTCCGATTCTTTTCTTCTCTAAACCGTTCTGGTTTTCTAGATCGGTTTTTCGTTCGGTTTTCTTTTCCGAAACCCTAGATCGAATTCGTTTTCTTTTCTGATTTAGTTACCTCGAGACCGTTCGCCAGACCGTTCGTCCTAACGAACATGATCACTGGATTCTTCTAGGTTAACGAACGTCCGTTCGTTTAACTTATCTTCTTTTCTTCTCGTCGGATTTATTCCGCGATCGCGATCTCAGATCCGATCTTCTTTCTAGTCTATCTTCTCGCTCGTTTATCGAAATCAGGTGATTCAAGCGCCTGGAGTTTCGTTCCGAAACCGCCGTTCCGACTAATCAACTTAAACCAGTTTTTGCTACTGTAAAACTTGACCTAGTTTCAACTTGCTAGAACCGAGTTGTTTTCTTCCGCCTTTTGTTTTCGGTTTCTTTGTTCGGTTCTTTCTCTCTTTGCAACCGGAGTTCTTAAGTTGAACTTTCTGGTTCAATCTCTTGTTCGAGTTTTACCTGTGCATTAGATGAGTACTTATTGTATGCTTGTTGTTTGTCTGCGATAGATTACCCGGATTGCGCCGCCTGTTACTTCGAATCTCTACGACTCGCGGATCATCAGCAAGGAAAGTAACACTTTGATCATACCTTTTCTACAACCCAGTTTTATTGCATTAGATCCATCCTCACACATTGCATGATTAGGATCTAATTAAATTATGGGATGGGAAGTAGATGAGGTAGTACCTATTACCTGTTTATTATGAAACCTTTGGGAGTTACTTCTACGTTTGCTTATTATGCCATGCTATGCTAGTAGACGTGGATTGGGTGAGTGATATCCATGACAGATGTGAGTGTGATAATTTTAAGGGTTTATCTAAGGTGGCAACTTAAACACACATCTGGGTGGATTGAGGCACCTGATGTCTATAAGGACTTGCCTGTTTTATTTTGGACCGCCACCCAGGCTCAAAGGGATCATAAGATCTTTCATGCTAAATACTTACGTGTGCAGCCACAAGCCATTATGGGCTCTAGCATAATTGACTAAGTCGTGTGAACTCTTACAGGGTAGACTAGCAGATGTAGGGGAAGTAGGTGTACCGGTCTATCCATCGTAAGGTGCTAGCGCTTCTGAAAGACTGTGTCTCGGTCATCCGTTTCTCAAACACCAGTAGTGCGAGAAATCCAACGGAGGCGATCGAGTCTTGTGGGGAAAAGTGCGCAAACCTCTGCAGAGTGTAACAAACTAATCATGATTAGCCGTGTCCCCGGTTATGGACAATCTTGAGTATCTAGTACTTGAATATCATGTGAATCTCATCATGTTACTTCTAAATTAATATTATTGGGTTATTAATGACTACTTTTAATTGGGATTGAGAATGCTGTCAACCATTCTCAATGTTTAACAACCACCATGATAGTTAAATAAATTTATTCCTTTGCAGTAGGGAAAAATTGGCTTTACGCAAAACAGTAACCATAGAGCTTTCCACCAGCCAAATATGCATATAGTATAGCTGTTTCATTCCATCATTCTCTATGTGTTACTTTGCCAGCATATTCCATGTGCTGACCCGTTTCGGGCTGCAACGTTAATGTTGCAGACTTTTCAGACGACGATTAAGGTGCTTTTAGGTCGTGGTTCTATACTCAGTGATGCCGTTGGAGTTGATGGACCCATTTACCTTCCAAGTCTTCCGCTGTTATCGATATTAGATGGCCTTAAGCCATATTATTGTAATAAGTTCTCTTCGGAGACAACGATGTAATAAGTGTGTGATTGCCACTCTGCTATAAATCCTTCGATGTACTGTGTGGTGTCAGCATTACTGATCCAGGGATGACACGGGAGCACAGTAGACTTGATCCATTCGGGTCGGGTCGCTACAGACACTAGTAGAAAAAGGGTCAAACGTGAAGCACATTAGTGCCGGTTTGTATTTGAGCCGGCACTAATGTATACATTAGTGCCGGTTCCAACGGCTAGCCGGGCCTCCATCATTAGTACCGGTTCGTGGCTAACCTTTAATGAGATTGGTGGCAGGATGTTGACAGAATGGGGCCCCTCCAGCCCCTTTAGTACCGGTTCTTGGCACGAACCGGTACTAAAGGTCGTCCTATATAAACCCTTCGTCCACCAGCACTCTGTTCTTCCCGCTTTCCCCTCTCCCTCTCCTCTGTTCTTCCCTTCTTCCTCTCGAGTTCATCACAAAATTTGCCCAAAATTTGTCAAGATTTGAAGGCCCTCATCCATTCAAATGATCACAAAGGTTAGCAACTTTATCCTTTCATCTCTCATTGCTAGATTAGCTCTTGCACTGGTTTATATAGTGATTAATTTGGGAGGATATATATGTGCTAGTATTTGATTTATATGCAATTTGAGGTCAAAAATAACACTTAGTTTGCATATGTAGGTGTGGTTTACTTAGTGCCTTCTAAATCTCCATCGTAGCCACCGTCGATCGCCCGCACCGTCCCGTTGCTGGCACCACCTTGTGGTGAGCCTCTTGTTCATGAAATTTTATATAAAAATTGATGTTTGTGTGATTTGGATATATAGTTACTCGTATAATACGTTGTTTGTTATACATATAGTGCCATGGTTTTGATATCCGTCCCCGTCGGCCCTAGTCCTTGTTATGATTCGGATGTGGTATGTATATTCTCTTTTAAAACTAGTTGCATTTCGTGTTTATGACAAATTATGCCCATCAAGTTGACATAGAAATTTTTTCTAGGAGGTATGTGAACCGGAAATTCCAACCGACCCTATTGTCGAGAGGTTAAATTTAGTTGAAAGAGAAATCAAGTACTTGAAAGAAAAATTGAAAAGAATTGAGGGGGAGAAGATGGAATTGGAGTTGCATGTTGCCGATGTCGTCGATGATCACAAGATCAAGATGGAGAAAATGCGCTTGAAGATTAGAAAGATTAGAAAATATGCCATCGATAGTGAGGCTTGGTATCATTATGCTGTTGGATCCATTGTTACCTTAGTTGCGATCTTGATCATATTTGTTGTTGCATTTAAATGCTTTAGCTAGAGAGTTATTTGTTTGTTGGATTTAAGTGTTGTATGAACTTTATGTATGAACTTGTATTAATTGTATGAACTTGTATTAATTTGGTCTATTCGGTGTTGTGTAATGAAGATGAGCCGGCAATGGATGTACGATGACCGATGCTCTCCCGAGTTCATTAATGGCGTGCATACTTTTCTGCTTGTGGCTGAGGCAAACAAGCGGGCGGATGGTTTTATGCCTTGTCCATGTGCTCGCTGTAAGAATGGTCACAATTACTCTACGTCAAGAACCATTCACGTCCACCTATTTAAGTCCGGTTTCATGCCCCATTATAATGTTTGGACCAAGCACGGAGAAAGAGGGGTTATGATGGAAGACAATGAAGAAGAAGAGGACGACGACAGCTATCCTGGCCATGGGTTCCCTGAATACGATGATACAACAATGGGGGAAGAAGCTGAGCCGGTAATGCGGGAAGAAGCTGAGCCGGCAATGCGGGAAGAAGCTGAAGAAGAGGCATCAGATGAGCCCGTTGATGATCTAGGTCGGGCCATTGCCGATGCAAAGAGAAACTGCGCAAGTGATTTGGACAAGAAGAAGTTGCAGCGCATGTTAGAGGATCACAAAAAATTGTTGTACCCGAAGTGCGTAGGCGACAAGAAAAAGCTGGGCACCACACTGGATTTGCTGCAATGGAAGGCAGAGAATGCTGTATCTGACAAGGAATTTGGAAAGTTGCTGGTAATGATAAAGGATATGCTTCCAAAGGACAACGAATTGCCCAAGAGTACATACGAAGCAAAGAAGGCTGTCTGCCCTCTAGGGTTAGAGGTGCAGAAGATACATGCATGCCCTAATGATTGCATCCTCTACCGCGGTGAGTACGAGGATTTGAACGCTTGCCCAGTATGTGGTGCATTGCGCTATAAGATCTGCCGCGATGACCCTGGTGATGTCGAGGGCCGACGCCCCAGGAAGAAGATTCCTGCCAAGGTGATGTGGTATGCTCCTATAATACCACGGTTGAAACGTTTGTTCCAAAACAAAGAGCATGCCAAGGCGATGCGATGGCACAGAGAAGACCGTAAGAAAGACGGAAAGTTGAGAGTACCCGCTGACGGGCCGCAGTGGAGAAAAATCGAAAGAAAGTACGGGAAGGAGTTTGCAGATGACGCAAGGAGCGTATGGTTTGGTCTAAGCGCAGATGGCATTAATCCTTTTGGGGAGCAGAGCAGCAACCATAGCACCTGGCCTGTGACTCTATGTTTATATAACCTTCCACCTTGGTTGTGCATGAAGCGGAAGTTCATTATGATGCCAGTGCTCATCCAAGGCCCTAAGCAACCCGGCAACGACATTGATGTGTACCTAAGGCCATTAGTTGAAGAACTCTTACAACTATGGAATGGAACAGGTGTACGTGCGTGGGATGAGCACATGGGGGAAGAATTTGACCTAAAGGCATTGCTGTTCGTGACCATCAATGATTGGCCTGCTCTCAGTAACCTTTCAGGACAGACAAACAAGGGATACCGCGCATGCACGCACTGTTTGGACGATACCGACAGTATATATTTGGCTAATTGTAAGAAGAATGTGTACCTGGGACATCGTCGATTTCTTCCGAGCAGGCATCCCGTAAGAAAGAAAGGCAAGCATTTCAAAGGTGAGGCGGATCACCGGACGAAGCCTCGCCACTGTACTGGTGCTGATGTACATGATATGGTCAAGGATTTGAAGGTGGTCTTTGGAAAGGGTCCTGGTGGACAACCTGTTCCGAATGACGCTGACGGACACTCACCCATGTGGAAGAAGAAATCTATATTTTGGGACCTGCCCTATTGGAAAGACCTCGAGGTCCGCTCCGCAATCGATGTGATGCACGTGACGAAGAATCTTTGTGTGACCCTGCTTGGCTTCTTGGGCGTGTATGGGAAGACAAAAGATACACCTGACGCACGGGAGGACCAGCAACGTATGCACGGAAAAGACGGCATACATCAGGGTCATGCAAGCTACGCTCTTACCAAAGAAGAGAAGGAAATCTTCTTTGAATGCCTGCTCAGTATTAAGGTACCGTCTGGCTTCTCGTCTAATATAAAGGGAATAATAAACATGGCAGAGAAAAAGTTCCAGAACCTAAAGTCTCATGACTGCCACGTGATTATGACGCAACTGCTTCCGGTTGCATTGAAGGGGCTTCTACCGGAGAACGTTCGATTAGCCATTGTGAAGCTATGTGCATTTCTCAATGCAATCTCTCAGAAGGTAATCGATCCAGAAATCATACCAAGGTTACAGAATGATTTGGTGCAATGTCTTGTCAGTTTCGAGTTGGTGTTCCCACCATCCTTCTTCAACATCATGACACACGTCCTAGTTCACCTATGCGAAGAGATTAACGTTTTGGGTCCTGTATTTCTACACAATATGTTCCCCTTTGAGAGGTTCATGGGAGTCTTAAAGAAATATGTTCATAACCGTGCTAGGCCAGAAGGAAGCATCTCCAAGGGCTGTCAAAATGAGGAGGTCATTGAGTTTTGTATTGACTTTATTCCTGACCTTAAGCCGATTGGTGTTCCTGAATCGCGGCATAAGGGCAGACTGGATGGAAAAGGCACGCTAGGAGGGGAACAAATAATATGTATGGATGGACATTCTCTCACTGAAGCACACTACACAGTTCTACAGAATTCTGCCTTGGTGGCTCCGTATATGGATGAACACAAGAATTTGCTACGCTCCAAACACCCGGAGCGGTCTGATGACTGGATCACACGTGAACAAACCAGGAGTTTCGCCAGCTGGTTGCAAGCACGTACCATGCATGACACCTCTATTGAAGATGACCTGTACTTGCTGTCCCAGTTACCATCTTCGAATATAATGACTCTCAAAGGGTACAAGATAAATGGTAATACATTTTACACGACCGCCCAAGATAAGAAGAGCACCAACCAAAACAGTGGTGTCCGCTTTGATGCAGAAACCAAGACGGGAAAGGAAACATATTATGGTTATATACAGGACATATGGGAACTTGACTATCGACGTGGTTTGAAGGTCCCTTTGTTTCGGTGCAAATGGGTCAATATGACACGAGGCGGGGTAACGAAAGACCCGCAGTACGGAATGACAACAGTGGACCTCAACAATCTTGCGTATGCAGATGAACCATTCGTCCTAGCCAATGATGTGGCACGGGTTTTCTATGTGAAGGACATGTCTACCAAGCCAAGAAAAAGAAACGATAAGGAAGCGAATGCATCGTACGATGAGCCAAAGCGGCACATAGTTCTTTCTGGGAAGAGAAACATCGTGGGAGTGGATGACAAGACAGACAAGTCAGAAGATTATGAAAAGTTTGATGAAATTGCTCCATTCACAGTGAATATTGACCCGAGCATCCCGTTAAATGATGAAGATTTTCCATGGCTACAACGCAAAGGGACAGACGCGAAGAAAAAGTTTCACACCCAAAGATCTGGGATGTGATCTGGGATGCAAGCAAATTCTTTCATGCATTTACTGTTTTTTTCAGCTAAATGACCCTGAAGTTGAAAAGCATTTCAAATGAACTCAGAAAAGGATGAAAGTTGGCATGGCATCATAATTTCACCCACATAGCATGTGCAAAAAAGTAGAGAGGGTTACCGCAAAAACTGAATGCACTTCGTGTACAAAATGGTCAATCTGTTTCGAAGTATCAGGGTTTCGGACGAAAACTCATCCGTTACAAAGTCATTTCATTTTTTAAATAACTTAAGCATTACCAAATTGAATATAATGATAATACACACTAATATTAAACATAACAAAAAAGAATCACTGGAAAATGTATTTTAAAGTTAAGTTATTCAAAAACTAGTGATTCACACAAATTTCAAATAATTCAAAATATAAACTATTCAAATTAAAAAACTACCGGCACTAACTGAAAGTTTCTAAAAACTATCAAAAATATTCACAAAGAAACTCTAAATACAGCAAAAAAAACAACTAAAAATAAATAAATAAAACTAAATAAAGCAGAAAAGAAAAAACTAAATGAAAAAAAGCCCACCTACTGGGCCACAGCGGCCTGCATACGACTAGAAACCCAACCTGTTATTGGGCCAGGATGCAGGCCCGCAAGCCAAATAGGCCACACAGGGCAGCATAGAACATGTAGGCCCAGTAGGCCTGCTTTGGAGAGGAGCTCGAGAGAGCTACCACACGGGGGTTTATAAACCAGTGCGGTCGCCCCTCGGCTAGCGATGTGGGACTAAACTTGCGCACCGCACCTGCGCCAGCGCACCCCCTTTAGTACCGGTTCATGGCACCAACCGGTACTAAAGGGGGGGTCTTTAGTACTGGTTGGAACCACCACCCGGTACTAAAGGCCTGCCCTTCCCGCTGCTTGGCCTGGCCAAAACAGGCCTTTAGTACCGGTTGGTGGCTCCAACCAGTACTAAAGGTGGCTTCTATATATACAGCACTTCGCAAAATTTCATTCTCCCTCTGTTTTCTTCCCGATCGTTCGACGCCGTCGCCGCCCCCGTCCTACGCCGCCCCCGTCGCGCGCCGTTGCCGTCGCCAACCCCATCCTCGTCGCGGCCCTCATCCCCATCGCCGACCCCGTCGCCGTCGCCGCCCTCGTCTTCGTCGCCGCCCCGGGCCCGTCCTCGCGCCGTCCCCGCGTCGCCGCGCCCCCGTCACGCCCCGGCCCGTCGCCGCCCCGGGCCGTCGCCTCGCCGTCGCCGTCCCCCCGCTGTGAGCTCTCCCCCTCTAACCCCTCTCCCTCGCCCCCGGTGGCCACCATGGGCGCCGCCCCCCGAGGCCATATATACACACACAAGCATGCATGATGAACACACACACACTGTTTTTAGTGTTAATTAGATCGATGCTTAGTGTTTAATTAGTATGGAATAGCATATATATATATATATATATAGAATTTTGACATATGCAATGCTTAGTGTTAGATGCTTAGTGTTTTTAGTGAGCCCGGATATAATTAGTGTTTAATTAGTATGGAATTTTTTTATATAATGTTGTTTTTCTGTTTTTAATGGATGTATAGAAGTTGTTTTTTCTGTTTTTAGTGTTAGATGCTTAATTAGTATGAAATAGCATATAGAATTTTGACATATGCAATGCTAGCATAATTAGTGTTACATTTAATTTGCATATAGTATTTGTTGTCGACGATGCCCGGCCCGCATCCTCGCCGTCGACCCGTTCGTGATGACGTCCTACTTGAGAGGACCCATGTCCGGGACTAGGCTCCGCCGGGCTGGCACTGGGAGGTGCTACGTTCAGGGGCGCGACGCTTGGTGAGGAACCCGGGTCCCGTCGTCGACCCTCATCTCCTTTGGTGGCATTCGCGTGGGCCACTTTCGGTGCGGAGGGAGCCGGCCCCGCCGGAGGTGGTACGTCGCCGTGTCAGGGAGGAGGACGAGCACGTCCGTCGCTACATGGCTGCTATGGACGTCAGGTTCTCCAATACCTGGCAGGTTCTTTGGGGAGATCACCCGAGCTATGATCCAGTGATGGTTCCTTCTCTTTGGGTGTCCACCGCCCGCACCTAGATTACTCTGTAGTATTCGATCTTTATTAGCTAGCTAGCTAGTGATATATTATTCGAGACGATGTATTCGAGACTATATATATCTATTATTCGAGACGATGTATTGAGATTATATCTATTATTCGAGACGACGTATTCGAGATTAAATCTATTATTCGAGATGATGCATGTATTCGAGATTATATCTATTATTCGAGACGATGTATTCGAGATTATACTAAATTGTTTTATATTTCTTTTGGCATAGTTAAATAAAAGCTATGGCGGACAATACCGACAGAGAGAGAGAACATACCATGTTCGATATCATACGCGGGCCAGATGATGATCAGAATGAAGAAGATTTTGACGGCTCCGAATTTCTAAACAACACCGGAGAGGGTGATATGATATTCGATCGTGACGACCGAGAAGATGAAGTCATGAACTACGACGAGGTATATATATTTATATAAGCAGGAATCTGGTGATCATCGCATGTTTTAAATGAGTTGAAGATATATTAACGAATCGATCTTTCTTCTTTCAGCCATCCGGATCGAGCAAAAGTTGCTATTGTCTATAAGTGATTTCTTTCTGTAATTTAAGTCTCAAGCTAGCTGTAGTGATCCTTTTGATCAATCATTACGTGTAATTATCCTCACTATATTCTTTTCTGTGGTATTATGCAGGATGAAGATGTATGAAATGAGAAAAGGTGGACGCTATGGCATTGGGTTCATTGACCCAAACACCGTTAATCAATACACATGGAAATTAGATCCATATTATGAAAAAGAGGTAGAGGAGAGCATGCTAGAGTTCTTGAAGCGCCTCAAATACAATGAAGATATACTACTTCCTTACAACTTCGAGTGAGTCACACTTTCTTGTACTACAAATTCTCTGTTTTTGCCTACTAGCTAGCTACATGTTTTTGCTTACATATGCCCGCTTAATTAAGACATGCAAACGTGCGTGCATGCAGATTTCACTGGATCTTGTGTATCATTAAAGTTGACGCCGGAACAGTTGAAATACTGGACTCGCTACTCACAGCAAAAGCTAACTACAACATCTTGTATGGGATAGTCAACAGGTAATTTCAATCATTATTTATAACTACATATCTCGGCCTATTTAGTTCGTCATTTCATGATATGAACTATTTAATAACCCCTTTATTCATTTTCTTTGTCGGCGGGCAGGGCTTGGGCAAGGTTCATCAGCGTCACGGAAGGCGAATGGAAACCACAGCTGAAATGGTTTCGATCCAAGGTAAGTAATTAAGTAGTACTATAGCTAGCTAGCTAGCTGCCATCTCTTTAATTATCATGCTTGATTAATTATTATCTGATCAAATTAAATTCCATTCTCGTAATAAAGGCCCTGAAGCAGGCGCAGGGGACTGATCTGTGTGCATACTGTGTTTGCGAGAACATTGGCATGATGGCGTCCGAAAGGAGCAGATCTCAAAGACAGGAATGGGTACGCTTGTCAGAACACTACTCACAATTTTTACACCATTATCGATATCTAGTCACACAACTAATACACATGCATATTGATCTCCTTCTTAACAGTTCAATGAGGTGCGGGACAAGCTCCTACCAATAGAGCGCGTACAAGCACTTCAAGAGGAAATAGCGGGATTTTTGCTCGACCAGGTCATAAATCCGAAGGGAGAATACTATTACCCGCTACCGCCCCCATCAACCAAGTCATGAACCACTTCCAATTGTCTGGTGCTCCGAAGGCACCAATCAGGCTATAATGCCACTGGCTCCAAAGGCAACATATGCATATGTAGGAGAAAATTGTGTATATATATAGCTATACATGTGTGTATGTGTGAATTAATATGTTGGTTTGTGAGACATGATTGATGATATATATATGATTGGTTCTACTAGAAATTCTATATATATATATATATATATATATATATATATATGCATAACATGTACAATGTGTAGTACCGTAAAATATCAGCAAACGAAAAAGAATTAAAATGGAAAACACAAAATTAAATGAAAAAAAATCATAAAACCAAAACCCCCCCAAACCATTTAGTACCGGTTGGTTTTACCAACCGGTACTAAAGGGCTCCCGGCCCCCGGAGCTGGCTCGTGCCACGTGGTGGCACTTTAGCGCCGATTCGTGCTGAATCGGTACTAAAGGGTGGGGGCCTTTAGTGCCGAAACTTTAGTGCCGGTTCCATAACCGGCACTAAAGGCCCTTACGAACCGGTGCTATTGCCTGGTTTTCTACTAGTGAGAGATGGTATCAGAGCACACGCTGACTGTAGGACACGACCACTAAGTTAAGCCATAGATCACTATTCTCTCCTCATTTTCTAACTCGTCATCTTTTCTACTCTTTAGGATGAAGGACGCGAAGATTAAGTACGCTCAACCGGATGAAGGCACACCTTTTGGATTTCACTTGAAGGAAGTCACCAAGTACCTAAACATTGGATTACCAAGTTTCACGGGAACCTTCAACACCACTTTGCCTGAAGAGGAGCACTGGAAGATTCAAGCTCACGTTCCAGGAAGGACATTCGCGCCAATCACGAAGCCCATAGATAGTGTTTTCAATGCACCAACTTGGAGTCTAGGAAGGAGCATGGCAGCCCATATCACCACAGGACGCATTGGAGAAGTTTATCAAGAAGACCTCAAGGACACTATCTACCAGATTTGCGGACGCCGAGATGAACAATGGGAGTTAGTCACCACCAAGAAGGATAGATCCATCACAGCATTCATCCAGGAGTTAAACCAGCACATTCGACGCCATGAGAACCAGATGTGTAATGATATGATGGAGTTGAAGAATGCGAAGACAAGGATCATCGAGCTAGAAGGAGAACTGAAGACTACACGCAAGGACTACATGGACGAGATCGTAGCTCTAGCAAGACACAACGTCGATCTTAAGCAAGAGATTGAAGAACTCAAGAGGAAGTTAGCATCCAAGGAGGAAGACGAGTATGTCGCATGTCTGGATAATTACATCATCATCGACGACACCGATTCGGATCCAAGTGAACCCGACTTTGACGACGAAGCTGGAGCGGACATCATGGAGTCTTCCACCGGTTCAAATTTCTAGATGACCACCAATCATTTGTAGTATTCCCCCCATGTAAACACTATAGTTCGAGCACTTTTGAGATAGTTAGATCGATTGTAAGCCCTTGTTTGATTGAATGAAGTGATTTTGTGTGAATTTGCTCATGTGCATTGGGGTAGTGTTTTCTCTTTAGACCTCATTCTATTCTTATTTCTCGTCTTTTCTAAACCCTCAGATGCATCCGAGACGTGACAATGGATTTCCACTGGAGCTCACTCAGTTGACCCAACAGCAGAATCAGTTGATGCAATTGTTAGTTCAGAATCAGCAGAATAACAACAACAACAACCCACCACCACCACCACCCCCTGTTAACCACTTAGCCCGTTTCCTTAGGCTAAATCCGCTGGTGTTTTCTAGTAGCATCGAGCCGATAGTAGCAGACGATTGGCTCCGCAAGATAGGAAGGGAGTTGACCACTGTAGGATGCACGGATGGTGAGAAAGTGAAGTTTGCCGCACATCAGTTGGAAGGACCCGCGGCAGCATGGTGGGAGAATTTCACAGCCACTTTCCCAGTTGACACTGTCACATGGGATCAGTTTCAACAAGCTTTCCGCACTGCACATGTTTCAGCAGGAGCGATGGCCATGAAGAAGCGTGAGTTTCGCAACTTACGCCAAGGAGGAAGGACAGTTGGCCAGTATGTTGACGATTTCAGCAAGTTAGCACGTTATGCCCTAGAAGATGTTGCTACGCATGCTACCAAGGAGGAGAAGTTCCTGGAAGGATTGAATGATGAGCTAAGCATGCAGTTGATGGTAGGAAGTTTCAGAAACTACCAGGAGTTGGTAGACCGTGCCATCATGATTGAAGGGAAGCAACAACAGATTGAGAACCGCAAGCGGAAGTATGGATAGGGGAAGTATAACTCTGGAGCCCAGCAGAAGCCCCGTTTTACCCCTAAATCGGGATTTCAGTTTCAGCATACCCATGGAGGAGGTAGTTCGCACAACCACAATGGCCACAAGAATGGTAATGGGAATGGAGGAAGCAATGGCCAGAACCGGACCAACCCATCAACCCCATCCAAGAGAGATCTGAGTCAAGTCACCTGTTTCAAGTGTTCCAAGACCGGACATTATGCCAATGAATGTCCTGAAGGCCAGAATGGAAATGGCAATAGAAGCTCAGGGAAGAAGCCGAACCCTCTCAATAGGGGACAGGTGAACCACGTTAGCGTGGAGGAGGTTGAAGATCAGCCTGATGCAGTAATCGATAAGTTTTTGGTTAAGTCATTTACCGCACTCGTTCTTTTCGATACTGGTGCATCACATTCATACATATCAAGGGGATTTGTGAAAAAATATAGCCTGCCCACTAGGATTCTTAAAACACCTATGCTAGTAAGTTCGCCAGGAGCAGAATACATGGTCAGTCAAGGATGTTTTCAAGTGCCATTAAGCATAGGAAGGCATGTTTTCCCAACAAATTTAATCATTTTGGAATCCCAAGATCTGGATGTAATTCTTGGTATGGATTGGCCGTCGATGTATGGAGGAAACATCGATTGTGCTAGTAAGTCAATTTTGCTCACAACGCCGGAAGGAAGAAGGATTAAGTATGTATCCCGGCATGTGCCATAAGGACGCAAGTTAATTGCCTGACAGGAGTCGTGCAGGAGGAAGTACCAGTGGTAAAGGATTTTCCTGATGTATTTCCTGAGGAGTTTCCAGGCATGCCACCAGATAGAGACATTGAGTTTCTGACTGAGTTGTTGCCAGGTACATGCCCAATATCAAAGAGACCATACCGGATGCCAGCAAAGGATTTGGTAGAAATTAAGAATCAGATTAAGGAGTTATTGGAGAAAGGTTACATTCGCCCAAGTTCTTCGCCTTGGGGATCACCCGTACTTCTAGTGGAGAAGAAGGATGGATCATTAAGGATGGTTGTTGATTATCGTGGATTGAATGAAGTAACCATCAAGAACAAGTACCCACTGCCAATGATTAATGATCTGTTTGATCGTTTGCAAGGAGCTAAAGTGTTTTCCAAGATCGATTTGCGATCAGGGTACCACCAGTTGAAGATTCGAGAGCAGGACATACCTAAGACAGCATTCACCATGAGATATGGACTGTATGAGTATACCGTTATGTCATTTGGTTGACTAACGCACCTGCCTATTTTATGAACCTGATGAACAAAGTGTTTATGGAGTTTTTGGATAAGTTCGTCGTAGTGTTCATTGATGATATCCTGGTTTATTCGAAGAATGAAGAAGAGCATAAGGAACATTTGCATTTGGTTTTGGAGAAACTAAGGGAACATCAGTTATATGCCAAATTTAGCAAATGTGAGTTTTGGTTGAAGGAAGTAGGATTCCTCGGACACGTTATATCCGGAGAAGGGATAGCAGTTGACCCCACAAAGGTTGAGACTGTAACCAAATGGGAAGCACCAACGACAGTTGGAGAGATCTGGAGTTTTCTTGGACTCGCAGGATACTACCGGAGATTCATTGAGAACTTTTCAAAGATTGCGAAGCCTATGATGGAGTTGTTGAAGAAGGATACCAAGTTCAATTGGACTGAAGAGTGTGAGGCTAGTTTCCAGGAGTTGAAGAAACGATTGGTTACCTCACCAGTATTGATTTTGCCAGATCAGACCAAGGATTATGAGGTGTATTGCGACGCTTCACGTCGAGGACTTGGAGCAGTGCTTATGCAGGAAGGGAGAGTTGTTTCGTATGCTTCACGACAACTGAAGCCTCATGAATTAAATTATGCCACGCATGATTTGGAGTTAGCAGCCGTAGTGCATGCATTGAAGACATGGAGACATTTCCTCATTGGAAATCATTATGAGGTGTACACGGATCACAAGAGTTTGAAGTACATTTTCACGCAGAAGGAGTTGAATCTCAGACAAAGGAGATGGTTGGAGCTCATCAAGGATTATGATATGAGATTGCATTACCATCCCGGTAAAGCTAATGTAGTAGCTGACGCATTGAGCCGTAAGAGCCATGTCAATACGTTGATGACGGGAGAAATACCCAAGGAGTTAGCAGAAAACCTTCGTGAACTAAGTTTAGAGATAGTTCCGAAAGGCTATGTAGTAGCATTGGAGATTCAGTCAACATTGATGGATAAGATCAGAGAGGCTCAGAAATCTGACAAGGAGATTGCTGCTATAAAGGAGAAACTAAGCAAAGGAAAAGCAAAGGGATTCCGTGAGGATGAGCACGATACCCTATGGTTTGAGGACCGTGTTTATGTGCCGAATGACCCGGAGATCAGGAAGTTGATTCTACAAGAGGCACATGATTCACCATATTCGATTCACCCAGGAAATACCAAGATGTATTTGGATTTGAAGGAAACATTCTGGTGGACCGGAATGAAGAAGGATATTGCAGCATATGTAGCAGTTTGTGACGTATGTCATAGAGTGAAGGCAGAACATCAGAAGCCAGCCGGATTGTTGCAACCATTGCCGATACCCGAATGGAAGTGGGATAAGATATGCATGGATTTTATCACAGGACTACCCAGGACGAAAGCAGGATATGACTCGATATGGGTAGTAGTTGATCGTTTGACAAAGGTAGCACATTTCATTCCAGTTAAGACCACTTACACCAGTGCTAAGTTGGCAAAGATATACATGACTAGGATCATTTGTTTGCATGGAGTTCCAAGGAGTATTGTATCAGACAGAGGAACCTAATTTACCTCAAAATTTTGGAATCAGTTGCATGAAACTTTAGGAACCAGGCTAGAGTTCAGCACCGCTTTTCATCCGCAGACAGATGGACAGACCGAGAGAGTCAATCAGATTTTGGAAGATATGCTGAGAGTTTGTGCACTAGATTATGGATCTAGTTGGGACGATAACTTGCCGTATGTGGAGTTTTCATATAACAACAGTTACCAAACCAGTTTGAAGATGGCACCTTTCGAAGCTTTATACGGAAGGAGGTGCAGGACACCGTTGTCATGGGACGAAGTTGGAGACCGTCAGTTCTTTGGACCAGATTTGATTAAGGAGTCTGAATGGAAAGTTAAGTTGATTCGCGATAGGCTCAAGGTAGCCCAGTCCAGGCAGAAGAGCTATGCAGATGCTAAACGCAAGGAGACAGTTTACGAAACCGGAGACAGAGTGTATCTCCGAGTATCCCCACTTCGAGGAGTTAAGCGCTTTGGAGGTAAGGGAAAGTTAGCACCGCGTTGCGTTGGACCGTATAAGACCTTGCAAGTATGGGAGAAGTCGCGTATAAGTTGGAATTACCAGAGGAACTGTCAGGAGTTCATGACGTATTCCATGTTTCTCAGCTGAAGAAATGTCACGCCGAGATGGCGGAGGTACCGTTAAGAGATACAGTGCCGCTTGAAGCAATTCAGTTGAAGGACGACTTAACATATGAGGAGAAACCAGTCAAGATTCTCGATTATGCCAGCAGAATTACCCGCAGCAAGGTTATCAAGTTTTGCAAAGTTCAGTGGAACCACCACTCAGAGGATGAAGCCACCTGGGAGAGAGAAGAAGATTTGCTCAAGGACCACCCTCACATATTTTCTCGAGGGCGAGATTCATTTTAAGGGGGGTAGGTTTGTAACATCCCAAATTTTCAATTTGGAATGTTATACACTAGATCATCATGCATATCATATTTTCTCGCATTTTGCTCGATCCTAGAGATTCACGCAACTCAAGGAACCTCGGAGAGAGATGGAGATTTCGTCTTTTTCATATTTGAGTCTTCTCAAATTTTGAAGAAAGGATCATTGGTTTTTGCCGGAGTTTTGTTTGCCTTTTATTTGGATAGGTAAAAATGCGCGTTTTCAAAATTTGCATTTTAGGCCCAGAGAAAAGTTCGTTTTGTTCGACTCATTTTTAGGAGTCGGGAAAAATTTACTTTATTAGTTTTGGAGTCCGGTAGAATTGCTTTTCTGTGTTTTTCCGAGCACGGAACCGCTTAAAAGAAAAAATCCCGCGCGCCCCTAGGCCAAAGGCCCAGCCGGGCGGCCAGGAGGCCAACGCCTCGCCGCGCCGCGCGCGCCTAGGCGCAGGAGGCCGCCGCCGCTGCCCTTGTTGGATTCCTAGTAGGACTCTTGTCCTACTTCGTTTTTTTCTAGATCTTTCCTTCCCTCTTTTTCTTTCCTATTCCTACTCTTATTCCTTGCCCCCTACCCCAAGTAAACCTGCCCCCTCCCCAATATAAATACCCAAGCACCCCCCCTCTAAACCCATCAAACCAAAGCCCCAAAACCCCAAGCACCACCGCGCCCCACACCCCAAGCCGCGCCGCGCCCTGCGTCCCCGCGCCGCGCCGCCCTGTGCCCGCGCCGCCGCCGCACCTTGCCCGCCGCCGCCCTACGCCCACGCCGTCGGAGCCCCGTTCGCCGGAGGTACCGCGCGTCTCTCTTTCTTTTCCTCGGATCGATTTTCTTCTAAACCGTTCCGATTCTTTTCTTCTCTAAACCGTTCTAGTTTTCTAGATCGGTTTTTCGTTCGTTTTCTTTTCCGAAACCCTAGATCGGATTCGTTTTCTTTTCCGATTTAGTTGCCTCAAGACCGTTCGCCGGACCGTTCGTCCTAACGAACGTGATCACCGGATTCTTCTAGGTTAACGAACGTCCGTTCGTTTAACCGTTCTTCTTTTCTTCTCGTCGGATTTATTCCGCGATCGCGATCTCAGATCCGATCTTCTTTCTAGTCTATCTTCTCGCTCGTTTATCGGAATCAGGTGACTCAAGCGCCTGGAGTTTCGTTCTGAAACCGCCGTTCCGACTAATCAACTTAAACCAGTTTTTGCTACTGTAAAACTTGACCTAGTTTCAACTTGCTAGAACCGAGTTGTTTTCTTCCGCCTTTTGTTTTCGGTTTCTTTGTTCGGTTCTTTCTCTCTTTGCAATCGGAGTTCTTAAGTTGAACTTTCTGGTTCGATCTCTTGTTCGAGTTTTACCTGTGCATTAGATGAGTACTTATTGTATGCTTGTTGTTTTTCTGCGATAGATTACCCGGATTGCGCCGCCTGTTACTTCGAATCTCTAGGACTCGCGGATCATCAGCAAGGCAAGTAACACTTTGATCATACCTTTTCTACAACCCAGTTTTATTGCATTAGATCCATCCTCACATATTGCATGATTAGGATCTAATTAAATTATGGGATGGGAAGTAGATGAGGTAGTACCTATTACCTGTTTATTATGAAACCTTTGGGAGTTACTTCTACGTTTGCTTATTATGCCATGCTATGCTAGTAGACGTGGATTGGGTGAGTGATATCCATGACAGATGTGAGTGTGATAATTTTAAGGGTTTATCTAAGGTGGCAACTTAAACACACATCTGGGTGGATTGAGGCACCTGATGTCTATCAGGACTTGCCTGTTTTATTTTGGACCGCCACCCAGGATCAAAGGGATCATAAGATCTTTCATGCTAAATACTTACGTGTGCAGCCACAAGCCATTATGGGCTCTGGCATAGTTGACTCAGTCGTGCGAACTCTTACAGGGTAGACTAGCAGATGTAGGGGAAGTAGGTGTACCGGTCTATCCATCGTAAGGTGCTAGCTCTTCTGAAAGATTGTGTCTCGATCATCCGTTTCTCAAACACCAGTAGTGCGAGAAATCCAACGGAGGCGATCGAGTCTTGTGGGGAAAAGTGCGCAAACCTCTGCAGAGTGTAACAAACTAATCATGATTAGCCGTGTCCCCGGTTATGGACAATCTTGAGTATCTAGTACTTGAATATCATGTGAATCTCATCATGTTACTTCTAAATTAATATTGTTGGGTTATTAATGACTACTTTTAATTGGGATTGAGAATGCTGTCAACCATTCTCAATGTTTAACAACCACCATGATAGTTAAATAAATTTATTCCTTTGCAGTAGGGAAAAATTGGCTTTACGCAAAACAGTAACCATAGAGCTTTCCACCAGCCAAATATGCATATAGTATAGCTGTTTCATTCCATCATTCTCTATGTGTTACTTTGCCAGCATATTCCATGTGCTGACCCGTTTCGGGCTGCAACGTTAATGTTGCAGACTTTTCAGACGACGATTAAGGTGCTTTTAGGTCGTGGTTCTATACTCAGTGATGCCGTTGGAGTTGATGGACCCATTTACCTTCCAAGTCTTCCGCTGTTATCGATATTAGATGGCCTTAAGCCATATTATTGTAATAAGTTCTCTTCGGAGACATCGATGTAATAAGTGTGTGATTGCCACTCTGCTATAAATCCTTCGATGTACTGTGTGGTGTCAGCATTACTGATCCAGGGATGACACCGGAGCATAGTAGACTTGATCCATTCGGGTCGGGTCGCTACACGGCTGCAACAAGCAGGTGGGTGAAACCACTTCTGCCAGTCCTCAAGTGTCCAACCATATCCAACCCCCAAACAGCAAATGGCTAGACGACTGGAAAGGTTTTCAAAGCTGAAGCGGGCTTGTGAGACATGCTGGAGTAGAACCGGCAACCTTCACACTTGTCAACTATTTCTTTTGCCATTTCATTCACTCGTGGCCAGTAAAAACCTGCTCGGTATGCTTTGGCCATGATTGTCCGAGAGGACACATGGTGACCACAGGTTCCTGAGTGGATATCATTGAGGATCATTCGACCTTCCTCTGGGGTAATGCATCGTTGGGCAACTCCAGTCACACTCTCCCTGTACAGTCGACCACTTATCATAGTGAAGGCTTTGGATCGACGGCCAATCTGTCACGCTTCATCTTCATCTTCTGGAAGCTCTTTCCTGAGAATATATGCGATATACGGCACTGTCCAGTCAGGAATGACAACTAAAACTTCCATGATTAAGTCGACCACAGCTGGGATTTCAACTACAGTCGGATCAGCGGAACTCTTAGGTTGTGGGGGCTCTTCTGTGAAGGGATCCTCTTGAACTGATGGTGTATGAAGATGCTCCAAGAACACATTGCTGGGAATGGGCTCTCGCTTAGAACCTATATTTTCCAGTTCATCTGCTGCCTGATTCTTCAGTCGGGGAATGTGGTGGAGCTCTAGCCCTTCAAACTTCTTTTCTAACTTTCTCACTGCACTGTAATAGCCATTCATAGTTGGGCTTCTGATGTCTCACTCCTTCATCACTTGATTGACCACCAAATCCGAGTCGCTGTTGATCATTAGGTGACGGACGCTGAGTGAAATGGCCATTCGCAACCCATACAGAAGTGCTTCGTATTCAGCTTCATTGTTGGAGGAATCAAAGTGAATCTGAAGGACATAACTAAGTTTGTCACCTCACGGGGATACTAAGACCACTCCAGCGCCAGAACCACTCAACATCTTGGATCCATCAAAGAACATAGTCCAATGTTCTGAGTGAACTTGAGTCGGTTGCTGCTATTTGATCCACTCGATGAGGAAATCTGCTATTGCTTGGGACTTGATTGCTTTCTTTGCCTCAAACTTGATATCCAACAGAAGAAGTTCAATCACCCACTTTGCCACTCGACCAGTTGCATCTCTGTTGTTCAGAATTTCTGACAATGGAGCATCGCTGATGACTGTGATAGAGTGATCTGAGAAATAATGTGCAACCTTCTTCGTGGTCAAGTAAATTCCATAGACAAGCTTCTGATAATGCGGATATCTTTGCTTGGACGGAGTTAAGACTTCAGAGATATAGTACACTGGGCGTTGAACCTTATAGGCTTTACCTTCTTCTTCCCGCTCGACCGTGAGTACAAGTTGTCCAGTGGCTGCAATATAAAGTAGTAAAGGCTCTTTGTTGATAGGAGCAGCTAGCATCGGCTGGGTGGAAAGTAGGGTTTTGAGCTCTGCAAATGCTGCATCTGCTTCAGGAGTCCACTTGAACTTATCAGACTGCTTTATCAGTCGGTAAAGAGGCAATGCCTTTTCACCGAGACGAGAGATGAATCGACTCAAAGTAGCCAAACAACCAGTAAGCTTCTGAACGTCATGTATTTGCACAAGGCGTTTCATTCGGAGTATTGCGCCAACTTTCTATGGGTTTGCATCGATACCACATTCGAAAATGAGGAAACCGAGTAACTTTCCACCTGGAACTCCAAATGTACACTTCGATGGGTTAAGCCTGATATCATATCTTCTCAGATTGGCAAAGGTTTCAGCAAGGTCAGTCAGCACGTCAGAACCTTTATGTGACTTAACCACGATGTCATCCAAGTATGCTTCCACATTCCGGCTGATTTGAGTGAGCAGGCACTTCTGTATCATGAAAATGAATGTGGCACAAGCATTCTTGAGACCAGAAGGCATAGTAACATAGCAAAAGCACCCAAATGGGGTGATAAAGGTAGTTTTTATTTTGTCAGGTCCATACAGTTGGATCTGATGGTACCCGGAGTATGCGTCCAGAAAGGACAATCGCTCACATCCCGCAATCGAGTCGACTATTTGATCGATGCACGGGAGAGGGAAGTGATCTTTCAGGCAGGCCCGATTGATATGCTTGAAGTCAATACACATAAGGAGTGAATCATCCTTCTTGGGGACCATGACGACGTTGGCGAGCCACTCGGAGTGGTAAATCTCTCGGATGAACTCAGCTGCCAGAAGCCGAGCCAGTTCCTCGCCAATCGCCTTTCTTTTCTCCACGGCAGACCGTCAGAGATGCTCTTTGACAGGTTTTTCTTTTGGGTCGACTCGCAAATGGTGCTCAGCCAATTCCCTAGGTACACCTGGCATGTTAGAAGGTTTCCATGCAAAGATGTCCCAGTTCTCACAGAGGAACTGGATGAGCGCTTCTTCCTATTTGCTGTCGAGTGTTGTTGAAATATGAGTCGGAGCAGCATTGGGATCAGTCGGGTGAATATGAACTGACTTTGTTTCACCAGATGACTTAAATGCAGATTCTGAAGCAGGCTTCTTAGCTCTCAACAAATCACCCGGATCTGCAGTCTTCTTGTATTATTCCATTTCTATCGCTGCCATCTGTTCATCAGCAATCTTCGAGCCCTTTTGGAAGCACTCTTCTGCTCACTGCCGATTACCAGTGATTGTAATCACACCCCTAGGGCCAAGCATCTTGATTTTGAGGTACACGTAACATGGTCGAGCCATGAAACGAGCATAGGCAGTTCTGCCAAGGATAACATGATAGGCACTGTGAAAATCCACAACTTTAAACATCAACTTTTCCTTACAGTAATTCTTTGATTCACCGAAAACCACATCAAGAGTGATCTGGCCGAGTGAATCGTCTTTCTTTCTATGTATAACTCCATGGAACTGCATGTTGCTCTCGCTAAGCTTGGACATCGGAATGCCCATCCCTTGGAGGGTCTCAGCATACAAAATGTTCAAACCACTGCTGATACATCTCCAACATATCTATAATTTTTGATTGTTCCATGCAATTATATTATCAACCTTGGATGTTTTATATGCATTTATATGCTATTTTATATGATATTTGGGACTAACCTATTAACCTAGAGCCCAGTGCCAGTTTCTGTTTTTTCCTTGTTTTTGAGTTTCACATAAAAGGAATACCGAACAGAGTCCAATTGACGTGCCAATTTTTGATGATTTTTTATGGACCAAAAGAAGCCCCCAGAGTAAAATAGTTGAGCCAGAAGAGTCCCGAGCCGTCCACGAGATAGGAGGGTGAGCCTAGGGGGTAGGTCGCGCCCTCCACCCTCATGGACGACTCGGAGACCCCCCTGACGTGAGACCGACGCCAAAAATTCCTATAAATACAGAGACCTCCATAAAATAACCCAGATCGGGAGTTCTGCCGCCGCAAGCCTTTGTAGCCACGGAAAATCAATCTAGACCCGTTCTGGCACCCTGTCGGAGGAGACAATCACTCTCCGGTGGCCATCTTCATCATCCCAGCGCTCTCCATGATGAGGAGGGAGTAGTTCTCCCTCGGGGCTAAGGGTATGTACCCGTAGCTATGTGTTTGATCTCTCTCTCTCTCAGTCTATCTCGTGTCCTTGATTTGACACGATCTTGATGTACCGTGAGCTTTGCTATTATAGTTGGATCTTATGATGTTTATGTCCCTCTACTCTCTTGTAATGGATTGAGTTTTCCCTTCGAAGTTATCTTATCAGATTGAGTCTTTAAGGATTTGAGAACACTTGATGTATGTCTTGCATGTGCTTATCTGTGGTGACAATGGGATATTCACGTGATCCACTTGATGTATGTTTTGGTAATCAACTTGCGATTTCTGTGACCTCGTGAACTTATGCATATGGATTGGCACACGTTTTTGTCTTGATTCACCGTAGAAACTTTGGGGCACTCTTTGAAGTTCGTTGTGTTGGTTGAATAGATGAATCTGAGATTGTGTGATGCATATCCTATAATCATACCCGCAGATACTTGAGGTGACATTGGAGTATCTAGGTGACATTAGGGTTTTGGTTGATTTGTGTCTTAAGGTGTTATTTTACTACGAACTCTAGGGCTGTTTGTGACACTTATAGGAATAGCCCAATGGATTGATCAGACAGAATAACTTTGAGGTGGTTTCGTACCCTACAATAATCTCTTCGTTTGTTCTCTGCTATTAGTGACTTTGGAGTGACTCTTTGTTGCATTTTGAGGGATTGTTATATGATCCAATTATGGTATTATTGTTGAGAGAACTTGCACTAGTGAAAGTATGAACCCTAGGCCTTGTTTCCTAGCATTGCAATACCATTTTCGCTCACTTTTATCATTAGTTACCTTGCTGTTTTTATATTGTCAGATTACAAAAACCTATATCTACCATCCTTATTGCACTTGTATCACCATCTCTTCGCCGAACTAGTGCACCTATACAATTTACCATTGTATTGGGTGTGTTGGGGACACAAGAGACTCTTTGTTATTTGGTTGCAGGGTTGTTTGAGAAAGAGCATCTTCATCCTACGCCTCCCACGGATTCATAAACCTTAGGTCATCCACTTGAGGGAAATTTGCTACTGTCCTACAAACCTCTGCACTTGGAGGCCCAACAACGTCTACAAGAAGAAGGTTGTGTAGTAGACATCAAGCTCTTTTCTGGCGCCGTTGCCGGGGAGGTTAGTGCTTGAAGGTATATCCTTAGATCTTGCAATCGAATGTTTTAGTTTCTTGTTTTATCACTAGTTTAGTCTATAAAAGAAAACTACAAAAAATGGAATTGAGGGTACCTCATATGCTTCATCTTTTTAATATCTTTCATGAAAATAAGGATTCCGGTAATTGTGCCAAAATGCTAGAAGAAGAATGTATTAAAATGTTTGGCACTAAATCTTTGGATCATGAGCATGATTGCAATGTTGTTAGTATGAATTCTTTGAATATCCATGATGCTAATAATATGCAAAGCCACAAGCTTGGGGATGCTATGTTTGATGAAGATGATATCTTTTGGCCCCCAAGTTTTGATGAGAAAATTTATTTTGTTGATAGCATGCCTCCTATTTATGATGATTATATTGATGAAAGTGGGTTTGGAAGAGTGTCAACTTTAGGAAGTAATGATCCCACTATTTTGGAGGGTGTTGAATCTTATTGTGATAAATATGAAAGTGGGTTTGGAGAGGTCATGACTTTAGTTAATGTTAATCCCACTATTTTGGAAGAGTGTCAACTTTGCCTACATGTGGATCATGTTAAGAATATGTTTTGTGATAGCTATATCGTTGAATTTTCTTATGATCCTACATTTAATTATTATGATGGAGGAACATATGCTTGTAGGAATTGCAGTAATATCAAGTTTCCTCTCTATGTTTTGGAAATCTTGAAGATTTGCTTGTTTTACCTTCCTCTGCAAGTTGATTATTGTTCCCACAAGTTGTTTGCTCACAAAATCCCTATGCATAGGAAGTGTGTTAGAATTAAATGTGCTAGTCATATTCTTCATGATGCTCTCTTTATGTTTCAATTTTTATCTTTTATGTGAGCATCATTGAAATCATCATGCCTAGCTAGGGGCGTTAAACGATAGCGCTTCTTGGGAGGCAACCCAACTTCTTTTTTGTTCTTTGCTTTTTGCTCCTGTTTAGTAATAAATAATTCATCTAGCCTCTGTTCAGATGTGGTTTTATGTTTTAATTAGTGTTTGTGCCAAGTAGAACCTTTGGGAAGACTTGGGTGAAGTCTTTGCGATCTTGCTGTAAAAAACAGAAACTTTAGTGGTCACGAGTTTTCATGCCATTTTTTTACTGGAGAGTGAGATTAGGTTGATTATTTTTGAAGATGATTAATAGACAAATTCCTCACGTCCACCAATTTATTTCAGAATTTTTGGGCTTACAGAAGTATACGTTTGATACAGATTACTACAGATTGTTCTGTTTTTGACAGATTCTGTTTTCATTGTGTTGTTTGCTTATTTTGATGAATCTATGAGTAGTATCGGAGGGTATGAACCATAGAGAAGTTGGAATACAGCAGATATTACACCATTATTAGTTTAGAATGAGTTCACAACAGTACCAAAAGTGGTGATTTATTTTGTTATACTAACGGAGCTTACGAGTTTTCGGTTAAGTTTTGTGTTGTGAAGTTTTCATGTTTTGGGTAAAGATTCGATGGACTATGGAATAAGGAGTGGCAAGAGCCTAAGCTTGGGGATGACCAAGGAACCCCAAGGTAATATTCAAGGACAAACAAGAGCCTAAACTTGGGGATGCCCCGGATGGCATCCCCTCTTTCGTCTTCGTTCATCAGTAACTTTACTTGAGGCTATATTTTTATTGACCACATGATATGTGTTTTTCTTGGAGCGTCATTTTATTTTATTTTGTTTTGCTTGCTGTTTGAATAAAATACCAAGATCTGAATTTCTTAAATGTTAGAGAGTCTTCACACTAGTAGAAAAAGGGTCAAACATGAAGCACATTAGTGCCGGTTTGAATTTGAGCCGGCACTAACGTGTGCATTAGTGCCGGTTCCAATGGCTAGTCGGCTGCTCTCATTAGTACCGGTTCGTGGCGAACCTTTAGCACCGGTTCGTACCACGAATTGGTACTAAAGTGAGTGGTGGTAGGATGTTGTCAGTCCGGGGCCCCTCCAGCACCTTTAGTACCAGGTCAAATCACGAACCGGTACTAAAGGTCGTCCTACATAGACCCTTCGTCCACCCGAGCTCGCTCTGTTCTTCCCCTTTCCCCTCTCCTCTCTGTTCTTTTCCCTCTTCCTCTCAAGATCATCACACATTTTGCCCAAAATTTGTCAAGATTTGAAGGCCCCCATCCATTCAAATGATCACAAAGGTTAGCAACTTTGTCCTTTCATCTCTCATTGCTAGATTAGCTCGTGCAATGCTTTATATAGTGATTGATTTTTGAGTTTAGTAATTTGGGAGGAATTATATATATGTGCTAGTATTTGATTAATATGCAATTTGAGGTCAAAAATAACACTTAGTTTGCATATGTAGGTGTGGTTTACTTAGTACCTTCTAAATCTCCGTCGTAACCACCATCGATCGCTCGCAACGTCCCGTCGCCGGCACCACCTTGTGGTGAGCCTCTTGTTCATGAAGTTTTATATAAAAAAATGATGTTTGTGTCATTTGGATATATAGTTACTCGTATAATTATCTTACCCATACGTTGTTTGTTATACATAGTGCCATGGTTTTGATATCCGTCCCCGTCGGCCCTCGTCCGGGTTATGATTCAGATGTGGTATATTCTCTTTTAAAACTATTCATTGCATTTCGTGTTTATGACAAATTATGCCCATCAAGTTGACATAGATATTTGTATGTAGGAGGTAGTTGAACCGGAAATTCCAACCAACCCTATTGTCGAGAGGTTAAATTTAGTTGAAAGAGAAAACGAGGATTTGAAGGAAAAATTGAAAAGAATTGAGGGGGAGAAGATGGAATTGGAGTTGCATGTTGCCGATGTCGTCGATGATCACAAGATTAAGATGGAGAAAATGTGCTTGAAGATTAGAAAGATTAGAAAATATGCCATTCATAGTGAGGCTTGGTCTCATTATGTTGTTGGATCAATTGTTACCTTAGTTGCGATCTTGATCGCATTTGTTGTTGCATTTAAATTCTTTAGCTAGAGAGTTATTTTTTTGTTGCATTTAAGTGTTGTATGATCTTTATGTATGAACTTTATATATTGTATTAATTTGGTGTTTTCCGTGCTGTGTATTGAAGATGAGCCGGCAATGGATGTACGATGACCGATGATGTCCCGAGTTCATTAATGGCGTGCATACTTTTCTGCTTGCGGCAGAGGCAAACAAGCGGGCGGATGGTTTTATGCCTTGTCCATGTGCTGGCTGTAAGAATGGTCAGAATTACTCTACGTCAAGAACCTTTCACGTCCACCTGTTTGAGTCCGGTTTCATGCCCCACTATAATGTTTGGACCAAGCATGGAGAAAGAGGGGTTATGATGGAAGACAATGAAGAAGAAGAGGACGACGACAGCTATCCTGGCCATGGGTTCCCTGAATACGATGATACAACAATGAGGGAAGAAGCTGAGTCGGTAATGCGGGAAGAAGCTGAGCCGGCAATGTGGGAAGAAGCTGAAGAAGAGGCATCGGATGAGCCCGTTGATGATCTAGGTCGGGCCATTGCCGATGCAAAGAGAAACTGCGCAAGTGATTTGGAGAAGAAGAAGTTGCAGCGCATGTTAGAGGATCACAAAAAATTGTTGTACCCGAATTGCGTAGGTGACAAGAAAAAGCTGGGCACCACACTGGAATTGCTACAATGGAAGGCAGAGAATGGTGTATCTGACAAGGGATTTGGAAAGTTGCTGGTAATGATAAAGAATATGCTTCCAAAGGATAACGAATTGCCCGAGAGTACGTACGAAGCAAAGAAGGTTGTCTGCCCTCTAGGGTTAGAGGTGCAGAAGATACATGCATGCCCTAATGATTGCATCCTCTACCGCGGTGAGTACGAGGATTTGAACGCTTGCCCAGTATGCGGTGCATTGCGCTATAAGATCAACCGCGATGACCCTGGTGATGTCGAGGGCGAGCGCCCCAGGAAGAAGATTCCTGCCAAGGTGATGTGGTATGCTCCTATAATACCACGGTTGAAACATTTGTTCCAAAACAAAGAGCATGCCAAGGCGATGCGATGGCACAAAGAAGACCGTAAGAAAGACGGGAAGTTGAGAGTACCCGCTGACGGGTCGCAGTGGAGAAAAATCGAAAGAAAGTACGGGAAGGAGTTTGCAGATGACGCAAGGAACGTATGGTTTGGTCTAAGCGCAGATGGCATTAATCCTTTTGGGGAGCAGAGCTAGAACCATAGCACCTGGCCTGTGACTCTATGTTTGTATAACCTTCCTCCTTGGTTGTGCATGAAGCGGCGGTTTATTATGATGCCAGTGCTCATCCAAGGCCCTAAGCAACCCGGCAACGACATTGATGTGTACCTAAGGCCATTAGTTGAAGAAATCTTACAACTATGTAATGGAACAGGTGTACGTGCGTGGGATGAGCACATGGGGGAAGAATTTGACCTAAAGGCGTTGTTGTTCGTGACCATCAATGATTGGCCTGCTCTCAGTAACCTTTCAGGACAGACAAACAAGGGATACCGCGCATGCACACACTGTTTGGACGATACCGACAGTATATATTTGGCTAATTGTAAGAAGAATGTGTACCTGGGACATCATCGATTTCTTTCGAGCAGGCATCCTGTAAGAAAGAAAGGGAAGCATTTCAAAGGTGAGGCGGATCACCGGACGAAGCCTCGCCACCGTACTGGTGCTGATGTACATGATATGGTCAGGGATTTGAAGGTGGTCTTTGGAAAGGGTCCTGGTGGACAACCTGTTCCGAATGACGCTGACGGACGCGCACCCATGTGGAAGAAGAAATCTATATTTTGGGACCTGCCCTATTGGAAAGACCTAGAGGTCCGCTCCGCAATCGACATGATGCACGTGACGAAGAATCTTTGTGTGACCCTGGTTGGCTTCTTGGGCGTGTATGGGAAGACAAAAGATACACCTGAGGCACAGGAGGACCAGCAACATATGCACGGAAAAGACGGCATACATCAGGGTCATGCAAGCTACGCTCTTACCAAAGAAGAGAAGGAAGTCTTCTTTGAATGCCTGCTCAGTATTAAGGTACCGTCTGGCTTCTCGTCGAATATAAAGGGAATAATAAACATGGCAGAGAAAAAGTTCCAGAACCTAAAGTCTCACGACTGCCACGTGATTATGACGCAACTGCTTCCGGTTGCATTGAGGGGGCTTCTACCGGAAAATGTTTGATTAGCCATTGTGAAGCTATGTGCATTCCTCAATGCAATCTCTCAGAAGGTAATCGATCCAGAAATCATACCAAGGTTAGAGAATGATTTGGTGCAATGTCTTGTCAGTTTCGAGTTGGTGTTCCCACCATCCTTCTTCAACATCATGATGCACGTCCTAGTTCACCTATGTGAAGAGATTAACGTTTTGGGTCCTGTATTTCTACACAATATGTTCCCCTTTGAGAGGTTCATGGGAGTCTTAAAGAAATATGTTCATAACCGTGCTAGGCCAGAAGGAAGCATCTCCAAGGGCCATGAAAATGAGGAGGTCATTGAGTTTTGTATTGACTTTATTCCTAACCTTAAGCCGATTGGTGTTCCTGAATCGCGGCATAAGGGCAGACTGGATGGAAAAGGCATGCTAGGAACAAATAATATGTATGGACAGACATTCTCTCACTGAAGCACACTACACAGTTCTACAGAATTCCGCCTTGGTGGCTCCATATATGGATGAACACAATAATTTGCTACGCTCCAAACACCCGGAGCGGTCTGATGACTGGATTACACGTGAACAAACCAGGAGTTTCGCCAGCTGGTTGCAGACACGTACCATGAATGACGCCTCTATTGAAGATGACCTGTACTTGATGTCCCAGTTACCATCTTTGAATATAATGACTTTCAAAGGGTACGAGATAAATGGTAATACATTTTACACGATCGCCCAAGATAAGAAGAGCACCAACCAAAACAGTGGTGTCCGCTTTGATGCAGAAACCAAGACGAGAAAGGAAACATATTATGGTTATATACAGGACATATGAGAACTTGACTATCGACGTGGTTTGAAGGTCCCTTTGTTTCGGTGCAAATGGGTCAATATGACACGAGGCGGGGTAACGGAAGACCCGCAGTACGGAATGACAACAGTGGATCTCAACAATCTTGTGTATGCAGACGAACCATTCGTCCTAGCCAATGATGTGGCACAGGTTTTCTATGTGAAGGACATGTCTACCAAGCCGAGAAAAAGAAAAGATAAGGAAGCGAATGCATCGTACGATGAGCCAAAGCGGCACATAGTTCTTTCTGGGAAGAGAAACATCATGGGAGTGGATGACAAGACAGACATGTCAGGAGATTATGAAAAGTTTGATGAAATTGCTCCATTCACAGTGAATATTGACCCGAGCATCCAGTTAAATGATGAAGATTTTCCATGGCTACGGCGCAAAGGGACACACGCGAAGAAAAAGTTTCACACCCAAAGATCTGGGATGTGATTGGCTTCACTATCATCACTTTCTTCTGTGTTTCACACCCAGGAGGGAATCTCTGTAATAGTTAGGGTAGCTAGTTATGTGTTTTGGCATTTGAAACGCGAAGAAATTTTATGTGCAAGCAAATTCTTTCATGCATTTACTGATTTTTTTCAGCTAAATGACCCTGAAATTGAAAAGCATTTCAAATGAACTCAGAAAAGGTTGAAAGTTGGCATGGTATCATAATTTCACCCACATAGCATGCGCAAAAAAGTAGAGAGGGTTACCGCAAAAACTGGATGCACTTCGTGTACAAAATGGACAATCTCTTTCGAAGTATCAGGGTTTCAGACGAAAACTCATCCGTTACAAAGGCATTTCATTTTTTAAATAACCTAAGCATTACCAAATTGAATATCATGATAAAACACACTAATATTAAACATAAGGAAAATGAATCACTGAAAAATCTATTTTCAAAGTTAAGTTATTCACAAACTAGTGATTCACACAAATTTCAAATAATTCAAAATTTAAACTATTCAAATTTGTAAACTACCGGTACTAACAGAAAGTTTGTAATTTTTTGTACCTAAAGCAAAAATATTCACAAACAAACTCTAAAACAGCAAAAAACAACTCTAAAATAAATAAAACAAAAATAAATAAAGCAAAAAAATAAGAAAGAAAAAAATGCCCACCTACTGGGCCACAGCGGCCTGCATACGACTAGAAACCCAAATTCTAGTTGGGCCAGGACGCAGGCCCGCTAGCCGAGTAGTCCCAACAGGGCATTGCAGAAGAGGTAGGCCGAGAAGGCCTGCTTAAGAGAGGAGCTTGAGACGGCAGCAATGGCGGGGCTTATAAGCAGGTGCGAGTGCCCCTCGGCTAGCGAGGTTGGACTAAACTTTTGCGCCCCTCGCCTGGCAGCGCACACCCTTTAGTACTGGGTCGTGGCTCCAATCGGTACTAAAGGGGGGGGGGGGGGTCTTTAGTACCGGTTGGAGCCACCACCCGGTACTAAAGGGGTGCCGTTCCCGCCGCTTGGCCTGGCTAAAACAGACCTTTAGTACCGGTTGGTGGCTCCAACCGGTACTAAAGGTTGTTCTATATAAAAAAACACTTCAAAAAAATTGTCAGTTTCTCATCTCTCCCTGCTTCTTGCTCCTCTGCCCCGTCGCCGCCGCCCCTCGTCGCCACCCCCGTCGCCGTCCCCGTCCCCGTCGCCGCGCCACGCCCCGCCCCGTCCTCCCGTCGTCCCCGCCCGGCCCGTCCTCCCATACGTCGTCCCCGCCCGGCCCGTCCCCGTCCCCGTCTTCGTCGCCCCGTCTCCGTCTCCATCCCCGTCCCCGTCGCCGCCCACCGTCGTCGCGCCTCACCGGTGAGCTGTGCCCCAGCCGCCAACCACACACACACACACACACACACATTGTTATAGAATTGTTAGCAATCTTTCTATTTTTTAGTTATATAATTTTTAGAAATGTTAGTTTTAGTTATAGAAATATTAGTTATATAGAAATGTTAGTTATATAAAAGTATTAGAAATGTTAGTTATATAGAAATGTTTTTTAGTTATAGAAATATTAGAAATGTTAGTTTTAGTTATACAAATATTAGAAATGTTAGTTTTAGTTATAAAATTTAGAATTTGCATATATGAAATCACAATCCATCATTTAAAAAATGTTACTTTACTTTTGCGGCATATAGTATTTGTTGTCGACGATTCCCGGCCCGCATCCTCGCCGTCGACCCATTCGCGACGATGTCCTGCTTCAGAGGACCCATGTCCGGGACTGGGCTCCGCCGGGCTGGCACTGGGAGGTGCTACCTTCAGGGGCACGACGCTTGGTGAGGAACCCGGCCTCGGGT
The DNA here is from genome assembly GCA_034509565.1 of Triticum monococcum. NCBI lineage: Eukaryota > Viridiplantae > Streptophyta > Magnoliopsida > Poales > Poaceae > Triticum > Triticum monococcum. The sequence continues at coordinate 744,468,060 of CM067843.1, read as the reverse complement.
CCCGTTGTCGACCCTCATCTCCTTTGGTGGCGTTCGCATGGGCCACTTTCGGTGCGGAGGGAGCCAGCCCCGCCGGAGGTGGTACGTCGTCGTGTCAGGGAGGAGGACGAGCACGTCCATCGCTACATGGCTGCTATGGACGTTAGGTTCTCCAATACCTGGCAGGTTCTTTTGGGAGATCACCCGAGCTATGATCCAGTGATGGTTCCTTCTCTTTGGGTGTCCACCGCCCGCACCTCAGGAACCGCGAGTGGCCTAGATTACTCTGTAGTATTCGATCTTTATTAGCTTGCTAGCTAGCTAGCTAGTGATGTATTCGATATTATATCTATTATTCGAGACAATGTATTCAAGATATTATCTATTATTCGAGACGATGTATTCAAGATTATATCTATTATTCGAGACGATCTATTCGAGATTATATCTATTATTCGAGACGACGTATTCGAGATTATATTCGATGATGCTTATTATGTACTATGATTGATTCAGTTTTTCCTTATTAATTGATTGCATCCATGCATTGTAATTTGAATATATTTCTTTTGGATTAGTTAAACAAAACCTATTGCGGACAATACCGGCAGAGAAGGAGAAGAGGCCCTGTTCAATATCATACACAATCCTCGCGGGCCAGATGATGATTAGAAATGAAGAAGATTATGATGGCTCCGAATATCTAAACAACACCGGGGAGGGTGATATGATATTCGATCGCGACGACCGAATTGACGAAGTCATGAACTATGAACATGACGAAGAAAATGTTGATCTTGAAACAACAAAGACCGGCGAGGTATATATATTTATATAAGCAGGCATCTGGTGATCATCACATGTTTTAAATGACTTGAAGATATATTAACGAATCGATCTTTCTTCTTTCAGCCATCCGGATCGAGCAAATCTTTAGACAACAGGAAACGTGGCCCGAACAAAAAGTTGAAGGAGGGCGTAAAGTACAATATCGAGGCCATCAGACCTAATGGAGAACCATTAGCGCCTAAGAAGATTGCGGACAAGTTCATTCATCAATGCGGAGTTCTTGTGAAGGACCAACTCCCGATCTCCCTTCAAGAATGGAGAGAGCCAGCAAAGCCATGTCCAAGAGTTACTTTTGTCGACGACAGACAAAAACTTTTGCTTTGGGAAACGCTCATGGAACATTTCACCCTACCAGATCATTTCACAGATGCGGATGTGGAGAAAGTCAAGGACGCTGCTCTTAGGAAGATGGCAGTTGCACTTTTATCATTAGTTACCTTGCTGTTTTTATAATTTCAGATTACAAATACCTTTATCTACTATCCATATACCACTTGTATCACCATCTCTTCGCCGAACTAGTGCACCTATACAATTTACCATTGTATTGGGTGTGTTGGGGACCCAAGAGACTCTTTGTTATTTGATTGCAGGGTTGCTTGAGAGAGACCATCTTCATCCTACGCCTCCTACAGATTGATAAACCTTAGGTCATCCACTTGAGGGAAATTTGCTACTGTCCTACAAATCTCTGCACTTGGAGGTCCAACAACGTCTACAAGAATAAGGTTGTGTAGTAGACATCAAGCTCTTTTCTGGCGCCGTTGCCGGGGAGGTTAGTGCTTGAAGGTATATCTTTAGATCTTCCAATCGAGTCTTTTAGTTTCTTGTTTTATCACTAGTTTAGTTTATAAAAGAAAATTAAAAATGGAATTAAGTTTGCCTCATACGCTTTATCGTTTTAATATCTATCGTGAGAATAAGGATTCCGATAATTGTGCTCAAGTGCTAGAACAAGAATGCATTAAAATGTTTGGCACTAAATATTTGAATGATGAGCATGATTGCGATGTTGTTAGTATGAATTCCTTGAATATCCATGATGCTAATGATATGCAAAGCCACAAGCTTGGGGAAGCTATGTTTGATGAAGATGATATTTTTTGTCCCCCAAGTTTTGATGAGCGAATTTATTATGATGAAAGCATGCCTCCTCTCTATGATGATTATTGTGATGACACGTATGCTTTAAAGAATAATGATAACCATGAAACTTGTCATCTTGATCTTAATTTTCAATCACATGATAGTTATTTCGTTGTGTTTGCTCCCACTATTATTCATGAGAAGAATTTTGCTTGTGTGGAGAGTAGTAAATTTTCTATGCTTGTAGATCATGAAAAAATGCATTAGGTGCTGGTTATATTTTTGAATTCATTCATGATGCTACTGAAAATTATTATGAGGGAGTAATATATGCTTGTAGGCATTGCAATAATATCAAGTTTCCTCTCTACGTGCTTAAAATTTTGAAGTTATGCTTGTTTTACCTTCCTATGCAAGTTGATCCTTGTTCCGACAAGTTGTTTGCTCACAAAATCCCTATGCATAGGAAGTGGGTTAGACTTAAATGTGCTAGTCATATTCTTCAAGATGCTCTCTTTATGTTACAATTCTTATCTTTTATGTGAGCATCGTTGAAATCATCATGCCTAGCTAGGGGCGTTAAACGATAGCGCTTGTTGGGAGGCAACCCAACTTTACTTTTGTTCCTTGATTTTTTCTCCTGTTTAGTAATAAATAATTCATCTAGCCTCTGTTTAGATGTCGTTTTATGCTTTTAATTAGTGTTTATGTCAAGTAGAACCTTTGGGAAGACTTGGGGAAAGTCTTGTTGCTCATGCTGTAAAAAACAGAAACTTTAGCGCTCACGAGAATTGCTGCCATTTTTATTTGGAGAGTGATATTTAGTTAATTATTTTTTCAGATGATTAATAGATAAATTACTCAGGTCCAGCAATTTATTTGAGAATGTTATGAGTTCCAGAAGTATACGTTTGATTCAGATTACTACAGACTGTTCTGTTTTTGACAGATTCTGTTTTTTTGTGTGTTGTTTGCTTATTTTGATGAATCTATGGCTAGTAAAATAGTCTATAAACCATAGAGAAGTTGTAATACAGTAGGTTTAACACCAATATAAATAAGGAATGAGTTCATTACAGTACCTTGAAGTGGTGATTTATTTTCTTATACTAACGGAGCTTACGAGTTCTCTGTTAAGTTTTGTGTTGTGAAGTTTTCAAGTTTTGGGTAAGGATTCGATGGACTATGGAATAAGGAGTGGCAAGAGCCTAAGCTTGGGGATGCCCAAGGCACCCCAAGGAAATATTCAAGGATATCCAAGAGCCTAAGCTTGGGGATGCCCCGGAAGGCATCCCCTCTTTCGTCTTCGTTCATCGGTAACTTTACATGGAGCTATATTTTTATTCACCACATGATATGTGTTTTGCTTGGAGCGTCATTTTGTTTTATTTATGATTTTCTTGCTGTTATTTAGAACAATGTTTTGCATCTTTTATTCTAATAAAACTGGCATTGATAGTCTTTACTATGCCTATGTTACAAGTATACATGTTGCTGTTTGAAAACAGAAAGTTTACCGCTGTTGCAATAATTCGCTAGAAAATTCAGAATGTAATAAAATGTTGAAACCTCTTGCATATTAAGCGCTGATAAATTTACTACAGTGGGAATTTTCTTTCATAATTTTTGGAGTTAGGGAAGTATGGATGTTGCTGCATTCTTTACAGACTGTCCTGTTTAGGCAGATTGCTGTTATGTTTGCATTGTTTGCATATGTTTGCTTCTTTAATGATTCTATTTGAGGATAGGAGTATTAAATATGCAGAGGAATTTAGTATGCAATGTTTAATAATAATTTTAGTGATTTGCTACATTAGAGTATGATAAGGTTTTGGCAATGGTTTATACTAACTTATCTCACGAGTCCTTGATGAGTTTTGTGTGGATGAAGCTTTTGAGATTTAGGGAAACCGTGATATGAGAGGAATTAAGGAGACACAAAAGCTCAAGCTTGGGGATGCCCAAGGCACCCCAAGATAATATCTCAAGAAGTCTCAAGCATCTAAGCTTGGGGATGCCCCGGTTGACATCCCACCTTTCTTCTTCAACAACTATCGGTTAGTTTCGGTTGATCCTAAGTTTTTGCTTCTTCACATGATGTTTGCTATTCTTAGATGTCATTTTATTTTGTTTTTCTGGCTGTTTGAATAAAATACCAAGATCTGAAATTATTAAATGTTAGAGAGTCTTCACATAGTTGCATAATTATTCAACTACTCATTGATCTTCACTTATATCTTTTAGAGCATGGTGGTAGTTTTATTTTGAAGAAATAGATGAACTCTCATGCTTCACTTAGATTATTTTGAGAGTCTTAAATAGCATGGTAATTTTCTTAAAATCCTAATATGCTAGGTATACAAGATTAGTAAAAAATTCTTATGAGTGTTTTGAATACTAAGAGAAGTTTGATGCTTGATGATTGTTTTGAGATATGGAGGTAATAATATGAAAGTTGTGCTAGTTGAGTAGTTGTGAATTTGAGAAGTGCTTGTGTTGAAGTTTGCAAGTCCCGTAGCATGCACGTATGGTAAACATTATGTAACAAATTTGAAACATGAGGTGTTATTTGATTGTCTTCCTTATGAGTGGCAGTCGGGGACCAGCGATGGTCTTTTCCTACCAATCTATCCCCCTAGGAGCATGCGCGTAGTGCCGAGTTTTTTGATGACTTGTAGATTTTTGCAATAAGTATGTGAGTTCTTTATGACTAATTTTGAGTCCATGGATTATACGCACTCTCACCCTTCCATCCTTGCTAGCCTCTTCGGTACCGTGCATTGCCCTTTCTCACATTGAGAGTTGGCGCAAACTTCGCCAGTGCATCCAAACCCCGTGATATGATACGCTCTTTCACACATAAACCTCCTTATATCTTCCTCAAAACAGCCACCATACCTACCTATTATGGCATTTCCATAGCCATTCCGAGATATATTGCCATGCAACTTTCTACCGCTCCGTTTATTATGACACGCATTATCACTGTCACATTGCTTTGCATGATCATGTAGTTGACATCATATTTGTGGCAAAGACACCGTTCATAATTTTTCATACATGTCGCTCTTGACTCATCGCAATCCTGGTACACCGCCGGAGGCATTCATATAGTCATACTTTGTTCTAGTATCGAGTTGTAATCATTGAGTTGTAAATAAATAGAAGTGTGATGATCATCATTATTAGAGCATTGTCCCAAGTGAGGAATAAAAAAAGAGAGAGAAAGGCCATAAAAAAGAGAAGGCCCAAAAAAGAGAAAGGCCATAAAAAATAGAGAAGGCCCCAAAAAATGAGAGAAAAAGAGAGAAGGGACAATGTTACTATCCTTTTACCACACTTGTGCTTCAAAGTAGCACCATGATCTTCATAGTAGAGAGTCTCTCATGTTATCACTTTCATATACTAGTGGGAATTTTTCATTATAGAACTTGGCTTTTATATTCCAACAATGGGCCTCCTCAAGTGCCCTAGGTCTTCGTGAGCAAGCAAGTTGGATGCATACCCACATAGTCTCTTTTGTTGAGCTTTCATACATTTATAGCTCTAGTGCATCCGTTGCATGGCAATCCCTACTCCTTGCATTAAGATCAATCGGTGGGCATCTCCATAGCCCATTGATTAGCCTCGTTGATGTGAGACTTTCTCCTTTTTGTCTTCTCCACATAACCCCCCTCATTATATTCTATTCCACCCATAGTGCTATATCCATGGCTCGCGCTCATGTATTGCGTGAAAGTTTATGAGTTTGGGATTACTAAAGTATGAAACAATTGCTTGGCTTGTCATCGGGGTTGTGCATGATGAGAGAATTCTTGTCTGACGAAAATGAAACATGACTAAACTATATGATTTTGTAGGGATGAACTTTCTTTGGCCATGTTATTTTGAGAAGACATAATTGCTTAGTTAGTATGCTTGAAGTATTATCATTTTTATGTCAATATGAACTTTTGTCTTGAATCAAATGGATCTGAATATTCATACCACAATTAAGAAGAATTACATTGAAATTATGCCAAGTAGCACTCCGCATCAAAAATTCTATTTTTATCATTTACCTACTCGAGGACGAGCAGGAATTAAGCTTGGGGATGCTTGATACGTCTCTGAAAGTGCAACTATCCCTAGGTGGTTTTCGTAATTCATAACAACATATAGCTCATTGAGCTAATGCTATTCCAAGATGATTATTTCAGGAAAGCTCAATGATTGGCATGGCATGGATGTGAAAGTGGAACCCTCAAAATGCTAAGGACAAAGAATTGGCTCAAGCTCAAAAGTTCAAGACTCTTCATTTTATATTTTAGTGATCCAAGATCACATTGAGTCTTTAGGAAAAGCCAATACTATCAAGGAGGGATGAGGTGTTGCTTAATGAGCCTCTTGCTTTATGTGCTTAGTGATATGCTCCAAAATCCTCAACCACCTTTCCATATCCACAAATGACCTAAACCCTAAGCCAAACTCGGTCATACCGATTCTGTCAATCCGGCGGCACCGAGTTTCACTTTTCATTTGCCACTGCCAAACCCTAGCAATTCGGTCCTACCGATAAGGATCTCGGTCACACCGAGATGGGTATAACGCCCTCGATGCGGCTATGTCTCCCACGTGTCGAGGCACGACTTAGAGACATAGGCGCATTGAAAGCAATGTCGCAAGTCGGGAATCATTACACAACCCAAGTAAATATATAATATAAAGGGGGATAATAATAATAGTTGGCTTACACTCGCCACGTCACATCAAAGTACATAAATAACATCCATCATACAATCACTCATGGCCCGACTACGGCGCCAAAATAGAAAAGACCCCCAACAAGCGACTAATCTCTGAATCAAACCCCGAATAGGCACCACTACTGATCATCAGGAAAAGAAACATAGTATCGCTGAGAGTCCTCGTCGTACTCCCACTTCAGCTCGAACGCGCCATCCGGAGAAGTATCATCGGTCCCTGCATCTGGTGTAATAGTAATCTATGAGCCCCAAGGACTCAGCAATCTCGCACCCTAGCGATCAAGACTATTTAAGCTTAATAGGTAGGAAAGGGGTAATGTAAGTGGAGCTGCAGCAAGCGACTAGCATATATGGTGGCTAACTTATTCGCAAAAGAGAGCGAGAAGAGAAGGCAAAGCACGAGCGGAAACTAAATAGAGCAGACTACGCAAACATAACTCCAACACCGTGTCCACTTCCCGGACTCCGCCGAGAAGAGGCCATCACGGCAACACACGCAGTTGATTCATTTTAATTAATTAAGTTCAAGTTATCTACAACCGGACATTAACAAATTCCCATCTGCCCATAACCGCGGGCACGGCTTTCGAAAGATCAATCCCTGCAGGGGGGTCCCAACTTAGCCCATAACAAGCTCTCACGGTCAACGAAGGAATAGACCTCCACCCAGGACCCACCGATCAGACTCGGTATCCCGGTACAACAAGATGATTCGACAGGTCAAAACTAGTCCAGCAACACCGCCCGAATGCGCCGACAAATCCCGATAGGAGCTGCACATATCTCTTTCTCAGGGCACACTCAGATGAGACTAGCTACGAGTAAAACCAACCCTCAAGTTACCCCGAGGTGGCCCCGCAGGCAGCTCATTTCGAACCAACACTCAGAGGAGCACTGGCCCGTGGGGGGCTAAAATAAAGATGACCCTCGGGCTCCGGAAACCCAAGGGAAAGAAAAGGGTAGGTGGCAAATGGTAAAACCAATGTTGGGCATTGCTGGAAAAGCTTTAATCAAGGCGAACTATCAAGGGGTTCCCATTATAGCCCAACCGCGTAAGGGACGCAACAAACCGGGAACATAACACCGATATGACGAAAACTAGGGCGGCATGAGTGGAAAAAACACTAGGCGAAAGGCCGAGCCTTCCACCCTTTACCAAGTATATAGATGAGTAAAGATAACATAGCAATATAGTGATATCCCAACAAGTAAACAAATGTTCCAACAAGGAACGGCTCCAATCTTCACCTGCAACTAGCAACGCTATAAGAAGGGGCTTGAGCAAAGCGGTAACATAGCCAATCAATGGTTTGCTAGGACAAAGGTGGGTTAGAGGCTCAATCATGGCAATTGGGAGGCTGACAAGCAAGTGGTAGGCATCGTAGCATTGGCAAAGCAAAAGAGCGAGCAAACTAGCATAGCAAAGATAGTAGTGATTTCAAGGGTGTGATCATCTTGCCTACACAGTTGTCAGAATTGACTGGATCCTCAAAAGAAAACTCAACGGGCTCCTCGTTAGCGAACTCTTCTCCCGGCTCTACCCAACAACACAAACAAGCAACAAGGATACAATCAACCACGTGCAAGGGCAAGCAATAATATGCAAAGACGATATGCCATGCGGGATGCGATGCGGGATGCAAAATGCAAGATGTAACAGGAAATGCATGAACCTGGCCTCAACTTGGAAATCCAAGTGTGCCACTGGATAGAGGGGAAGAAAACCCCTGAAAACGATATAAAGATCATGGCAATCGGAGCTACGGTTTAGAAATGGCAAGCGTTTTACTAAACGAACCGATCTGCGATTTACAGCAAGTAGGCTCCTAAATGCAACAAAATGAACATGCTACAGTCACCCAACATGAAAACAAATTGCATGGAAGTGATGTACTCATCAAGCTTAACAAATCATCAGGATTGAGGCATAGGCAAATTCATCCATTAAGGGCTTCAAACAAGCATGGCAAAACTGAATAAGCAAAACAGATTTCAGACTTAGCGAAATTAACGCTAGTCTGAAATTTCAGACCACGATGCTCTCTTCGGAGCAGCAAAACAACATGAAGGAAAACCTGAACATGGCAAGTAAGAGCATGGCATGGAGCTACTCAACAAGCTTAACAAAACACCCAAAATGACCTGGGGCCAAAAGGGTTCACAAAATACTCTACCGAGCACACGAACATTGATGAAACACAATCAGTTTTCAGACTTAGTGAAAACTGGGACATGCTGAAATAATAACTCGCGGAGGCGTGTAAACGAGCTCGATGCTCTCACTACGGTGCAAGTCATGGCAAGGCAAGCATATATCCATAACGAAGGAACCAAATTCTAGCTAGACATGGCAAGAACAATGGCATGGCATGCATGGATCACTAGCAATCACTCCGGCAAAATCGCAAAAGAGTTCACGATCTGCCCAAAACAGCAACTATCCAAAAGTTGAGCTCGATTGAGTCAACCTAGGGGCTCCAACATAACAAGTAAAGACATGGATGGATTAAGCACAACAAGCATAACAAATCACTCTTACTGATCATCCTCAAAAGAGGCACGGATCACTAGGAAACAAGCCGGACATATAGCATCGTGAACTAAAACGGCCCAGACTTAGTGAAATTCACTAAGTCCCTGAAATCAGTAATCTCAGGTAGCCCTCTTCGCAAGCTTGCACAATACAACAAACACATCCTAAAAATACATGGGAGGCACCTCTGGAAAGAAGACAACATGCTTAACAATTCATCCCAAAGGGGCACAGGCATATCATGCACGGATTAAATATGGCAAAAATGACAAAAGTGCATGTTGGATTAACGGATCTGCAATTTAACTCAACATGCCTCCTTCAAACAGCATTTTGGGCACCAAGATGACCTCAAATGCAAATGATGCAATGGAATGAAATGATGTACTCGTCGAGACGAAGATTTTGACATATCATACGCCCAAATCGGATCTACGGATGAGGAGATATGAGCGGTCAAAGTAGCAAGAAAAATTTGAAACGGAGGAGAAAGTCAACGGGGGGGGCGCTAGGGTTTACTGTAGCACGATCGGATCTGAGCCGGATCGGGCACTGTTCACGCCGGCGGCAGCACTGTTCACGGCAGCGGAATCCGGCGACGACGAGCTCGGACGCCGGTGCGGGGAGGCGGCCCAGCGTGGGCGCGGCGCGGAGGAGGCCGCCGGCGAGGTTGGCGTGGAAGCCGAGGCGCGGGGCGGCGTGGAAGGACGCCCGCCGGCGTCGGGTGGCGGCGAGGTCGGGGTGCGCCGGTGCGAGGCGGCGATGGCGATGCGGCGGCGGTGCGGCGGCCGGCGCCGGAGGAGAAGAGGCGGAGAGGCGGCGCGGCACTGGCCCGGTGCGGCGCGGGAGCGGGCTCCCCGCGGGCCGGGCGGGCCGGCGGGAGCGGCGGCGGGGAAGTGGGCGCGCCCGCCACGTGGCGCGCCCCGGTAGGCGGCGGCGATGTGTCCGGGGGGGTCGGTCGTTGTCCGGCTCGCCCGGGATCTATTTTTTTAGGAACTAGGGTTTCGGGGGAGGAGAACGAGAATTTCGGAGGGGGCTATTTATAGGCATAAGTGGAGCTAGGAGAGTCCAAATGAGGTGCGGTTTTCACCCACACGATCGTGATCGAATGACCGAGATGATGGAGCTGAGTTTGGTGGGTTTTGGGCCAACATGGAGGGGTGTTGGGCTGCACACACACGAGGCCTTTTCGGTCCCTCGGTTAACCGTTGGAGTATCAAACGAAGTCCAAATGACCCGAAACTTGACAGGCGGTCTACCGGTAGTAAACCAAGGCCGCATGGCAAGTCTTGGCCCAATCCGGAAATGTTTAATCCCCACACACGCAAGAAAGCTAGAAATGGCCACCGGAGGAGAAGGAAGCGCCGGAATGCAAAACGGACAACGGGGAAAAAGCTCGAATGCATGAGATGAACATGTATGCGAATGCAATGCATGTGACGACATGATATGAGATGCACGAAAAACAAAACAACACACGGAGGCAAAGACCCGAACCCAAGAATTAAATATAACTTAATGCCGGAAACGGCATGAGTTGGAGTACAATTCGGGAAAGTTACATATGGGGCGTTACAACACTCCACCACTACGAAAAGATCTCGTCCCGAGATCTAGGACTGAAAGAACTCCGGGTACTCAGAACGGAGGTGATCCTCGCGTTCCCAGGTAGCTTCACAGTCGGAATGGTGTGACCACTTGACTTTGAGAAACTTGATTGACTTGTTGCGAGTTTTGCGTTCAGTCTCTTCAAGGATTGCAACTGGGTGCTCACGGTAGGAGAGATCTTCTTGGAGCTCATTGTCCTCGAAGTTGACGGTGCGCTCAGGCGTCTTGAAGCACTTTCAGAGTTGCGAGACGTGGAACACATCATGAACATTGGCAAAGGTTGCAGGAAGCTCGAGTTGATAGGCGAGGTCGCCTCTCTTGCTGACGATCTTGAAAGGCCCGACGTATCTTGGGGCAAGCTTCCCTTTGATACCGAAGCGACGAGTCCCTTTCATAGGAGAGACGCGGAGGTAGACATGATCTCCGATCTCGAAGGCCAAATCACGGTGCTTGCTGTCGTAATAGCTCTTCTGACGAGATTGGGCTGCTTTGAGGTTATCACGAATGACCTTGCACATTTCTTCTGCCTCTGTGATCAGGTCATTACCCAGCAGCTGACGTTCACCGGTTTCAGACCAGTTGAGAGGTGTACGGCACTTCCTACCATACAGAATTTCAAACGAGGCCTTGCCGGAACTTGCTTGGAAACTGTTGTTGTACGAGAATTCAGCATAAGGAAGACAATCCTCCCACTTCATGCCGAAGGAGATAACACAAGCCCTGAGCATATCTTCAAGAATCTGGTTGACACGCTCGACTTGACCGCTTGTTTGAGGATGGAAAGCAGTGCTGAAGCGGATGTTGGTGCCCATGGCCTTCTGAAAAGAATCCCAGAACTTGGAGGTAAAGATGCTGCCACGGTCTGAAGATATCACTTGAGGAATACCGTGCAGAGAGACAATGCGGGAGGTGTAGAGCTCCGCCAATTGAGCTGCAGTGATTGACTCTTTGATAGGCAGGAAATGAGCCACTTTGGTCAGCTTGTCGATGACAACGAATATAGCATCATTGCCATGCTTGGACTTAGGAAACCCAGTCATGAAGTCCATTTCAATGTGGTCAAACTTCCATTCTGGAATGGCGAGAGGTTGCAGGAGACCTGCTGGCCTTTGGTGTTCTGCTTTCACTCTTCTGCAGACATCACATTCATTCACGAATTGAGCGATCTCGCGCTTCATTTGAGTCCACCAATAAGTTTGCTTCAGGTCTTGATATATCTTCGTGCTCCCAGGGTGGATGGAGAGGAGAGAGTTGTGAGCCTCATTCATGATCACTTTACGAAGTTCACCTTTGGGCACAACGATTCGATCCTCGAAGAAGAGAGTGTCCTTGTCATCAAGTCGGTAGCACTTGTACTTGGACTGACTCTTTGCAATACCAATCTTCACCTTTTTCACCATAGCATCAAGAAGCTGGGCTTGGCGAATCTGGTCTTCCAAGGTAGGAGAAACTTGAAGGTTGGCAAGGAAACCTTGAGGAACAACTTGCAGATTAAGTTTGCGGAAGGCTTCACAAAGCTCGGGTTGATAAGGCTTGAGAATCAGACTGTTGCAATATGCTTTTCTGCTCAAAGCGTCAGCAATCACATTAGCCTTGCCTGGAGTATACTCGATACTCGGATTGTACTCTTGAATCATTTCGACCCATCGAGTCTGCCTGAGGTTGAGATTAGACTGAGTGAAGATGTACTTGAGACTCTTGTGATCAGTGAAAATGTCCACTTTCCTTCCCAAGAGAAGATGTCTCCAAGTCAACAATGCGTGCACAACTGCCGCCAACTCAAGATCATGAGTGGGGTAGTTCTTCTCATTTGGCTTCAACTGGCGAGAGGTATAAGCAACAACTTTCTTCTCTTGCATCAGTACTGCACCGAGACCTTGGAGAGAGGCATCACAAAAGACCTCGTACGGCTTGGTTTCATCAGGCGGAGTTAGAACTGGAGCAGTGATCAATTTCTCTTTCAAAGCGTTGAAAGCAACATGACACTCCGGAGACCAAACGTACTTGACGTGCTTCTGAAGAAGATTTGAGAGAGGCTTCGCGATCTTGGAGAAGTTTTCAACGAATCTTCGACAATAACTTGCAAGACCGAGGAAGCTACGGAGTTGCTTCACATTCTGAGGAGGTTCCCAATTAACAATTGCAGACACCTTCTCAGGATCCACGGAAATGCCCTTGGCAGAGATAATATGACCAAGATAAAGAACCTCATCGAGCCAAAACTCACACTTGGAGAACTTGGCGTAGAATTGATGTTCCCTTAGCTTGTCAAGAACCAAACGCAAGTGTTTGGCATGATCTTCCTTGTTCTTCGAGAAAACCAGGATATCATCGAGATAGACCAAAACAAAGTCGTTGGTGTAGGGGTTGAAGATGAAGTTCATCATGCGAGAGAACGTCGGAGGAGCATTAGCGAGGCCAAAAGACATAACTGTGTATTCATATGACCCATAGCTTGTTCTGAATGCCGTCTTTGGAATATCTTGTTCACGAATGCGAATTTGATGATAACCCATACGGAGATCAAGCTTGGAGAATACTTGGGCACCCTTGAGTTGTTCGAATAGCTCGTTAATGTTGGGAAGTGGATATTTGTTCTTGATGGTCTTCTTGTTCAATGGACGGTAATCAACACAAAGTCGGTCCGTTCCATCCTTCTTCTTCACAAAAAGAACACCACAACCCCACGGAGAAGTACTAGGCCGAATGAGACCCATTCTTTCTTGCACATCGAGCTGTTTCTTCAACTCCTTCAACTCTTCGGGGCTGAGCTTGTAAGGCCGTTTGCACACCGGTTCCGTACCGGGCTCAAGTTCAATAACAAATTCAACCGGCCGGTTTGGAGGCATGCCTGGGAGTTCTTCAGGGAAGACATCTTGATACTCACAAACAACCGGAATCTGCGAAATAGCATCCAATTCACCCTTTTCATTGAGAGAGAATAACCGGATGGTATTATCCCGAGCAGAAAAGACAATCACTTCCTCAGACGAATGAGTCAGTTGAATCTACTTGGCTGCGCAATCGAGGTGAGCTTTATGTTTAGAGAGCCAGTCCATCCCAAGAATGAGGTCGATATCAGAATTGCCAAGAACCATGGGAGAAGCCAAGAACTTGAAATCACCCATCATGATAGAAATATCCGGAATCATCATAGTGGAACTCAGACGCTTCGCTGGAGAGACGACTTGCATAGCTCTAGGTAATGCCTTAGTGCTAAAATTGTTCTCCGATGCAAATGGGAATGACATGAAGGAATGCGATGCACCAGAGTCAAAAAGAACTTTTGCAGGAATATCATTAACAGGAAGGTTACCCATGATCACATCTGACGAATCCTCTGCTTGAGCTGCATTCACCATATTGACCTTGGCGTGCTTGGGATTATGCTTGACCACAGATGTACTTGCCGATCTGACAGGAGGAGGAGGAGGAAGACGCCTCTGGTTGAAACACTTGTTGGCATAGTGACCCTTCTGTTGGCACTTGTTGCACATGACCTCTGAGAGCGGACGGTGGTACGGAGCACTCGATCTTGGAGCTTGAGACGAAGTCTTGTTCTGAAAGCCTGGGTTGGGTGGGTGGGAAGAACCACTGCCACCTTTGCTCTTCTGCTGATACGGCTGACGGAACGGAGGAGGAGGAAGCCAATACTTCTGCTGCTTGGTCACTTGAGTAGAGGACGAAGACGTAGTGTCTTTGACTCGCTTCCTGGAAGCATCACACCTGAGCTGAGCAGCCTCTTGCTTCAGTGCCATGTTGTAGAACTCATCGTATCTCAGCGGCTCGAAGAGGACAAGAGCGAGCTGAATTTCTTCACGAAGACCACCCCTGAACTGATAGATCATGCTCTTCTCATCAGGAACATCCTGCTTGGCAAAACGGGCGAGCTTCTGGAACAACTTGTTGTAGTCATAGACAGACAAAGGGCCTTGCTTCAGATTGCGGAATTCTTCACGTTTGCTTTCAGTCACACTTTGAGGAATGTGATGAGCTCGAAAATCACGACGGAAATCATCCCAAGTGATCAAACGTCCACCTCTGGAATCCCGGTACTGCTGAAACCACTCTGCGGCCTGATCCTTGAGCTGGAAAGACGCGAACTTGACGAAATCTTCAGGTCTGACATTGCTACATTCAAAATGCTTGCCCAGATCGACTAACCAATCATCAGCATCGGTAGCCTCAACGCAGTTGCTGAACGTCTTTGGACCATTTGCGAGGAACTGATTCAGAGTTGCAAACTGGTTCTGGTTGTTGCCTTGATTCGCTTGACTGCTTTGATTCCGCTCTTGGATGATTTGCATGATCAGCTGAGTATTTGCATTAGTAGCAGCCATCACAGCCTGCCATGCTTCCGGAGGAGGCGGAGGTGGCGGAGGATCTTGATTCTGGTTCTGACTGGTGCTCTTAGCGGGAGCCATCCTGAAGAGGTTGACCACCATTAGCACACAAATAGAGAAATATTGAAGGTGAAACCAACGGAATGAAAATTGCAACATAAAGTCTTCACATCCGAACAAAATGAACGAATGCACTTCTCTTGAAGTGGTCACATATTCCTAAATTGCGAAGCCACAAAGAATCAGGTAGAAGAGATACATCAACGAGGGATGGAATCAACATATGACGTCGAAGAAGAACGAATACCACAACTCGAAATAAAACCAAGGGTTGGCTAGCGGAATAAGCCGGAACAAACACATGATAGAAATTTCGTCCGAAATGTTCGTGGTAGGACCTACACGGGCTCGACCGTACAGCACCATCATGTACAAGGCAGTGCACATGACATACGAAGCGTCCCCGAGTCAGCATAGCCAAGGACTCTTTAAGACACAACGAGGCCACTGTAAAATCGACCGTGAATAGGCGAACCACTAGACGTCGAACCCCAATTTCATATCACACATCTGTTGGAAAGATATCCTAAGGCTACTTGAATTCCCACCTATGAAATTCCCGAAACTTTCCGGTTATGCAATCAGGTGTTGAGGATACAGGGGAAGCATAATATCTCACGCAAGCTAGCAAATCCTACATCCAGCTGCATCCATCCTTCAACACATAACCAAGAAACCTTCGGAAACCATCTATCTCAACCTTCGAAAAGCATACGTTATACAAGTTATGGCGATACTCCCGAACTCCCGCCCCAGTACTGGGTGGCGTCGAGGTTATCTCACCAACGAACTGCATAAAGGAGATTTTCGATGTCGCGCACATATCTCAAGTATGCCAGAATTGCAACGATAGAATTATGATGACAACACCTCAGAGCTCAACTCCCCGGGACACTTCCACTAAACCCCTGACAGGAGGCACCAAGACAGTATTCTCATCATAAGCCATCGGAACAAAACTAAGATACTCGCGTGATCCTAAAAAATTTTAGTGAAATTTGAGAAGAGAAGAGTCAAAACTCTACGTCAGGATGCCTTACCAGAGCGATGGGGAGACTGGGAAGTAAAAAGAATTCCTAAGCTCTCCGATATATAATTCCTAAGGACTCAAAACATTTTTCTAGACACAACTCGGCTGCTAAAAACGATCAAGCAATGGGGCTCCTAAGGTCGGGGAAGGCTCTGATTACCAACTTATAACGCCCTCGATGCGGCTATGTCTCCCACGTGTCGAGGCACGACTTAGAGACATAGGCGCATTGAAAGCAATGTCACAAGTCGGGAATCATTACACAACCCAAGTACATATATAATATAAAGGAGGATAATAATAATAGTTGGCTTACACTCGCCACGTCACATCAAAGTACATAAATAACATCCATCATACAATCACTCATGGCCCGACTACGGCGCCAAAATAGAAAAGACCCCCAACAAGCGACTAATCTCTGAATCGAACCCCGAATAGGCACCACTACTGATCATCAGGAAAAGAAACATAGTATCGCTGAGAGTCCTCGTCGTACTCCCACTTCAGCTCGAACGCGCCATCCGGAGAAGTATCATCGGTCCCTGCATCTGGTGTAATAGTAATCTGTGAGCCCCAAGGACTCAGCAATCTCGCACCCTAGCGATCAAGACTATTTAAGCTTAATAGGTAGGAAAGGGGTAATGTAAGTGGAGCTGCAACAAGCGACTAGCATATATGGTGGCTAACTTATTCGCAAAAGAGAGCGAGAAGAGAAGGCAAAGCACGAGCGGAAACTAAATAGAGCAGACTACGCAAACATAACTCCAACGCCGTGTCCACTTCCCGGACTCCGCCGAGAAGAGGCCATCACGGCAACACACGCAGTTGATTCATTTTAATTAATTAAGTTCAAGTTATCTACAACCGGACATTAACAAATTCCCATCTGCCCATAACCGCGGGCACGGATTTCGAAAGATCAATCCCTGCAGGGGGGTCCCAACTTAGCCCATAACAAGCTCTCACGGTCAACGAAGGAATAGACCTCCACCCAGGACCCACCGATCAGACTCGGTATCCCGGTACAACAAGATGATTCGACAGGTCAAAACTAGTCCAGCAATACCGCCCGAATGCGCCGACAAATCCCGATAGGAGCTGCACATATCTCTTTCTCAGGGCACACTCAGATGAGACTAGCTACGAGTAAAACCAACCCTCAAGTTACCCCGAGGTGGCCCCGCAGGCAGCTCATTTCGAACCAACACTCAGAGGAGCACTGGCCCGTGGGGGGCTAAAATAAAGATGACCCTCGGGCTCCGGAAACCCAAGGGAAAGAAAAGGGTAGGTGGCAAATGGTAAAACCAATGTTGGGAATTGCTGGAAAAGCTTTAATCAAGGCGAACTATCAAGGGGTTCCCATTATAGCCCAACCGCGTAAGGGACGCAACAAACCGGGAACATAACAGCGATATGACGGAAACTAGGGCGGCATGAGTGGAACAAAACACTAGGCGAAAGGCCGAGCCTTCCACCCTTTACCAAGTATATAGATGAGTAAAGATAACATAGCAATATAGTGATATCCCAACAAGTAAACAAATGTTCCAACAAGGAACGGCTCCAATCTTCACCTGCAACTAGCAACGCTATAAGAAGGGGCTTGAGCAAAGCGGTAACATAGCCAATCAATGGTTTGCTAGGACAAAGGTGGGTTAGAGGCTCAATCATGGCAATTGGGAGGCTGACAAGCAAGTGGTAGGCATCGTAGCATTGGCAAAGCAAAAGAGCGAGCAAACTAGCATAGCAAAGATAGTAGTGATTTCAAGGGTGTGATCATCTTGCCTGCACAGTTGTCAGAATTGACTGGATCCTCAAAAGAAAACTCAACGGGCTCCTCGTTAGCGAACTCTTCTCCCGGCTCTACCCAACAACACAAACAAGCAACAAGGATACAATCAACCACGTGCAAGGGCAAGCAATAATATGCAAAGACGATATGCCATGCGGGATGCGATGCGGGATGCAAAATGCAAGATGTAACAGGAAATGCATGAACCTGGCCTCAACATGGAAATCCAAGTGTGCCACTGGATAGAGGGGAAGAAAACCCCTGAAAACGATATAAAGATCATGGCAATCGGAGCTACGGTTTAGAAATGGCAAGCGTTTTACTAAACGAACCGATCTGCGATTTACAGCAAGTAGGCTCCTAAATGCAACAAAATGAACATGCTACAGTCACCCAACATGAAAACAAATTGCATGGAAGTGATGTACTCATCAAGCTTAACAAATCATCAGGATTGAGGCATAGGCAAATTCATCCATTAAGGGCTTCAAACAAGCATGGCAAAACTGAATAAGCAAAACAGATTTCAGACTTAGCGAAATTAACGCTAGTCTGAAATTTCAGACCACGATGCTCTCTTCGGAGCAGCAAAACAACATGAAGGAAAACCTGAACATGGCAAGTAAGAGCATGGCATGGAGCTACTCAACAAGATTAACAAAACACCCAAAATGACCTGGGGCCAAAAGGGTTCACAAAATACTCTACCGAGCACACGAACATTGATGAAACACAATCAGTTTTCAGACTTAGTGAAAACTGGGACATGCTGAAATAATAACTCGCGGAGGCGTGTAAACGAGCTCGATGCTCTCACTACGGTGCAAGTCATGGCAAGGCAAGCATATATCCATAACGAAGGCACCAAATTCTAGCTAGACATGGCAAGAACAATGGCATGGCATGCATGGATCACTAGCAATCACTCCGGCAAAATCGCAAAAGAGTTCACGATCTGCCCAAAACAGCAACTATCCAAAAGTTGAGCTCGATTGAGTCAACCTAGGGGCTCCAACATAACAAGTAAAGACATGGATGGATTAAGCACAACAAGCATAACAAATCACTCTTACTGATCATCCTCAAAAGAGGCACGGATCACTAGGAAACAAGCCGGACATATAGCATCGTGAACTAAAACGGCCCAGACTTAGTGAATTTCACTAAGTCCCTGAAATCAGTAATCTCAGGTAGCCCTCTTCGCAAGCTTGCACAATACAACAAACACATCCTAAAAATACATGGGAGGCACCTCTGGAAAGAAGACAACATGCTTAACAATTCATCCCAAAGGGGCACAGGCATATCATGCACGGATTAAATATGGCAAAAATGACAAAAGTGCATGTTGGATTAACGGATCTGCAATTTAACTCAACATGCCTCCTTCAAACAGCATTTTGGGCACCAAGATGACCTCAAATGCAAATGATGCAATGGAATGAAATGATGTACTCATCGAGACGAAGATTTTGACATATCATACGCCCAAATCGGATCTACGGATGAGGAGATATGAGCGGTCAAAGTAGCAAGAAAAATTTGAAACGGAGGAGAAAGTCAACGGGGGGGGGGGGGCGCTAGGGTTTACTGTAGCACGATCGGATCTGAGCCGGATCGGGCACTGTTCACGCCGGCGGCAGCACTGTTCACGGCGGCGGAATCCGGCGACGGCGAGCTCGGACGCCGGCGCGGGGAGGCGGCCCGGCGTGGGCGCGGCGCGGAGGAGGCCGCCGGTGAGGTTGGCGTGGAAGCCGAGGCGCGGGGCGGCGCGGAAGGACGCCCGCCGGCGTCGAGTGGCGGCGAGGTCGGGGTGCGCCGGCGCGAGGCGGCGATGGCGATGCGGCGGCGGTGCGGCGGCCGGCGCTGGAGGAGAAGAGGCGGAGAGGCGGCGCGGCACTGGCCCGGTGCGGCGCGGGACCGGGCTCCCCGCGGGCCGGGCGGGCCGGCGGGAGCGGCGGCGGGGAAGTGGGCGCGCCCGCCATGTGGCGCGCCCCGGTAGGCGGCGGCGATGTGTCCGGGGGGGTCGGACGTTGTCCGGCTCGCCCGAGATCTGTTTTTTTTAGGAACTAGGGTTTCGGGGTAGGAGAACGAGAATTTCGGAGGGGGCTATTTATAGGCATAAGTGGAGCTAGGAGAGTCCAAATGAGGTGCGGTTTTCGCCCACACGATCGTGATCGAACGACCGAGACGATGGAGCTGAGTTTGGTGGGTTTTGGGCCAACATGGAGGGGTGTTGGGCTGCACACATACGAGGCCTTTTCGGTTCCTCGGTTAACCGTTGGAGTATCAAACGAAGTCCAAATGACCCCAAACTTGACAGGCGGTCTACCGGTAGTAAACCAAGGCCGCATGGCAAGTCTCGGCCCAATCCGGAAATGTTTAATCCCCACACACGCAAGAAAGCTAGAAATGGCCATCGGAGGAGAAGGAAGCGCCGGAATGCAAAACGGACAACGGGGAAAAAGCTCGAATGCATGAGATGAACATGTATGCGAATGCAATGCACGTGACGACATGATATGAGATGCACGAAAAACAAAACAACACACAGAGGCAAAGACCCGAACCCGAGAATTAAATATAACTTAATGCCGGAAACGGCATGAGTTAGAGTACAATTCAGGAAAGTTACATATGGGGCGTTACAATGGGGTTGCAAACTCTCTGTTTCCCTTTCGTAACTTTTCGGTCTCACCGAAAGAGCGAATCGGTCCCACCGAGAATGCAATGCAAACTCTCTATTTCCTTCTTGTCACTTTTCGGTCTCATCGAAAGAGCAAGTTGGTCCCACCGAGTTTGCCTGACAAACTCTCTGGTTAGCTAATTGCCGAACTCGGTCTCACCGAGTTTGTGCGATTGGTCTCACCGAGATTACATTATGCCCAAACCCTAACCGAATCGGTCCTACCGAATTGCATCTCAGTCCCACCAAAATTCCTAACGGCCCCTAGGTTTACTATTTCGGTCAGACCGAGTTTTCTGATTCGGTCCCACCGAGATTGGTAGATTGTGTGTAATGGTTGGATTTTGTGTGGAGGCTATAAATACCCCTCCACCTCCTCTTCATTCAAAGAGAGAGCCATCAGAACACATACACCATTCCTACTCATATGTTCTGAGAAAGAACCACCTACTCATGTGTTGAGACCAAGATATTCCATTCCTACCATATGAATCTTGATCTCTAGCCTTCCCCAAGTTGCTTTCCACTCAAATCTTCTTTCCATCAGATCCAAATCCTATGAGAGAGAGTTGAGTGTTGGGGAGACTATCATTTGAAGCACAAGAGCAAGGAGTTCATCATCAACACACCATTTTTTACTTCTTGGAGAGTGGTGTCTCCTAGATTGGCTAGGTGTCACTTGGGAGCCTCCGACAAGATTGTGGAGTTGAACCAAGGAGTTTGCAAGGGCAAGGAGATCGCCTACTTCGTGAAGATCTACCGCTAGTGAGGCAAGTCCTTCGTGGGCGATGGCCATGGTGGAATAGACAAGGTTGCTTCTTTGTGGACCCTTCGTGGGTGGAGCCCTCCGTGGACTCACGCAACCGTTACCCTCCGTGGGTTGAAGTCTCCATCAACGTGGATGTAGGATAGCACCACCTATCCGAACCACGGGAAAACATTCGTGTCTCCAATTGCGTTTGAATCCTCCAAACCCTTCCCTTTACATTCTTGCAAGTTGTATGCTTTACTTTCCGCTGCTAATAAACTATTTGCATGCTTGCTTGAATTGTGTGATGATTGCTTGACTTGCTCTAAGATAGCTAAAATTTTGCAAGAACTAAAATTGGGAAAAGGCTAAGTTTTTAGTTGGTCAAGTAGTCTAATCACCCCCCCCCCTCTAGACATACTTTCGATCCTACAAGTGGTATCAGAGCTTTGGTCTCCATTTGCCTTGATCTCCATAGCTTTTGGTGGTCATAGCCTTGGTTTCACAACCTAGGAGAGTATGGCGTCTAGCGAGGGAAATTATCACCGTAGAGGTCCTTACTTTGATGGCACTAATTTTGCTAGTTGGAAGCATAAAATGAAAATGCATATTCTTGGACATAACCCCGCCGTATGGGCTATTGTTTGTGTTGGTTTGCAAGGTGAGTTCTTTGATGGGAGAGAATCAAACCGTGAAGCTACCGCGGATGAGTTGAAGATGTTGCAATACAATGCTTAAGCTTGTGATATTCTCTTCAACGGATTGTGCCCCGAAGAATTCAACAAAATCAGCCACCTTGAGAATGCAAAGGAAATTTGGGATACTTTGATTGATATGCATGAAGGTACCGACTCCGTCAAGGAATCCAAGTTGGATGTGCTCCAAAGTCAACTTGACAAGTTCAAGATGAAGGATGGTGAAGGTGTCGCTAAAATGTACTCTAGGCTTGCTCTCATCACAAATGAGATTGCCGGCTTAGGAAGTGAAGAGATGACTGATAGATTCATCATCAAGAAGATCCTAAGAGCCTTGGATGGGAAATATGATACCGTGTGCACATTAATCCAAATGATGCCCAACTACAAAGATCTCAAGCCAACGGAAGTAATTGGAAGGATTGTTGCTCATGAGATGTCACTCAAGGATAAAGAGGAACTTCACAATAAATCAAGTGGTGCCTAAAAAGCGTCATGTGAAGTCCCCACATCATCAAGTGAGAAACAAAACTTCAATGAAGAATTGAGCTTAATGGTGAAGAACTTCAACAAGTTCTACAAGAGTAGAAACAAAGATAGAAGCTTCAAGTCAAGGTCCTACAATGACAAAAGATCTTCTAGTCGAGAGCGAAACTGCTATAATTGTGGAAGACCCGGACACTATTCCAATGAGTGTACGGCTCCCTACAAGAGAAGAGAAGATTCTCCAAAAAGAAGAAGCAAAGAATCTCCACCAAGAGAGAGAAGGAGTAGAGATGATCGTTATGAACGAAGATACTCATGGAGAAGCAAGGATTCGGAAAGGAAGGAAAAATCATCAAGGAGCTATACAAAACGAAGACATCAAGCTCATGTTGGTGAATGGGTTTCCGGCTCCGACTCTGACAGCCACTCCGAGAGAAGTTATCACTCCGACTCCGAAGATACTCAAGATGAAGGTGTTGCCGGTCTAGCACTTGTGTCAACCAACTCCTACGACATATTTGACTCACCAAATGAAGGAATTGGAAGATGCTTCATGGCCAAAGGTCCTAAGGTAACACACCCCGAGTATGTTGACTTTAATAGTGATGAAGATGACTTGTTAGGTGATGATGATTTGCTTGTTGACAACTATAGTGAAGAATATTATGGTGAAATATCAATTAATCATGCTAAAATGAATGACAATGATAAGGAGAAGATTGAGGCTCTAACTAAAGAACTAAACACTCGTTAGCCCATGAAACTATCTTCAAAGATCATCGAGAACTTTTGAGAGCTCATGAGAAACTACGCTTTCAAAAGCTTAATCTTGAGCAAGAGTGTGAGTTCTTAAAAGCAATCAATGATGATCTCCGCAAGAAAAGTTCTTCTCACATTGCCAAGCGTTTACTTTTATCCACCTACATGCCTCAAGTCAAGACTAGTAACAAGAATAAGAAAGATTCTTCCTCTAGTAGTAACAATGATCATGCTAAATCCAATATTGTTGCTTCTAGTAGTTCTCTTGATTCCACTAATGATTCTCTTAGCCAAGTTACACTTGAGCAAGAAAATAGCATATTGAAGGGAATTATATGAGAAAGGTGTTTACAAGAGCCTTGCTGGAAGTAAGCAATTTGAGGAAATTGTGCGCAAGCAAGGAATGCACCGGAAGAATCAAGGTGTTGGTTTTGAACGAAAGTTCAATGCCAATGGAGTTGAATGGGAAGAAGATCAATACCCCAAGACAAAGTTTATTCCTCAACAAGAGAAGTATGATACTTCCTTCAAGGGAACACAAGCTCAAGATGATCTTCCACCACAAGACTACAAGCAAAAAGGCAAGGACAAGCTTCAAGAGGAGATTGATGCATTTGAAGAAGCTCCTAAGACCTTAGTCAAGTGGATTCCCAAGACTACTTCAAGTTCCACTACATCAAGTACGACTACAACTCCAAGGATTTCCATCAAGATGGTGTGGATCCAAAAGAAGAAGAACTAGAGAGTTCTTGAGGGTGACTCCGCCAACATACTTCACTCTTATCATTTTGGCAACAACAAGTGCAATCAACTTCCACATCTTACACTAGTTCAAGGAGTCACAAACCCTCTTGTTGGTAAGACAAGGGACAAGGTAACCTAAAATTTTCATGGACATCATCTTGTGTGTGCATCACTCTATGTCTATGGATATCCTTATTTGTTCCTTGTGGGACTAACCCATGTAGGTCTTGAAAGTGCAATTCAGTCAAATGGATAGCTCCAAGTGATCTACATCAACATTGAGCATCCACATCTTCAACATCTACATGAAGTCATCATCGACAAAACCCAAGGTTAGTTCATCCCTCTTAGGGGGGATATCACATCTAGGGGGAGCTTTACTCTAAGACTTGAGCTAAAGCAACTCTAAAGATGTGAATACAACAATGCTTTATGTAAAAGTGGTAACCCCACTTGAGCTTAAACGATGAGTATGACCTATGATCAAGTGTTCTCACTTGACTCCTAAGTCAATATACTCATATATAGATGACCTAGTCATCGCAAATTGCTTGATAGATGCTAGAATTGGTTGTGCATGCTTTGCCACATATTTCATTTGCCATCTTATTGTGTGAGCATGTTGGTTGCATATTTTACTCATTCGAGGACATCCACTTGTTGTTTTGATTGTTTGGCTTTCTTCTTTTGCCAAGTGGATGGACAAGAATGCCTAAGAACCTCCTCCAGCTATCTATGCTTTTCTCGTCTCAAACTCTATTCATGATGCATCACAAAACTTGATCAAGTCAGATTCGAACCACTCTATGTGAGGAGCGCTCGGAGTCCCCGATTCGTCATAGACTTAAACTTCCAAAACCTCTTTATGAATCTCGGTCTGACCGATAGTCCATTTTCGGTCCTACCGAGTTCATTAAGTTGATCTAGGTTTTCGATCTCGGTGCAACCGATTTTAACTTTTCGGTCACACCGAGTTGCAATAACTGCACACAATTTTGCATCTCGGTGCCACCGAGTTGTTCCACTCGGTCACACCGATAGGGTCGGGCTATATATAGTGACGGGCAAAATTTTGGAAATTTCTCCGAAACCTCTTCGCCCACGCGATAGCCTGCTCTGCCTTCGTGGTCTCCGGATCGTCTTCTCGCCGCCAGCAGCCTCCAGTCATTGGTCTCCGCCGCCGTCAACGGAATTCTGCCCCGCCGTTGCCGCCGTAGCGAGTCTCCACCGAACTAGGGTATGGACTCGATCTTTGTGCTATTCTCCACTCCGATTCCTAGCACATTGTGATCATCATGATTCTTGCCACGATTGAAACACTCCTATCCAGTCAATGAACTCGTAGATTAGGTTTAATTCGAAAATTTTAGGGTTAGGTTTCCGCCGAAACCATCTCGGACCCACCGAGTTGAAAAACTCGGTCCCACCGATCTGGCTTTTGCCATTGCACAAGTGAAACTCGGTCTGACCGAGAATAACTTATCGGTGCGACCGATTTTGGAATTCTATGAAACCCTAGCAGTCTCGGTGCCACCGAACTGTGACTCGGTCTAACCGAGTTCACCAGTTCTGGTGCCAAAACTGCTTCGGTGTCACCGAGTTTGAAAATCGGTAGATCCGAGATGCTTTCTGTGGAAAACTAAAACTAAGTTTTTGAATTAATCTTTTGCAAAAATCTCTGCTTTTTGTGATGCTCATCCACTCTATCTTATCCATAATCTATTCACAGGGTCAGCAGTCAGTTTGCAACATGTCTGATCAAACTGACAGCCAGAATGTGTCTGAGCAGCAAGTTGTGATGAGTGAGGGCACTAGCCCCTCAAGTTCTTCTGATGATGGCAGCAGGAGCACCCCCAGCAATCTGCCTAAGGCTGCCACACGTCAAAGGAAGAAGAGAACGTCTGATTCTGAGGATGAAGACTATGTGGCAGAGGAAGAGGCCACATCAAAGAGAGCTGAACCAGCTCAAGGCACAAAGCCAGGGCTGAAAATCAAAAGGCCAGCAGGCAGGCAGCCCATGTCTAAGGCAAGAGTTCCCACTTCCAAACCTAGGAAGGCTGCAACTGAAGAAACCATGAAGCTTGCCTTGGAATCTGAAGAGGAAGCAGGTGGCCAAGGCAAGAAGAGGAAAGAGAGGGTGAAGAAGACTGTAGCCAGAGTGCTTGGGAAGGCCTCCATCATGGTAGATGAGGAGGAAGAAAAAGAGGTTGCTGCACCAGCACCCAAGGCAGCCAAACTCATGGGAGATGCTATAAGGTCAGGAGCAGCTGCATCCAAGCCCAAGGAAGCACCTAAGGCTGCATCTAAGCCTAAGAGTGAACCAAAGAGAAACACACGAAGCATCCCAGCTGCGGAAAAGAATAAGGCCCCAGTGCCTGAAGCTATCGAAGAAGAGGAAGAGAGCGTCCTTAGGAAGCTCAAGCCCAAGATCCCAGACCACAACGATGCTCATCCTGTGGCTGAGGATATGAAGCTCAGGAGAGATTCAGGGCTGAGGAAATGGAGAGAAGTAGATCCGTATGCTTCTAGGAGAAGGACTGCCGTGGATTACAGATTTCATACCAAGGAGCAGCAAGATTTCTATGAGACTGTTTTGCTTGACAAGAAGCCAATCGTTTGTGACATGAGATGGGTCGACTGGACCTACATCAAGGACAATGAAGAGTACTACCCCGGTGTATTTGACAGCATTAGTGCATGTGGAGTTGCAGACTTTGTTGGGCAGAAGGTCACAAAGTGGAACGAGGAGCTGATCATGCAATTCTACTCCACAGCACACTTTCATCCGGATGGCAGGATCACATGGATGTCAGAGGGTACAAGGTACCAATCCACAGTTGAAGAATGGGCGAAGTTGATCAATGCACTAGAGGAGAAAGCCCATGACTTGGACATTTATGCCAAGAAAAAGATGGATCACAACTCCATGTCCAACATGTACAAGGAGATCCCGAATGAAGCGCTCGACACGTTCAAGTTTGGCTCAGTGCACTATCTGCTCTCAGGATTGCCTACGATCAACTGGATCCTTAGGCACACCCTTCTGCCCAAATCTAGAGATCACAAGATGATCAGAGGTCACGCGATCAACTTGCTTCATGTCTTTGACGTGCCTCAGAAATTCAAGGTCATGAGTCTCATTGTGGAAACAATCAAGAGGACAGCTGCGGACCAGAAGAGGAGTTGTGGGTATGCCCCACAGATTCAGGAGCTCATCAACTCCAAGATTGGCACGGGCGTGTATTTATTGAATAAGGAACACCTGCCCATCCGTCCAGATTTTGAGGATAACCAAGTGGTTATGACTGAGAATGAACCCTCATCTACCCATGCACAAGCTCAGAAGGAGAAGGCGAAGAAGGAGAAAGCTGCCAGGATGCCTACTCAAGTGGAGGCATCTGATTACTTCTTGAAGACCAAACAAGAGCAGCTCGGTTACCTGATAGCATCCACCCTGCGGATTGAGCAGAGTATAGCTACCCTGACTCAGAACCAGGCGAGCCTAGAGAGGATCATGGAACAGAGGTTCTATGACCTGGACATCAAAGTGACTAAGATACAGACTGTCGTGGAGCAGCTCCAGGACGACATGAACGAGAGAAGAGGCAGAACCACAACTGATGTTTTTGCCAGGGTGCCACGAGGTCCGAGGTCGTCTGCACTGCCAGTTGCTGACACTAGAGCTACAACATCTGCACCAGCTACATCCTCCATTCCACCAGCTCCAGCATCCACCACAGCCTCAACTCCTACCACATCTACTGAAGGCTTCGTCCTTGCCGTGCTCCGGACTCCACCACCACCTGAAGATCAAGCCTGAGCGTCGACTTAGCACTATGCATTCTCTAGGAACTTTTTGGTAACTTGTTGCCAAAGGGGGAGAAAATGTATAGATCATAGGTTTCGAGAGAGTGTGTTGCTTTTATTCTCTCTTGTTTTTATTTGGTGGTTTTTCGAACTTTGTTTGCTTGCGTGTGCGATACTATGTCATTATTCGTGAGACATCGATGATCAAGTGTTTGATCATAAGCTACACTTAATGGTTGCTTAATGCTTGCTAAATGTTATCATTCTATCTATTGTCTGTGATCATTCACTATTCTTGGTGATGAGTGCATGTATTTCAATCTTATCATTTTTTAGCGCTCCACCAAGATGTATGTGACATGGAAGAGTAACCCATGATTCTAACTCCTTGTGCATTTGCAGTCCAAAGCAAATTTTAAAATATGCACAAATTTAGGGGGAGCTCTTACTTATCACATACTTCTCAAAGCGACGATGTATTTCATGATTATTATTATTTGTCGAAGCTTTGATCTATATGTTGTCATCAATTACCAAAAAGGGGGAGATTGAAAGTGCAACTATCCCTAGGTGGTTTTGGTAATTCATAACAACATATAGCTCATTGAGCTAATGCTATTCCAAGATGATTATTTCAGGAAAGCTGAATGATTGGCATGGCATGGATGTGAAAGTGGAACCCTCAAAATGCTAAGGACAAAGAATTGGCTCAAGCTCAAAAGTTCAAGACTCTTCATTTTATATTTTAGTGATCCAAGATCACATTGAGTCTTTAGGAAAAGCCAATACTATCAAGGAGGGATGAGGTGTTGCTTAATGAGCCTCTTGCTTTATGTGCTTAGTGATATGCTCCAAAATCCTCAACCACCTTTCCATATCCACAAATGACCTAAACCCTAAGCCAAACTCGGTCATACCGATTCTGTCAATCCGGCGCCACCGAGTTTCACTTGTCATTTGCCACTGCCAAACCCTGGCAATTCGGTCCTACCGATAAGGATCTCGGTCACACCGAGATGGGGTTGCAAACTCTCTGTTTCCCTTTCGTAACTTTTCGGTCTCACCGAAAGAGCGAATCGGTCCCACCGAGAATGCAATGGAAACTCTCTGTTTCCTTCTTGTAACTTTTTGGTCTCACCGAAAGAGCAAGTTGGTCCCACCGAGTTTGCCTGACCAACTCTCTGGTTAGCTAATTGCCGAACTCGGTCTCACCGAGTTTGTGCAATCGGTCTCATCGAGATTACGTTATGCCCAAACCCTAACCAAATCGGTCCTACCGAATTGCATCTCACTCCCACCGAAATTCCTAACGGTCACTAGGTTTACTATTTCGGTCAGACCAAGTTTTCTGATTCGGTCCCACCGAGATTGGTAGATTGTGTGTAACGGTTGGATTTTGTGTGGAGGCTATAAATACCCCTCCACCTCCTCTTCATTCGAAGAGAGAGCCATCAGAACACATACACCATTCCTACTCATATGTTCTAAGAAAGAACCACCTACTCATGTGTTGAGACCAAGATATTCCATTCCTACCATATGAATCTTGATCTCTAGCCTTCCCCAAGTTGCTTTCCACTCAAATCTTCTTTCCATCAGATCCAAATCCTATGAGAGAGAGTTGAGTGTTGGGGAGACTATCATTTGAAGCACAAGAGCAAGGAGTTCATCATCAACACACCATTTGTTACTTCTTGGAGAGTGGAGATTGGCTAGGTGTCACTTGGGAGCCTCCGACAAGATTGTGGAGTTGAACCAAGGAGTTTGTAAGGGCAAGGAGATCGCCTACTTCGTGAAGATCTACCGCTAGTGAGGCAAGTCCTTCGTGGGCGATGGCCATGGTGGAATAGACAAGGTTGCTTCTTCGTGGACCCTTCATGGGTGGAGCCCTCCGTGGACTCGCGCAACCGTTACCCTCCGTGGGTTGAAGTCTCCATCAACGTGGATGTAGGATAGCACCACCTATCCGAACCACGGGAAAACATCCGTGTCTCCAATTGCGTTTGAATCCTCCAAACCCTTCCCTTTACATTCTTGCAAGTTGCATGCTTTACTTTCCGCTGCCAATAAACTCTTTGCATGCTTGCTTGAATTGTGTGATGATTGCTTGACTTGCTCTAAGATAGCTAAAATCTGCCAAGAACTAAAATTGGGAAAAGGCTAAGTTTTTAGTTGGTCAAGTAGTCTAATCACCCCCTCTAGACATACTTTCGATCCTACAGTCTCCAATGTATCTATAATTTTTTATTGATCCATGCTATGTTATCTACTATTTTGGGCAATATTGGGCATTATTATCCACTTTTATATCATTTTTGGGACTAACCTATTAACCGGAGTTGAACCAAGGGTTTTGGTTGATTTGTGTCTTAAGGTGTTATTCTAGTACGAACTCTAGGGCTTTTTGTGACACTTATAGGAATAGCCCAACGGATTGATTGGAAAGAATAACTTTGAGGTGGTTTCATACCCTACCATAATCTCTTCGTTCATTCTTCGCTATTAGTGACTTTGGAGTGACTCTTTGTTGCATGTTGAGGGATAGTTATGTGATCCAATTATGTTATTATTGTTGAGAGGACTTGCACTAGTGAAAGTATGAACCCTAGGCCTTGTCTCCACGCATTGTAATACCATTTACGCTCACTTTTATCATTAGTTACCTTGCTGTTTTTATAATTTCAGATTACAAATACCTTCATCTACTATCCATATACCACTTGTATCACCATCTCTTCACCGAACTAGTGCACCTATACAATTTACCATTGTATTGGGTGTGTTGGGGACACAAGAGACTCTTTGTTATTTGGTTGCAGGGTTGCTTGAGAGAGACCATCTTCATCCTACGCCTCCTACTGATTGATAAACCTTAGGTCATCCACTTGAGGGAAATTTGCTACTGTCCTACAAACCTCTGTACTTGGAGGCCCAACAACGTCTACAAGAAGAAGGTTGTGTAGTAGACATCATCACACTTAAGGACTCATCGTATTACTTGTTGCCTACTTATGCATGTATCTTATGTTGTCATTTGTGAGTGAATGACAATGAGCTAATTTTATCTTTGGGAAGGCTTCATGCTTACTTTTCTATACCCATGTGGGTATCTAGCGGGTTTGGGCATGGGCACAAGTTGTGCCCATGGATAATTTGGTGGATGGGCAGAGGGTAGGAAGATGGGTCATGGGTTGGATTTGGACCAGCTCCAGCCGCCCCAAAACCCGACTCATTGCCATTCCTATTCAAGATGGGTATAATAAAAACTTCCATATAGAGTGCATTGAATACTATGAGATGTTTGATACTTGATGATTGTTTTGAGATATAAAGGTGGTGATATTAGAGTCGTGCTAGTTGAGTAATTGTGAAATTGAGAAATACTTGTGTTGAGTTTTGCAAGTCCCGTAGCATGTACTTATGGTAACCGTTGTGTGACAAATTTGAAGCATGAGGTGTTTCTTTGATAGTCCTCCTTATGAGTGGCGGTCGGGGACAAGCGATGGTCTTTTCCTACCAATCTATCCCCCTAGGAGCATGCGCGTAATACTTGGCTTTTGATGACTTGTACATTTTTGCAATAAGTATGTGATCTCTTTATGACTAATGTTGAGTCCATGGATTATACGCACTCTCACCTTTCCATCATTGCTAGCCTCTTCGGTACCGTGCATTGCCCTTTCTCACCTTGAGAGTTGGTGCAAACTTCGCCGGTGCATCCAAACCCCGTGATATGATACGCTCTATCACCTATAAATCTCCTTATATCTTCCTCAAAACAGCCACCACACCTACCTATTATGACATTTCCATAGCCATTCCGAGATATATTGCCATGCAACTTTCCACCGTTCTGTTCATCACGACACACATCATCATTGTCATATTGCCTTGCATGATCATGTAGTTGACATCGTATTTGTGGCAAAGCCACCATGCATAATTTATCATACATGTCACTCTTGATTCATTGCCCATCCCGGTACATCGCCGGAGGCATCCATATAGAGTCATACTTTGTTCTTGTATCGAGTTGTAATCTTTGAGTTGTAAATAGAAGTGTGATGATCATCATTAATAGAGCATTGTCCCGAAAAAAAGGAAAAAAAATAAAGGCCAAAAAAAGAGAAAGGCCAAAAAATAAATAAAAGGGGACAATGCTACTATCCTTTTTCCACACTTGTGCTTCAAAGTAGCACCATGATCTTTATGATAGAGAGTCTCTTGTTTTGTCACTTTCATATACTAAGTGGGAATTTTTCATTATAGAACTTGGCTTGTATATTCCAACAATGGGCTTCCTCAAATGCCCTAGGTCTTCGTGAGCAAGCAAGTTGGATGCACGCCCACTTAGTTTCTTTTTGTTGAGATTTCATACATTTATAGCTCTAGTGCATCTGTTGCATGGCAATCCCTACTCCTCGCATTGACATCAATTGATGGGAATCTCCATAGCCCATTGATTAGCCGCGTCAATGTGAGACTTTCTCCTTTTTGTCTTCTCCACACAACCCCCATCATTATATTCTATTCCAGCCATAGTGCTATGTCCATGGCTCACGCTCATGTATTGCGTGAAAGTTGAAAAAAGTTTGAGATTACTAAAGTGGTCCCTCCGGTCCTTTTTAGTTTGCATATAAGATTTGTCTGAAGTCAAACCTCGTAAACTTTCACCAAGTTTATAGAAAAAAACACAAACATTTAGAATGTGAAATCAACAACATTAGATGCATCATGACTTTACTTTTCATAGTGTATAAATTTAGCATTATAGATGTTATTATTTTTTCATATAAATATGGTCAAACTTTGCGAAGTTTGACTTCAGTCAATCTTTATATGCAGAGTAAAAAGGACCGGAGGGAGTATGAAACAATTGCTTGGCTTGTCATGGGGGTTGTGCATGATGGGAGCATTTTTGTGTGACGGAAATGAAGCATAGCCAAACTATATGATTTTGTAGGGATAAGCTTTCTTTGGCCATGTTATTTTGAGAAGACATGACTGCTTAGTTAGTATGCTTGAAGTATTATTGTTTTTATGTCAATATTAAACTTTAGTCTTGAATCTTATGGATCTGAACATTGATGCCACAATAAAGAAAATTACATTGATACACATGTTAGGTAGCATTCCACATCAAAAATTCTGTTTTTATCATTTACCTACTCGAGGACGAGCGGGAATTAAGCTTGGGGATGCTTGATATGTCTCCAACGTATCTATAATTTTTTATTGTTCCATGCTATTATATTATCAACCTTGGATGTTTTATATGTATTTATATGGTATTTGATATGATTTTTGGGACTAACCTATTAACCTAGAGCATAGTGCCAGTTTTTGTTTTGCCTTGTTTTTGAGTTTTACAGGAAAGGAATACCAAATGGAGTCCAATTGACGTGCCAATTTTTGATGATTTTTTATGGATCAAAATAAGCCCCCGGACTAAAATAGTTGGGCCAGAAGAGTCCCGAGCCGTCCACGAGATAGGAGGGCGAGCCCAGGGGGTAGGGCGCGCCCCCACCCTCATGGACGACTCAGAGACCACCCCTGTTGTGAGACCGACGCCAAAAAATCCTATAAATACAGAAACCTCCAGAAAATAACCTATATCAGGAGTTCCGCCGCCGCAAGCCCCTGTAGCCACTGAAAACAAATCTAGACCCGTTCCGGCACCTTGCCGGAGGGGGAAATCCCTCTCCGGTGGACATCTTAATCATCCCGGCACTCTCCATGACAAGGAGGGAGTAGTTCTCCCTCGGGGCTGAGGTTATGTACCCGTAGCTATGTGTTTGATCTCTCTGTCTCTCTCATGTTCTTGATTTGGCACGATCTTGATGTACCGCTAGCTTTGCTATTATAGTTGGATCTTATGATGTTTCTCCCCCTCTACACTCTTGTAATGGGTTGAGTTTTCCCTTTGAAGTTATCTTATCGGGTTGAGTCTTTAAGGATTTGAGAACACTTGATGTATGTCTTGCATGTGCTTATCTGTGGTGACAATGGGATATTCACGTGATCCACTTGATGTATGTTTTGGTGTGATCAACTTGCGAGTTCCGTGACCTCGTGAACTTATGCATAGGGGTTGGCACACGTTTTCTCCTTGCCTCTCCGGTAGAAGCAGTGGGGCACTCTTTGAAGTTCTTTGTGTTGGTTGAATAGATGAATATGAGATTGTGTGATGCATATCATATAATCATACCCGCGGATACTTGAGGTGACATTGGAGTATCTAGGTGACATTAGGGTTTTGGTTGATTTGTGTCTTAAGGTGTTATTTTACTATGAACTCTAGGGCTGTTTGTGACACTTATAGGAATAGCCCAATGGATTGATCGAAAAGAATAACTTTGAGGTGGTTTCGTACCCTACAATAATATCTTCGTTTGTTCTCCGCTATTAGTGACTTTGGAGTGACTCTTTGTTGCATTTTGAGGGATTGTTATATGATCCAATTATGTTATTATTGTTAAGAGAACTTGCACTAGTGAAAGTATGAACCCTAGGCGTTGTTTCCTAGCATTGCAATACCGTTTTTGCTCACTTTTATCATTAGTTACCTTGCTTATATTTTCATATTACAAAAACCTATATCTACCATCCATATTGCACTTGTATCACCATCTCTTCGCCGAACTAGTGCACCTATATAATTTACCATTGTATTGGGTGTGTTGGGGACACAAGAGACTCTTTATTATTTCGTTGCAGGGTTGTTTGAGAGAGACCATCTTCATCCTACGCCTCCCACGGATGATAAACCTTAGGTCATCCACTTGAGGGAAATTTGCTACTGTCCTACAAACCTCTGCACTTGGAGGTCGAACAATGTCTACAAGAAAAAGGTTGTATAGTAGACATCAACTGCCGCCATCCATCAAGACTTTAGTCAATCGGGTGCCTCCAACGATAGGGTCGACCACCAACGCTTGCCTTCCGGGGGTGGCTACATGCGGTGGGTGGTCGGACTGGTCGAATGTGATGTGAGTCTTTGACCATTTCAGATATGTCGGTGTTGCTGGAGCAACCATGTTTACTTCTCTATTGATGACTTTCAGTCGACTTTTACTTTCAATGTCAACAAAAATCACCAAAGTGGAATTGACATTGGGAAATCCTTCATCATCCTCTTCCTTGTCCTCATCGTTATCATATTCGTTCTCTTTCTCACTGGGTTGTTTTTCTCGGAACTGCTATATAAGGACTCAACACTGTCGAGTGGTATGTTTGGGATAAATCAGATTACCCTCTTCATCCTTCTTGATGTGAATGTGACATGGCAAATCGAACACGTCATTCCCTGCTGAATCTTTCACTTTCTTGGGGATCCAAGGCCCTTTAGGCTTTCCTTTAGATTTTCCTTGGGATTTTTTTGACTATGTACTGCAAGGCAACAGCCTCACAGTCTTTTATTAAATCACAAAGCCAAAGAGTACAGAGTTGCAAAGTTAAGAGAGAGAAGGAAAAGGAATACTTACAAAAGAAGTGACTAGGTTAAGGAGGCTATCCAAGAGACTAGGCTATTCCTATATTTACATTTGATTCTATGGGCTAAAAGAGATATGTCATGCAAAAAATTCCTCCTCCATGCCCTAAAAGAAGGTGATTCATTCCTGAAGATCTTCCCATTTCTTTGCGTCCAAATATTCCAAGCGGTAGTGAATACAACCTCAGAGAAAAAAGGATGCCCAAAATCCCTCCTAGCATCAGAAGCCATGTCATAAGTGGTCTGGTTTGGTTGTGGATTCCATGAAACACCCAGGTAGTTCCAGATACGCTGGCTAAAATTGCAAGCGAAGAAGAGATGTTCTCTGTCCTCATGCGATGCCAAGTGACATAGAACACAAGTGTCATCCTGGATAATCTAGTGCCGCCGCTGCATCATGTCCCTAGTGTTTAGGCGATCCATCAGAAGAAGCCACCCAAAAACCTTGAACTTCAGAGTACAAGAACATTTCCAAATCAACCTGAATATGGGATCAACCACTATGCCTGAAAAGCAAGAAAAGTAATATATCCTGGATTGGTAATCACCAGTCTTCGAAGGCCATTTCCAGACATCCTTTTCCCCATCTTGAAGATTAACCATATTAAGGAACGCTTGAAGTTGATTAAACTCCTCGAAGGCTTCAGCAGACAGAGGCAGATGGAGGTTGTCAGTTGGGTCTGGCAGCTCCAGAATGTCCTTGACAGGCAAAGTGTCATCGATCACAAAGGAGTGGAGCCTCGGAAACTGATGCTGCATGTTAACCGTATTGTTGCCAAATTGCCAACGGTCAAGCCAGAAAATCACCGTATCCCCCGATCCAACTTGTGGAACAGCCAACTTACAAAACTTATCATACAGCTTGCATACATCTCTCCACCAGAAAGAACCGCAGCTTTGCGTGACTTGGGGGGCGCAGAGGCGTAATAAGTGTCCTAGATAAGAGATACCCAAGGTATGCCCATCTTATTGAAGAACTTGAAAAGACGCTTGATGAGCAAGGCATCGTTTTGAATACTCAAGTCCGTAACTCCCAGACCACCAAAAGAATTAGGGCGACATACCAAGTCCCAAGCTGCCAAAGATTGCCGAGGTATATCCGTGTTTCCTCTCCATAAGCATTGCCGCATAATCAGTTCGATCTGTTTCAAGATACCCTGCGGTAACGAAAGGGTACACAAGAAATATACTAGCACAGAACTGAGGACGGATTGCAATAGCAACCTCTCCAGGACCCGCAGGTTCAGCTTTGCGCTTCTGCTTCCGATTGGAATTACCTCCTCAAGTGTATTGGCTGACTGGTTTGCCCTTGCGACTGCGGAGTCGGTCTTCTTCTTCGCCGGTTGCGTACCGAGTGGCTATCTCCATCATTCAGGTCAGGGTCATGTCTCTTGTCCGACCGAATTTCAGGTTGAGCTCCCGATACCAAACACCCTTCTTAAAGGCGCAAACTGCTTGATGCCGAGACACATTCTCCATGGTGTGATGCAAAGTGGTCCACCTCTGGATGTAATCCCTCAAGGTTTCATTCAGTTTTTGCACGCAATGTTGCAATTCTGTCTATACTGTTGGTCATTTGCATGTGCCCTCAAACATTCTGACGAACACTCAGACCAACTCCTCCCAGCTGAATATACTTCCCGGAGCCAACTGATTCAACCAAGCTCTAGCTGACCCTTCAAGCATCAGGGGAAGGTGCTTCATGGCCACCTCATCGTTTCCTCCACCGATCTACATAGCCACTCGGTAGTCCTCAAGCTAGGTGCCAGGCTTCGATTCGCCAGTGAATACTGACTCCAGTCGCCAACCTGAAGTTCAGAGGGATCTCTGCAGCCCTAATAGCTCTGCTAAACACTCAGGACCAGAAACATGCACTCTGCTTCCAGTCGGGCGATCTCTGTCTTGCCCTTCTCTATGTGCTTGATTCCTGTCCACCAAACCTTGCACCAGAATTAACCTTGCATCAAACCCTGGTTCTCTTGGGTCGACTGGCCTCATCCTCTCTTTGCTGTACGGGTGCCTATCATCATAATGTCGAGGCACATATGATTCGCCCCTCGGAGGGGGCGTAGGCACTCGATGACGGTCATCACGATCGAGCCGATGATCGTGCTGCTCGTGGTTCCGACCCAAGTACTACCTTGGCGATGCCCTCGTCCCTCACGCCGCGGAGGTGATCTTGGGCCGTGAGCCGACTGAACTGTATCAGCCACCACAGATCTGCTATGAATTCTGTTACGTGACTGAGACACTACAGTGTTCTGCTCTCCTGCTGCCCGGAGCAGTGCTCTGATCTCCATCAAACCTCTACCAGCTTCCGACTGGGACGACTGAATAGATTCTGCTATGCGGGCTGCGGCTCTAAGGTTCTGCATCGGAGTGCGGTATACCTGCGGTCCAGGCGGGAACAGCTGTCGCTGCCGTCGACTGGATTCAAGGATCTTCCACCGAGCACATTCGTCGAGTGCGCACTGAAGGTTCTCCAGTCGAGTGCACTCAGCAAGAGTGGCCAAACGCGCCACCTCCACGGCCCGAGACTCAGAGGCCTCTCCGACAACAGGTGTGTGGAGCGCCTCCACATTGTGGCGGTGAAGTTCCTCCCTCTGCTGAGAAGAGAGAGTTTCGAGGTGATACTCCTCGTGAATGCATGACGGATCGCCGCTGCCGTCGTCACCGCTGTTGCGACACATGCCAGGCGTGTCAGATTTCAGGTTCTAGCAGACCCTTAAGGTTCGAACACTGGGGTGCGCGCGGAGATTATGCCTTCTACCTCCCCGCCTCGCAAAGATCTAAGCTACTCAAAGAACTGCACAAGGGACACAAGATTTATACTCGTTCGGGCCACCGTTGTGGTGTAATACCCTACTCCAGTGTGTGGTTGGTGGATTGCCTCCTGGGGCTGATGATGATGAACAATACAAGGAAGAACGGCCTCGCGAGGGTCTGTTCTTGGCTGGGGGGACGAACTGCTAGGAGGAGTTCAGCCTCCCTTCTCTTTCTGTCTCTCTCTTACTCTTACTAGCCAACCGAACCCAAAGTTCGAACCCCTTTGCTACGTGGGCGGCTGGTCCTATTTATAGAGGCCCTGGTCCTCCTCCCAAATATTGAGCGGGAAGGGAGCCAACAATGGCGGGCTAATTTGAAGGGGGACAACAAGTATCAACTACCCTGACAAAAGCAGTCTTCGCCTGCGCAAAGCTCTGGTGATGACGCCGTCTTGGGCTCCACGGTGACCTCCGTCTAGTAGTCCTCCTGGTCTTGGTCTCGTTGCACCGAAACGGCAACCTTTGCCTGATGCCTCGGTACTCCACGGCTGCGCTTGCCCCCTTTCCACCGAAGAGGAAAGAAGGACGCTGCGCGCGTTGGCACCCGCCTGGCACCCTGA
Source organism: Triticum monococcum (assembly GCA_034509565.1). NCBI lineage: Eukaryota > Viridiplantae > Streptophyta > Magnoliopsida > Poales > Poaceae > Triticum > Triticum monococcum. Next base: position 744,429,230 of record CM067843.1, on the reverse strand, counting down.
GTCATCATGGCTTGCGTCATGGGCACCTCGCGAGGTACCCCGCCTTGATCTCTCCGCCTCCTCACGAGCCAGCCTGCCGAGGCCGTGCCTGAGGAAGCTCCGTGTCGTCCGCCTCGCGAGGCTTGGCCCCTCGCGAGGGTCTTGAGTCTTGTGTTGATGAAGATGGCCATGCTGGGCCTCTTCCAAGCCACGCCGCAGGCCGCGGGCAGGCAAGTCTAGGGACCCCCGTTCCTAGGACGCCGACAGTAGCCCCCGGGCCCAAGGCGCGCCAGGGCTTGGCCGTGCCGAGAGGCGAAAGGGCAAGGGCGAAGCGCCATGGGCCCTAACAGCCTGCGGCCTTGGGCGCCGCGTGGCGGTTGATGGGACGCCAGTGCCTCAGCAACCATGCAGGTTGATAAAGGAGCGGCATCTGCCCAGACTTTGCCTTTTGCTTTCTCCGGTTGCTGCTCAGATCCCCTTTCTTGCGCCTCCCCTTTCTTCCTCCAAACCTCCAGATCTACCCCGTCTGCGTGACCTAGGAAGCCATGGCGCCTTGCCAGCCTCCGGCCGAAGCTTGGTACTCTCCCGCTCTGAACTCGCCGAATGTGTCCTAGGCCGGCCTTGCCCGGCTGCGCCAGATGGCGGAGGCGCGGGGCATCGACGGGACAAAGGCGTTCAAGGCCGGCTCTGCCACCCCTGAGGGCCGAGGGAGCACCTTTTATCCTCTCTTTGTAAGCTCCATTGCTGCGGGCCTGGTGCCTCCCTTCTCTGAGTTCTTCTTCTCTGTCCTCCGCCATTACAACTTGCAGGCTCTGCATCTCCACCCCAACTCCGTTCTTCTTCTGGCGATCTTCGGTTACTACTGCAAGGCCCACGTAGGGGTGCAGCCTTCGGTAGCCTTGCTGCGCCATTATTTCTCCCTCCGGGTCACTCGCAGTTCTCCTTCCAAGTGCGCGGGCTTTGTCGCGTACGGCGACACCATTGCCATCTCAAATCCCGGGAAGAGGATTGAGGGCTTCCGGAGCAAGTGGGTCTTGGTAGATGCCGGGCGCGTCCATCCTAGGCTGATCTTGCCCGCGGAGCCTCCCGCGAGTTCCGGCGACCTGGGCCGAGCGGAGCTCACGGACCCCCGCGCAAAACTGGTGTTGGAGAGGATGGACGCGGACCTGAGGCCGGCCAGCACGGCGGCGACGAAGTTGACCGGTGCGTCGCTGCTGAGGGATTTCCTGGAGCACTAGCTGGCTCCACTCCAGCGGTACTCACCTCCGATGTGGAGGCCTCACCCAAGCCCCACGGCCTTGAGCGACGAAGATTTGACCGCGGTCCTCCAATCTCTGGTCGGGGGCGAGGTGGCAAGGTTGGAGGGTGCTCCCAAGCCCTTGTTCCTTCGCGACGATTGGGAGCCGGTGGTGAAGTCCATGCCCGTTTTCAATGGGGACAGGCTTGTGCCCGTGGCGGCTTCCGAGGGACCGGTGGACGTGCCCTCCGGCGACTCCAGCAAGGAGGAGGACGAAGAGGAGCGGGGAAAGGGGCCTGGCTCCAAGGCGACCGATGGAGAGTCGAGGGCCCCCCTCCCCCGGTGCAGGCCCCGCAGTCTCCGCCTTTCCTAGAGGGATGATGACAAGGATGAAGACGAGCAGGCCGACGGGAGCTTGCCCCCGATCCCGAAGAAGGACAGGACCGGGCTGATCCCCCGCGGGCCTGTCCCTGCCCCGCTGCAGTCTATAGATGCGCCTTCTGCTTCCGAGGTCGACCCTTCTAGCCGGCTGTCAGGGTTCAAGTCTGGCCGGAGGCTGCCCGAGCTCGCCGGCGATGACCCGTAAGTGCCCGACCCTTGTCTTTATTTCTTGTTCCGCTGCCGAGGTTTGACGTTCACATTTCTTGAATAGGCTGGAGCCCGTGGCGAAAAAGCTGAAGGGGGATCCTGAGGCTCCATCCGCGGCAGCACCTCCGCCTGCGGAGGAGGGTGACCACGGTGCGCGGGCTTCTCCTGCCTGGTCGGCCTCGCGAGGCCTGGTCGAGCTGGCTGGGGCGAACTCAGCCCCCGTGTCCCAAGTGACTCATGTGGTGCCTTTGCCCGCTGCCGCCACCATAGCCGCTGTGGTGCAGCGGGCTCCACCTCAAGACGCTGTGGTGTTGACGTCGCCGCCTTCTTCCTCCGTTCCGATGGCTGCTGCTTCCCCACCTCCTCCTGCCGTCCTGGAGTGTGCGGTTGCTGGACTGGACCGGCTGCGGCAGGATCTTCTTGGTGTCGACCCTCGCCTGGTGGTCGGGCGCTTGGAGCTGGCTTCGGGGTGGATTCGCTCCGACGACCTCAATCCGGGCGGCGCTGGTTCAAGCCTCGACGGCCTGCGACGAGGATAGGCAGGCCCTCCTTGAGACGAAGGCTGCTCGTGACGCAGCCCTGGGGGAGGTGGTTGAAGCCCGCGGTCGTTGCAAGGCGCTGGAGGATGAGCTGCAAGGCCTGCGGGACCAGCTCGCGAAGGAGGTTCGTCTTCGCCAGGAGCAAGAAGAAGGCATGAAGTCTCGCGAGGCGGCCATCGAGGGCCGGGAGGCCAAGCTCAAGAAGCACCGCGACCGCCTAGGCGCGCTGGGAGAGGAGCTGGAGGCAACGAAGGTCGAGCTGGCCCGCAAGGCGAAGGTTCTTGCCGAGGATCGCGTGGCCTTCACGGACATGGAGAAGAAGGCCCGTGCTTCGCTAAAGATGCTCTACGCCAGTGGCCTAGAGAGCCCGCTAGCTGGCGCCGAGGATGGCCCCACTAAGCTGCTTCCCTTCCTGGTTTGTGCCCTTGAGGATGTCACCCTTGGCCTTGGCCCCACGGCCGAGGCCGAGGCACGTGTCCCTGTCTTCTGCTGCGCTGACGCGGATCTTCACCCACATCTACCTTCGCGACCCCAGCGCCGACCTCGACAGCCTGCTGGAGCCAGTGAGCGGCGAGGGCGCTGCTGCCGCTGCCGAGGCCATGAAGGGTCGTGCGAAAGCTCTGCTGGGGAAGTTCCGGGCCTTCAGTACCAAGCCGAAGCAGGGTGCTTCCGGTTCTGCTGCTTCGTGAGGCGGGGCCACCCGTGCTGCTCCACCGCCGCAAAGCCACTCCGCTACTGCTCCCGCCCTGCTTTTAATTCCTTCATCATGCACCATGCCTCGGGGAGGCGTTTAAACTTGCGTTTGGTATTGAGACAATCAGTATGGACTGTAATATTTTCTTTGAAGTTCCTTGAATTTTATGCTTTCCCTCGCTACTTGCTTGTGTTCTACGCCGGCAGAGCCCGGCCCCGCGCGTACCTCACCCAGCATTAGCCCCGACCGGAAACCAGGACGGGACCAAAGGAGTGAGGGGCTACGGAGCCAGTTAGGCTCCTGAGTCGCGATGCTCAGGAGTCCCCCTTGGCACATGAACAACAAGTAGGGAGGTGTGATGTAGGAGGGTCTTTCATTCTACGTCTGCGGAGCCCGGCCCCGCGCGTACCTCACCCAGCATAGCCTTTCGGAACTAAGGAGTGAGGGGCTACGGGACCAGTTAGGCTCCTGAGTCGCGATGCTCAGGAGTCCCCCTTGACGCGCAAACAGCCAGTGATTAGGTGAGATGCGAGTGGGACCACCGTTCTACGTATGCAGAGCCCGGCCCCGCGCGTGCCTCACCCAGCATAGCCTTTCGGAACTAAGGAGTGAGGGGCTATGGGACCAGTTAGGCTCCTGAGTCTCGATGCTCAGGAGTCCCCCTTGATGCTCAAATGGCCTTCGTACCTTGGCCCCGCTCGGCGAGAGGCGCGCGACGAACTAGGCCCGAGGGGCCTGGCTGGGTGGCGTACGTCCGGGCATGACCCAGTGAAAGTGCAACTATCCCTAGGTGGTTTTAGTAATTCATAACAACATATAGCTCATTGAGCTAATGCTATTCCAAGATGATTATTTCAGGAAAGCTCAATGATTGGCATGGCATGGATGTGAAAGCGGAGCCCTCAAAATGCTAAGGACAAAGGATTGGCTCAAGCTCAAAAGCTCAAGACTCTTCATTTTATATTTTAGTGATCCAAGATCACATTGAGTCTTTAGGAAAAGCCAATACTATCAAGGAGGGATGAGGTGTTGCTTAATGAGCCAATTGATTCATGTGCTTAGTGATATGCTCCAAAAACCCTCAACTACTTTCCCATATCCACATTTGACCTAAACCCTAAACCAAACTCGGTCCTACCGATTCTATCTATCCGGCGCCACCGAGTTTCACTTGTCATAAGCCACTGCCGAACCCTAGCAATTCGGTTCTACCGATGGGGATCTCGGTCTCACCGAGATGGGATTGCAAACTCTCTGTTTCCCTTTCGTAACTTTTCGGTCTCAGCGAAAGAGCGGATCGGTCCCATCGAGATTGCAATGTAAACTCTCTGTTTCCCTTTTGTAACTTTTCGGTCTCACCGAAAGAGCAAATCGGTCCCACCGAGTTTGCCTGACCAACTCTCTGGTTAGCTATTTACCAAAATCGGTCTCGGCGAGTTTGTGTAATCGGTCTCACCGAGATTACGTTATGCCCAAACCCTAACCATATCGGTCCTACCGAGTTGCATGTCGGTCCCACCAAAAATCTCTAACGGTCACTAGGTTTACCTTTTCGGTCCGACCAAATTTGTTGATTCGGTTCCACCAAGATTGGTAAATTGTGTGTAACGGTTGGATTTTTTGTGGAGGCTATATATACCCCTCCACCTCCTCTTCATTCGTGGAGAAAGCTATCAGAACACATATACACTTCCAACTCATATGTTCTGAGAGAGAATCACCTACTCATGTGTTCAGACCAAGATATTCCATTCCTACCATATAAATCTTGATCTCTAGCCTTCCCCAAGTTGCTTTCCACTCAAACCTTCTTTTCACCAGATCCAAATCCTATGAGAGAGAGTTGAGTGTTGGGGAGACTATCATTTGAAGCACAAGAGCAAGGAGTTCATCATCAACACACTATTTGTTACTTCTTGGAGAGTGGTGTCTCCTAGATTGGCTAGGTGTCACTTGGGAGCCTCCGACAAGATTGTGGAGTTGAACCAAGGAGTTTGTAAGGGCAAGGAGATCGCCTACTTCGTGAAGATCTACCGCTAGTGAGGCAAGTCCTTCGTGGGCGATGGCCATGGTGGGATAGACAAGGTTGCTACTTCGTGGACCCTTCGTGGGTGGAGCCCTCCGTGGACTCGTGCAACCGTTACCCTTCGTGGGTTGAAGTCTCCATCAACGTGGATGTAGGATAGCACCACCTATCCGAACCACGGGAAAACATCCGTGTCTCCAATTGCGTTTGAATTCTCCAAACCTTTCCCTTTACATTCTTGCAAGTTGCATGCTTTACTTTCCGCTGCCAATACTCTTTGCATGCTTGCTTGAATTGTGTGATGATCGCTTGACTTGTCCTAAAATAGCTAAAATCTGCCAAGGACTAAAATTGGGAAAAGGTTAAGTTTTATTTTGGTCAAGTAGTCTAATCACCCCGCCTCTAGACATACTTTCGATCCCACAAGTGGTATCAGAGCTTTGGTCTCCATTTGCTTTGATTTCCATAGCTTTTGGTGGTCATAGCCTTGGTTTCACAACCTAGGAGAATATGGCATCTAGCGAGGGAAATTATCACCGTAGAGGTCCTTACTTTGATGGTACTAATTTTGCTAGTTGGAAGCATAAAATGAAAATGCATATTCTTGGACATAACCCCGCCGTTTGGGCTATTGTGTGTGTTGGTTTGCAAGGTGACTTCTTTGATGGGAGAGAACCAAACCGTGAAGCTACCGCGGATGAGTTGAAGATGTTGCAATACAATGCTCAAGCTTGTGATATTCTCTTCAACGGATTGTGCCCCGAAGAATTCAACAAAATCAGCCGTCTTGAGAATGCAAAGGAAATTTGGGACACTTTGGTTGATATGCACAAAGGTACCGACTCCTTCAAGGAATCCAAGTTGGATGTGCTTCAAAGTCAACTTGACAAGTTCAAAATGAAGGATGGTGAAGGTGTCGCTGAAATGTACCCTAGGCTTGCTCTCATCACAAATGAGATTGCCAGCTTAGGGAGTGAAGAGATGATCGATAGATTCATCATCAAGAAGATTCTAAGAGCCTTGGATGGAAAATATGATACCGTGTGCACATTGATCCAAATGATGCCCAATTACAAAGATCTCAAGCCAACGGAGGTGATTGGAAGAATTGTTGCTCATGAGATGCCACTTAAGGATAAAGAGGAACTTCACAACAAATCAAGTGGTGCCTACAAAGCCTCATGTGAAGCACCTACATCATCAAGTGAGAAACAAAACTTCAATGAAGAATTGAGCTTAATGGTGAAGAACTTCAACAAGTTCTACAAGAGTAGAAACAAAGATAGAAGCTTCAAGTCAAGGTCCTACAATGACAAAAGATCTTCTAGTCGAGAGCGAAACTGCTATAATTGTGGAAGACCCGGACACTATTCCAATGAGTGTACGGCTCCCTACAAGAGAAGAGAAGATTCTCCAAAAAGAAGAAGCAAAGAATCTCCACCAAGAGAGAGAAGGAGTAGAGATGATCGTTATGAACGAAGATACTCACGGAGAAGCAAGGATTCGGAAAGGAAGTCAAGGAGCTACACAAAACGAAGACATCAAGCTCATGTTGGTGAATGGGTATCCGGCTCCTACTCCAACAGCCACTCCGAGAGAAGTTATCACTCCGACTCCGAAGATACTCAAGATGAAGGTGTTGCCGGTCTAGCACTTGTGTCAACCAACTCCTACGACATATTTGACTCACCAAATGAAGGAATTGGAAGATGCTTCATGGCCAAAGGTCCTAAGGTAACACACCCCGAGTATGTTGATTTTAATAGTGATGAAGATGACTTGTTAGGTGATGATGATTTGCTTGTTGACAACTCTAGTGATGAATACTATGATGAAACGTCAATTAATCATGCTAATCTAGATAAAACGAATGACAATGATAAGGAGAATATTGAGGCTCTAACTAAAGAACTAAACACTCTTAAGTTAGCTCATGAAACTATCTTCGAAGATCATCGAGAACTTTTAAGAGCTCATGAGAAGTTACGCTTTGGAAAGCTCAATCTTGAGCAAGAGCATGAGTTTTTAAAAGCAATCAATGATGATCTCCACAAGAAAAGTTCTTCTTACATTGCCAAGTGTTTACTCTTGTCCACTTACATGCCTCAAGTCAAGTCTAGTAACAAGAACAAGAAAGATTCTTCCTCTAGTAGTAACAATGATCATGCTAAATCAAATATTGTTGCTTCTAGTAGTTCTCTTGATTCCACTAATGATTCTCTTAGCCAAGTTACACTTGAGCAAGAAAATAGCTTATTGAAGGGAATTATAGAGAAAGGAGTGTACAAAAGCCTTGCCGGGAGTAAGCAATTCGAGGAAATTGTGCGCAAGCAAGAAATGCACCGGAAGAATCAAGGTGTTGGTTTTGAACGAAAGTTCAATGCCAATGGAGTTGAGTGGGAAGAAGATCAATACCCCAAGATAAAGTTTGTTCCTCAACAAGAGAAGTATGATACTTCCTTCAAGGGAACACAAGCTCAAGATGATCTTCCAGCACAAGGCTATAAGCAAAAAGGCAAGGACAAGCTTCAAGAGGAAATTGATGCATTTGAAGAAGCTCCTAAGACCTTAGTCAAGTGGATTCCCAAGACCATGTCAAGTTCCACTTCATCAAGTACGACTACAACTCCAAGGATTCCCATCAAGATGGTGTGGATCCAAAAGAAGAAGAACTAGAGAGTTCTTGAGGTTGACTCCGCCAACATACTTCACTTTTATCATTTTGGCAAGAACAGGTGCAATCAACTTCCACATCTTGCACTAGTTCAAGGAGTCACAAACTCTCTTGTTGGTAAGACAAGGGACAAGGTAACCTAAAAGTTTTCATGGACATCATCTTGTGTGTGCATCACTCTATGTCTATGGATATCCTTGTTTGTTCCTTGTGGGACTAACCCATGTAGGTATTGAAAGTGCAATTCACTCAAATGGATAGCTCTAAGTGATCTACATCAACATTGAGCATCCACATCTTCAACATCTACATGAAGTCATCATCGACAAAACCCAAGGTTAGTTCATCCCTCTTAGGGGGGATATCACATCTAGGGGGAGCTTTACTCTAGGACTTGAGCTAAAGCAACTCTAAAGATGTGAACACAACAATGCTTTATGTAAAAGTGGTAACCCCACTTGAGCTTAAACGATGAGTATGACCTATGATCAAGTGTTCTCACTTGACTCCTAAGTCAATATACTCATATATAGATGACCTAGTCATCGCAAATTGCTTGATAAATGCTAGAATTGGTTGTGCATGCTTTGTCACATATTTTATTTGCCATCTTATTGTGTGAGCATGTTGGTTGCATATTTTACTCATTCGAGGACATCCACTTGTTGTTTTGATTGTTTGGTTTTATTTCCTTTTGCCAAGTGGATGGACAAGAATGCCTAAGAACCTCCTCTAGCTATCTATGCTTTTCTCGTCTCAAACTCTATTCATGCTACATCACAAAATTTGATCAAGTCAGATTCGAACCACTCTGTGTGAGGAGCGCTCGGAGTCCCCGATTCGTCATAGACTTAAACTTCCAAAACCTCTTTGTGATTCTCGGTCTGACCGATATCCTACTTTCGGTCCTACCAAGATCATTAAGTTGATCTAGGTTTTCTATCTCGGTGCAACCGATTTGAACCATTCGGTCACACCGAGTTGCAACAACTGTATACAGTTTTGCATCTCAGTGCCACCGAGTTTTTCCACTCGGTCACACCGACAGGGTCGGGCTATATATAGTCACGGGCAAAAATTTGGAAATTTCTCCAAACCCCTTCGCCCGCGCGATAGCCTGCTCTGCCAACGTGGTCTCCGGATCGTCTCCTCGCTGCCAGCCGCCTCCAGTCGCTGGTCTCCATCGCCGTCAACGGGAATCAACCCCGCCATTGCCGCCGTAGCGAGTCTCCTCCGAACTAGGGTATGGACTCGATCTTTGTGCTATTCCCCAATCCGATTCTTAGCACATTGTGATCATCATGATTCTTGCCACGTTTAAAACACTTCTATCCAGTCAATGAACTCGTAGATTAGGTTTAATTCGAAAATTTTAGGGTTAGGTTTCCGCCGAAACCATCTCGGACCCACCGAGTTGAAAAACTCGGTCCCACCGATTTGGCTTATGCCATTGCACAAGTGAGACTCGGTTTGACCGAGAATTACTTATCGGTGTGACCGATTTTGGAACTTTTTGAAACCCTAGCAGTCTCGGTGCCACCGAACTGTGACTCGGTCTGACCGAGTTCACTAGTTCAGGTGCCAAAACTGCTTCGGTATCACCGAGTTTAAAAATCGGTAGATCCGAGATGATTTCAGTGGGAAACTAAAACTAAGTTTTTGAATTATTCTTTTGCAAAAATCTCTGCATTTTGTGATGATCATCCACTCTATCTCATCTATAACCTATTCACAGGGTCAGCAGTTAGAGTTTGCAACATGTCTAATCAAAGTGATAGCTAGAATTTGTCAGAGCAGCAAGTGCAGATGAGTGAGGGCACTAGTCCCTCAAGTTCTTCAGATGATGGCTGCAGAAGTACTCCTAGCAACGTGCCAAAAGCTGCCACAACACAGAGAAAGAAGAGATCCTCAGAATCAGAGGATGAGGATTATGTGGAAAAAGAGGAAGCAACTTCCAAGAGAGTTGAGCCAGCACAGGGCACAAAGCCAGGGTTAAAGATCAAAAGACCAGCAGGCAAGCAACCTATGTCAAAGGCCAGAGCTTCAACTGAGAAGCCCACTCCCATAGAGCTAGTTGCTGCTAAAGGCAAGAAAAGAAAGGAAAGGATCAAGAAGACCGTAGCCAGAGTGCTTGGAAAGGCTTCCATCATGGAAGATGAGGAGGAACAAGAAGAGGTAGCTGCACCAGCACCAAAGGCACCCAAGCTGATGGGTGATGCCATAAGATCAGGGGTAGCTGCTTCCAAGGCCAAGCCAGCTCCAAAGCCAAAGCCCAAGAGGAATACAAGAAGCATCCCAGCTGCTGAGAAGAACAAGGCCCCAGTGCCTGCCACTGTAGAAGATGATGAAGAGCAAGTTCTCAGAAAACTCAAGCCCAAGATCCCAGACCACAATGATGCTCATCCTGTGGCTGAGGACATGAAGCTCAGGAGAGATTCAGGGCTCCGGAAGTGGAGAGAAGCAGATCCGTATGCTTCAAGGAGGAGGACTGCTGTGGACTACAGATTTCACACCAAGGAACGGCAGGACTTCTATGAGACAGTGCTGCTAGATAAGAAGCCAATTGTATGTGATATGAGATGGGTTGATTGGCAATACATCAAGGGCAACGAAGAGTACTACCCTGGAGTGTAGGACAGCTTCAAGGCATGTGGAGTAGAGGACTTTGTTGGGCAGAAGCTCACAAAGTGGAACGAGGAACTCATCATGCAGTTCTACTCCACCGCACATTTTTATTCAGATGGGAGAATTGTTTGGATGTCTGAGGGTACGAGGTACCAGTCTATAGTTGCTGAATGGGCTCAGCTGATCAATGCCCCGCAAGAGCATGAGGATGACTTGGATATCTATGCCAAGAAGAAGATGGACCACAACTCAATGTCAAACATGTACAAGGAGATTCCAAATGAAGCACTTGACACTTTCAAGTTTGGCTCAGTACACTATCTTCTGTCAGGGCTGCCAACCATCAATTGGATACTGAGGCACACCTTGTTGCCCAAGTCAGGTGCTCACAAGATGATCAGAGGCCATGCGATCAATTTGCTACATATCTTTGATGTGCCACAGAAGTTCAAGGTGATGAGCCTCATGGTAGAGACCATCAAGAGGACTGCAGCAGACCAGAAGAGGAGTTGTGGGTATGCCCCACAAATTCAGGAGCTCATCTCCAAGATGGGCACGGGCATATACTTATTGGACAAGGAACACCTGCCCATCCGTCCAGATTTTGAAGATAATCAAGTTGTCATGACTGAGAATGAACCATCGTCTGCCCAGGCACAAGCCAAGAAGGAGAAGGCAAGGAAGGAGAAAGTTGCCAAGATGCCAACTCAAGAGGAGGCATCTGAATATTTCTTGAAAACCAAACAAGAGCAGCTTGGTTACCTGATTGCATCCACCCTGCGGATTGAGAAAGGATTAGCCACCCTAACTCAGAACCAGGCAAGCCTAGAGAGGATCATAGAACAAAGGTTCTATGACTTGGATATCAAGGTGACCGAGATTCAGACTGTAGTGGAGCAGCTCCAAGATGACATGCAGGAGAGGAGAGGCAAGACTACAACTGATGCCTTTGCCAGAGTGCCACGAGGTCCGAGGTCGTCTGCAGTGCCAGTTGCTGACACCAGAGCCACCACTTCTGCACTAGCTACAGCCTCAGTTCCACCAGCTCTAGCGTCTACTTCAGCCTCGACTCCGACCACGTCTACAGAAGGCTTCGTCCTTGGAGTGCTCCGGACTCCACCACCACCTGAAGATCAAGCCTGAGTGTCGATTTAGCACTATGCATTTTCTAGGAACTTTTTGGTAACTTGTTGCCAAAGGGGGAGAAAATTTATAGATCATAGGCTTCGAGAGAGAGTGTGTTGCTTTTCTCTCTTGCTTTATTTGGTGGTTTTTCGAACTTTGTTTGCTTTTGAGTGCTTGAGTACTATGTTACTATCTGTGAGACATTGATGATCATGTGTTTGATCATAAGCTACACTTAATGCTTGCTTAATGCTATTATCCTATCTATCTTATGTGATCATTCACTATTCTTGGTGATGGGTGCATGTATTTATTTCATTCTTATCATCTTAAGCGCTCCACCAAGATGTATGTGACATGGAAGAGTAACCCATGACTCCAACTCTTTGTGTATTTGCAGTCCAAAGCAAATCTTAAATATGCACAAATTTAGGGGGAGCTCTTACTTATCACATACTTCTCAAAGCGACGATATATTTCATGCCTATTATCATTTGTCGAAGCTTTGATCTATATGTTGTCATCAATTACCAAAAAGGGGGAGATTGAAAGTGCAACTATCCCTAGGTGGTTTTGGTAATTCATAACAACATATAGCTCATTGAGCTCATGCTATTCCAAGATGATTATTTCAGGAAAGCTCAATGATTGACATGGCATGGATGTGAAAGTGGAACCCTCAAAATGCTAAGGATAAAGGATTGGCTCAAGCTCAAAAGCTCAAGACTCTTCATTTTATATTTTAGTGATCCAAGATCACATTGAGTCTTTAGGAAAAGCCAATACTATCAAGGAGGGATGAGGTGTTGCTTAATGAGCCTCTTGCTTCATGTGCTTAGTGATATGCTCCAAAAACCCTCAACTACTTTCCCATATCCACATTTGACCTAAACCCTAAGCCAAACTCGGTCCTACCGATTCTATCTATCCGGCGCCACCGAGTTTCACTTGTCATAAGCCACTGCCAAACCCTAGCAATTCGGTTCTACCGATGGGGATCTCGGTCTCACCGAGATGGGATTGCAAACTCTCTGTTTCCCTTTCGTAACTTTTCGGTCTCACCGAAAGAGCGGATCGGTCCCACCGAGATTGCAATGTAAACTCTCTGTTTCCCTTTTGTAACTTTTTGGTCTCACCGAAAGAGCAAATCGGTCCCACCGAGTTTGCCTGACCAACTCTCTTGTTAGCTAATTACCAAAATCGGTCTCACCGAGTTTGTGTAATCGGTCTCACTTAGATTACGTTATGCCCAAACCCTAACCATATCGGTCCTACCGAGTTGCATGTCGGTCCCACCGAAAATCTCTAACGGTCACTAGGTTTACCTTTTCGGTCCGACCGAGTTTGTTGATTCGGTCCCACCGAGATTGGTAAATTGTGTGTAACGGTTGGATTTTGTGTGGAGGCTATATATACCCCTCCACCTCCTCTTCATTCGTGGAGAGAGCTATCAGAACACATATACACTTCCAACTCATATGTTCTGAGAGAGAATCACCTACTCGTGTGTTGAGACCAAGATATTCCATTCCTACCATATGAATCTTGATCTCTAGCCTTCCCCAAGTTGCTTTCCACTCAAACCTTCTTTCCACCAGATCCAAATCCTATGAGAGAGAGTTGAGTGTTGGGGAGACTATCATTTGAAGCACAAGAGCAAGGAGTTCATCATCAACACACCATTTGTTACTTCTTGGAGAGATGTGTCTCCTAGATTGGCTAGGTGTCACTTGGGAGCCTCCGACAAGATTGTGGAGTTGAACCAAGGAGTTTGTAAGGGCAAGGAGATCACCTACTTCGTGAAGATCTACCGCTAGTGAGGCAAGTCCTTCGTGGGCGATGGCCATGGTGGGATAGACAAGGTTGCTACTTCGTGGACCCTTCGTGGGTGGAGCCCTCCGTGGACTCGCGCAACCGTTACCCTTCGTGGGTTGAAGTCTAGCACCATCTATCCGAACCACGGGAAAACATCCGTGTCTCCAATTGCGTTTGAATTCTCCAAACCTTTCCCTTTACATTCTTGCAAGTTGCATGCTTTACTTTCCGCTGCCAATATACTCTTTGCATGCTTGCTTGAATTGTGTGATGATTGCTTGACTTGTCCTAAAATAGCTAAAATCTGCCAAGGACTAAAATTGGGAAAAGGTTAAGTTTTTATTTGGTCAAGTAGTCTAATCACCCCCCTCTAGACATACTTTCGATCCCACACCCAGGCGCAGCCCCCGTGCCCAGCCCCCTCGCGCGGCGCTCCCGAGGGGAGGCGTTGCGATGAGGCTAGACAATGAGCTCTGGGCTCCCTGAGGTTGACGCAGCCCGGGGGCCACCCTCAGTTGTTTATCACCAGCGTGGAGCATAGCGCTTCCGCATGTGTACGGGCATAGCCGCTACTCAGCAGTGTCGCCAGCCAGCGCGGAGCATGGTGCTTCCACTAGTACGTGGGAGGGGGCTCCCCTCCGACAGGAGCCCCCGGGGCGTGTACAGCCCCACCCTGACACGTGGCCGGCACGGTAGGGCTAGGTGAGGTGTATCTGGGCACCCGTGAGCCAGCGCGGGACTCACGGGGCCCTACCTCTAGGAGGGTTGTGCCTGGCACTGGGCCTTATCTTGGGCAACGTTCCTGCAAACTTGGTTAGATGCCGGCACTCTACGTCCTCGAGTCCCGGCCCTCGAGCTTGTCTCAGCCGTCGCTGGTATGCCAGGTCGCGATGCCGTGGACATAGTCAGAGGGTGACGGCCGGAGATCCATTAAGAGCCCTGAGTCGCGATGCTCAGGTACCCCCCCTTTAACGTGCAAGTGGTTGACATGGAGAAGAAGAGGTGCCGTGGGCAGGCATCAAGTAATCAAGCATGATGGGCGAATGCATAACCGGAAATAAACGCAAGGGAGATACATGCCACTGGGCCTGGCCCGATCGACTTGGGGATGATGCAGCCCTAGGGGCGCCCCCAACAAAGTAAGCTAACGACATGAAATAAAGGGATACACGCCGCAGGGACGGACCCACGCGGCCTGGGAATGATGCAGCCCTGGGAGGGCGCTCCCAGCTGAGAATGAAACTGGTAAGATGTCACCTGAGGGTGTCGCGGGTGAGCGGGTGTTGGTGCATCAGACTCGGGAGGCCGCGGAAGCCGATCCTCACGAGCCCCCAGGCCCAGGGGCCTCGGGAGGCTCCGGAGGCACTAGAAGTTCTTCGTGAATCGCCTCCATCTCCGCCAGGGCCGCGGAATGCCTGTCTTCTTGAGCCTCCATGATGCTCCTCATGAGGCGCTGGCGCGTAGCAACCACGCTCGGCAGGCCGTAAGGCATGCGAATGTAGCTGTGGGGCAGACCCCGGCAGCGCCCCACTCGCGAGGGCCAGAGGCGCTCCATCGTAGCGGCTTGGTTGAGCCCTGGCACATCGACGCAGACGCGCAGCTCACCATCCTCGCCTGGATGGGGAGCCGCAGCCGGCAGACGGCGGCAACCTCTCACGATCCTTGATTCCTGTAGTTCTTGAATGGCTTTGTCGACGAACTCCTGCGGGTCTGACCTTCCTCGCCTTGCTCCTTCTTGAGGGAAACGTGCTTCGAAACACGCCTCCATGTGGTGCCCAAGCGCCTCCCTCATGACCCTGGCCAGGTCGGAGGCCCTCCAGGGGAGAGCCCCCGAGCCCTGCACGAGGAGGGCGCCGGGCGCGCTTTCCTATGCGATGGAAGGAGGCTCCCCTCGGGCAGGCGCGGGCCCTGAGGGGCCTGCCTCCCGAGAGGCTGGTCCGGACGATGTCTTCTTCTTCTTGGGGGTGGCCTCGGGAAGCCTCCTGCTCCCGCGATCCGGGTCTTCCAGTGACGTGGCCTGAAAGGCTCGCTCCAGGGAACACACTAAATCCCTCTCTTCGCAGGGCACCGTGATGACTCTGCCACTCCCTGGCATCTTGAGGACGTTGTAGCCATGGTGAGTCACGGCCATGGACTTGGCTAGCACAGGGTACCCGAGGATGGCGTTGTACGGTAGGCGGATGTGGGCGACGTCGAAGTCGATGAGCTCAGTGCGGTAGTTGTCGCGTGCCCCGAAGGTGACAGGGAGGCGGACCTGCCCAATCGGGACCGTGGAGCCGTCGGTGATTCCGGAGAAGGGCTTGGTTGGCTGAAGTTGGTCGTAGGGCACTTGGAGATTGTTGAACATTTCCACGGACGGGACGTTGAGCCCTGCCCCACCATCGATGAGGGTCTTGGTGACTAGTACATTGCTGATGACTAGGGAGCAGAGCATCAGGAGGACGCCAGCTGTGGCCGCACACTTGAGTTGATCCGTTGAGCTGAACGTGATGGCGCACGCCGACCACTTGAGAGGACGCGTTGCTTCGAGCCTGGGGAGGGCTGCGTTCACCTCGCGAGCAAACTGCTTGAAGATGCGTTGGGAGGCTGTGACTTGAGCTCCACCCAGGATGCAGGCGATTGTGCGTGGCTCCTGGAAGCCCCCATCCCCCTCGTCTTGATGGCGGTCCTCGTTCCTCCTTGGTTGAGGCAGCAGTGGGGGGAGGCCTGCGTTGCCTTGTGGGCGATCCTCAACAGGCTGATGATGAAGCTATGTACCTAGGGTAGGGGCACGGACCCATCCTAAAAAAGCCCCACCCAAGGACATCCCTAGAATGAGCCACCTCTCAAACAACTGGAAGGCATCCCACTCGACGGGGTCAAGACACTCGACCAAAGAACAACCACTCGACCATGAAGCCAGAAGACCTAAAGTCACTCCGCAGGCAAACGGTCGGGCATTAAGTAGTCGTTATGGTTATTATAGCACTTTATTAGGGGCGTTACCAGTAACGCCCCACCTTAAATGTACCTTAAATCCTGCATTACTGAGGGCAGGAGAGGGCCGGCGAACTCTATATAAGCCACCCCCTCCTCAGTATGGAGGGTTCGCACCCTTGTTATCTACACACGCATAATCCAATCGACCGCCTCCGGGCACCGAGACGTAGGGCTGTTACTTCCTCCGAGAAGGGCCTGAACTCGTAAACCTTGCGTGCTTACAACTTCCCAATAGCTAAGGTCTAGCCTCTTCATACACACCCCCCTACCTCACTGTCAGACTTAGAACCACGACAGTTGGCGCCCACCGTGGGGCATTAGTCTTAGCGCCTAATTGGAGAAGTTGCGATTTTTCTGATCCATTTGATCATGGTTTCCTGCGGAGTTTTGGCAGAGGGCCGCGAGATCCGTCTCGGCGTGCTCACCTTCATCGCTGACGACTCCTCCTGGCTCCAGGAGGCGCCGCTCGACATCGACGCGCTCCCCGTCCACGGTGCGACGCACTTCCGCGCGTGTGTTCGTGGTGTCCTCCTGTGGCAGCCGTCGACCCAATATCGGTCGGCCCCCGTGTTGTCTCCCCGCCCCGTCTCCCACCAGCGCAAGCGCTCAGGTCGGTCGAGACTCCAGCGATGGGTGAGGCACGCCGTGGCCCGCCAGTCGGCGGCCCCACAAGTCGCGGCAATCGAGCCCGACGAATCCCTCTGCGGCCTGTTCGATCTGTCGACTGGCTCCGCGGAGACCGCATCTGAGTGCGATAGCAGCAACCCTTTGGCTGAGGTTCTGGCGGTCGAAGGGACACACAGTCCTCCCGGATTCCATCGCGCTGATGGTGGTGCGGATAGAGGCGATCCGTCGCATCCCCACGACGAGTACCTCCCCGAACCTCTTACGTCATTGCAACGAGAGGAGCTTCACCGCCGGAACATGGACGCGCTCCACACTCCTATTGTTGGAGAAACCCCCGAGGCCCGGGCCTTGGAGGACGCGCGCTTGGCTAACCTGGCCGAGCGCACTCGACTGGACAATCTACAGCGAGTACTCGATGAGCAAGCGCGTCAGCGGGCTCCCGAGTCCAGTCGACGACAGCAAGCTCCCGAATCCAGTCGACGTCAGCTCTTCCCGCCGCCGCAGGTATACCGAACTCCAGTTCAGAATTTGGCCACCGCGGCCCGCATAGCAGAGTCAATTCAGCCCTCCAAGTCGGAGGCTGGCAGGGGCTTGTTGCAGATCAGAGCATTGCTCCGAGCGGCAGGAAATCAGAATTCCGCCGTCTCTTAGTCGCGGAACAGGATCCACAGTCGATCTGTTGCAACAGAAACTGTCCAGTCGGCTCACAGCCCGAGATCGCCCCCGAGGCGTGAGGGACATGGAGACTGGCACGATCAGTACAGGAGAAATGAGCAGTATGATCACCGACCCGGCCGTGATGATCGACGTTGAGTGCCATCCCCTCCCCCGAGGAGTGGGTCATATGCACCTCGACATCGAGATGACAGGCGCCCCCATAATGTTGGGCAGAGGATCCCAGTCGACCCCAGGGACCCAGGCTTTGACGCGAGATCCATCCTCGTTCAAGGTTTGGTGGACAGGAACAGGGCTCATCGAGAGGGCCACAACAGAGATACGCCCACCGGCAGCAGGGCACATGCTTCGGGGCCTGAATGTTTCAGTCGAGCCATCAGGGCCGCGGTGATCCCTCCCAACTTCAGGCTGGCGGCTGGAGTCAACAAGTTCACCGGTGAATCCAAGCCCGACACATGGCTCGAAGATTACCGAGTTGCTGTGCAGATTGGCGGTGGCAATGATGAGGTGGCCATGAAGCATTTACCTCTCATGTTGGAAGGCTCAGCCAGAGCATGGCTGAATCAGTTGGCACCCGGCAGCATTTACACTTGGGAGGACCTCGCCCGAGTGTTTATCACAACCTTCGAAGGAACGTGCAAGCGCCCTGCAGGCCTTACAGAGTTGCGGTCTTGCGTACAGAAGCCGAATGAAACACTGAGGGAATACATCCATAGGTGGATCACACTGCACCACTCGGTCGAGAACGTGCCAGACCATCAAGCAGTTTGTGCTTTCAAGGAAGGCGTCAAATACAGAGAGTTGAATCTGAAGTTCGGTCGAACTGGAGAGATGTCCCTGAATCGGATGATGGAGATTGCCACCAAGTACGCTAATGGTGAAGACGAGGATCGACTCCGAAGTGGCAAACTCAAATCAGTCGCCCAAGAAACCGGAGGAAACTCCAGTCGGAAGCAGAAGCGGAAGGCCGAGCCAGCCGCCCCTGGGGAGGCCCTGGCTGTGGCCCGGGGAAACTTCAAGGGGAAACCCAAGGGCACATGGAAGCCCAAGAAAGTTAAGGATCAGGATGGGTATGATGTTTTGGACCTGCCATGTCACATCCACACCAAGAAAGATGAAGAGGGTAATTTTATGTTCCCAAAGCATACCACTCGACAGTGCCGGCTCCTGATCCAGCAGTTTTAGGGCAAGCAGCCCAAGGATAAGGAAAAGGAACCAGACAGAGTTGAGGACAAGGATGATAGTGACGATGGATACCCCCAAGTCAATTCCACCTTGATGATTTTCACTGATGTCGAAAGCAAAAGTCGACTGAAAGTCATTAACCGTGAGGTGAACATGGTTGCACCGGCAACACCTAGTTACCTCAAGTGGTCTTAGACCGCGATCACATTCGACCAGTCTGATCACCCGACGCACATTGCCACCCCAGGGAGGCAAGCTTTGGTGCTCGACCCAGTCGTCGAAGGCACTCGACTGACCAAGGTCCTGATGGATGGCGGCAGTGGCCTGGACATACTGTATGCTGAAACTTTGAAAGGAATGGGCATTCCGATGTCCAGACTCAGCACCAGTAACATGAGCTTCCACGGAGTCATTCCTGGGAAGAAAGTCGAGTCACTCGGCCAGATTGCTCTCGATGTGGTTTTTGGCGATTCAAAGAATTACCGCAAGGAAAATTGACATTTGAGGTTGTGGACTTCCAGAGTGCTTATCACGCCATTTTGGGCAGGCCAGCTTACGCACGCTTCATGGCTCGACCATGTTACGTGTATCTTAAATTAAAGATGCCTGGCCCCAAAGGTGTCATCACTGTTACGGGCAACCGGAAGAAAGCAGAAGAGTGTTTTCAGAAGGGATCAAAGATCGCTGACGCTCAGATGGCAGTGGTCGAGCTGAAAGAGTACCAAAAGACTGCCGATCCGAGTGAATTGCTGCGAGCTAAGAAGCCTGCCTCCGAGTCAGCTTTTCAGTCGGCTGGTGAAACAAAGACAGTCCACATTCACCCGACCGACCCCGACGCTGCTCCGACTCACATCTCGACGACGCTCGACTCCAAATAGGAAGAAACGCTCATCCAGCTCCTCCGTGAGAACTGGGACATCTTCGCATGGAAACCCTTTGACATGCCTGGAGTTCCCACGGGGCTGGCTGAGCACCGTCTGCGAGTCGACCCAAAGTTCAAGCCCGTGAAGGAACATCTTCGACGGTCCGCCGTCCAGAAGAAGCAAGCCATTGGCGAGGAAGTGGCTCGGCTCTTAGCAGCTGAGTTCATCCGAGAGATTTACCACTCCGAGTGGCTTGCCAATGTCGTCATGGTCCCCAAGAAGGACAAGTCACTCCGCATGTGCATCGATTTCAAACATATCAATCGGGCCTGCCTGAAAGATCATTTTCCTCTCCCTCGCATCGACCAAATAGTCGACTCAACTGCGGGATGCGAGAGATTGTCTTTTCTAGATGCCTATTCCGGGTACCATCAGATCCGTCTGTATGGGCCCGACGAGATCAAAACAACTTTCATCACTCCATTCGGATGCTTCTGTTACGTCACCATGCCATTCGGCCTCAAGAACGCCGGAGCCACATTCATGAGAATGATCCAGAAGTGTTTACTCACTCAAATCAGTCGGAATGTGGAGGCATACATGGATGATATTGTGGTCAAGTCCCGGAAAGGTTCCGACCTATGGGCTGACCTTGCCAAAACCTTTGCCAACCTCAGGAGGTATGATATCAAGCTCAATCGATCAAAGTGCACTTTCGGGGTTCCAGGTGGAAAGTTACTCGGTTTTCTCGTTTCCGAACGGGGGATCGATGCCAATCCTGAAAAAATTGGCACCATACTCCGGATGAAGCGTCCTGTACGCATGCACAATGTCCAAAAGCTTACAGGCTGCTTGGCCGCTTTAAGTCGATTCATTTCTCGACTCGGTGAAAAGGCGTTGCCTCTTTACCGACTGATGAAGAAGTCTGACAAGTTCGAGTGGACTCCAGAAGCTGATGCACCGTTTGCAGAGCTCAAAGCTCTGCTCTCCACCCAGCCGGTGCTTGCTGCCCCAATCAGCAAAGAGCCTCTGCTGCTTTACATTGTAACCACAGGACAAGTTGTCAGTACAATACTTACGGTCGAGCGGGAAGAGGAAGGAAAGGCCTTCAAAGTTCAACGCCCAGTATATTATGTGTCTGAAGTTTTGACCCCTTCAAAACAAAGATACCCCCACTACCAGAAGCTTGTATATGGGATTTATATGACCACGAAGAAAGTTGCACATTATTTCTCTGACCACTCCATTACAGTCGTCAGCAACGCCCCACTATCAGAGATCCTGCATAACAGAGACGCAACTGGTCGAGTGGCCAAGTGGGCGATTGAACTCCTTCCCTTAGATATCAAGTTTGAAGCAAAGAAGGCTATCAAGTCCCAAGCAATCGCGGATTTCATCGCCGAGTGGATTGAACAGCAACTTCCGACTCAAGTTCACTCGGAGCACTGGACCATGTTCTTCGATGGATCCAAGATGCTGAATGGTTCGGGCGCGGGAGTAGTCCTAGTCTCCC
Organism: Triticum monococcum; assembly: GCA_034509565.1. Taxonomy (NCBI): domain Eukaryota; kingdom Viridiplantae; phylum Streptophyta; class Magnoliopsida; order Poales; family Poaceae; genus Triticum; species Triticum monococcum. Next base: position 744,408,086 of record CM067843.1, on the reverse strand, counting down.
CCTGAGGAGATAAGCTCAGATATGTTCTCCAGATTCACTTCGATTCCTCCAATAACGAAGCAGAGTATGAGGCACTTTTGTATGGGTTGCGCATGGCCATTTCACTCGGCGTCCGTCGCCTCATGGTCTATGGCGACTCAGATTTGGTGGTTAATCAAGTGATGAAGGAGTGGGACGTCAGGAGTCCGGCAATGACTGGGTATTGCAATGCAGTGCGAAAGCTAGAAAAGAAATTCGAGGGGTTAGAGCTTCATCACATCCCCCGACTGAAAAATCAGGCAGCTGACGATTTGGCAAAGATAGGCTCCAAGAGAAGCCATTCCCAGCAACTTGTTCTTGGAACACATTCACTCACCGTCAGTCCAAGAGGATCCTTTCACAGAAGAAGCCCCGCAGCCGAAAAGTGCCACAGATCCGACTGAAGTTGAAGTACCTGCAGTGGTCGACCTAATCATGGAAGTCTTGGCAATCACCCCTGACTGGACAATACCATACATCGCGTATATCCTAAGGAAAGAACTCCCGGAAGACAAGGAGGAGGCTCGACAGATCGTCCGCCGATCCAAGGCCTTCACAGTCATAAGGGGACAGCTGTATAGAGAGAGCGCGACTGGAGTCGGTCAGAAATGCATAACACCAGAAGAGGGTCAGATAATCCTTAATGATATCCACTCGGGGACCTGTGGTCACCATGCGTCCTCTCGGACTATTGTGGCTAAAGCATACCGAGCTGGATTTTACTGGCCAAGAGCAAATGAGATGGCAAAAGAGATAGTCGACAAGTGTGAAGGGTGCCAGTTCTACTCCAACATGTCGCACAAGCCTGCATCAGCCCTGAAGACCATTCCACTCGTCTGGCCCTTTGCCGTTTGGGATTGGACATGGTTGGTCCACTAAGAACGGGCAGGAGTGGATTCACTCATGTGCTTGTGGCAGTCGACAAATTTACCAAATGGATCGAAGCTAAGCCCATCAAGAACCTCGATGCTTGCACTGCTATCAGTTTCATCAGAGGGTTCACATTCAGATATGGAGTCCCGCATAGCATCATCACTGATAACGGGTCAAACTTTGATTCGGACAAGTTCGGAGCTTTTTGCGCCTCTCAAGGCACACGAGTCGACTACGCATCGGTCGCCCATCCCCAGTCGAATGGACAGGCTGAGAGAGCGAATGGTCTAATTCTCAAAGGGCTAAAGCCTCGATTGATGCGCGATCTCAAGCACGCGGCAGGCGCTTGGGTCGACGAGCTTCCGTCAATTCTGTGGGGATTAAGGACCACCCCTAACCGGTCGACTGGAAGAACTCCATTCTTTCTGGTTTATGGAGCTGAAGCAGTCCTGCCGAGTGATCTTCTTCATAATGCACCCCGAGTTGAACTTTGCACCGAAGATGAAGCAGAACAGGCCCGGCAAGACGTAGTCGACCTCTTAGAAGAAGAAAGGGAGATGGCCATGATCACATCGACCATTTATCAGCAAGACTTGCGCCGTTTTCACGCCCGGAATGTGAAAAGTCGAGCCTTCCAAGAAGGAGATCTGGTCCTCCGAGTGGATCAACAGAAGCCACACAAACTTGCTCCTACTTGGGAAGGCCCCTTCATAGTCACCAGAGTCTTCCACAATGGAGCATACCACCTCTACAATGTCGATCGCCAGATTGACGAGCCACGAGCTTGGAACGCGGAACTGCTCCGCCCCTTTTACACCTAAGTTCTCCCTTAGATGAGATGTAATAAAAAATAATTTCTATAGTTCATTTTTATCAAAGACAAGAGTGTTCCAATAATGGCTGTCACTTTGTTTGCATACAAAACCCCCCAGTGGGTGACTTGGCTGCGAATCCGTATCGCCTAAGTTTGAAAAAATCCTACCGAGTGGAGAGCAATCCTCCCACTCGGGGGCTTAGCTGCAGTTCAGTACTCGCCTAAGTTCTCCCACTCGGAAACTTAGCTGCAGACAAGTACTCGCCTAAGTTTGAAAAAATCCTACCGAGTGGAGAGCAATCCTCCCACTCGGGGGCTTAGCTGCAGTCCAGTACTCGCCTAAGTTCTCCCACTCGGAAGCTTAGCTGCAGTCAAGTACTCGCCTAAGTTTGAAAAAATCCTACCGAGTGGAGAGAAATCCTCCCACTCGGGGGCTTAGCTGCAGTCCAGTACTCGCCGAAGTTCTCCCACTCGGAAACTTAGCTGTAGTCAAGTACTCGCCTAAGTTTGAAAAAATCCTACCGAGTGGAGAGCAATCCTCCCACTCGGGGGCTTAGCTGCAGTCCAGTACTCGCCTAAGTTCTCCCACTCGGAAGCTTAGCTGCAGTCAAGTACTCGCCTAAGTTTGAAAAAATCCTACCGAGTGGAGAGCAATCCTCCCACTCGGGTGCTTAGCTGTAGTCCAGTACTCGCCTAAGTTCTCCCACTCGGAAACTTTGCTACAGTCAAACACTCGCCTAAGTTTGAAAAAATCCTACCGAGTGGAGAGCAATCCTCCCACTCGGGGGCTTAGCTGCAGTCTAGTACTCACCTAAGTTCTCCCACTCGGAAACTTAGCTGCAGTCAACCACTCGCCTAAGTTTGAAAAAATCCTACCGAGTGGAGAGCAATCCTCCCACTCGGGGGCTTAGCTGTTGTCCAATACTCGCCTAAGTTCTCCCACTCGGAAGCTCAGCTGCGGTCGAGCACTCGCCTAAGTTTGAAAAAATCCTACCGAGTGGAGAGCAATCCTCCCACTCGGGGGCTTAGCTGCAGTCCAGTACTCGCCTAAGTTCTCCCACTCGGAAGCTTAGCTGCAGTCAAGTACTCGCCTAAGTTTGAAAAAATCCTACCGAGTGGAGAGCAATCCTCCCACTCAGGGGCTTAGCTGCAGTCCAGTACTCGCCGAAGTTCTCCCACTCGGAAACTTAGCTGCAGTCAAGTACTCGCCTAAGTTTGAAAAGATCCTACCGAGTGGAGAGCAATCCTCCCACTCGGGGGCTTAGCTGCAGTCTAGTACTCGCCTAAGTTCTCCCACTCGGAAGCTTAGCTGCAGTCAAGTACTCGCCTAAGTTTGAAAAAATCCTACCGAGTGGAGAGCAATCCTCCCACTCGGGGGCTTAGCTGCAGTCCAGTACTCGCCTAAGTTCTCCCACTCGGAAACTTAGCTACAGTCAAACACTCGCCTAAGTTTGAAAAAATCCTACCGAGCGGAGAGCAATCCTCCCACTCGGGGGCTTAGCTGCAGTCTAGTACTCGCCTAAGTTCTCCCACTCGGAAACTTAGCTGCAGTCAAGCACTCGCCTAAGTTTGAAAAAATCCTACCGAGTGGAGAGCAATCCTCCCACTCGGGGGTTTAGCTGCAGTCCAATACTCGCCTAAGTTCTCCCACTCGGAAGCTTAGCTGCGGTCGAGCACTCGCCTAAGTTTGAAAGAATCCTACCGAGTGGAGAGCAATCCTCCCACTCGGGGGCTTAGCTACAGTCCAGTACTCGCCTAAGTTCTCCCACTCGGAAGCTTAGCTGCAGTCAAGTACTCGCCTAAGTTTGAAAAAATCCTACCGAATGGAGAGCAAACCTCCCACTCGGGGGCTTAGCTGCAGTCCAGTACTCGCCTAAGTTCTCTCACTCGGAAACTTAGCTGCAGTCAAGCACTCGCCTAAGTTTGAAAAAATCCTACCGAGTGGAGAGCAATCCTCCCACTCGGGGGCTTAGCTGCAGTCCAATACTCGCCTAAGTTCTCCCACTCGGAAGCTTAGCTGCGGTCGAGCACTCGCCTAAGTTTGGAAAAACCCTACCGAGTGGAGAGCAACCTCGCACTCGGGGACTTAGCTGCAGTCCAGCACTCGTTTAAATACAAGACCAAAGTCCCACACGATAGATCAATACCACGAAGATATTCAGCAAGAAGTCAAGTTCGGATAAAGCCTAAAAGGCCCCAGACCTCAAATCAAAGTACTCGAGCCCTCGGCTCGGCAGAGTTTAAATGGTTACAAATCCACTCGGCATTCCGAGGAAAATTTAAGGAGAAGCATAAAAGTTTTTCATTCCTCGGGTGGAGGACTGGCAGGGGCGACGAACTCATCCAGGTCGATTCCGTCCGCAATACGGGTGGCAGCAGCAATAAAGGTCTCCATGAAGTATTGAAAGTTGTGCCTCTTGGTATTGGCGACTTGGATGGCGGCCAGCTTCTCTTCTCGCGCCTCCTTGCAATGGACGCTGACTAAAGATAGAGCCACATCAGCGCCGCACCGAGCAGAAGACTTCTTCCACTCCTGCACTCGGTCAGGGATTCTGTCAAGTCGAGTCATCAGAGACTCGAGATCGTTCTGGAGCGTAGACTCTGGCCAAAGTGTCGGGTCGATCCGCGACATGGCAACCTTCAGCCGAGCCAAGTAATCCACGGCGCCATCGATACGAGATTCCAGTCGGAGCAGATTCATGGCAGCGTCATCATTCACTGGAGAATTGATTGGGTCCAAACCCGTTTCAATCCGCCCAGTCTCCTCTTCAAAGTTCTGGAAAAACTCTGCATACACGACCCAAGGATAAGTCAATTCTCACAGACTGAGTCGACACAAAAGAAAACCAGTCAGAATTGAATGCGCACCTTCAAGCTTGATGTACAACTTCTTGGCGAGGCTCCTCAAGTAGCTCTCCAGGTCGTCCCTCCTGCGAGCGACGCCTTCCATCTGCTCGCTCAGGGAGAGGTTCTCCTTCTTCCAACGCGAGCACTCCCTGTTGGCTTCATTCAGAGAGGTCTTCAGCCTAGTATTCTCATCTTCTATTTGGCTGACCGAAGCCAGCTTCTGTTCAGCCAGAGCAATCTTGTTGTCAGCCTCCTTGTGGGCAGCAGCCAAGTCCCGATCCTTCTTCGCCAGGGCCTCGCTCAGTTCTCCTGCAAAAGAAACGATGATTGGTTCAGAAACAGCAGAAGGGTACTCAAGCCTAAAAACAAAACCAGTCGACAAAGTCGTCTTACCAGCAATGCCATCTCTGACCTTCTGCAGCTCTGTTCTGGCCAGCTCCAGATCGAGGTTCAGTTGAATCCGCTGCTTCTCCAACTCAGTATAGCAAGATGCAAGTTCACAGGATTTCTGTAAAAGGAAAAATCAGTCGACAGACATCCAAGATAAGTTGCTTCCGAGTAACTGAGAAAAAAAGATGACGTTTCTAAGACTACAACCGAATCAAAAACATTCAACAGTAGTCTCGGGGACTACACCCAGTGGGTGCACTCAACGTGCCCCCACTGGTTCAAAAAAAACAAAAAAAGAGCGAAAAGTCGACTGTCCGCAGTCGACCGGATACAGATCCATTCGACATGGCCTGACCAGACCAAGAAAAGGAATACAGATACAGAAACACAATGTAAAGACTACAGTCGACTACCAGCAGTCCACCGTAGTCTCAGGGACTACACCCAGTGGGTGCACTCAGCGTGCCCCCACTAGTCCAAGAAGGGGTAAACACACCCAACGGGTGTACAGATACAAAGATCTTCAAAAAAAAGGGGGAGAAAGACTCTTCAAACGATCAAGTGTCAAGTCGACTGACCTGGACGTTGCTCTGAAGCGCCGAACTTGCGTCATAGGCTGTCTGGCTGCCTCCCGAGCCTTCTTCGCCTGCTCCATCATGACCCCCGCCTGGTGTATAGCCTCCTTCGCAGCAGCCACTTCGTCCTCAGGGACGGGGTATGCGACAAAAAGCAAAGTTGGATCTGCAGTCGACGCCGAAGGCTGCGCACTCGACAGAGGATTGGCAAAAGTCACAGAAGCCCGAGGGGCGTCGCCACCATCCCGAGCCATGGTCTCAGGCGCCGGAGTAGGCTGGGGAGTCCTGTCAGCCGACGACCTCTTGGTCCTCCTCATCCTCAGCGGTTCGTTGTCGTCGTCATCCGGGAGGTCGATAACATGAGGGGCTGCAAGGGAAACTTTCAATCGACCAAAATCGCAAGAAATGACCAGTCGACTCAAAAACAGGACGTCAGTAATCGTACCAGGGTTGGAGGTAACAGCGTCCCCCATCTCTTGGTCGTCGTCCTTCGCAGAGACCTCAGAGGTAGCAGCGCTGCAAATTTCGAAAAGTCAGTCAGTTGGCTCAATGAATCGACCAAGGATCCGTCCACGGTCGACGAAGGAAAACAAGATTTATTACCCGGAAATGATAGGGACGGCTATCTTCATCTTGGACAGAGCCTTGGGCGGCTTGGACAGCGTCGTGCGTGGTTGCTTGGAGACCTTCCCAGTCGGTGTTGGAGAAGAAGTCCGACGGCGTTTTGACGACGGCCCAACGGAGGCAGTCGCCTTGCCACCTTCCTGCGCCGGGTCGTGTGCGAGCTTGGATCGCCTCTCCGGGCGGGGGGGTTCGACCTCCTCCTCCTCCTCTTCGCTGGAGAAGATGTCATCGCCTCCCTCTCCTTCACCATCAGACTCCCACTCGCCTTGGTCATCCCCGCTCTCGCCTCCGCTCCCTTCCCCTTCCTCAGTCGACCCCTGTGCCCCGTTGGGCGTCGAGTACATCTCAGTGGTCTCCTGGAAAACAGCAGACAAAACGAAAGTCAATTGACCTACTCAAAAGAAGACCAACGCAGAAAACGAAGATTTCAGTCGGGAGCATAAAGACATACCTGGTCAACCTCGTACGAATTGTCGAGTGGAATGACCCTCCTGGCTCCTCGGGGGTTGTCTCTGTTCCCTGTGATGCTCGACAACCACCCCTCCAACATATCATCGGTGACCTCCTCCGGGTGGATCCGAGTGGTGTCCTCGAGGCCGGAGTACAGCCACATCGGGTGGTCACGAGCCTGGAGCGGTTGGATTCGCCTCTTGAGGAAGACTTCCAGCAGATCCATTCCCGTCACACCCTCGCGGACAAGTTCAACCACTCGACCCGCCAGTACCTTGACCTGGGCTTTTTCTTCCGGCGTCACCTTCAGAGAAGCAGGCTTTTCGGCTCGGTCGAGAGAGAAAGGCGGGAGACCAGTCGACTGCCCTGGAGTCACCTGGTCCTGGCAGTAGAACCAAGTCGCCTGCCAACCGCGGACCGACTCCGGGAAAGTGATGGATGGGAAATAGCTCTTCCCCCTCGTTTGGATCGCCAAGCCCCCACACAACTGGATCACTTGCGTCTTCTCATCACTCGACTTGGCCTTCTTGACCGACTGAGAGCGACAAGTGAAAATGTGCTTGAAAAGCCCCCAGTGTGGGCGGCAACCCAGGAACGCCTCACACATAGAAATGAAAGCGGCGAGGTAGACAATGGAGCTTGGGGTAAAGTGATGGAGCTGCGCTCCAAAGAAGTTCAAGAAGTTTCGGAAGAAAGAATGGGGCGGCAGAGAAAACCCTCGGTTAATATGAGTGGCCAGAAGCACGCACTCACCGTCACGAGGTTGAGGTTCGATCTCTCCCCCCGGAAGACGCGCGGTTTTGTGGGGAATGGCTCCCCCCTCAACCATGTCGTTGAGATCCTCTTGCCGGAGCACCGATGGCATCCAGTCGCCCTGGATCCAACCTTTGGGCAGGGCCGTCCTGGAGGAAGATCAGCCGCGCGCAGACTTCTTCCCCTTCCCCGCGGCCGCCGCCTTCTTCGCACGCTCCAGAGCGGTCGTCTTGCCCTTCAACATCGTCGCCGGCGAGATCTCGAACAGGTTTCAGTGGTTGGGCAAGAGCGAAGGCAGCGGAAGAGGTTACGAAGAAAGAGAGGAAGAAGGAGAAGGGAAGAGCACGCGCACTGTTGGGGGACTCCGAGCCGGTAACTTATAAGGGGCCGCTTCCGAGTGGCTGACCAGTAGGCCCAGGCTATCCAGTCAAATCCCACAGCAGGCGCGCGTGTAGTACGTGGTGAAAAAGGCGACGCGAAGATCGAGGAGCCTTCGCATTGTCACTTCCGATTACTGCGGCCGCCCCCGTTCCGCGCGCTTCCCAAAAAATCCGAATCCCATGATATCCGCTGGCTGCAGAACAATTTGTCAAAACAGAAAACCCCACGCGCACCGGCGCTCGGTACATCACAGGTAAAGAAATCCACTCGACGAAAGGCCTGGAACGGATCAAGGCGACTGAAAGAGGTTGATGACGTCATCCGTGACGGTCGACCCAGAACGAAGCACTCATATAACCCGAAGAATCAGTCGGAAAGGTCACCAACCCTTTTTCACTCTAGCCTCGATCCATTCGGGGGCTAATGATGAAGATATGTACCTAGGGTAGGGGCACGGACCCATCCTAAAAAATCCCCACCCAAGGACATCCCTAGAATGAGCCACCTCTCAAACAACTGGAAGGCATCCCACTCGACGGGGTCAAGACACTCGACCAAAGAACAACCACTCGACCATGAAGCCAGAAGACCTAAAGTCACTCCGCGGGAAAACGGTCGGGCATTAAGTAGTCGTTATGGTTATTATAGCACTTTATTAGGGGCGTTACCAGTAACGCCCCACCTTAAATGTACCTTAAATCCTGCATTACTGAGGGCAGGAGAGGGCCGGCGAACTCTATATAAGCCACCCCCTCCTCAGTATGGAGGGTTCGCACCCTTGTTATCTACACACGCATAATCCAATCGACCGCCTCCGGGCACCGAGATGTAGGGCTGTTACTTCCTCCGAGAAGGGCCTGAACTCGTAAACCTTGTGTGCTTACAACTTCCCAATAGCTAAGGTCTAGCCTCTTCATACACACCCCCCTACCTCACTGTCAGACTTAGAACCACGACAGCTGATCCCTCTAGTCCCCCTCGCGAGGCAGGTCTCACCAGCGGTCCTCGCAAGGCTGATCACGCCATCCTTGGCGCGGGCCACGGTCTTCCAAGCGTCCTACGTTCCTTCCTCCTCCTCGGCCGTAGCCCCGATCGGCGCGGTCGGGACGACGGCCGATCCTTCCTTCTCGCACGGTGCGGAGTTCTTGGCATTCGTTGGTGTTGTGGGTGTGGGGGTCATGGTACACACAGTACCGGCTGCCCCTGGTGGACTCAGGCAGATCTTTGCCCCGCTTGGTGTCGGGTTCTGCTGTAAGCACGGCAGCCCCCTTGCGCTTCACGTCCTTGGTCTTGGGCTTCTTCTCCTCTGGTTCTGCGGCAGGCAGCTCAAGGAGGGAGAGGCGTCCCTCCTCAGCCCTGGCGCACTTGGTCGCCAGGTTGAACAGCTCCAGGGAGGTGCACAGGTCTTCATGCATCGCCAGCTCCTCCATCTTGACGTCGCGCACGCCATCGGAGAAGGCCGAGATGATGGCCTCCTCGGACACCTTGGGGATCTTGAGGCGCGCACTGTTGAAGCGCTGGATGTACTTTTGCAGGGTCTCTCCGGGTTGTTGCTTGATGCGGCGCATGTCGCTCACGGCGGGCGGCCGGTCGCGAGTACCTTGGAAGTTGGCGATGAAGCGGGTGCGCATCTGGTCCCAGGAAGAGATCGTGCCTGGAGCCAGATTCAGGAGCCAGGTGCGAGCTCCTTCCTTGAGCGCCATGGGGAACCAGTTCACCATGACCTTTTCGTCCCCGCTGGCAGCTTCGATGCCCAGCTCATAGAGCTGGAGGAACTCTGCAGGGTCAGTCATGCCATCGTAACGAGGAGGCAGGTCTGGCTTGAATTTGCCGGGCCACGCGACGCTATGCAGCTCGGTGGTGTAGGCATGGCAGCCTGCGGTGGCCACGACAGGCCTTGGCTGGTGGAGAGCTTGGTCTTGCAGGTCCCCACGCGCTGCCGCTAGGAGCAGTGCGGGGTCTTGGCATGCCGGAGCTAGAGCGGGGTCGCGGCGTGCTGGAGCAGGGAGCGCCCGGGCAGCCCCTTGTGGGCGTGGGATCTCTTGGCAGCTCCGTTCTTGCTGTGCTGGCGCCTGACGGGGCGGGTTCCGCCCAGGGGCCACGCGCCTTGGAGCCATGGCGTCTTCTTGGAGAGGAGGCGGCTGGTACACCTCCGGGGCTTCGTTGCCCGCGCGGGGCAGGGTGCGACGCAGCGGAACGGACGGCACGGGAGAGCCCCCTGCGGCGCGGACAAGCTCGGCGACGCAGTCGAGAGACTCCTCGTAGACGTCGTCGACGGGACGGTAGCGCAGGAGCTCATTTGCCACAAGGAGCGCAGCTCGAGCCTCCAAGGGTGCGCGGAGCGCGCGAGATGAAGAACCTGCTGGTGCGAGCGATGGAGTAGCAGTGTGACCGTCCTGACGCACGGAGGGATGCTGAGACGATGCTTGCTGCTCGCCCCCCGCCGGGCCGGTGGAGGCGTTGACGGCGGGCGACGGGGAACGATGAGGGCGTCCACCGACGGGCGCCGTCTGGGTGATGCGAGAGGCGACGGCGGCCCGGCGCTCGGCGCGGGCCCGATGAGCGTCAGACATGGATGCGACGGTCGGAGGAGAACGGGGCGGTGGACGACGAATTCCGGCGCACCCCTACCTGGCGCGCCAAATGTCGGATTTCGGGTTCCGGTAGACCCTTAAGGTTCGAACACTGGGGTGCGCACGGAGATTACACCATCTACCTCCCCGCCTCGCAAAGATCTAAGCTACTCAAAGAACTGCACAAGGGACACAAGATTTATACTCGTTCGGGCCACCATTGTGGTGTAATACCCTGCTCCAGTGTGTGGTTGGTGGATTGCCTCTTGGGGCTGATGATGATGAACAATACAAGGAAGAACAGCCTCGCGAGGGTCTGTTCTTGGCTGGGGGGACGAACTGCTAGGAGGAGTTCAGCCTTCCTTCTCTTTCTCTCTCTCTCTTACTCTTACTAGCCAACCGAACCCAAAGTTCGAACCCCTTTGCTACGTGGGCAGCTGGTCCTATTTATAGAGGCCCTGGTCCTCCTCCCAAATATTGAGCGGGAAGGGAGCCAACAATGGCGGTCTAATTTGAAGGGGGACAGCAAGTATCAACTACCCTGACAAAAGCAGTCTTCGCCTGCGCAAAGCTCTGGTGATGACGCCGTCTTGGGCTCCACGGTGACCTCCGTCTCGTAGTCCTCCTGGTCTTGGTCTCATTGCACCGAAATGGCAACCTTTGCCTGATGCCTTAGTACTCCGCGGCTGCGCTTGCCCCCTTTGCACCGAAGAGGAAAGAAGGACGCTGCGCGCCCTGGCACCCGCCTGGCGCCCTGAGTCGTCATGGCTTGCGTCATGGGCACCTCGCGAGGTACCCCGCCTTGACCTCTCTGCCTCCTCGCGAGCCAGCCTGCCGAGGCCGTGCCTGAGGAAGCTTCGTGCCGTCCGCCTCGCGAGGCTTGGCCCCTCACGAGGGTCTTGAGTCTTGTGTTGATAAAGATGGGCCATGCTGGGCCTCTTCCGAGCCACGCCACAGGCCGCAGGCAGGCAAGTCTGGGGACCCCCGTTCCCAGGACGCCGACAAGGCGGGCTGCATGGCCTGTCGACCATCAGGACCTCTGCCGTTGGGTCGCTGCTGTCGCACTCGGATAGGGTCTCGACGGAGCCAGTCGACAGATCAAACAGGCCGTAGAGATATTCATCAGGCTCGATTGCCACGACTTGAGGGGTGGCCGACTGTCGTGCCACCGTACAAGCCGCGACCGATCGGATCAGCCGCGACCCACCGCTGAAGCCGCGATCGACTGGATCGCTTGCAGCGACGAACAGCGGGGAGCGAAGACAGCGCGGGAGCCGGCCGATACTGGGTCGACGGCTGCCGCAGAAGGACGCCGTGAACGCACGCGCGAAAGTGCGTCGCCCCGCGGATGGGGAGTGCCTCGATGTCGAGGGGAGCTTCCTGAAGCCAAGCGGAGTCATCGGCGATGAAAACAAGCGCGCCGAGACGGATCTCACGGCCTTCAGCCAAACCTCCGCCGGAAACCATGATGATAGGACTCGAAGACATAGCAACCTCTCCGGAAAGTCGCTAAGATACCTGCTGAAGGAAATATGCCCTAGAGGCAATAATAAAGTTATTATTTATTTCCTTCTTTCATGATAAATGTTTATTATTCATGCTAGAATTGTATTAACCGGAAACATAATACATGTGTGAATACATATACAAACATAGTGTCACTAGTATGCATCTACTTGACTAGCTCGTTAATCAAAGATGGCTAAGTTTCCTAACCATAGACATGAGTTGTCATTTGATTAACGGGATCACATCATTAGGAGAATGCTGTGATTGACTTGACCCATTCCGTTAGCTTGGCACTTGATCGTTTAGTATGTTGTTATTGCTTTCTTCATGACTTATACATGTTCCTATGACTATGAGATTATGCAACTCCCATTTACCGGAGGAACACTTTGTGTTCTACCAAACATCACAACGTAACTGGGTGATTATAAAGGTGCTCTATAGGTGTCTCCGAAGGTAGTTGTTGAGCTGGCGTATTTCGAGATTAGGATTTGTCATTCCGATCATCGGAGAGGTATCTTTGGGCCCACTCGGTAATACACATCACTTAAGCCTTGCAAGCATTGTAACTAATGAGTTAGTTGCGGGATGATGTATTACGGAATGATTAAAGAGACTTGCCGGTAATAAGATTGAATTAGGTATTGAGATACTGACGATCGAATCTCGGGCGAGTAACATACCGATGACAAAGGGAACAACGTATGTTCTTATGCGGTTTGACCGATAAAGATCTTCATAGAATATGTAGGAGCCAATATGAGCATCCAGGTTCCGCTATTGGTTATTGACCGGAGACATGTCTCGGTCATGTCTACATAGTTCTCGAACCCGTAGGGTCCGCACGCTTAATGTTCGGTGACGATTTGTATTATGAGTTTATGTGTTTTGATGTACCGAAGGTAGTTCAGAGTCCCGGATGAGATCGGGGACATGACGAGGAGTCTCGAAATGGTCGAGACGTAAAGATCGATATATTGGACGACCATATTCGGACATCGGAAAGGTTCCGAGTGATTCGGGTATTTTTTGGAGTACCGGAGAGTTACGAGAATTTGCCGAGTATATGGGTCTTATTGGGCTTTAGGGGAAATAGAGAGGAGAGGCTGCGCCCCCCCCCCCCCCAATGCTTAGTCCGAATTGGACTAGGGGGAGGGCCGGCGCCCCCTCCTTCGTTCTCTTCTTTTTTCCCTTTCCTTCTCTCCTACTCCTATTACTTGGAAGGGCTCCTAGTTCTACTAGGAAAGGGGGAATCCTACTCGCGATGGGAGTAGGACTCCCCTAGGGCGCGCCATAGAGAGGGCCGGCCCTCCCCTCCTCCACTCCTTTATATACGGGGAGGGGGGCACCCCTTGGAGACACAACAATTGATCATTGATCTTTTAGCTGTGTGCGGTGCCCCCCTCCACCATAACCCACCTCGGTCATATCGTAGCAGTGCTTAGGCGAAGCCCTACGTTGGTAGCATCATCATCACCATCATCACGCCGTCGTGATGACGGAACTCTCCCTAGAAGCTCTGCTGGATCGGAGTTCGTGGGACGTCATCGAGCTGAACGTGTGCTGAACTCGGAGGTGCCCTGCGTTCGGTACTTGGATCGGTCGGATCGTGAAGACGTATGACTACATCAACCGTGATGTGCTAACGCTTCTGCTTTCGGTCTACGAGGGTACGTGGACACACTCTCCCCTCTCGTTGCTATGCATCACCATGATCCTGTGTGTGCGTAGGAATTTTTTTGAAATTACTACATTCCCCAATAGTGGCATTCGAGCAAGGTTTTATGCGTAGATGTTATATGCACGAGTAGAACACAAGTGAGTTGTGGGCTATACAAGTCATACTTCTTACCAGCATGTCATACTTTGGTTCGGCGGTATTGTTGGCTGAAGCGGCCCGAACCGACATTACGTGTACGCTTACGCGAGACTGGTTCTACCGACGTGCTTTGCACACAGGTGGCTGGCGTGTGTCAGTTTCTCCAACTTTAGTTGAACCGAGTGTGGCTACACCCGGTCCTTGATAAGGTTAAAACATCACTAACTTGACCAACTATCGGTGTGGCTTTGATGTGTAGGTAACAACAGTTCTTGCTCAGCCCGTAGCAGCCACGTAAAACTTGCAACAACAAAGTAGAGGACGTCTAACTTGTTTTTGCAGGGCATGTCGTGATGAAATATAAATTGTTGTATGAGATGATCATGTTTTGTTGAAGTTATCGGCTACTGGCAGGAGCCTTATGGTTGTCTCTTTATTTGCATAAGATGCAAGTGCTATGTAATTGCTCTACTTTAGCTGGTGAGACGACCATGTGGCGACACGTTGATAAAAGATCAAGATGATGAAGATCATAGTGTCATGCCGGTAACAATGGAGATCATGACAGTACTTTGGAGATGGAGATCAAAAGCACAAGATGATGATGGCCATATCATGTCACATATTATGATTGCGTGTGATGTTTATCTTTTATACATCTTATTTTGCTTAGTTCGGCAATAGCTTTATAAGATGACCCCTTACTAAATTTCAAGGTAAAAGTGTTCTCCCTGAGTATGCACCGTTGCCAAATTTCGTCGTGCCGAGACACCACGTGATGATCGGGTGTGATAAGCTCAACGTTCATCTACAATGGGTGTAACACAGTTTTACGCACGCAGAATACTCAAGTTAAACTTGACGAGCCTAGCATATGTAGATATGGCCTCGGAACACTGAGACCGAAAGGTCGAGCGTGAATCATATAGTAGATATGATCAACATAGTGATGTTCACCATTGAAAACTACTCCATCTCACATGATGATCGGACATGGTTTAGTTGATTTGGATCACGTGATCACTTAGATGATTAGAGGGATGTCTATCTAAGTGGGAGTTCTTAAGGAATATGATTAATTGAACTTTAATTTATCACGAACTTAGTCCTGGTAGTATTAGCATATCTATGTTGTAGATCAATAGCTCACGTTTAGCTCCCCTGTTTTATTTTTGATATGTTCCTAGAGAAAAATAAGTTGAAAGATGTTAGTAGCAAAGATGCGGACTAGCTCCGTGATCTGAGGATTATCCTCATTGATGCACAGAAGTATTATGTCCTTGATGCACTGCTAGGTGACAGAACTATTGCAGGAGCAAATGCAGACATTTTGAACGTTTTGACAAAAGCTCGGTATGATAAGTACTTGATACTTTAGTGCACCATGCCTTACGGCTTAGAACCGGGACTTCAAAAATGTTTTGAACGCCACGGAGCATATAAGATGTTCCAAGAGTTGAAATTGGTATTTCATACTCATGCCCGTGTCGAGAGGTATGAGAGCTCAGACATTACTTTGCCTACAAGATGGAGGAGAATAGCTCAACCAGTAAGCATGTGCTCAGATTGTCTGAGTACTAATCACTTGAATCAAGTGGGAGTTAATCTTCCAGATAAGATAGTGATTGACAGAGTTCTCTAGTCACTATCACCAAGTTGCTAGAACTTCGTGATGAACTATAATATGCAAGGGATAACGGAAACAATTCCTAAGCTCTTCGTGATGCTGAAATCGACGAAGGTAGAAATCAAGAAAAGCATCAAGTGTTGATGGTTAACAAGACCACTAGTTTCAAGAAAAGGGCAAAGGGAAGAAGGGAAACTTCAAGAAGAACGCCAAACACGTTGCTGCTCAAGTGAAGAAGCCCAAGTCTGGACCTAAGCCTGAGATTAAGTGCTTTTACTGCAAAGGGACTAGTCACTGGAAGCGGGACTGCCCCAAGTATTTGGCGGATAAGAAGGATGGTGTAAGTGCATCTAGTGCCACCCCTAGTTGGTTTTGGAGTATTGACGACAAACCAAGTTGAGGGACTAATGTGTTTGTGAGAATTGCAGGATAACACAGGTAGAAGTCCCTCATTGATTCGGTTTTCCTACCAGAGATGACCCCTAAAAATGTATGAAGACATTGATGTCAAAGGTGGTATATGAAGATATTCACATTAAAGACTATGACAAGAGAAGACACCGCATGAAGCCTATGGAGCTCGAAGACTTAGATCTTTTGTAGTTCTTTTTCTTCTGTGTTGAGTCATAGGAACCACCGTACTGTTAAGTGGGGTCCAAGAGAACCAGTCAGAATGACTGAAGTGATGCTTAAACAAAACCTATGTCTTCGAGTGAAGACAATGAGAGCGAATCTTATCGAGAGTCGGACAAGTCAGCTTTGCTTGTAGCCCAAGTAAAGTTGCCGTGTGAGTTTGAAATCTGACCGTTGGAACACGTGTCAGTTCCTTAGTGACCCAGGGTCATTTCGGACAAATCAGGTCGGGTTGCCTAGTGGCTATAAATAGCCCACCCCCTACAACCATAAACGGTTGGCTGCTCAGATTTAGAGTACGGCTTTTGTCGTTTGAGAGCAACCCACCTCGAAGCCTTTGAGAGAAAATTCCTTGCGAGGATAAAGCCCTAACCACCCAGAGCCAAAGAGAATTAGGCATCACTTAAGCCTTCTTGTCTGTGTGATCTGAAGACTTACTACACTTGAGGACTGTGCATCCTCCAGCCGGTTAGGCGTCACGTTCTGAGCATCCAAGAGACATTGTGGATTGCCGGTGAAAGAAGTCTGTGAAGGTTTGGGAGTCTACCTTGAAGACTTACCAGAGTGATTGGGCGAGGTCTGTGTGACCTTAGCTCAAGGGGAATACGATGAGGAGTGGGTGTCCTGAGCTGCGTGTTCAGGACTGGGTGTCCGGGACTGTGTGTCCGAAGGTTTAAATACCTAGCCGCCCTAACCAGACGTACAGTTGTCACAGCAACTGGAACTGGTCCAACAAATCATTGTCTTCAACGAATCACTGGTCTCATCCTTCCTTTCTCCTTACTTACTGTTACTCCTTGTGAAGTCATTGTATGTCTGCACTATCTTTTGTCTTCACTGAGTGACTGTGTGATCTGTTTGGCTTCATAATATCTTCCTACCTAATCCTTACTACATTGTTGGTATTAGTCACTGTGCTCTCACTTTATTGAATACTTGACTATGGTCTGCCTAGTGTAGTCTACCTTCCACTGCATGGTAATAGGTTTATTTCTATCGTTTGTCTTCGAAACTTCCGCATTTTGAAGACTTTCATAAAAATCGCCTATTCACCCCCCCTCTAGTCGATATAACGCATTTTCAATTGGTATCAGAGCAAGGTGCTCCCTTGTTCTGTGTGATTCGGTTTAACCACCTAGAGTTTTAGCTATGTCGACTGCAGGGATAATTAAAGTCTCCGCTGCGTGCCCCGTCTTCGATGGAACTGAATATCCCTACTGGAAGAATAAGATGCGCATGCATCTTGAAGCCATTGACGTCGACCTATGGTATGTCGTCAAGAACGGCGTTCCCAAGGCTGGAGAAGGTGTCACTGCTGCTGATGTCAAGAAGTTCGTTCAACTGGACTCTACTGCCAAGAATATCATCTGTGGTCATCTGACCAAAGGACAGTATGGCCGTGTGAGTGCTTTGGAAACATCTAAGCTGGTCTGGGACTGGCTCTCCAAGGTCAACGAAGGAGTCTCAACCCAGAGATATCAGAGAATTAGTGTTCTTCGCAACCTCTTCAACCGCTTCAAGCGAAATGACAATGAGAATGTCCAGCTCACGTTTGACCGACTCAATGACATCACAAATGAGCTTCAAGCCCTTGGCGCTACTGAGATCACCAAGCATGAAGTCGTCAAGACACTACTGAGATCACTTGACAGTTTGTTTGACACCCTAGCCCTGATGATTCAAGAACGACCTGATTTCAAGACACTTGATCCGTCTGACATACTTGAGAGGCTCAACACACATGAGTTTCAGCTTTCTGAGAAAAGAGATATCTACGGTCCAAACTATGGGCGAACTCGTGCCTTGAAGGCAAAAGTTGTCTCCTCATCTGAAGAAGAATCTGACAGCAGTTCTGATGATCCTGAAGACATTGGAAAGGAACTTGTTATGCTTGTGAAGAAGTTCCAAAAATTCACCAAGAAGAAAGGCTTCAGAAAGTCTTCACGATCAAGCTCAAGGAATGATGAAGCTTCTGCTCATGACTACAAGAAGAAAACATGCCACAAGTGCAAGAAAACTGGCCACTTCATCTCTGAGTGTCCGCAGTGGGACAATGAGAACAGAAAGAAGAAGAAGAGCAAGGAATATGACTCTGACGACAAGAAGAAGAAGAAATACTCAAAGTCTTCTTCCAAGTCTTCCTCAAAGTCTTCATCACACAAGAAGAGCTCATCTGGCAAGGCACGTGCGTTTGTTGTCAAGGAAGTGGATTCAGAGGAGGAGTCCGCTTCTGAGGAGGCGGAGGTGGAGTCTGAGGAGGAGTCCGATTCTGGCGTTGCAAGTCTGGCTACAGCATACGTTGCCAAGTCCATCTTCAACACTGAAGACAATGACTTCACCACCGACACCGATGCAAATGACAAGGACTACTCTGCTCCTACCTACTGCTTCATGGCACGTGGTGCCAAGGTAAACACACGCACTACAAACTATCAAACATCTACTGACGATGACTCTGATTGTGGTTCAAGACCCAGCTACAAAACACTTGCTAAAATTGCAACTGAACAACAGAAAGCCATGGAACATATTCAAAAACTGTTAGACAAAAGCAATGATCTATTGGGCGCTGAAATGACTCGATCTGAATCCTTAATTGAAGACATAAAAAATCTTCACGTTAAGTATGAGGAACTTGAAAGTCGTCATGAAACGCTCTCAACAACTCATGAAAAGCTTTCCTATGATTATCTTCAAAGGAAGCAAGATCTTGAGAAATTGAGAGCGGCTCATGAAGATCTTCAAAAGGAAAATGAGTCACTTCACGCCAAACAGATCAGTTCCGCTCAGGAAGGATTTGAACCACCATGTCTTAAATGCATTGAGCGTGATAATGCTACTTCTATTGCTGAATGTTCTACTGCTGCTACTGTTGCAATATCTTCAACTGTTGATGTGGTAACTAACCCCTCTGCTGAGGATACCACTGCTATTGCTGATGAGAATGCTAGGTTGAAGACATTGCTTGAAACAGGGATGTACAAAAGCCTTAAAGGGCATCAGACACTATGTGATGTCCTCAAAAGGCAGATTCTGAACCAAAACCCGAGGAAAGAGGGTGTTGGGTTCGTAAGGAAAATGAATGCTGATGGCTCTTACTGGAAACCTGAACAGTACCCCAAAACCACATGGGTTGCTGCAAAGGAACCTTCAGCTGATCCATCTAATCTATCTGGCTTCACTTGTGCTAACCCCGTTGTCATCGATGAATCCTTTGATGCAAACTATACACTGTTTAAGAATCAGAATGGTGAAGTTTTTGCCAGGTACATTGGTACTAACTGCAGGAATGGACCGCCTATGAAGAAGATCTGGGTGCCCAAAAGGTGTTTGGAAAATCTTCCTGTGAATGTCATCATGACACCACAGATGAAGAAGACAAACCCCAGACCACAGGCCTCATACGGCCCAAAGGCTTCATACAGATAGAGGACTCACCTGAGTCGCACTAACGCAAATGTTTTGCAGGGAAACCATACTCAGGCCTATGAATATGAGCGCGGTTCATTGAACTGCCATGTTCATAAGACCAAAAACTATTCTGCTTATTCTTATGAGTATTATTGTCTGCCTGCAAGACTTTTTGCTAGGGCTCCAAAGCCAAAGTTTTCAGACGCTGCACTTAGACTTATCGCTTCTAAGCCACCCTTGAAGATGTGGGTGGTTAAGAAGGCTTAACTCTCTTTTGCAGGGAAAGGTCTCAAGCAGAAAACCAAAATCTTCTGACGCTATTGCTGGGGACTTTAAACATCTTGTAGGGCGCAAGATCAAATGCCCGAATGGTCTTACTATGTACTTCGTTCCTGAATCGCTTGCTACTCTCCCTATCAGTCCTAATCTGGATCTAAGCTTTCATAACCCACTGGTTCGTCAAATTTTTTTGCTTCACAATTCTCTTCGTGAAGCCTATCCCCCAAACTGCACTATAGGGTACGACACCAGCGTCTTCAGAATGGATTATTGATAGTGGGTGTACAAATCACATGACTGACAAAAGAAGCCTTCTTATGGACTCAACCTTACGTCCATCCGACAAGAGTCACATCACATTTGCCGACACTGGTAAAAGTAAGGTACTGGGTCTAGGTAGAGTTGCAATCTCAAAGGATCAACACATGGATAAAGTCATGCTTGTTGAATCCCTTGGCTTCAACTTAATGTCTGTCTCAATGCTTTGTGATTTGAACATGATCGTAATATTTGGAAAATATCGCTGCCTTGTTCTAATGGAATCTGACAAGTCTCTAGTGTTTGAAGGGTATCGGAAAGATGATTTGTACGTGGTAGATTTCTCAGCAGGACCACAGCTTGCCGTATGTCTTCTAGCAAAAGCTTCAGAATGCTGGCTCTGGCATCGAAGGCTTGGGCTTGCTGGCATGAGGAACCTCCACACCCTTGCAAAGAAGAAGCATGTCATAGGCATCGAGGGTGTCAAGTTCAAGAAAGATCACTTATGCGGTGCCTGTGAAGCAGGAAAGATGACAAGGGCCAAACATCTCTCGAAGACAATCATGACTACTACTCGACCCTTCGAACTGCTTCACATGGATCTTTTTGGTCCCACTCATTACTCAACTCTTACTGCTACTGCTTGCCTCTATGGCTTTGTCATTGTTGATGATTACTCTAGATATACTTGGGTGCACATAATGCTTTACAAGACTGAAGTGCAGGATGTCTTCAGACGCTTCGCCAATCGAGCAATGAACAACTATGGCGCCAAGATAAAGCGCATCAGAAGTGACAATGGCACTAAATTCAAGAACACTGGCCTTGATACATATCTTGATACCTTGGGCATCACTCATGAATTCTCAGCCCCGTACACGCCACAGCAGAATGGCATCGTCGAACGCAAGAACAGAACACTCATTGAGATGGCTAGAACGATGCTAGATGAATACAAGACTCCAAGAAAATTCTGGCCTGAAGCCATTGATACTGCATGCCATACAATCAATCGTGTTTATCTTCACAAGCTTCCGAACAAGACATCTTATGAGCTCCTTACTGGCAAGAAGCCAAATGTCAGTTACTTCAGAGTATTTGGCGCCAGGTGCTGGATCAAGGACCCACATCACACTTCAAAGTTTGCACCAAAAGCACATGAGGGTTTTATGCTTGGATATGGAAAGGATTCGCACTCCTACAGAGTCTTCAATCTCTTTCATTATAAAGTGGTTGAAACAGTGGATGTGCAGTTCGATGAGACTAACGGTTCACAAAGAGAGCACCTGCCAAATGTGCTAGAATAAGTTCCATCCAGTGAATCAATCAAGCTAATGGGAACTGGAGAAATCATACCTTCTGAAGCTCATCCTGAAGAAGAACTTATCATCTCCGCACCTGATCAACCTGAAGACAATGCTCAGCCTGAAGACATTCCCTCTAACAACGACAATGATCAGCAAGAGCAAAGTCTTCGCCCTATACATCCTCGTGTTGCCAATGAAGTGCAGATTGAAAGAATAATTGACAGCATCAATGCACCCGGTCCGCTCACTCGATCAAGGGCAACTCAGCTGACAAATTTCTGTGGGCACTTCGCATTCGTCTCAATAACAGAACCCAAGAAAGTGGAAGAAGCCTTCATGGAACCTGAACGGATTCAAGCTATGCAAGAAGAGATTCAACAGTTTGAGCTAAATAATGTATGGGAACTGGTTAAGCGTCCTGATCCTCGGAAGCACAACATAATAGGCACAAAATGGATATACCGCAACAAGCAAGATGAGCATGGTCAAGTTGTCAAAAACAAAGCTCGTCTCATTGCTCAAGGATATACTCAAGTGGAAGGCATTGATTTTGATGAAACATTTGCTCATGTGGCTAGACTTGAAGCCATAAGCATACTGCTGGCCTATGCAAATCATCACAACATACTTCTTTATCAAATGGATGTGAAGAGCGCCTTTCTCAATGGAAAGATTGAAGAAGAAGTGTATGTTGCACAACCGCCTGGCTTTGAAGATCCAAAACATCCTGACATGGTATACATGCTCAACAAGGCACTGTATGGCCTCAAACAAGCCCCTCGGGCCTGGTATGACACACTCAAATACTTCCTGAAGAGCAAAGGCTTCATACCTGGTTCCCTCGACCCCACTCTCTTCACGAAGACATATGATGGTGAACTGTTTGTGTGCCAAATATATGTGGATGACATTATCTTCGGCTGCACCAATCAGAAGTACAGTGAAGAGTTTGGATATATGATGCAAGAGCAATATCAGATGTCTATGATGGGAGAGCTAAAGTTCTTTCTCGGTCTTCAAATACGACAGCAACGCAACGGCATCTTCATATCTCAAGAGAAGTATCTCAAAGATTGCATGAAGAAGTTCGGTATGCAAGACTGCAAAGGCTTCACGACGCCAATGCCAGCCAAGCATCATCTGGGTCCTGACGACAATGGTAAAGAGTTCGATCAAAAGGTATACCGCTCCATGATTGGTTCTTTGCTCTATCTATGTGCATCTAGGCCAGGTATTATGCTTAGTGTTTGCATGTGTGCTCGATTTCAAGCGGCACCAAAGGAGTCGCATCACTTAGCTGTGAAGCGAATTCTTCGATATTTGGCTCACACCCCAACTCTAGGATTATGGTATCCAAAGGGCTCAGAGTTTGATCTGGTTGGATTCTCGGATGCTGATTATGCTGGTGACAAAGTGGATCGCAAGTCTACATCAGGCACATGTCACTTTCTGGGACGATCACTTGTATGTTGGTCTTCAAAGAAGCAGAACTGTGTATCTCTCTCCACTGCTGAATCTGAATACATTGCTGCTGGATCTTGCTGCGCTCAGCTTCTGTGGATGAAGCAAACACTCAAGGACTATGGCATTCATCTGAAGCAAGTGCCACTCTACTACGACAACGAAAGCGCCATCAAGATTGCCAACAACCCAGTTCAGCACTCGAAGACAAAGCACATTGAAATTCGTCATCACTTTCTCAGAGATCATGTTGTAAAGGAAGATATTGATATCATACACATCAACACTGAAGAGCAATTGGCAGATATCTTCACCAAGCCCTTGGATGAGAAGAGATTTTGCAAGTTACGGTGTGAGCTAAATATCCTGGAATCCTTAAATGTCCTGTGATCAGGCACACATCCTAACACTTATGCATATTGATGACTTAGATGTGCAACACACGAAGTAAAGTATATCTTCAATCAATGAAGACATACATTCTAAAGTGTGAATACATTAATGTGGAATTTGACTTCGGAGCGCCACGATAATTGTGCGCCGTGTCTGGGTCTAATACTTCCTATACGGTGGGTAACGCCACCACCAAATGTTTTGTTTGAAGTGTTTTACTCATGGCGTTACATTTGCTATGTCTTCACATTTGGTTTAGCTTCAATCTCAACATGTCTTCTTGATTAACTTCACTATGTTGATTATATATATATATATATACTAGTGTTCTGTCCTCTACAGCATTCACTTATAGATATGTCTTGTTGAATCTTTTGAACTAAGTGAATGTGATCGGACCCTAACCTCTCTATGCTCTCTATCTCAAACTCTATCTCTCCAAATCATATGCATTCTATTGAAACTGTCGAATGTCTTCTCTGCGTCCTTGTCAGCAGAAGATACAGAGACAAACATTCAGTCTATTTTCAATGCTCATTCCTCCACATGAAACCCGGAGACGTGGGAACGACCACCCGACAATCCAGGCGTGCGTGGGACGTGGAACAAACCCCAATATGCTGCATGATGGCCACGTGTTCCTCAGATGTGAATCGCCAGGGGCACCTGTGTAATAACGCAGTGCCGCCCCTGTACCTATAAATACACACTTCACAGCGGTCATTATCTGTTCTTCCACTCTCGCACGAACCCTAGCTCCACCGCTAGCCCTCGACGACGCCGGCGACGAAGCGCTTCGCTGCCGCAACCTCTCCGACGCTGTCTTCACGCCGACCACAGACATCGTCCTCTCCGTCGTCGCCGTAGGTGTCCTCCGTCGCCAAGTTAGGGCACGGAAGATCGAACTGCTCGGCCTCCTCTTCCACTCCATCTAGCAGTTCTTAGTGTGGTAAATAAAACTTCCTTTTTACGGCCCCTTTGATCCTATGGCTTTGTCACTTTCTACCACTAGCAGTTTCTATTCACACAAGTTGGATCTCTTTCATACTGCATCTCATAACATGCCTAGTATATTCACTTATGCTTCACAAAGTAGTTAGATTCCTCACTTGTACTGATCTCTGGATTCGTACAAATCTGGAACCAACTCCTTATCTATGAGTGAATGTCTTCGCACGATGAGGTCAATGTCTTCTAAACTGATTTATCTTCAAAATCTTCTGAGAATGCATATGACCTCTTGCCCTTCCCTCGCACCTTAATGCTGTCACAGGTACATGTCCGTGGGAGAATCCCTTGGTTCTCATAGTTTGCATTCATTTGCAGAATTCTTACAGCATCATATAAATTCTCCCGAAGCCAGTTCCTGTTTGTCTAGCAAGCGAAAACCTTTGAAGCCTTTGAACATATTGAAGCCTTTCAATTTGAAGTTCATGGCTGCAGAGAAATCAGTAAGGAAGGGTGGCAGACAGCGTCGTGGGGGAACATCAAGAGATTTTCCTGATGACCTCTCAGAGCTTTACAAGACAGATCCTGAAGAGGATTACAATCAGCGCAAGACCCGAATCCAATGGATTCGAAGATATTGGGCAGAACAATGGTTCAAATACCGGTTTGTGACCCAGGAATATGCTGAGAAAAATGCCATCAAGAGACCGTGGGGAGACATCCTATACAAGAATCTTCAACCCAGGTCCAGAGAAGAAGCCATTGAACAAGGCTTCTATCCCTGCATGGTCCGTGGACCACAGCCTGCGGATGTTGACCCATCATCACTGCTATGGTGTCGTGATGACATTCTGTTCAAGCACAACTTTCAGTTTGCCCAGAACTCAGCGAAGCAGAACAAGAAGACATTGGGACTAGACTTCAACCCTGGTCCTTCTGCTCCAAGGGCTGACAGCACACGGGATGCAGAACCCAATGTCGTCGGTCCTTTCTACAACCTTGAAGGTCTCATCACCCATATCTTGGTTCAAGGGACAGCCGTGAATGAGCCTGCAGCTGACACTGAATCAGATGAAGCGCCTGCAGCGCCGAAGCCAAAGAAGTTGAAGAAGCCTAAAGCTTCAAAGCCTGCCCCTTCACCAAAAATCTCACGGGCGAAGCCACTGGCAACTGCACCTCCTGAAGATAGTATGCAGTCTGAAGATTTGTCACGCATCTCCAAGCCCCAGAAGGTCAAGATGCCTCTGCCACACACCGGCCAAGAGCTAACAGCTGCTGCCATTCTGCGCAATGATGCCATTGATCTGTCAAGTGATGAAGATCTTGCAGATGACGCTCTTGAGCAACTCATCAAGAGCAAAGAAGAAGCAGAAATCTTCAATGATCTGCCTCTCTTTGATGTAACAATCATCCACAACTTCATTGATGAGTGGTTTGACACGCCAAACATCAGCTTCAAAGATCTGCAACTACCCATTGGCCTCAGTGTCACCTTCCATGGCGCCATTGCTTCAGAGTTAGCCATCGCCCAGCGCATTGTTGAACTGAAGCAGAAGATTGACTTTGAGAAATCTCAGTTCAAGAAACATATGGCCAAGCTCAGCGTGCAAGACGTGAAGAACTTCAAGCTTATGTTGCACGAGCTCGAGGAAGCCTTTCTCAGGAAACGTGCAGAAGCTCTGGGTTCTCGTGAGCGCATGAAGGTCCTGGCTGACAGGTGTGTGCAAGCCTACAATGAGGCTGAGAAGCGCAAGGCCCTTGGGCGTCCTGGCATCGACCCCGGGATGGCTGCCAAGAAGAAGAAGAAGAAGCCCGCTATGGCTGAACCCGAAGCACCAAGGCAGGAAGCAGATCCCATTGTCTTCCCAACTAGCATGACTGGCCCGAAGCCAAAGGCCAGGTCAACCGCTTCAGAACTAAAGAAGACCAGGACTGCTGAGGCTGAAGCAAGGAAGAGGAAACATCCTGAAGCCTCTGCTACTGCCCCCTCCAAGAAGAAAAGAAAGACCAAGAAGGAACGGGCTGCTCCCACAGAGCCCTTGATTGTTGAACCCATTTCCATGGTTCACCCTGACGCTGATCAACAAGAACGTCAACTGACTGTCCATGAGCCTGCTTTCACAGAGGCTCATGAAGCTGAAGACTTTCCAGCAGCTGATCCCATCGCTGCTGAAGACATTGGTCACCATGACCATGTTGAAAATGATGCAGTCCTTCCTCAGCTAGAGCACCAACAGGCATCATCGCCTATGCTAACGCATAGTGAACTCATCAGCATTGGTCATCCACTGACGCCAATTGCACAGGATGCTTCATGGGCTGATCACCCACAAGAGGAAGAAGACTTTGAGGCCCAGCCAACACCAACTCCACAGGCGTCGCCCGCGTTGCGCAGGCTTCGCAAAGGTCCAAGGCCTCAAGTCTCTGCGTCTGAAGATAAAACTGCTGAAGACAATCCGGCTGCTCAGCCGCTGAAGAAGAAGTCCCACAAGTTGCTACTCCCCTGTCCCACCAAGAAGCGGTTCTCGAGGAGAACGTGATCGTGACCGACCCTCGAGCTCGTCAAGTGGAGGTTGAAAATCTTGAGGCTGCCACCACCAACACCACTGAACCCACTGACACTATCATGGCTGAAGCTAATGTAGATCCCTCACCTCCAAAAGCACCAGAAGTCAGCGAAGCCACTGATCCCACTGCTTCTGTTCCTGCGTCTGCTGCCAGTCCCCAGTTCAACTATCATGTTGAGCACAGGCCTCAGGTACAGAAGCCAATCCCAAGATTGCCCAGGTTCCTAGGTCCTGCATCAGCACCTAGCTCCTTCAATATCAATGGCTTCAGAGCAGACAACACATTCTTCAATAGCTCCAGGAACCCCTACTCAAGGGAAAGAATATCATCTGATCGGTTCTGGAGCTATCCGCAGCGAAGCTATTACTCCTGTGTTCTTTACAACCAAGGTCGCATCTTCCCACACAAGCGTCTTGACATTGAAGCAATAGCTGGTCTGCCCTGTCTGGAAGAAGCTCTGGATTGCTTCAAAGAGGTTGGACTGCTGCCATTCGTCACTGACCAAGAGCATTGGAATGAAGAGTTGTTGCTCCAATTCTATGCCACACTTCACATCCGCGGGTATAACAGAGATCCGAAGAGTTGGGTCCTGGAGTGGATGACAGGAAACGTTCATCACGAAGCCAAAGCCTTTGACATCATTGAGCTCACTAGTTTGCCCACTCCTGGCGATCTCTACGAACATGGTTGTCAGCTTCATAGTGAAGCTGTTGAGAGCATCTTTCAGAAGACTGAACCTAATATGAGTCAGATGCTCAGTACGATGAAGCCATTGCCCCATGATGCTGCTTATCCCACGGAGTTCTTCATTGAAGACCTTGAATATCTGCCAAGGACCATTTATCACATCATAAGGCGAACTCTCTGGCCAATCAAAGGACATTCTCCCCATGCCAAGCTGGAAGGTGCAATGAAGACTTTGGTCTTCTATATTCTTCATGGAAAATGCTTCAATACACAGGATTTCTTCATTCGCCAACTTGCTGCATCAGGCTCTGATCTGTTTGGCTTGAAGTTCTACGCCCCTTGGGTGATGCGGCTGATCAAACTTCACTCTGCTATCTCATATCAGCCATCTGCCCGCAATCATCGAATCTTTTTGCCTGATGTGGATATGTCTATTGAAGCCATCTATCCTGAGCCTGCCAAGGAACCTCTAAGTCTTCAGAATGCAGAGCATCAAATTTTTTCTCAGAACGTTGAAGGCGTTGAAGCAGTAACTCATGTGTATCCTTTGGCTGCCACTACACGTGCACCGCATCCTGCTCTCACTGAAGCCACTGATAGCACCATTGCCCAACGACCCAAGAAGCGCACTCGTGTTCTCAATGACCGAGAGCTTCTGGTGGCTCTTCATCAGAAACAGGATAGGCATCATGACTAGCTGAAGCGTCAAATGCAAAGCCTCTTGGTGGATGTTAATCGCATTCGCAATCTTGCCACCAAGAATGCCTTTGTTGCTCATGAAACCTCTTGACGCACATGGAAAGGGCTAACGTTGCTGTGTTCTGAAGATGATCTTCAAGAGGATGGTTTCTCTGAGCGATTCAAGTTTGACTCCACACCTCCTCGAAGGGCAGTGCTGCGACGAACTCCATCTCTTGAAGACTCTGAGTTCTCTTCCTCTGCTGCAACTGTGAATGCCAGAGTGATCGAGGATGAAGACGATGCTACTTCATCGCCACCTCCTTCAACACACGTCGACACTGCTCCAAGTTCCTCTGCACCGCCAAACACCACTGACGACCCTGCTGCTTCACCTACTCTTCATGGGAACGAGTAGATGCTCTATGTCTTCGAACCTTTTTGGTCCTTACTGACAAAAGGGGGAGAAGCATATGAGTTTGATAGTCTTCAAGCGGGTCCATATGGGCGGGTGCTTTATATTTTGCTTCGTGTTTACAACTCTTGTTTTGATACATTTGGTTCTTTGAGTTGTAAAACTTAAACTCGATGGTCGTCTACTACTTATTTGCCACCTTGTGTTGCAATGATAAATTCCGCACTTAGATCATTTTGCAGACGTCCATTTTCCATTATGCATGTCATTATCTTCACATACCTTCACATGCATAGTGGATTATCATCATAAGTTGAAGTGGATCTCCACAAGCACAACCTGCCATGTGCATTTGCATTCCAAAAGCAAATTACTTATATGCACATCTTCAGGAGGAGCCCTTGCAACTTATGAAGACAATTCCTTATCCTTTACAATTTCACATATTATATTCCCCGTTGAAAACTTCAACTAGTTTGTCATCAATCACCAAAAAGGGGGAGATTGTAAGTGCATCTAGTGCCACCCCTAGTTGGTTTTGGAGTATTGATGACAAACCTAGTTGAGGGACTAATGTGTTTGTGAGAATTGCAGGATAACACAATAGAAGTCCCTCATTGATTCGGTTTTCCTACCAGAGATGACCCCTAAAAATGTATGAAGACATTGATGTCAAAGGTGGTATATGAAGATATTCACATTAAAGACTATGACAAGAGAAGACACCGCATGAAGCCTATGGAGCTCGAAGACTTAGATCTTTTGTAGTTCTTTTTCTTCTGTGTTGAGTCATAGGAACCACCGTACTGTTAAGTGGGGTCCAAGAGAACCAGTCAGAATGACTGAAACGATGCTTAAACAAAACCTATGTCTTCGAGTGAAGACTATGAGAGCGAATCTTGTCCAGAGTCGGACAAGTCAGCTTTGCTTGTAGCCCAAGTAAAGTTGTGTGTGAGTTTGAAATCTGACCGTTGGAACACGTGTCAGTTCCTTAGTGACCCAGGGTGATTTCGGACAAATCAGGTCGGGTTGCCTAGTGGCTATAAATAGCCCACGCCCTACAACCATAAACGGTTGGCTACTCAGATTTAGAGTACGGCTTTTGTCGTTTGAGAGCAACCCACCTCGAAGCCTTTGAGAGAAAATTCCTTGCGAGGATAAAGCCCTAACCACCCAGAGCTAAAGAGAATTAGGCATCACTTAAGTCTTCTTGTCTGTGTGATCTGAAGACTTACTACACTTGAGGACTATGCATCCTCCAGCCGGTTAGGCGTCGCGTTTTGAGCATCCAAGAGACATTGTGGATTGCCGGTGAACGAAGTCTGTGAAGGTTTGGGAGTCTACCTTGAATACTTACCAGAGTGATTGGGCGAGGTCTGTGTGACCTTAGCTCAAGGGGAATACGGTGAGATCTGGGTGTCCTGAGCTGCGTGTTCAGGACTAGGTGTCCGGGACTGTGTGTCCTAAGGTTTAAATACCTAGCCGCCCTAACCAGACGTACAGTTGTCACAGCAACTGGAACTGGTCCAACAAATCATTGTCTTCAACGAGTCACTGGTTTCATTCTTCCTTTCTCCTTACTTACGGTTACTCCTTGTGAAGTCATTGTATGTCTGCACTATCTTTTGTCTTCACTGAGTGACTGTGTGATCTGTTTGGCTTCATAATATCTTCCTACCTGATCCTTACTACATTGCTGCTATTAGTCATTGTGCTCTCACTTCATTGAATACTTGACTATGGTCTGCCTAGTGTAGTCTACCTTCCGCTGCATGGTAATAGGTTTATTTCTATCGTTTGTCTTCGAAACTTCCACGTTTTGAAGACTTTCATAAAAATCGCCTATTCACCCCCCCCCCTCTAGTCGATATAACTCACTTTCAGATGGCAAAGTGAACAAAGGTATATTGGATATACATGTTATTGATGTGTACTTTACTAGTGTTTATAGCAACCCCTCGGTATTTGATACTAGTTCAGTTGCTAAGAGTAGTAACTTGAAACGGGAGTTGCAGAATGAATAGAGACTAGTTAAGGGTGAAGTAATGATGTGTGTTGGAAGTAGTTCCAAGAATGATATGATCATCATCGCACACTCCCTATACTTTGGGGACTAGTGTTGAACCTAGATAAGTGTTATTTGGTGTTTGTGTTGAGCATGAATATGATTTGATCATGTTTATTGCAATACGGTTATTCATTTAGGTTAGAGAATAATTGTTATTCTGTTTACATGAATAAAACCTTCTATGGTTATACACCCAATGAAAATGGTTTCTTGAATATCGATCGTAGTGATACACATATTCATAATATTGAAGCCAAAAGATGCAAAATTAATAATGATAGTGCAACTTATTTGTGGCCCTGTCGTTTAAGTCATATTGGTGTAAAGCGCATGAAGAAAATCCATGTTGATGGGCTTTTGGAATCACTTGATTATGAATCAGTTGATGTTTGCGAACCATGCCTCATGGGCAAAGATGACTAAGACTCCGTTCTTCAAAACAATGGAGCAAGCAACTGACTTATTGGATATAATACATACTGATGTATGAGGTCCGATGAGTGTTGAGGCTCGCGGCGGGTATCGTTATTTTCTAACCTTCACAGATGATTTGAGCAGATATGGGTATATCTACTTGAAGAAACATAAGTCTGAAACATTTGAAAAGTTCAAAGAATTTCAGAGTGAAGTGGAAAAATCATCGTAACAAGAAAATAAAGTTTCTACAATCTGATCGCAGAGGCGAATATTTGAGTTACGAGTTTGGTCTTCAATTAAAACAATGTGGAATAGTTTCACAGACTCATGCCACCTGAAACACCACAGTGTAATGGTGTGTCCGAACGTCATAACCGTACTTTATTTGATATATTGCAATCTATGATGTCTCCTACTGATTTACCACTATCGTTTTGGGGTTATGCATTAGAGACAACTGCATTCACATTAAAAGGGCACCATCTAAATCCGTTGAGACGACACCATATGAACTGTGGTTTAGCAAGAAACCTAAGCTGTCATTTCTTAAAGTTTGGGGTTGCAATGCTTATGTGAAAAAGGTTCTTCTTGATAAGCTCAAACCCAAGTCGGAGAAGTGTGTCTTCATAGGATACCCAAAAGTAACTGTTGGGTACACCTTCTATCATAGATCCGAAGGCAAGATATTTGTTGCTAAGAATGGATCCTTTCTAGAGAAAGAATTTCTCTCGAAAGAAGTGAGTGGGAGGAAAGTAGAACTTGATGAGGTAACTGTACCTGCTCCCTTATTGGAAAGTAGTTCATCACAGAAATCTGTTTCTGTGACTCCTACACCAATTAGTGAGGAAGCTAATGATGATGATCATGTAACTTCAGATCAAGTTACTACCGAACCTCGTAGGTCAACCAGAGTGAGAGCTGCACCAGAGTGGTGCGGTAATCCTGTTCTGGAGGTCATGTTAATTGACCATGATGAACCTACGAACTATGAGGAAGCCCAGATTCCGCGAAATGGCTTGAGGCCATGAAATCTGAGATGGGATCCATGTATGAGAACAAAGTGTGGACTTTGGTTGACTTGCCCGATGATCGGAAAGCCATAGAAAATAAATGGATCTTCAAGAGGAAGACAGACGCTGATAGTAGTGTTACTATCTACAAAGCTAGACTTGTCGAAAAAAGGTTTTGACAAAGTTCAAGGTGTTGACTACGATGAAATTTTCTCACTCGTAGCGATGCTTAAGTCTGTCTGAATCATGTTAGCAAATTGCCACATTTTATTAAATCTGGCAAATGGATGTCAAAACTACATTCCTTAATGGATTTCTTAAAGAAGAGTTGTATATGATGCAACCAGAAGGTTTTGTCGATCCTAAAGGTGCTAACAAAATGTGCAAGCTCCAGCGATCCATCTATGGACTGGTGCAAGCATCTTAGAGTTGGAATATATGCTTTGATGAGTTGATCAAAGCATATTGTTTTATACAGACTTGTTGTGAAGCTTGTATTTACAAGAAAGTGAGTGGGAGCACTACAACATTTCTTATAAATATATGTGAATGACATATCGTTGATCGGAAATAATGTAGAATTTTCTAGAAAGCGTAAAGGAGTATTTGAAAGGAGTTTTTCAA
This sequence comes from Triticum monococcum, assembly GCA_034509565.1. Lineage (NCBI taxonomy): Eukaryota > Viridiplantae > Streptophyta > Magnoliopsida > Poales > Poaceae > Triticum > Triticum monococcum. Next base: position 744,375,676 of record CM067843.1, on the reverse strand, counting down.
AATAAAGACCACGGTGAAGCTACTTACATATTGAGCATCAAGATCTATAGAGATAGATCAAGACGCTTGATAAGTTTTTTTCAATGAGTACATACCTTGACAAGATTTTGAAGTAGTTCAAAATGGAATAGACAAAGAAAGAGTTCTTACCTGTGTTACAAGGTGTGAAATTGAGTAAGACTCAAAGCCCGACCACGACAGAAGATAGAAAGAGAATGAAAGTCATTCCCTATGCCTCAGCCATAGTTTCTATAAAGTATGCCATGTTGTGTACCAGATCTATTGTATACCCTGCACTGAGTTTAGCAAGGGAGTACAATAGTGATCTAGGAGTAGATCACTGGACAGCGGTAAAAAAAACTTATCCTTAGTGGAATAAGGATATGTTTCTCGATTATGGAGGTGACAAAAGGTTAGTCGTAAAGGTTTACGTCGATGAAAATTTTGACATTGATCCAGATGACTCTAAGTCTCAATCTAGATACATTTTGAAAGTGGGAGCAATTAGCTAGGGTAGCTCCGTGCAGAGCATTGTTGACATAGAAATTTGCAAAAATACATACGGATCTGAATGTGGCAGACCCGTAGACCAAACTTCTCTCACAAGCAAAACATGATCACACCTTAGTACTCTTTGGGTGTTGATCACATAGCAACGTGAACTAGATTATTGACTCTAGTAAACCCTTTGGGTGTTGGTCACATGACGATGTGAACTATGGGTGTTAATCACATGGTGATGTGAACTATTGGTGTTAAATGACATGGCGATGTGAACTAGATTATTGACTCTAGTGCAAGTGGGAGACTGAAGGAAATATGCCCTAGAGGCAATAATAAAGTTATTATTTATTTCCTTATTTCATGATAAATGTTTATTATTCATGCTAGAATTGTATTAACTGGAAACATAATACATGTGTGAATACATAGACAAACATAGTGTCACTAGTATGCCTCTGCTTGACTAGCTCGTTAATCAAAGATGGTTAAGTTTCCTAACCATAGACATGAGTTGTCATTTGATTAACGGGATCACATCATTAGGAGAATGATGTGATTGACTTGACCCATTCTGTTAGCTTAGCACAATGATCGTTTAGTTTGTTGCTACTTCTTTATTCATGACTTATACATGTTCCTATGACTATGAGATTATGCAACTCCCGTTTACCGGAGGAACACTTTGTGTGCTACCAAATGTCACAACGTAACTGGATGATTATAAAGGTGATCTACAGGTGTCTCCGAAGGTACTTGTTGGGTTGGCGTATTTCAATATTAGGATTTGTCACTTCGATTGTCGGCGAGGTATCTCTGGGCCCACTCGGTAATACACATCACTTAAGCCTTGCAAGCATTGCAACTAATGAGTTAGTTGAGGGATGATGTATTACGGAACGAGTAAAGAGACTTGCCGGTAACGAGATTGAACTAGGTATTGAGATACCGACGATCGAATCTCGGGCGAGTAACATACCGATGACAAAGGGAACAACGTATGTTGTTATGCGGTTTGACCGATAAAGATCTTCATAGAATATGTAGGAGCCAATATGAGCATCCAAGTTCCACTATTGGTTATTGACCGGAGACGTGTCTCGGTCATGTCTACATAGTTCTCGAACCCGTAGGGTCCGCACGCTTAACGTTCGGTGACGATTTGTATTATGAGTTTATGTGTTTTGATGTACCGAAGGTAGTTCGGAGTCCCGGATGAGATCGGGGACATGACGAGGAGTCTTGAAATGGTCGAGATGTAAAGATCGATATATTGGACGACTATATTTGGACATCGGAAAGGTTCCGAGTGATTCGGGTATTTTTCGGAGTACCAGAGAGTTACGGGAATTCGCCGGGGAGTATATGGGCCTTATTGGGCTTTAGGGGAAAGAGAGAGGAGAGGCTGCGCCCCCCCCCCCCAAATGCTTAGTCCGAATTGGACTCGGGGGAGGGGTGGCGCCCCCTCCTTCCTTCTCTTCTTTTTTCCCTTTCCTTCTCTCCTACTCCTATTACTTGGAAGGGCTCCTAGTTCTACTAGGAAAGGGGGAATCCTACTCCCGGTGGGAGTAGGACTCCCCTAGGGCACGCCATAGAGAGGGCCGGCCCTCCCCCTCCCCCACTCCTTTATATACGGGGAGGGGGCACCCCTTGGAGACACAACAATTGATCATTGATCTTTTAGCCGTCTGCGGTGCCCCCTCCACCATAATCCACCTCGGTCATATCGTAGCAGTGCTTAGGCGAAGCCCTGTGTCGATAGCATCATCATCACCGTCATCATGCCATCTTGCTGGCGGAACTCTCCCTCAAAGCTCTACTGGATCGGAGTTCGTGGGACGTCATCGAGCTGAACGTGTGCTGAACTCGGAGGTGTCGTGCGTTCGGTACTTGGATCGGTCGGATCGTGAAGACGTACGACTACATCAACCGCGTTGTGCTAACGCTTCCGCTTTCGGTCTACGAGGGTACGTGGACACACTCTCCCCTCTCGTTGCTATGCATCACCATGATCCTGTGTGTGCGTAGGAATTTTTTTGAAATTACTATGTTCCCCAACACCTGCCCCAGGGTGGGCGCCAACTGTCGTGGTTCTATGTCTGACAGTAGAATGGGGGTAGGTATGAGGAGGCAAGATCCTAGCTACGGTGAAGTTGTGCATGCCAGATTTACGAGTTCAGGCCCTTCACAGAGGAAGTAACAACCCTACGTCTCGGTGCCCGGAGGCTGGTCGATTGGATTATGCGTGAAGCTACAAGGGGTGTGAACCCTTGTCCCAGAGGAGGGGGTGGCTTATATAGATTGCGCCAGGACCCCAACCATCCCCCGTTACATAGGGTTCAATGTAAATAGATAGGAGACATTACTGGTAATGTCAGCATTAGAGTGATATAAATGACCCTTAAGACTACAGAGTGAATGCCTGGCCGTTGCCATCCAGAGTGACCTTAGATCTTCTGTACTCCGAGTGGTTTCTGATGTGGTCGGATGATTATATCCTGGTCGAATGGAATTGGGTTATCCGGGTGGAACTTATGGTCGAGTGGGTTGCATCTTGAGGTGATTCTAGTTGGTAGAATTTGTTGTCCTTTGAATGTCTTCGACTGTAGGGCAGTGTCCTTGGGAAGCGTGCTTAGATCAAGTCTATTGCCCTACCCTAGGTACATGTCATCGTCAGTTCCCTCTCGTTGTAGCCAGCCACCCATGCCGCCTAGCCACCACCTAGCCCACCGCCCCACCCTCACGGCCTCACCCGGGTTGTGCGCTGTCGCTGCCCTCTAGGGTAGGACCCAACTCCTCTTCCATCTGACGACAAGGGGAGTGGCGACACCCGCCTTGATAGGGGGGAAAGTGAGGAGGAGGTGAAGCTGGAGCCGCAGCAGGAGTTCCCAGAGGAGGAGCAGCAATAGCTGCAGCCGCAGCCGTTGTGGCATGATCATCTCGTGGCGTACAACTAGTTCATCTCTTGGCGCAGCGATGAGACGTACCACCATGCGAGTGCTACCTCTTGAGCACTGCGTTGGTTTTCCCTTGAAGAGGAAAGGGTGGTACAGTATAGCAGCGTAAGTATTTCCCTCTGTTTTTCAGAACCAAGGTATCAATCCAGTAGGAGACCACGCGCGAGTCACCTCGTACCTACACACACAAATAAGAACCTCTCAACCAATGCGATAAAGGGGTTGTATATCCCTTCATGGCCACTTGCAAGAGTGAGATCAAATAGAGATGATAATAATAAGATAAATATTTTTGGTATTTTTATGATATAGATTAAAAGTAAAGATTGCAAAATAAAGTAGATTGGAAACTTGTATGATGGAGAATAGACCCGGGGGGCCATAGGTTTCACTAGTGGCTTCTCTCAAGACAGCATGAGTATTACGGTGGGTGAACAAATTACTGTCGAGCAATTGACAGAAAAGCGAATAATTATGAGAATATCTAGGCATGATCATGTATATAGGCATCACGTCCGTGACAAGTAGACCGAAACGATTCTGCATCTACTACTATTACTCCACACATCGACCGCTATCCAGCATGCATCTAGAGTATTAAGTTCATAAGAACAGAGTAACGCCTTAAGCAAGATGACATGATGTAGAGGGATAAACTCATGCAATATGATGTAAACCCCATCTTTTTATCCTCGATGGAAACAACACAATACATGTCGTTTCCCTTTATGTCACTGGGATCGAGCACCGCAAGTTTGAACCCAAAGTAAGCACTTCTCCCATTGCAAGAAAGATCAATCTAGTAGGCCAAACCAAACTGATAATTCGAAGAGACTTGCAAAGATAAACCAATCATACATAAAAGAATTCAGAGAAGATTCAAATATTGTTCATAGATAATCTAGATCATAAACCCACAACTCATCGGATCTCGACAAACACACCGCAAATAGAAGAGTTACATCGAATAGATCTCTAAGAGAATCGAGGAGAACTTTGTATTGAGATCCAAAGAGAGAGAAGAAGCCATCTAGCTACTAGCTATGGACCCGAAGGTCTGAAGTAAACTACTCACACATCATCGGAGAGGCCATGGAGTTGATGTAGAGGCCCTCCGTGATCGATGCCCCCTCCAGCGGAGCTCCGGAAAAGGCCCCAAGATGGGATCTCTTGGGTACAGAAGCTTGCGGTGGTGGAATTAGGTTTTCGTGGTGCTCCTAGATGTTTGCGAGGTATATGGATATATATATAGGAGGAAGAAGTAGGTCGGTGGAGCAAGGAGGGGCCCACGAGGGTGGATGGCGCGCCCACCTGCCTCGTGGCCTCCTCGATTGTTTCTTGATGTCCACTCCAAGTCTCCTGGATCATGTTTGTTCCAAAAATAACGCTCCTGAAGGTTTCATTCCGTTTGGACTCCGTTTGATATTCCTTTTCGGCAAAACTCTAAAATAGGCAAAAAAACAGCAATTTGGGTTGGGCCTCCAGTTAATAGGTTAGTCCCAAAAATAATATAAAAGTGGAAAAATAATCCCATTAACATCCAAAATAGATAATATAATAGAATGGAACAATAAAAAATTATAGATACATTGAAGACGTATCAAGCATCCCCAAGCTTAATTCCTGCTCGTCCTCGAGCAGGTAAATGATAAAAACAGAATTTTTGATGTGGAATGCTTCCTAACATATTTCTCAATGTAATTTTTATTTATTGTGGCATGAATGTTCAGATCCCAAAGATTCAAGATAAAAGTTTAATATTGACATAGAAATAATAATACTTCAAGTATACTAACTAAGCAATCATGTCTTCTCAAAATAACATGGCCAAAGAAAGTTATCCCTACAAAATCATATAGTATGGCTATGCTCTATCTTCATCACACAAAATATTAAATCATGCACAACCCCGATGACAAGCCAAGCAATTGTTTCATACTTTTGATGTTCTCAAACTTTTTCAATCTTCACGCAATATATGAGCGTGAGCCATGGATATTTACACTATCGTGGAATAGAATGGTGGTTGTGGAGAATACAAAAAAGGAGAAGATAATCTCACATCAACTAGGCGTATCAACGAGCTATGGAGATGCCCATTAATAGATATCAATGTGAGTGAGTAGGGATTTCCATGCAACAGATGCACTAGAACTGTAAGTGTATGAAAGCTCAGCAAAAGAAACTAAGTGGGTGTGCATCCAACTTGCTTGCTCACGAAGACCTAGGGCAATTTGAGGAAGCACATCATTGGAATATACAAGCCAAGTTCTATGTAAAATTCCCACTAGTTTATGAAAGTGACAACATAAGAGACTCTCTATCATGAAGATCATGGTGCTACTTTGAATCACAAGTGTGTAAAAAGGATAGTAACATTGCCCCTTCTCTCTTTTTCTCTCTTTTTTCTTTTTTTTATTTGGGCCTTCTTTTCTTTTTCGCCTCTTGTTTTTTCGTCCAAAGTCTCATCCCGACTTGTGGGGGAATCATAGTCTCCATCATCATTTCCTCACTGAGAGAATGCTCTAATAATGATGACCATCACACTTATTTTTACTTACAACTCAATAGTTAGAACAAAATATGACTCTATGTGAATTCCTCCGGCGGTGTACCGGGATATGCAATGAATCAAGAGTGACATGTATGAAAAAAAATTATGAACAGTGCCTTTGCCACAAATATGATGTCAACTACATGATCATGCAAAGCAATATGACAATGATGAAGCGTGTCATAGCAAACAGAAGGTGGAAAGTTGCATGGCAATATATCTTGGAATGGCTATGGAAATGCCATAATAGGTAGGTATGGTGGCTGTTTTGAGGAAGGTATATGGTGGGTTTATGGTACCGGCGAAAGTTGCACGGTACTAGAGAGGTTAGCAATTGTGGAAGGGTGAGGGTGCGTATAATCCATGGACTCAACATTAGTCATAAAGAACTCACATACTTATTGCAAAAATCTATTAGTTATCGAAGCAAAGTACTACGTGCATGCTCCTAGGGGGATAGATTGGTAGGAAAAGACCATCGCTCGTCCCCGACCGCCACTCATAAGGAAGGCAATCAATAAATAAATCATGCTCCGACTTCACCACATAACGGTTCACCATACGTGCATGCTACGGGAATCACAAACTTCAACACAAGTATTTTTCAAATTCACAACTACTCAACTAGCAAGACTCTAATATCACTATCTCCATATCTCAAAACAATCATCAAGTATCAAACTTCTCTTAGTATTCAATGCACTTATATGAAAGTTTTTATTACGCCTAAAAGCAAATTGCCATGTTGTTCTAAAGGACTCTCAAAATAAAATAAGTGAAGCATGAGAGATCAATTATTTCTATAAAATAGAACCACCATCGTGCTCTAAAAGATATAAGTGAAGCACTAGAGCAAAAACTATATAGCTCAAAAGATATAAGTGAAACACATAGAGTATTCTAATAAATTCTAATTCATGTGTGTGTGTCTCAAAAGGTGTGTACAGCAAGGATGATTGTGGTAAACTAAAAATCAAAGACTCAAATCATACAAGACGCTCCAAGCTAAACACATATCATGTGGCGAATAAAAATATAGCTCCAAGTAAAGTTACCGATGAACGAAGACAAAAGAGGGGATGCCTTCCAAGGCATCCCCAAGCTTAGGCTTTTTGGTGTCCTTGTATTTTACCTTGGGGTGCCATGGTCATCCCCAAGCTTAGGCTCTTGCCACTCCTTGTTCCATAATCCATCAATTCTTTACCCAAAACATGAAAACTTCACAACACAAAACTTAGCAAGAGAATCTCGTGAGCTCCGTTAGCGAAAGAAAACAAAACACAACTTTAAGGTACTGTAATGAACTCATTATTTATTTATATTGGTGTTAAACCTACTGTATTCCAACTTCTCTATGGTTTATAAACTCTTTTACTAGCCATAGATTCATTAAAATAAGCAAACAACACACCAAAAACAGAATCTGTCTAAAATAGAACAGTCTGTAGTAATCTGTAACTAACGCAAACTTATGGAACCCCAAAAATTCTAAAATAAATTGCTGGACGTGAGTAATTTATATATTAATCATATGCAAAAATAATTAACTAAATAGCACTCTCCAATAAAAATGGCAGCAATTATCATGAGCGCTAAAGTTTCTGTTTTTTACAGCAAGATCAAAAAGACTTTCCCCAAGTCTTCCCAACGGTTCTACTTGGCACAAAAACTAATTAAACACAAAAACACAACCAAAAGAGAGGCTAGATAAATTATTTATTACTAAACAGGAGCAAAAAGCAAGGAATAAAAATAGAATTGGGTTTCCTCCCAACAAGCGCTATCGTTTAACGCACCTAGCTAGGCATAAAAGCAAAGATAGATCTAGGTATTGCCATCTTTGGTAGGCAATCCATAAGTGGATCTCACAATAGATGCATATGGTAATTTAACTTTCTTTCTAGGGAAGTGTTCCATGCCTTTCCTTAATGGAAATTGGAATTTAATATTCCCTTCCTTCATATCAATAATTGCACCAATCGTTCTAAGGAAAGGTCTACCAAGAATAATAGGACATGAAGGATTGCAATCTATATCAAGAACAATGAAATCTACAGGCACATAATTCCTATTTGCAACAATAAGAACATCATTAATATTTCCCATAGGTTTCTTAATAGTGGAATCCGCAAGGTCCAAGTTAGGGAACAATCATCAAATTCACGGAAACCTAGCAAATCACACAAAGTTTTTGAAATCGTGGAAACACTAGCACCCAAATCACACAAAGCATAGCACTCATGATCTTTAAATTTAATTTTAATTGTAGATTCCCACTCATCATAAAGTTTTCTAGGGATAGAAACTTCCAACTCAAGTTTTTCCTCATAAGATTGCATCAAAGCATGAACGATATGTTTAGTAAAAGCTTTATTTGGACTATAAGCATGAGGAGAATTTAGCACGGATTGCAACAAGGAAGTACAATCTATCAAAGAGAAATTATCATAATTAAATTCCTTGAAATCCAAGATAGTGGGTTCGTTGCTATTTAAAGTTTTAACCTCTTCAATCCCACTTTTGACAATTTTTGCATCAAGATCTAAAAACTCCAAATTTTTGGGACGCCTTCTAACTAAAGTTGACTCATCTCCAGTACCATCACTATCAAGATTCATATTGCAAAACAAAGATTTAATAGGGGACACATCAATAACTTTTAGATCTTCATCTTTATTATCATGAAAACTAGAAGAACACGTTTTTACAAAATAATCTTTCTTAGCATGCATCCTAGCGGTTCTTTCTTTGCACTCATCAATGGAAATTCTTATGGCTTTGAGAGACTCATTGATATCATGCTTAGGTGGAATAGATCTAAGTTTCAAAGAATCAACATCAAGAGAAATTCTATCCATGTTCCTAGCCAACTCATCAATCTTAAGCAATTTTTCTTCAATCAAAGCATTGAAACTCTTTTGTGAAGTAATAAATTCTTTAATACTAGATTCAAAATCAGAGGGCATCTTATTATAATTTCCATATGAATTGTTGTAGGAATTACCATAATTATTAGAGGAATTACTAGGAAACGGCCTAGAATTAAAATTACCTCTATACGCGTTATTACCAAAATTGTTCCTACCAACAAAATTCACATACATATATTCATTATTATTCTCAGTCAAAGTAGACAAAGGCATATCATTAGGATCAGTAGGAGCACTTTTATGAGCAAACAATTTCATAAGTTCATCCATCTTTCCACTCAAAACATTAATCTCTTCAATTGCATGCACCTTTTTACTAGTAGATCTTTCAGTGTGCCATTGAGAATAATTAACCATAATATTATCTAGGAGTTTGGTAGCTTCTCCTAAAGTGATTTCCATAAAAGTGCCTTCCGCGGCCGAATCTAAAATATTTCTAGAAGCAAAATTTAATCTGGCATAAATTTTTTGTATAATCATCCATAAATTCAATCCATGTGTAGGGCAATTACGTATCATTAATTTCATCCTCTCCCAAGCTTGTGCAACATGTTCATGATCAAGTTGCTTAAAATTCATAATATCGTTTCTAAGAGAGATGATCTTAGCGGGAGGAAAATACTTAGAGATAAAAGCATCTTTCCATTTATTCCATGAATCAATACTATTTTTAGGCAAAGACGAAAACCAAGCTTTAGCACGATCTCTAAGCGAAAACAGAAATAGCTTAAGTTTAACAATATCGTTGTTCACATCCTTCTTCTTTTGCATATCACACAAATCAACAAAGTTTTTTAGATGGGTAGCGGCATCTTCACTAGGAAGGCTAGAAAACGGATCTTTCATGACAAGATTCAGCAAAGCAGTATTAATTTTACAAGATTCAGCATCGGTAAGAGGAGCAATCGGAGTGCTAATAAAATCATTATTGTTGTTATTGGCAAAGTCACACAATTTAGTATTATCTTGAGCCATCGTGACAAGCAAGCAATCCAACACACAAGCAAACAAGAAGCAAGCAAAAAAGAGGCGAACGGAAAAAGAGGGCGAAAGGAAAAGAGGGCGAATAAAACGGCAAGGGTGAAGTGGGGGAGAGGAAAACGAGAGGCAAATGGCAAATAATGTAATGCGAAGGGTAAGAGTTGTGATGGGTACTTGGTATGTCTTGACTTAGCGTATATCTCCCCGGCAACGGCGCCAGAAATAGCTTGTTGACGGGAGAAAAAATCTTGACTTGACTTTGTGTAAGCCTCCCCGGCAACGGCGCCAGAAATCCTTCTTGATACCTCTTGAGCATTGCGTTGGTTTTCCCTTGAAGAGGAAAGGGTGGTGCAGTAAAGCAGCGTAAGTATTTCCCTCAGTTTTTGAGAACCAAGGTATCAATCCAGTAGGAGACCACGCGTGAGTCACCTCGTACCTACACACACAAATAAGAACGTCGCAACCAACGCGATAAAGGGGTTGTCAATCCCTTCACGGCCACTTGCAAGAGTGAGATCTGATAGAGATGATGATAATAATAAGGTAAATATTTTTGGTATTTTTATGATATAGATTGAAAGTAAAGATTGCAAAATAAAGTAGATTGGAAACTTTTATGATGGAGAATAGACCCGGGGGCCATAGGTTTCACTAGTGGCTTCTTTCAAGATAGCATAAGTATTATGGTGGGTGAACAAATTACTGTCGAGCAACTGATAGAAAAGCGAATAATTATGAGAATATCTAGGCATGATCATGTATATAGGCATCACGTCTGTGGCAAGTAGACCGAAACGATTATGCATCTACTACTATTACTCCACACATCGACCGCTATCCAGCATGTATCTAGAGTATTAAGTTCATAAGAACAGAGTAACACCTTAAGAAAGATGACATGATGTAGAGGGATAAACTCATGCAATATGATGTAAACCCCATCTTTTTATCCTCGATGGCAACAATACAATACGTGTCATTTCCCTTTATGTCACTGGGATCGAGCACCGCAAGATTGAACCCAAAGCTAAGCACTTCTCCCATTGCAAGAAAGATCAATCTAGTAAGCCAAACCAAACTGATAATTCGAAGAGTCTTGCAAAGATAAACCAATCATACATAAAAGAATTCAGAGAAGATTCAAATATTGTTCATAGATAATCTGGATCATAAACCCACAATTCATCGGATCTCGACAAACACACCGCAAAAACAAGAGTTACATTGAATAGATCTCCAAGAGAATCAAGGAGAACTTTGTATTGAGATCCAAAGAGAGAGAAGAAGCTATCTAGCTACTAGCTATGGACCTGAAGGTCTGAAGTAAACTACTCACACATCATCGGAGAGGCCATGGAGTTGATGTAGAGGCCCTCCGTGATCGATGCCCCCTCCGGCGGAGCTCCGGAAAAGGCTCAAAGATGAGATCTTTTGGGTACAGAAGGTTGCGGTGGTGGAATTAGGTTTTCGTGGTGCTCCTGGGTGTTTGCGGGGTATATGGATATATATATATATATATATATATATATATATATATATATATATATATATATATATATATATATATATATATATATGAGGAAGAAGTAGGTCGGTGGAGCAACGAGGGGGCCACGAGGGTGGAGGGCGCACCCAGGGGGTGGGCGCGCCCCCTGTCTCGTGGCCTCCTCGATTGTTTTTGGCGTGCACTCCAAGTCTCCTGGATCACGTTTGTTCCAAAAGTAACGCTCCCGAAGATTTCATTCCGTTTGGACTCCGTTTGATATTCTTTTTTCGGTGAAACTCTAAAATAAGCAAAAAAACAATGATTTGGGTTGGGCCTTCGGTTAATAGGTTAGTTCCAAAAATAATATAGAAGTGTAAAAATAAGCCCATTAACATTTAAAATAAATAATATAATAGCATGGAATAATAAAAAATTATAGATACGTTGAAGACGTATTAGCGAGGCCGACTTTCAAAGAGGTGAACGCAGACATGGAGGTTGCCGTCAGTGTATGTTCGTTCGAGAGCGCAGAGAGGGATGAGCATGCCCGCTCCCTCATGGCCGCAGAGCGAGCGGTCTACAAGCAACTCAACGCCTAGATGGCGTCGGCCGAGTCGCAATAGATGATTTCCAGAGGGAGGAGGATGTCATCTCCTTCATGACCCAGATGATTGCCCATCGGGAGGAGGATAATGCCGCCTCCTTCATGGCTCTCCAGTGTGCGGCCCACGAGTAGCTGAACGCGGCAAGGTCTGCAGCCTCTGCTGGTCCTCGCGAGGATGCTGGAGCGACATGGCAAACGCTCACAGCATCCAGGTAGAGCAAGCCTTTAGCCGGGCTCGCAAAGCAGCGGAGTTGGAGGTGGAGACGCAATGACAGACGTATGCGCATGCGCTCACGCCTGGTGGTGGTGGAGAAAGAATGGGCAGTGAGGAGCTCGCTCGCCCCCGTCGTACTTCGTTGAGACGGCGACAAACGGCGACGAGGCTGGCCCCTCTAACGTTGACATGGCGAAGAACGACGACAAGATTGGCCCTAGTGGCATCTAGATTAGTTTATTTAAGGTTAAGTTCTAGCCTTCCGTCATTTAGATTAAATTTTAGTGTAAATTTCGTAGTATTTTTTTTATCAAATTTCAATGAAAATCAAGTCTTATTTCAAAATTTGGTCAAACTTAACATTTGATTTGAGGCCATTGCAAACATTGTATAGGCGGGCCGGCCAATGTGTTTCAAGGCGCAACAAATCTATCACCCCAGCCTATACTTTAACCGCGCGGAACCCTGGATACAGGTCACAACCCGTAACCTTCGTCACTGCCCACCGCGAAATCCCCCACATATTGCTCGGCGCTGGCGACCAAATCTGTCGCCTCCCACCATAGATCATCCACCGTAGTACTACTATGAGGCACAGTAGAGGGCCAATCGGATGTGGCGGCGGCAGCAGCTCTGATGAGGAGCGCAAGCGTCGCGTCACCGCTGACGCTGCGAGGAAGCGAGCCGCGCACCGGTGGATGGACAGGGGCCTATCGCCGCCCCTGTCACTCCTCCGCCGTGAGGTCGACGAGTTTGACCGCCGCCAAGCGCACCGCTACGAGGCGGGGAGCTCCTCCAGCGTGTGCACGCTGCTGCCGCCACCAAAGAGGGAGGGCGAGCTCGAGGGGACGACCCGACGTGATTCGCTAATGCCATCGATACCGCCACCGCCATGCTCCTGGCGTGCTGCGAGCGGGAGGAAGAATAGGAGCGGAAGCACCGCCGGCTCACTGAGGAGCTCGAAGACCTCCTATTAGAACAAGGGAAGGGGGTCGCCGACGAGCGCACGTGGCGGGAGAAGGAGGAGGAATAGGTGCGCATGGCCGACGAGGAGACACACGTCTTCGTCGACCTTTGCTCCGACGAGGAGACCCGCGTCTTCGTCGACCTTTGCTCCGGTGAGGAGTGAGCTGTGACGATGTCGCCGCCGCACCCTAGGGCTCCGGTGAGCCGAATTTGGACTTAGTTAGGGCTAGGGCGGCGCCATGTTAGATTTTGCTAGTTAAATTATCGAAAAATGCCATTTGTGGTTTGCTGATCCGAGATGAATTCGCAAAACTAGTGTGTAAGTTCATCTCTAGTGAATTCCCGCAAATGGAAAACTTAAATTTGCAGTTCTATTTTTTGAGGGTTAAAGGCAGGCGCTCTGCCATTCAATTAGATAGAAAGAAAGGCCTCCTTTGGTTTGGAGGATTTTTATAGGAATTCCATAGGATAGGATTTTTGCAAGAAAAAATCCTTTAGAGCCCTTTGATTTGTAGGAATGGAATTCTATTCTTACGGAGGAATTCTTCCTATCCTCCACATTTCATAGAAAAATAAACATTAGCCTAGATTCAATGAAAAAAATCCTATGAAGTGAATCAAATGACATCTTCTTTTCTATTCCTACTCATAGGATTTGAGATGCATGTCATCTCATTTCCTATGATTTTTTTATTTCTATGATTTCCCTACCCTATGAACCAAAGGAGGCCAAAATCTTTTTGCAGGGGGCCCTCGGGAAAGGGAGTGAAAATGGCCAAGAAGTCCGAAAAAACAGGTGAAAGTAAAGAACTATGCGCCATGGTCTTTGGGGTCATCCGTGAAGGCATATGCCCGCGCCTCAATCTCGCCTCGTACAAGGCGCACCACATCGGCCACAGGCAATGCCGTGCTCGTGAAGACCCTCCTGTCGCGCTCCTTGCACAACCCTCAAATGATGGAATTTTTTTTGAAACTATGACGATTTTTATAGCAAATTCGGAAACTATACACTCTAATGTAGAAAAATCAAAAGTATCACCCTGTCGGCCTCCTGTTGGTCGAAGAGGGATTTTTCGGCCTACCATTGGCCGAAGAGGTACATTTCGGCCAACTGCTGGCCAAAAAGGACTTTTCGGCCAACAGTTGGCCAAAGAGTCCCTCTTCAGCCAACACCGGCTCTACTGTTTTAGAAAATTCATATCAGTTTGGATTTTTAGTATTTTAATTTAATTCTTTTTGCATTATATTAGAAATTTTATGAAGTTTCTGTAGATATCAAGTTTTTCTAGATTTGAAAGTTTAAATTTGAATTTTTATGAATTTGCTCAAATCACTAGATTGCCTATAATTTGAGCTAGGAGTATTCTTTTTAGATGTTTCTTTTTGCTACTGGTTCTTTGTGACGTTGTTTATCAGTAGTAATTAATTGGTGAATTTTAGGATTATTTAAAATTAGGTTTTCATGAAAACAGTTCTATTTTAGTGTTTTATAGGTTTTGTGCTATTTCTATTAATTTTAATTGCTTTAAATTGTTTTCTTTACTATCGCTGGAGGAGCGGTACTACTGCTTAGCAAGGTCAAAACACCCCAACGAGAGAGAAAACACGAGCTGAAAAACTGCTAGAGAGGTAGAGCAGTATGAGCGGCACTACCGCTGTAGCCAGCGGTACTACCGTTGGCCGTAGCGGTACTGCCGCTTGGCCCAGCGTTACTACCGCACAAGAGCGGTACTACCGCTCCTACTGCCGCTCCTACTACCGCTGAACCCGACACGAGAAGAGCAGGATCCAAAATCAAGGCGGTAGAAGAGCGGCACTGCAGCGGTACTATGGCTGAGAGCTCCAAGTGGTAGTACCGCTTGGGCTCGCGGTACTACCGCTGGGACCAGACAAAAGCCACTCTCAAGAAAACAAGAACTGCCATAACTTCTGCATATGAGCTCCGAATTGAGCAAACTCAAGCTTGTTGGAAACAAGACGACGAGTAGCATCAAAACAGCGACTGGTTATAGTAAGAAGAGGCAGGGGAGGAATGCCTAACAAAAAGAGGAGTGAAACCTCCAACCGAGAAAAACCGGCAAAACCTCCAACATCGAAAACATCATAGAAGATGCATGTGAACTCCGTTTTCGATGAACTCGAGCTTGTCATCAAGATGACCATAAGCTCTAAGACTCACAAAGAGAACCAAACAAAAACCAAGAAATATGATGCAAGGATGCAATGGTTTGAGCTCTCTACGAATGATACGGTCAAGCTACTCATCGAGAGCCCCCCTTGATAGTACGGCAACCGATCCTATAACCCGGTCTCCCAACTACCATCATGAGACCGGTAAAATAGAAAACCTATCAAGGGAAAACCTTTGGCTTGCACATGGTCCACTTGAGCTAGATGATGACGATCTTGACTCCCTCAAGTTGGACCACCTTTCTTGATTGCGTTGGCTTGATGAAGACTAGTTGATTCCCCCCCCCCCATACTCCACTATGGGTGAGCCACTCTTCCGCACATCTTCACAAGTCTATTGTCACCAGAATGGACGGCAAGCTACAAGCATTTGATCTCTTCGCGATGCTTCACTTGAATTTGCACACCGCAACCTAACCCCACAAAGAACTCTCACAAAGATCATGGGTTAGTACACAAAGCGTAATTGACAATGCTTACCATACCATGGGATCGCTTGACCCCTCTCGGTACATCTTCTACGCTTTGTGGGTTGATCAACTTGATTCACTCTTTGACTTAGTCTTGATCAACCTCTCACAAGACCAATCTTTAGGCAATTCCTTGAATAGCACCTTGGCGACACAAACTCTCCTCGAAACCAATACATGTACTCCAAGAAAAGCCTATGGACAAAACCTTCAAATATAACTCAAGGCAACCATTAGTCCATAGAGATTGTCATCAATTACCAAAACCAAACATGGGGACACCGCATGTTCTTACACTTGGGAATTGTCTTCCCCATCCCTTGCATATTATAGTTCATCACAAAGCCTTTGTGGCTTGGTGGCAGTGATTGGAGAACTGTGTTAATAACACTATCATGTGAAATATTAAGTCCCAACTGATTCAAGTGATTATGATACCCATACATTTTGAGTATGTGTTCACTGACATAACTATTCTCCTTCATTTTTGCAGTTATAAAACCTGTTGGAGACTTCATATCTCTCACCCCAGGCATTTGCTTGAAATATTAACTTCAACTCCTGGAACATCTCATATGCTCCATGACGTTCAAAACGTCTTTGAAGACCCGATTCTAAGCCGTAAAGCATGGCACACTGAACTATCGAGTAGTCATTAGATCGAGCTTGCCAGACGTTCAAAACATCAGCATCTGCTCCTGCAGCAGGCCTTTCACCTAGCAGTCCATCAAGGACGCGGTTCTTCTATGCAGCAATGAGGATAATCCTCAAGCTACGGACCCAGTCCGTGTAGTTGCTAACATCATCTTTCAACTTAGCTTTCTCTAGGAACGCATTAAAATTCAGGGGAACGATGGCACGGGCCATTGATCTACAACATAGATATGCAAATACTATCGGGACTAAGTTCATGATAAATTAAGTTCAATTAATCAAATTACTTAAGAACTCTCACTTAAATAGACATCCCTCAAGTCATCTAAGTGATACATGATCCAAATCAACTAATCCATGTTTGATCATCATGTGAGATGGAGTAGTCAGCAATGGTGAACATCTCTATGTTGATCATATATACTATATGATTCACGTTCTACCTTTCGGTCTCTAGTGTTCCGAGGCCATTTCTGTACAAGCTAGGCTCGTCAAGTTTAACCCAAGTATTCCGCATGTGCAAAACTGTCTTGCACCCGTTGTATGTGAACGTAGAGTCTAACACACCCGATCATCATGTGTTATCTCAACTCGACGAACTGTAGCAACGGTGCATACTCAGGGAGAACACTTTTACCTTAAAATTTAGTGAAGGGGTCATCGTATAATGCTATTGCCGTACTAAGCAAAATAAGATGCATAAAAGATAAACATCACATGTAACCAAAATATGTGACATGATATGGCCATCATCATCTTGTTCTTTTGATCTCCATCTCCAAAGCATCGTCATGATCTACATCGTCACCGGCTCGACACCTTGATCTCCATCATTGCGTCATGGTCGTCTCGCCAACTATTGCTTCTAAAACTATCGCTAACGCATAGTGATAAAGTATAGCAATTACATGGCGTTTGCATTTCATACAATAAAGAGACAACCATAAGGCTCCTGCCGGTTGTCGATAACTTACAAAACATGATCATCTCATACAATAACGTATATCACATCATGTCTTGACCATATCACGTCACAACATGCCTTGCAAAAACAAGTTAGGTATCCTCTACTTTGTTGTTGTAAGTTTTACGTGGCTGCTACGGGCTTCTAGCAAGAACCGTTCTTACCTACGCATAAAACCACAACGGTGTTTCGTCAAGTTTGTTGTTTTAACATTCTTCAAGGACCGGACATAGTCAAATTCGATTCAACTAAAACAGGAGAAACAGAAACCCGACAGACACCTTTATGCAAAACTAGTTGCATGTCCGTCGGTGGAACCGGTCTCATCATGTGCATGGACATCTAAGGTTGGCTGGGCCGCTCCATCCCACAATACCGTCGAATCAAAATAAGATGTTGGTGGTAAGCAGTATGACTATCACTGCCCACAACTCTTTGTGTTTTACTCCTGCATATCATCTACGCATAGACCTGACTCATGATGCCACTGCTGGAAATCGTTGCATGGAAAACAAAAAAATTCTACGCACGCGCAATAATCTATCCATGGAGATGCATAGCAACGAGGGGGAGAGTGTGTCTATGTACCCTCATAGACCGTAAGCGGAAGAATTTCTCAACGCGGTCGATGTAGTCGAACTTCTTCGTGCTTCAACCGATAAAGTACCGAACGCACGGCACCTCCGCGTTTTGCACAGGTTCAGCTCGGTGACGTCCCTCACCTTGTTGATCCAGCAAGATTTTGAGGTAGTAGATGAGTTCCGTTAGTACGAGAACGTGGTGACGGTGATGGTGAAGTGATCCTCGCAGGGCTTCGCATAAGCACTACGAAAATATGACCGGGGGTGTAAACGATGGAGGGAGCGCCGCACACGGCTAGGCAATTGTCTGTCGTGTGCTAGCCCCCCCCCCCATATATATAGGTGCGAGGGGGGAGGGAGCAGCCAGGAGGGCGCCCCAAGTAGGTCGAATCCTACTTGGGGTCCTCCCCAAGTGGCGCCCCCCTTTCCTTAATTGTCGGAGAAGAAAGGAAAGGGGGAAGAGAGAAGGAAGGGGAGCACAATCCTTTCCTTAATTAGGGCAGTTCCGAATCCTCCCTCCTTTCCATCCCCACTTGGCCGGCTGCCATGGGGGCCCACCAGCCCCTTTTGGGCTGGTGTGCTCCCCTCTTGTGGCCCAATAGGCCCAATACTCTCCTGGGGTTGACCGGTACCTCCTCCGGTACTCCGATGACTATCTGGTTTTTCTCGGAAACACTTCCGGTGTTCGAATACCATCGTACTATATATCAATCTTTACCTCTCGACCATTTCGAGACTCCTCGTCATGTCCGTGATCTCATCCGGGACTCCGAGCAAGATTCGGTCACCAAATCACATAACTCATATAATACTATATCGTCAATGAGCGTTAATCGTGCGGACCCTACGGGTTCGAGAACTATGTAGACATGACCGAGACACCTCTCCGGTTAATAACCAATAACGGAACCTGGATGCCCATATTGGCTCCTACATATTCTACGAAGATCTTCATCGGTCGAACCTGGATACCCGAGATTCAATCGTCGGTATCTTCATACCTAGTTCAATCTCGTTACCGGCAAGTCTCTTTACTCGTTCCGTAATACATCACCTCACGACTAACTCCTTAGTCGTTTTTCTTGCAAGCTTATGATGTGTATTACTGAGAGGGCCCATAGATACCTCTCCGATACTCGGAGTGACAAATCCTAACCTCGATCTATGCCAACTCAACAAACACCTTCGGAGATACCTGTAGAGCATCTTTATATCACTCAGTTACGTTGTGACCTTTGATAGCACATAAGGCATTCCTCCGGTATCCAGGAGTTGCATAATCTCATAGTCGAAGGAATATGTATTTGACATGAAGAAAGCAATAGCAATAAAACTGAACGGTCATAATGCTAAGCTAACGGATGGGTCTTGTCCATGACATCATTCTCCTAATGATGTGATCTTGTTATCAAATGACAACTCATGTCCATGGTTAAGAAACCTTAACAATATTTGATCAACAAGCTAGTCAAGTAGAGGCTCACTAGGGACACGGTGTTTGTTTATGTATTCACACATGTATTTAGGTTTTGATCAATAATTCTAGCATGAATAATAAACCTTTAACATGAATAAAGAAATATAAAATAACAACTTTATTATTGCCTCTAGGGCATATTTCCTTCAATTCACCGGCCGAAAAAGCCAATAAGTCCATGGTTGTGGTCTTTATTTCAAGAAGGATTCTTCCAGACCTTCCACAATCAAGTAGACTATGCCATGTGTAGTCGAAACCATCTTATAGGTGATCAAGGACATGCGGACGGAAGTCACATTTACCAGCCTAAGAAATTGCCACAAAATCCAAACCATGTTCGCGCACATAATCACCGACGTGTTTATGTTTACCAAGTCTGAGAGACCTCTTCTATTCCAAGACATGCCTCTCATGTGGAAACTCGGGTCGGTGTGGAACATTTCGCCTTCTTGGGCGGTTTTTTGTTTCTTCTTAGAGGAATGTGATCTGGATTTCCATGACGACACTGTGAAATCACAGAACATGAACCCAGGTTTTCGTTCATCCAAACCAACCTCGTAACCTCACCAGCCAAGTGGGAGACAAGCGGACTATCATAGGCACTGGCGAGCCACTGGATGACGGTGGCCCCGGGCGTCAAACTGTGGTCCACCCATCATGGACCTCCTAGCATGGTCGCCCGAGTTCGAGACGAGTGCCCCCCAGAGGCCCCCGCGGCACACCACCATGAGACTTTCGACTCTGAGGCTGCCACATGCGGCTAGCGCCGCCGACCACCCTGATGTTGGTGGCCCCGTGCGCCCAACCGCGGTCCACCCGTCATGGACCTTCGAGGTTGGTCGCCCAGGTCTGAGCCGTCCGGCGATCAGACGGCTCGGGGCACCCCTTAGAGGCTCCCATGGCACGCCACCGCGAGACGTTTGACTCGAAGGCCGCCAGATGATGCCGGTTAGGCTCTCACGCGTGGGTGCGACCTCGCCGGATTTCATCCAATGACGATGGCGCCGGGCGTGCGAGGTGGTCCACCCGTCATGGACCTTCTAGCCAACTCACCTGGGCGCGAGCCATCCAGGCAGATTAGACGGCTCGCCTCGGTCCCGAAAGGCTTCGGCAGCAAGCCAACCCAAAACAGAAGGCCATGAAGAGCTCTCGCCCTCGATGAGCCCAGGAAAGCGGGTACTCCAACATGCTTTATATGAGTAATACGGGGCAGAGGCACTACTACCCTCTGACATTGAGTATGACTACCCGCGGGTGGGTGATTATGAAGAGGAGGCTGCAAGGACAACATAAGTTGCTAAGGAAGAAGCTCGCCTTCTCGCCCTGGTACACACCACCATCTATCAGCATAAATTTTGCCAGTACCATGGAAGGCACGTCTGGTCTCACGAGTCCAATATCGGCGACCTCGTCCTCCACCTCCAGCAAAAGCAAAAGAAGAACAAACTCTCTTCACCTTGGGAGGGACCTTATTTGATCCACGAGATCCTCGACGACGGGGCATACTACCTCTACAACAGAAAAACAAGACGGATCACGAACCCACCAAAAAATGCAACTCAACTATGTATTTTTCACGCATAAATTCATGCTCTTTCTTAGCATAAACTGCTTGAAATTTTTAGCATTTTTTTCTTAGCTCAATCCAGAACAAATTGGGTAATAAGGATATTCTTTCCAATTTGCGATTTGCTATATCCTCAAATGCAAAATTTTAACTTCTCTAAAAAAATGCAAAATTTTAAATGAACACCCTATGATAGACAAGGAAGTGAAACAAACAAACCTCTTTGCTTGACCGACTCAAGGGGCTGCATCGCACATAGTGGACCACCTCCCCGCTTACTCCGCACAAAGGGTGCATCGTGCATTTCTTCGATTGATTTCGACCTAGGGGCCGCTTCATCCTTACCGACCTCTCAAGGCCATGAAGCAGGGGCTGCATCGACATAAGCAAAACTTAAGCTGTGGCCCTTGCAACAAAGGAATAGCCAAACGAGAAGTCAGAGGCTGAACAATTTCTGGTTGCCGCTGTGCCCCGCCATAATAAGAACCAACTTGACGCGACCTTAGACCTCCCACGTGCGTGGCGACTATTTATCGCCTTCAGCAAGGTGGAAGGGATCTCTGGTGACAAGCCTGGATTGATCCCTAATCTCCAAGGAGATCCTGCGCTCCAATAACCACTCTGCCCAAGGACCCTTCGCTGTTAGAACAATGGGACGCATCCTACTTGAGCAATTGAAGCTAGTTTTCACTAGTTTTTATTTTTCTTTTCTTTTTCCTTCTCCATTTTTTTCTTTTTTTCTTATCTTTGTTTTTATTTTCACTCTACATTTTCATATATGTCACAAACATTTTTTAATAAGTAATCAACAATTTTTTTATACACGTTTAACATTGTCCGAACTATTATTTCATTTTTCAAATACTTGTTCAACATTTTAATACTTACCCACACAAAAAAACATTTTAATACTTATTCAACATTTTTCAAATACATGTTTTGCATTTTTCAAATACTCATTCAATATATTTAATATTTATTCAACATTTTCAAATACTTTTTCAACATTTTTAGTATTTATTCAAAATTTTAAATACTTTTGCAACACTTTTTTCAAATACTCAATAAACAATTTTTAATACTTATTCAACATTTCAAATACTTGCTCAACACTTTTAACACTTATTCAACATTTTCAAATATTTGTTCAATATTTTTTAAATTCTTGTTCAACTTTTTTAAATACTTATTCAACATTTTTCATATACTTTTTCAACATTTTTCAAATGTGTTTTTGAAGTATATAAAGATAAAGCCTCATATATTTTAAAGTATATAAAGATAAAGCAAAATACAAGAACAGAAGAAAAAAAACATGCCGTAGCCTCCCGCGCGGCTGGGCTGGCCCATCTGGGGCTCCTCCACACGTGAGGCTTCGCCTGTGCTCACTTAAAGCGAGAAATAGGGATGCCCTCCCTCATGCGCTTGGTCAGTCAAAACTTTGCCCAAAGGAATCAAACAAGAATTCAAACTACAAAAGTTGAAGCATAAAAATTGTAACAAAGTTGACATTGCCTAACGCCACACACGGCCAACAAATGTTCCTACTCTTTCAGGCTCACATCAAGCTCACATCCAGTCGCCACCACCATCAAGAAATTCGTCAGGAATGGAGGTCGCAACAACACGAGTGGAGACCTCAGGATAGCGCGACCTCAAGCGTGCAAGCACGGGTCATGCTCCTTCCTTGGCGGCAGCTTCTTGGAGGTCGGCCAAGCGATCCAGCACGTTCGATCAATGGACCCAGGTGGACAACAGCATCCTGCGAGATCCACATCGAACCTGCCACACGGGTCAGCGCCTAGGACATCTGTTGAAGAACAATAGTGACAACACCAAGGCTGTCTTGATCCGGCACAATATACATTTACGAAAGAATACCTGCAACAATTAACCACAATTAGCAAACATGGCGAGACGCCAGACAAAAAGCACGTCACAAAGGGACAAAGAAAGGGCATCCACCTCGGGCGGCCTCCTGGAGCTTGGCTATTTGGCCGTATTGATCTGACAGTTCCACCGACATGCGTTGATCGACCTCTCAGCAGGGCGGTCTCCTCGGCAATCGAAGTGCCCTCGCCCTTCCCTGAAGCTTCAATCTCATCCCGGACGGACTGGATTTGTTGCCCCAGGTCAATCTCTCTCTCTCTCTGATTTTGCACCATTGCCCAGAAACCGGAGGTAATGTTTTGGTTTGAATCCCCAGCGTCTCGCGTTTTCAACAATAATTCCTGGCAGGAACGGGCCTCCAAAGCACCCAATTCGGCGATGCTCCGATAATTGCTGGCCTCCTTCCAAACCAAGCTAAGACGACGACACATCTCGTAATATTGCTCCTCGGCTGCTTCACGGCAATAACAGGCTATATCAGCAAAAAAACAAGTCTAAACCAATTAAATGCAAGTAAGCAGAAGGTACTCACAGATGCAATCGGATACAGAGGCCGGCCTCCAACGCAGCAGTTCGGGCCTTCTCGCTCTCTAGCAATTGCCCAGAATGTAAAATCATCACTTAACTAACAAGCATCACAAGAGTATAATGAAAACAAAGCTAATGCATTAAAAGAAGGGAGCAAACCTTGATGAACCGAACAAAGAAAAAGCAGACTGGATAGATGGATTCCAGGCGAAACATTACGAAACTATACCCCAAATATCGTTCTTCTGTTACAGAAGATGCATAAACAATGGGGTTCCCTTGCCCGAAATCATAGTAAGCTTGGTGCAGATTATTGTATCATGAATAGGATATTTAAGACCAGAACACAAAAGAGTTGCTGTTACATGCATATGCAAAAAACTAAGCTCTAAAATTTATACAGAGATGCTATTCTGTTACTAAGCTCTTAAATTTCTTCTCCCGGAACAGAGATGCTATTCTCTTGCTAAGCTCTTAAATTTATACACAATTTTGATAGAAACATGTGAGGTGTCCCTTGCTTATTGCTGATACTGCAACTGTAGTTTATATGAGTCTACTTTTGTGCTTCCATACACCTGTTGTGAAGCATTCATCCTGACAAAAAAAACAAAGGATGACATAGGACTCTACTACCAATTCTAGAACTTGTTCCTTTCTGAACCAAGCATCAACCAAAAAGTCATGTCAAATTTGAACCAAAACACATATCAAACATCATACAGAGAGAGAGGTCAGAGGGGAGGGGAAGAAGGATTGGGAGCAGGTCACCTAAGCAAAGTAGATCACGAGCACAAAAATCCTACATGAGGCAGCATGGTGCAGAACAAATTATCGGGATGGATGCCATACAACTTAGAAATTATGCCTGAAATGGAAAGGTTGCACAAGGCACTCAAGAATCATCTAAAGCACATATAAATCTAAAATAATGGAATATAGACAGAAGGGAGATGAGAATGTATTCTTAAATTCATAAACCAGGAACACTAACTGGGCTTTCACATGATGCCTACACTTGAAAACCCGATGATTATTTTCTGCAGAAAAATCACAATGGAATGGTATCAATGCATCATACGGGGAAATTGCAAATCATGGTGTGGAAGTGGAGAAACCATCATATACTTTGGCATTGACAAACTCGGTTATCCCAAAAGTTTGTAAGCATGGAGCTCTTCTATCTGAACCCAAACCTGCAAAGCAATCAACAACACGAGTCAATTCATAAGCAAATCCAGAGAGAGAGAGAGAGAGAGAGAGAGAGAACTGGAACAGGGGCTCCAAGAGGAGGAAGCAAGCGAGGGGGGGAGGCGGCTGCGCCAGTTGCTCTGCTCGCTTCTCTGCACTTACGCAGCTGCCTGGCTTCTGGTCCAAGCCAGAGAGGAGCAGCCGCCATTTGAGAAGCCCTGGCTTCCCTTCATCTTCTTCAGTGGCCCGTGCTGGACAATGGGAGATATAGCCCTACCATTCCCCACCTGCTGCTCCTTGCGCCCCACGCCAGCCTCTCCTCCACCCCGCGATGTGTGCAACGCCTAGAGCTCGGGCCTCGCTGCTTCATCCCCTGCCGCTAGCTTAATGACCACCCCTGCTCCTCCACCCCCACGGTGAAGACCCTGTCACCCTGGTCTTCCACGATGACAACCTGCGCCCGATCCAGGCAAAGGGCAAGCAATGGGGAGGCAAGGATGAGGAAAACGGGAGGTACAAGAGGAGGCCGGATAGGAGATGGAGATGGACATCGACAGACGAGGGATGGAGGAGGGACATATACATGATTGGTAGGGTTCATATGGGGTTGCACGCAAAAGCGGAGACGCCAAATACGGGCGGCACAACATGCAGCGTGTGAGGATAGGGTCGCTCCCACCCACGAAGGGCTCACCCGACCATTAGGGAGGAAGAACGAACCCATCGGTCAGGGATATTGAAAATTAACCGCGTGGTGAAAACTACCATAACAAATCTCCGAGACGAACCAGTTGGCCAAAAGCAACTCAATCGAACGGCCAACAAAGCTTCAATCTGGGGAGCCCTGGGAGGCTGAGTTGGCCAGCCTCATTATAGGTTAGAATGTTGATGACATGATCATGAATGGCGACGACCCTGAGTATATTGCCTTTGTGAAGGCACGTCTTAGTGAGCAGTTTCTTATATCTAATCTTGGCCCCCTTCGCTACTTTCTTCAGATAAAGGTCTCTTCTACTTCTGGTGGATATATTTTTCTCATCGTTGTCTATACCTGGCCATCTGTCGGGCCGGGCCTACCAAAGCCCGATGCAAAAAACCTAGGCCCAAGCCCGGCCCGGCTGTCAGGCCTAAAAATCGAGCCCGAGCCCGGCCCATGACGCTAAAAGCCCACCAGGCCTCTTCGTTAATGCGCGAATATGAAGGGCCCGGGCCTGGCCCGGCCGTCGGGCTTGAAATCTAGGCCCGAGCACACCCGTGGACAAGGTCGGGCCGGGTCGGGCCGACCGGGCTGCCCATGGCCAGGTCTATCGTTGCCAGCCTCTTCTTTTGGATATATTTTTCTAATCGTGGTCAAATTCTTCTTTTCTATATGTTGATGACATGATCATCAATTGGGACAACCCTGAGTATATTGCCTTTGAGAAGGCACTTCTTAGTGAGCAGTTTCTTTTTCGTATGTCTGATCTTGGCCATCTTCCATACTTTCTTGGGATAGAGGTCTGTTCTACCGCTAATGGCTTTACTCCCTCCGTCGGGAAATACTTCTTGGAGAAAATTTAGGGAGTATTTCCCAAGACAAATATATCCAGAATATTCTTGCTCGTGCTACTCTTACTGATGAGTGCACTATTGAGACTCCCATGGTGCTCAATGTTCACCTTTGTGCTACTGATGGTGACCATGTCTGATCTGACACGTTATCGTCATCTTGATGGGAGTCTTGTCTATCAAGATGTCACTCGTCCAGGTATCTCCAATCATGTCCATATTTTCAGCCAGTTTGTCTCTGCGGCCACATTGGTTCACTATAGTCACCTCCTTCGTGATCTTCGTGGCATGATCTCTCACTATCTATTCTTTCACTGCTCCAGTTCATTACAACTTCAAGCCTATTCAAATGCTACGTGGGCTAGTGATCCCTGGGATTGTTGTTCACTTTCTGTTTATTGTGTTTTTTTGGTGGTTCTCTCATTGCCTCTAAAGACAAAGAAACATACTGTTATTTCACGTTCGAGTGTAGAGGCTGAGTCGCGAGCTATGGCTCTTTTGACGGCGGAGGTGACTTGGTTAAGGTGCTTACTTCAAAAGTTTGGTGTTTCTGTCACTACACTCTGCTCTTGTCTGACATTACATGTGCTCTTAGTATTGTGAGCGACTCTGTGAAGAATGAGCTCACCAAGCATATTGATGCTTCCTTTGTGTATGTTGTTGTGCAAGATTCAGGTTATTGCTCCTCAATATGTGCCTTCCGAGTTATAATTGGCGGATTTCCTTAGATGGGCCCAGACTAGAGCACAACACGACTTCTATCTCTCCAAACTTGGTGTTGATCCATTATGAGTTTGGGGGAGGGGGGGCTTAAGAGTTATATATTTAGCCGTTTACCCTTTGTATTTTGCCCGTTCTATCATGTTTTTTTTTTGCATATTGTAACACACTTGCACATTTGTGTGTAACGGCATATGGTCACCTAGAAATACAAGTTGCATATTTCCTAACAGGTAATCCCTCTAGGTTAATGGCTAAGGACTTCTTAGCATTTCGTCTTTTCATGTCCCTCGATTTACCATGCAACTCATTTCTGGTGGTCAAATTGTTGACTCTGGTTGTCGGGTAATTCTCGACTTTGACTCATGCTTTGTTCCAGAACGTCACACTAGTGCTCTCCTAGGTGTTGGCCCCCGGTGCCTTGACTCTTAGGGCCTCTAGGAGCTTGACTGGCTTCACCTTCCCTCCATTGCCACCATCACAAGTCTCTCCACCTTTGTTTCCTTGTCTACCAACTCTTTTCAGCATTGCGAATCGCCTTGGTCACTTGTGTGACTCTCGTCTCTTGTCCTTCGTTCGGCGTGGTCTTCTTGAAATGTGCGGGGCCTTAATGTACTGACGCGAACCGTTGCCCTCCGTGTTCGTCTCAGGCACCCCCTTGGTGATTGTCAACCGTATATGGTCCTTTTGCTGATGCAGATCACTTCGCTTTGCTCCAAGAGCTATGAGTTCCGCTCCTTGCACCATGGTCCTTGGGTCGTTACCGGTGACTACTTTATCTAGTAGGCAAGGGATAAGATTAACGCTAACCTAAAAAAATAGATGGTCAAATTTCACCGTTTCCTTGATGACCTTGAGGTTCGCGAGATCAACCTCGTTGGTCGGAACTACAGTTGGAGCAACGAGCTCCTTCATGCTCACCGACAAGGGCTTGCACGCCAGATCGCAACCCTCATGCTCAAGGTTGACACTGCGAAGGCATTCGGTTCAGTCTCATGGCCCTTCCACCTATGATCGCGTGGCACGCTAACATTGGCGGCAGATTCACCAAGTGGGTCTGAATGATTCTACCATGGACATCCTCAAAAGTCATCCTCAACAAGGTGCACGGAAGGCATATTCTTCACTATCGCGGCATGTGGCAACATGACCACCTTTTGTCGTTGTTGTTTCTTCTTTTGTGCTGGTGATGCTCGACGCCTTGTTGGTCCATGTAAAGAGCGTTGTCATGTCGGAGCCATCGTGTTGGCATCACATGAAGCACCTCATGTCACTGTACGATGCCGACATGGTCGTCCTCCTGTCTTCGACGTGCGGCAACCTGATCTTGGTGGCGTGTCAAACTTATGAACCAACTTTGACAAGTGCTCCTTTGCGCCAAAGTGCTGCAACATCGTCCAGATTTAGGTGATCAAGTTAAGCTTCATATGTGCTTTCTCATTGCTCCTGTGCACCTACCTCAGCCTCCCCTTGTCGTGCAAGAAGATTCAAGCGGTCCACTTGCGGCCTCTTCCAGACAAAGTTCTCAACTTCCTCCCCACTTGGATTGAGAATCTACTCAACATGAGAGGCTTCTCAAATTAGTGCTCTCCATCCCAGATTATCAAGCCATCGCCATAAAACTACCTCTATGGTTACTTGCGAAGATTGAGAAGTGCATTCGCGCTTTCCTTGAGAGCAGGACTGACATAGCCAACGATGGGCAATGCATGGTTGCTGGAGCAAGGTGTGCTCCATGTGGAACTCAGCGGCTTCGAAATCCTTGAGTGCATCTCTCATTTGCTGGGCAGATTCCTTGTTGAGCAGGGCACACTTCCTCAGTTCTCTTGTCCTGGTGCTCATGCTCAGAATGGTGTTGCTGAGCGCAAGCATCGTCACCTTGAGGTGGCTTGTGCGTTGATGATTGTCACCTCTCTTCTACCTCACTTTTGGGTTGAGGTAGTTTCTACTTCCACCTATGTCATCAACATTCATCCTTCCTCTGCTCTACAAGGTGACATTCCTCTAGAGCTTTTTTTTGTTGTTCTCCTAACAACTCAATGATTCCTTTGTTTGCTTACATTTGCTACATTCTTCTTGCCATCTCCATAGATGCACATCCCTTTATATGCCAGTGCTACATATCGACGTGCCATGACTAAGATCTTTGATGAGATAATACATAAGATTGTCGAGTGTTATGTAGATGATCTCATTGTAAAGGTGGTATCCTATGAAGAAAATCTTCAACATCTCGAAATCGTACTCGACCACCTAAGGCAACATGTGTTAAACCTATTGAAGTGTGCCTTCATGGTCTCGTAAGGCATTCCTAGGGTGTCATTCGACATCGGGCAATAGAAATGCCTCGTCCTCAAAACCTTAAGGACCTACGTTCACTCGTCCATCCTCTCCTTTGGCCTCTCCCATTGAGGATATTTGTTTCCTCACTTTTTCCAATACACCTATCACTAAAGTATTTTCCCTCGTCCACCAATCCCACCATGTCTTCCCGTAGTACTGTTGTAGACCCCACACCATTGTCACATGTGGCTTCCCCGCCCCGTTCATTACTTGAGGCTACCTCCCATAGCTCATCCCCTAAGGCCTCCCTATTGATTCCCCCTCATCTTCTTTACTTCATTGGTCGTCCGCGTGTTCTAGGTTCTTCTGAGGAGCCATCTCCATAGACTACTATCTTCTCCTGTTGACAACGCACCGCATCTAGCTCAGCCTACTTATGGCTTCCAAGCTCGCCCACTTCCTCTTATTGACGCTTATGGTTAGGCTGGGGCCGCACTTCTTGAGACGACTTCTTATCTTGACAGCGTTGTTCGTGTCGAATGGCAGCATGCGACGACAGCGAAGATTGATGCTCCTGCGCGCATCGGCACGAGGGATCTCATTTCCCTTCGTCCCCATGCTCATCTCATCACTTATAAGTGGGTCTACAAGATTAAGCCTCTTATGGTTCTCTTCAGCATTACAAAGCTCGTCTGGTGGTGAGAACATGGTCATTCTTCGCACACTTTTTGATGTGGCTTCTGTTCGCCACTAGTCTCTCGCTCCCTCCCTCCCTCTCTCTCTCTCGGCTTCATGTTAAGAATGCCTACATGTAGCCACCACCCGGGTATTCTCTTCGCAATGGCATGGTCTGTCGTCTTCGTCATTGTATATGGCCTTAGGCAAACCCCTCGTGCCTGGTTTGAGCGCTTTGTCTCAGTAGTGACTATGCCTGGTTTTTCGGCCAGCGCTCATGATCCTTCAAGTTCTGTCCACCATTCAACTCATGGTCGAACACTTGTTCTATATGCCAATCATCATTGGCGACAACTCTAACTACATTGCATTTGTGAAGGCTCATCATAGTGAGTTTCTTATGTCTGATATTGGTCTTCTTCACTACTTCCTTGAGACTGAGATTTGTTCTACCTCTAATGGCTTCTTTGTTTCCTAAGAGAAGTATATCTAGGATCTTCTTGCTCGTGTTGCTCTTACTGATGAGCGCACTATTGAGACTCCTATGGTTCTCTTGGGGCATGTTTGGTTCCCTGTGTTGCATCTGGCTTGCACCCACTATGCAAAATACAATTTGTTTGGTAGGCTGCATGTGTACCTGGGCCTGGCCCGGCTGATGCAAAAAGGGGCTCCCAGCCAAGCTGAGCAGAAACGCAAGTTTTGAGCGTTTCCCAGGGCCTGGCTCGCGTCTACAGACTCTGCACCCACGCTTGCAGCGAGACAAGTTTCCCCGTCGTCCCGAACGAGATTTATCCGCCACTCTCCTGCGACGCCACTAGATCTCGCCCCAAGAATAACGGCCACTGGCCGGACTGGCCCAGCCGGACACTCCTCCCGCCGCGGTTGCTGCCGTCGCCGCCGCCGAGTCAGAAGGCGCGACGCATGCTGCCCTGGCGGCCGGTGATGAACTGCGATGAAGTTCTTCGGCCACCGGAGTCTGCTGGTGCTGGCTCGCGCGGCGAGCGAGTGCTTCATCAAGCGCCAACACGGGAACGGTGCGGGCGCGCGACTGGACTTGAAGTGCAGCGCGCGTTTCAGGCTACCGAGCTGGAGCTGCCATGTCGTCTGTCTCAGCCGGTTGCTTGCTCACGGAATTTTGGTTCAGATTTCTGATAAATAAATACACTTGAATGGTTCAGATCCATGGAATCTGCCGGTTGCTTGTTCAAATTTGTTTTACTTGTTCCTTTTGTTCATGGAATGGTCCAGATCTAGTTGGGAGGATTGAAATTGAAAGAGAAGAGTTCACGGAATTAAGCCCATGTCCAGCCTACCAAACACCATCGGTCGTTCATAGCATCGCTCATGCACCCATATCATATAGTCCACCAAACACACATCTCATCTCATCCTTGCATCTGCTCAAGCAGGCCACGCTCACCCAGGATCCCTCATGCGATGCAGGCTAGAGCCACCCAGGCAACCAAACACACCCTTGGAGACATTCTCCTATGGTTCTCTTGGAGACATTGTTCTCGTAAAGTTTAGGGACCATCTCCCTTTGTGTCGAAAGGAGGTCATCACTACTATACTATCTTCATAGACGACTTCTCTCAACACACCTGGATATACTTTATTTCTTCTCGTAGTGATGTCTTATCCATATAAGTGTTTTGATGCCATGGTTCACACTAAGTTCTCTATGCCTAGTCTTGTATTCTGTGATGACTCTGGTGGAGAATATATCTCCAAGCTGTTGCGTGGAATCCTTGCTGAGTAGGGCTGCTCGGTTCTCTTATCCTGGTGCTCATGCTCAGAATGGCGTGGTTGAGCGCAAGCATCGTCACCTTCTTGAGAAGGCTCATCAGTTGATGGTCACTGCCTCTCTTCTGACACACTTTTGGGCCGAGTCTGTCTCCACTTCATCTATCTCATCGACCTTCGGCAATCCAATCCACTGCTCTGTAGAGTGGGGGTCTCCTTTTGAGCGTCTATTTGATCGTTTCCTGATTGTTCGACGCTTCAATTGTTTGGTTGTGTTTGTTGTGTCCTTGCCCCTCATGAACACACCAAACTTACAACAATGAGCATAAGGGATATCGTTGTTAGGATCATGTTGGTCATCGAATGACTATTTCTCGGGATATGGCTTTTGATGAGTCTCATCCCTTCTACCGCGTCCATCTTCCCCGGCCTTTTCAGTTGACGATGTTCGTTTCCTCACTTTTCCTGACACTCCTATCACTCTCGTTGAGCCCTAATCCATTCCTCATACTACTCCAGCTTCTATAATTATTCCAGATTCAGCAGCATCATCACCTATGATTTCCTCACATCGCTTGTCACAGGATTCTACACCTTCATCACCGGTGGCTTGCTTGTCTTCATCAGTAGAGTTTATCTCAATGATTCTTGCCCGTATTCTTCCATATTTGCCTCGCTTTTATACACGTCATTCGCATGTTGTGGATGCGTCTACTGATTGCCATCTTCCCCGTCTCATCCTACTTATGGCATGCGTCCTCGTCCGATTTTGCCTGTTGACCGCCTTAGTCTTTCAAGCGTTGGCACTGTTGTTCTTGGGACGACTTCTTATCTTGATGTTGTTCATACCAAATGGCACCTTATCATGGTAGAGGATATTGCTACTATTGAGCGCATTGGCACGTGGGATATTGTTTCTCTTCCTCCTGGTCTGTCTCTCAGCTTGATGTCAAGAATGGCTATATGTAGCCACCACCTGGGTCTCTTCCTAAGGGCATTGTTTTGTCATCTTCGTCTCTCTCTATATATATATGGACCTAAGCAAACCCCTCATGCCTAATTTCAGCGCTTCGCCTTAGTGGTGAATGTGGCTAGTTTTTTGATGAGAGCTCATGATCCTGCAGATTCTATCCACCATTCAACTCATGGCCAAAAACTTATGTCGATCATCACTGGTGACGACTAAGTACATTGCCCATGTGAAGGCTCGTCATAGTGAGTTTCTTATGTATGATCTTAGTCCTCTTCGCTACTTAAGATTGAGGTTTCTTCTACCTCTAATGGCTTCTTTATTTCCTATACGAGAAGTATATCCAGGATCTTGCTCGTGTTGCTCTTGCTTGCTGATGGCACACTGTTGAGACTCCAATGGAGTCAACGTCCACCATTGTGTCCACATCCGCTCCCTGTCAATCTGGATGGGCATCCTTTGCTTTGCTGTGGAGTAGCACCAATGGCGAGAAGGAGCTCGGACAGTCGGAGCAGAGGACACAACGCAACCAAAAGTTAGGGCCAATGGCGCATAGTAGTAGATGTGGGGTGCTTAATTAAGTGTGTGGCACTAAACTCGCAAACAAGAGAAGAATACCAAGCCAGATCAACGGTGAACAGAGAGTGCACAGGCACATGGGATGCTGGATCAAGTTCCACTTCCACCGCCACCAGTCTCTCCGCCTTTGTTGTATTATCTATGAGTTGTTTTCAGTAGTGACATCATCACCTTGGGTCACTTGTGTGGCTCTCATCTCTCATCATTAGTTCGACTGGTCTTCTTGGATACGTCTCCAACAACGTATTTAAACCATCTAGTTTCCTTATACTCATATTGAGACAGTGTTTCAGCGTCCTTTTGACCTTGTTCACTCTGATGTGTGGGGTCCATCTCCCTTTGCCTGAATATTATCTTTATAGATGACTTCTCTCGACACACCTGGATATACTTTATTTATTCTCGTAGTGAGGTCTTATCTATATATGTGCGTTTTGCTGCCATAGTTCACACTCACTTCTCTACGCCTATTCGTGTGTTCTATGACGACTCTAGTCGAGAGTATATCTGCCATAGTTCATACTCACTTCTCTATGTGCGTTTTGCATGGAGTCCTTGTTGAGAGGTACTCATGCTCAGTTATCTTGTCCTGGTGCTCATGCTCAGATGGCGTGGCTAAGCACAAAGCATCATAATAAGCTTCTTGAAGACGGCTCGTGCTTTGATGGTCACTACCGCTCATCCACCGCACTTTTGGGTCGAGTCTATCTCCACTGCCATCTATCTCATCAAACTCCATCCACTACTTTGTCAGGTGGCGCTGCTTTCGAGCGTCTCTTCGATCGTTTCCTGCTTATTCAACGCTTCAATTGTTTGATTGTGTTACTATGTCCTTCTTGCCCCTCGTGAACACACCAAACTGACTGCGAAGTCCCTTAAGTGTGTCTTCTCAGGATACAACGATAACCATAAGGGATATCATTGTTGGGATCATGTTGGTCGTCAGATGCCTATTTCTCAGGATATGGCTTTTGATGAGTCTCGTCCCTTCTAGCCGCGTCCACTTCGATCTTTTTTTAGTGGAGGATATCTTTCCACAATTTTCCCAACACTCCTATCACTCCAGTTGAGCCCTTATCCACTCGTCGTACTGCTCCCGCTTCTCCGATTATTGCAGATACAACGACATCATCCCCGATGATTTCCTCACCTCGTTTATCATAGGATTCTACACATTCATCGCCGGTGACTTCCTAGTTCCATCACCTAAGTTTATTCCAACGATTCCTACTCATATTCTTCCATCTTTTCCTCACTTCGATACACGCCATCTATGAGTTGTGCCATTTTCCCCATATCAGCCTACTTATGGCTTGCATATTCCTACGCTTCCGCGTGTTGACTGCCTTGGTCGTGGGCGCTACTTTTCTTGAGTCAGCTTCTCATTGTCATGTTGCTCATACCAAATGGAACCTTGTGATGGTAGAGGAGATTGCTGCTCTTGAGCGCATCGACACGTTGGATATTATTTATGTTCCTCCTTGTGTTCGTCCCATCACCTGGTGGGTCTACAAGATTAAGACTCGCTATGATGGTTCTCTTGAGGGTTACAAAGCTTGTACGGTGGCTCGTGGCTTTCAGCAGAAGCATGGTGCTGATTACAATGAGACTTTTTGCTCCTGCAAACCATATGATCTCTGTTCGCCACTAGTTTGTGTCCCGACTTGATGTTATGAATGCCTTCCTTAATGGTGAGCTCCGTAAGGAGGTTTACATGCACCCACGACCTGGTTATTCTGCTCCTGGTGACTTGCTTTGTCGTCTTCATCGCTCTCTCTATGGCTTTAAGCAAGCCCCTCATGCCCGATTTGAGTGTTCTGCCTCTACGGTGGCTGCCGCTGAGTGAGTGCTCATGATCCTACGCTGTTTGTCCACCTTTTTGCTCTTGGTAGGAATCTTCTGCCATATGTCGATGACATG
Organism: Triticum monococcum; assembly: GCA_034509565.1. NCBI lineage: Eukaryota > Viridiplantae > Streptophyta > Magnoliopsida > Poales > Poaceae > Triticum > Triticum monococcum. The sequence continues at coordinate 744,340,533 of CM067843.1, read as the reverse complement.
ATCATCACTGGCAAAGACCCTGAGTATATTGCCTTTGTGAAGGCACGTCTTAGTAAGAAGTTTCTTATGTCTGATCTTTGCCCTCTTTCAAGAAATATAATCCACGATCTTCTTGGTTGTGCCGCTCTTACTGATGAGCACACTGTTGAGACTCCCATGGAGCTCAATGTTCGCCTCTGTGCTACTGAGGATGAATCTTTGTCGGGCGTCATCTTGTTGGGAGTATTGTCAATCTGGCTGCCACTTGCCAAGAAGAAGAAATAGACTTCATTGCCCTTGTTCGAGTGCAACTCCTCCCAAAGCGTCGTTGCTCCACCATCCTACACCCTCTACTATATGCTCTGCGGCATTGCCGTCGTGTCCAGGATGGTGGCAAACTTGCTAGCGGCGATGCCTCTCGCACGATGTCGCAAAAGCCTTCATCCTCTCAAGTGCCATGAACGAACGGAGGGGATAATGCCGCCATGGCTCTCTCGGATCGTGAAGTGTTTTTTTTTAATTGCTTACCACATGTGGCACATGGTGATCGTGAAGTGTTTTGGAGTGAGACTAAGAGAAATATGGGAAATGAGATAATGGCTAGCGTATTAAGGGAATGAGGCCTAAACATAATTGTTGAGATGAGTCATAGCTACCAAAATGAGTGGTGCATTCTTCTCCAAAGTAGGCCAGGCTTTTGATGCAAACAGGATCGCGTGGGATTTAGTCATACCCTATCCAGTCCGAATGATAATCTTCTTTTATTTGGCAAACTTTAACCCTTGCTTTCAAAAAATAATTTGACCCAGACACTAAATATATCATTGACCATAATTCTTAATACATCACACCATATCCTTAGTGTTAAGCTTCATGAACCAGCCAATGCAAACCAAAAGTCCAAAATAATGGAAAAGGCTAGACAATTAACTCAACCAAAAGTCCGAACTAATGAAAAGGGCTAGGCAATCCACATATACATTTCAACACTTAGAATATAATAACATATAAGGCGAATTTGACAAAAGAGTTAGAAATGCAATAAATGTTCACAAATTCAAAATATATGTTTGCGAATACGTAAAATGTTCACCAATTCCAAAAAAGATTGTGGATGCAAAGAATGTTCACTAATTCAAAAATATTCACGAATTCCAAAAAACTTGTGAATTCCAAAATTGTTCACATATTCAAAAAATGATCACATATTCAAAAAATTCACGCATTCAAAACAAGTTCGTGAATTCAAAAAATGCACTATAGAAAACCATTCACATATACAAGAATACGTGAACTCATAAAATGTTCGCGTCAAATTCAAAATATGTTCACGGATTCTAGAACAATGTTCACAAATTTCAAAAATGTTGTCATTCTTCGCATGGGCCATCTCCCTTGACTACTACATCTTCTTCTGTTGGCAACGCACCACCTCTAGCTCAGCCTACTTATGGCTTCCGAGCTCGCCCGCTTCTACCTATTGACCGCTATGGTTATTGCACCGCTCTTTCCGAGATGACTTATCCCGTATGGCAATATGTGATGGCATCGAGGAATGATGCTCTTGCCCGCATCGGCACGTGGAATCTCATTTCCTTTCCTCATCGTGCTCATCTCATCACTTGTAAGTGGGTCTACAACGGTAAGACTAATGGTTCTCTTGAGCATTACAAAAGCTCATCCAGTTGTGAGAACATGGTCATGACTAGGATGAGACATTTGCTCCTATACGGCCTAGATGACCACTCTTCACACACTTTTCGATGTGGCTTCTGTTTGCCACTAGTCTCTCACCTTGTTTGCCACCACCTAGGTATTCTCTTTTTGATGGCATGGTCTATCGTCTTCGTCGCTCTCTATATGGTCTTAAGCAAACCCCTCATGTCTGGTTTGAGCGCTTCGTCTCGGTGGTGACTATGGCTGGTTTTTTGGATGCTCATGATCCTTCACATTTTGTCCATCATTCAACTCATGGTCGAACATTTGTTCTATATGTCAATCATCAATGGCAACAACTATACATTGCCTTTGTAAAGGCTCGTCATATTGAGCTTCTTATGTCTGATCTTGGTCCTCGTCGCTACTTCCTTGAGACTGAGGTTTCGTCTACCTCTATTGGCTTCTTTATTTCCTAAAAGAAGTATATCCAGGATCTTCTTGCGCGTGCTGCTCTTATTGACGAGCGCATTGCCGAGACTCCTATGGTGTCAACATCCACCTTTGTGTCCACCTTCGCTCCCTACCAGTCTACATGGGCATCCTTCGCCTTGCTGCTGGTTGCTATGTGAACTGTCTCCATCCCAAATCTCGTGTTCCTTTGTTGGGCGACACCAAGACCGGACACTCGAGCAACACCAATGGCGAGCACGAGCACGAACAGTCGGTGCATACCTGGATTATACACGGTAAGCCGAGGACACGGCGCTACCTAAAGTCAGGGCCGAGGGCGCACAGTAGGAAAACGTGGGGTGCTTAATCAAGTGTGTGCCACACAACCTGCAAACAGGAGAAGTACACCAAGCTAGACCGGCGGGAACGAAGAGTGCACAGGCAGATGGGATGCTATCAAGTCCCTCTGCTGCCTTCGCTGCCAGTCTCTTCGCCTCTGTTGCCTTGTCTACCAGTTATTTTCAGAAGTGGCCTCATTGCCTTAGGACACTTGTGTGGGTCTCATCTCTCATCATTAGTTCAATGTGGTCTTCTTGGGTCCATCTCCGACGATGTCTCTAAACCACGAGGGTTGTCGGCTTGGTGAGCAGGTAGAGTTACCTCATACTCATAGCAAAACAATGTCTCAGCGTCCTTTAGACCTTGTTCTCATTGATGTATGGGGTCCATCTGCCTTTGCCTCAAAAGGAGGTCATTTCGACCTTGTTCTCTTTGATGTCTCGAGTCCATCTGCCTTTGCCTCAAAAGGTCATTGCTAGTATACTATCTTTATAGATGACTTCTCTAGACAGCTGGATATCTTTTATTTCTTCTAGTAGTGATAGTGAGGTCTTATCTATAGAAGTGTTTTGTCGCCTTGGTTCCACTCAGTTCTCTACGCCAATTCATGTGTTCTGTGTTGACTCCGATGGAGTGTATATCTCCAAGTTGTTGCATGGAGTCCTTACTAAGCAGGGTGCTCTTACTCAGTTCTCTTATCCTGGTGCTCATGCTCAGAATGGCGTGGCTGAGCGCAAGCATCATCACTTTCTTAAGGCTCATCTATTGATGGACACTACCTCTCTTCTGCCACACTTTTGGGCCGAGTCTATCTCCACTTCCATCTAACTCATCAACCTTCGGCAATCCAATCCACTGCTCTGTAGGGTGGTCTCCTTTCGAGCGTCTATTTGATCTTTTCCTGATTGTTCAGCGCTTCAATTGTTTGGTTGTGTTTGTTGTGTCCTTCATGCCCCTCATGAACGCACCAAACTTATTGCTCGGTCCGTTGAGTGTCTTATTAGGATACAACACTGGGCATAAGGGATATCATTGCTAGGATCATGTTGGTCGCCGGATGACTATTTCTCGGGATATCACCTTTTATGAGTCTCGACCCTTCTACCCACGTCCATCTTCCCCGACCTTTTCAGTGGAGGACATCTGTTTCGACACTTTTCCCGACACTCCTATCACTCTTGTTGAGCCCTGATCCATTCCTTGTACTGCTCTTGCTTCTCCGATTATTCAAGATTCAACACCATCATCTCCTATGATTTCCTCACCTGCTTATCACACGATTCAACACATTTATCACCGGTGGCTTCCTTGTCTTCTTCACGTAAGTTTATCTCGATGATTCTTGCTCGTATTCTTTCATATTTGCCTCTTGCCTCAGTTTTATACACATCATTCGTGTGTTGTGGATGCGTCTACTGATGCGCGATCTTCCCTGTCTCAGCCAACTTATGGCATGCGTCCTCGTCCTCTTTCGCATGCTGATCGCCTTAGTCTTTCAAACACTGGCGCTGTTGTTCTTGAGCAGACTTCTTATCTTGATGTTGTTCATACCAAATGGCACCTTGCCATGATAGATAGAGGATATTGCTATTGTTGAGCGCATCAACACGTGGGATATTGTTTCTCTTCCTCGTGTTCTTCCCATTACTTGGTGGGTCTACAAGGTTAAGACTCGCTCTAATGGTTCTCTTGAGCATTACAAAGCTCATCTTGTGACTCGTGGCTTTCAGCGATAGCATGGCCTTGATTACGATGAGACTTTTTGCTCCTACGGGCCATATGACCATTGTTCACGCACTTCTTGTTGTGGCCTCTATTCGTCACGGGTCTGTGCCTCGGCTTGATGTTAAGAATGTCTTTCTTAATGGTGAGTTGTGTGAGGAGGTTTACGTCCAGCCGCCACTTGGGTATTCCACATCTAGATTTCCCTATTCGTGTTTTTTACTGTCAAATGGAACTTCCTACCAGTTGTTAGTCGAGTCACTCTTGGCACTTCGTCTTTTCATGTTCCTTCTTTTGCTCATCTTTCTTGACTTCACTACAATAATTGTCCGCGTGTTGTGGATTCTTCTAATGAGTCATCTTCCTCGACTAGTATGTGTTCTTCTGTTGGCAACACATCGCCTCCAGATCAGCCTACAGCCTACTAATGGTTGGCTTCTGAGCTCGTTAACTTCTTCCTATTAACTGCTATGCTTATTGCGCTACTCTTTCTAAGAAGACTTCTTATCGTGACATTTTTGTTCATCCAGAATGGCAGCATATAATGGCATTGAATGCTCTTCCCCACGTCGGCTAGTGAAATCTCATTTCCCTTCCTCTTGCTCGTCACATCACTTGTAAGTGGGCCTACAAGGGTAAGACTGATGTTTCTCTTGAGCTTTACGAAGCTCTTCTAGTGGTGAGAACAAAGTCATGACTACAATTAGAAACTTGCTCCTGTATGGCCCAGATGACCACTCTTCGCACACTTTCCGTTGTGGCTTCCGTTCGCCACTAGGCTATCTCTCAACTTGATGTCAACAATGCCTACATGTAGCCACCACCTGGGTATTCTCTTCCGGATGGCATGGTTTCTCGTCTTCATTGCTCCCTATATGGTCTTAAGCAAACCCCTCGCGTGCCTGGTTTGAGCGCTTCATCTCAGCAATGAATGCGGCTGGTTTTTAGTGATTGCTCATGATCCTGCACATTCTGTCCACCAACCAACTTGTGTCTGACACTTGCTCCATATGTCGATCATCACTAGGGACAACTCTTACATTGCCTTCGTGAAGGCTTGTCATGTGACTTTCTCATGTATGATCTTGGTCCTCTTCGCTACTTCCTTGAGAATGAGGTTTCTTCTACCTCTGATGGCTTCTTTGTTTTCTAAGAGAAGTATATCCAGGATCTTCTTGCTCGTGCTGCTCTTACTGACGAGCGCATTGTTGAGACTCAACGTCCACCTTTATGTCCACCTCCGCTCCCTGCCAGTCTGGATGGGCATCCTTTGCCTTGCTGTGAGTTGCTATGTGAACTGTCTCAATCCCACATCCCATGCTCCCTTGCTGGGCGACACCATAACCGCACGCTCGAGCAACACCAATGGTGAGCAAGAGCTTGGACAGTCGACGCGTACCTGGATTATGCACGGCAGGCCGAGAACAGGCGCTACCTAAAGCCAGGGCCAAGGACGCACAGTAAGAGAACGTGGGGTGCTTAATCAAGTGCGTGCCACACAACCCGCAAATAGGAAAAGCACACCAAGCCGGATTGGTAGGTAACGAAGAGTGCACAGGCACGTGGGATGCTGCACCAAGTAACTCTGCTGCCACTGCCGCCAGTCTCTCCACCTCTGTTGCCTTGTCTACCATCTGTTTTCAGCGGTTGCATCATCGCTAGGAGTCACTTGTGTGGCTCTCATCTCTCATCCTTAGTTTGACGTGGTCTTCTTCGATCCGTCTCCAACGGTGTCTCTAAACCACCAGGGTTGTCAGCTTGGTAAAGAGGTACAGTTACCTTATGCTCATAGCAAGACAGTGTCTCAGCATCCTTTCGACATTGTTCTCTTTTATGTCTAGGGTCCATCTCCCTTTGCCTCGAAAGGAGGTCATCGCTAGTATACGATCTTTATAGATGACTTCTCTCAACACACCTGGATATACTTTATTTCTTCTCGTAGTGATGTCTTATATTCTGTGATGACTCTGGTGGAGAATACATCTCCAAGTTGTTGCTTTGAGTCCTTGCTGAGCAGGGTACTCTTGCTCAATTCTCTTATCCTAGTGCTCATGCTCAAAATGAAGTGGTTGAGCAGAATGGCGTGGTTGAGCGCAAGCATTATCGCCTTCTTGAGACGGCACGTTAGTTGATGGTCACTGCTCTATCTTCCGCCGCACTTCTCACTCAAGTCTGTCCCCACTTCCATCTATGTCATCAACCTTCAACAATCCATATTCCCTATAGGGTGGCGCTCCGCCACTTTGAGTGTTTTCCAATTATTTAGCGCTTCAATTGTTTGGTTGTGTATGCTATGTTCTTCTTTCCCCTCATGAACGCACCAAACTAACTGCTCGGTTTTTAAGGGTCTTCTTAGGATATGGCAATGAGCATAAGGGATATCGTTGTTGAGACCACGCCAATCGATGAATGCCTATTTCTCGGTATACGACTTTCGACTAGTCTTGTCCCTTCTACACGCATTCATCTTCCTCGACCTTTTCAGTGAAGGATATCTCTTTCTACAATTTTCTCGACCCTCCTATCATTCCTATTGATCCCTTATCCATTCACTTCTCCGATTATAACAGATCCAACATCATTATCTCCTATGATTTCCTGACCTCGCTTATCACAGGATTCTACACCATCACCGTGTCCAGCACCTGAGTTTACCCCGATGATTCCTCCTCATGGTCATCCATCTTTTCCTCACTTTTATACTCGTTGACCGCGTGTTGTGCATGTGTCATCTGATGTGCCATCTTCCCCGTCTCACCCTACTTACGGCTTGCTTTATCATCAGTTTCTGCCAATTGACCGCCCTGATTTTTCAAGCGCTCACACTGTTGTTCTTGAGCCGATTTCTTGTCGTAATGTTGCTGCTTATACGAAATGGCAATTTGCGATGGCAAAGGAGATTGTTGCTCTTGAGCGCAGCGACACGTGGGATCTTGTTTCTCTTCCTCTTCTTGTCCGTCCTGTCACTTGTAAGGGGTCTACAAGGTTAAGTAAGACTCGCTCTGATGGCTCGATGGTTCCGTTGAGCATTACAAAACTCGTCTTGTGGCTTTTAGGAGGACCATGGTCTTGATTACAAAAAGACTTTTTGCTCATGTGAACCATATGACCACTGTTCGCACATTCGCCACTTATCTGTATCTCAACTTGATGTTAAGAATGTATTTCTTAATGATGAGCTACGCGAGGAGGTTTACATGCAGCCACCACCGCTAGTTTGTTCCTTACGACATGCTTTGTCGTCTTCGTCGCTCTCCATGGCCTGAACCAAGCCCACGAGACTGTTTTGAGTGTTTTGCCTCTACGATGGCTGCAACCAGCGAGTGCTCATGATCCTGCGTTGTTTGTCCACCTTTCTACTCTTGGCCGGACTCTTCTTCTATAAGTTGATGACATGTTCACCACTAGCAAAGACGCAGAGTATATTGCCTTTGTGAAGGCACATCTTAGTGAGCACATTCTTATGTCTGATTTTGGCCCACTTTGCTACTTTCTTAGGAATAAGGTCTCTTCTTGGTCAAGAAAAGTAATCCAGGATCTTGCTCATGTTGCTCTTACTGATGAGCACACCGTTGACTCCCATGTAGCTCAATGTTCACCTCCGTGCTATTGATGGTGACCCTTTGTCAGCTTCGACACTTTATCGTCATCTTGTTGGGAGTCTTCTAACTATCACTCGCCCGGATATCTCCTATCATGTCCATATTTTGAATCAGTTCGTCTCTGCCCCCACCTCGGTTCACTATAGTTATCTTCTTCGTGTTTTTTGATTATTCATGGCACGATCCCTCATTGTATAGTCTTTCCCCGTTCCTGTTCATTACAGCTCCCAGGCATATTGAGATGCTATGTGGGCTAGTGATCCCTTGGACCGTTGTTCATTTTCTGCTTACTGTGCATTTCTAGTGGTTCTCTGATTGCTTGGAAGAAGAACCAGACTGCAGTGCCCGTACGAGTGCACCTCCTCCTGCAACGTCGGCACGCCACCATCCAGCTCTACCCTCCACTATATGCTCTATGGCATTGCTGCCACGGCTCAGATGGTGGCAAACTAGCTAGCGCTAATGCCTCTTGGACAATGCCGCAAGAGCCTTCATCCTCTCAAGTGGCATGAATGGCCGGGGGTACAATGGTGCCATGGCCGCTGGCATTCCCTCTCTCGAATCGTGAAGTGAATAAGTGAAATAGTCTAGCATATTAGGGGAATGAGGCCAAAATAGTTGAGATGAGTTAGGCTCACTACCAAAATGGTTGGTGTATTCTTCTCCAAAGTGGGCCACGACAACCAAGTGGGATATAGTCATATACTCTATCAAACCCAAACGATAATCTTCTTTTCTCAATAAACTTTAACCCGACTTTCACATAATAATTTGACCCAAACACTAGACATGCATTGACCATATTTTTTTATACATCACACCATATTTTTATAATCTACTAACATGTAAGTCGTATAAAAACGGAATAAATCTAGGCATGTAATTTACATGTAACCATTATATTATATTGTTTTAGAAATCCTAGGTAGGTCTCACTAGATGTCTAGACCCATGTCTATACTCTACAACCCTGTACATTTGTAAACAGAAGGGTGTGGTTTAATTTATCACCATCGTCTAGACGGTAATCTCTATTTGTGCATTACATGATGGAAAATACAATAATCTCTGAACTTTGTCAAAAACTTACGGAAGTAAATGTAACTCAATAAACAATTGTGTTTGAGATTTCAAAAGATATAATGATAAGGTGTTTAACAAATATGCATGCATGATGTATCATGCTTATCGAGTGAACAAAACAAATATTAGGATATACTACGAAATAGAATGCATACCAATACGAATACAACAACCACTTGCTCCATCATGGAATGTAAAAGCCCGCCATGCTAAGTCAGTAGCTTCCTCAACTAACACGTTGAATTTGTAACTGAAATGTAAAACACAAACATAAGGGATGCAACTTCAAGATAATATGAACAGTGAGAAAGCAACGTATAGAGGTATAAAAGAACATACCCCTCATCCAAGATACCATAAGCATACAGAGTTAGAGAACTGGCTTCCCTTGAGCCTTGCACCCTCGCTTATCAACATAGTATCAAGTCTGGACCCTAGAAAAAGGGCAGAATTGTTAAGCATATACCTAAGTACATCTTAACGACACTAAAATATGTCAAAGGGCCACTCACGGTTCCATCAAATCCAACAATCATTGTACCAATTGGAAGTACCATCCCGCCATATATGAAAATAAAGGATATTAGCCAACGTCTTCAAAGAACCAGCAATAGAGATTCTTCGCTTGTTCACGAGAGCTCATGGAGCTCATGAACCTCTGAAGGAAGAAACTACTGTTATGCTTACTATCTTTTACTATCAAAGGGGAGTATGGTTGTGATGGTAGGTCATGGTACGTCTATTCGCATGTTCATGTGTCGCTTCCTCCTCTCTCAACCAAATTCTCGCCGACAAGTGGACCTGCCACATTTGTTGGGGATATACCCCACGGTATGACCCGGCCAGAGTTATAACCCGGCTAGGACTTGGTAAACCGGCAGAGAGTTAAGGCAGATGGTTAAGGCAGATAGTTAAGACAGATGGTTAACCGGCAGGTGGTAAACCAGCAGGAAGTCATAACCCGGCAGACAATCATAACCCGACAGACAGAGTTAACTGGGGTTAATAAGCCCGAGACGTTATGAAGCCTGAGACGTTATAAAGCCCAAGACGTTAAGAAGCCCATGAAGAGAAATCAGAATAGTTGAAGTCTTAATCCGAGTTGAACTCTACATGTAACCGCCCCTTCAACTTATATAAGGAGGGGCAAGGCACCCCAGGAGGGAGGAAGAAAAATGAATCTTAGGACTAGACATAACTAGGAGATCCGGTTTACGGCGACTCCCTCGTGATGATAATGAGACCACAAACAGCATGTAGGGTTATTACCGGATGATGTTTCCCAGGGCCCGAAGCTGTCTAAACCCTTGTCTTGTGTTGCGTTTCTCGATTCCGCTCAACCCCTCTCAAGCTACCACATATATGTGTTGGCCTCACGACTAAGTCCTCACACTAGGACATCTGTCGTGACAATTCCACGACAACATCCATTGGAAGTGAGTTTTTAGCTGTCTTTCTTTGTGATAAAATGTGAAAGATTCAAATCCGATGTTGATATCTTTTCTTTCGGGAATGATACTTTACTTTGCTGGTCTTTTTCACCTATTGTCTCACATGATGAATATCTAGAGCATACTTAGATTTGCTAATTGTGTATTTTGCTTTTGTAGACTTAGTAAGAGCACAGAGAAATAATACTTAAATAGTGTAGGTTGAAATATAATTGACAAAAGGTCTTATATTAGTAGTTAAAATCATTTTGTGGTAGTTGCAACTTGGTAATTATGATATTCAATAAACTTTCACTACAAGAAGTTTACGGTTACAGTTAAAATTTTGCAACAAAGTGAGTGATGGCAGAGGCGGATAATGGAGAAGGAAAATGGTGTTTTGTATAGTTACAATCCTGAGAACTTATTTTCTATATACATAAATTTCTTGTTCCGTATCAAGTGACAACACCCATGAGCAATGGTGAGCAAAGTGGAAACACATAAAAGATGGAGCTGTGATAAAATTCATGGACATGCAAGAGTAAAAAAAGGAGGGAGAATGAAGCTTGTATTCCTATGGGACGTGGATAGACAGACGGATAACATAGTTGACGCTGAAGAAGATAAATATAATATCCCGTTGCAACACACGGCACTCAACTAGTACTATGCAAAATATGAGATGCAAGTACACAAGCAGGTGATATTTTACCTTAACCCAAGTTTCTATGCCAAAATTGGGAATCAGCAGCCCCACAAGCCATGGTTCCGCATGTAGGGATTAAAGCTGCAGAACAGAAAACACAGAATCATGCAAGGACAGAAATACATTCTGATGAATGTTTAAGTGATGATCCTTTGCATCAAGAAAGAGCCTTCTACAACGACTAACAAACATGCAAGGGCAATTTTACAGAAGGATCAGCACTTGTGGAAAAATAGACATTATACAATAACGGCAGCTTTCTATTGGATTCTCCGAACCACACAGACACAAATCAATATGCATAAATGTTGGACCTTCAGATAAGCAGACTTGAATTCAATAGTAAGTATTAGCAAAACTATCTTTTTTGTGTGTGTGATATCAGTATCACATCAATTCACAACTCTCTATCATTACCAATCCCACTACAGATTACCTCCCTTCTCAGTTCCTACAGATAATTAGCATCCAAACTCAATCAGTGTCTTTGTATTCACCACGTAATCCAAATGAACCACCACATCCAAGCACGGTCACCACAACTGGTGTGAGATAATGGCACTGCAATTGGTGGCTCAGCTATTGTGAGGTTGTGGTATGTTTTTCTCTGTTGTACACTAGAACCTAAGCACAAGTTCTTCACACCCAAATCAAGTTGGTTTGAGATTTCATAGAAGTATGAATCACTGCCCTGAATTACTATATATGAAAATGTACATGCCCTGGTACGCAAGAGTAAAGAAACACACCCCTGACCACCAAATTGCCCTCCCAGAGATAATCAACGGACAAAGGAGCCAGATTTCGCTAGGAGATATAAACATCCCGACCCTAAATCACGCATCAACGCCAGCAAATCGAATCCCCGCGGCACCAAACCCTAGCACTGGAATGCGAGGCCAAGTGACAGGGGACTCACATCCATGCTGGCCCGGGAGTCGGCGGCGACGATGACGCCTTGTCGGAGATGAAGGAGAAGCGTGGTCGTCCCCTTCTTGTTCTTCACCATCTCCTTGGTCGCCTTCTGGAACCCATGGAACTGCCACCGGGAAACGAAAAAGGGGCGCAAACGGATCAGAGGCCGGCGGAGAGAAAAGGGGATTGAGGGAGGGGAAGGCTCACGCACGTGGTTGCAGGTGGGGATGGTCGGCGGAGAAGAGGCCGCCGAAGTCGTCGCTGCCGGCCGCGGCGGCGCCGAAGTGGTTCTTTAGGGCAGAGAGGTTGGGAATTCGAGGTCGAGCTGGTCGTCGGTGTCGGCGGAGAAGAGGCCGCCGAAGTCTTCGCTGACGACCGCGGCGGTGCCGAAGTGGTTCTCGACGGCGTGGATGTGTAGCGGCGGCGGAGGCGATAGATTTCTTCTCTTTTCCTCCTCGCGTCCGTCTCCCCCTTCCTTTCTTGCGGCAGGCCTTGTCTCGCACGAGAGGCCCTGCTTATGGAGAGATTGGGCCGGGCTGTGCGCCCCGACTTTGGATACCGTCTCAACCATAGGCCGCGGCCCATAAGCGGGAGGGGGTGGTTAGCTCCCAGCAGAGCATTAAAATTCTCAAAAAAAAATTCTTCTAAAAAAAGCAGATCATTGAAAAAAGGGGAAACAATTACAATCAGCTGGCCAATCAGGCGTTAAGTTCCGCCACACGGGCAGCCGTCAGATCCGAGTTTGATCAGCAACACACAACCTCTAATCATCTGGCCAGAACGTTCACCACTTACGCGTGCCTCTGCCACCTTGACACTTTTTCTGCTTGAAAAAATCAACTTTTTTTAAAAGATTACTAGTAAGTGTGACGTTGTCTCAAAAAAAACTAGTAAGCGTGATGTGCAACATATTAAAAAATTATCCTCAGGAGGCCAATCGAGTCACACATGAAATTGCCAAGCATGGCTATGAGAACCATTATTACGAGATCAATCGAAGATTTCTGGAGCTGGCACTTCGATACACATAGAGTTTCCTTAGTGAAATCAAGTAAGTACAAATGTTCTTATAAAAGCTCTCTAAACATTCGTTACCTACAGAAGATGTGAGAGCTCATAGGCACATGTCTGATTCTTCTTCTTGTGGATTGTGTGGCTCACTAGATTCCTGGAGACACTTCTTGATCAATTGCACAACGGCGAGATGCATCTGGGCTATAGTTGACGAGGAAATGGCTCGGGCCTTGGTTTCTACAGCTGAACCAAGTGCCAAACTATGCCTTTTTATTGTGCTGGAATCATTATCGCGTGAGAAATTTGTACTTCTTATAGTAACTCTTTGGGCAATTTGGTCAGCTCGGTGCAGGGCCATCCATGAGGGGATTTTTCAGTCTTCCCAGGCGACATCATCCTTCATCACGGGATTCATAGGAAGAGCATGATGTCCTTAAGGTAACACCCTCACCTGGCATATAGAGAACAACACCGAATATCCAGCAACAATGACCGAAGGCTCCACCGGCAGGTTCCGCAACAATTCACGTAGACGCAGGCGTTCGCTAGGGAAGAGGGGGATCGGCTGCAGCGGTGTGCCAAAATAGTAATGGACGGTACCTGGGCACTTTGGCTCTTGTCATTGATGGGTTAGAGGATCCATCGGCCCTTGAAGCTATAGCACGCCGAGAAGGACTTGCACTGGCTGAAGATCTAAACATCAAGAACTGTGCTATTGCATGTGACCCGAAGCAAGTGGTTTCAGAGATTGGCAGGGGAAGTAGAGGTAGTTATGCTGCTATAGTTAGTGAGATTAATCTTGAGGTAGCTCAATTTCAATGTAATTTTACTTTTGAGAGTCGTGTGGCCAATGTGGAAGCACATAGTCTAGCCAAGTTCGCTCTTTCAAGGGTCCGAGACACCACGTCTGGTTTGGCCAACCCCACGACCTAAGACGTATCTCACAATTTGTGGACTTTGATGAATAAACTTGGCTTTTACCCCTAAAAAATCCAAAAGAACCATTTATCTTGTAGTTGAGTAGATGATCCTCTGTCTTTTATTAATGTGTCTCTTGTGAACGATGTAAGTGTTTTTATTTGATCAATAAAGTAAACCATGTGGCATTCCCTTAAAAAACATATTAAAAATCGCTAATATTTGTATTCAACATATTCAAAAATCACTAATAATGGTATGGGGCGAATCGATGTCAATCGTATTTGGGGTGAGATTTGAAAATCATCTTGTTCAGCGAAGCTAATTTTTTTTTATTTGGTGAATGTTACATGGAACACTCCAGTGTTGTGTTACATTTGCTAATAGACACATGAAAGTTTTGTCCACTTGCCCATCATGTTCAAATGGCCCAGAAGATAAAGAGCATGTATTTTTTTGTCAGAAAACAAAGGAGGTTTGGAACAAGTTAGGTTTGCATGAGGTGATTAACAAAGCTTCTGTCGTTGATCATGCGCGCGAGGTAGTCCTCGAATTCTTACTCATTATGCGAGATACCTCGAATTCTTACTCATTATGCCAGATCAAGATTTGCCTAGTTTGGGTATCCAGAATGTTCGTGAATTGATTGCCATAACCACTTGGTATTTGTGGTGGGATAGACGTAAGTTGGTTCATGAAGGAAAGTCCTAGGATACAATCCAGACGTCTATGGAGGTTTGTGCTATAACAACAAATTTTGTCAACGCTCACTCCCCTAATGTTATCAGTAAAAATTAGGATGGAGCAGACCTCCTATAGGTTTTGTAAGTTAAATGTAAACACTTCTCTCGATCATGATCTGCTTAGGGTAACAACGTGCATTGTATTAGAGATGACAAAGGAAAACTCATCGCTGGTGGAAATTGGAAGATTAATTGGTGTGCTGACGTTCTGACAACTGAAGCGTTGGCTCTAAGATTTGGCTTATCTCTTGCACAAAAAACTGGTTGCAATTGCCTTGTTATTAATCGGATACTATGGAAGTCATTGATATAATGAAGAATGGAGGACGCCCTGTGAAAGCGGTGGCGGCAGTTTTCGACGACTGCTACTTTTTGACTTGTGTTTTTTCTCTTAATAGTTTCGAACATTGTAATAGGGAAGCGGATAAGGTCGCCCATGAAATTGCTAGGTCGGCAAAATTTCATCGACAAGGGGACTGGTTTGAGGAGCCCCTGGATCAGATTGTACCTCTCTTTATGGAGGACTAGTAATAATGTACGTGCAATGCATGTTTATATTAGGTAGGATATTAGTTGCACGTTATATTAGGTAAGATATATCTGTTGAACGTTGGTATTTAGTAGTATATCAATTACTTTTTCACGGGAATGGTAGGATATTAATTACATGGCATATTTCATGGGATAGCGTTGAGTCAAAACGTGTTTATAACTAATGGCAGTGGTGGGTAATTAGAGCGTTAAACGTGTTTGGTGCTCACCATTGGAGGGATTTGAACCGTTAGATAACATGATTTGATGGTTGAGATGGTTTAGATCTGCCCTTTTGGGTCTTTTTATATTGGTATAGATGAAAAAATCAACTTTTTTAAAAGATTACTAGTAAGTGTGACATTGTCTCAAAAAAAAACTAGTAAGCGTGATGTGCAACATATTAAAAAACTATCCTCAGGAGGCCAATCGAATCACACATGAAATTGCCAAGCATGGCTATGAGAACCATTATTTACGAGATCAATCGAAGATTTCTGGAGCTGGCACTTCGATACGCATAGAGTTTCCTTAGTGAAATCAAGTAAGTACAAATGTTCTTATGAAGGCTCTCTAAACATTCATTACCTACAGAAGATGTGAGAGCTCATAGGCACATGTCTGATTCTTCTTCTTGTGGATTGTGTGGCTCACTGGATTCCTGGAGACACTTCTTGATCAATTGCACAACGGCGAGATGCATCTGGGCTATAGTTGACGAAGAAATGGCTCGGGCCTTGGTTTCTACAGCTGAACCAAGTGCCAAACTATGCCTTTTTATTGTGCTGGAATCATTATCGCGTGAGAAATTTGTGCTTCTTATAGTAACTCTTTGGGCAATTTGGTCAGCTCGGTGCAGGACCATCCATGAGGGGATTTTTCAGTCTTCCCAGGCGACATCATCCTTCATCACGGGATTCATAGGAAGAGCATTATGTCCTTAAGGTAACACCCTCACCTGGCATATAGAGAACAACACCGAATATCCAGCAACAATGACCGAAGGCTCCACCGGCAGGTTTCGCAACAATTCACGTAGACGCGGGCGTTCGCTAGGGAAGAGGGGGATCGGCTGCAGCGGTGTGCCAAAATAGTAATGGACGGTACCTGGGAACTTCGGCTCTTGTCATTGATGGGTTAGAGGATCCATCGGCCCTTGAAGCTATAGCACGTCGAGAAGGACTTGCACTAGCTGAAGATCTAAACATCAAGAACTGTGCTATTGCATGTGACCCGAAGCAAGTGGTTTCAGAGATGGGCAGGGGAAGTAGAGGTAGTTATGCTGCTATAGTTAGTGAGATTAATCTTGAGGTAGCTCAATTTCAATGTAATTTTACTTTTGAGAGTCGTGTGGCCAATGTGGAAGCACATAGTCTAGCCAAGTTTGCTCTTTCAAGGGTCCGAGACACCACGTCTGGTTTGGCCAACCCCACGACCTAAGACGTATCTCACAAGTTGTGGACTTTGATGAATAAACTTGGCTTTTACCCCTAAAAAAAATCTAAGAGAACCATTTATCTTGTAGTTGAGTAGATGATCCTCTGTCTTTTATTAATGTGTCTCTTGTGAATGATGTAAGTGTTTTTATTTGATCAATAAAGTAAACCATGTGGCATTCCCTTAAAAAACATATTAAAAATCGCTAATATTTGTATTCAACATATTCAAAAATCACTAATAATGGTATGGGGCGAATCGATGTCAATCGTATTTGGGGTGAGATTTGAAAATCATCTTGTTCAGCGAAGCTAAATTTTTTTATTTGGTGAATGTTACATGAAACACTCCAGTGTTGTGTTACATTTGCTAATAGACACATGAAAGTTTTGTCCACTTGCCCATCATGTTCAAATGGCCCAGAAGATAAAGAGCATGTATTTTTTTGTCAGAAAACAAAGGAGGTTTGGAACAAGTTAGGTTTGCATGAGGTGATTAACAAAGCTTCTGTCGTTGATCATGCGCGCGAGGTAGTCCTCGAATTCTTACTCATTATGCGAGATACCTCGAATTCTTACTCATTATGCCAGATCAAGATTTGCCTAGTTTGGGTATCCAGAATGTTCGTGAATTGATTGCCATAACCACTTGGTATTTGTGGTGGGATAGACGTAAGTTGGTTCATGAAGGAAAGTCCTAGGATACAATCCAGACGTCTATGGAGGTTTGTGCTATAACAACAAATTTTGTCAACGCTCACTCCCCTAATGTTATCAGTAAAAATTAGGATGGAGCAGACCTCCTATAGGTTTTGTAAGTTAAATGTAAACACTTCTCTCGATCATGATCTGCTTAGGGTAACAACGTGCGTTGTACTTAGAGATGACAAAGGAAAACTCATCGCTGGTGGAAATTGGAAGATTAATTGGTGTGCTGACGTTCTGACAACTGAAGTGTTGGCTCTAAGATTTGGCTTATCTCTTGCACAAAAAACTGGTTGCAATCGCCTTGTTATTAATCGGATACTATGGAAGTCATTGATATAATGAAGAATGGAGGACGCCCTGTGAAAGCGGTGGCGGCAGTTTTCGACGACTGCTACTTTTTGACTTGTGTTTTTTCTCTTAATAGTTTCGAACATTGTAATAGGGAAGCGGATAAGGTCGCCCATGAAATTGCTAGGTCGGCAAAATTTCATCGACAAGGGGACTGGTTTGAGGAGCCCCTGGATCAGATTGTACCTCTCTTTATGGAGGACTAGTAATAATGTACGTGCAATGCATGTTTATATTAGGTAGGATATTAGTTGCACGTTATATTAGGTAAGATATATCTGTTGAACGTTGGTATTTAGTAGTATATCAATTACTTTTTTACGGGAATGGTAGGATATTAATTACATGGCATATTTCATGGGATAGCGTTGAGTCAAAACGTGTTTATAACTAATGGCAGTGATGGGTAATTAGAGCGTTAAACGTGTTTGGTGCTCACCATTGGAGGGATTTGAACCGTTAGATAACATGATTTGATGGTTGAGATGGTTTAGATCTGTCCTTTTGGGTCTTTTTATATTGATAATTAATAAAATTTTATTATTGTTAAAAAATAAATATAAACACCTATCTTTATCTTTAGATAATATTAAAGGGAGAAGTGTTTCTTCACGTTTTACAGACTTGAACCGCGATCTGCCAGAGACAATCAAACCTGCACAAACCATCAGGCCAAGCTAATGTCTTTGTTGAGGAAGCAGAAGTTTCCCTATTATTGAGGCCGGCGGTAGCTTGCCTCGCTGCAGGCAGCAGTTTCATGGGCCGGCCCATTCGAAAGGATGGCGTCTCACATATTTTTATTCTTTTGTTTGTAATTTCTATTTCTATTTTTTTCTCTTATGTTTTTTCTCATCTTCCTTTTTCCTATTTAGGTTTGTAAAGTATTCATCGAACTTTTAAAAAAATTAAATCGTGTATTGAAAAAATGTTAAACATGTATAAAAAATATTTTTGATGTACAAGAAAATGTACAGTGTGTATGAAAAAATAGTGATCAAAACATGTATTTAAAGAAAATGTTAATCATGTATTTAAATATTGTTAAACATACATAAAAATGTTTCAGATGTATATGAAAATTGTACAATATGTATGAAAAAAGGGGGACATCAAAATATATATTTCATGACATTTTAACCATGTATTTTTTTAGAAAAATAACCTGTATAATCAATATTTCATATGTACGCAAAAGATGTACAATATGTAGAAAAAACTAGACATTAAAACGCATATATGAAATGATGTTAATCGTATATTATGAAAATGTTAAACATGTATAAAAGTATGTACAATGTGTATTACAAAATGTAGACATGTGTTGTAAAAAAGTAGACATCAAACATTTATTTCAAAAAAATATAATTATTTATTTAAAAAATATTAAACATCCATAAAGAAATATTCCTTATATATATAAACAAATGTATAATGTGTAAGTAAAAAACATAGACTGTAAAACCTATATTAAAATAATGTTAACCATGTATTTAAAAAATGTTAAACGTATGGAATAAAAAATGTAAATTATGCGTGCAAAAAGTAGACAAGTGTTGAAAAAATAAACATGAAAAAAAATGATGAAACCAACTCTACGCCTAAGAGTTCATGGAGCACATGTCGGAGCCCCATCATCCATATCCAATTTCTCCTTGCCTCCATGAATCGCAGCGTCGCGGACATCTCATATGCATGTGATATGATCAGACACCACCTATATCGGATTGATTGCTAATTAGTATTACGTCCGAAGACATCTTCTAATGTAGGCCTTTGGCTCAAGCTTCAGTGGAGACAATCGCAACATCTCGGCCTGCCGTCAATATTGATGCTAGTGTGTACCTTACACTAGATGTCAAAATACACACAGATATGCTAATTATTGTGACAATTTTTATTTCTCGATGAAAGTTCTCAATTGATAATCTAAACATATGAAATCATCTATGAGCCGTGTCCAAGATGGTAGTATTAGATAGGTAGATGTGGACATGTACAAGGTGTGTACATGCTCACGACATAGCATCACATCTTCACCAACTACCACGTCAACTAGCCGACTCCCGCACCGATGCGCTTCTGTCTTGGGCGCCATCAGGCAGGAGCCCACCTCATTTGCCCCACTACCATCGCTGGGTGGCATCGCCCAGAGGCTGGTGTGTCGCGTTGATGAATGTTCTGAATTCCCTTCTGTTGCAACGTACGGGCGTATGTGCTAGTGATAATTTAAGATATTGATCGGGAGCAGGTTTTTTCTTTGGTTATAAATCGACCGGCTGACTAGCTGACCAAACCCCCAAATCCCCTCTCTAGTCGCCACCACGAGCACGACTCGCCGGCGGCGTCTTCCCTACCGACCAAATCACCGACCTGCACTGCTAAGCCCTCCAATGAGCACGGGAGGGGAGATGGCTCCGCCGCCTGCCTCTCTGCCAGACGCCGACGATCTGCTCCGGGAGATTCTCCTCCGCCTGCCCCCGCGGCCTTCCTCCCTCCCCCGGGCCTCTCTCGTCTGCAAGCGTTGGCGCAGCCTCGTCGCCGACCCCCAATTCCAACGCCGCCTCCGCGACCACCACGGCAAGCCTCCTCTCCTTGGCTTCTTCATCGACAACTGTGGCTCCTGTCCGTTTTTTTCAATGCTGGATCGACCAGATCGCATCCCCCGCGCTCGCTTCACCATGCCTCTCGAGGACGGCCGCATCGTCGACTGCCGCCACGGACTTGCCCTTTTCGTCAGCCGAAGGTCGCCGTGCCGCCTATTTGTGTGGGACCCCGTCGCCCGCGAGCAGCGCCGCCTCGTCTCCCCACCAGAGCTGGACTGCAACCAGTTGTTCATCTTCAACGGGGCGGTGCTTCGCCCTGCCCTCGGCCAAGGATGTCGTTCGAGCTATTTCCAGGTGGCCCTGCTAGCCCTTGACAGATGGAGCACTCGTACCAGAGTTTTCGCATGCCTCTACTCATCGGACACCGGCGCATGGAGCAACATCAACTCACTGCAACTGCAATCGTTTGTCTCTACTCTCTACGGTAGAACCCAGTACTTTGATTGGGAATTCCTTTTGCTGGTTACTTACCAGTCATCATCGCTATGCCATACTTGAGTTTGATCTAGATAGTCAGAGCCTAGGTGTGACAGAGCTGCCACCACACGTAGAAGCCGGTCATCACAACTTAAGGATTATGCCCGCCGAAGATGGTGGGCTTGGCTTCATCCATATCTCACAATTCAACGCCCAGTTATGGAAGAGAGAGCCTGGTTCTGACGGTTTGGCTGTATGGTTGCTCAACAGAGCTGTTGAATTCGAGCAACTTCGATCAACTTGCAACGGAGACTCCCTCACTTTAGTAGGGGTTGCCGAGGAGAGTAATGCAGTCCTTGTACGAACAGCGTCTAGAGTCTACATGGTCTATCTCCAGTCAATGGAGTTTAAGAAAGTTTTCAATATGAGATTCTTCTATCACCACTATCCATTTGCATGTTGCTATGCTGCAGGTAATAGCAAGCCTTTATATAATTTACTTTGCAGTATTATACAATAAATTTAACTTTTTAGTAGCTGAAATGCCTAAACATATCCTTGAGTGTTACGCTGATCATTGAAGTTCAAATCACATCAAATTTTCATTTTGTTGCTTGATGTATTCTTTTTAAAGAAAATACTAGTACTTAAGGCCACTGTTCTTTTCTGCAGGTCATATATGCATCATATGTAGTCTCATGTCCCTATCCGCAGTATATATCTTTTTAGCACTCGATACATAACAGTTAGGGATCAATGCAATAGTTTTTCTCACGTATGGAAGGAGCCCTGCTGTGATTAGTTAGTTCAGTTGTACAACTGGAAAAAAATAGACAGAGCCTAGTCAGGTATTTAGTTTCGGCATGTCTTACTTTTTTCCGCTTGGTCTGAAAAGGATTTGAGTTTGCTGAAGATGATTTCTAGAAAATATATTTTTCTAGCGTGAATTGTGTAGAATTGTGTTATGGTAATATTCAGTATTGGACTGAGGTTCTCTTGACATTGTGATTCATACAGTTAAAAATGAAAGAGAACTAAAGGGAAGCTGAGACTGAACCAACTGAATCTGCAACTCCATTGGCACTTTTCGAAGCTTAAATCTAGTTACGCCATCATTTGGAAGCTGAAACTGGTTTAATATATAAAATTCTATTTTATGTTTTATTGAATATCTTCCTGATGTGAGGAGTCCATTTGCACTAGATAGTAGATAATTTTGTTCATGTCTCATGTTTTTTTTCTCAGATTATATATACGCATCTGTGAGTTCACCTAGATTTCCCATTATGATTCTCTCTTTTATCGATGGTTTTCCTTCAGTATTGTTATTGGCTCCTGACTTGTTATCTTTGTAGGTCCTGGCATTGTTGATGGACATGGTGGAGATAAAGTGTTGCTCAATATTATGTGAAATTGTTGTCTGGTGGGACTTGCTAGTGTGATGTGATGACTGAAAAGGTGGCATAACTTAATCTCTTATAGTATCCATGGGGATATCTATGCTATTTTACATTTTATTGCTGCATGGGCTTGGCTGGTGATCTCTTAGAACTATATTAGCACAACTCCGGTGTGTTGCAACGACTCCAAAATAGACTAATACATGTTCACAAACTATCACTAAAAATATGTTAGGTTTCACTTAAAAAATATTCCTCTTATTTGTTTGGATGA
The DNA here is from genome assembly GCA_034509565.1 of Triticum monococcum. Lineage (NCBI taxonomy): Eukaryota > Viridiplantae > Streptophyta > Magnoliopsida > Poales > Poaceae > Triticum > Triticum monococcum. The sequence goes on along the minus strand of CM067843.1, from coordinate 744,318,253 downwards.
GGCAGGGGAGGGATGGGGCTGGTCTGGAGAGACTAGGAGGCTTTCTATAAATTTTCTACAAATGTGGAACAAAGTGGCAAGGTCTTTTTGCAAAAATATCACAGCTTACCTAGCATGCGTGAGATGCAGATCAGATGGTCAGGAATGACGTAGTTAAAGTAAATTTATGTTATTGCATTTCCAGCCGACTCTGAACATCTGAAGCAATAATATACTATCGCATACCAAATCTTGAAGCATAACAGGCTGCGAGTATGGTCAGCCAAGTGCAAGTATACAAAGTATACACCTGAACCTGAAACGGATGTCTGACCATCTTAATAACCAAGAGTTGTACTGCCTCTAGAGAAAAATATTGTACATTTGTTTTGGTGCAAGGCATAAGTTTAAGTATTTGGCCCAATACTTAGCTAAATATGCAGAAAAAATGGACCACATGAAGAACCATTTTACACAGGCGATGAAGTGCACAATATAATCATTGGTCATTCCCCTAGCTTACTTTGAGCTTGCTCAGACCTGCATAACCATTTTACGTAAAAAAGCCTTATGTTTTAAAAAAGCTAAATATGCACAAAAATATGGACTGCCATGAAGAATCACCATTTTACATAGGTGATGAAGTGCACAATATAGTCATTGTTCAACCTCCCCTGCCTACAAAAAAAGGTTAATATGTTTTCAAAAGAAAAAGGTTATATGTTCACTAATCATTCTACGAACTCTAGATATAAACAAACTCGGTCAATGAAGCAATTAGATGTAGAGGAATTAGCTTTGTCAATATTTTCGCTCCGTACAACATCCCTAATTTGGTTTCGGCGCCCCTAGCACCGAAACCTCTAATATTCCAGAATAGGGCTTTCATTTGAAAGAAAGGTTCTTGATACGGAGACTCGACCTGCAGGGGGCAACGCAGGATTTAGCACGTTTAGACGGCCCCCTTTTAGCTGGGAGGGGGTGTGACTGGCCACAACCATCATCCCCACCCCCGGCACTTGCTTGCCCAGGAGCGGCACGGGCCGCAGACGTCGCGACCTCTTTTGCCTTGGCAATGGTCGCTTGGGCCACCTCGTTGGCCCTAATAGTGGAAAGGATAAGCGGAGGTGACCCACCCCCAAGATCGATAGAAACCCCCACATCCGATAAAATATGCAAAAGGTGATCATCCAAAAGAGAAGGCAAAACAAGTCGAATCGGGGAAGAAGGAGGGGGGGGGGGGGGAGATACCGTACCTAGGGGAGGAAGATCCTTAGCGGCCGCACGGCGCTCTGCTCGCATGGACAGATTTGATTGGCATTTTCTTCCTTCTTCGGGTCATTCTGGGGGCATTCTCATTGGCTCCAGACGGGGTATGTTTGAGTTTGTCACTTTTGATCATGGAATCTTCTGGGCGAGCATTATGGTGCATCATCGCCGTCTGAATACCTTGTGGGAATTTATGGTTGTGTACGACCCAGCAGACCACTCTCTTACTTCCATTTTCCTTGATGAACTATCTACTAAAATTGGATCTTGCACGATTCCTATTGTGATAGGAGGCGATTTTAATCTCTTGCGTTTCCCTTCGGATAAGAATAACCATAATTTCTCCTGGCCTCTGGCTAATGCGTTTAATGATTTCATCAGCTCTTGTGCCATTCACGAACTCCCTCTGGTGGGGGCTTGTTTCACCTGGTCTAACCCTCAACCCAACCCGGTCCGGTCGGTGCTGGATCGGGTCTTCATTTGTTCTAGCAGGGACTCCTTATTCCCTCGTGCGTCTCTGAAAGCTAAACCTGCGGTGGGCTCGGATCATGCCCCCCTTATCTTGGATGTTGACCTCTCTCAATCCTTGACTGTTTCGCGCTTTCAATTCGATGCCTCTTGCTTCTAGTGGAGGGATTTATAAACATGCTTGCTACCAAGATCTCTCACCTTCTCTCCTCGTCCCCTCGCTCCTTTGGTCCCATGGATGACGGGCACAAATGCTCTTATGAGCTTCGTAAATTCCTCAGGGGCTGGTCACGTAACAGAGCTGCAGAGATACGCAGGGAGAAAAACTCCTTAGAGTCCCAAATCTCGGGCCTGGACCTCACTGCTGATTCGATTGGCCTCTCAGATCTTGAATGGTCAATTAGATATAACCTAGAAGCTACTCTGATGCAGTTGCATCGGCAGACAGAGATTTATTGGCGTCAGCGTGGTACCCTTAACTGGACCCTTAAGGGTGACTCTCCTACGGCCTGTTTCTTCGCCATTGCCAATGGTAGGAGGAGAAGATGCTCTATTGATAGCCTCATCATTAACGGTGTTAGGACCTCGGACCAATCCCTCATTATTGCCCATGTTGTGGATTTCTTTTCCTCTCTTCTGGGGGCTAAGCAGGAGAGTGGTCTATCGATTTCCCCCTCCCTATGGGACAATGGTAACATGATCTCTCCTGTCGAGAATGAAGCTTTAATTGTTCCTTTGTCTGACGAGGAGATTTGGGAGGTCATTAATTCAGCTAATCCGAATGCGGCATCTGGTCCTGATGGGTATTCTATTCCTTTCTTTAAGAAGTTCTGGCCTCAGCTTCGGCGGCTGGTGTGTCAAATCATTCAAGGTTTCTGTCTAGGGACCGTGGACATCTCTCGCCTTAATTACGATGTCATCTCTCTTATCCCTAAAGTGAAGGGTGCCAAGCTGATTTCCCAGTTTAGACCTATCGCACTCATTAATAACTTTGCTAAATTTCCTGCAAAGGGCTTTGCTACTCGTCTTACTCCTATAGCCCACAGAACTATTAGTCCGTTTTATTCTGCCTGCATCAAGGGCCGTTTTATCCTCGATGGGATCCTTTGCCTTCATGAGATCGTGCATGAACTTAAGATTCGTAAATCTGAAGTTGTGATTCTTAAGTTGGATTTCGAGAAGGCTTATGACTCGGTCAGTTGGCCTTTTCTGCGAAAGGTGCTCCTGGCCAAAGGTTTTGACGGGGCCTATGTCCATAGGGTAATGCAGTTGGTCTCGGGGGGTCATACTGCGGTCTCTGTTAATGTTCAGATCAGTAATTACTTTGCCAATGATAGGGGCCTACGGCAAGGTGACCCTGCCTCTCCTATCCTGTTCAACTTCGTCGCGGATTCCCTATCTCGTATTCTCTCTAGAGCGGCTTCACATGGTAACATCTCTCCTGTCATCTCACACCTCATTCCGGAACGGTCACCCACCTCCAATATGCGTATGACACTATTATCATGGTAGACCTAAACGATTCATGTCTCGCTCACCTCAAGTTTATTCTTCTCTGTTTCGAAGCCTTGTCAGGCCTCAAGATTAACTTTTCTAAAAGTGAAGTCATAGTTACTGGTGTGGACGACACCGAGGCCTTAAGAGTAGCTCATCTCCTCAATTGTAAGCTGGGCTCTTTCCCTTTCAAATATTGATACGTCTCCGTCGTATCTACTTTTCCAAACACTTTTGCCCTTGTTTTGGACTCTAACTTGTATGATTTGAATTGAACTAACCCGGACTGACGCTGTTTTCAGCAGAATTGCCATGGTGTTGTTTTATGTGCAGAAAACAAATATTCTCGGAATGACCTGAAACTCCACGGAACATCTTAGAAAAAAACAATAAAAAATCCTCGCCAAAGATGAAGACCAGGGGGCCCACACCCTTCTCACGAGGGTGGGGGGCGCGCCCCCTACCACGTGGACCCCCTGGAAACCCTCCGACGCCAACTCCAACTCTATATATTTTCTTTCGGAGAGAAAAAAAGGGGAGAGAAGAAATCATCGCGTTTTACGATATGGAGCCGCCGCCAAGCCCTAAAACCTCTCGGGAGGGCTGATCTGGAGTCCGTTCGGGGCTCCGGAGAGGGGGATTCGTCGCCGTTGTCATCATCAACCATCCTCCATCACCAATTTCATAATGCTCACCGCCGTGCATGAGTAATTCCATCGTAGGCTTGCTGGACGGTGATGGGTTGGATGAGATTTATCATGTAATCGAGTTAGTTTTGTTAGGGTTTGATCCCTAGTATCCACTATGTTCTGAGATTGATGTTGCTATGACTTTGCTATGCTTAATGCTTGTCACTAGGGCCCAAGTGCCATGATTTCAGATCTGAACCTATTATGTTTTCATGAATATATGTGAGTTCTTGATCCTATCTTGCAAGTCTATAGTCACCTACTATGTGTTATGATCCGGCAACCCCGAAGTGACAATAATCGGGACCACTCTCGGTGATGACCGTGGTTTGAGGAGTTCATGTATTCACTATGTGCTAATGCTTTGTTCCAGTTCTCTATTAAAAGGAGGCCTTAATATCCCTAAGTTTCCAATAGGACCCCGCTGCCACGGGAGGGTAGGACAAAAGATGTCATGCAAGTTCTTTTCCATAAGCACGTATGACTATATACGGAATACATGCCTACAATACATTGATGAATTGGAGCTAGTTCTGTGTCACCCTATGTTATGACTAATACATGATGAACCGCATCCGGCATAATTATCCATCACTGATCCGGTGCCTACGAGTTTTCCATATACTGGTTTACGCTTATTTACTTTCCCGCTGCTACTATTACAATCACTACAAAATACCAAAAACATTACTTTTGTTGTCTTTACTTTTGTTACCGCTACCACCACTATCATATTACTTTGCTACTAAACACTTTGCTACAGATACTAAGTTTCCAGGTGTGGTTGAATTGACAACTCAGCTGCTAATACTTGAGAATATTCTTTGGCTCCCCTTGTGTCGAATCAATAAATTTGGGTTGAGTACTCTACCCTCGAAAGCTATTGCGATCCCCTATACTTGTGGGTTATCAAGACTAATTTTTGGCGCCGTTGCCGGGGAGCATAGCTCTATTCTTTGAGTCACTTGGGATTTATATCTGCTTATCATTATGAAGAACTTGAGAGATTCAAAAACCAAGATCTATCCCTCAACTACGAGGGGAGGTAAGGAACTGCCATCTAGCTCCGCACTTGATTCACCTTCTGTTATGAGTAAGTTTGCGACACCTACATCTGCTTCTGTTGTTCGTTCTGATATGTCGCATGTTATTGATGATGCCACTTCTGCTATGTATGATACTTATGATGAAACTGCTTCTATGTCTGATACTACTGTGCCCCTTAGTGAATTTCTTGATGACCAAATTGCTAGGGCTAGAGAAAAAGGAAACTATTGAATCCGAATACGATGATGATAGTGATGATGAAAATATGCCTGTTATTCCTGAGGGCTATCTTTTTGATATGGAATCTTCTGCCGCTATTTTTGCTTGCAAGGATAGATATGAGATTAAGAGGTTATTAATTAAATGGAACAAAGAATCACTTAGAGATAAAATGAGACCCAACCCTGCTTTTGCTACTTCACCTATTTGTGTTCCTGATAAGGATTATGAATTCTCTGTTGATCCTGATATAATTACTTTGGTTGAATCTGATCCGTTTTATGGCTATGAATCTGAAACTGTTGTGGCACATCTTACTAAGTTAGATAATATAGCTGCCCTGTTTACTAATGATGAGAGATCGCGTCACTTCTATATACTCAAAATATTTCTGTTCTCATTAAAGGGTGATGCTAAGATATGGTTTAATTCTCTTGATTCTGGTTGTATGCGTAGTCCCCAGGATATGAGTTATTACTTCTCTGCTAAATATTTTCCTGCTCATAAGAAACAAGCTGCTTTGAGGGAAATATACAACTTCGTGCAAATTAAAGAAGAGAGTCTCCCACAAGCTTGGGGGAGGCTTCTCAAGTTACTTAATGCTTTACCTGATCATCCTCTTAAGAAACCTGAAATACTTGATATCTTTTATAATTGACTAACCGATGCTTCCAGAGATTACCTGGATAGTTGTGCTGGTTCTCTTTTCAGGAAAAGAACACCGAATGAAACTGAAATTCTATTGAATAATATGTTGACAAATGAAAATAATTGGGCACCTCCTGAGCCAACTCCTGAGCCAGCTCCTGCTCCAATTACTGAGCCTATTCCTAAACCAACTCCGAAGAAGAGAGGTGTTCTATTTCTCAGTCCCGAAGATATGCAAGAGGCAAAGAAATCTATGAAAGAGAAAGGTATTAAAGTCGAAGATGTTAAGAATTTACCTCCTATTGAAGAAATACATGGTATTAATATACCGCCTGTTGAAGAAACATATGATCTCAATTCTTTATTTATTGAAGAACCTCCTGATCCCGATATACCAACACAGGTAGTAAATGTAAATTCACTCTATAGATATGATAAAGCTAAAGTCCCTCCTACTAAAATTGCTAGTCAATGCTTGGATGAGTTTGATAACTTTATGTATAAGCAAGACGACTTCAATGCTTATTTTGGTAGACAATTAAAAGAAAATGCTTATATGATTAGACGCTTGGGTGATTATATGGCTGATATTAAAGATGAACTTAAACTTGTTAGCAAACATGCTTCTATGGTTACCACTCAAGTAGAACAAGTGCTTAAAGCTCAAAAAGAAGTGCTTGATGAAATTAATAGTAAGAAAAATCATTATGCTGTTAGAGTGGCTACTAGAACTAGTAGAATGACTCAGGAGATGGCCATCCTAAGAGAATCGAGCAAGATTCTCAGAGAAATAATATTGATGTTCCTAGTTCTTCTAAAAAGAAGAAAAAGAAAAATGATAGAAGTGTGCAAACTTCTAGTGAACCTATTGCTGAACCACCTGATAATCCAAATGATATATCTATGACTGATGCTGAAACACAATCTGGTAATGAACATGAACCTAATGAAAATATTAATGATGATGTTCATGATGATGCTCAACCTAGTAATAACAATGATGTAGAAATTGAACCTGCTGTTGATCTTGATAACCCACAATCAAAGAATCAACGTTATGATAAAAAAGACTTTGTTGCTAGGAAACATGGTAAAGAAAGAGAGCCTTGGGTTCAGAAACCCATGCCTTTTCCTCCCAAACCATCCAAGAAAAAGGATGATGAGGATTTTGAGCGCTTTGCTGAAATGATTAGGCCTATCTTCTTGCGTATGCGATTAACTGGTGTGCTTAAAACAAATCCTTATGCTAAATATATGAAGGATATCATTACTAATAAAAGAAAGATACCGGAAGCTGAAATTTCCACCATGCTTGCTAATTATACTTTTAAGGGTGGAATACCAAAGAAACTTGGAGATCCCGGAGTACCTACTATATCTTGCTCCATTAAAAGAAATTATATTAAAACTGCTTTATGTGATCTTGGAGCCGGTGTTAGTGTTATGCCTCTCTCTTTATATCGTAGACTTGACTTGAATAAGCTGACACCTACTGAAATATCTTTGCAAATGGCTGATAAATCAACTGCTATACCTGTCGGTACTTGTGAGGATGTGCCTGTTGTGGTTGCAAACGTTACTATTTTAACGGACTTTGTTATTCTTGATATTCCCGAGGATGATAGTATGTCTATTATTTTTGGAAGACCTTTTCTTAATACTGCAGGGGCTGTTATTGATTGCAACAAAGGCAATGTCACTTTTCATGTTAATGGTAATGAGCATACGGTACACTTTCCGAGGAAACAACCTCAAGTTCATAGTATCAATTCTATCGGAAAAATTTCATCGATTATAATTGGAGGTTTTGAATTTCCTCTTCCTACTGTCAAGAAGAAATACGATATACTTATTATAGGGGATGTGCATATCCCCGTTGAGGTAACTTAGTGTTATTCGAAATTTCTCTGGTTTCATGTTAATCGGAATGAGTTTGTTAACAAGACTTGATCAACCTTGTTAGTGGATTCTTTTTGATGAGCATGAGATGGATGAAACTAGAAGCACAACCTTCTGTACCCTCTCTATATTTTCTGTTATTTAGTAGAAATAAAGTAAAAATAGTATTTTTCTGTCTATTTCCTGATTTATCCGTGCAATATAAAAATATCCCGAAAATAAAAGTCCTCAGAATGCCATGCCAATTTAATATGATTTTTTCAGGAATATTTGAGGAATTACTGTGAAAAAATTACCGCGGAAGGAGCTTCCACCTGGCCACGAGGGTGGTGGGCGCGCCCCCTTAGGGCGCGCCCCTGCCTCGTGGGCCCACGGTGGCCCTCCTCCACTTATTCCAGCACCCATCTTCTTCCTTTGTCTCACACAAACCCGAAAAACCAACTCAAGCACGAGTTCTAGCCACTTTTGCTGCGATTTTCGATCTCCTTGCTCAAAGCACCTCTCGCAAAGCTGCTTGGGGAGATTGTTCCTTGGTATGTGACTCCTCCATTGGTTCAATTAGTTTTTGTTCTAGTGCTTTATTCTTTGCAAATTTGTGCTGCATAGGTGACCATGTTCTTGAGCTTGCATGTCAAATTTATATGGTTCCCAAGTAGTTTTGATGCTTGATATAGGCTCTAGGCACTTGTGGGAGTAGTTGCTATCAGTTTTATTGAGTTTGGTTTACTTTTATTTTGAAGTTACTAAATTTTTTAGAATTTTTCAGAATATAATGAGGAGATTCTTGAGGGGCTCATCGAGCCAAAACTCGAAGGAAAAGGCACCCAAGCCTAAGTATAATCTGCCTCGCACCGCGGAGGTTCGGGCGTGTGAATGGCCCTTCGAGAATTTCTTGAGAGCAGCCGGCATCTATAAAGATTTTCATGAATTGGCTCACAATGCAGGCCTCACCTCTTTCCTCCATGACCAATGCGATCAGTATCTCTTACTCACAAATACCTTTGTGCAAAACTTTCATTTTCATTCTAGGAACTCACCACCTATGGTGGAGTTTCATTTATATGATGAGCATAAGGAGATGTCACTTTATGATTTCTGTCGGATCTGTCTAGTCCCTTTTGAGGGCAAGACAGAAGAACCACATCATGATGATGTGGAGGGATTTATTAATAATATCACTGTAGGAGAAACCAGGAAGGTTTCCGATGCACAAATCACTGGCATACATTTTCCTGTTTTACGTTACTTTGCATTATTTGCTAGTCGTTGTTTAATTGGACGCGAAAAATGTGGAAACCTTAGCATCCTTGATATAATTATTCTCCTCCAAGGTTTATACAGTGATAACACTTTTAGTATGGGCGGTATTATTGCTAGATGGTTAAATATGAACCGTACTAAGGGCCCCATCTTTGAAGGCATCTATGCTACACGCCTAGCCGCACATTTTAACATACCTATTAGGCATGCTAAGAAGAAAGAAAAGGTGCTGCCCCGTGTTTATCTAGATCATAAAAGTATGGTGGCACATGATTTTATTGTTAAGAATAGGGCATAGGAGCTTAAATATCAATTGTTCTTTAATAAACATCATCCCGAGACTATTACCTTGCCTGCTCCTTCTTTGTTTGATTTGACTGTAGGCACGTACCTTGTTCCGTTGACGGCTATTCACGCCTACCGGAATCCTGCACCAGCCGAGGAGCCATAACCGGAACCACAATTTGATCTTTCACGACAGTCTAACTATCAGTGGGATCCGGAGATGATTACCAGCCAGTGGCAATCGGAGCCTTCTTCTTCCTCATCACAGTACGACCCCAACAACTATTATTATGGATATCCGCCAGGCCAGCCGTGGCCATAGACCAACTTAGGCCAAAAGCCTAAACTTGGGGGAGTACGTATTTCTCACCGACATTACATTTATGTTCACACACACTCATTGCTAGATGTCGGTGCTCATACTTTTTCATTGTATCATCCATGCTAGCTTATTTTCCTTTTATGCTTTCTTCTTGTATGTTTGTTAAACCTTAAGACAAACAAAAAAAATTAGTAGTAGTTTATTTTTCTGCTGTAGTAGTAATAATTGAAAAGAAAACCCAAAAATATTTTCCGTTCTTCTTTTGCTTGTTGGGAGCTTTCCTGTGTAAATAGTTTTATTTCTTTTCTTTTCTTTGGGGGTTAGTAGGAAAAGACTATAATTAAATTGTTGAAGTGACTCTTATATGCATTATTGTTGAATTAATCCAGAGTCCATATTGCCTTGTCTTCTCTTGTTTATTGAATGCTCGCAGATTCCAGCTTAGTCCAATGCACGTACACTCTTATTATTATTCACACCATTCAGTCGTGCAAGTGAAAGGCAATTATGATGATATATGATGGGCTGACTGAGATGAGAAAAGCTGGTATGAACTCGACCTCTTTTGTTTTTGTAAATATGATGAGTCCCTCGTTCTTGATTCAGCTTATTACGAATAAACATGTTTGCAATGACAATTATAGATCATAGTTGCTTGTGCCATGCTTGATTAGCTATGAGTTATAATGATTTACCTTGTGTGCCAACATGCTATTGAGATGATTATGCTGTGGTATGATGGGTGATATCCTCCTTTGAATGATTTAAGTGACTTGACTTGACACATGTTCACGCATGTAGTTGAAACAAATCAACATAGCCTTCACGATATTTATGTTCATGGTGGATTATATCCTACTCATGCTTGCATCCAATGTTTATTAATTTTAATGCATGTACATGGATGTTGTCACTCTCTAGTTGGTCGTTTCCCAGTCTTTTGCTAGCCTTCACCTGTACTAAGCGGGAATACTGCTTGTGCATCCAATCCCTTAAACCCCAAAGTTATTCCAGATGAGTCCACTATACCTTCCTATATGCGGTATCTACCTGCCGTTCCACGTAAATTTGTATGTGTCAAACTCTAAAACTTCAAATAAACATTCTGTTTTGTATGCTTGAATAGCTCATGTATGAACCAAGGCTGTCCTTATCTTCCGTGTTAGGCGGGTTATTCTCAAGAGGAGTGGACTCCGCTCCTCACTCACGAGAAAATAGCTGGTCACCGGGATGCCCAGTCCTATGCTTTATGCAAACTAAATCAAAATTAATTGCAAACACAACTCCCCCTGGGACCTGATGTATGTTAGAGGCACTCGTTGTTTCGAGCAAGCCATGGATTGATGTTTGTTGGTGGAGGGGAAGTATAAACTTTACCATTCTGTTTGGGAACCACTTATAATGTGTAGCATGGAAGATATCGCCATTTCTCGGTTGTTATGTTGACAATGAAAGTATACCACTCAAAATTCAATTTATCTTTATTGCAAAACCGAGCTCTAGCACCTCTACAAATCCCTGCTTCTCTCTGCGAAGGGCCTGTCCATTTACTTTTATGTTGAGTCATCACCCTCTTATTAAAAAGCACTAGCTGGGGAGCACATCTGTCATTTGCATTCATCACTATTAATCTATGTTGGGTGTGACTATGATTGGATCTCTTTTACCATGAATTACAATGTCTAGTCGGTCCTTGATCTTTAAAGATGCTCTGCATTTATGTTTTGCGGTCTCAGAAAGGGCTAGCGAGATACCATCCTGTTATATCATATTATGATTGTTTTGAGAAAGTGTTGTCATCCGAGATTTATTATTCTGACTTGCTAGTTGATTATGCTATTGATATGAGTAATTATGAGACCTGGAAATTATTGCAAATGTGGTTAGTTATGATCTATGCTGAAAACTTGCATGCTGGCTTGACATAGTTACAACAATAAGAACAAACAGAGTTTGTAAAAGTTTTTCTTTCTTTCTTTCTTTCAGTTTTTCAACTGAATTGCTTGAGGACAAGCAAGGGTTTAAGCTTGGGGGAGTTGATACGTCTCCGTTGTATCTACTTTCCAAACACTTTTGCCCTTGTTTTGGACTCTAACTTGTATGATTTGAATTGAACTAACCCGGACTGACGCTGTTTTCAGCAGAATTGCCATGGTGTTGTTTTATGTGCAGAAAACAAATATTCTCGGAATGACCTGAAACTCCATGGAACATCTTAGAAAAAAACAATAAAAAATCCTCGCCAAAGATGAAGACCAGGGGGCCCACACCCTTCTCACGAGGGTGGGGGGCGCCCCCCCTAGGGCGCGCCCCCCTACCTCGTGGACCCCCTGGAAACCCTCCGACGCCAACTCCAACTCTATATATTTGCTTTCGGAGAGAAAAAAAGGGGAGAGAAGAAATCATCGCGTTTACGATATGGAGCCGCCGCCAAGCCCTAAAACCTCTCGGGAGGGCTGATCTGGAGTCCGTTCGAGGCTCCGGAGAGGGGGATTCGTTGCCATCGTCATCATCAACCATCCTCCATCACCAATTTCATGATGCTCACCGCCGTGCGTGAGTAATTCCATCGTAGACTTGCTGGACAGTGATGGGTTGGATGGGATTTATCATGTAATCGAGTTAGTTTTGTTAGGGTTTGATCCCTAGTATCCACTATGTTCTGAGATTGATGTTGCTATGGCTTTGCTATGCTTAATCCTTGTCACTATGGCCGAGTGCCATGATTTCAGATCTGAACCTATTTATGTTTTCATGAATATATGTGAGTTCTTGATCCTATCTTGCAAGTCTATAGTCACCTATTATGTGTTATGATCCGGCAACCCCGAAGTGACAATAATCGGGACCACTCCCGGTGATGACCGTGGTTTGAGGAGTTCATGTATTTACTATGTGCTAATGCTTTGTTCCGGTTCTCTATTAAAAGGAGGCCTTAATATCCCTAAGTTTCCAATAGGACCCCGCTGCCACGGGAGGGTAGGACAAAAGATGTCATGCAAGTTCTTTTCCATAAGCACGTATGACTATATACGGAATACATGCCTACAATACATTGATGAATTGGAGCTAGTTTTGTGTCACCCTATGTTATGACTGATACATGATGAACCGCATCCGGCATAATTATCCATCACTGATCCGATGCCTACGAGTTTTCCATATACTGGTTTACGCTTATTTACTTTCCCGCTGCTACTGTTACAATCACTACAAAATACCAAAAACATTACTTTTGTTGTCTTATTTTTGTTACCATTACCACCACTATCATATTACTTTGCTACTAAACACTTTGCTGCAGATACTAAGTTTCCAGGTGTGGTTGAATTGACAACTCAGCTGCTAATACTTGAGAATATTCTTTGGCTCCCCTTGTGTCGAATCAATAAATTTGGGTTGAGTACTCTACCCTCGAGAGCTGTTGCGATCCCCTATACTTGTGGGTTATCAAATATCTAGGTCTCCCTATTTCCCCGGATATGCTTTATGCGAAAGAGTTCGCCCCTGCTGTGGCGAAAGTTGGCAACAGGGTACTACGTTGGCGAGGTAGATACAATACTAATGTCGGGAAAGTGGCGTTGATCAATGCTTGCATATCCTCCTTACCAATGTTTCTAATGGGCTTCTACTTGCCCTCGGTTGGCACCCACGCAGGCTTCGATAAGCATAGATGTGCTTTTTATTGGAATGCGGCTGACAATAGGCGCAAATATAGATTTGTCAAGTGGAAACTTATGTGCAGACCCAAAAACCTTGGGGAGTTGGGCATTATTAACACTGCCATCATGAATAAGTGCATCTTGATTAAGTGGTGGTGGAAGATTATGATAACTGGTGTCGGATCCCTGTGGTTCTCCATCCTTAAAGCTAAGTATTTCCCTCGGTCTAGCCCGTTATTTGCCTCTGCTCGCGGAGGCTCACAATTCTGGAAGGATTTGGTTAAAGTCAGACCGCTGTTTCTGGCTAATGTTAAGTTTGTTGTTGGGGATGGTCTGTCTGTTCGTTTCTGGCTTTGATTGGTGGTGTGGAGACTCACCGCTCTCTGTGAGTTTTCCCACACTCTTTTCTTATTGTCCTAACCCGAATATCTCTATCGCCGAGCTTTCTGCTAACAACTAGGACTTGGCCTTCCGACGATCCCTTTCTCCTATAGAGTTCGAAGAATGGCAAAGGCTCTCTGCTCTCTTCCCTACGCCCTCGGAGAACGCGGACTCGGCGGTGTGGCCCCACACTTCCTTTGGTCGCTTTTCGGTTAAATCTCTTTATTCTAAGCTTATTGGTGGATCTCCCACCAACAGATTTACTCAGGTTTGGCGTGCATGTATTCCCCCAAAAGTTAAGATCTTCCTTTGGCAAGCTTTTAGAGGTCGTCTGCCAGCGGCGGACCAAATCTGTAAAAGGAATGACCCGGGATCGGAGTTTTGTGCCCTCTGTGGTGCTCTAGAGGACACGCATCATATATTTTTTCACTGTGTTCTGGCCAAGTTGGTTTGGAGTTGTGTTAGATCGTGGCTCCAGGTCCCCTGGGACCCTTCGTCCTTCTTTGAGCTCCGGGCCCTCGCTAATCATCTGGTTGGAGTTACTAAAAGGGTTTTCTAGGTAGGACTTGGAGCGATCTGTTGGTCTCCACGATTAGGAATAAATTTACCATCTAGCATGTTTTCCCTGCTAAGCCTGCTGACTGCTTATTTAAATCATGTGTGTTCTTGCAACAGTGGAGATCATTGACTAAGACGGAGGACCGAGATGCTCTTGATCTGCTGATATCTAAAGTGCAGGCCTCGGCGTCTTCTCTATCCAGACAAGAGCATGTTGCTTAGCTGTTTTGCGGTGCATCGACTAGTTGCTGGCTATGCTGTTTTCAGTCTTTCTGGCTAGCGTGCCGTGTGCTGGCCTGGGTTTCATGTATCTGTCCTTAAATCCACGGGGCTACTCTGTGTGTGTTTGTTTGGTTGGTGATGTGCGCTGGTACTCTACCTGGTGGCTTTATTTATAAAGTGGGAACGAAGCTGCTGAAGCTACAACGGCCGAACATCCGGCGCCTGGGCAGCCGCGCAGGAGCTGCCCCAACAAACGGTCACGTTAGATGCAGAGTAAATAAAAACGGAAGAGTAGTGGCAAGGAATTTAATTTTAATTATGGCGGAGTAGTACAGTACTACTACTTCCTCTTTTCCGGTTTATAGGGCTTATCTCAAAATTTTAGTTGTTCCATTTTATAAGGCTCAATTTGGTTGTTCCCCATCATATGTTCAGACTTCAAGGTGCATTAAATCATTGCATGCAAGTATTAAGAGAAAACTAACCAATGCATGCACTTTATGCAATAATGCATTGTAATTAATGCGTTCATAAATATAATTTTTTGAGGAAAACAAAAGCATTAATTAAGTGTTTTTGCAAACTACAAAAAATATTCTACCACTCATCATCTATCTTGGTTGGTGAGATTTTTGAATTGAGACTTATAAATCAAAAAGGAGGGAGTATTTCTCCCCGTTGCCGAGAGAGAATTTGCTCTCCAGTCACGTGCAAGCCGTCTCCCTTGTCGAGGACAAATATGACGGCGGCTCTCCGGTTCCCCAACACAGCCAAGCCAATGCGGCACCAGTCGCTGTTGCACTTCCCGGAGGAAATTAAGGCGGCCGGCATGCATAGCGGCGCGGCGCGCTATAAAACCCCACCATCCCAGCCCTAGTGAAGCCACACCGTCGTTCACTACACTGCAGCAGCAACAGGGCAGACGAGATCCAAGCGAGCTCGAGGCGAGAAGAAGAAGATGATTCCCATGGTGATCCTGGCGGTGGCCGCGACCGTGTGCACCCACTTCTGGTCGCCGGTGGCGATGATGCATGCGCCGGGAGCCGCCGGACGGCTGATCTGCCGGGCGGCGTTCGAAGCCTTTCCGGAGCTCTATTGCTGCCTGCTCCGCACGTTTGGCCCCGCCGAGGCCGCGTTCGTGTTCCGCCACCTCCCCCGGTGGCTCATCCGGCTCTTGGCTTCCCATTTCGGCATGTGCGACGACTGTCTGCTGGTCGATGTGATCTGAGTCTTTTTTTTTTCTGAGAGAAGATGTGATTTGAGTTTGGTCGATGGTGTCGGACTCTTGTCACTCTTCTGTGGGTTAAGCCATGTACTCAAAATCAAATTAATGTGCTCGCTGTTCTGCTTCATGAGTCTGGTCTTGCTCGTTCTTTACTGTTGTTCATCTGCTTTGGTTACGTTCTTATTCTTACTGTGTGAATTTTGTTCAAGTGATGATGTCGTCAGAGAGAGCAGAAACCTTTTTGGATGTTTATAGTTAGAAATTGGTGCTTCAGACTTGAAGTGACACAACAGCTAATGATGGGACTTGCCTTTTTTTTTCTGGATCACTCAGTTCCCCGAAAACTGGTTTCCCTACTCAGGGCCTCTTTGATTCACAGGATTGTCAAAATAAAGGAATAGGAAAAATACAGGAATAGGATGGCATGTCCCATAATATCCTACAGGATTTGAAAGAATATTTGATAGCGCGGGAAAAACAAAGGAATTCTACAAAAAGGTTTGAGTGGATGGAAATTTTCCTCCAAAATGTAGTACAAATGAATCCTATGGAAAAATTCCTAAGGATGCCAATCCTACGAATGAAACGAGCATCACAAGAAAAATTCCTAAGGGTTCAAATCCTCCAAAAATCCTATGCAATTCCTTTGAATCAAAGGAGCCCTCAATTTGTTCATTTCTAATTTTCTATTATAATATAAGATTAATATAATCTGCAAATAATTTTTGAGACAACCCAATGCATATGATTTCCAAATATTCAATCTGAATATAATTAAAATGAGAAAAATTGTGGTCAAAGTTTGTAAAGTCTGTATTGACTTGCAGCATTTCCAAAGTTTTATGTTTCGTGATATGCGAAGGGGGTAGGGAGTGGAATCTTCATGATCGGCATATCTTTCTTTTTTTCGAGAGAAATACTTGTATTACTAGCTCAATCACAATGTCTTTACAATCATCATGGGCTAAATCCACAACCTCCCCTGGACCCGACCGTAACCAGGTCATAGTCCGACCTTCTACTCTAGTGAAGCTAGCTAATCTATCACTTACTTTATTTTGAAAACGAGAAACATAAGTAATACAAGCATGCTAAAGTTTCATTAAGAGTCTAATTTCATTCATGGGGGATGCGTAGACTGAGCGATCAACGTTAGTACCGATCGGCATATCAATCAATATGAATAGAAAACATATTTTGATCCTAGGAGCTCGGAATGGGATCAATAAAGTTACCAACTTTATCAAGTGACAGTGTGCTTAGACACCCGCCCGATGCTCGCGAGTGAGATGCTTAGTTCAATACGAATTTGATGATGACCCAAGAAATGTAATGATTGGTATGAGTACTGACTAAATCAATTCATTCGGTAACTTGAACAGTAGACACAACACATGGCATGTGCTCGTTTGGCTCTACAACCTTCCGCCATGGGTTCACATGAAGCAGAAGTACATACACCTAACCATGTTGATTCAAGGGCCTAAGCAACCTGGAGGGCATCTTAACATGTATCAGCAACTACTGATGGATGAGCTAAAATCACTTTGATCAAGGGGTCTTGAGTCTCGGATGTTGACAGACAAGAGTACTTCAAACTAAAAGCAATCTTGTTAACAGTGCTTTAGGTATGCAACATCACAAAAACTAACGATGGGACTAGCAAATTTTGTTGAGCAGATCACCCGGTTCCTCCAAAACTGTTTCCCATACTTATCTGTTCATTCTATTCTATATAAAATTATAACAAAAAAAAAGATTCAAACAAGCTATTGTTGTCGTTAGAAGTTCCAATTTCCCGGACCGAAAATCGTTATCTTTTAAGAGAGAAAACAATTGAATGATAAATAGGCTAGGGCATGAGGATTTTACTTGCAACTTTATACTTGCAGTCTGGCACTTAGGATCTTGTCTTGTTTTCTAACATAGTCCCGGTAGACACTGCTATGATGTGTCAACATGTAAATGTGGGGGGTGCGTCAAATAACGTCACGACCGATTAGTAGATTACATCATGAGTCTATTGTCCAGCCAATGCCCTTACCATCTCGCGGGGTTACCTCGATTATTAAGGATCTTTCCAGATCAATACCTTGAGCGTTTAATGACTGCATCTCATGGTCCGCAAGGAGTTGCTTTTGCCTACCGTACTACTCCTTACTATCACCGACTTGCGGTGTAGCCTTCCATGCCTCCCTGCACTTTGCCTCCTCCTTGGTCAATCTACGGGATCCCGGGTACCCGCGGGGCCTTAGAACGAGAAAGAGACAAGGGGCAAATCCATTGAGATAACACATACAAAGAGCATTCAATTAAGCAAAGTCAATACCAACAATCTTGTGAACAAATACATAGGGCTGCAAGGTCGTACCTCAGCCCGTGGCCAAAAGGGATTACTCACACATCGCAATTCACATAAGAAAAACATTGTGGAGGACATTAATAGATGAATGATTGACAAAGGTCTTATAAAGTCGCCATCTGCGATGTATCGATTACAAGTATGGCAAACGATGGGAGGAATGTCTATGGAGGTGGTGATGGTGGCGGCTAGGGTTTCTCCTTGGGATGACTCTTTTGCGATGGTGATCCTAATGACTATGGTGGCTTTGTGCGGCTCTTTGTGGAGAATGTGCAAGGTGCCTTTTAAAAAGTGTGTATGTGATGACGTCACAGATTTGTCAGTGGGTGGTACGAGGGCCCACGATCGTACTAGACGCCATGTTTTGCTTTGTTTCTTCTCTGGTGCCTCCAATTTGTCTTGGCTTGATCTCCACACTTCATATTTCCATATATAGCTTCATTTCCTTCCCTCGGATGGTCCAATTTGTGCGGAAACATGTTAAACATAGGAATTTGTAATCTTTTGGACTCATCAGTCATTAGTGATAATACCGGAATTGTTTTCTCAAAATATCCGGGATTGTCTGGTTTAAACAACATTGGAATGAGTGCAAAAAATACGCTCATCAGATGCTTCAGATCAGTTCATGGCTTTAACGACAACGATGGCCCTTAATTAGGGGCACTTGCACAAAGACTTTTCGACTGTCATTGACAAGGTCAAGTCGGCTTCGATAGAGGAGCGGTGACAGTGGCGCGTTGACGATTCATTTTGGTGGCGGTAGTGGTCATTCGGTGGTATAGAGACTTCAATGTAATTTTTAGTAGTTTTGAGGTGCTTTATACTTCTGTTGAACTTTTATAATAGATCTGAATCTTCTTTTTTTTGGAAAAGAGGCTACAATACTCAAACTTAATTTTGCTATATTTTTATAATTTCTAGTCTAACACAATGATTTATTAAATAATGGTTATCTACAATGATTTTTTAAATGGTGTGCGTTCTTTGACTTTCCACTCTATACAAAGACACCCCTGTAGCTCCCTAACTTGCCTTTTTCAAGTGAGAGGATCCGATTCCACCAAGGCCTGGCCATCTGGGTCGTGCATGACATGTCGATCCATTAGCACGTGTGCTTGACCCGACACGTGGCTAAATGGTTTGTGCCTGGCACACATCACGTCTGAGGTCGTGCATGGGTCTGAGGCCGTTTATACATGACAAATATTTTCTAAATATATGATCAATATTTTTTCATAAACATTGTCATTTGTGTATTAAAAATGTTTGTGGTGTATACAAAAAAGTACAACATATACGCATTAAATAAAAGTGGTCATAAAATTTTTTTTAATCATGTACTCCCTCCGTCCCATAATATAAGAATGTTTTTGGCACTATACTAGAGTCAAAAACGTTCTTATATTATGGGACAGAGGTAGTATTTTAAAATGTTATATGTGTATATAAAATATGTTTATGATGTATACGGAAAATGCTAAATGTGTACGGAAAAAAGTTGACATGTGTTGTAGTACTAAAAAGTTGATGTTTATAAACGGAGATAAATACACTCACGGTCATTGTAGTTGCGACGGAAGCCCGATACGGTCACTGAACTTAGAAATACGGCTGTTACGGTCACTATATACGATGTGACGTGAATGTACGGTCACTGTTGGTCGTATGCGGTGAGTAGCCGCTCGTTTGACCACTTGTTGACCAGTCGTTGGGGACAGGTGGCGAACCGCGCACCCGCCGCTGTGCATAATAAGCGAAAAACCCCTCGGGCATGTCCGAATCCCCCCAATCATCCCTACTCTGACCACGCCTCTTCGT
This sequence comes from Triticum monococcum, assembly GCA_034509565.1. Lineage (NCBI taxonomy): Eukaryota > Viridiplantae > Streptophyta > Magnoliopsida > Poales > Poaceae > Triticum > Triticum monococcum. The sequence continues at coordinate 744,298,443 of CM067843.1, read as the reverse complement.
CTTCGATTGGAGACAGGGAAGGCGCTGCATAGGCGCCGCCGCCCCGGCGATCATCGGCCTATAGGCGCCGCGGCGTGCTGATTTCTTCCAATACTGGAGAGGCGCCACCGCCGCGTCAATTCCACCGGCGTTAGGTGGTGGCGATGGCCCCTGTTCGTCGCGCAGAAGGGGCGCCTCCCCCCGTGTACAGTAAGTTTCATCTTGCGTTAATCGGATTTTTTTTGCGTTTTGATGTTCAAAGACACTCCTTTTTGGCCCGCATTGTCATTATAGATGGTATGCAGCTGGTAGTTTCGATGGATTGTACTAGGGTTTCAGTATAGGATTTGATGGTCTTTGGGGGTTAGGGTTTTAGAGACTAAATGAAAAAATGATGCTATAGTCAATTCTGATGCAGTATGTTTCTGTCTTGTGTATCAGGCCCTCGAAGCATCAACTTCTCTGTGCAAATCAACCATGGTGGATTTTTTGTTGGGCATGGAACGAATCGTGCTTATGTTAATGGTCGTGCCATTTGGTATGATAATCTGGAGAAGGTCACTTGGTCACCATTTATGATTGAACACCTTGTTGAGGAGATTGGTTATGAGATGGCAGGGAGGTTGAAGGTATACTATTGTGTCCCCATCCTTACACTCAGTAATAATGGTCTGAGAGAGCTTAGAGATGATGAGCAGACAGATAGAATGTTGATGTTCATTGATATTGGGCACCACTCCTTCAGTATATATCTTGATCATGATGAGAGCTTAAAAGCAAACCTAAGTGAGGATGATGCTGTCAACTATCCTAGAGCCACTTTGCCTCCAGTATTTAGTCCTGCAAAGAGAGTGGGCAGCAGCATTACTGCAGAAACAGAGGAAGCAGAGGCAGAACTAGAGGCAGAGCCACATGCACCTACTCCTCTCCAGGTTGTATACCCTGAAGTGGAAGCAGAGAAAGATGCAGAAGCAGATGCAAATGAGGATGTTGGAGGAAGCACATCAAGTAGGAGGACCAAAAGCAGTCATGATATGGAAGCAGAGGATGATGCAAGTGATACAGATGATGAGGACTATGACCCAGGTGTACTTGTGGACAGTGACAATGAGATAGGCAATGATGATGATGACTTGTTTGCAGATAATGTTGATGAGGATGAACCAGAACAGAAGCATAAGAACAACTCAAAGAAGCAAGTAAAGCATGGGAAACCTACAGATGAAGACAAAAGCAAGCAGCAGTACAATTCAGATGAGGACTTCTCTGAAGGTGAAGATTTGTGGGCACCTAATTCTGATGATGAGGAACTGCATTTAAAGTTCAAAACTTTCAGACCAGAGGATCTTCATAGGCCAAAATTCCATGTAGGGCAGGTTTTTAATAGTGTGGAGCTTCTAAGGAAAGCTATTAAAGAGTACTCCTGCCAGAACAGAGTTGATATCAAGCTTCCTGTGAATGATAGGAAAAGAGTGAAAGCAAAATGTGATGAAGACTGCACATGGTACTTGTGGGCATCATATGATAGCAGAACTAAGGCTTTTATGGTGAAGAGATATGTGCATGAGCGGGGAGAGAGAGGAGCGCGGTTAGGGATTTGACGATTGGGGATTGCGGCGGGACAGGGATGGGGTGGTGGTGGAGGGACTTGCGACTTTACACTTACCCCTCGCTAAAAGATTGGCCTAATCGGAGCTGAGAACGTGGCGGTCAACAAGTGGTCAAACGAGCGGCTACTCACCGCATACGACCAACAGTGACCGTACATTCACGTCACATCGTATATAGTGACCGTAACAGCCGTATTTTTAAGTTCAGTGACCGTATCGGGCTTCCGTCGCAACTACAATGACCGTGAGTGTATTTATCCCTTATAAACGGGCATATGTGGGCAGTGCCGTGTGAGGCACCTTTAATGCGGGGCCAGCCCGGTTGGCCAGGTCTGTTCCACCCAGTCTGGGCCGCTGACTAGTTGATGTTCCACCCAGAGCACTCTTCTCAACCGAGCAAATCGCCCATTGAGAGGAGCTGTACAGCTACGCCTACCATGAGCACGAGAGGGGAGATGTCTCCGCCCCGCCGCCGCCGCCGCACCTCGTCGCCGCCGGCCTCTCTGCCAGACGACGAGGACCTGCTCCAGGAGATTCTCCTCCGCCTCCCGCCGCGGCCTTCCTCCCTCCCCCGGGCCTCCCTCGTCTGCAAGCTCTGGCGCCGCCTCGTCGCCGAACCCCAATTCCAACGCCGCTTCCGCGACCACCACGGCAAGCCTCCTCTCCTTGGCTTCTTCCTCCAAGACAACATCTCCTGCCCGTTTGTTCCAATGCTGGATCCACCAGATCGCATCCCCGGCGCTCGCTTCTCCATGCCTCCCCACAAGCGCTACCGCATCATCGACTGCCGCCACGGACTTGTCCTTTTCCGCAGCCAAAGGCGGTCGCCCCGCCTACTTGGGTGGGACCCCGTCGCCCTCGAGAAGCGCCGCCTCATCTTCCCACCGGAGCTGGACAACGGCGAGATGTACATCATCAACGGGGCGGTGCTTCGCCCTGCCCGCGGCCGTTCAAGCCATTTCCAGGTGGCCCTCATAGCCCAAGACAAAGAATATACAAGAGTTTCCGGATGCCTTTTCTCATCGGAGACCGGTGTATGGAGCAACATCAAAACACTGCAGCTGGATTTGGCCAATAGGTGTATGCCACAGCCAAGTACTTTGATTGGCAATTCCATTTGCTGGTTAGATACGGTGCATCATGACCATCCTCAATATGCCATACTTGAGTTTGATCTGGATACGCAGAGCCTATCCGTGACAGAGCTGCCACCACACCTAGAAGCCGGATATGACCAATTAATGATTATTAAACCGGGCGAAGACGGTGGCCTTGGCTTCATCCATCTCTCACATTTCCACGCGCAGATATGGAAGAGGAAGCCTGATTGTAATGGTTTGGCTGTATGGGTGATCGACAGAGCTATTGAATTCAAGGAACTTAGATCAAATTGCAAGGGCTACTCCCTCACTTAGTTGGGTTTGTCGAGGAGAGTAATGCAATCCTTGTACTGACGGCTTCTGGCGTCTTCATGGTATATCTCCAGTCAATGGAGTTTAAGAAACTCTCCAAATTGTGGGTCTTCTGTCTCTATTATCCATTTGCATCTTTCTATCCTGCAGGTAATAGCAAGCCTTTATATAATTTTCTTTGCAGTATTATAAGATAATTTGTTTTGTAATTAGTTGCTGAAATGCCATCCTTGAGTGTTATGCTGATGATTGAAGTTCAAATAACATCAATTTTATCCTTTTGCTGCTTGATGAATTATTTAAAAGAAAATAGTACTTAAGGTCACTGTTCTTTTCTGTTGGTAAAATGCATAAATTGTTTTCAAATGTGGTCTTGTGTGCCTATCTGAAATATATATATATATATCTTTTCAGCACCTGATGCATAACAGTTGCAAATCGACGCAATAGTTTTTGTCACTTGTGGAAGAGCTCTGCTGTGATTAGCTAGTTCAGATGTACAACTGGGAAGCAAATAATAGGCTAAACCTATTATGTTTCTTGTCAGGTTTTTAGTTTTAACATCTCTTAACTTGTTCCTCTTTGTCTGACAAGGAATTGGTATTACTAAAGATGATTTCTAGAAAGTATCTTTTCTTTTGTGGATTGTCTTATGGTAATACTCCCTCCAACCGAAAATACTTGTCGGAGGAATGGATGTATCTAGATGTATTTTAGTTCTAAATACATCCATTTTTATCTATTCAGTACTGGACCGCAGTTCTACACATAACAGTATATAAAAGGGTAACTCCATTGGCACTTTTCGGAGCTTAAAGCTAGTTACACTCTTTCAATTGGAAGCGGGAACCAATTGAATAAATTGAAGTTCTATTTTATATTTTGTTGAATATCTTCCTGAAGTGAGGAGCTCGTTTGCAATTTTGCACCAGCGAATAAATAATTTTCTTCATGTCTCATGTTAATTTTCTCCGATTACATAACTATGCAGCTCTCAGCTCACCTAGAAGATAACCCAATATAATTGGCTCTTCTATCAACATTTTCCCATCAGAATTCTCGTTGGGTTCCTGACTTGGTATGCTCGTATGTATTGGCATTGTTGTTGGACATGGTGGTGGTGAAGTGTTGGACAATATGTGAGATGGTTGCCTGGTGAGACATGCTAGTATGATGTGATGACTGAAAAGGTGATGTAGCACTATCTCCTACTCCCTCTGTTCCGAATTACTTGTCGCAGGTATGGATGTATCTAGATGTATCTTAGTTCTAGATACATCCATTTCTGCGGCGAGTAATTTGGAACGGAGGGAGTAGATGTGTCCATGGGAATATATATGCTATTTTACAATTTATATTGATGCATGGGCTTTAATTGATGAATTTTTTCTTATGAAAGTATTAACTCACTTTGTAATTTGTAAGACATCCACTAATTTTCCTAAGTAATTGAGAAGAATGTATATAACAGAACATAAGAACCCTAACCAGTACAGTTTCCATTAGCACACTGGTAAGATATAACTGACAAGTATCTCTAGTCAAGTCAGATATTGCTTTTGCTTATATGCGGTCAATTTCTCAACTTAATAACTAGTAGATCAGTAGTTTATATATTGTCACATTGACTAGGTTCATATAAAAAAAATCCAGGTTATATAAATTTATAAATTTTTATGGCGATATTATATAGTGCTGAAAGGCTCAAAGCTCTGTTCTGACTAATGCCATGCGATGTTATAAAATGGCATCCGTTTTGGGCTGAAACAAATGTTATTTTTTGAGTTGATAAACTATCAGCTAATACTTGTTCATTGTGAGTAGTTCCACTTTCAGTTTATAAGAAGTATACTATGCTTATAACTAAGCCAAATGTGTTTACTTATTCTTACTGTGCATGCTGTGATGTTCTAGACAGTTAAGTATTTGCCTGTCTCTGCATTTAAGAATCCATATAACTGATTGTATTATTATTATGTAGGTATGGCTAAGTTGCAGGTTGGCCCATCTGTGTAGTTTTTCGTATTTTCTGGTGTTGTGGCTAGTGATGCTCCACTTATGAAAATTCATCCGTTGTAGCATGTAGAATTCAGACATTTTCAGAAGCTACTTTCTCTGCATAGCAGCTAGCAGTGATGATCATTTCCAAATCTTTCTTCTGTATAAGGTGGTGTTTCCATTGTAGACTGAACCCATATAGATGGCCTTATGCCAGTAATCCGATCTGGTTTATCTTGGCACTTCTTTATGTCAGAGCCGAGCTAAGCAGGAACGTGGAACAGTACGATGATATAAAGAAGTGCCAAGATGAGAAGTTAGATGGCGCCATCCCAGGATACTTACAATTGCATCCTTCACTCTGCTCCTCGGCATTATTTCTAACTCATACTACTGAGCGCCTTGACGATCGACGCCTCCGCTCCAAAGCAAACAAACGAATATTCGTGTTGCTTTGTTTGTTTGACTGCGTCGAATATTTGGAGAATTGCACACACCTTAGCTAGAAGTTGATGCTAATTATGTAATTTCCTGGGATGGAGATCCCCTTGTTTTCTTCTAGCTGAACTGATCAAAAAGATGTAACTATCGTTTCGTTTGAATAAAGTGTGCCATTATTACTTCAAAAAAGAAGCATGTACTATGTGGCAGGGCAAATTGTTCAATGTCACAAGATATGCCGACTTTATTCTTAACTTTCCTTTGAGTGCACAGGCTAATGAACACTTTTTTTCATGGAATAGGGCACAAAACTATAACTTTTCTATTCGGTTGTCCTACTATAATGAATGGCTCGATCAGTTTGGTGTTAGACCAACGAAGGAAGTATGTCCGGGATCGTCTAGAAGGAACCCACTTTGGAAGAAAGTATGGAGACGTCCCTAGCAAAGATTAAAAGTTTCATTTGGAAGGCTTTGCATGGTGTTATTCCTTGTTTGTTTTGTTTTGGTGTTATTCCCAACCTAGCATGGTTGTTCTCCTTTGATACATGTTGAATGTAGACATGTTGAGTATATGCATTTGATGTTGTTTGGTAGCATGTGCTGAGACTCTGTTTGGCAGCTTGCATCTGTTTAGATATGTTGGTTGGTATGTAGCAACCGGTATTTTCAAATAAATGAACAAAACATTTAAAAAATGTGAACAATTTTTTGAAACATGGAAAAAATAAAAATTTTAAAAGTTTAAACATGTTTTGAAATTCTAAAGTTTTTTAAAAATGTAAACAAAATTTGAAAAATATGAATATTTTCTGGAAAATAAATTTTTTTAAAAATCCAACCTTTTCTAATTTAAACAAAATTTAAAATTCTGATATTTTTTGATTTTTTTAATTTTAAAAAAATTGAAAATCTGCACATTTTTCAAAAATTTGAACAATTTTTGGTATTCTCAAAATTAAATTATTTTTTAGAAATTCTAAACATTTTTTTTGAAACATGTTGTTGCTCGCTTCGCTCATGAATGCTCACCAGCGAACGATTGTTGTGGTGTTCTTTCTCCATACATGCTAAGAGGGTATTTGGGTTGAGCACATGCATACCGAGGAGGCCCCGTGCAGGCTACCGGACGCTTAAAAGTGGGTTGAAAAGCGAATTTTTGAGCTTATACACCCTACCAAATACATCCTAAAGTGGGAGGCTGAGATATTATGCATGTTCTCTGCATGTGTAAAAGGGTGAATGAAGTGTGGATATCTCTGGGACTGGATAAGTTTACATCAGAAGCATGAGCGATAGATCAGGTTCGGTCGACCTTGAAAATATTCTTCGTAGTGAAAGACATCGATCACATGTGGTTGGATAGCTCGGCCTGAAAGAAAATGTTGCGGTAGCTGCTTGGTAGGTATATTTGATACTCCCTCCTTTGATTAGCTTATGGTTCAAACGATGATTTATATTGGGAAGATGAATGACTTTCCCAAGAAAACATGTACTACGTCAGCCTCCCTACGGAATAGTTGATCTAGCCCAGGATAGTCCAACACAGAGCTGGCCAAACAGGCAGGCACGACACGGCCCACCCCGTGCTGATCGTGCCTGCCACGATACGCTCCACAGAGGCACGATTAGTAAATGGGTTGTGTCGTGTCAGCCTGCCTGCTGCACACTCAGGTCCAGACAGGGCCCAACTGCTATTTTGGCCGGCACACAAGGCACATAGGCCCGCACACGGTTTAGCCTGTTGGGCTGTTTTTAGGTCATCTTGGGCATCTTGGGCTGTTTTTAGGCCATATATGATATATAATAAAAATAAAAGTAAAAACATAAATATGTCATGTCGGTCCGTGTGCCCAGTGTCACGGCCAGGTACGGCCCCTTTGATGTGTCGCGTGATGAAGCGAGGCAAAGCTCCGATGGTCTAGCTCCACATGCAATGGCGCAAACCATTATCGGCAACAACATGGGAAGACTACGAAGTGCTCCGTTGACGCTTTCCAGCACCCCCAATCTGGGAGCAAGAAGACCCAAGCAACGACACTCGTTCTAAAGGCCCTTTCCAGTGCTCTATGGTGGACAGATGTTAAACATGTTACATAAACAAAAAAATGACATGGCATAGCAATTATCAAGGAGAGAGAGCACTTTAATGACCCCATAAAAGATAAATACCAAGTACATGAACCTAGATAAGCCACTTAAATGAAAAAAATTGACCAATGCATAAAAGAGTTTATATGCTAAATTATTAAATAAAGTTGGCTTAGCAACAACAAACTAAACACATGTGCATTTTAAAATTAAGTTGCTAAGCTATTTAATATAATTAGCACCTCATGTAAGCACAGAGGCATAAAGACGAGGAGAGAGAATCACACCAGCCATGCAAGACCAGACTTGGTGACTGTCGAGTAGGCCCAAAGCCTAGAGTGGGCGTGTAAGTTCTGTGTAACCGACCGGTGGATCTCAGTAACAGGGTATGTGTGTGAGTGGCCGAGAGCTGAGCGAGTCATGTACTTAATCCTGATCCTGAGGAGAACATGCTGTATGAAATGAACTAACCAACTCATTCTCTTCCTCTCGTTCCTCACCCTATTCTCCCAAGTATCTCACCTACCCTCAACAGATCCCCCTCATTTCGATCTGGACAACACTAAAAAAAATCGATCTGGACAGTTGTTTTTTTAGAATATCTGGACAGAGGTGTTACAGGCGTGTCAGGCATGTCGCGTTTAGCCCGAGCCGTGCCAGACATGCTAGTGGGCCGGCATGGCTGGCACAGCCCAGATAGCCAGTTCTGGTTCAACCAACCAAATCACAAAAAGCGGGAGCAACTAATTAATAAGCGCTCCTTCAGGAGCCTCGTAACGATCAGCGTCACTTGGCGCGCTCTCAGCCATTCGCCAGGTGTCGCATTCTGGACGCTCTCTCCGTTTTTTTATTTTTCCGCACGTGTTTTCGACTTTTTAAACGGGGTTTTCGGGTTTTTTTCGACGTTTTAGTTTTTCCCCGATCTTCCTTAGCTTTTCGATCACACGAAAAAAGCGCATTTTCTTTTTTTTCTTTCGTGAAAGTCACGGTTTTTTTTCGCGAGAGGCACGGGTGTACTTTAGCGAGAGTCACGACCGTGCCTTTCGAAAACGAAAAAAAACGTGTTTTTTGTTTTTTTCGTGAGAGTCGCGGTTTTGCTTCCGCGAGAGGCACGGTTGTGCTTTCGCGAGAGTCACAGCCGTGCTTCTCGGAAAAGGGAAAAACAAAACGCGTTTTTTGTTTTTTTTTCGCGAGAGTTACGATTTTGCTTCCACGAGAGGCACGGTTATGCTTTCGCGAGAGTCACGGCTGTGCCTCTCAGAAAGGGAAAAAAATACGTGTTTTCTGTTTTTTTTTCTTTCGCGAGAGTCACGGTTTTGCTTCCGCGAGAGGCACGGTTGTGCTTTCGCGAGAGTCACGACCGTGCCTCTCAGAAACGAAAAAAAATGTGTTTTCTGTTTTTTTTCCTTCCACGTGAGTCACGGTTTTGCTTTCACGAAAGGCATAGGCGTGATTTTCGCGAGAGGCACGGGCGTGCCTCTTTCGAAAAGGAAAAAAAATCGTGCTCCCGGTTTCGGTTTTTTCGCCCGTTTTTTTTTAAAGTTTATCAAAACCTATTAACATGGAATCTAGTTTTGAAGATCTCAACGCGAGGAATCCAATAGTGAAAACGATTCAAGATTTGGGCACACGGTTTAAAAGATAAAACATTTTAAATAAATGGACCTACGAAAAAAGAAAACTTGCAGGTTGCGACAAGTGGCATGCTGCATGTGCGTCACTTGTCGCGACTGGAAAAGTGGAGTGTTCTTTGAAACGAGTACTTCTTAATTAGTGATTTAGACAAAAAATTCATTGAGGGGAGCTATAACCTCAAAGAAAAAAAAAAGAGAACCCATTGTAGGGAGCTGCACTGCGAAGAGCGCAAGAGGGGAGATGTCTCCCCGCCTTCGCCGCCGCCGCCTGCCTCTCTGCCAGACAACGAGGACCTGCTCCGGGAGATTCTCCTCCGCCTGCCGCCGCGCCCTTCCTCCCTCCCCCGGGCCTCCCTCGTTTGCAAGCGCTGGCGCAGCCTCGTCACCGATCCCCAATTCCAACGCCGGTTCCGCGACCACCACGGCAAGCCTCCACTTCTTGGCTTCTTCTTCCATGAACATCGCTCCTGTTCGTTTATTCCAATGCTGGATCGACCAGATCGCATCCCGGCGCTCGCTTCTCCATTTCTCTCGATGACGGCCACATCATCGACTGTCGCCACGGACTTGTCTTTTTCCTCGGCCAAAGGCGGCTACTTGTGTGGGACCCCGTTGCCCGCGAGCAGCGCCGCCTGATCCCCCACCAGAGCTGGACAGCCACCAGATGTCCATCTTCAACGGCGGTGTGCTTCGCCCTGCCGGCGGCCGAGGCTGCCGTTCTAGCCATTTCCAGGTGGCCCTGATGGCCGGCGACAGAGAAAGCGAAAGAGTTTCGGCATGCCTGTACTCCTTGGAGACCGGGATATGGGGCAATATCAGCTCACTGCAGCTGCAATGGCAGAATAGGATGGGAATAGGAACAAGTACTTTGACTGGGAATTCCTTTTGTTGGTTAATTCAGAGGAACCATCAATGTGTCATACTTGAGTTTGATCTGGATAGGCAGAGCCTAGCTTTGAGAGAGCTGCCACCACACATAGATGCCGGCTATCAAAACCTAAGTATTATGCCAGCCGAAGATGGTGGGCTTGGCTTCATCTATTTCTCACAATTCCAAGCCCAGTTATGGAAGAGAATGCCTGATTCTGACGGTTTAGCTGTATGGGTGCTCTACAGAGCTATTGACTTTGAGAAGATCGGATCAACTTGCAAGCGAGACTACCTCTTTTTACAGGGGTTCGCCGAGGAGAATAATGCAGTCCTTGTACGGCGACCTTCTGGTGTCTTCTTGGTCTATCTCCAGTCAATGGAGTTTAAGGAACTTTCCCATACGATGTTCTGTCATCACCATTATCCATTTGCATGTTGCTATGCTGCAGGTAATAGCAAGTCTTCATATAATTTACTTCACAGTATTATAAAACAAATTTATGTTTTAGTAATTAGTTGCTGAAATGCCTATCATATCCTCGAGTCTGATGATTGAAGTTCAAATCACATCAATTTTTCCTTATGCTGCCCGATGAATTCTTTAAAAGAAAATAGTGCGTAAAGTCACTGTTAGTTTTTCTGTTGCTCATATGCACAAATTGTGTTTCAAATGTAGTATTATGTGCCTATCTGAAGTATACATCTTTTCAGCACCGGATATATAATAGTTAATTGACACAATAGTTCTTGTCCCTTGTGGAAGAGCCCTGCTGGAAAAAAAATGAAAATAGGTTGAACCTATTTTATTTGTTGTTAGATTTATATTTGGGATGTCTTAATTTGTTCTGCTTGGTCTGACAAGAAATTGAGTTTACCGAAGATGATTTCTGGAAAGTATCTTTTCTCTTTAGGGAATTGTGTTATGGTAATATTCTGTACTGGGTCGCGGTTTTCTTGACAATGTGACACATGCCATGACAGTCAAAAATGGAAGAAAACTTGATGGAAGCTGAGCCCGAACCAACCAAATGTGTAACTCCATCGACACTTTTTGAAGCTTAAAGCTAGTTACACTCTTTCACTTGGAAGCTGGAACCAATTGAATAAATTGAAGTTCTATTTTCTGTTTAGTTGAATATTTTCCTGAAGTGAGGAGTCCATTTGCACTAGAGAATAAATAACTCTCTTCATGGCTCATATTACTTTTCTCAGATTACATAACTATGCACCTCTCAGTTGACCTAGATATCCCATTGTAATTCTCTCTTCTATCGATGGTTTTCCATCGGAATTGTCATTGGTTCCTGACTTATTATGCTCGTAGGAACTGGCATTCTTGATGCATGATGGAGATGAAGCATCGAACAATATGTGAGATGTTTGTTTGGTGAGACATGATAGTATGATGTGATCACTGCAAAGGTAGCGTAACATTATCTCCTAGATATGTCCACGGGAATATGTATGCTATTCTACAATTCGTTGCCGCATGGGCTTTGACCGATGCTTTCTTCCTATGTGTATTAACTCGATTTGTAATTTGTAAGGCATCCACTACTTTGCCTAAGTAATTGAAAACTATATATGCCAGAGCACAAATAATTCAGAATCCTAGTTAGATTAGTTTCAGTTAGCACACACTGCTAAGTATCTCTAGTCAAGTCAGATGTTGCTTTTATTTTATATGAAGTCAAGTTCTCAACTTGAACACTACTAGATGTCTAGATCAATAGTTTATATATTGTCACATTGACTAGGTTCATAAAAAAAATCCAGGTTACATGAATTTGTAACTTTATATGATGATATTATATGTTGTTAACTTCTGACGGTAATGAAAATGGTGGTTGAAGGCATAAAGCTCTATTCTGAGTTCTAATGGCATGCAAAGTTATAAAATGGCATCATTTTGGGCTGAAAGAAATGTTATTTTATGAGTCCTGCCAATACTAGTTCCTTTGTGAGTAGTACTTCAGTTTATATATAAGAAGTATGCGGACGGAAACTTGTGGCTCTCGGGTGTAATTACACCCGTTTTTTTTGTAAGAAAGTAAAAAAAATCTGATTTTTTTTGCAAACAAAGTAGATTTATTGTTGCACTCGTATAAAATCTTTCGCGAAGAAATGACTTTCATGTTGTTGTGGGCGTAAAAAAACAAATTTGTCGCTGTATACAAGGTACTGTTCATGCTATATTTTCTGACAATTTGTCAGAATTTTGTCGGAGAATATCTCGTTACAGAATAATTTTGTACGACAGAAACGACAGCTCAAGTTTGTTGCGAAAATTTTCGAAACGTTGTGACTTTTTATGAATTTTTTAAAAATAAAATCAGTTGTCAGGTGTAATTACCATCATGTTCCAAAGGGTATTTTTCGTATACTATGGTTATATAAGTAAGCCGAATATTTATTCTTTCTATTGTTTTGACATTTATTTCCCTAGTGCTATTTACATTATACTGTGCATGTCGTGATACTCTAGAGAGTTGCAGTATTTGCCCACCATGCATTAAGGCACTATGTAACTGATTGGATTGTTGTGTATGTAGGTATGGGTATAAGTTGCAGGAACGGCTTGCTTTTTTTTTTTTTTTTTTTTGAGAACCAAACAGGAACGGCTTGCTGGTGTTAAGATTTTGTATTTTCTGGTGGTGTGGCCAGTGATGATCCATTCCCATCTGAAGATTGATCCGTTGCAGTATGTGCTTATCGAGTGCGAAGTGCATTTGCAGGAACGAACTGTTAAATTTGTTAGCTCCCACTATATTATTTCAGTGACCTCTGTAGACAGTAGGTGAATTGGCAGTTGGACACCGTGAGTCTGCTCCTTGTATTTTGAGTGGTTCATTTGCTTATGTATCTCTTAGTTGACGAGTCGGCGTTCCACTAGCCTCACAGTAAAATTGGTTGCTCATATTCAAATCTTTCTGTAAGGTGGCCTTTGTAGACTGAACCCATACGGTCATTTTCAAAGCTTTCTTTCAGAACAATTTTGATATCATATTGTGTGTGTGTTTTCTAATCAGAACAATTTTCAGTAAATTCCATGAATTTCGGTGGCATTTTGGTTAGGATTTGCATTGTGGAAATCCGAAATAATTTCGAAAATTTCTGAATTTTTGCACTATACGATGTGTCTGAAATTCGCTCGGCCTGGCCCAAACGAAACAACTAAACTGTAACCACGTGTAACTTTTCCCGGCTGGGACGACCCTCGTGGATCGAGCCGTGATCCCGGGCAATCCAGATGGTTTATGAAGTGACCAGGCAAGCCCTGAGAGAAGCTGCGGCGCTAAACCCTAACCATGAGCACGCGAGGGGAGATGTCTCCTCCGCTCCGCCGCCCGCCTCTCTGCCAGACGACGACGACCTGCTCCGGGAGATTCTCCTCCGCCTGCCGCCCCGCCCTTCCTCCCTCCCCAGGGCCTCCCTCGTTTGCAAGCGTTGGCGCAGCCTCATCGGCGATCCCCGATTCCAACGCCGCTTCCGCGGCCACCACGGCAAGCCTCCTCTCCTTGGCTTCTTCCTCGATGAATATAGCTCCTGTCCGTTTGTTCCACTGCTGGATCGACCAGATCGCATCCCCGGCGATCGCTTCTTCAAGCCTCTCCACGACGGCAACCGCATCGTCGACTGCCGCCATGGACTTGTACTTATCTTCAGCTCAAGGCAAAACACATGGCCGCCGCGCCACCTATTGGTGTGGGATCCCGTCGCCCGCGAGCAGTGCCGCCTCATCTTCCCACCAGAGCTGGACGTTGACCAGATGTTCATCTTCAACGGGGCGGTGCTTCGCCCTGCCCGCAGTCAGGGCCATTTCCAGGTGGCCCTGGTAGCCCATTACGTACGTGCTGATAATCCTAAAAGAGTTTTCGCATGCCTTTACTCATCAGAGAACGGCACATGGAGCAATATCAAGTCACTGCAGCTGCAATCGTTTATAGCCTCGCCAGAACCCAGCATTTTGATTGGGAATTCCATTTGCTGGTTAATTAAGGAGGGGCATCATCACAATCGCCGGTATGTCATAGTTGAGTTTGATTTGGATAGGCAGAGCCTAGCTGTGATAGAGCTGCCACCGCACATAGAAGCCGGCATTTCGAAGCTAAGGATTATGCCCACAGAGGATGGTGGGCTTGGCTTCATTGATCTCTCAGGATTCCACGCCGAGATATGGAAGAGAAAGCCTGATTCTGATGGTTTGGCTGTATGGGTGCTCGACAGAGCTATTGAATCCAAGGAGCTCAGTTCAACTTGGAAGGGGTACCTATTTTTAGTGGGGTTTGCCGAGGAGAGTAATGCACTACTTTTAAAGATAGGTTCCGCTTTGTTCATGGTCTATCTCCAGTCAATGGAGTTTAAGAAACTTCCCAATATGACCGGCTTCCATAGCTATTATCCATTTGAGTTTTGCTACGCGGCAGGTAATTAATAGCAAGCCCTTTATATTATTTTATTCAGTATTATAAGATAGGGAAATTTATGTCATTGCTACTAGTTTTCCTTAGAATTGTGACTTCGCCAATACTTTATGGCAAAATCATAATAAAATGGATGGAAGGGGGGCAGTTTCATAGTTACCTAAAATGTAAGGGCAAAGTGAGAAATTCAAGGAAGACTAGTGGGACTGACATACATTTTCCCTATTAGAAAATTATTATTTTTGGTTGCTGAAATGCCTATCATATCCTTTGGTATTGTGCTGATGATTGAAGTTCAAATCACATCAATTTTTTTCTTTTGCTACTTGATGAATTCTTTAAGAAGAAAAAGGTACTTAAGGTCACTGTTCTTTTCTGTTGGTCGTATGCATAAATTGTGTCTCAAACGTAGTCTTATGTGCCTATCAAGTATATATCTTTTTAGGATCGGATGCATACCAGTTGGAAATCAAGACAATAGTTTTTTTCACTTGTGGAAGAGCCCTGTTGTTATTAGCTAGTTTAGATGCACAATTGAACCTATTATGTTTCTCGTCGGATTTTTAGTTTTCGTAATGTCTTACTTTTCCACTTGGTTTGACAAGGATTTGAGTTTACTCAAGATGATATCTAGAAATTATCTATCTCTCATGTGGATTGTGTTATGGTAATAGTCAGTATTGGACTGCGGTTGTCTGCCATTCTCTCGAAAACGTGTGACACATAAGAGTTTAAAATGGAAGAGAACTAAATGGAAGCTTAGACCTAGATAACCAAATGTGTAACTCCGTTGGCACCTTTTGAAGCTTAAAACTAGTTACACTCTTTTGTTTGGAAGCTGAAACCAGTTGAATATACTTAAGTCCTATTTTATTTTTTTGTTGAATATCTTTCTGAAGTAAGGAGTCCATTTACAGTTTTGCACTAGAGAATAAATAATTTTCTTTGGCTCATGTTATTTTTCTCATAATGCATTACTATGCAGTCTCAGTTGACCTAGGTATCCCATTATAAGTCTCTCTATTCTTTGGTTTTCCATCAGATTGTCAATTGTTCCTGACTTATTATCTTCGTAGGTACTGGCATTGGTGATGGGATGGTGGAGATGGAGTGAACAATATGTGAGATGATTATTTGGTGAGACATGCTAGTATAATGTGATGATTATTTTTCCTATGTGTATTAACTCACTAGTAGAAAAAGGGCCATTTGTCCTGATTCATAAGGGCCTTTAGTCCCGGTTCTGGAACCGGGACTAAAGGGTCGTTACTAAAGCCCCCCCCTTTAGTCCCGGTTCTTATACGAACCGGGACTAAAGGCCCTCCACATGGCCGCTGCGTGGAGGTCCACCTTTAGTCCCGGTTGGTGCCACCAACCGGTACTAAAGGAAATTTTATGATTTTTTTATTTTTTTTGAATTTTTTTTTGAAATTTTTACCGAATTTTCAAATTTCTGAATTATTTTAACCTCTAATCTCTAATCAACCCTCATCACTGCTCAATTTAATCTCTAATCTCTAATTACCCCTCATCATTCCAAATCATCTAACTTTCCGAACAGTCACTCATCCTCTCACTACCCCAGCCTGAGTACGCTTAACTTCCGGGTTCTATTCTCCCTCCTTTCCAAGTTTGCACTTGTTGTTTTCCTAACAATAGTAAGATGTCAATCCTATTAACCCTTAGGAGTTTAGCTTGAGCATGAAGTCACACATTTCACTGTTTGAGTTTGAAACTATCGTTCTAAAAAACAATAATTATTTAGTAACACTAATATTTCTTGAATTAGTAGTTTGACCATAGTTTGACCAGATTTGACCAAAATTCAAAAAAATTAAAATAATTATTTAGTAACACTAATATTCTTGAATAATTATTTAGTAATACTAATACTTCTTGAATAAGTAGTTTGATCATAGTTTGACCAGATTTAACAAAAATTAAAAAAAACTGAAATTTGAGCATAACTTTTTTTTCCTTTTAGAATTTGAGGATTCTAAAAATTTGCAAACAGGCCATAGGCTGTCAAAACCGGATGCGGATTTTCATGCTGAACATTTTGATATATTATACGTTTTTTTCTGACATCGTATGCAAAAGTTTTATAGCCGTTTTACATTTTCCCTACACTTTTTGTAAAACATGTCCAAATTTAAGTTTTCGAATTTTCCTAACTAGTAGATGCAGTAACATAACTACATCTCGAAGGATTTTAACTTTTGAAGTTTTTATCATTTTCTTTTATTTTTTACAAAACTGAAAAGGCGATACATTGGGAGGGGGGGGGGGGGGGTAGGATTTGAAAATTGCACCATTAGTACCGATTCGTGGCACGAACCACGAACCACGAATCGGTACTAATGCCTCAACCCCATTAGTACTGGTTGGTGCCACGAACCGGTACTAATGCCTCAACCCCATTAGTACCGGTTCGTGCCACGAACCGGTACTAATGGGCATCACACCCTTTAGTCCCGGTTCGTGGCACCAACCGAGACTAAAGGTCCCATTTGAACCGGGAGTAATGATTGTACGGTGCCCTAGCCGCTCGAACCGGGACTAATGCTCACATTAGTCCCGGTTCGTAATGTAACCGGTACTAATGCTCTTTTCTGGCCGAACCAAAGCCCCTATTTATACTAGTGACTCTTTTTGTAATTTGTAAGGCATCCACTACTTTGACAGAATCCTAGTTAGTAGAGTTTCCGTTAGCACACACTTGCTAAGTTATATTAACTGATAAGTATCTCTAGTCAAGAAAGATGTTGCTTTTGTTTTATATGCAGTCAATTTCTCAACTTGATCATTAGTAGATTAGTAGTTTATATATTGTCACATTCACTAGGTTCATAAATAAAAATGTTTCCAGGTCACATGAATTTATTAGCTTGTTAACTTTCCATGGTAATGAAAACAGTTGTGAAAGGCTCAAAGCTCTGTTTTGACTTCTAATGCCATGCTCTTGTAAATAGTTATATTTCAGTTTACATATAAGAAGTATACCATGCTTGTAAGTAAGCCGAATGTTTCCCCAATGATACTTCGATTATATTGTGCATGCCTTGATATTCTAGATAATTAAGTATTTTACCGTCATGATTGTACTGTTGTTATGTAGGTATCAAGGTATGGCTAACTTGGAGGACTGGCTTATCGGTGTAGGATTCTGTATTTTCTGCTCATGCTGTAAACAACTGGCCGAACTCAAGGTGATCGCGTTTTAGGTCATGTAGTACTAGTATTCCAGCTGATGGTGATTCAGTGAAAGAAATGCTGCTCGTGTATTGAAATGTCATTGTCTACGTGAACAACTGTGCGAACTTAAGAGTACTCTGTCTGAACTATCGAATTCAGTTTTCTTTAATTTGCTTAAGACCATTCCTGCAGTGATATAGTACAAAAAAGGCATTTCAAACAATTATTCAAATTTGGACAGTGGGGAGAATCGGATAATTCCTGAGCAGACCCCCTCCCCCCCTTCCCCTCCCCGCAGGCGACCGGGGGCGAACCCTAGTGCGCCGCCTCCTTCCGGCGTT
Source organism: Triticum monococcum (assembly GCA_034509565.1). NCBI lineage: Eukaryota > Viridiplantae > Streptophyta > Magnoliopsida > Poales > Poaceae > Triticum > Triticum monococcum. The sequence continues at coordinate 744,280,449 of CM067843.1, read as the reverse complement.
CCTTCCCTATCGCCGGGCAAAGGCTGGCCGGCGTGGGGTGGTGGCGGGGCCCTGCTTCCTCTCGCGCGGGCTAGAGGAAGGCGTGGGACTGCTCGGGCAGGAGCGCTAGGTTGTCGTGGGGCCTAGCACGCAGCGACGGGCTCGCGCGGGCTCGAGGAAGGCGTGGGACTACACTGGTGGGAGTGCTAGGTTGCCGTGGGACCTTGCGGCGCAGCGACGGGTCTTCAAGCGGCGGCGTGCCTCTGTGCGGCGGCACGATGGTGTGCTGAAGCCTAGGCGAGGTGCAGCGGCTGCGGGTGCCTTGCCCTTTGGTGGCAACGCGTGGGTCGGCCTCTGGGCGGATCTGTGGCCTGGGGGCCGGCCTATGGCGCGGGGGTGGGTGGGTCTCTGCTGGGCGGCGCTCCTTGGCGTGGTGCTCCGGTTCGACCGACGCCATGTGGTGCTGGCCATGGTGACTGGACCCGTACAGGCGGCGCGGGTGGTGGTGTGGACCGAGGGCGGCGGGTCGGTGTTGCCCCATGGGGCCGAGGGTTGCGGTTGGCCTGGTTGCGATCGACTGGTTCTTTCATCGGAGGTTGCAGCGCGTGGTGGCGGTGCGGACCAGGGCGGCGGGTCGGTGCTACCCCATGGGGCCGAGGGCTGCAGTTAGCCTGGGATGCGTTCGGCTGTTTCTTCCACCGGAGGTTGCAGCATGTGGTGGCGGTGCGGATCAGGGGCAGCTTTGGGAGGCTTGCGGTGGCGGCATCCGGGGTGACCGCCGGGTGGCGTGGGTTGCGGGACGGCTTGGGCCGTAGTCGGCTGTCTCCTTCGTGCTCATGGCCAGGGGGAGGGGGGCTACAACGTAGTGGTGGTGGCGCTTGCCCAACGTTGTCGGGTGGCAGTGACGATCTTCGAGCGTGGGCGCGTGGTAGCGGGTTGTTGTAGGTTGGTGCGGCAGCCCTCGGTGGTGGTGCAGTGGGGTCAAAGCGTGTCGCAGAGAGACGATGGAGCTGGAGTTGGGTACTTGGCGGCTGGAGGTACCAGCTACCACCGGGTGCCCGGAGGTGCCGGCTGTCATGCCCCCTCCCCCCCCCCCCCCCCCGATTGGATCTAGAGTTGCCGGATATGATCCGCGCGACCCCTTCCTCTCCGGTTACCGCTTGTTGACAGTTGGTCAGCGGCACAGGCTGGCCGCCGGGGCAGGGGTTGGACTTGGTCCCCCCGCTGGAGGCTGGTTGTTCTTCCACGTTTGCTTCGGCTCTCTCTGTCAATGTCGTGGTGGAGGCTCGTGGCTTAGTTGGGGAGTCGGCCATAATTTTTTGGCGTCGGTGTTGAGTTGTCAGAGGATGTCGGGGCGACGACCTGGATGGCGGGCTCCACGATGTGCTTTCTAGCAGGCTTCCTGGTGGTGGTGGTGCCTTCACCTCTTGGCCGTGAGGGCGGCAAGGGTGTAGGGACGGGAGGCTCTGGCGTGCTTTGTTGATTCCCGAATCTAGTGTGGTTGGCCTAACTCTCACTATGGTGTTGACCAGGGGTGCTTCCCGGTGGTAGGGGCAAGATCATGCGTGAAAGTTTCGCGTTTGGCGCGGCAACGGCGACGCCCTTGGGTGTCATTCTCTTCTTGAAGGTGTACCTGTGGGTTTTGCTCATGTTTCAGGGCTCTGGATGAAAACCCTTGTCTATTCTCAGGCTCGGCAGTGGCGACATGTTGCGTCGTCATCCTTCTAGGGGTGTTGTAGTGGAGTGGAGTTGTGCCATTGTCTGTCGGTCCTAGACGAGGTGTTAGGCTAGCTATAAGGGCCTGTTTGGTTCCAAATAAGTCATCAACTTATAAGTCGAAAAGTGAAAAAAGTGACTTATTTTGCCAAACATGACCCAACTTGTAAGTCACCCCAACTTATAAGTCATAAGTTGCTTCACCCCAACTTAAAACTTATAAGTCACTCCCTTTTGCGTAGGTCCCATCACATTTACATAAAAAACAAGGTGGGAAGGTGTGCTCAGATGACTTATAAGTCAGGTGACAACCAAACAGGCGTGACTTATAAGTCACTGGTTTTAAATTATAAGTCAGGTGACTTATTGAAACCAAACATGCCCTAAATTTCTTGTTGTATCTTTTGAATCGCTTTGTAAGAGAGCCTTCTCTTCTTCACTTATCCCATGTACTGTTCGGTGTTTTTGATTTATATATAAGAACGGGGCGAGATATAGTAAAAAAGTATTCACTTTGGGACTTAAGAGAGACCGCAAGGAATTTATATTTTATTTATGACGTAGGAGTACGAGCTTTTCCAATGCGATTCTTCTGTGGACGAGCTCTCCGGCCATGCACAAGTCGTCTCCCTTCTCGAGGAATGGCACTATGATGGCTCTCTGGTTCCCTAGGTAAATAATAAACACAGCCAATGCGGCACCAGTCGCCGTTCCACTTCCCGGAGGAGCGGCGCCATGCATGGACCGCGGCGCGCTATAAAACCCCAACATCCCAGCGACACCTGCATCCTTCACTCCGCTCCTCTGCTCCAGAACAAACACTCCAGCAGCAACAAGGCGGCCGATCGAAGGAGCGAGGCGACAAGATGATTCCCCTGTGGATCCTGGCGCTGGTCGCGGCCGTGTGCGCCTTCTTCTGCGGGCCGGTGGTGATGATGCATGGGCCGGGAGCCGCCGGGCTGCTCATCAGCCGGGCGTTACTACTACCTGCTCCGCACGTACGGACCCGCCGCGGCCGTGTTCGTGTTCCGTCACCTCCCCCAGTGCCTGATCTCGATCTTGGCTTTTATTTTCGGTATGTGATTTGAGTGCTGGTCGATGGTGTTGGACTGTACTCAATCAAATGCGTTGTTCTGATGTATGTGCCCCATTTTCTAACGAAATCGTTCTTTATTTACTGCTGTTTATTATTCATATATGCTTTGGTTATCTTCTCCTTCTTACTGCATGAGCTTTGTAAGAGTGTTAATGGCATAGGACGAACAGAAGCCTTTTCTTCGGTGTTAAGACTTGACATTTTGTTGAGTGGATCAGTTAGTGCCTCCAAAACTTGCTCCCCTACTCCATCTGTTCATTTCCATTCTTACGTAAGATTAAAACCAAAAAATAATATAAGATTCTACAAATACTTTTTGAGACAAACCAAACGTACGATTTCCAAATATCCAATCTCAATACAGAAAATGAAATTTGTGGTTAAAGTTTTACATATTTGGCTCAAAGCAGTGCAAAATGTTGCGTTTTTGTGATATAAGAAGAGTGGGGAGTGGGATCTTTAGGATTGACCATTCAACCGATATTAATAGAGAAACTAAACAGATTTTGATTGTAAGACCTTGAAACATGATCAATCAAGTTACCAATTTCATTGAGAAGTAATTAGCTGGTAATCGTTTGTGAGTTGCTACTAGAGAAGCCTATCACAGATAATAGTACTCATGTTGCCCTAGGACATGGACTTCTTCTACTGCAATTTAGACTTTGGAGCATGCTGATGATGTTCGAGTTACAATGTTTGCTTGCAAGTTCTTTTACACTTTAGAGATGATATTATATAGCATAATGTGTATGTTTTGAATAAGAACTGTTTTTGATAAATTTTGTGGGATTCCAATCAGTTTTGCATTGTAGAAATCTGAAATAATCTTGGAAATTTCTGAAACTTTTGCACTCTTTGGTGGGTCTGAAATATTTGACAAGTCATTTTCTTTCTTTCATAGCACAACTTCATATAATACATAAATCTGATATCTAGCAAAATAACTTGATATAATACATAAATATATGATTGTCTCATGCTTCTCAAGTGTAAATTACACATCAATACCATTCATTAGTAGTCTCGAACTCTCGATACTGAACGTGTAGCATGGAGATTACTAGTTGTAACTCGTTGACGAAGCCATCACAACATGCCACGACCGTGGTTCCTAGCTATCGCTCCGAGCTAGTTGCAGCTCGCGGCCATGGTGATTGCTATAGTCGCGTTCGCCCCGGCCGTTGATGGTCGCGGTGTTGGGGCAGAACCATGGTGGTGAGTGGTGCAGGCATTCGCGGGGCCGCTAGGGATGACGTGAGTTGGAGGAAAGGGGACCGCTGGGCTGAGGGGATAAGGATGGAATCATGGAACTGGGCAGCAGGTGAAAATGTGCGAAGCGGGGCCAACCTAAAAAAGGACGTGTGCGCGAGGTTGGCCTGTGACCTGTGAGACGTTGAACTAGATTAGATGGTGCGACGCGTGTGAGACCGGCCAAAAGCTTCGGCCGGCCAACCAGATCAAATCATTTTCTATTTTGTTTTTCGTGTAACACCTATGCATGGGCGCTAGCGTTGGGTACACCGACTCTTACATGGCACTAACCTAATATTCTGATTTATTTTCCTCTAGTGTCTAAATAAGCGCCTCCCCCGCTGAAGATGCCATTATAGAGGCCGCCACGTCTCTCCGTGGGACAGCTTCCATGAGACTCGTTCGTAGGTGTAGCAATTTCGTTCTATCTACAAAACCGCGCAGGTATATAGCTAGTTCTAGCATCCCTAGACACCATCGTAGTTCCTGTGTTGGGCTTTCATCAACGAGGACACCATATGCACCTACCCTTGCTTTGCTTGCAACCTTGCCAACGCTGCATCATTGCATGCAGGCGTCGATTGAGCCCCCGCACAACACCCTTCCCTGTTTTTTTTTGTAGTCATGCCCCCCATCCTCCTTGCCATGCTCCGCTATGGGGGAAGGTGACCACAGACGTGCCTACTGCCGTGTGATGGATGTGGGGCCCACTGCCGTGTGGTGACATCGAGAGGAGTGAAGTCTGAAACAAACCCTGTCTTTGTACGACCCGTCCGAATCGAACCCCCAACTCCTAATCCCTGAAATCGACACCCCCACCTCTCAAATCCCGGTCGTCACAACCCTTAAGCCCGTTTTAAGAGTGGGATCGGTGACGTGGCACCGCTAGCGGCAGGGTTTGGTGATTAATGGGGTCGGGTTGGTGAAAATAATTGTTCTTTGCCTTATCCCAGTGTACCGCTGGTCCGCTGCTGCCGCTCATAGCCACTCATTCCACTGAGAGGGAGGATTCTGACCAGGTAAAATCCGCCGTTCAGGGCCGTGGCCGGCGGCAAGACCGGAGCTGTATAGCGCCGTCCGTCTCCGACGCTCTTCTCCGCCCGGAGCTGCCACGGTAGCCACACCCGTCTCCGGCGCGTTGGGGCCGCTGTCTTAGGCGTGCTCCGCTCACTCGCCTCAGGCGCGCTCTGCTCGCTCGCGTCAGGCGCGTTGCGCCACGCCCGGCCGTGGCCTTGGCTGCTGGCGGCAAGACGGTGTCCGTCGCAGCTAGTGCCGCCCACCTCCGGCGCACCCAACGGCAGGCCAAGGTTCTGGCTGACCCGCTCCCTGGGATATGGTGGATGGTGGAGCTGCAGCGCGTGCAGCCGGTGGCCGAGATTCCGCCGGAGGTCGCGCAGTCGCACTAGAAGATGCGAACACAATGCAAACTGAGCAGGCAAATGTGAGTGATGATTCATTGCTTGATCTACCTCTGTACTAGTAGCTATCTACTGAACTTTGAAGTATGCAAGCTATGCACTCTGCTTTTCAATCGCACACACTAGGGAAATCACAAATTGGTGAAAGCGCTTTTTAGTAAAAAATCATAAGATATTCAGAGTCCTAGTTTTAGTGAAACCTGAAAATCACCTGAAGAGATCAAAACGTTTTGCAAACATCACACAATATTCACAAGAGTAACAGCAAAATATTGTTCTGTTCCTTTGATATACAGTATCTCTTACATTAGAGTTGGCAAAAAAGAGAACTTGTCAAAGGAGAAGTTTGATACATTAAAATTTAAAATAAACTTAGGTGGTACTCTATTAGTAGTGAACTTTGATTCTAAGTAAGATTGAGATGATGTCTCTTTACTAAATCAACTCATGATGCTGATGTATAATTGATCTCCCTCTTTATTTGTCAGCAACTAGAGCTCAAAAAGCTGCTATTGTGCTTCATTTGATAGCAAGTGGAGCTAAAAAAATTCTGCTATTGTGCTTCATTTAACAGCAAGTAGAGCTAAAAAACCTGCTATTATGCTTCATTTAACAGCAGGTAGAGCTCAAAAAATTTCTGTTATGCTTTATGTAACAGCAAGAACATTTGCACTTTTTTTATAGCAAGAAGAGTTCTAAAATTCTATTATGCTATTGTGCTTCATTTAACAGCAAGTAGAGCTCAAAAATTCTGCTATTATGCTTCATTTAACAGAAAGTAGAGCTCAATAATTCTTCTATTATGCTTTATGTAACAGCAAGAACACTTGCACTTTTTTTATAGCAAGAAGACTTCTAAAATTCAGCTATTAAACATAAACCACAAATAAGAGCAGAGGGAATGGATATTTTGACAGTAGCAGAAACACATATCCACTACAAAACCACAAGTCCACACATAACTAGTGATTCGAACTATTGATAGTAACTAGTACACACTGACAGTAGCATCCAAAAGGCAACTCCATGAGTAGTAGATCATGCAGAGAGTGCTCTCATGTAGACAACTCCATCCACCATAAGCTTTAGTAATTGCCACTAGCTGTAAAGAAGGCCGTAAACCCAGTTTCTGAGCCTCTCCCTCTCCCAGTTCCTCCCACGCTTCCTCTGCCATTGCCTCTCCCCACTCCTCTCCCTCTAACTGCAGTTGTGCTACCTCTAGGGACATCATTGTTAGTTGTTGATGAACTTCTAGGAGGTCTAAACCTGGATGTTGTAGCTTGAGAGCTTGCTGCAGATTGAGACCTTGCTGCAGATTGAGACCTTGCTGCAGATTGAGATCTTGTTGGGCCTGAAGCTCTAGCTGCTGCAGCCTTGCTTGTAGATGCATCTGTCTGTGCTTGCTGCAAGGAAAACAGATCAGTCAAACAACAATTGCACTTTTTTGTAAAAGACCAACACAGCATGAAAATAAAATTACCTCTGTTTCCCTCACTTTTCTCCCTCTCTTCGCAAGATATGACTTTGTTTTTTGGGTGTTATCTCCATTCTTTATACAGGAAGTTTTGTTGTGCCCCTGACCACCACAACTTCCACATGTGATATGTATGCCATGCTTGCTCAGTTTCTTCCCCTTGGGTGCTTCCCCCTCTTCTCTCTTCCTATCATTGTTCTTTTTCCTGGCTCCTGGCATGGCAATGTAGCCAGGTGCTACTGGCCTAGGGTTTTGAGACACAGGCCAGCTTTCTTCTCCTTCAACTGGTTGCAGGCAATGCTCATAAATTTTTTTGAAAGTATCAATGTAGTAGCACTTGTCAATGAAATCCTCTACTTTTCTTCCACTCTTATAGATAGCACAAATTGCATGACAACAAGGAAGGCCTGCAAGCTGAAAGTAACCACATGAGCAAGTCCATTTCTCAAGGTTAACAGTGTACCTCCTGCCTCTGCTATTCAAATGCTTCACCTCAAAACCATCCTTTCCATTCCAGAGCACCTCCAAGAACTGAGTTCTCTTGATATTGGCCTTAATCTTCTTGAAGATGTTTGGGCAAATTATGCCATTCCACTTCTCACTCTTGGTTTTCTGCTCTTGAACTCTAACCATCATTTTTTTTCCTAATCTTTTCTTGCTGTGAAATAATGGGGTAGAACCTAGCTTCTATGATGGCATTGTTAAATGATTCACAAAGGTTGTTGTCAGCTGACTCACAATTTGCTCCTATTGGAAAGAAAGCCCTAGCCCAATGCTTTGGGTCTGTCTTCATGATATCTTTTGCACCTTCTGGAGTTAGTTGAGCAAGCTTGGCCTTGTTGTAGTTGAAGTCTTCTCTGTTTGCAGACTTAGCAATTGCCCAAAACCTTTTCTGCAATTGATGATCTTTATGCTTCTTTCTCCAGTTAGCATAGATGTGCCTAGCACACATCCTATGCTCTGCCTTAGGCAGATAGTCTCTCATGCTGTTAATTAAGCCCTGTAGTAGATATAAGTATTTATTAGTAAAATAAAGTAGTAGGGCTAGGACTAGTACAATGAGACAAGACTAGGACCAGTACAGTGACACAAGGACTAGGACTACTACAGTGAGTGACATAGTACATATCGAAAAAGGTTTAGTTGTGTCGATGGAGCGTCAAGTAGTCATGTGGCTAGGTACATGTCGACGAAGCGGAAAGTAGTCATACTTCGACACGACTAAACCTTTTCGACATGTACCTAGCCATGACTACTTGACGCTCCGTCCACACGACTAAACCTTTTCAACAATTGAATAAGGCAGTAAATAAATTTAACCTTTTGCTTATCAGAAATAAAGACCCATCCAGCTCCTTGATCGTTAATGTCCAAGTCTTTGATTAAAAGACCAATGAACCAGGCCCAACTCTCATTTGTCTCCTTCTCCACAACAGCCCAAGCTACTGGATACATTTGGTTGTTTGCATCCCTAGCTATTGCAGCCAGTAGCTCACCTTGGCAGGCTCCCTTGAAGAAACAACCATCTAGCCCAATCACTTTCCTACACCCAGCTTTAAACCCTTGCTTCATAGCATTGAAACATACATAGAATTGTTGAAAAATATTTTCTTCCTTCTCTTTTGGATCCAAGCAAACAGCCACAGTACTCCCAGGGTTGCTCCTAAGAAGTTCCAACTGATAATCAAACACCTTGTTGTACTCACTTTTCATACCACTCATCAGCCGGTCAAGTACAAGTTTTTTTGCTGCCTTGCACTTTGAAATGGACACATCAGCAAACATGTCTTTCATCACTGTGGCTTTCATACTATCAATCTTCCACAAAGGATTTGCCAGGATGAAGTGCTCATACCTTTTGGCAATGACCTTAGCAGTAACCAGTTTGTTGTCTCTGTTTTGTGCACATTGGTGTTCATCTTCAAATGTGATGATTTGAAACCTAGAACACCTGCTGGTCTTAGCTGCATACAACATCCAGGGACAACTAGGCCAATCACATTTTGCTCTAACTCTGGCCTCCTCTGACTTTAAAAATGAAATGCTTCTTTTGGTAGCAAGCCCATATCTCTTCATAGCTCTAGTCAATTGTTTCTTGCTTTTAAAAACCATTCCAAGACTAAAATGAGGAATGTCAGAGTCTGGGTTAAACCTCGCAAACTGGCTCTTCCTCATAACCATGTTGCCATCCTCATCCTCATCATAGGAGTAGTCTTCATCTGATGACTCAAACTCCATGTCCTCCACAACTTCCTCCACATTTGCTACCAAATCAATGGGCACAGCCCCTGTTGCATCTGCATCAGCCCATATCTTGGAATCTCCCATCTTTTTCCTAAATTTTCTTGCATGTTTTCTCATCTCAACAACCTCTGATTCTTCCCCACTATCATCAGTATGTGGCACATACTCATAGTCCTCTGAGTCCTCTGAATCTGAACCATTTTCTGCCACTTTAGCAACTGAACCAGATATGTCTTGGGCTGCTTGACATGGTTGACTTACATTAAGAACTTGAGAACTCTGAGTAGGATAATCAACTCTCACATTTTGCTTCAATGGACTGTTTATCACCTGAGAAATCGCACCACCTACATCAGGAACAAATATATGCTCAATAATTTCTCCTGCAGTACCAGTCTGCTCAGTGGCATTGACATTATCATTGACTTCAGCATTACAATCTTCAGCTGTGATAACTGCATCAGGTTCTTCTTCACTGCCAATGTTCATCAGTTCATCAAGCTCATCCTCAAAATCTGATTCACTGTCTATTTCTCCTTGTTCTTCTTCTTCACCATTGTACTCCACATATATTTCACCAACTCCCCCCTCTGTAATGTAGTCAGACATCTTCATGCAACCACCATCATCATGTAAGAAAAGCAATCCATTTACCAAATCTTTGCCAGGCAACAGGAAATAGTACTTCATGCTCTCCTTCACTGTCATATGATCTCCTAAAAACCCTTTCAGCTCCTGCAAAGAGAGCTTGTCCCGCTCAATCTCTGACATTCCAGTTTCTCCCCCAACATAATCTAGACTTGGACCAATTCGTATGAACTGACCCCCAAAGTGAAATCTAACATTCAAGATCTCTGCCGGGTCCATGATTTCAACAAGAAAACCCTACATTACAAGCAAAGCAACTAATGCATCAGTGTCGATTGTCGGCCGATTCAAACAGCCAAAAACCCCAACTTGATCTCACTGTAGAACCCTAAACCTAGCCCACAAAGAGGGAAAAAAGCCAAACGCAATAGAAGGAAGAACATCACATACCTGATTCTACTCTGTTGGAGTGCTCGTCGGAGATGGCCGCGATCATCCGTCCTTCGCCATGGCCGCCGCGGAGAAGATGACGCGTCAGGCTGCAGGGAAGGGAGGCGAGGGGGGAACAGAGAGCGACGGGGAGGCAGAGCTGGGCCGGCTCAACCAGATTTGGCCCGCGCCGCGACCAGTGGACCCACACCCCCAGGCTGACTCAGCAATCCCTGTTTGGGAATGGGCTTAAGGGCTGTGACGACCAGGATTTGAGAGGTGGGGGTGTCGATTTCAGGGATTAGGAGTTGGGGGTTCGATTCAGACGGGTCGTACAAAGACAGGGTTTGTTTCAGACTTCACTCCATCGAGAGAGACCGCGAACATTTCACTTAAAAGTTCATTTTATGTCCTCTCTATAAAAGTTCACTTAAAAGCTCGTCACAAGACATGGCATTTGCGAAGGTTTGTCTGGCAGTTTTAGTGTATTTGGAAAACTTGGAAGGTTTTTTGTAAAAATGCCACGGCATTTCTTTTATTTTGAATGTAAAAAGGTCATCCAAACTGCACCGATCAAGATCATGTGACAGTTATGTTCGCTGGCAGTTTCTCCCTCATGAACGTTTGCCAGTTACCATTACCAGAAAATATTCATGTATTTTCACGTGGCACTAGATTTCCCATCAAAAAGAAAACCGCGAGGGTATATATATAGCGGCCAAACCCCACTTCTCCATCGGTCGATCCCAGCTCCGACCTCTCCTAGGTCCTAGCTCCCCTCCTTCCCCGATGGCCGCCGCCACCATGATTCCGTCCACCCTTGCCGAGTGCGACGGCTACAACGAGGCCTTCCTCCTCGAACTGCGGTGCCACATCGCCAGCCGTCCCAACGCCACCACCGCCTGGGGCGTCACGAGCAGCCGCCGGCCGATCCAGGTGACCTTCCATGCCGCCCAACCGCCGCTCCCCTCCTACCTGTGCGTCCACTGTCCCGGCCTCGACTTCCACCGGTCTGCGCCCAGGGTCGTCGCCACCGACGCGGACCTCGTGCTCCTCCGCATCCCCATCAACCCCGATGCGCCCGACGACGTAAAGTCGTGGGACTTCTTCTTATACAGGCCGCGAGCCCATAGGCTGAACCTGCTCCCCAACCCGCACCCCAGAAGTTTCCACGACTCCGCAACCGCCCTCCTCAGCCGCGATAGCGGTGCCTGGTACGCCGTCGCCGCCATCAGCAATTGGTCCCCGGTGTATGAGACCGAGACCGAGAGCAGCAGCGACGCGCCCATTATCAGGTGGGAATTCCAGCTCCACCTATACCGCTCCTATTCGTGCGACTCCGAGGCTTGGGCACCATGCCCATGTCAGTGGACGAGCTCGTGAGGGACAAGCTCGTCCCACTACCGGACAGCCTGGTCTGCAAGAAGTGGTATCACGAGACAGCCAAGACGATCACTCTCGGCGGCAAGGGCGGCACGGTCTCCTGGGTGGACCTCTGGCGCGGCATCCTCCTGTGATAGTCCAAGACATCCCGCTGCCCGTGCCAGCAAGGGAAAACTGGGGTCGTCTCCTTTGGCAATTGGATCCAAACTATATCCGGGACGTCGCCATGAGTAGACACAAGGATACCATCAAGTACATTGAGATGGAGATTTGGACACCAAGAATGCTGCATAAGGACCCTGATTCCTATCTGGATTGGGTGCGATGTAAGCCGAGCGTCACCCAGGTCGCCCCTGGTGGCTGGAAGGCCAAAACATGGAGCTTGGCAATACCGCCGGTCGGTGCCGGTTCATTTGCAGACTGGCAGCCTGACTGTGAAATTGGAGTCGAACATTGCAACATTGATGATGATGACCTACCGAGCGACAGCGACGCCACGCTGAGATTAGAGAAACTTCGGATGGCAGCGACAGCGGCAGCGACGCCACGCTGAGATTAGAGAAACTTCGGATGGCGATGGCAAACCCGAGTAAACCCACCATAAGCATATATGACAGCGATATTGTCTACTTCGTCTCTAGCATCAAACCCGAAGGCATGGAAGAATTGGAGATGCTGATTGCTGTCAATGTGAGGAACAAAATCCTGCTAGGAGTTGCACAACGTGCTGCCCAGAAGAACATCAATCCCATGCCCGCCTTCCTCACCAGTGAGATCTCCACATATCTAAGCAAGAGTGCAGGTAATGGACTTTTGTGTACTGCTACCCTGCTCGACTGCATGTTTTTGTGTGTGGCTATCCGTATGAATGTTCAGCTCTATATCAGCTGGTTAAACGTGTCCTGTGGTAACCCAATAGAAATAGGTTGCTGAATTTGTCTTGTGTTTTTGCGCAACCATTCTTGTAAAATTGTGCAAAATTATTGTGGGAATTGATGGTAAAAAAACAATCCCAAACTCTGACCATGATTTTGGCTAGCGCATGCCTATATTCAATCCTACCATCCCCTGGCCCTGATTTTGGCTAGTGCATGCCGGGTTTGATCCCATTGACCGTCCCAATCTACAGCGATGTATTGTCAGTACATGGATTTCAGGTTATTTTTAAATTTATTTGGCCAAAATGTCTCAAACTTCCTTGAATGATCATCATTAAATTATTGCAGATTTTAAAGAATTATTTCAAAAAAATGGATACATTTATTGGACAAAAAGGGTTTATATTGTAAGTATACATATTTGAAGTATACATTTTTTCTAGAGTATTTTTAAATATGTTCGGAAAAAATATCTAGAACTTTCCGAGAATACCCAGTATATTTTTCTTTCTTGACAGAAGTTTGGATAGTTTCATTTTTGGACAAAATTTGGCCAAAAAAGGGCCTGAATTTGTAGTTTCAGTGTATTGAATTTCAGGGCATTTTAAAATATGTTTGGCAAAACTATCTGAAACTTTTCTAAAGTGACCAGTCTTGATTTTACATATTATTTCAATTTTTCTGGATACTTTCGTATTTGGACAAAAATTGACCCAAAAAGTGGCTGAATTGTAATTTCACGCTATTCAAATCTATTCAGCACAAATTTCTTGAAATTTTCCAGAATGGTCAGTATATTATTATTGATTTTACAGAATTATTTCAATTTTTTTCTTGATATTCTATTTTCTGGATAATGTTTTGCTAAACATAGTCTGATAGGAGTATTGTAATTTTGGCTCATTTTTATATCTGTTCAGCAAAAATGTATATTACGTTTCCAGAAGGGTCTGTATATTTGTCCTGATTTTAGTGAATTATTTCAAAATTTGCTAGATACTTTTATTCTTTGGACAAAATTTGTCCAAAAAAGGCAATAGTATTGGCTCTTGATTGGGCTAGCTGACTGGATGGTCAACGGTGAAACCTGGCCTACTCAGCGAGAACTAGGTTCGTGGTTGAATCATATCCGGGTTTTGATAGTTCAGGGTTGAATCTTTGACGGTTTTAGAGTTTGGGGTTGAATCTTATACAAACCGAATAGCCAGGGTTGTAATATGGACTCCAGCTCGACTCCCTTCTTATCCAAGTACTCCCTCCGTTCCAAAATAGATAATTCAACTATGTACTAACTTTAGTATAAAGTTGGGTCATCTATTTTGAAACCGAGGGAGTACATTTGTTTTTACTGTAGATTGGGTTGGTGTAAATAATGGCCACAACTCAAACGGACTGAAAAAGAAGCTGTTAAGCCAACTCACAAAAAGGAGGGTAAACCAACCAGGGTGCAAGTGGACGAACGGACCGGCAAAACAAGGCCGCCTGTGAACCCAAGGGTAATGAATACCTTGGATTACAGCCTGAGGCGATTTGGTGAGCAGATGAAGGATGCGGAAACTGGCGATCAAGGAGCTTGTTGAATTGATCTATGAGAAATGAGAGTTATGCCAAAAATGATTATCTGGATTGATTTATGTGGAACTTGTGTAGTCTCATCTCCATTCGGGTTTTTTTTGCGACCAATGTTTTTCATGTTTTCGCTTGATTCAGTATGTTCTTGCATCACACTTAGAATATTATTACTGTATTACTCAGAGCCAAAAGAGCAACCCAGAATATTTAGCTGACCACTTGAACAATTTGCCTTAAGTGCCTGGTCCAGGTGTCTAGCTTTGGAAACAAATAAACCGAAGCCCCTGTTTGGGAGCATTGTGAAGTTTTGCTGACTTCAGCAGCACAGTGAATACATAGCATTGAACACAAATACTGGCGATTTTAAGTGAATGCTGGCCTTCGTCGAAAACCCAGACAATGAGAACTGCACCGACCACAAACTGCAATTTTCATTTACCACATTGCATATTTCTCAAAATTCTGTGATTATGCCATGATCATTCAACTTATTTCATACTGTACTACACCGTTATTATGTAGATCATGAGATTTTTTTAAAGATGAGCAGGCCTTTGAAAACTACCTTTAATTGACACACAGAAGACCCCATCAAGACCAGCACATTTTTCAAAATTCGCCAAGAACTTCCCTGAAAAATAAATTTATTGCAAAATACCCATAAGCTCCAGAAGGTAACTGAAGTAATGAACTTATTAACAAAAGCATTGGTCCACTTTTTTCAGTAAATAGCCAGAACAGCAAAGCATAGAGGAACATGAATTTGATCTCCCAAGTATTACGACCCACAATACAATCAATAAAAAATGCTGACTCGTCTGCAAATTCCTACAGAAAAGACATGTACCATTGGCCACATGACGCCGCTTATCTAATTGTCCATACTCATTTTTTCGTTATAGATGAATATTGCTTGGAGATTTTATTTTGAAGATACTATGTGCCATATCATATTTAATGCCACGAAAGTTGACCATTTTAGAGAAAGATCTAACTTAATACACGACATATGGATCAGGCATCCAAACAGGCATCCAATTGATCAATATCAGTGAAAACAATGCAGATAACTCAGTTAATCTGTTCCAGCCAAGTAGGAAACAAATGCTCATGCAGATATCTTCTAAAAGCATGCTCCAATTCAACACATCGCATACTTCGTTAAGTTGGAAAGAAAAATTACATACTTACGCTGGCTGCGACAGCTAATTGTCTCCACACCCACAGCCATGTCCCTTAGGTATTCGTGCCCAGCCGAGCATAGGTTTAAGATCCTGGATCAGAAAAATGAATGCAAGCAGTATCCACCCATGCAACCATGTTCTTGAATGTTGCAGCTAGCGTAAGTATGTGTTTTTTTTCTTAAAAATGGATGCAAGAACAAGCTTGACCTGGGTAGGGTAAGGGTGTAATGGCTTTTGATCTGGATCTTAAACCTATTCTTCAGAGCTCCAAATTCTATAACACCCTCGATGCGGCTATATCTCCCACATGTCGAAGCACGACTTAGAGGCATAACCGCATTGAAAGCAATGTCGCAAGTGAGGTAATCTTCACACAACCCATGTAATACATAAGGGAAAGAGATACATAGTTGGCTTACAATCGCCACTTCACACAATACATGAATAAAGCATTACATCATCCATATACAATCAAGGTCTGATTACGGAACCAAAATGAAATAAGACTACCCCAAATGCTACACAGATCCCCGATCGTCCCAACTGGGCTTCACTACTGATCAACTGGAAAGTGAAACAACATAAAGAACACGATCTTCATCGAGCTCCTCGAGCTCGGTGGCGTCACCTACATGATATCATCGGCACCTGCAAGCTGGTTTTGGAAGTATCCGTGAGTCACGGGGACTCAACAATCTCACACCCTCGCGATCAAGACTATTTAAGCTTATAGGTAGGGTAAAAGGTATGAGGTGGAGCTGCAGCAAGCGACTAGCATATATGGTGGCTAACATACGCAAATGAGAGCGAGAAGAGAAGGCAAAAGCGCGGTCGAGAAACTATAATCAAGAAGTGATCCTAGAACAACCTACGTCAAGCATAACTCCAACACCGTGTTCACTTTCCGGACTCCGCCGAGAAGAGACCATCATTGTAACACACGCGGTTGATGTATTTTAATTAAGGTCAACTTCAGGTTTTCTACAACCGGACATTAACAAATTCCCATCTGCCCATAACCGCGGGCACGGCTTTCGAAAGTTCAAATCCCTGCAGGGGTGTCCCAACTTAGCCCATCACAAGCTCTCACGGTCAACGAAGGATATTCGTTCTCCCAAGACAATCCGATCAGACTCGGCATCCCGGTTACAAGACATCCTCAACAATGGTAAAACAAGTCCAGCAACACCGCCCGAATGTGCCGAGAAATCCCGATAGGAGCTGCACATATCTCGTTCTCAGGGCACACTCAGATGAGACATCCTACGAGTAAAACCAACCCTCAAGTTGCCCCGAGGTGGCCCCGCAGTCTACTCGGTCGAACCAACACTTAGAGGAGCACTGGCCCAGGGGGGTTAAATAAAGATGACCCTTGAGTCTGCAGAACCCAAGGGAAAGAAAAGGCTAGGTGGCGAATGGTAAAACCAAGGTTGGGCATTGCTGGAGGAGTTTTATTCAAGGCGAACTGTCAAGGGGTTCCCATTATAACCCAACCGCGTAAGGAACACAAAATCCGAGAACATAACACCGATATGATGGAAACTAGGGCGGCAAGAGTGGAACAAAACATCAGGCATAAGGCCGAGCCTTCCACCCTTCACCAAGTATATAGATGCATTAATTAGATAAGAGATATTGTGATATCCCAACAAAAATCCATGTTCCAACAAGGAACAAACTTCATCTTCACCTGCAACTAACAACGCTATAAGAGGGGCTGAGCAAAGCGGTAACATAGCCAAACAACGGTTCGCTAGGACAAGGTAGGTTAGAGGCTTGGTTTAACAATATGGGAGGCATGATATAGCAAGTGGTAGGTATCGCAACATAGGCATAGCAAAAGAGCGAGCATCTAGCAAGCAAAGATAGAAGTGATTTCGAGGGTATGGTCATCTTGCCTGAAATCCCGCAAGGAAGAAGAACAAGTCCATGAAGAAGACAAACGGACGTAGTCGAACGGATCCTCACAACTCCGGAACGAAACCGAAGCTAACGCGAGAAGAAACTCAGAAAGAAGCAAACAACATAATAAACAACCAACACATAATCATGGCATGATGCACAACCAAGTATGATGCATGTCCGGTTTAAATATGCATGGCATGGC
This sequence comes from Triticum monococcum, assembly GCA_034509565.1. Taxonomy (NCBI): domain Eukaryota; kingdom Viridiplantae; phylum Streptophyta; class Magnoliopsida; order Poales; family Poaceae; genus Triticum; species Triticum monococcum. The sequence goes on along the minus strand of CM067843.1, from coordinate 744,263,127 downwards.
AAGAATGCACAAGCAAAAACTACAAATTAAGTGGAGCTCAATATGCATCGGGATGCATATTGACAAAACACCACAATCCATTATTTAGTTCGATCTCATTTATGTACCCAACAATATTAAATGTTGATTAACATGGCAAGATGGTGAAGCATAACAAAACTATACTATCTAAATAATTTAAATGGGGTCGGGTATAATAAACAACAAACCTGGTAAATCCCCATATGCATTAGTAATTTATTGCAACAACACTTTAAACATTTTAATTGTTGTTATCATGATGCGGATGACATGTGCAAGTTTATGAAATTTTTATTAAAAGTTCACAAGAGCATTATGAAGCATTTGTCACCGTAGTGGAAAGAAAGGGGTGCCACGGCAACGATAATGAAACAGTGCCACGCCAACGTTCCAGTAGCTCATGGAAATACCGGTGCAAAAGGAAAATGACGGGAGCATGCAGAAGATGGTGGGGTGATCCCGGATTCCGGGTGTCCCACGAGTTGGCGACAAGGAAATGAGTGACAATTTGGACACGGTGCAAAACAACGGGTGCATCTCAAACATCGCAAGCATTCATTCACGGACGTCGTCTCGGGGTTATACCTTCGAAGTGTGCAAACGGGACGGTTCTCGTTCGGTGCCAAGTAGAGGAAGTAGACGTTCTCGGGACGTTCGTAGTGGAAGTAGGGGTACATGGCGACGGTAGAGGTACTCGTGATCTTGGCGGCGGTAGTCGTTCACGTTCCTAGTTGCACAATTTCCCGTAGATGTTCGGGATCATGACGAGGGACTTGACGTCCATGGAGGCTTCGAGGGTCGACGGTAGTTGTTCTCGTATCATCGTGGAAGTAGTCGTACTCGGCGATAGTGTTACTTGGCGTTTCATTTGGTACTCGTTCGAGCATCCGTGTGGTCTTATCGGTGATGTACTTGGCGATCTCCGAGGCGGCCTTGATGCATCCGTTCATAGAGGTACTTGGCGGTTTCGTCCCATCGGTCTTGCCGGTCTCGGTAACGTGGTTGTACAATGGCGTCATCGAACTTGTCGAACCCAAACTCTTGGAGGACCGTCGTGGTACTTGGCGCTCGCGATGCGGTGTTTGGCGAAAAAACAAGGGGGGTGCATTGACGAAATCTGCAACGATCGAACTTGGCGCTGCTCCTTGTTTGTTAGTCATCTGACTTGGCGTCAACGACAGCAGCCTGTGGAGGTACACCAGGACAGTGGGGCCCACCGGCAGGGGACGGCGGCTACCAGGGCTGTTGCAGGGACTCAGGTAGGAGGTGGAGAAGACGCAGCGATGCGATCTCTGGCGAGAAGGCGAAGCAGAGGAGGGCAGCAGCAGCGACGGGCAGAGCAGAGGGGCCAAGGCCATGGCGTGCGGAGGAGAAGCAGGGCCAGGGGCGTGTCGAGAAGGTGCAGTAGTAGCAGCAGCCGGCAGCGAGGTACTTGGTGGCGACGAGGAGAAACAAGAGGAGAAGCGCACGGGAGAAGAACTGCTCCGGCGAGACTGCTCCGGTGACCAGTCCGCAAGGCCGTGTCCCTGCGAAGAGCGTAGCTGGCGGGATCGAGGTCGAGCAACGGTGAGAGGCGAAGACGAAGTCGTGGGGCGCGGGGACCTGCTCCGTTGCGGCAGGAGGAGGCCGAGGCAGGAGCGGCGTGGGTCGTGGTTGCCGGCGGTGACCGAACGCAGCGGCGGGATGGCGAGGTGGGAGCGAGCACGAGGGCGCGGCGCTGGTCTCTCTCTTCCTCTCTAGCGGCGCATCGAGGGAGGAGGGATCGAGCACGGGGCTGCGCTGGAGGGAGATCGAGAGAGAGGTCGGGATTGAAGGAAACGAGCAGGAGGGAGAGAGATGGGATCGAGGGAGCATCTCCCTGAGCTGACGACGCGAGGAGGAAACGAAGGGGGGGAGGGGGTCGATCGGGATGGGGTCTCGCTCGGGCCTAGGGTTACCGGGGGCGCGGTTGGGCCTTGGAGGCTGGCCCAAAAGAGAGGGGGGCTGCGCCTAGGCATAGATGGGCCTGCCTGAGATCTAGGCTGGGCTCTCTCTCTCTCACTCTAGAACAAAAGAAAATAGAGAAGAAAAAAAACAAGAAAGAAAGAAAGAAAAGAGAGAAAAGAAGATGGTAGGAGAAATAATATATTCTCAAACTCATAAAAATGAGTCTAATCCAAGAAAATAGGAGTGGGCATGGATGCAAGGTTTAGATTCAAACACATTTGAATTAAATTCAAATGGGTGAATAGGAAGTGGAGGTTTGGAAGGTCCAAAAATGTTCGGGTTTTAGAGGAACCTCGATAAAAGAGATACAGAATTGTGGACAAGATTTGAAGGTCAAACTCAAAGTGGAAATAGGCATGAGGATTATTTTTGCATGTGTGTTATGGTGAATATCAAATTAAAGAAATATTGAATATAGCTCCCTACTATCGGGAGGATAGGTTATAAAGAGAAACCACCAAATGAGTTCCCTCGATTTAAATAGATCAACGATCTATGCAATTTATTTAAGTGAGATGCGAAAGATTTATGACATGATGACATGACGCAAAGCAAAATAAAAGGAGCAAGCAAGAATGAAACACACGGAGAAAACCCGGAACCTATGTAAGTCTTCTCGAGCATCAGTCTTGGGGCGTCACAACACTCCACCACTACGAGAGGATCTCGTCCCGAGATCTAGAATGGCACCAGAGGGAAAACGGAAGGGAAAGAGAAGAGGTAAAGCTAAGTTGCTTCTTTGACAAACGAGTGAAACCAAAGAACCTTGCGAGGTTGAACAAATTGAAAGAAAGAATACAACGAAGATGAACAAAGTTGAAAACACTCCGTTAGACAAGAGGAACAAGGAACATTACTAGAACCTTGTAGGTTGAAGACATAAGAAAAAGGTTGCAATGAACAAGAATTACATGCAAGCACTCCGGTTGCAACGAGAAGCACAAGGAACGATAAAGATCAATTACGACAAAACTCCGGTTGGAAATGGAAGGAATTGAACATGATCTTGACAGGATGAGAGGATACTTGAAAAGAGGACATGACACTCCGGTTAAAAGGATGAGCACGAAAAGAACATGGTCGTTTTAGATTCAAACACATTTGAATTAAATTCAAATGGGTGAATAGGAAGTGGAGGTTTGGAAGGTCCAAAAATGTTCGGTTTTTAGAGGAACCTCGATAAAAGAGATACGGAATTGTGGACAAGATTTGAAGGTCCAACTCGAAGTGGAAATAGGCATGAGGATTATTTTTGCACGTGTGTTATGGTGAATATCAAATTAAAGAAATATTGAATATAGCTCCCTACTATCGGGAGATAGGTTATAAAGAGAAACCACCAAGTGAGTTCCCTCGATTTAAATAGATCAACGATCTATGCAATTTATTTAAGTGAGATGCAAAAGATTTATGACATGATGACATGACGCAAAGAAAAATAAAAGGAGCAAGCAAGAATGAAACACACGGAGAAAACCCAGAACCTATGTAAGTCTTCTCGAGCATCGGTCTTGGGGCGTCACAACACTCCACCACTACGAGAGGATCTCGTCCCGAGATCTAGAATGGCACCGGAGGGAAAACGGAAGGGAAAGAGAAGAGGTAAAGCTAAGTTGCTTCTTTGACAAACGAGTGAAACCAAAGAACCTTGCGAGGTTGAACAAATTGAAAGAAAGAATACAACGAAGATGAACAAAGTTGAAAACACTCCGTTAGACAAGAGGAACACGGAACATTACTAGAACTGTTGGAAATATGCCCTAGAGGCAATAATAAATTGGTTATTATTATATTTCCTTGTTCATGATAATCGTTTATTATCCATGCTAGAATTGTATTGATAGGAAACTCAGATACATGTGTAGATACATAGGCAACACCATGTCCCTAGTAAGCCTCTAGTTGACTAGCTCGTTGATCAATAGATGGTTACTATTTCCTGACCATGGACATTGGATGTCGTTGATAACGGGATCACATCATTAGGAGAATGATGTGATGGACAAGACCCAATCCTAAACCTAGCACAAGATCATGTAGTTCGTATGCTAAAGTTTTTCTAATGTCAAGTATCATTTCCTTAGACCATGAGATTGTGCAACTCCTGGATACCGTAGGAGTGCTTTGGGTCTGCCAAACGTCACAACGTAACTGGGTGGCTATAAAGGTACACTACAGGTATCTCCGAAAGTATCTATTGGGTTGGCACGAATCGAGACTGGGATTTGTCACTCCGTGTAAACGGAGAGGTATCTCTGGGCCCACTCGGTAGGACATCATCATGTGCACAATGTGATCAAGGAGTTGATCACGGGATGATGTGTTACGGAATGAGTAAAGAGACTTGCCGGTAACGAGATTGAACAAGGTATCGGGATACCGACGATCGAATCTCGGGCAAGTATCGTACCGCTAGACAAAAGGGAATTGTATACGGGATTGATTAAGTCCTTGACATCATGGTTCATCCGATGAGATCATCATGGAACATGTGGGAGCCAACATGGGTATCCGGATCCCGCAGTTGGTTATTGACCAAAGAACGTCTCGGTCATGTCTGCATGGTTCCCGAACCCGTAGGGTCTACACACTTAAGGTTCGATGACGCTAGGGTTATAAAGGAAGTTTTTATGTGGTTACCGAATGTTGTTCGGAGTCCCGAATGAGATCCCGGACGTCACGAGGAGTTCCGGAATGGTCCGGAGGTAAAGATTTATATATGAGAAGTCCTGTTTTGGTCACCGGAAAAGTTTCGGGGTTTATCGGTAACGTACCGGGACCACCGGGAGGGTCCCGGGGGTCCACCAAGTGGGGCCACAAGCCCCGGAGGGCTGCATGGGCCAAGTGTGGGAGGGGACCAGCCCCAGGTGGGCTGGTGTGCCCCCACAAGGGCCCAAGGCGCCTAAGGGGAGGAGGGGGGCAAACCCTAAGGGCAGATGGGCCTTAGGGCCCATGCCTGGTGCGCCTCCCTCTCCCCTCCACCTGGCCGCCACCAAGATGGGATCTGGGGGCTGCCGCCACCCCTAGGGAGGGAACCCTAGGTGGGGGCGCATCCCCTCCCCTCCCCTATATATATTTGAGGTTTGGGCTGCCCAAGACACACGAGTTCCTCTCCTTCTTGGCGCAACCCTACCCCTATCTTTCTCCTCATATCTCGCGGTGCTTGGCGAAGCCCTGCTGGATCACCACGCTCCTCCACCACCACCACGCCGTTGTGCTGCTGCTGGATGGAGTCTTCCTCAACCTCTCCCTCTCTCCTTGTTGGATCAAGGCATGGGAGACGTCGTCGGGCTGTATGTGTGTTGAACACGGAGGTGCCGTCCGTTCGGCACTAGGATCACCGGTGATTTGGATCACGACGAGTACGACTCCTTCAACCCCGTTCTCTTGAACGCTTCCGCTTAGCGATCTACAAGGGTATGTAGATGCACTCTCCTTCCCTCGTTGCTAGTTTCTCCATAGATAGATCTTGGTGACACGTAGGAAAATTTTGAATTTCTGCTACGTTACCCAACAGTGGCATCATGAGCTAGGTCTATGCATAGTTTCTATGCACGAGTAGAACACAAAGTAGTTGTGGGCGTTGATTTTGTTCAATATGCTTACCGTTACTAGTCCAATCTTGATTCGGCGGCATTGTGGGATGAAGCGGCCCGGACCGACCTTACACGTACTCTTACGTGAGACTGGTTCCACCGACTGACATGCACTAGTTGCATAAGGTGGCTAGCGGGTGTCTGTCTCTCCCACTTTAGCCGGCTTAGATTCGATGAAAAGGGTCCTTATGAAGGGTAAATAGCAATTGGCATATCACGTTGTGGTTTTTGTGTAGGTAAGAAACGTTCTTGCTAGAAACCCATAGCAGCCACGTAAAACATGCAAACAACAATTAGAGGACGTCTAACTTGTTTTTGCAGGGTATGCTATGTGATGTGATATGGCCAAGAAGAATGTGATGAATGATATGTGATGTATGAGATTGATCATGTTCTTGTAATAGGAATTACGACTTGCATGTCGATAAGTATGACAACCGGCAGGAGCCATAGGAGTTGTCTTTATTTATTATATGACCTGCGTGTCATTGAACAACGCCATGTAATTACTTTACTTTATTGCTAACCGTTAGCTGTAGTAGTAGAAGTAATAGTTGGCGAGAAAACTTCATGAAGACACGATGATGGAGATCATGATGATGGAGATCATGGTGTCATGCCGGTGACAATGATGATCATGGAGCCCCGAAGATAGAGATCAAAAGGAGCAAAGTGATGATGGCCATATCATGTCACCTTTTGATTGCATGTGATGTTTATCATGTTTTTGCATCTTATTTGCTTAGAACGACGGTAGTAAATATGATGATCCCTCATTAAAATTTCAAGAAAGTGTTCCCCCTAACTGTGCATCGTTGCGAAAGTTCGTCGTTTCGAAGCACCACGTGATGATCGGGTGTGATAGATTCTTACGTTCACATACAACGGGTGTAAGCCAGATTTACACACGCGAAACACTTAGGTTGACTTGACGAGCCTAGCATGTACATACATGGCCTCGGAACACAAGAGACCGAAAGGTCGAGCATGAGTCGTATAGAAGATACGATCAACATGAAGATGTTCACCGATGTTGACTAGTCCGTCTCACGTGATGATCGGACACGGCCTAGTTGACTCGGATCATGTAATCACTTAGATGACTAGAGGGATGTCTATCTGAGTGGGAGTTCATAAGATGAACTTGTTTATCCTGAACATAGTCAAAAGGATTTTGCAAATTATGTCGTAGCTCGCGCCTTAGTTCTACTGTTTAGATATGTTCCTAGAGAAAAATTTGTTGAAAGTTGATAGTAGCAATTATGCAGACAGTAAAAGGCTTATGTCCTTAATTCACCGCTCAGTGTGCTGAACCTCGAACGTCGTCTGTGGATGTTGCGAACATCTGACATACACATTTTGATAACTACGTGATAGTTCAGTTAAACGGTTTAGAGTTGAGGCACCGAAGACGTTTTAAAACGTCGCGAAACATATGAGATGTTTCGAGGGCTGAAATTGGGATTTCAGGCTCGTGCCCACGTCAAGAGGTATAAGACCTCCGATGATTTTCTTAGCCTGCAAACTAAGGGAGAAAAGCTCAATTGTTGAGCTTGTGCTCAAATTGTCTGAGTACAACAATCGCTTGAATCAAGTGGGAGTTGATCTTCCGGATGAAATAGTGATAGTTCTCCGAAGTCATTACCACCAAACTGCTAGAGCTTCGTGATGAACTATAATATATCAGGGACATATATGATGATCCTTGAGATATTCAAGATGTTTGACACCACAAAAGTAGAAATCAAGAAGGAGCATCAATTGTTGATGGTTGGTGAAACCACTAGTTTCAAGAAGGGCAAGGGCAAGAAGGGAGACTTCATGAAACGGCAAATCAGCTGCTGTTCTAGTGAAGAAACCCAAAGTTGAACCCAAGCCCGAGACTAAATGCTTCTGTAATAAGGGGAACAGTCACTGAAGCAGAACTACCCTAGATACTTGGTCGATGAGAAGGCTGGCAAGGTCGACAGAAGTATATTGGATATGCATTACAATGTGTACTTTACTAGTACTCCTGGTAGCACCAGGGTATTAGATACCAGTTCGGTTGCTAAGTGTTAGTAACTCGAAACAAAAGGCTACGGAATAAACAGAGACTAGCTAAAAGGTGAGATGACGATATGTGTTGGAAGTATTTCCAAGGTTGATCAAATATCGTACGCTCCCTCTACCATCGAGATTGGTATTAAAACCTAAATAATTGTTATTTGGTGTTTGCGTTGAGCATAGACATGATTGGATTACGTCTATCGCAATACGGTTATTCATTTAAGGAGAATAATGGTTACTCTGTTTATTTGAATAATACCTTCAATGGTCTTACACCTAAAATGAATGGTTTATTGAATCTCGATCGTAGTGATACACATGTTCATGCCAAAAGATATAAGATAGTAATGATAGTACCACCTACTTGTGGCACTGCCACTTAAGTCATATCGGTATAAAATGCATGAAGAAGCTCGATGTTGATGGATCTTTGGACTCACTCATTTTTGAAAGGATTGAGACATGCGAACCATGTTTGTTGGTGGATATGCATGAAGAAACTCTATACAGATGGATCGTTTGGACTCACTTGATTTTGAATCACTTGAGACATGCAAATAATACCACATGGGCAAGATGACTGAAAGCCTCGTTTTCAGTAAAATGGAACAAGAAAGCAACTTGTTGGAAGTAATACATCTTGATGTGCGCAGTCCAATGAGTGCTGAGGCGTGTAGTGGATATCGTTATGTTCTTAATTCACATATGATTTGAGTAGATGTTGAGTATATTTACTTGATGAATCACGAGTCTGAATTATTGAAAGGTTCAGGTAATTTCAGGGTGAAGTTGAAAGATCGTCGTGGCAAGAGGATAAAATATCTATGATATGATCATAGAGATGAATATCTGAATTACGAGTTTGGCACAGAATTAAGACATTGTGGAAATTGTTTCACAACTAATACAGCCTGGAACACCATAGTGTGATGGTGTGTTCGAACATCATAACTGCACCCTATTGGATATGATGCATACCATGATGTCTCTTATCAAATTACCATGATAGTTTATGGGTTAGGCATTAGAGACAACCACTTCACTTTAAATAGGGCACCACGTAATTCCGATGAGGTGACACCGTATGAACTATGGTTTAGAGAAACCTAAGCTATCATTTGTTAAAGGGTTTGGGGCTGCGACGCTTATGTGAAAAGTTTCAGGCTGATAAGCTCGAACCCAAAGCGAATAAATGCATCTTCATAGGACACCGAAAACAGTTGGGTATACCTCCTGTCTCAGATCCGAAAGCAATAAGGGATTGTCTCTAGAATCGGGTCCTTTCTCGAGGAAAAGTTTCTCTCGAAAGAATTGAGTGGGAGGATGGTGGAGACTTGATGAGGTTATTGAACCGTCTCTTCAACTAGTGTGGCAGGGCACAGGGAGTTGTTCCTGTGGCACCTACACCAATTGAAGTGGAAGCTTATGATAGTGATCATGAAACTTCAGATCAAGTCACTACCAAACCTCGTGGGATGACAAGGATGCGTACTACTTCAGAGTGGTACGTAATCCTGTCTTGGAAGTCATGTTGCTAGACAACAATGAACCTACGAGCTATGGAGAAGCGATGGTGGGCTTGGATTCCAAAATGGCTCGAGGCCATATAATCCCAGAGAGGATCCATATTTGAAAACAAAGTGTAGGCTTTGGAAGAACTACTTGATGGTCGTAAGGCTGTTAGGTACATATGGATTTTAAAAGGAAGACGGACAATGATGGTAAGTATCACCATTAAGAAAGCTCGACTTGTCGTTAAGATGTTTTCCGACAAGTTCAAGGAGTTGATTACGATGAGACTTTCTCACTCGTAGCGATGCTAAGAGTCTGTTGGAATTATATTAGCGATTACTGCATTATTTATGAAATCTTGAAGATAGGATATCAAAACATTGTTTCCTTGATGTTTTTTCTTGAGGAAAGGTTGTATGTGATACAACCAGAAGGTTTTGTCAATCCTGAAAGATGCTAACAAGTATGCAAAGCTCCAGCAATCCTTCTAAGGACTGGAGTAAGCATCTCGGAGTTGGAATGTATGCTTTGATGAGATGATCAAAGATTTTGGGTGTATGCAAAGTTTATGAGAAACTTGTATTTCCAAAGAAGTGAGTGGGAGCACTATAGAATTTCTGATGAGTATATGTTGTTGACATATTGTTGATCAGAAATGATGTAGAATTTCTGGAAAGCATATAGGGTTATTTGGAAAGTGTTTTTCAATGGAAAGCCTGGATTAAGCTACTTGAACATTGAGCATCAAGATCTATAAGGATAGATCAAAACGCTTAATGGTACTTTCAAATGAGCACATACCTTGACATGATCTTGAAGGTGTTCAAGATGGATCAGCCAAAGAAGGAGTTCTTGCCTGAGTTGTAAGGTATGAAGTTAAGACTTAAAGCTCGACCACGACAGAAGAAAGACGAAGGACGAAGGTCGTCCCCTATGTTTTTGTCATAGGCTCTATACGGTATGCCATGCTGAGTACCGCACCTGATGTGTGCCTTGCCACATGTCTGGCAAGAGGGTACAAAGGCGATCTAGGAGTAGATCACCAGATAGTGGTCAAAATTATCCTTAGAGGAATAAGGATATGTTTCTCGGTTATGGAGGTGATAAAGAGTTCGACGTAAAGAGTTACGTCGATGCAAGCTTAACACCTATCCGGATAGCTCTGAGTAGAGATACCGGATATGTATAATGGAGCAACAATTTAGAATAGCTCCAAGTAGAACAGTTATTTGGAATGGGTCCAAATGTAGCGTAGTAGTTGCATCTACAAGATGACATAGAGATTTGCGAAGTACATACGGATCTGAATGTTGCAGACCCGTTGACTAAAACCTCTCTCACAAGCATAACATGATCAAACCCAGAACTCTTGGGTGTTAGTCACATGGGGATGTGACCTTGAGTGTTAATCACATAGCGATGTGAACTGGATTATTGACTCTAGTGCAAGTTGGGAGACCGTTGGAAATATGCTCTAGAGGCAATAATAAATTGGCTATTATTATATTTCATTGTTCATGATAATCGTTTATTATCCATGCTAGAATTGTATTGATAGGAAACTCAGATACATGTGTGGATACATAGACAACACCATGTCCCTAGTAAGCCTCTAGTTGACTAGCTCGTTGATCAATAGATGGTTACGGTTTCCTGACCATGGACATTGGATGTCGTTGATAACGGGATCACATCATTAGGAGAATGATGTGATGGACAAGACCCAATCCTAAACCTAGCACAAGATCATGTAGTTCATATGCTAAAGTTTTTCTAATGTCAAGTATCATTTCCTTAGACCATGAGATTGTGCAACTCCCGGATACCGTAGGAGTGCTTTGGGTGTGGCAAACGTCACAACGTAACTAGGTGGCTATAAAGGTACACTACAGGTATCTCTGAAAGTATCTGTTGGGTTGGCACGAATCGAGACTGGGATTTGTCACTCCGTGTAAACGGAGAGGTATCTCTAATGCCTATCATCGTCGTCAGACATTTCCTATATGTTCATAATTCAAAGATTACACTTGTACAATTCAATATATGTACTAAAAAAACTAAATTAGATCATTATTATTCATCATAGGTTGACTATCGGTCTGTTGAGTCTTTTCTTGAAAACTCTCAGCTCACGTGGTGTATATATTCGACCGTCAGTGATGGTCGCTACTTCCTTCGTCCCCGAGTGCATTACAGCAAAATGTCGAGCACACGAGAACGAAGGAGAAGCGACCCCCACGACAACAGTCAGGATTCTTCCTCTTTGACATTTGTAACCGTCGGTGATGGTAGCTACTCCTGTCATTCCAAAGTGCATTACACCAAAATGTCTAGCACCTTGGAATGAAGAAGAAGCTAACCACACCACAACAGTCGGGATTCTTTGTCCTCTCATACATGGTGGAGACTCTCCCTCACTGATTCCTCTCTAACATTTGCAACTGTCGGTGATGGTCGCTCTTCTCTTCCATCCCGTGCATTACCAAAAGGTCTATCACAAGAAAGGATAGGAAGAACGACCCCCACGACAACAGTCGGCATTCTTCTTCTCTCATATATATGGTGGAGTCCCGACAGACTTAAAGTCAACCCGTAATGTCGTTTAATTATATTTCTACAAAATCTGGGCCACTCGCTATTTCCTACATATTCTAGCATAAGTCATGCCAAAATTCACGGAAAAATCGGGCATGACCTTTGCTAAAAGGACATATATCGAGTGCCTGAAATTTGCCAGAATGGAAATTAATCAACACCCCGGCAAAACATAGGCCACTGTGAGGTGTTCCCTGCAAACATAGGCCACTTGGGCAAACACTAGTACTACACAACACTACATATCACATGTGTAAATATCCATCGTACTTGAAAGACCTACATTGAAAATTTTCTATTCCATGAAAATTGTCACATCTACTCATCTACTACTTTACTACATCTATGAAAACATCTAGCACCTTGGAATGAAGAAGAAGCTACGGGGACGACGGCAAGGGTGATGCTGGGTTCCTTGATTTCTACAAAAAAACATTATTATCCTCATTTTAGGACTTAGTAAAACCCTATAAGCTATCAAGTAAATATCCTATTTGAATATAACTTTCTGTCTACTTCTTGAACCATAGAAAGATGCACAAATTTCACAATATAACTTAGAGTTTGATTGCTGAAATTCCTATTACTAAATTTGATACATAAAGATTTGTCATATCGCATTCCAATTCATTTCTATAATTCAAAAAAATTATACCTAAAAAATTACGTTACTAATTTTTTACTAAAATTTTGTACTACTCAATATTTATATCTACCTTCTACAACAAAATTCTAGCTATCTATACTATTCAAAAAACCTACATTCTACAATCAAAGTGTTACATACCTATCTATACTATTCAAAAACCCTACATTCTACAAAATTCTACCTGTCTATACTATTCAAAAAACCTACATTCTACCTATCTATACTATCAACTAAATCTATGGTGGGAGGAGGGGCTGTGGAGGGAGGAGGGGCTGTTGATGGAGGAGGAGGGGCGGCTAGAGGAGGGAGAAGCGAGAGAAGGGATGTGGGGAGGAGGAGAGGCGGCTAGAGGAGGGAGGGGTTGGGCGGAGGAGGGAGGAGAGGCAGCTAGATGAGGGAGGAGGGAGGAGGAAGAGGAGAAGGAGGAGGCTTATCGAGGCCGGAGGATGGCGGCGACGCCAGCAGCAATGCGGCGACGGCGGCGATGGCAGGAGGAGGACGACCGCGATGGTGTGACAGTGAGACAGGAGAGTGAGGAAATGGGCAGGCGGGGGGATAAGGCCGGATTAGCAGTAGCGCCGGCCATGGACCGACACTACTGCTATCTAGTTGGTAGTAGCGCGGTTACCACGGGGGCACTACTACTATAACTAGCCTGCTGTCAACGGTGTGGCATGTATAGTGGTAGCGTGTTTTACTCTCTCTGCGCTACTGATATGCACATAGCAGTTGCGCCCTTTGTGTACATGCGCTACTGCTAATTAGCAGTAGCACCTCCTTTCATGCCTCGCTACTGATATGCTTCTGTGTATAAGGTTTTCCCTAGTAGTGCTAGCTCAAACTAGCCCTCATGCTTGGATACTTTAGGGCTATTTGAGCCCAAACTAGCTCAAACTAACTCTAACCCATGGATCCAAACTGGGCCAAGCCTTTTGGATCCATGGGTTAGAGTTAGTTTGAGTTAGTTTGAGCTAGTTGCATCTAACTCATCCAAAAAAACTATCCCACGCAAGAGGTGCTAATTGGAGCTAGTTCTCCTAGTGCATTTATTGTCAATCTAACCCTGTCATCCAAACACCTCTTTGGTTAGAGTTAGTTTAGGGTTAGTCATGAGTTAGAAACTAACTCTAACCTCCAGCTAAGTTAGAGTATCCAAACAGGGCCTTAGACCTGCACAATACAAGTTTGAATGACTATGTTTACTTGTTTTTAAATATTTTGTCGCGGTTAATAACACACCTTTCCACTTCTTATTTTTAAATATTAGGTTTTTAACAATTTGGTCTTGCACATGTAGGTCCTGATGTCAGAGGTTGTGACCCACTATTCGACCCTTTTTGCATATCGGAAAATGAGTTGTCCATGAATGTCAGTCAAGTCAAGAAACTTACAAAGATTGTTAGGATAAAAAAATTAGCAACAAAAAAACTACAAGATCTTTGTTTGCACAATAGGATGATAATAACTCTTATACATTGTCTTTTTAATTCCTTTACGCCGTTTAAAATCTAGAGAAGATATTTATGCATATCCTTGTTTTCACGCCTTCCCAAAGCAGTTCACTGATGATTACCTCCCAAACCCTATATGGTCATGATGCGAGAAATGTATTCATATAACACCCACGGTTTAATATTGAATTCTTCCTGAAGAGGACGGAGGATGAAAGGCTAATTGGGTTTTGCTATTGCAAACGGTTATTGAGAAAATACCGTTGGCGATGACTCAGGAAACACACACAGTTTCTAGGAATAAACCGTGTTGGATCAATGAACAATCACACGCGACCTTCTCTTGAAAAGTGTTTGCGTTAGGCCACCTTGTGCAAACATTTACCATATAAAAAGTGTGTGTGATGGACAACCCCGATGCCAGACAGTTTCTTCTACGCACCATGTGTGATGCATTCAATAACGCAAATGGTAAAACTGTTAATATCGTCTTCAATGACAATGCTATCAAACACAATTAATGGGGACAATTGTATGTGATGTACATACGAACGAAAACATTTTCCCTGGATTGGCTGTGTGGGATGTACATACGGACGGAAACATACTTCTTGGATTGACTGTGTGGGATGTACAAACGAACGGAAACGTATTCCTTGGATTGACTGTGTGGTATGTACATACGTATGGAAACATTTGTCTGGGACTGACTGTGTGGGATGTACTGTTGAGGAACGTAGTAATTTCTAAAAAATTCCTACGCACACGCAAGATCATGGTGATGCATAGCAACGAGAGGAAGAGTGTTGTCTATGTACCCTCATAGACCGGAAGCGGAAGCGTTAGCACAACGCGGTTGATGTAGTCGTACGTCTTCACGGCTCGACCGATCAAGCACCGAAACTACGGCACCTCCGAGTTCTAGCACACGTTCAACTCGATGACAATCCCCGGACTTCGATCCAGCAAAGTGCCGGGGAAGAGTTCCGTCAGCACGACGGCGTGGTGACGATCTTGATGTTCTACCGTCGCAGGGCTTCGCCTAAGCACGGCTACAATATTATCGAGGATTATGGTCGAGGGGGCACCGCACACGGCTAAGAGAACGATCATGTAGATCAACTTGTGTGTCTAGAGGTGCCCCCTACCGCCGTATATAAAGGAGCATGGGGGGAGGCCAGCCGGCCCTTGGGGCGCGCCAAGGAGGGGGGAGTCCTCCTCCTAGTAGGAGTAGGACTCCCCTTTCCTAGTCCAACTAGGAAGAGAGAAGGGGAATGAAAGAGAGGGAGAGGGAGAGGCCCCTCCCCTAGTCCAATTCAGACTCCTCATGGGAGGGGGCGCGCGACCTCCTGGGCTACTGCCCTCTCTCTCCCCTTAGGCCCACTAAGGCCCAATACTTCCCCGGGGGGTTCCGGTAACCCTTCCGGCACTCCGGTTTTCTCTGAAATCACCCGAAACACTTCCGGTGTCCGAATATAGCCGTCCAATATATCAATCTTTATGTCTCGACCATTTCGAGACTCCTCGTCATGTCCGTGATCATATCCGGGACTCTGAACAACCTTCGGTACATCAAAATATATAAACTCATAATGAAACTGTCATCATAACGTTAAGCGTGCGGACCCTACGGGTTCGAGAACAATGTAGACATGACCGAGACATGTCTCCGGTCAATAACCAATAGCGGAACCTGGATGCTCATATTGGCTCCTACATATTCTACGAAGATCTTTATCAGTCAGACCACATAACAACATACGTTGTTCCCTTTGTCATCGGTATGTTACTTGCCCGAGATTCGATCGTCGGTATCTCAATACCTAGTTCAATCTCGTTACCGGCAAGTCTCTTTACTCGTTCTGTAATACATCATCTTGCAACTAACTTATTAGTTGCATTGCTTGCAAGGCTTAAGTGATGTATATTACCGAGAGGGCCCAGAGATACCTCTCCGACAATCGGAGTGACAAATCCTAATCTCGAAATACGCCAACCCAACAACTACCTTTGGAGACACCTCTAGAGCTCCTTTATAATCACCCAGTTACGTTGTGACGTTTGGTAGCACACAAAGTGTTCCTCTGGTAAACAGGATTTGCATAATCTCATAGTCATATGAACATGTATAAGTCATGAAGAAAGCAATAGCAACAAACTAAACGATCAAGTGCTATGCTAACGAAATGGGTCTAGTCAATCACATCATTCTCCTAATGATGTGATCCCGTTAATCAAATGACAACTCATGTCTATGGTTAGGAAACATAACCATCTTTGATCAATGAGCTAGTCAAGTAGAGGCATACTAGTGACAATCTGTTTGTCTATGTATTCACACATGTATTATGTTTCCAGTTAATACAATTCTAGCATAAATAATAAACATTTATCATGATATAAGGAAATAAATAATAACTTTATTATTGCCTCTAGGGCATATTTCCTTCAGTCTCCCACTTGCACTAGAGTCAATAATCTAGTTCACATCTCCATGTGATTTAACACCAATAGTCACATCCCCATGTGATTAACACCTATAGTTCACATCGACATGTGACCAACACCCAAAGGGTTTACTAGAGTCAATAATCTAGTTCAGATTGCTATGTGATTAACACCCAAAGAGTACTAAGGTGTGATCATGTTTTTCTTGTGAGAGAAGTTTAGTCAACGGGTCTGCCACATTCAGATCCGTAAGTATTTTGCAAATTTCTATGTCAACAATGCTCTGCACGGAGCTACTCTAGTTAATTGCTCCCACTTTAAACATGTATCCAGATTGAGACTTTGAGTCATCTGGATCAGTGTCAAAACTTGCATCGACGTAACCCTTTACGACGAACCTTTTGTCTCCTCCATAATTGAGAAACATATCCTTATTCCATTAAGGATAATTTTGACCAATGTCCAGTGATCTACTCCTAGATCACTATTGTACTCCCTTGCCAAACTCGGGGCAGGGTATACAATAGGTCTGGTACACAGCATGGCATACTTTATAGAACCTATGGCTAAGGCATAGGGAATGACTTTCATTCTCTCTCTATCTTCTGCCGTGGTCGGGTTTTGAGTCTTACTCAACTTCACACCTTGTAACACAGACAAGAACTCCTTCTTTGACTGTTCCATTTTGAACTACTTCAAAATCTTGTCAAGGTATGTACTCATTGAAAAAAAAATATCAAGCATCTTGATCTATCTTTATAGATCTTGATGCTCAATATGTAAGCAGCTTCATCGAGGTCTTTCTTTGAAAAACTCCTTTCAAACTTTCCTTTATGCTTTGCAGAATAATTCTACATTATCTCCGATCAACAATATGTCATTCACATATACTTATCAGAAATGTTGTAGTGCTCCCACTCACTTTCTTGTAAATACAGGCTTCACCACAAGTCTATATAAAACTATATGCTTTGATCAACTTATCAAAGCGTATATTCCAACTCCGAGATGCTTGCACCAGTCCATAGATGGATCGCTGGAGCTTGCATATTTTGTTAGCACCTTTAGGATTGACAAAACCTTCTGGTTGCATCATATACAACTCTTCTTTAATAAATCCATTAAGGAATGCAGTTTTTTTATCCATTTGCCAGATTTCATAAAATGCGGCAATTGCTAACATGATTCAGACAGACTTAAGCATAGATACGAGTGAGAAACTCTCATCGAAGTCAACACCTTGAACTTGTCGAAAACCTTTTGCGACAATTATAGCTTTGTAGATAGTAACACTACTATCATCATCCGTCTTCCTCTTGAAGATCCATTTATTTTTTATGGCTTGCTGATCATCGGGCAAGTCAACCAAAGTCCACACTTTGTTCTCATACATGGATCCCATCTCAGATTTTATGGCCTCAAGCCATTTCGCGGAATCTGGGCTCATCATCGCTTCCTCATAGTTCATAGGCTCGTCATGGTCAAGTAACATGACCTCCAGAACAGGATTACCGTACCACTCTGGTGCGGATCTCACTCTGGTTTACCTAGAAGGTTTGGTAGTAACTTGATCTGAAGTTTACATGATCATCATCATTAGCTTCCTCACTAATTGGTGTAGTAGTCACAGGAACAAATTTCTGTGATGAACTACTTCCCAATAAGGGAGCAGGTACAGTTACCTCATCAAGTTCTACTTTCCTCCCACTCACTTCTTTTGAGAGAAACTCCTTCTCTAGAAAGGATCCATTCTCAGCAATGAATATCTTGCCTTCGGATCTGTGATAGAAGGTGTACCCAACTTTTTCTTTTGGGTATCCTATGAAGATTTACTTCTCCGATTTGGGTTCGAGCTTATCATGTTGAAACGTTTTCACATAAGCATCGCAGTCCCAAACTTTAAGAAACGACAGCTTAGGTTTCTCGCCAAACCACAGTTCATACGGTGTCGTCTCAACGGATTTAGATGGTGCCCTATTTAATGTGAATGTAGCTATCTCTAATGCATAACCCCAAAATGATAGTGGTAATCGGTAAGAGACATCATAGATTGCACCATATCTAATAAAGTATGGTTACGATGTTCAGACACACCATTACACTGTAATGGTGTTCCAGGTGGCGTGAGTAGTTAAACTATTTCACATTGTTTTAACTGAAGGCAAAACTCGTAACTCAAATATTTTACTTCTGCGATCATATCGTAGAAACTTTTATTTTTGTTACGATGATTCTCCACTTCACTCTGAATTTTTTTGAACTTTTCAAATATTTTAGACTTGTGTTTCATCAAGTAGATATACTCATATCTGCTCAAATCATCTGTGAAGATCAGAAAATAATGATACCTGCCGCGAGCCTCAATATTCATTGGACCACATACATCAGCATGTATGATTTCTAACAAGTCTGTTGCTTGCTCCATTGTTCTGGAGAACGGAGACTTAGTCATCTTACCCATGAGGCATGGTTCGCAAGCATCAACTGATTCATAATCAAGTGATTCCAAAAGCCCATCAGCATGGATTTTCTTCATGCGCTTTACACCAATATGACCTAAACGGTAGTGCCACAAATAAGTTGCACTATCATTATTAACTTTGCATCTTTTCGCTTCAATATTATGGAAATGTGTATCACCATGATCTAGATCCAACAAACCATTTTCATTGGGTGTATGACCATAGAAGGTTTTATTCATGTAAACAGAACAACAATTATTCTCTAACTTACATGAATAACCGTATTGCAATAAACATGATCCAATCATATTTATGCTCAACACCAAATAACATTTATGTAGGTTCAACACTAATCCCGAAAGTATAGGGAGTGTGCGATGATGATCATATCAATCTTGGAACCACTTCCAACACACATCGTCACTTCACCCTTAACTAGTCTCTGTTCATTTTGCAACTCCCGTTTTGAGTTACTACTCTTAGCAACTGAACCAGTATCAAATACCAAGGGGTCGCTATAAACACTAGTAAAGTACACAACAATAACATGTATATCCAATATACCTATGTTCACTTTGCCATCCTTCTTATTCGCCAATTACTTGGGGTAGTTCCGCTTCCAATGACAAGTCCCTTTGCAGTAGAAGCACTCACTTTCAGGCTTAGGTCCATACTTGGGTTTTTTTCACTTGAGCAGCAACTTGCTTGCTGTTCTTCTTGAAGTTACCCTTTTCCCCTTTGTCCCTTTACTTGAAACTAGTGGTTTTACCATCAACACTTGATGCTTTTCTTGATTTCTACCTTCGTCGATTTCAGCATCATGAAGAGCTTGGGAATCCTTTCCGTCATCCCTTGCATACTATAGTTCATCACGAAGTTCTACTAACTTGGTGATGGTGACTAGAGAATTCTGTCAATCACTATTTTATCTGGAAGATTAACTCCCACTTGATTCAAGCGATTGTAGTACCCAGACAATCTGAGCACATGCTCACCTCTTGAGCGATTCTCCTCCATCTTTTAGCTATAGAACTTGTTGGAGACTTCATATCTCTCAACTCGGGTATTTGCTTGAAATATTAACTTCAACTCCTAGAACATCTCATATGGTCCATGACGTTCAAAACGTCTTTGAAGTCCCGATTCTAAGCCGTTAAGCATGGTGCACTAAACTATCAAGTAGTCATCATATTGAGCTAGCCAAATGTTCATAACGTCTGCATTTGCTCCTGCATTAGGTCTGTCACCTAGCGGTGCATCAAGGACATAATTCTTCTATGCAGCAATGAGGATAAACCTCAGATCATGGATCCAATCTGCATCTTTGCTACTAACATCTTTCAACTTAGTTTTCTCTAGGAACATATATAATACATAGGGAAGCAACAAAGTGAGCTATTGATCTACAACATAGATATGCTAATACTACCAGGACTAAGTTCATGATAAATTAAAGTTCAATTAATCATATTACTTAAGAACTCCCACTTAGAAAGACATCCCTCTAATGTTCTAAGTGATCACGTGATCCAAATCAACTAAACCATAACCGATCATCACGTGAAATGGAGTAGTTTTCAATGGTGAACATCACTATGTTGATCATATCTACTATATGATTTACGCTCGACCTTTCGGTCTCAGTGTTCCGAGGCCATATCTGCATATGCTAGGCTCGTCAAGTTTAACCTGAGTATTCTGCGTGTGCAAAACTGGCTTGCACCCATTGTAGATGGACGTAGAGCTTATCACACCCGATCATCACGTGGTGTCTGGGCACGACGAACTTTGGCAATGGTGCATACTCAGGGAGAACACTTTTATCTTGAAGTTTAGTGAGAGATCATCTTATAATGCTACCGTCAATCAAAGCAAGATAAGATGCATAAAAGATAAACATCACATGCAATCAATATAAGTGATATGATATGGCCATCATCATCTTGTGCTTGTGATCTCCATCTCCGAAGCACCGTCATGATCACCATCGTCACCGGCGCGACACCTTGATCTCCATCATAGCATCGTTGTCGTCTCGCCAATCTGATGCTTCCACGACTATCGCTACCGCTTAGTGATAAAGTAAAGCATTACAGTGCAATTGCATTGCATACAATAAAGCGACAACCATATGGCTCCTACCAGTTGCCGATAACTCGGTTACAAAACATGATCATCTCATACAATAAAATTTAGCATCATGTCTTGACCATATCACATCACAACATGCCCTGCAAAAACAAGTTAGACGTCCTCTACTTTGTTGTTGCAAGTTTTACGTGGCTGCTATGGGCTTAGCAAGAACCGTTCTTACCTACGCATCAAAACCACAACGATAGTTTGTCAAGTTGGTGATGTTTTAACCTTCGCAAGGACCGGGCGTAGCCACACTCGGTTCAACTAAAGTTGGAGAAACTGACACCCGCCAGCCACCCGTGTGCAAAGCACGTCGGTAGAACCAGTCCCGCGTAAGCGTACGCGTAATGTCGGTCCGAGCCGCTTCATCCAACAATACCGCTGAACCAAAGTATGACATGCTGGTAAGCAGTATGACTTATATCACTCACAACTCACTTGTGTTCTACTCGTGCACAACATCAACGCATAAAACCTAGGCTCGGATGCCACTGTTGGGGAACGTAGTAATTTGAAAAAAAAATCCTACGCACACGCAAGATCATGGTGATGCATAGCAACGAGAGGGGAGAGTGTTGTCTACGTACCCTCGTAGACCGGAAGAGGAAGCGTTAGCACAACGCGGTTGATGTAGTCGTACGTCTTCACGGCTCGACCGATCAAGCACTGAAACTACGGCACCTCCGAGTACTAGCACACGTTCAGCTCGATGACGATCCCCGGACTCCGATCCAGCAAAGTGTCGGGGAAGAGTTCCGTCAGCACGACGGCGTGGTGACGATCTTGATGTTCTACCGTCGCAGGGCTTCGCCTAAGCACCGCTACAATATTATCGAGGATTATGGTGGAGGGGGGCACCGCACACGGCTAAGAGAACGATCACGAAGATCAACTTGTGTGTCTAGAGGTGCCCCCTGCCCCCGTATATAAAGGAGCAAGGGGGGAGGCCGGCCGGCCCTTGGGAAGCGCCAAGGAGGGGGGAGTCCTCCTCCTAGTAGGAGTTGGACTCCCCTTTCCTAGTCCAACTAGGAAGAGAGAAGGGGGAAGGAAAGAGAGGGAGAGGGAGAGGGAAAGAGGGGCTGCGCCCCCTCCCCTAGTCCAATTCGGACTCCTCATGGGAGGGGGCGCGCCATCTCCTGGGCTGCTGCCCTCTCTCTCCCCTCAGGCCCACTAAGGCCCAATACTTCCCCGGGCGGTTCTGGTAACCCTTCCGGCACTCCGGTTTTCTCCGAAATCACCCGAAACACTTCCGGTGTTCGAATATAGCCGTCCAATATATCGATCTTTATGTCTCGACCATTTCAAGACTCCTCGTCATGTCCGTGATCATATCCAGGAGTCCAAACAACCCGCGGCACATCAAAATATATAAACTCATAATGAAACTGTCATCGTAATGTTAAGCGTGCGGACCCTACGGGTTCGAGAACAATGTAGACATGACCGAGACACGTCTCCGGTCAATAACCAATAGCGGAACCTGGATGCTCATATTGGCTCCTACATATTCTACAAAGATCTTTATCGGTCAGACCGGATAACAACATACGTTGTTCCCTTTGTCATCGGCATGTTACTTGCCCGAGATTCGATCGTCAGTATTGTTGGGGATCGTAGCAGAAATTTAAAATTTTCTACGCATCACCAAGATCAATCTATGGAGTAATCTAGCAACGAGGGGAAGGAGAGTGCATCTACATACCCTTGTAGATCGCTAGGATACCCTTTACGACGAACCTTTTGTCTCCTCCATAATTGAGAAACATATCCTTATTCCATTAAGGATAATTTTGACCAATGTCCAGTGATCTACTCCTAGATCACTATTGTACTCCCTTGCCAAACTCGGGGCAGGGTATACAATAGGTCTGGTACACAGCATGGCATACTTTATAGAACCTATGGCTAAGGCATAGGGAATGACTTTCATTCTCTCTCTATCTTCTGCCGTGGTCGGGTTTTGAGTCTTACTCAACTTCACACCTTGTAACACAGACAAGAACTCCTTCTTTGACTGTTCCATTTTGAACTACTTCAAAATCTTGTCAAGGTATGTACTCATTGAAAAAAAAATATCAAGCATCTTGATCTATCTTTATAGATCTTGATGCTCAATATGTAAGCAGCTTCATCGAGGTCTTTCTTTGAAAAACTCCTTTCAAACTTTCCTTTATGCTTTGCAGAATAATTCTACATTATCTCCGATCAACAATATGTCATTCACATATACTTATCAGAAATGTTGTAGTGCTCCCACTCACTTTCTTGTAAATACAGGCTTCACCACAAGTCTATATAAAACTATATGCTTTGATCAACTTATCAAAGCGTATATTCCAACTCCGAGATGCTTGCACCAGTCCATAGATGGATCGCTGGAGCTTGCATATTTTGTTAGCACCTTTAGGATTGACAAAACCTTCTGGTTGCATCATATACAACTCTTCTTTAATAAATCCATTAAGGAATGCAGTTTTTTTTATCCATTTGCCAGATTTCATAAAATGCGGCAATTGCTAACATGATTCAGACAGACTTAAGCATAGATACGAGTGAGAAACTCTCATCGAAGTCAACACCTTGAACTTGTCGAAAACCTTTTGCGACAATTATAGCTTTGTAGATAGTAACACTACTATCATCATCCGTCTTCCTCTTGAAGATCCATTTATTTTTTATGGCTTGCTGATCATCGGGCAAGTCAACCAAAGTCCACACTTTGTTCTCATACATGGATCCCATCTCAGATTTTATGGCCTCAAGCCATTTCGCGGAATCTGGGCTCATCATCGCTTCCTCATAGTTCATAGGCTCGTCATGGTCAAGTAACATGACCTCCAGAACAGGATTACCGTACCACTCTGGTGCGGATCTCACTCTGGTTTACCTAGAAGGTTTGGTAGTAACTTGATCTGAAGTTTACATGATCATCATCATTAGCTTCCTCACTAATTGGTGTAGTAGTCACAGGAACAAATTTCTGTGATGAACTACTTCCCAATAAGGGAGCAGGTACAGTTACCTCATCAAGTTCTACTTTCCTCCCACTCACTTCTTTTGAGAGAAACTCCTTCTCTAGAAAGGATCCATTCTCAGCAATGAATATCTTGCCTTCGGATCTGTGATAGAAGGTGTACCCAACTTTTTCTTTTGGGTATCCTATGAAGATTTACTTCTCCGATTTGGGTTCGAGCTTATCATGTTGAAACGTTTTCACATAAGCATCGCAGTCCCAAACTTTAAGAAACGACAGCTTAGGTTTCTCGCCAAACCACAGTTCATACGGTGTCGTCTCAACGGATTTAGATGGTGCCCTATTTAATGTGAATGTAGCTATCTCTAATGCATAACCCCAAAATGATAGTGGTAATCGGTAAGAGACATCATAGATTGCACCATATCTAATAAAGTATGGTTACGATGTTCAGACACACCATTACACTGTAATGGTGTTCCAGGTGGCGTGAGTAGTTAAACTATTTCACATTGTTTTAACTGAAGGCAAAACTCGTAACTCAAATATTTTACTTCTGCGATCATATCGTAGAAACTTTTATTTTTGTTACGATGATTCTCCACTTCACTCTGAATTTTTTTGAACTTTTCAAATATTTTAGACTTGTGTTTCATCAAGTAGATATACTCATATCTGCTCAAATCATCTGTGAAGATCAGAAAATAATGATACCTGCCGCGAGCCTCAATATTCATTGGACCACATACATCAGCATGTATGATTTCTAACAAGTCTGTTGCTTGCTCCATTGTTCTGGAGAACGGAGACTTAGTCATCTTACCCATGAGGCATGGTTCGCAAGCATCAACTGATTCATAATCAAGTGATTCCAAAAGCCCATCAGCATGGATTTTCTTCATGCGCTTTACACCAATATGACCTAAACGGTAGTGCCACAAATAAGTTGCACTATCATTATTAACTTTGCATCTTTTCGCTTCAATATTATGGAAATGTGTATCACCATGATCTAGATCCAACAAACCATTTTCATTGGGTGTATGACCATAGAAGGTTTTATTCATGTAAACAGAACAACAATTATTCTCTAACTTACATGAATAACCGTATTGCAATAAACATGATCCAATCATATTTATGCTCAACACCAAATAACATTTATGTAGGTTCAACACTAATCCCGAAAGTATAGGGAGTGTGCGATGATGATCATATCAATCTTGGAACCACTTCCAACACACATCGTCACTTCACCCTTAACTAGTCTCTGTTCATTTTGCAACTCCCGTTTTGAGTTACTACTCTTAGCAACTGAACCAGTATCAAATACCAAGGGGTCGCTATAAACACTAGTAAAGTACACAACAATAACATGTATATCCAATATACCTATGTTCACTTTGCCATCCTTCTTATTCGCCAATTACTTGGGGTAGTTCCGCTTCCAATGACAAGTCCCTTTGCAGTAGAAGCACTCACTTTCAGGCTTAGGTCCATACTTGGGTTTTTTTCACTTGAGCAGCAACTTGCTTGCTGTTCTTCTTGAAGTTACCCTTTTCCCCTTTGTCCCTTTACTTGAAACTAGTGGTTTTACCATCAACACTTGATGCTTTTCTTGATTTCTACCTTCGTCGATTTCAGCATCATGAAGAGCTTGGGAATCCTTTCCGTCATCCCTTGCATACTATAGTTCATCACGAAGTTCTACTAACTTGGTGATGGTGACTAGAGAATTCTGTCAATCACTATTTTATCTGGAAGATTAACTCCCACTTGATTCAAGCGATTGTAGTACCCAGACAATCTGAGCACATGCTCACCTCTTGAGCGATTCTCCTCCATCTTTTAGCTATAGAACTCGTTGGAGACTTCATATCTCTCAACTCGGGTATTTGCTTGAAATATTAACTTCAACTCCTAGAACATCTCATATGGTCCATGACGTTCAAAACGTCTTTGAAGTCCCGATTCTAAGCCGTTAAGCATGGTGCACTAAACTATCAAGTAGTCATCATATTGAGCTAGCCAAATGTTCATAACGTCTGCATTTGCTCCTGCATTAGGTCTGTCACCTAGCGGTGCATCAAGGACATAATTCTTCTATGCAGCAATGAGGATAAACCTCAGATCATGGATCCAATCTGCATCTTTGCTACTAACATCTTTCAACTTAGTTTTCTCTAGGAACATATATAATACATAGGGAAGCAACAAAGTGAGCTATTGATCTACAACATAGATATGCTAATACTACCAGGACTAAGTTCATGATAAATTAAAGTTCAATTAATCATATTACTTAAGAACTCCCACTTAGAAAGACATCCCTCTAATGTTCTAAGTGATCACGTGATCCAAATCAACTAAACCATAACCGATCATCACGTGAAATGGAGTAGTTTTCAATGGTGAACATCACTATGTTGATCATATCTACTATATGATTTACGCTCGACCTTTCGGTCTCAGTGTTCCGAGGCCATATCTGCATATGCTAGGCTCGTCAAGTTTAACCTGAGTATTCTGCGTGTGCAAAACTGGCTTGCACCCATTGTAGATGGACGTAGAGCTTATCACACCCGATCATCACGTGGTGTCTGGGCACGACGAACTTTGGCAATGGTGCATACTCAGGGAGAACACTTTTATCTTGAAGTTTAGTGAGAGATCATCTTATAATGCTACCGTCAATCAAAGCAAGATAAGATGCATAAAAGATAAACATCACATGCAATCAATATAAGTGATATGATATGGCCATCATCATCTTGTGCTTGTGATCTCCATCTCCGAAGCACCGTCATGATCACCATCGTCACCGGCGCGACACCTTGATCTCCATCATAGCATCGTTGTCGTCTCGCCAATCTGATGCTTCCACGACTATCGCTACCGCTTAGTGATAAAGTAAAGCATTACAGTGCAATTGCATTGCATACAATAAAGCGACAACCATATGGCTCCTACCAGTTGCCGATAACTCGGTTACAAAACATGATCATCTCATACAATAAAATTTAGCATCATGTCTTGACCATATCACATCACAACATGCCCTGCAAAAACAAGTTAGACGTCCTCTACTTTGTTGTTGCAAGTTTTACGTGGCTGCTATGGGCTTAGCAAGAACCGTTCTTACCTACGCATCAAAACCACAACGATAGTTTGTCAAGTTGGTGATGTTTTAACCTTCGCAAGGACCGGGCGTAGCCACACTCGGTTCAACTAAAGTTGGAGAAACTGACACCCGCCAGCCACCCGTGTGCAAAGCACGTCGGTAGAACCAGTCCCGCGTAAGCGTACGCGTAATGTCGGTCCGAGCCGCTTCATCCAACAATACCGCTGAACCAAAGTATGACATGCTGGTAAGCAGTATGACTTATATCACTCACAACTCACTTGTGTTCTACTCGTGCACAACATCAACGCATAAAACCTAGGCTCGGATGCCACTGTTGGGGAACGTAGTAATTTGAAAAAAAAATCCTACGCACACGCAAGATCATGGTGATGCATAGCAACGAGAGGGGAGAGTGTTGTCTACGTACCCTCGTAGACCGGAAGAGGAAGCGTTAGCACAACGCGGTTGATGTAGTCGTACGTCTTCACGGCTCGACCGATCAAGCACTGAAACTACGGCACCTCCGAGTACTAGCACACGTTCAGCTCGATGACGATCCCCGGACTCCGATCCAGCAAAGTGTCGGGGAAGAGTTCCGTCAGCACGACGGCGTGGTGACGATCTTGATGTTCTACCGTCGCAGGGCTTCGCCTAAGCACCGCTACAATATTATCGAGGATTATGGTGGAGGGGGGCACCGCACACGGCTAAGAGAACGATCACGAAGATCAACTTGTGTGTCTAGAGGTGCCCCCTGCCCCCGTATATAAAGGAGCAAGGGGGGAGGCCGGCCGGCCCTTGGGAAGCGCCAAGGAGGGGGGAGTCCTCCTCCTAGTAGGAGTTGGACTCCCCTTTCCTAGTCCAACTAGGAAGAGAGAAGGGGGAAGGAAAGAGAGGGAGAGGGAGAGGGAAAGAGGGGCCGCGCCCCCTCCCCTAGTCCAATTCGGACTCCTCATGGGAGGGGGCGCGCCATCTCCTGGGCTGCTGCCCTCTCTCTCCCCTCAGGCCCACTAAGGCCCAATACTTCCCCGGGCGGTTCTGGTAACCCTTCCGGCACTCCAGTTTTCTCCGAAATCACCCGAAACACTTCCGGTGTTCGAATATAGCCGTCCAATATATCGATCTTTATGTCTCGACCATTTCAAGACTCCTCGTCATGTCCGTGATCATATCCAGGAGTCCAAACAACCCGCGGCACATCAAAATATATAAACTCATAATGAAACTGTCATCGTAATGTTAAGCGTGCGGACCCTACGGGTTCGAGAACAATGTAGACATGACCGAGACACGTCTCCGGTCAATAACCAATAGTGGAACCTGGATGCTCATATTGGCTCCTACATATTCTACAAAGATCTTTATCGGTCAGACCGCATAACAACATACGTTGTTCCCTTTGTCATCGGCATGTTACTTGCCCGAGATTCGATCGTCAGTATTGTTGGGGATCGTAGCAGAAATTTAAAATTTTCTACGCATCACCAAGATCAATCTATGGAGTAATCTAGCAACGAGGGGAAGGAGAGTGCATCTACATACCCTTGTAGATCGCTAAGCGGAAGCGTTCAAGTGAACGGGGTTGATGGAGTCGTACTTGTCGTGATCCAAATCACCGATTATCCTAGCGCTGAACGGACGGCACCTCCGCGTTCAACACACGTACGGAACGGAGACGTCTCCCACACCTTGATCTAGCAAGGAGGAGGGAGAGGTTGAGGAAGAGAGTCCGACAGCAGCACGACGGCGTGGTGGTGATGGAGTGGAAGTTCTCTGGCAGGGCTTCGCCAAGCTCACGCGGAGGAGGAGAGGTATTGGAGGGGAGGGGCTGCGCCAGGTTCAAGGGTGTGGCCGCCCTCCCACCCCTCCACTATTTATAGGTGGGGAGAGAGGGGGCCGCCCCCCCTAGATCCCATCTAGGGTTGGGGGCGGCGGCCAAGGGGGGGAGGAGTGCCTCCCAAGTCAAGTGGATGCCCTCCCCCTTAGGGTTTCCCCTCTCCCATGCGCATGGGCCTTGGGGGGGGGGCTGGTGCCCTTAGCCCATTAAGGTTAGGGCGCCCCCTACAGCCCATGCTGCTATATTGGATGTGGTGGAACATTTTCCGGACCTCCGGAATCCTCCGGAACATTCCGGAAGCTTCCCGGTACAATACCGGAAAAAACCGAACTTTTCCCGGAACCCGAACAACAACTTTCCATATATAAATCTTTACCTCCGGACTATTCTGGAACTCCTCGTGACATCCCGGATCTCATCCGGGACACCGAACAACATTCGGTAATCACATACAAGTCTTCCTAATAACCCTAGCATCATCGAACCTTAAGTTTGTAGAACCTACGGGTTCGGGAACCATGGAGACATGACCCGGACAACTCTCCGACCAATAACCAATAGCGGGATCTGGATACCCATGTTGGCTCCCACATGTTCCACGATGATCTCATCGGATGAACCATGGTGTCGAGGATTCAATCAATCCCGTATTCAATTCCCTTTGTCCAGCGGTATTGTACTTGCCCGAGATTCGATCGTCGGTATCCCGATACCTTCTTCAATCTCGTTACCGGCAAGTTTCTTTACTCATTCCGCAACACATCATCCCGTGATCAACTCCTTGGTCACATTGTGCACATTATGATGATGTCCTACCGAGTGGGCCCAGAGATACCACTCCGTTTACACGGAGTGACAAATCCCAGTCTCAATTCGTGCCAACCCAACAGACACTTTCGGAGATACCTGTAGTGTACCTTTATAGCCACCCAGTCACCCAGTTATGTTGTGACGTTTGGCACACCCAAAGGACACCTACGGTATCCGGGAGTTGCACAATCTCATGGTCTAAGGAAATGATACTTGACATTAGAAAAGCTTTAGCAAACGAACTACACGATCTTGTGCTAGGCTTAGGATTGGGTCTTGTCCATCACATCATTCTCCTAATGATGTGATCCCGTTATGAACGACATCCAATGTCCATGGTCAGGAAACCGTAACCATCTATTGATCAACGAGCTAGTCAACTAGAGGCTTACTTGGGACATGGTGTTGTCTATTTATCCACACATGTATCTGAGTTTCCTATCAATACAATTCTAGCATGGATAATAAACGATTATCATGAACGATGAAATATGATATAATAATAACTAATTTATTATTGCCTCAAGGGCATATTTCCAACAGTCTCCCACTTGCTCTAGTGTCAATAATCTAGTTCTCATCGCCATGTGATTAACACTCACAGGTCACATCGCCATGTGACCAACATCCAAAGAGTTTACTAGACTCAATAATCTACTTCACATCACTATGTGGTTCACACTCAATGAGTTCTGGGTTTGATCATGTTATGCTTGTGAGAGAGGTTGTAGTCAACGGGTCTTGCCATATTCAGATCCCTATGTATTTCGGAAAACTTTATGTCATATTGTAGATGCCGCTACCACGTTCCACTTGGAGCTATTCCAAGTTGTTGCTCCATTATACGCATCCGGTATCTTCACTCGGAGCTATCCGGCTAGGTGTTAAGTTTGCATCGACGTAACTCTTTACGTCGAACTCTTTATCACCTCCGTAACCGAGAAACATTTCCTTATTCCTCTAAGGATAATTTTGACTGCTATCTGGTGATCCACTCCTAGATCACCTTTGTACCCTCTTGCTAGGCATGTGGCAATGCACACATTAGGTGCGGTACTTCAGCATGGCATACCGTATAGAGCCTATGACAAGAGCATAGGGGACAACCTTCATCCTTCTTCTTTCTTCTGCCGTGGTCAAGCTTTGAGTCTTACTCAACTTCACACCTTACAACTTAGGTAAGAACCCCTTGTTTGACTGATCTATTTTGAACTCCTTCAAAAACATGTCAAGGTGTGCGTTCTTTGAAAGTATCATCAGACGTCTTGATCTATTTCTATAGATCTTGATGCCCAATATGTAAGCAGCTTTATCCAGGTCTTCCTTTGAAAATCACTCTTCAAACAACTGTTTATGCTTTCCAGAAATTCTACATCATTTCGGATCAACAATATGTCATCCACATATACTTATCAGAAATGTTGTAGTGCTCCCACTCACTTTCTTGTAAATACAAGTTTCTAACAAACCTTGTATAAACCTAAAAGCTTTGATCACTCCATCAAAACATATATTTCGATTCCGAGATGCTTGCTCTAGTCCATAGATGTCTAACAAACGACAACTTTGGTTTCTTGCCAAACCAATGTTCATACGGCGTCGTCTCAACGGACTTATATGGTGTCCTATCTAAAGTGAATGCAACTGTCTCTAATGCATAACCTCAAAATAATAGCGGTAGATCGGTAAGAGACATTATAGATCACACCATATCTCATAAGGTTCGATTACGACGTCCGGACACACCATTACCCTGTGGTATTCCAGGTGGCTTCAACTGTGAAACAATTCCACAATGTCTTAAGTGTTTGCCAAACTCATAACTCAGAAATTCTCATTGATCAGATCGTAGGAATTTGATCTTCTTGTTATGATGATTCTTAACTTCACTCTGAAATCGCTTGAACTTTTCAAATGTTTCAGACTTGTGCTTCATTAAGTAAATATACCTATATCTACTCAAATCTTCAGTGAAGATGAGAAAATAGCGATATCCACTGCACGCTTCAATTCTCATTGGATCACACACATCTGCATGTATGATTTCCAACAAGTCACTTGCCCGTTTCATTGTACGTGAAAACGAGGTCTTAGTCATCCTGCCCTTGAGGCATGGCTCGCATGTGTCAAGCGATTCAAAATCAAGTGACTCCAAACATCCATCGACATGGAGTTTCTTCATGCATCTTACGCCAATATGACCTAAGCGGCAGTGCCACAAGAAAGTGGTACTATCATTATTAACTCTACATCTTTTGGCGTGAACATGTGTATTACCATGACCGAGATTCAATGAACCATTCACATAGGGTGCATGACCATGAAAGGTATTATTCATGTAAACACAATAACCATTATTCTCTAACTTAAATGAATAACTGTATTGCAATGAACATGATCTAATCATATTCATGCTCAACGTAGACACCTGATAACATTTATCTAGGTTCAATACTAATCCCGAAGGCAGATGGAGCGTGCGATGGTGATCTCATCAACTTTGGAAACACTTCCAACACCCATCGTCACCTCGCCCTTAGCCAGTCCCCGTTTAGTCCGTAGCTTTTGCTTCAAGTCACCAATAATAGCAACTGAACCGGTATCCAATACCCAGGTGCTACCAGGAGTACTAGTGAGGTACACATTAATAACACGTATATACTTCGTTGAAGTTGCCAGCCTTCTTATCTACCATGCATTTGGGGTAATTCTGCTACCAGTGACCGCTCCCCTTACAATAGAAGCACTTAGTCTCGGGTTTGGGTTCAACCTTGGGTTCCTTCACTGGAGCGGCAACTGGTTTGCCATCCATGAAGTTTCCCTTCTAGCCCTTGCCCTTCTTGAAACCAGTGGTCTTGTTAGACCATCAACACCTGATGCTCCTTCTTGATTTCTACCTTTTGCGGTCTTAAGCACCGTGAACAGCTCCGGGATCAACTCCATCCCTTGCATGTCATAGTTCATCACGAAGATCTAGTAGCTTAGTGATAGTGGCTAGAGAACTCTATCAATCACTATCTTATTTGGAAGTTTAACTCCCACTTGATTTAAGTGATTGTAGCACCCAGACATTCTGAGCACATGCTCACTAGCTGAGCTATTCTCCTCCATCTTGTTGGCAAAAGAACTTGTCAGAGGTATCACACCTCTCAACACGGGCATGAGCCTGAAATCCCAATTTCAGCTCTTGGAACATCTCATATGTTCTATGGCGTTCAAAACGTCATTGGAATCCCGATTCTAAGCCGTAAAGTATGGTGCACTAAACTATCAGGTAGTCATTAGAATGTGTCTGTCAGGTGTTCACAACATCCACAGACGACGTTGTAGGGGTTTGCACATCGAGCGGTGCATCAAAGACGCAAGCCTTCTGTGTAGCAGTGAGGACACTCCTCGGACTACGGACCTAGTCCGCATCATTGCTTACAATATCTTTCAACTTAATCTTTCTCTAGGAACGTATTGAAACAGGGAGCTACAACGTGAGCTATTTATCTACAACATATTTGCGAAGACAATTTAGACTATGTTCATGATAATTGAGTTCATCTAATCAAATTAATTTAATGAACTCCCACTCAGATAGACATCCTAGAAGTCATCTAAGTGAAACATGATCCGAATCGACTAGGCCGTGTCTGACCATCACGTGAGACGGACTAGTCATCAACGGTGAACATCTCATGTTGATCGTATATTCTATACGGCTCATGTTCGACCTTTCGGTCTTCCGTGTTCCGAGGCCATGTCTGTACATGCTAGGCTCGTCAAGTCAACCTAAGTGTTTCGCATGTGTCCCGAGGCCATGTCCGTACATGCTAGGCTCGTCAAC
Source organism: Triticum monococcum (assembly GCA_034509565.1). Lineage (NCBI taxonomy): Eukaryota > Viridiplantae > Streptophyta > Magnoliopsida > Poales > Poaceae > Triticum > Triticum monococcum. The sequence goes on along the minus strand of CM067843.1, from coordinate 744,229,645 downwards.
ACCCGTTGTATTCGAACGTTAGAATCTATCACACCCGATCATCACGTGGTGCTTCGAAACAACGAACCTTCGCAACGGTGCACAGTTAGGGGGAACACTTTTCTTGAATTTTAGTGAGGGATCATCTTATTTAAGCTACCGTCGTTCTAAGAGAATAAGATGTAAAACATGATAAACATCACATGCAATCAAATAGTGACATGATATGGCCAATATCATTTTGCTCCTTTTGATCTCCATCTTCGGGGCTCCATGATCATCGTTGTGACCGGCATGACACCATGATCTCCATGACCATGATCTCCATCATCGTGTCTTCTTGAAGTTGTCTCGTCATCTATTACTTCTACTACTATGGCTAACGCTTTAGCAATAAAGTAAAGTAATTACATGATGTTTAAGTTGACACGCAGGTCATAAATAAATTAAGACAACTCCTATGGCTCCTGCCGGTTGTCATACTCATCGACATGCAAGTCGTGATTCCGATTACAAGAACATGATCAATCTCATACATCACATATATCATTCATCACATCCTTTTGGCCATATCACATCACAAGGCATATGCTGCAAAAACAAGTTAGACGTCCTCTAATTGTTGTTGCAAGTTTTTACGTGGCTGCTATAGGTTTCTAGCAAGAACGTTTCTTACCTACGCCAAAACCACAACGTGATATGCCAATTTCTATTTACCCTTCATAAGGAACCTTTTCATCAAATCCTATCCGACTAAAGTGGGAGAGACAGACACCCGCTAGCCACCTTATGCAACTAGTGCATGTCAGTCGGTGGAACCAGTCTCACGTAAGAGTACATGTAAGGTCGGTCCAGGCCACTTCATCCCATGATGCCGCCGAATCAAGATAAGACTAGTAACGGCAAGTAAATTGACAATATTGACGCCCACAACTGCTTTGTGTTCTACTCGTGCATAGAAACTACGCATAGACCTAGCTCATGATGCCACTGTTGGGGATCGTAGCAGAAATTTAAAATTTTCTACACATCACCAAGATCAATCTATGGAGTAATCTAGCAACGAGGGGAAGGAGAGTGCATCTACATACCCTTGTAGATTGCTAAGTGGAAGCGATCAAGTGAACGGGGTTGATGGAGTCGTACTCGTCGTGATCCAAATCACAGGTGATCCTAGCGCCGAACGGACGGCACCTCCGCGTTCAACACACGTACGGAACGGAGACGTCTCCCACGCCTTGATCCAGCAAGGAGGAGGGAGAGGTTGAGGAAGAGAGTCCAACAGCAGCACGACGGCGTGGTGGTGATGGAGTGGCAGTTCTCCGGCAGGGCTTCGCCAAGCTCACGCGGAGGAGGAGAGGTATTGGAGGGGAGGGGCTGCGCCAGGTTCAAGGGTGTGGCCGCCCTCCGACCCCTCCACTATTTATAGGTGGGGAGAGAGGGGGCCGGCCCCCCTAGATCCCATCTAGGGTTGGGGCGGTGGCCAAGGGGGGGAGGAGTGCCTCCCAAGTCAAGTGGAGGCCCTCCCCCTTAGGGTTTCCCCTCTCCCATGCGCATGGGCCTTGGGGGGGGGGGGCTGGTGCCCTTGGCCCATTAAGGTTAGGGCGCCGCCTACAGCCCATGCTGCTATATTGGACGTGGTGGAACATTTTCCGGACCTCCGGACCCCTCCGGAATCCTCCGGAAGCTTCCCGGTACAATACCGTAAAAAACCAAACTTTTCCCGGAACCCGAACAACAACTTTCCATATATAAATCTTTACCTCCTCGTGACGTCCGGGATCTCATCCGGGACTCCGAACAACATTCAGTAATCACATACAAGTCTTCCTAATAACCCTAGCGTCATCGAACCTTAAGTGTGTAGACCCTACGGGTTCGGGAACCATGCAGACATGACCGAGACAACTCTCCGGCCAATAACCAACAGCAGGATCTGGATACCCATGTTGGCTCCCACATGTTCCATGATGATCTCATCGGATGAACCACGATGTCGAGGATTCAATCAATCCCGTATTCAATTCCCTTTGTCCAGCGCTATTGTACTTGCCCGTGATTCGATCGTCGGTATCCCGATACCTTGTTCAATCTCGTTACCGGCAAGTCTCTTTACTCGTTCCGTAACACATCATCCCGTGATCAACTCCTTGGTCACATTGTGCACATTATGATGATGTCCTACCGAGTGGGCCCAGAGATACCTCTCCGTTTACACGGAGTGACAAATCCCAGTCTCGATTCGTGCCAACCCAAGAGACACTTTCGGAGATACCTATAGTGTACCTTTATAGCCACCCAGTTATGTTGTGACGTTTGGCACACCCAAAGCACTCCTACGGTATCCGGGAGTTGCACAATCTCATGGTCTAAGGAAATGATACTTGACATTAGAAAAGCTTTAGCAAACAAACTACACGATCTTGTGCTAGGCTTAGGATTGGGTCTTGTCCATCACATCATTCTCCTAATTATGTGATCCCGTTATCAACGACATCCAATGTCCTTGGTAAGGAAACCATAACCATCTATTGATCAACGAGCTAGTCAACTAGAGGCTTACTAGGGACATGGTGTTGTTTATTTATCCACACATGTATCTGAGTTTCCTATCAATACAATTTTAGCATGGATAATAAACGATTATCATGAACAATGAAATATGATATAATAATAACTAATTTATTATTGCCTCTAGGGCATATTTCCAACATTCTCCCAGTTGCACTAGAGTCAATAATCTAGTTCACATCGCCATGTGATTAACACTCACAGGTCACATCGCCATGTGACCAACATCCAAAGAGTTTACTAGACTCAATAATCTAGTTCACATCACTATGTGGTTCACACTCAATGAGTTCTGGGTTTGATCATGTTATGCTTGTGAGAGAGGTTGTAGTCAACGGGTCTTGCCATATTCAGATCCCTATGTATTTCGCAAAACTTTATGTCATATCGTAGATGCTGCTACCACGTTCCACTTGGAGCTATTCCAAATTGTTGCTCCATTATACGCATCCGGTATCTTCTCTCAGAGCTATCCGGATAGGTGTTAAGTTTGCATCGACGTAACTCTTTATGTCGAACTCTTTACCACTGTGTTCTTGAGCTAGCTATGGGGCATGAGGAGCTCCAAAAAGCCGAATCCTTCCCCTGGTCGCCTCGGGCCTCCTTTTATAGAAAAAGGGGTTGCCATAGTGGTACACCGGAGGTGGAAAGGGTATAGTCATGCGAGGTTATCCCTCGCATTACATGAAAAGGTGCATTTAATGTGTCTTGCTTAGGTGTCCTTTCTTTATCGGGGACGGGGGAGAAACCTGTCTCGTCCATCACCGCTCCTTCTTGTGTTGACACACGCCCTGGCCAGCGATGCCTGTGATGCCATGTAGGTAGGCAGGCAGCTGAGGTGGCACACTGGTGGGTCTTCACGAAGATCTGCATGCCGCCACGCAGGCGCCTGCCCAGCTGGTTGGGTTGGCAGCTGCATGCATGCGGTGGTGGAGGTTTAGTCGGCGTGGGCCTGATGGTGGCCCTGCGGGTGTCCTCGGCAAGGGCCTTGCCGGGGCCCCGGCAAGGGTCTAGCCGAGGCGCCTGCTGTCATCCCCGGCAAGGTGCTTGTCAGGGGCCTTGTGGTCTTCCTCGGTTGGGATCCCGCCAAGGGTTGTCGTCTCCTTAGTGCGTATCTGATCTTGAATGTCTTCACAAAGATCTGCATGCCGCCACGGGGATGTCTCTCGAATCCTTGCCCTTTGGGGGCAGTGGAATCAAGGGTGATTTGCTTCATAGGCGCGGGACAAGTCGCCACGGCAAGGGTCTTGCCGGGGCTGCTAGAACTATCTCCCGGCAAGGATCTTGCCGGGGGAGTCCGTTTCGTCCCCTTTGCTCTTCGTGGTCTTGGCCTTGGTGTCGTTCTAGTTCTCTTGAGCTTCGGTCTTACCCTGGCTCACCTCCCTTGCCTTGCTTGGTGTGGTGGTGCCCGTGGCTCAGACTGCCCGTGCACAGTTATAGGGGTACAAAAAGTGTACCCCTCTTTTTGTACACCGACAGGAGCCCCCGGGCCTGGGCCACACATAAGCGCAACGCGTTGTTGGGCTAGGCCCAAAAATGGTGCGCGGGCAGGTGGGGCGGTTTTTATCGCGGTAAGATTCTTCGCGCGCTGCGCTTCCCACGATCCCCGCGTGTGGTGCGGCATGGGGGGGTGCGTGTGACATGGGCAGCATGCATGGGGTTGGTTCCCGCGGGCATGCGTCAGACCACAGTTAATGTGAACGGAGGCGGCCCGTGTTTTCCCCCATAAAAAAGGAATAACCGCGGGCGCGCTGCTCACTTTCTCCTCTTTCCTCGTGCCTTTTCCAATCTCAGAGCCGCCGTTTCCTCTCTTCCTTCCTTCCTAAGCTTCCGCCATCACCCGCCATCGTTGCTTCGCCATCCCCCTTCCTCAGCCCTCTAAACTTCTTGGCCACCATGGCGCCCAAATCCGTCAAGGGCAAGGGGGTGGCTAAGGGCGCTGGGACTGTGGAGCCGCCGGAGTGCGCGCTGTCGGGGGACCGGACGAAGTCCGCCTTTTTCTTCCCCTCGACGGTTGATGTTCATGAGCTCCAGGCCTCCTTCAGGCCCCTATGGGGAGCGAAGACGGGGGGAGAGAATTCGGGACACCCGGTGACGCGCGTCATTCCTGCTGCTTGCGCCGATCCTGCTCCAAATCGGTATCCCTTTTTCGTCGATTATATTTCTTGCGGGTTATGCCCCCTTTCTCCGATTTCTTCTGCGACATTATGCACACCTTCGGCTTTCGCCTCTTGGATTTTACTCCGAATGCGGTGGCGTGCATGGCTTTCTTCGCGCATCTTTGCGAAGGCTTTGCCGGGGTGCAGCCCAACACGACGCTCTTCCGCCATTATTCCTTCCCGCGGATCCAGCCGGGAGGTGCCGTCTCTGGTTGCGTTACCTGGATCCCAAGATCCAAGGGGGCGTACCCGGACAGTGCCGTGAAGGAGAGGTGGGAGGAATGGCGTGGCCGGTGGTGCTGGATTGAGGATGAAGACCCGCCGGAATTCTGCAAGGTCCGCCGAGTGCCGCCGGTCCGCGACAGCGATTGGAGCGATGTCGACGTCGCCGACGGGAGGCTCACTGTCGCCACCACCAGGATTCTCCGGCTCACCCGGGCTGGACTCACCCTTGAGATGATCCGGGCGGACTTCATTCTTCGCCGGATCGCCCTGTTGCACAACAAGGGGAGGCCAGCCTGGCTTTTTACGAATCCGGCTGACATTATGCGACTCCGCCCTGGCCTCGACCACAATTTCACGGTGTTGGCGCATGCCCACTTCTGCCAGCGGCTTTTCCAGCTTGATGTGGGTCGCGATGGCGAGGTCAAACGGTCCGGCAAGGCCGCGAGGGCTACCGCAAAGGTTGGCAAGGCCCTCAAGGGGCCATTTTTCAAGCTGCCAGCGGGGGTGGTCCCGTTGTGCAACAATTCACGTCGGTCCGAGATCATCGCCATGATGCCGGACTGTAATGCGCATGGCCCTGTCCCGAGCTGGAAGGAGCCAAAGGACGCAGATGTGCATCAATTCTTTGACACCCTGATCGAGGTGTACGTCAATGCTGACGCCGAGCTGTGGCTTGTCATGGACACCACCCAGGCAGAGCTGGACTACATCGCCACTAGGGCGAGGGAGGCACAGCTTGCCATGGAGGCCGGCAGCGCCAGGGGTGTGGAGGACAAGGCCGCAATGGCTGCGGAGGAAGAGGAGCTCACCCGGTGGCCGGCGGTCACCGAGGAGGTCAGCAGCGCCGACACTAGAGCTCCGGTTGTCGAAGACGCGGCCGATGAGTCATCGTCGGAGGAGGACGTGGCGGCGGGCTCGACGCCAACCAGGGGAAGAGGGCGAGTCCTGCGGCGGGCTGGCTCCGGCGATCCGGTCCGGCCCGGCAGGGCTACGCGACCTCAATTGACCCTGGAGGGGTCTGGGCGTCACACGAGGGCCACGATAGCCAAAAGGCTGGCGAAGGCCGCTGAGAAGAAGAAGACAACAACCCCTTCCTCATCTGGGCGCGCACAAACCCCGTCGTCTTTGCCTCCTTCGGCAGATGTCGACTCGGATGTTGACGCAGAGGTCACTTTTGATCTCGGGCCTCTTAGCCCGAAGAGGAAAAGGAAAGTGGTGGAGGAAGAGGAGATAGATGACGAGTAAGTATTCCGTTCCTTACTGCCATTTCCATTCCTCTGAATTAAGTCATTCATCTCGATCCGTTTTTGCTTTCGCAGGGATGCAGAGACATTGGCCTAGAGGGTGAAGAGGGCCAAGGCCTTAGCGGGCGGCCAGCCCCCGGCCAGTGCTTCAGAGTCGCCACTGGTGGTGCCGAGCAGCCCGGACAGCAGGCCCCAGCACAGCCCCGAGCGTAAGTTCGTCACCCTCCTCTTATCGACACGTGGTAGGCGTTTGATGCTATGGTGTTGACCTTGTCGGGTTTGCAGGAGGGGAGCGGCAGCAGGAGGAGCCGCAGAGGGCTACCCCCAACACACCACCCCCATCGATTATGCCATCACGAGAGGCGTCCCCGGCAAGGGCATCAAGCACGGAGCCCACACCCATGGAGGAAGAGGGGAACTTGGGCGCTGGTGACTCTGCCACGGCGCCGAATGCTGGCGGGGAGGGGACTTCTGCTTCACAGCCTGGCACTAGTGAGTCGCCTATCCTCCGTCTCTATTTTCCCTCATTCTTTTTCTTGGCCTCAATGCTCCCATTACTACCCAGGCCCTCCTTCAATAGGTATGGAGGACGTGGATACTGTTGTTGGGAATATTGTTGAGGAGGCCGCCAGGGATGCTGATGAGGTCGCTGCTGATGAGGCCGCCAAGGATGCTGCCGAGGACACCGCTGCGGGGGCCGCCACTACGACCGGCGAGGCTTCTGCCGAGGGCGCCAACGGTGGGCCTGCCGGGGAAGCCGGCAAGGCCACTGCCGAGGAAGAGGTGGTTGATGATCAGCCTCCCTCCTCCTCAACCTCGGGCCCCGGCAGATATCTGAAGGTGGGCGACGATCTTTTCATCCATCTCCTAGGGGCGTCAAGTTCCCGAGCGCCCGCCGAAGGGGAAGTCTTTGACGGCGAGGTGCTTGCCGCCACCGGGCTCGAGGTTGTCGATGAGCCGGGTGTTGGCGGCGATGGTTCTCCAGAAGAGCAGCTTTTTCGCGCTATGGGGGCCAACTTTTGAAAACTCCAGGCGCTCTACCGTGTCCGTCTGGACAAGGTTAAGTCCAGGACGGCAACGGTGGACCAGGCGGAGGTGGATTTCAAGGCGCACGTTGCTGAGACGCAGACCTGGTTCCACCAGACTCGTGAGGAGCAGAGGGCCTTTCAGGAGGAATTGGCCAAGCACAATGTCGAGCTCACCATGAAGATGTCTGACATCGAGAAGGCCCAGGAAAAGGCGGCGAACTTGGCTGCCGCGGCCGAGGCCGTCCGGAACCAGCATCAAGCCGCACTGGATTCCCATGAAGAGGACCTCAGCGTGCATGAGGTGAAGCTTGCCGCAGCGCTCCGTGGCAAGGATGAGGAGCTCGAGGCCCTTGTCGCGCGGCAGACTCGCGAGCTGGAGCAGAGGCACAAGGAGGCACTCGATGCCCAGGCTCTGGCCCATGCCGGCAAAGTAAGGGAGTTGGAGGTGGAGCGGGACGAGCTGAAGGAGCAGACCCTCAAGCTGTCCAACGAGAAGAGCACACTCAACAGCGCCTTGGTAGAAGCGCAAGGAGCGGTCATCAGCAGGACTGGGGAGCTCTCCGAAGCGCAAAACTCCATCAGAGATCTCAAGCTGAAGCTGGAGGATCTCAAAAAGATGTTGTCGGAGAGCAGGGCTCGGGAGGAGACCTTGAACAGGAGCCTGGAGGAGGAGAAGCAACTACGGGCGGACGAGGCCGCCTCTCACCAGGAATATGTGGTGGGTGAGAACAGATGGATCAGCCGTCTGGAGGACGTCACCGGCAGGGTCACCTCGCAGTTGGCCACCATGGGGATGCCAAACGTGAGGTATGCCCCTGAGCGCAGCAGGACCGTCAATGCCAAGCTGACCCAGTTCTTCGAGGGCGTCCTTGGAGCCTTGGCTTATCTTCACTCCATCAGAGCGGCCATGTTGGCCGGGGAAGCCTGGCGACTTTGGCGGGGGGTCATGACCAATGTCCTCACCAAGATGGCGTACTGGAATCCCGACCTCGACTTCGGTGCTGCGATGGATAGCTTGCCGGATGGTATTGACCTCATGGTGCACAAGGAGCGCATCAAGCCCGTCATCAGCAGCATCGACGAAATCAAGAGGGTGGAAGGCCAGCGCCAGGATTAGGCATCCCGTTCTTCACCGCCGCTGCAGGTTCACGACCAAGACAAATTTCATCTTTAGTTAGAACCGCAGAAATGATGTGATGTAATATAAGTCTGCAGTACTTTTGGAATTATGCATGCTATGTTCCTGTTTGTTGCCTCTTTGTACGTCCACCCTACGCCAGCTGGGTAAGCTTGCCGGCGCGGAAACCCAAGGTGGCGTCTTGGGGACGGGTCCCCATTGGCCTGTCGGGTGAGCGTGCTGCCGGGTGAGCCACCTTACCACCTTTGACGCAGCCGCTTGAACTGTCCAGTTTGACTCGAGTCAGAGTCGAGAGCCTTGCCAATTGCGGAAGTCTACCCTACCGTTTTCAACGCAGCCATTTGAACTATTGAGCGGACTCGAAACAGAACAAAGGCATTGCCGATCGGGGAAGGCCCCATTTGCGTACAGGTTTCTTTTTGTACAAAGAATGATAGCTCCGAGGATAATAACATTATATAATAGAATGGAAATATCCGGGGTCCAATGTAACTTAGCTTCTGTTTGTAGTCGCTCGAGCACTGATCTTCCGGCCTCCTTCCCTCTCCAAGAGCCACGAAGACGAAGGAGTGCTGGGCTGATTGCTAGAGCCGATTCTCACAACTATGCCCCGTACCTGGCGCGCCAAAGATGTCGGTGGGAACGACACCTATGGGATCACAAGAATCCCTACTATGGTTAGCGGGGCGCGGGGTCGTGAGAAGAGCGGATCTAACAGGTAGCACACGGTTCGTTTATCCAGGTTCGGGCCGCGAGGATGCGTAAAACCCTACTCCCGCTTTAGTGGATTGTATATCTGTGTTCTTGAGCTAGCTATGGGGCGTGAGGAGCTCCAAAAAGCCGAATCCTTCCCCTGGTCACCTCGGGCCTCCTTTTATAGAAAAAGGGGTTGCCACAGTGGTACACCGGAGGTGGAAAGGGTACAGTGATGCAAGGTTATCCCTCGCATTACATGACAAGGTGCATTTAATGTGTCTTGCTTAGGTGTCCTTTCTTTATCGGGGACGGGGGAGAAACCTGTCTCGTCCATCGCCGCTCCTTCTTGTGTTGACACACGCCCTGGCCAGCGATGCCTGTGATGCCATGTAAGTAGGCAGGCAGCTGAGATGGCACAGTGGTGGGTCTTCACGAAGATCTGCATGCCGCCACGCAGGCGCCTGCCCAGCTGGTTGGGTTGGCAGCTGCATGCATGCGGTGGTGGAGGTTTAGTCGGCGTGGGCCTGATGGTGGCCCTGCGGGTGTCCTCGGCAAGGGCCTTTCCGGGGCCCCGGCAAGGGTCTGGCCGAGGTGCCTCCTGTCATCCCTGGCAAGGTGCTTGTCGGGGGCCTTGTGGTCTTCCTCGGCTGGGATCCCGCCAAGGGTTGTCGTCTCCTTAGTGCGTATCGGATCTTGAATGTCTTCACAAAGATCTTCATGCCGACACGGGGATGTCTCCAGAATCCTTGGCCTTTGGGGGCAGTGGACTCAAGGGTGATTTGCTCCATAGGCGCGGGACGAGTCGCCGTGGCAAGGGTCTTGCCGGGGCTGCTAGAACTGTCTCCCGGCAAGGATCTTGCCAGGGGAGTCCGTTTCGTCCCCTTTGCTCTTCGTGGTCTTGGCCTTGGCGTCGTTCTAGTTCTCTTGAGCTTCGGTCTTACCCTGGCTCACCTCCCTTGCCTTGCTTGGTGTGGTGGTGCCTGTGGCTCAGACTGCCCGTGCATAGTTACAGGGGTACAAAAAGTGTACCCCTCTTTTTGTACACCGACAGGTCGTTCTAAGCAAATAAGATGTAAAACATGATAAACATCACATGCAATCAAATAGTGACATGATATGGCCAATATAATTTTGCTCCTTTTGATCTCCATCTTCGGGGCTCCATGATCATCGCTGTCACCGACATGACACCATGATCTCCATCATCATGATCTCCATCATCGTGTCTTCTTGAAGTTGTCTCGTCATCTATTACTTCTACTACTATGGCTAACGCTTTAGCAATAAAGTAAAGTAATTACATGACGTTAGTTGAAACGCAGGTCATAAATAAATTAAGACAACTCCTACGGCTCCTGCCGGTTGTCATACTCATCGACATGCAAGTCATGATTCCTATTACAAGAACATGATCAATCTCATACATCACATATATCATTCATCACATCCTTTTGGCCATATCACAGCACAAGGCATATGCTGCAAAAACAAGTTAGACGTTCTCTAATTGTTGTTGCAAGTTTTTACGTGGCTGCTATAGATTTCTAGCAAGAACGTTTCTTACCTACGCCAAAATCACAACGTGATATGCCAATTTCTATTTGCCCTTCATAAGGACCCTTTTCATCAAATCCGATCCGACTAAAGTGGGAGAGACAGACACCCGCTAGCCACCTTATGCAACTAGTGCATGTCAGTTGGTGGAACCAGTCTCACGCAAGAGTACGTGTAAGGTCGATCTGGGCTGCTTCATCCCACGATGCTGCCGAATCAAGATAAGACTAGTAACGGCAAGTAAATTGACAATATCGACGCCCACAACTGCTTTTGTGTTCTACTCGTGCATAGAAACTACGCGTAGACCTAGCTCATGATGCCACTGTTGGGGATCGTAGCAGAAATTTAAAATTTTCAACGCATCACCAAGATCAATCTATGGAGTAATGTAGTAACGAGGGGAAGGAGAGTGCATCTACATACCCTTTTAGATCGCTAAGCGGAAGCGTTCAAGTGAACAGGGTTGATGGAGTCGTACTCGTCGTGATCCAAATCACCGATGGTCCTAGAGCCGAATGGACGGCACCTCCACGTTCAACACACGTACGGAACGGAGACGTCTCCCACACCTTGATCCAGCAAGGAGGAGGGAGAGGTTGAGGAAGAGAGTCCAACAGCAGCACGACGGCGTGGTGGTGATGGAGTGGCAGTTCTCCGGCAGGGCTTCGCCAAGCTCATGCGGAGGAGGAGAGGTATTGGAGGGGACGGGCTGCGCCAGGTTCAAGGGTGTGGCTGTCCTCCCACCCCTCCACTATTTATAGGTGGGCAGAGAGGGGGCCAGCCCCCCTAGATCCCATCTAGGGTTGGGGCGGCGGCCAAGGGGGGGGGGAGGAGTACCTCCCATGTCAAGTGGAGGCCCTCCCCCTTAGGGTTTCCCCTCTCCCATGCGCATGGGCCTTGGGGGGGTGGTGCCGTTGGCCCATTAAGGTTAGGGTGCCCCCCTACAGCCCATGCTGCTATATTGGATGTGGTGGAATATTTTTCGGACCTCCGGACCCCTCCGGAATCCTCCGAAACCTTCCGGAAGCTTCCCGGTACAATACCGGAAAAAACCGAACTTTTCCCGAAACCCAAACAACAACTCTCCATATATAAATCTTTACCTCCGGACCATTACGGAACTCCTCGTGACATCCGGGATCTCATTCGGGACTCCGAACAACATTCGGTAATCACATACAAGTCTTCCTAATAACCCTAGCTTCATCGAACCTTAAGTGTGTAGACCCTACGGGTTCGGGAACACTGCAGACATGACCGAGACAACTCTCCGGCCAATAACCAATAGCAGGATCTGGATACCCATGTTGGCTCCCACATGTTCCACGATGATCTTATCGGATGAACCACGATGTCGAGGATTCAATCAATCCCGTATTCAATTCCCTTTGTCCAGCGGTATTGTACTTGCCCGAGATTTGATCGTCGGTATCCCGATACCTTGTTCATTCTCGTTACCGGCAAGTCTCTTTACTTTTTCCGTAACACATCATCCCATGATCAACTCCTTGGTCACATTGTGCACATTATGATGATGTCCTACCGAGTGGGCCCAGAGATACCTCTCCGTTTACACGGAGTGACAAATCCCAGTCTCGATTCGTGCCAACCCAACAGACACTTTTGGAGATACCTGTAGTGTACCTTTATAGCCACCCAGTTATGTTGTGACGTTTGGCACACCCAAAGTACTCCTACGGTATCCGGGAGTTGCACAATCTCATGGTCTAAGGAAATGATAATTGACATTAGAAAAGCTTTAGTAAACGAACTACACGATCTTGTGCTAGGCTTAGGATTGAGTCTTGTCCATCACATCATTCTCCTAATAATGTGATCCCGTTATCAACGACATCTAATGTCCATGGTCAGGAAACCATAACCATCTATTGATCAACGAGCTAGTCAACTAGAGGCTTACTAGGGACATGGTGTTGTCTATTTATCCACACGTGTATCTGAGTTTCCTATCAATATAATTCTAGCATGGATAATAAACGATTATCATGAACAATGAAATATGATATAATAATAATGAATTTATTATTGCCTCTAGGGCATATTTCCAACAGGTATCTCAATACCTAGTTCAATCTCGTTACCGGCAAGTCTCTTTACTCATTCCGTAATACATCATCTTGCAACTAACTTATTAGTTGCATTGATTGCAAGGCTTAAGTGATGTGTATTACTGAGAGGGCCCAGAGATACCTCTCTAACAATCGGAGTGACAAATCGTAATCTCGAAATACGCCAACCCAACAAGTACCTTTGGAGGCACCTATAGAGCATCTTTATAATCACCCAGTTACGTTGTGACGTTTGGTAGCACACAAAGTGTTCCTCTGGTAAACGGGAGTCGCATAATCTCATAGTCATAGGAACATGTATAAGTCATGAAGAAAGAAATAGCAACAAACTAAATGATCAAGTGCTATGCTAACGGAATGGGTCAAGTCAATCACATCGTTCTCCTAATGATGTGATCCCGTTAATCAAATGACAACTCATGTCTATGGTTAGGAAACATAACCATCTTTGATCAATGAGCTAGTCAAGTAGAGGCATACTAGTGACACTCTGTTTGTCTATGTATTCACACATGTATTATGTTTCCCGTTAATACAATTCTAGCATGAATAATAAACATTTATCATGATATAAGGAAATAAATAATAACTTTATTATCGCCTCTAGGGCATATTTCTGCATGTGCTTACGACCAAAAACGATTGGTCTATATAATTGTATTTTTCTGAACACAACTATACGTATAACCCTATTTGATCGCTCGGCCGTCGCACCCGAGCTCATTTTGCCCAGCGTGTGTGTGACCGGAGGGCCTATCCCCGATGGTTTAGGGTCGTGTGGTAAGGACCCCCTCCAATCGCACACACTCACTTGGCGACGGTTCAAAATGCCATTGCGGAAAGGGGTTAAAAACCGTTTGTATAGCACCTCACTGTACTAGTGGATAGTCTGTGCGGAGGCGCGTTGAGGCTGAGGACGGGGGATGAGAAATGCAGTGGGTGTCAGTACATGGCGAATGCGATGGACGGTGGTCGTGGCACCGTGTCCGAGATGACACACACGGATTCATGCATGAGCGACCCAGTCGGCGGCGCGAACTAGTTGCTAGTATCATCATCCCTGAGAAAGTCCACGCGGAGATAGTGGACAGAGGAGGAGAAATGTAGTGTGTGCGCCATGGTAGCGTCAGTGCAGTAGAACGAGAGAGAGGAGGCCGAGATGACCAATGCCGAAAATGACTCCAGTGTAGTAGGATGCGGGCAAGGAGGTCAAGAGGAACGGTCCCGGCATTGAAATGGATGAATAGGATGGCTCTGAGACAGAGGATAGAGAAGAAAAAAATACAATGTGTGCGTGTAATTGCGGCGTCAATGCAGTAGGATTGTCGAAATGGAAAACTTGCAACATGAATGTATTGACAAACTACGAGATTAGGCTACTAGTCAAAGGAAATTTCAAACGGTCGATTGATGACCCACAAGTATAGGGGATCTATCGTAGTCCTTCCGATAAGTAAGAGTGTCGAACCCAACGAGGAGCCGAAGGAAATGACAAGCGGTTTTCAGTAAGGTATTCTCTGCACGCACTGAAATTATCGGTAACACATAGTTTTGTGATAAGGTAATTTGTGAAGGGTAACAAGTAATGAAAGTAAATAAGGTGCAGCAAGGTGGCCCAATCCTTTTTGTAGCAAAGGACAAGCCTGGACAAATTCTTATATGAAGAAAAACGCTCCCGAGGACACATGTCAATTATCGTCAAGATAGTTTTCATCATGCTCATATGATTTGTGTTTGTTACTTTGATAATCTGATATGTGGGTGGACCGGTGCTTGGGTGCAGCCCTTCCTTGGAAAAGCATCCCACTTACGATTAACTACTCTCTCAAGCATCTGCATCTACGAAAGAAGAATTAAGGCAAACCTAACCATAGCATGAAACATATGGATCCAAATCGGCCCCTTATGAAGCAACGCATAAACTAGGGTTTAAGCTTCTGTCACTCTAGCAACCCATCATCTACTTATTACTTCCCAATGCCTTCCCCTAGGCCCAAATAATGGTGAAGTGTCATGTAGTCAACGTTCACATAACACCACTAGAAGAAAGACAACATACATCTCATCAAAATATCGAACGAATACCAAATGCACATGACTACTTATGGCAAGACTTCTCCCATGTCCTCAGGAACAAACGTAACTACTCACAAATCATATTCATGTTCATAATCAGAGGGGTATTAATATGCATTAAGGATTTGAACATATAATCTTCCACCAAATAAAGCAACTAGCATCAACTACAAGGAGTAATCAACACTACTAGCAACCCATAGGTACCAATCTAAGGCTTTGATACAAAGATCGGATACAAGATATGAACTAGGGTTTGAAAGGAGATGGTGCTGGTGAAGATGTTGATGGAGATTGACCCGCTCCCGCTGAGAGGATCGATGGCGATGATTTCCCCCTCCCGGAGGGATGTTTCCCCGGCAGAACAGCTCCGCCGGAGCCCTAGATTGGTTCTGCCTCGTGACGGCGGTGTTTCGTCCCGAAAGCTTCCTCTTGATTTTTTCAGGGTGAAAGACACTGCATAGCCAAAGATGGGCACCGGAGGCCTGCTAGGTGGCCCACGAGGCAGGGGGCGCGCCCAGGGGGTAGGGCGCGCCCCCCACCCTTGTGGATGGTGTGTGGCCCCCCTCTGGTACTTTCTTCGCTCGGTATTTTTTATTAATTCCAAAAATAAATTTCGTGGAGTTTCAGGACTTTTGGAGTTGTGCAGAATAGGTCTGTAATATTTGCTCCTTTTCTAGCCCAGAATTCCAGCTGTCGGCATTCTCCCTCTTCGTGTAAACCTTGTAAAATAAGAGAGAAAAGGCATAAGTATTGTGACATAATGTGTAATAACAGCCCATAATGCAATAAATATCAATACAAAGCTTGATGCAAAATGGATGTATCAACTCCCCCAAGCTTAGACCTTGCTTGTCCTCAAGCGGAAGCCGATAACAATAAATATGTCCACATGTTTAGAGATAGAGGTGTCGATAAAACAAAATACGGACATTGGGCATCATGCTCATTCTTATAACAACAACATAAATATATAATGTCATATGATTTCTTATGCTAAAGTAACAATCTATTCACAATGTCAAGTATGAATCAAAAACTTCATTAAAAAATAACAAACTATAAACTCAGTCATTGAAGCAATTGCAATTTATCATGACATCGGAAAGAGTCAATATGAGAGCTTTTCAGCAAGTCCACATACTCAACTATCATCTAGTCTTTCACAATTGCTAACACTCACGCAATACTTATGGGTATGGAGTTTTAATCGGACACAGAGAAACATAGGGTCTTATAGTGTCGCCTCCCAACCTTTTACCTCAAGGGTAATGTCAACAATAATAGTTCAAGCCAACTTGCATCCAATTGGATATATATGTCAAGATCTTTCCAACACAATGTGCTTGCCAAAGGATACAATGTAAAAAGGAAAGGTGAAGATCACCGTGACTCTTGTATAAGGTATAAGACAAGAATAAAAGATAGACCCTTCACAGAGGGAAGCAGAGGTTGTCATGTGCTTTAAGGTTGGACGCACAAAATCTTAATGCGAAAGAACATCACTTTATATTTCCAATTGTGATATGGACCTTTATTATGCTGTCATCCCCGGCAACGTGCTTGTCGGGGGCCTTGTGGTCTTCCTCGGCTAGGATCCCGCCAAGGGTTGTCGTCTCCTTAGTGCGTATCTGATCTTGAATGTCTTCACAAAGATCTGCATGCCTCCACGGGGATGTCTCCCGAATCCTTGCCCTTTGGGGGCAGTGGACTCAAGGGTGATTTGCTCCATAGGCGCGGGACGAGTAGCCACGGCAAGGGTCTTGCCGGGGCTGCTAGAACTGTCTCCCGGCAAGGATCTTGCCGGGGGAGTCCGTTTCGTCCCCTTTGCTCTTCGTGGTCTTGGCCTTGGCGTCGTTCTAGTTCTCTTGAGCTTCGGTCTTACCCTGGCTCACCTCCCTTGCCTTGCTTGGTGTGGTGGTGCCCGTGGCTCAGACTGCCCGTGCACAGTTATAGGGGTACAAAAAGTGTACCCCTCTTTTTGTACATCGACAGGTCGTTCTAAGCAAATAAGATGTAAAACATGATAAACATCACATGCAATCAAATAGTGACATGATATGGCCAATATCATTTTGCTCCTTTTGATCTCCATCTTCGGGGCTCCATGATCATCGTTGTCACCGGCATGACACCATGATCTCCATCATCGTGTCTTCTTGAAGTTGTCTCGTCATCTATTACTTCTACTACTATGGCTAACGCTTTAGCAATAAAGTAAAGTAATTACATGACGTTTAAGTTGACATGCAGGTCATAAATAAATTAAGACAACTCCTCTGGATCCTGCCGGTTGTCATACTCATCGACATGCAAGTCGTGATTCCTATTACAAGAACATGATCAATCTCATACATCACATATATCATTCATCACATCCTTTTGGCCATATCAAATCACAAGGCATATGCTGCAAAAACAAGTTAGACGTCCTCTAATTGTTGTTGCAAGTTTTTACGTGGCTACTATAGGTTTCTAGCAAGAATGTTTCTTACCTACGCCAAAACCACAACGTGATATGCCAATTTCTATTTACCCTTCATAAGGACCCTTTTCATCGAATCCGATCCGACTAAAGTGGGAGAGACAGACACCCGCTAGCCACCTTATGCAACTAGTGCATGTCAGTCGGTGGAACCAGTCTCACGTAAGAGTATGTGTAAGGTCGGTCCGGGCCGCTTCATCCCACGATGCTGCCGAATCAAGATAAGACTAGTAATGGCAAGTAAATTGACAATATCGATGCCCACAACTGCTTTTGTGTTCTACTCGTGCATAGAAACTACGCGTAGACCTAGCTCATGATGCCATTGTTGGGGATCGTAGCAGAAATTTAAAATTTTCTACGCATCACCAAAATCAATCTATGGAGTAATCTAGCAACGAGGGGAAGGAGAGTGCATCTACATACCCTTGTAGATCGCTAAGCGGAAGCGTTCAAGTGAACAGGGTTGATGGAGTCGTACTCGTCGTGATCCAAATCACCGATGATCCTAGCGCCGAACGGACGGCACCTCCGCGTTCACCACACGTACGGAACGGAGACGTCTCCCACACCTTGATCCAGCAAGGAGGAGGGAGAGGTTGAGGAAGAGAGTCCAATAGCAGCACGACGGCGTGGTGGTGATGGAGTGGCAGTTCTCCGGCAGGGCTTCGCCAAGCTCACGCGGAGGAGGAGAGGTATTGGAGGGGAGGGGCTGCGCCAGGTTCAAGGGTGTGGCCGCCCTCCCACCCCTCCACTATTTATAGGTGGGGAGAGAGGGGGCCGCCCCCCTAGATCCCATCTAGGGTTGGGGGCGGCGGCCAAGAGGGGGAAGTGCCTCCCATGTCAAGTGGAGGCCCTCCCCCTTAGGGTTTCCCCTCTCCCATGCGCATGGGCCTTGGGGGGGCAGGTGCCCTTGGCCCATTAAGGTTAGGGCGCCCCCTACAGCCCATGCTGCTATATTGGACGTGGTGGAACATTTTCCGGACCTCCGGACCCCTCTAGAATCCCCCGGAACCTTCCGGAAGCTTCCCGGTACAATACCGGAAAAAATCGAACTTTTCCCGGAACCCGAACAACAACTTTCCATATATAAATCTTTACCTCCGGACCATTCCGGAACTCCTCGTGACGTCCGGGATCTCATCCGGGACTCCGAACAACATTCGGTAATCACATACAAGTCTTCCTAATAACCCTAGCGTCATCGAACCTTAAGTGTGTAGACCCTATGGGTTCGGGAACCATGGAGACATGACCGAGACAACTCTCCGGCCAATAACCAACAGCGGGATCTGGATACCCATGTTGGCTCCCACATGTTCCACGATGATCTCATCGGATGAACCACGATGTCGAGGATTCAATCAATCCCGTATTCAATTCCCTTTGTCCAGCGGTATTGTACTTGTCCGAGATTCAATCGTCGGTATCCCGATACCTTGTTCAATCTTGTTACCGGCAAGTCTCTTTACTTGTTCCGTAACACATCAGCCCGTGATCAACTCCTTGGTCACATTGTGCACATTATGATGACGTCCTACCGAGTGGGCCCAGAGATACCTCTCCGTTTACACGGAGTGACAAATCCCAGTCTCGATTCGTGCCAACCCAACAGACACTTTCGGAGATACCTGTAGTGTACCTCTATAGCCACCCAGTTACGTTGTGACGTTTGGCACACCCAAAGCACTCCTACGGTATCCGGGAGTTGCATAATCTCATGGTCTAAGGAAATGATACTTAACATTAGAAAAGCTTTAGCAAACGAACTACACGATCTTGTGCTAGGCTTAGGATTGGGTCTTGTCCATCACATCATTCTCCTAATGATGTGATCCCGTTATCAACGACATCCAACGTCCATGGTCAGGAAACCGTAACCATCTATTTATCAACGAGCTACTCAACTAGAGGCTTACTAGGGACATGGTGTTGTCTATTTATCCACACATGTATCTGAGTTTCCTATCAATACAATTCTAGCATGGATAATAAACGATTATCATGAACAATGAAATATGATATAATAATAACTAATTTATTATTGCCTCTAGGGCATATTTCCAACAGGTATCTCAATACCTAGTTCAGTCTCGTTACCGGCAAGTCTTTTTACTCGTTCCGTAATACATCATCTTGCAACTAACTTATTAGTTGCATTGCTTGCAAGGCTTAAGTGATGTGTATTACCGAGAGGGTCCAGAGATACCTCTCCGACAATCGGAGTGACAAATCATAATCTCGAAATACGCCAACCCAACAAGTACCTTTGGAGACACCTGTAGAGCATATTTATAATCACCCAGTTACATTGTGACGTTTGGTAGCACACAAAGTGTTCCTCTGGTAAACGGGAGTTGCATAATCTCATAGTCATAGGAACAAACTAAACGATCAAGTGCTATGCTAACGGAATGGGTCTAGTCAATCACATCATTCTCCTAATGATGTGATCCCGTTACTCAAATGACAACTCAAGTCTATGGTTAGGAAACATAACCATCTTTGATCAACAAGCTAGTCAAGTAGAGGCATACTAGTGACACTCTGTTTGTCTATGTATTCACACATGTATTATGTTTCCGGTTAATATAATTCTAGCATGAATAATAAACATTTATCATGATATAAGGAAATAAATAATAACTTTATTATTGCCTCTAGGGCATATTTCCTTCATGTACTTACGACCAAAAACGATTGGTCTATATAATTGTATTTTTCTGAACACAACTATACGTATAACCCTATTTGATCGCTCGGCCGTCGCACCCGAGCTCATTTTGCCCAGCGTGTGTGTGACCGGAGGGCCTATCCCCGATGGTTTAGGGTCGTGTGGTAAGGACCCCCCCTATCGCACACACTCACTTGGCGACGGTTCAAAATGCCATGGCGGAAAGGGGTTAAAAACTGTTTGTATAGCACCTCACTGTACTAGTGGATAGTCTGTGCGGAGGCGCGTTGAGGCTGAGGATGGGGGATGAGAAATGCAGTGGGTATCAGTACATGGCGAATGCAATGGACGGTGGTCGTGGCGCCGTGTCCAAGATGACACACACGGATTCATGCATGAGCGATCCTGTCGGCGGCGCGAACTAGTTGCTAGTATCGTCGTCCTAGAGAAAGTCCACGTGGAGATAGTGGACAGAGGAGGAGAAATGTAGTGTGCGCGCCATGGCAGCGTCAGTGCAGTAGAACGAGAGAGAGGAGGCCAAGATGACCAACGCCGAAAATGACTCCAGTGTAGTAGGATGCGGGAAAGGAGGTCAAGAGGAACGGTGCCGGCGTCGAAATGGATGAATAGGATGGCTCTGAGACAGAGGACAGAGGAGAAAAAAAATACAATGTGTGCGTAATTGCGGCGTCAGTGCAGTAGGATTGTCGAAACAGAAAACTTGCAACACGAATGTATTGACGAACTACGAGATTAGGCTACTAGTCAAAGGAAATTTCAAACGGTCGATTGATGACCCACAAGTATAGGGGATCTATCGTAGTCCTTCTGATAAGTAAGAGTGTTGAACCCAACGAGGAGCCGAAGGAAATAACAAGCGGTTTTCAGTAAGGTATTCTCTGCACGCACTGAAATTATCGGTAACACATAGTTTTGTGATAAGGTAATTTGTGAAGGGCAACAAGTAATGAAAGTAAATAAGGTGCAGCAAGGTGGCCCAATCCTTTTTGTAGCAAAGGACAAGCATGGACAAATACTTATATGAAGAAAAACGCTCCCAAGGACACATGTCAATTATCGTCAAGATAGTTTTCATCACGCTCATATGATTCGTGTTCGTTACTTTGATAATCTAATATGTTGGTGGTCCGGTGCTTGGGTGCAGCCCTTCCGTGGACAAGCATCCCACTTACGATTAACTACTCTCGCAAGCATCCTCAACTACGAAAGAAGAATTAAGGCAAACCTAACCATAGCATGAAACATATAGATCCAAATCAGCCCCTTATGAAGCAACGCATAAACTAGGGTTTAAGCTTCTGTCACTCTAGCAACCCATCATCTACTTATTACTTCCCAATGCCTTCCCCTAGGCCCAAATAATGGTGAAGTGTCATGTAGTCGACGTTCACATAACACCACTAGAGGAAAGACAACATACATCTCATCAAAATATCGAACGAATACCAAATCCACATGACTACTTATGGCAAGACTTCTCCCATGTCCTCAGGAACAAACGTAACTACTCACAAATCATATTCATGTTCATAATCAGAGGGGTATTAATATGCATTAAGGATCTGAACATATAATCTTCTAGAATAAAGCAACTAGCATCAACTACAAGGAGTAATCAACACTACTAGCAACCCACAGTACCAATCTAAGGCTTTGATACAAAGATCGGATACAAGAGATGAACTAGGGTTTGAAAGGAGATAGTGCTGGTGTAGATGTTGATGGAGATTGACCCCCTCTGGCTGAGAGGATCGATGGCGATGATTTCCCCCTCCTGGAGGGATGTTTCCCCGGCAGAACAGCTCCGCCGGAACCCTAGATTGGTTCCGTCAAGGTTCTGCCTCGTGACGGCAGTGTATAGCCAAAGATGGGCACCGGAGGCCTGCCAGGTGGCCCACGAGGCAGGGGGCGCGCCCCCACCCTCATGGATGGTGGGTGGCCCCCCTCTGGTACTTTCTTCGCTCAGTATTTTTTATTAATTCCAAAAATAACTTTCGTGGAGTTTCAGGACTTTTGGAGTTGTGCAGAATAGGTCTGTAATATTTGCTCCTTTTCTAGCCCAGAATTCCAGCTGTCGGCATTCTCCCTCTTCATGTAAACCTTGTAAAATAAGAGAGAAAAGGCATAAGTATTGTGACATAATGTGTAATAACAGCCCATAATGCAATAAATATCAATACAAAGCATGATGCAAAATGGATGTATCAACTCCCCCAAGCTTTGACCTTGCTTGTCCTCAAGCGGAAGCCGATAACGATAAATATGTCCACATGTTTAGAGATAGAGGTGTCGATAAAACAAAATACGGACATTGGGCATCATGCTCATTCTTATAACAGCAACATAAATATATATTGTCATATGATTTCTTATGCTAAAGTAACAATCTATTCACAATGTCAAGTATGAATCGGAAACTTCATTAAAAAATAACAAACTATAAACTCGGTCATTGAAGCAATTGCAATTTATCATAACATCGGAAAGAGTCAATATGAGAGCTTTTCAGCAAGTCCACATACTCAACTATCATCTAGTCTTTCACAATTGCTAACACTCACGCAATACTTATGGGTATGGAGTTTTAATCGGACACAGAGAAAGATAGGGGCTTATAGTGTCGCCTCCCAACCTTTTACCTCAAGGGTAATGTCAACAATAATAGTTCAAGCCAGCTTGCATCCAATTGGATATATATGTCAAGATCTTTCCAACACAATGTGCTTGCCAAAGGATAAAATGTAAAAAGGAAAGGTGAAGATCACCGTGACTCTTG
Organism: Triticum monococcum; assembly: GCA_034509565.1. NCBI lineage: Eukaryota > Viridiplantae > Streptophyta > Magnoliopsida > Poales > Poaceae > Triticum > Triticum monococcum. Next base: position 744,206,926 of record CM067843.1, on the reverse strand, counting down.
TATAAGGTATAAGACAAGAATAAAAGATAGACCCTTCACAGAGGGAAGCAGAGGTTGTCATGTGCTTTAAGGTTGGACGCACAAAATCTTAATGGGAAAGAACGTCACTTTATATTTCCACTTGTGATATGGACCTTTATTATGCGGTCCATCGCTTTTATTTCTTCCACATCACAAGATCATATAAAGCTTATTTTCTCCACACTAATAAATCATACATATTTAGAGAGAAATTTTTATTGCTAGCACAATGACAACTTACTTGAAGGATCTTACTCAATCCATAGGTAGATATGGTGGACTCTCATGGCAAGACTGGGTTTAAGGAAATTTGGAAGCACAAGTAGTATCTCTACTTAGTGCAAAGAATTTGGCTACCATGAGAGGGAAAGGCAAGCTCAACATGTTGGATGATCCATGACAATATACTTTATGTGGGATATAAGAAAACATAACCATTACGTTGTCTTTCTTGTCCAACATCAACTCTTTAGCATGTCATATTTTAATGAGTGCTCACAGTTATAAAAGATGTCCAAGATAGTATATTTATATGTGAAACTTCTCTTTCTTTATTACTTCCTATTAATTGCAACGATGACCAAAACTATGTTTGTCAACTCTCAACAACTTTTATTCATCATACTCTTTATATGTGAAGTCATTACTCTCCATAAGATCCATATGATCTCTTTATTTCTTTTATTCTTTACTTTTCTTATTATTCCCTCAAGATCATAGCAAGATAACCAAAGCCCTTGACTCAACACTAGTGTTTATTATATAGCTCATGGACTCGATTACATAGAGAGATCATAAAGCAAAAACTCAAAACTAGATCATACTAAACCTTTATTCTAATAGATCAAGATATTACTAAAAGGATCTAACTAAGCAAAACGATAAACACATGAGTGTGCTGGTGATACGATCCCGGGGCACCTCCCCCAAGCTTGGCAGTTGCCAAGGGGAGTGCCCATACCCATGTGATTATGTCTCTTTCTTCGAAGGTAGTGATGATGGAGTTGTTGATGATGTAGGCTTGTCGTCCATCTTCCAAGGTATAGACTCACCATCATAGAAGGATGATCGAGTCTCCGGAATCCTCAAATCTGCAGCCAAACTCATCCTCTTGAATCTATATTCATACTCACAGTTTTGGTTTTGTGGGTCATAGATCTGGGCCTGGAGGTGCTCAATTTTCTCGTGAAGCTTGAAGATGGTCTCCCCAATGTTCTTGACATCTAGCTTGTGGTTGTTGGTGAACTCCGTGATCATTATGTGGTTGCCGTCGAGTCCATGTTCCACCATCTCCTGGCACTTGAAAACTTGTTGCTCCATTGCTTCAAGCCTTGTCTCCGTGCTTCCGGTCCTCCTTGGTCCCTCAACATCGCGGATGTGCAGCAACCACTCATGCATGTCAATGGTTTTAGGATGTTGCAACACTTCCACGAGGTAGGGGTTGATGACCTTCTCGAAGAACTTGTCCTTGGGGGCGCTTGGAGACGTCATGGTGATCTAGATCTGTCAGAAGAACAGCTCGAAACAAAGACAGAGGATAATTGCGTGATACAGTGGTCAAAACCTTCGGAAGATTATATAATGAATTTTTATCGACTAACTGGAGTAACGTGCAAGAAAACGGAGTCCGGAGAGCATATGGGGTGTCCACAAGGCAGGGGGCGCCCTCCATCCTCGTGGACACCTCATGTCCTTACCGGACTATTTTTTATTTTCCCATTTTCTTAAATATTCCAAAACGGGGGGAAATTGCTATTATAACTGTTTTGGAGTCGGTTTACTTACCGTACCATATACCTATTCCTTTTCGGAGTCTGAAACGTTTTGGAAAGTGTCCCTCATGTATTCCTCCACGGTTACGGTTTCAATAACATTAGTTTCAACATTTATGGGATTACCTGAGATATAATGTTTTATTCTTTGTCCGTTCACCACCTTCGGATTTGTGCCTTCGAAGTTGTTAACTTTTATGGCACCAGAACGATAGACCTCCTCGATAACGTAAGGACCTTCCCATTTAGAGAGAAGCTTTCCTGCAAAAAATCTTAAACGAGAGTTGAATAGCAACACATAATCACCTACATTAAACTCACACTTTTGTATCCTTTTGTCATGCCATCTTTTAACTTTTTCTTTAAACAGTTTGGCATTCTCATAAGCCTGGGTTCTCCATTCATCAAGTGAGCAAATGTCAAATAGTCTCTTCTCACCGGCAAGTTTGAAATCATAATTGAGCTCTTTAATGTCCCAATATGCCTTATGTTCTAGTTCGACAGGTAAGTGACATGCTTTTCCATAAACCATTTTATATGGAGACATACCCATAGGATTTTTATATGTAGTTCTATAAGCCCATAATGCATCATCAAGTTTCTTGGACCAATTCTTTCTAGATCTATTAACAGTCTTTTGCAAAATCAATTTAAGCTCTCTGTTACTCAATTGTACTTGACCACTAGACTATGGGTGGTATGGAGATGCAATTCTATGGTTAACATCATACTTAGCAAGCATTTTCCGGAAATCACCATGAATAAAGTGTGAACCACCATCAGTCATTAAATATCTAGGGACTCCAAACCTCGGAAAAATAACTTCTTTAAGCATCTTAATAGAGGTGTTATGATCAGCACTACTAGTTGGAATAGCTTCTACCCACTTAGTCACGTAATCAACAGCAACTAAAAAATATGTGTACCCATTAGAGGAAGGAAATGGTCCCATATAATCAAAGCCCGAAACATCAAATGGTTCAATAACAAGTGAATAATTCATAGGCATTTCTTGACGTCTTCTAATATTACCAATTCTTTGACATTCATCAGAAGACAATACAAACTTACGGGCATCTTTGAAGAGAGTGGGCCAATAGAAACCGGATTGCAATACCTTGTGTGTAGTTCTATCTCCAGCGTGGTGTCCTCCATAAGCCTTGGAGTGACACTTGCGTAGGATCTGTTCCTGTTCATGCTCAGGTACACAACGTCTAATAACACCATCTACTCCTTTATAAAGGTGTGGGTCATCCCAGAAGTAATGTCTTAAATCATAGAAAAACTTTTTCTTTTGCTGGTATGTGAAACTAGGTGGTATAAATTTAGCAACAATGTAATTAGCATAATCATCATACCATGGAGCAGTAGGAGAAGCATTTATGACAGCTAATTGTTCATCAGGAAATCTATCATCAATAGGTAGTGAGTCATCAAGAACATTCTCTAACCTAGATAAGTTGTCTGCAACGGGGGTTTTAGCTCCCTTTCTATCAATAATATGCAAATCAAATTCTTATACTAGGAGAACCCATCTAATAAGTCTAGGCTTAGCATCTTTCTTTTCCATAAGATATTTAATAGCAGCATGATCAGTGTGAACAGTTACTTTGGAATCAACAATATAGGGTCTGAACTTATCACAAGCAAATACAACTGCTAAAAATTCTTTTTCAGTAATAGCATAATTTCTCTGGGGACTGTCTAGAGTTTTACTAGCATATTGGATAACATTTAATTTCTTATCAACTCTTTGTCCCAAAACAACACCTACAGCATAATCACTAGCATCACACATAATTTCAAAAGGTAAATTCCAATCAGGTGGCTGAACAACAGGTGCATAAATCAAAGCTTTCTTAAGTATTTCAAATGCTTCCACACAATCATCATCAAAGACAAAAGGAATATCTTTTTGTAAGAGATTAGTCAGAGGCCTAGAAATTTTTGAGAAGTCTTTAATGAACCTCCTATAAAAACTAGCATGACCAAGGAAACTTCTTATACCTTTTATGTCCATAGGACACGGCATGTTTTCAATAGCATCAACTTTAGCTTTATCGACTTAATACCTCTTTAAGAAATTTTATGCCCCAAGACAATACCTTCATTAACCATGAAGTGGCACTTCTCCCAATTCAAGACAAGATTAGTTTCCTCACATCTCTGCAGAACTCGTTCAAGGTTGCTTAGGCAATCATCAAAAGAAGATCCACAAATGGAAAAATCATCCATGAAAACCTCAACAATCTTTTCACAAAAGTCAGAGAATATAGCCATCATGCATCTTTGAAAGGTAGCAGGTGCATTACATAAACCAAAAGGCATACATCTATAAGCAAAAGTATCGAAAGGGCAAGTAAAAGTGGTCTTTTCTAGATCCTCATTTGACACATGTATTTGAGAGAAACCAGAATAGCCATCTAGGAAGCAAAAAAATGTGTATGTTTGGATAATCTTTCTAGAACTTGATCAATAAAAGGTAAAGGGTAAAGATCCTTTTTAGTAGCTTTATTTAATTTGCAGAAATCAATTACCATCCTATTACCATCCTATAATATTTATCATTAGGAAAGACAGTGATACCTCCCTTCTTATGGATGATAACCCACAAGTATAGGGGATCACAATAGTTTTTGATAAGTAAGAGTGTCGAACCCAACGAAGTGCTAAAGGCAGAACAAATATTCCCTCAAGTTCTATCGACCACCGATACAACTCTATGCACGCTTGATGTTCGCTTTACCTAGAACAAGTATGAAACTAGAAGTACTTTGTAGGTGTTGTTGGATAGGTATGCAAGATGATAAAGAGCAAGTAAATAAAAAGTAGGGGTTGTTTAGATAAAGACACAACTAAGTTAGGTTTAGTAGAGAGTTTGTTGTTAAGAGAAAGTTATTTGTCCCTAGGCAATCGATAACTAGACCGTTAATCATTATTACAATTTTATTTGAGGGAGAGGCATAAGCTAACATACTTTATCTACTTGGATCATATGCACTTATGATTAGAACTCTAGCAAGCATCCGCAACTACTAAAGATTCATTAAGGTAAAACCAAACCATAGCATTAAAGCATCAAGTCCTCTTTATCCCATACGCAAACAACTTACTTACTCAGGTCTGTGCTTCTGTTCACTCACGCCACCCACCATAAGCAAATCATAAACATATTGCAACACCCTAAAGCGGGAATCCCTCACGCTTGCGCGACACGGAGAGCACCATAGGACAGCACCAATAATAAAACATGCAACTCAAACCAATCTTGATCATCAAATAGCCATTAGGACAAAACGGATCTACTCCAACATCATAGGATAGCCATACATCATAGGGAAATAATATATAGCGTTGAGCACCATGTTTAAGTAGAGATTACAGCGGGTAAGAGAGAGGTTACACCGCTGCATAGAGGGGGGAAGAGTTGGTGGTGGAGGCGGTGAAGTTGTTGGTGAAGATGACGGTGATGATGATGGCCCCCGGTGGCACTCCGGCGCCACCGGAAGCAAGGGGGAGAGGGCCCACCTTATTTTTCTTCTTCCTTGACCTCCTCCCTAGATGGGAGAAGGGTTTCCCCTCTGGCCCTTGGCCTCCATGGCGTGGGAGGGGCGAGAGGCCCTCCGAGATTGGATCTGTCTCTCTGTCTCTCTCTGTTTCTGCGTTCTCCCCCGGCTATGTTTCACCTTTCGTGTATATATGGAGATCCGTAACTCCAATTGGCCTGAAACCTTCACCGTGATTTTTTCCCGAAAATTAGCTTTCTTGCGTCAAAAGAAGAGCGTCAGCCGCCTTACGGGTGGCTCACGAGGGTAGGGGCGCGCCCCCGTGCCTCGTGACCACCTCGGGCACCGTCGCGCGTGAATTTTTCTTACAAAATTTTCCAAATATTCCAAAAAGTATCTCTGTCCATTTTTATCCCGTTTGTACTCCGTTTGATATGGATATTCTGCGAAACCAAAAACATGCAACAGACATGAACTGACACTGGGCACTGGATCAATATGTTAGTCCCAAAAATAGTATAAAAAGTTGCCAAAAGTGTATGAAAGTTGTAGAATATTGGCATGGAACAATCAAAAATTATAGATACGACGGAGACGTATCAGCAACCCCAAGCTTAATTCCTGCTCGTCCCCGAGTAGGTAAATGATAAAAAAAGATAATTTTTGATGTGGAATGCTACCTAGCATAATCTTGATCACATATTAATCATGGCATGAATATTAAGGCACAAGTGATTCAAAGCAATAGTCTATCATTTGACATAAAAACAATAATACTTCAAGCCTACCAATAAAGCAATCATGTCTTTTCAAAATAACAAGGCCAAAGAAAGTTATCCCTACAAAATCATATAGTCTGGCTATGCTCCATCTTCACCACACAAAATACTCACATCATGCACAACGCCGATGAAAAGCCAAGCAATTGTTTCATACTTTTGACATTCTCAAACCTTTTCAACTTTCACGCAATACATGAGCGTGAGCCATGGACATAACACTATAGGTGGAATAGAATATGATGGTGGAGAAGACAAAAAAGAGAAGATTGTCTCACATCAACTAGGCGTATCAACGGGCTACGGAGATGCCCATCCATAGATATCAATGTGAGTGAGTAGGGATTGCCATGCAACGGATGCACTAGAGCTATAAGTATATGAAAGCTCTAACTGAAACTAAGTGGGTGTGCATCCAACTTGCTTGCTCATGAAGACCTAGGGCATTTGAGGAAGCCCATCGTTGGAATATACAAGCCAAGTTCTATAATGAAAATTCCCACTAGTATATGAAAGTGATAACTCAAGAGACTCTCTATATGAAGAACATCATGCTACTCTAAAGCACAAGTGTGGTAAAAGGATAGTAACATTGCCCCTTCTCTCTTTTTCTCTCATTTTTTGTTTTTTTGTAGGCTTCTTTGGCCTGTCTCTTTTTTGGGGGGCTTCTTTGGCCACTTTTATTTTGATAACCTCACATGGGAAAATGTTCTAATAATGATGATCATCACACTTTTATTTACTTACAACTCAATATTACAACTCGATATCTAGAACAAGGATATGACTCTATATGAATGCCTCCGGCGGTGTACCGGGATGTGCAATGATCTAGCGTAGCAATGACATCAAAAAATGGACAAGCCATGAAAACATCATGCTAGCTATCTTACGATCATGCAAAGCAATATGACAATGAATGCTCAAGTCATGTATATGATGATGATGGAAGTTGCATGGCAATATATCTCGGAATGGCTATGGAAATGCCATGATAGGTAGGTATGGTGGCTGTTTTGAGGAAGGTATACGGTAGGTTTATGGTACCGGCGAAAGTTGTGCGGTACTAGAGAGGCTAGCAATGATGGAAGGGTGAGAGTGCGTATAATCCATGGACTCAATATTAGTCATAAAGAACTCACATACTTATTGCAAAAATCTATTAGTCATCAAAACAAAGTACTACGCGCATGCTCCTAGGGGGATAGATTGGTAGGAAAAGACCATCGCTCGTCCCCGACTGCCACTCATAAGGAAGACAATCAATAAATACCTCATGCTCCAACTTCGTTACATAACGATTCACCATACATGCATGCTACGGGAATCACAAACCTCAACACAAGTATTTCTACAATTCACAACCACCCACTAGCATGACTCTAATATCACCATCTTTATATCGCAAAACTATTGCAAGGAATCAAACATATCATATTCAGTGATCTACAAGTTTTATGTAGTATTTTATGACTAACCATGTGAATGACCAGTTTTTGTCATCTCTCTAAATAGATATAAGTGAAGCAAGAGAGTTTAATCCTTTCTACAAAAGATATGACCGTGCTCTAACAAATATAAGTGAAGCAAAAGAGCATTCTACAAATGACGGTTGTCTATGTAAAGGGAAACAGGCAATCCAAACTTCAATAAATATAAGTGAAGCACATGAAGCATTCTATAAAGCCATACTCAAAAGATATAAGTGAAGTGCATAGAGCATTCTATAAATCAACCAAGGACTATATCATACCAAAATGGTGCATAAAATAAAAATGAAAACTAAATGCAAAAGATGCTCCAAGATTGCACATATCGCATGAACGAAACGAATCCGAAAACATACCGATACTTGTTGAAGAAAGAGGGGATGCCTTCCCAGCATCCCCAAGCTTAGATGCTTGAGTCTCCTTGAATATTTACTTGGGGTGCCTCGGGCATCCCCAAGCTTGAGCTCTTGCCTCTCTTCCTTCTTCTCACATCGAAACCTTCTCAATCATCGAACACTTCATCCACACAAAACTTCAATAGAAAACTCGGTAAAATCCGTTAGTATAATAAAGCAAATCACTACTCTAAGTACTGTTGAAAACCAATTCATATTTTGTTTTTGCATTGTGTCTACTGTAATATAACTTTTTCTTGGCTTAATCCACTAATATAAATTGATAGTTTCATCAAAACAAGCAAACTATGCATCAAAAACAGAATCTGTCTAAAACAGAACAGTCTGTAATAATCTGAATATTCACCATACTTATAATACTTGAAAAATTCTACCAAAATTAGGAACAATAAACAATTTGTATAGGAATACAGTGCAAAAATAATCATAACCATTTTACGTTCCAGCTAAAAATGTAAAATGACGCACTACAGCCAAAGTTTCTGTCCTGCACCGTACAAACCATCAAGCAAATGTAAACATCCTAAAGGCAAACCTTGGCACATTATTTTTATAATACAATGGAATTGTACAAGGGGATAATTTTTTTTGAAAAGTTTCTGTAATCAAGATTCACAAAGTTTCAGTGAGCATGAACAAAGTTCAAGGAGCTCTCCCACTTCAACAATGCGTGTCTTTCTCACTTTCACTTTCCTTTTTGAAAAAGTTTTGGGTTACCCTCTTTATTTTTGTTGTTTTTAAACTATATGAAGGCACTCAACATAAATAAATGACTCCCTAAAACTTCCGGGTTGTCTCCCTGGCAGCGCTTTCTTTAAAGCCATTAAGCTAGGCATATAGTGCTCAAGTAATGGATCCACCCGGATCCCAAGGTATATCAAAGCCAATTTTAATTAACAATGATTTAGCATTTAGTAGTGAGCACAAAGTAACATAAATCATGTAACAACAAAGTCTAACTCTCTTCCTATGCATCGGCATGTCATAAAAGAACAATTCATGCACACATAGTAAAGGCCAATGCATAATATAAATAGTTTCTTGCAATTTTGTTGTATTGGAAACATAGAGAGGTGGAGATATAGTTCCTCTCTCATAATAATTGCAAGTAGGAGCAGCAAGCACATGCATATTATATTCATCAAAATCATCATGTGCAATGGTAAAAGGCAACCCATCAATATAATCCTTTATAAGAGCAAACTTCTCCGATATAGTGTAGTCGGGAGAATTCAAATAGATAATAGGACTATCATGTGTGGGTGCAATAGCAACAATTTCATGTTTAACATAAGGAACTATAGCAAGTTCATCTCCATAAGCATAATTCATATTGGCATCTTGGCCACAAGCATCATCAACAAGGGATATTTCAAAAGAATCCAAGGGATCATAACAGTCATCATAGCAACCATCCTTCATTAAGCACGAAGGGGAATTAAACAATGTATGAGTTGAAGAGTTACTCTCATTAGAAGGTGGGCACGGGTGATCAATCTGCTCTTCCTCCTTTTGTTCTTCGCTCTCCTCATCATCTTTTTCATCTAATGAGCTCAAAGTTTCATCAACTTCTTCTTCCGTAGATTCCTGCAAAATATTAGTCTCTTCTTGGACAACATAGACTTTCTCAATAAACGCATTAATATAGGAATTATATTCATAACTATCATAGCAATATTTTAAGATAGCTAAATTTTCAGGCCTATAAACATCATCATCATAAGCTTCATTCTTTTCAAACAAAGATTCAATTTCATAAGCACCCTTAAAAGCAACAAATTCTTCTATTTGTTCCACATCATAGTAATCATATATACCTCTAGCATAAGAAGCCAAGGTTTCATTATCATTAAATTCACATGAAAAGGGAAGGTGTGGAGCCTTCATCCTAGAGCAACAAGTAATATCATAACTCAAGCATACTTGTCGAGCATACCGCTTCAATATATAAATTTGATCCCATAATATTTTCCCTTTTTGTGTCAAGCGATAATCCCTGAAGTATTCACGTTGATCCAACGTTACTCCCATTACCAGATTGAATGAGGTTTTCTCAGGATTATCAAAGTGGTACATAATATTTTTCACATATTGAGCATCGAGGGTTTTAGGAGGTTCCCCATCTCCATGAGCAGAAAGTACACCTAATATTTTTGGTATTTCGTGTTCCATGTCCATAACTAAAGATAAAGAACAACTAAGAATAGCAAATAAAAATTACTTAGTGATAAAGCAAGCAAGCACACACAAGAAAATTCACCCCACGTTATTGCTCCCCGGCAACGGCCCCAGAAAAAGGTCTTGATAACCCACAAGTATAGGGGATCGCAACAGTTTTCGATAAGTAAGAGTGTCGAACCCAACGAGTAGCTCAAGGCAGAACAAATATTCCCTCAAGTTCTATTGACCACTGATACAACTCTACGCACGCTTGATGTTCGCTTTACCTAGAACAAGCATGAAACTAGAAGTACTTTGTAGGTGTTGTTGGATAGGTATGCAAGATAATAAAGAGCAAGTAAATAAAAATTAGGGGCTGTTTAGATAAAGACACAACTAAGTTACGTCTAGTAGAGAGTTTGTTGTTAAGAGAAAGTTATTTTTCCCTAGGCAATCGATAACTAGACCGGTAATCATTATTACCATTTTACTTGAGGGAGAGGCATAAGCTAACATACTTTCTCTACTTGGATCATATGCACTTATGATTGGAATTGTAGAAAGCATCCGCAACTACTAAAGATTCATTAAGGTAAAACCCAACCATGGCATTAAAGCATCAACTCCTCTTTATCCCATACGCAAACAACCTACTTACTCGGGTCTATGCTTCTGTTCACTCACGCCACCCACCATAAGAAAATCATAAACATATTGCAACACCCTACAGCGGGAATCCCTCACGCTTGCGCGACATGGAGAGCACCGTAGGATAGCACCAATAATAAAACATGCAACTCAAACCAATCTTGATCATCAAATAGCCATTAGGACAAAACGGATCTACTCAAACATCATAGGATAGCCATACATCATAGGGAAATAATATATAGCGTTGAGCACCATGTTTAAGTAGAGATTACAGCGGGTAAGAGAGAGGTTACACCGCGGAATAGAGGGGGGAGAGTTGGTGGTGAAGGCGGTGAAGTTGTTGGTGAAGATGACGGTGATGATGATGGCCCCCGGTGGCACTCCGGCGCCACCGGAAGCAAGGGGGAGAGGCCCCCCCTTCTTCTTCTTCTTCCTTGACCTCCTCCCTAGATGGGATAAGGGTTTCTCCTCTGGTCCTTGGCCTCCATGGCGTGGGAGGGGCGAGAGGCCCTCCGAGATTGGATCTGTCTCTCTGTCTCTCTTTGTTTCTGCGTTCTCCCATGGCTCCGTTTCACCGTTTCGTGTATATATGGAGATCCGTAACTCCGATTGGCCTGAAACCTTCGTCGTGATTTTTTTTCTCCGAAAATTAGCTTTCTTGCGGCAAAAGAAGAGCGTCAACCGCCTTACGGGTGGCTCACGAGGGTAGGGGCGCGCCCAGGGGGGCAGGCGTGCCCCCTGCCTCGTGACCACCTCGGGCACCGTCTCGCGTGAATTTTTCTTCCAGAATTTTCCAAATATTCCAAAAAGTATCTCCGTCCGTTTTTATCCCGTCTGGACTCCGTTTGATATGGATATTCTACGAAACCAAAAACATGCAACAGACAGGAACTGGCACTGGGCACTGGATCAATATGTTGGTCCCAAAATAGTATAAAAAGTTGCCAAAAGTATATGAAAGTTGTAAAATATTGGCATGGAAAAATCAAAAATTATAGATACGACAGAGACGTATCAAGGGACACAATAGGAAGGACTTACCCACTGACTATCAGCAACAGGATAAGTTATACCTGCCTCTAGAAGCTTAAGTATTTCTTTTCTTACCACTTCTTTCATCTTAGGATTTAACCGTCGTTGGTGATCAACAACCGGTTTAGCATCTTTCTCCAATTTTATTTTGTGTTGGCATAGAGTGGGACTAATGCCCTTAAGATCATCCAAAGTATACCCAATAGCAGCACGGTGCTTCTTCAGAGTTTTCAATAATTTATTTTCTTCATGCTCTGAAAGGTTAACACTAATAATAACATGATATATCTTTTTCTCACCAAGATAAGCATATTTAAGAGTATCAGGTAATGGTTTAAGCTCAAACACGGGATCACCCTTGGGTGGAGGAGGATCCCCTAGGATTTCAATAGGCAAGTTGTGCTTCAAAATAGGACCTTGTTTAAAGAATATTTCATCTATTTCCCTTCTTTCATTCATAAACATATCATTTTCATGGTCTAGCAAATATTGTTCTAAAGGATCATTAGGAGGCACGGCAATAGAAGAAAGACCTATAATTTCATCCTTACTAGGCAATTCTTTATCATGGGGTTGTCTACGAAATTTAGCAAAATTAAAGTCATGAGACATATCCCCTAAACCAATTGTAACAATATCCTTTTCGCAATCTATCCTAGCATTAACAGTATTCAAGAAGGGTCTACCAAATATAATGGGACAAAAGTCATCTTGTGGGGAACCAAGAACAAGAAAATCAGCAGGATATTTAACTTTCCCACACAAGACTTCAACATCCCTAACAATCCCAACTGGTGAAATAGTTGGCAAGCTTAATTGTAACATCAATTTCTTCTATCTCAGCAGGTGCAATATCATGCATAATTTCTTTGTATAAGGAATGAGGTATTGCACTTGCACTAGCACCCATATCACACAAGCCATGATAGCAATGATCTCCTATTTAACAGAAAAAACAGGCATGCCTACGACAGGTCTATGTTTATTTTTAGTATCAGGTCTAGCAATTCTAGCAGCTTCATCACAGAAGTAAATAACATGCCCATCAATATTATCGGTCAAGAGTTCTTTAACCATAGCAATACTAGGGTCAACTTTAATTTGCTCAGGGGTTTTGGGTGTCTTAATATTACTTTTGTTGACCACAGTGGAAGCTTTAGCATGATCCTTTATTCTAACAGGGAAAGGTGGTTTCTCGATATAAGTAGTCGGAACAATAGGATCATTTGAAGTGATAGTTTTTTCTTCAACTTTGATGGGTTCAATTACTTTTACTTCAATGGGAGGATGATATTTAAACCACTTCTCCTTAGGGAGATCGACATGAGTAGATAATGATTCACAGAAAGAAGCTACGATCTCAGAGTCAAGTCCATATTTAGTGCTAAATTCACGGAAAACATCGGTATCCATAAAAGATTTAACACAATCAAACTTAGGTGTCATACCTGACTCCTTACCTTCGTCGAGATCCCAGTCTTCAGAGTTGCGTTTAATTCTTTCCAATAAATCCCATCTGAATTCAATAGTCTTCATCATAAAAGAACTAATACAAGAAGTATCGAGCATGGAGCGATTGCTGTCAGAAAGCCGAGCATAAATTTTTTGAATAATAATTTATCTTGGAAGCTCATGATTGGGGCATGAATATAACATTGACTTAAGCCTCCCCCAAGCTTGAGCGATGCTTTCTCCTTCGTGAGGCCAAAAATTATATATATAATTACGATCACGATGAACAAGATGCATAGGATAAAACTTCTGATGAAATTCCAATTTCAATCGTTTGTAGTTCCATGATCCCATATCATCACATAGCCTATACCATGTCAATGCCTCTCCCTTCAAAGACAAAGGGAATACCTTCTTTTTGATAACATCGTCGGGCATACCTGCAAGCTTAAACAATCCACAAACTTCATCCAAATAGATTAAGTGCAAATCAGGATACAATGTTCCATCACCTGTGAAAGGATTAGCTAGCAGTTTCTCTATCATACCCGAAGGAATTTCAAAGTAAACATTTTCAGTAGGTTCAGTAGGTTGAGGAGCAACTCTTTGCTCTACTGGTCGGGGTGCAGATACCCCGAACAAGCCCCTCAAAGGACTACTTTCCATAGTAACAAGTGACAGTAAATTTTAGCACACTATATAAATTTTTCCTTGCCAAATTCCACTTACCAAAGGCACTTCACTCCCCGGCAACGGTGCCAGAAAAGAGTCTTGATGACCTACAAGTATAGGGAATCTATCGTAGTCCTTTTGATAAGTAAGAGTGTCAACCCAACGAGGAGCAGAAGGAAATGACAAGTGGTTTTAAGTAAGGTATTCTCTGCAACCACTGAAATTATCGGTAGCAGATAGTTTTGTGATAAGGTAATTTGTGACGGGTAACAAGTAATGAAAGTAAATAAGGTGAATCAAGGTGGCCCAATCCTTTTTTTAGCAAAGGACAAGCCTGGACAAATTCTTATATGAAGGAAAATGCTCCTGAGGACACATGGGAATTATCGTCAAGCTAGTTTTCATCACGCTCATATGATTCGCGTTCGTTACTTTGATAATCTGATATGTGGGTGGACCGGTGCTTGGGTGCTGCCCTTCCTTGTACAAGCATCCCACTTATGATTAACTACTCTCGCAAGCATCTGCAACTACGAAAGAAGAATTATGGCAATCCTAACCGTAGCATGAAACATATGGATCCAAATCAGCCCCTTACAAAGCAACACATAAACTAGGGTTTAAGCTTCTGTCACTCTAGCAACCCATCATCTACTTATTACTTCCCAATGCCTTCCCCTAGGCCCAAATAATGTGAAGTGTCATGTAGTCGACGTTCACATAACACCACTAGAGGAAAGACAACATACATCTCATCAAAATATCAAATGAATACCAAATTCACACGACTACTTATAGCAAGACTTCTCCCATGTCCTCAGGAACAAATGTAACTACTCACAAATCATATTCATGTTCATAATCAGAGGGGTATTAATATGCATTAAGGATCTGAACATATAATCTTCCACCGGATAAACCAACTAGCATTAACTACAAGGAGTAGTCAACACTACTAGCAACCCACAGGTACCAATCTATGGCTTTGAGACAAAGATCAGATACAAGAGATGAACTAGGGTTTGAAAGGAGATGGTGTTGGTGAAGATGTTGATGGAGATTGACCCCCTCCCGCTGAGAGGATCGATGGCGATGACGATGGGGATGATTTCCCCCTCCCGGAGGGATGTTTCCCCGGCAGAACAGCTCTGCCGGAGCCCTAGATTGGTTCCGCCAAGGTTCTGCCTCGTGGCGGCGGTGTTTCGTCCCGAAAGCTTCCTCTTGATTTTTTCCAGGGTGAAAGACACCATATAGCCAAAGATGGGCACCGGAGGCCTGCCGGGTGGCCCACGAGGGAGGGGGCGCGCCTAGGGGGTAGGGCGCGCCCCCACCCTCGTGGATGGTGGGTGGCCCCCTTTGGTACTTTCTTCGCTCAGTACTTTTTATTAATCCCAAAAATAACTTCCGTGGAGTTTCAGGACTTTTGGAGTTGTGCAGAATAGGTCTCTAATATTTGCTCCCTTTCCAGCCCAGAATTCCAGCTGTCGGCATTCTCCCTCTTCGTGTAAACCTTGTAAAATAAGAGAGAAAGGGCATAAGTATTGTGACATAATGTGCAATAACAACCCATAATGCAATAAATATCAATATCAAAGCATGATGGAAAATGTATGTGTCATCGATCGTGCTCGATGACTCTAACAATGTTCGTCTAAAATAGCTTCAAATGTGAACACACAATTGAGCATTTACGGCCCACGAAACTACAAACGGATTAACCAAATGGAACCGTAACATCGATGTGCATCTTTTTTGTGTAGATCTTGTCTTGACTCGAAGCACCATTGTGTTGATTAGGGGGGAGAAGGAAGAAAGGAGATTAGGGAGGAGGTTAGCGGTGTTGGGTAACGTAGTAATTTCAAAAAAAATTCCTACACACACGCAAGATCATGGTGATGCACAGCAACGAGAGGGGAGAGTGTTGTCTACGTACCCTCATAGACCGGAAGCGGAAGCGTTAGCACAACGCGGTTGATGTAGTCGTACGTCTTCATGGCTCGACCGATCAAGCACCAAAACTACGGCACCTCCGAGTTCTAGCAAACGTTCAGCTCGATGGCGATCCCCGGACTCCGATCCAGCAAAGTGTCGGGGAAGAGTTCCATTAGCATGACGGCGTGGTGACGATCTTGATGTTCTACCGTCGCAGGGCTTCGCCTAAGCACCGCTACAACATTATCGAGGACTATGGTGGAGGGGGGCACCGCACACGGCTAAGAGAACGATCACGAAGATCAACTTGTGTGTCTAGAGGTGCCCCCTGCCCCCGTATATAAAGGAGCAAGGGGGGAGGCCGGCCGGCCCTTGGGGCATGCCAATGAGGGGGGGAGTCCTCCTCCTAGTTGGAGTAGGACTCCCCTTTCCTAGTCCAACTAGGAAGAGAGAGGGGGGAAGTAAAGAGAGGGAGAGGGATAGGGAAAGAGGGGCCACGCCCCCTCCCCTAGTCCAATTCGGACTCCTCATGGGAGGGGCGCGCCACCTCCTGGGCTGCTGCCCTCTCTCTCCCCTCAGGCCCACTAAGGCCCAATACTTCCCCGGGGGGTTCCGGTAACCATTCCGGCACTCCGGTTTTCTCCAAAATCACCCGAAACACTTCCGGTGTCCGAATATAGTCGTCCAATATATCGATCTTTATGTCTCGACCATTTCGAGACTCCTCGTCATGTCCGTGATCATATCCGGGACTCCGAACAACCTTCGGTACATCAAAATATATAAACTCATAATGAAACTGTCATCGTAACATTAAGCGTGCGGACCCTACGGGTTCGAGAACAATGTAGACATGACCGAGACACGTCTCCGGTCAATAACCAATAGAGGAACCTGGATGCTCATATTGGCTCCTACATATTCTACGAAGATCTTTATCGGTCAGACCACACAACACATACGTTGTTCCCTTTGTCATCGGTATGTTGCTTGCCCGAGATTCGATCGTCGGTATCTCAATACCTAGTTCAATCTCGTTATCGGCAAGTCTCTTTACTCGTTCCGTAATACATCATCTCGCAACTAACTCATTAGTTGCATTTCTTGCAAGGCTTAAGTGATGTGCATTACCGAGAGGGCCCAGAGATACCTCTCCGACAATCGGAGTGACAAATCCTAATCTCGAAATACGCCAACCCAACAAGTACCTGTGGAGACACCTATAGAGCACCTTTATAATCACCCAGTTATGTTGTGACGTTTGGTGGCACACAAATTGTTCCTCTGGTAAATAGGAGTTGCATAATCTCATAGTCATAGGAACATGTATAAGTCATGAAGAAAGCAATAGCAACAAACTAAATGATCAAGTGCTATGCTAACAGAATGGGTCAAGTCAATCACATCATTCTCCTAATGATGTGATCCTGTTAATCAAATGACAACTCGTGTCTATTGTTAGGAAACATAACCATCTTTGATCAACGAGCTAGTCAAGTAGAGGCATACTAGTGACACTCTGTTTGTCTATGTATTCACACATGTATTATGTTTCTGGTTAATACAATTCTAGCATGAATAATAAACATTTATCATGATATAAGGAAACAAATAATAACTTTATTATTGCCTCTAGGGCATATTTCCTTCACTCTCCCACTTGCACTAGAGTCAATAATCTAGTTCACATCTCCATGTGATTTAACACCAATAGTTCACATCACCATGTGATTAACACCTATAGTTCACATCGACATGTGACCAACACCCAAAGGGTTTATTAGAGTCAATAATCTAGTTCACATTGCTATGTGATTAACACCCAAAGAGTACTAAGGTGTGATCATGTTTTGCTTGTGAGAGAAGTTTAGTCAACGGGTCTGCCACATTCAGATCCGTAAATATTTTGAAAATTTGTATGTCAACAATGTTCTACACGGAGCTACTCTAGCTAATTGCTCCCACTTTAAACATGTATCCAGATTGAGACTTTGAGTCATCTGGATCAGTGTCAAAACTTGCATGGACGTAACCCTTTATGATGAACCTTTTGCCACCTCCATAATCGAGAAACATATTGTCGGTGTCAAAACCGGCGGATCTCGGGTAGGGGGTCCCGAACTGTGCGTCTAGGCCGGATGGTAACAGGAGACAAGGGACACGAAGTTTTACCTAGGTTCGGGCCCTCTCGATGGAGGTAAAACCCTACGTCCTGCTTGATTAATATTGATGATATGGGTAGTACAAGAGTAGATCTACCACGAGATCGAGGAGGCTAAACCCTAGAAGCTAGCCTATGGTATGATTGTTGATGTGTATGTTGTCCTACGGACTAAAACCCTCTGGTTTATATAGACACCGGATAGGGTTAGGGTTACATAGAGTCGGTTACAATGGTAGGAGATCTTCATATCCATATCGCCAAGCTTGCCTTCCATGCCAAGGAAAGTCCCTTCCGGACACGGGACGGAGTCTTCAATCTTGTATCTTCATAGTCCAGGAGTCCGGCTGAAGCTATAGTCCATCTATCCGAACACCCCCTAATCCAGGACTCCCTCAGTAGCCCCTGAACCAGGCTTCAATGACGACGAGTCCGGCACGCAGATTGTCTTCGGCATTGCAAGGCGGGTTCCTCCTCCAAGTACTTCATAGAAGATTTTGAACACAAAGATAGTGTCCGCCTCTGCAAAATAAGTTTCCACATATTGCCATAGAGAGACTAATATTTACACAAATCTAATCTGCTGACGTATTCTGTAGTGTGACATCACACCACGGCCAAGCTTTTATTCGAACCGTTTTACTGTCCCATCTCAGAGCGTTATGCGAGGCGGTTTCCTTGGCACGTCTTGTTAAAGCAGAGATCATGTCCCCTTATTTCGGGATTCTCATCAATACGGGCGTGGGTAACCCAACCGCGCCATTGATTATGGCGCTTGGGAGATAAGCAAGTTTTACCTGGCTGGTGGGGACATGTAGCTGCGTCCACCCATATAAGGGGATAAAGATCCACCTTTTCACCTACTCCTTCTTCCTCCTTCGCCTATCCATTCTTGCGCACTCGAGCTCCAGCACCCAAGTCCGCACTCCTCACCTCAACCTTCTCCAGCCATGTCCGGAGCGGGAGGCAAGTGGATGGTCTCCTCCGTTACGGAGGGACACATCAAAAGACTAAGGAAGGCCGGATACTTGTCCAACGACATTGCGCACCGGCTTCCCGAGGAGGGGCAGCTCATCCCTACCCCTAGGCCCCATGAGAGGGTGGTGTTCCTCCCCCATTTCCTCCACGGACTGGGTTTCCCTCTCCATCCATTTGTCCGGGGGCTCATGTTCTACTATGGCCTGGATTTCCACGATCTGGCCCCGAATTTTGTCCTCAACATCTCGGCGTTTATCATCGTGTGTGAGGCTTTCCTCCGCATCCGCCCCCATTTCGGCCTATGGCTCAAGACTTTCAACGTCAGGCCGAAGGTGGTGCGCGGCACCCAGGCGGAGTGCGGAGGCGCCATGGTGGGCAAGATGGCCAACGTCCTATGGCTCGAGGGCTCCTTTGTGGAGACCCTGAAGGGGTGGCAATCGGGGTGGTTTTACATCACCGAGCCGCGTGACCCTAAGTGGGTCGCAGCCACCGAGTTCCAGTCCGGACCCCCAACGCGGCTCACGTCCTAGAAAGAGACGGGCCTGTCGTGGGGCAGCCAAAAGGAGGTGACCGGACTGCAAACATGCATCGAATCCCTAGCGAACCAGCAGATCAGGCTCGTCAACGTAGTCCAAGTTATGCTCATACGCCTGAGCCTCCCGTGTCAACAACGAGCCTTCCATCTATGGGAGTTCAATCCGGCGCAGCACCGAACTCTGAGCAGGCTCTTTGACACGACGTACGAAGATGCCTGGAAGGTGCTTTTCAAGGGCGCCGAGGCTCCCGCATCCGCTACCGAGGATCGCGGATTCAGCGCACAGCGTCACACTAGCGCGGTAAGTTTTTTGTACCTTTTACAGGGCACTAGTTTTTCATAGTTTAAATCTGTGCGGGATTTAAGCTCCCTTACCTTTGACAGGATTGGCAGGCAAAGTCCGGACAGATCAACTGTCCGGCTCCTTTGCCCGAAGGCCCAGCGGATACTCGCTTGGCGAAGCTGCTGGTTCCGGCACCCTATGTGGTGCCGAAGAAGAAGGCCGCAAAAAAGGCCACGGGGACTCGAAAGACTGCCCGGCGCCAGGAGGCGTCGGATCCATCATCCAACGGTTCCGAGGCGCATTCCTCCCGTGAAGACGAGGAGGGAGAAGAAGCGACCTCTCCCCCTCCAACGGGGGGAGAGAAGAAAAGGAAGGCCGCCCTCTCGGGGGAGGCTAGAGGGTCCAAGAAGGGGAAAACCCTTCCTCCGGATTGCTCCACCGACGCCGACGGCGGCGGAGAGGAGTGGCAGCCCAGGGCCAAGCCCCTGGCAAAATCGTAAGTATCCGTATACCAGAGTAATTCATAGTATTCGTTTATTGCACACCTTTCCCTTACGTCCAATATGTTTATGCAGCCCACCCAAAGACCGGCTCGACGCGTCGTCTAGTGGCTCATTGGACTTGTCGGATGTGAACTCACTTCCGACGGCTTCCTCCCCCTGCCCTACGGACGACACCGAAGTGTTGTCCCAACAGGTTCCAAGCCGGGAGGAGGTGGTCCTGGAGGCGCCGCAGGGCGACCTCCCGGACTCTAGGAGTAAAGGGGATGAAACCCCCGGGGCTCCAAGTCCGGCTCTAGGCCGGACACCTCTCCGGAACCTTCAGAGGTTCCAGAGTCCGGCGGGGGACCTCCTTCCAAGAGGAGCAAGTCCGCCGTGCCGGTGGCCCCCGTCCAACCGGAGGCGCCGGACAATATGTTGGAGGCGCTCCAAGGTGCCTCCATCGACGAGGAGCACCGTGCTATTATGAGTGCGGTGGCCCAGAAGGTTCAGTCCGCCAAGAGCGGACTGACTGAAGCTTGTACTAGCCTTTTGACAGGCTTTGAGGTAAGTAAAGAATGTGTAAATAATATTACCGCATAGACAGTAGCCCCTGATGCTCTGTTTGGCGTTCGGGAAGAAAAGCCGGATAGAGGATCACATAAAATTCGCAGGAGTCTAACAAAAAGGAGTCAATATGCGTATGCAGGCTTCTCTGCTTGCGTACGCCGCACTGACTGCGGAAGTGGACACGCTAAAGCAGAACCTCGAGCAGTCCGAGCAAGAGCTCGGTCGTGCCAAGAAGCAGCTCGAGGATAATGAAGGTAAGAAATACCTTGTTAAAAAATATATATATAAAGGTGCAATTGCAAAGAATGACAGGATTATCATGGCTATTATAGGGGCCACGTCTGAAGTGGCGACCCTTAAGCAAGCGCTGGTCGAGGCCGAGAAGAGTGCGGCCTCGGAGTGCACCGAGCAGGAGAAATATGAGGCCGAGGTTGGCAAGGTGTGGCAAGAGCTCCAGGCTCTCATGGAAAAACATGAGAGTTTGGAGCTTGACTCGAAGACGCAAGCGTCCGAGCTCGCGGTGGCTATTGAAAATGCCAAATCTGCCAAGGCCGAATCCCAGAAGACCCTCCAGGAGTTGGATGAGGTGAAGAAGATAGCGGCGGGTAAGGCATTCTTTATGCAAAGGAAACACATAAACGTGAGTTACTTGTTACTTACCCGAATCCAGAGTTCTCCAGGAGCGTTCGCAGATCTTTCCCGGAGTGTGTCCGATGCCGCCACATTCGATCGAGCCGAGGAGGGCAGCTCGACGGAGAAAGAGTTCTGGTCTCGGTACGCTGAGGCCGGACACCCCGTGCCCCTGAGCGACCAGCTGAAGCAACTGGTCGAGCTCCACAAGGCGGCCGAACATGCCATGAAGGGCCTTATTGTTCGGCTGTGGCCTGGAGGGGCTCTGCCTGGGAGCTATTTCGGGTTGGTGCGGCGGCTGGTGGAGGCATGTCCAAGGCTCAAAGTCATCAAGCGCTCCGTCTGCATTGAGGGTGCCCGTAGGGCCCTTGCCCATGCTAAGGTGCACTGGGGCAAGCTGGATGCTGAGAAGCTTGTGAAGGACGGGCCACCGCCGGGGAAAGAGCACCGCAAGCCCGAGAATTACTATAAAGATGTTCTGAAGGGTGCCTGCCTTGTGGCGGATGAATGTTCTAGGGATGTAATTTTTGAGTCAAACTTGCTCGTTTTGCCCTGTGCACTGAAAACTTATTTATATGCGCTAAGCAATGCTGTTGGAATTTAAAATATTACCTTATGTGCGGTTGTTTATCAATTCTGAGAGATGGCGAGTCATCGGCTTCTGCCCCCGTGCCGCTATTGCTGGGGTGTTCGGGGATAAACCTGAGCGCTCTTTTTCCCATGTTTGGGTCCTTCGAGGGAGGCGCTCAGCCCAACGAACAAGGCAATCGGACTATAATGCGTGAACACTCTCACTTAGCCATAGAATTCTATAATTTTAAATTTCGGCGAAGCCCCTGGTATTCAGAAAACCGAGTTTGGGGCGCTATCCACGCCTTGGCCGGACAGAGCCGGCTCCTCGCCCTAAGCGGCATAAGTCTTTAGGGACTCGAAAAAACCTCTCGAAGAGCGACCAGCTCTCGCTTCATCATGACCGTCAGTTTTAGCTTTCTCCACTGAGGTGCTCGACCCAGCTCAATCGGGGCACAATCGCAGTTGTTCTCCTAGTGCTACCTTAGCCGATATAGCGGAACGTAAGGAACCAAAACATAGGAGCCGGGCAAACCCAACTATTGACCCAAGACATGATTCGGAGCCGATGCATATAATGCTATAAGTTCGGGGTGCCGCACTTTAAAGTATTCGGACTTCTCACACCATATTGAGGGGTACTAAAGCCCCTGGCGTATTTTGGCCGTACCAACGTGTACGGGTGCAACATGTCGATAAGGAACATATATAAAGAAAAAAAGGTAATGCAAAAATAGACCAAGCTATGCATTGTTTATTAAAAAAAGGGGTGCGATCAAGGTAGAATGATACAAATAATGCGATGAGTGGTACGTTGGACTAGTTAACATGTCCGTTCCAGGGGCAAGCTGCGGAATAGTATGCGGAATGGGTATACTGCTCATGATAGAGACCACCTGGGAGTTCCGTAGTGCGGCGTGGCTTGTCTGCTTCCCTGGTTCTTGCATCATTTATGCGGCAATTGTACTGCCGAACAGGCCTTCCGAAGGATGAAGTCCTGAAAGTAAGAGAAAATTAAGAAATCGGCAGCCCCTGGTACGGTTTAAGCCGTGTTTTGGGCGTGCTGTGATGGTGCCCCTCCCCCTGTGCCCATGGTATCTCTAGAGCATAGTTATGTACGCGAAGTACTGGCGTCGCCTTTTTGCGAGGGTTGGGGTTGGGGCCGCATTGCTACGCCTGCTCGGATCGTGCCAGGCGGTCTTGTTGTAGGTTACTCCAGGCGCGCTTGACGGTGTCCGGTCGTTTAGTGGCCGGACTGGAGAACTGTCTGGAGAGGCTGCTTTGAACTTCCGCTGCAAGGGCCGCCGTGTGCTCCTCCGTTCGGAGGGAGCGTTCGGTGTTTCCATTGACCGTAATTACTCCTCGAGGGCCTAGCATCTTGAGCTTAAGGTATGCATAATGCGGTACCACATTGAACTTAGCGAATGCGGTTCGCCCGAGCAGTGCGTGATAGCCACTTCGAAACGGGACTATGTCGAAGATTAACTCCTCGCTTAGGAAATTATCCGGAGATCCGAAGACCACTTCAAGTGTGACTGAGCCTATACAGTTGGCCTCTACACCTGGTATTATGCCTTTAAAGGTCGTTTTGGTGGGCTTAATCCTTGAGGGATCTATGCCCATTTTCCGCACTGTATCCTGGTAAAGCAGGTTCAGGCTGCTGCCGCCGTCCATAAGGACTCTAGTGAGATGAAATCTGTCAATAATTGGGTCTAGAACCAATGCGGTGAATCCGCCATGACGGATGCTAGTGGGATGGTCCCTTCGATCAAAGGTGATCAGGCAGGAGGACCATGGGTTGAACTTTGGGGCGACTGGCTCTACCACGTATACGTCCCTTAACGCATGCTTCCGCTCCCTTTTGGGGACATGGGTTGCGTATATCATGTTCACCGTCCGCACTTGTGGGGGAAAACCCTTCTGTCCACTGTTGTTCGGCGGCCGGGCCTCCTCGTCGTCATCGCTATGTAGCCCCTTGTCTTCATTTTCGGCGTTTAACTTGCCTGCCTGCTCGAACACCCAACGATCCATGTTGGTGTGATTGGCTGGCTTTTCGGGGGTGCCATGTATCTGGCACGAGCGGTCGAGTATTCGGTCCGAACTGGACGAGCCCCTAGGATTCCTTTTGAATGGCTTTTTCCGCTGACCGGATTTAGAGCCTCTGAATCCGGCATTAACTGCCGTATCCTCAGCATTGTCGCCGTTAATGCGGCGCTTCTACTTGTTGCGACGCGACCTGCCACTACTGTCCCTGGTGTCCGAATTACCAGGGTTCTTGGTCATATTGTTGCTACGAGCAAGCCAGCTGTCTTCTCCCGCGCAAAAGCGGGTCATGAGTGTCATGAGTGCTGCCATAGATTTCGGCTTTTCCTGTCCAAGGTGCCGGGCCAACCACTCGTCACGGATATTGTGTTTGAAGGCTGCTAGGGCCTCAGCATCCGGACAGTCGACTATTTGATTTCCTTTGTTAGGAACAGTGTCCAGAATTGCCTGGCCGATTCCTTTGGCTGCTGAATTACGTGACTTAGGTCATCGGTGTCTGGGGGTCGCACGTAAGTGCCCTGGAAATTGTCGAGGAATGCAGCTTCCAGGTCCTCCCAACAACTGATTGATCCTGTTGGCAAGCTGTTAAGCCAATGCCGAGCTGGTCCTTTAAGCTTGAGTGGGAGGTATTTGATGGCGTGGAAATCATCGCCGCGGGCCATGTGGATATGAAGGAGATAATCCTCGATCCATACCGCGGGATCTGTTGTGCCATCATATGATTCGATGTTTACGGATTTGAAACCCTCGGGGATTTGATGATCCATTATTTCGTCTGTAAAGCAGAGTGGGTGTGCGGCGCCTCGGTATTGGGCTATATCATGACGTAGCTCCAATGAGCCTTGTCTACTGTGTTCGGCCCTGCCGAATTTGTGGCCGGCGTGATGGTTACCGTCTCAAGCTGTGGGGCGCCCACGCGATCCGTAGATCAATCTTGTTTGCCTTGCCTTGTCCTCCAACATGTCTCGTAAGTCTGGCGCATATTCCCGTGCCTTGGTATGGGGTGCGGCTTGAGTGGAGGGCCGAGAGGCCTCTCTGTCGCGACCACGAGGTGGCCGGTCGGCCGCATCAAGTGCTTCCTCCTCTAATCGGGGTAGCAACCTGAGCTTTGGGTAGCTCTTGGAGGGGCGTTCGAGTTTATGCTCTTCGGCCGCAAGGACTTCAGTCCATCTGTCGACTAGCAAATCTTGATCAGCTCTAAGCTGTTGCTGTTTTTTCTTGAGGCTTCTTGCTGTGGCCATAAGCCTGCGTTGAAAATGCTTTTGCTCGACGGGATCCTCTGGCACGACGAATTCGTCGTCATCGAGGCTTGCCTCGTCTTCGGAGGGAGGCATATAATTATCGTCCTCGACCTTTCTGTCTGCCGCTCTCTCATGAGGGCTGGTTTCTCCATCCTCCTGTGCTAAATCTTGCTGGAGGGGGTTTTCTTCGGCGCTTTCCAGAGTATTATTATCTCCCGTGCTGGAATCACTGTGTTTGTTTTGGCGGGATTTTGATCGGCGCCGTTGACGCCGGCGCTTAGGCTGTTTCTTGGAGGGGTCATCCTCCGCTGTTCCATTGCCATCTCCCTCTTTTGGGGTGTCCACCATGTATATGTCATACGATGAGGTGGCTTTCCAGGGCCTAGTAGGCACTGGTTCTTCATCATCTCCTTCATCGGCGTCCATACCATCGATGTCTTCGGAGTCGAAGTCGAGCATGTCGGTTAAGTCGTCGACAGTGGCTACAAAGTGGGTGGTGGGTGGGATTTGAATTTCTTCATCGTCCATATCCCAACCTTGCTGACCATAGTCCGGCCAAGGCTCTCCTGACAAAGAGAGAGACTTCAGTGACTTCAGGATATCGCCGAAAGGCGAGTGCTGAAAGATGTCTGCAGCAGTGAACTCCATGATCGGCGCCCAATCGGATTCAATCGGCAGGGGCGCGGAGGGTTCGGAGTCTGGAGAAGAGTCCGGCTCCTTGGAGTTACGAGTCTCGTAGAGTACGGGGCTGGTGCTTGGCTCAATCGCCGTTGGGGATGCAGCCACCGAGGTGGCACCCAACCGCTCATCCTTGATCGGCGCAGTTGGCTCCGAATTAAGGGTCGGAGCCGATGCGGGTGCGGCCTCCAGGGCACTGTTCGGCGGCAGAGCTAGATCATGCTCGTCGTGACAGTGCGGCGCACTCGGCAGTGGCTCGAATCCGTCGAAGATCAAGTCCCCGCGGATGTTAGCCGTGTAGTTAAAACTTCCAAATCTGCCCTGACGGCCAGGGCGTAGCTTTCGATCTGCTCCAGACGGCCAAGCGAATTGGCCCGCAGTGCGAAGCCGCCGAAGATGAAGATCTGTCCGGGGAGGAAGGTCTCACCCTGGACTGCATCGCTATCGATGATCATAGGAGCCATCGAGCCTGACAGCGACGACACAGAGGAACTCTCAATGAAAGCACCAATGTCGGTGTCAAAACCGGCGGATCTTGGGTAGGGGGTCCCGAACTGTGCGTCTAGGCCGGATGGTAACAGGAGACAAGGGACACGAAGTTTTACCCAGGTCCGGGCCCTATCGATGGAGGTAAAACCATATGTCCATCTTGATTAATATTGATGATATGGGTTGTCGGAGTAATCGACCACGGGTACCCCGAGGACGGCAAGACGATATTTCAAGACATCGGGGCTAGCAAAGCCCCTCAGTCCGACTGTCCGGCCGCTCTTGCCGGCTTCCCGTCCGACTGCTCTGCACGACCCGACACCGACAAGACCCTAACACGATGGCCATACCGCGGACAAGACGGCTGTACCCGGACACTGCTGAGCAATAGTGATACACTGTAGCAGGTGTGAGATGTCACATCGTTGTCTCCCAACTAGTGAAGTTGGTCACGTGGGCCATCCCTTGTCCCCTGGGCTCCCCTTTATAAGGAGCACCAGGGAAGGCTCACACACTCACGGCCACAAGGCCTCACACACATCCATCCATCCATCCATGGAGAATGGACTCACACACACTCACGCATGAGCACTCATATGCTCACGGCTATGAGCATGGCCGGCCACTAGCATGCCTCACATAGGCATATACCAGATCAGATGCACTTAGCACTGATCCCAGATACAGCTCCAGGAGCACTTTGTACTGCCCGATGTACACCCCAGATAGATACCCTCAGACATGCAGCAGTAGGAGTATTATCTCTCCGGAGAGCTCCGAAGCTGGGTAAACCACCGCGTGCTACTCGCATACCCGCTCCCGGTCCTATCAGCAGCAGTCTTACCCACACACTAAGCCCTTGTGGCATCTGTCGACTCGCAAGCCCCCCGTGAGAAATACCACGATAGTTGGCGCCCACTGTGGGGCGGTACTACTACTATGCTACCACGCTGCTGCTGGTTTCGTAGTCCGGGTGGGACCATCTTCGTCATCTCCGTCGCGACGTCGCCGTCGTCTCTACGGTAGCGCTCAGGGGCCCTACATTAACACGCCCCCAAAGCGGCCGTGATGGGCGGCGCGTCCTCTCCCTCGGCCTCGCCATCTTCATCATCATCGCGATGTCGTCACCTCTCCGACGCCGGTTGAGGGCTCGACATCAGCACGCCCTCGTCGCGTCCGCCCTCGGCGCGTCCGTGCTGGGCGGTGCGTCTTCGTCACCACCTTTGCAGCGCCGGCTGTCCGTCCGCGTGCGCGCCGCGCGCGGGCTAGCTTCGGTCGGCCGTGTCCATCCATGCGCCGCTATCTTCGATCGGCTATGTCCATCCACGCGCCGCTCGCGCCCGCTCCCCTCCGCGTTGCGCCTTGCTCCGGCCAAGCCACGCGGTTGCTCCTCCATACACTAGCCAGCAAGCCATACACTAGTCGTTCGTGCCTCGTACACCTGCTTGTACATGATACTCACACTACCCAGATTATCCCTATACACTAACCAAAGCTAGCAAGCATACACACATCCTAATAGCTCGATGGATTTTGTAGCTAGCTAGCACTACTTGCATAAGCACATATGCACTATATTTCTTCTGCAGTTCTGCGTCACCGACTGTGTCGTCTCCGCGCGCGTGCGCAGCACGTCCGCGCTGCCCCCCCGCCTCGCTGCGCCTGCTACTGCTCTGCATCCCCCGCGTCCATCCGCATCTTGTCGGCGTCTCCGCGCCCGAGCGCCTCTAGGCGCCTCCACCTGCCCGCCCTGTGGCCGGCTGCTTCGCGCCCGTCGTAGGCCAGCTTCACCGCGCGCATGACCGTGCACCCCCGCGCTGCCCGACCTCCTCCGTCGCGCGGCCTTGCCCCGCTCAGCCCGCGCCTACGGCCTCCTCGCGCATAGCGGCCCCGCCCGCCATCGCTACTTCGGACCGCGTGCGCGCGGACTCGCCTGCTCGCCGCCTGCATCCGCTCTGCTGGCCGTCTCCTCGCTCAGCCCCACCGTGCGTCGCGCCCGGCTGCCGCCTTCTCCGCCCGGCCCCGCGCTCGGCTCCGCCCTGCGTTGCGCCCGGCTGCCGCCTTCTCCACCCGGCCCTGCACTCGGCTCCGCCCTGCGTCGCGCCCGGCTGCCGCCTTCCCATGCGCGGCCTCCGCCTGCTCGCTCCCGCATCCCCGCGCTCCGCGTCCTCCACCCTCAGCCGGCTGGAAAGGGCATAGCCGGCTACTAGAGAAAGGGCAAGGCCGGGTATGAGAAAAGTCAAAGGGCCGACTGCCCATGACGAAAAAAAAGAAGAAAAAAGAAGTGGGATCTGGCTGCTCACGTGGAGCTGGCTGGGACAAAAAAGAAAGAAAGAAAAAAAATAGCTGTGTCCGATTGTTCTCAGCCGGTGCAAATGAAGAAAAAAAAGAAGACAAAGTAGTGCCGGGAGATCCGGCCCGACTGCTTAGCAGTCGGCCCGAATCTCGGGGGCTACACCCAGCGGGTGCGCTGACGCGCTCCCGCGAAGATGAAGACAAAGTAGTTGCCGGAAGATCCGGCCCGACTGTTCAGCAGTCGGCCCAGATCTCGGGGGCTACACCCAGCGGGTGCGCTGACGCGCCTCCGCGAGAAATAAGACAAAGTAGTTGCTGGGAGATCCGGCCCGACTGCTCAGCAGTCGGCCCAGATCTCGGGGGCTACACCCAGCGGGTGCGCTGACGCGCCCCCGCAAAGATGAAGACAAAGTAGCTGCCGGAAGATCCGGCCCGACTGCTCAGCAGTCGGCCAGAATCTCGGGGGCTACACCCAGTGGGTGCGCTGGCGCGCCCCCACGGAAGATTGCAGACAAGAGAAGAGTTTTTGTCCGGCTCCCAGCAGCCAGCAGTAGAGAAGAATAAAGGGTGTCGCAAGACGCCTCGCCGCCTGGCCGGTCAGGCCTGACCGGCCGGAACCCCCCTTCGAGCACCCGGGGGCTCGAAGGCTACACCCAGCGGGTGCGCCGACGCGCTCCGCGAGCGCCGAGTCGCGCCGGCTGTTTTCGACGACCGCGACTACACAAAAATCAATGTGAGCTCCTCGCCCATATATTTTTGCATCACGCAAGCACGGATAACTCCGAGCGATGCTCGGGTGCTATCTCCGCATTTTTTATTACAGTTGCATCACTGTTCGCCCAAGCGCCAACCAGAGTTGGCCCGAGGGCTGGCTGCTTGACCTAAGACGTTAGTTCCCGCAGACGGCTTAGTAGTGTGCGCAGTACCAAAGGCTCACTCTTAGTCACAAACCACAGAGCGGCTGTCCGGCTAGCAAAGGTGAATGCTGGAGGCCACCCACACGAAAAACGTCCGGGAAGAAAAATGGTTCGGGCGACCCGGCTGTTTTCCTTTACAAGTATCTACTCGGTTGAATCTGCTCCTATACTCTGAGTACTCTACAGTCCACTTCGCGTCCCACTCTTAGCCACAGACCGCAGAGCGGCTGTCCGGCAAGCAAGAGCACAAGCCAAAAAGCGGAGAGAACACGAAAAAGATTAAGGGGGCTCGGACGAAACCGAGTCGGCACCCTCCGCATAAAACTTGCAATGCTAAAAGCAAACATTTGATATATCTGCATGGACTAACTTTTTCTTTTTTTCTTGATAATTTCCATGAACACTAGCCGAAAAACCTCCACCCAACTTTGCCAAGTTGCCCGGAGGCTTGGGGGCTACTGTCGGAGTAATCGACCACGGGTACCCCGAGGACGGCAAGACGATATTTCAAGACATCGGGGCTAGCAAAGCCCCTCAGTCCAACTGTCCGGCCGCTCCTGCCGGCTTCCCGTCTGACTGCTCTGCCCGGTCGACCGCCGGCTGTCGACTGCGCCAACCAGCCGGCTGCCGACTGCGTCAACCAGCCGGCTGCCGACTGCAGCACGACCCGACACTGCCAAGACCCTAACACGATGGCCATACCGCGGACAAGACGGCTGTACCCGGACACTGCTGAGCAATAGTGATACACTGTAGCAGGTGTGAGATGTCACATCGTTGTCTCCCAAATAGTGAAGTTGGTCACATGGGCCATCCCTTGTCCCCTGGGCTCCCCTTTATAAGGAGCACCAGGGGAGGCTCACACACTCACGGCCACAAGGCCTCACACACATCCATCCATCCATCCATGGAGAATGGACTCACACACACTCACGCATGAGCACTCATATGCTCACGGCTATGAGCATGGTCGGCCACTAGCATGCCTCACATAGGCATATACCAGTTTAGATGCACTTAGCACTGATCCCAGATGCAGCTCCAGGAGCACTTTGTACTGCCCGATGTACACCCCAGATAGATACCCTCAGACATGCAGCAGTAGGAGTATTATCTCTCCGGAGAGCTCCGAAGCTGGGTAAACCACCGCGTGCTACTCGCATACCTGCTCCCGGTCCTATCAACAGCAGTCTTACCCACACACTAAGCCCTTGTGGCATCTATCGACTCGCAAGCCCCCCGTGAGAAATACCACGACATGGGTAGTACAAGAGTAGATCTACCACGAGATCGAGGAGGCTAAACCCTAGAAGCTAGCCTATGGTATGATTGTTGATGTGTATGTTGTCCTACGACCTAAAACCCTCCGGTTTATATAGACACCAGATAGGGTTAGGGTTACATAGAGTCGGTTACAATGGTAGGAGATCTTCATATCCGTATCGCCAAGCTTGCCTTCCACGCCAAGGAAAGTCCCTTCCGGATACGGGACGGAGTCTTCAATCTTGTATCTTCATAGTCCAGGAGTCCGGCTGAAGGTATAGTCCGGCTATCCGAACACCCCCTAATCCAGGACTCCCTCACATATCCTTATTCCACTAAGGATAATTTTGACCAATGTCCAGTGATCTACTCCTAGATCACTATTGTACTCCCTTGACAAACTCGGGGCAGGGTATACAATAGGTCTGGTACACAGCATTGCATACTTTATAGAACCTATGGCTAAGGCATAGGGAATGACTTTCATTCTCTCTCTATCTTCTGCCGTGGTCGGGTTTTGAGTCTTACTCAACTTCACACCTTGTAACACAGGCAAGAACTCCTTCTTTGACTGTTCCATTTTGAACTACTTCAAAATCTTGTCAAGGTATGTACTCATTGAAAAAAAAATTATCAAGCATCTTGATCTATCTTTATAGATCTTGATGCTCAATATGTAAGCAGCTTCATCGAGGTCTTTCTTTGAAAAACTCCTTTCAAACTTTCCTTTATGCTTTGCAGAATAATTCTACATTATCTCAGATGAACAATATGTCATTCACATATACTTATCAGAAATGTTGTAGTGCTCCCACTCACTTTCTTGTAAATACAGGCTTCACCGCAAGTCTGTATAAAACTATATGCTTTGATCAACTAATCAAAGCGTATATTCCAACTCTGAGATGCTTGCACCAGTCCATAGATGGATCGCTGGAGCTTGCAGATTTTGTTAGTACCTTTAGGATTGACAAAAACTTCTGGTTGCATCATATACAACTCTTCTTTAATAAATCCATTAAGGAATGCAGTTTTGTTTGTCCATTTGCCAGATTTCATAAAATGCGGCAATTGCTAACATGATTCGGACAGACTTAAGCATAGATACGAGTGAGAAACTCTCATCGTAGTCAACACCTTGAACTTGTCGAAAACCTTTTTGCGACAATTCTAGCTTTGTAGATAGTAACACTACTATCAGCGTCCGTCTTCCTTATGAAGATCCATTTAATCTCAATGGCTTGCCGATCAATGGGTAAGTCAATCAAAGTCCATACTTTGTTCTCATACATGGATCTCATCTCAGATTTCATGGCCTCAAGCCATTTCACGGAATCTGGGCTCATCATCGCTTCCTCATAGTTCATAGGTTCGTCATGGTCAAGTAACATGACCTCCAGAACATGATTACTGTACCACTCTGGTGCGGATCTCACTCTGGTTTACCTGCGTGGTTCAGTAGTAACTTGATCTGAAGTTACATGATCATCATCATTAGCTTCCTCACTAATTGGCATAGTAGTCACAGGAACAGATTTCTGTGATGAACTACTTTCCAATAAGGGAGCAGGTACAGTTACCTCATCAAGTTCTACTTTCCTCCCTCTCACTTCTTTCAAGAGAAACTCTTTCTCTAGAAAGGATCCAATCTCAGCAATGAATATCTTGCCTTCGGATCTGTGATAGAAGGTGTACCCAACATTTTCTTTTGGGTATCCTATGAAGATCTACTTCTCCGATTTGGGTTCGAGCTTATCATGTTGAAACTTTTTCACATAAGCATCGCAGTCCCAAACTTTAAGAAACGACGGCTTAGGTTTCTCGCCAAACCACAGTTCCTACAGTGTCGTCTCAATGGATTTAGATGGTGCCCTATTTAACGTGAATGTAGCTGTCTCTAATGCATAACCCCAAAACGATAGTGGTAATCGGTAAGAGACATCATAGATCGCACCATATCTAATAAAGCACGGTTACGACGTTTGGACACACCATTACACTGTGGTGTTCCAGGTGGCGTGAGTAGTGAAACTATTTCACATTGTTTTAACTGAAGGCCAAACTCGTAACTCAAATATTTTACTTCTGCGATCATATCGTAGAAACTTTTATTTTTGTTACGATGATTCTCCACTTCACTCTGAAATTCTTTGAACTTTTCAAATATTTCAGACTTTTGTTTCATCAAGTAGATATACTCCCATCTGCTCAAATCATCTGTGAAAATCAGAAAATAATGATACCTGCCACGAGCCTCAATATTCATCGGACCACATACATCAGTATGTATGATTTCCAACAAATCGGTTGCTCGCTCCATTGTTCTGGAGAACGGAGTCTTAGTCATCTTGCCGATAAGGCACGGTTCGCAAGCATCAACTGATTCATAATCAAGTGATTACAAAAGCCCATCAGCATGGATTTTCTTCATGCGCTTTACACCAATATGACCTAAACGGCAGTGCCACAAATAAGTTGCACTATCATTATTAACTTTGCATCTTTTGGCTTCAATATTATGAAAATGTGTATCACCACGATCGAGATCTAACAAACCATTTTCATTGGGTGTATGACCATAGAAGGTTTTATTCATGTAAACAGAACAACAATTATTCTCTAGAGAATTCTGTATATCACTATTTTATCTGGAAGATTAACTCCCACTTGATTCAAGTGATTGTAGTACCCAGACAATCTGAGCACATGCTCACTGCTTGAGCTATTCTCCTCCATTTTTTAGCTATAGAACTTGTTGGAGACTTCATATCTCTCAACTCGGGTATTTGCCTGAAATATTAACTTCAACTCCTGGAACATCTCATATGGTCCATGAAGTTCAAAACGTCTTTGAAGCCCCGGTTCTAAGACGTTTAAGCATGGTGCACTAAACTATCAAGTAGTCATCATATTGAGCTAGCCAAACGTTCATAACATCTGCATCTGCTCCTACAATATGTTTGTCACCTAGAGGTGCATCAAGGACATAATTCTTCTGTGCAGCAATGAGGATAAACCTCAG
This sequence comes from Triticum monococcum, assembly GCA_034509565.1. NCBI lineage: Eukaryota > Viridiplantae > Streptophyta > Magnoliopsida > Poales > Poaceae > Triticum > Triticum monococcum. The sequence continues at coordinate 744,172,889 of CM067843.1, read as the reverse complement.
ATCACGGATCCAATCCGCATCATTGCTACTAATATCTTTCAACTTAGTTTTCTCTAGGAACATATCAAAAATAAAATAGGGAAGCAATAACGCGAGCTATTGATCTACAACATAGATATGCAAATACTATCAGGACTAAGTTCATGATAAATTAAAGTTCAATTAATCATATTACTTAAGAACTCCCACTTAGAAAGACATCCCTCTAATCTTCTAAGTGATCACGTGATCCAAGTCAACTAAACCAAAACCGATCATCACGTGAAATGGAGTAGTTTTCAATGGTGAACATCATTATGTTGATCATATCTACTATATGATTCACGCTCAACCTTTCGGTCTCTAGTGTTCCGAGGCCATATCTGCATATGCTAGGCTCGTCAAGTTTGACCCGAGTATTTCTGCGTGTGCAAAACTGGCTTGCACCCGTTGTAGATGGACGTAGAGCTTATCACACCCGATCATCACGTGGTGTCTGGGCACGACGAACTTTGGCAATGGTGCATACTCAGGGAGAACACTTTTATCTTAAAATTTAGTGACAGATCATCTTATAATGCTACCGTCAATTAAAGCAAGATAAGATGCATAAAAGATAAACATCACACGCAATCAAAATATGTGACATGATATGGCCATCATCATCTTGTGCCTTTGATCTCCATCTCCAAAACATCGTCATGATTTCCATCGTCACCGGCATGACACCATGATCTTCATCATCTTGATCATCATCATATGGTCACATGGTCGTCTCGCCAACTATTGCTCTTGCAACTATTCCTATCGCATAGCGATAGTTTTAAAGCAATTATTTGGCGCTTGCATCTTATGCAATAAAGAGACAACCATAAGGCTTTTGCCAGTTGCCGATAACTTCAACAAAACATTATCATCTCATATAAGAACTTATATCTGATCACGTCTTGACCATATCACATCACAACATGGCCTGCAAAAACAAGTTAGACGTCCTCTACTTTGTTGTTGCAAGTTTTACGTGGCTGCTACGGGCTGAGCAAGAACCGTTCTTACCTACGCATCAAAACCACAACGATAGTTTGTCAAGTTGGTGTTGTTTTAACCTTCGCAAGGACCAGGCATAGCCACACTCGGTTCAACTAAAGTTGGAGAAACTGACACCCGCTAGTCACCTGTGTGCATAGCACGACGGTAAAACCAGTCTCGCATAAGCGTACGCGTAATGTCGGTCCGGGCCGCTTCATCCAACAATACCGCCGAACCAAAGTATGACATGCTTGTAAGCAGTATGACTTATATCGCCCACAACTCACTTGTGTTCTACTCGTGCATATGACATCTACGCATAAAACCTGGCTCTAATGCCACTGTTGGGTAACATAGTAATTTCAAAAAAATTCCTACACACACGCAAGATCATGGTGATGCACAGCAATGAGAGGGGAGAGTGTTGTCTACGTACCCTCGTAGACCAAAAGCGGAAGCGTTAGCACAACGCAGTTGATGTAGTCGTACGTCTTCACGGCTCGACCAATCAAGCACCGAAACTACGGCACCTCCTAGTTCTAGCACACATTCAGCTCGATGACGATCCCCGGACTCCGATCCAGCAAAGTGTCGGGGAAGAGTTCCGTCAGCACGACGGCGTGGTGGCGATCTTGATGTTCTACCGTCACAGGGCTTCGCCTAAGCACCGCTACAATATTATCGAGGATTATGGTGGAGGGGGCACCGCACACGGCTAAGAGAACGATCACGAAGATCAACTTGTGTGTCTAGAGGTGCCCCCCTGCCCCCGTATATAAAGGAGCAAGGCGGGAGGCCGGCCGGCCCTTGGGGCGCTCCAAGGAGGGGGGAGTCCTCCTCCTAGTAGGAGTAGGACTCCCCTTTCCTAGTCCAACTAGGAAGAGAGAAGGGGGAAGGAAAGAGAGGGAGAGGGAGAGGGAAAGAGGGGCCGCGCCCCCCCCCCTCCCCTAGTCCAATTCGGACTCCTCATGGGAGGGGGCGCGACACCTCCTGGGCTGCTGCCCTCTCTCTCCCCTCAGGCCCACTAAGGCCCAATACTTTCCAGGGGGGTTCCGGTAACCCTTCCGGCACTCCGGTTTTCTCCGAAATCACCCAAAACACTTCCGGTGTCCGAATATAGCCGTCCAATATATCGATCTTTATGTCTCGACCATTTCAAGACTCCTCGTCATGTCCGTGATCATATCCGGGACTCCAAACAACCTTCGGTACATCAAAATATATAAACTCATAATGAAACTGTCATCATAATGTTAAGCGTGCGGACCCTACGGGTTTGAGAACAATGTAGACATGACCGAGACACGTCTCCGGTCAATAACCAATTGCAGAACCTGGATGCTCATATTGGCTCCTACATATTCTACGAAGATCTTTATCAGTCAGACCGCACAACAACATACGTTGTTCCCTTTGTCATCGGTATGTTACTTGCCCGAGAATCGATCGTCGGTATCTCAATACCTAGTTCAATCTCATTATCGGCAAGTCTCTTTACTCGTTCCATAATACATCATCTTGCAACTAACTCATTAGTTGCATTGCTTGCAAGGCTTAAGTGATGTGCATTACCGAGAGGGCCCAGAGATACCTCTCCGACAATCGGAGTGACAAATCCTAATCTCGAAATACGCCAACCCAACAAGTACCTTTGGAGACACCTATAGAGCACCTTTATAATCACCCAGTTACGTTGTGACGTTTGGTGGCACACAAAGTGTTCCTCTGGTAAACGGGAGTTGCATAATCTCATAGTCATAGGAACATGTATAAGTCATGAAGAAAGCAATAGCAACAAACTAAACGATCAAGTGCTATGCTAACGGAATGGGTCAAGTCAATCACATCATTCTCCTAATGATGTGATCCCGTTAATCAAATGACAACGCGTGTCTATTGTTAGGAAACATAACCATCTTTGATCAACGAGCTAGTCAAGTAGAGGCATACTAGTGACACTCTGTTTGTCTATGTATTCACACATGTATTATGTTTCCGGTTAATACAATTCTAGCGTGAATAATAAACATTTATCATGATATAAGGAAATAAATAATAACTTTATTATTGCCTCTAGGGCATATTTCCTTCAAGCGGAGGTAGAAGAAGAAGTACGTACAGAGCTCACATCCCTCTAGCCTCCTCTCATGCAAGGGGCCCACCCATGTGCCCTACCTTTGGCTGAACTTAGACAAACTCACAAGAAACTGCCGATCTGAGCATCCCAGCGAGCCAAGCCCAAAAGCGCTTTATGTTCAGTGCGATGCAGGCCCAACAGTGAGTGCATGTAACCAAGTAGCCCAGTTTTTCCTATGTGGGCCTTGTTGATCCTAATGCACGCAACCAAACGCATCCAGCGAGACCAGAGTCGTGAGTGTCCAGTGTTTTGTGTTGGATGGGATCGTAGTATAGGCCTAGTCGGCCCAATTGAATCTAAGATGGCCAAATAAACCACTGGAACGGTGCGAGGCGCTTAGCACTCACAACACTGGGAACGAAGACTATACACACGATTTACTTTCGATCAAGAGCATCTCTACCGGATCCGCAAACGCGCGGCCACAAAAAGCATATAAGGTATACCGTAAATTGTATTTACGGTGTCGCGAGCGTTTCAGAAAAATAGATCACACAAACGCATCCCATTGTGGGATGCGATGCGTTTGCGGGATCTGTTCGGCCGGAGCACTCGTTGCATCGTAAATTTTCCATAAAACATCAAACAAACTACACATTTCATAATAATGTCTACTCAATGGAAACTAAAGTAAATTTAATATACGAATATATAAATAGTCAAGCAAATCACAATACAATAGTAGTCACCATTACAACAAATGTTTGAACTGAAATAATTATTACAACACCAAATTATCCAAATCTCACACGGATGGAAATGGATACAAATGGGGATCTTTCTCCCCCAATAGAGTTGCCACCAATGCTTAATAAGACCATGCTAAAGTTGGTTGTGCGAATCATGGTCCTCGATCTTCCGGTAGGTCTCAAGAAATGCATTGATATCACTTGCACCCCTGGCCGACTTTGCACGGCTACCAACATTGTCATAGTTGTACTCCAAGTCCAAATCCCTCTCGTCCTCGACGATCATGTTATGTAAAAATACACAAGTAGTCATGCTGTTTCCAAGGGATTTTCTATCCCAGAAGTGAGCAGGACCTCGAACAATGGCGAACCGAGCATGCAACACACCAAATGGCCTCTCAGTATCCTTTCGGCATGCTTCTTTTGCTTCGGCAAAAAATATTGCTTCTTGATCTTGGGGTCACTAATGGTCTGAACAAACATAGACCATGATGGATAAATACCATTGGCCAGATAGTAACCCATGGTATAGTCATGGCCATTAATGGTATAGTTGCAAGTAGGAGCTTTGCTACTATCTAGTTGAGCAAATAAATGAGATCGTTGCAAAACATTGATATCATCCAGGGACCCGGCAAACGAAAGAAGCAATGCCAAATGCACACATCATGTGAGGCCACAACTTCAAGAACAATGGTGGGTTTCCCTTTGTGGCCCGTTTATTTCCCTGCCCAAATCAGCGGGCAGTTCTTCCACCTCCAACGCATGCAACTGATACGTCTCCAACGTATCTATAATTTTTGATTGCTCCATGCTATATTATCTACTGTTTTGGACATTATTGGGCTTTATTATCCACTTTTATATTATTTTTGGGACTAACCTATTAACCGGAGGCCCAGCCCAGAATTGTTGTTTTTTGTCTATTTTAGGGTTTCGAAGAAAAGGAATATCAAACGGAGTCCAAACGGAATGGAACCTTCGGGAAGGTAATTTTCTCAACGAACAAGACCCAGGAGACTTGGACCCTGCGTGAAGAAACAAAGGAGGAGGCCACGAGGTAGCGGGGCGCGCCTACCCCCCCCCCCAAGCGCGCCCTCCACCCTCATGGGCCCCCTATTGCTCCACCAACCTACTCCTTCCTCCTATATATACCTACGTACCCCCAAACAATCAGATACGGAGGCAAAAACCTAATTCCACCGCCGCAACTTTCTGTATCCACGAGATCCCATCTTGGGGCCTGTTCCGGAGCTCCGCCGGAGGGGGCATCGATCACGGAGGGCTTCTACATCAACACCATAGCCCCTCCGATGAAGTGTGAGTAGTTCACCTCAGACCTACGGGTCCATAGTTATTAGCTAGATGGATTCTTCTCTCTTTTTGGATCTCAATACAATGTTCTCTCCTCTCTTGTGGAGATCTATTCGATGTAATCTTCTTTTTGCGGTGTGTTTGTTGAGACCGATGAATTGTGGGTTCATGATCAAGTCTATCTTTGAATCTTCTCTGAATTCTTTTATGTATGATTGGTTATCTTTGCAAGTCTCTTCGAATTATCATTTTGGTTTGGCCTACTAGATTGATCTTTCTTGCAATGGGAGAAGTGCTTAGCTTTGGGTTCAATCTTGCGGTGTCCTTTCACAATGACAGTAGGGCCAGCAAGGCACGTATTGTATTGTTGCCATCGAGGACAACAAGATGGGGTTTTCATCATATTGCATGAGTTTATCCCTCTACATCATGTCATCTTGCTTAAGGCTTTACTCTGTTTTCATGAACTTAATACTCTAGCTACAGGCTGGATAGCGGTCGATGAGTGGAGTAATAGTAGTAGATGCAGGTAGGAGTCAGTCTACTTGTCTCGGACGTGATGCCTATATACATGATCATACCTAGATATCCTCATAACTATGCTCAATTCTGTCAATTGGTCAACACTAATTCGTTCACCCACCGTAGAATACTTATGCTCTCGAGAGAAGCCACTAGTGAAACCTATGGCCCCCAGGTCTATCTTCATCATATTAATCTCCCAATACTTAGTTATTTCCTTTGCTTTTATTTTACTTTGCATCTTTATCATAAAAAATACCAAAAATATTATCTTATCATATATATCAGATCTCACTCTTGTAAGTGGCCATGTAGGGATTGACAACCCCTTATCGCGTTGGTTGCGAGGATTTATTTGTTTTGTGCAGGTGTGAGGGACTCACGCGTAGCCTCCTACTCAATTGATACCTTGGTTCTCAAAAACTGAGGGAAATACTTACGCTACTTTGATGCATCATCCCTCCCTCTTCGGGGAAAACCAACGCAGTGCTCAAGAAGTAGCAAGAAGGATTTCTCGTGCCGTTGCCAGGGAGGTCTATGCAAAAGTCAATATACCAAGTACCCATCACATACCCTTGTCTCCCGCATTACATTATTTGCCATTTGCCTCTCGTTTTCCTCTCCCCCACTTCACCCTTGTCGTTTTATTCGACCTCTCTCTCTCTATCCTCCATCTCTTTCCCGTTTGCCTCTTTTTGCCTTCTTGCTTTTTGTTTGCTTGTGTGTTGGATTGCTTGCTTGTCACGATGGCTCAAGATAACACTAAATTGTGTGACTTCACCAATACCACCAACAATGATTTTATTAGCACTCCGATTGCTCCTCTTACCGATGCTGAATCTTGTGAAATTAATGCTGCTTTGCTGAATCTTGTCATGAAAGATCTGTTTTCCAGCCTTCCTAGTGAAGATGTCGCTACCCATCTGAATAGCTTCGTTGATTTGTGTGATATGCAAAAGAAGAAATATGTGGATAATGATATTGTTAAATTGAAGCTATTTCCTTTTTCGCTTAGACATCGTGCTAAAGCTTGGTTTTCATCTTCGCCTAAAAATAGTATTGATTCTTGGAATAAGTGCAAAGATGCTTTTATCTCTAAGTATTTTCCTCCCGCTAAGATCATCTCTCTTAGAAACGATATTATGAATTTTAAGCAACTTGATCATGTACATGTTGCACAAGCTTGGGACATAATGAAATTAATGATACATAATTGCCCTACTCATGGTTTGAATTTGTGGATGATTATACAAAAAAAGTATGCCGGATTGAATTTTGCTTCTAGAAATCTTTTAGATTCTGCCGCGGGAGGCACTTTTATGGAAATCACTTTAGGAGAAGCTACTAAACTCCTAGATAATATTATGGTTAATTATTCTCAATGGCATACTGAAAGATCTACTAATAAAAAGGTGCATGCGATAGAAGAAATTAATGTTTTGAGTGGAAAGATGGATGAACTTATGAAATTATTTGCTAGGAAGAGTGTTTCTTCTGATCCTAATGATATGCCTTTGTCTACTTTGATTGAAAATAATAATGAATCTATGGATGTGAATTTTGTTGGTAGGAACAATTTTGGTAATAACGCATATAGAGGAAATTTTAATCCTATGCCTTATCCTAGTAATCCCTCTAATAATTATGGTAATTCCTACAACAATTCTTATGGAAATTATAATAAGATGCGCTCTGATTTTGAATCTAATATTAGAGAATTTATTACTTCGCAAAAGAATTTCAATGCTATGATTGAAGAAAAATTACTTAAGATTGATGATTTGGCTAGGAACGTTGATAGAATTTCTCTTGATGTTGATTCTTTGAAACTTAGATCTATTCCACCTAAGCATGTCAATGAGTCTCTCAAAGCCACGAGAATTTCCATTGATGAGTGCAAAGAAAGAACCGCTAGGATGCGTGCTAAGAAAGATGCCTTTATAAGAGCGTATTCTTCTAGTTCCTATGAAAATAAAGATGACGATCTAAAAGTTATTGATGTGTTCCCTATTAAATCTTTGTTTTGCAATATGAATCTTGATAATGATGGGACTGAATATGATCCACCTTTACATAGAAGGCGTTCCAAGAATTCAGAGTTTTTAGATCTTGATGCTAAAATTGATAAAAGTGGGATTGAAGAAATTAAAACCCTAGATGTTGCTAAACCCACTATTTTGGATTTCAAGGAATTTAATTATGAAAATTGCTCTTTGATTTATTGTATTTCCTTGTAGCAATCCGTGCTAAATTCTCCTCACACTTATAGTCAAAATAAAGCGTTCACTAAACATATGGTTGATGCCTTGATGCAATCTTATGAAGAAAAACTTGAATTGGAAGTTCCTCCCTAGAAAACTTTATGATGAGTGGGAACCAACTATTAAAATTAAAATTAAAGATCAGGAATGCTATGCTTTATGTGTTTTGGGTGCTAGTGTTTCCACGATTCCAAAGACTTTGTGTGATTTGTTAGGTTTCCGTGATTTTGATGATTGCTCCCTAAACTTGCACCTTGCTGATTCCACTATTAAGAAACCTATGGGAAGAATTAATGATGTTATTATTGTTGCAAATAGGAATTATGTACCCGTAGATTTTATTGTTCTTGACATCGATTGCAATCCTTCATGTCCTATTATTCTTGGTAGACCTTTCCTTAGAACGATTGGTGCAACTATTTATATGAAGGAAGGAAATATTATATTCCAATTTACGTTAAGGAAAGGCATGGAACACTTTCCTAAAAGTAAATTAAATTACCTTATGAATCTATTATGAGAGACACTTATGGATTGCCTACCAAAGATGGCAATACCTAGATCTATCCTTGCTTGTTATGCCTAGCTAGGGGCGTTAAACGATAGCGCTTGTTGGGAGGCAACCCAATTTTATTTTTATTCCTTGCTTTTTGCTCCTGTTTAGTAATAAATAATTTATATAGCCTCTGTTTTTGGTTGTGTTTTTTGTGTTTAATTAGTGTTTGTGCCAAGTAGAACCGTTGGGAAGACTTGAGGAAAGTCTTGTTAAACTTGCTGTAAAAAACAGAAACTTTAGCGCTCACGAGAACTGCTGCCATTTTTATTTGAAAAGTGCTATTTAGTTAATTCTTTTTGAAGATGATTAATAGATAAATTCCTCACGTCCAGAAATTTATTTTATAATTTTTGGTGTTCCAGATCTTGCGCTAGCTGAACATTACTACAGACTGTTCTGTTTTTCACAGATTCTGTTTTTCGTGTGTTGTTTGCTTATTTTGATGAATCTATGGCTAGTAAAATAGTTTATAAACCATAGAGAAGTTGGAATAAAGTAGGTTTAAAACCAATATAAATAAATAATGAGTTCATTACAGTACCTTGAAGTGGTCTTTTGTTTTCTTTCGCTAACGGAGCTCACGAGATTTTCTACTTTGAGTTTTGTGTTATGAAGTTTTCAACTTTTGGGTAAAGATTTGATGGATTATGGAACAAGGAGTGGCAAGAGCCTAACCTTGGGGATGCCCATGGCACCCCCAAGATAATCTAAGGACATCTAAAAGCCAAAGCTTGGGGATGCCCCGGAAGGCATCCCCTCTTTCGTCTACTTCTATCGGTAACTTTACTTGGAGCTATATTTTTATTCACCACATGATATGTGTTTTGCTTGGAGCGTCTTGTATGATTTGAGTCTTTGTTTTTTTAGTTTAACACAATCATCCTTGATGTACACACCTTTTGAGAGAGCCATACATGATTTGGCATTTGTTAGAATACTCTATGTACTTCGCTTATATCTTTTGAGTTATGTAGCTTTGCTCTAGTACTTCACTTATATCTTTTTAGAGCACTGTGGTGGATTTGTTTTGTAGAAATTATTGATCTCTCATGCTTCACTTAGATTATTTTGAGAGTCTTAAATAGCATGGTAATTTTCTTAAAATCCTAATATGCTAGGTATTCAAGATTAGTAAAATTTTCTTATGAGTGTTTTGAATACTAAGAGAAGTTTGATGCTTGATGATTGTTTTGAGATATGGAGGTAATAATATAAAAGTCGTGCTAGTTGAATAGTTGTGAAATTAAGAAATGCTTGTGTTGAAGTTTGCAAGTCCCGTAGCATGCACGTATGGTAAACGTTATGTAACAAATTTCAAACATGATGTGTTATTTGATTGTCCTCCATATGAGTGGCAGTCGGGGACGAGCGATGGTCTTTTCCTACCAATCTATCCCCCTAGGAGCATGCGTGTAGTGCCAAGGTTTTTGATGACTTGTAGATTTTTGCAATAAGTATGTGAGTTCTTTATGACTAATGTTGAGTCCATGGATTATACGCACTCTCACCCTTCCATCCTTGCTAGCCTCTTCGGTACCGTGCATTGCCCTTTCTCACACTGAGAGTTCTTGCAAACTTCGCCGGTGCATCCAAACCCCGTGATATGATACGCTCTTTCACACATAAACCTCCTTATATCTTCGTCAACACAGCCACCATACCTACCTATTATGGCATTTCCGTAGCCATTCTGAGATATATTGCCATGCAACTTTCCACCATTCCGTTTATCATGACACATTCATCATTGTCATATTGCTTAGCATGATCATGTAGTTGACATAGTATTTGTGGCAAAGCCACTGCTACCTCTTGAGCATTGCGTTGGTTTTCCCTGAAGAGGAAGGGATGATGCAACAAAGTAGCTTAAGTATTTCCCTCAGTTTTTGAGAACCAAGGTATCAATCCAGTAGGAGGCTACGCGCGAGTCCCTCGCACCTGCACAAAACAAATAAATCCTCGCAACCAACGCGATAATTGGTTGTCAATCCCTACACGGCCACTTAGAAGAGTGAGATCTGATAAGATAATATTTTTGGTATTTTTATGATAAAGATGCAAAGTAAAATAAAAGCAAAGTAAAAAAGCAAAGGAAAACCAAGTATTGGTTGATTAATATGATGAAGATAGACCCGGGGGCCATAGGTTTGACTAGTGGCTTGTCTCAAGAGCATAGGTATTCTACGGTGGGTGAACGAATTACTGTTGAGCAATTGACAGAATTAGGCGTAGTTATGAGAATATCTAGGTATGTTCATGTATATAGGCATCACGTCCGAGACAAGTAGACCGACTCCTGCCTGCATCTACTACTATTACTCCACTCATCGACCGCTATCTAGCATGCATCTAGAGTATTAAGTAAATGAAAACAGAGTAACGCCTTAAGCAAGATGACATGATGTAGAGGGATAAACTCATGCAATATGATGAAAACCCCATCTTGTTATCCTCGATGGCAACAATACAATACATGCCTTGCTGCCCCTACTGTCACTGGGAAAGGACACCGCAAGATTGAACCCAAAGCTAAGCACTTCTCCCATTGCAAGAAAGATCAATCTAGTAGACCAAACCAAACTGATACTTCAAAGAGACTTGCAAAGATAACCAATCATACATAAAAGAATTCAGAGAAGATTCAAATATTCTTCATAGATAGACTTGATCATAAACCCACAATTCATCGGTCTCAACAAACACACCACAAAAAGAAGATTACATCGAATAGATCTCCACAAGAGAGGGGGAGAACATTGTATTGAGATCCAAAAAGAGAGAAGAAGCCATCTAGCTAATAAATATGGACCCGTAGGTCTGAGGTGAACTACTCACACTTCATCGGAGGGGCCATGGTGTTGACGTAGAAGCCCTCCGTGATCGATGCCCCCTCCGGCGGAGCTCCGGAACAGGCCCCAAGATGGGATCTCGTGGATACAGAAAGTTGCGGGGGTGGAATTAGGGTTTTGGCTCCGTATCTGATCATTTGGGGGTACGTACTTATATATAGGAGGAAGGAGTACGTCGGTGGAGCAACAGGGGGCCCACGAGGGTGGAGGGCACGCTTGGGGGGGGGGGGGGGGGGTAGGCGCGCCCCCTACCTCGTGGCCTCCTCTTTTGTTTCTTGGCATGGGGTCCAAGTCTCCTGGGTCTTGTTCATTGAGAAAATCACGTCCTCGAAGGTTTCATTCCGTTTGGACTCCGTTTGATATTCCTTTTCTTCGAAACCCTGAAATAGGCAAAAAAAACAGCAATTCTGGGCTGGGCCTCCGTTTAAGAGGTTTGTCCCAAAAATAATATAAAAGTGGATAATAAAGCCCAATAATTTCCAAAACAATAGATAATATAGCATGGAGCAATCAAAAATTATAGATACGTTGGAGACGTATCAAGCATCCCCAAGCTTAATTCCTGCTCATCCTCGAGTAGGTAAAAGATAAAAAACGAATTTTTGATGCGGAGTGCTACTTGGCATAATTTTAATGTAATTCTTCTTAATTGTGGTATGAATATTCAGATCCAAAAGATTCAAGACAAAAGTTCATATTGACATAAAGATAATAATACTTCAAGCATACTAACTAAGCAATTATGTCTTCTCAAAATAACATGGCCAAAGAAAGTTCGTCCCTACAAAATCATATAGTTTAGTCATGCTCCATTTTTGTCACACAAGAATGCTCTCATCATGCACAACCCCGATGACAAGCCAAGCAATTGTTTCATACTTTAGTAATCTCAAACCTATAAACTTTCACGCAATATATGAGCGCGAGCCATGGACATAGCACTATGGGTGGAATAGAATATAATGAGGGGGTTATGTGGAGAAGACAAAAAAGGATAAAGTCTCACATCAACGAGGCTAATCAATGGGCTATGGAGATGCCCACCGATTGATGTTAATGCAAGGAGTAGGGATTGCCATGCAACGGATGCACTAGAGCTATAAATGTATGAAAGCTCAACAAAAGAAACTAAGTGGGTGTGCATCCAACTTGCTTGCTCACGAAGACCTAGGGCACTTGAGGAGGCCCATTGTTGGAATATACAAGCCAAGTTCTATAATGAAAATTCCAACTTGTATATGAAAGTGACAGAACAAGAGACTCTCTATCATGAGGATTATGGTGCTACTTTGAAGCACAAGTGTGGCAAAGGATAGTAACATTGTCCCTTCTCTCTTTTTATATTATTTTTTGTTTGGCCTTTCTCCTTTTTTTATATGGCCTTTTTTATAATTCCTCACTTGGGACAATGCTCTAGAAAATGATGATCATCACACTTCTATTTATTTACAACTCAATGATTACAACTCGATGCTAGAACAAAAGATCATTCTATATGAATGCCTCCGGTGGTGTACCGGGATATGCAATGGACCAAGAGTGACATGTATGAAATAATTATGAACGGTGGCTTTGCCACAAATACTATGTCAACTACATGATCATGCTAAGCAATATGACAATGATGAATGTGTCATGATAAACGGAATGGTGGAAAGTTGCATGGCAATATATCTCGGAATGGCTATGGAAATGCCATAATAGGTAGGTATGGTGGCTGTTTTGAGGAAGATACAAGGAGGTTTATGTGTGAAAGAGCGTATCATATCACGGGGTTTGGATGCACCGGCGAAGTTTGCACAACTCTCAATGTGAGAAAGGGTAATGCACGGTATCGAAGAGGCTAGCAAGGATGGAAGGGTGGGAGTGCGTATAATCCATGGACTCAACATTAGTCATAAAGAACTCACATACTTATTGCAAAAATCTACAAGTCATCAAAAACCTCAGCACTACGCGCATGCTCCTAGGGGGATAGATTGGTAGGAAAAGACCATCGCTCGTCCCCGACCGCCACTCATAAGGAAGACAATCAAATAACATCTCATGTTTCAAATTTGTTACATAACGTTTACCATACGTGCATGTTACGGGACTTGCAAACTTCAACACAAGCATTTCTCAATTTCACAACTACTCAACTAGCACGACTTTGATATTATTACCTCCATATCTCAAAAACAATCATCAAGCATCAAACTTCTCTTAGTATTCAAAACACTCATAAGAATTTTTTTACTAATCTTGAATACCTAGCATATTAGGATTTTAAGCAAACTACCATGCTATTTAAGACTATCCAAATAATCTAAGTGAAGTATGAGAGATCAATAGTTTCTATAAAACAAATCCACCACCGTGCTCTAAAAGATATAAGTGAAATACTAGAGCAAAACTATATAACTCAAAAGATATAAGCGAAGCACATAGAGTATTCTAAAAAATTCTAAATCATGTATGGCTCTCTCAAAAGGTGTGTACAGGAAGGATGATTGTGGTAAACTAAAAAACAAAGACTCAAATCATACAAGACGCTCCAAGAAAAACACATATCATGTGGTGAATAAAAATATAGCTCCAAGTAAAGTTACCGGTAAAAGCAGACGAAAGAGGGGATGCCTTCCGGGGCATCCCCAAGCTTTGGCTTTTAGGTGTCCTTAGATTATCTTGGGGGTGCCATGGGCATCCCCAAGCTTAGTCTCTTGCCACTCCTTGTTCCATAATCCATCAACTCTTTACCCAAAACTTGAAAACTTCACAACACAAAACTCAAAGTAGAAAATCTCGTGAGCTCCGTTAGCGAAAGAAAACAAAAGACCACTTCAAGGTACTGTATGAACTCGTTATTTATTTATATTGGTTTTAAACCTACTTTATTCCAACTTCTCTATGGTTTATAAACTATTTTACTAGCCATAGATTCATCAAAATAAGCAAACAACACACGGAAAACAGAATCTGTCAAAAACAGAATAGTCTGTAGTAATCTGTAGCTAGCGCAAGATATGAAACTCCACAAATTCTAAAATAAATTGCTGGACGTGATGAATTTATCTATTAATCATCCACAAAAATAATTAATTAAATATCACTTTCCAAATAAAAATGGCAGCAGTTCTCGTGAGCGCTAAAGTTTCTGTTTTTTACAGCAAGTTAACAAGACTTTCCCCAAGTCTTCCCAACGGTTCTACTTGGCACAAACACTAGTTAAACACAAAAAAACACAACCAAAAATAGAGGCTAGATAAATTATTTATTACTAAACAGGAGCAAAAAGCAAGGAATAAAAATAAAATTGTGTTGCCTCCCAACAAGCGCTATCGTTTAACACCCCTAGCTAGTCATAACAAGCAAGGATAGATCTTAGTATTGCCATCTTTGGTAGGCAATCCATAAGTGGCTCTCATAATAGATTCATAAGGTAATTTAATTTTATTTCTAGGAAAGTGTTCCATGCCTTTCCTTAATGGAAATTGGAATCTAATATTTTCTTCCTTCATATCAATAATTACACCAATCGTTCTAAGGAAAGGTCTACCAAAGATAATAGGACATGAAGGATTGCAATCTATGTCAAGAACAATAAAATCTATGGGCACATAATTCCTATTTGCAACAATAAGAACATCATTAATTCTTCCCATAGGTTTCTTAATAGTGGAATCCGCAAGGTGCAAGTTTAGGGAGCAATCATCAAAATCACGGAAACCTAACAAATCACACAAAGTCTTTGGAATCGTCGAAACACTAGCACCCAAATCACATAAAGCATAGCATTCATGATCTTTAATTTTAATTTTAATAGTTGGTTCCCACTCATCATAAAGTTTTCTAGGGCTAGAAACTTCCAATTCAAATTTTTCTTCATAAGATTGCATCAAGGCATCAATGATATGTTTAGTAAACGCTTTATTTTGACTATAAGCATGAGGAGAATTTAGCACGGATTGCAACAATGAAACACAATCAATAAAAGAGCCATTTTCATAATTAAATTCCTTGAAATCCAAAATGGTGGGTTTAGCAACATCTAGGGTTTTAATTTCTTCAATCCCACTTTTATCAATTTTAGCATAAAGATCTAAAAACTCCGAATTCTTGGAACGCCTTCTAGGTAAAGGTGGATCATATTCAGTCCCATCATTATCAAGATTCATATTGAAAAACAAAGATATAATAGGGGACACATCAATAACTTTTAGATCTTCATCTTTATCTTCATAGCAATCCGGTTTAGCGGCCATCCTATTAACTAAGGTAGCCCACCTATCCGAAATTTCAGCGGTCAATTTATCAAGACGAGCAATTTGGGATCTTAAACCATTGAATTATTTAGACATACCATCAAGCTATTTATTCATAAAACTCGTAGAACTTTTCTGTTCCTTAAGCTCGTTTCTGAAGAAACTATTATGTTCAAATTGCAAAACCATAAAACTCCTGACATTGCTTATGATCTCTTCTAACCTTTTAAGGTGAAGATCACCAGATTAGGTAGAGCCATCGTGAAAAACAAGCAAACTAACACACAAGCAAACAAAAAGCAAGCGGGCAAAAAGAGGCAAATGGGAAAGAGAGGGAGGATAGAGAGAGAGGGCGAATAAAACGGCAAAGGTGAAGTGGGGGAGAGGAAAACGAGAGGCAAATGGCAAATAATGTAATGCGGGAGATAAGGGTATGTGATGGGTACATGGTATATTGACTTTTGCGTAGACCTCCCCGGCAACAGCGCCAGAAATCCTTCTTGCTACCTCTTGAGCACTGCGTTGGTTTTCTCTGAAGAGGAAGGGATGATGCAGCAAAGTAGCGTAAGTATTTCCCTCGGTTTTTGAGAACCAAGGTATCAATCCAGTAGGAGGCTACGTGCGAGTCCCTCGCACCTGCACAAAACAAATAAATCCTCGCAACCAACGCAATAAGGGGTTGTCAATCCCTACACGGCCGCTTACGAGAGTGAGATCTGATAGATATGATAAGATAATATTTTTGGTATTTTTTATGATAAAGATGCAAAGTAAAATATAAGCAAAGTACAAAAGCAAAGGAAATAACTAAGTATTGGGAGAGTAATATGATGAAGATAGACCTGAGGGCCATAGGTTTCACTAGTGGCTTCTCTCGAGAGCATAAGTATTCTACGGTCGGTGAACGAATTACTGTTGAGCAATTGACAGAATTGAGCATAGTTATGAGAATATCTAGGTATGATCATGTACATAGGCATCACGTCCGAGACAAGTAGACCGACTCCTGCCTGCATCTACTACTATTACTTCACTCATTGACCGCTATCTAGCATGCATCTAGAGTATTAAGTTCATGAAAATAGAGTAACGCCTTAAGCTAGATGACATGATGTAGAGGGATAAATTCGTGCAATATGATGAAAACCCCATCTTGTTATCCTCGATGGCAACAATACAATACGTGCCTTGCTGCCCCTACTGTCAATGGGAAAGGACACCGCAAGATTGAACCCAAAGCTAAGCACTTCTCCCATTGCAAGAAAGATCAATCTACTTGACCAACCCAAACTGATAATTCGAAGAGACTTGTAAAGATAACCAATCATACATAAAAGAATTCAGAGAAGATTCAAATATTGTTCATAGATAGATTTGATCATAAACCCACAATTCATCGGTCTCAACAAATACACCGCAAAAATAAGATTACATCGAATAGATCTCCACAAGAGAGGGGGAGAACATTGTATTGAGATCCAAAAAGAGAGAAGAAGCCATCTAGCTAATAACTATGGACCCGTAGATCTGAGGTGAACTACTCACATTTCATCGGAGGGGCTATGGTGTTGATGTAGAAGCCCTTAGTGATCGATGCCCCCTCGGGCGGAGCTCCGGAACAGGCCCCAAGATGGGATCTCATGGATACAGAAAGTTGCGGCGGTGGAATTAGGGTTTTGGCTCTGTATCTGATCGTTTGGGGGTACGTAGGTATATATAGGAGGAAGGAGTATGCCGGTGGAGCAACAGGGGGCCCATAAGGGTGGAGGGCGCGCCTGGGGGGGGGGGGTAGGCGCGCCCCCTACCTCGTGGCCTCCTCTTTTGTTTCTTGACGTGGGGTCCAAGTCTCCTGGGTCTTGTTCATTGAGAAAATCACGTTCCCGAAGGTTTCATTCTGTTTGGACTCCATTTGATATTCCTTTTCTTCGAAACCCTGAAATAGGCAAAAAAACAACAATTCTGGGCTGGGCCTCCGGTTAATAGGTTAGTCCCAAAAATAATATAAAAGTGGATAATAAAGCCCAATAATGTCCAAAACAGTAGATAATATAGCATGGAGCAATCAAAAATTATAGATACGTTCGAGACGTATCAGCCACCGTTCAGAATTATTTCATACATGTCACTCTTGGTTCATTGCATATCCCGACACCCGCCGGAGGCATTCATATAGAGTCATACTTTGTTCTAGTATCGAGTTGTAATCATTGAGTTGTAAATAAATAGAAGTGTGATGATCATCATTTTCTAGAGCATTGTCCCAAGTGAGGAATTATATAAAAAGCGAAAGGCCATATAAAAAAAGAGAAAGGCCAAATAAAAAAATGAGAGAAAAAGAGAGAAGGGACAATGTTACTATCCTTTGCCACACTTGTGCTTCAAAGTAGCACCGTAATATTCATCATAGAGAGTCTCTTATTTTGTCACTTTCATATACTAGTGGGAATTTTCATTATAGAACTTGGCTTGTATATTCCAACAATGGGCCTCCTCGAGTGCCCTAGGTCTTCATGAGCAAGAAAGTTGGATGCACACCCACTTAGTTTCTTTTGTTGAGCTTTCATATATTTATAGCTCTAGTGCATCCGTTGCATGGAAATCCCTACTCCTTGCATTAACATCAATCGATGGGCATCTCCATAGCCCATTGATTAGCCTCGTTGATGTGAGACTTTATCCTTTTTTGTCTTCTCCACATAACCCCCCTCATTATATTCTATTCCACCCATAGTGCTATGTCCATGGCTCGCGCTCATATATTGCATGAAGTTTATATGTTTGAGATTACTAAATATGAAACAATTGCTTGGCTTGTCATCGGGGTTGTGCATGATGAGAGCATTCTTGTGTGACGAAAATGGAGCATGACTAAACTATATGATTTTCTAGGGATGAACTTTCTTTGGCCATGTTATTTTGAGAAGACATAATTGCTTAGTTAGTATGCTTGAAGTATTATTAATTTTTATGTCAATATGAAATTAAGAAGAATTACATTAAAATTATGCCAAGTAGCACTCCGCATCAAAAAATTTGTTTTTATCATTTACCTACTCGAGGACGAGCAGGAATTAAGCTTGGGGATGCTTGATACGTCCCCAACGTATCTATAATTTTTGATTGCTCCATGCTATATTATCTATTGTTTTGGACATTACTGGGCTTTATTATCCAGTTTTATATTATTTTTGGGACTAACCTATTAACCGGAGGCCCAGCCCAGAATTGTTGTTTTTTTCCTATTTTAGGGTTTCGAAGAAAAGGAATATCAAACGGAGTCCAAACGGAATGAAACCTTCGGGAAAGTAATTTTCTCAACGAACAAGACCCAGGAGACTTGGACCCTATGTCAAGAAACAAAGGAGGAGGCCGCAAGGTAGGGGGTGCGCCTACCCCCCCCCCCCCCCCCCCAGGCGCTCACTCCACCCTCATGGGCCCCCTGTTGCTCCACCGACGTACTCCTTCCTCCATAAATACCTACGTACCCCCAAACGATCAAATACAGAGCCAAAACCCTAATTCCAACGCCGCAACTTTCTGTATCCACGAGATCCCATCTTGGGGCCTGTTCCGGAGCTCCGCCGGAGGGGTCATCGATCACGGAGGGCTTCTACATCAACACACAAGCCCCTCTGATGAAGTGGGAGTTGTTCACCTCAGACCTACGGGTCCATAGTTATTAGCTAGATGGCTTCTTCTCTCTTTTTGGATCTCAATACAATGTTCTCCCCCTCTCTTGTGGAGATCTATTCGATGTAATCTTCTTTTTGTGGTGTGTTTGTTGAGACCGATGAATTGTGGGTTCATGATCAAGTCTATCTATTAACAATATTTGAATCTTCTCTGAATTCTTTTATGTATGATTGGTTATCTTTGCAAGTCTCTTCAAATTATCAGTTTGGTTTGGCCTACTAGATTGATCTTTCTTGCAACGGGAGAAGTGCTTAGCTTTGGGTTCAATCTTGCGGTGTCCTTTCCCAGTGACAGTAGGGGCAGCAAGGCACGTATTGTATTGTTGCCATCGAGGATAACAAGATGGGGTTTTCATCATATTGCATGAGTTTATCCCTCTACATCATGTCATCTTGCTTAAGGCGTTACTTTGTTTTCATGAACTTAATACTCTAGATGCATGCTGGATAGCGGTCGATGAGTGGAGTAATAGTACTAGATGCAGGCAGGAGTCGGTCTACTTGTCTCGGACATGATGCCTATGTACATGATCATACCTAGATATTCTCATAACTATGCTCAATTCTGTCAATTGCTCAACAGTAATTCGTTCACCCACCGTAGAATACTTATGCTCTCGAGAGAAGCCACTAGTGAAACCTATGGCCCTCGGGTCTATCTTCATCATATTACTCTCCCAATACTTAGTTATTTCCTTTGCTTTTGTACTTTGCTTTTATTTTACTTTGCATCTTTATCATAAAAAATACCAAAAATATTATCTTATCATATCTATCAGATCTCACTCTCGTAAGTGGCCGTGTAGGGATTGACAACCCCTTATTGCGTTGGTTGCGAGGATTTATTTGTTTTGTGCAGGTGTGAGGGACTCGCATGTAGCCTCCTACTAGATTGATACCTTGGTTCTCAAAAACTGAGGTAAATACTTACGCTACTTTGCGGCATCATCCCTTCCTCTTCAGGGAAAACCAACGCAGTGTTCAAGAGGTAGCAGCAACCTATACTACCTAGCATGCCCGGCAATCCCCATGCTTCGTTCATTTCCATGAGCTTCTTCACGTTGAAGGAAATATTCCGTAGAGACAATAATAAAGTTGTTATTTATATTTCCTTATATCATGATAAATATTTATTATTCATGCTAGAATTGTATTAACCAGAAACTTAGTACATGTGTGAATACATAGACAAACAGAGTGTCCCAAGTATGCCTCTACTTGACTAACTCGTTAATCAAAGATGGTTAAGTTTCCTGACCATAGACATGTGTTGTCATTTGATGAATGGGATCACATCATTAGAGAATGATGTGATGGACAAGACCCATCTGTTAGCTTAGCATAATAATCATTTAGTTTTATTCCTATTGCTTTCTTCATGACTTATACATATTCCTCTGACTATGAGATTATGCAACTCCCGAATACCGAAGGAACACTTTGTGTGCTATCAAACGTTACAACGTAAATGGGTGATTATAAAGATGCTCTACAGGTGTCTCCTAATGTGTTTGTTGAGTTGGCATAGATCAAGATTAGGATTTTTCACTCCGTGAATCGGAGAGGTATCTCTGGGCCCTCACGGTAATGCACATCACTATAAGCCTTGCAAGCAATGTGACTATTGAGTTAGTTACAGGATGATGCATTACGGAACGAGTAAAGATACTTACTGGTAACGAGATTGAACTAGGTATGAGGATACCGACGATCGAATCTCGGGCAAGTAACATAATAGTGATAAAGGGAATGATGTATGTTGTTTTGCAGTTTGACCGATAAAGATCTTCGTAGAATATGTAAGTGAAGGAAATATGCCCTTGAGGCAATAATAAAGTTATTATTTATTTCCTCATGTCATGATAAATGTTTATTATTGATGCTAGAATTGTATTAACCGGAAACATAATACATGTGTGAATACATAGACGAACATAGTGTCACTAGTATGCCTCTACTTGACTAGCTCGTTGAATCAATGATGATTATGTTTCCTGACCATAGACATGAGTTGTCATTTTATTAACGGGATCACATCATTAGGAGAATGATGTGATTGACTTGACCCATTCCGTTAGCTTAGCACTTGATCGTTTAGTTTACTGTTATTGCTTTCTTCATGACTTATACATGTTCCTATAACTATGAGATTATGCAACTCCTGATTATCGGAGGAACACTTTGTCTGCTACCAAACGTCACAACGTAACTGGGTGATTATAGAAGGTGCTCTACAGGTGTCTCCGATGGTACTTGTTGGGTTGGCATAGATCGAGATTAGGATTTGTCACTCCGATTGTCGGAGAGGTATCTTTGGGCCCTCTCGGTAATGCACATCACTATAAGCCTTGCAAGCAATGTGACTAATGAGTTAGTTGCAGGATGATGCATTACAGAACGAGTAAAGAGACTTGCCGTTAATGAGATTGATCTAGGTATTGAGATACCGACGATCAAATCTCGGGCAAGTAACATACCGATGACAAAGGGAACAACGTATGTTGTTATGCGGTTTGACCGATAAAGATCTTCATAGAATATGTGGGAGCCAATATGAGCATCCAGGTTCCTCTATTGGTTATTGACCGGAGACGTGTCTCGGTCATGTCTACATAGTTCTCGAACCCGTAGGGTCCGCACATTTAAAGTTCGGTGATGATCGGTATTATGAGTTTATGTGTTTTGATGTACCGAAGGTAGTTTGGACTCTCTGATATGATCACAGATATGACGAGGAGTCTCAAAATGGTCGAGACATAAAGATAGATATATTGGACGGTTATATTCAGACACTGGAAGTGTTCCGGGTTGTTTCGGAGAAAACTGGAGTGCCGGAGGGTTACCGGAACGCCCCCCGGAGAAATAGCGGGCCTTATGGGCCTTAGTGGAGAGAGAGAGGGCTGGCCTAGGGCAGGCCACATGCCGCTCCCCCTTTGGTCCGAATTGGACTAGGAGACGGGGGCCGCGCCCCCTGATACATCTCCGTCGTATCTACTTTTCCAAACACTTTTGCCCTTGTTTTGGACTCTAACTTGCATGATTTGAATGGAACTAACCCGGACTGACGCTGTTTTCAGCAGAATTACCATGGTGTTATTTATGTGCAGAAACAAACATTCTCAGAATGACCAGAAACTTCATGGAGCAACTTTTCAGAAAATATGAAAAATACCTGCAAAAGATGAAGGCCAGGGGGCCCACCACCTGTCCACGAGGGTGGGGGGCGCGCCTGCCCCCCTAGGGCGCGCCCCCTACCTCGTGGGCCCCCTGTTGCCTCTCCGACTCCAACTCCAACTCCATATATTGTGTTTCGGGGAGAAAAAATCAGAGAGAAGAAATCATCGCGTTTTACGATACGGAGCCGCCGCCAAGCCCAAAAACCTCTCGGGAGGGTTGATCTGGAGTCCGTTCGAGGCTCCGGAGAGGGGAATCCGTCGCCATCGTCATCATCAACCATCCTCCATCACCAATTTCATGATGCTCACCGCCGTGCGTGAGTAATTCCATCGTAGGCTTGCTGGACGGTGATGGGTTGGATGAGATCTATCATGTAATCAAGTTAGTTTTGTTAGGGTTTGATCCCTAGTA
The DNA here is from genome assembly GCA_034509565.1 of Triticum monococcum. Taxonomy (NCBI): domain Eukaryota; kingdom Viridiplantae; phylum Streptophyta; class Magnoliopsida; order Poales; family Poaceae; genus Triticum; species Triticum monococcum. The sequence goes on along the minus strand of CM067843.1, from coordinate 744,150,029 downwards.
TCCACTATGTTCTGAGATTGATGTTGCTATGACTTTGCTATGCTTAATGCTTGTCACTAGGGCCCGAGTGCCATGATTTCAGATCTGAACCTATTATGTTTTCATCAATATATTAGTGTTCTTGATCCTATCTTGCAAGTCTATAGTCATCTATTATGTGTTATGATCCGTTAACCCCGAAGTGACAATAATCGGGATACTTACCAGTGATGACCGCAGTTTGAGGAGTTCATGTATTCACTATGTGTTAATGCTTTGTTCCGGTACTCTATTAAAAGGAGGCCTTAATATCCCTTAGTTTCCGTAAGGACCCCGCTGCCACGGGAGTGTAGGACAAAAGATGTCATGCAAGTTCTTTTCCATAAGCACGTATGACTATATTCGGAATACATGCCTACATTATATCAATGAATTGGAGCTAGTTCTGTGTCACCCTAGGTTATGACTATTACATGATGAACCGCATCCACCATAATTCTCCATCACCGATCCATTGCCTACGAGCTTTCCATATATTGTTCTTCGCTTATTTACTTTTCCGTTGCTATTGCTATCATCACTACAAAATACCAAAAACATTACTTTTACTACTGTTACCTTTTGCTACCATTATCACTACTATCATATTACCTTGCTACTAAACACTTTGCTGCAGATATTAAGTTTCCAGGTGTGGTTGAATTGACAATTCAGCTGCTAATACTTGAGAATATTCTTTGGCTCCCCTTGTGTCGAATCAATAAATTTGGGTTCAATACTCTACCCTCGAAAACTGTTGCGATCCCCTATACTTGTGGGTTATCAAGACTATTTTCTGGTGCCATTGCCGGGGAGCATAGCTCTATTCTTTGAGTCATTTGGGATATATATCTGCTTATCATTCTGAAGAACTTGAGAGATCCAAAAACCAACATCTATCCCTCAACTACGAGGGGAGGTAAGGAACTGTCATCTAGCTCCGCACTTGATTCACCTTCTGTTTTGAGTAAGCTTGCGACGCCTACACCTGCTTCTGCTATTCGTTCTGATATGTCGCATGTTATTGATGATGCCACTTCTGCTATGCATGATACTTATGATGAAACTACTTCTATGCTTGATACTACTGTGCCACTTGGTAAATTTCTTGATGAACAACTTGCTAGAGCTAGAGAAATTGAAAATATTGAATCTGATGATACTGATGAAAGTGATGATGAAGAATCAGTTGTTATTCCTAAGGGTTATGTTTTTGATCAAGAAGCTTCTTTAGCTATTTTAGCTTGCAAAAATAGAAATGAACTCAAAAGTTTATTAGCTAAATGGAGTAAGCAATCTCTAAATGCTAGAATGAAACCTGACCCTGCTTTTGCTACTTCACCTATCTTTGTTACTGATAAGGATTATGAATTCTCTGTTGATCCTGATATGATTACTTTGGTTGAATCTGATCCTTTTCATGGTTATGAATCTGAAACTGTTGTGGCACATCTTACTAAATTGAATGATATAGCCACCCTGTTCACTAAAGATGAGAGAACTCGTTACTTTTACATCCTTAAAATATTTCTGTTCTCATTAAACGGTGATGCTAAGATATGGTTTAATTCCCTTGATCCCGGTTGTGTGCGTATTCCCCAGGATATGATTTATTACTTCTCTGCTAAATATTTCCCTGCTCATTAGAAACAAGCTGCTTTAAGGGATATATATAATTTTGTGCAAATTGAAGAAGAGAGTCTCCCACAAGCTTGGGGGAGGCTTCTCCAATTACTTAATGCTTTGGCTGATCATCCTCTTAAGAAAAATGAAATACTTGATATCTTTTATAATGGACTAACCGATGCCTCCAGAGATTACCTGGATAGTTGTGCTGGTTCTGTTTTCAGGGAAAGAACACCGGATGAAGCTGAAATTCTATTGAATAATATGTTGACAAATGAAAATAATTGGACACTCCGGAGCCAATTCCTGAGCCTATTCCGAAACCAACTCCGAAGAAGAGGGGTATTCTATTTCTCAGTCCTGAAGATATGCAAGAGGCAAAGAAATCTATGAAAGAAAAAGGTATTAAAGTTGAAGATTTTAAGAATTTACCTCCTATTGAAGAAATGCATGGTCTTAATTTACCGCATGTTGAAGAAACATATAATCATAATCCTTTACCTATTGAAGAAACTCATGATCTTGATAACCCGACACAGGTAGTAAAGGCAAATTCTCTCTATAGATATGATAAATCTGAAATCCCATTTACTAAGTTTGCTAGCCCATGCTTAGATGAGTTTGATAAATTTATGGCTAAGAAAGAAGATTTTAATGCTTATTTTGGTAGACAATTGAAATACAATTCAAATATGCTTGAACACTTGGGTGATTACATGGCTAATGTTAAAGGTGAACTTAAACTTATTAGTAAACATGCTTCTATGGTTACCACTCAAGTAGACCAAGTACTTAAAGCTCAAAATGATTTGCTCAATGAATTGAATAGTAAGGATAATGATAAAGCTGTAAGAGTTATGACTAGAGGTAGTAAAATGACTCAGGAACCTTTGTATCCTGAAGGCCATCCTAAGAGAATTGAGCGAGATTCTCAGAGAAATAATATAGATGTACCTAGTTCTTCTAAATGGAAGAAAAAGAAAAATGATAGGACTTTTCATGCTTCTAGTGAACCTATCACTGAAACACCTAAGAATCCAAATGATATTTCTATTTCTGATGATGAAACACAATTTGGCAATGAACCTGAAACTAGTGATAATGTTAATAATAATGTTCATGATGATGCTCAACCTAGTAATGATAATGACATAGAAATTGAACCTGCTGTTGATCTTGATAACCCACAATCAAAGAATCAACGTTATGATAAGAAAGACTTTGTTGCTAGGAAACATGGTAAAGAAAGAGAGCCTTGGGTTCAGAAACCCATGCCTTTTCCTCCCAAACCATCCAAGAAAAAGGATGATGAGGATTTTGAGCGCTTCGCTGAAATGATTAGACCTATCTTTTTGCGTATGCGATTAACTGAGATGCTCAAAACCAATCCTTATGCTAAGTACATGAAAGATATTATTACAAATAAAATAAAGATACCGGAAGCTGAAATTTCCACCATGCTTGCTAATTATACTTTTAAGGGTGGAATACCAAAGAAACTTGGAGATCCCGGTGTACCAACTATACCATGCTCCATTAAAAGAAATTATGTTAAAACTGCTTTATGTGATCTTCGAGCCGGTGTTAGTGTTATGCCTCTCTCTTTATATCATAGACTTGATTTGAATAAGTTGACACCTACTGAAATATCTTTGCAAATGGCTGATAAATCAATTGCTATACCTGTCGGTATTTGTGAGGATGTGCCTGTTGTAGTTGCAAACGTTACTATTTTAATGGGCTTTGTTATTCTTGATATTCCCGAGGATGATAGTATGTCTATTATTCTTGGAAGACCCTTTTTGAATACTGTAGGGGCTGTTATTGATTGCACTAAAGGCAATGTCACTTTTCATGTTAATGGTAATGAGCATACGGTACACTTTCCGAGGAAACAACCTCAAGTTCATAGTATCAACTCTATTGGAAAAATGCCATCGATTATATTTGGAGGTTTCGAATTTCCTCTTCCTACTGTCAAGAAGAAATATGATATTCTTATTATTGGGGATGTGCATATCCCCGTTGAGGTAACATAATGTTATTCGAAATTTCTCCGGTTCCATGTTATTCGGAATGAGTTCGTTAACAAGACTTGATCAACCTTGTTAGTGGATTCCTTTTGATGACCATGAGATGGATGAAACTAGAAAGCACAACCTTCTGTACCCCACTTTTACTTTCTGTTATTTATATTAAATAAAATAAAATTAGTATTTTCCTGTCTGTTATCTAATTATCCGTGCAATATAAAAATACCTCGAAAATGAAAGTTCTCCAAATGCCCTGAAATTTAAATATGATTTTTTCTGGAATATTTGAGAATATTTGGCACTGAGAACACAGCAGGGGGGTCAACCACCTTCCCACGAGGGTGGAGGGCACGCCCTACCCCCCCTGGGCACGCCCCCTGCCTCGTGGGCCCACGGTGGCCCTCCTCCACTTATCCTTTCACCAATACACTCCTTCTTCCTCCCCCAAACACGAATATCCAGCTCAAGCACGAGTTCTAGCTCACTTTGCTTCCATTTTCGATCTCCTTGCTCAAAGCACCTCTCACAAAACTGCTTGGGGAGATTGTTCCTTGGTATGTGACTCCTCCATTGGTCCAATTGTTTGTTCTAGTGCTTTATCATTGCAAATTTTTGCTCCTTAGGTGACCCTGTTCTTGAGCTTGCATGTCAAATTTATATGGTCAAAAGTAGATTTGGTGCATGATATAGGCTCTAGGCACTTGTAGGAGTAGTTTCTATCAATATTATTGAGTTTGGTTTACTTTTATTTTGAAGTTACTAAAAAATTTCAGAATTTTTCAGAGGAAGAAATATGCTTAGGAAAATGTTCCAAGGTGGTTCTTCAAGGAAGCAAGGACCCAGGCTTGCAATGCGTGATGCTGATAAAGAACCACCAAGAGACGCTCGAGTGCGTCCTTGTGAATGGCATTCTCAGAACTTTATGGATCGAGCGGGAATTAAGGAAGAATTCAACGCATATTTGCATAACACTGATCTTGTGAGCTTCGAGGAAGAGAAGTGCAGCCAGTATCACAACCTCACCAGTACCTTTGTGAGGAGGTTTGAATTTTCAACTTCACGGAATTCTCCAACTGTCCTGTTTGATCTTTATGATAATTCTTACACTATGGACTTAGAGGATTTTACCACTGCTTGCAAACTTCCACAATGGGGTAGTATAAGGGATCCTCGCAAATCTGAATTTAGAGATTTTCTTGCTAGTATAACTGTGGGAGAATCTAGAGATATAACACAAGCCACCATAGGGAGCATTCACTTTCCTGCTATACATTATTTTGCTCTCTTCATGGGTAGATGCATTAATGGTAAAGATGAGGCATGTCACATGTGTGTCCCTGACCTCAGTATTCTTTGGAGTGCTGTGTTAGGATACAAATCTTATAATTTGGGAGCCATTGTTGCACGTAGGTTGCATCTTAATAGATTTAATGGAGATTTCTTTGGTGGAATTTATGCAACCCGCATAGATAATTTTCTTGGTATAGCCATACGCGAAGATGATATTGAATTACCTCCTGCTTACCTAGACTTTAATGCTATGGTTCACCACCAGTTTGTCAAGAGGAATGAATCACCTCTCCAGTATTGACTAATCTTTGACAGACGTCGTGCTATCCATATTACTCTCCCTGCTCCTGCCTCCTTTGATCATCAGGCAAAAGGAAGATATACTATTGCCAGAGATGAGGCAGATGAGTACGAGAGGAGATCGGAGGCCGCTTGTCGCCACGCTGCAGCTCAGCAGTCGATAGCCGCTGCATCGCAGTACGACCCCATCTACTATTATGGATATCTGCCAGGCCAGCCGTGGCCATAGACCAACTTAGGCCAAAAGCCTAAGCTTGGGGGAGTATGTATTTCCCACCGACATTACATTTATGTTCACACACTAATTGCTAGATGTCGGTACTCATACTTTTTCATTGTATCATCCATGCTAGTTTATTTCCCCTTTTATGCTTTCTTCTTGTGTGTTTAATTAACCTTAAGAAAAAACCAAAAAATTAGTTGTAACTTTTAGTTAGTTTAATTTCCATGCTTATAGTAGTAATTAAAAAGAAAACCCAAAAAGATTTCATGTTCTTCTTTTGCTTGTTGGGAGCTTTCCCGTGTAAATAGTTTTATTTCTTTTCTTTCCTTTGGGGGCCGATAGGAGAAGACCATAATTAAATTGTTGAAGTGGCTCTTATATGCATTATTGTTGATCTGACAAAAGAGCCCATATTGCCTTGTCTTCTCCTGTTTATTGAATGCCTGCAGATTCCAGCTTAGTCCAATGCACATGCACTATTATTATTATTCACATCATTCGATCGTGCAAGTGAAAGGCAATTATGATGATATATGGACTGGCTGAGATGAGAAAAGCTGGTATGAACTCGACCTCTTTTGCTTTTGTAAATATGATTAGTTCATCGTTCCTGATTCAACCTATTATGAATAAACATGTTTGCAATGACAACTAGAGATCATAGTTTCTTGTGCCATGCTTGATTAGTTATGAGTTATAATGGTTTACCTTGCGTGCCAACATGCTATTGAGATAGTTATGATGTGGTATGATAGGGTGGTATCGTCCTCTGAATGATTTAAGTGACTTGACTTGGCGCATGTTCACGCATGTAGTTGAAACAAAATCAACATAGCCTTCATGATATTTATGTTCGTGGTGGATTATATCCTATTCATGCTTGCATTCAGTGTTGATTAATTTTATTGCATGTTCATGACTGTTGTCGCTCTCTAGCTGGTCGCTTCCCAGTATTTTGCTAGCCTTCACCTGTACTAAGCGAGAATACTGCTTGTGCATCCAATCCCTTAAACCCCAAAGTTATTCCACATGAGTCCATTATACCTACCTATATACGGTATCTACCTGTCGTTCCAAGTAAATTTGTATGTGCCAAACTCTAAACCTTCAAATAAATATCCTGTTTTGTATGCTCGAATAGCTCATGTATCAACTAGGGTTGTGTGTATCTTCCATGTTAGGCGGGTTATTCTCAAGAGGAGTGGACTCCGCTCCTCACTCATGAGATAAATGGCTGGTCACCAGGATGCACAGTCCCATGCTTTATGCAAACTAAATCAAAATAATTGCAAACAAAACTCCCCATGGGACTCTTATTAGTTGGAGGCACTCGTTGTTTCGAGCAAGCCATGGATTGATGCTTGTTGGTGGAAGGGGGAGTATAAACTTTACCATTCTGTTTGGGAACCGCCTATAATGTGTGTAGCATGGAAGATATCGCCACCTCTTGGTTGTTATGTTGACAATGAAAGTATACCGCTCAAAATATTATTCACCTCTATTTCAAAACCGAGCTCTGGCACCTCTACAAATCCCTGCTTCCCTCTGTGAAGGGCCTATCTATTTAATTTTATGTTGAGTCATCCTCCTCTAATTAAAAGGCACCAGTTGGAGAGCACCGCTGTCATTTGCATTCGTTACTGTTAGTTTACATTGAGTATGGCTTGGCTGGATCTCTTTTACCATAAATTACAATGTCTAGTCAGTCCTTGGTCTTTAAAGGTGCTCTGCATTTATGTTTTGCGGTCTCAGAAAGGGCTAGCGAGATACCACCTTGTTATATCATATTATGATTGTTTTGAGGAAGTGTTGTCATCCGAGATTTATTATTATTGCTCGCTAGTTTATTATGCCATTGATATGAGTAAACTTGAGACCTATTCGTTATTGTGAATGTGGTTAGTTATAATATTTGCTGAAAACTTGAATGCTGGCTTTACATATTTACAACAACAAGAGCAAACAGAGTTTGTAAAAAAAATTCTTTATCACTTTCAGTTTGTCAACTGAATTGCTTGAGGACAAGCAAAGGTTTAAGCTTGGGGGAGTTGATATGTCTCCGACGTATCTACTTTTCCAAACACGTTTGCCCGTGTTTTGGACTCTAACTTGCATGACTTGAATGGAACTAACCCGGACTGACGCTGTTTTCAGCAGAATTACCATGGTGTTATTTATGTGCAGAAACAAACATTCTCGAAATGACCTTAAACTTCACGGAGCAACTTTTTAGAAAATATGAAAAATACCTGCAAAAGATGAAGGCCAGGGGGCCACCACCTGTCCACGAGGGTGGGGGCGCGCCCAGGCGCGCCCCCTACCTCGTGGCCCCCCTGTTGCCTCTCCGACTCCAACTCCATATATTGTGTTTCGGGGAGAAAAAAATCAAAGAGAAGAAATCATCGCGTTTTACGATACGGAGCCGCCGCCAAGCCCAAAAACCTCTCGGGAGGGCAGATCTGGAGTCCGTTCGGGGCTCCGGAGAGGGGAATCCATCGCCATCGTCATCATCAACCATCCTCCATCACCAATTTCATGATGCTCACCGACGTGCATGAGTAATTGTGGCACCCCGGCTCAAAGCGACCGGTTTACCATGCATTGCCAGCCCAGAGACCATGTCTTCTGGCAACACACAACATCTTGGTACAGAAAAACAACCACTTTATTGATGCTAGCGGAACAGAGTTTACATTACAACAGCTGTCGAGGCCAAGTGGCACACACGGTGCGGCTGAACAATATGTACATTATTTAATGAACATAAAGGGGCCTCGATCCGAACAACTACGTGGGAGTGGAATAACTCATGGCGGAAGCTCCATATCACAGGGACACCGATGTGGACATGATCTAGACTTGAACAGCACTCCTCTCCTACGGTACTTTCCTGAAATCTGGCATGACACGCCAGGTCAGTACATTGAATGTACTTGCAAGCTCACAACATGCATAATCATAATGATAAATAATATCATGATATTTAACCAATTATTAATTATGCAACACTATATGTCAACATGCTGTGATCATGCTCGAACGTCCCTCGGGACAGCTTACCAACTGTGATCATCTCTGGATCACAAACACACCACCAAAGTGGTCTTTCTCAAGAACAACTCGTGATCCTTATGGCTATCACAACCACGACCATCATTTGGTCCCAAATTCCTCGATGGCCTTTATGACATCCATCAACAATGCAAAGTTCATAGCTTAGTGTGCAATTTTTATTAAACGTTGACTCATGGTGAGACCTACTACGAGGTGTCCGTGACCGTGGACTCAGCTATCGATAGATTACACACTCTGCAGAGGTAGCACACTGTACCCACACCACGAAACCCATGGCCTCGCACTCCCATTTGGGTGGACCAACGGCATTCCGACAAAACCCTTCCATTGCCACAGCACTCTCCAGGCCACTCCGACCCAAATCCCCAATGGGCTGGTCCTGGGTGGCCCCGTGTCTACCAAAGACACCCCGACCACCGTCGTGGTCAAAACACTCCCACTTGGGGACTCGGTACCATAATCTCATCAACGAGAACACAAGATTATGCCTGCTTACCGGGCCAGGGCAAGCACGGCATAACCTTCCCAAGTTGGAGGCACCGACCAGAGGCCATGTCAATGGACCGAATCAAGGCCTTCCCACAAAGGCAAATGTGGTTGCACTGGAAAGAAACTCGATTCAGCGGCACCATGACCCAGTCAACGGTATATTCAAGTTGAGTTATATTCAGGTTCAACTTTAAACTAAAAATGACCGGTGTCATAACATGCCATGAAATGCAAAACAACACATGCATCATATAATGATAAAAATGACCGATGTCATCCATATACACAACAAGCATAAACGTCAACAACTCATATTACTCTACTGCTCAAAATGACTCACAACTTAACCAAAATATTTTGCAACAAGTTTTATTAATTTCTTACGCAAGAAATTAACTGCGCTAAATTTCTCATATGCTTGACAAAAAGATTTCACTATCAACAACTCTTAATTTCTTTATCACTAAGTCAGGTTCAAAAATTCTGTAAGACAAGTAATATGATTAAACAAGTATTTAACAAAATATTTTCTAACAAATTTTTATCAATTTATGAAGGCAAAAACAAAGCTTTAAATAATTACTAACATGCATAACAAAAGTATTTCTAACATCACCAAATAAATCTTAACTTGCTTTATCCACTAAACTAGTTTCAATCATTCTATAAATCAAGCATAACAACTAACCAATATTCAATAGAATACAAATAACCCAATAATTATTTAAATGCTTGGATTAATCATTTCATTCAAGTAAGAAAATCACAAATATTGAAATGACACCATGAAAATGTTGATGTGGCTTGCCTTAGTGCAGATGAGGTTCACAAGGCTTCTGGTGATCCTCAAGACAAGCCTCACCCTCTGAAAATAAATTTCAACACAAAAAGCAAATATCAAGAACACTTCTGAAAATCACCAGAAATTTTAACAGCTCAGAAAAATCTCATCTTTGGTGAGCTGCTAGATTTATTATCAAAGAACACAATGCAAAAAGAATCAACTCATTTGGACTTATGGTTGAAGAGTTATAAATGTTTGAAGTGTTCTGTAAATTCAAATGAATTTGAATAAAAAAAACAGACTAGGGGGTGACGTCGAAGGCGTAAAGCCCAGGGGCGCCACCACTCGTACCGCTTCATGCGCGTACAGAGTGGCTGACTAGCGGGCCCGGCTAGTCCGGTGTGGGAAGGGGGAGAAAGGAACAGAGAAGGCCACGGCTTCACCGGAGCTCTCGTCGGTGACGAGGGCTCCTTGGCCCAAACGAGTGGGAGGGATTGAGAGAGGGGATGATGGCGCACTTGCCCGTACCCATAGCGTGGCTAGGGGTGGTCGGACGGTGTCGGAAACAAGCTCGCAAGCGGAGGCAGAACGCGGAGGTTGCCGGAGTTGAGGAAGACGGCGAACGAAGGCCACTCTAGGGGCTCCAAGCAGGCGAGGGAAGCCCTGGAGGGGTTGCCCTGGCCTGGGAGGGGCTAGAGCTCCTGCGGCATCCGGAGGGGATCGCCGGCGAGCTCGAGCTCGGGGACGGCGGCCCGAGGCCTGCCCGGCCAGGCTACGGCTTCCTACGCAGTCGTGGACTGTGTGGGAGTGTTGGATGGGGCTCGAGGATACTGGGGGTGGCCTTATTTATAGGCGAGTGGCGAGGGGGCTTCGGGCTCCGCCGGTGGACACCTGTCAATGGCGCCTAGCGACGAGCGGCGTCAGTGAGAGGGGGAGAAGGCGGCGGAGGTCACGCGGCCACTGTGGGCGGACGGAGACGAGCACAGGATCAAGAGGAAGGCGATGAGCACAGTGCAGAGCGCACTGTGGCGTTGGCCGGACCATGCCCATGCTCGCTGCAGTGATCTCCGGCGTCGGCGAGCGCCAGGGAGGAGTTAAAGACGTCGAGACGATGTTGGTGGCGCGGTTTGGCACGCTCGGGCAGGCGAGGGAAGCAAGCACGCGCGAACAGAGCGTTTGGTGGCACCCAGAGCGCGTCGACACACATTCCTGGCATCGTGGGCACACGTGGTCACCACGCGAACTCTCTCATCAGGCCAGCCTTCGTCCAAAAATCATGTCTGGCATGTTGTTCGTGGTGGTTTTGAAGTTTACCACGGTTTGGTTTGGATCCAGGTGCAGTAGAGAGGATTTTACAAACCAGGAAAGTTTCTGACCAGTAACTTTGAACAGCTACTCTGGTCAAACGGCTGGGAGATTGAGGGTGTGCTTTGGAGGCTAGTTATAAGTTACTAAGGTAAAGATGCACAAGAAAGTTTAGGTCAAATGGAGCAAGTAAAATGGTAGTTGTTGTAGAAACCACCATTTCTGTCCATAACAGAAAATATTTTCTGTAGCAAAAATATTCCAAAAAGTGATGAAATATTTTTGCTCGGGAAGGTGCCCTAGGATTCATAGAATATTTGTGAATTATCTCAGATTTTTTTAGCCATAAAAATTGGGGTTGCTTTGAAGCAAACAGATCTGGCTTAGGGTTTTGAGAGAAAATGAATATTTTCCATTTAAGAAAAATATTTCAAAGATTATTTTGGGATGGATCAGAAGTGAAATGATGATTTAGGAGGGAAGTGAAGCACTTGGGTGAAAGCCAAGGATGCCCAAGTGTTCAAGTCCATATGAAAAGATTCAAGAATTCCAAGTTTCTGAAAATTTTCAAATAAAAATTCAAGCAGATAAGAGAGGGCAAAAACCCAGGCTGCCACAGTAATTCCATCGTAGGCTTGCTGGACGGTGATGGATTGGATGAGATCTATCATGTAATCGAGTTAGTTTTCTTAGGGTTTGATCCCTAGTATCCACTATGTTCTAAGATTGATGTTGCTATGACTTTGCTATGCTTAATGCTTGTCACTAGGGCCCGAGTGCCATGATTTCATATCTGAACCTATTATGTTTTCATCAATATATGAGTGTTCTTGATCCTATCTTGCAAGTCTATAGTCACCTATTATGTGTTATGATCTATTAACCCCGAAGTGACAATAATCGGGATACTTACCGGTGATGACCGTAGTTTGAGGAGTTCATGTATTCACTATGTGTTAATGCTTTGTTTCGGTACTCTGTTAAAAGGAGGCCTTAATATCCCTTAGTTTCCGTAAGGACCCCGCTGCCACGGGAGGGTAGGACAAAACATGTCATGCAAGTTCTTTTCCATAAGCATGTATGACTATATTCGGAATACATGCCTACATTATATCAATGAACTGGAGCTAGTTCTGTGTCACCCTAGGTTATGACGGTTACATGACGAACCGCATCCGACATAATTCTCCATCACCGGTCCATTGCCTATGAGCTTTCCAGTTGATATGCAACCGTACCTACTCGAGACATAATCGGAAATGGACCAATGAATCTGAGTGCCAGCTTTCCATGAGTCTGAAATCTCTTGACTCCTTTCATAGGGGTGACTCGGAGGTATACGTGTTCTCCGGGTTCAAAACTGACCTACCGATGCTTTGCATCATAATAACTCTTCTGTCGAGATTTGGCCAATTGCAATCTATCTCTGATTTCCCTAACTTGTTTCTCAGCTTCCAGCATGAGATCCGCTCCGAAGATACGGCTATCTCCAGTCTGAGACCAATTTAGAGGAGTGCGGCACTTATGGCCATACAGAGCTTCATATGGTGACATCTTTAGACTGGTTTGGAAACTGTTGTTATAAGAGAACTCGGCATATGGCAAGTAATCTTCCCATTTAGCTGCTTTGGCTAGCACACAGGCTCGCAACATATCTTCGAGTATTTGATTTACCCGCTCTGTCTGTCCATCTGTCTGAGGGTGATAGGCAGTACTATATTTCAGTGTTGTCCCTAGGGCTTGATGGAGACGGGACCAAAAAGCGGAGGTAAACAAAGAACCTCGGTCAGAAGTGATAGTTCGGGGTACTCCGTGTAGACTGACTATTCTAGACACATACAACTTTGCAAGTTCATCGGCCCTGTATCTGGTGCTGATCGGATTGAAGTGAGCAACCTTGGTTAGGGTGTCTATTATAACCCAGATTGCATCCTTGCCTCGCTGAGTCCTAGGCAATCCTGTGATGAAATCCATGCAAACGTCATCCCATTTCCACTGTGAAACTCGTAGCGGTTGGAGGAGTCCGGCTGGCTTCTGATGATCTGCTTTCACCTTGTTACATATGTCGCAACAGGCTACGAAATAGGCAATGTCTTACTTCATTCCCTCCCACCAGAATATTTGTCTGAGATCCTCATACATTTTCGTACCTCCCGGGTGAATGGAATATGCAGATTCGTGTGCTTCCGACAGGATTTTCTTCTTCAAGTCCGGTTGATTTGGCACACCAATGCGTCCACGGAATCAGAGGGTACCGAATTTGTCCTTGGAGAAGTCGGGGGCCTGCTTTGTCATCTGGCCCTCGGCACATCTTTGTAGATTGGCGTCAGCTGGCTAGGCCTTGCGGATCTCCATCTCAAGTGTGGGGGTAACTTCCAAAATATTAGCGAGGCCAGCATCCACGATGACCAAGTTGAGCTGAGCGATCTCCTCTTGAAGTTCGGTAGGCAATGATTTTAACATGACATTTAAGCTGACGGGCTTTCGACTGAGCGCGTTGGCAACGACGTTGGCCTTGCCTGGATGGTAATTTATTCCAAGGTCATAATCCTTGACCAACTCTAACCATCTTCGCTGACAGAGATTTAAATCTGCTGAGTGAAGATGTACTTGAGGCTTTTGTGGTCGGTAAAAATTTGGCACCTTTTTCCAATGAGGTAGTGTCTCCAAATTTTTAATGCATGAACCACTGCAGCCAATTCCAAATCATGAGTAGGATAATTTCCCTCATGCGGTCGTAGCTGTCGCGATGCATATGCTACTACCTTGCTGTCTTGCATCAACACGCAACCAATACCTTGTCCAGAGGCATCGCAGTACACATCAAAACTGCGATAAATGTCTGGAAGAGTTAATACAGGTGCTGTTGTCAGATGTATCTTCAGCTCATTAAAACTCTTCTCACAATCCTCTGTCCACTTAAACTTCGTATCCTTTTTGAGAAGCTCCATCATGGGTTTAGCAATTTTGGAAAACCCTTCAATAAAACGACGATAGTATCCAGCTAATCTGAGGAAACTCTGGATCTGTGTCACGGTCGTGGGCGGTACCCAATCGAGCACATCCTTTACTTTGCTCGGATCCATGGCTATACCTTCGGCGGATAGTACATGTCCAAGAAACCCAACTTTCTTGAGCCAAAATTCGCACTTACTAAACTTGGCGTATAGCTGATGGTCGCGGAGCCGTTGTAGTACTTCTCGGAGGTGATCCTTGTGCTCCTCTTCACCCTTGGAGTAAATGAGGATGTCATCGATGAAGACTACCATGAATTTGTCAAGGAAGTCCATAAATACTTTGTTCATCATATGCATGAAGAAAGCAGGGGCATTGGTGAGACCAAAGGACATCACGGTATATTCGTAAAGACCGTATCGAGTAGTGAATGCGGTCTTAGGAATATCTTCCTTTTTAATCTTAAGTTGATGATAGCCGGTCCGTAAATCGATTTCTGAGAATACCTTAGCCCCACTGAGCTGGTCAAACAGATCATCAATCCTTGGCAGCGGGTATTTATTTTTTATGGTGACCTCATTCAGCTGGCGATAATCTATGCACATACGGAGACTACCATCCTTTTTGCCCACGAAAATTGCAGGAGATCCCCATGGTGAAGAGCTGGGACGAATATAACCTTTCTGGAGTAATTCATCAAGCTGTTTCTTTAGCTCCACTAATTCTGATGAGGGCATCCGGTAATACTTCTTGTATAATGGTGCGGTTCCGGGCACAAGATCTATGGCAAACTCCAGTTGCCGATCTGGTGGCATGCCTGGTAGTTCTTCCGGAAACACATCAGGGTACTCACTGGCCACAGGGGTTAATTCCAATTCAACTACAGCGGTGCAAACTAGTGCTGGCTTGGGTATATTCTTGCGAGCGTAGAACTTGGTAAGTTGCCCATTCAAACCGGTCAAAGTGACTTCTCGGGTTGCACAGTTTATGCAAACTTGATATCGGGTCAACCAATTCATACCCAATATAATATCCAACTTTTCAGACTCAATGATTATCAGAGATGTTGGAAAGTAGACCCCATTGATATTGATCTCCAGATCACGGCAGGCCAGATTGCTCTTGATTATAGATCCCGGGGTTTGTACCATTTTTGCCCAAAATTGCGCAAGGAAAATTGTTTTGGGCAGCAAAACTCCGAGAAATAAAAGAATGGGAAGCCCCAGAGTCAAATAAAATTATGGAAGGTATGTCATTAACAGAAAACATACCAATGATGACTTCTGGCTTCTCTTGGGCTTCATCGGCGGAGATATGTTGCACGTGCCCGGTGAAGTTTTGCTGGTTTGGCCACGACTCCATAAAGTTGGCTTGTGGCCTGCTTAGGGCATTCATCTTGTTGTTCTTGGGGCACTGCTTGGCATAATGTCCGTACTGCCCGCAAATGAAACAAGAATTATTGCGCTGACGCTCCTCATGTATTGGATTGGCCACAATATTCTTGACTAGAGTGGTGGTCTTGTTAACATTCTGCTGCCAATTTGGCTTGTATTTCACCTGAGTTTGTTGCCAGGTACGAGCCTTTTGCACTGGTTGCCCATCCTTCTTTGGCTCAAACTTTCGCTTATTATCGTTGTTAACATGCCTATTATCTGCTATAAGCTTGTGCTCCCATTCAGCAATGAAAGTCTTGTTCACCAGAGTTTGGAAGTCTGTAAAATCAAGCATACTGAGAGTACAACGGAGTTGTGGATTTAGACCTCCAAGAAATCTGTCAATTCTTCTTTCTTCGGTGGCCACGTCATGAAGAGAGTAACGGGCTAGATGATTGAATTTTTGCAAATATTCTGCCACAGACTGATTTCCTTGGATGAGTGCAAGAAATTCACGCTGCTTAGTCTTCATAACTCCAGTAGGGATATGATATTTTTGGAATCGGTCCTTAAACTTTTCCCAAGTGATTTCCTCATCAGCCGACCAGATGGCCTTTGTATTTTCCCACCATATGGCAGCTGTGCCCTCAAGATAATGGGTGGCAAAGGGAACTTTATCATTTCCTTCAATATGAGCAATCTCAAGCTTTTTCTCCATTATGCACAACCAATCGTCTGCATCCAATGGGTCAACAATCTGACTGAAGCTGGGTGGATTTGTCCTCTGAAAATCTGACAGCTTTGAGTGATGACCATTCTGATTTCCATTCTGTCCAACCATAGCTTGAACACTTCTCAATATTTCAATCAGATCATTGTTCCTTTTCTCTTCAAACATACGCAGAATTTGCTCGGTGGAGGGAGGATCAGGCGGGGGAGGTGGTCAGCTCAGGAGAATGTCATGCATGTCGTGTGGAACGACGAACAGGAGTTCCCTCACAAACGTTGCTATTGCTGCCTCTCTGCGTCATCCTATTGTGAAGTTTTCCCAAGACAACACAATCAAGATGAGAAACACCCAATAATAAAATTGGGGAAAAGCCAGCGACAAATCCTGGAAGAAAGCAGAAGAGAGAAAAAATACGGCGAATAAAGTCTCAACATAATTATACATAGACTCATACATGAAAAATAAACAATATGACTGGTTCACTACTCTCGTACATGCAACGAAACATCATGACTCGTACGACTACCTCCATACATAATCCAGACAATTGCAAATACTCAAAGATACTACTATTCTGCTGGTGCTGCGGCGTCCTCCCCTGAAGCGGTCTCGGATCTCGAACTGATGTCGTTAATGGAAACCTCCGGGTTAATGGTAACACGACGGCGCTTCCTCGAGGGCTCTCCCTCAGGGGCAGGGGTAGGATGAAGCATTGGGGCTACAGGGGTAGCGAGAAGTGAGACCCACTCGGCAGGAGTACTGAGAGGGTTCACGACCGAGACGCCCGTGCTACTCGGGGGAGTAACCGGCAAAATAGGGGAGCTAGAACAGACTGGGACATAAGGGGTAAATCCCAGTGAAGACGGAGTATTGGCGGATCTAGAAGTGACCAAAGTAGTGGCTAAGGCAGTATGGGTACGAGTCGGCTCTTGAGCCAACTCGTGGATCATGAGATAGCTAGCAATGACATAACGAGCAAGGTGGCTAGCAACACTATCAGACTCCGGATCAATGAGAGGGAAACGGACACGACCGTTGTTGTGCAGAGATGGGTAGTAGTAGTAACCTGGGTGGTTCTGCATTCGGACCTTGTTGTAGCAAAGCTCGACAAGGACCTCGAATGCAGCAAATTGGACAGCCTGAGAAGCGGTGGAGGCATAACCGCTACGAGTGTAAGAGCTGGAATCGGAACTAGTGCACAGAGTGAGAACTGCGTGATACTCATACACTGAATCAGCTAGATGCTCCCGGTACACACGATAGACTAGGTCGTCTCTGAGAGGGTACAGCCGACGCCACATGTTGCGAAGGAGGTGCGGTGACGTGTACGACATCAGCTGCAACTGGCACGGATACGGCACCGGAGCCATCTACACCCACAACCATTAGCAGGTTAGCATAAAATATATATATATATATAAACCGAATGCATGCGACGCAACAATCAGCACAAATTACTACCGGCACTCAACTTAAACTCGTATCTAGCATCCAGTTAACGCGTCGCGGTCTAGCGTGGCCTATAGTTAGCGCGGCTCTGATACCAAGCGTTGTGGCACCCCGGCTCAGAGCGACCGGTTTACCATGCATTGCCAGCCCAGAGACCATGTCTTCTGGCAACACACAACATCTTGGTAGAGAAAAACAACCGCTTTACTGATGCTAGCAGAACAGAGTTTACATTACAACAGCTATCGAGGCCAAGCGGCACACTCGGTGCGGCTGAACAATATGTACATTATTTAATGAATATAAAGGGGCCTCGATCCAAACAACTACGTGGCAGCGGAATAACGTCGTGGAGGAAGCTCCATATCACAGGGACGCCGATGTGGACACGATCTAGACTCGAACAACGCTCCTCTCCAACGATACTTTCCTGAAATCTGGCATGACATGCCAGGTCAGTACATTGAATGTACTTGCAAGCTCACAACAGGCATAATCATAATGACAAACAATGTCATGATATTTAACCAATTATTAATAATGCAAAACTATATGTCAACATGTTGTGATCATTCTCGAACGTCCCTCGGGACAGCTTACCAACTGTGATCATCTCTGGATCACAAACACACCACCAAAGTGGTCTTTCTCAAGAACAACTCGTGATCCTTACAGCGATCACAACCATGACCATCATTTGGTCCCAAATGCCTCGATGGCCTTACTGTCATCCATCAACAATGCAAAGTTCATAGCTTAGAGTGCAATTTTTATTAAATGTTGACTCATGGTGGGACCGACTACGAGGTGTCCATGACCGTGGACTCGGCTATCGATAGATTACACACTCTGCAGAGGTAGCACACTATACCCACACCACGGAACCCATGGCCTCGCACTCCCATTCGGGTGGACCAATGGCATTCCGACAGACCCCTTCCATTGCCACAGCACTCTCCCAGCCACTCCGACCCAAATCCCCAACGGGCTGGTCCTGGGTGGCCTTGTGTCTACCAAAGACACCCCGACCACCGTCGTGGTCAAAACACTCCCACTCGGGGACTCGGTACCATAATCTCATCAACGAGCACTCAAGATTATGACTGCTTACCGGGCCAGGGCAAGCACGGCATAACCTTCCCTTGTTGGAGGCACCGACCAGAGGCCATGTCAATGGACCGAATCAAGGCCTTCCCACAAAGGCAAATGTGGTTGCACTGGAAAGGAACTCGATTCAGCGGCACCATGACCCAGTCAACGGTATATTCAAGTTGAGTTATATTCAGGTTCAACTTTAAACTAAAAATGATCGGTGCCATAACATGCCATGAAATGCAAAACAACACATGCATCATACAATGATAAAAATGACCGGTGTCATCCATATACACACCAAGCATAAACGTCAACAACTCATGTTACTCTACTGCTCAAAATGACTCACAACTTAACCAAAATATTTTGCAACAAGTTTAATTAATTTCTTAAGCAAGAAAGTAACTCCGATAAATTTCTCATATGCTTGACAAAAAGATTTCACTATCAACAACTCTTAATTTCTTTATCACTAAGTCAGGTTCAAACATTCTGTAAGACAAGTAATATGATTAAACAAGTATTTAAGAGAATATTTTCTAACAAATTTTTATCAATTTATGAAGGCAAAAACAAAGCTTTAAATAATTACTAACATGCATAACAAAATTATTTCTAACATCACCAAATAAATCTTAACTTGCTTTATCCACTAAACTAGTTTCAATCATTCTGTAAATCAAGCATAACAACTAACCAATATTTAACAGAATACAAATAACTCAATAATTATTTAAATGCATGGATTAATCATTTCATTCAAGTAAGAAAATCACAAATATTTAAATGACACCATGAAAATGTTGTTGTGGCTTACCTTAGTGCAGATGAGGTTCACAAACCTTCTGGTGATCCTCAAGACAAGCCTCACCCTCTGAAAATAAATTTAAACACAAAAAGCAAATATCAAGAACACTTCTGAAAATCACCAGAAATTCTAAACAGCTCAGAAAAATCTCATCTTTGGTGAGCTGCTCGATTTCTTATCAAAGAACACAATGCAAAAAGAATCAATTCATTTGGACTTATGGTTGAAGAGTTATAACTGTTTGAAGTGTTCTGTAAATTCAAATGAATTTGAATAAAAAGAAACAGACTGGGGTGACGTCGAAGGCGTAGAGCCCAGGGGCGCCACCACTCTTACCGCTTCACGCGCGTACAGAGTGGCTGACTAGCGGGCCCCGCTAGTTAGGTGGGGGAAGGGGGAGAAAGAAACAGAGAAGGCCGTGGCTTCGCCAGAGCTCTCGCCGGCGACGAGGGCTCCTTGGCCCAAACGAGAGGGAGCGATTGAGAGAGGGGACGATGGTGCACCTGCCCATACCCGTAGCGTGGCTACAGGTGGTCGGACGGTGTCGGAAACAAGCTCGCAAGCGAAGGCGGAACATGGAGGTTGCCGGAGTTGAGGAAGACGGTGAACGGAGGCCACTCCAGGGGCTCCAAGCGGGCGAGACGGCCTCACCGGAGAGAGGCGGAAGCCCTGGAGGGGTTGCCCTGGCCTGGGATGGGCTAGAGCTCCCGCAGCGTCCAGAGGGGATCGCCGGCGAGCTCGAGCTCGGGGACATCGGCCCGAGGCCTGCCCGGCCGGGCTACGGCTTCCTACGCAGCTGTGGAGTGTGTGGGAGTGCTGGATGGGGCTCGAGGAGACTGGGGGTGGCCTTATTTATAGGCGAGCGGCGAGGGGGCTTCGGGCTCCGCCGGCTGACACCTGTCCACGGCGCCCGGCGATGAGTGGCGTCAGTGAGAGGGGGAGAAGGCGACGGAGATCACGTGGCCACTGTGGGCGGACGGAGACGAGCACAGGATCAAGAGGAAGGCGACGAGCACGGTGCAGAGCGCACTGTGGCGTTGGCCGGACCGTGCCCGTGCTCGCTGCGGCGAGCTCCGGCGTCGGCAAGTGCCAGGGAGGAGTTAAAGACGTCGAGACGATGATGGTGGCGCAGTTTGGCACGCTTAGGTAGGCGAGGGAAGGGAGCACACGCGAACAGAGCATTCGGCAGCACCTAGAGCGCGTCGACACGCTTGCCTGGCATCATGGACACGCGTGGTCACCGCGCGAACTCTCTCCTCACGCAAGCCATCGTCCAAAACTCATGTCTGGCATGTTGTTCGTGGTGGTTTTGAAGTTTACCATGGTTTGGTTTGGATCTAGGTGCAGTAGAGAGGATTTTACAAACCAGGTAAGTTTCTGACCAGTAACTTTGAACAGTTACTGTGGTCAAACGGCTAGGAGATTGAGGTTGTGCTTTGGAGGCTAGTTATAAGTTACTAAGGTAAAGATGCACAAGAAAGTTCAGGTCAAATGGAGCAAGTAAAATGGTAGTTGCTGTAGAAACCACCATTTCTATCCAGAAGAGAAAAGATTTTCTGTAGGAAAAATATTCCAAAAAGTGATGAAATATCCTTGTTTAGGAAGGTGCCCTAGGGTTCAAAGAATATTTGTGAATTATCTCAGATTTTTCTGAGCCATAAAAATTGGGGTTGCTTTGAAGCAAACAGATCTGGCTTAGGGTTTTTGAGAGAAAATGAATATTTTTCATTTAAGAAAAATATTCCAAACATTATTTGGGGTGGATAAAAAGTAAAATGATGATTTAGGAGGGAAGTGAAGCACTTGGGTGAAAGCCAAGGATGCCCAAGTGTTTAAGTCCATATGAAAAGATTCAAGAATTCCAAGTTTTAGAAAATTTTCAAATGAAAATTCAAGCAGATAAGAGAGGGCAAAAAAACCAGGCTGTCACAGTAATTCCATTGTAGGCTTGCTGGATGGTGATGGGTTGGATGAGATCTATCATGTAATCGAGTTAGTTTTGTTAGGGTTTGATCCCTAGTATCCACTAGGTTCTAAGATTGATGTTGCTATGACTTTGCTATGCTTAATGCTTGTCACTAGGGCCCGAGTGCCATGATTTCAGATCTGGACCTATTATGTTTTCATCAATATATGAGTGTTCATGATCCTATCTTGCAAGTCTATAGTCACCTATTATGTGTTATGATCCGTTAACTCCGAAGTGACAATAATCGGGATACTTACCGGTGATGACCGTAGTTTGAGGAGTTCATGTATTCACTATGTTAATGCTTTGTTCCGGTACTCTATTAAAACGAGGCCTTAATATCCCTTAGTTTCCGTAAGGACCCCGCTGCCACGGGAGGGTAGGACAAAAGATGTCATGCAAGTTCTTTTCCATAAGCACGTATGACTATATTCGGAATACATGCCTACATTATATCATGAACTGGAGCTTGTTCTGTGTCACCCTAGGTTATGACTGTTACATGATGATCCGCATCCGGCATAATTCTCCATCACCGATCCATTGCCTATGAGCTTTCCATATATTGTTCTTCGCTTATTTACTTTTCCGTTGCTATTGCTATCATCACTACAAAATACCAAAAACATTACTTTTACTGTTGTTACCTTTTGCTACCGTTATCACTAGTATCATATTACCTTGCTACTAAACACTTTGCTACAGATATTAAGTTTCCAGGTGTGGTTGAATTGACAACTCACCTGCTAATACTTGAGAATATTCTTTGGCTCCCCTTGTGTCGAATCAATAAATTTGGGTTGAATACTCTACCCTCGAAAACTGTTGCGATCCCCTATACTTGTGGGTTATCACCCCCCTTTCCTTCTCCCTCTCCCCCTTACTTTCCCCCTCCTAGTAGGAGTAGGAAACAGGGGAGTCCTACTCCTACTAGGAGGAGGACTACTCCTCCTGGCCCGCCCTACAGGGCCGGCCGGCCTCCCCCTTGCTCCTTTATATACGGGGGTAGGGGCACCTATAGACACACAAGTTGATCTGTTGATCTCTCCCAGCCGTGTGCGGTGCCCCCCTCCATCATATTCCACCTCGGTAATATTGTAGCGGTGCTTAGGCGAAGCCCTGCATCGGCAGCATCATCAACACCGTCATCACGCCATCGTGCTGACGGAACTCTCCCACAAAGCTCTGCTGGATCAGAGTTCGTGGGACGTCATCGAGCAAAATGTGTGCTGAACTCGAAGGTGTCGTGCGTTCGGTACTTGGATCGGTCGGATCATGAAGACATTCGACTACATCAACAGCGTTGTCATAACGCTTCCGCTTTCGGTCTACGAGGGTACGTGGACACACTCTCCCCTCTCATTGATATGCATTACCATGATCTTGCGTGTGCATAGGAATTTTTTTAAAATTACTACGTTCCCCAACAGTGGCATCAGAGCCAGGTTTATGCGTAGATGTTATATGCATGAGTAGAACACAAGTGAGTTGTGGGCGATACAAGTCATACTGCTTACCAACATGTCATACTTTCGTTCGGCGGTATTATTGGATGATGCAGCCCGGACCGACATTACGCGTACGGTTACGCGAGACTGGTTCTACCAACGTGCTTTGCACACAGGTGGCTGGCGGGTGTCAGTTTCTCCAACTTTAGTTGAATGGAGTGTGGCTACGCCCGGTCCTTGTGAAGGTTAAAATAGCACATACTTGACGAAATATCGTTGTGGTTTTGATGCATAGGTAAGAACGGTTCTTGCTCAGCCCGTAGCAGCCACGCAAAACTTGCAACAACAAAGTAGAGGATGTCTGACTTGTTTTTGCAGGGCATGCTGTGATGTAATATGGTCAAGACATGATGCTAAATTTTATTGTATGAGATGAGCATGTTTTGTAACCGAGTTATCGGCAACTGGCAGGAGCCATATGGTTTTCGCTTTATTGTATGCAATGCAATCGCCCTATAATTGCTTTACTTTATCACTAAGCGGTAGCAATAGTTGTAGAAGCAATAGTTGGCGAGACGACAACGATGCTACGATGGAGATCAAGGTGTCGCGCCGGTGACGATGGTGATCATGACGGTGCTTTGGAGATGGAGATCAAAGGCACAAGATGATGATGGCCATATCATATCACTTATATTGATTGCATGTGTGTTGGTGTACTAGAGTAGGGGTACCCTAGTATCCCGAACTTGTGCACGGGCAGTCGCAGCATCCCGCGGCAAGGCGTGCCGGGTGACCGCCAAGGTCCTCCGTGGTTCCTTTGAAGCCATTCAAGAATAAAGTATCCAAGCTAAGGAGACAAGACCCCGGCAAGAGGAGCTTGCCGAGAAGGCCAACCAAGGCATCTCAAGGAACTTGCCGCGACGCGCCACGCGTCCCGGCAAGGCCCGGTGAGCGACAAGCTCCCGGACGCGGCAAGACAACGACCGCGGCAAGGCGCTTGCCGCGGCAAGCCACCACTCTGTACCCGCGCTCCAGCACATCCACCAACGTGTCGCTCTGGGACCCTTCCGGGCATACGTGGCGGGAGGCTGTGCAGCCAACGGTGCACGGTGGCAAGCGGCGCTGACAAGATTGCCATCGTGGCGAGCGGTGGCGTCCCTGACGGTCCCTTTTGCACTATTTGGGCGACGCAGACGGGCATTTAATGCCCTTGTCCCCTGCCGTCAGGGTTAGGTACGATACACTGTAGCGGGTAGCTGTACCAACTGCAACACTTTTCCATTTTTACCCTTGTCTACGTTGCCACCTGTCGGTGACCCCTTGAGCATATAAAAGGAGGCCCATGCGCAACGTAGAGGGGGGGAGAACACTCACGCTCGGTCTCGTTAGCTGCTGGTGTGTACTGTAGCACTCAGCGCTCCCGAGCAAGAACTCAATACAAACCACAAAGCAGGAGTAGGGTTTTACGCATCCATGCGGCCCGAACCTGGGTAAATTGCTCGTGTGTTTCGCCTCGATCTGCTCTTCGTGCGATCTCCGCCCCCCTGCCGAACCGAAAGGGGCTCGGTCCGCCGGTCCCATAGGTGCTCGTGGATTAGTTCCCCGACATCTTTGGCGCACCAGGTAGGGGGTGCGTCGAGGTTGTGTGAACCTGATCCGGCGTTCACACGAGCTAAATCTTCATCGTCTTCATCGACATGCCACCGAAGAAGAAGGCTTCGGAGGCGGCTGCTCCGTCCGTGCCAAACCCACCGTCGCCAGAGCAAACGGCTGGTGGGTAGACGCCGGCGGAAGAACGGGCGTCGACGAGGGAGCTCACGGTGCTGCCAGGTCCAAGGACAAGGCTGCGCTGCCCATCGGCGGCGCAGTCGGCTCCCACAAGGACCGGGCGCACTCCAAGACCTCGGCGTCCGTACATGCACCGCGCCCATCCCAGGAGGCGCGGGACCGGCAGCGTCATAGTACTCACGGTACCATACGTTTGCTGGACCAAGATCGAGCTGGTGGATCTCGGAGTGCTCAAGACCAGCATGCACGCCAACATGCTGGCACGAGCAGGGCACGGTCGCTTGGACGAGATACTGCTCCTTCTAACATAGTTAGAAGTCCGAGCATATCCCGCTCCTCACACCGTTCGCCACCGCCACCCGCTACTTTAGCAGAAGCTTTGGCGCGAGCTCAACTGCTCCTAGACTACCCTCCAGCGGCAGACAAGATCGACGACTAGAGGGCCACCATTTAGAGTCTCATCGGCTTCGCCAACGGCGACACTCCACGGCAGCCGAGTACATCGCAGCCGCGACAAGTCAGCCAGGCACGAGCCGGTGGTGACAAGACCGGTGGGGGTGCAACCACCGTGCACTCTCCGCCCCGAAGGCCAAGATCGCCGACTCGCTGGATCCACCTCGACAGCAACTCAACTGCGTCATCAGATCCACGAGCTCGTCGCGATCAGCGCCAAGTCCTTCATGAATGACAGCAACAAGACGCTCGTACTCGCATCGAGCGCCGAAGAGAAGCGCGGCGTCAATCAAACTAGCGCGCTGGGCCCTCTATCAGCATGCATGCGCCAGGGGAACCAGGCGACTTGCCGTACGCGGTAGGTTGCCCTGCGTTTACTCATGAGCTGCGGCAAGTCCAGTGGCCCAGCAGGAAGAATTTCAAGCCAGACGTACCCGAGAAGTACGATGGCAAGTCGCATCCGTCGGAGTTCCTCAGCATCTACACCATCGCGGTGCAAGCTGCCGAGGGGCGGGACGACAAGATCCTTGCCAACTACTTCCCGCTGGTGCTCAAGCCCAACGTCGGGTCCTGGCTCATGCATTTGCCGGACAACTCCATATCCTCCTGGGCAGACCTATGCCATCAGTTTTTTAGCGCCTTTACAGGCGGCCACAAACCTCATGGCCAAGAGAGTGACCTTCACCTGCTCGCCCAGAAGGAAGGAGAGCCCCTGCGCAAGTACATTCAGAGATTCAGCCGTGTACAGCACAACATCCCAGATGTCCACCCTGCCACGGTCATCAGCGCGTTCCATCAGAACGTGCGTAACCGCAGGATGCGGGGGGAGATGGCAATGTGCAAGATCAGAGACGTCAGTGAGCTGTATGCCCTGGCCGACAAGTGTGCATGTGCTGAGGAAGGGAGGAAACTCCCTGGAGAGAATACATGAGCAGGAGGATCTGACAGCGAGGATGCTGCCCCGGCAAAGAAAAACCGGCGGCGGAACAACAGGAAGAAGAAAGGCAAAGATGTGCTAGTCATTGAGCAGTCCGGCAACGAAGGTGGCGCCAAGAAAGCCAAAGCTGGTAGCTCCGGCAAAGAGATTGCCGCATGCACCAACTGTCAGGCTGTGGCGGTCGCCGACAAGCAGGACGGCACCGACAAGCAGTACTGCAAGATCCACCGCACCAAGGGCCATGACCTCCAGAGCTGCAAGAAGGTCGAGCAGCTTGTCCAGCAGCAAAAGGCTGAATACGAGCGACGCGACAAGGAGAGGGACCAAGGAGGCGCTGGAGAATCCGGCAAGAAGCGCGCTGGCCGGGGAGGACGCCGCGGCAAGGCCAAACAGCGGCAAGGAGACAGACCTCCCCGCGGCCGCGACAAGGATGAAGATGACGACGACGACGAAGACATGGATGATGTCGAGACCAGTGAGCAGGAGTTCCAGAAAGCCACAGAGGTCTTGTGCGTTGACGGCGGAGCTTCTCTGCATACTTCGCACTGCCAACTCAAACAGTGGGTGCGGGAAGTCAATGCGGCGGAACCACCTGTCGAGTCACGCAAGCTTCTGAAATGGTCCAGCACGCCTATCATCTTTGATATTGAGGACCACCCTGATCGCACAACTGCGGTCGGGTGCTTGCCGATGTTGGTTTCACCAACTATCCGCAACCTCAAGGTCACTAAGATGCTAGTAGACGGTGGGGCCGGCTTGAACCTAATCTCCTCCGCTGTACTCCAGAAACTCCAGATCCCTGACAGCGAGCTTGAAGAGACCGGCACATTCCAAGGAATCAACCCGGGAAGGAGCAAGCCGAAGGGGAAGGTCACGTTGCCAGTAACATTTGGCAGTGAGTTGAACTTCAGGACTGAGAGGATCACTTTTGACGTTGCCGATTTTCCATTGCCTTACAATGGGATACTCGGCCATCCAGCACTCGCCAAGTTCATGGCAGCCTCTCACTACGCATACAACATGCTGAAGATGCCAGGCCCGATAAGCGTCATCTCTGTCCCTGGCGACAAGAAGGATGCTCTTATCTGCACCGACAAGATCTACCGGGAAGCGGCAGCTACAACAGATCGCAAGTCACCTGCCGTTGAAGCTCCCGGGGGGAAGAAGAAGACCAAGTCCGGCAAGAGTTCTGATGCCCACTCCGGCAAGCGCACCTCTTCGGAGTGCTGCGCTACTGTCGAGGACGCACCATCGAGCTCCACCGGCAAGTGTAAGAAGACAATGGTAGCTCCTCCAGAGACCAAGAAGGTGTCCGCCAAGGAGGACAGCACTGGTGGTACCTTCAGCATCAGTGCCACTCTTGACCCTAAATAGGAAAGCGCGCTCATTGCTTTCCTGCGGGCGAACGTCGACGTGCTTGCGTGGCAACCATCTGACATCCCCGGTGTTCCCAGGAAAGTAATTGAGCACCATCTTGCCGTTTGTCCTCATGCGCGGCCCGTCAAGCAGAAGGTCAGGAAGCAAGCAGTGGAGCGCCAAGAATTCATCGCAGAAGAGATCAAGAAATTGGAAGCAGCAGGCCTTGTCAGAGGAGTGCTCCATCCTACGTGGTTGGCCAATCCTGTAGTCGTGCGCAAGGCAAACGGGAAATGGAGGCTTTGCATCGACTTTACCGATGTTAATAAAGCTTGTCCCAAAGACCCATTTCCCTTGCCGCACATTGACCAGATTGTTGACTCCACGGCCGGATGTGACTTGCTTTCATTTCTTGACGCATACTCAGGATACCATCAAATCTTCATGGCAGAAGAGGATGAGGAGAAGACAGCATTCATCACTCCATGTGGCACATACTGTTTCATACGGATGCCTTTCGGTTTAAAGAATGCTGGTTCAACATTTGCAAGGGTAGTCCATGTCGCTCTTGAGCCACAAATACACAGAAATGTGGAAGCCTACATGGATGACATAGTGGTCAAGAGCAAGGACAAGGCAACTCTGATTCGAGATTTAGACGAGACCTTTGCCAATCTGCGCAAGATCAACCTCAAGCTCAACCCCGAGAAGTGTGTGTTTGGAGTCCCCTCCGGCAAGCTTCTCGGGTTCTTCATGTCTCAGCGGGGAATTGAAGCCAATCCCGACAAGATCAAGGCCATTGAGCAGGTTGAAGCACCAAAGCACGTCAAGGATGTACGAAGACTTGCCGGTTGCGTGGCTGCTCTCAGCAGGTTTATCTCTAGGTCTGCTGAGCGCGCCCTGCCGTTTTTCAAAATTTTGAAAAAGGCAGGTCCAATGAAATGGACTCCGGAAGCGGAGGATGCGCTGCAAGACTTGAAGAGATACCTGTCCTCCACTCCAACACTTGTCGCACCTAAGCCACAAGAGAAGTTGCTGCTATATATAGCGGCAACCAATCAAGTGGTTAGTGCTGCGTTAGTAGCAGAGAGGGAGGCAGATGACGAGCCAGCAACCACAGTAGGCGCATCCAACGACAAGCAGGGGGCTTCCCCGACAAGCTCTGGTCCCGACAAAGATGGATCTGTGCCGGTGCGCGAGGAGATGCAGAAGAAAATGGTACAACGCCCAGTTTACTTTGTCAGTTCCCTTCTGTAGGGGGCTAGGTCAAGGTACTCTGGTGTGCAGAAATTGCTTTTCGGCCTTCTCATGGCCTCAAGAAAGCTGCGCCATTACTTCCAAGCACATGAGATCACAGTTGTCACTCATTTTCCGCTGAAAAGGATACTACAGAATCCGGAAGCAACAGGTAGGATTGTTGAGTGGGCAGTGGAACTGTCAAGCTTTGGCCTCAAGTTTGAGAGTACTTCAACTATACAAAGCAGAGCATTGGCAGAATTCATAGCAGAGTGGACGCCAACACCAGATGAAGAAATTCCAGAAACGAGCATCCCCGTCGAGGAAGCAAGCAAAGAGTGGCTGATGTACTTTGATGGTGCCTTCTCGCCGCAAGGCGCTGGCGCTGGCGTGCTGCTTGTTGCACCCACCGGAGAGAACCTCAAGTACGTAGTCCAGATGCACTTTACCAAGGAGCAAGCAACAAACAATACTGTAGAGTATGAAGGCTTTCTTGCCGGTCTCAGGATCGCGGCAGACCTTGGGATCAAGAAGCTCATTGTCAGGGGTGACTCGCAGCTTGTCGTCCGCCAAGTGAACAAAAGTTATCAGAGTCCGTTGATGGAAGCCTATGTTGACGAAGTGAGAAAGCTAGAAGAGCACTTTGACGGCCTACAGATGGAGCATGTTCCAAGAGCTCAGAACGACATTGCCGATGGCCTATCAAAGTGCGCCGCACTTAAGTTACCTATGGAACCAGGGATCTTTGTGCTCAAACTGACTCGACCATCCGTAACGCCATCAACTGGACAGAGCAAGAAGAGGAAGTTGATTTCTGGTGACTATTTTCCGGCAGAGCTTCCCGAAGCCGCCGCCAAGAAGGTCCCCAAGATCAACACCAAGAGTGCTGAGGAGCGGTCTGCTCCGGCAAGCCCTAGGGTTTGTTCCGTTGAAGCAGAGGCTCCCGACAAGTTTTGCTCCGGCAAACTTGCCGGGGAACGTCAAGCTCCGGTTGAGCCGCAGGTTCTTGTCATAGAAGCGGATGTTCCCGCAGCAGCACATGTGCCTTTAGTCCTTGTTGTCGAGCCACAAGCTCCAGCATAGGCACAGCAGATTGTCCATTTCCTTCAGACAGGAGAACTTCCCGAAGAACAAGAAGAAGCGGAAAGAGTAGCCCGGCAGTCAAGTATGTACTAGTTTGTCGACAACACACTGTACAGAAGAAGACTCAACGGTGTGAAATTGAAGTGTATTCACCGGGAAGATGGACAAAAGCTGTTGGCAGAGATACATGGAGGCATATGTGGTCACCACATTAGCGTAAGAGCACTTGCCGGCAAAGCATTCAGGCAAGGTTTCTTTTGGCCGACAGC
This sequence comes from Triticum monococcum, assembly GCA_034509565.1. Lineage (NCBI taxonomy): Eukaryota > Viridiplantae > Streptophyta > Magnoliopsida > Poales > Poaceae > Triticum > Triticum monococcum. Next base: position 744,119,934 of record CM067843.1, on the reverse strand, counting down.
CCTCCAGGATGCAACTGCACAAGTAACCAAGTGTGAAGTGTGCCAGTTCCATTCCAAGCAGATACACCAGCCAGCTCAAGCTCTCCAGACGATCCCTTTATCCTGGCCATTTTCGGTCTGGGGGATTGACATCCTCGGCCCCTTTCCCCGAGCAGTCGGGGGCTTTGAGTACTTGTACGTTGCAATCGACAAGTTCACAAAGTGGCCGGAAGTGGAAGCAGTGAGGAAGGTGACAGCACAGTCAGCAGTCAAGTTCTTCAGGTCGATTGTTTGCCGCTTCGGGATCCCTAACAGGATAATCACCGACAACGGTACGCAATTCACGAGCCGCACCTTCATGCAGTACGTCCAAGATCTTGGCATCAAGGTCTGCTTCGCTTCTGTTGCTCACCCGAGAAGCAACGGTCAAGCGGAGAGGGCAAATGCTGAAGTGTTGCGTGGGCTCAAGACTAGGACTTTCGACAGGCTGCACAAGTGCGGAAGAAACTGGATTGAGGAGCTGCCGGTGGTTCTTTGGTCGATCAGGACGACGCCAAATCGAGCCACTGGCCAGACACCTTTCGCTCTAGTCTATGGAGCAGAGGCAGTTCTCCCCACGGAACTCGTATACGGGTCACCTCGAGTGCTCGCCTATGATGAGCTTGAGCAAGAGCAGCTGCGACAAGATGACGCACTGCTCCTTGAGGAAGACCGTCTTCAGGCTGCTGTACGAGCTGCTTGCTACCAGCAAGCTTTGCACCGCTACCATAGCCGCAAAGTTAACGCCAGAAGTCTCGAGGAAGGCGACCTTGTTCTTCGGCGTGTTCAGTCCGCCAAGAATTCCAACAAGTTGACGCCGAAGTGGGAAGGCCCTTATCGGGTGAAACGAGTCACTAGGCCTGGCGCTGTCCGCCTTGAGATCGAAGATGGCATTCCAGTGAGCAACTCCTGGAACATTGAGCATCTTTGTAAGTTTTACCCGTAAGGCGCGGTTGCTGGAACCCGTTCCAGCAACCACCTTTTGTACAAATCTTGCCACTGTTGCATGTAATCCTTTGTACAAAGCCGGGCGCAGACCCCGTGCATAAAGCTCATGTGCTCCGCACATCTTGTCAATTTCATGCTTTCTATTTTTTTGCATGTGTTACCTGACACTTTGTGCAGCACCTACCCCCGGTAAGAAACAACGAGCCATAAGGCTCCATATCTTTATTTTCCCCTCTTTCTTTTTTCTCAAGGAAAGGAAGGTTCCCTCGCCCACAAGTTATGCCGGGGGGAAAGGAGAAGATAATGGTATGGACCAGGCGTCGTTCAAGAAAGTTTCGCCTTACCAGGAAGCAAACAACAGAAAAGCTAAGTTGCCAAAGTTTGAGCAATCAGATTTCTTAAATTTTTAAGTTATCTTCCTTGAATGACCGTGCTTTGTATGGAAAACCTGTGCGCGGAGGAACCAACTCATAGCTAGTTGCGCCCTTACTTTGTTTCGAGTCCTCTCAACAACTTAAGTGAGCTGCGACTAGTTGCGACAAGGTTTCTTGTCGGTAGTGGCACCGCCAGCAGGCTGCTGACGTCCCGCACTCAGCGCTCGCGGCTAAGGTGCCTGCGCCGGCAAGTTCCCTAAAAGCGTAGGGCAAAAACATACAAAGGAAGGAATCAAGTAAAGGAAATAACATTGCAATCATTACCCGGAATAGAGTTATATTACAAGGTAGCTTGTTGCGGCTCTAACAGATTGTTCTCATAACATGACCAGCAGCGACAAGAAAAGAAGAAAACGGGCGGCCTAGTCTACGCGATCGCCCTCAACCCTCTTGATCCCGCTCACCTTGTCCACAATGGGTGCGACAAGGGTCTTGAGCGCCTCCAGATCAGCATCAGGCGGCAGGGTCTTGAGGACGTTGGTGAGGTTGAGGCCCAGGTTGCGGAAGGCCACCTTCACCAACACCTTTTGAAGAGCTCCAGCGTAGATCTTGCGCGACTCGTCGGCCAGCTACTTTGGGATCCTGTCCCGGAGCCGCTGGAGGGTCGTCGCCACGCCTTTGAAGAACAAGGTGAGCTTGCCGCCGGGTTGGAGGTTCTCGTCGGAGGGATACCCGAGATCCTCCATCCCCAGCTGCACCAGCTCCCTGTCAATGTCTGCGGCAACATTCACGAGACCCTCCGTCCAGTGCTCCACATTCTCCCTAAAAGTGTTCTGGGCGGTAGCAGCACTCGCCAGCAGTGCCTTGCCGGCCTTGACCTCCTCCTTCAAGGCCGCCTCCTGCTTCCTGGCGTCGTCCAGCGTCTTGGTCAAAGTGGTCAGCTTCAACTCAAGATCTGCATTGGAGTCCTTGGCGGCGCTAAGCTCCTTGCCCTTCTCGGCGAGACGAGCCTGCAGCTCTGAGTGGCTGTGGGCGTCCTTCTCCCGCTCACGCTTGAGCGCGGCAAGCCCTTCATCGCTCGCCTTGAGATCGGCCTCCAGCTGTGCCACCTTCGTCTCCAGCTCCTTCTTGGCGGCCTCGGCAGCTGCGGCAGCATCCTCTGCTTGCTTGAGGGCTCCGCCGAATGTTCGCTCACGCGCGGCAAGCTCCTCCTCGTGGAAGTCAAGGTTGACCTTCCGCTGCGCCAGCTAGCCCTCCTGCGCAGACAGCTTTTCAGCGGCAAGCCGCTGTTGCTCTTCGACATCAGCCTTCTTGAGGAGGAAGGCCTTCTGCTCCTCGGTGAGTTGCGCCCGCTCCTCTGCCAGGGACCGGAGAGCTTCCTGGTTGAGACCCCGGAGCTCCTCCGCGTGTTTTTCGATGTCCACTCCCGCCTTCGCAACAAGCGCCTCGCGGGATTCCATCTTGGCTTGCCGAGCACGGTAGAGCAACACCAGCTTCCGCAGCAGCCGCTCCTCCTCAGGCTCGCTGCTGCTGCTGCTCGGCGCGTCAACCAGCGCCAGCCCAGCGGAGGCGAGCACCTCTCCGTCTAAGCTCTCTCCTTCGACCGGCGCCCTGGAGCTTGACGCCCAGGGGAGGTTGATGAAGACGCCATCGCCGGCCTTCAAGTAGACGCCTGGCTGGGGCTCTTCAGAGCCTGACGCTGCGGCAGCGGCGGAGGGATCGGCGGTCGGCGTAGCGCCTGGCGCTGCTGCGGCCTCAGGGCCTTCAGTGCGATCGCCAGACCCCCCGCCTGCTTCTGCGGCGGCAGCTTTGGCGGCCTCTGCGCCGGCGGGATCGTCAGCACCGGCTGCTTCTTCGGCGGCAGCGGCGTCGTCGGCGGCAACCTCGGTCTCCATCGGCTCCACAGCAGATGGGTCTGACGGCCGAAAAAGGGAGAAGAGTCAAGCAAATATCCAAAAAAGAAGATCAAAAGAAGAAGAACCCAAGGGAAGTTTTGAAGCGAGAGGATTACCTGTGCCGGGTTCTACAGTCGTGGTCTCCGCCGCCGGGGGGCCGCTGGTGCTGTCCCTTGCCGGAGAACTCTCCCTTGCCGGAGACTTCTCCCTTGCCGGAGAACTCTCCCTTGGCATTTCGGGGGCGGCCTCCGGGTGCTCCTAGTGGGGCTGCTCTGCTCCTACACAAACCAACAGTCAGATGTCAGCAAAGAAAGAGTATCCATGCGCGCCTAACAGCGGAAAGCGAACTATATACTTACGCTGGGGGCTGCTCTGGAGAACAGTTGCCAGGTCCGGCAAGGTTGTCTCGGACGCACCCCCTTCTGTCGCGGTGGGTTCGTCCTCGATGATAATCACTGGGGCCTTGGCTCTCTTCGCTGCTCTCTGGGCCAGAGTCCTAAAAAGGAATAAGTTCAGAGTAAAGCAAATGAGATACAAGACAAAACAGCAAGAATTGAAGAACTACAAGTACAACAAGAGAATCTTACTCTTCTTCTTCCTCGTCGGAGCTGAACGCGGAGAAGTCAAAGTCCGGCTCACGTCCGGCGCGAGGAGGCGGAGGAGTAGGTTCCCTTGGCCACTTGGCGGGAACAGTGGCGGTGGTCTGAGACGACCCCGCTCCGGCTGCCGCCGCGGCGTGAGAAGTGGCAGGAGTAGAAGCGGTGGTCCGGGTGGACCCTGCTCCAGTTGCCGCGGCAGCGTGAGGTGCTCCCGCGGCAACAGTGCTTGCCGCGGTGGAGCGTGTCGCGCGGCGCGGCGACTGTCGACTCGCCCGCCGCCTCGCTACGTCCCCGGCCTTGCGGAGACGCCTTCTTGGTGGATCTAGGGGCTCTGCTTGCGGCGAGCTGTCTGATGATGAGGAGGAAGAGGAGTTGATCTCCAACGAGCCGCTCGTATCCTCGGCGGGCTCGCTCGACTCGACGTCACGCCCGGCAAGCTCTTCCTCGCCGGCAAGCTCCTCTCGCTCGGTATGGCTTGCCGCCTCTGCTGCCTCTGCCTCCTCCACGATGAATCCAAACTCACCCACAGCTGCGGCTGCCGCCACCTCTTCCAGCCTGGTGGTGATGCGTTTCATCTCCGCATCGGTGGTGTCGCGAGTGAGGCCTTTCTTTTCGTCGGGGCGGACCGGCACTTCTTCCAAGCCGTCAAAGAACTCCTGCACGACGTCGTCTGCAGGCTGTTGCCAAGTTGGGACAATTCCATGCGAATCGCACAGTGGCATCATTGCACGGATGCGGTCGAGCGCGGAGTTGTTGCACAGCGGAACGACACCCTTCGGGAACCTGAACACTTCGGGATGTTCAGGGTCATACTTGAACAGCTCCTGGAGCATCGCGTTAAGCTCCAGAACAATGAAGTTGAAGTTGAGGCCCGAACGCAGCCTCATGATATCCGCCGCATTCTTGAATTCCCAGGCGGGCCTCCTCCGTTCCTGCAGGGGGGCGATGCGGCGGCGAAGAAAATCTGCGCCAACAGCGCCTACAGTGAGCCCGGCAAGCCTGAGGCGTTGGATCCGGGTGACGGCAATCTTCAGCCTATCGTCTTCCGGGGCCACGTTGCTCCAATCGCTGCCGCGTGCTGCTGGGGCTTGGCGCCGGGCGGTAAACGGCTGCGGGTTCTCCTCGACAATCCAGCACCAGTCTGCTCTCCATTCCTCCCACTTGCTGCGGAACTCTCCCTCCAGATAAGCGTCCTTCTTGCCGGCCCTCGAGATCCAGGCGATTCCGCCGGATAAGGGCTCTCCTTTCTCTACTCGGGGCATAAAGAAGTGGCGAAAAAGGGCTACATTTGGATAGACTCCGACAAAGTTTTCACAGAGATGTGCGAAAACTGCCATGGTCAGAACAGCATTGGGGGTGAAGTCAAGGAGGCAGAACCCGTAGGTGTTCATAATATCGCAGAAAAACTCAGAGAAGGGCGGGCAGAGCCCGCAGTAGAAGAACACGGCGAAGAAAGGATATCCATTTGGAGCCATTTTCCAAGCGGCGGCTGGAAGTACCTTCGTGCACGGATGCGCTCGCGTCTCCGTCGACCAGAAGAGGTAGTAATACTCCCTCAGCTCCCTCGCGACAAGCTTGGGGGGGAAGATTGCCCGCTCCTTTCGCAGCGCCGCAAGCCGTTGCACCTCGGTCGACTTCACAACCTTCCCCTTGTCGGCTTTCGGAGCCATGGCGGAAGTGGTGGAGGAGGTCGACGGCGTTGGTGGTGCTGGAAGCGATGGGGGGCAGGGCGCTGCTCTCTTTCAGCTTTGGGAAGACGGGGGAGTGGTGGAAGTTTCCGAGATTGGAATAGCAACCGGCGAATGGGTGAACTATCCCTGTTTCCCCTGCTTATAAAGAGGGAGGGGGCGGACGTTCCGCCTCTCCGAATAAAGAAACCACCCCTGATCTCTCCCACGACGCCGCATTCGACGCGTGCCGTTCGGGGAGGGCGCGGTGGATACGGGGAGAGATACGGCGTAACCCAGGCCGCGCGTGCCCGTGCCCTGTTTTGGGCCTGGCCCAATAGCGCTCGGCACCGTGTATGGCCCAGGTCCGGGGGCTCCTATCGTTGTACTAGAGTAGGGGTACCCTAGTATCCCGAACTTGTGCACGGGCAGTCGCAGCATCCCGCGGCAAGGCGTGCCGGATGACCGCCAAGGTCCTCCGTGGTTCCTTTGAAGCCATTCAAGAACAAAGTATCCAAGCTAAGGAGACAAGACCCCGGCAAGAGGAGCTTGCCGGGAAGGCCAACCAAGGAATCTCAAGGAACTTGCCACGATGCGCCACGCGTCCCGGCAAGGCCCGGTGAGCGACAAGCTCCCGGACGCGGCAAGACAACGACCGCGGCAAGCCACCACTCTGTACCCGCGCTCTAGCACATCCACCAACGTGTCGCTCTGGGACCCTTTCGGGCATACGTGGCGGGAGGCTGTGCAGCCAGCGGTGCATGGTGGCAAGCGGCGCTGACAAGATTGCCATCGTGGCGAGCGGTGGCGTCCCTGACGGTCCCTTTTGCTCTATTTGGGCGACGCAGACGGGCATTTAATGCCCTTGTCCCCTGCCATCAGGGTTAGGTATGATACACTGTAGTGGGTAGCTGTACCAACCGCAACACTTTTCCATTTTTACCCTTGTCTACGTTGCCACCTGTCGGTGACTCCTTGAGCATATAAAAGGAGGCCCATGCGCAACGTAGAGGGAGGGAGAACACTCACGCTCGGTCTTGTTAGCTGCTGGTGTGTACTGTAGCACTCAGCGCTCCCGAGCAAAAACTCAATACAAACCACAAAGCAGGAGTAGGGTTTTACGCATCCGTGCGGCCCGAACCTGGGTAAATTGCTCGTGTGTTTCGCCTCGATCTGCTCTTCGTGCGATCTCCGCCCCCCTACCGAACCGAAAGTGGCTCGGTCTGCCAGTCCCATAGGTGCTCGTGTATTAGTTCCCCGACAATGTGATGTTTATCTTTTATGCATCTTATTTTGCTTAGATCGACGGTAGCATTATAAGATAATCTCCCACTAAATTTCAAGGTATAAGTGTTCTCCCTGAGTATGCACTATTGCTACAATTCTTCGTGCTGAGACACCATGTGCTGATCGGGTGTGATAAGCTCTACGTTCACATACAATGGGTGCAAGCCAGTTTTGCACTCACAGAATACTTGGGTTAAACTTGATGAGCCTAGCATACGCAGATATGGCCTCGGAACACTGGAGACCAAAAGGTCGAGCGTGAATCATATAGTAGATATGATCAACATAGTGATGTTCACCATTGAAAACTACTCCATCTCACGTGCTGATCGGACATGGTTTAGTCGATTTGGATCACGTGATCACTTAGATGATCATAGGGATGTCTATCTAAGTGGGAGTTCTTAAGTAATACGATTAATTGAACTTTAATTTATCATGAACTTAGTACCAGGTAGTATTTTGCATATCTATGTTGTTGTAGATAGATGGCCCGTGTTGTTGTTCTGTTGAATGTTAATGCGCTCCTTGAGAAAGCAAAGTTGAAAGATTATGGTAGCAATTACACGGACTGGGTCCGTAACTTGAGGATTATCCTCATTGCTGCATAGAAGAATTACGTCCTGGAAGCACCGCTGGGTGCTAGGCCTGCTGCAGATGCAACTGACGACGTTAAGAACGTATGGCAGAGCAAAGCTGATGACTACTCGATAGTTCTGTGTGCCATGCTTTACGGCTTATAACCGGGGCTTCAACGACGTTTTGAACGTCATGGGGCATATGAGATGTTCCAGGAGTTGAAGTTAATATTTTAAGCAAATGCCCGGATTGAGAGATATGAAGTCTCCAATAAGTTCTACCGCTGCAAGATGGAGGAGAATAGTTCTATTAGTGAACATATACTCAAAATGTCTGGGTATAACAATCACTTGATTCAACTGGTAGTTAATCTTCCGGATGATAGTGTCATTGACAAAAAAAATTCAATCACTGCCACCAAGCTACAAGAGCTTCATGATGAACTATAATATGCAAGGGATGGATAAGACAATTCCCGAGCTCTTCGCAATGCTAAAGGCTGCGGAAGTAGAAATCAAGAAGGAGCATCAAGTGTTGATGGTCAACAAGACCACCAGTTTCAAGAAAAAGGGTAAAGGGAAGAAGAAGGGGAACTTCAAGAAGAACAGCAAACAAGTTGCTGCTTAGGAGAAGAAACCCAAGTCTGGACCTAAGCCTGAGACTGAGTGCTTCTACTACAAACAGACCGATCACTGGAAGCGGAACTGTCCCAAGTACTTGGCGGATAAGAAGGATGGCAAGGTGAACAAAGGTATATGTGATATACATGTTATTGATGTGTACCTTACTAATGCTTGCGGTAGCACCTGGGTATTTGATACTGGTTCTGTTGCTAATATTTGCAACTCGAAACATGGGCTACGGATTAAGCTAAGATTGGCTAAGGACGAGGTGATGATGCGCGTGGGAAATAGTTCCACAGTCGATGTGATTGCCGTCGGCACGCTACCTCTACATCTACCTTCGGGGTTAGTTTTAGACCTAAATAATTGTTATTTGGTGCCAGCGTTGAGCATGAACATTATATCTGGATCTTGTTTGATGTGAGACGGTTATTCATTTAAATCAGAGAATAATGGTTGTTCTATTTATATGAGTAATATATTTTATGGTCATGCACCCATGAAGAGTGGTCTATTTATATTGAATCTCGATAGTAGTGATACACATATTCATAATATTGAAGCCAAAAGATGCAGAGTTGATAATGATAGTGCAACTTATTAGTGGCACTGCCATTTAGGTCATATTCGTGTAAAGCGCATGAAGAAACTCCATACTGATGGACTTTTGGAATCACTTGATTATGAATCACTTAGTACTTGCGAACCATGCCTCATGGGCAAGATGACTAAAACGCCGTTCTCCGGAACAATGGAGCGAGCAACAGATTTGTTGGAGATCATACATACTGATGTATGTGGTCCGATGAATGTTGAGGCTCGCGGCAAGAATCATTATTTTCTCACCTTCACAGATGATTTGAGCAGATATGGGTATATCTACTTAATGAAACATAAGTCTGACACATTTGAAAAGTTCAAAGAATTTTAGAGTGAAGTGGAAAATCATCGTGACAAGAAAATAAAGTTTCTATGATCTGATCATGGAGGAGAATGTTTGAGCTTTATTTGAAACAATGCGGAATAGTTTCGCAACTCACGCCACTCGGAACACCACAACGTAATGGTGTGTCTGAACGTCATAATCGTACTTTACTAGATATGGTGCGATCTATGATGTCTCTTACTGATTTACCGCTATCATTTTGGGGTTATGCTTTAGAGACGACTGCATTCATGTTAAATAGGGCACCATCAAAATCCGTTGAGACGACGCCTTATGAACTGTGGTTTGGCAAGAAACCAAAGTTATCGTTTCTTAAAGTTTGGGGTTGCGATGCTTATGTGAAAAAGCTTCAACCTGATAAGCTCGAACCCAAATCGGAGAAATGTGTCTTGATAGGATACCCAAAGGAAACTGTTGGGTACGCCTTCTATCACAGATCCGAAGGCAAGACATTTGTTGCTAAGAATGGATCCTTTCTAGAGAAGGAATTTCTCTCGAAAGAAGTGAGTGGGAGGAAGGTAGAACTTGATGAGGTAACTGTACCTGCTCCCTTATTGGAAAGTAGTTCATCACAGAAACCGGTTCCTGTGACACCAACACCAATTAGTGAGGAAGCTAATGATGTTGATCATGAAACTTAAGATCAAGTTACTGTCGAACCTCGTAGGTCAACCAAAGTAAGATCCGCACTAGAGTGGTACGATAATCCTATTCTGGAGGTCATGTTACTTGACCAAGGTGAACCTATGAACTATGAAGAAGCGATGGTGAGCCCAGATTCCGCAAAATGGCTTGAGACCATGAAATCTGAGATGGGATCCATGTATGAGAACAAAGTATGGACTTTGGTTGACTTGCCCGATGATCAGCAAGCCATTGAGAATAAATGGATCTTCAAGAAGAAGACCGACGCTGACGGTAATGTTACTGTCTACAAAGCTCGACTTGTTGCGAAAGGTTTTCGACAAGTTCAAGGGGTTGACTATGATGAGACTTTCTCACCCGTAGCGATGCTTAAGTCTGTCCGAATCATGTTAGCAATTGCTGCATTTTATGATTATGAAATTTGGCAAATGGATGTCAAAACTGCATTCCTGAATGGATTTGTGGAAGAAGAGTTGTATATGATGCAACCAAAAGGTTTTGTCTATCCAAAGAGAGCTAAAAAAGTGTGCAAGCTCCAGCGATCCATTTATGCACTGGTGCAAGCCTCTCGGAGTTGGAATAAACATTTTGATAGTGTGATCAAAGCATATGGTTTTATACAAACTTTTGGAGAAGCCTGTATTTACAAGAAAGTGAGTGGGAGCTCTGTAGCATTTCTAATATTATATGTGGATGACATATTGCTGATTGGAAATGATATAGAATTTCTGGATAGCATAAAAGGATATTTGAACAAGAGTTTTTTCAATGAAAGACCTTGGTGAAGCTGCTTATATATTGGGCATCAAGATCTATAGAGATAGATCAAGACGCTTAATTGGACTTTCACAAAGCATATACCTTGACAAAGTTTTGAAGAAGTTCAACATGGATCAAGCAAAGAAAGGGTTCTTGCATGTGTTACAAGGTGTGAAGTTGAGTCAGACTCAATGCCCGACCACTGCAGAAGATAGAGAGAAAATAAAAGATGTTCCCTATGCTTCAGCCATAGGCTCTATCATGTATGCAATGTTGTGTACCAGGCCTGATGTGTGCCTTGCTATTAGTTTAGCAGGGAGGTACCAAAGTAATCCAGGAGTGGATCACTGGACAGCGGTCAAGAACATCCTGAAATACCTGAAAAGGACTAAGGATATGTTTTTCGTTTATGGAGGTGACAAAGAGCTCATCGTAAATGGTTACGTTGATGCAAGCTTTAACACTAATCCGGACAATTCAAAATCGCAAACCGGATACGTGTTTATATTGAACAGTGGAGCTGTCAGTTGGTGCAGTTCTAAACAAAGCGTCGTGGCGGGATCTACGTGTGAAGCGGAGTACATAGTTGCTTCAGAAGCGGCAAATGAAGGAGTCTGGATGAAGGAGTTCATATCCGATCTAGGTGTCATACCTAGTGCATCAGGTCCAATGAAAATCTTTTATGACAATACTGGTGCAATTGCCTTGGCAAAGGAATCCAGATTTCACAAGAGAACCAAGCACATCAAGAGGCGCTTCAATTCCATCCGGGATCAAGTCCATGTGGGAGACATAGAGATTTGGAAAATACATATGGATCTGAATGTTGCAGACCCATTGACTAAGCCTCTTCCACGAGCAAAACATGATCAGCACCAAGACTCCATGGGTGTTAGAATCATTACTATGTAATCTAGATTATTGACTCTAGTGCAAGTGGGAGACTGAAGGAAATATGCCCTAGAGGCAATAATAAAGTTATTATTTATTTCCTCATGTCATGATAAATGTTTATTATTCATGCTATAATTGTATTAACTGGAAACATAATACATGTGTGAATACATACACAAACATGGTGTCACTAGTATGCCTCTACTTGACTAGCTCGTTGATCAAAGATGGTTGAGTTTCCTAACCATAGACTTGAGTTGTCATTTGATTAACGGGATCACATCATTAGTAGAATGATGTGATTGACTTGACCCATTCCGTTAGCTTAGCACTTGATTGTTTAGTTTACTGCAATTGCTTTCTTCATGACTTATACATGTTCCTTTGACTATGAGATTATGCAACTCCCGATTACCGGAGGAACACTTTGTGTGCTACCAAACGTCACAACGTAACTGGGTGATTATAAAAGGTGCTCTACAGGTGTCTCTGATGGTACTTGTTGGGTTGGCATAGATAGAGATTAGGATTTGTCACTCCGATTGTCAGAGAGGTATCTCTGGGCCCTCTCGGTAATGCACATCACTATAAGCCTTGCAAGCAATGTGACTAATGAGTTAGTTGCGGGATGATGCATTACGGAACGAGTAAAGAGACTTGCCAGTAACGAGATTGAGCTAGGTATTGAGATACCGATGATCGAATCTCGGGCAAGTAACATACCGATGAAAAAGGGAACAACGTATGTTGTTATGCGGTTTGACAAATAAACATCTTCGTAGAATATGTGGGAGCCAATATGAGCATCCAGGTTCCGCTATTGGTTATTGACCGGAGACGTGTCTCGGTCATGTCTACATAGTTCTCGAACACGTAGTGTCCGCACGCTTAAAGTTCGGTGACGATCGGTATTATGAGTTTATGTGTTTTGATGTACCGAAGGTAGTTTGGAGTCTCGGATATGATCACGGACATGACGAGGAGTTTCGAAATGGTCGAGACATAAAGATCGATATACTGGATGGCTATATTCGGACACTAGAAGTGTTCCGGGTGGTTTCGGAGAAAACCGGAGTGCCGGAGCGTTACCGGAATGCCCCCCCCCCCCCCCCCCCGGAGAAATAGTGGGCCTTATGGGACTTAGTGGAGAGAGAGGGCTGGCCTAGGGCAGGCCACACGCCCCTCCCCCTCTGGTTCGAATTGGACAAGGAGAGAGGGCAGCGCCCCCCTTTCCTTGTCCCTCTCCCCCTTCCTTTCCCCCTCCTAGTAGGAGTAGGAAAGAGGGGAGTCCTACTCCTACTAGGAGGAGGACTCCTCCTCCTGGCTTGCCCTACAGGGCCGGACGGCCTCTGATACGTCTCCGTCATATCTATTTTTCCAAACAATTTAGCCCTTGTTTTGGACTCTAACTTGCATGATTTGAATGGAACTAACCCGGACTGACGCTGTTTTCAGCAGAATTGCCATGGTGTTATTTATGTGCAGAAACAAAAGTTCTCGGAATGACCTGAAACTTCACGGAACATCTTTTTGGAAATAATAAAAAATCCTTGCAAAAGATGAAGACCAGGGGGCCCACACCCTAGCCACGAGGGTGGGGGAGCGCCTGCCCCCCTAGGCGCGCCCCCCTACCTCGTGGGCCCCCTAGAGCTCCTCCGGCCTCGACTCCAACTCTATATATTCACTTTCGGGGAGAAAAAAATCAAAGAAAAAGATTCATCACGTTTTACGATACGGAGCCGCCGCCAAGCCCTAAAACCTCTCGGGGGGCTGATTTGGAGTCCGTTCGGGGCTCCAGAGAGGGGAATCCATCGCCCTCATCATCATCAACCTTCCTCCATCACCAATTTCATGATGCTTACCGCCGTGCGTGAGTAATTCCATCGTAGGCTTGCTAGACGGTGATGGGTTGGATGAGATTTATCATGTAATCGAATTAGTTTTGTTAGGGTTTGATTCCTAGTATCCACTATGTTCTGATATTGATGTTGTTATGACTTTGCTATGCTTAATGCTTGTCACTAGGGCCCGAGTGCCATGATTTCAGCTCTGGACCTATTATGTTTTCATCAATATATGAGAGTTCTTGATCCTATCTTGCAAGTCTATAGTCACCTACTATGTGTTATGATCCGGCAACCCCGAAGTGACAATAATCGGGACCACTCCCGACGATGACCGTAGTTTGAGGAGTTCATGTATTCACTATGTGTTAATGCTTTGGTCCGGTACTCTATTAAAAGGAGGCCTTAATATCCCTTAGTTTCCATTAGGACCCCGCTACCACAGGAGGGTAGGACAAAAGATGTCATGCAAGTTCTTTTCCATAAGCACGTATGACTATATTCGGAATACATGCCTACATTACATTGATGAATTGGAGCTACTTCTATGTCACCCTAGGTTATGACTGTTACATGATGAACCACATCCGGCATAATTCTCTATCACCGATCCATTGCCTACGAGCTTTCCATATATTGTTCTTCGCTTATTTACTTTTCCGTTGCTATTGTTATAACCACTACAAAATACCAAAAACATTAATTTTGCTATTACCTTTTGCTACCGTTACCACTACTATCATATTACTTTGCTATTAAATACTTTGCTAGAGATATTAAGTTTCCAGGTGTGGCTGAATTGACAACTCAGCTGCTAATACTTAAGAATATTCTTTGGCTCCCCTTGTGTCGAATCAATAAATTTGGGTTGAATACTCTACCCTCGAAAACTGTTGCCATCCCCTATACTTGTGGGTTATCAAGACTATTTTCTGGCGCTGTTGCCGGGGAGCATAGATCTATTCTTTGAGTCACTTGGGATTTATATCTGTTTATCATTATGAAGAACTTGAGAGATCCAAAAACCAATATTTATCCCTGAACTACGAGGGGCGGTAAGGAACTACCGTCTAGCTCTGCACTTGATTCACCTTCTGTTTTGAGTAAGCTTGCGACACCTAAACCTGCTTCTGCTATTCATTCTGATATGTCACATGTTATTGATGATGCTACTTCTGCTATGCATGATACTTATGATGAAAACTTCTATGCTTGATACTACTGTGGCACTTGGTGAATTTCTTGATGAACAACTTGCTAGGGCTAGAGAGAATGAAATTATTAAAACTAATAATATTGAAGATAGTGATGATCAAGACTCTCCTCCTAATAAATATGAATTGCCTGTTGTGCCTGAGGGCAATGTTATGGATGAAGAAATTGCTAAAGCTATTTTTTCTTGCAAAGATAGATATGATCTTAAGAAGTTATTAGCTAAATGGAAGCAGCTATCCCTTAATGCTAGAATGAAACCCGGCCCTGCTTTTGCTACTTCACCTATTTGTGTTCCTGATAAGGATTATGAATTCTCTGTTGATCTTGATATAATTACTTTGGTTGAATCTGATCCTTTTTATGGCTATGAATCTGAAACTGTTGTGGCACATCTTACTAAATTCAATGAGATAGCCACCCTGTTCACTAATGATGAGAGAACTCGCAACTTTTATATCCTTAAAATATTTTCGTTCTCATTAAAGAGTGATGCTAAGATATGGTTTAATTCTCTTGATCATGGTTGTACGCGTAGTATCCAGGATATGATTTATTACTTCTCTGCTAAATATTTCCCTGCTCATAAGAAACAAGCTGCTTCAAGGGATATATATAATTTTGTACAAATTGAAGAAGAGAGTCTCCCACAAGCCTCGGGGAGGCTTCTCCAATTACTTAATGCTTTGCCTAATCATCCTCTTAAGAAAAATGAAATACTTGATATCTTTTATAATGGACTAACCGATGCTTCCAGAGATTACCTGGATAGTTGTGCTGGTTCTGTTTTCAGGGAAAGAACACCAGATGAAGCTGAAATTCTATTGAATAATATGTTGACAAATGAAAATAATTGGACACTTCTTGAGCCAGCTCCTGAGCCTATTCCTAAACCAACTCCGAAGAAAAGAGGTGTTCTATTTCTCAGTCCTAAAGATATGCAAGAGGTAAAGAAATCCATGAAAGAAAAGGGTATTAAAGCTGAAGATGTTAAGAATTTACCTCCTATTGAAGAAACACACGGTCTTAATTTACCGCCTGTTGAAGAAACATATGATCTTAATCCATCTCCTATTGAAGAAACACATGGTCTTGATAACCCGACACAGGTAGTAAAGGTAAATTCTCTATATATATGATAAAGCAGAAATCCCATTTACTAAGTTTGCTAGCCCATGCTTAGATGAGTTTGATAAATTTATGGTTAAGCAAGAAGATTTTAATGCTTATTTTGGTAGACAATTGAAATACAATTCAAATATTCTTGGACACTTGGGTGATTATATGGCTAATGTCAAAGGTGAACTTAAACTTATTAGTAAACATGCTTCTATGGTTACCACTCAAGTAGAACAGGTACTTAAGGCTCAAAATGATTTGCTCAATGAATTGAATAGTAAGAATAATGATTATGCTGTTAGAGTGGCTACTAGAACTGGTAGAATGACTCAGGAACCTTTGTATCCTGAAGGCTATCCTAAGAGAACTGAGCAAGATTCTCAGAGAAATAATATAGATGCACCTAGTCCTTCTAAAAGGAAGAAAAAGAAAAATGATAGGACTTAGCATGCTTCTAGTGAACCTATTACTGAAACACCTGAGAATCCAAATGATATTTCTATTTCTGATGCTGAAACTCAATCTGGTAATGAACCTGAAACTAGTGATAATGTTCATGATGATACTCAACCTAGTAATGATAATGATATAGAAATTGTACCTGATGTTGATCTTGATAACCCACAATCAAAGAATCAACGTTATGATAAGAGAGACTTTGTTGCTAGGAAACACGGAAAGGAAAGAGAGCCTTGGGTTCAGAAACCCATGCCTTTTCCTCCCAAACCATCCAAGAAAAAGGATGATGAGGATTTTGAGCGCTTTGCTGAAATGATTAGACCTATCTTTTTGCGTATGCAATCAACTGATATGCTCAAAATGAATCCTTATGCTAAGTATATGAAAGAAATTGTTACTAATAAAAGAAAGATACCGGAAGCTGAAATTTCCACCATGCTTGCTAATTATAATTTTAAGGCTGGAATACCAAAGAAACTTGGGGATCCAGGAGTACCCACTATACCATGCTCCATTAAAAGAAACTATGTTAAAACTGCTTTATGTGATCTTGAAGCCGGTGTTAGTGTTATGCCTCTCTCTTTATATCGTAGACTTGATTTGAATAAGTTTACACCTACTGAAATATCTTTGCAAATGGCTGATAAATCAACTGATATACCTGTCGGTATTTGTGAGGATGTGCCTGTTGTGGTTGCAAACGTTACTATTTTAACGGACTTTGTTATTCTTGATATTCCCGAGGATGATAGTATGTTTATTATTCTTGGAAGGCCCTTTTCAAATACTGCAGGGGCTGTTATTGATTGCAACAAAGGCAATGTCACTTTTCATGTTAATGGTAATGAGCATATGGTACACTTTCCGAGGAAACAACCTCAAGTTCACAGTATCAATTCTATTGGAAAAATTCCATCGATTTTTGGAGGTTTTGAATTTCCTCTACCTACTGTCAAGAAGAAATATGATATTCTTATTGTTGGGGATGTGCATATCCCCGTTGAGGTAACCTAGTGTTATTCGAGAATTCTCCGGTTCCATGTTATTCGGAATGAGTTTGTTAACAAGACTTGATCAACCTTGTTAGTGGATTCCTTTTGATGACCATGAGATGGATGAATTTAGAAAACACAACTCTCTGTACCCTCCTTTTACTTTCTGTTATTTACTTTAAATAAAATAAAAATAAGTATTTCCGTCTGTTATCTGAATTATCCGTGCAATATAAAAATACCCCGAAAATAAAAGTTCTCCAAATGCCCTGAAATTTAAATATGATTTTTTCTGGAATATTTGAGAATATTTGGCACTGAGAACACAACACGGGGGGCATCCACCTGGCCACGAGGGTAGAGGGCACGCCCTACCCGCCTGGGCGCGCCCCCCTGCCTCATGGACCACGGTGGCCCTCCTCCACTTATTTCTGCACCCACACACTCCTCCTTCCTCCCACAAACACGATTATCCAGTTCAAACCCGAGTCCAAGCTCATTTTGCTGCCATTTTCGATCTCCTTGCTCAAAGCACCTCTCACAAAATTGCTTGGGGGGATTGTGTTGGGGAACGTAGTAATTTCAAAAAATTTCCTACGCACACGCAAGATCATGGTGATGCATAGCAACGAGGGGGAGAGTCTGATCTACGTACCCTTGTAGATCGCAACGGAAGCATTGACACAACGTAGAGGAAGTAGTCATACGTCTTCTTCCCGATCCGACCGATCCAAGCACCGTTACTCCGGCACCTCTGAGTTCTTAGCACACGTACAGCTCGATGACGATCCCCGGGCTCCGATCCAGCAAAGCTTCGGGGAGGAGTTCCGTCAGCACGACGGCGTGGTGACGATCTTGATGTTCTACCGACGCAGGGCTTCGCCTAAGCACTACAACGATATGATCGAGGTGGAATATGGTGGCAGGGGGCACCGCACACGGCTAAGGAACGATCTCAAGGATCAACTTGTGTGTCTATGGGGTGCCCCTGCCCCCGTATATAAAGGAGCAAGGGAGGAGGAGCGGCCGGCCTAGGAGTGGGCGCGCCGGGGGGCAAGGAGGGAAGTGGAGAAGGAAGGGAGAGGTGGGCCGCACCCCAAATCCCTTGTCCAATTCGGACTGGGCATGGGAGGGGCGCGCGCCACCTCCTGGCTCCTTCCCACTAAAGCCCATTAAGGCCCAATACTCTTCCCCGTATTCCTGTAACTCCCCGGTACCTCCGAAAATATCCGAATCACTCGGAACCTTTCCGATGTCCGAATATAGTCGTCCAATATATCGATCTTTACATCTCGACCATTTCGAGACTCCTCGTCATGTCCCCGATCTCATCCGGGACTCCGAACTCCTTCGGTACATCAAAACTCATAAACTCATAATATAACTGTCATCGAAACCTTAAGCGTGCGGACCCTACGGTTCGAGAACAATGTAGACATGACCGAGACACGTCTCCGGTCAATAACCAATAGCGGGACCTGGATGCCCATATTGGCTCCTACATATTCTACGAAGATCTTTATCGGTCAGACCGCATAACAACATACGTTGTTCCCTTTGTCATCGGTATGTTACTTGCCTGAGATTCGATCGTTGGTATCCAATACCTAGTTCAATCTCGTTACCGGCAAGTCTCTTTACTCGTTCCGTAATACATCATCCCGCAACTAACTCATTAGTTGCAATGCTTGCAAGGCTTAAGTGATGTGCATTACCGAGAGGGCCCAGAGATACCTCTCCGACAATCGGAGTGACAAATCCTAATCTCGAAATACGTCAACCCAACATGTACCTTTGGAGACACCTGTAGAGCACCTTTATAATCACCCAGTTACGTTGTGACGTTTGGTAGCACACAAAGTGTTCCTCCGGCACACGGGAGTTACATAATCTCATAGTCATAGGAACATGTATAAGTCATGAAGAAAGCAATAGCAACATACTAAACGATCGGGTGCTAAGCTAATGGAATGGGTCATGTCAATCAGATCATTCAACTAATGATGTGACCCCGTTAATCAAATGACAACTCTTTGTCCATGGTTAGGAAACATAACCATCTTTGATTAAGAGCTAGTCAAGTAGAGGCATACTAGTGACACTCTGTTTGTCTATGTATTCACACATGTATTATGTTTCCGGTTAATACAATTCTAGCATGAATAATAAACATTTATCATGATATAAGGAAATAAATAATAACTTTATTATTGCTTCTAGGGCATATTTCCTTCAGATTGTTCCTTGGTATGTGACTCCTCCATTGGTCCAATTAGTTTTTGTTCTAGTGCTTTATTCATTGTAAATTTATGTTGTCTAGGTGACCATGTTCTTAAGCTTCCATGTCAAATTTATGTGGTTCCAAGTAGTCTTGATGCATGATATAGGCTCTAGGCACTTATAGGAGTAGTTGCTATCAATATTGTTGAGTTTGGTTCACTTTTATTTTGAAGTTACTGAAAAATTCAGAATTTTTCAGAAGCTTGAAGGAAAAGCAAAATGAAAAAGCAGAAATGCCCAAATATAACCTGCCTCGCACCACGGAGGTTCGGCCGTGTGAATGGCCTTCCGATGATTTCTTGAGAGCAGCCGGGATTTATGATGATTTTTATGAATTGGCTGAGAATGCCGGCCTCACCGCCTTCCTCCAAGACCGACGTGAACAATATCTCTTACTCACCAATATCTTTCTGCAAAACTTTCATTTCCATGCTAGGAGCTCACCACCCACGGTGGAGTTTTATTTATATGATAGCATAAGGGGATGTCACTTTATGATTTTTGTCGGGTTTGTTTGATCCCTTTAGAGGGCATGATAGAGGAACCATATTGCGGCGATGTGGATGGGTTTATTGATACCATCACTATAGAGGAAATGAGGAAGGTTTCCGATGCACGAATCACTAGCATACATTTTCCTGTTTTACGCTACTTCGCAATATTTGCTAGTCGTTCCTTAATTGGTCGCGGAAACTGTGGAAACCCTAGTGTTCCTGATATTATTATTTTGTTCCACGGTTTATTCTGTGATAACTCTGTTAGTATGGGCGGTATTATTGCTAAACTGTTAAGTCTGAACCGTACAAAGGGCTCCATCTTTGGAGGCATCTATGCTTCACGCCTAGCTGCACATTTTAACATACCCATTAGGCACTATGAAAAAGAAGAAAAATTGATGCCCACTGTTTATTTAGATTATAAGAGTATGGTGACACACGATTTTATTGTTAAGAATAGGGAAAGGGGAGCTTAAATACAAATTGTTCTTTGATAAACATCATCCTGAGACTATTACCCTACCTGCTCCTTCCTTGTTTGATTTATCTGCAGGCAAGTACCTCGTTCCGTTAGAGGCTATTCACACCTACCGGAACCCTACATCAGCCATAGAGCCAGAGTCGGAACCACAAGTTGATCCTCCACGACAGTCTAATTACCATTGGGATCCGGAAATGATTGCCAACCAGTGGCAATCAGAGTCTTCTTCTTCGCAGTACGACCCCAACTATTACTATGGATATCCGCCAGGCCAACCGTGGCCATAGACCAACTTAGGCCAAAAGCCTAAGCTTGGGGGAGTACGTATTTCTCACCGACATTACATTCATGTTCACACACTCATTGCTAGATGTCGGTGCTCATACTTTTTCATTGTAATATCTATGCTAGTTTATTTTCCTTTTTATGCTTTCTTCTTGTGTGTTTAATAAACCTTAAGAAAAACCAAAAAAATATTAGTTGTAGCTTTTAGCTAGTTTTAATTTCCATTCTTGTAGTAGTAATTAAAAAGAAAACCCAAAAAGATTTCTTGTTCTTCTTTTGCTTGTTGGGAGCTTTCCCATGTAAATAGTTTTATTTCTTTTCTTTGAGGGTCGATAGGATAAGACCATGATTAAATTGTTGAAGTGGCTCTTATATGCATTATTGTTGATCTGACAAAAGAGCCCATACTGCCTTGTCTTCTCCTGTTTATTGAATGCTTGCAGATTCCAGCTTAGTCCAATGCACGTGCACTGTTATTATTATTCACATCGTTCGGCCGTGCAAGTGAAAGGCAATTATGACGATATATAATGAACTGGTTGAGAGAGAAAAGCTGGTATGAACTCGACCTCTCTTGTTTTTGTAAATATGATTAGTTCGTCGTTCCTGATTCAGCCTATTATGAATAAACATATTTGCAATGACAACTAGGGATCATAGTTTCTTGTGCCATGCTTGATTAGCTAGGAGCTTATAATGGTTTACCTTGCGTGCCAACATGTTATTAAAATGGTTGCGATGTGGTATGATAGGGTGGTATCCTCTTTTGAACGATTTGAGTGGCTTGACTTGGCACATGTTCACGCATATAGTTGAAACAAAATCAACATAGCCTTCACGATATTTATGTTCATGGTGAATTATATCCTACTCATGCTTGCATTCGGTGTTGATTAATTTTAATGCATGTTCGTGACTGTTGTCGCTCTCTAGCTAGTCGCTTCCCAGTCTTTTTCTAGCCTTCACCTGTATTAAGCGGGAATACTGCTTGTGCATCCAATCCCATAAACCCCAAAGTTATCCATATGAGTCCACCATACCTACCTATATACGGTATCTACCTGCCGTTCCAAGTAAATTTGTATGTGCCAAACTCTAAACCTTCAAATAAATATCATGTTTTGTATGCTCGAATAGCTCATGTATCAACTAGAGCTATCTGTATCTTCCATGTTAGGCGGGTTATTCTCAAGAGGAGTGGACTCCGCTCCTCACTCACGAGAAAATGGCTGGTCACCGGGATGCCCAGTTCCATGCTTTATGCAAACTAAATCAAAATAATTGCAGACAAAACTCCCCCTGGGACTCTTGTTAGTTAGAGGCACTCGTTGTTCCGATCAAGCCATGGATTGATGCTTGTTGGTGGAGGGGGAGTATAAACTTTACCATTCTGTTTGGGAACCGCCTATAATGTGTGTAGCATGGAAGATATCGCCATCTCTTAGTTATTATGTTGACAACGAAAGTATATCGCTCAAAATAGTATTCACCTCTATTTCAAAACCAAGCTCTGGCATCTCTACAAATCCTTGCTTCCCTCTGCGAAGGGCCTATCTATTTACTTTTATGTTGAGTCATCATCCTCTTATTAAAAAACACCAGTTGGAGAGCACCACTTTCATTTGCATTCATTACTGTTAGTTTACATTGAGTATGACTTGACTGGATCTCTTCTACCATGAATTACAATGTCTAGTCAGTCCTTGATCTTTAAAGGTGCTCTGTATTTATGTTTTGCGGTCTCAGAAAGGGCTAGCGAGATACCATCTTATTATATCATATTATGATTGTTTTGAGAAAGTGTTGTCATCCGAGATTTATTATTATTGCTCGCTAGTTGATTATGCCATTGATATGAGTAAACATGAGACCTAAGCGTTATTGTGAATATGGTTAGTTCATAATCTTTGCTGAAAACTTGAATGTTGGCTTTACATATTTACAACAACAAGAGCAAATAGAGTTTGTAAAAGTTTTTCTTTGTCACTTTCAGTTTGTTAACTGAATTGCTTGAGGACAAGCAAAGGTTTAAGCTTGGGGGAGTTGATACATCTCCGTCGTATCTACTTTTCCAAACACTTTTGCCCTTATTTTGGACTCTAACTTGCATGATTTGAACGGAACTAACCCAGACTGACGCTGTTTTCAGCAGAATTGCCATGGTGTTATTTATGTGCAGAAACAAAAGTTCTCGGAATGACCTGAAACTTCACGGAACATCTTTTTGGAAATAATAAAAAATCCTTGCAAAAGATGAAGACCAGGGGGGCCACACCCTAGCCATGAGGGTGGGGGCGGGCCTGCCCCCCTGGGCGCGCCCCCCTACCTCGTGGGCCCCCTGGGGCTCCTCCGACCTCGACTCCAACTCTATATATTCACTTTCGGGGAGAAAAAAATCAGAGAAAAAGATTCATCGCGTTTTACGATACGGAGCCGCCGCCAAGCCCTAAAACCTCTCGGGAGGGCTGATCTGGAGTCCGTTCGGGGCTCCGGAGAGGGGAATACATCGCCATCGTCATCATCAACCTTCCTCCATTACCAATTTCATGATGCTCACCGCCGTGCGTGAGTAATTCCATCGTAGGCTTGCTGGACGGTGATGGGTTGGATGAGATTTATCATGTAATCGAGTTAGTTTTGTTAGGGTTTGATCCCTAGTATCCACTATGTTCTGAGATTGATGTTGCTATGACTTTGCTATGCTTAATGCTTGTCACTAGGGCCCGAGTGCCATGATTTAAGATCTGAACCTATTATGTTTTCATCAATATATGAGAGTTCTTGATCCTATCTTGCAAGTCTATAGTCACCTACTATGTGTTATGATCCGGCAACCCCGAAGTGACAATAATCGGGACCACTCCCGGTGATGACCGTAGTTTGAGGAGTTCATGTATTCACTATGTGTTAATGCTTTGGTCCGGTACTCTATTAAAAGGAGACCTTAATATCCCTTAGTTTCCATTAGGACCCCGCTACCACGGGAGGGTAGGACAAAAGATGACATGCAAGTTCTTTTCCATAAGCGCGTATGACTATATTCGGAATACATGCCTACATCACATTGATTAATTAGAGCTAGTTCTTTGTCACCCTAGGTTATGACTGTTACATGATGAACCACATCCGGCATAATTCTCTATCACCGATCCATTGCCTACGAGCTTTCCATATATTGTTCTTCGCTTATTTACTTTTCTGTTGCTATTGTTATAATCACTACAAAATACCAAAAACATTACTTTTGCTATCATTACCTTTTGTTACCGTTACCACTACTATCATATTACTTTGCTACTAAATACTTTTCTGCAGATATTAAGTTTCCAGGTGCCGTTGAATTGACAACTCAGCTGCTAATACTTGAGAATATTCTTTGGCTCCCCTTGTGTCGAATCAATAAATTTGGGTTGAATACTCTACCCTCGAAAATTGTTGCGATCCCCTATACTTGTGGGTTATCAGCCTCCCCCCTTGCTCCTTTATATACAGGGGCAGGGGGCACCTCTAGACACACAAGTTGATC
The DNA here is from genome assembly GCA_034509565.1 of Triticum monococcum. NCBI lineage: Eukaryota > Viridiplantae > Streptophyta > Magnoliopsida > Poales > Poaceae > Triticum > Triticum monococcum. Next base: position 744,096,005 of record CM067843.1, on the reverse strand, counting down.
TGTTGATCTCTCCCAGCTGTGTGCAGTGCCCCCCTCCACCATATTCCACCTCGGTAATATCGTAGCGGTGCTTAGGCGAAGCCCTGCGTCGGTAGCATCATCAACACCGTCATCACGCTGTCGTGCTGACGAAACTCTCTCGCAAAGCTCTGCTGGATCGGAGTTCGTGGGACGTCATCAAGCTGAACGTGTGCTGAACTCGAAGGTGTTGTGCGTTCGGTACTTGGATCGGTCGAATCGTGAAGATGTTCGACTACATCAACCGCGTTGTCATAACGCTTCCGCTTTCGGTCTACGAGGGTACGTGGACACACTCTCCCATCTCGTTGCTATGCATCACCATGATCTTGCGTGTGCGTAGGATTTTTTTTTGAAATTACTATGTTCCCCAACAGTAAGAGCCAATATGAGCACCCAGGTTCCGCTATTGGTTATTGACTGGAGATGTGTCTCGGTCATGTCTACTTAGTTCTCGAACCCGTAGGGTCCGCATGCTTAAAGTTCGATGACGATTTGTATTATGAGTTATGTGTTTTAGTGACAGAAGTTTGTTCAGAGTCCCGGATGAGATCACGGACATGACGATGAGTCTCGAAATGGTCGAGAGGTAAAGATTGATATATTGGACGAAGGTATTCGGACACCGGAAAAGTTTCGGGACGTTTCGGATATTTATCGGGGAGGGGTTACCGGAACCCCCCGGGGAAGTTATGGGCCTTGATGGGCCATAAGGGAGTAGGACAGGGAAGGCCACAAGGTGGCGCCCCATCCCCCAAGGCAGTCCGAATTGGACTAGGGGGAGGGGGCGCGGCCCCCTCTTTCCTTTCCCTCTCCCTGTCCTTCCCTCCTCCCCCCTCTTGGAATGGGAAAGTGAATCCAACTAGGATTGGGAATCCTAGTTGGACTCCCCCCTTGGAGCGCCCTCCTTGGCCGCCGGCCTCCTCCTCCCCCTCCTTTATATACGTGGCCAGGGGGCATTCCAAAGGCACAACAGTTGTTTTCTTCGCCGTGTGTGGTGCCCCCTCCACAATTTACCACCTCGGTCATATTGCCGTAGTGCTTAGGTGAAGCCCTGCGCAGATCACATCACCAACACTGTCACCACGCCGTCATGCTGACGGAACTCTCCCTCGACTCTCTACTTGATCAAGAGCTCGAGGGACGTCATCGAGCTGAACATGTGCTAAACACGGAGGTGTCGTATGTTCAGTACTTGGATCGGTTGAATCGTGAAGACGTTCGACTACATCAACCGCGTTACTAAACGCTTCCGCTTTCGGTCTGCGAGGGTATGTGGACACACTTTCCCCTCTCGTTGCTATGCACCTCCTAGATAGATCTTGCGTGATCATAGGAATTTTTTTGAATTACTACGTTCCCCAACACACGTCACCTTCTTTTGGGCGCGAAGGTACTCTGGGCCAAAAATTCGGATTATTGTCTTCGCAAACATAGAGACACTTTTTGATGGTGGTATCCTTGCCAATGCAAAGACATTCATCTGCATAGTCAGGCAGAACAATATATGCAATCTCTCGCATCGCCGCCGATTTTTTTTATATGCACTAAAATCAATCAACCTGGCGTCATTCCTACGCCGGGTGAAGAAACAACGATTTTGCTCGCATGCCTCGACGATGCGGAAAAAAAGTGACATACACATTTGATATCGCCTACGAAAGAGGTTAGCCGGATATGTCGGTACCTCGGCGAAGTGGTCCTTCATGAGCATTTTGTTGCTGAGAGCTCGGTTACAGGGAATGCATAGCTGGCCGACCATCGACTAGCGCCGATTTTTAGGCGGCTCCGCCTCAAATTCGTTGATGAGATGCAAAAACACTAGATTTTCATCATCGCCGTCGAGGATCAAATCTTCTATGTTCGAATCGTCAAACGAAGACGGCGAGGACGAACTCCATTCCATCTACAAAGTGCGCAGAGAAGCCGAATAAGCTTCACCCGAACCCAATTCGGGCCAAAATCAAGCACTTACCGGAACGAGCATCACCCAAACATACCTGACCGGAAACAAGCCGAGTCGCGCTACCCTTTCTCCTTCCCGCCGGCCGACACCGCGCTGCCCCTTTCTTCTCCTCCCGGCCGAAGCAGCTGCCCTCTTCCCCTGACGCGCGTTGGCCAGAGTAGGCGGAACCAACCGGATCCACAAGGAAAGAGCCCAAGCGCCAAGCTCCTGCGCGGATCCATGGCGCCGCCAGCAGCGGCGAGCCGCATGTGCAAATGGTCACCCCCGCTGCCGAGAGTTGGTGGAGTGGATGCAACATGGGGCGGCAGAGCTTTCGGGCGGCGTGGGGCAGCTGGAAGCGGCACCTCGCGGCGGGGATTTGCGGCAGCGGCGAGTGGAAGCAGATGAAAATGCTTCGCACCAGCCGAAAGGGGTTTCGGCAAAATCGAGCGGATTCCGACACATATGAAGGAAACAGGCTCTATCGTGCTCTCCCATCCATGGCATCGCCATGGTGGCCAAAATAAGAAGGGGAGGACACGAGAGAGACTTGATCTTGTGCGATTGCACGCTTATTAAGGGAGCTGGCGACAGAATCGTGCCTCCCGTTCACCTCATCATGGAACCAGAGGAGAATATGACATCGACAAAAATCATGCACCGTGCAAGCAACGGTGGGCAGCCTCTCATTTTCCTGCCCTAACCCTAGATGGCTAGGACAAACTCTCTTCTCCAAACTACACCAGCGAGCTTGTGGATTCGCCTCCCTTTTTTCTACCGCTCTGGTGGCCGGTGGTGGGGAGAAGAATCTGGGTGCATGGAATCCTATAGTTTGTTTGAAAATCCTATATTTTGGGCCATGGATCCACATGCATAGCTGACGGCCGTTTCCAGTGACGGCGTCGATGTCCTGGACCCATTTGTTCCAATGGCACGCATTGCACGCAAGCCGGTACGTAACGGCCGACGTGCATGCCAGCAGCTTTGGATGGGGCACACACACGTGACCACTCATTTTGTTAGCTAGCCCTACAACGCTTGCATATCCCAGATAAACCTATTCTCCATTTGAACGACGAACCTAGACTGGCGAAGCCATGCAACATTTTGGCAAAACTTTTTACTACAAGTTAAAGTTGTGCTAAAGATAGTATAAAGTTTATAAACATATATTTTGAGTTTGTATAAAATTGGGTCATCTATTTTGGAACGGAGGGAATATGTGTTTGACATCACATACTTAAATTCCTAGCACCGCCGGGAGATGGCGAAAGCAAACTAGGCCCAAGATCCAATCGCTCCACCCATTCTCCTAGTCGCGTACGTTGCACGCCGTGGACAGAACGCAGGTGAGCAGTTCTACACAGCAAAATCATCACGGGGGCTCTGTTTTTAGCTTTCTGCATGGCTCAATGAAACATTACTGTCATTCTTTGTAAAAAGAAAAAAAAACATCACCTGCGTTCCAGTGGTCACGTGTGTGTGCCCCATCCAAAGCTGCTGGCATGCATGTCGGCCGTTACGTACCGGCTTGCGTGCAATGCGTGCCATTGGAACAAATGGGTCCAGCACATCGACGCCGCCACTGGAAACGGCCGTCAGCTATGCACGTGGATTCACGGCTCAAAATATAGGATTTTCAAACAAACTACAGGATTCCGTGCATCTAGATTCTTCTCCCCACCACCAGCCATCAGAGCGGAGGCGAATCCATAAGCTCGCTGGTGTAGTTTGGAGGAGAGAGTTTGTCCTAGCCACCTAGGGTTAGGGCAGGAAAATGAGAGGCTGCCCACCGTTGCTTGCATGGTGCATGATTGTTGTCGATGTCATCTTCTCCTCTGGTTCCATAATGAGGTGAAAGGAAGGCACGGTTCTGTTGCTAGCTCTCTTAATAAGCGTGCAATCGCACAAGATCAAGTCTCTCTCGTGTCCTCCCCTTCTTATTTTGGCCATCATGGCGATGTCATGGATGGGAGAGCACGATAGAACTTGGGCTTCTAGTATGACATCTCGCTTTATCCAAGCTAGCAGTGAGGTATTTTACCCAAACCTATTAGAGGGCCTCCAGCATGCATCCGATTGCCACATTCATTGTGGTGGTGGAGGCGTCGATGCGGTCGTCCGGATGGGTTTCAAGAGCTAATGGCGATGGATTTGGAGGAATGTGGTGCCTCAGGATGGGCGTTCAGGTTTACCCAAAATTTTGGGTCTGGTAATTCGAATTTTTAAAAATTTGGGTTTCCAAAATCAACACCCGAAATATTCGTGAAAAAAAAGAAACCCAAAAATTCAGGTTTGTGTTCTGATAATCCCGAATTAGCACAAGAAACAAAATGGCAGCAGCGGCTCGCGGCATACTAATGGTTGATGCATCGCTCCCCTTTGCTTCCCTCTCACTCAAAGGTTGTGGGATCTAGCCTCGCCTCATGCGCTTCTCATAGCGGCAGGATAGTGGGACTAGGATGTTGGGACAAACCCCCAATAGGAGGTCACATATGATGCTGGCATACTAATGGTTGGTTGCCGAGCCACATAGGAGGCCATCGGCCATATTGCAGGGGGAGATAGTGAGCCTCGCGCGCGTCGCAGACAGCGGCTGCGAGGTGCGGACCATGGTGATGACGCCGGCGAGGTACAGGGAGTTAAGGAGATTGTCGCCCACTCGGCCGCATTACATGTTGGTGGAGGGACCAAGGATGTGGCCGTCTGCGTTGCATTGTAGGCGCTGGTTTCAAGAGAGGGCGAGAGGAAGGAACAAGGTGTCCTAGAGAGAGAGAGAGAGAGAGAGAGAGTGTGTGTGTGTGTGTGTGTGTGTGTGTGTGAGAGAGAGAGAGAGAGAGAGAGAGAGAGGACTGCGCAACTGGTGGCACATCATGGGAAGCGGATGAGGGTCGTGACTATGCTCGTTTGACCTAGGGAAATCGAGGCCTTATTCTTATTCCCTGATTGGGCTAGGACGATTCCAGGAAGTGGGATTTTGATTGGAATTCTCCTAATTTCGAGTAATTTGGGCTATTCGGGTACCATGAGTTGAAACCCTAATTTCCCAAATAAAATTTGGGTTTCTAAAATTGTTACATGATTTAGTGTTCGGGTTTTTCAGGTTCGGGATACACTGGTTCGGGTTTGGGCTTCGGGTATTGGGTTTTATGCCCACCATGAGTGGTGCCTTTGTTGGTCATGGCCTGGTTAGTCAGACTAGAAAATCATGGCCAGACCTTCTTTAGACTTTGGATACTTACTAAGCCAAATGACCATGTTGATCAACTCCATGTTAGCCAGACTAGCTGCTGAATAAAGATGTTGCAGTATTAGGTTGGAAGATCCTTCAAATCTGGGCGTTGAAGCACAAAGCCCTCAATGACTTTTTTTGTTATCTTCTTATTTCGGGATTCCTCAATCTCAGTCGACTAAGGACTTAACGAAGTCTTAGTCAATGCTATATTCGTTAGATCTTACATGGAGATCCGTGTAAAATTTCCTTTTGAGTTTTTCTTTCTTCTTCTTTATATGTTTTGTTACTTGACTGAGACTTCGTTAAGTCTTAGTCGATTGAGATCTAGCCACACCATTTTTATTTACCTAAGCACCTGTATAGGTGTTTTGCATGAGGGGTGGCCTTAACATAATTTGTTTTCCACGGCGAGTTCACTCGCAGATATTTTTTTGCATGTAACCAACTATGAGTAAGCAAGTATTATTTGTGTTTTGCTCTTACGTTGCCATCAATGTAATTGCACCAAGAGCCAGCAGAAACTTTCTTTTGGTGGGGTGGCACAAGCTTTTATTTAGATACATATGATTAATTACTGGAGATAGATACTAATATACACAAATGCTTGTATCCAATATTTGAATTTCCATATCCTCTAAGCCATTACATAAATGCTTATATCCAACATTTGGATTTCCATATCCTCTAAGGCATTGAATGCATAGCCAAGAGGAGTGCAATAAATAGCACTCGGACCCCGGACCCCGTTCTGCTCCTCACATCATCATTCCAACAACTTATTTTGAGAACTTGGCCATGGCGTTCAGCGGCGCTCAGATTCTCACTGCCTTCACCCTGGGCTTTCTTCTCTTGGCCTTCTGTAAGTTCATATAGCAGTTTTTATCACATTGCAATTCCATCCAATTTTAGATCAATCGATGAAACAATTTGTACTATAATTTTCTGGCGCACATATTAATTCTAAGTCACATGCAGGTGCGGAGGCTCGCGTATGCACGGCCCCTAGCAAGTGGGGCCAAAGGAGCATGTGCAAGACCACGGCTTGCATCGGGGCCTGTCAGTACGAGCACTTTAAGAGTGGGTACTGCTCCGGTGAGAAATCAATTGTTGGCTACGAGGTCAACGAAGACAACGACGGCAACTACTTTCACATACCTAAGAGAAAGACGTGCATGTGTACATATGAATGCAGGAAAAAACCCACCACCACTGTCAGAACCTACGTGCCTAAGCCACCGGGTGAACCCGAGGTGCCCGATCCTAAGAAGAAGAAGAAGCCGCCGCCATATGAACGTGATGTGCCGGAGCCGCCCTCGGGAGAAAACAAGACGAAAAGCTTCCGCCAGCTGCCAACCAGTGAGAAAATGGTCTAGTCCGCCCGTCCGTGGAAAATGATTTCAATAAGAGAGGAATTAATCAATGCTTGACTTGTACATATGCATAATTGATTGCGTGAGAATAATAAAAATCTTGGTAGTACCACTGTTAAAGTGAACCTGTCGCTGTGATGGTTCCACCTTCTTCCACCGCTTCCCCCTTACGATCCCATGTTATGTACTACCCAACACCGATTTGTTTCCTCCTACAACACCATGCATCCAACGAGCCAACACCTGTTTTCCCCTAAAAAATGCTAGACCTATGAACAGGCTACTAAAGCCTACGAAACCTTCCATCTCTAATTAATCTCCTCCCTCTAAGACTAGTCACAATGGGAAGTAACTTAGACTAGTAACATCACATTTTACTAGGCTATGTTACTTAGTAACATATGTGTGGTGTCATGTCATGATTCATTTATTAGCCTATAGACTCATATTGTCTTGGTATGTATGATGTTACAGTAACTAGCTAAGTTATCACCATCACTTCTCTCATCATTAAAGATGTGCCACATAAGCAAAATTATCTTAAAAATGTGATGTTACTAGTGATGTTATTCCCACTGTGGCCAGTCTAAGGCATAACATAGTGGGAGTAACTTAGCTAGTAACATAACACATCCCAAGACAAGTTTGCTTATGTGGCACCTAGTTAATGAGGAGAGAGGTGTTTGGAGTAACATATTAGGCTGCTCCCAATGGACTGGTACTTAGATGGGGTGCTAAGCATATTAAATAACTTAGCAACCAAACTCCCCAATGTATAGGTGCTTAGCTTCTTGTAGCTAAGCTCCCTTCATTTAATGATTTGGCTACTAAACTCTCTCATGCATTGGTGAGTTTGCTTCATTTAAATGTTTTGCCTAGATTTGCGCGCTTGGCATTGGTTCTTCCTGGGGTCACCAAACCCATCTCTCTCCTCTTAATTGCCTTGCCACATCAGATTTTTCGTCTATATGGCATGCTTAGCACCCGTACAAAGTGGAGCATTGGGAGGGGCAATGTTATCATCACATAGCGCTTCCCAAGAAATGTTGAATCTATAAGCTAATAAATGCAACCACATATGATACTACTTCTATGACACTTAGCACTATGAAGGTAGTAACATAGACTAGTGTGTCATATGTATAGCACTAGTCTAAGTTACTCCCCACTATGACCAGCCTAAGGGCATGTACAATGGTGCTATCTTACGAGTGCCACGTAGGATAAATAACGAGGTGGAGGAGAAAGAACTCATAAGAGAAGGCTTGTCTTCTCTTATTTAAGATAAGACAAGAGATGATCTCTTAGCCCAATATGTCTCACCACATTTTTAGGAATTGCTAGTTATTAAAGATAAGGCTAAGAGATGACCTATTGTAGACATTTTTCTTTGTCATCTCTAAATTACATGCAAAACTTAAAATAAGACTATCTTATCAACCATTGTACATGCCCTAAATTTCATTGTGGGCCTGTGCCCTTTTCCTTTCCAATCAAAACCTTCCATGTTGACTCTCACGTAAGGTATGTAAAAGATTTTTGAAGATGTAGCGTTATCCTTTTTCCTTTGTGCGACCCTTCCTCGGTCCCTCCCATCGATGCTCGGAAAAAAGAAAAGGAAAAGAAAAAATAAAAAAGAGATCCCACGAACCATGAACACATGTTCACATGACCCATCTCCCCAACCTCGTCGCTCACGATCACGAGGCAGAGCAGGGTGTCTTGCAGTGAAGATGTTCCCCACGACCACTCGTTCGCCTCGTGGTTGCCGTGGTTGTGGGAGCGTGTTCGCCGGGATGGGGGGTGGGGTGGGAGCGCGGTGCACGACTGGAGGCAGAGCAGGGTGTCTTGCATTGATGCATCCACCAAGTGTCCTAGGCTGCAACGTCCTTTGACATAGAGGCAAGCGCATGCAGGGAGAGAGCCTGAGCGGGAGGGGTATGGGTATGGGGTCAACGCCCCCGTTAGCATGTTCCCTGCTGCTGCTCGAGGGGATTATGGTGGGGGTCAATTTGAAGCGTGGGGAGAGAGCACTAAGGAAGGTCGTTGCATTGAGGGTTGATTTGGCCCCAATTCGGCTCGCTGGAATACAAGCCATGCCCATGCCACCCCATGGGCGCCCCTGACCGAGGCCGGGGCTTGCCGTGGATGCATCTGCACCAGTATGTCGGTGTCCTGAATTAGGGGATACTCATGACGTCGTCTTTCGACCAGGTGGATCGGGCCGAGGACCCTCATGGCGGTTCATTAATTGGCCACTTCGGGCAGCGGATAACGTATATGAGGAAGATTCCACAAGACTGGTGATCAAGAAAAGGACGCCTCTCCACTGAAGATTCTGACTAGGACTCTTGTTATCTTAGGCCTCCGGTACATTATATAAGCCGATATCATGCTAGTCGATAGATCATTATGACATTCATCATCATACCCCTAGGGTTTAGACCACAACATATGATCTCGAGGTAGATCAACTCTGTATACGATACTCCATCAATATAAACAAGAGCAGGACATAGAGTTTTACCTCCATCAAGAGGGCCCGAATCAGGGTAATACACAGCTCGGAACCCCCTACCCCGAGGTCTGCCGGTTTTGACACCGACGATGGTGCTTTCATTGAGAGTTCGGTTGTCAGATTAACAAAGGATCAATGGCTCGTCTGTAGATCAACCGCAACGTCGGCATCTTCGTCGCCGGCTCGACTGGTCAACTTGGATCGACCAAGGACTGCGCTCCGCCTCGGATCGTCATGTTCGGACGAAGGCCTTCATCAACATCAACTGTGATCTCTATCAAGAACATGGAGGAATCATCCATGGAGCTCGGAGGCTAAACATCAACATTGCCTTCGGGCGACCGTGGTGTTTTTCTGGACAGCGAAGCTGTATCCGCCGTCACCACCTTCTCGAGCGTCGCTTTGACGATTGCTTTGGTGGAATTGTGCGGAATTGAGTCTACAACAACCCTGTAAATTTTTATCGTATTCTGATGAAGGAATCTCCGGCGATCTCCTATATACTGGAACCCTGTCAAATCTGGACGGGAATTTGGACAAGTTTAGGGCGAGGAGTCCATCATCCAGCTCGGACATCTTTTTGAAGATCCAACCGTTCATTGGCCGCGGAATTCCTATGTCTACCACCTCTCAAAATTTCAGCTCGATCTGACCGTTCGAACTCCGAGAAACTTCCGATAAGTGGATCAATTTTTGGATCTGTTTTCTGCACAAATACGAATCCGAGCCGAGTTCATCTTTCTTCATAAGCGGGATATTGGACAACCTTTTTAAGGAACTATGGAATTTAACATTTATGGAAAAAATATTTAAACTTCTAAAATACATATTGCAAATCAGGGAGTCCACTATGGTGTGTGACTTTTTCTGAATAAATAATAGAGTCTTTTGTACATCTAATAGTGGTTGTATGGATTATATATATAGGTTCGTACAATAAATAATTGCTCTTTATTTACATAATAAAATTTGCATCTACATACACTACGTATTTGTATGAAGAGGCATCCTCATGAATATACTCTCTCGTTCATAAAAAAGATGGTATTTAGACATCGGCTGTCACCAACATGTATCATTGGCTATATCTTATTTGTCTGTTTTTTGGTCGGATGGTTATGTCTTACTTGTGTAAATTAATATTTATGAATTGCAAAATATTTTTAAAACATGGGCAATATTTGAAATCCGGATTTTTTTTCAAAAATTTCGTTCATTTTGGAAAAAGGTGAACACCATTTGAAATAGGGAGAATTTTTAAAATTCACGAACATTTATTGAAAACACGAACCTTTGAAAAAGCACTAACTTTTTCTGAATTTGGGAACAATTTTTTAAACAGGAACATGTTTTGAACTTTTATAATAGTTTTTGAAACTGTGTTTATTTTAACCACGATTATTATTTTGAATTTGTGAATATTTCAATAAACAAGAATATTTATAGAATCTGGAACATATTTTAAAATCCCAATTTGTTTTGGAGAACACAATTTTTTAAGAAAAATAGGACATTTTTTAAATGCATTTATATTTTGAATATCTCGATTTTGTTTTAAAACACAAACATTTAAAAATTTGTTTTTCTAATTTTGTTAAAATTTGGAATTAGAACAAAAATTACAAGTTTCGAGCATTTTTTAAAATAGGAACAAAATTTTGGAATTTGGATTTATTTTCTAAAAATTGAAAACACAAATCCAAATTTTTTGCTGGTAAAAAAGAAAAAATAAATAGAGAAAGGAAACAAATAAAATAGAAATAAAATACATAAGAAAAAGCAAACAGGCTGGCGCAGCCTTGTGCCCTGTGCAATGGTCAGACTATTTGTGGCCTTGTGCAGTAAATAGGGTTTCTGTAGCTGTGTGCGCAGGGAATAAGTGGGCTGGCTTCGACGGGCCACAACATGCACAGCCCATGTACGAAAATTGCTTTTTCTTTTCTAGCAAACGGACGCACAAAAATTTAGTACCACCTTGGATAGGGAAAAAAAAAACTTTTCGGTGGTGAACAGATTAAAAAATTGGAGAAATGCACCTCACTTTATTAGTAGGTATAGATATAGATATAGATAGGTTTGTACAATAAATAATTGCTCTTTATTTACATAATAAAATTTACATCTACATACACTACTTATTTGTATGAAGAGGCATCCTCATGAATATACTCTCTCGTTCATAGAAAAGATGGTATTTAGACATCGGCCGTCACCAACATGTATCATTGGCTACATCTTATTTGTTTGTTTTTTGGCCGGATGGTTACGTCTTACTTGTGTATATATTGCTAGAAAAGTATAAACTTTATGCCATATGGATAATATGTTATCCTATGCCGCGAGGTTAAAGAAGTTTTGCGGGTGGTGATAATTATTTTTTACTTGTCTTTATTTGCCGAGCACAGAAATCAATTTATTTTTCCTTTAATTTTTTTGTCACTATCGTCATTTATTGAGAAACTTTTCCTTTTTTTTCAAAAAATTCCAAAGTGTTGTTAGCGATCAGTTTTTCACTTTAACATCGAAGTATACTTTTTTTTGATAATAAGCATTGATGTATATTAATTTGGCAGCTGCTCTATTTTTCTGTAGAGATTTGGGTAACGCAGCCTTTGTCTTGATGTGCTTCATGCGTTGCTTTGGGTCTATGTGTTAGCCTTTTTTTTAACGGAACCTTGCTTTTTTTATTGGTATTTTCAGGGAGTCTTCATATTTTTACGGTAAATAGCACATATGCCAGTGCGTTGCAACGGTAGAGATATTCTTTTGAGAAGCAACGGCAGAGATAATTGATGTGTGCACCAAAAATGGTTTGGAGAGCAGTGGGGTGACGGAGCGAGAAGTTGTGGTCTTCTTTCGGATCATGTTTGGCCTGCGAGATCTTGATAGTGGAGTTAGTCGGCATGGTGACGACCAACCAACTCATGCCTTTTTTCCTTTGAGTTCGCCCTCGTGTCGGGGTTGTGGCTCCCTTCTCATTTGGTGGTTGCGCGGCGACCTTTAGGGCATGGTTGCTTCGCCACTTTCTCCTACTACGATGTAACCGGATGGAATACTAATTGCAATGCATAAATCAAATTTCATTAGCATTATCCACGCATAACCAGACAGTCCCTTCTTTATCAGGGTTTATTCTCTTTGACTATTTTAGCGGTTACATGCCCACGGTTCTTTTCATTAGAGCCAATTCAACATATTCTCTTTTATTGGCTTGTCCCCACAATTTCTTTCAACTATAGTAAAAAAGCATACTCTTTTATCGTCAAATAGCGCATGGGACGCACACTAGTTCGCGTCTGGCAGGCACCTAAACGACTTGTGTTCGTAAGGCACGAGTATAAATAAAAAAACGACAAGTTGAAGGATCGACCTCACAACCTAAAAACTCGACCACTGGGTGTTGGCCACTCGAATAAACAGGTCTTGCTTACAAATGACCAGGGCGAACGTTTAAGAACATACTGCATCAACATATTCAAAACATTTTTTGATATTTTGGAAATTTTCCAAAAAATAAATTAATATTTATGAATTGCAAAATATTTTTAAAACATGGGCAATATTTGAAATCCAGAATTTTTTTCAAAAATATCGTTCATTTTGGAAAAAGATGAACAACATTTGAAATAGGGAGAATTTTTAAAATTCACAAACATTTATTGAAAACACGAACCTTTGAAAAAGCACTAACTTTTTTTGAATTTGGGAACAATTTTTTAAACAGGAACATGTTTTGAACTTTTATAATAGTTTTTGAAAATGTGTTTATTTTAACCACGATCACTATTTTGAATTTGTGAATATTTCACTAAACAAGAATATTTATAGAATCTGGAACATATTTTAAAATCCCAATTTGTTTTGGAGAACACCATTTTTTTTTAAAATAGAATATTTTTTAAATGCAATTTTATTTCGAATATTTCGATTTTGTTTTAAAACACAAACATTTAAAAAAATAATTTTGTTAAAATTTGGAATGAGAACAAAAATTACAAGTTTCGAATTTTTTTAAAAATCGGAACAAAATTTTGGAATTCGGATTTATTTTATAAAAATTGAAAACACAAATCAAAAAAATTTGCAGGTAAAAAAGAAAAAAAATAGAGAAAGGAAAAAAATAAAATAAAAATAAAATACATAAGAAAAAGAAAACAGGCTGGCACAGCCTTGCGACCTGTGCAATGGTCAGACTATTTGTGGCCTTGTGCGGTAAATAGGGTTTCCGTAGCTGTGTGCAGGGAATAAGTGGGCTGGCTTCGACGGGCCACAACATGCACTGCCCATGTACGAAATTTGCCTTTTCTTTTCTAGCAATCGGACGCACAAAAATTTAGTACCGCCTTCGATAGAGAAAAGAAATTCGGCGGTGAATGGATTAAAAAATCAGAGAAGCACATCTTGCTTTATTAGTAGAGAAAATAGAAGATATAAATATAGATATAGCCTAGTACTCCCTCCGTAAACTAATATGAAAGCGTTTAGATTACTATTTTAGTGATCTAAATGATCTTATATTAGTTTACAGAGGTAGTAGTATATTGTTTCTATATGTGACCGTGTGTTGTTTTGAGACAATATAGGTGACCTTTTGTTTAATGCATGCATCTACGTGACCCATTAGATTAGTATTCCAGCTGGACTTCTACCTTTACAGCGTGACAGAGTATGCTTTGTATCACGTGACGGAGTATTTGTTTTTCTATTTTGGTCAAGGCATGCATACATTTTCATATGTACTATTTTTCTATCTTGGCCAAGGCATGCGTACCTTTTCATATGTACGCGACAAGCATATCACATGTTACGTAAAAACTATTAAATCTGAACCGTTATTATGATCAAACGGTGTAAATAATATTAGCATATGTGAATGATCGTGATGACTTGTTTGACTTTTGTCTTAATTATATAATTAGCAGGGCCACCCGCGCATTTGCGCGGCTAAGTTTGTTATCTGACAATGTATTCGTGTTTTTATCTATCATATTGGTTTAAAAGATTCTTAGAGAATGTTCATCAGTCTAGGTCAAGTACAGAATGTGTTTATTGTGTTAGTTTTTTGGAGTAAATTTCTTTTATCTACCGTATATTTATTTTCTTGATATTTGGCATACGCATGCATTAGGATGACTCACTCTTCTCCCACGTGCATTTCTTCCTCTAAATTACATGCATATACTAGAAGACAAAAAATCCGATATCATACTAGATTCTTCCAATTTCAAAAATTCAAAATGTTTTGTAGCTCAAACCGCCGATCGGATGCAAAAATGGTTTTCACATAAAAGATTTGTCGCGACGAGATCTTCGAAACTAGATCCATTGGTATATTTTGATGACTTTTTTCTCAGGTCAAAAAGTTACCATGCCTCGGCCACATAATTTACCGCACATGTGGTATGCAAGTTATCTTCATACTTTCATATAAGTTATCCGAGGCATCCAAAATAGTTTTTTCATCCTTTGCACATGCATATGAATGTATGCACTAGAGAACAAAAATTTGATGTCATTGTAGATTCTTCTTATTTCAAAAAATTTAAATGTTTTGTAGCTCAAGTCATCGATGCAAATATCGTTTTTACACAAAAAGATCGTCGCGACGAGATCTTCAATACTAGATTCCATGTGTTGGGGACCGTTGCAGAAAACAAAAAATTTCCTATGGTTTCACCAAGATCCATCTATGAGTTCATCTAGCAACGAGTGATCGGATTGCATCTACATACCTTTGTAGATAGCGAGCGGAAGCGTTCAAGAGAACGGGGATGAGGGAGTCGTACTCGACGTGATCCAAATCACCGGAGATCCTAGCGCCGAACGGACGGCACCTCCGCGTTCAACACACGTACGGTCAGCATAACGTCTCCTCCTTCTTGATCCAGCAAGGGGGAAGGAGAGGTTGATGAAGATCCAGCTGCACGACGGCGTGGTGGTGGATGCAGCAGTCACCGCAGCAGGGCTTCGCCGTTCTTCCGCGAGAGGGAGAGGTGTAGCAAGGGAGAGGGAGGTGCCAAGAGTCAAGGGTGGGGCTGCCCCTCCCTCCCCCCTTTATATAGGCTCCCCAAGGGGGGACGCCGGCCCTAGGAGATGGGATCTCCTAGGGGGGCGGTGGCCAAGGGTGGAGTGGCCCCCAAGGCAAGTGGGGCGCCCCCCCCCCCCACCCTAGGGTTTCCAACCCTAGGCGCAGGGGTTGGGCCAAGGAGGGTGCACCAGCCCACTATGGGCTGGTTCCCCTCCCCACTTCAGCCCATGTGTTGGGGAACGTAGTAATTTTAAAAAAATTCCTACGCACACGCAAGATCATGGTGATGCATAGCAACGAGAGGGGAGAGTGTTGTCTACGTACCCTCGTAGACCGATAGCGGAAGCGTTATGACAACGCGGTTGATGTAGTCGTACGTCTTCACGGCCCGACCGATCAAGCACCGAAACTACGGCACCTCCGAGTTCTAGCACACGTTCAGCTCGATGACGATCCCCGGACTCCGATCCAGCAAAGTGTTGGGGAAGAGTTCCGTCAGCACGACGGCGTGGTGACGATCTTGATGTTCTACTGTCGCAGGGCTTCGCCTAAGCACCGCTACAATATTATCGAAGATTATGCTGGAAGGGGGCACCGCACACGGCTAAGAGAACGATCACGAAGATCAACTTGTGTGTCTATGGGGTGCCCCCTGCCCCCGTATATAAAGGAGTGGAGGAGGGGAGGGTCGGCCCTCTCTATGGCGCGCCCTAGGGGAGTCCTACTCCCACCGGGAGTAGGATTCCTCCTTTCCTAGTCCAACTAGGAGTCCTTCCAAGTATTAGGAGTAGGAGACAAGGAAGGGGAAGAGGGAAGAGAAGGAAGGAGGGGGCGCAGCCCCTCCCCTAGTCCAATTCGGACTAGGCCTTGGGGGGGCGCGCGGCCTGCCTCTCCCTCTCCCCTAAAGCCCAATAAGGCCCATATACTTCTTCTCCCGTATTCCCGTAACTCCCCGGTACTCCGAAAAATACCCGAACCACTTGGAACCTTTCCAATGTCCGAATATAGTCGTCCAATATATCGATCTTTACATCTCGACCATTTCGAGACTCCTCGTCATGTCCCCGATCTCATCCGGGACTCCGAACTCCTTCGGTACATCAAAACTCATAAACTCATAATATAACTGTCATCGAAACCTTAAGCGTGCGGACCCTACGGGTTCGAGAACAATGTAGACCTGACCGAGACACGTCTCCGGTCAATAACCAATAGCGGAACCTAGATGCTCATATTGGCTCCTGAAGGAAATATGCCCTAGAGGCAATAATAAAGTTATTATTTATTTCCTTATATCATGATAAATGTTTATTATTCATGCTAGAATTGTATTAACCGGAAACATAATACATGTGTGAATACATAGACAAACAGAGTGTCACTAGTATGCCTCTACTTGACTAGCTCGTTAATCAAAGATGGTTATGTTTCCTAACCATGAACAAAGAGTTGTTATTTGATTAACGAGGTCACATCATTAGTTGAATGATCTGATTGACATGACCCATTCCATTAGCTTAGCACCCGATCGTTTAGTATGTTGCTATTGCTTTCTTCATGACTTATACATGTTCCTATAACTATGAGATTATGCAACTCCCGTTTACCGGAGGAACACTTTGGGTACTACCAAACGTCACAACGTAACTGGGTGATTATAAAGGAGTACTACAGGTGTCTCCAATGATAGATGTTGGGTTGGCGTATTTCGAGATTAGGGTTTGTCACTCCGAGTGTCGGAGAGGTATCTCTGGGCCCTCTCGGTAATACACATCACATAAGCCTTGCAAGCATTATAACTAAGATGTTAGTTGTGAGATGATGTATTACGGAATGAGTAAAGAGACTTACCAGTAACGAGATTGAACTAGGTATTGGATACCGACGATCGAATCTCGGGCAAGTAACATACCGATGACAAAGGGAACAACGTATGTTGTTATGCAGTCTGACCGATAAAGATCTTCGTAGAATATGTAGGAGCCAATATGGGCATCCAGGTCCCGCTATTGGTTATTGACCGGAGACGTGTCTCGGTCATGTCTACATTGTTCTCGAACCGTAGGGTCCGCACGCTTAACGTTACGATGACAGTTATTATGAGTTTATGCATTTTGATGTACCGAAGGTTGTTCGGAGTCCCGGATGTGATCACGGACATGACGAGGAGTCTCGAAATGGTCGAGATGTAAAGATTGATATATTAGAAGCCTATGTTTGGACATCGGAAGTGTTCCGGGTGAAATCGGGATTTTACCGGATTACCGGGAGGGTTACCGGAACCCCCCGGGAGCCAAATGGGCCAACATGGGCCTTAGTGGAAAGGTGAGAGGGCAGCCCACATAGGGCTGCGCCTCCCCCCTCTCCCTAGTCCTATTAGGACTAGGAGAGGGGTCGGCCACCTCTCTCTTTCTCTTCCCCTTTGGGGAATCCTATTAGGAATAGGATTGGGGGGGGGGAATCCTACTCCCGGTAGGAGTAGGACTCCTCCTGCGCCTCCTAGCTTGGCCGGCCAGCCTCCCCCCTTCATCCTTTATATACGGGGGCAGGGGGCACCTCTAGACACACAAGTTGATCCTTGAGATCGTTCCTTAGCCGTGTGCGGTGCCCCCTGCCACCAAATTCCACCTCGATCATACCGTTGTAGTGCTTAGGCGAAGCCCTGCGTCGGTAGTACATCAAGATCGTCACCACGACATCGTGCTGACGGAACTCTTCCTCGACGCTTTGCTGGATCGGAGTCCGAGGATCGTCATCAAGCTGAACGTGTGCTAAGAACTCGGAGGTGCCGGAGTAACGGTGCTTGGATTGGTCGGATCGGGAAGACGTACGACTACTTCCTCTACGTTGTGTGATCGCTTCCGCAGTCGGTCTGTGTTGGTACGTAGACAACACTCTCCCCTCTCGTTGCTATGCATCACCATGATCTTGCGTGTGCGTAGGAATTTTTTTGAAACTACTACGTTAACCAACAGTGGCATCCGAGCCTAGGTTTTATGGTTTGATGTTATTTGCACGAGTAGAACACAAGTGAGTTGTGGGAGATACAAGTCATACTGCCTACCACCATGTCATACTTTGGTTCGGCGGTATTGTTGGACGAGACGACCCGGACCAACCTTACGCGTACGCTTACGCGAGACTGGTTCCCTCGACGTGCTTTGCACATAGATGGCTTGCGGGCGACTGTCTCTCCAACTTTAGTTGAACTGAGTGTGGCTACGCCCGGTCCTTGAGAAGGTTAAAACGGAGTCTATTTGACGAACTATCGTTGTGGTTTTGATGCGTAGGTGAGATGAGTTCTTACTTAAGCCTGTAGCAGCCACGTAAAACTTGCAACAACAAAGTAGAGGACGTCTAACTTGTTTTTGCAGGGCATGTTGTGATGTGATATGGTCAAGGCATGATGCTGATTTTATTGTATGAGATGATCATGTTTTGTAACCAAGTTATCGGCAACTGACAGGAGCCATATGGTTGTCGCTTTATTGTATGCAATGCAATCGCGATGTAATGCTTTACTTTATTACTAAGCGGTAGTGATAGTCGTGCAAGCATAAGATTGGCGAGACGACAACGATGCTACGATGGAGATCAAGGTGTCGCGCCGATGACGATGGTGATCATGACGGTGCTTCGGAGATGGAGATCACAAGCACAAGATGATGATGGCCATATCATATCACTTATATTGATTGCATGTGATGTTTATCCTTTTATGCATCTTATCTTGCTTTGATTGACGGTAGCATTATAAGATGATCTCTCACTAAATTATCAAGAAGTGTTCTCCCTAAGTATGCACCGTTGCCAAAGTTCGTCGTGCCCAGACACCACGTGATGATCGGGTGTGATAAGCTCTACGTCCATCTACAACGGGTGCAAGCCAGTTTTGCACACGCAGAATACTCAGGTTAAACTTGACGAGCCTAGCATATGCAGATATGGCCTCGGAACACAGAGACCGAAAGGTCGAGCGTGAATCATATAGTAGATATGATCAACATGACGATGTTCACCATTGAAAACTACTCCATCTCACGTGATGATCGGTTATGGTTTAGTTGATTTGGATCACGTGATCACTTAGAGGATTAGAGGGATGTCTATCTAAGTGGGAGTTCCTAAGTAATTTGATTAACTGAACTTAAACTTATCATGAACTTAGTACCTGATAGTATCTTGCTTGTTTATGTTGATTGTAGATAGATGGCTCGTGCTGTTGTTCCGTTGAATTTTAATGCGTTCCTTGAGAAAGCAAAGTTGAAAGATGATGGTAGCAATTACACGGACTGGGTCCGTAACCTGAGGACTATTCTCATTGCTGCACAGAAGAATTACGTCCTGGAAGCACCGCTGGGTGCCAGTCCTGCTGCTGGAGCAACGCCAGATGTTATGAACATCTGGCAGAGCAAAGCTGATGACTACTCGATAGTTCAGTGTGCCATGCTTTACGGCTTAGAATCGGGACTTCAACGACGTTTTGAACATCATGGAGCATATGAGATGTTCCAGGAGTTGAAGTTAATATTTCAAGCAAATGCCCAAATTGAGAGATATGAAGTCTCCAATAAGTTCTATAGCTGCAAGATGGAGGAGAATAGTTCTGCCAGTGAGCATATACTCAAAATGTCTGGGTATAATAATCACTTGATTCAGATGGGAGTTAATCTTCCAGATGATTGCGTCATTGACAGAATTCTCCAATCACTGCCACCAAGCTACAAGAGCTTCGTGATGAACTATAATATGCAAGGGATGAACAAGACTATTCCCGAGCTCTTCGCAATGCTGAAAGCTGCGGAGGTAGAAATCAAGAAGGAGCATCAAGTGTTGATGGTCAACAAGACCACTAGTTTCAAGAAAAAGGGCAAAGGGAAGAAGAAGGGGAACTTCAAGAAGAACAGCAAGCAAGTTGCTGCTCAGGAGAAGAAACCCAAGTCTGGACCTAAGCCTGAAACTGAGTGCTTCTACTGCAAGCAGACTGGTCACTGGAAGCGGAACTGCCCCAAGTATTTGGCGGATAAGAAGGATGGCAAAGTGAACAAAAATATATTTGATATACATGTTATTGATGTGTGCTTTACTAGTGTTTATAGCAACCCCTCAGTATTTGATATTGGTTCAGTTGCTAAGAGTAGTAACTCGAAACAGGAGTTGCAGAATAAACAGAGACTAGTTAAGGGTGAAGTGACGATGTGTGTTGGAAGTAGTTCCAAGATTGATATGATCATCATCGCACACTCCCCTATACTTTCGGGATTAGTGTTGAACTTAAATAAGTGTTATTTGGTTTTTGCGTTGAGCATGAATATGATTTGATCATGTTTATTGCAATACGGTTATTCATTAAAGTCAGAGAATAATTGTTGTTCTGTTTACATGAATAAAACCTTCGATGGTCATACACCCAATGAAACAAGTTCGTTGGATCTCGATCGTAGTGATACACATATTCATAATATTGAAACCAAAAGATGCAAAGTTAATAATGATAGTGCAACTTATTTGTGGCACTGCCGTTTAGGTCATATTGGTATAAAGCGCATGAAGAAACTCCATGCTGATGGGCTTTCAGAATCACTTGATTATGAATCACTTGATGCTTGCGAACCATGCCTTTTGGGCAAGATGACTAAAATGCCGTTCTCCGGAACAATGGAGCAAGCAACAGATTTGTTGGAAATCATACATACTGATGGATGTGGTCCGATGAATATTTAAGGCTTCCAGCGGGTATCATTATTTTCTGACCTTCACAGATGATTTGAGCAGATATGGGTATATCTACTTAATGAAATAGAAGTCTGATACATTTGAAAAGTTCATATAATTTCAGAGTGAAGTGGAAAATCATCGTAACAAGAAAATAAAGTTTCTACGATCTGATCGTGGAAAATAGTATTTGAGTTACGAGTTTGGTCTTCAGTTAAAACAATGTGAAATAGTTTCACTACTCACGCCACCTGGAACACCACAGCATAATGGTGTGTCCGAACGTCATAACCGTACTTTATTGAATATAGTGCAATCTATGATGTTTCTTACCGATTTACCACTATCGTTTTTGGGGTCATGCATTAGAGACAACTTCATTCACGTTAAAAAGGGGCACCATCTATATCCGTCGAGACGACGCCTTATGAACTATGGTTTGGCAAGAAACCAAAGTTGTCGTTTCTTGAAGTTTGGGGTTGCGATGCTTATGAGAAAAAGTTTCATCCTGATAAGCTCAAACCCAAATCGGAGAAATATGTCTTCATAGGATACCCAAAGGAGACTGTTGGGTACACCTTCTATCACAGATCCTAAGGCAAGGCATTCGTTGCTTATAATGGATCCTTTCTAGAGAAGGAGTTTCTCTTGAAAGAACTGAGTGGGAGGAAAGTAGAAAACTTGATAAGGTAATTGTACCTTCTACCTTATTGGAAAGTAGTTCATCACAAAAATCTGTTCTTGTGACTACTACACCAATTAGTGAGGAAGCTAATGATGATGATCATGTAACTTCAGATCAAGTTACTACCGAATCTCGTAGGTAAACCAGATTGAGATCCGCACTAGAGTGGTACGGTAATCCTGTTCCGGAGGTCATGTTACTTGACCATGATGAACCTACGAACTATGAGGAAGCGATGATGAGCCCGGATTCCGCAAAGTGGCTTGAGGCCATGAAATCTGAGATGGGATCCATGTATGAGAACAAAGTATGGACTTTGGTTGACTTGCCCGATGATCGACAAGCAATTGAGAATAAATGGATCTTCAAGAAAAAGACCGACGCTTACGGTAATATTACTGTCTATAAAGCTCGACTTGTCGCAAAAAGTTTTCGACAAGTTCAAGGGGTTGACTACGATGAGACCTTCTCACCCGTAGTGATGCTTAAGTCCGTCAGAATCATGTTAGCAATTGCCGCATTTTATGATTATGAAATAGGGCAGATGGATGTCAAAACTGCATTCCTGAATGGATTTCTGGAAGAAGAGTTGTATATGATGCAACCGGAAGGTTTTGTCGATCCAAAGGGAGCGAACAAAGCATGCAAACTCCAGCGATCCATTTATGGACTGGTGCAAGCATCTCGGAGTTGGAATAAACGCTTTGATAGTGTGATCAAAGCATTTGGCTTTATACAGACTTTTGGAGAAGCCTGTATTTACAAGAAAGTGAGTGGGAGCTCTGTAGCATTTCTGATATTATATGTGGATGACATATTGCTGATTGGAAATGATATAGAATTTCTGGATAGCATAAAGGGATACTTGAATAAAAGTTTTTGATGAAAGACCTCGGGGAAGCTGCTTACATATTAGGCATAAAGATCTATAGAGATAGATCAAGACGCTTAATTGGACTTTCACAAAGCACATACCTTGACAAGATTTTGAAGAAGTTCAAAATGGATCAAGCAAAGAAAGGGTTCTTGCCTGTGTTACAAGGTGTGAAGTTGAGTCAGACTCAATGCCCGACCACTGCAGAAGATAGAGAGAAAATGAAAGATGTTCCCTATGCTTCAGCCATAGGCTCTATCATGTATGCAATGCTGTGTACCAGACCTGATGTGTGCCTTGCTATAAGTTTAGCAGGGAGGTACCAAAGTAATCCAGGAGTGGATCACTAGACAGCGGTCAAGAACATTCTGAAATACCTGAAAAGGACTAAGGATATGTTTCTCGTATATGGAGGTGACAAAGAGCTCACCGTAAGAGGTTACGTTGATGCAAGCTTTGACACTGATCCGGACGATTCTAAATCGCAAACCGGATACGTGTTTACTTTAATCGGTGGAGCTGTCAGTTGGTGCAGTTCTAAACAAAGCGTCGTAGCGGGATCTACATGTGAAGCGGAGTACATAGCTGCTTCGGAAGCAGCGAACGAAGGAGTTTGGAAGAAGGAGTTCATATCCGATCTAGGTGTCATACCTAGTGCATCGGGTCCAATGAAAATCTTTTGTGACAATACTGGTGCAATTGCTTTGGCAAAGGAATCCAGATTTCACAAAAGGACCAAACACATCAAGAGACGCTTCAACTCCATCCGGGATCTAGTCCAGGTGGGAGACATAGAGATTTGCAAGATACATACGGATCTGAATGTTGCAGACCCGTTGACTAAGCCTCTTCCACGAGCAAAACATGATCAGCACCAAGGCTCCATGGGTGTTAGAATCATTACTGTGTAATCTAGATTACTGACTCTAGTGCAAGTGGGAGACTGAAGGAAATATGCCCTAGAGGCAATAATAAAGTTATTATTTATTTCCTTATATCATGATAAATGTTTATTATTCATGCTAGAATTGTATTAACCGGAAACATAATACATGTGTGAATACATAGACAAACAGAGTGTCACTAGTATGCCTCTACTTGACTAGCTCGTTAATCAAAGATGGTTATGTTTCCTAACCATGAACAAAGAGTTGTTATTTGATTAACGAGGTCACATCATTAGTTGAATGATCTGATTGACATGACCCATTCCATTAGCTTAGCACCCGATCGTTTAGTATGTTGCTATTGCTTTCTTCATGACTTATACATGTTCCTATAACTATGAGATTATGCAACTCCCGTTTACCGGAGGAACACTTTGGGTACTACCAAACGTCACAACGTAACTGGGTGATTATAAAGGAGTACTACAGGTGTCTCCAATGGTAGATGTTGGGTTGGCGTATTTCGAGATTAGGGTTTGTCACTCCGAGTGTCGGAGAGGTATCTCTGGGCCCTCTCGGTAATACACATCACATAAGCCTTGCAAGCATTATAACTAAGATGTTAGTTGTGAGATGATGTATTACGGAACGAGTAAAGAGACTTACCAGTAACGAGATTGAACTAGGTATTGGATACCGACGATCGAATCTCGGGCAAGTAACATACCGATGACAAAGGGAACAGCGTATGTTGTTATGCGGTCTGACCGATAAAGATCTTCGTAGAATATGTAGGAGCCAATATGGGCATCCAGGTCCCGCTATTGGTTATTGACCGGAGACGTGTCTCGGTCATGTCTACATTGTTCTCGAACCGTAGGGTCCGCACGCTTAACGTTACGATGACAGTTATTATGAGTTTATGCATTTTGATGTACCGAAGGTTGTTTGGAGTCCCGGATGTGATCACGGACATGACGAGGAGTTTCGAAATGGTCGAGACGTAAATATTGATATATTGGAAGCCTATGTTTGGACATCGGAAGTGTTCCGGGTGAAATCGGGATTTTACCGGATTACCGGGAGGGTTACCGGAACCCCCCGGGAGCCAAATGGGCCAACATGGGCCTTAGTGGAAAGGTGAGAGGGCAGCCCACATAGGGCTGCGCCTCCCCCCCCCTCTCCCTTGTCCTATTAGGACTAGGAGAGGGGCCGGCCACCTCTCTCTTTCTCTTCCCCTTTGGGGAATCCTATTAGGAATAGGATTGGGGGGGGGGAGTCCTACTCCCGGTAGGAGTAGGACTCCTCCTGCGCCTCCTAGCTTGGCCGGCCAGCCTCCCCCCCTTCATCCTTTATATACGGGGGCAGGGGGCACCTCTAGACACACAAGTTGATCCTTGAGATCGTTCCTTAGCCGTGTGCGGTGCCCCCTGCCACCAAATTCCACCTCGATCATACCGTTGTAGTGCTTAGGCGAAGCCCTGCGTCGGTAGTACATCAAGATCGTCACCACGACGTCGTGCTGACAGAACTCTTCCTCGACGCTTTGCTGGATCGGAGTCCGAGGATCGTCATCGAGCTGAACGTGTGCTAAGAACTCGGAGGTGCCGGAGTAACGGTGCTTGGATCGGGAAGACGTACGACTACTTCCTCTACGTTGTGTGATCGCTTCCGCAGTCGGTCTGCGTTGGTACGTAGACAACACTCTCCCCTCTCGTTGCTATGCATCACCATGATCTTGCGTGTGCGTAGGAATTTTTTTGAAATTACTACGTTAACCAACAGCTCCCACATATTCTACGAAGATCTTTATCGGTCAGACCGCATAACAACATATGTTGTTCCCTTTGTCATCGGTATGTTACTTGCCCGAGATTCGATCGTCGGTATCTCAATACCTAGTTCAATCTTGTTACCGGCAAGTCTCTTTACTCGTTCCGTAATACATCATCTCACAACTAACTCATTAGTTGCAATGCTTGCAAGGCTTATGTGATGTGCATTACCGAGAGGGCCCAGAGATACCTCTCCGACAATCGGAGTGACAAATCCTAATCTCGAAATACGCCAACCCAACATGTACCTTTGGAGACACCTGTAGAGCATCTTTATAATCACCCAGTTACGTTGTGACGTTTGGTAGCACACAAAGTGTTCCTCCGGCAAACGGGAGTTGCATAATCTCATAGTCATAGGAACATGTATAAATCATGAAGAAAGCAATAGCAACATACTAAACGATCGGGTGCTAAGCTAATGGAATGGGTCATGTCAATCAGATCATTCACCTAATGATGTGATCCCGTTAATCAAATAAAAACTCTTTGTCCATGGTTAGGAAACATAACCATATTTGATTAACGAGCTAGTCAAGTAGAGGCATACTAGTGACACTCTATTTGTCTATGTATTCACACATGTATTATGTTTCCGGTTAATACAATTCTAGCATGAATAATAAACATTTATCATGAAATAAGGAAATAAATAATAACTTTATTATTGCCTCTAGGGCATATTTCCTTCAGTCTCCCACTTGCACTAGAGTCAATAATCTAGATCACATCACCATGTGATTAACATCGATAGTTCACATCATCATGTGATTAACACCCATAGTTCACATCGCCATGTGACCAACACCCAAAGGGCTTATGTGATTAACACCCAAAGAGTACTAAGGTGTGATCATGTTTTGCTTGTGAGAGAAGTTTAGTCAACGGGTCTGCCATATTCAGATCCGTATGTATTTTGCAAATTTCTATGTCAATAATGCTCTGCACGGAGCTACTCTTAGCTAATTGCTCCCACTTTCAATATGTATCCAGATTGAAACTTAGAGTCATCTAGATCAGTGTCAAAATTTGCATCGACGTAACCCTTTACGACGAACCCTTTTTGTCAGGTCCATAATTGAGAAACATATCCTTATTCTACTAAGGATAATTTTGACCGCTGTCCAGTGATCTACTCCTAGATAACTATTGTACTCCCTTGCCAAAATCTGTGTAGGGTATACAATAGATCTGGTACACAGCATGGCATACTTTATAGAACCTATGGCCAAGGCATAGGGAATGACTTTCATTCTCTTTCTATCTTCTGTCATGGTCGTGTTTTGAGTCTTACTCAATTTCACACCTTGTAACACAGGCAAGAACTCTTTCTTTGACTATTCCATTTTGAACTACTTCAAAATCTTGTCAAGGTATGTACTCATTGAAAAAACTTATCAAGCGTTTTGATCTATCTCTATAGATCTTGATGCTCAATATGTAAGTAGCTTCACCGAGGTCTTTCTTTGAAAAACTCCTTTCAAATACTCCTTTATGCTTTGCAGAATAATTCTACATTATTTCCGATCAACAATATGTCATTCACATATACTTATCAGAAATGCTGTAGTGCTCCCACTCACTTTCTGGTAAATACAGGCTTCACCGCAAGTCTGTATAAAACTATATGCTTTGATCAACTTATCAAAGCATGTATTCCAACTCCGAGATGCTTGCACCAGTCCATAGATGAATCGCTGGAGCTTGCATATTTTGTTAGCACCTTTAGGATTGACAAAACCTTCTGGTTGCATCATATACAACTCTTCTTTAATAAATCCATTAAGGAATGCAGTTTTGTTTATCCATTTGCCAGATTTCATAAAATGTGGCAATTGCTAACATGATTCGGACAGACTTAAGCATAGATACGAGTGAGAAACTCTCATCGTAGTCAACACCTTTAAACTTGTCGAAATTTTTTTGCGACAATTCTAGCTTTGTAGATAGTAACACTACTATCAGCATCCATCTTCCTCTTGAAGATCCATTTATTTTCTATGGCTTGCCGATCATCGGGCAAGTCAACCAAAGTCTACACTTTGTTCTCATACATGGATCCCATCTCAAATTTCATGGCCTCAAGCCATTTTGCGGAATCTGGGCTCATCATCGCTTCCTCATAGTTCGCAAGTTCGTCATGGTCTAGTAACATGACTTCCAGAACAGGATTACCATACCACTCTGGTGCGGATCTCACTCTGGTTTACCTATGAGATTCGGTAGTAACTTGATCTGAAGTTACGTGATCATCATCATTAGCTTCCTCACTAATTGGTGTAGTAGTCACAAGAACAAATTTCTGTGACGAACTACTTTCCAATAAGGAAGATGGTACAATTTCCTTATCAAGTTTTCTACTTTCCTCCCACTCACTTCTTTCGAGAGAAACTCCTTCTCTAGAAAGTATCCATTCTCAGCAACGAATGTCTTGCCTTCGGATCTGTGATAGAAGGTGTACCCAACAGTCTCCTTTGGGTATCCTATGAAGACATATTTCTCCGATTTGGTTTTGAGCTTATCAGGATGAAACTTTTTCATATAAGCATCGCAACCTCAAACTTTAAGAAACGACAACTTTGGTTTCTTGCCAAACCACAGTTCAGATTGTGTCGTCTCAACGGACTTAGATGGTGCCCCTTTTTAACGTGAATGCAGCTGTCTTTAATGCATAACCTCAAAAACGATAGTGGTAAATCGGTAAGAAACATCATAGATTTGCACTATATCTAATAAAGTACGGCTATGACGTTTGGACACACCATTATGCTGTGGTGTTCCAGGTGGCACGAATTTGTGAAACTATTCCACATTGTTTTAATTGAAGACCAAACTCGTGTTGGGGAACGTAGTAATTTAAAAAAAAATTCCTACGCACACGCAAGATCATGGTGATGCATAGCAACGAGGGGGCGAGTGTTGTCTACGTACCAACGCAGACCGACTGCGGAAGCGATCACACAACGTAGAGGAAGTAGTCGTACGTCTTCTTCCCGATCCAACCGATCCAAGCACCGTTACTCCGGCACCTCCGAGTTCTTAGCACACGTTCAGCTCGATGACGATCCTCGGGCTCCGATCCAGCAAAGCATCGAGGAAGAGTTCCGTCAGCACGACGGCGTGGTGACGATCTTGATGTACTACCGACGCAGGGCTTCGCCTAAGCACTACAACGGTATGATCGAGGTGGAATTTGGTGGCAGGGGGCACCGCACACGGCTAAGGAACGATCAACAATGATCAACTTGCGTGTCTATGGGGTGCCCCCTGCCCCCGTATATAAAGGAGCAGGGGGAGGGGTTCGGCCGGCTAGGGAGAGAGAGGCGCAGGAGGAGTCCTACTCCTACCGGGAGTAGGACTCCTCCCCCCCAAATCCTATTCCTAATAGGACTCTCCAAAGAGAAGAGAGAAAGAGGGGGCCGGCCCCTTCTCCTAGTCCTAATAGAACTAGGGAAGGGGGGGAGGCGCGCAGCCCTTGTGGGCAGCCCCTTTCACTTTTCCACTAAGGCCCAATAGGCCCATTTGCCTCCCGGGGGGTTCCGGTAACCCTCCCGGTATTCCGGTAAAATCCCGATTTCACCCGGAACACTTCCGGTGTCCAAACATAGGCTTCCAATATATCAATCTTTACGTCTCGACCATTTCGAGACTCCTCGTCATGTCCGTGATCACATCCGGGACTCCGAACAACCTTCGGTACATCAAAATGCATAAACTCATAATAACTGTCATCGTAACGTTAAGCGTGCGGACCCTATGGTTCGAGAACAATGTAGACATGACTGAGACATGTCTCCGGTCAATAACCAATAGCGGGACCTGGATGCCCATATTGGCTCCTACATATTCTACGAAGATCTTTATCGGTCAGACCGCATAACAACATACGTTGTTCCTTTTGTCATCGGTATGTTACTTGCCCGAGATTCGATCGTCGGTATCCAATAGCTAGTTCAATCTTGTTACTGGCAAGTCTATTTACTCGTTCCGTAATACATCATCTCATAACTAACATCTTAGTTATAATGCTTGCAAGGCTTATGTGATGTGTATTACCGAGAGGGCCCAGAGATACCTCTCCGACAATCGGAGTGACAAAACCCTAATCTCGAAATACGCCAACCCAACATCTACCATTGGAGACACCTGTAGTACTCCTTTATAATCACCCAGTTACGTTGTGACATTTGGTAGTACCCAAAGTGTTCCTCCGGTGAACGGGAGTTGCATAATCTCATAGTTATAGGAACATGTATAAGTCATGAAGAAAGCAATAGCAACATACTAAACGATCGGGTGCTAAGCTAATGGAATGGGTCATGTCAATCAGATCATTCAACTAATGATGTGACCTCGTTAATCAAATAACAACTCTTTGTTCATGGTTAGGAAACATAACCATCTTTGATTAACGAGCTAGTCAAGTAGAGGCATACTAGTGACACTCTGTTTGTCTATGTATTCACACATGTATTATGTTTCCGGTTAATACAATTCTAGCATGAATAATAAACATTTATCATGATATAAGGAAATAAATAATAACTTTATTATTGCCTCTAGGGCATATTTCCTTCAGTCTCCCACTTGCACTAGAGTCAATAATCTAGATTACACAGTAATGATTTTAACACCCATGGAGCCTTGGTGCTGATCATGTTTTGCTCGTGGAAGAGGCTTAGTCAACGGGTCTGCAACATTCAGATCCGTATGTATCTTGCAAATCTCTATGTCTCCCACCTGGACTAGATCCCGGATGGAGTTGAAGCGTCTCTTGATGTGTTTGGTCCTTTTGTGAAATCTGGATTCCTTTGCCAAAGCAATTGCACCAGTATTGTCACAAAAGATTTTCATTGGACCCGATGCACTAGGTATGACACCTAGATCGGATATGAACTCCTTCTTCCAAACTCCTTCGTTCGCTGCTTCCGAAGCAGCTATGTACTCCGCTTCACATGTAGATCCCGCTACGACGCTTTGTTTAGAACTGCACCAACTGACAGCTCCACCGATTAAAGTAAACACGTATCCGGTTTGCGATTTAGAATCGTCCGGATCAGTGTCAAAGCTTGCATCAACGTAACCTCTTACGGTGAGCTCTTTGTCACCTCCATATACGAGAAACATATCCTTAGTCCTTTTCAGGTATTTCAGAATGTTCTTGACCGCTGTCTAGTGATCCACTCCTGGATTACTTTGGTACCTCCCTGCTAAACTTATAGCAAGGCACACATCAGGTCTGGTACACATCATTGCATACATGATAGAGCCTATGGCTGAAGCATAGGGAACATCTTTCATTTTCTCTCTATCTTCTGCAGTGGTCGGGCATTGAGTCTGACTCAACTTCACACCTTGTAACACAGGCAAGAACCCTTTCTTTGCTTGATCCATTTTGAACTTCTTCAAAATCTTGTCAAGGTATGTGCTTTGTGAAAGTCCAATTAAGCGTCTTGATCTATCTCTATAGATCTTTATGCCTAATATGTAAGCAACTTCCCCGAGGTCTTTCATCGAAAAACTTTTATTCAAGTATCCCTTTATGCTATCCAGAAATTCTATATCATTTCCAATCAGCAATATGTCATCCACATATAATATCAGAAATGCTACAGAGCTCCCACTCACTTTCTTGTAAATACAGGCTTCTCCAAAGTCTGTATAAAGCCAAATGCTTTGATCACACTATCAAAGCGTTTATTCCAACTCCGAGATGCTTGCACCAGTCCATAAATGGATCGCTGGAGTTTGCATACTTTGTTCGCTCCCTTTGGATCGACAAAACCTTCCGGTTGCATCATATACAACTCTTCTTCCAGAAATCCATTCAGGAATGCAGTTTTGACATCCATCTGCCATATTTCATAATCATAAAATGCGGCAATTGCTAACATGATTCTGACGGACTTAAGCATCACTACGGGTGAGAAGGTCTCATCGTAGTCAACCCCTTGAACTTGTCGAAAACCTTTTGCGACAAGTCGAGCTTTATAGACAGTAATATTACCGTAAGCGTCGGTCTTTTTCTTGAAGATCCATTTATTCTCAATTGCTTGTCGATCATCGGGCAAGTCAACCAAAGTCCATACTTTGTTCTCATACATGGATCCCATCTCAGATTTCATGGCCTCAAGCCACTTTGCGGAATCCGGGCTCATCATCGCTTCCTCATAGTTCGTAGGTTCGTCATGGTCAAGTAACATGACCTCCGGAACAGGATTACCGTACCACTCTGGTGCGGATCTCAATCTGGTTTACCTACGAGATTCGGTAGTAACTTGATCTGAAGTTACATGATCATCATCATTAGCTTCCTCACTAATTGGTGTAGTAGTCACAAGAACAGATTTTTGTGATGAACTACTTTCCAATAAGGTAGAAGGTACAATTACCTTATCAAGTTTTCTACCTTCCTCCCACTCACTTCTTTCAAGAGAAACTCCTTCTCTAGAAAGGATCCATTATAAGCAACGAATGCCTTGCCTTAGGATCTGTGATAGAAGGTGTACCCAACAGTCTCCTTTGGGTATCCTATGAAGACATATTTCTCCGATTTGGGTTTGAGCTTATCAGGATGAAACTTTTTCTCATAAGCATCGCAACCCCAAACTTCAAGAAACGACAACTTTGGTTTCTTGCCAAACCATAGTTCATAAGGCGTCGTCTCGACGGATATAGATGGTGCCCCTTTTTAACGTGAATGAAGTTGTCTCTAATGCATGACCCCAAAAACGATAGTGGTAAATCGGTAAGAAACATCATAGATTGCACTATATTCAATAAAGTACGGTTATGACGTTCGGACACACCATTATGCTGTGGTGTTCCAGGTGGCGTGAGTAGTGAAACTATTTCACATTGTTTTAACTGAAGACCAAACTCGTAACTCAAATATTCTCCTCCACGATCAGATCGTAGAAACTTTATTTTCTTGTTACGATGATTTTCAACTTCACTCTGAAATTCCTTGAAGTTTTCAAATGTTTCAGACTTGTGTTTCATTAAGTAGATATACCCATATCTGCTTAAATCATCTGTGAAGGTGAGAAAATAACGATATCCGCCACGAGCCTCAATATTCATCGGACCACATACATCGGTATGTATGATTTCCAATAAATCTGTTGCTCTCTCCATAGTACCGGAGAACGGTGTTTTAGTCATCTTGCCTATGAGGCACGGTTCGCAAGTACGAAGTGATTCATAATCAAGTGGTTCCAAAAGCCCATCAGTATGGAGTTTCTTCATGCGCTTTACACCGATATGACCTAAACGGCAGTGCCACAAATAAGTTGCACTATCATTATCAACTCTGCATCTTTTGGCTTCCACATTATGAATATGTGTATTACTACTATCGAGATTCAACAAGAATAGACCACTCTTCAAAGGTGCATGACCATAAAAGATATTACTCATATAAATAGAACAACCATTATTCTCTGATTTAAATGAATAACCGTCTCGCATTAAACAAGATCCAGATATTATGTTCATGCTCAACGCTGGCACCAAATAACAATTATTTAGGTCTAATATTAATCCCGAAGGTAGATGTAGAGGTAGCGTGTCGACCGCGATCACATCGACTTTGGAACCATTTCCCACGCGCATCGTCACCTCGTCCTTTGCTAGCGTCCGCTTATTCCGTACTCCCTGTTTCGAGTTGCAAATATTAGCAACAGAACCAGTATCAAATACCCAGGTGCTACTGCGAGCTCTAGTAAGGTACACATCAATAACATGTATATCACATATACCTTTGTTCACCTTGCCATCCTTCTTATCCGCCAAATACTTGGGGCAGTTCCGCTTCCAGTGACCAGTCTGCTTGCAGTAGAAGCACTCAGTTTCAGGCTTAGGTCCAGACTTGGGTTTCTTCTCCTGAGCAGCAACTAGCTTGCTGTTCTTCTTGAAGTTCCCCTTCTTCTTCCCTTTGCCCTTTTTCTTGAAACTAGTGGTTTTGTTAACCATCAACACTTGATGCTCCTTCTTGATTTCTACCTCCGCAGCTTTCAGCATTGCGAAGAGCTCGGGAATAGTCTTGTTCATCCCTTGCATATTATAGTTCATCACGAAGCTCTTGTAGCTTGGTGGCAGTGATTGGAGAATTCTGTCAATGACGCAATCATCTGGAAGATTAACTCCCATATGAATCAAGTGATTATTATACCCAGACATTTTGAGTATATGCTCACTGACAGAACTATTCTCCTCCATCTTGCAGCTATAGAACTTATTGGAGACTTCATATCTCTCAATTCGGGCATTTGCTTGAAATATTAACTTCAACTCCTGGAACATCTCATATGCTCCATGACGTTCAAAACGTCGTTGAAGTCCCGATTCTAAGCCGTAAAGCATGGCACACTGAACTATCGAGTAGTCATCAGCTTTGCTCTGCCAGACGTTCATAACATCTGGTGTTGCTCCAGCAGCAGGCCTGGCACCCAGCGGTGCTTCCAGGACGTAATTCTTCTGTGCAGCAATGAGGATAATCCTCAGGTTACGGACCCAGTCCGTGTAATTGCTACCATCATCTTTCAACTTTGCTTTCTCAAGGAACGCATTAAAATTCAACGGAACAACAGCACGAGCCATCTATCTACAATCAACATAAATAAGCAAGATACTATCAGGTACTAAGTTCATGATAAGTTTTAGTTCAGTTAATCAAATTACTTAGGAACTCCCACTTAGATAGACATCCCTCTAATCCTCTAAGTGATCACGTGATCCAAATCAACTAAACCATAACCGATCATCACGTGAGATGGAGTAGTTTTCAATGGTGAACATCGTTATGTTGATCATATCTACTATATGATTCACGCTCGACCTTTCGGTCTCTGTGTTCCGAGGCCATATCTGCATATGCTAGGCTCGTCAAGTTTAACCTGAGTATTCTGCGTGTGCAAAACTAGCTTGCACCCGTTGTAGATGGACGTAGAGCTTATCACACCCGATCATCACGTGGTGGCTGGGCACGACGAACTTTGGCAACGGTGCATACTCAGGGAGAACACTTCTTTATAATTTAGTGAGAGATCATCTTATAATGCTACCGTCAATCAAAGCAAGATAAGATGCATAAAAGGATAAACATCACATGCAATCAATATAAGTGATATGATATGGCCATCATCGTCTTGTGCTTGTGATCTCCATCTCCGAAGCACCGTCATGATCACCATCGTCACCGGCGCGACACCTTGATCTCCATCGTAGCATCGTTGTCGTCTCGCCAATCTTATGCTTCTACGACTATCACTACCGCTTAGTAATAAAGTAAAGCATTACATCGCGATTGCATTGCATACAATAAAGCGACAACCATATGGCTCCTGCCAGTTGCCGATAACTTGGTTACAAAACATGATCATCTCATACAATAAAATCAGCATCATGCCTTGACAATATCACATCACAACATGCCCTGCAAAAACAAGTTAGACGTCCTCTACTTTGTTGTTGCAAGTTTTACGTGGCTGCTACGGGCTTAAGTAAGAACTCATCTCACCTACGCATCAAAACCACAACGATAGTTCGTCAAATAGACTCCGTTTTAACCTTCTCAAGGACCGGGCGTAGCCACACTTGGTTCAACTAAAGTTGGAGAGACAGTCTTCCGCAAGCCATCTATGTGCAAAGCACGTCGAGGGAACCGGTCTCGCGTAAGAGTACGCGTAAGGTTGGTCCGGATCGTCTCGTCCAACAATACCGCCAAACCAAAGTATGACATGCTGGTAGGCAGTATGACTTGTATCGCCCACAACTCACTTGTGTTCTACTCGTGCAAATAACATCAAACCATAAAAACCTAGGCTCGGATACCACTGTTGGGGAACGTAGTAATTTCGAAAAATTTCCTACGCACACGCAAGATCATGGTGATGCATAGCAACGAGGGGGAGAGTGTTGTCTACGTTCCAACGCAGACCGACTGCGGAAGCGATCACACAACGTAGAGGAAGTAGTCGTACGTCTTCTTCCCGATCCAACCGATCCAAGCACCGTTACTCCGGCACCTCCGAGTTCTTAGCACACGTTCAGCTCGATGATGATCCTCGGGCTCCGATCCAGCAAAGCGTCGAGGAAGAGTTCCGTCAGCACGACGGCGTGGTGACGATCTTGATGTACTACCGACGCAGGGCTTCGCCTAAGCACTACAACGGTATGATCGAGGTGGAATTTGGTGGCAGGGGCACCGCACACGGCTAAGGAATGATCAACAATGATCAACTTGTGTGTCTATGGGGTGCCCCCTGCCCCCATATATAAGGGAGCAGGGGGAGGGGTTCGGCCGGCTAGGGAGAGAGAGGCGCAGGAGGAGTCCTACTCCTACCGGGAGTAGGACTCCTCCCCCCCAAATCCTATTCCTAATAGGACTCTCCAAAGAGAAGAGAGAAAGAGGGGGCCGGGCCCTTCTCCTAGTCCTAATAGGACTAGGGAAGGGGGGGAGGCGCGCATCCCTTGTGGGCAGCCCCTTTCACTTTTCCACTAAGGCCCAATAGGCCCATTTGCCTCCCGGGGGGTTCCGGTAACCCTCCCGGTATTCCGGTAAAATCCCGATTTCACCCGGAACACTTCCGGTGTCCAAACATAGGCTTCCAATATATCAATCTTTACGTCTCGACCATTTCGAGACTCCTCTTCATGTCCGTGATCACATCCGGGACTCCGAACAACCTTCGGTACATCAAAATGCATAAACTCATAATAATTATCATCGTAACGTTAAGCGTGCGGACCCTACGGTTCGAGAACAATGTAGACATGACTGAGACATGTCTCCGGTCAATAACCAATAGCGGGACCTGGATGCCCATATTGGCTCCTACATATTCTACGAAGATCTTTATCGGTCAGACCGCATAACAACATACGTTGTTCCTTTTGTCATCGGTATGTTACTTGCCCGAGATTCGATCGTCGGTATCCAATACCTAGTTCAATCTCGTTACTGGCAAGTCTCTTTACTCGTTCCGTAATACATCATCTCATAACTAACATCTTAGTTATAATGCTTGCAAGGCTTATGTGATGTGTATTACCGAGAGGGCCCAGAGATACCTCTCCGACAATCGGAGTGACAAAACCCTAATCTCGAAATACGCCAACCCAACATCTACCATTGGAGACACCTGTAGTACTCCTTTATAATCACCCAGTTACGTTGTGACGTTTGGTAGTACCCAAAGTGTTCCTCCGGTAAACGGGAGTTGCATAATCTCATAGTTATAGGAACATGTATAAGTCATGAAGAAAGCAATAGCAACATACTAAACGATCAGGTGCTAAGCTAATGGAATGGGTCATGTCAATCAGATCATTCAACTAATGATGTGACCTCGTTAATCAAATAACAACTCTTTGTTCATGGTTAGGAAACATAACCATCTTTGATTAACGAGCTAGTCAAGTAGAGGCATACTAGTGACACTCTGTTTGTCTATGTATTCACACATGTATTATGTTTCCGGTTAATACAATTCTAGCATGAATAATAAACATTTATCATGATATAAGGAAATAAATAATAACTATATTATTGCCTCTAGGGCATATTTCCTTCAACTCGTAACTCAAATATTTGTCTCCGCGATCAGATCGTAGAAACCTTATTTTCTTGTCACGATGATTTTCCACTTCACTCTGAAATTCTTTGAACTTTTCAAATGTTTCAGACTTATGTTTCATCAAGTAGATATACCCATGTCTGCTCAGTGAAGGTCAGAAAATTATGATACCCGCTGCAAGCCTTGATATTCATTGGACCACATACATCAGTATGTATGATTTCCATCAAATCTGTTGCTTGCTCCATTGTTCCGGATAACGGCGTTTTAGTCATCTTTCCCAAGAGACATGGTTCGCAAGCATCAAGTGATTCATAATCAAGTGATTCCAAAATCCCATCACCATGGAGTTTCTTCATGCGCTTTACACCAATATGACCTAAATGGCAGTGCCACAAACAAGTTGCACTATCATTATTAACTTTGCATCTTTCGGCTTCAATATTATGAATATGTGTATCATTACAATCGAGATCCAGCAAACCATTTTCGTTGGTGTGTATGACCATAGAAGGTTTTATTCATGTAAACAGAACAACAATTGTTCTCTAACTTAAATGAATAACCGTATTACAATAAACATGATCAAATCATATTTATGCTCAACGCAAACACCAAATAACACTTATTTAGGTTCAACATTAATCCCGAAAGTATAGGTTGTGTGCGATGATGATCATATCAATCTTGGAACCACTTCCAATACACATCGTCACTTCACCCTTAACTAGTCTCTGTTTATTCCGCAACTCCCGTTTCGAGTTACTAATCTTAGCAACTGAACTAGTACCAAATACTGAGGGGTTGCTGTGAACACTAGTAAAGTACACATCAATAATATGTATATCAAATATACCTTTGTTTACTTTGCCATCCTTTCTTATCCACCAAATACTTGGGGTAGTTCCGCTTCCAGTGACCAATCCCTTTGCAGTAGAAGCACTTTGTCTCAGGCTTAGGACCAGACTTGGGTTTCTTCACTTGAGCAGCAACTTGCTTGCCGTTCTTCTTGAAGTTCCCCTTCTTCCTTTTGCCCTTTTCTTGAAACTAGTGGTCTTGTCTACCATCAACACTTGATGTTTTTCTTGATTTCTACCTTCGTCGATTTTAGCATCACGAAGAGCTTGGGAATCGTTTCCGTTATCCCTTGCATACTATAGTTCATCACGAAGTTCTACTAACTTGGTGATGGTGACTAGAGAATTCTGTCAATCACTATCTTATCTGGAAGATTAACTCCCGCTTGATTCAAGCGATTGTAGTACCCAGACAATCTGAGTACATGCTCACTGCTTGAGCGATTCTCCTCCATCTTGTAGCTATAGAACTTGTTGGAGACTTCATATCTCTCAACTCGGGTATTTGCTTGAAATATTAACTTCAACTCCTGGAACATCTCATATGGCCCATGACGTTCAGAACGTCTTTGAAGTCCCGATTCTAAGCCGTTAAGCATGGTGCACTAAACTATCAAGTAGTCATCATATTGAGCTAGCCAAACGTTCATAACATCTGCATCTGCTCCTGCAATAGGTCTGTCACCTAGCGGTGCATCAAGGACATAATTTTTCTGTGCAGCAATGAGGATAAACCTCATATCACGGATCCAATCCGCATCATTGCTACTAACATCTTTCAACATAGTTTTTCTCTAGGAACATATCAAAACAAACATAGGGAAGCAACAACGCGAGCTATTGATCTACAACATAGATATGCTAATACTACCAGGACTAAGTTCATGATAAATTTAAGTTCAATTAATCATATTACTTAAGAACTCCCACTTAGATAGACATCCCTCTAATCATCTAAGTGATCACGTGATCCAAATCAACTAAACCATGTCCGATCATCACGTGAGATGGAGTAGTTTTCAATGGTGAACATCACTATGTTGATCATATCTACTATATGATTCACGCTCGACCTTTCGGTCTCCATTGTTCTGAGGCCATATCTGCATATGCTAGGCTCATCAAGTTTAACTTGAGTATTCCGCGCGTGCAAAACTGTCTTGCACCCGTTGTAGATGGACGTAGAGCTTATCACACCCGATCATCACGTGGTGTCTGGGCACGACGAACTTTGGCAACGGTGCATACTCAGGGAGAACACTTTTATCTTGAAATTTAGTGAGAGATCATCTTATAAAGCTACCGTCGAAATAAGCAAAATAAGATGTATACAAGATAAACATGACATGCAATCAAAATATGTGACATGATATGGCCATGATCATCTTGTGCCTTTGATCTCCATCTCCAAAGTACCGTCATGATCTCTATCGTCACCGGCATGACACCATGATCTCCATCATCTTGATCTATATCAATGTGTCGTCACGTGGACGTCTCGCCAACTATTGCTATCGCATAGCGATAAAGTAAAGCAATTGTTTGGCGCTTGCATCTTATGCAATAGAGAGACGACCATAAGGCGTTTGCCAGTTGCCGATAACTTCCACAAAACATGATCATCTCATACAACAACTTATATCTCATCACGTCTTGACCATATCACATCACAACATGCCCTGCAAAAACAAGTTAGACGTCCTCTACTTTGTTTGTTGCAAGTTTTACGTGGCTGCTACAGGCTTAAGCAAGAACCAATCTTACCTACGCATCAAAACCACAACGATAGTTTGTCAAGTTGGTGATGTTTTAACCTTCGCAAGGACTGGGCGTAGCCACACTCGGTTCAACTAAAGTTGGAGAAACTGACACCCGCTAGTCATCTGTGTGCATAGCACGGCGGTAAAACCAGTCTCGCGTAAGCGTACGCGTAATGTCGGTCCGGGCCGCTTCATCCAACAATACCGCCGAACCAAAGTATGACATGCTGGTAAGAAGTATGACTTATATCGCCCACAACTCACTTGTGTTCTACTCGTGCACATAACATCAACACATAAAACCTAGGCTCTGATACCACTGTTGGGGAACGTAGTAATTTCAAAAAAATTCCTACGCACACGCAAGATCATGGTGATGCATAGCAACGAGAGGGGAGAGTGTTGTCTACGTACCCTCGTAGACCGATAGCGGAAGCGTTATGACAACGCGGTTGATGTAGTCGTACGTCTTCACGGCCCGACCGATCAAGCACCGAAACTACGGCACCTCCGAGTTCTAGCACACGTTCAGCTCGATGACGATCCCCGGACTCCGATCCAGAAAAGTGTTGGGGAAGAGTTCCGTCAGCACGACGGCGTAGTGACGATCTTGATGTTCTACCGTCGCAAGGCTTCGCCTAAGCACCGCTACAATATTATCAAGGATTATGGTGGAAGGGGGCACCGCACATGGCTAAGAGAACGATCACGAAGATCAACTTGTGTGTCTATGGGGTGCCCCCTGCCCCCGTATATAAAGGAGTGGAGGAGGGGAGGGCCGGCCCTCTCTATGGAGCGCCCTAGGGGAGTCCTACTCCCACCGGGAGTAGGATTCCCCCTTTCTTAGTCCAACTAGGAGTCCTTCCAAGTATTAGGAGTAGGAGACAAGGAAGGGGAAGAGGGAAGAGAAGGAAGGAGGGGGCGCGGCCCCTCCCCCTAGTCCACTTCGGACTAGGCCTTGGGGGGGGGGGGGCGCGCGGCCTGCCTCTCCCTCTCCCCTAAAGCCCAATAAGGCCCATATACTTCTTCTCACGTATTCCCGTAACTCCTTGGTACTCCGAAAAATACCTGAACCACTTGGAACCTTTCCGATGTCCGAATATAGTCGTCCAATATATCGATCTTTACGTCTCGACCATTTCGAGACTCCTCGTCACGTCCCTGATCTCATCCGGGACTCCGAAGTCCTTCGGTACATCAAAACTCATAAACTCATCATACAATTGTCATCGAAACCTTAAGCGTGCGGACCCTACGGGTTCGAGAACAATGTAGACATGACCGAGACACGTCTCCGGTCAATAACAAATAGCGGAACCTGGATGCTCATATTGGCTCCCACATATTCTATGAAGATCTTTATCGGTCAGACCGCATAACAACATACGTTGTTCCCTTTGTCATTGGTATGTTACTTGCCCGAGATTCGATCGTCGGTATCTCAATACCTAATTCAATCTCGTTACCGGCAAGTCTCTTTACTCGTTCCATAATACATCATCTCACAACTAACTCATTAGTTGCAATGCTTGCAAGGCTTATGTGATGTGCATTACCGAGAGGGCCCAGAGATACCTCTCCGACAATCGGAGTGACAAATCCTAATCTCAAAATACGCCAACCCAACATGTACCTTTGGAGACACCTGTAGAGCACCTTTATAATCACCCAGTTGCGTTGTGACATTTGGTAGCACACAAAGTGTTCCTCCGGCAAACGGGAGTTGCATAATCTCATAGTCATAGGAACATGTATAAGTCATGAAGAAAGCAATAGCAACATACTAAACGATCGGGTGCTAAGCTAATGGAATGGGTCATGTCAATCAGATCATTCACCTAATGATGTGATCCCATTAATCAAATAACAACTCTTTTTCCATGGTTAGGAAACATAACAATCTTTGATTAACGAGCTAGTCAAGTAGAGGCATACTAGTGACACTCTGTTTGTCTATGTATTCACACATGTATTATGTTTCCGGTTAATACAATTCTAGCATGAATAATAAACATTTATCATGAAATAAGGAAATAAATAATAACTTTATTATTGCCTCTAGGGCATATTTCCTTCACCATGGGGCCCTCCGGGATGGGTGGCCCCACCCGGTGGACCCCCGGGACCCATCCGGTGGTCCCGGTACAATACCGGTGACCCCCGAAACCCTCCCGATGGCCGAAACTACACTTCCTATATATAATTCTTCACCTCCGGACCATTCCGGAACTCCTCGTGACGTCCGGGATCTCATCCGGGACTCCGAACAACTTTCGGGTTACTGCATACTTATATATCTACAACCCTAGCGTCACCGAACCTTAAGTGTGTAGACCCTACGGGTTCGGGAGACATGTAGACATGACCGAGACGGCTCTCGGGTCAATAACCAACAGCGGGATCTTGATACCCATGTTGGCTCCCACATGCTCCTCGATGATCTCATCGGATGAACCATGATGTCGAGGATTCAAGCAACCCCGCATACAATTCCCTTTGTCAATCGGTACGTTACTTGCCCGAGATTCGATCATCGGTATCCTAATACCTCGTTCAATCTCGTTACCGGCAAGTCACTTTACTCGTACCGTAATGCATGATCCCGTGACCAGACACTTGGTCACTTTGAGCTCATTATGATGATGCATTACCGAGTGGGCCCAGAGATACCTCTCCATCATACGGAGTGACAAATCCCAGTCTTGATCCGTGTCAACCCAACAGACACTTTCGGAGATACCCGTAGTATAGCTTTATAGTCACCCAGTTATGTTGTGACGTTTGGTACACCCAAAGCATTCCTACGGTATCCGGGAGTTACACGATCTCATGGTCTAAGGAAAAGATACTTGACATTGGAAAAACTCTAGCAAATGAACTATACGATCTTGTGTTATGTTTAGGATTGGGTCTTGTCCATCACATCATTCTTCTAATGATGTGATCTCATTATCAATGACATCCAATGTCCATAGTCAGGAAACCATGACTATCTGTTGATCAACGAGCTAGTCAACTAGAGGCTTACTAGGGACATGTTGGTGTCTATGTATTCACACATGTATTACGATTTCCGGATAACACAATTATAGCATGAATAAAAGACAATCATCATGAACAAGGAAATATAATAATAATCCTTTTATTATTGCCTCTAGGGCATATTTCCAACAGTCTCCC
Source organism: Triticum monococcum (assembly GCA_034509565.1). Taxonomy (NCBI): domain Eukaryota; kingdom Viridiplantae; phylum Streptophyta; class Magnoliopsida; order Poales; family Poaceae; genus Triticum; species Triticum monococcum. The sequence continues at coordinate 744,053,519 of CM067843.1, read as the reverse complement.
ACTTGCACTAGAGTCAATAATCTAGTTACATTGTGATGAAACGAACACCCATAGAGTTCTGGTGTTGATCATGTTTTTCCCTAGGGAGAGGTTTAGTCAACGGATCTGCGACATTCAGATCCGTATGTACTTTACAAATATCTATGTCTCCATCTTGAACATTTTCATGAATGGAGTTGAAGCGACGCTTGATGTGCCTGGTCTTCTTGTGAAACCTGGGCTCCTTGGCAAGTGCAATAGCTCCAGTGTTGTCACAGAAGAGCTTGATCAGCCCCGACGCATTGGGTATGACTCCTAGGTCGGTGATGAACTCCTTCACCCAAATTGCTTCAGGCGCTGCCTCCGAAGCTGCCATGTGCTCCGCTTCACATGTAGATCCCGCCACGACGCTCTGCTTGCAGCTGCACCAGCTTACTGCTCCACTATTCAACATATACACGTATCCGGTTTGTGACTTAGAGTCATCCAGATCTGTGTCGAAGCTAGCGTCGACGTAACCCTTTACGACGAGCTCTTCGTCACCTCCATAAACGAGAAACATGTCCTTAGTCCTTTTCAGGTACTTCAGGATATTCTTAACCGCTGTCCAGTGTTCCTTGCCGGGATTACTTTGGTACCTTCCTACCAAACTTATGGCAAGGTTTACATCAGGTCTGGTACACAACATGGCATACATAATAGACCCTATGGCTGAGGCATAGGGGATGACACTCATCTCTTCTATATCTTCTGCCGTGGTCGGACATTGAGCTGAGCTCAATTTCACACCTTGCAACACAGGCAAGAACCCCTTCTTAGACCGATCCATATTGAACTTTTTCAATATCTTATCAAGGTATGTGCTTTGTGAAAGACCTATGAGGCGTCTTGATCTATCTCTATAGATCTTGATGCCTAATATATAAGCAGCTTCTCCAAGGTCCTTCATTGAAAAACTCTTATTCAAGTAGGCCTTAATGCTGTCCAAAAGTTCTATATCATTTCCCATCAAAAGTATGTCATCTACATATAATATGAGAAATGCTACAGAGCTCCCACTCACTTTCTTGTAAACGCAGGCTTCTCCATAAGTCTGCATAAACCCAAACGCTTTGATCATCTCATCAAAGTGAATGTTCCAACTCCGAGATGCTTGCACCAGCCCATAAATCGAGCGTTGGAGCTTGCACACCTTGTCAGCATTCTTAGGATCGACAAAACCTTCCGGCTGCATCATATACAATTCTTCCTTAAGGGAACCATTAAGGAATGCCGTTTTGACGTCCATTTGCCATATCTCATAATCATAGAATGTGGCAATTGCTAACATGATTCAGATGGACTTCAGCTTCGCTACGGGTGAGAAAGTCTCATCGTAGTCAACCCCTTGAACTTGTCGATAACCCTTAGCGACAAGCCTAGCTTTATAGATGGTCACATTACCATCCACGTCTGTCTTTTTCTTAAAGATCCATTTATTTTCTATGGCTCGCCGATCATCGGGCAAGTCAGTCAAAGTCCATACTTCGTTTTCATACATGGATCCTATCTCCGATTTCATGGCTTCCAGCCATTTGTCGAAATCCAGGCCCGCCATCGCTTCTTCATAGTTCGAAGGTGCACCGTTGTCTAACAACATGATTTCCAAGAAAGGGTTGCCGTACCACTTTGGTGCGGAAAGTGTCCTTGTGGACCTACGAAGTTCAGTAGCAACTTGATCTGAAGTTTCATGATCATCATCGTTAACTTCCTCTCTAGTCGGTGCAGGCACCTCAGGAACATTTTCCTGAGTTGCGCCATTTTCCGGTTCAAGAGGTAATACTTCATCAAGTTCTATTTTCCTCCCACTTACTTCTTTTGAGAGAAACTCTTTCTCTAGAAAGGATCCATTCTTGGCAACAAAGATCTTGCCTTCGGATCTGAGGTAGAAGGTATGCCCAATAGTTTCTTTAGGGTATCCTATGAAGACGCATTTTTCCGACTTGGGTTCGAGCTTTTCAGGTTGAAGTTTCTTGACATAAGCATCGCATCCCCAAACTTTTAGAAACGACAGCTTAGGTTTCTTCCCAAACCATAATTCATACAGTGTCATCTCAACGGATTTCGACGGAGCCCTATTTAAAGTGAATGCGGCAGTCTCTAAAGCATAGCCCCAAAATGATAGCGGTAAATCGGTAAGAGACATCATAGATCACACCATATCTAATAGAGTGCAATTACGACGTTCGAACACACCATTACGCTGAGGTGTTCTAGGCGGCATGAGTTGTGAAACTATTCCACATTTTCTTAAGTGTGTGCCAAATTCGTGACTCAAGTATTCTCCCCCACGATCTGATCGCAAGAACTTGATTTTCCTGTCACGTTGATTCTCAACCTCACTCTAAAATTTCTTGAACTTTTCAAAGGTCTCAGACTTGTGTTTCATTAAATAGATATACCCATATCTACTCAAGTCATCAGTGAGGGTGAGAACATAACGATAGCCACCGCGAGCCTCAACACTCATTGGACCGCACACATCAGTATGTATGATTTCCAATAAGTTGGTTGCTCGCTCCATTGTTCCTGAGAACGGAGTCCTGGTCATTTTACCCATGAGGCATGGCTCACATGTGTCAAATGATTCGTAATCAAGAGACTCTAAAAGTCCATCTGCATGGAGCTTCTTCATGCGTTTGACACCTATGTGACCAAGGCGGCAGTGCCACAAGTATGTGGGACTATCATTATCAACTTTACATCTTTTGGTATTCACACTATGAATATGTGTAACATTACGCTCAAGATTCATTAAGAATAAACCATTCACCATTGGAGCATGACCATAAAACATATCTCTCATATAAATAGAACAACCATTATTCTAGGATTTAAATGAGTAGCCATCTCGAATTAAACGAGATCCTGATACAATGTTCATGCTCAAAGCTGGCACTAAATAACAATTATTGAGGTTTAAAACTAATCCCGTAGGTAAATGTAGAGGTAGCGTGCCGACGGCGATCACATTGACCTTGGAACCATTCCTGACGCGCATCATCACCTCGTCCTTCGCCAGTCTCCGCTTATTCCGCAGCTCCTGCTTTGAGTTACAAATGTGAGCAACTGCACCGGTATCAAATACCCAGGAGCTACTACGAGTATTGGTAAGGTACACATCAATTACATGTATATCGCATATACCTTTCGTGATGCCAGCCTTCTTGTCCGCTAAGTATTTGGGGCAGTTCCACTTCCAGTGACCATTTCCCTTGCAATAAAAGCACTCAGTCTCGGGCTTGGGTCCATTCTTTGGCTTCTTCCCGGCAGCTTGCTTACCGGGCGCGGCAACTCCCTTGCCGTCCTTCTTGAAGTTCTTCTTACCCTTGCCTTTCTTGAACTTAGTGGTTTTATTTACCATCAACACTTGATGTTCCTTTTTGACTTCTACCTCTGTTGATTTAAGCATTGCAAATACTTCAGGAATGGTCTTTTCCATCCCCTGCATATTGAAGTTCGTCACAAAGCTCTTGTAGCTCGGTGGAAGCGACTGAAGGATTCTGTCAATGACTGTGTCATCCGGGAGATTAACTCCCAGCTGAGTCAAGCGGTTATGTAACCCAGACATAGTGAGTATGTGCTCACTGACAGAACTATTTTCCTCCATCCTACAGCTGAAGAACTTGTCGGAGACTTCATATCTCTCGACCCGGGCATGAGCTTGAAAAACCATTTTCAGCTCTGCGAACATCTCATATGCTCCGTGTCTCTCAAAACGCTTTTGGAGCCCCGGTTCTAAGCTGTAAAGCATGCCGCACTGAACGAGGGAGTAATCATCAGAACGTGTCTGCCAAGCGTTCATAACGTCTTGTTCTGCAGGGAGAGCAGGTGCTTCACCTAGCGGTGCTTGTAGGACATAATCTTTCTTGGCAGCTATGAGGATGATCCTCAGGTTCCAGACCCAGTCCGTATAGTTGCTGCCATCGTCTTTCAGCTTGGTTTTCTCTAGGAACACGTTGAAGTTGAGGACAACGTTGGCCATTTGATCTACAAGACATGTTGTAAAGGTTTTAGACTAAGTTCATGATAATTAAGTTCATCTAATCAAATTATTCAATGAACTCCCACTCAGATAGACATCCCTCCAGTCATCTAAGTATAACATGATCCGAGTTAACTAGGCCGTTTCCGATCATCACGTGAGACGGACTAGTCAATGTCGGTGAACATCTTCATGTTGATTGTATCTTCTATACGACTCATGCTCGACCTTTCGGTCTTCTGTGTTTCGAGGCCATGTATGTACATGCTAGGCTCGTCAAGTCAACCTAAGTGTTTGCATGTGTAAATCTGTCTTACACCCGTTGTATGTGAACGTTGGAATCTATCACACCCGATCATCATGTGGTGCTTCGAAACAACGAGCTGTCGCAACGGTGCACAATTAGGGGAAACACTTTCTTGAAATTATTATGAGGGATCATCTTATTTACTACCGTCGTTCTACGTAAACAAGATGCAAAAACATGATAAACATCTCATGCAATCAAATAATAATAGTGACATGATATGGCCAATATCATATAGCTCCTGTGATCTCCATCTTGGGGCTCCATGATCATCTTGTAACAGGCATGACACCATGATCTCCATCATCATGATCTCCATCATCATGTCTCCATGAAGTTTCTCGCCAACTATTACTTCTACTACTATGGCTAACACATTTAGCAATAAAGTAAAGTAATTTACATGGCGTTTCTCAATGACACGCAGGTCATACAAAAAATAAAGACAACTCCTATGGCTCCTGCCGGTTGTCATACTCATCGACATGCAAGTCGTGATTCCTATTACAAGAACATGATCTCATACATCACATATATCATTCATCACAACTTTGGCCATATCACATCACAAAACACTTGCTCCAAAAACAAGTTAGACGGCCTCTAATTGTTGTTGCAAGTTTTACGTGGCTGCAAGAGGGTTCTAGCAAGAACGTTTTCTCACCTACGTTAAAGCCACAACGTGATTTGTCAACTTCTATTTACCCTTCATAAGGACCCTTTTCGTCGAATCCACTCCAACTAAGGTGGGAGAGACAGACACCCGCCAGCCACCTTATGCAACTAGTGCATGTTAGTCGGTGGAACCGGTCTCACGTAAGCGTACGTGTAAGGTTGGTCCGGGCCGCTTCATCCCACAATACCGCTGAAGCAAAATAAGACTAGTAGCGGCAAGAAAGTTGACAACATCTATGTTGGGGAACGTAGTAATTTCAAAAAAATTCCTACGCACACGCAAGATCATGGTGATGCATAGCAATGAGAGGGGAGAGTGTTGTCTATGTACCCTCGTAGACTGAAGCGGAAGCGTTGACGCAACGTAGAGGAAGTAGTCGTACGTCTTCCCGGTCCAACCGATCCAAGCACCGTTACTCCGGCACCTCCGAGTTCTTCACACACGTACAGCTCGATGACGCACCCAGGGCTCCGATCCAGCAAAGCTTCGGGGAGGAGTTTCGTCAGCACGACGGCATGGTGACGATCTTGATGTTTAACCGTCGCAGGGCTTCGCCTAAGCACCGCTACAATATGATCGAGGTGTAATATCGTGGAGGGGGGCACCGCACACGGCTAAGGAACGATCACGAAGATCAACTTGTGTGTCCTAGGGTGCCCCCCTACCCCCGTATATAAAGGAGCCAAGGGGAGGGGGCGGCCAGCCAAGAAGAGGCGCGCCAGGGGGGAGTCCTACTCCCACCGGGAGTAGGACTCCCTTCTTTCCTAGTTGGAGAAGGAGAAGGGGGGAAAGAGGAGGAAGAGGGGAAGGAAAGGGGGGCGCCGCCCCCTTCCCTTGTCCTATTCGGACTAGGAAAGGGAGGGGCGCGCGGCCACCTCCTGCCTCCTTCTCTCTTCTCCCTCAAGGCCCATGTAGGCCCAATAACCCCCCGGGGGGTTCCGGTAACCCCCGGTACTCCGGTAAAATGCCGATTTCACCCGGAACGATTCCGATGTCCAAATGTAGGCTTCCAATATATCGATCTTTATGTCTCGACCATTTTGAGACTCCTCGTCATGTCCGTGATCACATCCGGGACTCCGAACAACCTTCGGTACATCAAAATACATAAACTCATAATGAAACTGTCATCGTAACTTTAAGCGTGCGGACCCTACGGTTCGAGAACAATGTAGACATGACCGAGACACGTCTTCGGTCAATAACCAATAGCGGGACCTGGATGCCCATATTGGCTCCTACATGTTCTATGAAGATCTTTATCGGTCAGACCGCATAACTACATACGTTGTTCCCTTTGTCATCGGTATGTTACTTGCCTGAGATTCGATCGTCGGTATCCAATACCTAGTTCAATCTCGTTATCGGCAAGTCTCTTTAATCGTTCCGTAATACATCATCTTGCAACTAACTTATTAGCTCCAATGCTTGCAAGGCTTAAGTGATGTGCATTACCGAGAGGGCCCAGAGATACCTCTCCGACGATCGGAGTGACAAATCCTAATCTTGAAATACGTCAACCCAACATGTACTTTTGGAGACACCTGTAGAGCACCTTTATAATCACCCGGTTACGTTGTGACGTTTGGTACCACACAAAGTGTTCCTCCGGCACACGGGAGTTACATAATCTCATAGTCATAGGAACATGTATAAGTCATGAAGAAAGCAATAGCAACATACTAAACGATCGGGTGCTAAGCTAATGGAATGGGTCATGCCAATCAGATCATTCAACTAATGATGTGATCCCATTAATCAAATGACAACTCTTTGTCCATGGTTAGGAAACATAACCATGTTTGATTAACGAGCTAGTCAAGTAGAGGCATACTAGTGACACTCTGTTTGTCTATATATTCACACATGTATTATGTTTCCGGTTAATACAATTCTAGCATGAATAATAAACCTTTATCATGATATAAGGAAATAAATAATAACTTTATTATTGCCTCTAGGGCATATTTCCTTCAATCTATGCCCACAACAAATTGTGTTCTACTCGTGCAAAGAGAACTACGCATAGACCTAGCTCATGATGCCACTGTTGGGGAACGTTGCAGAAAAAAAAATTCCTACGGTTTCACCAAGATCCATCTATGAGTTCATCTAGCAACGAGTGATCGGATTGCATCTACATACCTTTGTAGATCGCGAGCGGAAGCGTTCAAGAGAACGGGGATGAGGAAGTCGTACTCGACGTGATCCAAATCACCGGAGATCCTAGCGCCGAACGGACGGCACCTCCGTGTTCAACACACGTACGGTCAGCGTGACGTCTCCTCCTTCTTGATCCAGCAAGGGGGGAGGAGAGGTTGATGAAGATCCAGCAGCACGACGGCGTGGTGGTGGATGCAGCAGTCACCGGAGCAGGGCTTCGCCATTCTTCTGCGAGAGGGAGAGGTGTAGCAGGGGAGAGGGACGCGCCAAGAGTCAAGGGTGCGGCTGCCCCTCCCTCCCTCCTTTATATAGGCTCCCCAAGGGGGGCGCCGGCCCTAGAAGATGGGATCTCCTAGGGGGGGCGGCGGCCAAGGGTGGAGTGGCCCCCAAGGTAAGTGGGGCGCGCCCCCCCACCCTAGGGTTTCCAACCCTAGGCGCAGGGGTTGGGCCAAGGGGGGCGCACCAGACCACTATGGGCTGGTTCCCCTCCCCACTTCAGCCCATGGGGCCCTCCGGGATGGTTGGCCCCACCCGGTGGACCCCCGGGACCCATCCGGTGGTCCCGGTACAATACCGGTGACCCACGAAACTCTCCCGATGGCTGAAACTGCACTTCCTATATATAATTCTTCACCTCCGGACCATTCCGGAACTCCTCATGATGTCCGGGATCTCATCTGGGACTCCGAACAACTTTCGGGTTACTGCATACTTATATCTCTACAACCCTAGCGTCACCGAACCTTAAGTGTGTAGACCCTACGGGTTCGGGAGACATGTAGACATGACCGAGACGGCTCTCCGGTCAATAACCAACAGCAGGATCTGGATACCCATGTTGGCTCCCACATGCTCCTCGATGATCTCATCGGATGAACCACGATGTCGAGGATTCAAGCAACCCCGTATAAAATTCCCTTTGTCAATCGGTACGTTACTTGCCCAAGATTCGATCGTCGGTATCCTAATACCTCGTTCTATTGGGGAACATAGTAATTTCAAAAAATTTCCTACGCACACGCAAGATCATGGTGATGCGTAGCAACGAGAGGGGAGAGTGTTATCTACGTACCCTCGTAGACCGAAGCGGAAGCGTTGACGCAACATAGAGGAAGTAGTCGTACGTCATCCCAGTCCAACCGATCCAAGCACCGTTACTCCGGCACCTCCGAGTTCTTGGCACATGTTCAGCTCGATGACGCTCCCCGGGCTCCGATCCAGCAAAGCTTCGGGGAGGAGTTCCGTCAGCACGACGGCGTGGTGACGATCTTGATGTTCAATGGTCGCAGGGCTTCGCCTAAGCACCGCTACAATATGACCGAGGTGTAGTATCGTGGAGGGGGGCACCGCACACGGCTAAGGAACGATCACGAAGATCAACTTGTCTGTTCTAGGGTGCCCCCTGCCCCCGTATATAAAGGAGCAAGGGGGGAGGCCGGCCGGCCCTATGGGGCGCACCAAAGGGAGGGGGGAGTCATCCTCCTAGTGGGAGTAGGACTCCCCTTTCCTAGTCCAACTAGGAAGAGAGAGGGGGAAGGAAAGAGAGGGAGAGGGAGAGGGAAAGAGGGGCCGCGCTCCCCCTCCCTAGTCCAATTCGGACTCCCCATGGGGGGGCCACCTCCTGGGCTGCTGCCCTCTCTCTCCCCTCTGGCCCACTAAGGCCCAATACTTCCCCGGAGGGTTCCGGTAACCCCTCCGGCACTCCGGTTTTCTCCGAAATCAACCGGAACATTTCTGGTGTCCGTATATAGTCGTCCAATATATCGATCTTTATGTCTCGACCATTTCGAGACTCCTCGTCATGTCTGTGATCACATCCGGGACTCCGAACAACCTTCGGTACATCAAAATACATAAACTCATAATGAAACTGTCATCGTAACGTTAAGCGTGCGGACCCTACGGTTCGAGAACAATGTAGACATGATCGAGACACGTCTCCGGTCAATAACCAATAGCGGAACCTGGATGCTCATATTGGTTCCTACATATTCTACGAAGATCTTTATCGGTCAGACCGCATAACAACATACGTTGTTCCCTTTGTCATCGGTATGTTACTTGCCCGAGATTCGATCGTCGGTATCTCAATACCTAGTTCAATCTCGTTACCGGCAAGTCTCTTTACTCGTTCCGTAATACATCATCTCACAACTAACTCATCAGTTGCAATGCTTGCAAGGCTTATGTGATGTGCATTACCGAGAGGGCCCAGAGATACCTCTCCGACAATCAGAGTGACAAATCCTAATCTCGAAATACGGCAACCCAACATGTACCTTTGGAGACACCTGTAGAGCACCTTTATAATCACCCAGTTATGTTGTGACGTTTGGTAGCACACAAAGTGTTCCTCCGGCAAACGGGAGTTGCATAATCTCATAGTCATAGGAACATGTATAAGTCATGAAGAAAGCAATAGCAACATACTAAACGACCGGGTGCTAAGCTAATGGAATGGATCATGTCAATCAGATCATTCAACTAATGATGTGATCCCGTTAATCAAATAACAACTCTTTGTTCATGGTTAGGAAACATAACCATCTTTGATTAACAAGCTAGTCAAGTAGAGGCATACTAGTGACACTCTATTTGTCTATATATTCACACATGTATTATGTTTCCGGTTAATACAATTCTAGCATGAATAATAAACCTTTATCATGATATAAGGAAATAAATAATAACTTTATTATTGCCTCTAGGGCATATTTCCTTCAGTCTCCCACTTGCACTAGAGTCAGTAATCTAGATTACACAGTAATGATTCTAACACCCATGGAGCCTTGGTGTTGATCATGTTTTGCTCGTCGAAGAGGCTTAGTCAACGGGTCTGCTACATTCAGATCCGTATGTATCTTGCAAATTTCTATGTCTCCCACCTGGACTAGATCCCGGATGGAATTGAAGCGTCTCTTGATGTGCTTGGTTCTCTTGTGAAATCTGGATTCCTTTGCCAAGGCAATTGCACCAGTATTGCCACAAAAGATTTTCATTGGACCCGATGCACTAGGTATGACACCTAGATCGGATATGAACTCCTTCATCCAGACTCCTTCATTTGCTGCTTCCGAAGCAGCTATGTATTCCGCTTCACACGTAGATCCCGCCACGACACTTTGTTTAGAACTGCACCAACTGACAGCTCCACCGTTTAATGTAAACACGTATCCGGTTTGCGATTTAGAATCGTCCAGATCAGTGTCAAAGCTTGGACCAACGTAACCATTTTACGATGAGCTCTTTGTCACCTCCATAAATGAGAAACATATCCTTAGTCCTTTTCAGGTATTTTAGGATGTTCTTGACCGCTGTCCAGTGATCCATTCCTGGATTACTTTGGTACCTCCCTGCTAGACTTATAGCAAGGCACACATCAGGTCTGGTACACAGCATTGCATACATGATAGAGCCTATGGCTGAAGCATAGGGAACATCTTTCATTTTCTCTCTATCTTCTGCAGTGGTCGGGCATTGAGTCTTACTCAACTTCACACCTTGTAACACAGGCAAGAACCCTTTCTTTGCTTGATCCATTTTGAACTTCTTCAAAACTTTGTCAAGGTATGTGCTTTGTGAAAGTCCAATTAAGCGTCTTGATCTATCTCTATAGATCTTAATGCCTAATATGTAATCAGCTTCACCGAGGTCTTTCATTGAAAAACTCTTATTCAAGTATCCCTTTATGCTATCCAGAAATTCTATATCATTTCCAATTAGTAATATGTCATCCACATATAATATCAGAAATGCTATAGAGCTCCCACTCACTTTCTTGTAAATATAGGCTTCTCCAAAAGTCCGTATAAAACCAAATGCTTTGATCACACTATCAAAGCGTTTATTCCAACTCCGAGAGGCTTGCACCAGTCCATAAATGGATCGCTGGAGCTTGCACACTTTGTTAGCTCCCTTTGGATCGACAAAACCTTCTAGTTGCATCATATACAACTCTTCTTCCAGAAATCCATTCAGGAATGCAGTTTTGACATCCATTTGCCAAATTTCATAATCATAAAATGTAGCAATTGCTAACACGATTCGGACAGACTTAAGCATCGCTACGGGTGAGAAGGTCTCATCATAGTCAATCCCTTGAACTTGTCAAAAACCTTTTGCAACAAGTCGAGCTTTGTAGACAGTAACATTACCGTCAGCGTCAGTCTTCTTCTTGAAGATCCATTTATTCTCAATTGCTTGCCGATCATCGGGCAAGTCAACCAAAGTCCACACTTTGTTCTCATACATGGATCCCATCTCAGATTTCATGGCTTCAAGCCATTTCGTGGAATCTGGGCTCACCATCGCTTCTTCATAGTTCGTAGGTTCATCATGATCTAGTAGCATGACTTCCAGAACAGGATTAGCGTACCACTCTGGTGCGGATCTTGCTCTATTTGATCTACGAGGTTCGGTAGTAACTTGATCTGAAGTTCTATGATCATCATCATTAACTTCCTCACTAATTGGTTTAGGTGTCACATAAACCGGTTTCTGTGATGTACTACTTTCCAATAAGGGAGCAGGTACAGTTACCTCATCAAGTTCTACTTTCCTCCCACTCACTTCTTTCAAGAGAAACTCCTTCTCTAGAAAGGATCCATTTTTAGCAACGAATGTCTTGCCTTCGGATCTGTGATAGAAGGTGTACCCAATAGTCTCCTTTGGGTATCCTATGAAGACACATTTCTCCGATTTGGGTTCGAGCTTATCAGGTTGAAGCTTTTTCACATAAGCATCACAGCCCCAAACTTTAAGAAACGACAACTTTGGTTTCTTGCCAAACCATAGTTCATAAGGCGTCGTCTCAACGGATTTTGATGGTGCCCTATTTAACGTGAATGTGGCCGTCTCTAAAGCATAACCCTAAAACGATAGCGGTAAATCTGTAAGAGACATCATAGATCACACCATATCAAGTAAAGTACGATTACAACGTTCGGACACACCATTACGTTGTGGTGTTCCGGGTGGCGTGAGCTGCGAAACTATTCCGCATTGTTTCAAATGTAGACCAAACTCGTAACTCAAATATTCTCCTCCACGATCAGATCATAGAAACTTTATTTTCTTGTTACGATTATTTTCAACTTCACTCTGAAATTCTTTGAACTTTTCAAATGTTTCAGACTTATGCTTCATTAAGTAGATATACCCATATCTTCTTAAATCATCTGTGAATGTGAGAAAATAACGATATCCGCCACGAGCCTCAACATTCATCGAACCACATACATCAGTATGTATGATTTCCAATAAATCTGTTGCTCTCTCCATAGTACCGGAGAATGGCGTTTTAGTCATCTTGCCCATGAGGCACGGTTCGCAAGTACCAAGTGATTCATAATCAAGTGGTTCCAAAAGTCCATCAGTATGGAGTTTCTTCATGCGCTTTACATCGATATGACCTAAACGACAGTGCCACAAATAAGTTGCACTATCATTATCAACTCTGCATCTTTTGGCTTCAACATTATGAATATGTGTATCTCTACTATCGAGATTCCTCAAAAATAGACCACTCTTCAAGGGTGCATGACCATAAAAGATATTGCTCATATAAATAGAACAACCATTATTCTCTGATTTAAATGAATAATCGTCTCGCATCAAACAAGATCCAGATATAATGTTCATGCTCAACACTGGCACCAAATAACAATTATTTAGGTCTAATACTAATCCCGAAGGTAGATGTAGAGGTAGCGTGCCGACCACGATCACATCGACTTTGGAACCATTTCCCACGCGCATCGTCACCTCGTCCTTTGCCAGTGTTCACTTAATCCATAGTCCCTGTTTCGAGTTGCAAATATTATCAACAGAACCAGTATCAAATACCCAGGTGCTACTGCGAGCTCTAGTAAGGTACACATCAATAACATGTATATCACATATACCTTTGTTCACCTTGCCATCCTTCTTATCCGCCAAATACTTGGGGCAGTTCCGCTTCCAGTGACCAGTTTGCTTGCAGTAGAAGCACTCAGTTTCAGGCTTAGGTCCAGACTTGGGTTTCTTCTCTTGAGCAGCAACTTGCTTGCTGTTCTTCTTGAAGTTCCCTTTCTTCTTCCCTTTGCCCTTTTTCTTGAAACTAGTGGTCTTGTTGACCATCAACACTTGATGCTCCTTTTTGATTTCTACCTCCGCAGCTTTCAGCATTGCGAAGAGCTCGGGAATAGTCTTATTCATCCCTTGCATATTATAGTTCATCATGAAGCTCTTGTAGCTTGGTGGCAGTGATTGGAGAATTCTGTCAATGACGCAACCATCTGGAAGATTAACTCCCATTTGAATCAAGTGATTATTATACCCAGACATTTTGAGTATATGCTTATTGACAGAACTGTTCTCCTCCATCTTGCAGCTATAGAATTTATTGGAGAATTCATATCTCTCAATCCAGGCATTTGCTTGAAATATTAACTTCAACTCCTGGAACATCTCATATGCTCCATGGCGTTCAAAACGTCGTTGAAGTCCCGATTCTAAGCCGTAAAGCATGGCACACTGAACTATCGAGTAGTCATCAGCTTTGCTCTGCCAGACGTTCATAACATCTGGTGTTGCTCCAGCAGCAGGCCTGGCACCCAGCGGTGCTTCCAGGACGTAATTCTTCTGTGCAGCAATGAGGATAATCCTCAAGTTACAGACCCAGTCCGTGTAATTGCTACCATCATCTTTCAACTTTGCTTTCTCAAGGAACGCATTAAAATTTAATGGAACAACAGCACGGGCCATCTATCTACAATCAAACATACATAAGCAAGATACTATCAGGTACTAAGTTCATGATAAATTTAAGTTCAATTAATCATATTACTTAAGAACTCCCACTTAGATAGACATCCCTCTAATCCTCTAAGTGATCACGTGATCCAAATCAACTAAACCATAACCGATCATCACGTGAAATGGATTAGTTTTCAATGGTGAACATCATTATGTTGATAATATCTACTATATGATTCACGCTCGACCTTTCGGTCTCCGTGTTCCGAGGCCATATCTGCATATGCTAGGCTCGTCAAGTTTAACCTGAGTATTCTGCGTGTGCAAAACTGGCTTGCACCCATTGTAGATGGACGTAGAGCTTATCACACCCGATCATCACGTGGTGTCTGGGCACGACGAACTTTGGCAACGGTGCATACTCAGGGAGAACACTTCTTGATAATTTAGTGAGAGATCATCTTATAATGCTACCGTCAATCAAAGCAAGATAAGATGCATAAAAGATAAACATCACATGCAATCAATATAAGTGATATGATATGGCCATCATCATCTTGTGCTTGTGATCTCCATCTCCGAAGCACAGTCATGATCACCATCGTCACCGGCGCGACACCTTGATCTCCATCGTAGCATCGTTGTCGTCTCGCCAATCTTATGCTTCTACGACTATCGCTACCGCTTAGTGATAAAGTAAAGCATTACAGGGCGATTGCATTGCATACAATAAAGCGACAACCATATGGCTCCTGCCAGTTGTCGATAACTCAGTTACAAAACATGATCATCTCATACAATAAAATTTAGCATCATGTCTTGACCATATCACATCACAACTGCCCTGCAAAAACAAGTTAGACGTCCTCCACTTTGTTTGTTGCAAGTTTTACGTGGCTGCTACGGGCTTAAGAAAGAACCAATCTTACCTACGCATCAAAACCACAACGATAGTTTGTCAAGTTGATGCCGTTTTAACCTTCACAAGGACCGGGCGTAGCCATGCTCGGTTCAACTAAAGTTGGAGAAACTGACACCCGCCAGCCACCTATGTGCAAAGCACGGCGGTAGAACCAGTCTCGCGTAAGCGTACGCGTAATGTCGGTCCGGGCCGCTTCATCCAACAATACCGCCGAACCAAAGTATGACATGATGGTAGGCAGTATGACTTATATCGCCCACAACTCACTTGTGTTCTACTCGTGCATATAACATCAAACCATAAAACCTAGGTTCTGATACCACTATTGGGGAACGTAGTAATTTCAAGAAATTTCCTACGCACACGCAAGATCATGGTGATGCATAGCAACGAGAGGGGAGAGTGTTGTCTAAGTACCCTCGTAGACCGAAGCGGAAGCGTTGACGCAACATAGAGGAAGTAGTCATACGTCTTCCCGGTCCAACCGATCCAAGCACCGTTACTCCGGCACCTCCGAGTTCTTGGCACACGTTCAGCTCGATGACGCTCCCCGGGCTCCGATCCAGCAAAGCTTCGGGGAGGAGTTCCGTCAGCACGACGGCGTGGTGATGATCTTGATGTTCAATCGTCGCAGGGCTTCGCCTAAGCACCGCTACAATATGACCGAGGTGTAGTATCGTGGAGGGGGGCACCGCACACGGCTAAGGAACGATCACGAAGATCAACTTGTGTGTTCTAGGGTGCCCCCTGCCCCCGTATATAAAGGAGCAAGGGGGGAGGCCGGCCGGCCCTATGGGGCGCGCCAAAGGGAGGGGGGAGTCCTCCTCCTAGTGGGAGTAGGACTCCCCTTTCCTAGTCCAACTAGGAAGAGAGAGGGGGAAGGAAAGAGAGGGAGAGGAAGAGGGAAAGAGGGGCCGCGCCCCCCCTCCCTAGTCCAATTCGGACTCCCCATGGGGGGAGCACCACCTCCTGGGTTGCTGCCCTCTGTCTCCCCTCAGCCCACTAAGGCCCAATACTTCCCCGGGGGGTTCCGGTAACCCCTCCGGCACTCCGGTTTTCTCCGAAATCACCCGGAACATTTCCGGTGTCCGAATATAGTCGTCCAATATATCGATCTTTATGTGTCGACCATTTCGAGACTCCTCGTCATGTCCGTGATCACATCCGGGACTCGAACAACCTTCGGTACATCAAAATACATAAACTCATAATGAAACTGTCATCGTAACGTTAAGCGTGTGGACCCTACGGTTCGAGAACAATGTAGACATGACCGAGACACGTCTCCGGTCAATAACCAATAGTGGAACATGGATGCTCATATTGGTTCCTACATATTCTATGAAGATCTTTATCGGTCAAACCGCATAACAACATACGTTGTTCCCTTTGTCATCGGTATGTTACTTGCCGGCAAGTCTCTTTACTCGTTCCGTAATACATCATCTCACAACTAACTCATTAGTTGCAATGCTTGCAAGGCTTATGTGATGTGCATTACCGAGAGGGCTCAGAGATACCTCTCCGACAATCGGAGTGACAAATCCTAATCTCGAAATACTCCAACCCAACATGTACCTTTGGAGACACCTGTAGAGCACCTTTATAATCACCCAGTTACGTTGTGACGTTTGGTAGCACACAAAGTGTTCCTCTGGCAAACGGGAGTTGCATAATCTCATAGTCATAGGAACATGTATAAGTCATGAAGAAAGCAATAGCAACATACTAAACGATCGGGTGCTAAGCTAATGGAATGGGTCATGTCAATCAGATCATTCAACTAATGATGTGACCCCGTTAATCAAATAACAACTCTTTGTTCATGGTTAGGAAACATAACCATCTTTGATTAACGAGCTAGTCAAGTAGAAGCATACTAGTGACACTCTGTTTGTCTATGTATTCGCACATGCATTATGTTTCCATTTAATACAATTGTAGCATGAATAATAAACATTTATCATGATAAAAGGAAATAAATAATAACTTTATTATTGCCTCTAGGGCATAGTTCCTTCACGTTCAATCTCGTTACCGGCAAGTCACTTTACTCGTACCGTAATGCATGATCCCGTGACCAGACACTTGGTCACTTTGAGACCATTATGATGATGCATTACCGAGTGGGCCCAGAGATACCTCTCCGTCATACGGAGTGACAAATCCCAGTCTTGATCCGTGTCAACCCAACAGACACTTTCGGAGATACCCGTAGTATACCTTTATAGTCACCCAGCTACGTTGTGACGTTTGATACACCCAAAGCATTCCTACGGTATCCGGGAGTTACACGATCTCATGGTCTAAGGAAAAGATACTTGACATTGGAAAAACTCTAGCAAACGAACTATACGATCTTGTGCTATGTTTAGGATTGGGTCTTATCCATCACATCATTCTTCTAATGATGTGATCTCGTTATCAATGACATCCAATGTCCATAGTCAGGAAACCATGACTATCTGTTGATCAACGAGCTAGTCAACTAGAGGCTTACTAGGGACATGTTGGTGTCTATGTATTCACACATGTATTACGATTTCCGGATAACACAATTATAGCATGAATAAAAGACAATCATCATGAACAAGAAAATATAATAATAATCCTTTTATTATTGCCTCTAGGGCATATTTCCAACACCATGTTGGTATGCAAGTTACTATGCTATTTCCATATAAGCTATCGGGGTTATGTTGTTCAATAGATTTTTCCCTTGGTCAAAGTTACCGTGATGTGTATGTACATAACTTATTGGGTATGTGGTTGGTATATTACTACACACGTAAGTTAATGAGGGTATGTTTTTCAACAACTTTTTCCCCCTTTGGTCAAAGTTACCGCGGTGTTTGTACGTAAGTTATCGGATATGCGGTTCATATATAACTGTGTTATTTCACATAAGTTATCGTGGTATATTTTTTAATATTTTTTTCTTTGGTCAAAGTTACCGTCATGTTCGTACATAAGTTACCGGGTATGTGGTCCATATATTATCATACTATTTTGACCTAAGTTAGCGGGGTATGTTTTTCAACAACCTTTTATTCTTTTTGGTCAAAGTTAGCGTGATGTTTGTATGCAAGTTACCGGGTATGTAGTTTGTATATTACCATGCTATTGTTTACATAAATAACCGAGGGGGTATGTTTTTGAACAACTTTTCCCTCCTCGGTCAAAGTTATCATGGTGTTTGTACATAAGTAATCAGGTATGCGGTTCATATATTACCGTACTATTTTCACATAAATTTCCGAGGGAATGTTTTTCAACAAAAAATTTCTTCCGTGGAGAAACTTATGATTCGTACGTAAGTTATCGGGTATACGGTTTGTATATTACCATGCTAATTTTTATATAAGTTAACGGGGGTATTTTGGAAAACTATTTTTTCAAAGGTTATATTTTCAACTTTTTTGGGGGTGAAAAATTATCGTAGTGTTTCTATGTAAGTCATCAGGTATCTGAGGTGGATATTATCATGCTATTCACATGTAAATTACCAGGGATATTCAACTCATTTTACCGGGTCAAAAGTTACCGTGATATTTGTGCGCAAGTTATCAATTCTATGGCGAGTATATTATCACGTCATTTACACAAAAATTACCGGAGGTGTTTTCAACATCTTTTCCCCTGTCTCAAAATTATCACAGTGCTTGCGCATAACTTATCAGGTGTGTTGTGCATAAATTAACATGCCTTTTACATGGAGTGAAGTTCAGATATCCCAAAGCACACAGATGCAACGACGTTTGGCAAAAGACATGGTTCAGTAACATGAGGGGAGAGCAGATGAAAAGAAATGCAACGTTTATGAAGAGAAAAAAATGTTCTGTTCTCATGAAGAAAAACGGACATGTCCTCCCTCTGCCTTGCTGTAGGGAGAGACCGATCATCAATCCGAATTAACTGTCTGTTGCATGGGCGGGTCAAGCAAGTTGATCATCAATTGATTGATCAGGAGATTGCTCGTACGTGTAGGAGGATCGAGGAGGAACTGAATTGAAGGCATTGATGGTCGTAGCAGCTGGATCGTATTGATTTGCAGGGAGGGGCACGGAAATCTAATCGACGAAGCAGCTCAAATCTTCGAGAGGCGGCATCGGGGACGAGGAAGCGGCGGCGGGAGTGGTGGTGCCCTTGACGCGGCGCAACGAATTGTTGTTGGTCGTCGTGGTGCCTGCTCAAGGCCTTCACCCTGCTCCTTGTCTTCCTCACCGGCATCCTCATAAACATCGCCGCCAGCGCCAACATCTCCCTCTCCTACTACTACACCATCACGTCGTCGCTCATATTAACCAACAGCCCCACATCGCCGTCGGCGATCACCACCATGGCCATGGCGGAGCAGCAGATCAGCCAGCCGTTCATGTAGTTCGTGCACTTGGAGTCACCCGAGGGCCACTCCATGACGGCCGAGGAGTTCTTCTGGCATGCCTCCATGGTGCCACCGACGGCTCCGACGATGGTCCGCCACCAGGTCAGCGCCCCACCCGGCCACCTCTCCCTCTCCTCCGCTTCTTCCTCTCACGTTTCAATCTCTTTCCTCAACTCTTCTATCTGTCCAGTACCTGCGCCCACAATCTCCGCTTCGCCCGCACACGCACATGCATAGATGTGTCAGTGACCGCTAGATGCAAAATCGACGCCATCCAATGGGTTTGGCAGTTTTACAAAAACGATTCGGTGTGCCACATACATACACTAAACATGTTTTCATGTACCTCGCAGAGATCCCAGCAAAAAAATTATACCTCATAGAGATGTTCTTACCGACCTACCCCAGTTGCATGGTGATGAACTATTGCAAGAAGGAACACACCTAATTTTGAAACATGTAAAAAGAAATATCCAATCTTTTGTAGTCCATGAAAGCGTATTAGGTTGTTTGTAGGAGCTCGTTGCGTGATGAATCTTCCCTAATCTTCCCTGATAATAAAATAATAAAGCAGCGACCGTCATCGGGCATTTTGCAAAAAAGACCCTCAATTTGTCAGAATTTAACCCGCAGTCCTATCTTAAGTGGATATCTGAGAAAACGTTTCGATTTTGCACAAAACACCCTGGCGTTCGGAGTATTCAACACGCGGTCCGAGCAGCTTTGTAAAGAAAAAAAAGACAACCGCACACGCACGGGCTCGCCTCCTCTCTCTTGCCGACGAAGTCACCGCCGCCGCCGCCCATGCCGGCCGCTTCCGGCGAGCTCCGGCGCCACGCAGCACGGCCCCGAGCTCCCCATGCTCCGCGCCTCCCTCCCCTCCGGCCAGATTCTCATCTCCTGGTCTCTACCGCCCGCTCGCAACCACACCCCCGTGGCTAGGGTTCCGGGCAGTGCTTCGCCGGCGCGTCTCCGGCGGCCCCAGGTTTGTCCCTCCTTCCTTCTTGGCCGGGATCCGCTACCCCTAGACCTCACCTTGTCTTCATATCCTCTGCTGCAGACGCAGATGGAGCACGCCATGGGAGTTCCCCATCCACCATGGTCGCCGTCGTCAAGGGCTTCTTCAAGGAGATGTGAAGGACGCCATGGACCTGCAGCTACTCAAGGTTTTATTCCACCTTTCCTCTTATATCAAGTTCTAACAATACATTGGGGGAGTGGGGGCGGAGAAGGCACCCCACCTGAATTTTCATTTCTCAAGCCTCAAGCGGCGACACTACCCGGTAACATGAGTACAGGGAGTGTTTTTTACTGGTTACGTCCAAAGTGGAGAGCTAAGAACAACAACCTCAAGGAAATTATACAGAGAGAGCTAGGAGGATTGGTTTCCAGTCCAGGAGTGAGCTCCTGTCTTTTGATTTGAAATGAAACGCCCACTGGGAGAGGTCTGCAGCAGCTGCTTTCGTGAGGCTGGTCATGGAGGGGCGCATGCCCTGATGTGGGTGTGTGTTAGCTCTGACGAGAAAACATATGAAGTTTCTGCTATTGTTAAGCCTGATGTCGAAGAGTTGGAAATGATTTGTGAATCGCTGTGCACGTAAATGGAACACTGGACAAGTTAAGCCATGTGTATTCCATCTCCTTTAATATATTGCTTGTGATTGGCCTAATAGAGAGTCTGCAAGACGTGATTTCTATTCAAAGCATCTCATCCAGATCACTTTACAATACTTTTCTTCATATCTAGAAAATGCGTGTATGCATATAAGTTTCGTGAACAATTTTTTTGAATATCCAGGTCACTTTATGCATATCCAGATCACTTTACAAACAGAACAAATGCGTGTATTCCTTTTTCATCATATCCATATCTAGAAAAGCATTCCTCCATGTAATAGGGTTTTTGAAAGCAGTATGCATATATGTTTCGTGAACAATTTTTTTTTGTTATTGCAACCATAAGAAAGAATCTTACTGGATTGTCCTGGAAAATATTAGTCTTCTATTGCCGATAACTAGATCCGTGTTAACTCAATAGGGTGATCTAGCGAGTTATCTTGAGACAAAAGGTCGCCTGCAATATTATAAAGTGATCAGATTTGCCCATGAGACTGCAAGGTCGTATGTTAGGATTCATGACATATGTATCTTCTTTTCCTATTTTTTCCTTTTAAAGTTGTAACTACCATTTGAGAATTGACTAAAACTGCTCGCATTAGTGCATCATTTTGTAGTCACCTGAAAATAATGTAGCATTGACTGAAACTGCTCACTATTTGAAGTATTGACTGAAACATTAACTACCATTGAAGTATTTTCTTTATTTTTTTGACTAGAAAAGCCTGAAGATGAATTAAGTTGATTCATGTAGATGAAATGGTTTTCCATTTCCATTTGTGTCATTTCAGTGAAACAAAATGATATTGCAGCTCTTTTCATTTATGTGTTGTTTCAGTGCATTATTATCTTCCATGATTTGTTTTTCACTGATACATTTTGTTGCATATATGGAGGCCATCTACTATTCAGCTGATATTTGTTATTATATCATCTTGTTTGCGAACTTAAAAAGGTCCCTCAAAGAGAAGCGTTTTTCATATGCTCCTGAATCTGGTGTGCGGTATGATGGAGTTTACAGTTTGAGAACTGTTGGAGGAAGACTGGTATTCAGGTAATTTTACTTTACTAAATGTACAGAGGTTCCACATGCTGCTCTCTACTTTGTTCATGTACAAGGCCAGAGCTACTATAAGGTGGTGATATGCTACAGTGTGCAGTTTGCTTTATGTTTGTTTTGTTCATTTGATTGACCCTGAAAAAACTGATTCCACCGCATCTCTTTATGACAGCATGTTGTCCTTTGGTTTCAGTTCCTGTAATGTCCGTAAGGTTAGTTTTAAAGAGATGTATGATTCTATTCAGTTCTAATTTTAGAAGAACAAACAATTGTTAAAGAATGCCCATTACTACTGGTTCTGATATGTAGAGGGATGGCATTTGTTCATTTGATTGCTAAAGCCAACATCTAAATAGTGAAGGACGTAACTGATAAATCATCACAAAAATTCCCGGCACAGCAAAGCGCGCATGTTCATCTAGATCCAAGCAGCTCTTTTCAGATCAATTAAGGAATCAATCTCATGATGGTTTATGCTTGATGCAGCGGAGGGTCATAGATTCACAGGTGTAAGGATCGGTACAATTGGGCCTCGCATTTTTTTTCCAGAATTGGGTGTGCGTACTCTCTAAACTGAATTGAGTGAGCTAAATTTGTGCATCTAAATTGTAGTCTGTAGCTTTATGTGTTACGTCTTAAGGTTCAAATTGAAGATTGCCTTTGGGAGTAGTTTTAGTTGGTAGAAGTTTCATTCTACAAATATGCACACATTATGTGCTTAATGTGTGGCATAAACATGATCATTTTTATGTTTAGAAACCAAATCACTGTCCACCCATTTTATTTCTTCATGACTATTTTGTGTTGAAATCAGATCACCGTTCACCTGTTCTGTGTATTGTTGTCTTTAATTTTTTTTGCCTATTCTCAATAAAATGCTCAGTTTCAGGATGTGATTTTCAGTTTTAGGCATTTGGTACTTTCGGCATCGAGAAAAAAATTGTTCCTCTGAGCGTGTACCTTCAAATGCAAAGTTCTGACTATGATTTCGCGTGCAACCACAGTGCCGTTGGCCGCTCTACCTACCGAGTGCCACCCCGCCGCCTCCTCCCACCCCCCACCTGGGACCTCACCGCCCGCTCCCCGCCCGGTACACCCACAACGCTTGAGTCTGAGCAGACGCCATTGGCCCGTGGGCACAGAAGCAGAGTCCAGGATGGTGATGGTGCCAAGGACTCTCGAACGTCGATTGATTGCATCGTTGCTGCCGTACCCATGGAGTGGCGCGGCTCCAACCACTCTGAGATGGTATTCCCCTCTCTTTCTTTCCTGTCAGAACTAAGAATCTTGTATCATCCTCTTTTCTAAAGAAAGTATAACCTGCTAGCTACCTGATGGGCACTGTCTCTGAACTTTTCAACCCCTTCAGTTCTGCCGATGCACTGTAGACTCTAACAATGGTGGAAAGGAATCAGATTCCAATGAAACTAGCACTACTGTGTTTTTCCACAGTTGCCTTTTTTGCTAAATTAACTAGCTTCTTCATGGTAGAGTAGGTACAAAGATACTCTCTGATGAATTTTATTGATATTGTGTAAAGTAGAAAGCCTGACACTACTACGTTGGTAACTGAGTTAACCAATCACAGAACTAGAAACAAGTAGGTGACAGGAAGATTTGTGGATTGTGAAACTTTTACTCAATCTTATCCCCAGGCCGCACAACATTTTCTTTAGCAAAGATGTCTCTGTTGCTGAGATTCTTACAGATGGCTGGGAGTCGGCGCAAAGTACATGGACACATTGGTGCTATATTTTAAAATTGTGAAACAGCATCCAAGCTACTTGTGAAGGTGTCAATTTCTGCATTGATAAAGATTCAATTATACTTCTGAATGTATTTTTTTCTGTTAGCTATCTGTACAAGAGAATGAACTTGAGAAATATTAATTTCTAGATAAATTTCTTTGGAAAGTGAAGCTTCCCCTGAAAATTAATGTTTTTCATGGCTGGTTTTGAAAAATAAACATACTTACTAAAGTCAATTTATTCAAACGATGTTTTGAGGGAGATAAAACCTGTCAATTACGTGGTAGAGATGAGATTATTGACCACTTAATTGCTGGTTGCTAAGTTGATCTAAACCATTTTGCAATGTGCATTGAACCCGAAAACTCTACCTGATACTGTTGTGACTTATTTAGCTCTTGGTTGTTGTATTATGTATTGTTCTGAAGGAGATTAGATCTTCAGAAGAAACTCCAATGCATCGAAGATTAAAAGAAAATCATGAAGACTCACATGCATATTGTTCACCAGACTCATCAATGGCATCATACAACTCGTAGAACCACCGACCTAATCACAAATCAGTCGCTGGGTGCATGCCGTAGCACTATCAGTTCCTTGCGGTGATCGTGGTTACTGTTTGTTTGTGGTGCAGTGTCGGGACCCCGATTCCAAATCACATCGATCTAGCCGGTAACACCTCATATCACTTTGCGGCCTCACGCACGGTATCCCCACGGGTGTCGCCTTACCCTGGCTCGGGACCGTTTGCGCCTTTTGGCTCGCGTATATGATTGTGTTGCTAGCATCCATATGACAGAGAACCCGGGCCGACATGGCTAGTCGTTAACCCAAAGCGACACTAACCTATGGGAACAGGCATACATGATTCATATCGAGCGTGTCGGTCAGCAGCGTGTGAATCCGGGCTATAGCACTGGGCTAACAGGACTCCGGGGAACCCGGGCTGTAGCAGGCTAGGCAGGACTCCGGTTGTCACCGCGTGATATTTCCCCGAAGGGACAGCCACAGGAACGAAGTGAAACACATGCCGGCCAGTCAAGTGTCCTGAGCAGTGGTGTTGGGCTAGCAGGATTCCGATGAACCGGGCTGTAGCGGACTACTATGGCTCAAGGAAGCACTAGACTACATTTCCCCATAAGAGAGACTGCCAAGGATAAACAACTAGATTGTCGGCTCCCACACATAGCAATACACGTCACACGTACGCATAACATGCAAGTATGTGCTGTACAACATGGCATCACAACATAACGCAAACTCATATAGATACAGGCTCAGAAGAGCCACATAGCATAAATACAAATAGGGGTCACATGACCCATCATTCAGAGCATACAAGCAACGGAAGCATTACATGTCTGAGTACAGACAACTACAAAAGAAAAGGGCTGAGAAGCCTGACTATCTACAAGACCCTCCCAAGGGTACAAGATCGTAGCTGAGGTAACAAGCTACTCGTCAAAGACCAAGCGGAACTACTAGTAAGACAGATGTCTCATCTGCAAAACATAAATAAAGCAAACGTGAGTACAAAGGTACTCAGCAAGACTTACATCAGATCCTATCATATATGCATCTGTATCAAGAAGGTAATGTGGGGTTTAGTTGCAGCAAGCCAGCTTTGACTCCGTGGCTATCCTGTTCTACGATAACGAGAAACTTCTTTGAGATGAGGCAGCGCACACGAGTCCACTAATCACCACATCAATACACTACTATGGATTC
Organism: Triticum monococcum; assembly: GCA_034509565.1. Classification (NCBI taxonomy): domain Eukaryota; kingdom Viridiplantae; phylum Streptophyta; class Magnoliopsida; order Poales; family Poaceae; genus Triticum; species Triticum monococcum. The sequence goes on along the minus strand of CM067843.1, from coordinate 744,028,176 downwards.
ATCCTCGTCTCCTTACGAGAAGGCCATCCATAACACTCACACTTGTTTTGAGCATTTTAGATTATCCACTTTAAGTTGTCTATGTACCATGTAAGCATCCAAGAAGTCCATAACCGAGGACACGGCTATTCGAATAGATCATGATAACCCTGCAGGGGTGTACTTCTTCACACACGCTCTCACCACTTATCACCATGTACACGTCATGTATCTCGGCAACCTTCAAGCGGAAGCCTGGCGAAGGTGTCGGCCACGACCTGACTAACCACGCAAGACTCTAGTCCAGGTCTATCACCTATTTGGGTTCCATCCGCAAGGAGATCCGGCCGGGGTGTCGCTCACGGCCCCAAATGATGTGAGCAAGGTTCCCAAGCCCACCATCCGGGTGCCACTTGGTACACCGTGCCACGTGTGCCTAGTCTGTCCCGAGCCCACCCTGCCGGGTGCCACTCGGTAGAAAAATAGCACTACCTACAAACACCAAAAACTATTTGCAACTCCTGGACAGAGCTCAAGGTGGTTAATAAGTCGAGAGAGCTTGGAGCGCCCGGAGCCCAATGTGTGGTAGTAGCTAGTCATTGGACAACTTACACAGAACTCAGTTCTTAAGGACGGTCCCAATGAGACAACCCACCATGTACTCCTACATGGCCTCTCACCGCTACCTTTATCAAATCGTGTTCACACGCTTAACTCTCAGCACCAGAACATATCTTAACACTCCAATTCATTCCCGATGAATCAGACCTGACATACTCTAAGCAATAGCAGGCAAAGCATGGTAGGAACAAAACATGGCTCAATCAACTCCTACACTTGCTAGTGGGTTTTAACTATTTACTGTGGCAATGACAGGTCATGTAGAGGAATGGGTTCAACTACCGCAGCATAAAGTAGCAGTTGAATCGTTGTTGCCCTAATGCAATAAATGAGAGCAGGAGCGAGAGAGTAGGATTGTATCGGAATGAACAAGGGGGGTTGCTTGCCTGGTAGATCAACAGGGGGGACACTGCTCCTCAGACAGGTACTCTCGAACACTCTCCGAAGCAGGACCTATCGAGAAGGACGGTGTCGGAAATCAAAACACAAGCATATGCAACATTATGATGCATGAACATGGTAATGATGTTATGATTGCAATAATGCATCTAGCAACCATTTAAATGAAGTCCATATGGACCAAGGGTTCATATGCAAACTCCATATTTAGCATTTAAAATGCATTATCATGTTTTCACTTATACAGTAGTATAAGTTGGTTGAACATGCATGAAAGTGGTACAGATGGATAGATTGAACTTTTTTGATAATTTTTCATATATAAATTATTTCAATCTGAGCTACGGTTGAATTTCTATGAATTTTTGAAGTTTTGAACATTTTCTAAAATTTCCTGAGTTAAATTAATTCCAGAAATCAATTATTACATCAGCTCTATGTCAGCATGATGTAAGCGAGTCAACGGGGCTGCCCAGGTCAAACCTGACCAGTGGGTCCCACTGGTCAGTGACCTAGTCAACTAACTAAGTTAGTTAGTCCTAACTAACTTGGCAGGGCCCACTAGTCAACGACCGTAGCAGCTAACCTAGTTAGTTAATTAGTGCTAACTAAGGTAATTAGTCGGGCAGGGCCCACAAGTCAGCGAGAGAGAGGGGGAGGTCAACTGGGCTGTGGGGGTCAACCCACGCCGGTCAAAGGTCAGCGGTCGCCGGCGAGTCCAGACACGGCGGAGCGCGTCGGGATCGCGCTACAGACCACAGTTTGGAGCGTGGTTGGGTCCTATGGAGAGCTGGGGCTGAGCCGCGTGTGTGGGTGGTGGAGCTGGACCAGATGGTCGCCGGAATCGACGCCGACGACGAGGTTTGCGGCGGCCGTGGTTCGGCCATCGATGAAAACGGAGCTACGGAGCACTAGGGGAGGGGATGGTGAGTGCATCGTGCTCCTATGGGTGCGCTGAGCGCGCTGATGAGCTCGGACGCGAGCGACTGCAGCTGTGGCCGCGGCGGCGCCATGGCCGACGGTGATGAGTTCTCGGGCTCAGTGGCGGGGCTAGTTAGAGCTTGAAATCGATGCGGGAAGGAGAGGGATTTGGAGCAGGTGCTCACTGGGAGTCACAGCAGCTGGTCGTCGGGCTCGGGGGTGACTTGACGGCGACGGATCGACGACAAAGAATGGCGGCAACCGAGGTTGAAGACGATGATGATGACATCGCTATGGCGTGCCCTGGCTCGCTTGGCTCGGTGGAGATGACGAAGACGACGTCGTGGAGCTCCTGGGCATGTCCAGGGGGCGAGGGGGAGGCAGTGGCTGCGGCAACAGCGAGCGGCGGCGACGGCAGCGCTCAGGCGCGGTGAGAGAGAGCGAGGGAGAGGAGGGGATGAGCACGGGGGAAGAGTGAGAGAGGTGCGGGGCGGCGCGTGGCGTCGCACGAGGCAACCAGGCGACGAGGGGAGAGACAGGCAGGCAGGAGGTGGCCGGGCGCGTGGCTGCACGCGCCGGGCGCGTGCCCCTGTCCTCCTGGCGCGAGGAAGGCGACGACTGGCACTGCCAGTCGGCTGGGCCGGCCTGTTGGCCACTGGGCCAGGCCAGGCTGCACAGGGAGGTAAGCACAGGTGGGTTTTTTTACCATTTCTGTTTCTTTTCTACTTATCTGACATTTGTTCTGATTTAGTAATAATACTAAATCAATTTATTTTATTCTATAATTTTTTGTAGGGACTAGTTGGACCACTCCAAAGCCCCTCACCAAAATTCAGAAATATTGGACAATATTTTGTATATATAAAAATATTTATCCAATGCAAATAATTACTGGATTAATTCCAAATGGCCAAAATAAATATTTATGAGCTCCTGAAAAATATTTGTTAGAATTTTAACTCTGACCAATATTTTCAGAGAGCAACATGAACATTTTCTTGGACCCTTTTGGAGCAATTTTTATCTGGGTTATCTCCAGAAATAATTCTGAGGGTTTCACAAATCCCCATTTCAAATTTAAATGGAATTTAAACATGATGCACAAATGGCTAGCTGGTCTAGGTCATACCAGAACTAGGGATGTGACAACTCGCCCCCACTCGAAGAAATCTCGTCCCGAGATTCAGGGGTTGGCGGAAAGAAAGCAGGGTACTCAAGTCGAAGACGATCTTCACGCTCCCAAGTAGCTTCTCTCTCGGAATGATGAGACCACTGAACCTTGAGAAACTTGATGTTATGACGTCGGGTGACACGCTCTGCTTGATCAAGGATGCGAACAGGTTACTCTTGATATGTGAGGTTATCTTGGAGATCAAGCGTTTCGTGGTCCACTCCGCGGATGGGATCCGAGAAGCAACGCCTGAGTTGAGAGACGTGGAAGACATCATGAACTCGAGAAAGATGTGGTGGTAGTTCCAACTGGTAGGCAACCTCTCCTCGTTTAGCGAGAATGAGAAAGGGACCAATGTAACAAGGAGCCAACTTGCCCTTGACACCGAATCGATGGGTACCCTTCAAAGGGGTAACCCGAAGGTAAGCTTTGTCGCCAATTTCATAAGCCACTTCCTTATGACTACGGTCATACTGGCTCTTTTGACAAGATTGGGCTGTTTTCAAATTCTCACGAACGATGCGAACTTGCTCTTCTGCCTCCGGGATCATATCCGTGTTGGGGAACGTAGTAATTTCAAAATTTTCCTACGCACACGCAAGATCATGGTGATGCATAGCAACGAGAGGGGAGAGTGTTGTCTACGTACCCACGCAGACCGACTGCGGAAGCGTTGACACAACGTAGAGGAAGTAGTCGTACGCCTTCCCGATCCGACCGATCCAAGCACCGTTACTCCGGCACCTCCGAGTTCTTAGTGAAGGAAATATGCCCTAGAGGCAATAATAAAGTTATTATTTATTTCCTTATATCATGATAAATGTTTATTATTCATGCTAGAATTGTATTAACCGGAAACATAATATATGTGTGAATACATAGACAAACAGAGTGTCACTAGTATGCCTCTACTTGACTAGCTCGTTAATCAAAGATGGTTATGTTTCCTAACCATGAACAAAGAGTTGTTATTTGATTAACGAGGTCACATCATTAGTTGAATGATCTGATTGACATGACCCATTCCATTAGCTTAGCACCCGATCGTTTAGTATGTTGCTATTGCTTTCTTCATGACTTATACATGTTCCTATGACTATGAGATTATGCAACTCCCGTTTACCGGAGGAACACTTTGGGTACTACCAAACGTCACAACGTAACTGGGTGATTATAAAGGAGTACTACAGGTGTCTCCAAAGGTAGATGTTGGGTTGGCGTATTTCGAGAATAGGATTTGTCACTCCGATTGTCGGAGAGGTATCTCTGGGCCCTCTCGGTAATACACATCACATAAGCCTTGCAAGCATTATAACTAAGATGTTAGTTGTGAGATGATGTATTACGGAACGAGTAAAGAGACTTGCCAATAACGAGATTGAACTAGGTATTGGATACCGACGATCGAATCTCGGGCAAGTAACATACCGATGACAAAGGGAACAACGTATGTTGTTATGCGGTCTGACCGATAAAGATCTTCGTAGAATATGTAGGAGCCAATATGGGCATCCAGGTCCCGCTATTGGTTATTGACCGGAGACGTGTCTCGGTCATGTCTACATTGTTCTCGAACCGTAGGGTCCGCACGCTTAACGTTACGATGATAGTTATTATGAGTTTATGCATTTTGATGTACCGAAGGTTGTTCGGAGTCCCGGATGTGATCACGGACATGACGAGGAGTCTCGAAATGGTCGAGACGTAAAGATTGATATATTGGAAGCCTATGTTTGGACATCGGAAGTGTTCCGGGTGAAATCGGGATTTTACCGGTTTACCGGGAGGGTTACCGGAACCCCCCGGGAGCCAAATGGGCCAACATGGGCCTTAGTGGAAAGGTGAGAGGGCAGCCCACATAGGGCTGCGCCTCTCCCCTCTCCCTAGTCCTATTAGGACTAGGAGAGGGGCCGGCCACCCTCTCTCTCTCTCTCCCTTTGGGGAATCCTATTAGGAATAGGATTGGGGGGAGGAGTCCTACTCCCCGTAGGAGTAGGACTCCTCCTGCGCCTCCTAGCTTGGCCGGCCAGCCCTCCCCCTCTCATCCTTTATATACGGGGGCAGGGGACACCCCATGACACACAAGTTGATCCTTGAGATCGTTCCTTAGCCGTGTGCGGTGCCCCCTGCCACCAAATTCCACCTCGATCATACCGTTGGAGTGCTTAGGAGAAGCCCTGCGTCGGTAGTACATCAAGATCGTCACCATGCCGTCGTGCTGACCGAATTCCTCCCCGAAGCTTTGCTGGATCGGAGCCCGGGGATCGTCATCGAGCTGTACGTGTGCTAAGAACTCGGAGGTGCCGGAGTAACGGTGCTTGGATCGGTCGGATCGGGAAGAAGACGTACGACTACTTCCTCTACGTTGTGTGATCGCTTCCGCAGTCGGTCTGCGTTGGTACGTAGACAACACTCTCCCCCTCGTTGCTGTGCATCACCATGATCTTGCGTGTGCGTAGGAAATTTTTTGAAATTACTACGTTCCCCAACAGTGGCATCCGAGCCTAGGTTTTATGGTTTGATGTTATTTGCACGAGTAGAACACAAGTGAGTTGTGGGCGATACAAGTCATACTGCCTACCAGCATGTCATACTTTGGTTCGGCGGTATTGTTGGACGAGACGATCCGGACCAACCTTACGCGTACTCTTACGCGAGACCGGTTCCCTCGACGTGCTTTGCACATAGATGGCTTGCGGAAGACTGTCTCTCCAACTTTAGTTGAACCAAGTGTGGCTACGCCCGATCCTTGAGAAGGTTAAAACGGAGTCTATTTGACGAACTATCGTTGTGGTTTTGATGCGTAGGTGAGATGAGTTCTTACTTAAGCCCGTAGCAGCCACGAAAAACTTGCAACAACAAAGTAGAGGACGTCTAACTTGTTTTTGCAGGGCATGTTGTGATGTGATATGGTCAAGGCATGATGCTGATTTTATTGTATGAGATGATCATGTTTTGTAACCAAGTTATCGGCAACTGGCAGGAGCCATATGGTTGTCGCTTTATTGTATGCAATGCAATCGCGATGTAATGCTTTACTTTATTACTAAGCGGTAGTGATAGTCGTGGAAGCATAAGATTGGCGAGACGACAACGATGCTACGATGGAGATCAAGGTGTCGCGCCGGTGACAATGGTGATCATGACGGTGCTTCGGAGATGGAGATCACAAGCACAAGATGATGATGGCCATATCATATCACTTATATTGATTGCATGTGATGTTTATCTTTTTATGCATCTTATCTTGCTTTGATTGACGGTAGCATTATAAGATGATCTCTCACTAAATTATCAAGAAGTGTTCTCCCTGAGTATGCACCGTTGCCAAAGTTCGTCGTGCCCAGACACCACGTGATGATCGGGTGTGATAAGCTCTACGTCCAAATACAACGGGTGCAAAACAGTTGCACACGCGGAATACTCAGGTTATACTTGACGAGCCAAGCATATACAGATATGGCCTCGGAACACGGAGACCGAAAGGTCGAGCGTGAATCATATAGTAGATATGATCAACATAACGATGTTCACCATTGAAAACTACTCCATCTCACGTGATGATCGGTTATGGTTTAGTTGATTTGGATCACGTGATCACTTAGAGGATTAGAGGGATGTCTATCTAAGTGAGAGTTCTTAAGTAATATGATTAAATTGAACTTAAATTTATCATGAACTTAGTCCTGGTAGTATTTTGCAAATTATGTTGTAGATCAATAGCTCGCGTTGTTGCTTCCCTATGTTTATTTTGATATGTTCCTAGAGAAAATTGTGTTGAAAGATGTTAGTAGCAATGATGCGGATTGGATCCGTGATCTGAGGTTTATCCTCATTGCTGCACAGAAAAATTATGTCCTTGATGCACCGCTAGGTGACAGACCTATTGCAGGAGCAGATGCAGACGTTATGAACGTTTGGCTAGCTCAATATGATGACTACTTGATAGTTTAGTGCGCCATGCTTAATAGCTTAGAATCGGAACTTCAAAGACGTTTTGAACGTCATGGAACGTATGAGATGTTCCAGGAGTTGAAGTTAATATTTCAAGCAAATACCCGAGTTGAGAGATATGAAGTCTCCAACAAGTTCTATAGCTAAAAGATGGAGGAGAATCGCTCAACTAGTGAGCATGTGCTCAGATTGTCTGGGTACTACAATCGCTTGAATCAAGTGGGAGTTAATCTTCCAGATAAGATAGTGATTGACAGAATTCTCTAGTCACCATCACCAAGTTAGTAGAACTTCGTGATGAACTATAATATGCAAGGGATAACGGAAACAACTCCCAAGCTCTTCGTGATGCTGAAATCAACGAAGGTAGAAATCAAGAAAACATCAAGTGTTGATGGTTGACAAGATCACTAGTTTCAAGAAAAGGGCAAAGGGAAGAAGGGGAACTTCAAGAAGAACAGCAAGCAAGTTGCTGCTCAAGTGAAGAAGTCCAAGTCTGATTCTAAACCTGAGACTAAGTGCTTCTACTACAAAGGGACTGGTCACTGGAAGCGGAACTGCCCCAAGTGATTGGCGGATAAGAAGGATGGCAAAGTGAACATAAGTGTATTTGATATACATGTTATTGATGTGTACTTTACTAGTGTTTATAGCAAACCCTTAGTATTTGATACTAGTTCAGTTGCTAAGTTTAGTAACTCGAAACGGGAGTTGCAGAATAAACAGAGACTAGTTAAGGGTGAAGTGACGATGTGTGTTGGAAGTGGTTCCAAGATTGATATGATCATCATCGCACACTCCCTATACTTTCGGGATTAGTGAACCTAAATAACTGTTATTTGGTGTTTGCGTTGAACATGAATATGATTTGATCATGTTTATTGTAATACGGTTATTCATTTAAGTAAAAGAATAAATTGTTGTTCTGTTTACATGAATAAAACCTTATATGGTTACACACCCAATGAAAATAGTTCATTGGATCTCGATCTTAATAATACACATATTCATAATATTGAAACCAAAAGATGCAATGTTAATAATGATAGTGCAACTTATTTGTAGCACTGCTGTTTAGGTCATATTGGTGTAAAGCGCATGAAGAAACTCCATGCTGATGGGCTTTCGGAATCACTTGATTATGAATCACTTGATGCTTGCGAACCATGCCTTTTGGGCAAGATGACTAAAACGCCGTTCTCCGGAACAATGGAGCGAGAAAAGATTTGTTGGAAATCATACATACTGATGTATGTGGTCCGATGAATATTGAGGCTCGCGACAGGTATCATTATTTTCTGATCTTCACAAATGATTTGAGCAGATATGAGTATATCTACTTGATGAAACATAAGTCTGAAACATTTGAAAAGTTCAAAGAATTTCAGAGTGAAGTGAAAAACATCGTGACAAGAAAATAAAGTTTCTACGATCTGATCGCGGAGACAAATATTTGAGTTACGAGTTTGGTCTTCAGTTAAAACAATGTGAAATAGTTTCACTACTCACGCCACCTGGAACACCACATCATAATGGTGTGTCCAAATGTCATAACCGTACTTTATTGGATATAGTGCAATCTATGATGTTTCTTACCGATTTACCACTATCGTTTTGGGGTTATGCATGAGAGACAGCTGCATTCACGTTAAAAAAGGGGCACCATCTATATCCGTCGAGACGACGCCTTATGAACTATGGTTTGGCAAGAAACCAAAGTTGTCGTTTCTTAAAGTTTGGGGTTGCGATGCTTATATGAAAAAGTTTCATCCTGATAAGCTCAAACTCAAATCGGAGAAGTGCGTCTTCATAGGATATCCAAAGGAAACTATTGGATACACCTTCTATCACAGATCCGAAGGCAAGACTTTTGTTGCTAAAATTCGGAAACTTTCTGGAGAAGGAGTTTCTCTCGAAAGAAGTGAGTGGGAGGAAAGTAGAACTTGACGAGGTAACTGTACCCGCTCCCTTATTAGAAGGTAGTACATCACAGAAAACTGTTTCTGCGACACCTACACCAATAAGTGAGGAAGTTAATGATAATGATCATGAAACTTCAGAACAAGATACTACTGAACCTCGTAGATCAACCAGAGTAAGATCCGCGCCAGAGTGGTACGGTAATCCTGTTCTGGAAGTCATGCTACTAGATCATGATGATCCTACGAACTATGAAGAAGCGATGGTGAGCCCAGATTCCGCAAAGTGGCTTGAAGCCATGAAATCTGAGATATGATCCATGTATGAGAACAAAGTATGGACTTTGGTTGACTTGCCCGATGATCGGCAAGCCATAGAAAATAAATGGATCTTCAAGAGGAAGACGGACGCTGATAGTAGTGTTACTATCTACAAAGCTAGAATTGTCGCAAAAGGTTTTCGACAAGTTCAAGGTGTTGACTACGATGAGATTTTCTCACTCGTATCTATGCTTAAGTCTGTCCGAATCATGTTAGCAATTGCCGCATTTTATGAAATCTGGCAAATGGATAAACAAAACTGCATTCCTTAATGGATTTCTTAAAGAAGAGTTGTATATGATGCAACCAGTAGGTTTTGTTAATCCTAAAGGTGCTAACAAAATATGCAAGCTCCAGCGATTCATCTATGGACTGGTGCAAGCATCTCAGAGTTGGAATACACGCTTTGATAAGTTGATCAAAGCATATAGTTTTATACAGACTTGCGGTGAAGCCTGTATTTACGAGAAAGTGAGTGGGAGCACTACAGCATTTCTGATAAGTATATGTGAATGACATATTGTTGATCGGAAATAATGTAGAATTATTCTGTAAAGCATAAAAGAAGTGTTTGAAAGGAGTTTTTCAAAGAAAGACTTCGGTAAAGCTGCTTACATATTGAGCTTCAAGATCTATAGAGATAGATCAAGACGCTTGATAAGTTTTTCAATAAGTACATACCTTGACAAGATTTTGAAGTAGTTCAAAATGGAACAGTCAAAGAAAAAGTTTCTTGCCTGTGTTACAAGGTGTGAAGTTGAGTAAAGACTCAAAGCCCGACCACGGCAGAAGATAGAAAGAGAATGAAAGTCATTCCCTATGCCTCATTCATAGGTTCTATAAAGTATGCCATGCTGTGTACCTGATCTATTGTATACCCTGCACTGATTTGGCAAGGGAGTACAATAGTGATCTAGGAGTAGATCATTGGACAGCGGTCAGAATTATCCTTAGTGAAATAAGGATATGTTTCTCAGTTATGGACGTGACAAAAAGGTTCGTCGTAAAGGGTTACGTCGATGCAAGTTTTTGACACTGATCCAGATGAATCTAAAGTCTCAATCTGGATACATATTGAAAGTGGGAGCAATTAGCTAGAGTAGCTCCGTGTAGAGCATTGTAGACATAGAACTTGCAAAATACTTACGGATCTGAATGTGACAGACCCGTTGACTAAAATTATCTCACAAGCAAAACATGATCACACCTTGGTACTCTTTGGGTGTTAATCACATAGAGATGTGAACTAGATTACTGACTCTAGTAAACCCTTTGAGTGTTGGTCACATGACGATGTGAACTATGGGTGTTAATCACATGGTGATGTGAACTATTGCTGTTAAATCACATGGCGATGTGAACTAGATTATTGACTCTAGTGCAAGTGGGAGACTGAAGGAAATATGCCCTAGAGGCAATAATAAAGTTATTATTTATTTCCTTATATCATGATAAATGTTTATTATTCATGCTAGAATTGTATTAACCGGAAACATAATACATGTGTGAATACATAGACAAACAGAGTATCACTAGTATGCCTCTACTTGACTAGCTCGTTAATCAAAGATGGTTATGTTTCCTAACCATGAACAAAGAGTTGTTATTTGATTAACGAGGTCACATCATTAGTTGAATGATCTGATTGACATGACCCATTCCATTAGCTTAGCACCCGATAGTTTAGTATGTTGCTATTGCTTTCTTCATGACTTATACATGTTCCTATGACTATGAGATTATGCAACTCCCATTTACCGGAGGAACACTTTGGGTACTACCAAACGTCACAACGTAACTGGGTGATTATAAAGGAGTACTACAGGTGTCTCCAAAGGTAGATGTTGGGTTGGCGTATTTCGAGAATAGGATTTGTCACTCCGATTGTCGGAGAGGTATCTCTGGGCCCTCTCGGTAATACACATCACATAAGCCTTGCAAGCATTATAACTAAGATGTTAGTTGTGAGATGATGTATTACGGAACGAGTAAAGAGACTTGCCAGTAACGAGATTGAACTAGGTATTGGATACCGACGATCGAATCTCGGGCAAGTAACATACCGATGACAAAGGGAACAACGTATGTTGTTATGCGGTCTGACCGATAAAGATCTTCGTAGAATATGTAGGAGCCAATATGGACATCCAGGTCCCGCTATTGGTTATTGACCGGAGACGTGTCTCGGTCATGTCTACATTGTTCTCGAACCGTAGGGTCCGCACGCTTAACGTTACGATGACAGTTATTATGAGTTTATGCATTTTGATGTACCGAAGGTTGTTCGGAGTCCCGGATGTGATCACGGACATGATGAGGAGTCTCGAAATGGTCGAGACGTAAAGATTGATATATTGGAAGCCTATGTTTGGACATCGGAAGTGTTCCGGGTGAAATCGGGATTTTACCGGTTTACCGGGAGGGTTACCGGAACCCCCCGGGAGCCAAATGGGCCAACATGGGCCTTAGTGGAAAGGTGAGAGGGCAGCCCACATAGGGCTGCGCCTCCCCCCTCTCCCTAGTCCTATTAGGACTAGGAGAGGGGCCGGCCACCCTCTCTCTCTCTCTCCCCCTTTGGGGAATCCTATTAGGAATAGGATTGGGGGGAGGAGTCCTACTCCCGGTAGGAGTAGGACTCCTCCTGCGCCTCCTAGCTTGGCCGGCCAGCCCTCCCCCTCTCATCCTTTATATACGGGGGCAGGGGACACCCCATGACACACAAGTTGATCCTTGAGATCGTTCCTTAGCTGTGTGCGGTGCCCCCTGCCACCAAATTCCACCTCGATCATACCGTTGGAGTGCTTAGGCGAAGCCCTGCGTCGGTAGTACATCAAGATCGTCACCACGCCGTCGTGCTAACGGAATTCCTCCCCGAAGCTTTGCTGGATCGGAGCCCGGGGATCGTCATCAAGCTGTACGTGTGCTAAGAACTCGGAGGTGCCGGAGTAACGGTGCTTGGATCGGTCGGATCGGGAAGAAGACGTACGACTACTTCCTCTACGTTGTGTGATCGCTTCCGCAGTCGGTCTGCGTTGGTACGTAGACAACACTCTCCCCCTCGTTGCTGTGCATCACCATGATCTTGCGTGTGCGTAGGAAATTTTTTGAAATTACTACGTTCCCCAACACTTAGCACACGTACGACTCGATGACGATCCCCGGGCTCTGATCCAGCAAAGCTTCGGGGAGGAGTTCCGTCAGCACGACGGCGTGGTGACGATCTTGATGTTCTACCGACGCAGGGCTTCGCCTAAGCACTACAACGATATGATCGAGGTGGAATATGGTGGCAGGAGGCACCGCACACGGCTAAGGAACGATCTCAATGATCAACTTGTGTGTGTCCTAGGGTGCCCCCTTGCCCCCGTATATAAAGGATCCAAGGGGGAGGGGCTGGCCGGCCAAGGAGGGCGCGCCAGGAGAGGGAGTAGGATTCCCCCTCCAATCCTAGTTGGAATAGGATTCCTCGAGGGGGGAAGAGAGAGAGGGGGCCTGCCACCTCTCCTAGTCCTAATAGGACTAGGGGAGGGGGGAGGCGCGTGGCCACCTTGGGCTGCCCCTTTCTCCTTTCCACTAAAGCCCACTAAGGCCCATATAGTTCCCGGGGGGTTCCGGTAACCTTCCGGTACTCCGGTAAAATCCCGATTTTACCCGGAACACTTCCGATATCCAAACATAGGCTTCCAATATATCAATCTTTATGTCTCGACCATTTCGAGACTCCTCGTCATGTCCGTGATCACATCCGGGACTCTGAACAACCTTTGGTACATCAAAATGCATAAACTCATAACAACAGTCATCGTAACGTTAAGCGTGCGGACCCTACGATTCGAGAACAATGTAGACATGACCGAGACACGTCTCTGGTCAATAACCAATAGCGGGACCTGGATGCCCATATTGGCTCCTACATATTCTACGAAGATCTTTACCGGTCAGACCGCATAACAACATACGTTGTTCCCTTTGTCATCGGTATGTTACTTGCCCGAGATTCGATCGTCAGTATCCAATACCTAGTTCAATCTCGTTACCGGCAAGTCTCTTTACTCGTTCCGTAATACATCATCTCACAACTAACATATTAGTTGCAGTGCTTGCAAGGCTTATGTGATGTGCATTACCGAGAGGGCCCAGAGATACCTCTCCGACAATCGGAGTGACAAATCCTAATCTCGAAATACGCCAACCCAACATCTACCTTTGGAGACACCTGTAGTACTCCTTTATAATCATCCAGTTACGTTGTGACATTTGGCAGCACCCAAAGTGTTCCTCCGGCAAACGGGGGTTGCATAATCTCATAGTCACAGGAACATGTATAAGTCATGAAGAAAGCAATAGCAACATACTAAACGATCGGGTGCTAAGCTAATTGAATGGGTCATGTCAATCAGATCATTCAACTAATGATGTGATCCCATTAATCAAATAACAACTCTTTGTTCATGGTTAGGAAAGATAACCATCTTTGATTAACGAGCTAGTCAAGTAGAGGCATACTAGTGACACTCTGTTTGTTTATGTATTCACACATGTATTATGTTTCCGGTTAATACAATTCTAGCATTAATAATAAACATTTATCATGATATAAGGAAATAAATAATAACTTTATTATTGCCTCTAGGGCATATTTCCTTCAATCCGGTCCAAAGAATTGTCTTTCACCGGTTTCTGACCAGTTGAAAGGTGTTCGACATCTTCGTCCATACAGAATCTCGAAGGGTGCTTTCTTAAGACTGGATTGGTAGCTATTGTTATAAGCGAACTCGGCAAAGGGAAGACATTTCTCCCAATCCATACCGAATGAGATAACGCAAGCTCTAAGCATGTCTTCGAGAATTTGGTTGACCCTTTCCACCTGACCACTTGATTGAGGGTGGAAAGTGGTACCGAAGGAAATATGGGTGCCCATGGCAGTTTGGAAACTCTCCCAGAAATGAGAAGTGAAAAGACTACCACGGTCTGAATTGATCTCTAGTGGAACACCATGAAGTGACACTATTCGAGAAATATATAAGTCAGCGAGCTGACTAGCGGTGATACTCTCTCGAACAGGTAGGAAGTGAGCCACTTTGGAAAGACGATCAATGACTACGAAGATAGCGTTATTCCCTTTCTTGGTCCTGGGAAAGCCGGTGATGAAGTCCATACCAACTTTATCCCATTTCCACTCAGGAATAGCTAAAGGTTGAAGGGTGCCAGCAGGTCTCTGATGCTCTGCCTTCACGCGACGACAAACGTCACAGTTAGCAATAAACTGGGCGATTTCTCTCTTCATCCTAGTCCACCAGAACCTCTGGCGTAGGTCCTGATACATCTTAGTACTACCGGGATGAATCGTGAGAGGAGATTCATGCGCCTCCTTAAGGATTAATTGTCGAAGATGTTGATTCTTGGGAACCACCAAGCAACTCTCAAAGAAAACAACACCACGATCATCTATAGAGAAACTACCACCAACTCCCTTGTTAATGTTTCTCTTGATCCGGGAAATTCCCGTATCCTGCTTCTGAGCAGAGATGATTTGATCCACAAGAGTAGGTTTCGCCACCAAGGTAGAAAGGAATCCGTGAGGAGCAATGTGAAGGTTAAGTTTGCATAATTCGTCATGGAGAAGTGGTTGGCCCTGCTGCAACATGAGATTGTTGCAATAGGACTTACGACTTAGCGCATCAGCCATGACATTCCCCTTGCCTGGGGTGTAGGTAATCCCTAAGTCGTAATCTGAGATCAACTCCAACCAACGTCTTTGCCTAAGGTTCAAATCTGGTTGGGTGAAGATATACTTGAGACTCTGGTGATCGGTGTAAATCTCGCAACGTTTACCAAGAAGGTAATGTCGCCAGGTCTTAAGTGCATAGACTACGGCTGCAAGCTCTAGATCATGTGTAGGATAATTCTCCTCATGTGGATGCAACTGTCGAGATGCATAGGCAATCACATGGCGATCTTGCATAAGAATGCAACCTAGTCCCTGTCGTGAGGCATCACAATAGATAACAAAGTCCTTAGTGAAGTCCGGTGGCACAAGTATGGGAGCAGAAGTCAGACGTCTTTTCAGTTCCTGAAAACTGTGCTCACACTGTGGGGACCACTCAAACTTTTTATCTTTCTTGAGAAGTTCCGTGAGAGGTTTGGCCACTTTGGAGAAGTTCTCAATGAATCGGCGACAATAACTGGCTAGACCAAGGAAACTCCTAACTTGCTTAACTGTTTCAGGCGGAGTCCAATCAAGAACGGCCTAAACTCTTTCGGGATTGACAGCAATGCCCTTACCAGAGATTACGTGGCCGAGATAGGTCACTTCTGGCAACCAAAATATGCACTTGGAGAACTTGGCATAAAGGCGGTGCTCTCTGAGTTTTCTAGCACAAGTCTAAGATGTTCGGCATGATCTTCCTCGTTCTTCGAGTAAATAAGAATATCATCGAGGTAAACCATGACGAACTTATCTAAGTACTCCATGAAGATCGAGTTCATCAAGCGAGAGAAAGTAGCTAGAGCATTAGTTAGACCGAAGGACATGACAGTGTACTCATACTGGCCATAACGAGTGACAAAAGCCGTCTTAGGAATGTCCCCATTTCTGATCTTGATTTGGTGGTATCCTAACCTCAAATCCATCTTGGAAAAGATTGAGGATCCAGCGAGCTGATCATACAAGTCGTTGATCCTGAGGAGCGGATACTTGTTCTTTATCGTGACCAAATTAACGGGACGATAATCTACAACCATCCGGTCCGTACCATCCTTCTTCTTGACGAAGAGGACGGGGCAAGCCCAGAGAGAAGAACTAGGACGGATGAAACCCTTTTGCAAGGATTCATCGAGTTGTTTCTTAAGCTCAGCTAGTTCTAAGGGTGCCATCTTGTAAGGTCTCCTAGAGATTGGAGTGGTTCCTGGGATAAGATCTATAACAAATTCTACATCTCTGTCAGGTGGAATACCTGGCAGTTCCTCTGGAAAAACATCCAGAAAGTCACAGACTACCGGGATATCTTCAAGGTCTGGAAGAGGGTTGGCATTAAGAGAATAGAGCTGACGCTTTGCAACTCTGGTGGAGACAATGACTATCCTGCCAGATGGGTGTGTAAGCTGAACAGACCTTGTGTAACAATCAATCTTGGCATGATGAGCTTTCATCCAGTCCATACCCAAGATGATGTTAATATCTGTAGACTTGAGGGCTATAAGTGATGCAAGGAATACAAGTCTGTCAACAAGGATTTCATTACCATGGCTTACACTAGAAGTTTGCCATTTGGATCCAGGAGTTTGAATTACTAGTGGAGAGGGCATATCACAAAAGGATATGTTGTGCAAGCTGGCATAACTTTCAGAAATGAAGGAATGAGATGCTCCGGTATCAAACAGAACCAAAGCTGGATGACAGTTGACAAGGAGTGTACCAAGAACGACATCCGGATCATCATGAGTGTCTTTAGTTGAGACGTGATGCACACATCCACGTTCAGTGGGAGCTGACTTGACACTAATCATCTTGCGTGATGGCTTACCACGGCCAACAGACTTCTCAGGCTGGGGTGGAGCATAGTTGGTTTGAGAGCAGTCACGTGCATAGTGTCCTGGCTCTCCGCATGTGAAGCAAGTCCCTGAGGTAGGACGTGGACCCGCATTGACAAGCGGTCTACCGATAGGCCTAGGTGGAGCATACGGTTGAACTGGGTGAGGCGCCAGATAAGAGGGCCTCGGTGAGTAACCGGGTGGAAGAGCGGAGTTCGGAACCCAAATCCGGCGCTTCTGCGAAGTAGAACCGGAGGAAGAAATCAAATCACGGGTGTGCTTACGAGACTCCTCGTATGTGAGTTGAGCTGTCTCTGCATTAATGGCCTTGTTCACAAGAGCCTGGAATGTATTGCAATGGTGCAAGTGGAGATCACGACGCAACTTGGGGTTGAGACCCTTCCGGAACCTAGCCTGCTTCTTGGCGTCTGTGGACACTTCTTCTGTAGCATAGCGGGCGAGGTTCTCAAACTCTCTACTGTAAGCATCAACAACCATCTTACCCTGTGTGAAACTACAGAACTATTTTCTCTTGCGATCAATGAGAGCCTGAGGAATGTGATGCTCGCGAAAAGCCTCAGTGAAATCCTTCCAGGTAGGTATCTGGCCAGCTGGAAGCATAGCCTCATAGTTCTGCCACCAAAGACTAGCAGGACCTTCCAGGTGATATGCAGCATAGGTGACCTTGTCACCTTCAGCTACGCTCGCGGAACACAGCTTGTGAGTAATACTACGGAGCCAGTCATCTACATCGAGTGGTTCAATGCAATGATGGAAGGTAGGTGGTTTCAGACCGATGAAGTCATGGATGGACACTGAAGGAAATATGCCCTAGAGGCAATAATAAAGTTATTACTTATTTCCTTATATCATGATAAATGTTTATTATTCATGCTCGAATTGTATTAACCAGGAAACATAATACATGTGTGAATACATAGACAAACATAGTGTCACTAGTATGCCTCTACTTGACTAGCTCGTTAATCAAAGATGGTTATGTTTCCTAACCATGAACAAAGAGTTGTTATTTGATTAACGAGGTCACATCATTAGTTGAATGATCTGATTGACATGACCCATTCCATTAGCTTAGCACCCGATCGTTTAGTATGTTGCTATTGCTTTCTTCATGACTTATACATGTTCCTATAACTATGAGATTATGCAACTCCCGTTTACCGGAAGAACACTTTGGGTGCTACCAAACGTCACAACGTAACTGGGTGATTATAAAGGAGTACTACAGGTGTCTCCAATGGTAGATGTTGGGTTGGCGTATTTCGAGATTAGGGTTTGTCACTCCGAGTGTCGGAGAGGTATCTCTGGGCCCTCTTGGTAATGCACATCACATAAGCCTTGCAAGCACTGCAACTAATATGTTAGTTGTTAGATGATATATTATGGAACGAGTAAAGAGACTTGCCAGTAACGAGATTGAACTAGGTATTGGATACCGACGATCGAATCTCGGGCAAGTAACATACCGATGACAAAGGGAACAACGTATGTTGTTATGCCGTCTGACCGATAAAGATCTTCGTAGAATATGTAGGAGCCAATATGGGCATCCAGGTCCCGCTATTAGTTATTGACCGGAGACGTGTCTCGGTCATGTCTGCATTGTTCTCGAACCGTAGGGTCCGCACGCTTAACGCTACGATGACAGTAATTATGAGTTTATGCATTTTGATGTACCAAAGTTAGTTCGGAGTCCCGGATGTGATCACGGACATGACGAGGAGTCTCGAAATGGTCGAGACATAAAGATTGATATATTGGAAGCCTATATTTGGACATCGGAATTGTTCCGGGTGAAATCGGCATTTTACCGGAGTACCGGGGGGGGGGGGGTTACCGGAACCCCCCGGGGGTTATTGGGCCAACATGGGCCTTAAGGGAGAAGAGGAGAGGAGGCAAGAGGTGGCCGCGCGCCCCTCCCCTTCCTAGTCCGAATAGGACAAGGGAAGGGGGCCGGCGCCCCCCCCCCTTTCCGTCCTCTCTTCCTCCTATTCTCCCCCTTCTCTCCTAGTCCAACTAGGAGTCCTACTCCCGGTGGGAGTAGGACTCCCCTTGGCGCGCCACACCTTGGCCGGCCGCCTCCTCCCCTTGCTCCTTTATATACGGGGGCATGGGGCACCCCATAGACACACAAGTTGATCCTTGAGATCGTTCCTTATCCATGTGCGGTGCCCCTGCCACCAAATTCCACCTCGATCATACCGTTGTAGTGCTTAGGCGAAGCCCTGCATCGGTAGTACATCAAGATCGTCACCACGCCGTCGTGCTGACGGAACTCCTCCCCGAAGCTTTGCTGGATCGGAGCCCGGGGATCGTCATCGAGCTGTACGTGTGTTAAGAACTCGGAGGTGCCGGAGTAACGGTGCTTGGATCGGTCGGATCGGGAAGAAGACGTACGACTACTTCCTCCACGTTGTGTGATCACTTCCGCAGTTGGTCTGCGTTGGTACGTAGACAACACTCTCCCCCTCGTTACTGTGCATCACCATGATCTTGCGTGTGCGTAGGAAATTTTTTGAAATTGCTACGTTCCCCAACAGTGGCATCCGAGCCTAGGTTTTATGGTTTGATGTTATTTGCACGAGTAGAACACAGGTGAGTTGTGGGCGATACAAGTCATACTGCCTACCAGCATGTCATACTTTGGTTCGGCGGTATTGTTGGACGAGACGATCCGGACCAACCTTACGCGTACTCTTACGCGAGACCGGTTCCCTCGACGTGCTTTGCACATAGATGGCTTGCGGAAGACTGTCTCTCCAACTTTAGTTGAACCAAGTATGGCTACGCCCGGTCCTTGAGAAGGTTAAAACGGAGTCTATTTGACGAACTATCATTGTGGTTTTGATGCGTAGGTGAGATGCGTTCTTACTTAAGCCCGTAGTAGCCACGTAAAACTTGCAACAACAAAGTAGAGGACGTCTAACTTGTTTTTGCAGGGCATGTTGTGATGTGATATGGTCAAGGCATGATACTAAATTTTATTGTATGAGATGATCATGTTTTGTAACCGAGTTATCAGCAACTGGCAGGAGCCATATGGTTGTCGCTTTATTGTATGCAATGCAATCGCGATGTAATGCTTTACTTTATTACTAAGCGGTAGTGATAGTCGTGGAAGCATAAGATTGGCGAGACGACAACGATGCTACGATGGAGATCAAGGTGTCGCGCCGGTGACGATGGTGATCATGACGGTGCTTCGGAGATGGAGATCACAAGCACAAGATGATGGCCATATCATATCACTTATATTGATTGCATGTGATGTTTATCTTTTATGCATCTTATCTTGCTTTGATTGACGGTAGCATTATAAGATGATCTCTCACTAAATTATCAAGAAGTGTTCTCCCTGAGTATGCACCGTTGCCAAAGTTCGTCGTGCCCAGACACCACGTGATGATCGGGTGTGATAAGCTCTACGTCCAAATACGACGGGTGCAAAACAGTTGCACACGCAGAATACTCAGGTTATACTTGACAAGCCAAGCATATACAGATATGGCCTCGGAACACGGAGACCGAAAGGTCGAGCGTGAATCATATAGTAGATATGATCAACATAACGATGTTCACCATTGAAAACTACTCCATCTCACGTGATGATCGGTTATGGTTTAGTTTATTTGGATCACGTGATCACTTAGAGGATTAGAGGGATGTCTATCTAAGTGGGAGTTCTTAAGTAATTTGATTAACTGAACTTAAACTTATAATGAACTTAGTACCTGATAGTATCTTGCTTGTTTATGTTGATTGTAGATAGATGGCTCGTGCTGTTGTTACGTTGAATTTTAATGCGTTCCTTGAGAAAGCAAAGTTGAAAGATGATGGTAGCAATTACACGGACTGAGTCCGTAACTTGAGGATTATCCTCATTGCCGCACAGAAGAATTACATCCTGGAAGCACCGCTGGGTGCCAGGCCTGCTGCTGGAGCAACGCCAGATGTTATGAACGTCTGGCAGAGCAAAGCTGATGACTACTCGATAGTTCAGTGTGCCATGCTTTACGGCTTAGAATCGGGACTTCAACGACGTTTTGAACGTCATGGAGCATATGAGATGTTCCAGGAGTTGAAGTTGATATTTCAAGCAAATGCCCGAATTGAGCGATATGAAGTCTCCAATAAGTTCTATAGCTGCAAGATGGAGGAGAACAGTTCTGTCAATGAGCATATACTCAAAATGTCTGGGTATAATAATCACTTGATTCATATGGGAGTTAATCTTCCAGATGATTGCGTTATTGACAGAATTCTCCAATCACTGCCACCAAGCTACAAGAGCTTCGTGATGAACTATAATATGCAAGGGATGAACAAGACTATTCCCGAGCTCTTCGCAATGCTAAAAGCTGCGGAGGTAGAAATCAAGAAGGAGCATCAAGTGTTGATGGTTAACAAAACCACTAGTTTCAAGAAGAAGGGCAAAGGGAAGAAGAAGGGGAACTTCAAGAAGAACAGCAAGCAAGTTGCTGCTCAGGAGAAGAAACCCAAGTCTAGACCTAAGCCTGAAACTGAGTGCTTCTACTGCAAGCAGACTGGTCACCGGAAGCGGAACTGCCCCAAGTATTTGGCGGATAAGAAGGATGGCAAGGTGAACAAAGGTATATGTGATATACATGTTATTGATGTGTACCTTACTAGAGCTCGCAGTAGCACCTGGGTATTTGATACTGGTTCTGTTGCTAATATTTGCAACTCGAAACAGGGACTACAGAATAAGCAGACGCTAGCAAAGGACGAGGTGACGATGCGCGTGGGAAACGGTTCCAAAGTCGATGTGATCGCGGTCGGCACGCTACCTCTACATCTACCTTCGGGATTAATATTAGACCTAAATAATTGTTATTTGGTGCCAGCGTTGAGCATGAACATTATATCTGGATCTTGTTTAATGCGAGACGGTTATTCATTTAAATCAGAGAATAATGGTTGTTCTATTTATATGAGTAATATCTTTTATGGTCATGCACCTTTGAAGAGTGGTCTATTCTTGTTGAATCTCGATAGTAGTGAAACACATATTCATAATGTAGAAGCCAAAAGATGCAGAGTTGATAATGATAGTGCAACTTATTTGTGGCACTGCCGTTTAGGTCATATCGGTGTAAAGCGCATGAAGAAACTCCATACTGATGGGCTTTTGGAACCACTTGATTATGAATCACTTGGTACTTGCGAACCGTGCCTCATAGGCAAGATGACTAAAACACCGTTCTCCGGTACTATGGAGAGAGCAACAGATTTATTGGAGATCATACATACTGATGTATGTGGTCCGATGAATATTGAAGCTCGTGGCGGATATCGTTATTTTCTCACCTTCACAGATGATTTAAGCAGATATGGGTATATCTACTTAATGAAACATAAGTCTGAAATATTTGAAAAGTTCAAGGAATTTCAGAGTGAAGTTGAAAATCATCGTAACAAGAAAATAAAGTTTCTACGATCTGATCGTGGAGGAGAATATTTGAGTTACGAGTTTGGTGTACATTTGAAAAATTGTGGAATAGTTTCGCAACTCACACCACCCGGAACACCACAGCGTAATGGTGTGTCCGAACATCGTAATCGTACTTTACTAGATATGGTGCGATCTATGATGTCTCTTACTGATTTGCCGCTATTGTTTTGGGGTTATGCTTTAGAGACGGCCGCATTCACGTTAAATAGGGCACCATCAAAATCCATTGAGACGACGCCTTATGAACTATGGTTTGGCAAGAAACCAAAGTTGTCGTTTCTTAAGGTTTGGGGCTGCGATGCTTATGTGAAAAAGCTTCAACCTGATAAGCTCGAACCCAAATCGGAGAAATGTGTCTTCATAGGATATCCAAAGGAAACTATTGGATACACCTTCTATCACAGATCCGAAGGCAAGACTTTTGTTGCTAAGTTCGGAAAATTTCTAGAGAAGGAGTTTCTCTCGAAAGAAGTGAGTGGGAGGAAAGTAGAACTTGACGAGGTAACTGTACCTGCTCCCTTATTGGAAAGTAGTACATCACAGAAAACTGTTTCTGTGACACCTATACCAATTAGTGAGGAAGCTAATGATGATGATCATGAAACTTCAGGACAAGATACTACTGAACCACGTAGATCAACCAGAGTAAGATCCGCACCAGAGTGGTACGGTAATCCAATTCTGGAAGTCATGCTACTAGATCATGATGAACCTACGAACTATGAAGAAGCGATGGTGAGCCCAGATTCCGCAAAGTGGCTTGAGGCCATGAAATCTGAGATGGGATCCATGTATGAGGACAAAGTATGGACTTTGGTTGACTTGCCCGATGGTCGGCAAGCAATTGAGAATAAATGGATCTTCAAGAAAAAGACTGACGCTGACGGTAATATTACTATCTATAAAGCTCGGCTTGTCGCAAAAGGTTTTCGACAAGTTCAAGGGGTTGACTACGATGAGACCTTCTCACCCGTAGCAATGCTTAAGTCCGTCAGAATCATGTTAGCAATTGCCGCATTTTATAATTATGAAATATGGCAGATGGATGTCAAAACTGCATTCCTGAATGGATTTCTGGAAGAAGAGTTGTATATGATACAACCAGAAGGTTTTGTCGATCCAAAGGGAGCTAACAAAGTATGCAAACTCCAGCGATCCATTTATGGACTGGTGCAAGCATCTCGGAGTTGGAATAAACGCTTTGATAGTGTGATCAAAGCATTTGGCTTTGTACAGACTTATGGAGAAGCCTGTATTTACAAGAAAGTGAGTGGGAGCTCTGTAGCATTTCTGATATTATATGTGGATGACATATTGCTGATTGGAAATGATACAGAATTTCTGGATAGCATAAAGGGATACTTGAATAAAAGTTTTTCGATGAAAGACCTCGGGGAAGCTGCTTACATATTAGGCATAAAGATCTATAGAGATAGATCAAGACGCTTAATTGGACTTTCACAAAGCACATACCTTGACAAGATTTTGAAGAAGTTCAAAATGGATCAAGCAAAGAAAGGATTCTTGCCTGTGTTACAAGGTGTGAAGTTGAGTCAGACTCAATGCCCGACCACTGCAGAAGATAGAGAGAAAATGAAAGATGTTCCCTGTGCTTCAGCCATAGGCTCTATCATGTATGCAATGCTGTGTACCAGACCTGATGTGTGCCTTGCTATAAGTTTAGCAGGGAGGTACCAAAGTAATCCAGGAGTGGATCACTGGACAGCGGTCAAGAACATCCTGAAATACCTGAAAAGGACTAAGGATATGTTTCTCGTATATGGAGGTGACAAAGAGCTCACCGTAAGAGGTTACGTTGATGCAAGCTTTGACACTGATCCAGACGATTCTAAACCGCAAACCGGATACGTGTTTACTTTAAACGGTGGAGCTGTCAGTTGGTGCAGTTTTAAACAAAGCGTCGTAGCGGGATCTACATGTGAAGCGGAGTACATAGCTGCTTCGGAAGCAGCGAACGAAGGAGTCTGGATGAAGGAGTTCATATCTGATCTAGGTGTCATACCTAGTGCATCGGGTCCAATGAAAATCTTTTGTGACAATACTGGTGCAATTGCTTTGGCAAAGGAATCCAGATTTCACAAAAGGACCAAACACATCAAGAGACGCTTCAACTCCATCCGGGATCTAGTCCAGGTGGGAGACATAGAGATTTGCAAGATACATACGGATCTGAATGTTGCAGACCCGTTGACTAAGCCTCTTCCACGAGCAAAACATGATCAGCACCAAGGCTCCATGGGTGTTAGAATCATTACTGTGTAATCTAGATTATTGACTCTAGTGCAAGTGGGAGACTGAAGGAAATATGCCCTAGAGGCAATAATAAAGTTATTATTTATTTCCTTATATCATGATAAATGTTTATTATTCATGCTAGAATTGTATTAACCAGGAAACATAATACATGTGTGAATACATAGACAAACAGAGTGTCACTAGTATGCCTCTACTTGACTAGCTCGTTAATCAAAGATGGTTATGTTTCCTAACCATGAACAAAGAGTTGTTATTTGATTAACGAGGTCACATCATTAGTTGAATGATCTGATTGACATGACCCATTCCATTAGCTTAGCACCCGATCGTTTAGTATGTTGCTATTGCTTTCTTCATGACTTATACATGTTCCTATAACTATGAGATTATGCAACTCCCGTTTACCGGAAGAACACTTTGGGTGCTACCAAACGTCACAACGTAACTGGGTGATTATAAAGGAGTACTACAGGTGTCTCCAATGGTAGATGTTGGGTTGGCGTATTTCGAGATTAGGGTTTGTCACTCCGAGTGTCGGAGAGGTATCTCTGGGCCCTCTCGGTAATGCACATCACATAAGCCTTGCAAGCACTGCAACTAATATGTTAGTTGTTAGATGATGTATTACGGAACGAGTAAAGAGACTTGCCAGTAACGAGATTGAACTAGGTATTGGATACCGACGATCGAATCTCGGGCAAGTAACATACCGATGACAAAGGGAACAACGTATGTTGTTATGCGGTCTGACCGATAAAGATCTTCGTAGAATATGTAGGAGCCAATATGGGCATCCAGGTCCCGCTATTGGTTATTGACCGGAGACGTGTCTCGGTCATGTCTGCATTGTTCTCGAACCGTAGGGTCCGCACGCTTAACGTTACGATGACAGTAATTATGAGTTTATGCATTTTGATGTACCGAAGTTAGTTCGGAGTCCCGGATGTGATGACGGACATGACGAGGAGTCTCGAAATGGTCGAGACATAAAGATTGATATATTGGAAGCCTATATTTGGACATCGGAATTGTTCCGGGTGAAATCGGCATTTTACCGGAGTACCGGGGGGGTTACCGGAACCCCCCGGGGGTTATTGGGCCAACATGGTCCTTAAGGGAGAAGAGGAGAGGAGGCAAGAGGTGGCCGCGCGCCCCTCCCCTTCCTAGTACAAATAGGACAAGGGAAGGGGGCCGGCGCCCCCCCTTTCCTTCCTCTCTTCCTCCTATTCTCCCCCTTCTCTCCTAGTCCAACTAGGAGTCCTACTCCCGGTGGGAGTAGGACTCCCCTTGGCGCGCCACACCTTGGCCGGCCGCCTCCTCCCCTTGCTCCTTTATATACGGGGGCAGGGGGCACCCCATAGACACACAAGTTGATCCTTGAGATCGTTCCTTAGCCGTGTGCGGTGCCCCCTGCCACCAAATTCCACCTCGATCATACCGTTGTAGTGCTTAGGCGAAGCCCTGCATCGGTAGTACATCAAGATCGTCACCACGCCGTCGTGCTGACGGAACTCCTCCCCGAAGCTTTGCTGGATCGGAGCCCGGGGATCGTCATCGAGCTGTACGTGTGCTAAGAACTCGGAGGTGCCGGAGTAACAGTGCTTGGATCGGTCGGATCGGGAAGAAGACGTACGACTACTTCCTCTATGTTGTGTGATCGCTTCCGCAGTCGGTCTGCGTTGGTACGTAGACAACACTCTCCCCCTCATTGTTGTGCATCACCATGATCTTGCGTGTGCGTACGAAATTTTTTGAAATTGCTACGTTCCCCAACAGACACAAACTCTTTGTGCTGATGGGAGGTGTTCTCCTCAATACGTGCTAGCAAGCGGTTAGATTCACGCTTGTTCCTCTCAACCTCTAACATGAACTCTGCCAACGAAGACTGGTTGGGAGGATCCTCATCCCTACCATTTCTGTGGATCCGGACACGAGCAACAGAACTTCGGTTAACTGACGACATCCTGAAGAACCAACCAAGGAAACAAGGATGGATTCAGCATCACCATAAGGATGTAGATTATAGTATGAGAAAAATACTATCTCTTGAACTCCTAGGACAATTTCGGCAGCATAACGGCTGTAAATGCTCAAAAGGGATTTTGCGACATTCATCAAAGGAATAGCATAATCAATCAGCATCATAATATCAGGGTTCTGGGTCAAATTGAGGACGCACGGAAGTAGTAGAACTGTATGGAGACACAACCCAACAATCCTAAGACCTTACGGTTTAGTAACACATCATCCTGAGAGATAGAGGAGAAGCCTAGGCCTTAACCCTCGTAGAAAAGAAGAGGCTGACTCAGAAAGAATGACATGAGGTAAAGGAGTAAAAAGAGCCTTACGTTCCCTTCCACAATCAATTCCCTTATATAACTAAAGCATTTCTAGACTCAACTTCGACCAGTTTGGCTTGGTAATCCTACAGTCAGTCAGGCTCTGATACCAAAGCTGTCGGGACCCCGATTCCAAATCACATCGATCTAGCCGGTAACACCTCATATCACTTTGCGGCCTCACGCACGGTATCCCCACGGGTGTCACCTTACCCTGGCCCAGGACCGTTTGCGCCTTTTGGCTTGCGTATATGATTGTGTCGCTAGCATCCATATGACAGAAAACCCGGGCCGACATGGCTAGTCGTGAACCCAAAGCGGCACTAACCTATGGGAACAGGCATACATGATTCACATCGAGCGTGTCGGTCAGCAGCGTGTGAATCCGGGCTGTAGCACTGGGCTAACAGGACTCCGGGGAACCCGGGCTGTAGCAGGCTAGGCAGGACTCCGGTTGTCACCACGTGACATTTCCCCGAAGAGACAGACACAGGAACGAAGTGAAACACATGCCGGCCAGTCAAGTGTCATGAGCAGTAGTGCTGGGCTAGCAGGACTCCGATGAACCGGGCTGTAGCGGACTACTATGGCTCAAGGAAGCACTAGACTACATTTCCCCATAAGAGACACTACCAAGGATAAACAACTAGATTGTCGGATCCCACACATAGCAATACACGTCACACGTACGCATAACATGCAAGTATGTGTTGTACAACATGGCATCACAACATAACGCAAACTCATATAGATAAAGGCTCAGAAGAGCCACATAGCATAAATACAAACAGGGGTCACATGACCCATCATTCAGAGCATACAAGCAACGGAAGCATTACATGTCTGAGTACAGACAACTACAAAAGAAAAGGGCTGAGAAGCCTGACTATCTACAAGACCCTCCCAAGGGTACAAGATCGTAGCTGAGGTAACAAGCTACTCGTCGAAGTCCAAGCGGAACTACTAGTAAGACAGATGTCTCATCTGCAAAACATAAATAAAGCAAACGTGAGTACAAAGGTACTCAGCAAGACTTACATCAGATCCTATCATATATGCATTTGTATCAAGAAGGTAATGTGGGGTTTAGTTGCAGCAAGCCAGCTTTGACTCAGTGGCTATCCTGTTCTACTATAACGAGAAACTTCTTTGAGATGAGGCAGCGCACACGAGTCCACTAATCACCACATCAATACACTACTATGGATTCATCCTCGTCTCCTTACGAGAAGGCCATCTATAGCACTCACACTTGTTTTGAGCATTTTAGAGTATCCACTTTAAGTTGTCTATGTACCACGTAAGCATCCAAGAAGTCCATAACCGAGGACACGGCTATTCGAATAGATCATGATAACCCTGCAGGGGTGTACTTCTTCACACACGCTCTCACCACTTATCACCATGTACACGTCATGTATCTCGGCAACCTTCAAGCGGAAGCCTGGCGAGGGTGTCGGCCATGACCTGACTAACCACGCAAGACTCTAGTCCAGGTCTATCACCTATTTGGGTTCCATCCGCAAGGAGATCCGGCCGGGGTGTCGCTCACGGCCCCAAACGATGTGAGCAGGGTTCCCAAGCCCACCATCCGGGTGCCACTTGGTACACCGTGCCACCTGTGCCTAGTCTGTCCCGAGCCCACCCTGCCGGGTGCCACTCGGTAGAAAAATAGCACTACCTACAAACACCAGAAACTATTTGCAACTCCTGGACAGAGCTCAAGGCGGTTAATAAGTCGAGAGAGCTTGGAGCGCCCAGAGCCCAATGTGTGGTAGTAGCTAGTCATTAGACAACTTACACATAACTCAGTTCTTAAGGACGGTCCCAATGAGACAACCCACCATGTACTCCTACATGGCCTCTCACCGCTACCTTTATCAAATCGTGTTCACACGCTTAACTCTCAGCACCAGAACATATCTTAACACTCCAATTCATTCCCGATGAATCAGACCTGACATACTCTAAGCAATAGCAGGCAAAGCATGGTAGGAACAAAACATGGCTCAATTAACTCCTACACTTGCTAGTGGGTTTTAATTATTTACTGTGGCAATGACAGGTCATGCAGAGGAATGGGTTCAACTACCGCAGCATAAAGTAGCAGTTGAATCGTTGTTGCCCTAATGCAATAAATGAGAGCAGGAGTGAGAGAGTAGGATTGTATCGGAATGAACAAGGGGGGTTGCTTGCCTAGTAGATCAACAGGGGGGACATTGCTCCTCAAACAGGTACTCTCGAACACTCTCCGAAGCAGGACCTATCGAGAAGGAACGGTGTCGGAAATCAAAAGACAAGCATATGCAACATTATGATGTATGAACATGGTAATGATGTTATGATTGCAATAATGCATCTAGCAACCATTTAAATGAAGTCCATATGGACCAAGGGTTCATATGCAAACTCCATATTTAGCATTTAAAATGCCATTATCATGTTTTCACTTATACTGTGGTATAAGTTGGTTGAACATGCATGAAAGTGGTATAGATGGATATATTGAATTTTTCTGATAATTTTTCATATATAAATTATTTCAATCTGAGCTACGGTTGAATTTCTATGAATTTTTAAAGTTTTGAACATTTTCTGGAATTTCTTGAGTTAAATTAATTCCAGAAATCAATTATTACATCAGCTCTACGTCAGCATGACGTAAGCAAGTCAACGGGGCTGACCAGGTCAAACCTGGCCAGTGGGTCCCACTGGTCAGTGACCTAGTCAACTAACTAAGTTAGTTAGTCCTAACTAACTGGGCAGGGCCCACTAGTTAGCGACCGTAGCAGCTAACCTAGTTAGTTAATTAGTGCTAACTAAGGTAATTAGTTGGGTAGGGCCCACAAGTCAGCGAGAGAGAGGGGGGAGGTCAATTGGGCTGTGAGGGTCAACCCACGCCGATCAAAGGTCAGCGGTCGCCGGTGTTTAGCCGCCGGCGAGTCCAGACGCGGCGGAGCGCATCGGGATCGTGCTACAGACCACGGTTTGGAGCGTGGTTGGGTCCTATGGAGAGCTGGGGCTGAGCCGCGTGTGTGGGTGGTGGAGCTGGACCAGATGGTCGCCAGAATCGACGCCGGCGACGAGGTTTGCGGCGGCCGTGGTTCGGCCATCGATGAAAACGGAGCTATGGAGCACTAGGGGAGGGGATGGTGACTGCATCGTGCTCCTATGGGTGCGCTGAGCGCGCTGATGAGCTCGGACGCGAGCGACTGCAGCTGTGGCCGCGGCGGCGCCATGGCCGGCGGTGATGAGTTCTCGGGCTCGGTGGCGGGGCTAGTTAGAGCTTGAAATCGATGCGGGAAGGAGAGGGATTTGGAGCAGGTGCTCACTGGGAGTTGCAGCAGCTGGTCGTCGGGCTCAGGGGTGACTTGACGGCGACGGATCGACGACAAAGAATGGCGGCAACCGAGGTTGAAGACGATGATGATGACGTCTCTATGGCGTGCCCCGGCTCGCTTGGCTCGGTGGAGATGACGAAGACGACGTCGTGGAGCTCCTGGGCATGTCCAGGGGGCGAGGGGGAGGCAGTGGCTGCGGCAACAGCGAGCGGCGGCGACGGCAGCGCTCGGGCGCAGTGAGAGAGAGCGAGGGAGGGGAGGGGATGAGCACGGGGGAAGAGTGAGAGAGGTGCGGGGCGGCGCGTGGCGTCGCACGGGGCAACCAGGCGACGAGGGAAGAGACAGGTAGGCAGGAGGTGGCCGGGCGCGTGGCTGCACGCGCCGGGCGCGTGCCCCTGTCCTCCTGGCGCGAGGAAGGCGACGACTGGCACTGCCAGTCGGCTGGGCCGGCCTGTTGGCCACTGGGCCAGGCCAGGCTGCACAGGGAGGTAAGCACAGGTGTTTTTTTTTACCATTTATGTTTCTTTTCTATTTATCTGACATTTGTTCTGATTTAGTAATAATACTAAATCAATTTATTTTATTCTGTAAATTTTTGTAGGGACTAGTTGGACCACTCCAAAGCCCCTCACCAAAATTCAGAAATATTGGCCAATATTTTGTATGTATAAAAATATTTATCCAACGCAAATAATTACTGGATTAATTCCAAATGGTCAAAATAAATATTTATGAACTCCTGAAAATATTTGTTAGAATTTTAACTCTGACCAATATTTTCAGAGAGCAACATGAACATTTTCTTGGACCCTTTTGGAGCAATTTTTATCTGGGTTATCTCTAGAATTAATTCTGAGGGTTTCATAAATCCCCATTTCAAATTTAAATGGAATTTAAACATGATGCACAAATGGCTAGCTGGTCTAGGTCATACCAGAACTAGGGATGTGACATGTAGAGGAATCAGTACAACAACAGAACTTGAAGCTGACGAGGATGGATAATGGTTGGTTTTGGTGGAGAGATCAGGTGCATATGAACAACCTATTATCTTCCGTTTTTTGTTTTTCATCATTCAACGGGACAATTTCCTAATTCTTTTTTAGTACTGTCTGGAAAGGTTATTAGTACATATAGGTTTTGTCAAAATTTATTAGCACATATGAGGTTTTTTGTTTGGATCCCCTTTGGCTCTACATAATTCTTTGGAGTGGGATTCTAGATAGATGCTTTTATTAATTTTCTCTCATTGCAACGTACGGGTATGTTTACTGTAATAATAAAGTCAGAAGAAGAAGTGCGAGGTCCAGATGGAGCTCTGCCAGTTCCGCCGCTTTCATATCTCGACTGTTGCTGCTAGCTCTACTCTGCTCAACGATAAATTCTGTGTGGTTAGTTAATTTACTAGGTAAATTGCATAGCTCAGTAGCATGCACACATGAACGTTCAAGTTACATGTTTGGTCAGCCATTCCTTGGCAGCCTATGGCTAGGCTTCCCAGCAGATGGAGATGCTCTGGTTCAGAATCTTATAACGTGAATTATTGAATATTACGCATTGTTTTAAATCAATTTATTGAGCTAGAGACATAAAAAAATTATGCATTGTTTTAAATCAATTTATTGAGCTAGAGACCCTCCTAGGTAAATTATGGAGATGCTCTGGTTCAGAATCTTATAATGGGAATTATTGAATATTACGCATTGTTTTAAATCAATTTATTGAGCTAGAGACATAAAAAAATGATTTTTTAGTAACAGAGAGTACGTGTTGTCCTTTTTAGGGGAAGAGAGTTTTTTTTAGGGAAGGGGAAGAGAGTACATGTTGTCTGTGTATGTGTCGATCGAGGTCCAGCTTAGGCCAAGCCCAAAAAACAGTGCAAAAAACAATTACAAATGAAATATAATTTTCCAAAAAAATGTTGATCACCATAAAAACGATTCCATTTTTTAGAAATGTTCTTAAAATTACAAAAAAAAACACCACCTCAAAAAATATATATTCATGTTTTTATGAACAATAATAAGTAAGATCGATTTAAAGACTATTCCATGTGACTACTCGTTCATCAGATGAAAGTGCGGAGCTGAAGTAGGTCTTCGGTCTTCACGTCCGAATTTTATGGTCCAAAATGCTATGCTCAATGTAATTTTATTTTCAACATTTGCCAAAATTGGATACGAGAGGTGTTGTACAATGCTATGTTTTAAATATTTTCACCCGTTACAACGTACGGGCATTTGTACTAGTGAAGATATATGGCTCTGACGTCTATGAAAGACTGCTGCGGAGTCCCACACACCAGCGCCTCACGCGACGAAGCGACCGGCCGAAAAATTCGGCCGACGTGTAGGCGTGAACCGTTTTCCTAAAAGTATTCATGTATTTCTCACGTGGCACTAGATTTCCCACAAAACCCCGCAGGTATATATGGCCAAACCCCACGATTCGGCCTACCCTCCCCGAGTGCGACGGCTACGACGCCGACGTCCTCATCGACCTGCGGTGCTACATCGCCGACCGTCCGAACGCCACCACCGCCAGGGGCGCCACGAGCACTGGCCTCCCGATCCAGGTTACCTTCCACGCCGCCCGACCGCCGCTCCTCTCCTACCTGTGCGTCCACTGCCCCGGCCTCGACTACAACCGCCGTCGTGAGCCCAGGGTCGTCGCCGCCGCCGAAGCCGACCTCGTGCTCCTTCGCGTCCCTAACAACATCAACGTCTGTGTAGTCATACAGTCCTGGGACTACTTCATGTACAGGCCACGAACCCATGTGCTGGACCTGCTCCCCAACCCGCACCCCAGGGGCTTCCACGACTCCGCGACCGCCCTCCTCAGCCGCAAAGGTGGCGCCTGGTACGCCGTCACCGCCATGAGCTATTGGTCCCCGGTGTACAAGACCGAGTGCAACTGCGACACGCCCATTATCAGGTGGGATTTCAGTGTCCACCTGTACCGCTCCTACGACTCCTAGTCCGAGGGGTGGATCACCGTGCCCATGTCAGTGGACGAGCTCGTCAGGGACAAGCTCGCCCCCCTACCCGTCGAAGTGTCGGAAGAAGACAGGCCGTATCACAAGACGGACAAGACGATCACGATCGGTGGCGAGCGCGGCACGGTCGCCTGGGTGGACCTCTGGCGCGGCATCCTCGTCTGCGACGTCCTCGTGGAGCCCCTAGTGATAGTGCATGACATCCCGCCAACGAAGCTGTACAACAAGGCCCTAGATTGTTAGAATTGTGTCGAATATTATTGTACGAGGTAGGTTACAGTTGGACTTGATTTTGGATTGTGTGTAGACAGGATAGGAGTTGTGTCCTAATAGGACACTTGTATCCTAGGCCTCTCTTATATAGCGGGGGAGACACACGATGTAACATATGCCAACATAATAGCACGGGCACGCGGGGGAGCCGGCGGCGTGTGCTGGCGCCCGGACGGCCGGGGTGCGGTATTGTAGCGGTGCCATGGGGAGGAGTGTCCGTAGTCATGCCCCGGGGATGTAGCCATATCGGTGAACCTCGTTAACAAATCTTGATGTCGTGCCTCATGTGATTGCTTGGTCCTCGGTAGATTGACGGAGCGTCTCGAATTTATTCTTAACAAGTGGTATTATGAGCAAGGTTTGAGAAAGGCGTTGATCGTTGATCTAGAGGAAAGCGCGATGGAAACCGGTTGCAGATGAGCACGAAGTGCGTGCGGGACGTCGGGCAGCAATCGGAGATTGTCGTGGTGAAGAGCAATCGGAAAGCAGGCAGAATCAGCGAAAGGCAGCAGGTTATCGGCGACTTTGGTGATCGTCAGATCGGTTTCGGCCAATCGGTGGCATAACGCGATGTGGCGGCTGGCAAGGGCACACAGGCAGACGACAGGAGCTGACGCAAGCGTCCTGCAGGGGTCGAGCGAACGACAAGTCAGAGCCAGGCGCCTGGCACAGGTGGCGTCCAACGTGGCCCAATCGTGGAGGAGCTAGGCTCGTTGCAGCCCGGCAACAGGCCTAGGCGAGGCTGTGTGGGTTTCTGCGCGAGAGGCCCAAGCTGAGCTGGAAGGAAGGTCGTGTGCGTGTGCGAGTTGGCTAAAGGTTGGCGTGCAAGTTGTGCATCGTGGCGTGGCTGGTTCATGGGATTTGTAGTTAAAAAAAGGGATTCGTTTTCAAGAGCTGCTAGAGCGTGTTAGACCATGGGAGTTCCAATTACCATCAGGTTGATCTATAGCGTGGAAAAGTAAAGTACAAGAAGAGAGTCAAAAAGAGTCACGGGTGCTGCATGCATGAAAGTGAGCTTGAGCTTGCTGCCACATGTACGAGAAGACTAAAAGGGGACTGCTTTCGGTGTTCTTTGCATGGTATGCTGAGGTGTTGTTGTTTGACATGGCAGACGAAGGGGAAACGAGGCCGGTGATGTGCAACGTGTATGGATCATGCATACACAAGGTGTCAAGCAATGTATGGAGATGTGCGGGCGGACACGACGCGGGGTGGAGCATGGTTGCAGTTGGATAATTCGGCTGGGTCGGACTGGACAGTCTGATGGATCAACGGGGATGTCGGTCAAAGCAGAAGATGGTAGTGATTTCAGCGACGACGACATAGGAGCGCGATGCTGATGGTGGCCAACTTCTGGAGCGTGGAAACACGTGGTGCAGGCCCGAGAGCTTGTGCGGCTTCGACAAGACAAGGCGCGGGGTCGATTCAACGTGGTGTACACACGGAGCTTGAAGTCAACGGGGTGTGAGGGTGGACTGATCATCTACCATGGAGTCATGTTGAAGGTGGAGCTGGAGTCTGATGAATGACTACACTCTGTGCTGATGGAGGGGCTACGGCGTAAATGCATGGAGAGTCGAAGCCTATTTCAGCGGGATAGCGAGAGACACGTGGATCAGACTAGGGCCCAATGGTCTGATGGAGGTGTGATACTCGGCATCGATCGGCGATGCTCGGTGGTTCTCTGCAGTGGGGGTTGAGTGATGTGGGTTCGCGACCTCGGGAGACTCAACCAGGACAACAGAGGCTCGACGCGGTGATAACGACGAGACGTGCGGTAAGCACGGGACACAGCGATAGGCCAAGGCATTGGTGGTCAGACAAAGTATGCAGGGGTGCTGAAGCAGTGTTGACGAGTACCAGGTTCAAGTAGGTGACTGGGTCTATTGGTGTCGGTTGATAGACGAGAGTTGACCATGGGGAATCTGAGAAAGTGGCGGAAAGTCTGAAATTGTCAAAACAGAGAGAGTACATGGCCGTATATTCTGTGGTGGTCGGTGCACATGGCAAAGTGCGAATGACAAGACAGAAGGAGGCGTAGTGCTATAGCTGCGGGACATGCTAGAGACTATCCGGAAAAAAGAATAAGCCAACTGCGAATTTGACTCAGGGTGACATAGGGTGACGGTGAAATTCCTTTAAGTTTCAGACAGACAGTCAAGGAGAGCGATGATGTTGAGTTCAGGTAACTCTTATAGGTGGCGTTCAATATGTGAGTTGTTCACTTTCACGCACACAGTGGTCGGTGTGTGATGGCGTTGGACGGATACTCTGAAAGTTGGGAGCACGGACTAGAGTAATAAGAAACTTAATTTTGCTAGAGTGTTGACTGTGGTTAAGAAAAGGAGCGATTACAAGTTGCAGGTGGAGTCACATGGTGGCTGGGAGTAGCAGCGGTGCTCATGGCGTATCTCAAGTCCAATGTACATGGAGGTTCGACGCATGGATGAATTCAAGGTGGTGAAGAATATTCGCCAAGGTGGAGTTTGTTAGAATTGTGTCGAATATTATTGTACAAGGTAGGTTACAATTGGACTTGGTTTTGGATTATGTGTAGACATGATATGAGTTGTGTCCCAATAGTACACTTGTATCCTAGGCCTCTCTTATATAGTGGGGTAGACACATGATGTAACCTATGTCAACAGAATAGCACGGACACGCGAGGGGCGGCGACGTGTGCCGGCGGTCGGGATGCAGTATTGTAGCGGTGTCATGGGGAGGAGCGCCCGTAGTCATGCCACGGGGATGTAGCCATATCAATGAACCTCGTTAACAAATCTTGATGTCGTGCCTCGTGTGATTGCTTGGTCCTCGATAAATCGACAAAGTGCCTCGGATTTATTCTGACACAGATTCCTATCTAAAATGGGTGCGATGGAAGCAGAGCGTCACCAAGGTCGACTCTAGTGGCTGGAAGGCCAGAACGTGGAGCATGGCGATACCGCCGGCGCCGGATGTTGATGGTTCATCTACAGTCTGTAAAAATGCATGTTTTAGCCAATGTAACAAAAAACCGAAAGTAGGCTGCAATATAATTGCGCCAGCTGAGTCTTGAACTTAAGATATCTTGACTTCGATACCATATAGAAGTGCATGCTCTCGCCAATATAATCAAAAGACCAATCTAATGAGAGAAATTAGACAGCACATTATACATCAACACAGTCTGGCAACCTGACTGTCAACTTTCAAGCAAAGATGTCACCATGGATTCCGGCGGCGTTCCAGGTCATGGCGACCTGCTGTCTAAGCTGAGCAGCAGCGGCAGCGACACGACGCCAGCGTTGCCAAAACTTCAGATGGCGTTCCCCACCATAAGCATAGACGACGACGACATTGTCTACTTGGCTTCTAGCACCAAACACGGGATCCTGGAAAACATGGAGTTCATGATTGCTATCGATGTGAGGAACAAAACCCTGCGAGGAGTAGCCCAACTTGATGTAAAGAAGCGCTTCGTTTTCTTTCCCACCTTCTACACCAGTGAGATCTGCAGATATCTGAGCAAGAGTGCAGGTAATTAATCAACTTCTGTGTACTGCTGCTACTCACTTGCTGGATATTTTTGTGACCGACTATCGTATGAATATTCAGTTCTGTATCAGCTGTTTCAACAAATCCTGTTAATCCGATAGAAATACGTTGCTGAATCTGTCTTGTGTTTGTGCGCCCAACCATTCTTGTATAATTGTGTACAGTTAAGCGTTGTGGAAATTAATAGATGATGACTCACAAGTCCACATCTCTAAGTTTCCTTCAATGTTGGCGGTGAAGTTCTGCAAGTTGAGAGAAGCTATACATTATTGCATTTAGGATATAGTACTACTGTATATGCTTGTAATGTTAGCTAGAGGATAAACAGACAAGAAACTGTGTTCGACCTGTTCCTGGCAATGGCATGGCCAGAGAAAGTATTGAAGTTGTGTTTAACAAGAAATTAAGAAATTTCACCAATGGCAATGGCATGGTTTCTGCTTGTCTTATTTTCGTGCTAATAACTGGCAACATGGGTACTTTTCTCGTCCATGGAAAAGATAAATCAGTTACTGCTCCTAACCATTTTCTTACTAACATGAGCTATACGTATATGTACTCTTTTGACGCAGGGGCACCAGTACAGCTCAAACGAACTGAAAAGGAAGCTGCTAAGCCAACTAATAAAGAAGCTGTTAAGCTGACGACTGACAAAAAGGAGGATAAACCAACCAGGGTGCATGTGGACGAACGGACCGGCAGAACCAGGCGGCCGCCTATGAACAAGAGGGTAATGAAGACCTTGGAGCAGCTACGAGCGATTAATTGGAGCTGCCCGAGGCGACTTGGTGAGCAGATGAAGGTTGCGGATAATGGCGATCAAGGAGCTTGCTGAATTGATCTGTGAGAATTATGCCAAAAATGATTATCTGGATTGATTCGTGTGGAACTTGTGTAGGCTCAGCTCCATTCGGTTTTATTTCTGTGGCCAATGCTTGTCCGTGCTTTTGGTTTGATTCCGGTATTTTCTTGCTTCGCTCGTAATATATTTGTTATTAGTCACAGCCAAAAGTCCAACCAAAATTCCTTAGCTGAGCTGTTGAACAATTTTGTTTAACTGCCCGAGTCCAGGTTTCTAGCATTGGAAGCATATCATTCCAAGGCCCTGTTTGGGAGCATTGTAAAGTTTTACTGGCTTCAGCAGCACAGTGGATACAGAGCACTGAACACAAATACCAACGATTTTAAGTGAATGATGGCCTTCATCGAAAAACCTGACAGTGAGAACTACACTGAACACAAACTGCAATTTTCAGTAACCGCATTGCATATTTCTCAAGATTCTGTGATTATGCCATGATCATTCAACTTATTTCATACTCCCTCCGTTCCAAATTACTCGTCGTGGTTTTAGTTCAAATTTGAACTAAAACCACGACGAGTAATTTGGAATGGAGGAAGTACAACACAATCATTGTATTTGTATACATCATAAGATTTTCTTTTTTAGGATGAGCAGCACGACTTCTGAAGTTTGGACTGCAACTGGGCAGCTCACGAATGGCGGACCTGGAAATTTACTGAAACCTGAACAAAGCGAGTGCCATTTCCACTATCTACATAGCCATAAATTTGCACCCGAGCTGCTCGGACAGGAGGGACATTAGGAATGTCAGATTCTTCCAGGCGAATCAGAGCGCGCAGATCGCTATTCATCATAGATTCTTCAGGCGATCGCACCCTTAATCAATTTCAGAGAATTTAGCGGGCTACCTCCTAGCTTCATGTCCTTCATCATCAGTGGAATGGCAAGATCACGACGACGCTGCTGCTCCATGCCCCGGTGGTAGAACACGGTGGCGGCCACCGTGGAGTAGAGCTGCACGCCGGCGGACGGCAGAAGGAACCCGTACAGGCTGCCCAGCAAAAGCACGCACCCGCCCTGCCCGCAGTCCAGAGCAAACGCGTACACCGGGTAGGTGGCCAGGGGCAGCACGACGCTCACCACGACCACCTGCACGGCGGCCTCCTTCCAGCTCGCCGCCGCGGTCATGAGCCGCCACGCGCGCTGGAGATGAGCGGCCGCGCCGACACCGACGTCCCCGCCTTCCTCTGCCGCCGCCGTCGCCGACGCGGCGATGGCGACCGGGAAGACCGCGGCGAGGAAGAAGCGGAGGAGGAGCGTGGCGAGGAAGACGAACAGCAGGACGCCCTGCACGAACGACTCCACGCCGCCGGTGTCCGAGTGGCTCCAGCTGTACCTGTACCAGGAGTCGAGGTAGTACGCCGGGACGGCCGTCGACGCGAGCTCCGCGGCGGCGACCAGCGCGGCGCAGGCGAAGATGCCGCGTGGCCGGGGGGTGCCGCGCACGAGCTCGGCGAGCGAGCGCGG
Source organism: Triticum monococcum (assembly GCA_034509565.1). Classification (NCBI taxonomy): domain Eukaryota; kingdom Viridiplantae; phylum Streptophyta; class Magnoliopsida; order Poales; family Poaceae; genus Triticum; species Triticum monococcum. Next base: position 743,988,770 of record CM067843.1, on the reverse strand, counting down.
CCGGTCGCCGCGGAGCGTGGCGCAGGCCGCGAGCGCGACGGCGGCCTGCGTCGCGAGCTTGCTGGCGAGGTACGCGAGGTGGAGGACGAGCAGCGCCGCTGGGTGCAGCCAGATCGTGGGGCCCGACAGGGCGTACTCGTGGGCGAAGTGGACAGTGACGGCGAGGAAGATGAAGGTATAAGCGAGGACGAGCGCGAAGACCGGCGCGAAGAGCCTGACGTTCCGCGTGGGGAGGATCAGAGCGTCCGCGACGAAGCCGGCGCACGGAGAGAGGGGCGCACCTCCACCTCCCGGGCCTGCCGGTGCGGCGACCATGGTGGGACGAACCTGTCCGGCTACTAGCTAGCTAGGGGGTTTGGTCGCTGAGAGAGCGTGCTTGTGGCTTGTCGATGGTCGAGAGGCGGGTGGTCACCGGAGAAGAAGATTCTCATGAGACGACTTGGGATGGAATTGGTCAGTCAACTGAGCGGGTGGAGGAAATTATGTTGCGGTATGCCGTGCTGTTTGGTTTCTTCGCGAGCGGAGCGGTCGAGGCATCTGCTCATCATTTTCTTCTCCTTCCTTGTCCTTTTCCGCGGCATGACGGCATGGCTTATTCGGGTCGATGGTCATCATCCGTGCCTCTAGTTTCCTTTTTGTCTCCGTTTGGATGGAACCTCGAGCAATTCTGTTGCACGTTGGAGGCCGGAGGTTGAGAGTTCTTAATGGAGTCAATTACATCGCAGGTGCCTGAACTTGAAAAGAAAAATCAGTTTGGTGCTAAAACTTACGGCATAGTACATCGAATCGGTGACAAAACTTGGCTTGAGCGTGCATCTACAGTGTTAACCATGCTTGTATATGTACATCGTGTTGATGTGGCGAGCCAGCATGATGCAGGGCCCACCCATCAGGGAGGCAGTGACCAGGGCATGTGACCTGTTTTTTTGCGACCCCCCCCCCCTTTTAAATTTTATTTTTCTCACAAATAATCGCCTCAAATTGTTTTTTGAACATAAATTTAGAAACATGGGGACATTTTTTGCGATTTGTAACAAAATGTTGCAAACGCGAACATTTTTTGAAATTCCTAAACACTTTTTGAAACACGAACATTTTCTTAAGTTGTGAACAATAATTTGAAAACCAGAACTTTTTTGAAATTCCTAGACATTTTATGAAACAAAAAACATTTAATGAAAATTCTGAACATATTTTCAAGAGAAGAACATTTTTTGAAATCGTTGAACATTTGTTTGAAACACGAACATATTATGAAATCATGAACAAATATTGAAACAAAAATTCTTTTATAAAATCATGAACAAATTTAGAAAATAATAATATTTTATGAAATCTCTGATCATTTTTTAAAATCCTGAAAATAATTGGAAATTGAGAACAAATTTTGAAACAAATTTTTTTATTAAATTATAAACACATTTTGAAAGCAAGAACATTTTTGCAGTTCCTGAACATTTTATGAGACATGAACATTTAAAAAAATTGTGAACACAATTTTGAACATGATAATTTTTTTTGAAATTCAGAACAAAAATTTGAAAATATCAAACAAAAGCAACAGAAACAAAAGTAAAAATTAAAAAAATAGAAACGAAAAAGGAAAAGAAAACAAACAGAAACAGTAACAGAGACAAAAAAGAATATGAAAAAAAGAAAACCGGTTCCAAAAACCAATAAAAAACACTGGGAACCCTCTAAAAGATTCTCAAAACCGAAAGCTTCTACCGACTACAAATGGGCCGGCCCATTAACTTGCTCGGTTGCCTCTCTGTGCGTTTGCTCAACAATTTGACGCAATGTGCGTTAAATAGGAATTTCCAAGGTTGGAAGACAAAACCTTAGGGACTCTGGCCGGCCGGGCCAGCCAACAGCTTAAATACAATTTGACGCTCCATTTGGATAGCTAGCATAATGTCCTATAGCCGAGTGGACGAGACTTGTCTGCTTTCCGCGTGTGCGCCAATCAGTGTTCGCGCGTATGTGGCTTGATTTGATTGGAACAAAATAAGGCCCGGCCTCACCTCCTTAAAATTAGGGGGTGATTAGATTAAAAAAAAGACAACCGTAGGATAAAGTGAGAGCATGGATGGGAGCATGAGGAGGGAGCGGGCAAGCCGGATCCTAGCCGAGCATGCACATAAGTCTTAAATGGGCTGGTGTCACCGTAGTCCATTTTTCACATGTTAGTTTCCCCCCTTACTTAGAATTATATTCCACCCAAAAAAAACTTCAAATTGTATACAAATATTTAAATGACAAACATAAAAATGAAATAAGTTATTTAAAATAATGTTCACATAATTATAAGTAGTATTCTTATTTATAATAATGACAAACATAATATGATACATTATGCAAAATTTAAAATCAGATCCATTCATGTTGGTCTTGTCTTATTGTTCACACTCTAGAGAAGATAGATGATAACTTGTTTGCTGATTCTTTTTTCGATTTTGTTGTTGATAAGTTGAGGGTTTTCACACATCTAACCTTGGACCAATTCATCTATATTTTTTATAGGGACTTGATCTCGCGGAAGCACGGGTGACCATGCTTTGCCGCCACAAGTCCCTTCACATTGTGCCGCCCGCAAATATATCTCGGAGCATTCGCCGATCAAACATGTGTTTATGTTGTGATGAACTGTAGACTTTTACTGACCAAACATCTTGTATTTTTCATTTGGATGTCACGTTTTTCATTTGGACTGTGTCATGTATGCATGTACCATTTTCATTTGAATCTTTAATAGTACTTATAACTGATTATACGAGCATATTTGTTATTTTGTGTAATCTAGTTGTACCTTTTTTGCCAGTACATTTCTTCTTTAAAATTTTAAAATTGTAAAAATTACATTTTTAGTTATTGTATAGTACTTTTGCAAACCCTATGTACCAATCCATGTGTACCAAATAGTAGGGGCATGTCAGGGGTTTGGGGATTGGTGGGATTTGAGAGGATTGGGTTGAAGGAACGTTTTCATGAAATCCACTGAAATCCTCTCCTCCCTAAACCTTCCCAATCCAGGAATCCATTTTGTCGTACATTACGCCAACTAAGTGATGTCTTATGCTACAAGTAACTCATAGTAGGTTTAAACACATTTGAGACAGGGACGAATGAAAATAATTATTTTTTATATCAAACTTTTATACTTATTTCAACATGTTTTTAGCAGATTATAATATGTAATGAGGATATTTTCTATTATTTAGCTATCATAATTAATCATATAACAATATTGTAAAATAATAATTATAGTACTTTTGCTATCAATTTTAATGTATATCAATGCTTCCTTTTCTAATTAAATTATGTATTGTGATAAAGTTATCACTGAATTATTTTTTGGTAAAACATAAATTAAATAGTGCACACGTATATATTTGTGTACGCGCATGTGTAAATGTAATACCATGATAGAGATCTCTAAAGTGTAATGTCTATTTAATTTTATAATAATGATTTCTAGTGTATTATTAGGTAAGCAAATTTATAGAACCATCTAGTCTAGGGTATATATAAAGTGAACTATTTGCACATGTGCCGCAAGCTAGGTTCAGTAATTAGTTCACAACATGAGCATGCTCTCGGACTGAGCATACCTCGTATGGTTATGTTTCTTGTAGTGGAACATGGCCACCACAATATTCTTTTAGTAGGAGAGAAGTTGTCGTCACAACGAGACGCTTCTAGTGATTTTGCCAATCTCAAGATTTGTTAGAAACAATACAATTTTGCATATATACAATATTAGATATGCTTGTTTCGATGCTTGGTTTAATCAGTGTATACATGAATTTCTAATTTCTAAATAAAAAGCTTCGCACAAAATTATGCATGATCTGTAGAGGAGAGAGACTTACAGGATAACTAAACTCAATGTCACTTATCAGATTTTTCTAAATAAGGCAAAATATTTGCCCATTTCGTTAATTAAAAAGGGAGAATTGACCGCTTAATTAGCAGAAAACCGTTAGAAACCACCTTCATTGTTGTCCTGGAGCACAACAACAAATAAGGACTTCGTACAGCTACCTGACTACGTACACGCATGGGACAAAGTTGCTGCGAAGAAGACATCCATTGAGTGTGCCTTCAAGAGTCATTGTTACCACTCATCCCGTTGCCCAAGGCTTGAATAGTTGGCCAACATCAATGGGAGACAACTCTGACTTTAAGGACGAGCTTTACAAGAGAAAGATGTAGAAATTGTGCCGATCAAACCTCTGTGAATGAGTACCAAGAGCATGTCATTGTCACCGCCCACCTATCAGGTTGGTTCATTCAGATGCGGTACTTGTTATTGGTTCATGATGTAGACTTGCACCTTCAAATTTAGGATTCTATTTTTTTATATATGATAGTATTTTTGACTTACTCCCTTCGTCCGGTGAAGAGTGAACATCTAGAGATTTTAGGACAAATTATGGAGTGAAATAAAAAATGCATTGGAAAAGTGCAAGTCATCATCTCTCCCCTCTTTAATTAACCAACTCCCAATGAGCTAAGTGCATGTAAAAATTAAGAAGACAATGTGTAGCTTCTTATTGGTCTTGATTACCGTGTGATGAGAGAGAAGTGTTTTTTTCTACTTTAAAATGCATTGGGAAGATAGAAGTACACTCTTTTGTGGACAAATTTTAAAGCCAAACGTTCACTCTTTACCGGACGGAGGGAGTATTCGATAATTGTATAGTGGCTACTACTATAATATGATATCTTGGCACTCCCTCTTATTGGGACACAGTGCGATCGCCCTCTTTGCCCGACCAATGGGCCAACCCTGGCCACCTGGTAACTCCCAAAAGTTAGTAGACACTTTCCTAATCTCATGAGATTTTATATGGTATTGGAGCTAACTCGACACTTCTCATCCATGATGACTGTAGACTCCTCCTCCACACTTTAGGCTCCCCCTCCTTGAAAGTGCGTTATATCGACTAGAGGGGGGTGAATAGGCGATTTTTATGAAAGTCTTCAAAACATGGAAGTTTCGAAGACAAACGATAGAAATAAACCTATTACCATGCAGCGGAAGGTAGACTACACTAGGTAAACTATAGTCATGTATTCAATGAAGTGAAAGCACAATGACTAATGACAGCAATGTAGTAGGGATCAGGTAGGAAGATATTAAGAAGCCAAACAGATCACACAGTCACTCAGTGAAGACAAAAGATAGTGCATACATACAATGACTTCACAAGGAGTAACAGTAAGTAAGGAGAAAGGAAGGATGAAACCAGTGACTCGTTGAAGACAATGATTTGTTGGACCAGTTCCAGTTGCTGTGACAACTGTACGTCTGGTTAGGGCGGCTAGGTATTTAAACCTAAGGACATATAGTCCCGGACACCCAGTCCTGAACACGCAGCTCAGGACACCCAGTCCTCACCGTATTCCCCTTGAGCCAAGGTCACACAGACCTCGCCAAATCAGTCTGGTAAGTCTTCAAGGGAGACTCCCAAACCTTCACAGACTTTGTTCACCGGCGATCCACAATGTCTCTTGGATGCTCAGAACGCGACGCCTAACCGGCTGGAGGATGCACAGTCCTCAAGTGTAATAAGTCTTCAGATCACACAGACAAGAAGACTTAAGTGATGCCTAATTCTCTTTGGCTCTAGGTGGTTAGGGCTTTATCCTCGCAAGGAATTCTCTCTCAAGGCTTCGAGGTGGGTTGCTCTCAAACGACAAAAGTCGTACTCTAAATCTGAGCAGCCAACCGTTTATGGTTGTAGGGGGTGGGCTATTTATAGCCACTAGGCAACCCGACCTGATTTGTCTGAAATGACCCTGGGTCACTAAGGAACTGACACGTGTTCCAATGGTCAGATTTCAAACTCACACGGCAACTTTACTTGGGCTACAAGCAAAGCTGACTTGTCCGACTCTAGACAAGATTCGCTCTCATAGTCTTCACTCGAAGACATAGGTTTTGTTTAAGCATCACTTCAGTCATTCTGACTGGTTCTCTTGGACCCCACTTAACAGTACGGTGGTTCCTATGACTCAACACAGAAGGAAAAGAACTACGAAAGATCTAAGTCTTCGAGCTCCATAGGCTTCATGCGGTGTCTTCTCTTGTCATAGTCTTGAATGTGAATATCTTCATAAACCACCTTTGACATCAATGCCTTCATACATTTTTAGGGGTCATCTCTGGTAGGAAAACCGAATCAATGAGGGACTTCTACCTGTGTTATCCTGCAATTCTCACAAACACATTAGTCCCTCAACTAGGTTTGTCGTCAATACTGTAAAACCAACTAGGGGTGGCACTAGATGCACTTACACTCCTGATTCTTTCACCTTCACCTATAGCATGACAAAAAACTTACCTAATCCAGTCACCTTCTTTATAAAGCGTAGGTTCTACGTACATTCAGAGGAGTGCAAAAATGGTAGAAGGACATGTGAAAGTATAGTGTGCCCTTTAATTATGTTTTGGTATTGATGACGATGTATTAGTGGGACTAATGAAGGCCACTAAGTGTGTGTACATGTTTTAGCCCTTGTATGCATATTGACGTGGACCGACGATCGTTGAAAATGCAAATGCTCAAGAAGGACCTCTCAAAGGCTCAGGATTAGGGATCCCGCAATATTAAGAGAGCATTGTTGGGAGGCAAAGGACAAGCTCAAATCATGATCTAGATACCTATTTCCTATTACCTAAAGCCCAAAGCCAAAAAGCCTAACCAAATCTTAAGACAAAAGCTGGAAATGTGAAACTTTCGATGCTCCCACTATCACCATTTTGCGCTTTGACAGATTGTGTATATGTTTCACAAAGCTTGTGGCATGCCCTAAAGGAAAATGACAAGGAAAATTTTGAAGTTAATCCTGTCAATCTCACTTTCTGATTCATTTGTGACTTATAGATTTAGATGTATTTCATGCCAAGAGAAGCTTTCTTTGGTTTATGAATAGCTAGGTAAACCAAGTTGCAGAAAATGGTACCACGACATTTTCTGAATGTTACTTCTAGTTACATGGTTGTGTTCTTGATTCCTGATGCCTTTATTAAATCTTATTTTCTGAATTCAGAGGCTAGTTTCTCTTTGTTCCTAACAACTACTCTAGAAATGATGGTCTTTTCCGGCTTTCATTGTAGACTAAACCCATATGGATGGCCTTATGATGGGAGTGATCTGATCTTGTTTATCTGACACTTCTTTCTGTCCATCAAGTTGGCAGGTATGTGGAATAGTACGATGATATATGCTGCTACTGTTGTGTAACACCCTCGATGCGACTATATCTTCCACGTGTCGAGGCACGACTTAGAGGCATAATCGCATTGAAGGCATATGTCGCAAGTGAGGTAATCTTCACACAACCCATGTAATATAATAAGGAGAAAGATACATAGTTGGCTTACAATCGCCACTTCACACAATTACATGAATAAAGCATTACATCATCCAAATACACTCAAGGTCCGACTACGGATCCGAAATAAAAGAAGAACCCCAAAAGCGACAAAGGTCCCTGATCGACCCCAACTGGGCTCCACTACTGATCAACTAGAACGAAACAAGACAAAGGACAAGATCTTCAACTAGCTCCTCCTGAGCTTGGTTGCGTCATCTGCACGGACTCATCGGCACCTGCAAACTGGTTTTGGAAGTATCTGTGAGCCACGGGGACTCAGCAATCTCACACCCTCGCGATCAAGACTATTTAAGCTTATGGTTAAGGTAAAGGTATGAGGTGGAGCTGCAGCAAGCGACTAGCATATATGGTGGCTAACATACGTAAATGAGAGCGAGAAGAGAAGGCAAAGCACGGTCGATAAACGTATGATCAAGAAGTGATCCTATAGCAACCTACGTCAAGCATAACTCCAACAACCGTGTTCACTTCCCGGACTCCGCTGGAAAGAGACCATCACGGTTACACACGCATTGATTCATTTTAATTAAGGTCAAGTTCAGGTTTTCTACAACCGGACGTTAACAAATTCCCATCTGCCCATAACCGCGGGCACGGCTTTCGAAAGTTCAAATCCCTGCAGGGGTGTCCCAACTTAGCCCATCACAAGCTCTCACGGTCAACGAAGGAATAGACCTCCACCCGAGACGTTCCGATCAGACTCGGCATCCCGGTACAACAAGACATTTCGACAGGGTAAAACTAAACCAGCAACACCGCCCGAATGTGCCGACAAATCCCGATAGGAGCTGCACATATCTCTTTCTCAGGGCACACTGGATCGTCCAAACTTCCAGTAGGCCAGCCCAGAGTTGCCCCTGGTGGCCACCGGCGGCTGACAAGTTGGACCAACACTCAGAGGAGCACTGTCACGGGGGGGGGGGTAAATAATGATGACCCTCAGGAGCGCGACTCCCAAGGGAAAAGAAAAGGGCTAGGTGGCAAATGGTAAAACCAATGTTGGGCATTACTGGAAGAGCTTTACTTAAGGCGAACTGTCAAGGGGTTCCCATAATAGCCCAACCGCGTAAGGGACGCAAAATTCAGGAACATAACACCGATATGACGGAAACTAGGGCGGCAAGAGTGGAACAAAACACCAGGCATAAGGCCGAGCCTTCCACCCTTTACCAAGTATATATATGCATTAATTAAATAAGATATATAGTGATATCCCAACAAGTAAACATGTTCCAACAAGGAACACTGTCTCCATGTTCCAACAAGGAACAACCTTCAATCTTCACCTGCAACTAACAACGCTATAAGAGGGGCTGAGCAAAGCGGTAACATAGCCAAACAACGGTTTGCTAGGACAAGGTGGGTTAGAGGCTTGGTTCAACAATATGGGAGGCATGATAAGCAAGTGGTAGGTATCGCAGCATAGGCATAGCAAAAGAGCGAGCAACTAAGCAAGCAAAGATAGAAGTGATTTCGAGGGTATGGTCATCTTGCCTGAAATCCCGCAAGGAAGAAGAACGAGTCCATGAAGAAGACAAACGGACGTAGACGAACGGGTCCTCACAATCACGACGTTATCGGAACCAACCCGAAGAAGCAACACCGGAAAGAAGCAAACAACATACTAAACAACCACCACATAAGCATGGCACGATGCGCAAACAAGTATGATGCATGTCCAGTTTAATGAAGCATGGCATGGCAAAATGCACAAGCAAATTCTACAAATTAAGTGGAGCTCAATATGCAACGAGGTGCATATTGACGGAACACCACATCAAATATTTAGTTCACTCCCGGTTAGGTACTCAACAATATTAAATGTTGATTAACATGGCAAGAGGGTGAAGAAAATGAAAACTACCCATCTAGTCAGTTTAAATGAGGCCGGGAACAACAAACAACAAATCCGGAAACTCCTCATGTGCATATATTAGGTTAGGTCCTGTTCTGCCCTAAACCATATTTTAGAGTTATTAAACATGCAAGATGATGCCACCATGTTAAACTAGGCAAAATTCTACCCCATTTACATATAAAGTTTATTAAATTCGGAGTTACGGTTAATTAGTTATGAAATAAACCATTTTAACATGGCATAGGAGCAAATATATGCAAACAACATTTTAAACATGGATGAAAATTGCATATTATTAAACTAGATGAAATTCTAAGCAAGTTTCATATATAAATTGTTTTAATCCGATGCACGGTTCTGAAGTTATTATATGCATGAACAAGGAGGGTTTTTCTGTAAAACTGCAGTCTCTGGAATAATAGGAAAAAAACGTTCTGCGGAAAAAAATACATCTCGGGCCGGATCTGGTTGGCCCATCAGTGGGAGGGGGCGCAGCAGTGTGGCTCACCCATGGGCTTGGCCCGTTCGGTGGAGAGGAGAGAGGCCGGCAGGCTGGGCTAGACCATGGCGCGGTGTTGGGCCTGGCGCGCCTGGCAGCCCACACCGCTGGCCATCTGGACCGGTGCGGGGCCCATCAAGGCGATAGGAGGAACCGCATCGTCCTCCTCGTGCTCGTGGGTGAGCAGGAAGCCATGGAAGGCGGCGACGGCGGCTTGACGTCGGTGAGGCATGGAGGAGTGCCCAGAGGTGCGGATCCGGACGGGATCCGTCCGTTCCCGGCCGCGGTGGTGGAGATCCGGCGACGGCGAGCTCGGCTCGCGTTCATCCTTGGCGGAGATGGCTCCTGTAGAATGGGAGCGAGGGGACCGTGAGAGGAGGGACGAGAAGGAGATAGACAGGGAAGAAAGAGCGGGGCGGCGGGGTCCGGCCTGGGGTCGAGGTGCTCGTCGGCGGCGAGGCTCCGGTGGCCGGCGAGTCTTGCGGGAGCATCAAGCGGCGGGCTCCCTCCCGATCCAGATCAGATCAAGGAGGTGCAGTGGGAGCGAGCAGGCGACGGCTTGGGATCGGGCGCAGATGGGCTTCCAGGGCCCCGATCTGGGTCCTGGTGGGCCCGCGGGCTATGCGGCGGCGCGCGGAGGCCAGGGGGCGACGTGGAGGCGCGGGGGAGGTCTTGAGCGATGGCGCAGGTGGCGGCCGGTCCTGTTGGGCGGCGCCAAGTGGTGAGGAGGGGCTGGAGCGGCGCGGAAATTGATGGGGGAGGGGCTAGAGGTAGGTGGAAGGCTAGGGATGCCCAAAAATGGCAAGGGGGGCTTCTTAAATAGGCAGGGGTCTAGGGTTAGGGGTTTTCATCCGTTTTCGGACCCTCGGATCGCGATCGGACGGCTCCAGGCACGAGGAGGAGTAGGCTGGGCCTAGGTGGGCTGTGTAGAAGGGCTAGAGAGGAAAGAGAGGGAAAGCCCGGCAACAGTTTTCAGAGACCGAAAACGTCCGACGTATGACCGACTATAATGTCGCTATAGATAACCGTTGGGGCGTCAAACGAACTCTGAATGCGATGAAACTTGACAGTCGGTCTACCTACACTATAATAAGACCGCACGCCAACTCTCATCCCATTCCGAGAACATTTTCCAGCCACTTATAAAATACTATTTCGGACATGCCGCGGGCGTGTGCAAGTGTGGTAGGGCTCAGAACGGACAACGGAGAGAACTCGAAGAACCCGGACGAATGCAAGTTTTGAAAAACATGATGATGCAATGCACATGATGACATGATGGAATGCAACACGCAAGCAAATGACATGGCAACAACAGCGAATAACTGGAGGACACCTGGCGCATTGGTCTCGGGGCGTTACAACACTCCACCACTACGAGAGGATCTCGTCCCGAGATCTAGAATGGCACCGGAGGAACAAAATGGAAGAGAAAGAGAAGGGGTAAAACTAAGTTGCTTCTTTGACAAACGAGTGAAACCACGAACCTTGAAGGGTTGAACAAATTGAAAGAAAGAATGCAACGAGTATGAACAAAGTTGAAAGCACTCCGTTAGGGCAGAGTAAGAAGGAAGGACAAATTTCGACAGCACTCCGGTAGAAAAGAGGTGCACGGCTGGATAAGGCGGAAAGAATTTGAACAAAAGGGCACAACACTCCGGTTAAATGGATAGGTACAGGAAAGAACATTATCTTAAATGAAACGAGATGATGGTTGAAGAAAGCACCATCACAAGGCCTCCGGAACAAAAGTAAGAATGGAATGGGATGAACGAAGGGAAACAAGATCTTGAGGGAGCACGCTTACAACAAAAGCTAGAATGGAGTTGTTGGAAAACCAACAACGAAAAGAATAAGCTTGATATGGTCTTATGGAATTCATCTCAAATTATGAGGTGACACCCTGCCACTCACGGGAAGAAGAATTGAATTGGTATGAACAAGGAGACGAGAAAGCTTATTTCACCGAAAGGATAAATGAACTTGAGTCACTTATGAGCACCATAATAGCAACAATCCTTAGGGAAGGCTTTTGGTGAAAATATTACCCAAGATAACTCAAATGACGAGATTGATGGATTTAAAATACCTCATTCTTAACAACATGTGAATCATGAGACATGAACTCAAATTATCAAGAATGACATGATACCACCTCGAATGATACGGTTGAAAGAATTGCACTTTAAAATGCAAGATAAAGAATACTTGAGCTCCTCTGAAAAGAATCTCGATGAACACTTCGAGAAGGAATTAAATCCTTGGTGAACCAACATTTAGAGCCTCCATGAAGAATTCCGTTAAAAAAAGGATGATCAAACGGAAGGAAAAAGAAGTTGAAAACACAAGGTGAATCCTTGCAATGATTAGATGGATCTCCGTGATAATTAGAGCTTGGAACTCCGGGAAAGAAAAGATAAAGCATCTCGAACCAAGAATGTGATATGATGCACCTCCGGAATAAGGAATTAATCATCCGGATGAAACAAGAATAAGAATTACATTATACTTATCCTTCACCAATTTAAATTGATGACAAGCAGCGGATTTGGCACACTACTTATTCCCGTATCCAGGATTAAGAGAGATATAACATAAACTTGAGAACGTCTTCAACGAACCACCGGTAGGATTGGAACAACAAATGAATTGATATGATGAACAAGGAAGAGAGATCTTGAAAGAACCACCGTAAGAATTGAAAATGCTCGAAGTAGGGTGCATCACCGGTAAGAATTAGCAAATGAACGAAGGTGCTTGAGACAAACTAGATACATGAGAACGAAGAGATCAAGAACTGATTAGAGGATATTCGATTGATGCACCGGCAAGATAGGAGAATGATAACTGACAGCTGAGAATGAATAAACCTGAATTGATGGACTCCGGATAACAAACTGAGAAGACTCTTGAATATCTCCTGATGGGTGAAAAAGATTCTCACAATGGAAAACAATTATGAGAGGATGGCAACAAGCTAGCACCATGAATCTTGAAGAGAATAGAGCAAGATTAAAGAGAAACTCTTCTTCGGTCTTCAAATGATGAGAATGACAACGAGAAACACCACCAAGAATTATTGAGGCACACCGGAAGAATCAAAAGCGAAGAGGTTGAGCCAACTATGAAAAGAATTTGAAAGATCTTGGAGAAAAGTATTTACTGATGATAACTCTTCCTTACGTCAAACTTGGAGAAGGATTTAGGATAGCTCCGGGAAAATAGAAGAGTCAGGTAAGATCCTGGGAAAAGACCTGTGGGTTAGGGCCCACTCAAAAGAAAACACCGTTGAAATGATTAAAAGAGAGATTGCACCAGTTGAATTAAATGACTTGAAAGAGATAACAATCTCGAAAGATATTGAATGAATGCAGAGTGAAAAACACGAATCTTCAAGATATCTTGAGCACTCCGGAACAATTGAATAGCGAGAGGTGAATGACAAAGAGGTGCACCGGTATAAGAAGGTATTTGAAACGAGGAGAAAGATATGATCAATAACGCTTGAATTTAACCACCGACGAAGAAAATGAGTGAAGAGTGACAAACTTGAAGCTCCGTTAGAATCTTCATGAGAATCATCGGATAAGAATATTGATAGAAAAGAATGGAAAGACCTCACATCAATAAGAAGGATACTCGATTAAGAGATCTGAATCCTTGGAGAAAAACAAAGGGAGGGAGGGTGGGAAAAACAAAGGCAACTTGGAGACGGAAGAAACAAACACCGTTGAGAAGAAGAGATAAAATATCTTATTGATGTTGAAATGATCAGATCCACTTGAAGAGAAAACACGCCGGTTGAAAAGGATTGACGAGACAATCTTGATGATCAAGAAGGATTGGTATCCACATGGGAGTATGAGAACACCATTTGGGGAAGGTATGGAATCAACATTTGACTTTGAAGCAACTCGAATACCATAACTCAAAACAAAACAAAGGATTGGCTTGCAGAATAAGCCAGAACAAATATATGATAGAGATTTCGTCCGAAGTTTTCGTGGTGGGGCCTACACGGGCTCGATCGTACAGCACCATCATGTACAAGGCAGTGCACATGACATACGAAGCGTCCCCGAGTCGGCATAGCCAAGGACTCTTTAAGACACAACGAGACCACTATAAAACCGACCGTGGATAGGCGGACCACTAGACGTCGAACACCAATTTCAAATCATACATCTGTCGGAAAGATATCCTAAGAGCTACTTGAATTCCCACCTATGAAACTTCCGAAATTTTCCGGTTATGCAATCAGGTGTTGGGGATACAGGGGAAGCATAATATCTCACCCAAAACTAGCAAATCCTACATCCAGCTGTATCCATCCTTCAACACATAACCAAGAAACCTTCGGAAATCGTCTACCTCAACCTTCGAAAAGCATCCGTTATACAAGTTATGGCGATACTCCCGAACTCCCACCCCAGTACTGGGTGGCGTCGAGGTTATCTCACCAACGAACTGCATAAAAGAGATTTTCGATGTCGGCGTACTAAACTCAGGTATTCCAGAATTGCAACGATAAAATTATGACGACAACACCTCAGAGCTCAACTCCCCGGGACACTTCCACTAAACCCCTGACAGGAGGCACCAAGACAATGTTCTCGTCACAAAACCATCGGAACGATTTCAAGATACCCGCGAGATCCTAAATTTTTTTTAGTGAAATTTGAGGAGAGAAGAGTTAAAACTCTTCGTCGGGATGCCTTACCAGAGCGATGAGGAGACTATGGAGGAAAAAGAATTCCTAACTCTCCGATATATAATTCCTAATAACTCAAAACATTTTTTCTAGACACAACTCGGTCGCTAAAAATGATCAAGCAATGGGGCTCCTAAGGTCGGGGAAGGCTCTGATTACCAACTTGTAACACCCTCGATGCGACTATATCTCCCATGTGTCGAGGCACGACTTAGAGGCATAATCGCATTGAAGGCATATGTCCCAAGTGAGGTAATCTTCACACAACCCATGTAATATAATAAGGAGAAAGATACATAGTTGGCTTACAATCGCCACTTCACACAATTACATGAATAAAGCATTACATCATCCAAATACACTCAAAGTCCGACTACGGAACCAAAATAAAAGAAGAACCCCAAAAGCGACAAAGGTCCCCGATCGACCCCAACTGGGCTCCACTACTGATCAACTAGAACGAAACAAGACAAAGGACAAGATCTTCAACTAGCTCCTCCTGAGCTTGGTTGCGTCATCTGCACGTACTCATTGACACCTGCAAACTGGTTTTGGAAGTATCTGTGAGCCACGGGGACTCAGCAATCTCACACCCTCGCGGTCAAGACTATTTAAGCTTATGGTTAAGGTAAAGGTATGAGGTGGAGCTGCAGCAAGCGACTAGCATATATGGTGGCTAACATACGTAAATGAGAGCGAGAAGAGAAGGCAAAGCACGGTCGATAAACGTATGATCAAGAAGTGATCCTATAGCAACCTACGTCAAGCATAACTCCAACAACCGTGTTCACTTCCCGGACTCCGCTGGAAAGAGACCATCACGGTTACACACGCGGTTGATTCATTTTAATTAAGGTCAAGTTCAGGTTTTCTACAACCGGACGTTAACAAATTCCCATGTGCCCATAACCGCGGGTACGGCTTTTGAAAGTTCAAATCCCTGCAGGGGTGTCCCAACTTAGCCCATCACAAGCTCTCACGGTCAACGAAGGAATAGACCTCCACCCGAGACGTTCCGATCAGGCTCGGCATCCTGGTACAACAAGACATTTCGACAGGGTAAAACTAAACCAGCAACACCGCCCGAATGTGCCGACAAATCCCGATAGGAGCTGCAGATATCTCTTTCTCAGGGCACACCGGATCGTCCAAACTTCCGGTAGGCCAGCCCAGAGTTGCCCCTGGTGGCCACCGGCGGCTGACATGTTGGACCAACACTCAGAGGAGCACTGGCCCGGGGGGGGTAAATAATGATGACCCTCAGGAGCGCGACTCCCAAGGGAAAAGAAAAGGGCTAGGTGGCAAATGGTAAAACCAATGTTGGGCATTACTGGAAGAGCTTTACTTAAGGCGAACTGTCAAGGGGTTCCCATAATAGCCCAACCGCGTAAGGGACGCAAAATTCAGGAACATAACACCGATATGACGGAAACTAGGGCGGCAAGAGTGGAACAAAACACCAGGCATAAGGCCGAGCCTTCCACCCTTTACCAAGTATATATATGCATTAATTAAATAAGATATATAGTGATATCCCAACAAGTAAACATGTTCCAACAAGGAACACTGTCTCCATGTTCCAACAAGGAACAACCTTCAATCTTCACCTGCAACTAACAACGCTATAAGAGGGGCTGAGCAAAGCGGTAACATAGCCAAACAACGGTTTGCTAGGACAAGGTGGGTTAGAGGCTTGGTTCAACAATATGGGAGGCATGATAAGCAAGTGGTAGGTATCGCAGCATAGGCATAGCAAAAGAGCGAGCAACTAAGCAAGCAAAGATAGAAGTGATTTCGAGGGTATGGTCATCTTGCCTGAAATCCCGCAAGGAAGAAGAACGAGTCCATGAAGAAGACAAACGGACGTAGACGAACGGGTCCTCACAATCACGACGTTATCGGAACCAACCCGAAGAAGCAACACCGGAAAGAAGCAAACAACATACTAAACAACCACCACATAAGCATGGCACGATGCGCAAACAAGTATGATGCATGTCCAGTTTAATGAAGCATGGCATGGCAAAATGCACAAGCAAATTCTACAAATTAAGTGGAGCTCAATATGCAACGAGGTGCATATTGACGGAACACCACATCAAATATTTAGTTCACTCCCGGTTAGGTACTCAACAATATTAAATGTTGATTAACATGGCAAGAGGGTGAAGAAAATGAAAACTACCCATCTAGTCAGTTTAAATGAGGCCGGGAACAACAAACAACAAATCCGGAAACTCCTCATGTGCATATATTAGGTTAGGTCCTGTTCTGCCCTAAACCATATTTTAGAGTTATTAACATGCAAGATGATGCCACCATGTTAAACTAGGCAAAATTCTACCCCATTTACATATAAAGTTTATTAAATTCGGAGTTACGGTTAATTAGTTATGAAATAAACCATTTTAACATGGCATAGGAGCAAATATATGCAAACAACATTTTAAACATGGATGAAAATTGCATATTATTAAACTAGATGAAATTCTAAGCAAGTTTCATATATAAATTGTTTTAATCCGATGCACGGTTCTGAAGTTATTATATGCATGAACAAGGAGGGTTTTTCTGTAAAACTGCAGTCTCTGGAATAATAGGAAAAAAACGTTCTGCGGAAAAAAATACATCTCGGGCCGGATCTGGTTGGCCCATCAGTGGGAGGGGGCGCAGCAGTGTGGCTCACCCATGGGCTTGGCCCGTTCGGTGGAGAGGAGAGAGGCCGGCAGGCTGGGCTAGACCATGGCGCGGTGTTGGGCCTGGCGCGCCTGGCAGCCCACACCGCTGGCCATCTGGACCGGTGCGGGGCCCATCAAGGCGATAGGAGGAACCGCATCGTCCTCCTCGTGCTCGTGGGTGAGCAGGAAGCCATGGAAGGCGGCGACGGCGGCTTGACGTCGGTGAGGCATGGAGGAGTGCCCAGAGGTGCGGATCCGGACGGGATCCGTCCGTTCCCGGCCGCGGTGGTGGAGATCCGGCGACGGCGAGCTCGGCTCGCGTTCATCCTTGGCGGAGATGGCTCCTGTAGAATGGGAGCGAGGGGACCGTGAGAGGAGGGACGAGAAGGAGATAGACAGGGAAGAAAGAGCGGGGCGGCGGGGTCCGGCCTGGGGTCGAGGTGCTCGTCGGCGGCGAGGCTCCGGTGGCCGGCGAGTCTTGCGGGAGCATCAAGCGGCGGGCTCCCTCCCGATCCAGATCAGATCAAGGAGGTGCAGTGGGAGCGAGCAGGCGACGGCTTGGGATCGGGCGCAGATGGGCTTCCAGGGCCCCGATCTGGGTCCTGGTGGGCCCGCGGGCTATGCGGCGGCGCGCGGAGGCCAGGGGGCGACGTGGAGGCGCGGGGGAGGTCTTGAGCGATGGCGCAGGTGGCGGCCGGTCCTGTTGGGCGGCGCCAAGTGGTGAGGAGGGGCTGGAGCGGCGCGGAAATTGATGGGGGAGGGGCTAGAGGTAGGTGGAAGGCTAGGGATGCCCAAAAATGGCAAGGGGGGCTTCTTAAATAGGCAGGGGTCTAGGGTTAGGGGTTTTCATCCGTTTTCGGACCCTCGGATCGCGATCGGACGGCTCCAGGCACGAGGAGGAGTAGGCTGGGCCTAGGTGGGCTGTGTAGAAGGGCTAGAGAGGAAAGAGAGGGAAAGCCCGGCAACAGTTTTCAGAGACCGAAAACGTCCGACGTATGACCGACTATAATGTCGCTATAGATAACCGTTGGGGCGTCAAACGAACTCTGAATGCGATGAAACTTGACAGTCGGTCTACCTACACTATAATAAGACCGCACGCCAACTCTCATCCCATTCCGAGAACATTTTCCAGCCACTTATAAAATACTATTTCGGACATGCCGCGGGCGTGTGCAAGTGTGGTAGGGCTCAGAACGGACAACGGAGAGAACTCGAAGAACCCGGACGAATGCAAGTTTTGAAAAACATGATGATGCAATGCACATGATGACATGATGGAATGCAACACGCAAGCAAATGACATGGCAACAACAGCGAATAACTGGAGGACACCTGGCGCATTGGTCTCGGGGCGTTACAACACTCCACCACTACGAGAGGATCTCGTCCCGAGATCTAGAATGGCACCGGAGGAACAAAATGGAAGAGAAAGAGAAGGGGTAAAACTAAGTTGCTTCTTTGACAAACGAGTGAAACCACGAACCTTGAAGGGTTGAACAAATTGAAAGAAAGAATGCAACGAGTATGAACAAAGTTGAAAGCACTCCGTTAGGGCAGAGTAAGAAGGAAGGACAAATTTCGACAGCACTCCGGTAGAAAAGAGGTGCACGGCTGGATAAGGCGGAAAGAATTTGAACAAAAGGGCACAACACTCCGGTTAAATGGATAGGTACAGGAAAGAACATTATCTTAAATGAAACGAGATGATGGTTGAAGAAAGCACCATCACAAGGCCTCCGGAACAAAAGTAAGAATGGAATGGGATGAACGAAGGGAAACAAGATCTTGAGGGAGCACGCTTACAACAAAAGCTAGAATGGAGTTGTTGGAAAACCAACAACGAAAAGAATAAGCTTGATATGGTCTTATGGAATTCATCTCAAATTATGAGGTGACACCCTGCCACTCACGGGAAGAAGAATTGAATTGGTATGAACAAGGAGACGAGAAAGCTTATTTCACCGAAAGGATAAATGAACTTGAGTCACTTATGAGCACCATAATAGCAACAATCCTTAGGGAAGGCTTTTGGTGAAAATATTACCCAAGATAACTCAAATGACGAGATTGATGGATTTAAAATACCTCATTCTTAACAACATGTGAATCATGAGACATGAACTCAAATTATCAAGAATGACATGATACCACCTCGAATGATACGGTTGAAAGAATTGCACTTTAAAATGCAAGATAAAGAATACTTGAGCTCCTCTGAAAAGAATCTCGATGAACACTTCGAGAAGGAATTAAATCCTTGGTGAACCAACATTTAGAGCCTCCATGAAGAATTCCGTTAAAAAAAGGATGATCAAACGGAAGGAAAAAGAAGTTGAAAACACAAGGTGAATCCTTGCAATGATTAGATGGATCTCCGTGATAATTAGAGCTTGGAACTCCGGGAAAGAAAAGATAAAGCATCTCGAACCAAGAATGTGATATGATGCACCTCCGGAATAAGGAATTAATCATCCGGATGAAACAAGAATAAGAATTACATTATACTTATCCTTCACCAATTTAAATTGATGACAAGCAGCGGATTTGGCACACTACTTATTCCCGTATCCAGGATTAAGAGAGATATAACATAAACTTGAGAACGTCTTCAACGAACCACCGGTAGGATTGGAACAACAAATGAATTGATATGATGAACAAGGAAGAGAGATCTTGAAAGAACCACCGTAAGAATTGAAAATGCTCGAAGTAGGGTGCATCACCGGTAAGAATTAGCAAATGAACGAAGGTGCTTGAGACAAACTAGATACATGAGAACGAAGAGATCAAGAACTGATTAGAGGATATTCGATTGATGCACCGGCAAGATAGGAGAATGATAACTGACAGCTGAGAATGAATAAACCTGAATTGATGGACTCCGGATAACAAACTGAGAAGACTCTTGAATATCTCCTGATGGGTGAAAAAGATTCTCACAATGGAAAACAATTATGAGAGGATGGCAACAAGCTAGCACCATGAATCTTGAAGAGAATAGAGCAAGATTAAAGAGAAACTCTTCTTCGGTCTTCAAATGATGAGAATGACAACGAGAAACACCACCAAGAATTATTGAGGCACACCGGAAGAATCAAAAGCGAAGAGGTTGAGCCAACTATGAAAAGAATTTGAAAGATCTTGGAGAAAAGTATTTACTGATGATAACTCTTCCTTACGTCAAACTTGGAGAAGGATTTAGGATAGCTCCGGGAAAATAGAAGAGTCAGGTAAGATCCTGGGAAAAGACCTGTGGGTTAGGGCCCACTCAAAAGAAAACACCGTTGAAATGATTAAAAGAGAGATTGCACCAGTTGAATTAAATGACTTGAAAGAGATAACAATCTCGAAAGATATTGAATGAATGCAGAGTGAAAAACACGAATCTTCAAGATATCTTGAGCACTCCGGAACAATTGAATAGCGAGAGGTGAATGACAAAGAGGTGCACCGGTATAAGAAGGTATTTGAAACGAGGAGAAAGATATGATCAATAACGCTTGAATTTAACCACCGACGAAGAAAATGAGTGAAGAGTGACAAACTTGAAGCTCCGTTAGAATCTTCATGAGAATCATCGGATAAGAATATTGATAGAAAAGAATGGAAAGACCTCACATCAATAAGAAGGATACTCGATTAAGAGATCTGAATCCTTGGAGAAAAACAAAGGGAGGGAGGGTGGGAAAAACAAAGGCAACTTGGAGACGGAAGAAACAAACACCGTTGAGAAGAAGAGATAAAATATCTTATTGATGTTGAAATGATCAGATCCACTTGAAGAGAAAACACGCCGGTTGAAAAGGATTGACGAGACAATCTTGATGATCAAGAAGGATTGGTATCCACATGGGAGTATGAGAACACCATTTGGGGAAGGTATGGAATCAACATTTGACTTTGAAGCAACTCGAATACCATAACTCAAAACAAAACAAAGGATTGGCTTGCAGAATAAGCCAGAACAAATATATGATAGAGATTTCGTCCGAAGTTTTCGTGGTGGGGCCTACACGGGCTCGATCGTACAGCACCATCATGTACAAGGCAGTGCACATGACATACGAAGCGTCCCCGAGTCGGCATAGCCAAGGACTCTTTAAGACACAACGAGACCACTATAAAACCGACCGTGGATAGGCGGACCACTAGACGTCGAACACCAATTTCAAATCATACATCTGTCGGAAAGATATCCTAAGAGCTACTTGAATTCCCACCTATGAAACTTCCGAAATTTTCCGGTTATGCAATCAGGTGTTGGGGATACAGGGGAAGCATAATATCTCACCCAAAACTAGCAAATCCTACATCCAGCTGTATCCATCCTTCAACACATAACCAAGAAACCTTCGGAAATCGTCTACCTCAACCTTCGAAAAGCATCCGTTATACAAGTTATGGCGATACTCCCGAACTCCCACCCCAGTACTGGGTGGCGTCGAGGTTATCTCACCAACGAACTGCATAAAAGAGATTTTCGATGTCGGCGTACTAAACTCAGGTATTCCAGAATTGCAACGATAAAATTATGACGACAACACCTCAGAGCTCAACTCCCCGGGACACTTCCACTAAACCCCTGACAGGAGGCACCAAGACAATGTTCTCGTCACAAAACCATCGGAACGATTTCAAGATACCCGCGAGATCCTAAATTTTTTTTAGTGAAATTTGAGGAGAGAAGAGTTAAAACTCTTCGTCGGGATGCCTTACCAGAGCGATGAGGAGACTATGGAGGAAAAAGAATTCCTAACTCTCCGATATATAATTCCTAATAACTCAAAACATTTTTTCTAGACACAACTCGGTCGCTAAAAATGATCAAGCAATGGGGCTCCTAAGGTCGGGGAAGGCTCTGATTACCAACTTGTAACACCCTCGATGCGACTATATCTCCCATGTGTCGAGGCACGACTTAGAGGCATAATCGCATTGAAGGCATATGTCCCAAGTGAGGTAATCTTCACACAACCCATGTAATATAATAAGGAGAAAGATACATAGTTGGCTTACAATCGCCACTTCACACAATTACATGAATAAAGCATTACATCATCCAAATACACTCAAAGTCCGACTACGGAACCAAAATAAAAGAAGAACCCCAAAAGCGACAAAGGTCCCCGATCGACCCCAACTGGGCTCCACTACTGATCAACTAGAACGAAACAAGACAAAGGACAAGATCTTCAACTAGCTCCTCCTGAGCTTGGTTGCGTCATCTGCACGTACTCATTGACACCTGCAAACTGGTTTTGGAAGTATCTGTGAGCCACGGGGACTCAGCAATCTCACACCCTCGCGGTCAAGACTATTTAAGCTTATGGTTAAGGTAAAGGTATGAGGTGGAGCTGCAGCAAGCGACTAGCATATATGGTGGCTAACATACGTAAATGAGAGCGAGAAGAGAAGGCAAAGCACGGTCGATAAACGTATGATCAAGAAGTGATCCTATAGCAACCTACGTCAAGCATAACTCCAACAACCGTGTTCACTTCCCGGACTCCGCTGGAAAGAGACCATCACGGTTACACACGCGGTTGATTCATTTTAATTAAGGTCAAGTTCAGGTTTTCTACAACCGGACGTTAACAAATTCCCATGTGCCCATAACCGCGGGTACGGCTTTTGAAAGTTCAAATCCCTGCAGGGGTGTCCCAACTTAGCCCATCACAAGCTCTCACGGTCAACGAAGGAATAGACCTCCACCCGAGACGTTCCGATCAGGCTCGGCATCCTGGTACAACAAGACATTTCGACAGGGTAAAACTAAACCAGCAACACCGCCCGAATGTGCCGACAAATCCCGATAGGAGCTGCAGATATCTCTTTCTCAGGGCACACCGGATCGTCCAAACTTCCGGTAGGCCAGCCCAGAGTTGCCCCTGGTGGCCACCGGCGGCTGACATGTTGGACCAACACTCAGAGGAGCACTGGCCCGGGGGGGGTAAATAATGATGACCCTCAGGAGCGCGACTCCCAAGGGAAAAGAAAAGGGCTAGGTGGCAAATGGTAAAACCAATGTTGGGCATTGCTAGAAGAGCTTTACTTAAGGCGAACTGTCAAGGGGTTCCCATAATAACCCAACCGCGTAAGGGACGCAAAATCCGGGAACATAACACCGATATGACGGAAACTAGGGTGGCAAGAGTGGAACAAAACACCAGGCATAAGGCCGAGCCTTCCACCCTTTACCAAGTATATATATGCATTAATTAAATAAGATATATAGTGATATCCCAACAAGTAAACATGTTCCAACAAGGAACACCATCTCCATGTTCCAACAAGGAACAACCTTCAATCTTCACCTGCAACTAACAACGCTATAAGAGGGGCTGAGCAAAGCGGTAACATAGCCAAACAACGGTTTGCTAGGACAAGGTGGGTTAGAGGCTTGGTTCAACAATATGGGAGGCATGATAAGCAAGTGGTAGGTATCGCAGCATAGGCATAGCAAAAGAGCGAGCAACTAAGCAAGCAAAGATAGAAGTGATTTCGAGGGTATGGTCATCTTGCCTGAAATCCCGCAAGGAAGAAGAACGAGTCCATGAAGAAGACAAACGGACGTAGATGAACGGGTCCTCACAATCACGACATTATCGGAACCAACCCGAAGAAGAAACACCGGAAAGAAGCAAACAACATAGTAAACAACCACCACATAAGCATGGCACGATGCGCAAACAAGTATGATGCATGTCCGGTTTAATGAAGCATGGCATGGCAAAATGCACAAGCAAATTCTACAAATTAAGTGGAGCTCAATATGCAACGAGGTGCATATTGACGGAACACCACATCAAATATTTAGTTCACTCCCGGTTAGGTACTCAACAATATTAAATATTGATTAACATGGCAAGAGGGTGAAGAAAATGAAAACTACCCATCTAGTCAGTTTAAATGAGGCCGGGAACAACAAACAACAAATCCGGAAACTCCTCATGTGCATATATTAGGTTAGGTCCTGTTCTGCCCTAAACCATATTTTAGAGTTGTTAAACATGCAAGATGATGCCACCATGTTAAACTAGGCAAAATTCTACCCCATTTACATATAAAGTTTATTAAATTCGGAGTTACGGTTAATTAGTTATGAAATAAACCATTTTAACATGGCATAGGAGCAAATATATGCAAACAACATTTTAAACATGGATGAAAATTGCATATTATTAAACTAGATGAAATTCTAAGCAAGTTTCATATATAAATTGTTTTAATCCGATGCACGGTTCTGAAGTTATTATATGCATGAACAAGGAGGGTTTTTCTGTAAAACTGCAGTCTCTGGAATAATAGGGAAAAAACGTTCCGCGGAAAAAAAATACATCTCGGATCGGATCTGGTTGGCCCATCAGTGGGAGGGGGCGCAGCAGTGTGGCTCACCCATGGGCTTGGCCCGTTCGGTGGAGAGGAGAGAGGCCGGCAGGCTGGGCTAGACCATGGCGCGGTGTTGGGCCTGGCGCGCCTGGCAGCCCACACCGCTGGCCATCTGGACCGGTGCGGGGCCCATCAAGGCGATAGGAGGAACCGCATCGTCCTCCTCGTGCTCGTGGGTGAGCAGGAAGCCATGGAAGGCGGCGACGGCGGCTTGACGTCGGTGAGGCATGGAGGAGTGCCCAGAGGTGCGGATCCGGACGGGATCCGTCCGTTCCCGGCCGCGGTGGTGGAGATCCGGCGACGGCGAGCTCGGCTCGCGTTCATCCTTGGCGGAGATGGCTCCTGTAGAATGGGAGCGAGGGGACCGTGAGAGGAGGGACGAGAAGGAGATAGACAGGGAAGAAAGAGCGGGGCGGCGGGGTCCGGCCTGGGGTCGAGGTGCTCGTCGGCGGCGAGGCTCCGGTGGCCGGCGAGTCTTGCGGGAGCATCAAGCGGCGGGCTCCCTCCCGATCCAGATCAGATCAAGGAGGTGCAGCGGGAGCGAGCAGGCGACGGCTTGGGATCGGGCGCAGATGGGCTTCCAGGGCCCCGATCTGGGTCCTGGTGGGCCCGCGGGCTATGCGGCGGCGCGCGGAGGCCAGGGGGCGACGTGGAGGCGCGGGGGAGGTCTTGAGCGATGGCGCAGGTGGCGGCCGGTCCTGTTGGGCGGCGCCAAGTGGTGAGGAGGGGCTGGAGCGGCGCGGAAATTGATGGGGGAGGGGGCTAGAGGTAGGTGGAAGGCTAGGGATGCCCAAAAATGGCAAGGGGGGCTTCTTAAATAGGCAGGGGTCTAGGGTTAGGGGTTTTCATCCGTTTTTGGACCCTCGGATCGCGATCGGACGGCTCCAGGCACGAGGAGGAGTAGGCGGGGCCTAGGTGGGATGTGTAGAAGGGCTAGAGAGGAAAGAGAGGGAAAGCCCGGCAACAGTTTTCAGAGACCGAAAACGTCCGACGTATGACCGACTATAATGTCGCTATAGATAACCGTTGGGGCGTCAAACGAACTCCGAATGCGATGAAACTTGACAGGCGGTCTACCTACACTATAATAAGACCGCACGCCAACTCTCGTCCCATTCCGAGAACATTTTCCAGCCACTTATAAAATACTATTTCGGACATGCCGCGGGCGTGTGCAAGTGTGGTAGGGCTCAAAACGGGCAACGGAGAGAACTCGAAGAACCCGGACGAATGCAAGTTTTGAAAAACATGATGATGCAATGCACATGATGACATGATGGAATGCAACACGCAAGCAAATGACATGGCAACAACAGCGAATAACTGAAGGACACCTGGCACATCGGTCTCGGGGCGTTACATGCTGGTGTTGGGATTGTAGAATAATACAAATACAAGGTTGGGAAAACACTGAAACCATGAGTTCCACCTTGTAGTACCTTGTGCAAGTGAATCCGCATGTTGAGTTTCTTTGGTTGTCGAGTTGGTGGTTCCCGAATGACTGATGGAACTCAAGGTGTAGTGTTAGAGCAAATCCAGCAATAGAAGGCCAGATATCATGTTGGAAAGAGAAGTGCACCCAAATGAAGTCTCTTGATCTCGCACTAGAGACGATGAGCGTTGGTTTAGATCAGATGGTGGAGAGTGGCATTGGAAAGAGAAGTGCACCCAAATGAAGTCTCTTGATCTCGCACTAGAGACGATGAGCGTTGGTTCAGATTTCTTTGGTCTATGCTCTCAACTTGTCTAAACAATTTCTTTGGTCTATGCTCTCAACCAAAGAAATTGTTTTGTTTCCATGTTGAACTGGAGAGATTGATCCTGCTTAGAGTGAAGCAGGGGAGGCAGGAAGAAGATGTATGGCAGCTGCATCCATCGCTTCCCAAAGTGGATGCTCACCACACTGTAGTCCAGCGACAAGGCGTCTCTTTGAAGAAGTCGATGTGTCGAAATCACTGTTTTGACCTTAAACACAAAGATTACCATGATTAGACCTCGTATGAAAGTATTATTTGGATTTGATATTCTTTTTGGTCACGCCAACATCTCCGGGGTTTCAGTTGTACGGGGGAGCGACTGCCCTGACGTTTCCCCCCTGGCCAACGTGTTGCTCGCGTGCGCTGACCATCCGACATGACACTAAAGGAGACGTCGAAGTCTCTGGTGTCTTCCCTGGAGTTGCCAAACGTGCAAGTTCATGTCCTAGGGAAACACCAGGGTTCATGGGTTTCCCATGTTCAGACCAAAATGACATGTATGCGTGCTTGTAATGTCGATGAAAAGGGCGTTTTACTTATAAGATGAGCGAAATCTCTTCTATATGAGAAGTCAGTTTTACTTGTTCCTCAAGTAAAGTTATCGTGTATTTGAAATCCGACCGTTAAACACGTGTTGAGCTGTCAATAATGTGGCTCAGGCACCTATTGGTGATTTCACCCTGGGACTTCTCCAGCTATAAATAGCTGCCCCTCCACTATTTGTTGGCGGCTGCTCCAAGTTATTGCACGACAAGTGTCATTTATAGCAACCTATCCTCTGAAGCATTTGGGGTAATCCTTATGAGGAAAATAAAATTACCCAGAGCCAAAGTGATTGAGCATCACTGCAGAATCTGTTCTGAGTGAACCGAAGACTTATTACGTTTGAAGACTGTGATCTTCTAGATGGTTAGGTGTCGTGCTCTTAGCGTCCAAGTGTGAATTGTGGGTTACCAAAGAATGAGTCTATGAAGGTTTCAAAAGTCTACCGCGAAGACTTACCACGAGTGATTTGGCCGAGATCTAAGTGACCTTTGCTCAAGGAGAATAAGGTGAAGACTTTGTCTTCTAAGTTGAATCTTAGTCTCTCCAACCAGATATAGAGTTGTCAGAACAACTTGAACAGGAAACAAATCCATTGTCTTCTGTGAGCAACTGGTTTCATTTCTTCGCCTCTTTACTTTCAGTACTTGAACTGTGAAGACTTTGTCTCCTCCCTTTCTGACGACTTTGTTTGAAGACTTTCATATTTCATTGTGCATGCTATGTTTTGCTTTGTCTTAAGTCGTGTAGTACTTAAGTGTGTTTGCATGTTTGTGCGTCTTGTTTACTTGTATTGGTACTTACTGTGTATGCTTTCTTTTGTTCTGATGACTTTGTTATTCCATTGAATGCATGCTTAGCTTAATTTTTCTTCTAGCAAGTATTTGTTTGCCCTGCTTGGTTTTCATTTCTTCAGCAAAAAAAACTTCCTTTGAAGAATTTGTTTCAAATCTGCCATCGACCCTCGTCTGGTCAATAATACATGCTTCTAGTATATGACTGGTGGGTTAGCGACTTCACATTGCGATATCGGGTCACGTGCGCGTCACAAGGCGCAAAGTACTTTTGCTCAAGAAACGAAGCATGCATGTTTTGCCAAAACAACAAGTCGTCTTGCCTCTCTCATGCCTACAAAGTCCTCATAAACGATCTTTTATGCATCCCACATCAACTCGCCTCCATCACCGAATACCTTGCCATTGTGCTTAACTCTAGAAAACAATGAAAATTCAACAAAAAATATCTATGGCATTTGTCCAAACACCTACTAGGTGTGGTGTCTGTCATGGACGGCGTCAACAAGGGGTAGAGGGTACCTGGCTATGGGCGGTTCCTAGGTGGACGGCGGCATAGTCCAATGCGCGCAGGCGCGTGAGTCGGGGTTGCGGGCGTCTAAGCATGACTGGGCGACGATAGGAGAGGTACAACGACGGCGTCGGACGAGTAGGGTGCGGATGCAAAGCAAGATGGTCAGGGGCATAGTGAAAGAAAAGTGAATCGGGGGTGCCAAAGTCCTACATGGCGGTGGTCCAGACTCCCTCTCGAAACAGGCTGCCGCCTCTCTTTATATAGAGAGCAACAACCGAACAAAGTACATGGATGAATAATAGATGATGAGGTAGCCTTCATACAACACGAATCCCAGGATAACCGGTTCATGTAAGACGTACCCGACTACGCTACTGAAAAGAGAGCACAGAAAGATCCGAGTACAACATCACACAGCGTCCTAAAACACCTAAGCTCCACGAGAATGCTCTCAGGAGGGATAGCGGCGATAACTGTCACCACTGCGGAGTCCACCACGAACAAGGTTTTTCACTCGGGACCCTGACACAGAGAGGATCACCACAATAATGTCTTCAAGAAGAGAGAGACGCCCGCGAACGTCGCCGTCTTCAGCAATAAAGCGTAGAGCTTTCGCTTGGCAACTCCCCCATTCCTCGGAACTCCAGATCCGAATTCGAACGTCTCCACTGCTAGTGACAGAGAGCGCCAAGCCACCCTCCGCTCCCCCTATCGCCGCCCACATGACCAAGAGAGAAAGCCATTACTGTCACCGTGCCCGCCCAAGAGCCAACCACGTAGACCTCTAATATGTTAGTATCGAATTGTATGCTGAATTGCCTTTTTCAATTGCAGTGCGCTACGGCCGTGCTGGCCTGGCGATTCTAGTCTACGTGTTGGTGCTCAAGTACAGGTACCACCTGCCCGAGCTCCCCATTGACATGGGGGCGTGTGTGTTTGTAGCTCTCTGCCTCATGCCATCTGGGTATCTCTGTACTCAAGACTAATTAACCCACATCCAAACTTGGCTTCTTGTTCGCTTGCTTGCTTGGAGGATCAGGCTGGTTCATCATCTCCCGTAGGAAAGTCTTCTTTCAGGCAGCAATTTGCGACTCAGAATATCAGCTGTTTTTTTTTGAGCATCAGTACAGACACAAGCGCTCATATACATGCGCATACACTCACCCCTATGAACGCACACACGCACACCCTATCCCTATGAGCACCTCCGAGAGACTGAGCCGGCATATCATCTTGAGATTTACGAAGTCACCATAGGCGCCTCGTCGTCGACGGGAACGTCTCCTTCCACTAAAAGCGTATCACCGGAAATCCTGAAATAAATCCAGGAATAATGCGAGCACCAGGATTTGAACCCTGATGGGTTGGGGATACCACTGTCTACCTAACCAACTCAATCACAAGTTGATTCGCAGAATATCAGCTGTTGAGGAACAACTTATTAGTCATTTGTGTGTTTACATGCATGGCTCGTGCCTAGATATATGGACTGCTGCCGGTGCATCATTTTCTCTCTCTCTCCTCGTAAGGTTCCTATATTTGAACGGCTGAATATACACACCCCTGTTGTCAAAACTCACAAGTACTTAGAACGCCCAACATGAAAAACACACTCTCTGAACCCAGTTACAACGAATGCAAACCCCGGAAGAAAAGCAAAAACTCTCAGCGTGTTGTTGCCCGCGTGACCTGTGTAAGCCTCCCAGTCCTGTGTAAGTGCATCTTACAATGTTGAATGGAGTATGTTTCAAGTCAGACTGTCACAGCTCGGAGCGTCTCAAGTAGGCAGTTACCAGGACGCCGGTGACCGCAGCCGCGCTGGCCACAATCCCCAGCCCGAGGGACGATGGCCAGCCTCTACGCGCCATCGAGGTATCTACAGGCAACGAGGAAACGGGCACCGGCCCGGTCTCGGTCTTGGACCCGTCCTCCATGTGCAGCCTCAGAACCTGAAACAAAGAAAACGAAATATCAAAAAAGAAGGAAATTGTTGTAAGCCTCACATTAAATTACTACTGAAACTAAGTTGCAAGAACAAGTTAAAAAATGTTCTAGCTGTTGCGCATAGCTAGCAAGGATGCAGATCAAGTTACTGTTCTAGAAAAGATGAGTAAAATCAGACCTTCCATCTGACTGACCTCGCATGCTCAATTGCCGCAACGAGGTCACCATCGGTAGCCAGAAGAACCCTGTCACCTTCATCATCATCGTACTGTTTGAAATAGTGGTAAGTGAGATGTGAAAAAATATAGGTCCACAAATCCTACTTATAAATTCCCATCTGCAAGGTTCTGCTTGCCCTGTTGCTCACTTGAAGGAAGGGGGACACAGTACTGCATAAGCAAAGCTCAACCTCTTACCAGAAGGTTTACATTCGCCTTCTCGTCTTCCATTCCCAATCTGTATGCAACAGCAGACACAAGCTCATCCAAGCTCTCTGACACTGCAGAAAGGAGGTCCATAATGAGAACTTCAGGCAGGCAAGCACAATTTATAACACTTTATCAACAAAACCAAAGTCAGGAAAGTAAGATGAGAAATGCACCAACCGCAACTGAATCTGTGCATCCGTCCTTTCCTGTCTTCAATTTTGAAAGAGAATGCATTGCCAACATGAGGGGGCGTATGCTTCCCTTCAGCACTGTCTGACGCTGCCGTACGAGATTCCTCACTGCACTACATAACAAAATACTGATCAAATGATCGTAAAAAATGAAAGAGCATAAGCAAATAGAAAAATAACAAACCTATGCTCGTCATATTCCTCTCCTGGATGCAAGGCAAGAGCTGAATCCCAAAACTTCTGAACCATAGCATTTGCCACATCGTTTCGTCCCGAGGCTCCCTCAACCTAACGAAAACACGAAAAGTCAGGATTACAGGATGATGAGAAATGAAGAGAACGTATTTGTATAGTACAATGTCATGAAAACTATCATATGCCAACAGAACATTTAATTCATTT
The DNA here is from genome assembly GCA_034509565.1 of Triticum monococcum. Lineage (NCBI taxonomy): Eukaryota > Viridiplantae > Streptophyta > Magnoliopsida > Poales > Poaceae > Triticum > Triticum monococcum. The sequence continues at coordinate 743,957,652 of CM067843.1, read as the reverse complement.
AATGTACATTACCATGACTGAATCAGTTTGATACTACAAAAACAGAACTCATGCGCCAATGCTTTTGTGCACAACAATATTATAATTTCTGTAACAGGATGAGATACTGCAAATTAACCTCCCTTGGTTGTGAAAATATAATTCATTCTTACCATTGAGATGCTTGCTTGGGTTAACTGTAGAGCATCCAAACAGGCCACAATCTGTCCTCCTATTCAAAGAGTTAACTTAGACATGTACATAGAAAGGAACTTCTCTTTACTGTTAGAATTCTGTAGTACTTGCTTTTGTTTGCAACAGGAATATGACGAAATTTGCCATCTTGCATTGACTGTAGAGCCTCGAGGATTGATGTGTCCAATGTAGCACAACCAGGACTCGCAGTCATAACCTTTGGAAAGATAATGGCATATTTAACCAACTAGTGAAAAAATATATAAGGAACAAAATCATGATTGCTCAAAATGTGGGTGCTTCAGTTTTTTTTACCATACCTTCTCTACGAGGGTCACCTCCGGGGACAGACTTTGTGCCACTACTCGCAAGACCAGATCCATGGAGCTGCAGAATACCCATAATTCTTAAAATGGAAAACATACCAGAAATATATCCTACTATATGAGTGATAGTACTTGACAAAAGGGACAATTTAAAATCTACACGACTTAAAAAAGAACATACGTGAGGATCCCTTGCAACATGTTCCCTGTCATGACAACCACTGAGTTAACTCGGTATTCTCTCATCTTTTTGGCCGCGACGGTTACTAGATCTAAAGGAGTAACCACTGGAACGCTACAAAGGCGATAGAAATATTCAGTCATAAGTCATAACAACAACAAAAAACCGGATCACGCATTTTCTTGTAAGTAGAAATTTGACCTGCTATTTTCAGTTATGATAGTTGACAGGGAAGGCTTGAACATCTGGTCTCGAAGATTTTCTATGAACGCGTGCGGGCCTGAAGTAAGGACCCGAAATATAACATCAGCTAGTTAACAAAAGAAATCTGAATGGAATGCATCATGGGTGGTCTTCAAAATTGAAATAAGCAGCCAACCTAATCATACTAAAATAAACTGAAGAAAGAAACCTGCGAATTCGTTTCCCCACTGCCGTTCAACCCCTGCCATGGCAGCTGCTATAGCGCTGCCTTGTTCTGCTGCCTGCTCCATTCTTGAAATTGCATCCCAGAGGAACTTGGTAATGTCCAACATGGCAGTGACTTCACCATGTTCCACTACAGGAAGATGCCTAAATTTGCCTGTACATGAAAGCCATGTGACTAAAAAGAAATCGCAGAGACATGATACGATATATGAATGGCAACAAGATGTTAGCAAGTAAACATGTCGGGAATTTCTCAAGAGAACATTTCTTGCCTTTGGCTATTAGGCAAGATGCAATAAAACTTACTCATCATGATCTACCCTCGGTTCGAATTGACTAAAGGATTTCTTTTTTCGAATATATGGTATTGTAGGTTTACTGTCGCCCGTAACTTCAGTCACTGACAAAATGCAAATCCCCTATGATTATGGGAGCAATGCTGGCCCCATCATGCTGTAGCTGTACAATCATGATAAACTGAACTTGTTCTCACCCATCTAGGTGCATAGCAGTAGCACCACAATGAATAGTGTCAAAAAGCGTCTTACATTTTGGGACAGAGGGAGTAATTAGTAATGTTCATACTGAAGGTGAAACTAGCAACAAATACTACTCCACTAATTTGGTACTGAAGAAAAATGAGATGACCTTGGACCATCTTGTGCAGTGCCTCGGTGGCCGATGAGTTGGACATGACAAAAACCGGAGTCCGCGTCATCACCTTGGCCATGCTCGTTTCCTCGGGCCTCAGACCCTCTGCGATCACTCGACCCGATATGTCCTGCGGAGAAAAGCAAACAAGTGCCACATGGAAAACTTGATCCTAATCACCAATCTCATCATACAAAACCTGATGCACATCCATCATTGATGATATTACTCTGTTTTTCAACGATTCCTCCATACATATATACTGGTTCTCAGTTGACTTACCTCGGCCGTGACGATGCCGGAGAGCACCCCTTGCGCGTCGGTGAGCAGCGCGGCGTCGGCGCGCCTGGCGGCCATCCTCCGGCACGCCTCGGACACCGCGGTGCCCTCCGGGAGAGTCAGCGCCTTGGTCAGCCGGAGCTGCTTCACCGTCCTCTCCTCCAGCGACCTGTGCGGCACACATCAATCTTCAGAATCGAAAGCAAGGGGCGGCTGGTAATGACGATCGGAGACGAGCGTGCGTGCGTGCGTACGTACGGGGGTGGCGCCTGGGCAGGCTTGGAGGAGTTGGTGGAGGCGGCGGCCTTCCCATTGGCGACGGCAGGGGCGGGGGTGGGGGTGGGGGGCCTGCGGCGGAGGAAGGCGGCGTGGTGTCGGCGAGGCTGCGGCGCGGCCATCGGCATCCGGCGGCGGTGGCGGCGGCGATCGCGGGCCTGGTTTGGAATGGAGTTGAAGGCAAGGAAGACAGAGTTAGCGGGGAGCAGAGGACAGGAAGCGCGTCGCGTGCTGCTGCAGCGGACGTGGAGGAGCTGGTCCGGGTGGGCCCGCCGGGACTTCCGTGGCGTGTCACTGGTCCGTGGGGTCCGGAGGCTGTGGGGTCTGGGTGTCGGTGAAGGTGCGCCGCGGAACGACCAGAAGGTGCGCGCGCAGGTCGTTGAGTCCGTCCAACCGCCCGGATACTCTGTGGGTACCAACCATACGGCCTAGTCCGTAACAGCGGCCGACCAGGTGTAATAGTGTGTCATATTACTCCCTTCATTTAAACTTAATAGATATTTTAGATTTCTTTCCGGTCAACCTTGTTTAATATTGCTAGCGTTTCTCGTTCCCTCTTCCGTTCAGGATGGTTAGGACATTCATCCCCTCCAAGCTTCGGCGGCGAGTTCGTGGATCAACCTCCCCTCTGCCTGCCGCTCAGGCGACCGGTGGCAGGGAGGGGGGGGGGGGTCCTTGGCTCGGCTAATAGCTTAGGTCAGTGTATTTTCTTACAGGGGAGGCGATTTGGTAGATGGCGCTTCATCTTCGAGGCTCCAACCCTCCTCAAATTCGTTCATTGGGATGAAGTCGACGGAGCTCCGGCATGGAATCCTGCTATACTATTTGGTGGAGAGGTTGGTGAAAGTGCGTTATATCGACTAGAGGGGGGGTGAATAGGCGATTTTTATGAAAGTCTTCAAAACGTGAAGGTTTCGAAGACAAACGATAGACTACACTAGGCAAACCATAGTCAAGTATTCAATGAAGTGAGAGCACAATGACTAATGACAGCAATGTAGTAGGGATCAGGTAGGAAGATATTGTGAAGCCACACAGAACACGCAGTCACTCAGTGAAGACAAAAAGATAGTGCAAACATACAATGACTTAACAAGGAGTAACAGTAAGTAAAGGAAAGGGAAGGATGAAACCAGTGTCTCGTTGAAGACAATGATTTGTTGGACCAGTTCCAGTTGCTGTGACAACTGTACGTCTGGCTAGGGCGGCTAGGTATTTAAACCTTAGGACACACAGTCCCGGACACCCAGTCCTGAACACGCAGCTCAGGACACCCAGTCCTCACCGTATTCCCCTTGAACTAAGGTCACACAGACCTCGCCCAATCACTCTGGTAAGTCTTCAGGGTAGACTCCCAAACCTTCACAGACTTCGTTCACCGGCAATCCACAATGTCTCTTGGATGCTCAGAACGTGACGCCTAACCGGCTGGAGGATGCACAGTCCTCAAGTGTAATAAGTCTTCAGATCACACAGAGAAGAAGACTTAAGTGATGCCTAATTCTCTTTGGCACTGGGTGGTTAGGGCTTTATCCTCGCAAGGAATTCTCTCTCAAAGGCTTCGAGGTGGGTTGCTCTCAAACGACAAAAGCCGTACTCTGAATCTAAGCAGCCAACCGTTTATGGTTGTAGGGGGTGGGCTATTTATAGCCACTAGGCAACCCGACCTGATTTGTCCGAAATGACCCTGGGTCACTAAGGAACTGACACGTGTTCCAACGGTCAAATTTCAAACTCACACGGCAACTTTACTTGGGCTACAAGCAAAGGTGACTTGTCCGACTCTGGACAAGATTCGCTCTCATAGTCTTCACTCGAAGACATAGGTTTTGTTTAAGCATCACTTCAGTCATTTTGACTGGTTCTCTTGGACCCTACTTAAGAGTACGGTGGTTCCTATGACTCAACACAGAAGAAAAAGAACTACGAAAGATCTAAGTCTTCGAGCTCCATAGGCTTCATGCGGTGTCTTCTCTTGTCATAGTCTTCAATGTGAATATCTTCATTTACCACCTTTGACATCAATGTCTTCATACATTTTTAGGAGTCATCTCTGGTAGGAAAACCGAATCAATGAGGGACTTCTACCTGTGTTATCCTGCAATTCTCACAAACACATTAGTCCCTCAACTAGGTTTGTCGTCAATACTCCAAAACCAACTAGGGGTGGCACTAGATGCACTTACAGTTGGGATTTTCCATCGTGCATGTGGGCCGGCGAGATTTGGTGTCGGGCACTTCAGATCGATTCAAGGGTACAATGGTGATGGCAGGGACGATGGTCTTTAGGGGCACATGCATGAAGACTTCCCATCTGTCATCAACCAGGTCAAGCCCGCTCTGGCAGGGGGCACCGAAAGCGGCGCGTTTGTGCCTCGTTCTGGTGGTGGTAGTGGTTGTTGAGTAGAGCTGGGTCATCGATGCAAATTTATGTTTAGGGTGCTTTGTATTTCTTATGAACCTTTTTAATAGATCCATGCCCTATTTCACAAACGAAAACTTGCTCAATATTGTTCAAATTTGAATAATATGGTAAATTTTACATCATCTTGAAGGAAATATGCCCTAGAGGCAATAATAAAGTTATTATTTATTTCCTTATATCATGATAAATGTTTATTATTCATGCTAGAATTGTATTAACCGGAAACATAATACATGTGTGAATACATAGACAAACTTAGTGTCACTAGTATGCCTCTACTTGACTAGCTCGTTAATCAAAGATAGTTATGTTTCCTAACCATGAACAAAGTGTTGTTATTTGATTAACGAGGTCACATCATTAGTTGAATGATCCGATTGACATGACCCATTTCATTAGCTTAGCACCCGATCGTTTAGTATGTTGCTATTGCTTTCTTCATGACTTATACATGTTCCTATGACTGAGATTATGCAACTCCCGTTTACCGGAGGAACACTTTGTGTGCTACCAAACGTCACAACGTAACTGGGTGATTATAAAGGAGCTCTACAGGTGTCTCCAAAGGTAGATGTTGGGTTGGTGTATTTCGAGATTAGGATTTGTCACTCCGATTGTCGGAGAGGTATCTCTGGGCCCTCTCGGTAATGCACATCACATAAGCCTTGCAAGCATTGCAACTAATGAGTTAGTTGCGAGATGATGTATTACGGAACGAGTAGAGAGACTTGCCGGTAACGAGATTGAACTAGGTATTGGATACCGACGATCGAATCTCGGGCAAGTAACATACCGATGACAAAGGGAACAACGTATGTTGTTATGCGGTCTGACCGATAAAGATCTTCGTAGAATATGTAGGAGCTAATATGGGCATCCAGGTCCCGCTATTGGTTATTGACCGGAGATGTGTCTCAGTCATGTCTACATTGTTCTCAAACCATAGGGTCCGCACGCTTAACGTTACGATGACAGTTATTATGAGTTTATGCATTTTGATGTACCGAAGTTAGTTCGGAGTCCCGGATGTGATCACGGACATGACGAGGAGTCTCGAAATGGTCGAGACATAAAGATTTATATATTGGAAACCTATATTTGGATATCGGAAGTGTTCCGGGTGAAATCGGGATTTTACCGGAGTAACGGGAGGTTACCGGAACCCCCCGGGAGCCATATGGGCCTTAATGGGCTTTAGTGGAAAGGAGCAGCCCAACGTGGCCGCGCGCCTCCCCCCTCCCCTAGTCCTATTAGGACTACGAGAGGTGGCCGGCCCCCCTCTCTCTCTTTCACCCTCGGGGAATCCTAGTCCAACTAGGATTGGGGGGGGGAGTCCTACTCCCGGTAGGAGTAGTGAAGGAAATATGCCCTAGAGGCAATAATAAAGTTATTATTTATTTCCTTATATCATGATAAATGTTTATTATTCATGCTAGAATTGTATTAACCGGAAACATAATACATGTGTGAATACATAGACAAACAGAGTGTCACTAGTATGCCTCTACTTGACTAGCTCGTTAATCAAAGATGGTTATGTTTCCTAACCATGAACAAAGAGTTGTTATTTGATTAACGAGGTCACATCATTAGTTGAATGATCTGATTGACATGACCCATTCCATTAGCTTAGCATCCGATCATTTAGTATGTTGCTATTGCTTTCTTCATGACTTATACATGTTCCTATAACTATGAGATTATGCAACTCCCGTTTACCGGAGGAACACTTTGGGTACTATGAAACGTCACAACGTAACTGGGTGATTATAAAGGAGTACTACAGGTGTCTCCAATGGTAGATGTTGGGTTGGCGTATTTCGAGATTAGGGTTTGTCACTCCGATTGTCGGAGAGGTATCTCTGGGCCCTCTCGGTAATACACATCACATAAGCCTTGCAAGCATTATAACTAAGATGTTAGTTGTGAGATGATGTATTACGGAACGAGTAAAGAGACTTGCCAGTAACGAGATTGAACTAGGTATTGGATACCGACGATCGAATCTCGGACAAGTAACATACCGATGACAAAGGGAACAACGTATGTTGTTATGCGGTCTGACCGATAAAGATCTTCGTAGAATATGTAGGAGCCAATATGGGCATCCAGGTCCCGCTATTGGTTATTGACCGGAGACGTGTCTCGGTCATGTCTACATTGTTCTCGAACCGTAGGGTCCGCACGCTTAACGTTACGATGATAGTTATTATGAGTTTATGCATTTTGATGTACCGAAGGTAGTTCGGAGTGCCGGATGTGATCACGGACATGACGAGGAGTCTCGAAATGGTCGGGACGTAAAGATTGATATATTGGAAGCCTATGTTTGGACATCGGAAGTGTTCCGGGTGAAATCGGGATTTTACCGGATTACCGGGAGGGTTACCGGAACCCCCCGGGAGCCTAATGGGCCAACATGGGCCTTAGTGGAAAGGTGAAAGGGCTGCCCACATAGGGCTGCGCGCCTCCCCCCTCTCTCTAGTCCTATTAGGACTAGGAGAAGGTGGCCGGCCCCCCTCTCTCCCTTTCCCACTTGGGAATCCTAGTTGGACTAGGATTGGAGGGGGGAGTCCTACTCCCGGTAGGAGTAGGACTCCTCCCGCGCCTCCCTCCTCTTGGCCGGCCAGCCCTCCCCCTCTCATCCTTTATATACGGGGGCAGGGGGCACCTCTAGACACACAAGTTGATCCTTGAGATCGTTCCTTAGCCGTGTGCGGTGCCCCCTGCCACCAAATTCCACCTCGATCATACCGTTGCAGTGCTTAGACGAAGCCCTGCGTCGGTAGTACATCAAGATCGTCACCACGCCGTCGTGCTGACGGAACTCTTCCTCGACGCTTTGCTGGATCGGAGCCCGAGGATCGTCATCGAGCTGAACGTGTGCTAAGAACTCGGAGGTGCCGGAGTAACGGTGCTTCGATCGGTCGGATCGGGAAGACATACGACTACTTCCTCTACGTTGTGTGATCGCTTCCGCAGTCGGTCTGCGTTGGTACGTAGACAACACTCTCCCCTCTCGTTGCTATGCATCACCATGATCTTGCGTGTGCGTAGGATTTTTTTGAAATTACTACGTTCCCCAACAGTGGCATCAGAGCCTAGGTTTTTATGGTTTGATGTTATTCGCACGAGTAGAACACAAGTGAGTTGTGGGCAATACAAGTCATACTGCCTACCAGCATGTCATACTTTGGTTCGGCGGTATTGTTGGACGAGACGATCCGGACCAACCTTACGCGTACTCTTACGCGAGACCGGTTCCCTCGACGTGCTTTGCACATAGATGGCTTGCGGAAGACTGTCTCTCCAACTTTAGTTGAACCAAGTGTGGCTACGCCCGGTCCTTGAGAAGGTTAAAACGGAGTCTATTTGACAAACTATCGTTGTGGTTTTGATGCGTAGGTGAGATGAGTTCTTACTTAAGCCCGTAGCAGCCATGTAAAACTTGCAACAACAAAGTAGAGGACGTCTAACTTGTTTTTGCAGGGCATGTTGTGATGTGATATGGTCAAGGCATGATGCTGATTTTATTGTATGAGATGATCATGTTTTGTAACCAAGTTATCGGCAACTGGCAGGAGCCATATGGTTGTCGCTTTATTGTATGCAATGCAATCGCGATGTAATGCTTTACTTTATTACTAAGCAGTAGTGATAGTCATGGAAGCATAAGATTGGCGAGACGACAACGATGCTACGATGGAGATCAAGGTGTCGCGCCGGTGACGATGGTGATCAAGGTGTCGCACCGGTGACGATGGTGATCATGACGGTGCTTCGGAAATGGAGATCACAAGCACAAGATGATGATGGCCATATCATATCACTTATATTGATTGCATGTGATTTTTATCTTTTATGCATCTTATCTTGCTTTGATTGACGGTAGCATTATAAGATGATCTCTCACTAAATTATCAAGAAGTGTTCTCCCTGAGTATGCACCGTTGCCAAAGTTCGTCGTGCCCAGACACCACGTGATGATCGGGTGTGATAAGCTCTACGTCCAAATACAACGGGTGCAAAACAGTTGCACACGCAGAATACTCAGGTTATACTTGACGAGCCAAGCATATACAGATATGGCCTCGGAACACGGAGACCGAAAGGTCGAGCGTGAATCATATAGTAGATATGATCAACATAACGATGTTCACCATTGAAAACTACTCCATCTCACGTGATGATCGGTTATGGTTTAGTTGATTTGGATCACGTGATCACTTAGAGGATTAGAGGGATGCCCATCTAAGTGGGAGTTCTTAAGTAATTTGATTAACTGAACTTAAACTTATCATGAACTTAGTACCTGATAGTATCTTGCTTGTTTATGTTGATTGTAGATAGATGGCTCGTGCTGTTGTTCTGTTGAATTTTAATGCGTTCCTTGAGAAAGCAAAGTTGAAAGATGATGGTAGCAATTACACGGACTGGGTCCATAACTTGAGGATTATCCTCATTGCTGCACAGAAGAATTACGTCCTGGAAGCACCGCTGGGTGCCAGGCCTGCTGCTGGAGCAACGCCAGATGTTATGAACGTCTGGCAGAGCAAAGCTGATGACTACTCCATAGTTCAGTGTGCCATGCTTTACGGCTTAGAATCGGGACTTCAACGACGTTTTGAACGTCATGGAGCATATGAGATGTTCCAGGAGTTGAAGTTGATATTTCAAGCAAATGCCCGAATTGAGAGATATGAAGTCTCCAATAAGTTCTATAGCTGCAAGATGGAGGAGAATAGTTCTGTCAGTGAGCATATACTCAAAATGTCTGGGTATAATAATCACTTGATTCAGATGGGAGTTAATCTTCCAGATGATTGCGTCATTGACAGAATTCTCCAATCACTGCCACCAAGCTACAAGAGCTTCGTGATGAACTATAATATGCAAGGGATGAACAAGACTATTCCCGAGCTCTTCGCAATGCTGAAAGCTGCGGAGGTAGAAATCAAGAAGGAGCATCAAGTGTTGATGGTTAACAAAACCACTAGTTTCAAGAAAAAGGGCAAAGGGAAGAAGAAGGGGAACTTCAAGAAAAACAGCAAGCAAGTTGCTGCTCAGGAGAAGAAACCCAAGTCTGGACCTAAGCCTGAAACTGAGTGCTTCTACTGCAAGCAGACTGGCCACTGGAAGCGGAACTGCCCCAAGTATTTGGCGGATAAGAAGGATGGCAAGGTGAACAAAGGTATATGTGATGTACATGTTATTGATGTGTACCTTACTAGAGCTCGCAGTAGCACCTGGGTATTTGATACTGGTTCTGTTGCTAATATTTGCAACTCGAAACAGGGACTACAGAATAAGCGGACACTAGCAAAGGACGAGGTGACGATGCGCGTGGGAAACGGTTCCAAAGTCGATGTGATCGCGGTCGGCACGCTACCTCTACATCTACCTTCGGGATTAGTATTAGACCTAAATAATTGTTATTTGGTGCCAGCGTTGAGCATGAACATTATATTTGGATCTTGTTTAATGCGAGACGGTTATTCATTTAAATCAGAGAATAATGGTTGTTCTATTTATATGAATAATATCTTTTATGGTCATGCACCTTTGAAGAGTGGTCTATTCTTGTTGAATCTCGATAGTAGTGATACACATATTCATAATGTAGAAGCCAAAAGATGCAGAGTTAATAATGATAGTGCAACTTATTTGTGGCACTGCCGTTTAGGTCATATCGGTGTAAAACGCATGAAGAAACTCCATACTTATGGGCTTTTGGAACCACTTGATTATGAATCACTTGGTACTTGCGAACCGTGCCTCATAGGCAAGATGACTAAAACACCGTTCTCCGGTACTATGGAGAGAGTAACAGATTTATTGGAAATCATACATACCGATGTATGTGGTCCGATGAATATTGAGGCTCGTGGCGGATATCGTTATTTTCTCACCTTCACAGATGATTTGAGCAGATATGGGTATATCTACTTAATGAAACATAAGTCTGAAACATTTGAAAAGTTCAAGGAATTTCAGAGTGAAGTTGAAAATCATTGTAACAAGAAAATAAAGTTTCTACGATCTGATCGTGGAGGAGAATATTTGAGTTACGAGTTTGGTGTACATTTGAAAAATTGTGGAATAGTTTCGCAACTCACGCCACCCGGAACACCACAGCGTAATGGTGTGTCCGAACGTCGTAATCGTACTTTACTAGATATGGTGCGATCTATGATGTCTCTTACTGATTTACCGCTATCGTTTTGGGGTTATGCTTTAGAGATGGCCGCATTCATGTTAAATAGGGCACCATCAAAATCCGTTGAGACGACGCCTTATGAACTATGGTTTAGCAAGAAACCAAAGTTGTCGTTTCTTAAAGTTTGGGGCTGCGATGCTTATGTGAAAAAGCTTCAACCTGATAAGCTCGAACCCAAATCGGAGAAATGTGTCTTCATAGGATATCCAAAGGAAACTATTGGATACACTTTCTATCACAGATTCGAAGGCAAGACTTTTGTTGCTAAATTCGGAAACTTTCTAGAGAAGGAGTTTCTCTCGAAAGAAGTGAGTGGGAGGAAAGTAGAACTTGACGAGGTAACTGTACCTGCTCCCTTATTGGAAAATAGTACATCACAGAAAACTATTTCTGCGACACCTATACCAATTAGTGGGGAAGCTAATGATGATGATCATGAAACTTCAGGACAAGATACTACTGAACCACGTAGATCAACCAGAGTGAGATCCGCACCAGAGTGGTACGGTAATCCAATTCTGGAAGTCATGCTACTAGATCATGATGAACCTACGAACTATGAAGAAGCGATGGTGAGCCCAGATTCCACAAAGTGGCTTGAGGCCATGAAATCTGAGATGGGATCCATGTATGAGAACAAAGTATGGACTTTGGTTGACTTGCCCGATGATCGGCAAGCAATTGAGAATAAATGGATCTTCAAGAAAAAGACTGACGCTGACGGTAATGTTACTGTCTATAAAGCTCGACTTGTCGCAAAAGGTTTTTGACAAGTTCAAGGGGTTGACTACGATGAGACCTTCTCACCCGTAGCGATGCTTAAGTCCGTCAGAATGATGTTAGCAATTGCCGCATTTTATGATTATGAAATATGGCAGATGGATGTCAAAACTGCATTCCTGAATGGATTTCTGGAAGAAGAGTTGTATATGATGCAACCAGAAGGTTTTGTCGATCCAAAGGGAGCTAACAAAGTATGCAAACTCCAGCGATCCATTTATGGACTGGTGCAAGCATCTCGGAGTTGGAATAAACGCTTTGATAGTGTGATCAAAGCATTTGGCTTTATACAGACTTTTGGAGAAGCCTGTATTTACAAGAAAGTGAGTGGGAGCTCTGTAGCATTTCTGATATTATATGTGGATGACATATTGCTGATTGGAAATGATATAGAATTTCTGGATAGCATAAAGGGATACTTGAATAAAAGTTTTTCGATGAAAGACCTCGGGGAAGCTGCTTACATATTAGGCATAAAGATCTATAGAGATAGATCAAGACGCTTAATTGGACTTTCACAAAGCACATACCTTGACAAGATTTTGAAGAAGTTCAAAATGGATCAAGCAAAGAAAGGGTTCTTGCCTGTGTTACAAGGTGTGAAGTTGAGTCAGACTCAATGCCCGACCACTGCAGAAGATAGAGAGAAAATGAAAGATGTTCCCTATGCTTCAGCCATAGGCTCTATCATGTATGCAATGCTGTGTACCAGACCTGATGTGTGCCTCGCAATAAGTTTAGCAGGGAGGTACCAAAGTAATCCAGGAACGGATCACTGGACAGCGGTCAAGAACATCCTGAAATACCTGAAAAGGACTAGGGATATGTTTCTCGTATATGGAGGTGACAAAGAGCTCACCGTAAGAGGTTACGTTGATGCAAGCTTTGACACTGATCCGGACGATTCTAAATCGCAAACCGGGTACGTGTTTACTTTAAACGGTGGAGCTGTCAGTTGGTGCAGTTCTAAACAAAGCGTCGTAGCGGGATCTACATGTGAAGCGGAGTACATAGCTGCTTCGGAAGCAGCGAACGAAGGAGTCTGGATGAAGGAGTTCATATCCGATCTAGGTGTCATACCTAGTGCATCGGGTCCAATGAAAATCTTTTGTGACAATACTGGTGCGATTGCTTTGGTAAAGGAATCCAGATTTCACAAAAGGACCAAACACATCAAGAGACGCTTCAACTCCATCCGGGATCTAGTCCAGGTGGGAGACATAGAGATTTGCAAGATACATACGGATCTGAATGTTGCAGACCCGTTGACTAAGCCTTTTCCACGAGCAAAACATGATCAGCACCAAGGCTCCATGGGTGTTAGAATCATTACTGTGTAATCTAGATTATTCACTCTAGTGCAAGTGGGAGACTGAAGGAAATATGCCCTAGAGGCAATAATAAAGTTATTATTTATTTCCTTATATCATGATAAATGTTTATTATTCATGCTAGAATTGTATTAACCGGAAACATAATACATGTGTGAATACATAGACAAACAGAGTGTCACTAGTATGCCTCTACTAGACTAGCTCGTTAATCAAAGATGGTTATGTTTCCTAACCATGAACAAAGAGTTGTTATTTGATTAACGAGGTCACATCATTAGTTGAATGATCTGATTGACATGACCCATTCCATTAGCTTAGCAGCCGATCATTTAGTATGTTGCTATTGCTTTCTTCATGACTTATACATGTTCCTATAACTATGAGATTATGCAACTCCCGTTTACCGGAGGAACACTTTGGGTACTATGAAATGTCACAACGTAACTGGGTGATTATAAAGGAGTACTACAGGTGTTTCCAATGGTAGATGTTGGGTTGGCGTATTTCGAGATTAGGGTTTGTCACTCCGATTGTCGGAGAGGTATCTCTGGGCCCTCTCGGTAATACACATCACATAAGCCTTGCAAGCATTATAACTAAGGTGTTAGTTGTGAGATGATGTATTACGGAACGAGTAAAGAGACTTGCCAGTAATGAGATTGAACTAGGTATTGGATACCGACGATCGAATCTCAGACAAGTAACATACCGATGACAAAGGGAACAACGTATGTTGTTATGCGGTCTGACCGATAAAGATCTTCGTAGAATATGTAGGAGCCAATATGGGCATCCAGGTCCCGCTATTGGTTATTGACCGGAGACATGTCTCCGTCATGTCTACATTGTTCTCGAACCGTAGGGTCCGCACGCTTAACGTTACGATGATAGTTATTATGAGTTTATGCATTTTGATGTACCGAAGGTAGTTCGGAGTCCCGGATGTGATCACGGACATGACGAGGAGTCTCGAAATGGTCGAGACGTAAAGATTGATATATTGGAAGCCTATGTTTGGACATCGGAAGTGTTCCGGGTGAAATCGGGATTTTACCGGATTACCGGGAGGGTTACCGGAACCCCCCGGGAGCCTAATGGGCCAACATGGGCCTTAGTGGAAAGGTGAAAGGGCTGCCCACATAGGGCTGCGCGCCTCCCCCTCTCTCTAGTCCTATTAGGACTAGGAGAAGGTGGCCGGCCCCCCTCTCTCCCTTTCCCACTTGGGAATCCTAGTTGGACTAGGATTGGAGGGGGGAGTCCTACTCCCGGTAGGAGTAGGACTCCTCCTGCGCCTCCCTCCTCTTGGCCGGCCAGCCCTCCCCCTCTCATCCTTTATATATGGGGGCAGGGGGCACCTCTAGACACACAAGTAGATCCTTGAGATCGTTCCTTAGCCGTGTGCGGTGCCCCCTGCCACCAAATTCCACCTCGATCATACCGTTGCAGTGCTTAGACGAAGCCCTGCGTCGGTAGTACATCAAGATCGTCACCACGCCGTCGTGCTGACAGAACTCTTCCTCGATGCTTTGCTGGATCGGAGCCCGAGGATCGTCATCGAGCTGAACGTGTGCTAAGAACTCGGAGGTGCCGGAGTAACGGTGCTTGGATCGGTCGGATCGGGAAGACGTACGACTACTTCCTCTACGTTGTGTGATCGCTTCCGCAGTCGGTCTGCGTTGGTACGTAGACAACACTCTCCCCTCTCGTTGCTATGCATCACCATGATCTTGCGTGTGCGTAGGAAATTTTTTGAAATTACTACGTTCCCCAACAAGTAGGACTCCTCCTGCGCCCTCCTCCTGGCCGGCGGCCCCCTCCCGCTTGGCTCCTTTATATACGGAGGCAGGGGGCACCTCTAGACACACAAGTTGATCATTGAGATCGTTCCTTAGCCGTGTGCGGTGCCCCCTGCCACCATATTACACCTCGATCATAGCGTTGTAGTGCTTAGGCGAAGCCCTACGTCGGTAGAACATCAAGATCGTCACCACGCCGTCGTGTTGATGGAACTCCTCCCCGACGCTTTGCTGGATCGGAGCCCGGGGATCGTCATCGAGCTGTACGTGTGCTAAGAACTCGGAGGTGTCGGAGTAATGGTGCTTGGATCGGTCGGATCGGGAAGACGTACGACTACTTCCTCTACGTTGTGTCAACGCTTCCGCAGTCGGTCTGCGTGGGTACGTAGACAACACTCTCCCCTCTCATTGCTGTGCATCACCATGATCTTGCGTGTGCTTAGGAATTTTTTTGAAATTACTACGTTCCCCAACAGTGGCATCCGAGCCTAGGTTTTATGGTTTGATGTTATTTGCACGAGTAGAACACACGTGAGTTGTGGGTGATATAAGTCATACTGCCTACCAGCATGTCATACTTTGGTTCGGCGGTATTGTTGGACGAGACGACCCGGACCAACATTACGCGTACGCTTACGCGAGACCGGTTCCCCCGACGTGCTTTGCACACAGGTGGCTTGCGGGCAACTGTCTCTCCAACTTTAGTTGAACCGAGTGTGGCTACGGCCGGTCCTTGCGAAGGTTAAAATGGAGTCTATTTGACAAACTATCGTTGTGGTTTTGATGCGTAGGTGAGATTGGTTCTTGCTTAAGCCCGTAGCAGCCACGTAAAACTTGCAACAACAAAGTAGAGGACGTCTAACTTGTTTTTGTAGGGCATGTTGTGATGTGATATGGTCAAGACATGATGCTAAATTTTATTTTATGAGATGATCATGTTTTGTAACCGAGTTATCGGCAACTGGCAGGAGCCATATGGTTGTCGCTTTATTGTATGCAATGCAATCGCGATGTAATGCTTTACTTTATCACTAAGCGGTAGCGATAGTCATGGAAGCATAAGATTGGCGAGACGACAAGGATGCTACGATGGAGATCAAGGTGTCGCGCCGGTGACGATGGTGATCATGACGGTGCTTCGGAGATGGAGATCACAAGCACAAGATGATGATGGCCATATCATATCACTTATATTGATTGCATGTGATGTTTATCTTTTATGCATCTTATCTTGCTTTGATTGACGGTAGCATTATAAGATGACCTCTCACTAAATTATCAAGAAGTGTTCTCCCTGAGTATGCACCGTTGCGAAAGTTCTTCATGCTGAGACACCACGTGATGATCGGGTGTGATAGGCTCTACGTTCAAATACAATGGGTGCAAAACAGTTGCACACGCGGAATACTCAGGTTATACTTGACGAGCCAAGCATATACAGATATGACCTCGGAACACGGAGACCGAAAGGTTGACCGTGAATCATATAGTAGATATGATCAACATAGTGATGTTCACCAATGAAACTACTCCATCTCACGTGATGATCGGACATGGTTTAGTTGATTTGGATCACGTGATCACTTAGAGGATTAGAGGGATGTCTATCTAAGTGGGAGTTCTTAAGTAATTTGATTAATTGAACTTAAACTTATCATGAACTTAGTACCTGATAGTATCTTGCTTGTTTATGTTGATTGTAGATAGATGGCTCGTGCTGTTGTTCTGTTGAATTTTAATGCGTTCCTTGAGAAAGCAAAGTTGAAAGATGATGGTAGCAATTACACGGACTGGGTCCGTAACTTGAGGATTATCCTTATTGCTGCTTAGAAGAATTACGTCTTGGAAGCACCGCTGGGTGCCAGGCCTGCTGCTGGAGCAACACCAGATGTTATGAACGTCTGGCAGAGCAAAGCTGATGACTACTCGATAGTTCAGTGTGCCATGCTTTACGGCTTAGAATCGGACTTCAACGACGTTTTGAACGTCATGGAGCATATGAGATGTTTCAGGAGTTGAAGTTAATATTTCAAGCAAATGCCCGGATTGAGAGATATGAAGTCTCCAATAAGTTCTATAGCTGCAAGATGGAGGAGAACAGTTCTGTCAGTGAGCATATACCAAAATGTCTGGGTATAATAATCACTTGATTCAGATGGGAGTTAATCTTCCAGATGATTGCGTCATTGACAGAATTCTCCAATCACTGCCACCAAGCTACAAGAGCTTCATGATGAACTATAATATGCAAGGGATGAACAAGACTATTCCCGAGCTCTTTGCAATGTTGAAAGCTGCGGAGGTAGAAATCAAGAAGGAGCATCAAGTGTTGATGGTTAACAAAACCACTAGTTTCAAGAAAAAGGGCAAAGGGAAGAAGAAGGGGAACTTCAAGAAGAACGGCAAGCAAGTTGCTGCTCAGGAGAAGAAACCCAAGTCTGGACCTAAGCCTGAAACTGAGTGCTTCTACTGCAAGCAGACTGGTCACTGGAAGCGGAACTGCCCCAAGTATTTGGCGGATAAGAAGGATGGCAAGGTGAACAAAGGTATATGTGATATACATGTTATTGATGTGTACCTTACTAATGCTCGTAGTAGCACCTGGGTATTTGATACTGGTTCTGTTGCTAATATTTGCAACTCGAAACAGGGACTACGGATTAAGCGAAGATTGGCTAAGGACGAGGAGACGATGCACGTGGGAAACGGTTCCAAAGTCGAAGTGATCGCAGTCGGCACGCTACCTCTACATCTACCTTCGGGATTAGTATTAGACCTAAATAATTGTTATTTGGTGCCAGCGTTGAGCATGAGCATTATATCTGGATCTTGTTTAATGTGAGACGGTTATTCATTTAAATCAGAGAATAATGGTTGTTCTATTTATATGAGTAATATCTTTTATGGTCATGCACCCTTGAAGAGTGGTCTATTCTTGTTGAATCTCGATAGTAGTGATACACATATTCATAATGTAGAAGCCAAAAGATGCAGAGTTGATAATGATAATGCAACTTATTTGTGGCACTGCCGTTTAGGTCATATCGGTGTAAAGCGCATGAAGAAACTCCATACTGATGGACTTTTGGAACCACTTGATTATGAATCACTTGGTACTTGCGAACCGTGCCTCATGGGCAAGATGACTGAAACACTGTTCTCCGGTACTATGGAGAGAGCAACAGATTTGTTGGAAATCATACATACAGATGTATGAGGTCCGATGAATATAGAGGCTCGTGGCGGATATCGTTATTTTCTCACCTTCACAGATGACTTAAGCAGATATGGGTATATCTACTTAATGAAACATAAGTCTTAAACGTTTGAAAAGTTCAAAGAATTTCAGAGTGAAGTTGAAAATCATTGTAACAAGAAAATAAAGTTTCTACGATCCGATCGTGGAGGAGAATATTTGAGTTACGAGTTTGGTGTACATTTGAAAAATTGTGGAATAGTTTCGTAACTCACGCCACCCGGAACACCACAGCGTAATGGTGTGTCCGAACGTCGTAATCGTACTTTACTAGATATGGTGCGATCTATGATGTCTCTTACTGATTTACCGCTATCGTTTTGGGGTACGCTCTAGAGACGGCCGCATTCATGTTAAATAGGGCACCATCAAAATCCGTTGAGACGACGCCTTATGAAGTATGGTTTGGCAAGGCAAGAAACCAAAGTTGTCGTTTCTGAAAGTTTGGGGCTGCGATGCTTATGTGAAAAAGCTTCAACCTGATAAGCTCGAACCCAAATCGGAGAAATGTGTCTTCATAGGATATCCAAAGGAAACTATTGGATACACCTTCTATCACAGATCCGAAGGCAGGACTTTTGTTGCTAAATTCGGAAACTTTCTTGAGAAGGAGTTTCTCTCGAAAGAAGTGAGTGGGAGGAAAGTAGAACTTGACGAGGTAACTGTACCTACTCCCTTGTTGGAAAGTAGTACATCACAGAAAACTGTTTCTGCGACACCTACACCAATAAGTGAGGAAGTTAATGATAATGATCATGAAACTTCAGAACAAGATACTACTGAACCTCGTAGATCAACCAGAGTAAGATCCGCGCCAGAGTGGTACGGTAATCCAGTTCTGGAAGTCATGCTACTAGATCATGATGAACCTACGAACTGTGAAGAAGCGATGGTGAGCCCAGATTCCGCAAAGTGGCTTGAAGTCATGAAATCTAAGATGGGATCCATGTATGAGAACAAAGTATGGACTTTGGTTGACTTGCCTGATGATCGGCAAGCAATTGAGAATAAATGGATCTTCAAGAAAAATACTGACGCTGACGGTAATGTTACTATTTATAAAGCTCGACTTGTCACAAAAGGTTTTCGACAAGTTCAAGGGGTTGACTACGATGAGACCTTCTCACCCGTAGCGATGCTTAAGTCTGTCCGAATCATGTTAGCAATTGCCGCGTTTTATGATTATGAAATTTGGCAGATGGATGTCAAAACTGCATTCCTGAATGGATTTCTGGAAGAAGAGTATATGATGCAACCGGAAGGTTTTGTCGATCCAAAGGGAGCTAACAAAGTGTGCAAGCTCCAGCGATCCATTTATGGACTGGTGCAAGCCTCTCGGAGTTGGAATAAATGCTTTGATAGTGTGATCAAAGTATTTGGTTTTATACAGACTTTCGGAGAAGCCTATATTTACAAGAAAGTGAGTGGGAGCTCTGTAGCATTTCTGATATTATATGTGGATGACATATTGCTGATTGGAAATGATATAGAATTTCTGGATAGCATAAAGGGATACTTGAATAAGAGTTTTTCAATGAAAGACCTCGGTGAAGCTGCTTACATATTAGGCATAAAGATCTATAGAGATAGATCAAAACGCTTAATTGGACTTTCACAAAGCACATACCTTGACAAGATTTTGAAGAAGTTCAAAATGGATCAAGCAAATAAAGGGTTCTTGCCTGTGTTACAAGGTGTGAAGTTGAGTCAGACTCAATGCCCGACCACTGCAGAAGATAGAGAGAAAATGAAAGATGTTCCCTATGCTTCAGCCATAGGCTCTATCATGTATGCAATGCTGTGTACCAGACCTGATGTGTGCCTCGCGATAAGTTTAGCAGGGAGGTACCAAAGTAATCCAGGAACGGATCACTGGACAGCGGTCAAGAACATCCTGAAATACCTGAAAAGGACTAGGGATATGTTTCTCGTATATGGAGGTGACAAAGAGCTCACCGTAAGAGGTTACGTTGATGCAAGCTTTGACACTGATCCGGACGATTCTAAATCGCAAACCGGGTACGTGTTTACTTTAAACGCTGGAGCTGTCAGTTGGTGCAGTTCTAAACAAAGCATCGTAGCGGGATCTACATGTGAAGCGGAGTACATAGCTGCTTCGGAAGCAGCGAACGAAGGAGTCTGGATGAAGGAGTTCATATCCGATCTAGGTGTCATACCTAGTGCATCGGGTCCAATGAAAATCTTTTGTGACAATACTGGTGCGATTGCTTTGGTAAAGGAATCCAGATTTCACAAAAGGACCAAACACATCAAGAGACGCTTCAACTCCATCCGGGATCTAGTCCAGGTGGGAGACATAGAGATTTGCAAGATACATACGGATCTGAATGTTGCAGACCCGTTGACTAAGCCTTTTCCACGAGCAAAACATGATCAGCACCAAGGCTCCATGGGTGTTAGAATCATTACTGTGTAATCTAGATTATTCACTCTAGTGCAAGTGGGAGACTGAAGGAAATATGCCCTAGAGGCAATAATAAAGTTATTATTTATTTCCTTATATCATGATAAATGTTTATTATTCATGCTAGAATTGTATTAACCGGAAACATAATACATGTGTGAATACATAGACAAACAGAGTGTCACTAGTATGCCTCTACTAGACTAGCTCGTTAATCAAAGATGGTTATGTTTCCTAACCATGAATAAGGTGTTGTTATTTGATTAACGAGGTCACATCATTAGTTGAATGATCTGATTGACATGAAACATTTCATTACCTTAGCACCAGATCGTTTAGTATGTTGCTATTGCTTTCTTCATGACTTATACATGTTCCTATGACTATGAGATTATGCAACTCCCGTTTACCGGAGGAACACTTTGTGTGCTACCAAATGTCACAACGTAACTGGGTGATTATAAAGGAGCTCTACAGGTGTCTCCAAAGGTAGATGTTGGGTTGGCGTATTTCGAGATTAGGATTTGTCACTCCGATTGTCGAAGAGGTATCTCTGGGCCCTCTCGGTAATGCACATCACATAGGCCTTGCAAGCATTGTAACTAATGAGTTAGTTGCGAGATGATGTATTACGGAATGAGTAAAGAGACTTGTCGGTAACGAGATTGAACTAGGTATTGGATACCGACGATCGAATCTCGGGCAAGTAACATACCGATGACAAAGGGAACAACGTATGTTGTTATGCGGTCTGACCAATAAAGATCTTCGTAGAATATGTAGGAGCCAATATGGGCATCCAGGTCCCGCTATTGGTTATTGACCGGAGATGTGTCTCAGTCATGTCTACATTGTTCTCGAACCGTAGGGTCCGCACGCTTAACGTTACGATGACAGTTATTATGAGTTTATGCATTTTGATGTACCGAAGTTAGTTCGGAGTCCCGGATGTGATCACGGACATGACGAGGAGTCTCGAAATGGTCGAGACATAAAGATTGATATATTGGAAACCTATATTTGGATATCAGAAGTGTTCCGGGTGAAATCGGGATTTTACCGGAGTACCGGGAGGTTACCGGAACCCCCCGGGAGCCATATGGGCCTTAATGGGCTTTAGTGGAAAGGAGAAAGGGGCAGCCCAAGGTGGCCGCACGCCTCCCCCCTCCCCTAGTCCTATTAGGACTAGGAGAGGTGGCCGGCCCCCCTCTCTCTCTTTCCCCCTCGGGGAATCCTAGTCCAACTAGGATTGGGGGGGGGGAGTCCTACTCCCGGTAGGAGCAGGACTCCTCCTGCGCCCTCCTCCTGGCCGGCGGCCCCCTCCCCCTTG
This sequence comes from Triticum monococcum, assembly GCA_034509565.1. Taxonomy (NCBI): domain Eukaryota; kingdom Viridiplantae; phylum Streptophyta; class Magnoliopsida; order Poales; family Poaceae; genus Triticum; species Triticum monococcum. The sequence goes on along the minus strand of CM067843.1, from coordinate 743,935,773 downwards.
GCTCCTTTATATACGGAGGCAGGGGCACCTCTAGACACACAAGTTGATCATTGAGATTGTTCCTTAGCCGTGTGCGGTGCCCCCTGCCACCATATTACACCTCGATCATATCGTTGTAGTGCTTAGGCGAAGCCCTGCGTCGGTAGAACATCAAGATCCACCACGCCGTCGTGCTGACGGAACTCCTCCCCGACGCTTTGCTGGATCGGAGCCCGGGGATCGTCATCGAGCTGTACGTGTGCTAAGAACTCGGAGGTGCCGGAGTAACGGTGCTTGGATCGGTCGGATCGGGAAGACGTACGACTACTTCCTCTATGTTGTGTCAACGCTTCCGCAGTCGGTCTGCGTGGGTACGTAGACAACACTCTCCCCTCTCGTTGCTGTGCATCACCATGATCTTGCGTGTGCGTAAGAATTTTTTTGAAATTACTACGTTCCCCAACACATCTAATGTCGCATAGCATGAAAGTATATATTTCATAAGGAAGCTAATGAAATTGATTTGATGGTCTAGATTTTTTTTGTTGGAAAAACTTACGATCTGTATATTCATCAATTGTCATGACAGTACAAAGAACCCCAAAAATAACAGACATTACATCTCAGATTCGTCGACGACTTAGCGACGACTACAAGCACTGGAGCAAGCCGAAGACACACTGTCGCCATCGCCCCACCCTACCTGTTGGGCAAACCATGTTGTAGTAAATAGTCATGAAGTCATATATTTTGATCTTGGCTCAAAGAGAAAAGACAAAAAGGAAGAAAAAAAGAAGCTTATAAGAAAAAGGTGCAAAGAGCAAAATAAACATGAGTGCCAAGGATACCTACAAGAAACATCAAGTTTTGTTAGTAGTAGAGTGGTAGCCAAGTGATCGAATCTTTGTTCTTAGCGTCTCTCCTTGCTTTTGTGCAACACGAGCTTAGCCTTCACTAGGCGAATTTTGTATACTCATTCCCTTGGTTGCACAAGCCTCAGTCGTGTTGCGCGTGCATTTTTTGTTCCCTTTCTATCCTTACATTTGTGATCACTTGCATAGCCTTTTGAGTTCATTGTGATTCACCTTAAACTTTTTACAAATCTTGGACTTCAAATTGCTTAATTTCGTGCCAGTGATCGCTAGCAAGCTCCACTATAAGTCTTCTATGTAGGTTTGAGATTGGACAAGGCTCAATACCAAGTTACTAGATTTGCTTTGACACTTGTGAGATCACCTGATCCTTCACTAACATCGGTAAGAGGTCACTTTTGTATTGTTTATCTCTGTTTCTACTCACAATCTGCTCGAGTATTTTTATGGATAGGGAAGGTACATCTAATCCAGTCTATGACGACCAAGAAGACATTAACAACTACGCGTCAAAGGCTCATCACTTCGGCCTCAAATGAGCCACCAATGATGCCAACACCATCCTACATGAGCGCATGACAATCTTGCCACCGACTTGCATGCTGAGTTGCGTGAAGTCAAAACTCACAACAAAGACTATCTCAACTCCAAGCTGGATGCACAAATGGACAAGATCATAGACATGTACGACAAGTTGAACGTGTCATCTTCGTCATCAACAAGATTCTATGCAAGCTCAAATGCTTCTAAGCATCCGCCACATGCAAATTCACACCAGTCTCGACATCACAGCTGCTAAGAAGAACAAGAGCAAAATTGTTATCCACAACCTCATCATGGCAGTAGACTACAAGACTGCATATTGGATCATGAGCAATGACAATGACAAGATTGAGAAGAAGGATCCTATGATGAGCACGACCATCAAGAAGAGGAAGAGCATACCCACATTGAGAAAAAGAAGTTTTTTCAGTAACAAGCGAATCAAGCGCATGAAGCTCTTCGTTCCCAACAACATCTATATGAAGAACATGAATGACAAGCACATGATGAAATACAAGAAGCACATGAGGCAAGACAAGAAGAAGAGGTCATTCGAGATGACAAGCTCAACTCCGACAATGAAGTGGGATCCCATCTGGATTTGATCTCTAGCCAGTGCTACCCCTACCCAATGCACCAACCGTCAGTACAAGATCTTGACAGTAATCACAATGGGGTTGTGCACGTAGTAGGATGCACAAATGGAATTCACACAAGGCAATTTATCAAGGTTCGGGCCCTCACGGTGGAGGTGTACAATGGTGATAGGGTTTGGTGTATTACGGGATAGTAGCCTCGTATGAGCTAGGCTTTGGTGCACAATGGTGAGATCTCAAGGGTCACATAAGTATGAAATGAGTTCTGAGGAGACCCTGCGTTGCCTTACATATGGGAGCAAGGTTAGGGTTTACCTAATAATGGGGTCGGTTATGATCTAGTCTATCCTCGCTATATACTCCTAGATCGTCTGGCAATGTAGTCTTGTCCAACCACTATATCTCCTATGCTGGAATATGAACAAAGAAAGTTGTGAGTGTATCTTAGGAATGAAGCCAGGGTTGCTCTCGCAAAAAGATTGTACTAAAGAAAACTAGAAAGCTCAATTCCAAGCAAGCAACCTCTGGTCCATGGGTCGGTGAATGAATGGGTTTTGGGAAATAGAGAACATGCACTCTATTGGACAAAGGTGGCACCAAAATGAATAGCCCACTTATTTCGGGCAAGAATGAAAGGGAATGATCGACTTGAGTTACCGAGCTACCTCCACTCTTTGACTCGAGCTTTTCGCTTTTCTCTTGTTTTGATCTATTAGCTCTTCACCAAGTCGCTGATGCACCATGGTGTATGCCAGTAGCCAGGTCATGTACCTGGCTCGCCCAATGGCCCGATGCAATGGCGGAGCTTAGTGCATGGTTGTGGGGGTTGTGCCCCCCCACAAAGATTGGCACATGCATGCATAAATTTTTCAGAGAGAGATTAGATGATGATTTTTTATGTGTTTTCCCCCACTAGCTCATATATTCTATTTACCCCCCCCCCCCCCCCCAAACGAACTTCCTCAAGCTCCATCACTGGCCTGATGGATCGACTCTTGGCCTGCTGGCACACCCTCTGGGGCATGGCATCGTGGACAGCTTAGTTCTGGCTGGAAGCATAGTTTAGTTCTGGTTATGAGCACAAATTGCGCTTAAAAAGTTCGTCAAAGCTATTAACATAGGTTCATGTTTTAATATCTTGATGAGAGGAACACAACGGTGAAAACGGTTGATAATTTTAACACGAGGTTCAAAAGATATTTCATTTTAAAAGACGGATCTAAAAAACATAAAAGCCACACATCCCTTCGGTGTGCGTGTGGGAGAAATCTGACTAAAACTCCTAGGTTACGACAACTATGCGCCACTTGTCATCACCAGGGTAGTTTTTAGTAACTTTTTGCAAGTGCCCCTTAATTTTGTTGGAATTGTGTGCTCTCACATTAATTTCATTTAAAATATTGTAAAGTGGGCCTTTCTTGGAAGGGTTTCATCACACATAATAGCATGCACTAGTAAATTATTTGCTTTGGTTGCAAGAGCTAAGGATATAAAATTGGAGTCCAATTGAAAATGCAAAGATAGCACATTCCAAACTCATTAAAAACGGAGAAACCCCTTTTTGCACTATTGATATATCTCGGTTATCGTTATGAGATACATGCTAGTGCCCCTACAATGTGGGAAGATGTGGATCGTCCCAATTACCTCCTGTTTTGGCAAGGTCCTATTCCAATTTGGGAGGTTTGAGGAAGATTCTAGGTTGTTGTTTTTTTCCTCTCTAATATTTTTCTACTAGTTTATCTGTCTTTCTATGTTGGTTTTATTCTATTTTTGGCGGCTTCTAGTTTTATTTTATTTCATTTTCTTTTGTTTTGTTTCTTCAGTTTAAAATTCATGAACTTTTAACACCAGTTTTAATGTACGGCATTTTTATGTCATATTATTGTTGAAAGTATGCAAATAATTTTTACATTTCATGAACATTTCTAAGTACACGTCGATATTTTTTCAAATACGCACTGAATATTTTTTTTTCTAAATATATGTTTAACCTTTTTCATATACATACGATTATTTTTGAAATTTTAATCTATTATAGCAATTTTTTAAAATGTCATGAACATTTTTATATGTCATGTACACCTTCTTAAAGTTTTTAGAAAACATTTACTTCATAAATATTTTTAGTAAATTTCATGAAGAATGTTTAAACATGTGAACATTTTTTGTGAATTATAAAAACTTTTTTAAAAGTTATAAACATTTTTATAAATACATGAATATGTTATTTAAATTGCAAGAACAATTTAATTTTTTTCATGAAAATTGTTTCCGAGTGCATGTAACATTGGAAATGTTCATGAAACATTTTTAAACTACATGAACACCTTTTTGAACTGCATGAACATTTCTTTAAAATAACATAAAAAATTAGCATGCTTTACCAAAAATACGCTAATATTATTTATAAATATAGAAATAATAAACGATAAAAACTAAACAGTGGAAATACGAATAAGCCCTTTGGTACAGGTGTTTTTTTTAACTCACATGCACAGTGGCGTGTCATCAAGGAAAAAAAGACGTTGGGCCATTCGCGCGTGAGCGAGCCCTCCCACCCGCTCGCCAAGAGCGAGTTATAACGGACCCCCGTGCTTCTCCTCCTTCCTCCCCTCCCCTCCCGCCCCCCAATTCACCGGCTCCCGCGAGACCAAAGAATCCAAGAACTCCAAAAGCCCTCCGCCCGCTGGTGCTCCCTCCCTCCTCCCCGCCCCCGCCGTCCGCCGGCCGACGGCCTCCGCCGCAGCATGGAGAGCACCGCCTCGGTGCTAGACCGCGCCTCCTCCGCCGCGGCCCGGGCTGCGGCGGAGGCGGACCACCTCTCCTCCATCCGTCTCGTCTGGGTGGCGGGGCTGGTGGTGCGCGCCCTGGAGCGGTGCAAGTTTCTGGATCGCGCCAGGGAGCTTCAAGAAGCTGTCGACGTTCTTGCTGGCGCGGACCTGCAGACCATGGCGAATGCCGCGGGCTTGGTGAGCAGCGCCGCCGCCAGGGCGGCTTTGGAGGCATATTTGCAAGGGGTGGATCTTGTAGTGACCTGTCGGAATCTGGAGGTGGCAGCACGCGAGCTGAGCTTGGCGGTGGCGGCGGCGGCGGCCGACTCACAGGGCAGAGATGAGAGTAGATGCAAATGGATCCTGTGGCTGAAGAAGGACAGGAGGAATGCAGATGAGGTCGACGACCGCCGCCTAGGGCAAGCGCTTCTTCACCATAAGGCCTGGCCGGTGTCGAACTCGCTCTCCACTGCGTCAAGACCGGAGGTATGGCCCTTTGCTTGCTTGATTGTTCTTCCCGCAAGAACTGAAAAAAACGAGTCTTTCTGCAGTTTAACACCGATATTGGTTGCCTTTGTTCAATTTAACAATCGCCACCATCTTTCCTTGACCATAGTTATCCCAATTTCTTGCGTTTCTCTCTGATATCTGAATATCCCGAGCTTTTCCCCTCACGTTTGTGTGCAGGAGAACCTGGCAGAGTTCCTGAGCTACGCGCTGTTTGGATCCTTGACCTTACTGCCCTACTTGGACCCCGCGGGACCGGTGATGAAGACGCTGTCCAAGACCGGCAAGCTGATCTTCCATGTCGCCTTCTCTGTGGTTTGGGGCGCGGTTGGTCTAGCTGTCGCTTGCAGGCAGTGCCGCGGTTCTGCGCTCATGCTCCGTTTTGCTGATGTTGCCAGCCACATTGGCATGGCTGGCATTACTGCCCTTGTGATTTGGTACAGCCACGTCCTGATAGCACCGGATGCTCCTGTGACTTCCTACGTCATCTTGGGCTTCGCTTGCATTCTGCAGATCATTGCTTGGGCCTGGGTAAAGTTTTAAACTTCTCATTTCTTCTACACTTTTATTATCATCTCATCTGTATGTTCTGACAGTTTTATGTTCCTATGAATGCTGCAGGATCGCAAATGGATCGGAGGCGCAGCGTAGTGTGTAGTCTTGGTTCATGTCGATCGACTCGTTAACTGTGGAATAGGCAACTTATGGCAGATAACTGAACACATGACCATTGTTAAAACAGTTTTCAGCATTTTTGTTAGCAAAAACAGGGAGTCCCACTGTACAGTACATACAACAGTTTGTGCTACATTTGAGAAATTACAGTCCTGATTCAGCCGTGTACTGAGTTTTGAAATGAACATAGTATCATGTTTCTTTACCAATAGTAAACCCTGTTTGGATTACCAATAGTGTACTCTGTTTAGATTATCATCTTATCTGAATAGTTTTGATTTGAGTAGTTTCCAGTAGTGTACTCTGTTCGGATTACCAATAGTGTAATCTGTTTGGATTATCATGTTATCTGAATTGTTTACCAATAGTGTACTCTGTTTGGGTTACCAACAAAAAATTGCAATAAATGATTTGAATGGTTCAGGCACTGTATCAGAGAAATGCGGGTTGGGATTGATTATTGATTACAGCTCTTCAAATGTTGGGTCATCCAAACAAGTGATGATATGGACTGCCCACTGGCCACTACCACCATTTTGCAATTTGACTGACTGAATATGTTTCACAGAGCTTGTGGAATATCCTAAAGTAAAATGTTCATGAAACATGTTATGTTAATCCTGTCAATCTCATTTTATCATTCATTTATGACTTGCAAATTTATATGTATTTCAGGCCAAGAGAAGCTTTCTTTATTAAATCAAAATGTATGATGTTATTTCACTGAAAATCATCTTTGGTTTCATTTATGACTTGCAAGTTATTTGATTTCATCTTATAAACAATGTTATCATGACATGGGTGTGCTCCAGCTTTTTTTAACATTCTCTAGTTAAATAGCTGCTACAATGTTGGAGGGAATTAACTGCTACCATTATTTGGTTTATATTAAGTAAAGCATATTTTGAATAAGGGTATCATCCCATATTTCTGCTCCAATTTTTTAAGCATTATTGCTGTGCACATCAAAATTTCACATGTACACGGTAATACGAAGATATGCAGCTATAATAAGCTTCACATTTTAAATAGGTATTTTGAGGTCAATCACTATGATGGGTCATTTTTCTGTTTTCGAAGTCAACAGCTTTTTGTATTATAAACTGGGCGCACACTTTTGGTTCTCCCAGTCATGTGTAGCTTGGAAGAGTAAGTAAAGTTGTGCAATATTGGTTCTTTCTTCTCTGTCATAAATGTGCACTGACGAGGAGAAAGCACAACTGAAACTGTATGTGCTTACAATACTTGATTCTCACAATAAAGCAATTATTAGTCTATTTTCTGGTTAACGTACATGTTCCTAACTTACTTATTCGATCCATGTTCAGATACGTTAACGGAAACATCAAGGAAGTACTTACAGTTAATTGAAGATCCTCGGATACACCGAATCTTATTTTCTGTCAATTTGCACAGCCACATTTACAAAACAAACTGCATTGAGAACCCAAAACGAGTATGTTTTGCTGGAGCGCCAAGGTCATGTTTCGGTTTTGGGAATGTGGATGGTCTTTTGGAGTCTAAATCTTACAATAAAAAATTTGTTTGTTGCGGTAGCCCAGGTGCCCTTAAACTGAAACCAAGTCTTCAATGTTTCAGTTTTTGGAATGTGGATGGTCCTTTGGAGTCTAAATCTTAAAATAAATAAAAAATCTCTGTTGTCGGCAGGCTGGTAGCCCAGGTGCTCTTAAACTGAAGCCAAATCTTCAATGTTTTGATCGGAGTTGAGATGTTTCAGTGCTTGTACTAGCACACATTGACTCAAGCTCTGTTGCCCACTTGAAGCAATTCAGTCGACACTTTTAGTTGAACGATGCCCCGTCTTCCTATGTTCTTTCATGAAAGAAACATGGATGATAGATGAAGTAGAAATTCAGGCATTTTCTAATTTCAGTTTTATGACAACTTCAGAATGCAATATTAGATGGCAAAAGAAAAAAAGACGAGATGCTGAAGTGGTTATGATGTGCTTAAAGCAGATGGTTTCTTTGATATTTTTGGAAGTGATTTGATTCGTCGTGGATAGACTGCACTAGGTGATATTGGTGAAAATGAATCTGTCCATCATCTTATTTTTGATTGTATTGTTGCTAAGGAAATTTGGAAAGACTTTGCTAATACTTTCAGCTTCTCTTGGCCACATAATATGACGGAGTTGTCTATCTTGTGAGGCCGTAACAATAAGAAAACTGTTGTTAATATTGCTTGTGTTGCTGCCATTTGGAGCATTTGGACCATGCGTAACAAAATGTGCTTTCAGGGCGTGCCGTGGACAAGCACTCGGGTTATCCTGGGGAAGGCCAGCTCACTTTTGCACCAATGGAAGATCCTGTGTGGGGGCGACCAATCAGTCTTACTACGATGCTGTCTCCTGCTGCTGGACTGTCGAAGAGGTGAATTGCTACGCATCGCTTGGAAGTGAAGGCGCGCTGGGAGGACTAGGTGTCTTCTATCTCAGGGCTCACTCTGGCGGAGCTGCTGTGTGTGAGATTGTTACAGTAGATCCTAGTTTTCCTTCTGCCCAGTTCGGATGTGTCATTCCATGGCCCTGCGTGGCCCCTTTTATTTCATAACTGCTAGCGTACTTATATTTCTGCTGGCCTGCTACTCCAAGTAGGCCTGAATGCTATGAACTGTCCTGGATGCTATGCTCTGTTTTATCAATAAAATGGATTGGGGGGAAACCCCTTTTGATAAAAAAAAAACTAGGCGACATGGAGCCTTTATCTTTGAAAAAGGTATTGCGAGATGGAGACGGCATTTGCAAACTGTCTTTAGAAAATGTACAATTGCGTTTTAGAATTTTGTATGCTTAATCATATGCTCTTATTTATTTTTACCACTTCAGTTGGCTAGATAAATAAATGGACTGGCATTGCGTTTAAGATGCCAAGGTAGGCAGTGAACAATTCTACGCGCCATCGACGAGCTTGTGTAAACAAGCAAGCAAGCACCAAAGTGCACAGAACCTTGGGAAGAGAGCGCACATATGCCGTAGCTGATAATGTGATGCACTAACAACAGTTTATCTAGTCTAATAAGTTGTTGCCTTGTTGGTCAACAGTTCATCTCTCTGAACAGTAAATTGTTGCCTGAAAGACGAAGAGGAAGAAGAAGAAGCCTGCCTGATCCTCCATCCAAGCAAACAAGAATCCAAGTTTGGATGTGGGGTAACTAGTCTTGAGTGCACAGGAACCCGGCTGGAATGAAGCAGAGAGCTAGAAAGACACAGAGCGCCATGAGGAGAGGGTGCTGCAGCTCGGGGTCGTGGTACTTGTACTTGAGCACGAACAAGGAGGCTAGTATCGCCAGGCTCAGCGTGGTTAAAGCACACTGCAAAGATAATTGAAGTATGTTACTCCCTCCGTTACATAATAATACAAGAGCGCTTTTAGTACTGGCGTAGATAATTGATTGACGGTGCAGGCGGCGATGGGTTTAAGATGGATAGATAGATGGATATAGATTACCCTGACGAAGATGTTGGCACGGTGACGGAAGATCGGAGATGGAGCAGGAGCCGGCGGGTCGACGCGGCCTTCCTCCATCAGCCGGAGCAGGAGCCACCGCCGGTTCTCCCGCTGGATCTCCCGCTGGATCGTGTTGTGCATCATGGTGCCTGCCTGACCGTGAGGTGGTCTGCCGGCGGGTAAGAGAAGGAGATTTATCTTATCTCTCGGGTGTCGGGACTGCTCCGAGTCGGCGCACGGGAGGCATGGACGGACGTCGTGCCGGGACCGGATCGCGGGAATTGTAAGGGGCAAAGAAAGAGTAGCGATCTGCGTAATACTCTCCCCGGGAATTTTGAGTAATATTTGTTGTGGTCACCTGACTATTTGTATGTACAGCCGTACAGGGTCCCAAGAGCTGCTATTAAGTTAAACAGGGGGCCTCGTCACCTAGGGCTCATCACCAACTCTTTCAAGGGGCTAAGAGCATCTACAACCGGACCCCATACCCGTCCCACACATTGACTGAATGGAAAAATGACACCCAACCGAACGTTCCATATCCGGCCCAAACGCCCGGAGTGACCGACGCGAGACAATGGGCGTCGTGCGAGACATTGGTGAGGCGGAGTCGCACTCTCCAGTGCCGCATATGATGCACGGCCCCCACAGGCGCCGCAACCGCGTCATGATGGACGTGGCCGGCTCCGATCACGACGGATCCATCATGGATCTCACGTCCACCGGCGACATGTAGGCAACGGGCTCCGACGAGGAAGAGTATGACTTGGAAGAAGGCGGCGACTCGAGTGTCGTGAGCCGATGCGTTTCCCATGTCCTACTTCACCTTGCCAACGACCACAACAACACTCTGATGGGCGCAGCCAGCCGCCGGACATGGACAGGGTGGAGTTGGACGAGCTCCACTCAAGATTAGTTTCACGATGCATGTCATAATATGGATTTGATGATTTAAAAATGATGTACCGGTTGTGGAAACGACTTTTTTTTTGTACTGCCCGACTGTCCACGGACGCGCCCGGGCGTTTGGAGACCAGATTTCGGTACTTGTGGTTGTATATGCTCTAAATAGCTACAACATAGCAGGGTCCGTCCCGTGAGTGACGGTTAGGTTCCCTATCTAGTGACTGGTTGGTGATCACTTCTGGGCTAAGTTTTCTGGTCATGCCACCGACGGCCGCTCTTTCCACCATCCCGACCATTCCTTGCTAGGTCATGCGTTCCCCCTTCCACCATCATAAGCCTTGTGTGTGTGCTTGGGCACACGATCGTACACCACCAAGAGAACCCTAGGTTTTAGGTTTTTTGATTTCGTGCTCGCTGCAAGGTGCAGTGATGGATCGCGTTGAAGGATTGATGAAGAGTTTGAAACTTTTGGAGTCAGAGAAGAAGGGGAGGAAGATCATCTAGAGTGGAGGAGGCAAAGTGGGGGCAGTAGAACTGTAGGCGATCAAAAAATTACTCTCAGATAAGGCATCCATGGCGGTAGCATTGGCAGAGGCACTGACTAGGTTTGGTGTCCTATGAAGGGCCTGGAATGTAAGGATTTGGGAGAAAACATTTTCTTGTTCATGTTTCATCAGCGGTCAGGAAAGTGGAAGGTATTTGAAGATGGTCTGTGGGAATTTGGGAAATTTTGAGGATTTTGTGCCGACTAAAAGTTCCGGTGGATCATAAGGGTGAGAGTATTTTATCTTCCCCTGGGCGTGATGTGTAGGGAGGCTGGGGAGGTGATAGGCAATTCATGGGGAAGTTCCTGGAGGCTGATGTGGGAACATATGGAATGACGGTAGGGAAGCATCTTTGAATGAAGACAATAATTGATATCACTGAGCCACTTATGAGGGGGTTTATGGGGGATGAGGACGAATAGTAGGTTGTTGCAAGGGAGAAGAGGAAGGTAAAGGAGAAGAAAGAAGAGGAGTTGTGGTGCCGTTTTGAATACGAGTTCTTGCCGGGTTTTTGCTTATATACCTTTCATTAACATTCACGACTTATATACCGTTCATGTGTAATACAAAATTTTAATTAATATTTTTTCGTTGCACCTAACAAAATTAGTCAACTAACTAAGAAGCTCGGTATTAACACATATTTATGTATTATTATATAATTATGATGGTTGTTGTTACCAATTCAAATCCAATTTTGTTGTCGAACATTTGTTATTTTGCAAGTTCTGATTGGTCGTGAAGAGACCTTCTCTTAAACTAGATTCATTCACAAACTAAAGCATGGTACATTGCCAATGCTATTTTTCTTGCTAGTTAGATGTATATCAAAGCAATTACACGGGATCACATCCTTTTTCATATTCTCATATGCCTTAGCGAATGATTCTACAACATAAGAGGTCAACGAATATCATGAACATACCTACAATTGGTTAGATATGTGTGATCCAGTAATGGTTATACGGTGCATGTGGTACTTATAAGACTATGGTTTTCCCTTCCATTCTCGATGTGGTGAGGGAATGTTCAACAAAAAAAGCCAGTGGTGCATGTACAGTAGGAGAATTTAGAATCTAGGTACTCCTATTTATTTTATATTTTTTTCCTTATTGGTCGCTTGCACAAGATCAGACTCACCTGGGCCGGAGCTTGTGCTTGGTTACCTATATACCAAAAGGGTTAATTGAAAGTATTGCACGGTTGCATTTAAAGATGCAAGGTAGTGAATAAATGTAAGCAATTCCATGCGCTGACAAGCAACCACCAAAGTGCACAGAGAGAGAACCTTAGAAACAATTTCAACATCGTCTATCTAGGCACGAGCCATGCATGTAAACACTCAAATGCCTAATAAGTTGTCCCTGAACCGTCGTTGATATTCTGGCTTGCAAGCTGCTGCCTGAAAGAAGCCGAACAAGAAGAGCAACAGACTATTCACTTGTCGTGATGAGCCTGCCTAAATGCCTACCTAATCCTCCAAGCAAGCAAGCAAGCAAGCAAGAAGCCAACTTTGGATGTGGCATAATTAGTCTTGAGTACAGAGGTAGCCAGATGGCATGAAGCAGAGAGCCACAAACACACACGCCCCCATGTCAATAGGATCCTGCAGCTCGGGCACGTGGTACTTGTACTTGAGCACCAACACGGTGACCAGAATCGCCAGACCCAGCACGGGCGTAGAACACTGCAATTGACAAAAAGCAATTCAGCATACAAATTCAATACTTACATAAGATAGATAGATAGATAGATAGATAGATGGTGGTGATTTACGGAGTGTACCCTGGTGATGATCCTAAGGTGGTGCGCATATCGTCCGCGCTGGATGAGATCAGGCCAGTTGAGCAGCTCGGCGCGGCCTTCCTCCATCTGCCGGAGCAGCAGGCTCCGCCGCCGGTTCTCTCGCTGGATCTCCTGCTGGTACAGGTAGTGCATCATGGTGGTTGGCGGTGACGGCAGATCTGACTGCCGGCGGGGAAACTACTAGCACTAGAGAGACAGAGGCCGAGGAGGCGGCGTTTCAACCTGAGTTTATCTTAAACGCTTCGGAGGCGAGACTGCTCCGAGTCGCCGCAGAGGATGGGCGTCGTGCCGGGGCCGGACTGCCTGGATCCCCCAGGAATTGTGGTGGGGCTGGCAAAGAGAAACAATTCTAGTCTAGCCCCAACACCAGCGGTACAAGGCTTATTCACTCGCACAAGGTACAAGGAGAAACTCGCGGTTCCGTTTCGCCTTGCATTCTAGTCTAGCCCCAACACCAGCAGCGGCGGTAATGTCATCCCCGCTAACTCTGACAGAAAGAAGCGCGAGATAAACCAGATGAGATTCCTTGATCGCGTAAGGCCGTCCATATGGGTTCCCTCGTCTAGAATGGAATCCAGACCACCTTGCAGAAGATGGATTTGGAAATGACCATCACTGCTAGCTGCTAGGCAGCGTCAGAATCCTATGAAGATGTCTGGATTTCCCTGTTTCCAGCATGAGCAACCAATTTCACTGTGAGACTCATGGAGCACCAACTCGTCAACCAAGAGCCGAGCTTGCTTGGCAAATGCACTCAAAATGGTGATACACAAGCAAACGAGCCACTGAAAGCCTTAATCAACTTGTACAAGGGAGCAAGAGACAGCCAATTTTCGTGCTGTCTCCACAGAGGTCACTGAAATAAGAGTGGGAGCTAACAAGTTAAACGGTTCATTCCTCCAAGTGTACTTCACACTTGATGAGTACTACCACACTGGATCAATTTTCAGATGGAGTGGACCATCACTGGCCCTGACCACAACACCAGAAAACAGAAGAACCTACACCGATAAGCCATTCCTGCAACCTGGACATACCTGCATAATAACAATCCAATCAGTTAGCTCACAAAGAATACTTTACGTAGTGAAATATCACTGGGCAAATACACGGCAAAACAATTGGAAATAAAAACACTCAGCTTAATTATAAGCACAGTATGTACTTCTTATAAACTGAAGTAGAACTACTCACATAAGAACAAGTATAGTATTGGCAGGCACTCCCTCCGTCCCAAAATATAAGATCATTTCTTACACTATATATCATGGTGTCAAAAATTGTCTTACATTTGGGGACTGAGGGAGTACTTTATTAACTCATAAATAACATTTGTTTCAGCCCAAACTGGATGTCATTTTAACCTTTGCATGGCACTAGAAGAGCAGAGCTTTGAGCATTTGACCACCATTTCTATTACTGTCGAGAGTCAACAAAACGATATAATACCTCCATATAAATTCACAAATTTATGTAACCTAGAAATATTTTAATTTATGAACCTAGTCGACAAACTAGTGATAAAGTTGAGAAATTGACTGCATTTAAAAAAAAGCAACATATGACTTGATTAGAGATACTTATAAGCTAGTACAACTTACTAGTTTGATAACGGAAACTGTACTGATTAGGATTCTTATGTTCCGGTATATATAGTTCTCAATTACTTAGGCAAAGTAGTGGATGTCTTACATTTACAAAGGGATTTAATACTTTCATAAAAAAAAACATCAGTCAAAGCCCATGCAGCAATATATTGTAAAATGACACATATATCCCTGATGAACACGTCCAGGAGATAAAGTCATGTCACCTTTTCAGTCATCACAAAGTACTAACATGTGCTAGCAGACGAGCATCTCCCATATATTTCAACACTTCATCTCTGCCATGTACATCAACAATGCCAGTACCTACGAGCATAATAAGTCAGGAACCAATGATAATTCGGATGGAAAACCGTCGATAGAAAAGAGCAATATAATGGAATATCTAGGTGAACTGAGAGTTGTCTAGTTATGTCATCTGAGAAAAAATACATGAGACATACAGAAAATTATTTATTCTCTAGTGCAAATGGACTCACTGCAGGAAGATATTCATTTTTAACTGTTATGTGTCACATTATCAAGAGAACTGCAGACCAGCACTGAATATTATCATAACACAATTCACGCACAAGAAAAGATACTTTCTAGAAATCATCTTTAGTAAACTCGATTCCTTGTCAGACGAAGCGGAGCAAATTAAGACATGGCAGAACTAAAAGCCCCACAAGAAACATATAATAGGTACGGCCAATTTTTTCTCCAGTTGTACATCCGAACTAGCTAATCACAGCATGGCCCTTCCACAGGTGACAAAAACCATAGCATTGATTTCCAACTGTTATCGGTGCTGAAAAGACTACATTCGAAACACAATTTATGCATATGACCAACAGAAAAGAACAGCAACCTTAAGGACTACTCTCTCCGTCCTGAATTACTTTCTTAGATTACATCCGTATCTAGACAAATCTAAGACAAGTAATTTGGGACGGATGTAATATTTTCTTTTAAAGATTTCATCAAGCAGCAAAAAGAAAAATTGACATGATTTGAACCGAGCTTCAATCATCAGCATAACACTCTAGTATATGATACGCATTTCAGCAACTAATTACAAAAAATAAATTGATCTTTTACCTGCAGCATAGCAACATTCATATGGATAATGGGGAAAGAAGAACACTGTATTGGAAAGTTTCTTAAACTCCATTGACTGGAGATAAACCACGGAGACACCAGAAACTGTCGATACAAGGATTGCATTACTCTCCTCGGCAAACCCAACTGAAGTGAGGGAGTCGCCCTTGCAAGTTGATCTAAGTTCCCCGAATTCAATAGCTCTGTCGAGCACCCATACAGCTGAACCATCAGAATCAGGCTTTCTCTTCCATAGTTGGGCATCGAATAGTGAGAGATGGATGAAGCCAAGCCCACCATCTTCGGCGGGCATAATCCTCAATGTGTGATACCCGGGTTCTAGGTGTGCCGGCAGCTCGGTCACGGCTAGGCTCTGACTATTCAGATCAAGCTCAAGTACGAAATACTCACCATGGTGCTGAAGCACATTTGCCGCATAGGTATGTAACCAGTAAAGAGAATTCCCAATCAAAGTACTGGATTCGTCCATAGGTACAGAAGATTGCAGCTGCAGTGATTTGCTCTTGCTCCATATGCCAGTCTCCGATGAGTAAACCCATGCCGAAGCTCTTGTTTCTCCTCTGTCGTCATAGGCTACCAGGGCCACCTGGAATTGGCTTGAACGGCGGCGTTGGCCGCGGGCAGGGCGAAGCACCGCCGCGTTGAAAAAGTACATCCGGTCGTAGTCCAGCTCTGGTGGGAGGGGCAGGCAGCGCTGCTTGCGGGCGACGGGGTCCCACACACTTGGGCTGCGCGGCGGCCTTCCGCTGAGGAAAAGGACAAGCCCGTGGCGGCAGTCGACGATGCGGTTGTCCTCGCGGCGAGACATGGAGAAGCGATCCCGGGGGATGCGATCTGGTCGATCCAGCACTGGAACAAACGGACAGGAGCGATAGTCTTCGAAGAAGAAGCCGAGGAGAGGAGGCTTGCCGTGGTGGTGGTCGCGGAAGCGGCGTTGGAATCGGGGCTCGGCGACGAGGCGGCGCCAACGCTTGCAGACGCGGGAGGCCCGGGGGAGGGAGGAAGGCCGCGGCGGGAGGCGGAGGAGAATCTCCCGAAGCATGTCGTCGTCGTCTGGCAGAGAGGCGGGCGGCGGAGAGGTGCTGCGGCGGCGGGGAGCCATCTCCCCTCTCACGCTCATGCTAGGGCTCCTCTCGGTTGGTGATTTGGTCGGCTGGGGAGGATGGCGTTGTCGACGCCGCCGGCGAGTAGTACTACTAGCGAAGCGAGGGGATTGATTTTGGGAACGTTTTCTTTACATGCAATAAGTGTTATTCAGGTCCTCAAAAATTCTTGAAGTGCAATAAGTGTGTACGTATGTGATACATTTGAAATAATTTAAGGACCTACATGACACCGCTAAAATAGTTCGAGGACTTGGATGACACGCACATTGCACTTTGAGGACCTGAATGACCCTTTTCATAGTTCGAGGACTTACCTAACACCTTTTAAATAGTTTGAGGACCTTTGATGCACTTCACTCTTTATCTATTCGCCTTAAACCCGTCCCATACACCCAGCGGCCGCCCCGTCACTTATTAGTCACGAAATTCCGACTAAGACAAACATCTCAAACGAGCCTCAAACACCCGGACTGGCCGGCACCTCTCATATATTCAGCCTAAATATGGAGCGGATATGGGGCACCCAGGCGTGTCCGCCATGTCGGACCCGGCCCAGGCGGGCCTGCCCGACGCCACATATATTCCTCCCCATCCGCTCGCCGGATCAAACCCTAGCCACTTCACACTCCACTCTCATTCACTCCCTCCACCATCCAAGCTCACCTCCAGCGATTTCCGGCATGCTAGGCAGCGGATCTGACTCCGACCAGTCCAGATCCGTCGACTGGTGTGTCATCTCGTGCGGGTTGGAGGAGGCAATGGCGGTCCGCATTGCACTCGCCGCTCTCGGAAGGACAGCGCCGGCCGACGGCAGGATCTGCTCGACGCGACTCCATAGCGTCGGCTCAACGGACGCTCGGGTCAGTCACCGCGGTCCCGGCCAGAAAATCACTCCTTCGCCACCACCAGTAGGGCGAACTATGAGTCCTACCAGGACCGGTGTGCCCGCCGTGGGAAGGAGAGTATAAGGGTCGTCGAGGCCCGTATCGCGGCGGAAATGACGGCGGTGGATGCGGCGGCGTAGGCGACCGTAGAGGAGGAAGCCATCTGCGCCCGCATTGTGAAGAAACAGGAACGGAGGAACAAGCGTGCCCTCGCCTGAGAGCAGAATCGGGAGGTCCGTGCCATGGCCGAACTGCCACTGAAGGGGAAGAAGGAGGACATCGAAGGTGAGGAACAGATCCGGCTCGATCCCTACTGCGTCTTCGACCGGTACTTCCGCGAGAAGGACATCAAGGGTGCCAGGAAGGGTAAGGGTAGCCGTGGATGATCACCACCGTAGCCAAATATGCCAAATTTTGATAGGCCGATGGCAGTTAGTAGTGATGGTGTAGCCAGATGATATATGTAGTGCATCGACGTAATTGCATGAGTTTGTATGAATTTGAGATATCCGATTGTGAGAATACAAATTTAAGGCTTGACTGATCAGTGTCAGCGGACACACTCATGCGCGTCCGCAGGCGTTTGAGGGCCGGATTTGCAAAGTCCAGTTATATATATTTTTTGTTTTTAGACAAACTCCAGTTATAGATGCTCTAAGTTCTGGACCATTGGATCCTTATATTGACTTCAAGATTCGCGCAATTGTTTTGTTCGCTCGCGCCTCGTTGTCATGTGCAGCGGGCCGTGTACAAACTCCTTACAAGTTAGGACGGGCCGTTATCTTCTTTATTTTTCACGTTATTGGGCTGGCGGGTCGTTTTTTGTTTGTCCAGAGTGAGCGTTTTCACCGCTCAGCTAAGTGAGTGTATTTTCTCAAAAAAAGAAAAAGCTAAGTGAGTGTATGTTTCTAAAAAAACCTAAGTGAGTGTATCGTTCAAAATTGTTCCATTCCCTTATCCACTCGCATTTCGTCATCCCGCTCGCCTTTCCTCTCCTGGACAGTGATCCCTTCAGGTAGCGACGATTCTCGTGACCGAAGACGGCAAGGAGAGAGCCGCAACAGGTTTTTGCCCGCCCCCTTTTCCCCATGCTTGTTTAATTCTTTGCTCCACGCGGTGTTTGTGTATACTCTCATCAATCTAGGGTTTGCCCAAAACGAGAGATTTATGTGTACAAATGCGAGGGGGCTTTTCAAGATGGTAGTGGTGGGTGGGGAGGGGGGATAGATTTCGTGTCTAGATGTTCAGTTAGATGGTAGGTTTCCGTTCCTTTTTTCAGCAATAAGCTGATTTTGATCTAGTGTTTTTCTGTCCAAATCGAACAGAGATTTCATGGGGTTGGTGATCCGTTCATTTTTTTCAGCAATAAGTCGATTTTGTTCTAGTGTTTTTCTGTCTAAATTGAACAGAGATTTCATGGGGTTGGTAATTTTTGGGTTGCTAGGTTCGGCAGCATGCAACAGTGATGGTGGTGGATTAGTGTAGGGTTCGAAATCACAAGCACATTTTTTATGTGAAACAAGTTTTGTTTTCTATCAACATAGATTCATGTCGGAAATTGCTTTTGGCGGCCGAGCTCCATGGAGGCTTCCAAATGCAAAATTCAGAATTCGTGAAAATTCATATTTTTACATTTTAAAAATTCTGAAAAAAATACAGACATACATGAAGGCATGATGCACAAGTTTGTAAATTTTCATGACAAAATACGTCGAAATGAGGGTTGTACAGAAAAGAAATATGAGGCTTTTTAACACATGATACTATTCATCCTCTCAGACCAAGAATTTATCTTTTCTTGTATAGATCACATTTCAATGTATTTCATCCTGAAATTTTACAGACATACACCTCACATCCTTGTTTACTTGTACGATTTTTTTCAGATTTTGTTGAAATCGGACATTTTGAATTTTGTTTTCTTTTTCAAAATCCAAAACGCCACACTCCATGTTTTCCCATTGAGCTAATGCTTGTGTCTGGTAGGTAGGAATGGGTTTTGAATTTTTTTTCCAGTCTAGATTCTTGTTGTCCCATTTTTCATGTCAGTATAACTTTGTTAAGGCTTGTCGTTTTTTTAGTGCATGTGCTTCTTTGATTTTTTGTAATGGGTTTGACTTAGTGAGCATTCGGATGAGATGTGTCAGGTTATGATTATGGTTGAGCACTAATGCTATGCGATGTTTTTGTTTGTTCCTGGCAATTAGGCTTTGATTTCTTGCTCATGTCCTTGAATGATACCAACTAGTATCATTGAGAATCTGTCATTGATATGTCTGTACATGGAGTTTTTATTTGGTCTTGTTTGAGTATCCGCAACAGTTATGCATGATAATAGATTAGTGATGAATGCAAACCACTTCTAACAGTTGAGAATCTGTCCTTTTGTTTTCCACACAAGCATTGCTCATACTCTGATGGTGTTCTTCATAAGTAGACCACTTTATTTCTTATTTCTGATGGAGTCAGTGTAACTGCTTATCTGATACATATGTCAGTGTCAATCATTGTAACTGCTTTTCTTAAGGTTACTGTGATACAAGTTACAACCGATCGTTGTTTTTCACGATCATTTTTCTTGGAGTAGCACAAGCGGGAGTCGTGAGCAACGTTAGTGATGGGCTGCACTAAGGAATGCGACAGAAACAAACAGTTGGGCTGGACGTTAGCTACGTGAGCGATGTTCGCGATCGTGACAGAAACAAACAAACATGCCACAAATAGTTGCTGATGTCATACTTAGATGAGATATAGTCAGACCCATTGAAACAATTTCTCCAGTTCAGCACGGAAACAAAACAATTTCGGGGGGCACACTGCTTTGGTCTGGCTCAACTCGTCTAAACTACACCTTGAGTTCCATCAGTAGTTTTTCAGGAACCACCAACTCGACAACCAAGAGACTGGTTGAGCAGAGCACCAACCCATCAAACTAAGAGGTGAGCCTGCTTGGGCTTGGCGAATGCACTCAAAATAAATAAGCAGATGAACCACTGAAAGTCTTACTCAACTACAGGGCACAGACTCACCGCGCCCAACTGCCAATTTTCTTACTTCCTACAGAGGTCGCCGAAGAAATATATAGTGGGAGCTAAACAGTTCGTTCATGAAAGTGTACTTCACACTTGATGATAAGTACTCCCTCTGTAAACTAATATAAGAGTGTTTAGATTACTACTTTAGTATTCTAAACGCTCTTATATTAGTTTACGGAGGTAGTACATACTACAACGGATCAGTTTTCAGATGGAATGAACCATCACTGGCCACAACACCAGAAAATGCAAAATAGAAGAACCTCCACCGATAAGCCATTCCTCCAACTTAGCCACACCTGCATAACAACAATCCAATCAGTTAGATAATGCTTTAATGCATGACAGGCAAATACTCAACTGTCTAAGTATCACTGGGAAAATAAATGGCAAAACAACAGAAAGTAAAAAAGAAAAAAAATTCAGCTTAGTTATAAGCATGGTATACTTGTCATACAAAGTAGAACAACTCACGGAAGAACTACTATTAGCAGATACTTTATCAACTCATAAAACAAAGAGCTTTGCTACAGTTACGGGGTGGAAGTTACGGATTATAGTTACGGGCTGATGGTTGCCATATCCTATTGGGTCACGTTGGGGCCCTCGCTAGAAATCAGGAGGGGAGAGTTTACCATGGGGCGGACACGTATGTTATGTCCGTAAGAGCAGTCCGTAGCTTGTAGTCCGTAAGTGTAGGATTTTTGCAAAACAACATTTCTTTCAGCCCAAAATGAATGCCATTTTAAACTTTGCATGGCATTATAAGTCAGAAAAGATGAGCCTTTGACCACTATTTTTATTACTGTCAAGAGTTAACAAGTCATGTGACCTGAAAATATCTTTATTTATGAATCTAGTCGTGTGACTTTCATCTTGTCCAATATAGTATCACTTATTTTGTGACGGAGGGAGTATAAACTAGTGATCAAGTTGAGAAATTGACTGCATTTAGAACAAAAGCAAACATCTGGCTCGACTAGAGATACTTATGAGTAATAACTTAGCAGTGTGTGCTATCAGAAACTGTACTAACTATAGAATTCTAAATATTTAGTTTCTGGTGTATATAGCTTTCAATTACTTAGGCAAAAAGGTGGATGCCTTGCAAATTAATGGAGTTAATAATTTCATAAGAAAATCGTCAGTCAAAGCCCATGCAGCAATAACCAGTAAATTGTAGAATAGCACAGACAATGTTACGTCACCTTCAGTCATAACATCGTACTAGCATGTCTCAACAAACAACCATTTCACATATTCTAACACGTCATCTCCACCATGCCCATCACCAATGCCAGTACCTACAAGCACATTAGGTCAGGAACCAACGGCAATCCTGATGGAAAACCATCGATAGAGGAGACAATCGTAGTGGGATATCTAGGTGAACTAAGAGGTGTGTAGTTATGTGATCTGAGATAAAAATATATGAGACATAAAGGAAATTATGTATTCTCTAGTGCAAATGGATTGGTTTCAGCTTCCAAATGAAGAGTGTAACTAGCTTTTAGCTTCAAAATGTGCCAATGGAGTTACACATTCAACTGGTTCAGTCTCAACTCCCATGTTTAGCTGTTATGTGTCACATTGTCAAGAGAACCGTGTCCCAGTACTGAATATTACCATAACACAGTTCACAGAGGAGAAAGATACTTTCTACTCCCTCTGTTCCTAAATATTTGTCTTTCTAGATATTTCAACAAGTGACTACATACGGAGCAAAATGAGTGAATCTACACTCTAAAATATGTCTATATACATCCGTATGTGGTAGTCCATTTGAATTCTCTAAAAAGACAAATATTTAGGAACGGAGGGAGTAGAAATCATATTTAGTAAACTCAATTCCTTGTCAGACCAAGCGGAAAAAATCAAGACATGCCAAAACTAAAACCCTGACAAGAAACATAATAGGTTCGGCCTACTTATTTATTTTCCAGTTGTACATGTGAACTAGCTAATCACAGCAGGGGTCTTCGACAAGCTACAATAGCTATTGTGTCGATTTCCAACTGTTATGCATACGGTGCTGAAATGAAAAAAATATATATCTCAGATAGGCACATAAGACTATACATAAAAAACACAATTTATACATATGACCTTAAGTACTATTTTCTTTCAAAGAATTGGTCAAGCAGCAAAAGGAAAATTGATGTGATTTGAACTTCAATCATCAGCGTAACACTATAGGATATGATAGGCATTTCAGCAACTAATTAGTACTAAGAATAAATTTATCTTATAATACTGCGAATTGAATTGTATAAAGGCTGGCCATTACCTGCAGGATAGAAGCATGCAAATGGATAATGGAAATGGCAGTCCCCCATATTGGAAATTTTTTTAAACTCCATGGACCGGAGATAGACCATGAAAACACCAGAACCCGTCTGTACAAGGATTGCATTACTGTCCTCGGAAAACCCCACTATGAGGGGGTATGGGTCTCCCTTACATGCTGATCTGAGCTCCTCGAATTCAATAGCTCTGTCGAGCACCCATACAGAACCAGGCTCTCTCTTCCATAATTTGCCGTGCAATCCTGAGAGATGGATGAAGCCAAGCCCACCATCTTCGGTCGGCACAATCCTTAACCTGAAAGGGTGAGCTTTTACTTGTGGTGGCAGCTCTGTCACAGTTAGGCTCTGCCTATCCAGATCAAACTCAAGTATGACATCTTGAAGGTCAGGATGCACCTTAAGTAACCAGCAAAGGGAATTTCCAATCAAAGTACTGGGTCCTACCGTGTCCATAAACGATTGCAGCTGCCGTGAGTGGATTTTGCTCCATGTCCCGGTCTGCGATGAGTAAAAGCATGCGAAAACTCCTGTATTTTCTGTGTCAGGGGCTATCATGGCCACCTGGAAATGGCTCCCTTGGCCGCGGGCAGGGCGAAGCACCGCCTCGCTGAAGACGAGCATCTGGTCGTTGTCCAGCTCTGGTGGGAAGATGAGGCGGCGCTGCTCGCGGGAGATGGGGTCCCACACAAGTAGGCGGCGCAGCGGGCTTAGGCTGACGGAAAGGACAAGTCCGTGGCGGCAGTCGACGATGCGGTTCCCCTCGTGGAGAGGCATGGAGAGGCGAGCGCGGGGGATGCGATCTGGTGGATCCAGCATTGGAACAAACGGACAGGAGATGTTGTCCTGGAGGAAGAAGCCAAGGAGAGGGGGCTTGCCGTGGTGGTCGCGGATGCGGCGTCGGAATTGGGGATCGGCGACGAGGCTGCGCCAACGCTCGCAGACGAGGGAGGCCCGGGGGAGGGAGGACGGCCGCGGGGCGAGGCGGAGGAGGATCTCCCCGAGCATGTCGTCGTCATCTGGGAGAGAGGCAGGCGGCGGAGAGGTGCTGCGGCGGCGGCTCATGCTAGGGCTTAGCAGTGAGTCTCAGTGGGTGATTTGGTCGGCGGCGGGGAGGATGGCGATTGATTTGGGGAATTGGCTGCCGGCGCACAGGTCAACTAGTCAATGGCAAGTTCATTCTTTTAACAATTTTTTTTGCATGGTAATAATACGTGTCCCATTCATACTCCATCCATTCTACAATGTAGTGCGCCGTACTTTCTGAGATCTAAATTTGATTATAAATTTACGGATTGCTATTTAACAGTCGACTGTTATTCAATTCGCCAACATTTAAATTACTGGTCGTCCGCTCCCGCGTCAAGATTCGCGCTGGGTTGTCTGGTCTTTGGGTTTTTTTTTCTATCGGGTCCGGTTTTTTTTTCTCCCAGCCCATTACCGCTCCGCGCCACTCCTCTCCGCCTCTTACTGTAGCAATAAGGAGCAGTGGCGGAGCTTCATGGGGGCCAACCTGGACGGTTCCCACACGAAAATACATGTATACAACTTAGTTTTAGGCCTATTTTTGCATCAAAAATCAGCCTATAGTCCAGCCATTGGCCCCCCATGATTCTTGCCCAAGCTCCGCCACTGATAAGGAGAGAGGAGATAGCGCCCGTAAAAAAAAGGAGAGAGGAGATAGCGAGGCAGAGGGAGGAAGAGGTGCTCGGGCGACGAAGGCGATTCCTTTCTGCTCATGTCGATTCCCAGATCCCCACCCGTGGAGCTTGATTTCTCTCTCATTTCTCTTCGATTCTCGCCTCTTGCGGTTGGTTGGTCTCAATTTCTCTCCCAAGCGCGTGATTCTGTTCATTTCTCGGTGTGTAGCTTCCAGATCCAGGGGTCAGTTGCTGATGTGATTTGGTTCGGGTTCGTGGTAGGCGTGTGTTGTGATCCGGGCCGTGTTGTTGTAGATTCATGGTAGGTGCTTGTAGTTTTAGTGGTTCGTTTTGGTTCGCGTTGTCCCGCTGTCGTTCATCATCTGCTTCGTGTTGTTCGCCATTTTGTTCCTCGTCTATTCATGGTAGGTTCAGCGTGTTCAGTTTTTGTGATTCAGATAGATGTATGGATCAGTTATAGGGTTTTGAGATGGGAATTTTTGTGGTTTTGGGTTTGTGATTTGCGTTGGTAGGTGGTTTGTTTGTTCGCTGGTAGATGGGTGTTGCCTCCTCTGGCCGTGTTGGTTTCTAGGGTTCCTCCTATGCCTCTGTTGCAAGTCTCTTTTTTCATGTGAGTGGATAAATTGCTCTTAGTGTTGGTTTAAATGTACTTAGGTTCCTTCTTCTTAATGGCATGGTAACTGTGTGTGTGATGCAGGTTTTGTATCTTTTCCTTGTGCCGAGTGTTGATGTGTATCCCCAGAGTTTTAGTGTCATACATTAGAATTACTGTGTATTTTTGCCTGAGTCTTACTGTGTAATCCACATACTAGTTTTAGTATGCAAATTGCAAATCTAGTTTCTGTTTATTCCAGTAGATCATCCCAGTAGTAGTCTGATGCCATTGAAATGTTTCTGATTTTGTTAATTGTCATGCATCTTATTTTCCATGAATTACAGTGGAATTTAACTGTGATTTACACTATAATATAGGACATAATTCCACTGTAATATGCCTAATA
Source organism: Triticum monococcum (assembly GCA_034509565.1). NCBI lineage: Eukaryota > Viridiplantae > Streptophyta > Magnoliopsida > Poales > Poaceae > Triticum > Triticum monococcum. Next base: position 743,910,402 of record CM067843.1, on the reverse strand, counting down.
TTGCACTGTAATTTACCAACTGTAGTATACCCCAGAATTACAGTGTAATTTCTATGCTTCATCACTGTATCTAGGCCAGATTTACACTGCAATTTATATGCTTCAGAACTGTAATCAGATGTGGTTTTTACCTCTGAATTGTTGTAGGGCTTACACTGTAATATACCGCAGATTTACACTGTAATTTGTATGCTTCAGCACTGTAAATGTTGTATGCTTTACACATTATTGTTTGGACTGAGTATAGTGGATTTTACCTCTGAATTGATGTAGGGCTTACACTGTAATATACTGCAGACTTACATTGTAATTTGTATGCTTCAGTACTGTAAATTTGTAGGTCTTACACAATATTTGTCAGATGATTTACCTCTCATTTTTACAGTGTGATTTCCATGCTTTTTAGCTCTGTACTTCATTTAGTTTCTTGCATTTTTTATTTTCTTCTTTTCATGTGCAAGTGTGTCGCTGTTGCAGTAGTATTGAGCGAGGTCCTGTTTTTCACTCTGTAATTACTAGTATTTTTACTGTGTATTTTTGCCCCGGTATTCGTTGTCATCTTGCTCATGTGAGTGGTTTGTTTCTGGCCTTTCTCTTTCTTCACTATTCTCGCAAGTGTTGTTTTCTTTTGTTGCTGCTGAACTAGGGTTATCGTCTTCAGTCACCTGCATTTTTAGCATTTTGCTTCAGTCATAAATTTCTTACTAGTTTTCAACTTCTATGATATGTACCTTCTTACTGGAATTTTGTCTTCATGTAGCCCACCTGTTCCAAGTTCATGGTGCCAAACAGGTGTGCACGCCACGCCACGGGTTTCGTTTTCCAGTTCTCCAAATGTCTGCACAAGAATACTAAAGTTGTAAATTTCTCTCTTTTTTGTGTGAATTCATGATTTTTTTCTACATTTCACTTCTCTTACTGTAGAATGTACTGATGGGTTGTTACAGGACTCCTCCCCTCTTAGTTGTGTTGTACCATTTGTCGAATGTACATGTATGCAACATGTTCATTCAACTGGAGTTCTTGATGTAATAGTAGTACTGAATTAATAGTAATACTAAAATAGCTTTACTGAATTGCAAATGGGGAAGCTAAGTAATCAAACCGTTTTCCAGGCTGCTGAGTTTTATAGGGGTTGGTTTCTTACCTTGTATATAATGTCTGACTGTAGGAGTGCAGTAAATGAAAATGATTCCAGCAATGTGTTTGTGTGTGAGTTTTTGCCTTTCTTGTTCTGATCATTTCTCATGCAAGTGTTTTGCCACTATTTTTTGGTACTCACATTTAGGATGATATCTTCCCATGACATTGACAGTAGATCGTCTTCTGTTATTGTTCTTGTCGTGCTCCCAATCTCCATTTTTGGAAAAGAAGTGTCAGTACCGGTACAATTTGCAGTAGTATTTTTGTTCCAGTCTAAGTTTTGATGCATTTGAACATTCATACACTGAAATTTCTATGGAATTTTCCACTGAAAATTCCATGCAATTTCACTGTAATTTCTACAATTTCCACTTTAATTTCTATGCATTTTGCACTGGGAATTACTATGTAATTACTAGGGGATTTTGCACTGTAATTCTTGGTTTGTTTAGCCAGTTTTTAGTGTAATTACTAGGGGATTTCCACTGTAATTCTTGGCGTGCTACTGTTCTTTCCAGACTCAATCAAGCACTATGTGTTCTTGCAGTGTAAATTGTAAAACTATCCAAGTTCTGCCTACTGCTAGTGATGAATTATTTGCAGAGTATCTAGTTTTTGTCTATTGATTGTTTCTTAACCTGTATCTAGTTTCTCTGACGCATTTTGTTTTTTGCAGATTGTCCTTGTAAGAGAGGTGAAGGGGGTGAAGAATTGAAGTGCTAGGGGGTAGCAGATGTTTTTCGTTCCTCACCTGTTGATTTTCCTAGGATTTCCCCAATTGCCTAAGCGGATGAAGAATTGAAGCTGCTGTTGTTCCTTCTTGCTTTTCTCCAGGTTCACCGCTGTCTCCCATGGCCGCCTGCCTTATCTGATTTTGATCTGCTCTTTGTTGATGATGATGCCAGGTTAGTTGAAACCGGGTCAGGGTTTTGCCCGGCCCGTTTAACCCAAAATAAGAAAATAAACAGCGGCCGGTGGGGGCATTTGGGACAAACAGGTGCCATCTGTTCATGTTGGCTGGGGAATTTTGAATGTTATTGAATTGTAAAACAGTCAAATGTCAAATAGACAGTCCCATTTACGCAACGAGACCTACTGCGGCGGAAGCAAAAATAAAAATGATACCACTAAGTATCATAAAGTTCAAAGTACAAGTCACGTAAAGACCGACATAACAAAACCGAAAAGATATCATAACATATCTCTGAGCTTGACACCAACGCACGTCACCTGCCTTTGGCACCACCACAGTAGCCACCAAAGAAAAGAATGACGAATCACCTCCTCACCCGAGCTCGACGCGGCTACACACACGCATCGATGATTTTTCTAATCATACACCTATGCACACGTCACTCAGTATCAAAACTCAAGTTTTTTTCTTTTCAGAAAAACTTCCGATCTATTCATTAACTATCAAGATAGTACAAAAACAAAAATACATCCAAGTATGTGGACCATCTAGCGACGACTACAAGCACTACGAGCCGAAGGCGCGCCACTGTCATCGCCCCTCCCTCATCGAAGCGGGGCGAAACTTGTTTCAGTAGACAGTCAGGAAGTCGTTGTGCTAAGGCCCCATAGGACCAGCGCACCGGGACAACCGCCGCCGATGAAGAGAAGCGTAGATCGAAAGGATCCAACCTGTAGACACATGAACACAGGAACAGAGATAAGATCCACGTGGATCCACGGAAGACAAATGCCGACTGATACCCACGAGATCCACTGGAGACAAATCTTCACACGCCCTCTGACGATGCTAGAAACACCACCGAAACGGGGGCTAGGCGGGGATGACCTTATTCCATCTAGAAAGAGTAGCCATCGACTTGCATCTCTATGCATGACACAAACCCTAACAAAACTCAAGAAAACATTTATAAAAATGGAGGCCCCCCCCCCCCCCGGTCGGCAAGGGTCGGGATCCACCGCGTCTCTGTGATCCTAAGACCACAAGAGAGAAGGTGGACCGACGGCGGCACCGACATGAGGTGATAAAAACCCTAGCACGCTCGCCGCAGGGTACGAGGGCCGCCACTATGCATGGGTGCTGTGACTGTTTGGCTGTTAATTTATAACCAACTAAATTAATGTGTTACTATCTTTTATAAGAAATATATCATCTGATTCTGTTTAAATAAAGTTTTCACTGGTACCATTTGAGGGTAAATGTTTCTAGTCGGGGCGACCAACGACTGGGAAAGCTGCGACCGGCGCATACGGAAGCTACGTTGGCCGGTCTTACGTGACGTCCGATTGATGCATTAAGAGCATCTCCAGCCGAGCCCTCACACGTCCTCCCCAGGCGATTTTTTCGCGCCGGCGCACAAAAATTGGCCCAGGCGCGCCCCCAGAAGCCCAATTTTCGCCGGCTCGGGCCAAATTCGGCGCTGGCGGACCCAGGCCAAACCCGGCGCGCTGGTGGCGCTCGGGGGCGCCGGGCAAAGCGTTTTTTGGCGCGAACGAGCCACGGGCCTTCCTTGGCAGCGACTCGGCTCTTTTCTCGCTGCTTCATCGTCCTCATCGCCTCGGTTCCCGCGGCGAATCAATGCCAAAGCTGCCGCGCGCTGCTGCGCCGGTCAGCCTCTGCCATTGATGCCTCACGAGCGGCGCAGTGAAGACCGGACGACGCGCGTCCCTCGCCCGCCACGAGTACACACGGCGGCCACGCGTACACGCGGCGCCTCCTCCTATATAAGCCACCCCAGCGCGCCGGAGACGCACAGACTCTTCGCCGCCGTCTCCATTTCATCCCCCGTTCCTCCCTCTCCTCTCGCCGTCTCCAGTTCTCCAGTTCAACCATGGCCGAGCGCTTCCCAGGCGACGGCGCAGCGGCGAACGGCTTCGGCCGCCGCTATCTTCACAAAGACGAAGCTCGGCTCCTCTACGAGGCCGAGTGTAACGTCCTCGATGCGGCTAGAGCTCCCACGTGCCGAGGCACGACTTAGAGACATAACCGCATTGAAAGCAATGTCGCAAGTTAGGCAATCATCACAACATCCCATGTAATATATAGGATAAAAGGGGAGATACATAGTTGGCTTACACTCGCCACAATCGGAGCTACGGATGCGGAGATATGGCCGGTCAAAGTATGCACAAAAATTAGGGTTCGGAGGAGAAAGTCAACCCGATTTGAATCTAGATCTGAGATCCGGCCGGAGTTACTGTTCACCGAGCACGGAAACCGAGGACGGCCGGCGTCGAGGTGGAGGAAGAGGAGGACGGCGGGGCCGGGCACGGATGACGGCGTGGAGGGGCGGCGAGGCCGAGGCGGTGGCGGTTGGCGCCGGCGATGGCCTCGGCGGCGGGCGCGGCACCGGCCGGGAGGAGGCGGCGGGGAACTCCGGCGGCGGGCGGCCGGAGATGGCGGCGCGGTGGCGCCGGCCACCGGAGCCGAGGGAGGCGGCGGCGGATCAGGTAGGTGGCGGCGGGCGGATCGGGTCACGCGGTGGCCCGACTTGGGCTCCGCGGGCCGGCGACGGCGGTGGGTGGCGCTGCCACGTGGCGGGCGCGGAGTGGACGAGGGGCGGCGGCGGACGTGTCCGGCCGGCACGGACGTGTCCGGCGCGGCGCAGATCTGAGAATTAGGGTTTTCGGGGGAGGAAGGAGATCCGAAAAATGGGGGTCCTATTTATAGGCATAAGTGGAGCTAGGAGAGTCCAAATGAGGTGCGGTTTTTGGCCACGCGATCGTGATTGAACGCTCTAGATGATGGAGCAGAGTTTGGTGGGTTTTGGGCCAAATTGGAGGGGTGTTGGGCTGCAACACACACGAGGCCTTTTCGGTCCCTCGATTAACCGTTGGAGTATCAAACGAAGTCCAAATGATACGAAACTTGACAGACGGTCTACCGGTAGTAAACCAAGGCCGCATGGCAAGTCTCGGTCCAATCCGGAAATGTTTAATCCCCAGACACGAAAGAAAGCTAGAAATGACCACTGGAGGAGAACGAAACGCCGGAATGCAAAACGGACAACGGGGAAAATGCTCGAATGCATGAGATGAACGCGTATGCAAATGCAATGCACATGATGACATGATATAAGATGCATGACAGTGATAACAACACACGGAGACAAAAACCTGAACCCGAGAAATAAATATAACTTAACGCCGGAAACGGCAAGAGTTGGAGTACAAATTGGGAAAGTTATATCCGGGGTGTTACAACACTCCACCACTACGAAAAGATCTCGCCCCGAGATCTAGGACTGAAAGAACTCCGGGTACTCAGAATGGAGGTGATCCTCGCATTCCCAGGTAGCTTCATGGTCGGAATGGTGTGACCACTTGACTTTGAGAAATTTGATTGACTTGTTGCGAGTCCTGCGTTCAGTCTCTTCAAGGATTGCAACTGGGTGCTCACGATAGGAGAGATCTTCTTGGAGCTCATTGTCCTCGAAGTTGACAGTGCGGTCAGGCGTCTTGAAGCACTTTTGAAGCTGAGAGACATGGAACACATCATGAACATTAGCAAAGTTTGACGGAAGCTCGAGTTGATAGGCGAGGTCGCCTCTCTTGCTGACAATCTTGAAAGGTCCCACGTATCTGGGGGCAAGCTTCCCTTTGATACCGAAGCGACGAGTCCCTTTCATAGGAGAGACGCGGAGGTAAACATGATCTCCGATCTCGAAAGCCAAATCACGGTGCTTACTATCATAGTAGCTCTTCTGGCGGGATTGGGCTGCTTTGAGGTTATCACGAATGACTTTGCACATTTCTTCTGCCTCTGTGATTAAGTCATTACCCAGCAGCCGACGTTCACTGGTTTCAGACCAGTTGAGAGGGGTACGACACTTCCTACCATACAGAATTTCAAATGGGGCCTTGCCCGAACTTGCTTGAAAACTATTGTTGTATGAGAATTCAGCATAAGGAAGACAATCCTCCCACTTCATGCCGAAGGAGATCACACAAGCCCTGAGCATATCTTCAAGAATCTGGTTGACACACTCGACTTGACCGCTTGTTTGAGGATGGAAAGCTGTGCTGAAGCGGATGTTGGTGCCCATGGCCTTCTGAAAAGAATCCCAAAACTTGGAGGTAAAGATGCTGCCACGGTCTGAAGTATCACTTGAGGAATACCGTGCAGAGAGACAATTCGAGAGGTATAGAGTTCCGCCAATTGAGCTGCAGTGATCGACTCTTTGATAGGCAGAAAATGAGCCACTTTGGTGAGTTTGTCAATGACAACGAATATAGCATCATTGCCACGCTTGGACTTTGGAAACCCAGTCACGAAGTCCATTTCAATGTGGTCAAACTTTCATTCTGGAATGGCAAGAGGTTGGAGGAGACCTGCTGGCCTTTGGTGTTCTGCCTTCACTCTTCTGCAGACATCACATTCGTTAACGAATTGAGCGATCTCGCGCTTCATTCGAGTCCACCAATAAGCTTGCTTAAGATCCTGATACATCTTCGTACTCCCAGGATGGATGGAGAGGAGAGAATTATGAGGCTCGTTCATGATCACTTTACGAAGTTCACCTTTGGGCAGGACAATTCGATCTTCGAAGAAGAGAGTGTCCTTGTCATCCAGGCGGTAACACTTGTATTTGGATTGACTCTTGGCAATACCAATCTTCACCTTTTTCACCATAGCATCAAGAAGCTGGGCTTGGCGAATCTGGTCTTCCAAGGTAGGAGAGACTTGAAGGTTGGCGAGGAAACCTTGCGGAACAACTTGCAGATTAAGTTTGCGGAAGGCTTCACAAAGGTCGGGTTGATAAGGCTTGAGAATTAGACTGTTGCAATATGTTTTCCCGCTCAAAGCGTCAGCAATCACATTGGCCTTGCCTGGAGTATACTCGATACTCGGATTATACTCTTGAATCATTTCGACCCATCGAGTTTGCCTGAGGTTGAGATTAGGCTGAGTGAAGATGTACTTGAGACTCTTGTGATCAGTGAAAATGTCCACTTTTCTTCCCAATAGAAGATGTCTCCAAGTCAAAAGATCATGAGTGGGGTAGTTTTTCTCATTAGGCTTCAACTGGCGAGAGGTATAAGCAACAACTTTCTTCTCTTGCATCAGTACTACACCGAGACCTTGGAGAGAGGCATCACAAAAGACCTCGTACGGCTTGGATTCATCAGGCGGAGTCAGAACTGGAGCAGTGATCAATTTCTCTTTCAAAGTGTTGAAAGCAATATCACACTCCGGAGACCAAACGTACTTGACGTGCTTCTGGAGAAGATTTGAGAGAGGCTTCGCGATCTTAGAAAAGTTTTCAACGAATCTTCGGCAGTAGCTTGCGAGACTGAGGAAGCTACGGAGTTGCTTCACGTTCTGAGGAGGTTCCCAATTAACAATTGCAGACACCTTCTCAGGATTCACGGCAATGCCCTTGGCAGAGATGATATGACCAAGATAAAGAACCTCATCGAGCCAAAATTCACACTTGGAGAACTTGGCGTAGAACTGGTGTTCCCTCAGCTTGTCAAGAACCAAACGCAAGTGCTTGGCATGATCTTCCTTGTTCTTGGAGAAAACCAGAATGTCGTCGAGATAGACCAAAACGAAGTCATTGGTGTAGGCGTTGAAGATGAAGTTCATCATGCGAGAGAACGTTGGAGGAGCGTTGACGAGGCCAAAAGACATGACAGTGTATTCATATGACCCATAGCTTGTCCTAAAGGCCTTCTTGGGAATATCTTGCTCACGGATACGAATCTGATGATAACCCATACGGAGATCAAGCTTGGAGAATACTTGAGCACCTTTGAGTTGTTTGAACAGCTCATTGATGTTGGGAAGTGGGTATTTGTTCTTGATGGTCTTCTTGTTCAATGGACGGTAATCAACACAAAGTCGGTCCATTCCATCCTTCTTCTTCACAAAAAGAACACCACAACCCCACGGAGAAGAACTAGGCTGGATGAGACCCATTCTTTCTTGAATATCGAGTTGTTTCTTCAGCTCCTTCAACTCTTCAGGTCCGAGCTTGTAAGGACGCTTGCACACAGGTTCCGTACCGGGCTCAAGATCAATAACGAATTCAACTGGCCGGTGCGGAGGCATTCCTGGGAGCTCTTCTGGGAAGACGTCTTGATACTCGCAAACGACTGGAATCTACGAAATAGCATCGAGTTCACCCTTCTCATTGAGAGAAAACAGACGGATGGTATTATCCCGAGCAGCAAAGACAATTACATCCTCAGACGAATGAGTCAATTGGATCTGCCCGGCAGCACAATCAAGCTGAGCTTTATGCTTAGAGAGCCAATCCATCCCGAGAATAAGATCGATATCTGAGTTACCAAGAACCATTGGAGAAGCCAGAAACTTGAAATCACCCATCATGATAGAAATATCCGGAATCTCATGGTTAGCGAGCAAACATTTACCAGGAGAGACCACTGCTAACGGACTATGCATAACTTGGGAAATCAACTCATGCTTAGATGCAAAAGGCTTCGAGATGAAACAATGTGATGCACCAGTATCAAAAAGTACTTTTGCGGGAACATCGTTAACAGGAAGGTTACCCATGATGAGATCTGACGAATCCTCTGCCTGAGCTGCGTTCATCAAGTTGACCTTCGCGTGCTTGGGGTTATGCTTGACCACAGCTGTACTTGCCGATCTGACAGGAGGAGGAAGACGCCTCTGGTTGAAACACTTGTTGGCATAGTGACCCTTCTGTTGGCACTTGTTGCACGTGACCTCTGAAAGCGGACGGTGGTACGGAGCACTCGATCTTGGAGCTTGAGACGAAGTCTTGTTCTGAAAGCCAGGGTTGGGTGGGTGGGAAGAACCACTGCCACCTTTGCTCTTCTGCTGATACGGCTGACGGAACGGAGGAGGAGGAAGCCAAAACTTCTGCTGCTTGGCCACTTGAGTAGATGAAGAAGGAGTAGCATCTCTGACTCGCTTCTTGGAAGCATCACACCTCAACTAAGCAGCCTCTTGCTTCAGTGCCATGTTGTAGAACTCATCGTATCTCAACGGCTCAAAGAGAACAAGAGCTAGCTGAATTTCTTCTCTGAGACCACCCCTGAACTGGTATATCATGCTCTTCTCATCAGGGACGTCCTGCTTGGCAAAGCGGGCGAGCTTCTGGAACAACTTGTTGTAGTCATAGACAGACAAAGAGCCTTGCGTCAGGTTGCGGAATTCCTCACGTTTACTTTCAGTCACACTCTGAGGGATGTGATGAGCTCGGAAATCTCGACGAAAATCATCCCAAGTGATCAGACGTCCACCTCTGGAATCCTTGTACTGCTGGAACCATTCTGCAGCTTGATCTTTGAGTTGGAAGGAAGCGAACTTGACGAAATCTTCAGGCCTGACGTTGCTGCATTCAAAATGCTTAAATAGATCCACCAGCCAATCGTCAGCATCGGTTGCCTCAACACAATTGCTGAACGTCTTCGGCCCATTAGCAAGGAACTAGTTCAGTGTAGCAAAGTGGTTCAGATTGTTGCCCAGATTCCCTTGACTGCCTTGATTTCGCTCTTGGAGGATTTGCATGATCAACTGTGTGTTTGCATTGGTTGCGGCCATCACAGCTTGCCAAGCCTCCGGAGGAGGTGGAGGTGGTGGCGGATCAGGATTCGGAGTCGTGTGCGTTGGAGGAGCCATCCTGAAGAGGTTGACCACCATTAGCACATTGATAGACAAATATTGAAGCTGAATCCAATGGAATGAAAATTGGAACATAAAGTCTTCACATCCGAACAAAATGAATGAATGCACTTCTCTTGAAGTGGTCACATATCCCTAAATTGCGAAGCCACGTAGAATTAAGTAGGAGAAGTTAAACAACAAGGTACGGATCGAGAACGAATAATCGGTAAGAAACCCCAATCTCAAACCAATATCCGTGGAAGAAGAGCTAGAGCTACAAGAATTCCCACCTATGAAACTCCCGAAACTTTCCGGTTATGCAATCAGGTGTTGGGGATACAGGGGAAGCATAATATCTCACCCAAACTAGCAAATCCTACATCCAGCTGTATCCATCCTTCAACACATAACCAAGAAACCTTCGGAAACCATCTACCTCAACCTTCGAAAAGCATCCGTTATACAAGTTATGGCGATACTCCCGAACTCCCGCCCCAGTACTGGGTGGCGTCGAGGTTATCTCACCAACAAACTGCATAAAAGAGATTTCGATGTCGGCGTACTAATCTCAGGTATTCCAGAACTGCAACGATAAAATTATGATGAAAACACCTCAGAGCTCAACTCCCCGGGACACTTCCACTAAACCCTTGACAGGAGGCACCAAGACAATGTTCTCATCATAAAACCATCAGAACGATTCCAAGATACCCGCGTGATCCTAAATTTTTTTTTGTGAAATTTGAGAAGAGAAGAGTCAAAACTCTACGTCAGGATGCCTTACCAGAGCGATGAGGAGACTGGGAAGTAAAAAGAATTCCTAAACTCTCCGATATATAATTCCTAAATGACTCAAAACATTTTTCTAGACACAACTCGGCCGCTAAAAACGATCAATCAGTGGGGGCTCCTAAGGTCGGGGAAGGCTCTGATTACCAACTTGTAACGCCCTCGATGCGGCTATAGCTCCCACGTGTCGAGGCACGACTTAGAGACATAACCGCATTGAAAGCAATGTCGCAAGTTAGGAAATCATCACAACATCCCATGTAATATATAGGATAAAAGGGGAGATACATAGTTGGCTTACACTCGCCACGTCAATCAAGTACATAAATAACATACATCATCCAAACACTCATGGCCCGACTACGGCGCCAAAATAAAAGATAACCCAACAAGCGACATGGTCCCGATCACCCCAACTGGGCACCACTACTGATCATCAGGAAAAGAAACATAGTAACGCTGAGAATCCTCGTCGTACTCCCACTTGAGCGCAAGTGCGCCATCTGGAGCTGTATCATCTGTCCCTGCATCTGGTGTAATAGTAATCTGTGAGCCACAGGGACTCAGCAATCTCGCACCCTCGCGATCAAGACTATTTAAGCTTATAGGAAGGGTAAGGTAAAATATATGTGGAGCTGCAGCAAGCGACTAGCATATATGGTGGCTAACTTATTCGCAAAAGAGAGCGAGAAGAGGAGGCAAAGCGCGAGCGAGAAACTAGAGAGCAACCTGCGCAAACATTACTCCAACACTGTGTCCACTTCCCGGACTCCTGCCGAGAAGAGGCCATCACGGTAACACACACGGTTGATTCATTTTAATTAATTAAGGTTCAAGTTATCTACAACCGGACATTAACAAATTCCCATCTGCCCATAACCGCGGGCACGGCTTTCGAAAGTTCAATCCCTACAGGGGGGTCCCAACTTAGCCCATGACAAGCTCTCACGGTCAACGAAGGAATAGACCTCCACCGAGACATTCCGATCAGACTCGGTATCCCGGTACAACAAGACATTTCAACAGGTTAAAACAAGACCAGCAACACCGCCCGAATGTGCCGACAAATCCCGATAGGAGCTGCACATATCTCTTTCTCAAGGCACACTCAGATTGTCCAAACTTCCGGTAGGCCAGCCCAGAGTTGCCCCTGGTAGCCACTGGCGGCTGACAGTTTGGACCAACACTCAGAGGAGCACTGGCCCGGGGGGTTTAAAATAAGATGACCCTCGGGCTCCGGAAACCCAAGGGAAAAAGAGGCTAGGTGGCAAATGGTAAAACCAATGTTGGGCATTGCTGGAAAAGCTTTAATCAAGGTGAACTATCAAGGGGTTCCCATTATCACCCAACCGCGTAAGGAACGCAAAATCCGGGAACATAACACCGATATGACGGAAACTAGGGCGGCAAGAGTGGAACAAAACACTAGGCGAGAGGCCGAGCCTTCCACCCTTTACCAAGTATATAGATGCATTAAGATAACATAGCAATATAATGGTATCCCAACAAGTAAATAAATGTTCCAACAAGGAACGGTCTCCAAATCTTCACCTGCAACTAGCAACGCTATAAGCACTAGTGCAGAACCGGGCAATAGCACCGGTTTGTAAGGCCCTTTAGTGCCGGTTCAGGAACCGTCACTAAAGTTTCGGCACTAAAGGCCCCCCCTTTAGTACCGGTTCAGCACGAACCGGTGCTAAAGGGCAACCACGTGGCACGAGCCAGCTCCGGGGGCCGGGAGCCCTTTAGTACCGGTTGGTAACACCAACCGGTACTAAAATGTTGGGGGGTTTTTGGTTTTATGATTTCTTTTTCATTTAATTTTGTGTTTTCCATTTTAATTCTTTTTCGTTTGCTGGTATTTTATGGTACTACACATTGTATACGTTATGCATATATATATATATACATATATAAATAGAATTTCTAGTAGAACCAATCATATATATCATCAATCATATGTCTCACAGACCACCATATTAATTCACACATACACACATGTGTAGCTATATACAATTTCTCCTACATATGCATGTTGCCTTCGGAGCCAGTGGCATTAGCCTGATTGGTGCCTTCGGAGCACGATGACAATTGGAAGTGGTTCATGTCTTTTTCGATGGGGGCGGTAGCGGGTAATAGTATTCTCCCTTCGGATTTATGACCTGGTCGAGCAAAAATCCCGCTATTTCCTCTTGAAGTGCTTCTACGCGCTCCGTTGGTAGGAGCTTGTCCCACACCTCTTTGAACTGTTAAGAAGGAGATCAATATGCATGTGTATTAGTTGTGTGACTAGATATCGATAATGGTGTAAAAATTGTGAATATTTTTCTGACAAACGTACCCATTCCTGTCTTTGAGATCTGCTCCTTTCGGACGCCATCATGCGAATGTTCTCGCAAACGCAGTATGCACACAGATCAGTCCCTGGCGCCTGCTTCAGGGCCTTTATTACGAGAATGGAATTTAATTTGATCAGATAATAATTAATCAAGCATGATAATTAAAGAGATGGCAGCTAGCTAGCTAGCTAGTACTACTTAATTACTTACCTTGGCTCGAAACCATTTCAGCTTTTGTTTCCATTCGCCTGGAGTGACGCTGATGAACCTTGCCCAAGCCTTGCCTGCCAACGAAGAAAATGAATAAAGGGGTTATTAAATAGTTCATATCATGAAATGATGAACTAAATAGGCCGAGATATATAGTTAATAATGATTGAAATTACCTGTTGACTATCCCAAACAAGATGTTATAGTCAGTATTTGCTTTGAGTAGCGAGTCTAGTATTTCAACTATTCCGGCATCAACTTTAATGATACACAAGATCCAGTGAAATCTGCATGCACACACGTTTGCATGTCTTAATTAAGTGGGCATATGTAAGCAAAAACATGTAGCTAGCTAGTAGGCAAAAACAGAGAATTTGTAGTACAAGAAAGTGTGACTCACTCGAAGTTGTAAGGAAGTAGTATATCTTCATTGTATTTGAGGCGCTTGAAGAACTCTAGCATGCTGTCCTCTACCTCTTTTTCATAATATGCATCTAATTTCCATGTGTATTCATTAACGGTGTTTGGGTCAATGAACCCAATGCCATAGCGTCCACCTTTTCTCATTTCAGACATCTTCATCCTGCATAATACCACAGAAAAGAATATGGTGAGGATAATTACACGTAATGATTGATCAAAAGGATCACTATAGCTAGCTTGAGACTTAAATTACAGAAAGAAATCACTTACAGACAATAGCAACTGACGATAGATTTGTCGAGTGCGTCTTGATTGTATAACTGAAACAGTTCAGAATACTCAACGGCCACAGCTTTCTCATGGTAGTAATCATCCTTCTTGACATACACCATGAGGGACTCTCGATCGAATCTCTTGCTAATGTACATGTACCATTGATGCAATTCATACATTCTCGTTGGGAGCTTCTTGACATCTTCTGGCTCGACCAAAGGTTGGCCCCGGACAAATTTCCGTTTTATTTCCTCCTCTCTAATCGGAGGCATGTCCTCGATCTCGAGGAGTTGTCCAACAGTGATCTTGAGTTCTTCAGCCTCATTATATGCTCATGGGTTATTACCACATCGCCCACCTCGGGAACGTAAACCGTTTGGCCAGAATAATATTGGGCGCGCGTACTGTCACGTGTTGTTGGCGGCACAACAAGCGGGGGGATCGATTGCGCCGCCTGTTTTCCCAGCTGGGCAACGGTTTTCCCGCATGTTTTGATAGCTGCTTGTTGTTTGCTCGAGCTCGAGCTCGCCTCCTTCTGTAGACGTTGTCGATGTAACTTCCTGATGTGGCGCTCATAGTCTGAGTCAACAGCCTTAGGAGCTGGTGGTTGAGCCATACGAATAAAGTGGTCAACTACTTCCACAGGCACTTTCTCCTTTGGCGGCGGTGGCGGTTTCGGTCCAAAATGGGCGTCGACTTCTGCCCGCACTATGGCATTGGTTTGCTCCTCGGTCCTGTCGTAAGCCCTCACAGGAAGAGGAGTACTGAGGTTTGGACCATATTTATATCGCTTGCCTCCGCCTGTACTTCCTGTACTATCACCTCGACTCGTACCGCTATGCACCATAGCTGCGGGGTGTCTCTTCTGCGATTGCTGAGGCGGCAGAGACGGCTGACGGGGCTGAGTTGGACGAGGAGTGGATGTCTGACGCTGTGTCGGACTTGGAGGAGGAGTGGCCTGACACTTTGCCGGACTTGGAGGAGGAGGAGTGGCCTCACGCGTTGGTGGACTTGGAGGAGCGGGAGTCTGCTGACTCGGTGACGGACTTCGACGAGGAGTCGGGTGACGCGGTGTCGGTGGCCTTCGAAAGATGATGCAATCCTTTCTCCATAGGATGACACAATGTATGGCCTCTCCCAATGTGTGCTCGTCGTCACCTCCAGGAATGTCAAGCTATAGCTCCGAATAAGGGGCCACCACCTCATCAACCAAGACACGAGCATAGCCCGCTGGAATCGGGTTGCAATGGAAGGTTGCCTCGGGGGAATTCGAAAAAGCAACGGCGTCCGCCACCTTCATGGATATGTTCTTCATTTTGAAGTGTAGCTCGCAGTTAGTGTTCTCCGTGATGTCATCCACGGGGTATCTATCCAGCACTACTGCGTCGCCCGGGGCGGAACCCACGCTGCTTCTCGGCATGGATGGGGCGGTGGTATCCAATGCTGGATCATCCACTAGCTGCTGCAGCTGCTGAGACCCCCTTTGCTGGCTAAGTGAGTCGATCTGCTCCTGCTGCCGCTGGAATTTAGCTGCCAATTCTGCTTGACTTGCTTCTAGTCCTTGAAGGCGTTCATAGTCCTGCTTCCTCTGCTCCTCCTCCATCTTCCTCTTCTTCTCCTCCGCAATCTTCTTTCTCGCACGGGTTCTGTAGTCGGCGTTCCAGTCCGAAAACCCCTCATACCACGAAATAGCGCCCTTGCCTCGTGTTCTTCCCGGGTGTTCAGGATTTCCCAGGGCACGCGTAAGCTCATCGTTCTCTCTGTTGGGCTGGAACACCCCCGATCGAGCCTCTTCTATTGCAACAAGTAGCGCATCATCGGCTCCGTTCAGACATGCCTTCGTCGAAACATTGCCTGTCTTCGGGTCCAACTCCCCCCCATGCGCATAGAACCAAGTCCTGCACCTGGGGGGCCACCTCTTAGTAACCGGAGTGACACTTGCATCCTCCATCTCTTTGTCAGACTTATCCCACTTAGGCATTGCGGGCCGGGCATCGTCCAGAACAAATACTAGCTATATGCACCCAAAAAGTAACATTTTTTAATGATTAGATTTTGATAACTAAAATTTCTAACATTTCTATATAACTAACATTCCTATAACATTTCTAACAATGCTATATAACTAACATTTCTATAACATTTCTAATATTTCTATAACTAAAAAACAGAAACAAATTATAACATTTCTATATATATAACTAACATTTGTATAACATTTCTAATATTTCTATAACTAAAAAACAGAAAATTTCTAACTTTTTTATAACTATTTCTATAACTAAAAAACAGAAAAAATTTCTAACAATTCTAACTATTTTATAACTATTTCTATAACAAAAAAATAGAAAAATTTCTATCAATTCTAACTATTATATAACTAAAAAATAGAAAAATTTCTATCAATTCTAACTATTTTATAACTATTTCTATAACTAAAAACAGAAAATGTGCGTGTGTGTGTTCATGCTTGTGTGTGTGTATGGGCTCGGGGAGGGGCGGCGGCCACCGGGGGCGAGGGATCGGAGAGGGGTTAGAGGGGGGAGAGCTCACAGCGGGGCGACGGCGATGGCGAGGCGACGGCCCGGGGTGTGACGGGGCGGCGACGCGGGGACGGCGCGACGGGGACGGGGACGGGTCCGGGGGCGGCGACGGGGACGAGGGCGGCGACGGCGACGGGGGCGGCGATGGGGACGAGGGCGGCGACGGCAACGGGGACGAGGGCGCGACGGGGGCGGCGTAGGACGGGGGCGGCGTCGATCGATCGGGAAGAAACAGAGTGGGAGAATGAAAATTTTCGAAGTGTTGTATATATAGGAGGGGTCTTTAGTACCGGTTGGAGCCACCAACCGGTACTAAAGGGGGTCGCTTCCCGCCGCTTGGCCTGGCCAAAACAGGCCTTTAGTACCGGTTGGTGGCTCCAACCGGTACTAAAGGCCCCCCCTTTAGTACTGGTTGGTGCCACGAACCGGTACTAAAGGGGGGTGCGTTGCCAGGCGAGGGGCGCAAAGTTTAGTCCCACCTCGCCTAGCGAAGGGCAGCCGCACTGGTTTATAAACCCAGCAGCGGCTGCTCCTTCGAGCTCCTCTGAAATGCAGGCCTTCTGGGCGTATCTCTGCTACTCTGCCCTGTGGGGCCTATTGGGCTTGCGGGCCTGCATCCTGGCCCAATAACAGGTTGGGTTTCTAGTCGTATGCAGGCCGCTGTGGCCCGGTAGGCGGGCTTTTTTCATTTAGTTTTTTCTTTTCTGCTTTATTTATTTTGTTTTATTTATTTTTAGTTGTTTTTTTGCTGTATTTAGAGTTTCTTTGTGAATATTTTTGATAGTTTTTAGAAACTTTCAGTTAGTGCCGGTAGTTTTTAAATTTGAATAGTTTAAATTTTGAATTATTTGAAATTTGTGTGAATCACTAGTTTGTGAATAACTTAACTTTAAAAATACATTTTCCAGTGATTCTTTTTTCTTATGTTTAATATTTGTGTGTTTTATCATTATATTCAATTTGGTAATGCTTAAGTTATTTAAAAAATGAAATGCCTTTGTAACGGATGAGTTTTCGTCCGAAACCCTGATACTTCGAAACAGATTGTCCATTTTGTACACGAAGTGCATCCAGTTTTTGCGGTAACCCTCTCTACTTTTTTGCACATGCTATGTGGGTGAAATTATGATACCATGCCAACTTTCATCCTTTTCTGACTTCATTTGAAATGCTTTTCAATTTCAGGGTCATTTAGCTGAAAAAATCAGTCAATGCATGAAAGAATTTGCTTGCACATAAAATTTCTTCGCGTTTGAAATGCCAAAACACATAACTAGCTACCCTAACTATTACAGAGATTCCCTCCTGGGTGTGAAACACAGAAGAAAATGATGATAGTTAAGCCGATCACATCCCAGATCTTTGGGTGTGAAACTTTTTCTTCGCGTGTGTCCCTTTGCATCGTAGCCATGGAAAATCTTCATCATTTAACGGGATGCTCGGGTCAATATTCACTATGAATGGAGCAATTTCATCAAACTTTTCATAATCTTCTGACTTGTCTGTCTTGTCATCCACTCCCACGATGTTTCTCTTCCCAGAAAGAACTATGTGCCGCTTTGGCTCATAGTACGATGCATTCGCTTCCTTATCTTTTCTTTTTCTTAGCTTGGTAGACATGTCCTTCACATAGAAAATCTGTGCCACATCATTGGCTAGGACGAATGGTTCGTCTGCATACGCAAGATTGTTGAGATCCACTGTTGTCATTCCGTACTGCGGGTCTTCCGTTACCCCGCCTCGTGTCATATTGACCCATTTGCACCGAAACAAAGGGACCTTCAAACCACGTCGATAGTCAAGTTCCCATATGTCCTGTATATAACCATAATATGTTTCCTTTCCCGTCTTGGTTTCTGCATCAAAGCAGACACCACTGTTTTGGTTGGTGCTCTTCTTATCTTGGGCGATCGTGTAAAATGTATTACCATTTATCTCGTACCCTTTGAAAGTCATTATATTCGAAGATGGTAACTGGGACAGCAAGTACAGGTCATCTTCAATAGAGGTGTCATGCATGGTACGTGCTTGCAACCAGCTGGCGAAACTCCTAGTTTGTTCACGTGTAATCCAGCCATCAGACCGCTCCGGGCGTTTGGAGCGTAGCAAATTCTTGTGTTCATCCATATATGGAGCCACCAAGGCGGAATTCTGTAGAACTGTGTAGTGTGCTTCAGTGAGAGAATGTCCGTCCATACATATTATTTGTTCCCCTCCTAGCGTGCCTTTTCCATCCAGTCTGCCCTTATGCCGCGATTCAGGAACACCAATCGGCTTAAGGTCAGGAATAAAGTCAATACAAAACTCAATGACCTCCTCATTTTGACCGCCCTTAGAGATGCTTCCTTCTAGCCTAGCACGGTTATGAACATATTTCTTTAAGACTCCCATGAACCTCTCAAAGGGGAACATATTGTGTAGAAATACAGGACCCAAAATGTCGCATAGGTGAACTAGGACGTGCGTCATGATGTTGAAGAAGGATGGTGGGAACACCAACTCGAAACTGACAAGACATTACACAAAATCATTCTGTAACCTTGGTATGATTTCTGGATCGATTACCTTCTGAGAGATTGCATTGAGAAATGCACATAGCTTCACAATGGCTAATCGAACGTTTTCTGGTAGAAGCCCCCTCAATGCAACCGGAAGCAGTTGCGTCATAATCACGTGGCAGTCATGAGACTTTAGGTTCTGGAACTTTTTCTCTGCCATGTTTATTACTCCCTTTATATTCAACGAGAAGCCAGACGATACCTTAATACTGAGTAGGCATTCAAAGAAGATTTCCTTCTCTTCTTTGGTAAGAGCATAGCTTGCATGACCCTGATGTATGCCGTCTTTTCCGTGCATACGTTGCTGGTCCTCCCGTGCCTCAGGTGTATCTTTTGTCTTCCCATACATGCCCAAGAAGCCAAGCAGGGCCACACAAAGATTCTTCGTCACGTGCATCACGTCGATTGCGGAGCGGACCTCGAGGTCTTTCCAATAGGGCAGGTCCCAAAATATAGATTTCTTCTTCCACATGGGTGCGTGTCTATCAGCGTCATTCGGAACAGGTTGTCCACCAGGACCCTTTCCAAAGACCACCTTCAAATCCTTGACCATATCATGTACATCAGCACCAGTACGGTGGCGAGGCTTCGTCCGGTGATCCGCCTCACCTTTGAAATGCTTGCCTTTCTTTCTTACGGGATGCCTGCTTGGAAGAAATCGACGATGTCCCAGGTACACATTCTTATTAGCCAAATATATACTGTCGGTATCGTCCAAACAGTGCGTGCATGCGCGGTATCCCTTGTTTGTCTGTCCTGAAAGGTTACTGAGAGTAGGCCAACCATTGATGGTCACGAACAGCAACACCTTTAGGTCAAATTCTTCCCCCATGTGCTCATCCCACGCACGTACACCTGTTCCATTCCACAGTTGTAAGAGTTCTTCAACTAATGGCCTTAGGTACACATCAATGTCGTTGCCGGGTTGCTTAGGGCCTTGGATGAGCACTGGCATCATAATGAACTTCCGCTTCATGCACAACCAAGGAGGAAGGTTATACAAACATAGAGTCACAGGCCAGGTGCTATGGTTGCTGCTCTGCTCCCCAAAAGGATTAATGCCATCTGCGCTTAGACCAAACCATACGCTCCTTGCATCATCTGCAAACTCCTTCCCGTACTTTCTTTCGATTTTTCTCCACTGCGACCCGTCAGCGGGTACTCTCAACTTTCCGTCTTTCTTACGGTCTTCTCTATGCCATCGCATTGCCTTGGCATGCTCTTTGTTTTGGAACAAACGTTTCAACCGTGGTATTATAGGAGCATACCACATCACCTTGGCAGGAATCTTCTTCCTGGGGCGCCGGCCCTCGACATCACCAGGGTCATCACGGCTGATCTTATAGCGCAATGCACCACATACCGGGCAAGCGTTCAAATCCTCGTACTCACCGCGGTAGAGGATGCAATCATTAGGGCATGCATGTATCTTCTGCACCTCTAACTCTAGAGGGCAGACATCCTTCTTTGCTTCGTACGTGCTCTCGGGCAATTCGTTGTCCTTTGGAAGCATATCCTTTATCATTACCAGCAACTTTCCAAATCCCTTGTCAGATACACCATTCTCTGCCTTCCATTGCAGCAATTCCAGTGTGGTGCCCAGCTTTTTCTTGTCACCTATGCAATTCGGGTACAACAATTTTCTGTGATCCTCTAACATGCGCTACAACTTCTTCTTCTCCAAATCACTTGCGCAGTTTCTCTTTGCATCGGCAATGGCCCGACCTAGATCATCAACGGGCTCATCTGATGCCTCTTCTTCAGCTTCTTCCCGCATTACCGGCTCAGCTTCTTCCCCCATTGTTGTATCATCGTATTCAGGGAACCCATGGCCAGGATAGCTGTCGTCGTCCTCTTCTTCTTCATTTTCTTCCATCATAACCCCTCTTTCTCCGTGCTTGGTCCAAACATTATAATGGGGCATGAAACCGGACTTAAACAGGTGGACGTGAATGGTTCTTGACGTAGAGTAATTGTTACCATTCTTACAGCGAGCACATGGACAAGGCATGAAACCATCCGCCCGCTTGTTTGCCTCAGCCGCAAGCAGAAAAGTATGCACGCCCTCAACAAACTAGGGAGAGCATCGGTCATCGTACATCCATTGCCGGCTCATCTTCATTACACAGCACCGAATAGACCAAATTAATACAAGTTCATACATAAAGTTCATACAACACTTAAATGCAACAAACAAATAACTCTCTAGCTAAAGCATTTAAATGCAACAACAAATACGATCAACATCGCAACTAAGGTAACAATGGATCCAACAACATAATGATACCAAGCCTCACTATCGATGGCATATTTTCTAATCTTTCTAATCTTTAAGCGCATTTTCTCCATCTTGATCTTGTGATCATCGACGACATCGGCAACATGCAACTCCAATTCCATCTTCTCCCCCTCAATTCTTTTCAACTTTTCTTTCAAGTACTCATTTTCTCTTTCAACTAAATTTAACCTCTCGGCAAT
This sequence comes from Triticum monococcum, assembly GCA_034509565.1. Lineage (NCBI taxonomy): Eukaryota > Viridiplantae > Streptophyta > Magnoliopsida > Poales > Poaceae > Triticum > Triticum monococcum. Next base: position 743,889,071 of record CM067843.1, on the reverse strand, counting down.
AGGGTCGGTTGGAATTTCCGGTTCACATACCTCCTAGAAAAAATTTCTATGTCAACTTGATGGGCATAATTTGTCATAAACACAAAATGCAACTAGTTTTAAAAGAGAATATACATACCACATTCGAATCATAACAAGGACTAGGGCCGACGGGGACGGATATCAAAACCATGGCACTATATGTATAACAAACAACGTACGGGTAAGATAATTATACGAGTAACTATATATCCAAATAACACAAACATCAATTTTTATATAAAATTTCATGAACAAGAGGCTGACCACAAGGTGGTGCCGGCGACGGGACGGTGCGGGCGATCGACGGTGGCTACGATGGAGATTTAGAAGGCACTAAGTAAACCACACCTACATATGCAAACTAAGTGTTATTTTTGACCTCAAGTTGCATATAAATCAAATACTAGCACATATATATATATATCCTCCCAAATTACTAAACTCAGAAATTAATCACTATATAAAGCATTGCAAGAGCTAATCTAGCAATGAGAGATGAAAGGACAAAGTTGCTAACCTTTGTGATCATTTGAATGGATGGGGGCCTTCAAATCTTGACAAATTTTGGGCAAAATGTGTGATGAGCTCGAGAGGAAGAGGGGAAGAACAGAGAGGAGAGGGGAAAGGGGAAGAACAGAGCGAGCTCGGGTGGATGAAGGGTTTATGTAGGACGACCTTTAGTACCGGTTCGTGCCAAGAACCGGTACTAAAGGGGCTGGAGGGGCCCCATTCTGACAACATCCTGCCACCACTCTCATTAGTACCGGTTCGTGGCATGAACCGGTGCTAAAGGTTCGCCATGAACCGGTACTAATGAAAGCGTCCCGGCTAGCCGTTGGAACCGGCACTAATGTATACATTAGTGCCGGCCCAAATACAAACCGACACTAATGTGCTTCACGTTTGACCCTTTTTCTACTAGTAAAGAGGGGCTGAGCAAAGCGGTAACATAGCCAATCAACGGTTTGCTAGGACAATGGTGGGTTAGAGGCTAAACATGGCAATTTGGGAGGCTGACAAGCAAGTGGTAGGCATCGTAGCAATGGCATAGCAAAAGAGCGAGCAAACTAGCATAGCAAAGATAGTAGTGATTTCGAGGGTACGATCATCTTGCCCGCAAAGTTGTCAGAGTTGACGGGATCCTCAAAAGCTAACTCAATGGGCTCCTCGTTAGCGAACTCGTCTCCCGGCTCTACCCAAACAAGACAAACAAGCAACAAGAACACAATCAACCACGTGCATACTCAAACAACACGATGCAAAGATGATATGCTATGCGGGATGCAATCCGGGATGCAAAATGCGAGATATGATAGGAAATGCATAAACCTGGCCTCAACTTGGAAAACCAAGTGTGCCACTAGAAAGAGGGGATGAAATCGCTTGAAAACGATATAAAGAACGCCGGAATCGGAGTTACGATTTGGAAATGGCAAGCGTTTCAAATATGACACCGGTCTGCGATTTACAGCAAGTAGGCATCTAAATGCAATGAGATGAACATGCTACAACACTCAAACATGGCATCAAAATACATGGCAGGGAAGCATTCAAGATGATTAACAAAAGTCTAGCACTGAGCTACGGCCAATTCATCCATTAAGAGGTTCAAACAAGCATGGCAAAAACGCAAATGCAAAACAGATCTCAGACTTAGTGAAATTAACACTTGTCTGAAATTTCAGATCATGAAGCTCTCTCCGGAGCAACAAAACAACATGCTACAGGACCTGAACATGACAAAGAAAGACATGGCATGGAGCTACTCAACAAGCTTAACAAAAGCCCCTAAGTGACCTGGGGCCAAAAGGGATCACAAAATATACTAACAAGCACACGAACATAGCTAAAACACAATCAGTTTTCAGACTTAGTGAAAACTGAGACATGCTGAAATATAACTCACGAAGGCATGTAAACGAGCTCGATGCACTCACTACGGTGCAAGTCATGGCAAGGAAAGCATACATACATTAAGAAGGCACAAAATGCAAGCTAGACATGGCAAGAAAAATGGCATAGCATGCACGGATCAACTACAATAACAACGGCAAAATCGCAAACAAGTTGACGATCTACCCAGATTCACCGCGAAGCAAAAGTAGAGCTCGATTGACTCAAGCTATGGTGCTCCATATATGCAAACAAAGACATGGATGGATAGAGAACTACAATATTAACAAAACTCCTTTACTGACCATCCTCAAAAGAGGCACGGATCACTAGGAAACAACATGAACATATGGCATCATGAACTAAATAATCCCAGGACTTAGTGAAATCACTAAGTAACTGAAAACAGATTTACCAAGTGCCTCACTTTGCAATCTTGCACAAGTCACCACACACATCCTAAAAATGCACGGGTTGCACCTCTGGAAAGATAACAAGATGCTTAACAAAACATATGAAGGACTCACAGGCATATCATGCACACAATAATCATGGCAAAAATGACAAAAGTCTAAGATGAACTAGCAGATCTGATAATTAACTCACGAAGCACTCTTCTAACAGCATTTCGGGCATCAAGATGAACTCAAATGAAAATGATGCAATGGAATGAAATGATGTACTCATCGATACGAACATTTTGATATACTATATGTCCAAATCGGAGCTACGGATGCGGAGATATGGTCGGTCAAAGTATGCACAAAAATTAGGGTTCGGAGGAGAAAGTCAACCCAATTTGAATCTAGATCTGAGATCCGGCCGGAGTTACTGTTCACCGAGCGCGGAAACCGAGGATGGCCGGCGTCGAGGCGGAGGAAGAGGAGGACGACGGGGCCGGGCACGGACGACGGCGTGGAGGGGCGGCGAGGCCGAGGCGGTGGCGGTTGGTGCCAGCGATGGCCTCGGCGGCGGGCGCGGCACCGGCCGGGAGGAGGCGGCGGGGAACTCCGGCGGCGGGCAGCCGGAGATGGCGGCGCGTTGGCGTCGGCCACCGGAGCCGTGGGAGGCGGCGGCGGATCGGTTAGGTGGCGGCGGGCGGATCGGGTCGCGCGAGGGCTCGACTTGGGCTCCGCGGGCCAGCGGCGGCGGTGGGTGGTGCTGCCACGTGGCGGGCGTGGAGTGGACGAGGGGCGGCGGCGAACGTGTCCGGCGCGGCGCGGATGTGAGAATTAGGGTTTTCGGGGGAGGAAGGAGATCCGAAAAATGGGGGTCCTATTTATAGGCATAAGTGGAGCTAGGAGAGTCCAAATGAGGTGCGGTTTTCGGCCACGCGATCGTGATCGGACGCTCTAGATGATGGAGCAGAGTTTGGTGGGTTTTGGGCCAAATTGGAGGGGTGTTGGGCTGCAACACACACGAGGCCTTTTCAGTCCCTCGGTTAACCATTGGAGTATCAAACGAAGTCCAAATGATACGAAACTTGACAGGCGGTCTACCGGTAGTAAACCAAGGCCGCATGGCAAGTCTTGGTCCAATCCGGAAATGTTTAATCCCCACACACAAAAGAAAGCTAGAAATGACCACCGGAGGAGAACGAAACGCCGGAATGCAAAACGGACAACGGGGAAAATTCTCGAATGCATGAGATGAACACGTATGCAAATGCAATGCACATGATGCCATGATATGAGATGCATGACAACGATAACAACACACGGAGACAAAAACCCAAACCCGAGAAATAAATATAACTTAACGCCGGAAACGGCAAGAGTTGGAGTACAAATTGGGAAAGTTATATCCGGGGTGTTACACCGAGTACCCGATCCCGCCGGACATGCGAGTGCCCGTGGTGTGGAGGATCATCGCCAGTGGGGTCCCGTTGCCACCACCGCCCACAGGGGCGGCGCGGCGTGCGGAGATCGCGCGTATTCGAGCCTCTCTGCCACAGGCGGCGAGGGAAGGGCCACGACACGTCCCCGACAGCCCTCTATGGGAGGCCTACTTCCGTCGCCGCCACGCCGAGCAGCTCGAGGCCACCAACGGCGTCGTGCCCCCTGGGAGGCTCAACTCCGAAGGCCGCCGCTGATGGTGGGGCGTGCCTGGCCGCACGCTGGAGGCCGTCCTCGAGTACATCGAGGGCGGCAACACGCCCAGGCTGGAGTACCCCGCTCCCCGGTCCTTCTCCTTCCGGCGTGGGAGCTCGTGGATGCCGAGGCGCATGGACCCGGGGGCATCCTCCTCCTCGTCCGGCTGCTCGTCCGGCTCTCCCTGCCTCCGGCCCGTCAAGCTAGAGCCCCAGGACACGCCTGTCAGCCACTGCACCCGCTGCTCCGGCGTCTACATCGCCGATTCCTCCCCTCCTTCCGGACGCCTCATCCTTGTCAGTCTGAAGGCCGAGCCCGGCCTCCCTGCGGAGTACGAGGAGATAGCCCTGCACGGCTTCTCCGACAAGGAGGCCCTACGGTGGGCGCGGGACGACTACCTCTGTGAGGAGACGGTCCGGCAGTGCCGGGCCCTGGAGGATATAGCTGAGGGAGTCTTGGATTAGGGGGTCCTCGGACAGTCGGACTATATACTTTTGCCGGACTGTTGGACTATGAAGATACAAGATTGAAGACTTCGTCCTGTGTCCGGATGGGACTCTCCTTGGCGTGGAAGGCAAGCTTGGCAATTCGGACATGTAGGTCTCCTCCCTTGTAACCGACTCTATGTAACCCTAGCCCCCTCTGGTGTTTATATAAACCGGAGGGTTTAGTTCGTAGGACAACAACAATCATACCATAGGCTAGCTTCTAGGGTTTAGCCTCTACGATCTCGTGGTATATCAACTCTTGTAATACTCTGATATGTCTCCAACGTATCTATAATTTTTGATTGCTTCATGCTATATTATATATTGTTTAGATTGATTATTGGGCTTTGTTATACACTTTTATATTATTTTTGGGACTAACCTATTAACCGGAGGCCCAGCCCAAATTGCTGCTTTTTTGCCTATTTCAGGGTTTCGAAGAAAAAAGATATCAAACGGAATGAAACCTTCAGGAACGTGATTTTTGGAACAAATGCAATCCAGGAAGCTTGGAGTCCACGCGAGGGAAGCTACCAGGAAGCCACGAGGTAGGGGGGCGCGCCCTCCACCCTTGTGGGCCCCATGTTGCTCCACCGACGTACTTCTTCCTCCTATATATACCTACGTACCCCCAAACGACCAGATACGGAGCCAAAACCCTAATTCAACCGCCGCAACCTTCTGTACCCATGAGATCCCATCTTGGGGCCTTTTCCGGCGCTCCGCCGGAGGGGGCATTGATCACGGAGGGCTTCTACATCAACACCATGGCCTCTCCGATGATGTGTGAGTAGTTTACTTCAGACCTCCAGGTCCATAGTTATTAGCTAGATGGCTTCTTCTCTCTTTTTGGATCTCAATACAAAGTTCTCCCCCTCTCTTGTGGAGATCTATTCGCTGTAATCTTCTTTGGCTGTGTGTTTATTGAGACCGATGAATTGTGGGTTTATGATCAAGTTTATCTATGAACACTATTTGAATCTTCTCTGAATTCTTTTATGTTTGATTGGTTATCTTTGCAAGTCTCTTCGAATTATCGGTTTAGTCTGGCCTACTAGATTGATCTTTCTTGCAATGGGAGAAGTGCTTAGCTTTGGGTTCAATCTTGCGGTGTCCTTTCCCAGTGACAGCAGGGGCAGCAAGGCACGTATAGTATTGTTGCCATCGAGGATAACAATTCATATTGCATGAGTTTATCCCTCTACATCATGTCATCTTGCTTAAGGCGTTACTCCATTCTTATGAACTTAATATTCTAGATGCATGCTGGATAGCGGTCGATGTGTGGAGTAATAGTAGTAGATGCAGGCAGGAGTCGGTCTACTTGTCTCGGACGTGATGCCTATATACATGATCATACCTAGATATTCTCATAACTATGCTCAATTCTGTCAATTGCTCAATAGTAATTTGTTCACCCACCGTAAATACTTATACTCTCGATAGAAGCCACTAGTGAAACCTATGGCCCCCGGGTCTATTTTCCATCATATTAATCTTCCAACACTTTGTTATTTGCATTGCCTTTTATTTTACTTTGCATCTTTATTATAAAAATACCAAAAATATTATCTTATCATATCTATCAGATTTAATCTTTGCAAGTGGCCGTGAAGGGATTAAAAACCCCTTTATCGCGTTGGTTGCAAGGAGTTTGTTTACTTGTGTAGGTACGAGGGACTCGCGCGTGGTCTCCTACTAGATTGATACCTTGGTTCTCAAAAACTGAGGGAAATACTTACGCTACTTTACTGCATCACCCTTTCCTCTTCAAGGAAATCTAACGCAGTGCTCAAGAGGTAGCCTACTCATATCATCAAGATCAATCAAGCAGGGTATTACCTCCATCGAGAGGGCCCAAACCTAGGTAAACATCGTGTCCCCCGCCTCCTGTTACCATCCGCCTTAGACGCACAGTTCGGGACCCCCTACCCAATATCCACCAGTTTTGACACCGACATTGGTGCTTTCATTGAGAGTTCCAGTGTGCCGTCACCGTAAGGCTAGATGTCTCCTTCGATCATCGGCAAAGATGCGGTCCAGGGTGAGGTTTTCCTCTCTGGACAGATCTTCGTATTCGGCGGCTTCGTACTGCGGGCCAACTCGCTTGGCCATCTCGAGCAGATCGAAAGCGACGCCCCTGGCCATCAGGTCAGGTTTGGAAGCTTTAAATATACTGCCGACATCCGCGGAGACTTAATCTTTGACGGATTCGAGCCCATGTCAGGTGCGCTGCACAGTCACGACAGGCATGACTTAGCTCTGCTGACGGACAGTGTTCGGGAGATCCCGCTTGCAGCTACTCCGGCCCTTGATCCGGAGCAGATTATGCCGTCCGAGGACGGGTGGATGGACCCCGCCACGGAGGCCGCACATTCAACGGCAATAGAGCCGAATACTGACTTCACCTCTTATGGGACCCGTGTTGCCGGACACTCGGATTCCTCCCCGGCCACGGGCTCCGAACCGCCTGCGTCTGTGCCTATCGAATCTTATTGGGCACCGATCATGGAGTTTTCCTCCGCGGATATCTTTCAGCACTCACCCCTGGGCGACGTGCTAAACTCATTGAGGTCTCTCTCCTTGACAGGAGACCCTTGGCCGAACTATGTCCGGCTAGAATGGGATGCGGACGACAAAGAAATTCGCTGCCCACCCACCACCCACTTAGTAGCCTCTGTCGACGATTTGACCGACATGCTGGATTTCGGCTCCGAAGACATCGACGGTATGGACGATGATGCAGGAGACGAACAGGAACCACTGCCCATAGGGCACTGGACTGCAACCTCATCATATTATATATACATGGTGGACACCCCCAAAGAAGGCGATGGCAATAAGACAACAGAGGATAATCCCTCCAAGAAGCAATCCAAGCACCGACGTCAGCGGCGCCGCTCTAAGTCCCGCCATGGCAAAAGCAGTGATACCGGCACAAGAGACAACAGCGCTCCGGATAGTGCCGAAGATGACGACAATCCCCTCTAGCTAGACCTCGAGCGGGAGGATGAACAAGCTAGCCCTCCAGAACAGGCAGCAGACGGAGAATCAGAGGACAACAATTACATGCCTCTCTCCGAAGATGAGGGAGCCTCGGCAAGTAAGAATTTATCGTGCCTGAGGATCCCGTCGAGCAGGAGCGCTTCAAGCGCCGGCTTATATCCACAATAAACAGCCTGAAAAAAGCAACAACAACTTCGAGCTGATCAAGATCTGCTAGCGGATAGATGGACTGAAGTCCTAGCGGCCGAGGAATACAAACTCGAGCGCCCAACCAAGAGTTACCCAAATCGTAGGTTGCTACCCCAACTCGAGGAGGAAGCATGGAAACCTACATCACCAGCGTACGATGCGGCTGACCGGACACCTCATGGCTGAGACAGAGAGGCATATCAGCCCGAAGTCCAGCCTGCACCCCGCCGCCATTCAAACAAAAATACCAAGGCCTGGGGCAACATGCGGGACCTGCGAGACGTATTGGAAAACAAAGCAAAACATGCAAGATCGATCTACGGATCATGGGGGCGTGCCCCAACGCGGGATGATGACCGTCACGCTGGATATACTAAAAGCAAATCCGGCCGGGCCGAATATGACAGACAAGACTCGTATGAACTGCGTCGTGATATAGCCCGGCACAGAGGTGCCGCACACCCCCTATGCTTCACTGATGAAGTAATGGATCATGAATTCCCAGAGGGTTTTAAACCCATAAACATTGAATCATATGATGGTACAACAGACCCCACGGTATGGATTGAGGATTTCCTCCTCCACATCCACATGGCTCGCGGTGATGATCTACATGCCATCAAGTACGTCCCACTAAAACTCAAAGGACCAGCTCGGCATTGGCTGAATAGCTTGCCAGCAGACTCCATTGGCAGTTGGGAGGATTTGGAAGATGCATTCCTTGACAACTTCCAGGGCACTTATGTGCGACCACCGGATGCTGATGACTTGAGCCATATAACTCAGCAGCCAGGGGAATCGGCCAGGAAATTCTGGACCCGGTTCCTAACTAAGAAAAACCAAATTGTCGACTGTCTGGATGCAGAGGCCCTAGCAGCATTTAAGCATAACATCCGTGACGAGTGGCTTGCCCGGCACCTCGGCTAGGAGAAGCCGAAGTCTATGGCAGCCCTCACGACACTCATGACCCGCTTTTGCGCGGGTGAGGATAGCTGGCTGGCTTGCAGCAACAACACATCAAGAAGTCATGGAAATTCAGATGCCAAAGATAGTAACGGCAGACCACGTCGCAACAGACATAAGCGCCGCAACAACGGCGACAACGCCGAAGACACGGTAGTCAACGCCGGACTCAGTGGCTCTAAATCCGGTCAGCGGAAGAAGCCGTTCAAAAGAAGCAACCCGGGCCCGTCCAGTTTGGACCGCATACTGATACGTCTCCAACGTATCTATAATTTATGAAGCATTCATGCTATATTACTATGTGTTTTGAATGATTACGGGCTTTATTATACACTTTTATATTATTTTTGGGACTAACCTATTAACCGGAGGCCTAGCCCAGATTTGCTGTTTTATGCCTATTTCAGTATTTTGAGGAAAAGGAATATCAGACGGAGTCAAAACGGAACGAAATCAACTGGAGAAGTTATTTTTGGAAGGAAACCCACATGATGGACTTGGACTCCACGTCAGAAGATACGGGAGGTGCTCACGAGGGTGGGGGGCGCGCCCTCCCCCCTGGGCGCGCCCCCTGCCTCGTGGGGCCCCCGTAGCTCCACCGACGTACTCCTTTCACCCATATATACCTACGCACCCTAAAACTTCCAGAACGGAACCTAGATCGGGAGTTCCGCCGTCGCAAGTCTCCAGAGCCACGAAAAACCAATCGGGACCCTGTTCTGGCACCCTGCCGGAGGGGGGATCCATCTCCGGTGGCCATCTTCATCATCCCGGCGCTATCCATGACGAGGAGGGAGTAGTTCACCCTCGGGGCTAAGGGTATGTACCAGTAGCTATGTGTTTGATCTCTCTCTCTCTCACTCTCTCTCTCTCTCTCTCTCTCTCTCTCTCTCTCGTGTTCTCTCTCGTGTTCCCTCTATGGCACGATCTTGATGTATCCCGAGCTTTGCTATTGTAGTTGGATCTTATGATGTTTCTCCCCCTCTACTCTCTTGTGATGAATTGAGTTTCCCCTTTGAAGTTATCTTATCGGATTGAGTCTTTATGAGAACACTTGATGTATGTCTTGGTGATCAACTTGCGGGTTTCGTGACATTGGGAACCTATGCACAGGGGTTGGCACACGTTCTTGATTCTCCGGTAGAAACTTTGGGGCACTCTTTGAAGTACTTTTATGTTGGTTGGATAAATTTGAGATTGTGTGATGCATATCGTATAATCATGCCCACGGATACTTGAGGTGACAATGGAGTATCTAGGTGACATTAGGGTTTTGGTTGATTTGTATCTTAAGGTGTTATTCTAGTACGAACTCTTTTATAGATTGATCCGAAAGAATAGCTTTGTGGTGGTTTCGTACCCGACCATAATCTCTATGTTTGTTCTCCGCTATTAGTGGCTTTGGAGTGACTCTTTGTCGCATGTTGAGGGCTTGTCGTATGATCTATCTATGTTATTATTGTTGAGAGAACTTACACTAGTGAAAGTATGAACCCTAGGCCCTGTTTCCTATCATTGCAATACCGTTTACGCTCACTTTTACCGCTCGCTACCTTGCTGTTTTCATATTTTCAGATTACAAAAACCCATATCTACCATCCATATTGCACTTGTATCACCATCTCTTCGCCGAACTAGTGCACCTATACAATTTACCGTTGTATTGGGTGTGTTGGGGACACAAGAGACTTTTTGTTATTTGGTTGCAGGGTTGTTTGAGAGAGACCATCTTCCTCCTACGCCTTTCGTGGATTGATAAACCTTAGGTCATCCACTTGAGGGAAATTTGCTAATGTCCTACAAACCTGTGCACCTGCAGGCCCAACAACGTCTACAAGAAGAAGGTTGTGTAGTAGACATCACATACTCGATCGCTCGTGTCAAATTCACGGCACCCCCGACAAGCCAGCCAATCACACCAATAGAGAATGCTGGGTGTTCAAGCAGGCCGGCAAGTTGAATACCGAAAACAAGGAAAAGGGGCCGCATAGCGACGATGAGGAAGAGTCCCGGCCACCAAACACAGGACGACAGAAGAAATTTCCTCCCCAAGTGAAAACGGTGAATATGATATACGCAACCCATATTCCCAAGAGGGAACGAAAGCGTGCACTAAGGGACGTCTATGCGATGGAGTCAGTCGCCCCAAAGTTCAACCCATGGTCTTCTTGTCCGATCACTTTTGATCGTAGGGACCACCCCACTAGTACCCGTCATGGCGGTTCTGCCGCATTGGTCCTTGATCCCAGCATTGACGGATTTCACCTCACCCGAGTCCTTATGGACGGTGGTAGCAGCCTGAACCTGCTCTATCAGGATACATTGCGCAAAATGGCTATAGACCCCTCGAGGATCAAACCCACTAAAACCACCTTTAAAGGTGTCATCCCAGGTGTAGAGGCCCGTTGCACGGGCTTAATCACGCTGGAACTGGTCTTCGGATCTCCAGACAACTTCCTAAGCGAGGAGTTAATCTTCGATATCGTCCCGTTCTGCAGTGGCTACCATGCACTGCTCGGACGAACCGCATTTGCCAGATTCAATGCGGTACCGCATTATGCATACCTCAAGCTCAAAATGCCAGGACCTCGTGGGGTTATAACAGTCAATGGAAACACAGAACGCTCGCTCCGCACGGAGGAGCACACTACGGCCCTCGCAGCAGAAGCACAAAGCAGCCTTTTAAGGCAAACTGCCAATTCGGCGATAAAGCCCCCGGACAACTTCAAGCGTGTCCGGAGTAACCTGCAGCAGGATCGCCTAGCACGTTCAAAGCTCGCCTAGCAATTCGGCCTCCGTCCTAGTCCCAGTCAAGCAACGAAGTCTGTGCCGCGCATACATAATTATGCACTAACAATACCATGGGCATAGGCGGGGGCATGGCCAGGACACGTCCCACAATGCGGCTCAACTGCTCCAAGGGTTGTATACCTTTATCATTTTCTCTCTTTCAGGAACTTACTCTCTGGAAGCCCTTTTCGGCAGTCTGATTGCTGGACGCATTACGGGAAGGAAATACCAAGGAGGCAAGAGGCTAAGACGTACAAGGGAATCCCCAGGTGGTCTCTGATAATGATCGAAATACCTGTTTTAAATACCCATATGCAGCTTGCCCTTGGATAGGACATGTCAAATAGTCCTATTTTTTGCTTATTGCACTACTTGTATCAATACACTCCGACGTATTATTTAATAACAATGCATAGCATTAGTCTATTATTGCATTACCCTTTCTCTTTTTCTCTTGTCTGCTTATTTACGACAAATTGCACCCGTACATTTTGGTATGACCAGTGCGCTAGGGGCTTTAGTATACCCCATAAATACGGCATGAGAAGTATGAACACTTTCGACAGTGCGGCACCCTGAACTTATAGCATTATATGCATCAGCTCCGAATCATGTCTTGGGTCAAATGTTGGGATTGCCCGGCTCCCATGTTTTGGTACCTTACGTTCCACTATATCGGCTAAGGTAGCGCTGGGAGAACTACTGCGATTGTGTCCCGGTTCTTCCGGACGAGCACCTCAGTAGAGAAAGCCGAAAACTGACTGTCATGATGCGGCGAGAGCTGGTCGTTGTTCGAGAGGTCTCAAATCCTTAAAGATTTTTTCCGCTTCGGGCGAGGAGTCGGCCTTGTCTAATTTAGGCGTTCATAGCGCCCCAAGTTCGGCCTTCCGAATACTAGGGGCTTCGCCAAAATTTAAAATTGTAGACTTCTATGGCTAAGTGAGAGTGATAAAGCTGTATAGTCCGATTGCCTGGTTTGTTGTGCTGATCACCTCCTTCGAAGGACCCAAAACTGGGATAAAGAGTGATCAGGTTTATCCCGAACACCTCAGTACTAGCTACATGAGGGAAAAAGCCGACGACTGGCCAACTCTTAGATTTTATAAATGGCTGCACAGAAGGCAATATTTTAAATCAACAAGCGTTGCATAGCGCACATGAATTCGTTTCATATTACAGGATCACATGACTGCATTCATTCAAATATTACATCCTTAGCACATTCCTCTGCCACAAGGCGTGCACCCTTCAAGACACTGTCATAATACTTCTCGGGGCGACGATGCTCTTTGCCCTCCGGCGGCCCCTCCTTCACCAGCTTTTCAGCGTCCATCTTAGCCCAGTGCACTTTCGCCCGGGCAAAAGCCCTGCGCGCACCCTCAATGCAGACGGAACGCTTTATGACTTCAAACCGGGGGCAGGCATCCACAAGCCACCTTACCAGACTGAAGTAGCTGCCAGGCAGGGCCTCGCCAGGCCTCATCCGGGCTAGGAGACCCCTCATGGCCAGTTCGTCCGCCTTGTGAAGCTCGACCAGTTGCTTCAACTGGTTGCTCAAGGGCATTGAATGTTCGGTCCCAGTATACTGAGACCAGAACAACTTCTCTGTCGAGCTCCCTTCGTCGGCCCGGTAGTACTCTGCGGCATCCGATACGCTGCGGGGCAAATCTGCGAACGCTCCTAGAGAGCTCCGAATTCGGGTAAGTAAAAGGAAAGTTTCCTTCACATGCTTGCTTTGCATAAATAATGCCTTACCCGCCGCTCTTCTTGACCTACTAAATCTCTTGGAGGGCCTTTTGGGCTTCGGCCTTAGCATTTTGTGCGTTCTCGAGGGCCTTCGCAAGCTCAGACCCTTGCGTATTAGAGTCACGCTCCAAGGACTCGTATTTCTTGACGAAATCCTGGAGCTCTTGCTGCACCTCGCCAATCCGGGCCTCTTGCTTTTCGCCCTGGGTGTGCTCCTTGGCCGCTTTTTCTTCGGCCTCGGACAGCGCCTTCTTCAGGGCCGCCACTTAGGTCGTGGCCCTAGCAAATTCATGATGATCCTATGCTTTAATAACCACCTTCTTTTTCTTTATTAAATATACAGACGCGGTATTAATTACCTTTGTTCTCTTCAAGCTGCCTCTTGGTCAGGCCGAGCTCTTCATTGGACCTCTCCAGGTCCCGCTTCAGTGCGGCGACCTCCGCAGTACGTGCGGCAGCGGTCAATAGTGAAGCCTGCATATGCACACAGACATATTTTGATTAAACTCCTGTGATTATTTTTTGATCCCCTGTTCGTCCTTTCTTTGCGAACGCTAAACAGAGCATCAAGGGCTACTGTCTATGCTGTAACATTTTCTTATAATTTGAATACTCACCTCAAAGCCTGTTAGGAGGCTGGCGCAGGCTTCATCAGTCTGCTTTTGGCGGACCTAACTTTATCGACCACCGCACTCATAATAGTGTGGTGCTCTTCGTCAATGGAAGCGCCATGAAGCGCTTCCAGCAAGTTGTCCGATGCCTCTGGATGAACAGAGGCCGTCGGCATAGGTGGCTTGCCCCCCTTTACGAGGGGTCGCCTGATAGAGTCCGGAACCACTGGAGGTTCCGGTGCAGTATTCGGCTGGGGGCTAAGCTTGCCGCCCCCGCCAGCAGAGCCCATGGGAGTCTTTCCCCCCATGCGCCCAGCATCTGGGACGTCGCCTTCGGGCGCCTCCGGAATTACCTCCCCTTGGTTCGTTGCCCTTTGAGACAACACTGATGACCCACAAGTATAGGGGATCTATCGTAGTCCTTTCGATAAGTAAGAGTGTCGAACCCAACGAGGAGCAGAAGGAAATGATAAGCGGTTTTCAGCAAGGTATTCTCTGCAAGTACTGAAATAAGTGGTAACAGATAGTTTTGTGATAAGATAATTTGTAACGAGCAACAAGTAAAAAAAAGTAAATAAAGTGTAGCAAGGTGGCCCAAACATTTTTGTAGCAAAGGACAAGCCTGGACAAACTCTTATAATAGGAAAAGCGCTCCCGAGGAGACATGGGAATATCGTCAAGCTAGTTTTCATCACGTTCATATGATTCGTGTTCGGTACTTTAATAATTTGATATGTGGGTGGACCGGTGCTTGGGTGCTGTTCTTACTTGAACAAGCATCCCACTTATGATTAACCTCTATTGCAAGCATCCGCAAATACAACAAAAGTATTAAGGTAAACCTATCCATAGCATGAAACATATGGATCCAAATCAGTCCCTTACGAAGCAATGCATAAACTAGGCTTTAAGCTTCTGTCGCTCTAGTAACCCATTGATACGTCTCCAACGTATCTATAATTTTTGATTGCTCCATGCTATATTATCTACTGTTTTTGGACTATATTGGGCTTTATTTTCCACTTTTATATTATTTTTGGGACTAACCTATTAACCGGAGGCCCATCCCAGAATTGCTATTTTTTTTGCCTATTTCAGTATTTCGGATAAACAGAATATCAAATGGAGTCCAAACGGAATGAAACCTTCGGGAATGTGATTTTCTCACCGAACGTGATCCAGGAGACTTGGACCCTACTCCAAGGAACAAAAGAGGCGGTCACGAGAGTGGGGGGCGCACCCCCTGCCTCGTGGCCCCCTGTTGCTCCACCGACGTACTCCTTCCTCCTATCTATACCTACGTACCCCCAAACAATCAGATACGGAGCCAAAAACCTAATTCCACCGCCGCAACTTTCTGTATCCACGAGATCCCATCTTGGGGCCTGTTCCGAATCTCCGCCGGAGAGGGCCGTCGTCACGGAGGGCTTCTACATCATCATAGCCTCTCCGATGAAGTGTGAGTATTTTACCTCAGACCTTCGGGTCCATAGTTATTAGCTAGATGACTTCTTCTCTCCTTTTGGGTCTCAATACAATGTTCTCCCCCTCTCTTGTGGAGATCTATTCGATGTAATCTTCTTTTTGCGGTGTGTTTGTTGAGACCGATGAATTGTGGGTTTATGATCAAGTCTATCTTTGAATATTCTCTGAATTCTTTTATGTATGCTTGGTTATCTTTGCAAGTCTCTTCGAATTATCAGTTTGGTTTGGCCTACTAGATTGGTTTTTCTTGCCATGGGAGAAGTGCTTAGCTTTGGGTTCAATCTTGCGGTGTCCTTTCCCAGTGCCAGAAGGGGCAGCAAGGCACGTATTGTATTGTTGCCATCGAGGATAACAAGATGGTTTTTTTATCATATTGCATGAAACTATCCCTCTACATCATGTCATCTTGCTTAAGGTGTTACTCTTTTTTTAACTTAATACTCTAGATGCATGCTGGATAGCGGTCGATGAGTGGAGTAATAGTAGTAGATGCAGGCAGGAGTCGGTCTACTTGTCTCGGACGTGATGCCTATATACATGATCATACCTAGATATTCTCAGAACTATGCTCAATTCTGTCAATTGCTCAACAGTAATTTGCACTACAAAAAAAAGACACATCCGTGGCATTTTGGGCCGAATGAATCTTTTTTGTCATACATATGACACTTCTATGACGATAATTGTGACAAAACCCGGTATCATCATAGATGTGGTGGGATCCTACTTCTATGACAAAAAATCATGACAGAAAATGGGCTTTTCGTCCTGGGCGGGGCCGGAGACGCAGCTGCATGACATTCTTTGGGCCGTCCATGATGGAAAAAACCGTGGTAGAAGCGAGGGCGAGGAAAATTTCGGGGAGTTCCTGGTTACGGTGGGAGGTCGGGGGCCGAGCGATGCAAGCTTCTCTCGTACACATACGCGCTTGTGTGCGAGGCGTTGGGCTTTGTAACACCCCAAAATTTCAACCTTGTTTTATTAATTAAATTTTTTGCCATGGTAAACTTAATTTTTTTATTTTCTGGATTTTCTTTGTCAGAACCACTCTTTTCTTCTGAATTGTGGAGTTTTCCCTCCAAAAAGAAAACTTCCCAAAAATGTTGTTGGCCTTGTATACCCTCTCAAGAAACATTTCTTTTATTAGTGGAATTATTTCTATTATTTTCCTGAACTTTGTTCCTTTTAAAATGATTTTTCATAAGTTGTAGAGTCTCTTTTGCACTACAACCCTTTCAGATACTTCTTTAGTATTCTCACCAAAATTTGGGGAGGTCATGTGATGTTCCCACATCACTTTTATGCAAAAATATCTTTTAGTGTTTTGGAGATTTTGAGCTCTAGCCCAAGTTTTCAAATCTGGTCCAGTTTGCACTTTTGCACTGCAACCTATTTAAATATTCCTTTAAAACTTCCACCAAAATTAGGGGATGTTAGTAGTAGTGTATAATTCAACTTTATGCAAAAACCCACTGGTGTTCTTTGAAAAATTTGAGCAAATCATCCTCTTTTGCTCTCTGGCCCAGTTTGGTATTTTCTACTGCAACCATATTTTAACCTGCCCTTTTACCCATGATTCTTTTTCCTGCTTATAGTCCACCCTACCAAACCCTTAAGTCCAGGAGATTGGACCCATTGGAATATTTTTGGTCCATGCAATAATAGCCTTTATTTTCTGTCCAGATTTGGTTTTCTCAAAAACTTGCACTAACAAGTTTCTGGTTTTACCAAACTAACCTTGCCACCCTCTTTATCATTAAAAGAGACTATGATCTGGAGTTTTAGGCCACCAGAAGAGATGCCTAGATGACCATAGCATTCTGTCGAACACCTTGAGGTCATGAACAGAAATGGCATGAAACCTAGTTTGCATTTTGAACCTGCTTGCTTTGCCTAAACAGCATGTCACATGGCTCTACCTTAGTCTATAGCCCCACCCTGCTAAACCTCATGTGGATTAGAGCCCCCTGGCAGGCATTGGCATTTTGCCGAGCACCTCGCGTGCGTGCTCTGGGCGCGGCCAGAGCGCGCGTTTTGCACGTGTGGGCGCCCGAGTCACCGCGTCTCGTTGCCGCCTCCCCGCGTTCGTTCTGGTCCGTTCCCGCTCGCAGCCAACACGCACGACCCCTCCCTCACTACAGAGCCGCCCTGGCCCCCTCCTGGCATGCCACATCGCCACCACCGCAAGCCGCCACTGCCGCCCCGCCAGCTCCTGCCATGGATGGCGCCGCCCGAGCCACAGCCGCACGCCAACTCGCCCCTTAACAGTCCGAGCTCATCCACTCGCTCCTCCAAGCCCCCCCCTGCATCACCACGTCGTCTAGAGCCATAGTAGCAACTCACTGTCGATCTTATCCCCGGCCGCCGCGGAACCGACTTAGATATGCTATAAATGGTGACCCCGAGCTCGTCCAGACCCTCAGGCGACCTCATGCCATCCCCCTAGTGCTCCCACAGCCAGCAATCGGCGGAGGAAGGCCGTCTTCCCCGTCTCCGGCCAGTTCGGCCGTCGCCACCCTTTGGTCCCGTTAGTCGCAAGCAGAACCTCCCCAGTCCATCCAATGCCACCACCCAACTCCCCTCGAACGTGCGGAGCCTCCCAACCTCTCAGCTTCGACTGGGAGCCACCATAGGCCGAGACCCATTTGTTCCCGAAGACGCCGTCCGCCGCAGAGCTCGTCGCCGGCGACTCCCACTAGTAAAAACGGATCATTAGTACCGGTTTGTAAGGGCCTTTAGTGCCGGTTATGGAACCGGCACTAAAATTTCGGCACTAAAGCCCCCCCCCCCTTTAGTACCGGTTCGACACGAACCGGTGCTAAAGTGCCACCACGTGGCGTGCGCTCGCGCCCTGGTACGGGGGACCTTTAGTACCGGTTGGTGTTACCAACCGGTACTAAAGGGTTTTTTTTTGGAAATTTTGGAAAAAAATTGATTTTTTTATTTTTAATTTTTTTGAATTATTTGATGGTTTAGTCTCTAATCACCTCTCTTAACTGCTCAAGTGTGGATCACTCATTCCAAATCATCTAACTTCCCGACCGGTCACCCATCCCTCTCACTACTCCGGCCCGAGCACGCTTAACTCCGGCCCGAGCACGCTTAACTTTCAGGTTCTATTCTCCTCCGTTTCCGAGTAAGATGTCAATCCTATTAACCCTCAGGAGTTTAGCTTGAGCATGAAGTCACACATTTCACCGTTTGAGTTTGAAACTATTATTCTAAAAAAACAGTAATTATTTAGTAACGCTAATATTTCTTGAATAAGTTTGACCATAGTTTGACCAGATTTGACCAAAATTAAAAAAATTGAAATAATTATTTAGTAACACTAATATTCTAGAATAATTATTTAGTAACACTAATATTCTAATATAAAAAACTTTTTCATCCGAGTTAGTATGCAAAAGTTATGCCCATTTTTACAAATTTCAGAGAGATTTTGCAAATAAAGTCAAAATTCACATTTGCAAATTTTCCCAACAACTAGACCACATATCACATGGGAAACTTATTTTCTTTTATTTTTTTTGACATTTCCATCATTTTCGTTTATTTTTTTGAAACTAAAAAGGCGATCCATGGGGGGGGGGGTGGAGTTTGAAAATTGCCCTATAGTGCCGGTTTGTGTCTCCAACCGGTACTGTAGGTCAGACCCCGTTAGTACCGGTTCATGGCACGAACCGGTACTAAAGGTTAGACCTTTAGTACCGGTTCGTGCCACGAACCGGTACTAAAGGTGATCGTGGGGCCCCGGCCTGACGCCAGCCTGCCACCACCCCTTTAGTACCGGTTCGTGCCACGGACCAGTACTAAAGGTTCAACACGAACCGACACTAATGGTACCATTAGTACCGGCTCAAATACAAACCGGCACTAATGTGCTTCATGTTTGACCCTTTTTCTACTAGTGTCCCTTCGTCCCCACGACCCTCTCGATCACCGAGATGATCGCACTAGCGCAGTGAACCTGTTCCCGCCGTCGGAGCCCCGCGAGGAGCCACCAATCGCCGGCGTTGATCGCCGGAGCTCCGCCTCCGCTCGGACAGAGGAGGAAGGAGGCGCGGGCGACTGGTCAAACCTGACCAGTGGGCCCAAGGGACCCACAGTCAGTGACGCAGCCCCGCCGAAGCGTGTTTTAAGTGGAAGCGTATTCCTCCGAATACGTCTTCGCTAAGAGGAAAGCGTAAGCTCCCCGAACCATTTTTTTTCTTTTTCTGATTTTTATTAAAAACAGATTTTGACTAGACTTTGACTGGCTATAACTTTTTAAATATAAGTCCAATGGATTTGATTCTTTTTCTGTTGTTTCTCAAATTCTGTCTAGTTTATTTTCATATTTATTTGAAAAAATTTCAAACAAATTTTTTGTACTGTTTTGAAACTATGTGTTAATTTAAATTTTCGTAAAATAGGATTTTGAAGAAGAAGGCAACTTTCAAAAGTGCACCCCCACTTACACACTCTTGAAGGCAAGCATTCTGAACCCTGGCATAATATTGTTGCGTTGTTTGATACAGTTATAGCACCACCTTGACACAGAGTATCCGTTATTTTATGTGATGATATGATCATACTCATAAGTGCATATTGATGATTCCGTGCTGTTGGAATTTGATATGTTTGCGATAGTAATCACCCTTGTATGCCTTCCATGCCTACTGGAAGGGATCCGGGAAAGTCTCTGTCTTGGGTAGACACGAGCTTACCTCTAGTTCCTCGTCGAGAAGGTTGTGTCCGGTATGGCATGGTGAGGTATGATGAGTGATGATTCTGTCTGTTGGTTGAAAAATATTTGTTATGCTAATCATACAGGGAATACTTACACCTCCTGAGTTGGCCGTAGATCGAGTCTTGTTCCAGTAACCCCCATACTTGTTTTGTGCTACCACTTGTCCCTGCCATAGATTGGGTACAGTTCAGTAAGTTGTCAACCCCTTCCTAGCACACACCGTACAAAGAGGCCATGGTGGAAGATACCGATTGCATCCGGTAGGCATGCCACCTGGTCCGGGGGCATGGGTGTTTCCGGTTGGAGCCGAGGGGGTAGCTCCCCTAGTTTGTGCGCGTTATAAATTTTGTGATCCCATGCTAATCGAGGTTGTAGCCTCCCCACTTAGAGTTTTGCTTAACGGGTGTCGTGGGTGATTCTAGACACCGGTAAGTTAGGCTGGTGTGTGCGGTCAGGTGTGTTTTCAATTAAAAGACCGTAAGCGGAATTAGTCCCTATGGACTAAAGGAATCCGTTACTCATGGGTAAAGAGTACACCCTCTGCAAAGATTATATCTATTCAAATAGCCGTGTCTATGGTTAAGGACTGCAGTCTGGGATGGGTCAAGTGTCGGTCTTAGTGTCGGTCTTCGGAGGAAAAAATTTGCTAAACCAGAACATGGATCATGATTTTGACTCATGATGATTATGATTATTATTATTATGGACTAACCATTTACATTATTTGTATTACTAAGTATCCCTGGGACGGTTCTACCTCCTGGATATTCACTATGATTATTTTCTTATAAGCCCTTTATGTGGTGTCGCTCAGACGCCCGACTGTGGCATGCTTGTTATTTATATTACTTATAAGCCCTTTATGTGGTGTCGCTCAAATGCCCGACTGTGGCATGCTTGTTATTTATATTACTTATAAGCCCTTCATGCGGTGTCGCTCAGACGCCCGACTGTGGCATGCTTGTTATTTATAAGCCCTTTATGTGGTGTCGAACAGACGCCCGACTGTGGCATGCTTGTTATTTCTTTTACTTATAAGCCCTTTATGTGGTGTCGCTCAGACGCTCGACTGAGGCATGCTTTATATTATTATCCTTTCGAGGCGTCGCTTCAGACACCCGATCGGTGCATTTTATTTCTATTCTCGGATAGTTTATTCATGTTTTATATAAAGAACCTGCTTGCGTGGATCATGAAGTTTATTTTGTAACTGATGAAGTGATCATGGCATATTTTAGATCACAATTATCATCTGTCATATTATACCTGTGTTCATAATGTTTGCGAGTACATTCAAAGTACTCACTGGCTTGTCCCTGGCTATTGTCTTGGCCAGATTCCTTGCATGGAGAGGAGCGTTGCGAAGACAGCCCGGAACCCACGCAATGACGATAGCAGCCTCGCGAAGATAGGAGTTATCCAGGTCAGCTGTTCCTGTGGGAAATGGAGTCCCATAGACACTGATGAACCCCAGCCGCTTCCGCCATCAGCCACTAGAAACCTTGTGTTGTACTCATAGGCCAGAATGGTCTTGTACTACATATTTTGTATTTTGCTTGGAATTTCTGTATCAAGTTGGTGCCTCATCAGCTAACAGTAATCCTGGGGCTGGTGAGCATAGGGGCCATTTTCTGGGAAATTGTTATCCTGAAAATCCGGTCCTGACAGGCTCTAACTGAACCCGAGCGATTGCATTGCAGGCTACGCGTTACTGAACCCGAGCGGTCGATCGATGGCTGTTAACTGAACCCGATCGAGCGATTCCTTCGCTACTGCTGCTAACTGAAGCCGATCGATGCTGCCTCTGGATGAACAGTGAGCGTTGCGGGGGGGGGGGGGGGTTGGATGAACAGTTCCCGATGGGGGTGGATGAACAGGACCCCGTGTTGTTGCCTCTGGATGAACAAGACCCCGATCGATCGAGCCGGTTGGGGCTGGATGAACAGGACCCCGTGGAGGGTTGGATGAACAGGACCACCCCGTGGAGGGCAGGATGAACAGTAGACGATGGAGGGCAGGATGAACAGTAGCCCGTGGAGGGGTGGTTGAACAGGAGCCCGTGGAGAGGGCTGGTTGAACAGTAGCCGCTGGAGTAGCGCGGTGGAGGCTGGATGAACAGGAGCCCGTGGATGAACAGTCACAGGTGGAGGCTGGAGGAGGTCGACGGTGGATGAACAGTAGCTCATGGAGGCTGGAGGGGGTCGACGGTGGAGATGAACAGTATCTCGTGGAGTCCCGTTTTGCGGTGCGCCATACCCCTCCCGATGAATAAGACCCCCGTTTCGAACGTAGCGCTCCAACACAAGTCTGTTTCGTCCGTTTTGCGGTACGCCACACCCCTCCCGATCAACACGAACCCCGTATCGACCATAGGAGGTCCGTTTCCTCCGTTTTGCGGTACGCCAGACCCCTCCCGATGAACAGGATCCCATTTCGAACGTGGCCGGTCGAACACAAGGCCGTTTCCTCCGTTCTACAGTACGTCAGGCCTCGTTTCCATCGCCTGTTCCGTCCAAGCCCTCCCGATGAACACGATGCATTACGTTGCCTCCCCATGAACACGATGCATTTCGTTGTCTCCCCATGAACACGACGCATTCCGTTGCCTCCCCATCAACACGGCGACGACGCTGTTTCTCCGTTCCGACCCAGCCATGTATACGAGCCCTGGCCGTACGTATGCGCGAGTAGGCATTTGAGACCCCGCCCTTATGTACACATACGTGGCCGTATTTTCTTTCTTGCACCCTGGCCGCTGTACGTACTTGTACATGCTACGTGCGCGCCTCTACTACGACACGTGCGCGCCTCTACATCGACCAGTATATATGTACGTACACGTTCGCGACCAGAATGACAACGCTACGTACGCTTCGACCAGGTGGGTCCCGACTGTCAGGCACTTCCTTGCGTGCGAAGATGTAGCTGGTGGGTCCCAGCAGTTAGGGGGGCAAATACGGTGGCCTATCCAGTGGGTCCCCGCTGTCAGGTGGAGGAATAATTATTTTGCATGTAATAAGGAGGCACTTCCTTGCTGCGGCCGCGGACCCAGCTGTCAGCCTCTCCACGTACAGTCCACGTCCGATGGAAGCCGTTCCTTGACCACGTTGACCACGCCGCGCCGAGAGCACCAGGGCGGTGGACGACTGCGAGGCCTAGGAAGGGGACGACGCGGAGCCGGGGAAGACGCGGCAGTGGATGCCCACGCGTAGAGGAGTAAGAGGGTTCACTGGTTCACTGCGGTGTGAGGCTGCCGTCGCCGCAGAATAACAGGGGGTGTGGGTGAGTAGAGGGATGGCCTGGCCAGCGGTGGGAGTAGTAGGGGGCGGTGAGGCCTCCGCCGCATCGCAGTCGGCCACGGGAGGTAGGAGCACGAGGCACGACCGGCGCTGGTTTGGGCGGCTAGAGCAAGAAGACCAGAGGTTGAAGAAACACTACGGCCGTTGGATGGACATCGTACGGTCACTGGAGCTAGAATCGTGCATATTGACTAAGTTGACAAAGCCCTCCGTCCCCGTCAACTTAGTAGGCCCACAAGTCAGCCTCCCACCAAGGTGGGTCCCAGCTAGCAGGGGGTATTCATTTTTTTGAGCGTAATAAGGAGTCACTTCCTTGCGTGCGAAGATATAGCTGGTGGGTCCGAGCTGTCAGCGGCGGTAACGTTTTTTTCGCGAAATGCAAAGGCCCTTTCGGTGGGTCCCTGATGTCAGGTGGAGGAATACTTATTTTGCGCTTAATAAGGAGGCATTTCCTTGCATGCGGCCGTGGACCCAGCTGTTGGCCCCTCCACGTACAGTCCACTTCAGATGCATGTCGGTCGTTGACCACGTTGACCAGGCCGCGCCGAGAGCACCAGGGCGGTGGACGACGGCGAGGCCTAGGAAGGGAACGACACGGAGGCAGGGAAGACTCGGTAGTTGTTTCCCACGTGGAGGGGAGTACGACTGTACGAGGGTTTACTTGTTCGTCTGCCGTCGCCGGAGAATAACAGCAGGTGTGGGTGAGTAGAGGGATGGCCAGGCCAGTGATGGGAGTACGGTGGGGCGGTGAGGCCTGCGCGGCAGCACAGCCGGCTGCGGGGAGGAGGGAGCAGGCAGTCTCACCGACGCTTGTTTGAGCGGCTGGAGCAGGAAGGCCAGAGATTGAAGAAGCATGACGGTCGTTCGATGGACATCCAACAGTAACTACATGTGCGTCAACCTTTTTTTAGGAAAGCCTCAAATCGGTGGAAAACAACATACAGCCCATCTGCCATTATTTCTAATAATTTACAGCGCATTTGCTAATTCTTAAGGTTTTTCTTGGAGCCCATATTTTTTTGTTAGCATTACAACCCATATTGTGGCCACGGTTAAAAAATTAACGAAATTTTGCATATTTCGGTGCGGTCCGAACTGTTTTTAATCCTGAAATTTCGATTCACATTCAAACTGATTTTAAAAATAAATGTATATCAATATAAAATCCAACAAATTCTCCACGCATAAAAATTAACGTAATTTAAAATCTCGATATGAAAAAAAGATATTTTAAACTAATTGCCGGTTTGATGTGTTTTAAAAATGTACAACCCATTTCTCATTACTGATGGGCCATTTTCTCGGCCAGCCAAATAAAGCTCTCGTCATCTTGAAAGATTTGCAGCCCAACATGCCTGACAAAGCGACTTACTTGGCAAATCACAAAAAAACTGGGCTATGGCCGTGGACCCAGCTGTCAGCCTCTCCATGTACAGTACTCTTCCGATGAAAGTCGGTCGTTGACCACATTGACCACGCCGCGTCGAGAGCACCAAGGCGGTGGACGACGGCGAGGCCTAGGAAGGGGACGACGTGGAGCTGGGGAAGGCGCGACATTGGATGCCCACGCGGAGAGGAGTACGAGGGTTCACTGGTTCGGCTGCGGCGTGAGGCTGCCTTTGCCACAGAATAACAGGGGGTGTGGGTGAGTAGAGGGATAGCATGGGCTAGCGGTGGGAGTAGTAGGGGGCGGTGAGGCCTCCGCGGCATCACAGCCGGCCACGAGAGGTAGGAGCACGCGGCACGACCGGCGCAGCTTTGGGCGGTTGGAGCAAGAAGGCCAGAGATTGAAGAAGCACTATGGCCGTTGGATGGACATCGTAGGGTCACTGGAGCTAGAATCGTTCATATTGACTAAGTTGACAAAGCCCTCCGTCCTCTTCAACTTAGTAGGCCCACAAGTCAGCCACCCACTATGGTGGGTCCCAGCTAGCAGGGGGTATTCATTTTTTCGTGCGTAATAAGGAGTCACTTCCTTGCATGCGAAGATATAGCTGATGGGTCCGACCTGTCAGCAGGGGGGGGGGCTTTTTTTAGTCCATTTGGTGGGCTGGGTGAAACAATGATGTAGCATCTATGCAGCCCGTTTAAATCCCATTTGCATTTTTCTCGAAATCCGCGGACTTGCTGGGCTGGGTGAAAATATCATGTTGGGCTAGACAAAGAAATGTTATAAAAACATAAACACATGATTGCACGTCAGTAAAATCTTTGCAAGCTTATGTACGCAATCACTAGGAGTTAACTTGCCAAGGTATATATAAACAATTATTATTATTATTTTGTAAGAACTTTCAACTTACGAAATAAAATATCATTTTAATTTGATGAGTTAATAGTACGTGGGGTATTATTATTATTTAGGCTAGACGTGGGACAGTTGAGTTGGTTCTAGGGGAAAGTACTGGGAGAAAACTCAGTTTACATCGAAAAAGAAAGTGGGAGAAAATTCAGAGACCTGATGGGTCCACCTGAGGAGGGGAATATGTTGGGAGGAAGGAGATTCAAAGCAAGGCAGCCGAGTGAACTATTTTTTTACGGACAAGTGAACTAGTTTACATACATAAGAAAATAGCCACTAAAAAAAGCAATCAGGTTAATGGGTTCTTAAAAGAAATATTTCGGACAAAACAGATAATTACGACACATAGGCTAATGCATGAAACACTCAGATGATAAAGGTGCTTATAAATAGATAAAGTACAACATCTAGACCTTCCTGGCACGCTTGATCATGACGCTGCGGCTGTCTGTGTACTCGTCGGTTACGGGAAGCAGACACGCCCTCATGTCCAAGATCTGCCTGTACATGTCGTAGCATGCGTATGCGTCCTTGGCCGCGTAGGTTATGTAGGCTAGATTCAGAGGTACCTCCCACGTGTTCAGGTCGTCTTCTTTCATGTTGGCGTATCAGGGGTCGATGATGGTCTCAGCGAGGTCAACCACAGAGTCCTTCTCCTGCCCGTTGCTGATGATCTTGTATTGCTTCTGGATGTCGACAAGCTTGTTGCACCAGATGGCCGAATCGTCGCATTCTTCCTTCTCTCCACCGTAGCGAAGGTGCAGTCGGCGCTGCCGATGAAACGGGCGAATGCTCCAGAACCTGGTGCAGCCATAGGACTGAGGCGAGGCAGAGCTTCACTGAGTCCGTATCGTTGGTGTACATCACATTCAACTCGGTGCAGCCATAGGACTGAACGGCGAACTCAAAGGGGAACTCCTTGCTGAAGTCCATATCCAGCAGGCTCACCCCTCGGATCGCCATTGGAGTCTCTTCGAGTGAACGAGTGTGTAGGCGGCGGCAGCAGTTCGTTTTTCAGCTCCTGGGGAACTGGATTCAACAGTAAGCTGAGTGTGTATAGGCGACAACAGTTACTACCCCTCCTTCGTCCGCTGCATGCCCGGCAGAAGATGCACCCTCGGCCACACGTCGGTTCATGAGCGGGTCTGTATTGGTACTGTAATAACAGGAGTTAGTGGTCACTTTTCTTAAATTTAATTAGCTTTAATAGAAATTTATACTTAAAACAAGCAATGCATTCGCTCGTTCTATCAGTGCCACAGGATCAACATGCACAACAATTAGAATTATTATTCTCAGGACGCACACAATCAGCACATTTGTCGCACTTTCACAAAGATAATACTACCAAGTTTGAACTGTTTGTTATGGTTGTTGTCCTCTGCATCATCATGTCGTGTTTCCCATCTTGCAAGATTCAGAACCAACAAATAAGATCCAAATAATAAGTACAACAAAGATGCCTACACATCTCATTGATTCCCAGCTTGCAAGATTCAGAACCAGCAAATAAGATTCAAATAATAAGTACAACAAAGATGCCTACACATCTCACTGATTCTCAGCTTGCAAGATTCAGAACCAACCCATTAGAGCCTTTTGATAAAGTGAATATCGGGATTAAATCCATCTTGGCTAGCCATGTCATACAATCGAAGTACTTGGCGAATGCTCTTGACCATCACAACATGTGTAGTTGAGTATTCCTGTTTGCATAGCACAAACCAGGAGAGCATGATTTCACTTTAATAGTGGCCTCCTTTCCTCAACCTGCACCTCCACTCGGATGAAGCCTGCCTTGAGTTCCATGATTCAATTCATGCGCCTTTTTCTGCAGTTCACCTAAAATGAAGCAAAGATTGCATCATTCAGCTAGCAAGAAGTACTTGCTCTCGTGAGCTGGCAGGTTCTTCTTTAGTAGTTGCACTAAAATTGAGGAACATTAAGGTTGGCTATCCGGCTCATGTAAGGTGCAACTATAATTTTGTTATCCTTTTGTGCAGTTCCACAAAAATAAAGTGCCATTGTGGTGACAGTGATGGCTCATCTTGCAAAGGCTAATAAATTGTTGCACGAGATTACCAGCAGAACTTGACAGATATTTTGGAAACTCCAATCACCATTTTGTGCAGTTCCACCAAAATTGAGAGATTTGCCCACGTGACATTTTAGTTGAACTGCACAAGACACTCATTCAAAAAAAAAAGTGTTTTGTGCAGTTCACCAAAAGGTCACAATAGAAACAAGGTGAAATGGATATCCCTATCTACACAAAAAGATAGAAAGTAAACAGTTGCTGGTCAATAAGAATATACGAAACATATACAAAATGAAAAGAAGCATATTAACTATGTTCATGGCAATCACGCAAGGACAGTAGAAATTTTAAAACTTCAGCAATGCTTCATGTTACCAGAAGCATTACGATCAACAGTGAGATTCCTCAAATATGTGATTACTTTAATGGTGGCATTGCTTGTTTACCAGACATAGTAAATCAACAGCAGCTAAAGAGTTGGTTTAAGGGCATGGGACCGTGGGGACACCAGGCCACTCAGCAGCGTAAAGGAGCAACTTACTTATCATACTAGGGAAAATAGCAGGAGTGCCATTTGTAACACAGTTTAATTGCATCTTATCACTGGAGGCATTACATTAACAATAACACTGGTTAGACATGTCCCTAAGGTAACAGTGTGATCGCTTCATTTTACATGCGCCCTTACATTAACAACAACAAAAGGTTGGTATAAGGACATGCGACAGTGGACGCATCAGCACAATGTACCTACAAGGAGGCATAAAGTGGTGATGCCGAGTTTGTTCATGCTATGTAAGGGCAGCAAACCTAATCCTGGAGACCTTGTACTATGTGAGGGTAGCAAATCTAATCCTGGAGATCTTTTACTATGTGAGGGTAGCAAATCTAATCCTGGAGACCTTTTACTATGCGAGGGCAGCAAATCTAATCCTGAGACCTTTTACTATGTGAGGGCAGCAAATCTAATCCTGAGACCTTTTACTATGTGAGGACAGAAAATCTAATCCTGGAGACCTTTTACTATGTGATGGCAGCAAATCTAATCCTGGACATACTCTGTTGACTTGTCCACCAGCCGCCACTTTCTATCCTTTTTTCAACCAATAATAGATCTGTTCCTTATCCAGTTTGTACTGCGTTTTCCCATTATTTCCCTTTTTCAACCAAGAGACCGATTGGGTATCCGGTCTCTACTACTTTCACCATATTATTTCCTCTTTGAATCAAGTCCTAGATTCATGCTACAACTTTCCCCCTTTCTTCATTGTTTGAAAAAAGCCCTAGATTCGAATGCATGAAGTAGCTTTACCTCTAATAATACTAAAAATTTAGGTGGCTTTAGAAGAGGTGATGGGAGTAGAAAAAGATGCACATGCAGACACATGGGGAGCTGGGGCAGTAGAGCAAGGCCGCTTTCGAAGAACTTATACCTGAGGGTCGCCGGGATGTCGGCAGCGGCAGGTCGAATCTGCGGACAATACGGCAGGGAGGAAGAAGGGTCGGAGGACCTCCCGAGCCGGCGCTGTGTCGGAGAGAACGGCACGGGTAGAGGATCGGGCCCCTCCGGCAGCTGTGGGTTTCCTCCCCCAGCGGCGATGACCGCGTGAACGATGCACCTTTTAGTCCTCTACACACACCGGCCGAAGGGATCCGACCAGATTTGTGACCAGCGGTGAGCAGAGAGCAAATGTCGCTACCGCTGTCTTGTTTATATCTGGAGAGGATGAGAGAATGGAGAGAGCAACCCTAGTAAAGCAAGCGCTTAGGCCCCTGCGTCCATATATAGTGGAGTGATTATCTTTTTTCTCTCCACAACAAGCGTTTCAATTTGTGTACGTGGCATTAAAGAAAAGAAACTCTCTATTTAAGGTGACTACTGTACGACTCCTACTTACTACAGTATTGTTCACTTGTGCTCCCCACCCCTCCATTCATTGAACAAACATACAGTACTTACTATATTTATATAGAACGAACAAGCTCAAACTATTTTCGCGTAGTTAAAAGTTGAGGGCGGGGCTTTTCCTGGGCAGTACGCATGGCAGTTTTCGGGTAGGCGGTTTGACAGAGAGGCGAGGAGGGTGAGCGAGTGGGGCTATGCGATTTGACGGCGCAGTACTGCTGGAAAGACTTGTGATATGACCACTCACTATAGTCATGAATTACTGGCGCTCCGACCGGGGTGATGCCCCCCTTCCGTTCCGCGCTCTAATCTGGTGCATGACACGTCGACCCGGATGCTAGCTCTCCCACATGTCGGAGTAGTAAGAAGGAACAAAGAATGATGCGGTATATACTAGTACTATACTACTCCCTCCATTCCTAAATATAAGTCTTTTGAGAGATTTCACTATGGACCACATACGGAGAAAAATGAGTGAATCTACACATAAAATGCATCTATATACATTCGTATGTGGTCCACGGTGAAATATCTACGAAGACTTATATTTAGGAACGGAGGGAGTACTACTCAGGTCGGAGG
This sequence comes from Triticum monococcum, assembly GCA_034509565.1. Taxonomy (NCBI): domain Eukaryota; kingdom Viridiplantae; phylum Streptophyta; class Magnoliopsida; order Poales; family Poaceae; genus Triticum; species Triticum monococcum. The sequence goes on along the minus strand of CM067843.1, from coordinate 743,858,930 downwards.
AGTGCGAACCACGTAGCCCAGTGAACCAGCAGTGCGAACCACGGTAGCCCAGTGAACCAACAGTAGAAAACAATGTGGTGATATGGCCATAAAAAACAATGTGCTACGGTCCACACTGTAGCAAGTACAGTAACACTCCTCTTTGTTTGGATCCCTGAGTTAGAGCTAGTTTGGGTTGAAATAGCCTCAAATTATCGAAACAAGAGGGGTTAGTTTGAGCTAGTTTTCTCTAACCCAGCTAAAAAAACTAGCTCGGTGGAGAGGTTCTAATTGGGTTAGTTATCCTCGGGCCCACTAGAAGAGAACTAAAAAAATCTACCCTGCCCGCACCAGATCGCTCCCCCACCTATCACATGACTCCTCTCTGTTCCCCATAGGGTCGCTCACCCTCTCTCTCCTCCGGGTGCCCTCTCCTTCTGGCCTCCGCCGCCCTACTCCGGCCGCCCTCTCCCTCTGGCCTTTGAAGGTCGCCCGGCTCCCCCTTCACCAGTCGTTTTTCTCCCTCTTTCGTGCATGGCGGTGGCACATCTACCAGGGAGGTCGTGAGAGGGGTGATTTTGTTCGTTCCTTCTCTGTCTCACGGCCATATCAGTGATCTTGCTTGCTCTAGCGCTAATTATGATTTGGAAAGTAGATCCTGATCAAACATGGTATAGATTTGTGGTGCACGCATGGAATTGTTTGATGCTGCTTGAGGAGGTAATAAATCTTTCTAGAGGCCCAAGGATTCAGGTCACCTTTCTAGGTATTTCAATTTCAGGCTAGCATTATTTCTAGAGGCCCAAAGATTCAGTTCACCTTTCTAGGTATTTCAATTTCTGGCTTGCATTATTTCTAGAGGCCCAAAGATTCAGTTCACCTTTCTAGGTATTTCAGTTTCAGGCTTGCATTATTTCTAGAGGCCCAAAGATTCAGTTCACCTTTCTAGGTATTTTAGTTACAGGCTTGCATTATTTCTAGAGGCCCAAAGATTAAGTTCCCAGTCGGCGGCAAGCGGCCCTGCTACCCATGCCGGTGTCGACCTCAACTCGCAAGGGCCAGCGTCGGAGGGGTTCCCGGGGCTTGGTCTCTACAGAGCCTTCCTCCAGAGCGACAATGGAGAGCTCCTCCCTCGGTGCGTGAGGGGCTCTGGGCTCCCTCCCTATCGTGAATGACTTCCGTGATGAGTTAGCTCATTCTTTGTTTCATGAAGTGTTTTTTTATTTTGTGAAGCTTCATTGACAACTTGTATGTTTAAGTGGGATATCTCATTTGTATGGACAAAGTAAAAATTATCATGTTTTGCATGCTTGATTTGTATAAATGGTTCGTTTATGTCAATTGTGAGCGGGAGGAGGCCACAGAAGAGCCGGCCACACCAAGAGGGTGCTTGGATCCAAGGGACTTATTTTAGTCTGACTAAAAATAGTCTCTTTAAGAGGCTAAAAGTTCCAAGCACCCCTGACTAAAGAGGGGCTAAAACTAGTCTTGAGACTAAAAAAATTTAGTCAGGGGTACCCCTACTAAAATGTGGATTAGTCATCTCTCTCCTCATTTAACTCCTCTCCTTTAACACAGGCGAGTTCTGGATTGGAGGGTTTGGAGGATAATAAATGCGCATTAACTTGATTTTAGTCTCTTTAATAGTTGGATCCAAGCATGGGTGAGGTTAGCAAGTTTTAGTCTCACTACTTTTAGTCATGGAACTAAAACGTATCCAAGCACCCTCCAAATCCGGCAGGAAATAGGGTCCAAAGTAGTCAAATGATTGAGATAGAGCATTTATTGTCAATCTAACCCTGCCATCCATACACAGAGTTAGTTCAGGGTTAGAATCTAACTCTAACCTCTAACTAAGTTAGAGTTCTCCTCATCTCGGTTCATCGCCATCATACTTTCCCCATTCCTGTGTTTTCAGTATCCTGCGAATCAAAGAGGCCCTTTTTTTGCGGGAAAAATCAAAGAGGCCCTTAGACTGGTTTCGGTCCGGTCATTTTTTATAAACGTGTTATGTCCAAAATTTAATGAACGTGCTCCGGTTTCCACGAAAATAATCCAATTTTATGTAGTAATTCATTCATTTATTTATTCTTCTGCGGGGGGTTTGCATGAAATTCATGAGGTCTGAAATGTAAAGTACCCCGGCATATGCTCCGAGTGGTGCATGCACTACGACCCAGATGCTCTATGTCCCACATGTCGGCGAATGGGAGCACGTGGAAATAGCCTAGGAGTACATATAGGAGGATAAATGCGTGAAATAATATGTACTGTGAAAGCCGCGGTTCGAAAAGGAGACCTAAAGTGATGAGAGCTATAGGTCGCACGCACCCAACTAGTGGTACTAGACATCTATCTATCTATCTATACCTATACTAATTATGGACTTTCCAGAAATTCTCACTTTAATCAGAAATTAGGAACCGTTAATCTGATGGGACCGAGTTATAACAGTGTAGATTAATCCTTATAATCCTGGACAAAAAAAACTCAAAAAAACTAGCACGTATCTCTCCAACCAAAAAGAAACTCTTACATAAGCTAAAAAAAACTCTCACATATCTCTCCCACGACCCAATTCTCTCAGTCTTTCACATATCTCCATCTCAAAAAAATATGTCTCTCACGTATCTCTACAAAAATCTCTCCCAATCTCTCATGTATCCCTCCAATAAGAAAACAAAAATACTTCTAAAAATCTCTCACGCACCTCTCTCTCCAATGGGAAAAAACTCACGTACGTATCTCTCTCCCACAACTCAATTCTTCCAATCTCTCACATATCTCCATCTAAAAAAACAATCACTCCCGTATCTATCTCAAACTCTCACAGAAAAAATCTCGCCAGCTCCATCCGTATTGCACGTGGGTTCCCCTGGCTCCTCTCGATGTGGTCCTAAAATTGCGAGATCCATTGATACTAAATTGAAGGTCGATTGTGCAGCGGCCTATGGCGCAGGGCGAGAAAGAAGGAATGATCTGCTACATGACTGCAGATTTCTCAGGTAGCCAAGCCCTTATCTATCCGTACTAGAAATAGATCTGTTTATAGGGTGTGATCAGGATTGAAGTGGCTAGATCTTCCTTTTTCATCTCTCAATATATTTGGATGATCATATCAGTGATGTTCCCAATGGACATGATTTGGTTTCTTTACTAATATGATGAGATTAATTACAGTCATAGAGATTCATGCCGTGATGTTATGCATGTACGTTTGGAACTCCTTTCTACCTTATATGCTTCATCCTTAGGATCTGCTTCCTCCACTAGTAGAAAACGGAGCTTTAAAACCGGTTTGTAAGAGCCTTTAGTGCTGGTCCGGTTCCATAACCGGCACTAATTGGTGGGCACTAAAGCCCCCCCCCTCTTTAGTACCGGTTCGGCACGAACCGGCGCTAAAGTGCCACCACGTGGCGTGAGCTCGTGCCCTGGTAGTACTAAAGGTTTTTTTTATTTTTTTTGAAAATTTTGGAATTTTTTTATTTTTATTTTTCTAAATTATTTGGTGATTTAGTCTTTGATCACCTCTCTTAACTGCTCAAGTGTGGATCACTCATTCCAAATCATCTAACTTCCCGACCAGTCACCCATCCCTCTCACTACTTCAGCCCGAGCACGCTTAACTTTCGGATTCTATTCTCCTCCGTTTCCAAGTCTGCACTTGTTGTTTTCCTGCCAATACTAAGATGCCAATCCTATTAACCCTCAGGTGTTTAGCTTGAGCATGAAGTCACACATTTCACTGTTTGAGTTTGAAACTATTATTCTAAAAAACAGTAATTATTTAGTAATACTAATATTTCTTGAATAAGTTTGACTATAGTTTGACCAGATTTGACCAAAATTCAAAAAATTGAAATAATTATTTAGTAACACTAATATTCTTGAATAATTATGTAGTAACATTAATACTTCTTGAATAAGTAGTTTGACCAGATTTAACAAATTGTTTTAAAAAAACTTAAATTTGACCATATCTTTTTTTCTTTTTGGAATTTTAGGATTCTAAAAAATTGCAAACAGGCCGTAGGCGGTCTCCATCGGATGCGGATTTTCGTGCTGAATTTTTTGATATATTATACGTTTTTTTCCGACATCGTATGCAAAAGTTATAGCCGCTTTACATTTTCCCTACACTTTTTGCAAAACATGTTCAAATTTAAGTTTTTCAAATTTTCCTAACTAGTAGATGTAGTAATATAACTACCTCTCGAAGGATTTTATTTTTTGAAGTTTTTATCATTTTCTTTTGATTTTTTCAGAACTGAAATGGCGACACACGAGGGGGGGGGGGGGGGGTAGAGTTTGAAAATTGCCCTATAGTGCCGATTTGTGTCACAAACCGGTACTATAGGTCAGACCCCTTTAGTACCGGTTCGTGGCGCAAACCGGTACTAAATGTTAGCCCTTTAGTATCGGTTTGTGACACGAACCGGTACTAAAGGTGATCATGGGGCCCCTGCCTGACGCCAGTCTGCCATCACCCCTTTAGTACCGATTCGGGGCACGAACCGGTACTAAAGGTTCAACACGAACCGGCATTAATGCATGGCCGTTCGAATCGGCACTAATGGTACCATTAGTGCCGGCTCAAATTCAAACCGGCACTAATGTGCTTCACGTTTGACCCTTTTTCTACTAGTGCTCTGTCCCTCCAAAGGAAAAAAGAACCCCACGATTGATTCAGGTGCGCAGCTTCTCTCAGTTCCATAACCCTGCCATGCGATGGATGAACTTCCCTATCAAAAGATCGGACATGGACGGAATAAACCTCCAACTACGTTACTCCTCCCAGCATAACGGAATAAGTTTTTCCCGTATGACCCTGTTCTTTGGTTAGTTCTAACTATCAGTCCTTCATCTATTATTGGGTCTGCTAGCTATGTGTATGAGGTATTGTGTGAACAAAAGACCCATTGTCATGGTCCAGACAATCGAGACGTCCAACTGTAATTAACAATTTTAAATCAGACCATGCTACGCATATGATGCCTTATCCTTCACTGGCGCGGAGTCGACCATTCTGAGGTTGTTCAAGTCGCACATATATTTTCTATTATATTTGCTCTTTCCAGCGCGTCATTCATTTCTGACCCCTGTATAATATAGGTCAGCATATATGTGTTATGGATCGGACAAAACTTTTACTATGGCTACCCTGTGGACAAGGATCAACACACAATATGGTGAGTATCAATGCTTGATATGGTGCATGTTCGTACTTAATATTGGATAAGAAAATTACAATTTTTTGTTTTAGTGAGTCTACTTTGACTATGAAATAACGAATTATCTGTAGAAGAATTTCTTGGATAGGAATTGTTTTAACAATGCATGTCTCCAACTATATTAATGGTTGTAGAAAATCATGATTTATATTTGCATTTGAACTATGAGCTGTTGCAAATTTATGATTGGAATGATTGGGCCCTCTGAACGTTCCCCTATTAACTAAGCGATCAAGGTTTGTTTGTTCAATAATCGCAAAATATTTTGACATGTAGTACTTACTGAGATAGAAGTAAATTTGTGACCTAAGGCCATGATCGATGTAGTATATATACAGTATCTACGAACCAGCTTTTCAATTTATACATATTCCATGTGGTTCATGTGCATGCAATAGAATTCCTTTAAATGTAAGGTTCATTGCTATTCAAATAAAGCACATTCGATGTTGTGACTTTCTTCAACTACCAAACCTATCAGGTTGTTGGTTTTTTTAATCCGCACTTATTGGTTCTATCATTGCCTGGGTTTTCAACTTGCAACATTCGACATGAAGTTTCAAGCATATCAAATATCTGAGAATATTGTTCTTATTATTTTAACTGAAATAAGTTAATTTACAGGAGAAATAGTTTCGATCGATAAGAAAAACATATTAGCTTCGCACTCTGTAGTTCATGTAATTCAATGTTTTCATAGATGACTATAGTATGTAAAAATACTAATATTTTGAATTAGTGAACATATATAATACCAAGCATATACAAATACAGAGTAGACCTGAGAAAGTAAGTAATATATATATATATATACATATATATATATATATATATATATATATATATATATATATATAAGGCTACTTTGTACGCTTTTGAAATAAGATAAAAGAATTATTTCAAACTTCCTCAAACCTATAAAGGATAAAATGGTATAAAGAGTTAATATCAAGTTATCCCAACACATACTATTTTTGGGTATCACCTAATAACTATTGTATTTCCATCCAACTAAGTCCTTTGTTGAAATACATTCTCCTATGAATGCCCATCCGAAAATCCTTTATGACTTATTAGAATGAAAAATATTAGATGGCACGTCCCAATATAAATCTAGACAACAAACGACTTTATGTCATATAAATTATATGTAATATTAAATAACTAGGCCGTGCGAATGCACGGGTTGGTGACTAGTACGACTATTTTTTCCCTCAAAAAAGAAAAAAAAAAGAGGCACGAGTGCTCAGTACTCCTATTCTATAAACACGAGTCCCATCTGACAACGGCGTCCGTGCTACAGCCAGCTCTCCTCCCTCGTTTCTCTTCTAATTCTAAACTCGGCCGACGCCCGGTGGGCGGGGTGGGTTTGCTCAACTGCGGCCCCACCTCACAGTGAAAACGTTACGACTAGAATAAAAATGCCATATACTCCCTCCGTTCATAAATATAAGCCTTTTTAGATACTATTTCAAATGGAATACATCATACAGATGTATGTAGACATAGTTTAGAGTGTAGATTCACTCATTTTGCTCCGTATGTAGTAGTCACTTGCTGGAATCTTTATAAAGACTTATATTTGGGAACGGAGGGAGAAGACGTATAGTAAAATCAAGCTTCTCCTCGTTGTACGAGTTGACGCGACACATCGTAGCACTGGCCCCACATGCTTGCCTCTAAACTTGGCTGAAAGACCCGTAGTGTACAATATATTTGCTGCAACTTCTAACATTTACCCACCACAAATTAAAATATATGTGGCTGTATGGATCGTTCTGATGCAGAGGCCGGGGAGTCCCCCCTTTTTGAAAAAAAACAAATTAAAATATATATTCCTGTCTTGACCAGATAAGCGTGCAAACTACAATCACCAGGGTGTCTGGTAGGGCCAGAAGACTATTTTTTTTAAAACTTCGAGACGGCCACATAGCATGGAGCCGACCCCAACGATTTTAAGCTTACAAGCACGGTACACGCTATCCTAGACTAATCTACACATGAAACTGCCACACGAGCGTCCGGGCTGCGCTTGGCTCTTCGCCTCTTCGGGAAGTCGAATAATGATGGAGTACTAATGCACCGAAGGAGTACTACAGTACATTTCTGGCCATCTGACACCGATTGAACTGCTGCATGTCCACCGCGTGCGGGAGGGAGAGCGTGTAGCGAAAGCTTCTCCTAGTCTTGCCCGCCACCACGCTCATGGGCGAGGGAGGGACGCTCCTGCCTTTGCGTGTATGACAGGTGGGCCTGACAGGTGTGTGGCCAACTTGTCATATAGCCAAAGGCAGGTGCAGTTAAGTCCGCGAGGGAGAGGATAATCAAACTTCTCGTTGATGTACGAGTTGACGCGACACATCAAAGCACCGCACTCAATATATTTCAATAATTTGCGTTTATCGATGCATTAATTACAACACATGCATGCATGCCGTGACTCTCCTTTTGACACTTGCATGTGTTGCTTTAATGCACCTTGAAGTAGTATAAAATATGTGACGGTAAAACTTTGTAATACCCCGGCCCAAGTCGAGAGATGGTTGTGCACGAGGAGGGCGAGATCATGCAGACCGAACAGGACCCGGCGGTGGAGCACTCTAAGGTCTCGATGGACAGCACCGTGCTCCACTGCCCCTTGTGCCTCCGCCCCTTGACGCCTCCAGTGTATGAGGTTCGAATACACCTCGTCCGTTCGGATGATTGAGCAAGGTGCAGGTATCTTGATTGATGTGCTGTTCGATTGATTTCTGCAGTGCAAGGGAGGGCACCTGGCCTGTGCGGACTGCCGCGTCGAGCGCCCCGGGAACCAGCGGTAGTGCCAGAAGTGCGAGTGCGGCGGTGGCTTCGACGTGCGGAACACGGCGGTGGACTCCGTCCTTTCGTCGGTGAGGGTGGAGTGCCCACACGAAGGCTGTGGGCTCTACGTCACTTACCACAAGCTCGCCGATCACCAGAGCGTGTGTCCGCTCGCGCCCTGCAAATGCCCCGTGCCCGTCTGTGGCTATGAAGGCCCACCGCCGGCGCTCTACCACCACATCAGCACCGCGCATCCCATGCCCGTGCATAGGATCCAGTACGGCAAGGTGCTCGAGCTGCAAGTGCCACTGTCGGAGCCACGACTCTTGCTGTTCGCGGAGGAGGACCGCCGCGCGTTTTTCTTGGTCGGCGGTGTGCTCGACATCAGCGTGCCTATCGTCGTGTCGGTCGTCTGCATCAGAGCGGGGGCGTCCCCACTGCCACACTACGTGGCCAAGCTGTGGGCGAACGGCCCGCCGGAGGAGCCCAAAGGCACGACAGACGCCGTCAAGGTGGAAATGGAAGTGACAAGCAGCAAGGATCCCGGCAACGTCGACGTGCAGGAGCTGACCTTCTTGACAGTTCCACCCAAGCTGCTGGCCGGGGCTAAGCTTGTGTCCCTCCACATTCAGATTGACAAGCTCACGTCCTAAATGTTTCTACAGTGCCTTCTGTTTATCTTAGTAATATGCTAATATAGGGATTACCTTGGTCTACTTTAGCTTAAGAAATGGTGGGTTTTGGTGGCGATAAAAAAATATGTTTATCAATGCATTAATTGCAATGCATGCATGCATAAAGTACATGCATTGGTCAATTTTCTCTTAATACTTGCATGCAATGATTTAATGCACCTTGGAATCTGAACATGTGTTGGGGAACAACCAAATTGAGCCTTATAAAATGGAAAAACTAAAATTTTGAGATAAGCCCTATAAAACCGGAAAGGAGAGAGTAGAAAAAGAAGTACTCCATCCGGGAATAGTGCCGCACTTCGAAACTTGAACCGTCAATAAATTTTGAGCTTGCGTCTCGTCACATTCCAAATTACTCCACGCTATATTGAATTACAAACCTGTTCACACCGATCACAACCTAAACGGTTTCCCACTTAGGAGCGTATTAGTACTCGGTTATAAATATAGTATGCCAAGATGACTGCGCATTCCTCCTCAACTCCTCATCCACAAAGACAAACAAGCCATTCAACATCCTTCCCTTGCGTCTGCCATGGCCAGTGTGAGTTCTGGGTCGAGAGATTGCCACCAGGGAGAAGTGAGCATGGAAGCGGAAGCACGAGAGATGTCCCGCCTTGCTGCGAGACCAGCCTACATGTCCAGCCGCGCGGAAGTAGCAGCACAGAGGTCCCACCGCGCCGCTGAAGCAGCACGGAGGTCCCACCACGCCGTCGATGTAGCAGACTGGTCCGGCCGCGCCGCGGAAGCAGCAGAGATGTCCCGCCACGCCATGAATGCAGCAGAGATGTCCCGCCGCGCCGCGGCGGCCTGGGAAAATTTCTCGCGGGCAGGCGACGACTGTTACAGGCGCATGCATGTGATCGTCCATAGCCAGATGGAGTAGATCTCCGGCTGGGCGAGGTTGCAGGACGACATGAAAGCCTCGTTTGAATAGGCTATCAACGTACTAAGGGAGGGCAATGAGAGGCTCTGGGCCGAGCGCGACCTACTGAGGGAGAAGATCATCCGAAGTGCAGACCAGCAAGAGGAGACCAGTGCCTTGTTGAAGAGGACCGACATCATCGTCAAGAAACTTATGGATGAGAATGACATGCTCCGCAACGAGCGCCAAAGGCTGGTGGAGGAATCCGTGGATGTTCTCAAGCAGCGTCTTGAGGACACGAAAGAGCTCATCGCCGCTCGCCGCAGAGACTAGTTCCCGCGACCTGCAGCAACGCATCAAGAAAGTAGAGATCAGCGAGCCAGATCCTTGTCTTCCTTCTTCTTTTTCCCTTGTGTATTTCTGGCGTAGTCGCATGTGGCTTTTTTAATTATCTTTCTTATTATGTAAGACAATTAATCGTCCTTATCTTTCTATGGAAGATCAATGTTGCGAGGCTAGAATGAAGAAAACTCTTGCTGTGGCGACCCTGGCGTTGCTGTTCTTCTAGTTGCTGCTGGGCTTCCTTCAGTTTCCTGGTTTCTTTTGATGTAATAATCGGTTTAGGATGGTTGTGAAATGTTGGGTTCTAGCGCGGATGTTTGGCCTTTGTTGGCCTCTTGGGATGTTGCGATTTCAATCTGGTAGCTTTTAGTCCTTCATGTTAGGCTGGAGTTGTGCTGAACTTCTTGTGAATTGTGGTGGTTTTCAGTAATGAAAATCGGAAGGGACAAGCCCTTCTTTGATAAAAAAAATAATCGTCCTTTATTCATCAGTCTTGCTATAAGTCGCTGTAGATGCTATATAGGTCCGTCGGATCTTACATCAAGATCCGTGCTTACAGATTTTCTTTTTTCTCTCTTAAATCTCAGTCGAGTGAGACATAGCCACGCCATTAAACAGAGGCTCGGGCGCCATTAATGGAGACCTTGGGAGAGAGGTGGACGGCAGATGGAGGCCAAAGGGCTCTCCTCTCGATAAGCACGCGCAGGGGTCTGATCGCACGCCTCTCGTACTCAAATAGCTACCCTGCACGGCGCCTCCTAGCTAATAAAAAATGGGGACGCGTGGCGGCACGTAAATGGTACTAGTAAGTAGAACGCCCACGGTTTCAACAATACTTGTGTTTCCGATTGTAACGTGACAACACTTGTTCCAAAATGACTTTGTTGATTGTTAATGTGTGCGCCTTCGCAAATTGGACTGCAAATTTATCACAGCATGTTGGTGCCATGAAATGGCACCAAGCCAAGTTTCATTATTTTCATGCGTGTTTTGGATTTATAGGAATTAAAAAACTAAGTTTCTCAATGTTTCCAACACAGCCACGACGCCCAGAATTTTGAATTTCATTCCTATTTCTTGCATGTAACCTAGAAATTTACCCGAGGACACACATGTGATTTTTCAGCCAACTTTGGTGCACTGGAACATGTGCTTGTATTTCAAATTTGAATTATGCACACAAAGGTGACACGTTCCCTCCCAGAACCACGAGCCTTCTTGAGAGAAGCTCCGATTTGCAAGAAGCTTATACCAAAATTTGTTCCTATTCGGCCAATTTTTTTTACCATGGCATGGTACTACCATGACATGACACCATGCCAAGTTTCATGATTTTAAAACCAAGTTTCTCAATGTTCTCAACCGAGCCACGATGCCCAGATGTTTGAATTTTATTCTCATTTTTTGCATGGGACCTACTCCCTCCTTTCATCTATATAGGGCCTAATGTGTTTTTCAAGACAGCCTTTGACTATTGACAAGATTAATAGCACATGAGATGTATACTATGAAAATTATATTATTGGAAGCTCATTTGACATACAAATTTGAAGGTATGCTTTGTGTAAGTTGCATGTCATATATTATAGCTCTAACGTTTGGTCAAAGTTAGCTTCAAAAAACGCATTAGGACCTATATAGATGGAAGGAGGGAGTAGAAATTCACCCGAGGACATAAATGTGATTTTTCAAACAACTTTGGTGCACGGGAGCATGTGCTTGTAGTTCAAATTTGAATTATGCACATTAAATGACCGAAAACTCAATTAATGTGTAAATAAGGCCAAATGAAGCCGGAATAATTCCAAAATTTAACAGGGCACTCATGTAGTTCTATGTTGCCTTTGTAAATAAAGACAAGGGGGACAACGTATATCGTTTCACACTCAAAGGTGGCACGTTCCCTCTCAGAACCACGAGCCTTCTTGAGAGAAGCTTGGGTTTGCAAGAAGCTTATACCAAAATCTGTTCCTATTCGGCCAATTTTTTTACCACAACATGGTAGTACCATGACATGACATCCATGCCAAGTTTCATGATTTTCAGACGTGTTTTGGATTTACAAGAATTTTAAAACCAAGTTTCTCAATGTTCTTGGCCGAGCCACGCTGCCCAGATGTTTTAATTTTATTCTCATTTATTGCATGGGACTTAGAAATTCACCCAAGGATACAAATGTGATTTTTCAACCAACTTTGGTGCACGAGAGCATGTGCTTGTAGTTCAAATTTGAATTATGCACATTAAATGACCAGAAACTCAATTAATGTATAAAAAACGACAAACGAACCCGGAATACTTCCAAAATTTAACAGGGCACTAATGTACGTAGTTCTATGTTGCCTTTGTTAAGAAACTCAAGGGGGGCAGCGTATATCGTTTCACACTCAAAGGTGGCACGTTCCCTCTTAGAACCACGAGCTTCCAAATCGGCCCAATTTTTTACCACAACATGTTAGTGCCATGACATGAAACCATGCCAAGTTTCATGATTTCCAGGCGAGTTTTGGATTTACATGAATTTAAAATCAAAGTTTCTCGATGTTCTCGGTCGAGTCATCACGCCCAGATGTTTGAATTTCATTCTCATTTATTCCATGGGACCTAGAAATTCAACCAAGGACACACATGTGATTTTTAACCCACTTTGGTGCACCGGAGCATGTGCATGCAATTCATATTTATATTATGCACATTAAAAGTCCAGAAACTCAATTAATGTATAAAAGGGCCAAATGAACCCGAAATAATTCCAAAATTTAATAGGGCACTCATATAGTTCTATGTTGCCTCTATAAATAAAATCAGGGGGGGAGGCATCGTATATCGATTCGCACACAAAGGTGACACGTTCCCTCTCGGAACCACGAGGCTTGTTGAGAGAATCTCCGGTTTTGCAAGAGGCTTATACCAAAACTTGTCCCAATTCAGCCAAAAATTATACGTATGAAAACAGGGTTTAGATTATCCCAAACATCTCGCTACCTAGACCAATAATGTACTATGATTTGAATTCAACATAAAATGGATACAAATATTTGAATTGGAGAGCGTATGGTACATGTAGTTCATAGTGAAATATGATTACTGCTATATGTATGTTTTTTGTTATCAAGATAATATTTAAATTATTGTATAACTTGACAACAATCGTATTCAAATAAGGAAAATTGATTCAAATTTAGTCCACATGGTAGACGACAATATATATGTTCACATGGTGGAGTAAAATGTTCATATATGATGGAAGATCAAAATGTACGATTACATCAATTATAAACCACAAGGTCACCTAACGATATATTCGAATTCAACATAACCTGGATTCAAAAATTGAAATTCGAGACCATGGCATTTGTAATCATATAAAAGGGGACATTACTGTTTCTTTGGTGGGAATTGATTTGTTTTTTGTTGTTGTTGAGGGAAGTGCGAATCGATTTGGTACTGTGCAGGGTAATCTTGTTCTCCCGATTTTTTTACATTTTTCTTGTAGTTTTTTCAATGGCATCTATAGCAATATAGTAAAAGGGGACATGACTCTCTTGTGTCTTGTATGAATTGTTTTTTTACACGTTAAGTTTGTTATGCCGAACAAGGAATCCGCACCTTGTTATCCCGAAATTTCAAAGCTCGGGTATCTTTTGTCTCACCTGCTTTGAAACTCTTGCTTCTTCAACCCGCACCGCGGCTTGTTTTCCTGAAATTTGGACGCGCGCGAGAACTCCCTCCTCATCCGAAATCGCTCCCGCAGCCCAAACACGCGAAATCCCCCTCCTACCCCTCAGCCGGAAATGAAGCTCCACGTCGTGGTGTCAAAACCGGTGGGGGTACGCTCGTAACTTACCCTACATTTCGGACAAGCGCGTCCCTAAGCTTGGCTCCCCCTCCCCCTTCGCCCCCCCCCATTCGTACACCGAGGCCGCCAAAACCTACGAAACCCCACGCTCCTCCGTCGCCCTCCCGACCGCCGCCCAGCCGGAGACTCTTCCCCGACTACGTCGTCCACCGCAACAGCTCGCCGTCCCTCATCCACTACACCGGATGAGGATCCGTTGTCGATCTCGTTGTCCCGCCGGATCAGCCGCCCCGTCCTCCACCTCCAAGGAGCTGCCCCGACGTTTGCCTCGTCTATCGCGCCACCTCAATCACCACAGCGCCGTCTTGACCTGCCCCACCGGAACCGCAGCACCCTCACCAATTCCTCCGATGAAGCCGAGGCCAACTCAGCGCCACCAAGGAGGTTCTGCACTCACCGCTGCATTTTATCTTTTATTCGATCTCACGGGGCTGCCGGTGCTCGATACCAAGCAGACATGGCGTGTCTCCATCGACGGCACCGTCGCCGGCCACATCATCCACGGCGTCTCTCCCCCATGTCGTTGCTTCCTCGGCGACGACTTCCACAACGGCACTAGCTGCAGCTGCTCCGGCTCTCACTTGCGCTGCGGCTCTGTTCTTGCTGTCGATCGCGCTGCTGCACTGCTCCTGCTTTCGTTCGTGCTACTGCTCTGCTCTTGCTCTCGCTTGCGCTGCTGCTGCTGCACGACCTCCGACAGCTACAGGAGCTGCTGCTTTAGCACTCGCTCGCGGTGCTACTGCACGACTTGCTCTCTGCTAGTGCGTTCCCCGCTCATGCGTCTGCTGATTTAGATCACTGCTTCTCTGCTACTAGTGGTCGAACGCCTAAACATCTGTTGCAATGCTCTGTTACTAGTTCAATCAGTTTCGACAGTAAAATTCAGTTTCGACTGTGAAGTTCATTTTCTTCAGTTAAGTTCAGAGTGAACAGTACTTACAACATCTATCGGAGCGGCCGTGGCGCGGCTGATGTGTTTTACATCTAGCACTTTTTGGTGATGTATTTTACATCATCTATTGCAGATGATATTAGGGTCCCACTTCAGATTAACGTTGTCTGTCTTGTCATGCTTCAGCCTCGCGCCGTACACCTTAGCGGAGCTGCTCCAATGACGGAACCGTCCATCACAGCGGAGCAGTACCCTCGGCGCCGTTTCCAGAGGCCTCGGATCTTCTTCCCCTCCTCTGACAGTCACACCAGCATCATCACCATCCTCCACGTCCAACCCAATGATGCTGAGGTCCACAAGGCTATGCCAAAGAGGTTGTACACTCGTCACATCACTTTGTTTCTCCATTCCTCTGTTCTTCCAATTCATGTGAGCCAAACACACAGGTTGACTGAAATCCTATGTTTCCAAATGCTCTGTTTTGCACGTGCATTCCTATCCTATTCCTGTGTTTTCCTGTCCCTGCGTTTATAGAATCCTCCAATTCTAAGGAGCCTTACAGATTTACCTCATTTTCAGATAGGCGTCAAAGAAAACTCTATGTGTTATGTCCTGCTCCTGCCGTGCCGTCATCCACCCCACGTGAGGTGCACCATCGATAGAAGCGTTCACTGTAGCAGAGATCCCCCTTGCAGACTTCCTTTCGCCGCCTCAGATCATCTTCCCCGTTGCCGGCAGCCACGCCAACCGCATTACCATCACCGACTTAGCAGATGAACCTAAGGACTACACAGTTCCAGAAGAGAGGTCGCAGTCTTTCGTGTTTGCTTACGTTATACATCGGTTATTATTACCAGCTACTTTATCATTCAATCTTGAGTTTTGAATTGCCCATGGGTCTCATATCAAGCCAGCAGCGAATAGTATCTGTCTACTATCTGGTTCATCTGGGGTCTTCTATGTGGTTCATGTTGGGTGGGCAACAAACCATAGATGATCCATTGTCTATCTTTTTAAACTGAAGCTATAATCTACCTGCTATCATTAGTTTTGGATCCATCCACTCGTTTGCTACCATCAGTCTTGATTTTTGCATGCACCCCTTAGGCCTTACAAAATCTAACTATTTTTTTATTATGCATGTCAGATATTGTACACAATCGTATTGAACATGTAGAGAAAAAGAGAAGACCGTTGCGTGCGAATATAATGTCATGCAGACGCCGCTCCATGGTGGGCGAAGTGCCCCCCTCCTGCATTTCCAGATTGTATTCCAGAGGAAGATAACTGTTCTGATGGAGATTCAGAAGGAGCCGACCACGCCTGTTACCACCTGAGGTGTTTGCTCTAACCTGGCATGCTAATGTTGGTCATATCATGCATATGGTGCCTTGCATTGCTTACATTATACATCTTATATGTCATCAGCTTAGTTTAGATTTGCTTTGTGTGAATGCAACCTGTTTGGTTTCTATATCATACTCCCACCATTCCTAAATATTTGTCTTTTTAGAGATTTCAACAAGTGACTACATACGGAACAAAATGAGTGAATCTACACTCTAAAATATATCTTTATACATCTGTATGTGGTAATCCATTTGAAATCTCTAAAAAGACAAATATTTAGGAACGGAGGGAGTATATGGGAATTATGCAATGCCATCTTCTTTAGCCAGGCATCATATACGTGAATCATGCAATGCCATCCTGTTTAGCCAGTCATCGTATATGTGAATTGTATCGTGCCATATTTTTTCCATAATGTATTCCATTTGTCAACAATATTTATACATTCTTCTGGAGTGAAAACAAGGTCTTCTGAGTAGTCAGTGCTACCTGTCGATGCAGATTTCTTGCTGGTTATAGATAGCTCCTCAGAGGAGGATTCAGAGAGAGATGACCAGTCTTATCCCCCCCCCCTGAGGTGCATGCTCTAACTTGGCTGGGTTATATTGCTCATATCTTGCATATCTTGCATTGCCATGCCATCTGCTCAGATTAGACATGCTTTGTGTGAATGCCTCCAGTTTGCTTTCTATATCAGGTATGTGAATTATGCAATGCCATGTTTTTCAGCCAGTTATCATATATGTGAATTATGCACCGCCATGGAGCCAGGCATCATATATGTGAATTATCTCATGCCATCTTTTTTTCATTACGTATTCCATTTGTTGACAATCTGTGTATATTGAACTACTCTTCATGTGTATCAGCCATTTGAGCCGGTTATGGAAAAATCTGGAGTGAAAACTAGGTCTTCAGAGCAGGCAATGGTACCTGTTGAAGCATATATCTCAATGGTTACAGGGAGCTCCTCAGAGGAGGATTCAGAGACAGATGACCTGTCCTATATCCCACCTGAGGTGTATGCTCTAAGTTGCAATGTTTATATTTCTCATATGATGCATATGGTGTCTTGCATTGCTTAGTTTAGACATCATATTCACACTATTGAATTCTATCTGCTTAGTTTAGCGATCATACATGTGAGTGCCAGCTGCTTAGTATATGAATCAATTATGTCAATTATATCATGCCATCCTGTATACTTAGACAACATGTATGTGAATTATTTCATCCCAGCCTATTTTAGAAAGACATCATATAGTTTTGTCATGTCATCCTGTTTAGGTACTCATCATATGTTGAATTATGCCATTATATCCTGTTAAGTTATCCATCATATATCTGAAACTGTTTCATGCTATCCTGTTTAGTTAGGCATTGTTTGGTTAGACAACATACATGTGAATTACCACATCTGTCTATCATACAATGTCTGTACGTTCAATTTCTTTTCTTGTTTATCAGCCATTTGAATTGGAGGGGGTGATGGCAGTGAAGGAAATATGCCCTAGAGGCAATAATAATAAAGTTATTATTTATTTCCTTATTTCATGATAAATGTTTATTATTCATGCTAGAATTGTATTAACCGCAAACATAATACATGTGTGAATACATAGACAAACAGAGTGTCACTAGTATGCCTCTACTTGACTAGATCGTTAATCAAAGATGGTTATGTTTCCCAACCATGGACAAAGAGTTGTTATTTGATTAACGGGATCACATCATTAGATGAATGATCTGATTGACATGACCCATTCCATTAGCTTAGCACCCGATCGTTTAGTATGTTGCTATTGCTTTCTTCATGACTTATACATGTTCCTATGACTATGAGATTATGTAACTCCCGTGTGCCGGAGGAACACTTTGTGTGCTACCAAACGTCACAACGTAACTGGGTGATTATAAAGGTGCTCTACAGGTGTCTCCAAAGGTACATGCTGGGTTGACGTATTTCGAGATTAGGATTTGTCACTCCGATTGTCGGAGAGGTATCTCTGGGCCCTCTCGGTAATGCACATCACATAAGCCTTGCAAGCATTACAGCTAATGAGTTAGTTGCGAGATGATGTATTACGGAACGAGTAAAGAGACTTGCTGGTAACGAGATTGAACTAGGTATTGGATACCGACGATCGAATCTTGGGCGAGTAACATACCGATGACAAAGGGAACAACATATGTTGTTATGCGGTCTGACCGATAAAGATCTTCGTAGAATATGTAGGAGCCAATATGGGCATCCAGGTCCCGCTATTGGTTATTGACCGGAGATTTGTCTCAGTCATGTCTGCATTGTTCTCGAACCGTAGGGTCTGCACGCTTAATGTTACGATGACAGTTATTATGAGTTTATGCATTTTAATGTACCGAAGTTAGTTCGGAGTCCCGGATGTGATCACGGACATGACGAGGAGTCTTGAAATGGTTGAGACATAAAGATTGATATATTGGATGACTATATTCGGACACCGAAAGCGTTCTAGGGAAGTTTCGGATAAAACCGGAGCACCGGGGGGTTACCGGAACCCCCCGGGGGGTTAATGGGCCTCATGGGTCTAAAGTGGAGAAGAGGAAGGGGCTGCCAGGGCAGGCCGCGCGCCCCCTCTTCCCCTAGTCTGAATTGGACAAGGAGGGAGGGGCGGCGCCCCCCTTTTTCCTTCTCTTCTTCCACCTCTCCTACTTGGACAAGGTAAGGGAGGGGAGTCCTACTCCCGATAGGAGTAGGACTCCTCCTGCGTGCCTCCTCTAGGGCCGGCCGCACCCCCCCCTTGGATCCTTTATATACGGAGGCAAGGGGGCACCCTAGAACACACAAGTTGATCATCGTGATCGTTCCTTAGCCATGTGCGGTGCCCCCTTCCACCATATTCCACCTCGGTCATATTGTAGGAGCGCTTAGGCGAAGCCCTGCGACGGTAGAACATCAAGATCGTCATCACTCCGTCGTGCTGACGGAACTCATCCCCGAAGCTTTGCTGGATCGGAGCCCGGGGAGCGTCATCGAGCTGTACGTGTGCTAAGAACTCGGAGGTGCCGGAGTAACGGTGCTTGGATCGGTCGGATCAGGAAGACGTACAACTACTTCCTCTATGTTGCGTCAACGCATCCGCTTCGGTCTACGAGGGTACATAGACAACACTCTCCCCTCTCGTTGCTATGCATCACCATGATCTTGCGTGTGCATAGGAAAATTTTGAAATTACTACGTTCCCCAACAGTGGCATCCGAGCCTAGGTTTTATGGTTTGATGTTATGTGCACGAGTAGAACACAAGTGAGTTGTGGGCGATATAAGTCATACTGCCTACCAGCATGTCATACTTTGGTTCGGCGGTATTGTTGGATGAAGCGGCCCGGACCGACATTACGCATACGCTTACGCGAGACCGGTTCTCCCGACGTGCTTTGCACATAGGTGGCTTGCGGGTGACTGTTTCTCCAACTTTAGTTGAACCGAGTGTGGCTACGCCCGGTCCTTGCGAAGGTTAAAACGGCATCAACTTGACAAACTATCGTTGTGGTTTTGATGCGTAGGTAAGAACGGTTTTTGCTAAAGGCCGTAGCAGCCACGTAAAACTTGCAACAACAAAGTAGAGGACGTCTAACTTGTTTTTGCAGGGCATGTTGTGTTGTGATATGGTCAAGACATGATGCTGAATTTTATTGTATGAGATGATCATGTTTTGTAACCGGGTTATCGGCAGCTGGCAGGAGCCATATGGTTGTCGCTTTATTGTATGCAATGCAATCGCGCTGTAATGCTTTACTTTATCACTAAGCGGTAGCGATAGTCATGGAAGCATAAAAGTGGCGAGACGACAACGATGCTGCGATGGAGATCAATGTGTCGCGCCAGTGACGATGGTGATCATGACGGTGCTTCGGAGATGGAGATCACAGGCACAATATGATGATGGCCATATCATATCACTTATATTGATTGCATGTGATGTTTATCTTTTATGCATCTTATCTTGCCTTGATTGACGGTAGCATTATAAGATGATCTCTCACTAATTATCAAGAAGTGTTCTCCCTGAGTATGCACCGTTGCGAAAGTTCTTCGTGCTGAGACACCACGTGATGATCGGGTGTGATAGGCTCTACGTTCAAATACAACGGGTGCAAAACAGTTGCACATGCGGAATACTCAGGTTATACTTGACGAGCCAAGCATATACAGATATGGCCTCGGAACACGGAGACCGAAAGGTCGAGCGTGAATCATATAGTAGATATGATCAACATAGTGATGTTCACCAATGAAACTACTCCATCTCACATGATGATCGGACATGGTTTAGTTGATTTGGATCACGTGATCACTTAGAGGATTAGAGGGATGTCTATCTAAGTGGGAGTTCTTAAGTAATATGATTAAATTGAACTTAAATTTATCATGAACTTAGTCCTGGTAGTATTTTGCAAATTATGTTGTAGATCAATAGCTCGCGTTGTTGCTTCTCTGTGTTTATTTTGATATGTTCCTAGAGAAAATTGTGTTGAAAGATGTTAGTAGCAATGATGCGGATTGGATCCGTGATCTGAGGTTTATCCTCATTGCTGCACAGAAAAAGTATGTCCTTGATGCACCACTAGGTGACAGACCTATTGCAGGAGCAGATGCAGACGTTATGAACGTTTGGCTAGCTCAATATGATGACTACTTGATAGTTTAGTGCACCATGCTTAATGGCTTAGAATCGGGACTTCAAAGACGTTCTGAACGTCATGGACCATATGAGATGTTCCAGGAGTTGAAGTTAATATTTCAAGCAAATACCCGAGTTGAGAGATATGAAGTCTCCAACAAGTTCTATAGCTAAAAGATGGAGGAGAATCGCTCAACTAGTGAGCATGTGCTCAGATTGTCTGGGTACTACAATCGCTTGAATCAAGTGGGAGTTAATCTTCCAGATAAGATAGTGATTGACAGAATTCTCTAGTCACCATCACCAAGTTACTAGAACTTCGTGATGAACTATAATATGCAAGGGATAACGGAAACAACTCCCAAGATCTTCGTGATGCTGAAATCAACGAAGGTAGAAATCAAGAAAAACATCAAGTGTTGATGGTTGACAAGACCACTAGTTTCAAGAAAATGGCAAAGGGAAGAAGGGGAACTTCAAGAAGAACAGCAAGCAAGTTGCTGCTCAAGTGAAGAAGTCCAAGTCTGATCCTAAGCCTGAGACTAAGTGCTTCTACTGCAAAGGGACTGGTCACTGGAAGCAGAACTACCCCAAGTGATTGGCGGATAAAAAGGATGGCAAAGTGAACATAAGTATATTTGATATACATGTTATTGATGTGTACTTTACTAGTGTTTATAGCAACCCCTCAGTATTTGATACTAGTTCAGTTGCTAAGAGTAGTAACTCGAAACAGGAGTTGCAGAATAAACAGAGACTAGTTAAGGGTGAAGTAACGATGTGTCTTGGAAGTGGTTCCAAAATTGATATGATCATCATCGCACACTCCCTATACTTTTGGGATTAGTGTCGAACCTAAATAAGTGTTATTTGGTGTTTGCATTGAGCATGAATATGATTTGATCATGTTTATTGTAATACGGTTATTCATTTAAGTAAGAGAATAAATTGTTGTTCTGTTTACATGAATAAAACCTTATATGGTTACACACCCAATGAAAATAGTTCGTTGGATCTCGATCGTAGTGATACACATAATCATAATATTGAAACCAAAAGATGCAAAGTTAATAATGATAGTGCAACTTATTTGTGGCACTATCGTTTAGGTCATATTGGTGTAAAGCGCATGAAGAAACTCAATGCTGTTGGGATTTTGGAATCACTTGATTATGAATCACTTGATGCTTGTGAACCATGCCTCATGGGCAAGATGACTAAGACTCCGTTCTCCGGAGCGAGCAACTGACTTATTGGAAATAATACATACTGATGTATGCGGTCCGATGAGTGTTAAGGCTCACGGCAAGTATCGTTATTTTCTGAACTTCACAGATGATTTGAGCAGATATGGGTATATCTACTTGATGAAACATAAGTCTGAAACATTTGAAAAGTTCAAAGAATTTCAGAGTGAAGTGGAAAATCATCGTGACAAGAAAATAAAGTTTCTACGATCTGATCGCAGAGACAAATATTTGAGTTACGAGTTTGGTCTTCAATTAAAACAATGTGGAATAGTTTCACAAACTCATGCCACATGGAACACCACAGCATAATGGTGTGTCCGAACGTCATAACCGTACTTTATTGGATATAGTGCAATCTATGATGTCTCTTACCGATCTACCACTATCGTTTTGGGGTTATGCATTAGAGACAGCTGCATTCACGTTAAAAGGGGCACCATCTAAGTCCGTTGAGACGACACAATCTGAACTGTGGTTTAGCAAGAAACCAAAGTTATCGTTTCTTAAAGTTTGGGGTTATGATGCTTATGTGAAAAAGTTTCATCCCGATAAACTCAAAACCAAATTGGAGAAATATGTCTTCATAGGATACCCAAAAGGAGACTGTTGGGTACACCTTCTATCATAGATCCTAAGGCAAGACATTCGTTTCTTATAATGGATCCTTTCTAGAGAAGGAGTTTCTCTCGAAAGAAGTGAGTGGGAGGAAAGTAGAACTTGATGAGGTAACTGTACCTGCTCCATAATTGGAAAGTAGTTCATCACAGAAATCTGTTCCTGTGACTCCTGCACCAATTAGTGAGGAAGATAATGATGATGATCATGTAACTTTGGATCAAGTTACTACCAAACCTCGTAGGTCAACCAGAGTGAGATCCGCACCAGAGTGGTACGGTAATCCTATTCTGGAGGTCATGTTACTTGACTATGATGAACCTACGAACTATGAGGAAGCGATGATGAGCCCAGATTCCGCAAAATGGCTTGAGGCCATGAAATCTGAGATGGGAATCATGTATGAAAACAAAGTATGGACTTTGGTTGACTTGCTCGATGATCGGCAAGCCATAGAAAATAAATGGATCTTCAAGAGGAAGACGGACGTTGATAGTAGTGTTACTATCTACAAAGCTAGAATTGTCGCAAAAGGTTTTCGACAAGTTCAAAGTGTTGACTACGATGAGAGTTTCTCACTCGTATCTATGCTTAAGTCTGTCCAAATCATGTTAGCAATTGCCGCATTTTATGAAATCTGGCAAATGGGTAAACAAAATTGCATTCCTTAATGGATTTCTTAAAGAAGAGTTGTATATGATGCAACCAGTAGGTTTTTTCAATCCTAAAGCTGCCAACAAAATATGCAAGCTCCAGCGATTCATCTATGGACTGGTGCAAGCATCTCAGAGTTGGAATACACGCTTTGATAAGTTGATCAAAGCATATAGTTTTATACAGACTTGCGGTGAAGCCTGTATTTACAAGAAAGTGAGTGGGAGCACTACAACATTTCTGATAAGTATATGTGAATGACATATTGTTGATCAGAAATAATGTAGAATTATTCTGTAAAGCATAAAGGAGTGTTTGAAAGGAGTTTATCAAAGAAAGACCTCGGTGAAGCTGCTTACATATTAAGCATCAATATCTATAGAGATAGATCAAGACGCTTGATAAGACATTTCAATAAGTACATACCCTGACAAGATTTTGAAGAAGTTCAAAATGGAACAGTCAAAGAAAGAGTTCTTGCTTGTGTTACAAGGTGTGAAGTTGAGTAAGACTCAAAACCCAACCATGGCAGAAGATATAAAGAGAATGAAAGTCATTCCCTATGCCTTGGCCATAGGTTCTATAAAGTATGCCATGCTGTTTACCAGATCTATTGTATACCCTACACTGATTTTGGCAAGGGAATACAATAGTGATCTAGGAGTAGATCACTGGACAGCGGTCAAAATTAACCTTAGTGGAATAAGGAAATGTTTCTCGATTATGGAGGTGACAAAAGGTTCGTCGTAAAAGGTTACGTCGATGCAAGTTTTGACACTAATCTAGATGACTCTAAGTCCCAATCTAGATACATATTGAAAGTGGGAGCAATTAGCTAGAGTAGCTCCATGTAGAGCATTGTATACATAGAACTTGCAAAATACTTATGGATCTGAATGTGACAGACCCGTTGACTAAAATTATCTCACAAGCAAAACATGATCACACCTTAGTACTCTTTGGGTGTTAATCACATAGATATGTGAACTAGATTACTGAATCTAGTAAACCTCTTGAGTGTTGGTCACATGACGATGTGAACTATGGGTGTTAATCACATGGTGATGTGAACTATTGCTGTTAAATCACATGGCGATGTGAACTAGAGTATTGACTCTAGTGCAAGTGGGAGACTGAAGGAAATATGCCCTAGAGGCAATAATAATAAAGTTATTATTTATTTCCTTATTTCATGATAAATGTTTATTATTCATGCTAGAATTGTATTAACCGAAAACATAGTACATGTGTGAATACATAGACAAACAGAGTGTCACTAGTATGCCTCTACTTGACTAGCTCGTTAATCAAAGATGGTTATGTTTCCCAACCATGGACAAAGAGTTGTTATTTGATTAATGGGATCACATCATTAGATGAATGATCTGATTGACATGACCCATTCCATTAGCTTAGCACCCGATCGTTTAGTATGTTGCTATTGCTTTCTTCATGACTTATACATGTTCCTATGACTATGAGATTATGTAACTCCCGTGTGCCGGAGGAACACTTTGTGTGCTACCAAACGTCACAACGTAACTGGGTGATTATAAAGGTGCTCTACAGGTGTCTCCAAAGGTACATGTTGGGTTGATGTATTTCGAGATTAGGATTTGTCACTCCGATTGTCGGAGAGGTATCTCTGGGCCCTCTCGGTAATGCGCATCACATAAGCCTTGCAAGCATTACAGCTAATGAGTTAGTTGCGAGATGATGTATTATGGAACGAGTAAAGAGACTTGCCGGTAACGAGATTGAACTAGGTATTGGATACCGACGATCGAATCTCGGGCAAGTAACATACCGATGACAAAGGGAACAACATATGTTGTTATGCGGTCTGACCGATAAAGATCTTCATAGAATATGTAGGAGCCAATATGGGCATCCAGGTCCCGCTATTGGTTATTGACCGGAGATTTGTCTCAGTCATGTCTGCATTGTTCTCGAACCGTAGGGTCCGCACGCTTAACCTTACGATGACAGTTATTATGAGTTTATGCATTTTAATGTATCGAAGTTATTTCGGAGTCCCGGATGTGATCACGGACATGACGAGGAGTCTCGAAATGGTCGAGACATAAAGATTGATATATTGGATGACTATATTCGGACACCGGAAGCGTTCAGGGGAAGTTTCGGATAAAACCGAAGCACCGGGGGGTTACCGGAACCCCCCGGGGGGTTAATGGGCCTCATGGGCCTAAAGTGGAGAAGAGGAAGGGGCTGCCAGGGTAGGCCGTGCCCCTCCTCTTCCCCTAGTCCGAATTGGACAAGGAGGGAGGGGCGGCGCCCCCCTTTTTCCTTCTCTTCTTCCACCTCTCCTACTTGGACAAGGAAAGGGAGGGGGAGTAGGACTCCTCCTGCGCGCCTCCTCTAGGGCCGGCCGCACCGCCCCTTGGATCCTTTATATACGGAGGCAAGGGGGCACCCTAGAACACACAAGTTGATCATCTTGATCGTTCCTTAGCCGTGTGCGGTGCCCCCTTCCACCATATTCCACCTCGGTCATATTGTAGCAGCGCTTAGGCGAAGCCCTGTGACGGTAGAACATCAAGATCGTCATCACGCCGTCGTGCTGACGGAACTCATCCCCGAAGCTTTGCTGGATCGGAGCCCGGGGAGCGTCATCGAGCTGTACGTGTGCTAAGAACTCGGAGGTGCCGGAGTAACGGTGCTTGGATCGGTCGCATCGGGAAGACGTACGCCTACTTCCTCTACGTTGCGTCAACGCTTCCGCTTCGGTCTACGAGGGTACATAGAAAACACTCTCCCCTCTCGTTGCTATGCATCACCATGATCTTGCGTGTGCGTAGGAAAATTTTGAAATTACTACGTTCCCCAACAGGCAGTATCTAAGGGAGCAAGAACCCGTTCTTCACAAAAGACAGTGCTACCCGTTGATGCAGATAGAACCATGGTTGTACTGGCCCACAAACTAGCCCCACCACACATAATCGAGACTCTTCCAGATTGCACACTTACACCGTTGGGTAGAGAACCAGCTACAACCCATCTAACCGCAACCCCAGCGGATAGTAACCCACTTATAGTTGACAAAGCACCATGTCCACCACAGAGTACCCCCACACGAGCAGTTTGTAAAGCTACTCCAGTGCCCAAAGCACGAAGACCACCACAGCTAACCCAAACTCCACGTTTAAATAAGAAGAGCAACTGTTCGCATGTAAGATTCCGTAGCTATGGTCCATACTCCTTTGTTGTTGCATCACTGTATTTACTCATACCAACTACTTTCGAATTTGAAGGATCCAATTGAAACTCCAATGTCGCAACAGGTATGTTTTAAACCTATTTCTTTAACTGGATTGTTGTTCTAACTTCTTGCTCTATGTTGATTTCAGTTTAAGTTGCATAAAAAGTTATGTTCTCATGTGATGCACATTACAAGTGCTGCCAATGCTGTGTAGTTTCTCACACTTATATTTTGTCTATCCTGCTGTGTCTTAAAAACATATGAGTTGAACTATGTCTCTATCTTGATTAGGGAACATAAACTAGAATGATATGGACAATACAGTGACCATAGTACATAGATATATGTTTGTTTCATGATGTTATCCTGTCCACCTTACTACTGAACCGGTTTACCAAAATGAGTTTCGTATACTACA
Organism: Triticum monococcum; assembly: GCA_034509565.1. Classification (NCBI taxonomy): domain Eukaryota; kingdom Viridiplantae; phylum Streptophyta; class Magnoliopsida; order Poales; family Poaceae; genus Triticum; species Triticum monococcum. The sequence goes on along the minus strand of CM067843.1, from coordinate 743,832,098 downwards.
AGCTAAACCTGTGATGTGTCTGCTTGTTTCTCTTGTAGTATGCAAACAGAATATTGGAGAAGAGCACCCCACTGTGGTAGAGAAAGTAATGCAGATAAGGTTCAAGATAGTGAGACAACCCTGTTAGTCTCCAAGAAAGGTGATAAAAACGATCTTGTAGACAGTGAGAAAACCCCACAGTCCTACGTTGATGTAGTGTTTGAGTTACTGGCAGTACCGCTGGCACAAGCTCTTCAAACTCGCTGCCTGAATCACTTCGGCTTCTTCAGTCTCAGCTACAAGCTGAAAGGCATCAGTCAGCTGTGCTGCAGCAAGAAGCCGAAGGACTGAGGAAGTCCCTGTAGAATTCAGATGCGTACTTTCTTGTGCAACAGCAAGCGCTAGAGGATTTAAGAGCCAAACAAGAGAAAGTTAATAAGCTTGCTAAGCATCTTGCCAGCATTATGGGTACCCAGGATATTGTTTCTTGAGCTCTTCTGAAGTGGTTTCAGTTCTGGACTTGTTTTGCTGCGGCGTTTATATGCTGCTGTGTTCCCTATATTTGCATTGGTGGCAAACTTTGATGCCCAGTGGATGTAATATGTGTAATAGCCGTGATAGCCTAGCATAAGTTGCTTGCTTATTTATTTCCTTGTTGTCTTGTTTATTTGTTTGCTTGTAGTCAGTGCAGTTCTTTTTCCGCGGTTTGCTAGTGGCTGCAATAACCTATTTTTTAAAAACTAGGCCACAATAACCATGGGCTAATATTTGCTGTAGTGACACTGGGCCTCCTACGGGCCGTAGAAACAGTGGGCCTTCTATGGCCGTTGAAACAGTAGGCCTTCTACGGACCGTACAAACAATGGGCCTTCTACGAGCCGTAGAAACAATGGGCCTTCTACGGGCCGTATCATCAATGGGCCTTATACGGGCCATATGATCGATTGGCCAAACATGGGCCAATAACAGGCCGCATTATGGCCGTAAACGGGCTAGAGTTGGAATCGTCTGTTCATGGGCCGACCATAACGGGCCATCATTAATAGGCCGTATTTGATGATGCTATGAAAACGGCCCACCAATTTAACGAACCACAAACGGGCCGACTGTAACCACGGGCTGAATTTGGCCCACAAGCAGAAAATGACAGTAACGGGCCGTAAGTAAACGAATGCTGGAAATGAGCCCAAGAATAAATGGGCTCTGATAAGGCCGAAAGATAACATGGGCTAGAAATGGCCCAACGGAATAACGGGCTGTTAATGGGTATAAAGTTATACACTGTTCATTACAGGCCAGTTTCACCACGGGCCGTTAATGGGTGAAAAGTGATACACTGTTCATTACGGTCTAGTTTCACCACTGGCCGTTAATAGGCCAAGAGTTACATAGGGCCTCATATGGGCCGAAGGACGTCATGGGCCATACATGGGCCAGAAGTGAAAACGGGCTGGAATCATATTGGATGGCCTAGATGACGCTACTGGGCCTAATTCGGATAGGGCGTAACGGGCCTTGGGTTAGCGGGCTGTAAATGGGCTATATTCGAACAGGCCGTTAACAGGCTTTACATGGGCCGGCCCGCCAGCTTTTGACCAAGTCAAACGGGTCGGCCTTTTCACAGGAATGGGCCTCTGTTGGGCCGTGCCACGTGTCGACGTATCATAGGCGCCTTCCGTACAATGAGTGGTTGACATCTGTCCCAACGATGAGCCGACACGTGTTTCCTCCAGCCAATGATGATTTTACACGTGGAAAATCCCCATTGGTCGGGGCTGTTAACGGGTTATCGGATCCAAAACCCGACCCGATAGCTTAACGGCGTTCCGTTATGGTGGATGCCACGTGTCGGTCACCCTTGATGAAAGCACTTCTGTGACGCGCGATTTATCGTCATGGAAGTGGACACTTCCATGATGACAATTTTGGTAATGTCATGGAACACTTCTATGACAGCACAGGTATGACTATCTTGACTCTGTCATAAATTTGTCATGGATGTACATGCATGACAAAAAATGTGACCTACTGTGACAAACACGTATCATCACGGAAGTGTATTTTTTTCTAGTGTTGTTCACCCACCATAGAATACTTATGCTCTTGAGAGAAGCCACTAGTGAAACCTATGGCCCCCGGGTCTATTCTCATCATATCAATCTCCATCACTTTATTATTGCTTTGCTTTTTTACTTTGCCTTTTACTTTTTACTTTGCATCTTTATATCAAAAATACCAAAATTATTATCTATCATCTCTATAAGATCTCACTCTCGTAAGTGACCGTGAAGGGATTGACAACCCCTAATCGCGTTGGTTGCGAGGAGCTATTGTTTTTGTGTAGGTACAAGGGACTTGCGTGTAACCTCCTACTAGATTGATACCTTGGTTCTCAAAAACTGAGGGAAATACTTACGCTACTTTGCTGCATCATCCTCTCCTCTTCGGAGAAATCCAACGCAGTGCTCAAGAGGTTGCACCCATCATCTACTTATTACTTCCCAATGCCTACCTCTAGGCCCAAATAATGGTGAAGTGTTATGTAGTCGACGTTCACATAACACCACTAGAGGCTAGACAACATACATCTCATCAAAATATCGAACGAATACCAAATTCACATGACTACTAATAGCAAGACTTCTCCCATGTCCCCAGGAACAAACGTAACTACTCACAAAGCATATTCATGTTCATAATCAGAGGGGTATTAATATGCATAAAGGATCTGAACATATGATCTTCCACCAAATAAACCAACTAGCATCAACTACAAGGAGTAATCAACACTACTAGCAACCTACTAGTACCAATCCCGGACTTGGAGACAAGAATTGGATACAAGAGGTGAACTAGGGTTTTGAGATGAGATGGTGCTAGTGAAGATGTTGATGGAGATTGCCCTCTCCCGATGAGAGGAGTGTTGGTGATGATGATGGCGATGATTTCCCCCTCCCGGAAGGAAGTGTCCCCGGCAGAACAGCTCTGCCGGAGCCCTAGATTGGTTCCGCCTCGTGGCGCCGGAGTCTCGTCCCGAAAGGTTGCTTCCTATTTTTTTCTCGACGAAAGACTTCATATAGCAGAAGATGGGCATCGGAGAGCCACCAGTGGGCCCACGAGGTAGGGGGCGCGCCCTAGGGGGGCGCCCCCCACCCTCGTGGACAGGGTGTGGGCCCCCTGGTCTTCATCTTTTGTGAGGATTATTTATTATTTATTATAAGATATTCCGTGGAGTTTCAGGACTTTTGGAGTTGTGCAGAATAGGTCTCTAATATTTGCTCCTTTTCCAGCCCAGAATTCCAGCTGTCGGCATTCTCCCTCCTTTTGTAAACCTTGTAAAATAAGAGAGAATAGCCATAAGTATTGTGACATAATGTGAAATAATAGCCCATAATGCAATAAATATCGATATAAAAGCATGATGCAAAATGGATGTATCAACTCCCCCAAGCTTAGACCTCGTTTGTCCTCAAGTGAAAGCCGATAACAATAAATATGTCCCCATGTTTAGAGGTAGAGGCATCGATAAAAATAAAATACGAACATGAAGGCATCATGATTATTCTCATAACAACAACATATATAGATATTGTCATATGATTACTTATGTTCAAGTGATGATCTATTCACAATGCCAAAGTATGAATCAGAAACCTTATTGAGAACCAACAAACTATAATCTCAGTCATTGAAGCAATTTCAATTTATCATAACATCGGAAAGAGTCTATGTCAGAGCTAAAAAGCAAGTCCACATACTCAACTATCATCTAGTCCTTCATAATTGCTAACACTCACGCAATACTTGTGGTTATGAATTTTTAATCGAACACAGAGAAAGATAGGGGCTTATAGTTTCGCCTCCCAACCTTTTACCTCAAGGGTAATGTCAACAATAATAACTCATGCTCCCCTACATCGAATTAGATATATATATATATCAGGTTCTTTCCAACATGCTGGGCTTGCCAAAGGATAAAATGAAAAAGGAAAGGTGAATATCACCATGGCTCTTGCATAAGGTAGAAGATAATAATAAAAGATAGGCCCTTCGCAGAGGGAAGCAGAGGTTGCCATGCGCTTTTATGGTTGGATGCATAAAATCTCAATGCGAAAGAACGTCACTTTATATTGCCCCTTGTGATATGAACCTTTATTATGCAGTCCGTCGCTTTTATTACTTCCACATCACAAGATCGTATGAAGCTTATTTCTCCCACACCAATCAATCATACATATTTAGAGCAATTTTTATTGCTTTGCACCGATTACAACTTACTTGAAGGATCTTACTCAATCCATAGGTAGATATGGTGGACTCTCATGGCAAAACTGGTCTAAGGGTATTTGGAAGCACAAGTAGTATCTCTCCTTGGTGCTGAGAATTTGGCTAGCATAAGGGGGAAAGGCAAGCTCAACATGTTAGAGGATCCATGACAACATACTTTATCTCATATATAAGAAAACATAACTCATTACGTTGTCTTCCTTGTCCAACATCAACTCTTTAGCATGTCATATTTTAATGAGTGCTCCCAATCATAAAAGTTGTAAATGATAATATATTTACATGTGAAACCTCTCTTTCCTTATTGTCGGGGGTTGGGTGCGACATATGCCAAAGGATGGCTTATCATGGTGGGGGCGAGTAGAACATCGCCGGTGCCTGGAAGCGGGATGAGGCGTAGACATGCACGCCGGTGAATCTTACCCAGCTTCACGGCTCTCCAAGGAGATAACACCCCTACTGCTGCTCTGCCGGGTCTCCGCATGATCACTATGGCAAAGTGTGTACAAGGTTGCTCCTTGAGCTGTTTCCTGGAGGTAGGAGAAGGCAAGGCTAGCTATCTCCTTCCTATACTCTCTGGTCTAGTGCTAATAGAATCCAACCCTTTGCATGGGTGCCCCGGGGGGTTTATATAGGCCTACCCCCCGGGGGTACAACGGTAATCCGGCTGGGCGCGGGTCCCAGCCATCTGTCTCTCAGGCCGCCATCTTCTCCGCCGACTACTGGGACCCGCCGACTGGTCCGGTACGGAGCCAACAGGCCTTGTCCGTCGCGGGCGGGTCTTGCCGGCTGCGGGTTACTGTATCCATGCTTCTAATGACGTTGGCTTGGTCATGGGGTCATGGCAACAGTGCCGCCGCCTGACGGGCGATCACTGTTGCCACTCCCCGTCTTGTCTGGTTAATGGCGTGCGGGGCCCGTGGGAGGGGCCGGCCGACTCTCGGAGGCCGACTCCCACAGGGTCCATCTTGTGGCGCTCTCGCCATCTTCTGTACCCCCGCTGACCGGCGGGGCCCGCTGTCTCTGGGCCGTACAGGCGGCCGACGTGGGTACAGGGTTCCGCCACTAGGGCTGATGTCAGGGCTGGCATGGCAACAGTGCCGTGCCGGACGGAGATCTCCATTGGTACAGTGCACTGTGGCCATGCCTGCCCTTGGTAATCGGGGCAGGAGTGGCCGTACTGCGGCCATTCCCAGTCCCGTCCCTTCTTACGAAGGCAGAGGGTGGTTGGAGTCGCGGGCCGACTCCCCATAGTCGGCTTCTCTAGAAGCCGCCAGTTAGGAGTCGGCTCATCTTGTAGTCGTCCCTGGGACTCGACCGTGAGTGGGTTGTTGGCAGTGCCGCTGCCGACTCCCAGAGGCGGCCCTTCATCTTGGGGTTCCTAAGGGGCGCAGCCTGCCCCGATGTCTTGAAAGGTTCTGGGCCTCGGGTTAGCCTACCCATGGCCCATTACTCCGACAGTAGTCCCCGAAGCTGGTGAGGCGCCGAGGGAGACATGTCGAGGAGCCTCAACAGTTTCTTCCTTCCGGCGGTTGGATCTGGGCTCCGCCCGCCGTCTTCCTTCAAGACGACTATCGGAAGCCGGACTCGCTGGAGGCCGTCTCGTCTTAAGCCGACTATCGGGAGCCGGACTCGCTGGAGGCCGTCTCGTTTCTTGAAGAGTTTGAAAGTCATGGCGGGATCTAGACGACGTGCCTGATAAGCTTCCAGGTTGCCGCCCGTTGCGGACCTGCCGTGCGGCGCCACGTGGTAGGGCCAGTCTGCCCGCCCACGCGCGCGACGGGTAGGCCCGCAGGCGGGGCCCGCCACTACCGCGCCTCGGCCTTCGAGTGGATCCATTGCGGCCGTGCGGACGGTTGGGATTCCTGCGCAGTAACTTCGTGCGGTAAATTGTGGGGGTCGTGGGGTCCTGGGTGCAGTTAATCCCACGACGCCCCCTCGGCTTCTCAGCCTACGAGCCTATAAGTAGGCGGAGGGAGCGGGTCGGCGAAGCACGCGCGCTCGCTCTCCCTTACTCCCCTTTGCTTTCTCTTGCTTCTTCTTTCCTTCGCCGCCGCCGCGCCGAACCTCATCACGCCCGCAGCGATGAGCTCTTCTTCTGCCGCTGCGCCCGCCGCCGTGCGCTCCGGCGTGTGGGACGGCTCTGAGGTCGATGAAGACCACATCGAGTTTCTTCGCAAGACATGTCGCCTCCCCGGCAAGGACCTCGTGCGAGCCCGCGCCGCGCCGGCGAGGGAGGTATCGCCGGCGCCGGAGGAGGGCGAGCGGGTCATATTCCGCTCGCACCTCATGCGCGGCCTAGGGCTGCCGGCGAGCGGCTTCTTCCGCTCCTTCTTGGAGTTCCACGGGCTCCAGCCGCACCACCTCACACCAAACACGGTGGTTCTGCTGGCTGCCTTCGCCACCCTGTGCGAAGGCTTCCTCGGCGTTCTCCCCACTATCGAGTTGTGGGGGGGAATTCTTCCAGTCCAAGCTCGGCACGCATGTTGCCGGCGTGCCAGCCCAGTGTGGTGCCTTCATCGTGATGCGGAGGTCGGTGCCTGACAACCCGTTCCCCACCATTTCGCTGATCAAATCGGTGAACATCTGGCAGCGATCTTACTTTTATGTGAAGAACATCGCCTCGGAAGGCGACTGGGTCAACCTGCTGCCTTACGAAGCCGGCGCACTGGCTGGAAGGCTCCCTAGCTGGTCCCACCGGGCCAAGACGCTGACTCCTGCCGTTGCCGCTGCTGTCGCGTGACTCCGAGTCCTAATGCAGTCGGAGGGTCTCACTGGGGCCGACTTGCTGGCCGCCTTCGTGGCGCGCCGAGTCCTTCCACTCCAAGGTCGGCCTCATATGATATGTCAGATGAGTGGCCACCGGGACCCAAGTCGGATGTGCTCCAAGGACATGCCCCATGCAGAGGTGGCGGACATGGTGAATTACATCGCGAACTGCGGTCTCTCGGAGGATTGGCAGTTCGGCATGGAGCCGTACTCGCGCGCCAACCCCCTGCCTGTGGTAAGTCATTTCTCTTCTTATTCTGCTTTCCTTTTTCATACGAATCCGGCTTCTAATCTTTTTTGGTCGTTGGATCAGAACCCTCTCATCCAGCCCTCAATCGGCACCACGAGGCCGGCCCACCAATTTGTCCCCGATCGGGCGGAGAGCGACGTCGACAACCCCGACTTGGGGGCAGCGGCGATGGAGGCCGATGCCGAAGGAGGAGGAGGCGGAGGAGGTTGAGGCGGCCTCAGGCCCTCGGCCACCTTTGCCGACTCGCCCGTTGATGATGATGGGGAAGTCGCCCCGCGCCACCAGCCGAAGGCCGGCCAGCCCGGCGCGAGTTCCTCCGCCATCTTGGGCGGTCTAGGCGGCGTGAGGAAGCGTCGGGCCGGGCCGAGTTCTCTTGGCGTCCGAGAGAAGAAGTTCAAGGGGGCGGCCACCGCGACCAAGCGGGAACAGGCGGTCGCGAAGGCCAACCGCTTCCGCAAGGAAGTGAAGAAGCCGCCGCTGGTCTCTGCGTAAGTGCCTCCGTCCTTTGTCTTATTTTCTTCTGGTGGATTTTGTCCAAATCTTTTACATGTTTTCCCTGTTCCAGGGCTCCCCTCACCCTTGGGAGGGTTACCGCCGCCTCCATCATGGGGTTGGCAGAGACGTCCGCCACCACTCGGCGGATTGACCCCGCCGCCGACCTCCGGGAGGTGACGGAGCGGAATGCACAGGAGAAGCGCGACGAGGAAGAAGCCGCCCGCCGAGAGAAGGCGGAGGCCGAGAAGGCGACCGCCGAGAGAAGGCGGAGGCCGAGAAGGCGACCGCCTCCGCCCAGAAGAGACTGGATGATGCTAAAGCCACCGTCGCGGCAAAGTAGCAGGCCGGGGAAGCCGCGCGCCGCCAGTCGGCGTTGTTCGTCATCCCGCTGAACTCGGCGCGGCCTCCAGATTTCACGGAGTAGACTGGGGAAGCCGGCGGCGAGAACCCCATCATGGAGAGGGAAGGCGGCGAGGCCTCCATGTCGGACACGGCCGTGCCGCCGCCGCCTCCGCCACCGTCTGGGAGCGTGCGCGGCGAACAGCCGGTGGACCCGCCGTTTCCGCCGACTAAAGACGAGGCCGTGGCGCAGCTGCTCCTTCAAGTCGCCTCACCGACGCGCCGCCGCCTTGAGAAGGCGATTTCGGCGCCACGCCCCTTGGAGACCGGCGCCGCCAGCTCGGCCATCCCAGACGTCGAGGCAACGAGCGCCGCGCCCGTCGGGTGGGTGCGAGGAGGCGGCACAGGCCCGCTGAACCAAGCGCTTCTGGATGTCCAGGCAAAGCTGCGAGCTGAGGGCGATGCCATCCAAAACTGCACCAAGGGGCATCTGGCGTCGCGAGCAGCCGTCCGGGTATGTTTTCTTCTGACTTTGTTTTTCTTGTTCTTCTCTGTGTGGGCGCACCAGCGCACCCACTGGGTGTAGTCCCCGAGTTCCAGGCCGGCTGCTGAGCAGCCGGCGCGGAACTCTACTGGCGAGTTCTGAGTGCTTACTCTTTTTTGAAATACTTATCACAGGATTATCACAACCTCCGGGTCACCGCCTTCAACCGCAATGTTGAGGAGCTAGGCAAGCGGACTACCGACTTGTCGGAGAGCCGGAGTGAGTCCTCCTCCTTCTTCGCGGGGGTGCGCTGGCGCACCCGCGGGCTGTAGTCCCCGAGATTCGGGCCAACTGCTGAGCAGTTGGGCCGGATCTTCCCGGTGACCTTCTTTGTTTACGACTTAACGTCTTTTTTCTTCTTTTTCTTCAGAGGCCAACGCCATTCTTCAGCAGCAGCTGGGCGAAGCCAGCACCGCCTTGCGTGCCAAGGGGGATGAGTGCAGTAAGCTCGTCGTAGAGCGCGACCTGCTAGCTACGTAGCTGGCGGAGCAGAAGGAGCTTCTCAAGAAGGCGCAGGAGGAGGCAGAGAAGAAAGAGACTGCACTCCTGGCCGAGTTCGAGACCGAGCGCTCCTCCTGGACTGACAAGGAAGCAATGCTGACCTCCGGCTTCCATGAGATTGAGGATATCGTCGATGGTGAGTTTGCTTTACTCTCTTTCTTTAAGCCGCCGACTGTAGGTCGGGCTGACTCCTGATTTTCTGACTTGCTTCTTTTTCGTCTTGGCAGACTTCTTCCCTGGCCATACACAAGCTGCCACTCAAGCCATCGAGGCTGATCGCGAGGTGCGGAGGGCAAATGGCGAGGAGATTGCCGCCAATGCCCCCCGGACCCTTGATGAGCAGCTTCTGAGCATCGAGGCTCGTCTGCGGCCGGCTCACCGGATGCTGCGCCGGCTTCAATGTGTCGGCGCCCAGGCAATTGCTGCCTTGTGGCCAGACATGCCGATTCTGCGCACTCCCAGTCGGACTGCCGACTGGCTGGAGGTCGCAGCTGGCCGTCTTGAGGCTTGGAAGGGCTCCTCGGCCCGGGCTGGAGCGCGCCAGGACATGGAATTCGTCAAGGCGTGGTATCCGGACCTGGACCTGGACCAGCTGGCCACGCTTCGGGCAGAGGCCCAGCCGGAGCTGGCAGCCGCAGAAGACGCCCTTGTCAAGTGCGCCGTGGCAATCGCCGAGAATGCCGATACCAGTGTCTTCATTCCTGAGCGGGCTGACGACGACGAGGAGGCACCGCCGGAGTGGTTTGGGATGAACCCGGACTACGACGAGGATTTGACGGAGGTGATCGGCTCCAGCGTCGAGGAGGGAGGCGAGGTGGAGGTCGGAGACGAGACGGAGGCGCCAGAAGACGGAGCGGGGGACCAGCCTCAGCTCGACCGCGCCTCCAGCAATGAGCCACGCCCGACGGAGCTGGCTGCCGCTGGAGATGATCAAGCCGAGACCGCCCAGCCGGCCGCCCCAGTGCCCGACACCGCCGTCTCCTCCGACCCTCCAAACCCATCTGCTGCTTCCTAGGCCGTTGTCTTGCCTTTATTTATCTGCTTTAGTACTCTTTAAAGAACTTGTTAATTCACACAATTCCACCCGCGGGGTGTATTTTGAACTTCTGTTCCAAGATTCGGCCAAGGGCCTATGTTATGTAAATATTTATCCGAGTTCTATCATTTCTTGCTCATTGCTCTCTTGGCTTTTTCCTTTGCCGCCTTCCCTTAGTTGCCGTCTTTGCCAATCGGACAGCCGCTCTGCGGACTGCCGCTGGATCAAGTGCTTGGCTACTTTGGGAAGGCAAGTACTTGGCCGTTCTAGAGTTTCTTAGCAAGTTGAATAGAAGGCGGCAAGCCGACTACTCAGGAGTCGGCTTTGCGAATAGCGGCTGGAAAGCCGGCTTAAGCTATATTTATGCTTTGAGTCCTTAGCCATTTTTCATGTGGGCGCCCATTCTTCCTTGCTCCTGCCCGCCAGACAGTCGCTCTGTGAACTGCGGCTTCTGACAGGAGACGGCTTAGGCACCACACACTACTTGTCCGACTGCCGGAAGCATTTCATATCGCAAGACGGCGAGTCCCCGGGCCGACTAGTCGGTCCCGGTGCCAAGCGTCATAAAAAAGAGTGGCATACTCGAAGGCATAATTCTTATCATACAGATAACAAAAAGGACAGTCCCCGAGCTCATCTCGGGGGGCCCGAAGTCTTGGTACTTTAATACATAGGGTAGCGTGGTACATACTGCATCAACTGTAAAATCTTAGGAGAAGATTTGCATTCCATCGCCGTTCCGTCTCTTTGCCGGAGTCGTCCCTCTTGCGTGCTCGGGGCTTCTGAGCATTGATCAGGTAGTAGGAGTCATTGCCCAGCACTTTGCTGATGATGAAGGGGCCTTCCCAAGGTGCCGACAACTTGTGCTGGCCGGCTGTTCTCTGGATCAGTCGAAGCACAAGGTCGCCCTCTTGGGAAGATCTCGGCCTGACCTTCCTGTTGTAGTATTGGCGCAGGCTCTGTTGGTAGATGCTGGACCGGCTAAGTGCCAATAGCCGGCCCTCTTCCAGCAGATCGACGCCGTCTTGACGTGCTTCTTCTGCTTCCTCCTCGGTGTACATGGTGACTCGCGGGGAGTCGAACTCTATGTCCATTGGGATGACGGCTTCAACACCATAGATGAGGAAGAAGGGCGTGAAGCCGGTCGACTTGTTTGGAGTTGTGCGCAGACTCCAGAGGACGGCTGGCAACTCGTCAAGCCAACAGCCGGTCGAACACTCCAGTGGTTCGACCAGTCAAGGCTTGATGCCAGACAGGATGAGGCTGTTTGCTCGCTCCACCTGGCCGTTTGACTGCGGATGGGCAACGGACTCTAAGTCCAGTCGGATGCCCTGCGTCGCGCAGAAATGGGCCAAGGCGCCTTTGGCAAAGTTGGTGCCATTGTCGGTGATGATACTGTGTGGTATGCTGTACCTAATCGTGATGTCGGAGATGAAAGTCACGACAGTCGGACCATTCAACTTCTTGATGGGCTTTACTTCTATCCACTTGGTGAACTTGTCCACCGCGACAAGTAGGTGAGTTAGGCCACCTCGCGCCGTCTTGAATGGTCCTACCATGTCCAGGCCCCAAACTGCAAAGGGCCAGGCGATGGGGATAGTCTTGAGCGCTGAAGCCGGCTGATGTGGCTTGGAGCGGAACTTCTGGCACCCTTTGCACTTTTGGACCAATTCCTTGGCCTCTTCTAGGGCAGTCGGCCAGAAGAAACCGTGTCGGAAAGCTTTGGCGACGAGTGCTCTTGAGGCCACATGATGGCCGCACTCGCCTTGATGGATGTCTTTGAGAATTGCTTGGCCTTGCTCTGGCTCGACGCAACGCTGGTAGACACCAGTGACGCTGCGCCTGACCAGCTCTCTGTTGACTATGGTGTAGGCTGCCGCTCGGCGTTGTACTTGCCGAGCCAATATTTCATCGGCTGGCAGCTCTTTGCTCACTAGGAACTTGAGGATGGGTGGCGCCCATGAGGGTGCTGCTATTTCTTCGACTGCCAGAACTGCGACTTGGACGAGGGCGGCTGGGTTGGGAGGCGGCGGGCTGGAGTCCGCGGCCGTTTGCTGGATTGATGAAGTCCCCGGGCCGACTGATGCATTCCCCGAGCCGAGCTCTGGAGTCTTCTGTCTGGTCGCCGTAGTCCCCGGGCCGGGTTCTGAAGTCCCCGGGCCAGCTTCGACTGCGGCGTTCTTGGAGCCATCTGCAAGGGTTCTTATGCCATCTGATGGGGCCCTTGAGTCGGATCCGACTTCTTCAGGGGGAGACGGCACAAAGATGGAGTCTGACTCCGGTGAAGGCTTGATAGACGGCTTGAGAAGGCGCTGAAGGGCGACGCCGGATGGTATTGCCTGGCGGGTGGAGCCGATTCGTGCCAGGGTATCTGCTTGGTCGTTGTCATTTCTTGGCACGTGGAGGAACTCGCACCCCTCGAAATATCCACCGAGTTGCTGCACGAGGAAGCGGTAGCTTGCCATGTTTGCATCCTTGGCGTCCCAGTCACCAGATGACTGCTGGACCACCAAGTCGGAGTCGCCATAACACAGGATCCGGCGAATGCCAAGTTCTTTGGCAAGCCGGAGCCCGTGAATGGGCGCCTCGTATTCGGCGACGTTGTTGGAGGCAGCGAAATGGATCTGCAGCGCATACTTGAGCTTGTCGCCTTTAGGAGAAGTGAGGATAACGCTGGCTCCCAAGCCAGTGCGCATCTTGGAGCCATCGAAATGCATCCGCCGATGGGTGGAGTCAGGCGCTGGCGGCAGGTACTGGGTCTCGGCCCAGTCGACAAGGAAGTCGGCCAGTGCTTGCGACTTAATGGTAGTGCGGGGCTGATAGTAGATCGTGTAGGGGGCCAACTCTATGGCCCATTTGGCCACTCGGCCAGACGCATCTCGGCTTTCGATGATCTCGGCTACTGGGGCTGTGCAGACCACATTGATTGGATGCTCTTGAAAGTAAGGCTTCAGCTTCTTGGCGGCAAAGTGCACGCCGTAGCACATCTTCCGGTAGTGGGGGTAGTTCTGCTTGGAGGTCGATAGTACTTCGCTTAGGTAATACACCGGTCTCTGGACAGGTAGTGCCTTGCCTTCCTCCTTGCGTTCAACTACGATGACTGTGCTGACTACCCGGGCGGTGGCGGCAATGTACAGGAGCATGGGCTCGTTGGGAGTCGGAGCCGCCAATACAGGGGGAGTAACCAACATCTTCTTCAGCTGGAGAAAAGCCTCGTCCGCCTTGTGGTTCCACTCGAAAAAAGTGGTCTTCTTGATGAGTTGGTACAAGGGGAGAGCTTTCTCGGCCAGTCGACTAATGAATCGGCTGATGGACGCCAAGCAGCCAGTGAACTTTTGCACATCCAGCAGTCGGCTGGGTACCTCCATCCTCTCGATGGCCTTGATCTTCACAGGGTTGCACTCTATGCCGCGTTCGGAGACCAGGAAGCCGAGAAGCTGGCCGGCTGGTACTCCGAAGACGCACTTCTAAGGGTTGAGCTTGATCTGGAATCGGCGCAGGTTCTCAAATGTCTCCATGAGGTCCGCCAGCAATGTCCCACATTTTTCCGTCTTCACCACCACATCATCCACATAGACGTGGGCGTTCCTGCTGAGTTGCTTGAGGAGGCACTTCTGCATGCAACGCTGAAAGGTGGCGCCGGCATTCCACAAGCCGAACGTCATGGTCAGGTAGCAGAAGGCTCCAAACGGCGTGATGAAGGCGGTCTTCAGTCTGTCTGCCGGGTTCAGCTTGATCTGGTGATATCCTGAATATGCATCCAAGAAGCTCAACAGCTCGCATCCGGCTGTGGAGTCTATCACCTGATCAATTCTCGGCAGAGCAAATGGGTCCTTGGGACAAGCTTTGTTGAGGCTTGTGTAGTTAATGCACATCTGCCACTGCTTGTTCTTCTTCAGCACCAAGACCGGGTTTGCTAGCCATTCTGGAAAAAACACTTCCATAATAAAGCCGGCTGTAAGGAGCCGGGCTATCTCTTCTCCAACAACTCTTCTTTTCTCTTCTGATAGGCGGCGCAAGGGCTGCCTGATGGGCTTCACATCAGATCGGACATTTAACTTGTGCTCGGCGAATTCCGTCGGTACACCTGGCATGTCTTTGGGGGACCATGCGAAGATGTCCCGATTCTCACGGAGGAAATCGACGAGCTCGCCTTCCTATTTGCTGTCGAGGTTTGCACCTACGACAGCGTACCTCTCCGGGTGCTCCGGGTCCAAGGGTATCTTCTTCGTCTCTTTGGCCGGCTTGAACGAGCCCTCAGCATCCGACTCCTTGGGGTTGGGCGACATCTCTGGCTGCTTGCCGACCATCGCCACAACCCAATCAAGAAGCCGCTTCTCAGCTACAATTACCAGGGATTCGGCCAGCCGAATGCTCTCAGCCGCGCAAGCGGACGACTTTCTGTAGTCGCCGGCTATGGTTAGAATTCCCTTGGAACTCGACATCTTCATCTTGAGGTAGGCGTAGTGGGGGACCGCCATGAACTTGACCAAGGCAGGTCGGCCAAGCAACGCATGGTACGGGCTCTCAAGGTCCACCACTTCAAACCATACTGGCTCTCGTCGGAAATGATCCTTGTCTCCAAAGAGGACATCTATCAGAATCTTGCCGAATGGTGAGCAGGAAAGGCCGGGTACAATGCCGTGGAACACAGTCCGGTTGTTCTGAAGCTGTCTTTGCTTGATTCTAACTTCTCCATGGTATCCTTGTACAGGATGTTGATGCTACTGCCTCCGTCTATCAGCACTCGCGAGAAGCGAGAGGCCCGCCTATCTGTGGCAAAGGTGGCATCCAAGATTCGGCGTAGGAGCTCGGATTCGGCATTACCTCTGGGTGATCAGTCCTGCTCCAACTGATAGGCTTCTCGGACCAGTGCATGAACTCTGGAGTATCTGACGCCACTGCATTCACCTCTTGCCACTGCAGCCGGTTGCTGCGTCTATCGTCAGCCACACTGGTGAACACCACATAGGCCCCATGCTCTTCTGGGTATTCGTCTTGTACTGCGCCGACTGGCCTGACAGCCGGCTGCTGGGGTGGAGGCAGAGGCGGCTGCCCAGCAGGCGGGGGAGGCAGGAGGCCGTCTCCCTTGGCGATCCTGGTGAGCCAGTGGCACTTCCGGGTTGTGTGGTTTGACGGCTTCGCGCCGCTGTGGAACTTGCAAGGTCCATCTAGGGTCTGCTCATAAGAGAAGGCCGGCAACCAGTTTGACTTGCCGCCTTTCTGTCGCTTGGGCGGAGGCTGCCCCTCCGGCTGTTGGTCTTCGATGGTCGCAACCTGTTGAC
Source organism: Triticum monococcum (assembly GCA_034509565.1). Classification (NCBI taxonomy): domain Eukaryota; kingdom Viridiplantae; phylum Streptophyta; class Magnoliopsida; order Poales; family Poaceae; genus Triticum; species Triticum monococcum. The sequence goes on along the minus strand of CM067843.1, from coordinate 743,816,613 downwards.
TGCTGGAAGCCGGCTGCGGGGCCTTGCGCTTGTCGTCGTTCTGCTGTTGCCGCCGACTGGCGTCTCCAGCCGGAGTTCTGGGAGCCTGAGGGGCCACTTTGCCAGTCGCACTAACTTGAATCTCTGCCTTCATGGAGGAGTCGGCTGTGGCATACTTGTCTGCTATGATCAGCAGCTCGTCGAGGGTTTCAGGCTCGTCGCAGAGGAGCTTGTGCTTGAGGAGGGTGCCTTCTCTGCACCCGGCGGTGAAGTACTCGATAGCCTGCACCTCGTGCACGCCCTCGCAGGAGTTTCGAAGCTCGGCCCAACGCGTGAGGTAGTCGCGAGTTGACTCGTTGGGACCCTCCACGCACAAGGAGAGCTGGTGTCGGGGTAAATAGCCATGGGTAGCCCAGCCGGCTTCCCCTGGCCCCTCAGAAAAAATTATCATGAGCCCATCCGGCTCATAAGAAGACTCAAGACTTGGGCCGCCTCCCCCCAGCCGGCTACCTTCCTGGCCGGCTTCGGGGGCGACCCGCCTTTTTCACCTTCCTGAAGAAAGCTGCGAAGGGCCGGCTACGGCAGGGCCGGCTACAGCAAGGCCGGCTACTGCCAGGCCGGCTTCCATAAAGCAGTCAACGCCGTACCCGCGATGTACGCGTCCACTCTGCGATGATGAAGCGGGGCGTGGCTACAGTAGAGCCTGCCACCCCCAAAACCCAGAGCACGCCTGGTACAGCGCGTCGTGCGGGCAGCTGCGGCCCGCCCGGCGCGGCACTGTAGCCACGGCGGCTCTGACGCCGTCCACGACGGGTCGCCAGCGTGGCCCCCGAGGCGGTGGGCCCCTTCGGGCAGAGAGATGCCGAAGGCGGCCGCACCTCCTCTCAGGCCGGCAAGACAGAGGGCCGGCTTCACGTAGCCGGCCTGCCGCCCTCCTCGAAGGAGACGCCCATTAAGGAGACAAGACGCGGCGGGGCTACAGTAATCGCCCGCCAGGGCGGTGTTACTGTAGCCACGCTTACCCCGACCAAGCCTGCGTCAACGACATGGAGAAACAGTAACCAGCTGCCGACCAGGCCCTGGCCAGTGGGGCCGGCCTGTCGACCCAGGGGCCGGCAGCCGGCGGGACCCACCTGCCAGCGGGCCCCAGAAGCCGGCGGAGAAGCCGGCGAGCACAGTCACAGACAGCTGGGCCCCGCGCCCAGTCGGATTACCATTGTACCCCCGGGGGGTAGGCCTATATAAACCCCCCGGTGCACCCATGCAAAGGGTTGGACTCTCTTCCTAGACCTAGACATAATACAAGGAGAGGAAGCAAGCTGAGCCGAGCCCTTCTTCCTCCTTCCACCCAAAACAGCTCAAGGAGCATTGTAGCCACTTGTCCACCTAGTAACCATGTGGAGACCCCGCAGAGCAGCAGTAGGGGTATTATCTCCCCGGAGAGCCCTGAAGCTGGGTAAGATTCGCCGGCGTGCATGTCTTCGCCTCATCCCATTTCCAGGCACCGGTGACGTTCTATTGGCCCCCGCAATGATAAGCCACCCGTTGGCATATGTCGCTCCTACCACCCGACATTTGGCGCCCACCGTGGGGCGGTACTTTGCTACCGTGCTGCTGCTGGTTTCGCGGTCCGGGCGGGACCCTCTTCGTCATCTCCGCCGCGGCATCGCGCCGTCTCTCCGGTAGCGCTCGGGGGCTCGACTTCAACCCGCCCTCGGAGCGGCCGTGTGGGACGGCGCGTCCTCACCGTCGGCTTCGCCATCTTCGTCTTCACCAACTCAGCACCGGCCGTCCGGCCGTGCGCGCGTGCGCCACGCGCGATGCTTCGTCTCGGTCGGCCGCGTCCGTCCACGCGCTGCTCGCGTCTGTTTCCCTCCGTGTTGCGCCTCGCTCCGGCAAAAACACTCGTTTGTTCCCCCACATGCCATCTTTGCGAGCTAGCTAGATGCCAGTCAACGGTGGTCAAACCATTAGCCAAAACACACTACCCAGACTATGGCCATGCAAAAGCCAGATAATCCCTGTATAAATTTCCGCACGCTGCTCATATACTATCCAAACAGCATCTCGCGCCCACATCCCGGCGCACTGCTCCAACCCCGCGCCGGCTTCACGCGTCCCTGCCGACTCCGCCCGTGCCGGCTGCCCTGCGCCGGCTTCGCGCATCCCTGCCGACTCCGCCCGTGCCGGCTGCCCCGCGCCGGTTTCGCGTGTCCCCGCCGACTCGGCCCGCGTCGCCCTGGGCCGGCTGCCGCTCCACGCCTCCGGCCCGCTCCGCTTCCCGCACCACTGACCCCGCGCGCGCCTCCTCGCCCTTCTTCGCGCCCGTCCGTGCCGGACTGCCGCAGCCGTCCGCCCCCGCACCGGCTGGTTCTGGGCCCCAGCCGGCTGCTGGGTGCTCCGCGCCTGCCGGTTTTGAGCACTCTCCGGCTCGCCTTCGCCCTATTGGTCCGCTGCCGACTGGACTCCGGCGCTCGCCGCGTGCGCTGCTCGTCCGGTTTGCCGCTGCCGCCTCCCGCACGCCGGTCGGGTGACCACCGCCGAGTCCGCCTTGCCTGGCCGGCCTCCCCCGCGCCGGCTGCTCCCCGGGCCCGGCTCCGCCCATCGCCGGCCTCCCCCGCGCCGGCTTCGCGCGCCCCGCTCCACCTCCTCGACGCACCAGGCTCCGGCTCCTTCCCCGCGCCGACTCCGAGCCCGGCCTGCCGGGTTCGAGGCCCGTCCGCCTGCTGGCTTCGTGCCGACTCCGAGCCCGGCCTGCGGGCTGCGCGACCCGGCCGCTTGTTGGCTTCGCGCCGGCTTCTGCCACGCCGCGCCTGCATCGCGCCGCGCACCCGGACGCCGACTCCCGTGCCTGGCTGCTCCATCCGCCCGCCCGCCTCGCCCTTGGCCGGTTGCTGCCCCGTGCCTGCATCGCCCCGTCGCCACCTCCGCCACTCCGGCTGGCCTGGCGCTGCCCCGCGCTGACTGCAGCTCTGCTGCCTCGCGCCGCGCCCATCTGGCTGCGCGCCCGCGCGCTGGCTCCGGTCGCCGTTGGCCAGCTCCCCATCCCGTCCAGAAGAAAAATCGAGGGCCGACTGCCCCTCGCCGCCGGGTTCCTCCGCACCGTGCCCGCCCTCTGCTTCGGGCTGCTCTCCGCCAGGCCGCCTCCGGTACTCGGCCGGTTGCCCGTGCCGGCTCGCGCCCCGGCGCTGGCCCCGCCGTCTCGCCCCGCACCCGGCCGCCTGCTCCCGCGCCCGTTGCCTGCCCTGCCTCGCGGACTCCTCCGCCTGCGTGCCCCGTGGCCGGCTGCGTCGCGCCAGTCGGTGGCCGCCTGCGCTCCGCACCGATTCGCTCCTGCGACGGGTGCCTCCCGCCTCGGCCGTGGCCTTCGCTGGCCGGTTTCCCAAAGGGCAAAAAGCGGGGCCCCGGCTAGAAGAGGCCGGCTGCTCGGCTGAAAAAAGGGGTGCCGCTCGCCGCGTGGGACGGGACAAAAAAAGAGCAGCCTATACGTCTGCCTGCTACAAGAGAAGAAATGAAAAAACATCCGTCTATCCGTCCGCCTGCTTACCCACCCGGATGGCTAGACACAATCGTCAACAGAGAGCTTGTCAAGCGCAGCGCCACCGGAGTCTTGCAGCGATGCGTCGAGCAGGAGAAAGGCATTGCGATCCTCAGGGATATACACCAAGGAGAGTGCGGCCACCACGCTGCATCAAGATCACTTGTCGCCAAAGCCTTCCGACACGGTTTCTTCTGGCCGACTGCTTTGGACGACGCCAAAGAGCTAGTCAAACACTGCAAAGGCTGCCAGCTTTTTAGCTCGCAGCAACACATGCCGGCTTCAGCACTCAAGACCATTCCCATCACCTGGCCCTTCGCCGTCTGGGGATTGGATATGGTGGGCCCATTCAAGACGGCGCGCGGCGGCATGACACATTTGCTCGTCGCCGTCGACAAATTCACCAAGTGGATCGAGGCGAAGCCGATCAAGAAGCTGAATGGACCGACTGCAGTGACTTTCATTGCAGATATAACAACCCGGTACGGCGTACCGCACAGCATCATCACCGACAACGGCACGAACTTTGCCAAAGGTGCCTTGGCACGGTTCTGCGCTGCGCAAGGTATCCGGCTGGACCTCGCGTCAGTCGCCCACCCGCAGTCAAACAGCCAAGTGGAGCGAGCAAATGGCCTCATTTTGTCTGGCATCAAGCCTCGACTGGTCGTACCTCCGGAACGTTCGGCCGGCTGCTGGCTCGATGAGCTGCCGGCTGTCCTATGGAGTCTGCGCACTACTCCCAACAGATCAACAGGCTTCACTCCCTTCTTCCTTGTATATGGTGCCGAGGCGGTCATCCCAACAGATATTGAGTTCGACTCGCCTCGGGTAACCATGTACACGGAAGCGGAAGCCAAAGAAGCGCGAGAAGACGGCGTCGACCTGCTGGAAGAGGCCCGGCTATTAGCCCTCAGCCGGTCTGCCATCTACCAGCAGGGTTTGCACCGCTACCATAGCCGGAGGGTCCGACCAAGATCCTTCCAGGAGGGCGACCTTGTGCTCCGGCTGATCCAGCGAACAGCCGGCCAGCACAAGCTCGCAGCCCCCTGGGAAGGCCCCTTCATCATCAGCAGAGCCTTGGGCAATGACGCCTACTACCTCATCGACGCGCAGAAGCTGAAGGCACGCAAGAGAGACGACTCCGGCAAGGAGTCGGAGTGACCATAGAACGCAAATCTCCTTCGGAAGTTTTAAAGTTAAAACGCAGTATGTATTATGCCCACTTTGGTATTAAGTACGAAACAGTAGGCTCCCCAAGAAAGACTCGGGGACTGCCACCCTTTATTTTATGAATGAAAGTTATCATGCGTATGATATTACCTATTCATTTATTTTGTCCGGTACCGGGTCCGACGAGTCGGCCCGGGGACTGGCCGACTAGAGTTATATTAGGAGCCCTACCCGCAGTCAAACAAGTAATGTGCCGACACCCAGGCTTGGCTCTTGCCGAAATCGCAGCTCGAAGGACCGACTGCCCGGCTGGCAAGAGCCACAAGCCGGAAAGGGTGCGCACATGAAAAACGGCTAGGGACCAAACAGACTCGCATATATAACAAAAGCCGGCTGACTGCCTCCCGCCGACCGACTACCAGAGTAGCCGGCCGGCCGGCTTACATTCAGTCTGCTTCAAATCCAAGAAAGCTCAAGTACTTGCCTTCCCAAAGAGGGAAGGCGGCAAAGGAAAGAGCCTAAGGACAAAAAAGTACACTTGAATGAACGCCAACACATGCATATATTAATATTTACACAAAAGGCCTCCAGAGAGGTCGACATCCAACATTGTTCGATACACCCCCAGTGGGTGGAATTGCAGAAACTTAAAATTGTCCGAAAAAGTAAAACAGGGACAAAAAGAACGGCAGATCAAGCAGGCGGGGCCGCAGACGAGCCGGGCTGGGCGGTGGAAGCAGTCGTGCCGGCTGGAGGAGCGGCCGGCTGGCCAACCTCGGCTTGATCGTAGTCTCCGGCAGAGGGCGCGCTCCCGCGTGGCTCGTTGCTGGAGGCACGGTCGGCTGGGGGACGGTCGGCCGTCTCACCAGTCGGCTCGGCGTCTTCACCGTCCTCCTCCTCGTCGTCCTTGCCCTCGTCGCTGGAGGCGATCTCCTCGGCCGAGTCCTCGCCGTCCGCCGGGTTCAGCCCGAACCATTCCTCCGGCTGGGCGGCGCCATCGTCGTTGAGCTCCGGCGCGAAGACGCTGGTGTCGGTGCACTCGGCGATCGTCGAGGCGCGTTGCGCGATCGCCGGCCGCACCTCCTCCAGCTCCGCGTCGGCTTCCGACCGCCACGTCCGCAGCTGGTCCAGGCTTAGCCCTGCGTACCACGCGCGGACGAACTCCAGCGCGCGCTCGGCTCCAAGACGGGCCGCGGACGCCTTCCAGGCCTCGAAGCGGCCGACTGCGACTTCGAGCCAGTCGGCCGTCCGGCTTGGGGTGCGGGGAATTGTCTGGCCGGGCCAGAGCGCGGCCAGCATCGTCGCCCCGGCGCGTTGGAGCCGGCGGAGCAGCCGGTGGGCCGGCTGCAGCCGCGCCTGGACGGCGATGAGTTGCTCCGACAACGTCCGATTCGCGTCCGGCGGAATCACAACCCCGGCCTGACGGTGCTCCTCGCGGTAGGCTTCGATGGCTTGGGCGGCGAGGACGGATTGACCGGGAAAGTACTCTGCGCAAGATAGCAAACACAAGTCAAAACAAAGCCGCAGGCAGCCGGCGGATGGAAGAAGAGCAAGAAGGACGGCCTACCATCGATGAGATCCTCGATCCGGCCGAAGCCTTCTTCCAGCGCCTGGCGCGTCTCGGCCCAGCTCACCTCCCTGGCCTCGAACTCCGCCTTCAGGGTAGCCTCGCCGTCCTGCGCCTTTTGCAGGGCCGCCTTGTGGCTCTCCTCTTGGTCGGCCAGTTTCTTCGCCAGGCGGTCGCGCTCTTGAACCAAGTCAGCATACTCGGCGTCCTTGGCGCGAAGAGCGGCCTGCACCTCGCCGAGTTCCCTCCGCAGGTCGGCGTTGGCCTCTGCACGAGCAAAAGATAAAGAGAGAAAGTCAGCAAACGAAAAGTCGTCGAGTAAGATCCGACCCGACTGCGCTGCAGTCGGCCCGGATCTCGGGGACTGCACCCAGTGGGTGCGCTGTCGCGCCCCCACGAGAAACAAATAAAGACAAAACACTTACGCCGGCTGCTGGCGAGGTCTTCGGTCCTCCGGCTCAGCTCCCGAGCCTGGGAGTTGAAGGCGGCAGCACGAGAATTATGATAATCCTAAGAGATCAGAAAAAACAGTCAAAGATAGTCGTCGAGTAAGATCCGACCCGACTGTGTTGCAGTCGGCCCGGATCTCGGGGACTACACCCAGTGGGTGCGCTAGCGCGCCCCCACGGAACAAATTCAAAGGACCAGAACGGTCAACAAGTGAAGACTTACCCGGATTGCAGACCGCGTCGACAGAAACTCCTGAGTAAATTGCCTCAGGAGGCCGGCCTGTGCCTGCAGCCGGCTCCGAACCCCTTGGGCCGCGACGTTTAGCTCGCCGCTCCCTCCGCTAGGAGTCCATCCGGACGTGGCGGAGCTGGCCGCCTCCAATGCGTCTGCCGTCTGCTCAGCCCCCGCGGCTCGGCGCGTGTCCGGCGGGGCCGTGCCCCCTCCGGCATGCCGGCCCACCGCCAGCTCGATCTCAAGGCCGGCTCCGGCCTCGGGCGCGGCCCGGGCCGGCTCCTCCGGCACCGCCGACGATTGGCCGCCTTCGCCTGCTCCGGCTGGCGCTGCCGGCGGCGTCCTCTCGACGGAAATCTCGAAGACTTCGTCCCTCTGCACCGGCGGCTGCTCGGGGATGATCTCCTCCGCCGTGGGCAGAGGGATGTCCGGATCCAAAGTTCGGAGGGGGATGGCAAGTAGCGGAGGCCGGCTACGCGCGCCTCCGCCTCCGTCTCCACGGCCGCCCGCTCCGACAGAGTCTCGGCCGCCGCGCTCGCTCGCCCCGGCGCCGTCTGGGTGGCCTCCTGCTCCGTCGCCTCCCGCTCTGCCGCCTCCCTCTCTCGACGCGCCTCGCGAGCGTTGCGCTCCGTGGCTGCTTCAAGTTCAGCGCGGGGGTCCACTCGGCGGGTCCCTGAGGATCCGGCACTCGGCCCGACCACGGAGCCGGCTGGGCCTCGCTCGAGGGAGAGCGGCGCCCTGCTCAGAAGATCAGAGAAGAAGTCAAGTAAAGGAAGACTTCAGAATAACAAGCACGTGGGCGGCTAAAAGACTTATGCGGAAACTGATGGAGGCTTCTTCACCGCCTTCCGGAAGCGGGCCGCCTAAGCCGCCGCCTCCTCGCGCTTCGTGGCCGCGGCGGAGGCCTTCGGCTTCTTCGGCCGGCTTCCGAAGAGCGGGAGCGCGGCCCGGCGTTTCCCCTTTCCACCACCGGCAGTCGGCGCGGCAGACGAGCCCGCGCCGCGGCGGTCGGTTGCCGGCTGGTGGCGCGGGATTTCTTCGGCTTCGAAATCGTCTGGCCAGTCGTCGAAACTGGCCGAGAGCCCCGTGCCACCGAGCTCGGCGGCGTCCCCCATGGCGGCATCCTCCATGGCGACTGCGGCAAGGTCCGGGTCGTCGAGGTCGTCCATCATGCGGTCCGGGGCATACTCGCGATCGACTCCAGCCGCCCCATCTGGCGGCGGGAGGAGAGGATTCTGATGAAGAGAAAAAAGACAAGAGCCGCCTGGTCAGAAGCCGGCTGACTCAAGCCGGCAGACGACGAGAAGAAAGACTTACCACAGGCGGAGGATGGGCGCGGGAGTACGGCACCTTGCCGAATTGCCACTCGTCGGTGAGCTTCAGGTTGGCGATGTAGTTCACCATCAGAGCCACCTCGGCGTGGGGCATCTCCCATGTGCTCAGCCGGCAAGGGTCGAACCGGCCGCTCATCTGGCACATCATGTGCGGCCGGCTTTGGAGGGGCAGAATCCGGCGCTCGACGAAGGCGGTTACCAGGTCGGATGCGCGCAGGCCTTCCGACTGGATCATCACCCGAAGCCGGGCGATGGAGGCATTCCCAGCCGGAGACAAGGACTTCGACCTGTAGCCCCAAGACCGCCGCCTCCCAGCCGGCGGGCCGGCTACGTAAGCCGGCAGATTGACGTAATCGCCGTGCGGGGCGATGTTCTTGACGTAGAAGTAGGATTTCTGCCAAAGCTTGACAGACTGGATCAGAGGCGCCGCAGGGAGCCGGCACGCCGGCGGAGACGGTGCCGAGCTTGTTCTGGAACAGCTCCGCCCAGAGCTCCAGCGTCGGCAGCACCCCCAAGAATCCTTCGCAGAGCGAGACGAAGGCCGAGAGTTGCAGCACTGCGTTGGGCGTGACGTGATGTGGTTGGAGGTTGTAGAATTCGAGGAAAGAGCGCATGAAGCTGCTCGTCGGGAAGCCGAAGCCGCGGAGGAAGTGCGTGCGGAAGACGACGCGCTCGCCTTCCTCCGGCGCCGGCGAGATCTCCTTCGTGGGCGCCAGACGCACCTGCACGAGGTTGGCGGCGGGCAGACGCCGGGTCTGGCGGAGGAATTCAATATGGTCCTCGTGGACATTGGACCCGTCCCACGAGCTCGACAGAGCCAGAGACATGGCGGCATGGGTGGGCTGCGGCGCGAGACTGCGTCGGGCGCAAAGAAGAAGAAGAAGAGGAGCAGGAGGGACGGGGAGCGAGGGAGCGAACGGGCCTGTGCCTCTCCCCCTCCCCCCCTACTTGTAGGCGCGTGCGCCAGAGCCGAGGAGGCGCGGCATGGGGGATCGTGGGGATCGATCGTGCCCATCGCCCCCACGCCCGCGTTAATTGCGCGCCTTGATGACGCGAAGTAACAGCCGCGGGGAGGCGAGCAGTCCCCTCGGGCCACAGAAGATCTGCGCCCAGGCCGAGGCCAGGGAGTGGCGGGCCCGGGCCTGCGGCGGCGTCCCGTCGCGCGCGTGCGACGGCAAGACTTCTCCACCACGTGGCTCGTCGTGGGACCCGCGGCCGGCCCGCGGGTCAACCACTGCCACCTTGATAAACAAAAAGTGCTCCGGAGTCGGCTGCTACGACGAGGTCGGCCCCTCAGGGTATGAAGCCGGCCAAGCTTCCCATCCTTCCGTCCGCCGTGAAGCTCGCCCGCCTTCGGGGACTACTGTCGGGGTAAATAGCCATGGGTAGCCCAGCCGGCTTCCCCTGGCCCCTCAGAAAAAATTATTATTAGCCCATCCGGCTCATAAGAAGACTCAAGCCTTGGGCCGCCTCCCCCCAGCCGGCTACCTTCCTGGCCGGCTTCGGGGGCGACCCGCCTTTTTCACCTTCCTGAAGAAAGCTGCGGAGGGCCGGCTACGGCAGGGCCGGCTACGGCAGGGCCGGCTACAGCAAGGCCGGCTACTGCCAGGCCGGCTTCCATAAAGCAGTCAACGCCGTACCCGCGATGTACGCGTCCACTCTGCGATGATGAAGCGGGGCGTGGCTACAGTAGAGCCTGCCACCCCCAAAACCCGGAGCACGCCTAGTACAGCGCGTCGTGCGGGCAGCTGCGGCCCGCCCGGCGCGGCACTGTAGCCACGGCGGCTCTGACGCCGTCCATGACGGGTCGCCAGCGTGGCCCCCGAGGCGGTGGGCCCCTTCGGGCAGAGAGATGCCGAAGGCGGCCGCACCTCCTCTCAGGCCGGCAAGACAGAGGGCCGGCTTCACGTAGCCGGCCTGCCGCCCTCCTCAAAGGAGACGCCCATTAAGGAGACAAGACGCGGCGGGGCTACAGTAATCGCCCGCCAGGGCGGCGTTACTGTAGCCACGCTTACCCCGACCAAGCCTGCGTCAACGACATGGAGAAACAGTAACCAGCTGCCGACCAGGCCCTGGCCAGTGGGGCCGGCAGCCGGCGGGACCCACCTGCCAGCGGGCCCCAGAAGCCGGCGGAGAAGCCGGCGAGCACAGTCACAGACAGCTGGGCCCCGCGCCCAGTCGGATTACCATTGTACCCCCGGGGGGTAGGCCTATATAAACCCCCCGGTGCACCCATGCAAAGGGTTGGACTCTCTTCCTAGACCTAGACATAATACAAGGAGAGGAAGCAAGCTGAGCTGAGCCCTTCTTCCTCCTTCTACCCAAAACAGCTCAAGGAGCATTGTAGCCACTTGTCCACCTAGTAACCATGCGGAGACCCCGCAGAGCAGCAGTAGGGGTATTATCTCCCCGAAGAGCCCTGAAGCTGGGTAAGATTCGCCGGCGTGCATGTCTTCGCCTCATCCCGTTTACAGGCACCGGCGACGTTCTATTGGCCCCCGCAATGATAAGCCACTCGTTGGCATATGTCGCTCCTACCACCCGACAGCTGGCGAGGTTTGGGAGGTCGCTTGTACATGCTTGTAAAGTTGCGGACGAAGGCCTCGGTGAGGTCGACCCAGCTGTTGATGCTACGGGGCTTCAGGCTGTTCAGCCATGTCCGGGCCGTGCCCTGGAGCATGAGCGGAACATACTTCACGGCGACACGCTTGTTGCCGCTTGCTATGTCGACGGCCGTGGCGTAGTCAACCAGCCAATCTTCCGGCTTCACGGAGCCAGTGTACTTGGGTGTATCTCGGGGGAGCGTGAACCCTTTGGGAAAGGGCTCATCTCGGATGCGGGGCCCGAAATAGGGCGGGCCCAACTCGTCTGCTTCTTCCAGCGCCAGGGATCGGTGAAGTCGGTCGATCCGGTGGCGGGCGTCGTTCTCTCCGACTCCTTCTCGGCGGCCAAGGCGGTCGCAGAGAGTCGGATGGTCTACAGGCGGCGGGGAGACTCGTCTTTCCCTGCGGGGAGGAGGAGGCGGACAGTTGTCCCGTCATTCCACTACTCTCGGGCGGCCGTCTTGGTCGCGCTCGATGGTGATGCGAGTCCGACTGTGGCTGACAGCCGGATCCTTGTCTTTTCTTCTGCGGTCACCGCCAGTCGGCGTCCGAGACATCGTGCCTTGATCTCGGCGGGGAGGCGGGTCATCGTTTTGTCGCTGCGGCGCCTCAGTGCGGCAGCCGGCTGCGTTCTGTGTGGCAGCCGCGTCGAGGAGTCGCTGGACTCACTCCGTCATCAGGCGGCGCTCCTCACCCTTGAAGTTGTCCAGCTCGTCTGCAGCCGCCTGGGCGGCTCGGATGTTCTCCGCGGGCATGGTGTACACAGGACGATTGGCCCCAAACAGGTTGGTGATGTCCACGCCACGCTGTCGGACCGCGCCTAGGCGGCCAGGCCCCGTTGGGGCCGGCGAGCCGCCCACAGCGCGATCCATCTCACGCTGGTAGGCTTCTGACAAGCGTCTCATACTTGCCAGCTTCTTCGCGCCGTCGACGAGCTGAAGGCGGCGTGCCTCCAGCGTCTCAGCGTCGGCGTCTTCTAGAATGGGTGCATCCAGGTCTTGCAGTGCCGCATCGAGCGGGTCGTGAGCTCTGCCATCGGAGTGCTCGCCATGACCGATGACGAGCACTTCTGTGACGGTGCTTCCGCCGCTCTCCGCGCGAGGGAGCGGCTCGTCGTAGACCACCACGTTGGTAGGGAACGCGTCGAGCGACGCGGTGTCGGAGTCGACCAGCATCGGGTCGGTGGAGCCTACGGACTCCAAGTCCATGGCAGGCTCGCCGGCGACGTGGAGTTGGTCAAGGAGGCCCGCGAGGAGGCTCTCGGGGCCGCTCGTGCCTGCATCAGATGCAGGCTCGTCGGAGAGGAGGACCTCGCCGATAAGTTCGGCGAGGCAGCTGGCCGCACCGGCGATCTCAGTGCCGTGCAGCACGTCGGTGCAAACTCCATCCGGCGTGCCGGGCTGGCTGCGCTCGCCAGGGAGGAAAAGGCTTCCCGTCCAGAGCAGGTCTCCGGACGACGGTGCACCTCGCCCCACGGTGGGCGCCAAATGTCGGGGGTTGGGTGCGACATATGCCAAAGGATGGCTTATCATGGTGGGGGCGAGTAGAACATCGCCGGTGCCTGGAAGCGGGATGAGGTGTAGACATGCACGCCGGCGAATCTTACCCAGCTTCAGGGCTCTCTGAGGAGATAACACCCCTACTGCTGCTCTGCGGGGTCTCCGCATGATCACTATGGCAAAGTGTGTACAAGGTTGCTTCTTGAGCTGTTTCCTGGAGGTAGGAGAAGGCAAGGCTAGCTATCTCCTTCCTATACTCTCTGGTCTAGTGCTAATAGAATCCAACCCTTTACATGGGTGCCCCGGGGGGTTTATATAGGCCTACCCCTGGGGGTACAATGGTAATCCGGCTGGGCGTGGGTCCCAGCCGTCTGTCTCTCAGGCCGCCGTCTTCTCCGCCGACTACTGGGGCCCGCCGACTGGTCCGGTACGGAGCCAACAGGCCTTGCCCGCCGTGGGCGGGTCTTGCCGGCTGCGGGTTACTGTATCCATGCTACTAATGACGCTGGCTTGGTCATGGGGTCATGGCAACAGTGCCGCCGCCTGACGGGCGATCACTGTTGCCACTCCCCGTCTTGTCTGGTTAATGGCATGTGGGGCCCGTGGGAGGGGCCGGCCGACTCTCGGAGGCCGACTCCCACGGGGTCCGTCTTGTGGCGCTCTCGCCGTCTTCTGTACCCCCACTGTCCAGCGGGGCCCGCCGTCTCTTGGCCGTACAGGCGGCCGACGCGGGTAGAGGGTTCCGCCATTGGGGCTGATGTCAGGGCTGGCATGGCAACAGCGGCGCGCCGGACGGAGATCTCCATTGGTACGGCGCACTGTGGCCATGCCTGCCCTTGGTAATTGGGGCGGGAGCGGGCCGTATTGCGGCCGTTCCCTGTCCTGTCCCTTCTTACGAAGGCAGAGGGTGGTTGGAGTCGCGGGCCGACTCCCCATAGTCGGCTTCTCTGGAAGCCGCCAGTTAGGAGTCGGTTCATCTTGTAGTCGTCCCTGGGACTCGGCCGTGAGTGGGTAGTCGGCAACGCCGCTGCCGACTCCCAGAGGCGGCCCTTCGTCTTGGGGTTCCCGAGGGGCGCAGCCTGCCCCGATGTCTTGAAAGGTTTTGGGCCTCGGGTTAGCCTACCGGTGGCTCATTACTCCGACACTTATTACTTCCTATTAATTGCAACGATGACCAAAACTATGTCTGCCAACTCCCAACAAATTTTAATCATCATACTCTTCCTATGTGAAGTCATTACTCTCAATAAGATCAATATGAACTCTTTATTTCTTTTTATTCCTTTTCTTTTCTTAAGATCACCCAAGATCATGGCAAAATAATCAAGCCCTTGACTCAACACTAATCTTTTTTATATATAGCTCACGGACTTGATTACAAAGAGAGATCATAAAGCAAAACTCAAAACTAGATCATGCCATAAACTTTATTCTACTAGATCAAGATACTACTAATAGGATCGAACTAAGAAAAACGGTAAAGGTAGGAGATGTGTTTGTGATACGATACCGGGGCACCTCCCCCAAGCTTGGCAGTTGCCAAGGGGAGTGCCCATACCCATGTGATTATGTCTCCTTTGTCGGTGAAGAAGGTGGAGGTGTTGTTGATGATGCAGGCTTGTCGCCCATCTTCCAAGGCATAGGCTCACCATCATAGAAGGATGATCGAGTCTCCGGGATCCTCAAATCTGCAGCCAAACTCATCCTTTTGAATCTATATTCATACTCACAGTTTTGGTTTTGCAGGTCATAGATTTGGGCTTGGAGGTGCTCGATCTTCTCATGAAGCTTGAAGATGGCTTCCCCGATGTTGTCAGCATCCAACTTGTGGTTGCTAGTGAACTCCGCGATCATCATGTGGTTGGAGTTGAGTCCATGTTCCACCATCCCTAGACACTTGAAAACTTGTTGCTCCATTGCTTCGAGCCTCGTCTCCACGCTTCCGGTCCCCTTGGGTCCCTCTTCATCGCGGATGTGCAGCAACCCATCACGCAACTCAATGGTTTGAGGGTGTCGCAACACCTCCGCAAGGTAAGGGTTGATGACCTTCTTGAAGAACTTGTCCTTGGAAGCACTTGGGGATGTCATGATAATCTAGATATGTCAGAAAAACAGCTCGAAACAAGAACAGAGGAGATTTGCATGATACGGGAGTCAAAGCCTTCGGGAGAATATATAGTGAATTTTTACCGACCAAAATACATATTGTGCAAGAAAACGGAGTCCGGAAGGCACACAAGGTGTTCACGAGGTAGGGGAGCGCGCCCAGGGGGGTAGGGCGCGCCCTCCACCCTTGTGGGGCCCTCGTGTCCTTCCCTGACTGCTACTTATTTTTCTATTTTTCTAAATATTCCAAAACGGAGAAATATTGCCTTAAAAACTGTTTTGGAGTCGGTTTACTTACCGTACAACATACCTATTCCTTTTCGGAGTCTGAAACATTCTGGAAAGTGTCTCTTATGTATTCCTCCGGGGTTACGGTTTCAATAGTATTGGTTTCAACATTTATGGGATTACCTGAGATATGATGTTTAATTCTCTGACCGTTTACCACCTTCGGGTTTGTGCCCTCGAAGTTGTTGATTTTTATGGCACCGGAACGATAGACCTCTTCGATGACGTAGGGTCCTTCCCATTTAGAGAGAAGTTTTCCTGCAAAAAATCTTAAACGAGAGTTGTATAGAAATACATAATCACCTATATTAAACTCACGCTTTTGTATCCTTTTGTGATGCCATCTTTTAACTTTTTCTTTAAACAACTTGGCATTTTCATAAGCTTGGGTTCTCCAGTCATCAAGTGAGCTAATATCAAATAACCTCTTCTCACCAGCAAGTTTGAAATCATAGTTGAGATCTTTAATAGCCCAATATGCCTTATGTTTTAGTTCGAGAGGTAAGTGACATGCTTTTCCATAAAACATTTTATATGGAGACATACCCATAGGATTTTTATATCCAGTTCTATAGGCCCACAATGCATCATCAAGTTTCTTGGACCAATTCTTTCTAGATCTATTGACAGTCTTTTGCAAAACTAATTTGAGTTCTCTATTACTCAATTCTACTTGACCACTAGACTGTGGATGATAAGGAGATGCAATTCTATGATTAACATCATATTTAGCAAGCATTTACGAAAAGCACCATGAATAAAGTGTGAACCACCATCAGTCATTAAATATCTAGGGACTCCAAACCTCGAAAAGATAGCTTCTTTAAGCATTTTAATAGAAGTGCTATGATCAGCACTACTAGTTGGAATAGCTTCTACCCACTTAGTAACGTAATCAACAGCAACTAGAATATGTGTATATCCATTAGAGGCAGAAAAAGGTCCCATATAATCAAAGCCCCAAACATCAAATGGTTCAATAACGAGTGAATAATTCATAGGTATTTCTTGACGTCTACTAATATTACCAATTCTTTGGCATTCATCACAACATAAGACAAACTTACGGGCATCCTTGAAGAGAGTAGGCCAATAAAAACCGGATTGCAATACCTTATGTGCAGTTCTATCTCCAGCGTGGTGTCCTCCATAAGCTTCGGAGTGGCACTTGCGTAGGATCTGTTCCTGTTCATGCTCAGGTACACAATGTCTAATAACACCATCTACTTCTTCTTTATAAAGATGTGGGTCATCCCAAAAGTAATGTCTCAAATCATAGAAAAACTTTTTCTTTTGTTGCTATGTGAAGCTAGGTGGTATGAATTTAGCAACAATGTAATTAGCATAATCAGCATACCAAGGAGTACTACAAGAAGTACTTATAACATTTAATTGCTCATCAGGAAAGCTATCATCAATAGGTAGTGGGTCATCAAGAACATTTTCTAACCTAGACAAGTTGTCTGCAACGGGGTTCTCAGCTCCCTTTCTATCAACAATATGCAAATCAAATTCTTGTAGCAAGAGAACCCATCTAATAAGTCTAGGTTTAGCACCTTTCTTCTCCATAAGATATTTAATAGCAGCATGATCTGTGTGGATAGTTACTTTAGAATCAACAATATAAGGTCTGAACTTATCACAAGCAAATACAATTGCTAAAAATTCTTTTTCAGTAGTAGCATAATTTCTTCGAGCATTGTCTAGAGTCTTACTAGCATAATGGATAACATTTAATTTCTTATCAACTCTTTGCCCTAGAACAGCACCTACATCATAATCACTAGCATCACACATAATTTCAAAGGGTAAATTCCAATCGGGTGGCTGGACAATAGGTGCAGAGATCAATGCTTTCTTAAGTATTTCAAATGCTTCTACACAATCATCATCAAATAGAAATGGTATATATTTTGTAATAAATTAGTCAGAGGCCGGGAATTTTTTGAGAAGTCCTTAATGAACCTCGTATAAAATCCGGCATGACCAAGGAAACTTCTTATACCTTTGATGTCCTTGAGACATGGCATCTTTTCAATAGCATCAACCTTGGCTTTATCAACTTCAATACCTCTTTCAGAAACTTTATGCCCCAAGACAATACCTTCATTAACCATAAAGTGGCACTTTCCCCAATTCAAGACAAAATTAGTTTCTTCACATCTCTGCAAAACTCGATCAAGATTGCTCAAGCAATCATCAAAAGAGGATCCATAGACGGAAAAGTCGTCCATGAAAACCTCACAAATCTTTTCACAAAAGTCAGAGAATATAGCCATCATGCATCTTTGAAAGGTAGCAGGTGCATTACATAAACCAAAAGGCATACATCTATAAGTAAAAGTACCAAATGGGCATGTAAAAGTAGTCTTTGATTGATCTTTAGCCGACACAGGTGTTTGAGAGAAACCAGAATAACCATCTAGAAAGCGGTAATGTGTATGTTTGCATAATCTTTCTAGCATTTGGTCAATAAAAGGTAAGGGGTAATGATCTTTCTTAGTAGCTTTATTTAATTTGCGGAAATCAATTACCATCCTATAACCTGTAATAATTCTTTGTGAAATCAATTCATCTTTATCATTAGGAACAACAGTAATAGCTCCCTTCTTAGGGACACAATGGACATGACTTACCCACTGACTATCAGCAACAGGATAAATTATACCTGCCTCCAGAAGCTTTAGTATTTCTTTTCTTACCACTTCTTTCATTTTAGGATTCAAACGTCGTTGAGGATCACGAACTGGTTTGGCATCTGCTTCCAAATTTATTTTATGTTGACATAGAGTGGGACTAATGCCCTTAAGATCATCAAGAGTATATCCAATACCAGCACGGTGCTTCATTAGAGTTTTCAATAATCTTTCTTCTTCATGCTCTGAAAGGTTAGCACTAATAATAACAGGATATATCTTATTTTCATCAAGATAAGCATATTTAAGATTATCAGGCAACGGTTTAAGCTCAAATACGGGATCACCCTTAGGTGGAGGAGGATCCCCTAGGATTTCAACAGGCAAATTGTGTTTCAGAATAGGTTCCTGCTTAAAGAATATTTCATCTATTTCCCTTCTTTCATTCATAAACATATCATTTTCATGGTCTAGCAAATAATGTTCTAAAGGATCACTAGGAGGTACGGCAATAGAAGCAAGACCAATAATTTCATCCTTACTAGGCAATTCTTCTTCACGATGTTGTTTACTAAATTTAGAGAAATTAAACTCATGAACCATACATCCAAGCCAATAGTAACAACATTCTTTTCGCAGTCTATCCTAGCATTGACAGTATTCAAGAAGGGTCTACCAAATATAATGGGACAAAAGCTATCTTGTGGGGAACTAAGAATAAGAAAATCAGCAGGATATTTAGTTTTCCCACACAAGACTTCAACATCTCTAACAATTCCCATTGCTGATATAGTATCTCTATTGGCAAGTTTAATTGTGACATCAATATCTTCTAACTCAGCAGGTGCAATTTCATGCTTAATTTCTTTATACAAGTCATAAGGTATAACACTAGCACTAGCACCCATATCACATAAGCCATGATAACAATGGTCTCCTATTTTAACAGAAATAACAGGCACGCCTACCACAGGTCTATGTTTATCTTTAGCACAAGGTTTAGCAATTCTGGCAGTTTCACCGCAGAATTGAATAACATGCCCATCAATATTATCAGCCAAGAGATCTTTAACAATAGCAACATTAGGTTCAACCTTAACTTGTTCAGGAGGTGTATGAGTTCTAATATTGCTTTTACGAACCATAGTTGAAGCTTTAGCATGATCATTTATTCTAACAGGGAAAGGTGGTTTCTCAACATAAAAAGTAGGAACAATAGGATCATTATAAGTGACAGTCTTTTCTTCAACTTTAATAGGTGCAGCTACTTTTACTTCTATGGGAGGATGATATTTAAACCACTTCTCCTTAGGGAGATCAACATAAGTAGCAAAAGATTCACAGAAAGAAGCTACTATCTCAGAGTCAAGTCCATATTTAGTGCTAAACTTACGGAAAATATAGGTATTCATAAAAGATTTAACACAATCAAACTTAGGTGTCATACTTGACTCCTTACCTTCGTCGAGGTCCCAATCTTCAGAGTTGCGTTTAATTCTATCCAATAAATCCCATTTAAATTCAATAGTCTTCATCATAAAAGAGCCAGCACAAGTAGTATCGAGCATGGTGCGATTATTTTCAAAAAGCGAGCATAATTTTTTTGAATAATTGTTTCTCTTGGGATCTCATGATTGGGGCATGAATATAACATTGATTTAAGCCTCCCCCAAGCTTGAGCGATGCTTTCTCCTTCACAAGATGCATAGGATAATACTTTTGATGAAATTCCAATTTCAATCTTCTATAGTTCCATGATCTCGTATCATCACATAGCCTATACCATGTCAATGCATCTC
Organism: Triticum monococcum; assembly: GCA_034509565.1. NCBI lineage: Eukaryota > Viridiplantae > Streptophyta > Magnoliopsida > Poales > Poaceae > Triticum > Triticum monococcum. Next base: position 743,797,413 of record CM067843.1, on the reverse strand, counting down.
CCTTCAAAGATAAAGGTAAGACCTTCTTCTTAGCAACATCATCGGGTATACCTGCAAGCTTAAATAATCCACAAACTTCATCCACATATATTAAGTGCTCATCAGGATGCTTTGTTCCATCTCCTGTAAAAGGATTAGCTAGCAGTCTTTCTATCATACCCGAAGGAAATTCAAAAGGAACTTCATTTTCAATAGGTTCAGTAGGTTGAGGAGCAACTCTTTGCTCTACTGGTCGGGGTGAAGATACCCCGAACAAGCCACTCAGAGGATTACTTTCCATAGTAACAAGTGACAGTAAATTTCAGCACACTATATAAATTTTTGCTTACCAAAGGCGCTTCACTTCCCGGCAACGACGCCAGAAAAGAGTCTTGATGACCCACAAGTATAGGGGATCTATCGTAGGCCTTTCGATAAGTAAGAGTGTCGAACCCAACGAGGAGCAGAAGGAAATGATAAGCGGTTTTCAGCAAGGTATTCTCTACAAGTACTGAAATAAGTGGTAACAGATAGTTTTGTGATAAGATACTTTGTAACGAGCAACAAGTAACAAAAGTAAATAAAGTGCAGCACGGTGGCCCAATCCTTTTTGTAGCAAAGGACAAGTCTGGACAAACTCTTATAATAGGAAAAGCGCTCCCGAGGACACATGGGAATATCGTCAAGCTAGTTTTCATCATGTTCATATGATTCGCGTTCGGTACTTTGATAATTTGATATGTGGGTAGACCGGTGCTTGGGTGCTGTTCTTACTTGAACAAGCATCCCACTTATGATTAACCTCTATTGCAAGCATCCGCAACTACAACAAAAGTATTAAGGTAAACCTAACCATAGCATGAACCATATGTATCCAAATCAGCCCCTTACGAAGTAACACATAAACTAGGGTTTAAGCTTCTGTCACTCTAGCAACGCATCATCTACTTATTACTTCCCAATGCCTTCCTCTAGGCCCAAATAATGGTGAAGTGTTATGTAGTCGATGTTCACATAACACCACTAGAGGCTAGACAACATACATCTCATCAAAATATCGAACGAATACCAAATTCACATGACTACTAATAGCAAGACTTCTCCCATGTCCTCAGGAACAAACGTAACTACTCACAAAGCATATTCATGTTCATAATCAGAGGGGTATTAATATGCATAAAGGATCTGAACATATGATCTTCCAGCAAATAAACAAACTAGCATCAACTACAAGGAGTAATCAACACTACTAGCAACCTACTAGTACCAATCCCGGACTTGGAGACAAGAATTGGATACAAGAGATGAACTAGGGTTTTGAGATGAGATGGTGTTGGTGAAGATATTGATGGAGATTGCCCTCTCCCGATGAGAGGAGCGCTGGTGATGATGATGGCGATGATTTCCCCCTCTCGGAAGGAAGTGTCCCCGGCAGAACAGCTCTGCCGGAGCCCTAGATTGGTTCCGCCAAGGTTCCGCCTCGTGGCTGCGGAGTCTCGTCCCGAAAGGTTGCTTCCTGTTTTTTTCTTGACGAAAGACTTCATATAGCAGAAGATGGGCATCGGAGAGCCACCAGGGGGCCCACGAGGTAGGGGGCGCGCCCCCCACCCTCGTGGACAGGGTGTGGGCCCCCTGGTCTTCATCTTTGGTAAGGATTTTTTATTATTTATTAATAAGATATTCCGTGGAGTTTCAGGACTTTTGGAGTTGTGCAGAATAGGTCTCTAATATTTGCTCCTTTTCCAGCCCAGAATTCCAACTGCCAGCATTCTCCCTCCTTATGTAAACCTTGTAAAATAAGAGAGAATAGCCATAAGTATTGTGACATAATGTGAAATAATATCCCATAATGCAATAAATATTGATATAAAAGCATGATGCAAAATGGACATATCAAACACCTCGGCGTCATCCGTAGGACGAGGGGAGGAAGCGGTCGGGAGTGAATCGTTGTTCAAATCCGACGGGCCCAAAGAATCATCCGACGAAGATGCGTCGATGTGGGCTCGAGATGGGCTGCATAATCATGCGCGGTGTGATAAGAAACGGTACAATAAGATGTACCAGGAATTATTATGGTATCCGGATACTTACGACTTCGCCAGGGGCTTATCCCTGGGCAGCCACTCGTCGTCACTGTAGGCGGCGGTTGTGGAGTTGTCCGGAAGGAGGGTCCTTCCATTCTTGGACCCTTCGGCCGCCCCAGCCGGGGTGGCCTTCCTTTTCTTATCTCCCCCGGCTGGGGGGGAGAACTTTCCTCTTCCTCCTCCTCGTTTTCGTGGGAGGAGTGCGCCTCGGTGTTTTCGGACGATGAGTCCGATATAACCTTGCGCTGGAGACCCTTCCTGGTCCCTGTGGTCTTCTTCTTGGCCTTCTTCTCCGGCACCTCATAAGGTGTCGGAACCAGCATCTTCGTTAAGAGAGCATCTGCTGGATCTTCGGGCAGGGGAGCCGGACAATCGATCTGCTCTGCTGTCGCTACCCAGTCCTGTTAAAAGGCGCGGGGGCTTAGATCCGCGCGTGGTTATATTGGGGAAAAGAACATCTTATGAGATATAAAAGACTTACCGGATTGGCAGGGCGCTTTGCGCTGAGTCTGCGGTCCACTGTAAGGGGAGGAGGTACCTCGGCGCCCTTGAACAACACCTTCCATACGTCCTTGTGCATCGTGTCGAAGAGCTCTCGCAACATCTGGTGCTCGGCCGGGTCGAACTCCCACAAATTGAATGCCCGTCTTTGACACGGGAGGATCCGGTGGAGGAGCATGACTTGGACCTCGTTGACGAGCTTGATTTTCTTGTTCGTCATGTTTTTGATGCATGTCTGGAGTCCGGTCAGCTCTACCGAGGAACCCCAGGACAGGCCCTTCTCTTTCCAGGAGGTGAGCCGCATGGGGATTCCGGATCGAAATTCGGGGGCCGCCACCCAGTTGGTGTCGCGTGGCTCGGTGATGTAGAACCACCCCGATTGCCACCCCTTTATGGTCTCCACATAGGAGCCTTCGAGCCAGGTGACATTGGGTATTTTGCCCACCATGGCGCCTCCGCACTCCGCTTGCTGGCCGACCACCACCTTCGGTTTAACATTGAAGGTCTTCATCCACAGGCCGAAGTGGGGCTTGATGCGGAGGAAGGCCTCGCACACGACGATAAACGCCGAGATGTTGAGGATGAAATTGGGGGCCAGATCGTGAAAGTCCAGCCCGTAGTAGAACATGAGCCCGCGGACAAACGGGTGGAGGGGGAATCCCAGTCCGCAGATGAAGTGGGTAAGAAAGACTACCCTCTCATGGGGTTCTGGAGTAGGGATGATCTGCCCCGCATCTGGCAGCCGGTGTGCGATATCCGCGGCCAGATATCCGGCTCCCCGCAGCTTTGTGATGTCCTCCTCCGTAACGGAGGAGATCATCCACTTGCCTCCCGCTCCGGACATGCTTGGAGTGGTTTGAGGAGAAAAACGCGAACTTGGGTGCTGGAGGTCGAGTGCGCAAGAATGGATGAGCAAGGAGGAAGAAGGTGTGGGTGAAAAGGGTGAATCCTTGTCCCTTTATAAGGGCGGAAGAAGCTATGCGCCTCCCCACCTACCTGGTAACTCGCTTATTCCCCAAGCGTCGTAATTGATGGCATGGTTGGGTTACCCACACCCATATTGATGAGAATCCCGTGATAAGGGGACACGGTCTCTGCTTTGACAAGACGTGCCAAGAAAACCGCCTCGCAATATGTCCAGTGGCTAGTTGTGAAAAACGGTTCGAATAAAGACCGGGCCGTGGTGTGATATCATACTGCAGAATGTGTCAGCAGATTAGATTTGTGGAAATATTATACTCTCTACGGTGGCATGTGGAATTTGTTTTGCAGAGCCGGACACGATCCTTGTGTTCAACATCTTCTATGGAGTATTCGGAGGAAGAACCCGCCTTGCAATGCCAAAGACAATCTGCGCGCCGGACTCATCGTCATTGAAGCCTGGTTCAGGGGCTACTGAGGGAGTCCTGGATTAGGGGGTCCTCGGACAGCCGGACTATATACTTTGGCCGGACTGTTGGACTATGAAGATACAAGATTGAAGACTTTGTCCCGTATCCGGATGGGACTCTCCTTGGCGTGGAAGGCAAGCTTGGCAATTCGGATATGTAGATCTCCTCCCTTGTAACCGACTCTATGTAACCCTAGCCCACTCCGGTGTCTATATAAACCGAAGGGTTTAGTCCGTAGGACAACAACAATCATATCATAGGCTAGCTTCTAGGGTTTAGCCTCTACGATCTCGTGGTAGATCAACTCTTTAATACTCATATCATCAAGATCAATCAAGCAGGAAGTAGGGTATTACCTCCATCAAGAGGGCCTGAACCTGGGTAAACATCATGTCCCCCGCCTCCTGTTACCATCCGCCTTAGACGCACAGTTCGGGACCCCCTACCCGAGATCCGCCGGTTTTGACACCGACAATAGCCGCCCGCAGGCGTGGGCGCGAGGACGAGAATGGCATGGTGATCCTCGACAGCGACGACGAGGAGGACGCCCCCGGACCGTCCAACCCGCCGCGCCAACCTAGGGAGGGGTGCAGCAGGGCCGGCGGCCGTGGAGGAGGCGACGACGACGACGGCGGCGGCGACTACACGCAGTTCTACAACCTCCTCGGCATGTAGAGCTTCAAGGGCGGCGGGCGGCGAGGAGCGGCGAGGGAGACGGCGGGCCTAGTAGCGTTTTTTTTTCTTTTTTTGTAAAGTATTTTAAATATGTATGAACTCGCCGAAGTTTGGTTTAATTTGCGCCGTGTTTGTGCCGAATTTTAGTTTTTTTTTAAAACGTGGGCACCGCGACTGGGGGGCATCACGCTCTCAGCACGCGGTTTGCGCCGGTGCGCCCCCAGGGGGCGATTTTTAGCGCCTCCTGGGGGGCCAACGGGGAGATGCTCTAACCATCGCTTCCTATTGCGCCACGTATCTTGGTCCACACACTCTTCTCTCTCCTTATCTTTATCTTTCTTCATAGATGCATGTTTCCTTCACAACATCTTCTTCCTTCTCTTCCTTTTTAATTGGCCTACCTCCATGACTGTACCCCGTGCATGATTTTATTCCTCCACTTGCTACAAGCCGTTGTTGTCTGCCTCTCCCTGACACGGTCAAACCGGTTTTTGGAAGAAGCAATGGGAGGCCAGAGTTGTTGTGCCCTCTGATGCGCTGCAAGCCAGGCCGTGGGGCTGCTGCCAGCGAGGAATCGCCAACATCGTGAGGTCGCCATCGTGCCCATCTCCATCTTCCCCGTTATGGCTTCGGGGCGTCAGAGTTGCACGCTACCTGCCGATATCTGTAAGCCAAGGCGCCACATCTTGGCACAAGTGGCGGTCGCAGCCGCAACCCGCCACCACCGAAGTTGCGAGGGGCGGCAGCAGAAGCTGCAACGGTGAAGACAACGACTGCGACCAGCACTCTCAAGAGCTGCAACCGACGGCTAGGAAAGCTGTGATCGGCGCATCCGGATGCTACGACCAATGAATGTGACGGCTACAACCAGTGACCACAAAAGCTGCGATCAGCAGGAAGGAAAGTTGTGACCGTCGAACGCAAAAGCTGCGACCCTGGGATATAGCACTTCAACCTGCCGGTTCCAGCACTTGGTGGTCATGGTCGCAGCATACGTCAAAGCCGGTTCCAGCACTTGGTGGCCAAGATCGCAACATTCGTTGAAGCAGGCTCCAGCACTTGGTGGTCGTGGTCGCAGCTTTCGCCAACGCTGGTTCCAGCACGCATTGATTGCAGTCACAACTTTTTCAGTGATGGCCGCAGCTCCGGTCGTTGCTAGTTGCTTATTGCTGCTTGATAGGCAGAGAGAAAAACTAGCCTCTGAATTAGGTTGTTTCCGGCATGAGCAACCCACTGGAGACTGGTTGAGCACCAAGCCGTCAAACTGAGAGGTGAGCCTGCTTGGGCTTGGCAAAATGGTGAATGCACTCAAAATAAATAAGCAGATGAACCACTGAAAGTCTTACTCAACTACTCCCTCCGTTCGGAATTACTTGTCGCTGAAATGGATGTATTTAGACGTATTTTAGCTCTAGATACATCCATTTCCATTTTACTCCCCTGAAGAAAATGGGTTGTTTGTATAACCCCTGAACTTTTTTTCGGTTCACTTAACCCCCCGATCTATCCCAAACCATTCAAAAATCATCTCTAGCTGGTTTTCTAAGCTAGTTTGCTGACATGGACACAGTCAAGGTGGTATTTGACCAGCGGGGCCCTTTCGTCAACCACAACCCCTCCCTCCTCCTGTATGCCTAGAGCACAACCGGCGCTCGGTTTATGCCGCCGGCGCTCGCGTTCTTCACCCGCGCGGCCAACACCTCCCCCTTGTCTTAAAGCCTTGTCCTAAAGCTTCCCCTCGCTCTCCTCTACGTTCCTGCCAAAGAACTTTGTCCGAGACACCATGAATCACTGGCACATATGTCTTCTTCCTCGCCTCCGGCACCGATGGTCGCCGCCTCGATCTCTTCCTCCATCGACCCCCTCTTCTCCTCCTCTACTTTCCGAGCACCACGGTACTCCTCTGAAGCTGACCGAAACGTCCATTTAGAGTCGTGCGTCCCCGAGGACCTCTCCCCACATGGCCAAGCTCCGACCCCGTTGTGGCTATGGGCGGCGCACAACGCGGTTAGGCTACAGAGATGAGGGAGGGAATGGTGAGGCTTCGGAGGAGCAAGGGCTCACCTAGGGGGTGTTGGAGCAGGAAGGGAGAACGGGGCTGCTCTATAGCGACTCCATGGAGGACGAAGGCGGCGGCCGGAGCGCGGGCTTGCCGGAAAAGGGCTCGGAGTCGTGGGCCTCGCCGGGAAGTTGTCCAGAAGGTGTGTGAGGTGGTCCCGCGTCAAGGAACGGGTCGTGGAGGTCGGGGGTGCACAAGTGATGGCGAATTTTGGTGCGGTGGCTGGCGGCAATGGCGAGGAAGATGACGATGCCAGGCTCGATTGGGGTTGACTTGGCACAATGAATTTGACAGAGTTGAAGAGGGCAACGAGGCAGATGTTCTGGACATCTCGACGTGGCTTTGTGATTCCCCCGACCATGTGCACGGCAATGGTGGTCGTCGACCGAAGCACGGGCGCTCTCAGGTGGCTGTGCATGTGGGAGAGAGGGCATAGGAAGGCCCCACTGGTCAACAAACTGCTTTGAGCTTGTCAACGTCAGCAAAACCACCCATGCAAACCCACCAATGATGATTTCTGAACGGTTTGGGATAGATCGGGGGGTTAATGAACCGAAAAAAAGTTCAGGGGGTTATGCGAACAACCCATTTTCTTCAGGGGAGTAAAACAGACTTTTTTCATTTCCGAGACAAGTAATTCCGAACGGAGGGAGTACAAGGCACAGACCCACCGTGCCCAACTGCCAATTTATGGACCATCACTGGCCACAACACCAGAAAACACAAAATAGAAGAACCTACACCGATAAGCCATTCCTCCAACTTATAGCCATACCTGTATAAACAACAATACAATCGGTTACATGGTGCTTCAATGCAGGAGTATAATTTAAGTATCATGCATTGGGCAAAAAGAACAGAAAGTAAAAACATTCAGCTTAGTTATAAGCATACTGGAATTACTCACAAGAACTAGTATTAGCAGATACTACGTTGTCAACTCATAAAACAACATTTCTTTCAGCCCAAAATGGATGCCATTTTAAACTTTGCATGGCATTAGAAGTCAGAAAAGACGAGCCTTTGACCGCTATTTTTGTTACTGTCAAGAGTTAACAAGTACTCACTCCGTTCACAAATATAAAAGATGTTTTAGATATTTCAATATGTACTACACATACGGAATGAAATGAATGAACAAACACACTAAAACATGTTTATATACATCCGAGTCACAAAAAAGTTAGAACATCTTATATTTGTGAACGAAAGGAGTATATAATAATGCCATACAAAATTACAAATTTATGTAACCTGGAAATATCGTTTATTTATGAACCTAGTCATGTGACTTTCATCTTGTGCAATATACTATAAACTAGTGATCAGGTAGAGAAATTGACTGCATATAGAACAAAAGCAACACTGGCTCGACTAGAGATACTTATCAGTTATAACTTACCAATGTGCTAACGGAAACTGTACTAATTAGGGTTCTGAATTACTTAGTTTCTGATGTATACAGTTTTCAATTACTTAGGCCAAATGGTGGATGCCTTACAAATTACTGGAGTTAATAATTTTCATAAGGAAAATCGTAAGTTAAAGCCCATGCAGCAATAACCAGTAAATTGTAAAATAGCATAGATATCCAGGATGGACACATCTAGAAGATAATGTAACATCACCTTCAGTCATCACATCATACTAGCATGTCTCAACAAACAACCATTTCACATCTTCTAACACGTCATCTCCACCATGTCCATCACCAATGCCAGTACCTACAAGCACAGTAGGTCAGGAACCAACGACAATCCCGATGGAAAACCATCGATAGAGGAGAGAATCATAGTGGGATATCTAGGCGAACTAAGAGGTGGGTACTGTGTAGTTATGTGATCGAAGATTAAAAAAACATGAGAAATAAAGGAAATTATTTATTCTCTAGTGCAAGTAGACCCCTCACTTCCAGAAGACATTCCACAAAACATAATAGAACTTCAATTTATTCGATTGGTTTCAACTTCCAAATGAAGTGTAACTAGCTTTTAGCTTTAAAAAGTGGCAATGGAGTTACACATTCAACTGGTTCAGTCCCAGCTCTCATGTTTAGCTGTTATGTCTCACATTGTCAAGAGAACCGCACTAGTACTGAATATTACCATAACACAATTCACAGGGGAGAAAAGAATAAGAGACTTTCCAGAAATCATATTTAGTAAACTCAATTCCTTGTCAGACCAAGCAAAAAGAAATCAATACACACCAAAACTAAAAACCTGACTAGAAACATAATAGGCTGGGCCCATTTATTATTTTCCAGTTGTACATCTGAACTAGCTAATCACAGCAGGGCTCTTCTGCAAATGACAATAGCTATTGGGTCGAGTTCCAACTGTTATGCATCTGGTGCTGAAATGAAAAGATATATACTTCAGATAGGCACATAAGACTACATTTGAAACACAATTTATACATATGACCAACAGCGTAGAACAGTGACCGTAAGTACCATTTTCTTTCAAAGAATTGGTCAAGCAGCAAAAGGAAAATTGATGTGATTTAAACTTCAATCATCAGCGTAACACTCAAGGATATGATAGGCATTTCAGCAACTAATTAGTACTAAGAATAAATTTATCTTATAATACTGCGAGTTGAATTGTATAAAGGCTGGCTATTACCTCCAGGATAGAAGCATGCAAATGGATAATGGAGATGGAAGTCCCCCATATTGGAAATTTTCTTAAACTCCATCGACCGGAGATAGACCATGAAAACACCAGAACCCGTCTGTACAAGGATTGTATTACTGTCCTCGGAAAACCCCACAATGAGGGGGTATCGGTCTCCCTTACAAGCTGATCTGAGCTCCTCGAATTCAATAGCTCCGTCGTGCACCCATACAGAACCAGGCTCTCTCTTCCATAACTGGCCCTGGAATGTTGAGAGATGGATGATGCTAAGCCCACCATCTTCGGTCGGCACAATCCTTAACTTGAAAGGGCGAGCTTTTACTTGTGGTGGCAGCTCTGTCACAGTTAGGCTCTGCTTATCCAGATCAAACTCAAGTATGACATATTGAAGGTCAGGTGGCACCTTAACTAACCAGCAAAAGGAATTCCCAATCAAAGTACTGGGTTCTGGCATGGCCATACACAATTGCAGCTGCAGTGAATTGATTTTGCTCCATATCCCGGTCTCCGATGAGTAAAGGCATGCGAAAACTCTTGTATGATTACTAAGTCTGGCATGGGCTATCAGGGCCACCTGGAAATGGCCTTGGCCGCTGGCAGGGCGAAGCACGGCCCCGTTGAAGATGAGCATCTGGTTGTTGTCCAGCTCTGGTGGGACGATGAGCCGGCGCTGGTCGCGGGCGATGGGGTCCCACACAAGTAGGCGGCACCGCGGGCTCCAGCGGATGAAAAGGACGAGTCCGTGGCGGCAGTCAACTATGCGGTTGCCCTTGTTGAGAGTCGTGGAGAAGCGAGCGCCGGGGATGCGATCTGGTCGATCCAGTATTGGAACAAACGGAGAGGACGGATAGTCCTCGAGAAAGAAGCCAAGGAAAGGGGGCTTGCCGTGGTGGTCGCGGAAGCGGCGTCGGAATTGGGGATCGGCGGCGAGGCTGCGCCAACGCTTGCAGACGAGGGAGGCCCGGGGGAGGGAGGACGGCCGCGGGGGGAGGCGGAGGAGGATCTCCCGGAGCATGTCTTCGTCGTCTGGGAGAGAGGCAGGCGGCGGAGAGGGGCTGCGGCGGCGGGGAGCCATCTCCCCTCTCGTGCTCAGGCGGAGGATGTCAATTGATCTGGGGAATTGGCTGCCGGCGCACAGGTCAACAAGTCAACAGCAGGTTCATACACCGTTAGATACACCTCACTTTTTTTTTGAAAGCAACATGCCTTTATTAGGCATCTCCAGCCGGCTCCCCAGGAAGGCCCCAAGAGCACTTTTTCGTCGCCGGCGACAAAAAAAAGACCCAGTCACGCCTCCACGACCTCAATTATCGTCGGATTTGGGCAAAGTTAGTGCCGGCGCTCTCAACCGGAACCCGGCACGCTGGGGGCGAGCTGGGAACACCGGCGCTAGCTTTTGCATGCAACTGGCCCACCCTCAGCCTCCCACCTCCCTCTCTCCTCTTATTTTATCTGGGCCCCCCTCACCCTCTCTCCTCTCCCATGCCTCTCTCTCGCGCCGATGAGGCCCCGACCCGAGCAGCAGCGGCAGCCCGAGCTCCTCAGGCCGCCCCTGCGAGCGAGCAAGGGGGAGCGGCGCCCACGCAAGGAGGACGGCGCTGGGCGCGGACGGGCGAGCGCGGCTGGGTCGCCGCCGTCCATGAGCTCCTCCCCGGCTGAGAGCGTGCGCGGGTCCGGAGCCCGAGCTCCTCAGGCCGCCCCTGCGAGCGAGCAGGGGGGAGCGGCGCCCACATGAGGAGGACGGCGCTGGGCGCGGACGGGCGAGCGCGGGAGGGTGCCGCCTGCGAGCGGGAGCTGGCACTTGTGGCCACGACGACCCGCAGCAGCCGGGCGGCGCGTGGGGAGGCCGGGCGGCGCGTGGGGCGGCCGGGCTGGCCGGGGCGTGGCCAGCACGCCCCCGCCTCCTTCTCCTCCTTCTCTCCATCCTCGTCTGCGGCGGTCAGGGAGGGCGCGCGCGGTCAGGCACGAGCGCGAGCGGGCGCGGCCACGGGCGCGAGCAGCAGGGCGCGGGCGCGAGCGCAGGGCGCGGGCGCCGGCGCAGGGCGCGTGCCGGGCGCCCCCCTTCCTCCTCCTCCCTCCTCTCCGTCCTCGTCGACGCCGGCCACGGAGGGCGCGCGCGGCAAGGCGCGGGTAGGCATGGGCGCGGCCAGGCGCCCCCTTCCTCCTCCTCCCTCCTCTCCATCCTCGTCGGCAACGGCCACGGAGGGCGCGCGCGGGATGGCGCGCGCGGGTGCGGGCGCGGCCAGGCGCCCCCCTTCCTCCTCCTTCCTCCTCCCTCCTCTCCTCAATGGTGCTGGAGACGGTGTCGAGCTGCGGTGCCGCCACGCGTCCTCGAAATGCGTCTTGGGTGGGAGGACGGCTGGGAAAAATTTCGTCCCAGGGTCTAAATCTTCGCCGGCAGCCCCCCAGGCGGCGAAAAAAACGCCTCCTGGGGGGGGGGGGCAACGGCTGGAGATGCCCTTATTTAACGCATGGGCAAATCGCCCATAACACAAGTGCCCACTTGGGCAGGTACATCCTCCTGCCACTGCATACAGTGGTCGGGATCACATAGACGACCGATGCTAGCCAGCTCGTGAGCGGCAGAGTTTGCAGTACGACGACAAACAGAAATAGAGAAGAAAGAAAACCATAGTTTCAGTTGGTATTTCATGTCCTCGATGACAGCGGCGTACGGCGAAGAATCCACTCGCCGCACGTCCAGGGCCTCCGCCAGGAGTTGTGATTCGGTCTCGAATTCCACTTGAACTAGGCCAAGCTCTGCAGCTGCTCACTTTTATCTCAAAAGAAAAGGCACACCTCACTCATTAATACTTCCTGTTCGGCAATCTGCCAGCTCTCTAAAATAAAAGAAGTACCTGTTTGCCCGCTCCATGATTTTCGACCGCGGCTCCGGCTGCTCCGAGAGCAGAGTCATGGAGCGGAGCGACTCCGAGCAGGCCCCTACTTATGTTGCTTCCGCCCTTCGACACGTGGCACACGTCTTTCGGAACATAAGTTTGACCGTTATTTTTAACCAGAGTTGGTTATTTTTCACAAAATTATACTATTATCTAATTCTATTCAAACAAGTCTCCAATGATATAAAATTTTATAACATATTGTTAATCAAATTTGTTGTTAAAGATAAATCACACAAAACATGTAGGCCATGTACAAGAAGAGATATCTATGACTCGAGTGGGAAGAAAGGTTTCTCACTTGTGATGGGTCGGAAATTACAATGGAGCATCACCGACCATGCTCCTCTTTGCCACCTTTTTCAACAAAGGATGGATTTTATTGACTCAAAATGAAGCATCAAGAAGATACTTAAGTGGGGAATAAATCAGCTTTCTATTTCAAGTCATTGTGGTTGAGAGAGAAGGTTTCATTGACTTGGCCGTTGTTATTGATTGAACAAGACACGTGCCACCACTTATGTTGAGAGGTGGCAGTTTATAATTTATCATCCTAGACAGTTCATGTGGAAATGGGCTAAGAGTGTGAATCGTGTGTATAGAGAACAAAAGGGTAAGCTATTAGCGCTCAATTATGTGCGGGATATTAGAGTAGAATCGACCTCCTAAACTTGATGGAATGCATTGCCAAAAGAGAGGATGGAGAGAGCTTAGCTAAGCCAATATTTGAGGAAGAGATAAATTGGGCCTAATGTGTTAAAGTTAGACATGTTAGGGAAGAGGATAATATTATGAAGTTCTTCCATTTGATTGCAAATGGGAAGCACTGAAAAAATTTGTCCAAATAGAACACCATGACAAGACCATTGTGAATCAGGATCTTCTTAAATCATACATGTTGAATCATCATAAGGAGTTGTTTGACTCCCTGTATCGATGGATGAGGAGACCATGTTGACATTCCTCAACTCTTTCTGATGACACCTTTTTTTAGGAAAAAAGAGGTGTATGATGCCATCTCTTAAATGAAGAGCAATAAAAACATGATTTTTATGAGAGACATTTAAGGGGGGGGGGGGGGGGGCATCAAATGAGACCTAATATCGATGTTTCAAGACTTATTCAAGGATGATTTTACTTTGTTTAAGCTTAACGTCGGGCCTCTCGCGTTTTCGGGATGCAATGAGGATGAGAAATTCCAACCAATCTATCTACTCAACATTAGATTTTTTACCAAGGTGGGTACGAATAGGCTGGCCATGATTGCACACATTGTGGTTCATCTGACAAAGAGGACTTTCATTCCTTAGTGACACACTCAGAAGGGGTGTGGTCGTCCTCATGACTCTATTCTTGAGTTTAATTCAAGGAAATTTAACAAAGTTATATTTAAAGTGAATTATGAGAAAGTCATGATAAACACAAATGGCTTTATGTGGAACAAGTTCTTCGTGAGAAAGGTTTTGATCCTAACTGGAGAAAGTAGATAGAGACCTTTTGTTCGGATGGCAACGTTGGGGTGAAAGTATACGATGACATTGGTTATTATTTCCAAAAACACATGAGGGGTTGCAATGGGGAGGGGCGTTGTTGCCCATATGCTAGTGATCCTAATGGCACTGGACAGGGAGGGTGGCGAGGTTGGTGGCCTCCTTCCACATTTAGTGGAAGGTGGTGTGTCCATTCTCTAGTATGTTGATGATACTATCATTTGCATGGAACGCAACTCGGACAAGTTCGTTAATATGAAATTTATCCTTTGTCTCTTCGAGCAACTATCAAGACTTAAAATAAACTTCCAGAAAAGTGAATTCTTTTACATTGGACGCACCGGAGAGGAAGAAGACCATTATAGACAACTTTTAGGTTGTGAGGTTTGATACGTCTCCAACGTATCTATAATTTATAAAGTATTCGTGCTAATATATTATCATTCTTGGATGTTTTACAATCATTTTATAGCAACTTTATATCTTTTTTGGGACTAACCTATTGACCCAGTGCCCAGTGCCAGTTGCTGTTTTTTTGCTTGTTTTTACATCGCAGAAAATCAATATCAAACGGAGTCCAAACACCGCAAAACTTTTTGGAGAATTTTTATGGACCAGAACACCCAGGATGGGCCAGAGCAGCACCTGGGGGTGCCCCAAGGGGGGCACAACCCACCAGGGTGTGCCTGGGCCCCCAGGCGCGCCCAGGTGGGTTGTGCCCACCTCGGTGGCCTTCCGCACCCCCTCTTTACCCTATAAATTCACAAATATTCCAAAAACCCTCGGGGTGAACCTAGATCAGAAGTTCCGCCGCCGCAAGACTCTGTAGCCACCGAAAACCAATCTAGACCCGTTCTGGCACCGTGCCGGAGGGGGCATCATCACTGGTGGCCATCTTCATCATCCCGGCGGCCACAGCGATGAGGAGGGAGTAGTCCACCCTCGGGGCTGAGGGTTTGTACCAGTAGCTATGTGTTTAATCAATCTCTCTCCCTCTCTCTCTCGTGATCTATATCATGGGCTTTGTTAACATAGATGGATCATATGATGTTTCTGTTGGGGAACGCAGTAATTTTGAAAATTTTCCTACGCACACGCAAGATCATGGTGATGCACAGCAACGAGAGGGGAGAGTGTTGTCTACGTACCAACGCAGACCGACTGCGGAAGCGATCACACAACATAGAGGAAGTAGTCGTACGTCTTCTTTCCGATCCGACCGATCCAAGCACCGTTACTCCGGCACCTCCGAGTTCTTAGCACACGTTCAGCTCGATGACGTTCCTCGGGCTCCGATCCAGCAAAGCGTCGAGGAAGAGTTCCGTCAGCACGACGGCGTGATGACGATCTTGATGTACTACCGACGCAGGGCTTCGCCTAAGCACTGTAACGGTATGATCGAGGTGGAATTTGGTGGCAGGGGGCACCGCACACGGCTAAGGAATGATCTCAAGGATCAACTTGTGTGTCTTGGGGTGTCCCCTGCCCCCGTATATAAAGGTTGGAGGAGGGGGAGCCGGCCGGCCAGGGAGAGGGAGGCGCAGGAGTAGGACTCCCCCCTCCAATCCTATTCCAATTAGGACTCTCGGGGAAAAGGAGAGAGAAGGGGGGCCGGCCCCTTATCCTAGTCCTACTAGGACTTGGGGAAAGGGGGGGCGCCGGCCAGGCTATGGGCTGCCCCTTTTCTCTTTTTCCACTAAGGCCCAATAGGCCCATTAGTCTCCCGGGGGGTTCCGGTAACCCTCCTGGTATTCCGGTAAAATCCCGATTTCACCCGGAACACTTCCTATGTCCAAACATAGGCTTCCAATATATCAATCTTTACGTCTCGACCATTTCGAGACTCCTCGTCATGTCCGTGATCTCATCCGGGACTCCGAACAACCTTCGGTACATCAAAATGCATAAACTCATAATAACTGTCATCGTAACGTTAAGCGTGCGGACCCTACGGTTCGAGAACAATGTAGACATGACCGAGACACGTCTCCGGTCAATAACCAATAGCGGGACCTGGATGCCCATATTGGCTCCTACATATTCTACGAAGATCTTTATCGGTCAGACCGCATAACAACATACGTTGTTCCCTTTGTCATCGGTATGTTACTTGCCCGAGATTCGATCGTCGGTATCCAATACCTAGTTCAATCTCGTTACTGGCAAGTCTCTTTACTCGTTCTGTAATACATCATCTCACAACTAACATATTAGTTGCAGTGCTTGCAAGGCTTATGTGATGTGCATTACCGAGAGGGCCCAGAGATACCTCTCCGACAATCGGAGTGACAAACCCTAATCTCGAAATACGCCAACCCAACATCTACCATTGGAGACACCTGTAGTACTCCTTTATAATCACCTAGTTACGTTGTGACGTTTGGTAGTACCCAAAGTGTTCCTCCGGTAAACGGGAGTTGCATAATCTCATAGTTATAGGAACATGTATAAGTCATGAAGAAAGCAGTAGCAACATACTAAACGATCGGGTGCTAAGCTAATGGAATGGGTCATGTCAATCAGATCATTCAACTAATGATGTGACCTCGTTAATCAAATAACAACTCCTTGTTCATGGTTAGGAAACATAACCATCTTTGATTAACGAGCTAGTTAAGTAGAGGCATACTAGTGACACTCTGTTGGTCTATGTATTCACACATGTATTATGTTTCCGGTTAATACAATTCTAGCATGAATAATAAACATTTATCATGATATAAGGAAATAAATAATAACTTTATTATTGCCTCTAGGGCATATTTCCTTCAGTCTCCCACTTGCACTAGAGTCAATAATCTAGATTACACTGTAATGATCTAACACCCATGGAGCCTTGGTGCTGATCATGTTTTGCTCGTGGAAGAGGCTTAGTCAACGGGTCTGCAACGTTCAGATCCGTATGTATCTTGCAAATCTCTATGTCTCCCACCTGGACTAAATCCCGGATGGAGTTGAAGCGTCTCTTGATGTGTTTGGTCCTTTTGTGAAATCTGGATTCCTTTGCCAAGGCAATTGCACCAGTATTGTCACAGAAGATTTTCATTGGACCCGATGCACTAGGTATGACACCTAGATCGGATATGAACTCCTTCATCCAGACTCCTTCGTTTGCTGCTTCCGAAGCAGCTATGTACTCCGCTTCACATGTAGATCCTGCTACGACGCTTTGTTTGGAACTGCACCAACTGACAGCTCCACCGTTTAAAGTAAACACGTATCCGGTTTGCGATTTAGAATCGTCCGGATCAGTGTCAAAGCTTGCATCAACGTAACCTCTTACGGTGAGCTCTTTGTCACCTCCATATACGAGAAACATATCCTTAGTCCTTTTCAGGTATTTCAGGATGTTCTTGACCGCTGTCCAGTGATCCATTCCTGGATTACTTTGGTACCTCCCTGCTAAACTTATAGCAAGGCACACATCAGGTCTGGTACACAGCATTGCATACATGATAGAGCCTATGGCTGAAGCATAGGGAACATCTTTCATTTTCTCTCTATCTTCTGCAGTGGTCGGGCATTGAGTCTGACTCAACTTCATACCTTGTAACACAGGCAAGAACCCTTTCTTTGCTTGATCCATTTTGAACTTCTTCAAAATCTTGTCAAGGTATGTGCTCTGTGAAAGTCCAATTAAGCGTTTTGATCTATCTCTATAGATCTTTATGCCTAATATGTAAGCAGCTTCCCCGAGGTCTTTCATCGAAAAACTTTTATTCAAGTATCCCTTTATGCTATCCAGAAATTCTATATCATTTCCAATCAGCAATATGTCATCCACATATAATATTAGAAATGCTACAGAGCTCCCACTCACTTTCTTGTAAATACAGGCTTCTCCAAAAGTCTGTATAAAGCCAAATGCTTTGATCACACTATCAAAGCGTTTATTCCAACTCCGAGATGCTTGCACCAGTCCATAAATGGATCGCTGGAGTTTGCATACTTTGTTAGCTCCCTTTGGATCGACAAAACCTTCTGGTTGTATCATATACAACTCTTCTTCCAGAAATCCATTCAGGAATGCAGTTTTGACATCCATCTGCCATATTTCATAATCATAAAATGCGGCAATTGCTAACATAATTCTGACGGACTTAAGCATCGCTACGGGTGAGAAGGTCTCATCGTAGTCAACTCCTTGAACTTGTCGAAAACCTTTAGCGACAAGTCGAGCTTTGTAGACAGTAATATTACCGTCAGCGTAAGTCTTTTTCTTGAAGATCCATTTATTCTCAATTGCTTGCCGATCATCGGGCAAGTCAACCAAAGTCCATACTTTGTTTTCATACATGGATCCCATCTCAGATTTCATGGCCTCAAGCCACTTTGCGGAATCTGGGCTCACCATCGCTTCTTCATAGTTCGTAGGTTCATCATGATCTAGCATCATGACTTCCAGAACTGGATTACCGTACCACTCTGGTGCGGATCTCACTCTGGTTGATCTACGTGGTTCAGTAGTATCTTGTTCTGAAGCTTCATGATCATCATCATTAGCTTCCTCACTGATTGGTATAGGTGTCGCAGAAACAGTTTTCTGTGATGTACTATTTTCCAATAAGGGAGCAGGTACAGTTACCTCGTCAAGTTCTACTTTCCTCCCACTCACTTCTTTCGAGAGAAACTCCTTCTCTAGAAAGTTTCCGAATTTAGCAACAAAAGTCTTGCCTTCGGATCTGTGATAGAAGGTGTATCCAATAGTTTCCTTTGGATATCCTATGAAGACACATTTCTCCGATTTGGGTACGAGCTTATCAGGTTGAAGCTTTTTCACATAAGCATCGCAGCCCCAAACTTTAAGAAACGACAACTTTGGTTTCTTGCCAAACCATAGTTCATAAGGTGTCGTCTCAACGGATTTTGATGGTGCCCTTTTTAACGTGAATGCGGCCGTCTCTAAAGCATAACCCCAAAACGATAGCGGTAAATCAGTAAGAGACATCATAGATCGCACCATATCTAGTAAAGTACGATTACGACGTTCGGACACACCATTACGTTGTGGTGTTCCGGGTGGCGTGAGTTGCGAAACTATTCCACAATTTTTCAAATGTACAGCAAACTCGTAACTCAAATATTCTCCTCCACGATCAGATCGTAGGAACTTTATTTTCTTGTTACGATGATTTTCAACCTCACTCTGAAATTCTTTGAACTTTTCAAATGTTTCAGACTTATGTTTCATTAAGTAGATATACCCATATCTGCTTAAATCATCTGTGAAGGTGAGAAAATAACGATATCCGCCACGAGCCTCAATATTCATCGAACCACATACATCGGTATGTATGATTTCCAATAAATCTGTTGCTCTCTCCATACTACCGGAGAACGGTGTTTTAGTCATCTTGCCTATGAGGCACGGTTCGCAAGTACCAAGTGATTCATAATCAAGTGGTTCCAAAAGCCCATCAGTATGGAGTTTCTTCATGCGCTTTACACCGATATGACCTAAACGGCAGTGCCACAAATAAGTTGCACTATCATTATTAACTTTGCATCTTTTGGCTTCTACATTATGAATATGTGTATCACTATCTTCGAGATTCAACAAGAATAGACCACTCTTCAAAGGTGCATGACCATAAAAGATATTACTCATATAAATAGAACAACCATTATTCTCTGATTTAAATGAATAACCGTCTCGCATTAAACAAGATCCAGATATAATGTTCATGCTCAACGCTGGCACCAAATAACAATTATTTAGGTCTAATATTAATCCCGAAGGTAGATGTAGAGGTAGCGTGCCGACCGCGATCACATCGACTTTGGAACCGTTTCCCACGCGCATCGTCACCTCGTCCTTTGCTAGCGTCCGCTTATTCTGTAGTCCCTGTTTCGAGTTGCAAATATTAGCAATAGAACCAGTATCAAATACCCAGGTGCTACTGCGAGCTCTAGTAAGGTACACATCAATAACATGTATATCACATATACCTTTGCTCACTTTGCCATCCTTCTTATCCGCCAAATACTTGGGGCAGTTCCGCTTCCAGTGACCAGTCTGCTTGCAGTAGAAGCACTCAGTTTCAGGCTTAGGTCCAGACTTGGGTTTCTTCTCCTGAGCAGCAACTTGCTTGCTGTTCTTCTTGAAGTTTCCCTTCTTCTTCCCTTTGCCCTTTTTCTTGAAACTAGTGGTTTTGCTAACCATCAACACTTGATGCTCCTTCTTGATTTCTACCTCCGCAGCTTTCAGCATTGCGAAGAGCTCGGGAATAGTCTTGTTCATCCCTTGCATATTATAGTTCATCACGAAGCTCTTGTAGCTTGGTGGCAGTGATTGGAGAATTCTGTCAATGACGCAGTCATCTGGAAGATTAACTCCCATCTAAATCAAGTGATTATTATACCCAGACATTTTGAGTATATGCTCACTGACAGAACTGTTCTCCTCCATCTTGCAGCTATAGAACTTATTGGAGACTTCATATCTCTCAATTCGGGCATTTGCTTGAAATATTAACTTCAACTCCTGGAACATCTCATATGCTCCATGACGTTCAAAACGTCGTTGAAGTCCCGATTCTAAGCCGTAAAGCATGGCACACTGAACTATCGAGTAGTCATCAGCTTTGCTCTGCCAGACGTTCATAACATCCGGCGTTGCTCCAGCAGCAGGCCTGTCACCCAGCGGTGCTTCCAGGACGTAATTCTTCTGTGCAGCAATGAGGATGATCCTCAGGTTACGGACCCAGTCCGTGTAATTGCTACCATCATCTTTCAACTTTGCTTTCTCAAGGAACGCATTAAAATTCAACGGAACAATAGCACGAGCCATCTATCTACAATCAACATAAACAAGCAAGATACTATCAGGTACTAAGTTCATGATAAGTTTAAGTTCAGTTAATCAAATTACTTAGGAACTCCCACTTAGATAGACATCCCTCTAGTCTTCTAAGTGATCACGTGATCCAAATCAACTAAACCATAACCGATCATCACGTGAGATGGAGTAGTTTTCAATGGTGAACATCGTTATGTTGATCATATCTACTATATGATTCACGCTCGACCTTTCGGTCTCCGTGTTCCGAGGCCATATCTGTTGGGGAACGTAGCAGAAATTCAAAATTTTCCTACGTATCACCAAGATCTATCTATGGAGAGACTAGCAACGAGTAGAAAGGAGAGTTGCATCTACATACCCTTGTAGATCGCTAAGCGGAAGCGTTCATGTGAACGGGGTTGATGGAGTCGTACTCGTCGTGATCCAAATCACCGATGACCAAGTGCCGAACGGACGGCACCTCCGCGTTCAACACACGTACAGCCCGGTGACGTCTCCCACGCCTTGATCCAGCAAGGAGAGAGGGAGAGGTTGAGGAAGACTTCATCCAACAGCAGCATAACGGCGTGGTGATGATGGAGGAGCGTGGCTATCCTGCAGGGCTTCGCCAAGCACTACAGAAGAGGAGGAAGAAGAGACGCAGGGCTGCACCAACGAGATTGAATCGCGTTTCTTTTGGGGCAGCCCTAGGCCTCATATATATAGGGGAAGGGGAGGGCTGCGCCCCCTCTAGGGTTTCCCACCCCTAGGGGGGGCGGCAGCCCTAGATGGGGCCAAGGGGTGGCGGCCAAGGGAGGGGAGAAGGGGGAGGCGCAGCTAGATGGGCCCTAAGGCCCATCCCCTTTAGGGTTTGCCCCCTCCCACCTCTTTAGGCGCCATGGGCCCTTGTGGGGCTGGTGCCCTTGGCCCATGTAGGCCAAGGAGCACTCCCTACAGCCCATGTGGCCCCTTGGGGCAGGTGGCCCCACTTGGTGGACCCCCGGGACCCTCCCGGTGGTCCCGGTACGTTACCGATAAACCCCGAAACTTTTCCGGTGTCCAAAACAGGACTTCCCATATATAAATCTTTACCTCCGGACCATTCCGGAACTCCTCGTGACGTCCGGGATCTCATCCGGGACTCCGAACAACATTCGGTAACCACATACTAACTTCCTTTATAACCCTAGCGTCATCGAACCTTAAGTGTGTAGACCCTACGGGTTCGGGAGACATGCAGACATGACCGAGACGTTCTCCGGTCAATAACCAACAGCGGGATCTGGATACCCATGTTGGCTCCCACATGTTCCACGATGATCTCATCGGATGAACCACGATGTCAAGGACTTAATCAATCCCGTATACAATTCCCTTTGTCTAGCGGTACGATACTTGCCCGAGATTCGATCGTCGGTATCCCGATACCTTGTTCAATCTCGTTACCGGCAAGTCTCTTTACTCGTTCCGTAACACATCATCCCGTGATCAACTCCTTGATCACATTGTGCACATTATGATGATGTCCTACCGAGTGGGCCCAGAGATACCTCTCCGCTTACACGGAGTGACAAATCCCAGTCTCGATTCGTGCCAACCCAACAGACACTTTCGGAGATACCTGTAGTGCACCTTTATAGTCACCCAGTTACGTTGTGACGTTTGGTACACCCAAAGCATTCCTATGGTATCCGGGAGTTGCACAATCTCATGGTCTAAGGAAATGATACTTGACATTAGCAAAGCTTTAGCATACGAACTACACGATCTAGTGCTATGCTTAGGATTGGGTCTTGTCCATCACATCATTCTCCTAATGATGTGATCCCGTTATCAACGACATCCAATGTCCATGGTTAGGAAACCGTAACCATCTATTGATCAACGAGCTAGTCAACTAGAGGCTTACTAGGGACATGGTGTTGTCTATGTATCCACACATGTATCTGAGTTTCCTATCAATACAATTCTAGCATGGATAATAAACGATTATCATGAACAAGGAAATATAATAATAACTAATTTATTATTGCCTCTAGGGCATATTTCCAACAGTCTCCCACTTGCACTAGAGTCAATAATCTAGTTCACATCGCCATGTGATTAACACTCACAGGTCACATCGCCATGTGATTAACACCCAAGAGTTTACTAGAGTCAGTAGTCTAGTTCACATCACTATGTGATTAACACTCAATGAGTTCTAGGTTTGATCATGTTATGCTTGTGAGAGAGGTTATAGTCAACGGGTCTGAACCTTTCAGATCCGTGTGTGCTTTACAAATCTCTATGTCATCTCCTAGATGTAGCTACCACGTTCTATTCGGAGCTATTCCAAATAACTGTTCTACTTGGAGCTACTCTAAATTGTTGCTCCATTATACGTATCCGGTATCTCTACTCAGAGCTATCCGGATAGGTGTTAAGCTTGCATCGACGTAACCCTTTACGACGAACTCTTCCACCACCTCCATAATCGAGAAAATTCCTTAGTCCACTAGTTACTAAGGATAACTTTGACCGCTGTCCTGTGATCCATTCTTGGATCACTCTTGTACCCCTTGACTGACTCATGGCAAGGCACACTTCAGGTGCGGTACACAGCATAGCATACTGTAGAGCCTATGTCTTAAGCATAGGGGACGACCTTCGTCCTTTCTCTCTATTCTGCCGTGGTCGAGCTTTAAGTCTTAACTTCATACCTTACAACTTAGGCAAGAACTCCTTCTTTGACTGATCCATCTTGAACACCTTCAAGATCACGTCAAGGCATGTGCTCATTTGAAAGTACCATTAAGCGTTTTGATCTATCCTTTATAGATCTTGATGCTCAATGTTCAAGTAGCTTAATCCAGGCTTTCCATTGAAAAACACTTTCCAAATAACCCTATATGCTTTCTTTAGAAATTCTGCATCATTTCTGATCAACAATATGTCAACAACATATACTCATCAGAAATTCTATAGTGCTCCCACTCACTTCTTTGGAAATACAAGTTTCTCATAAACTTTGTATACACCAAAAACTTTGATCATCTTATTAAAGCATACATTCCAACTCCGAGATGCCTACTCCAGTCCTTAGAAGGATTGCTGGAGCTTTGCATACTTATTAGCATCTTTCAGGATTGACAAAACCTTCCGGTTGTATCACATACAACCTTTCCTCAAGAAAATCATCGAGGAAACAATGTTTTGACATCCTATCTGCAAGATTTCATAAATAATGCAGTAATCGCTAATATAATTCCAACAGACTCTTAGCATCGCTACGAGTGATAAAATCTCATCGTAGTCAACTCCTTGAACTTGTCGGAAAACATCTTAACGACAAGTCGAGCTTTCTTAATGGTGACATTTACCATCATTGTCCGTCTTTCTTTTAAAATCCATCTGTACTCAACAGCCTTACGACCATCAAGTAGTTCTTCCAAAGTCTACACTTTGTTTTCATATATGGATCCTCTCTCGGATTATATGGCCTCGAGCCATTTATCGGAATCCGGGCCCACCATCGCTTCTCCATAGCTCGCAGGTTCATTGTTGTCTCGCAACATGACTTCCAAGACAGGATTACGTATCCTTGTCATCCTACGAGGTTTGGGAGTGACTTGATCCGAAGTCTCGTGATCAATATCATAAGCTTCCACTTCAATTGGTGTAGGTGCCACAGGAACAATTTCCTGTGCCCTGCCACACACTAGTTGAAGAGACGGTTCAATAACCTCATCAAGTCTCCACCATCCTCCCACTCAATTCTTTCGAGAGAAACTTTTCCTCGAGAAAGGACCCGATTCTAGAAACAATCCCTTATTGCTTTCGGATCTGAGACAGGAGGTATACCCAACTATTTTGGGTGTCCTATGAAGATGCATTTATCCGCTTTGGGTTCGAGCTTATCAACTTTTCACATAAGCGTCGCAGCCCCAAACTTTTAAGAAATGACAGCTTAGGTTTCTCTAAACCATAGTTCATACGGTGTCATCTCATCGGAATTACGTGGTGCCCTATTTAAAGTGAATGTGGTTGTCTCTAATGCCTAACCCATAAACTATTGTGGTAATTCGATAAGAGACATCATGGTATGCATCATATCCAATAGGGTGCAGTTATGATGTTCGGACACACCATCACACTATGGTGTTCCAGGCTGTATCATTTGTGAAACAAATTCCACAATGTCTTAATTCTGTGCCAAACTCGTAATTCAGATATTCATCTCTATGATCATATCATAGATACTTTATCCTCTTGTCACGACGATCTTTCAACTTCACCCTGAAATTACTTGAACCTTTCAATAATTCAGACACGTGATTCATCAAGTAAATATACTCAACATCTACTCAAATCATCTGTGAAGTAAGAACATAACGATATCCACTACATGCCTCAGCACTTATTGGACTGCACACATCAAAATGTATTACTTCCAACAAGTTGCTTTCTAGTTCCATTTTACTGAAACCGAGGCTTTCAGTCATTTTGCCCATGTGGTATGATTTGCATGTCTCAACTGATTCAAAATCAAGTGAGTCCAAACGGTCCATTTGCATGGAGTTCCTTCATGCATATACACCAATAGACATGGTTCGCATGTCTCAAACTTTTCAAAAACGAGTGAGCCCAAGGATCCATCAACATGGAGCTTCTTCATGCGTTTTATACCGATATGACTTACGTGGCAGTGCCACAAGTAGGTGGTACTATCATTACTATCTTTTGGCATGAACATGTGTATCACTACGATCGACATTCAATAAACCATTCATTTTAGGTGTAAGACCATTGAAGGTATTATTCAAATAAACAGAGTAACCATTATTCTCCTTAAATGAATAACCGTATTGCGATAGACATAATCCAATCATGTCTATGCTCAACGCAAACACCAATCTCGATGGTAGAGGGAGCGTGCGATGCTTGATCATATCAACATTGGAAACACTTCCAACACATATCGTTTGCTCACCTTTAGCTAGTCTCCGTTTATTCCGTAGCTTTTATTTCGAGTTACTAACACTTAGCAACCGAACCGGTATCTAATACCCTGGTGCTACTAGGAGTACTAGTAAAGTACACATCAACATAATGTATATCCAATATACTTCTATCGACCTTGCCAGCCTTCTTATCTACCAAGTATCTAGGGTAATTCTGCTCCAGTGGCTGTTCCTCTTATTACAGAAGCACTTAGTCTCGGGTTTGGGTTCAACCTTGGGTTTCTTCACTAGAGCAGCAGCTGAATTGCCGTTTCATGAAGTATCCCTTCTTGTCCTTGCCCTTCTTGAAACTAGTGGTTTCACTAACCATCAACAATTGATGCTCCTTCTTGATTTCTACTTTTGTGGTGTCAAACATCGCGAATATCTCAAGGATCATCATATATGTCCCTGATATATTATAGTTCATCACGAAGCTCTAGCAGCTTGGTGGTAATAACTTCGGAGAAACATCACTATCTCATCTGGAAGATCAACTCCCACTCGATTCAAATGATTGTTGTACTCAGACAATCTGAGCACAAGCTCAACAATTGAGCTTTTCTCCTTAGTTTGTAGGCTAAGAAAATCGTCGGAGGTCTTATACCTCTTGACATGGGCACGAGCCTGAAATCTCAATTTCAGCCCTCAAAACATCTCATATGTTTCGCGACGTTTCAAAAACGTCTTTGGTGCCTCAATTCTAAACCGTTTAACTGAACTATCATGTAGTTATCAAAACGTGTATGTCAGATGTTCGCAACATCCACAGACCACGTTCGAGGTTCAGCACACTGAGCGGTGCATTAAGGACATAAGCCTTCTATGAAGCAATGAGGACAATCCTCAGTTTACGGACCTAGTCCGCATAATTGCTACTATCAACTTTCAACTAATTGTCTCTAGGAACATATCTAAACAGTAGAACTATAGCGTGAGCTACGACATAATTTGCAAAATCCTTTTGACTATGTTCAGGATAATTATGTTCATCTTATGAACTCCCACTCAGATAGACATCCCTCTAGTCATCTAAGTGATTACATGATCCGAGTCAACTAGGCCATGTCCGATCATCACGTGAGACGGACTAGTCAACATCGGTGAACATCTTCATGTTGATCGTATCTTCTATACGACTCATGCTCGACCTTTCGGTCTTCTGTGTTCCGAGGCCATGTCTGTACATGCTAGGCTCGTCAAGTCAACCTAAGTGTTTGCATGTGTTCCGAGGCCATGTCTGTACATGCTAGGCTCGTGAACACCCGTTGTATGTGAACGTTAGAATCTATCACACCCGATCATCACGTGGTGCTTCGAAACGACGAACTGTAGCAACGGTGCACAGTTAGGGGAGAACACTTCTTGAAATTTTAATGAGGGATCATCTTATTTACTACCGTCGTTCTAAGCAAATAAGATGTATAAACATGATAAACATCACATGCAATCAAATAGTGACATGATATGGCCATCATCACTTTGCTCCTTTTGATCTCCATCTTCGGGGCTCCATGATCATCATCGTCACCGGCATGACACCATGATCTCCATCATCGTGTCTTCATGAAGTTGCCTCGCCATCTATTACTTCTACTACTATGGCTAACGGTTAGCAATAAAGTAAAGTAATTACATGACGTTTAAGTTGACACGCAGGTCATAAATAAATAAAGACAACTCCTATGGCTCCTGCCGGTTGTCATACTCATCGACATGCAAGTCGTGATTCCTATTACAAGAACATGATCAATCTCATACATCACATATATCATTCATCACATCCTTTGGCCATATCACATCACATGGCATACCCTGCAAAAACAAGTTAGACGTCCTCTAATTGTTGTTTGCATGTTTTACGTGTCTGCTATGGGTTTCTAGCAAGAACGGTTCTTACCTACGCAAAGACCACAACGTGATATGCCAATTGCTATTTACCCTTCATAAGGACCCTTTTCATCAAATCCGATCCGACTAAAGTGGGAGAGACAGACACCCGCTAGCCACCTTATGCAACTACTGCATGTCAGTCGGTGGAACCAGTCTCACGTAAGAGTACGTGTAAGGTCGGTCCGGGCCGCTTCATCCCACAATGCCGCCGAATCAAGATAAGACTAGTAACGGCAAGCATATTGAACAAAATCAACGCCCACAACTACTTTGTGTTCTACTCGTGCATAGAATCTACGCAATAGACCTAGCTCATGATGCCACTGTTGGGGAACGTAGCAGAAATTCAAAATTTTCCTACGTATCACCAAGATCTATCTATGGAGAGACTAGCAACGAGTAGAAAGGAGAGTTGCATCTACATACCCTTGTAGATCGCTAAGCGGAAGCGTTCATGTGAACGGGGTTGATGGAGTCGTACTCATCGTGATCCAAATCACCGATGACCAAGTGCCGAACGGACGGCACCTCCGCGTTCAACACACGTACAGCCCGGTGACGTCTCCCACGCCTTGATCCAGCAAGGAGAGAGGGAGAGGTTGAGGAAGACTTCATCCAACAGCAGCATAACGGCGTGGTGATGATGGAGGAGCGTGGCTATCCTGCAGGGCTTCGCCAAGCACTACAGAAGAGGAGGAAGAAGAGACGCAGGGCTGCACCAACGAGATTGAAATCGCGTTTCTTTTGGGGCAACCCTAGGCCTCATATATATAGGGGAAGGGGAGGGCTGCGCCCCCTCTAGGGTTTCCCACCCCTAGGGGGGGCGGCAGCCCTAGATGGGGCCAAGGGGTGGCGGCCAAGGGTGGGGAGAAGGGGGAGGCGCAGCTAGATGGGCCCTAAGGCCCATCCCCTTTAGGGTTTGCCCCCTCCCACCTCTTTAGGCGCCATGGGCCCTTGTGGGGCTGGTGCCCTTGGCCCATGTAGGCCAAGGAGCACTCCCTACAGCCCATGTGGCCCCTTGGGGCAGGTGGCCCCACTTGGTGGACCCCCGGGACCCTCCGGTGGTCCCGGTACGTTACCGATAAACCCCGAAACTTTTCCGGTGTCCAAAACAGGACTTCCCATATATAAATCTTTACCTCCGGACCATTCCGGAACTCCTCGTGACGTCCGGGATCTCATCCGGGACTCCGAACAACATTCGGTAACCACATACTAACTTCCTTTATAACCCTAGCGTCATCGAACCTTAAGTGTGTAGACCCTACGGGTTCGGGAGACATGCAGACATGACCGAGACGTTCTCCGGTCAATAACCAACAGCGGGATCTGGATACCCATGTTGGCTCCCACATGTTCCACGATGATCTCATCGGATGAACCACGATGTCAAGGACTTAATCAATCCCGTATACAATTCCCTTTGTCTAGCGGTACGATACTTGCCCGAGATTCGATCGTCGGTATCCCGATACCTTGTTCAATCTCGTTACCGGCAAGTCTCTTTACTCGTTCCGTAACACATCATCCCGTGATCAACTCCTTGATCACATTGTGCACATTATGATGATGTCCTACCGAGTGGGCCCAGAGATACCTCTCCGCTTACACGGAGTGACAAATCCCAGTCTCGATTCATGCCAACCCAACAGACACTTTCGGAGATACCTGTAGTGCACCTTTATAGTCACCCAGTTACGTTGTGACGTTTGGTACACCCAAAGCATTCCTACGGTATCCGGGAGTTGCACAATCTCATGGTCTAAGGAAATGATACTTGACATTAGCAAAGCTTTAGCATACGAACTACACGATCTAGTGCTATGCTTAGGATTGGGTCTTGTCCATCACATCATTCTCCTAATGATGTGATCCCGTTATCAACGACATCCAATGTCCATGGTTAGGAAACCGTAACCATCTATTGATCAACGAGCTAGTCAACTAGAGGCTTACTAGGGACATGGTGTTGTCTATGTATCCACACATGTATCTGAGTTTCCTATCAATACAATTCTAGCATGGATAATAAACGATTATCATGAACAAGGAAATATAATAATAACTAATTTATTATTGCCTCTAGGGCATATTTCCAACAATATCTGTATATGCTTGGCTCGTCAAGTATAACCTGAGTATTCTGCGTGTGCAACTGTTTTGCACCCATTGTATTTGGACGTAGAGCTTATCACACCCGATCATCACGTGGTGTCTGGGCACGACGAACTTTGGCAACGGTGCATACTCAGGGAGAACACTTCTTGATAATTTTTAGTGAGAGATCATCTTATAATGCTACCGTCAATCAAAGCAAGATAAGATGCATAAAAAGGGATAAACATCACATGCAATCAATATAAGTGATATGATATGGCCATCATCATCTTGTGCTTGTGATCTCCATCTCCGAAGCACCGTCATGATCACCATCGTCACCGGCGCGACACCTTGATCTCCATCGTAGCATCGTTGTCGTCTCGCCAATCTTATGCTTCCACGACTATCACTACCGCTTGGTAATAAAGTAAAGCATTACATCGCGATTGCATTGCATACAATAAAGCGACAACCATATGGCTCCTGCCAGTTTGCCGATAACTCGGTTACAAAACATGATCATCTCATACAATAAAATCAGCATCATGCCTTGACCATATCACATCACAACATGCCCTGCAAAAACAAGTTAGACGTCCTCTACTTTGTTGTTGCAAGTTTTACGTGGCTGCTACGGGCTTAAGTAAGAACTCATCTCACCTACGCATCAAAACCACAACGATAGTTCGTCAAATAGACTCCGTTTTAACCTTCTCAAGGACCGGGCGTAGTCACACTTGGTTCAACTAAAGTTGGAGAGACAGTCTTCCGCAAGCCATCTATGTGCAAAGCACGTCGAGGGAACCGGTCTCGCGTAAGAGTACGCGTAAGGTTGGTCCGGATCGTCTCACCCAACAATACCGCCGAACCAAAGTATGACATGCTGGTAGGCAGTATGACTTGTATCGCCCACAACTCACTTGTGTTCTACTCGTGCAAATAACATCAAACCATAAAACCTAGGCTCGGATGCCACTGTTGGGGAACGTAGTAATTTTGAAAATTTTCCTACGCACACGCAAGATCATGGTGATGCACAGCAACGAGAGGGGAGAGTGTTGTCTACGTACCAACGCAGACCGACTGCGGAAGCGATCACACAACGTAGAGGAAGTAGTCGTACGTCTTCTTTCCGATCCGACCGATCCAAGCACCGTTACTCCGGCACCTCCGAGTTCTTAGCACACGTTCAGCTCGATGACGTTCCTCGGGCTCCGATCCAGCAAAGCGTCAAGGAAGAGTTCCATCAGCACGACGGCGTGATGACGATCTTGATGTACTACCGACGCAGGGCTTCGCCTAAGCACTGTAACGGTATGATCGAGGTGGAATTTGGTGGCAGGGGGCACCGCACACGGCTAAGGAACGATCTCAAGGATCAACTTGTGTGTCTTGGGGTGTCCCCTGCCCCCGTATATAAAGGTTGGAGGAGGGGGAGCCGGCCGGCCAGGGAGAGGGAGGCGCAGGGGGAGTCCTACTCCTACCGGGAGTAGGACTCCCCCCTCCAATCCTATTCCAATTAGGACTCTCGGGGAAAAGGAGAGAGAAGGGGGGCCGGCCCCTTATCCTAGTCCTACTAGGACTTGGGGAAAGGGGGGGCGCCGGCCAGGCTATGGGCTGCCCCTTTTCTCTTTTTCCACTAAGGCCCAATAGGCCCATTAGTCTCCCGGGGGGTTCCGGTAACCCTCCCGGTATTCCGGTAAAATCCCGATTTCACCCGGAACACTTCCTATGTCCAAACATAGGCTTCCAATATATCAATCTTTACGTCTCGACCATTTCGAGACTCCTCGTCATGTCCGTGATCTCATCCGGGACTCCGAACAACCTTCGGTACATCAAAATGCATAAACTCATAATAACTGTCATCGTAACGTTAAGCGTGCGGACACTACGGTTCGAGAACAATGTAGACATGACCGAGACACGTCTCCAGTCAATAACCAATAGCGGGACCTGGATGCCCATATTGGCTCCTACATATTCTACGAAGATCTTTATCGGTCAGACCGCATAACAACATACGTTGTTCCCTTTGTCATCGGTATGTTACTTGCCCGAGATTCGATCGTCGGTATCCAATACCTAGTTCAATCTTGTTACTGGCAAGTCTCTTTACTCGTTCTGTAATACATCATCTCACAACTAACATATTAGTTGCAGTGCTTGCAAGGCTTATGTGATGTGCATTACCGAGAGGGCCCAGAGATACCTCTCCGACAATCGGAGTGACAAACCCTAATCTCGAAATACGCCAACCCAACATCTACCATTGGAGACACCTGTAGTACTCCTTTATAATCACCCAGTTACGTTGTGACGTTTGGTAGTACCCAAAGTGTTCCTCCGATAAACGGGAGTTGCATAATCTCATAGTTATAGGAACATGTATAAGTCATGAAGAAAGCAATAGTGACATACTAAACGATCGGGTGCTAAGCTAATGGAATGGGTCATGTCAATCAGATCATTCAACTAATGATGTGACCTCGTTAATCAAATAACAACTCCTTGTTCATGGTTAGGAAACATAACCATCTTTGATTAACGAGCTAGTTAAGTAGAGGCATACTAGTGACACTCTGTTGGTCTATGTATTCACACATGTATTATGTTTCCGGTTAATACAATTCTAGCATGAATAATAAACATTTATCATGATATAAGGAAATAAATAATAACTTTATTATTGCCTCTAGGGCATATTTCCTTCAGTTTCCCCCCTCTATACTCTTGTTGTGATGAATTGAATATTTACCCTCTGAAGTTTTGTCTCGTTGGATTGAATATTCAGATATGAGAACACATGATGTATGTCTTGCGGTATGAATACTTGAGGTGACAATGGGGTATCATATTTGTTCACGTGATGTATGTTATGGCACTCAACTTGCGGATTCCCAGGTGATATTGGGGTAATCTATGCATAGGGGTTGATGCACATTTTTATTATCTTTTCTCCGATAGAAACTTTGGTGTCTCTTTGTAGTTCTTTGTGTGGATTGAATATTATGATCATGAAGTTGTTTGATGCATATCGTAGAATTAACTCACGGATACTCGTGGTGACATTGGAGTATCTAGGTGACATTAGTGTTGGTTGATGTGTGTCATATGGTGTTATTTTAGTATGAACTCTTGATTAGATCTATCGGAAAGAATAGCTTGCGTTATTTTAGTACGAACTCTAGGATAGATTGATCGGAAAGAATAGTTTTGAGGTGGTTTCGTACCCTACAAACAATTTCTATCTTTTGTTCTCCACTAATAGGAACTCGAGAGTGATTCTTTATTGCACTTTGAGGGATAATCATATGATCCAACTAGGTTAGCATTGTTGAGAGATTGCACTAGCGAACGTACGGACCCTAGGCCTCATTTTCAAGCATTGCAATACCGTTTTTGTGCCCGTTTACTATTTGCTACCTTGTTGTTTTTATTTATTCAGATTATAAAAAAAATATTTCTACCATCAATATTACACTTCTATCACCATCTCTTCACCGAACTAGTGCTCCTATATAATTTTCCATTGTATTTGGTGTGTTGGGGACACAAGAGATTTCTTGTATTTGGTTGCAGGGTCGTTTGAGAGAGACCATCTTCATCCTACACCTCTCACGGATTGATAAACCTTAGGTCATCCACTTGAGGGAAAATTGCTACTGTCCTACAAAACTCTACGCTTGGAGGCTCAACACGTCACTACTAGGGAAAACCCTAGTAGTAGCGCGGGTTTAATGCCCACTAGTAGCGCGGGCAGCCGCGCTACCAATAAGGCGCTACAGCTATTACTTAGCAGTAGCACGTGCGACAAGCGCTAAGACACATAGCGGCAGCGCTTCTTCTGTCCCGCGCTGCTGCTAATCTAGCTAGTTGTAGCGTGTTTACTATCTATCGCTACTAGTACTCTTTTTTTCATTTTTAGTGTATTTATACGCCGTTATAAAGATTTTGATACAATACCAATTATGAGGTTTATATCATTATGTCCATAACAGTGTGTCAAATGAAGGTGGAGTAGGTTCAAGTGGAGGCAATATGTGATGCATGTCAAAAGTATACTACTAATCCAAACTTGATCTAGTTTGGACTAGTAGTACTTTCGATGTGCACCACAT
The DNA here is from genome assembly GCA_034509565.1 of Triticum monococcum. Taxonomy (NCBI): domain Eukaryota; kingdom Viridiplantae; phylum Streptophyta; class Magnoliopsida; order Poales; family Poaceae; genus Triticum; species Triticum monococcum. The sequence continues at coordinate 743,763,815 of CM067843.1, read as the reverse complement.
GTTGCCTTCCGAATTGAGATATATGAAGTCTCTAATAAGTTCTATAGCTGCAAGATGGAGGAGAACAGTTCTGTCAGTGAGCATATACTCAAAATGTCTGGGCATAATAATCACTTGATTCAATTGGGAGTTTATCTTCCGGATGATTGCGTCATTGACAGAATTCTCCAATCACTTCCACCTAGCTACAAGAGCTTCGTGATGAACTATAACATGCAAGGGATGGATAAGACAATTCCCGAGCTCTTCGCAATGCTAAAAGCTGCGGAGGTAGAAATCAAGAAGGAGCATCAAATGTTGATGGTCAATAAGACCACTGGTTTCAAGAAAAGGGGCAAAGGGAAGAAGAAAGGGAACTTCAAGAAGAACAACAAGCAAGTTGCTGCTCGGGAGAAGAAACCCAAATCCGGACCTAAGCCTGAAACTGAGTGCTTCTACTACAAGCAGACTGGTCACTAGAAACGGAACTGCCCCAAGTATTTGGCGGATAAGAAGGATGGCAAGGTGAACAAAGGTATATGTGATATACATGTTATTGATGTGTACCTTACTAATGCTCGCAGTAGCACCTGGGTATTTGATACTGGTTCTGTTGCTAATATTTGCAACTTGAAACAGGGACTATGGATTAAGCGAAGATTGGCTAAAGACGAGGTGACGATGCGCGTGGGAAATGGTTCCAAAGTCGATGTGATCGCGGTCGGCACGCTACCTCTACATCTACCTTCGGGATTAGTATTAGACCTAAATAATTGTTATTTGGTGCCAGCGTTGAGCATGAACATTATATCTGGATCTTGTTTGATGCGAGATGGTTATTCATTTAAATTAGAGAATAATTGTTGTTCTATTTATATGAGTAATATCTTTTATGGTCACGCACCCTTGAAGAGTGGTCTATTCTTATTAAATCTCGATAGTAGTGATACACATATCCATAATGTTAAAGCCAAAAGATGCAGAGTTGATAATGATAGTGCAACTTATTTGTGGCATTGCCGTTTGGGTCATATCGGTGTAAAGCGCATGAAGAAACTCCATACTGATGGGCTTTTGGAACCACTTGATTATGAATCACTTGGTACTTGCGAACCGTGCCTCATGGGCAAGATGACTAAAACGCCGTTCTCTGGTACTATGGAGAGAGCAACAGATTTGTTGGAAATCATACATACAGATGTATGTGGTCCGATGAATGTTGAGGCTCGTGGCGGATACCGTTATTTTCTCACCTTCAAAGATGACTTAAGCAGATATGGGTATATCTACTTAATGAAACATAAGTCTGAAACATTTGAAAAGTTCAAAGAATTTAAGAGTGAAGTTGAAAATCATCGTAACAAGAAAATAAAGTTTCTGCGATCTAATCGTGGAGGAGAATATTTGAGTTACGAGTTTGGTGTACATTTGAAACAATGCGGAATAGTTTCGCAACTCACGCCACCCAGAACACCACAGCGTAATGGTGTGTCCGAACGTCGTAATCGTACTTTACTAGATATGGTGTGATCTATGATGTCTCTTACTGATTTACCGCTATCGTTTTGGGGTTATGCTTTAGAGACGGCCACATTCACGTTAAATAGGGCACCATTGAAATCCGTTGAGACGACGCCTTATGAACTATGGTTTGGCAAGAAACCAAAGTTGTCGTTTGTAAAAGTTTGGGGCTGCGATGCTTATGTGAAAAAGCTTCAACCTGATAAGCTGGAACCCAAATCGGAGAAATGTTTCTTCATAGGATATCCAAAGGAGACTGTTGGATACACCTTCTATCACAGATCCGAAGGCAAGACTTTTGTTGCTAAATTCGGAATCTTTCTAGAGAAGGAGTTTCTCTCGAAAGAAGTGAGTGGGAGGAAAGTAGAACTTGATGAGGTAACTGTACCTGCTCCCTTATTGGAAAGTAGCTCATCACAGAAACCGGTTTCTGCGACACCTACACCAATTAGTGAGGAAGTTGATGATCATGATCATGAAACTTCAGATCAAGTTACTACTGAGCCTCGTAGATCAACCAGAGTAAGATCCGCACCAGAGTGGTATGACAATCCTGTTCTGGAAGTCATGCTACTAGATCATGATGAACCTACGAACTCTGAAGAAGCGATGGTGAGCCCAGATTCCGCAAAATGGCTTGAAGCCATGAAATCTGAGATGGGATCCATGTATGAGAACAAAGTGTGGACTTTGGTTGACTTGCCCGATGATCGGCAAGCAATTGAGAATAAATGGATCTTCAAGAAGAAGACTGACGCTGACGGTAATGTTACTATCTACAAAGCTCGACTTGTCGCAAAAGGTTTTCGACAAGTTCAAGGGATTGACTACGATGAGACCTTCTCACCCGTAGCGATGCTTAAGTCTGTCTGAATCATGTTAGCAATTGCCGCATTTTATGATTATGAAATTTGGCAGATGGATGTCAAAACTGCATTCCTGAATGGATTTCTGGAAGAAGAGTTGTATATGATGCAACCAGAAGGTTTTGTCGATCCAAAGGGAGCTAACAAAGTGTGCAAGCTCCAGCGATCCATTTATGGACTGGTGCAAGCCTCTCGGAGTTGGAATAAACGCTTTGATAGTGTGATCAAAGCATTTGGGTTTGTACAGACTTTTGGAGAAGCCTGTATTTACAAGAAAGTGAGTGGGAGCTCTGTAGCATTTCTGATATTATATGTGGATGACATATTACTAATCAGAAATGATATAGAATTTCTAGATAGCATAAAGGGATACTTGAATAAGAATTTTTCAATGAAAGACCTCGGTGAAGCTGCTTATATATTGGGCATTAAGATCTATAGAGATAGATCAAAACGGTTAATTGGACTTTCACAAAGCACTTACCTTGACAAAGTTTTGAAGAAGTTCAAAATGGATCAGGCTAAGAAAGGATTCTTGCCTGTGTTACAAGGTGTGAAGTTGAGTAAGACTCAATGTCCGACCACTGCAGAAGATAGAGAGAAAATGAAAGATGTTCCCTATGCTTCAGCCATAGGCTCTATCATGTATGCAATGCTGTGTACCAGACCTGATGTGTGTCTTGCTATAAGTCTAGAAGGGAGGTACCAAAGTAATCCAGGAGTGGATCACTGGACAGCGGTCAAGAACATCCTGAAATACCTGAAAAGGACTAAGGATATGTTTCTCATATATGGAGGTGACAAAGATCTCATCGTAAATGGTTACATTGATGCAAGCTTTGACACTGATCCGGACGATTCTAAATCACAAACCGGATACGTGTTTACTTTAAACGGTGGAGCTGTCAGTTGGTGCAGTTCTAAACAACGCACTAGGTATGATTAGTAATATGTCATTGGACCCGATGCACTAGGTATGACACCTAGATCGGATATGAACTCCTTCATCCAGACTCCTTCATTTGCTGCTTTCGAAGCAGCTATGTACTCCGCTTCACATGTAGATCCTGCTACGACGCTTTGTTTAGAACTGCACCAACTGACAGCTCCACCGTTTAAAGTAAACACGTATCCGGTTTGCGATTTAGAATCGTCCGGATCAGTGTCAAAGCTTGCATCAACGCAACCATTTACGATGAGCTCTTTGTCACCTCCATATACGAGAAACATATCCTTAGTCCTTTTCAGGTATTTCAGGATGTTCTTGACCGCTGTCCGGTGATACACTCCTAGATTACTTTGGTACCTCCCTGCTAGACTTATAGCAAGACACACATCAGGTCTGGTACACAGCATTGCATACATGATAGAGCCTATGGCTGAAGCATAAGGAACATCTTTCATTTTCTCTCTATCTTCTGCAGTGGTCGGGCATTGAGTCTTACTCAACTTCACACCTTGTAACACAGGCAAGAATCCTTTCTTTAATTGATCCATTTTGAACTTCTTCAAAACTTTGTCAAGGTATGTGCTTTGTGAAAGTCCAATTAAGCATCTTGATCTATCTCTATAGATCTTAATGCCCAATATGTAAGCAGCTTCACCGAGGTATTTCATTGAAAAAGTCTTATTCAAGTATCCCTTTATGCTATCCAGAAATTCTATATCATTTCCGATTAGTAATATGTCATCCACATATAATATCAGAAATGCTACAGAGCTCCCACTCACTTTCTTGTAAATACAGGCTTCTCCAAAAGTTTGTATAAACCCAAATGCTTTGATCACACTATCAAAGCGTTTATTCCAACTCCGAGAGGCTTGCACCAGTCCATAAATGGATCGCTGGAGCTTGCACACTTTGTTAGCTCCCTTTGGATCGACAAAACTTTCCGGCTGCATCATATACAACTCTTCTTCTAGAAATCCATTCAGGAATGCAGTTTTGACAACCATCTACCAAATTTCATAATCATAAAATGCGGCAATTGCTAACATGATTCGGACAGACTTAAGCATCGCTACGGGTGAGAAGGTCTCATCATAGTCAATCCCTTGAACTTGTCGAAAACCTTTTGTGACAAGTCGAGCTTCGTAGACAGTAACATTACCGTCAGCGTCAGTCTTCTTCTTGAAGATCCATTTATTCTCAATTGCTTGCTGATCATTGGGCAAGTCAACCAAAGTCCACACTTTGTTCTCATACATTGATCCCATCTCAGATTTCATGGCTTCAAGCCATTTTGCGGAATCTGGGCTCACCATTACTTCTTCATAGTTCGTAGGTTCATCATGATCTAGTAGCATGACTTCCAGAACGGGATTACCGTACCACTCTGGTGTGGATCTTACTCTGGTTGATCTACGAGGTTCAGTAGTAACTTGTTCTGAAGTTTCATGATCATTATCATTAGCTTCCTCACTAATTGGTGTAGGTGTCACAGAAACCGGTTTCTGTGATGTACTACTTTCCAATAAGGGAGCAGGTACAGTTACCTCATCAAGTTCTACTTTCCTCCCACTCACTTATTTCGAGAGAAACTCCTTCTCTAGAAAGGATACATTCTTAGCAACAAATGTCTTGCCTTCGGATCTGTGATAGAAGGTGTACCCAACAGTCTCCTTTGGGTATCCTATGAAGAGACATTTCTCTGATTTAGGTTCGAGCTTATCAAGTTGAAGTTTTTTCACATAAGCATCGCAACCCCAAACTTTCAGAAACGACAACTTTGGTTTCTTGCCAAACCACAGTTCATAAGGCGTCGTCTCAACGGATTTTGATGGTGCCCTATTTAACGTGAATGCGGCCGTCTCTAAAGCATAACCCCAAAACGATAGCGGTAAATCTGTAAGAGACATCATAGATCGCGCCATATCAAGTAAAGTACGATTACGACGTTCGGACACACCATTACGCTGTGGTGTTCCGGGTGGCGTGAGTTGCGAAACTATTCCGCATTGTTTCAAATGTAGACCAAACTCGTAACTCAAATATTCTCCTCCATGTTCAGATCGTAGAAACTTTATTTTCTTGTTACGATGATTTTCAACTTCACTCTGAAATTCTTTGAACTTTTCAAATGTTTCAGACTTATGTTTCATTAAGTAGATATACCCATATCTGCTTAAATCATCTGTGAAGGTGAGAAAATAACGATATCCGCCATGAGCTTTAACATTCATTGGACCACATACATCTGTATGTATGATTTCCAACAAATCTGTTGCTCTCTCCATAGTACCGGAGAATGGCGTTTTAGTAATCTTGCCCATGAGGCACGGTTCGCAAGTACCAAGTGATTCATAATCAAGTGGTTTCAAAAGTCCATCGGTATGGAGTTTCTTCATGTGCTTTACACTGATATGACCTAAACGGCAGTGCCATAAATAAGTTGCACTATCATTATCAACTCTGCATCTTTTGGCTTCAACATTATGAATATGTGTATCATTACTATCGAGATTCATCAAAATAGAACACTCTTCAAGGGTGCATGACCATAAAAGATATTACTCATATAAATAGAACAACCATTATTCTCTGATTTAAATGAATAACCGTCTCGCATCAAACAAGATCCAGATATAATGTTCATGCTCAACGTTGGCACCAAATAACAATTATTTAGGTCTAATACTAATCCCGATGGTAGATGTAGAGGTAGCGTGCCGACCGCGATCACATCGACTTTGGAACCATTTCCCACGCGCATCGTCACCTCGTCCTTCGCCAGTGTTCGCTTAATCCGTAGTCCCTGTTTCGAGTTGCAAATATTAGCAACAGAACCAATATCAAATACCCAGGTGCTATTGCGAGCTCTAGTAAGGTACACTCATCAATAACATGTATATCACATATACCTTTGTTCACCTTGCCATCCTTCTTATCCGCCAAATACTTGGGGCAGTTCCGCTTCCAGTGACCAGTCTGCTTGCAGTAGAAGCACTCAGTTTCAGGCTTAGGTCCAGACTTGGGTTTCTTCTCTTGAGCAGCAACTTGCTTGCTGTTCTTCTTGAAGTTCCCCTTCTTCTTTCCTTTGCCCTTTTTCTTGAAACTAGTGGTCTTGTTGACCATCAACACTTGATGCTCCTTCTTGATTTCTACCTCCGCAGCTTTTAGCATTGCGAAGAGCTCGGGAATTGTCTTATCCATCCCTTGCATATTATAGTTCATCGCGAAGCTCTTGTAGCTAGGTGGAAGTGATTGAAGAATTCTGTCAATGACGCAATCATCCGGAAGATTAACTCACAGTTGAATCAAGTGATTATTATACCCAGACATTTTGAGTATATGCTCACCGACAAAACTATTCTCCTCCATCTTGCAGCTATAGAACTTATTGGAGACTTCATATCTCTCAATCCGGGCATTTGCTTGAAATATTAACTTCAACTCCTGGAACATCTCATATGCTCCATGACGTTCAAAACGTCATTGAAGACCCAATTCTAAGCCGTAAAGCATGGCACATTGAACTATCGAGTAGTCATCATCTTTGCTCTGCCAAACGTTCTTAACATCGTCAGTTGCATCAGCAGCAAGCCTGGCACCCAGCGGTGCTTCCAGGACGTAACTCTTCTGTGCAGAAATGAGGATAATCCTCAAGTTACGGGCCCAGTCCGTGTAATTGCTACCATCATCTTTCAACTTTGCTTTCTCAAGGAATGCATTAAAATTCAACGGAACAACAGCACGGGCCATCTATCTACAATCAAACATAAACAAGCAAGATACTATCAGGTACTAAGTTCATGATAAATTTAAGTTCAATTAATCATATTACTTAAGAACTCCCACTTAGAAAGACATCCCTCTAATCTTCTAAGTTATCACGTGATCCAAATCAACTAAACCATAACCGATCATCACGTGAAATGGAGTAGTTTTCAATGGTGAACATCACTATGTTGATCATATGTACTATATGATTCACGCTCGACCTTTCGGTCGCAGTGTTCCGAGGCCATATCTACATATGCTAGGCTCGTCAAGTTTAACCTGAGTATTCTGCGTGTGCAAAACTGGCTTGCACTCGTTGTAGATGGACGTAGAGCTTATCACACCCGATCATCACGTGGTGTCTGGGCACGATGAACTTTGGCAACGGTGCATACTCACGGAGAACACTTTTATCTTGAAATTTAGTGAGAGATCATCTTATAATGCTACCGTCAATCAAAGCAAGATAAGATGCATAAAAGATAAACATCACATGCAATCAATATAAGTGATATGATATGGCCATCATCATCTTGTGCTTGTGATCTCCATCTCCGAAGCATCGTCATGATCACCATCGTCACCGGCGCGACACCTTGATCTCCATCGTAGCATCGTTGTCGTCTCGCCAATCTTATGCTTCTACGACTATCGCTACCGCTTAGTGATAAAGTAAAGCATTACAGGGCGATTGCATTGCATACAATAAAGCGACAACCATATGGCTCCTGCCAGTTGCCGATAACTCGGTTACAAAACATGATCATCTCATACAATAAAATTTAGCATCATGTCTTGACCATATCACATCACAACATGCCCTACAAAAACAAGTTAGACGTCCTCTACTTTGTTTGTTGCAAGTTTTACGTGGCTGCTACGGGCTTAAGCAAGAACCAATCTTACCTACGCATCAAAACCACAACGATAGATTGTCAAGTTGGTGATGTTTTAACCTTCGCAAGGACCGGGCGTAGCCACACTCGGTTCAACTAAAGTTGGAGAAACTGACACCCGCCAGCCACCTGTGTGCAAAGCACGTCGGTAGAACCAGTCTCGCGTAAGCGTACGCGTAATGTCGGTCCGGACCGCTTCATCCAACAATACCGTCGAACCAAAGTATGACATGCTGGTAAGCAGTATGACTTATATCGCCCACAACTCACTTGTGGTCTACTCGTGCATATAACATCAACACATAAAACCTAGGCTCGGATGCCACTGTTGGGGAACGTAGTAATTTCAAAAAAATTCCTACGCACACGCAAGATCATGGTGATGCATAGCAACGAGAGGGGAGAGTGTTGTCTACGTACCCTCGTAGACCGACAGCGGAAGCGTTATGACAACGCGGTTGATGTAGTCGTACGTCTTAACGGCCCGACCGATCAAGCACCGAAACTATGGCACCTCCGAGTTTTAGCACACGTTCAGCTCGATGACGATCCCCGGACTCCGATCCAGCAAAGTGTCGGGGAAGAGTTCCGTCAGCACGACGGCGTAGTGACGATCTTGATCTTCTACCGTTGCAGGGCTTCGCCTAAGCACCGCTACAATATTATCGAGGATTATGGTGGAGGGGGGCACCGCACACGACTAAGAGAACGATCACGAAGATCAACTTGTGTGTCTAGAGGTGCCTCCCTGCCCCCGTATATAAAGGAGCAAGGGGGAGGGGCGGCCGGCCAGGAGGAGGCGCGCCAGGGAGGAGTCCTACTCCTACCGGGAGTAGGACTCCCTCCTTTTCCTTGTCCAACTAGGAGAGGGGGAAGGAAGTGAGAGAGGAGAGGAAGGAAAGGGGGGACGCCCCCCCTCCTTTTCCAATTCGGACTAGAGGGGGAGGGGTCGCGCGGCCTGCCCTAGCTGCCCCTCCTCTTCTCCACTTTGGGCCCATGAGGCCCATTAACCCCCCCGGGGGGGGGGGGGGGGGGGTTCCGGTAACCCCCCCGGTACTCCGGTTTTATCTGAAACTTCTCCGGAACACTTCCGGTGTCCGAATATAGCCGTCCAATATATCAATCTTTATGTCTCGACCATTTCGAGACTCCTCGTCATGTCCGTGATCACATCCGGGACTCCGAACAAACTTCGGTACATCAAAATATATAAACTCATAATGAAACTGTCATCGTAACGTTAAGCGTGCGGACCCTATGGGTTCGAGAACAATGTAGACATGATCGAGACACGTCTCCGGTCAATAACCAATAGCGGAACCTGGATGCTCATATTGGCTCCTACATATTCTACGAAGATCTTTATCGGTCAGACTGCATAACAACATACGTTGTTCCCTTTGTCATCGGTATGTTACTTGCCCGAGATTCGATCGTCGGTATCTCAATACCTAGTTCAATCTCGTTACCTGCAAGTCTCTTTACTCGTTGCGTAATACATCATCTCGCAACTAACTCATTAGTTGCATTGCTTGCATGGCTTAAGTGATGTGCATTACCGAGAGGGCCCAGAGATACCTCTCCGACAATTGGAGTGACAAATCCTAATATCGAAATACGCCAACCCAACATGTACCTTTGGAGACACCTGTAGAGCACCTTTATAATCACCCAGTTACGTTGTGACGTTTGGTAGCACACAAAGTGTTCCTCCGGCAAACGGGGGTCGCATAATCTCATAGTCACAGGAACATGTATAAGTCATGAAGAAAGCAATAGCAACATACTAAACGATCGGGTGCTAAGCTAATGGAATGGTTCATGTCAATCACATCATTCTCCTAATGATGTGATCTCGTTAATCAAATGACAACACATGTCTATGGTTAGGAAACATAACCATCTTTGATTAACGAGCTAGTCTAGTAGAGGCATACTAGTGACGTTTAGTTTGTCTATGTATTCACACAAGTATTATGTTTCCGGTTAATACAATTCTAGCATGAATAATAAACATTTACCATGATATAAGGAAATAAATAATAACTTTATTATTGCCTCTAGGGCATATTTTCTTCACATTGGGCACATCGTCTGGTTCCTCTTAATCTTCACCAGCTCCCCCCGTTGCAGCATCACTGTATTCAGGGAGCACATAGTTGTCATCGTACTCTTCTTCTTCGCCGTCTTCCATCATAACCCTGAAGGAAATATGCCCTAGAGGCAATAATAAAGTTATTATTTATTTCCTTATATCATGATAAATGTTTATTATTCATGCTAGAATTGTATTAACCGGAAACATAATACATGTGTGAATACATAGACCAACACAGTGTCACTAGTATGCCTCTACTTGACTAGCTCGTTAATCAAAGATGGTTATGTTTCCTAACCATGAACAAAGAGTTGTTATTTGATTAACGAGGTCACATCATTAGTTGAATGATCTGATTGACATGACCCATTCCATTAGCTTAGCACCCGATCGTTTAGTATGTTGCTATTGCTTTCTTCATGACTTATACATGTTCCTATGACTATGAGATTATGCAACTCCCGTTTACCGGAGGAACACTTTGGGTACTACCAAACGTCACAACGTAACTGGGTGATTATAAAGGAGTACTACAGGTGTCTCCAAAGGTAGATGTTGGGTTGGCGTATTTCGAGATTAGGATTTGTCACTCCGATTGTCGGAGAGGTATCTCTGGGCCCTCTCGGTAATGCACATCACTTAAAGCCTTGCAAGCATTGCAACTAATGAGTTAGTTGCAGGATGTTGTATTACGGAACGAGTAAAGAGACTTGCCGGTAACGAGATTGAACTAGGTATTGGATACCGACGATCGAATCTCGGGCAAGTAACATACCGATGACAAAGGAAACAACGTATGTTGTTTGACCGATAAAGATCTTCGTAGAATATGTAGGAGCCAATATGGGCATCCAGGTCCCGCTATTGGTTATTGACCGGAGACGTGTCTCGGTCATGTCTACATTGTTCTCGAACCGTAGGGTCCGCACGCTTAAGGTTTCGATGACAGTTATATTATGAGTTTTGATGTACCGAAGGAGTTCGGAGTCCCGGATGAGATCGGGGACATGACGAGGAGTCTCGAAATGGTCGAGACGTAAAAATCGATATATTGGACGACTATATTCGGACATCGGAAAGGTTCCAAGTGATTCGGGTATTTTTCGGAGTACCGGGTAGTTACGGGAGAAGTAATGGGCCTTGATGGGCTTTAGTGGGAAGAGGAAAAGGCTGCTGCGCCCCCCCTCCCCTTTGGTCCGAATTGGACTAGGGAAAAGGGGGCCGGCCACCTCTCCTTCTCCTCCTATTCCTTCTCCCTTCCTCCCCTCTTGGTGGACTCCTCCTAGGACTTGGAGTCCTAGTAGGACTCCCTATTCTGGCCGCACCTTTGCCTTGGCCGGCCTCCTCCTCCTCCATCCTTTATATACAAGGGCAGGGGGCACCCCATAGACACACAAGTTGATCCTTAAGATCGTTCCTTAGCCGTGTGCGGTGCCCCCTGCCACCAAATTCCACCTCGATCATATCGTTGTAGAGCTTAGGCGAAGCCCTGCGTCGGTAGTACATCAAGATCGTCACCACGCCGTTGTGCTGACGGAACTTTTCCTCGATGCTTTGCTGGATCGGAGCCCGAGGATCGTCATCGAGCTGAACGTGTGCTAAGAACTCGGAGGTGCCGGAGTAACGGTGCTTGCATCGGTCGGATCGGGAAGAAGACGTACGACTACTTCCTCTATGTTGTGAGATCGCTTCCGCAGTCGGTCTGCGTTGGTACGTAGACAATACTCTCCCCCTCGTTGCTATGCATCACCATGATCTTGCATGTGCGTAGGAAAATTTTCGAAATTACTACGTTCCCCAACAGTGGCATCCGAGCCTAGGTTTTTATGGTTTGATGTTATTTGCACGAGTAGAACACAAGTGAGTTGTGGGCGATACAAGTCATACTGCCTACCAGCATGTCATACTTTGGTTCGGCGGTATTGTTGGACGAGACGATCCGGACCAACCTTACGCGTACTCTTACGCGAGACCGGTTCCCTCGACGTGCTTTGCACATAGATGGCTTGCGGAAGACTGTCTCTCCAACTTTAGTTGAACCAAGTGTGGCTACGCCCGGTCCTTGAGAAGGTTAAAACGGAGTCTATTTGACGAACTATCGTTGTGGTTTTGATGCGTAGGTGAGATGAGTTCTTACTTAAGCCCGTAGCAGCCACGTAAAACTTGCAACAACAAAGTAGAGGATGTCTAACTTGTTTTTGCAGGGCATGTTGTGATGTGATATGGTCAAGGCATGATGCTGTTGTATGAGATGATCATGTTTTGTAACCGAGTTATCGGCAACTGGCAGGAGCCATATGGTTGTCGCTTTATTGTATGCAATGCAATCGCGATGTAATGCTTTACTTTATTACTAAGCGGTAGTGATAGTCGTGGAAGCATAAGATTGGCGAGACGACAACGATGCTACGATGGAGATCAAGGTGTCGCGCCGGTGACGATGGTGATCATGACGGTGCTTCGGAGATGGAGATCACAAGCACAAGAAGATGATGGCCATATCATATCACTTATATTGATTGCATGTGATGTTTATCCTTTTATGCATCTTATCTTGCTTTGATTGACGGTAGCATTATAAGATGATCTCTCACTAAATTATCAAGAAGTGTTCTCCCTGAGTATGCACCGTTGCCAAAGTTCGTCGTGCCCAGACACCACGTGATGATCGGGTGTGATAAGCTCTACGTCCATCTACAACGGGTGCAAGCCAGTTTTGCACACGCAGAATACTCAGGTTAAACTTGACGAGCCTAGCATATGCAGATATGGCCTCGGAACACAGAGACCGAAAGGTCGAGCGTGAATCATATAGTAGATATGATCAACATGACGATGTTCACCATTGAAAACTACTCCATCTCACGTGATGATCGGTTATGGTTTAGTTGATTTGGATCACGTGATCACTTAGAGGATTAGAGGGATGTCTATCTAAGTGGGAGTTCTTAAGTAATATGATTAAATTGAACTTAAATTTATCATGAACTTAGTCCTGGTAGTATTTTGCAAATTATGTTGTAGATCAATAGCTCGCGTTGTTGCTTCCCTGTGTTTATTTTGATATGTTCCTAGAGAAAATTGTGTTGAAAGATGTTAGTAGCAATGATGCGGATTGGATCCGTGATCTGAGGTTTATCCTCATTGCTGCACAGAAGAATTATGTCCTTGATGCACCGCTAGGTGACAGACCTATTGCAGGAGCAGATGCAGACGTTATGAACGTTTGGCTAGCTCAATATGATGACTATTTGATAGTTTAGTGCACCATACTTAACAGCTTAGAATCGGGACTTCAAAGACGTTTTGAACGTCATGGACCATATGAGATGTTCCAGGAGTTGAAGTTAATATTTCAAGCAAATACCCGAGTTGAGAGATATGAAGTCTCCAACAAGTTCTATAGCTAAAAGATGGAGGAGAATCGCTCAACTAGTGAGCATGTGCTCAGATTGTCTGGGTACTACAATCGCTTGAATCAAGTGGGAGTTAATCTTCCAGATAAGATCTTGATTGACAGAATTCTCTAGTCACCATCACTAAGTTAGTAGAACTTCGTGATGAACTATAATATGCAAGGGATAACGGAGACAACTCCCAAGCTCTTCGTGATGCTGAAATCAACGAAGGTAGAAATCAAAGAAAAACCTCAAGTGTTGATGGTTGACAAGACCACTAGTTTCAAGAAAAGGGCAAAGGGAAGAAGGGGAACTTCAAGAAGAACGGCAAGCAAGTTGCCGCTCAAGTGAAGAAGCCCAAGTCTGATCCTAAGCCTGAGACTAAGTGCTTCTACTGCAAAGGGACTGGTCACTGGAAGCGGAACTACCCCAAGTGATTGGCGGATAAGAAGGATGGCAAAGTGAACATAAGTATATTTGATATACATGTTATTGATGTGTACTTTACTAGTGTTTATAGCAAACCCTCAGTATTTGATACTAGTTCAGTTGCTAAGATTAGTAACTCGAAACGGGAGTTGCAGAATGAACAGAGACTAGTTAAGGGTGAAGTGACGATGTGTGTTGGAAGTGGTTCCAAGATTGATATGATCATCATCGCACACTCCCTATACTTTCGGGATTAGTGTTGAACCTAAATAAGTGTTATTTGGTTTTTGCATTGAGCATGAATATGATTTGATCATGTTTATTGCAACACGGTTATTCATTAAAGTCAGAGAATAATTGTTGTTTTGTTTACATGAATAAAACCTTCGATGGTCATACACCCAATGAAACAAGTTCGTTGGATCTCGATCGTAGTGATACACATATCCATAATATTGAAACCAAAAGACGCAAAGTTAATAATGATAGTGCAACTTATTTGTGGCACTGCTGTTTAGGTCATATTGGTATAAAGCGCATGAAGAAACTCCATGCTGATGGGCTTTCGGAATCACTTGATTATGAATCACTTGATGCTTGCGAACCATGCCTTTTGGGCAAGATGACTAAAACGTCGTTCTCCGGAACAATGGAGCGAGAAAAAGATTTGTTGGAAATCATACATACTGATGTATGTGGTCCGATGAATATTGAGGCTCGCGACAAGTATCATTATTTTCTGATCTTCACAAAAGATTTGAGCAGATACGAGTATATCTACTTGATGAAACATAAGTCTGAAACATTTGAAAAGTTCAAAGAATTTCAGAGTGAAGTGAAAAACATCGTGACAAGAAAATAAAGTTTCTACGATCTGATCGCGGAGACAAATATTTGAGTTACGAGTTTGGTCTTCAGTTAAAACAATGTGAAATAGTTTCACTACTCACGCCACCTGGAACACCACATCATAATGGTGTGTCCGAACATCATAACCGTACTTTATTGGATATAGTGCAATCTATGATGTCTCTTGCCGATTTACCACTATTGTTTTTGGGGTCATGCATTAGAGACAGCTGCATTCACATTAAAAAAGGGGCACCATCTATGTTCGTCGAGACGACGCCTTATGAACTATGGTTTGGCAAGAAACCAAAGTTGTCGTTTCTTAAAAGTTTGGGGTTGTGATGCTTATGTGAAAAAGTTTCATCCTGATAAGCTCAAACTCAAATCGGAGAAGTGCGTCTTCATAGGATATCCAAAGGAAACTATTGGATACACCTTCTATCACAGATCCGAAGGCAAGACTTTTGTTGCTAAATTCGGAAACTTTCTGGAGAAGGAGTTTCTCTCGAAAGAAGTGAGTGGGAAGAAAGTAGAACTTGATAAGGTAATTGTACCTTCTCCCTTATTGGAAAGTAGTTCATCACAGAAATCTGTTCCTGTGACTACTACACCAATTAGTGAGGAAGCTAATGATGATGATCATGTAACTTCAGATCAAGTTACTACCGAATCTCGTAGGTAAACCAGAGTGAGAACCGCACTAGAGTGGTACGGTAATCCTGTTCTGGAGGTCATGTTACTTGACCATGACGAGCCTACGAACTATGAAGAAGCGATGGTGAGCCCAGATTCCGCAAAGTGGCTTGAAGCCATGAAATCTGAGATGGGATCCATGTATGAGAACAAAGTTTGGACTTTGGTTGACTTGCCCGTTGATCGGCAAGCCATAGAAAATAAATGGATCTTCAAGAGGAAGACGGACGCTGATAGTAGTGTTACTATCTACAAAGCTAGAATTGTCGCAAAAGGTTTTCGACAAGTTCAAGGTGTTGACTACGATGAGATTTTCTCACTCGTATCTATGCTTAAGTCTGTCCGAATCATGTTAGCAATTGCCGCATTTTATGAAATCTGGCAAAGGGATAAACAAAACTGCATTCCTTGATGGATTTGCTAAAGAAGAGTTGTATACGATGCAACTAGAAGGTTTTGTCGATCCTAAAGGTGTTAACTAAATATGCAAGCTCCAGCGATCTATCTGTGGACTGGTGCAAACATCTCGGAGTTGGAATATACGCTTTGATGAGTTGATCAAAGCATATAGTTTTATACAGACTTGCGGTGAAGCCTGTATTTACGAGAAAGTGAGTGGGAGCACTACAGCATTTCTGATAAGTATATGTGAATGACATATTGTTGATCGGAAATAATGTAGAATTATTCTGTAAAGCATAAAAGGAGTGTTTGAAAGGAGTTTTTCAAAGAAAGACTTCGGTAAAGCTGCTTACATATTGAGCTTCAAGATCTATAGAGATAGATCAAGACGCTTGATAAGTTTTTCAATAAGTACATACCTTGATAAGATTTTGAAGTAGTTCAAAATGGAACAGTCAAAGAAAAAGTTTCTTGCCTGTGTTACAAGGTGTGAAGTTGAGTAAAGACTCAAAGCCCGACCACGGCAGAAGATAGAAAGAGAATGAAAGTCATTCCCTATGCCTCATTCATAGGTTCTATAAAGTATGCCAAGCTATGTACCAGATCTATTGTATACCCTGCACTGACTTGGCAAGGGAGTACAATAGTGATCTAGGAGTAGATCACTAGACAGCGGTCAGAATTATCCTTAGTGAAATAAGGATATGTTTCTTGATTATGGACGTGACAAAAAGGTTCGTCGTAAAGGGTTACGTCGATGCAAGTTTTTGACACTGATCCAGATGAATCTATAAGTCTCAATCTGGATACATATTGAAAGTAGGAGCAATTAGCTAGAGTAGCTCCGTGCAGAGCATTATAAACAAAGAATTTTGCAAAATACTTACGGATCTGAATGTGACAGACCCGTTGACTAAAATTATCTCACAAGCAAAACATGATCACACCTTAGTACTCGTTGGGTGTTAATCACATAGAGATGTGAACTAGATTACTGACTCTAGTAAACCCTTTGAGTGTTGGTCACATGACGATGTGAACTATGGGTGTTAATCACATGGTGATGTGAACTATTGCTGCTAAATCACATGGCGATGTGAACTAGATTATTTACTCTAGTGCAAGTGGGAGACTGAAGGAAATATGCCCTAGAGGCAATAATAAAGTTATTATTTATTTCCTTATATCATGATAAATGTTTATTATTCATGCTAGAATTGTATTAACCGGAAACATAATACATGTGTGAATACATAGACCAACACAGTGTCACTAGTATGCCTCTACTTGACTAGCTCGTTAATCAAAGATGGTTATGTTTCCTAACCATGAACAAAGAGTTGTTATTTGATTAACGAGGTCACATCATTAGTTGAATGATCTGATTGACATGACCCATTCCATTAGCTTAGCACCTGATCGTTTAGTATGTTGCTATTGCTTTCTTCATGACTTATACATGTTCCTATGACTATGAGATTATGCAACTCCCGTTTACCGGAGGAACACTTTGGGTACTACCAAACGTCACAACGTAACTGGGTGATTATAAAGGAGTACTACAGGTGTCTCCAAAGGTAGATGTTGGGTTGGCGTATTTCGAGATTAGGATTTGTCACTCCGATTGTCGGAGAGGTATCTCTGGGCCCTCTCGGTAATGCACATCACTTAAAGCCTTGCAAGCATTGCAACTAATGAGTTAGTTGCAGGATGTTGTATTACGGAACGAGTAAAGAGACTTGCCGGTAACGAGATTGAACTAGGTATTGGATACCGACGATCGAATCTCGGGCAAGTAACATACCGATGACAAAGGAAACAACGTATGTTGTTTGACCGATAAAGATCTTCGTAGAATATGTAGGAGCCAATATGGGCATCCAGGTCCCGCTATTGGTTATTGACCGGAGACGTGTCTCGGTCATGTCTACATTGTTCTCGAACCGTAGGGTCCGCACGCTTAAGGTTTCGATGACAGTTATATTATGAGTTTTGATGTACCGAAGGAGTTCGGAGTCCCGGATGAGATCGGGGACATGACGAGGAGTCTCGAAATGGTCGAGACGTAAAAATCGATATATTGGACGACTATATTCGGACATCGGAAAGGTTCCAAGTGATTCGGGTATTTTTCGGAGTACCGGGTAGTTACGGGAGAAGTAATGGGCCTTGATGGGCTTTAGTGGGAAGAGGAAAAGGCTGCTGCGCCCCCCCTCCCCTTTGGTCCGAATTGGACTAGGGAAAAGGGGGCCGGCCACCTCTCCTTCTCCTCCTATTCCTTCTCCCTTCCTCCCCTCTTGGTGGACTCCTCCTAGGACTTGGAGTCCTAGTAGGACTCCCTATTCTGGCCGCACCTTTGCCTTGGCCGGCCTCCTCCTTCTCCATCCTTTATATACAAGGGCAGGGGGCACCCCATAGACACACAAGTTGATCCTTGAGATCGTTCCTTAGCCGTGTGCGGTGCCCCCTGCCACCAAATTCCACCTCGATCATATCGTTGTAGAGCTTAGGCGAAGCCCTGCGTCGGTAGTACATCAAGATCGTCACCACGCCGTTGTGCTGACGGAACTTTTCCTCGACGCTTTGCTGGATCGGAGCCCGAGGATCGTCATTGAGCTGAACGTGTGCTAAGAACTCGGAGGTGCCGGAGTAACGGTGCTTGGATCGGTCGGATCGGGAAGAAGACGTACGACTACTTCCTCTATGTTGTCAGATCGCTTCCGCAGTCGGTCTGCGTTGGTACGTAGACAATACTCTCCCCCTCGTTGCTATGCATCACCATGATCTTGCATGTGCGTAGGAAAATTTTCGAAATTACTACGTTCCCCAACAAACCCCTATTCCTACGTGCCTCGTCCAAACATTATAGTGTGGCATGAAACCCTTGTAAAGCAGGTGGGAGTGAAGGATTTTCCGATTAGAGTAAGACATCGTATTCCCATATTTAGTGCATGGACAATACATAAAACCATTATGCTTGTTTGCCTCAGCCGCATCGAGAAACTCATGCACGCCCTTAATGTACTCGAAGGTGTGTCTGTCACCGTACATCCATTGCCGATTCATCTGCGTGCATTATATATAATTAAGTGTCCAAATTAATAGAAGTTCATCATCACATTAAAACCAAAGTACATACATAGTTCTCATCTAACAACATATAGCTCTCCAGCGCATCTAATTAATTAAACAATACATTGAAACTATGTAAAACATTTCAATGCGAAAACAAATGCGATCATAATCGCAACCAAGGTAACAACTGATCCAACGGCATAATAATATCAAGCCTCGATATGAATGACATATTTTCTAATCTTTCTAATCTTTAAGCGCATTGCATCCATCTTGATCTTGTGATCATCGACGACATCCGCAACATGCAACTCCAATATCATCTTCTCCACCTCAATTTTTTTATTTTTTCCTTCAAGAAATTGTTTTCTTCTTCAACTAAATTTAACCTCTCGACAATAGGGTCGGTTGGAATTTCCAGTTCACATACCTTCTAGATAAATAAAATCTATGTCACGTTGGTCGGCATAATTTTCATAAACAATAAATGAACCAATAGTTATAAAGATAATATATACCACATCCGAATCATACATAGGACGAGGGCCGACGGGGGCGGATACCAAAACCATCGCACTAAATAAGATGCAATAATAAAAGTAAGAAAATAATACAAGTATCTATGTAAACATACAAGTAAGAATATTTTTTCCTTTCAGAAAGAAGATAAGAACAAGAGGCTCACCACGGTGGTGCCGGCGATGAGCTCGGCGCGGGTGATCGACAGCGGTGAAGACGGGGACGGGACGTGACGGACCGCTAAACCTAGACAAATATTGAGGAAAATGGAGCTTGGAGGTCGAGCTTGGAGAGGAGAAAGCTTAAGTAGTGTGGCTCCGTCATTCCATCGAACACCTTGTGTGCATAGGAGGTGAGCTAGAGCACCACCAAGCCCTCTCCCCCTCGGTGGCCAGAAAAAACAGAGCAGTGTGCTCTGCTCTCACGCGAGGGGGTATATATAGGCACCTCATTGATCCCGGTTGGTGGCATGAACCGGGACTAAAGGAAGGCCAGGAGCCAGGCCCATTGGTCCCGGTTCGTCACACCAACCGGGACCAAATGGTCCAGACGAACCGGGACTAATGGCCCACGTGGCCCGGCCGACCCCTGGGCTCACGAACCGGGTCCAATGCCCCCATGGGTCCCGGTTCTGAATTGAACCGGGACTAATGGGCTGACCCGGTCTGGACCTTTGCCCCCTTTTCTACTAGTGCATTGATGATGCAATATATGAAACATTTAGTGGCATCCAGTCTTCATTTCAGAGTTGAGTTCGATATGACAATCTCTGAATCAGTCAGGCTGATAGTTAATGAACAGAGTTTATTCTTAGGACCACATTCTTCAATCCGCACTAGGCTCAACCTGTTCTCCTCAGCGTGCTTTGCATAATTATGACTCTGAATTCGAATCCTTTTGTAACGCACACCCGGCAGATTTCCAAAAGGCGCCCCATGGGCGAGATACTGTGGCAACTACAAATTCCTCCACATTGACCTTGTATGGCCTGGAAAAGATCCTGCTCTCGGTAAGTCATACCTCCCAAGGAAGTATATCAGAGTAGTTCAGTTTGAGTGGCCAATTTCTCTGAAGCACAGGTGCGATTTTGTTCTGAGATAACTCTCCGCGGTCAAATTCATTTCTTACTTCTTTCAAGAGTTGACAGTGTTGGTACATTATCAGCAGCTCTTGTGACATAGGCTTCTATACAGTTCTTGAAGCCAGACCTTGTTATCAATGCTGGTACTGCTAGTGGCTTCAAGGTAGTATTCGACAATATTAAATGTTTGATGCTACGAACAGTCTGTGACTCTGTGTACCAGAGTTTTTCTGATCTTTGCCGTATTGTGCTTTAGGCCAAAGGAGCAGGCATTGGAGATGTCTTCTTGGTATCAGGCGTTGTGTTCCATGATAGAAGAACACCGACTCCTGTGAGTATTATCAAAGATTTCTAGTCTATGTGTTGTACTAGCAATCTCTACCTTAAATATTTCAGAATAGGCCGAGGCTTGGATGTCAGAGACAAATTACATGAAGTTAGTTTGGAGCAAACTACGGGCTGCCCCTTAGTTTGGAGCAATGACCGCACCAAAGATGCAACAGAACAACCAAATTCAAAATGTAGTCCATATGTTAAGCAGCAATGTCTATGTATTCTTGAGCAAGGTTTTTAATTTAGGAAACAGAATAATTTTGGACCTCATTGAAATATGCAAAATTCCGGAAATTATTTTGGATTTTGAGATTTCAAATTTCACTTAATTTTAATGAATTCTAACATAATTTAAATTTATTTTGAAATCAGTTTTGAATCTATCTCGAAATTTTGGGGTTAAAAATATTTCGGACCCCACTGAAATATGTGAAATTTCGGAAATTTCACTGAAATTTCGTTGGAATTTTTAACCCTGTTCTTGAGTAGCACCCATTCTTATACAGTAGTATTATGTCGATTCTTGGATTTTCTTAATAGTTAGCTCATACTTGTGGACATCAACACTTAACATTTAACTTGTTTTACCAAATGAATTATACAATTCAATCCATTACTCGGATTGCTTATAGAGTTGCAGCGTGCGTTACTCGCTCATGCTTATCGTCAGTTAGATCATCCTTTTTGTTCGTATATTATTTATACATTGTTTGTCTTGTGTTCTTTGTTCAAACTTGACAGATATTACTATATGCTCTTCATTTTTATCTAGGTCTTAGGCCTGTACGGAAATAGAGCCCGGAAGACATTTGTGACCCCAAGTATGTTGAAGGAACTCAATTTTAAGGTAAGCCATAGGGTTTCCTAATTGCCACCGAACTGCTGTAATAATATCAATTTTCTAGGCTGTGCTTGAAGCCTTAAAGATATTTGCATACCATGCTAATTCCTTTTACCCAGTTCCATTTGTTAAATGAGCTTGCACCTCCTCTGTTTCAGGTTGGGAAGCTTTCAACCGGCGATTCTCGAGATATGTCTCCGCACGATGTGTTAGAAATACTGAGTAATGGCGCTACATTAAAGGATATGGAGGTTTGTTTACTTTTACTCAATCATTCTATTTACGGTGAAAGCAAAATAGTATGCAAATGGAGATCTGTGACCCTAGACTCATCTCTACCCACTACTTCGTTGCTTTTTTTTGTTTTTACATGCTACGAAATATGTAAGAAATAAGAATATAGTCTTGTATTTTGTAGACCTCAAGCTGTTTCTTTTTTCTGTTTGTCTACCAGGGAGCGGCGGTGGCACATGTTGCCGATATGTTTTGGACACCTGCAATCTTTGTCAAAGCTGTGACTGAAATTGTCGATGGAGAGAAGCCAAGGGCAGAGGAGTTTCTTCAAAACTTGACTGCTGCTACGAAGGCCCTAGACCAAGCTGTGGCCGAAGTGGTCAATTTCATCAGTGGCAAATGCTTATCTGATCTTTGTTCTCCTTTTTGGTAGCAAGATCCATGTGACCCTGCTTCAGTACACTACTCTGCATATGTTATATGTCGTCTGCTTAAACGTGTTTACGAGATCCATGTGACTCTTACTGCATTCCTTGTGTACACAGTTTCTGGCAAGCACAGGCAGGCACTGCACCTCGGTACAATCTCCCATGCCAACCTCCTCTCGCGTGACTGCCGCCGCTCTGACGGTCGGGTCAATGCCGCACGGCGGGCACCGGGATGCGGGCTAATAGCAGGCGCTCGGACCAGACGTGGAAGGCTGAACAGAGGATAGTGGCGCAAGTTGGGATACGATATCCCTCAAAATCAGACGCAATGACTCTAATCAAACACAATAATGCAAAAAAGTGTGCACCCCTTCTCCTCCAGTGCCTCCTCCCTGTTGGCTTCCTCTCGCCACTGAAAGATCCAGTGTAGCATACTGAACTTGTTGAGGTTTGTTTCAGATGAGAGAAACTATCGTGTACCATTATATTTCATAAATTAGTTAATTTTGAGACAACAAAGCTACATGTCTGTTTTTTTTCATGAGCACTCTGGCTCTCCCAGTTAGCACCATCGAACAAATAAACAAGTATTTAAGGCATTTTTTTGGAGGAAATTTGGGCAAGATCAACAAGGACCAGCTCTTATCTCTTGGAAGAAGGTTTGTCAACCAAAGGAGCAAGGAGGTTTAGGCATTCTGGATATTTCATTACACAACAAAACTCTCCTACTGAAAAATCTCCACAAGTTCTTCAATAAAGAGGATTTGCCATGGGTTAAACTTATCTGGGACACTTACTACACCTCTCAACTTCCAGGGCAGAAGATGGAAGGATCCAGTTGGTGGAAGAATCACCTAAAGCTCTTGCCAGTCTTCAAAGAGTATTATCAATGCACTATGGGAAATGGGCAATCCCTAATGTTTTGGCATGACAAATGGCTTGATGCGCCTCTATCCATCAAATTCCCAGAGCTGTACTCATATGCAAAAAAAGATTCCATCTCTGCAGCAAATTGGGTAGCTGAACCAAACCCTCATGCGTTACTCCACACTCCACTTTCAGAATTAGCTTATGCCTAACTGAATGAAATTCAAAATTTAGTGACTGTGAACTGGAACGAGCATAGAGGAGACAAATGGAAAGGAACTTGGCAAGGCTCAAAATAGTCTTCTCTCAGAATGTATAACACCATTTGGCCAAAGACTGAAAAGAATATGCTGTTTAAATGGATCTGGAAGACTTCAAATACATTACGACATAAAATCTTTTTCTGGCTTCTACTACATGATAGGATCAACATCAGGAATCTGCTGAAGAGGAAAAACATGCAGCTGGAAGACTATAATTGCATACAATGGAGAGAAAACACCGAAGAAACTTTAAGACACCTTTTTTGGGATGTCAACTTTGCACAAGAATGCTGGAAATGCATTGTACCAGATAGAAAGCTGGGCATATCAAGTTTTGATGACATTTTGATTATGCACTCACATCTTCCAAAAGAATTCGCACTGGACATCATTATCCAAGGTTTTTGGAGAATTTGGACCCTGAGAAATGAAAAGATTTTTAGAAAAGAGGTGCCAAGTATTAACTGCTGGAAGTTTTGGGTCAAGGAAGATTTGGGTCTTCTGCAACACAGGATCAAAGGAAAATATTTGGACAGATTCAAGGCTTGGCTTTCTAGTCATCTATGATGACTGTAGAGATTGAAGATCTAGATAGTTAATTTTATCATGCTTCCACGACTAGGAATTGGATAAACTCCTCCTTTGAGAGTTTTTTTTTGTTTCTTTTAGTTTTGTACATATTAGGTTTGATTATTAATGAAAATTACCGTAGAACAATTGTTCTATGGTTTTGGCTTCAAAAGAAAAAAGCTACATGTCTGTCCTTAGAGCTCCAATTACTCTGTTCCTTATTGCAGTGCAAAATATAGCAATACTGAAAATCAAAACAACCGACTGCACATGTCGATCGGCATACACGATTTAACAATCATTTATTGTTGGGGTAATAAACTAGTACTACGTACTATCGGCACTGTGAACTTAAGAAAGCAATGGTCGACAGGATGTGTGTGTCTGCGTTTGGCGTTGGCTCTAGCTACTTGGTGTGATGGATCCTGAACATTTCAAGCAGGGCCTCCCTGTTGCCCGCAGTGGCCTGGTACGCCTCGATGAGCTCGCTCCCCGTGAAGTCCCTATACTTAGGACGATGGTTGATCTCTCCATTCACCATCACCGGCGCCGGACCAATCTTGCAGCCCATATTTGGCCTGATAAGCGTTGCCACCGACATCCTCGCCTTGGCCGAGTTGGTCACCACCTGGTGCTCCACGCTTGTAAGCACCCCGTTGGTCACCATCTACACAAGAACATACATAATTAGCTACCATACATTACTATCTTCTTCCATAGGATAAGTGTGATGCGATGCGACCTCACCTCCAGCTGAAGCCCAAAGTTGACAACAAACGCGTTGCGCATGGGTTGGACACCGATCCAACGTCCCTTGTGCTTCACCTGTAAACCACTGACGTCGCCCTGCGACAGGACCGTGAGGATGTAGCGGTCCGAATGCGGCTGGATGCCCAACGTGAGGCTCGGGTCGGGGCATCGCGGGTAGTAGTTCACGTTCATCATCGTCTCCCCGCCGGTGAGGTCGCCCTCGAAGAATTGACTGTCCAAGCCGAGCCCCTCTGCGATGAGTCGGAGGAACCTTTGTGCCAGCTCTTGCACTGTCACGGCGTACTTTGCGAGACGCTCTCTGCGTGGGTGCGACCCATGAATACAATGCCGCTATAGCTAGGTGAGAGTAAAAGGAATGTTTTAAATAGCGGGCTATGAAAAATAGCGGCGGGCCTCCAAAGCAGCTATAACGGAGCTATAGCGGGTCATAGCAAGCTATTTGTAAAGGCGACCATTTAGCGACACCCTATAGCCGGCTATTTAAAACTATGAAAAGGAATCAACACGAGCATGCTCCTACCGAAATGTTTCTGGCTGTGATGGCCAATGGTGCATCAGCTTGTCGACCGGGTAGCAACGGAGCTTGAGACAGTCGCGCCAGTAGCGGATGTCGTTGGTGTCAGTGTGGGACGTGACGGAGCCGGAGAAGACCCGGCAATACTTGTTGTGCTCGTTGGAGTAGTGCTTGAGTTTTGCCTCCGCAGGCATCCTGAAGAACTCTGCCGCCGCTTCCCGGAAGCCCTGGATCACGTCTCCCCCCACACTCGTGGTTCACAGCCTGCAACGCCATGCATGCAATGCAAGAACAGTTCAGGATTCAGGAGCGCAAATTACTACATGCATGGATTGGCAATGAAGCGAAGCAAGGCAACGTGCCTGGAAGAAGCCAAACTCCTTGCCGGCCTCCATGATCTCGCCAATGACCTGTCGGCGGCCATCTCCAAGAGCTCCTTGGAGGTCGATGACGGGGAGAGCCACTGAGAGGTCGTCCCGTAGCTCGTGGTTGCAAGGGCGTTTCTCCGGCGGCAAGACGTACTTGTCCGGCAGGGACTTTGGCGACGGGAAGTCGCAGATGAGCTTCATTGTCTAACTTTTCTTGTTGGCTTCGACTTCTGTACTGTATACTACTTTTCTGTCTGTATTGTACTACTCTATCACATGCACACTTATACTAGTTTGAGAAGGCCTACCTACCGCAGGCATTTTTTCTTCCCTTTTTGATTGAGAAGGCACTAGACTAGAGAAGGGGCCTTGTTCCTCTGCATCTCTTCTTCGACATGCCACGGAGAAAGAGGAAGAAATAAATAGTTATACATTTGGGTAATGTTATTCAATGAAAGTTCAGTGGGAGAGGATGGCAAAATGAGCATTTTTCACGGCAATTATATTGTGCAGTGCATGACAATTTCTTGAAGCGAGCATGGCAATTTTTACAGCAAGTCCTTATTTTTGTCACAAATTGCATGTGTTTCTAAAGAAATTGCCACCGTCCCATATTGTGAAAGAGTAACCGTGCATGTGTATCTGAAATTCTTAATACGAGAAACCTGCAACTACATTTTATTTTGATACAATTGCACTTATGTTTTTGCGGTTATTTTTATAATTGTGTGATTGAATTTTATCGACGAGGCATAGATAGTGATTGAAACTCCAAAAAGTTTCACTCAATCTTAGTTCAAAACCGCGACTTGGATCGGAGGGAGTAGCTATTGTGGTGTAGCTGTTCAGCTAACACTGTACTTACTTAAATTATATATTTTCCTTCCGTAGCATGAGTGTGATAGCCTTTCCCCCGGCATTGTTATTGCATGTGTTTTGTGACTGTCTATTACAAAGGGTTTTGTCGGAAATTGCATGTGTGTGATAACCTTCCGTAGCATATATTTTCCTTCCGTAGCTAACACCAACTTTATGACTGTCTATTACAAAGGGTTTTGTCGGAAATTGCATATGTTTCTAAAGAAATTGCCACCGTCCCATATTGTGAAAGAGTAACCGTGGATGTGTATCTGAATACGAGAAACCTGCAACTACACTTTATTTTGATACAATTGCACTTATGTTTTTGCGGTTATTTTTTTAATTGTGTGATTGAATTTTATCGACGGGGCACAACTAGTGATTGAAACTTCAAAAAGTTTCACTCAATCTTAGTTCAAAACCACGACTTGCATCAGAGGGAGTAGCTATTGTGGTATAGCTGTTCAGCTAACACTGTACTTACTCCCTCGGTCTAGGTGTATAAGTCATCTTAGGTTGTGCACCGCGACTAAGACAAGGGAAAAAATGAGAGAATTTAATGTTTTTTTTAATTAATAGTATTGCATGCAATGAACTAACCACCGTATGTCATGTTTGATAGTCTCAAGTTACTGAAACCATGCACGGCCCATATTTTTTATTGATTGATATGTCACGAAACAAGAAACAA
Organism: Triticum monococcum; assembly: GCA_034509565.1. Taxonomy (NCBI): domain Eukaryota; kingdom Viridiplantae; phylum Streptophyta; class Magnoliopsida; order Poales; family Poaceae; genus Triticum; species Triticum monococcum. The sequence goes on along the minus strand of CM067843.1, from coordinate 743,736,548 downwards.
GAAGGAAGTTAATGTATCGTGTCTAGGTATTTTGAGATTATTTGATTTTCGTAAGGTAACTTACACACCCAGGCGAAGGGAGTACTTATATTATTTCTTTTTTTTCCTTCCGTAGCATGAATGTGATAGCCTTTCCCCCGGGCCCTGGCATCGTTATTGAGTCACGGCTGACGCATGAGGGAGCGAGTGGCAACCTACTGCGTCACGTGGCTACCCCATACGGACAAGAAATGAAAGAGTAATGGTGCTCTAGATCGGCTCATTTCGGTCAAGATCGTATGTGCCTTTGATAACAAGGAGCGCGCATGCCGATTTTGAATCTGGCGCTGCAGCCAGAGCATCAGTTCAGTAAATAAAACCTAGAGTTAGGCAACAAGCATATCATATGTCTGCAAGATGCAACCACTCTGACCATTATGCCTATGTATGCCCCCACTATGCCTATCCGGGGGAATATATAGTGCCAAGTTGACAACTCAGTAAATAAATTCGGTTATTCCAGACGTCGATCAACCACTCTGATCATATATATAGTATCAAGTTGACAACCCAGTGTTACCTTTTTCTGGGTTTATTGGTCTCATTTGTATTTTATGCTCAATTGTGACTATAGATTTGACTTTAAAAAAAATATAAACTGTATGTCATAAAAATTATGCTGTTAGATTCATATTCAAAAGAGGTTTCCGATGATACTATTTTTGTAATATATACCTTATTTTCTGGAGTTAAATCAGCTAATTTTTTTAAATAATACATTTTTTATTAATTTGCACAAATATTACACTTAAAAAATAATTTTCAAAAATAATACACCGTCAGCCCGCCGCAGGCCGAGTGCGCCTAGTCAGCCCGCAGCAGGCCGAGTGGGCGTAGTCGGCCAGTAGCAGGCCGACAGCTGGCATGCCTGCCACGTGTCAGCCGCGCATTGGGCAGGCCAAGTCGCGAGGGGGGAGGGAGGGAGCTGTCGGCGCGGGCGGTCACGTGGGCGCCCCTGTCAGCCTACCGCGGGCCGATCGGCCTGCTGCTGGCGACAGGGTCCAGCCCCACCTCACACTGCTGGCCCGGCTCCCTGCGCCTCTTATCCTCTTCCTCCACGCGAGAGCTTCCGTTCTTTCCTTCTCCTCTCTCTACACGAAAATGCCTCCAATTTCTAGACCTAACTGAGCCATTTATTTGCGGTTTTGGCACCGTGAATGGATTTCAACTTAGTTAGGGCAGCCAAAAGAGGTCTCGATCTACTGATCGGGTAGCTTGTGGTGGTCGTGGTGAGCATTTTGGTGGAGTTTTTTTCCAGCTCATTGGTGGAGGTTGTTGCGGCGGTGGAGGTGGAGGTGGTGGTGGTGGTGAAGTTGGGGCAGTGTGGTGGAGGTGGTAGAGGTGGTAGAGGTGAAGCTCCGACAGTTTGGTGGCCACCGTTCGTCGTTCGTCATTCTTCGTTCTCACGCACGCTTCAAGGGTATATTGCGACAAACATTTTATTTTTCGTAGGTGCTCTGGTAGTATTTCTTAATATGTTTCGATGTGAAATAAATTAGGTGTGCGATTATTGTTATTTGCCCTGGTAGTATACGTAAATATATTTAGATGTCAACTAATTAGTTGTGTAAAAATGTGTAGTTGCTCCGGTAATATTCCGTACTATATGTGAATGTCAAGTATTTAGGAGTGTCAGTATTTGTAGTAGCTCTGGTAAAATCCGTAATATAGGCAGTCCAGTCAAATATTAAAATCTGTCAATATTTGTAGTTGCTCCGGCAAATATTCGTAATATACTTGTAGGTGTGTGAATTGTATTAGTTGCTCCATTAATATTCTGTAATATATAGCTAGCTAATATATATACATGTCTAATATTTGTTAGTGGGGGTATTTTAAGTTGTTGCTTAATCCTTGTATTTCGTTGTTGACAAAAAATAGGTGAGCCGAGATGTCCGATGTAGTGAAGTTCAGATTTTACTACGGTCCTGATATTGTCCAAACAACTGAGATGGGAGCAGATCTGAGTGAATTTACTCATATAGTGGTGCCAATGAGCGCACCTCAAACATGGTCTGTCAGTCAATTGAAAGAATGAATTGCGGCAAGTTTAGCACTACTAGAAAAAGGCCTACTAATGGCGCACCTAATTTGGCCATTAATGGCGCATTAGTGGTGCGCCATTAGTAGCACGCCATTAGTATATGGTGCGCCATTAGTATCTGGTATACTAATGGCGCACCACGCGGTGCGCCATTAGTATAGCCCACGGTGCGCCATTAGTATGCCTCCCAGGGGGCCATGTATACCCAGGTGCTTTGGCATACTAATGGCGCACAACAGCAATATGCGCCATTAGTAACTTCGGCATACTAATGGCGCACTGTGATGTGATGCGCCATTAGTATGAATATTAGGTTTTTTTATTTTTTTTATTTTCTGTTTTTGCACAGGTTACAAAATGTATAATTGAACAAAATATAGACAGCACACATCAACAACAGATTCATCGAATACAATAGAAGATTAGTCTCTGGATACAATTCATCATATTAGTCTCCGAATACAATTCATCATATTAGTCTCCGAATTGAAAAGACCGAACAAAGATAAAACATTACAAGTCTCAAGACCGCGAGTATCGAGTCTGTCGGAAGTAATACTAATCCTAACAAGTCCTACTAATCATCATCATACAACTTCTACTCGTTATTCATAACAAGTCATACGATCATCATCTTGATAGTCTTCGAACCAACCCTACTTAATTATTCATCAGCACATGATCATCGGTATTAGGCAGGACCTAAATACCCTATTTAAGCTAAAATAGCATAAAACAATATAGACCCTAACTCTCCATTATGGAGAATAGAGAACATCCTGTCTCCAATTCTTGCGCTTCGCTTCCTTTTGCTTCCAAGAAGCTCCTTACGACTGTCCATACATTTTTTCCATCCTTTGATTTTCATGTCTCCACTTCTTTTAGAAATCTGGTATGGACAGTTGAGATTCGTAGGATGACCTGGCTGTATGTTCAAAACATTAACACTACCTTTCAGATACATCATATGAGGCACACAATTCTCCGGGATTATCTGTTGAAAAACATAGTAATAACTTCATAGTTAGCAATGATGTACTAGTTTTAGAAGTATGCAAAAGATGCACAGATGTCGTAATAGTAAAAATCTTACCAGGGTATCTCCATGGTAGTTACCGTAGTTGAACACATGCACTAGTGGCACGTATTTACCATAATGTTGAGGAATTTGTTTGTGGATAATGTAATTTTCAATGTCAGTACAAAATCCGACCAGATGATTTTTCTCCTTGTAAGTTGTTAATTCGGAGTCATCGGTGTAGTGGGTTTTGTCTACCATCTCCCGCACATTCTTTGAACAATAAAAATAAGCTGTCAATGGAAATAAGCTGTCAACTATTTTGAAATAAACAATATAAATTAGCTAATAACTATGTTTGAGAAACTCACATAGCGGTAGAACTGGAGGCGTATCAACAAGGACCCAAATGTCCATATTGTCTTGGTTGATGTCAGGATTACCAAGATCCATGGTGATAAGCATACCCTCATCAAAACCATACATCTTGCAAAATGCTTCCCAATTTTTGCAACCAAAATGGGTTACGCTCTCAGAATTATATAGATTTACTTCAAAGTCCACATCGTGATGAGTCCTTAGGTGAATTTTCTTTGTTTCAGAAATTTCATGGTCTTCAAAATCCATCCTCTCCAAGACATAGCGTCTTGCATGGCATGGGATAAGCTATACTCGAATTGTAAAAGATGAAAATTACACATTGAAATAGTTGAAGTCATGCTTAATTATGAAAATAACACTTGTCGTCGTTGTGTACCGTTTCAACTTCGAAGGTCTCCTCGAGCTTAATGCTGAAGCGCCGATCATCGTCCAGGTGAGACATGTCGCACAGACCTCGATCGTCGTGGCACCAGTCGCACTCCGCCGGGAGACTTTCGTCGTCCGATGATGACATATCCTACGTTCATAATTCAAAACTACATCATTTAGGGTTTGTCGACACTGAGGCATCCTAAAAGCCTAAGCTTTTATCATTTACGGTTTGTCGACGCCGAGGCACCCTAAAAGCCTAAGCTTTCATCATTTAGGTTCTTATCGACACCGAGGCACCCTAAAAGCCAAGGTTTTATCATTTAGGGTTTGTCGACGCCGAGGCACCCTAAAAGCCTAAGCTTTCATCATTTAGGTTCTTATCGACACCGAGGCACCCTAAAACCTATGGTAATGCAGCAAGAATAAAGGGGCAGTTGATCCTACTTAATTAAGTACTAAGATACCCCGGCCCATGCATTAGTCGCAAGTACCCCATATGTCCTATTTTTAGCAAAGTCATGCTAAAATTCATGGAAAATTTCAGCATGACCTTTGCTAAAAATAGGACACATGGAGTACCCGAATTTGCCGGAACGGAAGTTAATCGACATTCCGGCAAACTCAAGGGCCTCTCGGGGTACCTGCAAATTCATCACGACACAATGGTCGGAGACAAAACCCAGCAAACTAGCAAGATGATCATCATCTTTGCAAGTCATTACTTGTCAAACGCAGAAGTGCATAACACAAGCTCACCGACATAGACCAAGATGATCATCAATTTTGAATCAATAGACATACTTCTCAAAAGAGGCATTATCAAATTCTGGTGCCCTTGACTTACTAGTATTTATCTCTTATGACTGATGAATGTGCATTGAGTCCAGAAGCAAAGACTCTATAGTGAAATGAAAAAAACCTTGGAAATATATTTATGATAACTCTAAATGGATCAGAAGGTGCAGATGCACTTGTAAAAAAAGGTATGCATTTGCAGCAGCTTTGTTCTGATTATGACACCATTCTGTTAAGAAGGCAAAATAACATTATCATCCCAATTCATGGTTGAAGTTGAAGACCCTAAGCTTTAAAATGCCAAGTCTCACTTACGCATGTTAACTTATTTACCAGTTCAGAACTATCACCAGAAAATAGTAAATCCACATTGACCACATAATATTATTTTGCAACCACTCAGTTTGTCCTTGACTGGGACACTTGAAGCACAAAACAACTAATGCAGAGCCTAACCACCTCTACAGTTTGTCCTTGACTGGGATTTTTTACTTAGAAAATACAAAACTTCTGTTATTATTTTTATTTTTAACCAGAGCCTAACCACCTCTACAGTTTACAAACTAATTAAGATAATCACTAATCAGGAATGGAGAATTATTTTAGCCATGATCCCTGAGGATTAGAGCCTCCACAAGTCAGAGAAAATTAGTGTCTCCACTTATATTGTCAATGCTTGTTGTATGTTTGGCTTAAGGGTTTTCCTTTTCAAATTCCGACTCTGTTTCTAAACAAAGTAGGCTTCTATCCTGTCTAGAATGTAATGAAGATGTCTTGGATAAGTTGAGTGTTGTAATGAAGATGTCTTGGTGAGACTTGATATATGTCCAAAATTAGAGAAATCACAAGGTACTTTCTTTACCTAATAAACTCCATATGACCACACAAAGCCCTGTTTAACACACCTGTAAAGAGGAACAACCCCCCTAAGGAGCTAGAAAGCTATATGAAACAAAATTATCAAGCATAGGCATACAAATTCAGTACTGCATGAAACAAAATAGGTACAACAAGTAGCTGCTAGAGGGGGAGAGGGGGAGAGGAGGAGGGGGAGCTCACGGGGGCCGGGGAGTGGGGCGCGGGGAGGATGTCGGGGACGAGGTCCGGGTGGTGGTGGTGCTCCGACGACGGTGGTGTGGACGGGGCGGCGTCCGGGCGGCGGGGTCGCGTCGAGGCGGCGGGGCATCGTCGAGGTGGCGGGGCAGCGGCGTCGGGGCGGGGTCGAGGCGGCGTCGGGGCGGCGGGGCAGCGTCGAGGCGGCGTCGGGGCGGCAGGGCAGCGTCGAGGCGGCGGGGCAGCGGCGTCGGGAGAAGAGAGGGGAAGGGGATCGAGGGCGAGGGCGAGGGAGAGAGAGGGGATAGGAAGGGGCCGACCGGGGAGGGAATGTGGATGGCAAAACAATTTACTAATGACGCACTGTCCCCCAGTGCGCCATTACTAGTTTGAACTAGTAATGGCGCACGGTGTGACAGTGCGCCATTAGTAGTTTTGCAAAAAAGGGAAAAAATATAATAAGAAAAACAACATTAGTGGCGCACTTTCCGACAGGTGCGCCATTACTAGTTACAACTAGTAATGACGCACTTTGTCTGGATGCGCCATTAGTATGTTTGGACAGGCGCACTAGTTCCAAAAAAAAATTGATACTAATGGCGCACCCTGGGCCGGGTGCGTCATTAGTAGTTTCAACTCTAATGGCGCACTAGATGGTGGTGCGCCATTAGTATATACTAATGGCGCATCCCTTGTCAGGTGCGCCATTACTGTCAATCCCATCTATAGCCCTTTTTCTAGTAGTGTAGGTCTTGATACTGAAACACACACCGTCGGTGTTCATGCATTGTGGACACGGTCAAGTTCAATAATTTACTTTTATTTGAGGCCAATAGAGCGAGACCCCGATTGGGTGCGGTGGTTACAAGGTTGTGAACGAAGGGGATGCAATCCTATTGCTTTAGTGCTTCCCGTCGTGAAGGAGGTCATTGCACATGAAGGCGAGGGTGGCTACGATCCTGGTCATAGCAGTGTAGGGAGGCAGTTATCTATGTCAAATGCTGGAGATGATGGTTACGAATAAGGACAGAGCAGTCAGGTAGAAGGAGGAAATGCTTATGGTTATGAACCAGGGCAGAGTAGTCAGGTAGAAGAAGGAAATGCCGATGGTGATTACAATGGCGAGGTGGACGCTGACGAGGTAGATGGGCACATGCAGGACCAGATGGAAGAAGAAGACACCGATGTTGAAAGGGGTCATGCCGATGATTCTGACAAGTCGGATGAAGAAGAAAATGTGGAGGAGGTCCCGAATCCTGCATCGTGGAATCGTGACTTCTCATCTGCAATGAATGTGAACGATGGACATGATTCTGCCTGGCAATATCACCAAAACAATATTGCGATGGGTGCTATGTATGCGAACAAGCAAGCCCTGAAGGATGCAATAATTAATTGGGCAATGTCCATGCAAAGAGTTTTCACAGCTCAGGTGTCCAGTCAGAAATTCCTGATAATGGTATGCAAGAACGCAGATTGTCCCGCCAGGGTGCACGGCTTTCTCCCTAAGTATGGCACAAGTTGGGTGATCAGTGACTTAGTTAATCACACTTGTCTTATTCCCTGCATCCCTTAATATCATGCCAACCTTTCATCGACGCTTATTGGTTGGTTGTTTTACGATGAGATAGTGCAGGGCAAAGCTATGGAAGTGAAGGCAGTCCAGACAAAAGTATTCGTCGGGTTCAAGTACAGAATTTCTTGTGGCAAGGCTTGGAGGGCTAATCATGCAACGCTTGAGAGGAGATTTGGTTCTTATTTTGATGCATATGACTCTGTTGTCCGGCTCCTCCACACCCTGCAGCAGTGGAATCTAGGCACCTATATCGATATCCAAGACATGTTCATGCCAGAGTTCCCAACTGTGAGGGTGCTGCATCGTCTCTTCTTCTCTTTAGGTGTATGCATTGAAGCTTTCAGGCATTGCGAACCGGTGATATGTGTTGATGTACTTTTCTCACAGGCAAGTACAAGGCTCAGATCATGACAGCCATAGGTTAAGACGGCCAAAATCAAGTTGTCCCACTCGCATTTGCTTTTATGGAGAGTGAGAACATTGAAAGTTGGACATGATTCTTCAGGCAGTTGAAAATTGTGAAAGAGAAGCCCAATGTGTGCATCCTTCATGACAGCCATGCAGGTATACTCAGTGCGATAAGGACACTGACAAACCCAACCCATGAGGAACAAGCTCCATGGAAGGACTTACAGAGCCGTTGGTGCATGCGCCATTCGAAGGCTAATTTCTTCTCACAATTTAGAAATAAGAACCTGATGAATCTGTTCAAAAAACTCTGCAAGCAGAACAAGTTATGAAAGTACAATTTGATACGTGACAGACTTAATGTGTGCACGCAGAGACACGTGGGGGACAGGAAAGCTGCAAGAGATGTAGCGGTGAGGGCACATGTTGAAGCAGTAGCTGCACAGTTGGCAACAGGAACAACGGCCGTGGAGGAGGAGCCTGTTGGGCTATGTGACCTGCCAGGCTTTGACCCACCTGGTACTAGGAGAAGGCTCGGGAGGTCGATTAAAACCTTCCAGCAGTGGATAGAGCATGAGCCTCTGGAGAGGTGGTCTTTGCTACATGACACACATGGAGCAAGGTACGGTGTCATGACAACGAACCTCGTGGAAACATACAACTTTGTCCTCAGAGGAAACCGGGCATTGCCACTTACAGCCATCGTTGAGAGTATTTTCTATGGCACCGTCAAGTATTTCAGAGATAGACGTCAAAAAGCAGAGCAACATATCTTGAACAATCTGAATACACGTTACTGTGAAAGAGTCACGAAGTACATGGACAACAAGATGCAAAAAGCTAGGTCACACACTGTAGTCGCCATCAGTAATCAAGAAAGAAGGTTTGAGGTCTGCTTAACCAACAACAAATTCGGATGTGCAAATGAGTTGAGGACGCATGAGGTGAAAATTGGTAATGAAGCCTGTCCAACGTGTGAGTGCACATGCAAAAAACCGAAGTTGCTTCACCTACCTTGCTCACATGTACTTGCAGCTTGCGGGCAGATTGGAATGGACGCAATATCGTTTGTGTCTCTATTTTTTCTGAAAGAGTCTGTCCTCAATACCTGGACAGGTGAGCTGATGGGTTTTCGATCAATGGGTAACTTCAACAGCGTCCACCCCGCTGAAAGGCGTTACATTCCAAACCCAGAGCATATGCGTAGAAGTAGAGGCAGACGGCAGTGTCAGCGCATTCGGAATGATATGGATGAATCTGAAGGAGGAGGTCCGACTAGTCAATGCATTCTATGCAATGAATTTGGCCATAAGGACACTAATTGTCCCACTTTCGTCACTGGGCGTGGACGAGGCAACCGGGGACGAAGATGAGGTAGAGGAAACAGAGGAGTGAGAGGGAGAGGAAGAATCTAAGCTAGGAGTAGTATGTTCTGAAATTATATTAAGTGTGGCACTATGTTCTGAATTTGTATTAAGTGTGGCACTATGTTCCGAATTTGTATTAAGTGTGGCACTACGTTCTGAATCTTTATTAAGTGTGGCACTATGTTCTGAATTTGTATTAAGTGTGACACTACGTTCTGAATTTTTATTAAGTGCGGCACTATGTTCTGAATTTGTATTAAGTGTAGCACTATGTTCTGAATTTTTATGTGCAGAAATGTCGGGACTGTGGTTGCTGAATGGGGGTATTGATAGGGGTCATCGTGCTGCGATATGGTATGAGCGTAAGCTTGAGCCTCTGGTCACTCGCACTCCTAAGGAGCACTGGATGATACACTCAGGATGGGTTCAGTGGTACGTGCTTTATTAATTTGCACACTGACATGCATATTAATGGAAGACACTAACTGAAATGTTCTCTGATGAAGGTTGAAATGGGTCGGCCTTTTACCTTTCGCGTGCCTGGTTGAGTCTATCCCAGGTGAGAAACGCCTCGCCATCGACTCCTCCTTGTTGAGTTGCTTAGTGGACCGTTGGAGGCCAGAGACCCACACGTTTCATTTCTGATGGGGAGAGATGGCTCCTACTCTAGAGGATGTGTCACTTTTGCTCGGACTACCGTTGGCAGGTCATGCCATAGAACCGTTGGACGCACCGGGTAGTTGGGAGCGAGGTATTACACAACGTTTTCATGGTGTTTTTCCGGATGCTCCGGATCTGGTATGGGAGCATCATGGACCTAAGTATGATTGGTTACTCAATTTCTAGGTTATTTCCCCTAGCTCTTATCTTCAAGTTATCGTGCATATGGTTTTACAGAAAATACCTGCGGCTTACTAAAACTTTCGCTCTGGTTAATGCAGATCCAGAAGTTTTCGGTGCCATTGAGTGCGGAACAAATCACACGGAGCCTAGAGGCCTATTTAATGTGGCTTTTCGGCAAAGGTGACATTCACAGAGAACCATGTCACCATTATTAGCGCACTCTACATCCCTATGGCACTCGAGATAGCGAGCGTTCAGACGGCGGATGAGATCAGACAGAGGAGTTGGGGTTCGGCGGTCTTAGCGGCTACATACCGAGGTATGTGCAATGGTTGCCAGCTTACATCAAGAAATCCATCCCTTCTAGGATGCCCTCTATTCCTACAGCTGTGGTCGTGGGAGAGGTTCTCTATAGGGCGACCAGATGTACGTGTTAATCAGCCTATAACCGCCATGTTTGATGCTGACGGCATCGACATGCCTACTTTTGGTCTGTGTTGGACACGTCGCGAGGTATGTATCGTGTTATAGTTTAATGTCACTTTTGTGTGCACCAGAGATAGTTCAATGCTAGCGGCTACTAACATTTGTTTTCTGCAGAGACGCTTTGCTAGTGATCAGACCAGGAAGGCATAAACGACATTGAACGAGCAGTTCGATACGTACACTGAGGTCATCTGGCAGCCCTACACGGAAGCAGCCATAAATGCGAGATACCCTGGTGGTATGTCTGTGCTATGCACAAGGGACCGAGATTACTGGATGACGAAATCGAAGATCATCTTCGATGTCTTCGTCGAGGAGATGGCACAACAGAGGGTTATGAGGCAATTTGGTCCTTTGTAGTTGGAGCTACCTCCCCCTACAAAGAACCCGGTGCCAGCACACATCCACATGTATTAATCAGTTTTTTAATGTTGCATCATCTTTCATAATATAGAATTCGAAGCATTAGGTAATTGTTGAACACACATCATAATTTTAGGACGACAAGGAAGGGCATGACCAGGACAACTGCTGACTAGCTAGCTAGACTAGAGCCGTATGTTATAGAATGGGAGACAGCAAACACACATCTATGGCACGACAATCATAATTTTGATCTCAATGAATTCAATCTCTATTTGCGGCCCTACATGACCGGAACACGGTTACGCGTCGTTGAGCACTCTCATCCAGAGGAGATACCTGATCCTACTTCGTCGGATATGTACCCGAGCTATGATACTTCGGACTCTAAGCAGTACATGGTAAGATATATTTTCTTTAAGTAATATTGTCACATACTTTGACGTACATACTTAATAATCGTCATGAAAATTTGCAGGCTACCTTAACACACAAACTCTACGATGTCATGAAAATTTATACAAAGGTCGGAATTTACCAAAAATAGAAAGAGACTAAGAAACCCGGGCGGAGATAATAAATAATAGTCCAAGAATGGTCAGCAAAGAAACAGTAAGTTGAGTACTACTAACATCGAGGAGTTTGAGACCATCCTGTCGTGAACAACATTGAGCAATTTCTTCGAGTTTTGTTCGAGTTTGTGTCCTGATGAGAAAGATGAGACGGTGGCGGCTCTTCGAAGATGAAATAAGGATCTCCCCGCCTAGCCTCCGTCCTGATGGTGCGTCTAGCATCGTTGGTGAGCGTATGGAGGTGTGTTTTCGACAGATCTGTCCTTGGTGGATTTGCTCGGATCTTATCTTAGTTCATCTACGTTCGTGTGTTTTCAGGTCGGATCCTTCTGATCTACGCTACTCTTCAACGGCGGCGGTTGCTGTTCCAGTGCGCTCGTCCTATGGGGTCTTACCACGATGACTTTCTGACTGCCTATTACAACAAGCTTTGCTCGGCTACAGCGAAGGAGGGGCGATGACGGCGGCGCGCTTTCGCCTCGCTTTGGTGCTTGTAGTCGTCGTTAGGTGGTCTAGAATCTGGATGTAATTTTTATTATTTCCGATATTCGCTGTATTATCATGATTAGATGAATAGATTGAAAGTTAATAAAAACTATTCGCAAATTTTCTTCTTTAAAAAACTAACAAATGGTTTGTATCGGACAAAAGAAAATACAATATTTATCTATCTCTTGTTCTTTGTGCGATCGCCCCAAGTTTTTAAATATTAAAATTCTTGGAACGTTAGTATGATAAACGTGGAGAACCAGAGATCAGTCAGATGTTGTTCGTGTTCGTGTTAGATCTCCGGCCATGATAGGCACTAGAGTTGATGCGTTCCTCCATCTGATTTTTTTTTCTTAAAAGGGTCAAAAGGCAGGAGGTAGAACTTAGCAATCCACCCTACTCACCCGACTCGGTCCACCCGTATGCAAGGTTTCGGTCTCCTACAAGACGTGGTAGGTAGGCAATCTGCTACTATACGTTTTTCATCCCACTTCCTATTGGAGTGTACATATATTAGATATGGGGTCTATTTTCATCAACCTTGATAAGATCCAAAGCACAGCAAAGCCCCACAAAAGCAAACAATACGGGTGGAGGAGTTACTGTGAAAAGACAGGAAGGATAAAAGTGTAAAATCACTTGTTTGAAACATCTAAAAAAATAGAAATGGGTCTCTCGCGCGAAAATAAAAGAGAAAGTAGTGAAGTCTCGCGAAAGCATGCGCAAGATGGGCTGGCCCAGATGCGCGGGATACACCAACGCCAAGGTCAAGGAGGCTCTCTTTCAAATGTTTCCTATAAAGGCCCCAGGACCCGACGGCTTCCCTGCACATTTTTTTCAACGGCATTGGGACCTATGTGGTGAGGAGGTAACCGATATGGTGCTGCGTGTTTTGAGTGGAGAGGATTCTCCGGAGGAGATAAACAAAATGTTCATCGTCTTAATACCCAAGATCGCAAGTCCAAAAAATTTAGGACAGTTTCGACCGATCAGCCTTTGTAACGTGATCTTCAAGATTGCATCAAAGGTCCTGGCCAATCGGCTCAAACTTATTCTCCCCGATATCATCTCAGAAGAACAGTCGGCATTTGTACCTGGTCGTCTAATCACCGACAACTTTATCTCAGCCTATGAGTGCCTACACTACATGAAAACAAGGAAGCTCAAGGGAAACAGGTTATGTGCTTTGAAACTTGATATGATGAAAGCTTATGATCGTTTAGAGTGAAATTATTTGGAGAAGGTTATGTTAAAATTGGGAATCAGCCCAAAGTTCATAGAAATTGTGATGAGGTGTGTATCTTCAGTATCCTTTTCTGTTATCTTCAATGGAGGGAAACGGGAAGACTTCACGCCATCGTGCGGTTTGAGGCAGGGAGACCCTATATCTCCATATCTTTTCCTACTGGCGGCGGAGGGCCTTTCATGTTTGTTGAAATCAATACTTCCAACTGAGAGGATACAAGGCATCACGGTGGCAGCAGGTGCACCGGAGGTAAACCATCTTCTTTTTGCAGATGATAGCCTTCTTTTCTTTAATGCTACACCGGAGATGGCAAAACGGGTGGATGATCTTTTGCAAAGGTATTGTTCTGCCTCGGGTCAACGTATAAATAAAGATAAATCCTCTGTTTTCTTTAGCAAGGGCTGTGCTGAATCCGTGAGACAAGAAATCAAGCGAGTTTTGGATGTTCCGAATGAACAGCTCTCTGAGAAATATATTGGCCTCCCCTCCGATGTTGGTCGGGCTAAAGAGGGTGCTTTCAAGTATTTGAAAGACAGAATCTGGAAGCAAATTCAAGGTTGGATGGAGAAAACTTTGTCCATTGGGGGCAAAGAGGTGCTTATTAAATCCGTTGCCCAAGCTATTCCTACATACTCCATGGCATGTTTCAAACTGCCTAGAGGATTATGCCAACACATTAATGGGCTGCTACGTAAGTTTTGGTGGGGCTCAAAAAAGGGAGAAAGAAAGACTGCCTGGGTCTCTTGGAAAGTCATGACACAACCAAAGTTCATGGGAGGAATGGGTTTCCGAGATATCGAGCTTTTTAACCTGGCATTACTTGCCAGGCAGGCCTGGCGCCTCCTACAGGAACCCACCTCCTTGAGTGCACGGATCCTCAAGGCTGTTTACTATCCTTCTTCCACCATCCTTGATGCAGAAGTGGGCAATCATCCTTCACAAGTGTGGCGATCCATAATTGAAGACAGAGACACTTTGAAGCTGGGACTTGTGAAACGGATTGGCTCAGGAGAGGACACAAACATATGGAATGATAATTGGATCCCACGTGATTTCAAGCTTCGGCCGGTTTGCCCATGGATGTCAAGGTGTCGGACTTTATTGATTCAGTTAATATGACATGGGACCGAGATGTTCTTGATCAGCACCTCTTCCCCATGGATGTCGAAGCAATCCTTAATATTCCGTTAAGCTCAAGAGTCCGTGATGATTTCTGGTCTTGGCATTATGAGAAAAGGGGTGTTTACACAGTACGGTCTGCTTACATACTCTTGGCCGCCACAAAGCAGCAACGGACGGACTGGCTAGAACATAATGACGGCCACTCACGCCTCGAGGCTGGTCGCCGATCTTGGACAAAGTTGTGGGGAGCTTCGGTCCCTTCCAAAGTTAGAATTTTTGCATGGAGATTGGCCAAATCTTCCATCCCTACGGGAGAAGTCCGCAAGCACCGGAGCATGGCTGAAACACCGGAGTGTGCCCTATGCAAGGTGGTGGTGGATTCATGGTGCCACTCGCTTTTTGATTGCAGGATGGCGAGATGCGTTTGGGCACTAGCTGATGAGGATCTCACGGAAACCATTGTTTCAAACCGGACGGATGACGCAAAGCTGTGGATGTTGTGGCTGGTTGATACTCTTCCTTCGATGGAGCTTGCGCGCGTCCTCGTGACGATGTGGGCTATTTGGTGGGCACGGCATCGAGCTATACACGATGACCAGTACCAAAGTCCACTAAGTACGCACATGTTCATTGAGAAATTTTTGTCAGGAGACGATCCCCGATGAGAAAGAACGACCCAGGGACCGAACTGCAAACTCAAAGGACCTGCATGCTACGGGCAGGGACTTGCATGTAACAGCCAGAAGCGAATCAGTGCAGCGTAACCTATCAACTCGGACGACCTGGCTCCCACCGGCGAAGCATGAAGTGAAGATTAGTGTGGATGGCGGCCTTTCCAAGGTTGGAGACCGAGGAGCTTCGGCGGTGATCTGCAGGGACAGGCATGGCATGTTTCTGGGTGCTTCCGCGATTACTTTCGAGGGTTTGCTTGACCCAACTATACTCGAAGCCCAGGCGTGCAACGAGGCCCTTGCTCTTGCTGCGGACCTCCGTGCTCAATCCGTGTTGGTTGCATCGGACTGTCTCGAGGTGATCACCAATATCCAGATTGGTGCCCCATGTCGATATGTTGCTATCCTGGAGGAGATCAAGCACAGGAGGCGTTCGATCCGTCATATTGAGTTTGCGCACGAGAATAGGAAACATAACGAGGAAGCTCATGCCTTAGCTAAGGCGGCTGCTTCTCTCCCGTCCGGGCGCCATGTGTGGCTTGCTACTTTGCCCGATATCATCTGTATCCCTATGTGTTTGAACATTCAATAAAGGATACTTTTTCTGCTAAAAAAAGTTAATTTTTTGAAGTTAATATTGCATTCTTTTTTCATTTTACTTTATAGTTACAAGTATTCTACATAAATGTACTACAAAACAATTTGATAAAATATTTTAGAAAATGTTAACCAAGCATTTGAAAAAAAAATTGAATAGAGAAAATGTTTCTCATCTATACAAAAAAATACAATGTTTGTGAAAAAAGTTTATTATGCATTTGAAAAACTGTTAATCAAGCATTTGAATTTATTAAATTAAGTATTTGAAAAATATTAATCAAGCTTTTGAAATATGTGAAATGTGTATAGACAAAATCTTGACCTTGTATTAGAAAAATGTTAAACAACTATAGGAAAAAAAACATTAACCAAACATTTGAAATATATTAAATATAGAAATAAAAGATATTGACCATCTATTAAAAACGTTACATTGTATTTGGAAAGTGTTAGTAAAGAATTTTTAAAATGTTAAATATATATAGGAAAAAATGTTGACCATGCATTAAAAAAGTTAATCAATCATATGAAAAGTGTCACTAATTTATTCTAAAAATGTTCAATGTTTGTATAAAATGTTCCTGATTTATACATTAAATGTACAAGTGTGTTAAAATTTTCAACTTAAAAATATAAATATTAAAAAAATTGACCGTGTATCCAAAAATTGTTACTCATATATTTTAAAAATATTAATTTTTTATGAAGAAAGTTCCTCATATATACCGAAAATGTAGAAAGTGTATGAAAATGTAGTCATCGAACACAAATATTAAAAAGGGTAATCATTTATTTAAAAAATGTTAAAAGTGTAAAACAATGTTCGTTGTGTATGAAAAGAAATGTAGAACGCATATTAAAAGAACAAAAAACATAAGTTTTAATAAATATTGTCGTGTGTAACAAATGTTAATTACATATTCAAAAATCTTAAAAATTATTAAAAAAATGTTCCTGGCACATACCAAAAATGTACAATGTGAATTAGAAAAGCAGTTATTATATTTTACATGTTAATCATGTATTCGAAAAACATTAAGCATGTATGAAAATTGTTCCTGATCTATAAGTAAAATGTACAAGAGTGTATGAAAAATACAGACATGTGTTGAAGAAAAGTGGTGCAGACCAAAGAAACGGAGGAAACAAACACCTAAAAATAGAAAATACAAAAAAATGAAAACATATGAGGAAACAAATCAAAACCAAAGACAAATGAATAACTGACGATAAATAAGAAAGAAACCTAAGAAAATAAAATAAATACAAAAGAAATGAAAAAACAAAAAACAAAGAGAAAAAACCGACGAAATCAGTGAAAAGGAAAAAACAAGTAGAAAAAGAAAAAAAGGCCGAGAAAGCCGGTGAATAAATAAAAAAACGAAAAGTACTAAAAAAAGAAACAAACAGTGAAACCCGAAGAAGAAACCCACACCAAAAAGCCGAGAAGTACAACGGACGAAAATAAACAGACGTAAATGGGCTGGCCCAATTGTTATAGTGCGAGGACAAAGTCTCAGAGGACACCGAAGGAGCAAAATTCGTAACTAATGGGTGCCCTCACAAAGGTCACTCCCACCTTCCCAAATTACGACGAGTGACACATTTGAAGTTTTCCTTTTCTTGTAGGTTTGTTTATTCAAAATATTTTATCTCTTGCAGTCAAATCGTGAAAAGTTTTCACCTATGGATTTTTCTTCCACGTCAAGGTCCTAGTAATTGTTGGGGAACATAGCATGCAATTTCAAAAAAATTCTTATGATCATGCAAGATCTATCTAGGAAATGCATAGCAACGAGAGGGGGAGAGTGTGTCCATGTATTCTCGTAGACCGAAAGCGGAAGCGTTAGGTTAACGCGGTTGATGTAGTCGAACGTCGTCACGATCCAACCGATCCAAGTACCGAACGTACGACACCTCCGTGTTCAGCACACGTTCAGCTCGATGACGCCCCTCGAACTCTTGATCTAGTAGAGGATCGAGGGAGAGTTCAGACATCACGACGGCGTGGTGACGGTGATGATGATATGATCCACGCAGGGCTTCGCCTAAGCACTACGACGCTATGACCGGAGGAGTAAACTGTGAAGGGGGGCACCGCACACGGCTAAGAAAACAACTGATGTGCCTTTGGGGTGCCCCCCGCCCCCGTATATAAAGGAGGGGAGGAGGGGGTGGCCGGCCAAGAGGGGCGCGCCATGGGGGGAGTCCTACTAGGTTTCGCCCCCCCCCCCCTTCCCTTTCTTCACCGGAGGGAAAAGGAAGGCGAGGGAGTAGGAGAAGAAAAGGGGGGGTCGCGCCCCCTTCCCTAAACCAATTCGGCTTCCTCCCTTGTAGGGGGTGCACCAGCCCCTTGTGGGCTGGTTAGCCTCCCTTCTATGGCTCATATGGCCCATATCTTCCACCGGGGGGTTTCGGTAACCCCTCCGGTACTCCGGTATGTATCTGATATACTCCGGAACCCTTCCGGTGTCCGAATGCTACCTTCCAATATATCAATCTTTACCTCTTGACCATTTCGAGACTCCCCGTCATATCCGTGATCTCATCCGGGACTCCGAACAAATTTTGGTCACCAAAAACACATAAATCATAATACAAATCGTCATCAAACTTTAAACGTGCGGACCCTACGGGTTCGAGAACTATGTAGACATGACCGAGACACATCTCTGGTCAGTAACCAATAGCGGAACCTGGATGCTCATATTGGTTTCTACATATTCTATGAAGATCTTTATCGGCCAAACCGTAATAACAACATACGTTATTCCCTTTGTCATTGGTATGTTACTTGCCCGAGATTCGATCATCGATATCATCATACCTAGTTCAATCTCGTTACCGGCAAGTCTTTTTACTCCTTCCGTAATACATCATCCCGCAACTAACTCATTAGTCACATTGCTTTGCAGGGCTTATAGTGATGTGCATTACCGAGAGGGCCCGGAGATACCTCTCCGATACTCGGAGTGACAAATCCTAATCTTGATCTATGCCAACCCAACAAATATCTTCGGAGATACCTGTAGAGCATCTTTATAATCACCCAGTTACGTTGCGACGTTTGATCGCACACAAGGTGTTCCTCCGGTATTCGGGAGTTGCATAATCTCATAGTCAGAGGAATATGTATAAGTCATGAAGAAAACAATAGCAATAAAACTTAACGATCATTATGCTAAACTAACGGATGGGTCTTGTCCATCACATCATTTTCTAATGATATGACCCCGTTCATCAAATGACAACACATGTCTATGGTTAGAAAACTTAACCATCTTTGATTAACGAGCTAGTCAAGTAGAGGCATACTAGGGATACTCTGTTTTGTCTATGTATTCACACATGTACTAAGTTTCCGGTTAATACAATTCTAGCATGAATAATAAACATTTATTATGATATAAGGAAATATAAATAACCTCTTTATTATTGACTCTAGGGCATATTTCCTTCAGTAATTAGATCCCACGTTAGTAGGTTTCGACAAAAAAAATTCACGGAAAACCGGTAAAAGAATCAAAGACAGAAGAACGATTTTTCCCTCATTTTTTCCCCTTTCGAGAGGCACAGTCCCTCTGGCGGGAGCAAATATGTGCCATGGCGTGAACCAATTACGTGCCTCTCGCAGAAGAAAAAAACCGTGCTTTTCCCTTCTCCATGAGGTACAGCTGTGCCTCATGTAGAAACAAACTTGTGCCTCCACGAGAAGCAAATTCATGCCTCTTGCAAAAGAAAAAAAAAATACCTTTTCTTTTCTAAGAGGCACAGTTTTGTCTCTCGTGAATGAAAATTTGTGCCTCCACGAAGAAGCTAATCAGTGCCTCTTGCGGAAGAGAAAAATGAGTATTTTTTCTCTTTCGAAGAGGCACAACTGTTATTCATCCATTGTTCTCCTACGCGCTAAGGGTGGAGTATGTGTTGAGTCAGTCAGGCATGGAGTTCTATTCATGCTTCCGAGGTGTTCAACATTGATTGAGACACGGCCTTGGCCTCTGTGTCCTACCTCTTTATTGTCCGTGGCTTGAGACCGATAAGAGGGTTTGTGTGTAGTTGTAGTCATGTTGGGTGTGTTGTGCCACTAGACATTTTATCAGTCATTTATAGGGAAAAAAAGATGTAGCTAAATTTCAGTCGACTGAGACTTAACTAAGGCTTAGTCAAGTGACACAACATTAAAAAGGAATACAGAAAAAATTAACCTAAACGTTTCATGGACAGATCTTCATTTAAGATCTCACGATTATAAGATCTACCGAGACTCAGTGTACTGAAATTTAGCAATCCTGTTAAGAAAATTGTAAAGTGGCAAATCTGACGATATATGTCACATTTATTACCGACCGACGACTCCGAAAAGTCCAGGTCGTCCACCGAGAATTTTCTTCGGATGACCACGGTGATCGCGATGCAAATCCGCCCATCGCTGCTTCACAAGATACTGCTGCACCTCAAGCTAAGCTGTAAGCTCCCGCCAGTCTCCCATAGCCAGTTGATCCATCTGTCCATCCACCAATTCATCCATGGCCGCCACGGCGGGAAGCACCGCAGGTTCGTCGTCGCCGCGCACCAGCTTCGTCGCGGACTCCCTGATCCTCCCCACGCGCAACGGCAGCCTCTTCGCGTCCGCCTTCGCGCTCGTCTACGCCCACACCTTCGTCTCCCTCTCCGTCGCCCTCCTCTACGCCCACCCCCTCGCCGCCGCCGTCCTCGTCCACGTCGGCGTGCTGGTCAGGGAGGACGACGGCTACGACTTCTACGCGGCGGAACGCGACGAGGAGAACCGGGGACACGCAAAGAAGCTGCTCCTCCTCTACCTCGCGTACCTCGCCAGCCAGCTCGTCACGCGGGTCGCCGTCGCGCTCGCCGCCTCCGCGACGTGCGCCGGCGACCGGCGCCCGCGCTCGCTGGCCGAGCTCATTGCCGCAGGCAGGATCCGCGGCACCTTGGCCACCGCCGCCCTCGTCGCCGTCCTCCAGCTCGCGTCGTCCGCGGCTCTCCTCGCGGCGTGCCTCGCGTCCTGGTGTTGGTGGACGCGCGGCGCTGCTGCCCGGTCGGACACGGCCGCCGCCGTGTCGTCTTTCGTGTCAGGCTACGTGCTGTTCCTCCTTCTCCTCGCTCTCCTCTCGCACATCTTCCTCGCCGCGGTCTTCCAAGTGGCGATCGCCGCGTCGGCGGCAGATGAAGGTTATGGCAAAGGCGGAACGCGCGCTGCTCTCCGGCGGGCGTGGCGGCTCATGGCCACGAGGGCGATGAGGAAGGAGGCCGCCGTGATGGTGCTCGTGGCGAGCCTCTTGCCGGTTGTCATCTACCCGGTGTACGCCTTCGCCGTGTACTGTTTGCAGAGCGGCGTCTTCGGTGTCGTCCATGGATATCTTCTCCCGTCCGCCGGCGTGCAGCTCTACTCCAATGTGGCCGCCGCGGTGTTCTATCACCGGTGGACGGAGCATCATTATTATGAATCTGTCATGCCACTGACGATGAAACAAGCTAGCTAGCTAAATCCTTTGTGATCTGAATATGTATGATACTCATTTGGATACAGAAAAACGAGACTGGTTGAGTGTTTGGTACGGTGTAAGTTGATCGACATGAGTGCCAATTTGGGCTCCACGCAACTCTTCCGTGTCTCAGTGCTAAAAATGCGTTTTAGAAGTTCTTACAAAGTCCTATTTTTTACTTTTTTGAAACAACTCCATTAAAGAAACCGAGTTTAGTACTACATCGAAACATAGGGACAGAGAGTAAAGTGAACAAACAATAGAGTGCAACATCATAGCTAACATTGCAGCATCTCTGACATAGTCGGAGCCTCGGAGGTTCATCACTCAGCAAAATGACACACTCAGATTGCATCCGCAGAACACTACAGAAAACAGGGCATGCAAAACGAAACTTCAGAGTCAGGACCGAACGCGGGCAAGCCAATGCACCACCGGGTACAACAATCATCCAACAACACGATGCCCAAGTGGTGCCCCATCCTTTCGCCTGGACAAACACCCCAGCCACCACCGCCGTGAGTCTTCTGGCTCCTCGCCGGAGAGCCGCCGTCACATTTTCCTTCTGCAAGCCGGAACAATCATCAATATGCCGACATATTAAATGAATGACACCAGCAATATCATTCGGGCACTCTTTCTGAAACCATGTTTTGTTGTGTGCCTTCCGGATAGCCCATATAACATTAGCTATCCCCACAGCAATTGGCTTCCTTCTGTTTGTAGGAAAACTTTAGATCATTGCCAAGCACTGACCCAAGCTGGCATGGGTTGATGCAACTTTGAAAGTGCATTATACAATCCCTCAGATGAACCTAGCTACTGAACACCCGAAAAATAGATGGTCACTAGATTCATCCTGCAACTTTTTTCTCCAAGCCACCCACAATTTAGTAGGGTATCTCTAGTTCAGATGCTTAAGAACCAGCCATGAGAAAACAATAATCGTGGGTGAGATCTCAACCTTCCAAAGGAAACGACAACCATCAAAGGGGAAGTGTGAATAATGTTGTTGATACAAGGATTTTTTTTTTGAGGAACCAGCAGAAGCACTGCCTTTTCTTATAGAAGGAAAACATAAGCGCAATTTACAGGGGGGCGCACGCTTTTAGGGAACGTGGCAAAAACCAAAAAAATGGCCCATAAGCATGAACCATGTAAAACCCAGCACATACTCAGCCTATGCCGACAGATGGCAAGGCCCCAACGAAAGCCATATCCCGTTGCTTTATGTTCTCGAAAGCTAGTAGAGCAACCTTGCGATGAGTCATCCGTTGTCCTGTGAAAACGCGTCTGTTTCTCTCTTTCCAGATAGCCCAAATTGTGTAGAAGATCCTCCCGCTCCTCCGTCACTGCACTTGGGAAGGCTCATCTACTAGCATCTTGTCCCACCAGTCGGAAACAATGCTTGGCTCAGGCAAGAAACCTGAAATGGCGAGACCCTCGTTTGTCCAGGTGTTTACCTGGTTCCAAACCGCGGCCACGAAGGGACAGTCCTTGCAAAGATGGGTTGCCGTTTCTGGCTGCTGAAGACATAGCTGACACCTTGGGTCATGTGGCCAGCCGCGAATAGCCAACATATCTGCGGTGAGGATTCTACCATGCAGGACTAGCCACACAAAGAATTTGCACTTGGGCTCAGCGTGAGCAGACCAGACCTTTGAAGAGTCAAATCTTGGGTGTGAGCCAAAGAACTGCGCCGCATAGGCCGATGCGGAAGAGTAGGCTCCATTAGTGGTCAGGTTCCAGGAGATTGTGTCATCTTGATCTGGCAACAGAACTGTCTGGCTGATCCATCCCCAAAGAGTGACAAATTCCCCCAGTTGTTGCAGGGATCGAAGGGTAGCGACTGCTCTGATCCAGTTTTCATTTGTCAACTCCTGATGCACGGTCCTATTTTTTCTTGAAGCTATTTTGTAAAGCTCCGGCGCAAGTAGCGTTAGAGGGCCCCTTCCACTCCAGTTGTCATGCTAGAAAAGTGCCTTGCGGCCAGCTCCCAAAGTTATGGTTGTGCTTGCGCGAAAAAGGTTCATATCAGCCTGGTCGCATGGCAGGTCAGTGCCCACCCATGGCCTCTCTGGGTCCGTCCATTGTATCCAGGGCCAGCGAAGGCGGAGGGCGCGGCCAAAACGGTCAAGGTCTGCGATTCCCAGGCCGCCCAACCTCCTTGGACGACAGACGGTCTTCCAGTTAACGAGGGAGTGCCCTCCAGAAGTTTGTGTTTGATCCTCTTTCTGCCATAGAAACCCGCGAATGATCTTCTCAACTTTTCGCAGGATCCATTTCGGCAGGCTGAGAGCGGTGATGTGGAAAGTCGCCATAGCTGTTAGAACTGATTGAGCCAGAGCGACCCTGTCGGGCTTATTTAGTAGCTTTCCTTTCCAACCCGGCAGTCTACCCGCAATCTTGTCGATGAAAGGTTGGAGGTCAACCCTCCGGAGCCGACGATAGTGCAATGGAAGTCCGAGGTAGCGTCCTGGGAAGCTGGCAATCTTGGCGGGGAAGACGGTGAGTATGCCCTGTAGGTCAAAGTCCCCGCATCGTATCGGAAAAACCTCGGTCTTTGACAGGTTCGTGATTCGGCCACTAGCCTCCCCAAAGGCTTTCAGTATGGCCGAGATCGCCTGCAGCTCCTCCTTATCAGGGTTGGCAAAGATGCCTGCATCATCCGCAAAGAGAGAGATTCTACATCTGGCGGAACGAGCGCGGATGGGCTTGAGGATGCCTTGCTTAGAGGCGAGATGAAGAATCTGTTGCAACGGGTCTATTGCCAGAATGAAAAGCATCGGCGACACCGGGTCTCCCTAACGCAGGCCCTGCGCGTGCCTGAACGGCTTGCCCGGGTTTCCATTCAGAAGGATCCTAGATGATGAGTATGCCAGGGTCATGCAAATCCAGTCCCACCAACATTGGCCAAACCCCAGGCGCTGAAGAACCTCAAGAAGGAAAGCCCAATTGACGGAGTCAAAAGCCTTCGATATATCAAGCTTGAGGAAAAGTCCTGGGATGTTCCGGCGGTGTAGGTCCTTGATTAGGTTTCGAACATGCATGAAGTTGTCGTGGATGGAACGCTTTTGGACGAAAGCACTCTGGCACTTAGATACAAGAGTAGGCAGAACCGGGGCTAGCCTATTGGCCAGGAGCTTGGAGAAAATCTTGGAAAGACTGTGGATGAGGCTGATTGGCCTATAGTCCCCAACAGCCCTAGCGTCAGCTTTCTTGGGCAATAGAATGATGTTAGCCGAGTTGACGAGAGAAGCGCAGTTTCCCCGAAGGTTTGCAAGTTGAAAAATTGACTCGACGACATCCAGCTTGATTATTTCCCAACAAGTCTTTAAAAAAGCACCAATGAAACCATCAGGGCCTGGTGCCTTGATGGAAGGAAGTGAAAATATCGCGCCTTTGATCTCGCTCTCGTCAAAAGGGGCTTCCAGGTCTGATAGGTCATGCACGTGCAGACCCAGGTTGTCCCATTGATCCCCTTGGTCCTGGGCGTCTGCGTTCCAAGGTGGCTCTGGAAGTGCGAGAAAAACACATCTTCCTTGTCTTCAATCGTGACCGCAACTCCATTATCCGTCTGAAGCATCTGAATATAGTTCTTTCGTCTGCGGCCATTCACCTTGGCATGGAAGAACTTGGAGTTGACATCACAAAGCCTAATACGAGCGAGGCGGGAACGCTGTCGTAGCTTGATTTTTTGGAAGGATAGAAGGCCGAGATAGGAAATCTTCATCCTTCGCCGCAACTCCTGCTCCGCAGGGGAGAGAGGCCTACCCTCCTCATTCTGACCATCCTCTCACCCACCAGCTCATCGAGCTCAAGAACACCTAACCTCCTGATATAACAATAAATCTTTAGGGCTCCTTTGATTCAAAGGAATTATTTAGGATTTTTGGAGGATTGAAATCCTTCAGAATTTTTCCTATGTCGGCCCTTTGATTCATAGGATTGGATCCCATAGGAATTTATCCTATGGAATCTTTTGTACTACATTTCATAGGAAATCTAACATCCACTCCAACCTTTTTTTACAATTCCTTTGTTTTTCATGTGGCATCAAACACTCTTTGCTAATCCTATAGGATTCAAGTTGACATGCCACTGTAATCCTATACTTTTCCTATTCCTACATTTTCAAAATCCTGTGAATGAAAGAGGCCCTATTAGTTGGGTTAGGCATATAAATGAGTATATCTTTGCCTTCTCAGAGGGAGAAATGTGACACAAGATCCTTCAAAGCAACTCATTTTTCTAGGAAAACACCCCACATATCTCTTCTAAAACTCAAACACTGACAAGCACTCATGATTACCTTGTGAACCATAGTGTTCACAGAGAAAGTAAGTGCATAAAATCTACTAATCCTAGTACCCAAGGATTGATCTCCAATCCAAAGATCCTCCCAGATTTTAGTAGCGTTACCATCATGGACTTCTTTTCTACAAAAGGTGTTGAACAGATGTCCATTAAAGCATTTAAAATTGGAACTTGCGATAAAAATTGTTGGCTTGTGACAAGGTCTGCTTTTTGAGATATTTCTTAAAGAGCAACTCTCGACAAATCCCATTTTCTATGACCATTTTCCAAGAAGGGATATGTTTCATAAACTCAAGGTTTACAACCGTTTAGTTACTCCATAAAAATATAGCATGTAGATAGGTTTCTTACTAAGAGAGGAGCAAGGTCAACCTACCTCAAATGAGAAGTAGCTTCCCTTGTCAAAATTGAAGTTTCTTCTTTATGCCATCCTCAATAGGTTTCCAATCTTTATATAAGATCCTAACACTACTAATAGGAATGCCTGAATATTTAATTTTTTTAACAAAATTTGTAAAGCAATAAGCCTCACTTTTGTGAAAGTTTGGGCCTGTTCTGATCTCCTCCCACTCCATACTTCTATAAACTTCTACCCGAAGCCAGCCCGAACGGATTAGCTTCATGAAGCTAAAATTCAGGAAGCCGCGATGGGCTGTAGTTCATTTTTTCGAAGCGACAGAATCCCAGCTTCTCGTTTTCGTGAATCAGAAGCTGCTCATTATTTACGGCCGAATTGCCACCGCCAAGAAAAACGTTTCTCTCAACTCCCCCTCGCTCGATCCCGCAGGTCAACCTGGTCGCACACAACTCCCTTCCCCTCGCTTCTCCTCTGTAGCCCTACCGCCGCCGTTGTCGCCGCCACGCCTGGCAGCCCCCATCGCCGGCCAAATCGTTGACTCAGACTATAGATCCGGCCGCCCCAGTCTATTTCTCGCCGGATCCCATTGTCTTCGCCGTCCGTCGCGCCTGGTGCAAGGAGCTGCGACCCCATGGCTAGGAGGAGCTGGCCCCAACGCCATTGACGCCCAAGCGACGCTCCCAAACCAGGAGTGGCACCAGGACGACCGCGCCTCCAAGCATAAACTGCAAGGTGAGCTCGTCCCCTTCTCTTCTTCCCTATGGATTGGTCTCCTCGCGCATGTCCTCTGTTCTGTACATCTGTGCAGTTTATTTTCAGAGTTGTATTTGTTGTGTGCAAAATCCTACAGTGGAACCTATTGTTTGTTGTGCAAATCTGGAATATATGTGTGCAATTCTGGAATCATAAGCTTTAATGCCTATTGCTATGAGGGTACTGCCATGAGTGCTAACCTGTTGCATCATTCAGAAAAGTGAAATACAGTTTTGGGTATGCAGAAAATGTACTGCTACTCTGGAGTATATGTGTGCATAAGTTAATGCATATTGATATGTGGGTACTGCCATGAGTGGTAATGTGTTACAATTTTCAGAAAAGTGAAATACAATTTTGGCTATGCAGAAAATGTATTGCCATATGTTTGCAATTTATTATCACAAGTCTAGTGGTGTATGTGTGCAAATGTACTGCTAGTTCAGATATTACATGCCCTTGGCTGTGCAGCAAAGTATAAATTTTGTATTTACCAAAGTGACATGCATTTTTTTAGAGAAGTTTCAAGTATGGCTGGGGCTGCTGAATGGAGCGTTGAAAACACTCAGATTATCTGCGAGTTGTTTGCTGAGCAAGTGAATGCCGGAAATAGGCCAGGCAATTACTTGACACCAAATGCATTTGATGAGGTAGGAAGGCAATTTAAGATGAGAACTGGGCTAGACTACACATATACACAACTGAAAAACAAATGGGACAAGCTTAAAGGTGATTTTAGTTTGTTCAAGAAACTCAAGTTCCGGGAGACCGGAGCCGGATGGGACTATGTGAACAACACCGTGTCACAAGATGATGAGTGGTGGAAAAAGGCCAAAATTGTGAGTTCTTTCGCTAATGTATTGCATATCTTAATTCATCCATATCACTTTGATTACTAATAATGTGTTTCCTATGTTGTATTACAGGACATTAAAGGTTGTGGCAAGTTCAAGAAGAAAGGTCTTGCTAATGAGCAAAACTTGCGGATTATATTTGGAGATATCACAACTGATGGTACTGACCATTGGAATCCCTCTTCCGGCATACCTCCCCCCTCTAGTGCGGCGGTGAAAGCCGCCATCAATGTTGATGAGATCGAAGATCTTGATTTGGATGATACCGAAGATCAAACATCTCAGGCAACACCTACTTCATCTAAAGTGAGGCTTGGGATCGTCATTCCGGAGAAGAACAAGAAACCAAAGACCGCACAAGTGATGTGTGAGCAAGTTACAAGAATTGGTGACATTGTTGAGGCTTCTCACTCATCATTCCAGTCTTTCATGAAGCAAGATGAGGCAAACTGTGTCACCTCGGTCATGGATGAAGTCATTGCTTGTGGTGCAACAGTCGGTACCGATGAGTTCTTCATGGCTAGCGAGTTGTTTGTGAAGAGGGCACAAAGGGAGATGTTTCTTTACATTCCTCTTGAGTCTCGAAAAAGTTGGTTGCGTAGGAAGTATGACTTGAAGTATGGGAACTAGTTTACATGCCTACCATCTATGTGTGATGGCCATGTTTTATGTTGAACCTAGTGCTTGATACCATTTCATCTTTTATGTTGAACCATCTTTTATGTTCTTGAAACATCTTTTATGTTGTTGAACCTATTGTTTGCTATTTACTAATGCAATTTGTGGAACCATTTGCTATTTATGAATGCATTGTGAACCATCTCCATGTTCATGTTGTTGGAAGTGTTTGCTATTTATGTATGTATTATGTACATGTTCTTGATCCAATTGGTTCTAACTTGTGTTTCATATGTTGACGGTTGTTTATTTGCAGATGTCATCGGATAGTGAAAGTGACGATGACACAAATTATGAAAGAAAGAAAGTTATGGTTCTCCAATATCAACATGATATGGCTATGCTTTATTCGGGTGTGTCATCGATAGTTGGGAAGTATTGCAAAAGTTGGGTCATGAAGGCCGACCCTAGGACATCTAGGTTGAGTGGTTTTGAATGGTTGCGAGAGACTATTGGCACACCCGGAGAGACGTACACAATGTTGAGAATGAATGCAAATGTGTTCTTTGATCTTCATGACAAGTTGGTGGCGGAGTATGGCCTCAAAGAAACATGTTTTGTTACCACTTATGAGTCTCTTGCTATGTTCTTGTGGACCTTGGGCGGTTGTGAATCAAACAGGAGAACCCAAAACCGTTTCAAACATGGAGCAGATACAGTTCACCGTAAGTTCCATGAGGTTCTACAATGTGTGGTCAAGATGTCATCTCACTACATTAGGCCTCGAGACCCAAATTTTCACATCGTCCATGATAGGATTAAGCATGACAAAAGGGCTTATCCTCATCTCAAAGATTGCATTGGTGCAATAGATGGAACACATATTAGGGCTTCTATTCCGGAAGGACCTTCGAAAATAAGGTACATTGGGAGAACCGGTGCAACAACACAGAATGTGATGGCAGTATGTGACTTTGATATGCATTTCACCTATGCTTCAATTGGACAACCGGGTTCTATGCATGATACAAGTGTGCTATTTCATGCAATTGAAAATGACAAGGCCACATTCCCACATCCTCCCAAGGGTAAGTATTTCTTGTTGTTGCAATTTATATAACATGTCCTTCAACTCACAATCATGTTTGTTGTCAATTTCTATAGGCAAGTATTACCTTGTAGACGCCGGCTATCCTAATAGGGATGGCTATCTAGCACCATACAAAGGTGAACGCTATCACGTCCCCGATTTTCAACGAGGTGCACCCCCAACTACTCCTGTAGAGAAGTTCAACCGGATCCACTCCTCTAAGCGCAATACCATAGAGAGAACCTTTGGTGTGTGGAAGATGAAATGGCAAATCTTGCTCAAGATGCCAAACTATTCGATTCAAACACAAAAGATGATAATTGCGGCTACCATGACACTACACAACTATGTCCGCCTCCATGACAAAGAGGATATCCACTTTCTTCGATGTGAGAGGGATCCAGATTATGTCCCAACTATTCCAGAGAGATACAAGAAGTATGTTATTCCTTCAAATGCATCGGATTCTTCAACACCGGCGGAAAGTGGTCCTAACATGGATTTGTTTAGACATGAACTAGCCACCGCCATTGCTCTTAGTTGGTGAAGTAATCATGTTCATGTCTTTAGATGTGACACCATTTTGATTTGCAAACTTATATGCAAATGAAACTTTTGTTGTATGACATATAACAAAGCTGGTTATTCATCTTTATTATAACTTGTCTCAACTAGGAATATTTTTGGCAAGTTCAAAAATACATGCCGGCTGTGTGTAGTTCTCTATACACCTCTTAGTTAAAAAATACGTTACAAAATAAGCCATGTATAGTTCAAAAATACATGGCGGCTGCAGGCCCAGCTCTCTGTAGACTTCTACCTCTCTGTACACCTCTCTGTACTGGAGAAATCGCACAAATTATCTCGTGTGAAAAAAAAGGCCAGCCATTCACCCCAGGAAGCAGGCCCAGCTCGTTTCTCTCTTTTTTATTAGCCTGTGTACAGTTTAGCCTGAAATGGGCTGTTTCCAGCCGGCCCAAGGTGGCAAGAAGGTGGGCTTCAACGCCCCAGCTGGGCTGCCAGCTCACCCAGGCGCTAGGAGAAGTTGCCTCGACCTCCAGAACGGTTTGCGTAGCTCCACCTGAAGCGAGAAGTCGGGGCAGAAGCTGGATACGAGAAGTTTTGCTGAAGCTAGCGTGTTTCAGAACAGGCCCTTTTTCTAACCCCTAGGAGTTGTTCAAAGAGACATATTTAAAAAA
Source organism: Triticum monococcum (assembly GCA_034509565.1). Lineage (NCBI taxonomy): Eukaryota > Viridiplantae > Streptophyta > Magnoliopsida > Poales > Poaceae > Triticum > Triticum monococcum. The sequence continues at coordinate 743,706,410 of CM067843.1, read as the reverse complement.
AAGTCGCTAGCATTCTCCTCCCCTTCCTCGAGGAGAAATAGCGTATCATCTGCATATTGCATGATATCATGTCCATTTTCCTGAAGGTCAGACGCTAAACCTCTAATGAACCCAACCCCCTGCCCCTTATGAACCAAATAAGCAAGTGTATCCACTCCAATATTAAATAGAAGGTGTGATAAGGGACCACCTTGCCTCATACCTTTATAAGTTGTGAAGTAAGGTCCAAGCTCATTGTTTACTTTGACACAAACTTTACCATTCACCATAATATTCATGATTAAACTGATAGTTTTATCAACAAAACCTTTAAGCTTCATTATTTTATAGAGAAATCTTAGTTAATATTATCATAGGCTTAATTAAAAAATCTACTTAAAAGAGAACCCCTAATTGTTTTCGAAAATGCACGTCGTGCAAGGTTTCATGTAAAATAAGGACCCCCTCCATAATATTCCTACCTTTCATGAATGGAGCTTGTAAGAGATCATTGTTCTTCTTAGCACATACATTCATCTTGCTGCTGATACCTTTAGTTACAAGTTTAAAGCTAGAATTGAGCAAGCAAATATGTCTAAATTGCTGAATTTTGTTAGCTCCAACTACCTTAGGGATTAGAGAAATGCTTCCATAGTTCAACCTCTAGGCATCTAATTTACCTTAACAAAAATCATCAAAGAATATTTTTAGATGATTTTTAATAATTACCCAGAAATGGTGGTAAAACTCAATTGGGTGCCCAATAGGCCCAGGGGCTCGTTATTATCAACAGAAAAAAGACAAGGGCCTTAATCTTCTAGATAAAATGGCATTATGCCACTATTATTATTTTTTACTCTGGATGTCATTTTTAATGTCATCCTCAATCACAAGATTGAAGTAAAAGTTGGCATCAATATTATTTCTAACTCCAGATCCAAAGAGTTTTTTATGAAACTAAGTTATAAGTTTCATAAGATTATCTTAACCTTCATTGGCTTTACACATAAAATATTTAGTGTTGCAATCACCTAATTTTAAATCGTTATCCTTTGGCTCTCTAGATCCACTTGATCTGGTCCTCTTTCATTAGGTGATGATTGGATTGTTGTTTTCTAGGGCTTTACACCTGTAAAAGATACACATCTCCATCCACCGTTTTCTTTCTCAGTTGGAAATCATATGCAGCCGGTGAACTACCCCTGTAGAATAAATACGGGTGTAAAAAGATATACACCGATTCCAACCAGGGCATTCTGTTTTTTAGCTCATATTTCTAGAGATTTTTTGCTGGGTCTCATAAGCATCTAAACCATACCCCCACCCCTTCCGTCCCCAACACAAATCTAAAATCTCAAGCTTATCATTCAAAACTTTTTTCTCCTTTTTCGAAGGTCGGGGGGGGGGGGGGGGGGGCAACCTGAATCAGTTTTCTTTTTTATTGATTTTCAAAGAAGTAATAGAGACATGGGGAGGGGGGGGGGGGGGGGGGGCAACAATCACACACGCCACTGAAATGGTCGGGTCTGGCTCTCCTGCTGAGATCCGTGCACACATCATGGTGCAGGGCCAACCAATGAACGACACTTGTCCTACATGGCCCACCTCTCATTTTTTTTAAATTACTAAAATCCCCTTATCTCCTTCCTCACGGGGTAGCGGACATTAGAGGCGGGCGAGAGGGTTCATGGGAGCTGCTCCACTAGCTCGTAGCTCCCGTCACCTGGGGCCGTGGCCATGGCTTGTAGCAAGGCCTCAGCTATGGCATCCGGCGTCGCTTGCGCCTGCGCCGGTGAGTATCGTGGATGAGAAGTTGAGAAATTACAAGCCGCCAAGGTCCATGACGAAGTGTCGGGCATAAAACCCGGCGCCCATGTCGCTTCAATATTTGTTTCCCGTTCATGTCCAGTGACAAAGACACGGCGGCGCTGGTGAAGATGGCCTCCAACAGCCTGCTCACGTTCATCTCAAACTTGTGTACATGCATACACCTGGACCAAGGCTAGCGAGTGCTCCGGTGGTGTTTTGGGGATGTATGTGGCGAGTACGCCGCCGGGGGTGAAGCCAGCGAGCGCGCAGGTGAACGGATCCGGGGACGTGGGGAGGATGTCAGAGGGGAAGCCCACCTTGATGAACATGACATCAGTAACGGCCATGGCGGTGCCATGGGCAATCCATGGAATGGACGTGATGCGTGTGCGGAGATATTGGAGGATCGAAGACGTTCACGGCTATGCCTGCTGCTGCTCCGGTCGTGAGGTAGGAGATAAAGGGATTTCAATAATTTTAAAAGAAAAGTATATGTTTTTGGGAGGTGGGGTTATCAAGACACGTGTCACTCATTCCTGCACAATATTGTGTGCTGAGATCCCAGCAGGAGAGCCGGACCCACCACAGCCCAGCCCCTCTCCGTGATTCTAAATCTCTCTTTCCATTCATTAAGACGGTTCTCTCCCCTAAAAGGAAGGTCCCAAACCTCTTGGATAATATTTCTAAGATCACCCCTCTCCATCCAACACAATTCAAACATGATTTTTGTTCATGACTCCCAATGTATATCAACATGGAGGTATATGATCAGAGCCATTTCTCTCAATAGCCCTGACAGTGGTCATAGGGAAATGCACACTCCAATAAGTATTAAGTAAAAGCCTATCAAATTTCAAATATAAAGGATTTCATGGTCATTAGACCATGTGTATCTTCTGTTAGGCGGCGGGTCTAGCTCCAGCAAACTGAAAATTTCAAATACAGCTTGTCTTGGACTCAATGTAGGACAAATAATAATTTGTCTTGGTCTCTATCTTATAATTAACCAAATGAGTTAGGATCCGCAATGTCTGCTTCATCGTTGTCCTCGTTCAAGCATGGAGTGGCAAATCTGATGTAATCTCTACTCCTAATGGACGAGTTGGTTGAATAGTCCCTCCACTTTCGACTGGTTTTTTCGTCTCCCTTCCTACCATCCGACCGGTTTATTTTTCTCTCCACTATTTCCTTGTAAACAAACACTTTCCTATTGTACAAAAAAAGGCAGATCCTAACTTTCCTAACTTATCCAAATAAAGCGATCCATCTCATCAATGCAATTTGCTAGAGGAAACAAATAACAAATTTTAAGGAAACAAATAACTGACTTTAAGGGGGGGAAGTCCAATTTACTAATACTCCTGCATCATGATGGAATCAGAACTTTCCTAATATTCCTACATCGCAAATTGCCACATATTCACTTGTCGTGGCTCCCGTTCCACGAATAGGATATTCCCAACAGCTTCGACCCCTTTCACACACGACCATCGCGCCGCTCCCCATCACACGCGAGGGGGCTCTGCCAGTCGGACCTGGCCGCCTCGCTCCCTCACGCCCGTGTGCCGGGGAGCGACACCGCGCGACGCAGACCGCTGGCCGCCGCGTGCGCCGGGCACGTGTCAGCCGGGAGCAGAGGTATCGGGGCCGGGGGCCACCGCGTGCACTATGCGCTAGCCGTGCCTCCAGTGGGTCGGTGCAGCCAAGGTCGCCGTCTCGTCGGGGGCAACGTGCGGGTGCGGGCGTCACGGGTCGCCGTCGTCGTGGACGGTGAGCGTGTCGAGGCTGCCGCTTGCGCGTGCAGGCCGGGCGTCGAGCCACATCGACGTCGTTGAGGTCACCGACAGCGGCAGGTGCTAGGGGCCTCCCCCGCCGCGTGATGCGGCTGTGCTGCGGAGAGCCGGGCCGAGGGCCACTCGTAGGAGCAGCGCGTCGTGGCTGTGATCTCCACCACGACGGGAGGACTGGTGCTACTGCATGCCTTTTCCACGAGGATATTATTGCTGCAGTGATGGCGAGCGGCACCGGCCGGTAGTACAATCAGCTGATGAACTCTCCACGGAGCTCATAAGAGTAAAAAAGCTCTCTCTCTCTCTCTCTCTCCTGCGGGCTTGCATCTCAATTATTTATTTTTGCTGCTCGTTGTTCTACATATCAATGCATTCACACGGTGAATGCAACTTGATTCAAGTGCTTGCATACAAGTAGAATTGCTATTTTTTGTGCCAAAAATTGATTTGTTATCCTGAACTTTTGTCTGCTTGTTTCCACTGTGATGCAGACAGAAAGGATATATTATCAGGTAAATTACGCATTAGCTGAGAGCGGTATGAATGTATATTGGGAAAATAAAAACTATTTTCTTTAGTTGTACTGCTCTTGTTTATGTATGCTGAATTACAAGCGACCAATGAGCGTGGAGATATAATGATCAGTGATACAAGTGGTGGTGATAGGGAGGCTTTTGTTTCAGCTTGTTTATTTTCGTTTTTGATACATGGATACTGGATTCATAGCTCTCCTGGGCAATCAGTACACGGCCATAAGTCTGATCGATGTGGTGGGCAGTCAGTACACGGCCATAAGTCTGATCGATGTGGTGGGCAGTCAGTACACGGCCATAAGTCTGATCGATGTGGTGGGGATGGTCTCTGATGTTGGATAATATCTATTTTCTCTTCTTGATTGTAGGTCAGTCTCATTGAACTTATATGCCTATGCTTTGGTTAATGCATACTCACTACGGGTATGGTCTATTATTGATGTTCATACACAAAATTGGTTTTGCCAAATTATGTTCGATTAACATGTTGTTATAATAATAGAAGCTTTTGCAAAATTCTGCATGATGTCATATTAAGCTTGATGGAACTAACCTCCCAAAAATGGCAATCTCTATTGGTGTTTTTTTTATCTTTGTTGATAAGTTTTGATCTCAGGTTGCATGTAAAGTTCTTGACCCATATCCTAAGGCCCCGTTCGGAAGCTCGCTGGCTTCCGAAACGAGCCAACTTCTCGTGAAGCTGGCGCTAGCTGGATTCTCGTGGAGCCAGCGAGCGTTCGGTGCAGCAGCGGGGAGCAGCTGCGTATGCATGGGCTGGCAGCCTAGTAAGGTAGGATCAAGCCCATTCAGGTGGACAGGTGTAAAGCCCATTTCAGTAGTGAAAGCCGGCTGGGCTCACATGTGCGCTGTAAGCCAGATTAGAAGTAGGTTCTTTTTTTTGTCTGTACAGATTCCTTCGATTTTGGCTGTACAGAGAGATATTTCGATGTACAGAGAGCAGTTTTGGCTGTACAGAGAGCAGTTTTGGTTGTACAGAGAGCAGTTTTAGCTAGCACAAATGCAAAAAAATGTACTGAACATGTAGAGTTTTGAATTCCCTCAAGTTAAGATGAAGAACCACAAGGTTTGACATATGCAGTACCACAAAAGCTGCATCAAATTTGCATATGTTTGCAAATCAAACAGGGAACAAATAGTATGGACCAGAAGCATGACTTCACCAACCAAGAGCAACAGCCGTGGCTAGTTCATTCCTAAACCTATCCATGTCAGGAGCACTTGCCTCTGAAGTTGAAGCATCCGATGCACTCGGAGGAATAACATACTTCTTATATCTATCCGGAATTGTTGGCACATAATCCGGATCTCTTTCACATCGAATAAAGTGAAGATCGTCTTTGTCATGGAGGCGAACATAGTTGTGCAATATCATAGTAGCTGCAACAATCTTCATCTGTGTTTGGAACGAGTAGTTTGGCATCTTGAGGAGAATTTGCCATTTCATTTTCCACACTCCAAAGGTTCTCTCTATGCAATTGCGTTTGGAAGAGTGAATCTTGTTGAACTTCTCCTTAGGAGTATTTGGAGGTGCACCTCTTTGGAAGTCAGGGACATGATACCGTTCTCCTTTGTATGGTGCTAGATATCCATCTCTATTAGGATACCCGGCATCTACAAGGTAATACTTGCCTAAATTGACAACACACATACATGTTAGTTGGAGGATAGAGAACATCATGTGTAAACTTGTAATGAAAAGAAATGCTCACCCTTTGGAGGATGGGGGAAGGTGGGCCTGTCCTTCTCAATTGCATGGTATAATACATTTGTATCATGCATAGAACCAGGTTGCCCAATTGAAGCATAAGTGAAGTGCATATCGAAGTCACATACCGCCATCACATTCTGAGTTGTCATGCCCGTCCTCCCAATGTACCTAACTTTTGGTGGCCCATCGGGAATAGAAGCTCTTATATGAGTCCCATCAATGGCACCAATGCAATCTTTGAGATGAGGATAAGCCCTCCTATCCTTTTTAATTAGATCATGCACAATGTGGAAGTTTGGGTCTTGTGGCTTAAGGTAGTGAGATGCCATGTTCACTACACATTGTAGAACCTCATGGAATTTACGATGGATAGTATCCGCTGAATGTTTGAAGCGATTTTGAGTTCTTCTATTTGATTCACAACTTCCCAATGTCCACAAGAACATAGCAAGAGACTCATAAGTGCTAACAAAGGTTGTTTCTTTTAGACCATAGTTACGTACCAACAAGTCATGAAGATCAAATAACACACTTGCCGTCATTCTCAACATTGTGTAGGTCTCTCCCGGTGTGGCAATAGTCTCTTGAAGCCATCCAAATCCACTCAAAATAGATTTCCGAGGTTCAGCCTTCATCACCCAATTTTCACAATACTTGCCAAATATGACTGCTGCACCTGAACAAAGCATGTTCATATTATGTTGTTGATGCATAACCAAATTCCTCATTGTTTCATAACTATTGTCATCCTCACTATCACTATCCGATGACATCTGCCATATCAAACAATAGTTAGCATCAAGCAAAACAATATGTTCACCAACATAAGAATAAATATGTTCACCGACAAGATAATAATAGGTTCACCAACATAAGCATAAATATTGTTCCGAGCACAAGATAATAATAGGTTCGCCAACATAGGCATAAATATTGTACCGATAGCACAAGATAATAATAGGTTCGCCAACATAGGCATAAATATTGTACCGATAGCACAAGATAATAATAGGTTCACCAACATACGCATAAATATTGTTCCCATAGCTAAGATAAGATAGAACAAACTAGTTCCCATACTTGAGGTCAAACCTCCTACGCAACCAACCCTTTCGAGAGTCGGATGTCATGTGCAAGAACATCTCTCTTTGCTCTCTCTTCAGAAAGAGCTCAGTAGCAATGAAATGCTCATCAGTGCCGTCTGTTGCACCACAAGCACGAACTAAATCCATGGTAGAGGCAACAGAAATGGTCTCATCTTTCTGTAGAAAAGACTGAAATGATGTGTGTGAAGCTTGGGCAATAGAACTAATCTTTCTAATCTCCTCTTGCATCACTTGTGCAGTCTTCGGTTTCTTGTTCTTCTCTGGAATCGTGACCCCAAGCCTCACTTTAGATGAACTAGCTACTGTCGGAGAAGGTTGCTCTTCACTATCATCCTCCAAATCAAGATCGGTGATTTCGTCAACATTCAAGGCTGTTTTCAATGCCGAACTAGAGGGGGGAGGCAGACCAGATGCGGGGTTCCAATGGTCAGTGCCATCAACACTGATATCCTCAAACAAGACGCGCAAGCCTTCTTCGTTACGGAGTCCATGCTTCTTGAACTTGCCACAACCTGGAAGGTCCTATTGTATGAAAGAGAGACATTAGTACATAAAGCATGACAAGTTCAGATTTTATTTTCTGAGAAACATAAGCACGCGAACTTACAACTTTCGCCTTTTTCCACCACTCATTATCTTGTTTAACAGTGTTTTTCTCAAAGTCCCAACCCCCTCCAGTCTCGCGCAACTTGAGCTTCTTGAATGTGTTGTACTCACGTTTTAACTTGGTCCATTTGTTCCTCACTTGCTTTGGTGTGTACTCAAGCCCAGTTCTCATCAAGAACTCCTTTCCCACCTCATCATATGCACTGGGTGTCAAATGAGTGCTTGGCATGTTTCCAGCCTTCACTTGTTTCACAAACAACTCCACGATAATCCGAGTATTCTCATCGGTCCATTCGGCAGACCCAGTTGACGACATTTCTATACAAAAATGATGTTACTTTACGGACACACATTTCCTCGAAAATATATGCCAAACAATCAGTGCCATCTCACAAATAGATACCAAAATCAGTAGCATCATGAACATGTAGCAACAATCAGCATCCATTAGTATAAATCATGTGTCCAATTTTCTGGGAAACAATCACTACCATCTCACAAACAATCAGTAGCAGCACGAATATGTAGCAAACAATCATCATCCATCAGTATATAATCATGTCCCCAAATATATGGAAAATAAACTGTACCAGCATGAACATGTACTACCAACATAAGGAAATTATTGATTTTATATGAAATCAATTCATATCACTACAGACTGCACTACACATATATACGCAAAAAGTCCACACATCAGGTTCATATCACAGGAAATTGGGGCTGTCCACACACAGCGCATGAACTAGGCTGAATCAGAGTACTACAAGAGGGGGGAGGTGGCTGCTCACCTTGACCTGGGGGAATGGCTTCTGTACCGTGGATCTTGCGGCCAGGCCCGTCGGGACCTCTACTTCGTGCGGCTGCCGGCGGCGACCAACGGAGGGAGTGGCGGCAGATGGGGAGACAACACCACGGGGACTTTGGGCGGCTGCTGCGAGCGTCGATGGACGGAGACTTGCGGGGCGGGCTGTAGATCCGAGGAGCGGCGGCGGACGGCGGCGCGGCGGCCGACCGGCGATGGGGCGGCGGCTAGGGTTGCGACAGCAGAGGAGGTCGCCCCGTTCGTTTCTGTACGAGCAGAGTACGAGCTGAGGTGCGAGAGCAGAGGAGACGTCGAGGAAAACGATTCGAGTAGTTTACTTCGGGGTGGCATTGCTACCGTAATTTTGAGAAACTCCCACTTCTGATATTTGCGAAGCTGGGCCTGGGCAGCTTCTCGTCTCCGTGATTTTTGCACTGCCGAATCCTCGTCTCCGCGGAGCCAGATTCTCGAAGTGGACTCGTTCGGTGCGGCTTCTCGGAGCGATTTTGGGAAGCCAGCTCGTGGACTGCTTCCGAACGGGCCCTAAATACCACATATAATCTTCGATTGTTACTTTGAATACATATGATGTTGAATCTGTCTCCTTTGGATCTCCAAATGATTTGCAATGTTGGATACCAGAAAATAGATTGAGCAGCCATCACACATTAGACTAATAATATATGGCATGTTACCTGGCCGTTCTCTTTATACACAATAGTATAGTTATATATACCAACTGTAGAAAAATATTCATTTGCCACTGAAACTTATATTTGTTTTCTATTTCGGAAATTAAGAGGATCTAAAATCGGACCCCTCAAACATCCCATTTGAGAGTCCGGTCATTGTCCTGGACAGAAAAGAGAAGAAAAAAGGCCACCCAATCACAATCCCTACTTTGTCTGGGCATGTCCAGTCAGTCCATAAATCCCCCGTATCCAACCCATATGTGAGGATCATATAAGGATGTCCGAGCTGTTCGGCATGTTCTCCAAGGAGCACCCAGGTAATAGGCTAGCTCTTTTGTTTGCATCATTATCATTAGCTAATTAATTCTCTTCATTTCAGTAAATGTAGAACAACAAATAGTCTATGAGCTTCTGAATCAAAAAGTTTTTTGAGTAGGACCTTATGCTCTTTTAACTGAACTGGGAGCACTGACAGTTATTTGCAAAGTAATTGCCTCCTATGAGTGTTTGGTAGTGCTTTGTGCTCCTATGATGTTCTGATGTATGAATGAACTATTTTCCTCATTTGGTAATTAACGCAACCGACGTATTTCTTCATGAGAACAGATATTTTTGTAGTGTACAGTAAAATTGTTTTTTGTTAGTTACCCTCCCTATAAACCTATTCTACTCATTTATCAAGTTTGCATTGTTAATATATCCAGAATTAGTTGTGACTTCAAAGTGCAGAAGAAAAATCAATTGCTGCAAGCAAAAGTATTATTTTGGAACATTTGTATAGATGTTGTATAGTAGTGACCAACACCAATACTTTAGAACATTGTGTCCATTATTTCCCTTCTGCTCGAAATAAAGTGAAACCAGTTTGATATTAAATATGTTTTTCATCTTGCCAAGGTTAAGTTTGCACCTGGGAAAAATAAAACTAATCATGTGCAAGGTGGCAAATAAAGATGGGGAAGCAGGAGGAAGATGCTGGTGTTTGTCCGACGCAATCTGAAAGCATGCTCAAAATCAATGAAAATAGAACAAAAATTTACTATCATTCTCTCAAACCTTACACTGAACTTGCTACTAAAGAAGGTATGCATGATGCATATCAAGTAAGTCCTATCCGCAATTGTTTTATCTTCCACAATTGTTTCTTGTGTCACTACTGTTAGAGTTCAAAATGTCCAAAACAAGATAACATTTACCGATGCTGCTAAATGACCGGTTCAAAATAAATAGATTAGCAGTTTTCCAGTTTTATCAGTTTCACATGGATGCATCCCTTGTTGTAGGCAGCCAACCCACTGCAAGGTGTGTGCCCTCGAGCAATTCTTACTCTGGTAACAATAACTGGAATTGGCTTCTTTTGCTTTACAATTAGTAGTATTGAAGATTACTTCCTTGCTGTTTCACCACTAAAACTGAGGTGATTTCAAATGAATTTAGAGTTCCAAAGTTTGACATTCTAGCAGGGAAAAATGATTTGGTAATCAAAGATAAACAATCTGGACTATACTATTGTTTGGTCTATTGGAATCCGAGACTTGACCATAAACCCATGATCATATTGGTTTCCTTTGAAAGAACATGAGATATCTTGTTTATTATGATTCACCCATAGAAGCATGCTTCGTTTATTTTTTTTTGCGTCATCTGCCTCACGAGGCGTTCGATCGGTCGTGATCGTGTGGCGCTTGGTTTGTCTCGCGCCACCGTCCTCCTTGCTGACAAAAAGGTCTCACCTAGACGCTCGGTTACATCACACATTTCTTTCGCGAGTAAAAAAATCCTACAGCTTCCTAGATCTGGCGGCACAGCCTGACGCGACAATCTTCACGGCTGTAAGCTTCCGCAGCAACGAAGCCGAGGCTACGACGGGGAGCGAAGACGTGCGCATCCATGTCTTAGAGAATCGACGGGATGGTCCGCCGCACAGGTACTCATCTCACCTCCGCATGATTCGACGACATTGACGTGTGTGGCAATGTTGCGGTGCATGCTTCAACGGCCGCACCACGCTTTGACGGCCATGATGATAAGGCGTGCTTCGATGGCATTGATGAACACTGCAATGCTGTGACATGTGCTTCAACGAACACGACGATGAGATGTGTTACGACGACGGCATCGTTGACAACAACGGCGATGCTGTGAGGCATGCTTTCACGGTGATGCTTCGACTGGCCTTGACAACAAGGTGTGCTTGACGACAGTTGATGATGCATGCTTCGACGGCAGGTGCCCGTCCGATGTTCTGTGAAGGCTTGTTTGAAGGCGTATTTTTGTGCTAGAATGGTGGCGGACGTGTTGGACGCTTGCTGGTGCGGGCCGAGTGGAAGAGTGTGTGATGTGAGAGGAAGGGTACGGGGTGTTGCTTGTTGCGTGAGTAGGATGGGAAGATGGAGATAATCAAAGGGTCACGCACGGCTGTACATGCGGTTGATCTTTTTCTAAAATTAACCAGCTGATTTGTTCCAAATGATAGAAGAAGATGATTCCAAATCACAACATTTCATTCGTTCATATGGAATTACAACAAGTTCTCACTGATATACATGGATCCTGCTTTCATCGTAGCAACAGAGCATATCCACAACTAGAGATTAGAGCACAAAAATTGCTGAAAGATCAAATGCCTGATCGAAGCTTTGAACAATTAGCTACTGTATAAGGATCTCCTGCATAACTGCACTTTGCCATTAGCTCTAGGCATGTCTTATTTGACCAGTTCAAGGACACTAGCGGGAGGGGCAGTGGTCGACCAGCACGCGCATGTTGCGCAAGAGGCGACAGGGAGCTGGCGGAGACTATGAGTGGTGAGTGGTGGGTGGTGGTGGCAACCTCGAGCGGTCGGCACCAACGGCGAGAAGGCAATCATCGCGACGGGCGCTCATTTGATGTCCGGACGTCCGAACACGTCCGGACGTCTGAGCGAGAAATGTACGTATGAGGGAGAAATGAGCTTTTGACCTTCAAGACGACCTTAACCATTTGTTTAATTCCTTCATGCATCATAGCCTGTAGCAACGCACGGGCATTCTACTAGTATAACTAGTATGACATTAACTGGCCGGCGACTCCGAAATGTCAAAGTCGTCTCCCCAGAATTTTCGTCCGATGACCACCCTGAGCGTGACAACGGCATTAAGATACCGACACGTTAGCGATCAAGCTCTGGCCAGCCTCTTCGCCGATTCCTCATCCAGCATAGCCAATGCATCCATCCACCATGGCCGGCACGGCAGCAAGCCCCGCAGGTTCTTCGTCGCCGCGCACCAGCTTCGTGGCGGACTCCCTGATCCTCCCCACGCGCAACGGCAGGCTCTTCGTGTCCACCTTCGCGCTGGTCTACGTCCACACCTTCGTCTCCCTCTCCGTCGCCGTCCTCTACGCCCACCCCCTCGCCACCGGCGTCCTCCTCCGCGTGTACTCGCTGGTCAGGGACAACGACGGTGGCCCCGGCAGGAGCCAGCACGTCGTCTACGCGTCGGAAAGCGACGACGAGATCCGGGGACACGCCAAGAAGCTGCTCCTCCTCTACCTCGCGTACCTAACCAGCCAGCTCGCCACGCGGGTCGCCGTCGCGCTCGCCGCCTCCGCGACGTGCCGGGGTGACCGGCGCCCGCGCTCGCTGGCCGAGCTCGTCCGCGGGAAGGCGGACGCGGGGAGGGTCCGCGGCACCTTGGCCACCGCCGCCCTCGTCGCCGTCCTCGAGCACGCGTCGTTCGCGGCTCTCCTCGCCGCGTGCCTCGCCCTCGCGTCATGGCGATGGTGGACGAATGGCGCCGCTGCCCGGTCAGACGCCGCAGCGTCTTTTGTGACCGGCTACGTGCTGTTCCTCCTCCTCCTCCTTCTCCTCTCGCACCTCTTCCTCGCCGCGGTGTTCCAAGTGGCGATCGCCGCGTCGGCGGCAGATGAAGGTTACGACGAAGGCGGAACGCGCGCTGCTTTCCGGCGGGCGTGGCGGCTCATGGCCGCGAGGGCGAGGAGGAAGGAGGCCGCCGTGATGGTGGTCGTGGCGAGCCTCCTTCCGGTTGCCATCTCCCCGGCATACGCGTTTGCCATGTACTGTTCTCAGAGGGCACCCGATGCCGGTATCATCGGTGTCCTCCATGGATATCTTCTCCCGTCCGTCGGCGTGCAGCTCTTGTCCACGGTGGCGGCCGCGGTGTTCTACCACCGGTGCATGGAGCATCATCATGATCCGGCTGTCCTTCAACCGAGGACGAAACTAGCTATAGCTAAATCCTCCGTGATTGATTAAGCAATGTGATACTCATCTTGAATTTACAATTTTACATGTAAAGCACGATTAGTTCTTACAGTATGATTGATATTTAAAAGTTTAAAAAATAATATATCCTTTTTTGCGATATTCTTTAATAAATAAAAACGAGCCGGCTCTCCAGTTTGCATTAGAAAAACCAGCCAGTAACAGAGTTCAGCACATCAAGATGTAGAGACAATAAGTAGAGTAGAGGGAGTACTTATTACAGTTAAACACAATACATCATCACATTCCAAGTATCCGAATTGCAGCCGCTCATCCATGCTTCCTTTGCATATGCTTCTTACGCCATCACCTTCAGAATTCGAGCTCTTTGATTAATTTGGCTACTTGTGCAATAAAGTTTTTTTTCCTTTGACGGTGACTGCGGCAACCTATAGAACAGTGATACAATAGTTATCCGCTAATTACAGGGTTGTTGAACGCACCCCAACAGAAGAAAGGCTAAATTCTCTCAGATAAATGAAACTACATTGATCCCCAATCTCGGAGAAGAATACTGTACATCATTGGGGCAACGATTAGACCAAATAATCAAGTCATCAGGGAGACATGCAGTCCATCGCAACAATGGCATTGCATTCCTTCGCCTCCAAATGTTCCATAAGAGCACAATGAGCACCGTGGATCTGACCTTGTTATAGCAGGATCAGGAAATTGCTGTTTAAAGTACACACATTCATAGTATTCCTGTTTGCGCCGACAAGATAGAAAATATGTGCCCCTAGAACCCTATGCACCCCCAGAGAACAAGTTTGCGCTGACAAGACATAAAATATGTGAATGTGTGTTATGTGTATTTGTACACATTTTAAATAATTACAACGTTAATTTGTAAGCTACACAAAATGGCAAATTTGAATATCCATATAATAGCAAATAGTCAATCTATATTTCATCCATATATTTGTCTTATTTGTGTGCACATAACTGAAAAGATATTTTTAGCCATGATGGCCTTCACTCAAAAAAAGAAAAATATAGTTTAATGAAAAAAATCATACTACTATATTATTATTTTTCTTCAGAAAATTTTGAGGTTTTCAATATTGTTCCGTCATTGCAAAAAAGGGGCTCCATGGAGCCTGGGATCTATAGTATCCACATCAATCAAGAGAATACATACTTCAAATTTCTAATACAACTTGTCATGGTTCTCGATGTAAAAAAATAACCGGCAGCTTGACTTATACTTCGCCAAACACACCGTACTCAATAGTCAGTATGGAAGCAATTATATACTGTATAATGTAATGACATTTTGTGATTCGCAAGACTATGCGGTCACTGACTCACAAGCTCAAACCAAGTGTCCTTCCTTCTGAAGCAGACACCTCTTTCCTTTTCCTTCCCACCGTAGATTGCGGTGCTGGCATCATACAGCTTACCGTATAGTTGTAGTAGGGCGGTATGCAAGACCTCCATGCGAGAGCCTCAAATTTCCCTCTGGGCAATGTACCACCACGCCCCGAGATGATTTCCTGCACACTGATCTTGGGGACTTGCTCACTTGAATCTGACTGGTGATGGCTGCAAATCAAGAAATATTTGCAGCTCCTTCCCAGCCTCCAATAATACCGCTGTCCATCTTCGCACGCAAGGTGACGTGCCTTTCTATACGCTCTCACGCTTCCAAGGACTGCACGCCAGAATCCGGGACTGAAGTTATCTCGCAGTAACCCGGCAACCATATGCGCGCTGATCAAACACTGTCTATGCTCCGAAGCGATCTCCATGGCCATCGCTGCCATGCTTCGGTGCTCGTCAGGGTTCGCGCTTCCGAACGCGAGCGACTTGAAGAGATACCAGTAGGCTTCTCGAGGGACACGGCCCAGTGAAAGCGCTCCCGTCGTTCCAAGATCCACTATTCTGACTGACCGACCGGTGACTATGATTTTACTCCCACCGCAAGGTGCCATACGGGTGACGCACGATTTCAGACTTCTCCATGCTCCCTCGTTGATGTCCTTGGCGGTTTCGACAATGATCAGAAACCTGGTGTGAGACTGAGTGGCGTGATTCTGATGTCTGACTTTGAAGTTGCTGCCCCCTCTCAAGTCGGTCACTCCTTCATCCTCAAGGCTGCCTTCTGGAAAGAAGAGGATCGTCGAGAAGCGACTGCGCACATTTTCATCCCTGCCGACATGCTCAACAAGAGTGGTTTTCCCTCCTCTTAGGGGACCGACGATCGGAAGTACAGCCAAGATCGGAGTAGCAGCAGGATGGAGCAAGAAATCCAGGACCCGTTCCCGTTCCGTTTGGCGACCAAACATGCAGTTCTCCAAGAGCAAATATGCGGCGTATGGTTGGCGGAGTACCCGAGGATACGACTCCAAGAAGAGAAGGAACTCCTTCATACCTGCATCCATGGTGTCTTCAAGAGAAGAAACCACACGTTGCAGCTCTTCTCGTATGCTGTTCTTTGCACCGAACATTAACACTCCTGCTGCTTCTCTGTTGCTGCTGCTACCACCGCCACCGGCACCACCGGAGAAACGAAGCCGTTTGGCGAGACTACTGGATTCAGACAGCAGAGCAGCAGTCAGTGGGTGGCTCACCCCCTCCTCATCTTCAAGGGCGGCTTGGAAGCTCAGGGCATCAAGAATGTAGCGGCCTCTGTACATTCCTTGCCTCAGCGTCTTCAGCTGACGGAGCATCCCCTGGTTGGTGATGCGCCGTCCCTCGGCCTCCTCGACGACGGTGTCGATTCTCTGGACGACTCGCTGCAGCCTCTGGAGAATCATGTCGATGCCAGGCTGCTGCCGGAAGTACTTGCCGATCACGAACGACGCCGACCTGCTGACGAGGTCACCTAGGATTGCGGAGACGAGGATGTCCATTGTTATGTGAACCTCCTTGACTCCAGCACCAGGCGTGGTACTGCGACGGAAGATGGCGGGGTAAACAGCAACGAGTGCTAGCTGCTGGGTGGTGTCAGGTTTGGGGAAGGTGTTTGAACTTGACTAAAGACTCGCAGAGGCTTCTGGACTGAAGGCGACTGCTTGACTGATGACTGAAACTAGTGGAGCACAATGCTGGATGAATCAACACGCCATAAGACGTGTGGAGTTTAGTTGTCGCTAGTTTGACTGATTCTTGGCTAAAGAACAGGTGGCATTACTTCCTTTTCCTTTATGTATTTGTATTTATTGCGGGAAAATCTACCCTGAAGCTGACATGACAGACAAAATCTGAATCTAATAGTACTATTTTATTTAGAGGGAGCAACTTTTAGTTACTATGGCCGTGTTCGGTAATACTCCGCTCCTTCACCAGGGAGCGGAGCCGGCGGAGCACCCATTTGGCTGCTCGCTCAAATTACACTAGATGCCGCTCCGCTCCCGCAGCGGAGTTAGAAGCGGAGAGTTTCCGAAAGACCTCTGTATATGCCCTATGTAATCCAAGCATTTGCATCTCCAGGGAACATGTTTAATTCACGCATGTTATAGTAGTCTCACTAGCACTGTATATGCCCCCACACCCAAGGGCTTCCCTCACTGTATATGCTCTGCCCTGCCTCCGGTGGTATGGCCATGATTTTTTTAGAAAAGCAAATACACTGCTTTACAACAAAAATTCAAATGTATAAGATGAGGAATTTAATCTCAAACCTTCAATTTATGATTGAAGGTCTGAAGAACAGAACAAACTTGATATACAAACATAAATCAAGAAAATGGATATAGGATGCAGGTATAGGCTGTAAGAAATAGTTGCCAGCTCCACATACACACATCCATACTTTATATTTCGCATTTTCCATCAGAAATTCTGCATACTGCTGCACATCAGGACTTCTTCTAGGCACGTGTTGCTTGGATGGGAGTAACGGAATTAGACATGATGTTGCCATCTTGTGAGCTAAATGAAAGTCAAAATTTCGTATAGTATCATGTAAGATTATTATGTCCGTATGTTCTTTACTGTGACGGTTGTGGATATGGACAGCGGAGGTGAAGTACGAGTTTCTAGAGGGACTAATTTGATTATGCCTACTTATTAGTATTAGTATGTTTTACAGGTTTATCAGAGGAATGAAGCTGTTGTTCCATTTTCATGTTTCCAGTTTGGTTCTACAGGAGTGTTGTGTTTTTTATGTGACACCGGTTGATATCCAGTAGTATTTCATCATGTCCCGTGTGAATCTGCGATAGGGATGGAAAGGTCAACTTTTCTTTGTAAAGCTAATCCATATTTTGTTGATGTCATTTTACAAAAAAAAATCATTGACTTATTTTCTATCCACATATCTATGTAACTTGTTTTGGTATCATTTTTAATTGAACAATAATGGACCTATTTACGGTCTTCACTTGTAAGGGGTTTTTAATATTTTTGCCAAATATTTTTGGACCACTCTTATTGTTATATAGTTAAAATCAAGTTGAACTGAGTTGTAGATATCCAAATAAACCGAAGATAAATGACAATTGCTCTTGAAGTCAACATTAATTTAAATCCAGAAACTTCAACACAGCCACGCGCGTGAGACTGCCTGATCCATGCTAGTAGCCATACATATAACATGTAACAAATGCATGAAACCCTAAAAGGAAAACCAAGTTGTAATACATGAGACCAGTGCAACCCATAACACGCCAGCTCGTCCAAGAGCTGGTTATTCTTGAGCAACATATGTACTAATAATTTTGAACAGAAGGACGCACATAAACCCCGATAGCATTAACAAGTCTTCCAGCACGGACGAAGAAGCCCACAACGCTAGTGTCCGTAAGAGGGACACTGAAAGCAGCACCGCTTGGTTTTCCAAAAGGTCCATATGTCCTCACATTTGTGACGAAAGTAAGCGATGTCACAACAGTATCTCCGCCGAAAGTACCGGTTGTTCCCGAAACTTCCTTCACAATCTCTAAAGGGGCAAAAGTGATCTACAAGGAAATAGATAAATCGATTATCTTCTCGGCAAAAGTTGATGGAACTAGCATTGTGCTGCACATTCACTCACCGTGTCACTAAGTTCACCATCACCACCCCACGGACCAAGAGTTTGCTTCTTTCCAGCTTGATTAACGTAGGAGAACGCAATGGAGTCAATGACAACACCACTTCTAATTGTCACACTTTCTAGATGTTGAGGTACCAACTCTGGGATATCAAATTCTTTTCCTCCATGCCCACCCCATGGTCCAATCTTGGTGACAAGGACCTACAAATATAGGCGAAGGAACAACATCTTGTTTCAGCAAGAAAAGAAAAAAAGATGAACAAACTACCTACACTTGTGTATGGGCAAATTATTAGCAGGCTACAATTAAGGGGCACTTTGAAGACGTTCCAACCTATTTGTACAGAGGTGAGACAGAAGTTTAAATCCTAACTGTCTGACGCAAACATTTATCCGGAATATATGGATTGGCTGTATATCTTTCAAGGGATGTTCATAGTTGTGTTGCAGGTGGCATGTAGTCTAGTGGAGGACCTCACACAGAGAAGGCAAGTGTTGGCGACAATGTAAATCTGGTAGCTGTTTTATCTTTAATTTTTGTTTTCCTGGTCGCCAAGTCATATGTACATAAACTATGCATTGTTTTCGCCTTTTCTATCTTAATAGAATGGGCAAAATGCCTGCCTTTGGCAAGTGTTCGGACGTTGGAACTTCCTCTAAATGTGGCGAGGTTATGCCGCGAGATCTCTGGTGTTTGAGATGGAGAGTCTGGTTAATGCCAGTTTTTTTCATGCAACGGGTGTACCTTAGGAGATGACCTGAAATGTTGTTTTATTTCCAGAGCATTAATTTGGGAGCATGCTTGCCGGGTGAACTTTGTCTCATGCTATTTTTTACTTAAAGAAACAGATGCAAACATGCAAAACACTCAAAAGGATTTAAAATCTTAAAACATGTTTCTTTATGTTAATTTTATTGCTCATTCCACTAAGTTATCTCTCTGTTGTTTTTAGCCGAATTCGATCGTCTGTATGCCAACGTCCAGATTCTCACAAGTTATGATGCATTCAAAGTCAGTAGTACGAATTCATGCTAGCGTTGAGTCACCATTATTTGCATCTCTTGTACATTCTTTGCATAAAAGGCAGCGGAAATGTATACTAACCATGATAGGGTCATTTCTAAAATATAACCTCCTACTCAGTATGGTCTTGTAAAAGCTATCATTTTTAAGCAAGAGCACAATCAAACTTGTAAAATCTAACAGTTAATATCATTACAAATAGTCAAAATCTCGGAAATTTAACAATGAATGTATTTACAAATAGTTGTGTCAGAAATTTGGAAGTAATGTGTATGAACTTATCTCAAAAAAATCTTGACAATATATTGTTCTTTTGGACTTTTAAATATGTTGTAGTAGAAATTGTTAAACACAATTGTATGCGTGATGTAGCATGGCAGGAGATTGTATTTCTTGCGGCAGATATGCTAGGTAGTTAGGAAGGATATTTATCTTAACTAGAGTCCTTATCTCTACCTCTTTCTTTCTTCTCAAGCTTGTAATCTCAACTGCTGTATGCGCTATCCAGGGAGGTGCGCCCCTGGCCTTTATAACACGCAACAGCGCCCCCACGATGGGTAAGACGCTTTCGCCTATTCGCACATGGTATACAGAGCCTCCTCTTCCAAACCCTAGCTGCTCCATAGTCCCAAGCCATGTCTTCCTCCAGCGCCGCACCAAGCAATCTCGGTCAGGTCACGGAGAAGCTCTCCCGAACGAACTACGTCCTGTGGCGAACTCAGGTTACGCCGCAGCTGAGGGGAGCCGGGCTCTTCGGCTACGTCGATGGGACGATGCCGAAACCCACCTGCCTCCTCGTTACCAAGGACAAGGAAGGCAAGGAGTCGTCTGAGCTAAACCCTCTCCATCCCATCTGGATGAAGGAGGATCAACAAGTTCTCGGCTACCTCCTCAACAACCTCTCCAAGGAAGTGCTGATCGCGGTGACCACGGTCACCACCGCGCATGCCCTCTGGGCGGTGCTTGCAGGCATGTTTTCTTCTCAATCTTTGAGCCCTGTAAACAATATTCGCACTGCCTTGATCAATGCACAGAAGGGCACCCAATCGGTTGCTGCATACTATGCCCATATGCATGGCCTTGCCGATGAACTCGCCGCGGCCGGCAAGCCCATCCAGGATGATGAGCTCATCTCCTACCTGCTGCATGGGCTGGACATGGACTACCAGCCCCTCGTCTCCGCCCTCGACGCCCGTGTCACGCCGGTCTCCATCGACGAGCTGTACTCCATGCTGAGCAATTTTGATCAGCGTGTGGCATAGTTCCATAGCACCGGCGGCGGCTTCAAGTCTTCGGCCAACGCCGCCACTCGCGGGCGCGGCGGGTACTCCTCGCGCTCCCGCGGTCCTCCTCGACACAAGGGCAAGCAAGGTGGCAGCGGCTCCAGCAACTCCTCTCGCGGCGGACGTCCCAACTTCGCCAACAACAGGGCCGTCGCGGCGGGGGTGGCAGCGGTAGTGGCTCGGGCAGATCACGTCCTGATGCCATTCGTTGCCAGATCTGCGGCAAGCCTGGCCACACGGCCAAGGACTGCTGGTATCGTTTTGATGAAGACGATGCCTCCTCTGATGAAGATGACAAGGTAGCTGCCGCTACTGATGGGTCATATGGCGTTGATACTAATTGGTATCTTGACAGCGGCGCCGCCAACCACCTCACGGGAGAACTTGAGAAAGTGACTCTTCGTGAGAAATATCATGGCAAAGACCAAATTCACACGGCAAGTGGTGCAGGTATGAGGATAAGTCACATAGGTCATTCGGTTATACGTACCCCTTCTCGCAAGATTCACCTTAGAAATTTTTTGCATGTTCCTAGTGCCAACAAAAATCTTCTCTCCGTTCATCGCATTACCATTGATAATCATGTATTCATTGAATTCCATCCTTTCTTCTTTTTGATCAAGGATCAGGCCACGAGGAAAATTCTCTATCGAGGTAGATGTGTTCGAGGGCTTTACCCGTTGATTCCGGAGTTTAGAAGATCAAATAAACAAGCTTGTGGTGCTATCAAGCTTTCGTCCACACGATGGCACGATCGTTTAGGACATGCATCTTTTTCTTTGGTTGAACGTTTGCTTAGGAAAAATAAGCTCCCGTTTGTTGGTGAGCCGAATATTGAAACTATTTGTGATTCCTGCCAAAGAGCAAAATGTCATCAATCACCTTACCCTATATCTACTAGTGTTTCCACTCAACCTTTGCAATTGATATTCTCTGATGTTTGGGGTCCTGCCCCCAGCTCGGTTGGCCGACACACATACTATGTCAGCTTTATTGATGACTATAGCAAATTTTCTTGGATTTACCTTCTCAAGAAAAGATCCGATGTTTTTCAAGTGTTCAAAAACTTTCAAGCACTTGTAGAACGCAAGTTTGACAGCAAAATCATTGCTGTCCAATCCGACTGGGGAGGGGAGTATGAGAAGCTCAACTCCTTCTTTCAAACTCTTGGCATATTCCATCATGTGTCATGCCCTCACGCTCACCAACAAAACGGATCGGCCGAACGCAAACATAGGCACATAGTTGAGGTTGGTCTAGCTCTTCTTGCCGGCGCTTCGATGCCCCTTAAATTTTGGGACGAAGCGTTTCTCACGGCCGTTCACATTATCAACATGCTTCCTAGTCGAGTTATCAACAACGACACACCCACTGACGACTTCTTCATGTCAAGCCCGACTACACATCACTTCGTGTTTTTGGGTGTGCCTGTTGGCCTAATCTTCGACCCTACAGCTCTCGCAAGCTCATGTTTCGCTCAAAACAATGTGTCTTTCTCGGGTATAGCTCTCAACACAAGGGAGTCAAATGCCTAGATGTCTCTACTGGTCGAGTTTACATATCCCGTGATGTTGTATTCGATGAAACCAAGTTCCCTTTCGCTGAGTTACACCCAAACGCCGGCGCCTTACTTCGGAAAGAAATTCTTCTTTTGCCTCCAAATCTAACCGGCTTTGCAAATGGGGAGTATAACTCTGATGATATTAATGTGACTAACCCTTTTACCACGTTGCATGAGTTGAGTGATGACACAGGAAGCTACGCTGAAGAAAATGGAGTCGAAAATAATGAAGAAAATCGCCCAACAGGGCCATATTTCATGTGCCAGGACATGGGGAGCAAATTTCCCTCGGGATCGCCGCATTCAGGCGTGGCAAACCTGCCAGCCGGATCCGCTTCGGGATCGCCGCCCGCAGCTCGGTCAGGCGGATCTCCCTCAGATTCCGCGCCCGAGCCCTCCGCTTCTCCCTCTGCGCCCAACCGCATGTCAGCAGGCGGACCCGCCTGTGCCACGCGGCAGACAGCGGCTGGAGACGCCGGCCCACACTCGCCAGGGCCCACGGGCGGTCGCTTTCCGCCTCAGCCTGTCTGCTACAAGCGGCGAGATCTGCGTCGGCCAACTGGCCTGGGCCCAATGGGCTCCACACCTGGCGCACGCGGGGAACCAGCGTCGTCATTGCTGCGGGACGAGCCCTGTCCGGCGAGATCTTCTGTGGCGCATATGACTCTGCCTCATGTCGTTGCCTCATCCCCGCGCACAGAGGATCCGGTCTCTGGTTCTGGTGCGGCTGTTGTGGATCCTGCCGAATCCACTCTGGGATCCGAAGCTGCAGCTCCTCCCACGGGATCTTCTGCTCCTCCCACGGGATCTTCTGCGCCGGAGCCAACCACGTCGCGACGTACTCGTCTCCAACAGGGGGTAATACAACCAGTAAATTACAAATGCATGACAAAATTTGGCATGTTCTGCTCTACAGGTGAGCCAGGCGAGCCGTATTCACTTGAGGAAGCCCTTGGTGATGATAATTGGAAACAAGCAATGAAAGAAGAGTACATGGCCCTAAAGAGGAACAACACATGGCACTTGGTTCCTCCACGGCAAGGTAAAAACCTCATTGACTGTAAGTGGGTTTTTAGGATTAAGAGAAAAATCTGATGGCACTATTGATCGTTACAAAGCAAGGCTTGTAGCAAAAGGTTTTAAACAACGATATGGCATTGACTATGAGGATACCTTTAGTCCAGTTGTAACAGCTGCCACTATCCGTCTTGTGTTATCCATTGCTGTTTCCAGGGGATGGAGTCTTAGACAGCTAGACGTTCAGAACGCGTTTTTGCATGGTGTTCTGGAAGAGGAAGTGTACATGAAACAACCTCCTGGGTTTGAAAACAAGAATGCACCTTCTCATGTATGTAAACTTGACAAAGCCTTGTATGGATCGAAGCAGGCTCCTCGGGCATGGTACTCACGGTTAAGTCACAAAATGCAAGCACTTGGTTTCATCCCTTCAAAGTCTGATACATCTTTGTTCATTTACAACAAATGCAACACTCATATATTTGTTCTCATCTATGTTGATGATATTATTGTTACAAGTTCATCTGATGAGGCTATCACAGGCTTATTGAAGGATCTAAGTGCAGAATTTGCTCTCAAGGACCTTGGAGACTTGCATTATTTCCTAGGGATAGAAGTGAAGAAACATGATAATGGTCTTCATCTCTCTCAGGAAAAGTATGCAATAGATTTGGTAAAAAAGGCTGGCTTGCAAGGATGTAAACCCTCACCTACTCCATTATCAAGTTCAGAAAAATTGTCTCTCACAGAAGGGCAGCCTTTGGGTCAAGATGACAGCACAAGATACAGGAGTCTGATAGGTGCACTTCAATATTTGACACTTACACGGCCTGATATCTCCTTTGCTGTTAATAAGGTCTGTCAGTTTCTTCATGGACCCACCACAGTTCACTGGACTGCTGCAAAGCGTATAGTTCGATATGTCAAGAATACTCTCAATATTGGTCTGAATTTTAGTAAGTCATCATCTACACTTTTGAGTGCTTTCTTAGATTCAGACTGGGCAAGCTGCCTGGATGACAGGCGGTCAACTGGTGGCTTTGCAGTATTTTTTGGTCCAAATTTAATTTCATGGAGTGCAAGAAAACAGGCAACTGTCTCTCGATCCAGTACAGAGGCAGAATGCAAAGCATTGGCAAATGCAACAGCTGAGATCATATGGGTGCAATCCCTGTTGAAGGAACTTGGTGTAAAAACTACTCAAGCTCCATGTTTATGGTGTGACAATCTGGGTGCCACATACCTATCTGCCAATCCAGTTTTTCATGCCAGGACTAAACACATTGAAATTGATTTTCACTTTGTCAGAGAAAGAGTGGCTCAGAAGAAACTTGACATACGATTTGTGCATTCCAAGGACCAGATAGCAGATGGATTCACCAAGCCTCTTCCAACACGAAGCTTTGAAGATTTTAAGCATAATCTCAACTTGATGAAGTTGTGATTAAGGGAGGGTGTTAAACACAATTGTATGCGTGATGTAGCATGGCAGGAGATTGTATTTCTTGCGGCAGATATGCTAGGTAGTTAGGAAGGATATTTATCTTAACTAGAGTCCTTATCTCTACCTCTTTCTTTCTTCTCAAGCTTGTAATCTCAACTGTTGTATGCGCTATCCAGGGAGGTGCGCCCCTGGCCTTTATAACACGCAACAGCGCCCCCACGATGGGTAAGACGCTTTCGCCTATTTGCACAGAAATTAAGTGTCCAAGTGATACTTGGAGAGCATATTGATGTCGAAAAATGTCACTTTCTAGAGAAAGTGAATAGTCCAACAAACATTTAGGTGTATATTAAATTTCCCATAATTAAAAGCTAGCTAGAGTAAAAGAAGGCATTGGATGAATTTATCTCACTCACTGGTTTTGGAAAGGCGAGGCACAAAACACGGATGTGAAGCTCCCTGAAACAAGAAGCGTGATCTCTCCCGAACATTTTGTGAGCAACAACACCTTGTGCGAAGGCAAACTCTCCGGTCCCACCGGTGATCGCCCATTCACCATCTGGACTGCTAGCCTTCGAAGTTCCGAGCACCTGAAGGCTGGATCCCTTGAACCTAAATATCACGCAAGATTAATGAGAAGGCTAAGAATATGCATGCATGGAGAATTAAAAGATCAATGGGTATTGAATTAAGAATATGCGGGCAATATCAACAATGGGGAAAAGGCTTCAGTACAATTTTGAAAAGAGTATACAAAATAGAAAAGATGTTGACAAACCTCTCGTCGGTAAAAATGATGACGAAAGAGTGAAAATAGTCTGCTTCGTCGATAGCGGTCCCGAAATGCAGGCCTCGGCCACGGGCAACAATGTCTGCGTTGTGGCCGGGGCCATCCCGTATAGGCCAGTCATTTACAGTGCTGAGACCGCACTGATTGGGGAGCTGTAAGTTTGTCATAATTTGCTGGTTCTGTCGAGGGCCTTTGCTCCATTGCTGGAATATGTACAAGTGCAAGCGAAGCTCCTTTTGCTCGATGATTTGCTGAAGAGGAATACTTTGGAAATAGGAAGGGTTCTTGGCGGCCATGGCTTCAGGGTATGGGGAAGCTACCTACCTAGCTAGGCCTCTTGTGTCTTTGCGTTGGAGGTGGAAGAGAGAGCCGCAGTGGTGAAGAAGGGAGGGGATGCGATGTATCTGTCACAATTTTCTCCATAAAAATAAGGATGATGTTCAGTTTGGCTGCCTGTACTTGTCAATTGTCATCCGTTCTCCACCAACTACATGCTCTCTTTTTTTGCGAATACACCAACTATATGCTTCGAGGCAGCCATATTCAAAATGTACTTTGATTTAAAGCGGGCGGGATCCTGTTTCGAGAGGTGGTTCCCTGATTTTTTTTATATAAATATAATCGCAGTTTATGAAAAAAAAAGTCGCTTCAGGGTAATTATGGGGCGCATCATCATGGCTCACCTTGAATATTTCTTTGCCTAGAAAGTACAGTAGTAGTACTATATTGAGATAGGAGGCAGTGCTTCTGTGTGCGTGAGCCGTGGTGCGATTTGCTTTCTATAAAGCAGGATCGAAAGGCCTTGTCTCTGAAATTTTTTACTGAGTCTCGATGCTCACGAGTCACACGTGTGGGCATAGTGTTGGTAATCAATTGCTCCTTGATCCCTCCGTCCCAAAATAAGTTTGTCAACTTTATGAGATATCTTTAGTTTTGTTTCTCCCTATGTTAAAAAATATTAATTTGGCCAAGTACATATAAACAATCTATCAAAAAAAATGTTAATAGTTTTACAATATCAAATACGACAAATCTAATGAAGATAATTTGTTATTGTAAATGCTACTACTTTTATTGATTTGTCCGAAATTTAAAAAATTGACTTAGAACAAAGCTACAACTTCAGATTTAAGGTGGAAACAACCACTCGTCAAGCCCATGGATTCATCCCCCTATGTCCGCCGGTCTGGTGGTTGGTACTAGGCAGGAGAATCTCAATGCCTCAACCCGACTAGGAGATACGTTAGTGTTTTAGTCCTCGCAGATTACTATCAAGACGGATTCGACGAGGCTCTGATCCTCCTTGAGTTTGTCCATATAGACGGATTCGATGGGGCTCCGGCGCAGTTCATGTCGGCTCCTCGAAACGGCAAGGTTAAGGTTTCCCGTTGTCAATACATGTGCCGGATCGATTCAAGGGTTCAACAACGACGGCTACGGCTCTGGGAAGCTGATCCCTGGGGCATGTGAACGGAGATTTCCTAATTGTCGTCGACAATGTTAGGCGGGCTCTTCTTTAGAACGCGGGGGGGGGGGGGGGGGGGGGGGGGGGGTAATCATTTCCTTTTTTAATACACGAATCAAATCAGATTTGATGTACTCCTATTCAAGAAGGACTCTCATCTCTTTCCTCGGTTTGGTGGAGCGTTAAAGAATGCCGGACCGACAGAAAGCATCTCAGCAATTCGGGGCTTTCCAAAAAGAAAGAAAAAGATTGTGAAGGTCATAATGCGGTTCAGTGCGTCACACATAGACATGTCTATCGTGAACTAAATGATAAGCAAACACTCATCTAGCTTTTTTGCTTGAAATTTGAGCAAACACTCATCTAGGTAATCTAAGATCTCACATAATAATAATTAATTGTACAGCGGGTGGGTTAGTTGTTTGGAAGCAGGATGTAGGCAGGTAGATGCAGATCTGTCTCCTCCGTTTGATAGTTTCGTTAGATGGCCCGTCCGTCTCCCAGCTGCGGATCACATCGATCTGAAACCCGTTTTCATCACTAGCTACACAGCCGGGCTTCTCGAGGCGAATTCTGCTTCTTTCTTTACTGAGAGGGAAGGGAAGAAGAGTTACTGTACTTTCTGTACAGTGGTAGCAGCCTCCAGGTAATTCCCGTTTTCTCTTCCCTTGAGAAGATAGTTTTTCTTCTGTTCGCAAAACGGAAGAGCAAGCACCGACCTATAATCATGTTTTGTATGAAATGAAAACGTTCTCGCGCTCTTGTTTCGAGGGCACCCGCAGACTCAAGAGCTGCTCTTGTTTCAGGGGTACTATGGTTATCTAATCGGCAATGGATCGA
The DNA here is from genome assembly GCA_034509565.1 of Triticum monococcum. Classification (NCBI taxonomy): domain Eukaryota; kingdom Viridiplantae; phylum Streptophyta; class Magnoliopsida; order Poales; family Poaceae; genus Triticum; species Triticum monococcum. The sequence goes on along the minus strand of CM067843.1, from coordinate 743,678,692 downwards.
CAAGCTAGTGCGCGAATCGACCTGGAGTGTATGCTGTTGGATGAAACCAAAGAGCCGAGGGCTCTACCGCTGCCACTCCTCGAAGACATCACAAAGAGTTTCTCCGCTGACCATGAAATTGGACGTGGCGGATTCGCGGTGGTTTATCAGGTAAGGAAATTCAAAACTGCCCCGGTCTTACTTGCCTTAGTCCCAGTCAGTTAATCTAAGAAGTGGCAAGGCATGCTTGGACCATAGGGAATCCTTGACAATGGCATGGTCGCTGTGAAGAAGCTGTCCAACACGTATTTGTATGAGAATAAATTCCAGACGGAGATTCAATGTCTGATGAAGGTGAAGCACAGAAATGTTGTACGATTTTTAGGATATTGCTGCGACACACAAGGTCAAGTAGCCACGCATGAAGGAAATTTTGTCATGGCTGACATACAAGAAAGATTACTCTGCTTTGAGTTTCTACCCAAGGGGGATCTTTCCAACTATATCTCCGGTAGGGCCACAATTTTCCTTGCTAAAGATTATTTGGTTCATGAACATTCATACACAGTTTTACATTCCATGTCATGTACTAACTACAGTTTGAATATCAAGGACTTCATTCCAGATACTAAACCACCTTTCTTGTGTCCAATTTATGTAGATGCGTCCAGTGGACTTGAATGGAGAGACCGCTACAAAATAATAAAAGGAATCTGCCAAGGATTGGATTACCTTCACAGAAATGATATTGTTCACCTTGATCTTAAGCCGGCAAATATCCTCATGGATGCTAAAATGGTGCCGAAAATTGGTGACTTTGGCCTATCGAGGTCCTTTCAGGAAGAGCAAACCCGCACTATTGCTACAACATTTGCTGGAAGCCTGTAAGCTAGCTAAGCTACTTGAAAACTCAGCCTTTCTTGCTAGTGATGATTTACATGCACTATCTCTGCACATTAATTGATCATTTTGCACCTTTTCATGCAGTGGATATCTAGCACCAGAATTCGGCGACGGCATAATTACACATAAATATGACTTGTACAGTCTTGGAGTAATAATCACAGAGATACTGACCGGACGAAAAGGTTATAGTGATGTTGATGAAGTAAGAACTATGGGCAATCCCCAGATAAAAAGCTTTATTTTATATAATTATGTGTGCTTTTACTGTGACTGATGCAATTTTTAAGAATATAATAATCCCTTTGCTCACTATTATAAGATGTTCCAACTTTTTTCTGAATCGGATATATATAGACGCATTTTAGTGTCTTCGTTCACTCCTTTCAGTCCGTATGCAGTGCATATTGAAATATCCAAAACATCTTATAATAATGAATAGAGGGATTATTTTATAGTACTATTTAGAAACTTTCCATGCGGTGGCGCTAGTAATTCAGTGCAAATAACCTTCTATAATGGTTCTCTTTTATTTTTGCCACACGGAATGCTGATATAGCAATGACTTGGGAAACCATGGGCTCCTTCCGCATCTCAGCCATGGACACACACCTCCTATCATTTGAAAGGGGTAAATTCATCCAACTGCTAAACAAGAACACTTAGAAAACTAATTAACCTTAGTGTAGCTTTGGTTAGATTGGATAATTGACATAAATTGAACGGACATATAGGCCAAGTTCGGAAGTGAACCCGGCCTTACCTCCAACTGAACAAAAAAAATATCCTAGGATTTCCCTCACTCCTTTGTTCTTCCCTTATGGAATAAGGGAGAAACAAAATGAAGGTTTGAAATTTTTATCAAGTTTCGTGATGAGATACTTAACATGTGAGGTACAAAAAAAAGTGGTTTAACAGTGAACAGTGCAAGTTCGAGATGAGATATTTTAACGTGTGGACTAACACACAAAAAAACAAATTTGTGGATTTTTAACCTCCACGAATATTTTTAGCTCACGTGTTAAAGGGTTTTATCATGAAACTTTATACACATAGAGAATACATCCTATGTATATGTGGAAATGTTCTCAGAATTTTTTGAAATTTTAAAATTTGACTGTCGAAATTATCAAAAAAAGAAGCGGGTAAATTTTTTGCCACTCTAGATTTTGACATTTCACTTTTGCCACTCTTAGCTTTTGACAATTATCACAATTGTCATTCCGTGGCAAAAGCAAAATAATTTTATTTCATTTTTTGACACTATTAGCTTTTGAAATGTATGAAAATTGCCACTTTGAAAATTTTGCTTTTGCCACGGGAATGGCAATTGTGATAATTGTCAACAACTAAGAGTGGAAAAAGTGAAATGTCAAAATCTAGAGTGGCAAAAGTGAAATTTTTTTGACGTCTCTTGATGAAAATCCTGATCTGACCTTTAGTGGATTGATGACAATGACGACATAGACACGTTGTTTCCTTGTTGAAGGCCTTGCGTTGAGGACCTTTTTCGATGCCTGGTGTTGTTCAAGAAATAGGAGGTTGGAGTTGCAAATTATTGTTGAAGCCATAATGTTTTCTTTTCCTTTTTCTCTTCTCTCTCTCTTTTTATGTTCTTTTTTTAGTGTGTGCCTCCTCAGCATCCCTTTGACGTATTTTTGTTGCCAACTCCGGTGTCCTATACATTATCTTGATGCATTAATGAAAGGGTTATCTATATAAAAGAAATGCTAATTCATAATTGAAAATTTACAGGTACTTGAAAGTTGGAGCAATAGGTTGGAGAAATCACAGAGACAACAAGTAAGAGTATGCACTGAGATAGCATTACAGTGCACTGAACGCAGTCCTAAGAGAAGGCCAACTAGTACGCAATATGTAGTTGATAGGCTTACTGAAACAGAAAACACGGGAACAATGGTATGTTTAAAATTTAAGCTTTTGTGTTTTCCCTTTACTTTTGTTGTTGGTTGCTCGTAACTTTTGGATGAGGTCAAGTTAGTTATGCAAACGAAAAATATTTACCTTGTTATAGAATTCCTTGACCAAATTTGATACATCCATATGGAGTATCCACCGAGAAGTTAACTCTGCAATATTCGCTTCACATGAGTTGTTGTTCCGCAGGATCTACTTGACGTCTACCTTGTCGAGCTTCACTTCCCCGTCGAACCCGACACAGATGAACACGCAGTATTCAGGCTTATGAAGAAGAGCACCAAGCCTTGGCGTTGCTTCGCAAGTCTCCCAGTATATGGAATTGTGCCTCCCAAGTCCACTACTTACACTCTCGTTGTTACAGCACAACAACAAGAGAGGCTACCAGAAGAAACGGAGTACGATCTGATCCTGCAGAGTAGTCTATCAGGGGATAAAAGCATCCCTACTTTGAGGGACCAATCTAAGTATGACAAGTTTTTCGACGAAGCTAAAGAGTCAGGGAATGCAGTGTGTGAGGTGATGTTGAAAACTGTTTTTGCTTCGCAAGGACCGACAACATCAGAGGTCAGTCATTTTTTAATCAATACAATTCGGAATATTTACCATTCGAACAAGATGTAATGTCCCTCTCTGCACATGGTCTAAGAGCTAAGCTACTGGAATTATGCTATTGTACCCTGATATATCTTTTTGTTATCTTCCCTTTCATGCATTTGCTTTACTGATCTTATTAATTGGTACTACATGCGATGCAGCCGACAATCTCAAGAAGACTAAAGGTACAGAGTTCTCTTTTTGCCTGCATACATGCTCCAATTTTGAGCTAGTTTTTTCTTTCTAATGCTGACCCTGTCTTCTGTTGGATCAGGATCAATGGATCATATCCCTGAAGAATACTCATGGCATGCTGTGCTCCCTTGATGCACAGACCACCGAGCCATGGTGAGTGCATGGCATATATAATATGGGCACCAGAATAATTCCCTCCGTTCAAATGAATCTGGATTATGATAAATATCTTATTGTCACACAGCATTGTAACAAGTCATCAGCACGGAGATGTTTGCGTATGGAACTATGACCCGCAGGCAAGTTAATGCATGCTATCTTCTATATTAAATACTACCATGTGCTTGCAGTAGTATCACACACATTATTTTTGGCGATTACTGAAGTTTATTGTCATCGAAGAAGGGTGATGTTTTTCCTTTTGGTGATACCGGATGGTACCGGCTGTAACGATATATTTTCCCATGACGGTTTTCCGATTACTGTTGCCAAATGCATATCACACAAAAGCTCAATTTGTATTAGCAAATGAAAACTCGGTCTGCATTCAACTGACACTGTCATTTATATTTACCGGCAGAGACGGACAGATTCATTTAATGTCTCAAAGGAGTCAATCATGCCTTCTTACTCATTGTCTAATAAAGGCAAGCATATCTTTCTGGCTCCTCTGTTTACCAAGTTCCCTAATTTCCCATCATCATACACTGCATGCTAATACGACGATCACTCTTCTCAATACAGTTCATTCTGTTAAGGTTATCTCAAGAAAGAAATGGTTTGTGGCTGGGACATCTGATGGTGTGATCCATGTGTACAATTACGACAACAAAATACAAAAACTCAGGAGTTTCAGAGCCGCCAGTGATTGCTTCATCACATCAATGGCCGTCCATCCAACCCATCCATATGTATTGTCATCGGCTCATCGTGATATGAAGCTCTGGGACTGGGACAACGGCTGGGACTGCACACAATCATTCGTGCAGGAACATTCCGATACTATACAGCAAGTCGCATTTAACCCAGTGGACTCCAATATCTTTGCAAGTGCTTCAGATGATCACACAGTAAAGGTATATATGGGTTTCTCCTTTTTGCCAACTGATCAGTTTGGCTCCAGTAGCTTAATTGTTGGCATGTACACCGTATGATAGAGGGACTTGGAGAATAATAATTCTCTCGGAATCCAAAAACCTTTAATTGCAATTCGTATACCTGATTTTCAGGTTTGGAGCATCGATTCTCCTGAATCAAAATATACTTTGTCTGGGCATCAGGACAAAGTGAACTGTCTCAATTTCTTCACATGTAATGATCGACAATATTTGATTACTGGCTCTGATGACCACACAGCTAAGGTATGCCATTATCATTGACAAATACAATGGTATCATACGAGTGTAACATTGCTAATAATAGTGTGTGCGCTTTTGTTGTCCAACAGATATGGGACATGGAGGAAAAGGCTTGTGTTCATACTATGCAAGCTTTCGTGTCTCCAGTAATTTCTGTCATGGCCTTTCCCGACAGCTCATATCTAATTACAGGTTCAAGTGATGGCTCTGTTCATTTCTGGAGCTCCAGTGAATTCAGGTATCATATTCAGGAACATGTGTCAGTTAACACCCTCATGACTTAATATGGTATTAGATGTATATATATTGTGTAGCAGCTTTTTTGCACATATTCACTTTTTTCATACGACTTTCGGGTCAGGTTCCACTATCAAACAATACAACATCAAAGAAACAAAAACAGGCTCAAACGTGCTTTTGCCAATGCTCACACAACCCAAACCTTCCAGCTGCTACACAAAACGAAAGAAATTTAGCCTTACGAACCATGTTTACTTTGCTCTCACCTCTGCTCCTTACTGATATTTTTGCTTTTCTTTTTTGCAAGTGATATCTGCATGGTTCCTAGGCTGGAGAGAATCATTAGCTTTGGCTCAGGTGGAGCTATTTGGGGTATCGGATGTTTCATGGGGTCAAGAAGGTAACCAACTTCACGTTATTTGTTTTCTTTTGTTGACGGACAACTGTTGGATCTCTGTCACATAGTAAAACACAATAGACTTTTGGCACCAAGAGAAAAAAAGAGAGTGAATTTGTAGGCTTCCTCGAAATAGGCTTTCGCCCTGCTATATATATATATATATAGCAACCACACGATACAACTGATAGTCCGATGCTGGGGCAGACAGCACAAGCAAGCCCAAAAGAAATAACAGAGAAAGAAAAAGAAACTAATGACAACAGAGTCAGGTCGACGAAAACGATGGTGACCCGCAACCGCTGCGCCCGCCGGAGAATTTCCACCACGCTCCTAGCACTTCGGACCGCCGCATACCAAGCAACACCTTCAGGAAGGAACGCGACGATGCCGACGCTCTTGCCCGGACAGGTCCTAGGGTTTCCCCCGGTACACGGAGGGGCGTGTGGAAGAGGTAAGCCCGGCGCCCTTCAGGAAGGACCGGTGGCGCCCGCGGGCGTCACCGCGTCGGTGCCGGCCAAGACGACATGGATTTCTCCCGTCCGCCACACAACCACTGCCCCGACCGCTCCGTCGCACTCCACCAATCTTGCCGCCCACCAACATGCGCCACCACGGTCTTTAGATCACCACCGCCGTCTCACCATGGAAAGAGAAGTGAGGCCGACGGATCCGAGAGGGGACAGCCGGGAACAAGGAGCGGCAAACATCAGCAGCCACGCGGGAGGGGACAACCTCCACCGCCCTTGGCGGTCACCGGCCGGACGCAGCAATAGGAGCACACCAGGCCCACGGCCCGGCCGAGCCAGAAAGAACTCGTGAAGCTCCCGTCACCATGCTGCAGTTAGCACGCCACCGTCTCCGCAACCCCCCGCACGAGCCGCACCTCCGTCTGTCGAAGCCGTCGCACACGACCAAGCGGCGAAGCGAAACCAACGAGGCCGAGAGGAGACAACCGGGAACGATGAGCGGCAGAATCGGCAGCGACGCGGGAGGGGACGACCTCCACCGCCCATGGCGGTCACCGGCCGGACGCAGCAAGGAGAGCACACCTGGCCCACGGCCAGGCCGAGCCAGATAGGGCTCGTGAAGCTCCCATCGCCGCGCTGCAGTGCGCGTGCCTCCGTCTCCGCAACCCCCCGCAAGAGCTGCTCCTCCGTCCGTCGGTGCCGCCGGCAGGCCCGCCCAGACCCAGATGGGGCCCAAAAGGGCCCAGATCTGGGCCAGAAGGGCGCCGCCGCCTGTCGCCGCGCCAGCCCACAGCCAAGTGGCTGCGCCACCGCCTCCTCACCATCCGGCGCAGCGCTGCCGCCGGAACCACCGCTGCCCGAGGAACACCACCGTACACCCGCGATGGGGAAGGAAGAGCACCCGCAGCACCACCGGAGGACCGAAGCCGCGCCCCCGCCACCACCACGGGGCACAGCCGCCGCAGGCCAAGCCCCCATCCACCGCCGTAGCACCGCAGTGCGCCGCCGACCGGAGAAGGAGCCGCCCCGCCGCCGGACCCTGTGCACGCCCGACGCCACCGCCTAGGGAGGGGGCCCCGCGCCCACCAGCACCAAGACGTGGAGGAGAGGTCCCCCGCCGCCAGCCACCGCGAGGGGCTTCGCCCTGGCGGTCCCGGCCAGCGGCGGAGGCGGGAGGAGGAAGGGGAGGGCGCCCGCGGCGGGATCTGGCGCCGCCGCCCGAGCCGCCCGCGGGGGGGACGGCGCGGGGGCAATGGGGCGTATGCAATCTCAGATCGTAACTAAAAAATGCTCTGGTTAGTAGGCTAATCCACTGGTTAAGTTCATATGAGATTTGAACAGGGCTTACAAAAATTCTGATTGAATAAGGATTGACAATGTTGTAGTTTGTTCGAATAGGATGTTTTTTTTTCTTGATGAAAGATACTTAATCTTCAACCTCTGCATCGTATAAGCGTGAGCTCTGCCTTTTTTATAGGATGTGCTACACCTTTTAATATAATTATCATTTCTTGTGATGCCAAACGTGTAATAGTACTTAATAACTTTATCTTTTAGGATTGTGATCGGGCAAGAGTACACGGTGTCAATCATGGCCATTGACAATGAAGAAGAGCCATTTGCTAGCGAGGAGAGCAATGAAAAGTCCATATGACCGGCGTACCAGGAAATGGACAACTTTCAGGCGAACTAAGGTCAATCGAAGACTTCTGAGCAGATGCACGTTTATGGAGTGAACTCTGGTTTACGTATTTGATTTGGCACTGGATTTTAGTATTTGGCGCGCATCCGGGGTTATGTTTTGGTGAACTGTATGTCGAAACGTAGTGCAGATTTATTCGGGGATAATTTTGCTTTCTGCCCAGGGGAGGTGCAGAGTGACTGTCTGATAAACGAGCACTTTTAAGATGGTTCCACTTACTCCTTATGAGTTAAAAGTAGTTTTTTATCATAATTAGCCGTCCATTGATCAAGGATAAGTTTAATTTGACCATACTATCTTTTTACTTGCTTATGACAAGTTTTGGTTGTCTGTTATGGAAAGAGATGTCTTATCGGAAAGCAAGTTTTGTGTTCAGTTTAATTAATACCTGGTTCAACAAGCACAGTAGACTTCAGCTAATTTGTAAATCCATCCTGACAAATCCCGTGCTACGCATTCTATAGGAATAATGGATATATAATCTAGGTTTAGCTAATCAGTAGAGCGATACATTAAGTTGATACGGGAAAAGCATCCGTACCTCGCCGGTATGCGCTCAAATTTGCATCCAGTTCAGCCTGAACTTTAGCCGCATTCAGAGCATGTGGGCAGGGCTCATGCTCGCGATGACCGTGTGGGTCGTGGTCGCGGGCGCGTCGTCGTCTACCAGGAGGGCGCGCCGCGCGCAGCTGTCGTAGGGGGTTGACCCGCGCGTCGCATGGTTCAGGGAGTGGAGCTGGCGCCGGGCGGAGGGCGCCGCCGGCAGCAGGTGTTGGCGGAAGCGGTCAGGAGCAGGGGGCGCGCTGCCGGAGGAAGATGATGGCGGCCGCGGCCGGGAGAAGGGGCGCACAGCCGGCAGCAGATGGTGGCGGGTTGGCGGCTGCGGACCGGAGCAGGGGCAGATTTGTTGAGGCGGGAGGTGCGGTGGCTGCTTTTTTTTTAATGGAACACACTTGCATTCCTCTTACATATCATTGCTTTTTTTTTAACCGGGCATATAACCCCTTTCCATTACTTTGACATAACGGAAAGAGTTAATTACACTATCCATACATAAACTTACAGCGCGGGAACAATTTCATACAAAAACTTGCAAAATAACTCAACTGGGCCCTAAACTTGCTTTGCGGGAACAAAATGATACAAATTAATCTGAAACTTGCCACGTCGGATGACACGTCAGCCGGAGCATTTACCCCACGTCCAAGATAATTTACAGGAAACCCCCTATTGTATGCTGAAATAGATCCCCGTGTAGCCCGTCCAAATCCCCTCGCCCTCTCTCTATTCGCTTCACAACAGCCAAACCCCTAGCCACTCTCCTCTTTTCTTCCCCGAAAATCCACTCTCGACTGAGTCCAACAAACATGGAGAAGAGTCGTTGGTGCCCAACCCCTCTTGGCGCCATGATGCGGTGTCCTCGTCGGCAGACTACCAACCCCTTCTTATGAGCGCACGGCTCATGGGCGGCGACGGTGGCGGTCACAAGGGTGGCTGGGTCGACGACTATAGTGAAGAATGGAGGGTGACATATGAGCTTCACTTCGGCCCAAAAAACGGATGTGCTTTTCCATTCGTAATTCCTGATGTTGTTCTGCGGTATGTGATCCTTTAGCATAACACAACAAATTTTGATGTTGTGCGTAGTTTTTTGATGCCGTTCTGCAGTATGAAACCTGTTTTTGGAATGTGTACGGAAGGATTGGATGCTGGGAGTAGGTTTATAATCTGTTCATCTGAAAATGACAGCCAAACAATCGTTTTCAGTAAACACTGTGAACCCCTTGGACACATCGCCTACACTTTCATCTAATGATGCTCGATTACCAACCATATGTACCAAAGAAGAACCACACGCGGGCGGAAATACTACCGATCAAGTACGACCAAAACCCTAGCCATGAGTGGACCGAAACAGGGGACCAATCAAACACAGGAGAAGCGGTATACATACCGTAATCCGGCAGAAACTCGCCAATGCCATGAGGACGCGGCCCCATCAAGCGTTGATCTCGTTGACGGCGACCAACTAGGCAGCGTCGCCTTAGGGGCCGATGGGAAACAGAAAAAGGAAGGGGTCGATTAGATACAGAAAGACAGAGAGGCGAAGGGGTTTGTGCTGGGACTATGGTGTAAATGGAAGAATTTGCATTACCTCAAGTGTCGTTTTCAAATTTTCTACTCCCATCTCTCTCTGAGGACAACGGGTTGGATTATTGGTCTACTTGGGGTAGTTTGTGCGCAATACAAAAGCGACCGGCGCGTGCCTCTCATTCGGTGTCTCAACCGACGTGGCATGTTTCAGGCTAATTGTTGGGGAACGCAGTAATTTCAAAAAATTTCCTACGCACACGCAAGATCATGGTGATGCACAGCAACGAGAGGGGAGAGTGTTGTCTACGTACCAACGCAGACCGACTGCGGAAGCGATCACACAACGTAGAGGAAGTAGTCGTACGTCTTCTTCCGATCCGACCGATCTAAGCACCGTTACTCCGGCACCTCCGAGTTCTTAGCACACGTTCAGCTCGATGACGATCCCCGGGCTCCGATCCAGCAAAGCTTCGGGGAGGAGTTCCGCCAGCACGACGGTGTGGTGACGATCTTGATGTACTACCGACGCAGGGCTTCGCCTAAGCACTGTAACGGTATGATCGAGGTGGAATTTGGTGGCAGGGGCACCGCACACGGCTAAGGAACGATCTCAAGGATCAATTGTGTGTCCATGGGGTGCCCCCTGCCCCCGTATATAAAGGAGCAGGGGGAGGGGGTCGGCCGGCTAGGGAGAGGGCTTGGGAGGAGTCCTACTCCCACCGGGAGTAGGACTTCCCCCCTCAATCCTATTCCAATTAGGACTCAAGGGGGGAAAGAGAGAGAGGGGGGCCGGCCCACTTCTCCTAGTCCTACTAGGACTTGGGGAAGGGGGAGGGCGCCGGCCAGCTATGGGCTGCCCCCTTTCTCTTTTCCACTAAGGCCCAATAGGCCCATTTGCCTCCCGGGGGGTTCCGGTAACCCTCCCGGTATTCCGGTAAAATCCCGATTTCACCCGGAACACTTCCGGTGTCCAAACATAGGCTTCCAATATATCAATCTTTACGTCTCGACCATTTCGAGACTCCTCGTCATGTCCGTGATCACATCCGGGACTCCGAACAACCTTCGGTACATCAAAATGCATAAACTTATAATAACTGTCATCGTAACGTTAAGCGTGCGGACCCTACGGTTCGAGAACAATGTAGACATGACCGAGACACGTCTCCGGTCAATAACCAATAGCGGGACCTGGATGCCCATATTGGCTCCTACATATTCTACGAATATCTTTATCGGTCAGACCGCATAACAACATACGTTGTTCCCTTTGTCATCGGTATGTTACTTGCCCGAGATTCGATCGTCGGTATCCAATACCTAGTTCAATCTCGTTACTGGCAAGTCTCTTTACTCGTTCCGTAATACATCATATCACAACTAACATATTAGTTGTAGTGCTTGCAAGGCTTATGTGATGTGCATTACCGAGAGGGCCTAGAGATACCTCTCCGACAATCGGAGTGACAAACCCTAATCTCGAAATACGCCAACCCAACATCTACCATTGGAGACACCTGTAGTACTCCTTTATAATCACCCAGTTACGTTGTGACGTTTGGTAGTACCCAAAGTGTTCCTCCGGTAAACGGGAGTTGCATAATCTCATAGTTATAGGAACATGTATAAGTCATGAAGAAAGCAATAGCAACATACTAAACGATCGGGTGCTAAGCTAATGGAATGGGTCATGTCAATCAGATCATTCTACTAATGATGTGACCTCGTTAATCAAATAACAACTCTTTGTTCATGGTTAGGAAACATAACCATCTTTGATTAACGAGCTAGTCAAGTAGAGGCATACTAGTGACACTCTGTTGGTCTATGTATTCACACATGTATTATGTTTCCGGTTAATACAATTCTAGCATGAATAATAAACATTTATCATGATATAAGGAAATAAATAATAACTTTATTATTGCCTCTAGGGCATATTTCCTTCAGTCTCCCACTTGCACTAGAGTCAATAATCTAGATTACACTGTAATGATTCTAACACCCATGGAGCCTTGGTGCTGATCATGTTTTGCTCGTGGAAGAGGCTTAGTTAACGGGTCTGCAACATTCAGATCCGTATGTATCTTGCAAATCTCTATGTCTCCCACTTGGACTAAATCCCGGATGGAGTTGAAGCGTCTCTTGATGTGTTTGGTTCTTTTGTGAAATCTGGATTCCTTTGCCAAGGCAATTGCACCAGTATTGTCACAGAAGATTTTCATTGGACCCGATGCACTAGGTATGACACCTAGATCGGATATGAACTCCTTCATCCAGACTCCTTCGTTTGCTGCTTCCGAAGCAGCTATGTACTCCGCTTCACATGTAGATCCCGCTACGACGCTTTGTTTAGAACTGCACCAACTGACAGCTCCACCGTTTAAAGTAAACACGTATCCGGTTTGCGATTTAGAATCGTCCGGATCAGTGTCAAAGCTTGCATCAACGTAACCTTTTACGGTGAGCTCTTTGTCACCTCCATATACGAGAAACATATCCTTAGTCCTTTTCAGGTATTTCAGGATGTTCTTGACCGCTGTCCAGTGATCCATTCCTGGATTACTTTGGTACCTCCCTGCTAAACTTATAGCAAGGCACACATCAGGTCTGGTACACAGCATTGCATACATGATAGAGCCTATGGCTGAAGCATAGGGAACATCTTTCATTTTCTCTCTATCTTTTGCAGTGGTCGGGCATTGAGTTTTACTCAACTTCACACCTTGTAGCACAGGCAAGAACCCTTTCTTTGCTTGATCCATTTTGAACTTCTTCAAAATTTTGTCAAGGTATGTGCATTGTGAAAGTCCAATTAAACGTTTTGATCTATCTCTATAGATCTTTATGCCTAATATGTAAGCAGCTTCCCCGAGGTCTTTCATCGAAAAACTTTTATTCAAGTATCCCTTTATGCTATCCAGAAATTCTATATCATTTCCAATCAGCAATATGTCATCCACATATAGTATTAGAAATGCTATAGAGCTCCCACTCACTTTCTTGTAGATACAGGCTTCTCCAAAAGTCTGTATAAAGCCAAATGCTTTGATCACACTATCAAAGCGTTTATTCCAGCTCCGAGATGCTTGCACCAGTCCATAAATGGATCGCTGCAGTTTGCATACTTTGTTAGCTCCCTTTGGATCGACAAAACCTTCTGGTTGCATCATATACAACTCTTCTTCCAGAAATCCATTCAGGAATGCAGTTTTGACATCCATCTGCCATATTTCATAATCATGAAATGCGGCAATTGCTAACATAATTCTGACGGACTTAAGCATTGCTACGGGTGAGAAGGTCTCATCGTAGTCAACCCCTTGAACTTGTCGAAAACCTTTCGCGACAAGTCGAGCTTTATAGACAGTAATATTACCGTCAGCGTCAGTCTTCTTCTTGAAGATCCATTTATTCTCAATTGCTTGCCGATCATCGGGCAAGTCAACCAAAGTCCATACTTTGTTTTCATACATGGATCCCATCTCAGATTTCATGGCTTCAAGCCACTTTGCGGAATCTGGGCTCACCATCGCTTCTTCATAGTTCGTAGGTTCATCATGATCTAGTAGCATGACTTCCAGAACTGGATTACCGTACCACTCTGGTGCGGTTCTCACTCTGGTTGATCTACGTGGTTCAGTAGTATCTTGTCCTAAAGCTTCATGATCATCATCGTTAGCTTCCTCACTGATTGGTATAGGTGTCGCAGAAACAGTTTTCTGTGATGTACTATTTTCCAATAAGGGAGTAGGTAAAGTTACCTCGTCAAGTTCTACTTTCCTCCCACTCACTTCTTTCGAGAGAAACTCCTTCTCTAGAAAGTTTCCGAATTTAGCAACAAAAGTCTTGCCTTCGGATCTGTGATAGAAGGTGTATCCAATAGTTTCCTTTGGATATCCTATGAAGACACATTTCTTCGATTTGGGTTCGAGCTTATCAGGTTGAAGCTTTTTCACATAAGCATCGCAGCCCCAAACTTTAAGAAACGACAACTTTGGTTTCTTGCCAAACCATAGTTCATAAGGCGTCGTCTCAACGGATTTTGATGGTGCCCTATTTAACGTGAATGCGGCCGTCTCTAAAACATAACCCCAAAACGATAGCGGTAAATCAGTAAGAGACATCATAGATCGCACCATATCTAGTAAAGTACGATTACGACGTTCGGACACACCATTACGCTGTGGTGTTCCGGGTGGCGTGAGTTGCGAAACTATTCCACAATTTTTCAAATGTACACCAAACTCGTAACTCAAATATTCTCCTCCACGATCAGATCGTAGAAACTTTATTTTCTTGTTACGATGATTTTCAACCTCACTCTGAAATTCCTTGAACTTTTCAAATGTTTCAGACTTATGTTTCATTAAGTAGATATACCCATATCTGCTTAAATCATCTGTGAAGGTGAGAAAATAACGATATCCGCCACGAGCCTCAATATTCATCGGACCACATACATCGGTATGTATGATTTCCAATAAATCTGTTGCTCTCTCCATAGTACCGGAGAACGGTGTTTTAGTCATCTTGCCTATGAGGCACGGTTCGCAAGTACCAAGTGATTCATAATCAAGTGGTTCTAAAAGCCCATCAGTATGGAGTTTCTTCATGCGCTTTACACCGATATGACCTAAACGGCAGTGCCACAAATAAGTTGCACTATCATTATTAACTTTGCATTTTTGGCTTCTACATTATGAATATGTGTATCACTACTATCGAGATTCAACAAAAATAGACCACTCTTCAAAGGTGCATGACCATAAAAGATATTATTCATATAAATAGAACAACCATTATTCTCTGATTTAAATGAATAACCGTCTCGCATCAAACAAGATCCAGATATAATGTTCATGCTCAACGCTGGCACCAAATAACAATTATTTAGGTCTAATATTAATCCCGAAGGTAGATGTAGAGGTAGCGTGCCGACCGCGATCACATCGACTTTGGAACCGTTTCCCACGCGCATCGTCACCTCGTCCTTTGCTAGTGTCCGCTTATTCTGTAGTCCCTGTTTCGAGTTGCAAATATTAGCAACAGAACCGGTATCAAATACCCAGGTGCTACTGCGAGCATTAGTAAGGTACACATCAATAACATGTATATCATATATACCTTTGTTCACCTTGCCATCCTTCTTATCCGCCAAATACTTGGGGCAGTTCCGCTTCCAGTGACCAGTCTGCTTGCAGTAGAAGCACTCAGTTTCAGGCTTAGGTCCAGACTTGGGTTTCTTCTCCTGAGCAGCAACTTGCTGGCTGTTCTTCTTGAAGTTTCCCTTCTTCTTCCCTTTGCCCTTTTTCTTGAAACTAGTGGTTTTGCTAACCATCAACACTTGATGCTCCTTTTTAATTTCTACCTCCGCAGCTTTCAGCATTGCGAAGAGCTCGGGAATAGTCTTGTTCATCCCTTGCATGTTATAGTTCATCACGAAGCTCTTGTAGCTTGGTGGCAGTGATTGGAGAATTCTGTCAATGACGCAATCATCTGGAAGATTAACTCCCATCTGAATCAAGTGATTATTATACCCAGACATTTTGAGTATATGCTCACTGACAGAACTGTTCTCCTCCATCTTGCAGCTATAGAACTTATTGGAGACTTCATATCTCTCAATTCGGGCATTTGCTTGAAATATTAACTTCAACTCCTGGAACATCTCATATGCTCCATGACGTTCAAAACGTCGTTGAAGTCCCGATTCTAAGCCGTAAAGCATGGCACACTGAACTATCGAGTAGTCATCAGCTTTGCTCTGCCAGATGTTCATAACATCTGGCGTTGCTCCAGCAGCAGGCCTGTCACCCAGCGGTGCTTCCAGGACGTAATTCTTCTGTGCAGCAATGAGGATAATCCTCAGGTTACGGACCCAGTCCGTGTAATTGCTACCATCATCTTTCAACTTTGCTTTCTCAAGGAACGCATTAAAATTCAACGGAACAACAGCACGAGCCATCTATCTACAATCAACATAAGCAAGCAAGATACTATCAGGTACTAAGTTCATGATAAGTTTAAGTTCAGTTAATCAAATTACTTAGGAACTCCCACTTAGATAGACATCCCTCTAATCTTCTAAGTGATCACGTGATCCAAATCAACTAAACCATAACCGATCATCACGTGAGATGGAGTAGTTTTCAATGGTGAACATCAATATGTTGATCATATCTACTATATGATTCACGCTCGACCTTTCGGTCTCCGTGTTCCGAGGCCATATCTGTATATGCTTGGCTCGTCAAGTATAACCTGAGTATTCTGCGTGTGCAACTGTTTTGCACCCGTTGTATTTGAACGTAGAGCCTATCACACCCGATCATCACGTGGTGTCTCAGCACGAAGAACTTTTGCAACGGTGCATACTCAGGGAGAACACTTCTTGATAATTTAGTGAGAGATCATCTTATAATGCTACCGTCAATCAAAGCAAGATAAGATGCATAAAAGGATAAACATCACATGCAATCAATATAAGTGATATGATATGGCCATCATCTTCTTGTGCTTGTGATCTCCATCTCCGAAACACCGTCATGATCACCATCGTCACCGGCGCGACACCTTGATCTCCATCGTAGCATCATTGTCGTCTCGCCAATCTTATGCTTCCACGACTATCACTACCGCTTAGTAATAAAGTAAAGCATTACATCGCGATTGCATTGCATACAATAAAGCGACAACCATATGGCTCCTGCCGGTTGCCGATAACTCGGTTACAAAACATGATCATCTCATACAATAAAATCAGCATCATGCCTTGACCATATCACATCACAACATGCCCTGCAAAAACAAGTTAGACGTCCTCTACTTTGTTGTTGCAAGTTTTACGTGGCTGCTACGGGCTTAAGTAAGAACTCATCTCACCTATGCATCAAAACCACAACGATAGTTCGTCAAATAGACTCCGTTTTAACCTTCTCAAGGACCGGGCGTAGTCACACTTGGTTCAACTAAAGTTGGAGAGACAGTCTTCCGCAAGCCATCTGTGTGCAAAGCACGTCGAGGGAACCGGTCTCGCATAAGAGTATGCGTAAGGTTGGTCCGGATCGTCTCAACCAACAATACCGCCGAACCAAAGTATGACATGCTGGTAGGCAGTATGACTTGTATCGCCCACAACTCACTTGTGTTCTACTCGTGCATATAACATCAAACCATAAAACCTAGGCTCTGATACCACTGTTGGGGAACGCAGTAATTTCAAAAAATTTCCTACGCACACGCAAGATCATGGTGATGCACAGCAACGAGAGGGGAGAGTGTTGTCTACGTACCAACGCAGACCGACTGCGGAAGCGATCACACAACGTAGAGGAAGTAGTCGTACGTCTTCTTCCGATCCGACCGATCTAAGCACCGTTACTCCGGCACCTCCGAGTTCTTAGCACACGTTCAGCTCGATGACGATCCCCGGGCTCCGATCCAGCAAAGCTTTGGGGAGGAGTTCTGCCAGCACGACGGTGTGGTGACGATCTTGATGTACTACCGACGCAGGGCTTCGCCTAAGCACTGTAACGGTATGATCGAGGTGGAATTTGGTGGCAGGGGGCACCGCACACGGCTAAGGAACGATCTCAAGGATCAATTGTGTGTCCATGGGGTGCCCCCTGCCCCCGTATATAAAGGAGCAGGGGGAGGGGGTCGGCCGGCTAGGGAGAGGGCTTGGGAGGAGTCCTACTCCCACCGGGAGTAGGACTTCCCCCCTCAATCCTATTCCAATTAGGACTCAAGGGGGGAAAGAGAGAGAGGGGGCCGGCCCACTTCTCCTAGTCCTACTAGGACTTGGGGAAGGGGGAGGGCGCCGGCCAGCTATGGGCTGCCCCCTTTCTCTTTTCCACTAAGGCCCAATAGGCCCATTTGCCTCCCGGGGGGTTCCGGTAACCCTCCCGGTATTCCGGTAAAATCCCGATTTCACCCGGAACACTTCCGGTGTCCAAACATAGGCTTCCAATATATCAATCTTTACGTCTCGACCATTTCGAGACTCCTCGTCATGTCCGTGATCACATCCGGGACTCCGAACAACCTTCGGTACATCAAAATGCATAAACTTATAATAACTGTCATCGTAACGTTAAGCGTGCGGACCCTACGGTTCGAGAACAATGTAGACATGACCGAGACACGTCTCCGGTCAATAACCAATAGCGGGACCTGGATGCCCATATTGGCTTCTACATATTCTACGAATATCTTTATCGGTCAGACCGCATAACAACATACGTTGTTCCCTTTGTCATCGGTATGTTACTTGCCCGAGATTCGATCGTCGGTATCCAATACCTAGTTCAATCTCGTTACTGGCAAGTCTCTTTACTCGTTCCGTAATACATCATCTCACAACTAACATATTAGTTGTAGTGCTTGCAAGGCTTATGTGATGTGCATTACCGAGAGGGCCCAGAGATACCTCTCCGACAATCGGAGTGACAAACCCTAATCTCGAAATACGCCAACCCAACATCTACCATTGGAGACACCTGTAGTACTCCTTTATAATCACCCAGTTACGTTGTGACGTTTGGTAGTACCCAAAGTGTTCCTCCGGTAAACGGGAGTTGCATAATCTCATAGTTATAGGAACATGTATAAGTCATGAAGAAAGCAATAGCAACATACTAAACGATCGGGTGCTAAGCTAATGGAATGGGTCATGTCAATCAGATCATTCTACTAATGATGTGACCTCGTTAATCAAATAACAACTCTTTGTTCATGGTTAGGAAACATAACCATCTTTGATTAACGAGCTAGTCAAGTAGAGGCATACTAGTGACACTCTGTTGGTCTATGTATTCACACATGTATTATGTTTCCGGTTAATACAATTCTAGCATGAATAATAAACATTTATCATGATATAAGGAAATAAATAATAACTTTATTATTGCCTCTAGGGCATATTTCCTTCACTAATTTGTATCAATTTGTTCCCGCAAAGTAAGTTTAGGGGCCCAATTGAGTCATTTTACAAGTTTTTGTATGAAATTGTATCCGCCTCGCAAGTTTATGTATGAATAGTGTAATTAACTCTAAGGAAATACAGAGTTTCGAAACTGAAGCTACCAAGGAAACTGGAAAGGGGAAAGCGAGTTCAGAGCATCCTTGGGAAACCCACTATAAGCACCCATCATCGAGCAGCTTACCATGGGGCAAAAACCCAAGGACACCCAAAAACGCAAACTAGACCTAAACCAGGAGTGTTCAACAATTTTTAGGATGCCAAAAGGCTCACGCAGGAGCGACACCACAAACTCACACAGGAGCAAGCGAGAGAGAGTAACTAAAATAAGCATGACGAAGGACCCTAAGACTATCAGCTCCACATCCTCACGACCCAGATTTTGCTGACCGCGTCCTATCAGATCAGTCATGTGCCTTCTCGCCTGAGGCCGCGCAGATCTTCATCATGTTTGATGCGTTGGCCCTGAGCATCTTGGCCCCCCGCTCCATCGCCTCCCGATCTTCTCCAGTCATCATACCTGCCCAATAAGACATGAAACCACATGCAGAGTAAATTGCTGCGAAAGGAGTCTGTAACTTTTTTCCCTCGAAGGTAGCCTGATTGCGACTGTTCCAAATTGCCCAATAGATGGCCGCAAGCCCAAATGTATAAAAAATTTCTCCATCTGGGAGGAAGACATAACACCAAGAGAAGTATTGCCATATATTGTTTGGGCACTTGTCCGTGCCAAAAACGCACCCCACCGTCCTCCAGATTACCCTGGCCACAGGACAAGTAAAAAACAAATGCATCGACATCTCTCTCCCCTTGCAGAAACAACATCTGGGGTTGCCTGCCCAACGTCTTTTGCTCATGACGTCCCTAGTCAGGATAGCATCCTGGAAGACTTGCCACATGAAAATTTGGATCTTTAAGGGGATTTTTGTTTGCCAAATCCACCTATAGTTACACCCTGATAAGTTTTTTCCAGGTGATTGTAGACCGACCTGGTCGTAAATTTTTTCTTTTTACCCAGAGTCCAAATAACTTGATCAGGTTCCTCGGATAGCACCCAGGAGTCAACTGTAGCTTTAAGCTCATTCCACTGGTCTAACAGCGGCGTGTGTAGTTGCCTTCGGAAGAAATCATCCCCCACACCATTTCTAAATTTCTCCACCGTGATTTCTTGCTTATTGCAAATGCTATATAGCATAGGATATTTTTGATCCATAGAAATTTCTTGATTCAAGGGATCTTTCCATACCCTAGCAAGATTGCCCGAATTCAGCACTACTTTCCTACCTGCTAGGTAGTATTCCTTTACCTTCATGATTGCCTTCCACATAGGGGAGTCACTAAATTTGCTTTTGATAGAGGTCACCATGTCTTTTTTCATATACTTTTCCCGGATCACCTCTTGCCACAACCCTTGTTGTGTTTCTAGCTTCCACCACCATTTGGTGAGAAGGCTAATATTCTGTTTATGGAGATCTTTCACTCCCAGGCCTCCTTTGCTTTTAGATCTACAAATTCTAGACCATTTAACTAAGTGGTATCTCTTGCGTCCCTCGTGTTCTTGCCAGAAAAAACGTTTACGATGTTTATCCAGCTTCTCAATGACCATCTGAGGAAGAAGAAACATGGACATATAGAAGTAAATGATACTAGTGAGAGAGGAGTTAAGGAGGATTAATCTTCCTCCCGAGGAGGCCCGTTGCCTATCCAAGTTTCACAGCATTGAAGAAATCTATCATCAGCAAAATTCCAGTGCAGGTTGCGAAGAGTGGAATAGCTGACCGGCACTCCCAAATATTTCATAGGGAAATGACCAATCTGACAGTTAAACAAATCTGCATAAAAGGCCACTGTATCGTCATCCCCTCCCACACACAAGGTTTCACTTTTCAAGAAGTTTATCTTTAGTCCAGACATAAGTTCGAAGATATATAGTAACAGTTTCAGGTTCACAGCTGCTTTTTTATCATGCTCGAGGCAGATGACTGTGTCATCAGCATATTGGAGAATGGCCACCCCATCTTTAACAAGATCTGGAGCCAACCCCGTGATAAGTTTCTCTTTTTGAGCATTACGGATCATCTTAGACAGCGCTTCAACAGCTAGGTTGAAAAGAAAAGGGAGTAGGGATCGCCCTAGCGCACCCCCTTGTGGCTCTGAAAATAAGGTCCTCTTTCATTATTCAACTTGACGCTGACAGTACCATTGTATAGGATGTTTTTGATCCAGCCGCACCAGGTTGCACCAAACCCTCGGCCGCGGTGACAATCTAGGAGGAATTCCCAATTGATTTTATCATAGGCTTTCTCAAAATCTAATTTCAAGACCACCCCCACTTTTTTCTTATGATGAGTATGATGAAGTATTTCATGCAAAGTGAGGATCCCGTCCATGATATTTCTATGCTTGATAAATGCATTCTGGTGCTTACTGATCAGAATATCAGCAAACATTGCCACCCGGTTATCTAAGACCTTGGTGATAAGCTGATATGGGCATCTCAGAAGACATATTGGACGATACTGCTGTATTTTCTTTGCTCCTTTCATCTTGGGAATTAGAGTAATAATGCCATAGTTCAGACGAGCTATGTCTAACTTGTTCGAATGGAAAGCTTCGAACAAGTGCATGATATCTTTTTTCACAAACTCCCAACAGTGCATATAGAATTCCGCTGGGATGTTATCCGGCCCTGGTGCTCAATTACATCCCATCCCGAACAAAGCTCTCTTCACCTCCTCCTCTATGAATTCACTAGTGAGCAAGATGTTATCCTCCTCACTAAGTTTTTCCTCTTCCGACCACGTATCAGCAGATAAGTGAAACATGTTGCCCCTAGCAGGGCCAAAAAGTTCTTTGTAGAACGAGGTTGCGTGTGCTAGTAGGTTCTGTGTACCCTCAATCACCACCTCCCCCGCAGCGAATGACGAATGAGTGAATAGTATTTTTTTTCTCTTCCTCCCATTTGCAACTCTATGGTAGAAGGCTATGTTTCGATCTCCTTTGAGCAACCAACGCTCATTGGAGTGTTGTAACCAAAACAACTCTTCCGTAATCAGGAGCTCGTTTAATTCTGCACACAAGGCAGTTCTCTCTTCATAAATTTCTAGACCAAGGGGGCCATTTTCTTCCATCTTTTCTATTCTCTCCAGTTCTTATTTAATGTACTTTTTCCTTTTCCTAGCATGCCCAAAGGAGTGAGCCCCCCATCCTTTGAAATATTTTTTGATACGCTTTAGCTTTATGTTTAAGATGTCGATGGGATCTTCAAACTTTACAGGCTGTTCCCAAATCTTTTTTGCTTTGATATAAAAATCTTCATTTTTAAGCCAGCTTAGTTCAAATCTGAACTCTCGAACATGGAAGGGGTTGGTTTTCACAACATCAGTGGCCAGAAGCAAGGGATTGTGGTCCGAAGTATCTCTTACCAATTTACGGACAGATACCAATGGGAATAGCTCTTCCCACTTGAAACTCATGAGGACTCTGTCTAATGTCTCCAAAGTAGGATGTTTCTGTTTATTGGACCAAGTGTATTTACCCCCTCCCATATGTATTTCTCTTAAATTCAGGGATTGTATGACATCATTAAATCTGTCAGTATAGTGAGAGTGTGTCAAATTTTTGTTCTTCTCCTCACTGCTGCGGAGGATATTGAAATCTCCACCCACTATATAGGGGACATGAATCTGGGAGCAAGTATAAGCTAATTCATTAAGGAATTCCTCTTTTCTATCATCTTGGGCCGCTCCATAAACCACTACAAGGGTCCACATACTCTTGTGTTTAACATCGTACAAGTTAGCTTGAAGAAGGAAGTTACCAGGTATCCAGGATACCACCTCTAGAGTTTCTTTCTTGATACCACAAAGGATACCGCCAGATTTGCCAATAGAAGGAGTCCAGTGCCAATTATATCTATCGAAAGGGTCCATCTTTCTTAAAGACTTATGGGAGAACTTTTTCTTCATAGTTTCCTGAAGGCCTATAAAATCTAGGGAATGATCTCTCATTAGGTCAGAGAAGTAGGTAGACATCCCTTTCTTCCCTGCTCCTCTGCAATTCCAGAAAATACCATTCATATTAAGGTGTTGTTTTTCCCTCTTCTGGTAATCCTACTAGGAGGCAGAGTAGGATTACCCTTTTTATCTAGCAAGGAGACATGATTTTTTTTGACTTCTGGTCACAGGTTTGGATATAACCACATTGACTTTTCTATCTCTTTTCTTTTTGGATTTAACCACTGTGAAATTCTCCTCATCTATATCGTTTTCATCACCCCATCTCAAACTAAGGGGAGTTTGGTCCCCTTTGGCATTAGTTAATATCATAGGATTCTCCGTATTCTTTCCATCCTCTTTCTTTTCTTCCTGAATGTCATTATGGTGATATCTTTCAAGTTCTCTAAGAACATCAATGCAAGCAAAATCTATATCAGGAATATTTACTCCCATTTTAACCGCTTTAAGAATTAATTCAGGATTAGATAGCGTATCAAAGGAGTTGGGACTATTGTGATTACCTTCTAGGTTTCTCTTTTTCATTGCTGCCATAGCCTTGTCGTCCATCCTTTCCGCTTTGTTCTGCACATTACGCAAGCTGAAGCGCAGATTTTCTTCGGTGACAAGAGGAGGAGTAGGAATCACCTCATCCTCCCCCCGCTTCGTCAGGTAGCTCAACTCTGTATGTACTGCCCCCACCCAACTTGCTTCGTTTGTATTCATTCACCTCATTCACCTGTGAACATGATCTCACAACATCAGAGTATAATTTTAGGCTACTCTTGAATATATGAGGAATAGATTCTTTTTCATTGTCAAGGTTACTTACACCATCCTCCCCCATGTCCTGTTCTTGGGCCATCGTATCAATCAACAAAGTGGTATGTAATGAATATCATCAGACTCAACGCTTTCCTGCGACTCTCGAATGATATCCTGTTTCTCTCCCTTGGACGTGGAAGGAGCCAGCCCAGGTCCGGGAGAGATACTGACCATCTCAGCTCTAGGAGCCGTCTGAATAGGACCATCTTTCCCCACATTTTGTTCAGGTTTCTGAGTAATCTCAACTGATTTTTTTCCTCTGTCAGGATCCCTAACCAAAACATGTTCTACTTCATAGAAGAAGTCATAGAAATGACCTCCAAGGACTGTCTCAGCAATGACAGGGATTTCATCCACATTCCTGCATCCCATTTTAACCCGAACTGA
Organism: Triticum monococcum; assembly: GCA_034509565.1. Lineage (NCBI taxonomy): Eukaryota > Viridiplantae > Streptophyta > Magnoliopsida > Poales > Poaceae > Triticum > Triticum monococcum. The sequence continues at coordinate 743,654,629 of CM067843.1, read as the reverse complement.
ACTTGGGCGACGTAAGGTAGCACCGTCAATCTCAAGTGGAACACCAACTAAAGATGTAACATAGGCTAGGTTTCTTTCACTTCACTTGTCCAGAGGAACATTACTGACTTTCACCCAGGGCACCTCCATAACCCCCTTGGCCCCCACAGCAGATGACCACTGTGTGGCGTGTATCACCGCACCACTTGTTTTGAGAGTGACTTTGCCCACATAGCAGATTTGAGCTACAACCCTGGGATTAGGAAATCTAACAACAAAAACTCCAAGGCCAATGGCATGAGCAGAGCAACGCCAGCCCATAGCCAATTAGTCACTAAGATCAAGCTCCATTTGACGGGTCGATGTTTCCCCTTCTACAATAGTAACAACGATGCTATTGGCCCTCTCCTTAACCTGCGAATCATGTATGAAATAGAAACCCTGCCCTTTAGACTGAAAGGCACACATAGGAGCAATGCAATCCCATGGCAAAAACTCTACGCAGACAGAAGCAAGATGACCTAGTTTATTGCAACGCTCATAGAAAGCTTGAGGGCAGCGTGCAGGAGGATGTTCAGGAGACTTGCAGATTGGACATAGGTCAAGATTCTTGGTAGGGTGCACCTGATTTTGTTTTCCATGAGGCCGCTGCTGTGGTGGATGAGTGCGCTGCTCTGCATTGGCGCCGCCCGAGCCCGACAGTGCCTGCGCCCCGGCACCGGCTGAGCCCGACGACATCTGCGCTTTCTGCACCCAGATCCCGCCGTCTTGGACCTCGCGGCGTCTCCCCGCCGCCTCCTCCCATCTGGATGTGTTGTCTTACATATCATTGCTGGACAGATCGCCAGCTACAGAGTTTAGTACAAACTCTGGGAGATGCCCCAGCCAAGTGACACACACTTCAGAATTTAACCTAGCACCGAAAGCCGCTAAACCATGTGCCACCAAATTACATGCTTGAGGGCAATTTACAACACACGCATCCGAAAATCCTACATGTAGCTGATACTTAATCTCTCTAAAAATGGACCCTAGTGCAGACAAATCATATTCTTCAGTAGATACAGCCTTCCTTAACTGAACTGAATCTGTCTCTAACATTACTTTGTCACAACCCATTTGGCTAGCAATATTTATAGCATATAACATAGCCATTGCTTCAGCTTGGAAAGCACCAGCCACCCATTCTAGTTTGCCTGCACCTGCAGCTAGAGCTTCACCCTTATCATTTCTAATAACCATGCCCCATCCTCCATCATTAGAATTACCATGAAAGGTTGCATCTGTGTTGATCTTGACCATTTGAGTTTTTGTTGTGGGGCTAGCATCCTTCCTTCATGTGCCTTCACGACATTCAAAAAGTGGTAGTCAATAGAAGAGCAAATCTCACTAAATGATTTTAAAACATTCCCTTTATTTGCATTGTTTCTCTCATGCCACCAGCGCAAAGTAATAAGCAAGTTTTTAACTTAATGTCCTCCCGCAGCTTAAAGATTTCTTCTAGGAAATTCAAAGCATCAACACAGGGAACTAGTTGCAGCCTGACATGCTCAAGTTGAGCCATTCTCCACACTTCTTTTACTTTCTTACACTTTATAAAACAGTGCCCCCCATCCTCATTCAATCTAAGACACATAGGGCATCGAGTGTCAACTTCCATACCTCTACTTTTTAGTTTTGTCCGAAGCGGTAAGCTATTTGTAGCAAGACGCCATAGGAAGTGAAGCACCTTGTTTGGGAGGGGCATCGACCATAGTTTTCGCCAATCAAATTCGTCCTCTCCTTCAGCTGCACTTGAAGTAGAGGTTAGACCTGAGCTAGATTCCCGGGCTGCACAGTCAATTGCAACTTTGTATGCAGATTTAACTGAGAATATACCTTTTTTATCATAGTGCCATGCCATGAAGTCCTCAATATGGTCTTGGACTGGGATCTGAAGGATAACTCTTGTATCTTCCGGAATGAACGTCTGCTTTACTAGTTCTTCGTCCCACTTGTTCGTGATTGGGTTAATTAGCTCATTGACTTTAATTATCAAGTTATTACCCTTTTGGGTGATGACCTTTCTGGTGCTGCCTCTCGGAATCCATGGGTCAGACCATATGTCAATATCCTTACCGCTCCCTACTTTCCATATGATCCCCTTCTTTAGCAGTTCAACGCCTTTCAGAATGCTTCGCCATACATAAGAGATGCCACTTCTTGGACGTGCTTGTAGGATTGAACAGTCTGGGTAGTATCATGCTGAAAGCACCTGAGCGCATAATGAGGTGGGATTTTGGAGCAGCCTCCATGCTTGCTTTGCTAGCATGGACAGATTGAACACGTGTAAATCTCTAAACCCCAAGCCTCCACCTTTTTTGACCTAGTTAGTCTCTTCCAATTGACCCAATGCACTTTATTTTTCTTGTCCATCTGGATCCACCAATACCTATTAATCATGGTGCTCAGTTTTTCACAAAGGCCTTTGGTAAGATCAAAGCACGACATAGTGTAAACAGGAATAGCTTGTGCTACAGCCTTTATTAGTATTTCTTTCCCTGCCTTCGAAAGTAATTTCTCCTTCCAACCTTGAATCCTTTTCCATAATCTTTCCTTCACGTACTCGAACATCTTTGCTTTTGCTTTGCCCACATATGTTGGAAGACCTAAGTATTTTGAAGAGAGGCCTCCCGACGTAATGTTCAGACTGCTCTTCATTTCTTCCTTCTGCCAAGGCCTTATATTTTTGCTAAACAGAATGGATGACTTGTCCTTGTTTATTATTTGTCCTGAGCAACTCCCATATATGTTAATTATGTGTTCAACTTCTTGAGCACTGCTTGCATTGGCCTCAATTAGCAGCAATGAATCATCTGCAAAAAGGAGATGACTTACACTATGAGCTCTTCTGCATATTTTGATCCCACTAATTAACCCTCTCATTTCAACATTATGCAGCATGGCTGAGAACCCTTCCGCACACAGTAGAAACAGGTATGGGGAGAGTGGGTCGCCCTGTCGAAGCCCTCTTTGAGGTGTGATAGTTTCAGTAACAACCCCATTTACTTTGATTCGGTATTTGACCGTGGAGATGCACTTCATTATCAAGTTGATCCACCCTCCGTCAAAGCCCAGTCTATGCATCATCTCCTTTAGAAATGGCCACTCGACGCGATCGTATGCCTTGCTCATGTCTAATTTTATTGCTGCATAACTCACCGAGCCCTCTCTTTTTCTCTGCAAGAAGTGTGTTAGCTCATATGCCAGCAATGAATTGTCAGATATAAGGCGCCCAGGCACAAAGGCACTCTGATTAGAGGAGATAATGTTGGGGAGAATTACCTTAAGCCTATTTGTAATTACCTTCGAGACCAACTTGTATACCACATTACATAGGCTTATTGGTCTGAGATCGTTCATCTTCATTGGATTGTTGTTCTTTGGGATTAGAACTATGAGTGTATCATTCCAACCATCTGGCATGTCTCCCCCTCGGTGCGGTGGCTGCTGGGAGGCTTGGAGAGAAGAGGGCGAACTAGCGAAGTGATGATATTCGGCCTTATTGGCCATATGGGCCGGTCTGCGTTGCGTTTCGGCCTTCTGGACCGTTTTGGTTTAAAATTTTGAATTTAAGGGGAAATAAATAATAAAAAATACATAAAATAAAAAAAACATATTGTTAAACTAAATAAAGAAATAATAAACATGAATACTTCAAAGTGCACACGCATTATTTGGGCTCTTCGAGCGGCCGCTCATGGTCCGTCAGATTTGAGCATACCTGATGTGCCTGAGTGCCTCACGTTTCCTTGTCTACCTTATCTTCTCCCATCTCTCTCTATACTCAACTAGTCTCACCGACAGCCATCCATTGGAGGCGGCTGGGGTTACGTGCGGGAGGCCGTTAGGAGAAGGAGAGAGGAGGCGCCCTGCGGCAGACTTCGTCGGCAACCAGCGGTGGAGCCGGCCGTGCGGTAGACGTGTGAAGGCGCCATGGACGGGCTGCGGCACGACGGGATCGTGCTCCATGGTGGGCCGAAGGCCAGCCCGACCCTTTTATTCGCCTGTCGTGCCTGGCCCGCAAGACACGACCCATATGACCAGGTTTGGTTAGGGAAACTCCAAAGCGGTGGAAGCGAGAGCAACTAGTTAACGAGCGCTCATTCAGGAGCCTCACAACGATCAGCGCTACATGCCGCGCTCTCAGTCATTCGCCACGTGTCGCGCTCTGGATGCTCCCACCGGATTTTATTTTTTTATTTTTCCGCAAGCATTTTTGGCTTTTTAAACGGGGTTTTTTATATTTTGGTTTTCCCCAGTTTTCCTTAGCTTTTCAATAAAAAAAATTCAAAAAAAAATTGCGTGAAAAAATGCGTCTTTTTTCGCGAGAGTCACGATTTTTCTTTCGCGAGAGGCACGGTTGTGCTTTAGCGAGAGTCACGCCCATGCCTTTCGGAAACGAAAAACAGTCACGGTTTTGCTTCCACGAGAGGCACGGTTGTGATTTCGCGAGAGGCACAGGCGTGCCTCTTTCGGGAAGGGAAAAACCCATGCTCCCGGTGTGGTTTTTTCGTCCGGGTTTTTTCGTGATAAAAAAAGTTCGGCAAAACCTATCAACATGGGATCTAATTTTGAAGATCTCGACGCGAGGAATCCAACAGTGAAAATTGTTCGAGATTTGGACGCACGGTTTAAGAGATAAAACATTTTGAATAAACAGATCTACAAAAAAAAACTCTCAGATTGCGACAAATGGCACACTGCATGTGCACCACTTGTTACGACTAGCAAAAGTGGAGTGTCCTTTGCAACGAGTACTCCTTAATTAGTGATTTCGGGTGGGAGCTCAGAGGTTGGGAGGGTCCCTCCTATTTGGCACGTAGCTCACCAGATAGCGAGTTGGTGTGTACCCCCTTGAGCGTCCGCAGCTTTTCGGGCCGACCCATTTAGGGACTTCGCCACCATGTGTTTTTTCTTCTTTCCTCATTTTTCTTTTATTTTTGCTTTTTCTTTCTATTTCCTTTTTGTTTTTGTTTTTTCGTTTAGTTTGTTACTTTTTCTTTAATGTTTTGTTTTTTTACTTTTTTCTCTATATTTTTCCTTTTTTTTCTTCTTTCAGCCATCTTTCAAATTTTTGAACAAATTTTCTCAAATCGTGGACATTTTTCAAGTTGCCAAACAATTTTTTACAAATTCACGAATATTTCTTACAAATTTGTAAAGATTTTGGGAAAAGGTGAATACCTTTTCTAAATCATGAACATTTTTTGAAATCGTGAAATCATGAACATTTTATGAAATTGTGAACATTTTAAAAAAATCATGAACATTGTTTGCAAATTCGTGAACATTTTTTACAAGTTCGTGAATATTTTTCAAATTCACAAACATTACTAGAAATTGTGTACATTTTCTAGAAAATGTGAACATTTTTTAAAATTTGCGAACAATTTTTGAAATTCAAGAACATTGCCATTGATCAATAAAGGCTGGCTATCTTTTGCCCCAAAAAAGGGGGAAAAGGGGAAAGATACAAATTAGGAAAAATAGAATATGTTTGTGTGAATCGTTTGTTCGATGTCCAAAAATATAAGCATCCATAATCCTAGTCCCAAACGAACAGAATCAAATATTTGTGGACAAACGTCGGACGTGGGTCAACCATCAAATCGTAGGCACCAATCATCCGTTGCTGGATGTCCAAAAACACTGGATGTTTAACCAGTTTTTACATCCATCGATCCCAATATCTCCCAGTCCAACTGCCCATGCCAAAGGCCTTAATTTTATAGCTCTTATATGCAAACGCTGGTTTCGAAAAAATTTCTAGCTCTTATCTGTCTCTACAGCCTGAATGAAATGTTATCTACTCGCCTATTCAGGGCATTTTGCATGCAACGTTTTTCGCCGTTGGATCCTTGCTGGGAGCCGGCTGGGCTGTCCATTGGGCTAGCAAACTGGGTGTTTTTCTTATACTGTACTGCAACTGGCTTGTGGCTGACAACAGGCTCCATCCGAAGCTGCCCCATGTTTGTCTCAGATTAAATGCTATTTGCATTTTTCTTTAATCTTAATAGTTCAGTCGGCATTTAAGGTGGCACATGGCGAGCTATCAAATATTAGCGGTCATGTTCAGTTTAAGGTGTGTTTTTAGTGACATGGATGCTATCTTTAGGTTGATGGTGCCTACAGTTTGATGATCTTTTGGGCCCAGCCTGCGTGAAACATTACTATTAGCATTTGACAGATTACTTCGTGAATGAATATTCTACCAGACTATCACATTTGATAGGCTGTTTGATCAGTGAATGTTGTGCAATGTTCTCCTTACTTATCACTCTTCATTGTACATCTATATATCTCGAATATTTGTGCTAGTACAATATACCTGGTTTGACATTAAAGTTGAATGCCTAACATTTCTCTTCTATGGTGTACTTAGACTTCCTTTTCCCGTTTATGTCTGCCCACTTCAGAAACTAGTACAGTGAGATTGGTGATGCTGATCTAGTCAGAAACGGGAGACTAGGATATGCATTCCAGACAATAAATTCAAAAAGGGAAACAAGTAGTAATACATGAGACCAGGGCAACCCATAAGATACCGGCCAAAGCTCTAGTTATTCTTGAAAAATGTATGTACTAATAATTTTGAACAGAAGGGCGCGCATAAACTCCTATCGCATTAACAAGTCTTCCAGCACGCACGAAGAAGCCCACGACGTTAGTGTCCGTAAGAGGGACACTGAAAGAAGTACCATTTGTGACAAAAGTAAGCGATGTCACAACAGTATCTCCACCAAAAGTACCGCTTGTTCCTGAAACTTCCTTCACAATCTCTAAAGGGGCAAAAGTGATCTACAACAGAAGAGATAATTGATAATTCTTCTATGCAAAAGTAGATAGAACTAGCAATGTGGTGCACATCACTCACCGTGTCAGTAAGTTCACCATCGCCACCCCATGGACCAAGAGTTTGCTTCTTTCCAGCTTGATTAATGTAGGAGAACGCAATTGAGTCAATGACAACTCCGCTACTAATTGTCACACTTTCTAGATGTTGAGGTACTGACTCTGGAATGCCAAATTCTTTCCCTCCGTTCCCACCCCATGGTCCAATCTTGGTTACAAGGACCTACACACATATATGCAAAGGAACAACATCCTGTTTCAGAAAAGAAAAAAGACGCACAACAAGCTATCTACACTTGTACATGTGCAAGTTATTAGCATGCTAAGATTAAGGGGCTCTTTGAAGACATTCCAACCTATTTGTAAAGAGGTGAGATGGTTTAAATCTTAACTTTCTGATGCAGAAGTTTCTCAGGAATATGTGGCTTGAGCGGAAACGCTGTATATCTTTCAAGGGAAGTTCATAATTTTGCTGTAGGTGCCATGCAGTGTAGTGGAGGACCATATGGAGAGAAGGCTAGTGTTCGGGCGTCAATGTAAATCTATTAACTGCTTTATCTTTACTTTTTGTTTTTCTGATCACCAAGACATCTGTACATAAACTATGTAAGACGGAGGGAGTATTGTTATCCCCTTTTCTATCTTACTAGAATGGGCAAAGCGCCTACCTTTGTTGTAACAAAAAGTATAGGGACGTTGTAAGTTGTAACTAACTCTAAATGTGGCGAGGTTATGCCACGAGATTTATGGTATGTTTGAGATGGAGTCCGGTTAATGCTTCTTTCCTTCATGTGATGGGTGTACGTTAGGAAATGACCCAAAATGTTGTTTTATTTCCAGTGCATATAATTTCGGAGCATGCTGGCCGGGTAAACATTGCCTCACACTATTCTTACTTAAAGAAACAGATGCAAATAGGAAAAATATCCGAAGGATTTAATTTGTTGAAACCTATTTCTTTATGTTACTTTTATTGTTGTCCATTCCACTATTATATCTCTCTGTTCTTTAGCAAAATCAGATCTTCTGTATGTTAACGTCCATATTATTTTTCACAAGCTCTGATGTGTGCAAAGTCAGTACTACGTTGATTACTCACCATCATTATTTGCATTCCTTGTATATTCATGGCTTAAAAGACAGTGGAAAGTCGTATACTAACCATGATATGGTCATTTCTAAGCTATAACCTCCTGCTCAGTCTGGTCTTATAAAAGAGTACGTACAGTCTAACTTTCAGAATCTTAAGAGTTAATAACTTCACAGATAGTCAAAATGTTGGGAATTTGTCAATTTATAAATATTTTGGTTGGATAGAATTTGCAAACAATTGTTAAATTTAACAATTTAACAGTAATGTGTATGAACTTGTCTTGACAAATACTTGACAATATGTAGTTCTGTTGGATTTTTAAATATGTTGTAATAGAAATTGAGTGTCAAAGTAATATATATACTTTGAAGACAGTAATGATGTAACAAAAAAGGGCAGTTTTAGAGGACAGTGAACAGTCCAATAAACATTGGATGTATCCTAAAATTTCTCATAATTAAAAGCTAGCCACAGTGCATTTTGCAAAAGAACAAAAAAAAAGCTAGAGTGAAAAAAGATATAGCATCTGACTGGTTTGGGGAAGGTGAGGCACGTAGCACGGATTCGGAGCTCCCAGTCACGGCCAGCACCACCACGTTCCTTGCTTTTTATGTGAGTGGCAACACCCTGCGCAAAGGCAAACTCTCCGGTGCCACCAGTGATGGCCCATTCACCATCTCTTATGCTCGTAGTTCCGAGCACCTGAAGAGTGGATCCCTTGAACCTAAATAGCATCCCACAAGATTAATGACATAGTTAACAAGTGTGAATCAATGGAGTAGTAAAAATTCACAAGTGTAAAAAAACCTTAAAAAAAACCAAACCTCTCATCGGTGAAAATTATGTTGAAACTGGTAAACCAGTTTGTTTCGTTCATACCGGCCCCGAGATGCAGGCCTTGGGCGCGCGCAACAATTTTATCTTGGAGGTTAGGACCATCCCGTATGGTCCAGTCATGAACGACAATGGAGCCAAACTCATGGGGGGCATGCAAAGACGATACAGCCCGCTCGTTCCTGTCTGGCTCGCCTTGAGTGTGCTGGAACAAGTACAATTTGAAGCGAAGCTCCTTTTGCTGGATCTCTTGACTAAGGAGAGTAGTACTCTCGAGATACGATGGGTCCTTGGCGGCCATGGCTTCTTCCGTCGTCGCTTTGGAAGAGGATGGGGGGGTGAGGAAGGGGATGGATGCTGAGGTATACGGTCCAACTGGACTTGTCATCCACCCGATTATGTCTAAATCATGGTTTGAGGTGATGACTAAGCGACAGCGAATCATCAGATGGGACTGGGCACCATGATCGATTGAATCTTCTCTTGTTTTGGTTGAACGGTCCTAGCTGCACTAATTATTTGATGTGTCTGATGAATCCAATTGATGGACTAGTTCAAACTTGAAACGTGGAACTAGAAGCAGCCAGACAATCGCACATCACTTTTCTCCATTGGATGGTGTAATTGAAGGGGACGTTGGACGGACCGAAAATGTACTCGGAGCTCCCTAACCAATTGTATGGATAATGCCGTTCACTTGCAGTACATTACACATCTCACATAATAATTAATTATTATTATTATACAGTAGGTCTATTTCTTCCATGGCGTTCGATGGAATCATTAGACGACCTGTCTCCCAGCTGCGGATAACATCCATCTGAAGCTCGTCTTCCTCACTACCCAGCTGCGGATAGCATCTACCTGAAGCTTTTCTAGGTAATTTCTGCTTTCTCTCTCTCTCTCTCTCTCTCTCTCTCTCTCTCTCTCTCTCTCTCTCTCTCTCTATCTCTCTCTCTCTCTCTCTCTCTTGTATCGCTAGCTTGAAGTTTTCCTGTGTGCAAACCAGAAAAGCAATCACTGACCTGTAATCACGTCTCTACGAACATGTTCTTGCTCTTGTTTCAAGGGTTCTCTGGTTATTTAATCCTGAATGGATAGCCAAGCTAGTGCCCGGATCGACCTGGAGTGTATGCTGTTGGATGAAACCAAAGAACCGAAGGCTCTGCCGTTATCACTTCTTGAAAACATCACAAATAATTTCTCTCCTGGACATAAAATTGGAAGTGGCGGATTTGCGGTGGTCTATAAGGTAGGAAAATTCTAACTGCCCCGGCATGGCATCACTTCTTGGTCATAGTTAATCTAAAAAGTGGCAGGGCATGCCGCACCGCAGGGAGTCCTTGACAATGGCACGGTCGCTGTGAAGAAGTTGTCCAACACGTGTTTGTATGAGGATAAGTTCCGGCAGGAGATTGAATGTCTGATGAAGGCTAAGCACAAAAATATAGTACGGTTTCTGGGATATTGTAGCGACACACAGGAGAAATTCTTAAAACATGAAGGAAAAGCTATCATGGCTGCCATTCAAGAAAGAATACTCTGCTTTGAGTATGTACCCAAGGGGGATCTTTTGAAGTATATCTCTGGTAGGATCACGATTTTCCTTACTAAAGATTATTTTGTTTAAACATCACACCCAAACACAATTTACATTCCATGTCATGTACTAACTACAGTTCGCAAGGACTTCATTTCAAATACTAAACCACATTTCTCTTGTCCCATTTATGCAGATGCATCTAGTGGACTTGAATGGCGGGATCGCTACAAAATAATAAAAGGAATCTGTGAGGGATTGAATTACCTTCACACACAAAATATTGTTCACCTGGATCTTAAGCCAGCAAATATACTCATGGACGATAAAATGGTGCCGAAAATCACTGACTTTGGTGTATCGAGGTGCTTCAAAGAAGACCAAACCCGGACTATTGTTACAATAGTTGCTGGAACCCCGTAAGCTAGCTAAGCCTCTTTAGAACTCAGGCTTTCTTGCCTGTGATAATTTATTAGCACTACCGCTGCCCTTTAATTGACCAGTTTGTTCCTTTTTGACGCAGTGGATATCTGGCACCAGAATTCACCAATGGCGTAATTACATTCAAATATGACTTGTATGCTCTTGGTGTTATAATCATGGAGATACTAACTGGAGCAAAAGGATACCATGAAGCTGGGGAAGTAAGAACAATGGGCAATCTCTAGATAAAAGCTGTATTTTAAATAATTATTGTGTGTTTTATTTTGACTAATGCATTTTTAGGAATATATTTTACACTACACTAAGTTATAGTGCTCGATCAGCTTCAACTATGAAAGTGTCCACACCATGATGCTAATTTCTAAAACCAGTGCAAACAACACCCTAGAATGATTTATTTATTTTTGCCACACCGAAAGCTGATATACGGATGACTTGTCAAACCACAGGCTCTTTCTGCATCTCAACCATGGACACGGAGCTGCATGCCATCATCTTACTGATCATACCACACTAATTAATCTTCACAACATATACCTCCCTTAATTTGAGAACGGAAATTTTTTCCAGCTAAACAAGAACACTCTGTAGAAATCTAATTAACATCGACTTCGACTTGTTTAGATTGGATAATTGTCAGACATACAAACCTGTTCAAAAGGGAACCTGCACCTCCAACCGAACTAAAAGTTCCCATGGTATACCACACTCCTTCGTTTCTTTCCCTATGGACGGCAGAAGTGCAAAACGGAGTTTTTTTGAATAGTAAAATACATCCAAGGTCCTTAAGTTATTTGGCAGAACTTCAAATGGTCTTTAAACTCAGAAGGTGTAGCAAACTCAGAAGCCCTAGTATCGTCCGCTGCAGTATTTCCATGACTTGGTACCATATGAGCGCCAAAATATCGTGCTGAGGACCGTTTTGAGCGTTGCCAAATAGTTTAATTAAGGACCATATTAGGACTCTTACTGATATGCTGATGACTCCCTAAGTTAAGGAGTTAGTTAATGTGAGAACAGTGGCCTTCAGAAAGGTTGCCTCCGATGACAAATGGTTGAGCTTCTCTTTAAATAGTATTGGCAGTGCTCCTACCGAAATTTCGTAAAAGAAAATCCTGGTGCTCGTATTTATATAAGCACAATTATATATTTGCACTATGAATTTAGTAAAAAAACACCTTATGTTTCCATAAGCTTCGTTTTGTATCGAACTAGTTCACCCAGAAGCATGATTATATATTGGCACTATGAATATAATAAAATTCAAGTATTTACCTTACATTTCCATAAGCTCCTGTGTATCGAACCAGTTCATTCAAAAGCCTAAGTTGATGGAAAAGGAAAACAGTGCAATGTATCTCCTAAGCTGATGGGGGATGTGGGTAATGCAATATATCTCGGCAATCCCCCTCACGTTTAGGCTCCACGGGCCTTAGACATGTGACTGATTTAGACCATAAACATTTTTTATAAATACTATGTCGGCCAAGTTTTGAGTTCAAGAACACTTGGCTCTAGTACCATCTTAAAATGCATGCACAAACCAGTTCACCCCAAATTCTAAGTTGATGGGAAAGGGGGTAATGCAATATATCTTAACAATTTTCCATCCACATGGTTGGAATACAGTGGCTCCCAGGCTTGGCTATGCTGTCGGCAACAATAAAACTGACATTTGCTTCCTGTTGTAATGGCTGCAGTGAATTTTAAGTTTTGTGCTCTTCTGCTTCTGTCAAATGAGTGTATGTTTATGCTAAAGGAGCGCATGCTTGCATGTAAGACTTCTCCGATTTGGCAATTTCATAGTGAAACTGGGGTCTTTGGGGCTCTTTCATTGGAAAAAAGCTAAAAGATAATAGGGCAAATAATGTAATATACATATTCAGGGTTTTTTTTTCATCTTAAAAGATGTCGATTCGTTTAAGTGCTAACTCACAATTGCAAATTTGCAGGTACTTGAAAGGTGGAGCAATAGGCTGGAAACATCACAGAAACTGCAAGTACGAGTATGCACTAACATAGCAATAGAGTGCGCTGATTTCAATCCTGCGAGAAGACCAACTAGTATACAATATGTAATTGATAGGCTTACTGAAACAGAAAGCACGGAAACGAGGGTATGTTTAAGATGTGAGCTCGTGTGTTTCCCATTTGCCTTTGTTGTTAATCACTCGGAGCTTCTGGATGAACTCAAGTTCACTATAGAGATATTGAGACAAAATATATTTGCCTTATCATAGAATTCCTTGCCAAAATTTAACACACACAAACAGAGTTTTCACCAAGAAACCAACTATGTAATATTCACTTGAAAAGACCAGAGTATGTTTTCTTCTTCAGCATGCGTTTAGATTTATGGGTATTCAAATTGCAAGCTTTGACTTCGAAATTCAACAATAGTTTTAGTGTTATAAAATTTCAGTTTGATTGTTAGTTAATTTAGTTGCATCTTTCTGTTTCTGAAGCCTGACTATTCTGAATTGTAGCATAAAAAATATTCTGTGAGTTCTATTAACTTAAGATCATTTCGTTTTACTGTCTCATGTTACAGTAAACCTGACGGCTTATCCAGAAGTACGCGCTACTCATCCAAATTAAACATGACATAAATTTCCTAGTCACCTACTCCAACCTTATCACACTAGCTTTGCAAATAGAGACAGAGACATCACCCTGTTTTCAAGCAAACTAAGTACAGTATGTGAGATGTCATGAACTTCTTGTGCAACTACCTAGACAGTTAAGCATGCAAATATTTCCTTTTTGCCAAAAACGGGAATGTAAAGATGAAATGGGAAATGATTTCAGCAAAAAAAATTGCCATTTACCAAGATGTTGATTGACAACCTGAGTTGTTCCGCAGGACCAACTTGACGTGAACCTTGTCGAGCTTCGCTTCCCTGTCAGAACCAACACAGATGAACACACGATATTCAGGCTTATAGAGAAGAGCACCAAGCCTTGGCGTTGCTTTGCAAGTCTCCCACTATACGGCATTGTGCCTCCCAGGTTCACCACATACACTCTCGTTGTTACAACGCAACAGCAAGAGAGGCTACCAGAAGAAACGGAGTATGATCTGATCCTGCAGAGCAGTCTGTCTGGAGATAAAAAAATCCCTACTTCGAAAGACCAATCTAAGTATAAAAAGTTATTCGACGAAGCTAAAGAGTCAGGGAGTGAAGTGCGTGAGGTGATGCTGAAAACTGTTTTTGCTTCGTAAGAACAGACAATGTCCGCGGTCAGTCATTTTTACTTAATACAGATAAGAGTATTTACCATTCAAATTAGATGTTGCTTTCAATTGATGTAACGTCCGTCTCTGTGCGTGTTCCAAGTGCTAAGCTACTGGAATAATGCTATTGTAACCTGATGTATTTTTTTTATATCCTCCCTTGCATTGATGCATTTGCTTTACTAATGGTCCTCTTAATTGGTACTATGTTCGATGTAGCAGACAATCTCAAGAAGAATAAAGGTATGGAGTTCTCTTTTCACTTGCATACATGCTCCAACTTTGAAGTTTTTTCTTTCTAATGCTGACCAGTTTTTTGTTAGATTAGGATCAACGGATCATATCCCTTAAGAATACTCATGGTGTTCTGTGCTCCCTTGATGCACACCCTACGGAGCCATGGTGAGTGCATAGCATATGTGATATGAGCACCGGAATATTAATTTCCTCTGTTCAAATGAATGTGGGTCACGATTATCCTATGATATGTATCTTACTGTCGCACAGCATTATAACAGGTCATCAGAACGGAGATGTTTGCATATGGAACTATGACACGCAGGCAAGTTAATGCATTCTATCTTTTATAGTAAATACTACCATGTAGTTACAGTAGTACCATACATTATTTCTGTCGATTGCCGAAGTTTGTTGTCATGGAAGAAGGTTGATGTTTATTTTTGGTGATGGCAAATGCTAGCCGACCATGATGAAAGTTTAGTTTTTTGTCACAGCCTGAAAAAAAAAACCGAACGCTATATATGGAGTATGTTTTATCATGACGGGTTTTCAATCAGTGTTGCCAAATGCATATCATAAAAAAAATCAATTTGTATTAGCAAATGAAAACTCTCGTCTGCATTCAACTGACTCTGTCATTTGTATTTACCGGCAGAGACAGATGGATTCATTTAGTGTCTCGAAGGAGTCAGTCATGCCTTCTTACGTACCAAAAAAAGGCATGCTTTCTCACTTCTCTGTTTCCCGGTTCAACATACACTGTTGTATGACATACTAAATAACTTGGGCACTTTCACTGCAGTTCATTCCGTTAAAGTTGTCTCAAGAAAGAAATGGTTTGTGGCTGGATCTGATGGTGTGATCCATGTGTACAATTATGACAACAAAATACAGAAATTCAGAAGCTTCAGAGCCGCCAGTGATTGCTTCATCACATCAATGGCCGTCAATCCAACCCGTCCGTACATATTGTCATCGGCTTATCGTGATATGAAGCTCTGGGACTGGAGCAAGGGATGGGAGTGCAGATATTCATTCGTGGAAGAACACTCCGATACTATACGTCAAGTCGCATTTAACCCAATGGACACCAGCATTTTTGCAAGTGCTTCAGATGATCTCACGGTAAAGGTATATATGGGTTTCTCCTTTTTTGCCAACTTATTAGTTTGGCTACAATACCTTAATTGTTGGCCTGTGCATAATCCTCTCAGAATCTAAAACTCATTAATTGCCAATTCATATACTTTATGTTCAGGTTTGGAGCATTGATTCTCCTGAATCTAAATATACCTTGTCTGGGCATCTGGACAAAGTGAACTGTCTCGATTTCTTCACATGTGATGATCGACAATATTTGATTACTGGCTCTGACGACCACACTGCTAAGGTATGCCATTATCATTGAAAAATACAATGACATCATATGAGCTACACATTACTAATAGTAGTGTCTGTACTTTTCTTATCTAACAGATATGGGACATGGAGGAAAAGGCCTGTGTTCATACAATGGAAGCTTTCATGTCTCCAGTAATTTCTGTCATTGCCTTTCCCGATAGCCCATATCTGATTACAGGTTCAAGAGATGGCTCTGTCTATTTCTGGAGCTCCAGTAAATTAAGGTATCACATTGGCTAAGCCTTTCAGAAGTTAACCCTGAACATATGTCAACTGAATTAATTGTGGTATTAGATGTGATATATACGTGCCTAGTTTGCACATATTCACTTTTTTAACGCGACTTTCGGCCGGATTCCACTATTGAGCAATATACAGCATCCAAGAAACAAAAACAGGTTCAAACGTGCTTTTGCCACTTAACGCTCACAAAACCCAAACATTACAGCTGCCGCGCAAAAGAGACAGAAATTTAGCCTGACGAGCCATGTTTACTTTGCTCTCGCCTATGCTCCTTATTGATGTTTTTTGTTTTCGTTTTTGCAAGTGAATTCTGCAAAGTTCCTAGGCTGGAGAGAATCATGAACTTTGGCTCTGGTGGAGCTATTTGGGGTTTCGGACGTTTCATGGGGTCAAGAAGGTAACCAGTTTCATGTTCTTTGTTTTCTTTTGTTAACGGCCAGCCGTCAGATCTCTGTCACATATTAAAACATAGTAAAACATAGTATAGCATAGTTTCTCTGTCACATAGTAAACATAATAGACAGTTAACACCAAGACAAAACCAAGGCTCAAGAAAATTCAGATTGTCTAAGGATTGGCGATGCCGTAGTTTGTTTGGATAGGTTTTTTCTTTTCTTGATGAACGATATATAATCCTCGACCTCTACATCATATATGCTTACACACTGCATTTTTTTATAGGATGTGACACACCTTTCAACATCATTATCATTTCTTGTGATGCCGAACGCATAATACTTATGTAACACCCTCGATGCGACTATATCTCCCACGTGTCGAGGCACGACTTAGAGGCATAATCGCATTGAAGGCAATGTCGCAAGTGAGGTAATCTTCACACAACCCATGTAATACAATAGGGGAAAAAGTTACATAGTTGGCTTACAATCGCCACTTCACACAATTACATGAATAAACATTACATCAATCAAATGCACTCATGGTCCGACTACGGAACCAAAATAAAAGAAGAACCCCAAATGCGACAAAGGTCCCCGATCGACCCCAACTGGGCTCCACTACTGATCAACTAGAACGGAAACAACACAAAGGACAAGATCTTCATCGAGCTCCTCCTGAGCTTGGTTGCGTCATCTGCACGGTCTCATCGGCACCTGCAAGCTGGTTTTGGAAGTATCTGTGAGCCACAGGGACTCAGCAATCTCGCACCCTCGCGATCAAGACTATTTAAGCTTATGGGTAAGGTAAAGGTATGAGGTGGAGCTGCAGCAAGCGACTAGCATATATGGTGGCTAACATACGCAAATGAGAGCGAGAAGAGAAGGCAAAGCACGGTCGATAAAAGTATGATCAAGAAGTGATCCTGGACTACCTGCGTCAAGCATAACTCCAACAACCGTGTTCACTTCCCGGACTCCGCCGGAAAGAGACCATCACGGTTACACACGTGGTTGATTCATTTTAAATAAGGTCAACTTCAGGTTTTCTACAACCGGACGTTAACAAATTCCCATCTGCCCATAACCGCGGGCACGGCTTTCGAAAGTTCAAATCCCTGCAGGGGTGTCCCAACTTAGCCCATGACAAGCTCTCACGGTCAACGAAGGAATAGGCCTCCACCCGAGACATTCCGATCAGACTCGGTACCTCGGTACAACAAGACATTTCGACAGGGTAAAACTAAACCAGCAACACCGCCCGAATGTGCCGACAAATCCCGATAGGAGCTGCACATATCTCTTTCTCAGGGCACACTCAGATTGTCCAAATTTCCGGTAGGCCAGCCCAGAGTTGCCCCTGGTGGCCACCGGCAGCTGACGTTTCGGACCAACACTCAGAGGAGCACTGGCCCGGGGGGGGGGGGGGGGTTAAAAATAATGATGACCCTTGAGTCTGCAGAATCCAAGGGAAAGAAAAGGCTAGGTGGCAAATGATAAAACCAATGTTGGGCATTGCTGGAGAAGCTTTACTTAAGGCGAACTGTCAAGGGGTTCCCATTATAGCCCAACCGCGTAAGGGACGCAAAATCCGGGAACATAACACCGATATGACGGAAACTAGGGCGGCAAGAGTGGAACAAAACACCAGGCATAAGGCCGAGCCTTCCACCCTTTACCAAGTATATAGATGCATTAATTAAATACGATATATAGTGATATCCCAACAAGAAACAACATCTCCATGTTCCAACAAGGAACAAACTTCAAACTTCACCTGCAACTAACAACGCTATAAGAGGGGCTGAGCAAAGCGGTAACATAGCCAAACAATGGTTTGCTAGGACATGGTGGGTTAGAGGCTGAACATGGCAATTTGGGAGGCTGACAAGCAACTGGTAGGCATCGTAACAATGGCATAGCAAAAGAGCGAGCAAACTAGCATAGCAAAGATAGTAGTGATTTCGAGGGTATGATCATCTTGCCTGAAATCCCGCAAGGAAGAAGAACGAATCCATGAAGAAGACAAACGGGCGTAGACGAACGGATCCTCACAACACGACGTTACCGGAATCAACCCGAGGAAGCAATCACCGGAAAAAAAAGCACACAACATAGTAAACAACCAACACATCAACATGGCATGATGCACAATCAAGTATGATGCATGTCCGGTTTAAAGAGGCATGGCATGGCAAAATGCACAAACAAAACTACAAGTTAAGTGGAGCACAATATGCAACGGGTTGCATATTGACGGAGCACCACATCAATTATTTAGTTCGATCTCGTTTATGTACCCAACAATATTAAATGTTGTTAAACATGGCAAGAGGGTGAAGCAAAGTAAAACTACCTATCTAGTCAAGGTTAAATGAGGCCGGAAGCAACGAACAACAATTCCGGAAACTCCTCATGAGCATAAATTAGGTTTGGTCCTGATCTGTCCTAAACACAATTTTAGAGTTGTTTAACATGCAAAGTGATGCCACCATGTTAAACTAGGCAAAATTCTACCCCATTTACATATAAAGTTTATTGAATTCGGAGCTATGGTTATTAAGTTATGAGTTAAATCATTTTAGCATGGCATAGGGGCAAACATATGCAAACAACATTTTAAACATTTTAACATGGCAAGAAAGTGGCATATTATTAATCTACACAAAATTCTGAGCAAGTTTCATATATTAAGTTGTCCCATATGATGCACAGATCATGAGTTATTATATGCATGAAGCTCGGGGACTTTTCTGCAAAACTGTAATTCCCTGGATAAATAGACAAATTCGCAGACAGGGAAAAAAACAACATGGGCTGAATTTGGCAGGCCCAACCGCATAAGAGAAAAAAAGGCGGGGCGCTGGAGGGGCTGCTCACTTAGTGGGCTGAGGCCCAGTTGAAGAGGGGGAGGCCAGGCGGGCCGGATCTGGCGCACTGGGCCTGGCTTGGCGCTGGAGGGGAAGGAGGCCCGCAGAGGGCGCTGGCGCGCTGGGGAGGCCTCACCCAGTGGGCTCGGCCCAGCAGAGGAGGAAGGAGGCCGAGGCGAGGCCGGCTGGGCTGGCGCTGGATCTCGCGCAGGACGCGGCCCACGCGGCTGGCGAAGAGGAGTTGGGCCTGGGAGGCTCTGCGGCCTTGCGCTCGTTCACCTCGCGTGGACAGAACAGAAGGGGGCTGGGGCGATGCAAGCGAAGGAGAGCAGCGCGGCAGGAGTCAGCGGGCATGGCGGCGCGAAGCAAAGGAAACGAAGACGGCTGGCGGCAGATCTGGGTCGCAGGACGGCGGGCGAGGTGGCTTGGACTTGGCGGTGGTAGGCGTGAGGAGACGAGGCCGAGCGCTCCTGCTCAGGGTCTCGGGCAAACGCACCGTGGACGGGCGGGAACAGCGGGCGCCTGCGGATCCGAGGCGGGGATCATGGTTCCCGGCGAGGAACAAGACCGACGGCGGGCTTCGAGTTTCATGGCGCGGAGGGACTGCACCTGCTTTTGTTCAAAGAAAAAGGAGGGAGAGCAGGGGAGGTTAGAGCGGCCGAAAGGGAGACCTCGAATGGGGGGTGCGCGGCAGCAGGGCCTCACCGGTGAGGGGTGCCGGCTACCAGCGGGCAAGGCAGCAGCTGCAGAAGACAACAACGGGGACTCGAGGAGCTCCTCTCCTTTGGGTTCGAGCGGGGCAGGGAGGAAGAAACGCATCAGACAGGAGGCGGCGGCTGCGGGATGCCTCGGGCTCCTCTGGTTCGATGCGCCTCAGACACGGGAAGCGAGATGAGGCTGGATTGGTGGGTGGAGGAAAAAGAGGAGAAGGAGATCCCGATGAGGATCGAGACCGGGTGGCGGCGGCGGGATGGGACTGATGGGACAACTTCCCTAGATTCTAGGGTTGCTCTTTTATATAGTAAGTGGAATTTTGGATGGGGGCATTTGGTCCCTCGATTAAAATCGGACGGACGCGAATAAAATAGCTAGGGGGCCCAAACAAGAAAACGGTGACGTTTTGTAGACGTTTGGGGATGATCCGGATCCAACGGTGGCAACAGTCCGGGTCGGGTCCGGGACAACTTTCGAGCGCGCGCGAGGGGGGCTGCGGGCTGACGAGAGGGGTTAGGTTGGACCTGGCGGTAGGTAGTGAGTTGTGTAGATGGTCCCGGGCTGAGAGAAGAGAAGAGAGGGAAGCCCGGCATCTGTTTCCGGAGACCGAAAACGTCCGATGTTAGACCGGCTACTATTGCCGCTATATTTATCCGTTGGGGCGTCAAACGAACTCCGATTGCGATGAAACTTGACAGGCGGTCTGTCTACACTATAATAAGACCACACGTCAAATCTCATCCCATTCCGAGAACATTTTCCGGCCACTTATAAAATAATATTTCGGACATGCCGCGGGCGCGTGCAAGTGTGCATGGGCTCAGAACGGACGACGGAGAGAACGAGGAGGCCGGGACGGATGCAAGTTTTGAAAACCTGATGATGCAATGCACATGATGACATGACAAGATGCAACACGCAAGCAAACGACAACGCAACAACAACGAATCACTGGAGGACACCTGGCACATCGGTCTCGGGGCGTTACAACACTCCACCACTACGAGAGGATCTCGTCCCGAGATCTAGAATGGCACCGGAGGGAAAACGGAAGAGAAGGAGAAGAGGTAAAACAAATTGCTTCTTTGGCAAATGAGTGAAACCACGAACCTTGAGAGGTTGAATAAATTCAAGAGAAGAAAACAACGAAGGTGAACGAAGTCAAAAAACACTCCATTAGAAAAGAGGGGCAAAGAAAATTTGCAAAAACCTTGGGGTTGAAAGGCAAGATATATATTGAAAACACTCCGGTTAAGGAAGGGGATCAAGGAAGACCAAAATTCGGGAAGCACTCCGGTTGAAAAGAAAAGGAATTGAATAAGGTCTAGATAAGAAGAGAAGATACTTGATGAAATCGCAAAACACTATCTCCATAAGTATTGAATGGATGGAACAAAGGGTAAGAAAGATCTCAGAGCGCACTCCGGTTGAGAAGGGAGTCAAAATTTGATAAGATGAGAGAGCTCAAATGAAAACACGACACTCTGGTTGAGAAAGGGATGCCAGACTTGATAAGGCGAAAAGAACTTGAACAAAGGGGCACAATACTCCGGTTAAGCAAGATAGGGAAGGAATAAGAGTGATATAATTTGGACAGCACTCTGTCTGTAAATGGAAGGAATTGAACAAGACAAGATGAGAGGATACTTGAAAAGAGGACACAACACTCCTGTTAAATGGATAAGCATGAAAAGAACATGATCCTGACAAGAACAAGAAGAAGGTTGAACAGAACAACATCACAATGTCTCTGGAACAAAAGTAAGAATGGAATGGGATGAACGAAGGGAAACAATATCTTGAGCGAGCACGGTTACAACAGAAGCTAGAACGGAGTTGTTGGAAAACCCACAACGAAAAGAATAATCTTGATATGGTCTTATGGAATACCTCTCAAATTAAGAGATGAAAAACCCGCCACTCACGGGAAAAGAATTGGATTGCCAAGAACAAGGAGACGAGAAGGCTATACCGGGAGGATAAAAGAAGAAACTTGGATCATATATAAGCACCATAATAACAACACTCCTTAGGGTAGGCTTTAGGTGAAATATAGCCCAAGATAACTCCAATGACGAGATTGATGGATTTACAATATCCCAATCTTGACAACATGTGAATCATGACAATATGAACTCAAATTATCAAGAATGACATAATACCACCTCCGGTAATGTGGTAGAAAGAATTGCACTCCGGATTGCAATATGAAGAAGGCTTGAGCTCCTTAGAAAAGAATCTCAATTAAAAAGTTGGAGAAGGAATTAAATCCTTGATGAAACCATCATGTAGAACCTCCATGAAGAACTCCGGTAATAAAAGAATGATCCAAAATAATTGAATGATGAAAAGAATAAGATTGAAGCCTCGCAATGATTTAGATAGAGATCTTCGTGATAATATAGTTGAAAGAGGTTGGAACTCTTGGGAAAGAAAAGATAAAGCATCTCGAACCAAGAATGTGATATGATGCACCTCCGGAATAAGGAATCAATCATTCGGATGAAACAAGAGTAAGAATTACATTATGCTTATCCTTCACCAATTTAAATTGATGACAATCAACGGATTTGGCATATTACTTATTCTCGTAGAGAGGATTAAGAGAGATATAGCGCAAACTTAAGAAGGTATTTCGACGAACCACTGGTAGAATTGAAAACAACGAATAAATAGATAAGATAAGGAAGAGAAATCTTGAATGAACCACCGTAAGAATTGAAAATGAACGGAGTAAAGATAAAGGAACGCCGGGAAGGATTATAAAATAAACAAAGATGCTTGAGAGGATTTAGATACATGAGAACGAGGAGCTGACGAGCCGATTAAAGATTACTTGAACGAAGCACCGGTAAAATTGAAGAACGAGAACTGAAAGCTGAGAATGAATAAATCTTAGATGATGGACTCCGGGTGAACAAACTGAAAAAGTCTCCTGAATTACTCTGGATGGTTGAAAAGAATATCTCACAATCGCAAATAATTATGCGAGGATGGCAACAAGACAGAATCACGAATCTTGAAGAGAACGGAGCAAGATTAAAGAGAAACTCTTCTTCGGTCTTCAAAATCCGCGAATGACGACGAGAAACACCACCATGAATTATTTAGGCACTCTGGAAGAATCAAAAGCGAAGAGGTTGAGCCCACGATGAAAAGAATTTGAAAGATCTTGGAGAAAGACATTTGAATGATGACAATTCATTCTTACGTCAAACTTTAAAAGGAATTTAGGATAGCTCCGAGAAAATAAGAGGAGTCAGGTAAGATCCTGGGAAAAGACTTGTGGGTTAGGGCCCACTCGAAAGAAAACACCGTTGAAATGATTTAGAAGAGGGAATGCACCGGTTGAATTAAATGGCTAGAATGAAATAACATCCTCGAAAGAGTTTGAAAGGATTACGAAAGCAGAGTGGAAACACGAATCTTCGAGATATCTTCAGCACTCCGAAACAATTAAATAGCGAGAAGTGAATGAATATGAGGTGCACCGGCATGAGAAAGGCATTTGAAACGAGGAAAAGACATGATCAACAAAGCTTGACTTGGAACCACCGGAGAAGAAAAGAACGAAAGATGATGAACTTGAAGCTCCGTTAGAATCTTCATGAGAAACACCGGATACGAACATTGAAGGAAATAGAACGGAGGGGCTTCCGTCAATAAAATGGATAGTGATTAAGAAATCTGAATCCTTGAAGAAAAACAAAGGGAGGGAGGGTGGGAAAAACAAAGACAATTTGGAGATGGAAGAAAACAACACCGTTGAGAAGAACTGATAATTGATCTTGTAAAAGTTGAAGTGAACGGATCCACTTGAGGAGAGACACACCGGTTAAAAGGATTGACAAGACAAGCTCGATTATCCAGAAGGATTAGTATTCGCATAGGAGTATGAGAACACCATTTGGGGAAGGTATGGAATCAACACTTGACTTCGAAGCAACTCGAATACCACAACTCAAAACAAAAACAAAGGGTTGGCTTGCAAAATAAGCCGGAACAAACATATGATAGAGATTTCGTCCGAAGTTTTCGTGGTGGGACCTACACGGCTCGATCGTACAGCACCATCATGTACAAGGCAGTGCACATGACAAACGAAGCGTCCCCGAGTCAGCATAGCCAAGGACTCTTTAAGACACAACGAGGCCACTGTAAAATCGACCGTGAATAGGCGAACCACTAGACGTCGAACCCCAATTTCATATCACACATCTGTTGGAAAGATATCCTAAGGCTACTTGAATTCCCATCTATGAAACTCCCGAAACTTTCCGGTTATGCAATCAGGTGTTGGGGATACAGGGGAAGCATAATATCTCACCCAAGCTAGCAAATCCTACATCCAGCTGCATCCATCCTTCAACACATAACCAAGAAACCTTCGGAAACCATCTATCTCAACCTTCGAAAAGCATCCGTTATACAAGTTATGGTGATACTCCCGAACTCCCGCCCCAGTACTGGGTGGCGTCGAGGTTATCTCACCAACGAACTGCATAAAGGAGATTTTCGATGTCGCGCACATATCTCAAGTATGCCAGAATTGCAATGATAGAATTATGATGACAACACCTCAGAGCTCAACTCCCCGGGACACTTCCACTAAACCCCTGACAGGAGGCACCAAGACAATGTTCTCATCATAAAACCATCGGAACGATTCCAAGATACCCGCGTGATCCTAAAAAAAATTTAGTGAAATTTGAGAAGAGAAGAGTCAAAACTCTACGTCAGGATGCCTTACCAGAGCGATGAAGGGACTGGGAAGTAAAAAGAATTCCTAAACTCTCCGATATATAATTCCTAAGGACTCAAAACATTTTTCTAGACACAACTCGGCTGCTAAAAACGATCAAGCAATGGGGGCTCCTAAGATCGGGGAAGGCTCTGATTACCAACTTGTAACACCCTCGATGCGACTATATCTCCCACGTGTCGAGGCACGACTTAGAGGCATAATCGCATTGAAGGCAATGTCGCAAGTGAGGTAATCTTCACACAACCCATGTAATACAATAGGGGAAAAAGTTACATAGTTGGCTTACAATCGCCACTTCACACAATTACATGAATAAACATTACGTCAATCAAATGCACTCATGGTCCGACTACGGAACCAAAATAAAAGAAGAACCCCAAATGCGACAAAGGTCCCCGATCGACCCCAACTGGGCTCCACTACTGATCAACTAGAACGGAAACAACACAAAGGACAAGATCTTCATCGAGCTCCTCCTGAGCTTGGTTGCGTCATCTGCACGGTCTCATCGGCACCTGCAAGCTGGTTTTGGAAGTATCTGTGAGCCACATGGACTCAGCAATCTCGCACCCTCGCGATCAAGACTATTTAAGCTTATGGGTAAGGTAAAGGTATGAGGTGGAGCTGCAGCAAGCGACTAGCATATATGGTGGCTAACATACGCAAATGAGAGCGAGAAGAGAAGGCAAAGCACGGTCGATAAAAGTATGATCAAGAAGTGATCCTGGACTACCTGCGTCAAGCATAACTCCAACAACCGTGTTCACTTCCCGGACTCCGCCGGAAAGAGACAATCACGGTTACACACGCGGTTGATTCATTTTAAATAAGGTCAACTTCAGGTTTTCTACAACCGGACGTTAACAAATTCCCATCTGCCCATAACCGCGGGCACAGCTTTCGAAAGTTCAAATCCTTGCAGGGGTGTCCCAACTTAGCCCATGACAAGCTCTCACGGTCAACGAAGGAATAGGCCTCCACCCGAGACATTCCGATCAGACTCGGTACCTCGGTACAACAAGACATTTCGACAGGGTAAAACTAAACCAGCAACACCGCCCGAATGTGCCGACAAATACCGATAGGAGCTGCACATATCTCTTTCTCAGGGCACACTCAGATTGTCCAAACTTCCGGTAGGCCAGCCCAGAGTTGCCCCTGGTGGCCACCGGCGGCTGACATTTCGGACCAACACTCAGAGGAGCACTGGCCCGGGGGGGGGGGGTTAAAAATAATGATGACCCTTGAGTCTACAGAACCCAAGGGAAAGAAAAGGTTAGGTGGCAAATGATAAAACCAATGTTGGGCATTGCTGGAGAAGCTTTACTTAAGGCGAACTGTCAAGGGGTTCCCATTATAGCCCAACCGCGTAAGGGACGCAAAATCCGGGAACATAACACCGATATGACGGAAACTAGGGCGGCAAGAGTGGAACAAAACACCAGGCATAAGGCCGAGCCTTCCACCCTTTACCAAGTATATAGATGCATTAATTAAATACGATATATAGTGATATCCCAACAAGAAACAACATCTCCATGTTCCAACAAGGAACAAACTTCAAACTTCACCTGCAACTAACAACGCTATAAGAGGGGCTGAGCAAAGCGGTAACATAGCCAAACAATGGTTTGCTAGGACATGGTGGGTTAGAGGCTGAACATGGCAATTTGGGAGGCTGACAAGCAACTGGTAGGCATCGTAACAATGGCATAGCAAAAGAGCGAGCAAACTAGCATAGCAAAGATAGTAGTGATTTCGAGGGTATGATCATCTTGCCTGAAATCCCGCAAGGAAGAAGAACGAATCCATGAAGAAGACAAACGGGCGTAGACGAACGGATCCTCACAACACGACGTTACCGGAATCAACCCGAGGAAGCAATCACCGGAAAAAAAAGCACACAACATAGTAAACAACCAACACATCAACATGGCATGATGCACAATCAAGTATGATGCATGTCCGGTTTAAAGAGGCATGGCATGGCAAAATGCACAAACAAAACTACAAGTTAAGTGGAGCACAATATGCAACGGGTTGCATATTGACGGAGCACCACATCAATTATTTAGTTCGATCTCGTTTATGTACCCAACAATATTAAATGTTGTTAAACATGGCAAGAGGGTGAAGCAAAGTAAAACTACCTATCTAGTCAAGGTTAAATGAGGCCGGAAGCAACGAACAACAATTCCGGAAACTCCTCATGAGCATAAATTAGGTTTGGTCCTGATCTGTCCTAAACACAATTTTAGAGTTGTTTAACATGCAAAGTGATGCCACCATGTTAAACTAGGCAAAATTCTACCCCATTTACATATAAAGTTTATTGAATTCGGAGCTACGGTTATTAAGTTATGAGTTAAATCATTTTAGCATGGCATAGGGGCAAACATATGCAAACAACATTTTAAACATTTTAACATGGCAAGAAAGTGGCGTATTATTAATCTACACAAAATTCTGAGCAAGTTTCATATATTAAGTTGTCCCATATGATGCACAGATCATGAGTTATTATATGCATGAAGCTCGGGGACTTTTCTGCAAAACTGTAATTCCCTGGATAAATAGACAAATTCGCAGACAGGGAAAAAAACAACATGGGCTGAATCTGGCAGGCCCAACCGCATAAGAGAAAAAAAAGGCGGGGCGCTGGAGGGGCTGCTCACTTAGTGGGCTGAGGCCGAGTTGAAGAGGGGGAGGCCAGGCGGGCCGGATCTGGCGCACTGGGCCTGGCTTGGCGCTGGAGGGGAAGAAGGCCCGCAGAGGGCGCTGGCGCACTGGGGAGGCCTCACCCAGTGGGCTCGGCCCAGCAGAGGAGGAAGGAGGCCGAGGCGAGGCCGGCTGGGCTGGCGCTGGATCTCGCGCAGGACGCGACCCACGCGGCTGGCGAAGAGGAGTTGGGCCTGGGAGGCGCTGCGGCCTTGCGCTCGTTTACCTCGCGTGGACAGAACAGAAGGGGGCTGGGGCGATGCAAGCGAAGGAGAGCAGCGCGGCAGGAGTCAGCGGGCATGGCGGCGCGAAGCAAAGGAAACGAAGACGGCTGGCGGCGGATCTGGGTCGCAGGACGGCGGGCGAGGTGGCTTGGACTTGGCGGTGGTAGGCGTGAGGAGACGAGGCCGAGCGCTCCTGCTCAGGGTCTCGGGCAAACGCACCGTGGACGGGCGGGAACAGCGGGCGCCTGCGGATCCGAGGCGGGGATCATGGTTCCCGGCGAGGAACAAGACCGACGGCGGGCTTCGAGTTTCATGGCACGGAGGGACTGCACCTGCTTTTGTTCAAAGAGAAAGGAGGGAGAGCAGGGGAGGTTAGAGCGGCCGAAAGGGAGACCTCGAATGGGGGGTGCGCGGCAGCAGGGCCTCACCGGTGAGGGGTGCCGGCTACCAGCGGGCAAGGCAGCAGCTGCAGAAGACAACAACGGGGACTCGAGGAGCTCCTCTCCTTTAGGTTCGAGCGGGGCAGGGAGGAAGAAACGCATCAGACAGGAGGCGGCGGCTGCGGGATGCCTCGGGCTCCTCTGGTTCGATGCGCCTCAGACACGGGAAGCGAGACGAGGCTGGATTGGTGGGTGGAGGAAAAAGAGAAGAAGGAGACCCCGATGAGGATCGAGACCGGGTGGCGGCGGCGGGATGGGACTGATGGGACAACTTCCCTAGATTCTAGGGTTGCTCTTTTATATAGTAAGTGGAATTTTGGATGGGGGCATTTGGTCCCTCGATTAAAATCGGACGGACGCGAATAAAATAGCTAGGGGGCCCAAACAAGAAAACGGTGACGTTTTGTAGACGTTTGGGGATGATCCGGATCCAACGGTGGCAACAGTCCGGGTCGGGTCCGGGACAATTTTCGGGCGCGCGCGAGGGGGGCTGCGGGCTGACGAGAGGGGTTAGGTTGGACCTGGCGGTAGGTAGTGAGTTGTGTAGACGGTCCCGGGCTGAGAGAAGAGAAGAGAGGGAAGCCCGGCATCTGTTTCCGGAGACCGAAAACGTCCGACGTTAGACCGGCTACTATTGCCGCTATATTTATCCGTTGGGGCGTCAAACGAACTCCGATTGCGATGAAACTTGACAGGCGGTCTGTCTACACTATAATAAGACCACGCGTCAAATCTCATCCCATTCCGAGAACATTTTCCGGCCACTTATAAAATAATATTTTGGACATGCCGCGGGCGCGTGCAAGTGTGCCTGGGCTCAGAACGGACGACGGAGAGAACGAGGAGGCCGGGACGGATGCAAGTTTTGAAAACATGATGATGCAATGCACATGATGACATGACAAGATGCAACACGCAAGCAAACGACAACGCAACAACAACGAATCACTGGAGGACACCTGGCACATCGGTCTCGGGGCGTTACAACTTAATAATTTTATCTTTTAGGATTGTGATCGGACAAGAGTACACGGTGTCAATCATGGCCATCGACAATGAAGATGAACCATTTGCTAGTGAGGACAGCAATGAAAACCCCATATAAGCGACGTACTAGGAAATGGACAACTTTCACACAAACTGAGGTCAATCGACGACTTTTAAGCAGATGCACGTTTGTGCAGTGAACTCTGGTTTGTGTATTTGATTTGGCACTGGACTTTAGTACCTGGCACGCATCCTATGTTACAATTTGGTGAACCGTATGTCGACAACATGTAGTGCAGATTTATTCGGGGATAATTTTGCTTTCTGTTCAAGGGAGATGCTGACTCTGCCCACTGTCGGATAAAAGAGCACTTTCTTATATGAGTTAAAAGTAGTTTTGTTTTCCTTATCATAGCCGTCCACTGATCAATGATAAGTTTGACCGTACGATCTTTTACTTATGGAAAGTTTGGTTGTCTGTTGTGGAAAGAGAAGTCTCATCAGAACGCAAGTTTTCTGTTCAGTTTAATATACCTGGTTCAACAAGCACAGCAGACTTCAGTCAATTCGTAGTAAATCCGTCGGCAGAAATCGGTGCTATGCATTCTAGTAGTAATAATGGAGGTAATCCAGGTTCAGCTAATCATTAAAGCGGTACACTAAGTTGGTATGGGAAAGGCATCCATACCTGGCGGCCTGCATTCAAATCTGCGCCCATTTCAACCTGAACTTTAGCAGCATTCAGCACATCTGGTCGGGGCTCATGCTCGCGACGACCGTGTGGCTCGTGGTCGTGGAGGCGTCGTCGTCCACAAGGAGGGCGCCCCGCGCGCAGCTCTCGTAGGGGGTTGCCACGCGCGTCGCATGGTTCAAGGGGTGGAGGTGGCGGGGGGCGCCGCCGGCAGCAGGTGATGGCGTAAGCGGTCAGGAGCAGGGGCGCGCTGCTGGAGAATGGAAGATGATGGCGGCCGCGGCCGGGAGCAGGGGCGCATAGCCGGCAGCAGATGGTGGCGGCTGCGGCCGAGAGCAGGGGCCAGATTTGTCGAGGCGGGCAATGCCACACCTTTCCGAGGACTTTGCTCCTATAGGCATAGCACATCTTTTTTTATTGGATTACTAATAAGATGTCCGTGCCTTATACGGTACATTAAAATGCATTGATCTGGCAGTTGTTTATTTAACAAAGTATGTGAAATCATCTTATGTGTAACAAATATCGATAGGTTTATTTGAATATTCATTTTTCTCTAGAACTCACAAGCATATGATGAATAATAAATGTAGGCAAAATAGATTAAAATATATATATCTTTTGCAAACAAAAGCATTCAAGTGTTCAACCTGCACCCAAAACTTAATGAAGAAATACTTATTATGCCTTGCAAAAAAAATGATCTTTAAAAATCATTTTTTGAGTATCGATTTTTTTCTAGACCGCATGAAGGTAACTCGGGATGACTTGGAAAGGGGCAAAGGAGATGGCGAGGAGGAGGGGGTCGTGGTGGTGGTTGGCAATGCGGTATGAGAGAAGGCATGAGAGGCGTTGGGGGTAGACGGCGCCGAGAGCAACAACCTCTCCAGATCCTTCTTATTTTTTTTCCTGAGATGACTAGATGAGGTAGGAGGGAGAGTGGCTGAACGTGAGAGGCGGAGGGTTATCTACGAACGAGGAGTAGAGTGCGGGAGTCTTTTTGCAAAACTGACATAGTTTGTCTCAGATGCGTCGGATGTAAATGAAGGATGGCAGGCATATCATCATCACCAACTCGGCTTTTTATAGAAATAGAGATAAATAGCACACATTTGATTGATTGCTCCTTTTTCACATTCAGGCCCACACCTCATATTTGTTAGGATGAATTTGCCCTCAGATCGAAATGATCAACGCAAAGAGACAAAGCGACGAAGCAGTGCGCCGCCGTGCCTCCTTCCCCAACGCCGCCGCCTCGCCGTGTCTTGTCCGAACAAGTCGCCTCCCCGCCGTGCCTCCTTTCCTGCACCACCACCTCGTGGTTCCTCCTCCCCCACTTGCCGCCTGTTTGGTTGTTTCTATCCGACCGTCCAGGCGTAGCTGCTCGTTGCTCTGCTGGCTGGAGAAATGCTCGCAGTACACGTTTGATGGAGTCTGGTGTAGCTGCTCGATCGTTACTCTAGCTGCTAGCTTTGTTAGTATATGGCTCGAATACTAGTGACACACACCAGCTCTGTTACTTCTTGATGGTTGTAGTAACTGGTACGAGAAGGCATGGATGCTTCTTCATAAGTTCATATGGACGTAATCAAAATTCAGATTGGATGAATGAAACAGGTATTGATGTATAGTTGGACGAGGGGATCACGGGATGGATGTATCATGTAGTAATTTGGAACTGAGGGAGTATATAGCAGAACGTACGTGTGGATGCGTCAGGGAGGAGAAGAAGCAGGACGACTGGACGATAGAATTAAGCACGGCAAGGCGGCGGTGCGCCAGGGAGGAAGCACAGCAAGGTGGTGGTGCTGGGAAGGAGGCATGGCGAGGCGGCGGCGGCAGCTGGGAGGAGGCACAACACTGCGGCGGCAGCGCGGTGCTGTTGTGTTGTGTGTTGTCGTTTCATTTTTTGAGAGAAGTTGATCGTTTCATATGAGCCGAGGGCAAATTCGTCCTAACAAATATCAGGAATGGGCTGGACGTGGAAAAGAAGAAAAATATATCAATTTGTGATATTTTGTCTGGCTATCAATCGAAGGTGTGTTATTTAATTCAATAAACAGAAAAATGTGCTATAGGAGCAAAGTCTCAGGAAAGGTGTGGCATTTTCTCAAATTGTCCGGAGTTGGAGGCTGGGAGAGAAGTGGGCGAGCTGGCGAATAAGGATGGCAATTTTACCCATGGGCATGGATATCCATGGATATCCGACCCGAATGGACAGGGTCTGGATATGCTTTTGTGTCCATGGACGCCGCCCAAACCCGACCTGATTGCTCGTGGGTAGGGCATGGATATAATATTGTACCCGTGGATATATCCAAATCCGACCCGATAGTGTGACTTAATGGGCCAAAATCTGCTATCCCTACCCCACAGTCACATGTCCCACTACAATTTTACACTTTATTATCTAAAACATGTAAAAGAAATTGCACAATCTCCATCGTAACTTTTATTAGTTGACATTCAATCCCCTCTGTAACATACTCCAATGCCCCTTCCGTTATTTTTATCTCCTTGTTAAATGACTCGTCATTCACAACTATTAGAAAAATACTAAATGATCTTAGCATGTTAGTGGATGTTGATTTACCATAAGTTGATGTTTAGCATAAGTGAGGCCTAGCCTGCCACAAGGTGAAGAATGGAGGAGCTTATGTTAACGCTGTGTTATGTGTAATTTATATTTCTTGAGAGGACCCAATGGATATACAGTGGGTATGGATATTCATCGGGTTTGGACATGGACACAATTTATCACTCATGGATTTTTTTCGTGGATGGATAAAGACTGTCTTCATGAATATGGATATGGATTTAATATTGTTCAACCCGATCCAAACCCGACACATTGCCATCTTTACTGGCGAAGTGATCGAGAGAGGCGCCGAAATGACACGGCTGCAGGCCAGCCTGCATTGCGTTTCGGCCCTGTGGGCAGTCTTGGTCTAAAATTTAAATAAAATACAAAAAAACTAATAAAATGGGAAAATAAGAAAAATGAAAAATTAATAAAATATACAGAAAATAGGAAAAAAGTTATAAGTGTATGTTGGATGTCCAAAAAGATAGAGACGTTATGCCGTATGGGTGGCCCGACATGGCATGGTTGCGGGCCGGCCCGCGTTGCGTTTCGGCCTTGTGGCCGTTTTGGTCTAAAAATTTAAGTGAAAATACAAAATAAAGAAATAAAGAAAAATAAAAAATACAGAAAATAGCAAAGAAAAAATAAATGTCTACTGGATGTCCAAAAATATAGGCATCCATCATACTCTCAATTCTCTACGGCATTTATAGATAGAAACAAGAAAATAAAAAAAAATCTCTGTTAACTATCATTCTACGTCTTTGACTTCTCTTCTATTAGTTTCATTTCTTCTATAATGCAATAGCTACAGTTTAATACTATAAGAATCCATTTCTCAAAGTAACAGAAACCATTCTCTTATAGAAAATGGTAACCCAAGTCCCAAACTAACAGAACCAAATACCCGTAGACATCTGCTGGGAGTGGGCCGGCCATCCAATCGTAGGCATCAAACGTTCGTTGTTGGATGTCCAAAAACGATTGGACCATAAAGTCAGAACATTTATGGATGATTAGCTGATCTACGTTGGAGATGTGTTAAATGAATATCACCAAATGTCAGCGCGATACGTTCGGACCTATTCGCGGATAGTGGACATGGTATTGGCTGTCTAACCACAGGCATCAAATATCTGTCATTTTACCTTGCTTCCCCACTTTGACATGGTTATCTACATCAATAGCAATTTAATCATACATTTGAATAGTTGCATATATATGCAATCACAATCAAAAGTACGGATGTTCAAACAGCTTTTACATCCATTGACTCCAAAAGCTCCCGTGCAGTTGTCCATGCCCAAGGCCTTAATTTGTGGCCTCCTTTTCACCATCCGTTTGTGCTAAGAGCTTCAACATGGTAGCACGTTACACTTGCACATACTTGGCCGTATATGGATTCAAGTCCGCTGCCTTCACGAAAAACATCTTGGCTTTTTTTGTTTTTTGTTTTTTAAAATAGCAAACCGCTCATGCCAAGTGGTTATGAAAACCATCTTGGACTCCTCAAAAGCAGCTTCATAGTAAGCTTCTCCTCTCCTCGATATTGAGCTTCTTGTTTTACATGCTCATGAACATGTCAAACCTTTTCGCCTTCTTTTCGTTCACACATGTCTCCTCCTTACCTGTAAAAAGTTTTAGTGCAGTTCGACAAGAAAAGGGCCGTGGACGGCATATATGTCGCGCCCAATCAGTCCGGTTTCTGTTGCTCACACATACTGCATTTGCATTGCATGCCTCCTTGCGTGCTGCACGGAGACAGAGCTCATACATTTCTCCTCTGCACCTGCACCCTCCCTCCCGATGCTCTGCAGCACCTATATAAGCGATCCAACCCGGCACACCTCTGCATCTCCCCACACCGCACACACGAGACAAAGACAAGAAGCAGAGTACCTACGCACGCGAGGATGGCACGCACCGGCGCCACGACCACGACGACAGCTGCCGCGGCGCTGCTCCTGCTGGCGCTGGTGGCCACCTGCGCCGCCGCGGTCGACGCGGCCGCTGGTGGCTACGAGATGACCGCTGCCGGCGGTCGCCGCGGCGGCCGGGCCCAGCCGGCGGGGCTGACGCAGTGCATGGGCGGGTGCGGGACGAAGGTCGCATCGTGCCTCCTCGACTGCTACAACACGTCCACCGGAGGGACCATGCCCATCTGCTACCTCGGGTGCACCAACAACGCCGTCTTCTGCGCCACCGACTGCA
Organism: Triticum monococcum; assembly: GCA_034509565.1. Taxonomy (NCBI): domain Eukaryota; kingdom Viridiplantae; phylum Streptophyta; class Magnoliopsida; order Poales; family Poaceae; genus Triticum; species Triticum monococcum. Next base: position 743,620,124 of record CM067843.1, on the reverse strand, counting down.
CCACCCAGGGGCTCTGATTCCCAAACGATCCATCCGGCTAGCGATGAACAATATATATTATAACCTCAATCTGTATGACATCATATGTATATCAACGCATACGCACCGCATGCATAATGCATTCACCGCGCACATTCCACCCCACAGGACGCTCTCACGTATGAATAAGATCGGTTGTACTCCGTTTCAGCTTGTATGCTGAAGTGGTGAATATACACAGCTTGCTACTATGTGCTTACATAATAATGATTCTGTCCCGCTCTCTGTTTATGTGGATCCAACTTCGAATAACCAAATATATGATGGAAGAGCGAGAAAATGTAGTACTGCCTCGGTTCATGAAATTTTTTTGCAGGTCACAAATATAACATGTTTTTTATGAATTGAATGTATATAGACATGTTTTAGGACGCGCATTTAATGAACATGGGTGGGCGCGCACCCTTTATGAATAGTAAATTAAAAAACGCTAGAAAAAAATATGAAGTTTCATGAAGAAATCACATCCGTGATAATCTGGGCAAAAATGGCAAAATCAAAGCTATATTAAAAATATATTATTTAATGAGTAGTATGGTCATGTTTGTATTTTCTTCACTAAGAGTACCATGGGTGTCAATACATTATGAAACTTCACATGTGAGTAGAATGATCGACTAAGTTTCATACCACGGATTTTCAGAAGAAAAAAAATCTAGTATTTTTTATGAATTTATTATTCACGTGGGTGCGCGCGCACTCATGTTCACCTTTGTATTTTTGCATGTTCATTTGTTAATTCATTTCAGTCCATATTCAAGTACCCACACCATCTTATATTTGTGAACCGAGGAAGTGCTTCTTAAAAAGAACATTTCATCCAAGGGCACATCACGCCACCTTCATGGCATATGTTTATCACTTTAGTTTTTTTCTTGAGAATGTTCATCGCTTTTTCTTTACTTAGTGTTTGAGTGACCAACTTCCTCTTGTTTTCTCCCTTAATCTTAGGCAGCTAGAGCAATTTTTTCCTTTAGATTTCACCGGTGATTTTGTGAATTCGCCTCCTCCCTGTCCGCCGCTCCGGCGGCCTGTGGTGGGAAGGAGAATCCCGGTGCCTCCTCTCCGTTTAGTAGTTTAGGTTATGATTTTTAGTCCTCGTAGGTGCGATGCTCGGGCGGATGGCAACGCTTCTTCGTCAAGTTTGCCTTCTAGGCTTCGATCCTCTTCAAGTTCGTCCGTTTGGACGTAGTCGATGGAGCTTCAGTGTAGATTCCTGCCGTCTACTTGGGGCAGTGAGCTTAGGGTTTCTTGTCATGTGGTACGATTTGGTGTCAGCTGCTTCAGATCTACGCATGGTTCAACAGCAACGAATGCGGCTCCAGACGCTGGTCCTTAGGGGCACGTGCACGCAGACTGCCGGTGCTGTCATCGACAAGGTCAAGCCGGCTCCGATAGGGAAGCAGCGATAACGGCGCGCCAGCGCCTCATTCTAGCGGTAATAGTAGTTGTCCGGTGGTCTTGGAATGTTGGTATAATTTTTATTATGATGCTTTGTACTGACTTGATAATAAATATGATCCTTTCCGCAAAAAAAAACAGTATTTGAGCGACCATCTTTTTATTTACATAAATTCGAGTTGAGCATTAAAAAGACATTTTTCGAGAAATAAAAAGACTTTTTTTAGCAACAAAAGACATTTTATTTTATTTTATTGAGGGGAAAGCCAAATTTTATTCCTCAAAGACCACAATGGGTGGGATACACCTCGGATCATGGGGTTGGCCTAACCAAAGATGGCGCCCCGGACCAAGACTAAGCGAGTATTTGGCAAGTTTGTGTGCGTCGACATTAGCCGCACAACCTTCAAAACAAAAATTACATTGAAACATAAAAGCTCTACTCTTAATCTCCTGAATGATAGAACCACTCCTTCCTTTGCCTCCACATGAAATATCAGCCACCGTTTGCTTGGAGTCGGATGCAATGACAAAGTTGTGTATGTTAAGATCTTCTGCCAGCGCCAACGCCTCGCGACAGGCTATTGCTTCCAGGATTGCTGGGTCCTCTAGACCAGCTACCACCAACGCCGAACTGCCAAGATAATTGCCTTGCTCATCCCTGCATACTGCCGCAGCCGATCCACCCTTCCTTGCTCTCACTCCAGCATCTACATGGATCTTGGCGAAACCAACAGGGGGTGCCTTGGGGCGGATCGCCCGTGGCTGCCTCGTAACTGGAACTGCACTTGTCGTCGTCGGGCTTCTCGTGTTAATCATCTTGAGTTCGTCAATGAAATGCCTGACAAACAAGTTAGTTGCTTGCGGCGACTGGAAAACTCCTTCGTGTATAGCCTTTCGATGTGCAGTCCAAATCGCCCAAAGTGTGACGGCAAGCAACACGAACTGATCATGGTCAAGCGACTGCATGAAGGTGAAGAGCCACTGCTTGGCGCTGGGTTCAGTATTCGCCACCAGGCTTTGAGCTAGCTCCTCATTAACTAGTGCCCACACACATCTCGAACTAGTGCAGTTGACCAAAGAGTGTCTCCAAGAATCAGGGAGCCACATAACCCGCAGTGATCGTCAACAGCCATGTGGCGGTGAGCCCGGACGTCTTCGGTAGGCAGTGAATGCTTTGATAAGCGCCAAAGGAACATCCTCACTTTTGCCGGAACCGGAGTCCTCCACAGAGTTTTCCATGCTCCCTCCTCGACGGCGGTGTTTGAGGTGCCTGCCGCACCTTCAAGCCAAGCCTCCCGACGCTGTCTTGTTGCCACAAGCATGCGATAGGCTGATTTGACAGTAAAGTTTCCACTTGTTTCAAAGTTCCAGCTCCAAAAATCTTGGATGTTGCGGGTGCACACTGGGATCCCCAAGATGGTGCTTGCATCCATAGGCATAAACACTTGATTGATTAGCTGGCTATTCCACGTAGCGCTTGTGTGGTCGATTAGTTCCGCAACCAAGATCGGTGGATTAGGGTGAATGCTCACATATGGTCGTAGCATCTCATCTCTTTGCAACCATGGATCCTCCCAGATGCGAGTAGTTTGGCCATTACCTATTCGGCGTACTAGCCCTTGCTTGAGTGTATCCCTACCTTCAATGATAGCACGCCAAATCTGACTTGGATGGTTGCCCAAGGTTGCCTCAAGGATGGTGGTTCCAGGAAAATATATACTCTTCAACAAGCGGGCACTCAGAGAATCTGGTTCTTGGAGTAGTCTCCATGCCTGTCGTGCCAGTATTGCCATATTGAAGAGTTCAAAGTCCTTGAAACCTAGGCCTCCCATTCCCTTCGGTTGTGTCATACTTTTCCACGATACCCAGTGAGGTTTCCTCTTGCCTGCTTTATTCCCCCACCAAAACTTTCTGATGAGCATGTTGAGGTGCTCACAGAGTCCCCTTGGTAGTTTAAAACAGGACATGGAGAACACCGGTATTGCCTGAGCCACGGATTTTATCAGGACCTCCTTGCCTGCCGAAGACACGGTGCTTTCTACCCAGCCCTGCACTTTGCTCCATAACCGATCTTTCAGGTACTTAAAAGCCCTGTTCTTCGAACTCCCGATGTCTGATGGCATCCCAAGGTACTTCTCATTTAAAGTTTCATTTGGAACGTTAAGTAGCCCTTTTATGACATCTCTGGTAGCTTCTGGCACTCCCTTGCTGAAAAAGATTGATGATTTTGCAAAGTTCACTCGCTGGCCCGAAGCTTGGCAATATGTATCCAGTACTAGGTGAAGGAAATATACCCTAGAGGCAATAATAAAATTATTATTTATTTCCTTATATCATGATAAATGTTTATTATTCATGCTAGAATTGTATTAAACGGAAACATAATACATGTGTGAATACATAGACCAACAGAGTGTCACTAGTATGCCTCTACTTGACTAGCTCGTTAATCAAAGATGGTTATGTTTCCTAACCATGAACAAAGAGTTGTTATTTGATTAACAAGGTCACATCATTAGTAGAATGATCTGATTGACATGACCCATTCCATTAGCTTAGCACCCGATCGTTTAGTATGTTGCTATTGCTTTCTTCATGACTTATACATGTTCCTATAACTATGAGATTGTGCAACTCCCGTTTACCGGAGGAACACTTTGGGTACTACCAAACGTCACAACGTAACTGGGTGATTATAAAGGAGTATTACAGGTGTCTCCAATGGTAGATGTTGGGTTGGCGTATTTCGAGATTAGGGTTTGTCACTCCGATTGTCGGAGAGGTATCTCTGGGCCCTCTCGGTAATGCACATCACATAAGCCTTGCAAGCACTGCAACTAATATGTTAGTTGTGAGATGATGTATTACGGAACGAGTAAAGAGACTTGCCGGTAACGAGATTGAACTAGGTATTGGATACCGACGATCGAATCTCGGGCAAGTAACATACCGATGACAAAGGGAACAACGTATGTTGTTATGCGGTCTGACCGATAAAGATCTTCGTAGAATATGTAGGAGCCAATATGGGCATCCAGGTCCCGCTATTGGTTATTGACCGGAGACGTGTCTCGGTCATGTCTACATTGTTCTCGAACCGTAGGGTCCGCACGCTTAACGTTACGATGACAGTTATTATGAGTTTATGCATTTTGATGTACCGAAGGTTGTTCGGAGTCCCGGATGTGATCACGGACATGACGAGGAGTCTCGAAATGGTCGAGACGTAAAGATTGATATATTGGAAGCCTATATTTGGACACCGGAAGTGTTCCGGGTGAAATCGGGATTTTACCGGAATACCGGGAGGGTTACCGGAACCCCCCGGGAGCTAGATGGGCCATAATGGGCCTTAGTGGAAAGAAGAAGGGGCTGCCCTAGATGGGCTGCGCGCCCCCCTCCCCTATTCCTACTAGGAGTAGGAAAGAGGGGGCCGGCCACCTCCTCCTCTTTCCCCCTCCCGGGAATCCTAGTTGGACTAGGATTGGAGGGGGAGTCCTACTCCCGGTGGGAGTAGGACTCTCCTGCGCCCCACCTTGGCCGGCCAGCCCCTCCTCCCTTGCTCCTTTATATACGGGGGCAGGGGGCACCCCATAGACACACAATTGATCCTTGAGATCGTTCCTTAGCCGTGTGCGGTGCCCCCTGCCACCAAATTCCACCTCGATCATACCGTTGTAGTGCTTAGGCGAAGCCCTGCGTCGGTAGTACATCAAGATCGTCACCACGCCGTCGTGCTGACGGAACTCCTCCCCGGAGCTTTGCTGGATCGGAGCCCGGGGATCGTCATCGAGCTGAACGTGTGCTAAGAACTCGGAGGTGCCGGAGTAACGGTGCTTGGATCGGTCGGATCGGAAGAAGACGTACGACTACTTCCTCTACGTTGTGTGATCGCTTCCGCAGTCGGTCTGCGTTGGTACGTAGACAACACTCTCCCCTCTCGTTGCTGTGCATCACCATGATCTTGCGTGTGCGTAGGAAAATTTTCGAAATTACTGCGTTCCCCAACAGTGGCATCCGAGCCTAGGTTTTATGGTTTGATGTTATATGCACGAGTAGAACACAAGTGAGTTGTGGGCGATACAAGTCATACTGCCTACCAGCATGTCATACTTTGGTTCGGCGGTATTGTTGGTTGAGACGATCCGGACCAACCTTACGCATACTCTTATGCGAGACCGGTTCCCTCGACGTGCTTTGCACACAGATGGCTTGCGGAAGACTGTCTCTCCAACTTTAGTTGAACCAAGTGTGACTACGCCCGGTCCTTGAGAAGGTTAAAACGGAGTCTATTTGACGAACTATCGTTGTGGTTTTGATGCGTAGGTCAGATGAGTTCTTACTTAAGCCCGTAGCAGCCACGTAAAACTTGCAACAACAAAGTAGAGGACGTCTAACTTGTTTTTGCAGGGCATGTTGTGATGTGATATGGTCAAGGCATGATGCTGATTTTATTGTATGAGATGATCATGTTTTGTAACCAAGTTATCGGCAACTGGCAGGAGCCATATGGTTGTCGCTTTATTGTATGCAATGCAATCGCGATGTAATGCTTTACTTTATTACTAAGCGGTAGTGATAGTCGTGGAAGCATAAGATTGACGAGACGACAACGATGCTACGATGGAAATCAAGGTGTCGCGCCGGTGACGATGGTGATCATGACGGTGCTTCGGAGATGGAGATCACAAGCACAAGACGATGATGGCCATATCATATCACTTATATTGATTGCATGTGATGTTTATCCTTTTATGCATCTTATCTTGCTTTGATTGATGGTAACATTATAAGATGATCTCTCACTAAATTATCAAGAAGTGTTCTCCCTGAGTATGCACCATTGCAAAAGTTCTTCGTGCTGAGACACCACGTGATGATCGGGTGTGATAGGCTCTACGTTCAAATACAACGGGTGCAAAACAGTTGCGCACGCGGAATACTCAGGTTATACTTGACGAGCCAAGCATATACAGATATGGCCTCGGAACACAGAGACCGAAAGGTCGAGCGTGAATCATATAGTAGATATGATCAACATATTGATGTTCACCATTGAAAACTACTCCATCTCACGTGATGATCGGTTATGGTTTAGTTGATTTGGATCACGTGATCACTTAGAAGATTAGAGGGATATCTATCTAAGTGGGAGTTCCTAAGTAATTTGATTAACTGAACTTAAACTTATCATGAACTTAGTACCTGATAGTATCTTGCTTGTTTATGTTGATTGTAGATAGATGGCTCGTGCTGTTGTTCCGTTGAATTTTAATGCGTTCCTTGAGAAAGCAAAGTTGAAAGATGATGGTAGCAATTACACGGACTGGGTCCGTAACCTGAGGATTATCCTCATTGCTGCACAGAAGAATTACGTCCTGGAAGCACCGCTGGGTGACAGGCCTGCTGCTGGAGCAACGCCAGATGTTATGAACGTCTGGCAAAGCAAAGCTGATGACTACTCGATAGTTCAGTGTGCCATGCTTTACGGCTTAGAATCGGGACTTCAACGACGTTTTGAACGTCATGGAGCATATGAGATGTTCCAGGAGTTGAAGTTAATATTTCAAGCAAATGCCCGAATTGAGAGATATGAAGTCTCCAATAAGTTCTATAGCTGCAAGATGGAGGAGAACAGTTCTGTCAGTGAGCATATACTCAAAATGTCTGGGTATAATAATCACTTGATTCAGATGGGAGTTAATCTTCCAGATGACTGTGTCATTGACAGAATTCTCCAATCACTGCCACCAAGCTACAAGAGCTTCGTGATGAACTATAATATGCAAGGGATGAACAAGACTATTCCCGAGCTCTTCGCAATGCTAAAAGCTGCGGAGGTAGAAATCAAGAAGGAGCATCAAGTGTTGATGGTTAGCAAAACCACTAGTTTCAAGAAAAAGGGCAAAGGGAAGAAGAAGGGAAACTTCAAGAAGAACAGCAAGCAAGTTGCTGCTCAGGAGAAGAAACCCAAGTCTGGACCTAAGCCTGAAACTGAGTGCTTCTACTGCAAGCAGACTGGTCACTGGAAGCGGAACTGCCCCAAGTATTTGGCGGATAAGAAGGATGGCAAGGTGAACAAAGGTATATATGATATACATGTTATTGATGTGTACCTTACTAATGCTCGCAGTAGCACCTGGGTATTTGATACTAGTTCTGTTGCTAATATTTGCAACTCGAAACAGGGACTACAGAATAAGCGGACACTAGCAAAGGACGAGGTGACGATGCGCGTGGGAAATGGTTCCAAAATCGATGTGATCGCGGTCGGCACGCTACCTCTACATCTACCTTCGGGATTAATATTAGACCTAAATAATTGTTATTTGGTGCCAGCGTTGAGCATGAACATTATATCCGGATCTTGTTTGATGCGAGACGGTTATTCATTTAAATCAGAGAATAATGGTTGTTCTATTTATATGAATAATATTTTTTATGGTCATGCACCTTTGAAGAGTGGTCTATTCTTGTTGAATTTCGATAGTAGTGATACACATATTCATAATGTAGAAGCCAAAAGATGCAAAGTTAATAATGATAGTGCAACTTATTTGTGGCACTGCCGTTTAGGTCATATCGGTGTAAAGCGCATGAAGAAACTCCATACTGATGGGCTTTTAGAACCACTTGATTATGAATCACTTGGTACTTGCGAACCGTGCCTCATAGGCAAAATGACTAAAACACCGTTCTCCGGCACTATGGAGAGAGCAACAGATTTATTGGAAATCATACATACCGATGTATGTGGTCCGATGAATATTGAGGCTCGTGGCGGATATCGTTATTTTCTCACCTTCACAGATGATTTAAGCAGATATGGGTATATCTACTTAATGAAACATAAGTCTGAAACATTTGAAAAGTTCAAGGAATTTCAGAGTGAGGTTGAAAATCATCGTAACAAGAAAATAAAGTTTCTACGATCTGATCGTGGAGGAGAATATTTGAGTTACGAGTTTGGTGTACATTTGAAAAATTGTGGAATAGTTTCGCAACTCACGCCACCCGGAACACCACAGCGTAATGGTGTGTCCGAACGTCGTAATCGTACTTTACTAGATATGGTGCGATCTATGATGTCTCTTACTGATTTACCACTATCGTTTTGGGGTTATGCTTTAGAGACGGCCGCATTCACGTTAAACAGGGCACCATCAAAATCCGTTGAGACGACACCTTATGAACTATGGTTTGGCAAGAAACCAAAGTTGTCGTTTCTTAAAGTTTGGGGCTGCGATGCTTATGTGAAAAAGCTTCAACCTGATAAGCTCGAACCCAAATCGGAGAAATGTGTCTTCATAGGATATCCAAAGGAAACTATTGGATACACCTTCTATCACAGATCCGAAGGCAAGACTTTTGTTGCTAAATTCAAAAACTTTCTAGAGAAGGAGTTTCTCTCGAAAGAAGTGAGTGGGAGGAAAGTAGAACTTGACGAGATAACTGTACCTACTCCCTTATTGGAAAATAGTACATCACAGAAAACTGTTTCTGCGACACCTATACCAATCAGTGAGGAAGCTAACGATGATGATCATGAAGCTTCAGGACAAGATACTACTGAACCACGTAGATCAACCAGAGTGAGATCCGCACCAGAGTGGTACGGTAATCCAGTTCTGGAAGTCATGCTACTAGATCATGATGAACCTACGAACTATGAAGAAGCGATGGTGAGCCCAGATTCCGCAAAGTGGCTTGAAGCCATGAAATCTGAGATGGGATCCATGTATGAAAACAAAGTATGGACTTTGGTTGACTTGCCCGATGATCGGCAAGCAATTGAGAATAAATGGATCTTCAAGAAGAATACTGACGCTGACGGTAATATTACTGTCTATAAAGCTCGACTTGTCGCGAAAGGTTTTCGACAAGTTCAAGGGGTTGACTACGATGAGACCTTCTCATCCGTAGCGATGCTTAAGTCCGTCAGAATTATGTTAGCAATTGCCGCATTTCATGATTATGAAATATGGCAGATGGACGTCAAAACTGCATTCCTGAATGGATTTCTGGAAGAAGAGTTGTATATGATGCAACCAGAAGATTTTGTCGATCCAAAGGGAGCTAACAAAGTGTGCAAACTCCAGCGATCCATATATGGACTGGTGCAAGCATCTCGGAGTTGGAATAAACGCTTTGATAGTGTGATCAAGGCATTTGGCTTTATACAGACTTTTGAGAGAAGCCTGTATTTACAAGAAAGTGAGTGGGAGCTCTGTAGCATTTCTGATATTATATGTGGATGACATATTGCTGATTGGAAATGATATAGAATTTCTGGATAGCATAAAGGGGTACTTGAATAAAAGTTTTTCGATGAAAGACCTCGGGAAGCTGCTTACATATTAGGCATAAAGATCTATAGAGATAGATCAAAACGCTTAATTGGACTTTCACAATGCACATACCTTGACAAAATTTTGAAGAAGTTCAAAATGGATCAAGCAAAGAAAGGGTTCTTGCCTGTGCTACAAGGTGTGAAGTTGAGTAAGACTCAATGCCCGACCACTGCAGAAGATAGAGAGAAAATGAAAGATGTTCCCTATGCTTCAGCCATAGGCTCTATCATGTATGCAATGCTGTGTACCAGACCTGATGTGTGCCTTGCTATAAGTTTAGCAGGGAGGTACCAAAGTAATCCAGGAATGGATCACTGGACAGTGGTCAAGAACATCCTGAAATACCTGAAAAGGACTAAGGATATGTTTCTCGTATATGGAGGTGACAAAGAGCTCACCGTAAAAGGTTACGTTGATGCAAGCTTTGACACTGATCCGGACGATTCTAAATCGCAAACCGGATACGTGTTTACTTTAAACGGTGGAGCTGTCAGTTGGTGCAGTTCTAAACAAAGCGTCGTAGCGGGATCTACATGTGAAGCGGAGTACATAGCTGCTTCGGAAGCAGCAAACGAAGGAGTCTGGATGAAGGAGTTCATATCCGATCTAGGTGTCATACCAAGTGCATCGGGTCCAATGAAAATCTTCTGTGACAATACTGGTGCAATTGCCTTGGCAAAGGAATCCAGATTTCACAAAAGAACCAAACACATCAAGAGACGCTTCAACTCCATCCGGGATTTAGTCTAGGTGGGAGACATAGAGATTTGCAAGATACATACGGATCTGAATGTTGCAGACCCGTTGACTAAGCCTCTTCCACGAGCAAAACATGATCAGCACCAAGGCTCCATGGGTGTTAGAATCATTACAGTGTAATCTAGATTATTGACTCTAGTGCAAGTGGGAGACTGAAGGAAATATGCCCTAGAGGCAATAATAAAGTTATTATTTATTTCCTTATATCATGATAAATGTTTATTATTCATGCTAGAATTGTATTAAACGGAAACATAATACATGTGTGAATACATAGACCAACAGAGTGTCACTAGTATGCCTCTACTTGACTAGCTCGTTAATCAAAGATGGTTGTGTTTCCTAACCATGAACAAAGAGTTGTTATTTGATTAACGAGGTCACATCATTAGTAGAATGATCTGATTGACATGACCCATTCCATTAGCTTAGCACCCGATCGTTTAGTATGTTGCTATTGCTTTCTTCATGACTTATACATGTTCCTATAACTATGAGATTATGCAACTCCCGTTTACCGGAGGAACACTTTGGGTACTACCAAACGTCACAACGTAACTGGGTGATTATAAAGGAGTATTACAGGTGTCTCCAATGGTAGATGTTGGGTTGGCGTATTTCGAGATTAGGGTTTGTCACTCCGATTGTCGGAGAGGTATCTCTGGGCCCTCTCGGTAATGCACATCACATAAGCCTTGCAAGCACTGCAACTAATATGTTAGTTGTGAGATGATGTATTACGGAACGAGTAAAGAGACTTGCCGGTAACGAGATTGAACTAGGTATTGGATACCGACGATCGAATCTCGGGCAAGTAACATACCGATGACAAAGGGAACAACGTATGTTGTTATGCGGTCTGACCGATAAAGATCTTCGTAGAATATGTAGGAGCCAATATGGGCATCCAGGTCCCGCTATTGGTTATTGACCGGAGACGTGTCTCGGTCATGTCTACATTGTTCTCGAACCGTAGGGTCCGCACGCTTAACGTTACGATGACAGTTATTATGAGTTTATGCATTTTGATGTACCGAAGGTTGTTCGGAGTCCCGGATGTGATCACAGACGTGACGAGGAGTCTCGAAATGGTCGAGACGTAAAGATTGATATATTGGAAGCCTATATTTGGACACCGGAAGTGTTCCGGGTGAAATCGGGATTTTACCGGAATACCGGGAGGGTTACCGGAACCCCCCGGGAGCTAGATGGGCCATAATGGGCCTTAGTGGAAAGAAGAAGGGGCTGCCCTAGATGGGCTGCGCGCCCCCCTCCCCTAGTCCTACTAGGAGTAGGAAAGAGGGGGCCGGCCACCTCCTCCTCTTTCCCCCTCCCGGGAATCCTAGTTGGACTAGGATTGGAGGGGGAGTCCTACTCCCGGTGGGAGTAGGACTCTCCTGCGCCCCACCTTGGCCGGCCAGCCCCTCCTCCCTTGCTCCTTTATATACGGGGGCAGGGGCACCCCATAGACACACAATTGATCCTTGAGATCGTTCCTTAGCCGTGTGCGGTGCCCCCTGCCACCAAATTCCACCTCGATCATACCGTTGTAGTGCTTAGGCGAAGCCCTGCGTCGGTAGTACATCAAGATCGTCACCACACCGTCGTGCTGACGGAACTCCTCCCCGGAGCTTTGCTGGATCGGAGCCCGGGGATCGTCATCGAGCTGAACGTGTGCTAAGAACTCGGAGGTGCCGGAGTAACGGTGCTTGGATCGGTCGGATCGGAAGAAGACGTACGACTACTTCCTCTACGTTGTGTGATCGCTTCCGCAGTCGGTCTGCGTTGGTACGTAGACAACACTCTCCCCTCTCGTTGCTGTGCATCACCATGATCTTGCGTGTGCGTAGGAAAATTTTCGAAATTACTGCGTTCCCCAACACTAGGTTCACCTCATTAGCTCCCGTACTATTTGCCTTACAAAACAACAGGCTGTCATCAGCGAATAGCAAGTGGCTAACTTGTGGCGCCATAGGAGCCACTTGTAAACCACTCAAATTGGATGACTCACTTTTTGATTTCAACATGCACGCCAGGCCCTCTGCTGCTAGCAAAAACAAGTACGGGGATATTGGGTCCCCTTGTCTGATTCCTCTTGACGGTTCAAACTCCTCCAATCTCTTCCCATTGAACATAACAGAAAACTTTACTGTGGTGACCAGCCCCATCACAATATCCACCCATCTCTCTGTGAATCCTAGCTTAATCATTATTGCTCTCAGGTATGGCCACTCCACTCTATCATAGGCCTTTGTCATATCTAACTTCAGAGCGAAAGACTGATGCTTCTTCGCTTTGTTCCTCTTCATAAAATGTAAACACTCGTAAGCTGTGATGATGTTGTCAGTAATGAGTCTGCCCGGTACAAAGGCAGACTGTTCCTCAGAAATAATCTCAGGAAGTATCACCTTCAAGCGGTTAGATATGACCTTGGATGCAATTTTGTAAAGAACGTTACATAAGCTGATTGGACGGAACTGGCTCAAAAGAGTTGGATTTTTTACCTTGGGTATCAACACCAACACAGTCTCATTGATACATGCCGCAGATTCAGTACCTTCTACAATTTTGATCACAACCTTGGTAACTTCGTCTCCACATGTCTCCCAGTGCCGCTGAAAGAAATGAGCAGGAAAACCATCTGGTCCTGGTGCCTTGGTGGGGAACATCCGAAACAGGGCAGTTTTAACTTCTTCCGCGCTATATGGTGCATTCAACGCCGCATTCATTTCCTCCGTGACCTTGCATGGTACTGTATCTAGCACCTGCGTCATGTCGCCCACCCCTTCCGACCTATACAGGTCCTTATAGAAGGTGGCCGTCATAGTTTCCATCTCCATATCATTCTCCGTTATACTTCCATCATCACATTGCAAGGACTTGATTTGGTTTCTCCGGTGTCTCCTGCTCGCCCTCAGGTGGAAAAAGTAGGTATTTTTGTCGCCATGCATGAGCCAGTCGATCCTGGCTCTTTGCCTCCAGAGAATTTCCTCATGGTGAAAGAGCTCGACCAGACGATCACATATTTTAATCTCCTGTCGCGATGGGCCGGTTCTGCCTGGGAGTCCTCGCATGACCTGAAGCTCCTTTTTTAAATCAGCGATTTCCTTGCGCACACTGCCAAAGTGCTGCCGATCCCATGTCGCCAGGTCACCCGAAAGCGCATGGAGTTTCTCTTTCACCTGGCCCACCGAATCTCCAGCCGCCTGATTCCATCCCGCCTGCACTACTGTCTCCAGCATCGGATCGCGTTCCCAGCAGAGCTCGTATTTAAAAGGCCGTGGCCCCCGCCTGCATGCATGCATTGCTTGGAGCTGAAGCAGCAGGGGTACGTGATCGGACGTAGCAGCTGCTAGGTGTTCCAACGATGCCTTTGGGAAAGCCAATACCCATTCTGGGTTTGCAACCCCTCGATCCAAGCGCACCCTAGTGAATGTGCCACCCACCACCTTCTTCTCGAATGTCCAGTTCTGTCCCTTGTACCCTATGTCCGACAAACCACATGTGTCGATAGCGTCTCGGAATGAGTCCATCTGTGCTTGGCTTCGTTGGCCAATTCCATCATGTTCATGGGCATGAAGAACTTCATTGAAGTCTCCAATCACTACCCATGGTTCAGTGCTCGTTCCTGCAATTCCACGCAACATATCCCAGGTTTTGTATCTCTCACTTGTTTGGGCCTCCCCATACACAAAAGTAATTTTGGTTTTAGTTTCTACCATCTACTCAACAGAAACATCTATGTGGTACTCAGAATAACCCAACACTTCGAGCTTTATTTCCTCATTCCAAAAAATGCCTAGTCCACCACTCCTTCCGGAGCTGCTTACAGCAAAACTTTTATTGTAGCCTAAAGTTCCTACTAGGTTCTCAACACGTGAGCCCTCCAACTGAGTTTCAAGAATGCATACAATGGAGGGGGCATGTAGCTTCGAAAGATCTCGAAGCTCTCAAACTGTCGCAGGTCTACCAGCCCCACGACAGTTCCAAACTAGGCAACTCATTGCGCCTGGCGCGACCCATTGATAGGGCCCGCCGTATGCGCATTAGGGTTTGTTGAAGCATTGTTCTTCACTTGATTCTTTTCCGTCTGAGGAGGGTTGGTTTTCGTCCTTTTGAGATCCTGCTACGAGGACGGGCTCTGCGGGACGGTGGTTGTGGATGGGATTTGCGGCACCATCGAAGATGATTGGCTCGTGACTGGGGCCATGAGCAGAAGTGTGTTCGCGTGAGCTCCTCGTTTGCGGTTCCCATCTCCCTCTTCCATCTCTGTATCCTGATGGGCGTCAGGGTAAAAACTGTCTTGCTGTGTTCTGCCAGCGCCACGGCCTCCTTGGCCTGAGCGTCCCCTGCCTCTTCCCCGACCTCCTTGGGATCCTCTCTCTTCCCCTGGACCACGACCCGGCCCCCTGAACCAATCTGCTTTCAAGTTCTTAAACACTAGTGCGGATGGGGGGTGGATCCCATTGCCACACTCCTTAAACTGATGGCCTAGCATACCACAGACCGCACACCAATCAGGCAACCTCTCGTATTTCACGCTGAATACCTCCCTTCTCTTCTTTATAACCAGAGAGACATCATTCTTCAACGGCTTAGTGACATCCACCTTCACCCGAACCCTAAAGAAATTGCCCTCAAAGTCTTGGGACTTAGGTTCAGCAAATATGAAGTCGCCAACAGTGGCTGCTAGCGATTTGATCAAGTGAAAAAACAGATCAGGGAGGTCATGAATCTGAATCCACATCTCGATTTTATTGAGCACAATCTACAAAGGCCTCGTGAATCCATCATAGGGCTCGATCACAACCGCTTTTCCTTTGAAGGTCCAGGGGCCGTCCTCCATAACTCTCTCCCAGTCACCAAGGCAGGAGAATTGGAGGGTATAGAGATTGTCTTCCAGGGGGCGGAAATTGACTTCTTGCGCTAGATCCCAAGCCACCCTCATGTTGCGGAAGAACCAGTACTGGCTATAGGGTTTATCAGTGTGGACTCGCGCGATCGCCATCCAGCGCGCAGCTTCCTCTGGTATGTCGCCATCTTGAACAACCACATCCTCCAGATCGCCTTCCTTCAGTCCTAGCTCCTTCATCATCGCTTCCATCTTCGCCCACCGCCGCGGCCGAAGCCGACGTTGAGCCTTCCATGAGATCTCTTGCCCGTGAGAACGATTTCCGCGGGCGGGAGGACCCTAGACAGATCAGTTCAGCACCCACCTCCGCCAGACGTCCGAAGCCGCCAGCAATTGGTGGTCTGGGAGACGCAGGGAATCGCGATCTCCACGTCGGAGCGAGGCGCCGCCGGGAGGAGTCAAAACCCTAACGAGAGGGGAATTCCAGCGTGTGCTAAAAGACATTTTATTTTGAGGGGACATTTGAGCTGACGACGCTAACGGCCCACCGTAGACAAGCCCATGGACTCTCATTTGCTCTTTAGGTTGGGCTTAATGTTCTTGGGGCTATGGTTCCGAGTTCTCAAAGAAAAAAAAGTTCGATTGCGGCAAACACAGTATAGCAGAGGGAGAGGGAGAGATGGGGAAGAAGGGCAAGGCGGCGGCGAGGGAGCGCCGGGAGGAGCGGCGGCGGGAGGTTACCCTCCTCCGCGCCGTCCCCTACGAGCCCCACCAGCGGTGGTGGGACGGCCTCGGGCCGGCGCGCGCCGTGGCGGTGGTGACGGGGGCGAGCCGCGGCATCGGCTACGAGATCTCCCGCCAGCTCGCGTGCCACGGCCTCCACGTCGTCCTCGCCTCGCGCGACCCCGCGCGGGGCAGGGACGCCGCGGAGAGGATCCTCCGCGAGGAGGGCACGAGCGCGGAGTGGCGGCAGCTGGACGTGGCGGACGCCGCGTCGGTGGAGGCCTTCGCCGCCTGGACGGCGCGGACCCACGGCGGCATCCATGTCCTTGTGAGCCTCCACAACTGCCATGCTCTTCCTCTATACGGAGTACCATGGAACGCTTCAATTTGGTTTCGACAATTTCATACACGGCTGTTGTTTCAATTTTATTTCATCTCTATCCAATTGAGTGATGGAGCGGCTGAGAGTAGTGGTGCCTAATTGCCTGAGCTGTATTGAGTTCTGAATATTCATGTTCAAAAAATTCCTACTACCATGCATAGAAGTCTGAATATTTAGCAGAAAATAGTTTGGACATGGGCAGTCTAAAAATGATATTCAGTGTCATACATGTGAGACTATGATACATAGGTTCTGCACAAAGCAAGGAGGAAACCGATATGCAATGAGTGGTTAGGTGCTGATACTGGCAGATTTTTGTCTGAATATCTCTGGTAACCCAGCTACAGATTAACAATGCAGGTGTAAACTTCAACAGAGGAGCAGATAACTCTGTTGAATTTGCAGAGCAAGTAATTGAGACAAATTATTTTGGTACAAAGCGGATGATTGAAGCCATGCTACCATTACTGAAACCTTCTCCGTATGGTGGCCGGATAGTGAATGTAAGCTCAAGGCTTGGTAGGGCCAATGGCAGGCGCAATGTAAGTTTCACCATTAACTTCTTCTTTTTTCCCAAGTGACCCATTCTGAATTTTCCTTGACTTGTCTTTTTGCTTTTTTAACCTATCAGAAAATCGGCGATGCGATCCTAAGAGAGCAACTATTAACTGATGATTGCTTATCTGAGGAATTGATTGATGGGATGGTCACTAAATTCCTTGAACAAGTGAAGCAAAATAGTTGGTCCTCCATTGAGTGGCCTCAGATGTACACGGACTATTCTATCTCAAAGCTTGCTGTTAATGTGTATACAAGACTCATGGCTAAGAGGCTTGCTGACAGGTCTGAAGGCCAAAAGATTTACATTAACTGTTTCTGTCCTGGCTGGGTAAAGACTGCCATGACTGATTGGGAAGGGAACATTTCAGCTGAAGAAGGTGCTGATACTGGAGTGTGGCTTGCTCTGTTACCCCAGGCACAAGCAACAATTGGAAAGTTCTATGCTGAGAGACGCGAGATAAGCTTCTGAGCTGACTAGTCTTGTCCATACTTTTGCTCCAGCTAGACAGCTACAAGTTGAAATTTTCCATAGTTTTGCCCCCAGCTATAAGTAGAGAAAAGCCATGACCCAAGGTTCGTATGTTCAAATTGCTTTGTGTTACTTGCACCTATTGGCATAGAAGTGATACATGCTTACTTTTATCTATGTCCTCTTAAAGGGCTTGTGGTTTGCTTTTTATTTTGCACGTTAGCTGAAGAGCAGTAGAACTGAGATGTGTTCCCATTTCCTCTGATATTTAATGCAGTAACGGATCCATCTTTCAGAATTGGTGTTCTGATACTACTTCATATACATTTTTTTCGAGGAAAAGAGCACCAGGGCTCCGGTTCCATTGCATAGCAAAGAAACCAAATTGTCTTACAAACACCAATTCAGCACGCGGAGGACAGCCCCACCGCTACCTCAGCAAGGAAAACTAGTAGGACATAACAAAAGAAACTGAAACAAACAGAGGTAAACTAATGCAGCGACTCTAGCAGCACAGATACAAATCTGAAACTATCAGAGCTCCCACACACATATTACATAACCACAGCTAGAAAAAAAATGGAGGGGGGGCTGGGCTGCCTGGGTCATGCAAATATGTGTTGAACTGGGCCTGCAAGTAGCTGGGCTGGGCCTTAAAATTAGTAGTAGATACAAATTTTACAGTGCTGGAGGGGGACTTGAGCCTGTTAAAGCCCCCCAGTAGATTAGCCCCTGCCCCCGACTCAATCAGCCTGGGTCTGGCCACATCAGTAGCGGCGGCTCCCTTGTCTTCTTTTCCAGCTTTTACGCCATGTTCTGCAGTTGGGATTTCACACAGTCGGAGGACAGCCGCTCCCATAGAGAAAGACTTGCTGCCGTCCCGCGCCAAAAAACCTGTAGACCAGGCCAAGGATTGTGGTTGAAAACCATGTCATTCCTTAAATTCCAGATAGTCCAAAAACCAGCTGCATGCATAATATTAATAGCAGCAAAACTATCAACCCTAGACCAGCATTCAGAGAAGGACAACATACTGATATCCCCTCTAAAACTAGTCAGCTGCATGATAGTTCTCCAGAATTCTAAAGAAACAACACACCCAAAAAATAAATGGTGGCAGGATTCTAGCTCAGAGCAGACTTAATATACATTTGACTTTACCTATGTAAACTATGTAGGTGATTGAAGAACAGTTGAACTGAGATGTATTGACATTTTTGCAGTAACTGATTCATCTATCAGAATTACTGTTCTGATACTTAACATACATTTGATTGTACCTATGCACACTATGTAGGTCATTGCTATATGGCTGGAATGGTGGATCTGCCAGTGGCCTGTTAATGAAGAACAATCCAGATGATTGAGTGACTCTAGGTGGCCAAAGAGCATCTGAGTCTTCACATTAATAGAAGGCTCATTCTCTAAAAATTTCTCGATAAATGATGTCATACCAAATGTCCCATGGCCGTGAATGAAGTGGCTGGAAACAGGGGAATGTTCACCAGGACCACCAGCCCAGAACGGCAGCAGGCAGGCATGGCAAGCTGGACTGCCGCACCGAATATATGATTAGGCTGGATCTCAAGCAGCTCCACTGTCAGACCCTCTCATCATCTTCCACGTGAATTTGGGTATGTAGCATTTGGGTATGTAGATCCACAGGAATAAAAAGCGCGCACAGCATTTTGAGTATGTAGTTTGATTAGCCATCTTGGGCCATGCCTGAGCATCATATGTAGTGCACACTAGCGAGCCCGGTGAACACACATGGACAGGCTAGTATAGCAGTCTCCGTGCTTGACCCACGGGGTCCTAATTTCCTCGGCAAGTCGGCATCGATAGGAATGGACTGCGTGACACTGATGGTTTCCGATCCCCCTGCCATCGCCAGCTCCCACTCAAAATCAACGCGCGTCGCCTGAGTCGGCACGGCGAGGAAAGTCCGCGCCAATGGGAGGGTCACATGGCGGTATGATTCAGTGCACAGAAAGTGCGGTACCGGATGGGCAACACGCCGAAGAAGATTGATGGCCGACTTGGCATCTCTGGTGAATATGGTGATCTTGGGATCAAACGTGTCTGTGCGCGCGGTGATGGAACCGTATACACTGGCAGAGCTTACAGGCTGACAGGGTATGCACATCCGGAATTCCGGATGCACAGGCCGAGCTCGACGGCGTCACTTATCACCGCGTAGACCACGTCTACGACGCCTTTGCTTGTTTCGATGGAGACGGTGTTGCATTTGTCAGACACTGGCGAGTCGTCGTCCCAGTCCAGCACCAGGCTGGATAGCTCCTCCTCGGCATTGTTCTTGGACGCGTCCATCTTCACTCCGAGGGCGACGCCTGAGCAGGCAGAGATGTAAGTAGATGGCCCCGTCGGAGGCAGCTTCATCTGCATATATACATGCAATAGTAGTACTGTATATGTGAGCCGGACAAATACCAACTAGAAGAGACTGATGAGCAAGTTTTGGCAAGATCATACATACGTACCCTGAAATCAACAAGTTGGGATTCGGGATGTTGCATTGCCCATCGTGCTCTTTAATTTGTGAGTAAAACGGCTTGGCAGTTTGGAGCTGGCAGATGATGTCGGTGACCATGCCGCCGGAGGCCAGTACTTGGCCAACGAGGGGGAAATTCGCATACACCCCGAAAATCTCGAAGAGGGGATCGCCGTAGTGGTTCTTGAGGGACCAGGTAGGCCGTGGCAGCTGCTGCTGCTGCCGCGGCTGGTTGCCAGGCGACCACCGCGCCGCCGCCCCGCCGGCTGGGAGGTACTCAATCGGACTAGTGGCGGCGAGTGGTGCCTTCTTGTAGATGGCCGGGCCAGCACGCCTAGGGCCGGAACCACCTGGGGAAGGGGCGACGTCAAGCAGCCCTAGTAATCCCGGGAGGTCGATCAGCCTCTGCGAACAAGTTTAAAAAACTATTGCATAAATGTAATGTAGCGAAAATTTGTTCGCAAAGAAAGATAGAAATATTTGAAAACCATCAATCCTGATTCGGATCTCCTGCAGTTTGCGAAGCCTACCTCAGGATTGCCCAAAAGTATGTACCAGTACAAGATGTTCTAGGGGCAGCGGCAGCGGCGGGATGGGGATTCATGGCGGATACCTACCCCAGACCACAAGCCCTCAAGCCCGTGCTGGTTTGTTTGGTTGGGGTCCTGCCGGCCGGGCTGGGCTGGCCCCTTTATTTGGGATTTGGGAATTAAGACGGTGCGCTAGGCTGAGTCCGGCTCGGTTTCCGTCCATGCACCACCTTCCAGCGGGCTTGCCTTTATTTCTAAGTACAATACCCAGTCACTGAGGATACCACTAAGAGTAAACTCCAACGGGCCGACCTAAATGGACGGCGTTTTTGTCCGTTTGGGTCGCCCGTCCGCCCGCCGTCCGCCCTCTTTTAGTTTTGGGTCGGCAGTACGCCCAACGGGCCGACCCATTTTCATGACCGCGCGCATTTAACATCGTGCCGTCGCCCTGATTTTGACGCTCTAGCACGCGGGAAAGGTTCGCGCGCGCGCCGCGGCCGGCGCTCGCTATAAAAGAAGGCTCTCTCTCCAGACTTTGTCGGTCGCCCACTCTCGCCGCCTCTGCGCCACCATGTCGATCCGCCGCCTACGCGCTTCGGATTTTCACGGAGTCCGCGAGCGCCGCTCCGGCGCCTTCTCCGCCGAGATCTGGTTTCGCGAGAAACGTCTCGCCCTCGGCACCTTCGACACCGCAGAGGAGGCGGCCCGCACGCACGACGCGGCGGCGTGGCGCCTCCTGAGGCCTCGTTGGGATATGAATTTTCCCAACGTGTCGAGCCAGCGGGCGCAGGATCTGGCGCCTCTCCCGCGGCTTTTCACCGACGAGGATCATCGTGTCCACCGGAGGTGGCAGCGTCGCCTCGCCATCGCAGAGAAGGACGTGGAAGCCTTGGTGCTGTGGCGTGGAGGCTACCCGCAGGACATCGTCGACGAGCGCCAGTTCTACAAGCAATTGAGATCGGAGAGGGACGCGAGGAGGAGGGAGCGAGCCGCCTATCGGGAGGACAAGCGTTCGCGAAAGCAGGCAGCTCAATTGAAATTGAAGCTACGAGAAACGGCGGGTTGGGACTTTGAAGACGAGGCGTATGCTGACGCCTACATTCAGATATCGGAGGAGGACATTACCGAATCGGAGTCAGAAATCGACGAGTAGTGGTCTTTTCTTTTTATCTGTGTGTACACTAGAATTATATATGTATTCATTTTTATCTGAAAAAATGGCCGGCGGCGTCGGCGACGTAGCAGGCGGGCGAGGGTGTGAATCCAATGTGCCACCGACCAACGGGCCCGATGAGGAAAGAGGGCGAGCGCGCGCGTCCGTCTCGTGTCCGCGCCAACGCAAATCCGGCTCAAAAATGGGCCTGGAATGGATCGCCCACGGACGAAAAACGGACGCGCGTTTGTTTGGGCCGCCACTTTTGTCCGCGCCGACCCAAACAGACGCGGGCGGACAAAATGGGTCGCCCCATTGGAGTTGCTCTAAGACTCTGCGTTTGCTACGGAGACATACATACATGACATTGTAGATTATCTATCGTGGTCTAAAAGGTCTTAATTAATACTCCCTCCGTCCCATAATGTAAGACGTTTTTTAACACTACACTCATTATGGGACGGAGGGAGTATAAGACATTTTAGATTGTCTATAATGGTCTAAAAGGTCTTCTATTAGCTTACAGAGGGAGCATGTTTTTTTTATAATCTATAGAAAGCGATCTCACCGCCGCCGCCAAGAGCGCTTCCTTCCGTTGCTGTCCTCCGGCGACTCCCCTCTGCCGACGACCTCGGTGGTCGGTGGTGAGTGGAGTCATCGGATTCACACATGTGGATCCTTTAGCCATTAGTAGCTTACGATCAAATATGCCCGTGCGTTGCAACGGGAAAAAAGTCACATGCCCATAACTTAATAAGCATGGCTCACGACCCGCACAAGTCCAGGATCTCTATTTCAACACAGTGACACACCTGTGTCACAACATAACTTTAAAAGCAAACCTCATTGAGTTGTAACACCCGCCACCCGCCCCCCCCCCCCCCCCCCCCCCCCTAAACTACTCTGGTCCATACCTGCCTCTTGTAACTTGTAAGGATTGACTACAATAAAGAGCGACCTTGTTATCGAAAAGGGGAGTTTGGAAGCAATGTCCCTCCTTGGACAACCACGAGGCTTAGTCTGTCCGACTTTCCCAAATGTTGGCCACCGGCCCTTTTCCTGAAAACACAATTCCAAGATAACACATGCACCTTTATATTACAGAAGTGAATCCGTGGCCAAAATAGTACGATCTTCTGCTGACCATTTCACATATCAAATTCAGTCCGTCTACATATCGTATAGCAAGAGAGGGAGGTTTGAACGAAGGGAATGATCTAACCTTGGATACTGCATCGTCGCCAACCTCGTTCGCCACTCTGAACTGAATACTATGTCTGAAATATCCAAAATTAATATTTGATGATAGTATTTATAGTGCTTCCCTACTACTCGAGGAAGGTCATACACGGCGAGATGAATGCGACAACGTCATCGCCTCAGCCATGTACGCATTCCCTTCTCACCAAGCCTAATTACAACAACAGACTTCAGTCCTTACATGCCAAACAAATAGCAGCAACGTTAATGGTCATGCACTGCTTAAAAGCTTTTTTTTTTGCGGTGAAAAAAAGAGCTTTATTTAGTTACTGATAGGATTAGGAACGGAAGCCAGAAGGCTAATCAGAGCATAAGGGGCATCCAAACCAGAACTCGGTTCTAAGCATTTGATAAATTATTAGTAGTACAAAATTATTACAAAAGGATCTAGCACATGTTCACACAACAATTATTTTGCATCTTGTTGTAGAAATTTATCAATATGCACAATTAGCGTAAACTAAATTATATAAGATTGTACGTAGGCAACACATAACCACACATGTACCTTGATTTCTCTCTGAACTTCCCAGGCTTTTCCATTGATGCAGGATCAGCCTCGGCGGGCGTCTCCTCAGCCTCCACGGGATCCACACAGGATTAGGGTGCGATGATGGTCAATAGAACGACCTGAGGCCCAGGCGAGCGATGGAAGAATCGATCCGCGCGTTGATGGAAAACCGATCGTACGAACCATTAACTTTTGAGGGTAATTTTGTAAAAAAAAACTTCGATGACGGTGAACGGGCAGAAGCAATAGGTGATTTATTATTAAAATTAAAAAAATTACGATCACGATTACGATTACGATTACGATTACGATTTTGTCCATACAAATTGTAAAAGCGTATTATGACGTGAGAAGAAAGCGTATTGTGACGGTGAACCCGACAAAGTCAATCCGTACCCGTGTGTTGCAACAGGTGCAACATAATGTTTAGAAAACAGAAAGTAATTTATTACCCCTTTTGTTCGGAATTACTTGTCTCGGATATGGATGTATCTAGAACTAAAATATATCTAGATACATCCATTTTTGCGACAAGTAATTCCGAATAGAGGGAGTACCACTCAAATGTTACAACGGGTGTTCAGTTGGCAATGGAATTGGGTATTGAAAAACTTTGTCTCAAGACAAACAATCAAGGTGTGGCACATGCTTTCCAATCAAGAGATCAAGACCGTTCGAGGTTTAGCCCTCTTATAGAAGAGATCAAGGAGTTGCTTGCTGGTGTGAATGAGCATAGGGTGATCTGGTCGAGGCGACCGGCGAACAAAGCGACTGGTATTCTTGTTAGGAAAGGCTGTGTTAATAAGTTGTGAAAAACTTCGTTTAATGTATCCTCATTTTTTATCCATAACGTATCTTGGACGAAATGGTTGTGAACTAAAGAATAAATAAAGTAGCAATTACCCTAAAAATAGTAAAACAAAATTAAAGTACGAGCAAGAATTCATGCATCCAATGTTACGAACTAAGAAGGTTTGAATTACTTGAATTGAGGGTTTTCGTCAAAAGGAAGGATTCAAGCCAATACTTAACAACACTTTATATGAGCATTGGGATCAAAAGGCTAATCTGGGTTAATATTTGGTGCATACCTCAGCTTGAGTACATCCACACTATATCATCGGTTCACTTTTATGGTAACCCAAAATATATTAATAGTCTTATTAAATTACATCGGAACTGTGTTTCAGTCACTCAGTAAATCCATTTATTTGCGTCTGTTGTAACAAACAAACCAACAAATTTACCATCAGGAAAACATCATAAGCAAGCACTATGCAACACGATCTTCCTCTCTCTTTTTCATCTGCAAAGTACTCAATATAGTGCGTCTCTGGTTCAGCTCCAATAGTAGTAGCACTAACACCGAAGATCATCATAAAATTAAAAAAATCACCACAACTCTCTCTTCTCACTCTGATCTCTCTCTCTCTCTCTCAACCCCATTGATCCATCTTATAAGCAGCATCAAACAACCTGCTCCATCTCATCTCATCGAACAACAGCATAGTACAAAAGAATATCATCTCATCTCTCTCTGTGTCTCCATTTGACTACACCGCCGGAGCTGCACGAACAGCCATTTGCCACAAAAATCTGTATCTCTCTCATCTCTCTCCCCGTCCCGAGCCCGTCTCCAGCATTGCGCCGTGCCGCGCCGCTCCTGCCATGCTCCAGCGCTGTGCTGCAATAGGAAAGCAATTACCTTATATTTTACACTAAAAATCTTTGATTTCTTTCCACCACACACGTGCCTATCCTATCCTCTGATTCCTATGCTCCTGTAATCACCAATTCTCTCTCTCTCTCTCTCTCTCTCTCTCTCTCTCTCTCTTCTCATTAGTTTTGCTTAAGCATCCAAGAAAATTAGAGCACAAGAGCAGCAGTAGCAGCTCCGTGTGATGGCTGATGCAGTGGCGCTGAACTCCACATGCCACGGTGCAGCTGGAGCTAGGACCGACGGGTCAAGCTCAGCGAATCATGGTGCAAATTGCAGCCCACAGGAGGACCAGCGCACGCACGGCTGGGTGCGGGCAGGCACAAGCAGAGCATGCATGGCCACCGACGCACATCACACACGGCCACCGGCTTCCCCGCAACGAACAACCTTGTCCAAGAGGTCCACAACCTTGAGATCTCCTTCCCCGCGCAAGGACTCGGCTGAATTCACCCTGAAGCCCTCGCCATCATCCTCCAACTCCAAGTCCGAGTATCGTCGTTCGTCGTCGATTACCTTGCCGTTGCTGCTTCCCCGGCCTCACCGACCTCGCCGTCGGGTTCATCGTGAGTCCCCGTAGCTTTAACCTTTGTTTCCCCCTCTGATTAGGACCCGTAGCTGATGCCATGGTTACTGCCACCTCGCCATGGCTGGTCCTCTCCATCCGGACCGAGTTTGACGCCGCATGTCTGGTCCCTAAAAATAGGAGCGCAAAGTTGCTCGGTCCGGTCCGGTCTAACCGCCGGCGGCCGGTCCAAACGGCAGCTCAGTGAGGGCCCGACCCCTGTCCACCCTCAGGAGGATGCGTCTTCATGCCGCAAAAGATTGGTGAGAAAAGGCAAAAGGGGCACCGGTAGATGTGGTTCGCAGTTGACGATGGACATGGCAAATGCGACATGCTCATGGCCGGAGGGAGATGCGCTGCCCGTGTGCCATAACGACGCGTCCCGTTGCTGTCGAAGAAGATGCGGTGGCGCGCAGGAGCAAGCGGCAGCGGGCGCGCGAGTAGCCGGGGCGGCAGCGCAGTCGAGAGAGGTGCCGAGACGGCCGGGAAGAAGGGGGCCATCACGCACGGCGCACTCGGCTCAGACCTCTGCTAGGAAGGCGGGGCACCGATGTTTTGATAAAATTTACACCGGGATCGATCTCAGCGTATGCATCCTCGTCCGCTTCTCCTCTACTCCCCTCTTCTGGGAAACGATATTTATTGGAGGGTAGCAA
The DNA here is from genome assembly GCA_034509565.1 of Triticum monococcum. NCBI lineage: Eukaryota > Viridiplantae > Streptophyta > Magnoliopsida > Poales > Poaceae > Triticum > Triticum monococcum. The sequence continues at coordinate 743,593,680 of CM067843.1, read as the reverse complement.
AGGCGGCGAGGAAGGTGAAGTTTGACTCCAACTCATGTTCCATGGTATCGTCACATACCAAAGAGGCTGGATGATGCCATGGGAGATGGCCAGCCGTGTGCGTGCGGCGCCCAGGTCCAGACTGACGAAATTTAGTATCACCTCATGTATATGTTTTAAATTCGAATTAAAAGCGTAAATTCACGAGAAAAAGCGTATTGTGACGGTGAACCTATAGAATCAATCCGTTCTTTATTATTAGGGAAAGATATAGGTTTTGGGTGGTTCATTGTCTTGGCTTCAACGGTGGTGATGGTAAATATTCTTCAGATCCAACTCCACCGAGGCGATCGGTCCTATGGTTTTGGATGGATTTGGAAACCAGTCTATTCAAGTAAGGATGGTGCGGCGACGCCGACATCCTTGTGGTGGAGATGTATCCTTGGGCTCCATCGCTGCGCTGTTCCAACACCGGTGCAGAGCTCGGGAGGTAGTCCAGGAGCGGATGCAGATTGTGTTCTACATCAGCGGCATCTGGAAGATGGTGGATCGTGTGCTGGGTCCATGGCTCGTGGATGGTAAGTATGGTTTTCTCCTCAGACGTCATGGCTAGGACACTCATGGGCCGGAGAACAAGCAGCCGGCCAGCAACCTTTCGAGGAATTATTCCCAGTCGGGAGGCGCGGTGCGCGGGCAAAATCACACTTGACGTAGTATTTGGCACGCCGGAGAACTATCGGTCTGAAGAAATAACTTTCCAAATGACCCCTTTCAACAGCGGATATCACGCCCTGTTGGGGCGGGACGCTTTTACACGCTTCCAGGCCATACCCCATTACACTCGTTTCACAATGTGTGGCAAAAATGTGTGGCGAAGTTTGGCAATGCAAGGCCTAGACCCAAACAGGATAAGTACGCACGTACTAGGAGTACTAGTGTTAAAAAAGAAAGGCGGGATTTTCCTTCGCGGGATTCAATCGATACAAATCCTCGTTTCACGTGTCAATTAATGCGTATTTTTTCTCCAAAGACCAAAGAGCTAACCATCTCACTCCTCATCGCTTGATTAATGCAGCGCCATGCAAACCAACCTTCTCACTTCGGCATGCATGCATGTCGTCTCTCTCCCCTGTCCATCTCTCCGCACACATGCGCCTCTCGCTCTCTCCTATTTCTGCATGCAAGCAGCTCTCTCTGTCTTGGGAATATGCGAAGCACATGGGAAAGAGAGATGGGATTACTGAAGGCACGCATGCGGTGGAAAGGGATGGAGGGCCCGGTTGGAAAGAGCAGCGAAAAAATGCCAATGCGCAGAGCATTGTAGGGAAAATGAAATTTTCTTAGACGCGGACAAAAAAGGACTGGGGGGAGTACTACTAGGAGTACTAGTGCGATGAGATGGTTTCTTGAAGAAGACGATGCAGAAGCCGAGTCAGTGAAGAGTGAAATGATGGTTGCTTCGTCTGTGCTTTTGTGATTTGACGCCTCACTGCTTTGTGATTTGTGATAGAAGGGACAGGGGAGTAGACTCTATGCTCTATACTGTACTACATGCGTCCAAGCATGGGAGAAAGAGGAGATACGTTGCATTTTTCTATTCCTTCAATCAATCAATTAGGGAGCTTCGCTTCCATCTTTTTGGCTTTGGCAACACCGTCCACAATGATTCCCACGATGCCAAAAGCTATTTTCACATTTGGCTACACACTGTGGATGCCCTTAACCGTACCACTTGATTTTGCTCCTGTGTGCTATATATAAAAATCTCAATTATATTGATCTAAAAAATTATAGAATCAAGATTAGTAAAAAGGAGGTGATTTTGCCGCGCGGATGGCGGGGGAGGTTTCTTATTTGAGCAGCTACGTAGCCCTTTGTAAGTCTAGGATTAGGCTTCTTATTTTTGGAGGACGTTGTCCTGGTGGTTTGCTAACATGCGGTCCCACGTGTCAGTGTTTTACCAAGCCGATCCGCGTCCCACATGAGGCAGAACAACGGTAGAAGAACCACGTGGTTAAGTTGAAGAAGATGAGGGAGAAGCGGATTCAGCAACGAGTGAAATGATGGTTGCTTCGTCCCTCCAACTTAACTGCGGGAAAGGTGCAACTTTGTGATTTGACGCCTCATTGCTCATTACTACGCCGGCGCCATGACTGGGGTGCTTCACCTCGGCTGCTCTGCATTATATTCCGGTATGGCACGTGGACCCGGTAGCTTGATGTCCCACATGTCGGCGAAAGGGACTAGAAGATTTATGAAAGCGAGCGCTCCACTCTTATGACGGAGGAGTAGACAACACGACGGCGTAGTGAACTGTCACTTATACTGTATAGTACTATAGTTTTGTTGTTTCGCACGATCCATCGATACAAACCCGATTAAACAGGAAAGGGCGGGATTTTTCCCGCGCGGTAGATAATATTGGCCACACATTTCAATGGCAGTTTTAATGTATGCAAACTTAATAATTATAAGTAACAATATGATATCTAGTAAAACTAAAAACACATATGATTTATTGTGTTAGAGTGTAGTAGTAGTGCTGTATTGCATAGTTGTTAGATGTAACATGCGAGAACGTGTAGAGATGTAGTTTTGGAGGGCCTACAGAGAGAAAAGCGTAATACGTTCACCGAACTTCAAAATAAGCTAATTACGGTCACTATGTATGTTTTGCGGTGATTATACGGTCACTTGCTCATAGTTCAGCATCGGATTGCACTCTGTTGACCGGCCAAATAGTCTGCGTGGCGCCACGTTGACTAGTTAAATTGACCACGTTCCTTGTGGGTCCCACCTGTCAGTTCGCATAGGCAAAAGGTCAGATAAACACAAATTTACGCATGCGCGACAAGGCTCCAACCCGTGCGCGGGAATCACCTGGTTGTGTATGTGTTTGTCAGGGCCTGATGTGTGCGCATGCACGTGTAGGTTGAGCACTTGAGCGTGAGAGTGTGTGTTGGTCGTGTAGTGTACTAGTGTGTGCATGCATGCGTGTGTGTGTGTGTGTGCGTGTGAGTGTTGCGTGCGTGTGAGTGTTGCGTGCGTGCGTGGCTGCGTGTGTACGTGTGAGTGTTGCGTGCGTGCGTGGGTGCATGTGTTTGTGTGAGTGTTGCGTGGATGCAGTTCGTGTGCATGCGTGCGTGTGTGTATAATCACCACACCAGCTCCTGTGTGTTAAAACAGACGGCTAAGCATACCAATATAAGGCCACCTTGTCCGCTGTGCCTGCGGTCATGACTTCGAACCACCGTCCAAATATTTTTGTTGTTGTTTGTTTTCATTCTTACTAGCAAGATGCCCGTGCGTTGCACGTAACATCAAGATGCATTTGTATGACTTGTTTATCTTGTGAGAGAAAAGGATGAACGAGGGAAGGCCTTATTTGCAAACGTGGAGAGGTGTGTGGGTACCTTTTTGCAAAATTGCCATAGTTTCTTTCCTATCCGTCCGATATAAATCGGACGGCCTATATTGCAGGATGGCAGGCACACCATCATCACCAACTCTGTTTTTTATAAGAGTGTATTTTATGTATTTTATAAGAGTGTAGATGTAGAGTAGATACAAGTCGACAGGTGGGCACGATAGTAGTGAGATAATATGATGCAACACTAGAGGTGCCACGTGGAGCGTTTAACTGGTCAACTAGTCATGTCATGAGCAAATACAGAGTTGTACGCTGAGCCCGTGACTGTATAATAACCACTAAACGTAAATGGTGACTGTAATGAGTGGATTCTGAAGTCCAATGTACATATCGTGCTTTCGCTTCGAATACAATGATCGTCATTGCATATATCGCGAGAGAAAGATGAAACATGCGTGAATTTTCTGGGGGCTTACTTTTAGAGGACCTGGAGATAGTTTTGTGTGCATACGTGAAAGGGGCGTACAAGGGGGGTATGCGATGGAGAGAGAGATGCTCTTCGTTTCTCTTTATTATGACTAACTTTGTATATAGTATAAAAATACAAATTCACAGTGCTGAATAAATATTATTGCGGGCACCATGCAATGCAAATTAGCGTTCGTACACCTCCATATAACTGTGTAATGTTGTATATATGTAGAAACTCTAAAATAATTTTTTGGCCACACTTTATTCAAAAGGAATATTGTATGCGAAATAAACGTGAAGAGAGGGCTTTTTAGATCAATGGGGTTTGTGATGTAACATGTGTGAATGTGTAGTTGATGCATTTGGCGGGGCCTAGAGAGGTATGTGTGTGTATTATGTATTCGAGAGAGGCATGGATAGAGGGGCCGACGGGGGGGGGGGGGGGGGGGGTGGGAGAGATAGCACGAGAAATGAGAGTGGTCTAGAGAGAGAGACGAATATGACGTCACGACAAGAGATTCCATTCCCTTGAGTGTGTATATGCAAGGGGGAGGGAATAGAGGCACTTGGAGAAATTTTCTGTGTGTGTGGTGTTTGTGTTGGTATGTGTGGGTGTGCGAAGATAATGAGACGTGGGGTTAGAGGGTGTGTCACCGCATGAGGTCCGGTGGGTCGAGGTGAGGCCCTTCGTTCGGTTCCGTCCTGCGCCACATTGGTCGGCCCGTGACGCATTTAGGAAGACCCATGGATGACTAGTCGTACAAGACAAAGATAGCAGAATTGTGAAGGACTCTGTGTCCACTGACAAAGCCGGCTAGGATTTGTAACCCTAGGTTGTCGTACTAAGGTAACCCCTTTATCTCTGATATTACTATCCATCCAACCTAACTTTAAGGGGCATCCTACATAATGCTCTGCTAGAATCATACTCGTCGATTAGGAAGAGAGGTGTGAGATAATGCGTGAGAGATAGGCGTAAAGATAATGTGCGTACATGAGACACATAGGCAGGTCCATGTATATAGAAAGGGTCAATGAGGATTGTGCGTGTGTATGTTTGCGAGAGGAAGAGTGCTTGTGATAAAGGTTAGTGGAAACAGTTGTAAATGGTTACGAGAGGGAGGGAGGGTTATATCTAGAGCATGTGTGCGAGAAAGACACCTCGGGAGAGAGTGTGTGAGCATGTGTGAGAGATCACCGATGGAGAGTGAAACTACACGTAAAAGACTGCTCTACACATTGATTAAAGATATAAATTGTATCCAAATATTAGGATGGGATCATGATATTTGCAATTCATGTAAGGAGCGGTCATTGATCCATCAGACATCTAGATTCTATCGAATTTGAGCATGTCTACGTTATTATTCGACACAATTGATCCACATAGTTAGTATTTTGAACTCCAGACAATGCATCGCTTTAGCAATCGAATATAAACGTGAGTATAGTTCATGTTGTGTGTGTAAAGCACATTATACATACGAAAGTTACACAATGGACATTATAAATAGCTACCTATGAACTAGCATACATTTGAATTCAACTTAAGGTGGTTTAAAATAATTGAATTCAACATGAAGTCCATTCAATTATTTGAATTTGATATCATGGCATTTGTAAACCATATCTAAATTATGGGGGCACCAATCTTTGCTCTGATTTTGTACATAATAGCATATGTAGTCGTGTACAAAATAGATTCAAATTTAGCTCCTCCATTCCAAAATAATCGTAGTTATAGGATTTTCAAGTGTTAAAGTTTCAAAAAGAAGCGGATAATTTAATGAGGTTTTCAAACATACAAGGTCAAATGTAACGTTGTCTATTTAGGTCAATCCTCATAGTTCAAGAGTACTCTAAACGTGAATGCTTGTTTTTTCAAAATTTCGAACGAAGCGCCAAAAGAGCCTCTACTCGCCCGAAATCGCGTGAGACCAATGTTTGGTAGTACAAGGAAATTACTTTTCTAATAACTCCGACCCGTGAAACCTACCGGCCCGACGTCCAAAGGTCTAAACCGGGGTAGGTTTGTAGCTTCATCTATACGCCACGCAACCGCATCCGAAAAACATTCATACACACAATGGCTGCCTAAGCACACATGCGCGCTGCCGAAATCGCTCCCGCCCACTATCTCGGACACCTGGGATTACCATCCTACCCCCGACCCGCAGTAGGTCCGAAATTTAAGAGGGGGCAAAGTTTGTACTTTCCCCAAATTTCAAACAAGCGCGTCCCATCTTCTGTTCAAAAAATCCAAAAACAAGCGCGTCCAAGACCGAAACATGCCTCCCCCACCCGTTCGATTCCCCATTTGTACTCCGTGGGTGCCAAAACTACCTCTCCACCAGGCGCGAAACCCCGGCGTCCTCTGTCCGCCACCCCATCCCACCCATCAACCGCCGCCCTCCTCCATCACGCCAGAGCCGATACCCCGACGTCGTCGTCCATCGCAACCTCAACCGCAACACCCTCCACGGCTAGTAGTTGATGTCGAGGCCGAGCCGTCCGTACCCGAGCCAGTTCAACCACGCCGTCCTGCGCCTCACCGCTGCCGCTCCAACTTCACCATCCTCCACTGCACCAGAGATGTTCCTGCTACGCCGTCCTTTGCAGCCTCGGATCTGCTTCCCCTCCGCCGACATACGGCCACAGCAACACAGTCAACAATTTGGCCATGGGTTCGTCCAAGCCTACACCCTCCAGAATATCGGTTTCCCCAGTAAAAAGAAGAAGATCGCTGCAACATGTGGAGGTGACCACACTGGCAACCGAAAAAGGTACTCCTCTTCCCTATTCGTGCAAATCTTACGTCTCTGCTTGCACGGTATTCATCCCACAGAAGACACTAGTTGACCGCTTCTTCTTGATACTAGATGTTCCTAGTAACTCACGATGCACAAGGTTTCTCCTCATATACTATTTCACCTTAGCTAGAGGTCCGTCACCCCCCCTGAATTTCAATTTCTGGCCAGTTGATTCCCAATTAACGGAAGCATTCCCCGGCATAACAGACGCTAGTACGCCTATTACACCGGGAAAGCAGTGCCTTGGTGTTTATCTTAGGGGCATGTGCGGCCAAGAGCTACTGGCGCCTGATCTGGAGGTCGGCCCGGATTAAAGGGATGGCCTGGGGGCGCTGCCAAGCACGGCGGTGGTGTGAGGTTGATGGGAGGGTTGGGCGGCGGAGGCAGGGGTCTGGGCCGGTGGTCGCTGGCGGTTTGAGAAAGATCGTCAACAGTGACTGTTGGGAGGTAGGCGAAGGCCATCTGCCCATTCCTTATAGATCAGACGGTTCATTAAAAAAATCGACTGACCTATTTATTTTCAGTCGACTGTTATCTTAGATATGACCACATGTGGTGGTGTGCTGGAGGAGTACCTATGTAATACCCTCGATGCGACTATATCTCCCACGTGTCGAGGCACGCCTTAGAGGCATAATCGCATTGAAGGCATATGTCGCAAGTGAGGTAATCTTCACACAACCCATGTAATAATAACAAGGAAAGAGATACATAGTTGGCTTACAATCGCCACTTCACACAATTACATAAATAAAGCATTACATCAATCAAATACACTCATGGTCCGACTACGGAACCAAAATAAAAGAAGAACCCCAAATGCGACAAAGGTCCCCGATCGACCCCAACTGGGCTCCACTACTGATCAACTAGAACGAAACAACACAAAGGACAAGATCTTCAACGAGCTCCTCCTGAGCTGGGTTGCGTCATCTGCACGGACTCATCGGCACCTGCAAGCTGGGTTTTGGAAGTATATGTGAGCCACGGGGACTTAGCAATCTCGCACCCTCGCGATCAAGACTATTTAAGCTTATGGGTAAGGTAAAGGTATGAGGTGGAGCTGCAGCAAGCGACTAGCATATATAGTGGCTAACATACGCAAATGAGAGTGAGAAGAGAAGGCAAAGCACGGTCGATAAAAGTATGATCAAGAAGTGATCATATAGCAACCTACGTCAAGCATAACTCCAACAACCGTGTTCACTTCCCGGACTCCGCCGGAAAGAGACCATCACGGTTACACACGCTGTTGATTCATTTTAATTAAGGTCAACTTTAGGTTTTCTACAACTAGACGTTAACAAATTCCCATCTGCCCATAACCGCGGGCACGGCTTTCGAAAGTTCAAATCCCTGCAGGGGTGTCCCAACTTAGCCCATCACAAGCTCTCACGGTCAACGAAGGAATAGACCTCCACCCGAGACATTCCGATCAGACTCGGTATCCCAGTACAACAAGACATTTCGATAGGGTAAAACTAAACCAGCAACACCGCCCGAATGTGCCGACAAATCCCGATAGGAGCTGCACATATCTCTTTCTCAGGGCACACTCAGATGAGACTAGCTACGAGTAAAACCAACCCTCAAGTTTCCCCGAGGTGGCCCCGCAGGCAGCTCAGTTCGGACCAACACTCAGAGGAGCACTGGCCCGGGGGGGGGGGGGGGTTTAAAATAACGATGACCCTTGGGCGCGCGACCCCCAAGGGAAAGGAAAAGGCTAGGTGGCAAATGGTAAAACCAATGTTGGGCATTGCTGGAAAAGCTTTACTTAAGGCGAACTGTCAAGGGGTTCCCATTATAGCCCAACCGCGTAAGGGACGCAAAATTCGGGAACATAACACCGATATGACGGAAACTAGGGCGGCAAGAGTGGAACAAAACACCAGGCATAAGGCCGAGCCTTCCACCCTTTACCAAGTATATAGATGCATTAATTAAATAAGATATATTGTGATATCCCAACAAGTAAATAAATGTTCCAACAAGGAACGATCTCCATGTTCCAACAAGGAACAAACTTCGATCTTCACCTGCAACTAACAACGCTATAAGAGGGGCTGAGCAAAGCGGTAACATAGCCAAACAACGGTTTGCTAGGACAATGGTGGGTTAGGGGCTGAACATGGCAATTGGGAGGCTGACAAGCAAGTGGTAGGCATCGTAGCATTGGCATAGCAAAAGAGCAAGCAAACTAGCATAGCAAAGATAGTAGTGATTTCGAGGGTATGATCATCTTGCCTGAAATCCCGCAAGGAAGAAGAACGAATCCATGAAGAAGACAAACAGACGTAGATGAACGGGCCCTCACAAACTCGATGTTACCGGAACCAACCCGAAGAAGCAATCACCGGAAAAGAAGCACACAACATAGTAAACAACCACGACATAACGTGGCATGGTGCACAATCAAGTATGATGCATGTCCGGTTTAATGAGGCATGGCATGGCAAAATGCACAAACAATCCTACAAATTAAGTGGAGCTCAATATGCATCGGGATGCATATTGACAAAACACCACATCAATTATTTAGTTCTCTCTCGTTTATGTACCCAACAATATTAAATGTTGATTAACATGGCAAGAGGTGAAGCACAACAAAACTACCTATCTAGGCAAGTTTAAATGAGGCCGGAAGCAACGAACAACAATTCCGGAAAATCCTCATATGCATAAATTAAGGTTTGGTACTGTTCTGCCCTAAACATAATTTTAGAGTTGTTTAACATGCAAAGTGATGCCACCATGATAAACTAGGCAAAATTCTACCCCATTTACATATAAAGATTATTTAAATCGGAGCTACGGTTATTTAGTTATGAATTAATTCATTTTAGCATGGCATAGGGGCAAATTAATGCAAACAACATTTTAAACATTTTAAACAGGCATGAAAGTTGGATATTATTAATCTACACAAAATTCTAAGCAATTTTCATATATAAATCATTTTAATCCGATGCACGGTTTGTGAGTTATGAAATGCATGAACTAGGGGGTCTAATCTGTAAAACTGGCAACCTCTGGATAATTAGGAAAATCTCAGGCGCGGAAAAAAAACATGACGGGCCAAAATGCACATGGGTCCATAGTGCAAAGGAGAGGGGGGCGGCTCACCCAGGGCCTCGGCCCGGTCGGTGGGAGGAAGCTGGCTGGGCCGGAGAAGCTGGGCCGGCCCAGGTGGCTCACGAGCGCGAGGGGGAAAAGCGGCCCACGGGCGGACGCTCGTCGTCCTCCTCGGCAGGATCCGAGCGAGGCCATGGCGGCGCCGGCGACGGCGACGGAAGGCAAGGCGGCGAACTCCGTGGCAGATCTGGCCGGCCGGCGATGGGAATGGACAGATCCGGCCAGCCACTTGTCGGATCCGGTGATGGTCGAACTTGGATCGGACTCTCACGACGCGGGGAAGAGACGGACGGGCGGAGCTCCAAGCTCCGGCGGCGGATTCCGGCGGCCCGGGCAGCGGCAAGGAAGCAGGGGGCCGGGGCGATGGGGATGCACCAGGGAGCAGCGCTGCGGGCTGGCCGGGCGACGATGCTTGCTCCTGGGGCACGGATGCCGAGGCGAAATGGCGGCGAAGTCCGGCGAGCGATGCGCTCGTCGGCGGCGGGGCGAAGGGCGGCGCGGTGGGCTCGGTGGCGAACGCGGCAACGAGGAAAGGCAGGCGGGGTGCGGGCGACTCGGCCCGGTTCGGCCCCGCGTGGGCCGGATCTGGGCCGGCGAGCGGCGCGGTGAAGTGGGGCTCTGCACGGTGACGTGGCGGGATGTGATTGGGCGAGGGCGGCAACTGGACATGTCCGGCGGTGGGGATCTTTGTCCGGTGGCGCGAGGAGGAAGAAGACTAGGGTTTCATCCGAAATTTCGGGGAGGGGTGCTCTTTTATAGGTAGAGGGAGATAGGAGAGTCCAAATGATGTGCGGTTTTCGGCCACGCGATCGTGATCGAACGACCGAGATGATGGAGAAGAGTTAGGTGGGTTTTGGGCCAAAATGGAAGGGTGTTGGGCTGCAACACACACGAGGCCTTCTCGGTCCCTCGGTTAACCGTTGGAGTATCAAACGAAGTCCAAATGGTACGAAACTTGACAGGCGGTCTACCGGTAGTAAACCAAGGCCGCTTGGCAAGTCTCAGTCCAAACCGGAAATGTTTAACCCCCACACAAGAAAGAAAGGTAGAAATGACCATCGGAGGAGAACGAAGCGCCGGAATGCAAAACGGACAACGGGGAAAAGGCTCGGATGCATGAGACGAACACGTATGCAAATGCAATGCACATGATGACATGATATGAGATGCATGACACGCAAGCAATGACAATGCAACAACAGCGAATAACTGCACGACACCTGGCACATCGGTCTCGGGGCGTTACAACCTACATTTCCTATGCTCATATATTACAAAATCATACGGAGTACAATCTAATTTTGTTTGCCATGCAATGTTGTAGAGCTATCATATGTCTCCTGTCATTTATTTTTCAGCCACCTGCTATCTGCTACTTTTACAGTGCACTAGTTCTGCACACACTTCACCCTTACTCTCACTATAGTGTTTTTATGCAAGGGTATTTCAGACTCTGCTGCCATGAGAGAAGCCAAAAAGAAAAGAGAGAAGTCGCTCCAGCGTCGTATGCGGATAGGCCAGACACGTTTCAGCCTTATAATAGGTCCAGTGTCAGCAGATGGAGACGGTAAATGTAGCTCTGGAGTTGATGACCTCGCTCGCAATGAACCACCATCCCAGGTGCTTGCTTGAACTTCGCAATGTCATATGTGGTTGCATGTTCCATATGGTGTCTAGCTTGTATTCGAAAGGCCGAAGTCGGTAAGATAAGGATAGATATTTTTTTACATGAACCACCATCCCGTGAGCACCAGAAGACAAATAGCTAGTCAGGGCACTGGCCGAGCCAGTGACAAGGCCAGCAAAGATATGCATCACCTGGAAGCCAACTAAAAAGCTACGATGGTGGCGAAGCAGCCCGCCTCCCACCAGGCTCTCAGGTCCTAGATGATCATGCTCACCACTCCAGCCGGATGTCTAGCTTGTATTGCTTCCAATTTGGTTAAATTGCATCTGCTTAGCTTACACATTATACCTTTGAATATGACATGCCTTTCTGTTTTTGGTACATACTAGTACATCTGTGTATTAACCATGTTCTTACATCAAACTAATGTTCTTGTGTATCCCTCATCAATCACTTATGATGAGGCAGGCAGGCAAGGGGACTACTCCTCATTTAAAGAATGCAGCATCAGCCTCCCGACATGATTCTCAAGAAACAGAAATGCTAGATGAAGATAGTGAACGTAGCTCTGTAGTTGATTACAGCATTTCCCTTACACTAGCATCGCAGGTTCTTTCTCTAACTTGGCAGCGTGATATGTGGTTGCATGTTGCATATGGTGTCTAGATTGCAATTCTTCCAATCTGGTTAAACTGCATGTGCTAGTCTGCTTAGCTTATACATTATACCTGTTAATGTGACATGTCTTCCTATATTTAGTACATAGTACATCTGTCTATTAAGCATGTCCTTACATAAAACTATTGTTTTTTTGTATCCCGCATCAATCAACATGATGAGACACCTTTAGTATATGTAGTGCGATATTAGTTGCATCTTTCATATGATTTATAGCATGTGCTGCTTCTAATTTGTTGAAATTCCATTTATGATGGGACGCTTTTAACTTGGCAGAGTCATATTGGTCGCATCTTTCATGTGGTGTCTAGCTTGCATTACTTCTTATTTGCTGGAATGGTTTTTGCTTAGTTTACACAAACAGTTGTGAACATGCCATGCCGTCCTGTTTTTCGTACATATTCCATCCCGGTATCATGTGTTTGCCTTACATCAAAGTAGTGATTGTCAGTATCATGCATGAATGAGTTCTGAAGAGAGAATTTTATTGCTTTTTCTTGTCAGTTTTACTTGACAATTCAAAATCAATAAAGCGGAAGGAAGTTAGCAAGGCAATGGATAAAGGTGCTCCTTCCGAACGTAGGGCCTCCACAGTTCCTACTCCTCCACACCCCCAAGATGATTTCCAAGACAACACATGCATAGACACTCAACAAAGCTGTGTTTATGATGAGCACGTCTCCCCTAGTGCAGCATCACCGGTGCTCCCTCTAACTTGGCACTGTTATATGTGGTTGCATGTTATGTGTGATGTCTAGCTTGTATTGCTTCTAATTTTGTTGAATTCCATCTGCTTACTTTACACATTATAATTGAATAAGACACGTGTTCCTGTTTCTAGAACATACAATATCTGTCTATCACACCATGTTCTTACATCAAATTACTACTGTTGTGTAACCCGCAACAATCACTTATCATAAGACATGTTTGACTTCGGAGTGTGATATAGGTTAGATCTCACATTCTTTTCTAGCTTGTACTACTAATTTGTTGAAATGGCACTTATGACGAGACAATTTTAACTCGGTAGAGTGATATTCGTTGCATCTTTCATATGGTGTCTAGCTTTCATTGCTTCTAATTTGTTGACATGCCTTCTCCTTAGTTTACACATCATAAGCTATGAATATGCAATGCTATGAATATGCAATGGCACTAATGACGAGAGACCTCTAACATGGTAGTGTGATGTTGTTTGCGTCGTGCATATGATTTATTTCTTGTACTGCTTCACATTTGTTTAGACACCATTTATGATGAGACACTGTTAACTTGGCAGAGCGATATTTGTATCATCTTTCATATGGTGTCTACCTTCCATTGCATTGCTTCTAATTTGGTGAAATGTCTTCTTCTTAGTTTACACATCATAGTTCTGGTTATCTCTTCCGTCCTGTTTTTCATACATATTACATCCTCCTATCATGTGGTTGTCTAACATCAAAGTTCAGTTCGTCTGCATCACGCATCAATTTGTTCTGAAGAACTAAATTGTTATTCGTTTTTCTTGTCGGCTTGACTTAACATGGCACAGAGAAAGAGGAAGAAACGCAGAATGGCAGGGAATGAGAAGCGGATGAATCCTGCAGATTCTGCTGGTACTGATGGTGCAATAGAAGGTCAAAGTCCAGCAGAAAATTGTACAAACACGGCATCCCATGCTACACGAGTTGCAAAAAAAGCCAAACAGAAACAAATAGCTTCCACCAAACAAGCAGAGACAGCCCTAGTTCTTGTAACACCTACCACAGTACTACCAGCTGCACGACTTACTCGTGCGTCAACTAAGCTAGGAGCACGTTCCCAAGCTCCCTTGCCACCTGACACTACTTCCCAAGCACTCTTGACACAAGATGAGTTGGCAATATCAGATGAACCTTGTGAGCTTCAACAACAAGAAGGTAGTTGCTGGAGTCAAGTTACAGTTGCATGCTTCTTTATATGCAGTCTCACAGTTTGATGTACACTAACACTTCCTATGTTTGTTGTTAGACTAGCACCTAGGCGCAAGAGGAAACAAACATCAGGGATAATGCTTGATTGGTTAACTAAATCTAGAGGAGGAAGAATGGAGATCCGTTTTGAGGCAGGTTTAAAAAGGCCACGTGATGCTACAGAGTCATCCAAGTTAGTATCAGAGGCAGCGGTTGCCGTTAGGTGTCATGTACGTATCCTCCCAACATGGATTCAGTACAGGAATGACAAAGACGAAACCCAGTTCAACACCTTCCTCGACCATTTATCTGTAAGCATGGTTATGTATGGAAACTAGTAATATCGACTTGCTCTGTCCCATACTTTCTAGGTTGCTGATAATGAGACTCCCATAATTTTCAACAGATGAGGTTCAAGTTGGATAGCCAAGATGATTCAACCAGACAAGCTTGCACCCATGTTTTCAAGTCTGCTCTGTGACAGTATCGGTATAACTTGAGGAAAACTCACTTTGAAGGCAAGGCTAACAATGAACTTTCCCAAACATCTCCAGTGGAAAATATATCGGATGAAGATTGGAAGGGCCTTGTTAAACACTGGTCTGATCCGAAGTATCAGATGCATTATATATATGTGATCAGATCACATGTTGAAGTCCTATTTACGCATGTGCCACACAAATCTATCTTCTTGTAGGTGAACTGTTCAAAGAACAAGCCCAACCATACGAAAGTGAAATTCCAACAGACGATAGGATCTTGTAGCTATATTGCACACTGCGAGGCTCTTGTAATTAGCTGTTGTTTCACTCTTTTCACTGTACCATATTATCAGATCTATATTGACTTGTTCGAAATGCAGAGGAAAGCCCGCAAGGACCAAAAAGTACCTGAACCAAATGCAGTGGAAATCTTCAAGGACTGTCACACCAGCAAGAAGAAGGGCATGACTACACCAGTCAAAGCCGCTGTTGTAAGTCCTTAATCCTCATGCCTTTTAACTACTACTTACTCTGACTTGTGCCTTGAACTGGAGGGTTTGCAGCCAATGTCTATTACTCTTTATAATTTTATACACAATTGTCTTAGCGTATCATTGCACCTTACAAGGTTTAAAAGAGAGGAGTGATGTTCCTTTGATCTTGACCCGTAATCTAGTTCTGTGATGGACTTGCCCACACAACGTTACAATTGCCTATTTGTCTGTTCTCAGTTGTTTTGTGATATGAATGATGTCATACTATGCTTACCATATTATAAACTTCGTCTCTTTATCTCTAGCCCTCAATACAATGTGAAGAAATAGACAATACATTAGCGATGGTAAATGGTCATATGTTTGGAACCTGGTTTTATTATGTACTTTGCAATAAAATACAACTAATATTTTACATGGGTTCACCAGAATAAGTTTTGTATATAGACCAAAGCTATTTTGTTTGGTTTTGCTGCCTCCTTAATATCTTCTGTTCTGGTACTACTAATGTAAAACCTGAACTTTTCAGCGAGCTATGGAAAAAATGGTGGAACCGCCACCTTCTAAAGGTGGCGAGGCAATTATAACCGCAATGTTAGCTCTTGCTGCAGTGGGTCAGTACATGTCCACTAACAGTGCCAAAAGCATGTTCCTGCGTAATACTGGGTTGGTTGTTAAGGCAATATCGTCCAAACTACCTCATGATCAAGATATGCAAGCTCAAAGCAACGTTGTATCTACGCTCTAGACACAAGTCCATTCCATAACAGAGACCCTTTGTGAAACAAGGAGAAACATTGCTCAATGTCGTCAAGATATGCATGGTTTTGAAACCAGATTATCAGACATTTGCTATGTTGTTCAGGAGCCTTGGGCAAATGAAGGTGAGGGTTATGGTGCTCCATCGAACAATACAGCATGAAAACGTAATAGTCAGGTCAAATGAACTGAGCTTTTGAACTTCTGGTGGTGCATTTATCTACTAGACTGTTAAGTTTTATGCCAACCTTCATTTTGTTATATAGTTGTAATTTGTTTTGGTGCGATACAAAATTTATTCTTAACATGCAGCCATCGGCTAAAGAAAACAACAAGCCATTTTTGTATAGTGTAGGGTGTTCCCTATATTTGCACTGGTATCTTTGATGCCGAGTGGATGTAATCTATGTAATCACCTTAAAAGCCTAGCGTTAGTTTCGGCCTTATTTATTTCCTAGTCTTCTTTTTCCCTGGTTTGGTAGTGGCCGCAACTACCATGGGCCATATACGGGCCGTAGGATCCATGGGCCTCCTACGGGCCGTCGATAAATGGGCCTGTAATCGGTGGGCCTCGGGCCGTGAGATAAATGGGTCTATAGGGGCCGTAATAGGGTGTAATTGGTATCAGCCCAGTACGGTAATAGGCCGTAGGACAACAAAGGCTTAATTCGGTCACAGGCATAACGGGTTGTTAATTGACCAGAATATAGGACGGGCTGGAAACGGCGCAACGGGTTAACAGGCCATAAACGGGCCGACTCTTGCCATGGGCCGAATTTGGCCCATTAGGGTAGTAGGCCAGTAACGGGCCGACTCTTGCCATGGGCCGAATTTGGCCCATTAGGGGAACATTGCAGTAACGGGCTGACTCTTGCCATGGGCCAAATTTGGCCCATTAGGGGAACAGGCCAGTAACGGGCCGGAAGTAATCGAGGGCCGAAAAGGAGCCCAAGAACGTATGGGCCGTCAATAGGCCGAAAGCTAACACGGGCCATTAACGGGTATAAAAAATCACTATTCATTATGGGCTAGAGTCACCGTGGGCCTGTAAAGGGCCGAAAGATACGAAGGCCTCATATGGGCCGAAAGACGTCGTGGGCCATACATGGGCCGAAAGTGAAATGGGCTGGTGTTATATTCGACGGCCCACATGACATTGTTGGGCTGATTTCCTTTAGGGCCTAACGGGCCATGAGTTAACGGGCCGTAAAATGGGCTATTTGCAAAGAGACCATCAACAGGCTTTTCATGGGCCAGCCCGTTAACTTTTGACCAAGTCAAACGGGCCGGCTTTGTAAGCTAAATGGGCCAGTGGTGGGTCGTGGCACGTGTCGACATGTCATAGGCGCCTATCTGACCCACTAACAAGCTGACACGTGTTTTGTCCGGCCAATAAGAATTTTACATGTGGAAATTTCCCATTGGTTGGGGCTGTTAACGGGTTATCGGATCCAAAACCCGACCCGATAGCTTAACGGCGTTCCGTTACGGTGGATGCCACGTGTCGGTCACCCTTGACGAAAGCACTTATGTGACGCGCGATTTATCATCATGGAAGTGGACACTTCCATGATGATAATTTTGGTAATGTCATGGAACACTTCTACGACAGCAAAGGTATGACTATCTTGATTCTGTCATAAATTTGCCATGGATGTACATGCATGACAAAAAACGTGACCTACTGTGACAAACACGTATCATCACGGAAGTGTATTTTTTTGTAGTGGGATGAGAGAGGTCGATCTCTTGTAATGGACGGCGGCATCGGGGTATCAGCTCCGGCATGGTGGAGGAGGACGGCAGTGGATGGGGTGGCGGACGGCGGCGGACGGAGGAGGGTGGGGTGGAGAGGGTGTTTTGGCGCCCACAGAGTACGAATGGGGAAAAGGGAGGTAGAGAGGAAGGGGGAACCATGTATTCAGGGCGCGCTTGTCTCAAATGCGAGGAAATTTACAAACTTAGCCCATGTTTCAAATTTCTACTACATCACAACAACATTAGTCGGTTGGGGATAGGACGGTAATCTCGCATACACCGAATATTTGCCGACGAGAGTTTGTTTTTGGCGCCCACCATGTATGAATATGAATCGGGGAGGGAGTCGATTTCGGCCGAGGACACACTGTGTTTTGGCGCCCACCGTGTATGAATCCGGGTGAGAGGCGGTTACGTCATGTTTGGGTGAAATTACAAACCTACCCCTATCGAAACCTATAGAAATCCAGCATATAGGCTTTGCGTGGCAGGGATAGGCAGTAGTGATTTCCATCTCGCAAATTTTGGTTTCGGGCGGTTACTGCGACTTTCCCCGCTTCGTTCAAATTTTGTAGAGTGCACGTTTACCATGCCAACTCAATTCGAATCCCGTTTATATTCTATTTTTTCGGGAGGGATGCATTTTCAATTGGAATTACATTCTATATACATCATTTTTTTATATATATACTTTCAAAAGCACAACAAAGAATTCTGCACCTTTATATGTATAATATGATTCACAAATACAACGATCTCGAAATCTTAAGGTTGTATTCGAAAGTTTTTAACCAAATTATGTTCTACTAAAATGTATGGATCAGTAATATCTACATATTAAATAACATAGATGTGCGTGAATTCATATGAGTATGCATGTTTGATAGATCAATTTTGGTTCAAGTATGGATTACATGTATCATCATCTCAAATTCAAATATTTGAATCCCTTTTTTGTTCACTCCTTTCACGCCCATCTCTCTCGCATGCATGCTCCTTCAGGTAGCTATCACTCTCTTTTCTCTAGCTCACCCGCACGCTCACTTCATGTTTCTCCTATCCTCGCAAACATGGTCTCTCGACGTCTCCCTTGAGAAGTGTCACACTCTCCCTATCATTATACATTACATGGTTTTCATTATCTCTCACGTCTCTACTGTTCTCTGGTATCACTCGGTACCTAATCTTTTTTTTCACCGCCACACACACAGTCTCCACTCGTCTTTCACTTTGTCTTTCTCTCTATGGGATTCTCTCACACACCCTATATATCTCTACATATGATTCATACCACTAAAATTACTCTCTCTCTCCTGTAGACACAACATTTGTTGCGGTCTCCTTTTCGTCTCCATCCCAGGCTGACATTATTCATTTGTTTACCGATCAGACAACCCCGACTACCGTCTCCTCTCTCTCTCTCTCACACAGACACACACACACAACTCCTGCTTCCACTCCCCTTCCCGACCACCGTCTCTCTCTCACACACACAAAACTCTCGCTTTCGCACCCTGACTCATATTTCTCTCACAAACATTTATCGACTAGCTAGCCTCTAGATAGGTTTATACACCCGCACACTCGTGCTTCCACCATCGCATACATGTCTCTCTCCCGCTCCTTGTATCTATGTAGATCTTTCTTCCCTTCTTGAGACACGCCCTCTTGATCGTGCACACACACACTATTGCCTCATTTTAAGCTGATACCTATCGCACACACACTCCTTGTGTCCTTGTCACACATGCACTCCGTCCTCCTCCACTCTCCCCCTCTCTCTCTCTCTCACACACACACATGGGCTTTTTGCAACAACTAGCAAGATGCCCATGCGTTGCACGGAATATCAAGATGCATTTGTATGAGTAGTTTATCTTGTGGGGGAAAAGGATGAACGAGGGAAGGCCTTATTTGCAAATGTGGAGAGGGGTGTGGGTATCTTTTCGCAAAATTGCCATAGTCTCCTTCCTATCCGTCAGATATAGATCGGACGGCCTATATTGCAGGATGGCATGCACACGATCATCACCGACAATGCTTTTTATAATAGTAGGGACAAAAAATAGAGTTGGTGATGATGGTGGGCCTGCCATCCTGCAATGTAGGTCGTCCGATTTATATCTGACGGATAGGAAGGAAAATATGGCAATTTACTCGCACTCTTCACCACATTTGCACATAAGGCCTTCCCTCGTTCATCCTTTTCTCCCACAAGATATTGATGTTCCGTGCAACGCACGGGCATCTTGCTAGTAAGAGTAGAAATTAGACATATACCACTTCTCGAATCTTGAAACCAACAACATTCCCCCTCATCTCATCAAAACCACCAAAGGAATATATTTTGAGTGAAACATAACATATTTTTAGTGATATACATATTTCAAAACTAGTCTTTTTTCTATCAAATCGGTGAATATGTATTAATCTACTTTGATCGTGTGGCAATGCATTGGCACATTGCTAGTAGTTATCATAATTTTTTGGACACCAGACAAACGGTGGAGTACATTGTTGGGGAACGCAGTAATTTCGAAAATTTTCCTACGCACACGCAAGATCATGGTGATGCACAGCAACGAGAGGGGAGAGTGTTGTCTACGTACCAACGCAGACCGACTGCGGAAGCGATCACACAACATAGAGGAAGTAGTCGTACGTCTTCTTCCGATCCGACCGATCCAAGCACCGTTACTCCGGCACCTCCGAGTTCTTAGCACACGTTCAGCTCGATGACGATCCCCGGGCTCCGATCCAGCAAAGCTCCGGGGAGGAGTTCCGTCAGCACGACGGCGTGGTGACGATCTTGATGTACTACCGACGCAGGGCTTCGCCTAAGCACTACAACGGTATGATCGAGGTGGAATTTGGTGGCAGGGGGCACCGCACACGGCTAAGGAACGATCTCAAGGATCAATTGTGTGTCTATGGGGTGCCCCCTGCCCCCGTATATAAAGGAGCAAGGGAGGAGGGGCTGGCCGACCAAGGTGGGGCGCAGGAGAGTCCTACTCCCACCGGGAGTAGGACTCCCCCTCCAATCCTAGTCCAACTAGGATTCCCGGGAGGGGGAAAGAGGAGGAGGTGGCCGGCCCCCCCTTTCCTACTCCTAGTAGGACTAGGGGAGGGGGGCGCGCAGCCCATCTAGGGCAGCCCCTTCTTCTTTCCACTAAGGCCCATTATGGCCCATCTAGCTCCCGGGGGGTTCCGGTAACCCTCCCGGTAATCCGGTAAAATCCCGATTTCACCCGGAACACTTCCGATGTCCAAACATAGGCTTCCAATATATCAATCTTTACGTCTCGACCATTTCGAGACTCCTCGTCATGTCCCCGATCTCATCCGGGACTCCGAACTCCTTCGGTACATCAAAACTCATAAACTCATAATATAACTGTCATCGAAACCTTAAGCGTGCGGACCCTACGGTTCGAGAACAATGTAGACATGACCGAGACACGTCTCCGGTCAATAACCAATAGCGGGACCTGGATGCCCATATTGGCTCCTACATATTCTACGAAGATCTTTATCGGTCAGACCGCATAACAACATACGTTGTTCCCTTTGTCATCGGTATGTTACTTGCCCGAGATTCGATCGTCGGTATCCAATACCTAGTTCAATCTCGTTACCGGCAAGTCTCTTTACTCGTTCCGTAATACATCATCTCACAACTAACATATTAGTTGCAGTGCTTGCAAGGCTTATGTGATGTGCATTATCGAGAGGGCCCAGAGATACCTCTCCGACATTCGGAGTGACAAACCCTAATCTCGAAATACGCCAACCCAACATCTACCATTGGAGACACCTGTAGTACTCCTTTATAATCACCCAGTTACGTTGTGACGTTTGGTAGTACCCAAAGTATTCCTCCGGTAAACGGGAGTTGCATAATCTCATAGTTATAGGAACATGTATAAGTCATGAAGAAAGCAATAGCAACATACTAAACGATCAGGTGCTAAGCTAATGGAATGGGTCATGTCAATCAGATCATTCATCTAATGATGTGACCTCGTTAATCAAATAACAACTCTTTGTTCATGGTTAGGAAACATAACCATCTTTGATTAACGAGCTAGTCAAGTAGAGGCATACTAGTGACACACTGTTTGTCTATGTATTCACACATGTATTATGTTTCCGGTTAATACAATTCTAGCATGAATAATAAACATTTATCATGATATAAGGAAATAAATAATAACTTTATTATTGCCTCTAGGGCATATTTCCTTCAGTCTCCCACTTGCACTAGAGTCAATAATCTAGTTCACATCGCCATGTGATTTAACAGCAATAGTTCACATCACCATGTGATTAACACCCATAGTTCACATCGTCATGTGACCAACACTCAAAGGGTTTACTAGAGTCAGTAATCTAGTTCACATCTCTATGTGATTAACACCCAAAGAGTACCAAGGTGTGATCATGTTTTGCTTGTGAGATAATTTTAGTCAACGGGTCTGTCACATTTAGATCCGTAAGTATTTTGCTATGTCTGTGTCTACAATGCTTTACACGGAGCTACTCTAGCTAATTGCTCCCACTTTCAATATGTATCCAGATTGAGACTTTTAGATTCATCTGGATCTGTGTCAAAAACTTGCATCGACGTAACCCTTCACGACGAACCTTTTTGTCACGTCCATAATCGAGAAACATATCCTTATTTCACTAAGGATAATTTCACCGCTGTCCAGTGATCTACTCCTAGATCACTATTGTACTCCCTTGCCAAATTAGTGCAGGGTATACAATAGATAGCATGGCATACTTTATAGAACCTATGAATGAGGCATAGGGAATGACTTTCATTCTCTTTTTATCTTCTGCCGTGGTCGGGCTTTGAGTCTTTACTCAACTTCATACCTTGTAACACAGGCAAGAAACTTTTTCTTTGACTGTTTTATTTTGAACTATTTCAAAATCTTGCCAAGGTATGTACTTATTGAAAAACTTATCAAGCGTCTTGATCTATCTCTATAGATCTTGAAGCTCAATATGTAAGCAGCTTTACTGAAGTCTTTCTTTGAAAAACTCCTTTTATGCTTTACAGAATAATTCTACATTATTTCCGATCAACAATATGTCATTCACATATACTTATCAGAAATGCTGTAGTGCTCCCATTCACTTTCTCGTAAATACAGGCTTCACCGCAAGTCTGTATAAAATTATATGCTTTGATCAACTTATCAGAGCGTATATTCCAACTCCGAGATGCTTGCACCAGTCCACAGATGGATCGCTGGAGCTTGCACATTTTGTTAGCACCTTTCGGATTGACAAAACCTTCTAGTTGCATCATATACAACTCTTCTTTAATAAATCCATTAAGGAATGCAGTTTTGTTTATCCGTTTGCCAGATTTCATAAAATGCGGCAATTACTAACATGATTCGGACAGACTCAAGCATAGATACGAGTGAGAAGCTCTCATCGTAGTCAACACCTTGAACTTGTCGAAAACCTTTTGCGACAATTCTAGCTTTGTAGATAGTAACACTACTATCAGCGTCCGTCTTCCTCTTGAAGATCCATTTATTTTCTATGGCTTGCCGATCATCGGGCAAGTCAACCAAAGTCCATACTTTGTTCTCATACATGGATCATATCTCAGATTTCATGGCTTCAAGCCACTTTGCGGAATCTGGGCTCACCATCGCTTCTTCATAGTTCGTAGGATCATCATGATCTAGTAGCATGACTTCCAGAAAAGGATTACCATACCACTCTGGCGCGGATCTTACTCTGGTTGACCTACGAGGTTCAGTAGTGTCTTGTTCTGAAGTTTCATGATCATCATCATTAGCTTCCTCACTTACTGGTGTAGGTGTCACAGAAACATTTTTCTGTGATGTACTACTTTCCACTAAGGGAGCAGGTATAGTTACCTCGTCAAGTTCTACTTTCCTCCCACTCACTTCTTTCGAGAGAAACTCCTTCTCCAGAAAGTTTCCGAATTTAGCAACAAAAGTCTTGCCTTCGGATCTGTGATAGAAGGTGTATCCAATAGTTTCCTTTGGATATCCTATGAAGACACATTTCTCCGATTTGGGTTCGAGCTTATCAGGTTGAAGCTTTTTCACATAAGCATCGCAGCCCCAAACTTTAAGAAACGACAACTTTGGTTTCTTGCCAAACCATAGTTCATAAGGCGTCGTCTAAACGGATTTTGATGGTGCCCTATTTAACGTGAATGCGGCCGTCTCTAAAGCATAACCCCAAAACGATAGCGGTAAATCAGTAAGAGACATCATAGATCGCACCATATCTAGTAAAGTACGATTACGACGTTCGGACACACCATTACGCTGTGGTGTTCCGGGTGGCGTGAGTTGCGAAACTATTCCACAATTTTTCAAATGTACACCAAACTCGTAACTCAAATATTCTCCTCCACGATCAGATCGTAGAAACTTTATTTTCTTGTTACGATGATTTTCAACCTCACTCTGAAATTCTTTGAACTTTTCAAATGTTTCAGACTTATGTTTCATTAAGTAGATATACCCATATCTGCTTAAATCATCCGTGAAGGTGAGAAAATAACGATATCCGCCACGAGCCTCAATATTTATCGGACCACATACATCGGTATGTATGATTTCCAATAAATCTGTTGCTCTCTCCATAGTGCCGGAGAACGGCGTTTTAGTCATCTTGCCCAAAAGGCATGGTTCGCAAGCATCAAGTGATTCATAATCAAGTGATTCCGAAAGACCATCAACATGGAGTTTCTTCATGCGCTTTATACCAATATGACCTAAACAGCAGTGCCACAAATAAGTTGCACTATCATTATTAACTTTGCATCTTTTGGTTTCAATATTATGAATATGTGTATTATTAAGATCGAGATCCAATGAACTATTTTCATTGGGTGTGTAACCATATTAGGTTTTATTCATGTAAACAGAACAACAATTTATTCTCTTACTTAAATGAATAACCGTATTACAATAAACATGATCAAATCATATTCATGTTCAACGCAAACACCAAATAACACTTATTTAGGTTCAACACTAATCCCGAAATTATAGGGAGTGTGCGATGATGATCATATCAATCTTGGAACCACTTCCAACACACATCATCACTTCACCCTTAACTAGTCTCTGTTTATTCTGCAACTCCCGTTTCGAGTTACTAATCTTAGCAACTGAACTAGTATCAAATACTGAGGGTTTGCTATAAACACTAGTAAAGTACACATCGATAACATGTATATCAAATATACTTATGTTCACTCTGCCATCCTTCTTATCCGCCAATCACTTGGGGTAATTCCACTTCCAGTGACCAGTCCCTTTGCAGTAGAAGCACTTAGTCTCAGGCTTAGGATCAGACTTGGGCTTCTTCACTTGAGCAGCAACTTGCTTGCCGTTCTTCTTGAAGTTCCCCTTCTTCCCTTTGCCCTTTTCTTGAAACTAGTGGTCTTGTCAACCATCAACACTTGATGTTTTTCTTGATTTCTACCTTCGTTGATTTCAGCATCACGAAGAGCTTGGGAGTTGTCTCCGTTATCCCTTGCATATTATAGTTCATCACGAAGTTCTACAAACTTAGTGATGGTGACTAGAGAATTCTGTCAATCACTATCTTATCTGGAAGATTAACTCCCACTTGATTCAAGCGATTGTAGTACCCAGACAATCTGAGCACATGCTCACTAGTTGAGCGATTCTCCTCCATCTTTTAGCTATAGAACTTGTTGGAGACTTCATATCTCTCAACTCGGGTATTTGCTTGAAATATTAACTTCAACTCCTGGAACATCTCATATGCTCCATGACGTTCAAAACGTCTTTGAAGTCCCGATTCTAAGCCATTAAGCATGGTGCACTTAAACTATCAAGTAGTCATCATCTTGAGCTAGCCAAACGTTCATAACGTCTGCATCTGCTCCTACAATAGGTCTGTCACCTAGCGGTGCATCAAGGACATAATTCTTCTGTGCAGCAATGAGGATAAACCTCAGATCACGGATCCAATCCGCATCATTGCTACTAACATCTTTCAACACAATTTTCTCTAGGAACATATCAAAAATAAACACAGGGAAGCAACAACGCGAGCTATTGATCTACAACATAATTTGCAAAATACTACCAGGACTAAGTTCATGATAAATTTAAGTTCAATTTAATCATATTACTTAAGAACTCCCACTTAGATAGACATCCCTCTAATCTTCTAAGTGATCACGTGATCCAAATCAACTAAACCATAACCGATCATCACGTGAGATGGAGTAGTTTTCAATGGTGAACATCAATATGTTGATCATATCTACTATATGATTCACGCTCGACCTTTCGGTCTCCGTGTTCCGAGGCCATATCTGTATATGCTTGGCTCGTCAAGTATAACCTGAGTATTCCGCGTGTGCAACTGTTTTGCACCCGTTGTATTTGAACGTAGAGCCTATCACACCCGATCATCACGTGGTGTCTCAGCACGAAGAACTTTTGCAACGGTGCATACTCAGGGAGAACACTTCTTGATAATTTAGTGAGAGATCATCTTATAATGCTACCGTCAATCAAAGCAAAAATTAGATGTATAAAAGATAAACATCATATGCAATCAAAATATGTGACATGATATGGCCATCATCATATTGCTTCTTTGATCTCCATCTCCAAAGTACTGTCATGATCTCTGTCATCACCGGCCTGACACCATGATCTCCATCATCTTGATCTATATCAATGTGTCGTCACACGGTCGTCTCGCCAACTATTGCTCTTGCAACTATTGCTATCGCATAGCGATAAAGTAAAGCAATTATTTGGCGCTTGCATCTTATGCAATAAAGAGACAACCATAAGGCTTTTGCCAGTTGCCGATAACTTCAACAAAACATGATCATCTCATACAACAACTTATATCTCATCACGTCTTGACCATATCATATCACAACATGCCCTGCAAAAACAAGTTAGACGTTCTCTACTTTGTTGTTGCAAGTTTTACGTGGCTGCTACGGGCTTAAGCAAGAACCAATCTCACCTACGCATCAAAACCACAACGATAGTTTGTCAAATAGACTCCGTTTTAACCTTCTCAAGGACCGGGAGTAGCCACACTTGGTTCAACTAAAGTTGGAGAGACAGTCTTCCGCAAGCCATC
Source organism: Triticum monococcum (assembly GCA_034509565.1). NCBI lineage: Eukaryota > Viridiplantae > Streptophyta > Magnoliopsida > Poales > Poaceae > Triticum > Triticum monococcum. The sequence goes on along the minus strand of CM067843.1, from coordinate 743,567,033 downwards.
TATGTGCAAAGCACGTCGAGGGAACCGGTCTCGCGTAAGAGTACGCGTAAGGTTGGTCCGGATCGTCTCGTCCAACAATACCGCCGAACCAAAGTATGACATGCTGGTAGGCAGTATGACTTGTATCGCCCACAACTCACTTGTGTTCTACTCGTGCATATAACATCAAACCATAAAACCTAGGCTCGGATGCCACTGTTGGGGAACGCAGTAATTTCGAAAATTTTCCTACGCACACGCAAGATCATGGTGATGCACAGCAACGAGAGGGGAGAGTGTTGTCTACGTACCAACGCAGACCGACTGCAGAAGCGATCACACAACGTAGAGGAAGTAGTCGTACGTCTTCTTCCGATCCGACCGATCCAAGCACCGTTACTCCGGCACCTCCGAGTTCTTAGCACACGTTCAGCTCGATGACGATCCCCGGGCTCCGATCCAGCAAAGCTCCGGGGAGGAGTTCCGTCAGCACGACAGCGTGGTGACGATCTTGATGTACTACCGACGCAGGGCTTCGCCTAAGCACTACAACGGTATGATCGAGGTGGAATTTGGTGGCAAGGGGCACCGCACACGGCTAAGGAACGATCTCAAGGATCAATTGTGTGTCTATGGGGTGCCCCCTGCCCCCGTATATAAAGGAGCAAGGGAGGAGGGGCTGGCCGGCCAAGGTGGGGCGCAGGAGAGTCCTACTCCCACCGGGAGTAGGACTCCCCCTCCAATCCTAGTCCAACTAGGATTCCCGGGAGGGGGAAAGAGGAGGAGGTGGCCGGCCCCCCCTTTCCTACTCCTAGTAGGACTAGGGGAGGGGGGCGCGCAGCCCATCTAGGGCAGCCCCTTCTTCTTTCCACTAAGGCCCATTATGGCCCATCTAGCTCCCGGGGGGTTCCGGTAACCCTCCCGGTAATCCGGTAAAATCCCGATTTCACCCGGAACACTTCCGATGTCCAAACATAGGCTTCCAATATATCAATCTTTACGTCTCGACCATTTCGAGACTCCTCGTCATGTCCCCGATCTCATCCGCGACTCCGAACTCCTTCGGTACATCAAAACTCATAAACTCATAATATAACTGTCATCGAAACCTTAAGCGTGCGGACCCTACGGTTCGAGAACAATGTAGACATGACCGAGACACGTCTCCGGTCAATAACCAATAGCGGGACCTGGATGCCCATATTGGCTCCTACATATTCTACGAAGATCTTTATCGGTCAGACCGCATAACAACATACGTTGTTCCCTTTGTCATCGGTATGTTACTTGCCCGAGATTCGATCGTCGGTATCCAATACCTAGTTCAATCTCGTTACCGGCAAGTCTCTTTACTCGTTCCGTAATACATCATCTCACAACTAACATATTAGTTGCAGTGCTTGCAAGGCTTATGTGATGTGCATTACCGAGAGGGCCCAAAGATACCTCTCCGACATTCGGAGTGACAAACCCTAATCTCGAAATACGCCAACCCAACATCTACCATTGGAGACACCTGTAGTACTCCTTTATAATCACCCAGTTACGTTGTGACGTTTGGTAGTACCCAAAGTATTCCTCCGGTAAACGGGAGTTGCATAATCTCATAGTTATAGGAACATGTATAAGTCATGAAGAAAGCAATAGCAACATACTAAACGATCGGGTGCTAAGCTAATGGAATGGGCCATGTTAATCAGATCATTCATCTAATGATGTGACCTCGTTAATCAAATAACAACTCTTTGTTCATGGTTAGGAAACATAACCATCTTTGATTAACGAGCTAGTCAAGTAGAGGCATACTAGTGACACTCTGTTTGTCTATGTATTCACACATGTATTATGTTTCCGGTTAATACAATTCTAGCATGAATAATAAACATTTATCATGATATAAGGAAATAAATAATAACTTTATTATTGCCTCTAGGGCATATTTCCTTCATACATATACGAAGAGAAGAGGCGCACGCACACAGTCGGCCTCTCGTTGTCTCGCACACATGAGTGTTACATAAAGGCGACGTTAACAAATAAACCATAAAACCCTAGGTGCACGATTGCTGCATTCGCGGGTACCGGGTACGTGGTGGACCACCTTTGTAGGAATAGTCAGCTCGCGTGATAATTTGATCCGTAGGAGTTGATGGTCGGGACCACAGGTGAACGACTTGGAGCGCGGTGGCTCGCCAGTTGCCACAGATCGAGTAGCCATGTTTAAAATATCATTTTTTAGCAGGGTTGAAAGCACAAGTGCTCCCTGGGTGATTTTGATAATTAATGACAACATATCTCTTGTTGGACTAATACTTTTACCTAGTATGTTTCAGACAAGTTCAACAAATTAAGTGGCATGGACTAAAGGATGTGGAACCCCTTCAAGATGCTAAGGACAAAAGATTGGCTCAAGCTCAAAGCTCAAGACTCTACATTCTATATTTTAGTGATCCAAGATCACATTGAGTCTATAGGAAAAGCCAATACTATCAAGGAGGGATGAGGTGTTTCTTAATGGCTTGCTTGCTCAAAGTGCTTAGTGATATGCTCCAAAACCCTCAACTACCTTCCCACATCCACATATGACCTAAACCAAAATTCAAACTCGGCCCCACTGATTCCTTCTATCCGGAGCCACCGAGTTCAGACGTCATAGCCACTGCCAAAACCCTAATCAGTTCGGTCTCACCGATGGGATCTCGGTCTCACCGAGATGGGCTTGCAAACTCTCTGTTTCCTATTGCAATATTTTCGGTCCCACCGAGATATGCAATCGGCACCACCGAGTTTGCTTGGCAAACTCTCTATTTCACTTATTACCCAAATCGGTCCCACCGAGTTTGAGTAATCGGTCAAACCGAGTTTTGGATTTGCCCTAACCCTAGCACATCGGTCCCACCGAGTTGATCCAGTCGGTCCCACCGAAAACCCTAACGGTCACTAGGTTTGCTAAATCGGTCTGACCGAGTTTTTCAATTTGGTCTCACCGAGATTGGTAAATTGTGTGTAACGGTTAGATTTTGTGTGGAGGCTATATATACCCCTCCACCCACCCTTCATTCGTGGAGAGAGCCATCAGAACATACCTACACTTCCAAGACACATTTTCTGAGAGAGAACCACCTACTCATGTGTTGAGGCCAAGATATTCCATTCCTACCATATGAATCTTGATCTCTAGGCTTCCCCAAGTTGCTTTCCACTCAAATCTTCTTTCCACCAAATCCATATCCTATGAGAGAGAGTTGAGTGTTGGGGAGACTATCATTTGAAGCACAAGAGCAAGGAGTTCATCATCAACACACCATTTGTTACTTCTTGGAGAGTGGTATCTCCTAGATTGGCTAGGTGTCACTTGGGAGCCTCTGACAAAGATTGTGGAGTTGAACCAAGGAGTTTGTAAGGGCAAGGAGATCGCCTACTTCGTGAAGATCTACCACTAGTGAGGCAAGTCCTTCGTGGGCGATGACCATGATGGGATAGACAAGGTTTCTTCTTCGTGGACCCTTCATGGGTGGAGCCCTCTGTGGACTCGCGCAACCGTTACCCTCTGTGGGTTGAAGTCTCCATCAACGTGGATGTACGATAGCACCACCTATCGGAACCACGACAAAAACATCCGTGTCTGCAATTGCGTTTGAATTCCCCAAACCCTTCCCTTTACATTCTTGCAAGTTGCATGCTTTACTTTCCACTGCTCATATACTCTTTGCATGCTTGCTTGATATGTATTGTGTTTGTTAAACTTGTGCCAAAACTCCACTTCAACTTAAAGAAATAAAAAACTGCAACTTTTGGTACTTAGTGTCTAATCACCCCCCTCTAGACACCTCTTTTCGATCCTTTCAATTGGTATCAGAGCATTGGTCTCCATTGCCTTGGTTTAAACACCATTGGAGGAAGATGGATGAGTCTACTTTGGGGAGTCTTAGACATAGAGTGCCTATTCTTGATGGAGAATATTTTCATGAGTGGAAAAATGAAATGCTTGATATTTTTAATGAATATCACTTGAACAAGTATATTGCTTGCCCTTGTGCACCTCATGTTGATCCCATGCATCCTACCCTTGATGAGTCAATTGACATGATTCACAATCTTAGAACTATTAATCTTATCACTAGAGGCTTGCCTAGAAACTTGATTGGATGTTTGCCTACTATTAAGTGTGCCTACACCATATGGAAATTTCTTGAGGAACTCTTTCCAAATTATTCCTTGAAAGATCTAGATGAAATCCTCCATAAGTCAATTGCCTTGATTAAGATGAGTTCCAATGACCCCAAATTTGGTGACTGCTTATTAGAGCTTACTAATCTTATGAGTGCCAAAGGAGATGTTGGAATCATTAGCAATATCATTTCTAGAGCATTTAGAATTCATAAAGATAACTATAGAAATGATCATTTATCTAATGAATTACCCTCTCTAGGAATTGATCAATCACAAGATGATGTTGAACATGGATACTATGATGAGGATGATGATAGTGACTATGATCTCGATGATGCGATGAGACACTTTGGTCTTATGGCAAATCTTCGCGGCTACATGGCTGGAGGAAAGGAATGTGTCCTTGATAGTGGATGTACTGATCATATGACCGAAGATAAAGACATGTTCTGTGAGCTTGCTGAAAACGACGGCCCTAGAAAGTATGTCACTTTTGGTGATAATTCAAAGGGTAAGGTGGTTGGCCTTGGTAAGGTGGCCATCTCACATGATAGCTCCATACAAAATGTCATGCTCGTTGAATCTCTTGGCTACAACTTACTTTCAGTATCTAGACTTGCTGATTTCGGTTTAAATGTCCTATTTACTGAAGTAGACTGCCAAGTGTTTCATAGAGATAATCATAAAATGGTCTTTACCGGTGCACATAGAGGAGATCTTTACATTGTTGATTTCATTAAAAAGGCTCAACCTGAAACTTGCTTAATTGCTAAATCTTCTAAAGGCTGGTTGTGGCATAGAAGGCTAGGCCATGTGGGCATGCGAAACCTTGACAAACTCATTAAAGGAAATCATATCCTTGGCGTTAACGATGTCATATTTGACAAGGATAGACTTTGTAGTGCTTGTCAAGCAGGGAAACAAGTTGGAGGAAGTCATCGCGCTAAGAACATCATGACCACAAGAAGACCACTCGAGCTACTTCACATGGATCTCTTTGGTCCAAATGCCTACAAGAGTCTCGGTGGTAACTCATTTGGTCTAGTCATAGTTGATGATTTTTCAAGATTTACGTGGGTGTTCTTTCTTGATGACAAATCACAGGTCCAAAAGATCTTCAGAACCTTTTGTAGGAAGGCCCAAAATCAATTTGACGTGAAGATTAAGAAGGTTTGGAGCGACAACGGAACGGAGTTCAAGAACGCAAATGTGGACACCTTTCTTGACGAAGAAGGGATTACACATGAGTTCTCGGCTACATACACACCTCAACAAAATGGAGTCGTTGAGAGGAAGAACCGGACTCTTATCGAGATGGCAAGAACAATGCTTGATGAGTACAAGACGTCAAAACACTTTTGGGCGGAAGCGGTTGAGACAGCTTGTCATGCAACAAATCGCTTGTATCTTCACAAGCTACTCGGCAAGACGACATACGAGCTCCTCACCGGTAACAAACCCCTAGTTGGATACTTTCGAGTATTCGGCTCAAAGTGCTACATTCTTGATAAGCATCATCGTTCTAAATTTGCTCCTAAGTCTCATGAAGGTTTCCTACTTGGTTATGGCGCAAACTCTCACACATACCGTGTTACAACAATTTCACCCGAAAGGTTGAATAAACGGTAGATGTGAAGTTTGATGAATCTAACGGCTCGCAAGTAGAGCAATTGCCAATTGATGTAGGAGACAAAGATCCCTCGGAAGCAATCCAAGACTTGTCTATTGGCAAGATTCGTCCAACGGAGGTGAAGGAGAGTACCTCGTTAGTCCAAGTGGAAGCTTCTACCTCATGACAAGGTGAACCAAGAGTTGATATGGAAGCATCCATGAGTGGGACACACCAAGATGAAGAAATGAGGAAGTGCACCAAGAACGTCAACAACCTGTTTCTCCACCATGACAAGAGAACGACAACGCTGACAATGAAGAAGGCCAAGAAGAAGAACAAGATGAATAAGATGTTCAGCCAAGACCCAAGCAAAAGCTTTCACGATTTCGAGCAAGAATTGCTAAAGATCATCCCGTGGAGCAAATCTACAATGATATCCAAACCGGGAGAATCACTCGCTCTAAAACTCGTTTGGCTAACTTTTGTGAACATTACTCATTCATCTCTTGCATTGAACCTATGAAGGTTGAAGAAGCATTGGAAGATCAGGATTGGATAAACGCTATGCATGAAGAGCTACACAACTTTGAGAGAAATCAAGTGTGGACATTGGTCGAGAAGCCCGACAACAACCACAACATCATCGGTACCAAATGGGTGTTTCGCAACAAGCAAGATGAAGATGGACAAGTGGTTCGCAACAAAGCATGTCTCATCGCCCAAGGCTACACACAAGTCGAAGGTATGGACTATGGTGAGACATATGCTCCTGTTGCTAGACTTGAGTCCATTCGCATCTTACTTGCTTATGCTAATCACCATGATATCACCTTGTACCAAATGGACATTAAAAGTGCTTTCTAAATGGTGAAATTGAGGAGGAAGTTTATGTAAAGCAACCTCCCGGCTTTGTCAATCCTAAGAAACCTAATCATGTCTACAAACTTCACAAAGCCCTTTATGGTCTTAAACAATCTCCTAGAGCATGGTATAAATGCTTGACCAAGTTCCTTATTGAAAAAGGCTTTGAAATTGGAAAAATAGATTCTACTCTTTTTACTAAAAGGGTTAACGGAGAACTATTTATATGCCAAATTTATGTCGATGATATTATATTTGGATCAACTAACCCTCATTTTAGTGAAAAGTTTGGGAAGCTAATGTCGGAGGAGTTTGAGATGTCTATGATGAGTGAACTCAAATTCTTTCTTGGTTTGCAAATCAAGCAAACTAAGGAAGACACCTTTGTCTCTCAAATGAAGTACACCAAGGACTTATTCAAAAAGTTCAATATGCAAGAATGCAAAGGTATGACTACACCCATGCCTACTAGTGGACATCTTGATTTGACCAAAAATGGTGAACCGGTTGATCAAAAAGTTTACCGCTCTATGATTGGTTCATTGTTATATCTATGTGCTTGACGTCCCGATATCATGCTAAGTGTGTGCATGTGTGCATGATATCAAGCTGCTCCTAAGGACTGTCATATTAAGGCCGTGAAAAGGATAGTGAGATACTTAATACATACACCAAATTTTGGCATTTGGTATCCAAAGAGGGCTTCCTTTGATCTTGTTGGCTACTCTGACTCGGACTATGCCAGTGACAAGGTTGATAGAAAATCCACTTCAGGTACTTGCCAATTCCTTGGTAGATCACTTGTGTCTTGGTCTTCCAAGAAACAAAACTCGGTATCCTTATCCACCGCCGAAGCGGAATACATTGCCGCTAGTTCATGTTGTGCTCAATTACTTTGGATGACCCAAACTCTTAAAGATTATGGGATATATGTGAAACATGTTCCATTACTTTGTGACAATGAAAGTGCTATCAAGATTGCTCACAATCCCGTGCAACACTCTCGAACTAAGTATATTGAAGTTCATCATCATTTCATTCGAGATCACGTTGCTAAGGGTGACATAAACCTTAAGCATGTTCGCACCGATAAGCAATTAGCAGATATATTCACTAAACCACTTGATGAGAAAGTGTTTTGCAGGTTAAGAGGTGAATTGAACATCATTGATGCTTCAAACTTGGAGTAGGAACTTCATAGGATACATGCAAGACATGAGCTTATGACTAATCCTTGATATTTCTCTTATGATGATAATCTTATGTCTTGGATATATTTGCACCTTGCATGTTATCTAACCCTTGTAGGTACTTGGATGAATCTAATTCTATGAGATTGCAACTCACTCACATCTTGAGCAAATCTCTACATCACCAAGTCTCTACACAATGGTGGTTGATGACAAGGAAGCACGAAACCTTTCAAACATATCCTTTGACAAATTCTATGTTAGTTTCATGATTGTCATGTTGGATACACAAGTGCTCTTCCTTGCGAAAACTAACCCATGTAGGTAGATGAACTCAAAATCCAAAGGGTGCTCCCAACTCTTGATGGACTACATCAACCTTGAGCAATCCACACAAGTTCAACTACATGATCAAGATCAACACCGCCACCCAAGGTATGTCATTCCATCTTAGAGAAGCTTTACTCCAAGTCATGAGTCAAAGCAACTCGACAAGATGTGAATACATCAAGATACTTAAACGAAAATGGTAACCCCATTTTGAGCTTAAACAATGAGTATGACCTATGATCAAGTGATCTCACTTGACTCCTAAGTCAATATACTCTAACATAGGTGACTTTGTCACCGCCCAACTCTAGATGAAGTTCTCTTGTGTTCTTGCATTTGTCTCATGCATATTTGTTTCCCCTTTCAAAAAAACTTCATCTAGATCTTTTAGTTTCTTTTCTTTGTTCTTTGTTCTACATTTTCTGCATCCAATTCATTGCAAATCTTTGTGAGATCTTTTTGTCTAGTGAGTTGAGGTGACAAGTGTTTCTCTCTGTGATGAACTCAGTTCCACCGATTTCATGTCTCTGGTCTAGCCGAAGATTTTTGGAGCAACCGAAGCATGCAACTCGGTGACACCGATTTCACTACAGGAAAAACATTTTGCCATTTATTCCTGCTTTATTCTTGATCCAGCTCCACTCAATGAATCTTGTCCTCTGCAAGCATCACATTTACCCTAATGCTTTGTACTGTGATTCAAGGACCGAACCCATTCACAACAAATTCCAGAAGACCCTTCATGGAAATTGATGTCAAAGGGGGAGAGAGAGATCACATCAAAGCTTAATCATATCTATAGGGGGAGAGATCTCTAGGGGGAGGGAATACTCCAGGAAAGAGTTATCTTCAAGAATTCGAGATGCTTGATGTTCAAGAGGAGAGATGCCACATGTCTTCTTGGTGGAAAGACATGTTCATATGTGCTTATTTACATTAGCTCTATTTTTCTGTTCCCTATCTTCTCCCAGTATCCCATGCTAGATTCAGGGGGAGCAAGACATCCAAGGGAAAGAAAATTCTTAAATTCATATCTTTCTCTTTGGGGACATGTCAATATCTATCGTGGTACTCTGTACTCTCTCTACATGTCATCCCAGTCTTGGTACTCTTGTGGTTTCTTTTGTTTGCTCTAGCTAGTGGGTGCATCTGTGTTATCTAACCTTGTTTACGCAGGCTCATCCCAGCCTAGCCAACTCAAGACCACAAGGTAAGTATATGCATCATAATCATGTGTATGAGGAATTCTTGCTAATGTACATACTGTTTGCAAGAAGGAATCACGGGCATGAAGGTACATTTCCCATATTCATATCGTTTGCCCTGATGCATATAGCCAAGATACATGTAACACATTGCTACTCTGTCATGGTTATGCTCTCACATGCTTCTATATTCCATATTCACATGATTGCATACATGTAGGGGGAGCCTATGCTTGTTACATGTCTTTCCAAAGCTTTACTTGCTATTCTCTATATCTTTATCTAAAGCTTTCATGTATGTTGCCATCAATTACCAAAAAGGGGAGATTGAAAGCACAAGTGCTCCCTGGGTGATTTTGATAATTAATGACAACATATCTCTTGTTGGACTAATACTTTTACCTAGTATGTTTCAGACAAGTTCAACAAATTAAGTGGCATGGACTAAAGGATGTGGAACCCCTTCAAGATGCTAAGGACAAAAGATTGGCTCAAGCTCAAAGCTCAAGACTCTACATTTTATATTTTAGTGATCCAAGATCACATTGAGTCTATAGGAAAAGCCAATACTATCAAGGAGGGATGAGGTGTTGCTTAATGGCTTGCTTGCTCAAAGTGCTTAGTGATATGCTCCAAAACCCACAACTACCTTCCCACATCCACATATGACCTAAACCAAAAGTCAAACTCGGCCCCACCGATTCCTTCTATCCGAAGCCACCGAGTTCAGACGTCATAGCCACTGCCAAAACCCTAATCAGTTCGGTCTCACCGATGGGATCTCGGTCTCACTGAGATGGGCTTGCAAACTCTCTGTTTCCTATTGCAATATTTTCGGTCCCACCGAGTTTGCTTGGCAAACTCTCCGTTTCACTTATTACCCAAATCGGTCCCACGGAGTTTGAGTAATCGGTCAAACTGAGTTTTGGATTTACCCTAACCCTAGCACATCGGTCCCACCGAAAACCCTAACGGTCACTAGGTTTGCTAAATCGCTCCGACCGAGTTTTTCAATTCGGTTTCACCGGGATTGGTAAATTGTGTGTAACAGTTACATTTTGTGTGGAGGCTATATATACCCCTCCACCCACTCTTCATTCGAGGAGAGAGCCATCAGAACATACCTACACTTCCAATACACATTTTCTGAGAGAGAACCACCTACTCATGTGTTGAGGCCAAGATATTCCATTCCTACCATATGAATCTTGATCTCTAGCCTTCCGCAAGTTTCTTTCCACTCAAATCTTCTTTCCACCAAATCCATATCATGTGAGAGAGAGTTGAGTGTTGGGGAGACTATCATTTGAAGCACAAGAGCAAGGAGTTCATCATCAACACACCATTTGTTACTTCTTGGAGAGTGGTGTCTCCTAGATTGGCTAGGTGTCACTTGGGAGCCTCCGACAAAGATTGTGGAGTTGAACCAAGGAGTTTGTAAGGGCAAGGAGATGGCCTACTTCGTGAAGATCTACCGCTAGTGAGGCAAGTCCTTCGTAGGCGATGGCCATGATGGGATAGACAAGGTTGCTTCTTCGTGGACCCTTCGTGGGTGGAGCCCTCCGTGGACTCGCGCAACCGTTACCCTCTGTGGGTTGAAGTCTTCATCAATGTGGATGTACGATAGCACCACCTATCGGAACCACGACAAAAACATCCGTGTCTCCAATTGCGTTTGAATTCTCCAAACCCTTCCCTTTACATTCTTGCAAGTTGCATGCTTTACTTTCCGCTGCTCATATACTCTTTGCATGCTTGCTTGATATGTATTGTGTTTGTTAAACTTGGGCCAAAACTCCACTTCAACTTAAAGAAATTAAAAACTGCAACTTTTGGTACTTAGTATCTAATCACCCCCCGCCCCCTCTAGACACCTTTTCTCGATCCTTTCAGTGTTTAAGAGTTCCGATTTTCAATGGCGTGTTATAAGTAGTAAGTAGTTTTTAGAACGATTGGTATGGAGCGAAAATGGAATTCATAGTACTACGTACCTCCTTGGCATATGGTTGTATGGTTTTTTTTTGCGATGGAGGTTGTATGGGTTCATGTTGCGAGATGTTGAACCTGGTAGTTCTAGGGCAAATACTATGGTTTAGCTTTAGATGCTGGTTTTCAGTAATGAAAATCGGAAGGGGAAACCCTTCTTTGATTAAAAAAAAACTACTACCTCCATTCTGGTTTACTAGTCCCCATCGTACTTTGGGTCAAAGTTTGTCCACAAATTTTACTTGTAAAATGTGAATGGAAAACGAGATGCATGCATGAACACTAGTTACTCTAACCCCTCTCTCTTCTTTATTTCTTTGCCACATCAGCATGTTTGCTATTCCCGTGTGCATACCAGCTAAGATACCACCATTATGTCCAGCCTTAATCATCGCATGCAATAATTTAGTGCACCTTGAAATATGAACATGTGTGGGGCGTGTATGTTTTTAATGACTTGAGACTATACCTAGCCCGACATGCAAGATGACTTATTATGCACCGTTCCCCATACCTGCAGGAAGCCCGTTCGTCTCCAAATCTTTTCCTCTCCATGTGTGGAAACAATATGCCTGCCGAACTCTCCTTCTCCCTCCGGCGGTCCCACCACTCCACCCCGTGTGAAATAATCTGCATGCATGACTCTCCTCCCCCATGCTCATCCAATCCATTGTGACCAGCAATATTTCCACCCCTTCGCTCCCCCGTAATTTACTCCAACAAATATGCCCACGTAGCTGTTACTTAACTGCAGGTGCATTGGGTCACTGACATATGGGCCCAACAGGGGTCTGGCCCACATGTCAGTGACACAACTGGACCTGCAGTTAAGTCAGTGCAGCTCAGTCCATATCTTACGTAGGTGTGCCATTGCTCGCTATAAATATTGTGCCTCCCACGACATCGCTATCTCCTCCCCCTCACATTCACGTTCATCGCTATCTCCTCCCTCTCCCTCTCACGTCGACCACCATGGCATCACCCCTCCCAAGCCCTAGGAGCCCCTCGCTGCATCGCGCGGACGGTCACGCGTCGCCGTTCCATTCCTCGCCACCACTAGTTGAGGAGGACGCGTCGGTGTTCCGCTACGCGACGCGTCGCCGTTCCGTTCCTCGCCACCACTAGTCGAGGAGGACGAGTCGGCGTTCCGCTCCTCGCCTCCACTAGTCGAGGAGGAGGCGTCGGTGTTCCGCTCCTCGCCGCGACGCGTCGAGGTGGACGCGTTGGTGTTCCCAATCTCGCCAGCACGCGCGCCGGAGGATGCGTCGGCTCCCCGCTACAAGGAGAACGCCGTGCCACCCGCCGAGCCCCCCAGCCTTGAGGAGCTTTGGAAAGAAATGGATGTCGCCTTGTGGGAGGCTTTGCCTCCACCAGAGCGCGCCAAAATAGAGGCGGAGAAGAAGGCCGAGGAAGAGAAGCGCACCGCGGAACAAGCTGCCTGGGAGGCCTATGTCGTGTCCGAGAGAGTAAGGCGATTGGCTCTTTGGCAGAAGGCTCGTGCGAGGGCCATGAGGGTGGCCGAGGATGCCCGTGCCGACACCCTAAGTGCAGTCGGGCCCAACCGCCTCATCTACGCTTGGCGGTACGTGGACCGGGTGCACGCTTCCAGCGAGGAGGAGTACCTGTTGGTGCCGGATCACCACACCGCTGAGATTGCGCTCGCCCACCGGCAAGCCGCCAATCAGCACCTCGCGAGTTGTGAGGCTGAGGAAGATGTGTTGTGTCAGTGCGCTGGGAAATGGCCGCGCACCAGGGCACTCGTGGCGTGCCGCAAGCGCTCCTGCGAGCGTCGTGGCTTTTAGGAGGAGTATAATTTTTGTTTCGTAAGGCGATCTCATTAGTTTTGGGACGCAGATGATAAATGTCGAACGTTCAGGAATTTTTAGCGTCCTTAATTAAGTATGTAAAAGGGAAAGTTTGGAAACCTTGTGTATTCGTACGCATTTTGCAAGTACGTGCATATAGCACAAACTTTACTATATACTATCGCACTACACGTCTCTCTCGATATATGCTTGCAGACTGTGCTACTCCCTCCGTCCAGGCCAATAAGTCATCTTTGGTTGTGCACCGTGACCAAGAAGGAGGGAAGACTTATACACCTAGACGGAGGGAGTACTAATATTAGTTATGTACGTGCAAATGCACGTTTTAACATTACGATGCGGTTTTTGTAAAAGTAGAAAAACAACACCAGTCAAGCTTGTGAAATGATTCAATGCAAAACAAATGCAAAAATGCTCGTTTGATTGTTTACTTTTAGCTTCCTTCTCTATGATTATTTCTCTGTCGTACTTTGTATGGAGTATCTCACTGGTTGGAAAGGCAGGCAAATTCCCAAACCGCTTCCTACACCCTGTATCGAATTTTTTGCCTAACAAGTTGTGTCGTGCAATTGGAATTCCAACTTGAGTACTACTACTAGTAGGAGTACCAGGGGCCAGTTTTTTTAGGTTTCTAGATTAGTAATCCCATAACTACTACCTTCGTCCTGGTTTATTGATCCCCATTGTAATCTGCGTCAAATTTTGATCATAAATTTAACTAATGAAATGTTAGTGCATGTCACATGCACTACTCCATCCGTCTAGGTGAGTAAGTCATCTTAGAGCAAGGGTAATAGTAAAGCCTGCTGCCGGCTCTATAGTAGAGCCATGTCACCTGTAGCATGTATTTGAAAAAGTTCATACAGTAGAATGGCTGTAGTGTTGGCTATAGATTTAATGCATGCATGCTGTGCTAGGCAAAGGAAAGTGACAGGATTGGCTGGGGGGAGCTGAATGCCGGCCGTAGCGCTCGCATGGGCTGCATGCAGGCTCCTTTTCCTCGTTGCTTGTGCTATTTCCCGGTGACTCGCGAAGCACCCGCTTGGTCCTTTCTTCTCACTTCTCTCTCCTCCAGCTATGATTTTTCTGATGTGGAAGATGCTATAGCCTGCTGACTAGTCTCTATTGTACTTGCTCTTAGGCTGTGCACCATGACCAAGGAGGAGGAGAAAACGAGAAACGTTAATGTTTATTTTCTAATTAATAGTATTGCATGCAATGTACTAACCACTGCATGTTGTGTTTGGTATCTCAAGTCATTAAAAGCATGCGCACTCTTTATCTCTTATTGGTTGATATGTCAAGAAACAAGAAACGAGGTAGAAGTTAATGCACCGCGCCTAAGTGTTTTGGGATTATTTGGTTTTTGTAAGATGACTTACACACCTAGATGGAGGGATTACAATGCTGAGGAATAAACCATTTAAATCTTTGGTCAAAATTTAGCACAAATTACAATGGTGAGGAATAAACCAGGATGGAGTAGTATTTTAGAAGCCCAAATAAATGAGTGAGGCGCCTTATTGTTACTCTCCACTGTGACTAGTCTTGTGGGAAAAGCTGGGGAAGCCGCCAAAAGAACTGGCCCTAGGAGTAGTAGCTAGGGATCGAGTGTGCGAGATGAACCGGAGAAAGTAAATGCAGAGAGATGAAATGCAAAAAGGACGGAGGGATGTGATGGTTGCTTGTCCGTTTATTTTACCAGGCCACTTATTACTGGGAGTGGTTGGGTTTTGTGATATGACGGCTTTACTGCCACGCCACGAGCGGGGTGAGAGGTGAGACTCTCGTGCAGTGCCGCCCTCTACACTTGTACTACATCGGTCGTGGTTTATTAGCCCCCCATTGAATTTGACTGGAGATTTAACTGACAAAATGTTAGTGCATGTCAACAAAAACTATATCGTTGGATTCATATTTGAACATAGTTTTGAATGATATAATTTTAGGTGACTTGCATCAGCATTTATCTTACTATATATAATGTTAGTTCAATTTTTGGTCGTACTAATCTATAGTAGTAAGGTGCCCATGCGTTGCACCGAAGAGTGAAATGCATTGATCGGGGAGTTGTTTATTTTAACAAAGGATGTGGGGGACATCTCATGTGTAACGGGTATCAATAGGTTTCTTCGGATATTATTTCATATCTAGAGCTCACAAACATCCGGGTGAAATAGATAAAAAGGTATCTTTTGCAAACAAAAGCGTTCAACTGTTCAACCTGCATCCAAAACTTGTGAAGAAATAACACTAATTGTGCTTTGCAAGAAATGATCTTTAAGAATTAGTTTTTGAGTATCGATTGTTATACATGTTGGCTACAGATGACATGGCACTTTCTTATAGTCAACAGTTGGCTATACTATTAAGTAATATTAACCATGCGCTTATACACCTAGACGGAGGGATTAAATCAGGATGACTTGCAAGCGGGCAGAGGAGATGTAAGAAATGGTTCATTGTAAGTCTTTCACTAGTACTATAGTAAAAAATCATACATGGAAGATTCTAGACTAAACCATAAACGGGTACACTTTTATTCATGCGCGATACTCCAATAGAGCAAGATCCTGCATGGAAGTCTCCACATGCTTAGACAGCGGATTACATTGAGAGAAGACTAATGATCAACATTTAACTTGATAATGCGTATGTCCAGGTGAACCTCCTTGGATTTCGAACAGGAAGGACAGAAACACATACGGTGCAACGGGAGCAGCACCGTTGGCGTTGAGGTTGTCGCCCATGTCCAAAAACCACGTAGACACGGTCTTTGAGCACGGTTCGTAGTCGTTCCACGCTCGGGCATTGAAGTTTGTAACTATTTTAGATTAGAATATACTACTCCTCCGGTGCTAGTACTAGAGCAGAGTCCTACTCTACTACTCTACTCAAGCAAGTTAGGGCATAGCACTGTAGGGAGTACCAGTACTGTGATCACTCAAGCAAGTTGTCTGGCATCGACATGACCCTACGCTGTTGGTATGTGTCTCGTAAGTAAGTCAAGCGGCGTGCTGTAGTCATCATCACCTGTCCACTTCCCGCGGAATACAATCACAGTCACTGCAAGGTCTTTGAGCAGGATCCCAGCTTCTCTGGGCCTTCAGGAATTTTTGACTGGAGGCTGGTAAGTAGCCTTGGTACATGCTCTCTATTTGTCGGACTGAATTATCCGATTAACCAGGAGATAACCGATGGCAAGGATCATGATGGCAGCGCGGTTTCATTCATCAGGCAAAACTGTGTGTACATAGCGTACCATGCGTCTCTGCATGCACCATACCCTGATATGTGCCGCCATGCTCTGCAGCCCAAAGTAGGAGAGAGGGTTGCAAGTATCAGACTTCGACCTGCTAGGTGGAGTTTCCCCTGTCAGGCACCCATCTGGTTCAAGCCGCCAGCCAATCTCCACAGCTTAATAAATAGTAACGTCTAACTAAGCCAGTTAGTTAGATGCATACACTTGGTGTAGTAGGATCTTTATTTAGTTTGATGCATACACTTATTCTTTTTTGGTAGCCCTTTTGTAATGATGGCTGATGTTTGGTTTGGAAGAGAGAGAGCTGCGTCTTCACTCTTCTGGCCTGCTTACTACTTCTGTTGCACCCCAGCCCTGGTTGCTGCTGCTGCTGTTTTCAATGTACAATCAGTAGTATATTTCATCTATTGGTTGAATAAATGTGTTTTTAGAATGACAAACACAATGTTTTGGAAGTCGTTGCACGGTTCGATCCTTTAGTGCCCCGTACCGTACGTAGCGCATACTATTTTTCGTATGGAACACATTTTCCACTTGTTGATAACATGCAGCCCACTGATGAAGGCCCAATAGAGAAGCCCATAATTAACTGGAAGGGAGGCTCTCACATTTAACTTGATAATGCGTATGTCCAGGTGAACCTCCTTGGAGTCCCCATGCACCGCGTCGTCGGGTAAAGGATGCCATGGGTTTTCCAAGTCCACATTGGCGGGATAGTCCCAGCTTCCCAGAGTCCAAGTCTGTTCGATGAGGCCGGTGTCGCCGCCCACGCGACCCGAAGGGGTAGTAACACTGACCACACACCCGTACATTGGCGTCATGTCAGCGTCAGCGGCGTCGCCCCTAACGCACATTACAGAGACGGGGCGGCGGCGTGCGCGGGGCTCGCCGGTGCCCACGATCAAGAGGAAGATGATGACGTCCTCCTCCAAGACTAGAAGGCGGCAGTGATGCTCCAGCAACGGCAGCATGGTGAACGGGTAGCATGTCTCATACTTGATGTTCTCTGCCAAGGGCCAGTAGTGACCGCTGCACGCATCCGTGAGGTGATGCACCATGTCCGCCGGCGAGCCACAAAACGGCATCGGGCACTCATAGCAGTGGATGAAGGGCTCCTTGCAGGCATCGACCAAGCCGTCCATGAAACGGGAGTGGCTGTAGGGGATGTTGCGCCAGTTGAATATATGAGCAAGTTACTACGAGATTTAATCCAAATAAGCAAAAAATAAATGATGACGGCTATAACATAGATGAAACTAATCATGTGGACTAGCATAGTTGTAGGATACAGAGTAGAAACATGAATTCTATCACGATTTCAAACAGGAAGGACAGAAACACATACGGTGCAACGGGAGCAGCACCGTTGGCGTTGGGGTTGTCGCCCATGTCCAAACACCATGTAGACACGGGCCCTGTTTGGATACTCTAACTCGGTTAGAGGTTAGAGTTAGATTCTAACCTAGAACCAACTCTGAACTAACTCTAACCAAAAAGGTGTTTGGATGACAGGGTTAGATTGACAATAAATGCTCTTTCTCAATCATTTGGCTACTTTGGACCCTATTTCCTGCCGGATTTGGCGGAGTGGAGCGAGCCCTAGCCGAGGCAGATGGGGCCGCGCCCGGTAAGGAGCCGCACTGGCCTCTCGTGCAGCCCGCCGACCGAATCTACCGTCCCTGTGCAAGGAGTCGCGCTGGCCAAGGCCGACAGGGACGAGCCGTGCAAGGAGCCGTGACTACTTACCGGCGGGCGGACGGGCCGCGGGGAGACGAGGGGGTTGGAATAGGAGGATAGGGCGGGGCTGCTTACTGACGGCGGACGGGAGCGCGGATATGGCGAGGCGCCTTCACATGGGCGGTGCGAGAGGGAGGGAGGGAGAGGACGAGAAGTTTCGAGGAAGTGGGGAGGGATCTGCTGTGGGGAGAGCAAGAGAAAAATGTGTTTTTTTAGTGGTCCCTGAGGGAGTCCTGGATTAGGGGGTGTCCGGATAGCCGGATTATACCTTCGGCCGGACTCCTGGACTATGAAGATACAAGATTGAAGACTTCGTCCCGTGTCCGAAAGGCACTTTCCTTGGCGTGGAAGGCAAGCTTGGCGATACGGATATGTAGATCTCCTACCATTGTAACCGACTCTGTGTAACCCTAGCCCTCTCTGGTGTCTATATAAACCGGAGGGTTTTAGTCCGTAGGACGAATAACAATCATACCATATGCTAGCTTCTAGGGTTTAGCCTCCTTGATCTCGTGGTAGATCTACTCTTGTACTACCCATATCATCAATATTAATCAAGCATGACGTAGGGTTTTACCTCCATCAAGAGGGCCCGAACCTGGGTAAAACATCGTGTCCCCTGCCTCCTATTACCATCCGCCTAGACGCACAGTTCGGGACCCCTACCCGAGATCCACCGGTTTTGACACCGACATTGGTGCTTTCATCGAGAGTTCCTCTGTGTCATCACTTTTAGGCCCCATGGTTTCTCCGATCATCAACGACGATGTGATCCAGGATGAGACTTTTCTCCCCAGACAGATCTTCGTATTTGGCGGCTTTGCACTGCAGGCCAATTCGCTTGGCCATCTGGAGCAGATCGAAAGCTACGCCCCTGGCCGTCGGGTCAGATTTGGAAGTTTAAACTACACAGCGGACCTCCGTGGAGACTTGATCTTCGACGGATTCGAGTCGCAGCCGAGCGCGCCGCACTATCATGATGGGCATGATCTAGCTCTGCTGCCGAACAGTGCCCTGGAGGCCGCACCCGCATCAGCTCCGACCCTTAATTCGGAGCCAACTGCGCCAACCAAGGATGGGTGGTTGGACACCGCCTCGGGGGCTGCAATCTCTACAGTGATCGAGCCGAACATCAGCCCTATTCTCTGCGAAGCCCGTGACTCCAAGGAGCCGGACTCCTCTCCAGACTCCGAGCCCTCCGCGCCCCTACCGATCGAACCCGATTGGGCGCCGATCATGGAGTTCACCACCGTGGACATCTTTCAGCACTCGCCCTTCGGCGATATTCTGAATTCACTAAAGTCTCTTTCTCTTTATCAGGAGAGCCCTGGCCGGACTATGGTCAGCAAGGTTGGGATGCGGATGATGAAGAAATTCAAAGCCCACCCACCACCCACTTCGTAGCCACTGCCGATGATTTAACCGACATGCTCGACTTCGACTCCGAAGACATCGACGACATGGACGCCGATGCAGGAGACGATCAAGAACCAGTGCCTATAGGGCACTGGAAAGCCACCTCGTCGTATGATATATACATGGTGGACACCCCAAAAGAAGGCAATGGCGATGGAACAGCGGAGGATGCCCCCTCCAAGAAGCAGCCTAAGCGCCGGCGTCAGCGGCGCCGCTCTAAATCCCGCCAAAGCAAAAATGGTGATTCCAGCACGGGAGATAATAACACACCGGACAGTGCCGAAGACAACCACCTCCAGCAAGATTCAACACAGGAGGATGGAGAAGCCAGCCCTCATGAGAGAGCGGCAGATAGAGAGGTCGAGGACGATAATTATATGCCTCCCTCCGAAGACGAGGCAAGCATCGACGACGACGAATTTGTCATGCCGGAGGATCCTGTCGAACAAGAGCGTTTCAAACGCAGGCTTATGGCCACGGCGAACAGCCTCAAGAAAAAACAGCAACAGCTTAGAGCTGATCAAGATTTGCTAGCCGATAGATGGACTGAAGTCCTTGCGGCCGAAGAGTATGAACTCGAACGCCCCTCCAAGAGCTACCCAAAGTGCAGGTTGCTACCCCAACTAGAGGAGGAAGCACCTAAACCTACATCACCAGCGCATGATGTAGCCGACCGGCCACCACGTGGCCACGACAGAGAAGCCTCTCGGCCCTCCACTCAAGCCGCACCCCGGCGCCGCTCAAAAAATACCAAGGCATGGGAAAATGCGCCAGACCTGCGAGATATATTGGAGGACAACACAAGGCAAACAAGATCGATCTATGGATCACGTGGGCGCCCCACGGCACGAGACGGTAACCGTCACTCCGGATACAGTCAATCCGGCCGGGCCGAACACAGTAGACAAAGCTCATTTGAGCTGCGTCGTGATATAGCCCAATACAGAGGCGCCGCACACCCACTATGCTTCACAGATGAAGTAATGGATCATCAAATCCCTGAGGGTTTCAAACCCGTGAACATCGAATCATATGATGGCACAACAGATCCTGCGGTATGGATCAAGGACTATCTCCTTCATATCCACATGGCCCGTGGTGATGACCTACATGCCATCAAATACCTCCCACTCAAGCTTAAAGGACCAGTTCGGCGTTGGCTTAACAGCTTGCCAGCAGAATCAATTGGTTGTTGGGAGGACCTGGAAGCCGCATTCCTCGACAATTTCCAGGGCACTTATGTGCGACCACCAGACGCGATGACCTTAGCCACATAATTCAGCAGCCAGAGGAATCGGCCAGACAATTCTGGACACAATTCCTAACCAAGAAAAATCAAATCATCGACTGTCCGGACGCAGAGGCCCTAGCAGCCTTCAAGCATAACATCCGCGACGAGTGGCTTGCACGACAGCTAGGACAGGAAAAGCCGAAATCTATGACAGCCCTCACGACACTTATGACCCGCTTTTGCGCGGGAGAAGACAACTGGCTAGCTCGCAGCAATAACATGACCAAGAGCCCTGGTAATTCGGATACAAAGGACAACAGTGGCAGGTCGTGTCACAACAAGCAAAAGCGCCGCATTAACGGCGACAATGCTGAGGATACGGCAGTTAATGCCAGATTCAGAGGCTCTAAACCCGGTCAGCGGAAAAAGCCATTCAAAAGAAATACTCCGAGCCCGTCCAGTTTGGACCGAATACTCGACCGCTCATGCCAGATACATGGCACCCCCGAAAAACCAGCCAATCACACCAACAGGGATTGTTGGGTGTTCAAGCAGGAAGGCAAGTTAAATGTCGAAAGCAGAGACAGGGGGCTGCATAGCGATGACGAGGAGGAGCCCCGGCCGCCGAACAACAGTGGACAGAAAGGTTTTCCCCCACAAGTACAGACGGCGAACATGATATACGCAACCCACGTCCCCAAGAGGGAGCGGAAGCGTGCACTAAGGGACGTATACGCGATAGAGCCAGTCGCCCCAAAGTTCAACCCATGGTCTTCCTGCCCGATCACTTTTGATCGAAGGGACCACCCCACTAGCATCCGTCATGGCGGATTCGCCGCATTGGTTCTAGACCAAATTATTGATGGATTTCACCTCACTAGAGTCCTTATGGACGGCGGCAGCAGCCTGAACCTGCTTTACCAGGATACAATGCGGAAAATGGGCATCGATCCCTCGAGGATTAAACCCACTAAAACGACCTTTAAAGGCGTCGTACCAGGTGTAGAGGCCAGTTGTATAGGCTCAGTTACACTTGAAGTGGTCTTCGGATCTCCGGATAATTTCCGAAGCGAAGAGTTAATCTTCGACATAGCCCCGTTCTGCAGTGGCTATCATGCACTGCTCGGGCGAACCACATTTGCCAGGTTCAATGCGGTGCCGCACTACGCATACCTCAAGCTCAAGATGCCAGGCCCTCGAGGAGTCATCACGGTCAATGGAAATACCGAACGCTCTCTTCGAATGGAGGAGCATACGGCGGCTATCGCAGCGGAAGTACAAAGCAGCCTCTCAAGGCAATTCTCCAGTCCGGCCACTAAACGTTTGGACACCATCAAGCGCGCCCGGAGTAACCTACAACAAGACCACCTGGCACATTCAGAGCAAGCGTAGCAATGCGGCGCCAACCCCAGCCCTCGCGAACTTGCGAAACCAGTGCTGCGCGTACATAATTACGCTCTGGAAATACCATGGGCACAGGGGGAGGGGCACCATCACGGCACGCCCGAAACGCGGCTTAAACCGCACTAGGGGCTGCCGATTTCTTAATTTTCTCTTATTTTCAGGACTCCATTCTTCGGAAGGCTTGTCCGGCAGTACAATTGCCGCACAAACGATACAACCAGGGAAGCAGAAAACTACGCCGCACTATGGAACTCTAAGGTGGTCTCTATAACGAGCAGTATACCTGTTTCACCTAACATTCCACAGCTTGCCCCTGGAAAGGACATGTTAAATAGTCCCATCTTTTGCTTATTGCAGTATTTGTATCGTTCTGCTTTGATCGCAGCTTTTTTAAATAAACAATGCATAGCTTCCGTCTATTATTGCATTACTCTTTTTTACGAATATATGTTCATTAATGACATGTTGCACCCGTACACTTTGGTACGGCCAATACGCCAGGGGCTTAAGTACCCCACAACACGGTGTGAGAAGTCCGAACACTTTCACAAGTGCGGCACCCCGAACTTATAGCATTATATGCATCGGCTCCGAATCATGTCTTGGGTCAATAGTTGGGTTTGCCCGGCTCCTATTTTTTGGTACCTTACGTTCCGTTATATCGGCTAAGATAGCACTAGGAGAACTACTGCGATTGTGCCCAGTTGAGCTAGGCTAAGCACCTCAGTAGAGAAAGCTAAAACTGACCATCATGATGAGGCGAGAGCTGGTCGCTGTTCGAGAGGTTTTCGAGTCCCTAAAGACTTATGCCGCTTAGAGTGAGGAGTCGGCTTTGTCCGGCCTAGGCGTGGATAGCGCCCTGAACTCGGTCTTCCGAACACTAGGGGCTTTGCCGAAATTTAAAATTATAGAATTCTATGGCTAAGTGAGAGTGTTCAAGCATTATAGTCCGATTGCCTTGTTCGTTGTGTTGAGCGCCTCCCTCGAAGGACCCAAGAATGGGAAAAAGAGCGCTCATGTTTACCGCGAACACCCCAGCACTCGCGGCATGGGGGCATAAGCCGACGACTCGCCATCTCTCAAATTTGATAAATGGCCGCACAGAAGGTAATATTTTGAATTCAAAAGCGTTGCTCAGCGCATATGAACAAGTTTTCAACGTACAGGATCACAAATGCGTGTTTACTCAAACATAACATTTTTGGAGCATTCATCCGCTATATGGCGGGCACCCTTCAGGACACCCTCATAATACGCTTCCGGGACGCGATTCTCCTTGCCCAGCGGCGGCCCGTCCTTCACCAGCTTCTCCGCATCCATCTTGCCCAGTGCACTTTAGCACGGGCAAGCGCCCTACGGAGCGCTTGATTACTTCAAGCCGTGGACGGGCATCCACCAGCCGCCTCACCAGCCCGAAGTAGCTCCCAGGCAGAGCCTCTCCAAGCCAAAGCCGAACTATGAGGCCCTTTATGGCTTGTTCGGCCACCTTGTGGAGCTCGACCATTTCCTTCAGCTGGTCCCTCAAAGGCACCAGGTGTCTGGCCTCAGCATACTGAGACCAGAACACCTTCTCCGTCGAGCTCCCCTCCTCGGCTCGGTAGTAGGCGGCGCCATCAGACGCACTACGGGGCAAATCTGCGAATGCTCCTGGAGAGCTCCGGACTCGGGTAAGTAACAAGTAATTCACTTTCATGTGCTTGCTTTGCATAATGAATGCCTTACCCGCCTCTATCTTCTTCATATCTCCAATTTCTTGGAGGGCTTTCTGGGCTTCGGCCTTGGCAGACTTCGCGCTTTCGAGGGCTTCCACAAGCTCGGACGCTTGCGTCTTTGAGTCAAGCTCCAAACTCTCGTGTTTTTTCACGAGAGCCTGGAGCTCTTTCTGCACCTCCTCCACCCGCGCCTCCTACTTCCCTCTCTCTGTGCGCTCCATGGCCGCTCTGTTTTCGGCCTCGGACAGCGCTTTCTTAAGGGTTGCCACCTCGGTCGTGGCCCCTATAATAGCACGTTGATCCTGTCATTTTTTGCAACCACATCTTCTCTATATACTTGTGAAAGGTATTACTTACCTTCCTTCTCCTCGAGTTGCCTCTTGGCATGGCCGAACTCGTTCTCGGACCGCGTGAGGTTTTGCTTCAGCGTGTCCACCTCCGCAGTCAGTGCGGCGGAGGCCAGCAGTGAAGCCTGCACACGCATATTGACTTGATTATGTTAGACTCCTGCGAATGTTATTAGATCCTCTATTCGGCTTTTCTTTCCGAACGCCGAACAGAGCATCACGGGCTACTGTCTATGCGGTAATATTTTTACATATTCTTTACTTACCTCGAAGCCTGTTAGAAGGCTGGCACAGGCTTCAGCCAGTCCGCTCTGGGCGGACTGAACCTTCTGGATCACCGCACTCATAATAGTGCGGTGCAACTCGTCGATGGAGGCACCGTTTAGCACCTCCAGCAAATTGTCCGGTGCCTCCGGTTGGACGGAGGTCACCGGCTCGGCAGGCTTGCTCCTCTTGGAAGGAGGCTGCCTACCGGAGTCCGGAACCGTTGAAGGTTCCGGCGCGGTGTCCGGATCAAAGCCGGACTTAGAGCCCTTGGGGGTTCTATCCCATTCATGCCTGGAGTCCGGGAGGTCGCCTTGCGGCGCCTCGAGGACCACCTCCTCCTGGCTTGGAACCTGTTGGGACACCACCTCGGCATCGTCCGTAGGGTGGGGGGAGGTAGCCGCCGGAAGCGAATTCACATCCGACGAATCCAGGGAGCCGCTCGACGCCTCGTCGAGCCCGGCCTTCGGCGGACTGCATAGACATGTTCGATGTAAGGAAAAGCTGTGCAATGGGGGAATACTATGAATCACTCTGGTATCCGGATACTTACGATCTCGCCAGGGGCTTGGCCCTGTGCGGCCACTCCTCTTCGCCGTCGTCGGCGTTGGTGGAGTAGTCCGTAGGAGGGGTCTTCCCCTTCTTGGACCCTTCGGCCTCCCTAGTTGGGGCGGCCTTGCTTTTCTTCCCTCCCCCCGCTGGAGGGGGAGAGGTCTCTTCTTCCTCCTTCTCGTCTCCATGGGAGGAGTGCACCTTGGAGTCGGCGGATGATGAATCTGACACCTCCTGGCGCCGGGTACTCTTTCGAGTCCCCATGGCCTTCTTCTTGGCCTTCTTCTCCGGCACCACATAGGGTGCCGGAACTAGCAGCTTCGCCAAGCGAGCGTCCGCTGGGCCTTCGGGCAAAGGAGCCGGACAGTTGATCTGTCCGGACGTCTCCTGCCAATCATGTCAAAGGTAAGGGAGCTTAGATCCCGCATGGAGTCAAACCATGAAAAACTAATACCCTGTGAAAGGTAAAAACAGCTTATCGCACGAGCGTGACGCTGCGTGCTGAATCCGCGATCCTCGGTGGCGGATGCGGGGGCCTCGGCGCCCTTGAAAAGCACCTTCCAGGCATCTTCGTACATCATGTCGAAGAGCCTGCTCAGAGTTTGGTGCCGCGCCGGGTCGAACTCCCACAGGTTGAAAGCCCATTGTTGACACGGGAGGATCCGGCGGATGAGCATAACCTGGACTATGTTGACAAGTTTGAGCTTCTTGTCCACCAGGGTTTGGATGCATGTTTGAAGTCCGGTCAGCTCTCCTTGTTTACCCCACGACAGGCCCGTCTCTTTCCAGGAGGTGAGCCGCGTAGGGGGTCCGGATCAGAACTCGAGGGCTGCGACCCATTCAGGGTCGCGCGGCTCGGTGATGTAAAACCACCCCGATTGCCACCCCTTTAGGGTCTCCACGAAGGAGCCCTCGAGCCATAAGACGTTGGGCATCTTGCCCACCATGGCGCCTCCGCACTCCGCCTGGGTGCCGTGCACCACCTTCGGCTTGACATTGAAAGTCTTAAGCCATAGGCCGAAATGGGGGCGGATGTGGAGGAAAGCCTCGCACACGACGATAAACGCCGAGATGTTGAGGACAAAGTTCGGGGCCAGATCGTGGAAATCCAGGCCATAGTAGAACATGAGCCCCCGGATAAATGGGTGGAGAGGGAAGCCCAGTCCGCGAAGGAAATGGGGAAGGAACACCACCTTCTCATGGGGCCTAGGGGTGGGGATGAGCTGCCCCTCTTCGGGAAGCCGGTGCGCAATGTCGTTAGACAAGTATCCGGCCTTCCTCAGTTTTTTGATGAGTCCCTCCGTGATGGAGGAGACCATCCACTTGCCTCCCGCTCCAGACATGGCTGGAGGAGGTTGAGGTGGGGTGTGCGGACTTGGGCGCTGAAGCTCGAGTGCGCGGAAATGGATAGGCAAAGGCGGAAGAAGGCATGGATGAAAAGGTGGATCCTTATCCCCTTATATGGGCGGATGCTACTATGATTCCCCACCATCCTGGTAAAACTCGCTTATCTCCCAAGCGCCGTAATCAATGGCGCGGTTGGGTTACCCACGTCCGTATTGATGAGAATCCCGGAATAAGGGGACACGATCTCTGCTTTGACAAAACGTGCGAAGGAAACCGCCTCGCTAAACGCGCTGAGGTGGGACAGTAAGACGATTCGAATGAAGACTTGGCCGTGGTGTGATGTCACGCTACGGAATACGTCAGCAGATTAGATTTGTGTAAATATTATTCTCTCTATGGCAATATGTGGAAACTTATTTTGCAGAGCCGGACACTACCTTTGTGTTCAAAATCTTCTATGAAGTACTTGAAGGAGGAACCCGCCTTGCAATGCCGAAGACAATCTCCGCGCCGGACTCCTCGTCATTGAAGCCTGGTTCAGGGGCTACTGGGGTGTCCTGGATTAGGGAGTGTCCGGATAGCTGGATTATACCTTCGGCCAGACTCCTGGACTATGAAGATACAAGATTGAAGACTTCATCCCGTGTCCGGAAGGGACTTTCCTTGGTGTGGAGGGCAAGCTTGGCGATACGGATATGTAGATCTCCTACCATTGTAACCGACTCTATGTAACCCTAGCCCTCTCCGGTGTCTATATAAACTGGAGGGTTTTAGTCCGTAGGACAAATAACAATCATACCATAGGGTAGCTTCTAGGGTTTAGCCTCCTTGATCTTGTGGTAGATCTACTCTTGTACAACCCATATCATCAATATTAATCAAGAAGGATGTAGGGTTTTACCTCCATCAAGAGGGCCCGAACCTGGGTAAAACATCGTGCCCCCTGCCTCCTGTTACCATCCGCCTAGACGCACAGTTTGGGACCCCCTACCCGAGATCCGCCAGTTTTGACACAGACAGTCCCAAAGAGAACTAACCCAAATAAGCACCTCTTGGATGGGTTAGATTTTTTGGATGGGTTAGATGCATCTAACCCAAACTAACCCTCCCGTTTGGATATTTTTGGGTTAGTTGAGTCCAAACTAACCCAAACTAACTCTAACTCATTGAACCAAATAGGGCCACGGTCTTTGAGCACGGTTCATAGTCGTTCCACGCTCGGGCATTGAAGTTTGTAACTATTTTAGATTAGAATATACTACTCCTCCGGTGCTAGTAGTAGAGCAGAGTCCTACTCTACTACTCTACTCAAGCAAGTTAGGGCTTAGCACTGTAGGGAGTACCAGTACTGTGATCACTCAAGCAAGTTGTCTGGCATCGACATGACCCTACGCTGCTAGTATGTGTCTCATATGTCAAGCGGCGTGATGTAGTTATCATCACCTGTCCACTTCCCGTAGCACATATTCGCTTCTCCATCTTCGTCCACACATAATCTCGTCCAATCTTCCATCCCCGCTAAGGTGCCTCCCCCCCTTGTCCGAAACCCAAGCACTAACAATGGCAGAACCGAGCAGCATCCACCGAAAGAGTGGCTGGAATTCGCTCCCCACAGAGGTAAACAAGCTCATTGTTTCGCGTGTGCACAATCTCAGTACCATGCCGCTCGCCGCGTGCTCGTCGGGGCTGTACCGTTTACTCAAAGACCTCAGGCCGAAGCTTTTTAAGCCAGCTCCTTGCTTGCTGATGCCGCCTGATCTTCAGAAACGGCGTGTCACGCAGCATAACGATCGTAGGGTGGCGAGCATCAACCCCCTTGACTGCGATCTGATCCCCGTCAGCCTCAACTACATTAACGGTATGTACTGGGTCGGCATGAACACGTCTTGGATGGTGCTCGTCGACAATCGCGGCAGCTGGATGCTTGTGGAGGTCTACACCCATGATTGATCCCCCTTCCTTCGATTAACACTGCACTGCTTTGGCACCACGACCCAGAATACTCGGAATCTTACAGTAGCCAACATGATACCAAGTTTGATTTTCTCAAGGTTGTAATCTGCCAAGTGCCCACAAGATCTGCTAATTATAAAGACTTCAGGCTAATTGCATTCTTCAACCGCGGTCTCGCCTATCTGACAGGTCACTACGGTAAGTGGATAAATTTGCACGTCCATCGCAGGATCATACATCCTCCATGGTTCTCTGATGCCATTGAACACAAGGGCTTCATTTACGCTGTCGACTCCTTCTATGGCTGGACGTATTGCTGGCCTACTCTAGTCATCGCTACAAATGGTTGTTACAACAGTATGTTACTTTCCTATGATATCATGATGGCTTGCTTATATTACTGCCAACATTTGCTGAAAAAATATTCATGCTCATAACATGCTGTTCTTAAGATTGACTAAATCAAGAGCCCTTTTTATTTGACTCCAACTTGATATGATGTTGTAGGCCTCCTAGTGTCCCTACCCTTCCTAATCCCAGAACCTTCCAAAGAAAAGTGGCATGGCAGTTGCAGGTGGTTCCTGGCTCGATCAGACGATGGCGAAAGATTGATGATTGTTTGCACGTACCGGACGTGTTGTTTCGTGGAATACAATCACAGTCACTACAAGATCTTTGAGCAGGATCCCAGCTTCTCTGGGCCTTCAGGAATTTTTTACTGGAGGCTGGTAAGTAGCCTTGGTACACGCTCTCTGTTGGTCGGACTGAATTATCCAATTAACCAGGAGATAACCGACGGCAAGGATCATGATGGCAGCGCGGTTTAGTTCATCAGGCAAAACTGTGTGTACACAGCGTACCATGCATCTTTGCATGCAGCATACCCTGATATGTGTCGCCACGCTCTGCAGCCCAAAGTAGGAGAGAGGGTTGCAAGTATCATACTTCGACCTGCTAGCTGGAGTTTCCCCCGTCAGGCACCCATCTGGTTCAAGCCGTCAGCCAATCTCCACAGCTTAATAAATAGTAACGTCTAACTGAGCCAGTTAGTTAGATGTGTACACTTGGTGTAGTAGGATCTTTATTTAGTTTGATGCATACACTTGTTCTTTTTTGGTAACCCTTTTCTAATGATGGCTGATGTTTGGTTTGGAATAGAGAGCTGCGTCTTCACTCTTCTGGCCTGCTTACTGCTTCTGTTGCACCCCCAGCCCTTGTTGCTGCTGCTGTTGTTTTCAATGTACAATCAGTAGTATATTTCGTCTATTGGTTGAATAAATATGTTGTTAGAACGACAAACACAATGTTTTGGAAGTCGTTGCACGGTTCAATCCTTTAGTGCCCCGTACCGTATGTAGCGCATACCATTTTTTGTACGGAACACATTTTCCACATGCAGCCCACTGATTAAGGCGCAATAGAGAAGCCCATAATTAACTGGAAGGGAGGCTCTCACATGAATCAGGCCCAGGTACATGCTCATGGTCCCCTAAACATAAATAAGTAAATGAATAAATAAAGCTAAATGCTCATGCACCAGTTCTTTGGGAAAATAGGTAGCCCAATATTTCTTTTTGAAGAATACCCAAGCTAGGCCTATTTGTTTTCTCCGAATTACTGGGCTGCAAATCTTTCAAGACGAGGAGGGATGCATTCCGGCCTGGCTTGAGAGTATGGTCAATGTCTGTTAAAAGTAATATCAAAAGGGGTTGAAAATTCCAAAATAATTATAGCAAATGGGATATAAGTTTCTTTTTTTTGTTTTCGTTCTTCACTGATATCTTATACGTATTTCATTGGATTTAACATGACATAGTACTAATTTATTTTTAAATTTGGTTTTAGTATGGCTATTAATTTTTGGATTAAGAGTATTTCGTTCCCCAGCAAAAATTTGTGAATTTTCAAAATTTCCCACATATTTAGTTAATTTTTTGACCCTGGTACCGACCAGAAAATGGCCAGCAATTCTAAAAATGGAAAATGGGCTGAAATAAATTCCATATGAATTAGAAAATGAGTAAAAATTATAAAAATAATAGCAAATGGGCTGTACACGCCACAAATTTCGAGGTTGACTTGTTTACGCAAGGCTTTGTCAGTGAACACACGATTCTAGCAGCAGCGACTGTTGGATGTCTGTCGATGTCAAAACCGGCGGATCTCGGGTAGGGGGTCCTGAACTATGCGTCTAAGGCGGATGGTAATAGGAGGCAGGGGACACGATGTTTTACCCAGGTTCGGGCCCTCTTGATGGAGGTAAAACCCTACGTCCTGCTTGATTTATTCTTGATGATATGAGTATCACAAGAGTTGATCTACCACGAGATCGGAGAGGCTAAACCCTAGAAGCTAGCCTATGGTATGATTGTTGTTGTCCTACGGATGAAACCCTCCGGTTTATATAGACACCGGAGGGGGCTAGGGTTACACAGAGTCGGTTACAATGGGAGGAGATCTACATATCCGTATTGCCAAGCTTGCCTTCCACGCTAAGAAAAGTCCCATCCGGACACAGGACAAAGTCTTCAATCTTGTGTCTTCATAGTCCAACAGTCCGGCCAAAGGTTATAATCCGGCTGTCCGGACACCCCCTAATACAGGACTCCCTCAGTAGCCCCTGAACCAGGCTTTAATGACGACGAGTCCGGCGCGCAGATTGTCTTTAGCATTGCAAGGAGGGTTCCTCCTCCGAATACTTCATAGAAGATTTTGAACACGAGGATCGTGTCCGGCTCTGCAAAATAAGTTCCACATACCACCGTAGAGAGAATAATATTTCCACAAATCAAATCTGCTGACACGTTTAGGCAACATGACATCATGCCATGGCTTGATGATTATTCGAACCATTTTCTCTACCTAGCCCCGCACATAACGCAAGGCAGTTTCTTGACATGTCTTGTCAAAGCAGAGATCGTGTTCCCCTTATTACGGATACTCATCAATACGGGCGTGGGTAACCCAACCGTGCCTAGGACTCCTAGATTTTAGGCAAGTCCCAAACGGCCTCGGGGAGGACGCTTGATATTCACCCTTTTTATAAAGGGACAAGGCTTTTACTTTTTTCCTCCCGTGCTCAATCTAATCCTTCCCCCGCCTCGAGTTCTAACACCCAAAGCCTAGGTCAGGTGCTTCGGATCTTCAATGATGTACAACTCCAGCCTCCAGGGCCGGTGGATGCCCTCCTCCGTCACTGAAGAGGATATCAAGA
This sequence comes from Triticum monococcum, assembly GCA_034509565.1. Taxonomy (NCBI): domain Eukaryota; kingdom Viridiplantae; phylum Streptophyta; class Magnoliopsida; order Poales; family Poaceae; genus Triticum; species Triticum monococcum. Next base: position 743,535,432 of record CM067843.1, on the reverse strand, counting down.
AATTGAGGGAGGCAAGGTACCTGACCGCCGAAGTCTCACATCGGCTGCCCGCCCGAGGGCAGGTCGTCCCTACTCCTGAACCCAACGAAGATGTCGTGTTCATCTCCCACTTCCTCCGAGGACTAGGCCTCACTCTGGATCCCTTCGTAAGGGGTTTGATGTTCTATTATGGGCTTGATTTCCACGATCTAGACCCAGATTCCTTTCTCCACATATCGGCTTTTATTGTCGTATGTGAGGCCTTCCTCCGCATTACCCATCACTTCGGCCTGTGGCTCAAGACCTTTGATGTGAAGCCGAAGACGGTCGAAGGGCGGCATGCAGCGTACGGAGGGGCATTAATAAGCAAGATTGCAGGAGCTCCGTGGCCAAAAGGGACCCTTCCAAAGGTGTCCGGATTATGGCAACGGGAGTGGTTCTACATCACCGCTCCCAGAAGTGCCAAGTGGGTAGCTTCCCCCGCCTTTCGCTCGAGCCCTCCACCACAACTGATTTCATGGATCAGCAGGGGGCTGAGCTGGGGTCCAGCCAAGGATGTGCCCATATTGCAAGGTCGCATCCGAGATCTCTTCAAAGGAGATTTTAGTTTGGTTATGGTAGTGCAAGTCATGCTGGTTCGTCGAGTCCAGCCATGCAAACGCCGTCCCCTCCGCTTGTGGGAATTCAACCCAGAAGGACCGCGCGCTATTTAGAATTTCCTCGGCCTGGCGCACGAGAAGATGTATAAATCATTCTTCGAACCTCAAATGGAGTGTCCGGATACTACCGAGGACGTGGGCCTGAGCAGCAACCGCACCGCCGACCAAGTAAGTAATCCTCTAGCCGAACACACCGTCTTTCACTTATCATGACATCATTTTGAGAAATCGCCCTTCGACCAGGATTGGCTAACAAAGGTGAAGATGATTCGGTGTTCGGCCCCCTTCCTGAGGGTTTGGACAATCCAGTACTAGAAAAGATGCTCGAGCTAGCACCTTGCCTGAAGCCCTCAAAGGAAGATAAAGGGGGGAATAATGAGGGTGAAAGCGGGCCCCCATCGCTACCAATTCCAACCGAGGGAATGAGCGCCTCCATGAAGGAGGATAACCAAGGGGAAGATTTCGACCTTCTCTCGCTCCGGGGAAGGAAGAGGACTGCCTCTGAGGATCCGGAAACCAAGGCTTCCAAACGGGAGAAGAAGTCTCGAATAGAGGGTCCTGCCTTGGGGGTGCTCTTGCCGCACAAAGTCCGCGCGGGGATCAGCCCTCTAATGAGCCGTAAGTGATCAAAAAAAACTTAATAGAAAAGATATTCTACCTAATTTCTGAGGAAAATAACCGAAGCGTTTATCTTGTAGTTCGGATCTTAACCCTTCTCAACTGAGCTCGTCTTCAGGGGACCTTCTTCCGGAGATGATGGAGAGCGAAACGCCTCCCCCGGACTCCCCCGCTCAAGAAGCGGGCGACCTTGAAGTGTCATCGCGGAGGGCCTCTCCGGATCCGGTGAGGCCAGAAGATAATCCTATAGTCACCCGAAGTCCTCAGCATCTGGCTCTTGAAGAGGGCGAACAAGAGAGTCCGGCGCCGTCTGGTATGCGGTCGGACGCACTGAGGGATCTGTTGAAGCGAGCGACCATCTCGGAAGAACACCGTACGTTAATGAGTACGGTCATGGAAAGGATTTCGTCCGCCAAAAGCGGGTTGCATAACGCCTTTATGTGTCTACTAACGGGCTTTAAGGTACGTAAAATGATATACCTTTGTAATAGTACCGCACATTTTTAGGTGTGCCCTGTGTAGATAGTAGCCCCTGAGACTCTGGTTGTCACCGAGAATGGCGACAAGCAGAGGATTGTAGTCCCAAGTAATAACCATACCGCTTTAATGTGCAGGTAGTGGAAGCTCCGGTGGCTAGCCGGACTCATGAGTTTTCCGAACTAAAGCGGCAACTGGATGCAGCAGATGCCGACATCGAGCTTGTTAACAAGAGGCTTGACGAGGCACAGGATAAGTGATATTTTCTGGTGAATGTCACATAGTAAGAGCAGCATGATGCCAGTATCTTTAATATTTTGTGACTGCAGATGGAGCTGCCACCGTGGAAACCCTTCGGGCGGAACTTGCCCAAGCCAAAGAACAAGCAAGGAGTAGTAATGCGGCTGCTTTGAAGGCGGCCGAAGAGTTGAAAGCCGAGAAGGCCGCGCATTGCGAGAGCAAAGAGAAAATGGCCAAGATGGCTGCAAAGATAAAAGACACTGCCGACCGTTGCCAGTTCCTTGAAGAAGAAAACTGAGCCAAGGCGATAGACCTTGAAAAGGCCACGATGGCGACCAAAGACACCCGTTCTGCCATGAGAGCGAAGAAGGAGGAACTGCGTGAAGCCTGTGATATTGTGGCTGGGAAGCCCTTTTTGCTGCGGAGGAAGTTCGGAGATCCGCGGTATGCCCCTCTGGATCGGCTGTGGAGTTCGGCGGACGCATATTTGGACTTGGCAGCGAGCGCTGTCGATGCGGCCGAATACTTTCGAGATCAAACAGATCGGGAAGTGGACCAGCTGTTCTGGTCGCAGTTCAACGTGCCATAGCGTCCGCTTCCATTGACCGATCAGCTAGCTGAATGGGCCGAACTCAATAGATTGTCCAGACTTGCCAGGAGGTCCGTCGTAGATCATCTGTGGCCGGAAAAGCCAAAGCCGAACAGCTATTTCAGCTTAGTGCAGCAGTTCCTTGGTGCAGTGCCGCGCATCAATGCGATGAAGAGGTCGGCGTGCATAGCGGGCTCGCGGATGGCCCTTGCCCGTGTCAAAGCATACTGGGCGGAGATGGATGCTACCACTGTCGCGGCGCAGGGTTCGTCCATAGGCCGAGTGGTTGCCGAGCACTATTTTGAAGAAGTTCTTGAGGGTGCTCGTTTGATAGAGGCCTGGTGCTCAAAGAATATTGATACGTCTCCGTCGTATCTACTTTTCCAAACACTTTTGCCCTTGTTTTCGACTCTAACTTGTATGATTTGAATGGAACTAACCCGGACTGACGCTGTTTTCAGCAAAATTGCCATGATGTTGTTTTATGTGCAGAAAAAAAATATTCTCGGAATGACCTGAAACTCCACAGGAGGTCTTAGAAAAAATAATAAAAAATCCTCGCCAAATATGAAGACCAGGGGGCCCACACCCTTCTCACGAGGGTGGGGGGCGCCCCCCTAGGGTGCGCCCCCTACCGCGTGGGCCCCCTGGAGACCCTCCGACGCCAAATCCAACTCTATATATTGTGTTTTGGGGAGAAAAAAATTGGAGAGAAGAAATCATTGTGTTTTACGATACGGAGCCACCGCCAAGCCCTAAAACCTCACGGGAGGGCTGATCTGGAGTCCGTTCGGGGCTCCAGAGAGGGGGATTCGTCGCCGTTGTCATCATCAACCATCCTCCATCACCAATTTCATGATGCTCACCGCCGTGCGTGAGTAATTCCATCGTAGGCTTGCTAGACGGTGATGGGTTGGATGAGATTTATCATGTAATCGAGTTAGTTTTGTTAGGGTTTGATCCCTAGTATCCACTATGTTCTGAGATTGATGTTGCTATGACTTTGCTATGCTTAATGCTTGTGACTAGGGCCCGAGTGCCATGATTTCAGATCTGAACCTATTATGTTTTCATGAATATACGTGAGTTCTTGATCCTATCTTGCAAGTCTATAGTCACCTACTATGTGTTATGATCCGGCAACCCCGAAGTGACAATAATCGGGACCACTCCCGGTGATGACCATAGTTTGAGGAGTTCATGTATTCACTATGTGATAATGCTTTGTTCCGGTTCTCTATTAAAAGGAGGCCTTAATATCCCTAAGTTTCCAACAGGACCCTGCTGCCGTGGGAGGGTAGGACAAAAGATGTCATTCAAGTTCTTTTCCATAAGCACGTATAACTATATACGGAATACATGCCTACATTACATTGACGAATTGGAGCTAGTTCTGTGTCACCCTATGTTATGACTGTTACATGACGAACCGCATCCGGCATAATTATCCATCATTGATCTGATGCCTACGAGTTTTCCATATACTGGTTTACGATTATTTACTTTCCCGCTGCTACTGTTACAATCACTACAAAATACCAAAAACATTACTTTTGTTGTCTTTACTTTTGTTGCTGTTACCACTACTATCATATTACTTTGCTACTAAACACTTTGCTGCAGATACTAAGTTTCCAGGTGTGGTTGAATTGAAAACTCAGCTGCTAATACTTGAGAATATTCTTTGGCTCCCCTTGTGTCGAATCAATAAATTTGGGTTGAATACTCTACCCTCGAAAGCTGTTGCGATCCCCTATACTTGTGGGTCATCAAAACCAATTTCTGGCGCCATTGCCGGGGAGCATAGCTCTATTCTTTGAGTCACTTGGGATTTATATATGCTTATCATTATGAAGAACTTGAGAGATTTAAAAACCAAGATCTATCCCTCAACTACGAGGGGAGGTAAGGAACTGCCATCTAGCTCCGCACTTGATTCACCTTCTGTTATGAGTAAGTTTGCGACACCTACACCTACTTCTGCTATTCGTTCTGATATGTCGCATGCTATTGATGATGCCACTTCTGCTATGCATGATACTTATGATGAAACCGCTTCTATGTCTGATACTACTGTGCCCCTTGGTGAATTTATTAATGAACAAATTGCTAGGGCTAGAGAAAAAGAAATTATTGAATCTGAATACGATGATGATAGTGATGATGAAAATATGCCTGTTATCCCGGAGGACTATCTTTTTGATAGGGAATCTTCTGCCGCTATTTTTGCTTGCAAAGATAGATATGAGCTTAAGAGGTTATTAATTAAATAGAACAAGGAAGCACTTAGAGATAAAATGAGACCCGACCCTGCTTTTGCTACTTCACCTATATGTGTTCCTGATAAGGATTATGAATTCTCTGTTGATCCTGATATAGTTACTTTGGTTGAATCTGATCCGTTTTATGGCTATGAATCTGAAACTGTTGTGGCACATCTTACTAAGTTAGATTATATAGCTGCCCTGTTTACTAATGATGAGAGATCGCGTTACTTTTATATACTCAAAATATTTCCGTTCTCATTAAAGGGTGATGCTAAGATATGGTTTAATTCTCTTGATCCTGGTTGTGTGCATAGTCCCCAGGATATGATTTATTACTTCTCTGCTAAATATTTCCCTGCTCATAAGAAACAAGCTGCTTTGAGGGAAATATACAACTTCGTGCAAATTAAATAAGAGAGTCTCCCCAAGCTTGGGGGAGGCTTCACAAGTTACTTAATGCTTTTCCTGATCATCCTCTTAAGAAACCAGAAATACTCGATATCTTTTATAATGGACTAACCGATGCTTCCAGAGATTACCTGGATAGTTGTGCTGGTTCTCTTTTCAGGGAAAGAACACCGGATGAAGCTGAAATCTTATTGAATAATATGTTGACAAATGAAAATAATTGGGCACCTCCTGAGCCAGCTCTTGCTCCAATTACTGAGCCTATTCCTAAACCAACTCCGAAGAAGAGAGGTGTTCTATTTCTCCGTCCCGAAGATATGCAAGAGGCAAAGAAATCTATGAAAGAGAAAGGTATTAAAGCTAAAGATGTTAAGAATTTACCTCCTATTGAAGAAATACATGGTCTTAATATACCGCCTATTGAAGAAACATATGATCTCAATTCTTTATTTGTTGAAGAACCTCCTGATCCTGATATCCCGACACAGGTAGTAAAGGTAAATTCTCCCTATAGATATGATAAAGCTGAAGTTCCTCCTACTAAAATTGCTAGTCAGTGCTTGGATGAGTTTGATAACTTTATGTATAAGCAAGACGACTTCAATGCTTATTTTGGTAGACAATTAAAAGAAAATGCTTATATGATTAGATGCTTGGGTGACTATATGGCTAATATTAAAGATGAACTTAAACTCATTAGCAAACATTCTTCTATGGTTACCACTCAAGTAGAACAAGTACTTAACGCTCAAAAAGAAGTGCTTGATGAAATTAATAGTAAGAAAAATGATTATGCTGTTAGAGTGGCTACTAGAACTGGTGGAATGACTCAGGAACCTTTGTATCCTGAAGGCCACCCTAAGAGAATCGAGCAAGATTCTCAGAGAAATAATATTGATGTTCCTAGTTCTTCTAAAAAGAAGAAAAAGAAAAATCATAGAACTGTGCAAACTTCTAGTGAACCTATTGCTGAACCACCTGATAATCCAAATGATATATCTATGTCTGATGCTGAAACACAATCTAGTAATGAACATGAACCTAATGAAAATGTTAATAATGATGTTCATGATGATGCTCAACCTAGTATAACAATGATGTAGAAATTGAACCTGCTGTTGATCTTGATAAACCACAATCAAAGAATCAACGTTATGATAAAAGAGACTTTGTTGCTAGGAAACATGGTAAAGAAAGGGAACCTTGGGTTAAGAAACCCATGCCTTTTCCTCCAAAACCATCCAAGAAAAAGGATGATGAGGATTTTGAGCGCTTTGCTGAAATGATTAGGCCTATCTTTTTGCGTATGTGATTAACTGATGTGCTCAAAACAAATCCTTGTGCTAAATATATGAAGGAAATCGTTACTAATAAAAGAAAGATACCAGAAGCTGAGATTTCCACCATGCTTGCTAATTATACTTTTAAGGGTGGAATACCGAAGAAACTTGGAGATCCCGGAGTACCTACTATACCTTGCTCCATTAAAAGAAATTATATTAAAACTGCTTTATGTGATCTTGGAGCCGGTGTTAGTGTTATGCCTCTCTCTTTATATCGTAGACTTGACCTGAATAAGTTGACACCTACTGAAATATCTTTGCAAATGGTTGATAAATCAACTTCTATACATGTCGGTATTTGTGAGGATGTGCCTGTTGTGGTTGCAAACGTTACTATTTTAACGGACTTTGTTATTCTTGATATTCCCGAGGATGATAGTATGTCTATTATTCATGGAAGACCTTTTCTTAATACTGCAGGGGCTGTTATTGATTGCAACAAAGGCAATGTCACTTTTCATGTTAATGGTAATGAGCATACGTTACACTTTCCGAGGAAACAACCTCAAGTTCATAGTATCAATTCTGTCAGAAAAATTCCATTGATTATATTTGGAGGTTTTGAATTTCCTCTTCCTACTGTCAAGAAGAAATATGATATACTTATTATAGGGGATGTGCATATCCCCGTTGAGGTAACTTAGTGTTATTCGAAATTTCTCCGGTTTCATGATTATCGGAATGAGTTTGTTAACAAGACTTGATCAACCTTGTTAGTGAATTCTTTTTGATGAGCATGAGATGGATGAAACTAGAGGCACCAACTTCTGTACCCTCTCTATACTTTCTGTTAATTAGTAGAAATAAAATAAAAATAGATATTTTTCTATCCGTTATCTGATTATCCGTGCAATATAAAAATATCCCGAAAATAAAAGTCCTCGGAATAACATGCCAATTTAATATGTTTTTTCAGGAATATTTGAGGATTTACTGTGCAAAAAATACCGCGGGAGGAGCTGCCACCTAGCCACGAGGGTGGTGGACGCCCCCCTATAGGGCGCGCCCCCTGCCTCGTGGGCCCACGGTGGCCCTCCTCCACTTATCCCAGCACCCATCTTCTTCCTCTGTCTCACACAAACCTGAAAAACCAACTCAAACCCGAGTCCAAGCTCGTTTTGCTGCCATTTTCGATCTCCTTGCTCAAAGCACGTCTCACAAAACTGCTTGGGGAGATTGTTCCTTGGTATGTGACTCCTCCATTGGTCCAATTAGTTTTTGTTCTAGTGCTTTATTCATTGCAAATTTATGCTACATAGGTGACCATGTTCTTGAGCTTGCATGACAAATTTATATGGTTCCAAGTAGTTTTGATGCTTGATATAGGCTCTAGGCACTTGTAGGAGTAGTTGCTATCAGTGTTATTGAAGTTGGTTTACTTTTGTTTGAAGTTACTAAAAATTTCAGAATTTTTCAGAATATAATGAGGAGATTCTTGAGGGGCTCATCGAGCCAAAGCTCGAAGGAAAAGGCACCGAAGCCTAAGTATAATTTGCCAGGCACCGCGGAGGTTCGGGCGTGTGAATGACCCTCCGAGGATTTCTTGAGAGCAGCCGGTATCTATCAAGATTTTCACGAACTGGCCCACAATGCAGGCCTCACCGCTTTCCTCCACGACCAATGCGATCAGTATCTCTTACTCACAAATACCTTTGTGCAAAACTTTCAATTTCATTCTTGGAACTCACCACCCACGGTGGAGTTTCATTTATATGATGAGCATAAGGAGATGTCACTTTATGATTTCTGTCGGATCTATTTAGTCCCTTTTGAGGGCAAGACAGAAGAACCACATCATGATGATGTGGAGGGATTTATTAATAATATCACTATAGGGGAATCCAGAGATATAACGCAGGCTACCATAGGGAGCATTCACTTTCCTGCTATACATTATTTTGCTCTCTTCATCCGTAGATGCATAAATGCTAAGGATGAAGCATGTCACATGTGTGTCCCTGATCTTAGCATTCTTAGGAGCGTTGTGTTAGGAGACCAATCTTATCATATGGGAGCCATTGTAGCTCGTAGGTTGCATCATAATAGACATAATGGAGATTTCTTTGGAGGAATTTTTGCAACCCGCTTAGCTCATTTTCTTGAGATAGACATTCGTGAGAGTGATACGGAGTTGCCTCCTGCATATTTAGATTATAACTCTATGGCTTCACACCAGTTTGTCGAGAGGCCTGAATCACCTCTCTTATATCATTTAATTTTTGATAAACGACGTGTTTTCCATATTACTCTCCCTGCTCCTGCCTTCTTTGATTCACAGGCAAAAGGAAGATATGTTATTACCAGAGAGGAGGCGGAAGAGTACGAGAGGAGAGCAGAGGCAGCTCGACTCCACACTGTAGCTCAGCAGGCGATAACTGCTGCACATCTGTATGATCCCAACTATCCTTCCTCATCACAGTACGACCCCAACAACTATTATTATGGATATTCGCCAGGCTAGCCGTGGCCATAGACCAACTTAGGCCAAAAGCCTAAGCTTGGGGGAGTACGTATGTCCCACCGACATTACATTTATGCTCACACACTCATTGCTAGATGTCAGTGCTCATACTTTTTCACTGTAATATCCATGCTAGTTTATTTTCCTTTTTTATGCTTTCTTCTTGTGTGTTTAATAAACCTTAAGAAAAACAAAAAAATTAGTAGTAGCTTATTTTTCTGTTGTAGTAGTAATAATTAAAAAGAAAACCAAAAATATTTCCTGTTCTTCTTTTGCTTGTTGGGAGCTTTCCCATGTAAATAGTTTTATTTATTTTCCTTTCAGTAGGAGAAGACCATAATTAAATTGTTGAAGTGGCTCTTATATGCATTATTGTTGATTTAACCCAGAGCCCATATTACCTTGTCTTCTCCTGTTTATTGAATGCTCACAGATTCCAGCTTAGTCCAATGCACGTACACTCTTATTATTATTCACACCATTCGGCCGTGCAAGTGAAAGGCAATTATGATGATATATGATGGACTGACTGAGATGAGAAAAGCTGGTATGAACTTGACCTCTTTTGTTTTTGTAAATATGATGAGTCCCACATTCTTGATTCAGCTTATTATGAATAAACATGTTTGCAATGACAATTAGAGATCGTAGTTGCTTGTGCCATGCTTGATTAGCTATGAGTTATAATGATTTGCCTTGTGTGCCAACATGCTATTAAGATGGTTATGATGTGGTATGATGAGGTGGTATCCTCCTTTGAATGATTTAAGTGACTTGACTTGGCACATGTTCACGCATGTAGTTGAAACAAATCAACATAGCCTTCACGATATTTATGTTCATGGTGGATTATATCCCACTCATGCTTGCTTCCAATGTTTATTAATTTTAATGCATGTACATGGATGTTGTCGCTCTCTAGTTGGTCGCTTCCCAGTCTTTTGCTAGCCTTCACCTGTACTAAGCAGGAATACTACTTGTGCATCCAATCCCTTAAACCCCAAAGTTATTCCAGATGAGTCCACTATACCTTCCTATATGCGGTATCTACCTATCGTTCCAAGTAAATTTGTATGTGCCAAACTCTAAACCTTCAAATAAGCATTCTGTTTTGTATGCTCGAATAGCTCATGTATCAACCAAGGCTGTCCATACCTTCCGTGTTAGGCGGGTTATTCTCAAGAGGAGTGGACTCCACTCCTCACTCATGGGAAAATGGCTGGTCATCGGGATGCCCAGTCCCATGCTTTATGCAAACTAAATCAAAATTAATTGCAAACAAAACTCCCCCTGGGACCTGATGAATGTTGGAGGCACTCGTTGTTTCGAGCAAGCCATGGATTGATGTTTGTTAGTGGAGGGGGAGTATAAACTTTACCATTCTATTTGGGAACCGCCTATAATGTGTGTAGCATGGAAGATATCGCCATCTCTTAGTTGTTACGTTGACAATGAAAGTATACCGCTCAAAATACAATTTATCTCTATTGCAAAACCGACCTCTGGCACCTCTACAAATCCCTAATTCCTTCTGCGAAGGGCCTATCCATTTACTTTTATGTTGAGTCATCACCCTCTTATTAAAAAGCACTAGCGGGAGAGCACAGCTATCATTTGCATTCATCACTATTAATTTATCTTGGTTGTGACTATGATTGGATCTCTTTTACCAGGAATTACAATGTCTAGTCAGTCCTTGATCTTTAAAGGTGCTCTGCATTTATGTTTTGCGTCTCAGAAAGGGCTAGCGAGATACCATCTTGTTATATCATATTATGATTGTTTCGAGAAAGTGTTGTCATCCAAGATTTATTATTATGACTTGCTAGTTGATTATGCTATTGATATGAGTAATTATGAGACCTGAGAATTATTGCAAATGTGGTTAGTTATGATCTATGCTAAAAACTTGAATGCTGGCTTAACATAGTTATAACAACAAGAGCAAATAGAGTTTGTAAAAGTTTTTCTTTCTTTCAGTCTGTCAACTGAATTGCTTGAGGACAAGCAGGGGTTTAAGCTTGGGGGAGTTGATACGTCTCCATCGTATCTACTTTTCCAAACACTTTTGCCCTTGTTTTGGACTCTAACTTGTATTATTTGAATGGAACTAACCCGGACTGACACTGTTTTCAGCAGAATTGCCATGATGTTGTTTCATGTGCAGAAAACAAATATTCTCGGAATGACCTGAAACTCCACGGGAGGTCTTAGAAAAAATAAAAAAATCCTCGCCAAATATGAAGACCAGGGGGCCCACACCCTTCTCACGAGGGTGGGGGCGCCCCCCCCCCTAGGGCGCGCCCCCTACCTCGTGGGCCCCTTGGAGACCCTCCGACGACAACTCCAACTCTATATATTGTGTTTCGGGGAGAAAAAATCAGAGAGAAGAAATCATCATGTTTTACGATACGGAGCCGCAGCCAATCCCTAAAACCTCTCGGGAGGGCTGATCTGGAGTCCGTTCAGGGCTCCGGAGAGGGGGTTCGTCGCCGTCGTCATCATCAACCATCCTCCATCACCAATTTCATGATGCTCGCCGCCATGCGTGAGTAATTCCATCGTAGGCTTGCTGGACGGTGATGGGTTGGATAAGATTTATCATGTAATCGAGTTAGTTTTGTTAGGGTTTGATCCCTAGTATCCACTATGTTCTGAGATTGATGTTGCTATGACTTTGCTATGCTTAATGCTTGTCACTAGGGCCCGAGTGCCATGATTTCAGATCTAAACCTATTATGTTTTCATGAACATATGTGAGTTCTTGATCCTATCTTCCAAGTCTATAGTCACCTAGTATGTGTTATGATCCGGCAACCCCGAAGTGACAATAATCAGGACCACTCCCGGTGATGACCATAGTTTGAGGAGTTCATGTATTCACTATGTGCTAATGCTTTGTTCCGGTTCTCTATTAAAAGGAGGCCTTAATATCCCTAAGTTTCCAATAGGACCCCACTGCCATGGGAGGGTAGGACAAAAGATGTCATGCAAGTTCTGTTCCATAAGCACGTATGACTATATACAGAATACATGCCTACATTACATTGACGAATTGGAGCTAGTTCCGTGTCACCCTATGTTATGACTGTTACATGATGAACCACATCCGGCATAATTATCCATCACTGATCCGGTGCCTATGAGTTTTCCATATACTGGTTTGTGATTATTTACTTTCCCGCTGCTACTGTTACAATCACTACAAAATACCAAAAACATTACTTTTGATATCTTTACTTTTGTTGTTGTTACCACTACTATCATATTACTTTGCTACTAAACACTTTGCTGCAGATACTAAGTTTCCAGGTGTGGTTGAATTGACAACTCAGCTGCTAATACTTGAGAATATTCTTTGGCTCCCCTTGTGTCGAATCAATAAATTTGGGTTGAGTACTCTACCCTCGAAAGCTATTGCGATCCCCTATACTTGTGGGTCATCAAATATTATGTTTGAATGACATGTATTCCCATTGTAAAAACAATGTTTTTATTGAATTTATCAAGGCTGTATTTATACTTGTGCCCGAAAGTATTGTGATGCCTCATGTGCGGCCATTTATGTATACATGTGTATAACCTGAAAGATTGCAGTCGTCGGCTTCAGCCCGCACGCATATAATGCGGGGGTGTTCGCAGAAGACGCGTATTCACACTTAATCCAACGTCTTGGTCCTAATAAGGAGGTGATAGCGCAGCGAACTAGGCAACCGGACTATAATGCTTTAACACTTTCACTTAGCCATAGGAGTTTGACAGTGGGGCTACTATATAGCCCCTGGTGGCTCCGCACTCACCCGAATTCAGGGTGCGTAGTTGCCCAGCCGGGAAACGGCCCTTCGTTAAGGCGGAGGAATTCTAAGATTCCTATGGGTCATCGAGTGGTTCACCAGTCTCGCACTATATCATGACAATCAGTTTTCGGCTTTCTCTACTGAGGTGCTTGTCCGGATGAACCAGGGCACAATTGCAGTAGTTCTCCCGGTGCCGCCTTAGCCGATAGAGCGGAACGTAAGGCAGCAAAACACAGGAGTCGGGCAAACCCAACATTTGACCAAAGACATGATTCGGAGCTGATGCATATAAGGCCAAACTCGCGACGCCGAACACTCCCTAAGGTATTCGATCTTTATGGTGTAAACCGGGCCTAAACAATGCCCTTTGTAAGAAGCCCCTGGTGTCCAGGTACGTGCATTGTTCTGACGTGGCCACATGCCAAGACGTCAGCATCCTTCTCAATGGTACTGAGAATCCGAGGGATGTGTATCAACAAGAGACAGTAAAAAAGGTTGACGCAGGATTTTAATCTAAAAAGAATCCTTTGAACGGGTCCCTGCTGCACGTCTGCGCCTATGTCTCTGTTGTGCCATGTCCTGGACGGGTGTAGCACGATGGTCATCTGTAAAAGAGAGGAACTTAGGTGAAAAGTTGTCGTGCAAAAAGGTAGGTTTTAAAAAAACCATGTATAGTTCAAGATGAGTAAAAATTGCCACTTGTCTGCACGTGTTGAGGCCCTTGTATTTGTAATAGGGGTGTGGTCATCAAACCTGTATGAATTACATATAGCTGTGCCGGAATCGTCTAACCGTGCCCGTGGTCTTGACGACCTATTGAATGTTTTAGTTGGTGAGGCCATTTTAGTGTGCGGCTGCCAAGGCAGCCGCACTCTCTTCGGCGCGCAGGGATCGCTCAATATTTCCTTTTACTGTAATGATGCCACGTGGACCGGGAATCTTAAGCGTGAGGGAAGCATAATGCGGTATTGCGTTAAAGCGGGCGAAAGCTTCGCGTACGAGTAGTGCTTGATAGCCACTTTGGAACGGAGCAATGTGGAAGGTTAAATTTACGCTGCGGAAGTTGTCGGGGAAGCCGAATACAACCTCTAGTAGTAGGGAGCCCGTGCAATGAGCCCTTGGGCCTGGCATTACTCCTCTAAAGGTAGTATTGTTGCGGCAAATTTTCGTTGGGTCTATCCCCATTTTGCGGATTGTGTCCTGATATATCAGGTTTAAGCTACTGCCGCCGTCCATCAGGACTCGTGTGAAGTGGTATCCGTCAATTATTGGATCTAATACCAAGGCAGCCCATCCTGCGCTCCGGATACTTGCTGAGTAATCCTGATGGTCGAAGGTGATTGGTTGAGACGGCCAAGGGCAGAACTCTGCGGTGATAGGCCCTTCGGCATGTTTATTTGGGAGTGCCGCTTTGCTTCTCCCCTTTATCACGTGTAACACGTTTACTGTTTTGACTTCTAGTGGAAATTTCTTCTGTTCCCCAGTGTTTTGCGTGCGAGGCTCATCCTCGTCTTCGCTTGGTGTATCTTGCCCCTTATGTTCGGCGTTGAGCTTGCCGGACTGCTTGAAGACCCAACATTCTCTGTGGGTATGATTTCTAGGTTTATCGGGGGTGCTACGGATCTGACATATTTGGTCTAGAATTTTGTTTAAGCTGGACAGTTCATCTCTAGCGCCTTTAGGGGGTGGCTTTTGCTGACCTGGCCAAGAGCTTCTGAATCCGGCATTTACCGCCATGCTCTTCGGGTTGTCTTCTTTATTCCGCCGCTTATTATTTTTGCTGCGTCGTGATTTCCCATTTCCGTCTCTAACTTCGGATGTATTTGGGTCGTTGGTGCTGCATCGGGATAGCCAGCTGTCCTCGCCCGCGCAAAAGCGGGTCATGAGGCTTGTTAATGCTGCCATTGTTCTCGGCTTTTCTTGGCCGAGGTGTCTGGCAAGCCATTCGTCTCAGACGCTGTGCTTAAAGCCTGCCAAGGCTTCAGCGTCTGGACAGTCGACTATTTGGTTCTTTTTACTAAGAAACCTATTCCAAAGCTTTCGGGCTGACTCTCTGGGTGTTGAGTTATATGACTCAAATCGTTCGCATCCGGAGGTCGGACATAAGTCCCTTGAAAATAGCGTCTTCAAGCTCTTCCCAGCTTCCAATGGAGCTTTCGGGGAGGCTTTTAAGCCAGTGCCGAGTTGGCCCTTTGAGCTTGAGGGGTAAGTACTTGATGGCGTGGAGATCATCTCCTCGAGCCATATGGATATCGAGGATATAGTCCTCAATCCAGACCCCAAGGTCTGTTGTTCCGTCGTATGCCTCTATGTTTACGGGTTTGAATCTCGCTGGAAATTCATGGTCCCGCACCTCATCAGTGAAACATAGGGGGTGTGCGGCACCCCTTTATTTGGGTGTGACGTGTTGTTTGGATATTTGTTGTGTTGCATTGCTTGCTAGAGCGTGCTTTCTTGTCCCGTAGATAGATCTGGTTGGGCCATCTTTTTGACGCGAGTCCTCGTGTGGCTCGCGTGTTGGCTTTTGTGTGGCGCCGTTTGCCGCTCTATGTTGCCCATGAGGTCGTCTATCCGACCGGATGGCTACTTTTTTTTATTGCGGGGGCTCTAAGGCCTCCTCATCAAATTTGGGCAGTAGCTTTCGCTTCGGGTAGCTCTTTGTGTGGCGACTGCCGCCATATTTGTCTGCGGTGTTGAGTACCTTGCTCCATCTGATTCTGAGTGCATCTTCCGCAGTCTTGAGCTTCCGCTTCTGCTTTTTTAGGCTACGCGCAGTGGCGACGAGCCTTCTATGGAGGTTCTTCTGCTCCAGGAACTTGTCCGGCATGAGGTCATCCAGACTGTTATCTTCGCCGGGGACGGGTTGTTCGGTTTGGTTATCCAAGTTGCCTTGTTCGGACGGTTGCTCGATGCCATGTTCATCGTCCGCCGGCTCGCCCTGCTCTGTGGCTGGGTCTGTATGACCATTGTTTCTGTCGAGGTGGGGTTTGGAGCGGCGCTTACGCTACCGCTTTGACTGCTTTTCGAAGGAACGATCCTTCGTTGCGTCCTCCCGTTCCTCATCGTTTCCTTTGGGTGTGTCCACTATGTATACATCGTAGGATGAGGTGGCTATCCAGTGCCCTGTAGGCGCTGGTTCCTGTTCGTCTCCTATATCATCGTCCATATCGTCGACGTCTTCGGAGTCGAAGTCGAGCATGTCAGTCAGATCATCGATAGTGGCTATGAAGTGGGTGGTGGGTGGGCGTCGAATTTCTTCGTCGTCCACATCCCAATCATGCCGGTCATAATCCGGCCAGGACTCTCCTGACAAGGAGAGAAACCTTAGTGAGTTCAGTATGTCGCCGAAGGGCGAGTGCTGAAAAATATCTGCGGCGGTGAACTCCATGATCGGCGCCCAATCGCATTCGATTGGTAGGGGCGCGGGTGGTTCAGAGTCCGGAGGAAAGTCGAGAAATGTGGAGTCACGGCCCTCTCAAAGGATAAGGTTGGTGTTTGGCTCGATCGCCGTTGAGGCTGCATCCTCCGCGGCGGGGTCTAGCCACCCGCCCTCGATCGGCGCAGTTGGCTCCGAATTAAAGGTCGGAGCGGATGCGGGTGCGGCCTCGAGGACACTGTTCGGCAGCAGAGCTAAATCATGCCCATCGTGACAGTGCGGCGCACTCGGCAGGGGCTCGAATCTGTCGAAGATCAAGTCTCCGCGGATATCGGCCGTGTAGTTTAAGCTTCCGAACCTGACCTGATGGCCAGGGGCGTAGCTTTCAATCTGCTCTAGATGGCCAAGCGAATTGGCCCACAGTGCAAAGCCACCGAATACAAAAATCTGTCCGGGGAAAAAATTCTCACCCTAGACTGCATCGCTAATGATGATCGAAGGAGCCATCAAGCTTGATGATGATGACACAGAGGAACTCTCAATGAAAGCACCAATGTCGGTGTCAAAACTGGCGGATCTCGGGTAGGGGGTCCCGAACTGTGCGTCTAAGGCGGATGGTAACAGGAGGCAGGGGACACGATGTTTTACCCAGGTTTGGGCCCTCTTGATGGAGGTAAAACCCTACGTCCTGCTTGATTTATTCTTGATGATATGAGTATTACAAGAGTTGATCTACCACGAGATCGGACGGGCTAAACCCTAGAAGCTAGTCTATGGTATGATTGTTGTTGTCCTATGGACTAAACCCTCCGGTTTATATAGACACTGGAGGGGGCTAGGGTTACACAGAGTCAGTTACAATGGGAGGAGATCTACATATCCGTATTGCCAAGCTTGCCTTCCACGCCAAGGAAAGTCCCATTCGGATACATGACGAAGTCTTCAATCTTGTGTCTTCATAGTCCAACAGTCCGGCCAAAGGTTATAATCCAGCTGTCCGGGCAGCCCCTAATCCAGGACTCCCTCAATGTCAATCCAACGGCCGACGTGCTTCTTCAATCTCTGATCTTCCTCCTCCAGCAGCCTAAACTAGTGCCGGCAGGACTGCCTGCTCCCTCCTCTTGTGGCCCGCTGTGATGCCGCGCAGGCTTCCCCGGCCGACCCTACTCCCTCCGCTGGCCTAACCGCACGCAATCAACTGCCTCCTTATTATGCAAAAAAAATGATTCCTCCCACTAACATCTGGGGCGCACCGGTCGGGAGGTTGACCTGTGGGCCTACTAAGTTGATGCGTACACAGGGCTTGTCAACTTAGTCAACAAACGATTCTAGCAGCAGTAACCGTTGGATTTGAATCGAACGGTCCTGCTGCTTCTTCAATCGCTGCTCTTCTGACACCAGCCGCCCAAACCAGCCCGGGGAGACCGCCTGCTCCTGCCTCCAGTGGCCGGTTGTGCTGCAGTTGATGCCTCATCGCCCCCTACTACTCCCACCGCTAGCCAGGCCGTGCGGCGATGGCAGCCTCACACCGCAGCCGAACCAGTGAACCCTCGTACTCCTCTCCGCGTGGCATCCACTGCCGCGTCTTCCCCGGCTCCACATCATACCCTTCCTAGGCCTCGCCGTCGTCCACCGCCTTGGTGCTCTCGGCGCGGCGTGGTCAACGTGGTCAACGACATTCCATCAGAAGAGTACTGTACGTGGAGAGGCTGACAGGTGGGTCCATGGCCACAGCCTAGTTTTTTTGTGATTTGCCAAGTAAGTCGCTTTGTCAGTCCTGTTGGGATGCAAATCTTTCAAGACGAGGAGAGCTTTCATTCGGCTGGCCGAGAAAATGGCCCATCAGTAATGAGAAATGGGTTGTACATTTTTAAAACACATCAAACCGGCATTTAGTTTCAAATATCTTTTTTTTTCATTTCGAGATTTTAAATTACATTAACTTTTATCCGTGGAGAATTTGTTGGATTTTATATTGATATACATTTATTTTTAAAATCAGTTTGAATGTGAGTTGAAATTTCGGGATTAAAAACAGTTCGGACCGCACCGAAATATGCAAAATTTCGTATAATTTTTTAACTGTGGCCACAATATGGGATGTAATGCTAACAAAAAGAATATGGGCTCCAAAAAATCCTTAATAATTAGCAAATGGGCTGTAAATTATTAGAAATAATGGCAGATGGGCTGTATGCTGTTTTCCACAGATTTGAGGCTTTCCAAAAAAAGGTTGACGCACAAGCAGTGACTATTGGATGGCCATCCAACGACCGTCGTGCTCCTTCAATCTCTGCTCTTCCTGCTCCAGCCGCTCAAACAAGCGCCGACGGGACTGCCTGCTCCCTCCTCCCCGCGGCCGGCTCTACTGCCGCGCAGGCCTCACCGCCCCACCGTACTCCCATCGCTGGCTTAACCATCCCTCTACTCACCCACACCTGTTGTTATTCTCCGGCGACGGGAGACGAACCAGTAAACCCTCGTACAGTCATACTCCCCTCCACGTGGGAAACAACTGCCGAGTCTTCCCTGCCTCCATGTCGTTCCCTTCCTAGGCCTCATCGTCGTCCACCGCCCTGGTGCTCTCAGCGCAGCCTGGTCAACGTGGTCAATGACCGACATGCATCTGAAGTGGATTGTACATGGAGAGGCCGACAGCTGGGTCCACGGCCGAACGCAAGGAAATGCCTCCTTATTACGCGCAAAATAATGATTCCTCCACCTGACATCAGGGACCCACCGAAAGGGCCTCTGTATTTCGTGAAAAAAACGTTACCGCCGCTGACAGCTCGGACCGGCAGCTATATCGGACGTGGACTGTACGTGGAGAGGCTGACAGCTGGGTCCACGGCCGCAGCAAGGAAGTGCCTCCTTATTACGTGCAAAATAATTATTCCTCCACCTGACAGTGGGGACCCACCGGACGGGCCACCTTATTTCGTGAAAAAAACGTTTCCCCCTGACTGCTGGGACCCACCAGCTACATCTTCGCACGCAAGGAAGTGTGTGACAATTGAGACCCACCTGGTCGAAGCGTACGTAGCGTTGTCATTCTGGTCACGAACGTGTACATACAGATATACTGGTGGATGTAGAGGCGCGCACGCATCATAGTAGAGGCGCGCACGTAGCATGTACACGTATGTACAGCGGCCAGGGTGCAAGAAAGAAAATACGACCATGTATGTGTACATACGGGCGGGGTCTCAAACGCCTACTCGCGCATACGTACGGCCAGGGCTCGTGTACATGGCTGGGTCGGAACGGAGAAACAACGTCGTCATCGTGTTCATGGGGAGGCAACGGAATGCGTCATGTTCATGGGGAGGCAACGGAATGCGTCGTGTTCATCGGGAGGCAACGGAACGCGTGGGAGCCAACCGGCTGGGTCGGAACGGAATGCGTGGTCGTGTTCATCGGGAGGGCTTGGATGGAACAGGCGATGGAAACGAGGCCTGGCGTACCACACAACAGAGAAAACGAACCTCCTACGTTCGGAACAGAGTCCTGTTGATCGGGAGGGGTGTGGCGTACCGCAAAATGGAGGAAACGGACCTTCTATGGTCGAAACGGGGGTCCTGTTGATCGGGAGGGGTGTGGCGTACTGCAAAATGGACGAAACGGACTTGTGTTGGAGCGCGGCGGCCGAAACGGGGGTCCTGTTCATCGGGAGGGGTGTGGCGTACTGCAAAACGGGACTCAACGGGATACTGTTCATCTCCACCGTCGACCTCCTTCAGCCTCCACGGGCTACCGTCAACCTCCTCCAGCCTCCACGGGCTCCTGTTCATCTAGCCTCCACCGCGCGCTACTCCACCGGCTACTGTTCAACCACCCCTCCATTGTCTACTGTTTATCCAGCCCTCCACACCACGGGGTCCTGTTCAACCACCCCTCCACGGGCACCCCTCCACCGTCTACTGTTCATCCAGCCCTCCACCACACCACGGGGTCTTGTTCATCCAGAGGCAACGCCACCGCTCACTGTTCATCCAACCCCCCCCCCCCCCCCCGCAACACTCACTGTTCATCGCAGAGGCAGCATCGATCGGCTTCAGTTAGCAGCAGTAGCGAAGGAATCGCTCGATCGGGTTCAGTTAACAGCCATCGTTCAATCGCTCGGGTTCAGTAACGCGTAGCCTGCAGTGCAATCGCTCGGGTTCAGTTAGAGCCAACGCCTCGCACACATGCGCGTACGTGTATGAGAGAAACCCGCATCGCTCGGCCCCCGACCTCCCACCGTAACCGGGAACTCCCCAAAATTTTCCTCTCCCTCACTTCTACCACGGTTTTTTCTGTCATGGACAGCCCAAAGAATGTCATGCAGCTACGTCTCCGGCCCGCCCAGGGTGAAAATCCCATTTTCTGTCATTATTTTTTGTCATAGAAGTAGGATCCCACCACATCTATGATGATACCAGGTTTTGTCACAATTATCGTCATAGAAGTGTCATATGTATGATAGAAAAAAAATTGTTCGGCCCAAAATGTCACGGATGTGTCTTTTTTTTGTAGTGTCTCCCAAGCTTGTGCAACATGTTCATGATCAAGTTGCTTAAAATTCATAATATCATTTCTAAGAGAGATGATTTTAGCGGGAGGAAACTACTTCGAGATAAAAGAATCTTTGCACTTGTTCCATGAATCAATACTATTCTTAGGCAAAGACGAAAACTAAGTTTTAGCACGATCTCTAAGCGAAAAAGGAAATAGTTTCAATTTAACAATATCATTATCTGCATCTTTCTTCTTTTGCATATCACACAAATCAACAAAGTTGTTTAGATGTGTAGCCGCATCTTCACTAGGAAGGCCATAGAATTGATCTTTCATGACAAGATTCAGCAAGGCAACATTAATTTCACAAGATTCGGCATCGGTAATAGGAGCAATCGGAGTGCTAACAAAATCATTGTTGTTGGTATTGGAAAAGTCACACAATTTAGTATTGTCTTGAGCCATCATGACAAGCAAGCAATCCAACACACAAGCACACAAAAGCAAGCGAAAAAGAGGCAAACGGAAAAGAGGGCGAATAAAACGGCAAGCGTAAAGTGGGGGAGAGGAAAACGAGAGGAAAATGGCGAATAATGTAATGCGAGGGATAAGAGTTTGTGATGGGTACTTGGTATGTCTTGACTTGTGCGTAGACTCCCCGGCAACGGCGCCAGAAATGGCTCGTTGATGGGAGATCAAATCTTGACTTGACTTGGTGTAAGCCTCCCCAGCAACGGCGCCAGAAATCCTCCTTGCTACCTCTTGAGCACTGCGTTGGTTTTCCCTTTGAAGAGGAAAGGGTGATGCAACAAAGTAGCGTAAGTATTTCCCTCAGTTTTGGAGAACCAAGGTATCAATCCATTAGGAGACCACAGGCAAGTCCCTCTGGATCACGTTTGTTCCAAAAATCTCTCTCCCGAAGGTTTCATTTCGTTTGGATTCCGTTTGATATTCCTTTTCTATGAAACACTAAAATAGGCAAAAAAAACAGCAATTTGGGTTGGGCCTCCGGTTTGTAGGTTAGTCCCAAAAATAATATAAAAGTGTATAATAAAGCCCATTAAACATCCAAAACAGAATATATAATAGCATGGAACAATCAAAAATTATAGATACGTTGGATACGTATCATCGGTTACAGAGAAAGGGATCTTCATATCCGAATGCGAAGCTTGCCATCCACGCAAAGGAGAGTCCCATACGGACACGGGAGAGAGTCAAGAGAGTCCCATACTGACACGAGAGAGAGTCTTCTGTCTTGTATCTTCATCGCCCATCAGTCCAGCCAATGTCACATAGTCCGGACAGCCGAGGACCCCCTAATCCAGGACTCCCTCACCGACCATCCACCATGTGATCACGGGTGAATTCCATGATCATGGAGTGATTTGCGTTGACTCCATGCTCCACCATCCCTTGGCACTTGAAGATGTCTTGTTCCACCGCCTCGAGCCTGGCCTCCACACTCCTCGTCCTCTTGGGCCCCTGAACATCCCGGATGTGGAGCAGCCCCTCACGCATCTCAATGGCCTGAGGGTGCCTCATCACCTACGGTAGGTAAGGGTTGATGACCTTCTCAAAGAACTTGTCCTTGGAGGAGCTTGGTGGAGCCATGGCGATCTAGATCTGACAGGAAAACAGCACGAAACAAGAATAGAGGATTTTTCAGTGATGCGGTGGTCAAATCGTTCGGGGGTATATATATAAAGATTTTTTATCTTGGGAAACAAGCATATGGAAGGAAAATGGATTCGGGAAGGTGCCTGAGGGCCCCACAACTCACTAGGGCGCGCCAGGAGGGGCAGACGCACCCTGGTGTATCGTGGTCACCTCGGTTTCCTTCCCGGTTATTTCTTATTTTTCCTATTTTTCTAATATTCCAAAACTGACAAAAGATATTTTTGCGGATTTTTTTGAGTTTGTTTACTTACGTATCACATGCCTCTTCATTTTCATGGTTCTGGAAGGTCTATTTTATGTGTTCCGGTGTCATGGTTTGAATAATATTAGTTTCAACATTAATAGGCATACCTGAGATATAGTGCTTAACTCTTTGTCCATTGACTACCTTCGGGTTAGTACCTTCGGCATTATTAATCTCGATAGCTCCAGAGAAATAAACTTCTTCGATAATATATGGTCCTTCCCATTTGGAAAGAAGTTTTCCTGCAAAAAATCTAAAACGGGAGTTGTACAAAAGAACATATTCTCCCACTTTGAATTCCAACTTTTGGATTCTTTTGTCAAGCCATCTTTTAACTTTTTCTTTGAATAGTTTGGCATTTTCATAAGCTTGGGTTCTCCATTCATCTAGTGAGCTAATATCAAAAACCTCTTTTCACTGGAAAGTTTGAAGTCATAATTGAGTTCTTTCATTGACCAATATGCTTTATGTTCTAACTCAAGAGGCAAATGACAAGCTTTTCCATAAACCATTTTATAAGGAGACATGCCCATAGGATTTTTGTAAGTTGTTCTATAGGCCCAAAGTGCATCATCTAGTTTCTTAGACCAATTCTTTTGGGACCTATTGATAATTTTTTTTAATATTAATTTTATTTCTCTATTGCTAAGTTCAACTTGGCCACTAGATTGAGGGTGATAGGGTGATGCAATTCTATGGTTAACATCATACTTAGCAAGCATTTTACAAAAAGCACCGTGAATAACGTGTGAACCACCATCAGTCATTAAATATCTAGGGACTCCAAACCTTGGGAAAATAATTTCTTTAAGCATTTTAATGGAAGTGTTATGATCAACACTACTAGTTGGAATAGCTTCTACCCACTTAGTAACATAATCAACAGCAACCAAAATATGTGTATACCCATTTGAGGAAGGAAAAGGTCCCATATAATCAAAACCCCAAACATCAAATGGTTCAACAACAAGTGAATAATTCATAGGCATTTCCTAACGCTTATCGATATGACCAAATATTTGACATTCATCACAAGACAAGACAAACTTAATGGCATCCTTGAAAAGAGTAGGCCAATAAAAACCAGATTGCAATACCTTGTGAGCAGTTCTATCTCCCGCATGATGTCCTCCATAGGCTTCGGAGTGACATTTCCGTAGGATTTGTTCCTGTTCATGCTCAGGTACACAACGTCTAATAATACCATCTCCTCCTTCTTTGTAAAGATGTGGGTCATCCCAAAAGTAATGTCTTAGGTCATAGAAGAATTTTTCTTATGTTGGTATGTGAAACTAGGTGGTATAAATTTAGCAACAATGCAATTAGCATAGTCAGCATATCAAGAAGTGTTATGAGAAACATTTATGACAGCTAGTTGTTCATCAGGAAAACTATCATCAATAGGCAGTGGGTCATTAAGGATACTAGTCATCAACCCATGCATTCGCACGGGCTAACATTATACATAACTAAAGACATTGACTCTACTTGCAATTTTTTGGACGGGAAATATGCACATAAAAATCAAGTTTATTTTGTGATATCTAGAAAATTTAAATAGTATTACTTCTATCCTTCATAATTATCCAATAAAATGCATGTTGGGAATTTTAAAACATTGTTGTGTTCTATGCGGCTCAGTTAAAAGTGGATAAATTGTGTTTTGATTTGTCTATTATATACTCAGGTGTGTGAAATTGACAATCAACGTATGAAAAGAGTGCTTCAAAGAAACATTAATATAAACAAAATGTTGCTGGGAGAAAATGGGAGCATGAGAATCCACAGTGAAAACCCAGGCTAAATCCAGGTATACGTCATGAAACAATTTATTTTATAATTTAATAAATATTCCATGCATTTATTTGTCTACCATCAACAATGTAAAAAGACTGTTTTCTTCCTCTTATTTTTATGACGAAGAAATAAAGCAGCCACAAAAGCAATTTTTTGCTAAACTATGAAATAAGGAACACTACTTAGAAAGCATCTGAAAAAATCTAGCTACTACGAATAGATAATAACACAACGACATCATAATCACTAGCAAAAGTAAAAACTCAAAAAACCCATAATAGTAGGAGGAAAATAACATGGACCATTGATTTACTGAGCCCAAGTTGTTGACATAAGCTTGTCTATACGGAATCAATCATTTATAGAGAAATATAATTGTAGACATTAGATAAAAACTGGCCAACCTGTAGATTTAATGATAAATTTGATTGTAGAAGTGACCTAAACTCAAGTAATTTGGAGAAGAAATAGATGTGATCTCGGATGCTAAATCTATACCGCAAATGTGTGGTCACTGAGGTCTACCAATATCAACCAGTTATGGTATATGCCAAAAAATTTAACCATTGAGTGATGTGCAAGAAGTTTAATGGTTTTTACAAACAGAAATATGATTTAGAAATTTAACGTCGAATACTATATACTCCATTTTAGATAAACTAACTTTATGTAATGCATAATTCTATGAATATATCAACCTCATATTCAAAGATTTTACATGTAGTGTTCTTGCCCTTCTCTGATGTAGAGAACAAAACAACTGATCAACAATTCCTCCCTAAAATTAAAGAAGAAAAATCAAGACTCGCAATGGATGGAAGTTGTTCCGTGATAAAACAAGGAGTAAGCACCGGATTAATGGTTGATGATTCCGATCAAACTTGAGGTGTCCCAAACCAAACACATTGATGCGTGACATCGTTGGCTGAATAAGATATTGTAGTCACTTACCCTTTTTACTTTTCTATCTGAACAAAAGATCTTTGTCGGTGGGAAACGACACCTATGGGATCACAAGAATCCCTACTATGGTTGTCGGGGCGCAGGGTTGCAAGAAGAGCAGGAGTAGTAATCAGCACAAGGATCGTTTACCCAAGTTCAGGCCGCAAGGATGCGTAATACCCTAGTTCTGCTTTGGTGGCTGTATTTGAGAGAGTTCTTGAGCTCTCGAACTAGCTATGGTGGATGCGTGGTTTCCAGGAGCCGAATCCCTCTCCAGTATGCCATGGGCCTCCTTTTATAGTCGAAAGGGGCTGCCAAAGTGGCACACAGGAGGTGGAAAGGCCTACAGTGCTATGAGCTTATCGCTCGTATTATAGGACAAGACACATTTAATGCGTAGCTTAGGTGTACCCTCGCTTTATCATGGACGGACCGAGGCCCGTCCCGTCCGTCGCCGCTCCTCCTTGCTTCGACACGCACCCTGGCCAGTGACGCATGCGGCGCCATGTAGGCAGGCAGGCAGGCAGCTGAGGTGGCATGGTGGTAGGGTCTTCATGAAGATCTGCATGCCGCCACGCAGGCATGTGCTGAGTTGGCCTGGAAGCTGCATGTTGCCACGTAGGTGCCCGCCCAGCTGGTTGGGCTGGCAGCTGCATGCGAACGGTGGTGGAGACTTGGTTGGTGTGGGCCTGGCAATGGCCCCGCTGACACCCTTGGTGAGGGCCTTGCCGGGTGGCCCGGCAAGTGTCTTGCCATGGTGCGCCATCGTCCCCAGCAAGGATCTTGCCGGGGCTCTTGTGGCTTTCCTCAGCAAGGATCTTGCCGAGGATCGTTGTCTTCCAATCCTCATATGATCTTGAACATTCCTTGTCTTCACAAAGATCTGCATGCCACCACGGAGGTGCCTCCCGAGCCCTGGCCCAACATAGTTGATGGTGTTGGAAACCGTGGGCTCAAGGGTGGCGCATTCCGCTGGTGGGGGCGAGCCGCCCCAGCAAGGGTCTTGCCGGGGCCGCTGGGTCTGCCCCCGGCAAGGGTCTTGCCGGGGGAACCTGCTCCGCCCCTCTGCTTAATTGTGTTCTTGGCCTTGGCGTCGTCTTGCTTGTCTTGTGCTTCGGCTTCTCTCTGGCTTCCCTCCCTTGCCCTACTTCGTGTGGTCGTGGCGCGTGGCTCTGACTGCCCGCGCACAAGTAAAGGGGTACAAAGGTGTGTCCCTACTTTTGTACACCGACAGGATCCCTGGGCATGGGCCACTCATAAGTGCGACACGTTGTTGGGCCAGGCCCAGAACGGTGCGTGGGCAGGAGGGGTGGATTTTACCACAGTAACTGCTCGTCCGCTGCACTTCCCCATGACCCGCGTGCGACGTGGAGGGTCGTGGGTGACGTGGGGGTCATGCGTGATGCGGTTTTGCACGCATGCGTCATGTCGCAGTTAATGGGAAAGGACGAGGCCCGCGCCTTCCCCGTAAAAAGGAATAACTGCGGGCGCCCTGCTCACTTTACCCCTTCCGCGCCTTGTTCCAATCTCAGAGCCGCCGCCCCCTTCTCCTTACCTTCTAAGCTTCGTTCTTGCTTGCCGCCGTTGTGTTCCCGCCATCCTCTGTTTTCCCCCCTCCCCCAGCCGCCATGGCGCCCAAATCCACCAAGGGCAAGGGAGTGGCCAAGGATGTCGGAGCGACGGAGCCGCCGGAGAGTGCGCTGGCGGTGCAGCGGACGTAGTCCGCCTACTTCCCCTCGACAGTTGATGTGTTCGAGCTCCGGGACGCCTTCAATCCCCTGCGGGGGGTGAAGACGGGGGGAGAGAAGACGGGGCACCCAGCCACGCGTGTCATCCCCGCCAACTGCGCCGAGGCTGCCCCGAATCGGTACCCTTTCTTTGTCGACTATTTTTCCTGCGGGCTTTGTCCTCCCTTCTCCGATTTCTTCAGCGACATCATGCACACCTTTGGCTTCTGCCTCTTGGATTTTACCCCAAATGTTGTGGCGTGCATGGCCCTTTTCGCGCACCTCTACGAAGGTTTCGCTGGGGTGCACCCCAACACGGCGCTTTTCCCCCACTACTTCTTCCCTCGGATCCAAACGTTGGGCGTCATTTCTTGTTGCATCACCTGGATCCCAAGGTCCAAGGGAGCGTACTGATATGTCTCCGTCGTATCTATAATTTTTGATTGCTCCATGCTAATATTAGTCAACTTTCATATACTTTTGGCAACTTTTTATACTATTTTTGGGACTAACATATTGATCCACTGCCCAGTGCCAGTTCCTGTTTGTTGCATGTTTTTTGTTTCGCAGAATATCCATATCAAACAGAGTCCAACCGGAATAAAAACTAACGGAGATTGTTTTTGGAATATATATGATTTTTGGGAAGAAGAATCCACGCGAGACGATGCTCGAGGGGCCCACGAGGTAGGGGTGCGCCCTGGGGAGGCAGGCGCGCCCCTGACCCTCATGGCCACCCCGTAAGCCGGTTGATGCCCTTCTTTCGCCGCAAGAAAGCTAATTTCCGGATAGAGATCGTGTGAAAATTTCAGCCCAATCAGAGTTACGGATCTCCGGGAATATAAGAAACGGTGAAAGGGAAGAATCTGAGAACGCAGAAACAGAGAGAGACAGAGAGACAGATCCAATCTCGGAGGGGCTCTCGCCCCTCCCATGCCATGGAGGCCAAGGACCAGAGGGGAAACCCTTCTCCCATCTAGGGAGGAGGCCAAGGAAGAAGAAGACGAAGGGGCCCCCTCTCCCCTTCTCTTCCGGTGGCGCCGGAACGCTGTCGTGGCCATCATCATCATCACCGCGATCTACTCCAACACCTCTGCCATCTTCACCAACATCTCCATCACCTTCCCCCTCTATCTACAGTAGTCCACTCTCCCGCAACCCGTTGTACCCTCTACTTGAACATGGTGCTTTATGCTTCATATTATTATCCAATGATGTGTTGCCATCCTATGATGTCTGAGTAGATTTTCGTTGTCCTATCGGTGGTTGATGAAAAGCTATGATTGATTTAATTTGCTTGTGGTTATGTCGCTGTCCTTTGGTGCCCATCATATGATTGTGCGCGTGGATCACACCCTATGGTTAGTTGTATGTTGATAGGACTATGTATTGGAGGGCAAGAGTGACAGAAGCTTCAACCTAGCATAGAAATTGATGCATACGGGATTGAAGGGGGACCAATATATCTTAATGCTATGGTTGGGTTTTACCTTAATGAACATTAGTAGTTGCGGATGCTTGCTAATAGTTCCAATCATAAGTGCATAGAATTCCAAGTCAGGGATGACATGCTAGCAGTGGCCTCTCCCACATAATACTTGCTATCGGTCTAGTAAAGTAGTCAATTGCTTAGGGGCAATTTCGCAACTCCTACCACCACTTTTCCACACTCGCTATATTTACTTTATTGCTTCTTTAGTTACAACAGCCCCTACTTTTTATTTACTTGCTCTTTATTATCTTGCAAACCTATCCAACAACACCTACAAAGTACTTCTAGTTTCATACTTGTTCTAGGTAAAGCGAACGTCAAGCGTGCGTAGAGTTGTATCGGTGGTCGATAGAACTTGAGGGAATATTTGTTCTACCTTTAGCTCCTCATTGGGTTCGACACTCTTACTTATAGAAAACTATTGCGATCCCCTATACTTGTGGGTTATCAAGACCTTTTTCTGGCGCCGTTGCCGGGGAGCAATAGCGTGGGGTGAATATTCTCGTGTGTGCTTGTTTGCTTTATCACTAAGTAATTTTTATTTGTTGTTCTTAATTGTTTTCTATCTTCAGTTATGGGTAGGAAACGCAAAATACCAAAAAAAAATTAGTTGTACCTACTGAACCAATGGTTGAAGAACCAATCAAAATCTATCGCATTGTTGAAGCTTATTACTTGGATCATCTTCGATCCCTATGTGCTCGTGCCAAAACCCCAACTAGCTTAGTTGAGGGCAAATCTTTAGATGAGCATGCTTGTTATGTGCGACACCGTATATCTGAAAAAGGGAAATTATTATGGAGTCAAATTCAACATTTGCAATGCTATGCTTGCAATTTATGTGAATTATATGATTTTACTTGTTGTTCTGAAAACCCTAAGAAACACCTTCCCTGCCAATGTGATTTTATTGATAATGGAATCTTATCTTCTTATGCTAAAGGTGTTTATAGTTACTATGATGTTCAACAAATTGAAGAATTTGTTGCTTTTGAGGGTGCTTATGAAATTGCTTCTTTGATTGAAAAGTATGATGCTACTTTTCACAAATCTAATTTTTTTGCTATACTTAAATATTGCTATG
The DNA here is from genome assembly GCA_034509565.1 of Triticum monococcum. Lineage (NCBI taxonomy): Eukaryota > Viridiplantae > Streptophyta > Magnoliopsida > Poales > Poaceae > Triticum > Triticum monococcum. The sequence continues at coordinate 743,505,755 of CM067843.1, read as the reverse complement.
ATAATTATGCTTCTAATACCTATGTTAAACAATATATTAAGGAATACTCCGCTGTCCAAGAAGAGACCAATATTTTGCAGGAATCTATGGAAGAAGAAGTTGATGACACTGTGAGCTCATTGGATGAAAAAGATGAGGAGGAGAGCGAAGAACAAAAGGAGGAAGAGCGGATTGATCACCCGTGCTCACCTTCTAATGATAGTAACTCTTCAACTCATACATTGTTTAATTCCCCTTCATGCTTACCGAAGGATGAATATTATGATAATTCCTATGATCCCTTTGATTCTCTTGAAATATCCCTTTTTGATGATGCTTGCTATGCTTGTGGCCAAGATGCCAATATGAATTATGCTTATGCAGATGAACTTGCTATAGTTCCTTATGATAAAAAATAAATTGTTTCTATTGCACCCACGCATGATAGTCCTATTATCTTTTTGAATTCTCCCAACTACACTATATCGGAGAAGTTTGCACTTATTAAGGATTATATTGATGGGTTGCCTTTTAATACTACACATGATGATTTTGATGAATATAATATGCATGTGCTTTCTGCACCTACTTGCAATTATTATGAGATAGGAACTATATCTCCACCTCTCTATGTTTCCAATATGATAAAATTGCAAGAAATTGTTTATACTATGCATTGGCCTTTACTAGGTGTGATGAATTGTTCTTTTATGATATGCCGATGCATAGGAAGAGAGTTAGACTTCGTAATTGCTTGATATATGTTGCTTTGTGCTCACTACTAAATTACAAATCATTGTTAATTAAAATTGGCTTTGATATACCTTGGGATCCGGGTGGATTCACTACTTGAGCACTATATGCCTAGCTTAATGGCTTTAAAGAAAGCGCTGCCAGGGAGACATCTCGGAAGTTTTAGAGAGTCATTTATTTCTGTTGAGTGCTTTCATATAGTTTAAAAACAACAAAAATAAAGAGGGGAACCCAAAACTTTTCAAAAAGGAAAGTGAAAGTGAGAAAGACAAGCACTGTTGAAGTGGGAGAGCTCCTTGAACTTTGTTCATGCTCACGGCAACTTTGCGAATCTTGATTACAGAAAATTTTCAACAAAAATAATTACCCCTTGTACAATTCCATTTTATTATAAAAATAATGTGCCAAGGTTTGCCTTTAGGATGTTTACATTTGCTTGATGGTTTGTACGGTGCAGGACAGAAACTTTGGCTGTAGCGCACGATTTTACATTTTTAGCTGGAACGTCAAATGGTTCTGATTCTTTTTGCACTGCCTTCCTATACAAATTTTTTATTTTTCCTAATTTTGGTAGAATTTTTCAGGTATCAGAAGTATGGTGAATATTCATATTATTACAGACTGTTCTGTTTTAGACAGATTCTGTTTTTGATGCATAGTTTGCTTGTTTTGATGAAACTATCGATTCATATCAGTGGATTAAGCCATGAAAAAGTTATATTACAGTAGACACAATGCAAAAAAAAATATGAATTGGTTTGCAACAGTACTTAGAGTAGTGATTTGCTTTATTATACTAACGGATCTTACCGAGTTTTCTGTTGATGTTTTGTGTGGATGAAGTGTTCGATGATCGAGAAGGTCTCGATCTGAGAAGAAGGAAGAGAGGAAAGAGCTCAAGCTTGGGGATGCCAGAGGCACCCCAAGTAAATATTCAAGGAGACTCAAGCGTCTAAGCTTGGGGTGCCCCGGAAGGCATCCCCTCTTTCTTCAATAAGTATTGGTATGTTTTCGGATTCGTTTCATTCATGTGATATGTGCAATCTTGGAGCGTCTTTTGCATTTAGTTTTCATTTTTTCTTTTATGCACCATGCTGGTATGAGATAGTCCTTGATTGATTTATAGAATGCTCATTGCACTTCACTTATATCTTTTGAGTATGGCTTTATAGAATGCTTCATGTGCTTCACTTATATCATTTGAAGTTTGGATTGTCTGTTTCTCTTTACATAGAAAACGGCCATTTGTAGAATGCTCTTGTTCTTCACTTATATTTGTTAGAGCGTGGGCATATCTTTTGTAGAAAGAATTAAACTCTCTTGCTTCACTTATATCTATTTAGAGAGATGACAGGAATTGGTCATTCACATGGTTAGTCATAAAATCCTACATAAAACTTGTTGATCACTGAATATGATGTGTTTGATTCCTTGCAATAGTTTTGCGATATAAAGATGGTGATATTAGAGTCATGCTAGTGGGTAGTTGTGGATTGTAGAAATACTTGTGTTGAGGTTTGTGATTCCCGTAGCATGCACGTATGGTGAACCGTTATGTAACGAAGTTGGAGCATGAGGTATTTATTGATTGCCTTCCTTATGAGTGGCGGTCGGGGACGAGCGATGGTCTTTTCCTACCAATCTATCCCCCTAGGAGCATGCGCTTAGTACTTTGTTTCGATGACTAATAGATTTTTCCAATAAGTATGTGAGTTCTTTATGACTAATGTTGAGTCCATGGATTATACGCACTCTCACCCTTCCACCATTGCTGGCCTCTCTAGTACCGTGCAACTTTCGCCGGTACCTTAAACCCACCGTATACCTTCCTCAAAACAGCCACCATACCTACCTATCATGACATTTCCATAGCCATTCCGAGATATATTGCCATGCAATTTCCATCCTCATCATATACATGACTTGAGCATTCATTGTCATATTGCTTTGCATGATCGTAAGATAGCTAGCATGATGTTTTCATGGCTTGTCCGTTTTTTGATATCATTGCTACGCTAGATCATTGCACATCCCGGTACACCGCCGGAGGCATCCATATAGAGTCATATCTTTGTTCTAGTATCGTGTTGTAATATCGAGTTGTAAGTAAATAAAAGTGTGATGATAGAGCATTGCCCCAGTGAGGAAAGGATGATGGAGACTATGATTCCCCCATAAGTCGGGATGAGACTTTTGACTTTACAAAAAAAATAAAAGAGGCCAAAGAAGCCCAAATAAAAAAAGAGGCCAAAGAAGCCCACCAAAAAATAAAAAATAAATAAATAAACAAAAAATGAGAGAAAAAGAGAGAAGGGGCAGTGCTACTATCCTTTTTTCACACTTGTGCATCAAAATAGCACCATGTTCTTCATATAGAGAGTCTCTTGAGTTATCACTTTCATATACTAGTGGGAATTTTCATTATAGAACTTGGCTTGTGTATTCTGATGATGGGCTTCCTCAAATGCCCGAGGTCTTCATGAGCAAGCAATTTGGATGCACACCCACTTACTTTCAGTTGGAGCTTTCATACACTTGTAGCTCTAGTGCATCCGTTGCATGGCAATCCCTACTCACTCACATTGATATCTATTGATGGGCATCTCCATAGCCCGTTGATACGCCTAGTTGATGTGAGACTATCTTCTCCTTTTTGTCTTCTCCACCATCATATTCTATTCCACCTATAGTGCTATGTCCATGGATCACGCTCACGTATTGCGTGAAAGTTGAAAAGGTTTGAGAATGTCAAAAGTATGAAACAATTGCTTGGCTTGTCATCGGGGTTGTGCATGATGTGAATATTTTGTGTGGTGAAGATGGAGCATATCCAGACTATATGATTTTGTAGGGATAACTTTCTTTGGCCATGTTATTTTGAAAAGACATGATTGCTTTATTAGTAGGCTTGAAGTATTTTTGTTTTTATGTCAAATGATAGAATATTGCTTTGAATCACTCGTATCTTAATATTCATACCATGATTAGATATGTGATCAAGATTATGCTAGGTAGCATTCCGCATCAAAAATTATTTTTTTATCATTTACCTACTCGAGGACGAGCAGCAATTAAGCTTGGGGATCCTGATACGTCTTTGTCGTATCTATAATTTTTGATTGTTCCATGCCAATATTATTCAACTTTCATATACTTTTGGCAACTTTTTATACTATTTTTGGGACTAACATATTGATCCAGTGCCCAGTGCCAGTTCCTGTTTGTTGCATGGTTTTTGTTTCGCAGAATATCCATATCAAACGGAGTCCAAACGGAATAAAAATTGGCGGAGATTTTTTTTAGAATATATATATATATGATTTTTGGGAAGAAGAATCCATGCGAGACGATGCTCGAGGGGCCCACGAGGTAGGGGCGCGCCTGCCTCCCCAGGGCGCGCCCCTGACCCTCGTGGCCACCCTGTAAGGCGGTTGATGCCCTTCTTTCACCGCAAGAAAGCTAATTTCTGGATAGAGATCGTGTCAAAATTTCAGCCCAATCGGAGTTACGGATCTTCGAGAATATAAGAAACGGTGAAAGGGAAGAATCTGAGAACGCAGAAACAGAGAGAGACAGATCCAATCTTGGAGGGGCTCTCGCCCCTCCCATGCCATGGAGGCCAAGGACTAGAGGGGAAACCCTTCTCTCATCTAGGGAGGAGGCCAAGGAAGAAGAAGACGAAGGGGCCCCCTCTCCCCTTCTCTTCCGGTGGCGCCGGAACGCTATCGTGGCCATCATCATCATCACCGCGATCTACTCCAACACCTCCGCCATCTTCACCAACATCTCCATCACCTTCCCCCCTCTATCTACAACGGTCCACTCTCCCGCAACCCGTTGTACCCTCTACTTGAACATGGTGCTTTATGGTTCATATTATTATCCAATGATGTGTTGCCATCCTATGATGTCTGAGTAGATTTTCGTTGTCCTATCGGTGGTTGATGAATTGCTATGATTGATTTAATTTGCTTGTGGTTATGTTGCTTTCCTTTGGTGCCCATCATATGATTGCGTGCATGGATCACACCCTAGGGTTAGTTGTATGTTGATAGGACTATGTATTGGAGGGCAAGAGCGACAGAAGCTTCAACCTAGCATAGAAATTGATGCATACGGGATTGAAGGGGGGCCAATATATCTTAATGCTATGGTTGGGTTTTACCTTAATGAACATTAGTAGTTGCGGATGCTTGCTAATAGTTCCAATCATAAGTGCATAGAATTCCAAGGCAGGGATGACATGCCAGCAGTGGCCTCTCCCACATAATACTTGCTATCGGTCTAGTAAAGTAGTCAATTGCTTAGGGGTAATTTCGCGACTCCTACCACCACTTTTCCACACTCGCTATATTTACTTTATTGCTTCTTTACTTACAACAACCCCTATTTTTATTTACTTGCTCTTTATTATCTTGCAAGCCTATCCAACAACACCTACAAAGTACTTCTAGTTTCATACTTGTTCTAGGTAAAGCGAACGTCAAGCGTGCGTAGAGTTGTATCGGTGGTCGATAGAACTTGAGGGAATATTTGTTCTACCTTTAGCTCCCCGTTGGGTTCGACACTCTTACTTATCGAAAACTATTGCGATCCCCTATACTTGTGGGTTATCACGTACCCGGATGGTTCCATGAAGGAGAGGTGGGAAGAGTGGTGGGCCCGGTGGTGCTGGATTGAAGAGAAGGACCCGCCGGCGTTCTGCGAAGTTTGTCGGGCACCGCCGGTCCACAGAAGTGATTGGAGCGACGTTGATGCCGACGACGAGATGCTCATGATCGCCACCACCAGGATCCTTTGGCTCACCGAGGCCGGGCTTACCCTTGAGATGATCGGGGCAGACTTCATCCGCCGCCGGATCGCTCCACTGCACAACAAGGGGAGGCCGGCCTGGCTCTTCACGAACCCCGCTGCCATCATGCGGCTTTGCCCCAGCCTTGACCACAATTTCATAGTGATGGGGCATGCCCATTTCTGCCAGCGACTCTTCCAGCTTGATGTGGTCCGCGACGGCAAGGTCGAGCGGACCGGCAAGGTCGCGGGGGCCACCACGAAGGCCGGCAAGGTCTTCAAGGGGCCCTTGTTCAAGTTGCCGGCGAGAGTGGTCCCACTGTGTAATAATTCATGTCGGACCGACATCATAGCCATGATGCCGGATTGCAACGCGCATGGCCCTGACCCGAGCTGGGTCGAGCTGGAGGACATCCAGGTGCAGCAGTTCTTCGACACCCTGCACGAGGGATACATCAACGCCGACGCCGAGCGGCAGCTTGTCCAGGACACCACCCAGGCGGAGCTGGACTACATCGCCGCCAGGGCGATGGAGGCAAAGCTTGCCGAGGAGGCCGGCAACGCCGGTGGTGTGGAGGACAAGGCTGCGACGGTCGCGGAGGAGGAGGAGCTCGCCCAGTGGGCGGCGGCAGCTGGGGGGCCAGCAGCGCCGGCACCGAGGCTCCTCTGGTTGAGGATGCGGGTGACAAGTCGTCGTCGGAGGAGGCCGGCGCTGTTGACCCTTCGGCCACGGGGAGAGCGCGAGTCCTGTGCCGGCCACTTCCAGCAAGCCGGTACGGCCTATCAAGGCCGCGCGGTGGCCGAAATCCCCGGAGGAGTCCGTGCGTCAGACGAGGGCCGCGGTGGCGAAGAAGGTGGTGAAGGCCGCGGTGGCGAAAAAGAAAGCATTCGCCTCCTCTTCGTCCAAGCGCATCCAGACTCCGCCCTCCTCCCCTCCTCCGTCAGACGTCGACGCGGGGGTCACCTTTGACTTTGAGTCACTTAGCCCCAGAAGGAAGAGGAAGGCAACAGAGGAGGAGGTGGATGATGCGTAAGCATCCTGCCTTTTTTCGCCATCCCTGTTTCCTCAATCTGTGCCACTTGTCTTGACTTGTCTTCGTCTTTGCAGGGACACGGAGACGCTGGCCCAGAGGGTGAAGAGGGCCAAGGCCTCGGCGGGCGGCCAGCCCCAGGCTGGTACTTCGAGGGCACCACTGGTGGTATTGAGCATCCCCCGGCACAGCCCCCAGCGTAAGTTCATTACTCTCCCCTCGTCGACATGTGTTAGGGGTATGATACTTTGGTGCTGACTTTGCCAGGTATGCAGGAGGAGCCGCAGAGGGCTACTCCCAACATGCCGCCCCCATCGACCACGCCGCCCCGAGGGGCGTCCCCGGCAAGGGTGCCAAGCACCGAGCCCATGCACATGGAGTAGGAGGAGAACTTGGGCACTTGTGGCTTCGCCTCGGCGCCAAATGTTGGCGGGGAGGGGACTTCTGCTTCCCAGCCTGGCACTGGTAACTCGTTCGCCCTTCGTCCCTGCTTTTTCTCTTCTTTTTGAATCTTTGATCTTGGCTCTACCCCACCATCTTCTTGATATCCAGATCCTCTCTCGACGGACCGGGAGGACATGGACACCGTCATCGAGGACATGGCCAAGGACGCCGCGGCGGAGGCCGAGAAGATCGCCGCCAAGGAGGCCGCCAGGGGCGCCGCAGAGGACGCCGCCAAAGGGCCTGCCGGGGAGCCCGGCAAGGCTACCGCCGAGGAGGCCGGCAAGGCCACCGCCGAGGAGGAGGTGGTCGATGACCAGCCTTCCTCCTCCACTGCTTCCGGCTCTGGCAAGTACCTAAAGGTGAGCGACGATCTCTTCGTCCACCTCCCCGGCACGTTGAGCACCAGGGCCCCCGTCGAGGGAGAGGTGTTCGACGACAAAGTGCTCGCCTCCGCCGGACTCGAGGTCGTCGACGAGCCAAGCGTTGGTGGCGACGGCTCCCAGGAGGAGCGGCTGCTCCAGGCCATGGGTGCCCACTTCCGGAGGCTCCAGGCGCTCCACCGTGCCTGCCTAGACAAAGCTAGATCCAGGATGGCGGTGGCGGAGAAGGCGGAGGTGGACCACTAAGAGCGCGTCGCCGAAACGCAGGACTAGTTCTGCCAGGCTCGCGACGAGCTAAAGGCTGCCCAGGGCGAGCTGGCCAAGCATGATGTGGAGCTCACCATGAAGCTGGCCGACGTCGAAAAGGCCCAAGAGATGGCGAAGAACTTCACCGCCGCTGCCGAGGCCACCCGGACCCAGCATGAGTCCGCACTGAACTCCTAGGAGGAGGACCTCGCCAAACACGAGGCAGATCTTGACGCCAAACTCTGCGCCAAGGACGAGGAGGTGGAGAAGCTTGTCGTGCAGCGGACCCGAGAGCTGGAGCGGGGGCACCGGGAGGCGCTCGATGCCCATGCTCTGGTTCACGCCGACAAGGTGAAGGAGCTGGAGGTGCAGCGGGACGGGCTGAAGGACTAGGCCCTGAAATTGTCCTAGGAGAAGGACACGCTCAACGGCGCCCTGACGGAGGGGTGGGGCGCGGCCATCGGCAGGGATGGGGAGCTCTCCGAGGCCAACAAGTCCATCAAGGACCTCACGCTGAAGCTGGAGGGCCTCGAGGGGATGCTCACGGAGGCCAAAGCCTGGGAGGGGACCCTGGCCAAGAAGCTGGAGACCGAGAAGCAGCTGCAGAAGAACGAGGCTGCCGAGCATAAGGATTTCAAGGAGGGCGTGAAACGCTGGATCGGCCATCTTGAGGATGTCGCCGGCAGGATCACCGCGCAGCTGGCCGCTATGGGGATGCCAAACATGAGGTATGCCCCAGAGCGCAGCGGACCACCAACGCCAAGCTGACCTTGTTCTTTGTGTGTGTTCTCGGGGCCCTGGAGTAGCTTCACGCCAACCGGGCGGCCTCGCTAGCCGACGAGGCCCGGAGGCTTTGCCAGGGCGCCATGAGCAAGGTACTCACCAAGGTGGCATACTGGTACCCCGACCTCGACTTTGACGCCGCGCTGGAGAGCTTGCCGGAGGGTACTGACCTCGCGCCACTCAGGGAGTGCATCAAGCCCGTCATCAGCGGTGTTGGCGGAATTCTGAGGGTGGAGGGCCAGCGCCGGGATTAGCCACCCCATTTCTTATCATCGCTGCAGGTTCATGGCCAAGACCATTTCTATCTTTAGTTAGAACCGCAGCAACAATTTGATGTAATATAACTCTGCAGTACTCTTGATATTATGCATGTTATTTTCCTGTTTGATTTTCCCTTGTATGTCCAACCTACATAACTGGGTAGGCCTACAGGCGCGTAAACCCAGGGCGGCGTCTTGGGGACGGATCCCCATTGGCCTGCCGGGTGTGCTTGCTGCTGGGAGAACCACCTTACCACCCTTAGCGTGGCCGCCCGAACTGTCGAGCTTGACTCGAGTCAGAATCGAGAGCGTTGCCACGTGCGGAAGGCTACCCTGCCACTCTCGACGCGGCCGCTTGAGCTGTTGAGCGGACTCGAAACAGAACAAGGGCATTGCCAATTGCGGGAGGGCCCCTTCACGTGCAGGTTTTTCATACGCGGGCAAGATCTCCAAGGACGATAACCTTATGTATAAAAGGAAATAACTCAAGGCTCTGAATGACTTAGCTTTTCTGTTGCCGCACTGGCGTCCTTCGCGTTCGTAGGTGGCGCCCTTTTTCCTTCTTGGGAGCCATGGCGATGAAGAACTGCTAGGCCAACTACTAGACCAGATTCTCACAATTGCTCCCCCTACCTGGCGCGCCAAAGATGTCGGTGGGAAACGACACCTATGGGATTACAAGAATCCCTACTACGGTTGTCCGGGCGCAGGGTTGCAAGAAGAGCAGGAGTAGTAATCAGCACAAGGATCGTTTACCCAGGTTCGGGCCGCGAGGATGCGTAATACCCTAGTCCTTCTTTGGTTGCTGTATTTCAGAGAGTTCTTGAGCTCTCGAACTAGCTATGGTGGATGCGTGGTTTCCAGGAGCCGAATCCCTCTCCAGTACGCCATGGGCCTCCTTTTATAGTCGAAAGGGGCTGCCACAATGGCACACAGGAGGTGGAAAGGCCTATAGTGCTATGAGCTTATCGCTCGTATTACAGGACAAGACGCATTTAATGCGTAGCTTAGGTGTCCCCTTGCTTTATCAGGGACGAGAACGAGGCCCATCCCGTCCGTCGCCGCTCCTCCTCGCTTCGACACGCGCCCTGGCCAGCGACGCATGCGGCGCCATGTAGGCAAGCAGGCAGCTGAGGTGGCGCGGTGGTAGGGTCTTCACAAAGATCTGCATGCCACCACGCATGCGTGTGCTGAGTTGGCTTGGAAGCTGCATGTTGCCACGCAGGTGCCAGCCCAGCTGGTTGGGCTGGCAGCTGCATGCGAACGGCGGTGGAGACTTGGTTGGTGCGACCCTGGCAGTGGCCCCGCTGACGCCCTTGGTGAGGGCCTTGCCGGGTGGCCCAGCAAGGGTCTTGCCATGGCGCGCCGTCGTCCCCAGCAAGGATCTTGCCGGGAGTCTTGTGGCTTTCCTCGGCAAGGATCTTGCCGAGGATCATTGTCTTCCAATCCTCATCTGATCTTGAACATTCCTTGTCTTCACAAAGATCTGCATACCACCACGGAGGTGCCTCCCGAGCCCGGGCCCAACGTAGTTGATGGTGTTGGAAACCGTGGGCTCAAGGGTGGCGCATTCCGCTGGTGGGGGCGAGCCGCCCCGGCAAGGGTCTTGCCAGGGCCGCAGAGGCTGCCCCCGGTAAGGGTCTTGTTGGGGGAACCCGCTCCGCCCCTCTGCTTCCTTGTATTCTTGGCCTTGGCTGAAGGAAATATGCCCTAGAGGCAATAATAAAGTTATTATTTATTTCCTTATATCATGATAAATGTTTATTATTCATGCTAGAATTGTATTAACCGGAAACATAATACATGTGTGAATACATAGACAAACAGAGTGTCACTAGTATGCCTCTACTTGACTAGCTGGTTAATCAAAGATGGTTATGTTTCCTAACCATGGGCAAAGAGTTGTTATTTGATTAACAAGGTCACATCATTAGTTGAATGATCTGATTGACATGACCCATTCCATTAGCTTAGCACCCGATCGTTTAGTATGTTGTTGTTGCTATTCTTCATGACTTATACATGTTCCTATGACTATGAGATTATGCAACTCCCGTTTACCGGAGGAACACTTTGGGTACTACCAAACGTCACAACGTAACTGGGTGATTATAAAGGAGTACTACAGGTGTCTCCAAAGGTAGATGTTGGGTTGGCGTATTTCGAGATTAGGATTTGTCACTCCGATTGTCGGAGAGGTATCTCTGGGCCCTCTCGGTAATACACATCACATAAGCCTTGCAAGCATTGTGACTAATGAGTTAGTTGCGAGATGATGTATTACGGAACGAGTAAAGAGACTTGCCAGTAACGAGATTGAACTAGGTATTGGATACCGACGATCGAATCTCGGGCAAGTAGTATACCGATGACAAAGGGAACAACGTATGTTGTTATGCGGTCTGACCAATAAAGATCTTCGTAGAATATGTAGGAGCCAATATGGGCATCCAGGTCCCGCTATTGGTTATTGACCGGAGATGTGTCTCAGTCATGTATACATTGTTCTCGAACCGTAGGGTCCGCACGCTTAACGTTACGATGACAGTTATTATGAGTTTATGCATTTTGATGTACCGAAGTTAGTTCGGAGTCCCGGATGTGATCACGGACATGACGAGGAGTCTCGAAATGGTCGAGACATAAAGATTGATATATTGGATGACTATATTCGGACACCGGAAGTGTTCCGGGTGATTTCGGAGAAAACCGGAGAGCCGGAGGGTTATCGGAACCGTACCGGGAGAAGTAATGGGCCTTATGGGCTTTAGTGGAGAGATAGAAGGGCTGCCAGAGGTGGACCGCGCGCCACCTCCTCCCTGGTCCGAATTGGACTAGGGGAGGGGGGCGGCGTCCCCCCTTTCCTTCTCCTACTCCACCTCTTTCCCCCTCCTAGTAGGAGTCCTACTCCTACTAGGAGGAGGACTCCTCCTTGGCGCGCCACACCTGGCTGGCCGGCCTCCTCCCCTTGCTCCTTTATATACGGGGGCAGGGGGCACCCCAAGACACACAAGTTGATCCACGTGATCGTTCCTTAGCCGTGTGCGGTGCCCCCTGCCACCATATTCCACCTCGATCATATCGTTGTAGTGCTTAGGCGAAGCCCTGCGTCGGTAGAACATCAAGATCGTCATCACGCCATCGTGCTGACGGAACTCCTCCCCGAAGCTTTGCTGGATCGGAGCCCGGGGATCGTCATCGAGCTGTACGTGTGCTAAGAACTCGGAGGTGCCGGAGTAACGGTGCTTGGATCGGTCGGATCGGGAAGAAGACGTACGACTACTTCCTCTACGTTGTGTCAACGCTTCCGTTGCGATCTACAAGGGTACGTAGATCAGACTCTCCCGCTCATTGCTATGCATCACCATGATCTTGCGTGTGCGTAGGAAAATTTTGAAATTACTATGTTCCCCAACATTGGCGTCATCTTGCTTGTCTTGTGCTTCGGCTTCTCTCCGGCTTCCCTCCCTTGCCCTGCTTCGTGTGGTTGTGGCGCGTGGCTCTGACTACCCGCGCATAAGTAAAGGGGTACAAAGGTGTGCCCCTACTTTTGTACACCGACAATCTTCCATATAACTAATATACAAACAAAAATGCAGAAAAGGTACACGGTCATGAAACACTTTATTGTGTAATTTCATTTATATTATGGGAGTTCATTCATCTACCATATAAGACTTTATTAGGTTTCCTAGAGGACTCCCAAAAAATCAAGCCAAGCATGTATTTTTCTCAAAAAAAAACCAAGCATGTATGGCCTACCTCAAAGCAAGATCGTATACATGGAGTGTCCCAACAAATCAAGTCAAGCATGTACGTGCTCTTGCGGCGGCACCGTTGCCGTGCAGCTGTGCATGTAGTACTGATTAGAGGACTCCAGATTAGATGTCAACATCCTGCGGCCACGCTAGCTCGCGATGGGAAAGGCCAGCATGCAGTCCCGCATGGGAAGCCATCCAGTCCAGGCTGCACGTCTTCCTCAAGGCAGTTGAGTATGAAACTTGTAAGTTGAGGATGACATGAAGAGGACGGCGCTAGGGTTTCTAGAGCAGGCTTATGTTTCTTTATGGAACAGATCTTCATGGGAGATATTATTTTCCATCACACGTGGAAGAGTTTGGTACAAAACATAATTAGTTACCCTACATTGTTTTTTTCTTAGATTGCAAGGATTACATCGCTTGATCTGCACCTTTATAACTCGGTCCCATCAGATGGACGGCCGGTAATTTCTAAGTAACGTGGTAATTTCTGGGGAGTCTGTAATTATTATAGGTATAGATAGATATAGATAGATTTTCTAACCTAGACAAGTTATCTACTACGGGATTCTCAGCTCCTTTCCTATCAGCAATATGTAAATCAAATTCTTATAGCAAGAGAACCCACCTAATGAGTCTAAGTTTAGCATCTTTATTTTCCATAAGATATTTTATAGCAGCATGATCAGTGTGAACAATTACTTTGGAATCAACAATATAAGATTTGAATTTATCACAAGCAAACACAACTGCTAAAAATTCGTTTTCAGTAGTAGCATAATTTCTTTGGGCACTGTCTAGAGTTTTACTAGCATAATGAATAACATTTAATTTTTTATCAACTCTTTGTCCTAAAATAGCACCAACATCATAATCACTAGCATCACACATAATTTCAAAGGGCAAGTTCCAATCAGGTGGTTGAACAATAGGTGTAGAAGTTAAGTTTGTCTTAAGTGTTTCAAAGGCTTCTATGCAATCATCATAAAAAAAGGAACATCCTTTTGTAAATGATTAGTAAGAGGCCTAGAAATTTTAGAGAAGTCTTTAATAAACCTGCTATAGAAACCAGCATGACTAAGGAAACTGCGAATACCTTTAATATCTTTAGGACATGGCATTTTCTCAATTGCATCAACTTTAGCTTTATCCACCTCAATACCTCGTTCGGAAATTTTATGTCCCAAGACAATGCCTTCATTAAGCATAAAGTGACACTTCTCCCAATTCAAGACAAGATTAGTTTGTTCACATCTCTGCAAAACTCGATCAAGGTTGCTTAAGCAATAATCAAAAGAAGTTCTGTAAACGGCAAAAACATCCATGAAAACCATCAACAATCTTTTCACAAAAATTAGAGAATATAGCAGTCATACATCTTTGAAATGTAGCAGGTGCATTGCATAAACCAAAAGGCATACATCTATAAGCATAGGTTCCAAAGGGACAAGTAAAGGTGGTTTTCTCTTGATCAGGTTGTGAAACAGGTATTTGAGAGAAACTAGAATATCCATCAAGAAAACAGAAGTGTGTGTGCTTAGATAATCTTTCTAGCATTTGATGAATGAAAGGCAGAGGGTAATGATCTTTTCTAGTAGATTTATTTAATTTTCTAAAATTAATTACCATTCTATAACCAGTAACAATTCTCTATGGGATAAGTTCATTTTTATCATTAGGAAGAACAGTAATACCTCCCTTTTTAGGGACACAATGAACATGACTTACCCATCTACTATCAGCTATGGGATATATTATACCTGCTTCCAGAAGCTTTAGTATTTCAGTTCTTACCACTTCTTTCATCTTAGGATTCAATCATCGTTGATGATCGACAACAGGTTTAGCATCAGGTTCCAGATTAACCTTGTGCTGACAAAGAGTGGGACTAATGCCCTTAAGATCAGCAAGATTATATCCAATAGCAGCACAGTGCTTCCTTAGAATTTTTAATAATCTCTCTTCTTCATGTTCTGAAAGTTTAGCACTAATAATAATAGGGTATATCTTTTTCTCATCAAGATAAGCATACTTGAAAGTGTCAGGCAATTGCTTTAATTCAAATGCAGGATCACCTTTAGGTGGAGGAGGACCTCCTAGAGTTTCAATAGGCAAATTGTGTTTAAGGAGAGGTTGTTGTGCAAGGAATAATTTATCTATTTCATTTCTTTCATGCAAGTGCATAACATTTTCATGGTCTAGCAAATATTTTTCTAGTAGATCAGTAGGAGGCATGGCAATAGAAGCAAGACCAATTATTTCATCCTTACTAGGTAATTCTTTATTACGAGGTTGTCTATGAAACTTAGAGAAATTAAATTCATGAGACACATCACCAAAACTAACACTGACAGTTTCTTTTTCACAATCTATCTTAGCATTGATAGTGTTCAAGAAAGTCTACCAAAGATAATGGGACAAAAGTCATCTTGTGAGGAACCAAGCACTAGAAAATCAGTAGGGTATTTTATTTTCCCACACAAGACTTCAACATCTCTAACAATCCTAAGTGGTGTGATGGTATCTCTATTAGCAAGTTTAATAGTAACATATATGTCTTCTATTTCAGCGGGTGCTATGTCATTCATAATTTCTTGGTATAAAGTAAAAGGAATAGCACTCACACTAGCACCCAAGTCACACAAATCATGATCTCAATGATCTCCAATTTTAACTGAGACAACAGGAATGCCAACTACATGTCTATGTTTATCGTTTTCATCTGGTTTGGCAATTCTAGTAGCTTCATCACAGAAGTAAATAACATGCCCATCAATATTTCCAACCAAGAGATCTTTAACCATAGCAACACTAGGCTCTACTTTAATTTTTTCAGAGGGTTTATGTGCTTTAATATTACTTTTGTGAACCACAGTTGATACCTTAGCATGTTCCTTTATCCTAACAGGGAAAGGTGGTTTTTCAATATAAGCAATAGGCACAACTGGATCAACATTGTAAATGATAGTCTCATCTTTGGCTATAACCGGTTCTTTAATTTCTTCTTTAATAGGGGGGTGATATCCAAACCACTTCTCCTTAGGGATATCAACATGAGTAGCAAATGATTCACAAGCAAAGGTACTATATATCTCAGAGTCAAGTCCATATTTAGTGCTAAACTTGTGAAAGGAATCGGTATTCATAAAAGATTTAACACAGTCAAACTCAAGCTTAATACCTGACTCCTTACCTTCTTCGAGTTCCCAATCTTCAGGGTTGCGTTTAATTCTTTCCAAAAGATCCCACTTGAATTCAATAGTCTTCTTCATAAAAGAACCAGTACAAGAAGTATCGAGCATGGATTGATCATCACGAGAAAGCCGAGCATAAAAATTCTAAATAATAATTTCTCTCGAGAGCTCATGATTGGGGCATGAATATGGCATTGACTTAAGCCTCCCCCAAGCTAGAGTGATACTTTCTCCTTCACAAGGCCAAAAATTATATATATAATTCCAATCATGATGAACTAGATGCATAGGATAAAACTTTTGGTGAAATCCCAATTTCAATCGATTCCAGTTCCAAGATCCAATATCATCGCATAGCCTATACCATGTCAATGCTTTTCCCTTCAAAGATAAAGGGAAAACCTTCTTCTTTACTTCATCTCCAGGTAAACCTGCAAGCTTAAATAATCTAGAAATTCCATCCACATATATCAAATGCATATCAGGATGTTTAGTTCCATCCCTGCATAAGGATTAGCTAGTAGTTGCTCTATCATACCCGAAGGAATTTCATAGCTAATATTATCAGTAGGTGCAGTAGGTTGAGGGGCAACTCTTTGTGTTTCCGTTCGAGGTGAAGATACCCCGGAAAAACCCCTCAAAGGATTGTTTTCAATAGTAACAAGTGACAATAAGTTTCAGCATGTAATATAATTTTGTCCTTACCGACTTCCCCTTACCAAGAGTGCTTCACTCCTCGGCAACTGCGCTAGAAAAGAGTCTTGATGACCCACAAGTATAGGGGATCAATCGTAGTCCTTTCGATAAGTAGTCGAACCCAACAAGGAGAAGAAAAATCAAGCGGTTTTCAGCAAGGTAATTTCTGCAAGCACTGAAATTGTCGGTAACAGGTAGTTTGATAGGAAGATAATTTGTAACAAGCAAGTAATGATAATGGTAAATAAAGTGCAACAAGGTAGCCCAATACTTTTGTGGCAAAGGATAGGCCAAAACGGTGTCTTATAATAAGCAAAGTGTTCTTGAAGGCACGGGAATTTCATCTAGTCACTTTCATCATGCTAGTTTGATTCGCGTTCGCTACTTTGATAATTTGATATGTGTGTCGACATGTGCTTGGGTGTTGTTCTTACTTGAAAAAACCTCCCACTTATGATTAACCCCCTCGCAAGCATCCGCAACTACGAGAAAAGTATTAAGATAGAATCTAACCATAGCATTAAACATATGGATCCAAATCAGTCCCTTACGGAATAGCACATAAACTAGGGTTTAAGCTTCTGTCACTCTAGCAACCCATCATCTAATAACTACTACACAATGCATTCCCTTAGGCCCAAACATGGTGAAGTGTCATGTAGTCGACGTTCACATAACACCACTAAGGGAATCACAATATACGTATCATCAAAATATCAGACACATATCAACTTCACATGATTACTTGCAACATGACTTCTCCCGTGACCTCAAGCAAAAGTAACTACTCACAAATGATATTCATGCTCAAGATCAAAGGGGTATTATATAGAATAATGGATCTGAACATATACTCTTCCACCAAATAAACCATATAGGAATCAACTACAAGATGTAATCAACACTACTAGTCACCCACAGGTACAAATCTGAGGTTTTGGTGCAAAGATTGAACACAAGAGATGAACTAGGGTTTTAAGATGAGATGGTGGTGTTGATGAAGATTGGCCTCCCAAAGATGAGAGGGTTGTTGGTGATGATGATGGCTTTGATTTCCCCGTCCGGGAGGGAAGTTCCCTCGGCGGAATCGCTCCACCGGAGGGCAAAAGTGCTCCTGTCCAAGTTCTGCTTTGAGACGGCGGTGCTCCGTCCCGAAAGTTCTCTCCTTATTTTTTTCTAGGTCAAAAGACCTTATATACCAGAAGATGGGTTGGGCTGCCCACAACCCACTAGGGCGCGCCCTGGTGTCTTGTGGGCACCAGGTGGCCCTGCTCCGGTAGTTATTTGCTCCAGCATTTTTTATATATTCCAAAGTAATTCTCCGTAAAATTTCTGCTCATTTGGAGATGTACAGAATAGGTATCTCTGACATAGCATTTTTAGGTCCAGAATTTTAGTTGCCGGTATTCTCCCTCTTTGTGTAAACCTTACATATTATAAGAGAAAAGGCCTTAGAATTACTCCATAAAGTTTTATTGTGCATAAAAACATTATAAATAACTGTATGAAAACATGATGCAAAACAGACGTATCAGAGATATGCGTCAACCAACTTGTCTCCGGTCACACTCAGAACGGCTCCCACAAAGATGATGGTTGCTTCCCTAAACGCCTACTCCTTTTTAGGATCAATCGTTCCATTGGGAACCGCACCACCGACCCAGTACATGTTCATAGTTGTGAGCCACAAGGTGGTCTTTGTCTGTCAACTCTTAAAATGTGTTCCCGTAAACGGGACCGGCTTCAATATTGCAGTAAAGCCTTGAATCAAAAAGTGCCTAAAATAAGGTTTTTGGATTGCTGGAAATATTAGCACTTCTTCGATTAATATAATCCATGAGTAAGCAATAAACATGTCATCCACGGTATGGAGCTCATACCAATACCTAAACATGTGAGCAAGGATATGGTATAGAGTCGGGTCGTCTATGAACAGAACATATACGGCTAGCACATGAACGAGCAAGTAGGGGACAAATGAATCATACCCTCTCATATGCCAGGCTAAGGCCGCAGCGGACGTAACGGCTTCAGCCTCTTCCGTGACCTTCTTCTTGGCGCCGACGGCGTTGGTCATGGAGTCAATGTAGGGGAAGTAGTTGAAGTACAGGGAGACGGAGATGGGGACTGATCTGGAGCAATCGCACCGAGATGCTCCCCAAAAATCTTATCGTCTTCTCCCAGGCAAGATCTCGAACACTAGTGCAGAACCGGGCTTTAGCACCGGCTCCTAAGGCCCTTTAGTGATGGTTTAGCAACCGGCACTAAAGGGTGGGGACTAAACCCCCCCCCCCTTTAGTACCGGTTCAACACGAACCGCCACTAAAGGGCCACCACGTGGCACGAGCCAGCGCCGAGGGCAGGGAGACCATTAGTACCGGTTGGTAACACCAACCAGTACTAAAAGGTTTAGGGGTTTTGGTTTAATTATTTTTTTTCCTTTAATTTTGTGTTTTACATTTAATTTTTTTCATTTGCTGGTATTTTACGATACTACATATTCTACACGTTATGCATATATATAAATAGAATTTCTCATAGAACCGATCATATATATGGGGAGCAACCAGTACTATGCCTGGGAGAAGACGATATATATATATGTGAATGGGGAGCAACCAGTACTAAAACGTTATGCATATATATATCATCGAATGTCTCGCACCACCATTCACATACACACACACACACACACACATATATATATATATATATATACAATTTGGTATATACAAATACGGGCGAGGTATATTTATGTACAGTAGCAATTTAGAGATTGTTTTTACATTATAATGAGTTATTAAATCACTAGGTGAAAGAACCGCGGATTAGTTTCAAGTGGATATGGATCCTAAGTGATCAAGTCATGGATTATCACGATAATCCATTACTTGATCACGTAGGATCCATCCACTTGAAACTAATCTGTGATTCCTTCACCCAATGATATAATAACTCATCATCATCATCGTCATCATATTAATGTAAAAACTCTTGCATCATATCATCACCAACAACACTAGCTAATAATCATCATACTCATTACTACTATTTAATCATCATAGTCATTACCGCTATCTAATCACCACCAAAACTAGCTAATAATAATCATCATAGTCATTACCACCAACACTAGATATTTAATCATCACAGTCATAGTGTAACACATCATCATCATCAAACTCATTCTAGCTAGCTAATAACTCCTGCTGCTCTCTCTCTCTCTCTCAGGTAAAATAGCATAGAACATGTGTAGCACTCCTGATTCATCATATTGGAGCATGCAGATGAACTTGACTCCTAATTGTGGGATGCGCTTCTGATTGCTTCCCCCTAGTACTTCTCTGCGATCCTTCACAATTTTGCTCCAGTCTTTCACTACTAAGACTTGCTCGGTTTTAGAAATCCTGAATGCACTCATGTGCAATGTAGGATGTCTTGGCCGTAAGCTAAACATTGCCATGCGACCTTTAGTCTCGATCCAATGAGGCACAACTATGATCGGGAGTCCCTGTTGAAGAACATCGTAGTAACATACTTAGCAATGAAGTTTAGCTTAAAAATAATGTATGCAAAAGATGCACTAAGGACCAATAGTAAAAATCTTACCATCTTTCCTAAATAGATGTGACCGTAGTTCAATACGAACACTATTGGTCACACATTTTGAGTACTAAGATTTTCAAGTCCAGGAAAATAATTTGTCTTGATAGCATCAAGATCCTCAAGCCATGAAACATACTGACTTATCTTCTCGTAGTTTAATTCAGCCCGGGGACAGTGGTAGGTCATGTCTACCAAGCGTCGGACATGTTTGCTTGAATGGGAATAAGTTGTCAATAGAAATTAGTTGTCAACTATTTTTGAATAAACAATATCGAAGACATAAATATGGTTGAGAAACTCACATAATGGTAGAACTGGAGGCGTCTGCACATCGATCCAGATGTCAATATTACCTTCAATATCATCTTCCGGACGAATATCAAAGGTGATAAGCATATCAGGCTCAAATGCATAAGCCTTGCATAGTATTCTCCAATTTTTGCATTCAAAATAGGTGTAGGTGTCTGCATTGTATAATTTTGCGTCAAAAGTATAACCATGCTCGGTCCTCAAGTGAACTCTCTTAACCTCCATAGTTTCCATAGGACTGAAACCAATCTTATCCAAGCCAAAAATTCTTGCATGGCAGGGGATAAGCTAGTGGAATAGTAAAAAAATTAAAATTATAAGTTTAAGCAAACGAAGCAGAAGTCATGCGTAATTACGAAAAAAAGACTTGTCGTTGTGACTTACTGTATCCACTTCGAAGGTCTCATCCAGCTTGATGCTGAAGCACCTACCATCAACTAGGAAATTTCTGTCGCACAGGTCGTACTCGTCTTTGCAATATTCGCACATACCGAAATCCTTTTCGTCGTCAGACATTTCCATGTTCATAGTTGAAACATTAATTGAAAATTGATCGAAGGCAACTACCAGGAAACTCAACACACAAATCACGTACTATTACTCAATATGCAACGGGTTGACTTTAGGCCGGAATGGAAATGAATCAACACTCCGGCAAAACATAGGTCACTCGGAAATGAATCAACACTTTGTACATGAGCATAAACTGGTGCTCATTGCATTTCAATGGTTCAATACTGACAAAAACATTTCAATATATCTTATAATCCAAACATTTCATTTGGTTAAGAAGTATAACTAAATACCCTAGTTCTACTCTACAAAGCCTGCATATTCCACCGAGTCAATTTTAATTAATTAGATCATTCAACTAAAAACTTACTAAAAATAAACTAGTTATATTAATTTTCTTACTAAAAATAAAACTACTTCTATAGTAAACTTTTAATTAGATCATCAAATCTCATATACCTAAATTTTCTTACTAAAAATAAACTAGTTCTAATAATTCAACTAGTTCAACTAAGCACTTACTATAAATAAAAATAATTAATTTTCTTACTAATTCAACTAAGCACTTACTAATTCAACTAAGAACTTATTAATTTTCTTAGTAATTCAACTAAGCACTTACTAATTGAAATCTCAAATAGAATTTTAACTAGTTGCAACTTTTTTGTGTTGCGAACGGGTCGACGGCGAGGATGCGGTCCGGCATCGTTGACGTCGAGAACAAATACTATATGCAAATGTAAAAAAAATTAAATGATTGGATTGTGATTTCCTATATGCAAATTCCATATGCAAATGTGACATAACATATGATATCTAGCTAGCTAGCTAATTCATCTAAAATTAATATATCTAGCTAATTCATTTAACATTTTACAAAAGTATAAAAAACTAATTCATCTAGCATTAATATATCTAATTCATCTATAACTAAAAGTATAAAAAACTAACTCATCTAACATTAATATCTAGCTAATTCATCTAACATTTGACATTAATATCTAACATTTCTATCTAATTCATCTAACATTTGACATTAATATCTAACATTTCTATCTAATTCATCTAACAATTTGACATTAATCTAACATTTATATAAACTAAAGGTATAAAAAAACTAAAAAAACTAAAAACAGAAAATAATTAAGACAAATCTGTCTTTGTGTGTGTGTGTGTACTTTGTGTGTGCAGGCGGCCATGGCGCGGCAGGGGCCGTCTTACAGCGGGGCGCCGGCCGGCGATGCGAGGCAACGGGATCGGCGACGGGGGGTGGCGACGGGCTGGGGCGGCGACGGGGACGGGCCGAGGGCGGCGCGCGGCGACGGGGACGAGGGCGGCGCGCGGCGATGGGGACGGTGGCGACGATCGTGTGCGACGGGGGCGGCGACGGGGTGGCGACGGGGACGGCGACGGGGTGGCGATGGGGACGGGCGACGGCGACGATCGAGGTTGAAGCAGAGGAAGAAGACAAGAAAACTGAAAATTTTGTAAGTGTTGTATATATAGGTCGGACCTTTTAGTACCGGTTGGAGCCACCAACCGGTACTAAAGGTCAAATTTGGCCAGGCCAAGCGGCGGGAAGCGACCACCTTTAGTATCGGGTCGTGGCTGCAACCGGTACCAAAGACCCCCCCCCCCCTTAGTACCGGTTGGAGCCATCAACCGGTACTAATGGTTGTGCGCTGGCCTAGGTGCGGTGCACAAAGTTTAGTCCCACCTCGCCGAGTGAAGGGTAACCGCACTGATTTATAAACCCAGCCGCAGTTGCTCCTTCGAACTCCTCTCTAAAGCAGGCCTTCTGGGCCTACCTGTGTTGCGTTGCCCTGTTGGGCCTACTGGTCTTGCGGGCCTGCATCCTGGCCCAACTACAGGTTGGGTTTCTAGTCGTATGCAGGCTGTTGTGGCCCAGTAGGCGGGCTTTTTTATTTAGTTTTTTATTTTCTGCTTTATTTATTTTCTCTTATTTATTTCTGAGTTTTTTTTGTTGTATTTATAATTTATTTGTGAATATTTTTGCTTTAGGTATAAAAAATTACAAACTTTCTGTTAGTGCCTGTAGTTTTCAAATTTGAATAGTTTAAATTTGTCTGCTTCATTTATTCCCTTTTATTTATTTCTGAGTTGTTTTTTATTGTACACGAAAGAAGATTGTCCATTTTTTACACGAAATGCATTCAGTTTTTGCCGTAACCCTCTCAACTTTTTAGCACATGCTATGTGGGTCAGATGATGATACCATGCCAACTTTCAACCTTTTCAGAGTTTATTTGTAGTGCTTTTCAATTTCAGGGTCATTTAGCTCAAAAATCAGTAAATGCATGAAAAAATAGCAAATGATGTCAAAAAGGGTTGAAAGTTGATGACATGGCTTTGAATGGTGCATACTGAACGCAAAAAAAGTCTGGAGTTGTAAAGTTAAAAAATGAATTGCCTCTGTAACAGACGAGTTTTCGTCTGAAACCTTGATACTTCGAAAGAGATTGTTCATTTTGTACACGATGTGCATCCACTTTTTGCCATAACCCTCTCAACTTTTTAGCAGATGCTATATGGGTCAAATGATGATACCATGCCTACTTTCAACATTTTCAAAGTTCATTTGTAGTGCTTTTCAATTTTAGGGTCATTTAGCTCAAAAAACAGTAAATGCATGAAAAATAGCAAATGATGTCAGAAAGGGTTGAAAGTTGATGACGTGGCTTCGCCTGGCGCATACTGAACGTACAAAAAGTCTAGAGTTGTGATAACTTAAAAAATGAAATGCCTTTGTAACGGACGAGTTTTCATCTGAAACCTTGATACTTCGAAAGAGATTGTTCATTTTGTACATGAAGTGCATCCAGTTTTTGTCGTAACCCTCTCAACCTTTTAACACATGCTATGTGGGTTAGATGATGAGACCATGCCAACTTTCAACCTTTTCAGATTTCATTTGTAGTGCTTTTCAATTTTAGGGTCATTTAGCTCAAAAATCAGTAAATGCATGAAAA
This sequence comes from Triticum monococcum, assembly GCA_034509565.1. Taxonomy (NCBI): domain Eukaryota; kingdom Viridiplantae; phylum Streptophyta; class Magnoliopsida; order Poales; family Poaceae; genus Triticum; species Triticum monococcum. Next base: position 743,482,019 of record CM067843.1, on the reverse strand, counting down.
ATACTAAATGAAGTCACAAAGGGTCGAAAGTTGACGACATGGCCTCGAATGGCACATACTGAACGCACAAAAAGTCTGGAGTTGAAATAAGTTAAAAGATGAAATGCCTTTGTAACAAACGAGTTTTCGTTTGAAACCCTGATACTTCAAAAGAGATTGTCCATTTTATACACGAAGTGCATCCAGTTTTTGCCGTAACCGTGTCAACTTTTTAGCACATGATATGTGGGTTAGATGATGATACCATGCCGACTTTCAACATTTTCAGACTTCATTTGTAGTGCTTTTCAATTTCAGGGTCATTTAGTTCAAAAAATCAGTAAATCATGAAAAATACTAAATGAAGTCAGAAATGGTTGAAAGTTGATGATGTGGCTTCGAATGGCGCATACTGAACGCACAAAAAGTCTAGAGTTGAAATAATTTAAGAAATGAAATTCCTTTTTAACAGACGAGTTTTCGTTTGAAACCCTGATACTTCGAAAGAGATTGTCCATTTTCTACACGAAGTGCATCCAGTTTTTGCCATAACCTTGTCAACTTTTTAGCACATGCTATGTGGGTCATATGATGATTCCATGCCAACTTTCAACCTTTTTAGATTTCATTGATAGTGTTTTTCAATTTCAGGGTCATTTAGCTCAAACAATTCAGTAAATGCATGAAAATAGCAAATGATGTCAGAAAGGGTTGAAAGTTCATGACGTGGCTTTGAATGGTGCATACTGAACGCACAAAAAGTTTGGAGTCTTAATAAGTTAAAAAATGAATTGCCTTTGTAACAGATGAGTTTTCGTCCGAAACCCTGATACTTCGAAAGAGATTGTCCATTTTGTACACAAAGTGCATCCAGTTTTTGTCGTAACCCTCTCAACTTTTTTGCACGTGCTATGTGGGTCAGATGATGATACCATGCCAACTTTCAACCTTTTCAGGTTCATTCAGGGTCATTTAGCTCAAAAAAATTAGTAAATGCATGAAAAATAGTAAATGGTGTCAGAAAGGGTTGAAAGTTGATGACGTGGCTTCAAATGGTGCATACTGAATGCACAAAAAAGTCTGGAGTTGTAATAAGTTAAAAAATGAATTGCCTTTGTAACAAATGAGTTTTCGTCCGAAACTCGGATACTTTGAAAGAGATTGTCAATTTTGTACACGAAGTGCATCCAGTTTTTGCCGTAATCCTCTCAACTTTTTAGCACATGCTATGTGGGTCAGATGATGAGACTATGCAACTTTCAACCTTTTCAGAGTTCATTTGTAGTGCTTTTCAATGTCAAGGTGATTTAGCTCAAAAAATTAGTAAATGCATGAAAAATACTAAATGAAGTTAGAAAGGGTTGAAAATTGATGACGTGGCTTTGAATGGCGCATACTGAACGCACAAAAAGTATGGAGTTGAAATAAGTTAAAAATGAAATGCCTTTGTAACAGACGAGTTTTCGTCTGAAACCCTGATACTTCGAAAGAGATTGTCCATTTTATACATGAAGTGCATCCAGTTTTTGTCATAACCCTCTCAACTTTTTAGCACATGCTATGTGCGTCAGATGATGATACCATGCCAACTTTCAACCTTTTCAGAGTTTATTTGTAGCGCTTTTCAATTTCAGGGTCATTTAGATAAAAAAAACAGTAAATGCATGAAAAATAGCAAATGATGTCAGAAAGGGTTGAAATTTGATGATGTGGCTTTAAATGGTGCATACTGAACGCACAAAAAGTATGGAGTTGTAATAAGTTCAAAAAAATGAATTGCCTTTGTAACAGACGAGTTTTCGTCTGAAACCCTGATACTTCGAAAGAGATTGTCCATTTTGTACACGATGTGTATCCATTTTTTGCCGTAACCCTCTCAAATTTTTAGCACATGCTATGTGGGTCAGATGATGATACCATGCCTACTTTCAACCTCTTAGAGTTCATTTGTAGTGCTTTTCAATTTGAGGGTCATTTAGCTCCAAAAAATCAGTAAATGCATGAAAAATAGCAAATGATGTGAGAATGGGTTGAAAGTTGATGACGTGGCTTCGACTGGCGCATATTGAACGCACAAAAGGTCTGGAGGTGAAATAAGTTAAAAAATGAAATGCCTTTGTAACAGACGAGTTTTCGTCTGAAACCCTAATACTTCGAAAGAGATTGTCCATTTTGTACACGAAGTGCATCCAGTTTTTTTCGTAACCCTCTCAACTTTTTAGCACATGCTATGTGGGTGAAATGATGATACCATGCCAACTTTAACCTTTTCAGGGTTCATTTGTAATGCTTTTCAATTTCAGGGTCGTTTAGCTCAAAAAAAATCATTAAATGCATGAAAAATAGCAAATGAAGTCCTTTAGTCGCGGTTGGAGCCACCAACCGGGACTAAAGGCCTTGTCCTGGCGGTGGCTAAAATTTAGTCCCACCTCGTCAAGCGAGAGGGACTTGCGGCGGTTTATAAGCCCTGAGTGCAGAGACGAAGAAAATGAAGGAGAGGCGCAATGCTCACATGCATGTTGCTTAGCTCCAGGCCTTGAGGAAATGATGTAGACTACATGGAGCTATCTGCAGTTTCTCAAGGCCTGGAGCTAACCAAAGTGCAGGTGAGCACTGCGCCTCTCCTTCATTTTTAATAACTTATTTTAACTCCAGACATTTTGTGTGTTCATTATGCACCACTCAAAGGAACATCATCAATGTTCAACCATTTTCTGACTTCATTTGCTATTTTTCATGCATTTAATAATTTTGGACATAATATTTCTTCGCGTTTCAAATGCCGAAACACATAAGTGCCCTAATTAACTATTACAAAGATTCCCTCCGGTTTGTCTGAAGTGGGACTTTCCAAATATATGAGTCTGGTAACTCAGTAGAGAAGAAAGTGATGACAGTGAAGCCGGTGACATCTCTAGTACCGGTTCGTGGTATAAACCGGTACTAAAGGTGTTGGTGGGGGCCCCAGGCTGTCAACAGCCTGCCACGACCTCTTTAGTACCGGTTCGTGGAACGAACCGTTACTAAAGGTTCGCCACGAACCGGTAATAATGAGCGCCGCCCGCCTAGCCGTTGGAACCGGCACTAATGGTCACACTAGTGTTGGTTCTGCTACAAACCGAGACTAATGTGCTTCACATTAGGCCCTTTTCTACTAGTGGAAGGACGGGTTTCCGGAGGAACCTGCTCTGCCGACCAATCATGCATGCGGTCGTCGGGATGGGATCGTCGGACGTAGCACAATGAGAGGAACAGTAGATGATGTCTAGGGTTGCACAAGGAGGGAGTGGGTGTGTTGGTTGTACTGGCCAACGCCACCTTATATAGTCCGTAAGGTAGATGGGCCTGGGCTTAGGCCCACAACCAAGTCCGCAAACAAGCCACAGTCCAACGTTTGGACAGTGGCACTTATGTTAGCAATTAATTAACCATTTCTAACCAACAAAAATAAAGCACACATGTGTGAGCTCGGCTCGTTTCCACAACCCGTGTCATCGGGGCGAGGCAGGTGGTGGAGGAGGAGCTTGCATGTACATCTCTTGTTCTCAAGCTTCCAATGGCATGTGGTAGAGTAACCCTTATAAAGGGGTTCAACTCTTCCTCCACTAGCACTATGGTACCAAACTTCCCACCACTTGCCATACTCGTACATGGGATTAAAGATTAACCAGGAATTGTTGTCTTATATAGTCCGAAACCCATCTATAATTTATTGTGAATTAAATTTTCTTCAATTTCATAGATATATGCATTGGTAGTTTCTTTGACATGCTTCAACTTTTACTATAGCGTGTTTCTTAGAGCATCTCCAACAGGCGCGCTATCTTAGTCGCGCGCTGTAAAAAATGACTATTTTGCGCACGCGCGACCGAAACCAGCGCTCTAGCAGACACACTAAAATCGCGTGTGCAGCAAAGAAGGTTCGGCGTGCTGGGGAAAACGGCATCACGCACGACTTATTTGGTGCGCCCGCTCCCGCGCACTAGACATGGCAATCGGGCGCGCGAATCTCACCAACCTCCAGGCATTGGTGCCACCGCCCGCACCTTCCCCATTCGCTCCGGCGACTCGTCTACTCCTCCCCCGCCTATCCCCGCTCGCCGCCGCTGCTTCCTCCACCTTCTCTCCTTGCTCTTGCCCCTTGAGCGGCGTCGCCACTGCTGACTCCGACGAACAGCGGCCGGTGGCCGTTTGTAGCTCGCCGCCCACAAGGTGTTCGACAAAACGCTTGCAAGGTATATATTGCGAACTTTTATATTTGTAGATGAATTTGGTGCATGTTGTTTGTAGTTTGAAATTAGTTTAAATTCAACTTTGTATATGATTTTATCCCACCATTCTTCCGACGAAGAATTTGATCTTCAAGAGGAGGAGGACATTGTAATGATCCTAGCTATGCACGTCAACAAAAAACCGAAGCACGGTGGTTCGGTTATCGGTCGTCGAAAATTGTGGAGGGATAGGATCGATGCCCACAACAGATTGATGAGGAACTATTTTGTGGAGAATCCCACATACCCCGAGTCCTACGTTCGGTGCCGTTTTAGGATGAGCATCGAGTTATTCAAACACATTGCGGAGAAACTGGCGAGCTATGATCAGTTTTTTTAGCAAAGGAGGAATGCCGCCGGAGAACTCGGGCATAGCACCTTTCAAAAGGTGGCCGCTGCTTTGCGTATGTTGGCATACGGTATTCCGGCGAATCTACTTAATGACCACTTGGCCATGGGTGAGAGTTAATCCATCATGTGTGTCAAGCGCTTTGCAGCCGGAATTGTGCATGTGTTCGGTCCGGAATATTTGAGAGCTCCCAATGCTGAAGACATCGCAAGGCTTTTGGAGATGAACAAAGCTCGCGGGTTCTTAGGTATGCTTGGCTCAGTAGATTGCATGCATTGGAGTTTGAAGAATTATCCTAAGGCATGGCATGGACAATTCCACGGCCAGAAAAAAGGGTTCCACTATAATCCTTGAAGCGCTGGCCGACCAGGAGACTTGGATTTGGCATGCTTTTTTCGGAATGCCTGGATCTTTGAATGGCATCGATGTTCTTAATCGATCACCGCTCATGAATAAGATTGCAAATGGTGAAACTACACCGGTGGAGTTTGTAGCAAATGGCCATATATACAACTATGGCTACTATCTTGCGGGTGTCATCTACCAAAGGTGGCAAACATTTGTGAAGCCGTTGACGGCACCGCAAGGTAAGAAAAATCTTGATTTCCACTATGCTCAGACGGCGGCTAGGAAAGATGTGGAGAGAGCTTTTGGGATTTTGCAAGCCCAATTTGCTATTGTGAGAGGACCTGCTAGATTTTGGGACCAAAAGATCCTTTGGTGCAAGCCCAATTTGCTATTGTGAGAGGACCGGCTAGATTTTGGTATCAAAAAAATCATTTGGTACATCATGAACGCTTGTCTGATCATGCGTAACATGATCATCGAGAATGAGCGTGGGCAAAGATTTAGGCTATTCTCAGTATGAGTTGTTGGGACAACCCGTGTGAGTGCGGAGGAGGGCTGTGAGGGTGGCCTGCTTTATTGCCTCCTATCATGCCATTTGACGTGCCGAAACACATGATGACATTCAAAAGGATCTAGTCGAGGAGTGATGGTCATGGAATGGACGACAAAACTAATTTGATGTTATAAGTTTGTTGTATTGTTGACTATTTGTTACATTGTTCATGAACTATTTGTTATATTGGAAAATAAACTATTGTTTAGAGTTGTAATAAAAATTGGAACTATTTATTGTTGATTTATCTTATATGTGTTTGATCTTGTTTAGTTATATGTTGAATGGAAAATGTTATTTGTGCTAGGCGCGATGTAATTTAGCGCGCCTGCTGCACACCGTGCTACTTCGGCGTTGTAAAAGATTTTTAGCGCGCCGAGTGACCGCGCGTCTGTTTGGAGATGCTCTTAATATGTATATACGCGCTTCTATATTCCAAAACAGTGGCCATATCAATGCTTCAACCGTGAGCATGTAATGCATCTGGTATCTAAGAGCATCTACAACCAAACCTCTCAAACCCGTCTCAAATGTCTGGGCAGACAGACCGGTCACTAACCGATCATGAAATTTCAACCCAATCAGGTCTCTCAAACCGTCCTCAAACGCCCGGGCTGACCAGCACCCCTCATATTCAGCCCAAATATGAGGTGGATATGGAGCGGCACGGGTGCGTTCGGGCACGCCCGTCACGTCGACTTGGCCCAGCCTGGCCCACGCCTGCCCCACAAATATCGTCGTTCGGAAAACACTAGACCGTAGTCAATCCGAACTCCACTTCACTCCCCTCTCCGTCCACTCCACTTTCGATCCCTTCCAAACGCATCCGATGGCCAGTGACCGAAGCAGCGCTGCCTCCGGTGGGGACTCCGGCTCCGACGGCGACTGGTCTAGCCTGCTGCGCGAAGAGGACCCCGACGATGTGGAGGAGCTCGCCCTCCGCATCGCATTGAGGCGTTCGGTCGTCGACCAAGGCGGATCCGGCAGCGACGGATCCGGCAGCGGCGGATCCACTTCATTAGTGCCCGGCGCCCCTCGACGCAACATCGGCGACGTCGCCGGCCCTTCCCGCCTGGCGCGCAGCTCCGGCCACTCGGCTCCGCTCCTCCAGGTACGCCGCCCACCACCAGCACCCTCTACTCCGGAGGTGGTGCCCAGTCACCGCTGGGTCCTCGTGAAGGAAATATGCCATAGAGGCAATAATAAAGTTATTATTTATTTCCTTATATCATGATAGATGTTTATTATTCATGCTAGAATTGTATTAACCGGAAACATAATACATGTGTGAATACATAGACCAACAGAGTGTCACTAGTATGCCTCTACTTGACTAGCTCGTTAATCAAAGATGGTTATGTTTCCTAACCATGAACAAAGAGTTGTTATTTGATTAACGAGGTCACATCATTAGTAGAATGATCTGATTGACATGACCCATTCCATTAGCTTAGCACCCGATCGTTTAGTATGTTGCTATTGCTTTCTTCATGACTTATACATGTTCCTATAACTATGAGATTATGCAGCTCCCGTTTACCGGAGGAACACTTTGGGTACTACCAAACGTCACAACGTAACTGGGTGATTATAAAGCAGTATTACAGGTGTCTCCAATGGTAGATGTTGGGTTGGCGTATTTCGAGATTAGGGTTTGTCACTCCGATTGTCGGAGAGGTATCTCTGGGCCCTCTCGGTAATGCACATCACATAAGCCTTGCAAGCACTGCAACTAATATGTTAGTTGTGAGATGATGTATTACGGAACGAGTAAAGAGACTTGCCAGTAACGAGATTGAACTAGGTATTGGATACCGACGATCGAATCTCGGGCAAGTAACATACCGATGACAAAGGGAACAACGTATGTTGTTATGCGGTCTGACCGATAAAGATCTTCGAAGAATATGTAGGAGCCAATATGGGCATCCAGGTCCCGCTATTGTTTATTGACCAGAGACGTGTCTCGGTCATGTCTACATTGTTCTCGAACCGTAGGGTCCGCACGCTTAACGTTACGATGACAGTTATTATGAGTTTATGCATTTTGATGTACCGAAGGTTGTTCGGAGTCCCGGATGTGATCACGGACATGACGAGGAGTCTCGAAATGGTCGAGACGTAAAGATTGATATATTGGAAGCCTATGTTTGGACACCGGAAGTGTTCCGGGTAAAATCGGGATTTTACCGGATTACCGGGAGGGTTACCGGAACCCCCCGGGAGGCTAATGGGCCTATTGGGCCTTAGTGGAAAAGAGAAAGGGGGCAGCCCATAGCTGGCCGGCGCCCCTCCCCCTTCCCCAAGTCCTAGTAGGACTAGGAGAAGGGGCCGGCCCCCCTTCTCTCTCTTTCCCCCCTTGAGTCCTAATTGGAATAGGATTGGGGGGGAGTCCTACTCCCGGTAGGAGTGGGACTCCCCCTGCGCCTCTCTCCCTGGCCGGCCGAACCCCCTCCCCCTGCTCCTTTATATACGGGGGCAGGGGGCACCCCATAGACACACAACTTGATCATTGTTGATCGTTCCTTAGCCGTGTGCGGTGCCCCCTGCCACCAAATTCCACCTCGATCATACCGTTGTAGTGCTTAGGCAAAGCCCTGCGTCGGTAGTACATCAAGATCGTCATCACGCTGTTGTGCTGACGGAACTCTTCCTCGGCGCTTTGCTGGATCGGAGCTCGAGGATCGTCATCGAGCTGAACGTGTGCCAAGAACTCGGAGGTGCCGGAGTAACGGTGCTTGGATCGGTCGGATCGGGAAGAAGACGTACGACTACTTCCTCTACGTTGTGTGATCGCTTCCGCAGTCGGTCTGCGTTGGTACGTAGACAACACTCTCCCCTCTTGTTGCTGTGCATCACCATGATCTTGCGTGTGCGTAGGAAAAATTTTGAAATTACTGCGTTCCCCAACAGTGGCATCCGAGCCTAGGTTTTATGGTTTGATGTTATATGCACGAGTAGAACACAAGTGAGTTGTGGGCGATACAAGTCATACTGCCTACCAGCATGTCATACTTTGGTTCGGCGGTATTGTTGGGTGAGACGATCCGGACCAACCTTTCGCATACTCTTATGCGAGACCGGTTCCCTCGACGTGCTTTGCACACAGATGGCTTGCGGAAGACTGTCTCTCCAACTTTAGTTGAACCAAGTGTGACTACGCCCGGTCCTTGAGAAGGTTAAAACGGAGTCTATTTGACGAACTATCGTTGTGGTTTTGATGCGTAGGTGAGATGAGTTCTTACTTAAGCCCGTAGCAGCCACGTAAAACTTGCAACAACAAAGTAGAGGACGTCTAACTTGTTTTTGCAGGGCATGTTGTGATGTGATATGGTCAAGGCATGATGCTAAATTTATTGTATGAGATGATCATGTTTTGTAACCGAGTTATCGGCAACCGGCAGGAGCCATATGGTTGTCGCTTTATTGTATGCAATGCAATCGTGATGTAATGCTTTACTTTATTACTAAGCGGTAGTGATAGTCGTGGAAGCATAAGATTGGCGAGACGACAACGATGCTACGATGGAGATCAAGGTGTCGCGCCGGTGACGATTGTGATCATGACGGTGCTTCGGAGATGGAGATCACAAGCACAAGACGATGATGGCCATATCATATCACTTATATTGATTGCATGTGATGTTTATCCTTTTATGCATCTTATCTTGCTTTGATTGACGGTAGCATTATAAGATGATCTCTCACTAAATTATCAAGAAGTGTTCTCCCTGAGTATGCACCGTTGCCAAAGTTCGTCGTGCCCAGACACCACGTGATGATCGGGTGTGATAAGCTCTACGTCCATCTACAACGGGTGCAAGCCAGTTTTGCACACGCAGAATACTCAGGTTAAACTTGACGAGCCTAGCATATGCAGATATGGCCTCGGAACACAGAGACCGAAAGGTCGAGCGTGAATCATATAGTAGATATGATCAACATATTGATGTTCACCATTGAAAACTACTCCATCTCATGTGATGATCGGTTATGGTTTAGTTGATTTGGATCACGTGATCACTTAGAAGATTAGAGGGATGTCTATCTAAGTGGGAGTTCCTAAGTAATTTGATTAACTGAACTTAAACTTATCATGAACTTAGTACCTGATAGTATCTTGCTTGTTTATATTGATTGTAGATAGATGGCTCGTGCTGTTGTTCCGTTGAATTTTAATGCGTTCCTTGAGAAAGCAAAGTTGAAAGATGATGGTAGCAATTACACGGACTGGGTCCGTAACCTGAGGATTATCCTCATTGCTGCACAGAAGAATTACGTCCTGGAAGCACCGCTGGGTGCCAGGCCTGCTGCTGGAGCAACACCAGATGTTATGAACGTCTGGCAGAGCAAAGCTGATGACTACTCGATAGTTCAGTGTGCCATGCTTTACGGCTTAGAATCGGGACTTCAACGACGTTTTGAACGTCATGGAGCATATGAGATGTTCCAGGAGTTGAAGTTAATATTTCAAGCAAATGCCCGAATTGAGAGATATGAAGTCTCCAATAAGTTCTATAGCTGCAAGATGGAGGAGAACAGTTCTGTCAGTGAGCATATACTCAAAATGTCTGGGTATAATAATCACTTGATTCAGATGGGAGTTAATCTTCCAGATGACTGCGTCATTGACAGAATTCTCCAATCACTGCCACCAAGCTACAAGAGCTTCGTGATGAACTATAATATGCAAGGGATGAACAAGACTATTCCCGAGCTCTTCGCAATGCTGAAAGCTGCAGAGGTAGAAATCAAGAAGGAGCATCAAGTGTTGATGGTTAGCAAAACCACTAGTTTCAAGAAAAAGGGCAAAGGGAAGAAGAAGGGAAACTTCAAGAAGAACAGCAAGCAAGTTGCTGCTCAAGAGAAGAAACCCAAGTCTGGACCTAAGCCTGAAACTGAGTGCTTCTACTGCAAGCAGACTGGTCACTGGAAGCGGAACTGCCCCAAGTATTTGGCGGATAAGAAGGATGGCAAAGTGAGCAAAGGTATATGTGATATACATGTTATTGATGTGTACCTTACTAGAGCTCGCAGTAGCACCTGGGTATTTGATACTGGTTCTGTTGCTAATATTTGCAACTCGAAACAGGGACTACGGAATAAGCGGACGCTGGCAAAGGACGAGGTGACGATGCGCGTGGGAAACGGTTCCAAAGTCGATGTGATCGCGGTCGGCACGCTACCTCTACATCTACCTTCGGGATTAATATTAGACCTAAATAATTGTTATTTGGTGCCAGCGTTAAGCATGAACATTATATCTGGATCTTGTTTGATGCGAGACGGTTATTCATTTAAATCAGAGAATAATGGTTGTTCTATTTATATGAATAATATCTTTTATGGTCATGCACCTTTGAAGAGTGGTCTATTCTTGTTGAATCTCGATAGTAGTGATACACATATTCATAATGTAGAAGCCAAAAGATGCAAAGTTAATAATGATAGTGCAACATATTTGTGGCACTGCCGTTTAGGTCATATCGGTGTAAAGCGCATGAAGAAACTCCATACTGATGGGCTTTTGGAACCACTTGATTATGAATCACTTGGTACTTGCGAACCGTGCCTCATAGGCAAGATGACTAAAACACCGTTCTCCGGTACTATGGAGAGAGCAACAGATTTATTGGAAATCATACATACCGATGTATGTGGCCCGATGAATATTGAGGCTCGTGGCGGATATCGTTATTTTCTCACCTTCACAGATGATTTAAGCAGATATGGGTATATCTACTTAATGAAACATAAGTCTGAAACATTTGAAAAGTTCAAAGAATTTCAGAGTGAGGTTGAAAATCATCATAACAAGAAACTAAAGTTTCTACGATCTGATCGTGGAGGAGAATATTTGAGTTACGAGTTTGGTGTACATTTGAAAAATTGTGGAATAGTTTCGCAACTCACGCCACCCGGAACACCACAACGTAATGGTGTGTCCGAACGTCGTAATCGTACCTTACTAGATATGGTGCGATCAATGATGTCTCTTACTGATTTACCGCTATCATTTTGGGGTTATGCTTTAGAGACGGCCGCATTCACGTTAAATAGGACACCATCAAATCCGTTGAGACGACGCCTTATGAACTATGGTTTGGCAAGAAACCAAAGTTGTCGTTTCTTAAAGTTTGGGGCTGCGATGCTTATGTGAAAAAGCTTCAACCTGATAAGCTCGAACCCAAAGCGGAGAAATGTGTCTTCATAGGTTACCCAAAGGAAACTGTTGGGTATACCTTCTACCACAGATCCGAAGGCAAGACATTCGTTGCTAAGAATGGATCATTTCTAGAGAAGGAGTTTCTCTCGAAAGAAGTGAGTGGGAGGAAAGTAGAACTTGACGAGGTAACTGTACCTGCTCCCTTATTGGAAAATAGTACATCACAGAAAATTGTTTCTGCGACACCTATACCAATTAGTGAGGAAGCTAATGATGATGATCATGAAGCTTCAGGACAAGATGCTACTGAACCACGTAGATCAACCAGAGTGAGATCCGCACCAGAGTGGTACGGTAATCCAGTTCTGGAAGTCATGCTACTAGATCATGATGAACCTACGAATTATGAAGAAGCGATGGTGAGCCCAGATTCCGCAAAGTGGCTTGAGGCCATGAAATCTGAGATGGGATCCATGTATGAGAACAAAGTATGGACTTTGGTTGACTTGCCCGATGATCGGCAAGCAATTGAGAATAAATGGATCTTCAAGAAAAAGACTGACGCTGACGGTAATATTACTGTCTATAAAGCTCGACTTGTCGCAAAAGGTTTTCGACAAGTTCAAGGGGTTGACTACGATGAGACCTTCTCACCCGTAGCGATGCTTAAGTCCGTCAGAATTATGTTAGCAATTGCCGCATTTTATGATTATGAAATATGACAAATGGATGTCAAAACTGCATTCCTGAATGGATTTCTGGAAGAAGAGTTGTATATGATGCAACCAGAAGGTTTTGTCGATCCAAAGGGAGCTAACAAAGTGTGCAAACTCCAGCGATCCATATATGGACTGGTGCAAGCATCTCGGAGTTGGAATAAACGCTTTGATAGTGTGATCAAGGCATTTGGCTTTATACAGACTTTTGGAGAAGCCTGTATTTACAAGAAAGTGAGTGGGAGCTCTGTAGCATTTCTGATATTATATGTGGATGACATATTGCTGATTGGAAATGATATAGAATTTCTGGATAGCATAAAGGGATACTTGAATAAAAGTTTTTCGATGAAAGACCTCGGGGAAGCTGCTTACATATTAGGCATAAAGATCTATAGAGATAGATCAAAACGCTTAATTGGACTTTCACAATGCACATACCTTGACAAGATTTTGAAGAAGTTCAAAATGGATCAAGCAAAGAAAGGGTTCTTGCCTGTGTTACAAGGTGTGAAATTGAGTAAGACTCAATGCCCGACCAATGTAGAAGATAGAGAGAAAATGAAAGATGTTCCCTATGCTTCAGCCATAGGCTCTATCATGTATGCAATGCTGTGCACCAGACCTGATGTGTGCCTTGCTATAAGTTTAGCAGGGAGGTACCAAAGTAATCCAGGAATGGATCACTGGACAGCGGTCAAGAACATCCTGAAATACCTGAAAAGGACTAGGGATATGTTTCTCGTATATGGAGGTGGCAAAGAGCTCACCGTAAGAGGTTACGTTGATGCAAGCTTTGACACTGATCCGGACGATTCTAAATCGCAAACCGGATACGTGTTTACTTTAAACGGAGGAGCTGTCAGTTGGTGCAGTTCTAAACAAAGCGTCGTAGCGGGATCTACATGTGAAGCGGAGTACATAGCTGCTTCGGAAGCAGCAAACGAAGGAGTCTGGATGAAGGAGTTCATATCCGATCTAGGTGTCATACCTAGTGCATCGGGTCCAATGAAAATCTTCTGTGACAATACTGGTGCAATTGCCTTGGCAAAGGAATCCAGATTTCACAAAAGAACCAAACACATCAAGAGACGCTTCAACTCCATCCGGGATTTAGTCCAGGTGGGAGACATAGAGATTTGCAAGATACATACGGATCTGAATGTTGCAGACCCGTTGACTAAGCCTCTTCCACGAGCAAAACATGATCAGCACCAAGACTCCATGGGTGTTAGAATCATTACTGTGTAATCTAGATTATTGACTCTAGTGCAAGTGGGAGACTGAAGGAAATATGCCCTAGAGGCAATAATAAAGTTATTATTTATTTCCTTATATCATGATAGATGTTTATTATTCATGCTAGAATTGTATTAACCGGAAACATAATACATGTGTGAATACATAGACCAACAGAGTGTCACTAGTATGCCTCTACTTGACTAGCTCGTTAATCAAAGATGGTTATGTTTCCTAACCATGAACAAAGAGTTGTTATTTGATTAACGAGGTCACATCATTAGTAGAATGATCTGATTGACATGACCCATTCCATTAGCTTAGCACCCGATCGTTTAGTATGTTGCTATTGCTTTCTTCATGACTTATACATGTTCCTATAACTATGAGATTATGCAGCTCCCGTTTACCGGAGGAACACTTTGGGTACTACCAAACGTCACAACGTAACTGGGTGATTATAAAGGAGTATTACAGGTGTCTCCAATGGTAGATGTTGGGTTGGCGTATTTCGAGATTAGGGTTTGTCACTCCGATTGACAGAGAGGTATCTCTGGGCCCTCTCGGTAATGCACATCACATAAGCCTTGCAAGCACTGCAACTAATATGTTAGTTGTGAGATGATGTATTACGGAATGAGTAAAGAGACTTGCCAGTAACGAGATTGAACTAGGTATTGGATACCGACGATCGAATCTCGGGCAAGTAACATACCGATGACAAAGGGAACAACGTATGTTGTTATGCGGTCTGACCGATAAAGATCTTCGAAGAATATGTAGGAGCCAATATGGGCATCCAGGTCCCGCTATTGGTTATTGACCAGAGACGTGTCTCGGTCATGTCTACATTGTTCTCGAACCGTAGGGTCCGCACGCTTAACGTTACGATGACAGTTATTATGAGTTTATGCATTTTGATGTACCGAAGGTTGTTCGGAGTCCCGGATGTGATCACGGACATGACGAGGAGTCTCGAAATGGTCGAGACGTAAAGATTGATATATTGGAAGCCTATGTTTGGACACCGGAAGTGTTCCGGGTAAAATCGGGATTTTACCGGATTACCGGGAGGGTTACCGGAACCCCCCGGGAGGCTAATGGGCCTATTGGGCCTTAGTGGAAAAGAGAAAGGGGGCAGCCCATAGCTGGCCGGCGCCCCTCCCCCTTCCCTAAGTCCTAGTAGGACTAGGAGAAGGGGCCGGCCCCCCCCCTTCTCTCTCTTTCCCCCCTTGAGTCCTAATTGGAATAGGATTGGGGGGGGGAGTCCTACTCCCGGTAGAGTGGGACTCCCCCTGCGCCTCTCTCCCTGGCCGGCCGAACCCCCTCCCCCTGCTCCTTTATATACGGGGGCAGGGGGCACCCCATAGACACACAACTTGATCATTGTTGATCGTTCCTTAGCCGTGTGCGGTGCCCCCTGCCACCAAATTCCACCTCGATCATACCGTTGTAGTGCTTAGGCGAAGCCCTGCGTCGGTAGTATATCAAGATCGTCATCACGCCATCGTGCTGACGGAACTCTTCCTCGATGCTTTGCTGGATCGGAGCTCGAGGATCGTCATCGAGCTGAACGTGTGCCAAGAACTCGGAGGTGCCGGAGTAACGGTGCTTGGATCGGTCGGATCGGGAAGAAGACGTACGACTACTTCCTCTACGTTGTGTGATCGCTTCCGCAGTCGGTCTGCGTTGGTACGTAGACAACACTCTCCCCTCTCGTTGTTGTGCATCACCATGATCTTGCGTGTGCGTAGGAAATTTTTTGAAATTACTGCGTTCCCCAACACCTCGTGCCAGCAGCGGGGCCAGCACACACTCGGACGCCCGAGTCGGAGGCACGAGAAGCGCGGCGCGAGCAATAGCGGGTGAGGGAGAGGGCAGCGGCGTCCGAGTCGATGTCCGCGCGCAGACCGGCCGATCCTGAGTCAGCACTCCTCGCTTCTGTCCTCCGCCGCTCGCTCATGACGGCGGAGACGGATGCGCGGTGCCTCCGCCGCAAGAATGCCAAGGTGCTCCGACTCGCCATCGAGTTGTCGGAGCGCGAGGCAACAAAGGAGTGGCGGCGAAGGCGAAGGCGGCCCGCCATGCGAAGGAGCGGGACCGGCAAGGAAATGGTGATTTTCTCCGCCCTTTCTCGTTCTGTTTATATTTTATCCATGTTTCATAAGTTTGTAGTATGATTTGCACTGCTCGCCGCCGTTGAACTCCGATGAATCATGTTTCTTTTGTCCGGCAAATCCGATGGACTATGCTATGATCATGTGTTTTACGTAGCGTTGCATGAATTGCATGGTTTTGAGGTTTCGGATATGAGGGACACGAGTGTGGAGGACGAAATATAAGGCGTGACCGGTCAGTGTCCGCGGACGCACCCGGGGGCGTTTGAGGGGTCGGATTTGCCCAATGCAGGCAGCTATAGATGCTCTAAATATATGCTTCCTTCTATCCATAAAGTATAATTTTGCTTGCACCGTTACTCTAATTTTCAGAGGAGAACCATGTGCTTCATGATATAGTTCATGATGCTTCAAATCATGGAATCATCCACATGCTTCAGTTAAAACGTATACTTAGACTTAGTCATGGCCGATGCCAAACTCTTCATCTGATGGATGCATGACGATCTCGTCGTGGCAAAAGCGCTGGAGGCAAGGACAACAAATCCTTGCTCGTCATTGGATCACGCTGCTTGTTGTTTGTTACCAGAAGCAGTGGCAGGAAACGGGGAGTTGGAGGTGAATAGGTAATCCAAAATCTGGACGCACAGCTCGCCATATGCCTCACCGGGGTGATGGTGGAGGAAAAGGCAACGATGCGCAGTTCGCCGCGGAGCGGAATCTGGTGAAGATGACCGGGACGACGAGGGGTTACGGGGACGTGGTGATAAAAATCGGTCTGTTTTCAGTGGCAGGATTCGAGTATGGGGGGGGGGGGGGGGGGCAGTACATATATTGATCTAATTTCATTACTCATCGCTGCTACTAAAATTGTAGATTATTGGTGAGATGGAAGACATATCAACGGCCTACGCCAGTGTGAAAAATGCTATGTATGATAGGATTACCGGAAAAAAAAGATGTATGATAGGAAGTGTTTCCCTTGCCGAGGGGCCGTGTTTTGTAAAATGAAAAAACTAACGCCCACACGTGTGGTATCTTGTACATCGGTCACACATCTCCATCACCACTCATTTTGCCCGTATAAATAGATGATATCAACAGGAACCTTTTTGGTTTTTGGCTTAAAAATGGTTTATCTTCTAATTAAAATTTTGAATTAAAAATCCGTTTTCACCATTAAAGTTGTCTCGGCGAGATCTTCAAAACTAGACCCCATGTTGATATGTTTCGACGAAAAAAAATTTGTCCAAAAGTTGTCATGATGTTTACACTGTAGTTGTCAGTGCTTAAACTAAAGTTGCCACGTAACAATTTTAATTTGTAGAGCATGCCAATTTTAGTTTTTTTATGATGGCAATTCCAGTACTTTGACAATGAAAATTATTTTTTGTATGAACCATGGCAATTTTAGGTGCACGTATCATGGCAATTTTAGTTTATGGACCATGGCAAGTCTAATTTCTTAATTCTCCATTTTATAATATGCCAAAATTTACTTTTAAATGTAGAAGAAAATAGCTGAAACATATCATGCCGATTTCAATGTAAACATCATGGCAATTCATATGGTAACTTTTAACCCAAAAAATATTCCTCAAAATATATTGATATGAGATCTACTTTCGAAGATCTCGTCACGAGGGATTTAATTGTAAAAACAGATCTTCAATCGGATTTTTCATTTAAGAGATAAAACATTTTAAAAACTAAAAATCTAAAAAAATTACCACATGCATGCATGCGATGACGTGGCACACTCTATGTGTTATATGGCGTGTGGGCGGATTTGGCTCCCACCGCACGTGTGGGCGTTAGTGTTGTCCTTGTAAAACAAGTCTAATTATTGTCAGGAAAAAGAACTAGCACACGACCAGAGATAGAAATAAGTTTCTTACTCTCTCAGTCCAGATGTATAGGACGTGCCCCTAGTTCTAGATCATCGGTTTGACTAACTAAATATGTGTTATATGTCATTAAAAGTATATCCTACCACTGGTGGAAAAAGGGCTTTTGGTCGCGGTTCGCAACTGCCATTAGTCGCGGTTGCGCAACCGCGACCAAATAGGCGCGACTAAAGGACCCCCACTTTAGTCGCGGTTGCTTAAGAACCGCGACTAAAGGCCCGTCCACGTGGGCGCCAGGCGGCCGTCGGGGCGGAGGACCTTTAGTCGCGGTTCTTCTGGCCAACCGCGACTAAAGGCCGCCACAGGTTTAGGGTTTTAGCCCCCCCTAAACCTGTTTTCTGTTTAATTTGTATTGTTTTATTTCTTTTGTGCTTTATTTTAATTTTGAAGGAGTTTCACATATTCTACGGTACTACATACATGCATATGAATGTACAATTTCAAACAAATTTGAAATTAGAACCAAAAAGAATTCAAGAGGAATATACAATATATATTCAATATCATCGGATGACCATATACAATTTTGAACAAGTTTCCATACATAATTTAATGCATATAAAGTTCTACGTCCTCGTAATGGTGTTCTCCTTTAGGATGGAGGACTTCCCCGCTGAACCATCCAGCTAGTTCCTCTTGAAGTGGTCGGAAGCGAGCTTCTGGACTAAGCATCATCCGGAGGTTATTCCTCTGAGCATTGGTATCACTCGGAACCCGCTCAGAGGTGTATCTCCGGATCATCTCACAGACATAGTATCCACATAGATTGGTCCCCGCTGGCTGAATATCCCCAGCATTCTTAGCCTTTGACCTTTTGAATTCTAGCTCTTTTTTGAATTCACCGACCTTTGTATCTACGAACCGTCTCCAAACCCTACGAGGCAAAGAAAATTAAATGAACAAGAGAGTTATTAGTTACTTGATATTAGGAAATGAACGAAATAGGCCGATCGATATAGAGCGCAAATGAATGAAAATAATTACTTCTGCAGCATTCTTCTCATGCCGCCCCAAAGCTTTGGATCCATATTCAGAGAGTCGTGGACGAGACATTCTGAGGTGTCAACTTTAATTACTAGCAGAATCCAGTGGAACCTGCGGACACGATACATGCACAGTACGTCATGCATAACTCATCGATTAGCCGGCCACATACCATGCATGGAGTAAACAAAAGAGAATGTGCTCAAGACAGAAACACTCACCCAAAATGGTAAGGAAATAGAATATCACTTTTGAGTTCCTGCTTTGTAAGAAACTGCCACAGGTCTGCCTTCATGTCGGCGGGGTGATGCTCCAACACATATCCATTAACGATGTGTGGGTCAATGAACCCAACATCATGGATGTTTCTTACTCTGCATTCCTTAATCTTCATTCTGCATGTATAATAGCGGACACAACAATATAGTTAGGACATATATATAGTGCAGGCAATATGAACGAGATGGGGTAGAAATAAATCACTTACAGAACGTAGCAACTGATGATAGATTTGTCGAGCTCGCGCAGATTGAAAAGCTGGAACAATTCACTCAGATGAATTTGTACATAGTAATGTTTGAAGTGATGCTCATATCTAACTTCCGCATAAATATATTCTTTGGCGTTTTTATTTTTTATGTAACCCTTGTACCATTTCAGCAGACCTTTCATTTGTGGAGGTAGATCCTTTTCCTGCGCAGGCTCGACGAGAGGCCCATTCTTCACATATGTAATTACTACCTCCTTCACTGGCGCCTCATCAAGGCCTAACAGTTCACGAAGAGTAATACCTAAGTTGGCCGCTTGTTCTCTGGCACTCGTTACAGTCAATCCATATGCTGCCGCAGCTGCTATGATATCGGGGTCATCCGGACCGGCGGCTTTCACTATAAGCGGGGCAATCGATTGTTTACTTTGTTCCCCGAGCTGGGCAACTCATTTCCCGCTTTTTTTACTTTCTAATTCCATTTTCTCGGCCTCCTCCAAGGCTTTGTTCTCCTGGTTCTCCGCCCGCTCTTTCTTCTCCTTCAACATGAGTGCCTGCCTACGAAGTTCACGTGCATAGTCGTCAGGCAGATTCTTCGCGGCTTGGGACGGTGTGCTCAAAAATGACTTAGCCCACTTCTTTTGCTCATCAGAAAATACTGGCTTGGGCTCGGGCTCTCTTTTCTTCTTGCAGTCCGCCTTCCATTTCTCATGATCAGCAGCCACGGCCGCGGCAGTTTCCTTGGCACTACGTTCCCAAGGCCTTGTGGGGAGAGGCTTCAGTGATGGCTCCGGTACCTTTGTGGTCTTAGGTACATAAGGGTCCGGGTTAATAATCCAGGACTGCTTATGCTTCTTTGCCGGAGGTGGATTGGGGGGCGGCGTCTGATCACCCGCCGGACGAGGACTGGGGGGCGGCGTCTGATCACCCGCCGGACGTTGTGGACTGGGGGGCGTCGGCTGATCACCCGCCGGACGAGGACTGGGGGGCGGCGTCTGATCACCCGCCGGACAAGGACTGGGGGGCGGCGTCTGATCACCCGCCGGACGTTGTGGACTGAGGGGCGTCGGCTGACGTGACGGAGGTGTAGGTGAACCGCCACCACCACCACCACCACCACCACCGCCACCGCCACCACCACCACCATAGGGGGGTGGACTTGTTGTCCTTGGCGCCTCGCCTGGAAACTTGATAAACTTCTTTTGCCATAGAATGAAATGGCGCTTGACATCTCCAAGTCTTTTCTCCCCTTCAGGTGTAGCAATGTCAATCTCCAGGTCCTCAAACCCTTGGACTATGTCCTCCACCGTGACACGAGCATAGCCATCTTGAATGGGGTTGTTGTGGTGGAGTGCTCCAGGTAAACATGGTAAAGCACTGCCGATGGCTACCTTCATGGACATGTTCCCGATAGGATAATACAGATGACATTCTTTCATCTCCTTTATATCGTCCACGGGGTAGTGAGGAGGCTCCGGTGCAGTAATTTCGACCACCAGAGGCTCCGGTGCAGTAATTTCGATCGTCGGTGCATCTGCACCAGCCGGTGGGGCCTCCGTGGAAGCCACGCTGCTTCTCCGCTGCTGGCTTCCGAGATCCGCTGGATGATCTTCATGTTGCGCCCGAGCTGCATCTCTTTCGGCTACTAGTACACTCACGGTTTTCTTCATCACATCCATTTCCGATGCCAACCGCGCCACAACATCTGCTTCCCGATCCATCTTTCTCTTACGGCTTCTGTAACCGTACGGGTCATCGTTCTGGGGGAACCCTATTTTCCACGGAATGTGCCCCATGCCTCGTACACGTCCTCCGTGTTCAGGATTCCCGAGGGCTTTTGTCAGCGCGTCGTTCTCTCTGTTGAACTTGATCTTCCCCTCTTGAGCATCCCTCATTGCGTCAATAAGGGCTTGGGTGGGTTTAATTATTTTGCCCTGGTAAACACACTCCCCTGTCTCCGGGTTCAGCGTTCCCCCATGCCCGTACCACCAGCTTTTGGCCCTTGGGTCCCATCCCTCCGTACCTGGACGGATTCCTCGCGCCCTCAGCTCGTTCTCCATCTTCTCCAACCTAGGCACCCAAAGGCGATACCCTCCTGGCCCCATAATATGATTGTACTCCTTCTTAGCCGCATTTTCCTTATTTTTTCGATATTTGAATGAACTGCTCCGATTTCTTTTGCTTCACAAATTCTGGCCAATCATGTTTCAGTTTCTCATATTGTCCTTTGAAATCCGGAGTCTTGTTCTGCTTGACAAAGTCATGGGCTAGATTTTGCTTGAATTTCCGGAATGCGTCGGCCATCTTATGAAGAGCGAACTGTTTGACTAGCCTCCTCCTCTCCTTGTTTTCCTCAATCTTGTTACCCTCCTCATCGAATTTGTTGTATTCCGGAGGTAGAACGAAATGTTCCATAAGCTTCTTGAAGCAATCTTTTTTTGTTCTCTTATCGACAAAAGTGAAACCAGCAATTCGTGCCTTCTTTGGCTTATTCCACTCCTGGACGGTGATCGAGACGTTGTCTCTAACAACGGCTCCGCATTGGCTGACAAACTTGGTGGCGTTCTTGCGGGGCACCAGCGGCCTGCCGGTTGCACTGTCGACAACCTCGATGGTGCATGTTTCTCCTTGTTTCATCGTCTTGGTTGCGCCACGCTTTGACGACATACTCGATTGTTTCGACGATCCGGCCGAGGGCTAAAATAAGAAAGAGAGTCGCGCGCGTTAGTACACACATATTTATTCAAATCAGTTAGTTTGTATCACCAGAGGCTCAATGTATATATATACCTCGGCGCCGGAGGTGGTTGCTACTTCCATTTGAAGATCGTCGTTTAACGACGTTTGTTCGGCATCATCTTGCTGACGGCGCCCTTCATCTTCACCATCAAGGTTCAGATAAGAAGAGATATCATCTTCTTCTTGTCCGGTCGGCACATATAGAATATCGCCGTTTATGATGCCGAACATATGTGCTTCACCGTCCGGATCATAGTTGTCCATAATCGGGTCAGCTCTATCGTCCGCCATTATGTCAGTCCTGAAAACATGTAGTAAAAACAAATTAATTAAGTGAAGAAGGGGGGCGGTGGCGGTGGCGGTGGCGGTGGCGAAAGGGCGGTGGCAAAAGGAGGGGGCGAGGAAGGGGTGGGAGAGGGTTTACACTCAAGTTGTAATAGGGTTTACAATAAAGTTGCCACGACATGTTTAATATAGTTTTTTATTCTAGATTTAAAATTACCATTGTATTTAAACTAGTTTTCGCGGCAATCTTTATTAATCGGCCATGACAAATTTAATTCATGTATCATGGCAGCTTTTGATAATTCATCATGGCAAATTGAGTTTATAGATCATGACAATTCTAGTATTTTGAACATGAAAAACATTTTTGTATGAACCATGGCAAATTTTAGTACATGTATCATGGCAAATTTAAGTAATTCACCATGATAGTTTTAGTTTATAGTTCATGCCAAATTTGAGCCAGTGACCATGCATTGTTAAAATAACTGATGACATATTTCTTTTTTTACTTATGAATCATGTCAAAATTATTTGATAGATCATGGCAAATTTTAGTAATTCATTATGGCAAGTTTAGTTTGTCAATTTATTTTTTATAACATCTTAAAGTTTATTTTAAACATATCAAGTTTTAAGTTATTTTACCGTTTTTGTTAAACTAATTAACTAGTTAAAATTAAAAAGAACAAAAAAAAGAAAAAATTCCGGTGGGCGTTGAGGGCGGGCCGGCGGCGCCTCTGTCTGGCGGTTGAGGGCGGGCCGGCGGCGTTGAGGGCGGGCGAGCGAGGCGGCGCGCGCGCGGTGGGCGAGGGAGGCCGGTGATAGCGGCCGGCGGCGCCGTACGTGGGCGGGAGGGGGCGGCGCGCGTGGGCCGGGGCGGGGCGCGGTGTGCAAACATACGGCGGACGGGGCGGCCGGGGCGCGAGAGGACGATGACAGCGCGGCGGGCGACGGCGGGCGGCGTCGAGGGCGAGGGCGACGGCGGGCGGCGTCGAGGGCGAGGGCGACGGCGGCAGGCCTTCGGCGTGGCAGAGAATCGGAGAAGACGAGAAGGTTCGGGCCCTTGTATTTATAGCCCCCCCCCCCTTAGTCGCGGTTGGGGAGGCGACCCGCAACTAAAGGGTAACCTTTAGTCGCTGTTGGCCAGACCAACCACGACTAAAGGGTTTTTTGCGGGTTTTTGCGTTCCCGCGCGCAACAACCTTTAGTCGCGGTTGGCCAGGCCAACCGCGACTAAAGGTATTTTTGGCGGGTTTTTGCGTTCCCGCGCGCAACGACCTTTAGTCGCGGTTGGCCAGGCCAACCGCGACTAAAGGTATTTTTCAAAATACTTTTTCTTTTTCAAAATCTTAAAAATACAAATAATATATCAAAAAATTCAGAAAAATAAAACTAACTCAATTCAATATGTTAAAAACACAAATATTATATCAAAAAATTCAGAAAAATAAAACTAATTCAATTCAATATGTTAAAAATAAAAATAATATATCAAAAAATTAAGAAAAATAAAACTAATTCAATTCAAAATGTTAAAAATACAAATAATATATCAAAAAATTCAGAAAAATAAAACTAATTCAATTCAAAATCTTAAAATACAAATAATATATCAAAAAATTAAGAAAAATAAAACTAATTCAATTCAATATGTTAAAAATACAAATAATATATCAAAAAATTCAGAAAAATAGAACTAATTCAATTCAATATGTTAAAAACACAAATATTATATCAAAAAATTCAGAAAAATAAAACTAATTCAATTCAAAATTCTAAAAATACAAATAATATATCAAAAAATTAAGAAAAATAAAACTAATTCAATTCAAAATGTTAAAAATACAAATAATATATCAAAAAATTAAGAAAAATAAAACTAATTCAATTCAAAATGTTAAAAATACAAATAATATATCAAAAAATTCAGAAAAATAAAACTAATTCAATTCAAAATCTTAAAAATACAAATAATATATCAAAAAATTAAGAAAAATAAAACTAATTCAATTCAATATGTTAAAAATACAAATAATATATCAAAAAATTCAGAAAAATAGAACTAATTCATTTCAAAATTCTAAAAATACAAATAATATATCAAAAAATTCAGAGAAGTTCTTCCCGGCCGCCTCTGTCTTCCCACAAGTTCTTCCCGGCCAGTCTTCCCGCCAGTTCTTTCCCGCCTATGTCTTCCCGCCATTTCTTCACGCCTCTATCTTCCCGCGTATCGATGCTCCTTTTATAGGCACGGCGCCGCTTCTGCTTTGTCTTGTTCCTCCGACAGGGCGTCGTGCGCTACCCACGCGTCCTTATCCTGCCGACAGCTTTAGTCACGGTTGCACCCTCCAGCCGGGACTAAAGCTTACCCAAACGTCCTTATCCCACCGACAGTTTTCTTAGATGACACAAAAACCACATTTAGTCCCGGTTGCACCAACCAGCCGGGACTAAAGGTTAGATGACCAGCTCTGGATTCCTCTTCTTCCCGCCATTTCTTCCCTGTCTTCCCGCCTCTTTCTTCCCGCAACTTTCTTCCCGCCTCCTGTCTTCCCGCTCCCATTTTTCCCGCCATTTCTCACTACATATATGTAGCCCGGCTTGGCCAGCATTATCACATCTCTACAACCTCTCATCACTCTCTCATGGCTTCCACCGCACCCACTCTAACCTACCAGCAGGTGGAGGAGCTTTGCGCCTCGAACTACCCTTGTCCACCGGGCTACCGCGTCCCCACCGGCTGGAGCCTAAGCGCCGGCGGCGTGCCGGTCCCTCCCGTCCCTCAGGGTACTGCGCGCCGGGCGGCCATCACGAACCACTACTACCTCGACCTCACGTCGGAGCAGCGGATGAATCCCCGCTGGCATCCCGATAACCAGCATACTTGGGACGCCTTCTTCATCAATCGGCGTGAGAGGGCGCTCGCCAGGTATGAGGAGGACGGTCTGCCTCCTGGGAACTTCCACGAGGCCGGCCGTCGGCTATGGTGGTATGGCCGGACTCTGCAGAGCGTCATGGACTACATCACGGCCGGCGATATCCCCCGCCTGCGCTACCCTCAGTTCGAGCCACGAGCGCCGCCCGACGACAGCAGCGACGACGACGGCGGCAACTTAGAAGGCGACGACTACCAGTACAACGACGACGGCTATGAAGACTACGAGTATGCATATTATACGCCTAGGCGGGAGTATGACTAAATCACTCCAAATTTCATGTATCATCAGTGGTATCTCGAATCATTCGAAAATGGACACCAAACACATCACGGGTAATATAATTCACATGATCCATTCAACAAAGTTTGGTACAATAAATTATTACACATCATTTCTTCCCTTGTGTCCCTGCTTGCTTACGATTGTGCTGTATCCATGGAGCATCCTCATCATTTAACTTAATGCTTGGGTCGGTGTTCACTTTGAAGGGCGGAATTTCAGCAAACATATTATAATCTTCTGACATGTCTGTCTTGTCCTCCACTCCCACGATGTTTCTTTTCCCTGAAAGAACAATGTGGCGCTTTGGATCATCGCATGATGTACTGATCGTTTTCTTATCTTTCTGTTTCCTCGGTTTGCTACTCATGTCCTTCACATAGAAAACCTGAGCGACATCTTTCGCTAGGACGAATGGTTCGTCAAGGTAACTAAGATTGTTGAAATCCACCATTGTCATTCCGTATTGCTGGTCCACCTTTACCCCACCTCCTGTTAGCTTGAACCATTTGCACCGGAACAAAGGGACCTTAAAGGAGGGTCCATAGTCAAGTTCCCATATCTCCTCTATGTAACCATAATATGTGACCTTTTGCCCATTCTCGGTTGCTGCATCAAAGCGGACACCACTGTTTTGGTTGGTGCTCTTTTTATCTTGGGCGATCGTGTAAAATGTATTCCCATTTATCTCGTACCCTTGGAAAGTCGTTATAGTCGAAGATGGTGTCTTGGCCAACATGTACAGCTGATCTACAACATCATTGTCATTCATTAAATGTTTTCTCAACCAACTGCCGAAAGTCTCCATGTGGGCCTTCCTAATCCAGGATTCAGGCTTCCCCGGGTTGTCCGAGCGTAAAATATTCTTGTGTTTCTCAAAGTACGGAGCCACCAAGCTGGAATTGGTCAGTACAGTGTGGTGTGCTTCAGTCAGAGAATGGCCGTCCATACATATCGTTGACTTCCTTCCGATCGTGCCTTTTCCACTTAGTCTCCCCTCGTGCCGCGATCGAGGAAGACCAATCGGCTTAAGGTCAGGAACAAAGTCAACACAAAACTCAATTACCTCCTCATTTCCATAGCCCTTGGCGATGCTTCCTTCTGGCCTAGCACGGTTACGAACATATTTCTTTAATACTCCCATGAACCTCTCGAAGGGGAACATATTGTGTAGAAATACAGGACCGAGAATGAAAATCTCTTCGACTAGGTGAACCAGGAGGTGCGTCATAATATTGAAGAAGGATGGCGGGAACACCAACTCGAAACTGACAAGACATTGGATCACATCGTTCTGTAACCGTGGTAGAACTTCTGGATTGATTACCTTCTGAGAGATTGCATTGAGGAATGCACATAGCTTCACAATGTCTACTCGAACATTTTCCGGCAGGAGCCCCCTCAAAGCAATCGGAAGCAATTGCGTCATAATCACGTGGCAGTCGTGAGACTTCAGGTTTTGGAACTTTTTCTCCGCCATGTTTATTATTCCCTTTATATTGGACGAGAATCCAGACGGGACCTTCATACTGCTCAGGCATTCAAAAAAGATGACCTTCTGTTCTTTGTCAGAGCGTAGCTGGCACGACCTTGAAACCATTCCGGATGCCGGTCATCAGGGTCTTTCAAACGTTGCTGGTCCTGCCGTGCTTCCTTTGTATCATTTGTCTTCCCATACACGCCCAAGAAGCTTAGGAGGTTCACGCAAATATTCTTCGTAACGTGCATCATGTCGATTGCAGAGCGGTCTTCTAGGACTTTCCAATATTCTAGCTCCCAGAATATAGATTTCTTCTTCCACATGGCTGCGTGCCCGTCAGCTCCCTTCGGAACTGATTGTCCGCCAGGACCCTTTCCAAAGATGACTTTCAAATCCTTGACCATATCAAATACCTCAGCACCAGTGCGTTCCGCAGGCTTCGGCCGGTGATCTGCCTTGCCGTTGTAATGCTTGCCTTTCTTTCTTACTGGATGAATTTTCGGAAGAAATCGACGATGCCCAAGGTACACGTTCTTCTTACAATTTGGCAAATGTACACTTTCAGTCTCATGTAAGCAGTGCGTGCATGCATTGTATCCCTTATTTGACAGTCCCGAAAGGTTACTAAGAGCAGGCCAATCGTTGATGGTTACGAAAAGCAACGCTCGTAGGTCAAATTCCTCTTCTTTGTGCTCATCCCACACACGGACACCAGGTCTGCCCCACAGCTGTAAAAGTTCATCAACTAATGGCCTTAGGTACACATCGATGTCGTTGCCGGGTTGTTTCGGACCTTGGATGAGCACTGGCATCATAATGAACTTTCGCTTCATGCACAACCAAGGAGGAAGGTTGTAGATGCATAGAGTCACGGGCCAGGTGCTATGGCTGGAGCTCTGCTCGCCAAAAGGATTCATGCCGTCTATACTTAGACCAAATCTTATGTTCCTTGCGTCAGCTGCAAAATCTTTGAACTCTCTGTCGATCTTTCTCCATTGCGTTCCATCTGCGGTGTGTCTCAACTCCCCGTCCGACTTACGGTTCTCTTTGTGCCATCGCAACAACTTGGCATGCTCTTTGTTCCTGAACAGACGTTTCAACCGTGGTATTATAGGAGCATACCACATCACCTTGGCGGGAACCCTCTTCCTGGGTTTCTCACCCTCAACATCGTCACCAGGGTCATCGCCTCTGATCTTATAACGCAATGCAGTGCATACCGGGCATTCATTCAAATTATCGTATTCACCGCGGTAGAGGATGCAGTCGTTGATGCATGCATGTATCTTCAGAACCTCTAAACCTAGAGGGCAGACAACCTTCTTTGCTTCGTACGTACTGGCGGGCAACTCGTTATTCTTTGGAAACATATTCTTCAACATTTTCAGCAAGTTTTCAAATGCCGAGTCAGCTACACCTGCCCGTGCCTTCCATTTCAGCAAATCCAGTGTGCAGCCCAGCTTTTTCAGACCATCATCGCATCCGGGGTACAACGACTTTCTGTGATCCTCTAACATGCGATCCAAATTCTCCCTCTCCTTTTCAGTTTCGCAGCGTCTCCGTGCATCAGCAATGGTCCGACCAAGATCATCAACGGTCTCATCACGTGCCTCTTCTTCACCTTCACCTTCCCCTTCACCTTCCCCTTCACCTTCAGCATCCTCCATGAAAGTATCACCGAAATGAGCAAGATAGCTTTCATCGATGAAATCATCCCCTTCTTCATCTTCTTCCATTATAACCCCTCTTTCTCCATGCTTGGTCCAACAATTATAGCTTGGCATGAAACCGTGCCGAAGCAGGTGCAGGTGAACTTCTCTTGAGGAAGAGTAACCCTTCTGATTCTTACAGTCAACACATGGACAGATAACAAAACCCTTCTGCTTGTTCGCATTAGCCACTACGAGGAAATCTTTCAAACCCGTAGTGAACTCGCGGGAGAGTCGGTTACCGTACATCCATTGCCGATTCATCTGCATTATTATAATATAAAATATATAATTAACCATCATGCATTTGTTAAACTAACTAGCTATAAACAATAGAAATTAAACAATGAACAACACACATGCATATTTTATCAATGACACATATGCATGAAAGGTTCAAGTTGCTAACCGCGATCGAGGAGGAAAAAATAAATGAGGAACCACAAGTGTGGCTCCAACACTTCATATCATGTTTGTTTCACGCTCTTGGGGCATTTCATCAAACACCTTGTGTGCATAAGAGGAACCAAAGGCAAACCTACACCCCCTTGTGAAGCTTGCGAAGAGAAGTTGCACCAAATGGCTAAGTGAGTGTGCTGAACTGGTATATATAGGGGAGGAGCTTTAGTCGCGGTTGGCCTGGCCAACCGCGACTAAAGGCCTTTGGGCACCTTTAGTCGTGGTTGGCCTGGCCAACCGCGACTAAAGCCCCTCACGTGCACCAGCTGGCCACCGAGCGCCCTGGGCCCAGGCCTTTGGTCGCGGTTCGTCTGCCGAACCGCGACTAAAGACTTCATTAGTCGCGGTTCCTACAGTTTCACGACTAATGGGGCTGGACGGAAGCCTCTTTTTCTACCAGTGTACGACTCATATGAAGATGTAACTTCTAAACATATTGTTTTAACATACTCCCTCTATAAACTAATATAAGAGCATTTAGATTACTAATTTAGTATTCTAAACGCTCTTATATTAGTTTACGGAGATATTATAATATATATTTAACTAGTTAAATTGTCAACTTAGAACCATGCGCATGTCCTATACACCAGGACGGAGGCAGTACGAGTGTAACTAGAGTTAAAAAGGGATAGGAAAAATTATACTCTACCCGAAGGTTTCTCCACTATGGTTTACATGGCGGCTGAACCAAATATACTAGTACTAGACAGTTCAAACTATGGAGTACAATAGTTTGATTACAATCCAGGTTTGGCACACCTAAATTTAGACAGACACTTTTTTATTAGTAAGTGTTTGATTGTTGGCACAAGTCCACGACTCTTTGACGGCATAACCAAGTCTTTGAAGTTCTTCCCCGGTCATCAGACACACTATTTGACGAAGTTTACTTAAGGTTGGGATGAACTGGAATGAGCATGAGACCCCCGAGGCAAAGTCGACCAAGTCACCTTCACTGAGAGTAGCGCAAAGTCAGTCTTCATCTTTTGAGTAAAAATCCCATGATTGTTGGCTATGAAGGAACAATGATGTTCAGCAGAACTGGATGACTCCGCACCCAACTTGAACTTCAACGTCATCCAAGAAGCTATAACTACAGCAACCACAGACCTCTTTAAGCCACATGACTCACCAATGGTGCCATTGAAGAGCCGGATTTCTTCATTCAACCCACTGGTAAAACAGCTGAGACACAAATTGAAACTGTTTTGCACTTCTGAGATGACAACTTCTAGAGTCGCCTCAACTGCATTTTCAAGGCGTGATGCGGTGAAGTCCACTGCTCCACAATCGCCATAGATGCGACTGGTGAATGTGTGACAGTTCTGCAAGTCTTTGCTGACTATTATTGATGCACCATCAATCAGTTGTAGGTCATGTTTTTCTTCTTCTGCAGTCTTGATCCTCATGTCATATTCGATTAAAATATTGCCATGTGAATCTATCCCTCGCTTAGGGCCAGACATGTTGATGAGAGAACCCTACAAAGTCATTGTTATTAAGTAGCTATCCATATAAAAGTAAGACATATCTAAAGCCAAATACTTTCCTTATGATGTTTCACTTCACCAATATTTACTTCAAGGGATATTTTACAATGGATAAATAAGATTTTGCCATGTATTGAACTGGATAGTTAGTAAATACATAGCGGTGTTAGAGAGGGAAATTTGGCTCCCACTATATTTATTTCATTTTGTTTCAAATTCCGAATATTAGTTGCATAAGTTTGTTGAAATGAAAAAGGAAAAAAAAGGTTTGTCTGCTTACCCCCGTCAAGTATACAGGTATTTGAGCCCTGAAATAATGTATAGCTAAATCATTCCCTGGGGTGATTAGGAGGTGATTTTGCCCATGCAGCAGCATTCACCTAAAGGTCACGTGGCCAGAAACCACCTCCAAACCCTGACCAGGAACGATATAGACAGTATTGAACACTTTAAGAGGCAGAATCCCTGCTTTTATACTCAAGGGGGCTAAGTAGACGAACCACAATATTTGGGGGTGTTCGGTAGTCTCATCCCTTAAAATAATTGCAGATAAGTATGGATGTGCACCTGCTCCACGATGATGGGATCATCCCTTTTAAAACTGACCACATAGTTAAGCAATCGATCCAGATCATCCCGCATTGCAATGTATCCGTACAACTCTACTGGCCCACAACCCACATGAATTTTAGCCAGCTTCAATGAGAAAATTTGGAACATGCCACTAGGTGTATGCTGCATGCAAGCTCCATCGAGAATGCAGCAATCTGAGGGATCTGTTAACATCATCGGCTCCAACCAAGCTTCACGAAACAAATACAAGTTACATTGTAATTGGAAATAAATACAATAAACAATACTTGCCATGTGTAAAGTAAACATGCCACTTGAGGATTTGATGTCTCTACTGATTTTTTTTTACTTTTTTCATGTAAGTGGGAAATATCAATGTTTTTCTACTATAAATTTGCTCCCTCGAAATGTTTTTCCTTGAAGAGAACACAAAGAAAAGAGAGTAATTTTAATCACCCCAGAAAGGAAAAGGTCCAGTTTTACCAAAATCACTAGTTAAGGCCTTAAGGGAAATATCAATATTCTTCTACTGTAAATTTGCTCCCTCGAAATGTTTTCCTTTGAAGCGAACACAAAGAAAAGAGAGTAATTTCAATCACCCCAGAAAGGAAAAGGTCCAGTTTTACCGAAATCACTAGTTAAGGCGTTAAGGGGTACCCTTTCCAAAGGTTACCCCAAACTTCTCTGGTGGTCACAAGCACCGCTAGGGAGTTTTGGTGTGTTTTCTCTATGGAAGGGGATGGGAGGGTTGCTGTGTATGCTTTTTTTGTGAGTTCCGATTTTCAAAATGAAATATCTTTTGAACCGTGCGTCCAAATTACACGCATTGTCTTCCTCGCGTCAAGATTGAAACTATATCCCATGTAGATAAGTTTCAACGAACTTCTTTTTTCAGACATAACTTGTACTACCAAATATAACAAACTTGTGCTTCACGTGATAACGTACTTATAGTACCCCACAAGCAGTATAATCCATGTAGTGCAACCTGTACTCACTGCACAGTACACCATGTGCTCCCCGCTTAGTACAACTTGTACCCCCATGCAACTTGTACTCCCCTACCGCAAAGCACAGCTGCGCTTCACAGTGAAGCACAATTGCGCTTCGCGGAGAATAACACCTGTGCTAAATGCGCTACAGTACGTGAAGCACACCTGTGATGCACAGCCCGTGCAGTACACTTTGCACAATCCTTGCAGCAAACTTACATAAACCACGCAGCACATAAAAACCAGAGAAAAACGTGCAGTAAAAGACCGGTAGAGCAAACTAAGAAAAATCGAACAGAACAGGGCGCTCCCGTTTCCTGGCTCAGCTTGATAGCCTGGAACGCGCCCGCGCGCGACTCGTTGTCCAAGGGGCACCTCCCCCAATGAGGTACACCCCCATTTTACTGTCTCCAAATATTTCATAACTCCTTAAAGTACTTCTCACCCTCACTTGGATTCAAAAACTATTAAAATAGATCATTTCACCCCTCAATGAAAAAAAATCGTTTATCTTTCTACACGTCCTCTTTTAGTGTTGATTATTTACCAATGGTAGATAACATAATTAACATGTGTTATAAAATAATTTCATAATGATAGATAACATTATTTACCAGTGTCTCAACTACTGTAAATCTGTAAACAGTTTGTCCTCCAACAACAACAACAACAACAATAACAACAACAAAGCCTTTAGTCCCAAACAAGTTGGGGTAGGCTAAAGGTGAAACCCATAAGATCTCGCGACCAACTCATGGCTCTGGCACATGGATAGCAAGCTTCCATGCACCCCTGTCCATAGCTAGTTCTTTGGTGATACTCCAATCCTTCGGGTCTCTCTTAACGGACTCCTCCCATGTCAAATTCGGTCTACCCCGCCCTCTCTTGGCATTCTCCGCATGCTTTAGCCGTCCGCTATGCACTGGAGCTTCTGGAGGCCTGCGTTGAATATGCCCAAACCATCTCAGACGATGCTGGACCAGCTTCTCTTCAATTGGTGCTACCCCAACTCTATCTCGCATATCATCATTCCGAACTCGATCCTTCCTAGTGTGGCCACACATCCATCTCAACATACACATCTCCGCCACACCTAACTGTTGAACATGTCGCCTTTTAGTCGGCCAACACTCAGCGCCATACAACATTGCAGGTCGAACCGCCGTCCTGTAGAACTTGACTTTTAGCTTTTGTGGCACTCTCTTGTCACAGAGAATGCCAGATGCTTACCGCCACTTCATCCATCCGGCTTTGATTCGATGGTTACATCTTCATCAATACCCCCATCCTCCTGCAGCATTGACCCCAAATATCGAAAGGTGTCCTTCTGAGGTGCCACCTGCCCATCAAGGCTAACCTTCTCCTCACACCTAGTAGTACTGAAACCGCACATCATGTACTCGGTTTTAGTTCTACTAAGCCTAAACCCTTTCGATTCCAAGGTTTGTCTCTATAACTCTAACTTCCTATTTACCCTCGTCTGACTATCGTCAACTAGCACCACATCATCCGCAAAGAGTATACACCATGGGATATCTCCTTGTATATCCCTTGTGACCTCATCCATCACCAAGGCAAAAAGATAAGAGCTCAAAGCTGACCCCTGGTGTAGTCCTATCTTAATCGGGAAGTCATCAGTCTCGACATCACTTGTTCGAACACTTGTCACAACATTATCGTACATGTCCTTGTTGAGGGTAATGTACTTTGTTGGTACTTTGTGTTTCTCCAAGGCCCACCACATGACATTCCACGATATCTTATCATAGGCCTTCTCCAAGTCAATGAACACCATATGCAAGTCCTTCTTTTGCTCCGTGTATCTCTCCATAAGTTGTCGTACCAAGAAAATGGCTTCCATGGTCGACCTCCCAGGCATGAAACCAAACTGTTTGTCCTCCCACTGCAAAAAAATGACACTGCGAAAACCAGAGTGAAAGGGAAAACCAGAGTCCTAGCCCACGTATGCACAAACCCTAAACAGAGAGTTTCACCGGCTGTCCTCCCACCATGCAAAAAAGAAAACAACACTACAAAACCAGAGCGAAAGGAAAAACCAGCGCCCCAACCCACGTATGCACGAGTCCAATCGGCGGGGCAAAGAAAAGCTAACGTGCCCAATATGCACGGCTCCACCTCTACCACCGACCACCACCCTCGATCCACCATCACCGGCGACCAATGAGCCCATCCTCGTCCCCTCGTCCACTGCTTCAACACAAGTTGTTGCCACCTGTGAGAAATGCAGGGATGCCTAGCAATGACGGTTTGCCCCTCCCCTTCCTTCGTCCCTTGACCTTCTCTCGCCTCATGAAGGTTCCATTCACCGTCTATTGTCCTTCTCTTGTGCTAGAGTCACATTTTCTAGG
Organism: Triticum monococcum; assembly: GCA_034509565.1. Taxonomy (NCBI): domain Eukaryota; kingdom Viridiplantae; phylum Streptophyta; class Magnoliopsida; order Poales; family Poaceae; genus Triticum; species Triticum monococcum. The sequence continues at coordinate 743,447,583 of CM067843.1, read as the reverse complement.
ACCAGTGGTGGAGACCCATTGGCAATGGTGTAGGCGGCATGCCACATAGGGAAGAGTGAAGCAAGCCTGAGGACAAGATACCGCATGTGTCGACCAACCTAGCATCATCGGCATGGAGGATGAGGCAGCTTTACCGGATGCCTAGGTAAACATATATGCATAAGCAAGGAGGATGGAGGATGATTGGTGGTGCATAAGCAAGCACCAGCGGTGCGAACGTGCATCTAGCCCTCTATGTATATTCCAAATGTCTAGGTAAACATATATGCATAACTAGTCTAAGAAATACATGCATCTGAGCCACGATCAATACAGACTGTCAGCCTAAGATGTTCCCCTTTCTATCATTCTCTGTTTATGTGAATATGCAAGTGACATGTATGTGCTTGTGGAACTTGGTGAATGGACATCGGTTTTTATTTGAACAAGCTTAAATCAGATATAAACGCAAAATAATGATGTCTCTTTTTTTTACTTCTGCACCATGCTTGTTACTAAATACAATAGTATCTGTTCTGTTCAATCTGGGCACCTTGTAATTTGAAATTAGTAAAATCTCAACTGATTTCTTCGAGAATTTCAAGAGTCATCACCATTAAGATCCTTTCACATGCCATGCTTGTGCAATATATGTTTGCTCAAATGAACTGATCCTAATACTTAGACAGATATGTTATATTCAATTTTGCTTAAAACAATAGCTATTGTAAGGAAATAAGTAGGTGCCAATTAACTTGCCATTGTACCATACGTATTTGGTTGGTGCCTTTATTTGGAAGAATATCAATGTGTACTCTTTAAAACATCTTATGAACAAAAAATAATAAAGTAATACGAAGATATAGTTGAGAGAGAAAATAATACCTTTAGTTTGATTTGTTTTGCAAAAGGAGGTTTATCTTACACTGATTTTTACAAGGTGATGTTATCGGATGTTTTTCATCAGTCATGCTTAATATAGAGCAGCCCTTTTACTTTCACCCCTTCCGCCATTCAAGCCGTAGGTTCAGTTTCAGCTGCCTAAGGTGGCCTCAAGTTGTACTTAAATTTTTCTTTTTTCAATTTTTATGATTTAAGATGGAATTCATGTTGTCAATTGGATAATTTCTTCTTACATTGACTTTTGACATGGTGATATCCAAGTGAATAGTTGGGTTCTTTTGATCATTTAACAAAAATCTATTGTCGTTCACGATTTCCAATGTAATCTACCAAATTTAACATTAAGGGACTTTGCTGTAAACCTATGTTTTTAAGGCGTCTGTAAGGCGACGCTTAGGCGACGAGGCGCTCCCCAGCGCTTTGCAAATATGTCCGCTTCAGGCGCCTAGGCGTCGAGCCCCCCCCCCCCCCCCCCCCCCAAGCGCCTTAAAGTGAAGCGTCACCTTAAAAACATAGCTGTAAACTCATAAGTTTCTGTATGAAAAGAAACTAGATTAAGTGGTGAGTATTTCTTTTTCTTTGGACAGGTTGTCCTATGGCAGAACAATTGGGGTGAAAGCTAAGGTACTTCCAATGGTATGAAATCAAAATCTGGATGAAACCTAAGCTGTTAGTAATGGAATGTTTCAGATATAGGGGAGAACTAACGATATTTCTAGTAGGGCAACGCTTTCAAGGTCGGTTTCTCTGTGAGCGTATATTCTATTAATATGGATTCATTGCAACACACGGTCACTTTGCTAGTACATGCTAAAAAGAATGAGAAGTTATGAACATATTCCTCAGGGAAGGACATGATGCCGCCTCACAAATTTTGAAAGAAAAAATTATGAGGGGCAAAAAAAAAGATATACCATTTGAAGTGAACTGAACCCATTTTAGAAAAAAGAAAGGAACTTGGGGAGGGGAGGGTAGGTAAAGGTGGGCCGGGAAATAGTTTACGAACAGCCAAAACAGTCTGGACAGGATATAATGTCCAATGAATCACAACAATGATTAAGATAACAGTGGCAAGAGCTTAGGTCACAACAGTTTAGCTGTCTATTACTTTTGCAAATACCAAAATGCATCCCTGAGTACCATTTGATGAGATTTCCTTTTATTTCTGGCAATGCACTGGTATTCAACTTGTAAAAAGTAAACAGGCAACATCAAAATTTATCAGAAATATATCAGGAAAAGAGATATACATCACTTACTCTCGTTACGGTCTGCAATGCGATATTCCTTTTTCCATGCATGCCTGCCCTTGTATATAGAACCATCATGGTGGCTGCTTTTAGGAAATATAGCCATAGGAACTACACCGTCAAAAGGGTAACCAGCCATCTGTTCATCCCAGCCTTTTACTCCACTGCTGCTGGCCATGCTACGAGATCCATGAGGAAATCTATCACCAAAGAGCATAAAAGGCCAATATCAGCATCTGGCATAAATAAGATGGTACCATCAGTCATGATTGAAATCGTGACGTTAAGCTTGAAATCCATTTCTATTTCTTTCCGCATTTTTTTTCTCTGTATTGGGACTGAATAATCTAAGAGATTATCCCGTTTGCCTTAAAAAAATCAACAGAATGATAAATAAAGACCCAATTTTGGGCCACAATCCAGATCCATAAATATAGCAGCCAACTAAAGGTGAAAACTTTAGCATAGAACAAGAAAACACACCTGCAAACACGACGGGCAGCTGAATTATGAGGCAAAACTCGTCGCAGCGGCCACCAGCTAGGCGGAGTAGAGGCCGTCAAAGAGAGGAGCGACCGCAGAGGAGAGGAGAGGCGGTGCATTGGGGAGGGAGGGGTGGCACTGTCAGAGCGTCGGAGGAGAGGAAGAATCGAGCGTAGGATCTGCATCTGAGTGCCAACAAGCAAGCTGATCATCTCTCGGGCCGCGTTGGGTTTCAGGCCTGAAACCCGAGCCCAAAAAGGCCCAGTAAATTTTCCAATTTTTAAGCCCAAGTCCGGCCCGTTTGAAAAGCCTGAAGCCCGGCTGCGCTTGAAGGACAGCACTAACCGCGTACCCTCCCCTAAAAAAAGAAAAAAAAAACTAACCGCATACTCTATGGCCCAGTTCTTTTCCTCGATTTTGGACAATCTTGGTCTGGAAAATCAAAAGCTCAAATGAACTCGATTCAATTGTCTTAAATCATGCGAGGATCGCCACAATCGGTAGTGCAATCGATAATCCTCTGGGAACCTTGCTTCTCACGATTCTAGTCGCTCCCGCAAAACAAAACACTTCGATTTAGGGTAGTATACCCCTATTTGGGCTGGAAATTACGAGGAAACTGCCACTGTGGACAGCCGCGTCCAGGAAACGAGTCGCACGACTCATCTCTCCATCGCTAGATCCCCCACCTCTCCGCTAGCGCTCGCGCTAGGGTTACAGGGCCGCCGCCCCCGCCCCATAGCCCGCCCCGGCCCGCTAGACGCCGGCCACGGAGACGACGCCTGAAGCCGCTGCTCTGCCCCGAGGCTCGCAGCTGCTGCTCCGCCCGGGCGGTGGCCTCGACGCCCAACGCCGCCTCGCCAGAGTTCGCTCGGGTCGTTGCCTCAGCTGAGCTCTCCTCTCCTCCCTGTCTCATCTCCTCTCTGTCTCTGTACATGGATGGATGGACCGATGAATGGATGCCATGGTTACTACGTAGTTCTTCTCTGTACATGTTCGTCTTGTTTCAAGTGGTAGCAATTCAGCATCCAGTTTCAGTTCAGGAACATTATGGACATTTTAGCATATAGCCCATCCCATGATCTTATACCATAATTTCAGAAAAGAACTCAACAGCTGATTCTGTGAGAAGTTTCTCCTAAGCTGATTCTGGAATCAGATTCATTGATCGTAATTGAAGCATGTGAGGGGCAATCAAGATGATGGGATGAAGCTGCTGCAATTTTTGCTGAATGTGTGGATGTTTCAGTTTTTATTGGGAAGGTCAAATTTAAGCATTGCTTTCGTAGTTCAAATCAAGCGGCTCATGTGCTAGCCAATTATAGTTTTTGTAATAAGACTTCTAGTACCTGGACGGATGAATCGCCGGGATGTCTAGTCTCAAAACTTCTGGATGATGTAATTCCTATCTAAGTTAATAAAGCTAGCCATGATGACCTTCCCTCAAAAAAAAACTAGGCCTATATCTCGCATGGCGCGAGTCCTGGGCGCCCCTATTTCTCGCTTTAGCGAGACAGGGGGAAGCCTCGCGTCGGTGGAGCCCAGATGGGCCGACCAAGCCGCGCGGGAGGCCATGGCCTGTTTTTAAAAAAAAATTATTTCTGTTTTCTGTTCTTGTTTTTTACTTTTGTATTTTTTATACTTTAAAATATTCTACATGTGTGTGTGTCTATATATATATCTATATATATATATATATGAAAAATCTTGAACAAGTATTTGAAAAAATGATGAATAAGTATTAAAAAATGTTTAATGATTATTTAAAAAATAAAATTCTTGTTCTTGCCACTCTAGTTTTTTTCCACTTTACTTATGCCACTCTAAAATTTGACATTTCACTCTTGCCACTGTTAGCTTTTGACCATATATCACTTTTGCCATTCCGTGGCAAAAGCAAAATTTTCAGAGTGGCAATTGTGATGCATTGTCAAAAGTTAAGAGTGGCAAAAGTGAAATGAAAAATTATCGTTTTTACCATGGAATGACATTTGTGATGTATTGTCAAAAGTTAAGAGTGGCAAAAATGAGATGTCAGATTCTAGTGTGGCATAAGCAAAATTGGCAAAAGGTAGAGTGGCAAAAACAATGTTTTCTCTTTAAAAAATGTTTAAAAAGTATTAAAAATGTTGAAAAGGTATATTAAAATGTTTAATAAATATTCAAAAAATGTTGAATGAGTATTTGTAAAATAGTGAACAAGTATTTGAAAAATCTTGAGTAAGTATTAAAAATGTTGAAAGAGTATATGAAAAATGTTGGAAAAGTATTTGAAAATGTAGAATAAGTTAAAAAATGTTGAAAAAAATATGTGAAAATGTTGAATAAGCGTTCAGACAATGTTGAACATGTATACAAAAAATGTTGATCACTTATTAAAAAATGTTTTTAAAATATACAAAAATGTTGAGTGAAAACAAAAACAAACATAAGAAAAAATAAAAAGGAAAAACAAAAATGGAGAAGAAAACCAAGAAACAAAATAAATAAAAAAACACGAAAATAAAATGAAAAGATTAAAAAAGGAAAAATAAAAAAGAAAAGAAACATCTTGGAAGAAAAGGGAAAAAAAAACAAAAACAAAAAGAAACCCGTGTTCGTTTCGCCCCAACTACAACTCGCCCTACTATTGACGAGAATCCCGGCAGTAGCCTCGCCCTCAAGTCGCTCCTTTTTCTCTATTTTCTTTTGAAGTGGGCCGGCCTGTTATTGTTGAAGCTTGCGGTGAGAGTTCCTGTGGGCTCGCTTAATGCGAGAGATAGCATTCGCGGCGAGTCCTTAGCTTCTCTTGCCTGAATGACTTCTTCTCTCGGCTGCCCTATCTATCTTTTTTTCGCCTGCTTCCAATGGGATTTTTTTCATTTCTTTTCGTTTCTCTTTTAATTTTTTGTTTCTTCTTTGGTTTTCTATAGTTTTTATGGTTTTCTCAGGTTTTCTTTATCTGTTTCTCATTCGTGTTTTCTTTTCTTTATTTTTCTTGTTCTTTTCTTTCTCTATTTTCTTTGGTTTTTCTTTTGTATTTTTCATCGATTTTCTTCATTTTCTTTGTCGGATTCACTCATTTTCATTCTTTTTGCAGTAGGTTTCTTTGATTTTTTCTTTATTACTTTTGATTTCCTTTGTTTCTTTTTTGGTTTGTATGTATGAGAAATATTGTTAATATATTTTTAAAGTGTCAACGCGTATATAAAAGTGTTGACCATGTATAAAAAATGTAGGACTCGTTAAGTAAAAGTAAACATCAAAACACATATATATAGGAAAATATAATTATCTATTTAAAAAATATTAAACATGTATATTAAATTATTTTTGTTCTATACAAAAAATATATATTGTGTGTGAAAAAAATGTTGATTGCCATTTAAAAATTGCCAACACATGGTTAACATTTGTTATACATGTTTAACATTTTCTAGCTGCATGAAGAATGTTTTTCTATACAAGTTTAACACTTTATAAATAGATGATCAAAAATTCTATATACACATACAACTTTTGTATACACAAAAAACATTTTTTCTATACACATCTAACATTTTTAAAATCTTGATTACCATTTTTCAAATACTTGATTAAATTTTCAAATACATGATTAACATTTTTCATACACATTGTATATATTTTTTGTATATATGATATTATATACACATTTACCTTTTTCAAATGCTTGATTATTATTATTTTCAAATGTTTCATGTACATTTAGAGTATTTTGGAAGTATAAATAATGTACACTACGTTGATCGAGGCGGACAGCTCCAGCCACTACGACTCGTGCGTATTTGTTCGAACAAATTGAGCAGGGTGTTTGTTATTGTTGAGGAACGCAGTAATTTTAAAAATTTCCTACGAACACACAAGATCTATCTAGGTGATGCATAGCAAGGAGCGGGTGAGTGTGTCCACGTATCCTCGTAGACCGAAAGCGAAAGCGTTTAGTAACGCGGTTGATGTAGTCGAACGTCTTCGCGATCCAACCAATCAAGTACCAAACGCACGGCACCTCCGCGATCTGCACACGTTCAACTCGGTGACGTCCCTCGAACTCTTGATCCAGTTGAGGCCGAGGGAGAGTTTCGTCAGCACGACGGCATAATGACGATGATGATGAAGTTACTGACGCAGGGCTTCGCATAAGCACTACAACGATATGACCGAGGTGGAAATATGTGGAGGGAGGCACCCCACACGGCTAAGAATCAACTTGTGTGTCTATGGGATGCCCGCCTCCCCCATATATAAAGAAGGGGAGGAGGGGGTCGGCCGGCCTCATGGTGCGCCCTCAAGGGGGGAACCTACTCCTAGGAGGGGGAATGAAGGGGAAGAGGAGAGGAAGGAAAGCCCCCCCCCCCCCTCCCAATTCGGATTGGGCTTGGGGGCACGCCCCTCCTCTTTGCCTTCTCCTCTCTCTTCCACTAAACCCCATGTAGGCCCATTAAGCCCCCCCCCCCCCCCCGGGGAGGGGGGGGGGGTCCGGTAACCTCCCGGTACTCCGGAAAATGCCCAAACTAATCCAAAACCTTTCCGGTGTCCAAACATAACCTTCCAATATATCGATCTTCATGTCTCGGCCATTTCGAGACTCCTCGTCATGTCCGTGATCACATCCGGGACTACGAACTACCTTCGGCACATCAAAACACATAAACACATAATACCGATCGTCATCAAACGTTAAGCGTGCTGACCCTATGGGTTCGAGAACTATGTAGACATGACCGAGACTCATCCCCGGTTAATAACCAATAGCGGAACCTGGATATGCTCATATTGGCTCCCACATATTCTACGAAGACCTTTATCGGTCAAACCGCATAACAACATACGTTGTTCCCTTTGTCATCGGTATGTTACTTGCCCGAGATTCGATCGTCGGTATCTCAATACCTAGTTCAATCTCGTCATTGGCAAGTCTCTTTACTCGTTTCGTAATGCATCATCCCATAACTAACTCATTAGTCACATTTCTTGCAAGGCTTATAGTGATGTGCATTAGATGGCCCAGAGATACCTCTTCGATACACGGAGTGAAAAATCCTAATCTCGATCTATGCCAACTCAACAAAACACCATCGGAGACACCTGTAGAGCATCTTTATAATCACCCAGTTACGTTGTGACGTTTGATAGCACACTAAGTGTTCCTCCAGTATTCGAGAGTTGCATAATCTCATAGTCATAGGAACATGTATAAGTCATGAAGACAGCAATATCAACAAACTAAACGATCATAGTGCTAAAGCTAACGGATGGGTCTTGTCCATCACATCATTCTCTAATGATGTGATCCCGTTCATCAAATGACAACACATATCCATGGCTAGGAAACTTAACCATCTTTGATTAACGAGCTAGTCAAGTAGAGGCATACTAGGGACACTCTATTTGTCTATGTATTCACACATGTACTAAGTTTCCGGTTAATACAATTCTAGCATGAATAATAAAAATTTATCATGATAGAAGGAAATATAAATAAAAACTTTATTATTGCCTCTAGGGCATATTTCCTTCAGTTATACACTCCTAGCGGCCCACCCGGGGCATGAGCAGGGTGCTGCACAGGCGAGCATTATTTCCACCACACGTCAAGCAAGGCATACGGGCAAATCCTATTCGGCATTTCAGGCGTCGGTTAAGGGCTGTTTTCTGAACCGACGCGCACTACCCCTCCTAGCTGCGCTGGCCCATATATCATTTTTTTTTCTTCCTTCAGTAAATGTCCAAAAAGGTGAAAGGGCTAGGGGGTTCGAACTCAGGATCTCTAGGTTCAGATGGAAGCACACTAACCAATAGGCAACACAACCCATTTAATATCTTACATCCTTTTTCCCTTTCTATACTTTCTCAAGTTCACGGGAAGCCGCGGTTTTGGGAAGCTTCTAGAAGTTTCCCAAACGGGTTTTTCTGGGTTCGTTTCGCAGTTTTCTGAATGGTTCTTATTCGGTTTTTCTCCTTCTTTTTCTTATTCCTTTTGCCCCTTTTCTTGTTCTTTTTTTCCTTTTATTTTTCCTATATCTGTGAAAATTTGATGACCTTTTATCAAATCCGATGAATTTTGTTTCCAAAATGATGAACGTTTTCAAAATCGATGAACTTTTTACAAATTCGATGAACTGTTTCAATAATATGGACATTTTTTAAATTCGATGAACTTTTTAAAATTTGACGAACGTTTTTCAAAAACGACGACTTTTTTCAAAATCCAATGAATTTTTTTCTGTATAGACGCAAGTGCTTATATACATGCGCATTCACTCACCCCTATGAACACACACACACCGTACCTCGGAAATACTGAAATAAATCCAGTATAAATGCGAGCACCAGGATTTGAACCCTGGTGGGCTGGGGATACCAGTGTCCTCTTAACCATCCAACCACAGGTTGGTCGCGTGCTAGGTTAGAGTTTGTGACATAGGAATAGGGCGACCTTTCTTAACAGGAAACAAGCCGCACTTTTCACTGTTTATTCTTTGTTTTATTTCCAGTTTTTTGGTTTTCTCTGTTTTTTCTATGTTCATTGTTTTTTCTTCTTCCCTTCTTTGTTGTCTTTCTTTAGTTTTATTTTTTTTCTTTTTTCTTCTCCATTTTTCTTTAGCTTTCTTTTTTCTTCTCTATTTTTTGTTTTTTCATTTGTTTTTTGTATGTCTGTTTTCGTTTTCAATGTACAATTTCGTACATGTCAAAAATATTATTTAATAAGTGATCAACATTTTTTGTATACATGTTCAATATTGTTCAAATGCTTATTCAACATATTTAGACACTTGCTCAACATTTTGCTAATTATTCAACATTTCTTAACATGTCGGCATTTTTCGAATACTCGTTCAACATTGTATTAATACTTATTCAACATTTTCAAATACTTGTTCAACATTTTAAATACTTATTCAACATTTTTCAAATACTTGTTCAACATTTTTTAAACACTCGTTTAGCAATTGTTAATACTTAATCAACATTTTTCAAATATTTGTTCAACATTTTAAATACTTATTCAAAATTTCAAATACTTGTTCAACATTTTTTAAATACATGTTCAACATTTTTGCATAATTATTCAAAAAAATTCAAATACTTGTTCAATATTTTTATTACTTATTTGTAATTTTCAAATACTTGTTCAACATTTTTTAATACTTACTCCACATTTTTCAAATACTTGTTCAATAGTTTTATTACTTATTCAAAAATTTCAAATATTTGTTCAAATTTTTTATTACTTATTCAACATTTTTCAAATACTTTCAATATGTAAAAATACAAAGATAAAACAAAAATTGAGATAGAAAATAGAAAAAGAAAACAAAAAATAGGCCTTTGCCTCCCGCGCGGCTAATAGGAGCCCCCAGGCATAGGGGCAGCCCATGTGTTTCGCCCAGCCCACCAGAGCGTTTTTGTTTTGCGGGGAATTTAGAGCTTTATTCAAACAAAAGTGTTCTCTGAGCAGTCGGCCAACAGGCTGCTGATCAGGAAGCTGGGAGTCTCTGTAAGCCAGCTTTCGGTCACAGCCACACTACATGCACGTTTGGCACATAGGTGTGCTGGACCATTAGCTGATCTACTTACATGCTGAATTACAAAAGAATGAAAACTAGCTGAAAGCTCTTCAATTTCTAAGATAATTGGTGCCACAACCGAACGACTGTTGAGGCGAGTGTTCCAGAGGTTTACCACCTCCAGGCTGTCTGTCTCCACCACCACATGCTCGAACCCTCTAAGATTGGCAAAGATTACGCCGTCACGCACAGCAAGGGCTTCTGCAATCATGGGTTTAGTAACTCCGAGGTGCGGTTTGCACCAAGCACCCAATAAGGCCGTAGCCGATCTTGCCACACCGCCGGCTCCGCTCTTCCCCTCATCCCGATCACATGCCGCGTCGGTGTTGATCTTGACCTGGTTTGACTCCGGAGGGCGCCAGCCGTGCCCAGGTAGAACTTGTGCATGCTGCATGGGAATGTCAAGGAGGGCCAAGGCTTCCCGAGTGAGCTTCATTGAATTGGCCGGGTCTAGCTTGTCCCCATCATGCGTCCATCGATTGCGTGAGGTCCAAATGGACCACATCACCGTAACAATTGTAGCACGCTCTCTAACCGAGAGCCCTGGCTCACATAAAATGTCAGATGCCCAGGTAGCAGGATGTAGTCTTGGTAATTTTATATCCAGAAGCTGACGTGCTTCATCCCAGAATCTCCTGGCATGTGAACAAAACATAAGATCATGCTGAAGATCTTCATCATGTGCCTAACAAAGCTTGCAGATGCTAGTGTCTCGAATATGACAGTGCTTGAGCATGCATTCATCCGGCAGTATACCACGAAGTACCCTCCACCAGAACACACGCACCTTGGGGACCACCTTGAGAGACCAAAGAGCTTTCCACAACTGTTGTTTGTTCGCTGAAGCTTCTGTAACCGACCCTTCTTCACGAGCTTGATGCTCTTTCTGAATCACTAGAGCTCGGTACGCTGACTTGACAGTGTAGTTGAAGGAAATATGCCCTAGAGGCAATAATAAAGTTATTATTTCCTTATATCATGATAAATGTTTATTATTCATGCTAGAATTGTATTAACCGGAAACATAATACATGTGTGAATACATAGACAAACAGAGTGTCACTAGTATGCCTCTACTTGACTAGCTCGTTAATCAAAGATGGTTATGTTTCCTAACCATGAACAAAGAGTTGTTATTTGATTAACGGGATCACATCATTAGTTGAATGATCTGATTGACATGACCCATTCCATTAGCTTAGCACCCGATCGTTTAGTATGTTGCTATTGCTTTTTCATGACTTATACATGTTCCTATGACTATGAGATTATGCAACTCCCGTTTGCCGGAGGAACACTTTGGGTGCTACCAAACGTCACAACGTAACTGGATGATTATAAAGGAGTACTACAGGTGTCTCCAAAGGTAGATGTTAGGTTGGCGTATTTCGAGATTAGGATTTGTCACTCCGATTGTCGGAGAGGTATCTCTGGGCCCTCTTGGTAATGCACATCACATAAGCCTTGCAAGCACTGCAACTAATATGTTAGTTGTGAGATGATGTATTATGGAACGAGTAAAGAGACTTGCCGGTAACGAGATTGAACTAGGTATTGGATACCGACGATCGAATCTCGGGCAAGTAACATACCGATGACAAAGGGAACAACGTATGTTGTTATGGGGTCTGACCGATAAAGATCTTCGTAGAATATGTAGGAGCCAATATGGGCATCCAGGTCCCGCTATTGGTTATTGACCGGAGACGTGTCTCGGTCATGTCTACATTGTTCTCGAACCGTAGGGTCCACACGCTTAAGGTTTCGATGACAGTTATATTATGAGTTTATGAGTTTTGATGTATCGAAGGAGTTCGGAGTCCCGGATGAGATCGGGGACATGACGAGGAGTCTCGAAATGGTCGAGACATAAAGATTGATATATTGGAAGCCTATATTTGGATATCGGAAGTGTTCCGGGTGAAATCGGGATTTTACCGGATTACCGGGAGGTTACCGGAACCCCCGGGAGCTATATGGGCCTTCATCGGCCTTAGTGGAAAGGAGAAAAGGGGCAGCCCATAGGTGGCCGCGCGCCCCCCTTCCCTTAGTCCTATTAGGACTAGGAGAAGGGGCCGGCCCCCCTCTCTCTCTTTCCCCCTTTGGGAAACCTAGTCCAACTAGGATTGGGGGGGGGAGTCCTACTCCCGGTGGGAGTAGGACTCCTCCTGCGCCCTCTCCCTGGCCGGCGCACCCCTCCCCCTTGGCTCCTTTATATACAGGGGCAGGGGGCACCTCTAGACAGAAGTTGATCCTTGAGATCGTCCCTTAGCCGTGTGCGGTGCCCCCTGCCACCATATTCCACCTCGGTCATACCGTTGTAGTGCTTAGGCGAAGCCCTGCGTCGGTAGAACATCAAGATCTTCACCACGCCGTCGTGCTGACGAAAATCTTCCCCGAAGCTTTGCTGGATCGGAGCTCGGGGAGCGTCATCGAGCTGTACGTGTGCCAAGAACTCGGAGGTGCCGGAGTAACGGTGCTTGGATCGGTCGGATCGGGAAGACGTACGACTACTTCCTCTATGTTGTGTGATCGCTTCCGCAGTCGGTCTACGTTGGTACGTGGACAACACTCTCCCCTCTCGTTGCTATGCATCACCATGATCTTGCGTGTGCGTAGAATTTTTTTGAAATTACTACGTTCCGCAACAGTGGTATCAGAGCCTAGGTTTTATGGTTTGATGTTATATGCACGAGTAGAACACAAGTGAGTTGTGGGCGATATAAGTCATACTGCCTACCAGCATGTCATACTTTGGTTCAGCGGTATTGTTGGACGAGACGACCCGGACCAACATTACGCGTACGCTTACGCGAGACCGGTTCCCTCGACGTGCTTTGCACATAGATGGCTTGTGGGCGACTGTCTCTCCAACTTTAGTTGAACCGAGTGTGGCTACGCGCGGTCCTTGCGAAGGTTAAAACGGAGTCTATTTGACAAACTATCATTGTGGTTTTGATGCGTAGGTGAGATTGGTTCTTGCTTAAGCCCGTAGCAGCCACGTAAAACTTGCAACAACAAAGTAGAGGACGTCTAACTTGTTTTTGCAGGGCATGTTGTGATGTGATATGGTCAAGCCATGATGCTATATTTTATTATATGAGATGATCATGTTTTGTAACCGAGTTATCGGCAACTGGCAGGAGCCATATGGTTGTCGCTTTATTGTATGCAATGCAATCGCGATGTAATGCTTTACTTTATTACTAAGCGGTAGTGATAGTCGTGGAAGCATAAGATTGGCGAGACGACAACGATGCTACGATGGAGATCAAGGTGTCGCGCCGGTGACGATGGTGATCATGACGGTGCTTCGGAGATGGAGATCACAAGCACAAGATGATGATGGCCATATCATATCAGTTATATTGATTGCATGTGATGTTTATCTTTTTATGCATCTTATCTTGTTTTGATTGACGGTAGCATTATAATGATCTCTCACTAAATTATCAAGAAGTGTTGTCCCTGAGTATGCACCGTTGCCAAAGTTCGTCGTGCCCAGACACCACGTGATGATCGGGTGTGATAAGCTCTACGTCCATCTACAACGGGTGCAAGCCAGTTTTGCACACGCAGAGTACTCAGGTTAAACTTGACGAGCCTAGCATATGCAGATATGGCCTCGGAACACGGAGACCGAAAGGTCGAGCGTGAATCATATAGTAGATATGATCAACATAACGATGTTCACCATTGAAAACTACTCCATCTCACGTGATGATCGGTTATGGTTTAGTTGATTTGGATCACGTAATCACTTAGAGGATTAGAGGGATGTTTATCTAAGTGGGAGTTCTTAAGTAATATGATTAATTGAACTTTAATTTATCATGAACTTAGTCCTGGTAGTATTAGCATATCTATGTTGTAGATCAATAGCTCGGGTTGTTGCTTTCATATGTTTATTTTGATATGTTCCTAGAGAAAATTGTGTTGAAAGATGTTAGTAGCAATGATACGGATTGAATCCGTGATCTGAGGTTTATCCTCATTGCTGCACAGAAAAATTATGTCCTTGATGCACCGCTAGGTGACAGACCTATTGCAGGAGCAGATGCAGACGTTATGAATGTTTGGCTAGCTCAATATGATGACTACTTGATAGTTTAGTGCACCATGCTTAATGGCTCAGAATCGGGACTTCAAAGACGTTTTGAACGTCATGGACCATATGAGATGTTCCAGGAGTTGAAGTTAATATTTCAAGCAAATACCCGAGTTGAGAGATATGAAGTCTCCAACAAGTTCTATAGCTAAAAGATGGAGGAGAATCGCTCAACTAGTGAGCATGTGCTCAGATTGTCTGGGTACTACAATCGCTTGAATCAAGTGGGAGTTAATCTTCCAGATAAGATAGTGATTGACAGAATTCTCTAGTCACCATCACCAAGTTAGTAGAACTTCGTGATGAACTATGATATGCAAGGGACAACGGAAACGATTCCCAAGCTCTTCATGATGCTGAAATCGACGAAGGTAGAAATCAAGAAAAACATCAAGTGTTGATGGTTGACAAGACCACTAGTTTGAAGAAAAGGGCAAAAGGGAAGAAGGGGAACTTCAAGAAGAACGGCAAGCAAGTTGCTGCTCAAGTGAAGAAGCCCAAGTCTGGTCCTAAGCCTGAGACTAAGTGCTTCTACTGCAAAGGGACTGGTCACTGGAAGCGGAACTGCCCCAAGTATTTGGCGGATAAGAAGGATGGCAAAGTGAACAAAAGTATATTTGATATACATGTTATTGATGTGTGCTTTACTAATGTTTATAGCAACCACTCAGTATTTGATATTGGTTCAGTTGCTAAGAGTAGTAACTCGAAACGGAAGTTGCAGAATGAATAGAGACTAGTTAAGGGTGAAGTGACGATGTGTGTTGGAAGTGGTTCCAAGATTGATATGATCATCATCGCACACTCCCTATACTTTCGGGATTAGTGTTGAACCTAAATAAGTGTTATTTGGTGTTTGCGTTGAGCATGAATATGATTTGATCATGTTTATTGTAATACGGTTATTCATTTAAGTAAAAGAATAAATTGTTGTTCTGTTTACATGAATAAAACCTTATATGGTTACACACCCAATGAAAATAGTTCATTGGATCTCGATCTTAATAATACACATATTCATAATATTGAAACCAAAAGATGCGAAGTTAATAATGATAGTGCAACTTATTTGTGGCACTGCCGTTTAGGTCATATTGGTGTAAAGTGCATGAAGAAACTCCATGCTGATGGGATTTTGGAATCACTTGATTATGAATCACTTGATGCTTGCGAACCATGCCTTATGGGCAAGATGACTAAAATGCCGTTCTCCGGAACAATGAAGCAAGCAACAGATTTGTTGGAAATCATACATACTGATGTATGTGGTCCGATGAATATTAAGGCTTACAGCAGGTATCATTATTTTCTGACCTTCACAAGATGATTTGAGCAGATATGGGGATATCTACTTGATGAAACATAAGTCTGAAACACTTGAACAGTTCAAAGAATTTCAGAGTGAAGTGGAAAATCATCGTGACAAGAAAATAAAAGTTTCTACGATATGATCGCAGAGGTAAAATATTTGAGTTACGAGTTTGGTCTTCAGTTAAAACAATGTGAAATAGTTTCACTACTCACGCCACCTGGAACACCATAGTGTAATGGTGTGTCCGAACGTCATAACCGTACTTTATTAGATATAGTGCGATCTATGATATCTCTTACCGATCTACCACTATCGTTTTCGGGTTATACATTAGAGACAGCTGCATTCACGTTAAATAGGGCACCATCTAAATCCGTTGAGACGACACCGTGTGAACTATGGTTTGGCAAGAAACCTAAGCTGTTGTTTCTTAAAAGTTTGAGGTTGCAATGCTTATGTGAAAAAAAAATTCAACCTGATAAGCTCAAACCCAAATCGGAGAAGTGCGTCTTCATAGGATACCCAAAGGAAACAGTTGGGTACACCTTCTATCACAGATCCAAAGGCAAGACATTCGTTGCTGAGAATGGATACTTTCTAGAGAAGGAGTTTCTCTCGAAATAAGTGAGTGGGAGGAAAGTAGAAAACTTGACAAGGTAATTGTACCTTCTCCTTTATTGGAAAGTAGTTCATCACAGAAATTTGTTCCTGTGACTCCTACACCAATTAGTGAGGAAGCTAATGATGATGATCATCTAACTTCAGATCAAGTTACTACCGAACCTCGTAGGTAAACCAGATTGAGATCCGCACCAAAGTGGTACGGTAATCCTGTTCTGGAGGTCATGTTACTTGACCATGACGAACCTACGAACTATGAGGAAGCGATGATGAGCCCAGATTCCGATAAATGGCTTGAGGCCATGAAAGCTGAGATAGGATCCATGTATGAGAACAAAGTATGGACTTTGATGGATTTGCCCGATGATCGCCAAGCCATAAAAATAAATGGATCTTCAAGAGGAAGACGGACGCTGATAGTAGTGTTATTATCTACAAAGCTAGAATTGTCGCAAAAGGTTTTCGACAAGTTCAAGGTGTTGACTACGATGAGAGATTCTCACTCGTATCTATGCTTAAGTCTATCCGAATCATGTTAGCAATTGCCGCATTTTATGAAATCTGGCAAACGGATAAACAAAACTGAATTCCTTAATCGATTTATTAAAGAAGAGTTGTATACGATACAACTAGAAGGTTTTGTCAATCCGAAAGGTGCTAACAAAATGTGCAAGCTCCAGCAATCTATCTGTGGACTGGTGCAAGCATCTCGGAGTTGGAATATATGCTTTGATGAGTTGATCAAAGCATATAGTTTTATACAGACTTGCGGTGAAGCCTGTATTTACGAGAAAGTGAGTGGGAGCACTACAACATTTCTGATAAGTATATGTGAATGACATATTGTTGATCGGAAATAATGTAGAATTGTTCTGTAAGCATAAAGGAGTGTTTGAAAGGAGTTTTTCAAAGAAAGACTTCGGTGAAGCTGCTTACATATTGAGCTTCAAGATCTATAGAGATAGATCAAGGCGCTTGATAAGTTTTTTCAATAAATACATACCTTGACAAGATTTTGAAGTAGTTCAAAATGGAACTGTCAAAGAAAGAGTTTCTTGCCTATGTTACAAGGTGTGAAATTGAGTAAGACTCAAAGCCCAACCACGGCAGAAGATAGAAAGAGAATGAAAGTCATTCCCTATGCCTTGGCCATAGGTTCTATAAAGTATGTCATGCTGTATACCAGATCTATTGTATACCCTGCATTGATTTGGCAAGGGAGTACAATAGTGATCTAGGAGTAGATCACTGGACATCGATCAGAATTATCCTTAGTGAAATAAGGATATGTTTCTCGATTATGGACGTGACAAAAAGGTTCGTCGTAAAGGGTTACATCGATGCAAGTTTTTGACACTGATCCAGATGATTCTAAGTCTCAATCTGGATACATATTGAAAGTGGGAGCAATTAGCTAGAGTAGCTCCGTGTAGAGCATTGTAGACATAGAACTTGCAAAATACTTACGGATCTGAATGTGACAGACCCGTTGACTAAAATTATCTCACAAGCAAAACATGATCACACCTTAGTACTCTTTGGGTGTTAATCACATAGAGATGTGAACTAGATTACTGACTCTAGTAAACCCTTTGAGTGTTGGTCACATGACAATGTGAACTATGGGTGTTAATCACATGGTGATGTGAACTATTGCTGTTAAATCACACGGCGATGTGAACTAGATTATTGACTCTAGTGCAAGTGGGAGACTGAAGGAAATATGCCCTAGAGGCAATAATAAAGTTATTATTTATTTCCTTATATCATGATAAATGTTTATTATTCATGCTAGAATTGTATTGACCGGAAACATAATACATGTGTGAATACATAGACAAACAGAGTGTCACTAGTATGCCTCTACTTGACTAGCTCGTTAATCAAAGATGGTTATGTTTCCTAACCATGAACAAAGAGTTGTTATTTGATTAACGGGATCACATCATTAGTTGAATGATCTGATTGACATGACCCATTCCATTAGCTTAGCACCCGATCGTTTAGTATGTTGCTATTGCTTTCCTCATGACTTATACATGTTCCTATGACTATGAGATTATGCAACTCCCGTTTGCCGGAGGAACACTTTGGGTGCTACCAAACGTCACAACGTAACTGGGTGATTATAAAGGAGTACTACAGGTGTCTCCAAAGGTAGATGTTTGGTTGGCGTATTTTGAGATTAGGATTTGTCACTCCGATTGTCGGAGAGGTATCTCTGGGCCCTCTCGGTAATGCACATCACATAAGCCTTGCAAGCACTGCAACTAATATGTTAGTTGTGAGATGATGTATTATGGAACGAGTAAAGAGACTTGCCGGTAACGAGATTGAACTAGGTATTGGATACCGACAATCGAATCTCGGGCAAGTAACATACCGATGACAAAGGGAACAACGTATGTTGTTATGCGGTCTGACCGATAAAGATCTTCGTAGAATATGTAGGAGCCAATATGGGCATCCAGGTCCCGCTATTGGTTATTGACCGGAGACGTGTCTCGGTCATGTCTACATTGTTCTCGAACCGTAGGGTCCGCACGCTTAAGGTTTCGATGACAGTTATATTATGAGTTTATGAGTTTTGATGTACCGAAGGAGTTCGGAGTCCCGGATGAGATTGGCGACATGACGAGGAGTCTCGAAATGGTCGAGACATAAAGATTGATATATTGGAAGCCTATATTTGGATATCGGAAGTGTTCCGGGTGAAATCGGGATTTTACCGGATTACCGGGAGGTTACCGGAACCCCCCGGGAGCCATATGGGCCTTCATGGGCCTTAGTGGAAAGGAGAAAAGGGGCAGCCCATAGGTGGCCGCGCGCCCCCCTTCCCTTAGTCCTATTAGGACTAGGAGAAGTGGCCAGCCCCCCCTCTCTCTCTTTCCCCCTTTGGGAAACCTAGTCCAACTAGGATTGGGGGGGAGTCCTACTCCCGGTGGGAGTAGGATTCCTCCTGCGCCCTCTCCCTGGCCGGCGCACCCCTCCCCCTTGGCTCCTTTATATACAGGGGCAGGGGGCACCTCTAGACAGAAGTTGATCCTTGAGATCGTCCCTTAGCCGTGTGCGGTGCCCCCTGCCACCATATTCCACCTCGGTCATACCGTTGTAGTGCTTAGGCGAAGCCCTGCGTCGGTAGAACATCAAGATCGTCACCATGCCGTCGTGCTGATGAAACTCTTCCCCGAAGCTTTGCTGGATCGGAGCCCCGGGAGCGTCATCGAGCTGTACGTGTGCCAAGAACTCGGAGGTGCCGGAGTAACGGTGCTTGGATCGGTCGGATCGGGAAGACGTACGACTACTTCCTCTATGTTGTGTGATCGCTTCTGCAGTTGGTCTGCGTTGGTACGTGGACAACACTCTCCCCTCTCGTTGATATGCATCACCATGATCTTGCATGTGCGTAGGAAATTTTTGAAATTACTACGTTCCCCAACAGTAGTTGCCTGTCCTCTCATGTGCCCAGGCAAATGAATCATCGCCTCCACCGCTTCGCAAAGGTATGTTCAGGATAGCCTCGGCGTCAGGTGCAATAAAATTCTGCCGAACTAGGTCTTGTTTCCAAGTCCAGTTATCTGTGTCAATGAGGTCACTGACTAGTGTTTCCAAGTCCAGTTATCTGTGTCAATGAGGGCATTCCTTATCCGTATATGTGTATTTTGCAAATGGGCTCCTAGCTGGGCCGGCCCATCTCACCCTGTTTCCTTTGTGTATTCCAGACGCAAAAAAGGAGCGCACAGGCGGGGGATCGAACTAGTGATCTCTACTTCGAGCAAACCGGCACTAACCATCACACAACCTTGCCCAACGTGATCATACACATACTTTTACTTCTTTTTTTAGTTCAACTTTCCTTTTTCCAAACTCAAAAAAATAACTTTCCTTTTTCTTTTTTCCTTTTCTTGTTTATGTTTTTTCTTTTTCTTTCTTCCGGGATCAATGATTTTTATTATAATCCGTGAACTTTTTTCTTCATATTGATGAACTTTTTTTCAAATTCGCTCAACTTTTTACAAATTTGATATACTTTTTTTAACTTCAGTTAACTTTTCTTAATTCAATGAACTTTTTCATATTCGATGAACTTTTTTTCAAATTCAACAAACTTTTTCTAAATTTGATGAACTTTTTTCAAATTGATGAATTTTTAAAAAAAATTGAGAAGCTTTTTTCAGATTCGATGAACTTTTTTAACTTTCATGAACTTTTTCATATTCGATGAAATTTTTGTTAAATTCAACAAACTTTTTGTAAATTTGATGAATTTTTTAAAAATTGATGAACTTTTTTCAAATTTGTAGATTTGTTTTTGAAAATCCATGGAAATGTTTTTCAATTTCGATGAACTTTTTTCGAACTTGATGAACCTTTTTCAAATTTGAAGAACACTTTTTGAAAATCGATGAACTTTTTTCAAGTTTGTCAACTTTTCTTCAAAATGATGAACTTCTTTCAAAATCCATGAACTTTTTCTTATCATGATTTTGTTTCCAAAACATTTAAGCGATACTGTACGTGGTTATGGGCAACAAATAGCGCTACGACTGGGTTATTAGGTATTTTAGGGTGCTACAAATCACTCAAGGCCGGTAGCTCCAGTGGTTAGGGAGCTCGGACGTGGAATGAACGTCATGAGTTCGAATCCTGTTGCAGCCATTTTTTGGGATTTTTTCACGCGAGTTTGCTGGTCGGCACGTTTCGTGGGCCGGCCCAACTTGCAGGGCGCGTGGGCGCCAGATCTCCAAGTTTTCCTTCTCACCTAGTGAGTTAGGGTTTTGCCCTCCCGGAGGCGATCTTTTTGCCGCCATCGAGCCTTTCTCCTCCCCTCCCCTACCTCTGCTCCTGGGCTCAATTCGGGCTGATCGCGGGGTTATCGTAGATCACCGCCCGACCTTGGTTGGTTTCCCGGGGTGCAAACAGGGAGCTAGGGTTCGTTAGCAGTGCCTAATCGATCTAATTCGGACTAGGGTTTCCAAACATGGCTGAGGACGGCGTGCCAGCGGCTGTAACACTGGGCGCGGGCTCCTCTGATGACCTAGAGAAGATGATGGCAGAGCTTGGCCTTTGCGAAGAAGACCTAGACGATGTCGGCTATGATGAGGATTCTACACCACAAGAGGAGGCACAGTGGATGGCTTTAGTACGAGTTCACATCGACAAGCCTTACAACCAGTTTTGGTTCTTCAAGAAAATGCATGCGGCATGGGACCTCGCGCGTGACTGCTAGTTCCGCCCCCTGGAGGACAACCTCTACACAGTGCAATTCTTTTGCTTGGGGGATTGGGAATGGGTGATGTAGGAAGGACCGTGGAACTTCCAGGGGAACGTGGTGATCCTTACGCCCTATGAAGGAGTTACCCAACCCTCCAAAGTTTCATTAGACACGCTTGATATCTGGGCCCAAATCCATGATGTACCTGACAAGTATGCTCATCTTGTCCACGCTCTGGGAGGAAAGATTGGTGAAGTCTTGTTTGTGGAAGCTCAATCCCAAGATTTTGCAGGTAACTTCTACCGTTTTGGGGTCAAGATTAATGTCTTCAAGCCGCTCAAGAACACGGTGTCGATGATTCGAGATGGGAGGTGACAGATTTACAGGGTTAAGTACGAAAAACTCCCCGACTGATGTGCTGTATGTGGACATCTTGGCCATGTGTTCAAAGAACATGGCGATGGAATTCATGCTCCAGATGCATTGTTCTTTAAGGATCTTCGGGCCTGATGGAGAATGAGAGAATGAGGACAGGGAACGAACCCGGGGGAGGTCGGGGTCGCCCAGGAGGGTAGAGGGGAGGACGTTTTGGTTGCTCTACCAATCCCAATGGAAGCGTCGGAGGGTCCGCCACGGTCCAAGTTTCAGCTGAAGTTAATGATCCTGCTGCCAAAGCAATCATGGATACTGATATGTCAGAGGGAAGCAGGAAAAGGCTCGAGAGAGCAAGCCAAAGCGACCAACAATTGGATCTAGACACCAATGCTAATGCGCTTGCTATTGTTCCAATGGCGCTCAATGCAGTAAGTCCTCCACCAAAGAGAGATCCCAAGAGAGCTAAGGCAGGGGCAGGCAAAGAAGGAACCACCAATGCAGCAAAACCCAATATGGCGGGCTCCGGCGAGGGGCGCCGCCATGGACAATGAGTATACTATGTTGGAACTGCCGTGGGGCTGGCAAACCCATGCTAGTTCGAGGGGCTTGCGACACGGCAAGGCAGTTTGCCCCCTCTATTCTTTGCATTGTTGAAACCCAAATAGAGGGTAGTAGAGTTGAGAAGCTTGTCGATACTCTAGGTTATAATAAGAGTTTTGCTATTAGTAACTCTGTTAGAAGTGGTGGAATTGGTATCTTTTGGAATGATTCAATAAAGCTCGGGATTATTGGTTACTCTGAGTATCATGTGGATGTTGAGGTTGACTCTTTTAACTATACTAAAGCTCGGTTTACTTTCGTCTATGGAGAGGCTCAGGTTAGCAAGCGGTACAAAACATGGAATATGCTTAGACGCATTGCAAACTCGAGCCAGCTACCGTTGGCAGTGCTAGGTGACTTTAATGAAGTTTTGCATATATATGAGCATGATGGCATGGGGAATAGAAGTCAAGCCCAGATGGATGCCTTTCGGGATGTTTTGGATACATGTGGGCTAGTAGATATTGGATACCAGGGGAACACATGGACTTTTGAGAAGAAGGTTGCTGGCGGTACTTTTACGCGTGTAAGGTTGGACCGGTGCGTCGCAACACCGAAATGGTCTTTGGCATTCCCTACAGCGAAGCTTGAGCATAAGAAATCTGCGTCATCGGATCATGCAGCCATTCTACTCAGACTTGTTGGTGAGAGTGGAAAGAAGAAGGGGCCTCGCCCGTTCAAATATGAGCTAATGTGGGAACGACATCTAGAGTTCTTAAATATTGTTTCATCTGACTGGAGAAAATTAGAGGCAAACTCGGTTGCGAAATTGCATGATAAACTGGAGGGAATGGCTCAGGGGCTGCACATTTGGGACCGGGACGAGTTCGGTTCAATAGGAAAAAAACTCAAGGCCGAGCTTGATGCAGAACATGCAAATCCAGGGAGGACCAACCCGTCCCATGCCGATATAAAAATCTCAGACCGGCTAGTTGAGTTGTATCATCGGGAGGAGATGCTTTGGTGACAAAGAGAAAGGTTAGAGTAGCTGGCCCATGGGGATAAAAACACATATTTCTTCCACCCGAGAGCTGGTCGGAGAAGAAGGAAGAACCGAATCAAAGCCCTGTTATGCCCGGATGGTAGTTTAACCAAGGATGCTAATGAGATGGCAACCCTCACCAATGAGTTTTATGAAAACCTATACACCTTTGAGGGAGTCCAGAACATGGAGAGAGTCCTTGACATGGTTCCACATAAGGTAACGCCTGAGATGAATGCACAACTAACCGCTCCATATACACAGAAGGAAGTAAAGGATGCCCTTTTTCAAATGTTTCCCATCAAAGCACCAGCACTACAAAAAAGACACATCCGTGACATTTTGGGTCGAACGAATTTTTTTCCTGTCATACATATGACACTTCTATGACGATAATTGTGACAAAACCCGGTATCATCATAGATGTGGTGGGCTCCTACTTCTATGACAAAAAATCATGACAGAAAATGGGCTTTTCGTCCTGGGCGGGCCGGAGACGCAACTGCATGACATTCTTTGGGCCGTCCATGACGGAAAAAAACCGTGGTAGAAGCGAGGGCGAGGAAAATTTCAGGGAGTTCCCGGTTACGGTGGGAGGTCGAGGGTCGAGCGATGCGCGTTTCTCTCATACACGTACGCGCGTGTGTGCGAGGCGTTGGCTCTAACTGAACCCGAGCGAGGCGTTGGGCTCTAACTGAACCCGAGCGATTGCACTGCAGGCTACACGTTACTGAACCCGAGCGATCGATCGATGGCTGTTAACTGAACCCAATCGAGCGATTCCTTCGCTACTGCTGCTAATTGAAGCCGATCGATGCTGCCTCTGGATGAACAATGACCGTTGGGGGGGGGGGGGGGTTGGATGAACAGTTGGATGAACAGGACCCCGTGGTGTTGCCTCTGGATGAACAGGACCCTGATTGATCGAGTTGGTTGGGGCTGGATGAACAGGACCACCCCGTGGAGGGCATGATGAACAGTAGACGATGGAGGGCAGGATGAACAGTAGCCCGTGGAGGGGTGGTTGAACAGGAGCCCGGGGAGAGGGCTGTTTGAACAGTAGCCGGTGGAGTAGCGCACGGTGGAGGCTGGATGAACAGGAGCCAGTCGATGAACAGTCGTAGGTGGAGGCTGGAGGGGGTCGACGGTGGATGAGCAGTAGCTCGTGGAGGCTGGAGGGGGTCGACGGTGGAGATGAACAGTATCCCGTGGAGTCCCGTTTTGCGGTACGCCACACCCCTCCCAATGAACAGGACCCCCATTTCGACCGTAGCGCTCCAACACAAGTCCGTTTCCTCTGTTTTGCGGTACGCCACACCCCTCCCAATCAACAGGACCCCCGTTTCGACCGTAGGAGGTCCTTTTCCTCCGTTTTGCGGTACGCCAAACCCCTCCCGATCAACATGACCCCGTTCCAAACGTAGGAGGTTCGTTTCCTCCGTTGTGCGGTATGCCAGGCCTCGTTTCCATCGCTTGTTCTGTCCAAGCCCTCCCGATGAACACGGTCACGCATTCCGTTCCGACCCAGCCGGTTGGCTCCCACGCGTTCCGTTGCCTCCCGATGAACACGACGCATTCCGTTGCCTCCCCATGAACACGACGCATTCCGTTGCCTCCCCATAAACACGATGCATTCCGTTGCCTCCCCATGAACACGACGACGACGATGTTTCTCCGTTCTGACCCAACCATGTCAACGAGCCCTCGCCGTACGTATGCGCGAATAGGCGTTCGAGACCCCGCCCGTATGTACACATACATGGCTGTATTTTCTTTCTTGCACCATGGCCGCCTCTACTACGACATGTGCGCGCCTCTACATCCACCAGTATATATGTACGTACACATTCGCAACCAGAAGGACAACGCTACGTACACTTCGACCAGGTGGGTCCCGACTGTCAGGCACTTCCTTGCATGCGAAGATGTAGCTGGTGGGTCCCAATAGTCAGGGGGGCGAAATACGGTGGCCCGTCCGGTGGGTCCCCGCTGTCAGGTGAGGAATAATTATTTTACACGTAATAAGGAGGCACTTCCTTGCTGCGGCCGTGGACCCAGCTGTCAGCCTCTCCACGTACAGTCCACATCCGATGGAAGCCGTTCCTTGACCATGTTGACCATGCCGCGCCGAGAGCACCGGGGCGGTGGACGACGGCGAGGCCTAGAAAGGGGACGACGTGGAGCCGGGGAAGACGCGGCAGTGGATGCCCACGCGTAGAGGAGTACGAGGGCACTCGTTCGTTGCGGTGTGAGGCTGCCGTCGCCGCAGAGTAACAGGGGGTGTGGGTGAGTAGAGGAATGGCCTGACCAACGGTGGGAGTAGTAGGGTGCGGTGAGGCCTCCGCCGCATCACAGCCGGCCACGGGAGGCAGGAGCACGAGGCATGACCGGCGCTGGTTTGGGTGGCTGGAGCAAGAAGACCAGAGGTTGAAGAAGCACTATGGCCGTTGGATGGACATCGTATGGTCACTGTTGCTAGAATCGTGCATATTGACTAAGTTGACAAAGCCCTTCGTCCCCGTCAACTTAGTAGGCCCACAAGTTAGCCTGCCACTATACTGGGTCCCAGCTAACAGGGGGAGTATTCATTTTTTGTGCGTAATAAGGAGGCACTTCCTTGCGTGCGAAGATATAGCTGGTGGGTCCGAGCTGTCAGCGGCGGTAACATTTTTTCGCGAAATAGAGAGGCCTTTTCGGTGGGTCCCTGATGTCAGGTGAAGGAATCATTATTTTGCACGTAATAAGGAGGCATTTCCTTGCGTGCGGCCGTGGACCCAGCTGTCGGCTTCTCCACGTACAGTCCACTTCAGATGCATGTCGGTCATTGACCACGTTGACCAGGCCGCGCCTAGAGCACCAGGGCGGTGGACGACGGCGAGGCCTAGGAAGGGAACGACACGGAGGTAGGGAAGACTCGGCAGTTGTTTCCCACACGGAGGGGAGTACGACTATATGAGGGTTCACTGGTTCGTCTACCATCGCCGGAGAATAACAGCAGGTGTGGGTGAGTAGAGGGATGGCTAGGCCAGCGATGGGAGTACGGTGGGGCGGTGAGGCCTGCGTGGCAGCACAGCCGGCCGCGCGGAGGAGGGAGCAGGCAGTCCCGCCGGCGCTTGTTTGAGCGGGTGGAGCAGGAAGAGCAGAGATTGAAAAAGTACGACGGCCGTTGGATGGACATCCAACAGACACTGCTTGTGCGTCAACCTTTTTTTTGGGAAAGCCTCAAATCTGTGGAAAACAGCATACAACCCATCTGCCATTATTTCTAATAATTTTCAGCCCATTTGCTAATTCTTAAGGTTTTTTTGGAGCCCATATTCTTTTTGTTAGCATTACAGCCCAAATTGTGGCCAAGGTTAAAAAATTATACGAAATTTTGCATATTTCGGTGCGGTCCGAACTGTTTTTAATCCCGAAATTTCGACTCACATTCAAACTGATTTTAAAAATAAATGTATATCAATATAAAATCCAACAAATTCTCCATGCATAAAAATTAATGTAATTTAAAATCTTGAAATGAAAAAAAAGATATTTGAAACTAATTGCCGGTTTGATGTGTTTTAAAAATGTACAACCCATTTCTCATTACTGATGGGCCATTTTCTCGGCCAGCCGAATGAAAG
The DNA here is from genome assembly GCA_034509565.1 of Triticum monococcum. Lineage (NCBI taxonomy): Eukaryota > Viridiplantae > Streptophyta > Magnoliopsida > Poales > Poaceae > Triticum > Triticum monococcum. The sequence goes on along the minus strand of CM067843.1, from coordinate 743,420,561 downwards.
TTCTCCTTGTCTTGAAAGATTTATAGCCCAACAAGCCTGACAAAGCGACTTACTTGGCAAATCACAAAAAAACTGGGCTGTGGTCGTGGACCCAGTTGCTAGCCTCTCCATGTACAGTACTCTTCAGATGGAAGTCGTTCCTTGACCATGTTGACCACGCTGCGCGGGGAGCACCACGGCGGTGGACGACGGCGATGCCTAGTGTAACACCCTCGATGCGACTATATCTCCCACGTGTCGAGGCACGACTTAGAGGCATAATCGCATTGAAGGCATATGTCGCAAGTGAGGCAATCTTCACACAACCCATGTACATATAAATATAACGGGGGAAATAATAATAGTTGGCTTACACTCGCCACGTCACATCAAGGTACATAAATAGCATTCATCATACAAACACTCATGGCCCGACTACGGCGCCAAAATAGAAAAGACTCCCCAACATGCGACTAATCCCTGAATCGAACCCCGAGCAGGCACCACTACTGATCATCAGGAAAAGAAACATAGTAACGCTGAGAGTCCTTGTCGTACTCCCACTTCAGCTCGTACGCGCCATCTGGAGGAGTATCATCGGTCCCTGCATCTGGTGATATAGTAATCTGTGAGCCACAAGGACTCAGCAATCTCGCACCCTCGCGATCAAAACTATTTAAGCTAAATAGGTGAGGAAGGGGTAACGTGAGTGGAGCTGCAGCAAGCGACTAGCATGTATGGTGGCTAACTTATTCGCAAAGGAGAGCGAGAAGAGAAGGCAAAGCACGTGCGGTAACTAAGAGGAGCAGACTACGCAGACATAACTCCAACGCCGTGTCCACTTCCCGGACTCCGCTGAGAAGAGGCCATCACGGCAACACACGCAGTTGATTCATTTTAATTAATTAAGTTCAAGTTATCTACAACCGGACATTAACAAATTCCCATCTGCCCATAACCGCGGGCACGGCTTTCGAAAGATCAATCCCTGCAGGGGGGTCCCAACTTAGCCCATAACAAGCTCTCACGGTCAATGAAGGAATAGACCTCCACCCAGGACCCACCGATCAGACTCGGTATCCCGGTACAACAAGATGATTCGACAGGTCAAAACTAGTCCAGCAACACCGCCCGAATGCGCCGACAAATCCCGATAGGAGCTGCACATATCTCTTTCTCAAGGCACACTCAGATTGTCTAAACTTCCGGTAGGCCAGCCCAGAGTTGCCCCTGGTGGCCACCGGCGGCTGACGTTCCGGACCAACACTCAGAGGAGCACTGGCCCGTGGGGGGCTAAAATAAAGATGACCCTCGGGCTCCGGAAACCCAAGGGAAAGAAAAGGGTAGGTGGGAAATGGTAAAACCAATGTTGGGCATTGCTGGAAAAGCTTTAATCAAGGCGAACTATCAAGGGGTTCCCATTATAGCCCAACCGCGTAAGGGACGCAACAATCCGGGAACATAACACCGATATGATGGAAACTAGGGCGGCAAGAGTGGAACAAAACACTAGGCGAGAGGCCGAGCCTTCCACCCTTTACCAAGTATATAGATGAGTAAAGATAATATAGCAATATCATGATATCCCAACAAGTAAATAAAAGTTCCAACAAGGAACGGCTCCAATCTTCACCTGCAGCTATCAACGCTATAAGAAGGGCTGAGCAAAGCGGTAACATAGCCAATCAATGGTTTGCTAGGACAAAGGTGCGTTAGAGGCTCAATCATGGCAATTGGGAGGCTGACAAGCAAGTGGTAGGCATCGTAGCATTGGCAAAGCAAAAGAGCGAGCAAACTAGCATAGCAAAGATAGTAGTGATTTCAAGGGTGTGATCGTCTTGCCTGCACAGTTGTCAGAATTGACTGGATCCTCAAACGCAAACTCAACGGGCTCCTCGTTAGCGAACTCGTCTCCCGGCTCTACCCAACAACACAAACAAGCAACAAGGATACAATCAACCACGTGCAAGGGCAACCAATAAGATGCAAAGATGATATGCTATGCGGGATGCGATGCGGGATGCAAGAATGCAACATGTAACAGGAAATGCATGAACCTGGCCTCAACTTGGAAATCCAAGTGTTCCACTGGATAGAGGGGAAGAAATCCCCTGAAAACGATATAAAGATCATGGCAATCGGAGCTACGGTTAAGAAATGGCAAGCGATTTACTAAACGAACCGATCTGCGATTTACAGCAACATGCCTCCTAAATGCAACAAAATGAACATGCTACAGCCACCCAACATGAAAACAAATTGCATGGCAGTGATGTACTCATCAAGCTTAACAAATCATCATTACTGAGGCATATGCAAATTCATCCATTAAGGGCTTCAAACAAGCATGGCAAAACTGAATAAGAAAAACAGATTTCAGACTTGGCGAAATTAACGCTAGTCTGAAATTTCAGACCACGATGCTCTCTTCGGAGCAGCAAAACAACATGAAGGAAAACCTGAACATGGCAAGTAAGAGCATGGCATGGAGCTACTCAACAAGCTTAACAAAACACCCAAAATGACCTGGGGCCAAAAGGGTTCACAAAATACTCTACCGAGCACACGAACATCGATGAAACACAATCAGTTTTCAGACTTAGTGAAAACTGGGACATGCTGAAATAATAACTCACGGAGGCATATAAACGAGCTCGATGCTCCCACGACGGTGCAAGTCATGGAAAGGCAAGCATATATCCATAAAGAAGGCACAAAATGCTAGCTAGACATGGCAAGAACAATGGCATAGCATGCATGGATCACTAGCAATCACTCCGGCAAAATCGCAAAAGAGTTAACGATCTGCCCAAAACAGCAACTATCCAAAAGTTGAGCTCGATTGAGTCAACCTAGGGTACTTCAACATAACAAGTAAAGACATGGATGGATTAAGCACAACAAGCATAACAAATCGCTCTTACTGATCATCCTCAAAAGAGGCACGGATCGCTAGGAAACAAGCCGGACATATAGCATCGTGAACTAAAACGGCTCAGACTTAGTGAAAATCACTAAGTCCCTGAAATCTGAAATCTCAGGTAGCCCTCTTCGCAAGCTTGCACAAGACAACACACACATCCTAAAAATACATGGAAGGCACCTCTGGAAAGAAGACAACATGCTTAACAATTCATCCCAAAGGGGCACAGGCATATCATGCACGGATTAAATATGGCAAAAATGACAAAAGTGCATGTTGGATTAACGGATCTGCAATTTAACTCAACATGCCTCCTTCCAACAGCATTTTGGGCAGCAAGGTGACCTCAAATGCAAATGATGCAATGGAATTAAATGATGTACTCGTCGAGACGAAGAATTTGACATATCATACGCCCAAATCGGAGCTACGGATGAGGAGATATGGCAGGTCAAACATGGGCACATGGAGTAAAAAAATCCTGGGACTTAGAAGAATTTGACCTAGGGTTCGCCCCAGATCTGGATCGGCACGCGAACCGAGGAGCTCCGGCGAGGGTTGACTTGCTCCGGCGAGGTCAAAATCCGGCGTGGAGGAGAGGGAGAGCCGGACCCGGCCGGATCCGGGCCGGATCTGGCGGCGGCGGCCACCGGGGACGCGGGGCGGCGAGCCCGCGGCGGAGGCGGGGTCGGCTTGCCGGCGGGCGGCCGCGGCGAGCCTTGCGGCGGAGCTCCCCTCCGGCCGGCAATGGCGCGGCGGCGGCGGCGGCTTCGAAGGCGGCGGAGAACCGGCGAGGGGAGGCGGACGAGGCGGCCTGGCGGCGGGGACGCGCGGGCCGGGAGGGCCAGTGATGAGCCCCGCGGGCCCCGCGGCTCCGGCGAAGTGGGCACCCGGGCGGACGAGTAGGAGACCGCCACGTGGCGGCGGACGCGCGAAGCCGGACGTGTCCGTCGGCGGGAAGTGTGTCCGGCGGCGCGGGATCCGTTTGCTTTTTTTTAGGGTTTCGAGGTGGGGGAAGATCCAAAACGGAGGGGGGTGTTTAAATAGGCATAGAGGGAGCTAGGAGAGTCCAAATGAGGTGCGGTTTTCGCCCACACGATCGTGATCGAACGACCGAGACGATGGAGCTGAGTTTGGTGGGTTTTGGGCCAAAATGGAGGGGTGTTGGGCTGCACACACACGAGGCCTTTTCGGTCCCTCGGTTAACCGTTGGAGTATCAAACGAAGTCCAAATGACCCGAAACTTGACAGGCGGTCTACCGGTAGTAAACCAAGGCCGCATGGCAAGTCTCGGTCCAATCCGGAAATGTTTAATCCCCACACACGAAAGAAAGCTAGAAATGGCCATCGGAGGAGAACGAAGCGCCGGAATGCAAAACGGACAACGGGGAAAATGCTCGAATGCATGAGACGAACATGTATGCGAATGCAATGCACGTGACGCCATGATATGAGATGCACGAAAACAAAAACAACACACGGAGACAAAGACCCGAACCCGAGAATTAAATATAACTTAATGCCGGAAACGGCATGAGTCGGAATACAATTGGGGAAGATTACATGTGGGGCGTTACAACACTCCACCACTACGAAAAGATCTCGTCCCGAGATCTAGGACTGAAAGAACTCCGGGTACTCAGAACGGAGGTGATCCTCGCGTTCCCAGGTAGCTTCACGGTCGGAATGGTGTGACCACTTGACTTTGAGAAACTTGATTGACTTGTTGCGAGTTTTGCGTTCAGTCTCTTCAAGGATTGCAACTGGGTGCTCACGGTAGGAGAGATCTTCTTGGAGCTCAATGTCCTCGAAGTTGACGGTGCGCTCAGGCGTCTTGAAGCACTTACGGAGTTGCGAGACGTGAAACACATCATGAACATTGGCAAAGGTTGCAGGAAGCTCGAGTTGATAGGCGAGGTCGCCTCTCTTGCTGACGATGTTGAAAGGCCCGACGTATCTTAGGGCAAGCTTCCCTTTGATACCGAAGCGACGAGTCCCTTTCATTGGAGAGACACGGAGGTAGACATGATCTCCGATCTCGAAGGCCAAATCACGGTGCTTGCTGTCGTAGTAGCTCTTCTGACGAGACTGGGCTGCTTTGAGGTTATCACGAATGACCTTGCACATTTCTTCTGCTTCTGTGATCAGGTCATTACCCAGCAGCTGACGTTCACCGGTTTCAGACCAGTTGAGAGGTGTACGGCACTTCCTACCATACAGAATTTCAAACAGGGCCTTGCCGGAACTTGCTTGGAAACTGTTGTTGTATGAGAATTCAGCATAAGGAAGGCAATCCTCCCACTTCATGCCGAAGGAGATAACACAAGCTCTGAGCATATCTTCAAGAATCTGGTTGACACGCTCGACTTGACCGCTTGTTTGAGGATGGAAAGCAGTGCTGAAGCGAATGCTGGTGCCCATGGCCTTCTGGAAAGAATCCCAAAACTTGGAGGTAAAGATGCTGCCACGGTCTGAAGATATCACTTGAGGAATACCGTGCAGAGAGACAATGCGGGAGGTGTAGAGCTCCGCCAATTGAGCTGCAGTGATTGACTCTTTGATAGGCAATAAATGAGCCACTTTGGTCAGCTTGTCGATGACAACGAATATAGCATCATTGCCCCGCTTGGACTTAGGAAATCCAGTCACGAAGTCCATTTCAATGTGGTCAAACTTCCATTCTGGAATGGCGAGAGGTTGGAGGAGACCTGCTGGCCTTTGGTGTTCTGCTTTCACTCTTCTGCAGACATCACATTCATTCACGAATTGAGCGATCTCGCGCTTCATTCGAGTCCACCAATAAGTTTGCTTCAGGTCTTGATACATCTTCGTGCTCCCAGGGTGGATGGAGAGGAGAGAGTTATGAGCCTCATTCATGATCACTTTACGAAGTTCTCCTTTGGGAACAACAATTCGATCCTCGAAGAAGAGAGTGTCCTTGTCATCAAGCCGGTAGCACTTGTACTTGGACTGACTCTTTGCAATACCAATCTTCACCTTTTTCACCATCGCATCAAGAAGCTGGGCTTGGCGAATCTGGTCTTCCAAGGTAGGAGAAACTTGAAGGTTGGCAAGGAAACCTTGAGGAACAACTTGCAGATTAAGTTTGCGGAAGGCTTCACAAAGCTCGGGTTGATAAGGCTTGAGAATCAGACTGTTGCAATATGCTTTTCTGCTCAAAGCGTCAGCAACCACATTAGCCTTGCCTGGAGTATACTCGATACTCGGATTGTACTCTTGAATCATTTCGACCCATCGAGTCTGCCTGAGGTTGAGATTAGGCTGAGTGAAGATGTACTTGAGACTTTTGTGATCAGTGAAAATGTCCACTTTCCTTCCCAAGAGAAGATGTCTCCAAGTCAACAATGCATGCACAACTGCCGCCAACTCGAGATCATGAGTGGGGTAGTTCTTCTCATTTGGCTTCAACTGGCGAGAGGTATAAGCAACAACTTTCTTCTCTTGCATCAGTACTGCACCGAGACCTTGGAGAGAGGCATCACAAAAGACCTCGTACGGCTTGGTTTCATCAGGCGGAGTTAGAACTGGAGCAGTGATCAATTTCTCTTTCAAAGCGTTGAAAGCAACATCACACTCCGGAGACCAAACGTACTTGACGTGCTTCTGAAGAAGATTTGAGAGAGGCTTCGCGATCTTGGAGAAGTTTTCAACGAATCTTCGGCAATAACTTGCAAGACCGAGGAAGCTACGGAGTTGCTTCACATTCTGAGGAGGTTCCCAATTAACAATTGCAGACACCTTCTCAGGATCCACGGAAATGCCCTTGGCAGAGATAATATGCCCAAGATAAAGAACCTCATCGAGCCAAAACTCACACTTGGAGAACTTGGCATAGAATTGATGTTCCCTTAGCTTGTCAAGAACCAAACGCAAGTGTTTGGCATGATCTTCCTTGTTCTTCGAGAAAACCAGGATATCATCGAGATAGACCAAAACAAAGTCGTTGGTGTAGGGGTTGAAGATGAAGTTCATCATGCGAGAGAACGTCGGAGGAGCATTAGCGAGGCCAAAAGACATAACAGTGTATTCATATGACCCATAGCTTGTTCTGAACGCCGTCTTTGGAATATCTTGTTCACGAATGCGAATTTGATGATAACCCATACGAAGATCAAGCTTGGAGAATACTTGGGCACCCTTGAGTTGTTCAAATAGCTCATTAATGTTGGGAAGTGGATACTTGTTCTTGATGGTCTTCTTGTTCAATGGACGATAATCAACACAAAGTCGGTCCGTTCCATCCTTCTTCTTCACAAAAAGAACACCACAACCCCACGGAGAAGTACTAGGCCGAATGAGACCCATTCTTTCTTGAACATCGAGCTGTTTCTTCAACTCCTTCAACTCTTCGGGGCCGAGCTTGTAAGGCCGTTTGCACACCGGTTCCGTACCGGGCTCAAGTTCAATAACGAATTCAACCGGCCGGTTTGGAGGCATGCCTGGGAGTTCTTCAGGGAAGACATCTTGGTACTCACAAACAACCGGAATCTGCGAAATAGCATCCAATTCACCCTTTTCATTGAGAGAGAACAACCGGATGGTATTATCCCGAGCAGCAAAGACAATTACTTCCTCAGACGAATGAGTCAGTTGAATCTGCTTGGCTGCGCAATCCAGCTGAGCTTTATGTTTAGAGAGCCAGTCCATCCCAAGAATGAGGTCGATATCGGAATTGCCAAGAATCATCGGGGAAGCCAGAAACTTAAAGTCACCCAGCGAGATAGAAATATCTGGAACTTCATAGTTAGCAAGCAAGCATTTGCTCGGAGAGACGACTGCTAATGGCTGATGCATAACTTGAGAAAACCACCCGTGCTTAGATGCAAAAGGCTTCGAGATGAAACAATGTGATGCACCTGTATCAAAAAGTACTTTTGCAGGAACATCGTTAACAGGAAGGTTACCCATGATCACATCTGACGAATCCTCTGCTTGAGCTGCATTCACCATATTGACCTTGGCGTGCTTGGGATTGTGCTTGACCACAGCTGTACTTGCCGATCTGACAGGAGGAGGAGGAGGAAGACGCCTCTGGTTAAAACACTTGTTAGCGTAGTGACCCTTCTGTTGGCACTTGTTGCACGTGACCTCTGAGAGCGGACGGTGGTACGGAGCACTCGGTCTTGGAGCTTGAGACGAAGTCTTGTTCTGAAAGCCTGGGTTGGGTGGGTGGGAAGAACCACTGCCACCTTTGCTCTTCTGCTGATACGGCTGACGGAACGGAGGAGGAGGAAGCCAATACTTCTGCTGCTTGGTCACTTGAGTAGAGGACGAAGATGAAGTGTCTCTGACTCGCTTCCTGGAAGCATCACACCTGAGCTGAGCAGCCTCTTGCTTCAGTGCCATGTTGTAGAACTCATCGTATCTCAGCGGCTCGAAGAGGACAAGAGCGAGCTGAATTTCTTCAAGAAGACCACCCCTGAACTGATAGATCATGCTCTTCTCATCAGGAACATCCTGCTTGGCAAAACGGGCGAGCTTCTGGAACAACTTGTTGTAATCATAGACAGACAAAGAGCCTTGCTTCAGATTGCGGAATTCTTCACGTTTGCTTTCAGTCACACTTTGAGGAATGTGATGAGCGCGGAAATCACGACGGAAATCATCCCAAGTGATCAAACGTCCACCTCTGGAATCCCGGTACTGCTGAAACCACTCTGCGGCTTGATCCTTGAGCTGGAAAGACGCGAACTTGACGAAATCTTCAGGTCTGACGTTGCTACATTCAAAATGCTTGCCCAGATCGACTAACCAATCATCAGCATCGGTAGCCTCAACGCAGTTGCTGAACGTCTTTGGACCATTTGCGAGGAACTGATGCAGAGTTGCAAACTGGTTCTGGTTGTTGCCTTGATTCGCTTGACTGCTTTGATTCCGCTCTTGGATGATTTGCATGATCAGCTGAGTATTTGCATTAGTAGAAGCCATCACAGCCTGCCATGCTTCCGGAGGAGGCGGAGGTGGCGGAGGATCTTGATTCTGGTTCTGACTGGTGCTCTTAGCGGGAGCCATCCTGAAGAGGTTGACCACCATTAGCACACAAATAGACAAATATAGAAGGTGAATCCAACGGAATGAAAATTGCAACATAAGTCTTCACATCTGAACAAAATGAACGAATGCACTTCTCTTGAAGTGGTCACATATTCCTAAAATTGCGAAGCCACGAAGAATCATGTAGAAGAGGTACATCAACGAGGGATGGAATCAACATATGACGTCGGAGAAGAACGAATACCACCATTCGAAATAAAACCAAGGGTTGGCTTGCGGAAATAAGCCGGGACAAACACATGATAGAAATTTCGTCCGAAGTGTTCGTGGTAGGACCTACACGGGCTCGACCGTACAGCACCATCATGTACAAGGCAGTGCACATGACATACGAAGCGTCCCCGAGTCAGCATAGCCAAGGACTCTTTAAGACACAACGAGGCCACTGTAAAATCGACCGTGAATAGGCGAACCTAGACGTCGAACCCCAATTTCATATCACACATCTGTTGGAAAGATATCCTAAGGCTACTTGAATTCCCACCTATGAAATTCCCGAAACTTTCCGGTTATGCAATCAGGTGTTGAGGATACAGGGGAAGCATAATATCTCACCCAAGCTAACAAATCCTACATCCAGCTGCAACCATCCTTCAACACATAACCAAGAAACCTTCGGAAACCATCTATCTCAACCTTTGAAAAAAACATCCGTTATACAAGTTATGGCGATACTCCCGAACTCCCGCCCCAGTACTGGGTGGCGTCGAGGTTATCTCACCAACGAACTGCATAAAGGAGATTTTCGATGTCGCGCACATATCTCAAGTATGCCAGAATTGCAACGATAGAATTATGATGACAACACCTCAGAGCTCAACTCCCCGGGACACTTCCACTAAACCCCTGACAGGAGGCACCAAGACAGTATTCTCATCATAAGCCATCGGAACAAAACTAAGATACTCGCGTGATCCTAAAAAAAAATTTAGTGAAATTTGAGAAGAGAAGAGTCAAAACTCTACGTCAGGATGCCTTACCAGAGCGATGAGGAGACTGGGAAGTAAAAAAGAATTCCTAAGCTCTCCGATATATAATTCCTAAGGACTCAAAACATTTTTCTAGACACAACTCGGCTACTAAAAACGATCAAGCAATGGGGCTCCTAAGGTCGGGGAAGGCTCTGATTACCAACTTGTAACACCCTCGATGCGACTATGTCTCCCACGTGTCGAGGCACGACTTAGAGGCATAATCGCATTGAAGGCATATGTCGCAAGTGAGGCAATCTTCACACAACCCATGTACATATAAATATAACGGGGGAAATAATAATAGTTGGCTTACACTCGCCACGTCACATCAAGGTACATAAATAGCATTCATCATACAAACACTCATGGCCCGACTACGGCGCCAAAATAGAAAAGACTCCCCAACATGCGACTAATCCCTGAATCGAACCCCGAGCAGGCACCACTACTGATCATCAGGAAAAGAAACATAGTAACGCTGAGAGTCCTCGTCGTACTCCCACTTCAGCTCGTACGCGCCATCTGGAGGAGTATCATCGGTCCCTGCATCTGGTGATATAGTAATCTGTGAGCCACAAGGACTCAGCAATCTCGCACCCTCGCGATCAAAACTATTTAAGCTAAATAGGTGAGGAAGGGGTAACGTGAGTGGAGCTGCAGCAAGCGACTAGCATGTATGGTGGCTAACTTATTCGCAAAGGAGAGCGAGAAGAGAAGGCAAAGCACGTGCGGTAACTAAGAGGAGCAGACTACGCAGACATAACTCCAACGCCGTGTCCACTTCCCGGACTCCGCTGAGAAGAGGCCATCACGGCAACACACGCAGTTGATTCATTTTAATTAATTAAGTTCAAGTTATCTACAACCGGACATTAACAAATTCCCATCTGCCCATAACCGCGGGCACGGCTTTCGAAAGATCAATCCCTGCAGGGGGGTCCCAACTTAGCCCATAACAAGCTCTCACGGTCAACGAAGGAATAGACCTCCACCCAGGACCCACCGATCAGACTCGGTATCCCGGTACAACAAGATGATTCGACAGGTCAAAACTAGTCCAGCAACACCGCCCGAATGCGCCGACAAATCCCGATAGGAGCTGCACATATCTCTTTCTCAGGGCACACTCAGATTGTCTAAACTTCCGGTAGGCCAGCCCAGAGTTGCCCCTGGTGGCCACCGGCGGCTGACGTTTCGGACCAACACTCAAAGGAGCACTGGCCCGTGGGGGGCTAAAATAAAGATGACCCTCGGGCTCCGGAAACCCAAGGGAAAGAAAAGGGTAGGTGGCAAATGGTAAAACCAATGTTGGGCATTGCTGGAAAAGCTTTAATCAAGGCGAACTATCAAGGGGTTCCCATTATAGCCCAACCGCGTAAGGGACGCAACAATCCGGGAACATAACACCGATATGACGGAAACTAGGGCGGCAAGAGTGGAACAAAACACTAGGCGAGAGGCCGAGCCTTCCACCCTTTACCAAGTATATAGATGAGTAAAGATAATATAGCAATATCATGATATCCCAACAAGTAAATAAAAGTTCCAACAAGGAACGGCTCCAATCTTCACCTGCAGCTATCAACGCTATAAGAAGGGCTGAGCAAAGCGGTAACATAGCCAATCAATGGTTTGCTAGGACAAAGGTGGGTTAGAGGCTCAATCATGGCAATTGGGAGGCTGACAAGCAAGTGGTAGGCATCGTAGCATTGGCAAAGCAAAAGAGCGAGCAAACTAGCATAGCAAAGATAGTAGTGATTTCAAGGGTGTGATCATCTTGCCTGCACAGTTGTCAGAATTGACTGGATCCTCAAACGCAAACTCAACGGGCTCCTCGTTAGCGAACTCGTCTCCCGGCTCTACCCAACAACACAAACAAGCAACAAGGATACAATCAACCACGTGCAAGGGCAACCAATAAGATGCAAAGATGATATGCTATGCGGGATGCGATGCGGGATGCAAGAATGCAACATGTAACAGGAAATGCATGAACCTGGCCTCAACTTGGAAATCCAAGTGTGCCACTGGATAGAGGGGAAGAAATCCCCTGAAAACGATATAAAGATCATGGCAATCGGAGCTACGGTTAAGAAATGGCAAGCGATTTACTAAACGAACTGATCTGCGATTTACAGCAACATGCCTCCTAAATGCAACAAAATGAATATGCTACAGCCACCCAACATGAAAACAAATTGCATGGCAGTGATGTACTCATCAAGCTTAACAAATCATCATGACTGAGGCATAGGCAAATTCATCCATTAAGGGCTTCAAACAAGCATGGCAAAACTGAATAAGCAAAACAGATTTCAGACTTAGCGAAATTAACGCTAGTCTGAAATTTCAGACCACGATGCTCTCTTCGGAGCAGCAAAACAACATGAAGGAAAACCTGAACATGGCAAGTAAGAGCATGGCATGGAGCTACTCAACAAGCTTAACAAAACACCCAGAATGACCTGGGGCCAAAAGGGTTCACAAAATACTCTACCGAGCACACGAACATCGATGAAACACAATCAGTTTTCAGACTTAGTGAAAACTGGGACATGCTGAAATAATAACTCACGGAGGCATATAAACGAGCTCGATGCTCCCACTACGGTGCAAGTCATGGAAAGGCAAGCATATATCCATAAAGAAGGCACAAAATGCTAGCTAGACATGGCAAGAACAATGGCATAGCATGCATGGATCACTAGCAATCACTCCGGCAAAATCGCAAAAGAGTTAACGATCTGCCCAAAACAGCAACTATCCAAAAGTTGAGCTCGATTGAGTCAACCTAGGGTGCTTCAACATAACAAGTAAAGACATGGATGGATTAAGCACAACAAGCATAACAAATTGCTCTTACTGATCATCCTCAAAAGAGGCACGGATCGCTAGGAAACAAGCCGGACATATAGCATCGTGAACTAAAACGGCTCAGACTTAGTGAAAATCACTAAGTCCCTGAAATCTGAAATCTCAGGTAGCCCTCTTCGCAAGCTTGCACAAGACAACACACACATCCTAAAAATACATGGAAGGCACCTCTGGAAAGAAGACAACATGCTTAACAATTCATCCCAAAGGGGCACAGGCATATCATGCACGGATTAAATATGGCAAAAATGACAAAAGTGCATGTTGGATTAACGGATCTGCAATTTAACTCAACATGCCTCCTTCCAACAGCATTTTGGGCAGCAAGGTGACCTCAAATGCAAATGATGCAATGGAATGAAATGATGTACTCGTCGAGACGAAGAATTTGACATATCATACGCCCAAATCGGAGCTACGGATGAGGAGATATGGCAGGTCAAACATGGGCACATGGAGTAAAAAAATCCTGGGACTTAGAAGAATTTGACCTAGGGTTCGCCCCAGATCTGGATCGGCACGCGAACCGAGGAGCTCCGGCGAGGGTTGACTTGCTCCGGCGAGGTCAAAATCCGGCGTGGAGGAGAGGGAGAGCCGGACCCGGCCGGATCCGGGCCGGATCTGGCGGCGGCGGCCACCGGGGACGCGGCGCGGCGAGCCCGCGGCGAAGGCGGGGTCGGCTTGCCGGCGGGCGGCCGCGGCGAGCCTTGCGGCGGAGCTCCCCTCCGGCTGGCAATGGCGCGGCGGCGGCGGCGGCTTCGAAGGCGGCGGAGAACCGGCGAGGGGAGGCGGACGAGGCGGCCTGGCGGCGGGGACGCGCGGGCCGGGAGGGCCGGTGATGGGCCCCGCGGCTCCGGCGAAGTGGGCACCCGGGCGGACGAGTAGGAGACCGCCACGTGGCGGCGGACGCGCGAAGCCGGACGTGTCCGTCGGCGGGAAGTGTGTCCGGCGGCGCGGGATCCGTTTGCTTTTTTTTTAGGGTTTCGAGGTGGGGGAAGATCCAAAACGGAGGGGGGGTGTTTAAATAGGCATAGAGGGAGCTAGGAGAGTCCAAATGAGGTGCGGTTTTCGCCCACACGATCGTGATCGAACGACCGAGACGATGGAGCTGAGTTTGGTGGGTTTTGGGCCAAAATGGAGGGGTGTTGGGCTGCACACACACGAGGCCTTTTCGGTCCCTCGGTTAACCGTTGGAGTATCAAACGAAGTCCAAATGACCCGAAACTTGACAGGCGGTCTACCGGTAGTAAACCAAGGCCGCATGGCAAGTCTCGGTCCAATCCGGAAATGTTTAATCCCCACACACGAAAGAAAGATAGAAATGGCCACCGGAGGAGAACGAAGCGCCGGAATGCAAAACGGACAACGGGGAAAATGCTCGAATGCATGAGACGAACATGTATGCGAATGCAATGCACGTGATGCCATGATATGAGATGCACGAAAACAAAAAACAACACACGGAGACAAAGACCCGAACCCGAGAATTAAATATAACTTAATGCCGGAAACGACATGAGTCGGAATACAATTGGGGAAGATTACATGTGGGGCGTTACACCTAGGAAGGGGACGACACGGAGCCGGGGAAGACACGGCAGTGGAAGCCCGCGCGGAGAGGAGTACGAGGGTTCACTGGTTCGGCTGCGGTGTGAGGCTGCCGTCGCCGCAGGGCCTGGCCAGCGGTGGGAATAGTAGGGGACGGTGAGGCCTCCGCGGCAGCATAGCCAGCCACGGGAGGCAGGAGCATGTGACACGACTGGCGCTGCTTTGGGCGGCTGGAGCAAGAAGACCAGAGGTTGAAGAAGCACTACGACCGTTGGATGGACATCGTATGGTCACTGGAGCTAGAATCGTTCATATTGACTAAGTTGACAAAGCCCTCCGTCCCCGTCAACTTTGTTGGCCCACAAGTCATCCTCCCACTATGGTGGGTCCCAGCTAGCAGGGGGGTATTCATTTTTTTGTGCGTAATATGGAGGCACTTCCTTGCGTGCGAAGATATAGCTGGTGGGTCCGACATGTCAGCGGGGGGAACATTTTTTCGCGAAATACAGAGGCCCTTCCGGTGGGTCCCAGCTGTCAGGTGGAGGAATCATTATTTTGCGCGTATAGTCCACGGCCGATGGATGTCGTTCGTTGACCAAGTTGACCAGGCCGCGCCGAGAGCACCATGGCGGTGGACGATGGAGAGGGCTAGGAAGGGAACGACACAGAGCCGGGGAAGACTCGGCAATGGTTGCCCATGTGGTGGGGAGTACGAGGGTTTACTGGTCCGGCTGCCATCGTCGGAAAATAACAAGAGGTGTGGGTGAGTAGAGGAATAGCCTGGCCAGCAATGAAGTAGGGTGGGGCGGTGCGGCCTGTGCGGCAGCACAGCCGGCCACAGGAGGCGGGAGCAGGCAGTCCCACCGGAGCTGGTTTGGGCGGCTGGAGCAAGAAGATCAGATATTGAAGAAGCAGCACGGCCGTTGGATTAACATCCAACGGTCACTGCTGCTAGAATCGTTTGTGGACTAAGTTGACAAAGCCAAAGTACACGTCAACCTAGTAGACCCACAAGTCAGCCTCCAAATCTGTCCCAAACAGCATACAACCCGAAATTTCTAGCCAGATGCAAATTAATTTTAAATCTAAATATACCTTAATTTAAATTCAATGAAAATTTACCCGCACAAAAACAATGAAATTTAAAATATCAAAATCTGAAAGAAAACAGTATTTTGGAACTAATTGTCTGTTTGCTGTATTTTTTCATTTTACAGCCCATTTATTATTACTTATAGCCCATTTCTTATTACTTATAGCCCATTTTCTAGGCAAAATGCATCCCTCCTCGTCTTGAAAGATTTCCGGCCCAGCAGGGCGTAGAAAAGCAAGTGGGCCTACGTTGGTTATTCTGCAAAAAACAAAATAGCTGGCTAGCAATTTTCAGAAAGGAAAAAAACAAACTGGGCTGGTCATGTGCTAAACATATGAAATAAAAGTCTGGGCTAGACGGGCCACGGGTCCCGCACAACCCAGTTGATACCCTTCTCCGTCCCGAAAAAACAAAATTACTGCGCGCGCTGCTGGGTCCCTACTGTCATCCTCACCATGTGCAGTCATCTCCTTATTCCTCTCGGTTGTTGACCATGTTGACAACACCGGAGGGCGGCGCCGCGGCGAGCGAACCAAGGCGGAGGACGATGGCGAGGCCTCGGACTAGAACGAATAGGAGCCGGGGCAGATCACAGCCAGCCGTGGGAGGTGGGAGCAGGCGGTCCCGCCGGTGCTGGTTTGGCTTTGGCAGCTCGAGGAAGAAGAGACTGAAGAAACGCGACAGACGTTGAATATCAATCCAACAGTCAAGGTTGGCACAATCGTTTTGTTGACTAAGCGGACACCAAGTAGCATACTTTTTATATATAGGAAGAAAACTGCGAGGAAAATGTGTTCGTCTGCCGTCCTCCTCACAGGGAACGTTCGCCACATAAGTGACTAGCACCCTTGGTTTTCAACCGAGAGGTCTTGGGTTCGAGTCCCAGGAACTCTCAACTTTGTCCTCCTTCCTTCCTCGCAAAAAAGGGAAAGAAAATCAAAGACTTGGGAAGGCGTACAGAACAAGCTAGTGTACCAGTAATGAGACGTTGCCGAGTTTTAGAAAAAATAAAGACGTGCTCCTGTAGCTGGTTTGAATCCAAACCTAGACTATGACTATATATGGTGCTATGCTACTCTGCAAGTAATGAAACTGACATATCCAACGTTCGCTTCTCCTCTTCTCTACTTACTTTTCCTAACATCAGAAGCTCTGGCCGCAGCAACCATGTCCGCTGGCTGCTCGTCCACCTGCTCTTCAGCAGGCAACAACCAGATATGCACCAAGTCACAACCCGTACCATCGCCTATGGGTCTCATCACACCCTCGTCAGCACGCGCACCGCAGCCGATTGCTCATCGCAACCCGCTGCCGTTGGTGTGGTGCCACTGCTGCAAATCACGTAGAGTCACCCGTCGCGTCTCAACCACAATCCGCAACCCTGGCCGAGTCTTCTACAAATGCCCGAATCATGGGGTAATAATATGTTTAAGTGTTGTTCTGCTGCTTTTAGTTGCTGATTTTTTTAATAGTTTGGTTGATGATCTACCAATTTGATTCGTGCAGAAAAGGGAAGATTCATGTGATTTGTATTTCTGGGAAGATGCTGATGTGGGGGAATGCAACTACGCTGATTATTTGGTTAGCCGAGGAATCCCAATAGCAGCAGGTTGGGGTGTTGGACAAGTAACTGAAGGAACGACAGAAGAGGAAGATGCAGAGCAGAAGCTTAAAGATGCAGTTCCTCTGATCATGGCCAAGCAATAACTGCTGAACGGCCTTGACATCAATGAGGAGATGAAAGAGCTTGTGAAGATAATGGGCAAAATCGATGTGCTCTGTAGGATGACTGTCTCTTTATTTGCAGTGTATGTAGCACTCGTGATGTATTCAATGGCTACGACATGAGCACTTTGCTGAAACTAGTAATGAATGAAACCTGTGTAGCAGGCTGGGCGTAGTGTTGTGAACATCTAATGATTTCTATTAACGAAAATCAGGGGGTATACCTTTTTGCTCATATAAATAAATAAATAGGAGAGGCCCTGTCGGGTCAGCTTTGTTCTCATTCGAAGACGTCGAGCAAATTGCAGTCCAACGGCAAACTATGTCATCAAATTTAAGTTTCACAGCCAAATATAAGTACAACTAAACAACAATGTCATCATGTTTTAGTTGTCATACAATCACCAAACACAAATCCGCATACATAACAAGTGATGTTCTCACAGCAAAATACTAAACAAGATGTTCATCAGGTTTCAGTTGTCATAGCAAACACAATTTCACATAGTAGATAAAAAAATGTCTTCTGACAGGCAAATACGACAAAAGCAATGTAATCATCATCCGCAGCAGCAGCAGCGTCAACATCTTCGCCATGTGTATCAGTCTGAATCGTAATTCCCCATGGTGTCATCTTTTTCTTCGTCCTCAACGTCCTCGAATGTTGGCTTCTTCTTGATCAACTCTTGTATGTCCACAGCACGACAGGCAATCTTTTTGCCGGCGTCATTGACGTGATGGTTCTCAAAGATATTAGGAACATCTGTGTTATCTTGTACATCAGGAGCAGTGTAAGCATCATCTTGTTGTGCAACTTCATTAAACGAATTCCTTTGCTCAAACCTTTGCAATACTCTCCAGTCATCGCTACGTGCAAATGTGTCTTCCAAGAAAAATATCTATGTTGCTTGATTTGCCAAAATAAAAGGCTCGTTGGTCTGGTACGCCGCCTTGACATTGATGGATTTGAAATAATCATGAGCTCTGGGTTTTGCGATCCTGGAAAACAGGTTATACCAACAACAGCACAACAGAACCACACACCGATGTTCCTCGAAACTGGAGATATACTGCAACTGAATAATATCTGTTATGTTAGCATACATTTCAGTTGTCTCTTTGTCATACGTATCCGTGCTCATGATGGCACTGTTTTTTGTCTTCCTGCCTTCGTCTCGTGCAAGGGTGTTGTAGCGCACATCTCCAACAACGCAAGATTCATAATGTCTTACCCGAGTATTAGGACCCATTGCTAGTGAGTAAAGGGCATCATCAACTGCCTGCCCATCCTCCCGCATCTTCTTAACCTATGGTTAGAAAATAGACAAGATGATCATCTTATGTACTCAATATATTAAAAAAACTGACAGTGCACTTCAAAAGCTTACATGGTTCTTGAACCATTTCGCAAATCCTACCATAACCAGTTTGTCAATGTTTCTTGGATTTTGCGGCAGTAACTCCTCTTTGTAGATGCTGCACAACATAGTGATCGCGTCAAACATCTAAATATATAAGAATGTGCTACAATTTTAGTAGATTATGATGTATAAGCTGCAGTACTGCACTTACTTGATATAAGGTAGTATCTCAGGACAGTTATTCAACACATACCAAACCATTTTGTCCAAATCTTTAGGTTTGTCCTCTTGTCGACTCTTCCCTGTATCTCGAACAGAATAATTGAAAACATTGATCCCGGGATTGTCTTCACCCACCTCTTTGCTAAGCTGATCAGCTGTTTCAATGTATTTTGAGCAGAATGTCAACACTTCTGTAGCAATGTAGGCCTCTGCAATGGAACCCACGGGTCTAGCTCTATTCCTAACATAGCACTTGAAAGTGCCTAGCCGCCTTTCAATAGGGTACATCCAGCCATACTGTACTGGACCTCTAAGTAGTGCTGTAACACCCTCGATGCGACTATATCTCCCACGTGTCGAGGCACGACTTAGAGGCATAATCGCATTGAAGGCATATGTCGCAAGTGAGGCAATCTTCACACAACCCATGTACATATAAATATAACGGGGGAAATAATAATAGTTGGCTTACACTCGCCACGTCACATCAAGGTACATAAATAGCATTCATCATACAAACACTCATGGCCCGACTACGGCGCCAAAATAGAAAAGACTCCCCAACATGCGACTAATCCCTGAATCGAACCCCGAGCAGGCACCACTACTGATCATCAGGAAAAGAAACATAGTAACGCTGAGAGTCCTCGTCGTACTCCCACTTCAGCTCGTACGCGCCATCTGGAGGAGTATCATCGGTCCCTGCATCTGGTGATATAGTAATCTGTGAGCCACAAGGACTCATCAATCTCGCACCCTCGCGATCAAGACTATTTAAGCTAAATAGGTGAGGAAGGGGTAATGTGAGTGGAGCTGCAGCAAACGACTAGCATGTATGGTGGCTAACTTATTCGCAAAGGAGAGCGAGAAGAGAAGGCAAAGCACGAGCGGTACTAAGAGAGCAGACTACGCAAACATAACTCCAACGCCGTGTCCACTTCCCGGACTCCGCTGAGAAGAGGCCATCACGGCAACACACGCAGTTGATTCATTTTAATTAATTAAGTTCAAGTTATCTACAACCGGACATTAACAAATTCCCATCTGCCCATAACCGCGGGCACGGCTTTCGAAAGATCAATCCCTGCAGGGGGGGTCCCAACTTAGCCCATAACAAGCTCTCACGGTCAACGAAGGAATAGACCTCCACCCAGGACCCACCGATCAGACTCGGTATCCCGGTACAACAAGATGATTCAACAGGTCAAAACTAGTCCAGCAACACCGCCCGAATGCGCCGACAAATCCCGATAGGAGCTGCACATATCTCTTTCTCAGGGCACACTCAGATTGTCTAAACTTCCGGTAGGCCAGCCCAGAGTTGCCCCTGGTGGCCACCGGCGGCTGACGTTCCGGACCAACACTCAGAGGAGCACTGGCCCGTGGGGGGCTAAAATAAAGATGACCCTCGGGCTCCGGAAACCCAAGGGAAAGAAAAGGGTAGGTGGCAAATGGTAAAACCAATGTTGGGCATTGCTGGAAAAGCTTTAATCAAGGCGAACTATCAAGGGGTTCCCATTATAGCCCAACCGCGTAAGGGACGCAACAATCCGGGAACATAACACCGATATGACGGAAACTAGGGCGGCAAGAGTGGAACAAAACACTAGGCGAGAGGCCGAGCCTTCCACCCTTTACCAAGTATATAGATGAGTAAAGATAATATAGCAATATCATGATATCCCAACAAGTAAATAAAAGTTCCAACAAGGAACGGCTCCAATCTTCACCTGCAGCTATCAACGCTATAAGAAGGGCTGAGCAAAGCGGTAACATAGCCAATCAATGGTTTGCTAGGACAAAGGTGGGTTAGAGGCTCAATCATGGCAATTGGGAGGCTGACAAGCAAGTGGTAGGCATCGTAGCATTGGCAAAGCAAAAGAGCGAGCAAACTAGCATAGCAAAGATAGTAGTGATTTCAAGGGTGTGATCATCTTGCCTGCACAGTTGTCAGAATTGACTGGATCCTCAAAAGCAAACTCAACGGGCTCCTCGTTAGCGAACTCGTCTCCCGGCTCTACCCAACAACACAAACAAGCAACAAGGATACAATCAACCACGTGCAAGGGCAACCAATAAGATGCAAAGATGATATGCTATGCGGGATGCGATGCGGGATGCAAGAATGCAACATGTAACAGGAAATGCATGAACCTGGCCTCAACTTGGAAATCCAAGTGTGCCACTGGATAGAGGGGAAGAAATCCCCTGAAAACGATATAAAGATCATGGCAATCGGAGCTACGGTTAAGAAATGGCAAGCGATTTACTAAACGAACCGATCTGCGATTTACAGCAACATGCCTCCTAAATGCAACAAAATGAACATGCTACAGCCACCCAACATGAAAACAAATTGCATGGCAGTGATGTACTCATCAAGCATAACAAATCATCATGACTGAGGCATAGGCAAATTCATCCATTAAGGGCTTCAAACAAGCATGGCAAAACTGAATAAGCAAAACAGATTTCAGACTTAGCGAAATTAACGCTAGTCTGAAATTTCAGACCACGATGCTCTCTTCGGAGCAGCAAAACAACATGAAGGAAAACCTGAACATGGCAAGTAAGAGCATGGCATGGAGCTACTCAACAAGCTTAACAAAACACCCAAAATGACCTGGGGCCAAAAGGGTTCACAAAATACTCTACCGAGCACACGAACATCGATGAAACACAATCAGTTTTCAGACTTTGTGAAAACTGGGACATGCTGAAATAATAACTCACGGAGGCATATAAACGAGCTCGATGCTCCCACTACGGTGCAAGTCATGGCAAGGCAAGCATATATCCATAAAGAAGGCACAAAATGCTAGCTAGACATGGCAAGAACAATGGCATAGCATGCATGGATCACTAGCAATCACTCCGGCAAAATCGCAAAAGAGTTAACGATCTGCCCAAAACAGCAACTATCCAAAAGTTGAGCTCGATTGAGTCAACCTAGGGTGCTTCAACATAACAAGTAAAGACATGGATGGATTAAGCACAAGAATAATAACAAATGGCTCTTACTGATCATCCTCAAAAGAGGCACGGATCGCTAGGAAACAAGCCGGACATATAGCATCGTGAACTAAAACGGCTCAGACTTAGTGAAAATCACTAAGTCCCTGAAATCTGAAATCTCAGGTAGCCCTCTTCGCAAGCTTGCACAAGACAACACACACATCCTAAAAATACATGGAAGGCACCTCTGGAAAGAAGACAACATGCTTAACAATTCATCCTAAAGGGGCACAGGCATATCATGCACGGATTAAATATGGCAAAAATGACAAAAGTGCATGTTGGATTAACGGATCTGCAATTTAACTCAACATGCCTCATTCCAACAGCATTTTGGGCAGCAAGGTGACCTCAAATGCAAATGATGCAATGGAATGAAATGATGTACTCGTCGAGACGAAGAATTTGACATATCATACACCCAAATCGGAGCTACGGATGAGGAGATATGGCAGGTCAAACATGGGCACATGGAGTAAAAAAATCCTGGGACTTAGAAGAATTTGACCTAGGGTTCGCCCCAGATCTGGATCGGCACGCGAACCGAGGAGCTCCGGCGAGGGTTGACTTGCTCCGGCGAGGTCAAAATCCGGCGTGGAGGAGAGCGAGAGCCGGACCCGGCCGGATCCGGGCCGGATCTGGCGGCGGCGGCCACCGGGGACGCGGGGCGGCGAGCCCGCGGCGGAGGCGGGGTCGGCTTGCCGGCGGGCGGCCGCGGCGAGCCTTGCGGCGGAGCTCCCCTCCGGCCGGCAATGGCGCGGCGGCGGCGGCGGCTTCGAAGGCGGCGGAGAACCGGCGAGGGGAGGCGGACGAGGCGGCCTGGCGGCGGGGACGCGCGGGCCGGGAGGGCCGGTGATGGGCCCCGCGGGCCCCGCGGCTCCGGCGAAGTGGGCACCCGGGCGGACGAGTAGGAGACCCCCACGTGGCGGCGGACGCGCGAAGCCGGACGTGTCCGTCGGCGGGAAGTGTGTCCGGCGGCGCGGGATCCGTTTGCTTTTTTTTTTAGGGTTTCGAGGTGGGGGAAGATCCAAAACGGAGGGGGGTGTTTAAATAGGCATAGAGGGAGCTAGGAGAGTCCAAATGAGGTGCGGTTTTCGCCCACACGATCGTGATCGAACGACCGAGACGATGGAGCTGAGTTTGGTGGGTTTTGGGCCAAAATGGAGGGGTGTTGGGCTGCACACACACGAGGCCTTTTCGGTCCCTCGGTTAACCGTTGGAGTATCAAACGAAGTCCAAATGACCCGAAACTTGACAGGCGGTCTACCGGTAGTAAACCAAGGCCGCATGGCAAGTCTCGGTCCAATCCGGAAATGTTTAATCCCCACACACGAAAGAAAGCTAGAAATGGCCACCGGAGGAGAACGAAGCGCCGGAATGCAAAACGGACAACGGGGAAAATGCTCGAATGCATGAGACGAACATGTATGCGAATGCAATGCACGTGATGCCATGATATGAGATGCACGAAAACAAAAACAACACACGGAGACAAAGACCCGAACCCGAGAATTAAATATAACTTAATGCCGGAAACGGCATGAGTCGGAATACAATTGGGGAAGATTACATGTGGGGCGTTACAACACTCCACCACTACGAAAAGATCTCGTCCCGAGATCTAGGACTGAAAGAACTCCGGGTACTCAGAACGGAGGTGATCCTCGCGTTCCCAGGTAGCTTCACGGTCGGAATGGTGTGACCACTTGACTTTGAGAAACTTGATTGACTTGTTGCGAGTTTTGCGTTCAGTCTCTTCAAGGATTGCAACTGGGTGCTCACGGTAGGAGAGATCTTCTTGGAGCTCAATGTCCTCGAAGTTGACGGTGCGCTCAGGCGTCTTGAAGCACTTACGGAGTTGCGAGACGTGAAACACATCATGAACATTGGCAAAGGTTGCAGGAAGCTCGAGTTGATAGGCGAGGTCGCCTCTCTTGCTGACGATGTTGAAAGGCCCGACGTATCTTGGGGCAAGCTTCCCTTTGATACCGAAGCGACGAGTCCCTTTCATTGGAGAGACGCGGAGGTAGACATGATCTCCGATCTCGAAGGCCAAATCACGGTGCTTGCTGTCGTAGTAGCTCTTCTGACGAGACTGGGCTGCTTTGAGGTTATCACGAATGACCTTGCACATTTCTTCTGCTTCTGTGATCAGGTCATTACCCAGCAGCTGACGTTCACCGGTTTCAGACCAGTTGAGAGGTGTACGGCACTTCCTACCATACAGAATTTCAAACGGGGCCTTGCCGGAACTTGCTTGGAAACTGTTGTTGTATGAGAATTCAGCATAAGGAAGGCAATCCTCCCACTTCATGCCGAAGGAGATAACACAAGCTCTGAGCATATCTTCAAGAATCTGGTTGACACGCTCGACTTGACCGCTTGTTTGAGGATGGAAAGCAGTGCTGAAGCGAATGCTGGTGCCCATGGCCTTCTGGAAAGAATCCCAAAACTTGGAGGTAAAGATGCTGCCACGGTCTGAAGATATCACTTGAGGAATACCGTGCAGAGAGACAATGCGGGAGGTGTAGAGCTCCGCCAATTGAGCTGCAGTGATTGACTCTTTGATAGGCAATAAATGAGCCACTTTGGTCAGCTTGTCGATGACAACGAATATAGCATCATTGCCCCGCTTGGACTTAGGAAATCCAGTCACGAAGTCCATTTCAATGTGGTCAAACTTCCATTCTGGAATGGCGAGAGGTTGGAGGAGACCTGCTGGCCTTTGGTGTTCTGCTTTCACTCTTCTGCAGACATCACATTCATTCACGAATTGAGCGATCTCGCGCTTCATTCGAGTCCACCAATAAGTTTGCTTCAGGTCTTGATACATCTTCGTGCTCCCAGGGTGGATGGAGAGGAGAGAGTTATGAGCCTCATTCATGATCACTTTACGAAGTTCTCCTTTGGGAACAACAATTCGATCCTCGAAGAAGAGAGTGTCCTTGTCATCAAGCCGGTAGCACTTGTACTTGGACTGACTCTTTGCAATACCAATCTTCACCTTTTTCACCATCGCATCAAGAAGCTGGGCTTGGCGAATCTGGTCTTCCAAGGTAGGAGAAACTTGAAGGTTGGCAAGGAAACCTTGAGGAACAACTTGCAGATTAAGTTTGCGGAAGGCTTCACAAAGCTCGGGTTGATAAGGCTTGAGAATCAGACTGTTGCAATATGCTTTTCTGCTCAAAGCGTCAGCAACCACATTAGCCTTGCCTGGAGTATACTCGATACTCGGATTGTACTCTTGAATCATTTCGACCCATCGAGTCTGCCTGAGGTTGAGATTAGGCTGAGTGAAGATGTACTTGAGACTTTTGTGATCAGTGAAAATGTCCACTTTCCTTCCCAAGAGAAGATGTCTCCAAGTCAACAATGCATGCACAACTGCCGCCAACTCGAGATCATGAGTGGGGTAGTTCTTCTCATTTGGCTTCAACTGGCGAGAGGTATAAGCAACAACTTTCTTCTCTTGCATCAGTACTGCACCGAGACCTTGGAGAGAGGCATCACAAAAGACCTCGTACGGCTTGGTTTCATCAGGCGGAGTTAGAACTGGAGCAGTGATCAATTTCTCTTTCAAAGCGTTGAAAGCAACATCACACTCCGGAGACCAAACGTACTTGACGTGCTTCTGAAGAAGATTTGAGAGAGGCTTCGCGATCTTGGAGAAGTTTTCAACGAATCTTCGGCAATAACTTGCAAGACCGAGGAAGCTACGGAGTTGCTTCACATTCTGAGGAGGTTCCCAATTAACAATTGCAGACACCTTCTCAGGATCCACGGAAATGCCCTTGGCAGAGATAATATGCCCAAGATAAAGAACCTCATCGAGCCAAAACTCACACTTGGAGAACTTGGCATAGAATTGATGTTCCCTTAGCTTGTCAAGAACCAAACGCAAGTGTTTGGCATGATCTTCCTTGTTCTTCGAGAAAACCAGGATATCATCGAGATAGACCAAAACAAAGTCGTTGGTGTAGGGGTTGAAGATGAAGTTCATCATGCGAGAGAACGTCGGAGGAGCATTAGCGAGGCCAAAAGACATAACAGTGTATTCATATGACCCATAGCTTGTTCTGAACGCCGTCTTTGGAATATCTTGTTCACGAATGCGAATTTGATGATAACCCATACGAAGATCAAGCTTGGAGAATACTTGGGCACCCTTGAGTTGTTCAAATAGCTCATTAATGTTGGGAAGTGGATACTTGTTCTTGATGGTCTTCTTGTTCAATGGACGATAATCAACACAAAGTCGGTCCGTTCCATCCTTCTTCTTCACAAAAAGAACACCACAACCCCACGGAGAAGTACTAGGCCAAATGAGACCCATACTTTCTTGCTTATCAAGCTGTTTCTTCAACTCCTTCAACTCTTCGGGGCCGAGCTTGTAAGGCCGTTTGCACACCGGTTCCGTACCGGGCTCAAGTTCAATAACGAATTCAACCGGCCGGTTTGGAGGCATGCCTGGGAGTTCTTCAGGGAAGACATCTTGGTACTCACAAACAACCGGAATCTGCGAAATAGCATCCAATTCACCCTTTTCATTGAGAGAGAACAATCGGATGGTATTATCCCGAGCAGCAAAGACAATCACTTCCTCAGACGAATGAGTCAGTTGAATCTGCTTGGCTGCGCAATCCAGCTGAGCTTTATGTTTAGAGAGCCAGTCCATCCCAAGAATGAGGTCGATATCGGAATTGCCAAGAATCATCGGGGAAGCCAGAAACTTAAAGTCACCCAGCGAGATAGAAATATCTGGAACTTCATAGTTAGCAAGCAAGCATTTGCTCGGAGAGACGACTGCTAATGGCTGATGCATAACTTGAGAAAACCACCCGTGCTTAGATGCAAAAGGCTTCGAGATGAAACAATGTGATGCACCTGTATCAAAAAGTACTTTTGCAGGAACATCGTTAACAGGAAGGTTACCCATGATCACATCTGACGAATCCTCTGCTTGAGCTGCATTCACCATATTGACCTTGGCGTGCTTGGGATTGTGCTTGACCACAGCTGTACTTGCCGATCTGACAGGAGGAGGAGGAAGAAGACGCCTCTGGTTAAAACACTTGTTAGCGTAGTGACCCTTCTGTTGGCACTTGTTGCACGTGACCTCTGAGAGCGGACGATGGTACGGAGCACTCGGTCTTGGAGCTTGAGACGAAGTCTTGTTCTGAAAGCCTGGGTTGGGTGGGTGGGAAGAACCACTGCCACCTTTGCTCTTTTGCTGATACGGCTGACGGAACGGAGGAGGAGGAAGCCAATACTTCTGCTGCTTGGTCACTTGAGTAGAGGACGAAGACGAAGTGTCTCTGACTCGCTTCCTGGAAGCATCACACCTGAGCTGAGCAGCCTCTTGCTTCAGTGCCATGTTGTAGAACTCATCGTATCTCAGCGGCTCGAAGAGGACAAGAGCGAGCTGAATTTCTTCACGAAGACCACCCCTGAACTGATAGATCATGCTCTTCTCATCAGGAACATCCTGCTTGGCAAAACGGGCGAGCTTCTGGAACAACTTGTTGTAATCATAGACAGACAAAGAGCCTTGCTTCAGATTGCGGAATTCTTCACGTTTGCTTTCAGTCACACTTTGAGGAATGTGATGAGCGCGGAAATCACGACGGAAATCATCCCAAGTGATCAAACGTCCACCTCTGGAATCTCGGTACTGCTGAAACCACTCTGCGGCCTGATCCTTGAGCTGGAAAGACGCGAACTTGACGAAATCTTCAGGTCTGACGTTGCTACATTCAAAATGCTTGCCCAGATCGACTAACCAATCATCAGCATCGGTAGCCTCAACGCAGTTGCTGAACGTCTTTGGACCATTTGCGAGGAACTGATGCAGAGTTGCAAACTGGTTCTGGTTGCTGCCTTGGTTCGCTTGACTGCTTTGATTCCGCTCTTGGATGATTTGCATGATCAGCTGAGTATTTGCATTAGTAGCAGCCATCACAGCCTGCCATGCTTCCGGAGGAGGCGGAGGTGGCGGAGGATCTTGATTCTGGTTCTGACTGGTGCTCTTAGCGGGAGCCATCCTGAAGAGGTTGACCACCATTAGCACACAAATAGACAAATATAGAAGGTGAATCCAACGGAATGAAAATTGCAACATAAGTCTTCACATCCGAACAAAATGAACGAATGCACTTCTCTTGAAGTGGTCACATATTCCTAAAATTGCGAAGCCACAAAGAATCATGTAGAAGAGGTACATCAACGAGGGATGGAATCAACATATGACGTCGGAGAAGAACGAATACCACCATTCGAAATAAAACCAAGGGTTGGCTTGCGGAAATAAGCCGGAACAAACACATGATAGAAATTTCGTCCGAAGTGTTCGTGGTAGGACCTACACGGGCTCGACCGTACAGCACCATCATGTACAAGGCAGTGCACATGACATACGAAGCGTCCCCGAGTCAGCATAGCCAAGGACTCTTTAAGACACAACGAGGCCACTGTAAAATCGACCGTGAATAGGCGAACCACTAGACGTCGAACCCCAATTTCATATCACACATCTGTTGGAAAGATATCCTAAGGCTACTTGAATTCCCACCTATGAAATTCCCGAAACTTTCCGGTTATGCAATCAGGTGTTGAGGATACAGGGGAAGCATAATATCTCACCCAAGCTAACAAATCCTACATCCAGCTGCAACCATCCTTCAACACATAACCAAGAAACCTTCGGAAACCATCTATCTCAACCTTCGAAAAAAACATCCGTTATACAAGTTATGGCGATACTCCCGAACTCCCGCCCAGTACTGGGTGGCGTCGAGGTTATCTCACCAACGAACTGCATAAAGGAGATTTTCGATGTCGCGCACATATCTCAAGTATGCCAGAATTGCAACAATAGAATTATGATGACAACACCTCAGAGCTCAACTCCCCGGGACACTTCCACTAAACCCCTGACAGGAGGCACCAAGACAGTATTCTCATCATAAGCCATCGGAACAAAACTAAGATACTCGCGTGATCCTAAAAAAAAATTTAGTGAAATTTGAGAAGAGAAGAGTCAAAACTCTACGTCAGGATGCCTTACCAGAGCGATGAGGAGACTGGGAAGTAAAAAAGAATTCCTAAGCTCTCCGATATATAATTCCTAAGGACTCAAAACATTTTTCTAGACACAACTCGGCTACTAAAAACGATCAAGCAATGGGGCTCCTAAGGTCGGGGAAGGCTCTGATTACCAACTTGTAACACCCTCGATGCGACTATATCTCCCACGTGTCGAGGCACGACTTAGAGGCATAATCGCATTGAAGGCATATGTCGCAAGTGAGGCAATCTTCACACAACCCATGTACATATAAATATAACGGGGGAAATAATAATAGTTGGCTTACACTCGCCACGTCACATCAAGGTACATAAATAGCATTCATCATACAAACACTCATGGCCCGACTACGGCGCCAAAATAGAAAAGACTCCCCAACATGCGACTAATCCCTGAATCGAACCCCGAGCAGGCACCACTACTGATCATCAGGAAAAGAAACATAGTAACGCTGAGAGTCCTCGTCGTACTCCCACTTCAGCTCGTACGCGCCATCTGGAGGAGTATCATCGGTCCCTGCATCTGGTGATATAGTAATCTGTGAGCCACAAGGACTCAGCAATCTCGCACCCTCGCGATCAAAACTATTTAAGCTAAATAGGTGAGGAAGGGGTAACGTGAGTGGAGCTGCAGCAAGCGACTAGCATGTATGGTGGCTAACTTATTCGCAAAGGAGAGCGAGAAGAGAAGGCAAAGCACGTGCGGTAACTAAGAGGAGCAGACTATGCAGACATAACTCCAACGCCGTGTCCACTTCCAGGACTCCGCTGAGAAGAGGCCATCACGGCAACACACGCAGTTGATTCATTTTAATTAATTAAGTTCAAGTTATCTACAACCGGACATTAACAAATTCCCATCTGCCCATAACCGCGGGAACGGCTTTCGAAAGATCAATCCCTGCAGGGGGGTCCCAACTTAGCCCATAACAAGCTCTCACGGTCAACGAAGGAATAGACCTCCACCCAGGACCCACCGATCAGACTCGGTATCCCGGTACAACAAGATGATTCGACAGGTCAAAACTAGTCCAGCAACACCGCCCGAATGCGCCGACAAATCCCGATAGGAGCTGCACATATCTCTTTCTCAGGGCACACTCAGATTGTCTAAACTTCCGGTAGGCCAGCCCAGAGTTGCCCCTGGTGGCCACCGGCGGCTGACGTTCCGGACCAACACTCAGAGGAGCACTGGCCCGTGGGGGGCTAAAATAAAGATGACCCTCGGGCTCCGGAAACCCAAGGGAAAGAAAAGGGTAGGTGGCAAATGGTAAAACCAATGTTGGGCATTGCTGGAAAAGCTTTAATCAAGGCGAACTATCAAGGGGTTCCCATTATAGCCCAACCGCGTAAGGGACGCAACAATCCGGGAACATAACACCGATATGACGGAAACTAGGGCGGCAAGAGTGGAACAAAACACTAGGCGAGAGGCCGAGCCTTCCACCCTTTACCAAGTATATAGATGAGTAAAGATAATATAGCAATATCATGATATCCCAACAAGTAAATAAAAGTTCCAACAAGGAACGGCTCCAATCTTCACCTGCAGCTATCAACGCTATAAGAAGGGCTGAGCAAAGCGGTAACATAGCCAATCAATGGTTTGCTAGGACAAAGGTGGGTTAGAGGCTCAATCATGGCAATTGGGAGGCTGACAAGCAAGTGGTAGGCATCGTAGCATTGGCAAAGCAAAAGAGCGAGCAAACTAGCATAGCAAAGATAGTAGTGATTTCAAGGGTGTGATCATCTTGCCTGCACAGTTGTCAGAATTGACTGGATCCTCAAAAGCAAACTCAACGGGATCCTCGTTAGCGAACTCGTCTCCCGGCTCTACCCAACAACACAAACAAGCAACAAGGATACAATCAACCACGTGCAAGGGCAACCAATAAGATGCAAAGATGATATGCTATGCGGGATGCGATGCGGGATGCAAGAATGCAACATGTAACAGGAAATGCATGAACCTGGCCTCAACTTGGAAATCCAAGTGTGCCACTGGATAGAGGGGAAGAAATCCCCTGAAAACGATATAAAGATCATGGCAATCGGAGCTATGGTTAAGAAATGGCAAGCGATTTACTAAACGAACCGATCTGCGATTTACAGCAACATGCCTCCTAAATGCAACCAAATGAACATGCTACAGCCACCCAACATGAAAACAAATTGCATGGCAGTGATGTACTCATCAAGCTTAACAAATCATCATGACTGAGGCATCGGCAAATTCATCCATTAAGGGCTTCAAACAAGCATGGCAAAACTGAATAAGCAAAACAGATTTCAGACTTAGCGAAATTAACGCTAGTCTGAAATTTCAGACCACGATGCTCTCTTCGGAGCAGCAAAACAACATGAAGGAAAACCTGAACATGGCAAGTAAGAGCATGGCATGGAGCTACTTAACAAGCTTAACAAAACACCCAAAATGACCTGGGGCCAAAAGGGTTCACAAAATACTCTACCGAGCACACGAACATCGATGAAACACAATCAGTTTTCAGACTTAGTGAAAACTGGGACATGCTGAAATAATAACTCACGGAGGCATATAAACGAGCTCGATGCTCCCACTACGGTGCAAGTCATGGCAAGGAAAGCATATATACATAAATAAGGCACAAAATGCTAGCTAGACATGGCAAGAACAATGGCATAGCATGCATGGATCACTAGCAATCACTCCGGCAAAATCGCAAAAGAGTTAACGATCTGCCCAAAACAGCAACTATCCAAAAGTTGAGCTCGATTGAGTCAACCTAGGGTGCTTCAACATAACAAGTAAAGACATGGATGGATTAAGCACAACAAGCATAACAAATTGCTCTTACTGATCATCCTCAAAAGAGGCACGGATCGCTAGGAAACAAGCCGGACATATAGCATCGTGAACTAAAACGGCTCAGACTTAGTGAAAATCACTAAGTCCCTGAAATCTGAAATCTCAGGTAGCCCTCTTCGCAAGCTTGCACAAGACAACACACACATCCTAAAAATACATGGAAGGCACCTCTGGAAAGAAGACAACATGCTTAACAATTCATCCCAAAGGGGCACAGGCATATCATGCACGGATTAAATATGGCAAAAATGACAAAAGTGCATGTTGGATTAACGGATCTGCAATTTAACTCAACATGCCTCCTTCCAACAGCATTTTGGGCAGCAAGGTGACCTCAAATGCAAATGATGCAATGGAATGAAATGATGTACTCGTTGAGACGAAGAATTTGACATATCATACGCCCAAATCGGAGCTACGGATGAGGAGATATGGCAGGTAAAACATGGGCACATGGAGTAAAAAAATCCTGGGACTTAGAAGAATTTGACCTAGGGTTCGCCCCAGATCTGGATCGGCACGCGAACCGAGGAGCTCCGGCGAGGGTTGACTTGCTCCGGCGAGGTCAAAATCCGGCGTGGAGGAGAGGGAGAGCCGGACCCGGCCGGATCCGGGCCGGATCTGGCGGCGGCGGCCACCGGGGACGCGGGGCGGCGAGCCCGCGGCGGAGGCGGGGTCGGCTTGCCGGCGGGCGGCCGCGGCGAGCCTTGCGGCGGAGCTCCCCTCCGGCCGGCAATGGCGCGGCGGCGGCGGCGGCTTCGAAGGCGGCGGAGAACCGGCGAGGGGAGGCGGACGAGGCGGCCTGGCGGCGGGGACGCGCGGGCCGGGAGGGCCGGTGATGGGCCCCGCGGGCCCCGCGGCTCCGGCGAAGTGGGCACCCGGGCGGACGAGTAGGAGACCGCCACGTGGCGGCGGACGCGCGAAGCCGGACGTGTCCGTCGGCGGGAAGTGTGTCCGGCGGCGCGGGATCCGTTTGCTTTTTTTTAGGGTTTCGAGGTGGGGGAAGATCCAAAACGGAGGGGGGTGTTTAAATAGGCATAGAGGGAGCTAGGAGAGTCCAAATGAGGTGCGGTTTTCGCCCACACGATCGTGATCGAACGACCGAGACGATGGAGCTGAGTTTGGTGGGTTTTGGGCCAAAATGGAGGGGTGTTGGGCTGCACACACACGAGGCCTTTTCGGTCCCTCGGTTAACCGTTGGAGTATCAAACGAAGTCCAAATGACCCGAAACTTGACAGGCGGTCTACCGGTAGTAAACCAAGGCCGCATGGCAAGTCTCGGTCCAATCCGGAAATGTTTAATCCCCACACACGAAAGAAAGCTAGAAATGGCCACCGGAGGAGAACGAAGCGCCGGAATGCAAAACGGACAACGGGGAAAATGCTCGAATGCATGAGACGAACATGTATGCGAATGCAATGCACGTGATGCCATGATATGAGATGCACGAAAACAAAAACAACACACGGAGACAAAGACCCGAACCCGAGAATTAAATATAACTTAATGCCGGAAACGGCATGAGTCGGAATACAATTGGGGAAGATTACATGTGGGGCGTTACAAGTGCCTCATCAGGTAGATGAACAGCCAAATGCACCATCACATCAAAGAAGGCTGGAGGATATATCTTCTCAAGGTCGCATAGGATAGCTGGTATCTTGTCTCTAAGACGCTCCAAAGCATCTATCCTGATATTCTTACTGCAGAGTTCCCTGAAGAATTGTCCCAACTCTGCAACTGCTCTGTATAAGTCAGGGCGGCCCAATCCTCTAAGGATAACAGGTAAAACCCTTTGAAGTAGGACGTGGCAGTCATGAGTTTTCAACCCTTGTACCTTGTTTCCATCTGCACTGACTCTCCTTTCAGGGTTGGAAGCAAATCCATGTGGGAATCTCACACATGACAGGACCTCGTAGAATTCTTTTCTTTTTACCTTGTCCAAGACGTACACAGCTGGTGCCATATCCCGTGGTTTACCTTCATCTTGCACCTACAAATCCTTTATGATACCCAGGTGTGTCAAATCAATCCTAGATTTTAAGGTATCTTTCGTCTTGCCTTCAATATTAAGAAGTGTGCCGATAATGCTGTCACATATATTTTTCTTGATGTGCATCACATCAAGATTATGCCTCAGATCCAAATCTTTCCAATACTCCAAGTCCCACAAAGTGGACCTACGGGTAAACAATAATCTCTCTTCTACCCTGCCACGCTTCATTTTCCCGCTACCATTACCAGGATGGTTTCCTGGTGTAATATGCATGACCTTCTCTAATTCCAATTGCAACTCATCAGCGGTGAGCCTCTTTGGCGCATCACGGTTTTCATGCTTTGCATTGAACACATGTCTTCGGTATTTTCTAGGATGCAACTTGTCCTTGGCAAGGAAACGGCAGTGTCCAATGTAACAGATCTTGCTAAATATTGCGTATGATAGCGGATTCCTGTCATAGCGAACACATGCATTGTAACCATGTGTCGTTCGCCCTGACATAGTGCCCAAAGCCGGATAATCATGGATGCACCAAATTATAACAACACGCAGAAAGAAATCAGCTGGTGGGCTGCTAGATAGGTCTCGAATGAGAACACCCTTCCATAGCCGTTGAAGTTCCTCCACAAGAGGCTCCATGAACAAATCAAAATCCTTTCCAGGACTTTTTGGACCTGGGATGAGCAAGGCCATCATGTAGTTTGATTCTTTGGTGCAAACCTTTGGAGGCATGTTGTAAGGGATAACAAGCACTGGCCACATGCTATATGTGGCGCTCTGGTGGCCAAATGGGTTAAATCCATCTGAACCTAAGCCAAGTCTTTGTGTTTATCATTGAAGCTTTTCCACTCACTACCATGAGATGGATGGCTCATTATATTCTGATCTTTGTACTCCTGGTTTCTAGAATTTCACGTACATCCTCTCTTGTTTCAGCATCATGAAACAACCTCTGCAATCTTGGTGTAATTGGAAAATGTCTCAGAACATTATGAGGAATCCTCTTCACAGCATCGCCATCTTTCCATCTTGATGATTTGCATTTCGGGCATTCACTTAAGTTGGCATAATCCTTCCGGAACAGAACACAATTATTCTTACAAACATGGATCATATCATATCCAATTCCAACTGCACGAAGGAAATTCTTCATTTTACTGTAGGTGGGTGGCAGCTTAGACGCATCTGGGAAAGATTCGCGAAAAGCAACCAACATCACATCGAATGATTTGTTGGTCATCCGCTCAGATGTCTTCACCTGAAGAAAGGTGACCATAGCTGAGAATACTGACAGCTTATTTCCTGGGGTGACAGCAACGTTGCATTGTTCCAACATGCGGGCCCATCGTTTTTCTTCTGCAGGTGAAAGTTCACGGAATGCGCGAGCATTTCGTAGCATTGTTTCAATGTTGGTCAAACTCACTAGCTCTGCCACCACCACCTCCTCCTCCTCTTCCACCTGAGCATCAGGCAGATCAAGATGGTGATCTGCTGCTTCCACGTAGTCAATAACATTTACGTTCACAGCTTCACCATGATGAACCCACCTAGTATATGTGACCGACATCCCATACAAGTGTAGATTATTTTGCACAGTTGACTGGGGTCTTGTAACTGAATTCATACAACTGCTACACGGGCAGAGCACATCTAATTTCGGACCACCGTACTCAGCTCTGATAAAGTTCATGAAGTTTTCAACCCCCTCGACATATGCAACGGAGAATCTTCGAGCAGAAGTTATCCAAGTCCTGTCCATCTGTTAGACATACAAATTAGTTCTTCTACTAGATATTACAGGAAAAACATATATACTTTTTTATGAAGTCCAGAAAAAAAATACCTAGGTCGATGTCTAAAGCTATGGCAAGATATTTGGACGAGCAGATCTAAGTAACGAAATATATGTAAAGCTAATTCAGCAAACAGATTTGAGTGCCAAATTATGGCAGGCTGTTTCAGCAGTCAATGAGGCCGTGCACACAGCCATCGAACTATCGAAGGCCATCGCAGCAACAAAGATCGAGTATAAAACGATGTAGAGCTATTTCAGCTAACAGATTGGCTACTAGACCATGGCAATATATGTCACAATAAATATATGGCAGGATATTTTAGCAACTAATCGGCCTTGGCATGCCATCTCAGCTAAGCAGATTGAGTGCAGAACAGGGCAAGGAAGCTTCTTAAGCAGAGCATATTGACAGTAAACTACTTCGGCAAACAGTGAGATTAATAGCGTCTATCAGCTAACATTCAGCGCTACACCGACATGAACGGGGCCTCAGTCTAGAATGCGCGTACCGCGGGAGAAGCTGACCGCCGTGCGTCTCCATACGAACGTCGCCAGCGGTGACGGCGCTGACCGTCGTGCGCCTCCACAAGAACGTAGCCAGAGGTGGCGGTTCAATCGGATTTGGGGGGAATTTTTGGGTGTGTGTGTGGGGGGGGGGGGGGTCGCGCGGTGGGCGGGGGGAGTTTGGCGCATGGTCGGTTTCTCCAAGTGCAGTCCCACGTGTCAGTGAAGAGGCAAGCCGAAGCGCGTTCCGTTTGCGTGAGCCGTGTGCAGGACCGAACGTGTGTGGGGTGCAA
The DNA here is from genome assembly GCA_034509565.1 of Triticum monococcum. Lineage (NCBI taxonomy): Eukaryota > Viridiplantae > Streptophyta > Magnoliopsida > Poales > Poaceae > Triticum > Triticum monococcum. The sequence continues at coordinate 743,384,249 of CM067843.1, read as the reverse complement.
CGCGACCGCGACAGGAGTGTTGTGAGTGTACCACATTTTTCCTTTTAAACTAGGTGCTTCGCCCCCTAAAAAAAATCTGTTGCTTCGCGCGATCCATCGATACTACTACTAGTAATCCGGTAATCCCGACTAAAACGGCGCGGCCGGGTCTTTTCCCGCGCGATATGCTGGGAGGTTGGCTTAGTTGGGTTTTTTAGGATGAGTAATGCTACACCTATGTAATCCCAGTTACGTAATTAACGTAATGTGAAACGTGTGAGCTGTTGATTGTAGATTGGGGGGAGGGAGGGGCCCACCACCATGAAAATCAGGGGAGGAGAGAGAGAGGCAATTTATGTTAACCCTTTCGTAGGTTCCCGTAGATGTAGAAAGATGTGTCCGATCCTGCAATATAGGCAGTCCGATCTATATCTAACGGATAGGAAGGAAACTATGACAATTTACCCGCACTCCTCTCCACATTTGCAGATAAGGCTTTCCCTCGTTCATCCTTTTCTCCCACAAGATCTTGATCTTCTGTGCAATGCACGGGCATCTTGCTAGTACTCCTACAATATGTATATTATTGTGAAAGTTCATATACACCGGCCGAGATTAATGCAAACACGGCAAATTTTCATTACATTTCGAACTTTTATTGGACAAAATTTGCGGGCAGCTGACACCGGCTGGGAACGCACCGCGCGACGGCGCGAGGGACGAGGGTTTTGGTGTGCCTGGGTAGTCAGCTACGGTCGTGGCAACGCTGGAGATGCCCTTTGCTCACATTCGATCCCCGCATGTCATTGAAAAAGCAAGACGACCCGGCATGGTCTCAGGTCCAGAGGATGCAGTTGGCTGTGCTACACCACTCCGCGGACACGTCACGGCACCTCGTGCATCCTCGACGAGCCGGGTGTTGGGGCGTGTATGGATTGTGGCCAAAGTGCACCTTGCCAAAATTTTGGTCATGACCAAAAGATTGGTCTTTGTTTGGATGGTTGCCATTTTTTTGGCATGCCAATGAACTCTAGCCAACTCTAGTTCATTTTTCTTGCCAATGTCGGCCAAATCATGGGCAACCAATACCTCAACCAAATTTTTTGTCATGACCCAAAGATTGGTCTTTGTTTGGATGGTTGCCATTTCTTTGGCATGTTAATGAAGTCTAGCCAACTCAAGTTTTCTTGCCAATGTCAGCCAAATCATGGGCAACCAATACCTCAACCAAAATTTTGGCTACCCAATGCTTTGATGGGGCAACCTTGGGCACAAACCAAACATACCATTGGTCGTGCCACAACACTAACGCCACCCTCGGCAAACTGAAACCGACCGTGTCTAGCGACGATATGAGCGTGTCGCTCACCGCGGTCGCCGTGTCCAGAGGCGGTGCTGGAGCTGCGCCTCGTTGTTGGCCCCAACGACCCACATGACCAGTTGTCGGTGGCGAGGAGGTCGTGGGCCAGATCCTCCATTGGACTAGTCTGCACTACGTTGTCCCGACGGGTGTGCCCCACATGTCTGTTTCCCTGTTTTCCCGGCCATATTCGAGCGTCAGTGCTCTGCGTTGCGCATTAGGCCTTTCACTATGTAGGCCAAGCGAGACAAATTATTGTTTATTTAAGCCATTCAAGTATAATCATGTGGCGTTTGCTTATTTCTCATTCCTCTCCAACCCTCTTCTCCATCGATCATGTCGCCCTCCAGTCGAGTCCATCCTCCCGCATGCCTCATTTGAACATTCCGCCGAGTATCATTCGCATGTACGCACCCTAGTCCTCTTTCAATAGATCTCCGGACCCCGAGATGAAATCGAGAGGGAACGAGTGGGGGCACGTGATACCTAAGGCGGATTCAAAATTTTGAACCGGTGATCATAGCATCCGCAAATCATATATAAAGGGTATTCAGTGTTTGTTTCGTTTTTTGAACGTACAATATACTCCCTCCTATCCTTTCTAGTTTACATATAAGTTTTATGTGTAGTCAAAGTATATCTACTTTGATCAAAAAGGTATCAACATTCAACAATGCCCAATCAATATTGTTAGATTCGTACGTACTCCTAGATTTGTACTCGAGATGGTTTCCAATTTGACTATTCACAAGATTAATAGTACATGAGATGTATACTGTGAAAATTATATCATTGGAAACTCCTTTCACATATGAATTTGACCGTATGCTTTGTGTAAGTTGCATGTCATATATTATTACTCTAACATTTGGTCAAAGTTAGGCTCGAAAAACGCATTAGACCCTGTATGCTTTGTGTAAGTTGCATGTCATTTATTATTACTCTAACATTTGTGTAAGTTGCATGTCATATATTATTACTCTAACATTTGGTCAAAGTAGTATAGTGGAAGTGGATCCTCTGACGTAGGTATCCCTGCCTTACCCTCCCTTTCGGTCACTTACTGGCGGACCCCATGCTTGCTAGGCCCCGCATGTCAGTTACTCAATGGGTTCGGCCACGTCAGGGGACCCTCATCCGTAGTATACTCCCTCTGTTTTTATTTACTCCGCATAAAACGAAGGGAGTGGTGGTATAATAAATGACGCGGGTGGGGGACGAGGAGGGACGTCGGTTTGCTCTCAACTGCAGTCCCACAAGCGAGCGAAAATGCAAGACGAAGCGCGTTCCATTCGGTGAGCGACGTGGAGGGTCCAGCGTGCCGGGCTGCAACGTGAATGCGACAAGAGTGATGTACAGTCAAAACCGATTGACCGGTCGTCACCGGAACCACTATTCACGCCAGAACCTTCGCTGCTCGGCCTACGCCAGCCATTGCCCTAAAACCACACCAAATCTCCAGCCCATTCCCCCACCTTTCGATCCCCTAGCCCGCATCAAGCGTCCCCTAGTTCGCCGGAAAGCCATGGTGCGCCGCAAGATCACTTACTACAAGATGCTTACGCTGGAGCGCCGCGCAGAAATCGCGGCGGCGGTCAGCGCCACAGACCTCCGTTCCCAAGCTCGCTTTGCGGCGGGCCAATCCCCGAGTTCTCTGGAGCCAAGCTATGAGGAGGAGGAAGCCGATCCAATGTTCATGGCGGAGGTCGTGGCACAGAAGGCCCCTGATGGGTATGAGACGATGGACGTCGACTTCGTGCCGGTGTCCGAGTCCCCCATGGTGCAGGCAGACCAGCGGTTCAACATGGCGATACTAAAGGTGGACCGGGAGGTAGAGGCTCAACTCGACGCGGAGCGCGAGGCCCTCCTGAAGGCGGAACCGGATGTCGTGGATGTGAACCAGGCGGCAGAGGCTCAACTTGAGGTGGAGCGCGCGGATGCCGCTGCCATCGAGGCCCTCCTACAGGCGGAACCGGACGTCCTGGACTTGAACCGGGCGGCAGAGGCTCGACTCAATGCAGAGCGCGCGGATGCCGCTCTCTTCGACGCCCTCCTGCAGGCAGAACCGGACGTCCTGGACTTGAACCGGGCGGCGGAGGCTCGACTCGACGCGGAGCGCGCGGATGCCGCTGCCATCGAGGCCCTCCTACAGGCGGAACCGGACGTCCTCGACTTGAACCGGGTTGTGCTGTCGTCCGTGTAGAGTGCCCGCACGCTCTGCTTGAACGAGTAGCTGGAGGCCGAGGACAACTACGGTGCGGAGACACACGTCGGCAGCGACGACTGGTTCGCGCCGGGATCCAAAGACGACGAGGTCGTCTCTTTCCACGAGTAGTGATAGTTTTTCTTTATGTTGTTGTTTTTATGGATCTTTTGCTGTGTAAAAACATATATTTGTTCTGCAAGTCGCCTGACTTGGGTCAGTCTACCATTTCAGGCGGTTGGATGAATATCCTATGTCTCCTAACCCTTCTTTCCTTCTTCCTCACCTCTTCTTCTTCCCCAGCAGACCACCGCACGGGCCGTACGGATACTCCCCAACATGCGGCTGGATAAACATACTCTATGAACAAAAAATATGTGTCAGCAATAGGATGGCTGAGTTTGGTGTGTTCACATGCAACAGGTGACAGCACGTGTCAGTGAGGGTGCGTTCCCTTGGTTGGGTTTGTGGCGTGCAGGAGCGACTGTGTGAGGGTGTGGTGCGACCGCGGCGTGCAGGAGCGACCGTGTGAGGGTGCGGTGCGACTGCAATAGCCGTGCGCAATTGTACCTCCTTCTCATTTTGAAAACTTTAGGCAAGCTTGGCAAAAATGTGTGGCAAAGTTTAGCAATGCAAGGCCTAGACCCAAACAGGATAAGTACGTACGTACTAGGAGTACTAGTATTAAAAAAGAAAGGCTGGGTTTCCTTCACGGGATTTAATTGATACAAATCCTCATTTCACGTGTCAATTAATGCGTATTTTTTTCTCCAAAGACCAAAGAGCTAACCATCTCACTCCTCATCGCTTGATTAATGCAGCGCCATGCAAGCCAACCTTCTCATTTCCGCATGCATGCAGGGGATATTAATGTCCTTGGTTGCTAACCCCATCAATTTTTGCCTCGATTAGTGTTAGTGACCCTTTGCAAATTTTAATTTTGATATACTGGCCTTGTGTACAAAAAAATGGAGGTAAACTATATTTGACTTCCTTCCCCATTGCAGTGCCGTCGACGATATTTTTTTGATGGTTTGGCGAAGTGCGTTCGACGGAGAACACCATTGAGGGAGACCACGGTAAGTCATTCGCAAGTGCCGCCTGCAAGCCGAGACAACCGCCTTATTTGCATCCAGGAAGTCATTTACTAGTACTACTAGGAGTAACTAATGCAGTGAGATGGCTTCTCGAAGAAGACGATGGAGAAGCGGAGTCAGCGAAGAGTGAAATGATGGATGCTTCGTCCGTGCTTTTGTGATTTGACACCTCACTGCTTTGTGATTTGTGATAGAAGGGACAGGGGAGTAGACTCTATGCTCTATACTGTACTAGATGCGTCCAAGCATGGGAGAAAGAGGAGAGACGTTGCATTTTTCTATTCCTTCAATCAATCAATCAGGGAGCTTTAGTTCCATCTTTTTGGCTTTGGCAACACCGTCCACAATGGTTCCCACGATGCCAAAAGCTATTTTCACATTTGGCTACACATTGTGGATGCCCTTAACCATACCACTTGGTTTTGCTCCTATGTGTTATCTATACAAATCTCAATTATATTGATCTAAAAAATTATAGAATCGAGATTAGTAAAAAGGAGGTGATTTTGCCGCGCGGATGACGGGGGAGGTTTCTTATTTGAGAAATGCTACATCCATGTAATGGTTTACGTAAAGTTACGAACTGATGTGATGTGGGACTATTTGATTGGATTAAAGGAGAGGATTAGGCCCACCCCACCTGAAAATCAGGGGGGCATATATAGATTAGATGTAAAGTGTCGGTGTCAAAACCGGCGCATCTCGGGTAGGGGGTCCCGAACTGTGCGTCTAGGCCGGATGGTAACAGGAGGCAAGGGACATGAAGTTTTACCCAGGTTCGGGCCCTCTCGATGGAGGTAAAATCCTACGTCCTGCTTGATTAATATTGATGATATGGGTAGTACAAGAGTAGATCTACCACGAGATCAGAGAGGCTAAACCCTAGAAGCTAGCCTATGGTATGATTGTTGATGTGTATGTTGTCCTACGGACTAAAACCCTCCGGTTTATATAGACACCGGATAGGGTTAGGGTTACATAGAGTCGGTTACAATGGTAGGAGATCTTCATATCCGTATCGCCAAGCTTGCCTTCCACACCAAGGAAAAGTCCCTTCCGGACATGGGATGGAGTCTTCAATCTTGTATCTTCATAGTCCAGGAGTCCGGTTGAAGGTATAGTCCGGCCATCCAGACACCCCCTAATCCAGGACTCCCTCAGTAGCCCCTGAACCAGGCTTCAATGACGACGAGTCCGGCGCGCAGATTGTCTTCGGCATTGCAAGGCGGGTTCCTCCTCCAAGTACTTCATAGAAGATTTTGAACACAAAGATAGTGTACGGCTCTACGAAATAAGTTTCCACATAGTGCCATAGAGAGAATAATATTTACACAAATCTAATCTGCTGACGCACTCCGTAGTGTGCCATCACACCACGGCCAATCTTTTATTCGAACCGTTTTACTGTCCCATCTCAGCGCGTTATGCATGGCGGTTTCCTTGGCACGTCTTGTTAAAGCAGAGATCGTGTCCCCTTATTCCGGGATTCTCATCAATACGGGCGTGGGTAACCCAACCGCGCCTAGGATTCCTAAATTATAGCCAAGTCCAAACGGACATGGAGAGGACGCTTGATATTCACCCTCTTTATAAAGGGACCAGGCTTTTATTTTTCCCTCCCGTGCTCAATCGAATCCTTCCCCCACCTCAAGCTCAAGCGCCTGAAGTTCAGGTCAGGTGCTCCAAACCTTCAGTCATGTCTGGATCTAGCCTTCAAGGCCGATGGGTGCCTTCCTCCGTCACGGAAGAAGACATCAAAAAGTTGAGGGAGGCCAGATATCTGACCGCCGAGATTTTGCATCGGCTGCCTCCCCGAGGGCAGGTCGTACCTACCCCCGAACCCAACGAGAACTTCGTGTTCGTTTCCCACTTCCTCCCAGGTCTAGGCCTTGCTCTGGATCCTTTCGTCAAGGGGTTGATGTTTTATTGCGGGCTAGACTTCCATGATCTAGCTCCGGACTCCTTTCTTCAAATCACGACATTTATTGTCATGTGTGAGGCCTTCCTCCGAGTTACCCCTCACTTTGGCTTGTGGCTCAAGACCTTTGAAGTGAAGCCGAAGATGATCGAGGGGCAACATGCAGCGTGTGGAGGTGCCTCAATACGCAAGATGACGGGAGCTCTGTGGCCCAAGGGTTCCATCCTAGAGGTGTCTGAATTGTGGCAACATGAGTGGTTCTACATCACGGCTCCTAGAAGTGCCAAGTGGGCGGCCGCCCCTATCTTCCGCTCGGGCCCTCCACCACAACTGATGTCATGGATCAGCAGAGGCCTGAGCTGGGGCCCAGCCAAGGACGTGCCTATACTGCAAAGCCGCATTCAGGATCTCTTCAATGGAGATTTCAGTTTGGTTGCAGTAATACAAGTTATGCTGGTTCGTCAAGTCCAGCCTTGCAAACGCCGGCCTCTTCGCCTATGGGAATTCAATCCCGAGGGACCGCGTGTCATTCAAAATTTTCTCGGCCTGACGCACGAGGAGATGTACAAGTCATTCTTCAGACCTCAGGTGGAGTGTCCGGAAATCACCGTGGACGTGGGCCTGAGTAGTAACCGTGCCGCCGAACAGGTAAGGCATCTGCCGGTCGAACATACTATCTCTCCTTTGTTACGAAGTTATTTTTGAGAGTTTGCCTTTTGACCAGGACTGGCTAACAAAGGCGAAGTTGATTCGGTGTTCGGCCCCCCTCCCTGAGGGTTTGCAAAATCCGGTATTGGAGAAGATGATCCAGACCGCACCCTGCCCGGAGCCCTTGAAGGAAGATACTATGGAGGGTAATGCAGGCAGACGCGGACCCTCAACGCTGCCCATTTTAGCCGAGGGAGCGAGCGTCTCCATGAAGGAAGACTACCAGAAGAGGAAAAGAACTACGCTCGGGGATTCAGAAGCAGAAACTTCCAAATGGGAGAAGAAGTCTCCCACAGAGGGTCCTACCTCGGGTGGCACCATTGCCGCACAAAGTCCGCGAGGGGATCAATTCTCCCGCGAGTCGTGAGTGACCCGAAATACTTTAATAGTACAGATATGCCATCTTTTTCTTCTGAGAGGATAACCACCGCATATATTTTTGCAGTTCGGGCCTTATCCCCTCTCAAATGAGCTCATCTTTGGGGGATCTTCTTCCAGAGATGATGGAGAGCGAAACGCCTCCTCCGGACTCCTCCGCTCCGGAAGCGGGCGACCCTGAAGTGTCCGGTGAGGCCAGAAAATAATCCCATTGACCCCCGAAGCTCCCGGTGTCCGGCTCCCGAAGAGAGCAGACAAAAGAGTCCGGCACCGTCTAGTGTGCGATCGGATGTGCTGAGGGAGTTGGTGGGGCGAGCGGCCATCTCAGATGAACACCGTGTGCTGATGGATACGGTGATAGAGAGGATATCGTCCACCGAAAGCGGATTGCATGAAGCTTTTATGAGTCTACTAACAGGTTTTGAGGTACGTAAAAGAATGTATGATAGTCCTGCACATGCTAGGTGTGCCCTGTGTAGATAGTAGCCCCTGAGACTCTGGTTGTCGTCGGAAACAACGACGAACAGAGGATCATATTCCCAGGTAATAACCATACTGCCTCTATGTGCAGGTGATGGAAGCTCCGGTGGCTAACCGGACTAGCAACTTTGCCCATTTAGAATGGCAGTTGGATGCGGCAGACACCGACATCGAGCTTGTTAACAAAAGGCTTGACGAGGCACAGGGTATGTGTCATTATCTGGTGAACGTCACATAGGAAGAGTAGCATGATGCCAGTATCTTTAATATGTTGTGACTGCAGATGGGGCTGCCACTGTTGAAGCCTTGCGGGCAGAACTTGCCCGAGCCAAGGAACAAGCAAGGTTGGGTAATGCAGCTGCTTTAAAGGCGGCCGAAGAGTTGCAAGCCGAGAAGGCCGCACATGGCGAGAGCCGAGACAAGATGGCCAAGATGGCCACAGAATTAAAAGCCGCCGTCGACCGTTGCCGGGTTCTTGAAAAGGAAAACCAGGCGAAGGCATCGGACTTTGAGAAGGTTGCTGCGAGGAGAAAGGACCTCCGCTCTGCTATGATGGCAAAGAAGGAGGAGCTGCGGGAAGCCGAAGATATTGTAGCTGGGAAATCCTTTATGTTGCGGAGGAAGTTCGGAGATCCACGGTATGCCCCCCTGGATCGGCTGTGCAGCTCGGAGGATGTGTATATGGATTTGGCGGCGAGCGCTGCCGATGCGGCCAAGTACTTCCAGGGTCAGACGGACCATGGAGTAGACCAGCTGTTTTGGAGACAATTCCATACTCCCGAGCGTCCAGTTTCATTGACTGACCAATTAGCCGAATGGGCTGAACTAAATAGGTTGTCCGGACTCTCCATGAGGTCTGTTGTGGATCAGTTATGGCCGGAAGGGTCAAAACCGAACAACTATTTCAGCTTGGTGCAGCGATTACTCGATGTGGTGCCGCGCATTGATGCGATGAAGAGGTCGGCGTGCATAGAGGGCGCACGAATGGCCTTTGCCCGTGTCAAGGCATACTAGGCGGAGATGGATGCTACCAATGTTGCAGCGCGGGATTCGACCATAGGTTGAAAGGCTGCTGAGCACTACTTTGAAGAAGTTCTTGAGGGTGCCCGTTTGGTAGAGACCCAGTGCTCAAAAAATATTATGTTTGAGTGATATGTAATCTCATTGTAAGCGGAATGCTTTTATAGAGTATTATAAGGCTATTTTTATACTTTTGCCTAAAAGTAATATGATGCCTCCTGGGCGGCCGTTTTTGTATCCGTGTGTATAACCTGAAAGATTGCAGTCGTCGGCTTCAACCCCCACGCATATAATGTGGAGGTGCTATCAAAAACACGCGTTCACACTTAACCCAACGTCTTGGTCCTATTAAGGAGGTGATAGCGGAGCGAGCGAGGCAACCGGACTATAATGCTTGAACACTTTCACTTAGCCATAGGAGTTTGACAGTGGGGCTACTAGATAGCCCCTGGTGGCTCCGCACTCTCCCGATCTCGGGGTGCGTACATGCCTGGCCGGAAAATGGCCCTTTGTTAAGGCGGAGGAATTCTAACATTCCCACAGGTCATCAAGTGGTTGACCAGTCTCACGCTATATCATGACAGTCAGTTTTCGGCTTTCTCTACTGAGGTGCTCGTCTAGATGAACCAGGGCACAATCACAGTAGTTCTCCTGGTGCTACCTTAGCCGGTAAAGCGGAACGTAAGGCACCAAAACACAGGAGCCGGGCAAACCCAACATTTGACCAAAGACAATGATTCAGAGCTGATGCATATAGGGCCAAACTCGCGATGCCGAACACTCCCTAAGGTATTCAGTCTTTGTGGTATAAACTAGGCCTAAGTAATGGCCTTTGTAAGAAGCCCCTTGTGTCCAGGTACGTGCATTGTTCTAGCATGGCCACATGCCAAGACGTCAGCATCCTTCACAATGGTGGATATGTATCGACAAGAGACAGTAAAAAAGGTTTACACAGGGTCTTAATCTAAAAAGAATCCTTTGAGCGGGTCCCTGCTGCACGTCTGCGCCTGTGTCTCCGTTGTGCCGTATCCTGGACGGATATAGCACGATGATCGTCTGTAAAAGAGAGGAAGTTAAGTGAAAAAGTTGTCGTGCAAAAAGATAGTTTTTAAAGAAACCATGTATAATTGAAGATGATAAGAAATTGCCACCTGTCTGCACGCGTTGAGCCCCTTGTATTGACAAATAGGGGTGTGATCACTTATTCGGTGTAAATAGCGGCGCCGGACTCGATCGCTGGTTCGGACGCCTTTAATGTTCGGCTGCCAAGGCAGCCTCACTCTCTTCGGCGCGCAGAGAGCGCTTGATACCTCCATGCACTGTAATGATGCCACGTGGACCGGGCATCTTGAGTGTGAGGGAGGCGTAGTGTGGTATTGCATTAAAGCGAGCGAAAGCTTCGCGTCCGAGCAGGGCTTGATAGCCACTTTGAAACGGAGCGATGTGGAAAGTTAAATGCTTGCGACGGAAGTTATCGGGGGAGCCGAATATAACTTGTAATGAGAGGGAGCCCGTACAACGAGCCCCTGGGCCTGGCGTTACTCCTTTAAAGGTAGTATTGTTATGGCGAATTTGTGTTGGGTCTAACCCCATCCCGCGGATTGTATCCTGATATATTAGGTTTAGGCTACTGCCGCTGTCCATCAATACTCGTGTGAAGTGATATCCGCCAATTACTGGGTCTAATACTAGGGCAGCCCATCCTGCGTGTCGGATACTTGCTGAGTAATCGCGATGGTCGAAGGTGATCGGTTGAGATGACCAGTGGTAGGACTTTGCGGTAACAGGCATTTGGGTATATTTTCCTGAGAGTGTCGCGTTGTTTTTTCCCTTGATCACGTGTAACACGTTTACTGTTTTGACTTCTGGTGGAAATTTCTTTCGTTCCGCCGTGTCTTGTTTGGGAGGCTCGTCCTCGTCTTCACTTGGTGTATCCTCCCCCTTGTGTACGACGTTGAGCTTGCCGGACTGCTTGAAGACCCAACATTCTCTGTGGGTATGATTAGCGGGTTTACCAGGGGTACTATGGATCTGGCATACTTGGTCCAGAATTTTGTTGAGGCTGGACAGTTCATCCCTGGTGCCTTTAGGGGGCGGCTTTTGACCTAGCCGAGAGCTTTTGAATCCGGCATTTACTGTCGTGCCCTTCGTGCTGTCTTCTTTAATCCGGCGTTTGTTATTGCTGTTGCGCCGTGATTTCCCGTTTCCATCTCTAACTTCAGATGTACTGGGGTCGCTGGTGCTACATCTGGCTAGCCAGCTGTCCTCGCCCGCGCAAAAGTGGGTCATGAGGTTTGTTAATGCGGCCATCGTTCTCGGCTTATTTTGGCTGAGGTGTCTGGCGAGCCATTCGTCACGGACGCTATGCTTGAAAGCTGCCAAGGCTTCGGTGTCTGGACAGTCGATAATCTGGTTCTTTTTAGTAAGAAACCTGTTCGAAAGCTTTTGGGCTGACTCTCTGGGCTATTGAGTTATATGACTCAAATCGTCCGCATCCGGAGGTCGGACATAAGTCCCTTGAAAATTTGCCCGAAAGGCGTCTTCGAGCTCTTCCCAACTTCCAATGGAGCTTTCGGGGAGGCCTTTGAGCCAGTGACGAGCTGGCCCTTTGAGCTTGAGGGGTAAGTATTTGATGGCGTGGAGATCATCTCCTCGAGCCATATGGATGTGAAGGATGTAGTCCTCAATCCAGACCCCAGGGTCTGTTGTTCCGTCGTATGCCTCTATGTTTACGGGCTTGAATCCCTCTGGAAATTCATGGTCCAGCACCTCATCGGTGAAACATAGGGGGTGTGCGGCACCCCTGTAGCTGGGTGTACCACGTTGTTCGGATGTTTGTTCTGTTGCATTGTATGCTGGGGCGCGCTTGCGTGGTCCATAGATGGATCTTGTTGCGCCGTCCTTTGGGTGTGAGCCCTCGCAGGGGTCGCGTATTGCATTGTGAGCGGCGTTGTATGCCGCTCTGTGTTGGTAGAGGGGTCATCTATCCGACCAGGTGGCTGCTCTGATATTTGGTTGTGGGGGTTCTGGGGCCTCCTCATCGAATTCAGGTAGCAGCTTTCGCTTTGGGTAGCTCTTGGAGGGGCGATTGTCGCCGTACCTTGCTGCAGTGCTGAGTATTTTACTCCATCTGAATTGGAGTGTGTCTTGCGCGGCCTTGAGCCTTTGCTTCTTCTTTTTCAGGCTCCCCGCGGTGGCAACAAGCCTTTTACGGGCAGTCTGCTGCTCCGGGTGTCTGTCCGGCGTTATATCGTCCGGACCATTATCCTTGATAGGATTTGTTTGTTCGGTTTGATTATCCGGATTGCCGTTGTCCGGCAGCGGTTCGCCCTGCTCCAATGCTAGGTCTGTGTGATCGCTATTTCTGTCAAGGCGGGATTTGGGGCGGCGCTTGCGTCGCTGCTTTGACTGCTTTTCGAGGGAACGGGCCTTCGGTTTGTCCTTCCGCTCCTCATCGTCATCTTTTGGTGCGTCCACCATGTATACGTCATATGATGAGGTGGCGTTCCAGGGCCCAATAGGCGCTGGTTCTTCACCATCTCCTTCATCGGCGTCCATATCGTCGATGTCTTTGGAGTCGAAGTCGCGCATGTCGGTTAAGTCGTCAACAGTGGCTACAAAGTGGGTGGTGGGTGGGCTTTGAATTTCTTCATTGTCTGAATCCCAACCTTGTTGGCCGTAGTCCGGCCAGGGCTCTCCTGATAAAGAGAGAGACTTCAATGTCTTCAGAATATCGCCAAAAGGCGAGTGCTAAAAGATGTCCGCGGGAGTGAACTCCATGATCGGCGCCTAATCGGATTTGATTGGCAGGGGCGCGGAGGGTTCGGAGTCCGGAGAGGAGTCCGGCTCCTTGGAGTCACGAGTCTCACAGAGTACGGGGCTGGTGTTCGGCTCAATCGCCGTTGGGATCGCAGCCCCCGAGGCGGCATCCAACCGCCCATCCTCGATCGACGTAGTTGGCTCCGAATTAAGGATCGGAGCCGATGCGGGTGCGGCCTCCAGGGCACTGTTTGGCGGCAGAGCTAGACCATGCTCGTCGGGACAGTGCAGCGCGCTCGGTAGTGGATCGAATCCGTCGAAGATCAAGTCCCCGCGGATGTCAGCCGTGTAGTTTAAACTTCCGAATCTGACCTGACGGCCAGGGGCGTAGCTTTCGATCTGCTCTAGATGGCCAAGTGAATTGGCCCGCAGTGCGAAGCCGCTGAAGACGAAGATCTGTCCGGGGAGGAGGGTCTCACCCTGGACTGCATCGCCATTGATGATCGTAGGAGCCATCGAGCCTGACGGTGACGACACAGAGGAACTCTCAATGAAAGCACCAATGTCGGTGTCAAAACCGGCGGATCTCAGGTAGGGGGTCCCGAACTGTGCGTCTAGGCCGGATGGTAACAGGAGTCAAGGGACACGAAGTTTTACCCAGGTTCGGGCCCTCTCGATGGAGGTAAAACCCTACGTCCTACTTGATTAATATTGATGATATGGGTAGTGTCGTGGTTTTGTCACGGCAGATGTCCTAGAGAAAGGACTTAGTCGTGGAGCCATCGCGACGGGTTAGCTTGAAGGGGTTAAAGCGGACATAGGGACACAAGAGAGTTTATACTAGTTCGGCCCCTTCGATGAAGGTAAAAGCCTACGTCTAGTTGTGATGGAATTGATGGGGGTTTCGATGACTAGGGAGCAAACAAGCTTCGCCTATGTCTCGAGTTGTTGTCTGTTATCCTTGAACCGCCGCCGGGTCGTCCCCTTATATACACGGGTGACTCCGGTCGGCTTACGAAGTCCCAATACCGGCTCATAGATGTGTCCGGTTTGGTCTCTACTTATTCCTAACTTACAATACAAGTTAACTACTAATGCCGGTTTACGGCTACAGGCCTTGAACCGACCATGGGCCTTGAGCCCTCCTCTGTCTTCTTGGGCTTTAACATACTTAACTACTGACGAAGCTAACCCGACCCAGATAGGCCGGTTTACGCCCAGTAGTAATATCCCCAACATTAGGCCCCAGATTGATTTGAACGGGTTCATGTCAATCCTTTAACAAAAGCTTCATCTGCAACATCTTCTCATAAATTGGTAAACCGCCATGATGTCATCTTCTCTGATTGCTGTAAACCGGAGTGACGTCACCTGTCATAACGAAGCTATCCATTATGCTTCTTTGTTTAATAGATCGACGGAAATCGAGGCGACAGCTCCGTTTCATGGCCCCTTGATTGTCGCGCCTGACACATGTTCTTTCGCCTTATAAATAGGACCGAAGGGTCATTTCCTTTCTCCTTCCGTGCCTTCTTCGTCTTCCTCGCGTCGCCAGCCTCGGAGCTCTGCCACCGCCATAGACCTCTGCCTCAACCTTGGCCGCTGCATCAACCTAAGCGCACCAGAGCATCGCAGCAACCTTCCGCGTCTTCCTCAGCTCCGGTAAATCTTCCATCCTTTCCCCCGCAGATCTGACCTAGGGTTTCGCAGTTCTTCAGTGTTCATCGTCTGCCTCTTGCTCATACAATAGATCTTTAGATGGCTCCGCAAATCTTTATTCTGTGCAATGGTAGCTGTTTACCCTTCGCCTTCACTTGCACATCTCAAAACCATAGATCTGTATGTACGTCTTGTTCATTGATTCGGTACTGCTCCTTTTGGACCTCTGAATATTTATCTTTTTTCTGAACTTGCTTCAGATCCATCGCTGTAGAGAAATCTTACAAAATCTGTTTCTATAAACTTACTCCTCTGCTTCAATGTTTAAACCCGGCGGTTTAACCTTGTAGGAAAAAATTGCCAAACCAGTTTATACCATTAGTCCCCTTGTTGAACCGCCAGATGTTGTTGCTTCATAAAACTCCGGTTCAGATAGATCTGTCTCCGGTTTAACATTGCACATACCAATATACCTTGATCAAATGTATTTTTGAACCGAGATCTTCTACTTTGTAGATTCCATCATGGCCAAGCAAGTATATGAATGCAATTGGGTTCCTTCTTGCGTCACAGAGGCTCAGCTGGACGATCTAGTCTTGATCGGCGCTTTACACAGCAAAGATACCATTCATTGGAGGGCTCCTGGCAAAGAATGCCCTCCCACTCCTCAAGAAGGAGAAGTTGTTGTTTTTGTAGATCACTTAGCTCGGGGCTTTAAATCAACTGGTTCTAAATTTTACCGAGTTGTTTTGGCCGATTTCCAACTCCATCCACAAGATACTGGCCCCAATTCTGTTTCAAATATGTGTCACTTCCAAGTGCTCTGTGAAGCGTTCTTTCAAGAGGAGCCCACAGTGGAATTGTTCCGAGACCTTTTTCATCTAAACCGCCGTACTGAGTTTACTGAAGGCTCCAATACGGAGTTGGGTGGCGTGGCCATCCAGAAAAGGAAAGAGGTCACATACCCTCATGCCAAACTGCACAGCCACCCCAAAGAGTGGAATCAGACATGGTTCTACTGCAAAGATACCTCCCCTGCTGGTGAGAATCCCTTGCCTGGCTTTCGTCCGGAGCGGCTCAGCAATACACACCCTTTTCCGCAAAGATTGACTGCCCAGGAGAGAAGCAAATATGCTCCTCAACTGTCGAAGCTTAGAGCCTTTTGAAAGCACAAGTGCTCCCTAGGTGGTTTTGATAATTGATGACAACATATCTCTTGTTGGACTAACGTTTTCATCTAGTATGTTTCAGATAAGTTCAACAATGGAGTGGCATGGACTAAAGGGTGTGGGAAGGTCTCCAAGACACTAAGGACAAAGGATTGGCTAAAGCTTGAAGTTCAAGACTCTTCATTTTACATTTTAGTGATCCAAGATCACATTGAGTCCATAGGAAAAGCCAATACTATCAAGGAGGGATGAGGTGTTGCTTAATGAGCCTCTTGCTCAAGTGCTTAATGATATGCTCCAAAATCCTCAGCTACTTTCCCATATCCACAAATGACCTAAACCCTAAGTCAAACTCGGTCATACCGATTCTATCTATCCGGCGCCACCGAGTTTCACTTGTCATTTGCCACTGCCAAACCCTAGCAATTCGGTCTCACTGATGGGATCTCGGTATCACCGAGATGGGCTTGCAAACTCTCTGTTACCTGTTGCAATATCTTCGGTCCAACCGAGATACGCAATCGGTCCCACCGAGTTTGCTTGGCCAACTCTCTGTTTCGCTTATTACCCAAATCGGTCCCACCGAGTTTGAGTAGTCGGTCAAACCGAGTTTTGGATTTTCCCTAACCCTAGCACATCGGTCCCACCGAGTTGTTCCAATCGGTCCCACCGAAATTCCTACGGTCACTAGGTTTACTATTTCGGTCCGACCGAGTTCTTTGATTCGGTCCCACCGAGATTGGTAAATTGTGTGTAACGGTTGGATTTTGTGTGGAGGCTATAAATACCCCTCCACCTCCTCTTCACTTGTGAAGAGAGCCATCAGACTAAGCCTACACTTCCAGCATCCTATTTCTGAGAGAGAACTACCTACTCATGTGTTGAGACCAAGATATTCCATTCCAACCATATGAATCTTGATCTCTAGCCTTCCCCAAGTTGCTTTCCACTCAAATCTTCTTTCCACCAGATCCAAATCCTATGAGAGAGAGTTGAGTGTTGGGGAGACTATCATTTGAAGCACAAGAGCAAGGAGTTCATCATCAACACACCATTTGTTACTTCTTGGAGAGTGGTGTCTCCTAGATTGGCTAGGTGTCACTTGGAAGCCTCCGACAAGATTGTGGAGTTGAACCAAGGAGTTTGTAAGGGCAAGGAGATCGCCTACTTCGTGAAGATCTACCGCTAGTGAGGCAAGTCCTTCATGGGCGATGGCCATGGTGGGATAGACAAGGTTGCTTCTTCATGGACCCTTTGTGGGTGGAGCCCTCCGTGGACTCGCACAACCGTTACCCTTCGTGGGTTGAAGTCTCCATCAACGTGGATGTAGGATAGCACCACCTATCCGAACCACAGGAAAAACATCCGTGTCTCCGATTGCGTTTGAATTCTCCAAACCCTTCCCTTTACATTCTTGCAAGTTGCATGCTTTACTTTCTGCTGCCTATATACACTTTGTATACTTGCTTGATATGTATTGTGAGTGTTGAAATTATGCTTAAACTCCACTCAAACCGAAAAAGCTTAAAAATTGCAACTTTGGCATTAAGTGTCTATTCACCCCCCTCTAGACACACCCACTTCAAGGTCCTACACCTTTATGGCCAGTGGTTTAACATGGGTTGATCTTGCTCGCTATTGGATATCATGGAGCATACTGCCCCTTAGTCAGCGCTCCGGTTTGATGTGTGAATATACCGGCAGTGTTGATGACCCACTGCAACATTCCAGAATCCAGCTCACCGATGAAGAAATCACAGAAGCTGTGAATAAGATGCTGAATGAACCGGAACATATCTGTGCTAAAAACGGCCTGCTTCCCTTCTGTGTCACCAACAAACTGCCAGCTGTAAGACCTTGATTTTTCCTTTTGCTGAATCTATTATTGATATATCTGGTTATTGTTTAATATCAGTGTCTGTGTAATCAGGGCAATGATCCGTTTTGGAGCAAGAAATTGCCACAGGAGAAACCAGAAAAGCCAGACAAACCGGAAAGAGCAACCCGGCAAAAGACTGAAGCTGTAAAGAAGACTGCCCACAGGAAAAGAACTACTGCATCTTCTAATCCGGCCCCTGATGATGATGTGGATAATCCGGACCTTGAGGTAGAGCTTGACTCACTTGGCTTATTTTTCATGCGTCTTATTGATGATGATATTTGTCAGGATGATGCCGAAGCCAGCCACGCTGATGCTGCAGAGGTAATTATTCTCTCTTCCGATTCAGAACCTTTGCCTTCACTAAAAATCCGTCAGGCAAACCGGAAAGTTAAATTTTCTCATCCTCTTGCTTATTTGGATCCCAAATTTCTTATGAAGACCCAACAGCACGGAGCTCATCGCACAACCCGGCACAGCGGCCAGGTAGTTACCTCCGCCGGTTTACCGAACAGTCCGGTTCGGAAACGCCGTTCAGAGGTCTCTAATTTGCTTGTCAGTGATTGTCCTAAAGCGGGCTGCTTTCACCAACCTCTTAATCCATCTGACTCCGATTACCAGGTTACTTCCCACTCATCCTCTGGCGAGTCATCGGCTACTCAGCTGCCACCGCTCAAAACGGTGCTTGGGTAAGCTATACTTATTATGATACTTATAGCACATTGCCTTAGAACATATGCTGTATTTGATTTTGTTATTCTTTCCAGGGCCAAACCTAGGCCAAGCAAGAAGGCCCGCCTGGACAAAGCGGCCGAAGAAGATGCCGTTCTTGAGCCAGGCAAGACACCCGATCTTGAAGCGGCTATTCCTGAGGATATACCCAATGATCCACCGCAGCAAGACGACGATCTTATTGCTGAAGAGAGACCTACTGATGCCTCGGGTCTTGTCAATCAGCCCACAGGCTCCATCCAGATTGAGAGATCCACCGGTCCAGCAAAACCTACTGACAAGCCAACAGCCCCAGTGCAAACCGGCAATACTCAGGAGGATGAGGTTGTCATTACTGGCACTGGCCATACCGAGCCAAGCAATCCTGTTGCTTTGTCCAAACATTCTGCCAGGGAAGAATTTGCTGCCTTTGGTAAAGGCAAGTGGAATGCTGATCTGGCAACTTACGCTGCTCTGAACGCCCATATCCATTCCGGCTACCTGAACCGGCTGTATGCCAGCCGTGACTATGAAGCCAGTCTAATTAATATGATGAAGGATAAATACGAGGTAACTTCCATACGCTCTTTCTTGCTTGTATGCTTCAATATTTACTGACTCTCCTTAGCCCCCAAGGGCCGGTTTGTAATCTTCTTTCAAACCAGGACTTACTAAGATAAATCTTAATACTTTGAACTTTTGCCGATGTAGCCCCCAAGGACCGGTTCAACTTAGCGTAGTTAAACCGGTACTTTAAGTAATTGAGATTGCCGCATCAGAATATATATACGAGCAAATAGCCATTAGCCCCCAAGTGCCAAGTTGAATACTTGTATTGATCTTGGGACTTTGCAAGCAATTGAAAGATGAAGATCGAATATGCATTAGCCCCCAAGTGCTAAGTGCATAACTTGTTATGTGGTTGGTACTTGAATCCTTATACCGATTTGTTGAAGCATATATCTATATGCATGCAGGCGGAGCTAAAGACGAAAGAAAACCAAGTAACCGATCTCCAAGAAAACCTGAAAACCCAACAGGTTGAAACCTCCAAAGCAAAAGAGGAATTGGCCAGCGCTTTAAGCGCCATGGAACAGCTTAAGGAGAGCTTCAAGAAGAAACGGGCGGATTGGGCCACTGAAAAGTCCGCTTTGATCAAACGAGCAGAGGATGCCGAGGCTGCACTAAGACCAGTGGCGGATGAACTGGCCAGCATAAAGCGGCACGTGCATGCCATGACTACTGCTATCTTTGGTAAGCCAGTTTACCTTCTGAATTGGCTCTGCCTTCTTACGGAGTCGCCGGTTTATTAACCCTTTATGGTATTTCAGGGACACACATTGGTCACTTGGGGTCAGATGTGCGGAAGAAACTGAAAGCCGCCTATCCATTGGTTGAACAATTGTATACTGGTGCCCAGCGGATCATCTGTACTGCATCTCATAACGAACCGGCGCCCACTTTGATTCAAGATACTCTGATGAAACTGTCGGTGCTTCCTGCCCGGGTTGAAGAGCTGAAGAAATCTGCTGCTCAAACCGGTGCAATCAATGCCTTAATCCGGGCAAAATCCTGGGTGCCAGATTTTGATCCTATTGAAGCGGCTCAGGGCTATCCCAGCTTGAAGGAAGACGGGTCAGAATTTGGTGAAGCGGATCTGCGAGCAATAAACTGGGAGGTACGTCCGCTAGTTTGTCAATTGGCTGAAGAAGCAGACTTGTCTCATTATCAAGCCCAATACGACAGTCAGAACAAGCGAATAGCTGCACCAATCCATGAATCGGAAAATCTGATCCCTCCAATCCGTAAGCATACTTACGCTCCCGATATTGACCCGTCATTGCTGATCCATGATGAAGCTGTTTTGAAGCATTAATGGGAATCGACTGGACAACTGTGGATTTCCAGCCACTGGGTAGAGAAACGGAGGCTGAAGCAGCGCAGGATGACCCACAACCATCAGGCCAGGCTGGTGACCAAGCTTGAACCGGAAGCCGGTTTTAAAACTGCATCTCCTTTGCGAAAAACAATTATATTATTATGGGCACCATGTTGCCTTGTAATAGGCTAGCTGATACTTTTGATGTTGATATGACTTCATGCATAATTTGTTCTTCCTGTGGTGATGAACTTTCCAAAGCACTTTCTGAAATGAGAAATTCGTCAAGTGCCACCGTGGTTGTACCGTCAGGCGGAATATGATGTCTGCATCTATGAAATCAGAACATCCAAAAAAATTTGAAGTATATGATCAAATTTTTGAGATACATAATACCTGCCATCGTTGAGCGTGAAGTTGGCTTAGCCAATCTTGAAGCGGAGTTTTGCAAACCCACACTATTGAGGAGATAACAGCTCCTGTATATTTACCATGTAAACCGTGTCGGGTTATAATAAACATCGTGTTACTCCATAAGAGGATGTTAACAACAAGGATCAAACCGGGCAAATAGTCTCCTGATTGACGTGAACTGTGTTCCGTCAATGGATTGGTTGAAAACTTTGTCGGTTTTAAAAAGAACGCAATAAAAAAGAAAAAAGAATCTGGCAAAGAAAAATGCGAAGCAAAAAGCAATGAGAAAACCGTTGCAAAAAAGATTTATTTGAGCTGATCAAATGGCGTTACCAAGGCCGAACACGACCAAGCTCCCGTTAGGTGTAACTATGGTTCTAGTCAGCCAAGTCCCCAAATGAAACCGTGGCAGTTATGCCGACCAAGTGGCATGGCGATGGTTCGGGTTCGACCAAGCCCCCAAGTGATTCTGTGGCCTTAGGCCGATCAAGAGGCATGAGTGGTTCAGACGTGACCAAGTCCCCAAGTGATCTGGTGGCTCTCGCCTATCAAGAGGTATGGTATTGGTTCGGACACGACCAATCCTCCAAGTGATATAACACGATGCTTTTAGAAAAGCGAACTCAAGGGGTAAACTAGAAGCCGCTTTAGAACAACTCCGTGTAACCACACATGATGTAAAAGAACAGATACCCCGCTTTAGCTGAGGTTCCGGTTTATTATGGTTAATATATACATCATTGTAATATGTACATAAGTAGAACCAATGGCTCAGGTATAATAAGGCCGAAGATGAGCTATGTTCCACGGCCTGTTGGTCTCCTCCTCTGATGTACGTGAGTCCTTATGTTCTCGAATATCGATCAGATAGTATGACCCGTTGTGCAGATTCTTGCTGACCACGAAAGGCCCCTCCCAAGGTGGGGATAACTTATGCATATCAGTCTTATCTTGAATGAGCCGAAGCACCAAATCTCCTTCCTGGAAGGTTCTGGTTCTGACTCGGCGACTGTGATAACGACGAAGATCCTGTTGGTAAATCGCCGATCGGGCGGCTGCTATGTCACGCTCTTCATCCAACCGGTCCAAAGCATATTGCCGTGCTGTTTCATTGTCCGCTTCAATATAAGCTGTCACACGAGGTGAATCATGACGGATATCACTGGGGAGAACCGCCTCCGCTCCATAAACCATGAAGAACGGTGTGTATCCTGTTGACCTATTGCGTGTTGTATTGATGCTCCACAACACAGATGGTAATTCTTCTACCCAACAACCCGGCGTTCTCTGCAAAGGAACCATGAGCCGGGGCTTGATGCCTCTCAAGATCTCTTGATTAGCTCTTTCTTCTTGACCATTGGACTGTGGGTGTGCCACTGATGAAACGTCGAGCCGGATGTGCTCTCGTTCGTAGAACTCCTTCATGGCACCTTTGGACAAATTGGTACCATTATCTGTGATGATACTGTGTGGAAAGCCAAACTGGAAAATCACTTTTTTAATGAACTGAACCGCCGTGGCCACATCACACTTGCTAACAGGTTCTGCCTCCACCCACTTTGTAAACTTGTCAACCGCCACCAGGAGGTGGGTCTTCTTATCTTTGGACCTTTTGAAAGGCCCAACCATATCCAGCCCCCAAGTCGCAAATGGCCAAGTAATTGGAATCATTCTCAATTCTTGAGCTGGTACATGAGCACGTCTTGAGAACTTTTGGCAACCATCACATCGTCTGACCAGATCCTCTGCATCAGCATGAGCAGTTAACCAATAGAAACCATGGCGAAACGCTTTAGCCACCAGAGATTATGAACCGGCGTGGTGACCACAATCCCCTGCATGGATCTCATGCAAAATTTCACGACCTTCTTCAGGAGACACACAGCGTTGAAATGCCCCTGATACACTGCAATGATGCAACTCGCCGTTGATAATAGTCATGGACTTGGATCGCCGGATTATCTATCTGGCCAGAGTCTCATCCTCTGGTAACTCGCCCCAGTTCTTGTACGCCAAGTAGGGAAGCGTCCAATCCGGAATAACATGAAGGGTTGCCACCAATTGAGCTTCCGGATCAGGAATAGCCAAATTCGCTTCACCAGGGATCTTGACCGACGGGTTGTGCAGCACATCCAGAAAAACATTGGGCGGAACCGGTTTGCGCTGAGAGCCCAGCCGGCTTAAAGCGTCTGGCACTTCATTTTTCCGCCGGTCCACGTGGTCCACCTGATAGCCTTTGAAATGACCTGCAATAATATCTACCTCACGG
This sequence comes from Triticum monococcum, assembly GCA_034509565.1. Lineage (NCBI taxonomy): Eukaryota > Viridiplantae > Streptophyta > Magnoliopsida > Poales > Poaceae > Triticum > Triticum monococcum. The sequence continues at coordinate 743,361,367 of CM067843.1, read as the reverse complement.
CAATATGCTGCCATGAGTGGATCCTTGGAATCCCAAGTGCCAGACACTTGCTGAGCCATGAGGTCCGAGTCACCGAAGCACTTAACTCGACCTAGATTCATCTCCTTAGCCATCCGGAGACCATGGAGCAAGGCTTCATACTCAGCTGCATTGTTAGTACAAGGGAACATTAAGCGGAGAACATAACAAAACTTGTCACCTCGTGGGGAAGTTAATACGACTCCAGCCCCCGAACCTTCCAATTGCCTGGATCCATCAAAATGGATGGTCCAATATGTGTGATCCGGCTTTTCTTCAGGTGCTTGCATTTCCGTCCAATCATTGATAAAATCAACCAGTGCTTGAGACTTAATCGCCGTCCGAGGCACATACTTCAAATCGTGCGGCCCAAGCTCTATAGCCCACTTGGCAATCCGGCCAGTTGCTTCCCGGTTCTGGATGATATCTCCCAAAGGAGCAGAACTGACCACCGTAATTGGATGCCCTTGGAAGTATTGTTTAAACTTCTGGCTTGCCATAAAGACTCCATACACCAGCTTCTGCCAATGCGGATACCTTTGCTTGGACTCAATGAGCACCTCGCTGATATAATAGGCCGGACGTTGAACCGGATGCTCCTTACCTGCCTCCTTTCGGTCCACCACAATAGCCACACTGACCGCCCGAGCAATAGCAGCAACATATAGCAGTAACGGCTCCTTGTCAATGGGAGCGGCGAGCACAGGCGGATTGGCCAATTGCCGCTTTAAGTCCTCAAATGCTTCATCAGCAGCAGAACTCCAGACAAACTGATCCATCTTTTTCAACATCTGATACAAAGGGATTGCCTTCTCACCAAGGCGACTGATAAACCGGCTTAGCGCGGCAATCCGGCCTGCCAGGCGCTGAACATCATTGATACACTTCGGTTTAGCGAGGGAGGTGATGGCTGTGATCTTCTCTGGATTAGCCTCAATTCCCCTATTGGGCACCAAGAAGCCTAATAACTTGCCCGCCGGTACACCAAAGACGCATTTGTCCGGATTAAGCATCATCTTGTATGTCCTCAGGTTATCAAAAGTTTCCTTTAAATCACCAATCAGAGTTTCCTTCTCCCTGGATTTAACCACGATATCATCCACGTAGGCGTGTACATTACGGCCAATCTGTTTATGTAGACAATTTTGCACACAACCTTGATAAGTTGCCTGGGCACTCTTGAGCCCAAAGGGCATAGACTCATAGCAGAAGGCTCCAAAGGGAGTTATGAATGCAGTTTTCTCCTGGTCCTTAACTGCCATTTTGATCTGATGATAGCCAGAATATGCATCCAAAAAACTTAAACGCTCACAACCCACCGTAGCATCAATAATTTGATCAATCTGGACAAGCTTTATTAAGATCTGTGTAATCCACACACATGCGCCAGGTACCGTTTTTCTTAAGGACCAGCACCGGATTGGCAAGCCACTCGGGGTGAAAAACTTCAACAATAAAACCAGCTGCTAAGAGCCTGGCTACCTCTTCTCCAATTGCCTTGCGTCTTTCTTCGTTAAACTGGCGAAGGAACTGTTTCACCGGTTTGTATTTAGGATCCACATTAAGGGTGTGCTCAGCGAGTTGCCCCGGTACACCTGGCATGTTAGAGGGCTTCCATGCAAAAATGTCCCGATTCTCACGGATGAACTTGATGAGCGTGCTTTCCTATTTTGGATCTAAATTAGCGTTGATGCTGAACTGCTTGGACGAATCACCAGGTACAAAGTCAACAAGCTTAGTTTCTGCTGCCGATTTGAACTTCAGGGCCGGATCATGCTCCGTAGTAGGCTTCTTTAATGGAGTCATGTCTGCCGGATCAACATTGTCCTTATAATATTTCAGCTCCTCGGTGGTACAAACCGACTCTGCATAGGCCGCATCACCTTCCTCGCACTCCAAAGCAATTTTGCAACTTCCGTGAACCGTTATTGTCCCCTTGTGACCCGACATCTTGAGCTGCAAATACACATAACAGGGCCGTGCCATAAACTTGGTGTAGGCCGGTCGCCCAAATAGGGCGTGATACGGACTTTGGATTTTCACCACTTCAAACATCAATGTCTCCGACCTGGAATCATGATCATCCCCAAAGGCCACTTCCAATGCTATCTTGCCAACAGGATATGCTGATCTGCCAGGTACTACACCGCGGAACACCGTATTAGACGGTTTAAGATTTTTATCTGTCAGTCCCATACGACGGAAGGTCTCATAGTACAAGATATTAATGCTGCTACCTCCATCCATGAGCACCTTTGTGAACTTATAACCTCCCACCTGAGGCGCCACCACTAGAGCCAACTGACCCGGATTATCGACCTGGGGTGGGTGATCCTCTCTGCTCCATATGATTGGCTGTTCAGACCAACATAGATAACGGGGTATGGCCGGTTCGACAGAATTGACCGCCCGCCTCTGAACCTTCCGGTCTCGCTTGTCCAAGCTAGTGGTGAAAACATGGTACTGCCCACTACTCAACTGTTTCGGGTTGCTCTGGTAACCTGACTGTTGCTGTTGTTGGTTGTAACCACCCTGGTTGTTCTGACTATTTTGACCATTATGTCCGCCCGGATTACCGTTAAATCCTGAACCGAAACTTCCTCCACCGTAATCCGGCCCGGATCCCGAGCCACCGCCAGATTCGTGATCATACCGGAAATTATCAGAATTCTTGAACTCCTGCATAATAAAGCAATCCTTCCAAAGGTGGTTTGCTGGCGACTCCTTCGTCCCATGTCTTGGACAGGGCTGGCTTAGCAGATAGTTTAGGCGTTCTGGGTTAGGATTGGGTGCCCCATTACGATTTTTCGGTTTACCCCTGCGTCGCTGGCCATTGTCCTGCACGTTAGTATTAGCCACAAAGTCCATGTTACCATCCTCTTTACGCTTGCCTCCACCACCATTGCCTACCCAGTGATGATGCTGACCCTTGGAGTTGCTGTTCCATTTTCCCTTCCCTATCTTGTCATCATCAGATTCGGGATCCTTGGTACTATCAGAATCAGCATATTTCACCAAAGCGGCCATGAGGGTCCCCATGTCAGTGCAATGACGCTTCATCCGTCCCAACTTCAGCTTCAGGGGCCCAAACCGGCAGTTGCCTTCTAGGGTTAATACTGCGGTGTCAGCGTTGATGCGGTCTCATGAGTGCAACACTTGTGAAACCCGGCGCACCCAATGAGTTGTTGACTCTCCTTCCTCCTGGACGCATGCAGCTAAGTCCACTATCGACATAGGCTATTTACATGTATCCTTGAAATTGCTGATAAACCAGGCTCGTAATTGGGCCCATGAACTGATAGAATTAGCCGGCAAGCTTTTTAACCAAGTACGGGCCGTTCCTTCAAGCATCATGGTGAAGTATTTCGCACACGCCGCGTCATCCACATCAAGCATCTCCATGGCCATCTCATAGCTCTCCACCCATGTCTCCGGAGGCTGATCTGCCATGTAATTTGGTACCTTGCGCGGGCCCTTGAAATCCTTGGGCAGGCGCACATTGCGTAAAGCGGGGATAAGGAAAGGCACCCCCAAAGAACTAGAAGTAACACCAGGTTCGATCGAGATGGTTGGACGAACCGGTGTGAGCTGTCGAGCCTGATGCTGTGCGGCTAACTCGGCCTCCCTGCGTGCTCGGGCCCGGTTCACCACTTCCTGAGCGTCATCAGCACCACCCGTCGGGTTGTTGCCACAGGGTGCTCCACGTCGTTCGTTACTCGACACTGCCGGTTCATCCATATGTCTGCTATAGCTCCGGCTTGGACGGGGGGTCGAGTGGATCCGGTCGCGGCTGTACGAGTATGCTTCCTGTTGGACCAAGGCTGTCCTCAGAAGCTCCTTGACCCGTCGCGTCTCTACTGCCTGCGGCGAATCACCTTCAATTGGAATGGCCTCCAGCCGTGCAGCAGCAGCAACGAGATTGTCCATCTGGTTGGAGTAGTGACCCAGAGGTATTAAAACAGCTTGAGGTATAGCGGTGTTTTGACGAGGCGGGTCCATCTGACGAGGCTGAACCGGTGCGCCGGCCCCGGGAGCTTCAGCCCGGTTTCCCTCCACCGGATTGCCGGTTCCTACTCCTGGAGTGTTGAAAAGGTCTCTGGCCTCAAAAACCGGAGGCAAACGGGATCGGTACTTCCTCCTCATGACTTCCTGCGACGCACTCTGGTCCAACATGAGCCTGTAGGCTTGTGCGTCTAAAGCGGCCCGCTCCATGGCCATCCTGGTGTCCTCGGCTACCAGATCTGCCTTGGCCTGGGTGATCTGTTCCTTCACTTTTGCAATCTCGGCGTTGTGAACGCCCTGATCCGCCGGATTAGCCTCCGCCATAAGCACAGCCAATGCATCAAATAGCTCTGATAGAACTTGAGCCGGCGGGCGCACAGGGCCTCCTGCCCCGGCAGCCGTTGCCGCTGCTGAACCGAAGGTCGCTGCTGCAGTGGTCGAAGAATGAAGCGCTACTTGTGTGCCAGTCATGAATATTCCAACCCGGTTGGGCAGATCAGAGGGGTCCGGAATACTGTCGCCATCGGAACTGCCCCCAATCCGGCCGTCTTGTAGCTGATAAAGAGATTCGGTTTCTCCGGTCGATGACTCGTCGTCGGAACAAACGACGGTGTCGCCGCGAGATTCCGATCCATCCTCACAACTTCCTCCATGGATGACTCCCATGAAGGCACACTTCATGGCCAGTTTAACCCGGGCGGATCGCGCACGCTGAGCCGTCTCGACGAGGTCGGTGCAGATGTCCAGCTCGGGGCCCGGTTCACCGATCTTGCCAATGAAAACATGAATGCCACCAAAGGGGACCCAGTACCCATACTCAATTGAGCCGGCCTCGGGCCCCCAGCCTGCATCGTTGATGTAGAGCTTGCCGCAACGACTCTTAGTCATCCGGCCTACGGCGTAGCCCTCGAGTCCTTCAAAGCAGCCCTCCAAGAACTTGAAACCATCATGCGATAGCCCCACGGTGGGCGCCAACTGTCGTGGTTTTGTCACAGCAGATGTCCTAGAGAAAGGACTTAGTCGTGGAGCCATCGCGACGGGTTAGCTTGAAGGGGTTAAAGCGGACACAGGGACACAAGAGAGTTTATACTAGTTCGGCTCCTTTGATGAAGGTAAAAGCCTATGTCTAGTTGTGATGGAATTGATGTGGGTTTCGATGACTAGGGAGTAAACAAGCTTCGCCTATGTCTCGAGTTGTTGTCTGTTATCCTTGAACCGCCGCCGGGTCGTCCCCTTATATACACGGGTGACTCCGATCGGCTTACGGAGTCCCAATACCGGCTCATAGATGTGTCCGGTTTGGTCTCTACTTATTCCTAACTTACAATACAAGTTAACTACTAACGCCGGTTTACGGCTACAGGCCTTGAACCGACCATGGGCCTTGAGCCCTCCTCTGTCTTCTTGGGCTTTAACATACTTAACTACTGAAGAAGCTAACCCGACCCAGATAGGCCGGTTTACGCCCAGTAGTAATATCCCCAACAGGTAGTACAAGAGTAGATCTACCACGAGATCAGAGAGGCTAAACCCTAGAAGCTAGCCTATGGTATGATTGTTGATGTGTATGTTATCCTATGGACTAAAACCCTCCGGTTTATATAGACACCGGATAGGGTTAGGGTTACATAGAGTCGGTTACAATGGTAGGAGATCTTCATATCTGTATCGCCAAGCTTGCCTTCCACGCCAAGGAAAAGTCCCTTCCGGACACAGGACGGAGTCTTCAATCTTGTATCTTCATAGTCCAGGAGTCCGGTTGAAGGTATAGTCCGGCCATCCGGACACCCCCTAATCCAGGACTCCCTCAGAAAGTATACGTAGCAGCTACGTAGCCCTTTGTAAGTCTAGGATTATGCTTCTTATTTTCGGAGGATGTTGTCCTGGCGGTTTGCTAACATGCAGTCCCACGTGTCAGTGCTTTACCAAGCCGATCCGCGTCCCACATGAGGCAGAACAACGGCAGAAGCAACACGTGGTTAAGTTGAAGAAGATGAAGGGGAAGCGGATTCAGCAACGAGTGAAATGATGGTTGCTTCGTCCCTCCAACTTAACTGCGGGAAAGGTGCAACTTTGTGATTTGACGCCTCATTGCTCATTACTACGCCGGCACCATGACTGGGGTGCTTCACCCCGGCTGCTCTGCACTGTATTCCGGTATGGCACGTGGACCCGGTAGCTTGATGTCCCACATGTCGGCGAAAGGGACTAGAAGATTTATGAAAGCGAGCGCTCCACTCTTACGACGGAGGAGTAGACGACACGACGGCCCAGTGAACTGTCACTTGTACTGTATAGTACTATAGTTTTGCTATTTCGCACGGTCCATCGATACAAACCCGATTAAACAAGAAAGGGCGGGATTTTTCCCGCGCGGTAGATGATACTGGCCATACATTTCAAAGGCAATTTTAATGTATGCAAACTGAATAATTATAAGTAACAATACGATATCTAGTAAAACTAAAAACACATATGATTTATTGTGTTAGAGTGTAGTAGTAGTGCTGTATTGCATAGTTGTTAGATGTAACATGCGAGAACGTGTAGAGATGTAGTTTTGGAGGGCCTGCAGAGAGAAAAGCGTAATACGGTCACCGAACTTCAGAATAAGCTCATTACGGTCACTATATACGTTTTGCGGTGATTATACGGTCACTTGCTCATAGCTCAGCATCGGATTGCACTCTGTTGACCGACCAAATAGTCTGCATGGTGCCATGTTGACTAGTTAAATTGACCACGTTCATTGTGGGTCCCACCTGTCAGTTCGCATAGGCAAAAGGTCAGATAAACACAAATTTAGGCAGGCACGACAAGGCTCCAACCCATGCGCGGGAATCACCTGGTTGTGTATGTGTCTGTTAGGGCCTGATGTGTGCGCATGCACGTGTAGGTTGAGCACTTGAGCGTGAGAGTGTGTGTTGGTCGTGTGGTGTACTGGTGTGTGCATGCATGCGTGTGAGTGTTGCGTGCGTGCGTGGCTGTGTGTGTACGTGTGAGTGTTATGTGCGTGCGTCGGTGCATGTGTTTGTGTGAGTGTTGCGTGGATGCAGTTCGTGTGCATGCGTGCGTGTGTGTATAATCACCACACCAGCTCCTGTGTGTTAAAACAAACGGCTCAGCATACCAATACAAGGCCACCTTGTCCGTTGTGCCCGCGGTCATGACTTCAAACCACCGTCCAAATATTTTTTTGTCATTTGTTTTCATTCTTACTAGCAAGATGCCCGTGCGTTGCATGTAACATCAAGATGCATTTGTATGACTTGTTTATCTTGTGAGAGAAAAGGATGAACGAGGGAAGGCCTTATTTGCAAATGTGGAGAGGTGTGTGGGTGCCTTTTTGCAAAATTGCCATAGTTTCTTTCCTATCCGTCAGATATAAATCTGACGGCCTATATTGCAGGATGGCAGGCACACCATCATCACCAACTCTGTTTTCTTATAAGAGTGTATTTTATGTATTTTATAAGAGTGTAGATGTAGAGTAGATACAAGTCAATAGGTGGGCACGATGGTAGTGAGATAATGTGATGCAACACTAGAGGTGCCACGTGGAGCGTTTAACTGGTCAACTAGTCATGTCATGAGCAAATACAGAGTTGTACGGTGAGCCCGTGACTGCATAATAACCACTAAACCTAAATGGTGACCGTAATGAGTGGATTGTGAAGTCCAATGTACGTATCGTGCTTTCGCTTCAAATACAATGATCGTCATTGCATATATCGCGAGAGAAAGATGAAACATGCGTGAATTTTCTGGGGGCTTACTTTTAGAGGACCTGGAGATAGTTTTGTGTGCATACGTGAAAGGGGCGTACATGGGGGTATGCGATGGAGAGAGAGATGCTCTTTGTTTCTCTTTATTATGAGTAACTTTGTATATAGTATAAAAATATACAAATTCACAGTGCGGAATAAATATCATTGTGGGCACCATGCAATGCAAATTAGTGTTCGTACTCCTCCATATAACTTTGTAATGTTGTATATATGTAGAAACTCTAAAATAATTTTTTGGCCACACTTTATTCAAAAGGAATGTTGTATGCGAAATAAACGTGAAGAGAGGGCTTTTAGATCAATGGGGTACGTGATGTAACATGTGTGAATGTGTAGTTGATGCATTTTGGCGGGGCCTAGAGAGGTATGTGTGTGTATTACGTATTCGAGAGAGGCATGGATAGAGGGGCCGACGGGGGGGCGTGGGAGAGATAGCATGAGAAATGAGAGTGGTCTAGAGAGAGAGACGAATATGATGTCACGACAAGAGATTCCATTCCCTTGATTGTGTATATGCAAGGGGGAGGGAACAGAGGCACCAGGAGAAATTTTCTGTGTGTGTGTGGTTTTTGTGTTGGTATGTGTGGGTGTGAGAAGATAATGAGATGTGGGGGCAGAGGGTGTGTCACCGCGTGAGGTCCAGTGGGTCGAGGTGAGGCCCTTCGTTCTGTTCCGTCCTGCGCCACATTGGTCGGCCCGTGATGCATTTAGGAAGACCCATGGATGACTAGTCGTACAAGACAAAGATAGCAGAATTGTGAAGGACTCTATGTCCACTGACAAAGCCGGCTAGGATTTGTAACCCTAGGTTCTCGAACTAAGGTAACCCCTTTATCTCTGATATTACTATTCATCCAACCTAACTTTAAGGGGCATCCTATAGAATGCTCTGCCAGAATCATACTCGTCGATTAGGAACAGAGGTGTGAGACAATGCATGAGAGACATGCATAAAGATAATGTGCGTACATGATACACGTAGGCAGGTCCATGTATATAGAAAGGGTCGATGAGGATTGTGCGTGTGTATGTTTGCGAGAGAAAGAGTGCTTGTGATAAAGGTTAGTGAAAACAGTTGTAAATGGTTACGAGAGGGAGGGAGAGTTATATCTAGAGCATGTGTGCGAGAAAGACACCTCGGGAGAGAGTGTGTGAGCATGTGTGAGAGACCACCGATGGAGAGTGAAACTACACGTAAAAGACTGCTCTACACATTGATTAAAGATATAAATTGTATCCAAATATCAGGATGGGATCATGATATTTGCAATTCGCGTAAGGAGCGGTCATTGATCCATCAGACATCTAGATTCTATCGAATTTGAGCATGTCTATGTTATTATTCGACACAATTGATCCACATAGTTAGTATTTTGAACTCCAGACAATGCATCGCTTTAGCAATCGAATACAAATGTGAGTATAGTTCATGTTGTGTGTGTAAAGCACATTATACATACGAAAGTTACACAATGGACATTATAAATAGCTACTACCTATGAACTAGCATACATTTGAATTCAACTTAAGGTGGTTTAAAAAAATCGAATTCAACATGAAGTCCATTCAATTATTTGAATTTGATATCATGGCATTTGTAAACCATGCCTAAATTATAGGGGCACCAATGTTTGCTCTGATTTTGTACATAATAGCATATGTAGTCATGTAAAAAATAGATTCAAATTTAGCTCCTCCATTCCAAAATAATCGTAGTTATAGGATTTTCAAGTGTCAAAATTTCAAAAAGAAGCGGATAATTTAATGAGGTTTTCAAACATACAAGGTCAAATATAACGTTGTATATTTAGGTCAATCCTCATAGTTCAAGAGTACTCTAAACGTGAATGCTTGTGTTTCAAAATTTCGAACGAAGCGCCAAAAGAGCCTCTACTCGCCCGAAACCGTGTGAGACCAATGTTTGGTAGTGCAAGGAAATTACTTTTCTAATAACTCCGACCCGGGAAACCTACTGGCCCGACGTCCAAAGGTCTAAACCGGGGTAGGTTTGTAGCTTCATCTAGACACCATGCAACCGCATCCGAAAAACATTCATACACAATGGCCGCCTAAGCACACATGCGCGCGGCCGAAATCGCCCCCGCCCACTATTTGGGACACCTGGGATTACCATCCTACCCCCGACCCGCAGTAGGTCCGAAATTTAAGAGGGGTGCAAACTTTGTACTTTCCCCAAATTTCAAACAAGCGCGTCCCATCTTCTGTTCAAAAAAGCCAGAAACAAGCGCGTCCCAGACCGAAACATGGTTCCCCCCACCCGTCTGATTCCCCATTCGTACTCCGTGGGCGCCAAAACTACCTCTTCACCAGCCGCGAAACCCCGGCGTCCTCCGTCCGCCACCCCATCCCACCCATCAACCGCCGCCCTCCTCCATCACGCCGGAGCCGATACCCCCACGTCGTCGTCCAACGCAACCTCAACTGCAATGCCCTCCATGGCTAGTAGTTGAAGCCGAGGCCGAGCCGTCCGTACCCGAGCCAGTTCAACCACGCCGTCTTGCGCCTCACCGCTGCCGCTCCAACTTCGCCACCCTCCACCCCACCGGAGCTGTTCCTGCTACACCGGATCTGCTTCCCCTCCGCCGACATACGGCCACGACAACACAGTCAACAATTTGGCCATGGGTTCGTCCAAGCCTGCACCCTCCAGAACATCAATTTCCCCGGTAAAAAGAAGAAAATCAGCGCGACTTGTGGAGGCGACCACACCGGCAACCGAAAAAGGTACTCCTCTTCCCTTATTCGTGCAAATCTTACGTCTCTGCTTGCACGGTATTCATCCCACAGAAGACACTAGTTGACCGCTTCTTCTTGATAGTAGATGTTCCTAGTAACTCGCGATGCACAAGGTTTCTCCTCATATACTATTTCACCTTAGCTAGAGGTCCGTCGCCCCCCTAAATTTCAATTTCTGGCCACTTGATTCCCAATTAACGGAAGCATTCCCCGGTGTAACAGGCGCTAGTACGCCTATTAGGGGCGTGTGCGGCCTAGAGCTACTGGCGCCCGATCTAGAGGTCGGCCGGGATTAAAGGGATGGCCTGGGGGTGCTGCCAAGCACGGCGGTGGTGTGAGGTCGATGGGAGGGCGGGGCGGCGGAGGCAGGGGTCTGGGCCGGTGGTCGCTGGCGGTTCGAGAGAGATCGTCAACGGTGACTGGCGGGAGGTAGACGAAGGCCATTTGCCCGTTCCTTATAGATTGGACAGTTCATTAAAAAACCGACTGACCTATTTATTTTCAGTCGACTGTTATCTTAGATATGACCACATGTGGATGTGTGCTGGAGGAGTACCTGCATTTCCTGTACTCATATATTACAAAATCATACAGAGTAGAATCTAATTTTGTTTGCCATGCAATGTTGTAGAGCTATCATATGTCTCCTGTCATTTATTTTTCAGCCACCTGCTATCTGCTACTTTTACAGTGCACTAGTTCTGCACACACTTCACCCTTACTCTCACTGTTGTGTTTTTATGCAAGGGTATTTCAGACTCTGCTGCCATGAGAGAAGCCAAAAATAAAAGAGAGAAGTCGCTCCAGTTTGGTGTGCGGCTAGGCAAGACACGTTTCAATGCTTTAAAGGGTGTAGTGTCAGCAGATGGAGAAGGGGAACATAGCTCTGGAGTTGATGACCTCGCTCGCAAACCACCATCCCAGGTGCTTGCTTTAACTTCGTGGTGTCATATGTGGTTGCATGTTCCATATGGTGTCTAGCTTATATTCGAAAGGCCGAAGTCGGTAAGATAAGGAAAGATATATTTTTTTACATGAACCACCATCCCGTGAGCACCAGAAGACAAATAGCTAGTCAGGGCACTGGCCGAGCCAGTGACAAGCCCAGCAAAGATAGGCATCACCTGGAAGCCAACTAAAAAGCTGCGATGGTGGCGAAGCAGCCCACCTCCCACCAGGCTCTCAGGTCCTAGATGATCATGCTCACCACTCCAGCCGGATGTCTAGCTTGTATTGCTTCCAATTTGGTTAAATTGCATCTGCTTAGCTTACACATTATACCTTTGAATATGACATGCCTTTCTATTTTTTGTACATACTAGTACATCTGTGTATTAACCATGTTCTTACATCAAACTAATGTTCTTATGTATCCCTCATCAATCACTTATGATGAGGCAGGCATGCAAGGGGACTACTCCTCATTTAAAGAATGCAGCGTCAACCTCCCGACATGATTCTCAAGAAACAGAAATGCTAGATGAAGATAGTGAACGTAGCTCTGTAGTTGATTACATCATTCCCCTACACTAGCATCGCGGGTGCTTGCTCTAACTTGGCAGCGTGATATGTGGTTGCATGTTGCATATGGTGTCTAGATTGTAATTCTTCCAATCTGGTTAAACTGCATGTGCTAGTCTGCTTAGCTTATACATTATACCTGTTAATGTGACATGCCTTCCTGTATTTAGTACATAGTACATCTGTTTATTAAGCATGTCCTTACATAAAACTATTGTTTTTTTGTATCCCGCATCAATCAACATGACGAGACACCTTTAGTATATGCAGTGCGATATTAGTTGCATCTTTCATATGATTTATAGCATGTGCTGCTTCTAATTTGTTGAAATCCCATTTATGATGGGACGCTTTTAACTTGGCAGAGTCATATTGGTTGCATCTTTCATGTGGTGTCTAGCTTGCATTGCTTTTTATTTGCTGGAATGGTTTCTGCTTAGTTTACACAAATAGTTGTGAACATGCCATGTCGTCCTGTTTTTCATACATATTCCATCCTGGTATCATGTGTTTGCCTTACATCAAAGTAGTGATTGTCAGTATCATGCATGAATGAGTTCTGAAGAGAGAATTTTATTGCTTTTTCTTGTCGGTTTTACTTGACAATTCAATGCATGCATGAACGGAGGGCCTCTACAGTTTCTACTCCTCCACACCCGCAAGATGATTTCCAAGAGACAACACATGCATAGACACTCAACAAAACTGTGTTTATGATGAGCACGTCTCCCCTAGTGCAGCATCACCGGTGCTCCCTCTAACTTGGCACTGTTATATGTGGTTGCATGTTATGTGTGATGTCTAGCTTGTATTGCTTCTAATTTTGTTGAATTCCATCTCCTTACTTTACACATTATACTTGAATAAGACACGTGTTTCTGTTTCTAGAACATACAATATCTGTCTATCACACCATGTTCTTACATCAAATTACTACTATTGTGTAACCTGCAACAATCACTTATCATAAGGCACGTTTGACTTCGGAGTGTGATATAGGTTACACCTCACATTCTTTTCTAGCTTGTATTACTAATTTGTTGAAATGGCACTTATGACGAGACAGTTTTAACTTGGTAGAGTGATATTCGTTGCATCTTCCATATGGTGTCTAGCTTTCATTGCTTCTAATTTGTTGAAATGTCTTCTCCTTAGTTTACACATCATAAGTTGTGAATATGCAATGGCACTAATGACGAGAGACCTCTAACATGGTAGTGTGACGTTGTTTGCATCTTGCATATGATTTATTTCTTGTACTGCTTCACATTTTTTTAATCGTCATTTATGATGAGACACTGTTAACTTGGCAGAGCTATATTTGTAGCATCTTTTATATGGTGTCTACCTTCCATTGCATTGCTTCTAATTTGGTGAAATGTCTTCTTCTTAGTTTACACATCATAGTTCTGGTTATCTCTTCCGTCCTGTTTTTCATACATATTACATCCTCCTATCATGTGGTTGTCTAACATCAAAGTTCAGTTCGTCTGCATCACGCATCAATTTGTTCTGAAGAACTAAATTGTTATTCATTTTTCTTGTCAGCTTGACTTAACATGGAACAGAGAAAGAGGAAGAAACACATAATGGCAAGGAATGAGAAGCGGATTAATCCTGCAGATTCTGCTGGTACTGATGGTGCAATAGAAGGTCAAAGTCCAGCAGAAAATTCTACAAACACGGCATCCCATGCTACACGAGTTGCAAAAAAAGACAAACAGAAACAAATAGCTGCCACCAAACAAGCAGAGACAGCCCTAGTTCTTGCAACACCTACCACAGTACTACCAGCTGCATGACGTACTCGTGCGTTAACTGAGCTAGCAGCATGTTCCCAAGCTCCCTTGCCACCTGACACTACTTCCCAAGCACTCTTGACACAAGACGAGTTGGCAATATCAGATGAACCTTGTGAGCTTCAACAGCAAGAAGGTAGTTGCTGGAGTCAAGTTACAGTTGCATGCTTCTTTATATGTAGTCTCACAGTTTGATGTACACTAACACTTCCTATGTTTGTTGTTGGACTAGCACCTAGGCGCAAGAGGAAACAAACATCAGGGATAATGCTCGATAGGTTAACTAAATCTAGAGGAGGAAGAATGGAGATACGTTTTGAGGCAGGTTTTAAAAGGCCACGTGATGCTACAGAGTCAGCCAAGTTAGTTTCAGAGGCAGCGGTTGCTGTTAGGTGTCATGTACGTATCCTCCCAACATGGATTCAGTACAGGAATGACAAAGACGAAACCCAGTTCAACATCTTCCTTGACCATTTATCTGTAAGTATGGTTATGTATGGAAAGTGGTAATATCGTCTTGCTCTGTCCAATACTTTCTAGGTTGCTAATAATGAGACTCCCATAATTTTCAACAGATGAGGTTCAAGTTGGATAGCCAAGATGATGCAACCAGACAAGCTTGCACCCATGTTTTGAAGTCTGCTCTGCGACAGTATCGATATAACTTGAGGAAAACTCACTTTGAAGGCAAGGCTAACAGTGAACTTGCCCAAACATCTCCAGTGGAAAATATATCTGATGAAGACTGGAGAGGCCTCGTTAAACACTAGTCCGATACGAAGTATCAGGTACATTATATACATGTCATCAGATCACATGTTGAAGTTCTATTTACGCATGTGCCACACAAATCTATCTTCTTGTAGGTGAACTGTTCAAAGAATAAGGCCAACCGTATGAAAGTAAAATTCCAACAGAGGACAGGATCTCGTAGATATATTGCCCACTACGAGGCTCTTGTAATTAGCTGCTGTTTCACTCTTTTCGCTACGACAACACAAGTATGACTATCTTGATTCTGTCATAAATTTGTCATGGATGTACATGCATGACAAAAAAAGCGACCTACTGTGACAAACACGTATCATCACGGAAGTGTTTTTTTTTGTAGTGTAGGGCCGGACGGGTTCCCCGCCCACTTTTTCCAACGCCATTGGGATGTGTGCGGTGATGAGGTAACAAAGGTGGTGCTACGTATAGTCAAAGTAACGGAGTCTGTCGAAAGTATTAATGAGACCATCCTAGTGTTGATCCCTAAGGTAAAAAATCCTACGTAGCTCACTCAATTCCGGCCTATATCGCCATGCAACGTCCTTTACAAAATTGCATCCAAGGTGATCTCAAATTGTCTAAAGCTGGTTTTGCCTGATATTATATCCGTGGAGCGGTCCACCTTTGTTCCTGGAAGGTTGATCACTGACAACATAATTGCAGCTTATGAGTGCCTTCATTTCATGAAAAGAAACAGGGCAAAGAAACACCAACACTGTGCTTTGAAATTGGATATGATGAAAGCTTACGATAGGGTGGAGTGGCCATATCTACAAGCCATCATGCTGAAATTGGGATTCACACAGAGATGGGTGGAGATAGTAATGGGCATGGTATCTTCGGTCAAATTCTCTGTTATGTTTCATGGCAGCAAATTGCAACAGTTTAATCCTTCTCAAGGGATCCGACAAGGGGACCCAATCTCCCCATACTTGTTCTTGCTAGCACCAGAGGGCCTTTCATGCCTTTTAAAATAACAAGATGACTCATCTAACCTTCATGGTCTACAAGTGGCACCGTCGGCGCCACCGGTAAATCACTTATTATTTGCAGATGACATCCTACTGTTTTTCAAGGCCAATATTGTGGGTGCATATGAGGTCAACCAATTGTTGGATTGTTGGATCATTATTGCCAAGCAATGGGTTAGCGGATTAATCATGGTAAATCCTCTATATTTTTCAGTAAGGGTGTCCCCGATAGCGTTCGGGCAGAGATCAAAGATTTGCTCCATGTGCCAAATGAAACGTTGAATGAAAAATATCTGGGTATGCCATCCGATGTGGGACAGTAAAAAACGGAGCTTTCAAGTTCTTGAAGGATCGCTTATGAAACAAAATACAGGGCTGGATTGAGAAGACTTTGTCAACTGCAGGAAAGGAAGCTCTAGTCAAATCAGTAGCCCAATCAATTCCTGTCTTTTCTACGTCCTGTTTCAAGCTTCCTAGAGGGCTGGGTGAGCATCTAAATATGCTTATTTAGAATTTCTAGTGGGTCCCAAGGATGGCCACCGAAACAACCTAAATCTTGGGGGGGGGGCTGGGTTTCAAGGATTTTGAATTGTTCAATCTAGTAATGCTTGTGAAGCAATGTTGGCGAATCCTCCAGCAACATGAGTCTCTCAGTGCTCGCATCCTTAAAAGTGTCTATTTCCCCACGACGTCAATATTGCAAGCAACACTCGGGTCTCGCCCTAGTCAGATATGGAGGGCAATCATGGAAGGCATTGAAGTTCTTAAACATGGACTCATTAAAAGGATAGGCAATGGAACTACCACAGACGTTCGGTTGGAGAACTGGATCCCCAGAAAAGAGATGATGCACCCTTTTGGGAACAAGGTGCCGAACCCCATGAGGCTAGCTACAGATTTTATTGACCCTACCTTGGCGAAGTGGGATAGGCAGCAAGTTGAGCAAACCTTCTTACCTATTGACGTCCCTGCAATCATGGCGATCCCTATATGAACGAGGAATATAGAGGACTATTGGGCTTGGAACTTCGAGAGAAGTGGCTCCTTCTCGGTTTGTCCATCGTATATAATGCTCGTGGCAAGTAGAAAGCGAAGAGAAGCATGGCTAGAAGGAACAACCGGTTTGTCTAGTTCACATAGGGAGGAAACATCTTGGAAGAAGCTATGGAATACCTAGGTTCTGGTGAAGGTTAATATGTTTTTATGGCGACTATCTAGGCAGTCCTCCCTACGGAGGATGTGAGAGGACACCACCATATGTCGACTTCGAGTTCATGTGGAGTTTGTGGTTGGACTGTTGGAGGCACTCGCTCCTTGAGTGCTCGATGGCAAGATGCATATGGGCACTCGACACGGGAGACCTAGTGAACCAGATGATCTCCATCATGGAACCGAGGGAAAAAACTGGCTTTTTACGCTCATGGAGACTAACTCATAGGGATTTCGTGAGATTGGCAGTCATGCTTTGGTCCATTTGGTCCGCTCGGCGGAAAATTTTACATTAAGGTATTACCCAGAGTCCGCATGTCACACATTTGTTCATCAAGCGATTCATCTCTAAGCTTGAACTGCTACACGAGGGAAAGAAAACAACTTTTTAACCAGCCCCCCGGGAGATAAGGCAGGTACATGCAAGACCAACAACACCCCTGCATGGATATGCCAAAATCCACACTGACGGTGCGGTCAGGCGAAACCGGGGCGGGCGAAACCGGGGCGGCTCTGCTGCAGCTGTATGTCGGGATGATTCGGGTAACTATCTAGGGAGCTCCTCCCTTGTTATTGATGGACAGACTGACCCGGCCATCCTCGAGGCAATTGCTATCAGAGAAGTGATGGCCCTGGCGGAAGATGTTCTTGTTCATGACTTCATTATTTCCCTGGATTGCAAGCAGGTTATTGAGGACATAAGAAACGGTAATCAAGGACACTACAGATCCACCATCACAGATATAAAACTTTGAGCTACTAGTTTTAGATGTAATTTTATTTTCGAAGGCCGAGCCGTCAACGGCAAGGCCCATAGTTTAGCTAAGCACTCTCTTACTCTCGGCCCGGGACGCCATGCTTGGTTGGCCAACCCCCACGATCAGAATTATATCCCACCTCATGTGAATTATCATCAATAAAGCTTAGCTTATCCCTAAAAAAGGAGCTCCTTCGATCTAGCCGTTGTGCTCGGTTGCCTCAAAAAAGTTGTTGTGCTCGGGCCCCTCAAAAAGAAACGGGTTTGCTAAAAATCAGTCGCCTGAGATTTAAACAAGTCTCAGTTGACCATGCAACATTTGTCCCAATGTTGTAACTTTTTTTCCTATCGGTTGCAGCATCGGCCTTGTTGGTTGTAGCATGTTGTGCCTCATTGATTGTAGCACATCGTCTCACCGGTTGTAACATCCGTCATTGACGGTTGTAGCATTTTAATCACACTGGTTGCAACATCAGTTGTCAATGGTCGCAAAACTATTGCAATATTTTTTCATTGTCGGTTGTAGCATCTAGCGGTGCCGCTTGCAACAAAACAACTTTGCTGACGTCACTCGACTGCCCATAAGTGAGAGCAAGGCCGAAGTAGAGCATAGAGCTTAGAAGTAGGATCTGGTAATTGGTTCTGCTCAGCAGATGCAAAAAAAGAGGTGTTTTTGGGGTGAGTCCCTGCCAAGCGGCTTTTGATGACGGCGTCGTCAACATACACTTCTGCATTACGACCCAACTAAGACCTGAGGATGAGGCTCATTAGGCGCTTAAATGTGGCGCCGGCATTTATCAAACCGAGGGGCATCCGCTTGTAGCAGAAGGAAGGGGTGAAGTCTCAGTCAACTGAGTTCTAGACAAACCCAAAAGAAAAGTCATTGTGCTCGGTCGCTGCTGCGTTTCCTTCGGTTTTCTTTTGGCATTTTTTCTTTGGTTTTCTTTATTTGTACACCGGTTTTCTTTGGTTTTTCTTTGTTTCTTCTTTTGTTGCTTTAGTTTTCTTTGTTTACTTTTAGTTTTTTTCAATATGGTCCACTGTTTTGCATCGGTTTCTTTGGTTTCATGTTTTTCCCTTTTCTCTTTGGTTTCATTGTTTCTTTCCGTTTTTTCTATACTTTGTTATATTTTTCATACACACTGTACATTTTCCGTATACAGTAGGAACACTTTTTATAGATGTTTGTCATTTTTATATACATGATTAATTTTTTAATAATATATGTAGATTTACATTTTTTGTATACTAAAAAACATTTTTCTTATACATGTGTTGATGTCTACTTTCTAATATAGATTTTAAAAAAATCATATACATAATAAAAAAATCTTATACTACATGTTTAACTTTTTCAAGTACGTGATTAATATTTTTTTCAAATATAACAATTGATGTTTATTTTTTATACATACTAGATGACCCGTTACACCGATGGCGCAAGGGGCGAGAGTAAAGCATGTATTGTGAGAGTGAACATAAATATATTTAGGGGCAGATTGGTACACAGAATATTACAATGCTATTAGAAAGAAAGGAATAGGCATTATGCTTGGTGAAAGATCAGTAGATGGATGTGGTGCCCATGAGTAAATACGGTCATGCACTTCAATACATTGAGAGTAAAGAGGTGGTTTAACTATGTAGTCTTCTGAAAATAGCAGCAGAAGGGCAGTTATTTACATAGAGAACAAGCGATGACAAACTGAGTTTAACCGTAGACATAACAACGGAATTTAAAGTTGATACACTGCTTTTAGCCAAAGAGGCAGCAATGGAAGGCAACAATACATATCTTACTTAGAGTGCTCCAAAAGGACAAATAGACCACGCTGCTTGATATGAAACAAAAGGTAGCTGTTCTAGTAACCTTAGAAGCATCCTGGTGAGCGCATATTGACCCAAGTTCACCAAAAGCTATCTCTTGTAGTCTCCAGGCGCTGTTCAGACTTCGTACCAATATAGCGCAGCCTCTGTGTCAGTTTTTCAATGCTTGCAAGTGCTGCTTTCATAGCCCTTTTGGTGTTATCCTGCCCTCTCAAGTGTCGAGCAGTCATGTGTTTTGTATTTGAGTAGAATATCAATTCATATATCTGACGGCGTAGTACCACCCTTTGCGTAGCTTCTTGATTGTCTTGTTTGCTGCTACTAACCATTTGACCAGATGCTTTACTTCATGTTCTAGCCTCTTGACATGGATGTAGTGGTAGTCTCTCATTTCTCTGCCATATGCATTCTCCATGTACCTAATAGCTGCGATAGCAGCACTGTCTTCTGCATCTTCATAGCCATCTAAAATTGCACCTGATATTGAGGTCGGAACAAGCAAACCATCAAGCAATTGCAAGGAAGAATTGAAAGTAACCGTCACACGATTCTTGCCGCCCGGACATATCTTGTGATAGTAACTTGCAGGGGGCAACTTCAAAGCTTTTAGCATAAGGTCAAATATGTGGGCATAAGGAATTACTATCAGGTAGTCATCTTCCTGTAGAGGAAAAGTAATGGTATGCCAAAGATCATGATTAGAATCCAGTATATAACGCAAAATATAGTGCACTATATTTTCTATGATGAACTGCCTATATGAATTTAAAAGCATGTCACTGACTATATGTATTCCATTTGAATATGGAAGAAGTATTCCAAACATTTCCTAAAGGATTAGTGAAAGAGACGTCAAAGAGAATTATATTTTTTCCAGTCTTCAGAGTTGGAAGCACAGCATGGATTGGAAAAAATTCACCCTTTGAAGTTTCTTTTGTCTCTACAACTAATAAATTGATAGCAACTCAGTACAATCAGGATACAGAACAAATGTCACTATTATTTATGGTGACATCAAAAATCAGTAGCCACGTCTGCTTGATTCTTCTATAGAAGTTGAGATGACACTATTATTTCCGGATGACATAAATATGCTATGTGCCTCACATGGAATAAGTGGTACAAAGTGAAAATTCAGCCTAAACATTCTCACTAAGGATTTAGCTACAGAGCAAGGAAAAAAAGAGTGGCATGACCAGCACAGCTAAAATGTAGAACAATAATGCTTACAGCACTAAGAACCTGTGAAAGCAAAATCGAAGACAAGGGCAAAAGCTCAATCATGTGTAACAGAGGCTGAACAGCAGACATTAAGCTGGCACTTTGTGAAACCTGACATCTATAGGACCAAATTATGTGTAACAGAGGCCGCATAACAGATATTAAAGTGGCACATTCTGAAATCTGAAATCTTTAGTAGCAAATTACTTAGGGATAATGAACTGCATGTATCCTATCGAAGTGGTAACTGTAAAAGGGGATACATTTTGTGTGCACGTGCTAGAAACAAATCAGCAATGTGGGAGCTGGGAGGGATGCAGAACTAAAGCACCAATGTTGTTCCGACTTGCTCATTTGTATATCCCGGGCTACACGAATAGTTGCTCGACCACTGTCGGCGTCATGTTTGGATGGTATATCCAGGCACAAGGCCGCATGATCTTTTCCACAGGCTGCAGGTGGGACTGATAATGGGCGTCCCACAGTACCTCACTTAATGCCAACAGGGTTAGTTGGGTGATAGCCAACAAGCCAGTAAAAATTTTGTGGGTTAAGTGTGATCAAGTGGCCTCCCACTTCCGAAAGGTATACAACATGCAGATATGTGATGTATGTATGCAGATATAGTTTCTTTTCTTGGAGGCTGGTTGTTTCACGAAAAATGTTTGCACTTTTCACATGAACCTCCTCCTCTGAGAAATGAGTTATAATAGGGATTCAGAATGTTACCTTGGGTTCAGGTGTTGTTGTCCTTGATAATGCCGAGGCTGAAGATCCCTCGTCACAAACAGCTCCAGTGTCCATGTCGTCCATGCGTTATGGTTTATTCCACAGGCTGAAGATCCCTCCTTGAACCACCACACATTTGTAAAATCACCTCCTAAAAGCATCACACAGCGGATCCAACACTCATTCATGTTGCAGAAAAACAAAGAAACGGTCCCAGGCCGGCAGAAACCTAGTCACGCATTTCATCGAGCAGATGATAGGCAGGGTAGCAGGCAAAACCTCACCTCACAAAGAAGGAATAAGTAGATGCACAAGCGGAGAGCAAACCAGATGCAGCGTAGAGAAAACCAGACGCAGCAGCCCTGCAAACAAGAGAAAGGAGAGGGAAAAAGCAAGAACAAGTCAGCAGAGATCAATCTATGACGGGAGCAGCGGGAAATCAACCAAATAGAACAAGAACCTCACCCTAGCCAAACGCAACAGCAGCAGTGCGAGGAGCCATGATGGAAACAAGCGGAGGAGGGCGAGATGAGCAAGCGAGGACCGAGAACGGCGAGCGACGAGGAGCGACAATGGCGGGCGAGCGGATGAGGGCGAGGCGAGGAGACGCAGGCGGGGGAAGTGGGATGAGACGGGAGGCACAGAGGGAGAGACGAGCAGAAGGAGACCACGCACCCGGACCGAAACAGGCACTGTAACTCCTAGAGAGACCTGGAGAGAAACCCAACTCGCCCGACGCTTGGGACCAAGGACAGGAAGGGGCCACCTGCAGCGTGATGAGGTGAAGCCAACCCGCGTAGCAGCACGCAGAGGACGAATAACCTCTTTTACCCAGCGGGCCGAAGCGAGCCGCCCGCCTAAACAACGGAGACGAGAACGCCATGCACCCACGAGGCCGACAGATGGGGCCAGGCACGGCTGAAGCCGAGGCGCCGCCGCTGGGTGCAAACGAGAGAGGTAAAGAACGACCTGCCAGCCCGCGAAAGCCGTGCTGCCCACGAACGACGCGCTGCCAGCCCGCGGTAAAATACACATGCACGCACACCCCGTTCCGCTGCAACGCTGGCCCGCGTGCAAGCCTGGCCCATCCGTCAGCAGCTCTAGACTGGTCACGCGGCGTACAGGAAAACAAGCAATCGGATGTTGACCACGGTGATTAAAAGGACGCTGGCGTCGGCCAGCGAGGCACAACGAGCGAGCCGGATGAATCTGAACCAACGATGTCGCTAGATTAGCGGGTTGCGTAGCTTGATTTATATGTTCAATTGTATTTTTTTGTATACATTAAATTTTTTTATACATGTTTATCACTTTCAAATACATAATTAACATTTTCTTCAAATATATGTTTTGATGCCTAACTTTTTCATTAGCTGTACATTTTTGTATACATTAGGAACATTATTTTATACACATTTAACATATTTTAAATATATATTTTAGTGTTTAGTTTTTCCCGTACACGTTGTATATTCCTTGTATACACCAGAATTTTTTATACATATTTAATTAATTTTTTAATACATGACTAACCTTTTTTATAATGTCACATACATGTTTTTCGAAACACGTGATCAATTGTTGTTACAAACATTTCTTAATTCCATTAAAAGATTAACATTGGATGGACATTTTTTTTAACATTGGTCATTTCTTCCCAAAACTGAGTAATTTGTTTGTGGAATATTTTTATTGTTTGAAAAAGGTTTCAATATATATTAAAAATTAGAAAAACAAGAAGAAAGACTAAAGATGGTGGAGAAATGAAGAAACTTGTTATTGGGCCGGCCCACCAAGGGCTTTTCTCCAGGCGGCGAGCTTCTACCTCGGCTATAAACGATACTTGTCGCTCCCCTATCCAACATCACAGATGCTTCCGAAACAACAACAATATTCCCTACTATTAAAGGTGAGTTGGTGAATAATGTTGGGAAACATAGTGGAAAAAAATCACCCTACGATCAAGATCTTGGATCACTATGAAGATGTATATAAGGTTAGATCAGATTGTTACCGACTAGTTGCAGAAGAAGAAGAGTCAATGTTGATTGTACTTGAAGTCTATAAGTGCATCTAGTGCCCCTTAGTGATTTTGGTGTATTGAAGAGTTATAGGTTAAGGGACTGATGTGTTTATGAGTGTACATAGGTCTATACGTCTATGAGGAGTTTGATATTTACAGAGAAAGTCAACCCCTAAAAATGAAGTTCTTCGACTGAAGACTTTGGATTTCTGAAGACTTTCTGAAGACTTTGAAAGTGAAGAAATTGGTGTGACCTTGAAGACTTGGTATTCATTGGAGAAACATGAAGCGTGAAGACTTTTGTTTCTGTAGTTTCGTTTTCTCTTTCTTGAGTCATAGGAAACACCGTACTGTTAAAAGGGGTCGAGGAAATACTAAGGAAAATTTTCCATGCGATGCTCAACTCAAGATCCTACACCTACCGATCCCTTTGAGTGAAGCCATTGGAAATCTCATACGGTTCAGTCATATTCTTCAGTGACAAAGACGAAGTTCTTCTGGTTGCTAAGGAATTTGTTCTGGCTGAGGAGTTAGGAATTTGCCAGTGCGGATTGCCTACACAGTGAGGAACATGATAGCCCTGAGGATTTTGAACCTCAAATTTCTGACCGTTGCTGTGCTACGCGGCAGCTGTCCCAAAATATCTACCCACCTAACGGTCATATCATTGAAGGGTATTTATGTCTTATCATGTAAGGCTGCTCCCTAGGCTATAAATAGCCGCCCCCAACAACCACTAGCTGGTTGGCTGCTCCGAGAAAAACTGACACCTGCCATTTGAGAGCATCCCATCCTCCGAGGACTTTGAGCGAAAATCATCGAGTGAGGAAAACCCAAACCCAAACACCTACAAACCCAAAGTGATTGAGCATCACTGAAGAGATTGATCTTGCGGAGATCGGATGCTTGTTACCTTTGAAGACTGTGCATCTTCCAGACAGTTAGGCGTCATGGTTTAGAGCATCCAAGAGAAAATTGTGGATCGCCGAGTGACCGAGTTTGTGAAGGTTTGGAAGTCACCTGAAGACTTACCACGAGTGATTGGGCAAGGTCTGTGTGACCTTAGCTCAAGGAGAATACGGTGAGGACTGTGTGTCCAGGACTATGTGTCCTCAGGTTTAAATACCTAGCCGCTCCAACTAGACGTACAACTGTCACAATAGTTGGAACTGGTCTACCAAATCATTATCTTCACCAAGCTTACTGGTTCTATTTCCTCAACTCTTTCATTTCCTCATTTCAGTTGTTGTGTGCTTGCTCATATCTATTTGAAGACTTTGACTGAAGACTTTATCAATTTCCTCAGTTCAATTTCTTCAGTCTATTTGTCTTCATCCTATTTTTTATCCTGTGTTTACGCTTTATGTACTATGTGCTTGTCTTCATTTCATCATGATGACCATGTCTATGTTCTATTATGTTTACATCTGAGTACTTATTCCGCTGCAAGTAGTTCTTCGCTTAGGAATTTCCTCACCCTGAAATTCCAGTGAAGAATTCATAAAAATCGCTTATTCACCCCCCTCTAGTTGATATAACACACTTTCAATTGGTATCAGAGCAAGGTACTCCCTTGTTCTGTGTGATTTTGGTTTAACCGCCTGGAGTTTTAGTTATGTCGACCGCAGGTATGATCAAGGTCTCTGCTGGGTGTCCTATCTTCGATGGGACGGACTACCCCTACTGGAAGAATAAGATGCGAATGCATCTTGAGGCAATTGATAACGATCTCTAGTATGTTGTGGAAAATGGTGTTCCCTCAGTCACACCTTCTCTGAATGCTACTGATGTGAAGAGATTCAAGCAAATCGATTCTCAAGCAAAGAACATCATACGTGGCCATCTGAGCAAAGGGCAATATGGAAGAGTGAGTGCCTTGGAAACTGATAAGCTTATCTGGGATAGGCTGTCCAAAGTCAATGAAGGAGTCTTAACACAGCGTGACTCTCGAGTTGACGTTCTTCGCAATCTCTTCAATCGCTTCAAAAGAATCAACAATGAAAATGTTCAACAAACCTTCGATCGCCTCACTGACATCTCAAATGAGCTTCAAGCACTTGGTGCCACTAACATCACCAACCATGAAGTGGTGAAGAAATTGCTGAGATCGCTTGATTCTTCATTTGATACTCTGGCACTGATGATACAAGAACATGCTGATTACAAGTCACTTGATCCCGCTGATATCCTCGAGAGGCTAAACACTCATGAGTTCCAGCTTGCTGAGAAGAGAGATCTCTATGGTTCGAGCTATGGCAGATCACATGCCCTGAAGGCCAAGGCTATCTCTAAATCTGAAGGTGAAGATTCTGCTAGTAGCCTTGGTGATCCTAAAGAATTGAGCCAGGAGCTAGCACTGCTCATGAAGAAAATCTAGAAGTTCTCAAGACGCGGTCGCTTTGGAAAATCCTCAAGGAGTAATGATTCCTCATCCAGTGACTACAAGAAGAGGCTATGACACAAATGCAAGAAACCTGCTCACTATATTCAAGATTGTCCTCAGTGGGAAAAGGAATCAAAGAAGAAGAAATACAAGGATTACAGTTCTGATGACGCGAAGAAGAAGAAATCTTCAAAGTCTTCATCATCAAAATCCTCAAAGTCTTCATCTCACAAGAAGAGCAGCTCTAAGAAGGCTCGGGCATTCATTGGCAAGGAAATGGACCCTGAGGCTGAATATGAGGAACATGAGGAAGAGGAGGCATCAGGAGACCGAGTCTGGTGTGGCGAGCCTAGCTCTCGCTACTGCATTCGTCAGCAAGTCCATCTTCAACTCTGAAGAAAATGGCTTCATCAACAAGGCTGATGAAGGCAATGATGACTATGCTCCCACCTATTGCTTCATGGCAATGGGTGCCAAGGTACTCAAATATACCTCCTTCGAATCTAGTGAGGATAAATCTGATGAAAACTTAAAGCCTAGCTATTCTAAACTTGCTAAGATTGTTGTGAAACAACAAAAGGCTTTTGAAAAGGTTCAAAACATGCTAGACAAAAGTGATGATATGTTGGGTGAAGAAATGGATCGCACGAAAACCCTGACTGAAAATCTTCAGAGACTTCAGTCTAGGTTTGACAACCTTCAAGGTCATCATAACACTCTCTTATCTGATCATGAGAAGCTTTCTTATGAATTTCTTCAAAGAAAGCAAGATCTTGAGAAGCTAAGGGTGAGTTATGAAGATCTTCAGAAGGAGCGCGATTCATTACTTGCTCAACAAATCAGCGCTACTCAGGAAGAATTTGTTCCTCCATGTTTGAAATGCATTGAACGTGAATTTGCTAATTCTTCACCTGAATGCTCAAATGCTTCTAATGCTACAAATTCTTCACCTGTCTCTGCTATCACTAATTCCTCACATGAGGACATTGCTAGTATCACTGATGATGCAGGGCTGAAGGAATTGTACATGACAGGCATGTACAAAAGCCTCAAAGGGCATTAGACTCTTTGTGATGTGCTTAAAAAGCAGATCCTCAACAGGAACCCTAGGAAAGAGGGTATCACCTTTGAGAGGAAAATCAATGTTGATGGAACATATTGGAAGCCTGAGCAGTACCCCAAAACCTCATGGGTTGCTACAAAGGGACCTCCAGTAGATCCATCTACTTTATCTGGCTTTACATGTGAATCTCCTCATTCTTCTGATGAGTCATTTGACTCCAACTATAAACTGTTCAAAAATCAGAATGGTGAAGTATTTGCTAGATATGTTGGCACTAACTGCAGGAACGGTTCCCCTGTGAAGAAAATCTGGGTTCCCAAAAGGTGCCTTGAAAGTCTTCAGGTGAATGTCATCATGACACCACTAGTGAAGAATAGGAACACCAGATCAAATTCTTCATATAGACCAAATTCTTCATATGGATCAGAGTCCTCGTATGAACATCATCGTGCTAACACCTCTGTTTCGCAGGGAAGAGCTAAGGGCTATGAATATGAGCATTATTCTTCTAATCATTATGTTCATAAGTCCTCAAAGAATTTCTGTGCTTATTCATATGCTTATCCTAACTCCTCTTATGTGAAACTAAATGGACTGGCATCTATGCCACCTTTCTCGTATGGAGCTCGCAGAGTGATGAACTCTTTGCCACCCCTTTAGATGTGGGTGGTGAAGAAAAAGAACTAATCTCTTATGCAGGGTCAGGTCTCCAGACGTGCTTAAACGTCTGAAGAATTTGCTAGAGACCTGAAAATGCGTGAAAGGACGCAGGCTAATCATGAAGAAATGAACTTTCATTTCTCACGTCCTCACATTGCTTTATCTGTTCTATTACTTGATGAAATTGATCCGATGCAATTGATGTCATATTCTTCACTGATGAAGTATATGAGTTCGTAAGTTGCACTAATTCATCTGCAGGATGATCAACCCAAAGCCAATGAGTGGATCCTTGATAGTGGATGTACAAATCACATGACTGCTGATAAGAATCTTTTGATGGATGCTCCCTTATCTCCATCGCATCTGAAGCATATCATCTTCGCTGACAAAGGCAAAAGTCAGGTATTGGGTCTAGGTAAGGTTGCGATCTCAAAGGATGGACACATGGACAAAGTCATGCTTGTAGAGTCCTTAGGATACAACCTCATGTCTGTCTCAATGCTTTGTGATCTTGATATGGTTGTTGTCTTTGGCAAGTATCGTTGTGTTGTGATCATGGAAGGTGACCATTCCAAAGTCTTCGAAGGCTTTAGGAGAGGAGACTTGTATATTGTTGATTTCTCTACAGGACCACAACCAGCTGTATGCCTTCTTGCAAAAGCTTCAGAAGGCTGGCTATGGCATCGACGACTTGGTCATGCTGGCATGAGGAATCTGCACACGCTAGCGAAGAAGAAGCATGTCATTGGCTTTCAGAATGTCAAATTCCTCAAGGATCACTTGTGTGGAGCCTGTGAAGCTGGAAAGATGACCAAGGCCAAACATCCAGCAAAGACAATCATGACTACCACTCGACCATTTGAATTGCTCCATATGGATCTCTTTGGCACTAACCATTATTCTGCAGTTACAAATGAGGCATCTCAATATGGCTTTGTTATTGTTGATGATTACTCTCGTTACACATGGGTGCATATTGTCACTTACAAACATGAAGTGCAGGAAGTCTTCAAACATTTTTCCTCGAGGGCTTCAACCAATTTTGGTGTGAAGATCAAGCACATCAGAAGTGGCAATGGAACTGAGTTCAAGAACTCTGGTCTTGATGACTATCTCGATGAACTTGGTATTACTCATGAGTTATCTGCTCCTTATACTCCTCAGCAGAATGGCGTCGTGGAGCGCAAGGACATGACTCTTGTTGAGATGGCTTGCACTATGCTTGATGAATACAAGACGCCTCGTCGTTTCTGGATTGAGGCAATTGATACTGCTTGCCACATCATCAACAGGGTATATCTTCACAAATTCTTCAAAAAGACTGCTTATGAAATCCTCACTGACAAGAAACCCAATGTGAGTTATTTCAAAGTCTTCGGTTCTAAATGTTGGATTAGAGATCCTCACCACAACTCCAAATTTGCACCGAAAGCACATGAAGGTTTTATGCTTGGTTACGGAAAGGACTCGCACACCTACAGAGTCTTCAACAACGTTCATCACAAAGTTGTTGAAACTATAGATGTGCGGTTCGATGAAACTAATGGCTCGCAAAGAGAGCACCTACCTTCTATGATAGATGAACCAGCACCTGAGGAAACTATCAAGTTCAAGGCTACTGAGGATGTCATTCCGACCGAAGAATCTGCTAAAGAATTAATTCCAGACCGTGAAGAACATCGAGCTGATGCACCTGAAGAAAATGGTGCTGAAGAAAATGCTGATCAAATTCCTCGACGACAGCCAGCTCATCCTCGCGTTGCAAACGAAGTGCAAACTGAGAAAATCATCAACGACATCAACATTCCAGGTCCTCTCACATGCTCAAGAGCTTCACATTTGTCTAACTTTTGTGGGCACTTTAATTTTGTCTCTATCACAGAGCCCACTAAGGTAGATGAAGCATTTTTGGAGCCTGAGTGGATTCAAGCTATGCAAGAAGCCCGACCACGGCAGAAGATAGAGAAAAGATGAGTGTCGTCCCCTATGCCTCGGCCATAGGGTCTATTATGTATGCCATGCTGTGTACCAGACCTGATGTAAACCTTGCCGTAAGTTTGGTAGTAAGGTACCAAAGTAATCCCGGCATGGAACACTGGACGGCTGTCAAGAATATCCTGAAGTACCTGAAAAGGACTAAGGATATGTTTCTCGTTTATGGAGGTGACGAAGAGCTCGTCGTAAAGGGTTACGTCGATGCTAGCTTCGACACAGATCTGGATGACTCTAAGTCACAAACCAGATACGTGTATATTTTGAATGGTGGGGCAGTTAGCTGGTGCAGTTGCAAGCAAAGTGTCGTGGCGGGATCTACATGTGAAGCGGAGTACATGGCAGCCTCGGAGGCAGCACAAGAAGCAATCTGGGTGAAGGGGTTCATTACCGACCTAGGAGTTATTCCCAATGCATCGGGCCCGATGACTCTCTTCTGTGACAACACTGGAGCTACTGCCCTTGCCAAGGAGCCCAGGTTTCACAGGAAGACTGGGCATATCAAGCGTCGCTTCAACTCCATTCATGAAAATGTTCAAAATGGAGACATAGATATTTGTAAAGTGCATACGGACCTAAATGTCGCAGATCCGTTGACTAAACCTCTCCCTCGAGCAAAACATGATCAACACCAGAACTCTATGGGTGTTCGATTCATCACAATGTAACTAGATTATTGCCTCTAGTGCAAGTGGGAGACTGTTGGAAATATGCCCTAGAGGCAATAATAAAATGGTTATTGTTATATTTCATTGTTCATGATAATTGTCTATTGTTCATGCTATAATTGTGTTATCCGGAAATCGTAATACATGTGTGAATACATAGACCATAACATGTCCCTAGTGAGCCTCTAGTTGACTAGCTCGTTGATCAACGGATGGTTACGGTTTCCTGACCATGGACATTGGATGTCATTGATAACGGGATCACATCATTAGGAGAATGATGTGATGGACAAGACCCAATACTAAGCATAGCACAAGATCGTGTAGTTCGTCTGCTAGAGCTTTTCTAAGTGTCAAGTATCATTTCCTTAGACCATGAGATTGTGCAACTCCCGGATACCGTAGGAGTGCTTTGGGTGTACCAAACGTCACAACATAACTGGGTGGCTATAAAGGTGCACTACAGGTATCTCCGAAAGTGTCTGTTGGGTTGGCATGAATCGAGACTGGGATTTGTCACTCTGTATGACGGAGAGGTATCTCTGGGCCCACTCGGTAATGCATCATCATAACGAGCTCAGTGTGACTAAGTAGTTGGTCACGGGATCATGCATTACGGAACGAGTAAAGTGACTTGCCGGTAACGAGATTGAACGAGGTATTAGGATACCGACGATCGAATCTCGGGCAAGTAACGTACCGATTGACAAAGGGAATTGTATACGGGATTGCTTGAATCCTCGACATCGTGGCTCATCCGATGAGATCATCGTGGGACATGTGGAAGCCAACATGGGTATCCGAACCCGTAGGGTCTACACACTTAAGGTTCGATGACGCTAGGGTTATTAGGAAGACTTGTATGTGATTACCGAATATTGTTCGGAGTCCCGGATGAGATCCCGGACGTCTCGAGGAGTTCCGGAATGGTCCGTAGGTGAAGATTTATATGTAGGAAGTTGTCATACGGTCACCGGAAAGGTTCGGGGGCATATCGGTATTGTACCGGGGCCACCGGAGGGGTTCCGGGGGTCCACCGGGAGGGGCCACCTCTCTCGGAGGGCCTAATGGGCTGTAGAGGAAAGGGAACAAGCCCTACATGGGTTGGGCGCATCCCCCCTTGGGCCCATGCGCCTAGGGTTGGGGGGAAACCCTAAGGGGGCGTCCCCTTGCTTGTGGGGCAAGCCCCCTCCCCTTGGCTGCCGCCCCCCCTCTAGATCTCATCTAGAGGGGTCCGACCCCCTTCCTCCTTCCCATATATATAGAGGGGCAAGGGGAGGGCTGCACACAACATCCAAGGCGCAACCCCTCCCCTCCCCAACACCTCTCCTCCTCCGTAAGAGCTTGGCGAAGCCCTGCCGGAGCACTGCTGCTTCACCACCACCACGCCGTCGTGCTGCTGTTGGAGACCTCTTCCTCAACCTCTCCCTCCTCCTTGCTAGATCAAGGCACGGGAGACGTCCTCGCTCCGTACGTGTGTTGTACGCGGAGGTGCCGTCCGTTCAGCGCTAGGATCTTCGGTGATTTGGATCACGACGAGTACGACTCCATCAACCCCGTTCTCTTGAACGCTTCCGCTCGCAATCTACAAGGGTATGTAGATGCACTCCTCTCCCTCTCATTGCTAGATGTCTCCATAGATTGATCTTGGTGATGCATAGAAAATTTTAAATTTCTGCTACGATCGCCAACAAAATGGCCATCTATGCACTGATGAAAATGGTATTGACTTCGATCAAAAGGTATACCGCTCCATGATTGGCTCTTTATTGTATTTATGTGCACCTAGGCCAGATATTATGCTTAGTGTTTGCATGTGTGCCCGATTTCAAGCTACACCAAAGGAATCACACCATAAGGCTATGAAGCATATTCTTCGATATCTAGCTCGCACACCAACACTTTGATTATGGTACCCCAAGGGCTCGGCTTTTGATCTTATTGGATATTCAAACTCTGACTATGCTGGTGATCATGTGGACCGCAAGTCAACATCTGGCACATGCCATTTCCTCGGACGATCTTTGGTCTGTTGGTCCTCGAAGAAACAGAATTGTGTATCACTGTCTACTGCTGAAGCTGAGTACATTGCTGCTGGTTCTTGCTGTGCTCAATTGCTGTGGATGAAGCAAACTCTCAAGGACTATGGCGTCAACATGAAGAATGTGCCTCTCTACTTTGACAATGAGAGTGCAATAAAGATTGCTCACAACCCAGTTCAGCACTCGAAGACAAAGCACATTCAGATTCGTCATCATTTTCTTCGTGATCATGTGTTGAAGGGCGACATTTCTATTGAGCATGTGAAGACTGAAGAACAACTAGCTGATATCTTCACTAAGCCCTTGGATGAGAAGAGATTTAGCAAGTTGCGGTGTGAGCTAAATATCCTAGAATCTTCGAATGTTCTTTGAAAAAGGACACTCATCCTAACATTTATGCAAAATTGATGACTTAGATGTGCAACACGCGAAGAAACGTTTTTCTTCAATCAATGAAGACTAACACTCTAAGTGTGAAGAAAGTAATGAAGAATTTGATTCTCAGAGCCCTATGACAATTGTACGCGGTATCTGAAATCATCATTCTTCTACGGTGGGTCACGCCACCACTAAAAGTTAAAAATCTTCAATTTGAGTTTTTCTTTAGTTTGAAATTCCTCAGTTGTTCATATTCTTCAACTTTGCATTGTCATCACTGTTTTCGTCGTTTTTCTTCATTGGCTATATATGAGTTTATGTCCTCTACAACATTCACTTATTGCTATTTCTTCAAGTTGCTTTTTCTGCTAACTGAATGTGATCGGACCCTTCCCCCTCTATGCTAAACTCAACCCAATCTATTCACAAATTCTTCATGTGCGTTCTATTTGAAACTCGTTCAAAATCTTCACTGTGTCATTGTCAGCTGAAGAATTTGTGAACGGAACTTTTAACTTATCTTATCTAAATTTTCGGCTTTGCTGCTCAAACCGTTCCACATCCCACGATAATACTTATCTATTCACCCACGATCTCACACGATCGCCACCTCTCAGTACGTGGGTGACACATGTCAAGCGAATGAGAAGGGTCAGGGGCACGTTCGTCCAATTTCTTCGGGAACAGTTTTTCACCATGGCTATATATCCCCCTCCCCTTCCTCACTTCACTTTTACTCCGCTCGATCTCTCTCCAACTCGAGCTTCTCCAACCCTAGCGCCGTCGCTACTTCATCGTCGCCTTTGAGGAAGAGCTTCACTGCCTCGACCTCGTCGCCGTCGTACTCGCACCGGTTGTGGATTTCTTCACTCAGTGATACATCTCCGTCGTATCTACTTTTCCAAACACTTTTGCCCTTGTTTTGGACTCTAACTTGCATGATTTGAATGGAACTAACCCGGACTGACGCTGTTTTCAGCAAACTTTCCATGGTGTTATTTATGTGCAGAAACAAAAGTTCTCGGAATGACCTGAAACTCCATGGAACGTCTATTTAGAAATAATAAAAAATCGTTGCAAAAGATGAAGACCAGGGGGCCCACACCCTGTCCACGAGGGTGGGGGGCACGCCCCCTACCTCGTGGCCCCCTGGAGCTCCTCCGGCGCCAACTCCAACTCTATATATTTGATTTCGGGGAGAAAAATATAGAGGAGAATAAATCATCGCGTTTTACGATACAGAGCCACCGCCAAGTCCTAAAACCTCTCGGGAGGGCTGATCTGGAGTCCGTTCGGGGCTCCGGAGAGGGGGATTCCTCGCCGTGGTCATCATCAACCATCCTCCATCACCAATTTCATGATGCTCACCGCCGTGCGTGAGTAACTCCATCGTAGGCTTGTTGGATGGTGATGGGTTGGATGAGATCTATCATGTAATCGAGTTATTTTTTTTAGGGTTTGATCCCTAGTATCCACTATGTTCTGAGATTGATGTTGCTATGGCTTTGCTATGCTTAATGCTTGTCACTAGGGCCCGAGTGCCATGATTTCAGATCTGAACCTATTATGTTTTCATGAATATATGTGTGTTCTTAATCTTATCTTGCAAGTCTATAGTCACCTACTATGTGTTATGATCCGGCAACCCCGAAGTGACAATAATTGGGACCACTCCCGGTGATGACCATAGTTTGAGGAGTTCATGTATTCAATAGGTGATAATGCTTTGTTCCAGTTCTCTATTAAAAGGATGCCTTAATATCCCTTAGTTTCCATTAGGACCCCACTGCCATGGGAGGGTAGGACAAAAGATGTCATGCAAGTTCTTTTCCATAAGCATGTATGACTATATTCGGAATACATGCCTACATTATATTGATGAATTGGAGCTAGTTCTGTGTCACCCTATGTTATCATTGTTACATGATGAACCACATCCAGCATAATTTTCCATCACCGATCCAATGCCTACGAGCTTTTCATATATTGTTCTTCGCTTATTTACTTTACCGTTGCTACATTTACAATCACTACAAAACACCAAAATATTACTTTTGCTACTGATACTTTTGTTACCGTTACCACTACTATCATATTACTTTGCTACTAAATACTTTGCTGCAGATACTAAGTTATCCAGGTGTGGTTGAATTGACAACTCAACTGCTAATACTTGAGAATATTCTTTGGCTCCCCTTGCGTCGAATCAATAAATTTGGGTTGAATACTCTACCCTCGAAAACTGTTGCGATCCCCTATACTTGTGGGTTATCAAGACTATTTTATGGCGTCGTTGCCGGGGACCATAGCTCTATTCTTTGAGTCACTTGGGATTTATATCTGCTAGTCACTATGAAGAACTTGAAAGACGCTAAGACAACAATTTATCCCTCAACTACGAGGGGAGGTAAGGAACTGCCATCTAGCTCTCCACATGATTCACCTTCTGTTTTGAGTAAGCTTGCGACACCTGAACCTGCTTCTGCTATTCGTTCTGGTATGTCGCATGTTATTGATGATGCTACTTCTGCTATGCATGATACTTATGATGAAACTACCTCTATGCTTGATACTACTATGCCCCTTAGTGAATTTCTTGATGAACAAATTGCTAGAGCTAGAGAAAAAGAAATTATCGAAACTAAGTATATTGATGAAATTGATGATGAAGATATGCCTGTTATTCCTGAGGGTTATGTTTTTGATATAGAAGCTTCTGCAGCTATTTTAGCTTGCAAAGATAGGTATGAACTCAAGAGGTTATTGGCTAAATGGAATAAGCAATCTCTTAAAGATAGAATGAGGCCTGACCCTGCTTTTGCTACTTCACCTATATGTGTTGCCGATAAGGATTATGAATTCTCTGTTGATCCTGATGTAATTACTTTGGTTGAATATGATCCTTTCATGGCTATGAATCTGAAACTGTTGTGGCACATCTTACTAAATTAAATTATATAGCCACCCTGTTCACTAATGATGAGAGATCTCGCTACTTTTATATCCTTAAAATATTTCCATTCTCATTAAAAGGTGATGCTAAGATATGGTTTAATTCTCTTGATCCTGGTTGTGTGCGTACTCCCCAGGATATGATTTATTACTTCTGTGCTAAATATTTCCCCGCTCATAAGAAACAAGCTGCTTTGAGGGAAATATACAACTTTGTGCAAAATGAAGAAGAGAGTCTCACACAAGCTTGGGGGAGGCTTCTCATGTTACTTAATGCTTTGCCTGATCATCCTCTTAAGTAAAATAAAATACTTGATATCTTTTATAATGGACTAACCGACGCTTCCAGAGATTACCTGGATAGTTGTGCTGGTTCTGTTTTCAGGGAAAGAACACCGGATGAAGCTGAAATTCTATTGAATAATATGTTGACAAATGAAAATAATTGGACACTTCCTGAGCCAGCTCCAAAGCCAATCCCTGAGCCTATTCCTAAACCAACTCCGAAGAAGAGCTGTGTTCTACTTCTCAGTCCTGAAGATATGCAAGAGGCAAAGAAATCTATGAAAGAAAAAGGTATTAAAGCTGAAGATGTTAAGAATTTACCTCCTATTGAAGAAATACATGGTCTTAATCTACCGCTTGTTGAAGAAACATATGATCTTAATCCATTACCTATTGAAGAACCTTATGGTCTTGATAACCCGACACAGGTAGTAAAGGTAAATTCTCTCTATAGATATGATAGAGCTGAAATCCCTCCTACTAAAATTGCTAGCCAATGCTTGGATGAGTTTGATAACTTTATGGTTAAGCAAGAAGATTTCAATGCTTATTTTGGTAGACAATTAAAACAAAATGCTTATCTGATTAAACACTTGAGTGATTATATGGCTAATATTAGAGGTGAACTTAAACTCGTTAGCAAACATGCTTCTATGGTTACCACTCAAGTAGAACAAGTACTTAAAGCTCAAAATGATTTGCTCAATGAAATGAATAGTAAGAAAAATGATTATGCTATTAGAGTGGCTACTAGAACTGGTAGAATGACTCAAGAACCTTTGTATCCTAAAGGCCACCCTAAGAGAATTGAGCAAGATTCTCAGAGAAATAATATTGATGCACCTAGTTCTTCTAAAAAGAAGAAAAAGAAAAATGATAGGACTTTGCAAACTTCTAGTGAACCTATTGCTGAACCACTTGAGAATCCAAATGATATCTCTATTTCTGATGATGAAACACAATCTGGTAATGAACATGAACCTAGTGAAAATGTTAATGATGATGTTCATGATGATGCTCAACCTAGTAATGATAATGATGTAGAAATTGAACCTGCTATTGATCTTGATGACCCACAATCAAAGAATCAATGTTATGATAAGAGAGACTTTGGTGCCAGGAAACATGGTAAAGAAAGAGAACCATGGTTTCAGAAACCCATCACTACAAAAAAAGACACATCCGTGACATTTTGGGCCGAACGATTTTTTTTCTGTCATACATATGACACTTGTATGACGATAATTGTGAAAAAACCCGGTATCATCATAGATGTGGTGGGCTCCTACTTCTATGACAAAAAATCATGACATAAAATGGGCTTTTCGTCCTGGGCGGGCCGGAGACGTAGCTGCATGACATTCTTTGGGCCGTCCATGACGGAAAAAACCATGGTAGAAGCGGGGGGAGGAAAATTTCGAGGAGTTCCCGGTTACGGTGGGAGGTCGGGGCCGAGCGATGCGCGTTTCTCTCGTACACGTACGCGCGTGTGTGCGAGGCGTTGGCTCTAACTAAACCCGAGCGAGGCGTTGGGCTCTAACTGAACCCGAGCGATTGCACTGCAGGCTACGCGTTACTGAACCCGAGCGATCGATCGATGGCTGTTAATTGAACCTAATCGAGTGATTCCTTCGCTACTGCTGCTAACTGAAGTCGATCGATGCTGCCTCTAGGATGAATAGTGAGTGTTGCGGGGGGGGGGTGGATGAACAATGAGCGGTGGCGTTGCCTCTGGATGAACAGGACCCCTGTTGTGGTGGAGGGCTGGATGAACAGTAGATGGTGGAGGGGTGCCCGTGGAGGGGTGGATGAACAGGACCCCGTGGTGTGGAGGGCTGGATGAACAATAGACGGTGGAGAGGTGCCCGTGGAGGGGTGGTTGAACAGGACCCCGTGGTGTGGAGGGCTGGATGAACAGTAGACGATGGAGGGGTGATTGAACAGTAGCCGGTGGAGTAGCACACGGTGGAGGCCGGATGAATAGGAGCCCGTGGATGAACAGTCGCAGGTGGAGGCTGGAGGAGGTCGACGGTGGATGAACAGTAGCTCGTGGAGGCTGGAGGGGGTCGACGGTGGAGATGAACAGTATCCCGTGGAGTCCCGTTTTGCGGTACGCCACACCCCTCCCGATGAACAAGACCCCCGTTTTGACCGTAGCGCTCCAACACAAGTCCGTTTCATCCGTTTTGCGGTACGCCACACCCCTCCCGATCAACAGGGCCCCCGTTTCGACCGTAGGAGGTCCGTTTCCTCCGTTTTGCGGTACGCCACACCCCTCCCGATCAACAGGACCCCCGTTTTGACCATAGGAGGTCTGTTTCCTCCATTTTGCAATACGCCAGACCCCTCCCGATGAACAGGATCCCGTTTCAAACATGGCCGGTCGAACACAAGGCCGTTTCCTCGTTTCCATCGCCTGTTCTGTCCAAGCCCTCCCGATGAACACGACCACACATTCCGTTCCGACCCAGCCGGTTGGCTCCCACGCGTTATGTTGCCTCCCAATGAACACGATGCATTTTGTTGCCTCCCCATGAACACGACGCATTCCATTGCCTCCGCATGAACACGACGCATTCCGTTGCCTCCCCATGAACACGACGACGACGCTGTTTCTCCGTTCCGACCCAGCCATGTACACGAGCCCTCGCCGTACGTATGCGCGAGTAGGCGTTCGAGACCCTGCCCGTATGTACATACGTGGCCGTATTTTCTTTCTTGCACCCTGACCGCTGTACGTACGTGTACATGCTACGTGCGCGCCTCTACTACGACACATGCTCGCCTCTACATCCACTAGTATATATGTACATACACGTTCGCGACCAGAATGACAACGCTACGTACGCTTCGACCAGGTGATTCCCGACTATCAGGCACTTCCTTGCATGCGAAGATGTAGCTGGTGGGTCCCAACAGTCAGGGGGCGAATCGTTTTTTTTGCCCGGATGCACTTCATTGCGTGCAAAGGTGTAGCTGGTGGGTCCTAGCAGTCAGGAGGGAAACGTTTTTTTCGTGAAATACGGTGGCCCGTCCGGTGGGTCCCCGCTGTCAGGTGGAGGAATAATTATTTTGCGCGTAATAAGGAAGCACTTCCTTGCTGCGGCCATGGACCCAGCTGTCAGCGTCTCCACGCACAGTACTCTTCCGATGGAAGTCGGTCGTTGAACACATTGACCACGCCGCGCCGAGAGCACCACAGCGGTGGACGACGGCGAGGCCTAGGAAGGGGACGACACGTAGGTAGGGAAGACTCGGCAGTTGTTTCCCACGCGAAGGGGAGTACGACTGTACGAGGGTTTACTGGTTCATCTACCGTCGCCGGAGAATAACAACAGGTGTGGGTGAGTAGAGGGATGGCTAGGCCAGCGATGGGAGTACGGTCGGGCGGTAAGGCCTGCGCGGCAGCACAGCCGGCCACGGGGAGGAGGGAGCAGGCATTCCCGCCGACGCTTGTTTGAGCGGCCGGAGCAGGAAGAGCAGAGATTGAAGAAGCACGACGGCCGTTGGATGGACATCCAACAGTCAGAGCTTGTGTGTCAACTTTTTTATAGGAAAGCCTCGAATCCGTTGAAAACAGCATACAACCCATCTGCCATTATTTCTAATAATTTACAGCCCATTTGCTAATTCTTAAGGGTTTTTTGGGGCCCATATTCTTTTTGTTAGCATTACAGCCCATATTGTGGCCATCGATTAAAAAATTATACGAAATTTTGCATATTTCAGTGCGGTCCGAACTGTTTTTAATCCCGAAATTTCGACTCACCTTCAAACTGATTTTAAAAATACATGTATATCAATATAAAATCCAACAAATTCTCCACGCATAAAAATTAATGTAATTTAAAATCTTGAAATGATAAAAAGATATTTGAAACTAATTGCCGGTTTGATGTGTTTTAAAAATGTACAACCCGTTTCTCATTACCAATGGGCCATTTTCTCGGCCAGCCGAATGAAAGCTCTCCTCGTCTTGAAAGATTTGCAGCCCAACAGGCCTGACAAAGCGACTTACTTGGCAAATCACAAAAAAACTGGGCTGTGGCCATGGACCCAGCTGTCAGCCTCTCCACGTACAGTACTCTTCCGATGGAAGTCGTTCCTTGACCACGTTGACCACGCCGCACAGAGAGCACCACGGCGATGGACGACGGCGAGGCCTAGGAAGGGGACGACGCGGCAGTGGAAGCCTGCGCGGAGAGGACTACGAGGGTTCACTAGTTTGGCTGCGGTGTGAGGCTGTCGTCGCCGCAGGGCCTGGCCAGCGGTGGGAGTAGTAGGGGCGGTGAGGCCTCTGCGGCAGCACAGCCGGCCACGGGAGGCAGGAGCATGCGGCACGACCGGCGCTGCTTTGGGCAGCTGGAGCAAGAAGACCAGAGGTTGAAGAAGCACTACGGCCGTTGGATGGACATCGTACGGTCACTGGAGCTAGAATCGTTCATATTGACTAATTTGACAAAGCCCTTCGTCCCCGTCAACTTAGTAGGCCCACAAGTCAGTATCCCACCAAGGTGGGTCCCAGCTAGCCGGGGGAGTATTCATTTTTTGTGCGTAATAAGGCACTTCCGACGGGTTTGAGCTGACAACAGGGGGAATGTTTTTTTCACGAAATACGGTGGCCCGTCCGGTGGGTCCCAGCAGTCAGGGGGAAATGATTTTTTTGCAAAATACAGGTGGCCCGTCCGGTGGGTCCCCGCTGTTAGGTGGAGGAATAATTATTTTCCGTGTAATAAGGAGGCACTTCCTTGCGGCTGCCGTGGACCCAGCTGTCAGCCTCTCCACATACAGTACTCTTCCGATGGAAGTCGGTCGTTGACCACATTGACCACGCCGTGCCGAGAGCACCATGGTGGTGGACGACGGCGAGGCCTAGGAAGGGGACGACGCGGAGCCGTGCAAGACACGTCAATGGATCCCCACGCGGAGAGGAGTACGAGCGTTCACTGGTTCGGTTACGGTGTGAGGCTGCCGTCGCCGTAGAATAACAGGAGGTGTGGGTGAGTGGAGGGATGGCCTGGCCAGTGGTGGGAGTAGTATGGGGGCGGTGAGGCCTCGGCGGTAGCACAGCCGGGCACGGGAGGCAGGAGCATGCGGCACGACCGGCGCTGCTTTGGGCGGCTGGAGCAAGAAGACCAGAGGTTGAAGAAGCACTATGGCCATTGGATGGACATCATACGGTCACTGGAGTATTGACTAAGTTGACAAAGCTCTCTGTCCCCATCAACTTAGTAGGCCCGCAAGTCAGCCCAACAATATGGTGGGTCCCAGCTAGCAGGGGGTATTCATTTTTTGGGCGTAATAAGGAGGCACTTCCTTGCGTGCGAAGATATAGCTGATGGGTCTGACCTGTCAGCGGGGGGAACGTTTTTTTCGTGAAAAACAGAGGCCCTTCCTGTGGGTTCTAGCTGTCAGGTGGAGGAATCATTATTTTGCGCGTAATAAGGAGGCATTTCCTTGCGTGTGGCCGTGGACCCAGCTATCAACCTCTCCTTGTACAGTCCACTTCCGATGGATGTCGTTCATTGACCACGTTAACCAGGTCGCGCCGAGAGCACTAGGGCGGTGGACGACGGCGAGGCCTAGGAAGGGAACGACACGGAGCCAGGGAATACTCGGCAGTTGTTTCACACGCGGAGGAGTACGAGGGTTTACTGGTTCGTCTGTCGTCGCCGGAGAATAACAACATGTGTGGGTGAGTAGAGGGATGGCTAGGCCAGTGATGGGAGTACGGTGGGGCCTGCGCGGTAGCATAGCCGGCCGCGAGAGGAGGGAGCAGGCAGTCCCGCCGATGCTTGTTTGAGCGGCTTGAGCATGAAGAGCAGAGATTGAAGAAGCACGCCAGCCGTTGGATGGACATCCAACGGTCACTGCTCTCGTGTGTTGACTAAGTTGACAGGGCGTTGCGTGTGCGTCAACCTTTTTTTATGAAAGCATACGCGTCAACCTGTAGTAGGCGCACAAGTCAGCCTCAAATATGTGGAAAACAGCATACATCCCATCTGCCATTATTTCTAATAATGTACAACCCATTTGCTAATTATTAAGAATTTTTTTGGAGCCCATCTTCTTTTTGTTAGCATCACACCCCATATTGTGGCCACGGTTAAAAAGTATAGGAAATTTTGCATATTTCGGTGTGGTCAACTGTTTTTAATCCAGAAATATCGATTCACATTCAAACTATTTTGAAAAATTATTTATATAAATATAAAATCCAAATAATTGTCCACACATAAAAATCAATGGAATTTAAGATCTTGTAATGAAAAAAAATTGAAACTAATTCCCGGTTTGATGTGTTTTAAAAATGTACATCCCATTTTTGGGCAAACCGAATGAAACTCTCCTCGTCTTGAAACGATAAAGCAAGTAGGCCTTGTTTGGGTATTTCTTTAAAAAAATAGAACTGGGCTAGCCATTTTCAGCAAGAAAAAAACACAACTGGGCTCATGATGTGGTAAACATAAATAAAACCCTGGCTAGACGGGCCACAGCCCCCACACAGCCCCGTTGTTACCCTGATCCGTCGCTAAAACTAGTACAAATAACAACTGCTTGTTCCTCCAAAAAAAACTGCGCGACTTGCTGGGTCCCTGGTGTCAGCCGCTCGTAGTGTAATTCTCTTGTTTATTGACTACGTTGACAATGGCGTGAGCCCCAGATGTCCAACCATTAGGAGGAACCATATTTTTGGGCTTGTACTATAGAGGCACTTGCTTGCGTACTGCCATGACGCTGGTGGGTCCCTACTGTCATCCTCTCCACGTACATTCATCTCCTTGTTCCTCTCGGTTGTTGACGACATTGGCAACACAAGAGGGCGGCGCACCGCGCACAGCGAGCGAACCAAGGCCGCAAGGCGGAGGACGACGGCGAGGCCTCGGACGGAACGAACAGGAGCCGTTGAAGATGCGTCGGTCCAGTCGCAGGCGGCGGGGAGTACGAGGGTTGACTGGTTCGGGCGCGGGTGCGTGTTGGGGCTGACGTCGCCGGAGAATAACATGACGTGTGGGGGAATAGAGGGAGGGACTGGCCAACGTTGGAGGGTACGTACGGTAGGGTAGCGGAGGCGCAACCAGCCATGGGAGGCGGGAGCAGGCGGAGCCGATGGGGTGGTTTGGTTTGGGCGGCTGGAGGAAGAAGAAGACAAGAGATAGAAGATACACGACAGATGTTGGATGTCAATCCAATGGCTGGTAGGCAGAATCGTTTGTTGACTGGCTAGTAAGTCGACACCACCTTGGATAGGCTATTTCCTCGCGGGTCCCAAATGTCAGAATCCAAATCTGTCACGGTCATGCAGCCTTTCCTATGAAAATTTACAACCCATTTGATGTGCTAGTTCGAAATAAGTTTGTGGGTGCTAGTGGGGGCTAATCACTTGGCTTCTGTAATGCACTGTGAGCTCAAGCAGCCGGCGAGAGTGATATTATTTCCCTTGGTTTGGATTTGTTATAATATTTCACTCTAAATTAAACGAATGGCAAACCATTTTCCTTGTTTCAAAGAAAATATGACAGTCACAGCCGAGTTGAAAAGGGCAGGAACATCTAACTCCAGCTTACAAACTGTACAAAAGCACGAGGGTCAATTGTTCATCAGGTTTACAAAAAAACCAGATTGAAAAGGGCAACAACATCTAACTCCAGCACTGTTTTCGGCAGTCACAGTCAAATGGATCAGTCAGGTCCATAGAATGAACATCCTGGGTCATAAAATTTACTGGATTATGACCACAATATGTTGTAAATAGAAGCCCGACACGTTCAGAAGCTCTTTTGCCCACCTGAAACTCCTTTTTATGCTCTTCGACATACCCATCCGTCAAAACCATGCTGCTGATAAACTTAAGCCTGATGGACAATAGTAACCTCGCATTCAGCAAGAAGAATGTGACAAATCTTGTGTTTGCACGGTTGGCTACATATTGTTCTAGCGTTATTGTCTTCAATCGAATCTCATGAGAAGTAAGAAAATCCCGATGCTTATGAATCCACCGATTGGCTATAACTTTCTTACCCCGTCTTGTTGCCTAAATAGACATGAAGATTGAAAATAGTTAAGGTCTAAAAGAAGAGTGTCGAAAGAGCAACAGCTGAACGGTTAATTCTAGTACATTATATGCGGGCTTCCAATGTGCGTGAAATTATCACCTTTATATACAACTTCTCCAGACATGGAAAGCATTGCAGCAAGCCAATAATCTTGTTCAGATGAAAACTATTCATTTGGATATATAAGATCTTGACAGAATCCAGCACCATTGATAGGCCATCCATGGAGAAACTCTTCATTGAGCATAGAACATAATATTAGTACAAAATGTGTACTCCAAGATGGCATATAAATTATGTGCAGAAATTTAAAATGCAGCTTATGGTTACAAGTGTAGATGATAATATAAAGTACCTGAAGAACTGTGGAGCCAAACACCATATTGAAATGAGCACAGAGATCATGCATTACACCCAAGGTCTCCAGTTTAGGCGCAGAGAGGACGGTTATTTGCAACGGTGAATAACTAGAATCAAGGATCAACCTTTGAAGTGAAGGGGCATCTTGGATGATGGGCTGCCTTCCGTCAAAAGAAATTCCAATTCTTACAAGGTTAGGCGACTTTATTTGGAGACAACTGATTCTAACTGTGAAAACAAGCACCAAGCACTCCAGCGCAGGGCAACTGGAGTGGATGATG
Source organism: Triticum monococcum (assembly GCA_034509565.1). NCBI lineage: Eukaryota > Viridiplantae > Streptophyta > Magnoliopsida > Poales > Poaceae > Triticum > Triticum monococcum. Next base: position 743,316,850 of record CM067843.1, on the reverse strand, counting down.
TTGTGCAATGAGGCCTTCGATATATGAACCCGCACAAGTGAAAGTTTCTTGAGAAATGGGAGTCGAAGGTTTAGTACCAGATTGTCTGGTAGGTAGCACTGTGCAAAGGTGGCGGTGTGGAGAGAGGACGAAAACCCCGAGATGGACATCGGTGCTGAGGGCACAAGTTCATGGCTTTCGGTATGTGGTATGTGATTTCCAGGGAATAGTAGAACTCAAGCAGCTATAGTTCTGTGAATTCAGGGGATTCCAGCCAGACGTCCACCATGCAGGGCATGGTATGCTTGCTCAGGTAGCACGACGGGATGCAGAGGCTTTGAACGGAGCCCTGGTGGGAGGAGATGATGGCTCTGGGGATTTCAAAATCATTGAAGAGAGATAGCTGACGATAGTTGAGATTAAGGGGAACGACGCACCATAGAGGGTGCCACCGAATTGAGGGACTTGGGTGCGGCAGGAATCCTTAGTGGGAAGAAGCGAGATGATCTCCCCAAGGATGGCGTCCGGGAGATCACTGATGCGGTCCACCCGAGATTCTACGGGTCCCTGGGATCCGGTGGGGGCGGGGTCGCCGCTTATCCCCGCGTTGCCGGGTGCGGGATCTACAACAGGCGTCGCCGCCGGCGGGAGCCTCATCTTCTTGGCGCTCGGGTCAGCCGACTCCATTTTCCTCGAGGGCGTCGTGTCGTGCTCACAGATTTGAGCAGATTAACGAATGACGAGCCTAGTTGTAGTGCGAGCGAAGAAGAAGGGGAGATGGGGGTTCTCTGTAGGAGTGAGGAAGAAGGGGAGCTTGGGTTTTCTGTAGGAGTGAGGTGAGGAATTTGGGGGTACGAGTGGAGCGAGCTGACGTGAGGTGGGTTGGAGCAAGGAGGAAGAAGAGCACCCAGGTTTTGGGGGGGGGTGCTGGGTGTGGGTAGCGCCTCTCATTCAGTAAATATATGGGCTTTTGAATTGATTTTACTATTTAATAGTGTGGATGGGCTGTTTTGTCTTGGGCCCCGAGAAACAATTACTACTAGTACTGTGGAGACACTCTACAGCTACCCAGAAAAACAATTACTACTAGTACAGTGGAGATGCTCTACCGCTTCTGGCTCCTCCTAGGTCATTGAAACGTCTCCCTCTACTGAATGTCGTTATACTTTTGTTCACCGACATGCGGGCCATGTAGCGCGCGGGCCCAATTGCCATCCACCAAATTAGAAGGCAGTATGCAGGCGGAGAGTCACCCCGGTCGTAGCGCGGCAGTAACGAGCCGTCGTATCACAAAACCCCACCTCCCCGCAGTCTAAGTTTGACGGACAAAGCAACCATCATTTCACTCTTCGCCGAATCCCCTTCTCCCTCACCGTCTTCAAGAAAGGCAACACTTGCATCTGCCACTGTTCTTCTCTCCGAACGAAGGGAAGGTAAGCGGATCCATGATGTTGTATATTTTCGTTCAGAGAAAAAAAAGAACTTTTGCAAAGCAGTAACCGATCCTCACTCTCTTTTTTGTTTCATTGTCATTGCGATTGTGTTTTCCTTTTAGTGGTCTCCTAGTATTCGTTAGTTTCATGATGGACCAAGGAGAACCAGGCAAAGATCTGCCGATATTGGAGCAGACGCGGGAGGCTGATCCCCACGAGACAGAGAGCTCCAAGAAGATGGAGGCAACCACCGAGGCGACCCCAGATACTGAGATGGTCAACGCCCCGTTTGAGGTTACAGCCCCCATGGCACTGTAGGAGCAGTTTTCCCCCTTCGAGGATGTGTCCCCCCCCCCCCCCCCCCCCCCCCGCTGAGCTGCCCAAGGTGATTTCCTTCTTTGCCGATCTCGATTGTGGTTTTTCATCTAAGTATGTGGTGATTTTTTTTAGAAAAGGAAGTATGTGGTGATTAACAATGCAAAATTTTATTAGCTTCGATGCCATGCTATACATAGTGGTTTAAATAACTTGTGTTTCTTATACTGAAAAGTAATTCGGAATTTGGTTCTGTTTCAATTAGAGACCTGATGCAGACAAGGATTGTGTGGTTGTACATGTCACTTGCTATGAGGCGGACGACCTGAATATACGCACTGGGAAAACAGAGTTCTTAGGCTGTTGGATCCTAGAAGCCATTTGCGATTATACCAGTGAAGAGTTGTATTCCGGCCTCACTGTTGTCAGGCATGTTGTCCAGGGTGTACTGAAGCACAAGAAGTTCAAAGCTACTCCTTGGTTTGTGAGGAATACTGTTCTTGTCAAGCTTACGCCGGAAGATGACGCGGCATGCCTCCACAAACAAGTTTATTAGTGGCAAGGCCACAAGGTTGTCTTCATGAAGGTTCACAGGATTGAGCTGCTGCGGGACATCCTCGATGATGTTCATGGCAAGGTCCGTCTTGTGTCCAGCCCAAATTAGATCGAGGCATGAAATAGTTGCCCCAGCTAGTGTTTAATAGTAGTTTGGATTGTGTCTAATTATCCGAACCTTGCCTGTTATTGATACGTCTCCAACGTATCTATGATTTTTGATTGCTCCATGCTACTTTATCTACTGTTTTGGACTATATTGGGCTTTATTTTCCACTTTTATATTATTTTTGGGACTAACCTATTAACCGGAGGCCCAGCCCAGAATTGCTGTTTTTTGCCTATTTTAGTATTTCGAGGAAACAGAATATCAAACGGAGTCCAAACGGAATGAAACCTTTGGGAACGTGATCTTCTCACCGAACGTGATCCAGGAGACTTGGACCCTACTCCAAGAAGTTTCCGGGGTGGTCACGAGGGTGGAGGGCGCGCCCCCCTGGGCGCGCCCCCTGCCTCGTGGGCCCCTTGGAGCTCCACCGACGTTCTCCTTTCACCCATATTTACCGTCATACCCTAAAACTTCCAGAATAGAAGATAGTTCGGGAGTTCCGCCGCCGCAAGCCTCCAGAACCACGAAAAACCAATCGGAACCCCTTTCCGGTACCCTGCCGGAGGGGGGGATCCATCTCCGGTGGCCATCTTCATCATCCCGGTGCTATCCATGACGAGGAGGGAGTAGTTCACTCTTGGGGCTGAGGGTATGTACCAGTAGCTATGTGTTTGATCTCTCTCTCTCTCTCTCTCGTGTTCTCTCTCGTTTTCCATCTATGGCACGATCTTGATGTATCCCGAGCTTTGCTATTGTAGTTGGATCTTATGTTTCTTCTCCCCCTCTACTCTCTTGTGATGAATTGAGTTTCCCCTTTGAAGTTATCTTATCGGATTGAGTCTTTTATGAACACTTGATGTATGTCTTGCCGTGCTTATCTGTGGTGACAATGGGATATCACGTGCCACTTGATGTATGTTTTGGTGACCAACTTGCGGGTTCCGCCCATGAACCTATGCATAGGGGTTGGCACACGTTCTTGTTTCTCCGGTAGAAACTTTGGGGCACTATTTGAAGTACTTTTATGTTGGTTGGATAAATCTGAGATTGTGTGATGCATATCGTATAATCATGCCCACGGATACTTGAGGTGACAATGGAGTATCTAGGTGACATTACGGTTTTGGTTGATTTGTATCTTAAGGTGTTATTCTAGTAAAAACTCTAGGATTGTTTGTGACACTTATAGGAATAGCCCAACGGATTGATTTGAAAGAATAACTTTGAGGTGGTTTCGTACCCTACCATAATCTCTACGTTTGTTCTCCGCTATTAGTGGCTTCGGAGTGACTCTTTGTTGCATGTTGAGGGCTCGTTATATGATCTATCTATGTTATTATTGTTGAGAGAACTTGCACTAGTGAAAGTATGAACCCTAGGCCTTGTTTCCTATCATTGCAATACCGTTTACGCTCACTTTTATCATTAGTTACCTTGCTGTTTTTATATTTTCGGATTAAAAATACCTTTATCTACCATCCATATTGCACTTCTATCACCATCTCTTCGCCGAACTAGTGCACCTATACAATTTACCATTGTATTGGGTGTGTTGGGGACACAAGAGACTCTTTGTTATTTGGTTGCAGGGTTGCTTGAGAGAGACCATCTTCATCCTATGCCTCCTACGGATTGAAACCTTAGGTCATCCACTTGAGGGAAATTTGCTACTGTCCTACAAACCTCTGCACTTGGAGGCCCAACAACGTCTACAAGAAGAAGGTTGCGTAGTAGACATCAAGCTCTTTTCTGGCGCCGTTGCCGGGGAGGTGAGTGCTTGAAGGTATATCTTTAGATCTTGCAATCGAGTCTTTTATTTTCTTGTTTTATCACTAGTTTAGTTTATAAAAGAAAATTACAAAAAATGGAATTAAGTTTGTCTCATACGCTTCACCTTTTTAATATCTTTCGTGAGTATGATGGAAAGGAAAATTGTGCTCAAGTGTTAGAAGAAGAAATCTATAAAATGTTTGGCACTAAATATTTGAGTGATGAGCATGATTGCAATGTTGTTAGTATGAATTCCTTGAATATCCATGATGCTAATGATATGCAAAGCCACAAGCTTGGGGAAGCTATGTTTGATGAAGATGATATTTTTTGTCCCCCAAGTTTTGATGAGCAAATTTATTATGATGAAAGCATGCCTCCTATCTATGATGATTATTGTGATGACACGTATTCTTTAAATAATAATGATAACCATGAAACTTGTCATCTTGATCTTAATTTTCAATCACATGATAGTTATTTTGTTGAGTTTGCTCCCACTATTATTCATGAGAAGAAATTTGCTTATGTGGAGAGTAATAAAATTTCTATGCTTGTAGATCATGAAAAGAATGATTTAGGTGCTGGTTATATTGTTGAATTCATTCATGATGCTACTGAAAATTATTATGAGGGAGGAACATATGCTTGTAGGAATTGCAATAATATCAAGTTTCCTCTCTATGTGCTTAAAATTTCAAAGTTATGCTTGTTTTGCCCTCCTATGCTAGTTGATTATTGTTCCCATAAATTGTTTTCTCACAAAATCCCTATGCATAGGAAGTATGTTAGACTTAAATGTGCTAGTCATATTCTTTATGATGCTCTCTTTATGTTTCAATTCTTATCTTTTATGTGAGCATCATTGAAATCATCATGCCTAGCTAGGGGCGTTAAACGATAGCGCTTGTTGGGAGGCAACCCAATTTTATTTTAGCTCGTTGCTTTTTGTTCCTGTTTAATAATAAATAATCCATCTAGCCTATATTTAGATGTGGTTTTATGTGTTTAATTAGTGTTTGTGCCAAGTAGAACCGTTGGGAATACTTGGGGAAAGTCTTTGCGATCATGCTGTAAAAAACAGAAACTTTAGCGCTCACCAGAATTGCTGCCATTTTTATTTGGAGAGTGATATTTAGTTAATTCTTTTTGCATATGATTAATAGATAAATTACTCAGGTCCATTAACTTATTTGAGAATTTTATGAGTTCCAGAAGTATACGTTTGATCCAGATTACTACAGACTGTTCTGTTTTTGACAGATTCTGTTTTTCATATGTTGTTTACTTATTTTGATGAATCTATGGCTAGTAAAATAGTTTATAAACCATATAGAAGTTGGAATACACTAGGTATAACACCAATATAAATAAAGAATGAGTTCATTACAGTACCTTGAAGTTGTGATTTATTTTCTTATACTAACGGAGCTTACGAGTTTTCTGTTAAGTTTTGTGTTGTGAAGTTTTCAAGTTTTGGGTAAAGATTCGATGGACTATGGAATAAGGAGTGGCAAGAGCCAAACTTGGGGATGCCCAAGGCACCCCAAGGTAATATTCAAGGACAACCAAGAGCCTAAGCTTGGGGATGCCCCGGAAGGCATCCCCTCTTTCGTCTTCGTTCATCGGTAACTTTACTTGGAGCTATATTTTTATTCACCACATGATATGTGTTTTGCTTGGAGCGTCATGTAATTTTATTTTGTTTTGCTTGCTGTTTGGATAAAATACAAAGATCTGAAATTATTAAATGGGATAGTCTTCACATAGTTACATAATTAGTCGACTACTCATTAATCTTCACTTATATCTTTTGGAGTAGTTTGTTGTTTGCTCTAGTGCTTCGCTTATACCTTTTAGAGCATGGTGGTAGTTTTATTTTTAAGAAATAGATGAACTCTCATGTTTCACATAGATTATTTTGAGATTCATTAATAGCATGGTAATTCGCTTAATGTTAATATACTTGGTATTCAAGATATGTGAAACTTTCTTTTAAGTGCGTTGAATACTAAGATAAGTTTGATGCTTGATAATTGTTTTGAGATATGGAGGTGATAATATTAGAGTCATGCTAGTTGAGTAGTTGTGAATTTAAAGAATACTTGTGTTGAAGTTTGTGATTCACGTATCATGCACGTATGGTGAACCGTTATGTGATGAACTCGGAGCATGATTTATTTATTGATTGTCTTCCTTATGAGTGGCGGTCGGGGACGAGCGATGGTCTTTTCCTACCAATCTATCCCCCTAGGAGCATGCGCGTAATACTTTGCTTTGATAACTTGTAGATTTTTGCAATAAGTATATGAGTTCTTTATGACTAATGTTGAGTCCATGGATTATACGCACTTTTTCCCATCCTTCCACTATTGCTAGCCTCTCTAATACCGCGCACCTTTCGCCGGTATCATACACCCACCATATACCTTCCTCAAAACAGCCACCATACCTACCTATTATGGCATTTCCATAGCCATTCCGAGATATATTGCCATGCAACTTTCCACCGTTCCGTTCATTATGACACGCTCCATCATTGTCATATTGCTAGCATGATCATGTAGTTGACATCGTATTTGTGGCAAAGCCACCGTTCATAATTCTTTCATACATGTCACTCATGAGTCATTGCATATCCCGGTACACCGCCGGAGGCATTCATATAGAGTCATATTTTGTTCTAAGTATCGAGTTGTAATTGTTGAGTTGTAAGAAAAATAAAAGTGTGATGATCATCATTATTAGAGCATTGTCCCAAGTGAGGAAAGGATGATGGAGACTATGATTCCCCCACAAGTCGGGATGAGACTCCGGACGAAAAATAAAAAACAGAGAAAAAAAGAGGTCATAAAAAAGAGAGAAAAGGCCCAAACAAAAAATAAAAAAGTAAAAAAATGAGAGAAAAAGAGAGAAGGGACAATGCTACTGTCCTTTTACCACACTTGTGCTTCAAAGTAGCACCATGATCTTCATGATAGAGAGTCTCTCATTTTGTCACTTTCATATACTAGTGGGAATTTTTTATTATAGAACTTGGCTTGTATATTCCAATGATGGGCTTCCTCAAAATGCCCTAGGTCTTCTTGAGCAAGCGAGTTGGATGCACACCCACTTAGTTTCTTTTGTTGAGCTTTCACATACTTATAGCTCTAGTGCATCAGTTGCATGGCAATCCCTACTCACTCACATTGATATCTATTGATGGGCATCTTCATAGCCCGTTGATACGCCTAGTTGATGTGAGACTATCTTCCCTCTTTTTGTCTTCTCCACAACCACCATTCTATTCCACATATAGTGTTATATCCATGGCTCACGCTCATGTATTGCGTGAAGATTGAAAAAGTTTTGAAAATGTTAAAGTATGAAACAATTGCTTGGCTTGTCATCGGGGTTGTGCATGATTTAAATATTTTGTGTGAGGAAGATGGAGCATAGCCAGACTATATGATTTTGTAGGGATAACTTTCTTTGGCCATGTTATTTTGAGAAGACATGATTACTTTGTTAGTATGCTTGAAGTATTATCATTTTTTATGTCAATATGAACTTTTGTCTTGAACCTTTCGGATCTGAATATTCATAACATGATTAAGAAGATTTACATTGAAATTATGCCAAAGTATCACTCCGCATCAAAAATTCTCTTTTTATCATTTACCTACTCGAGGACGAGCAGGAATTAAGCTTGGGGATGCCTGATACGTCTCCAACGTATCTATGATTTTTGATTGCTCCATGCTACTTTATCTACTGTTTTGGACTATATTGGGCTTTATTTTCCACTTTTATATTATTTTTGGGACTAACCTATTAACCGGAGGCCCAGCCCAGAATTGCTGTTTTTTTGCCTATTTCAGTATTTCGAGGAATATCAAACGGAGTCCAAACGGAATGAAACCTTTGAGAACGTGATCTTCTCACCGAACGTGATCCAGGAGACTTGGACCCTACTCCAAGAAGTTTCCGGGGAGGTCACGAGGGTGGAGGCCCCCCCCTGGGCGTGCCCCCTGCCTCGTGGGCCCCTCGGAGCTCCACCAACGTTCTCCTTTCACCCATATATACCGTCGTACCCTAAAACTTCCAGAATAGAAGATAGTTCGGGAGTTCCGCCGCCGCAAGCCTCCAGAACCACGAAAAACCAATCGGAACCCCTTTCCGGTACCCTACCGGAGGGGGGATCCATCTCCGATGGCCATCTTCATCATCCCGGCGCTATCCATGACGAGGAGGGAGTAGTTCACCCTCGGGGCTGAGGGTATGTACCAGTAGCTACGTGTTTGATCTCTCTCTCGTTTTCCATCTATGGCACGATCTTGATGTATCCCGAGCTTTGCTATTGTAGTTGGATCTTATGTTTCTTCTCCCCCTCTACTCTCTTGTGATGAATTGAGTTTCCCCTTTGAAGTTATCTTATTGGATTGAGCCTTTTATGAACACTTGATGTATGTCTTGCCGTGCTTATCTGTGGTGACAATGGGATATCACGTGCCACTTGATGTATGTTTTGGTGACCAACTTGCGGGTTCCGCCCATGTACCTATGCATAGGGCTTGGCACACGTTCTTGTTTCTCCGGTAGAAACTTTGGGGCACTATTTGAAGTACTTTTATGTTGGTTGGATAAATCTGAGATTGTGTGATGCATATCGTATAATCATGCCCACGGATACTTGAGGTGACAATGGAGTATCTAGGTGACATTAGGGTTTTGGTTGATTTGTATCTTAAGGTGTTATTCTAGTAAAAACTCCAGGGTTGTTTGTGACACTTATAGGAATAGCCCAACGGATTGATTTGAAAGAATAACTTTGAGGTGGTTTCGTACCCTACCATAATCTCTACGTTTGTTCTCCGCTATTAGTGGCTTCGGAGTGACTCTTTGTTGCATGTTGAGGGCTCGTTATATGATCTATCTATGTTATTATTGTTGAGAGAACTTGCACTAGTGAAAGTATGAACCCTAGGCCTTGTTTCCTATCATTGCAATACCATTTACGTTCACTTTTATCATTAGTTACCTTGCTGTTTTTATATTTTCAGATTACAAATACCTTTATCTACCATCCATATTGCACTTGTATCACCATCTCTTAGCCGAACTAGTGCACCTATACAATTTACCATTGTATTGGGTGTGTTGGGGACACAAGAGACTCTTTGTTATTTGGTTGCAGGGTTGCTTGAGAGAGACCATCTTCATCCTATGCCTCCTACGGATTGATAAACCTTAGGTCATCCACTTGAGGGAAATTTGCTACTGTCCTACAAACCTCTGCACTTGGAGGCCCAACAACGTCTACAAGAAGAAGGTTGCGTAGTAGACATCAGTTATCGACCCCTCTAGGGCTAGTACTCTATTTGAATCTGTCTATGGGAACTGTTGCTACTTTTGTGTGCCCGTGAATCATGTGAGAACCATCGTAATTGTTGCCGAAATAGATGCGTCCTCACTAGTTTTTTCATGAATATGGCATGGTAAGACATAAGTTGTCACAGTTTATCATACTAGCAGTGTGTGTTTTGATGAAATAGAGCACTCGTTCGAGAACCGTGCACCGACATATACATAAGTACTTGTAAACACTGTTGGTGCTACCCCACTTGTAAGCAGTTGTGCAAAACACGGCACATTGGCTCAACTCGCTTCAACACTAGGCTATCGACCAGCTAACAATCAACAATCTGCTGTCTGACATATAAGCAACTATGTATCTTGTTACAGTGGTTCATGAAGTTAATTGAGGCCACAATGTAATAAATTCCAAACGTTCACACGCTAATCCAGCGCTCATGTGGAACACTCACATTAAACTCGTCTTCATAAAAAACTTGAAAAGCATAAGTTAAGCAATTTTATACATCTCAATGATTCATAGAACATAACAAACATATACTAGTTCACAACAAAAGACAAAGTTGTGAGAAGGTTTGCAAATCAGGAAAAAAAACAAGTAAGGCTTCTCTCTGAGCAAAGGGCCTCCCGACAGGCTTAAATTTCCTGGAGTTCACTCTGGTTTTTTCTTGTTGCCACCATTCAGGGTTAGGTTCTCTCATTCCAGAATAACCAATTATAACTGTGGTCTCAGCTGGAATGCTGAACTGAACCATGCAGTGTACTGACCAGCTGAAAGTCTTGTGCATTCCACTAAATTTAAGCACCGCTATTTGCAGAAATAAGCAGACCACAATGCCTCTTGTCCGCGCACCTGTCCAAAAAACCGCCGTGCAGCCGTGCCAGCTAGTCCTTGGTCCATGGATGAACTGGTAGAAAGTGCATTCCGGACTAGGATGCAGTTGTTTTCGCTCATCCCTGCACTGCAATCAGGAAGTAAAACATATGAATCAGCTTCTTTTAGATTGCGTTGGTCATTCTACCTTAGTTACTACCAATGTAGGGATACCTTGAAGACGGGAGGTTAGACGACGGGAATGAGGGATAGCCATCTCATTTTGCGCAGTTGTACTAAAACTGATGTGTGTGCTTTTGATTGCGCGGATAGAAACGATGCGGAGACCGACATCCCGAAACGATATGGAGACAGACATCCCTGTTTGCGCAAATACAAAATACGGTTATTTAAACAGTGACAGATATTACTACTTTCCCCCGTTTCCTCTTAGAACCAAGCCCTAGATTCATGCTACAGCTTTCCCACTTTCTTCCCTGTTTGAACCAACGCTTTAAGTCGACTATATGAACTAGCTTTACTCCTAATAATAGTAGAAGTCTAGGTGGCTTTGGAACAGCGGAAGGAAGTAGAAAAGGATCCACACGAAGGGAGCTGGGGCCGTAGAGTAAGGCAGGTTTCGAAGGAATATATACCTGAGGGTCGTCGGCATGTGGCAAAGACAGCGTCGGGAGGCCGCATCTTGGCCACAATACCGCAGGGAGGAAGAAGGGGTCGGAGGCCCTCCCGAGCCGGCGCTCTCTCGGAGAGAACGGCACGGCCGCCGATCGGGACACGCGGGCAGCCGTTGGTCTCCTCCCTCACCGCCGACGACGGCGTGAACGATGCACCTACACCCCTGCCCCGGTCGAGGTTGTCTGGCCAGATTTTTGACCAGCCGTGAGCTGAGGAGAGTGTGGCCACCTATGTGTTGCTTAGATCTGGAGAGCATGAGAGAGTGAACGAGAGGAACCCTAGTAAAGCAAGCGCTAAGGCTCCTGCTTTTATATATAGTGGAGTGATTTTGTTGTACCAGCTTCAAAAAAATGCGCTCCTACGTGTACCCGCGAGTGGGTGTGAGAGAACTAGTGCATGCGTGCACCGCTTCTCTTCGTGAGAGTACAATATACTATGCCCAAAGAACGTTCGCCGCAAGAGTAATAGTGTAAGTGTGTAACGTGTGAGCTAAAATAAAATGTGTGCGCCATCTTTTGTTTTTTAGAAGTTCTGAGGGTAGGGTGTGAAGAGCACATATGTGCGTGACGTCTACCTGTAGATAGACGGTGGGTGCGACGTGCGAGTCTGCGAGAGGACTCGGGAGAGTCGTGACTCGTGAGGGTGCGTGTGCGTGAGAGACAGGGGGGCACGTATCAATGCAATGCATGTGTCCGTAAATCAGTATCCGACAAACATTCGCCACAAGCCTTTTAATGACGAACGCCGTAAGAACCGTTAGATCGGCATCCGACAGTGTCAGTTTTTCCATGTCATTTAACAGAACAGCCAGTCCTCCTACACACAAATCTTCCACGTGAGTGTTAGCAACTACCGTATGCTCCCTCCATTCCGAAATGCAGTGCATATAGCTTTATTGAAAATTCAAACCTCGCAAACTTCTACCGAGTTTTCGTGTACCAAATTGCACATCTGGAATACCATGTATATATCATTTCATTCATCTTCGAGAGGTAACTATAAAGATGGGTGAGGAGTCTACAAAGGAAGACCATCGTATCACCCGCAGCAATTTCAAGCATCCTTTAGTGTCGAGGAATATCATAGGAACTCTATATGATATGATTTTTATAGGATTTTTTCCTTTAAAGCCAATTGGTTCATAGGAATAGATTCATATACTCCACATTTCAAAGGAAATAAACATGATATCATTTCTATAGCTTTAGAGCCACTTGGTTCATATGAATGGATTCCTATACTCCCTTAATTTCAAAGGAAAAAAAACATTAGCGTATATTCAATAGAAAAGTTCCTATGATATGAACCAAATTACATCTCTTTTCTAATCCCTCCTCATAGGAATTGAGATACATGTCATCTCTATATTCAATAGAAAAGCTCCTATGATGTGAACCAAATGACATCTCTTTTCCAATCCCTACTCATAGGAATTGAGATGCTCCATGTCATCTCTTTCCCTACAACTTCCATGTATACATCTTCTATTCCTAAATAGATAGTACAACCCACTAGTATCATTTTTTCCAAAACATGCAACTATGGCACAAGAACTATATAGTGTGCCAATAACTTTGAGGTAACGCCACCGCTCACTATTCATCCACCCCCCCCCCCCGCAACACTCACTGTTCATCCCAGAGGCAGCATCAATCGGCTTCAGTTAGCAGCAGTAGCGAAGGAATCGCTCGATTGGGTTCAGTTAACAGCCATCGATCGATCGCTCGGGTTCAGTAACGCGTAGCTTGCAGTGCAATCACTCGGGTTCAGTTAGAGCCCAACGCCTCGCTCGGGTTCAGTTAGAGCCAACGCATCGCACACACGCGCGTACGTGTACGAGAGAAACGCGCATCGCTCGGCCCCCGACCTCCCACCGTAACCGGGAACACCCCGAAATTTTCCTCCCCCTCGCTTCTACCATGGTTTTTTCCGTCATGGACGGCCCAAAGAATGTCATGCAGCTGCGTCTCTGGCCCGCCCAAGACGAAAAGCCCATTTTCTATCATGATTTTTTGTCATAGAAGTAGGAGCCCACCACATCTATGATGATACCGGGTTTTGTCACAATTATCGTCATAGAAGTGTCATATGTATGACAGCAAGAAAATCGTTCGGCCCAAAATGTCACGGATGTGTCTGTTTTTGTAGTGGGAGCTCATCGCCGTTTTGGATTATGGAAAGTATCAACATGTCGAGAAGGTGCGCAAGAAGTCTAGGCCATGGTGAAAATGCGGTACACCAGACTTGATCCGGACCATATGGCCTGGGTCGGACCTTGGGGACCCGACGGACAAGAAATTCCGGTTAACTTGGTGTATGACCAAGTAAAGATAGCCGCCAAGTTTTCGCAATAGGACTATAAACTAGATAGTCTTTTAGATGGCATAGAAGAAGAGTAAATGTTGGCTCCATGTAATAATGTACTTCTGTCACCAAACGTATCTCCTGCCAAATTTGTAAAACGATTGCCATGGCAGACCTTTCTGCTTTAACCGCCAAAACCCAATGGTTGGGGCGTTTCCGAATACTATACTGATGGCAAACACCGAAGTATGTTCGGAAACCCGGCAGTCCGGTCATAGTTGCTTGAACAGACAAGTTGTATTCGGGAATTTATGTTATATTACTTTGTATCGTAAGAAACATCTTTCAGGGAGAATAGTTTCGTTAAGGGTTCCTCTCACTGGGTTAGCATGTGCGTTTGAACATGCCAATGTGTGATGCTAAAGAATCACATTGAACTGTATATTTGAGGGGCTTATATTGCAGCGAGTGCAGTTCATCGCTTGTTCGCCGCACTTATTCTCTTAAGAACGCTAGCTTTCGGCTTCACCCGTCTGAGGTACATGTCCAGATAACCCGGTTGTGTAACAATCACAGAGGTGCTCCCTTTATGCCCTAGCCGAACAAGCGGGAACGTAGGGCATAAGCATAGGAGCCAGGCAACCCATCTTGGAAAAAACTTAAGTCATAGTGGTGCATATAATGACGTAGAAAGGACATATATGAGCAGACGACACATATATATAATGAGCTGGAAAAATAATAAGCTTCTATTGAAAGAAGCCCACAGTTATGGTGGGGTGTGTACATTTAAAGATGTATACCCCTTGAGTGTGCGGCTTACCCGAACACGCGCTAGAAATCGTATGAAAACAAAGAAAAAATAAAAACCGAAAAAGGAGAGAGATAAAAAGGAAAATGAACAAAGATATGTGTCCGGCTTTAGGCGAAGAATCTTTGGAGCCGAGTAGCGTTCCACGGGTTAGGCTCTAAGCGGTTATCTGATGCATTGCGAAAGCGATAGGCTCCTCCAGTGAGAACTTCATCTATAATGACGGGACCCTCCCATTTAGGCTTGAGCTTGTCTTTTTTCTTCTTTGGTAGGTGTAGAACGAGTTCACCGACATTGTAAGCCTTTGCCCACACTTCTCTGCTTTGATATCTTCAAGCCTGTTGTTGGTAGAATGCGAAACAGGCCTTTGCAGCATCGCGCTCCTCCTCCAGGCCGTCTAGATCATCCTGTCGATCGAGCTCGGCTTCTCTTTCTTCATACATGCGCACTTGAGGTGAGTCATGAATAATGTCACAGGGCAGGACTGCCTCTGCGCCGTACACCATGAAAAAGGGTGTGTACCTGGTTCTGCGATTGGGCATGGTCTGCAGCCCCCAGGGTACGGAATCGAGTTCCTCAACCCAGTGCTTGTCTGATTCTCGTAGGGATTGCACTAGTTTGGGTTTGATGCCGCTCATTATCAGGCCGTTAGCCCGTTAGACCTGACCGTTTGTTTGAGGGTGATATACGGAGGCGTAGTCGAGCTTAATGCCCAGGTTAGCACACCAAGTTTTCACCTTGTCGGTCATAAAGTTAGCGCCATTGTCAGTAATAATGTTGTGCGGGACACCATAACGGTGTACGACACTGGATATGAAGTCTATCACCAGTCCGACTTCAGCCGTTTTTACTGGTTTGGTCTCTATCCATGTAGTGAATTTGTCAACCATAACCAGCAAATGTTTCTTTTTATGGCTTCCCCCTTTAAGGGGTCTGACCATGTCTAGCCCCCAGACCGCGAAAGGCCGAGTAATGGGGATTGTTCGTAGGGCAGTGGGCGGCATATGGCTTTGGTTGGCGAAAAGTTGGCATCCAACACGGCGTTGTACGAGGTCCTGTGCATCTGCTCGGGCCATAGGCCAGAAAAAACCTCTACGGAATTCCTTACTTACAAGGGCCTGAGCTGCAGCATGATGGCCGCCGAGACCAGCATGTATTTCGGCCAAGAGCCGTCATCCCTCTTCTTCGGAGATACATCTTTGTAGAACTCGGGTAGTACTTTTCTTGTATAGCTCTCCTTCTTGAACCTTGTAGGATTTCGAGCGCTGCACGATACAGCGAGCCTCATTCTGGTCGTCAGGGAGCTCCTTCCTATTAAGGTAGGACAGGAAAGGTTCAGTCCACGAGGCGATGACAGCCATAATTTCATGGGCTGAGGGTGTCACTCCGGTGCTCGAGCCCCCAATGATATCCGAATTGTGTTCGGCATCTGGGGGTATGGTTGGTTCCGGACTAGATTTACCGCTCTCGTCCTTTCATACCACAGATGGCTTGAAGAGACTTTCCACAAAGGTGTTAGGCGGGACGGGGTCGCGTCTAGCGCCCATTCGAGCAAGGATGTCCGCTGCCTAGTTACTGTCCCGAGCGACGTGGTGAAACTCAAGCCCCTCAAACCGAGCTGATAATTTGAGGACGGCACCGCGGTAAGCTGCCATCTTTGGATCTTTTGCATCAAATTCTCCATTTATTTGGGATATTGCAAGGTTCGAATCCCCGCGCACCTTGAGGCGTTGTATGCCCATGGACACGGCCATCCGGAGACCATGCAGGAGGGCCTCGTATTCGGCTGCATTGTTAGAGTCGGTATACAGGACTTGTAATACATAACGGATCATGTCACCTATAGGGGATGTCAGGACGACACCAGCCCCCAGTCCGGCTAACATTTTAGAGTCGTCGAAGTGCATCACCCATTTGGAGTATGTGTCGTACTCTTTAGGGAGTTCGGCCTCTGTCCACTCGGCGACAAAGTCAGCCAACACCTGAGATTTAATAGCTCGGCATGGTTTGTATGTTATTTCAAATGGTAGGAGCTCGATGGCCCATTTGGCAATCCGGCCGGTGGCGTCCCGGTTCTTTATGATATCATTAAGTGGTACCTCTGAAGCCACCATGATTGAACACTCTTGAAAGTAGTGTCGCAGTTTTCGGGATGCCATAAAGACCGCATATGCTATTTTTTGATAGTGTGGGTACCAGGATTTGCATGGCATAAGGACCGCCGGTACATAGTATACTGGTTTTTGGAGTCGGAGTTTGTGTCCCTCTTCTTCTCGTTCAATGACGAGCACCGCGCTCACCACTTCGTGGGTTCCGGATATGGTAAAGCAACATGGGTTCACCGACGTTTGGTGCAGTGAGGATTGGGTTGCTTGCCAGCAGAATTTTTATTTCCTCCAATCCGGCTGTTGCCGCATCCGTCCATGCAATGGTCGGTGTGCCGAAGTAGGTGATAGAGTGGCGGTGCCTTTTCTCCCAATCTAGAGATGAAGCGGCTTAGAGCTGCAATGCAGCCTGCTAATTTTTGGATCTGTTTTAGGTCTGTTGGGATTGCTAATTGCGACAGGGCTCGGATTTTGGCTGGGTTCGCTTCAAACCCTCTATTGGAGACGATGAACCCGAGCAGCTTTCCGGCTGGAACGCCGAAAACGCACTTATCCCGATTGAGCCGTATGTCATATGCTCGGACGTTGTCGAATGTGAGACGTAAGTCGTCTACCAAGGATTCGACATGTTTCATTTTAATGACTACATCATCTACATATGCCTTGACTGTCTTGCCGATTTGCTTTTCCAGGCATGTTTGAATCATGCGTTGGTAACTGGCGCCGGCGTTTTTGAGTCCGAAGGGCATGGTGTTAAAGCAGAAAGGCCCATACGGGGTGATGAATGCCGTTGCGGCCTGGTCAGATTCCTTCATCTTAATTTGATGGTATCCGGAGTATGCGTCGAGGAAACATAGTGAATCGTGTCCTATGGTTGCATCAATGATCTGGTCAATGCAGGGCAACAGGAAGGGGTCCTTAGGGCATGCCTTATTAAGGTCTTTGAAATCGACACAGAGGCGCCAGGATTTATCTTCTTTGGCACCATGACCAGGTTTGCTAGCCAGTCGGGATGTTTGATCTCCCTGATGAATCCGGCTTCGAGTAGTTTGGCCAGCTCCTCCCCCATAGCTTGTCGTTTGGGTTCAGAAAATCGCCGCAGTGTTTGCTTGACTGGTTTGAATCCCTTTACTATGTTTAGGCTGTGTTCGGCCAGTCTATGTGGGATTTCTGGCATATCAGATGGGAGTCAGGCAAAAATGTCCCAATTCTCGCGCAGGAACACACGTAATGCAGTGTCGACCATCGAATCCAGTTGTGCCCATATAGAAGCCGTCTTCTTGGGGTCTGTCGGGTGAACTTGAAATTTGATTATTTCGTCTGTCGGCTTTGAAAGAAGTGGGCCTCTTATCGAGGATTACATCATCTCTATCCACTATGGAACGCAAAGTGGTTAGCTCCTTGGCTGCAAGGGCTTCGGATAGTGCCTCGAGGGCCAACGATGCGGTTTTGTTTTCGGCCCGGAGTGCTATGTCCGGATCACTGGCAATAGTTATAACACCGTTGGGACCGGGCATTTTGAGCTTCATGTACCTGCAGTGGGTATGGCTTCAAAGCACGTGAATGCATCTCGCCCCAATAGGGCGTGGTATTCGCTGTTGAAAGGTGCCACCTGGAAGAGCAACTCTTCGGACATGTAGTTCTCCCGAGTGCCGAATACCACATCGAGTTTTATTTTGCACGAGCATCACACTTCTCGACTGGGGATGATTCCTCAAAGGTTGTACTGCTTTGCTTGATGCGGCTCATGTCCATCTGCATTTTATTGAGCGTGTCCTCATAGATGAGGTTCAGTCCGCTACCGCCATCCATGAGTACTTTGGTGAGACAAAAGCCGTCCACAATGGGGTTTAAGACCAGAGCGGCTGGTGCTCGGATTGATCGAGCCCTTGGTTCATCGCTGGCGTTGAAAGTTATCGTTGTATCGTTCCAAGGGTTTATTGTGGTTACTTGGTTGACTTCGGCGAGGTCGCGGAGCGCCCTTTTGCGCCGATTTTTTGAATAAAAGGTCTCGAAGACCATAAATACGTTGAGATCGTCACTCTCCGAGGAGTGTTTCTCTATGGTGGTTTTGGTGAGGATAGCTTCACCGCTCTTAGCAACCTGCCGGAGTACCCAACATGCCCGAAGGCTATGTGTCGACTCAGTATTCGGCGTCGTGTGTATCTGGCAGGGCTTGTTGAGCCATTCATCAAGGACAGTTCTGCTTCCTGTGAAAGGTTTGATTTTCTTGTCCATAGGATGATGATCAGGTGCTCCGAGAGGATGCACAGGTTTTGCCTATCCGGTGAGTGGCTTAAAGGCGGGTGGTTCCCACCGAGCTGTCTGGGCTTTCCAGGCGCTTTCCATTGCGCAATACTTGTGGACTATGTGTGCCAAATCTGCAAAGTGCGGTATGCGACGGCATTTGAGGGCATTGAGGATCCCTTCATCCGTATAGTTGTGGCAAAATATGGAGATCGCGTCATTGTCGCAGCCTAAAAGTGATGGACTGTTTTTAACAAGGAGGAATCTGGCCTAAAAGTGATGGACTGTTTCCTCAGGTTGCTGCCGCACATGCATTAGGCCGCATATGTCCGGAGGACTGGAATTTCTTGGGGAATATTGTTTGCGGTGGGTGGGCGAGCTTGAGTTTGAACCCTGTCCCACTTTGGGATCTGGAGTTTGAAGAATTTCCGAGGTCACAAGCCCGGGATCCGGAGTGCCCTGGGAGTTTTCAGGTTCAACGCCTGATTCTATGTTCGGAGGACAAAGGGTCTCTTCCTGAAGATGGATGTCCGGCTCGCGGGGCTCGGAAATCCGGACATAGTTTGTTCTCGGCGTAGGCGGAGAGGTATTCTCGGCTTGTTCCTCCACAACCGCTACCAGATGGGTGATCTTCGGGGACTTGATTTCCCTCTGATCGTGTTTAAGCCCAATCCGATCGTAGTCAGTGGCGACTCCCACGGCGGCGATGCGATCTAGCAGCTCGTTTACAGACGAGACCTCTGCCGGATCCATCTTGTCGGAGAGCTCGAGGCCGATGCGGAGATTGTGTTTGGCAATTTAGGGGCCGCCTTTGGCTTAATGGCTGAGCGGGCGCCCATAGTAAAACTGCCAAGCTGGAGGATCTGCCCTGGAGCCAGGGCTCCTCTAGAGGTGATTTTGTCGTTGATGACCAGACGAGCCATCGACCCTTGTACTAACGGCACAGAGGAACTCTCAATGAAAGCACCAATGTCGGTGTCAAAACCGGTCGATCTCAAGTAGGGGGTCCTGAACTGTGCGTCTGAGGATCGAAGGTAACAGGAGGCAAGGGACACGATGTTTACCCAGGTTCGGGCTCTCTTAATAGAGGTAATACCCTACTTCCTGCTCGATTGACTTTGATGAGTATAGGTTTACAAGAGTTGATCTACCTCGAGATCGTAATGGCTAAACCCTAGATGTCTAGCCTTTATGATTTGCGATAGCCTCTACAGACTAAACCCTCCGGTTTATATAAACACCGGAGGGGGCTAGGTTTGTACAAAGTTGGTTTATAGAGGAAGGAAACTATATGCCGGGACGCCAATCTTGCCTTCCACGCAAAGGAGAGTCCCATCCAGACACGGGGAAAGCCTTCTATCTTATATCTTCACGGCCCATCAGTCCGGCCCATGTCACATAGCCCGGACGCCCGAGGACCCGCTAATCTAGGACTCCCTAACGGGTATTTTACAATTGATGAATAAGCTCTTTATTTTGGTACTTTTGAACAGATTAATCACATGGAAGCAGCTTTGTTGATGCTGAAGTGGTTGAAATACGTGATCGAGACTACGTAGTCTCATTCTTCTATGCATGTGATATTGTGGAATGAAAAAGGTTAGTAATTTAAGTAAGGAATACGTCCATTTAACTCCCTAAGGGCATCGATGTTAGTCTATAAAATTGGGTACCTGACCCCAGAAGTATTCCATACATTCTAAATCACTCACTGGGTGGTGTAGGAGGTGGCTTTGTACAAAGTAATTTAGTACAGACTATCGAAAGCATTGTCATTTTGCCATTTGAGTTCCTTCTCACTCAGCTTTTTGACTCAACAGTCGTTTGCCGTGCGGTCCACATGGCACATGTGCAAAAACTGTTGGGGAACGTAGTAATTTCAAAAAAAATCCTACGCACACACAAGATCATGGTGATGCATAGCAACGAGAGGGGAGAGTGTGATCTACGTACCCTTGTAGATCGATAACGGAAGCGTTTGGTTGATGTAGTCATACGTCTCCATGGCCCGACCGATCAAGCACCGAAACTACGGCACCTCCGAGTTCTAGCACACGTTCAGCTCGATGACGATCCCCGGACTCCGATCCAGCAAAGTGTCGGGGAAGAGTTCCATCAGCACGACGGCGTGGTGACGATCTTGTTGTACTACTGTCGCAGGGCTTCACCTAAGCACCGCTACAATATTATCGAGGACTATGGTGGAAGGGGGCGCCGCACACGGCTAAGAATATGATCACGTGGATCAACTTGTATCTCTAGGGGTGCCCCTGCCTCCGTATATAAAGGTTCAAGAGGGGGAGGCCGGCCGGCCATCATAGGGCGCGCCAGGAGGAGTCCTACTCCCTCCGGGAGTAGGACTTCTCCCCAAATCCTAGTTGGAATAGGATTCGCGAGGTGGGAAAACAGGGAGAGAGAAGGAGGGGGGGCGCCGGCCCCCTCTCTCCTTGTCCTATTCGGACTAGGGGGGAGGGGCGCACGGCCCAGCCCATGCCGCCTCTCTTCTTCTTCCACTAAGGCCCACTAAGGCCCATATAGCTCCCGGGGGGTTCCGGTAACCTCCCGGTACTCCGGTAAAATCCCGATTTCACCCGGAACACTTCCGATATCCAAACATAGGCTTCCAATATATCAATCTTTATGTCTCGACCATTTCGAGACTCCTCGTCATGTCCGTGATCTCATCCGGGACTCCGAACAACCTTCGGTACATCAAAACGTATAAACTCATAATATAACTGTCATCGAAACCTTAAGCGTACGGACCCTACGGGTTCGAGAACCATGTAGACATGACTGAGACACGTCTCCGGTCAATAACCAATAGCGGGACCTGGATGCCCATATTGGTTCCTACATATTCTACGAAGATCTTTATCGGTCAGACCGCATAACAACATACGTTGTTCCCTTTGTCATCGGTATGTTACTTGCCCGAGATTTGATCATCGGTATCCAATACCTAGTTCAATCTCGTTACTGGCAAGTCTCTTTACTCGTTCCGTAATACATCATCCCGCAACTAAATCATTAGTTGCAATGCTTGCAAGGCTTAAGTGATGTGCATTACCGAGAGGGCCTAGAGATACCTCTCCGACGATCGGAGTGACAAATCCTAATCTCGAAATACGTCAACCCAACATGTACCTTTGGAGACACCTGTAGAGAACCTTTATAATCACCCAGATACGTTGTGACGTTTGGTAGCACACAAAGTGTTCCTCTGGCACACGGGAGTTACATAATCTCATAGTCATAGGAACATGTATAAGTCATGAAGAAAGCAATAGCAACATACTAAACGATCGGGTGCTAAGCTAACGGAATGGGTCATGTCAATCAGATCATTCTACTAATGATGTGATCCCGTTAATCAAATGAAAACTCCATTGTCCATGGTTAGGAAACATAACCATCTTTGATTAACGAGCTAGTCAAGTAGAGGCATACTAGTGACACTCTGTTTGTCTATGTATTCACACATGTATTATGTTTCCGGTTAATACAATTCTAGCATGAATAATAAACTTTTATCATGATATAAGGAAATAAATAATAACTTTATTATTGCCTCTAGGGCATATTTCCTTCAGTCTCCCACTTGCAGTAGAGTCAATAATCTAGATTACACAGTAATGATTCTAACACCCATGGAGCCTTGGTGCTGATCATGTTTTGCTCGTGGAAGAGGCTTAGTCAACGGGTCTGCTATATTCAGATCCATATGTATCTTGCAAATCTCTATGTCTCCCACCTGGACTAGATCCCGGATGGAATTGAAGCGTCTCTTGATGTGTTTGGTTCTCTTGTGAAATCTGGATTCCTTTGCCAAGGCAATTGCACCAGTATTGTAACAAAAGATTTTCATTGGACCAGATGCACTAGGTATGACACCTAGATCGGATATGAACTCCTTCATCCAAACTCCTTCGTTTGCTGCTTTCGAAGCAGCTATGTACTCCGCTTCACATGTAGATCCCGCCATGACGCTTTGTTTAGAACTGCACCAACTGACAGCTCCACCGTTTAATGTAAACACGTATCCGGTTTGCGATTTAGAATCGTTCGGATCAGTGTCAAAGCTTGCATCAACGTAACCGTTTACGATGAGATCTTTGTCACCTCCATATACGAGAAACATATCCTTAGTCCTTTTCAGGTACTTCAGGATGTTCTTGACCGTTGTCCAGTGATCCACTCCTGGATTACTTTGGTACCTCCCTGCTAGACTTATAGCAAGGCACACATCAGGTCTGGTACATAGCATTGCATACATGATAGAGCCTATGGCTGAAGCATAGGGAACATCTTTCATTTTCTCTCTATCTTCTGCAGTGGTCGGGCATTGAGTCTGACTCAACTTCACACCTTGTAACACAGGCAAGAACCCTTTCTTTGCTTGATCCATTTTGAACTTCTTCAAAATTTTGTCAAGGTATGTGCTTTGTGAAAGTCCAATTAAGCGTCTTGATCTATCTCTATAGATTTTTATGCCTAATATGTAAGCAGCTTCACCGAGGTCTTTCATTGAAAAACTCTTATTCAAGTATCCCTTTATGATATCCAGAAATTCTATATCATTTCCAATCAGTAATATGTCATCCACATTCAATATAAAAAATGCTACAGAGCTCCCACTCACTTTCTTGTAAATACAGGCTTCTCCAAAAGTCTGTATAAAACCAAATGCTTTGATCACACTATCAAAGCGTTTATTCCAACTCCGAGAGGCTTGCACCAGTCCATAAATGGATCGCTGGAGCTTGCACACTTTGTTAGCTCCCTTTGGATCGACAAAACCTTCCGGTTGCATCATATACAACTCTTCTTCCAGAAATCCATTTAGGAATGCAGTTTTGACATCCATCTGCCAAATTTCATAATCATAAAATGTGGCAATTGCTAACATGATTCGGACAGACTTAAGCATCGCTACGGGTGAGAAGGTCTCATCGTAGTCAACCCCTTGAACTTGCCGAAACCCTTTTGCGACAAGTCGAGCTTTGTAGACAGTAATATTACCGTCAGCGTCAGTCTTCTTCTTGAAGATCCATTTATTCTCAATTGCTTGCCGATCATCGGGCAAGTCAACCAAAGTCCATACTTTGTTCTCATACATGGATCCCGTCTCAGATTTCATGGCTTCAAGCCATTTTGCGGAATCTGGGCTCACCATCGCTTCTTCATAGTTCGTAGGTTCATCGTGATCTAGTAGCATGATTTCCAGAACAGGATTACCGTACCACTCTGGCGCGGATCTTACTCTGGTTGATCTACGAGGTTCAGTAGTATCTTGTTCTGAAGTTTCATGATCATTATCATTAGCTTCCTCACTAATTGGTGTAGGTGTCGCAGAAACAGGTTTCTGTGATGTACTACTTTCCAATAAGGGAGCAGGTATAGCTACCTCGTCAAGTTCTACTTTCCTCCCACTCACTTCTTTGGAGAGAAACTCCTTCTCTAGAAAGGATCCATTCTTAGCAACGAATGTCTTGCCTTTGGATCTGTGATAGAAGGTGTATCCAACAGTCTCCTGTGGGTATCCTATGAAGACACATTTCTCCGATTTGGGTTCGAGCTTATCAGGTTGAAGCTTTTTCACATAAGCATCGCAGCCCCAAACTTTAAGAAACGACAACTTTGGTTTCTTGCCAAACCATAGTTCATAAGGCGTCGTCTCAACGGATTTTGATGGTGCACTATTTAACGTGAATGCGGTCGTCTCTAAAGCATAACCCCAAAACGATAGCGGTAAATCAGTAAGAGACATCATAGATCGCACCATATCTAGTAAAGTACGATTACGACGTTCGGACACACCATTACGCTGTGGTGTTCCGGGTGGCGTGAGTTGCGAAATTATTCCGCATTGTTTCAAATGTACACCAAACTCGTAACTCAAATATTCTCCTCCACGATCTGATCGTAGAAACTTTATTTTCTTGTTACGATGATTTTCAACTTCACTCTGAAATTCTTTGAACTTTTCAAATGTTTCAGACTTATGTTTCATTAAGTAGATATACCCATATCTGCTTAAGTCATCTGTGAAGGTGAGAAAATAACGATATCCGCCACGAGCCTCAATATTCATCGGACCACATATATCTTTATGTATGATTTCCAACAAATCTGTTGCTCTCTCCATAGTACCGGAGAACGGTGTTTTAGTCATCTTGCCCATGAGGCACGGTTCGCAAGTACCAAGTGATTCATAATCAAGTGGTTCCAAAAGTCCATCAGTATGGAGTTTCTTCATGCGCTTTATACCGATATGACCTAAACGGCAGTGCCACAAATAAGTTGCACTATCATTATCAACTCTGCATCTTTTGGCTTCAACATTATGAATATGTGTGTTACTACTATCGAGATTCATCAAAAATTGACCACTCTTCAAAGGTGCATGACCATAAAAGATATTACTCATATAAATAGAACAACCATTATTCTCTGATTTAAATGAATAACCGTCTCGCATTAAACAAGATCCAGATATAATGTTCATGCTCAACGCTGGCACCAAATAACAATTATTTAGGTCTAATACTAATCCCGAAGGTAGATGTAGAGGTAGCGTGCCGACCACGATCACATCGACTTTGGAACCATTTCCTACGCGCATCGTCACCTCGTCCTTTGCCAGTGTTCACTTAATCCGTAGTCCCTGTTTCGAGTTGCAAATATTAGCAACAGAACCAGTATCAAATACCCAAGTGCTACTGCGAGCTCTAGTAAGGTACACATCAATAACATGTATATCACATATACCTTTGTTCACCTTGCCATCCTTCTTATCCACGAAATACTTGGGGCAGTTCCGCTTCTAGTGACCAGTATGCTTGCAGTAGAAGCACTCAGTTTCAGGCTTAGGTCCAGACTTGGGTTTCTTCTCTTGAGCAGCAACTTGCTTGCTGTTCTTCTTGAAGTTCCCCTTCTTCTTCCCTTTGCCCTTTTTCTTGAAACTAGTGGTCTTGTTGACCATCAACACTTGATGCTCCTTTTTGATTTCTACCTCCGCAGCTTTCAGCATTGCGAAGAGCTCGGGAATAGTCTTATTCATCCCTTGCATATTATAGTTCATCACGAAGCTCTTGTAGCTTGGTGGTAGTGATTGGAGAATTCTGTCAATGATGCAATCATCTGGAAGATTAACTCCCATCTGAATCAAGTGATTATTATACCCAGATATTTTGAGTATATGCTCACTGACAGAACTGTTCTCCTCCATCTTGCAGCTATAGAACTTATTGGAGACTTCATATCTCTCAATCCGGGCATTTGCTTGAAATATTAACTTCAACTCCTGAAACATCTCATATGCTCCATGATGTTCAAAACGTCATTGAAGTCTCGATTCTAAGCCGTAAAGCATGGCACACTGAACTATCGAGTAGTCATCAGCTTTGCTCTGCCAGACGTTCATAACATCTGGTGTTGCTCCAGCAGCAGGCCTGGCACCCAGCGGTGCTTCCAGGACGTAATTCTTCTGTGCAGCAATGAGGATAATCCTCAAGTTATGGACCTAGTCCGTGTAATTGCTACCATCATCTTTCAACTTTGCTTTCTCAAGGAACGCATTAAAATTCAATGGAACAACAGCACGGGCCATCTATCTACAGTCAAACATACATAAGCAAGATACTATCAGGTACTAAGCTCATGATAAATTTAAGTTCAATTAATCAAATTACTTAAAGAACTCCCACTTAGATAGACATCCCTCTAATCCTCTAAGTGATCACGTGATCCAAATCAACTAAACCATAACTGATCATCACGTGAAATGGAGTAGTTTTCAATGGTGAACATCGCTATGTTGATCATATCTACTATATGATTCACGCCCGATCTTTCGATCTCAGTGTTCCGAGGCCATATCTGTATATGCTAGGCTCGTCAAGTTTAACCTGAGTATTCTGCGTGTGCAAAACTGGCTTGCACCCGTTGTAGATGGACGTAGAGCTTATCACACCCGATCATCACGTGGTGTCTGGGCACGACGAACTTTGGCAACGGTGCAAACTTAGGGAGAACACTTTTATCTTGATAATTTAGTGAGAGATCATCTTATAATGCTACCGTCAATCAAAGCAAGATAAGATGCATAAAAGATAAACATCACATGCAATCAATATAAGTGATATGATATGGCCATCATCATCTTGTGCCTGTGATCTCCATCTCCGAAGCACCGTCATGATCACCATCGTCACCGGCGCGACACCTTGATCTCCATCGTAGCATTGTTGTCGTCTCGCCAATCTTATGCTTCCACGACTATCGCTACCGCTTAGTGATAAAGTAAAGCATTACAGCGCGATTGCATTGCATACAATAAAGCGACAACCATATGGCTCCTGCCAGTTGCTGATAACTCGGTTACAAAACATGATCATCTCATACAATAAAATTTAGCATCATGTCTTGACCATATCACATCACAACATGCCCTGCAAAAACAAGTTAGACGTCCTCTACTTTGTTGTTGCAAGTTTTACGTGGCTCCTACGGCTTAAGGAAGAACCAATCTTACCTACACATCAAAACCACAACGATAGTTTGTCAAGTTCGTGCTGTTTTAACCTTCGCAAGGACCGGGCGTAGCCACACTTGGTTCAACTAAAGTTGGAGAAACTGTCACCCGCAAGCCACCTATGTGCAAAGCACGTCGGGAGAACCGGTCTCGCGTAAGCGTACGCGTAATGTCGGTCCGGGCCGCTTCGTCCAACAATACCGCTGAACCAAAGTATGACATGCTGGTAAGCAGTATGACTTATGTCGCCCACAACTCACTTGTGTTCTACTCGTGCATATAACATCAACATATAAAACCTAGGCTCGGATGCCACTGTTGGGGAACGTAGTAATTTCAAAACAATTCCTACGCACACGCAAGATCATGGTGATGCATAGCAACGAGAGTGGAGAGTGTGATCTACGTACCCTTGTAGATCAACAACGGAAGCGTTTGGTTGATGTAGTCGTACGTCTCCATGGCCCGACCGATCAAGCACCGAAACTACGGCACCTCCGAGTTCTAGCACACGTTCAGCTCGATGACAATCCCCGGACTCCAATCCAGCAAAGTGTCGAGGAAGAGTTCCGTCAGCACGACGGCGTGGTCACGATCTTGATGTACTACTGTCGCAGGGCTTCGCCTAAGCACCGCTACAATATTATCGAGGACTATGGTGGAAGGGGGCGCCGCACACGGCTAAGAATATGATCACGTGGATCAACTTGTATCTCTAGGGGTGCCCCTGCCTCCGTATATAAAGGTTCAAGAGGGGGAGGCCGGCCGGCCATCATAGGGCGCGCCAGGAGGAGTCCTACTCCCTCCGGGAGTAGGACTTCTCCCCAAATCCTAGTTGGAATAGGATTCGCGAGGTGGGAAAAGAGGGAGAGAGAAGGAGGGGGCGACGGCCCCCTCTCTCCTTGTCCTCTTCGGACTAGGGGGGGGGGGGGGGCGCGGCCCAGCCCTGGCCGCCTCTCCTCTTCTTCCACTAAGGCCCACTAAGGCCCATATAGCTCCCGGGGGGTTCCGGTAACCTCCCGGTACTCCGGTAAAATCCCGATTTCACCCGGAACACTTCTGATATCCAAACATAGGCTTCCAATATATCAATCTTTATGTCTCGACCATTTCGAGACTCCTCGTCATGTCCGTGATCTCATCCGGGACTCCAAACAAACTTCGGTACATCAAAACGTATAAACTCATAATATAACTGTCATCGAAACCTTAAGCGTGCGGACCCTACGGGTTCGAGAACAATGTAGACATGACTGAGACACGTCTCCGGTCAATAACCAATAGCGGGACCTAGATGCCCATATTGGTTCCTACATATTCTACGAAGATCTTTTATCGGTCAGACCGCATAACAACATACGTTGTTCCCTTTGTCATTGGTATGTTACTTGCCCGAGATTCGATCGTCGGTATCCAATACCTAGTTCAATCTCGTTACTAGCAAGTCTCTTTACTCGTTCCGTAATACATCATCCCGCAACTAACTCATTAGTTGCAATGCTTGCAAGGCTTAAGTGATGTGCATTACCGAGAGGGCCCAGAGATACCTCTCCGACGATCGGAGTGACAAATCCTAATCTCGAAATACGTCAACCCAACATGTACCTTTGGAGACACCTGTAGAGCACCTTTATAATCACCCAGTTACGTTGTGACGTTTGGTAGCACACAAAGTGTTCCTCTGGCACACGGGAGTTACATAATCTCATGGTCATAGGAACATGTATAAGTCATGAAGAAAGCAATAGCAACATACTAAACGATCGGGTGCTAAGCTAATGGAATGGGTCATGTCAATCAGATCATTCTACTAATGATGTGATCCCGTTAATCAAATGACAACTCCTTTGTCCATGGTTAGGAAACATAACCATCTTTGATTAACGAGCTAGTCAAGTAGAGGCATACTAGTGACACTCTGTTTGTCTATGTATTCACACATGTATTATGTTTCCGGTTAATACAATTCTAGCATGAATAATAAACTTTTATCATGATATAAGGAAATAAATAATAACTTTATTATTGCCTCTAGGGCATATTTCCTTCAAAAACCACCTACAAAACTGCAACTAGGGGCGATTTAGATGGTGTTGAATACTTTTGAGAGGTCGAATACCAGGCTAGTCTATAAAATCGGGTATCTGAACCCCAAAGTATTCCATACTGTCTAAATCATTCACTGGGGTCGTTTACGAGGTGTGCTTTGCACATGCGGTCCACATGGCACATGTGCAAAAACCACCTACAAAATTGCACCTAGGGGCGATTTCGACAATGTTGAATACTTTTAAGAGGTGGAATAGCAGGCTTTATACTTGAAGAGGTTAAGTAGGCGAACCTCAATACTTGGGGAGTTAGGTAGACTTATTCACTGAAACAATTGCGGATAAGTATAGAAGTGCACCTGCTGCATAGTGATGGGACATATTTAACTCCTTGGTTTTTATTTACTCCACATATTAGGTTTATCTAAAGTCAAACTTTATACTCCATCCGTCCGAAAATACTTGTCATTAAAATGGATAAAAGGTGATGTATCTAGATGTATTTTAGTTCTAGATACATCCCTTTTTATTCATTTTGATGACAAGTATTTTCGGGCGGAGGGAGTATATACTTTCAACAAGTTTGTATAAAAATAGATTAACATATACACCACTAAATCAATACCATTAGATTCATCATTACATATATTTTCACATCATGTAAATTTGTTAATGTAAATGTTCATATTGTTTTCTATAAATTTGATCAAACTTCATAAAGTTTGATTTCAATCAAAGTTAATATGAGAAATAAATAAAAACGGATGGAGTACTAAACAGACATATAGTCTCGGACAGCAACGCCGCCGGCCGGCGGAGCTCCACAATTCCCGGGCCTGGCTGACTGGACGGTTCCAATCAATACGCAGCACTACAGTCAAACGGTGCATGCATGCATCCATACGCATGGCTGGCCATGTCAATGCACACCATGCGACGGTACCACAAGATGACCGGATGCATCGAGGGTTAATTGTGCCACAAAAGTTAAAAAATGTTTGAATACTTGAACAAATGTTCGCAAATGTGAAAAAAAATGTTTGTGTTTTCACAAATTTTTTTCTCATTTTTAAAAATTATTCACTTTTCAAAAAAAATTTGTTTCCATTTTTTTAAAAATATTCAACTTTTCATAAAAAAAATTACATTTTTATATTTAAAAAATGGTTCGCATTTTCAAATTATGTTCAGAATTTTAAAATATGCCCACGTTTCAAAATTTGTCCTCAAAATTAAAAATGTTCGCTAAAGTACTTCAGTCTGCTACAGTACCCAGGTCTCCCACTCGCTTCACTACCACGCCAATGGGCCAGTCCAGGTTTGGGGCGCACCCTACTCGAAGGGGCTGACTCCTTCACGCAACTATGCACGTGTAGAGTTGATGATTTTTGGGGCTGGCATGAAGAAACCAATGGAAAGTTCAGTGTCAGGAGTGCTTACCGTATGATATTGAGGACGAAAATCCATCGGGAAGCTTGGCTTAACGGATCTGCAGGTTCATCACATGTCCAGCATGAGAGTAAGCAGTGGAGCAGCATTTGGCATATATAAGTACCGTCTAAAGTAAGAATGTTCGTGTGGAGACTCGCGAGACAGTCAATGCCTATTGGCGAGCTCCTGCACCACCGTCATATGTCATCAGAGTTTAGCTGCAATCTCTGTGGGGCAAGAGACACCTGGAGGCATGCTCTCTTCACTTGCCCGATGTCCAGCAGTGTCTGGGCGTTGGCGCCAGAACACCTCGTCGAAATCCTGGCCCAGGAGGAATGCTCTAATGAATGCTCCAAGGACTGGTTGTTTCACATACATGAAATAATGACCAAGGAGGACTTTGTGAGGACAATTGTCACGGTGTGGGCAATATGGAGTGCGCGGCGAAAGGCGATTCATGAGGCCATTTTCCAGTCACCAGTGACAGTGAACGGCTTTATCACCAGGTTGATTTCTGAGCTGCAAGTAGCCCATACGCGGAAGACAAGGACGGCTGCCGCAAGGGCACCCAGGCCGACGCAGTGGCAGCCACCAGTGGCGAACTGTGCCAAAGTAAATGTTGACGCGGCGGTTTCTCGTCGTGGAGGCTATGGGGCAGTAGGAGCTATCAGTCGTGATGAAACAGGCAGTTTTTTGGGAGTTTCAGTGCTAGCTTTTCGACACATTGCCGACCCTACAGTGCTGGAAACCATGGCTGGGCGTGAGGCACTTGCCCTTCCAGATGATCTTTACCTAAGGCGGATCCACGTGGCCTCGGACTGCAAAGGAGTCATAGAAGATATTCAGAAGAAGAATGCTCCTGCTTATGGAGCAATCATACATGAAATCTTAGATCATTCAGAGTCTTTTGATTTTTGTAAATTTAGTCATGAATTTAGGAGCTCAAACTTTGAAGCTCACAATCTTGCAAAGCATGCACTCTCTCTTAGAGGTGGCCGCCGTGTCTGGTTAGGTCATCCCGGAGATCTTCCATCCGTCCCTGTAAACATTGTGACGACCTAATAAAGCTTTGCAAGTTTGTCTAAAAAAAACTAGGGTCAAATATTTCTCAAAAAAAAAACTAGGGTAAAATAGGAGCTTCCGTCAGACATCATCTGGAATATCACTATTCATTAACGTGCCACTGACAGCTCCAACCGTGCCAGTCACAAACACCTAAACAGATAAACCAAAACCAGTCAGAAGTTAAAGATCAGAAGTTTTCCCAAAAAAAGAAAAGGAAACGTTTAACACCGGTGCGCCGGCTTAACTTTGCGCCGGTCGCGCTGGCACGCACTCGCACACCACACGCAAAAAACTGGGCACGTGCCTAGGTGGGTCCCGGAGGGCATGCCCATTCCTTATCTCTTTGCTATACACGGCGCATCCATTTCTCCTCTTTCTATCTCCCTTTTCTTTTCTCCGCCATTAAATCTCTCAACACCGCATGGCGAGCTCGTCCCTGTCTCCGACGGTGTGACAATCTGCTGCTGCTCTGGACGGGAGACGCCGCGAGCCTGAGCCAGGCGTGGGAGCTCTGTAGCTAACCCCCTCCCCTGCCCACGATTGCAATGGGGGAGGCGGCGTTACTGCAAGGAAGACGACGAAGGCCCGCGGTTGGGGAGCAGCCGGCCGGGGATGTTTCAACCGGCGGGGGCGGCGGAGAGTGGGTGCGTGTCGTGATGATTTTTTTGCTACAACTGTCGTCCGTTTTTTCTACTGCTGACAAAAATTTTGCTACAAGGATTTTCATGGCGAGGCTACAACCACGAACGGCGGTGACGATTTTTTTGCTACATCCATCGCCAGATTTTGCTACGACGGGCGAGAATTTTTGCTACAATGATTTCATGGTGAAGCTGCAATAGGAACGGCGCGTGACGAAGTTTTGCTGCATCCATCGCCGGATTTTGCTACGACCGGTGAAGAATTTTGCTACAATCGGCATTTGTGGTCGGCGGCGGCTACAACCACGACCACCAGAGTCGCATTTTTGCTACCACCACATCGCCTTTTTGCTACAACCGAAGTCGCTTTTTGCTACAACCTGCTCTCGGTGATGCTGGAACCGTCGGTGTGAGGAGCTGCGAGTGGGCCGACGAGGATGCTACGACCGGCTGCCGGCGATGCTGGAACCGGCAGTGCGAGGAGCTGCGAGCGGCAGACGAGGATGCTACAACCGTCTAGGCATGAAGCTACAACCCCTAGCGTCCTTTGCTGGAAGCGGCCACCGCCGATGCTACAACCTTCATTGACAGATGCTACAACTGTCAACGGCGGGAGCTACAAGAAGCGATGGCGGGATGGCTAGCCGTGACCATGATTTTGCTGGGACGGGAGACGGCGGTGCTGGCGGAGCTACAACGATGGCTGGTGGTGGAGATGCGATGGTGTTCCCCCGTGCAACCACGGGCGGTTGGGAGCTGCAATGGCGACCTCGGGCATGACGGCGGCGACCTCGCGCGGCGACGGGGGCGACTTGTTGCGGCTCACCGGCATGAGGAACCGACGGCAAGCGCAGGTCACGGACGGCCAGCAAGCGCTTGTTGCGCAGCCGCGCGGGGAGGCCGGCGACAGCAGATGAGGATGGGCGGTTATGCTGGGCTCTATCTCTTTTTTTTTTTTTTTTTTTTTGCTTTTACCTGTGAGATGAACGGGGTCGTATGGTTAGGAAGTAGCG
Organism: Triticum monococcum; assembly: GCA_034509565.1. Classification (NCBI taxonomy): domain Eukaryota; kingdom Viridiplantae; phylum Streptophyta; class Magnoliopsida; order Poales; family Poaceae; genus Triticum; species Triticum monococcum. The sequence goes on along the minus strand of CM067843.1, from coordinate 743,283,620 downwards.
CATCGTGTGGTAGCACAGCGACCGTGCGCCGGCGCGTATCACTTCAGAATGACATCCTAGCTTGACGATTCACACCATACTTTTTACTCTTCTTCAACATACATAGATACATACAAACTACTACAAGAGTGTTGCTATACACACGATGTTGTGCAGCCGATTTGTGCACGATTGCACTGATCCAGCCATGCATGCGTTGGAGAAAGTGGAGGCAAACGGCTAGATCAAGCATCGTCCGATGTTCGGCTGTTGTTTATCGTCTGGATAGTAGTTCCGCTACTACAAAAGCAAATGCACAGGCACTTTAACAAGATGCAGATAAAATTCAACACCTCTAATTGATTTAGTCGGCCGCTGCTTATGCCTTTCTTTTATAATAGAACTTCTCATGTCAACAAAGTGCTAGTGGACACATACGAGTCTCGGTCATCACCATATCTACTTGTAGCTGGGAGCAAAACCAGGGGAGAATAATAGTCAGCTCACAAGTTTATCTCAAACAACTTCCCAGTGGTAGCTTGTTCCAGTATCAGCACCAAGCATTGATCAAGCATGACAGTCCCTTTTACTCAGACAGGACATCAACGGTCCTTTTTTTGAAAGCAAGCTTTATGATTAACTGACCATCCCAGCAATCAAATCAACAGAGTACACATACCAGATACTTGCACACTGAGAGTACACATAAATTTAGGGCATCTTCAGCCGTTGGCCCCCCACGGGGCGTCAAAAAGCGCCGCCTGGGGGTGAGCCGGCGCAAAAAATGGCCCTGGAAGCGAGTCGGTCCCCAGCCGTCGGCCCCCAGGCGTGTATTAAAAAAAAAGGACCGTTCGACGAAATTATGATAAAAACTAGTTAAATTTCGGTTAAACATGGCAAATTTCAGCGAAATTCGCGCATTTTCATTACATTAACGAAATACGCCGCCCATGCCGCGTGGTTGTCGGCGGCGTACTGGGGGAGGGAGAGTTGCGCGTCGGTGAGGGAGGCGCGCACGACCTCGACTTCCTCGGCGAAGTACTTCGGCTTCGTCGCGGCGTCGGGCAACGGGGGAATGGGCACTCCCCCGGCGCTAAGTCTCCACCTCGTCGGCCCGGCGCGCATGTCCGGCGACGCCGGGATGTTCGCTGGAACAGGAGCCAGGACTCCTGTTCGCGGAGCGAACGGCGGCCGAAGCAGTTGGCCGCCGCCTCGTCTCCGGGGAAGCGTTCTGCCATGGCGACGGCGGGGCTGGACGGGCTCGGAAGAGGTAGAGGAAGGGGCTGGGCGGCGGCGCTCGGGAGAGGTAGGGAGAGGGAGGGGTTAGACGGCGGCGAGGGGCGGGTGTGGGCACAAGCGAGTGAAGGCCACCGGCTTTTATAGCCGCGCCACGCCCGTGTGTACGCGTGCAAGGGGAGGCGTCGGCACGCCGTCCCGTGACGCGCTGCCCGTGACGAATCAATGGCAAGGCTGACCGGCGGCAGCCTTGCCATTGATTCCTCACGGGAACCGAGGCCTTTGGAGAAAGACGAGACGCCGAGTCGCTGACGCGGCTGGCCCGCGGCTTTTTCGCGCCAAAACAGCTCGCCCCGGCGCCCCCCAGCGCGCCGGGTTCGGCCTGGGTCCACCGGCGCTGTTTTCGGCCCAAGCCGGCGAAAATCGAGCTCCTGGGGGCGCGACTGGACCGTTTTTTCGGCGCCGGCGCGTAAAAATTAGGCTCCTGAAGGCCTTCCTGGGGCGCGGCTGGAGATGCCCTTAGGCCACAGGTCCACGACTTGGCTGCTTATCTGAGAGCTCCTTACACACAACTATTTGACAAAGTCCATCCAAGGATGTGATGAATTGAAACAAACCTAGTGCCCCTTAGGTAAAGGCGACCAGGTCACCTTCACTGAGATTAACGCAAAATCAGTCTCTATCTTTCGAGCATTAGACCCGTGATTGCCAGCAATGAAGGAACAATCATGTTCAGCGGAACCGGACGACTCCAGGCCAACCTTAAACTTCAGGTGTATCGAAGAACCTGTCACTACAGCAACCACAGACCTTTTTAAGCTTTGTGTCTCACCAATGACGCCATCGAAGAGTCGGATTTCTTCACTCAACCCACTGGTCAAACAGCCGAGAAACAAACTAAAACTGTTTTGCACTTCTGATATGAAAACTTCTACGGTCACCTCAACTGCATTTTCAAGACGTGAAAAAGTTACATCAACTGCGCCAGAATCGCCATGGATGCGATTTGTGAACGCATGACAATTCCGTAAGCCCATGTCGCCTATCATTGACGCACCATCGATCAACTGTAGATCATCCTTTTCTTCTTTAGCAGTCCTGATCCTCATGTCATATTCGATTAGAATATTACCATAAAAATCAATCCCTCGCTTGGGGCCAGCCAAGTTGAAGAGGGAACCCTACAAAATTATTATTATTTAGTAGCTCTTCATATAAAAGTAAGAAAGAAGTTTCACTTGTAACAATATTTACATAAAATGGATATTTACAATTGATGAACAAAATCTTTATTCTGCTGCTTTTGGACAGATTAATCACATGGAAACATCTTTCATGATGCTGGAAAGAGATAAAGTGGTTGTAGCATGTGATAGAGATTACATAAGATCCAAACTCATATGTTCTATGCATGTGATTTGTGAAATGAAAAAGAATAAGTCCATTTAACTCCCTTTTAGTCTGCTTAACCCCCTCAAGTATAAAATTGGGTATCTAACCCACAAATTACTCCATACTGTCTAAATCATTTCCTGGGGTAGCTTTGGGGCAAAACAACCTCCAAAACTACACCCACGGGCGATTTAGACGGTGTTGAATACTTCTAAGGGGTCGAATACCTGCCTTTATACTTGAGGAAATGAGGGGGTTAAGTAGACGAACCTCAATACTTGGGGGAGTTAGGTACAATTATTCAGACAAGTATCGATGTGCACCTGCTCCACGATGATGGGATCATCCCTGCTATATTTGATGATATAATTAAGCAATGGATCCAGATCATCCCGCACTGCTATGTATCCATATAACGCTACTGGTCCACCATCCACGTCAAGTTTAGCCAGCTTTATTGATAAAATTTGGAACATGTGACTAGGTGCATGCCGCATGCAAGTTCCATTGAGGATGAAGCAATTTGAGGGCTCTGTAAACATCATTGCCTCGAACACAGCTACATAAAAAATACAGTAATATCGTAATTGGATATTCATACAGTAAATAGGTACCTAACACAAAAGGTAAACATGCCGCTTGAGGATTCCATGGCCCTATTGAAATTTTTTATTTACACCGAAGTGGAAACTATCTATGTTATACTAGAAATTCTGACCCCCTCCCTTCACCCCTGAGAAGTTATTCTTTTGAGGAAACACAAAGAAAAGCAGAAGAATATGTAATCGCCTCAGAAGGAAAAAGTCAACAACAACAAAGCCTTTAGTCCCAAACAAGTTGGGGTAGGCTAGAGCTGAAACCCATAAGATCTCGCAACCAACTCATGGTTTTGGCACATGGATAGCAAGCTTCCGCGCACCCTTGTCCATGGAAGCTTGCTATCCATGTGCCAGAACCATGAGTTGGTTGTGGGATCTTATGGGTTTCAGAAGGAAAAAGTCCCTCAATGAAAATTCTCTCTTTCCACAAGTACTCTTTTAAGTTGAGTTTTCTTTTGGATGGTACATAACATCAATACCTAATGTTATAATATATTTTCATGATTTTCCATGACTATTTCAGGTTGGGAGCACCTAAACCTGTCTAACAATTAGGATGCAAAAATTACATGCTAAAGAGAATGAAAAGTTATGAAGATATCCCGTGCCATATGACATGATGCCGTCAACATAAACCTATGTGGAGCAGGAGAGATAAATATCATTATGGAGTGAAATGCGGAGATATAATGTCCAATGAATCACAACAATGACTAAGACAACGTCTAAAGGCACACACCCACTTTGCTTTAAGACACACGGAGGTTAGCTGTCTCCTGCTTTTGCTCAAGACCTAACAAACTCATCCCTTGAGTAACCTACGAGATTTCTTTTTCTTGGTGGCCTATAGCATTCAACTAGTAAAAGTAGGCAAAGTAAAGAAGAAATGGAGGATTTTAACAGAGAATTTATCAGTTGACCTATATACTTGAAAAATGTTGTGATAACAAAGAAAAGGAGAAGAGGTATTGATCACTTACTCTCACTGCGGTCTGTAATGAGACATTTTCTTGTCCATGGATGTGCGCATTTGTATATAGAACCATCACGGTGCCTGCTTTTTGGAAAAACATCCAACGGGAGTACACCTTCAAAGGGGTATCGAGCCATCAATGCATCCCAGCTCTCATATTCTTCGTCATCGCTGACCACGATTTCTTCCCCACAGCCAACAGTTTTCCCCCATGTATCACGTTTGCCATCTATAATCTCGCCATAACAAGAAATGAACTCCTTAGTTCTGCTCATGTTGTTCATGCCTTGGGTGATGGCAGAGTGCTCATGGGCAGAAGTGGTGAGCAGCCGCGTGTCTGGTTTGGCAGAATCATGGCCGTCTACTTCACTGCTTCTGATGCCGGTGGCCATGTTCCGAAATCCAAGAGGAAATCTATCACTTCATCATCCGACACAAATAAGAACATGAGATGGTATCCTCAGTCAGTATTTACCTACCCCCCCCCCCCCCCCCCCACCACCACCACCACCACCAAGCGAGCGAAGCAGAGATCCAAATCCTCTGTTCCCCGTTAGTAGCGGCGAGCGAGAGCGGAACAAGGGTTTTCACTTTTCACCAAAAGAAATCCGAACACCCCCCACCCCCAATTTTGGTCGGAATCCAGATCCAAAACCAGAGAAAAAAAAATAAAGGCGCAAAATTTAGAACGAGAACAAAAATAAACGTACCTGGAAGCACGACGAACAGTTGGATTGAGACGCTCACTGGGTGGGGAAAGTCGTCGCGCAAGCGCGGGCGGCCACCAGCTAGGCGGAGCAGAGGCCCTGAAAGAGACAAGTGGTCGCGAGAGGCGGTTCATTGAGGCAGGAGAAGTGGCAAACGTTAGGCAGGCCGTCGGAGGAGACGATGAATCGAGCGGAAGATTTGCAGCCGAGCGCGCGGCGGCGCCAGGGAGGGGAATAGCTAGATAGTGATGGATTGGAGGCGGTTGTGGTTACTGAGGGAGGGTCGACTGGTTGCGCATCGGGTTTGCGGACTGCCGCCGCAGGCCGCACCGAGCATCTATGGACCCTCCCCTCCCGAGCATTTTATTACAGGGTGCAAAACTACAACTACTACCACTACAACCAATAGCTATTCATTCATGAAACGAAAAACATTCAGGAATATAGCGTCCATATTAGAAAAATGGGTTTTTATCATTTATGCCGTCAATTGTGTCTCGTTACTCAGTTTTGCCACTAGGAATTTCAACTGCTCAAAAATGTCATCGCTTTGTTAGACACATGCTTAAAAATGCCACCGAACACCATTATTGTGATCTCAAATCTCTTTTGCCATGTTATAATGACATAAATACCTATGGACCAACATGCGAGCTCTTCCTCTATCTCACCCTAATAAAGTCTGGGCCCACTTGATCCCGACAGCGTTCTTATTTTTTTTATAAAATTATTTGCTTGCTTACTCCTTACAAGTGAGGCCACCCTTATTATTGTGAGGCAGAGAGAACTGACATGTGGATTTAGGCTTATTTTTTGTCATCTAACATGGTCAACGGGTCTGACGTGAAAATAACAATGTCTAACGGCATTTTTAAGCAAACATCTAACTGAACGATGGCATCTTTAAGATATCTAGTGGCATTTTTGAGCAACCATCTCATGAATCGATGACATTTTTGAGTAGTTGTAACTTCTAGTGGCATAAAGAAAATAGTGGCAAAACTGAGTAGTGGGACACAACTAGTGGCATAAATGATACAAACCCTAGAAAAATATGTTTGAAATTTTTTTAAACCTTTTTTACAGATTGTGATTTGAAATATCGAATATTTATAAAAATATAAAAACTATATAAATTATTTTTCAAATGTGAATAAAGTTTATAATTCGTATTTTTATTAAAAAATAAGAACAAAATTTGGTACTCCGAACGGTTTCTTCTCAAACAAAACTTGAAGACATCGATAATCTTTTAAAATCCCCAAAAAAAATTGGAGTGTAGACACTTTTGAAAATTCCAAACATTTTTTAAAGACACGAATAAATATTTTTTTATTTTAATAAAAATTCAACAAAAAATGCACCATTTAGAAAATGTTGACATTTAAAAAATGTACAAACATTGTGATGTTTTTTTAATATATTATACAATGGAAAAAATCGTAACATTCAAAAAATGTTCATGACAATTTTGTAAAAGAAACTTCACGCATTTAAAAAATCATGACATTCTCTAGAAATTATTTTATGCAACGTAAAGAAAATATTCACATGATATTTTAAAAAAAGTTTCATACCATTTTTAGGAAAATGATCAGTAGGAATTTGAAAAATGTTTATGATCTATTCTAAAAAATGAACGGGCCTATATGTGAAAAATATTCATCATGTATTTAAAAAAGTGTTCAATGTGTGTTAAAAATATTGCCGAGTATATAGAAAAATATACAATGTGTTTTACAAAAGTGGACGTGTATTTGCAAAAAAAATACAACTATATAGGGTACTGGGTTGGGAACGAGTTGCATGCCGAGAGTGGACATACAACTATGTCGGGTATGAGTTGCATGTTTGGCTTGGACATGCCACTGGGTTGGGTGGGTTTACATGTTGGGGTTGGTCATGGAACTAGATAGGGGTCGAGGCAAGTCGCATGTTCAAAAACAAAGCACAAGCCTAGTTGCGAGTCAAAGGGTGGGTTTATAAGTGGGAGAACTACGAGCTGAGTTGCGAGTTGATGACAGACTTACAACCGGAACAACTACAAACTATGAGACCAGTTGCAAGTCAATGGTCGACTTGCAACTGGGATAAAACATACTACGGTTCCAATTGCGAGTCAAGGATGGACTTGCACATATAATGAAAGACAAAAACATAGGCCTAGTTGTGAGTCAAGGGTGAGCTTGCAACTAGGATAAAACAAATTACGTGCCTAGTTGCGAGTCGAGCGTGGACTTGTAATGGGGAAAAATATATAAAACAATGATACGATGCGAGTTGAGGGTGAACTTGCATCTGAGATGAAAAACAAAACACATCCCGGTTGCAAGTCGAGGGTGGACTTGCAACTAGGACAACAACAAACTATGGGCCTAGTTGCGACTCGATGATGGACTGGCAACTTGGACAATAACAAACTATAATCCTGGTTGTGAGTCGAGAATGGACTTGCAACTAAGACATGTATGAAACAATGAGCTCAGTTGCGAGTCAAGGGTTGACATACAATTGGGATGAAACAAACTATGACCCCAGTTGCGAGTCAAGTATGGACTTGCAACTAGGATGAAAGACAAAACACATGCCTAGTTGCGAATTCGGGAGCTCAGCTAGACGGGGCAGGGTCGTCGTGCTGGCCGGCCATGAATGTGCCAACCGGATGATAGCTCCTGTGGGCGCCATCGGTTTGGTCTGGCGCAGGCAGTGAGTGAGAAGCGCGGCATTGCTGTCCGAGACTACGGGCGTGTTGGGGTTGTTGGGGAATGTAGTAATTTCAAAAAAATTCCTACGCACACGCAAGATCATGGTGATGCATAGCAACGAGAGGGGAGAGTGTTGTCTACGTACCCTCGTAGAGCGGCAACGAAAGCGTTGACACAAGGTAGAGGAAGTAGTTGTACGTCTTCCCGGTCCGACCGATCCAAGTACCGAACGTACGGCACCTCCGAGCTCTGCACACGTTCAACTCAGTGACGTCCCTCGAGCTTTGATCCAGCCGAGTGTTGAGGGAGAGTTTCGTCAGCACGACGGCGTGATGACGGTGATGATGTTCTACCGACGCAAGGCTTCACCTAAGCACCGCTACGATATGACCGAGGTGGAATATGGTGGAAGGGGGCACCGCACACAGCTAAGGAACGATCACGAAGATCAACTTGTGTGTCATGGGGTGCCCCCTTGCCCCCGTATATAAAGGAGGGAGAGGGGGAGGTGCGGTCGGCCCTAGGGGTGCGCCTGGAGGAGTCCTACTCCCACCGGGAGTAGGACTCCCCCCTCTTGCCTTGCTGGAGAAGGAAAGGGGAAGGGGGAAAGAGGAAAGGGGGGCGCTGCCCCCCTTCCTTGTCCTATTCGGACTAGGGGGAGGGGGCGCGCGGCCTGCCCTGGCCGGCCCTCCTCTTCTCCCTTAGGGCCCATCTAGGCCCATTAATCCCCAGGGGGGGTTCCGGTAACCCCACGGTACTTCGGTAAAATCTCGATTTCACCCGGAACGTTTCCGATATCCAAAAATAGGCTTCCAATATATCAATCTTTATGTCTCGACCATTTCGAGACTCCTCGTCATGTCCGTGATCACATCCGGGACTCCAAACAACCTTCGGTTCAACAAAACACAAAAACCCTAATTACGATTGTCACCGAACTTTAAGCGTGCGGACCCTACGGGTTCGAGAACTATGTAGACATGACCGAGACACGTCTCCGTTCAATAACCAATAGCGGAACCTGGATGCTCATATTGGCTCCTACATATTCTACGAAGATCTTTATCGGTCAGACCGCATAACAACATACGTTGTTCCCTTTGTCATCGGTATGTTACTTGCCCGAGATTCGATCGTCGGTATCTTAATACCTAGTTCAATCTCATTGCCGGCAAGTCTCTTTACTCGATCCGTAATACATCATCCTGCAACTAACTTATTAGTTGCAATGCTCGCAAGGCTTGAGTGATGTGCATTACCGAGAGGGCCTAGAGATACCTCCCCGACAATCGGAGTGACAAATCCTAATCTCGAAATATGCCAACCCAACAAGTACCTTCGGACACACCTGTAGAGCACCTTTATAATCACCCAGTTACGTTGTGATGTTTGATAGCACACAAAGTGTTCCTTCGGTAAACGGGAGTTGCATAATCTCATAGTCATAGGAACATGTATAAGTTATGAAGAAAGCAACAGCAATAAACTAAATGATCAAATGCTAAGCTAACGAAATGGGTCAAGTCAATCACATCATTCTCCTAATGATGTGATCCCGTTAATCAAATGACAACTCACGTCTATGGTTAGGAAACATAACCATCTTCGATCAACGAGCTAGTCAAGTAGAGGCATACTAGTGACACTCTGTTTGTTTATGTATTCACACATGTATTATGTTTCCGGTCAATACAATTCTAGCATGAATAATAAACATTTATCATGATATAAGGAAATAAATAATAACTTTATTATTGCCTCTAAGGCATATTTCCTTCAGTCTCCCACTTGCACTAGAGTCAATAATCTAGATTACACAGTAATGATTCTAACACCCATGGAACCTTGGTGTTGATCATGTTTTGCTCGTGGAAGAGGCTTAGTTAGCGGGTCTGCAACATTCAGATCCGTATGTATCTTGCAAATTTCTATGTCTCCCACTTGGACTAAATCCCGAATGGAATTGAAGCGTCTCTTGATGTGCTTGGTTCTCTTATGAAATCTGGATTCCTTCGCCAAGGCAATTGCACCAGTATTGTCACAAAAGATTTTCATTGGACCCGATGCACTAGGTATGACACCTAGATCGGATATGAACTCCTTCATCCAGACTCCTTCATTTGCTGCTTCCAAAGCAGCTATGTACTCCGCTTCACATGTAGATCCCGCCACGACGCTTTGTTTAGAACTGCACCAACTGGCAGCTCCACCATTCAGTATAAACACGTATCCGGTTTGCGATTTAGAATTTTTCGGATCAGTGTCAAAGCTTGCATCAACGTAACCATTTACGATGAGCTCTTTGTCACCTCCATATATGAGAAACATATCCTTAGTCCTTTTCAGGCACTTCAGGATGTTCTTGACCGCTGTCCAGTGATCCACTCCTGGATTACTTTGGTACCTCCCTGCCAGACTTATAGCAAGGCACACATCAGGTCTGGTACACAGCATTGCATACATGATAGAGCCTATGGCTGAAGCATAGGGAACATCTTTCATTTTCTCTCTATCTTCTGCGGTGGTCGGACATTGAGTCTTACTCAACTTCACACCTTGTAACACAGGCAAGAACCCTTTATTTGCTTGATCCATTTTGAACTTCTTCAAAACTTTGTCAAGGTATGTGCTTTGTGAAAGTCCAATTAAGCGCATTGATCTATCTCTATAGATCTTAATGCCCAATATGTAAGCAGCTTCACCGAGGTCTTTTATTGAAAAACTCTTATTCAAGTATCCCTTTATGCTATCGAGAAATTCTATATCATTTCCAATCAGTAATATGTCATCCACATACATTATCAGAAATGCTACAGAGCTCCCACTCACTTTCTTATAAATACAGGCTTCTCCGAAAGTCTGTATAAAACCAAATGCTTTGATCACGCTATCAAAGCATTTATTCCAACTCTGAGAGGCTTGCACCAGTCCATAAATGGATCGCTGGAGCTTGCACACTTTGTTAGCTCCCTTTGGATCGAAAAAACCTTCCGATTGCATCATATACAACTCTTCTTCCAGAAATCCATTTAGGAATGCAGTTTTGACATCCATCTGCCAAATTTCATAATCATAAAATGCGGCAATTGCTAACATGATTCGGACAGACTTAAGCATCGCTACGGGTGAGAAGGTCTCATCGTAGTCAACCCCTTGAAGTTGCCGAAACCCTTTTGCGACAAGTCGGGCTTTGTAGACAGTAACATTACCATCAGCGTCAGTCTTCTTTTTGAAGATCCATTTATTCTCAATTGCTTGCCGATCAACGGGAAAGTCAACCAAAGTCCACACTTTGTTCTCATACATGGATCCCATCTCAGATTTCATGGCTTTTAGCCATTTTGCGGAATCTAGGCTCACCATCGCTTCTTCATAGTTCGTAGGTTCATCATGATCTAGTAGCATGACTTCCAAAACAGGATTACCGTACCACTCTCGTGCGGATCTTACTCTGGTTAATCTACGAGGTTCGGTAGTAACTTGATCTGAAGTTTCATGATCATTTAGATACATTAAAACTGAGCACCCTCCCAGCCCTCTCAGGCCATCAGCATTTCTATCCGTTGGATTATCTCTTTTAGACTTTTTTGGCCATTCGATTCGCTCTTAATCGCGCCCAAATCACACGTACAGGCTTCCTGACGAACGCTAACCTTCTCGGGGCGCTGCTCCAGCGGTTTTTTGGGTACCTGAGATTCAATTGGGCCTACTGGGCCTGCTCGCGAGCCTGGTCTCTTTCGCTCGTGTGGCGGCTCTTCCCATGGACAACCGAGCTAGGCCGCGAACGATGCGGGAGCGACGGCCATGGCGATCCTGGCGGGTGGGCAGGAATCCTATAGCCTACTGCGACGCAGCCTTCCCTGCATCGTCGCCTATCACAGCCTCAAGCAATGGTGCACCTCCCTCTTTCTTGATCTCTAGCAGACTAGTAGCAATGTCCACCGCTAAGCGCTAGCTTTCCAGGTAGCAGCACCCCCCTCGGTCGTTTTGCTTACCACAACAACACGCCCCCCCCCCCCCCCCCCGTCTACCTGAGTGCTCAGATCCGGAATGTGGAACGCCACCGCCGCTATCATCCAGGGCCGTATGTTGCCGCCACTGGCCTTGTGGCTCTAGATCAAGGGGATTTGGGGTGGATCAAGAGGATTAGATTTGGGCGTTTATCTATGCATCATGACACCCTCCTCCTCTAGACGTTGCCATCAAATCCCCTCCTCCCAAGGCAACCAGTCAATCACCTTCATACAACTTTGCAAACTTTTTTTATCTCTGTCTTCCACTCACCCCCGTACGATATTTCATCCAATCTGCGATTTCTCTCTGCTCTGGTGGAGCCAGTTGCAGGTCAAAACGTTGTGCTATGAGGAGGTAAAGGAAATATTTATGGAGGAACTTAATGTTCATGTATTGGTAGTTCTTTCTAATAATTTTTCTAAGGTGTCATTTGATTAATATAGGTAATTGGTTGTTGCAAAATATAATTACGGTTTGCTCTTTTCAACTTTAGTGATATCATGCCATCATCCTCATAGGTGTGTTCTGCACGTCATGTTCTTTGTAGCTTTCTTGTGTGGAAACAACCAACTAGAAAAGGCAGGAAGTGTGTCTTAGTGATCATGTTTCAGTACTACACACAAGAATTTACCCGCTCTGAGTTTTATTTTATGAAGCAGACTTGAATCTTTGCTCCAAGTGGAAGAGAGTGTTACTGTCAGACAGTATTGGTTGCTGTTGCAGGATTACAGTAATAATTTATTAGCTAGGAATTTTTGTCCGGTGAGCATTTTCCTCTAGACGTGTGTGCCATTTGGAATCCCTTCGGTCCAAATCAATTTCTTATCTATGTTCACTCTATGGCGATCCCATATTTTTTTATACTATGTGATTCCTTCATGCTTCTTTCATTGGTTCATATTTTATGATGATTAATTACACGACAAGGAAGGTTTATATTTATCATATTTTTGGTAGAATCGGTTCTATGTGTGTTTGTTCCTTTGCGTTCCATCGAGTTAGGCATGAAATAAGTTCAAGTTCAATTGTTGTTTACTTTAGCAAAGTCATGCCTTGTTGTACCGGTGTGTCAGTAGACATCATCTCCCACTATGCATGTGAGTTGCTTTGAGAACCATGGCAAAACAGGTTACAATGTAGTTTTGCTAGATTCTTAATGACTTCACTTTGTTTGCATGTGGATAAACTAATAGGCGAGCCCTCTAACTGCAGTTTAACTTATCTACCTTAAGAGTAGGCCTAAGCGAGCATGGACAAAACTTTTGAATCATCTACCTGACAAATCATAAATTTGTTACATGTAAATATTTTGATGTTCTAATCTAAATGCAATTAGTTGTTTTATATTGTTATTCTAAATATCAAGGTAACAGATTACTTTGTGTAATTCTAATATCTAATTCAACAATTCCTTCCATCTTATAAATCAAACAACTTCTGCGTATACCATCTATTGAGTTTCAGATGGATGCTAAGATAGCAATGGAACACAAACTTGGTTCCACCGTTAGTACGTGATTCTGAAGTTTCTCGGTTGGAAATATTTAGTACTTACCACTTGCTCTTCCTACAGTTTCCCCCTCTTCTACAGATTAGCCGATTAAGTGCCTGAAACGAAACCAAATGCTATATATGCTGGAGCAAGCAAATTATCAAGTACAGTATACTAGAGTCTATGAGCATCTTGAATTCTATTGCAATATATGTCAACATCCAAAATTTATTTTTCACCTCGTTGAGTTATGAGTAGCAGTAATACTACATGAAGATTATAAATTAGGTAAGTTTTTTTTGCTCTCTAGAATACAGACTCAATATGTATAATATTTAATAAACTGGCCTCAAGAACACAAAGGTCTGTTCCATACTTCCATTTCGTTTTCCCACTCCTCATAAATACTCATGTTGCTTATTACAGATCGAAGGTATGCCAAAAATTTAAGCAGAAGGCAATGTTTGCTACAGATTCCTTTAAATGTCTATTTCTTTAGTACGTCTCCCCTTAGTATATAATTCATAGAGATAAATTCTGAATAGCTCTAGCCGGGTATAAATTTAGGACCTTTTTTGTATTGTCGAACAAGGTTTCACTGCAATGGGAGCCATAGCTCAAACTTCGGATAGCTCTGTGTCAGATGAAATATAGTTACACAAGAAGCGAGCTTGCCAATCAGGCTAGACTGTTCTCAAACTTTTTTAACAAAATTGCAGAAAGCTTGGTTGTTGCCAGTTGAACAAATGTTATGTTGTCAAAGAGGATTCAAGTTTCATCTTTTCTGTAGGTAGTACTCGTTCAACAAAATTTGATCGACTCTTTGCTGAAATTTATTTCAGTACTAATGCATAACCAAGCCATGATATCTAGCTTGAGCAGCTCAAGAAGGAGGTACTAAAAGCATGTAGGTGCACTGACATTTTACGCATGTTCACATTTATTTCTGTTATAACTTTTATTCCAATATGGTTTGTCTTTCTTCTTACGCATGATATTACTTGCTATATTAGTTATGTTGTCTGTACCGGGAGTTCTACTTTTCTGTCTGTGATGCAGGCGGTTCCTGATTGGTTAACATTTCAGTTTGGACCTTATTTAATTTGTGCGAGTCTAACGACACCCCTTTCAATGCTGGTTCATTTTGGTAATGCTTTTCATGTATCAAATGGAATTGATGGTCTGCCACGTTGTTACATACAACTTTCAGTATGGTTATTCTCTAACAAAACAAGAAAACAAAAATGAAATATATGATTACTATATATCTCCATGTTGCCTGTATGTTAGTCTGTAGAATACCGTTAATTGATATTTCAAAATTATAATCTTTGACAACACTTTTGTCCCATAAATGTGATGCGCTCCACAAGAAATGACCAAGTGCATTAGGGTCACCTATATCTTCTTTGTTTCCAAACATGGCAGCCCTTCGTAGAGGCATGTGAAGATGTCATTTATGCACCATATATACAATCTAATGATTATTTCTTAGTATTTGTCTTGGCGGTATTGATTAGTTCTATTTACTATCTAAATAGTTTTGTATGTTGTTATACAAGCCAATTTGTATGTGTGAACCTTTCTTTTACCGTTCTTGATATTACTGAATAATGTACAATTATATTTATGCAATTTAATATGTTTCATGTGATCTTATATTTACAGAAAATCCTCACACTTCATTATACAAATAGATGGGCGCACCAACGCGCACCATCAATGATCTAGTTATCATTAGCTTCCTCACTAATTGGTGTAGGTGTCACAGAAACCGGTTTCTGTGATGTACTACTTTCCAATAAGGGAGCAGGTACAGTTACCTCATCAAGTTCTACTTTCCTCCCACTCACTTCTTTCGAGAGAAACTCCTTCTCTAAAAAGGATCCATTCTTAGCAACGAAAGTCTTGCCTTCGGATCTGTGATAGAAGGTATACCCAATAGTTTCCTTTGGGTATCCTATGAAGACACATTTCTCCGATTTGGGTTTGAGCTTATCAGGTTGAAGCTTTTTCACATAAGCATCGCAGCCCCAAACTTTCAGAAATGACAACTTTGGTTTCTTGCCAAACCACAGTTCATAAGGCGTCGTCTCAACGGATTTCGATGGTGCCTTATTTAACGTGAATGCAGCCGTCTCTAAAGCATAACCCCAAAACGATAGCGGTAAATCTTTAAGAGACATCATAGATCGCACCATATCTAGTAAAGTACGATTACGACGTTCGGACACACCATTACGCTGTGGTGTTCCGGGTGGCGTGAGTTGCGAAACTATTCCGCATTGTTTCAAATGTAGACCAAACTCGTAACTCAAATATTCTCCTCCACGATCAGATCGTAGAAACTTTATTTTCTTGTTACGATGATTTTCAACTTCACTCTGAAATTCTTTGAACTTTTCAAATGTTTCAGACTTATGTTTCATTAAGTAGATATACCCATATCTGCTTAAATCATCTGTGAAGGTGAGAAAATAACGATATCTGCCACGAGCCTCAATATTCATCGGGCCACATACATCTGTATGTATGATTTCCAACAAATCCGTTGCTCTCTCCATAGTACCGGAGAACGGCGTTTTAGTCATCTTGCCCATGAGGCACGGTTCGCAAGTACCAAGTGATTCATAATCAAGTGATTCCAAAAGTCCATCAGTATGGAGTTTCTTCATGCGCTTTACACCGATATGACCTAAAAGGCAGTGCCACAAATAAGTTGCACTATCATTATCAACTCTGCATCTTTTGGCTCCAACATTATGAATATGTGTATCACTACTATCGAGATTCATCAAAAATAGACCACTCTTCAAGGGTGCATGACCCTAAAAGATATTACTCATATAAATAGAACAACCATTATTCTCTGATTTAAATGAATAACCGTCTCGCATAAAACAAGATCCAGATATAATGTTCATGCTCAACACTGGCACCAAATAACAATTATTTAGGTCTAAAACTAATCCCGAAGGTAGATGTAGAGGTAGCATGCCGGCCACGATCACATCGACTTTGGAACCATTTTCCACGCGCATCGTCACCTCGTCCTTTGCCAGTGTTTGCTTAATCCGTAGTCCCTGTTTTGAGTTGCAAATGTTAGCAACAGAACCAGTATCAAATACCCAGGTGCTACTGCGAGCTCTAGTAAGGTACACATCAATAACATGTATATCACATATACCTTTGTTCACCTTGCCATCCTTCTTATCCGCCAAATACTTGGGGCAGTTCCGCTTTTAGTGTCCAGTCTGCTTGTAGTAGAAGCACTCAGTTTCAGGCTTGGGTCCAGATTTGGGTTTCTTCTCCTGAGCAGCAACTTGCTTACTATTCTTCTTGAAGTTCCCCTTCTTCTTCCATTTGCCCTTTTTCTTGAAACTGGCGGTCTTGTTGACCATCAACACTTGATGCTCCTTCTTAATTTCTACCTCCGCAGCCTTTAGCATTACGAAGAGCTCGGGAATTGTCTTATCCATCCCTTGCATGTTATAGTTCATCACGAAGCTCTTGTAGCTTGGTGGCAGTGATTGAACAACTCTGTCAATGACAGTATCAACAGGAAGATTAACTCCTAGTTGAGTCAAGTGATTATGATACCCAGACATTTTGAGTATATGTTCACTGAAAGAACTATTCTCCTCCATCTTGCAGCTATAGAATTTGTTGGAGACTTCATATCTCTCAATCCGGGCATTTGCTTGAAATATTAACTTCAACTCCTGGAACATCTCATATGCTCCATGGCGTTCAAAACGTCGTTGAAGTCCCGATTCTAAGCTGTAAAGCATGGCACATTGAACTATCGAGTAGTCATCGGCTTTGCTCCGCCAGACGTTCATAACATCTGGTGTTGCTCCAGCAGTAGGCCTGGCACTTAGCGGTGCTTCCAGGACGTAATTCTTCTGTGCAGCAATGAGGATAATCCTCAAGTTACGGACCCAGTCCGTGTAATTGCTACCATCATCTTTCAACTTTGCTTTCTCAAGGAACGCATTAAAATTCAACGGAACAACATCACGGGCCATCTATCTACAATAAAACATAGACAAGCAAGATACTATCAGGTACTAAGTTCATGGCAAATTTAAGTTCAATTAATCATATTACTTAAGAACTCCCATTTAGAAAGACATCCCTCTAATCTTCTAAGTGATCACGTGATCCAAATCAACTAAACCATAACCGATCATCACATGAAATGGAGTAGCTTTCAATTGTGAACATCAATATGTTGATCATATCTACTATATGATTCACGCTCGACCTTTCAGTCTCAGTGTTCTGAGGCCATATCTGCATATGCTAGGCTCATCAAGTTTAACCTGAGTATTCTGCGTGTGCAAAACTGGCTTGCACCCGTTGTAGATGGACGTAGAGCTTATCACACCCGATCATCACGTGGTGTCTGGGCACGACGAACTTTGGCAACGGTGCATACTCAGGAAGAACACTTTTTATCTTGAAATTTAGTGAGAGATCATCTTATAATGCTACCGTTAATCAAAGCAAGATAAGATGCATAAAAGATAAACATCACATGCGATCAATATGTGATATGATATGGCCATCATCATCTTGTGCTTGTGGTCTCCATCTCCGAATCACCGTCATGATCACTATCGTCACCGGCGCGACACCTTGATCACCATCGTAGCACCGTTGTCGTCTCGCCAATCTTATGCTTCCACGACTATCGCTACCGCTTAGTGATAAAGTAAAGCATTACAGCGCAATTGCATTGCATACAATAAAGTGACAACCATATGGCTCCTGCCAGTTGCCGATAACTCGGTTACAAAACATGATCATCTCATACAATAAAATTTAGCATCATGTCTTGACCATATCACATCACAACATGCCCTACAAAAACAAGTTAGACGTCCTCTACTTTGTGGTTGCAAGTTTTACGTGGCTGCTACGGGCTTAGCAAGAACCGTTCTTATATACACATCAAAACCACAATGATAGTTTGTCAAGTTGGTGCTGTTTTAACCTTCGCAAAGACCGGGCGTAGCCACACTCGGTTCAACTAAAGTTGGAGAAACTGACACCCGCCAGACACCTGTGTGCAAAGCACGTCGGTAGAACCAGTCTCGCGTAAGCGTACGCGTAATGTCGGTCCGGGCCGCTTCATCCAACAATACCGCCGAACCAAAGTATGACATGCTGGTAAGCAGTATGACTTATATCGCCCACAACTCACTTGTGTTCTACTCGTGCATATAACATCAGCGCATAAAACAAAGGGTCTGATACCACTATTGGGGAACATAGTAATTTCAAAAAAATTCCTACGCACACGCAAGATCATGGTGATGCATAGCAACGAGAGGGGAGAGTGTTGTCTACGTACCCTCGTAGACCGGCAACAGAAGCGTTGACACAACATAGAGGAAGTAGTCGTACGTCTTCCCGATCCGACCGATCCAAGTACCGAACGTACGGCACCTCCGAGCTCTGCACACGTTCAACTCGGTGACGTCCCTTGAGCTCAGATCCAGCTGAGAGTTGAGGGAGAGTTTCGTCAGCACGACGGCGTGATGACGGTGATGATGTTCTACCGATGCAGGGCTTCGCCTAAGCACCGCTACGATATGACCGAGGTGGAATATGGTGGAAGGGGGCACCGCACACGGCTAAGGAACGATCACGAAGATCAACTTGTGTGTCATGCGGTGCCCCCTTGCCCCCGTATATAAAGGAGGGAGAGGGCGAGGTGCGGCCGGCCCTAGGGGTGCGCCTGGAGGAGTCCTACTCCCACCGGGAGTAGGACTCCCTCCTCTTGCCTTGTTGGAGAAGGAAAGGGGAAGGAGGAAAGAGGAAAGGGGGGCGCCCCTCCCCCTTCCTTGTCCTATTCGGACTAGGCGGGAGGGGGCGCGCGGCCTGCCCTGGCTGTCCCTCCTCTTCTCCCTTAGGGCCCATGTAGGCCCATTAATCCCCCCCGGGGGGGGGGGGGGTCCGGTAACCCCCCGGTACTCCGGTAAAATCCCGATTTCACCCGGAACATTTCCGATATCCAAAATAGGCTTCCAATATTTCAATCTTTATGTCTCGACCATTTCAAGCCTCCTCGTCATGTCCGTGATCACTTCCGGGACTCCGAACAACCTTTCGTTCATCAAAACACAAAAACCCTAATTACGATCGTCACCGAACTTTAAGCGTGCGGACCCTATGGGTTCGAGAACTATGTAGACATGACCGAGACACGTCTCCGGTCAATAACCAATAGCGGAACCTGGATGCTCTTATTGGCTCCTACATATTCTACGAAGATCTTTATCGATCAGACCGCATAACAACATACGTTGTTCATTTTGTCATCAGTATGTTACTTGCCCGAGATTCGATCGTCGGTTTCTTAATACCTAGTTCAATCTCGTTGCCGGCAAGTCTCTTTACTCGTTCCGTAATACATCATCCTGCAACTAACTTATTAGTTGCAATGCTTGCAAGGCTTGAGTGATGTGCATTACCGAGAGGGCCCAAAGATGCCTCTCCGACAATCGGAGTGACAAATCCTAATCTCGAAATACGCCAACCCAACAAGTACCTTCGGAGACACCTGTAGAGCATCTTTATAATCACCCAGTTACGTTGTGACGTTTGATAGCACACAAAGTGTTCCTCCGGTAAACGGGAGTTGCATAATCTCATAGTCATAGGAACATGTATAAGTTATGAAGAAAGCAATAGCAATAAACTAAACGATCAAATGCTAAGCTATGGAATGGGTCAAGTCAATCACATCATTCTCCTAATGATGTGATCCCGTTAATCAAATGACAACTCATGTCTATGGTTAGGAAACATAACCATCTTCGATCAACGAGCTAGTCAAGTAGAGGCATACTAGTGACACTCTGTTTGTCTATGTATTCACACATGTATTATGTTTCTGGTTAATACAATTCTAGCATGAATAATAAACATTTATCATGATATAAGGAAATAAATAATAACTTTATTATTGCCTCTAGGGCATATTTCCTTCAGGGGTTACCTGCATTGTTTTTTCTCTCACTTTGCATGTGTGTTTTAGATATGCTTGATTGAGGTAGAACATGCGGAAAACCATCATTTGTACATAACTTGGTTGGTTGCATGAGGGAAGCAATATCGACCCATTGTTTGGTTTCCTGTGTTGCACTTGACGCACAAACTACACGTTAATTGGTTGCAAACTTCATAATGTGCTATTATCACTTCTCACTAGTGGTGACGTTACCACACACGAATTTGGACATATTTTCAGTCCTAGCAAGGAAACAAATCGCAGTTCAACCTAACTACTAACAAATACCAGTACAAATATTAGTCAAATGGCTCAATAGGGGAATGTCCATTGATGTCAAACTAGTTGGAAGTCCATCCTTGTCCTCTTCTTTTTCTGCTGCTTCTACTTCTTCCTACTCTTCTTCCTACTCTTCTTCCTACTCTTCTATCTCTGTTCTTCCACATTGCCTGAGCCCACTCCATCCTTCTGTTCTTTCAGGTTTCGTTGTCAAATGCCTCCACACCATGAACGAAGCTCACAACATCATCGGGCATCACATATTCCTCATACGGCACCAGGTCATCACAACCTCATTGCATGATCCAGTTGTGCAGAATGCAACAAGTAAGAACAAACTTAACCTAGGTGGGGAAATTATGGAATGGCTTCTGATCCAGGATCTTAAAATTATGCTCCGGAACTCCAAATGCCCTCTCAACCGTAACTCTAAGGCTAGAGTATTTGAGATTAAACAGTTCCTGTGGAGTCTTAGGATAGTTCGTACCATTGAACTCGTTCAATGGTACCCAGCCCGAAAATGCAAGCTCGCCGTAGGGTCCACAGCGTAATCCAGGTTTCCAAACCTGATGGTCTGTCCTGGAGCGAAGTTTTTGATCCGGCCGAGGTGGAAAGTCGAATCGGCGTAAAGCGTGATGCTGCTGAAGACAAAGAGTTCTCCGGAGAAGGAGGTTTTGCCACATCCGATGCTTTCATCGATCTGAAGGCAAGCCATCGAGCCGCTGCGACCACACAAAGGGACATGCGTGGGCCACCAATGACGAAGCTAAATCTGACAGATTTTGAGTAGGGGGTCTCGAGCTGATGATCTTGGCACGATGATAATAGGACGAAGAAGGGATCTAGGCCCTCTCGAAAAGGTCAAACCCTATGTTCTGTGTGTATTGTATTGATTGTGGATGAGGTACAGAGTACGGGTTGATCTACCTCGAGATCGTATGTGTGAATGAATCTACCTCTACGGTATAAACCCCTCGTCTCATATAGACACCAGGGGTACCTAGAGTTACACGTAGGTCGGCTACATCGAGGATAAACATGCCGAGGATTACATTTTGTTTGGAGTGTGCGCCTACCGAGGGTACTGACCAGATTATGCACCGTGAATACCCTAAGAAGGTATGTGGTTGTTGTAGTGACAGGTTCTCGGATATACCTGAAGTCGAAGGTTGTCCTGGATTCATCCAATTCCGCTAGACATGGTTGTTCCTTCAATGCAACCACGGGTCTAATGCTCGAAAGATAAAGAGTAATGTTGCGTTAATCTCAGTGAAGGCTACCTGGTCGCCACTGTCAAAGGGCACTGGCCTTTATTCTAGTTCATCACATCCTTAAATAAACTTGGACCCTCATCCCTGGCAAATGTTCGCCGGAAGATGGGTAGTGAACGAACGTGGTCCCCTAGCAGTTTCACTGCATTTGAGTGTTGTGGGGCAAGCAGTTTTTGAAAATGCCATGGCAGTTCTTTCCTTTAGGAGACTTTTTCTTTTGGATATTTTGGCCAAAAACTGCCAGCCGTGGGATGGAGATCATGCGACCTAGGGGGGTGGCCTTGTAGGGAACGTCAACGAGATGAGACTTCGCATAAACTTTGTCAATAGCTGTGTATACAGTCGAGTTGTGGACCTGTGGGGTTTTCATAACTGAGCAAGTTAATTTTAGAGAAAAGTATACTTTTCGTCTTTCAACTTTTGGTGAAGTCTAGATTTAGTCCCTCAACTCCAAAACCGGACAACTTGCACCCCCAACTACCGAAACCGGACAAGGTTCGTCCCTGGTCTCGGTTTTGACCGGTTTTGGTGCTGACTAACCCCAGTTTTGACCAGCGCATACTCAAATTCGTGTAAATATTTTATATCCTGAACTTTTTGAAATTCATATACACTTTTCAAATCCGCGTAGTTTTTCCAAGGTTGCATATTTTTTTCAAAAAGTAAACATACTTTTTTCAAATCAATGAACAATTTTGTAATTTGCGTACTTTTTTCAAATCCATGATTTTTTAAACATTTGCATATTTTTTCAAATCTTCTTATTTTTGTGTACAGAAAAACAAATCCACGTACTTTTTTTGAGTTCGCATGAATTTGAAAATTCATGAAATTCATGAACTCTTTCCAAAAAATGTACGCGAATATGAAAAAGTACATCAATTTTAAAAAGTACATGAATTTGAAAAAAAATACATGAAAGTTTGAAAAAAGTACGCAGATTTGAATAAGTATGTGAACTTGGAAAAAGTACACGGATTTGAAAAAAGTACAGAACATTTTAAAAAGTTCACGTATTTGAAATAAGTATCCGACTTTGAAAACATTACGCGGACTTGGGAAAAATATGCGAATTTGAGTTGGCACAATCAAAACCGGTATGGGACAGCACCAAAACCGGTCAAAACCGTGCCCAGGGATGACGCTTGTCCGGTTTCGAAAGTTAAGGGTACAAGTAGTCCGGTTTTGGAGTTGAGGGACCAAATCTAGACTCCTCCAAAAATTAAGGGATGAAAAGTATACTTTTCTCTTAATTTTAAACGTACGATGCAAATTTGAGGGACGGCTGCGGGTTGCTGATCCAGCGACCTGCTGCTGCTCCTTGGGGCGTGCAAAACAGATTTTGCGGGATTAGTTCCAGTAGGAACGATCGAGCCTCAGCCCGCCGCCACCAATCCAGCACTACTCCCCTGCCCTGGCGGTGCCGCGCGCTCAAGCGCGAATCTTCCGCCCGATTCCTCGTCTACTCCGACGGCCTGGCGGACGGGCGTTGCCGCTTCTCCTGCCCCAATGCACCGCCTCTCGTGGCCACTTGTAATCTTGTATCTCTCATGGCCTCTGCTCCGCCTCGCCGGTGGCCACCAGCGCTCGCGCAACCAGTTTACGAGCCTCCCGCTCCATCTATTCGTCGTCTTTCTGGGTATGTGTCCTTCTCGTGCTAGTTTTGGATCTGGATCGCGACCAAGATTAAGGTTCTGTGTCTTGTGACTTGCACAGCAGACAAAAATTTAAAGCCCGAAAGAAAATTCAAAACCGATTGCAGCCCTTGGACGGCGTGTTCCCTCTAGAGGTATATCTGAAGAGCAGGCACCGTGATGGTTCTATATACAAGTGCACATATTCAAGGGTTGCAAGTTTCGCGGACCGCAGAGAGAGTAAGTGATCGATACCTCTTTTCTTTCTTTTTTTCAAGTATATATATGGGGTTAACTGATATATTCTCTGTTAAAATCTTGAGTTTAGTTTTTCTTTACTTTGTTTACTTTCACTGGTTGAAAGCCAGTGCATTGCCACCAAGAAAAGGAAATCTCGTCAAAGGGTACTCGGGGGATGAATTTGTTACTCCCTTCGTCCCATAATATAAGAGCGTTTTTTAACAGCGCTCTTATATTATGAGACAAAGAGAGTAGTTGTTAAGCAAATTTAAGTAGAAGACAGCTATCTATTGATGTTGTCTTAGTCATTAATGTGATTCATTGGAAATTGTATCACTCCCTAGCATGAGTAACATCACTCTCTATTATTAGACAGAGGCATGTGGTAATATAGCTAGTTACTAGTAGTATGTGCCTTCCCACTATGAGGCTAGTCATAGTGGGGAGTAACATGGATTAGTAAGATGATGTGTATGTGGTTTTTGCAGATGTGCCCTGTGGACCACATGGGTAAAACGACTGGTATTCTACCTCTTAAAAGTATTCAACATTGTCTAAATCACCGCTAGGTGCATTTTTGTAGGTGGTTTTTCCACATGTGCCAAGTGGAGTGTATGGGCAATGCCACCTCCTAAATCACCCCAGTGAATGATTTAGACAACATGGAATACTTCGGGTGTCAGGTACCTGATCTTATAGACTAGCCACAATGCTCTGAGCTGGGGAGTTGAATAGACTTATTCCTTACTTAAAATCACTTCTTTTTCATTTTATAATATCACATCCAGAAAGTTTCTATGGAGGTTGAGCTACATGCATGGAATCCCTTATCCTCACCCCTCCAACATTGCTTCGAGATCACACTCACATCCACTATCACATCCATAGAACAGATGAGATTACGTACTCTCACTCACGTGCTACAACCACTTCATCTCTTTTGCATCAACAAAGATGCTTCCATGTGATTCATCTGTTGAAATGCATAAAAATGAAGAGCTTGTTCATCCATTGTAAAATATCCCTTTTTAATGTAAATACTGTTGCAAACTTGCAAGCTAAACATCATAAGGGAAGTGTTTAGGATGTTTCTTACTTTTATATGAAAGAGCTACTAAATAATGATAACTTTGTAGGGCTCTCTCATCAACATGGCTGGCCCCAAGAGAGGCATTAATTTTCTGGGTGAGATTTTAATCGAATACGAAATGAGGACCAAGACTGTTGAACCAGAAAAGCATGATCTATAACTGATCGATGGGGTGTCAGCTCTAGGACACATGGGCATGCGGAATCGTAGTGTGTTCACGAGACGCATCCATGGCAATTGTGGCGCAGTTGACATAACTTTTTCAAATATTGAAAATGCAGTTGAGGCAACCGTAGAAGTTGCCATATCAGAAGTGCAAAGAAGCTTCAATCTATCTCTCGGCTGTTTTACCAGTGGGTTGAATGAACAAATTCGGCTCTTTGATGGTGTCATTGATGAGGCGCGAAGCTTAAAAAGGTCTGTGATTGCTGTGGTAATAGATTTTTGCATACACTTCAAGTTCAAGGTTGGCCCGAAGCCATCCAATTTCTCTAAACATGATTGTTTCTTCAATACTGGCAACCCCGGGTCTAGTGCTCGAAAGATTAAGACTGATTTTGCATTAATCTCAGTGAAGGTGATCTGGTCGCCTTTGCCTGATGGGTTCTAGGTTTATTTCAATTCATCATTCCCTTGGATAAACTTTGTCGAAATGTAACAAGTTGTCAAATAGGCAGTCGAGTCGTGGGACTGTGGCCTAAATTTAGATGTGGCCAACATGCGTGGTTTGTAATCAAGCTAGTGTCCAAGTATGTATTTGTAGTTCTATACCCTCTGCGTGTGTATTTCAAACGGCTATGTAGGCTCCACAAGTGAAGCAACTATGAACTGATGATCGTTCATGTGATGAATTGATTGCTGTGATGGTCGGCTAATCCTAAAGCCATGCCTTGTTGAGAAGGGAACATTTCAGCTGAAGAAGGTTCTAATTGTGGAACAAGCTACAACTATTATTCCTTCCCTGGTTTTGCTCCCAGCTAGAAGTAGAGATGGTGATGACTTGAAACTCATGTGTGTCCACTAGCACTTTGTTGACATGAGAAGTTTTATTATAGAAAAAAGGCATCAGCAGCGGCCGACCTTTCGGTCTCAGTGTTCCGAGGCCATATCTGTATATGCTAGGCTCGTCAAGTTTAATCCGAGTATTTTACTTGTACAAAATTGGCTTGCACCCGTTGTATGTGAACATAAAGCTTATTACACCCAATAATCACGTGGTGTCTCGGCACGATGAACTGTAGCAACGGTGCATACTCAGAGAGAACACTTATACCTTGAAATTTAGTGAGAGATCATCTTATAATGCTACTGCCGTACAAAGCAAAATAAGATGCATAAAGGATAAACATCACATGCAATCAATATAAGTGATATGATATGTGGTCATCATCATCTTGTGCCTTTGATCTCCATCTCCAAAGCACCGTCATGATCACCATCGTCACCAGCTTGACACGTCACTACTAGAAAAAGGGCTAACGATAGGATTGACACTAATGGCACACCAGAAAAGTGGTGCGCCACTACTATATACTAATGGCGCACCAGGTGGAGGTACGCCACTAGTAACAAATTTTTTTTCTATTTTTTCAAACATACTAATGGCGCATCTGGGCAAAGGGCGCCAGTAATTTGTTTCTTTTTCTTTTTGGCAAAACTACTAATGGTGCACCGTTGCACAGTGCGCCATTAGTATAAAAATTATTATTTTTTCTTTTTTGCAAAACTACTAATGGCGCACTGCATTAGAAAATCGTGTGTCCTCTGGATTTACCGCATGTGAAATACTATGTGTGCATGAACAATTGCATCATTTATCGGGACGAGCACGCGGAGTCTACCATATGTCCGGTGTGCGGCGTCACTCGATACAAGAAGAGAAAGAAAGCTCCTCGAAAACCGGTGTGGTACTTTCCGATCACTCCTCGTCTGCAGCGGTATTTCGCGGACCCTAAGGTAGCAAAGCACCTGTGTTGGCACGCGGATAGGGAGGAGAAGAAGTGAGAAGATGGTGGAAATGATCCGGAGATAAATAAAAAAGACAAGATGCTGAGTCACCCTAAGGATGCGAGCCAGTGGTGAGGACACTCGATCTCGACCCTCCTCCACCGCCGCCGACGAGCACCCAGCCCCCCGCACCTTCCACCGCTCCACCGCCGCCAATGGGCACCCCCCGCACCCTCCCCCGCTCCACCGCCACTACTATATACTAATGGCGCACCAGGTGGAGGTACGCCACTAGTAACAAATTTTTTTTCTATTTTTTCAAACATACTAATGGCGCATCTGGGCAAAGGGCGGCAGTAATTTGTTTCTTTTTCTTTTTGGCAAAACTACTAATGGTGCACCGTTGCACAGTGCGCCATTAGTATAAAAATTATTATTTTTTCTTTTTTGCAAAACTACTAATGGCGCACTGCATTAGAAAATCGTGTGTCCTCTGGATTTACCGCACGTGAAATACTATGTGTGCATGAACAATTGCATCATTTATCGGGACGAGCACGCGGAGTCTACCATATGTCCGGTGTGCGGCGTCACTCGATACAAGAAGAGAAAGAAAGCTCCTCGAAAACCGGTGTGGTACTTTCCGATCACTCCTCGTCTGCAGCGGTATTTCGCGGACCCTAAGGTAGCAAAGCACCTGTGTTGGCACGCGGATAGGGAGGAGAAGAAGTGAGAAGATGGTGGAAATGATCCGGAGATAAATAAAAAAGACAAGATGCTGAGTCACCCTAAGGATGCGAGTCAGTGGTGAGGACACTCGATCTCGACCCCCCTCCACCGCCGCCGACGAGCACCCAGCCCCCCGCACCTTCCACCGCTCCACCGCCGCCAATGGGCACCCCCTGCACCCTCCCCCGCTCCACCGCCGCCGCCGATGATATTTTCAAGTAACAAATTTGAACACATTTTTAAAAAAATTATTACTACTTTTATAAAAAATATTACCGTTATGATTTAAACAAGTTTGAACATATTTAAACACAAATAAATATCAAACAGCATTTAAAATGCAAAAAAAATTGCGGAGCCTGGGAATCGAACCCAAGACCTCCTGGTGTGTGTGCTGCGTGCTGACCAGTCAGGCTAGTGGGCAGGTTCTAATGTGGATTGGGTTAGGTGCAATATAACCTGTGCTCGAACTGTAATAAAAACATTCTAATGGCGCACCGAGGAGTGGTGCGCCATTAGTAACCTGGGTTAGGTGCGCCATTGCTATCTAAAAAAAGATCTCTAATGGCGCACCGAGGAGTGGTGCGCCATTAGTAAGCTATCCTCCCTCTCCCTCGCCAGATCCCCTTCGACCCTCTCTTCCTCGCCACCAGATCCACCCGCGCGCTGCCCCGACCCACGACGCCGCCACCCCGACCCTCACCGGACTCCACCCCCGCCGCCCCGACCCTCACCGGACACCACACCCCCGCCGCCCCCGCGCACCCGCGCCCCCACCCCAGCCGCCCCCGCGCCCCCGCGCCCCCACCCCCGCCGCCCCGACCCTCGCGCTAGGGTTCCTCGCCCCGCCGCCCGCTCCTCTCCTCCACCTCGGACGAGTGAGCGCCTCTTCCGACCCCTGCAGCAGCCGACGGCCTCAGCCCCGACGCACGCGCCCACCCCGCCGGCCCCTGCCGTCCTCCGCCTCCGGTCTCCCCAGCAGCAGCCGGCGAACCAGGGACGGTGCCGTGACCATCATCGCCACCTCCCGCCGTCTCTCCCTGCGCGTGGCCAGTGGCTGCTCTCCTTGGACGCGCTGCCCGTGGTGAGCCCCTCTTCCTTACTCACCTCCATGTTCCTTGTTCATATCTCTGTTCCCTGTTCCTCTCTTGTCCATGCTGCTATTTACATGGATCAATGGATGTTGGATAGATGGATGTGTGTTGATGTTAGGTAGTAGATGGTTTGCTTGATGGTTGGTTGAATTGTGCTAGTTGCTTGCTAGATGGATGGACGAATGGTGCGAGTATGTAGACATCTTTTGCTACTGTGAAGGGTCAGTGCTAGTGTAAAGGGTAGTAGTAATCCGTTCCCTTTTGCTTCTGCCTGGTGCTGATTTGCTGCTCTTAGCTTTGTGTGGCTTCTTATTATTCTCTAAATCGTTCTTCAAAGCAGGCTTTGCATCGCTTTAGGTAGTTTTCTCCATGTTTTTTAGTAGGAGCACATTTTACATATAGTTTGGAGTACTAGCTCAGATACCGGTTCAGATTTTGATGTGCTTGCTTGTTACTGTAAGTGAGTTTATAATTGCACCCACTTGCTCGTCCTCATATTTTCTGTAGCCATGCAATTTATAATTGCACCCACTTGCAGCAACTAGCTGGAGTAGATTATGGCAAGTGAAAGCAACAAATTCTCTACAATTCGAAAGCTCAA
This sequence comes from Triticum monococcum, assembly GCA_034509565.1. Taxonomy (NCBI): domain Eukaryota; kingdom Viridiplantae; phylum Streptophyta; class Magnoliopsida; order Poales; family Poaceae; genus Triticum; species Triticum monococcum. The sequence goes on along the minus strand of CM067843.1, from coordinate 743,254,617 downwards.
TATCCTTGCAGTAGGAAGAGCTTGCTTTAACTGAATTTGGACTTGGTGCACTAGCTTGGCAATTTTGCTTGCTTGCACCGCTTGAGTAGTTCTCCATCTAATGTAGTCAATAGATGTTGTCAAGTGATTGTGTCATGGTTTTGGTTCTGTTTTTAAAAAGAAAAGCCACTTGTTCAGGCTTTAAGAAAATATTTTCTCAGAATATTACTGCTAAGCCCAAGCTTGTTAATCAGCATGTACATTTCTATCATATATTGCTAATGTCTGCTCAGATGTGTGCTTGCTATTGTCACCTATCTTTTTTTCTTCTACATGATATGGAACCTTATGATACTGCACTAATAGCCTTTGTGCATCCAAGTTATCAAACTATGTGAACTAGAAACAGAAATAGAGAGAATTGATCATTACTTTTCTGAACTGTCGCAGAAGCCTCGGTAGTTCTTTCAAGTTCGTACATTGAAAGGCTTGTTTCACAATTTCTAAATTACTTATGATGCCTCTGAATTACTTGTGATGCCTGTTATCATGCATGTTTTATGATCTGTTGTAAGGGTACTAATTGGTCTCTTCTGCTGCTTATCAGAGATGGCGGGAAGCAGCCACCGCCGCTCTGCGACACCGCAGTACGAGTTGGATGCTTCTGAGTTCTTCACTATCATACTTGGGACTTCAGTATCATCCATGACGCAGGTATATAAAACGAGAGATCTCCCCTTCACCCATCTCATTATGATATCTGTTGTTTGCTACAAGACTCATTGTCCCAAACTGCAGAGGCTGCCTGACAGTTTTATGAACATGCTGATGGGTGAAGATTCGCCAAATAATGTGAAGTTGCGACAGGCCGACAGCGGGTTTCGCAGGCTGTGGGATGTGGAGTTGGTGATCAAGGAGGGCCACATGTACTTGTCTCGTGGGTGGGAGAAGTTCTATCGTGCCTACGACCTGCGGCTGGGGTACTTCCTTCTCTTCAGGTACGACGACGACGCCACCATGCTCATCATGAAGGTGTTCAATGCGACTATGTGTCGCATGCGCTACACTGAAGATTATGATGCCGTTACGTTCTGCCTCTTCTTATTCCTCTACATTTGGCTTTGTCTCACATCGATTGTTAACGGTCATTGTTGCATTTGGACAGGTAATGGGAGCAGTAGCAGCGACAATGGCTACAGCCAAAGCAGCAGCGGCTATGGCTATAGCGAAAGCAGCAGCGATTCTGGCAGCAGCATAGACAACAAGAAGGATGATCCAGACTGGAGTGCGGGAGAAGAGGAGCAGAGTGGGGATGAGGAGCTGCATGATGACGATGGGCATCAGGCTGAGGATGACCTAACGCTGGTGGTGGCTGACCAAGGGCAAGAGATGGTGGTGGCTGACCATGGGCAAGAGATGGTGGTGGCTGACCATGGGCAAGAGATGGAGGTGGCTGAGGATGACCTAGCGATGGTCGTGCCTGAAGGTGGCCTCGAGATGGGGTGGTGGTGCCTGACAATGACCACGCACCGGTGGTGGCGCCGGCGATCCCACAGTTGGGCGACATGACCACGCCAATTGAGGTAGAAGACTACATCCCACTGCCTCCACCACCTCCACCGCCTCGCCGCTCTTGGCGCATCAGGCTGAGGAAGGAGAAGGAGAAGAACAATGCATGAGAACTGAACTTTGTCAGGTATGTCAGATCTCCAAAATGATATATATATATACTTAGTTACCTATGTTATCTCTAATATGCTTAGTTTCCTATGGGTTAGCTTCATTTTACCTAAGTTGGCTCTAATATGCTAACTTAGAGCTTATATGCTTAGTTTCCTATAGGTTAGCTCCAAAATAACTTATGTTAGCACAAAATGATCAAGTTTACATAATAAGCTTATAGTCTTTTTCTTATTCTTCTTCTTTTCCAAAATGACATAGGTTAGCTTCATTTTACCTAAGTTGGCTCTAATATACTAACTTAGAGCTTATATGCTTAGTTTCCTATAGGTTAGCTCCAAAATAACTTATGTTAGCACAAAATGATCAAGTTTACATAATAAGCTTATAGTCTTCTTCTTATTCTTCTTCTTTTCCAAAATTCTTCTTATTATTCTTCTAGTGTTCTTCTTCTTCTTCTAGTATTCTTCTAGTCTTCTTCTTTTTCTTCTTCTAACTTCTTGTTTATCCTTTTGCAGATTTGATTTAATTCATGGAAGCTTGCATGGATGGAGTGCTTCTTTTTCATTTGTGTTTTTATTTTGTATCAATGTGAAACTTTTGTGAATTGATGCATAACGGTGTTGGATGAACAATGTGAAACTTTTGTAATATGTAACGATGGAACTATGTGTTGGCTATGTATGTATATATGATGGAACTTGTGTGTTGGCTATGATTGTTATATGGATGCTTGTTGTATATATATGTGTTGGATATCTCATAGGTGAAATAGTGACCTGAGATTAAGAAAAAAAATTAAAAAAATTGTTACTAATGGCGCACTACCATGTGGTGCGCCATTAGTATAGCAGACACTAGTGGCGCACCGTGAGCAAAACTAATGGCGCACTGCCTGTTTACTGGATGGTGCGCCATTAGTATACGAGATACTAATGGCGCATCAGTGGTGCGCCATTAGTAAAAATTACTAGTGGCGTGCTACTAATGGCGCACCGGTGATGCGCCATTAGTAGGCAAAACCGGTGCGCCATTAGTAGGCCTTTTCCTAGTAGTGTGTTGATCTCCATCAAAGCATCGTTGTCGTCTCACCAACTATTTCATCCACGACTATCGCTACCGCTTAGTGATAAAGTAAAGCAATTACATGGCGATTGCATTCATACAATAAAATGACAACCATATGGCTCCTACCAGTTGCCGATAACTGAGTTATAAAACATGATCATCTCATACAACAATTTATATAATCACGTCTTGACCATATCACATCACAACATGCCCTGCAAAAATAAGTTAGACGTCCTCTACTTTATTGTTGCAAGTTTTACGTGGCTGCTATGGCTTAGCAAGAACCGTTCTTACCTACGCATCAAAAGTTCCCGATAAATCGGCCGATATGCCGATAAACTGGCCGATTTACCCCTTATCATGGATCGACCGATAAGTTCCCGATAAGCGATATCCGCAACATTGATCAAAACCACAACGATTTTTCGTCTTTGCTGTTTTAACCTTCAACAAGGACTGGGCGTAGTCACACTCGATTTAACTAAAGTTGGAGAAACAAACACCCACTAGCCACCTGTGTGCGAAGCACGTCGGTAGAACCAGTCTCGCGTAAGCGTACGCGTAATGTCGATCTGAGCCGCTTCATCCAACAATACCGCTGAATCAAAGTATGACATGCTGGTAAGCAGTATGACTATTATCGCCCACAACTCTTTGTGTTCTACTCGTGCATATAACATCTACGCATAGACCTGGCTCGGATGCCACTGTTGGGGAATGCAGTATTTTAAAAAAAATCCTACGATCACGCAAGATCTATCTACGAGATGCATAGCAACGAGCGGGGAGAGTGTGTCTACGTTCCCTCGTAGATCGAAAGCGGAAGCGTTTAGTAACGCGGTTGATGTAGTCGAACGTCTTCACGATCCAACCGATCCAAGTACCGAATGCACGGCACCTCCGCTATATGCACACGTTTAGCTCGGCGATGTCCCTCGTACTCTTGATCCAGCTGAGGCCGACAGAGAGTTTCGTCAGCACGACGGCGTGATGATGGTGATGAAGAAGTTACCGACACAGGGCTTCGCCTAAGCACTACAACAATATGACCGAGGTGGAAATCTGTGGAGGGGGGGCACCGCACACGGCTAAGTTAACTGTCAACTTGTGTGTCTATGGGGTGCCCCCCTCCCCTGTATATAAAGAAGTGGAGGAGAGAAGGGCCGACCCTCGTAGGGCGCGCCCAAGGGGGGAGTCCTACTCCCAGTAGGAGTAGGTTTCCCCCCTTTCCCTAGTTGGAGTAGGAAAAGAAGGAAGAGGGAGAAGGAGAAAGGAAAGGGCGGCCCCCCCCCTACCCAATTCGGATTGGGCTTGGGGGGAGCGCCCTCCACCTGACCGCCTCCTCCTCTCTCCCACTAAGGCCCAATATGGCCCATTGACTCCTCGGGGGTTCCGGTAACCTCCTAGTACTCCGGAAAATGCCCGAACTCATCCGGAACCATTCCGGTGTCCAAACATAGCCTTCCAATATGTCGATCTTTATGTCTCGACCATTTTGAGACTCCTCGTCATGTCCGTGATCACATCCGGGACTCTGAACTACCTTTGGTACATCAAAACACATAAAATCATAATACCGATCATCATCGAACGTTAAGCGTGCAGACCCTACGGGTTCGAGAACTATGTAGACATGACTGAGACTCACTTCCAGTCAATAACCAATAGCGGAACCTGGATGCTCATATTGGTTCCTACATATTTTACGAAGATCTTTATCGGTCAAACCGCGTAACAACATACACTGTTCCCTTTGTCATTGGTATGTTACTTGCCCGAGATTCAATCGTTGGTATCACCATACCTAGTTCAATCTCGTTACCGGCAAGTCTCTTTACTCGTTCCATAATGCAACATCCCGCAACTAACTCATTAGTCACATTGCTTGCAAGGCTTATAGTGATGTGCATTACCGAGAGGGCCCAAAGATACCTCTCCGATAGTCGGAGTGACAAATCCTAATCTCGATCTATGCCAACTCAACAAACACCGTCGGAGACACCTGTAGAGCATCTTTATAGTCACCCAGTTACGTTGTGACGTTTGATAGCACACTAAGTGTTCCTCCGGTATTCGGGAGTTGCATAATCTCATAGTCATAGGAACATGTATAAGTTATGAAGAAAGCAATAGGAACAAACTAAACGATCATAGTGCTAAGCTAACGTATGGGTCAAGTCAATCCCATCATTCTCTAATGATGTGACCCCGTTCAGCAAATGACAACTCATGTCTATGGTTAGGAAACTTAACCATCTTTGATTAACGAGCTAGTCAAGTAGAGGCATACTAGTGACACTCTGTTTGTCTATGTATTCACACATGTACTAAGTTTCCGGTTAATACAATTCTAGCATGAATAATAAAAATTTATCAGGATGTAAGGAAATATAAATAACAACTTTATTATTGCCTCTAGGGCATATTTCCTTTAGATAGAGAAGGAGAAACTCCATATGATTCAACTATAACAAAGCCCGCGATACCTCAAGACCGTGCCAAATCAAGAACACGAGAGAGAGAGAGAGAGATCAAGCACATAGCTACTAGTACAAACCCTCAGCTTGTGGGAGACTCTCTTCTTCAATTTGCACAAAATTAAGTAATTGGATGATCAGGCAAAGCATTTAATTTTTCTTAAGAGGATGATCAGGCAAAGCATTAAGTAATTGGATAAGCCTCCCCCAAGCTTGTGGGAGACTATCTTCTTCAATTTGCACAAAATTATATATATCCCTTAAAGCAGCTTGTTTCTTATGAGCAGGGAAATATTTAGCAGTGAAGTAATAAATCATATCCTGGGGACTACGCACACAACCAGGATCAAGAGAATTAAACCATATCTTAGCATCACCCTTTAATGATAACGGAAATATTTTAAGGATATAAAATATACGAGTTCTCTCATCAGTAGTGAACAAGGTGGCTATATCATTTAATTTAGTAAGATGTGCCACAACACTTTCAGATTCATAGCCATGAAAAGGATCAGATTCAACCAAAGTAATTATATCAGGATCAACAGAGAATTCATAATCCTTATCAGTAACACAGATAAGTGAAGTAGCAAAAGTAGGGTCAGGTTTCATCCTAGCATTTCGAGATTGCTTATTCCATTTAGCTAATAGCCTCTTAAGTTTGTATCTCTTTGCAAGCTAAAATAGCTAAAGAAGCTTCTTTATCAAAAACATAACCCTCGGGAATAACAGGCAAGTCTTCATCATCAATTTCATCAGTATTATCAGATTCAATATTTTCAATCTCTCTAGCCCTAGCAAGTTGTTCATCAAGAAATTCACCAAGTGGCACAGTAGTATCAAGCATAGAAGTAGTTTCATCATAAGTATGATGTATAGCAGAAGTGGCATCATCAATAACATGCGACATATCAGAACGAATAGCAGAAGCAGGTTTAGGTGTCGCAAGCTTACGCAAAACAGAAGGTGAATCAAGTGTAGAGCTAGATGGCAGTTCCTTACCCCCCCTCGTAGTTGAGGGATAAATCTTGGTTCTTGGATATTTCAAGTTCTTCATAATGATAAGCAGATATAAATCCCAAGTGACTCAAAGAATAGAGCTATGCTCCCCGGCAACGGCACCAGAAAATAGTCTTGATAACCCACAAGTTTAGGGGATCGCAACAGTTTTTGAGGGTAAAGTATTCAACCCAAATTTATTGATTCGACACAAGGGGAGCCAAAAAATACTCTCAAGTATTAGCAGCTGAGGTGTCAATTCAACCACACCTGGAAACTTAATATCTGCAACAAAGTATTTAGTAGCAAAGTAATATGATAGTAGTGGTAACGGTAGCAAAAGGTAACAGTAGTAAAAGTAATGTTTTTGGTATTTTGTAGTGATGATAGCAATAGCAACAAAAAAGTAAATAAGCGAAGAACAATATATGGAAAGCTCGTAGGCAATGGATCGGTGATGGAGAATTATGACGGATGCGGTTCATCATGTAACAGTCATAACCTAGGGTGACACAGAACTAGCTCCAGTTCATCAATGTAATGTAGGCATGTATTCCGAATATAGTCATACGTGCTTATGGAAAAGAACTTGCATGACATCTTTTGTCCTACCTTCCCGTGGCAGCGGGGTCCTTACGGAAACTAAGGGATATTAAGGCCTCCTTTTAATAGAGTGCCGGAACAAAGCATTAACACACAGTGAATACATGAACTCCTCAAACTACGGTCATCGCCGGTAAGTATCCTGATTATTGTCACTTCGGGGTTAATGAATCATAACACATAATAGGTGACTATAGACTTGCAAGATAGGATCAAGAACTCTCATATATTGATGAAAACATAATAGGTTCAGATCTGAAATCATGGCACTCGGGCCCTAGTGACAAGCATTAAGCATAGCAAAGTCATAGCAACATCAATCTCAGAACATAGTGGATACTAGGGATCAAACCCTAACAAAACTAACTCGATTACATGATAGATATCATCCAACCCATCACCGTCCAGCAAACCTACGATGTAATTACTCACGCACGACGGTGAGCATCATGAAATTGGTGATGGAGGATGGTTGATGATGACGATTGAGGGAGTCCTGGATTAGGGGGTGTCCGGATGGCCGGACCATACCTTCAGTCGGACTCCAGGACTATGAAGATACAAGATTGAAGACTTCGTCCCGTGTCCGGAAGGGACTTTCCTTGGCGTGGAAGGCAAGCTTGGCGATACGGATATTCAGATCTCCTACCATTGTAACCGACTCTATGTAACCCTAACCCTATCCGGTGTCTATATAAACCGGAGGGTTTTAGTCCGTAGGACGACATACACATCAACAATCATACCATAGGCTAGCTTCTAGGGTTTAGCCTCTCTGATCTCGTGGTAGGTCAACTCTTGTAATACCCATACCATCAATATTAATCAAGCAGGACGTAGGGTTTTACCTCCATCGAGAGGGCCCGAACCTGGGTAAAACTTCGTGTCCCCTGCCTCCTATTACCATCCGGCCTAGACGCACAGTTCGGGACCCCCTACCCGAGATCCGCCGGTTTTGACACCGACATTGGTGCTTTAATTGAGAGTTCCTCTATGCCGTCGCCGTCAGGCCCGATGGCTCCTACGATCTTCAACAGTGATGCAGTCCAGGGTGAGACCTTCCTCCCCGGATAGATCTTCGTCTTCGGCGGCTTCGCACTGCGGGCCAATTCACTTGGCCATCTGGAGCAGATCGAAAGCTATGCCCCTGGCCGTCAGGTCAGATTCGGAAGTTTTAACTACACGGCTGACATCCGCGGGGACTTGATCTTCGACGGATTCGAGCCACTGCCGAGCACGCCGCACTGTTCCGACGAGCATGATCTAGCTCTGCCACCAAACAGTGCCCTGGAGGCCGCACCCGCATCGGCTCCGGTCCCTAATCCGGAGCCAACTGCGCCGATCGAGGATGGGCGGTTGGACGCCACCTCGGTGGCTGTGATCCCAACGGCGATTGAGCCAAACACCAGCCCCACACTCCACGAGACTCATGACTCCAAGGAGCCGGACTCCTTTCCGGACTCCGAACCCTCCGCGCCCCGGCCTATCGAATCCGATTGGGCGCCGATCATGGAGTTCACTGCCGCGGACATCTTTCAGCACTCGCCTTTTGGCGATATTCTGAAGTCACTGAAGTCTCTCTCTTTATCAGGAGAGCCCTGGTCGGACTGCGGCCAGCGAGGTTGGGATTCGGACGATGAAGAAATTCAAAGCCCACCCACCACCCACTTTGTAGCCACTGTCGACGACTTAACCGACATGCTCGACTTCGACTACGAAGACATCGACGATATGGACGCCGATGAAGGAGATAATGAAGAACCAGCGCCTACTAGGCCCTGGAAAGCCACCTCGTCGTATGACATATACATGGTGGACACCCCAAAAGAGGGAGATGGCGACGGAATAGCAGAGGATGACCCCTCCAAGAAACAGCCTAAGCGCCGACGTCAGCGGCGCCGCTCAAAATCCTGCCAAAACAAACACGGTGATTCCAGCACGGGAGATAATAACACTCCGGAAAGCGCCGAAGAAAACCCCCTCCAGCAAGATTTAGCACAGTAGGATGGAGAAACCAACCCTCATGAGAAAGCGGCAGATAGAGAGGTCGAGGACGATAATTATATGCCTCCCTCCGAAGATGAGGCAAGCCCCGACGACGACGAATTCGTCGTGCCAGAGGATCCCGCCGAGCAAGAGCGTTTTCAACGTAGGCTTATGGCCACGGCAAGAAGCCTCAAGAAAAAACAGCAACAACTCAAAGCTGATCAAGATTTGCTAGTTGACAGATGGACTGAAGTCCTTGCGGCCAAAAAGCATAAACTCGAACGCCCCTCCAAGAGCTACCCAAAGCGCATGTTGCTACCCCAATTAGAGGAGGAAGCACTCGATGCGGCCGACCGGCCACCTCGTGGCCGCGACAGAGAGGCCTCTCGACCCTCCACTCAAGCCGCACCCCGTACCAAGGCACGGGACTATGCGCCGGACTTACGAGATATGTTGGAGGACAAGGCTAAACAAACAAGATCGATTTACGGACTGCATGGGCGCCCCACGGCTCGAGACAACATCCGTCACGCCAGCCACAAATTCGGCAGAGCTGAACACAATAGACAAGGCTCACTGGAGCTACGTCATGATATAGCCCAGTACAGAGGCGCCACACACCCACTCTGCTTCACAAACGAAATAATGGGTCATCAAATCCCCGAGGGTTTCAAACCCGTAAACATCAAATCATATGATGGCACAACAGATCCTGCGGTATGGATTGAGGATTATCTCCTTCATATCCATATGGCCCGCGGCGACGATTTCCACGCCATCAAATAGCTCCCACTAAAACTTAAAGGACCAGCTCGGCATTGGCTTAATAGCTTGCCAACAGGATCAATCAGTTGTTGGGAGGACCTGGAAGCCGCATTCCTCGACAATTTCCAGGGCACTTATGTGCGACCCCCAGACGCCGATGACCTAAGCCACGTAATTCAGTAGTCAGATGAATTGGCCAGGCAATTCTAGACACGGTTCTTAACAAAGAAAAATCAAATAGTCGACTGTCCGGACGCCGAGGCCCTAGCAGCCTTCAAGCATAATATCCGTGACGAGTGGCTAGCCCGGCACCTTGGATAGGAAAAGCCGAAATCTATGGCAGCACTCACGACACTCATGACCCGCTTTTGCACGGGAGAAGACAGCTGGCTTGCTCGTAGCAACAATATAACCAAAAACCCTGGTAATTCGGACACCAGGGACAGTGGTGGCGGGTCGCGTCGAACCAAGCAGAAGCGCCACATTAACGGCAACAATGCTGAGGATACGGCAGTTAATGCCGGATTCAGAGGCTCTAAATCCGGTCAGCGGAAGAAGCCATTCAAAAGGAATCCTAGGGGCCCGTCCAGTTTGGACCGAATACTCGACCGCTTATGCCAGATACATGGCACCCCCGAAAAGCCGGCCAATCACACCAACAAGGATTGTTGGGTGTTCAAGCAGGCAGGCAAGCTAAACGCCGAAAACAAAGACAAGGGGCTGCATAGCGATGACGACGAGGAGCCCCGGCCGCCGAACAACAAGGGACAGAAGGGTTTTCTCCCACAAGTGTGGACGGTGAACATGATATACGCAACCCACATCCCCAAGAGGGAGCGGAAGCGCGCGTTAAGGGACGTATACACGATAGAGCCAGTCGTCCCAAAGTTCAACCCATGGTCCTCCTGCCCGATCACCTTTGATCGAAGGGACCACCCCACTAGCACCCGTCACGGCGTCTTCGCCGCATTGGTTCTAGACCCAATTATTGACGGATTTCATCTCACTAGAGTCCTTATGGACGGCGACAGCAGCCTAAACCTGCTTTACCAGGATACAGTGCGGAAAATGGGCATAGATCCCGCGAGGATTAAGCCCACCAAAACGACCTTTAAAGGCGTAATACCAGGTGTAGAGGCCAACTGTACAGGCTCAGTCACACTTTAAGTGGTCTTCGGATCTCCGGATAATTTCCAAAGCGAGGAGTTAATCTTCGACATAGTCGCGTTTTGTAGTGGTTATCACGCACTGCTCGGGCGAACCGCATTCGCTAAGTTCAATGCAGTACCGCATTACGCATACCTTAAGCTCAAGATGCCAGGCCCTCAAGGAGTAATTACGGTTAATGGAAACACCGAACGCTCCCTCCGAACGGAGGAGCACACGGCGGCCCTTGCGGCGGAAGTTCAAAGCAGCCTCTTTAGGCAGTTCTCTAGTCCGGCCACTAAACGACCGGACACCGTCAAGCGCGCCCGGAGTAACCTACAACAAGACCGCCTGACACGATCCGAGCAGGCGTAGCAATGCGGCCCCAACCCCAACCCTCACAAAAAGGCGATGCCAGTACTTCACGTACATAACTACGCTCTAGAGATACCATGGGCACAGGGGGAGGGGCACCACCATGGCACGCCCGAAACACGGCTTAAACCGCACCAGGGGCTGCCGATTTTTTAAATTTTCTCTTACTTTCAGGACTCCACTCTTCGGAAGGCCTGTTCGGTAGTTCAGTTGCCGCACAAATGATGCAAGAACCAGGGAAGCAGCCAAGCCATGCCGCATTACAGAACTCCCAGGTGGTCTCTATCATGAGCAGTATACCTGTTTCGCACATTATTCCGCAGCTTGCCCCTGGAGCGGACATGTTACATAGTCCAACCTTTTGCTTATCGCATTATTTGTATCGTTCTGCTTTGATCGCAGCTCTTTTTAATAAACAATGCATAACTTTTGTCTATTTTTGCATTACTTTTTTTATATATTTATATATGTTCCTTAACGACATGTTGCACCCGTACACTTTGGTACGTCCAAAATACACCAGGGGCTTCCGTACCCCTCAACATGGTGAGAAGTCCGAACACTTTAACAAGTACGGCACCCCGAACTTATAGCATTATATGCATCGGCTCCGAATCATGTCTTGGGTCAATAGTTGGGTTTGCCCGGCTCCTATGTTTTGGTGCCTTACGTTCCGTTATATCGGCTAAGGCAGCACTAGGAGAACCACTGCGATTGTGCCCCGGTTGAGCTGGGTCGAGCACCTCAGTGGAGAAAGCTAAAACTGACCATCATGATGAGGCGAGAGCCGGTCGCTGTTCGAGAGGTCTTTTCGAGTCCTTAAAGACTTATGTCGCTTAGGGCGAGGAGCCGGCTCTGTCCGGCGAAGGCGTGGATAGCGCCCCGAACTGGGTCTTCCGAATACCAGGGGCTTCGCCGAAATTTAAAATTATAGAATTCTATGGCCAAGTGAGAGTGTTCACGCATTATAGTCTGATTGCCTTGTTCGTTGGGCTGAGAGCCTCCCTCGAAGGACCCAAACATGGGAAAAGAGCCCTCAGGTTTATCCCCGAACACCCCAGCACTAGCGGCACGGGGGCAGAAGCCGATGACTCGCCATCTCTCAGAATTGATAAACAGCCGCACAGAAGGTAATATTTTAAATTCTAATAGCATTGCTTAAGCGCATATGAACAAGTTTTCAGCGCACAGGATAAAACGAGTGAGTTTTACTCAAAAATTACATCCATAGAACATTCCTCCGCCACAAGGCGGGCACCCTTCAGAACATCCTTATAATAATTTTTGGGCTTGCGATGCTCTTTCCCCGGCGGTGGCCCGTCCTTCACAAGCTTCTTAGCATCCAGCTTGCCCCAGTGCACCTTCGCACGGGCAAGGGCCCTACGGGCACCTTCAATGCAGACAGAGCGCTTGATAACTTCGAGCCTCGGACAGGCCTCCACCAGCCGCCGCACCAGCCCGAAATAGCTCCTAGGCTGAGCCTCTCCAGGCCACAGCCGAACTATGAGGCCCTTCATGGCCTGTTCGGCCGCCTTGTGGAGCTCGACCAATTGCTTCAACTGGTCACTCAGGGGCACGGGATGTTCAGCCTCAGCGTACTGAGACCAGAACACCTTCTCCGTCGAGCTGCCCTCCTCGGCTCGATAGAATGCGGCGGCATCAGATACACTCCGGGGAAGATCTGCGAACGCGCCTGGAGAACTCCGGATTCGGGTAAGTAACAAGTAACTCACGCTTATGTGTTTACTTTGCATAAAGAATGCCTTACCCGCCGCTATCTTCTTCACCTCATCCAACTCCTGGAGGGTCTTCTGGGATTCGGCCTTGGCAGACTTGGCACTTTTAGTAGCCGCCGCGAGCTCGGATGCTCGTGCCATTGAGTCACGCTCCAAGCTCTCATGTTTTTCCATGAGAGCTTGGAGCTCTTGCCGCACCTTGCCAACCTCGGCCTCATACTTTTCTCGCTCAGTGCGCTCCGCGGCCGTTCTCTTCTCGGCCTCGAGCAGCGCTCGCTTCAGGGTCGCCACCTCAGATGTGGCCCCTACAATAGCCACGATAATCCTGTCATTTTTTGCAATTGCACCTTTTTACATATACATATATTTTATTTAAATAAGGCATTTCTTACCTTCATTGTCCTCGAGCTGCTTCTTGGCACATCCGAGCTCTTGCTCGGGCCGCTCGAGGTTCTGCATTAGCACGTCCACTTCCGTAGTCAGTGTGGCGGATGCCAGAAGGGAAGCCTGTACACGCATATTGACTCTTTTTAGACTCCTGTGATTTTTTATTTTGATCCTCTATTCGGCTTTTCTTTCCGAACGCCAAACAGAGCATCAGGGGCTACTGTCTATGCGGTAATGTTATTTACACATTCTTTACTTACCTCAAAGCCTGTTAAAAGGTTTGTACAAGCTTCAGTCAGTCCGCTCTTGGCGGACTGAACCTTCTGGATCACTGCACTCATAATAGTGCGGTGCCCCTCGTCGATGGAGGCGCCTTGGAGCGCCTCCAACATATTGTCCGGCGCCTCCGGTTGGACGGAGGTCGCCGCCGCGGTGGGCTTGCTCCTCTTGGAAGGAGGTTCCCCGCCGGACTCTGGAACCTTTGAAGGTTCCGGAGTGGTGTCCGGCCTAGGGCCGGACTTGGAGCCCTGGGGGGTTTCGTCCCCTTTACTCCTGGGGTCTGGGTGGTCGCCTTGCGGCGCCTCCAGGACCACCTCCTCCCGGATTGGACCCTGTTGGGACAACACTTCGATGTCGTCCGTAGGGCGAGGGGAGGAAGCCGTCGGCAGTGAGTTCACGTCCGACGAGTCCAGTGAGCCGCTCGATGACGCGTCGAGTCGGTCTTTGGGTGGGCTGCATAAACATATTCGACATAAGGGAAAGTTGTGCAATAAACGAATATTATGAAATCACTCCGGTATCCGGATACTTACGATTTCGCCAGGGGCTTGGCCCTGGGTGGCCACTCCTCTTCATCGTCGTCAGCGTTGGTGGAGTAGTCTGGAGGAGGGATTCTCCCCTTCTTGGACCCTTCGGCCTCCCCAGTTGGGGCGGCCTTCCTTTTCTTCCCTTCCCCCGCTGGAGGGGGAGGGATCTCTTCTTCCTCCTCCTCATCTTCCTGGGAGGAGTGCACCTCAGAACCATCGGATGATGGATCCGATGCCTCCTGGTGCCGGGCACTCTTTCGAGTCCCCGCGGCCTTTCTCGCGGCCTTCTTCTCCGGCACCACATAGGGTGCCGGAACCAGCAGCTTCGCCAATTGAGCGTGCGCCGGGCCTTCGGGCAGAGGAGCCGGACAGTTGATCTGCCCGGACTTCGCCTGCCAAACCTGTCAAAGGTAAGGGAGCTTAGATCTCGCACAGAGTTGAACTATGAAAAGCTAGTGCCCTGTAAAAGGTATAAAAAACTTACCGCGCTAGCGTGACGCTGCGCGCCGTATCCGCGATCCTCGGCGGCAAATGCGGGAGCCTCGGCGCCTTTGAAGAGCACCTTCCAGGCATCTTCGTACGTCATGTCGAAGAGCCTGCTCAGAGTTTGGTGTCGCACTGGATCAAACTCCCACAGGTTAAAAGCCCGTTGTTGGCACGGGAGGATCAAGCGGATGAGCATAACCTGGACTATATTGACAAGCCTGAGCTGCTTGTTCACCAGGGATTGGATGCATGTTTGTAGTCCGGTGACCTCCTTTTTGCTACCCCACGACAGGCCCGTCTCTTTCCAGGACGTGAGCCGTGTTGGGGGTCCGGACCGGAACTCAGGGGGTGCGACCCATTCGGCGTTGCGCGGCTCGGTGATGTAGAACCACCCCGATTGCCACCCCTTCAGGGTCTCCACAAAGGAGCCCTCGAGCCATAGGACGTTGGCCATCTTGCCAACCATGGCGCCTCCGCACTCCGCCTGGTTTCCACGCACCACCTTTGGCTTGACGTTGATGGTCTTGAGCCATAGGCCGAAATGGGGGCGGATGCGGAGGAAAGCCTCGCACACGACGATAAACGCCGAGATGTTGAGCACAAAATTCGGGGCCAGATCGTGGAAATCCAGGCCGTAGTAGAACATGGGCCCCCGGACAAATGGGTGGAGAGGGAAGCCCAGTCCGCGGAGGAAATGGGGGAGGAACACCACCCGCTCATGGGGCCTAGGGGTGGGGATGAGCTGCCCCTTTTCGGGGAGCCGGTACGTGATGTCGTTAGACAGGTATCCGGCCTTCCTCAGCTTTTTGATATGTCCCTCCATGACGGAGGAAACCATCCACTTGCCTCCCGCTCCGGACATGGCTGGAGAAGGTTGAGGTGAGGAGTGCGGACTAGGGCGCTGGAGCTCGAGTGCACAAGAATGGATAGGCGAAGGAGGAAGAGGGCGTAGGTGAAAAGGTGGATCCTTATCCCCTTATATGGGTGGACACAACTACATGTCCCCACCAGCCTGGTAAAACTCGCTTATCTCCCAAGTGCCGTAATCAAAGGCGCGGTTGGGTTACCCACGCCCGTATTGATGAGAATCCCGGAATAAGGGGACACGATCTCTGCTTTAACAAGATGTGCCAAGGAAACCGCCTCGCATAACATGTTGAGATGGGACAGTAAAATGGTTCGAATAAAAGCTTGGCCATGGTGTGATGTCACACTACGGAGTGCGTCAGCAGATTAGATTTGTGTAAATATTATTCTCTCTATGGCAATATGTGGAAACTTATTTTGCAGAGCCGGACACTACCTTTGTGTTCAAAATCTTCTATGAAGTACTTGGAGGAGGAACCTGCCTTGCAATGCCGAAGACAATTTGCGCGCCGGACTCGTTGTCATTGAAGCCTGGTTCAGGGGCTACTCAGGGAGTCCTGGATTAGGGGGTGTCCAGATGGCCGGACTATACCTTCAGCCGGACTCCAGGACTATGAAGATACAAGATTGAAGACTTCGTCCCATGTCCGGAAGGGACTTTCCTTGGCGTGGAAGGCAAGCTTGGCGATACGGATATTCAGATCTCCTACCATTGTAACCGACTCTATGTAACCCTAACCCTATCCGGTGTCTATATAAACCGGAGGGTTTTAGTCCGTAGGACGACATACACATGAATAATCTGTTGGGGAACGCAGTAATTTCAAAAAAATTCCTACGCACACGCAAGATCATGGTGATGCACAGCAACGAGAGGGGAGAGTGTTGTCTACGTACCAACATAGACCGACTGCGGAAGCGATCACACAACATAGAGGAAGTAGTCGTACGTCTTCCCGATCCGACCGATCCAAGCACCGTTACTCCGGCACCTCCGAGTTCTTAGCACACGTACAGCTCGATGACGATCCCCGGGCTCCGATCTAGCAAAGCGTCAGGGAAGAGTTCCGTCAGCACGATGGCGTGGTGACGATCTTGATGTTCTACCGACGCAGGGCTTCGCCTAAGCACTACAACGATATGATCGAGGTGGAATATAGTGGCAGGGGGCACCGCACACGGCTAAGGAACGATCTCAAGGATCAACTTGTGTGTCTAGAGGTGCCCCCTGCCCTGTATATAAAGGAGCAAGGGGGGAGAGGTGCGGCCAGCCTTGGGGCGCGCCAGGAGGAGTCCTACTCCTACCGGGAGTAGGACTCCCCCCAAATCCTAGTTGGAATAGGATTCATCAAAGGGGGAAAGAGAGAGAGGGGGGCCGGCCACCTCTCCTAGTCCTAATAGGACTAGGGGAGGGGGAGGCGCGCGGCCACCTTGGGCTGCCCCCTTCTCCTTTCCACTAAGGCCCACTATGGCCCATATGATTCCTGGGGGGTTCCGGTAACCTCCCGGTACTCCGGTAAAATCCCGATTTCACCCGGAACACTTCCGATGTCCAAACATAGGCTTCCAATATATCAATCTTTATGTCTCGACCATTTCGAGACTCCTCGTCATGTCCGTGATCACATCCGGGACTCCGAACAACCTTCGGTACATCAAAATGCATAAACTCATAATAACTGTCATCGTAACGTTAAGCGTGCGGACCCTACGGTTCGAGAACAATGTAGACATGACTGAGACACATCTCCGGTCAATAACCAATAGCGGGACCTGGATGCCCATATTGGTTCCTACATATTCTACGAAGATCTTTATCGGTCAGACCGCATAACAACATACGTTGTTCCCTTTGTCATCGGTATGTTACTTGCCCGAGATTCGATCGTCGGTATCCAATACCTAGTTCAATCTCATTACCGGCAAGTCTCTTTACTCGTTCAGTAATACATCATCCCGCAACTAACTCATTAGTTGCAATGCTTGCAAGGCTTAAGTGATGTGCATTACGGAGAGGGCCCAGAGATACCTCTCCGACATTCGGAGTGACAAATCCTAATCTCGAAATACGCCAACCCAACATGTACCTTTGGAGACACCTGTAGAGCTCCTTTATAATCACCCAGTTACGTTGTGACATTTGGTAGCACACAAAGTGTTCCTCCGACAAACGGGAGTTGCATAATCTCATAGTCATAGGAACATGTATAAGTCATGAAGAAAGCAATAGCAACATACTAAACGATCGGGTGCTAAGCTAATGGAATGGGTCATGTCAATCAGATCATTCAACTAATGATGTGATCCCGTTAATCAAATAACAACTCTTTCTCCATGGTTAGGAAACATAACCATCTTTGATTAACGAGCTAGTCAAGTAGAGGCATACTAGTGACACTCTGTTTGTCTATGTATTCACACATGTATTATGTTTCCGGTTAATACAATTCTAGCATGAATAATAAACATTTATCATGATATAAGGAAATAAATAATAACTTTATTATTGCCTCTAGGGCATATTTCCTTCAGTCTCCCACTTGCACTAGAGTCAATAATCTAGATCACATCACCATGTGATTAACATCGATAGTTCACATCATCATGTGATTAACACCCATAGTTCACATCGCCAAGTGACCAATACCCAAAGGGTTTACTAGATTCAGTAATCTAGTTCACATCGCTATGTGATCAACACCCAAAGAGTACTAAGGTGTGATCATGTTTTACTTGTGAGAGAATCTTAGTCAACGAGTCTGCCACATTCAGATCCACATGTATTTTGCAAATTTCTATGTCAACAATGCTCTGCATGGAGCTACTCTAGCTAATTGCTCCCACTTTCAATATGTATCCAGATTGAGACTTAGAATCATCTGGATCAGTGTCAAAACTTGCATCGGCGTAACCCTTTACGGCGAACCTTTTGTCACGTCCATAATCGAGAAACATATCCTTATTTCACTAAGGATAATTCTGACCGATGTCCAGTGATCTACTCCTAGACCACTATTGTACTCCCTTGCCAAATCAGTGCAGGGTATACAATAGATCTGGTATACAGCATGACATACTTTATAGAACCTATGGCCAAGGCATAGGGAATGACTTTCATTCTCTTTCTATCTTCTGCCGTGGTCGGGCTTTGAGTCTTACTCAACTTCACACCTTGTAATGCAGGCAAGAACTCTTTCTTTGACTGCTCCATTTTGAACTACTTCAAAATCTTGTCAAGGTATGTACTCATTGAAAAAAATTATCAAGCGTCTTGATCTATCTCTATAGATCTTGGAGCTCAATATGTAAGCAGCTTCACCGAAGTCTTTCTTTGAAAAACTCCTTTCAAACACTCCTTTATGCTTTATAGAATAATTCTACATTATTTCCGATCAACAATATGTCATTCACATATACTTATCAGAAATGCTGTAGTGCTCCCACTCACTTTCTTGTAAATACAGGCTTCACCGCAAGTCTGTATAAAACTATATCCTTTGATCAACTTATCAAAGCGTATATTCCGACTCCGAGATGCTTGCACCAGTCCACAGATGGATCGCTGGAGCTTGCATATTTTGTTAGCACCTTTAGGATTGACAAAAACTTCTAGTTGCATCATATACAACTCCTCTTTAAGAAATCCATTAAGGATTGCAGTTTTGTTATCCATTTGCCAGATTTCATAAAATGCGGCAATTGCTAACATGATTCAGACAGATTTCAGCATAGATACGAGTGAGAAACTCTCATCGTAGTCAACACCTTGAACTTGTCAAAACCCTTTTGCAACAATTCTAGCTTCGTAGATAGTAACACTACTATCAGCGTCCGTCTTCCTCTTGAAGATCCATTTATTTTATATGGCTTGCCGATCATCGGGCAAGTCAACCAAAGTCCATACTTTGTTCTCATACATGGATCCCATCTCATATTTCATGGCCTCAAGCCATTTTGCGGAATCTGGGCTCATCATCGCTTCCTCATAGTTCGTAGGTTCGTCATGGTCTAGTAACATAACTTCCAGAACAAGATTACCGTACCACTCTGGTATGGATCTCACTCTGGTTTACCTACAAGATTTGGTAGTAACTTGATCTGAAGTTACATGATCATCATCATTAGCTTCCTCACTAATTGGTGTAGTAGCCAGAGGAACAGATTTCTATGATGAACTACTTTCCAATAAGGGAGCAGGTACAGTTACCTCGTCAAGTTCTACTTTCCTCCCACTCACTTCTTTCGAGAGAAACTTCTTCTCTAGAAAGTATCCATTCTCAGCAACGAATGTCTTGCCTTCGGATATGTGATAGAAGCTGTACCCAACTGTCTCCTTTGGGTATCCTATGAAGACACATTTCTCCGATTTGGTTTTGAGCTTATCAGGATGAAACTTTTTCACATAAGCATCACAACCCCAAATTTTAAGAAACGACAACTTTGGTTTCTTGCTAAACCACAGTTCAGATTGTGTCGTCTCAACGGACTTAGATGGTGCCCCTTTTTTTAACGTGAATGCAGCTGTCTTTAATGCATACCCCAAAACGATAGTGGTAGATCGGTAAGATACATCATAGATTGTACTCTATCCAATAAAGTACGGTTACGACGTTCGGAGACACCATTATGCTGTGGTGTTCCAGGTGGCGTGCGTAGTGAAACTATTTCACATTGTTTTAATTGAAGACCAAACTCGTAACTCAAATATTTTACCTCTGCGATCATATCGTAGAAACTTTTATTTTCTTGTCACAATGATTTTCCACTTCACTCTGAAATTCTTTGAACTGTTCAAATGTTTCAGACTTATGTTTCATCAAGTAGATATCCCCATATCTGCTCAAATCATCTTGTGAAGGTCAGAAAATAATGATACCTGTTGTAAGCCTTAATATTCATCGGACCACATACATCAGTATGTATGGTTTCCAACAAATCTGTTGCTTGCTTCATTGTTCCGGAGAACGGCATTTTAGTCATCTTGCCCATAAGGCATGGTTCGCAAGCATCAAGTGATTCATAATCAAGTGGTTCCAAAATCCCATCAGCATGGAGTTTCTTCATGCGCTTTACACCAATATGACCTAAACGGCAGTGCCACAAATAAGTTGCACTATCATTATTAACTTCGCATCTTTTGGTTTCAATATTATGAATATGTGTATCACTAAGATCGAGATCCAATGAACTATTTTCATTGGGTGTGTAACCATATAAGGTTTTATTCATGTAAACAGAACAACAATTTATTCTTTTACTTAAATGAATAACCGTATTACAATAAACATGATCAAATCATATTCATGCTCAACGCAAACACCAAATAACACTTATTTAGGTTCAACACTAATCCCGAAAGTATAGGGAGTGTGCGATGATGATCATATCAATCTTGGAACCACTTCCAACACACATCGTCACTTCACCCTTAACTAGTCTCTGTTTACTCTGCAACTCCTGTTTCGAGTTACTACTCTTAGCAACTGATCCAGTATTAAATACTGAGGGGTTGCTATAAACACTAGTAAAGTACACATCAATAACATGTATATCAAATATACTTTTGTTCACTTTGCCATCCTTCTTATCCGCCAAATACTTGGGGCAGTTCCGCTTCCATTGACCAGTCCCTTTGCAGTAGAAGCACTTAGTCTCAGGCTTAGGACCAGACTTGGGCTTCTTCACTTGAGCAGCAACTTGCTTGCCGTTCTTCTTGAAGTCCCCCTTCTTCCCTCTGCCCTTTTCTTGAAACTAGTGGTCTTGTCTACCATCAACACTTGATGTTTTTCTCGATTTCTACCTTCGTCAATTTCAGCATTACGAAGAGCTTGGGAATCGTTTCCGTTATCCCTTGCATATTATAGTTCATCACGAAGTTCTACTAACTTGGTGATGGTGACTAGAGAATTCTGTCAATCACTATTTTATCTAGAAGATTAACTCCCACTTGATTCAAGCGATTGTAGTACCCAGACAATCTGAGCACATGCTCACTGCTTGAGCGATTCTCCTCCATCTTTTAGCTATAGAACTTGTTGGAGACTTCATATCTCTCAACTCGGGTATTTGCTTGAAATATTAACTTCAACTCCAGGAACATCTCATATGGTCCATGACGTTCAAAACGTCTTTGAAGTCCCGATTCTAAGCCGTTAAGCATGGTGCACTAAACTATCAAGTAGTCATCATATTGAGCTAGCCAAACGTTCATAACGTCTGCATCTGCTCCTGCAATAGGTCTGTCACCTAGCGGTGCATCAAGGACATAATTCTTCTGTGCAGCAATGAGGATAAACCTCAGATCACGGATTCAATCCGCATCTTTGCTACTAACATCTTTCAACACAATTTTCTCTAGGAACATATCAAAATAAACACAAGGAAGCAACAACGCGAGCTATTGATCTACAACATGATTTGCAAAATACTACCAGGACTAAGTTCATGATAAATTTAAGTTCAATTTAATCATATTACTTAAGAAATCCCACTTAGATAGACATCCCTCTAATCCTGTAAGTGATCACATGATCCAAATCAACTAAACCATAACCGATCATCACGTGAGATGGAGTAGTTTTCAATGGTGAACATCGTTATGTTGATCATATCTACTATATGATTCACGCTCGACCTTTCGGTCTCCGTGTTCTGAGGCCATATCTGCATATGCTAGGCTCGTCAAGTTTAACCTGAGTATTCTGCGTGTGCAAAACTGGCTTGCACCCGTTGTAGATGGACGTAGAGCTTATCACACCCGATCATCACGTGGTGTCTGGGCACGACGAACTTTGGCAACGGTGCATACTCAGGGAGAACACTTCTTGATAATTTAGTGAGAGATCATCTTATAATGCTACCGTCAATCAAAGCAAGATACGATGCATAAAAAGATAAACATCACACGCAATCAATATAAGTGATATGATATGGCCATCATCATCTTGTGCTTGTGATCTCCATCTCTGAAGCACTGTCATGATCACCATCGTCACCGGCGTGACACCTTGATCTCCATCATAGCATCGTTGTCGTCTCGCCAATCTTATGCTTCCACGACTATCACTACTGCTTAGTAATAAAGTAAAGCATTACCTCGTGATTGCATTGCATACAATAAAGCGACAACCATATGGCTCCTGCCAGTTGCCGATAACTCGGTTACAAAACATGATCATCTCATACAATAAAATTTAGTATCATGCCTTGACCATATCACATCACAACATGCCCTGCAAAAACAAGTTAGACGTCCTCTACTTTGTTTTTGCAAGTTTTACGTGGCTGCTACGGGCTTTAAGCAAGAACCAATCTCACCTACGCATCAAAACCACAACGATAGTTTGTCAAATAGACTCCGTTTTAACCTTCTCAAGGACCGGGCGTAGCCACACTCGGTTCAACTAAAGTTGGAGAGACAGTCGCCCGCAAGCCATCTATGTGCAAAGCACGTCGAGGGAACCGGTCTCGCGTAAACGTACGCGTAATGTTGGTCCGGATCGTCTCGTCCAACAATACCGCTGAACCAAAGTATGACATGCTGGTAGGCAGTATGACTTATATCGCCCACAACTCACTTGTGTTCAACTCGTGCAAATAACATCAAACCATAAAACTTAGGTTCTGATACCACTGTTGGGGAACGCAGTAATTTCAAAAAATTTCCTACGCACACGCAAGATCATGGTGATGCACAGCAACGAGAGAGGAGAGTGTTGTCTACGTACCAACGGAGACCGACTGCGGAAGCGATCACACAACGTAGAGGAAGTAGTCGTACGTCTTCCCGATCCGACCGATCCAAGCACCGTTACTCCGGCACCTCCGAGTTCTTAGCACACGTACAGCTCGATGACGATCCCCGGGCTCCGATCCAGCAAAGCGTCGGGGAAGAGTTCCATCAGCACGACGGCGTGGTGACGATCTTGATGTTCTACTGACGCAGGGCTTCGCCTAAGCACTACAACGATATGATCGAGGTGGAATATAGTGGCAGGGGGCACCGCACACGGCTAAGGAACGATCTCAAGGATCAACTTGTGTGTCTAGAGGTGCCCCCTGCCCTGTATATAAAGGAGCAAGGGGGGAGAGGTGCGGCCAGCCTTGGGGCGCGCCAGGAGGAGTCCTACTCCTACCGGGAGTAGGACTCCCCCCAAATCC
Source organism: Triticum monococcum (assembly GCA_034509565.1). NCBI lineage: Eukaryota > Viridiplantae > Streptophyta > Magnoliopsida > Poales > Poaceae > Triticum > Triticum monococcum. The sequence goes on along the minus strand of CM067843.1, from coordinate 743,231,094 downwards.
TAGTTGGAATAGGATTCATCAAAGGGGGAAAGAGAGAGAGGGGGGCCGGCCACCTCTCCTAGTCCTAATAGGACTAGGGGAGGGGGAGGCGCGCGGCCACCTTGGGCTGCCCCCTTCTCCTTTCCACTAAGGCCCACTATGGCCCATATGATTCCCGGGGGGTTCCGGTAACCTCCCGGTACTCCGGTAAAATCCCGATTTCACCCGGAACACTTCCGATGTCCAAACATAGGCTTCCAATATATCAATCTTTATGTCTCGACCATTTCGAGACTCCTCGTCATGTCCGTGATCACATCCGGGACTCCGAACAACCTTCGGTACATCAAAATGCATAAACTCACAATAACTGTCATCGTAACGTTAAGCGTGCGGACCCTACGGTTCGAGAACAATGTAGACATGACTGAGACACATCTCCGGTCAATAACCAATAGCGGGACCTGGATGCCCATATTGGTTCCTACATATTCTACGAAGATCTTTATCGGTCAGACCGCATAACAACATACGTTGTTCCCTTTGTCATCGGTATGTTACTTGCCCGAGATTCGATCGTCGATATCCAATACCTAGTTCAATCTCGTTACCGGCAAGTCTCTTTACTCGTTCCGTAATACATCATCCCGCAACTAACTCATTAGTTGCAATGCTTGCAAGGCTTAAGTGATGTGCATTACCGAGAGGGCCCAGAGATACCTCTCCGACATTCGGAGTGACAAATCCTAATCTCGAAATACGCCAACCCAACATGTACCTTTGGAGACACCTATAGAGCTCCTTTATAATCACCCAGTTACGTTGTGACGTTTGGTAGCACACAAAGTGTTCCTCCGGCAAACGGGAGTTGCATAATCTCATAGTCATAGGAACATGTATAAGTCATGAATAAAGCAATAGCAACATACTAAACGATCGGGTGCTAAGCTAATGGAATGGGTCATGTCAATCAAATCATTCAACTAATGATGTGATCCCGTTAATCAAATAACAACTCTCTGTCCATGGTTAGGAAACATAACCATCTTTGATTAACGAGCTAGTCAAGTAGAGGCATACTAGTGACACTCTGTTTGTCTATGTATTCACACATGTATTATGTTTCCGGTTAATACAATTCTAGCATGAATAATAAACATTTATCATGATATAAGGAAATAAATAATAACTTTATTATTGCCTCTAGGGCATATTTCCTTCATAATCATACCATAGGCTAGCTTCTAGGGTTTAGCCTCTCTGATCTCGTGGTAGATCAACTCTTCTAATACCCAGACCATCAATATTAATCAAGCAGGATGTAGGGTTTTACCTCCATCGAGAGGGCCCGAACCTGGGTAAAACTTCGTGTCCCCTGCCTCCTGTTACCATATGGCCTAGACGCACAGTTCGGGACCCCCTACCCGAGATCCGCCGATTTTGACACCGACAACGATGGCGATGGATTCCCCTCTTCGGAGCCCCGAACGGACTCCAGATCAGCCCTCCCGAGAGGTTTTAGGGCTTGGCGGCGGCTCCGTATCGTAAAACGTGATGAATTCGTCTCTCTGATTTTTTTCTCCCCGAAACACAATATATATAGAGTTGGAGTTTGAGTCGGAGGAGCTCCAGGGGGCCCACGAGGTAGGGGGGCGTGCCCCCACCCTCATGGACAGGTGGTGGGCCCCCTGGCCTTCATCTTTTGTAGGTATTTTTTATATTTTCCAAAAAGTTGCTCCGTGAAGTTTCAGGTCATTCCGAGAACGTTTTTTCTGCACATAAATAACACCATGGTAATTCTGCTGAAAACAGCGTCAGTACGGGTTAGTTCCATTCAAATCATGCAAGTTAGAGTCCAAAACAAGGGCAAAAGTGTTTGGAAAAGTAGATACGACGGAGACGTATCACTAATCTACTATGATTTGGATATTTGATCCGAGGGGCCTCTGGCCTGATAGCACTAACCATCACGTGGGCATAGTATGGGCGTTCTGCGTCGTATGCATCAGCCGAAGCTTAATAGACGTCAGCAACTGAGCAGCGCGCGCCGGGTTGGACTGGTAAGCACCTGCCTTTTTGAAGGAGGTTGCTAGGTCTGCTCACCGACCGCGTACGCAACGTGTAGGATTTCCCGGGGAGATGGCCCATGACCCCTGGGGGCATAGGTTTAGTCCGGCGTGCTAACCTCTCTATTAAGCCTAGGTCGGGTTGCGGCGTATTGTTTGGCCGAGGTCGGGCATGACCCAGGAAAGTGTATCCGGCCAGAGTTAATCGAGCATGGTGGGTAAGTTGGTGCACCCCTGCAGGGAAGAAAACATCTATCGATAGCCTGTCCTATGGGAACGAACACTTGGAGTTGTATCCCGATCGATACAACTAGAACTAGATACTTGTGATGAGAAAAGGGTGGACATGAGAAATGGATAGTATGGCTCCGGGATTGCTTTCTCGCAGGGAGTCGAGAAAGGATCTCTAGCCGAGGTTGATAACAATACTACTACTTTACATTATGTCGATCTGTACTCTTCTATATGCTGCAAGATGCTTGAAGATGTTAGTCTTCGATAGGCTAGGCTTTCCCCTTCTTTTCTGGCATTCTGCAGTTTAGTCCACAGATACAGCCCTTTTCCTTTGATACAGAGGCATACTTAGTTTAGATCAGATCTAAGTCTTGCGAGTACTTTGGATGAGTACTCGCGGTTGCTTTGCTACCTCTTTTCCCCCATACCCGATTGTTGTGACCAGATGACGGATCCCAGGAGCCAGACGACACCACTGATGACTAATGCTACCCCAAGGATGCCTACTACTACGTGACGGCCGCTGATGACTTGGAGTAGTTAGGAGGCTCCTAGGCAGGAGGCCTTGCCTTTTCGATTGATGTTGTTTTGTGCTAGCCTTCTTAAGGCAAACGTGTTTAACTTATGTCTGTGCTCAGATATTGTTGCTTCCGCTGACTCTTGTGTTTTCAAGCTTATGTATTCGAGCCCTCGAGGCCCCTGGCTTGTAATATAAAGCTTGTATTATTTTAATTTGTGTCTAGAGTTGTGTTGGGATATCTTCCCGTGAGTCCTTGATCTTGATCATACACATTTGCGTGTATGATTAGTGTACGATTGAATCGAGGGCGTCACAGTTACAGTAACATATTATGTTACCACATGCATCTCTTTCCTCATTAAATACTTGCCACATAAGACTAGCCACAGTGGGAGTAACTTCAGCAGTAACATCGAGTCCAACTCAGTAAATTTACTTATGTTGCAATGAGTTAATGAGGAGAGAGGTAGTTATAGTAACTTAGCTAGTTACTGTAACATCACATGTCCCAATGCAATATGAGTCTATAACATAATAAATGAATCTTTGCATGTTACCACCCTTAAGTTACTACCCACTATGGAGGTAGTAACATAGTATAGGGATATGTGTATGTTACTATCCATTGTGGCTAGTCTAAACAAAATTGTCTTGGAATGTGTTAAGTTACTAGTTAAGTCACCCTCACTATGGCTAGCCTTATATAGAAAAAAACCTCAACAGCCACCCACCGCCGCCAAATCCAGCACTATTCACCTTAGGCCAACTCCATCGCGCGACCCCAAACGGACGTCCGTTTTGTCCGGATTCTGTCCGTTAGGGTAGGGATTTGGGGTCGTGTCCGGGCATGTCCTGAGATGCGGTGGCTGTGCGCCTAGCATGCGACCGCATCCGTTTACCCCATCCTGTCTGCGTCTATTTAAAAAAAGAGCAATGTTTCAAATGTCAAGCCCTAGTTCACGGCCCCAGTTTATCACGCCGGCAACAAAGCCAGCGGTCTACACGTCCATCGCCAGCGGCCGACAACACAGACAACCTCCAAAATGAATATTTGTCCTTGCCGGCAACACAGACGGCCTCCAAAATGAATGTCTTCTCGCCGGCACACTGCCAACGGCCCAGCGGGCGGGCGGCACCCATGCCAGCCTCCAAAAAGAACGGCCACGCCGATCGGACGACCTAGTTCAGGCCTTCGGCGTCGAGCATCTCCTTCTGCCTGGCCTTGAACTAGGCCCTCGTCTTGTCGCTCATCTTCGATAAGTCCACGCTTATGATCGCAAGGGCCACCTCCTTCGCTTTGGTGGCGGCATTGGTGGCCTCGATCTCGAGCTGCCTCTGCCTGGCCTTGACGTTGTCGGCCTCGATGTCGAGCTGCCTTTGCCGGGCGGCCTCTTCCATGTCGAGCTGGCTTTGCCGGGCCGCCTCCTCCATGTCGATCTTCCTCTTCTTGGCCGCCTCCTCCATCTCAAGCTTCTTTCTTTGAAGGTCTAAGTATTGCTTCATTTTGCTCATCCTTGCTTTGCCGCTTCTTCTCGTCCCTCACATCCTTTTGAGAAATCATGCCGTGCAAAGTGTCATGCAATGCCATGGATGAGGCATCACGTATGTCATCAACCTTGGAGTTGGTCTTGCCCCTCAGCCTCTTCAATGCCTCGCCATCTCCACCTCTGGCGAACTTGGACGTCTTCAGTCCTCTCTTCCTTTGTAGTTCACGGTATTGGTCCTTAAACTTAGGGCAATTATTGATGAGCGTCCAACAATGTGTAAGAGTGAATGGCTTGTCATTGTGTCGGGTCTTGAATGCCTCCAAAGATTGAAATGCCTACAACACATGATCAACAAGAAGTGAACATGCAAACATATACAAGGCTGAAGTCTCATGGCCGTAGCAAGGAAAGGGCTAGGAAGAGGAGAGCATACCGTGTGCCCAACGCCGAGACCACTCACGGGCCGTGCTTGAACGCTCTCAAATGCGGCTTGATACTTGTTGCACTCTTGTTGGATGAACAACCATCTCTTTTGAATCGAGCCGATGCCACGGTTGCTTGTAATTTGGTAGGGCTCGAACATCTTCCTTTCATTGAATGTTTTGTGGACTCTCGTCCAAAAAATAATGCCCTTTTGTTGCGCGCCGGTCCTCGGATCTTGGCTAATCTCCATCCAAGCTTGGCAAATCAACTTGTCCTCATCTTGTGTGTATGAACCCGTGCGAATGCTCTTCCTCTTCTTTTGTGCTTCCGCTCTTTGGGTGATCTCGTCGATGAACAATGGCTCGCCACTAATATCAACGTCATTGCCTTCTTCTTCATCACCATCACCTTTGACATAGATGTCATCGTCTTCATGCCACGAGTCACCATGGTCGTAGTCAGCATGGTCATCGGCCTCCTCATCGGGCACCTACTGGGCACGGCCATCCTGAGTTTGGGTCTCCTCGGGGTCGTAGGCACGGCCATGCCCACCCTCGAAGATCACGTCCTCCATGTACTGGTTGTAGAAGGGGTCATCGACCGTTGGCATTGGGGTTGGCATTCCGTCAAACAAGACGCGTGGGGGGGGGGGGCATGGTAGCCATGAACGGTGCCCGTGCCTGCTTTCTATGCATCTCGCCGGCCGTCCGGCCGCCGCTGCTGGACCCAGGCGTGACGTTGAGGTCGATGACGGCCGCGGGACGCGGTGTCGACGGCGCGAACAAGCCCACGTCCGGCGTCCCCGTGAAACGGGTCTGGCCGTCGTGCCTTGGCGGAGGAAAGCCGGGCGACATGGGCGCGGTGCGCGAGGTCGGCGACTGGCAGTGCGTAGGTCGGGCGACCGACGAGCCTGTGCTCGCCGGGCCGACGGCCGCTGGAGGGAACCCGGCCGGACGGCCCATGCCAAGCATGAGGATGGCGTGCGCTTTGTTGACGAGGTCCTCCTTCTCGTCGGCCGCGGCCTTGCGCCGCGCGGCCTCTAGCTCATCGCACTGGGCGGCGAACTTGGCCGCGGCGGCATTGACCTTGACGACCGCTCTCCGTTCCCCCCTCTTCGCCGATTCCGCGTCCAACTTGGCGATTTCCTCCGGCGTGCACTCCGACCGCGGCTTCCTTGGCGCCTTATTCTTCACCTTTGCGGGCGGGTCGACGGCCAGGCCGCCGGAACTCGGCGGGGCGTCGGCCATGGACGGGGGAGAGAGGGGGCGGCGGGAGGGACGTGGGAGGGTTTGGGGGAAAATGGCGCCAAATAGGCGTGGGGGGTTTGGTTTCTCCCACCGACAGGCGGGCCAGAGGAGGACAAGCGCACGCGTCCCGCCCGTCCGCGCGCTGTCCGTTTCACCCCCAAACCGACGCAGACTAGGACCGGGATGAGTCGAAAGCGGACACAAAGCGGACAAAAGTCCGTTTGCGCCCGCGTGCTGGGCCGTCTCGTTTGTCTCTTTTACCCCAAACGAATGGGGACGGACAGGACAGGGTCGCGCGGTGGAGTTGGCCTTACCCGGCGCCGCTAAGTGCTCAGATGCAAATCTTCAGCTCGATTCTTCGTCTCCTCCGAAGCCCTGACGTTGCCGCTTCTTCTGCCCCGATGCGCCGCCTCTCCTCTCTGTCGCGACCACTTCACTCCTTCATGCCCTCTCCCCCGCCTCGCTGGTGGCCACCAGCGCTTGCGCGACGAGTTTTCCCACCCAGTAAGCCTCCCAATCCAACTGCCCGTCGTGTTTCCTGGTATGTTTTCTTATTCTCCGTGCTAAAGATTGTGCCTTTAGTTGTTGCTATAAAATTCTAGATCTGGATCGCGACCAGAATTGGGCCTTTATTTACCCTGGTTGGGGGTAGGGTTTGAGAGAAAAAGACGGAAAGGAAATAAAAACAATAATCAATTTTAGGCTTTTGTTCAGAACTTCATATTACATTCCTGTTTTGATACCCTGACCGATCGGTGATACCATCTTATTTGTGTCGGGTGCTGAGATTGACTTTATACGTTGTTGGTGATAGATTTCCTCTTGGATTTCGGAACATGGCCAGCAGGCCCAGCACCACTGAAGTGGAAGGGGATGATTCTGGTAAACCAGACATGCGACTGCTTATCAATTCTTCCGTCACGCAAAACATGAACAACATGGAGACAAGGAGCACAACAGGGGAACCCCATGGCATGTTATGCCGAGGTTATAGATGACAAACGTGATACATGGGGGAAAACTGTTGGTTATGAGGAAGAAACCGTGGACAGTGAGGACGAAGAATATGGGAACTGCGATACACTGATGTCTCGATACCCCTTAGACCGTGTGCGCCCTCTGGCTGTGATTCCGAAGAGCAGGCATCGTGATGGTTCTATATACAAGTGCACACACTCATGGAAAAGAGAATGTCTTATTGCAGACCGCAGTGAGAGTAAGTGATCGGTACCTCTTTTCCTTCTTTTTGTTGGTATTAGACATTTTGCAGTATATTGGTCAACTGATATATCCTTTGCTGAAATCTTGAGTTCAATTTTGCTTTATTTGTTTACTTTCACTAGTTCAATGCCAGTGCATTGCCACCAAGCAAAGGATATCTCGTCAAAGGGTACTCGGGGGATGAATTCGTTAGGTGTAAGCAAAAAAGTAGGAGACAGCTAGCCGTTGTGCCTTAAAGAAAATTCGGTGTGCCTTTAGACGTTGTCTTAGTCATTGCTGCGATTCATTGGAAATTGCATCACTCCATAATGTTATTTATATTTACATTCCAAATTTGTCAGGTGGAATTATTTACATCAGTTTTCATTATTTTTAGCATGTAATTATTGTATCCTAAGTGTTAAATTGGCCCACTTGTTCCCGACCAAACTATGCAAATAGTCATGGAAAGTTATGAAAATATTTTGAAACATATAAGACGGTGAAATTATCTACTATTGGAAAGAAAAATCAACTTAAAAGAGGATTTGTGGAAGGAGAAACAAAGGAAAATAAAAATCATAAAGGTCCTTTTCCTTTCTGAGGTGATTACATATTATTCTCTTTTTCTTTGCGTTTTCCTCAAAAAAACTTCTCAGGGGATCAGACTTTCCCTTTTTTTAAGGGCAGGGGATCAGACTTTCTAGTATAACATAGATAGTTTCCACTTACATGTAAACATAAATTTTCAATAGGGCCATGGAATCCTCTGTCAGCATGTTTACCTTTTGTATGACAAGTATTTATTTACTACATGAATTTCCAGTTACAATATAACTTGTATTTTTTTATGAAGCTATTTTCGAGCCAATGATGTTTACAGAGCCCTCAAATTGCTTCATCTTCAATGGCACTTGCATGCGGCATGGACCTACTCACATGTTACAAATTGTATCAATAAAGCTGGCTAAAATTCATGTGGATGGTGGGCCAATAGCGTTGTATGGATACATAGCACTGCGGGATAATCTGGATCCATTGCTTAATTATGTCGTCAAATTTAGCAGGGATGATCCCAGAGCCATTTGGAGCAGGTGCACTTCTATACTTATCCGCAATTGTTTCAATGAATAAGTCTACCTAACTCCCCAAGTATTGAGGTTTGTCTACTTAACCTCTTCAAGTATAAAGCCTGGTATTCCGCCTCTTAAAAGTATTCAACACTATCGAAATCGCCCCTAGGTGCAGTTTTGTAGGTGGTTTTTGCACATGTGCCATGTGGACTGCATGGGCAAAGCACACCTCCTAAACGACCCCAGTGAATGATTTAGACAGTATGGAATACTTCGGGGGTCAGATACCCGATTTTATAGATTAGCCTGGTATTCGACCTCTCAAAAGTATTCAAACACCATCTAAATTGCCTTCACTTGCAGTTTTGTAGGTGGTTTTTGCACATGTACCATGTGGACCGCATGGCAAAGCCACCCCAGTGGACGATTTAGATAGTATGGAATACTTGGGGGGTCAGGTACCTGATTTTATAGACTAACCTCGATGCCCTGAGGGAGTTAAATGGACTTATTCCTTACTTAAATTACCCCCCTTTTTCATTTCACAATATCGCATGCATAGAAGAATGATATTACGTACTCTCGATCATGTATTTCAACCACTTATCTCTTTTTTATCAACAAAGATGCTTCCATGTGATTAATCTGTTCGGAAGTATCAGAATAAAGAGCTTGTTCATCAATTGTAAAATATCCCTTTTATGTAAATGTTGTTGCAAGTAGATAAAACATCATAAGGGAAGTGCTTAGGATGTTTCTTACTTTTATATGAAACAACTGTTAAATAATAATAACTTTGTAGGGTTCTCTCATCAACTTGGCTGGCCCTAAGCAAGGGATTAATTATCTGGGTGATATTTTTATCGAATACGATATGAGGATCAAGACTGTTGGACCAGAAAAGCATGATCCACAACTGATCGATGGCGTATCAATACTAGGCAACATGGGCGTACGGAATCGTAGTGTCACTACTGCAGAACCGGGCAATAGCACCGGTTCGTAAGGCCCTTTAGTGCCGGTTCCATAACCGGCACTAAAGTGTGGTCACTAAAGCCCCCCCCCCCCCCCCTTTAGTACCGGCTCAGCACGAACCGGTGCTAAAGGGCAACCACGTGGCACAAGCCAGCTCCGGGGGCCGGGAGCCCTTTAGTACCGGTTGGTAACACCAACCGGTACTAAAATGTTTGGGGGGTTTTTGGTTTTATGATTTCTTTTTCATTTAATTTTGTGTTTTCCATTTTAATTCTTTTTCGTTTGCTGGTATTTTACGATACTACACATTGTACATGTTATGAATATATATATATATATATAAATAGAATTTCTAGTAGAACCAATCATATATATATCATCAATGTCTCACGAACCACCATATTAATTCACACATACACACATGTATAGCTATATACAATTTCTCGTACATATGCATGTTGCCTTCGGAGCCAGTGACATTAGCCTAATTGGTGCCTTCGGAGCACGATGACAATTGGAAGTGATTCATGACCTGGTCGATGGGGCGGTAGCGGGTAATAGTATTCTCCATTCGGATTTATGACCTGGTCGAGTAAAAATCCCGCTATTTCCTCTTGAAGTGCTTCTACGCGCTTCATTTCTAGGAGCTTGTCCCACACCTCTTTGAACTTAACAATATGCATGTGTATTAGTTGTGTGACTAGATATCGATAATGGTGTAAAAATTGTGAATAGTGTTCTGACAAGCGTACACATTCCTGTCTTTAAGATCTGCTCCTTTCAGACGCCATCATGCGAATGTTCTCGCAAACGCAGAATGCACACAAATTAGTCCCCTGCGCCTGCTTCAGGGCCTTTATTACGAGAATGGAATTTAATTTGATCAGATAATAATTAATCAAGCATGATAATTAAAGAGATGGCAGCTAGCTAGCTAGTACTACTTAATTACATACCTTGGGTCGAAACCATTTCAGCTGTCGTTTCCATTCGCCTTCCGTGACGCTGATGAACCTTACCCAAGCCCTGCCCGCCGACAAAGAAAATGAATAAAGGGGTTATTAAATAGTTCATATCATGAAATGACGAACTAAATAGGCCGAGATATATAGTTAATAATGATTGAAATTACCTGTTGACTATCCCAAACAAGATGTTATAGTCACTATTTGCTTTGAGTAGTGAGTCCAGTATTTGAACTGTTTCGGCGTCAACTTTAATGATACACAAGATCCAGTGAAATCTGCATGCACACACGTTTGCATGTCTTAATTAAGCGGGCATATGTAAGCAAAAACATGTAACTAGCTAGTAGGCAAAAACAGAAAATTTGTAGTATAAGAAAGTGTGACTCACTGGAAGTTGTAAGGAAGTAGTATATCTTCATTGTATTTGAGGCGCTTCAAGAACTCTAGCATGCTGTCCTCTACCTGCTTTTCATGATGCTTGTTTAATTTCCATGTGTATTCATTAATGGTGTTTGGGTCAATGAACCCAATGCCATAGCGTCCACCTTTTCTCATTTCATACATCTTCATTCTGCATAATACCACAGAAAAGAATATAGTGAGGATAATTACAGGTAATGATTGATCAAAAGGATCACTACAGCTAGCTTGAGACTTAAATTACAGAAAGAAATCACTTACAGACAATAGCAACTGACGATAGATTTGTCGAGTGCGTCTTGATTGTATAACTGAAATAGTTCAGAATACTCAACGGTCACAGGTTTCTGATGGTAGTAATGATCCTGATTGACTTGCACCATGAGGGACTCTCGATCGGATCTCTTGGTAATGTCCATGTACCATTGATGCAATTCATACATTCTCGTTGGGAGCTTCTTGACCTTTTCTGGCTTGACCAAAGGTTGGCCCCGGGCATATTTCCGTTTTATTTCCTCCTCTTTAAGCACAGGCATGTCCTCGATCTCGAGGAGTTGTCCAACAATGACGTTGAGAGTTTCAGCCTGCATTATATGCTCCTGGGTTATTACCACATCGCCCACCTCGGGAACATAAACTGTTTGCCCACAATAATATTGGGCGCGCGCACTGTCACGTGTTGTTGGCGGCACAACAAGCGGGGGGTCGATTGCGCCGCCTGTTCTCCCAGCTGGGCAACGGTTTTCTCGCATTTTTTGACAGCTGCTTGTTGTTTGCTCGAGCTCGAGCTCGCCTCCTTCTGTAGACGTTGTCGATGTAACTTCCTGATGTGGCGCTCATAGTCTGTGTCAACAGGCTTAGGAGCTGGTGGTTGAGCCATACGAATGAAGTGGTCAACTACTTCCACAGGCACTTTCTCCCTTGGCGGCGGTGACGGTTTCGGTCCAAAATGGGCGTCGACTTCTGCCCGCACTATGGCATTGGTTTGCTCCTCGGTCCTGTCGTAAGCCCTCTCAGGAAGAGGAGTAGTGAGGTTTGGACCATATATATATCGCTTGCCTCCGCCCGTACTTCTTGTACTATGACCTCGACTCGTACCGCTACGCACCATAGCTGCGGGGTGTCTCTTCTGCGATTGCTGAGGCGGCGGAGACGGCTGACGGGGCTGAGTTGGACGAGGAGGAGTGGCCTGAAGCTGTGCCGGACTTGCAGTGGCCTGAGGTTGTGCCGGACTTGGAGGAGGAGTGGACGTCTGACGCTGTGGACTTGGAGGAGCGGGAGTCTGCTGACTCGGTAGCGGACTTCGACGAGGAGTCGGGTGACGCGGTGTCGGTGGCCTTTGAAAGATGATGCAATCATTTCTCCATAGGATGATACGATGTTTGGCATCTCCGAGTGTGTGCTCCTCGTCACCTCCAGGAATGTCAAGCTCTAGCCCCGAATATTGGTCCACCACCTCATCAATCACGACATGAGCATAGCCTGCTGGAATCGGGTTGCAATGGAAGGTTGCATCGGGGGAATTTGTATAAGCAACGCCGTCCGCCACCTTCAAGGATATGTTCTTAATTTTGAAGTGTAGCTCGCAGTTAGTGTTCTCCGTGATGTCATCCACGGGGTATCTATCCAGCATTGCGTCAAACGGGGCGGAACCCATGCTGCTTCTCGGCATGGATGGGGCGGTGGTATCCAATGCTGGATCATCCGCTAGCTGCTGCAGCTGCTGAGACCCCCTTTGCTGGCTAAGTGAGTCGATCTGCTCCTGCTGCCGCTGGAATTTGATTGCCAAGTCCGTGTGCGCTGATTCTAGGCCTTGAAGGCGTTCATAGTCGAGCTTCCTCTGCTCCTCCTCCATCTTCCTCTTCTCCTCCGCAATCTTCTTTCTCGCACGGGTTCTATAGTCGGCGTTCCAGTCCGAAAACCCCTCATACCACGGAATAGCGCCCATGCCTCGTGTTCTTCCCGGGTGTTCAGGATTTCCCAGGGCACGCGTAAGCTCGTCGTTCTCTCTGTTGGGCTCGAACAACCCGGATCGAGCCTCTTCTATTGCAACAAGTAGCTTATCTTCGGCTCCGTGCAGACATGCCTTCTTGGAAACTTTGCCTGTCTTCGGGTCCAACTCCCCCCCATGCGCATAGAACCAAGTCTTGCACCTGGGGGGGCAGCTCAATGTTTCTGGAGTGACACTTGCATCCAGCATCTCTTTCTCAGACTTATCCCACTTAGGCATTCCCACCGCATAGCCACCTGGCCCCAGCTTATGAAACTTATCCTTTTTTGTGGCATTGGCCTTGTTTATTCTTGACCGTTCCTTAGATAATTATGAATCCTTGAATTTCACGAAATCGTCCCAATGAGCACTTTGATTCTCTAGTGTTCCCTCGAATACTGGAGTCTTCCTTCCTCCCTTGACGTACTTGTCCCATTCACGATTCTTGTGGTTCTTGAATGCAACCGCCATCTTCCTAAGAGCAGCGTCCTTGACTTTCTGCACATCTGCTTCTATGAAATGATCTGGTAGGGTGAAATGTTCCATGAGAGTATCCCAAAGCAGACTTTTTTGTCTGTCGTCGACAAAAGTAAGATCTGGACGTGGCTTTGCTGGCTCTCTCCATTCTTGAAGGGAGATCGGGAGTTGGTCCTTCACAAGAACTGCACACTGACGAACGAACTTGTCCACAATCTTCTTAGGCACTAATGGTTCGCCATTAGGTTTGATTGCCTCGATATTATACTTTACGCCCTCCTTCAACTTTTTGTTCGGGCCTCGTTCCGTCCTTTTGCCTGAAGATTTGCTCGATCCGGATGGCTGAAAGAAGAAAGATCGATTCGTTAATATATCTTCAACTCATTTAAAACATGTGATGATCACCAGATGCCTGCTTATATAAATATATATACCTCTCCGGTGTTGTCATAATCGTAGGTCATGACTTCATCAATTCGGTCGTCGCGATCGAATATCATATCACCCTCTCCGGTGTTGTTTAGAAATTCGGAGCCGTCATAATCTTCTTCATTCTGATCATCATCTGGCCCATGTATTATATCGAACATGGTATGTTCTCCCTCTCTGTTGGTATTGTCTGCCATAGCTTTTATTTAACTATGCCAAAAGAAATATAAAACAATTTAGTATTCAAATTACATCGTCTCAAATAATAGATATAATCTCGAATACATCGTCTCGAATAATAGATATAATCTCGAATACATCGTCTTGAATAATAGATATAATCTCGAATACATCGTCTCGAATAATAGATATAATCTCGAATACATCGTCTCGAATAATATATAATCTCGAATACATCGTCTTGAATATTATATATCGAGTAGATCACTGGCTAGGTAGCTAATAAAGATCAAATACTACAGAAGAATCTAGGACACTCGCGGTTCCCGCGGCGCGGGCGGTGGACACCTAAAGAGAAGGAACCCTCACAGGATCATAACTAAAGTGAGATCCCTGAAGAAACTGCCAGGTATTAGAGAACCTGCCGCCCTCTAACGCAACCATGTAGCGATGGACGTGCTCGTCCTCCTCCCTGACACGGCGACGTACCACCTCCGGCGGGGCCGGCTCCCTCCGCACCGAAACTGGCCCACGCGAACGCCACCAAATGAGATCAGGGTCGATGACGGGACCCGGGGCCGGGTTCCTCATCAAGCGGCGCGCCCCTCCAGGCAGCACCTCCCAGTGCCAGCCTAGCGGAGCCCAGTCCCGAACATGGGTCAGTCGGACGTCATCGCGGACGGGTCGACGACGAGGATGCGGGCCGGGCATCGTCAAGAACAAATACTAGCTATATGCCCGCAAAAAGTAACATTTTTAATGATTGGATTTTGATAACTAAAATTTCTAACATTTCTATATAACTAACATTTCTATAACATTTCTAATATTTCTAGAACTAAAAAAAAAATTCTAACTTTTTTATAACTATTTCTATAACTAAAAAACAGAAAAATTTCTAACAATTCTAACTTTTTTATAACTATTTCTATAACTAAAAACAGAAAAATTTCTAACAATTCTAACAATTCTAACATTTCTAAATATTTCTAAAAAACAGAAAAATTTCTAACAATTCTAACTTTTTTATAACTATTTCTATAACTAAAAAACAGAAAATTTTCTAACAATTCTAACATTTCTAACTATTCTAAGAATTCTAACATTTCTAACTATTTCTAAAAACAGAAAAAATTCTAACTATTTGTATAACTAAAAAACAAAAAAGTATGTGTGTGTGTGCGCGCGCTCACCGGCGAGGCGAGAGGCGACGGGGGGCGGCGACGGGGACGGCGACGGGCGCGGCGACGACGGGGACAGGGACGCGGCGGCGTTGACGGGGACGGGTACGTACGGGCCGGGGCGGCGACGACGACGGGGACGTACGGGGCGGCGACGACGGGGACGGGGACGACGCGGGACGGGTCGGGACGGTGCAGCGGTGATGACGGGGACGACGGGGACGGGGACGACGGGGCGGCGACGACGGGGACGGGGCAGCGACGGGGGCGGCGACGAGGGATGGAGACATACGGGGGGCGCGGCAGGCGACGATGCAGAGGAGAAGAAGCAGATGAGAAACTGAAATTTTCGTAAGTGTTGTTTATATAGGAGGGGCCTTTAGTACCGGTTGGACCCACCAACCGGTACTAAAGGCCTGTTTTGGCCAGGCCAAGCTGCGGGAAGCGACCCCCTTTAGTACCGGGTGGTGGCTCCAACCGGTACTAAAGGCCCCCCCTTTAGTACCGGTTGGTGCCACGACCCGGTACTAAAGGGGGTGCGCTGGCGCAGGTGCGGTGCGGCAAGTTTAGTCCCACCTCGCTAGCCGAGGGGCGACCGCACTGGTTTATAAACCCCCGTGCGGTAGCTCTCTCGGGCTCCTCTCCAAAGCAGGCCTACTGGGCCTACATGTTCTGTGCTGCCCTGTTGGCCTACTGGGCCTTTGCGGGCCTGCATCCTGGCCCAACAACAGGTTGGGTTTCTAGTCGTATGCCGGCCGCTTTGGCCTAGTAGGCGGGCTTTTTATTTTTTTTGCTTTATTTATTTTTGAGTTGTTTTTTTGGTGTATTTAGTTCTTTGTGAAATATTTTTGCTTTAGGTACAAAAAATTACAAACTTTCTGTTAGTGCCCGTAGTTTTCAAATTTGAATAGTTTAAATTTTGAATTATTTGAAATTAGTGTGAATCACTAGTTTGTGAATAACTTAACTTTAAAAATCAATAAAGGCATGAAAGAATTTGTTTGCACATAAAATTTCTTCGCGTTTCAAATGCCAAAACACATAATTAACTACCCTAACTATTACAGAGATTCCCTTCTAGGTGTGAAACACAGAAGAAAGTGATGATAGTGAAGCCGATCACATCCCAGATCTTTGGGTGTGAAACTTTTTCTTCGCGTGTGTCCCTTTGCGTCGTAACCATGGAAAATCTTCATCATTTAACGGGATGCTCGGGTCAATATTCACTGTGAATGGAGCAATTTCATAAAACTTTTCAATCTTCTGACTTGTCTGTCTTGTCATCCACTCCCACGATGTTTCTCTTCCCAGAAAGAACTATGTGCCTCTTTGGCTCATCGTACGATGCATTCGCTTCCTTATCTTTTTTTCTTGGCTTGGTAGACATGTCATTCACATAGAAAACCTCTGCCACATCATTGGCTAGGATGAATGGTTCGTCTGCATACGCAAGATTGTTGAGATCCACTGTTGTCATTTCGTACTGTGGGTCTTCCGTTACCCCGCCTCGTGTCATATTGACCCATTTGCACCGAAATAGAGGGACCTTCAAACCATGTCGATAGTCAAGTTCCCATATGTCATGTATATAACCATAATATGTTTCCTTTCCCGTCTTGGTTTCTGCATCAAAGCGGACACCACTATTTTAGTTGGTGCTCTTCTTATCTTGGGCGATCGTGTAAAATGTATTACCATTTATCTCATACCTTTTGAAAGTCATTATATTCGAAGATGGTAACTGGGACAACAAGTACATGTCATCTTCAGAGGTGTCATGCATGGTACGTGTCTGCAACCAGCTGGCGAAACTCCTGGTTTGTTCACGTGTAATCCAGTCATCAGACCACTCCGGGTGTTTGGAGCGTAGCAAATTCTTGTGTTCATCCATATACGGAGCCACCAAGGCAGAATTCTGTAGAACTGTGTAGTGTGCTTCAGTGAGAGAATGTCCGTCCATACATATTATTTGTTCCCCTCCTAGCGTGCCTTTTCCATCCAGTCTGCCATTATGCCGCGATTCAGGAACACCAATCGGCTTAAGGTCAGGAATAAAGTCAATACAAAACTCAATGACCTCCTCATTTTGACGGCCCTTGGAGATGCTTCCTTCTGGCCTAGCACGGTTATGAACATATTTCTTTAAGACTCCCATGAACTTCGCAAAGAGGAACATATTATGTAGAAATACAGGACCCAAAACGTTAATCTCTTCGCATAGGTGAACTAGGATGTGCGTCATGATGTTGAAGAAGGATGGTGGGAACACCAACTCGAAACTGACAAGACATTGCACCAAATCATTCTCTAACCTTGGTATGATTTCTGGATCGATTACCTTCTGAGAGATTGCATTGAGAAATGCACATAGCTTCACAATGGCTAATCGAACGTTTTCCGGTAGAAGCCCCCTCAATGCAACCGGAAGCAGTTGCGTCATAATCACGTGGCAGTCATGAGACTTTAGGTTCTGGAATTTTTTCTCTGCCATGTTTATTATTCCCTTTATATTCGACGAGAAGCCATACGGTACCTTAATACTGAGCAGGCATTCAAAGAAGATTTCCTTCTCTTCTTTGGTAAGAGCGTAGCTTGCATGACCCTGATGTATGCCGTCTTTTTCGTACATACGTTGCTGGTCCTCTCGTGCCTTAGGTGTATCTTTTGTCTTCCCATACACGCCCAAGAAGCCAAGCAGGGTCACACAAAGATTCTTCGTCACGTGCATCACGTCGATTGCGGAGCGGACCTCTAGGTCTTTCCAATAGGGCAGGTCCCAAAATATAGATTTCTTCTTCCACATGGGTGCGTGTCCATCAGCGTCATTCGGAACAGGTTGTCCACCAGGACCCTTTCCAAAGACCACCTTCAAATCCTTGACCATATCATGTACATCAGCACCAGTACGGTGGCGAGGCTTCGTCCGGTGATCCGCCTCACCTTTGAAATGCTTGCCTTTCTTTCTTACGGGATGCCTGCTAGGAAGAAATCGACGATGTCCCAGGTACACATTATTCTTACAATTAGCCAAATATATACTGTCGGTATCGTCCAAACAGTGCGTGCATGCGCGGTATCCCTTGTTTGTCTGTCCTGAAAGGTTATTGAGAGCAGGCCAATCATTGATGGTCACGAACAACAACGCCTTTAGGTCAAATTCTTCCCCCATGTGCTCATCCCATGCACGTACACCTGTTCCATTCCACAGCTGTAAGAGTTCTTTAACTAATGGCCTTAGGTACACATCAATGTCGTTGCCGGGTTGCTTAGGGCCTTGGATGAGTACTGGCATCATAATGAACTTCCGCTTCATGCACAACCAAGGAGGAAGGTTATACAAACATAGAGTCACAGGCCAGGTGCTATGGTTGCTGCTCTGCTCCCCAAAAGGATTAATACCATCTGCGCTTAGACCAAACCATACGCTCCTTGCGTCATCTGCAAACTCCTTCCCGTACTTTCTTTCGATTTTTCTCCACTGCGACCCGTCAGCGGGTACTCTCAACTTTCCGTCTTTCTTACGGTCTTCTCTGTGCCATCGCATCGCCTTGGCATGCTCTTTGTTTTGGAACAAACGTCTCAACCGTGGTATTATAGGAGCATATCACATCACCTTGGCAGGAATCTTCTTCCTGGGGCGCTCGCCCTCGACATCACCAGGGTCATCGCGGCTGATCTTATAGCGCAATGCACCACATACCGGGCAAGCATTCAAATCCTCGTACTCACCGCGGTAGAGGATGCAGTCATTAGGGCATGCATGTATCTTCTGCACCTCTAACCCTAGAGGGCAGACAGCCTTCTTTTCTTCGTACGTACTCTCGGTCAATTCGTTGTCCTTTGGAAGCATATCCTTTATCATTACCAGCAACTTTCCAAATCCCTTGTCAGATACACCATTCTCTGCCCTCCATTGCAGCAATTCCAGTGTGGTGCCCAGCTTTTTCTTGTCACCTACGCAATTCGGGTACAACAATTTTTTGTGATCCTCTAGCATGCGCTGCAACTTCTTCTTCTCCAAATCGCTTGCGCAGTTTCTCTTTGCATCGGCAATGGCCCGACCTAGATCATCAACGGGCTCATCTGATGCCTCTTCTTCAGCTTCTTCCCGCATTGCCGGCTCAGCTTCTTCCAGCATTACCGGCTCAGCTTCTTCCCCCATTGTTGTATCATCGTATTCAGGGAACCCATGGCCAGGATAGCTGTCGTCGTTCTCTTCTTCTTCATTGTCTTCCATCATAACCCCTCTTTCTCCGTGCTTGGTCCAAACATTATAGTGGGGCATGAAACCGGACTTAAACAGGTGGACGTGAATGGTTCTTGACGTAGAGTAATTGTGACCATTCTTACAGCGAGCACATGGACAAGGCATAAAACCATCACCCGCTTGTTTGCCTCAGCCGCAAGCAGAAAAGTATGCACGCCCTCAACAAAATGGGGAGAGCATCGGTCATCGTACATCCATTGCCGACTCATCTTCATTACACAACACCGAATAGACCAAATTAATACAAGTTCATACATAAAGTTCATACAACACTTAAATGCAACAAACAAATAACTCTCTAGCTAAAGTATTTAAATGCAACCACAAATACGATCAAGATCGCAACCTAGGTAACAATGGATCCAACAGCATAATGATACCAAGCCTCACTATCGATGGCATATTTTCTAATCTTTCTAATCTTCAGGCGCATTTTCTCCATCTTGATCTTGTGATCATCGACGACATCGGCAACATGCAACTCCAATTCCATCTTCTCCCCCTCAATTCTTTTCAATTTTTCTTTCAAGTACTCGTTTTCTCTTTCAACTAAATTTAACCTCTCGACAATAGGGTCGGTTGGAATTTCCGGTTCACATACCTCCTAGAAAAAATTTCTATGTCAACTTGATGGGCATAATTTGTCATAAACACGAAATGGAACTAGTTTTAAAAGAGAATATATATACCACATCCGAATCATAACAAGGACGAGGGCCGACGGGGACGGATATCAAAACCATGGCACTATATGTATAACAAACAACGTACGGGTAAGATAATTATACGAGTAACTATATACCAAATCACACAAACATCAATTTTTATATAAAATTTCATGAACAAGAGGCTCACCACAAGGTGGTGCCGGCGACGGGACGGTGCGGGTGATCGACGGTGGTTACGACGGAGATTTAGAAGGCACTAAGTGTTATTTTTGACCTCAAATTGCATATAAATCAAATACTAGCGCGCGCGCACACACACACACACACACACACACACACATATATATATATATATATATCCTCCCAAATTACTAAACTCATAAATTAATCACTATATAAAGCATTGCAAGAGCTAATCTAGCAATGAGAGATGAAAGGACAAAGTTGCTAACCTTTGTGATCATTTGAATGGATGGGGGCCTTCAAATCTTGACAAATTTTGGGCAAAATGTGTGATGAGCTCGAGAGGAAGAGGGGAAGAACAGAGAGGAAAGGGGAAAGGGGAAGAATAGAGCGAGCTCGGGTGTGAAGGGTTTATGTAGGACGACCTTTAGTACCGGTTCGTGCCACGAACCGGTACTAAAGGGGCTGGAGGGGCCCCAGTCTGACAACATCCTGCCACCACTCTCATTAGTACCGGTTCGTGGCACGAACCGGTGCTAAAGGTTCGCCACGAACCGGTACTAATGAAAGCGGCCCGGCTAGCCGTTGGAACCGGCACTAATGTATACATTAGTGCCGGCTCAAATACAAACCGGCACTAATGTGCTTCACGTTTGACCCTTTTTCTACTAGTGTGTGTTCACGAATCGCATCCATGGCAATTGTGGTGCAGTTGACATAACCTTTTCAAGTCTTGAAAATGCAATTGAGGCGACTGTAGAAGTTGCCATATCAGAAGTGCAAAGCAGTTTCAATCTGTCTCTTGGCTGTTTTACCAGTGGGTTGAATGAAGAAATTCGGCTCTTTGATGGCGTCATTGGTGAGATGCGGAGCTTAAAAAGGTCTGTGGTTGCTGTGGTGATAGATTCTTGGATACACTTGAAGTTCAAGGTTGGTACAGAACGATCCAGTTCCACTGAACGTGATTGTTTCTTCAATGCTGGCAACCACGGGTCTAGTGCTCGAAAGATTAAGACTGATTTTGCGTTAATCTCAGTGAAGGTGATCTGGTCGCCTTTGCCTGATGGGTTCTAGGTTTATTTCAAATTCATCACACCCTTTGGATAAACTTTGTCGAATAGTGGTGAATGTAACAAGTTGTCAGTCGAGTCGTGGGCATGTGGCGAGCATGCATGGTTTGTAATCAAACCAGTGTCCAAGTAGGTATTTGTACTCTCTGCATGTGTATTCGAAGCGGTTTGTATCCTCCACAAGTGAACAGATGATCGTTCATCTGATGATTTGATTGCTGGGATGGTTAGCTAATTCTGAAGCTTGCTGTTAAAAAAATTCTGTTGATGTCCTGGCTGGGTAAAAAGGACTGCCTTGCCTGGTTGAGAAGGGAACATTTCAGCTGAAGAAGGTGCTGATTGTGGAACAAGCTACAAGTGTGAAGTTGTTTGAGATAAGCTTGTGAGGTGACTATTATTCTCCCCCCTGGTTTTGTTCCCAGCTACAAAGTAGAGATGGTGATGACTCAAGAAGTCAAGATTCGTATCTGTCCAGTACCTAGCACTTTGTTGACATGAGAAATTTTAGAAGAAAGGCACAAGCAGCCCCCGGCTAAATTGATAAAGCCCAAACTGACATGAGAGCTGAGAGGTGCTGATTTTTATCTGCATGGGCCTGTGATTTGCTTTTGTAGTTTGTATGCATGTACGTTGAAGATGAGTAGATAGTATGGTGTGGATGTCACTCTGCTATGTAAGATTTAACCATGCCTATGTGATGTACTCCATCTTTGTCAACAAAAAAAGAAGTGATCTACTCCCTGGAGGGAGTATCTTTTTTTTTTTGAGAATTGAGTATCTGTTTATGTGGTATACATGTGACTGGCGCGGTGGGAGCTGCCTGCAGTGGCATGTTAATGAAGAGCGATGTTCTAGACGATGGCTGACTCCGGCCAGGTGGTCAAAGATCATGGAAGCATCGCATTGACGGAATTAATGGAAGGTACATCCAGTGCTCTGTAACTTTTGTCAACAAATGAACATGATGATACCAAGTCTCTCCTGTTGGTGAACGTGATATGGGAATAATGTTCGGCACGACAAGCTGGCAGGTTCCTTGTGGTCGATGATTAGTCTGGATCTGAAACTTGTGAAGCAACTTGAGTGTACAATCGTTTCTCCCATGGTTGGCCAGATGCAGTACGAAACTGCTTGGAAGATTTACAGGTGTGACATCTCTGCGCGGCGACCACATGGGGGGAGGGAGATGACCGTGTTCGGAAAAAACAGGTGTGGAAGATAGCCTAATCCGCTACACGCATGCCTGCCTGCAGCAGTAGATGGTGGTACTCCTACAGTCCTACGTACATTGACATGGCCAGCCCCAGCCATGTGTATGGAACTATGGATGCATGCACCGTTTGACTGTTCTAGTGTGTGCAACGATAATGCTGCCATGTGCCACGCATGAGGCAGATGCAATGCGTGCTCTGCGCGGGCGCGGCAAGCAGCACATGGATGGAGGGCGGGAGAGGACCAGCCATTTTCGGAAAGAAGAGGCGGGCAAGATAACATTATCGGCCGATAGATTCATGGTATGCATTGACGTGGCCGGTCTTGTGTGTGGATGCATGCACCGCCTGACTGTAGTGCTGTGCATTGATTGGGATCGTTCAGTCAGCCGGACCCGGGAATTCTGGAGCTTAGCTGGACGGCGGGAGAACAAGATAGCTAAGCTAGCTAGGGTAGACGGGGCAGGCAGGGTCGTCGTGCTGGCTGCTGCAGCCGCGTCCCCTAGCTGGGGCTGCCATGAATGCGGCGGCCGTGCTCTGTGGCCTGTGGGCGCCATCGGTTTGGTCTGGTCTCTGGTGAGAAGCGTTGCCTTGCTGTCTGAGACCATCTATCTAGTAATCTTCATCTGATTCTGTGTGCCTCACATGCGATGCTTTGCTGATGTAGAGCAGAGTCCTCTTCTGCTGTACTAACAAGTACAGTAGCTTGTAGAGCATGGCTTCGTTTTCAGTTAGACCCGATCACCATTAAATCAGCTCCGTCATCCCTGGCTATTGAGTTCCATCTGTGCGATCATTAGTGTTCATGGTGGTAAGAACAAGCACCTTTCCAACAGCCAAACGCGAGGTGTTTTTCTTATGAATTAATTTAGCTATAATTTTTTACCAATCAAGTTGATATGGCCGAGTTGGTCTAAGGCGCCAGATTAAGGTTCTGGTCCGAAAGGGCGTGGGGTCAAATCCCACTGTCAACAAGTTTTTCATTTATATTCTATTAATTCTACAAAAACAATATCTTTTTTTTTCTGTAGGTTTGCCCATGGGAGACATCAGCAGTTTCTACATGGCACATACAGTGACAAGTGTCCCCTCAAAAAATAAATACGTATAGTGACAAGTGACATTTTAGTTTTCTTCGTATTTATTCCTTATATACGGTGAAAAGTTTTTGTTACACTCAGCATCTCATCCCATGAGCAAGCCAAAACTTTTCTGCTAGATCATACTCCCTCCGTTCCAAAATAGATCACCCAACTTTTATTTATTTTTTATTAATTCTACAAAAACAATATCTTTTTTTGTAGGTTTGCCCATATGGGAGAATCAGCAGTTTCTACATGGCACATACAGTGACAAGTGTCCCCTCAAAAAATAAATACATATAGTGACAAGTGACATTTTAGTTTTCTTCGTATTTATTCCTTATATACGGTGAAAAGTTTTTGTTACACTCAGCATCTCATCCCATGAGCAAGCCAAAACTTTTCTGCTAGATCATATTACATATGTTCTATGCTTAACACATACAATTGCCCCCCAAAAAAACTCCCTTCTAGTTTATTTATTTATTTATTTATTTATTAATTCTACAAAAACAATATCTTTTTCTTCTGTAGGTTTGCCCATGGGAGACATCAGTAGTTTCTACATGGCACATACAGTGACAAGTGTCCCCTAAAAAAAAAATACATATAGTGACAAGTGACATTTTAGTTTTCTTCGTCTTTATTCCTTATATACGGTGAAAAGTTTTTGTTACACTCAGCATCTCATCCCATGAGCAAGCCAAAACTTTTCTGCTAGATCATACTCCCTCCGTTCCAAAATAGATCACCCAACTTTTAATTTTTTTATTAATTCTACAAAAACAATATCTTTTTTTTGTAGGTTTGCCCATATGGGAGAATCAGCAGTTTCTACATGGCACATACAGTGACAAGTGTCCCCTCAAAAAATAAATACATATAGTGACAAGTGACATTTTAGTTTTCTTCGTATTTATTCCTTATATACGGTGAAAAGTTTTTGTTACACTCAGCATCTCATCCCATGAGCAAGCCAAAACTTTTCTGCTAGATCATATTACATATGTTCTATGCTTAACACATACAATTGCCCCCCAAAAAAACTCCCTTCTAGTTTATTTATTTATTAATTCTACAAAAACAATATCTTTTTCTTCTGTAGGTTTGCCCATGGGAGACATCAGTAGTTTCTACATGGCACATACAGTGACAAGTGTCCCCTAAAAAAATAAATACATATAGTGACAAGTGACATTTTAGTTTTCTTCGTATTTATTCCTTATATACGGTGAAAAGTTTTTGTTACACTCAGCATCTCATCCCATGAGCAAGCCAAAACTTTTCTGCCAGATCATACTCCCTCCGTTCCAAAATAGACCCAACTTTTATTTATTTTCTATTAATTCTACAAAAACAATATCTTTTTTTTCTGTAGGTTTGCCCATATGGGAGACATCAGCAGTTTCTACATGGCACATACAGTGACAAGTGTCCCCTCAAAAAATAAATACATATAGTGACAAGTGACATTTTAGTTTTCTTCGTATTTATTCCTTATATACGGTGAAAAGTTTTTGTTACACTCAGCATCTCATCCCATGTGCAAGCCAAAACTTTTCTGCTAGATCATATTACATATGTTCCATGCTTAACACATACAACTCCCCCCAAAAAAACTCCCTTCTCTTTTCTCAGTCTCAATAGTTCTATAGACGAAAATGATGGATGATGTGTGCCACTTTTGGGCCCCCAACCCAAGCATCTTCTTTACTAACTGGATGCTAGGTGTCACCAACTCCATGCCCACAAGCTAGTTGCTGCAAACGGTCTGCCAAAATAGAACCACAAAGCCCACTGTCAGTGACACAAAGGGATAATCAACGACAAGCATAAACATATAAGCAAAGCCATCGATCATCATAGGACATAATCTTCCCTAATGATTGGACCTCACATTCTTTGAGCTGTCATTGTTATGATTGAATCCTATCTCTTCCCCCCTGCTAAAGAAAATGAAAGAATCAGGTCTCTTTTCGATGATAGGTATGTCTGTCTTTCTCAACTAACTAAGCCTAATCGTGTGATTAGAATCTTGACCAATATACTATTTAGCAGTAGTGACCTCACAATACATGGTCATCATGCACGAATGCAAAGATACATTGGCGATAGATGCGTTGCACATATATTCTCGAAATACATACTTAAATCAAGGCTGGCATATATGCAGTGTATTTTTATAACTCATTAACTTGCGGATGAATACCATTTTGAAACATTAATTCTTAAAAGAGTGTGCATAGCGCACGAGCATACACGCTATAGGTCTTCAGTGTGACGATCCACTAGTAGAAAAAGACACATTTGTCCCGGTTTCAGAGACCCATTTGTCCCGGTTCTAGAACCGGGACTAAAGCCCAAAACTTTTAGTCCCGGTTAGCTTACGAACCGGGACAGAAGGTGCTCCACGTGGCTGCTGCGGGGCGCCCAGGCAGGAGGGCCTTTAGTCTTGGTTGGTAGTACCAACCGGGACCAAAAAACATTCACGCGTCAACAGCTCAGGAGTTGGGGTTTTTTTAAGGGGCGGAGGGGGGGGGGGGGGGGTTGGAGGGCTAATTCAGGGGTTTCATATATTGTATTAGCTAGCTAATAGAGAGAAGTGACCTCTCTTATCTCTATGCTTGGTCGACGCTGGGTACTATACGTAGAGAGAGAACTCGACACGCTAGCTAGTAAGCAAATGAAGGAACCATTGAGTACACAAGATCGTCATGAACATATACAGAGAGAAATGATCGACCTCTCCTTCTCAGAGAGATTGGTCGAACAACAAGTTTTCGTATATCTATCCGACGCTACTAGCTACATATATACAATATAAGATCTCTTACAATCCCTAACATCTAAAGTCAATTTTCACATGGTATTCTCCGGTTGGATTGATGACGTGGTCAAGAAAGAATCCCGTCAATTCCTCTTGAATTGCTCGTATGCGATATTGTGATAGGAGTTCATCCCGCATCTGCTAGATCTAAATTGAAGAAGAGGGTCAATACATGTGTATGAATGAAACTCAACACAAATGATAGTAATAAAATAAAATTGTGAATATTTTTGTTTACGCACTTCATATTGTTTTTCAAAGTAGCCCCGCTTATTAGAGGCCGCCGCGTTGTAGATGAACTCGCAAACGTAGTATCCACAGAAATCATTCCCGTCTTTCTGCCACAAGCACTTTACGAGAAATAGAGGTCAATCAAACTGATAAGCAAGCGTGCTAAATGGTATTGATGAAACTAGCTAGAATCAATGGGAGATGCGCGGAACTAGGTAGTAGTAGTTACTTTCAGGTGTGTAAATCGCAACTCGGTCGGCTGTCCCGGAGCAATTATGGTGAACTCTTTCCAAACCCTGCCAGACAAAGAAAATAATTACTTCATATCAGAAAATGAACAAAGTTGCCGATATGGTGCGATAATGATCGATTGAACTTACTTCTGGAGCATTCGAGTCATGTTCGCATAGTCCTCGGGATCTTTTCGTCTCGAGTCTAAGACGGTTACTACTATCCGCTCAAGCTTAATCTCGAGGAGAATAAAGTGGTAGCTGTGCACGCACGCACAACTCGTCAGTTACATTACTATCGTCCGAGATTGATGTGATCGTGAAACTTTCATCCTGGCGCAACCTTTTCTTCGGGCCTCGTCTCGTTACCGAAGTTTGGCTCGATTCGGAGGGCTATAAAAGAAGAATGAAGAGTTAATATATGTACATACCAATTAATGCATCAATTAGCTAGTCAGCACAGGCTTAATTAATACATATACCTCGCCGGACTTTGCAACAGCTCCCTCCTCCGACCAGTCACCGGAATCGTCATCATGGTCTCCTTCTTCCATCGACATTCCGTCACCGAAGCCGTCATGATCATGTCTTTCCTCCTCCATTGCTCGATCACCGAAGCCTTCATCCTCTCCTTCCAGACCATCGGTGTCATTGAGAAACGACAAGACATCACGTCCGTCGCGGATTATGTCCCCCAACAACTCATCTTGTTCTATGTCTCTTTGATCCATAGTTTCTGCAAATATTACAACATGGCAATTAATATACAAACATGAGAGATGGATATATTAGTGGCAAACATAGACCTAGCTAGCTAGCTAATCACAACAAGGAATATTAATTAGTGGCCTCGACGCTTCTACGGTTTGGGGTGGCCTCGACAACGCTTCTAGGGTTTGGGGTGGCCTCGACGACAACGCTCTTTTAACGTAGTAAATTTGGGTGGCCGTGACGCTTCTAGGGTTTGGTTGGGCGAGAGGGAGTTCATCGACGTACCGCCTCATGTTAAAGAGTTACTGGTCTTCTCTCATGAATGTCCGACGTCCGGACCGCCTCTCTCATGAATGTCAAACAAGGGATTTAACAAAGTGGCACCATTCTGGATGTGCAGAAAAATGGTCCATATGTTTCCTGATCTCATCTACACTTCTATATGTCACGTTGTCTAGTGTCAAAGGATTGAAGAAATCATGGCTTCATCATTAGCTGGAAGTAACAGGCGCATAATGGTCCTGCTACCTCTTGAGCATGCGTTGGTTTTCCCTTGAAGAGGAAAGGGTTATGCAGCAAAGTAGCATAAGTATTTCCCTCAGTTTTTGAGAACCAAGGTATCAATCCAGTAGGAGAAAACACACAAGTCACCTAGTACCTGCACAAACAATCAAGAACCTCGCAACCAACGCGATAAAGGGGTTGTCAATCCCTTCACGGTCACTTGCGAAAGTGAGATCTGATAGAGATAATAAGATAAATATTTTTGGTATTTTGTTGTACAGATTGGAAAGTAAATATTGCAAAATAGTAAACGAGATGTGATAATAAAAGAGATGCAATATAATAAGAAAGAGACCCGGGGGCCATAGGTTTCACTAGTGGCTTCTCTCATGATAGCATGTATTACGGCGGGTGAACAAATTACTGTCGAGCAATTGATAGAAAAGTGCATAGTTATTAAGATATCTAAGGCAATGATCATGAATATAGTCATCACGTATGTGTCAAGTAGATCGAAATGATTCTGCATCTACTACTATTACTCTACACATCGACCGCTATCAAGCATGCATCTAGAGTATTAAGTTCATAAGAACAGAGTAACGCATTAAGCAAGATGACACGATGTAGAGAGATAAACTCAAGCAATATGATATAAACCCCATCTTTTTATCCTCGATGGCAACAATACCATACGTGCCTTGCTGCCCCTGCTGTTATTGGGAAAGGACACCACAAGATTGAACCCAAAGCTAAGCACTTCTCCCATTGCAAGAAAGATCAATCTAGTATTTCAAACTAAACCAATAACTCAAAGAGAATTGCAAAGATATCGAATCATGCATATAAGAATTCAGAGAAGAACCAAATAATATTCATAGATAATCAAGTTCATAAACCCACAATTCATCGGATCTCGTCAAACACACTGCAAAAGAGTATTACATCGAATAGATCTCCACGAACGACATCGAGGATAACTTTGTATTGAAGATCAAAGAGAGAGAGAGAGAGAAGAAGCCATCTAGCTAATAAGTATGGACCCGAAGGTCTGTGGTAAACTACTCACGCTTCATCGGAGAGGCTATGGTGTTGATGTAGAAACCCTCCGTGATCGATTCCCCCTCTGGCAGATCGCCAGAAAAGGCCCCCAAATGGGATCTCACGGGTACAAAAGGTTGCAGCGGTGGAAACGTGGTTTCGTGACTCCCCCTAATGTTTCTAGGGTATAAGAGTATATATAGGCGAAAGAAGTACGTCGGTGGAGCTCTGTGGGGCCCATGAGGGTGGGGGGCGTGCCTACCCCCTGGGCGCGCCCTCCTGCCTCGTGGTCGGCTCACAGAGTTCCAGACTTCCACTCCAAGTCTCCTGGTTTGCGTTCGGTCCAAGAAAGATCATCGTGAAGGTTTCATTCCATTTGGATTCTGTTTGGTATTACTTTCCTGCGAAACACTGAAATAGGCAAAAAAACAGAAACTGGCATTGGGCCACCGGTTAATAGGTTAGTCCCAAAAATAATATAAAATATCATATTAAAGCCCATTAAACATCCAAAACAGATAATATAATAGCATGGAACGATCGAAAATTATAGATACGTTGGAGACGTATCAAGCATCCCCAAGCTTAACTCCTACTCGTCCTTGAGTAGGTAAATGATAAAACAGAATTTTTGATGTGGAATGCTACCTAACATATTTATCAATGTAATTTTCTTTATTATGGCATGAATGTTTAGATCCAAAAGATTCAAGACAAAAGTTTAATATTGACATAAAAATAATAATACTTCAAGCATACTAACAAAGTAATTATGTCCTCTCAAAATAACATGGCCAAAGAAAGTTCATCCCTACAAAATCATATAGTTTGGTCATGCTCCATCTTCGTCACACAAAATATTCAGATCATGCACAACCCCGGCGACAAGCCAAGCAATTGTTTCATACTTTAGTAATCTCAAACTTTTTCAACTTTCACGCAATACATGAGCGTGAGCCATGGACATAGCACTATTAGTGGAATAGAGTGGTGGTTGTGGAGAAGACAAAAAGGAGGAAGATGGTCTCACATCAACTAGGCGTATCAATAGGCTATGGAGATGCCCATCAATAGATATCAATGTGAGTGAGTAGGGATTGCCATACAACGGATGCACTAGAGCTATGAATGTATGAAAGCTCAACAAAAGAAACTAAGTGGGTGAGCATCCAACTTGCTTGCTCAGGAAGACCTAGGGCATTTGAGGAAGCCCATCGTTGGAATATACATGCCAAGTTCTATAATGAAAACTTTACACTACACTACTAGGAAAAGGGCTACTAATGGCGCACCAGTTTTGCCTACTAATGGCGCATCACTGGTGCGCCATTAGTATCACGCCACTAGTATTTTTTACTAATGGCGCACCACTGGTGCTCCATTAGTATCTGGTATACTAATGGCACACCACTGGTGCGCCATTAGTATAGGCCACGGTGCGCCATTAGTATAGGCCACTGGTGCGCCATTAGTATTTTTGAATTTTGAAGGCGGGAAAATAGTAGTGGCACACCGTCTAACCCCCACCGTGCACCATTGCTATTTTTGAATTTTGAATTTGGATCTGGATCGTGATTTTTTTGCCCATTTTTTGCTCGTTTTTTTGCTCGTTTTTTGGCACGATATTATTTCAAATTTTGTTCCTGTTTTTGGATCTTGTACGTTCTTTTGCCGTGTTCTTTTGCCGACTAGGAGTTCACCGGAGAGGAGGAGGAGGAGGTCACCGGAGAGGCGCTCGCCTACATCGCCGGAGAGGAGGAGGAGGTCGCCGGAGAGGAGTTCACCGGAGCATCGGAGAGGAGGAAGGAGAAACCATGAGGGGATGGGAGGAGAGGAGGGAGGAGGAGCTCACCGGAGAGGAGGGAGGAGAAACCGTGAGGGGAGGGGAGAGGAGGAGAGGAGGGAGGAGGAGGTCGCTGGAGAGGAGGAGGAGGTCGCCGGAGAGGAGGAGGGTAGTATGGTGGACGAGAGAAGGGAAGATGGAGTGGAGGAGAGGAGGAGATGGAGTGGAGGAGAGGTGGAGTGGAGGAGAAGAATGAAGAGGTAAGGAGGAGAGGACCACGCCCAGTCATATATACGGCATAGTAATGGCGCACTGCGGGCAGGTGCGCCATTACTAACTTTTTTTATTTTTTTTATTTATTTTGAATTTTGAAGGCGGGAAGATACTAATGGCGCATCATGGGCAGGTGCGCCATTAGTAACTTTTTATTTTAATTTTTTTAACTTATTTTAATTTTGAAGGCGGGAAGATAGTAATGGCGCATCATGGGCAGGTGCGCCATTAGTAAGTTTGATTTTTTTTAATTTTGTTGCCTCCCCAGATCTTAAAAGCCCTGTAACTTTTTTTCTGTTATGTTTTTGAGGATTTTGAAAATGTTTAACGGGGTTCCCGACTGCCACTCATAAGGAAGACAATCAAAGAAATACCTCATGCTTCAAATTTGTTACACAACGGTTACCATACGTGCATGCTACGGGACTTGCAAACCTCAACACAAGTATTTCTCAAATTCACAACTACTCAACTAGCATGACTCTAATATCACCATACTCATGTCTCAAAACAATCATCAAGTATCAAACTTCTCCTACTATTTAACGCACTTTATATGAAAGTTTTCATTATACCCATCTTGGATGCCCATCATATTAGGACTAATTTTAAAGCCAAAGCAAATTATCATGCTGTTCTAAAAGACTGTCAAAATAATATAAGTGAAGCATTAGAGATTAATAATTTCTATAAAATAAAACTACCACCGTGCTCTAAAAAGATATAAGTGAAGCACTAGAGCAAAATTGTATAGCTCAAAAGATATAAGTTAAGCACATAGAGTATTCTAATAAATTCCGATTCATGCGTGTATCTCCCAAAAGGTGTGTATAGCAAGGATGATTGTGGTAAAAAAAATCAAAGACTCAAATCATACAAGACGCTCCAAGCAAAACACATATCATGTGGTGAATAAAAATATAGCCTCAAGTAAAGTTACAATAGACGAAGACGAAAGAGGGGATGCATTCCGGGGCATCCCCAAGCTTAGGCTTTTTGGTTGTCCTTGAGTTTAACCTTGGGGTGCCTTGGGCATCCCGAAGCTTAGGCTCTTGCCACTCCTTGTTCCAAAATCCATCAAACCTTTACCCAAAAACTTGAAAACTGCACAACACAAAACTCAACAGAAAATCTCGTGAGCTCGGTTAGTATAAGAAAATAAACCACCACCTTAAGGTACTGTAATAAACTCATTATTTATTTATATTGGTGTTAAACCTACTTTATTTCAACTTCTCTATGGTTCATACCCCCGATACTAGCCATTGATGCATCAAAATAAGCAAACAACACGCAAAAAACAGAATCTGTCAAAAACAGAACAGTCTGTAGCAATCTGTAGGTTCCGAATACTTATGTAACTCCAAAAATTCTGAAAAATTAGGACGACCAGGAAAATTTGTATGTTGATCTACTGCAGTTAGAATTGATATTTTATCGCTCTCTGGTAAAAAACTGAAAATTATATTCGTGAGCGCATACTTTTTGTTTTTATCAGGAAGATCAAACAACAATCACCCAAGAAGATCCTAAAGGCTTTACTTGGCACAAACACTAATTAAAACATAAAAAACACAATCATAACAGAGGCTAGATAAATTATTTATTCCTAAAGAGGAACAAAAAGTAAAGAACAAAAATAAATTTGGGTTGCCTCCCAACAAGCGCTATCGTTTAACGCCCCTAGCTAGGCATAAAAGCAAGAATAGATCTAGGTATTGTCATCTTTGGTATGCAATTATTCAAGTGAACACTTATAAGCCTTACGAGGTTCTTTGTTTTTCCTAATGATCAAACTCCTAGGTAGGAAATCAAGAAATTCATTTGTAGCAAAAGGTTCCTTAATGATATCAAAAAAGTTGGGGTGAACACTTATTGATTTGAGGTCTTCATTTTTCTTACTGGAAGATTCACCCTTATTTTTAGGAACATAGATAAGCTTGAAAAGTTTGGTAGGAGGAGGATTTGCGGTATTTTTAACGGCAGAGAAAGCGGACCCTAAGTTGGTGACAATCTTCGAGTTTATCAATTCTAGTGGAATCTTGATCTATCTTCTCATTAACTATGGCTTCCTTTTCCTTAAGATTTTTTAGAGTAACTCCTACCTTAGATCCATATTGGGAAATTTGGTTGTGGATCTTTTTATCCAATTTTCAATTAACTCTACAGTGGCAATTTTATTTTCAATAATACCAAGCATTTACATCACATGTTCCAAAGTTAAAATAGTTCCATTGACCAAAAGAGGTGGTGCCTAATAAATCTATCATAGCATTATAAGAATCAAAAGTATGAATTCCGAAGAAATTCCCTCCAGTAATGTTGTCAAGAACATCTATACCAAGGAGTGATGCCTACGTAAAAATTGCGAAGAAGAACGGAAGTAGATTGCTTTCTGGTAAATCTATTTTGCGACAGAAATCCTTCTTGCTACCTCTTGAACATGCGTTGGTTTTCCCTTGAAGAGGAAAGGGTGATGCAGCAAAGTAGCGTAAGTATTTCCCTCAGTTTTTGAGAACCAATGTATCAATCCAGTAGGAGACAACACACAAGTCACCTAGTACCTGCACAAACAATCAAGAACCTCGCAACCAACGCGATAAAGGGGTTGTCAATCCCTTCACGATCACTTGCGAGAGTGAGATCTGATAGAGATAATAAGATAAATATTTTTGGTATTTTGTTGTATAGATTGAAAAGTAAAGATTGCAAAATAGTAAACGAGATGCGATAATAAAAGAGATGCAATATAAAAAGAAATAGAACCGGGGGCCATAGGTTTCACTAGTGGCTTCACTCATGATAGCATGTATTACGATGGGTGAACAAATTACTACCGAGCAATTGATAGAAAAGTGCATAGTTATGAAGATATCCAAGGTTATGTCCATGTCAAGTAGATCGAAACGTTTCTGCATCTACTACTATTACTCCACACATCGACCACTATTCAGCATGCATCTAGAGTATTAAGTTCATAAGAACAGAGTAACACATTAAGCAAGATGGCATGATGTAGAGGGATAGACTCAAGAAATATGACATAAACCCCATCTTTTTATCCTAGATGGCAACAATACTATACGTGCATAGATAAAACTTTTTACATGGAGAACATACATAGATAAAACTTTTCTAAAAATGTAACTTTTGCATATATGAACATATACACGGAGAACATACATACATATATACATTTTTCTAAAAATGCAAACAAAAATCATCATATATATGAACAAAAAAATTATGAAAAATCAGGACATATAATCATATACACACACATACATATCATCTCTGGCAAAAAATCATATATATATATATATATATATATATATAAAGGACAGAGAGGAGGAGGCCGGTCGGACCAAACGGGGAGGAGAGGTGCGACGTGGTCGGGGCAGGCCGGGGGCACGGGGCAGCGTCGGGGCAGGGCACGGGCGGCCGACGTCGAGGCAGGGGGCACGGGCGGCCGACGTCGAGGCAGGGGGCACGGGGCGACGGCGACGAGGCAGGGGGCACGGGGCGGCGCGTCGGGGTATGGCAGGGGCGCGGGGTGACGACGACGAGGAGCGGGCGGCGACGGCAATGAGGAGCGGGTGGCGACGGGGACGGCGACCTCGGGGCGGCGACGGTGTTGAGGAGCAGCAGTAGCCTGGCGGCGTTCGA
This sequence comes from Triticum monococcum, assembly GCA_034509565.1. Taxonomy (NCBI): domain Eukaryota; kingdom Viridiplantae; phylum Streptophyta; class Magnoliopsida; order Poales; family Poaceae; genus Triticum; species Triticum monococcum. The sequence continues at coordinate 743,196,498 of CM067843.1, read as the reverse complement.
TGGAGAGAAGAATGGCGGATGGGGGAAAATTTCCTAAGTGTAGGGTTATATAGCAACCACCTTTGGTCCCGGTTCGTGGAACCGACCGGGACCAATTCCCCCTTTAGTCCCGGTTGTTGCTAGCAACCGGGACCAATGCTCGTAGTGGTTTATAAGCCACACTGCCGCTGCCCTCTCGAGCTCCTCTCAAATGCAGGCTTACGGGCTTAATCACACTGTATCTGCCTGTGGGCCCTCTGCGGGCCTGAATCCTAGCCCATGGTTGGGTTTCTAGTCGTATTCAGGCCGTGGTGGCCTAGTAGGTGGCATTTTTTATTCTTTTTCCGGTTTTTTGTTTTGTTTTTTTCTCTATTGATTTATTTTTTGTTTCTACTTACAGTTTTTCAGTGATTCTTTTTGATGTTAGATCACAAAAATTATAAACTTTCTGTTAGTACCATTAGTTTTCAAATTTGAAGAGTTCAAATTTGAATTTTTTGAAATTTGTAGAATCACTAGTTTGTGAATAAGTTTACTATAAAAATAGATTTTTGAGTGATTATTTTTCCTCCTATTTAATATTATTGTGTTTTATCATTATATTCAATTTGCTAATTTTTAGGTTATTTTAAATATCTGTTTTAATCAAAAAAGATTTTGTTATTTTAGTTTGCTATTAAAGTTTATAACAAAAAATTCTTTATGAACATTCTTTTTGGTATTAATATTTTGAACAGAAAATACTTTGATAATGTTAGTTGCATAAATTTTATATAATTTTAGTTTCAAAAATACTAGAGGTTTATAAAAGCTTTTTGGTTGATTCCTTTGGCATCACGTCGGTTGAAAAGCATACCTCTAGGTCTTTCCAAATAGGGTAGGTCCCAAAATATAGATTTTCTTCTTACACATGGGTGCGCGTCCCTCAATGTCATTCGGAACATATAGTCCACCGGGACCGTTTCCAAAGATTACTTGTAAATCATTGACCATAGCAGGTATGTGATCATCGGTACAGATGTCGGGCTTCTTCTAGTGATTTGCCTTGCCTTTGAAATGCTTGCCTTTCTTTCAACATTGATAGTTGGTCGGAAGAACTCGATGATGCCCTAGGTACACATTCTTCCTACATTTGTCCAGGCATATACTTTCAGTGTCATCTAAACAGTGCGTGTATGCATGGTATCCCTTGTTTGTCTGTCCTGAAAGGTTACTGAGAGCAGGCCAAGCATTGATGGTTACAAATAGCAACGCATGCAGGTCAAATTCCTGCTGTTTGTGCTCATCCCACACACGTACACCATTTCCATTCCACGGTTGTAAAAGTTCTTCAACTAATGGTCTTAGGTACACATCAATGTCGTTGCCGGGTTGCTTAGGGCCTTGGATGAGAGCTGGGATCATAATTAACTTCTGCGTCATGCACAACCAAGGAGGAAGGTTATACATACATATAGTCACAGGCTAGGTGATGTGATTGCTTCTCTGCTCCCCAAAAGGATTAATGTCATCCGCGCTAAAAACCAAACCATACGTTCCTTGCGTCACCTGCAAAGTCCTCCCAGTACCTTCTCTCGATTTTTCTCCACTGCGACCCGTCAACGGGTGCTCTCAACTTCCCGTCTTTCTGATGGTCCTCTCTGTGCCATCGCATCAACTTGACATGCTCTTTGTTTCTGAATAGACATTTCAACCGTGGTATTATAGGAGCATACCACATCACCTTTCCATGAACCCTCTTCTTGGGGCACTCGCCGTCATCTCGTCTGATCTTATACTGCAATGCACTGCATACCGGGCATGCATTCAAATCCTCGTATGCACCGCGGTAGCGGATGCAATCATTAGGGCATGCATGTATCTTCTGCACCTCTAATCCTAGAGGGCATACAACCGTCTTTGCTGCGTACGTACTATCGGGCAATTCGTTATCCTTTGGAAGCTTCTTCAATATTTTCAGTAGTTTCTCAAATCCTTTGTCAGGTACACCATTCTCTGCCTTCCACTTCAGCAATTCCAGTGTGGTACCGAGCTTTGTATTGCCATCTTCACAATTGGGGTACAACCCTTTTTGTGATCCTCTAACATGCGATCGAACTTCAACTTCTCCTTTTCACTTTCACACTGTCTCTTTCCATCAACAATGACCGGGCGAAGATCATCATCATGCACATCGTCTGGTTCCTCTTGATATTCAACTTTCCCCGTTGCAGCATCACCGTATTCAGGGGGCACATAGTTGTCATCATCCTCTTCTTCTTTGGTGTCTTCCATCATAACCCCTCTTTCTCCGTGCTTGGTCCAAACATTATAGCATGGCATGAAACCCTTATAAAGCAGGTGGGTGTGAAGGGTTTTCTAGTCAGAGTAAGACCTCGTATTCCCACACATATGGCATGGAAAACACATAAAATCATTCTGCTTGTTTGCCTCAGCCATTGCAAGAAAAGCATGCATGCCCTCAATGTACTCGGAGGTGCGTCTGTTACCGTACATCCATTGTTGGTTCATCTGCGTGCATTATATATAATTAAGTGTGTCAAAAACCATTACAGAACATCATGAATAGATAATTGACTTAGAAGTTCATCATCGCATTAAAACCAAAGTGCATACATAGTTCTCATTGAACAACATATAGCTCTCTAGAGCATCTAATTAAACCATACATTGAAACTATGTGAAACATTTCAATGCAACAACAAATGCGATCATAATCGCAACTAAGGTAACAATTGATCCAACGGCATAATGATACCAAGCCTCGGTATGAATGGCATATTTTCTAATCTTTCTAATCTTCAAGCGCATTGCATCCATCTTGATCTTGTGATCATCGACGACATCCGCAACATGCAACTCCAATATCATCTTCCCCTCCTCAATTTGTTTTTCAATTTTTCCTTCAAGTAATTGTTTTCTTATTCAACTAAATTTAACCTCTCGACAATAGGGTCGGTTGGAATTTCTGGTTCACATACCTCCTAGATAAAAAAAATGTCACATTGGTCGGCATAATTGTCATAAACACTAAATGAACCAAATAGTTATAAAAGATAATATATACCACATCTGAATCATAGACAGGACGAGGGCCGACGGAGGCGGACACCAAAACCATCGCACTATATAATAACAAACAATAATAAAAGTAAGAAAATTACACAAGTATCTATCTAAATCATACAAGTAAGAACTTTTTTCTTTTAGAATGAAGATAAAATCAAGAGGCTCACCGCGGTGGTTGAGCGAGTCCTGGATTAAGGGGTCCTCGGGCGTCCAGACTATATGACATGGGACGGACTAATGGGTCGTGAAGATAGTAGACAAAAGACTTCCTCCCGTGTCCGGATGGGACTCTCCTTGGCGTGGAAGGCAAGCATAGTGTGGGGACATGAATATTCCTTTCTCTGTAAACCGACTCTGTACAACCCTAGCCCCCTCCGGTGTCTATATAAACCGGAGGGTGTAGTCCGTAGAGGCAATCATAATCATACATGCTAGACAATTGGGCTTTAGCCATTACGATCTCGTGGTAGATCAACTCTTGTAACCCCTATACTCATCAAAGTCAATCAAGAAGGACGTAGGGTATTACCTCCATCAAGAGGGCCCGAACCTGGGTAAAACATCGTGTCCCTTGTCTCCTGTTACCATCAATCCTTAGACGCACAGTTCGGGACCCCCTACCCGAGATCTGCCGGTTTTGACACCGACATTGGTGCTTTCATTGAGAGTTCCTCTATTGCATCGACAATAGGATTGATGGCTCGCCTTGTTATCAAGGACGGTATCACTTCCAGAGGAGCCCTGGCCTCAGGACAAACCCTCCGGCTGGGCAGCTTTACCATGGCCGCTCGTTCGGCCTTTAAGCCGATGATGACTTCCCAAGTCATCGAAAATCATGTCTGTATCGACTCCGAATACTCCAAGCAGATGGATCCGGCGGATTTGTTGTCCTTTCACGAATTCCTGGATCGCATCGCCGCCCTGGGAGTCGCCACCGACTATGATCAGATTGGGCTTAAACCCAATCAGAGAGAGATCAAATCTCTACCGATCACCCATCAAATAGAGGTTGTTGAGGAGCAAAGCAATAACAACGCTTCCCCTATACTGAAAACAAGCTATGTTCGGATCTCCGTGCTCATAGAGCCGGATACTTGTTTGCGGGGTGACACTCCTGGTCCTCCGAACTTAGGATCAGATGTGGAGCCTAAGGAATGATTGGACATCCCAGATTCCAAACTGGTAAACTCGGAAGTTCTTCAAACTCTGGGGCAGGGTTCGGATTTAACGCCACCCACCCACCACAAACAATATTTGCCAAGCAATCCGGATTCCCCGGATATATGTGACCTCATGTATGTATGGCTGTAGCCTCAGGAAACAGTCCACCACTTATGGGCTAGATTCCTCCTTGTCAAGGACAAGGTTAAAGATTTCCGCGACGAGGACGCGATTTCAGCATTCCGCAATAATTGCACGGACAAAGGAATCCTCAACGCCCTCAACCGTCGTAGCATACTGCACTTCGCTGACCTGGCAACCATAGTACAGAAGTACTGCGCAATGGAAAGCACCTAGAAAGCTCAGACATCTCGCTTGGAACCCACCGCCTTCATGCCACCTCCCTGGCGGGCAAAAAGGATGCACCCTCGCAGAGCACCCGGCCCCGTAGGCAAGAAAATTAAACCCATTACGGGACATGGCACCGTTCTTGAAGGATGGCTTGATAGGCCATGTAAAATACACGTGACACCGGATACCAAACCAACCCACAACCTTAGAGCATGTTGGATTCTCCCGCAAGTAGCCAAGAGCGGCGAGGACATCCTCACCCCTCACCAAAAATACCTCAGAGCCACACCCTCCGGAAGCCGACGACCTCAGAGTATTGACGGTCTTCGAGACTTCCGCTTCAAACAATCAGCATAAGAGAACACTCCGTGACCTCGCTGAAGTTTGCCAAGTCGCAGCAATAAATTCCTGGAGCGATACGGCAATAACTTTTAATGCCAACGACGAACCAAAATTCCGTTCAGTCCGGGCACCAGCCGCTTTGGTCCTCAACCCCATTGTGGACGGCTTCCGACTCACTAAAGTGCTAATGGATGGCGACAGCGGATCAAACCTCATTTACGAGGATACACTTAGTAAAATGCAAATGGATAGAAGCCGCATAGAGAAAAGTGATACGACATTTCGAGGAATCATCCCCAGTTGGGAAGCAAGATGCGCCGGAAAAATTAAACTCGACATGGTACTCGGCACGCCGGGGAACTATCGGTACGAAGAGATAACCTTCCAAGTGGCCCCTTTCAACAGTGGATATCACGCCCTGTTAGGGCGGGACACATTCACCCGCTTTCAAGCCATACCTCATTACGGGTACATGAAGCTCAAGATGCCTGGGCCAAATGGTATTATCACACTCGCCAGTGATCTGGACATAGCACTCCGCGCCAAAAACAAAACCACATTTCTGGCCCTCGATGCACTATCTGAGGCCCTTGCGGCTGAAGAATTGACCGCACTATGCTCCACGGTGGACAGGGACGACGTAATCCTCGATAAGGGCCCCAAGTCCACCTCCTTCAAACCAGCTGACGAAATAGTCAAATTTCAAGTTCACCCGATGGATCCCAAGAAGACAGCCTCCATCGGGGCACAGCTGGACCCTACAGTCGACGCTGCATTACGCGCGTTCCTGCGTGAGAACTGGGACATATTCGCCCGGCACCCTTTTGACATGCCAGGAATCCCACGCAGGTTGGCCGAACACAACCTCAATATATTGAAGGGATACAAGATGGTCTAGCAAACACTGCGGCGCGTTTTCGAACCCAAACGACAAGCTATGGGGGAGGAACTAGCCAAGTTAATTGAGGCCGGGTTCATCAAAGAAATAAAACATCCAGACTGGCATCAAACCTGGTGATGGTACCAAAGAAGGATAAAACCTGGTGCCTGTGCGTCGATTTCAATGACCTCAACAAGGCCCGCCCCAAGGATCCCTTCCTCCTCCCCCGAATCGATCAGATCATCGACGCTACCGCAGGACACGACTCACTGTGTTTCCTCGACGCATACTCTGGATAGCATCAAATCAAAATGAAGGAATCTGATTAAGCCGCAACAGCATTCATTACCCCATACGGGCCTTTCTGCTTCAACACTATGCCCCGACGCCACCTACCAACGCATGATTCAAACATGAATGGATAAACAAATCGGCAAAACAGTCGAAGCATATCTAGATGACGTCGTCATGAAACAAAGCACATCGAGTCAATAGTAGATGGCCCGCGTCTCACATTCGACAACCTCTGTGCATATGACATCAGGCTCAATTCGGAAAAGTGCGTCTTCGGCATTCCCGCCGAAAAACTGTTGGGCTTCATCGTTTCCAATAGAGGAATTGAGGCAAACACAGCCAAAATCCGAGCCCACAATTAGCTACACCAACAGACCTTAAACAGGTCCAAAAACTAGTTGGATGTGTGGCAGCTTTAAGCCGCTTCATGTCCAGATTAGGAGAAAAGCATTGCCACCATACTGCCTACTCCGACCCACCGACCACTTCGAGTGGACGGATGCAGCAACGACCAGACTGGAAGAAATAAAAGCTATTTTAGCGAGCAACCCAATCTTGGCCGCGCCAAACGTCTGTGAACCCATGTTATTATACATCTCTGCAACACACCAGGTGGTGAGTGCGGTGCTCGTCATCGAACCAGAGGAGGACGGACATAAATTCCCACTTCAGAAACTGGTATACTACATATCCACTGTCCTCACACCATGCAAATCCCGGTACCCTCATTACCAAAAGATAGCATATGCAGTCTTCATGGCATCCCGTAAGCTACGACACTACTTCCAAGAGTGCTCGATCACGATGGCTTTCGAAGTACCACTCAATGACATAATAAACAACCGCGACGCTACAGGCCGGATTGCCAAGTGGGACATTGAGCTCTTGACATTTGACATCACATACAAACCACACCGGGCCATTAAATCCCAAGTATTGGCTGATTTCGTAGCCGAATGGGCAGAGGCTGAACTCCCTAAAGATTACGATACATATTCTAGCTGGTCATGCACTTCGATGGCTCTAAAATGCTAGCCGGTTTAGGAGCAGGCGTCGTACTAACGTCCCCCACAGGAGACACAGTCCAGTATGTACTGCAAATATTATACACAGACTCCAATAACGCAGCCGAATATGAGGCCTTATTGCACAATCTTCGGATGGCTGTCTCTATGGGCATACAATGACTGGAGGTGCACGGGGATTCAAACCTCGCAATATCCCAAATAAACGGAGACTTCGACGCTAAAGATCCGAAGATGGCGGCCTATCATAACGCCGTACTCAAAATGTTAGCTCGGTTCGAGGGACTTGAGTTTCATCATGTGGCTCGAGAAAGTAATCAAGTGGCGGACGTCCTTGCTCACATAGGCGCCAAGCGTGACCCCATCCTGCCTAACATCTTTTTGGAAAGGCTCTCCAACCATACGTGGTGTGGCAGTACGAGAGCGGCAACACTAGTCCGGATCCGGTTATACCCCAAAATCCGAACACAATTCTGATATCATCGGTGGCTCAGCCACCGAAACAACACCATTGGCCCACCTAATAATGGTAGCAATTTCCCCATGGAGCGAACCCTTCTTGGCGTACCTTAATAGGCGAGAGCTCCCTCATGACCAGAATGAGGCTTGATGCATCGTTTGGCGCTCGAAAGCCTACAAGGTTCATGAAGGAGAGCTCTACAAGAATAGTACTACCGGAATACTTCAAAGATGTGTCTCTGAAGAAGAAGGGCGACAACTCTTGGCTGAAATCCATGCCGGTCTTGGCATACACCACTGTCGGTGTCAAAACCAACGGATCTCGGGTAGGGGGTCCTGAACTGTGCTTCTAAGGTCGATGGTAATAGGAGACAGGGGACACAATGTTTTACCCAGGTTTGGGCCCTCTCTATGGAGGTAATACCCTACGTCCTGCTTGATTGATCTTGATGAATATGAGTATTACAAGAGTTGATCTACCACAAGATAGTAATGGCTAAACCCTAGAGGCCTAGCTTGTATAGTTATGATGATGTCTATCTCTCTCCAGACTAAGTCCTCCGGTTTATATAGACACCGGGAGGATCTAGGGTTACACAAGGTCGGGTTAAAAGAAAGGAATCTACATATTCGGTCGCCAAGCTTGGCTTCCATGCAAGGAGAGTCCCATCCGGACACGGGTGCAGTCTTCGGTCTTCGTATCTTCACAACCCATCAGTCCGGCCCATGGCTAAAGGGCCGGACGCCCGAGGACCCCTTAGTCCAGGACTCCCTCAGTAGCGCCTGAACCTGGCTTCAATGATAAGGTATCCAGCCGTAGGCCTGTCTTCGGCATTGCAAGGTGGGTTCCTCCTTCCGAACTCCAAAATAGTTTTCGAACGTATCTACGTGTCCGGACCTGTAACACACCACACACATAACCGCAGAGAGAATATAATTTTACACGAGTCCAATCTGCTGACAAATTTTCGTAATATGACATCACATCTGTCCGGTCATACTTTCGAACCGTTTTTCGTCTGCCACTCCATGTTTCGAGACACAGTTCACATTGACACGTCTTGTCAAAGCAGAGATTGTGTCCCCTTATTACGGGATTCTCATCAATACGGGCGTGGGTAACCCAACCGTGCCGTTTACACAGCCCTTGGGAATAGGCAAGTTTTAAGGCGAGTACGAAGGCGTTTGATATTCGCGGCCTTTATAAGGGGATAAGGATTCATCCTCACTCACCCCTGCCTTCTCCTTCCTCTGCCCATCCATTCTTGAGCTCCAGCACCCAAGCTCTAGCTTCCCTCGCCGGAGAAAGCACTCCAACCATGTTCGGATCCAGAGCTGGTGGCAAGTGGATGGCCTCCTCTGTTAAGAAGAAGGACATCAAGGAGCTCCGAGAGGCCGTATACCTGGCCAAGGAGATCGTTCACCGGCTCCCGGCCGAGGGACAGATCGTCCCTACCCCAGAGCCCCATGAGAGGGTGGTGTTTCTCACACATTTCATCCGCGGGCTGGGATTCCCTCTCCACCCGTTTGTCTGCGGACTGATGTTTTACAACGGGCTGGACTTCCATGATCTAGCCCCCAACTTTATCCTCAACATCTCGGCATTTATAGTCGTTTGCGAGGCATTTCTCCGTATCCCACCTCACTTCAGCCTATGACTGAAGACCTTCAATGTAAAGCCGAAGGTGGTGAGAGGCCAACAATCAGAGTGCCGAGGCGCCATGGTGGGCAAGATGCCCCACGTCACATGGCCCGAAGGCTCCTTTGTGGAGACGGTGAAGGGGTGGCAGTCGGGGTGGTTCTACATTACCGAGCCGCACGGCATCAACTGGGCGGCGGCCCTCGAATTTTGATCTGGTGCTCCGTTGCGGCTTACCTCCTGGCAAGAGAAGGGCATAACCTGGGGTTCTTCGAATGAGCTAACTGGGCTCCAGATGTGCGTCCAGAACATGATAACCAAGAAAATCAAACTTGTCAACGTGATCTAGGTTATGCTTATTCGCCGGATCCTTCCATGCCAACGCCGGACTTGCTATTTGTGGGAGTTCGATCTGGACAAGCACCAGATGCTACTAGAGCTCTTCGGCACGACACACGAAGACATCTCGAAAGTGCTCTTCAAGGCCGGCAAAACACCACCGCCTACGACCGAGGATCGCGACCTCAGCTTAAAACGCTAGGCTAATTCGGTAAGTTCTTTCATGTTTTCAAGGTATAGCCTTTACCGGCATATTTTGAGAAGGAGTCTAAGCCTTCCTATCAATTTTTTAGGCCTGGATCGACATAGCAGGGCAGATTAACTGTTCGGCTCCACTTCCCGTAGACCAAGAAACCCCACTTCTAACAAAGATGCTATTTCCAGCGCCTTATGATGTGCCGGAGAAGAAGGCCAAGAAAACGGCCAAGGGGGTCTGGAGTGGCCTTCGCCGAAAAGGCGCTTCGGACATGACATCCGAAGACAGGACTCACTCTTCGACCGCCGAAGATGAGGAGGAGGAGGAGGAAGAGAGCGACTCCCCCCTGGGGGGAAAGGAAGAAAAGGGGGCATTCCAAATTTGGAGGCGAAGGCGCCCAAGAGGGGGAAGGGCTCCCTTGCGGATAACTCCGCATGGCATGTCGATAGCAGTCCGGAGCGAATGCCCCGGACCAAGCCTCGGGCCGCCTCGTAAGTACCAAAAACCTTATGGATCTCCAAATGCCTGGCCTTTCCATTTTGTAATATTAATATGTCTAAATTATGCCATCAGAGTCTAGCCCACGACAGGTCTCTGCGATCCTCGATAGAGGGTTCGCCAGATTCAAAGGAGATGGCCAGCGTGTCACCGCCGCTCGCTCACTCCCCCAAGGGCAAGGACGACGCGGAGGTGTTGTCCTGAAGGACTTTCCCAGGCCGGGGAGAGGCTTAGGAGGCGCCAGAAGGTGATGCCTCCATGGACGGACACCAGCGGGAGCCGATCCCCATAGAGACTGGTGGCGAGGAGGGCCATGTTCAGTCCGGCCCTCAGCCGGACTCGATTCCGGAGCCCGATGCGGCTCCCGAATCCAGCACGCAACCTCCTTGGAAAGAAGGGGGTATGCATATTCCGTCAGTGAGCCCTGTCCAACCCAAGGCACCGGATACTCTGCTGGAAGCGCTGCGAGGCGCTTCCATTGTGGATGAGCATCGTGTCCTTATGGGCACGGTAATTGAGAAGGTTCAGTCCGCCAAAAGCGGACTGACCGAAGCCTGCGCTAGCCTTTTAACAGGCTTTAAGGTAAGTGATGTAATTGTAGAAAGGATATCATAGTGTAGATAGTAGCCCCTGATGCTCTGTTCGGTGTTGGGAAAGAAAAAGCCGAACAGAGGATCAAAATAATTTTCGCAGGAGTCTAACATAAGATGTCTATGTGAATAAGCAGGTGTCGATGCTGGCTGCTGCCACTCATACTGCGGAGGTCTCCGGCCTGAAGCAGAGCCTGGGGCGGGCCAAAGAAGAGCTCGGCCTCATGAAGAAGCAGCCGGAGGACAGCCAAGGTATGAAGTGACCTGCGCGTGTATTTAGGAAGGATGAATGTTTCGTGTTGACTAGAGTGTCATGAGTTATATTAGGGGCCACGACCGAGGTTGCGGCCCTCAAGAAGGCGTTACCCAATGCCGAGGACAAAGCGGCCAAGGGGCGCGCTGCGCGCGAGAAACACGAGGCCTGGGTCAGCGAGGTCCAGCAAGAGCTCCAGGACACCGTCAAGAAGTACGTGTCCTTGGAGCGTGATTCTAAGACGCAAGCGTCCGAACTTGCGAAGGCCTGCCAGGGCGCACAAGAGGCTCGAGCCGAAGCGCAGAGCGCCCTTCAGGAAATCCAGGCAGCCAATAAGATCGCGGTAGGTAAGGCTTTCATTATGCAAAGCAAGTCTGTGAAGGAAACATTCCTTTTACTTACCTGAATTTGGAGCTCTCCAGGGGCGTTTGCGGATTTGCCGCGCAGCGTATTGGATGCTGCTGAGTTCTATCGGGCCGAAGAAGGGAGTTCTACGGAGAAGCTGTTCTGGTCTCAATATCTTGGACCACAGCATCCAGTGCCCTCCAGCGACCAGCTGAAACAGCTGGTCGAGCTACATAAGGCGGCCAAGCTAGCCATGAAGGACCTGATAGTCCGACTATGGCTTGCTACGCCGATACCCAGCAGCTACTTCGGACTTGTGAAGCGGCTTGTTAGTGCCTGCCCACGGCTTGAGGTCATAAAGCGATCGGTCTGTATTGAAGGTGCCCGGATGGCCTTTGCCCGTGTCAAGATGCACTGGGCGAAGATGGATGCCAAGAAGCTAACGACCAAGGGGCTGCCTGAGGGCAAGGAGCACCGCCGCCCCGAGCTATATTTTGATGGTGTCCTGGAGGGATCCCGCCTTGTGGCATAGAAATATGCAAAGGATGTTATATTCCCATGAAAATATTTGTATTATACTGTCCTGTAACATGAATCAATGATGTTATGTAATATAATGCTTTGTTATGTTTTAATTTTTTCCTCCTGTGCGGCCGTTTTGTATGAAATCCGAGGGTTGGCCAGTCGTCGGCTTCTGCCCCCATGTAGGTAGTACGGGGGTGTTCGAGATGGAATCTATACAATCTTGATCCAATTATATGGTCCTTGAAGGAGTTGTTTAGCGCAACGAACCAGGCAACCAGACTATGCGGCTTGAACGCCCTCACTTACCATAGGAGTTTTACAATGAAAACATGGGCTCAGCCCCTAATATCCGAACTAGAGTGCTATAGGCGTCTGATCGGGAAGTACCGATCCTTCGCATAATGTGGAAGAAATCTCCAACCATTTGTAGCCTCCGAGCAGCTGACCGGCTCTCGCCTCATCATGACAGTCACTTTTCGGCTTTCTCTACTGAGGTGCTCCTTTGGATAAACCAAGGCACAATCACAATAGTTCTCCCTTTACTACCTTAGCCGATATAGTGGAACGTAAGGTAGCAAGCACAGGAGCCGGGCAACCCAACTATTGACCAAATACATGATTCGGAGCCAATGCATATAATGCTAAATTCGGGGTGCCGAACTATACTAATAAAAAGTGTTCGGACTTTTGTTGCCATAGTATGGGGTGCTATGACGCCCTTGGCAAACGTCAAACGTACCACAGTGTACGGGTGCTACCTGATAGGGTTATCCACAGGGGAGAAGAAAAAGAGAAAGAAAACCGAAAAGCTACAAAGGTAAAAAAGCTGGGGTCCTAAAGCTCCAGCTGCAAACTGTTCTCATTGTAATTTAATTAGTATGTAATTTAATTAGTGCGTCAAGGCGCATTGATATAGGTAGTGCAATAAGCAACACACTGTTTTGACATGCCGAAACCAAGGGAGAGCTGCATTTGGTTCCTAAAAAATAGGTAGAGTTATCGTTAACGGAATGACCTAAAAAGTCCCCCATATGTCTGCGTTTCTCGCCGTCTTGGTGTGTTTATCCTTCAAGAGGTCCGATGACCAGACCACCAGATAGGGCCTGTGGGATTGAGACCTGGAAAGAAAACAAGTAAAAGTGAAAGTATGTGTGTATCCGATGTCGGTTGAGCCGTACTATGGACCACAAGCTAGCTCTGCCTCCATCGATGCCCATGGGATTTTGAGTGCGTAGTTATGTACGCGTGGCACGAATGCCACCGCTTTATCGGGACTAAAACGGAGGCCGGATTGCTAGTCGAGCTCCTGATGAGCCGAGCTCTCCTGCTGCAGAGTAGTTCGGACCCTCTTAATAGTGTCCATGGGCTCAACGGTCGAATTAAGGTTCTGCTTGAGAAGGCCACTCTGTACTTCTGCTACTAAGGCAGCTGTGTGCTCTTCTATATGGAGGGAGCGTTCTGTATTTCTGTTGACCGTTATGATGCCGCCATGGACCGAGCATCTTGAGCTTGAGATAAGCATAGTGTGGTACTGCGTTGAATCGAGTGAACGCAGTTCGTCCGAGTAGTGCATGATAGCCGCTGCGGAAGGGGACGATATCGAAGATTAACTCCTCGCTTCGGAATTTGTCCGGAGATCCGAAGACAACCTCTAGTGTGATTTATCCCGTACAGCGGGCTTCTACACCTGGTATGACTCCTTTGAAGGTAGTCCTGGTGGGCTTGATCCGTGATGGGTTAATGCCCATTTTTCGCGCTGTATCCTGATAGAGCAGATTGAGGCTGCTACCTCCGTCCATAAGGACGCAAGTCAGGTGGAACCCATCGATTATTGGGTCTAGGACCAGTGCGGCTGAGCCACCGTGACAGATACTGGTCGGATGATCCCGGCGATCAAAAGTGATCGGACATGATGACCATGGATTAAATTTTGGGGCGACTGGCTCTATCGCGTAGACATCCCTAAGGGCCCGCTTGCGCTCCGTCTTGGGGATGTGGGTAGCGTATATCATGTTCACCATTGTGACCCAAGGGGGAAACTTCTTCTGTCCCCCTGTGTTCGGTAGCCGGGGCTCTTCTTCATGTTCCTCGCTTTGCGATCCCTTTTCCTTGTTCTCGGCGTTTAATTTGCCGGCTTGTTAAAAAACCCAACAATCTCTATTTGTATGATTGGGTGGTTTGTCCGGGGTGCCATGAATCTGGCATGGACGATCAAGTATGTGGTCCAAGCTGGATGGACCTGAATTATTCTTTTGGAACGGTTTCTTCAGCTGATCGGACTTAGAGCCACTGAATACGGCATTGACAGCCATGTCTTCGGTGTTATCACTGTTGTTTCGACGCTTGTATCTGTTGCGTCGAGACTTGTCTTTGTTATTTTTAAATTCAGGGGTGCCGGCGTTGCTTGCATTGTTTTTGCTACGGGCCAACCAACTGTCCTCTCCCGCACAAAAGCGGGTCATGAGTGCCGTGAGGGCCGCCATGGATTTTGGCTTTTCTTGGCTGAGGTGGCGAGCGAGCCATTCGTCGCGGATGCTGTGTTTGAAGGCTGCTAGGGCTTCGGCATCCGGAGAGTCTATGGTTTGGTTCTTCTTAGTTAAGAACCTAGTCTAGAATTTCCTGGCGGACTCTCCAGGATGTTGAAGTATGTGGCTTAAGTCATCAGCGTCCAGAGGTCGAACATATGTACCTTAGAGGTTATCAAGGAAGGCCTCTTCCAAGTCCTCCCAGCTGCTAATAGAATTTGCAGCCAGACTGTTTAGCCAATGCCGAGCTGACCGCTTGATTTGTAAAGGGAGGTATTTGATGGCATGGAGGTCATCGCCGCGGGCCATATGAATGTGGAAAATGAAGTCTTCGATCCACACTGTGAGGTCCATAGTTCCATCGTATGATCCACACCTCATGAGTGAAGCAATGAGGGTGTGCGGCGCCTCTATATCGGGTCGTATCGCGATGTAGCTCTAATGGAGTCCGTCTGTGATTTTCAGCCCGCACATGACTAAGTTTGTCATGTCCGAATAGGTGGCCTTCGTTGCGTGTCGAGGCACGTCCTCGCGATCCATAGATTGATCTGGTATGTCCTGCTTTATTGTTCAAGCTTTGCCAGAGGTCATATGTCTGGCCATGGGCTAATTTACCTCTACCTGTGTGATGAGGCGGGGCGGGTTGGTGTTTGGCGTGAGTTGCCGTTTTGTCCCGACCACGTGGTGGTCAGTCAGCCGCATTGTACGATGGTGGTATGTATTCCGGTGCATCCTCATCAAACTGAGGTAGCAATTTGCGCTTTGGGTAGCTTTTGGTTGGGCGCTTGAGGCCGTATTCTTTGGCTGCTAGGACATCGGTCCATTTATCATTGAGTAGATCTTGATCAGCTTGAAGCTGCTGCTGCTTCATTTTAAGGCTCCTTGCAGTGGCTATTAGCTGGTGCTTGAAGCACTCCTTCTCAAGAGGTTCCTCAGGCACGATGAAATTGTCGGTGCCGAGGCTCACCTCATCCTCGGAGAGCGGAAGATAACTTACGTCCCCTGAGTCTTCGTGCGTGGCCTGTTTACCAGGGCTAACCTGCCCATCTTCCCGTTCATCTTGTTCATTAGTTGTTTCAACGGGGTCTTCGTTGTCTTCGGCACCTTCTGGAGTGTTATCTTCTCCTATGCCGGTGTTGTTGTCTTTACTGCGGCATGACTTAGAGCGGCGCCGCTGACAGCGGCGCTTGGATTGTATTTCAGAAGGTTTACCCTCAGTTGAATCTTCCTTGTCATGGCCGATATTCTCCTTCGGTGCATCCACCATGTATACATCATACGAGGAAGTGACCGTCTAGCGTCCGGTGAACAGCGGGTTCTGGGCCTCTTCTTCTCCGGCATCATCGTCCATACTGTCGATGTCCTCGGAGTCATAATCAAGTGTGTCGGTTAAATCCTCGACCGTGGCTATGAAGTGGGTGGTGTGTGGGGAGCAAAATTCTCCATCGTCAGCCCCTAGTTCGAACCGGATATAGTTCAGCTGTGAGTCCTCCGCCAAGGACATGTTCTTTAATGAGTTTAGCATGTCGCCCAAAGGCGAGTGCTGGAAGATGTCTGCGGTGCTGAATTCGAAGATCGATAAACGATCAAGTTCGCCGTCCGCGGGCTCACATGGTTCGGAACTTACGGCCGGAAACGAGTCCGGAGCTCTGGTGGCATGGGTATCGTGTGAGATCAAGTCTATGTGCGGCTCCAACACCGTGGAATCTATGGCCCCCATGGTGGGGTCGATCCTCCCGTCCTTGGATGGCGTAGTTTGCTCTGGATCTAAGGCCAGAGCAGTTATGGGAGCTGTCTCCTGGATGCCATTCGATGACAGATTTAGGTCATGTCCCTCGGGGTGACCCGGAGTGGTAGCCACGGTCTTGAATCCGGCGAAGATCAAGTCTCCACGGATGTCCGCAACATAGTACAAGCTCCCAAATCTGACCTGATGGCCAGGGGCGTAGCTTTCGATCTGCTCTGGATGGCCCAACGAGTTGGCCCGCAGAACGAAGCCGCCGAACACGAAGATCTGTCCGGGGAGGAAAACTCCCCCTTGGGCAGCAGTGTTATAGATGGTTGAAGGAGCCGTAGAACGTCTTGATGACGGCACAGTGGAACTCTCAATGAAAGAACCAATGTCGGTGTCAAAACCGGCGGATCTCGGGTAGGGGGTCCCGAACTGTGTGTCTAAGGTCGATGGTAACAGGAGACAAGGGACACAATGTTTTACCCATGTTCGGGCCCTCTCTATGGAGGTAATACCCTACGTCCTTCTTGATTGATCTTGATAAATATTCGTATTACAAGAGTTGATCTACCATGATATCGTAATGGCTAAACCCTAGAGGCCTAGCTTGTATGGTTATGATGATGTCTATCTCTCTCCGGACTAAGTCCTCTGGTTTATATAGACACTGGGAGGATCTAGGGTTGCACAAGGTCGGTTACAAAGAAAGGAATCTACATATTCGGTCGCCAAGCTTGCCTTCCACGCAAGGAGAGTCCCATCCGGACACGGGTGCAGTCTTCGGTCTTCGTATCTTCACAGCCCATCAGTCCGGCCCATGGCTAACGGGCCGGACGCCCGAGAACCCCTTAGTCCAGGACTCCCTCAACCATGCTGCAGCTCGGGATCTTGTAAGCAAGGCCTTCCGTACTGGTTTCTTCAGGTCGATAGCCCGAGCAGATGCACAGGACCTTGTCCAATGTTGCGTGGGATGCCAGCTTTTCGCCAATCAAAGCCATATGCCGCCTACCGCCTTACAAACAATCCCCATTACTTGGCCTTTCGCGGTCTGGGGGCTTTATATGGTTGGACCTCTCAAAGGGGGAAGCCATAATAAAAAATATTTGTTGATCATGGTAGATAAATTCACTAAGTGGATAGAGGCCAAGCCGGTTAAAACAGTCGAAGCTGGACCAGTGATAGACTTCATATCTGGCGTCGTACGCTGTTATGGTGTCCCACACAACATCATCACCAATAACGGCTCCAACTTTACAGCCGACGAAGTGAAAAAATGGTGTGCTAACCTGGGCATCAAGCTCGATTATGCCTCCATCTATCACCCCCGAACGAACGGTCAAGTTGAACGAGCTAATGGTCTTATCATGAGCGGCATTAAGCCTAGACTAGTACGGTCTTTAAAAGAGTCAGACAAACACTGGGTCGAGGAGCTTGACTCCGTACTCTGGGGGCTGCGGACCATGCCCAATCGCACTACCAGTTACACACCATGTTTCATGGTGTATGGCGCAGAGGCTGTTTTTCCCTGCGACATTATTCATGATTCACCTCGAGTGCGCATGTACGAAGAGAGAGAAGCCGAGCTAGATCGGCAGGACAGTCTACATACCCTGGAGGAGGAGCGCGACGTTGCAAAGGCATGTTCCGCATTCTATCAACAACAAGCTCACAGATACCAAAGCAAAGAGGTGAGGGCCAAGCCTTACAATGTTGGTGAACTCGTTCTACGCTTGCCAGAGAAGAAAAAGGACAAACTCAAGCCCAAGTGGGAAGGTCCCTTTATTATAGATGAAGTTCTCACTTGAGGGGCGTACCGTCTGCGTGACGCATCGAATAATCGCTTAGAGCCACCCGTGGAATGCCGCCAGACTCCGAAGATTCTACGCCTAGAGCCAGACTCATTGTTCATTTTCTGTTTGCTCCTCTTTTCATTTTTCTCTCTCTTTAAATATTTTTCTTTAGCTTTATAGCTCTTATGCGGCTAGACCACACACTTATGAGGTACACATCCTTCAATGTATACGCCCATAACACCTGGGGGCTTCTTTTACAGAAGCTTATTATCATTCTCCGAGCATCAAGCTCGCTGCATATATGTCCTTTTCTCATATATATATATATACCTTTTCTTCGCCATGATATGCACCTTTATGACCTAAGTTTTTGGCAAGTTGGGTTGCCTGGCTCCTGTGCTTATGCCCTATGTTCTCGTTAGTTCGGCTAGGGCATAAAGGGAGCACCTCGCGATTGTTACAGCCGGGTCATCCGGACTTGTACCTCAGACTGGGTGATGCCGAAAGCTAGCATTCTTAAGGGAATAATCGGTCGGCGGACGAAAGACGTTTAACCCTCGCGACACTATGAACCCCCAGATATTATATATACCGCTATTTTTTTGAATCACAGCTTGGGCATGCATATTAACGCATGTTCACTGATACGTCTCTGTCGTATCTATAATTTTTTATTGTTCCATGCCAATATTATACAACTTTCATATACTCTTGGCAACTTTTTATACTATTTTTGGGACTAACATATTGATCCAATGCCCAGTGCCAGTTCCTGTTTGTTGCATGCTTTTTGTTTTGCAGAAAATCCATATCAAACGGAGTCCAGACGAGATAAAATCTGATAGAGATTTTTTTGGGAATATATCTCAATTTGGGGAAGTGAAATCAACGCGAGACGATGCTCGAGCGGCCCACGAGGCAGGGGGCGCACCCCTGACCCTCATGGACACCCCATAAGGAGGTTGGTGCCCTTATTTCGCCGCAATAAAGCTAATATCTGGATAAAAATCTTGTTCAAATTTCAATCCAACCGGAGTTACGGATCTCTGGGAATATAAGAAACGGTGAAAGGCCAGATCTGGGAGCGCAGAAACAGAGAGAGACAGAGAGACAGATCCAATCTTGGAGGGGCTCTCGCCCCTCCCATGCCATGGAGACCAAGGACCAGAGGGGAAACCCTTCTCCCATCTAGGGAGAAGGTCAAGGAAGCAGAAGAAGGGGGGCTCTCTCCCCCTCTCTCCCGGTGGCGCCGAAACGCCGCCGGGGCCATCATCGTCACCGCAATCTACACCAACAAGTTCACCGCCGTCATCACCAACTCTCCCCCCTCTATGCAGTGGTGTAACCCATCTTTTACCCACTTTAATCTCTACTTAAACATGGTGCTCAATGCTATATATTATTTCCCAATGATATATGGCTATCCTATGATGTTTGAGTAGATCTGTTTTGTCCTATGGGTAAATTGATGATCGTGATTGGTTTGAGTTGCATGTTTTATTATTGGTGCTATCCTATGCTGCTCTCCATGTCGCGCAAGCATGAGGGATCCCCGCTGTGGGGTTTGCAATATGTTCATGATTTTCTTATGGTGGGTGGCATGAGTGACCGAAGCACATACCCGAGTTAGTAGGTGATACGCCTCCAACGTATCTATAATTTTTGATTGTTCCATGCTATTATATTATCAACCTTGGATGTTTTATATGCATTTATATGCTATTTTATATGATTTTTGGGACTAACCTATTAACCTAGAGCCCAGTGCCAGTTTCTGTTTTTTCCTTGTTTTAGAGTACCGCAGAAAAGGAAAATCAAACGGAGTCCAATTGAGCTGAAACTTCACGGAACTTTTTTTTTGACCAGAAGAAGCCCACGAAGTATCGGAGTTGGACCTGGAGAGTCCCGGGCTGCCCACGAGGGCGGGGGCGCGCCCCCTGCCTCGAGGACAGCCCGGAGGCCCACCGACGTATTTCTTCCTCCCATATATACCCATATACCCTAAAACTATCGAGGAGCACAATAGATCGGGAGTTCCGCCGCCAGAAGCCTCCGTAGCCACCGAAAGCCAATCTAGACCCTTTTCGGCACCCTGCCGGAGGGGGAATCCCTCTCCGGTGGCCATCTTCATCATCTTGGCGCTCTCCATGACGAGGAGGGAGTAGTTCTCCCTCGGGGCTGAGGGTATGTACCAGTAGCTATGTGTTTGATCTCTCTCTCTCTCTGTCGTGTTCTTGAGGTGGTACGATCTTGATGTATCGCGAGCTTTGTTATTATAGTTGGATCTTATGATGTTTCTCTCCCTCTACTCTCTTGTAATGGATTGAGTTTTCCCTTTGAAGTTATCTTATCCGATTGAGTCTTTAAGGATTTGAGAACACTTGATGTATGTCTTGCGTGGGATACCCGTGGTGACAATGGGGTATTCTATTGATCCACTTGATGTATGTTTTGGTGATTAGCTTGCGGGTTCCGCCCATGAACGTATGCATAGGGGTTGGCACACGTTTTCGTCTTGACTCTCTGGTAGAAACTTTGGGGCACTCTTTGAAGTACTTTGTGTTGGTTGAATAGATGAATCTGAGATTGTGTGATGCATATCGTATAATCATACCCACAGATACTTGAGGTGACAATGGAGTATCTAGGTGAAATTAGGGTTTTGGTTGATTTGTGTCTTAAGGTGTTGTTCTAGTATGAACTCTATGATAGATTGAACGGAAAGAATTGCTTCATGTTATTTTACTACGGACTCTTGAATAGATTGATCAGAAAGGATAACTTTGATGTGGTTTCGTACCCTACCATAATCTCTTCGTTTCTTCTCCGCTATTAGTGACTTTGGAGTGACTCTTTCTTGCATGTTGAGGGATAGTTATGTGATCCAATTATGTTATTATTGTTGAGAGAACTTGCACTAGTGAAAGTATGAACCCCAGGCCTTGTTTCCTAGCATTGCAATACCGTTTATGCTCACTTTTATCATTAGTTACCTTGTTTTTTATATTTTCAGATTACAAAAACTTATATCTACTATCCATATACCACTTGTATCACCAGCTCTTCGCCGAACTAGTGCACCTATACAATTTACCATTGTATTGGGTGTGTTGGGGACACAAGAGACTCTTTGTTATTTGGTTGCAGGGTTGCTTGAGAGAGACCATCTTCATCCTACGCCTCCCATGGATTGATAAACCTTAGGTCATCCACTTGAGGAAATTTGCTACTGTCCTACAAAGCTCTACACTTGGAGGCCCAACAACGTCTACAAGAAGAAGGTTGTGTAGTAGACATCAAGCTCTTTTCTGGTGCCATTGCCGGGGAGGTTAGCGCTTGAAGGTATATCTTTAGATCTTGCAATCGAATCATTTTGTTTCTTGTTTTAGCACTAGTTTAGTTTATAAAAGAAAACTACCAAAAATGGAATTAAGGTTACCTCATATGCTTCATCTTTTTAATATCTATCATGAAAATAAGGATTCCGATAATTGTGCTCAAGTGCTAGAAGAAGAATGCACTAGAATGTTTGGCACTAAATATTTGAATGATGAGCATGATTGCAATGTTGTTAGTATGAATTCCTTGAATATCCATGATGCTAATGATATGCAAAGCCACAAGCTTGGGGAAGCTATGTTTTATGAAGATGATATTTTTAGCCTCCCAAGTATTGATATGCAAATTTGTTACGATGATAGCATGCCTCCTACTTAGGGATGGCAATGGGTCGGGTTTTGGGCGGGTGGAGCTGGTCCAAATCCAACCCATGACCCATCTTCCTACCCTCTGCCCATCCAACAAATTATCCATGGGCACAACTTGTGCGCATGCCCAAACCCACTGGATACCCACATACCCATGGAGCTCCATGGGCATAGAAAAGTCTAGCACGAAGCCTCCCAAAGATCAAATTAACTCACCATCATTCACACACAAATGAAAACATAAGCTACATGAATAAGTAGGAAACAAGTAATACGATGAGTCCTTAAGTGTGAGATACTAGAGGTTGATTCTGCAGCATATAGCTCATGGCACAAGTTGCATATTTCCTGCCATTTTCCATTGATTCGCTCTTTCTACTATCACTGGCATATGGCCCCACATGTCATACGGGTATCCATTGGATATCCATGGAACACAAACTATAACCATGCCCAACCCATCTGTTTGTGGTTATCCATATCCACGGATCCATGGGCGAAAATGTTCTCCATACCCTTGCCCAACTGGGTCGGGTATCCATGGGTATCCAGATCCATGGATAAAATTGCCATCCTCCTACTTATGATGATTATATTGATGAAAGTGGGTTTGGAAGAGTGTCAACTTTAGGAAGTAGTAATCCCACTATTTTGGAGGATGTTGAATCTTATTCTGATAATTATGAAAATAGATTTGGAGAGGTCATGACTTTATTTATTAATGATTCCACTATCTTGGAAGAGGTTTCAATCGATTATGATGAGAACAAAGTTGCTACTTATGATAATTATTGTGATGATACATATGATATAAAAAGTAGTGATGATTATATTTATAAAACTTGTCATGATTATGATTACCCTTTTTCTGAACATTACTCTTTTAATGTGGAAACAATTTATAGTATCCGAGTTTCTTATGATACTCCCGCTATTCCGAATAAGAAGAATCTTGCTTATGTGGAGAGTAGTAAATTTTCTATGCTTGTAGATCATGAAAAGAATGTTTTAGGTGCTGGTTATATTGTTCAATTCATTCATGATGCTACTGAAAATTATTATGAGGGAGGAACATATGCTTGTAGGAATTGCAATAATATCAAGTTTCCTCTCTATGTGTTGAAAATCTTGAAGTTATCCTTGTTTTACCTTCCTATGCAAGTTGATTCTTGTTCCCACAAGTTGTTTGCTCACAAAATACCTATGCATAGGAAGTGGGTTAGACTTAAATGTGCTAGTAATATTCTTCATCATGCTCTCTTTATGTTACAATTCTTACCTTTTATGTGAGCATCATTGAAATCATCATGCCTAGCTAGGGGCGTTAAACGATAAAGCTTGTTGGGAGGCAGCCCAACTTTTTTTTTGTTCCTTGATTTTTGCTCCTGTTTGGCAATAAATAATTTATCTAGCCTCTGGTTAGATGTGGTTTTATGTTTTAATTAGTGTTTGTGCCAAGTAGAACCTTTGGGAAGACTTGGGGAAAGTCTTGTTGATCTTGCTATAAAAAAAAGAAACTTTAGCGCTCACGAGAATTGCTGCCATTTTTATTGGAGAATGCTATTTAGTTAATTCTTTTTGCAGATGATTAATAGATAAATTACTCACGTCCAGCAGTTTATTTTAGAATTTTTGGGGTTCCAGAAGTTTGCGTTAGTTACAGATTACTACAGACTCTTCTGTTTTTGACAGATTCTGTTTTTCATGTGTTGTTTACTTATTTTGATGAATCTATGGCTAGTAAAAGAGTTTATAAACCATAGAGAAGTTGTAATACAGTAAGTTTAACACCAATATAAATAAATAATGAGTTCATTACAGTACCTTGAAGTGGGGTTTTGTTTTCTTTCGCTAATGGAGCTCACGAGTTTTCTACTTTAAGTTTTGTGTTGTGAAGTTTTTAAGTTTTGGGTAAAGATTTGACGGATTATGGCACAAGGAGTGGCAAGAGCCTAAGATTGGGGATGCCCAAGGCACCCCAAGGAAATATTCAAGGACAACCAAGAGCCTAAGCTTGGGGATGCCCCGGATGGCATCCCCTCTTTCGTCTTCGTTCACCGGTAACTTTACTTGGAGCTATATTTTTATTTACCACATGATATGTGTTTTGCTTGGAGCGTCATTTTATTTATTTAGTTTTGCTTGATGTTTGAATAAAATACCAAGATCTGAAATCCTTAAATGTTAGAGGGTCTTCACATAGTTGCATAGTTATTCGACTACTCATTGATCTTCACTTATATCTTTTGGAGTAGTTTGTTGTTGCTCTAGTGCTTCACTTATATCTTCTTAGAGCATGGTGGTGGTTCTATTTAATAGAAATAGATGAACTCTCATGCGTCGCTTATATTATTTTGAGAGTCCTAAACAGCATGGTAATTTGCTTTGGTTATGAATTTAGTCCTAATATGATGGGCATCCAAGAGGGATATAATAAAAACTTTCATATAGAGTGCATTGAATACTAAGAGAAGTTTGATACTTGATAATTGTTTTGAGATATGGAGATAGTGATATTAAAGTTGTGCTAGTTGAGTAGTTGTGAATTTGAGAAATACTTGTGTTGAAGTTTGTGATTCATGTAGCATGCACGTATGGTGAACCGTTATGTGACGAAGTCGGAGCATGATTTATTTATTGATTGTCTTCCTTATGAGTGGCGGTCGGGGACGAGCGATGGTATTTTCCTACCAATCTATCCCCCAAGGAGCATGCGCGTAGTACTTTGTTTCAACAACTAATAGATTTTTGCAATAAGTATGTGAGTTCTTTATGACTAATGTTGAGTCCATGGATTATACGCACTCCCACCCTTCCACCATTGCTAGACTCTCTAATACCGCGCAACTTTCTCTGGTACCATAAAACCACCATATACCTTCCTCAAAACGGCCACCATAACTACCTATTATGGCATTTCCATAGCCATTCTAAGATATATTGCCATGCAACTTTCCACCATTCCGTTTATTATGACACGCTCCATTATTGTCATATTGATTTGCATTATCATGTAGTTGACATCGTATTTGTGGCAAAGCGGCCGTTCATAATTCTTTCATACATGTCACTCATGAGTCATTGCACATCCCGGTACACCACCGAAGGCATTCATATAGAGTCATGTTTTGTTCTAAGTATCGAGTTGTAATTCTTGAGTTGTAAGTAAATAAAAGTGTGATGATCATCATTATTAGAGCATTGTCCCCGTGAGGAAACGATGATGGAGACTATGATTCCCCCACAAGTCGGGATGAGACTCCGGACGCAAAAAAATAGAGTAAAAAGGCCAAAAAAGGAAGGCCCAAAAAACAAAAGAAAAAACAAAAACAATGAGAGAAAAAGAGAGAAGGGGCAATGCTACTATCCTTTTACCACACTTGTGCTTCAAAGTATCACCATGATCTTCATTATAGAGAGTCTTCTATGTTGTCACATTCATATACTAGTGGGAATTTTACATTATATAACTTGGCTTGTATATTGCAATGACGGGCTTCCTCAAAAACGCCCTAGGTCTTCGTGAGCAAGCGATTTGGATGCACATCCACTAGTTTCTTTTGTTGAGCTTTCATATACTTATAGCTCTAGTGCATCCGTTGCACGGCAATCCCTACTCACTCACATTGATATCTATTCATGGGCATCTCCATAGCCCGTTGATACGCCTAGTTGGTGTGAGACTATCTTCTCCCTTTTTTATCTTCTCCACAACCACCATTCTATTCCACCTATAGTGCGATGTCCATGGCTCACGCTCATGTATTGCGTGAAGATTGAAAAAGTTTGAGAACACCAGAAGTATGAAGCAATTGCTTGGGTTGTCATCGGGGTTGTGCATGATTTAAATATTTTGTGTGGTGAAGATGGAGCATAGCCAGACTATATGATTTTGTAGGGATAGGTTTCTTTGGCCATGTTCTTTTGAGAAGACATGATTGCTTAGTTAGTATGCTTGAAGTATTATTATTTTTATGTCAATATTAAACTTTTGTCTTGAATCTTATGGATCTAAATATTCTTGCCACAATAAAGAGAATTACATAGAGAAATATGTTAGGTAGCATTCCACATCAAAAATTCTATTTTTATCATTTACCTACTCGAGGATGAGCAGGAATTAAGCTTGGGGATGCTGATACGTCTCCAACGTATCTATAATTTTTGATTGTTCCATCCTATTATATTATCAACCTTGGATGTTTTATATGCATTTATATTCTATTTTATATGATTTTTGGGACTAACCTATTAACCTAGAGCCCAGTGCCAGTTTCTGTTTTTTCCTTGTTTTAGAGTATCGCAGAAAAGGAAAATCGAACGGAGTCCAATTACCCTGAAACTTCATGGAACTTATTTTTGAACCAGAAGAAGCCCACGAAGTATCGGAGTTGGACCAGGACAGTCCCGGGCTGCCCAAGAGGGTGGGGGGCGCGCCCACCCCCTAGGCGCGCCCCCTGCCTCGTGGATAGCCCGGAGGCCCACCGGCGTACTTCTTCCTCCCATATATACCCATATACCCTAAAACTATCGAGGAGCACAATAGATTGGGAGTTCCGCCGCCAGAAGCCTCCGTAGCCAACGAAAGCCAATCTAGACCCTTTCCGGCACCCTGCCGGAGAGGGAATCCCTCTCCGGTGGCCATCTTCATCATCCCGGCGCTCTCCATGACGAGGAGGGAGTAGTTCTCCCTCAGGGCTGAGGGTATGTACCAGTAGCTATGTGTTTTATCTCTCTCTCATGTTCTTGAGGTGGTACGATCTTGATGTATCGCAAGCTTTGCTATTATAGTTGGATCTTATGATGTTTCTCCCCCTCTACTCTCTTGTAATGGATTGAGTTTTCCCTTTCAAGTTATCTTATCGGATTGAGTCTTTAAGGATTTGAGAACACTTGATGTATGTCTTGCGTGGGATACCCGTGGTGACAATGGGGTATTCTATTGATCCAGTTGATGTATGTTTTGGTGATCAACTTGCGGGTTCCGCCCATGAACCTATGCATAGGGGTTGGCACACGTTTTCGTCTTGACTCTCTGGTAGAAACTTTGGCGCACTCTTTGAAGTACTTTTTGTTGGTTGAATAGATGAATATGAGATTGTGTGATGCATATCGTATAATCATACCCACGGATACTTGAGGTGACAATGGAGTATCTAGGTGACATTAGGGTTTTGGTTGATTTGTGTCTTAAGGTGTTATTCTAGTACGAACTCTATGATAGATTGAATGGAAAGAATAACTTCATGTTATTTTACTACGGACTCTTGAATAGATTGATCAGAAAGGATAACTTTGAGGTGGTTTCGTACCCTACCATAATCTCTTCGTTTGTTCTCCGCTATTAGTGACTTTGGAGTGACTCTTTGTTGCATGTTGAGGGATGGTTATGTGATCCAATTATGTTATTATTGTTGAGAGAACTTGCACTAGTGAAAGTATGAACCCTAGGCCTTGTTTCCTAGCATTCCAATACCGTTTACGCTCACTTTTATCATTAGTTACCTTGCTGTTTTTATATTTTCAGATTACAAAAACCTATATCTACTATCCATATACCACTCGTATCACCATCTCTTCGCCGAACTAATGCACCTATACAATTTACCATTGTATTGGGTGTGTTGGGGACACAAGAGGCTCTTTCTTATTTGGTTGGAGGGTTGCTTGAGAGAGACCATCTTCATCCTACGCCTCCCACGGATTGATAAACCTTAGGTCATCCACTTGAGGGAAATTTGCTGCTGTCCTACAAACCTCTGCACTTGGAGGCCCAACAACGTCTACAAGAATAAGGTTGTGTAGTAGACATCAGTAGGTTGTTTGCGTATGGGAATAAAGAGGACTTGATACTTTAATACTATGGTTAGGTTTTACCTTAATGATCTTTAGTAGTTGCGTATGCTTGCTAGAGTTCCAATCATAAGTGCATATGATCCAAGAAGAGAAAGTATGTTAGCTTATGCCTCTCCCTCAAATAAAATTGCAATAATGGTTATCGGTCTAGTTATAGATTGCCGAGGGACAAATAACTTTCTTGTGTGACTACAAGTTCTCTACTAAACCTAACTTAGTTGTGTCTTTATCTAAACTGCCCCTACGTTTTATTTACGTGCTCTTTATTATCTTGCAAACCTAACCAACAACACCTACAAAGTACTTCTAGTTTCATACTTGTTCTAGGTAAAGCGAATGTTAAGCGTGCGTAGATTTGTATCGGTGGTCGATAGAACTTGAGGGAATGTTTGTTCTACCTTTAGCTCCTCGTTGGGTTCGACACTGTTACTTATCGAAAGAGGCTACAGCTGATCCCCTATACTTGTGGGTTATCAAGACCTTTTTCTAGCGCCGTTGCTGGGGAGCAATAGCGTGGGGTGAATATTCTCATGTGTACTTGTTTGCTTTATCACTAAGTAGTTTTTATTTTCTGTTCTAAGTTGTTCTCTATCTTTAGTTATGGATATGGAACACGAAATGCCAAAAAATAGGTTTACTTGCTACTCATGGAGATGGGGAACCTCCTAAAAGCCTAGATGCTCATTATGTGAAAGATATTATGTACTACTTTGATAATCCTGAGAAAACCCCATTCAACATTGTAATGGGGACACATTGGATCAACGTGAATACTTTAGGGATTATCGCTTGACTCAAAAAGGGAAACTATTATGGGATCAAATTTATATGTTGCATTGGTATGCTCGACAACTATGCTTGAGATATGATTACACTTGTTGCTCTAGGATGAAGGCTCC
The DNA here is from genome assembly GCA_034509565.1 of Triticum monococcum. NCBI lineage: Eukaryota > Viridiplantae > Streptophyta > Magnoliopsida > Poales > Poaceae > Triticum > Triticum monococcum. The sequence continues at coordinate 743,168,041 of CM067843.1, read as the reverse complement.
ACACCTTCCCTTTTCATGCAATTTTAATGATAATAAAACCTTGGCTTCTTATGCTAATGGTATATATGATTACTATGATGTGGAACAAATAGAAGAATAAGTTGCTTTTATGGGTGCTTATGAAATTGAATCTTTGTTTAAAGAGTGTGAAAATCTTTATGTTGTTTACAGACCTGAATTTTTTTCTATACTTAAATATTGCTATGAGATTTATGAATTCAATTCTGATATTGATGACTTTATTGAGAGAGTCTCCGCTGTCGAAGAAGAGACTAATATTTTGCAGGAGTCTATGGAAGAAGAAATTAATGACATTGTGAGCTCATTGGATGAAAAAGATGAGGAGGAGAGAGAAGAACAAAAGGAGGAAGAGCGGATTGATCACCCGTTCCCACCTTCTAATGAGAGTAACTCTTCAACTCATACATTGTTTAAATTCCCTTCGTGCTTACCGAAGGAGGAATGTTATGATCTCGTTGATTCTTTTGAAATATCCATTTTTGATGATGCTTGCTATGCTTGTGGCCAAGATGCCAATATGAATTATGCTTATGGATATGAACTTGCTATAGTTCCTTATGTTAAACATGAAATTTTTGCTATTGCACCCACGCATGATAGTCCTATTATCTTTTTGAATTCTCCCGACTACACTATATCGGAAAAGTTTGCCCTCATTAAGAATTATATTGATGGGTTGCGTTTTACTACTACACATGATGATTTTGATAGATATAATAGGCATGTGCTTGCTTCTCCTACTTGCAATTATTATGAGAGAGGAAGTACATCTCCGCCTCTCCATGTTTCCAATATGATAAAATTGCAAGAAACTATTTATACTATGCATTGGCCTTTACTATGTGTGCATGAATTGTTCTTTTATGACATGTCGATGCATAGGAAGAGAGTTAGACTTCGTCATTACCTGATATATGTTGCGTTGTGCTCACTACTAAATGCCAAATCATTGCTAATTCAAATTGGCGTTGATATACCTTGGGATCCGGGTGGATTCATTCCTTGAGCACCATATGCCTAGCTTAATGGCTTTAAAGAAAGCGTTGCCAGGGAGACAACCCAGAAGTTTTGAGAGTCATTTACTTCTGTTGTGTGCTTGTATAAAGTTTAAAAATAAAAATAATGTGCCAAGGATTACCTTTACGATGTTTACATTGCTTGTTGGTTTGTGCGGTCCAAGACAAAAACTTTGGCTGTAGTGCGCGATTTTACATTTTTTTACTAGAACGTCAAACTGTTCTGAAACTTTTTGCACTGTCTTTCTATACAAATTGTTTAGTTTTCCTAATTTTTTTAAGAATTTTTGAACTACCATAAGTATGGTGAATGTTCAGATTACTACACACTGTCCTGTTTAAGACAAATTCTGTTTTTGATGCATAGTTTGCTTGTTTTGATGAAACTATCGATTTCTATCAGTGGATTAAGCCATGGAAAGTTATATTACAGTAGCTACAGTGCAAAAACAAAATATGAATTGTTTTGCAATAGTACTTAGAGTAGTGATTTACTTTATTATACTAACGTATATTACCGAGCTTTCTGTTGAGTTTTGTCTAGATGAAGTGTTTGAAGATCGAGGAGGTCTTGATGTGAGGAGAAGTAGGAGAGGCAAGATCTCAAGCTTGGGGATGCCCAAGGAACCCCAAGTAAATATTCAAGGAGAGTCAAGCGTCTCAGCTTGGGGATGCCCCGGAAGGCATCCCATCTTTCTTCAACAAATATCGGTATGTTTTCGGATTCGTTTCATTCATGTGATATGTGCAAATCTTGGAGCGTCTTTTGCATTTAGTTTTCACTTTCCTTTAATGCACCATTCTATTATGGGATAGTCCTTGGTTTATTTATAGAATGCTCTATGCACTTCACTTCTATCTTTTGAGTATGGCTTTATAGAATGCTTCATGTGCTTCGCTTATATCATTTGAAGTTTGGATTGCATGTTTCTCTTCACATAGAAAACCGCCATTTATAGAATGCTCTTTTGCTTCACTTATATTTGTTAGAGCGTGGGCATATCTTTTGTAGAAAGAATTAAACTCTCTTGCTTCACTTATATCTATTCAAAGAGATGACAGGAACTGGTCATTCACATGGTTAGTCATAAAATCCTACATAAAACTTGTAGATCACTGAATATGATATGTTTGATTCCTTTCAGTAGTTTTGCAATATAAAGATGGTGATATTAGAGTCATTCTAGTGGGTAGTTGTGGATTGTAGAAAGACATGTGTTGAAGTTTGTGATTCCCGTAGCATGCACGTATGGTGAACCATTATGTGATGAAGTCGGATCATGATTTATTTATTGATTGTCTTCCTTAGGAGTGGCGGTCGGGGACGAGCGATGGTCTTTTCCTACCAATCTATCCCCCTAGGAGCATGCGCTTAGTACTTTGTTTCGATGACTAATAGGTTTTTGCAATAAGTATGTGAGTTCTTTATGACTAATGTTGAGTCCATGGATTATACGCACACTCACCCTTCCATCATTGCTAGCCTCTTCGGTACCGTGCATTGCTCTTTCTCACCTCGAGAGTTGGTGCAAACTTCGCCGGTGCATCCAAACCCCGTGATACGATACGCTCTATCACACATAAGCCTCCTTTTATCTTCCTCAAAACAGCCACCATACCTACCTATTATGGCATTTCCATAGCCATTCCGAGATATATTGCCATGCAACTTCCATCATCATCATATACATGACTTGAGCATTCATTGTCATATTGCTTTGCATGATCGTAAGATAGCTAGCATGATATTTTCATGGCTTGTCCATTTTTTGATATCTTTGCTATGCTAGATCATCGCACTTCCTGGTACACTTCCAGAGGCATTCATATAGAGTCATATCTTTGTTCTAGTATCGAGTTGTAATATTGAGTTGTAAGTAAATATAAGTGCGATGATCATCATTATTAGAACATTGTCCCATGTGAGGTTATCAAAATAAAAGAGGCCAACGAAGCCCAAATAAAAAAAGAGGCCAAAGAAGCCCACCAAATATGTATATATATATATATATATATATATAAACAAAAAAATTGAGAGAAAAAGAGAGAAGGGGCAATGTTACTATCCTTTTACCACACTTGTGCTTCAGAGTAGCACCATGTCCTTCATATAGAGAGTCTCTTGAGCTATCACTTTCATATACTAGTGGGAATTTTCATTAGAACTTGGCTTCTATATTACGATGATGGGCTTCCTCAAATAGGTCTTCATGAGCAAAAAATTGGACACACACCCACTTAGTTTCCTGTTTGAGCATTCATACACTTATAGCTCTTAGTGCATTCATTGCATGGCAATCCCTACTCCTCACATTGACATCAATTGATGGGCATCTCCATAGCCCGTTGATTAGCTGCGTCGATGTGAGACTTTCTTCCTTTTTGTCTTCTCCACACAACCTCCACCATCATATTCTATTCCACCTATAGTGCTATATCCATGGCTCACGCTCATGTATTGCATGAAAGTTAAAAAGGTTTGAGAACGTCAAAAGTATGAAATAATTGCTTGGCTTGTCATCGGGGTTGTGCATGATTTGAATATTTTGTGTGGTGAAGATGGAGTATAACCAGACCATATGATTTTGTAGGGATAACTTTCTTTGGGCATGTTATTTTGAAAAGACGTGATTGCTCTATTAGTATGCTTGAAGTATTATTGTCTTAATGTCAAATGATAGACTATTGCAATCACTTGTGTCTTAATATTCATTCCATGATTAGATTACATGATCAAGATTATGCTAGGTAGAATTCCACATCAAAAATTATATTTTTTATCAACCTACTCGAGGACGAGCAGGAATTAAGCTTGGGGATGCTGATACGTCTCCATCGTATCTATAATTTTTGATTGTTCCATGCCAATATCACACAACTTTCATATACTTTTGGCAACTTTTTATACTATTTTTGGGACAAACATATTGATCCAGTGCCCAATGCCAGTTCCTGTTTGTTGCATGTTTTTTGTTTCACAGAAAATCCATATCAAACGGAGTCCAAGCGGGATAAAAACTGACGTAGATTTTATTAGGAATATATGTGAATTTTGGGAAGTGAAATCAACGCGAGATGATGCTCGAGGGGCCCATGAGGCAGGGGGCGCCCTTGACCCTCATGGACACCCCGTAAGGCAGTTGGTGCCCTTCTTTCGCCGCAATAAAGCTAATATACGGATAAAAATTGTGTTCAAATTTCAATCCAATCAGAGTTACGGATATCCGGGAATATAACAAACGGTGAAAGGCCAGATCTGGGAGCGCAGAAACAGAGAGAGACAAAGAGACAGATCCAATCTCGGAGCGGCTCTCGCCCCTCCCATGCCATGGAGACCAAGTACGAGAGGGGAAACCCTTCTCCCATCTAGGGAGAAGGTCAAGGAAGAAGAAGAAGAAGAAGGGGGCTCTCTCCCCCTCTCTCCTGGTGGCGCCGGAACGCCGCCGGGGCCATCATCGTCACCGCAATCTACACCAACAACTTCACCGCTATCATCACCAACTCTCTCCCCCCTCTATGCGGCGGTATAACCCCTCTTTTACCCGCTGTAATCTCTACTTAAACATGGTGCTCAACGCTATATACTATTTCCCAATGATATATGGCTATCCTATGATGTTTGAGTAGATCCGTTTTGTCCTATGGGTTAATTGATGATCGGGATTGGTTTGAGTTGCATGTTTTATTATTGGTGGTGTCCTATGGTGCTCTCTGTGTCGCGCAAGCATGAGGGATCCCTGCTGTAGGGTTTGCAATATGTTCATGATTTTCTTATGGTGGGTGGCGTGAGTGACAGAAGCACAGACCCGAGTAAGTAGGTTGTTTGCTTATGGGAATAAAGAGGACTTGATACTTTAATGCTATGGTTGGGTTTTACCTTAATGATCTTTAGTAGTTGCGGATGCTTGCTAGAGTTCCAATCATAAGTGAATATGATCCAAGAAGAGAAAGTATGTTAGCTTATGCCTCTCCCTCAAATAAAATTGCAATAATGATGACCGGTCTAGTTATCGATTGCCTAGGGACAAATAACTTTCTTGTGTGACAACAAGCTCTCTACTAAAACTAACTTAGTTGTGTCTTCATCTAAACAGCCCCTACTTTTTATTTACCCCCTCTTTATTTTCTTGCAAACCAATCCAACAACACCAACAAAGTACTTCTAGTTTCATACTTGTTCTAGGTAAAGCGAACGTTAAGCGTGCGTAGAGTTGTATCGGTGGTAGATAGAACTTGAGGTAATATTTGTTCTACCTTTAGCTCCTCATTGGGTTTGACACTCTTATGTACCTAAAGAGGATACAATCGATCCCCTATACTTGTGGGTTATCATTCACCCAGGGAAAGGAAACCTTAACGGAACTATTCTCTCTCGAAGATGTTTCTTACAATCCATAAGTAATATAACATAGCTAGCCGTATACAACTTGTCTGTTCAAGCAACTATGACCCCTACGCCTGGTTTCCACGCATGCCGGTATTTATTGCCGGTCCAGTATTCGGAAATACTCCACACCTTTGGGTCCGGAGGTCGAAGCGAAAAGGTCTGCCTTGACAATCGTTTTACAATTCGGCTAGGGACAAAATTGTCAATTGAAGTACATAGCCACTTGGACTCAAAAACTTCTTCCTCTATACCGTCTAACAGGCTGTCTAGTTCACAGTCCTGTTGTGAAAACTTCGTGGCTATCTTCACTTGGTCATATACCAAGCTCACTGGAATCTCTTGTCCATCCGACCCGCGAGGTCCGACCCAGGCCATATGATTTCGATCAAGTTCGGTGTATCGTGTTTTCACCATGGCCCAGGCCTCTCGTGCGCCTTCCCGGCAAGCCGATATCTTCCATAATATGAAGCGGCGCTGAGCTCCCTTGAATAGCTTCAGCAGCTCCTCCACACTTCCTGGAGGGGATGCGGATGGCCATGAATCCTTGGCAACACTCTGCATCGCTTTCCGTGCTCACTCATACACTTAGGACATCTCTTGTAACAGATTGCCTTGGAAGCTGGATGCCTCTTCTTCGGGCCGTCCAGTCAAAATACCTACAGGAATAAACTTATCAGAAGTCGCCTTGGCGAACTGTACGACAATAAGTTGAAAAGCATACTGAATATGCCACCTCGCAGCTTTTTGTTCAACTTTATAGCATCCTCTAGTTGGGACCGCACATCCTTCAGCTCTTCGCCGAGCTGGGTATTGGCGTCCTGCAGCTTGTTCTTTTCGTCCCTAGTCAGTGTTAGTACACATTGACCAGCGGCCTCTTGCCTTTCGGCGTGTTCTTTTTCCGCCTATGCGGCCTTCAGCTTCTCTTCCATATGAGCCAACGAGCCTGCCATCATATAATACAACAACGTTTATTCGTATAAACACGACTGGCACATGATTACATTTTCTGGATAGAAGGAAAGCCTTTCCAATCGGTGCCTCCTTGGACTTTCCCAGTTCGACGGTAACTGTAGTAAGATGGGTCTGGCACTGTTCCAGCTCCTGAGATAGCATACTGTTCTTCTCCATGAGTACCTGATTATACAATGATCCTTAAAGCAGTTGTTTTCAACTGCTTCAAGTCTCGGGGGCTACTAGTATACGGTTACCAGATCTATACAATGCATACTTACCCGCATATCTTTCAAATACTGGTTAGTGGCTCTGGCAAGCCCATCTCGAGTAGCTCGGATGTACGCATCAGCCGAGCTGAAGGCATTGAATGCCTCTTCATGAAAGTTGGGGTCGCGAAGAGCGGCCTTCGCCCCTGATGATTCATGGCGCTCTCTACTTCAGAGTTCGTGATGAACACATCATCCGAATCCTCTGTAGGAGGACAATCCGGCGTCACTCCTGCATCAACCCCCGTCCTAGAGGTAGGGTCCGGAACCTGATTAGTAGAGGCGCGACCGACAGGATCCCCCGGACATAATCCGGTGGACACTCTTCCTGATAAAATACAGCGGATAATATCACAGTTTGATATGACTGCCAGGGGGCGTATTTGAATCCGCACCTCTTTGATGAAGGCTCGGCCGCATTGACATCTACCTTCTTCTTCGAAGACCAGCCCTGCGCAGGCGCCGCTCTCCTATGAGACGCCTCCGGTGCAGGATGACGCGCCGAGCGCCTCCCCTTCGGAGCACGAGACTGTGCGGTGGGTGAGGCTTAACGAGGAAGCTCTTTGGGAGGAGATGCTCCCTGGGCACTTATGTGGGAATACAGTAGGAGACCGGGGCAATCGGCTACGATGCCCACTTCTGTTCTGTTGTAGCTTGCCTAATAGAAGACTCCCTCCTTAAGCTCTACAAATATATCTAAATCCTCCTCACATCCGGGATCTAGGTCCCGAATATGATTCTCCGGCTGCGGAGCAGGGCTGTAGATCCACGTGGTGGCCTTCCGCCATTCCTGTTAAAGGTGGTCGGTTTGAGTCAAATTAGTTAAGGCTTAAGATGAGGATTGGATAATATTCTTGATTGAAATCTTAGCCAGCTAGGGCGGTTGTACATGGAAAATCCGTCCTGGCACTTAAGACGAGTGAATTCTTCTTTCTCCCCTTTATAAAGATCCTCTAGCATGGCAGCTAGGGCGGCAAAGTCATCCGGAACCTTATGCCCGTAGCGAGATGTATCATCCTCCCCATTGTAGTTCCACATGGGGAGTCCTCTGGATTGGAGTGGTTGGACGCCTCGCGTTATGGAAATTGCCATGGCCTCGATCATGGATAGTCCGGATTGGGCAAGTATTTTTATCTTGTCCATTAACATCTTGACTTCCATGCTATGTTCCTCCTCGAGGCTCCGAGGGCGCAAGCTATGGCGTTTCTTTAGTGGAGCGCTGGAAAACTCCGGAAGGCCCATTCGGATTGGGTCGGGGAGGGAGACGTCTTCAATATAAAACCACTCCAAGGGCCACTCCTCAGACGCTTTCTTCGGCGTGCCGGACACGTATCCGGTTCTGGCTATGCACCATATCTCTACGCCGCCCACCTCGAATATGGATCCCTTTTGGGAGCGAGGGACGAGGCAGAACAGTTTTCTCCATAACTCAAAGTGGGCCTCGCAGCCTAGGAACAGCTCGCAAAGAGCGACGAAGCCCACGATGTGCAGAATGGAGCCCGGTGTAAGATTGTGCAGTTGGAGGCCGTAATACTCTAGGAGACCATGGAGGAAAGGATGGATTGGAAGTCCAATGCCCCTCGAGATAAAGGAAACGACGCACACTCGCTCCCCTTCTGAAGGATTCGTGAAACTTTCCGCCAGGGCTTCGCCTATGAAAGAAGTTAATCCCGCCCGTATCGGGACTAGATCCGCAGGGGGAAGGTAACCTTGCGCCTAGAGCTTGGTCAGCTGGTCGCGGGATACCGGGCATCTCTCCCAATCACCTTTTTCGGAGCCATGAGGGCGGGAGGAAGAACTGGGAGCGCTAGCCATGTTTGAGTGGTTTCTCCTAGCAAGCTCTAAAGATTTTCTGCCTGGTGTGGAATGGCATCTGAGATCCAATCCCTTTAAATAGATGCCTTTTTACGGCCAGGGTGTTGTGTGCAAAAAATACTCTGACCTTTTGTATTCGTTCGACACGTGGAAGCAGAAGAGACGGAGGCGCGAGAGCCAAAGGGTATGACATTAAATGAAAAGCAAAACATAACTCTTTGGGTCAAGATGCTTTGAAGTATTCGGAGGAGGAACCCGCCTTGCAATGCCGAAGACAACCTGTGCGTCGGACACACCATCATTGAAGCTTGGTTCGGGGGCTACTGAGGGAGTCCTGGATTAAGGGGTCCTCGGGCGTCCAGACTATATGACATGGGCCGGACTAATGGTCCGTGAAGATACAAGACAGAAGACTTCCTCCCGTGTCTGGATGGACTCTCCTTGGTGTGGAAGGCAAGCTTAGCGTGCGGATATGAATATTCCTTTCTCTGTAAACCGACTCTGTACAACCCTAGCCCCCTCCAGTGTCTATATAAACCGGAGATTGTAGTCCGTAGAGGCAATCATAATCATATAGGCTAGACAATTAGGATTTAGCCATTACGATCTCGTGGTAGATCAACTCTTGTAACCCCTATACTCATCAAAGTCAATCATGCAGGACGTAGGGTATTACCTCCATCAAGAGGACCCGAACCTGGGTAAAACATTGTGTCCCTTATCTCCTGTTACCATCAATCCTTAGACACACAGTTCGGGACTCCCTACCCGAGATCTGCCGGTTTTGACACCGACTGTGGTGCCAGCGATGAGATCGGCGCGGGCAATCAACAGCGGTGAGGAAAGGGACGGGACAGGACGGACCACCAAACCTAGACAAATCTTGAGGAAAATGGAGCTTGGACAAGGAGCTTCGAGAGGAGAAAGCTTAAGTATAGCTCGGGCATTTCATCGAACACCTCATGTTCATAGGAGGTGAGCTAAAGCACCACAAAGCTCTCCCACGGCCAACCCGAAAAACAGAACACTCCACTTTGCTGCTCGTGGGCGAGGGGTATATATAGGCATCCCATTGGTCCTGGTTCATGGCTGGAACCGGGACTAAAGGACCCCCTTTGATCCCGGTTCCAGCCACGAACGGGGACCAATGGTAGTGGACCAGGAGCAAGGCCCATTGGTCCCGGTTCGTGTATCGGACCGGGACCAAAGGGTCCATACGAACTAGGACCAATGCCCCACGAGGCCCGCCCGACCCCCTGGCCTCACGAACAGGGACCTATGCCCCCATGGGTCCCGGTTCATGAGTGGACCGGGATTAATGGGCTGGCCCTACCTAGACCAAAGCCCTGTTTTCTACTAGTGATCTAGTGTGCGTGAGGTGGGATCCGAACGAGCGATCGGACACACGCAAGCGCTAGATGGTACATGCACATTTACCTCCCCGCTAGTGCATGTCTTTTTCACCATAGCGACGCGAGATCCCAATACCCCCCCCCCCCCCGCCCCGCCCCGCCAAACCGGAACATGGTGAGTTGTTGTGGAATAGCTTTACCTCACCCACTGCATCGCGTGAATTTTCCCAACAAAATAGCACTACCCTAGAAAAGTTCATGGACACCATAACTCCCCTCGAAAATCACTTAATCCACACCTCTCCTCACCTCAACTTCCTCGAAATCTTAAAGAGCGCAAAGAAAGTTAAAACACATTCAAATCCTTTATACATAGCATAATCATAGAATTTTCATGCTAAAAATTCTTGACTGTTCACTAAAGTTATGGGGTGTAATTTAGGATATGTGCATCTTGATATGAGGAAAAACTTGCCATCAGTGAAAAAGATGTTCATTTAGTAAAGCTAACCAAACAGATCAGTGGCTAGTTGCCGCCCCGGAAAATTCTGAAACATAAATAGCATATGTAAACTATCACACGCGAAAAAGGTGGGCTCATAGATGCAAACAAATTCTTAGGATGGTAAATACACTTTAATATCCTGAAAAAATTGTCATATTGCAGGGCATTGAACAAGCGAAAATATCATCTTGCTGGCAGTTCTTTATGCACACCCCTAGTCTAAAAAGCCATAATAAGCATCACCTACTTATCAAGAACAACGAATAACACCCGGTTAGCAAGACATGCGACAAACATATTGATTCGGTGTTGTTAAGGGTGATCGGGCAAGTGATCACTCTCACCATGGATGTATGTGCGTCAAATATCTTCACCTTGAACAAGGACTCTCCCTTGAACTTGAAGACCAGCATGTCATTTTCCTTCAAGTCATGTGCCGCTGCAAATTGGGGCCACCCATGGTGAAATACAAGCTCACCTGCAAATCTCTCCAACTCCACAAACCATGAGCAGCTTTCGCATGTCTTCAGCCTGAAAGACCTAGGAATCGGTCCCTTGATTAATGGCTTTAACCTTCTTGGGATGACTAGCATGTAGAGGTCACCCTCGTCCATCAACACATAGAACTGCGATGGATGAAATTCATCTGCAAAGTGCTCGATCCTTGGAGGTTGGCCTCTCCCTCTCCCTCTTGTCATCGCGACTTGCCTGTCCAGCGCCATCATTACTTGTACTTCACTCTTTGCCTTTGGAGGATCCTGCAAGAAAGAAGACTATATATTTTCATGTCATCCAAATCATAGACATATGTCACTAACATAGAAACAAAATGTGAATCATAAAGCGTAGGTAACATGAGGAACCCAACATGTAACTTTACTAGATGAACATTTTTAACTGTACACATATGTGATGAGTGTCTTCCGACCAAAATGGCCTACACAAAAGCCAAATCTAGCCGCAAAGAACTGACAATCCATGTGCCCAAACCCAAATATGTAATCAATATTGATGCACATAAACCCTAATCTATCATCAGTTGGCTAAAATAGCACAAATAGAACATGTATGCACAACTATCGACATTGATAGCCAGTTACTTTTGTATAATAGAAAGAAAAGCATATTATCATGTTGAGTTGAGTAGACAAAACTTGATATTTTCAACACTAGGAGGGAAGACGCGAGGTGTGCGCAACATAATAGGCGCATTTGGTAAAAACATAACAAATGTAGTAAGAAAATATCATCACCAATTAAAATAGGTGGTAAATTTTTAAGCATAACCTCACAATGTTGGTGAGTGAAACATACATGTTCTATTGTGGGAACATAATGGGATACACCATGCTATTTGTAAGAGCCAACAAGCATCTAAGAGAGAGAAAGGAAGATTGATGAACATGACAAGCACATGGCAAAAACTATAAGCATATATGGTAAAGTACTAGAGGAGTAAGTGATATATAGCTGAATATAGCTACACAATGCATAACATGACAATTTCCATGAGTTAACAAACACATCAATGTGACAACTTCATACTAATAATCATGACAATTACAATTCAATCTATAACGGCACAAGTGTTAAAGAGAAGTACACGGTGACTGTAACAAGCTATCAACACAAATGGCTAAATCATCAGAACGATTGGCATCACATCACTTCGAGATGGAAAAGTGTATTACCAACAAACAAAACCATGCATAGAAGCCCTAAGAATGTACTATGTATGCTAGACTACAAACATATCATCTAAATAAATAATGAAGAACATATAAAAATGGATGGTGTGTAATCAACCAGGAAAACCTAGCCCCATAATTCAAAAAATAAAATCCCAATGTGCCAAAGACACAAACCAATATAAAAGACCAAGTGCACTGCTAGGAGAAACCATCATGGAAAGTTCCGCCTCCTCCAAGAATTGGCCCACGCATCCACAAAGAGTTGAACCAACTGCATGTTGTTCACCTGTGTGTGTGTGTGTGTGTGTTGTTCAGATGCATCAACTCCCCACCCCTGCATCCCCATAGGCTCCAAATGACCAAACACAAATCCAACCTCTCCATCATTTAATCCCCATGTACGCGCAAAATATCCACCACAAATCCAACGTCATCCAAACCATAGCCTTCCTAGAATGAACCTAACCCCCAAACCCTAACATCCTCATCCCTTGAAGAGCAATCTCTGCTCCAAAACACAAGTACGCATCATGTCCTAAAATTCACATCTACACATCCAAATCTATACAATCCACACCACACAACCCCTCGCCCCCACCCCCAAAAAATAACTCGAATCATCGGGAAAGGGGCTCTTGTTTCTTACCTCGGTCTCGATGAATGGGTGGATGCACTAGGCTCGACTCCCTGCTGGAGACGGTGTCGATGGTCGCTGAGTAATGAAGAGATAATGGGGATTGGGGCGAGAGCGATGCAATGAAGAGGAGGAAAGTAAATGAAATAAAATGATGCCTCTTACGAATGGATTCATCATCACTACGAGTCATAAATCAACAATCTCGCTCTTCTTCCGATGACTCTGTCCATTCCATTTGGCACACCGCAAATCGCATGGTCCCTACACACCAATTAAAAGATGACCACGAGCCATGCTAGTGTGTAGCCACGTGAAAGGACAACACAATAAATTTGCATTCCTCAATGAAGGTTTGACCAATATACTATCTAGAAGTAGTGACCTCACAATTGACAATACATGGTCATCATGCACGAATGCAATGATACATACTAGGTGATAGATGCGTTGCATATATATTCTTGAAATACATACATAAACCAAGCCTGGCGTATACGCATTGTATTTATGTAACTCATTAACTTGTGGATGAATGCCATTCTGAAACATTATAAATCTTAAAAGGGCATGCATAGCGCATGAGAATATGCATTATAGGTCTTTAGTGTGACAGTCTGATGTGCGCGAGATGGGATCCGAACGAGTGATCAGACACACACAAGCACTAGATGGGACATGCAGATTTATCTCTCTGCTAGTGCGTGTCTTTTTCACTACAACGACGCAAGATACCTGTTGTGGATATACCCCGCGGTATGATCCGGCCGGAGTTATAACCCGGCTGGGACTTAGTAAACCGGTAGGTGTTAAAGCAGGTGGTAAACCGGCAGGTGTTAAAGCAGGTGGTAAACCGGCAGGTATTAAGGCAGGTGGTAAACCGGTTGGTGTTAAGTCAGATGGTAAACCGGCAGGTTGTTAAACCGGCTAACAGTTAAGACAGACAGGTAAAACAGGCAGTTAACCCAGACGGTAAACCAGCTGGTTGTTAAACCGGCTGACAGTTAAGACAGGAGTTAAGTCAGATGATAACTCAACAGACATTCTTAAACCGGCATCAGTTAACTCCCGGTAGACCATCTTAAACCAGCACCAGTTAACTCCCGGCAGGCAGTGGTAACTGGGTTGCCAGGAGTTATGAAGCCCGAGACGTTATGAAGCCCAATATGTTAAGAAGCCCAAGAAGAGAAGTCATAATAGTTAAGTCTTAAGTCCGAGTTGGACTCTACATGTAACCCGCCCCTTCAACATATATAAGGAGGGGCAGGGCTCCCCAAAGGAGGACAAGTAAGAGGAAACAATCTTAAAGGGTTAGGGTTAACTGGGAGAGCCGATTTACGGAGACTTCCTCATGATCATAATGAGAGATAGCCTCAAACAGCACGTAGGGTTGTTACTGGATGATGTTTCCCAGGGCCCGAAGCTGTCTAAATCTTTGGCTGGTGTTGCGTCTCTCGATTCCGCTCAACCCCTCTCAAGCTACCACATAGATGTGTTGCCCTCACGACTAAGTCCTCACACTAGGACATCTGCCGTGATGATTCTACGACAGTTGGCGCCCACCGTGGGGCGCGCGCACGGTGGTGTTGAGTTCTTGAAGGGATTTTCCAGGGTTTGAGAAGTTCGCAATTGTTCGGATGAAGGAAATCTGGTTTTGGAAGGATCTACATCAGATTTGAGTTCGCCAGTCCGGCTTTACAATCCATGAGAGGTAAGATGGAGAAGAATTAGGGTTCCGGTGAGAGCCCTGAAGAAACCAGCGTTTGTCCTACAACTGTTGTGGGAATCGACCCAAACATAACCCGAAGAAGGCCGGATAATACATCACATCGCAGTACGTCGAGCCACTGCCACCATATCTCCGCATCTGCCCCATTTTGCCAGCGAAAACCGCAGCAAACCGGCCGCGTTTCATTAAGAGGATTCAGCTGCAGCCGTGCCCCGGATCGGATTTGTGCTACATCCGTCAAGCAAAGAGAGATTACCCCGGCGGTGGTTACAATATCCTAAGAAATTTCAAACCCCAACGTGCTTGATAAGTCATTGAGGACATATTACATCAGCACGTTTTGTCCAAAAGAAGAGGAAGGAAAGAAAACTACTACTACATCACGACTCGGTCTACTCTGCTGGTCGCGGGACTCTGTTACTGAAAGAAGTCGTCGGTCTCTGTTAAACTGGCAAGCTGGGTTGCTGCCGGTCTCCGACTTCCCAAGCCATGACCACTTCTGTTGCATCGTAAGCCGGCCGTGGCCCTGCCGTCTCTGCCGCGGCACTTTTGAACTGCGCGCCATTGTCCTGGCCGCCGGTTTATGTGCCACCACGCCAAAACGACTGCGTTCCTCCGCCTCGCTGTTGTTCCTGCATGCCTCCGACGCGAATCACCAGTTTCCGTGCTATGGGTGCCCTCTGCTCTGGTTTGCTCTGCGATGAGTCGATTGACCGGTCTACTTTTGTGGCAAGCTGCATCTTCCGCATCCAAACCGGCTTCTGTTTTATACGCTGACAGTTGCCTACTGTTTTTTGATTCGCCGTCCCTGGCTGTCTTCACCATGGTGCCTCACTCTGTGCTGAGACGCCGCGTAACTCCAAACCGCTGGCCTTCGTCGGGTCATAGCACGCCCTGCAGGCTAATATCTTCAAACTGTCGTCCTTCAAACCGCCGGGGCGCCCTCGCGCGCTGTTTCTGTCTTGGACTCGCCAGGATGCAAAAGCTCCGCCTCGCCCGCGCTACGCCCGCCGGGTTGGCTTCCGGTTCAGCACGTCAGCACCGCCTCTGCTATTGGCTTCTGTGTTAAAATTGCTACTATTCATCGCTGTTTAACCTGCATCTGTCGTCGACCCGCCAGAGCCCTGTCGGCCTGCTTGGAGCTTTGTCGATCTATCACTATTGGCAAGGCCACCTACTATTCACCCGCCCCTAGATTTTGAAGCCGCCTAGGGCTCGTCCCGCCACCGCCATGCTCTCTAAAGCCCGCATGCACGAGCCGGTTTTTTGAGTGCTCCTACTACATCGATTTGCTAAGACAGAGAGATAGAAGCAGGAAAGCACATAGCATCAATCCAGCAATTACCACTGGTCTCCGCCATCGAGCCATCGTCGCTCAGCCATTCTCCGGCCGCAGTTTCGAGCTGCTTCAAGCCGGCCCTTCCTTGTGCCGGTTTACCTCGCTGCCGCATCACATCTCCGCCAGGTCGCCTTGCTGCCCCCGCGCCCTGCTGAGTTGCTGGCCCTATCTCCACCGAGGCCACTCTGAGCCGCTACGGCCCCTGCTGAGTCGCCGCTCCTGAGCCGACCTACCACTCCTCCTTTGTGGCACCATAAGCCGCCGGTCTCTACCATGACTGCACTATTAAATCGCCTTTGCTGTGGGCGGTCTCACCTTAGCCGTAAGCCGGCTTGGGCCCTCCATCGCCACTGCCCCGTCCAAGTGGCCGCAATCCGCTGGTGTTTGCCGCCGGCTTGAACCGGCCTTGTTACCATGAATCGTCGCCGCTAAATCACCTGCTGTTTCTGAGTGGCCACTCGAGTGCTGCCTCCGCCAAGAGCTGCCCAGAACAGTCGCCGTCGTTGTCGTGGCTCAATTTGCCTACCATGATGCCGGTTCTCCTCGCCGTCTCCACCTCTGTCGCTGTCGCATTGGGCCACTGACCTCCCCTGCTGAGTCATTGTATATGTGCTTCACTGCCTCCGATGAACCGCCGAGGCCGTGGCTCGCTGCGGCCAAGATGGAGTAGTAGCATGTATTCTGCTACAATCAGACAAAGTGGAGGGTTGCATGGAACCTTCTATTATGACTGAACAGAGCATTGATTTATTTGGGAACAGTTGAAGTGCTGCGACAGTACTCTCACGCAACGCGAAGGCACAAGTTTGTGCTCCTTACAGCTACTACAGCTTCTGGAATTTGCTACATCTAATGACATCCGCCAGGCACCGGGTTACTGACGGTTGACAGACACACCTGGGGGCTATACCTTTGTTTGCTGGTATGCTTGGGACTCAACTCGTTGTGATCCAGCCTGCTCTAAACACGTTGGCACGTTGAAGCATATTTTTAAGTGTCCTCTTTATCCGACATAAAATCAGGTGCTATTTTTCCAATGTTTTTCATCATATATGTTAATTCATCTGGTAAAATTACTTGGGTCTGTATATTTTGTATGCAGGACAATTGTTTATTAAAAAAGGTGGTGCCATTTTGTGCCTATGGAGTGTGCGTTAGCATCATCATGCACTGGCGTCTGCACCCGCTTACTGTTGAACGGGAGTGCGCAAGCCACCACCCGTGCGGCATGATCTACGTCAACTGGTTGGGACCGCATCCGTGATCGACTTGCCTGTCCACGTGGCTTACCGCACCAACGATTGACTCGCCCGTCCATGCTGGCTTACAATGCCGCGCCCAGCGCATCTGTATGCTCCCGCGGCCGACTCGGCCATGGTTGAATTCAGCTTCACCATGGTGATCATCAACTCCGCGGTGGATAATTTTTGGCCTAACATCTCAGGTGAAATCCATCTAGTATATTTTTATATTATATATTGCTTTCTTTAAAAGAGCAATTACTTCGGCTTGCAAACTTATCTAATGCAGGACCCTAAACCGCCATATTGGTACAAATTTAATGGTCGTCAGAAAATTTCCGGTTTAGAAAGAAGGATTCCGGTTTAAAATCCGGCTCAAGGGAAAGCTATCTCCCACAAAGCTTTGAAGCTCTTAGTATCTGGTTTAACAGTTTCCGGTTCAAAAAGAGTAATCTCTCGCAAGTTCGAGTCCTCAGAAAATATTAAAGGGACCAAAGAGAGTCTATTGCAAAAGTACAGCTCAAACATAGGTGCCCCTGGAGCACAGTCCACTATATCATTTGGAGGCTTCCTGTTCAAACATAGGTGTATTCATCAAAGAGAACATAGCATTACTACCCTCTTGATCCGGCTATCAAGCCAATATTATCATAAGAGCACAGCTCTGGTTACTTCGGTGATCCGGCTATCGAGCCAATATTATCATAAGGAGCCAAAGAGAGTCTGCTGCACAGCACAGCTCAAACATGGGTATCCCTTGAGCACAGCTCACAATATCACTTGGGGGCTATGTTCGAACCATAGTCACACCTCTTGATAGGCTTAAAGCCACCAGGGAAATCACTTGGGGGCTCTGGTCGTATCCGAACCATAGCTTATACCCTCTTGATCAGCATAAGGGCGCCAGGGAAATCACTTGGGGGCTTGGTCGTATCTGAACCATAGCTACACCTCTTGATAGGTATGAGGCCACCAGGGAAATCACTTGGGGGCTATGGGTTCAAACCATAGTTACACCTCTTGACCAGCATAAGGGCACCAGGGAAATCACTTGGGGGCTTGGTCGTATTCGAACCATAGCTACACCTCTTGATCGGCGCAATGCCATAATTATAACTACATGAGGGCTCTGGTCGTATCTGAACCATAGCTTAAACCCTCTTGATCATACATATACATCATCATATATTACATCATACATCATCATTACATCATCATAGCATGTATCATATGTGAATGGATATACCGGCTTATATGGCAGGAATCGGTTTTCAAACCAGGTTATACTTATTCAAATCTTTAATAGCTAACACGGCTGGATTTTTTATTATGGTTATCAATAACCAATATTATGACTGAGGTTTTCAAAGTCGCTTTAGTGCAATCCTTGTCTTATTTTATCAATGGATATGATTTATTATACAATGGAAGGAATAGGCCCGAGTCGCTGCAGGCTTACGACCCGGCACTTGGGGGCTACATTATTCAAGTTGGGATTACATAAAATACACAAGTCTCATGTCACTGCAAGCATGCACCATGAAACTTTGGGGCTAATGCAAAGTCATTGTTTGCTCACTTATTGAAGACCCGACTCATCACATCGTAATGAGCCGGCCCTTGGGGGCTACCAATTGCACCTGTCAACAAATCAAGGTACACAAATTTTCATCTATTATTGAAGGATCCACTGCTCAGTTGGTAAAGCACACGCTCTCAACCTTGTGGACGTGGGTTCAAGCCCCATGATGGGGGTTACATCATATAATGTTATTCTCAATGAAGTATATATAAAGTCCCAGCTCAATATTATCTTACTGGGCCGACCCTTGGGGGCCACACATTGCTCCTCAAGTTTACATGATCATATTTATAAAGTCGCTCCTCATTATTGCATAATAACCCGGCCCTTGGGGGCTACACATTGCTGCTCAAGTTTACATGATCATATTTACAAAGTCCCTGTTCATTATTGCATAATAACCCGGCCCTTGGGGGCTACACTGGTTGAAGTTTTTATGAGCATAAGGCAATTTCAAGTCCCAGGTTGCTACAAGCATGACAACCCGACACTTGGGGCCTACATATGTGGAATACTCAGTTCTGACTGGTGATTGAGATGAACAACCTGGATTTCTTCAAACTTGTGACATTCATATTGAAGCAAGTCTTAAGTTGTTGCTATGCTACCTTCTTAAAGACTTGGGGGCAACAAGTGATAGGCATATAAGAGGTATATTTTCAAGCTTGATGTTAACTACAATTATGACCCGGTGCCATCAATATTTGTAAACCGGCAATGATAAACCGGCAAGTTTAAGTCTTAAACCGGCAAAGTTCTACATTCTTAAACCGGCAAGGTTCTACATTATTAAACCGGCTGAAGATCAGATGAGTATTTCAAAGGCCAATATTTTTGAGCATTGGGAGCTGAAGTCAAAAGGAGTTATTCTTCACAATATTTCTCTGTGACAAACCAATGTCAGCAAATTGATTATGAAGCTGGCCCATTGACTCAATTTTTTAGAAGAACGAGGTAACAAGGACTTAAGGATGATCAGGATCAGTTTAACATGGATAAATCCAAATTAAACTGGGGGCTATTGTTGGGGATATACCCCACGGTATGATCCGGCCAGAGTTATAACCCGGCTGGGACTTAGGAAACCGGAAGGTGGTAAACCGGCAGGTGTTAAAGCAGGTGGTAAACCGGCAGGTATTAAGGCAGGTGGTAAACCGGTTGGTGTTAAGTCAGATGCTAAACCGGCAGGTTGTTAAACCGGCTAACAGTTAAGACAGACAGGTAAAACATGCAGTTAACCTAGACGGTAAACCGACTGGGTGTTAAACCGGCTGACAGTTAAGACAGGAGTTAAGTCACATGATAACTCAGTAGACATTCTTAAACCGACAGACCATCTTAAACCGGTACCAGTTAACTCCCGGCAGACCATCCTAAACCAGCACCAGTAAACTCCCGGCAGGCAGTGGTAACTGGGTTGCCAGGAGTTATGAAGCCCGAGACGTTATGAAGCCCAATATGTTAGGAAGCCCAAGAAGAGAAGTCATAATAGTTAAGTCTTAAGTCTGAGTTGGACTCTACATGTAACCCGCCCCTTCAACATATATAAGGAGGGGCAGGGCTCCCCAAAGGGGGACAAGTAACAGGAAACAATCTTAAAGGGTTAGGGTTAACTGGGAGAGCCGGTTTACGGTGACTTCATCATGATCATAATGAGAGATAGCCTCAAACAGCACGTAGGGTTGTTACCGGATGATGTTTCCCGGGGCCCGAAGCTGTCTAAATCTTTGTCTGGTGTTGCGTCTCTTAATTCCGCTCAACCCCTCTCAAGCTACCACATAGATGCGTTGGCCTCACGACTAAGTCCTCACACTAGGACATCTATCGTGACGATTCTACGACAATACCGATACCCCCTCCCCCTTCCCAAACCAGAACATGTTGAGTTGCCATGGAATAGCTTTCACCACCTACTGCATGGTGGGGATTTGGCAAACAAAAACTACCGTAGAAAAGTTCGTGAATAGTATACCTCCCCTCAAAAATCACTTAATCCACACCCTTCCTCGCCTCTACATTCTCAAAATCTTGAAAGAGCAGAAAGAAAGGTAATACACATTCAAATCTTGTATACATAACATAATCATATAATTTTTCATGCAAAAAATTCTAAACTATTCACTAATGTTATGGAATGTAATTTAGTGAAACATGATGTCGGGGGTGCTGATCCCACGGACACCTATGGGACCACGGCGGACCGAGGCCCCTTTCGGTTCGGCAGGGGGGCGGAGAGTGCACGAAGAGCAGATCGAGGCGAAGCGCACGAGCAACGCGATCAGTTTACCCAGGTTCGGGCCGCACGGATGCGTAAAACCCTACTCCTGCTTTGTGGTTGTATTGAGTTCTTGCTCGGGAGCGCTGATTGCTACAGTACACACCAGCAGCTAGCCAGACCGAGTGTGAGAGAGAATCGTCCCCCTTCTACGTTGCGCATGGGCCTCCTTTTATATGTCAAAGGGGTCACCGACAGGTGGCAACATAGACGAGGGTAAAAAAGGAAAAGACGTGGTGGTTAGCACCTCCGCCTACTACAGTGTATCATACCTAACCTAAACGGCAGGGGACAAAGGCATTAAATGCTTGTCTGCGTCGCCTAGACGGTGCAGAAAGGGACCGCCAGGGACGCCACTGCTTGCCACGATGGCTATCTTGTTAGCGCCGCTCGCCACCGTGTACCTCTGGCTGCACAGCCTTCCGCCACGTACGCCTGGAAGGGTCCCAGAGCGACACGTTGGTGGATGTGCTGGAGCGCAGGTACAGGATGGAAGCTTGCCGCGGCAAGCGCCTTGCCGCAATTATTATCTTGTCGCGTCCAGGAGCTTGTCGCTCACTGCGTCTTGCCGGGACACATGGTGCGCTGCGGCAAGTTCCTTGAGATGCCTTGGTTGGCCTCCCCGGCAAGCTCCTCTTGCCAGGGTCTTGTCTCCTTCCCGGCAAGCTCCTCTTGCCGGGGCCTTATCTCCTTGGTTTGGATACTTTGTTCTTGACTGGCTCCAAAGGAACCACGGAGGATCTTGGCGGTCGCCCAGCAAGCCTTGCCGCGGGATGATGCGACTGCTCGTGCACAAGTTCGGGATACTAAGGTACCCCTACTTTAGTACACCGATAGGAGCCCCCGGGCCTGGGCCATACACGGTGCCGAGCGCTGTTGGGCCAGGCCCAAAACAGGGCACGGGCACGCGCGGCCTAGGTTACGCCGTATCTCACTCCGCATCCACCGCGCCCTCCCCGCACGGCACGCGTCGAATGCGGCATCGTTGGAGAGATCGTGGGTGATTGCTTTATTTGGAAAGGCGGAACGTCCGCCCACTCCCCCTTTATAAGCAAGGGGAGGCAGGGGTGGTGCGCCGACTCGCCCCCTTTCTGTTCCAATCTTGAAAACCTCCGCCCCGCCTCCGTCTTCCAAAGCAAACAGAGCGCAATGCCCTGCCCCCCACATTGCCACCAGCACCACCAACGCCGTCGACCTCCTCCACCGCTTCCGCCATGGCATCGAAAGCCGACACGGGGAAAGCCGTGAAGTCGTCCGAGGCGCAGTGGCTTGCGGCGCTGCGGAAGGAGCGAGCCATCTCCCCCCCCCCCCAAGCTCGCCGTGAAGGAGCTGAGGGAGTACTACTACCTTTTCTGGTCGACGGAGACGCGAGCTCACCCGAGCACCAAGGTACTCCCAGTTGCTGCTCACAAGACTGCTCCGCAAGGATATCCCTTTTTCGCTGTCTTCTTCTACTGCGGGCTCTGCCCGCCCTTCTCCGAATTCTTCTGTGATATCATGAATACCTATGGCCTCTGCCTCCTTGACTTCACTCCCAATGCCGTCCTCACCATGGCAGTTTTCGCACATCTTTGCGAAAACTTTGTCGGAGTCCACCCAAATGTAGCCCTTTCCGCCATTTCTTCATTCCCCGGGTAGAGAGAGGAGAGCCCTTGTCCGGCGGCAAGTGGGAGGAGTGGAGGGCAGATTGGTGCTGGATTGTCGAGGAGAGCCCGCAGCCATTCACCGTCCGGCGCCAAGCGGCAGCAGTACGCGGCAGCGACTAGAGTGACGTGGCCCCGGAAGACAGCAGGCTGAGGATTGCCGTCACCAGGATCCAACGCCTTAGGCTTGCCGGACTCACCGTAGGTGCCGTTGGCGCAGACTTCCTTCGCCGCCGCATCGCCCCCCTGCAAGAACGGAGGAGGCCTGCTTGGGATTTTAAGAACGCGACAGACATCATGAGGCTGCGCCCGGGGCTCAACTATAATTTCACTGTCTTGGAGCTCAACGCAATGCTGCAGGAGCTCTTCAAGTATGATCCTGACCACCCAGAAGCCTTTAGGTTGCCGCAGGGCGTCGTCCCGCTATGCAACAATTCTGCGCTCGACCGCATCAGGGCAATGATGCCGCTATGCGATTCGCACGGAATCATGCCAACTTGGCAGGAGCCCGAAGACGATGTCATGCAGCAGTTCTTCGACAACTTGGTGGAAGTGCCAATCCGCGCCGACGAGAAGGACGGCCTCACCCGCGACACCACCGAGGCGGAGTTGAAGCGCATCGCCACCAGGTTAGAAGAGGCGGCGGCAGCCGCTGCGGCGGGCGAGTTTGGCTTTACCTTGGAGGAGGCAGCGGCAGCAGAGGCGGCAAACCGTGCCGAGCAAGAAGATCTTGCCGGCAAGAAAGATCTTGCCGGCAAGAAGGACGTTGCCGGGCGTGATGCCGACCCGAGCGAGGCTGCCGGGCATGACGCCAAACCGAGCGGGCCTGCCGAGGATGCGAGCGGCTCGTTGGAGATCGGCTCCTCTTCCACTCCGTCCTCAGACAGCACGCAGCTAGCAGCGCCTCCGTCTTCACCAAGAAGGCGTCTCCGCAAGGCCGGGGATGCAGCGAGGCGGCAGGCGAGCCGACAGTCGCCGCGCCGTGCGACATGCTCCACCGCGGCAAGCACTGTTGCCGCGGGAGCGCCCCACGCTGCCGCAACAACTGGAGCGGGGTCTTCTCGGACTGCTGCCTCCGCTCCCGCCAAGCAGCCAAGGGAGCCTACTCCTCCACCTTCCCGCGTTGGACGCAAGCTGGACTTCGACTTCTCCGCGTTCAGCTCCGACGAGGAAGAAGAAGAAGAGTAAGTTTCTCTTATTGTACTTGTTGTTCTTCGATTTTTGCTGTTTTTGTCTTGTCTTGTTTCTCACTTGCCTTTCTCTGAATCTGTTCCTTTTCAGGACTCTAGCTCAGAGGGCAACAAAGAGAGCCAAGGCCCCGGTGATTGTCATCGAGGACGAGCCCACCGCGTCGGCAGGGGACGCGCCCGAGACAACCTCGCCGGACCCGGCAACTTCTCTCCAGAGCAGCCCCCAGCGTAGGTATCTTCTCTTGCTTTCCGCTGTCGAGCGCGCATGGAAATTCTTTGCTTAGCTGATATCCAACTGTTGAATTGTACAGGAGCAGAGCAGCCTCAACAGGAGCGCCCGGAGGCCGCCCCCGAAGCGCCACGGGAAAGTCCTCCGGTAGGGGGGAGGTCTCCGGCAAGGGAGAGCCCTCCGGCAAGGGAGGAGGCTCCGGCAAGGGAGGAGCCCCCGGCAAGGGAGGAGGCTCCGGCAAGGGAGGAATCTCCGGCAAGGGACTGCGTCAGCGACCCCCCGGCGACAGAGACCACAGCTGCAGACCCTGGCACAGGTAACTTCCTTGCTTCAAAACTCCCCTTGGCTTCTTCATCTTCTTGATCTTTCTCTTGGATTTTCGTTTAATTCTTCTCCCCCTTCCGGCTGTCAGATCCATCCGCTGGAGAGCCGATGGAGACTGAAGTCGCCGCCGACGAGGCTATTGCTGCTGAGGAAGCAGCCGGCGCCGGCGAGCCCGCCGCCGAAGAGGCCGCCAGGGCAGCCGCCGCAGAAGCAGGCGGTGAGTCCGGCGGTCGTACTGACGACCCGGAGGCCGCAGGAGCGCCAGGCGCTGCTCCGACCGCCGCCCCCTCCGCCGCTGCCGCCGCGCCAGGCCCCGAAGAGCCCCAGCCCGTCGTATACTTGAAGGCCGACGACGATATCTTCATCAACCTTCCCTGGACGTCAAGCTCCAGGGCTCCGGTCGAAGGAGAAAGCCTTGACGGAGAGTTGCTTGCCTCCGCCGGGCTGAAACTGGTCGACGCGCCAAGCAGGAGCAGCAGTGAACCCGAAGTGGAGCGTCTGCTGCGGAAGCTGGTGGCGCTCTACCGCGCCCGGCAAGCCAAGCTGGAGTCCCGCGAAGCGCTCGTCGCGAAGGCCGGGGCTGATATCGAGAAGCGCGCGGAGGAGCTCCGGGGTGCCAATCAGGAAGCTCTCCGCTCCCTGGCAAAGGAGCGGGAGCAACTTGCCGAAGCGCAGCAGGCCTTCCTCCTCGAGAGGGCCGATGTCGAAGAGCGCCAACGTCTTGCCGCGGAGAAGTTGTCTTCGCAGGAGGGTGACTTGGCGCAGCGGAAGGTCAACCTCGACAGCCACGAGGAGGAGCTTGCCGCGCGCGAGCGGGCAGTCGGCGGGGCCCTCAAAGAAGCCGAAGACGCCGCCGCAGCTACCGAGGCCGCCAAGAACGAGCTGGAGCTGAAGGTGGTGCAGCTGGAGGCGAGTCTTAAGGCGAACGGCGACGAGCTTGCCACTCTCAAGCTTGAGCGAGAGAAGGACGCCAACAGCTACTCGGAGCTGCAGGCCCATCTTGCCGAGAAGGGCAAGGAACTTGATGCCGCCAAGAATTCCAACGCTGATCTCAAAGTGAAGCTGGCGGCTCTGATGAAATCTCTGGACGGCGCCAAGGAGCAGGAGACGGCCCTGAAGGAGGAAGTCGAGGCCGGCAAGGTGCTGCTGGCGAGTGCTGCTGCCGCCCAGAAGACCTTGTCGGAGAATGTGGAGCACTGGACGGAGGGTCTGGTGAACGTCGCCGCCGACATCGACAAGGAGTTGGCGCAGCTGGGGATGGTGGATCTCGGGTACCCATCCGACGAGAACCTCCAACCCAGTGCCAAGCTCACCTTGTTCTTCAAGGGCGTGGCGACGGCACTCCGGCGACTCCGGGAAGGGATCCCGAAGAAGCTTGCCGACGAGTCGTGCATGATCTGCGCGGGAGCTCTTCAGAAGGTGGTGATGAAGGTGGCCTTCCGCAACCCAGGCCTCCGCCTCACCAACGTCCTCCGAAGCTTGCCGCCAGATGCTGATCTAGAGGAGCTCAACGCCCTTGTCGCACCTATTGTGGACAGGGTGAGCGGAATCAAGAGGGTCAAGGGTGACCGCGTAGCCTAGGCCATCCATCTTCTTCTTTCCTTGTCGCTGTTAATCATGTTATGAAAAACAGTCTGTTAGAGCTGCGACAAGTTATTTTGTAATATACTCTATCCTGGGTAGTAATGACTATGTTATTTCCTTTACTTGATTCCTTCCTTTGTATGTTTTTACCCTACGCCTTTTAGGGAACTTGCCGGCGCAAGCACCTTTGCCGCGAGCGCTGAGTGCGGAACGTCAGCAGCCTGCTGGCGGTGCCATAGCCGACAAGAAACCTTGTCGCAGCTAGTCGCAGCTCACTTAAGTTGTTGAGCGGACTCGAAACAACAGTAAGGGCGCAACTAGCTACGAGTTGGTTCCTCCGCGCACAGGTTTTCCATACAAAGCACGGTCGTTCAAGGAAAGTAACTTAAAAATAAAAAAAAATTGATTGCTCAAACTTTGGCGACTTATCTTTTCTGTTACTTGCTTCCCGGCAAGGCGAAACTTTCTTGAACGATGCCTGGTCCACACCATATCTTCTCCTCCCCCCCGGCAAACTTGTGGGCGAGGGACCCTTCCTTTCCTTGAGAGAAAAAAAGAGAGGAGAAAATAAAGTTATGGAGCCTTATGGCTCGTTGTTGCTTACCGGAGGTAAGTGCTGCACAAAATGTCAGATAGCACATGCAAATAATAATAAAAGGCATGAAATCGACAAGGTGTGGTGAGCACATAAGCTTTATGCACGGGATCTGCGCCCGGCTTTGTACAAAGGATTACATGCGGCAGCGGCAAGACTTGTACAAAAGGTGGTTGCGCCCTATGGGTAAAACTTGCGAAGATGCTCAATATTCTAGGAGTTGCTCACTGGTACGCCATCTTCGGTCTCAAGGCAGACAGCGCCAGGCCTAGTGACTTGTTTCACCCGGTAAGGGCCTTCCCACTTCAGCGTCAACTTGTTGGAATTCTTGGCGGACTGAACGCGCCGAAGAACAAGGTTGCCTTCCTCGAGACTTCTGGCGTTAACTTTGCGGCTATGGTAGCAGCGCAAAGCTTGCTGGTAGCGAGCAGCTCGTACAGCAGCCTGAAGACGGTCTTCCTCAAGGAGCAGCGCGTCGTCTTCGTCCTCATCCTTGTCGCGGCCGCGGGGAGGTCTGTCTCCTTGCCGCTGCTTGGCCTTGCCGCGGCGTCCTCCCCGGCCAGCGCGCTTCTTACCGGCCTCTCCACCGCCTCCTTGGGCCCTCTCCTTGTCGCGGCGCTCATACTCAGCTTTTTGTTGCTAGACAAGCTGCTCGACCTTCTTGCAGCTCTGGAGGTCATGGCCCTTGGTGCGGTGGATCTTGCAGTACTGCTTGTCGGAGCCTTCCTGCTTGTCGGCGGCCGCCACAGCCTGACAGTTGGTGCATGTAGCAATTTCCTTGCCGGAGCTACCAATTTTGGTTTGCTTGGCGCCACCGTCGTTGCCGGACTGCTCACGACTAGTATTTCTTTGCCTTTCTTCTTCCTGTTGCGCCGCCGGTTTTTCTTTGCCGGGGCAGCATCCTCGCTGTCAGATCCTCCTGCTCCTGTAGTCTCTCCGGGGAGTTTCCTCCCTTCCTCAGCGCGTGCGCACTTGTCGGCCAGGGCATATAGCTCACTGACGTCTCTGATCCTGCTCATCGCCATCTCCTCCCGCATCCTGCGATTACGCACGTTCTGATGGAACGCGCTAATAACCGCGGCAGGGTGGATATCTGGGATGTTGCGCTGTACACGGCTGAATCTCTGGATATACTTGCGCAGGGGCTCTCCTTCCTTCTGGGCGAGCAGGTGAAGGTCACTCTGTTGGC
Source organism: Triticum monococcum (assembly GCA_034509565.1). Lineage (NCBI taxonomy): Eukaryota > Viridiplantae > Streptophyta > Magnoliopsida > Poales > Poaceae > Triticum > Triticum monococcum. The sequence goes on along the minus strand of CM067843.1, from coordinate 743,140,480 downwards.
CATGAGGTTTGTGGCCGCCTGTAAAGGCGCCGACAAACTGATGGCACAAGTCCGCCCAAGAGGATATGGAGTTATCCGGCAAGTGCATGAGCCAGGACCTGACGTCGGGCTTGAGCACCAGCGGGAAGTAGTTGGCAAGGACCTTGTCGTCTCGCCCCCCCGGCAGCTTGCACCGCAATGGTGTAGATGCTGAGGAACTCTGACGGGTGCGACGAGCCGTCGTACTTCTCCGGTACGTCTGGCTTGAAGTTCTTCTGGCTGGGCCAGTGGACTTGCCGCAGCTCGCGGGTAAACGCAGGGAAACCTACCGCGTACGGCAAGTCGCCTGGTTCCCCTGGCGCATGCATATCGACAGAGGGCCCAGCGCGCAGGTCTGATTGACGCCGCGCTTCTCTTCGGCACTCGATGCGTGTTCAAGCGTCTTCTTGCTGTCGTTCATGAAGAACTTGGCGCTGATCGCGACGAGCTCGCGGATCTGATGACGCGGTGGAGTCGCTGTCGTGGTGGATCCGACGAGTCGGCGATCTTGGCCTTCGAGGCGGAGAGTGCATAGTGGTTGCACCCTCCGCGGTCTTGTCGCCACCGGCTCGCGCCTGACTGACTTGCCACGGCTGCGATGCGCTCGGTTGCCGTGGGTTGTCGCCGTTGGCGAAGCCAATGAGGCTCTGGATAGTGGCCCTCCAGTCATCAATCTTCTCTGGCGCTGGAGGGTAATCTAGGAGCAGTTGAGCTCGTGCCAAAGCTTCTGCCGGAGTGGCGGGCGGCGGCGGTGAACGGCGCGATGAACGGGATATGCTTGGACTTCTAACTACATTAGAAGGAGCAGTATCTCGTCCAGGCGACCGTGCCCCACTCGCGCCAGCACGTTGGCCTGCATGCTGGTCTTGAGCACTCCGGGATCCGCCAGCTTGATCTTGGCCCAGCAAACGTATGGTACCGTGAGTACCATGACGCTGCTGGTCCCGCGCCTCCTGAGATGGGCGCGGTGCGTGTACGGGCGCCGAGGTCTTGCAGTGCGCTCGGTCGTTGTGGGAGCCGACTGTGCCACCGATGTGCAGCGCAGTCTTGTCCTTGGACCTGGCAGCACCATGAGCCTCCTCGTCGGTGCCCGTTCTCCTGCCGGCGTCTACTCCACCAGCCGTTCGCTCTTGCGGTGGTGGGCTCGGCGCAGACGGAGCAGCTGCCTCCGAAGCCTTCTTCTTCGGCGGCATGTTGATGAAGATGATGAAGATTCGGCTCGTGCGAACGCCGGATCAGATTCACACAGCCTCGACGCCCCCTACCTGGCGTGCCAAAGATGTCGGGGGTGCTGATCCCACGGACACCTATGGGACCACGGTGGACCGAGGCCCCTTTCGGTTCGGCAGGGGGGCGGAGTGTGCACGAAGAGCAGATCGAGGCGAAGCGCACGAGCAACGCGATCAGTTTACCCAGGTTCGGGCCGCACGGATGTGTAAAACCCTACACCTGCTTTGTGGTTGTATTGAGTTCTTGCTCGGGAGCGCTGATTGCTACAGTACACACCAGCAGCTAGCCAGACCGAGTGTGAGAGAGAATCGTCCCCCTTCTACGTTGCGCATGGGCCTCCTTTTATATGTCAAAGGGGTCACCGACAGGTGGCAACATAGACGAGTGTAAAAAAGGAAAAGACGTGGTGGTTAGCACCGCCGCCTACTACAGGGTATCATACCTAACCTAAGCGGCAGGGGACAAAGGCATTAAATGCCTGTCTGCGTCGCCTAGACGGTGCAGAAAGGGACCGCCAGGGACGCCACTGCTTGCCACGATGGCTATCTTGTCAGCGCCGCTCGCCATCGTGTACCTCTGGCTGCACAGCCTTCCGCCACGTACGCCTGCAAGGGTCCCAGAGCGACACGTTGGTGGATGTGCTGGAGCGCAGGTACAGGATGGAAGCTTGCCGCGGCAAGCGCCTTGCCGCGGTTATTATCTTGTCGCGTCCAGGAGCTTGTCGCTCACTGGGTCTTGCCGGGACACATGGTGTGCTGCGGCAAGTTCCTTGAGATGCCTTGGTTGGCCTCCCCGGCAAGCTCCTCTTGCCGGGGTCTTGTCTCCTTCCCGGCAAGCTCCTCTTGCCGGGGCCTTGTCTCCTTGGTTTGGATACTTTGTTCTTGAATGGCTCCAAAGGAACCACGGAGGATCTTGGCGGTCGCCCGGCAAGCCTTGCCGCGGGATGCTGCGACTGCCCGTGCACAAGTTCGGGATACTAAGGTACCCCTACTTTATTACACCGACACATGAATAACATATCCAAACCATCACACACGAAAAAGGTGGGCACATAGATGCAAACAAATTCTTAGGAAGGTAAATACACTTTAATATCCCTACAAAATTTGTCATATCGTAGGGCACTAAACAAGTGAAAATATCATCTTTATGGTAGTTCTTTATGCACGCCCCTGGTCTAAAAATCCAAAATAAGTACCACCTTGACATGTGTTGCTGCAAATTGAGGCCACCCATGGTTAAATACAAGCTCACCTGCAAATCTCTAAAACTCCACAAACCATGAGCACCTTTTGCATGTCTTCAGATTGAAAGACCTGGGAATTGGGCCCTTGATCAATGTCTTTAACCCTCTTGGGATGACATGCATGTAGAGGTCATCCTCGTCCATCAACACACATAACTGTGATGGACGAAATTCATCTACAAAGTGGTCGATCCTTGGAGGTTGGCATCTCCCTCTTGTTATCGCCACTTGCCCGCCCGGCGCCATCGTCACTTCTACATCACTTTTTGCCTCTTGATGATCCTAGAAGAAAGAAGACTAAATTTGTTCATGTCATCCAAATCATCGGCATATGTCGCTAACATAGAAATTAAGGGTGAATCATAAAGCATAGGTAACATGGGGAACCCAACATGTAACTTTACTAGATGCATGTTTTTAAATGTGCACAAATGTGATAAGCGTCATCTAACCAAGAACTCACAATCTGTGTGCCCAAACTCAAATATGTAATTAATATCATTTCACAAACCTTGATTTATCATCGTTTTGTTAAAATAGCACAAACAGAACATGTTTGCACAACTAACGATGTTGGCAGCTAGTTACTTTTGTATAATGTGAATGAAAGCATGTTATCCTACCGAGTTGAGTAGACACAAGTTGGTATTTTTCAAGACTAGTTGGAAACATAGGATGTGTGTTCAACATAATAGGCACATTTGATAAAAAACATAACATATTACCTAGTAAGAAAAAAATATCAACACCCATAAAATTGACGTAAAATAGGTAGTAAATTTTAAAGCATAACCTCACAGTGTTGGTGGGTGAAACAAACTTTTTGTTGTGGAAACATAATGGGATGCACCAAGATATTTGTAGGAACCAACAGGAAAACAAGAGAAAACTGATGAACATGACAAGCACATGGCAAAACCTATAAACAAAGCTGGTAAAAGACTAAAGGAGTAAGTGATAATATAGCTACACAATCGATAACATGACCAATTCCATGACTTAAAAGACTTATCAATGTGGGAACTTTGTAATAATAATCATGAAAACTACTCCCTCTATGAAGGAATATAGGAGCGTTTAGATCACTACTTTAGTGATCTAAATGATGTCATATTTCTTTACAAAGGGAGTACAATTCAATCTACAGGAGAATGCATGTTAAAGAAAAGCACGTGGTGGCTAATTACAACCTACCAACACAAATGATGAAATCATCACAATGATTGGCAATCACATCACCCCGAGATGGAAAAGTGTATTACCTACAAACAAAACTATGCATCAAATCCCTAAGCATGTACTATGCATGCTAGACGACAAACATATCAGACGATGAAACGATGAAGCACACATAAAAATGAATGGTGTGTAATCAACTAGGAAACCTAGCCCCATAGTTCAAAAAACAAAATTCCAATGCACCAAAAGGAGCAAGAAAGGAATAAACAAATATAAAACACCAAATGCACTGCAAAACAATTTTGGATATCTAGCCAGTAACTCCCACAAAAATAACATGGGAATAACAACAAATTCCACCCACCTCCTATCCTCAATTCGTCCCGCTAGAAGAAACCATCAAGAAAGATTCCCCTTCCTCAAAGAACTATCCCTCGTATGCACGAATAGTTGAACCAATTTCATGTTGTTCAACTGCGCGTGTGTGTTGTCGAGATGCATCAACTCCCACCACCATGTCTCGCCTTAGGCTCCAAATGACCAAACATAAGTCCAACATCTATATCACTTGATCCCCACTCGCTCACAAAAAATCTGGCAAAAACCCAACATCGTGCAAACCATAGCCTTCCTCGAATGGCCCTAACCCCAGAAGACTAGCATCAGTATCCCTTGTGGAGAAATCTCATCTCCAAAACACAAGCGTGTTCCATGTCCTCAAATCTTCATATACACATTCGAGTCTATACGCACCACACCACACAACCCCCCCCCCCCACCCCCACCACCAAATTGTCTATAATAGGAAGGAAAGCATATCATCATGTTGAGTTGACTAGACACAAGTTGGTATTTTCAAGACTAGTAGGGAAGATAGGCAGTGTGCTCAACATACTAGGCACATTTGGTAAAAACATAACATATTCAGTAAGAAAAAAATCATCACCCATAAAAAATGGTGGCAAAATTTTAAGCATAACCTAACAATGCTAGACTACTAATAGATCAAATAAAGCAACAATGAAGCACACATAAAAATGAATTGCATATAATCAACCAGGAAACCTTGCCCCATAATTCAAAAAACAAAATTGACAACCACCAAAGGAAGAAACCTATATCATCAAACATCAAGTGCACGGCAAAACAAATCTCCCATTCCAGCCAGTAACTCCCATATCAACAACAATAAGAAGAACAACAAATCCCACTAGCTCCTCTCCTCAATTCATCCAGCTAGAAGAAACTGTCAGGGAAGATTCCAGCTCCTCCAAGAAATGTCACTTGAATCCACAAACAGTTGAACCAATTGCATGTTATTCAATTGTGTGTGTATTGTCAACATGCATCAACTCCCCACCACCTTGCCCCCTTACGATCCAAATGACCGAACATAAATCCAACCTCTCTATCACTTGATCCCCCGCTTGCGCGCAAAAAGTCCGCCACAAACTCAATATTGTGCAAACTGTAGGATTCCTCGAATGGCCCTAAACCCTACAAGCCTAGCATCCCCATCCCTTGAGGATCAATCTCTCCTCCAAAACACAAGTATGACCCATGTCCTAAAATTTGCATCTACAATTTTGAGTCCAGATGCGCCACACCAGACAAGTCCCCCCCCCCTACACACACAAATTTGTATAATAGGAAGGAAAGCATATTATCCTGTTGAGTTGACTCTACAAAAGTTGGTTAGTCAAGACTTGCCGGGAAGATAGGAGGTGTGCTCAACATAATAGGCACATTTGGTAAAGATGTAACATATTGTCTAGTAAGTAAAAATATCATCACCACTAAAAAATACAAATATGTCATAAATTTCAGCATAACCTCACAATGTTGGTGAGTGAAACAAATAATTTTTGTTGTGGCAACCTAATGGGATACGCCATGCAATTTGTAGGGCCAACAAGCATTGAAGAGAAAAAATGGATGAACACTACACGCACATGGCTAAAACTATAAGCATAGATGCTAAAGTACTAAAGGAGTAATTGATATATAGCGACACAATCCATAACATCACAATGTCCATTAACAATGTGGCAACTTCATAATAATAATCATGACAATTAGAATACAATCTACAGTAGCACGGGTGTTAAAGAAAAGTACATGGTTAATGATAACAAGCTATCAACACAAATGGTGAAATCATCACAACGACTGCCAACCACATCGCCTTGAGATGGAAAAGTGTATTATCAACAAACAAAATCGTGCATTGAATCCCTAAGCATGTATGTATGTGCGTAAAATATCTACACCTTGAACAGGGACTCTCCCTTGAGCTTAAAGACCAACATGTCATTTTCCTTGCCACAAACCATTAGCACCTTTCGCATGTCTTCAGCTTGAAAGACCTGGGGATCGGACCCTTGATTAGCGTCTTTAACCCTCTTAGGATGTCTTGCATGTAGAAGTCATCGTCGTCCATCAACACACATAACTGTGATGGATGAAATTCATCTACAAAGTGACCAGTCCTTGGAGGTTGGCATCTCCCTCTTGTCATCCCCACTTGCCTGCTCGACGCCATCGTCACATCTACATCACTCTTTGCCTCTTGATGATCCTAGAAGAAAGAAGACTAAATTTGTTCATGTCATCCAATTGTCGGCATATGTCGCTAACATAGAAATTAAGGGTGAATCATAAAGCAGAGGTAACGTGGGGAACCCAACATGTAACTTTACTAGATGCACATTTTTAAATGTGCACATATGTGATAAGCGTCATCTGACAAAGAACTCACAATCTGTGTGCCCAAACTCAAATATTTAATCAATATCGGTGCACAAAACTTTATTTATCATCGTTTTGTTAAAATGGCACAAACAGAACATGTTTGCACAAGTATTGACGTTGGCAGCTAGTTACTTTTGTATAATGTGAATGAACGCATGTTATCCTAGTGATTAGAGTAGACACAAGTTGGTATTTTCAAGACTAGCTACAAACATATGAGGTGTGCTCAACAAAATAGGCACATTTGATAAAAAACCAAAACATATTATCTAGTAAGAAAAAATATCAAACCATAAAATTGACATAAAATAGGTAGTAAATTTTAAAGCATAACCTCACAGTATTGGTGGGTGAAACAAAAAAAATGTGGAAACATAATGGGATGCACCATGGTATTTGTAGGAACCAATAGGGAAAGAAGAGACAACTCATGAACATGACAGGAACATGGCAAAAACTATAAACATAGATGGTAAAAGACTAACGGAGTAAGTGATAATATAGCTACACAATCGATAACATGACCATTTCCATGACTTAAAAGACTTATCAATGTGGCAACTTCATAATAGTAATCATGAAAATTACTCCCTCTATGAAGGAATATAGGAGCATTTAGATCACTACTTTACTGATCTAAACGCTCTTATATTTCTTTACGACGGGAGTACAATACAATCTACAGCGGCAAGGGTGTTAAAGAAAAGCACATAGTGGCTGATTACAAGCTATCAACACAAATGATGAAATCATCACAACGATTGGCAATCACATCACCCCGAGATGGAAAAATGTATTACCTACAAACAAAACCATGCATCAAATCCCTAAGCATGTACTATGCATGCTAGACTACAAACAGGTCAGACGAAGAAACGATGAAGCACACATAAAAATGAATGGTGTGTAATCAACCAGGAAACATAGCCCCATAATTCAAAAAATAAAATTCCAACGCACCAAAAGAACCAAGAAAGGAATAAAAAAATATAAATCACTCAATGCACTGCAAAACAATTGTCGATATCCAGCCAGTAACTCCCTTAAAAATAACATGAGAATAACAACAAAGCCCACCCACCTCGTGTCCTCAATTCATCCCGCTAGAAGAAACCATCAAGAAAAATTCCACTTCCTCAAAGAACTGGTCCTCGTATGCACGAACAGCTGAACCAATTGCATGTTGTTCAACTGTGCATGTGTGTTGTCGAGATGCATCAACTCCCCACCACCATGTATCCCCTTAGGCTCCAAATGACCTAACATAAATCCAACCTCTCTATCACTTGGTCCCCCACTTGTTCGCAAAAAAAACAGGCAAAAACCCAACATCGTGCAAACCATAGCCTTCCTTGAATGGCCCTAACCCCACAAGCCTAGCATCAATATCCCTTGTGGAGAAATCTCATCTCCAAAACACAACCGCGTCCCATGTCCTGAAATCTTCATATACACATTCGAGTCTATACGCGCCACACCACACAACACCACCCCCACCCCCACCACCAAACTGTCTATAATAGGAAGGAAAGAATATCGTCATGTTGAGTTGACTAGACACAAGTTGGTATTTTAAAGACTAGTAGGGAAGATAGGAAGTGTGCTCAGCATACTAGGCACATTTGGTAAAAACATAACATATTGTCTAGTAAGAAAAAAACCGTCACCCATAAAAAAGGTGGCAAAATTTTAATCATAACCTCACAATGCTAGACTACAAATAGATCAAATAAAGCAATGATGAAGCACACATAAAAATGAATTGTATGTAATCAACCAGGAAACCTTGCCCCATAATTCAAAAAACAAAATTTATTGCGCCAAAACAACCACCAAAGGAAGAAACCAATATCATCAAACATCAAGTGCACGACAAAACAAATCTCGCATTCCAGCCAGTGACTTCCATAACAACAACAATAGGAAGAACAACATATCCCACCCACCTCCTCTCCTCAATTCATCATGCTATAAGAAACCATTAGGGGAGATTACAGCTCCTCCAAGAAATGTCACTTGTATCCACAAATAGTTGACCCAATTGCATGTTGTTCAACTTCATGTGTGTGTTGTCCACATTCATCAAGTGCGCACCACCCTGCCCCCTTAGGATCCAAATGACCAAACATAAATCCAACCTCTCTATTACTTGATCCCCCACTTGCACGCAAAAAGTCCGTCACAAATGCAATGTTGTGCAAACCGTAGCATTCCTCGAATGGCCCTAAACCCTACAAGCCTAGCATCTCCATCCCTTGAGGAGAAATCTTTGCTCCAAAACACAAGTATGTCCTATCTCTAAAATTTGCATTTACACTTTCGAGTCTATATGCGCCACACCAGACAACCCCCCCCCCCCCCCCCACACACACACAAATTTCTATAATAGGAAGGAAAGCATATTATCCTATTGAGTTGACTAGACACAAGTTGGTATTGTTAAGACTAGCAGGGAGATAGGAGGTGTGCTCAACATAATAGGCACATTTGGTAAAAATGTAACATATTGTCTAGTAAGTAAAAAATATCATCACCACTAAAAAATACAAATATGTCGTTAATTTTCAACATAACCTCACAATGTTGGTGAGTCAAACAAACAATTTTTGGTGTGGCAACAGAATGGGATACACCATGCAATTTGTAGGGCCAACAATCATTGAAGAGAAAAAATGGATGAATATTACAAGCACATCGCTAAAACTATAAGCATAGATGCTAAAGTACTAAAGGAGTAGCAGATATATAGCGACACAATCCATAACATGACAATGTCCATTATCAATGTGGAAACTTCATAATAATAATTGTGACAATTAAAATACAAACTATAGTAGCACGGGCGTTAAAGAAAATTACATGGTGAATGATAACAAGCTATCAACACAAATGGTGAAATCATCACAACGACTGGCAATCACATCGCCTCGGGGTGGAAAAGTTTATTATCTACAAAAAAATCATGCATTGAATCCCTAAGCATGTGTGCATGCTAGACTACAAATAATTTAGATAAAAAACGATGAAGGACACATAAAAATGAAAGGTTTGTAATCAACCAGGAAACCTAACCCCATAATTGGAAAAACAAAATTCCAATGCGCCAAAAAGGCCACCAAAGGTAGACACCAATATCAAACACCAAGTGCACTGCAAAAAAATTCTCGCCATCCAGCCAGTAACTCCCATAACAACAATAAAAACAATAACACCAAATCCCACCCACCTCTTCTCCTCAATTCGCACTGCTAGAAGAAACCATTAGGGAAGATTCCACTTCCTCCAAGAAGTGACCCTCATATCCACAAACAGTTGAACCAAATCCATGTTGTTCAACTGTGTGTGTGTGTTCTCTAGATGCATTAACTCCCCACCACCCTACCCACCTTAGCCTCCAAATGACCGAAAATAAATCGAACCTCTCTATCACTTGATCCCGCACTTGCGCGCAAAAAATCCCCCACAAACCCAACATCATGCAAACCATAGCCTTCTTCGAATGGCCCTACCTCCCACAAGCCTAGCATCCTTAGCCTCATCCCTTGAGGAGTAATCTCTGCTCCAAAACACAAGTACGCCCCATGTCCTAAATCTTGCATCTACACATTCTAGTCTATACATGACAAACCACACCCCCCACCAACACACACAAAAAAACTTTAATAGGAAGCAAAGCATATTATCATGTTGAGTTGACTACACACAGTTGGTATTATCAAGACCAGCACAGAAGATAGAAGGTGTCCTCAACATAATAAGAACATTTGGTAAAACCATAATATATTGTCTAGCAATTAAAAATGTCATCACCCATAAAATAAAATAAAAATAGGTGTTAAATTTTTCAGCATAACATCACAATGTTGGTGAGTGAAACTGTCGGTGTACAAAAAGAGGGGTACACTTTTGGTACCCCTATAACTGTGCACGGGCAGTCTGAGCCACGGGCACCACAACACTAAGCAAGGCAAGGGAGGTGAGCCAAGGTAAGGCCGAAGCTCAGGAGAAGCAGAACGACGCCAAGACCAAGACCACAAAGAGCAAAGGGTACGAAGCGGACCCCCCGGCAAGATCCTTGCCGGGAGGCGGTTTTAGCAAACCTGGCAAGACCCTTGCCGTGGCAGCTCGCCCCACACCTACGGAGTAAGTCACCCTTGAGTCCACTGCCCCCATGGGGGCAAGGATTCGGGAGACATCCCCATGGCGGCTTGCAGATCTTTGTGAAGACATTCAAGATCAGATACACCCTTTAGAAGACGATGATCCTTGGCGGGACCCCAGCCAAGGAGGACCACAAGGCCCCCGGCAAGAGCCTTGCCGGGGATGACAGCAGGCGCCACGGCAAGACCCTTGCCGGGGCCCCGGCAAGGCCCTTGCCAAAAACACCCGTAGGGCCACCATCAAGCCCACGACAGTCAAACCTCCACCGCCGTTCACATGCAGCTGCCGACCCAACCAGCTGGGCAGGCACCTGCGTGGCGGCATGCGGATCTTCGTGGAGACCCACCACTGCGCTACCTCAGCTGCCTGCCTGCATACATGGCATCGCGGGCGCCGCTGGCCAGGGCGCGTGTCGACACGAGAGGGAGCGGCGACGGACGAGACAAGGCTTTCCCCGTCCCCGATAAAGCAAGGACACCTGGGCAAGACGCATTAAATGCGCCTTGTCATGTAATGCGAGGGATAAACCTCACATCACTATACCCTTTCCACCTCCTGTGTGCCACTGTGGTCACCCCTTTTTCCTATAAAAGGAGGCCCGAGGCGACCAGGAGGGGGATTCGGCTTTTTGGAGCTCCTCACGCCCCATAGCTAGCTCAAGAACACTGATATACAATCCACCAAAGCAGGAGTAGGGTTTTACGCATCCTCGCGGCCCGAACCTGGATAAACGAACCGTGTGCTATCTGTTTGATTCGCTCTTCTCACGACCCCGCGCCCCGCAACCGTAGTAGGGATTCTTGTGATCCCATAGGTGTCGTTCCCACCGACATCTTTGGCGCGCTAGGTAGGGGGCGCAGTTGTGATAATCGGCTTTAGCAGTTAGTTCGACGCTTCTTCATCGTCATGGCGGCCAAGAAGAAGACGACGGTGGCGGTTGGCCCGTCGGAAGTCGGACATCCCGTCCCGACGCGGGCGAGCAGCGGACCGGTCACAGAAAGGACCCGGGGCGCCGTTCGCGAACACCAACACCATCCCAGCAGCCGGAGTTTGGGAGGTGACGATGTTTGTGCGCCTGGTAACGGGCCGCACGCCGCCAAATCCAAAGACGGAGCCAGGCCCTCCGCGGGTGGCGCGGGGCCTTCCAAGATCGCTGCCACCCCACTCGAAGGCGATGCGAGGGCATCCAAGACTCCCACGCCGGCGCCGACGGCGCGCTCCTCTCAAGCGGCGCGCGATGAACCGCGTAATCACGTCGAAGACCCCGGGCATCGCCGCGGGAAGAGCCCCGAGCGCCACTCCCGGGAGGTAGAAGACCTACCCGCTCGCCGAGGCGCTGGTGAAGATGGCATGCGACCGTGGGGTCGTGATAGAGCTCCTTGTGACATGGTCAGAAGTCGAAGCGCGTCGCGATCCATGCAGGTTTCGCTGCCACCAATGCCAGCAGAAGCCCTGGCGCGCGAGCAGTTGCTCCTCGATTTTCCTCCCACTACGGGGAAACTCGACGAATGGAGAGCCACTATCCGAAGCCTTGTTGCGGTGGCCAACAAAGACGTATCGAGTCTGGTGGAGCCCCCGGGTCGACGCTCCGACGGAGTCCCACGCACCAGTGGCAGGAAAGCCGGCGGCGCCGCGACCACGGTGCACTCGCCTCCTCCTCGCCCGGTACCGCGGACGCCAGCCCGTCGTGATGTTATGGGCGACGAAATCTCCATAGCGTCGTCCGACCCATGGACCCACTGTGACCAGCGCCAAGTCCTTCGGGAATGAGAACATGAAGACGCTCTAACCACTATCGAGCGCCGGCGTGGAGCGCGCCACCAGTCAGACAGGCGAGCAGGGCCTGCTGTGAGCCACCTGATAGCGGAGAGCCCTGGAGGCCTACCTTACGAGGTAGGCTGTCCGGCTTTTACTCGTGAGCTGCGGCAGTTCTAGTGGCCCACTCACCGCACCTTCAAACCTGACGTGGGCGAAAAGTACAGCTGCAAGACCCACCCGTCCGAGTTCCTCAGCATCTACACCATTGCGATGCAAGCTGTCGGAGCCCGCGACGATAAGATTTGTGCCATGCATTTGTGGGCGCCTTTACTGGAGGCCACCAAGCCCATGGCCAAGCGAGCGACCTGCACGTCATTCCCCAGAAGGGAGGCGAGAGTCTCCGCAAGTATATACAGAGGTTCAGCCAGATACAGTAAAATATCCCTGATGTTCACCCTGCCGCCATCATCAGCGCGTTCCATCAGAACGTGCGTAACCGCAAGATGCGTGAAGAGCTGGCAATGAACAAGGTGAAAGATGTAGCAGAACTCTATGTTCTTGCTGACAGATGTGCCCGGGCTGAAGAGGGAAGGAAGTACCCCGCCGAAGACACCGGCATGGAAACCGACTCCTCAGATGAAGATACTGCCGCCCCGGCGAAGAAGGGCTGGCGCCGCAACAGGAAGCGCAAAGGTAAAGCCGTGCTTGCCGTTGAGGGATCTGGTGACACCAGCTCCACCAAGAAAACCAAGGCAGATGACCCCGGCAAGGAAATTGTCGGATGTGTCGCCTGCCAGGCCTTGGCAGTTGCCGAGAAGCCAGGAAACTCCGACAAGCAATACTGCAAGATCCATCGCACCAAAGGCCATGCTCTCCAAGACTGCCGACAGGTTGGGCTCCTCGCTGAGAAGCAGAGGGCTGAATATGAGAGGTGGGACAAGGAGAACGGCCAAGACGGTGCTGAGGGGTCCGGCAAGAAGCGTGACGGCCTGGCGGGCCGTCGCGGCAAGGATAAACAACAGGAGAGGCCCGCCCGGGGCCATGACAAAAAGCCAGAAGACGACGATCACGAAGAGGACGACGAATCCGGTGACCAAGAGTTTCAGAAAGCTACAGAGGCCATGTGCGTCGACGGCGGTGCCTCGCTGCATACTTCTCACTGCCAACTTAAACAGTGGGCGCGAGAGATTACAGCGGCAGAGCCGTCGTTTGATGCCCAAAGGCCGCTGAAGTGGTCCAGCACACCTATCATTTTTTACACTGAGGATCACCCTGATCGCACTACTGCGGTCGGGTGCTTGCCATTATTGGTTTCACCAACAATACGCAACCTCAAGGTGACAAAGATGCTAGTCAATGGCGGGGCCGGTCTGAACTTGATGTCGCCTGCCGTGATCGAGAAACTGCAGATTCCTGATGGAGACCTCGAAGAGACGGGCATGTTTCAGGGGGTCAACCGGGAAGAAGCCAACCTAAGGGAAAGGTCACGCTGCCCGTGACTTTTGGAAGCGATCTGAACTACAGGACGGAGAGGATCGTGTTTGATGTTGCCAAGATCCCCTTGCCCTACAACGGGATCCTTGGCCGCCCAGCGCTGGCCAAGTTCATGGCGGCGTCACACTACGCCTACAACACCTTGAAGATGCCAGGACCTGTGACGATCATCACCATCCCCTTCGATAAGAAAGATGCGCTGATTTGCGCTGACCAACTATACCAGCAGGAAGTTGCAGCAGCTGCCGCCACTAGGGCACTTGCTCCTGCCGCTGGGACCCCGGGAGGGAAGAAGAAGAAGAAGAAGACCGGTGAGACCTCGGACACCCACTCCGGCAAGCGCACCTCTTCGTAGTGTAGCGCTCCCGTCGAGGACGTGCCAGAGAGCTCCACCGGCGGAAACAAGAAGCCCAGGGCCATACCGCCGGGAACCAAGAACGTTTCTGTCAATGAGGACGGCACGGGAGGGGCTTTCACCATAAGCTCCACCCTTGACGACAAATAGGAAGACGCGCTCGTCACCTTCCTGCGGGCGAATGTCGATGTGTTTGCATGGCAAGCTTCCGACATCCCCGGCATTCCCAGGGAGGTGATTGAGCACCACCTTGCTATTTGTCCTCATGCGCGGCCCGTCAAGCAGAAGGTCAGAAAGCAAGCTTTGGAACGACAAGAGTTCATCACAGAGGAGATCCGGAAACTGGAAGCAGTGGGTTTGGTAAGAGGAGTGCTCCATCCAACATGGTTGGCCAATCCGGTCGTGGTGCGCAAGGCTAATGGGAAGTGGAGGTTGTGTATTGATTACACAGATATTAATAAGGCTTGTCCTAAGGACCCCTTCCCGTTGCCGCGCATCGACTAGATTGTTGACTCCACAGCTGGGTGTGATCTGTTGTCATTCCTCGATGCCTACTCCGGCTACCACCAGATCTTCATGACAAGAGAAGACGAAGAGAAAACAACATTCATCACCCCATGTGGTAGGATGCCTTTCGGGCTGAAGAGTGCTGGTCGACGTTTGCAAGGGCGGTCCAGATTGGTTTTGAACCCCAGCTCCATAGAAACATGGAAGCTTATATGGGTGACATAGTGGTCAAAACCAAGGACAGGGAAACACTCATACCGGATTTGCAAGAAACATTTGCAAACCTGCGCAAGATCAATCTCAAGCTGAACCTTGAGAAGTGCGTCTTTGGTGTCCTGTCCGGCAAGCTTCTCGGGTTCTTTGTGTCACAGCGTGGGATAGAGGCCAATCCGGACAAGATCAAAGCTATAGAGCAGATTGAAGCACCCAAGTGAATCAAGGATGTGCGTCGGCTTGCTGGTTGCGTCGCCGCCATGGCCAGATTCATATCCAAGTCCGCCGAGCGCGCCCTTCCCTTTTTCAAGATCCTGAAAAAGGCGGGCCCGATGGAGTGGACGCCAGAAGCTGAAGCAGCATTGCAAGATTTGAAGAAGTACCTCTCCTCTGCGCCAATACTAGTTGCGCCTAGGCCACAGGAGCCGTTGCTGCTATACCTGGCGGCAACGAACCAGGTGGTCAGCGCCGCACTAGTGGCGCAGTGAGAGGTTGACGACGAGGTAATGGCAGCGACAGAGCCCGACACCACCAATGCAGAGACGACACAGCCAGTTGAAGTGTCGCCGAGGAAGAAAATGATGCAGCACCCGGCTACTTTGTTAGTTCCCTCCTGCAGGGAGCTAGATCAAGGTACTCCGGCGTGCAGAAACTGCTCTTCGGCCTTCTTATGGCCTCGAGGAAGCTGCGTCACTACTTCCAGGCACACGAGATCACTGTCGTCACTCGCCTCCCTCTGCAACGGATATTGCACAATCCAGATGCAACGGGAAGAATTGTGGAATGGGCACTGGAGCTGTCCAGCTTTGGCCTCAAGTTTGAAAGTACTTCGATGATTCAGAGCCGAGTCCTGGCGGAGTTCATTGCAGAATGGACCGCAACGCCTAACGAAGAAGCCCAAGAGACTGCTCTCCCCGGCAAGGAGGCAAGTTGCAGTTGGATCATGTACTTTGATGGAGCTTTCTCCTTACACGGCGCCGGGGCTGGCGTACTGCTTGTCGCGCCCACCAGAGAGCACCTCAAGTACGTGATCCAGATGCACTTCCCCAAGGAGGTGTCAACAAACAATACGGCAGAGTACGAAGGGATGCTTGCCGGTCTTAGGATCGCGGCGGACCTCGGAATCAAGAAGCTTATCGTCAGGGGCGACTCGCAGCTCGTCGTCAAGCAAGTCAACAAGGACTACCAGAGCCCGTTGATGAAGGCCTACATCGATGAAGTGAGAAAGCTGGAAGAGCGTTTCGACGGTATACAGGCTGAATACATTCCCCGAGCGGAGAACGATATCGCCGACTACCTATCAAAATGGGCTGCCCTCAAGCTACCTATGGAACCAGGTACCTTTGTTCTCCAGCTAACTCAGCCATCCGTTGATCCATCAACAGAGCAGAACAAGAGGAGGAAATCAGGACCCAGCAAGTACTTTCCCGCCGAGCTCCCCGGAACCGCCGGCAAGGATGTTGCCGGGGACACTGAGCCCGCCATAGGACGGCTAGCTCCAGCGGAGCGTGAAGCTCTAGCCGTCGAGACAGCCGCTCCTATAGCGGAGGAAATGCCTTTAGTCCTCGCCGTCGAGCCCCAGGCTCCAGCGTGGGCACAGCATACCGTCCGATTCCTCCAAACAGGGGAACTTCCTGAAGAGCAGGAAGAAGCGGAAAAAGTAGCTCGTCGCTCTACCATGTACCAGTTCGTCGATGACGTCCTGTACAGAAAGAGGCCGAATGGTGTGAAATTGAAGTGTATCCCTCGGGAGGAAGGACTGGAGCTGTTGGCGGAGATACACGGAGGCATATGTGGATCCCACATCGGGTCAAGGGCCCTTGCCGGCAAGGCATTTTGGCAAGGCTTCTTCTGGCACACCGCCCTCCAGGATGCGACGACACTAGTCACCAGGTGTGAAGCGTGTCAGTTACATTCAAAGAAGCTTCATCAGCCAGCTCAAGCCCTTCAAACCATTCCTCTCTCCTGGCCCTTCTCAGTCTGGGGGCTCGACATACTGGGCCCTTTCCCCCGCGCTGTCGGGGGCTTTGAGTACTTGTACGTTGCAATCGACAAGTTCACAAAGTGGACGGAGGTGGAGGCAGTGAGGAAGCTCACAGCTCAGTCAGTCGTCAAGTTCTTCAAGGGACTAGTGTGCCATTTTGGTGTACCCAACAGGGTCATCACCGACAACGGCACACAGTTCACAAGCCGCACCTTCATGCAATATATCCAAGACCTCGGCAACAAAGTCTGTTTCGCTTCCGTTGCTCACCCACGAAGCAATGGTCAAGCTAAGAGGGCAAACGCTGAAGTACTGCGAGGCTTAAGGACCAAGACCTTTGACAGGCTGCACAAGAGTGGAAGGTGCTGGATTGATTAGTTGCCGACGGTTCTTTGGTCGGTCAGGACGACGCCAAATCGAGCCACCGGCCAGACACCCTTTGCCCTAGTATATGGGGCAGAAGCAGTTCTCCCCACTGAACTCATATACGGGTCACCTCGGGTGCTCGCTTATGATGAGCTTGAGCAAGAGCAACTGCGGCAAGATGACGCAATGCTCCTTGAGGAAGATCGTCTTCGGGCGGCTGTGAGAGCAGCACGCTACCAGCAAGCCTTGCGCCGCTACCATAGCCGCAAGGTTCATGCCTGAAGCCTTGAGGAAGGCGACCTTGTCCTTTAGCGCGTTCAATCGGCCAACAATTCCAACAAGTTGATGCCAAAGTGGGAAGGCCCTTATCGGGTAATACGAGTCACCAGGCCCGGCGCAGTCCGCTTGGAGACCGAAGATGCCATTCCGGTGAGTAACTCCTGGAACATTGAGCATCTTCGCAAGTTTTACCCATGAGGCGCGGCTTGCCGGGCCCCCCGGTAAGCCACTTTTTGTACAAGCATTGCTGATGATGCATGTAACCCTTTGTACAAAGCCAAGCGCAGACCCTGAGCATAAGTAAATGAAGCGATGGCACCCTAAGTTATAGCATGCATGCTAGGTCGAGTCTCGTCCTTGGTTAGGGTTGATAGTGCTTAGCGGCGACTAACCCCTAGCTTAGAGGTCGAGTGTGCGTCTCTTTGCCATTCTTTCGTCTTCTTTGGTTCGCAGGACTCATAGATATCCTTGTCAGATCACTTGAGGATGAAAAAGAGAAGAGGGACGGACCAGCATCTAGACCCCGGCAAGCCAGTATTGCCGGGGGCTGCAAGAGCAAAGATTCACCCACGGCAAACCAGAGTTGCCGGGGGCTACAGCTTCAGATAAGTTCTTCATCCCTTATCATGCATTCCCTTATGGACTGAGGTATGTGAAACCTTGTTTTTTCCTAAAGCTACCATGCTCCCCTAACTCTAGGCCCTAGGGCTCGTTCCTGGGGCCAGGTTTGGTCGTAGTCGCGGCAGCGAGAGGATGAAACAAGGAGCCTGAACCCACCTCATCCCTGCCTCCGCCAAAGGTGTGAGAAAGGTCGAGCAAGGTGGGGAGACGACAAGGCCTGTTGCCGGGCAAGGAAATGTTTATCTTAAAGATATCAAGGATTTACTCCTTGTCGTGGGTTCTACCCACAAACAAATGACCCGGCAAGCATCCCTTTTTCATTAAAAACATTCCAGTCAAGTACAGTCCATAGGGAATGAAAAACATGAATGATGGGATTATAAGTTTTAAATTCAGCTAAGGCCCGAAGGCTTACAAACTAAAAAGAGATAAGGTGCCCGTAATCCCTTTCTTGTCCCTCTCTTCGGGAGGCAGGTCAAGGAAGCGAACAGGGCAAAAGGGGCGCCTAGGCGAGCTACGGGTGGCAGAAGACACCAAGAGAACATCTCGGTGGCCATCCAAAGGCTGGATGGTGATGGCGGCGCCAGAAGCAGAGCTTGAAGACGAGGTGGCAGGACGTCAGCACGCATCGAAGGCGTCGGTGCCCGCGTACTCCGACTTGACGGCCTTGCCGCCCGCCCTCTTCCTCTTCCGCGGCCTCCCAATGCCAGCCGCCCAAGGAGACGACCCCGAGAAGTGCAGGGAGCCGGCGACGCGGATGATGGGGTCGCCGGTGCCGCACAGAGCGGCACCCAATGTCTAATCGGACCCGTTATCCTGCCGCCTACTACCCTCGTCGTCGTTGCCGCTGTCCTCCTTGTCACTCCCGCCCGAGGAGGAGTCTTCACTATCAGAAGAGCTCTCCATGCAGCACCTTGCACAGGTCCCGAAGCACCCAAAGACCTTGACGGAGAGAAGGCCACCCTCCATCAGCTTAAAAAGGAGAGTGAGCCCCCCCCCCCCCCGTCAAGCGGTGGATATGGGCAAACGTCTTCCATCCCCGACAGAGATACATCACGTGAGGGGCGGGGAAGTCGACACGGGCCCGCGTGCCATTGATCTTGCAGCCCCTCATATGTAGCCACAACGACTCCGGCGGATCCAGCTCCATCTCCCGCGTGAATGGAGTCAGGAGACGAAGGCGACGGCGAGGCGGCCGGCGCAGCCTGACGAAGAACTCACAAGGGTCATCCCCAACGTGGCCCTCCATGGGGGGAGGAACTACTGGCGGAGGCGAGGCCGGGCCCCATCATCTAAATAAAGGGCGGGCGCCGAAAAGGAAGCAGTGACGCCTTTTCGACGAAAGCTTAGCTTGGTAGGCGCAGCTTACTCACCCTACTCGCCGCCCCATCCTCCTCTTCCCCGAGCGCCTCGGCCTCGCCCACGGCCTCGCCCCCTCCCCCTTCCCCTCACGGCTGGCTCTGCCACCGCGGGTGAAAGAGAAGGAGGGACGCGTTGTCGAGCGGCGACCCTCGCCGCCACCGTTGAAGGACCAGGATTCCCTCTCTCCATGGCGGATGGAAGGGGGAGCAGAAGCTGAAGGAAGGAGGAGATGAAGGAATGTGGGACACCATCCCTCCCCCTCCCGCTCTTTATAAAGGAACGGGGTGGGGGCTCAGCCGCCCCGCTCAGCCAATCAAGACGCGGAAGGCGCAGGGAACTGGAACCGACCCGCCGCCCCAGCCCGTGGCGGCCCGGTTTCCCGCCTCCACCGTTCGCCACCCCAAGCGCATGAGAGCCACGTGGCGGGCGTGCAGGACCGAGGCGATGGGTGAGGCGACCTCTCCCCACCCCATGATCGTGGGGAGTGGATGCCTTGAAGACCACGCCTCAGCCCCGTTCAGTAAATGGGCCGCGCCTCCACGCTTCCCTCCGTTTATGGGGAAGGCACGAACCGCCCCCATTACTACGACGTGACGCATGCATGCAGAGCTCAGCCCCACGCATACCGCCCACGTCACACACGCCTCCCCACGCCGCGCCATGCGCGGGAAGCATGGGAAGCACAGCGTGCGAAGAAACTTACCGCGGTAAAAACCGCCCCGCCTGCCCGCGCACCGTTTTTGGGCCTAGCCCAACGACGCGGTCGCGCTTACGTGTGGACCAGGCCCGGGGGCTCCTGTCGGTGTACAAAAAGAGGGGTACACTTTTTGTACCCCAATAACTGTGCACGGGCAGTCTGAGCCACGGGCACCACCACACTAAGCAAGGCAAGGGAGGTGAGCCAAGGTAAGGCCGAAGCTCAGGAGAAGCAAAACGACGCCAAGACCAAGACCGCAAAGAGCAAAGGGGACGAAGCGGACCCCCCGGCAAGCTCCTTGTCGGGAGGCGGTTTTAGCAAACCCGGCAAGACCCTTACCGTGGCAGCTCGCCCCACACCTACGGAGTAAGTCACCCTTGAGTCCACTGCCCCCATGGGGGCAAGGATTCGGGAGGCATCCCCGTGGTGGCTTGCAGATCTTTATGAAGACATTCAAGATCAGATACACCCTTTAGAAGACGATGATCCTTGGCGGGATCCCAGCCAAGGAGGACCATAAGGCCCCCGGCAAGAGCCTTGCCGGGGATGACAGCAGGCGCCACGGCAAGACCCTTGCCGGGGCCCCGGCAAGGCCCTTGCCAAAAACACCCGTAGGGCCACCATCAGGCCCACACCAGTCTAACCTCCACCGCTGTTCGTATGCAGCTGCCGACCCAACCAGCTGGACAGGCACCTACGTGGCGGCAAGCGGATCTTCGTGGAGACCTACCACTGCGCCAGCTCAGCTGCCTGCCTGCATACATGGCACCGCAGGCGGCGCTGGCCAGGGCGCGTGTGGACACGAGAGGGAGCGGCGACGGACGAGACAGGGCTCTCTCCCGTCCCCGATAAAGCAAGGACACCTGGGCAAGACGCATTAAATGCACCTTGTCATGTAATGCGAGGGATAAACCTCACATCACTGTACCCTTTCCACCTCCTGTGTGCCACTGTGGTCACCCCTTTTTCCTATAAAAGGAGGCCCGAGGCGACCAGGAGGGGGATTCGGCTTTTTGGAGCTCCTCACGCCCCATAGCTAGCTCAAGAACACTGATATACAATCCACCAAAGCAGGAGTGGGGTTTTACGCATCCTCGCGGCCCAAACCTGGATAAACGAACCGTGTGCTATCTCTTTGATCCGCTCTTCTCACGACCCCGCGCCCCGCAACCGTAGTAGGGATTCTTGTGATCCCATAGGTGTCGTTCCCATCGACAGAAACAAACATATTTTTTGTGGTGGCAACATAATGGGATACAACATGCTATTTGTAGGAACCAACAAGAATTGATGAGAAAAGAAAAAGAAAAATTGATGGACATGACAGACAAATAGCGAAAAGTATAAGCATAGATGGTAAAATACAAAAGGAGTAAGTGATATATAGCTACACAATCCATAATGTGACAGTTTCCATGAACTTATCAATGTTGCAACATTAAAATAATAATACTGAAAATTACAATACAATTTATAGCGGCACGGGAGTTAAAGAAGAGACCACGGGGACCGGTAACAAGTTATCAACACAAATGGTGAAATCATGACAACCATTGGCAGTCACATCACCTCGAGATTCAAACGTGTATTACCTACAAAAAAATATGCATCGAATCCCTAAGCATGAACTATGCATGCTAGCAAGACTACAAATGGGTTAAATAAAGAAACGATGAAGAACACATAAAAATGAAAGGTACATAATTAACCAGGAAACCTAGCCCCATAATTAAAAAACAAAATTCTAATGCGCCATAAAGACCACCAAAGGCACAAACCAATATAAAACAGCAAGTGCACTGCAAAATAAATCTCCCAATCT
Source organism: Triticum monococcum (assembly GCA_034509565.1). NCBI lineage: Eukaryota > Viridiplantae > Streptophyta > Magnoliopsida > Poales > Poaceae > Triticum > Triticum monococcum. Next base: position 743,118,437 of record CM067843.1, on the reverse strand, counting down.
AGCTAGTAACTCCCATAACAACAACAATAAGAAGAAGAAAAAATTCCACCCACCTCATCTCCTCAATTTGTCCTGCTACAAAAAACCATCAGGAAATATTCCACCCCTCAAATAAATGGGGCCCATATCCACAAACAATTGAACCGACTGCACGCCTTTATTGTCCATATGCATCAACTCTCCACCACCCCGCCGCCCCTTAGGATCCAAAAGACCAAACATAAACCCAACCAGGGACAGAGCCAGGAATTTTGTATGGGGGGCGAGTTGCAGACTTGAGCTCTTATAGGCAGTTGGGCATCAGTTAACCATAAAAAAGTCTGTGCTTGCAAAAACCTAAGCCTGAACTAGTGTTTTCATTAGTGTGAACACTACAAAAAACTATTAAAATGTGCATTTTTGGCAAGACAAATTTAGTTTCCAAATTGATTGCATTATGAATTTGACAGACAGTACAATATCTATCTATTGATTCCAAATTCAGTTTTCATGTCGATCAATTAACAATCATTCATTTTAACCCACAAAAATCAGATATTTGAAGCCGATGTTAATTATGAGAGTGGACGTACCATACACACAAAGAGGATGTCAGATTCCGTGCATCATCTCCTCCGTGGTCGCTCATGGTGGTGGTGTTTCTCCTAATCTCCTTCATGGTGGGTGAGGAAATGATCAATTGGGATTTCTAGGCTTGAACGGTTGGAAGCAAGTGCCCTAGGAAACGTTTTCCATTCTTCTCTTCCTCTTCGTATCTACACACAACAGCCAATATTTCCTACTATAATTAACTTCTCATGTTCGTAGGTCTTTTATGGAACAACCACACAAATTAGAGAAGATTAAAGACCAGGAGGTGAAGTAAGGGACTAACCGTGCAGGTAATCAGCCATGGCAGGTCTCGATCAACCCCTATGATCTTCGCTTGGAGACTGAAGCTAATCTTGCGGGTAGGCGGAGATTGGAGGCAACGACAAATGGGAAGATCGCATGAGCCACAATCTGCGTGCGTTCAGTTGCAGCGATATAAAATCGTGTCAACCGCCAGGATTGTAGCAGCCTGTGTTGGTGCTCATTGTCGCAGGCGCTTGACCGATGGACTATGTTCTCTTTGACCTTGATGGTGGGCCTTTTCTTTTGCTGGGCAGTGATTTGTTGTTTCTTGTACATGGGCTTCCCGAGGGGTTTCACGGTGTTACATGAGACAAGTGGACAGGGGAAAGGTGATATCCACCTGTCTAGCTATCCCCTAGGGTTAACCTAGGGTTCCACCTATCCTCCGGCGATCCTGTCAGAGTCCACGTCAAATCTCCCCGGCTGCCGATCCTCTTCGGCCGTCGGTGAGATCTATCACCCTCCGCTGTGTGCGCGTGCATGCATGGCGGATCTGACGAACCAGGTGCAAGGGGGGAAGGGCGGAGCGAGGGCGGATGAAGTAGCGATGATGGCGGCGGCTCAACCAGAGGCGTCGAGGGGGAGTGCTAGGGATGAAGCTAGGGGGAAGGATAAGCAAAATTAGAGTTCGCAAGATGCTCAGAATCAGGCAGAGGAAGATGAGGAGGATTATGGCGATTACTATGGCCCCGATCCAGATCTGGAAGACCAATTTGCGGGGATGAGGCTCCATGGGCGGGAGGAGGAGGAACTTGACTTTTCGGAGGAAGTGGATGAACTCATCAAGGATGTGCGTTGGCTGGCTCTATTCCACGTCCATACCACGAAGCCTTTTAGCCATGCCGCGCTAATGTCTCAGATGCGTAATGCCTGGGCAGCTGCACAAGGGGTAACCTTCAATGTCAAAGGCCTGAATTTGTTTCTTGTTCAATGCCATTGCTTAGGCGATTGGAAGAAGATCATGGAAGGGGGGCCGTGGTTGTTCCGGAGGGCTCCGGTGGTACTACAGGAACACGATGGATTCTCAGATGTCAAAGGGTACAGACTAAACAAGATACCGGTGTGGGCAAGAGTGAAAGGACTGCCGGATGGCCTGACGAGGAGGAGAGAATTGGCCGAGAAAGTTGCAGCAAAGGTGGGGGATCCTCCGTTCAATGTGATTATGAATGAGGGTAGAATAAACCCGGCCAGCACCCTATGAGTTAGGGTTTATGTTGATGTCAATACCCCGCTGGTTCGGTTTGTGCCTATTACGCTAAAGGAGTACAAGAGGTATAGTGTCTTCTATGAGAAGCTCCCAGATTTCTGTTTTGCCTGTGGAAGGATGGGACATCTAGCTGATGAATGTGGCGATGGTGTGCATGACCCGAGAACATTTGAATGGGGGGACTGGCTGCTCTGGGAGCCGTTGATGCCTACAGTCCAGGGCCTAGGCGGACGAGGGAGAGGGGATGGAGGAGGAAGAGGTAGACGGAGGGATGCTGGAAGAGGAGAAAGAGGAGGCCGGGGAGGATGGGAATCGCGTGGAGGTCGAGGGAGAGGAGAGTTTGGAGATGATGGGGCTGTTGTCGGAGAGCAGAAGGCGGAGATGGATGGAGTGGATGCTGATCATGAACGCCAACAAGGTGAAGAGGGGGGTCAGAAGGGAGCCCGGAAGAGGCTGGTGGCAGTGGATGGTTCTGTCAGTATAAGGGGCCAGCAGGTCCCGAACCTAGTGGGCAGAGTGGCGGGATCAGTACTCCGTCTTGAGGGTGCTATATCTTCTGGAGCCAATGACACAACATATTCGCCTGAGAAAGTGCAGTTGGTGAAGCGGAGGAAGCAAGATGAAGGAATGGTTGTAGACGAAGTTGAGTATACAGCAATGGCGGTCTCCGGTGAGGAGGACCGCCGAGCCCAATGAGGACTATGTGCTGGAACTATCGAGGAATTGGCGACCCTGCGACAGTTCGTGAGCTCCGCGATCTTGTGGAGGCTAGTGCGCCGTCGGTGCTGTGTATTGTTGAAACCCAACTGGCAAAGTACCGAGTGGAAGGTCTGGCGAGTAGGTTAGGTTTTACTGGTAGTTTTGGAGTAGGAAGTAGTGGAAGAAGTGGGGGTCTGTGCTTGTATTGGAAGAATAATATCAATCTTGAAATAAAAACCTTTTCTCAGTATCATATTAACTCGATGATTTCCCAACCTGGGGAAGAACCTTGGCGTTTATCATGCTTCTATGGAGCTGCAAACAGGAGCTTGAGATACAAAACATGGGATACAATGAAGATTCTGAGAGGGGAAAGCACGCTGCCTTGGGTGTGCATGGGGGATTTCAATGAGATCCTTCGGCCAGAGGAACAAATGGGGCCAAATGAACGAGATAGTGCACAAATTGCAGGATTTCGAGAAGCTGTTGATGTTTGCAACCTAGCTGATTTGGGGTACAAGGGGCTGGATTGGACTTTCGAGAAGAGAGTGGTGGGGGGTGAGTTTTGCCGTGTCCGACTCGACAGAGCCCTAGCTACTGCAAGCTGGTCGGCTTTGTTCCCTTTTGCTTCAGTTGAACATCTCACAGCAGCAAAGTCTGATCACAGCCCCATCGTCTTGTCCAATGTGGTGGAGGATAGCAGCATGAGATACTCACTGAAGAAACCTTTCCACTACGAATGTGCGTGGGAAACCGATGACAGATTTGGAGAGGCCCTGGAGCAAGCATGGGAGGCTGCACTCCCTGCAAACACAATGAGTGATCTGGCGCACAAGTTAAATAATGTTGCAGCTAGTTTAAAGAGGTGGAGCAGACAAACTTTCGGCTCAGTCAGGCAGGAGCTGAGAGATCCACGGCAACAGCTGGCAGGATTTCGAGCCGACCCGTTGAGGGTTGGGCCGGGCCCCGAGGAAAAGCGGGTGCAGGACAGGATCGTTGAGCTGTCTTTTCGAGAAGAGGTGATGATGAGGCAACGTGCACGAGTGCAATGGCTGTCAGAAGGAGATGCAAATACAAAGTATTTTCAGAAGAAGGCGAGTGCACGGAAAGCAAAAAACAGAATCAGCAACTTGGAGCGGGGGGATGGAACTACCTGTTCGGACCCAAGGGAATTGGCAGATATGACAAGTGCTTTTCTATGAGAAGTTGTACACCTCGGAGGGATCTATTGGCATTGAGGAGGTGCTGTCTCATATACCTCGCAGGGTAGATGCAGCGATGAATGCCCGTCTGAATGAGAGATATAACAGAGATGAGGTTAAAGAGGCTTTATTCCAGATGTTTCCCACAAAGGCCCCTGGCCCGGATGGCTTCCCGGCGCATTTTTTTCAGCGGCACTGGGATCTTTGTGGTGAAGAGGTGACAGGTATGGTAATAAGATTACTTGAAGGAGATGATTCCCCGGAGGATATCAACAACACGTTCATTGTATTGATTCCCAAGATCGCGAGTCCAAAATTACTAGGACAATTTCGGCCGATAAGCCTTTGTAATGTGATCTACAAGATCGCCTCCAAGGTTTTAGCTAATAGGCTGAAGATAATTCTCCCGGATGTGATCTCTGAAGAGCAGTCAGCTTTTGTACCTGGACGCCTAATTACAGACAATTTCATTACAGCCTATGAATGCCTGCATTATATGAAAACGAGAAGGGTGAAGGGCAACCGATTTTGTGCACTGAAGTTGGACATGATGAAGGCCTATGACAGGATTGAGTGGTCGTATCTCAGAGCGGTGATGCTGAAGTTGGGTGTTAGTCCGAGGTTCACGGAAACCATCATGAGGTGTGTATCTTCTGTATCTTTTTTAGTTCTATTTAATGGTGGAGTTTTGGATGCTTTCAGGCCATCCCGGGGCTTGCGACAAGGGGATCCCATCTCCCCTTACCTGTTCCTGCTGGCGACTGAAGGCCTTTCTTGCCTACTGAAAGCTCAAGAGGAAGGAGTGAGAGGAATATCTATCGCGGCCACAGCGCCGGCGGTCAATCACCTCCTCTTTGCGGATGACAGTTTGTTATTCTTTGAGGCAATGACGAAGAGTGCAGCAAGGGTTAAAGAGTTACTCAAAAGATACTGTGACGCGTCGGGCCAACGCATAAACTCAGACAAATCGTCTATTTATTTCAGCAAAGGGGTGTTAGATACTCTGCGGACGGAGGTTAAAGGGGTGCTTGAGGTGAATAACGAGGCGCTATCGGAGAAGTATCTTGGGCTACCAACGGATGTTGGCAGCTCGAGGGAGGGATGTTTTAGATACCTAAAAGATAGAATATGGAAGCAGGTGCAAGGATGGATGGAAAAGTGTCTATCAGCAAGAGGGAAGGAAGTTCTCATTAAATCGGTGGCACATTCTATACCGACTTATTCTATGGCCTGTTTCAAATTACCAAGGGGTTTATGTGAGCATATTAATGGGCTGATCAGGAAGTTTTGGTGGGGTAGTACAAGAGGAGAAAGGAAAACGGCTTGGGTGTCCTGGAATACTATGTGCAAACCCAAGTTCATGGGAGGGATGGGTTTCAGAGATATCGAACTGTTTAACTTAGCGTTACTGGCCCGACAAGCTTGGCGGCTTTTACAAGACCCTGATTCTCTAAGCAAGAGAGTGCTCAAGGCACGCTATTACCCACAATACAGCATCCTTGTGGCTTCATTAGGGAGTCATCCTTCCCAGGTTTGGCGCTCCATCATGGAGGGAAAGGAGATCCTAGCACTTGGAATCATCAAAAGAATCGGGACAGGCGATGAAACTCATATATGGACCGAAAATTGGATACCACGTGATTTTAAGCTGCGGCCTTTATGTGCCTTGAGGGCGGACCCACCGCAACAGGTTTCGGAGCTGATCGTCCCGGCCACGAGAACTTGGGACAAACATATGCTTGTTGAACACTTTGCTGGGCCAGACGTGGATGCTATCATGAATATTCCATTGAGTACAAGGCTACAAGAGGATTTTTATGCGTGGCACTATGATAACCGAGGTATCTTCTCGGTTAAATCAGCATATAGGATGCTAACGGGTATAAAGTTTCAGCGGGAGAACTGGATACAGCATGGTGCGAGCACTTCAGACCAGGCTGCGACCAAGCGGGATTGGACCCGCCTTTGGAAGGCAAGGGTGCCGTCGAAGGTTAGGGTTTTTGTTTGGCGCCTCGCACACTCCTCACTTCCTACTGGGGTAACACGACACAGGCGCAACATGGCCATAACAGAGGCATGCACCTTATGTAATGCGCGGGAAGATACATGGCGCCACTCCTTGTTCGACAGCCGAATGGTTCGGTGTGTGTGGGCACTTGGAGAAGAAGAGATACTGGAGCATGTTATCTCCAATAGAACCGAGGATCCTAGGCTTTGGCTATTCTGGCTCTTTGAAACGCTACAGGAACATGAGCTTGCTAAAGTCTTGATCACCATGTGGGCTATTTGGTGGGCGCGGAGGAGAGCAATCCATGATAATGAGTTCCAGAGTCCTCTATCTACTTGGGGTTTCATCACGAGGTATCTTCAAGACCTTGAGATCGCAGTGAAGGGGAAGAACCGGCTCGCTATGCCGAATGCTGGTGCCCGGCCAAGGCATAAGGCATGGATTCCACCAGAGGGAGATGAGGCAAAGCTCAACGTGGATGGGGGTATTTCGAGGCAGGGCCATATTGGGGCAGCCGCGGTGATCTGCAGAGATAAGGAGGGTCTTTTTTGGGGGCTTCGGCACTGGTTTTCGATGGCCTGAATGATGCGGCTGCTTTGGAGGCACATGCATGCAATGAAGCCTTAGCGCTGGCCATGGATCTATGGCTAACCCGCTTGGTGATTGCTAGTGATTGCTTGGAGGTGGTGAACAGTATAGGAACATCAACGGTGGCCCATTACTCGCCTGTGCTACATGAAATAATGGCGAGAAGAAGGGATTTCCACCATGTCAAGTTTAAGTTTGAACACAGAGAAAATAACTTTGAAGCCCATGCACTGGCGAAAGCAGCGTCTTCTCTTCCAGTAGGGCGCCATATTTGGCTAGGGACCGTACCGGACATTATTTGTATTCCGATGTTGATTACTACTTAATAAAGTTCCTAGTTTCCTATCAAAAAAACGAGACAAGTGGACAGGGGGGGGCGAATCAAGTCAAAAGGACGGCTAATAAACGGATCTAACTAATCGCTATTGAGGAGAACAACTTCGTTGGTGGGGTCTAGCCCCCCTCGTCCCCCCTTGTCTCCGTCCCTGAACCCAACCTCTCAATCACTTGATACCACACTTGCGCGAAGAAAATCCACCAAAAACCAACCATTAAGAAAACCATAGCCTTCCTCGAATGGCCCTAATCTCCACAAGCCTAACATCTCCATCCCTTGAGGAGAAATCTTTGATCCAACACACAAGCACGCCCCATGTCCTAAAATTTGCATACAAGCTTCAAGTCTATATGCGCCACACCACACTACCCCCCCCCCCCAACCACCACCACCACCACCACCAAATTTTGTATAACAGGAAGGAAAGCACATTATCCAATTGAGTTGAGTTGACACAAGTTGGTATTTTCAAGACTAGCAGGGAAGAGAGGAGGTGTGCTCAACATAATAGGCACAATTGGTAAAAACATAACATATTGTCTAGTCAGAAAAAATATCATCACCCATAAAATAAAAAAAGGTAGGTGGTAAATTTTTCAGCAAAACCTCACAATGTTGGTTAGATAAACTTTTTTTTGTTGTGGCAATATAAAGGGATACAACATGCTATTTGTAGGAACCAACCAGCATTGAATAGAAAATAAAAAGAAAACTAATGAATATGACAGGCACATGGCTAAAACTATAAGCATAGATGGTAAAATACTAAAGAAGTAAGTGATATATAGCTACACAATCCATAAAATGACAATTTCCGTGAGCAAAAAAACTTATCAATGTGGCAACTTCAGAATAATAATCATGACAATTGCAACACAATCTACAGCGGCACAGATGTTAAATAAAAGCACACAATGACTGATAACAAGCTATCAACACAAATGGTGAAATCATTACAATGATTGACAATCACATCTGTAAGGGCATATTTATCCCTAAGGTGTTTTGGTGATTGATGACAATGCATTTGCGGACTAATCATGTGTCTCGAGTATTTCAGATATTTCATGACTAGGCACAAGACATTTAGGAGCCACTCGAAGATTATTGAAGATGGCGTTTTTCTACGTTCCTTTTTCGGTGGATTTGAGTCGTAGGAAAGTCGTACTATTAAGAGGGGTCCGCTTTGGAAAGGTTTGGGTGGAATCGTCACGTACACGTTTACTCCTTTTTGCACCGCCTTTCCTTTAGCACTTTGGAGCATCCTCCGTTTCCTCTTGTTTGTGCAAAAAGAAGTTGTCCTATCTATTGATGTTCTGAGGCTTGCGGTAGTACCGCGGGCCCCTGCGGTAGTACCGCAGGTGGTCACGGTAGTACCGCTCCTTGGGAGCTGTAGTACCGTGAGCCCTGGTCCAGCACAGCACTAGTAGCGGAAGTAGGAGCCGATGTAATTTTTTACATCCGCTCCCCGCGCGGTAGTGCCGCTAGCCTTTAGTGGTAGTACCGTGTCGGATTTTTGCACTATTTGGAAATCAGCCGAACTTGCCACAGATATTTTTTTGTCCACGGCCTTCCCAGGCTGGTCCAACCCTGCCTTGCGGTAGTACCGCAAGGTGGTGCGGTAGTACCGTAAGGCCTTGCGGTAGCACCGCTTGGCAGGCGCGGTAGTACCGCTTGGCGCGGGCTGGTTAAGTGGATAACGGTTGGATTTCTCTCTCCACTATATAAGGGGTATCTTCTTCTTCGAGTTTACTACCTCTTCCAACCCTAAGCTCCATTGTTGCTCCAAGCTCCATTTTCGCCCGATCTCTCTCCCTAGCCAACCAAACTTGTTGATTTTCTAGGGATTGGTTGAGAAGGCCTCGATCTACACTTCCACCAAGAGAAATTTGATTCCCCCCACTAATCCCTTGCGGATCTTGTTACTCTTGGGTGTTTGAGCACCCTAGACGGTTGAGGTCACCGCGGAGCCATATTCCATTGTGGTGAAGCTTCATGGTGTTGTTGGGAGCCTCCGATTAAGTTGTGGAGATTGCCCCAACCTTGTTTGTAAAGGTCCGGTCACCGCCTCCAAGGGCACCGATAGTGGAATCACGGCATCCCGCATCGTGTGAGGGCGTGAGGAGAATACGGTGGCCCTAGTGGCTTCTTAGGGAGCATTGTGCCTCCACACTGCTCCAACGGAGACGTACTTCCCCGCAAAAGGGAGGAACTTCGATAACACATCCTCGTCTCCACCGGCTCCACTCTTGGTTATCTCATACCTTTACTTGTGCAAGCTTATTTGTGTTATTTCCCTTGCTTGCTTGTGTGCTTGTTGTTGTTGCATCATATAGGTTGCTCACATAGTTGCATGTCTAGACAACCTACTTTGATGCAAAGTTTTTGGTGAAGAAAAGTTAAAAATTGTTAGTTGCCTATCCCCCCCTCTATTCAACTATATCGATCCTTTCAATTGGTATCAGAGCCTCGTCTCTTTACTAAGGACTTTGCCGTCCGAAGAGTATGGTTGACACTGTAGATGGTGGGGAGGAGCACTCCGGTGTGAATCCGATCTCGTCTACAGGCGATGGGGGAACCTCGGTCTCTCGTGAGGAATTCAATGTGGCTTTGGAGACAGTGAAAACCTCCATGATGACCGAGGTTGAAAGCATGTTTAGTAAATTCATTGAAGGGCTTAAACTATCCACCGCACCGTTGAAAGTGGGTGATCCCACTAACAAGGTGAAGTGGGTGATCCCACTAACAAGGTGACGGATGCTAACTCAGACAAGGGGGAAGCTACCAGTGAAAAGGCTCCTTCCTCTAGTGGTAAAAATGGCACTGACATCTTTGCCCATGTGGAACCTCCACTTGTTTATGGTGGAGCGATTCCTTCCACTCATTTGAATCATGCCGGTCCTCCCCCTAAGATTGTGAAAAATGAGGACTTTGATTCTTGGGTCTATCGGTTTAAGCATCATTTAAATCATGTGAATACTAATCTTTGGAGAATCATTGAAGAAGGTTTCTATCCACATGACCGAAGCAACTTCACTCCAAGAGAAGTCGCGGATAATCAATTCAATGAGAATGCTCTCTTCATCATCCAAGATGCAATTCCACCCGCAGATCTTCCTCACCTCCGGCCCTACGCCATAGCCAAAGATGCATGGCACCAAGTTGTTTCTCTCTACCAGGGAAGCGCAAGCATTCAATGCTCCAACTATGAAGTGGTGCAAGGTGAAGCCGATGAGTTTGCTATGAAGGAAGATGAAGAACCTCATGAGCTTTATCGAAGAGTAACCAAACTCATGGTTTCACTCCGAGATCATGGGAGCAAGGACACGGATGACAATTGGATCAAGCGCAAATTCCTCAAGGCAATGATGCCTTACCACAAGGCTATGTCCTCCGTCATTCGTCAAAGGCCGTACTTCCACACCTTGTCCTCAAGTGAAGTGTTGGATGAGTTTGTGGCTATGAGCATCCTGGACAAGACCGCCGACAATGCGGTGCTTCGCTCTCAAAGGGCAAAGAAGCCCAACCTTGCATTGAAGGCCAAGGTTTGTGTTGAAGAAGAAGAAGAGGAGGAGGAAGGAGAGGAAAGCAACCCCGAAGATACAAAGTATGCCTATCATGAACACATGGCACTTGCTTCAAGGCAATTTTGGAGCAAGAAAAACTCAAGGCCAAACTTCAACAAGAACAACTCAAGTGGCACGAAGAGCAAGCAATGTGTGAGGACTTGCTATAATTGTGGCAATGTGAGCCATTTTGTTGCGGAGTGCCCGTATGAGAAGAGGGAAGACAATGGTGGCAAGCTCATACGAAAGGACAAAGCCAAGTCTTTCCCAAACAAGAGAAACTTCACCAAGAAGACCCCTCACAAGGCGTTGATGGTTGAAAAAGAGTACCATGAGGATGATGATGATGATGAAGATGGTGAGTCGATTGCCATGGCCTCCGTTTCCATTGCAACAACTCCACGAGTGTCTCTCTTCGACTCACCCAATGAGAACATCACCGCCAAGTGCCTCATGGCTAAAGCCACCAACAAGGTAACCCCCAACATCAAAACTACCATCATTAATAATACTTCCTTGACGGATTGCATTGATGAATATGAGGGATCTAGTGTGGATGTAAATGAGTTTGAGTCCTTTATGGGTAAACTCAAGGGTAAATCCAAGAAGCATTTCGTTACTCTCTTGGAAAAACTTGGTGAAGCCAATGACATGATCGAGGCTCACGAAGATACTATCTCCAAGATGGAGGGGCATAGTCGTGACTATGCCGATGAGATTTTGGATCTTTCCAATGCTCTTGAGGAAGAGAGTGGTCTGCGTTTGGCTCTTGAGGAGTCACACAATGTTGATCACACTAAGCTAAAGAAAGATTTTGATCATGCTCTTGTTGTTTCTCGTGTGCTAAACTCCGAGAGGGCCACGCTTGGGGTTGATCTTGCTAGACTCAAAGAGGAGTTTGACCTACTTGACAAGGCCCACAAGGTCTTGAAGGGTTCTCATGCTAGCCTCAAATAGTCTCATGATCAACTTCAAGTAAAGCTAACCAAGGAGAAAGCCACTTTTCCTCGTATGATGTTAATTGATAATGCAAATGCTACTAACCCATGTTGTGAGCATGTGCATCTTGTTGAGGAGAACGCTAAGTTGAAGGTGCAACTTGAGAAAGGTCTTGTGCCTTGCATACAAGGCGAGAAGAACCGAAACGACCTTTTGAGCAACCAAAAGGAAGTTGTGGCCAAGGAAGAGATTGGGTACGTGCCCAAGTCCAAGAACAAGAAGAAGAATGACAAGGCCAAACGACCTCCTCCTCTCAAGCAAACCTTTGTGAAGGAGGGAGAGGGTGCTACTAAGGAGAAGGAGAAGAACACCGTGAGGGGTAGTGATGCCAAGAAGGGCAACAATTCCCTTCCCAAAAAAGCCGGCGACTTTAACCCTTCTTATGTGTTCTGTCGTGCTAGTGATGGGCACGTTTATGCCAAATTTGTTGGTTCTCCTTATGAGTACATTGAATGGTCTATTTGGGTTCCTAAGACCCTTGTTACTAACATCAAAGGACCCATTACAAAATGGGTACCTAAAACCAAGCATTGATCTCTTGTAGGTGTTTGCTTCCGGTGGGGGTTCATGGTTGCTCGATAGTGGAGCTACTAATCATATGACCGGAAGCAAGGACTTGGTGGTGGATGTGCAAAATATTCCATCCATGCCCACCAACATCGAGTGGGGTGACGCCTCATCCTCTAAGGTATTGGGACTCGGCAAGGTTGTCATTTCTCATGATCTTACGATTGATAAGGTCATGCTTGTTGAGTCCCTTGCATACAATTTACTTTCCGTTCATCAACTAGCACTCATGGGTTTTGCCACCTTCTTTGATGTTCATACCGTGGCCCTCTTGTGGAGCAAGACTCTTAAAGTAGCCTTTGTTGGGCATGTCGAAAACGGTCTCTATGTGATCAACTTTTCGGAGCGACTCACTAAAACCGCGACATGCCTAATGGCTAAAGTTGACGTGGGATGGCTTTGGCATCACCGTCTGGCCCATGTTAATATGAGATCTTTGCAAAGTCTTCTCAAGGGGGACCATGTCCGTGGACTAACAAATGTTATTTTTGCCAAAGATCGTGCTTGCAGTGCTTGTATCAAAGGAAAGCTACATGAAAAGGCTTACCCTCCCACGACTATCATTTTCTCGAAGAGGCCTTTGGAGCTCCTTCACATGGATCTCTTTGGGCCTCCATATTTTGATAGTCTTGGGGGTAGGAAGTATTTCTTGGTGATTGTGGATGATTACTCAAGATACACTTGGGTATATTTCTTCAAGAGGAAGAGTGAGACCCAACAAACCGTCATCGACTTTGCAAATGAAGCTCAATGTCAACACAATGCAAAGATCTTGACAATAAGAAGTGACAACGGCACCGAGTTCAAGAACTACACCTTGGATGAGTTTCTTAGTGATGAGGGGATCAAGCATCAATATTCCGCACCATACACCCCTCAACAAAATGGTGTAGCGGAGAGGAAGAACCGTACGTTGATGGATGCGGCAAGGACCAGGATCGCGGAGTTCAAGTCTCCATACAAATTTTGGGCCGAAGCCATCAACACTGCGTGTCATGCGTCGAATCGGCTCTACCTCCGCAAAGGCTTGAACAAGACTCCATATGAGATACTCACCGGGAACAAGCCCAACCTCAAGTTCTTCCGGGTGTTCGGGTGTAAGTGTTTCATTCTCAAGAAAGGTGTTCGTTTGTCTAAATTTGAGTCTAGAGCTCATGAGGGCATATTTGTTTGTTATGCTACAAACTCACATGCTTACCGTGTCCTCAATAAGTCCACGGGACTTATTGAGGAGACATGTAACATGGAGTTTGATGAGAATAACGGCTCCCAAGTGGAGCAAAGTGGCACATGTGATGTAGGTGATGAAATTCCTCCCCAAGCCATGAGAAGAACGGGTGTTGGTTTTATCCTACCCATTGAGGAACCCCTTGTGGCCGAAGGAGAAGGACAATGCTCCACTCAAGTGGAGCCATCACCAACCCAAGGCCCACACGCTTCTGAAGAACAAAGTGAAGGCCCTCAACCTCAAGAACAAGACCAAGGGCAAGGTCAATCACAATATGGTGTTGTAACATCAAGTGATGCCCAAGGTCAAGTTCTCTCCTCCAAGCAAGTTCAAGATCAAGAGATTCTTCGAGATCAAGAACAAGCTCAAGATGGCACTCAAGATGATCAAGTGACCACTCCTCGACTCTCCCCCGAGGAGGAATTGGAGCGTCGTGCTGCCAAGATTGCTTCCAAGATCTCCACCAAGGATCATCTCATGACAAATGTGCTTGTAAACTTAAGAAAGGGGGTAAGCACTCGTAGACAATTAGCAAACTATTGTGAACATCACGCGGTTGTCTCTTGTGTTGAACCCCAAAAGGTCTATGAGGCGCTCGAAGATCCGGATTGGCTCAATGCCATGCATGAAGAAGTCAACAACTTCGAGCGCAACAAGGTGTGGAGATTGGTGCCAAGGCCAACGGGGAACCACAATGTCATCGGAACCAAGCGGATATTCAAAAACAAGCAAGATGCTCATGCGATTATCATTCACAACAAGTCTCGTTTGGTAGCACAAGGCTACTCCCAAGTCAAGGGTATCGACTACAGTGAAACCTTTGCCCCCGTTGCTCATCTTGAATCCATTCGCATGTTGATTGCATATGCTTCTCATCATAACTTTAAGTTACAACAAATGGATGTGAAGAGTGCTTTTCTTAATGGTCCCATTAATGAGTTGGTATATGTCAAGCAACCCCCCCGGGTTCGAGGATCCCTACTTTCCCGATCATGTGTATCAACTCGATAAGGCACTCTATGGCCTTAAACAAGCCCCACGTGTGTGGTATGACCACCTTATCGAGTTGTTACAAGACCGTGGTTTTGAAGTTGGGCTAATTGACCCCACTCTTTTTACTAAGAAGGTCAAAGGGGAGTTGTTTGTGTGCCAATTATATGTTGATGATATTATCTTTGGTTCCCCTAACAAAGCTTTCAATGAGGAATTTGTCGCTCTCATGACCTCAAAGTTCGAGATGTCTTCCATGGGAGAGTTGAAGTTCTTTCTCGGGTTCGAAGTGAAGCAAAGAAGGGAAGGAACCTTCATCAACCAAGCCAAATACACTCAATACATGCTCAAGAGATTCAAGCTAAGTGATGTCAAGCCGGCGTCCACTCCTATGCCCGTCAAATGCCAACTTGACATACATCCCAATGGTAAAGCGGTGGATCAAAAGGTATATCGCTCCATGATTGGCTCCTTGCTTTATCTTTGTGCATCTAGGTCGGATATCATGTTGAGTGTGGGAATTTGTGCACGGTTTCAAGCCTCTCCTAAGGAAAGTCACTTCGTGGCGGTCAAGCGAATCTTTCGATATTTGGCTCATACCCCAAAATTTGGCCTATGGTACCCAAGAGGAGCAAACTTCAAGCTTGTAGGTTATTGGGACTCGGATTGGGCGGGAGACAAAGTGGATAGGAAGTCCACTTCTGGAGGGTATCAATTTCTCAGTTGCTCTTTGGTGAGTTGGTCTTCCAAGAAGCAAAGTTGTGTGGCTCTCTCGTCCACCGAAGTAGAGTATGTGGCGGCCGGTAGTTGTTGTGCACAACTTTATGGATGAGGCAAACTTTAAAGGATTACGGTGTCATTTGTGACAAAGTGCCTCTTTGGTGTGACAATGAAAGTGCAATCAAGATTTCTCTCAACCCGGTGCAACACTTCAAGATGAAGCATATTAAGATCCGGTATCACTTCATCCGGGATCATATTAGGCGAGGAGAGATCGAGCTCAACTATGTCAACACTCTTGATAACCTTGCAGGCATCTTCACGGAGCCCTTGGATGAAGCAAGATTTCGCGAGTTAAGGCATGAGCTAAATATCATTGATTCGAGCAATGTTGCTTGAACCCGTGCACACCCCACCATACTCAACTTGCTATCTTGTTCCGGTGTAGGCATGGACATAGGGGGAGTGTTGTTCTCTCAATGAACTCTCCCTCCCCCCATTATGCATAAATTGATCAACTCTTTCACATTAGCCATTTTTGATGGCACTTGTGCTTCAAAGACGAGTTTTGGTCATGGGCCCAAGGATAATTCTTCGCGGTGCCATACCAATTGACTCAAACATAGGTGGATCCGGCCACCGCCCTCTTCTTGGAGAGGTTGTGTCTCGTGGTTGGACCTTGTTGTCTCTTGCCTTTCTTTCTTTTTCTGTGCTGAGCGTGTACTTGCGGTGTCTCGTTCGCTTGTCGTTTTCCTGCGTAGCCCCTTTCTCTTTTTGTTTGAAACTTGCATCGTTTTGAGCTCACGGTACTACCGTGGTCTGCCATGGTACTACCACTTGTGGAGTGCACGGTACTTCCACACCCAGCACGGCAGTAATTTTTTACTGCCGCCTGGGGGAGCGGTACTACCGCTTCGGTGCGGCACTTCCGCCCGAGTGGTACTACCGCGATGAGATGCGGTACTACCGCGCTGCCGAGGGCACGTGGGGTTAAGACCCCGGCAGGGGGAGTTCCAACTCCACCATACCCATTCGTCTGTTTCTCTCCCCACCGCCTCTCTCTCTCTCTCCTACTAAAGAAAGGCGGCGGAGAGCCTTGCCGGATCTCCGTCCCCGGCCGCTCTCCTCGGATTCCGACCGGTGGGATCATTCCCCACCACTTCCTCTTGCCATGGATCAAGGTCTCTCCCCAAATCCCTCTCTCTTTTGTCCGTGCTTTCGCTTCTAGGTTTTGGGGAGATGCATGTTGATTCTTGAGATTTTAGGCCAAATTTTTGCAAGAGTAGGATGTAGGAGAGTAGTGATGCGTAGAAAGTGTACTTGATATGTTGTCCCGTGGTAGATTTGATCACCCGTAGTACCGCCTCGTTGTCGCGGTTGTCCTCAGATTCATTTGTTCGGATCTGATGTCGTGTGATAACCCACAAGTATAGGGGATCGCAACAATTTTCGAGGGTAAAGTATTCAACCCAAATTTATTGATTCGACACAAGGGGAGCCAAAGAATACTCTCAAGTATTAGCAATTGTGTTGTTAGTTCAACCACACCTGGAAACTTAGTATCTGCAGCAAAGTGTTTAGTAGAAAAGTAATATGATAGTAGTGATAACGGTAGCAAAAGGTAACATTAGTAAAAGTAATGTTTTTGGTATTTTGTAGTGATGATAACAATAGCAACGGAAAAGTAAATAAGCGAAGAACAATATGTGGAAAGCTCGTAGGTAATGGATCAGTGATGGAGAACTATGCCGAATGCGGTTCATCATGTAACAGTCATAACCTAGGGTGATACAGAACTAGCTCCAGTTCATTGATATAATGTAGGCATGTATTCCAAACATAGTCATACGTGATTATGGAAAAGAACTTGCATGACATCTTTTGTCCTACCCTCCCATGGCAGCGGGGTCCTTACGGAAACTAAGGGATATTAAGGCCTCCTTTTAATAGAGAGCCGGAACAAAGCATTAACACGTAGTGAATACATGAACTCCTCAAACTACGGTCATCACTGGTAAGTATCCCAATTATTGTCACTTCGGGGTTAACGGATCATAACACATAATAGGTGACTACAGACTTGCAAGATAGGATCAAGAACACTCATATATTGATGAAAACATAATAGGTTCAGATCTGAAATCATGGCACTCAGGCCCTAGTGACAAGCATTAAGCATAGCAAAGTCATAGCAACATCAATCTCAGAACATAGTGGACACTAGGGATCAAACACTAACAAAACTAACTCGATTACATGATAGATCCCATCCAACCCATCACCGTCCAGCAAGCCTATGATGGAATTAGTCACGCACGGCGGTGAGCATCATGAAATCAGTGATGGAGGATGGTTGATGATGACGATGGCGACGGGTTCCCCTCTCCGGAGGCCCGAACGGACTCCAGATAAGCCCTCCCAAGAGGTTTTAGGGCTTGGCGTCGGCTCCGTATCGTAAAACGCGATGATTTCTTCTCTCTGATTTTTTTCTCATCGAAACTCAATATAAGGAGTTGGAGTTGGAGAGGCAACAGGGGGGCCACGAGGTAGGGGGCGCACCCTGGGGGGCAGGTGCGCCCCCCACCCTCGTGGCAAGCTGGTGGGCCCCCTGGCCTTCATCTTTGGCAGGTATTTTTCTTATTTTTTTGAAAAGTGGCTCCGTGAAGTTTCAGGTCATTCCGAGAACGTTTGCTCCTGCACATAAATAACACCATGGTAATTCTGCTGAAAACAGCGTCAGTCCGGGTTAGTTCCATTCAAATCATGCAAGTTAGAGTCCAAAACAAGGGCAAAACTGTTTGGAAAAGTAGATACGTTGGAGATGTATCAACTCCCCCAAGCTTAAACCTTTGCTTGTCCTCAAGCAATTCAGTTGGCAAACTGAAAGTGATAAAGAAAAACTTTTACAAACTCGGTTTGCTCTTGTTGTTGTAAATATGTAAAGCCAGCATTCAAGTTTTTAGCAAAGATTATAACTAACCACATTTGCAATAACGCATTAGTCTCAAGTTTACTTATATCAATAGCATAATCAACTAGCGAGCAATAATAATAAATCTCGGATGACAACACTTTCTCAAAACAATCATAATATGATATAACAGGATGGTATCTCGCTAGCCTTTTCTGAGACCGCAAAACATAAATGCAGAGCACCTTTAAAGACCAAGGACTGACTAGACATTGTAATTCATGGTAAAAGAGATCCATTCAAGTCATACTCAATGTAAACTAACAGTAATGAATGCAAATGACAGCGGTGCTCTCCAACTGGTGCTTTTTAATAAGAGGATGATGACTCAGCATAAAAGTAAATAGATAGGCACTTCGCAGAGGGAATCAGGGATTTGTAGAGGTGCCAGAGGTCGGTTTTGAAACAGAGGTGAATAATATTTTGAGCAGTATACTTTCATTGTCAACATGACAACCAAGATATGGCGATATCTTCCATGCTACAAACATTATAGGTGGTTCCCAAACAGAATGGTAAAGTTTATACACCCCCTTCCACCAACAAGCATCAATCCGTGGCTTGCTTGAAATAACGAGTGCCTCCAACTAACAAGAGTCCCAGGGGGTTTTGTTTGCAATTATTTTGATTTAGTTTGCATAAAGCATGGGACTGGGCATCCCGGTGACCAGCCATTTATCTCATGAGTGAGGAGCGGAGTCCACTCCTATTGAGAATAACCCGCCTAACATGGAAGATACAGACAGCCCTAGTTGATACATGAGCTATTCGAGCATACAAAACAGGATATTTATTTGAAGGTTTAGAGTTTGGCACATACAAATTTACTTGGAATGGCATGTAGATACCGTATATAGGTAGGTATAGTGGACTCTTGTGGAATAACTTTGGGGTTTAAGAGATTGGATGCACAAGCAATATTCCCGCTTAGTACAAGTGAAGGCTAGCAAAAGACTGGGAAGCGACCAGCTAGAGAGCGACAACAGTCATGAATATGCATTGAAATTAATCAACACCGAATGCAAGCATGAGTAGGATATAATCCACCATGAACATAAATATCATGAAGGCTATGCTGATTTTGTTTCAACTACATGCGTGAACATGTGCCAAGTCAAGTCACTTAAATCATTCAGAGGAGGATACCACCCTATCATACCACATCATAACCATTTCAATAGCATGTTGGCACGCAAGGTAAACAATTATAACTCATAGCTAATCAAGCATGGCACAAGAAACTATGATCTCTAGTTGTCATTGCAAACATGTTTATTCATAATAGGCTGAAGCAGGAATGATGAACTAATCATATTTACAAAAACAAAAGAGGTCGAGTTCATACCAACTTTTCTCATCTCAGCCAGTCCATCATATATCATCATAATTGCCTTTCACTTGCACGACCGAACGATGTGAATAATAATAATAGTGCATGTGCATTGGACTAAGCTGGAATCTGCAAGCATTCAATAAACAGGAGAAGACAAAGCAATATGGGCTCTTTTGTCAGATCAACAATAATGCATATAAGAGCCACTTCAACAATTTAATTATGGTCTTCTCCTATAGACCCCCAAAGAAAAGAAAAGAAATGAAACTATTTACACGGGAAAGCTCCCAACAAGCAAAAGAAGAACAGGAAATATTTTCGAGTTTTCTTTTTAATTACTACTACAAGCATGGAAAGTAAATTAATTAAAAGCTACAACTATTTTTTGGTTTTTCTTAAGGTTTATTAAACACACAAGAAGAAAGCATAAAAAGGAAAATAAACTAGCATGGATGGTACAATGAAAACGTATGAGCACCGACATCTAGCAATGAGTGTGTGAACATAAATGTAATGTCGGTGGGAAATACGTACTCCCCCAAGCTTAGACTTTCGGCCTAAGTTGGTCTATGGCCATGGCTGGCTTGGCGGATATCCATAATAGTAGTTGGGGTCGTACTGTGAGGAGGAAGAAGAAGGCTCCGATTGCCACTGGTTGGCAATCATCTCCGGATCCCACTGGTAATTAGACTGTCGTGAGGGATCAAATTGTGGTTCTGGCTCTGGCTCCTCGGCTGGTGCAGGGTTCCGGTAAGCTTGAATAGCCATCAACGGAACAAGGTACGTGCCTTAAGATAGATCAAACAAAGAAGGAGCAGGCAGGGTAATAGTCTCAGGATGATGTTTATTAAAGAACAATTGATATTTAAGCTCTCCTGCCCTATTCTTAACAATAAAATCATGTGCTACCATACTTTTATAATCTAGATAAACATGGGGTAGTACCTTTTCTTCCTTCTCAGCATGCCTAATAGGTATGTTAAAATGTGCAGCTAGGCGTGAGGCATAGATGCCTCCAAAGATAGGGCCTTTGGTACGGTTCAGACTTAACCGTTTGGCAATAATACCGCCCATACTAAAAGTGTTACCACTGTATAAACCTTGGAGCAAAATAATAATATTAGGGATACTAAGGTTTCCACAGTTTCCACAACCAATTAAGCAACGACTAGCAAATAATGCAAAGTAACATAAAATAGGAAAATGTATGCTAGTGATTCGTGCATCAGAAACTTTCCTAGTTTCCCCTACAGTGATAGTATCAATAAAACCCTCCACATCATCACGATGTGGTTCTTCTGTCTTGCCCTCAAAAGGGACAAGACAAATCCGACAAAAATCATAAAGTGACATCTCCTTATGCTCATCATATAAATGAAACTCCACCGTAGGTGGTGAGTTCCTAGAATGAAAATGAAAGTTTTGCACAAAGGTATTTGTGAGTAAGAGATACTAATCGCATTGGTCGTGGAGGAAAGCGGTGAGGCCTGCATTATGAGCCAATTCATGAAAATCTTCATAAAACCTGGCTGCTCTCATGATTCATCGGAAGGCCACTCACATGCCCGAATCTCCGCGGTGCGAGGCAGATTATACTTAGGCTTCGGTGCCTTTTCCTTCGAGCTTCGGCTCGATGAGCCCCTCAAGAGTCTCTTCATCATTTTCTGAAAAATTCTGAAATTTTTAGTAACTTCAAAATAAAAGTAAACCAAACTCAATAATATTGATAGCAACTACTCCTACAAGTGCCTAGGGCCTATATCATGCATCAAAACTATTTTTGACCATATAAATTTGACATGCAAGCTCAAGAACAGGGTCGCCTAAGCAGCAAAAATTTGCAATAAATAAAGCACTAGAACAAAAACTAATTGGACCAATGGAGGAGTCACATACCAAGGAACAATCTCCCCAAGCAGTTTTGTGAGAGGTGCTTTGAGCAAGGAGATCGAAAATGGCAGCAAGATGAGCTAGAACTCGTGCTTGAGTTGGATATTCGTGTTTGTGGGAGGAAGTTGAAGTGTGTGGGTGCAGGAATAAGTGGAGGAGGGCCACTGCGGGCCCACGAAGCAGGGGGGCGCGCCCTCCACCCTCGGGGGTAGGTGGTTGACCCCCCTGGTGTGTTCTCAGTTCCATAAATCCTCAAATATTCTAGAAAAAATCATATTTAAATTTCAGGGCATTTGGAGAACTTTTATTTTCGAGGTATTTTTATATTGCATGGATAATCAGATAATAGACAGAAAAATATTTATTTTATTTTATTTTAAATAAATAAAAAAAAGTAAAAGTGGGGTACAGAAGGTTGTGCCTTCTAGTTTCATCCATCTCATGATCATCAAAAGGAATCCACTAACAAGGTTGATCAAGTCTTGTTAACGAACTCATTCTGAATAACATGGAACCAGAGAAATTTCGAATAACACTATGTTACCCCAACGGGGATATGCACATCCCCAATAATAAGAATATCATATTTCTTCTTGACAGTAGGAAGAGGAAATTCAAAACCTCCAAATATAATCGATGGAATTTTTCCAATAAAGTTGATACTATGAACTTGAGGTTGTTTCCTCGGAAAGTGTACCGTGTGCTCATTACCATTAACATGAAAAGTGACATTGCCTTTAGTGCAATCAATAACACCCCGTGCAGTATTCAAAAAGGGTCTTCCAAGAATAATAGACATACTATCGTCCTCGGGAATATCAAGGATAACAAAGTCCGTTAAAATAGTAACATTTGCAACTACAACAGGCACATCCTCACAAATGCCGACAGGTATAGCAGTTGATTTATCAGCCATTTGCAAAGATATTTCAGTAGGTGTCAACTTATTCAAATCAAGTCTACGATATAAAGAGAGAGGCATAACACTAACACCGGCTCCAAGATCACATAAAGCAGTTTTAACATAATTTCTTTTAATAGAGCATGGTATAGTTGATACACCGGGATCTCCAAGTTTCTTTGGTATTCCACCCTTAAAAGTATAATTAGCAAGCATGGTGGAAATTTCAGCTTCCGGTATCTTTCTTTTATTTGTAATGATATCTTTCATGTACTAAGCATAAGGATTGGTTTTGAGCATATCAGTCAATCGCATACGCAAAAATATAGGTCTAATCATTTCAGCAAAGCGCTCAAAATCCTCATCATCCTTTTTCTTGGATGGTTTGGGAGGAAAAGGCATGGGTTTCTGAACCCAAGGCTCTCTTTCTTCACCATGTTTCCTAGCAACAAAGTCTTTCTTATCATAACGTTGATTCTTTGATTGTGGGTTATGAAGATCAACAACATGTTTAATTTCTATATCACTATCATTACTAGGTTGAGCATCATCAGAGCATTATTATTAATATTATCACTAGTTTCAGGTTCATTACCAGATTGAGTTTCAGCATCAGAAATAGAAATATCATTTGGATTCTCAGGTGTTTCAACAATAGGACCACTAGAAGCATGCAAAGTCCTATCATTTTTCTTTTTCTTCTTTTTAGAAGAACTAGGTGTATCTATATTATTTCTCTGAGAATCTTGCTCAATTCTCTTAGGGTGGCCTTCGGGATACAGAGGTTCCTGAGTCATTCGACCAGTTCTAGTAGCCACTCTAATAGCATTATCATTATCCTTACTATTCAATTCATTGAGCAAATCATTTTGAGCTTTAAGTACTTGTTCTACATGAGTGGTAACCATAGAAACATGTTTACTAATAAGTTTAAGTTCACCTTTAACATTAGCCATATAATCACCCAAGTGTTCAAGCATATTTGAATTGTATTTCAATTGTCTACCAAAATAAGCATTAAAATCTTCTTGCTTAGCCATAAATTTATCAAACTCATCTAACCATGGGCTAGCAAATTTAGTAAATGGAATTTCAGCTTTATCCTTTACTACCTGTGTCGAGTTATAAATACCATGAGTTTCTTCAAAAGGTAAAGGATTAAGATCATATGTTTCTTCAACAGGCGGTAAATTAAGACCATGTATTTCTTCAATAGGAGGTAAATTCTTAACATCTTCAGCTTTAATACCTTTTTCTTTCATAGATTTCTTTTCCTCTTGCATATCTTCAGGACTGAGAAATAGAATACCCCTCTTCTTCGGAGTTGGTTTAGGAATAGGCTCAGGAATTGGCTCTGGGGGTGTCCAATTATTTTCATTTGTCAACATATTGTTCAATAGAATTTCAGCTTCATCCGGTGTTCTTTCCCTGAAAATAGAACCAGCACAACTATCCAGGTAATCTGTGGAGGCATCGGTTAGTCCATTATAAAAGATATCAAGTATTTCATTTTTCTTAAGAGGATGATCAGGCAAAGCATTAAGTAATTGGAGAAGCCTCCCCCAAGCTTGTGGGAGACTCTCTTCTTCAATTTGCACAAAATTATATATATCCCTTAAAGCAGCTTGTTTCTTATGAGCAGGGAAATATTTAGCAGAGAAGTAATAAATCATATCCTGGGGACTACGCACACAACCAGGATCAAGAGAATTAAACCATGTCTTAGCATCACCCTTTAATGAGAACGGAAATATTTTAAGGATATAAAAGTAGCGATTTCTCTCATCTTTCGTGAACAAGGTGGCTATATCATTTAATTTAGTAAGATGTGCCACAACAGTTTCAGATTCATAACCATGAAAAGGATCAGATTAACCAAAGTAATTATATCACGATCAACAGAGAATTCATAATCCTTATTAGTAACACAGATAGGTGAAGTAGAAAAAGCAGGGTCAGGTTTCATTCTAGCACTTAGAGATTGCTTACTCCATTTAGCTAATAACCTTTTAAGTTCATTTCTATTTTTGCAAGCTAAGATAGCGAAAGAAGCTTCTTGATCAAAAATATAACCCTTAGGAATAACAAGTGATTCTTCATCATCACTTTCATTAGTATCATCAAATTCAATATTTTCAATTTCTCTAGCCCTAGCAATTTGTTCATCAAGAAAATCACTAAGTGGCACATTAGTATTAGGCATAGAGGTAGTTTCATCATAAGTATCATGCATAGCAGAAGTGGCATCATCAATAACATGCGACATATCAGAACGAATAGCAGAAGCAGGTGTAGGTGTCGCAAACTTACTCATAACAGAAGGTGAATCAAGTGCAGAGCTAGATGGCAGTTTCTTACCTCCCCTCGTAGTTGAGGGATAGATCTTGGTTTTTGGATCTCTTAAGTTCTTCATAATGATAAGCAGATATATATCCCAAATGACTTAAAGAATAGAGCTATGCTCCCCGGCAACGGCGCCAGAAAATAGTCTTGATAACCCACAAGTATAGGGGACCGCAACAGTTTTCGAGGGTAAAGTATTCAACCCAAATTTATTGATTCGACACAAGGGGAGCCAAAGAATACTCTCAAGTATTAGCAGCTGAGTTGTCAGTTCAACCACACCTGGAAACTTAATATCTGCAACAAAGTGTTTAGTAGCAAAGTAATATGATAGTAGTGATAACGGTAGCAAAAGGTAACAGTAGTAAAAGTAATGTTTTGGTATTTTGTAGTGATGATAGCAATAGCAACGGAAAAGTAAATAAGCGAAGAACAATATGTGGAAAGCTCATAGGCAATGGATCAGTGATGGAGAATTATGCCGGATGTGGTTCATCATGTAACAGTCATAACCTAGGGTGACACAGAACTAGCTCCAGTTCATTGATATAATGTAGGCATGTATTCCAAACATAGTCATACGTGCTTATGGAAAAGAACTTGCATGACATCTTTTGTCCTGCCATCTTGTGGCAGCGGGGTCCTTACGGAAACTAAGGTATATTAAGGCCTCCTTTTAATAGAGAACCGGAACAAAGCATTAACACATAGT
Organism: Triticum monococcum; assembly: GCA_034509565.1. NCBI lineage: Eukaryota > Viridiplantae > Streptophyta > Magnoliopsida > Poales > Poaceae > Triticum > Triticum monococcum. Next base: position 743,093,282 of record CM067843.1, on the reverse strand, counting down.
GAATACATGAACTCCTCAAACTACGGTCATCACCGGTAAGTATCCCGATTATTGTCACTTCGGGGTTAACGGATCATAACACATAATAGGTGACTATAGACTTGCAAGATAGTATCAAGAACACTCATATATTGATGAAAACATAATAGGTTCAGATCTGAAATCATGGCACTCGGGCCCTAGTGACAAGCATTAAGCATAGCAAAGTCATAGCAACATCAATCTCAGAACATAGTGGACACTAGGGATCAAACCCTAACAAAACTAACTCGATTACATGATAGATCCCATCCAACCTATCACCATCCAGCAAGCCTACGATGGTATTACTCACGCACGGTGGTGAGCATCATGAAATTCGTGATGGAGGATGGTTGATGATGAGGATGGCGACGGATTCCCCTCTCCGGAGCCCCGAATGGACTCCAGATCAGCCTTTCGAGAGGTTTTAGGGCTTGGCGGCGGCTCCGTATCATAAAACGCGATGATTTCTTCTCTCTGATTTTTTTCTCATCGAAACTCAATATATGGATGTGGAGTTGGAGTCGGAGAGGCAATAGGGGTTCCATGAGGTAGGGGACGCGCCCCCCACCCTCGTGGCAAGGTGGTGGGCCCCCTGGCCTTCATCTTTGGCAGGTATTTTTCTTATTTTCTGAAAAGTGGCTCCGTGAAGTTTCAGGTCATTCCGAGAATGTTTGCTCCTGCACATAAATAACACCATGGTAATTCTGCTGAAAACAGCGTCAGTCCGGGTTAGTTCCATTCAAATCATGCAAGTTAGAGTCCAAAACAAGGGCAAAAATGTTTGGAAAAGTAGATACGTTGGAGACGTATCACCGAGCGGTACTACCGCCTAGCAGGTGTGGTACTACCGCTCGTACGGTACTACCGCTCCTCAGGCGCGGTACTACCGCACGGGCCGCGGTACTAAAGCTCTATTGCCGCTCCGAGCCCCAGTACTACCGTGCCACTGTGTGGTACTACCGCGACTAGGAGCGGCACTAAATTTTTAGTGCCGTGCGACCAGGTCGTACTACCGATGCTATCAAATCTTCTTCATAGCAATTACCATATGCATTTTCTACTGGTTACTTGTGTTTTGGTGTGGTCTTTGTTTTGGCTCGTCTCGCTTCTCGTGTGTGTTTTGTGGTTTGTGTGTGTCTCAGGTGGTGGCTCCGGTGTCCCTGCTCGTCGTTCCAATCCAAGATGTGACACGGGTTCCAAGCGTCTGCGCAATCAAGAGGATGTTCCAGAGGGCTCCAATGCCCCCAAGCGCAATGTCAAGACCACTGCTAGCAAGGTCAAGGAACCATCAAAGGACATGGATGAGATACCTCTTGATGAGTTTGTCTCTCTCGGGAAGATCAACCCTTATGCGCATCCTCGTGCGAACTTCAGAGGGAATGAACTGTTTTGGACCAAGAAGCAGAATCTCATTTACTTGGATGTGATCAAGGCCAAGCAGAATCTGTATGTGGATGTGCACTAGATCGACATGCATCACATGAGCGAGGATAAGCATCGTCACTACTTTGGTGAGGCCTTGGACCTCGTCAGCAGTTTGCCATTGAGGATGTGATCTCTTTTCATCTGGACTATGACACCGCGCTGGTGGCCCAGTTCTTTGCTTCGGTCCAGCTCCACTCTGGGGAGGATCGAAGGATGACCTGGATGACCAATGGATGTCAGTTGAATACTACTTGGAAGGAGTTCATGGATTTCCTCAGAGTGCCTGATGAGGGGCTCCACACGTCGGTTGGTGTTCGCCCTCATGCAAACACCGAGTCAGCAAACAAGGACAAGCTTCTGTCGTTCTATGTTGAGAAGAAACTAACCAGTGGCAAGACGACGTGGGTGCTCAACCCATTCCTTGACATCATGCACCGGATTTTCTGCCACTCCCTCTTACCTCGCATTGGGGACAAGGACAAGGTGCATGCCTATCTTTTGGACACGTTGCTCATTTGTGAGGAGGCCCGAGTTTCTCAGACTCAACCACTTGATGTCTCACATATCATGTGGCGTGACTTCGGTTCGCAGTATTCACCTGCAAGGTACCCATCTATGGTCCATATATGTTCCTCCTGATCTCGAAGACTTGGGAGAAGATCTATCCCAATGAGGAGTTTCTGGCCCCTGACTGGATCTGTCATGACTCCATCAGACTCCGCATCAAGCCCCAATTGGCTAACACTACTACTCGTGTCAAGGCTGGGGCTGCTAAGAGGGCTGCTGATGAGGAGGAGATTGAGGAGGAGAGTGCAGTTGAAGACAGCTCTGCGGGATATGCACCTCCCTCCACTGAGCCCTCATGGCAAAGAAGCTGAAGGCCAAGATGAAGGCCTTGTTTTGCATGTAGCCCAAGGGGCAGTATCGGACTCACGTGGCCTCCAAGGAGAGTCGCTGCCGCGACAAGAAGATCATGAGGGTTTTTGGAGAGGATGTTTCTGGCAGCTCCGAGGAGCACATCACTCCATAGGCTGAATGGATGGAAAAACAAGGCTACAGGTGGACTGATTCTGAGGAGGAGCACATTCCCGCTGCCGAGTTCGATGAGGAGCGTGCGAGCGACTACTCCGCTTGAGCCACCGCTTGTGTTGTAGGTGTCCTCTCTGCCTTTTTGGTGTCTCGATGCCAAAGGGGGAGAGAGTGTAGGGATTTGTTGTGTTGTGTCGTGTTTGCTTCGCTTATGTTTGGTTTGTTGAACCTTGTTTGCTTTGGTTTGGTTTGAGTTTATTTGAGCGTGTGAGACTTATCTATCATATGGTGTAAGACATATGCACTCTATCTATCGCACCTTACTGAGCTTATGATATATTGTGCTACTTAGTTCATGCTCTTATCTACTATCATGCTTAGTGTTAGCATTGTTATTGCAAGATTTGCCATGTCTATAAAATATAGGGGGAGTGTTGATCCTAGTATGTGTGCCGTGCAGTCCAAAGCACTCATCTAACTAGCACACATCTAGGGGGAGCCCGTCTATATTTTAGAGATGTATGGTTTGCTCATGTTCTATTCTTTCTCCCTTGTGCAAGTCCCGTATTGTCATCAATCCACCAAAAAGGGGGATATTGTAAGGGCATATTTATCCCTAAGGTGTTTTGGTGATTGGTGACAATGCATTTGCGGACTAATCATGTGTCTCGAGTATTTCAGATATTTCATGACTAGGCACAAGACAGTTAGGAGCCCCTCGAAGATTATTGAAGACGGCGTTTTTCTACGTTCCTTTTTCGGTGGATTTGAGTCATATGAAAGCCGTACTATTAAGAGGGGGTCCGCTTTGGAAAGGTTTGGGTGGAATCTATTGGAAATATGCCCTAGAGGCAATAATAAAAGCATTATTATTATATTTCCTTGTTCATGATAATTGTCTTTATTCATGCTATAATTGTGTTATCCGGAAATCGTAATACATGTGTGAATAAGAGACACCAACATGTCCCTAGTAAGCCTCTAGTTGACTAGCTCGTTAATCAACAGATAGCCATGGTTTCCTGGCTATGGACATAGGATGTCATTGATAACGAGATCACATCATTAGGAGAATGATGTGATGGACAAGACCCAATCCTAAACATAGCATAAAGATCGTATAGTTCGTTTGCTAGAGTTTTGCAATGTCAAGTATCTTTTCCTTAGACCATGAGATCGTGTAACTCCCGGATACCGTAGGAGTGCTTTGGGTATACCAAACGTCACAACGTAACTGGGTGACTATAAAGGTAGACTACGGGTATCTCCGAAAGTGTCTGTTGGGTTGACACGGATCAAGACTGGGATTTGTCACTCCGTATGACGGAGAGGTATCACTAGGCCCACTCGGTAATGCATCATCATAATGAGCTCAAAGTGACCAAGTGTCTGGTCACGGGATCATGCATTACGGTACGAGTAAAGTGACTTGCCGGTAACGAGATTGAACGAGGTATTGGGATACCGACGATCGAATCTCGGGCAAGTAATATATCGATTGACAAAGGGAATTGCATACGGGGTTGATTGAATCCTCGACATCGTGGTTCATCCGATGAGATCATCGTGGAGCATGTGGGAGCCAACATGGGTATCCAGATCCCGTTGTTGGTTATTAACCGGAGAGTCGTCTCGGTCATGTCTACATGTCTCCCGAACCCGTAGGGTCTACACACTTAAGGTTCGGTGACGCTAGGGTTGTGAAGATATGTATATGCAATAACCCGAATGTTGTTCGGAGTCCCGGATGAGATCCCGGACGTCACAAGGAGTTCCGGAATGGTCCGGAGGTAAAGAATTATATATAGGAAGTGCTATTTCGGCCATCAGGACAAGTTTCGGGGTTACCGGTATTGTACCGGGACCACCGGAAGGGTCCCGGGGGTCCACCGGGTGGGGCCACCTATCCCGGAGGGCCCCATGGGCTGAAGTGGGAAGGGACCCAGCCCATAGTGGGCTGGGGCGCCACCCCTAAGGGCCCATGCGCCTAGGGTTTAGGGGAAACCCTAAAGGGGGGCGCCCCCTTGCTTGGGGGGCAAGCCCCCCACCCCTTGGCCGCCCCCCCCCCCCTAGGAGATCCATCTCATAGGGCCGGCGCCCCCCCCCCCCCTAGGCACCCCTATAAATAGTGGGGGAGAGGAGGGACTTGAGGACACGGCCTTTGGTGCATCCCTCTCTCCCTGTTACGTCTCTCTCTCTCTTGTAGTATAGGCGAAGCCCTCCTACTGTGACACCCTGCATCCACCACCACGCCGTCGTGCTGCTGGATCATCACCAACCTCTCCTCCCCCCTTGCTGGATCAAGAAGGAGGAGACGTCTCCCGTCCCGTACGTGTGTTGAATGCGGAGGTGCCGTCCGTTCGGCACTTTGTCATCGGTGATTTGGATCACGTCGTGTTCGACTACATCATCCCCGTTCTTTGAACGCTTCCGCACGCGATCTACAAAGGTATGTAGATGCATCTGATGACTCGTTGCTAGATGAACTCCTAGATGGATCTTGGTGAAACGAGTAGGAAAATTTTTGTTTTCTGCAACGTTCCCCAACAGTGGCATCATGAGCTAGGTCTATGTGTAGTTCTTCTTGCGCGAGTAGAACACAATTTGTTGTGGGCGTGGATTTGTCAACTTTCTTGCCGCTACTAGTCTTTTCTTGCTTCAGTGGTATTGTGGGATGAAGCGGCCCGGACCAACCTTACACGTACGCTTACGTGAGACCGGTTCCACCGACTAACATGCACTAGTTGCATAAGGTGGCTGGCGGGTGTCTGTCTCTCCTACTTTAGTTGGAGCGGATTCGATGAATAGGGTCCTTATGAAGGGTAAATAGAAGTTGACAAATCACGTTGTGGCTTTCACGTAGGTAAGAAAACGTTCTTGCTAGAACCCTAATTCAGCCACGTAAAACTTGCAACAACAATTAGAGGACGTCTAACTTGTTTTTGCAGCAAGTGGTTTGTGATATGATATGGCCAAAGTTGTGATGAATGATGAATGATCTATATGTGATGTATGAGATGTTCATGCTATTGTAATAGGAATCACGACTTGCATGTCGATGAGTATGACAACCGGCAGGAGCCATAGGAGTTGTCTTTATTTTTGTATGACCTGCGTGTCATTGAGAAACGCCATGTAAATTACTTTACTTTATTGCTAAACGCGTTAGTCATAGTAGTAGAAGTAATAGTTGGCGAGCAACTTCATGGAGACACGATGATGGAGATCATGATGATGGAGATCATGGTGTCAAGCCGGTGACAAGATGATCATGGAGCCCCAAGATGGAGATCAAAGGAGCTATGTGATATTGGCCATATCATGTCACGTTTATTATTTGATTGCATGTGATGTTTATCATGTTTTGCATCTTGTTTACTTAGAACGACGGTAGTAAATAAGATGATCCCTCATATTAATTTCAAGAAGTGTTCCCCCTAACTGTGCACCGTTGCGACAGTTCGCTGTTTCAAAACACCACGTGATGATCGGGTGTTTTATTCAGACGTTCACATACAACGGGTGTAAGACAGATTTACACATGCAAACACTTAGGTTGACTTGACGAGCCTAGCATGTACAGACATGGCCTCGGAACACAGAAGACCGAAAGGTCGAGCATGAGTCGTATAGAAGATACGATCAACATGAAGATGTTCACCGATGTTGACTGGTCCGTCTCACGTGATGATCGGACACGGCCTAGTTGACTCGGATCATGTTATACTTAGATGACTAGAAGAGGGATGTCTATCTAAGTGGGAGTTCATTATATAATTTGATTAGATGAACTTAATTATCATGAACTTAGTCTAAAATATTTTACAATATGTCTTGTAGATCAAATGGCCCACGTAGTCCTCAACTTCAACGCGTTCCTAGAGAAAACCAAGTTGAAAGACGATGGCAGCAACTATACGGACTGGGTCCAGAACCTGAGGATCATCCTCATAGCTGCCAAGAAAGATTACGTCCTACAAGCACCGCTAGGTGAAGCTCCCGTCCCACAGAACCAAGACATTATGAACGCTCGGCAGACACGTGTTGACGACTACTCCCTCGTTCAGTGCGGCATGCTTTACAGTTTAGAGCCGGGGCTCCAAAAGCGTTTTGAGAGACATGGAGCATATGAGATGTTCGAAGAGCTGAAAATGGTTTTCCAAGCTCATGCCCGGATCGAGAGATATGAAGTCTCTGATAAGTTCTTCAGCTGTAAGATGGAGGAAAATAGTTCTGTCAGTGAGCACATACTCACTATGTCTGGGTTACATAACCGCTTGTCTCAGCTGGGAGTTAATCTCTCGGACGATGCGGTCATTGACAGAATCCTCCAGTCGCTTCCACCAAGCTACAAGAGCTTTGTGATGAACTTCAACATGCAGGGGATGCAAAAGACCATTCCTGGGTTGTTTGCAATGCTGAAATCAATAGAGGTAGAAGTCAAGAAGGAACATCAAGTGTTGATGGTCAATAAAACCACTAAGTTCAAGAAAGGCAAGGGTAAAAAGAACTTCAAGAAGGACGGCAAGGAAGTTGCCGCGCCCGGCAAGCAAGCTGCCGGGAAGAAGCCAAAGAATGGACCCAAGCCCGAGACTGAGTGCTTTTATTGCAAGGGAAGCGGTCACTGGAAGCGGAACTGCCCCAAATACTTAGCAGACAAGAAGGCCGGCAAAACAAAAGGTATATGTGATATACATGTAATTGATGTGTACCTTACTAGTGTCCGTAGTAGCTCCTGGGTATTTGATACCGGTGCAGTTGCTCACATTTGTAACTCAAAGCAGGGGCTGCGGAATAAGCGGAAACTGGCAAAGGATGAGGTAACGATGCGCGTCGGGAATGGTTCCAAGGTCAATGTGATCGCCGTCGGCACGCTACCTCTACATTTACCTTCGGGATTAGTTTTAAACCTTAATAATTGTTATTTGGTACCAGCTTTGAGCATGAACATGGTATCGGGATCTCGTTTAATTCGAGATGGCTACTCATTTAAATCCGAGAATAATGGTTGTTCTATTTATATGAGAGATATGTTTTATGGTCATGCTCCTATGGTGAATGGTTTATTCTTTATGAATCTCGAATGTAATACTACACATGTTCATAATGTGAGTACCAAAAGATGCAAGGTTGATAATGATAGTCCCACATACTTGTGGCACTGCCGCCTTGGTCACATAGGTGTCAAACGCATGAAGAAGCTCCATGCAGATGGACTTTTAGAGTCCCTTGATTATGAATCATTTGACACGTGCGAACCATGCCTTATGGGTAAAATGACCAAGACTCCGTTCTTAGGAACAATGGAGCGAGCAACCAACTTATTGGAAATCATACATACTGATGTGTGCGGTCCAATGAGTGTTGAGGCTCGCGGTGGCTATCGTTATGTTCTCACCCTCACTGATGATTTGAGTAGATATGGATATATTTACTTAATGAAACACAAGTCTGAAACCTTTGAAAAGTTCAAGGAATTTCAGAGTGAGGTTGAGAATCAACGTGACAGGAAAATCAAGTTTCTACGATCAGATCGTGGAGGAGAATACTTGAGTCACGAATTTGGCACACACTTAAGAAAATGTGGAATAGTTTCACAACTCACGCCGCCTGGAACACCTCAGCGTAACGGTGTGTCCGAACGTCGTAATCGCACTCTATTAGATATGGTGCGATCTATGATGTCTCTTACCGATTTACCGCTATCCTTTTGGGGCTATGCTTTAGAGACTGCCGCATTCACTTTAAATAGGGCTCCGTCGAAATCCGTTGAGACGACACCGTATGAATTATGGTTTGGAAAGAAACCTAAGCTGTCGTTTCTAAAAGTTTGGGGATGCGATGCTTATGTCAAGAAACTTCAACCTGAAAAGCTCGAACCCAAGTCGGAAAAATGCGTCTTCATAGGATACCCAAAAGAAACTATTGGGTATACCTTCTACCTCAGATCCGAAGGCAAGATCTTTGTTGCCAAGACTGGGTCCTTTCTAGAGAAAGAGTTTCTCTCGAAAGAAGTAAGTGGGAGGAAAGTAGAACTTGATGAAGTGTTACCTCTTCAACCGGAAAATGGCGCAACTCAAGAAAATGTTCCTGAGGTGCCTGCACCGACTAGAGAGGAAGTTAATGATGATGATCATGAAACTCCTGATCAAGTTACTACTGAACTTCGAAGGTCCACAAGGACACGTTCCGCACCAGAGTGGTACGGCAACCCTGTCTTGGAAATCATGTTGTTAGACAACGGTGAACCTTCGAACTATGAAGAAGCGATGGCGGGCCCGGATTCCGACAAATGGCTAGAAGCCATGAAATCCAAGATAGGATCCATGTATGAAAACGAAGTATGGACTTTGACTGACTTGCCCGTTGAACGGCGAGCCATAGAAAATAAATGGATTTTTAAGAAGAAGACAGACGCAGATGGTAATGTGACCATCTATAAAGCTCGGCTTGTCGCTAAGGGTTATCGACAAATTCAAGGGGTTGACTACGATGAGACTTTCTCACCGGTAGCGAAGCTAAAGTCCGTCTGAATCATGTTAGCAATTGCCGCGTTTTACGATTATGAAATATGGCAAATGGACGTCAAAACGGCATTCCTTAATGGTTTCCTTAAGGAAGAATTGTATATGATGCAGCCGGAAGGTTTTGTCGATCCTAAGAATGCTGACAAGGTGTGCAAGCTCCAACGCTCGATTTATGGGCTGGTGCAAGCATCTCGGAGTTGGAACATTCGCTTTGATGAGATGATCAAAGCGTTTGGGTTTACGCAGACTTATGGAGAAGCCTGCGTTTACAAGAAAGTGAGTGGGAGCTCTGTAGCATTTCTCATATTATATGTAGATGACATACTTTTGATGGGAAATGATATAGAACTCTTGGACAGCATCAAGGCCTACTTGAATAAGAGTTTTTCAATGAAGGACCTTGGAGAAGCTGCGTATATATTAGGCATCAAAATCTATAGAGATAAATCAAGACGCCTCATAGGTCTTTCACAAAGCACATACCTTGATAAGATATTGAAGAAGTTCAATATGGATCAATCTAAGAAGGGGTTCTTGCCTGTGTTACAAGGTATGAAATTGAGCTCGGCTCAAAGTCCGACCACGGCAGAAGATATAGAAGAGATGAGTGTCATCCCCTATGCCTCAGCCATAGGTTCTATTATGTATGCCATGCTGTGTACCAGACCTAATGTAAACCTTGCCGTAAGTTTGGTAGGAAGGTACCAAAGTAATCCCGGCAAGGAACACTGGACAGCGGTCAAGAATATCCTGAAGTACCTGAAAAGGACTAAGGAAATGTTTCTCGTTTATGGAGGTGACGAAGAGCTCGTCGTAAAGGGTTACGTCGACGCTAGCTTCGACACAGATCTGGATGACTCAAAGTCACAAACCGGATACGTGTATATTTTGAATGGTGGGGCAGTAAGCTGGTGCAGTTGCAAGCAGAGCGTCATGGCGGGATCTACATGTGAAGCGGAGTACATGGTAGCCTCGGAGGCAGCGCATGAAGCAATTTGGGTGAAGGAGTTCATCACCGACCTCGGAGTCATACCCAATGCGTCGGGGCCAATCAAGCTCTTCTGTGACAACACTGGAGCTATTGCACTTGCCAAGGAGCCCAGGTTTCACAAGAAGACAAGGCACATCAAGCGTCACTTCAACTCCATTCATGAAAATGTTCAAGATGGAGACATAGATATTTGTAAAGTACATACAGACCTGAATGTAGCAGATCCGTTGACTAAACCTCTCCCTAGGGCAAAACATGATCAACACCAGAATTCCATGGGTGTTCGATTCATCACAATGTAACTAGATTATTGACTCTAGTGCAAGTGGGAGACTATTGGAAATATACCCTAGAGGCAATAATAAAAGCATTATTATTATATTTCCTTGTTCATGATAATTGTCTTTATTCATGCTATAATTGTGTTATCCGGAAATCGTAATACATGTGTGAATAAGAGACACCAACATGTCCCTAGTAAGCCTCTAGTTGACTAGCTCGTTAATCAACAGATAGTCATGGTTTCCTGGCTATGGACATAGGATGTCATTGATAACGGGATCACATCATTAGGAGAATGATGTGATGGACAAGACCCAATCCTAAACATAGCATAAAGATCGTATAGTTCGTTTGCTAGAGTTTTGCAATGTCAAGTATCTTTTCCTTAGACCATGAGATCGTGTAACTCCCGGATACCGTAGGAGTGCTTTGGGTATACCAAACGTCACAACATAACTGGGTGACTATAAAGGTAGACTACGGGTATCTCCGAAAGTGTCTGTTGGGTTGACACGGATCAAGACTGGGATTTGTCACTCCGTATGACGGAGAGGTATCACTGGGCCCACTCGGTAATGCATCATCATAATGAGCTCAAAGTGACCAAGTGTCTGGTCACGGGATCATGCATTATGGTACGAGTAAAGTGACTTGCCGGTAACGAGATTGAACGAGGTATTGGGATACCGACGATCGAATCTCGGGCAAGTAATATATCGATTGACAAAGGGAATTGCATATGGGGTTGATTGAATCCTCGACATCGTGGTTCATCCGATGAGATCATCGTGGAGCATGTGGGAGCGAACATGGGTATCCAGATCCCGCTGTTGGTTATTGACCGGAGAGTCGTCTCGGTCATGTCTACATGTCTCCCGAACCCGTAGGGTCTACACACTTAAGGTTCGGTGACGCTAGGGTTGTGAAGATATGTATATGCAGTAACCCGAATGTTGTTCGGAGTCCCGGATGAGATCCCGGACGTCACGAGGAGTTCCGGAATGGTCCGGAGGTAAAGAATTATATATAGGAAGTGCTGTTTCGGCCATCGGGACAAGTTTCGGGGTTACCGGTATTGTACTGGGACCACTGGAAGGGTCCCGGGGGTCCACCGGGTGGGGCCACCTATCCCGGAGGGCCCCATGGGCTGAAGTGGGAAGGGACTCAGCCCATAGTGGGCTGGGGCGCCACCCCCTAAGGGCCCATGCGCCTAGGGTTTAGGGGAAACCCTAAAGGGGGGCGCCCCCTTGCTTGGGGGGCAAGCCCCCCACCCTTTGGCCGCCGCCCCCCTAGGAGATCCATCTCCTAGGGCCGGCGCCCCCCCCCCCTAGGCACCCCTATAAATAGTGGGGGAGAGGAGGGACTTGAGGACACGGCCTTTGGTGCATCCCTCTCTCCCTGTTACGTCTCTCTCTCTTGTAGTATAGGCGAAGCCCTGCTACTGTGACGCCCTGCATCCACCACCACGCCGTCGTGCTGCTGGATCATCACCAACCTCTCCTCCCCCCTTGTTGGATCAAGAAGGAGGAGATGTCTCCCGTCCCGTACGTGTGTTGAACGCGGAGGTGCCGTCCGTTCGGCACTTGGTCATCGGTGATTTGGATCACGTCGTGTTCGACTACATCATCCCCGTTCTTTGAATGCTTCCGCACGCGATCTACAAAGGTATGTAGATGCATCTGATGACTCGTTGCTAGATGAACTCCTAGATGGATCTTGGTGAAACGAGTAGGAAAATTTTTGTTTTCTGCAACGTTCCGCAACAGAATCGTCACGTACACGTTTACTCCTCTTTGCACCGCCTTTCCTTTAGCACTTTGGAGCATCCTCCGTTTCCTCTTGTTTGTGCAAAAAGAAGTTTTCCTATCTGTTGCTGTTCTGAGCCTTGCGGTAGTACTGCTCTTCGGAGCGGTAGTACCGCAGGCCCCTGCGGTAGTACCGCATGCCTTTGCAGTACTACCACAGGTGGTCACGGTAGTACCGCTCCTTGGGAGCCGTAGTACCGTTAGCCCTAGTCCGGCACAGCACCAGTAGCGGAAGTAGGAGCGGATGTAATTTTTTACATCCGCTTCCCGCGCGGTAGTACCGCTTGCCTTCAGCAGTAGTACTGTGTCGAACTTTTGCACTATTTAGAAATCAGCGGAACTTGCCACGGACGTTTTTTTGTCCACGGCCTTCCCAGGCTGGTCCAACCCTGCCTTGCGGTAGTACCGCAAGGTGGTGCGGTAGTACCGTAAGCCCTTGCGGTAGTACCGCAAGGTGGTGCAGTAGTATCGTAAGCCCTTGTGGTAGTACCGCTTGGCAGGCGCGGTAGTACCGCTTGGCGCGGGCTGGTTAAGTGGATAACGGTTGGATTTCTCTCTCCACTATATAAGGGGTATCTTCTTCTTCGATTTGACTACCTCTTCCAACCATAAGCTCCATTGTTGCTCCAAGCTCCATTTCCACCCGATCTCTCTCCCTAGCCAATCAAACTTGTTGATTTTCTAGGGATTGGTTGAGAAGGCCTCGATCTACACTTCCACCAAGAGAAATTTGATTCCCCCCACTATCCCTTGCGGATCTTGTTACTCTTGGGTGTTTGAGCACCCTAGATGGTTGAGGTCACCGCGGAGCCATATTCCATTGTGGTGAAGCTTTGTGGTGTTGTTGGGAGCCTCCGATTAAGTTGTGGAGATTGCCTCAACCTTATTTGTAAAGGTCCGGTCGCTGCCTCCAAGGGCACCAATAGTGGAATCACGGCATCTCACATTGTGTGAGGGCATGAGGAGAATACGGTGGCCCTAGTGGCTTCTTGGGAGCATTGTGCCTCCACATCGCTCCAACAGAGACGTACTTCCCCTCAAAAGGAAGGAACTTCGGTAACACATCCTCGTCTCCACCGGCTCCACTCTTGGTTATCTCATACCTTTACTTGTGCAAGCTTATTTGTGTTCTTTCCCTTGCTTGCTTGTGTGCTTGTTGTTGTTGCATCATATAGGTTGCTCATATAGTTGCATGTCTAGACAACCTACGTTGATGCAAAGTTTAATTTGGTGAAGAAAAGTTAAAAATTGTCAGTTGCCTATCCCCCCCTCTAGTCAACTATATCGATCCTTTCAACATCGCCTTGAGATGGAAAAGTGTATTATCTATAAACAAAATTGTTTATCAAATCCCTAGGCATGTACGCATGCTAGAATACAAACAAATCAGATAAAGAAATGATGAAGCAGCCTTAAAAATGAATGGTATGCAATCAACCAGAAAACCTAGCCCCATAATTAAAAAAATCCAATGCACCAAAAAGACCATCAAATAAAGAAACCAATATCAAACACCAAGTGTACTGCAAAACAAATCTCACAATCCACCAGTAACTCCCATAGCAATAAAAGTAAGAATAACAACAAATCCCACCCACCTCCTCTCCTCAATTCGTCCTGCGAGAAGAAACCATCAGGGAAGATTCCACCTCCTCCAACAAATGGCCCTCGTATCCACAAATAGTTGAACCAACTGCATGTTGTTCAACTGCACGTGTGTGTTGTCCAGATGCATCAACTCCACACCACCCTGCCCTCTTAGGCTTCAAATGACCAAACATAAATCCAACCTCTCTATCACTTGATCCCCCACTTATGCGCAAAAAATCCAGCAAAAACCCAACGTCATACAAACCATATCCTTCCTCGAATGACCCTAACACCACAAGGCTAGCATCAACATCCCTTGAGGAGCAATCTCCGCTCCCAAAAAAACAAGTACGTCACATGTCCTAATATTTTCATCTACACATCAGAATATATATGATCAACACCAAACAAACCCCTCCCACCCCCAAAAAACAACTCGAATCATCAGGAAAAGGGGCTCTTGTTTCTTACCTCGGTCTTGATGAATGGGTGCATGCACTAGGATCGACTCCCTGTCGGAGACGGCGTCGATGGTCGCTGAGTAATGAAGAGATAATGGGGATTGGGGCGAGAGCGATGCAATTAAGAGGAGGAAAGTAAATGAAAGAAACTAACGCCTCTTAGGAATGGATTCGTCATCACTACGAGTCATAAATCAAAAATCTCGCTCTACTTACGACAAGTCTGTCCATTCCATTTGGCACACTGCAAATTGCATGGTCCCTACACACCAATTAAAAGGACGACCACGAGCCATGCTAGTGTGTAGCCACGTGAAACGACAACACGATAAATTTGCATTCCTCAATGAAGGTTTGACCAATATACTATTTTGATGTAGTGACCTCACAATTGACAATACATGGTCATCATGCACGAATGCAATGATACATACCAGATGATAGATGCGTTGCATATATATTCTTGAAATACATACTTAAATCAAGACTGGCATATATGCACTGTATTTATGTAACTCATTAACTTGTGGATGAATGCCATTTTGAAACATTATAAATCTTAAAAGGGCGTGCATAGCGCACGAGCATATGCACTATAGGTCTTTAGTGTGACAGTCTGATGTGCGCGAGATGGGATCCGAACGAGTGATCGGACACACACAAGCGCTAGATGGGACATGTAGATTTACCTCTCTGCTAGTGCATGTATTTTTCACTATAGCAACGTGAGATATCGATACCCCTCCCCCTTGCCAAACCAGAACGTGTTGAGTTGCCATGGAATAGCTTTACCCCACCTACTGCATGGTAAGAATTTGGCAAAAAGAACTACCATAGAAAAGATCATGAATAGTGTGCCTCCCCTCGAAAATCACTTAATCCACGCCCCTCCTCACCTCTACTTTCTCGAAATATTAAAGAGCGGAAAGAAAGGTAAAACGCATTCAAATCCTTTATACATAGCATAATCATATAATATCTCATGCAAAAAATTCTAAATTGTTCACTAATGTTATGGAATGTAATTTAGTGAAACATGAATAGCATATCCAAACCATCACACACGAAAAAGGTGGGCACATAGATGCAAACAAATTCTTAGGAATGTACAAGCACTTTAATGTCACTAAAGAAAGTTGTCATATGGTAGGCATTGAACAAACTAAAATGTCATCTTGCTGGAGGTTCTTTATGCATGCCCCTTGTCCAAAAGTCCACAATTAACATCACCTGATTATCAAGAACAACAAATAACACATGGGTAGAAAGACACACGACAAACATATCGATTCAGTGTTTCTAAGGGTGATTGGGGCAACTGATCACTCTCACCATGGATGTATGTGCGTAAAATATCTTCACCTTGAACAGGGACTCTCCCTTGAGCTTAAATACCAACATGTCATTTTCCTTGCCATGTGTTGTTGCAAATTGAGACCATCCATGGTTAAATACAAGCTCACCCGCAAATCTCTAAAACTCCACAAACCATGAGCACCTTTCGCATGTCTTCAGCTTGAAAGACATGGGAATCAGGCCCTTGATCAGCGCCTTAACCCTCTTGGGATGACTTGCATGTAGAGGTCATCCTCGTCCTTCAACACACATAACTGTGATGGACGAAATTCAACTACAAAGTGCCCGATCCTTGGAGGTTGGCATCTCCCTCTTGTCATCGCCACTTGCCTGCCCGGCGCCATCGTCACTTCTACATCACTCTTTGCCTCTTGATGATCCTAGAAGAAAGAAGACTAAATTTTTTCATGTCATCCAAATCATCAGCATATGTAGCTAATATAGAAATTAAGGGTGAATCATAAAGCATAGGTAACATGGGGAACCCAACATGTAACTTTGCTAAATGCACATTTTTAAATGTGCACATAAGTGATAAGCGTCGTCTGACCAAGAACTCACAATCTATGTGCCCAAACTAAAATATGTAATCAATATCGGTGCACAAACCTTGATTTGTCATCGTTTCGTTAAAATAGCACAAACAGAACATGTTTGCACAACTATCGATGTTGGCAGCTAGTTACTTTTGTATAATGTGAATGAAAGCATGTTATCCTATTGAGTTGAGTAGACACAAGTTGGTATTTTCAAGACTAGCTGGAAACATAAGAGGTGTGCTCAACATAACAGGCACAATCGATAACATGACCATTTCCATGACTTAAAAGACTTATCAATGTGGCAACTTCGTAATAATAATCATGAAAATTACTCCCTCTATGAAGGAATATAGGAGCTTTTAGATCATTAATTTAGTGATCTAAACACTCTTATATTTCTTTATGAAGGGAGTATAATACAATCTACAGTGGCACGGATGTTAAAGAAAAGCACATAGTGGCTGATTACAAGCCATCAACACAAATGATGAAATCATCACAACGATTGGCAATCACATCACCCCGAGATGGAAAAGTATATTACCTACAAACAAAACCATGCATAAAATCCCTAACCATCTACTATGCATGCTAGACTACAAACAGATCAGACGAAGAAATGATGAAGCACACATAAAAATGAATAGTGTGTAATCAACCAGGAAACCTAGCCCCATAATTCAAAAAACAAAATTCCAATGCACCAAAAGGACCATGAAAGGAACAAACAAATATAAAACACCAAATGCACTGCAAAACAATTGTCGATATCCAGCTAGTAACTCCCATAAAAATAACATGAGATTAACAACAAATCCCATCCACCTCCTCTGCTCAATTCGTCCCGCTAGAAGAAGCCATCAATAAAGATTCCACTTCCTCAAAGAACTTGCCCTCGTATGCACGAACAGTTGAACCAATTGCATGTTGTTCAACTGCGTGTGTGTTTTGTTGGGATGCATCAACTCCCCATCACCATATTTCCCCTTAGGCTCCAAATGACCAAACATAAATCCAACCTCTCTATCACTTGAGCCCCCACTCACTCGCAAAAAATTCGGTAAAAACCCAACATCGTGCAAACCATATCCTTCCTCGAATGGCCCTAACCCCACAAGCCTAGCATCAATATGCCTTCTGGAGGAATCTCATCTCCAAAACACAAGCGCGCCCCATGTCCTGAAATCTCCATATACACATTTGAGTCTATACATGCCACACCACACAACCCCCCCCCCCCACCCCCACCCCACCGCCAAATTGTCTATAATAGGAAGGAAAGCATATCATCCTGTTGAGTTGAGTAGACACAAGTTGGTATTTTCAAGACTAGTAGGGAAGACAGGAAGTGTGCTCGACATACTAGGCACATTTGGTAAAAACATGGCATATTGTCTAGTAAGAAAAGAAATCGTCACCCACAAAAAAGGTGGCAAAATTTTAAGCATAACCTCACAATGCTAGACTACAAACAGATCAAATAAAGCAACGATGAAGCAGACATAAAAATGGATTGTATGTAATCAACCAGGAAACCTTGCCCATAATTCAAAAAACAAAATTTCATTGCGCCAAAATAACCACCAAAGGAAGAAACCAATATCAAACATCAAGTGCACACCAAAACAAATCACGCATTCCAGCCAGTAATCCCATAACAACAATAAGAAGAAGAACAACAAATCCCACCCACCTCCTCGCCTCAATTCATCCTGCTTGAAGAAACCATTAGGGAAGATTCTAGCTCCTCCAAGAAATGTCACTTGTATCCACAAACATTTGAACCAGTTGCATGTTGTTCAACTGCGTGTGTGTGTGTTGTCCACATGCATCAACTCCCCACCACCCTGCCCCCTTAGGATCCGAATGACCAAACATAAATCCAACCTCTCTATCACTCGATCCCCACTTGTGCGCAAAAAGTTTGCCACAAACCCAATATTGTGCAAACCGTAGCATTCCTCGAATGGCCCTAAACCCTACAAGCCTAGCATCCCCATCCCTTAAGGAGCAATCTCTACTCCAAAACACAAGTACGACCCATGTCCTAAAATTTGCATCTACACTTTCGAGTCTATATGCGCCACAGCAGCCAACCCCCCACCCCCCACCCCCCACCCCCCACCCCCCCCCCCCCCCACACACACACACACACACAAATTTCTATAATAGGAAGGAAAGCATGTTATCTTGTTGAGTTGACTAGACACAAGTTGGTATTGTCAAGACTAGCAAGGAAGATAGGAGGTGTGCTCAACATAATAGGCACATTTGGTAAAAAATGTAACATACTCCCCTCCGTTCCTTTATGTAAGGTGTATTATTTTTGGCATGGTGAACAAGGCACATAATTATAGACATGTTAGGACAAAATTACCCTTGGCCAATTTATTGGTTAGTGGCAAGTAAATCAGTAACTCCAGGAAAGTAAGAGATACATGCAATCGACACAGAGATAGTTTCCTTGTTTTGGTACAAGGAGAGATGCAAACAATCAGGAGAGAGATATTTTCCTTATTTCTAGAGGGCTAACAAGGGAATTATGAGGAATTTGAAGAAAAGCACCTTATATAAAGGAACGGAGGGAGTATTGTCTAGTAAGTAAAAAAATATCATCACCACTAAAAAAATAAAAATATGTCGTAAATTTTCAGCATAACCTCACATTGTTGGTGAGTGAAATAAATTTTTTTTTGTTGTGGCAACATAATGGGATACACCATGCAATTTGTAGGGCCAACAAACATTTAAGAGAGAGAAAAACGGATGAACATTACAGGCACATGAATAAAACTATAAGCATAGATGCTAAAGTACTAAAGGAGTAATTGATATATAACGACACAATCCATAGCATGACAATGTCCATTGTCAATGTGGAACTTCATAATAATAATCGTGACAATTACAATACAGTCTAAAGTAGCACGGGCGTTAAACAAAAGTACATGGTGAATGATAACAACCTATCAACACAAATGGTGAAATCATCACAACGACCGGCAATCACATCGCCTTGAGATGGAAAAGTGTATTATCTACAAACAAAATCATGCATCAAATCCCTAAGCATGTATGCATGCTAGACTAGAAACAGATCAGATAAAATAACGATGAAGGACACATAAAAATGAAAGGTCTGTAATCAACCAGGAAACCTAGCCCCATAATTGGAAAAACAAAATGCCAATGCACTAAAAAGGCCACCAAAGGCAGAGACCAATATCAAACACGAATGCACTGCAAAAAAAATCTCGCCATCCAGCCAGTAACTCCCATAACAACAATAAGAAGAATAACACCAAATCCCACCCACCTCTTGTCCTCAATTCGCACTACTAGAAGAAACCATCAGGGAAGATTCCACTTCCTCCAAGAAGTGACCCTCGTATCCACAAACAGTTGAACCAACTCCATGTTGTTCAAATGTGTGTGTGTGTGTGTGTGTGTTCTCTAGATGCATTAACTCCCCACCACCCTACCTGTTGGGGATCGTAGCAGAAATTTAAAATTTTCTACGCATCACCAAGATCAATCTATGGAGTAATCTCGCAACGAGGGGAAGGAGAGTGCATCTACATACCCTTGTAGATCGCTAAGTGGAAGAATTCAAGTGAACGGGGTTGATGGAGTCGTACTCGTCGTGATCCAAATCACCGATGATCCTAGCGCCGAACGGATGGCACCTCCACGTTCAACACACGTACGGAATGGGGACGTCTCCCACGCCTTGATCCAGCAAGGAGGAGGGAGAGGTTGAGGAAGAGAGTCCAACAGCAGCACGACGGCATGGTGGTGATGGAGTGGCAGTTCTCCGGCAGGGCTTCGCCAAGCTCACGCGGAGGAGGAGAGGTATTGGAGGGGAGGGGCTGCGCCAGGTTCAAGCGTTGTGGCCGCCCTCCCACCCCTCCACTATTTATAGGTGGGGGGAGAGGGGGCCGGCCCCCCTTAGATCCCATCTAGGGTTGGGGGCGGCGGCCAAGGGGGGAGGAGTGCCTCCCAAGTCAAGTGGAGGCCCTCCCCTTAGGGTTTCCCCTCTCCCATGCGCATAGGCCTTGGGGGGGCTGGTGCCCTTGGCCCATTAAGGTTAGGGCGCCCCCCTACAGCCCATGCTGCTGTATTGGACATGGTGGAACATTTTTCGGACCTCCGGAATCCTCCGGAACCTTCCGGAAGCTTCCCGGTACAATACCGGAAAAACCGAACTTTTCCCGGAACCCAAACAACAACTTTCCATATATAAATCTTTACCTCCGGACCATTCCAAAACTCCTCGTGACGTCCGAGATCTCATCCGGGACTCCGAACAACATTTGGTAATCACATACAAGTCTTCCTAATAACCCTAGCGTCATCGAACCTTAAGTGTGTAGACCCTACGGGTTCGGGAACCATGTAGACATGACCGAGACAACTCTCCGGCCAATAACCAACAACGGGATCTGGATACCCATGTTGGATCACACATGTTCCACGATGATCTCATCGGATGAACCACGATGTCGAGGATTCAATCAATCCCGTATTCAATTCCCTTTGTCCAGCGGTATTGTACTTGCCCGAGATTCGATCGTTGGTATCCCGATACCTTGTTCAATCTCGTTACCGGCAAGTCTCTTTACTCGTTCCGTAACACATCATCCCGTGATCAACTCCTTGGTCACATTGTGCACATTATGATGATGTCCTACCGAGTGGGCCCAGAGATACCTCTCCGTTTACACGGAGTGACAAATCCCAGTCTCGATTCGTGCCAACCCAATAGACACTTTCAGAGATACCTGTAGTGTACCTTTATAGCCACCCAGTTACGTTGTGACGTTTGGCACACCCAAAGCACTCCTACGGTATCCGGGAGTTGCACAATCTCATGGTCTAAGGAAATGGTACTTGACATTAGAAAAGCTTTAGCAAACGAACTACACGATCTTGTGCTAGGCTTAGGATTGGGTCTTGTCCATCACATCATTCTCCTAATGATGTGATCCCGTTATCAACGACATCCAATGTCCATGGTTAGGAAACCGTAACCATCTATTGATCAACGAGCTAGTCAACTAGAGGCTTACTAGGGACATGGTGTTGTCTATGTATCCACACATGTATTTGAGTTTCCTATCAATACAATTCTAGCATGGATAATAAACGATTATCATGAACAATGAAATATGATATAATAAAACTAATTTATTATTGCCTCTAGGGCATATTTCCAACAGTCTCCCACTTGCACTAGAGTCAATAATCCAGTTCACATCGCCATGTGATTAACACTCACAGGTCACATCACCATGTGACCAACATCCAAAGAGTTTACTAGACTCAATAATCTAGTTCACATCACTATGTGATTAACACTCAATGAGTTCTGGGTTTGATCATGTTATGCTTGTGAGAGAGGTTGTAGTCAACGGGTCTTGCCATATTTAGATCCCTATGTATTTCGCAAAACTTTATATCGTAGATGCTGCTACCATGTTCCACTTGGAGCTATTCCAAATTATTGCTCCATTATACGTATCCGGTATCTGTACTCAGAGCTATCCGGATAGGTGTTAAGCTTGCATCAACGTAACTCTTTATGTTGAACTCTTTATCACCTCCATAACCGGGAAACATTTCCTTATTCCTCTAAGGATAATTTTGACCGCTGTCTGGTGATCCAATCCTAGATCACCTTTGTCCCGCTTGCCAGACATGTGGCAAGGCACACATCTGGTGCGGTACTCAGCATGGCATACCGTATAGAGCCTATGACAAAACCATAGGGGACGACCTTCATCCTTCCTCTTTCTTCTCCCATGGTCAATCTTTGAGTCTTACTCAACTTCACACCTTACAACTCAGGTAAGAACCCCTTCTTTGACTGATCTATTTTGAACTCCTTCAAAAACATGTCAAGGTGTGCGTTCTTTGAAAGTATCATCAGGCGTTTTGATCTATCTCTATAGATCTTGATGCCCAATATGTAAGTAGCTTTATCCAGGTCTTCCTTTGAAAAACACTCTTCAAAAAACCGTTTATGCTTTCCAGAAATTCTACATCATTTCGAATCAACAATATGCCATCCACATATACTTATCAGAAATGTTGTAGTGCTCCCACTCACTTTCTTGTAAATACAAGTTTCTAGCAAACATTGTATAAACCTAAAAGCTTTGATCACTCCATCAAAACATATATTCTGATTCTCAGATGCTTGCTCTAGTCCATAGAAGGATTGCTGGAGCCAGCATACCTTTTAGCATCCTTAGGATCGACAAAACCTTTTATTGTATCACATACAACTTTTCTTACGAAAACTGGTAAGAAAACTTGTTTTGACATCCATCTGTAAGATTTCATAATCAAAAAATACAACTAATGCTAACATGATTCCGACGGACTTAAGCATCACTACGGGTGAGAAATTCTCATCGTAGTCAACTCCTTGAACTTGTGAAAAGACTCTTTCCCACAAGTCGAGCTTCATAGATGGTAACATTACCGCCCACGTCCGTCTTCTTCTTAAAGATCCATTTATCTCAATGGCTTGCCGATCATCGGGTAAGTCCACCAAAGTCCATACTTTGTTCTGATATATGGATCCTATCTCGGATTTCATGGCTTCTAACCATTTGTCGGAATACGGGCCCACCATCGCTTCCCCATAGCTCGTAGGTTCATTGTTGTCTAACAACATGATATCTAAGACAGGATTACCATACCACTCAGGAGTAGTATATATCCTTGTCGACCTACGAGGTTCGATAGCAACTTGATCCGAAGCTTCATGATCACTATCATTTACTTCCTCTTCAATAGACGTAGGCACCACAGAAAACATCTTTCTGTGTTGCATCACTCCCTGGTTGAAGTAAAGGTTCGACAAACTCATCAAGTTCTATCTTCCTCCCACTCAATTCTTTCGAGAGAACTCCTTCTCGAGAAAGGACCCGTTCTTAGCGACAAACAATTTGCCCTCGGATCTGAAATAGATGGTATACCCAACTATCACCCTTGGGTATCCTATGAAGATGTGTTTGTCCGCTTTGGGTTCGAGCTTCTCCGGCTGAAGCCCTAAGCATCGCATCCCCAAACATTAAGAAACGACAACTTTGGTTTCTTGCCAAACCAATGTTCATATGACGTCATCTCAACGGACTTAGATGGTGTCCTATCTAAAGTGAATGCAGTTGTCTCTAACGCATAACCTCAAAATGAAAATAGTAGATTGGTAAGAGACATCATAGATCGCACCATATCTCCTAGTGTTCGATTACGCCGTCCGGACACACCATTACCTTGTGGTGTTCCAGGTGGCTTCAACTATGAAACAATTCCACAATGTCTTAAGTGATTGCCAAACTCATAACTCAGAAAATCCCCTTTTGATCAGATCGTAGGAACATGATCTTATTGTTATGATGATTCTTAACTTCACTCTGAAATCGCTTGAACTTTTCAAACGTTTCAGACTTGTGCTTCATTAAGTAGATATACCTATATCTACCCAAATTGTCAGTGAAGATGAGAAAATAGCGATATCCACTGCATGCTTCAATTCTCATTGGATCACACGCATCAGCATGCATGATTTCCAACAAGTCACTTGCCCGTTTCATTGTACCTGAAAACGGGGTCTTAGTCATCCTGCCCATGAGGCATGGCTCGCATGTGTCAAGTGATTCAAAATCAAGTGACTCCAAACATCCATCGACATGGAGTTTCTTCATGCATCTTACGCCAATATGACCTAAGCGACAGTGCCACGAGAAAGTGGTACTATCATTATTAACTCTACATCTTTTGGCGTGGACATGTGTATTACCATGACCGAGATTCAATGAACCATTCACATAGGGTGCATGACCATGAAAGGTATCATTCATGTAAACAGAATAACCATTATTCTCTAACTTAAATGAATGACCGTATTGCAATGAACATGATCTAATCATATTCATGCTCAATGTAGACACCTGATAACATTTATCTAGGTTCAATACTAATCCCGAAGGTAGATGGAGAACTTTGGAAACACTTCCAACACACATCGTCACCTCGCCCTTAGCCAGTCTCCGTTTAGTCCGTAGCTTTTGCTTCAAGTCACCAATAATAGTAACTGAATCGGTATCCAATACCCAGGTGCTACCAGGAGTACTAGTGAGGTACACATTAATAACACGTATATACTTTGAAGTTGCCAGCCTTCTTATCTACCATGCATTTGGGGTAATTCCGCTACCAGTGACCGTTCCCCTTACAATAGAAGCATTTAGTCTCGGGTTTGGGTTCAACCTTGGGTTCCTTCACTGGAGCGGCAACTGGTTTGCCATCCATGAAGTTTCCCTTCTAGCCCTTGCCCTTCTTGAAACCAGTGGTCTTGTCAAACCATCAACACTTGATGCTCCTTCTTGATTTCTACCTTTTGCGGTCTTAAGCACCACGAACAGCTCCGGGATCAACTCCATCCCTTGCATGTCATAGTTCATCACGAAGATCTAGTAGCTTAGTGATAGTGGCTAGAGAACTCTATCAATCACTATCTTATCTGGAAGTTTAACTCCCACTTAATTTAAGTGATCGTAGCACCCAGACATTCTGAGCACATGCTCACTAGCTGAGCTATTCTCCTCCATCTTGTTGGCAAAAGAACTTGTCAGAGGTCTCACACCTCTCAACATGGGCATGAGCCTGAAATCCCAATTTCAGCTCTTGGAACATCGCATATGTTCTATGGCGTTCAAAACGTCATTGGAATCCCGATTCTAAGCCGTAAAGTATGGTGCACTAAACTATCAAGTAGTCATCAGGATGTGTCTGTCAGGTGTTCACAACATCCACAGATGACGTTGTAGGGGTTTGCACATCTAACGGTGCATCAAAGACGTAAGCCATCTGTGTAGCAGTGAGGACACTCCTCGGACTACGGACCCAGTCCGCATCATTGCTTACAATATCTTTCAACTTAATCTTTCTCTAGGAACGTATTGAAACAGGGAGCTACAACATGAGCTATTTATCTACAACATATTTGCAAAGACAATTTAGACTATGTTCATGATAATTGAGTTCATCTAATCAAATTATATAATGAACTCCCACTTAGATAGACATCCCTCTTCTAGTCATCTAAGTATAACATGATCCGAGTCAACTAGGCCGTGTCCGATCATCATGTGAGACGGACCAGTCAACATCGGTGAACATCTCATGTTGATCGTATCTTCTATACGACTCATGTTCAACCTTTCGGTCTTCCGTGTTCCGAGGCATGTCTGTACATGCTAGGCTCGTCAAGTCAACCTAAGTGTTTCGCATGTGTCCCGAGGCCATGTCTGTACATGTTAGGCTCGTCAACACCCGTTGTATTCGAACATTAGAATCTATCACACCCGGTCATCATGTGGTGCTTCGAAACAACGAACCTTCGCAACGGTGCACAGTTAGGGGGAACACTTTTCTTGAAATTTTAGTGAGGGGTCATCTTACTTAAGCTATCGTCGTTCTAAGCAAATAAGATGTAAAACATGATAAACATCACATGCAATCAAATAGTGACATGATATGGCCAATATCATTTTGCTACTTTTGATCTCCATTTCGGGGCTCCATGATCATCGTTGTCACCGGCATGACACCATGATCTCCATCATCATGATCTCCATCATCGTGTCTTCTTGAAGTTGTCTCGTCATCTATTACTTCTACTACTATGGCTAACGCTTTAGCAATAAAGTAAAGTAATTACATGACGTTTATGTTGACACGCAGGTCATAAATAAATTAAGACAACTCCTATGGCTCATGCCGGTTGTCATACTCATCGACATGCAAGTCGTGATTCCTATTACAAGAACATGATCAATCTCATACATCACATATATCATTCATCACATCCTTTTGGCCATATCACATCACAAGGCATATGCTGCGAAAACAAGTTAGACGTCCTCTAATTGTTGTTGCAAGTTTTTTTGCGTGGCTGCTATAGGTTTCTAGCAAGAACGTTTCTTACCTACGCGAAAACCACAACGTGATATGCCAATTTCTATTTACCCTTCATAAGGACCCTTTTCATTGAATCCGATCCGAATAAAGTGGGAGAGACAGACACCCCCTAGCCACCTTATGCAACTAGTGCATGTCAGTCGGTGGAACCAGTCTCACATAAGAGTACGTGTAAGGTCGGTCCGGGCCGCTTCATCCCACAATGCCGCCGAATCAAGATAAGACTAGTAACGGCAAGTAAATTTACAATATCGACGCCCACAACTGCTTTGTGTTCTACTCCTGCATAGAAACTACGCATAGACCTAGCTCATGATGCCACTGTTGGGGATCGTAGCAGAAATTTAAAATTTTCTACGCATCACCAAGATCAATCTATGGAGTAATCTAGCAACGAGGGGAAGGAGAGTGCATCTACATACCCTTGTAGATCGCTAAGCGGAAGCGTTCAAGTGAACGGGGTTGATGTAGTCGTACTTGTCGTGATCCAAATCATCGATGATCCTAGCGCTGAACGGACGGCACCTCCGCGTTCAACACACGTACGGAACGGAGACGTCTCCCACGCCTTGATCCAGTAAGGAGGAGGGAGAGGTTGAGGAAGAGAGTCCAACAGCAGCACGACGGTGTGGCGGTGATGGAGTGGCAGTTCTCCGGCAGGGCTCCGCCAAGCTCACGCGGAGGAGGAGAGGTATTGGAGGGGAGGGGCTGTGCTAGGTTCAAGCGTTGTGGCCGCCCTCCCACCCCTCCACTATTTATAGGTGGGGAGAGAGGGGGGTCGGCCCCCCTTAGATCCCATCTAGGGTTGGGGGCGGCGGCCAAGGGGGGAGGAGTGCCTCCCAAGTCAAGTGGAGGCCCTCCCCCTTAGGGTTTCCCCTCTCCCATGCGCATGGGCCTTGGGGGGGCTGGTGCCCTTGGCCCATTAAGGTTAGGGCGCCCCCCATACAGCCCATTCTGCTGTATTGGACGTGGTGGAACATTTTCCGGACCTCCGGAATCCTCCGGAACCTTCCGGAAGCTTCCCGGTACAATACCGGAAAAACTGAACTTTTCCCGAAACCCGAACAACAACTTTCCATATATAAATCTTTACCTCCGGACCATTCCGGAACTCCTCGTGGCGTCCGGGATCTCATCCGGGACTCCGAACAACATTCAGTAATCACACACAAGTCTTCCTAATAACCCTAGCGTCATCGAACCTTAAGTGTGTAGACCCTACGGGTTCGGGAACCATGCAGACATGACCGAGACAACTCTCCGGCCAATAACCAACAGCGGGATCTGGATACCCATGTTGGCTCCCACATGTTCCACGATGATCTCATTGGATGAACCACGATGTCGAGGATTCAATCAATCCTATATTCAATTCCCTTTGTCCAGCGGTATTGTACTTGCCCGAGATTCGATCGTCGGTATCCCGATACCTTGTTCAATCTCGTTACCGGCAAGTCTCTTTACTCGTTCCGTAACACATCATCCCGTGATCAACTCCTTGGTCACATTGTGCACATTATGATGATGTCCTACCGAGTGGGCCCAGAGATACCTCTCCGTTTACACAGAGTGACAAATCCTAGTCTCGATTCA
Source organism: Triticum monococcum (assembly GCA_034509565.1). Classification (NCBI taxonomy): domain Eukaryota; kingdom Viridiplantae; phylum Streptophyta; class Magnoliopsida; order Poales; family Poaceae; genus Triticum; species Triticum monococcum. Next base: position 743,065,664 of record CM067843.1, on the reverse strand, counting down.
TGCCAACCCAGTAGACACTTTCAGAGATACCTGTAGTGTACCTTCATAGCCACCCGGTTACGTTGTGATGTTTGGCACACCCAAAGCACTCCTACGGTATCCGGGAGTTGCACAATATCATGGTCTAAGGAAATGATACTTGACATTAGAAAAGCTTTGGCAAACGAACTACACGATCTTGTGCTAGGCTTAGGATTGGGTCTTGTCCATCACATCATTCTCCTAATGATGTGATACCGTTATCAACGACATCCAATGTCCATGGTTAGGAAACCGTAACCATCTATTGGTCAACGAGCTAGTCAACTAGAGGCTTACTAGGGACATGGTGTTGTCTATGTATCCACACATGTATCTGAGTTTCCTATCAATACAATTCTAGCATGGATAATAAACGATTATCATGAACAATGAAATATGATATAATAATAACTAATTTATTATTGCCTCTAGGGCATATTTCCAACACTACCCACCTTAGGCTCCAAATGACCAAACATAAATCCAACCTCTCTATCACTTGATCCCGCAATTGCGCGCAAAAAATCCGCCAGAAACCTAACGTCGTGCAAACCATAGCCTTCTTCAAATGGCCCTACCTCCCACAAGCCTAGCGTCCTCAGCCTCATCCCTTGAGGAGTAATCTCTGCTCCAAAACACAAGTACACCCCATGTCCTAAATTTTGCATCTACACATTCGAGTCTATACATGACCCCCCCCCCCCCCACACACACACACACCTACACACACACAAATTGTATAATAGGAAGGAAAGCATATTATCATGTTGAGTTGACTACACACAATTGGTATTATCAAGACCAGCACAGAAGATAGAAGGTGTCCTCAACATAATAAGCACATTTGGTAAAAACATAATATATTGTCTAGTAAGTAAAAATATCATTACCCATAAAATAAAATAAAAATAGGTGTTAAAATTTTCAGCATAACACCACAATGTTGGTGAGTGAAACAAACATTTTTTTGTTGTGGCAACATAATGGGGTACAACATGCTATTTGTAGGAACCAACAAGAATTGATGTGAAAAGAAAAACAAAAACTAATGAACATGACAAGCACATGGCAAAAACTATAAGCATAGGTGGTAAAATACTAAAGGAGTAAGTGATATGTAGCTACACAATCCATAACATGACAATTTCAACAAGTTAGAAAACTTATCAATGTGGCAACTTCATAATAATAATCATGACACCGGTGTTAAAGAAAAGCACACAATGACTGATAACAAGCTATCAACACAAATGGTGAAATCATCACAATGACTGGCAATCACATCACCTCGAGATGGAAAAGTGTATTATCTACAAAGAAAACCATGCATCGAATCCCTAAGCATGCTAGACTACAAATAGGTCAGATAAAGAAACAATAAAGAACACATGAAAATGAATCGTATGTTATCAACAAGGAAACCTAGCCCTATAATTCACAAAACAAAATTCGAATGCGCCAAAAGGACCACCAAAGGTACAAACCAATATAAAATACTACAAAACAAATCTCGAATTCCAGCCAGTAACTCCTATGACAACAAAAATAAGAATAAAAACAAATCCCACCCACCTCCTCTCCTTAATTTGTCCCACTAGATGAAACCATCAGGGAATATTCCATCTCCTCTAAGAGTTGGCCCTCGTATCCACAAACACTTGAGCCAACTGTATGTTGTTCGACTGCGCGTGTGTGTTGTCCAGATTCATCAACTCCCCACCACCCTGCCTCCGGATCCAAATTACCAAACATAAACCCAACCTCTTTATCACTTGACCCCCCTCCCCCCCCCCACACACCCCGTGTGTGCTTGTGCACAAAAAATCCACCACAAACCCAACACCGTGAAAACCATAGCCTTCCTCGAATTACCCTAAGCCCCACAATCCTAGCATCCTCATTCCTTGAGGAGTAATCTCTGCTTCAAAACACAAGTACGCCCCATGTCCCAAAATGTGTACCTATGTCTTGTTTTTTTACATCGGTCTCGATGAATGGGTGGATGCACTAGGCTTGAACCCCTGTCGGAGACAACATTGATGGCCATATAGTAATGGAGAGACAATGTGGATTGGGGCAAGAGCGATGCAATAAAGAGGAGGGAAATTAAAAAGTAGCTGACACTCCTAGGAATGGACTCGTCATCACTGCGCATCGTAAGTCAGCAATCACACTCTTCTTCTGATCACTTTGTCCATGCCACTTGGCACACTTCGGATCGCATGGTCCCTACGCACCGATCAAATGATGGCAATGAGTCGTGCTACTGTGTAGCCATGTGAAACACCATCCCGGAAATTTTGTGTTCCTAAAATAAAAGTTTACACAAAAATAAGGTGGCAAAGATACCCCTATTTTCTTAGGGCGCATGGTGATGACGGGGTCAGCCGACGAATAAAGTTTCCTCGAGCTGCCTCATCTCGAACGGGATCATTTGTAGCAGTGTCGATGGCATGTTGGCGTAGATTCTTGATCTTTCGCGGTTTGGTCATGCGGCCTCTTCTGTGTCACACCGTGTAGGCTTCGGTGCCGGCGTGAGGCTCGTGAATTCTTTCTTTCGGAGGTTAGGATATTTTTTTCCTTGATCTTTCGAAAATTTCTTCTCCATAGCATTGGTCCGGTAGGATCATGATCTTGATGACTTCTGCTCCGAGATCAACAAAGACCACTTGGCTCTGGCAATGGAGATGAAATTATCGCTGGTGCCATGTATGCATGGCCACTACACATGGCAAGAGCACATCTTGCTGGTAGTAGAAGATATATGTAAGGTGTAAGGCCAACTCCAATGTTAGACCTCATCCGGTCTGGTTTCGTCTGTTTGGGGCAAAACCTGGCCCAACAGGAGTATCCAAACACACAAAGTTGTCCGCAGACGTCCGTTTCGGTCCGGCCCAACCTTAGACCCATACCAAACTTGGGCCACAATGCATCTGCACGGACAAAAGCGGACACTCTCCTTGCCCCCTCTCATCCGCTAGTGGCCCACAAATCAACGATAGCAACTTGACCCCGCCGCGAGCAAATGCGTCAGCGTTATCGCCCTCCTGATGCTGGCACGTGCCCGCCACCTGGGCGACGCTGCAGGGAGGCGGACGAACCCGTCCCTCCCACGCTCCTCGTTGAGGCCAAGCCAGTCGCCCACAGCCATCCTCCTCCTCCCCGCACCTCGCCTCACCGGAGTCGCCGGGGCGACGTTGCGGCGGCCGTGGACGAGGCACGGCGTCTGTCTATCGGAGCTGCTAGATGGAGTTCGTGTGTGTTTAGGGGTTGGGGCCTCTCCTGCGCGTTGGGCGCAGATGCGTCGCCCGACCATCTGCCCCCCGGTCGCTGCCTATTTCCCATCCCAAGCAGATAAATGTCTGCGTCCGATTTGGGGGTCTGCGTTGGAGTTGGCCTAAGGCCAACTCTACCGCGCGACCCCAAACGGATGTCCGTTTTGTCCAGATTCTGTCCGTTTGGGTAGCGATTTGGGGTCATGTCCGGGCGTGTCCTAGGATGCGGTTGCCGTGCGCCCAGCGCGCGGCCGCATCCATTTGCCCCATCCTGTCCGCGTCTATTTAAAAAAGCAGAAGCAATGTTTCAAATGCCAAGCCCTAGTTCAGGCCAGCGGCCCTGGTTCATCACGCCGGCAACAGAGCCAGCGGCCTACACGTACATCGCCGGCATCAGCCAACGGCCGGCAACACAGCCAGCCTCCAAAAATGAATAGTTGTCCTCGCCGGCAACACAGCCAGCGGCCGGTAATGTTGGAAATATGCCCTAGAGGCAATAATAAAAGCATTATTACTATATCTCCTTGTTCATGATAATTGTCTATTATTCATGCTATAATTGTGTTATCCGGAAATCGTAATACATGTGTGAATAATAGACACCAACATGTCCCTAGTAAGCCTCTAGTTGACTAGCTCGTTGATCAACAGATAGTCGTGGTTTCCTGACTATGGACATTAGATGTCATTGATAACAAGATCACATCATTAGGAGAATGATGTGATGGACAAGACCCAATCCTAAACATAGCACAAGATCGTATAGTTCGTTTGCTAGAGTTTTCCAATGTCAAGTATCTTTTCCTTAGACCATGAGATCGTGTAACTCCCGGACACTGTAGGAGTACTTTGGGTATACCAAACGTCACAACATAACTGGGTGACTATAAAGGTATACTACGGGTATCTCCGAAAGTGTCTGTTGGGTTGACATGGATCAAGACTGGGATTTGTCACTCCGTATGACGGAGAGGTATCACTGGGCCCACTCGGTAATGCATCATCATTATGAGCTCAAAGTGACCAAGTGTCTGGTCACGGGATCATGCATTACGGTACGAGTAAAGTGACTTGCCGGCAACGAGATTGAACGAGGTATTGGGATACGGACGATCGAATCTCGGGCAAGTAACATACCGATTGACAAAGGGAATTGTATACGGGGTTGCTTGAATCCTCGACATCGTGGTTCATCCGATGAGATCATCGAGGAGCATGTGGGAGCCAACATGGGTATCCAGAACCCGCTGTTGGTTATTGACCGGATACGTATAATGGAGCAACAATTTAGAATAGCTCCAAGTAGAACAGTTATTTGGAATAGCTCCAAATGTAGCGTAGTAGTTGCATCTACAGGATGACATAGAAATTTGCGAAGTACATACGGATCTGAATGTTTCAGACCCGTTGACTATAACCTCTCTCACAAGCATAACATGATCAAACCCAGAACTCATTGAGTGTTAATCACATAGTGATGTGAACTAGATTATTGACTCTAATAAACTCTTTGGATGTTGGTCACATGGCGATGTGACCTGTGAGTGTTAATCACATGGCGATGTGAACTAGATTATTGACTCTAGTGCAAGTGGGAGACTGTTGGAAATATGCCCTAGAGGCAATAATAAATTGATTATTATTATATTTCCTTGTTCATGATAATCGTTTATTATCCATGCTAGAATTGTATTGATAGGAAACTCAGATACATAGACAACACCATGTCCCTAGTAAGCCTCTAGTTGACTAGCTCGTTGATCAATAGATGGTTACGGTTTCCTGACCATGGACATTGGATGTCGTTGATAACGGGATCACATCATTAGGAGAATGATGTGATGGACAAGACCCAATCCTAAGCCTAGCACAAAGATCGTGTAGTTCGTTCGCTAAAGCTTTTCTAATGTCAAGTATCATTTCCTTAGACCATGAGATTGTGCAACTCCCGGATACCGTAGGAATACTTTGGGTGTGCCAAACATCACAACGTAACTGGGTGGCTATAAAGGTACACTACAGGTATCTCCGAAAGTGTCTGTTGGGTTGGCACGAATCGAGACTGGGATTTGTCACTCCGTGTGACGGAGAGGTATCTCTGGGCCCACTCGGTAGGACATCATCATAATGTGCACAATGTGATCAAGGAGTTGATCACGGGATGATGTGTTACGGAACGAGTAAAGAGACTTGCCGGTAACGAGATTGAACAAGGTATCGGGATACCGACGATCGAATCTCGGGCAAGTATCGTACCGATAGACAAAGGGAATTGTATACGGGATTGATTAAGTCCTTGACATCGTGGTTCGTCCGATGAGATCATCGTGGAGCATACGGGAGCCAACATGGGTATCCAGATCCCGCTGTTGGTTATTGACTGGAGAACGTCTCGGTCATGTCTGCATGTCTCCCGAACCCGTAGGGTCTACACACTTAAGGTTCGATGACGCTAGGGTTATAAAGGAAGTTTGTATGTGGTTACCGAATGTTGTTCGGAGTCCCGGATGAGATCCCGGACGTCACGAGGAGTTCCGGAATGGTCCGGAGGTAAAGATTTATATATGGGAAGTCCTGTTTTGGTCACCGGAAAGGTTTCGGGTTTTATCGGTAACGTACCGGGACCACCGGGAGGGTCCCGGGGGTCCACCAAGTGGGGCCACCAGCCCCGGAGGGCTTCATGGGCCAAGTGTGGAAGGGGACCATCCCCAAGTGTCCTGGTGCACCCCCCCCCCCCCCAAGGGGCCCAAGGCGCAAGGGAGAGGAGAAGGGGCAAACCCTAGGGCAGATGGGCCCTAAGGCCCATCCTGGTGCGCCTCCCTCTCCCCCTCCCCCTTGGCCGCCTCCCTTAGATGGGATCTAGGCTGGCCGCCACCCCTAGGGGTGGAAACCCTAAAGGTGGCGCAGCCCCTCCCCTTCCCCTATATATACTTGGCCTAGGGGCTGCCCAATACACGCGATCTGATCTCTCCCAATTGGTGTAGCCCTCCCTCTCTTTCTCCTCATATCCCGTGGTGCTTGGCGAAGCCCTGCAGGATTGCCACGCTCCTCCATCACCACCACGCCGTTGTGCTGCTGCTGGATGGAGTCTTCCTCAACCTCTCCCTCTCTCCTTGCTGGATCAAGGCATGGGAGATGTCATCGGGCTGTACGTGTGTTGAACGCGGAGGTGTCGTCCGTTCGGCACTAGGATCTTCGGTGATTTGGATCACGACGAGTACGACTCCATCAACCCCATTCTCTTGAACGCTTCCGCTTAGCGATCTACAAGGGTATGTAGATGCACTCTCCTTCCCCTCGTTGCTAGTCTCTCCATAGATAGATCTTGGTGACACGTAGGAAAATTTTGAATTTCTGCTACGTTCCCCAACGGTGGCATCATGAGCTAGGTCTATTGCGTAGATTCTATGAATGAGTAGAACACAAAGTAGTTGTGGGCGTTGATATTGTTCAATATGCTTACCATTACTAGTCCAATCTTGATTCGGCGGCATTGTGGGATGAAGCGGCCCGGACCAACCTTACACGTACGCTTACGTGAGACCGGTTCCACCGACTGACATGCACTAGTTGCATAAGGTGGCTGGCGGGTGTCTGTCTCTCCCACTTTAGTCGGATCGGATTCGACAAAAAGGGTCCTTATGAAGGGTAAATAGCAATTGGCATATCACGTTGTGGTCTTTGCGTAGGTAAGAAACATTCTTGCTAGAAACGCATAGCGGCCACGTAAAACATGCAAACAACAATTAGAGGACGTCTAACTTGTTTTTGCAGGGTATGCTATGTGATGTGATATGGCCAAGAAGAATGTGATGTATGAGATTGATCATGTTCTTGTAATAGGAATCACGACTTGCATGTCGATGAGTATGACAACCGGCAGGAGCCATAGGAGTTGTCTTAATTTTTTTATGACATGCGTGTCAACATAAACGTCATGTAATTACTTTACTTTATTGCTAACCGTTAGCTGTAGTAGTAGAAGTAATAGTTGGCGAGACAACTTCATGAAGACACGATGATGGAGATCATGGTGTCATGCCGGTGACGATGATGATCATGGAGCCCCGAAGATGAAGATCAAAAGGAGCCATATGATATTGGCCATATCATGTCACTATTTGATTGCATGTGATGTTTATCATGTTTATACATCTTATTTGCTTAGAACGACGGTAGTAAATAAGATGATCCCTCATTAAAATTTCAAGAAAGTGTTCCCCCTAACTGTGCACCGTTGCGACAGTTCGTTGTTTCGAAGCACCACGTGATGATCGGGTGTGATAGATTCTAACGTTCACATACAACGGGTGTAAGACAGATTTACACACGCGAAACACTTAGGTTGACTTGACGAGCCTAGCATGTGTACAGACATGGCCTCGGAACACAGAAGACCTAAAGGTCGAGCATGAGTCGTATAGAAGATATTATCAACATGAAGATGTTCACCGACATTGACTAGTCCGTCTCACGTGATGATCGGACACAGCCTAGTTGACTCGGATCATGTAATAACTTAGATGACTAGAGGGATGTCTATCTGAGTGGGAGTTCATAAGATGAACTTAATTATCCTGAACATAGTCAAAAGGTCTTCGCAAATTATGTCGTAGCTCGCGCTTCAGTTCTACTGTTTAGATATGGTCCTAGAGAAAAATTAGTTGAAAGTTGATAGTAGCAATTATGCGGACTAGGTCCGTAAACTGAGGATTGTCCTCATTGCTTCATAGAAGGCTTATGTCCTTACTGCACCGCTCAATGTGCTGAACCTCAAACGTTGTCTGTGGATGTTACGAACATCTGACATACACATTTTGATAACTACGTGATAGTTCAGTTAAACGGTTTAGAGTTGAGGCACCGAAGACGTTTTCAAACGTCGCGAAACATATGAGATGTTTCGAGGGCTGAAATTGGGATTTCAGGCTCGTGCCCACGTCAAGAGGTATAAGACCTCCGACGATTTTCTTAGCCTGCAAACTAAGGAAGAAAAGTTCAATTGTTGAGCTTGTGCTCAGATTGTCTGAGTACAACAATCATTTGAATCGAGTGGGAGTTAATCTTCCAGATGAGATAGTGATGTTTCTGCCACCAAGCTGCTAGAGCTTCGTGATGAACTATAATGTATCAGGGACATATATGATGATCTTTGAGATATTCACGATGTTTGACACCACAAAAGTAGAAATCCAGAAGGAGCATCAATTGTTGATGGTTAGTAAAACCACTAGTTTCAAGAAGATCGAAGGCAATAAGGGATACTTCATGAAACGGCAATTCACCTGCTGCTCTAGTGAAGAAACCCAAGGTTGACCCAAACCCAAGACTAAGTGCTTCTGTAATAAGAGGAACAGCCACTGGAGCAGAATTACCCTAGATACTTGGTAGATTAGAAGGTTGGCAAGGTCGATAGAAGTATATTGGATATACATTGTGTTGATGTGTACTTTACTAGTACTCCGAGTAGCACCAGGGTATTAGATACCGGTTTTGTTGCTAAGTGTTAGTAACTCGAAATAAAAGCTACGGAATAAACGGAGACTAGCTAAAGGTGAGCTGGCGAAATGTGTTGGAAGTTTTTCAAGCTTGATGTGATTAAGCATCGCATGCTCCCTCTACCATCGAGATTGGTGTTTGCGTTGAGCATAGACATGATTGGATTATGTCTATCGCGATACGGTTATTCATTTAAGGAGAATAATGGTTACTCTGTTTATTTGAATAATACCTTCAATGGTCTTGCACCTAAAATAAATGGTTTATTGAATCTCGATCGTAGTGATACACATGTTAATGCCAAAAGATATAAGATAGTAATGATAGTACCACTTACTTGTGGCACTGCCACGTAAGTCATATCGGTATAAAACGCATGAAGAAGCTCCATCTTGATGGATCTTTGGGCTCACTCGTTTTGAAAAGTTTGAGACATGCGAACCATGTCTATTGGTGTATATGAAACTCCATGCAAATGGACCGTTTGGACTCATTTGATTTTGAATCACTTGAGACATGCAAATCATACCACATGGGCAAGATGACTGAAAACCTCGTTGTCAGTAAAATGGAACTAGAAAGCAACTTGTTGGAAGTAATACATTTTGATGTGTGCAGTCCAATGAGTGCTGAGGCGTGTAGTGGATATCGTTATGTTCTTACTTCACAGATGATTTGAGTAGATGTTGAGTATATTTACTTGATGAACCATGAGTCTGAATTATTGAAAGGTTCAAGTAATTTCAGGGTGAAGTTGAAAGATCGTTGTGACAAGAGGATAAAATACCTATGATATGATCATAGAGATTAATATCTGAATTACGAGTTTGGCACAGAATTAAGACATTGTGGAAATTGTTTCACAACTAATACAGCCTGGAACACCATAGTGTGATGGTGTGTCCGAACATCATAACTGCACCCTACTGGATATGATGCATACCATGATGTCTCTTATCGAATTACCACGATAGTTTATGGGTTAGGCATTAGAGACAACCACATTCACTTTGAACGGGGCACCACGTAATTCCGATGAGATGACACCGTATGAACTATGATTTAGAGAAACCTAAGCTGTCATTTCTTAAAAGTTTTGGGGCTGCGACGCTTATGTGGAAAAGTTTCAGGCTGATAAGCTCGAACCCTAACCGGATAAATGCATCTTCATAGGACACCCAAGACAGTTGGGTATACCTCCTGACTCAGATTCAAAAGCAATAACGGATTGTTTCTAGAATCGGGTCCTTTCTCAAGGAAAAGTATCTTTCGAAAGAATTGAGTGGGAGGATGGTGGAGACTTGATGAGGTTATTGAACCGTCTCTTCAACTAGTGTGTGGCAGGGCACAGGAAGTTGTTCCTGTGGCACCTACACCAATTGAAGTGGAAGCTTATGATAGTGATCATGAAACTTCAGATCAAGTCACTACCAAACCTCGTGGGATGACAAGGATGCGTACTACTTCAGAGTGGTACGTAATCTTGTCTTGGAAGTCATGTTGCTAGACAACAATGAACCTACGAGCTATGGAGAAGCGATGGTGGGCCCGGATTCCGATAAATGGCTCGAGGCCATAAAATCCGAGAGAGGATCCATGTATGAAAACAAAGTGTAGACTTTGGCAGAATAGCTCGATAGTCATAAGGCTGTTGAGTACAGATGATTTTAAAAGGAAGACGGACAATGATGGTAAGTATCACCATTAAGAAAGCTCGACTTGTCGTTAAGGTGTTTTCTGACAAGTTCAAGGAGTTGACTACGATGAGACTTTCTCACTCGTAGTGATGCTAAGAGTCTGTTGGAATTATATTAGCGATTACTGCATTATTTATGAAATCTTGCAGATAGGATGTCAAAACATTGTTTCCTCGACGATTTTCTTGAGGAAAGGTTGTATGTGATACAACCGGAAGGTTTTGTCAATCCTGAAAGATGCTAATAAGTATGCAAAGCTCCAGCAATCCTTCTAAGGACTGGAGTAAGCATCTCGGAGTCGGAATATACACTTTGATGGAGTAATCAAAGTTTATGGGTTTATACAAAGTTTGTTAGAAACTTGTATTTACAATAAAGTGAGTGGGAGCACTATGACATTTCTGATAAGTATATGTGGATGACATATTGTTGATCCGAAATGACGTAGAATTTCTGGAAAGCATATAGGGTTATTTGGAAAGTGTTTTTCAATGGAACGCCTGGATTAAGCTACTTGAACATTGAGCATCAAGATCTATAAGGATAGATCAAAACGCTTAATGGTACTTTCAAATGAGCACATATCAACATGATCTTGAAGGTGTTCAAGATGGATCAGTCAAAGAAGGAGTTCTTGCCTGAGTTGTAAGGTATGAAGTTAAGACTTAAAGCTCGACCACGGCAGAATAGAGAGAAAGGACGAAGGTCGTCCCCTATGCTTAAGACATAGGCTCTACAGTATGCTATGCTGTGTACCGCATCTGAAATGTGCCTTGCCATGAGTCAGTCAAGGGGTACAAGAGTGATCCAAGAATGGATCACAGGACAGCGGTCAAAGTTATCCTTAATTAGTAACTAGTGGACTAAGGAATTTTCTCGATTATGGAGGTGGTAAAAGAGTTCGTCGTAAAGGGTTACGTCGAAGCAGCTTAACGCCTATCCGGATAGCTCTGAGTAGAGATACCGGATATGTATAATGGAGCAACAATTTAGAATAGCTCCAAGTAGAACAGTTATTTGGAATAGCTCCAAATGTAGCGTAGTAGTTGCATCTACAGGATGACATAGAAATTTGCGAAGTACATACGGATCTGAATGTTTCAGACCCGTTGACTATAACCTCTCTCACAAGCATAACATGATCAAACCCAGAACTCATTGAGTGTTAATCACATAGTGATGTGAACTAGATTATTGACTCTAATAAACTCTTTGGATGTTGGTCACATGGCGATGTGACCTGTGAGTGTTAATCACATGGCGATGTGAACTAGATTATTGACTCTAGTGCAAGTGGGAGACTGTTGGAAATATGCCCTAGAGGCAATACTAAATTGATTATTATTATATTTCCTTGTTCATGATAATCGTTTATTATCCATGCTAGAATTGTATTGATAGGAAACTCAGATACATGTGTGGATACATAGACAACACCATGTCCCTAGTAAGCCTCTAGTTGACTAGCTCGTTGATCAATAGATGGTTACGGTTTCCTGACCATGGACATTGGATGTCATTGATAACGGGATCACATCATTAGGAGAATGATGTGATGGACAAGACCCAATCCTAAGCCTAGCACAAAGATCGTGTAGTTCGTTCGCTAAAGCTTTTCTAATGTCAAGTATCATTTCCTTAGACCATGAGATTGTGCAACTCCTGGATACCGTAGGAATACTTTGGGTGTGCCAAACGTCACAACGTAACTGGGTGTCTATAAAGGTACACTATAGGTATCTCCGAAAGTGTCTGTTGGGTTGGCACGAATCGAGACTGGGATTTGTCACTCCGTGTGACGGAGAGGTATCTCTGGGCCCACTCGGTAGGACATCATCATAATGTGCACAATGTGATCAAGGAGTTGATCACGGGATGATGTGTTACGGAACGAGTAAAGAGACTTGCCGGTAACGAGATTGAACAAGGTATCGGGATACCGACGATGGAATCTCGGGCAAGTATCGTGCTGATAGACAAAGGGAATTGTATACGGGATTGATTAAGTCCTTGACATCGTGGTTCGTCCGATGAGATCATCGTGGAGCATATGGGAGCCAACATGGGTATCTAGATCCCGCTGTTGGTTATTCACCGAAGAACGTCTCGGTCATGTCTGCATGTCTCCCGAACCCGTAGGGTCTACACACTTAAGGTTCGATGACGCTAGGGTTATAAAGGAAGTTTGTATGTGGTTACCAAATGTTGTTCGGAGTCCCGGATGAGATCCCGGACGTCACGAGGAGTTCCGGAATGGTCCGGAGGTAAATATTTATATATGGGAAGTCCTGTTTTGGTCACCAGAAAGGTTTCGGGTTTTATCGGTAACGTACCGGGACCACCGGGAGGGTCCCGGCGGTCCACCAAGTGGGGCCACCAGCCCCGGAGGGCTTCATGGGCCAAGTGTGGAAGGGGACCATCCCCAAGTGGGCTGGTGCACCCCGCCCCCCCCACAAGGGCCCAAGGCGCAAGGGAGAGGAGAAGGGGGCAAACCCTAGGGCAGATGGGCCCTAAGGCCCATCCTGGTGCGCCTCCCTCTCCCCCTCCCCCTTGGCCGCCTCCCTTAGATGGGATCTAGGCTGGCCGCCACCCCTAGGGGTGGAAACCCTAAAGGGGGCGCAGCCCCTCCCCTTCCCCTATATATACTTGGCCTAGGGGCTGCCCAATACACGCGATCTGATCTCTCCCAATTGGTGCAGCCCTCCCTCTCTTTCTCCTCATATCCCGTGGTGCTTGGCGAAGCCCTGCAGGATTCCCACGCTCCTCCATCACCACCACGCCATTGTGCTGCTGCTGGATGGAGTCTTCCTCAACCTCTCCCTCTCTCCTTGCTGGATCAAGGCATGGGAGATGTCATCGGGCTGTACATGTGTTGAACGCGGAGGTGCTGTCCGTTCGGCACTAGGATCTTCGGTGATTTGGATCACGACGAGTACGACTCCATCAACCCCGTTCTCTTGAACGCTTCCGCTTAGCGATCTACAAGGGTATGTAGATGCACTCTCCTTCCCCTCATTGCTAGTCTCTCCATAGATAGATCTTGGTGACACGTAGGAAAATTTTGAATTTCTGCTACGTTCCCCAACAGTGGCATCATGAGCTAGGTCTATTGCGTAGATTCTATGCACGAGTAGAACACAAAGTAGTTGTCGGCGTTGATATTGTTCAATATGCTTACCGTTACTAGTCCAATCTTGATTCGGCGGCATTGTGGGATGAAGCGGCCCGGACCAACCTTACACGTACGCTTACGTGAGACCGGTTCCACCGACTGACATGCACTAGTTGCATAAGGTGGCTGGCGGGTGTCTGTCTCTCCCACTTTAGTCGGATCGGATTCGATGAAAAGGGTCCTTATGAAGGGTAAATAGCAATTGGCATATCACGTTGTGGTCTTTGCGTAGGTAAGAAACGTTCTTGATAGAAACCCATAGCGGCCACGTAAAACATGCAAACAACAATTAGAGGACGTCTAACTTGTTTTCGCAGGGTATGCTATGTGATGTGATATGGCCAAGAAGATGTGATGTATGAGATTGATCATGTTCTTGTAATAGGAATCACGACTTGCATGTCGATGAGTATGACAACCGGCAGGAGCCATAGGAGTTGTCTTAATTTATTTATGACCTGCGTGTCAACATAAACGTCATGTAATTACTTTACTTTATTGCTAACCGTTAGCTGTAGTAGTAGAACTAATAGTTAGCGAGACAACTTCATGAAGACACGATGATGGAGATCATGGTGTCATGCCGGTGACGATGATAATCATGGAGCCCCGAAGATGAAGATCAAAAGGAGCAATATGATATTGGCCATATCATGTCACTATTTGATTGCATGTGATGTTTATCATGTTTATACATCTTATTTGCTTAGAACGACGGTAGTAAATAAGATGATCCCTCATTAAAATTTCAAGAAAGTGTTCCCCCTAACTGTGCACCGTTGCGACAGTTCGTTGTTTCGAAGCACCACGTGATGATCGGGTGTGATAGATTCTAACGTTCACATACAACGGGTGTAAGACAGATTTACACACGCGAAACACTTAGGTTGACTTGACGAGCCTAGCATGTGTACAGACATGGCCACGGAACACAGAAGACCGAAAGGTCGAGCATGAGTCGTATAGAAGATACGATCAACATGAAGATGTTCACCGACGTTGACTAGTCCGTCTCACGTGATCATCGGACACGGCCTAGTTGACTCGGATCATGTAATCACTTAGATGACTAGAGGGATGTCTATCTGAGTGGGAGTTCATAAGATGAACTTAATTATCCTGAACATAGTCAAAAGGTCTTCGCAAATTATGTCGTAGCTCGCGCTTCAGTTCTACTGTTTAGATATGGTCCTAGAGAAAAATTAGTTGAAAGTTGATAGTAGCAATTATGCGGACTAGGTCCGTAAACTGAGGATTGTCCTCATTGCTTCATAGAAGGCTTATGTCCTTACTGCACCGCTCAGTGTGCTGAACCTCAAACGTTGTCTGTGGATGTTACGAACATCTGACATACACATTTTGATAACTACGTGATAGTTCAGTTAAACGGTTTAGAGTTGAGGCACCGAAGACGTTTTGAAACGTCGCGAAACATATGAGATGTTTCGAGGGCTGAAATTGGGATTTCAGGCTCGTGCCCACGTCAAGAGGTATAAGACCTCCGATGATTTTCTTAGCCTGCAAACTAAGGAAGAAAAGTTCAATTGTTGAGCTTGTGCTCAGATTGTCTGAGTACAACAATCATTTGAATCGAGTGGGAGTTAATCTTCCAGATGAGATAGTGATGTTTCTCCGAAGTCATTGCCACCAAGCTGCTAGAGCTTCGTGATGAACTATAATGTATCAGGGACATATATGATGATCTTTGATATATTCGCGATGTTTGACACCACAAAAGTAGAAATCAAGAAGGAGCATCAATTGTTGATGGTTAGTAAAACCACTAGTTTCAAGAAGATCGAAGGCAATAAGGGATACTTCATGAAACGGCAATTCAGCTGCTGCTCTAGTGAAGAAACCCAAGGTTGAACCCAAACCCGAGACTAAGTGCTTCTGTAATAAGAGGAACAACCACTGGAGCAGAATTACCCTAGATACTTGGTAGATTAGAAGGCTGGCAAGGTCGATAGAAGTATATTGGATATACATTGTGTTGATGTGTACTTTACTAGTACTCCTAGTAGCACCAGGGTATTAGATACCAGTTCGATTGCTAAGTGTTAGTAACTCGAAATAAAAGCTACGGAATAAACGGAGACTAGCTAAAGGTGAGCTGGCGAAATGTGTTGGAAGTTTTTCAAGCTTGATGTGATTAAGCATCGCATGCTCCCTCTACCATCAAGATTGGTGTTTGCGTTGAGCATAGACATGATTGGATTATGTCTATCGCGATACGGTTATTCATTTAAGGAGAATAATGGTTACTCTGTTTATTTGAATAATACCTTCAATGGTCTTGCACCTAAAATAAATGGTTTATTGAATCTCGATCGTAGTGATACACATGTTCATGCCAAAAGATATAAGATAGTAATGATAGTACCACTTACTTGTGACACTGCCACGTAAGTCATATCGGTATAAAACGCATGAAGAAGCTCCATGTTGATGGATCTTTGGGCTCACTCGTTTTGAAAAGTTTGAGACATGCGAACCATGTCTATTGGTGTATATGAAACTCCATGCAAATGGACCGTTTGGACTCATGTGATTTTGAATCACTTGAGACATGAAAATCATACCACATGGGCAAGATGACTGAAAACCTCATTGTCAGTAAAATGGAACTAGAAAGCAACTTGTTGGAAGTAATACATTTTGATGTGTGCAGTCCAATGAGTGCTGAGGCGTGTAGTGGATATCATTATGTTCTTACTTCACAGATGATTTGAGTAGATGTTGAGTATATTTACTTGATGAACCATGAGTCTGAATTATTGAAACGTTCAAGTAATTTCAGGGTGAAGTTGAAAGATCGTCGTGACAAGAGGATAAAATACCTATGATATGATCGTAGAGATTAATATCTGAATTACGAGTTTGGCATAGAATTAAGACATTGTGGAAATTGTTTCACAACTAATACAGCCTGGAACACCATAGTGTGATGGTGTGTCCGAACATCATAACTGCACCCTATTGGATATGATGCATACCATGATGTCTCTTATCGAATTACCACGATAGTTTATGGGTTAGGCATTAGAGACAACCACATTCACTTTGAATGGGGCACCACGTAATTCCGATGAGATGACACCGTATGAACTATGATTTAGAGAAACATAAGCTGTCATTTCTTAAAAGTTTGGGGCTGCGACGCTTATGTGGAAAAGTTTCAGGCTGATAAGCTCGAACCCTAAGTGGATAAATGAATCTTCATAGGAAACCCAAGACAGTTGGGTATACCTCCTGTCTCAGATTCGAAAGCAATAAGGCATTGTTTCTAGAATCGGGTCCTTTCTCAAGGAAAAGTTTCTTTCGAAAGAATTGAGTGGGAGGATGGAGGAGACTTGATGAGGTTATTGAACCGTCTCTTCAACTAGTGTGTGGCAGGGCACAGGAAGTTGTTCCTGTGGCACCTACACCAATTGAAGTGGAAGCTTATGATAGTGATCATGAAACTTCAGATCAAGTCACTACCAAACCTCGTGGGATGACAAGGATGCGTACTACTTCAGAGTGGTACGTAATCTTGTCTTGGAAGTCATGTTGCTAGACAACAATGAACCTACGAGCTATGGAGAAGCGATGGTGGGCCCGGATTCCAATAAATGGCTCGAGGCCAAAATCCGAGAGAGGATCCATGTATGAAAACAAAGTGTAGACTTTGGCAGAACAGCTCGATAGTCGTAAGGTTGTTGAGTACAGATGGATTTTAAAAGGAAGGCGGACAATGATGGTAAGTATCACCATTAAGAAAGCTCGACTTGTCGTTAAGGTGTTTTCCGACAAGTTCAAGGAGTTGACTACGATGAGACTTTCTCACTCGTAGTGATGCTAAGAGTCTGTTGGAATTATATTAGCGATTACTGCATTATTTATGAAATCTTGCAGATAGGATGTCAAAACATTGTTTCCTCAACGATTTTCTTGAGGAAAGGTTGTATGTGATACAACCGGAAGGTTTTGTCAATCCTGAAAGATGCTAATAAGTATGCAAAGCTCCAGCAATCCTTCTAAGGACTGGAGTAAGCATCTCGGAGTCGGAATATACACTTTGATGGAGTAATCAAAGTTTATGGGTTTATACAAAGTTTGTTAGAAACTTGTATTTACAATAAAGTGAGTGGGAGCACTATGACATTTCTGATAAGTATATGTGGATGACATATTGTTGATCCGAAATGACGTAGAATTTCTGGAAAGCATATAGGGTTATTTGGAAAGTGTTTTTCAATGGAACGCCTGGATTAAGCTACTTGAACATTGAGCATCAAGATCTATAAGGATAGATCAAAACACTTAATGGTACTTTCAAATGAGCACATATCAACCTTATCTTGAAGGTGTTCAAAATGGATCAGTCAAAGAAGGAGTTCTTGCCTGAGTTGTAAGGTATGAAGTTAAGATTTAAAGCTCGACCACGGCAGAATAGAGAGAAAGGACGAAGGTCGTCCCCTATGCTTAAGACATAGGCTCTACAGTATGCTATGCTGTGTACCACATCTGAAATGTGCCTTGCCATGAGTCAGTCAAGGGGTACAAGAGTGATCCAAGAATGGATCACAGGACAGCGGTCAAAGTTATCCTTAATTAGTAACTAGTGGACTAAGGAATTTTCTCGATTATGGAGGTGGTAAAAGAGTTCGTCGTAAAGGGTTACGTCGATGCAAGCTTAACGCCTATCCGGATAGCTCTGAGTAGAGATACCGGATACGTATAATGGAGCAACAATTTAGAATAGCTCCAAGTAGAACAGTTATTTGGAATAGCTCCAAATGTAGCGTAGTAGTTGCATCTACAGGATGACATAGAAATTTGCGAAGTACATACGGATCTGAATGTTTCAGACCCGTTGACTATAACCTCTCTCACAAGCATAACATGATCAAACCCAGAACTCATTGAGTGTTAATCACATAGTGATGTGAACTAGATTATTGACTCTAATAAACTCTTTGGATGTTGGTCACATGGCGATGTGACCTGTGAGTGTTAATCACATGGCGATGTGAACTAGATTATTGACTCTAGTGCAAGTGGGAGACTGTTGGAAATATGCCCTAGAGGCAATAATAAATTGATTATTATTATATTTCCTTGTTCATGATAATCGTTTATTATCCATGCTAGAATTGTATTGATAGGAAACTCAGATACATAGACAACACCATGTCCCTAGTAAGCCTCTAGTTGACTAGCTCGTTGATCAATAGATGGTTACAGTTTCCTGACCATGGACATTGGATGTCGTTGATAACGGGATCACATCATTAGGAGAATGATGTGATGGACAAGACCCAATCCTAAGCCTAGCACAAAGATCGTGTAGTTCGTTCGCTAAAGCTTTTCTAATGTCAAGTATCATTTCCTTAGACCATGAGATTGTGCAACTCCCGGATACCGTAGGAATACTTTGGGTGTGCCAAACGTCACAACGTAACTGGGTGGCTATAAAGGTACACTACAGGTATCTCCGAAAGTGTCTGTTGAGTTGGCACGAATCGAGACTGGGATTTGTCACTCCGTGTGACGGAGAGGTATCTCTGGGCCCACTCGGTAGGACATCATCATAATGTGCACAATGTGATCAAGGAGTTGATCACGGGATGATGTGTTACGGAACGAGTAAAGAGACTTGCCGGTAACGAGATTGAACAAGGTATCGGGATACCGAGGATCGAATCTCGGGCAAGTATCGTACCGATAGACAAAGGGAATTGTATACGGGATTGATTAAGTCCTTGACATCGTGGTTCGTCCGATGAGATCATCGTGGAGCATATGGGAGCCAACATGGGTATCCAGATCCCGCTGTTGGTTATTGACCGGAGAACGTCTCGGTCATGTCTGCATGTCTCCCGAACCCGTAGGGTCTACACACTTAAGGTTCGATGACGCTAGGGTTATAAAGGAAGTTTGTATGTGGTTACCGAATGTTGTTCGGAGTCCCAGATGAGATCCCGGACGTCACGAGAAGTTCCGGAATGGTCCGGAGGTAAAGATTTATATATGGGAAGTCCTGTTTTGGTCACCGGAAAGGTTTCAGGTTTTATCGGTAACGTACCGGGACCACCGGGAGGGTCCCGGCGGTCCACCAAGTGGGGCCACCAGCCCCGGAGGGCTTCATGGGCCAAGTGTGGAAGGGGACCATCCCCAAGTGGGCTGGTGCACCCCCCCCCCCCCCACAAGGGCCCAAGGCGCAAGGGAGAGGAGAAGGGGGCAAACCCTAGGGCAGATGGGCCCTAAGGCCCATCCTGGTGCGCCTCCCTCTCCCCCTCCCCCTTGGCCGCCTCCCTTAGATGGGATCTAGGCTGGCCGCCACCCCTTGGGGTGGAAACCCTAAAGGGGGCGCAGCCCCTCCCCTTCCCCTATATATACTTGGCCTAGGGGCTTCCCAATACACGCGATCTGATCTCTCCCAATTGGTGCAGCCCTCCCTCTCTTTCTCCTCATATCCCGTGGTGCTTGGCGAAGCCCTGCAGGATTGCCACGCTCCTCCATCACCACCACGCCGTTGTGCTGCTGCTGGATGGTGTCTTCCTCAACCTCTCCCTCTCTCCTTGCTGGATCAAGGCATGGGAGATGTCATCGGGCTGTACATGTGTTGAACGCGGAGGTGCCGTCCGTTCGGCACTAGGATCTTCGGTGATTTGGATCACGACGAGTACGACTCCATCAACCCTGTTCTCTTGAACGCTTCCGCTTAGCGATCTACAAGGGTATGTAGATGCACTCTCCTTCCCCTCGTTCCTAGTCTCTCCATAGATAGATCTTGGTGACACGTAGGAAAATATTGAATTTCTGCTACGTCCCCCAACAGTGGCATCATGAGCTAGGTCTATTGCGTAGATTCTATGCACGAGTAGAACACAAAGTAGTTGTCGGCGTTGATATTGTTCAATATGCTTACCGTTACTAGTCCAATCTTGATTCGGCGGCATTGTGGGATGAAGCGGCCCGGACCAACCTTACACGTACGCTTACGTGAGACCGGTTCCACCGACTGACATGCACTAGTTGCATAAGTTGGCTGGCGGGTGTCTGTCTCTCCCACTTTAGTCGGATCGGATTCGATGAAAAGGGTCCTTATGAAGGGTAAATAGCAATTGGCATATCACGTTGTGGTCTTTGCGTAGGTAAGAAACGTTCTTGCTAGAAACCCATAGCGGCCACGTAAAACATGCAAACAACAATTAGAGGACGTCTAACTTGTTTTTGCAGGGTATGCTATGTGATGTGATATGGCCAAGAAGAATGTGATGTATGAGATTGATCATGTTCTTATAATAGGAATCACGACTTGCATGTCGATGAGTATGACAACCGGCAGGAGCCATAGGAGTTGTCTTAATTTATTTATGACCTGCGTGTCAACATAAACGTCATGTAATTACTTTACTTTATTGCTAACCGTTAGCTGTAGTAGTAGAAGTAATAGTTGGCGAGACAACTTCATGAAGACACGATGATGGAGATCATGGTGTCATGCCGGTGACGATGATGATCATGGAGCCCCGAAGATGAAGATCAAAAGGAGCAATATGATATTGGCCATATCATGTCACTATTTGATTGCATGTGATGTTTATCATGTTTATACATCTTATTTGCTTAGAACGACGGTAGTAAATAAGATGATCCCTCATTAAAATTTCAAGAAAGTGTTCCCCCTAACTGTGCACCATTGCGACAGTTCGTTGTTTCGAAGCACCACGTGATGATCGGGTGTGATAGATTCTAACGTTCACATACAACGGGTGTAAGACAGATTTACACACGCGAAACACTTAGGTTGACTTGACGAGCCTAGCATGTGTACAGACATGGCCTCGGAACACATAAGACCGAAAGGTCGAGCATGAGTCGTATAGAAGATACGATCAACATGAAGATGTTCACCGACGTTGACTAGTCCGTCTCACATGATGATCGGACACGGCCTAGTTGACTCGGATCATGTAATCACTTAGATGACTAGAGGGATGTCTATCTGAGTGGGAGTTCATAAGATGAACTTAATTATCCTGAACATAGTCAAAAGGTCTTCGCAAATTATGTCGTAGCTCGCGCTACAGTTCTACTGTTTAGATATGGTCCTAGAGAAAAATTAGTTGAAAGTTGATAGTAGCAATTATGCGGACTAGGTCCATAAACTGAGGATTGTCCTCGTTGCTTCATAGAAGGCTTATGTCCTTACTGCACCGCTCAGTGTGCTGAACCTCAAATGTTGTCTGTGGATGTTACGAACATCTGACATACACATTTTGATAACTACGTGATAGTTTAGTTAAACGGTTTAGAGTTGAGGCACCGAAGACGTTTTGAAACGTCGCGAAACATATGAGATGTTTCGAGGGCTGAAATTGGGATTTCAGGCTCGTGCCCACGTCAAGAGGTATAAGACCTCCGACGATTTTCTTAGCCTGCAAACTAAGGAAGAAAAATTCAATTGTTCAGCTTGTGCTCAGATTGTATGAGTACAACAATCATTTGAATCGAGTGGGGGTTAATCTTCCAGATGAGATAGTTATGTTTCTCCGAAGTCATTGCCACCAAGCTGCTAGAGCTTCGTGATGAACTATAATGTATCAGGGACATATATGATGATCTTTGAGATATTCGCGATGTTTGACACCACAAAAGTAGAAATCAAGAAGGAGCATCAATTGTTGATGGTTAGTAAAACCACTAGTTTCAAGAAGATCAAAGGCAATAAGGGATACTTCATGAAACGGCAATTCAGCTGCTGCTCTAGTGAAGAAACCCAAGGTTGAACCCAAACCCGAGACTAAGTGCTTCTGTAATAAGAGGAACAGCCACTGGAGCAGAATTACCCTAGATACTTGGTAGATTAGAAGGCTGGCAAGGTCGATAGAAGTATATTGGATATACATTGTGTTGATGTGTACTTTACTAGTACTCCTAGTAGCACCAGGGTATTAGATACCGGTTCGGTTGCTAAGTGTTAGTAACTCGAAATAAAAGCTACGGAATAAACGGAGACTAGCTAAACGTGAGCTGGCGAAATGTGTTGGAAGTTTTTCAAGCTTGATGTGATTAAGCATCGCACGCTCCCTCTACCATCGAGATTGGTGTTTGCGTTGAGCATAGACATGATTGGATTATGTCTATCGCGATACGGTTATTCATTTAAGGAGAATAATGGTTACTCTGTTTATTTGAATAATACCTTCAATGGTCTTGCACCTAAAATAAATGGTTTATTGAATCTCGATCGTAGTGATACACATGTTCATGCCATAAGATATAAGATAGTAATGATAGTACCACTTACTTGTGGCACTGCCACATAAGTCATATCGGTATAAAACGCATGAAGAAGCTCCATGTTGATGGATCTTTGGGCTCACTCGTTTTGAAAAGTTTGAGACATGCAAACCATGTCTATTGGTGTATATGAAACTCCATGCAAATGGACCGTTTGGACTCATTTGATTTTGAATCACTTGAGACATGCAAATCATACCACATGGGCAAGATGACTGAAAACCTCGTTGTCAGTAAAATGGAACTAGAAAGCAACTTGTTGGAAGTAATACATTTTGATGTGTGCAGTCCAATGAGTGCTGAGGCGTGTAGTGGATATCGTTATGTTCTTACTTCACAGATGATTTGAGTAGATGTTGAGTATATTTACTTGATGAACCATGAGTCTGAATTATTGAATGGTTCAAGTAATTTCAGGGTGAAGTTGAAAGATCGTCGTGACAAGAGGATAAAATACCTATGATATGATCATAGAGATGAATATCTGAATTACGAGTTTGGCACAGAATTAAGACATTGTGGAAATTGTTTCACAACTAATACAGCCTGGAACACCATAGTGTGATGGTGTGTCCGAACATCATAACTGCACCCTACTGGATATGATGCATACCATGATGTCTCTTATCGAATTACCACGATAGTTTATGGGTTAGGCATTAGAGACAACCACATTCACTTTGAACGGGGCACCACGTAATTCCGATGAGATGACACCGTATGAACTATGATTTAGAGAAACCTAAGCTGTCATTTCTTAAAAGTTTTGGGGCTGCGACGCTTATGTGGAAAAGTTTCAGGCTGATAAGCTCGAACCCTAACCGGATAAATGCATCTTCATAGGACACCCAAGACAGTTGGGTATACCTCCTGACTCAGATTCAAAAGCAATAACGGATTGTTTCTAGAATCGGGTCCTTTCTCAAGGAAAAGTATCTTTCGAAAGAATTGAGTGGGAGGATGGTGGAGACTTGATGAGGTTATTGAACCGTCTCTTCAACTAGTGTGTGGCAGGGCACAGGAAGTTGTTCCTGTGGCACCTACACCAATTGAAGTGGAAGCTTATGATAGTGATCATGAAACTTCAGATCAAGTCACTACCAAACCTCGTGGGATGACAAGGATGCGTACTACTTCAGAGTGGTACGTAATCTTGTCTTGGAAGTCATGTTGCTAGACAACAATGAACCTACGAGCTATGGAGAAGCGATGGTGGGCCCGGATTCCGATAAATGGCTCGAGGCCATAAAATCCGAGAGAGGATCCATGTATGAAAACAAAGTGTAGACTTTGGCAGAATAGCTCGATAGTCATAAGGCTGTTGAGTACAGATGATTTTAAAAGGAAGACGGACAATGATGGTAAGTATCACCATTAAGAAAGCTCGACTTGTCGTTAAGGTGTTTTCTGACAAGTTCAAGGAGTTGACTACGATGAGACTTTCTCACTCGTAGTGATGCTAAGAGTCTGTTGGAATTATATTAGTGATTACTGCATTATTTATGAAATCTTGCAGATAGGATGTCAAAACATTGTTTCCTCGATGATTTTCTTGAGGAAAGGTTGTATGTGATACAACCGGAAGGTTTTGTCAATCCTGAAAGATGCTAATAAGTATGCAAAGCTCCAGCAATCCTTCTAAGGACTGGAGTAAGCATCTCGGAGTCGGAATATACACTTTGATGGAGTAATCAAAGTTTATGGATTTATACAAAGTTTGTTAGAAACTTGTATTTACAATAAAGTGAGTGGGAGCACTATGACATTTCTGATAAGTATATGTGGATGACATATTGTTGATCCGAAATGACGTAGAATTTCTGGAAAGCATATAGGGTTATTTGGAAAGTGTTTTTCAATGGAACGCCTGGATTAAGCTACTTGAACATTGAGCATCAAGATCTATAAGGATAGATCAAAACGCTTAATGGTACTTTCAAATGAGCACATATCAACATGATCTTGAAGGTGTTCAAGATGGATCAGTCAAAGAAGGAGTTCTTGCCTGAGTTGTAAGGTATGAAGTTAAGACTTAAAGCTCGACCACGGCAGAATAGAGAGAAAGGACGAAGGTCGTCCCCTATGCTTAAGACATAGGCTCTACAGTATGCTATGCTGTGTACCGCATCTGAAATGTGCCTTGCCATGAGTCAGTCAAGGGGTACAAGAGTGATCCAAGAATGGATCACAGGACAGCGGTCAAAGTTATCCTTAATTAGTAACTAGTGGACTAAGGAATTTTCTCGATTATGGAGGTGGTAAAAGAGTTCGTCGTAAAGGGTTACGTCGATGCAAGCTTAACGCCTATCCGGATAGCTCTGAGTAGAGATACCGGATACGTATAATGGAGCAACAATTTAGAATAGCTCCAAGTAGAACAGTTATTTGGAATAGCTCCAAATGTAGCGTAGTAGTTGCATCTACAGGATGACATAGAAATTTGTGAAGTACATACGGATCTGAATGTTTCAGACCCGTTGACTATAACCTCTCTCACAAGCATAACATGATCAAACCCAGAACTCATTGAGTGTTAATCACATAGTGATGTGAACTAGATTATTGACTCTAATAAACTCTTTGGATGTTGGTCACATGGCGATGTGACCTGTGAGTGTTAATCACATGGCGATGTGACCTAGATTATTGACTCTAGTGCAAGTGGGAGACTGTTGGAAATATGCCCTAGAGGCAATAATAAATTAATTATTATTATATTTCCTTGTTCATGATAATCGTTTATTATCCATGCTAGAATTGTATTGATAGGAAACTCAGATACATGTGTGGATACATAGACAACACCATGTCCCTAGTAAGCCTCTAGTTGACTAGCTCGTTGATCAATAGATGGTTACGGTTTCCTGACCATGGACATTGGATGTCGTTGATAACGGGATCACATCATTAGGAGAATGATGTGATGGACAAGACCCAATCCTAAGCCTAGCACAAAGATCGTGTAGTTCGTTCGCTAAAGCTTTTCTAATGTCAAGTATCATTTCCTTAGACCATGAGATTGTGCAACTCCCGGATACCGTAGGAATACTTTGGGTGTGCCAAACGTCACAACGTAACTGGGTGGCTATAAAGGTACACTACAGGTATCTCCGAAAGTGTCTGTTGGGTTGGCACGAATCGAGACTGGGATTTGTCACTCCGTGTGACGGAGAGGTATCTCTGGGCCCACTCGGTAGGACATCATCATAATGTGCACAATGTGATCAAGGAGTTGATCACGGGATGATGTGTTACGGAACGAGTAAAGAGACTTGCCGGTAACGAGATTGAACAAGGTTTCGGGATACCGACGATCGAATCTCGGGCAAGTATCGTGCCGATAGACAAAGGGAATTGTATACGGGATTGATTAAGTCCTTGACATCGTGGTTCGTCCGATGAGATCATCGTGGAGCATATGGGAGCCAACATGGGTATCCAGATCCCGCTGTTGGTTATTGACCGGAGAACGTCTCGGTCATGTCTGCATGTCTCCCGAACCCGTAGGGTCTACACACTTAAGGTTCGATGACGCTAGGGTTATAAAGGAAGTTTGTATGTGGTTACCGAATGTTGTTCGGAGTCCCGGATGAGATCCCGGACGTCACGAGGAGTTCCGGAATGGTCCGGATGTAAAGATTTATATATGGGAAGTCCTGTTTTGGTCACCGGAAAGGTTTCGGGTTTTATCGATAACGTACCGGGACCACCGGGAGGGTCCCGGGGGTCCACCAAGTGGGGCCACCAGCCCCGGAGGGCTTCATGGGCCAAGTGTGGAAGGGGACCATCCCCAAGTGGGCTGGTGCACCCCCCCTCCCCCACAAGGGCCCAAGGCGCAAGGGAGAGGAGAAGGGGGCAAACCCTAGGGCAGATGGGCCCTAAGGCCCATCCTGGTGCGCCTCCCTCTCCCCCTCCCCCTTGGCCGCCTCCCTTAGATGGGATCTAGGCTGGCCGCCACCCCTAGGGGTGGAAACCCTAAAGGGGGCGCAGCCCCTCCCCTTCCCCTATATATACTTGGCCTAGGGGCTGCCCAATACACGCGATCTGATCTCTCCCTGTTGGTGCAGCCCTCCCTCTCTTTCTCCTCATATCTCGTGGTGCTTGGCGAAGCCCTGCAGGATTGCCACGCTCCTCCATCACCACCACGCCGTTGTGCTGCTGTTGGATGGAGTCTTCCTCAACCTCTCCCTCTCTCCTTGCTGGATCAAGGCATGGGAGACGTCATCGGGCTGTACGTGTGTTGAACGCGGAGGTGCCGTCCGTTCGGCACTAGGATCTTCGGTGATTTGGATCACGACGAGTACGACTCCATCAACCCCGTTCTCTTGAACGCTTCCGCTTAGCGATCTACAAGGGTATGTAGATGCACTCTCCTTCCCCTCGTTGCTAGTCTCTCCATAGATAGATCTTGGTGACACGTAGGAAAATTTTGAATTTCTGCTACGTTCCCCAACAGTGGCATCATGAGCTAGGTCTATTGCGTAGATTCTATGCACGAGTAGAACACAAAGTAGTTGTGGGCGTTGATATTGTCCAATATGCTTACCGTTACTAGTCCAATCTTGATTCGGCGCAATACTTGTTGGACGAACAACCATCCCTTTTCAATCGAGCCGATGCCACGGTTGCTTGTAAATTGGTAGGGCTCAAACATCTTCCTTTCATGGAATGTTTTGTGGACTCTCATGCAAAAAACAATGCCATTTTGTTGCGCGGGTCCTCGGATCTTGGCTAATCTCCATCCAAGCTTGGCAAATCAACTTGTCCTCATCTTGTGTGTATGAACCCGTGCGAATGTTGTTCCTCTTCTTTTGTGCTTCCGCTCTTTGGGTGAGCTCGTCAATGAACAATGGCTCGCCACTAATATCAACGTCATTGCCTTCTTCTTCATCACCTTCGACATAGATGTCATCGTCTTCATGCCACCAGTCACCATGGTCGTAGTCAGCACGGTCTTCGGCCTCTTCATCGGGCACGTACTCGGCGCGGCCATCCTGACTTTGGGTCTCCTAGGGGTCGTAGGCACGGCCATGCCCACCCTCGAAGATCACGTCCTCCATGTACTGGTTGTAGAAGGGGTCGTCGACCGTTGGCGTTGGGGTTGGCATTCTGTCAAACAAGACGCGGGGGGCGGCATGGTGCCCGTGAACGGTGCCCATGCCTGCTTTCTTTGCATCTCGACGGACGGCCGCCCGCTGCTGCTGGACCCAGGCGTGACGTTGAGGTCGATGACGGTCGCGGGGCGCGGTGTGGACGGCGCGAACAAGCCCACGTCCGGCGACGCCGAGAAACGGGTCTGGCTGTCGTGCCTTGGCGGAGAAAAGCCGGGCGACATGGGCGCGGCGCGCGACGTCGGTGACTGGCAGTGCGTAGGCCGGGCGACCGACGAGCCTGTGCTCGCCGGGCCGACGGCCGCTGCAGGGAACCCGGCCGGACGGCCCATGCCAAGGATGAGGATGGCGTGCGCTTTGTTGACGAGGTCCTCCTTCTCGTTGGCAGCGGCCTTGCGCCGCGCGGCCTCCAGCTCCTGGCGTTGGGCGGCAAACTTGGCCGCGGCGGCATTGACCTTGACGGCCGCTCTCCGTTCCCTCCTCTTTGCCGATTCCGCGTCCAACTTGGCGATCTCCTCCGGCGTGCACTCCGACCGTGGCTTCCTTGGCGCCTTCTTCTTCACCTTTGCGGGCGGGTCGACGGCCAGGCCGCCGGAACTCGGCGGGGCGTCGGCCATGGCCGGGGGAGAGAGGGGCGGCGGGAGGGACGTGAAAGGGTTGGGGGAAATGGCGGCAAATGGGCGTGGGGGATTTTGGTTTCTCCCACCGACAGGCGGACCAGGGGAGGACAAGCGCGCGCGTCCCGCCCGTCCGCGCGCTGTTCGTTTCACCCCGAAACCGGCGCAAACTTGGGCCGGGGATGGGTCGAAAGCGGACACAAAACGGACAAAAATCCGTTTACGCCCGCGCGCTGGGCCGTCTCATTTGTCCATTTTACCTCAAACGGACGGGGACGGACAGGATAATGTCGCACGGTGGAATTGGCCTAAGCTACGGCCTGCCTACGTAAAGTACTAACCCGGACACACGGGCCACGTACCCAACGCAGACAGACACGCATACACATCTGGCATCCATCCGTCCGCGAAGATAAACTCAACTCGATCACCCGAAAGAAAAGCTAGCTAGCTTAGCTGTGTTGCACTCGCACCCAACACTGCTCGCATGCATGACGACGTAAGGTAGGTACGGTAGGAACAAGCTGCTGATGCAGTGCAGATAAACCTCTGACCGACCGGCCCGAAGCTAGCTAGCAGGGTCATGCATGCATGCATGAACCGTCCAAAGAAGTACAGTACGTACGTGAGGGAAAATGTCGTGCACGGGAGCGCCAACAGCCGACCGACCACACCCCCGCCCCTTCGAGCAAGACTGTCCATTTTCCGGACAAGGCCGGCCGGGCGACTATCCTGAGACGTGGTCGGTCGACGGTGGGCGTATGCGATTCACGAACCTTCCCCGCCACTACGTCTACGCCTTTTGTTTTTCTGTCCGGAAATGTAATTGTGAAGATTTTATTTTGGCCACTCATTAGTAGTAGACCATATATGTATTATTTTTCTGTCGCATCCGGAATGTAAATGTAGAGAATTTAATTTTTGCCATTCATTGTGACTAAATATATTATTTGGTACGGAATTAATACCGTATAACTCGGTAATCGATCTAGAAATGTAACCCGTACGCGCTTTCAAAGATTTGATTTTGGGCCATTAATGTACTATATATAGATTTTGTGATATACAAAACTAATGCCACTAAATATTGTGTTCAAGACTAACGTATCCACCAATGTTAATACGTATCTTGTAACTCACGTATATACCAAATAAATTCTCCGTAAACGATAAATCTTGAAAATCTCTTACGACTCTTACTAGCTTCCAGACCAAGGGAGCCTGATCGAGCTAAATCAAAAGCACAAAGAAATAGTCAAGTGTATCAACACAAAATCTTTTGGATATGCAAGATGTTGTTGGTATTTGTTTTCGAACTATAACGTGTTCAGCGATATTAATACATATATTGTGACTGACGTATTGTCGAATAAATTCTTGGTGAAAGACAAGTCTTGAAAATCTTTGATGATTTACACTATCTTCCGAATGAAGGGAGTCCGACCGATCCACCGAACCTCGGAAGCACGAAGAAACAGTCAGGCGACTCAACACAAAATCGCTTAATACAAGTGTATCCAGTGATATTAGTACGCCTCTTGTAACTCACGTATATACCGCATAAATTGTCGGTAAATGATAAATCTTGAAGATCTTTTGCAACTTCTACTAGCTTCCAGATGAAGGGAGTTCGACCGCGTCGAAAGCACGAAGAAATAGTCAAGTGTCTCAACACAAAATCTTTTAGATATGCAACATCTTGTTGTTATATACAGTATCATTTAGCATGTTGGAGACGGCACCGAAGTCCTCTTGTGCATATGACATATTGCACTTTTAAGAACATTTATCAGCGTTGTTTTTGTAAGGCGTGGACAACAGTATATGACATATTGCACTTTTAAGAACATTCTAAATTAAGGCTAAGAAGCAAAATCAAGTGCGTGTTATATGCATGGAAGGGAGGAACAAGGATGGGACAGCGCAAGGCTGTCATGCATGCAATCCAATCGCCCTTCCCTCCATCTGTCCGGAGAAATCTGGGTCCCCTTCCCCTCTGCCTTTGGCATCTTCCATTCGCTTCAGGCTTTTCAGCTGTCCATCATGTACAGCTCACAAGGATGGGCAGGCATTCCATTCCATGAGAGAGAGAGAGAGCCCGGCTCCATCCATCCATTTGTCAAAACCCCAACTTAAAGCGACTCACAAAAGTCCCTCTTCTTTCCAAATTGTATTTTTTTTTCTAGAATATACACGAGTGTGTATATCATATATTAAAGAAGAAAGGGGCAAAGAGATCCTCCACAAAGTTTACAACCTTAATTACAAGGCTCACACAGGCCTCCACCACCACACACACAGCTCGTTCGGGATACCACCAAAGGAAAATTCTATGTTACCCTTAAACTTCCCTGCCGATCTCCAAGTGCATCCTTCACGGTCAATGTTCCGGTGTGCCGTTTGGAGTGATGGTGTCTCTCCGTCAAACACAATGGCGTTGCGGTGTTTTCATAGTTCCCACAAACATAGTGTGCTGCCCCAGTCTTATTATTATTATTAGCACACTAAATTTAGCTGTACTAGCAAAATTTCTTTGGAGGAATATAATTAGCAGAAACCCGGACAAAAAATAAGTTGGCAGGAACAAATTGGCATTTTGGGGACTGCGAAATAATCATGTGGATGCATGCATGCTTGTGAGCAGTGTGGTAGCGGCAATACGTCACTGGCGGAGCTTCACGGGGGCCAAAGAGGGGGCAATTGCCCCCCTACACCAGGCAAACTCTTAACGGTGCCCCTACATGTTAGGCTTGAATATCAAATGTTTCTTAAAGTTCATGCATAATTTATCTTCTTCGCCCCCTCGACAATTTTTTAAAAGTAGAAGAAAAATCCATGAGATGGCAGTAAGTAGGGGGTAAAATAGTTGGTATGGATGGCTTAGGGATGTGAGGACGAAGGAAACGCATGGTGACGGCGATGGCCGCGTACGGCTCACTGGTCACGGCGGCGGCCCACTCCACTCCAGTCCACTCCGTAGGGAGGGAGGGAGGGACGAGCCTGCAGCAAGACGCCATGGATGGATGGATGGATGCAAGTGTCACAGCGGCGATCCGTATCGCTTGGATCGACGCGAGCTAGGCAGGCTGTACCACTACCACTGTAGTTCATGCATGCACGCACGTAGTAGTATATCTTGGCTGATCGACGAGTTAATTTAGAAAAGATTTAGCAATATTCGCTCATTCATTCATTCCGAGTTCCGAAGCGTATGCTTTCTGGTCTGGGGCTGGGCTAGCTACTGCTCGCACTAGGTGACAAGTGACATGGCCTCCGTGCGTCCGTCAGGCCAGGAAAGAAGAAGGGCGTGTGCAGCTTTTCTGCTCTGGTGCCTGTGAGTGAGGAGGTGTGCATGCAGCTGCTGCCCGCCTGTCTTCCAGCTCTGCTCGGCCCGCCCGGCCGCTTCCTCCATGCTCGGCAATCATTGACGCCTTCTATTCTACTACCACGCCATTTCTTGTTGAGCTCGCGCGATCGACAGAAAGATTCATCCATTTACCCGAGCATATGATAATCCGACGATACGATGCAACGGATTGCCGAATAGTAAAATATGCTGCGAAAAAGAAGTAGACAACGAATCGGGAGAATGGGTGGCCGCGTCGCCGCCCGTCCGTCGGCGCGGTGTCGCGATCCCCACGAACTGTCGCCTCGCCTTTGGGGGCAATCATTGGGCCGGGCTGGGAGATGCCTCCATCCCTCTCATTCTTTTCTCTCTCGGCAGAGGCGATCTTGCTAATTAAGGAGGGATTAAGAGCAGCGTATGCGACGTCAGCGTGGACCATGGCGGACCTGCTCAGCCCCGCCTCCGTTTAAGGCAGTAAGTAATTTTCTCACTGCCTGCAATGCGAATACAAGCGGCGGGCGCCTCAGGTTTTTCCTAGGCACATTTTGATGCGGCGCCTCCTAAGCTCCACCATTATATATACTTGGCCTGCTGGTTCCCTCCCGCTGGTGTTGGCTGGCTGTGCTGGCTCTCCTGTCCCCTCTCCCCTCTCCTGTCCTCCCCCAAACCCCTCCCCCTTTCCAATCATCGGCACCTGAGCAGGAGGAGGAGGAGGAGGAGGAGGAGGAGGAAGGCACAGGTTTCTTGCCTCCCCTGCTTTCTTGCTGCCTCTCCATGTCCCCTGTTTTTCTCACTTCTCATGGATTCTTGCTGCTTCTCCATGTCCCCTGTTTCTTCTCATCTTCCATGATCGTAATCTGGATGTTCCTTGCACATTTTTCATGCTTGATTTTGGTTTCCTCCTCTGTTGATTTCTTGCCCTGAACCTAATAGGAACTTTTCCTTGTTGATGATGACAGACAGGGGCAGGGAGGGAGAAGAAGGGGATACAAGTATCGCGGCATGGCTTCAGCGTTTGATCCTGCTCTTGTGCCTGCAGGGAGATGACGCCAGGAGACCTCGTCAATCTGCAGGTATGCATGTTTGCTATTGGTTGCTTGGACATTCTCTCTGCTCTGGCTGATTGATAGTCTTTGCATGCTCCTGGTCCTTTCTTGGACCAGGATCAGATGGATTTGATGTGTACTCTGGGGATAAGATAGATATTGTCTGCATGATTGCTGTGGAATTTGCTGTTATAGGTTATTTGTTATAGATCATACTGCGTGCTTGTTACTCTTATTATGTACTGTAGCACGTATAGATGGAGCAACAGTTATGCTTCTGTTTTCTTTTTTATACTACTAGGAGCAATTCTTGCCCTGCTGTATTATTTTCTTCAGAGCCCATAAGGCCAATGCCATATTGTTAAAACAAAAGTTGAAGAATTCTGCATTCTTCTTTTATTAAATTTCGATTTGACATGTAGTGCACCTAGGGATTGTTAAAGGCATTGCTGGTTTGCAAGCACTACTACAGAGGAAGCTTTCGCGTACCCCTTTTGTATGGGCGACGAAGCGTTCCTGTTATATATAGTGCTGTAGTGGACTTTTTTTTCGTG
This sequence comes from Triticum monococcum, assembly GCA_034509565.1. Taxonomy (NCBI): domain Eukaryota; kingdom Viridiplantae; phylum Streptophyta; class Magnoliopsida; order Poales; family Poaceae; genus Triticum; species Triticum monococcum. The sequence continues at coordinate 743,032,032 of CM067843.1, read as the reverse complement.
TCTGTATATGATCATGCATTGTCAACCAAATAGAAGAATATGCAGCGCAGGTTATTGTATTTGGGAGGCTCTTTGTATACAATGGGAATTTTATTAGTGCTAGTCATGGCGTGAAATATTTGAATATTGCAATGGTCTGGGAAATAAAAGGCAAAAGGCGCAAGCCGCAACGCCACGTAATTGTATGAGAATCACGAGGCTCTTTAAATTACATGAGAATTTAGTACGTGTTATGGCCCGGAAGTCCTCTGATGGCGCGGAATTTCTTAATATTGCAACGGTCGTGCACGTTATCTAGGAAATAAAAGGAATGCGATAAACGGCAAAAATGCGCGAACTGCGAGGCCACTTAATATTCAGTTCTGAATGTCATCATGCTTGCATTGTTCCATCTGATAACTTAGTTGTCCCCCGCAAAACAAAAGATAACTTAGTTGTCCTTTCTCTGTTTTATGCGCTAATAATTGCTTTGCCCGTGCTGCTTACGTCATTGACGGAATGCGCTTTCCTAGTTTACAACTGCTCACATTCATCTCTCATTTAACCGGTCCATCCATATATGGCACATATGCTCCATTTTGTATTCTGCAACTGTTTAGTTTGCTTTGTGTTGTTGCGCTGTCGATTCAGCAATCTGTCAGTTACTGTTATTGCTACTTCAAAGTTAAGTCCAGAAAAATTAAAGTGTACTAGTATTTAGGTTATATCTGTCTGCATCGCCGCTGCTACAAAAGTTACTATCCTATTCTGAAGGAGGAGATTTCGTACTAGATGTCAGACATTCTTGCAGTAGCTCTAGGAGGAGCTGCAGGAGGTTTGGCATTAGTTGGTGCCATCACACTCATTGTAGTGCTATGCCTACGGCACCGCAGAAGGAATTCAGATTCTTCAGAGAGTAATTCATCCGGTCAAGCTCTTCCAGGTACCGCTCAAATTAGTTTTTCAGGGGCTTTTAATTTCGGTGTCTTTCAGCTGGTGTCAAATTAGCCTTTTAGCTTAACAGACTGCTTTTATTATGTACTATAGACATGCAAGGAGCAAGATGTATGACACTGGAGGAACTAAGGTCTGCTACAAATAACTTCAGCAGCTCGAATCTCGTCGGACATGGAATGTTCGGAGAGGTATACAACGGTCTGCTCCAGGATGGCACAATTATAGCTGTTAAAAGGCGGCATTCTCCTCCTAGCCAGGAGTTTCTTCATGAGGTGCCAAAATTTTCTCCGTATCCGCAGATTCTCTAGAGTAGTGGCGTGTTGTAAGAAATCAAAACCTTGCTTCCTGAGATCAAAACCAATACATGCACTCATGGTTGCTGGTGCCTTGTTCTCCCCAGGTTAATTACCTATCGTCTATCCGTCGTCATCCCAACCTTGTAAATCTCTTGGGGTATTGCCAGGACAATGGCATGCAGATGCTTGTTTATCAGTATGTCCCCAATGGCAGCATTTCTACGCATTTGCATGGTGATTTTTTCATTGTGTGTTTCCTATTATTGTTCTGATGTGCAAGAAGAGCATCACAAGTGATAGCTTTTCTTTCTTTCTTGCCATCCTTCTACAGGAAATGGCCATTTTCCAACTGCAAGGCTAGAATTCAAGCAGAGACTTGCTATTGCTCATGGAACCGCTAAGGGTAAGTATACATCGGCACCAACTCCGCATTTCCATTATTGGCAGAGGCATGTTTTCATGACTACATTATGAATTGCCTCATTTTCAGTCACAATAGTTATGCAATGAATCTTATTATAATGACCTTTCCTATTACTGTTACTCAGGCCTGAGTCACCTGCATTCCATGACCCCTCCTGCTGTTCACATGAACTTCAAAACTGCTAATGTCCTGGTGGATGCGGATTTCTTACCAAAAGTTGCTGATACTGGCATCCGAGGCCTACTTGATCGACTAGGCAATGCTGGCCCGCCTTCGATGATATTCAATGATCCATTCGTTGATCCTCGGTAATGACTGAGCTTCTTCTGTGGGGGGTTAAAACTTAAAAGTTCTTAATTACATCCCTTGACTTCCATTAGTGAATAGTACAAACTATATGCTTTCAGTGTGCTGCCTGTGATAGTAGCAAATTTATCGGCATCCCGTGTCTGTTTTTAATGGAGATTTGTTGCATGACCAGAGGGAAGGAGTCCATGATTTTTTCCATACAAAGTGATGTATACAGTTTTGGTGTGTTCCTTGTGGAGTTGATCAGTGGAAGGACGGCTGCGTCTGATCAAGGCATTATTGAATGGGTAAATTCTACTGATTCCTGATGATTGTTCAATTCCTCTTTTCCATATTATTCTCATAATATCTATCACCATACTATCCATCTCTGATATGCAGGTTCGGAACTTTCAAGAATCAAGTGAAATCTCTGCAATAGCAGATAGGAGAATGACCAGTGGCTTTACCCCACGAGGCATGAAGGAATTGTTGCGCTTGGCATCGCGGTGCGTGAACCCGGCAAGCGAGGATCGTCCGTCGATGAGCCTGGTGGAAGCCGAGATACACCGGATACGCGAGCAGGAGATCAGGAGGACGACAGCCATGCCAGTGGGCGACACAACTGTGACCCTAGGCAGCCAGCTCTTCACATCACCAAGATGAAGAAGAATGGAAAGTTATAGCATTTCAAAGGCTAAGCTAGTTTTCCTCTTTCAGGGTTATAGATTAGCTATTCTAGCTCCAATTTTGCCCCATTAGTTTCTTCTCATAGTGAGCCAGCTCATCATCAGCTGTGCAACTCAAGTGTACAAAAAAGGAGGAGCTGTTAGGCTTCCCTTTTCACCCCTGCCCCCTGGTGTATTTTCTTCGTTGTATTCGACATAGGGTTTCAACTTGTACAAAAAAGAATGACAATTCTTTTTTGCTAGACTTTTGTAACATCGAGAGGGTAGCGCCAAACTGGCAACTTTATATATCTCTACAATTTTAGACATTTGCCATTTGTAGTATGGTGTTTTCTGACAATTTGCTCTGCATTTTTTACAAGGATGCTTTATTTGAAGATCCTTTTCTTGGAGCTATGCCATCCCTGATTTCCTTAGAGAGTGCTTATATCACTATCATACATGTCATCTGAACTGACCTCCATTTCTGAATCTAGCCAATGCGACCACCATTTCTGAATGGCACCTATGGTTGGATAAGGTCATCTCTGTTGACAGTGAAGTCCCAGAGCTCGCCGTACTTCTCGTTGAAGTCCCAGATGTCCATGGAGTTGTAGTCTGCGATGAGCTTGTCGCGCTTGGACCTCTCCATCATGTAGATCTCCGGCTCAAAGTTGTGCGGTTTGTCCGGCTTGTCCATCTCGATGACGCAGAACACGACGATGAAGATAGCTGCCCCAATGTAAAGGTACTCTCCCTGGTGGCACAAATAGACCATGAGTCTTCCTCCGTTCAGTGAGCCCAAGACAGATGATGCATGTAAATAGGAGGATTAGAGGTTAATGGAACTACTCAATCCATACCGGCACATCGAAAGCCATTCCGAGGATGACTGCAGGAGGGAATGCCCAGGAGATGAGTGCTGCAAGAGATTGCCGTTGATGCTAATGAGAAAGATTCAAGGACATGTAATACTGTTTCCAGATAGCAAAAGGCACCATGAGTGAGTGTACCTTGGAATCCCTGTGGAGGCTCAGCTTCTTGGTACCACTCAGAAACATCCTCCCAGAAGCCCTTCTTTTCTTCAGTTGGATGATTGGTTTCCACCACATCATATCAGAATCAGCACAAACTTTCAGCCAGCGAATGCATATAGTTTATGCTGTATACAAGAAAATATACCAGATAATACCTTGGCCTTCATCATAGGTGTGGTGGCCATCATACACTCCATACACAAAGTCTTCCTGCAAAACAATTTCACTCCAGTGTCATCCCAATTCCCCAGACAACACAGCAGCAAGAACAAGAAAACCAAGGAGATCGCTCCAGACCGGGAGGACGCCGTTGGTGCGCCACTTGTCGATGGGGTCCTCCTGCAGGTCCGGCTCGATCTCTGTCAGCGGCCCGGGCCCAGCCCTCGCCAGCACCGCCCTGCCGCTGCCGCTGCTCTCCCAGCAGCCTGCAGCATGCTTCAGGTGTGGCTTCACCCTTGTGCTCAGCTGCTGCTTCGCCGCGCCATGGCGAGGACGAGCAGCAGTGGCTGCTGCAGAAATGGCGGACGCCAAGCTGCTGCTGCTGCTGCTCATTATCTCACCCCCCAGACGCTGTGCCTCCCCTCTTCTCCACACCCTCTTTGCTTGTTTCTCCTGCACATGTACCTCCCTGCAAACAGACAAGGGCAAGTGGATATGGTTTGGACATGTACCGTCCAGAAAATTTTGCTGTTTTTCTTTCTCCTTTTCCTTGATATCTGTAAACTCACCAGTAATCAACTCACAGAAACTGTTACATGGCTGGACAAGTGATTATATTGTGATTAGTAAACCACCCTGTTAAGTTACTGTATGCTCACAGGGCTTTATGTTTACGCATAAGGGGAAGGAAAATACCCCAGCAACATGTGGAGCAGAACAGATCCAGCAAAACCAATCCAGGGAATTTCTTTTCTTTATCAACTTAATCAATGTCCAAACACAACACTTCCTTGAACATCTCCACATTTGTTCGAGTAGGAGTTAATTCTTACACCACACATCCACGACACCGCACTTCAAATACTACATAATACAGAAGAATCTACGACCAAATCACAGCCGCGTCTCTCCTCGACTTCCGTAGCAGAACTATTCCGCTTCCAGCCAGGATGTACTTGCCCCCTTAAAATGAAACAAACTAGTGTCAGCATGTCAGCACTTCTTGGAGTAATCCAGAAACATTACAATGCCAACAGCTGGCCAAGAGTTTACAAGAAGTTTACCTGGTTCAAATCGAGTTTACTAGCTTTGTCTTGCTTTCATAACCAGCTCCTCCGTAGTAGCACCAATGATCTCATTGGATCGTTTTAGAGGAACGCAAACAATTCTTCCTATAGAATCCTGAACACACCATCGAGTTTATTAATATGAAAAGAGATAAAAGGGATAACAATACGATGGGTAATGCCATAAAAACTTTTGGATTCTGTCATTGTTTTATTGCAAAATATGCAAATTATGATTGTAAGAACCTTTCATATGACTGGCAATGCATGTATGAAGCAATACAAGGAAAGGCTGTAAGAACTCACTCTTGTAACAATACCAAATCTCTCTAACTTTTGAAGAGCATCCATCACCTCAAAATTACATTGCAAACCAAACTCTTCCTGGATTAGCTCCTCGCATTGCAAATCAAGATCCTAACATGTTGGGAAACAAACAACATTCTAACTTAACAAAGCATAACATAACTTAAGAAGAAAAATAGTGGTTTGAAGTAGCAAAAGATCTGACATACCTCAACAGTAGCCTTTCCATTTTCCATCAATATATAGTATGCGATTATGACCTCCTTGATCTGAACATCAGAAATCACAAATATGTAAATAAATTGTGAGTTAAAATTTCCTATGAACACATGCCTCTATTTTGCTGATTCTTAGGACCTACTTCCTGCTGAATCACATCATCACAGAGGTGCAGAAGTGTGCCTTTCCCACTATCTAGTTGTTTGTCATACATTGACTGAGTGATTAGGTTTTGATAGGTTGCCATGTTCTGTTGAAACCTGCAGCAAAGGTAAATTCCATCAACCCGGAAAGCAATACATGAGTGTCCTAATTAAGAAGGGCTAAAAGAATTAAGGAAGCAAAATCACATTTTGTGAATGCGTTCTACAGTAATCCTAGCAGGTCAAAAGAACAAAAAAAGGGCCTCCTGGTTAGGTCATACACAAATAATCCAAATTACTGACGGCATGAATACCCTGTCAAATAATACATCGAGTGGGACTCACGAGAAATAGATCTTAGCACAATATCCAGCCAGAGCAGAAAGGATGGCAATCACAACCCAGAAATCAGCTTTAGGCATTTCGAGTGAACCGACGAGTGTAACCTGGGTAATGTGATAGAGGCAATCATCAACTGATGAAACACAACAAAATCAATGGATCAAGTCAAACCAATTTCACTCGACTTACAAGCCCAATAACAACAGAAACAATGAACTGAACCCAGTCCATTGGCGTGAGGCTCGGGTTTTTCTTCTCAGGCTGCAAATACCATGATTTATCTTCAGCATAAGTCCAGATGAATAAATGGGTATAGATGTGCTCAAAGAAAAAACTTTTGGACATAACCACATCTTTTTTTTTTAGAAAACGTAGAGCGTCCAGCACTAACCAGAACCAACTCCATATCTGCCATCGGAATATTTTTGAAGTGTTTAACCTGAATTGCTCTATCATCCTGGCCCTTCGGGCTTTTCTTCCTGAAATCAAACATGTGCCATCAGAATTTAGTTCGGACATGGTGGTTTGTAGGAATCATGCAAGTGACCATTTCACAACCAAGGCACCAGAAACTGTTGTCTACAACCTCAAACCAAAACCATTATGAGTTCTACCTGTACAAGACAATCACCTCTTCAAATGTAGGCTCCTGAATTGTAACCTTGCCAATTAAATTTCGCAGGCTACAATGGAAGTAGGAAAATATGAGAGCATAGAAGACGAAAAGATGGCAGCTTATTGGGATTGTGATAGTGTAACAGGTTAAGAACAGCACAAACCTCAATTTCATTGTTTCAAGTCGTATACGTTCAACGTATAGCTCCTTGTCGTCCCCTTCACCAACTAGATCATCATCTTTCTTGGAATCTATCACTGGCTTGACCTTTTTCTTTCTCAAGAAGAGCCTTTGCAGTCTGAAATTACAGTATGAAAATAACTAACTTGTGGAATGAGCAAGATAAACTTCGAAGGAAAATAAATGAGTGGTGGATAGCATACCTCGTCTTCTGTAATAGCCATCGCCATGTACGAGTTATGACCATGTCCACTTTCTCCATGAAGAAAAAATCGCTAGTGCGGTCCAGTCCTATGCCCCTCCGAAATATGACGTACTGGAAAATAGAAGATTATGCTGGGTAAGTATAAGGTTTGCACGCGGAACAATGAGTTGTATATGAATAATATGAGGAAAACCGAGCCACGGCTAGTAAGAGAAGAAAAGGTCTAGGGTGCCACATCAATAATACATGAAAACCTATCCTTCAATTATCTCTTAAAACTAAAATTTGATGAAACAACAGTGAGTGGATGCAGCCAGAATATAAGAACATCCAGCTGAATATGTTTCAAAATGAGGGTGCATCAGTATTGCATATAAGAGCCAGAGCATTCTCACCTTATCACAGAACTCAGGTAGGTTGTCATGATGGTGCTCCTTGAAATACTTTGTCAAAAGTTTGTTATCTAACTGCACCAGCAAACAACAAAAATGTAATGGCACTGAAATCTAGTAATTTTGGATAAGGAGGTGCAGTCTTGAGTGAGTGGACATTAACCTTTGCTTCGTCAACTTTAATTGGAAGATTCAATAGGTATTGTCCAGAATGAGCAAGCTCAACCTCATCATCAGATAATATGTTGAAATTGCTTTTTTCCATCACCTGCACCAAATTGGGCATTTAAATCTGCAACGCTACATAACATATTAGTAACGCTTTCTCCCAAACAAGTCCCATACCTGAAAGAAATAGGTCAGGAAGTTCTGCTCGAGTGTATCGATTTCCTCGGACGAGAAGTTCTGCTGCTGCAGTTTTTTGGCACCCTGCACAGGGTCGAAGAGAGCATACAGCTCCTGTACAAAAATTAACATACTGAATAAATCAAATCTGCTTCAATTTCAAGCACTGACAGAAATGAGCAGCTTTTTAAGATGGTTGTACAGATCAGTCTGAAGCAGCAAATGCATGAAAATGTATGAAAAACAGGTCTTCAGAAAGGCGTCCAGGTTCTCACCATCATATCATCAAACTGGAGATGATACCAAGCTCTGATGGTGTACTCCACCCTCTTGCAGAGCTTCAGGAATTCTTCCCTGTCGTTTTCGTGCTCTTCATGAAACAGGGAGCAGAGTTTGCTTTCAGTTGTGCAGTCCCATAAACCCAAAATAATATCTTTGCTTCAGCATGTATATGTAGAAATTAAGACAGGTGAACACATAACATGGTGGACTACTTGATAGCCACATTAGGAAAGACCTCGCTAGTATGTGTCTTAGGTAGGTGGCATGAAATGTTCAAGCACACATACCTGCGGTTATTAGGATTTCTTTGAGCACAGTCTTTCTAGTTTATTTACAGGTAAAACATGGATCAATCAAACCAATATGCTTGCTTTCCTTCAGAACAGGCAAAGAATCCAATCTTCAAAGTTAGGAATAAGTTCAAGTACTAAACAAACGCCGTACGGTGAAATCCGTTCTGTGGCGAAAGGGAATCAAGGAACGCGCAGCGCCCATGGCGAACGCCGGACCGGAATAACAGAACAGGTAAACGAAGAGAGGGGGAGTCAGAGGCAGACCAATGAGGTAGGCGAGCTTCATGATGAGCTTGGGCTTCATGACGGGGATCACCGACTCGCGCTCCAGCCGCACCACGTCCCTGTCCTTCCCCATCTTGGCCTCCGCCCCCGGCCCCGCCGCCGTCATTGCCTTCTCTCCTAGCGAGCAAACACAAACGCCAACGCCGCCGCCGCCGCCGCGTCGTCACTTCTTGGGGAGGAGGGAGAGGGGACTGGCGGGGAAGACGAGGACGCGAATTGGAACGGCTCGTGCTCTGCTCCCTTCCCTCGATTAGTTATGGCGAGCGGTGAAGGAGTGGAAACGCAGTACGGTTACAGATCCAAGCACACCAAGCTGTTGTTATGTTGTCTTCTTCCTCCTCCAGCCGGCGCCAGAAACGTGAAATTTTGGAATACGTCTTCCACACTAGGATACGTAGTTACGAGTCACACTAGGATACGTTTTTATATTGTCGCGTTCCGATGCCGTCTTCGCACGGCGCGGGGTTAAAATGTGAACGCAACCCCGCCTCGCCCTAGGTTTCGGTACCGTGCCCCCGACCCCTGCCACGGTCTCCTCTTTCCTTTTTCGGTTCATTACTGCCCGCGCCTTTCACTACGCTACCGCGTTGACAGTGATATCTGCTGCCATCGATAGTGTGACATCGAGTCGATTCACTAGTAAGACAGACACCGAGCATGACCATCGTCGTCGAGGTCCGCCCCTTCACTCCTCCTCTTCCTTCATCCCCTTCTCACTAACTCTTCTCTCCTCCTCCTCTTCATGTATCCCCTTCTCATTAACCCTTCTTCTTCCTCCAATGTTCCTCCTCCCTCCTAGTCACACGGTCACCGACTGATGACACAATACGACTGATGTGTGACAATATAAAAACTCTTGGTGAGATTGTTGATTCAAGATTGAACTTGTTTGCCAGAAATTCCTTAGGTGACCTTAGTACTGATAGGTCAACTTTTTTTGTTGTTTGGTTTTTTTTTTGTGGTTCATGCATGCCAACCTTAAAAGTTAAAAGCGTATATGTTCAAATTAAAAATCAAGACATTAGGTATTATGTGTGCGGGGCGGATTAATACAGGTAGGTCAACTTTTTTTTACAGGGTAGAGATCATTTTATTTATGGATATAGCGCCCCTCTTCATTCCGGCCAATCTCTCCTAAAGGTACTTGTCGTCTAAATCGTGTTTCCGACTTTCTAGATGCCAATGGTGCATGGAGAGTTAACTGCCTGAGACAATTGTTTTGGCCGATGGACGTTCAACATATTTTGAAAATCAGAGCATCCCCCCGTCAGCGTACGGACTTTCTCTCTTGGTTTCCGGAGAAAAGTGAAGTTTTCACAGTGAAAAGTGCATATAAGCTAGCCATGTACAAGCATAATATCAAGTTTGCAGATGGTGCTTCGAGCACTAGCCCAGATGGCACCCGGACTTTATGGAACTGTGTGTGGAAATCTAACGTACCTCAAAAAATGAAGATCGCGACATGGAGGATTGTGACAGGAACTCTACCCACACAACAATGCAAGAAATACAGACATGTTTCTACTCGCTTGACTTGCCCTTTGTGCGGTGTGGATGAGGAAGGTACATTCCATGCATTAGCCTCTTGTTCGCATGCTAGAAGTCTCTGGGAATATATGCGGAACAGATGGCCCCTTCCAGGTGAGGATTTTCTCTTTGACAATGGGAAGTAATGGTTGATGCACTTGCTTACTAGGTGTTCTGAAGATGTGCGGGACATGTTAATAATGTTGATATGGCAGATTTGGCAATTACGCAATGACATGACACATGGTAAGGATCCACCCCCGATTCTTAATACGGTGGATTTTCTGGACAGCTACTACCAATCCATCAAACTAGCTGGGAGGTTTTCACCAGAGGAAATCTTGAAAGGAAAAATGGCGTCTACAACCTTTGCAGCTCCCATACAGAAGGAGGCGTCCCCCCAGTTTTCTGGCCGGCCCCAAAGCTGTTGGGGAACGTTGCAGAAAACAAAAAATTTCCTACTCGTTTCACCAAGATCCATCTAGGAGTTCATCTAGCAACGAGTCATCAGATGCATCTACATACCTTTGTAGATCGCGTGCGGAAGCGTTCAAAGAACGGGGATGATGTAGTCGAACACGACGTGATCCAAATCACCGATGACCAAGTGCCGAACGGACGGCACCTCCGCGTTCAACACACGTACGGGACGGGAGACGTCTCCTCCTTCTTGATCCAGCAAGGGGGAGGAGAGGTTGGTGATGATCCAGCAGCACGATGACGTGGTGGTGGATGCAGGGCGTCACAGTAGCAGGGCTTCGCCTATACTACAAGAGAGAGAGACGTAACAGGGAGAGAGGGATGCACCAAAAGCGTAGCCTCAAGTCCCTCCTCTCCCCCACTATATATAGGGGTGCCAAGGGGGGGGGGGGCGCCGGCCCTAGGAGATGGATCTCCTAGGGGGGCGGCGGCCAAGGGGTGGGGGGCTTGCCCCCCAAGCAAGGGGGCGCCCCCCTTTAGGGTTTCCCCTAAACCCTAGGCGCATGGGCCCTTAGGGGGTGGCGCCCCAGCCCACTAAGGGTTGGGTCCCTTCCCACTTCAGCCCATGGGGCCCTCCGGGACAGGTGGCCCCACCCGGTGGACCCCCGGGACCCTTCTGGCGGTCCCGGTACAATACCGGTAACCCCGAAACTTGTCCCGATGGCCGAAACAGCACTTCCTATATATAATTCTTTACCTCCGGACCATTCCGGAACTCCTCGTGACGTCCGGGATCTCATCCGGGACTCCGAACAACATTCGGGTTACTGCATATACATATCTTCACAACCCTAGCGTCACCGAACCTTAAGTGTGTAGACCCTACGGGTTCGGGAGACATGTAGACATGACCGAGACGACTCTCCGGTCAATAACCAACAGCGGGATCTGGATACCCATGTTGGCTCCCACATGCTCCACGATGATCTCATCGGACGAACCACGATGTCGAGGATTCAATCAACCCCGTATGCAATTCCCTTTGTCAATCGATATATTACTTGCCCGAGATTCGATCGTCGGTATCCCAATACCTCGTTCAATCTCGTTATCAGCAAGTCACTTTACTCGTACCGTAATGCATGATCCCGTGACCAGACACTTGGTCACTTTGAGCTCATTATGATGATGCATTACCGAGTGGGCCCAGTGATACCTCTCCGTCATACGGAGTGACAAATCCCAGTCTTGATCCGTGTCAACCCAACAGACACTTTCGGAGATACCCGTAGTCTACCTTTATAGTCACCCAGTTACGTTGTGACGTTTGGCATACCCAAAGCACTCCTACGGTATCCGGGAGTTACACGATCTCATGGTCTAAGGAAAAGATACTTGACATTGCAAAACTCTAGCAAACGAACTACACGATCTTTATGCTATGTTTAGGATTGGGTCTTGTCCATCACATCATCCTCCTAATGATGTGATCTCGTTATCAATGACATCCTATGTCCATAGCCAGGAAACCATGACTATCTGTTGATTAACGAGCTAGTTAACTAGAGGCTTACTAGGGACATGTCGGTGTCTGTTATTCACACATGTATTATGATTTCCGGATAACACAATTATAGCATGAATAAAGACAATTATCATGAACAAGGAAATATAATAATAATGCTTTTATTATTGCCTCTAGGGCATATTTCCAACAGTCTCCCACTTGCACTAGAGTCAATAATCTAGTTACATTATGATGAATCGAACACCCATGGAATTCTGGTGTTGATCATGTTTTGCCCTAGGGAGAGGTTTAGTCAACGGATCTGCTACATTCAGGTCCGTATGTACTTTACAAATATCTATGTCTCCATCTTGAACATTTTCACGAATGGAGTTGAAGCGACGCTTGATGTGCCTTGTCTTCTTGTGAAACCTGGGCTCCTTGGCAAGTGCAATAGCTCCAGTGTTGTCACAGAAGAGCTTGATCGGCCCCGACGCATTGGGTATGACTCTGAGGTCGGTGATGAACTCCTTCACCCAAATTGCTTCATGCGCTGCCTCCGAGGCTGTCATGTACTCCGCTTCACATGTAGATCCCGCCACGACGCTCTGCTTGCAACTGCACCAGCTTACTGCCCCACCATTCAAAATATACACGTATCCGATTTGTGACTTTGAGTCATCCAGATCTGTGTCGAAGCTAGCGTCGACGAACCCTTTACGACGAGCTCTTCGTCACCTCCATAAACGAGAAACATTTCCTTAGTCCTTTTTAGGTACTTCAGGATATTCTTGATCGCTGTCCAGTGTTCCTTGCCGGGATTACTTTGGTACCTTCCTACCAAACTTACGGCAAGGTTTACATCAGGTCTGGTACACAGCATGGCATACATAATAGAACCTATGGCTGAGGCATAGGGGATGACACTCATCTCTTCTATTTCTTCTGCCGTGGTCGGACTTTGAGCCGAGCTCAATTTCATACCTTGTAACACAGGCAAGAACCCCTTCTTAGATTGATCCATATTGAACTTCTTCAATATCTTATCAAGGTATGTGCTTTGTGAAAGACCTATGAGGCGTCTTGATCTATCTCTATAGATTTTTGATGCCTAATATATAAGCAGCTTCTCCAAGGTCCTTCATTGAAAAACTCTTATTCAAGTAGGCCTTGATGCTGTCCAAGAGTTCTATATCATTTCCCATCAAAAGTATGTCATCTACATATAATATGAGAAATGCTACAGAGCTCCCACTCACTTTCTTGTAAACGCAGGCTTCTCCATAAGTCTGCGTAAACCCAAACGCTTTGATCATCTCATCAAAGCGAATGTTCCAACTCCGAGATGCTTGCACCAGCCCATAAATCGTGCGTTGGAGCTTGCACACCTTGTCAGCATTCTTAGGATCGACAAAACCTTCCGGCTGCATCATATACAATTCTTCCTTAAGGAAACCATTAAGGAATGCCGTTTTGACGTCCATTTGCCATATTTCATAATCGTAAAATGCGGCAATTGCTAACATGATTCGGACGGACTTTAGCTTCGCTACCGGTGAGAAAGTCTCATCGTAGTCAACCCCTTGAACTTGTCGATAACCCTTAGCGACAAGCCGAGCTTTATAGATGGTCACATTACCATCCGCGTCTGTCTTCTTCTTAAAGATCCATTTATTTTCTATGGCTCGCCGTTCAACGGGCAAGTCAGTCAAAGTCCATACTTCGTTTTCATACATGGATCCTATCTCGGATTTCATGGCTTCTAGCCATTTGTCGGAATCCGGGCCCGCCATCGCTTCTTCATAGTTCGAAGGTTCACCGTTGTCTAACAACATGATTTCCAAGACAGGGTTGCCGTACCATTCTGGTGCGGAACGTGTCCTTGTGGACCTTCGAATTTCAGTAGGAGCTTGATCAGAAGTATCTTGATCATTATCATTAACTTCCTCTCTAGTCGGTGCTGGTACCTCAGGAACATTTTCTTGAGTTGTGCCATTTTCCGGTTCAAGAGGTAATACTTCATCAAGTTCTACTTTCCTCCCACTTACTTCTTTCGAGAGAAACTCCTTCTCTAGAAAGGACCCATTCTTGGCAACAAAGATCTTGCCTTCGGATCTGAGGTAGAAGGTATACCCAATAGTTTGTTTTGGGTATCCTATGAAGACGCATTTTTCCGACTTGGGTTCGAGCTTTTCAGGTTGAAGTTTCTTGACATAAGCATCGCATCCCCAAACTTTTAGAAACGACAGCTTAGGTTTCTTTCCAAACCATAATTCATACGGAGTCGTCTCAACGGATTTCGACGGAGCCCTATTTAAAGTGAATGCGGCAGTCTCTAAAGCATAGCCCCAAAAGGATAGCGGTAAATCGGTAAGAGACATCATAGATCGCACCATATCTAATAGAGTGCGATTACGACGTTCGGACACACCGTTACGCTGAGGTGTTCCAGGCGGCGTGAGTTGTGAAACTATTCCACATTTTCTTAAGTGTGTGCCAAATTCGTGACTCAAGTATTCTCCTCCATGATCTGATCGTAGAAACTTGATTTTCCTGTCACGTTGATTCTCAACCTCACTCTGAAATTCCTTGAACTTTTCAAAGGTTTCAGACTTGTGTTTCATTAAGTAAATATATCCATATCTACTCAAATCATCAGTGAGGGTGAGAACATAACGATAGCCACCGCGAGCCTCAACACTCATTGGACCGCACACATCAGTATGTATGATTTCCAATAAGTTGGTTGCTCGCTCCATTGTTTCTGAGAACGGAGTCTTGGTCATTTTACCCATAAGGCATGGTTCGCACGTGTCAAATGATTCATAATCAAGAGACTCTAAAAGTCCATCTGCATGGAGCTTCTTCATGCGTTTGACACCTATGTGACCAAGGCAGTAGTGCCACAAGTATGTGGGACCATCATTATCAACCTTGCATCTTTTGGTACTCACATTATGAACATGTGTAGTATTACGTTCGAGATTCATAAAGAATAAACCATTCACCATAGGAGCATGACCATAAAACATATCTCTCATATAAATAGAACAACCATTATTCTCGGATTTAAATGAGTAGCCATCTCGAATTAAACGAGATCCCGATACAATGTTCATGCTCAAAGCTGGTACCAAATAACAATTATTAAGGTTTAAAACTAATCCCGAAGGTAAATGTAGAGGTAGCGTGCCGACGGCGATCACATTGACCTTGGAACGATTCCCGATGCGCATCGTCACCTCGTCCTTTGCCAGTTTCCGCTTATTCCGCAGCCCCTGCTTTGAGTTACAAATGTGAGCAACTGCACCGGTATCAAATACCCAGGAGCTACTACGGACACTAGTAAGGTACACATCAATTACATGTATATCACATATACCTTTTGTTTTGCCGGCCTTCTTGTCTGCTAAGTATTTGGGGCAGTTCCGCTTCCAGTGACCGCTTCCCTTGCAATAAAAGCACTCAGTCTCGGGCTTGGGTCCATTCTTTGGCTTCTTCCCGGCAGCTTGCTTGCCGGGCGCGACAACTTCCTTGCCGTCCTTCTTGAAGTTCTTTTTACCCTTGCCTTTCTTGAACTTAGTGGTTTTATTGACCATCAACACTTGATGTTCCTTCTTGACTTCTACCTCTGCTGATTTCAGCATTGCAAACAACTCAGGAATGGTCTTTTGCATCCCCTGCATGTTGAAGTTCATCACAAAGCTCTTGTAGCTTGGTGGAAGCGACTGGAGGATTCTGTCAATGACCGCATCGTCCGGGAGATTAACTCCCAGCTGAGACAAGCGGTTATGTAACCCAGACATAGTGAGTATGTGCTCACTGACAGAACTATTTTCCTCCATCTTACAGCTGAAGAACTTATCGGAGACTTCATATCTCTCGATCCGGGCATGAGCTTGGAAAACCATTTTCAGCTCTTCGAACATCTCATATGCTCCATGTCTCTCAAAACGCTTTTGGAGCCCCGGCTCTAAACTGTAAAGCATGCCGCACTGAACGAGAGAGTAGTCGTCAACACGTGTCTGCCAAGCGTTCATAACGTCTTGGTTCTGTGGGACGGGAGCTTCACCTAGCGGTGCTTGTAGGACGTAATCTTTCTTGGCAGCTATGAGGATGATCCTCAGGTTCCGGACCCAGTCCGTATAGTTGCTGCCATCGTCTTTCAGCTTGGTTTTCTCTAGGAACGCGTTGAAGTTGAGGACTACGTGGGCCATTTGATCTACAAGACATATTGTAAAATATTTTAGACTAAGTTCATGATAATTAAGTTCATCTAATCAAATTATATAATGAACTCCCACTTAGATAGACATCCCTCTTCTAGTCATCTAAGTATAACATGATCCGAGTCAACTAGGTCGTGTCCGATCATCACGTGAAACGGACCAGTCAACATCGGTGAACATCTTCATGTTGATCGTATCTTCTATACGACTCATGCTCGACCTTTCGGTCTTCTGTGTTCCGAGGTCATGTCTGTACATGCTAGGCTCGTCAAGTCAACCTAAGTGTTTGCATGTGTAAATCTGTCTTACACCCGTTGTATGTGAACGTCTGAATAAAACACCCGATCATCACGTGGTGTTTTGAAACAGCGAACTGTCGCAACGGTGCACAGTTAGGGGGAACACTTTTTGAAATTAATATGAGGGATCATCTTATTTACTACCGTCGTTCTAAGTAAACAAGATGCAAAACATGATAAACATCACATGCAATCAAATAATAAACGTGACATGATATGGCCAATATCACATAGCTCCTTTGACCTCCATCTTGGGGCTCCATGATTATCTTGTCACCGGCTTGACACCATGATCTCCATCATCGTGTCTCCATGAAGTTGCTCGCCAACTATTACTTCTACTACTATGGCTAACGCGTTTAGCAATAAAGTAAAGTAATTTACATGGTGTTTCTCAATGACACGCAGGTCATACAAAAAATAAAGACAACTCCTATGGCTCCTGCCGGTTGTCATACTCATCGACATGCAAGTCGTGATTCCTATTACAATAGCATGAACATCTCATACATCACATATAGATCATTCATCATTCATCACAACTTTGGCCATATCATATCACAAACCACTTGCTGCAAAAACAAGTTAGACGTCCTCTAATTGTTGTTGCAAGTTTTACATGGGTGAATTAGGGTTCTAGCAAGAACGTTTTCTTACCTACGTGAAAGCCACAACGTGATTTGTCAACTTCTATTTACCCTTCATAAGGACCCTGTTCATCGAATCCGCTCCAACTAAAGTAGGAGAGACAGACACCCGCCAGCCACCTTATGCAACTAGTGCATGTTAGTCGGTGGAACCGGTCTCACGTAAGCGTACGTGTAAGGTTGGTCCGGGCCGCTTCATCCCACAATACCGCTGAAGCAAGAAAAGACTAGTAGCGGCAAGAAAGTTGACAAATCCACGCCCACGACAAATTGTGTTCTACTCGCGCAAGAACTACGCATAGACCTAGCTCATGATGCCACTGTTGGGGAACGTTGCAGAAAACAAAAAATTTCCTACTCGTTTCACCAAGATCCATCTAGGAGTTCATCTAGCAACGAGTCATCAGATGCATCTACATACCTTTGTAGATCGCGTGCGGAAGCGTTCAAAGAACGGGGATGATGTAGTCGAACATGACGTGATCCAAATCACCGATGACCAAGTGCCGAACGGACGGCACCTCCGCGTTCAACACACGTACGGGACGGGAGACGTCTCCTCCTTCTTGATCCAGCAAGGGGGAGGAGAGGTTGGTGATGATCCAGCAGCACGACAGCGTGGTGGTGGATGCAGGGCGTCACAGTAGCAGGGCTTCGCCTATACTACAAGAGAGAGAGACGTAATAGGGAGAGAGGGATGCACCAAAAGCGTAGCCTCAAGTCCCTCCTCTCCCCCACTATATATAGGGGTGCCAAGGGGGAGGCGCCGGCCCTAGGAGATGGATCTCCTAGGGGGGGCGGCGGCCAAGGGGTGGGGGGCTTGCCCCCCAAGCAAGGGGGCGCCCCCCTTTGGGGTTTCCCCTAAACCCTAGGCGCATGGGCCCTTAAGGGGTGGCGCCCCAGCCCACTAAGGGCTGGGTCCCTTCCCACTTCAGCCCATGGGGCCCTCCGGGACAGGTGGCCCCACCCGGTGGACCCCCGGGACCCTTCCGGTGGTCCCGGTATAATACCGGTAACCCCAAAACTTGTCCCGATGGCCGAAACAGCACTTCCTATATATAATTCTTTACCCCCGGACCATTCCGGAACTCCTCGTGACGTCCGGGATCTCATCCGGGACTCCGAACAACATTCGGGTTACTACATATACATATCTTCACAACCCTAGTGTCACCGAACCTTAAGTGTGTAGACCCTACGGGTTCGGGAGACATGTAGACATGACCGAGACGACTCTCCGGTCAATAACCAACAGCGGGATCTGGATACCCATGTTGGCTCCCACATGCTCCACGATGATCTCATCGGACGAACCACAATGTCAAGGATTCAATCAACCCCGTATGCAATTCCCTTTGTCAATCGATATATTACTTGCCCGAGATTCGATCGTCGGTATCCCAATACCTCGTTCAATCTCGTTATCGGCAAGTCACTTTACTCGTACCGTAATGCATGATCCCGTGACCAGACACTTGGTCACTTTGAGCTCATTATGATGATGCATTACCGAGTGGGCCCAGTGATACCTCTCCGTCATACGGAGTGACAAATCCCAGTCTTGATCCGTGTCAACCCAACAGACACTTTCGGAGATACCCGTAGTCTACCTTTATAGTCACCCAGTTACGTTGTGACGTTTGGCATACCCAAAGCACTCCTACGGTATCCGGGAGTTACACGATCTCATGGTCTAAGGAAAAGATACTTGACATTGCAAAACTCTAGCAAACGAACTACACGATCTTTATGCTATGTTTAGGATTGGGTCTTGTCCATCACATCATTCTCCTAATGATGTGATCTCGTTATCAATGACATCCTATGTCCATAGCCAGGAAACCATGACTATCTGTTGATTAACGAGCTAGTTAACTAGAGGCTTGCTAGGGACATGTCGGTGTCTGTTATTCACACATGTATTATGATTTCCGGATAACACAATTATAGCATGAATAAAGACAATTATCATGAACAAGGAAATATAATAATAATGCTTTTATTATTGCCTCTAGGGCATATTTCCAACAAAAGCAAGGCTATGTCGCCCTGTCCGTTGATGGCTCATTTTTGGGGGCTGACGGGTCTGCGGCTGCGGGCATGGTACTCTGGGACAGCGACGGTTTGGTTGTCTTTGCGGCTTATCGTTTTATCTTCCACTGCAATGATCCATTGGAAGCAGAACTACATGCGATCATGCAAGGAATGGCCTTGGCTATCCAACATTCCAACCGTCCAGTGGTCTTGCAGTCGGATTCTTCAGAAGCTCTATAGTCTGTCCAATGATGCTCTGGTTCGCTCGGTGTATGGCCAGTTAGTTTTAGAGATTAAGGAGTTAATGAGTGAGAGGGAGTTTTTACCTCAGAAAATTAGGCGTAATCAAAATAGAGTTGTCGATCGGTTGGCCACCTATAGCCGGTCCGAACGAGCTACAGCTGTGTGGTTGGGCTCGATTCCACCTTATATCGAGGATTTGTGGCCTCTTGACTGTAACTCTATGAACTTGCAATAAAACTCCCTTTTACCCCGCAATTTTTTTTAGAACACCAATATTGAAAGTTGAAAATGTAGATGTTTAACTTAAAATCCAAAGGATTATGTGCGCATGGCCCGGAACTTTGACAACTAGGTGATTTCTCCGCGTGTCACGCGGATTTAAAAGATTAATTTTGGATAAATTTTGTAAGAACCAAATGACATAAACCAAAAGCTATTATTTTCGAAAGTAATTGGTGGGGACAACTACTAATGCATAGATGAGATTTGCATTGCCAATATATGATGACAGTGGTTTGTCCCAAATCCGCTCTGTGAATCAAGATGCAAATTTGGAAGTGTGCTCTTTAATGATCGGGGCATCGGTCCTCTGCCTCCCTGCCATTGTGTGCACTTTCCTTAAAGTTTCCTTGTGATCCTGCAGCCAAGGAGTGATTGTATCTGTGTGTTGTAACACTATTGTGTGCACTCTGTTAAAGTCGCCTCAATGGTTTTGTGTATCAACATTTAAATCATGCATCAATTGTGAGTGACCTACTCCTTTGAGCCTATCAGCATGCTTCTTAACGAGAAGACCAATAGATTGGTCAACCTCAGTATAATTATTGTAGAATGATATACACTCCTCGGTCAGATAGGCTTGGACGATGCTTTCATCCGTACGGGCCTTGTTATGAACGTATCTCTTTAGTGTTCCATTCATCCTTTCGAACGGGAACATGGTATGCAAGAATGTCAGACCGTCTATAACCTCCGGAACAATACGAACTATGAGTGCTGCTTTGGTTGACAAACAGATTTAGTCCATCCGTACTGACACCCAACCTGGGGTTTCTTGGTTCTGCTACGAATTCTGGTTCTATGAAGTCTAGTGCATTCCACTTGCAATTGTCTGCAATGTGTCTTCGAATGACATCATTTTTAGACGAGAGCTTCCAAGTCTTGTGTCAAGTCATGTGTTTTGCTTCCTTCTCGTTTGCAAAATAATGTTGCAAGCGAGTAATGAGTGGAAAGTACCATACAACCTTTCGAGGATCATTCTTTCCACGCTTGAATCGGGGTTCCTTGCAAGTTGGACACTCTTATTTTGTGCTCATGCTCATTCTGATATATGGTGAAATCATTTTATGCATGTGTGACATCTTATGTTCGGCAAACCAAGAGGTCACACGATCCTCTTAGCCTCATCGACACTACAAGGCAACATATTCCCCTTAGGCAAAACTTTGCATAAATATTCCAATGTAGAATCTAGACTTGCATCTACGCTCTTTGTATCTTGCCTTGATGTCTAGAAGTTTGAGCATGACGTGTGATGACCCACAAGTATAGGGGAACTATCGTAGTCCTTTCGATAAGTAAGAGTGTTGAACCCAACAAGGAGCAGAAGAAAATGATAAGCAGTTTTCAGTAAGGTATTCTCTGCAAGCACTGAAATTATCGGTAACAGATAGTTTTGTGATAAGGTAATTTGTAATGGGTAACAAGTAGTAAAAGTAAATAAGGTGTAGCAAGATGGCCCAATCCTTTTTGTAGCAAAGGACAAGCCTGGACAAATTCTTATATAAAGGAAAGCGCTCCCGAGGACACATGGGAATTATCGTCAAGCTAGTTTTCACCACGTTCATATGATTTGCGTTCGGTACTTTGATAATTTGATATGTGGGTGGACCAGTGCTTGGGTACTTCCCTTCCTTGGACAAGCATCCCACTTATGATTAACCCATCTTGCAAGCATCCGCAACTACAAACGAAGTATTAAGGTAAACCTAACCATAGCATGAAACATATGGATCCAAATCAGCCCCTTACGAAGCAACTCATAAACTAGGGTTTAAACTTCTGTCACTCTAGCAACCCATCATCTACTTATTACTTCCCAATGCCTTCCTCTAGGCCCAAACAATGGTGAAGTGTCATGTAGTCGGCGTTCACATGACACCACTAGAGGAGAGACAACATACATCTCATCAAAATATCGAACGAATACCAAATTCACATGACTACTGAAAGGATCGATATGGTTGACTAGAGGGGGGGTGAATAGGCAACTAACAATTTTTAGCTTTTCTTTAGCAATTTAAACTTTGCATCAAAATAGGTTGTCTAGATATGCAACTAGATGAGCAACCTATATGATGCAACACGAATAGGAACACAAGCAAGCAAGATATATGAAACAAATAAGCTACACAAGTAAAGGCACGAGATAACCAAAAGTGGAGACGGTGGAGACGAGGATGTGTTGCCGAAGTTCCTTCCCTTTGAGAGGAAGTACGTCTCCGTTGGAGCGGTGTGGAGGCACAATGCTCCCCAAGAAGCCACTAGGGCCACCGTAATCTCCTCACGCCCTCACACAATGCGAGATGCCGTGATTCCACTATTGGTGCCCTTGGAGGCGGTGACCGAACCTTTACAAACGAGGTTGGGGCAATCTCCACAACTCAATTGGAGGCTCCCAACGACACCACGAAGCTTCACCACAATGGACTTTGGCTTCGCGGTGACCTCAACCGTCTAGGATGCTCAAACACCCAAGAGTAACAAGATCCGCAAGGGATTAGTAGGGGGAATCAAATATCTCTCGGTGGAAGTGTAGATCAGGGCCTTCTCAACCACTCCCGAGCAAATCAACAAGTTTGGTTGGCTAGGGAGTGAGATCGGGCGAAAATGGAGCTTGGAGCAATAATGGAGCTTTAATGGTGGAAGAGGTGAGTCAACGGGGAAGAAGGAGACCCTTTATATAGTGTGTGGAAAAGATCCAACCGTTACCCACCAACCAGCCCGCGGCCAGCGGTACTACCGCGCCTGGCCAGCGGTACTACCGCAAGGCCGCGCGGTAGTACTGCTTGCAACCAAGCGGTACTACCGCACGGCAGTGTGGTAGTACTGTACCACCCCACGGTAGTGCCGCGACCCCAGCCAGGGAAACAGACGCAAGCTGGGGCGGTACTTCCGCACGCGCGGTACTACCGCGCCCCAGTGCGGTATTACCGTAAGGCAAAAAGTCCCGACAGGGGGAAGGGGAACTTCCGTGCATACTTCCGCAAAAGAACGGAAGTAGCAAAAACTCGACACAATAGTACTGCCGAGGGGCGATACTACTGCCTGACCGCCTAGCGCGGTACTACCGCACGGCGAAAGCGGTACTACCGCGGCAGGTGCGGATGTAAAAAATTACATCCGCTCCTACTACCGCAACCGGGCGGCACTAGCCTGGTGGACAGCGGTAGTATGGCTCCAGGGGAGCGGTACTACCGTGAGCACCAGTGGTACTACCGCGCCACTGCGCGGTACTACCGTGGATGCCCACGGTACTACCGTTGATCCTGGAGCGGTACTACCGCAACCACACAAGCAGCCAGTCAACTGTGGCAGGAAAACGGAGGAAGCTCCAAGGAAGGAGGAGGGGATAAAAGGAGACGTGTACGTGATGATTCCACCCAAACCTTTCCAACGCGGACCCCCTCTTAATAGTACGGCTTTCCTACGACTCAAATCCACCAAAAAGAAACGTAGAAAAGACGCCGTCTTCATCAGTCTTCGAGGGGCACCCAATCATCTTCTGCCTAGCAGAGAAGAGTCTGGAAAGCTCATGGCACACGATTAGTCCGCAAATCCGTTGTCATCAATCACCAAAACACTTAGGGATAAATATGACCTTACAATCTCCCCCTTTTTGGTGGATTGATGACAAAACGAGATTTGCACAAGGAAAAATACTATTGAGTAAAAGCAAACCCCTCCTCTCTATAATATAGATGGGCTCCCTCTAAATGTGTGCCACCTAGATGAGCACGAATGCTAGGAACCGAGCTCCCCCTATATTATAGAGACAAGGCAAATTTATCACTAGACAAGATAGTACAAACATAAGATAACTAAGATAGATAGAGTGCTTAACTAAGATAGATATAGTGCATATGTCTTACACCATATGGAGGAAAGGTCTCGGAAGCACAAACCGAACTAAAGCAAACGAGGTCCAAACGACAAAGCAAACAAACACACCAAACACAACGCAAATCCCTACACTCTCTCCCCCTTTGGCATCGAGACGCCAAAAAGGCAGAGAGGACACCTACAGACACGGGGTGGCTCAGGCAGAGAAGTCGTCCCACTGCTCCTCGTGCTCCTCGTCAGACTCAGCGGCGGGGATAGTCTCCTCCATGTCATCCTCTGAACTGGTCCACTTGTAGCCCTGCTTAGACATCCAGGCAGCCTCAGGAGTGATGACGTCCTCAGACCCGCCATACACATCCTCTCCAAAGAGCCTCATCACCTTCTTGTCACGGCGGCGACTCTCCTTGTCAGCCATGTGAGCCCTGTACTGTCCCTTCGCCTGCATGCAGAAGAGAGTCTTCATCTTATTCTTCAGCTTCTTGGCCCATGATGGCTCAGAGGAAGAAGTGGTGGACCTAGTAGCACGGTCCTCAGCAGTAGTCTCAGCTGCAGCAGCCTCCCCCTCACCAGCAGCCCTCCTAGCAGAAGATGCCTCAGCACGAGTAGTGGTGTTGGCCCGGTTGGGCTTGATGCGGAGGCTGATGGACTCATGGCGAATCCAGTCTGGAGCAAGGAACTCATCACCTGGATACATCTTCTCCCAAGTGGTGGAGAGCAGCAGAAACAGATACGGTCCATAGATAGGAACCTTGCGAGTGAACACTGCAAACCGAAGCTCACACCACATGATGTGAGAGACATCAAGTGGCTGAGTCTGAGAAGTATGTGCCTCTACACACAAGAGCAACATGTCCACTAGATATGCATGAACCTTGTCCTTGTCGCCAATGCGTGGGAACAGAGTGTTGCGGAAGATGCGATGCATGATATCCAGAAAAGAGTTCAACACCCAAGAAGACTTTCCATTGGGGAGTACCTTCTCAACGAGGAAGGGCTGAAGCAGGTTCTTGTTGGCAGACTCAGAGTTGGCATGGGGGCGGACGCCAACGGGGGTGTGAAGCCCATCATCAGGAATGTGCAGCAGATCCATGAACTCCTTCCATGTAGCAGACAGCTGACGACCATTGGTCATCCAAGTCATCCTCCGCTCCTCCCCGGGATGAAAGTACACTGAGGCAAAGAACTGACAGATAAGCTCAGGGTCATAGTCAAGGTGAAAGGAGATCACCGGCTCAATAGCAAACTGCTCCACCAAGTCCAGAGCCTCTCCAAAATAGTCACGAAGCTTGTCTTTCCGCAGGTGATGCATATCTATCCACTTGACATCCACGTAGGTGTTCTGCTTGTTCTTGATCACATCCAGATAGATAAGAACCTGTTGCTTGGTCCAGAACATCTCGGTGCCTTTGAGGGTAGCCCGAGGATTCACATAGGGATTGATCTTCCGGCGCTCGATATACTCAGTGGCGGAGATCTCGTCCATGGCCTTAGCCGGTTCCTTTTGCTTGCTTGCAACGGACTTGACATTGCGCTTGGGGGCATTGGAGCCCTCTGGGGCTTCATCTTGGGGGTTGCGCAGATGCTTGGAGCCAGTGTCTCGACTGGGATTGGAACGGCGAGAGCCACCACCTGAGACACAGAACGCAAAAACACCCACAACAGCCAAGAGAGATTAATGCAAAGACCACAACAAAGTCAAGTGAAACAAGTAGAAAGCACACATGATACATGCCTAGAGAGAGATTTGATCCCTACGGTAGTACTGCCAAGAGCTGCGGAGCTAAGAGAGTAGTACGTCTCTTAGACACGGTAGTACCGTGCAAAATCACGGTAGTACCAGGTGTAGGAGCAGTAGTACGACCTTAGCACCGCGGCCGGCGCGGTAGTACCGCGTCCGCGGAGCGGTAGTACCGCACGGTACGGTAGTACCGCGCCTGATGGGCGGTAGTACCGCGAGAGCGGTAGTACCGCACATCGGGCACGGTAGTACCGCACCGCATCAGATCTGAACTGGTTCAAATCTGAGAAAGCCCGTGAAACCACGGCAGTACTATGGTAGGACAAAGCTACCACAAGACAGCATATCAAGTATGTTTCCTACGCATCACGACTCTCCTACATCCTACTCTTGCATAGATTTGGCCTAAAATCTCAAGAACAACAAGTTTCTCCCCAAAAGCCTAGAAGCAAGAAAACAGCCAAGAAAGAGAGGGATTTGGGGAAAAACCTTGGTCCATGGCAAGAGGAAGTGGTGGGGAACGATCCCACCGGTCGGAATCCGAGGAGAGTGGTCGGAGACGGAGATCCGGCGAGGGCCTCCGGCGCCGTTCTTTAGAGGGAGAGACATGGAGAGAGAGACAATGAATGGGTATGGGGAGTTGTAACTCCCCTGCCCGAGTCATAACCCCCACGCGCCCTTGACGGCGCGGTAGTACCGTGCCCAGACACGGTAGTACCGCATGGTGCGGTAGTACCATGCTGTGGCACGGTAGTACCGTGCCTCCCAAGCGGTAGTACCGCGCCCAGACGCGGTAGTACCGTGGGCTCAAGAAGATGCACGTTTCGAGCCTGAAAAACTGGATCTTTGCACAAACTACTCCGAGCCAACACAACACCACAAGACCACGCAACACACAAAACCAGAAAGGCACACGACAAACGAACCAACCACAAGACACCACCTCTCCAAAAGAGAGGGCGGTGGCCGTAGCCACCTATGTTTGAGTCAATTGGTATGGCACCGCGAAGAATTATCCTTGGGTCCATGACCAAAACTCGTCTTTGAAGCACAAGTACCATCAAAAAAGGCTAATGTGAAAGACTTGATTGATTTATGCATAATGGGGGGAGGGAGAGTTCGTTGAGAGAACATCACTCCCCTATGTCCATGCCTACATCTAAATAGGACAACCCGTTGAGTATGGTGGGGAGTGCAAGGGTTCAAGCAACATTGCTCGAATCGATGATATTTAGCTCATGCCTTAACTCGCGAAATCTTGCTTCATCCAAGGGCTTTGTGAAGATATCTGCAAGGTTATCATGAGTGTTGATGTAGTTGAGCTCAATCTCTCCTCGCCTAATGTGATCCCGGATGAAGTGATACCGGATCTCAATATGCTTCGTCTTGAAGTGTTGCACCGGGTTGAGAGAGATCTTGATGGCACTTTCATTGTCACACCAAAGAGGCACTTTGTCACAAGTGACACCATAATCCTTTAAAGTTTGCCTCATCCATAAGAGTTGTGCACAACAACTACCGGCCGCAACATACTCCGCTTCGGTGGATGAGAGAGACACACAACTTTGCTTTTTGGAAGACCAACTTACCAAAGAGCAACCAAGGAATTGGCACCCTCCGGAAGTGGACTTCCTATCCACTTTGTCTCCCGCCCAATCGGAATCCGAGTACCCTACAAGCTTGAAGTTGGATCCTCTTGGGTACCATAAGCCAAAGTTTGGGGTATGAGCCAAATATCGAAAGATTCGTTTGACCGCCACATAGTGACTTTCCTTAGGTGCGGCTTGAAACCGTGCACAAATTCCCACAATCAACATGATGTCTGGTCTAGATGCACAAAGGTAAAGCAAGGATCCAATCATGGAATGATATACCTTTTGATCCACCACTTTACCATTGGGATCTAAGTCAAGTTGGCACTTGGTGGGCATTGGAGTGGAAGCCGGCTTGACGTCACTTAGCTTGAATCTCTTGAGCATGTCTTGAGTGTATTTGGATTGATTGATGAAGGTTCCTTCTCTTCTTTGCTTCACTTCGAACCCTAGAAAGAACTTCAACTCTCCCATGGAGGACATCTCGAACTTTGAGGTCATGAGAGCGGCGAATTCCTCATTGAAAGCTTTGTTAGGAGAACCAAAGATAATATCATCAACATATAATTGGTACACAAACAACTCCCCTTTGACCTTCTTAGTAAAAAGAGTGGGGTCGATTATCCCAACTTCAAAACCACGGTCTTGTAACAACTCGGTAAGGTGGTCATACCACGCACGTGGGGCTTGTTTAAGGCCATAGAGGGCCTTATCGAGTTGATACACATGATCGGGAAAGTAGGGATCCTCGAACCCGGGGGGTTGCTTGATGTACACCAATTCATTAATGGGACCATTAAGAAAAGCACTCTTCATATCCATTTGATGTAACTTAAAGTTATGATGAGAAGCATATGCAATCAACATGCGAATGGATTCAAGACGAGCAACGGGAGCAAAGGTTTCACCGTAGTCAATACCCTCAACTTGGGAGTAGCCTTGTGCTACCAAACGAGCCTTGTTGCGAATGATAATCCCATGTGCATCTTGCTTGTTCTTGAATATCCACTTGGTTCCAATGACATTGTGGTTCCCCGTTGGCCTTGGCACTAATCTCCACACTTTGTTGCGCTCGAAGTTGTTGAGTTCTTCGTGCATGGCATTGAGCCAATCCGGATCTTCTAGTGCCTCATAGACCTTGTGGGGTTCCACACAAGAGACAAACGCGTGATGCTCACAATAATTTGCTAATTGTCTACGAGTGCTTACCCCCTTTCTCAAGCTTCCAAGCACATTCGTCATGAGATGATCCTTGGTGGAGAGCTTGGAAGCAACCTTGGCGGCACGACGCTCTAATTCCTCCTCGGTGGTGAGTTGAGGAGCGGTTACTTGATCATCTTGAGCGCCGTCATGAACTTGTTCTTGATCTTGAACTTGCTCGGGGGAGAGAACTTGACCTTGGGTATCACTTGGTGTGTCCACACCGTCTTGAGTATGATCTAGCCCTTGGTCTTGTTCTTGAGGTTGAGGGCCTTCACTTTGTTCTTCGGAAGCATGTGGGTCTTGAGTTGGTGATGGCTCCACTTGAGTGGAGCATTGTCCTTCTCCTTCGGCCACAAGGGGTTCCTCAATGGGTAGGATGAAACCAACACCCATTCTTCTTATGGCTTGAGGAGGAATTTCATCACCTACATCACAAGTGCCACTTTGCTCCACTTGGGAGCCGTTATTCTCATCAAACTCCACATTACACGTGTCCTCAATAAGTCCCGTGGATTTATTGAGGACACGGTAAGCATGAGAGTTTGTAGCATAACCAACAAATATGCCCTCATAAGCTCTAGCCTCAAATTTAGACAACTGAACACCTTTCTTGAGAATGAAACACTTACACCCGAATACCCGGAAGTACTTGAGGTTGGGCTTGTTACCGGTGAGTATTTCATATGGAGTCTTGTTCAATCCCTTGCGGAGGTAGAGCCGATTGGATGCATGACACGCGGTGTTGATGGCTTCGGCCCAAAAGTTGTACGGAGACTTGAACTCCGCCATCATGGTCCTTGCCGCATCCATCAACGTCCGGTTCTTCCTCTCCGCAACACTGTTTTGTTGAGGGGTGTATGGCGCAGAATATTGATGCTTGATTCCCTCATCACTAAGAAATTCATCCAAGGTGTAGTTCTTGAACTCGGTGCCGTTGTCACTTCTTATTGTCAAGATCTTTGCATTGTGTTGACGTTATGCTTCATTTGCAAAGTCAATGATGGTTTGTTGGGTCTCGCTCTTCCTCTTGAAGAAATACACCCATGTGTACCTTGAGTAGTCATCCACAATCACCAAGCAATACTTCCTACCTCCAAGACTATCGAAGGATGGAGGCCCAAAGAGATCCATGTGAAGGAGCTCCAAAGGTCTCTTTGAATAAATGATAGTCGTGGGAGGGTGAGCCTTCTCATGTAGCTTTCCTTCGATACAGGCACTGCAAGCACGATCTTTAGCAAAACTAACATTCGTTAGTCCACGGACATGGTCCCCCTTGAGGAGACTTTGCAAAGATCTCATATTGACATGGGCTAAACGGCGATGCCAAAGCCATCCCACATCAACTTTAGCCATTAGGCATGTCGCGGTCTTAGTGGGTCGCTCCGAAAAGTTAATCACATATAGACCGTTCTCGACATGCCCAACAAAGGCTACTTTAAGAGTCTTGCTCCACAAGAGGGCCACGGTATCGATATCAAAGAAAGTGGCAAAGCCCATGATTGCAAGTTGACGAACGGAAAGTAAATTGTATGCAAGGGACTCAACAAGCATGACCTTCTCGATCGTGAGATCATGAGAGATGGCAACCTTGCCAAGTCCCAATACCTTAGAAGATGAGGCGTCACCCCACTCGACATTGGTGGGCATAGATGGAACCTTGTGCACGTCCACCACCAAGTCCTTGCTTCCGGTCATATGATTTGTAGCTCCGCTATCGAGCAACCATGATCCACCACCGGAAGCAAACACCTAAAAGAGATCAATGCTTGGTTTTAGGTACCCATTTTGTAATGGGTCCTTTGATGTTAGTAACAAGGGTCTTAGGAACCCAAATAGACCATTCAATGTACTCATGAAGAGAACCAACAAATTTGGCATAAACATGCCCATCACTAGCACGGCATAACACATAAGAAGGATTAAAATCGCCGGCTTTGTTGGGAGAGGTGACATTGCCCTTCTTGACTTTGTTCTTCTTCTTCTCCTCGGGGACACTCTCTCCCGCCCTCACAAAGGTTTGCATGAGGGGAGGAGGTCGTTTGGTCTTGTCATTCTTCTTCTTGTTCTTGGAGTCGGGGACATACCCAACCCCTTCCTTCGCCACACCTCCCTTTTGGTTGATCAAGAGATCGTTGAGGTTCTTCTTGCCTTGTATGCAAGTCGGAAGACCTCTCTCAAGTTGCTCCTTCAACTTAGCATTTTCCCCAACAAGATGTACATGCTCACAACATGGGTTAGTAGCATTTGCATTATCAATTAAAACCATATGAGGAAAAGTTGCTTTCTCCTTAGTTAGCTTCACTTGGAGTTGATCATGAGACTCCTTGAGACTAGCGTGAATACCCTTCAAGGCCTTGTGGGCCTTGTCAAGTATATCAAACTCCTCTTTGAGTCTAGCAAGATCAACCCCGAGTTTGGCCTTCTCGGAATTTAGCACACGAGAAACAACGAGGGCATGATCATAATCTTTCTCTAACTTAGCATGATCAACGTTGTGTGACTCCTCAAGAGCCAAATGAAGACCATGCTCTTCCTCAAGAGCATTGGAAAGATCCAAAATCTCATCGGCATAGTCACGACTATGCCCTTCCATCTTCGAGATGGTGTCTTCGTGAGCCTCGATCATGTCATTGGCCTCACCAAGTTGTTCCAAGAGAGCAACAAAGTGCTTCTTGGATTTTCCCTTGAGTTTGCCCATAAAGGCCTCAAACTCGTTAGCCTCCACATTAGCTCCCTCAAATTCATTAATGCTATTCGTTGGGGAAGGATGATTAATGATGGTAGTTTTGATGTTGGAGGTTACCTTGTTGGTGGCTTTCGCCATGAGGCACTTGGCGGTGATGCTCTCGTTGGGTGAGTCGAAGAGAGACACTCGTGACGTTGTTGCAATGGCAACGGAGGCCATGGCAACCGACTCATCATCTTCATCATCGTCATCATCCTCATTGTACTCTTCTTGCACAACCAAGGCCTTGGGAGGAGTCTTCTTGGTGAAGTTGTTCTTGTTGGGGAACGACTTGGCCTTGTCCTTTCGGATGAGTTTGCCACCATTGTCTTCCCTCTTCTCATACGGGCATTCCGCAACGAAATGACTCACGTTGCCGCAATTGTAGCAAGTCCTTACACGTTGCTTGCCCCTTGTGCCACTCGAGTTGTTTTTGCTAAAGTTGGGCCTCGAGTTTTTCTTGCTCCAAAATTGCCTTGAAGCAAGTGCCATATGTTCATGATATGCATACTTCGTATCTTCGGGGTTGCTCTCCTCTTCTTCCTCTTCTTCTTCTTCCACGGTGAGCTTGGCCTTCAATGCAAGGTTAGGCTTCTTTGCCCGTTGAGACCGGAGCACCGCATTATCGGCGGTCTTGTCCAAAATGTTCATGGCCACAAACTCATCCAACACTTCGCTTGAGGTCAAAGTGTGGAAGTCCGGTCTTTGGCGAATGACGGAGGACATGGCCTTGTGGTAGGGCATCATTGCCTTGAGGAATTTGCGCTTGATCCAATTTTCATCCGTGTCCTTGCTCCCGTGATCTCGTAGTGAGACCGCGAGTTTGGTTACTCTCCGATAAAGCTCACGAGGTTCTTCATCTTCCTTCATTGCAAACTCATCGGCCTCATCTTGTACCACTTCATAGTTGGAGCGTTGAATGCTTGCGCTTCCCCGGTAGAGAGACACGACACAATGCCATGCATCTTTGGCCAAGGCGAAGGGACGAAGATGAGGTAGGTCTTCGGGTGGAATTGCATCTTGAATGATGAAGAGAGCATTCTCATTGAATTGATTGTCCGCGGCTTCTCGTGGAGTGAAGTTGCTTGGATCATGCGGATAGAAACCTTCTTCAATGATTCTCCAAAGGTTAGTGTTCACATGATTTAAATGACGGTTAAAGCAGTAAACCCAAGAATCAAAATCCTCATTTTTCACAATCTTAGGGGGAGGACCGGCATGATTCAAATGAGTGGAAGGAACTGGTCCACCATAAACAAGTGGTGGTTCCACATGGGCAAAGATGCCGGTGCCATTCTTGCCACTAGAAGAAGGAGCCTTTTCACTACTAGCTTCCCCCTTGTCGGGGATAGCATCCGACACCTTGTTGGCGGGATCCCCCACTTTCAACGGTGCGGTTGATAGTTTAAGCCCCTCAAGAAATTTAGTAAACATGCTTTCAACTTCGGTCGTCATGGAGGTTTTCAATGTCTCCAAGGCTACATTGAACTCCTCACGAGAGACCGAAGTTCCCCCATCGCCCGTAGACGAGATAGGATTCACACCGGAGTGTTCCTCCGCACTGTCTACGGTATCAACCATACTTTTTGGACGGTAAAGTCCTTAATAATGAGACGAGGCTCTGATACCAATTGAAAGGATCGATATGGTTGACTAGAGGGGGGTGAATAGGCAACTAACAATTTTTAGCTTTTGTTTAGCAATTTAAACTTTGCATCAAAATAGGTTGTCTAGATATGCAACTAGATGAGCAACCTATATGATGCAACACGAATAGGAACACAAGCAAGCAAGATATATGAAACAAATAAGCTACACAAGTAAAGGCACGAGATAATCAAAAGTGGAGACGGTGGAGACGAGGATGTGTTGCCGAAGTTCCTTCCCATTGAGAGGAAGTACGTCTCCGTTGGAGCGGTGTGGAGGCACAATGCTCCCCAAGAAGCCACTAGGGCCACCGTAATCTCCTCACGCCCTCACACAATGCGAGATGCCGTGATTCCACTATTAGTGCCCTTGGAGGCGGCGACCGAACCTTTACAAACGAGGTTGGGGCAATCTCCACAACTCAATTGGAGGCTCCCAACGACACCACGAAGCTTCACCACAATGGACTTTGGCTTCGCGGTGACCTCAACCGTCTAGGATGCTCAAACACCCAAGAGTAACCAGATCTGCAAGGGATTAGTAGGGGGAATCAAATATCTCTTGGTGGAAGTGTAGATCGGGGCCTTCTCAACCACTCCCGAGCAAATCAACAAGTTTGGTTGGCTAGGGAGTGAGATCGGGCGAAAATGGAGCTTGGAGCAATAATGGAGCTTTAATGGTGGAAGAGGTGAGTCAACGGGGAAGAAGGAGACCCTTTATATAGTGTGTGGAAAAGATCCAGCCGTTACCCACCAACCAGCCCGCGGCCAGCGGTACTACCGCACCTGGCCAGCGGTACTACCACAAGGCCGCGCGGTAGTACTGCTTGCAACCAAGCGGTACTACCGTACCACCCCACGGTAGTGCCGCGACCCCAGCCAAGGAAACAGACACAAGCTGGGGCGGTACTTCCGCACGCGCGGTACTACCGCGCCCCCAGTGCGGTACTACCATAAGGCAAAAAGTCCCGACAGTAGTACTGCTGAGGGGCGGTACTACTGCCTGACTGCCTAGCGCGGTACTACCGCACGGCGAAAGCGGTACTACCGCGGCAGGTGCGGATGTAAAAAATTACATCCGCTCCTACTACCGCAACCGGGCGGCACTAGCCTGGTGGGCAGCGGTAGTATGGCTCCAGGGGAGCGGTACTACCGTGAGCACCAGCGGTACTACTGCGCCACTGCACGGTACTACCGTGGATGCCCATGGTACTACTGTTGATCCTGGAGTGGTACTACCGCAACCACACAAGCAGCCAGTCAACTATGGCAGGAAAACGGAGGAAGCTCCAAGGAAGGAGGAGGGGATAAAAGGAGACGTGTACGTGATGATTCCACCCAAACCTTTCCAACGCGGACCCCCTCTTAATAGTACGGCTTTCCTACGACTCAAATCCACCAAAAAGAAACATAGAAAAGACGTCGTCTTTGTCAGTCTTCGAGGGGCACCCAATCGTCTTGTGCCTAGCAGAGAAGAGTCTGGAAAGCTCATGGCACACGATTAGTCCGCAAATCCGTTGTCATCAATCACCAAAACACTTAGGGATAAATATGACCTTACAACTACTTATAGCAAGACTTCTCACATGTTCTCGGGAACAAATGTAACTACTCACAAATCATATTCATGTTCATAATCAGAGGGGTATTAATATGCATATATGATCTGAACATATGATCTTCCACCAAGTAAACCAACTAGCATCAACTACAAGGAGTAATCAACACTACTAGCAACCCACAGGTACCAATCTGAGGTTTTGGGACAAAGTTTGGATACTAGAGATAAACTAGGGTTTGAGATGAGATGGTGCTGGTTAAGATGTTGATGGAGATTGACCCCCTTCCGATGAGAGGATCGATGATAATGACGGTGGTGATGATTTCCTCCTCCCGGAGGGAAGTTTCCTCGGCAGAACAGCTCCGCCGAAGCCCTAGATTGGTTCCGCCTCGTGGCGGCGGAGTTTCGTCCCGTAAGCTTGCTTATGAACTTTTCTCGGACGAAAGACCTCATATAGAAGAAGATGGGCACCGGAGGCCTGCCAGGGGGCCACGAGGCAGGGGGCGCGCCCAGGGGGTAGGGCGCGCCCCCACCCTCATGGATGGTGGGTGGCCCCCCTCTGGTATTTCCTTCGCCCAATAATTTTTTTATTCTGAAACGAGCTCCCGTGAAGTTTCAGGACTTTTGGAGTTGTGCAGAATAGGTCTATAATATTTGCTCCTTTTCCAGCCCAGAATTCCAGCTGCCGGCATTCCCCCTCTTCATGTAAACCTTTTAAATAAGAGAGAATAGGCATAAGTATTGTGACATAACATGTAATAACAGCCCATAATGCAATCAATATCGATATAAATGAATGTTGTAAAATGGACGTATCAACTCCCCCAAGCTTAGACCTCGCTTGTCCTCAAGCATGGAAAGTAAATTAATTAAAAGCTACAACTATTTTTTTTGGTTTTTCTTAAGGTTTATTAATCACGCAAGAAGAAAGCATAAAAGAAAATAAACTAGCATGGATGATACAATGAAAAAGTATGAGCACCGACATCTAGCAATGAGTGTGTGTGAACATAAATGTAATGTCGGTGAGAAATACGTACTCCCCCAAGCTTAGGCTTTTGGCCTAAGTTGGTATATGGCCACGGCTGGCCTGGCTGATATCCATAATAATAGTTGTTGGGGTCGTACTGTGATGCAGCGGCTATCGCCTCCTGAGCTGCAGCGTGGCGATGAGCGGCCTCCGCTCTCCTCTCGTACTCATCTGCCTCCTCTCTGGTAATAGTATATCCTCCTCTTGCCTGATAATCAAAGAAAGCAGGAGCAGGGAGAGTAATATAGACAACACGGCGTCTGTCAAAAATTAGTCGGTACTGGAGAGGTGATTCGTTCATCTCGACAAAATGGTGGGAAACCATAGAATCAAAATCTAAATAAGCAGGAGGCAACTCCATGTCTCCTTCACGAATGTCTATCTCAAGAAATTTAGCTAAGCGGGTTGCATAAATTCCTCCAAAGAAATCTCCATTATGTCTATTATGATGCAACCTACGAGCTACAGTGGCTCCCATATGATAAGATTGGTCTCCTGACATAGCACTTATGAGAATGCTAAGGTTAGGGACACACATGTGACATGCTTCATCCTTAGCATTTATGCACCTACCTATGAAGAGAGCAAAATAATGTATGGCAGGAAAGTGAATGCTCCCTATGGTAGCTTGTGTTATATCTCTGGATTCCCCTACAGTTATACTAGCAAGAAAATTTTTAAATTCAGATTTAGGGGGATCCCTAACACTACCCCATTGTGGAAGTTGCAAGCAAAAGTGAAATCCTCTAAGTGAAGGAAATATGCCCTAGAGGCAATAATAAAGTTATTATTTATTTCCTTATATCATGATAAATGTTTATTATTCATGCTAGAATTGTATTAACCGGAAACATAATACATGTGGGAATACATAGACAAACAGAGTGTCACTAGTATGCCTCTACTTGACTAGCTCGTTAATCAAAGATGGTTATGTTTCCTAACCATGAACAAAGAGTTGTTATTTGATTAACGAGGTCACATCATTAGTTGAATGATCTGATTGACATGACCCATTCCATTAGCTTAGCACCCGATCGTTTAGTATGTTGCTATTGCTTTCTTCATGACTTATACATGTTCCTATAACTATGAGATTATGCAACTCCCGTTTACCGGAGGAACACTTTGGGTACTACCAAACGTCACAACGTAACTGGGTGATTATAAAGGAGTACTACAGGTGTCTCCAATGGTGGATGTTGGGTTGGCGTATTTCGAGATTAGGGTTTGTCACTCCGATTGTCGGAGAGGTATCTCTGGGCCCTCTCGGTAATGCACATCACTTAAGCCTTGCAAGCATTGCAACTAATGAGTTAGTTGCGAGATGATGTATTACGGAACGAGTAAAGAGACTTGCCGGTAACGAGATTGAACTAGGTATTGGATACCGACGATCGAATCTCGGGCAAGTAACATACCGATGACAAAGGGAACAACGTATGTTGTTATGCGGTCTGACCGATAAAAGATCTTCGTAGAATATGTAGGAGCCAATATGGGCATCCAGGTCCCGCTATTGGTTATTGACCGGAGACGTGTCTTGGTCATGTCTACATTGTTCTCGAACCGTAGGGTCCGCACGCTTAACGTTACGATGACAGTTATTATGAGTTTATGCATTTTGATGTACCGAAGGTTGTTCGGAGTCCCGGATGTGATCACGGACATGACGAGGAGTCTCGAAATGGTCGAGACGTAAAGATTGATATATTGGAAGCCTATGTTTGGACATCGGAAGTGTTCCGGGTAAAATCGGGATTTTACCGGATTACCGGGAGGGTTACCGGAACCCCCCGGGAGCCAAATGGGCCAACATGGGCCTTAGTGGAAAGGTGAGAGGGCAGCCCACATAGGGCTGCGCCTCCCCCCTCTCCCTAGTCCTATTAGGACTAGGAGAGTGGCCGGCCACCTCTCTCTTCTCTTCCCCTTTGGGGAATCCTATTAGGAATAGGATTGGGGGGAGGAGTCCTACTCCCGGTAGGAGTAGGACTCCTCCTGCGCCTCCCAACTTGGCCGGCCAGCCCCTCCCCTTGAAACCTTTATATACGGGGGCAGGGGGCACATCTAGACACACAACTTGATCCTTGAGATCGTTCCTTAGCCGTGTGCGGTGCCCCCTGCCACCAAATTCCACCTCGATCATACCGTTACAGTGCTTAGGCGAAGCCCTGCGTCGGTGGTACATCAAGATCGTCACCACGCCGTCGTGCTGACGGAACTCCTCCCCGAAGCTTTGCTGGATCGGAGCCCGGGGATCATCATCGAGCTGAACGTGTGCTAAGAACTCGGAGGTGCCGGAGTAACGGTGCTTGGATCGGTCGGATCGGAAGAAGACGTACGACTACTTCCTCTACGTTGTGTGATCGCTTCCGCAGTCGGTCTGCGTTGGTACGTAGACAACACTCTCCCTCTCGTTGCTGTGCATCACCATGATCTTGCGTGTGCGTAGGAAATTTTTCGAAATTACTGCGTTCCCCAACAGTGGTATCAGAGCCTAGGTTTTATGGTTTGATGTTATATGCACGAGTAGAACACAAGTGAGTTGTGGGCGATACAAGTCATACTGCCTACCAGCATGTCATACTTTGGTTCGGCGGTATTGTTGGGTGAGACGATCCGGACCAACCTTACGCATACTCTTATGCGAGACCGGTTCCCTCGACGTGCTTTGCACACAGATGGCTTACGGAAGACTGTCTCTCCAACTTTAGTTGAACCAAGTGTGACTACGCCCGGTCCTTGAGAAGGTTAAAACGGAGTCTATTTGACGAACTATCGTTGTGGTTTTGATGTGTAGGTGAGATGAGTTCTTACTTAAGCCCGTAGCAGCCACGTAAAACTTGCAACAACAAAGTAGAGGACGTCTAACTTGTTTTTGCAGGGCATGTTGTGATGTGATATGGTCAAGGCATGATGCTAAATTTATTGTATGAGATGATCATGTTTTGTAACCGAGTTATCGGCAACCGGCAGGAGCCATATGGTTGTCGCTTTATTGTATGCAATGCAATCGCGATGTAATGCTTTACTTTATTACTAAGCGGTAGTGATAGTCATGGAAGCATAAGATTGGCGAGACGACAACGATGCTACGATGGAGATCAAGGTGTCGCGCCGGTGACGATGGTGATCATGACGGTGCTTCGGAGATGGAGATCACAAGCACAAGACGATGATGGCCATATCATATCACTTATATTGATTACATGTGATGTTTATCCTTTTATGCATCTTATCTTGCTTTGATTGACAGTAGCATTATAAGATGATCTCTCACTAAATTATCAAGAAGTGTTCTCCCTGAGTATGCACCGTTGCCAAAGTTCGTCGTGCCCAGACACCACGTGATGATCGGGTGTGATAAGCTCTACGTCCATCTACAACGGGTGCAAGCCAGTTTTGCACACGCAGAATACTCAGGTTAAACTTGACGAGCCTAGCATATACAGATATGGCCTCGGAACACAGAGACCGAAAGGTCGAGCGTGAATCATATAGTAGATATGATCAACATAACGATGTTCACCATTGAAAACTACTCCATCTCACGTGATGATCGGTTATGGTTTAGTTGATTTGGATCACGTGATCACTTAGAAGATTAGAGGGATGTCTATCTAAGTGGGAGTTCTTAAGTAATATGATTAATTGAACTTAAATTTATCATGAACTTAGTCCTGGTAGTATTTTGCAAATTATGTTATAGATCAATAGCTCACGTTGTTGCTTCCCTGTGTTTATTTTGATATGTTCCTAGAGAAAATTATGTTGAAAGATGTTAGTAGCAATGATGCGGATTGGATCCGTGATCTGAGGTTTATCCTCATTGCTGCATAGAAGAATTATGTCCTGGATGCACCGCTAGGTGACAGACCTATTGCAGGAGCAGATGCAGACGTTATGAATGTTTGGCTGGCTCAATATGATGACTACTTGATAGTTTAGTGCACCATGCTTAATGGCTTAGAATCGGGACTTCAAAGACGTTTTGAACGTCATGGACCATATGAGATGTTCCAGGAGTTGAAGTTAATATTTCAAGCAAATACCCGAGTTGAGAGATAAGAAGTCTCCAACAAATTCTATAGCTAAAAGATGGAGGAGAATCGCTCAACTAGTGAGCATGTGCTCAGATTGTCTGGGTACTACAATCGCTTGAATCAAGTGGGAGTTAATCTTCCAGATAAGATAGTGATTGACAGAATTCTCTAGTCACCATCACTAAGTTAGTAGAACTTCGTGATGAACTATAATATGCAAGGGATAACGGAAACGAACCCCAAGCTCTTCGTGATGCTGAAATCAACGAAGGTAGAAATCAATAAAAACATCAAGTGTTGATGGTTGACAAGATCACTAGTTTCAAGAAAAGGGCAAAGGGAAGAAGGGGAACTTCAAGAAGAACGGCAAGCAAGTTGCTGCTCAAGTGAAGAAACCCAGGTCTGATCCTAAGCCTGAGACTAAGTGTTTCTACTGCAAAGGGACTGGTCACTGGAAGCGGAACTACCCCAAGTGATTGGCGGATAAGAAGGATGGCAAAGTGAACATAAGTATATTTGATATACATGTTATTGATGTGTACTTTACTAGTGTTTATAGCAAACCCTCGGTATTTGATACTAGTTCAGTTGCTAAGATTAGTAACTCGAAACGGGAGAATAAACAGAGACTAGTTAAGGGTGAAGTGACGATGTGTGTTGGAAGTGGTTCCAAGATTGATATGATCATCATCGCACACTCCCTATAATTTCGGGATTAGTGTTGAACCTAAATAAGTGTTATTTGGTGTTTGCGTTGAACATAAATATGATTTGATCATGTTTATTGTAATACGGTTATTCATTTAAGTAAGAGAATAAATTGTTGTTCTGTTTACATGAATAAAACCTAATATGGTTACACACCCAATGAAAATAGTTCATTGGATCTCGATCTTAATAATACACATATTCATAATATTGAAACCAAAAGATGCAAAGTTAATAATGATAGTGCAACTTATTTGTGGCACTGCTGTTTAGGTCATATTGGTATAAAGCGCATGAAGAAACTCCATGCTGATGGGCTTTTGGAATCACTTGATTATGAATCACTTGATGCTTGCGAACCATGCCTTTTGGGCAAGATGACTAAAACGCCGTTCTCCGGAACAATGGAGCGAGAAAAGATTTGTTGGAAATCATACATACTGATGTATGTGGTCCGATGAATATTGAGGCTCGCGACATGTATCATTATTTTCTGATCTTCACAAATGATTTGAGCAGATATGAGTATATCTACTTGATGAAACATAAGTCTGAAACATTTGAAAAGTTCAAAGAATTTCAGAGTGAAGTGAAAAACATCGTGACAAGAAAATAAAGTTTCTACGATCTAATCACGGAGACAAATATTTGAGTTACGAGTTTGGTCTTCAGTTAAAACAATGTGAAATAGTTTCACTACTCACGCCACTTGGAACACCACATCATAATGGTGTGTCCGAACGTCATAACCGTACTTTATTGGATATAGTGCAATCTATGATGTCTCTTACCGATTTACCACTATTGTTTTTGGGGTCATGCATTAGAGACAGCTGCATTCACGTTAAAAAGGGGCACCATCTATATCCGTTGAGACGACGCCTTATG
This sequence comes from Triticum monococcum, assembly GCA_034509565.1. Taxonomy (NCBI): domain Eukaryota; kingdom Viridiplantae; phylum Streptophyta; class Magnoliopsida; order Poales; family Poaceae; genus Triticum; species Triticum monococcum. The sequence continues at coordinate 742,991,387 of CM067843.1, read as the reverse complement.
AACTATGGTTTGGCAAGAAACCAAAGTTGTCATTTCTTAAAGTTTGGGGTTGCGATGCTTATATGAAAAAGTTTCATCCTGATAAGCTCAAAACTCAAATCGGAGAAGTGCATCTTCATAGGATATCCAAAGGAAACTGTTGGATACACCTTCTATCACAGATTCGAAGGCAAGACTTTTGTTGCTAAATTCGGAAACTTTCTGGAGAAGGAGTTTCTCTCGAAAGAAGTGAGTGGGAGGAAAGTAGAAAACTTGATAAGGTAATTGTACCTTCTCCCTTATTGGAAAATAGTTCATCACAGAAATCTGTTCCTGTGACTACTACACCAATTAGTGAGGAAGCTAATGATGATGATCATGTAACTTCAGATCAAGTTACTACCGAATCTCGTAGGTAAAGCAGAGTGAGATCCGCACCAGAGTGGTACGGTAATCCAGTTCTGGAAGTCATGCTACTAGATCATGATGAACCTACGAACTATGAAGAAGCGATGGTGGGCCCAGATTCCGCAAAGTGGCTTGAGGCCATGAAATCTGAGATGGGATTCATGTATGAGAACAAAGTATGGACTTTGGTTGACTTGCCCGATCATCGGCAAGCAATAGAAAATAAATGGATCTTCAAGAAGAAGACAGACGCTGATAGTAGTGTTACTATCTACAAAGCTAGAATTGTCGCAAAAGGTTTTCGACAAGTTCAAGGTGTTGACTACGATGAGATTTTCTCACTCATATCTATGCTTAAGTCTGTTCGAATCATGTTAGCAATTGCCGCATTTTATGAAATCTGGCAAATGGATAAACAAAACTGCATTCCTTAATGGATTTGCTAAAAGAAAAGTTGTATACGATGCAACTAGAAGGTTTTGTCGATCCTAAAGGTGTTAACTAAATATACAAGCTCCAGCGATCTATCTGTGGACTGGTGCAAACATCTCGGAATTGGAATATACGCTTTGATGAGTTGATCAAAGCATATAGTTTTATACAGACTTGCGGTGAAGCCTGTATTTACGAGAAAGTGAGTGGGAGCACTACAGCATTTCTGATAAGTATGTGTGAATGACATATTGTTGATCGGAAATAATGTAGAATTTTTCTGTAAAGCATAAAAGGAGTGTTTGAAAGGAGTTTTTCAAAGAAAGACTTCGGTAAAGCTGCTTACATATTGAGCTTCAAAATCTATAGAGATAGATCAAGACGCTTGATAAGTTTTTCAATAAGTACATACCTTGACAAGATTTTGAAATAGTTCAAAATGGAACAGTCAAAGAAAAGTTTCTTGCCTGTGTTACAAGGTGTGAAGTTGAGTAAAGACTCAAAACCCGACCACGGCAGAAAATAGAAAGAGAATGAAAGTCATTCCCTATGCCTCATTCATAGGTTCTATAAAGTATGCCATGCTGTGTACCAGATCTATTGTATACCCTGCACTGATTTGGCAAGGGAGTACAATAGTGATCTAGGAGTAGATCACTGGACAGCGGTCAGAATTATCCTTAGTGAAATAAGGAAATGTTTCTCGATTATGGACGTGACAAAAGGTTCGTCGTAAAGGGTTACGTCGATGCAAGTTTTTGGCACTGATCCAGAAGATTCTAAGTCTCAATCTGGATACATATTGAAAGTGGGAGCAATTAGCTAGAGTAGCTCCGTGTAGAGCATTGTAGACATAGAACTTGCAAAATACTTACGGATCTGAATGTGACAGACCCGTTGACTAAAATTATCTCACAAGCAAAACATGATCACACCTTAGTACTCTTTGGGTGTTAATCACATAGATATGTGAACTACATTACTGACTCTAGTAAACCCTTTGAGTGTTGGTCACATGACGATGTGAACTATGGGTGTTAATCACATGGTGATGTGAACTATTGCTGTTAAATCACATGGCGATGTGAACTAGATTATTGACTCTAGTGCAAGTGGGAGACTGAAGGAAATATGCCCTAGAGGCAATAATAAAGTTATTATTTATTTCCTTATATCATGATAAATGTTTATTATTCATGCTAGAATTGTATTAACCGGAAACATAATACATGTGGGAATACATAGACAAACAGAGTGTCACTAGTATGCCTCTACTTGACTAGCTCGTTAATCAAAGATGGTTATGTTTCCTAACCATGAACAAAGAGTTGTTATTTGATTAACGAGGTCACATCATTAGTTGAATGATCTGATTGACATGACCCATTCCATTAGCTTAGCACCCGATCGTTTAGTATGTTGCTATTGCTTTCTTCATGACTTATACATGTTCCTATAACTATGAGATTATGCAACTCCCGTTTACCGGAGGAACACTTTGGGTACTACCAAACGTCACAACGTAACTGGGTGATTATAAAGGAGTACTACAGGTGTCTCCAATGGTGGATGTTGGGTTGGCGTATTTCGAGATTAGGGTTTGTCACTCCGATTGTCGGAGAGGTATCTCTGGGCCCTCTCGGTAATGCACATCACTTAAGCCTTGCAAGCATTGCAACTAATGAGTTAGTTGCGAGATGATGTATTACGGAACGAGTAAAGAGACTTGCCGGTAACGAGATTGAACTAGGTATTGGATACCGACGATCGAATCTCGGGCAAGTAACATACCGATGACAAAGGGAACAACGTATGTTGTTATGCGGTCTGACCGATAAAAGATCTTCGTAGAATATGTAGGAGCCAATATGGGCATCCAGGTCCCGCTATTGGTTATTGACCGGAGACGTGTCTCGGTCATGTCTACATTGTTCTCGAACCGTAGGGTCCGCACGCTTAACGTTACGATGACAGTTATTATGAGTTTATGCATTTTGATGTACCGAAGGTTGTTCGGAGTCCCGGATGTGATCACGGACATGACGAGGAGTCTCGAAATGGTCGAGACGTAAAGATTGATATATTGGAAGCCTATGTTTGGACATCGGAAGTGTTCCGGGTAAAATCGGGATTTTACCGGATTACCGGGAGGGTTACCGGAACCCCCCGGGAGCCAAATGGGCCAACATGGGCCTTAGTGGAAAGGTGAGAGGGCAGCCCACATAGGGCTGCGCCTCCCCCCTCTCCCTAGTCCTATTAGGACTAGGAGAGGGGCCGGCCACCTCTCTCTTCTCTTCCCCTTTGGGGAATCCTATTAGGAATAGGATTGGGGGGAGGAGTCCTACTCCCGGTAGGAGTAGGACTCCTCCTGCGCCTCCCAACTTGGCCGGCCAGCCCCTCCCCTTGAAACCTTTATATACGGGGGCAGGGGGCACATCTAGACACACAACTTGATCCTTGAGATCGTTCCTTAGCCGTGTGCGGTGCCCCCTGCCACCAAATTCCACCTCGATCATACCGTTACAGTGCTTAGGCGAAGCCCTGCGTCGGTGGTACATCAAGATCGTCACCACGCCGTCGTGCTGACGGAACTCCTCCCCGAAGCTTTGCTGGATCGGAGCCCGGGGATCATCATCGAGCTGAACGTGTGCTAAGAACTCGGAGGTGCCGGAGTAACGGTGCTTGGATCGGTCGGATCGGAAGAAGACGTACGACTACTTCCTCTACGTTGTGTGATCGCTTCCGCAGTCGGTCTGCGTTGGTACGTAGACAACACTCTCCCCTCTCGTTGCTGTGCATCACCATGATCTTGCGTGTGCGTAGGAAATTTTTCGAAATTACTGCGTTCCCCAACACTAAGTCCATGGTATAAGATTTGTCATAAAGATCAAACATGACTGAAGGAGAATTACACGAAGATGAATACTCGAACCTCCTCACAAAAGAGCTTGTGAGCTCATGATACTGGGGGCATTTGTCTGCCTTAAAGTCCTCAAGATCGGCATTACGCAAATATGTGTTAAATTCTTCTTTGATTCCCGCTCGATCCATAAAATTTTCAGAAGGCCACTCACAAGGACACACTGGAGCGTCTCTTGGTGGCTCTTCGTCAGCATCACGCATTGCAAGCCTAGGTCCTTGCTTCTTTGAAGAACCACCTTGGAACATTTTCCTAAGCATATTTCTTCCTCTGAAAAATTCTGAAAATTTTTAGTAACTTCAAAATAAAAGTAAACCAAACTCAATAATATTGATAGCAACTACTCCTACAAGTGCCTAGGGCCTATATCATGCATCAAAACTAATTTTGACCATATAAATTTGACATGCAAGCTCAAGAACAGGGTCACCTAAGCAGCAGAAATTTGCAATGAATAAAGCACTAGAACAAAAACTAATTGGACCAATGGATGAGTCACATAACAAGGAACAATCTCCCCAAGCAGTTTTGTGAGAGGTGCTTTGAGCAAGGAGATCGAAAATGGCAGCAAAACGAGCTTGAACTCGGGTTTGAGTTGGTTTTTTGTGTTTGGGGAGGAAGATGAAGTGTGTGGCTGAAAGAATAAGTGGAGGAGGGCCACTGTGGGCCCACGAGGTAGGGGGCACGCCCTAGGGGGGTGGGCGCGTCCTCCACCCTCATGGCAAGGTGGTTGGCCCCCCTGGTGTGTATTTTGTTCCATAAATCCTCAAATATTCTAGAAAAAATCATATTTAATTTTTAGGGCATTTGGAGAACTTTTATTTTCGAGTTTTTATATTGCACGGATAATCAGATAACAGACAGAAAATTATTTATTTTTGTTTTATTTCAACTAAATAACAGAAAGTATAGAAAGGGTACAGAGAGTTGTGCTTCTAGTTTCATCCATCTCATGCTCGTCAAAAGGAATCCACTAACAAGGTTGATCAAGTCTTGTTAACAAACCCATTCCGGTTAACATGAAACTGGAGAAATTTTGAATAACACTAGGTTACCTCAACAGGGATATGCACATCCCCAATAATAAGTATATCATATTTCTTCTTGACAGTAGGAAGAGGAAATTCAAAACCTCCAAATATAATCGATGGAATTTTTCCGATAGAATTGATACTATGAACTTGAGGTTGTTTTCTCGGAAAGTGTACCGTATGCTCATTACCATTAACATGAAAAGTGACATTGCCTTTGTTGCAATCAATAACAGCCCCTGCAGTATTAAGAAAAGGTCTTCCAAGAATAATAGACATACTATCGTCCTCGGGAATATCAAGAATAATAAAGTCTGTTAAAATAGTAACGTTTGCAACCACAACAGGCACATCTTCACAAATACCGACAGGTATAGCAGTTGATTTATCAGCCATTTGCAAAGATATTTTAGTAGGTGTCAACTTATTCAAATCAAGTCTACAATATAAAGAGAGGCATAACACTAACACCGGCTCCAAGATCACATAAAGCAGTTTTAACATAGTTTCTTTTAATGGAGCATGGTATAGTAGGTACTCCTGGATCTCCAAGTTTCTTTGGTATTCCATCCTTAAAAGTATAATTAGCAAGCATGGTGGAAATTTCAGTTTTCAGTATCTTTCTTTTATTTGTAACAATATCTTTCATGTACTTAGCATAAGGATTCATTTTAAGCATATCAGTCAATCGCATACGCAAAAATATAGGTCTAATCATTTCAGCAAAGCGCTCAAAATCCTCATCATCCTTTTTCTTGGATGGTTTGGGAGGAAAAGGCATGGGTTTCTAAACCCAAGGTTCTCTTTCTTTACCATGTTTCCTAGCAACAAAGTCTTTCTTATCATAACGTTGATTCTTTGATTGTGGGTTATCAACATCAACATCAGGTTCAATTTCTACATCATTATCATTACTAGGTTGGTCATTATTATGAACATCATCATTAACATTTTCATTAGGTTCATGTTCATTACCAGATTGAGTTTCAGCATCAGAAATAGAAATATCATTTGGATTATTGGGTGGTTCAGCAATAGGTTCACTAGAAGTTTGCACAGTTCTATCATTTTTCTTTTTCTTCCTTTTTGAAGAACTAGGTGCATCAATTTTATTTCTCTGAGAATCTTGCTCAATTCTCTTAGGGTGGCCTTCAAGACACAAAGGTTCCTGAGTCATTCTACCACTTCTAGTAGCCACTTTAACAGCATAATCATTTTTCTTACTATTCATCTCATTGAGCAATTCTTTTTGAGCTTTAAGTACTTGTTCTACTTGAGTGGTAACCATAGAAGCATGTTTGCTAACAAGTTTAAGTTCACCTCTAATATTAGCCATATAATCACCCAAGTATTTAATCATATCAGCATCTTGTTTTAATTGTCTACCAAAATAAGCATTGAAGTCTTCTTGCTTAAACATAAAATTATCAAACTCATCCAAGCATTGACTAGCAATTTTAGTAGGAGGGATTTCAGCTTTATCATATATATAGAGAGAATTTACCTTTACTACCTGTGTCGGGTTATCAAGGGCTGGAGGTTCTTCAATAAATAAAGGATTAAGATCATATATTTCTTCATCAGGCAGTAAATTGAGACCATGTATTTCTTCAATATGAGGTAAATTCTTAACATCTTCAGCTTTAATACCTTTTTCTTTCATAGATTTCTTTGCCTCTTGCATATCTTCAGGACTGAGAAATAGAACACCTCTCTTCTTCGGAGTTGGTTTAGGAATAGGATCATTAATTGGAGCAGGAGCTGCCTCAGGAGGTGCCCAATTATTTTCATTTGTCAACATATTATTCAATAAGATTTCAGCTTCATCCGCTATTCTTTCCCTGAAAAGAGAACCAGCACAACTATTCAGGTAATCTTTGGAAGCATCGGTTAGTCCATTATAAAAGATATCAAGTATTTCATTTTTCTTAAGAGGATGATCAGGCAAAGCATTAAGTAACCTGAGAAGCCTCCCCCAAGCTTGTGGGAGACTCTCTTCTTTAATTTGCACAAAGTTGTATATTTTCTTTAAAGCAGCTTGTTTCTTATGAGTAGGGAAATATTTAGCATAGAAGTAATAAATCATATCCTGGGGACTACGCACACAACCAGGATCAAGAGAATTAAACCATATCTTAGCATCACCCTTTAATGGGAACAGAAATATTTTAAGGATATAAAAGTAGCGAGATCTCTCATCATTAATGAACGGGGTGGCTATATCATTTAATTTAGTAAGATGTGCTACAATAGTTTCAGATTCATAGCCATGAAAAGGATTATATTCAACCAAAGTAATTATATCAGGATCAACAGAGAATTCATAATCCTTATCAGCAACACATATAGGTGAAGTAGCAAAAGCAGGGTCAGGTCTAATCCTATCATTTGGAGATTGCTTATTCCATTTAGCTAATAACCTTTTGAGTTCATATCTATCTTTGCAGGCTAAAATAGCTAAAGAAGCATCTTGATCAAATAAATAACCCTCAGGAATAACAAGTGATTCTTCATCATCACTTTCATCTTCATAATCAGATTCAGTATTTTCAATCTCTCTAGCCCTAGCAAGTCGTTCCTCTAGAAAATCACTAAGTGGCATAGTAGTATCAAACATAGAGGTAGTTTCATCATAAGTATCATGCATAGCAGAAGTAGCATCATCAATAACATGCGGCATATTAGAACGAATAGCAGAAGCAGGTGTAGGTGTCGCAAGCTTACTCATAACAGAAGGTGAATCAAGTGCAGAGCTAGATGGCAGTTCCTTACCTCCCCTCGTAGTTGAGGGATAGATCTTGGTTTTTAGATCTCTCAAGTTCTTGATAGTGTCCAGCAGATATAAATCCCAAGTGACTCAAAGAATAGAGCTATGCTCCCCGGCAACGGCGCCAGAAATTAGTCTTGATAACCCACAAGTATAGGGGCTCGCAACAGCTTTCGAGGGTAGAGTATTCAACCCAAATTTAATGATTCGACACAAGGGGAGCCAAAGAATATTCTCAAGTATTAGCAGCTGAGTTGTCAATTCAACCACACCTGGAAACTTAGTATCTGCAGCAAAGTGTTTAGTAGCAAAGTAATATGATAGTGATGGTAATGGTAACAAAAGAGTAATGAAAGCAAAGTAATGTTTTTGGTGTTTTGTAGTGATTGTAACAATAGCAATGGGAAAGTAAATAAGCGTAAACCAGTATATGGACAGCTCGTAGGCATCGGATCAATGATGGATAATTATGCCGGATGCGGTTCATCATGTAACAGTCATAACATAGGGTGACACAGAACTAGCTCCAATTCGTTAATGTAATGTAGGCATGTATTCCGAATATAGTCATACGTGCTTATGAAAAAGAACTTGCATGACATCTTTTGTCCTAACCTCCCGTGGCAGCGGGGTCCTAATGGAAACTAAGGGATATTAAGGCCTCCTTTTAATAGAGAACCGGAACAAAGCATTAGCACATAGTGAATACATGAACTCCTCAAACTACGGTCATCACCGGTAAGTATCCCGATTATTGTCACTTCGGGGTTAACGGATCATAACACATAATAGGTGACTATAGACTTGCAAGATAGGATCTAGAACTCTCATATATTGATGAAAACATAATAGGTTCAGATCTGAAATCATGGCACTCGGGCCCTAGTGACAAGCATTAAGCATAGCAAAGTCATAGCAACATCAATCTCAGAACATAGTGGATACTAGAGATCAAACCCTAATAAAACTAACTCGATTACATGGTGAATCACATCCAACCCATCACCGTCCAGTAAGCCTACGATGGAATTACTCACGCACGGCGGTGAGCATCATGAAATTGGTGATGGAGGATGGTTGATGATGACGACGGCGACGAATCCCCCTCTCCGGAGCCCCGAACGGACTCCAGATCAGCCCTCCCGAGAGGTTTTAGGGCTTGGCGGCGGCTCCGTATCGTAAAACGCGATGATTTCTTCTCTCCTATTTTGTTCTCCCCGAAAGCAGTTATATAGAGTTGGAGTTGGAGTCGGGGGGTCTTCAGGGGGCCCACGAAGTAGGGGGCGCGCCCTAGGGGGGGGGGCGCCTCCCACCCTCGTGAGTAGGGTGTGGGCCCCCTGGTCTTCATCTTTGGCGAGGATTTTTTATTATTTATTGTAAGATATTCCGTGGAGTTTCAGGTCATTCCGAGAACTTTTGTTTTCTGCACATAAAACAACATCATGGCAATTCTGCTGAAAACAGCGTCAGTCCGGGTTAGTTCCATTCAAATCATACAAGTTAGAGTCCAAAACAAGGGCAAAAGTGTTTGGAAAAGTAGATATGACGGAGACGTATCAACTCCCCAAGCTTAAACCCTTGCTTGTCCTCAAGCAATTCAGTTGACAAACTGAAAGAAAGAAAGAAAAACTTTTACATAACGCTTCCGCTTTCGAGGGTACGTGGACACACTCTCCCGTCTTGTTGCTATGCTTCTCCTAGATAGATCTTGCGTGATCGTATGAATTTTTTTGAATTACTACGTTCCCCAATAGTTATTGTGCCGGATTCTATAACAAATGCTAAGTATGTTGCCGCTTCATAGAGACAAGGGAGGGTATGCATATCAAAAGGGTTCGTTTCTGAACTTGGTATGGTTAAGATGGTTGTAGCCAATGGAACACTATTGAGGATAGTGGCTTCAGAGCCTAGTATGAGAAACCAAAGATCGTACGAGTGACTCAAACATATACAAAAGCCATTCCATACATTGTGAATTTTGTGAAAGCATGAAGACGCGGAAACATGCAAGATACACACAGACCTGAGTGTGTCAAATCCGTTGACAAAGTCTATACCACAAGCGAAGCATATTTTACACTTGGATGCCATATGTGTAAAGTGCATTAACATTGGCTAGCCTATTGACTCTACTAGAAGTGGGAGACTATTGGGAATATGCCCTAGAAGCAATAATAAAATATTATTTATTTTCACATGGTAATGTATGTTTATATTTGTATGTTATAACCGTAATGGTCCTTGAATATGAGATCCAGAGAAAAAAAATCCATTCGCATGTGTGAAAATATAAACACTAAGAAGTCCCTATTCTTGCCTCTAAGACTAGCTCATGCGTTGCATGATGATCCTCTTTTCCATCATAGGGCATTGTTAAAGTAATAAGGATGCTGATAAGAAAGAGATCACATTGTTGGTGAACAATGGTGCCGGACAATCCCAACTAAATGATATACTTCTATACCACATTGTCGCAATGTTATAAGTATAATCAGACAAGTGTCAACACATACTCACTCCCTTACACCATGAGAGTATCAAGTACCTTTGTGCTAGACAATGTACTTTGGGGTTAGTCAAATGTTACCTGTAACAGGGTGATTATAACGAAAACTTTCAGGTACATCAGAAAAGTATATCTAGGGACTTTATAGTTCTTTGGGCCCTCTTGGTATTACGGTATCCATCGTTGTCTAGCCAGACACAACATGATGCGGGGATACCCGAATATGAAAACGAGAAAACGGACCAAACCCGGTAACGAGGATAACTTGGTAATGTGATCAATTTGTTGCTTTAAAAGGATATCGATAAAAGTATTTTGAAGCAAAGGGTGTGTACACAAATAAAAGGTTCGCTCAATAATTATTCGTGTATGTGTAGGAGTTAATATGGATGCCAGATCCTAATATTGATTATTGACCAGAAGATGCCCTGGGTCAATTCTGCACATTACCAAACCTGCAAGGTCACACGCTTAAGGATCATCGTTTTTAAGTACTAAAAGGTGTTAGGAGTATGAGAGGAAATGCACTGAAAAAGTTCCGAAGAAGTCAAAAGTATTTTGAAGAGGAACCATAAAAGTTTGGAGAAACCCAAAAAAGTTCAATAAAACTGGGAAAGTCCCGGAGTGTCCTCGAAGGCACCGAAAGCTCTAGAAAGGTTCCAGAAATCAAGAAATATTCTAGGAGGTGCTAGGGGTTGCTTCCTTGGATGGGCCAAGTGGGGCAGCCACTTGGGCCAAAAGCCCATGTAGGGGCCAGCGCCCCCTTTGCCTGGAGGGGCAACTAGGGTTGGGGGGTCGCCGCACCCCTTGGTGGTGGAGCCCCTCCTTCAAGCTAACTCTTAACCCTGCACCTATGCAAAGAGAGGAGGGGCACCCTCCACCCAAATATAATTCTGCGCTTGAAGGTTGCCCCCCCCCATCTCTCTCGCACGCGCGAGAAATATTTTCTCCCGCCATAAGGCTGCTCCACCACCGCCTCTAGTTCTCCGATAGGTCTTCGTTTTGGAAGGCGAAGCTCTGCTGGATATGTGATCTCACACACATCGATACTGGCAGAGGTATCGTTCCTTCGATCCTCCATCTGGAGAAACAATTCTCGCGGTTGGGAGGTTTAACCCTAGCCATAGGAATATGCATCGACATCTTCACCAATCTCTAATCCTCACTGCATAGCTGGTAAATATCAGATCTAAAGCTATCTGCATTTTCATAGTGATCCCGAGTTTATTTATAGGACGGATTTTTAATTTTCTACTACGTTTCCCAAGAGTGGCCATATTAGCCTATGTGTCGTCGCCTCGGGCCTGGGCATGAGGGGATATGGTCCCCCTATATGCTTGGAGCGACCATCGGGGTTGGCGAGAGCATGATGCTTCGATGAGTCATGTCCTTCCGCGGTGACGTGGTCATCCTCTATACACCTTGTTTTTTTTTGTTTGAGTGTGTGCTACAACTTTGTCTTCTGCTTAGCTTAGTTTTCACATGGTTGACGCAATGTTCATCAGGAGCTCAACTTGTGTGATCGGCGTTCTCGACACCCTCTCCATTGACATCTTGATTGCCAATTGCTCATTGGGTTTTTGGGGGTAAACCACTCAGAGTATCGGGGGTTTAACACCCTTCAAACTAGGGTGAGAGGGCAATGACCCTTTTCGGCGGCACACAAATGAACTTTTTTTGCGGGAGAATAATGGATTTATTCCTCTGTAATAGTGTTACAGCCTGCTAATACAAAACCAGATACACTGTCTGGAACACGGCGCAACAAACAGGTAGTGCTACCTTCAGAACGACCAATATTAGCTAAACAATGAGCAGCACTATTTTGATGACGATCTATTTCCTGCGGAATAAACCCTTGCAATTCCAGAAGCCTCTTAATTTCCAGCATGAGATGTCCATGATCAGATTTGTCGAAACGACTAGCCCATTAATGCAGCGACTAATACAGATCAGTCAGATTGAAATACAACTGGAAGATTTGACCTCTGTAACCAGAATGACATGAAGTTGTGTCCATGTATGGCCAATCAAGGATGGACAAGGACACAATCAAAATACGGCGGTGGCCTCCCCAAAGAACGTTGCGATGATGGATGATGGTCTCGACGTTTAAGCCGCAACACTTGTATATGTTGTTCGAGGATATATAATTTAAAACGGGGGCAATGCCTTTGATTAAAGAAATTATGGATTGCCCGAAACCAATCTTTTAGGGGATCCTATTACAATTTTCTAGAATTTTTTCTTGTATCTTGTACAGTACTGTAATATATAAAAGCTGATAAACCTATTATGTTAGCAGTTACTACTCCCTCCGTAATAAAGAAATATAAGAGTTTTACATAAAAAAAAAATATAAGAGTTTTAGTACTACTAATCGCCTCTCTGGAAGTAGGACTCGATTCTCCTGAAAAATATTTTGCAAGAATTGGAGAATTTTCTCCTCAAACGAAATTACCTCGAAATCAACGGAGGTGAGGCGCGGTGCGGTGCTCCGCGGGTGAGCTGGAGCCGGACGCCCCCACCGTGTCCGTGACGCGCTGCGCCCGTCGTCGCCGTCCACGTTCAAACGCGCGTCGCCACCGCCCCGTTAGCCTCACCCCCCACCCTAATCCCAAAGATTCCAATTTTCCAATCTAGCCAGTCGCCATCGGAAACCATTGGCCGGTCGCCACCCCACGCCGCCGTTGACGACCCCGTCGCGCGCCCAGGCGGCCAATAAACACCGCTCCCGCCCCCCCGCCCCCCGCCGCGTGCCGCGTCGAAGGGAGCGAGGAGGAGGAGCGAGGAGGATGGTGAGGCTCCCGTACCTGACCGCGCTCACCACGCTCTTCAGCTACGGCCTCCTCTTCGCCTTCGGCCACTTCCGCGACTTCTTCCGCCGGATCCTCGACGCCGGCAAATCCAGCAACCTCAAGGTCCGTCCGTTACTTCAGATTCGCCGTCTTCTTCTCCCCCCGGTGCTGACGCCGCTCCTGCTGCTGACTCCGCAGGGTTACGCGCCCATTTGCCTGGGGTACGAGGATTTCTACACGCGCCGCCTCTACCTCCGCATCCAGGTGAGATCTCCTCCCCACTTCGACGATTCGCAGAATTAGAACTTTTTTTTTCCCTCTAAAGGTGGGCTTGGATCATGTGATTCCGAGTTAGTTGACTTGAGTTGCTAGTGGTGGTGGGCGTGGTAAATTTAGTGCCTGCTTAGGTAGATCACATGATGGAGACTTGGAAACTGTCCCAACTGAAAATTCATTTGATCTGTTGTTGTACTTGCTAGCTTTTTTCAGCCTTTTTTTCTTTGCTTTTTATGTACATACATAAACCCCAATTTTTATGCCAGAACCATGAGATCTCAACTGAAACTTTGGTCCATTCGTCTTATTAATAGTTGAATGAAGTGAAAAGGTTGCTTGTTTTGAGCCATCCTGAATGTGTCATTCATTCTTCAGCATTTTTCTGTGCTATTCCAGTCCCAAGGAACAGAGTAAATAATTATCAGAAAGAACCAATCTTTAGTCTGGGTAGATGTGTGTGAAACCATATCTCTACAACGCAACCAATCTTTAGTCTGGCAATATGCACCCTCTGGAATGACATGTTGATCACTTTTTTTGTTTACCTTTCCTTGTTGGGTGGGCAGGACTGTTTTGGCCGACCTATTGCCAGTGCGCCCGATGCTTGGTTTGATGTAGTTGAGCGTCACTCAAATGACGGCAACAAGACGCTCCAGTATGTTTTCCTCACATTTGACTCCACACCTAATTAGCATAAGCAAGTGTTATCCCAGGGTGAATGCTAGTCTCTAATTCAGTGCATCTTTAACGCAGACGTACCACAAAAACATCCAAGTGTCTTAACTTGGGTTCCTACAACTACCTTGGTTTTGCTGCAGCAGATGAGTACTGCACTCCTCGTGTTATTGAGTCACTCAAGAAATACTCTGCCAGTACTTGCAGTGCCAGAGTTGATGGAGGTAGGTGCTTATATGTCCATGCCATAGTTTGCCTCAATTTAATACTTCAATAATATGGTGAAACTAACGCTAATTGATCTCTGTATAATCTTAGGAAATACTAAGCTGCACACAGAGCTCGAGGAACTAGTTGCACGATTTGTTGGCAAGCCTGCAGCTATTCTTTTTGGCATGGGTTATGTGACAAACTCTGCGATCATTCCTATTTTGATTGGGAAGGTCTGTGGTGAGCAGAGTATTTTATTTGTCTTCTCTTTTTCTGTTACATGCTGGACTAATGTATTTTAATGATACCAGGGGGGGCTGATAGTTAGTGATTCACTGAACCATATTTCTATAGTGAATGGAGCCAGGGGTTCAGGGGCTACTGTCCGGGTTTTTCAACATAACAGTAAGCTCACTAACAGCTGTATCTCATGATGTGCACTTAACGATGAGGCAGGAAGTTTAATGTTTCCCTTATTTTCTTCCAGACCCTGCACATCTGGAAGACGTACTGAGGGAGCAGATTGCAGGGGGGCAACCTCGTACACACAGGCCATGGAAGAAGATAATTGTGATTGTTGAGGGAATTTATAGCATGGAAGGGGAGTTATGCAACCTTCCTGAGATTATGGCTGTCTGCAAGAAATACAAGGTGTGAGAATTGCGCATACTGACTCCTTGTTCTGTTATCAGTAATGAAAAACTGTAGTTCCTTTGCACGCTATAAGTGTTACTTATGTCATACATAGTATTCCCTCCGATCCATAATACATGTCGCAGTTTTGAACTAAGGTTGAACTAACCTTAGTTCAAAGTTGACACTTATTTTGGATCGGAGGGAGTACTGCAGTTCACAAGCTGTTCAAAAATTTCAAACTGGTAGTGATGTATCAGTGTATTGACTTGGAGTTCTTATAAACATCTTAATAGGCCTACACATATTTAGACGAGGCACACAGTATTGGAGCTGTTGGAAAGACTGGAAGAGGTGTATGTGAACTACTAGGAGTGGATCCAGCTGATGTCGACATCATGATGGGAACATTTACAAAATCGTTTGGATCGTGCGGAGGTTATATTGCAGCATCAAAAGTATGAAAGATCCACCTACTAATTCTTGACTGAATGATATATATATATTTGATAAATCTGACCCATATGCCATTCTATATTCTTAGGAGATCATTCAACATCTCAAGCACGCATGCCCAGCCCATATTTATGCAACATCCATGTCGCCTCCAGCAGTCCAGCAGGTCATCTCTGCGATAAAGGTCGTCCTTGGGGAAGATGGATCTAACAGAGGTATATCAGGAAGGATTTAATGCTTTTATGGCTTCCATGTGTCTCTTGTCTTGGGGAAATTCCTAACGCAGTCGTTGCTGTAAATAGGGGCCAAGAAACTTGCTCAGATTCGGGAGAACAGCAATTTTTTCCGTTCAGAGCTTCAGAAAATGGGTTTTGAGGTGCTGGGAGATAATGACTCACCTGTCATGCCTATCATGCTTTACAATCCTGCTAAAATTCCTGCATTCTCAAGGGAGTGCTTGAGACAAAATGTGAGTTTTCATATCTAGCGACCATCCATTAGATGCACGTTGTCATCTGTTTTTGCATGAGAATTTCTCAAGCAGTTCATGTTTATGTTTTTATTTGGCGAAGTTCTGATTTTCTTTTCGCTAATGTGGCATGTTCTGTAATTCTAGGTTGCTGTTGTGACTGTTGCATTTCCTGCAACGCCACTACTACTTGCCAGAGCTAGGATATGTATCTCAGCTTCTCAATCAAGGGAGGATCTAATTAAAGGGTTGGAGGTAAAGTCAACACTCTTGTCAATGCCCGTACATGCTTTGTTGCGATATTTTCACTTTAATTCCAAATACAGAGTACAATTGATCTGAATCCATGGAATGTGAATGCATTTGTAGATTATGCGTTGTGTACACAATACATCCCCTGATCATAATTTCATGCAAATTGTTCAGGTTATCAGCAAAGTTGGTGATCTCATCGGAATCAAGTACTTCCCCGTTGAGCAAGAGAAGGTTGCATCTGTTGACAAACTTAAGAAGCTTGAGTGAATAGTGACAATGGACAATTGGAAGAATTCTGCTGCTGTTATGCTAGATCTACTGGGTCATCTTGGTAGTGCACCATGCCTCGGTTTTGCTCTTTTGTGCACCTCAGGACCCTTCATTTTCCTTTGTCTGAAGTGGTTTTGATTTTGTACAGACTGTATTATCATCCATCATAGTTTGAAACTTAACACGGCTCTATACACTGTTTTGTCGAATTCAAGAAAAAAGAAATCCCTGTACAACCTTGCAAGTGACTGAAATCATGTAGATACTAATTTCCTTCTTATTACTGACTTCCTTTCAAGGCGCAAGATCAGCTGCATCGACCATGTCCGAAACCAGCTTGACAAAAAATATTGTATCAGTATCTGTCAAATCTAGTTTGTGACTTGATACTGGTGGGTCTAGTTTCATAAACCTAGTGTCAGAACAGTTGAAACAAAATTGGATCTTAAAAATCTCCCAAGTGCTCCACATGAGTGGCTAAGCACCCTTCTAGTGATCAGTGTGTAGGATAATACTGTTGTTTGATCATATTGAATTATCTCAACATGGCTCCCCATCAGGTGCAGCTGTGTAGGTTTTACAGCTGTGCTTTTTTTCTTTTCTTTTGAGACCTCTCCTTTGAAGTACAGCTGTAGACTGCTAGACTGTAGTATGGTTTTACAGTTGTGCTGCAAGGACATGAAGATATTATGGTGAACTGGTATGGCAAGTCAAAAGAGGAACTTGGCCTTTTGCCAATGAGAAGAAACTAGTTGGGCCTTGGGCCCTTGGTTAATTTATGGATGTGAGCAATGTGCATATCAAGGGAGGACAGTCACTCAAGTGAGCATCATCAGGAGGCAGGTAAGGGAAATGCTGTGCCATGCTGCTGGGACTGCACAAGCATGTGATTCAATTCAACTGGAGCAACACTGTCTTTCTGGTCCAATGTGCCTCTGCTTGTCCTGTTATGTTTTGGCTGCTAGCAAGATCAAGGAAGAGAAGAGAAAAGAGATATTGCTGAGGGGGTGAGGCTGTAGCGTGCATGTCTAGGGGCTGGAGCATGCAGGAGAGGAGAGGAGGGCTTGGTCACGCCTGTCATGATTCAAATGCCTGGTGCATTGTGTGCTGCTGCTCCTGTGGTCTGATTGCCTTGCATGGCACAAAAGGGCTATGTAGTACTCTACGTGTCTGGTCAAACAGCAAGCCTGCAGCAGTAGGAAACAATATGCAGGTGCGTATTTGCAACTTTGCCTTGACAGGGAGGGATGAGAGAGAGGACTATGCGATGTTGGTTCTTTTAATAAAGCTTACGGGATTCTCTTTTTTCTCTTTGAAGGAAAAAGAGCCTACTGGATGATTCTCTTTTTGGGTGATTCAGACTATATGCTGTACCATCTGCTGAGGCTGATATGATATGGTGTACTATGGGCAGTATGTGGGAAACTAAATTGAGAGGCAAAATTGCTTGCAGCATGGCAACAGTGAGAGGTATGTATGGCATGAGACAAAAAGAAGGCTTCTACCTGGCTGCTGCTGCCAATCCATCATCCAGTGTACATCGAATAATAACTGTTAAATGCTGGAGTATTTTGAGCAGCCAGATTTTGGAAATTTGACAAGATGGGCTAGGTATCTCTGTTGGAGCCAACCCAGGTGATTATTCCTGGTCCCTGATACTCTCAATCTCTGCTTCTGTATCTCTGCTGGAGCCAGCACAGGTGATTATTCCTGGTCACTGATACTCACAACCTCTGCTTCTTTTTCTTCTACTCATATTCTTTAGGTTTGTGCTGGACTCAAAGCCTGCTCTGTCAAGGCTACTAACTGCATTTTCTGCTTGGAGTGGAGTAGCTTAATTAAGATTATCTTCCTAGCCTGCAAACCAGAAAGCATGACACTGTCTAGGAGCAGCCATTGAAAGAGAAAACTGTCTAGGAGCAGGCATTAGTGAGTGCATTGCATTGCATAGAGCTAGGTGCTGTGCACATACGTGTGCGTGCATGCATGACTGCATAGTACTGCTTGCTTTCTACATGCATGCTGGTTTAATGCATGGCTCTTTTCAGAGGCTTGCATGCATAGATTTGTACCGCCAATTTGTACGGGCTAAGCTTTTTTGTGAGTAGGAGTAACACATCTACCCCCACCCCCACCCCCACAGCCATAGGCCATCAAACAAGGATACAAAAACAGTAAAAGGAGACAGCACATGAACAGGGAGGAAAGATGCCCTAAGCCTGAGGCAGGCCTGTTGCTGCAATTATGTAATGTGCTGGCAAGTGAGTGAAGCAGCCAGCCATCCAGCCTGCCTGCAGTGAGAGCACTAGCTAGCCACACCCACAAGGCTTTTTTCAGAGACAGCTAGAGACAAAAACAAAGCAGAGAACAAGCTAGCTAGCTTGCTTGCCTGCCTGCCTGCCCCTGTGTGTGGTTTTGAGCTGGCTCACAAAGATTCAGTGATGTGTCTTTCCATGGCATGATCAGTGTGCATGGCTGTGTGCTGCCCTGCTGCAGCAAGGCAAAGGTTGCAGCATGCAGCCAACCTTGCATGCATGCATGTGTGCATGGTCCACAAGATCTTCCTCCTTGACACATCACAGGAGACCATGATCAAAACCCTGACCTCCTCCAATCCAAACATCTTGTCATGCTCAATCTTTTCCTCCTCCCCCTCCCCTGCCACATTGGAGATATGAGAGAGAGAAATGGGGAAAAGACACAGAGCTTTAAGTCTCTCTCTCCCCCTTGTGTGCTTGTGTGTGTGTGTGTGTGTGTGTGCACACTTTATAGGCATGCAGAAGTGTGGGCAGGCCAAGACGCTGCGGCAGCCTGCAGCACAAGGCAAAGTGAAATCCAATATCTATGTGTATATCTACTACCTATGCAAGTGCCAATATGCAGATGCAGTCAGCCAAACAGTGCTTTGCTATCAAGTGCCTCAATGCTCAAGTGCCCCCTGCCCTGGCTGCCATCATGAGTTTTATGTGCATTTGTTTCAATAAGGTGAGCCTAATAAAGGAAATCTATCAGAGAAGAAGAGAGAGGAGGTGCATGTGTCCCATGGGATTGATGGATTGATGGATTGATTGATCACACAGAGATTGAGCAAAGCAGCAAGGACATGTCACTCCTATCATTCCCATCTTTACAGATTAGAATCCAGATTTGTTTGCATCTACATGCACATACCTTTGTGCTGATGTATATCTATTTTCTGCTGACAGTAGACTGAGGAAAAGAATGAAGTTATGGACTACTAAAATTAAAGAAAATATGAACTACTTACTGTGTCTGGAACATATGGACATCTGTACTGACATTTTAACTGCCTTCTCAACACGTGTCTGGTGAGACGTACCATCTTGTGAGCATTCTATGGCTGCTCAGAATGTGCATATCTGTCAATTTCCTGTAGATACCATGCCATTCACCGTCTGCTCAGTTAGCCGACCCTGTGCTCGGGCTCAAATTCAATCATCTCAGAGAGCAAACTGTGGCACCTGAATAGTTTTTCATTCATTAATCCTCTATAACACTAAGCCCCCTAAAATAAAAGGGCTCACGATCAATTGAACTCTCCAATTGAAATTGGGTCACCCGATTTTGACCGGGTCAATGATTTCTCAAAGCAACTCACATTCCATTCTTTTGTGCTATACACTATGCTTCCTAATTCTTAAAACCTCACAATTAATTGGTATTCAATTTAAAGTCGAGTCACTCAATTTTGACCGGGTAATAATTTCTCAAGGTACTCTCTCATTTAATTATTTTTAGTTTACTATGTTCCCTAATTTTCAAACTCTTTCATTCGATCGAGGTATTCAATTTTGTATTTGGTTTACGATTTTGGTTGGGCCAATGATTTTTCAAATCAATTAGCAGCAACCGGACTAAAAAAACATATAAATCCCGTGAACCTTCCCACCACCTAGAAAAAAGAAACGCGACTATGTGATACTATAGCACCAATATAGTACATGCAGTTACCGATGCAGAAAGTTCCCCACATAAATACGAGTTTATTAGCAGATAACACAAAATCACATCGAGAAAGGCCCACAATCATCATATTATAAAAATAAAATAGAACACATTCCATCATCTCCCCGCTCCACCAAACTAAATATTCCTCAATTCCAAAATATAAGGGGTATTAGTCTTTGAAAAATCAAATTCTATTAGCTTTGACCAAGTTCAGAGAAAAAATATCAACACCCACATTATTAAATAAAAAAAGGAAATTCATTTGATGATGAATCTAATTACCAATTTGATATTATGGATTTTGGTATATTTTTTAATAAATTTAAACAAATATAAAAGGCTTTATCTTTAAAAAAATAATGCACCATATATTTTAAAATAGAGTGAGTTACTTGCTAAAAACAACAACACCAACAGCGCAGCAAAGCGCACACAACCCTTCTAGTAAATGATAATTCCTGAAGGACAAGCTATTGATCTCTTCAGCTGTGTGAAGGTTCACTTCTACTCCATCCATTTCTAAATATGTCTTTTTAGAGATTTTAATATGGACTACATATAGAGCAAAATGAATGAATCTACACTCTAAAGTACGCCTATATACATCCCTATGTAGTCCCAATTGCAATATCTAAAAAAGACTTATATTTAGAAACAGAGGGAGTAGCTTATACTACCTCCGTTCTAAAATATATGACGTTTTGGTAGGCTGTTTATTTGTTAACACAACATGGGAAAGCAGGTTGTTAATTCTACGACAGCTTTCTGTCATATATATGCTCCTAACGTAGACTAGCTATTAGCATGTTCATAAACTATTTCTCCTTCATCATGATTTTTTTCTTCTAAAAAAAGCCAATCAACATGTACATTTGATTATAAGACATTGATTTGGTGCTGTTAGGGAGTAGTGACCGGCACGTATCCAGCCTATGTTTTTGTGTGTACCATTTAATCTAGTAAATGAATAATTTGCGCGATCAAAACATCCATATGATATGATGGCCATGCATGTCAATGGAGACAATCAACTTGCTAGTAATATACACTGCAAATGTGCAGTTACAAACCGTGTGTGCGCAACGTGGAGGCACTATCCGCTTGCTGCATCTTCTAATTTAATTTCGATAAAACTGCCAAACGCGCTGCATGATTGCATAATGATCTCGCAATCTTTCATTTGCCATAACCAATTGGTGAAATTTAAAGCATGTATGTATGCGGCTGTGCTTGTGCTTGATTGTTTTGTGTTCATGTGCTAAATAAACTAATGCCCTTGCGCAGCTGTGTTAGCTATAGGTGTAGGCTAATTGATTGTATATTACAGAGTCAGAGAGTGCTCATGCATGGAGTCCCTTAATTAATCTCTGTTACGTGATGGCCTCACCTGCACATAACTGACAACGGCTAACCAAGTATGTATGATACATCCAGCTGCTCTGGATAGTTATGACACTGAGAATCTGTATATACACACTATACTAAGCTCAAGTGGATACATGTCAATTGTACACAAGCAAATAGTATAATGCTCAATTATCATCACCATCATAGTTCTCACTGTATACATGTAATGTACTGATTGATCCATGTTACATGCATGCATGCATGGCCCTTGACTTGGGATATGCTGGACCAAGAAACAGAGTAACATGATCTAGCTAACCGACAAATTACTCTCATGAATATAACAATTCTCAGTATAATAAAATGACCAATGGTGGGATATGTTCCAGTTTATTTTGGTTAACATTTGTTGTACAAATAGTTGTCTGCTCATCTTTACAGTATCCATTACCACCACATCTCTAACTACCCTCGATGAGATGTATAATAAAAATGACCAATGACATTTAATTGGTTAATACTATTCGTTCTACAAATAGTTGTCTGCTCATCTTTACAGGATCCCACCCCATCTCTAACTACCCTTGAACATTTATCTATTTTGACAGCTAACTGCTCTTTATCATATCTCATCAGACACAATATCACAACTCCTGCACTAACCAACCCTCCATATCTACATCTACTCAAATTAAGACTTCAATCAAATAAATATTGTATATACATCTAATTTAATTTACCAAAAAAACATCTGTACATATGCTTCCTAGAAAGTGGCACCCCTTAACTAGAAGCTCAATCCCTAAATTTGTTTATTTTTCTAATCATTTTGCTAATTGATGCATGCACCATCGATTGTCTAGCGCTCAAGGTGTCATTAACAACTTGTTTCTCTAATGTTGCAAACAAGTAGGTGATAACCATATCATATCTGTCATGATCCATGACTTAGCAACAGAAAAAACTAAGCTTTTGGCGACTAAGGAATATTGCCGGCCGAATGACCCTCCAACAGGAACAGAGACATGGCATCTACAACTTAAATGCCCCAAAAAGCAGCGTCCTAACTGAACAGGACCATAACAAGATATCCCCCAAAGAAAGGTACATGGTGCCTCTTCCTCCTGAGCTGACCGACTGATTATTCAGCATTTCAACATGTATGTTATGTGTTTGATGACATTGCGGTATAGTACGTTAACCGCGTTTAGTCGAGCCGACTTACGAACCCTGTTTCGCTATTTGATAAAAGGACATAAAAATAGATATTAGAACCAACCAACTCAAAAAATAGATATTAGAACCAACTAAAAATAAGATATTCGAAATTTAGAATAGGGCCATAGCCAAGAATAATGAACAATGTGGTTGGTCTGTGGTATGTGTTTTTATTGTTGGTATATGAATTGGGAATTGTGAGTTTGCTTTTTTTTTTCTATGACAGTTTACAAATATGAATATAGTGTTCTTTTTCTTGAACACGACAGTTGTATAGAGTGTTTTTTTTCTCGAACACACAACAGTTACATTTTAGCAACCCGAGAGTAGCATAAACGTGCACACGAAGAAAACAGAGGAAAAAGAGGAGTGGCGCAAAATGGCTACTAAGTAACTTTAGGGTGGTCAAAAGCTAACACCACTTAGACCAAATATAGTAACCTTGATGGAAACATCTGTGTTTTATGGACTACTATTAATCATGTTTTAGGATTAGTGATAAGGTGAGTGCGTTGCCATGCTGCAGTCACTTCAACGTAGAACATACTTCACACTTACCTCCATCCATCCGTACGTCTCTCTCTAGCCTTCTCTTTCCCTCTATCTCTCTCTAACCTCTTTTTTTTTTGCTCTCTCTCTCTCTCTCTCTACCCTTGTCTCTCTCTAGCATTCTCTTTCTTTCTGTACCCTATGTCCTACCTGAGTTTTTGCTGTTGGCGTAGGTAGTTTTCGTGTCCAGTGCCATGTCTGGGCCTTGCCCTTAGATTCTACAGCAAGAAGGCATGCATCCTAGCTTATGTTAGTACTGTTTATTATGGACTCACTTCCATCACAAATCACACATATAATTGTAAATTAATTAACTCTACTGACATGACAGCCCTCTCCACATCCTGTTTTTTATCCTTAAAATTCTTCATTTTCTCTCTCTCCTGTGGCTGTCCCCCCTCTCTCTCTTCAGCAACTTTTATTTATTTATTTAAGCTTCTCTCTGTAGCAAAGACTGGTATTAAGTTTCAGACCAAGGGGAAAGAAACATCTCTTGCCTCTCCTCTCCTCTCCCTCCTCATCTCCTTTGCTCCCCGGCCCATACCATAGGAGAGAAGTTAGAAGAGGATGGAGATGAGGCGGCCATGGACGCGCCTTGCCGTCTGATCAGCCACCGACATGAGACGTGCCTCCCGGCGGACGAGGTCAGCAACCGCAGGAGCAGCACATCCACGGCGCCGCCATGGTCCCAACCACTAGGAATCACCTGGCGCAGCACCATGAACCCAGCGGCAAGAACAGCAAACCGCCGCCGTCGTACTACTCCGGATACTACATCGCCTCCCAGCTGGAGGCTGCCTCGGCGACCGCTCACGGCGTCGACGCCCTCAAGCTGCAGCCGTCCAGGCTCCCTCGTCGGCTAGCCATGGCCGGCGACGACAACGACAACGCCGAGGAGGAGGCGGCGGCCGGCACGAGCTCCCGGGGCGGCGGAGGGGACTACGAGGACGGCGGCAACAAGGACTGGCTCCGGCTCGGTCTCGGTGCCGTGGCGTCGTCCTCGTCGACCACCACGTCCTCCTCCTCCGCTGGCGGCGACAACGACGGCGCCAGGGCTGCTCCGATGGAGCTGGACCTGCTCGCCGGCGGCGACGGTAGAGAAAGCTCGAGGGTGATGAGCCGGCCGCCGCTGTTCCCGCTGCCCATCAGGAGCTACCACCACCAGTACGGCCACGGCCGGTATCGGCCGACGACGGCCGCGAGCGGGTCCATGACGCCGGCGCCGCCGTTCTTGCAGTTCGCGCGGCCGCTGAGGAGCTGCTCCGCCGATCTCTTGAGAGTCGTCAGCCCACCGACGAGAACGGAGGCCGCCGGCTTGTGGCTAACTCTTCAGGCAGCTCCCAACCAGTAAGCATATTAATCTCTACATACACAACAACTCTACATATATGTACACATATTCAATTTGATTCTCTTCTGATTTTTTTGTTTTGAATTTCATCATATTCAATTAATTACTCATGGCAATGTCTATATCTAATTATATATGCACATCACGAATATGCATCTGATAACAATGCAAACCCCCTTGCATGCCCTTTTCGGAAGAACAAAACCCCCCCTGCATGCTGCATATATTATTTTTTATGACAAATTACATAGTTTTGCAAGTGCACATATGCCAACAAAGCTGCCTTAGATTGGATTTAATTTATATTTTTCAAGCTGCAGTGTGGAGCTCTAGTACTTAACTACTCTTCTTGCCATGCTCTTGCAGAGTTAGAGAGCCCATTTTGCCTCAGATACCAAAGAGCTACCTAAGAATCAGGTATAATTTGATTGCATTTTTTATTTCTTTTGCACTCCTCCGTAGAGTACAAATAATATTAATGTACAACAGTGTTATCGGTGCAGTATGCGTATGTATATGTAGCTCTCCTTGTTTAGTTAGTTTCTAGCTACAACGGCCTATGTAGAACGTAGCTAGCTAGTACTACTACCTATACCTTGCTAGTCTCAAAAGTTTCTAGGTAGTTCATCCGGCAGCTGGCTAGCTAATTAGCTATACATGTAGGATTTGTACCTATCGAATACAACTTTTGTTTTTTGTAATGATTTGGTATATATATGAATTGTTTAGTAAAAAACAATGACACATCAGTACGTGAATTGAAAGGTCATCCTTGCATTTTCATACACACATATATCTCAAAATGCATGCGTATATTATTTTCCACAGGGATACCAGCATGAAGGTGGAAGTGGTGCTGAAGTACTTGGCGGAGAAGCTAGGACTCTCACAATCTCATCAGGTACATCTCGAAATCGACCTTTAAATATTGCCAACTTTATGGCGGCATGGCTATATTTATATGCAATTTTAGGATTGCTGCATATAAACAATTTTATCCTCGGCAGATTGGTATATAACACCCACTTCTTTTTTTTTTACAAAAAACAAGCGTCTTTCATCTGTTCTGAATTGCTCTATGTGTCTTTCTCCATCACGTTAGTAACATCAAATTTAGCTGGGAAGCGCCAATCAAGTGATTAACTGCGAATAGTCGCGCGATTGTTGAATTTACACTGCAAGGTATAGAGAGCATTGGTTTCTTGTTGTGTGGCCGCATGTATGGTACACTATTGGCACTTGGAATAATCATGAAAGAAACACTATACCTAATTAAACGTACCACATAGCTAAGCTATGTCAGCATCGCATATATTGTTGGATATAGACAAAGCAATAGGTCAGGGGGCCACATCATATATGCATCAAGTTCTCTTAAACTTAAATAGTTCAAGATATATAGCTAGGGATTTAGTACAATTCACTTGAGTAACATTTCTTACATCTACAAAAAACTCTTCAGTACTACCCTGCAAAAAATAAAAAACTCGTCAGAACTAGAGTTAACTTAACAACAGAAACTCTATCTGTCTAGATGCATCGGTATAATCAACGGTGGGCAATTATCATAAAATTAAAGTCAATACGGATATAATAACTTTCGCCCTCTGCACCTAAATATGCACCGTCCAACATATTCTCACGGAAATTAATTAGCAACTAATGGAGCAGGTGCATAACTATCAGCATGCACGCATGCATGCTGCAAAATAAGTTATACAGTATCACGTCAGCATCTTGTACGAATTTATGGATCGATCATATAGCTTGATGCACGCAAGAATATTGAGTTGCTTATGCTGTTTTTCTGTTGATACATAATGAAGTAGCTAACACACGATGCATGAGAGGGCCGGCTGACTGCTGAGGCGTCGATGCATGCCATACTGTGTTTCGACATGGCCATCCCAACTCATCCGTTAAGAGTGCACCAGCTGCCAACTTCGTTTTCATCAGACTTAATACAGTTCGTGTATGTATATCATTGTCAATAATTAATCATCCGAACTATACTAATCACGGTCAACTTGATTGTCTGATCTCGACGTGCTCTGCTTAACTTCGACACGTTTTGTAGCATCCTTTGTGAATACAAAACTAATAATATTGCACATATTCAATAATATGATTGCGTATAGAAAGTTCACGACTGCAACCGTGGATGATTTGTTTTTTCTTATTTAGTACTGCACTAAGATAGTACTCCCTTGGATTGCTAAAACAAAGACGATCAATCATTTAATTGCACGGTCTCTTGATTTTATTTCAACATTAACACAACCGCTGATGCTTATATACACTCATCCCTATAAATGCACGCACGAAACGCCCTACTGCTATGAGCACTTCCAAGATACTGAGCCTGCACAACATCTTAAGATTGATAAAATCACCACAGACGCCTCATATTCGACGGGAACGTCTCCTCTAGCTGAACGAACATCGTCGGAAAGGCTGAAATAATTCCAAGAAAATGCGATCACCAATGCAAGTCTAGCTAGGACTTGAACTAATTAATTATACGGTCTCTTGTTGATATGAAACTCTGATCGTTACTTTCTGTATGGATAAGTACACGCATAGCATAGCAAATTATATCGCCAAACTAATTAATTCCATAAGTACAATAATATCATTGGCCTAACAAACCTCTACAAATCAATTATAGGTACATGCATACATATTTTTTCTTTTGAAAATGATCAGATCTATTATAAAAGTTCACCTAATTTATAAAGCATCTCAAACATAACAAAAATTACATCGAGATTCCGAGACCACCCAACGACTAGTACTGCCGCAAGAACAAGCCGCCAACGCGCCGCTGTCGCCGCTCCCCTATCAGATGACATGCATATGTTTTTCTGACAATATGTTTGGTGCAGTTTAAGTGTACTCATTATTAACCCATGCATAGCCCCGCAAAAAAAAACATGCATAGAACTCACTTCAAAACACACACACACACACACACACACACACACACACACACACACACACACACACACACACACACACATTAACTTTGTTGTTGGTGGTCTGCATGCTTACATTACATGCGTGGGTCACGCGCGAATAATACTGGCACATATCGTATAAAATTGGGTCATCTATTTTGAAATGGAGGGAGTATTTTTGTTTCTGCTTCATATATGTCCGTTCATCATCTCGTCGTCACGCATGCGTGCGTACATGTACTCCAGTTTTTCTGGTCATCGATCGGAGTTTGTTTGGACTGCGAGCACTCGTTCGTCCGTATATATGAAGTTACTCTGTGCACCACCCAGCCGAGTGACAGCTGGTATACGGTCGAGTACGTGGACGCCACACGTACGATACGGATCGGTACATTCGGATGAGAGAAGAAACGTGGTGGATTGATGAGTGTGCGACCGGCGTGGCCCGGCCGGTCGGTGGGTCGCTTTATGTACTGTAGTAGAGCACGTACGTAGCTAGGAGGTACGAGAGGTACGTGACATGGCCATCTGACGCCGGCCGGCCGGCCACTGGCGGCACGCGTGCGCGGGTAGGACCACTCGCTCGAGGTGCACGTACGTACCTGGTCGTACGGCCGGTAGCGACGGCCAGCGTGTAAGTACGCACGCGCACACACTCTTCTGGGTAAGTAGCTCATCTCTAGCACATGATTTTATTTCTCCCTGGCGTCGTACGCCAACTTGTAAATATGCATGGCAGTGCAAGAGATTCCACTCCATCTGATCAATAACAGTGCATGCATACACGCATAAGGTCTTGCGTGCGCAATCAATTTTTCGAAAACCTTTTAGGTTCACTCCAGTCCCTCCGTTCAGAAATAGTTGTCGGATAAATAAATAAAAAATAGATGTATCCAGAACCTAAATACGTAAGTCTAGATACATCTATTTCTCCGACAAGTATTTTCGGACTGAGCTATTTCTTTGACAAGTATTTTCAGACTGAGGAAGTACTCGATTTATTCCGCTTTTCATGGAAGGGAAGGCATGGAAGGAGTGTTGAGGAGGGGGAGAGGTTATGTACGTGGCTGCACAGCAAAGCCAACGTACGTACGTGAAAGCGATCGATATGCTAGGCTACAACCAATCCCAGAATCCCAGATTCATGGCGGTCGTTCTGTATGCGTGCGTGCACGCGCGTATGCATGCCATCATGCCCGCGTATGCTAGGCTAGGCGGATCGTAGACAAACGTGGCAACGTGCATGCACGTACACACGATTATGAGTCCCCGAGAACACACTATTTAACAATGTGTGATAGTTTTTAGCACAAATGTGGTACTAGGTTTTAGGGAGATAAAAAAAGTGATAGTCCTCACGGACACATACATGTATTGTGGCAGTTTTTGATTAAATACTCATTTGAAAGCACATGCATGTGTTACGCGTAACTTAATTTCTTCGTTGATAAAAGACATCTTATTGTTAATAATAAGTGCGTGATTAGGTCTCGGTTGACTAAAACTTAACTAAATTTTAGTCAAGTGACATAACATGTAAGAAAGAAGAAAAACTAAAAGGAAAATTTTGCACATATCTCCATCTAAGATCCAACACATATAGGATCTATTGATACTTGGTGAAATCTCGGTCAATTGAGACTTAGCAATCCCGTAATAATAATTCATAATGTAGCATCAAAAAGATACAAAATATTTCCTAAAAAGAGAGATAAAATAACATATTGAGGTGGTATCCGGACTCTACATACTAACTAAGATGCATATATCCATCACAATCTAACATAAAGGAAACAATAAAGTTGAATATAACCGAAACTATGCCTATGTCAGTGCGGGTGGAAGATCTATCCAAAGACTTCTTGATGAGACTGCATTAGATGATCTTTGTACTCGTGCTTCTGTATGAGCCTGCAGTCAGAGTATCACTGTTTGTCACTTACGAGGCGCCCTAAATGTCTTACGTGCGTGTGGTAATAGTAAGAAAACTACATTGAGTTTAAAATATGATAGTACATCCCGTCATGGCATCTGGCATTCTTAATGCATTAGTCATGTGCATCCCTCGTGCCAGCGACATCATTCCTTTTTTGAACTTTTTTTTTTTGAAACCAGGCACCGTTTTTTCTTTCTTTTTTTGCGCAGAAGACACCATTTCTTGTTGTTAGCCAGTGTGCAACATTGGATTAACCAGTGTATATGTCTGTTGTTCCCCGCACGCAGGTGGAGCTGACATGCCGAGGGCATCTCCTTCCTCCCTTCTTGCAGATGAGATACGTGAGGGACAGCATCTGGCGCGGCTCACCGGCGCCGAGCCAAGAGGAGGAGGCCGGGCTGCCATGTCGGCACTCACCGGCCACAACTGCCACTGACCATGTCATGATACTCTTTTACAGCATAAGTGTAGGGAACCACTAGTTAGCCGATCAACCAAATCCCTCCCTTGTGATTATAATTAATCAAACAAGTTATTTGATTCATTTTTCCTGGTACTTCCTGCTTGTCTCTAATCTGCCGCTGATCTCGCTAACTTATGCTTAATTGGTCCCAGAATAACCAACCAATTAGCCATGAATCGTTCCTATCTGTTAATCCCACTTTACTTTTGCAAACTTTTGGAGTGAAGCATATTTAGTGGAGTCATATGTTTGGTACGGTTGTAAGTAGTTTTCATTCTAAAGCATCATGTGTTCAAGTGTATGCTCGCACTTGCCAGTTTATGTCCACTAGCTGTGTGCATGTGTGTTGCTGCAATTAAGCGAGCATACACGGAGCATTACTGAGCTCAGTTTGGCATCTGATAAGGCGATCGAAGCAGCAATCACGCTTACAAATTGTACACATGCATCGAACCGTCCAATTCATTATCAAAGTTTGAGGTGCCATTGGCTTTGTTGTGTTCCTTTTTTTTTGCAAAATGTCAGCGCCAGACGCTCGCCATTTTGCCAGAATCTGTTTACTGAACTGAATTTGGACGAATTCGATCCTGTGGTGTGAATTTATGGACTAGTCCACTCCAATTTGCAAATTTGTGGACTAGACTGAACCTGGGGGTGCAACTTTATGGATCTCTTGTGCATTGACTATTCAAAAAGTTTAGGTTATGGTGAACTAGTGTAGCTAAGATGGTTAGATTCTTTGTGATGGAACTAGCCCACCAGGGTAAGTCCTGGTGCTTGCATTTTTCTAGATTTATTTTAGTCTTTCTAATGATGTTCGTTTAGTAGGAGGAGACGTTCTCATCGACTACGAGATGCGTATAATGACTTCGTAAATCTCAAGATGTGACGCTGGCTCAGTGTCTCAAAGGTGCTTATAGAGGTAGAGTGTGAGTGTATGTGTCTGTTGTGGACATCTAAGATTGTACTATGTTTAAAAAAAGTTTGGTTATGATGTTGTTGTTTTCTTGTTTGTATTATTCCTTTTTCAACGATGATGTGTATTTGTTGCTAACTCTCTTTGGAATTGTGGTGGACAATTTTTTGTGGTAACCTCTTATCGTGCGAGGCTTTCTCTTGTTGGACAGAACTCTGAAATACTAGATGATATCCCACTCGTTATTTTTTTTATTGGTGAAAATGATGATTCGCCGGAAGTATAAACCATCTCAAACATAATAAACATTGCATTGAGGACTGTGGACTGTCGAACCGCAACTGCGCTGTCACCGCTCCCATACCAGAGCCGTCCGCAGTCATTGCCGTTGAATTCTTGAATTTAAATACTGGATGATACCCCACACATTTGTTGCAAAAATGTATTGCCATATATTTCAGTAGATTTGGTTGTATGAAACTTGATATTGGAAGTAATAATATGAGAACTAAAAGTGAAAATACATAGTATGAATTATTCTGTTTGATTATACTATAGTTGCTTTTATTCTACAAACAAAATTACAAAAATTCTCGTGCATGTTCGCATGATGAGGTTGGTTTTCTCACATGCATAATTGCTTATTGAGGTGAGTCTTTTCTATGCATGTTGCATGATGAGGTGGTACGCTGGCATTTTTTAGACAAATAGGTTAATGCGGGCTAACTATTTTGATATAAAATATTTTAATATTATTGTGGTTTATACCTTCTATCTATCTTTTTGCGGGTCAATAGCCTGAATTTAATTTGAGCTATCCACTTAGGACCTGTACAAGATCTTTGGGCTTTCCCGGATGGTTCCACATATAAAGATGTCACGCAAAAGTATAGAGCCCTAACTCAGGGACGGTTAGGCCTTGTACAATGCAAGATGCTTAGAAGAGGTGAGTGGAGAAATAAATTAGACTTTCTTTAAGCACCGGTGCTTATTTGTACAAGGCAGACGCTTAATTAGGCGTTTTTCCTGTAGAAATAAGCACTGCCACTTCATAAAAATTTGGTTTATTTTCCTAAGCATCACCCTAAGCACCTAGCATTGTACAATGCCTTATGTGTAACCCGCATCGTTTTCTATCATAGGGTCGCCTTCAGGGAGCCGCTGCAGGGCCGGCCCCGCGAACCCGCCTACTGATGTCACCCATCTTTTTTTGTCACATTTTTCCTTATTTTTAAATAATCTACATATTACAAAATATATTTTATATAAAATTAAAAAAGTTAATAGTGCATTTGAAAATTGTTAAAGATGAATAGAAAAATGTTAGTCATGTGTACGAAAAATGCTTGTGACAATTAAGAAATTTCCACATGTTAAAGAAAATGTACGTGCGATTAAAAAAGTTTACATCATGTACAAAAAAAACTCGACTAATTCAAGAAAATCTTTTCGTACAATCAAAAAATGTGCGTACCATTTAAAAAAGTTTACAAGTTTAAAAAATGCTTCCCTGACTTTTTAAAAATAATTGTATACAATGTGAAAAAAATCTTTGCGTTCTGTAAAAAAATGTTTCATACCCTTAATGAACGTACATGACGTTTAATAGGAAAATTCTGCCGATATATAAAAATGTTCATGACAATAGAAAAAAATGCTTATATAACGTAATAAAAGTTTCCATAGGTTAAAAAATGTTTATTTGTATAAAAAATTACAACATGTATTTAGATAATTCTTATTCAAAACATGTATGATTGAAAATGTACATCATGTATTTGGAAAATGTCGAATCATAAGAATGTTTCACGTGTCCTCTAAAAATATACATTGCGTACTGAGAAAAAGAAAGACATCTGTGGAAATTGGAAAAAACCCAATAAAAACCGACAAACAAAGAAAAACAAAAGAACAAAGAAACCAAAGTATAACAAAAGAACGAAAAAAAAACAAAGGAAACCAAAGCAAAATGAAGAAAAATAGAAAAAGCAAATAAAACCGGGCCGTTGCAGGGACGGCCCAGTGAACACGCCTGCTTACGTCACGCATCTTTTTTCGTCACATTTTTGTTAATTTTTTGTATTTTTAAATATTCCTTGTATATATTACAAAAACTATTTTTGTTTAAAATTTAAAAATGTTAATCTAGCATTTGAAAAATGTTAAACATGAATAGAAATATGCTAGTCATGTGTACAAAAAATGCTTGTGACATTTAAGAAATTTCCACGTGTTTAAAAAATGTATGTTCCATTTAAAAAAGTTTACATAATGAACAAAAAATACTCAACTAATTCAATAAAATCTTTTTATATAGTAAAAAAATACGTACCATTTAAAAAAACTTCACAAATTTGAAAAATGTTTCCCTGATAATTTCAAAATAATTGTATACAATGTGATAAGAATCTTTGCGTTCTTAAAAAATAGGTTTCATACCATTAACGGGCGCACGTGACATTTTGTTGAAAAATTCTGTTGATATACAAAAATGTTTATGACAATTATACAAATGCTTATCTACCGTAGTAAAAATTTCCGTAGGTTAAAAATGTTTATTTCTATTAAAAAAGTACAACTATATTAGGAAAAGTGTCCAAAACATGTATTTTTTAAAATGCACATCATGTATTTGAAAATTTTCCTATCATAAAAATGTTTCACGTGTGCTCTAAAATTTTTAAATTGTATACTGAGAAAAAGAAAGGCATCTGTGAGAAAACCCAATAAAAACCAACAAACAAAGAAAAACAAAAGAAGGTGAAGAAAAGAAGAAAGAAACCAAAGTTTAACAAAAGAAAGAAACCCAGAACAGAAACAGTGAGAAAACTGAAGCAAAATGAAGAAACAAAGAAAAGGCAAATAAAACCGGTGAAGTGACAAATGAAACAAAAGAAACGAAGAAAAAAAACATAGTAAAACCGGGCCTTTTTTTAGGGGTGTAGCAAACCGACCTACAGCACGCGGCGTACAAAACCTCACTACTGGGCCGGCTCGCTAGACGTCGCCCGAAGACGATTTCAATTAGGATTCGGTATTTCCTAAAAAAAAAGACGCCGATAACTGCCACATGTGCGGGCGTTAAAAAATCTACCCACACGTTCTGTGTGGTGCCTAAAAGGACCAGCCTACATGTCTGTGTGTGGGCAAAACAATTAGCGCCCGCACGTCTTTTTTTTTCTCTCCCGGTCCCTTTTACGCGCGTGCGTGTGGGCGAAATAGATAACGTCCACATGCCCGGTACGTCAGGCCTCGCACCTCGTGGTCCCGCACGCCCCACGTGACACTTTATCGCGCGCCCCGCAGTTGCCATGGCCGGACCCTCGTCCATGTTTGTTTAAGTGCAATTGCCATGTCGCTGAACTACGGTTGCTATGTCGGACAACTACAGTTGCCATGTTTGCTCAACTGCAGTTGCCATCTCAGGTCAAAGTTCCAGACCATTTTTTTAAACAACTACATCTGTTGCCATGTGTGGTCTGGTCTACTGCAGTTGCCATGATTTCAAAACTTTAGGAATTGCCACCTACTAACACTAGGCATTTGCCATGTAGCGCTACAAAAAAAGGCATGGCAAAAAACATATTCGGGTAAAAGAGAGAGTTGCCATGTGCTCACAAGCACGCTAGGGCAGTTGCCATTTAAAAAGAAAGAGTTGCCATCTGCTTACGTGCACGCTAGGGCAGTTTGCCATGTACCATGCAAAACATATGGCAACTGACATGTTCGGATAAAAAAAAAAGAGTTGCCATCTGCTTGCAATCATACTAGGGCAGTTGCCATGTACACTGCAAAACGCATGGCAACTGGCAGCTTGGGTGTGGGAGAGGAGGCGGGTGTGTGGGCGAGATGGCAAACGCCGACACACCAGTCCTTGTGCGTGACTGAAAAACTGGTGTGTGGGCGAATTGCTAAACGCCCACACACCGGCCCCTCCGTGTGCTAAAATGAACGTGTGGGCGACCTCTCTCACACATCACACACGCGAGGTTGTACTACGTGATATACAAAATCAGCTAATTTGTGCCAAGATTCATGCAGAAGTTACTGAATGGACGGTGATGAAGACGTATGGACGAGTTGGCTAACACCCACATGTCTGGGCGTTAACATTTTTGGAAAAAAAAAACTTAGGGCTCCGTACGGGTGATATATTTCCTGAAAAAAAGGTACAGAGGCCTGCCTAACAGAACTCGATCTGGCTGGATGGCGACGACAGCCGCTGCGCCGGACCGGCTCTCCGAACTCCCTAACGACCTGCTCATCCACATCCTCTCCTTCGCCCCGGCACGTGAGGCCGCCAGCACCACCGCGCTCTCCCGGCGATGGCGCCGCCCGCTCTGGCTCGACATCGGCGCCGTCAACCTCGACTACCGTTCCTACGCCACCGGCGTCGGCGGCGGCGATACTCTCAGGCGTCGCATGCTGGACGACATGATAAACGCGAACCTCGCGTTCCTCGGCTCCCGCGGCCACGGCCCCAACAAGTTTACCTTAGTCGTGAGCTATGGCACCAGTTTCACCACGCGCGACGACGACACCTTGCACGCCGCGTGCAGCCCGGAAGACGCCGAGGAGGAGTTGGAGGAGGAGGAGGAGGAATCCGACGAGGAACAGTTGGAGGAGGAGGAGGAGGAGTCTGCGAGCCTCGATGAGGATGTGTGCATAGTGAAGGACCTCTCCGAGGCAGAGGAGTTCCGGCTCGAGTGGCTAGACTACGGGAGGTGCATGATCCCCTACTGCACGGGCTGGCTGCCGTTCCCCGCTCTCCGAGTCCTCGAGCTCACCGGCTACTCTCTCTAGCCCTGTCCGGACCTCACGTTCCCGTGCCTGGAGGCGATGCGGCTCCGGCGGTGCCGCACGGACTACGCGACGCTCCAGGACATGATCTCCGCCGCGCCCAAGCTCGCTGACGTCCGCCTTGAGGACGTGAGGTTCGTGAACTCGCAGCTCGAGTACCAGATCCGAATCCGATGCCCGGCGGCCACCGTCATCCTCATGGCCAACTGCAACTTCGGGTACCTCAACTTCGACGCATGCCGCGTCGAGCTCGACGCGCCGCGCCTCCGCCGCTTCTGCTACACCGTCGTTGCCTTCCTAGGCAGCTCCTTCTCCTTCGACTCGCCTATGACGCACCTGGAGGAGGTCCACCTGGCGTTGCACTCCCCGGCGGCGTGGCCACGGAGTCGCTCCATGCTCTATTCTATTTACCACGTGAGGGTTCTCAAGCTCACGGTCTACTCCATCATGTTTTGATTTTCGGTCGTAAAAAGTGGATTTCGGCCGAATTTCGGCCATCTCGGCCTGAGGCAAAAAATATATTTAAATCAAAATTGTTTAAATTTAGCAAATTTAAGTCAAAATGCAGTCAAAATTTGGTCAAATTTCAGCCGAAATTTTTAAAAATGGCCGAAATTCGGCCATCTCGACCTAGGGCGAAAAAAGCTCAAACCGAAAATCAAAACACACCATGGCCGACCTCGCCGTCGTCGCCGGCGCTATTTTTTTTAAAAAAAGAGGATGATCTCCGGCCTCTGCATCTGGGAGATGCATACGGCCATTTTATTGATTATTTACGAGGACCTTACAAAGTATTACAACAAAATGCCTGAATCCGCCATCTTGAAAACATATGCCACTACTCCTATCCATATGATGAAGGGGTGCTACCTGGGCCAAATACCCGGTCTACTCACCTAAGCCTATCATCAAAAGCCAGAAGCCCCAACCGAGCCACATACCGGGTCTGGGACATAAACTGGTCTGACGCACTCACATGTGTCGTCGCCGCCATCTTCCACAGGTCCGTCTTCAGAGCAGATATTCAGGCTTCTACCTTGTCAGGCCACGCCGCCATCGACGCCACCTTGACGCCAGACAACTACCTCCACCTGCGCGAGTCCATCACCGCGCATCGGGCGCCGAGTCTCCACTGCACCACGCCGCCGAGATCCGCCGTCATCAATGTGAAGGATGAAGTACCGCTCCACCAAAAAAGGCGCCCGCCGGTCCCTCGAATCCGTGTACGCCTCCAAGAATGACGCCCCCAAGGAGGAAACGACACCAACGCGCCGCCATCATCCGATCAACTGTCTAGGGTTTCCCCCGGAGGTAGCGGATAGAGGTCTAGAGCTTCTCCACGGTGATGCCTTAAAGAAGGTAATGATAGCACAGGGTGCCACCAACGCCGGTCTTGGCATCAAGCCTGCACAAAATTTTCACCCGGATCCGCTCGAAGAACCTTCATCACGTACTGTGTGCACGGATCGCCGCCGATCTGAACCGCCGCACATGGAGCAGGCCGCACCGGCAAGATCAGATCTATCCGGAGAGCACAACCCGCATGATGTCGACCCAACCACCAGGCCCTCCATGCCGCCACCGTTGATCTGAGGTCAGATGTTGTGTCGCCGCAGACCCGACCGCTGCCGCCGAACACCGCCACGTAGCCCGAGGCAGGACCGGCTGCCGCACCCCACCATCGTCGCCCTTGGCCGAGGCAGCCGCCGCGCCGCCAGGCCAGATCGGCCGTGCCACCCACGCCGCGGGGCTCCGCACCGCCCGCGCGGCGCAGGCAAGAGGGAAGGGAGGACGGATGGGAGCCCCCGGCGGCTAGGGTTTTAAATCCCGCCCGAGTCGCCCGAGCGGGGGCGACGCGGGGGGCCTCTCTCGTCGCCGGCGCTAGGTCGGTAACTTTCTACAAACTCGAGCGCCTCGAGATTGAAGAGCTGTGCGGGTGGTCTATCCAGAACCACGGCGTCGCCGCGGTGAGGGCCGTTGTGAGCCTGCTGCGTTGCTGCACCGTGGTGCGCGAGTTCCGGTTAAGTTCTGATGGCTGGAGTACCTCGAGGAAATGGCGGAGCCGGATCGGCTTGCCGCCATGTCGGACTTCTCCCTGTGCAGATCCCTCAACGCCGGTCACCACGACGCCGACGACGACGAAGGTTGCTGTTATGATTTGGGCCTTCATGGGCTTTGCTGCGGCTGCACGTTGGAGTGCCTCCGGAATTCGCTGAGGAAGGTGGTGGTGAAGTTCGACGCGGAGGAGCTGACCTGCTTCCAGGTTCGGCTCGTCAAGTTCCTGGCGGAGAACGCCATGGTTCTCGAGGAGTTCGTCGTCGACGGCGGTAAGGGGTACGACTCGAGCCGGATCCGCCGCAAGGTGGCGAGATGGCAGAAACGGAGACCGCCGTCATCTCCACTACCGCCGATCGAAGACTCCCGTTCCACAGTTGTCCGAGTTCCCGCCGCTCGGCAGTGCCCTTGATCCTGATCCAATTCCAGCCAAAACCGACGCCATGGCCTCGTCGTCCATTGTGCAGCAAGATGCAATTTTCTAGAAAAATAGAAATGTAGGCGCAAAGGTACACTGAAAACTGAACTATTCTGATTTAGACTTGAAGAAAATGTCAATCGACCTACAGGCATAGATGCGCATCGAGAATTTTCAGGTTCTTGGAAGAAAATGTCAACCCTCGAATGCGTTTGAATTTGTGAAAGCATGTGTAGCACCCAACATCGACCTACATAATACTCTCTATTCCATTTGCTATTACAAATTGAGATATCAACACGTCTTATATTTAGAAAGGAACGGGGGGAGTATGTTGTTCGAATTGGTCTTTTCCTCCCTTCATGCAGGTGAGAAGATATGTGAGGGGTCGCATCTCGTGGGGTTCACAGGCGCCAGTCGAAGAGGTGCCTGGGCAACCACTCTGACCATGTCATGGCCACAATGTGCAGAAAAATGATGTGTTTAAGGCACATCTAGATATACTCTAGTTATTACACATTTAAGTGAATGAATCAAGCATAAAAAAATAAAAAAAATATTCACACGAGTCTCAACATAAAATTAATGACATAGGACTTAGTGCACATCTAAATGTGCTTTAGTAAAACTGGTAGAAAAATTAGTCAGCCGGTCAACCAAACCCTTCCTGGCTCTCTGATTACAATGAATCAAATGATTCGTTTGATTTATTTCCTAAATCATTCAATTCCTTCTAAGCATTTCTTTTTGCATTTTTAAGCGTATCGCGCGGACAAATTGTAGACACGCATCAAACCATTCCACCATACAGGCAACGGCAAGACCCACGATGGGTACCCAGACTCCAATTCGAAGACGGCTGGATCACAGGGCCACAAGGGGCCGAGCGATCAATCTGCGGACATGGCTGCCGCTGTTCCGACGTCCAGTCTGGGTTTGGACACGGGGGGAGAGGCCACACACGGCCGGCGCGGCGTTCGGCGGTGGCAAGGTTGCCGCTTCCAGATCGCCAAGGGCGAGAAACCAATGATTCTACACTTACGGGCAAGATGACATGGAAATCACGTAAGGACTACTCTCCACCAATCTCTTTCTCCCCTTGATTTCCCGTGCGGGTCCCACCTCCTCATTATTTTCAATCAAGGTTTCACAGCTCAGTCCGTAACTTCAATCAGTAAGAATCTATTCGTAAGTGTAGCATTTCTCGCGAGAAACCCTAGCGAAGACACACTCCCTGCACAGTTGTATACTTAGTATTTCTTTTCTATGCATATAGTATTTTTTAGACATATACTTAAATTATTAAGCACTTCTGTTTATATTGTGGGGAAATATTACAATCAACCAACTTATTGCAGCCATACGCCAGTTCGCCTCCCTCGAGCGACACATACCCCCATGCCCTACCCACCACTCTCTACCTCTCTTGCAATCTTATCTTTCCACGCTCCACTTCGTCGCCTCCATCAAAATCCCACTCCGCCGTCTCCCCAAAATTTCTCGTCGCCACCACATAAGTTCACCGTGCCCTCTCTCCTTGGTAGCACCATGCCCACACAAGCTGCTGCAAAGACCTGGTCTGGGAGGGGACACACCATGGTGTTGGGGAACGTAGTAATTTCAAAAAATTTCCTACGCACACGCAAGATCATGGTGATGCACAGCAACGAGAGGGGAGAGTATTGTCTACGTACCAACGCAGACCGACTGCGGAAGCGATCACACAACGTAGAGGAAGTAGTCGTACGTCTTCTTCCCTATCCGACCGATCCAAGCACCGTTACTCCTGCACCTCCGAGTTCTTAGCACACGTTCAGCTCGATGACGATCCTCGGGCTCCGATCCAGCAAAGCGTCGAGGAAGAGTTCCGTCAGCACAACGGCGTGGTGACGATCTTGATGTACTACCGACGCAGGGCTTCGCCTAAGCACTACAACGGTATGATCGAGGTGGAATTTGGTGGCAGAGGGCACCGCACACGGCTAAGGAACGATCTCAAGGATCAACTTGTGTGTCTTGGGGTGTCCCCTGCCCCCGTATATAAAGGTTGAAGGGAGGGGGGCTGGCCGGCCAAAGAGAGGGAGGCGCAGGAGGAGTCCTACTCCTGACTCCCCCTCCAATCCTAGTCCAACTAGGAATCCTTTAAAGGGGAGAGAGAGAGAGGTGGCCGGCCCCTCTCCTAGTCCTAATAGGACTAGGGAGAGGGGGGGAGGCGCAGCCCTATGTGGGCTGCCCTCTCACCTTTCCACTAAGGCCCATGTTGGCCCATTTGGCTCCCGGGGGGTTCCGGTAACCCTCCCGGTAATCCGGTAAAATCCCGATTTCACCCGGAACACTTCCGATGTCCAAACATAGGCTTCCAATATATCAATCTTTATGTCTCGACCATTTCGAGACTCCTCGTCACGTCTGTGATCTCATCCGGGACTCCGAACAACCTTCGGTACATCAAAATGCATAAACTCATAATAACTGTCATCGTAACGTTAAGCGTGCGGACCCTACGGTTCGAGAACAATGTAGACATGACCGAGACACATCTCCGGTCAATAACCAATAGCGGGACCTGGATGCCCATATTGGCTCCTACATATTCTACGAAGATCTTTATCGGTCAGACCGCATAACAACATACGTTGTTCCCTTTGTCATCGGTATGTTACTTGCCCGAGATTCGATCGTCGGTATCCAATATCTAGTTCAATCTCGTTACTGGCAAGTCTCTTTACTCGTTCCGTAATACATCATCTCATAACTAACATCTTAGTTATTATGCTTGCAAGGCTTATGTGATGTGTATTACCGAGAGGGCCCAGAGATACCTCTCCGACAATCGGAGTGACAAACCCTAATCTCGAAATACGCCAACCCAACATCTACCATTGGAGACACCTGTAGTACTCCTTTATAATCACCCAGTTACGTTGTGACGTTTGGTAGTACCCAAAGTGTTCCTCCGGTAAATGGGAGTTGCATAATCTCATAGTTATAGGAACATGTATAAGTCATGAAGAAAGCAATAGCAACATACTAAACGATCGGGTGCTAAGCTAATGGAATGGGTCATGTCAATCAGATCATTCAACTAATGATGTGACCTCGTTAATCAAATAACAACTCTTTGTTCATGGTTAGGAAACATAACCATCTTTGATTAACGAGCTAGTCAAGTAGAGGCATACTAGTGACACTCTGTTGGTCTATGTATTCACACATGTATTATGTTTCCGGTTAATACAATTCTAGCATGAATAATAAACATTTATCATGATATAAGGAAATAAATAATAACTTTATTATTGCCTCTAGGGCATATTTCCTTCACATGGTGCTTCTTCCTTTCTTTTGCAATGGGCATGGTGTGCCTCTCCTACGAACCCGACTATGCTGACGGCAATCGTCGCTAGTGGCTTACGATGCTGAACACTAGGTTGTGTGCTGCGAGCGCTGCTGCGTCACATACGATGTTGCATAATGGCGAGTGCAATACAAACGATCTTGCAAACGTCGTGTCATGGCGACTGCAACAACGGCGATGTGCCTGCAACGACAATGATGCTACGCCACGACGACTACAACATTGATGATGTTGCATAACGACGAGCAAAGTATAGGCGACACTACAATGGCGTTGCGCTGTGACTGTGATCGCAACATCAATGATATTGCATAACGACCTTTTTTTGAGACACAGTTGCATAACGACGTGCACAAGACAATGTTGCGATGGCTTAATGCATTGGACGGCCCAAGCGCCAATGCCCTTCTACTTTGGGCCTTCTCTGGTGGTACACTTG
The DNA here is from genome assembly GCA_034509565.1 of Triticum monococcum. NCBI lineage: Eukaryota > Viridiplantae > Streptophyta > Magnoliopsida > Poales > Poaceae > Triticum > Triticum monococcum. The sequence goes on along the minus strand of CM067843.1, from coordinate 742,949,526 downwards.
TTGGGGAACGTAGTAATTTCAAAATTTTCCTACGCACACGCAAGATCATGGTGATGCATAGCAACGAGAGGGGAGAGTGTTGTCTACATACCAATGCAGACCGACTGCGGAAGCGATCACACAACGTAGAGGAAGTAGTCGTACGTCTTCTTCCCGATCCGACCGATCCAAGCACCGTTACTCCGGCACCTCCGAGTTCTTAGCACACGTACAGCTCGATGACGATCCCGGGCTCCGATCCAGCAAAGCTTCGGGGAGGAGTTCCGTCAGCACGACGGCGTGGTGATGATCTTGATGTACTACCGACGCAGGGCTTCGCCTAAGCACTACAACGGTATGATCGAGGTGGAATTTGGTGGCAGGGGGCACCGCACACGGCTAAGGAACGATCTCAAGGATCAACTTGTGTGTCTAGAGGTGCCCCCTGCCCCCGTATATAAAGGATGAAAGGGGGGAGGCTGGCCGGCCAAGCTAGGAGGCGCAGGAGGAGTCCTACTCCCCCCAATCCTATTCCTAATAGGATTCCCCAAAAGGGAAGAGAAGAGAGACGTGGCCGGCCCCTCTCCTAGTCCTAATAGGACTAGGGAGAGGGGGGGAGGCGCAGCCCTATGTGGGCTGCCTTCTCACCTTTCCACTAAGGCCCATGTTGGCCCATTTGGCTCCCGGGGGGTTTCGGTAACCCTCCCGGTAATCCGGTAAAATCCCGATTTCACCCGGAACACTTCCGATGTCCAAACATAGGCTTCCAATATATCAATCTTTATGTCTCAACCATTTCGAGACTCCTCGTCATGTCCGTGATCACATCCGGGACTCCGAACTACCTTCGGTACATCAAAATGCATAAACTCATAATAACTGTCATCGTAACGTTAAGCGTGCGGACCCTACGGTTCGAGAACAATGTAGACATGACCGAGACACGTCTCCGGTCAATAACCAATAGCGGGACCTGGATGCCCATATTGGCTCCTACATATTCTACGAAGATCTTTATCGGTCAGACTGCATAACAACATACGTTGTTCCCTTTGTCATCGGTATGTTACTTGCCCGAGATTCGATCGTCAGTATCCAATACCTAGTTCAATCTCGTTACTGGCAAGTCTCTTTACTCGTTCCGTAATACATCATCTCATAACTAACATCTTAGTTATTATGTTTGCAAGGCTTATGTGATGTGTATTACCGAGAGGGCCCAGAGATACCTCTCCGACAATCGGAGTGACAAACCCTAATCTCGAAATACGCCAACCCAACATCCACCATTGGAGACACCTGTAGTACTCCTTTATAATCACCCAGTTACGTTGTGACGTTTGGTAGTACCCAAAGTGTTCCTCCGGTAAACGGGAGTTGCATAATCTCATAGTTATAGGAACATGTATAAGTCATGAAGAAAGCAATAGCAACATACTAAACGATCGGGTGCTAAGCTAATGGAATGGGTCATGTCAATCAGATCATTCAACTAATTATGTGACCTCGTTAATCAAATAACAACTCTTTGTTCATGGTTAGGAAACATAACCATCTTTGATTAACGAGCTAGTCTAGTAGAGGCATACTAGTGACACTCTGTTTTGTCTATGTATTCACACATGTATTATGTTTCCGGTTAATACAATTCTAGCATGAATAATAAACACTTATCATGATTTTAAGGAAATAAATAATAACTTTATTATTGCCTCTAGGGCATATTTCCTTCAGTCTCCCACTTGCACTAGAGTCAATAATCTAGATTACACAGTAATGATTCTAACACCCATGGAGCTTTGGTGTTGATCATGTTTTGCTCGTGGAAGAGGCTTAGTCAACGGGTCTGCAACATTCAGATCCGTATGTATCTTGCAAATCTCTATGTCTCCCACCTGGACTAAATCCCGGATGGAGTTGAAGCGTCTCTTGATGTGTTTGGTCCTTTTGTGAAATCTGGATTCCTTTGCCAAAGCAATTGCACCAGTATTGTCACAAAAGATTTTCATTGTACCCGATGCACTAGGTATGACACCTAGATCGGATATGAACTCCTTCATCCAGACTCCTTCGTTTGCTGCTTCCGAAGCAGCTATGTACTCCGCTTCACATGTAGATCCCGCTACGACGCTTTGTTTAGAACTGCACCAACTGACAGCTCCACCGTTTAAAGTAAACACGTATCTGGTTTGCGATTTAGAATCGTCCGGATCAGTGTCAAAGCTTGCATCAACGTAACCTCTTACGGTGAGCTCTTTGTCACCTCCATATACGAGAAACATATCCCTAGTCCTTTTCAGGTATTTCAGGATGTTCTTGACCGCTGTCCAGTGATCCACTCCTGGATTACTTTGGTACCTCCCTGCTAAACTTATAGCAAGGCACACATCAGGTCTGGTACACAGCATTGCATACATGATAGAGCCTATGGCTGAAGCATAGGGAACATCTTTCATTTTCTCTCTATCTTCTGCAGTGGTCGGGCATTGAGTCTGACTCAACTTCATACCTTGTAACACAGGCAAGAACCCTTTCTTTGCTTGATCCATTTTGAACTTCTTCAAAATCTTGTCAAGGTATGTGCTTTGTGAAAGTCCAATTAAGCGTCTTGATCTATCTCTATAGATCTTTATGCCTAATATGTAAGCAGCTTCCCCAAGGTCTTTCATCGAATTTTTTATATTCAAGTATCCCTTTATGCTATCCAGAAATTCTATATCATTTCCAATCAGCAATATGTCATCCACATATAATATCAGAAATGCTACAGAGCTCTCACTCACTTTCTTGTAAATACAGGCTTCTCCAAAAGTCTGTATAAAGCCAAATGCTTTGATCACACTATCAAAGCGTTTATTCCAACTCCGAGATGCTTGCACCAGTCCATAAATGGATCGCTGGAGTTTGCATACTTTGTTAGCTCCCTTTGGATCGACAAAACCTTCTGGTTGCATCATATACAACTCTTCTTCCAGAAATCCATTCAGGAATGCAGTTTTGACATCCATCTGCCATATTTCATAATCATAAAATGCGGCAATTGCTAACATGATTCTGACGGATTTAAGCATCGCTACGGGTGAGAAGGTCTCATCGTAGTCAACCCCTTAAACTTGTCGAAAACCTTTTGCGACAAGTCGAGCTTTATAGACAGTAACATTACCGTCAGCGTCAGTCTTTTTCTTGAAGATCCATTTATTCTCAATTGCTTTTCGATCATCGGGCAAGTCAACCAAAGTCCATACTTTGTTCTCATACATGGATCCCATCTCAGATTTCATGGCCTCAAGCCACTTTCCGGAATCTGGGCTCACCATCGCTTCTTCATAGTTCATAGGTTCATCATGATCTAGTAGCATGACTTCCAGAATTGGATTACCGTACCACTCTGGTGCGGATCTTACTCTGGTTGATCTACGTGGTTCAGTAGTATCTTGTCCTGAAGTTTCATGATCATCATCATTAGCTTCCTCACTAATTGGTATAGGTGTCGCAGAAACAGTTTTCTGCGATGTACTATTTTCCAATAAGGGAGCAGGTACAGTTACCTCGTCAAGTTCTACTTTCCTCCCACTCACTTCTTTCGAGAGAAACTCCTTTTCTAGAAAGTTTCCGAACTTAGCAACAAAAGTCTTGCCTTCGGATCTGTGATAGAAGGTGTATCCAATAGTTTCCTTTGGATATCCTATGAAGACACATTTCTCCGATTTGGGTTCGAGCTTATCAGGTTGAAGCTTTTTCACATAAGCATCGCAGCCCCAAACTTTAAGAAACGACAACTTTGGTTTCTTGCCAAACCATAGTTCATAAGGCGTCGTCTCAACGGATTTTGATGGTGCCCTATTTAACGTGAATGCGGCCGTCTCTAAAGCATAACCCCAAAACGATAGCGGTAAATCAGTAAGAGACATCATAGATCGCACCATATCTAGTAAAGTACGATTATGACGTTCGGACACACCATTATGCTGTGGTGTTCCGGGTGGCGTGAGTTGCGAAACTATTCCACAATTTTTCAAATGTACACCAAACTCGTAACTCAAATATTCTCCTCCACGATCAGATCGTAGAAACTTTATTTTCTTGTTACGATGATTTTCAACTTCACTCTGAAATTCCTTGAACTTTTCAAATGTTTCAGACTTATGTTTCATTAAGTAGATATACCCATATCTGCTTAAATCATCTGTGAAGGTGAGAAAATAACGATATCCGCCACGAGCTTCAATATTCATCGGACCACATACATCGGTATGTATGATCTCCAATAAATCTGTTGCTCTCTCCATAGTACCGGAGAATGGTGTTTTAGTCATCTTGCCTATGAGGCACGGTTCGCAAGTACCAAGTGATTCATAATCAAGTGGTTCCAAAAGCCCATCAGTATGGAGTTTCTTCATGCGTTTTACACCGATATGACCTAAACGGCAGTGCCACAAATAAGTTGCACTATCATTATCAACTCTGCATCTTTTGGCTTCTACATTATGAATATGTGTATCATTACTATCGAGATTCAACAAGAATAGACCACTCTTCAAAGGTGCATGACCATAAAAGATATTACTCATATAAATAGAACAACCATTATTCTCTGATTTAAATGAATAACCGTCTCGCATTAAACAAGATCCAGATATAATGTTCATGCTCAACGCTGGCACCAAATAACAATTATTTAGGTCTAATATTAATCCCGAAGGTAGATGTAGAGGTAGCGTGCCGACCGTGATCACATCGACTTTGGAACCGTTTCCCACGCGCATCGTCACCTCGTCCTTTGCTAGCGTCCGCTTATTCTGTAGTCCCTGTTTCGAGTTGCAAATATTAGCAACAGAACCAATATCAAATACCCAGGTGCTACTGCGAGCTCTAGTAAGGTACACATCAATAACATGTATATCACATATACCTTTGTTCACCTTGCCATCCTTCTTATCCGCCAAATACTTGGGGCAGTTCCGCTTCCAGTGACCAGTCTGCTTGCAGTAGAAGCACTCAGTTTCAGGCTTAGGTCCAGACTTGGGTTTCTTCTCCTGAGCAGCAACTTGCTTGCTGTTCTTCTTGAAGTTCCCCTTCTTCTTCCCTTTGCCCTTTTTCTTGAAACTAGTGGTCTTGTTGACCATCAACACTTGATGCTCCTTCTTGATTTCTACGTCCGCAGCTTTCAGCATTGCGAAGAGCTCGGGAATAGTCTTGTTCATCCCTTGCATATTATAGTTCATCACGAAGCCCTTGTAGCTTGGTGGCAGTGATTGGAGAATTCTGTCAATGACGCAATCATCTGGAAGATTAACTCCCATCTGAATCAAGTGATTATTATACCCAGACATTTTAAGTATATGCTCACTGACAGAACTGTTCTCCTCCATCTTGCAGCTATAGAACTTATTGGAGACTTCATATCTCTCAATTCGGGCATTTTCTTGAAATATCAACTTCAACTCCTGGAACATCTCATATGCTCCATGACGTTCAAAATGCCGTTGAAGTCCCGATTCTAAGCCGTAAAGCATGGCACACTGAACTATCGAGTAGTCATCAGCTTTGCTCTGCCAGACGTTCATAACATCTGGCGTTGCTCCAGCAGCAGGCCTGGCACCCAGCGGTGCTTCCAGGACGTAATTCTTCTGTGCAGCAATGAGGATAATCCTCAAGTTACGGACCCAGTCCGTGTAATTGCTACCATCATCTTTCAACCTTGCTTTCTCAAGGAACGCATTAAAATTCAACGGAACAACAACACGAGCCATCTATCTACAATCAACATAAACAAGCAAGATACTATCAGGTACTAAGTTCATGATAAGTTTAAGTTCAGTTAATCAAATTACTTAGGAACTCCCACTTAGATAGACATCCCTCTAATCCTCTAAGTGATCACGTGATCCAAATCAACTAAACTATAACCGATCATCACGTGAGATGGAGTAGTTTTCAATGGTGAACATCGTTATGTTGATCATATCTACTATATGATTCACGCTCGACCTTTCGGTCTCCGTGTTCCGAGGCCATATCTGTATATGCTTGGCTCGTCAAGTATAACCTGAGTATTCTGCGTGTGCAACTGTTTTGCACCCGTTGCATTTGGACGTAGAGCTTATCACACCCGATCATCACGTGGTGTCTGGGCACGACGAACTTTGGCAACGGTGCATACTCAGGGAGAACACTTCTTGATAATTTAGTGAGAGATCATCTTATAATGCTACCGTCAATCAAAGCAAGATAAGATGCATAAAAGATAAACATCACATGCAATCAATATAAGTGATATGATATGGTCATCATCATCTTGTGCTTGTGATCTCAATCTCCGAAGCACTGTCATGATCACCATCGTCACCGGCGCGACACCTTGATCTCCATCGTAGCATCGTTGTCGTCTCGCCAATCTTATGCTTCCACGACTATCACTACCGCTTAGTAATAAAGTAAAGCATTACATCGCGATTGCATTGCATACAATAAAGCGACAACCATATGGCTCCTGCCAGTTGCCGATAACTTGGTTACAAAACATGATCATCTCATACAATAAAATCAGCATCATGCCTTGACCATATCACATCACAACATGCCCTGCAAAAACAAGTTAGACGTCCTCTACTTTGTTGTTGCAAGTTTTTTACGTGGCTGCTACGGGCTTAAGTAAGAACTCATCTCACCTACGCATCAAAACCACAACGATAGTTCGTCAAATAGACTCCGTTTTAACCTTCTCAAGGACCGGGCGTAGCCACACTCGGTTCAACTAAAGTTGGAGAGACAGTCGCCCGCAAGCCATCTATGTGCAAAGCACGTCGAGGGAACCGGTCTCGCGTAAGCGGACGCGTAAGGTTGGTCCGGGTCGTCTCGTCCAACAATACCGCCGAACCAAAGTATGACATGCTGGTAGGCAGTATGACTTGTATCGCCCACAACTCACTTGTGTTCTACTCGTGCAAATAACATCAAACCATAAAACCCCACCATCGTCGCCCTTGGCCGAGGCAGCCGCCGCGCCGCCAGGCCAGATCGGCCGTGCCACCCATGCCGCGGGGCTCCGCACCGCCCGCGCGGCGCAGGCAAGAGGGAAGGGAGGACGGATGGGAGCCCCCGGCGGCTAGGGTTTTAAATCCCGCCCGAGTCGCCCGAGCGGGGGCGACGCGGGGGGCCTCTCTCGTCGCCGGCGCTAGGTCGGTAACTTTCTACAAACTCGAGCGCCTCGAGATTGAAGAGCTGTGCGGGTGGTCTATCCAGAACCACGGCGTCGCCGCGGTGAGGGCCGTTGTGAGCCTGCTGCGTTGCTGCACCGTGGTGCGCGAGTTCCGGTTAAGTTCTGATGGCTGGAGTACCTCGAGGAAATGGCGGAGCCGGATCGGCTTGCCGCCATGTCGGACTTCTCCCTGTGCAGATCCCTCAACGCCGGTCACCACGACGCCGACGACGACGAAGGTTGCTGTTATGATTTGGGCCTTCATGGGCTTTGCTGCGGCTGCACGTTGGAGTGCCTCCGGAATTCGCTGAGGAAGGTGGTGGTGAAGTTCGACGCGGAGGAGCTGACCTGCTTCCAGGTTCGGCTCGTCAAGTTCCTGGCGGAGAACGCCATGGTTCTCGAGGAGTTCGTCGTCGACGGCGGTAAGGGGTACGACTCGAGCCGGATCCGCCGCAAGGTGGCGAGATGGCAGAAACGGAGACCGCCGTCATCTCCACTACCGCCGATCGAAGACTCCCGTTCCACAGTTGTCCGAGTTCCCGCCGCTCGGCAGTGCCCTTGATCCTGATCCAATTCCAGCCAAAACCGACGCCATGGCCTCGTCGTCCATTGTGCAGCAAGATGCAATTTTCTAGAAAAATAGAAATGTAGGCGCAAAGGTACACTGAAAACTGAACTATTCTGATTTAGACTTGAAGAAAATGTCAATCGACCTACAGGCATAGATGCGCATCGAGAATTTTCAGGTTCTTGGAAGAAAATGTCAACCCTCGAATGCGTTTGAATTTGTGAAAGCATGTGTAGCACCCAACATCGACCTACATAATACTCTCTATTCCATTTGCTATTACAAATTGAGATATCAACACGTCTTATATTTAGAAAGGAACGGGGGGAGTATGTTGTTCGAATTGGTCTTTTCCTCCCTTCATGCAGGTGAGAAGATATGTGAGGGGTCGCATCTCGTGGGGTTCACAGGCGCCAGTCGAAGAGGTGCCTGGGCAACCACTCTGACCATGTCATGGCCACAATGTGCAGAAAAATGATGTGTTTAAGGCACATCTAGATATACTCTAGTTATTACACATTTAAGTGAATGAATCAAGCATAAAAAAATAAAAAAAATATTCACACGAGTCTCAACATAAAATTAATGACATAGGACTTAGTGCACATCTAAATGTGCTTTAGTAAAACTGGTAGAAAAATTAGTCAGCCGGTCAACCAAACCCTTCCTGGCTCTCTGATTACAATGAATCAAATGATTCGTTTGATTTATTTCCTAAATCATTCAATTCCTTCTAAGCATTTCTTTTTGCATTTTTAAGCGTATCGCGCGGACAAATTGTAGACACGCATCAAACCATTCCACCATACAGGCAACGGCAAGACCCACGATGGGTACCCAGACTCCAATTCGAAGACGGCTGGATCACAGGGCCACAAGGGGCCGAGCGATCAATCTGCGGACACGGCTGCCGCTGTTCCGACGTCCAGTCTGGGTTTGGACACGGGGGGAGAGGCCACACACGGCCGGCGCGGCGTTCGGCGGTGGCGGTGGCAAGGTTGCCGCTTCCAGATCGCCAAGGGCGAGAAACCAATGATTCTACACTTACGGGCAAGATGACATGGAAATCACGTAAGGACTACTCTCCACCAATCTCTTTCTCCCCTTGATTTCCCGTGCGGGTCCCACCTCCTCATTATTTTCAATCAAGGTTTCACAGCTCAGTCCGTAACTTCAATCAGTAAGAATCTATTCGTAAGTGTAGCATTTCTCGCGAGAAACCCTAGCGAAGACACACTCCCTGCACAGTTGTATACTTAGTATTTCTTTTCTATGCATATAGTATTTTTTAGACATATACTTAAATTATTAAGCACTTCTGTTTATATTGTGGGGAAATATTACAATCAACCAACTTATTGCAGCCATACGCCAGTTCGCCTCCCTCGAGCGACACATACCCCCATGCCCTACCCACCACTCTCTACCTCTCCTGCAATCTTATCTTTCCACGCTCCACTTCGTCGCCTCCATCAGAATCCCACTCCGACGTCTCCCCAAAATTTCTCGTCGCCACCACATAAGTTCACCGTGCCCTCTCTCCTTGGTAGCACCATGCCCACACAAGCTGCTGCAAAGACCTGGTCTGGGAGGGGACACACCGTGGTGCTTCTTCCTTTCTTTTGCAATGGGCATGGTGTGCCTCTCCTACGAACCCGACTATGCTGACGGCAATCGTCGCTAATGGCTTACGATGCTGAACACTAGGTTGTGTGCTGCGGGCGCTGCTGCGTCACATACGATGTTGCATAATGGCGAGTGCAATACAAACGATGTTGCAAACGTCGTGTCATGGCGACTGCAACAACGGCGATGTGCCTGCAACGACAATGATGCTACGCCACGACGACTACAACATCGATGATGTTGCATAACGACGAGCTCAGTATAGGCGACACTGCAATGGCGTTGCGCTGTGACTGTGATCGCAACATCAATGATATTGCATAACGACCTTTTTTTGAGACACAGTTGCATAACGACGTGCACAAGACAATGTTGCGATGGCTTAATGCATTGGACGGCCCAAGCGCCAATGCCCTTCTACTTTGGGCCTTCTCTGGTGGTACACTAGTACGTCCACATAACGATGTCAAGCCCTAAAAAGAACGTATAACGATGTCACGCAAAGTACAGAGCCCTAACAGAACTCTCGATCCGGATGCATGGCGACCGCCGCCGCGCGGGACCGGTTCTCCGAGCTCCCCGACGACCTGCTCATCCACATACTCTCCTTCGCCCCGGTACGTGAGGCCGCCAGCACCACCGCGCTCTCCCGGCGATGGCGCCGCCCGCTCTGGCTCGACACCGGCGCCGTCAACGTCGACTACCGTTCCTATACCACCGGCGGCGGCGGCGGCGGCAGCGACCCTCTCTGGACTCGCGTGCTGGATGACATCACAAACGCGCGCCTTGGCTTGATCCGCTCCAGCGGCCGCGGCCCCAACAAGTTTACCCTCGTCATGCGCGACGACAGCATGCGCACGCGCGACTACGGCACCTTGCACGCCGCCAGCAGCCCGGAAGAAGACGAGGAGGAAGACTCCTCCAGCATCGATGACGAGGAGGACTCCTCCGGCATCGAGGACGAGGCGGACCCCGTCGGCACCGCGGAGGAGGAGAGCGCCGGCGGCGTCGTCGTGCCGGAGGAGTACGTCGCCGACGCCGAGGAGTTCCGGCTCGAGTGGCTAGACTACGGGCGCTGCACGTTCCCGTACTCCCTGCGCTCAGTACCCTTCGCCGCTCTCCGAGTCCTCGAGCTCACCGGCTACGCCCTCGAGCCCTTCTCGGACCGACGGCGGCCCCTCGCGTTCCCGTGCCTGGAGGCCATGCGGCTCCGGCGGTGCCGCACGAAGCTTGCCACGCTCCAGGACATAATCTCCGCCGCGCCCAAGCTCGCCGACATCCACCTTGAGTCCGTGAGATTCGTGGACACCCTGCCCAATTACAGCTACCGCGTCCGATGCCCGGCGGCCACCGTCCTCCTCATGGCCAACTGCGGCCTCGAGAACCTCTACTTTGCCGGCGTGTGCATTATCGAGGTCGACGCGCCCCACCTCCGCCGCTTAGGCTGCAGCGTCGTCACCTTCCAAGGCACCTCCTTCTCCTTCGAGTCGCCCATGACGCACCTGGAGGAGGTCCACCTGGTGTTGCACTCCCCGGCGGCAATACTGAGAAATCGTTGCATGCTCAATGTCGACTCCATGCGTCACGTGAGGGTTCTCAAGCTCACCGCCTACTCCATGGGCGACCTCGCCGATACTATGTCGTTTTATTTTCCCAACCTCGATCTGCTCGAGGTTGAAGAGCTCTGCGGGTGGTGTGTCCAGAACCACGGCGCCGTGGCGAGGGCCGTCGTGAGCCTGCTGTCGTGCTGCCCCGCGGTGCGCGAGGTCCGGCTGAAGTTCAGATGGCTGGAGTACCTCGAAGAAATCTCAGAACCGGATCAGATTGCCGCCATGTCGGACTTGGACGACGGGGACGAAGATTGTTGTGATGATTCGGACCTTCAAGGACTTTGCCGCAGATGCAGGTTGCCCTGCCTCCAGAATTCGTTAAGGAGGGTGGTGATAAAGTTCGACACGGAGAAGCTGACCTGCCTCCAGGTACGTCTCGTCAAGTTCCTGGCCAAGAACGCCATGGTTCTCGAGGAGTTCGTCATCGACGGCCAGAAGGGGTACGATTCGAGCCGCATCCACCGGAAGGTGGCGAGATGGCAGAAACAGAGACCGTCGCCGCAGTGGCGGAGCCAGGATTGGACCAAGCCCCGGGCCTAAAAAAAATCGCCGTGAGGAAAAAACTTAACGTCCATAAGGCTATAGCTTCTCAAAAGATATTCCATACAAAATATGGCTCAATTGCAAAAAAAAGTAGAATTTGCGAAATTGAGCACAGGCATCAGCAGAAATACCATGATTTTTACTCTCTTGAGTTGACATTGCGAGTGTGTTGCTTGAAGTCGAAGGTGGTCGTTCCATTTCTACGCCTGTTTCGGTTTGTGGTGTCGATTCAGTCTCCTCGGCCGTTTGATTCCCTCCATCTGAAATGATAGCTGTACACACCCCCATTGCAGACACCAGTGAAAAAAATCTCTTCATCTTATTTTACTACAATATAAAATAAAATTAGCAATTACATCAATTTGTGTTCAAAAATACCCTTGGTATAAGACTAGATACATGCACATGCACATTATCTCAGTGAAATTTAGTTCAGAGCAGATTATACACTGATACACACAGAGTCACATTTAACATTATAGAACAAGATATAAACTGAAAGCATCAGGAGAAACCGAAAAGCATCAAAGAAAAATACCAAGGTGCGGCAGTCAAGCAGCTAGCAGAGGATGGCGCGCCTCGCGGGAAAACACCGCAGAGGTGGGCGGTGACCGGAAGCAGGGGGGAAGTGGGGGGCGGAGACGGTTCGTGGACGACTCCACGGCGGCGGACAGCAGTGAGAAGAGGCGGCGGCGTGAGCGCTGTAGATTGATTACGTACAGGCGAACGGCGGCGCGGATTGAGCGTCTTATGTGCGTGCGTGCGTACGTGCGAGCTAGGCTTTGGGCGATCGAGTGGCTCTCGCTACGGGCGTCCGTGGCTTCGTGCTCGTGAGCCAGCCCATCAGTCTTTGGGCCTCCTTCGTTTGATTGGGCTGCACCCGGGGCCTGTAGAAACACTTGCTATAAATAGCCTGGTAAAATCTGCACGCCCCGGGCCTGGGCCCTGGGTGCCCGGGGCCCAGCTCCGCCCCTGCGTCGCCGTATCCACTACCACCGCGGAAGATTCCCATTCCACGGTTGTCCGAGTTCCCGCCGCTCGGCGGTGCCCTTGACCCTGATCCAATCCCAGCCAACACCGCCGCAGTGGCCTCGTCGATTGTGCAGCAAGATGTGCTTTTGTAGAAATAGAAATAGAAATACAAAAGTACTTCCTCCGTCCCATGATATAAAGCCGTTGTGCAAGTTGAACTCTTATATATTATGGGACAGAGGGAGTAGGTGCAAAGGTACACTGAAATTGAACTATTCGAGACTTGAAGAAAATGTCAAACAATCTAGAGGCATCTATATGGGCATCGAGAATTTTTAGGTTCTTGGAAGAGCTTCTACAAGCAATCCATTGCCCATAGGCATAGGGAAGAAAGGGGATTTTTGCTCTGTTCAAGAGAAACCCTGACAGCTATGTGTCTGTGGCCTGAATTATTTTTTCGCCTCAGTTGATTCCATGCACGCCGGCCTAACCTCCTGCATCCGTGGCGGCTACCGGAACCCTAACAACCCGACTCCCAGGCATACACTTTGGCTTGACATAGTACTCAAGACTTCTGAAAAGAGACGAGTTGCAACCAATCATCAAACAGTTTTGCTAAGTCAACTTTGTTATGTCTCAGTCGACGCTATATTTCTTTGATCTTGCATGGAGATTCATACATGATCTTTTATCTTGCATGGAGATTCATACATAATTTTTTTTCAAGTTTTTTTCTTCTTATATTATTATCACTTGACTAAGACTTGATTAAGCTTCAGTCGACTAAAACCTAGACACAGACCATCATCGAATATGCTTGAATTGTGAAAGCATGTGTAGCACCCAACATCGACCTGCATTGGTACATATAATATAATACTCCCTATATTCCAAAATATTTTGGTAGTTCAAAACATCCATCTTATACGTATTTAGGAACGGAAGGAGTACGTCTGTTGTTCGAATTGGTCTTCTCCCTTCCTGCAGGTGTGAAGATATGTCAGGGGTCGCATCCTGGTGGGGTTCACAGGCGCCAAGCGAAGAGGTGCCTGGGCCACCACTTTGACCATGCCATGGCCATGATGTGTAGGAAACATTAGTTGGCTGTTGAAAAAAAACCCTCCTGGCTCTCTGATTATAATGAATCAAACGAGTCGTTTGATTCATTTCCTACCTAGTATTAACGTATGCTTAATTACTCCCAGATTTAACCAATCAATTGACCACAAATCGTTCATCTCTCTATCAGCCTCTGTTTCAATTCCTTCTAAGCAATTTTCTTTGCATTTCTAAGCGTATCACGTGTACAAATTGTAGACACGCATCAAACCATTCCACCGTACAGGCAACGGCAAAAGACCCAGGATAAAAGTTGAGGTGATAGTGCCATACATTCAGAATGCCAACACTTCTGTCCTTCCCGACGCACTGACAAACTCAAAAGGACCCCTGTCCAAAATGCGGCGCATCATTCTGATGCAGCATGCCGTCTCTCATGGTACTTGTCAATGCAGCTCTTGCCAGCGACTCGAAGTAGATGATCCTGTGTTAATTCTAGTGTCCAAGAGGCATACTCAGCGTCCTCCCTTCTGCATCTTGAATCTAGACATGGGCCTTGAAGAAGAAGCGGAACTAGCAGGCTGCCAGATATGTTCAGGCAAGGAGTTTACAGGGATCAGATAAAACATAAATGCACACCACACAATGCCAATGGAAAGACTCAAAGGATGGAGCTTACTTTCTCACTATCATTACTCCTTGGTTGTTCGATCACTGAGAGACCTTCATCGTGTTCAACAATAGATCCCGTGAAAGCCTGGTGAAGGGCATAAACAGGGTGAAATGCAATTCAAAAAGGTGTATGTCACTATACATCAGAGTACGAGCAAATGACCTTTTGTCCACCTGGTAGTATCTGCCGATCGCGAGATGAAGAAACCTGCCAGGCAAGTAACTATAGTCAGCACTATTAATAGTAAATACATAAAAACAATAGAACACTACAAATGAAACATTAGATAAACAGCATCCCTAGGTCTTCAGAATGGTGCCTGATTTTACTTCACAGAGAACGACTACCTCGCTTCACAAAATTATGAACTTCTAGAAAGCACACAGTAACTTTAACTACTAATACATAAAGAAGAACTATTTAGATGGTGAGTTGTTGCAAAAACGACATCATTAAATATTTTATAAGAATATCTCCTAATTATCATGTGCTCAAATATGTATACAAGGAATAGTCAAAGTTGCATGTTTGAGACCGTGTCAGTATCCAAAATATAATATACTCGCGAAAGGAGAGTGCAATAGTTCTACACCTCTACTAGCCTAAGGTAAAAGGGCAAACACAAGGCCAGGTTAGCACAAAGTTTATGTTAAAAAATAGACTAAGAAGTTAACCGAGTGCGAAGATCTAAAGCACAGCCAGACAATCATGTCTACATATGACATATGCAGACTGGATTCATAATATCAGAAGTATTTTGGACATCAGTGACCAAAAAGACTGACAAATGTTGTGAGAACTGAGGACAGCTAGTACTCACATCCATGTTGCCTCATTATGTTTCTATAGAAGAACAGCGACCAAAAAATATGAAAAAAAAATTACATAGGCAAGGAATGATGAAAGTAATGTTGGAATAAATGGGCCATGGCCCAGTAAAATTTCAGATAATGTGAGAGAAGTCGAGGGGGTGGAGGGCACATTATTTCCAACAAAAATCCCTTCGAATGCATACCTTGGGTCCTGAAGAGTACCTTGATGAACTAACTATTTGCCCGTTCTCATCTTTAAAAGAAACAGCTGCAAGTAGGAAATTTAGGTCAAAGGCATATAAGCAGGGTAATTTTAAGAACTTCAAGCAAACACGTTGGTGCAAAAAGGAGTACCAACTCTTACACAAACAAGATGACAAAAAAAATCAGCAAAACAATTAGGTGTGTCACTGGGTAATCAAAATATCATGTACACATCCTGAATATGGTGTCCCACATGCCAGTATCACGACTAACCTTTTCTAAGCGAAGCCTGAACTTCAGAGTTTGTTATCTGCACATTAGATGAAACACACTGTTACTGTTACAGAAGCTAAGATAACCAATTTTGACTGCTAGCCATTCATTCAGGCACAAAGTAGAAGGTGTTGAAAAAGGAATAATGAGCTTACGGAGGTACTGCCTGATGGCGCAAGAGAAGAACCTTGTAGTGTTTCCTTCTCTCCTAGCTTCTTTAGTGCACTCTTCAGCTATTAGTTTGAACACCAACATATAAACACATTGGCCAAATTAATATTACACCAAATTATGCCACGCCAGCTAGACAAGCACAAAGATACCTGGGCATTTCCTTGACTCTGGCCATTACCACCACTTCCAGAAACTGAGGCACCAAAACTAACATTGTCATGCTCATTGCCATAACTTAATGTTTCCCCATTTTCCTCACCATCCTCACTTGTTCCAGCATCTTCATCGTCACCATCGTCGTCGTCATCATCACCTTCATCTTCGGAAGTACTTCCAGCTTCCTTTTCTAACATTTCAAGCTCATCAAACCTAGCCATCATCCGAGCATGTTCCTCATCTGATATGCCCCCAGAAGAACTTGAAGCCTCTGGGAAAGATACGTAGAAAGTCACGCTGAAGCAGAAGTTGTTACTTGGCAACAAATGTAAGTGCTAAAGGTTTGCCACTGCTTCATTTGAAGGCAGCAATCATCTCAGCACAACAAGATAGTCTTGACATAATGTCTGCAAAAATAAATATACTACAAAAAAAATATAATGCTCTCAGCCAAACAACACTCAATTGTAGAATGAGATATCAATAGGCCAACGTTCTGCAGGATTACTCTAGACCTTGTCAATTCAGGAATAATCAAGAAGTATAAGATGTCAATAAAAGTCAATTTGGATAGGGTAAATTTGAATCTGAACCCCAAGGACTCAAAAGTGGGATATGCATGTCAGTACAACATCATCATTACAGTTCAGCATACTAAGATGACAAAAAGAGCCAATACATACTGAAGATAAGAAGGATGCAGAATATCAGTAGCTAAATAAACAAAAGCTCCAAATGATTACCTGTTTTTGATGAAATTATCTCTGTGTCTTCTTCATCATATTCTTCCCTTATTTCAACAAGACCCTCCTGCGGGCATCAATATAATTAAGGATCCAGTTAGAAATAATTTTGCACAGAAGCAAAACCCACAATTAAACTATAGGCTGAAGACCAACATGAGAATAGTTATCGAATTTGTTAAGACAATAGAGTATAATACAATGAAAGATCAATCATATTGAGTAATTCAGTTCGGAGCCAAAAAGGTTATATTGCTGCACCTCAATGTAGTATGTATAGTAAGACCACACCCATTTTATATAGATGGATCTACACTAGTTTCCACG
Organism: Triticum monococcum; assembly: GCA_034509565.1. NCBI lineage: Eukaryota > Viridiplantae > Streptophyta > Magnoliopsida > Poales > Poaceae > Triticum > Triticum monococcum. The sequence continues at coordinate 742,932,606 of CM067843.1, read as the reverse complement.
GCGTAGATTAACAAACATGTTAGCAACAAGAAGCACCCAGCTTTCAATGCAACAAGGCTAAGATGTTATAGCTTAGTCTGCATGCTATATAAGTATCACAAGTGCAGAGTCCCCATGTCAGCATCAATCTACTGTAATTCAGCATCAATTTCCCTTTCCCCTTACCAGTGACCTCAACCAAATTGCTACTACAGTAACCTCTTAGCTGAACACTAGCATAGGAATACACTATTTCTGAAGATTTCACGAGAGCCAAGAGCCTTACCGAAGCCTCCGCAGCGGTGGACTCGAAGAACTTGGCCTCAGCCTCGAGGTCGGAGATGGTTGCCTTGATGGCCTCCATTTGAGCCTCCAACTCCATCCCCCTCCTGTGCAGTATCTCGGTCGTCTGCTTCGCGGACCTATCAGCGTAGTACCCATCCCCCAGAAGCACCTAAGGCACAACCCAAACAAAATTGTCAGCACACATGTTACAGTCGCAGGCAGCAAACCAAGCAGGCAGGTAGAAGCTCCAAGGCCAAAGAATCTGTGGAATGCCATACCAGGAGCTCATTGGTGTGGATCAAGCTCCCAGGGAAAAAGGCGGCGCCACCAAAGGGGACCTGCGAAACCAGACCAGGGGATCACTAAATTGGCTCGTGGGAAGTAGCTATGCTGCTAAATAGGATGACGAGAGGAGGTAGGGATGAGCGAGAGACCATGATTTGGTGGGAGAGCTCGTCGGGGAGGCGCTGGACGAGGTTGACGAGGGCGGCGTTGTCGGCGAAGAAGCCCTGGACGCGCGCGAGGTCGGCGCGGCGGTCGGCGATGGCCTGGGCCACGCGGGACACGGCTCTCCTCGTCTCCTCCGGCGAGAACGCGGAGGCCAGCGGCGTCGCCGTCCCCTTCTTCGCCGTTGCCATCGCCGCCGCTGTTGCGCTCTGCTCTGCTACCCACAACCAAGCCTAAACCCAGCGTCTGCGCCGAAGGAGGCGGAAGAGGAGGCCGGGCGTTGAGTGTTGACAGCGGAGAGCGTGTATGGCGCGGTGGCCGCCTGCGGCGGCGGCGGCGGCGGCGGGCCGTGAAGCTAGCTGGGTCGACCCACTAGTCCCGATGGGTCTTCGGTGACTCTGCCGCCTCCCGTGGCCCCAACCTGAAACCGGGGACGGCCCAGAATGCGCAAGTGGCCTTTAGTTTTTTGGGTCGGGCCGCTGAACCAATGGGTCTAGTAGGGGACATATCTTTGTCTCAAAAAAAAAGTAAGGGACGTGTCGGGTGCGGTTACCTTGTGGGCTATCTGGTTTGCTCAGAACTGCTAAAAGATGTGACATAGTTATGTCACATCTAAGTTGATATTCACTCTATTTGTGGTTTATTTTTTTGTTTTATTTTTTTCTTGTTGTTGTATTATATATTTGTGGGAGCTTAGATGTGACATCCTTAAAAATATCTAGATGTGAATTAGACAAACTGAAAAAAAAAAGTTTGCTTGGAGAAAGGCAATTCACTTGTCCGAATTTCACCGCTCAGGAAAAAATGTTCTGAATTTCAACGAAATCACTGGTTAAGGGTTATCCCTTGTAAATGCCACTCCTCATCTTGCCTGGTGCTGACAAATGGAGCACTAACAAAAAAAAGACAAGTGGCGCACCGCATGAGTTTTTTTCTTCTATAGATTCGTTTATATAAAATGATTTATCTTTTGAACCATGCGTACAAATACAAAACCGTTTTCATCATTGGATGCATCATGATCTTCAAAACTAGATCCCACGTTAAAAGGTTTTGATAAACTTTTTTCACAAAAAGTTCAGAAATTGGAAAAAAGATGAAAAAATGAAAGTAAGGCAATAAAAAAATCGAAAGAAAAATGCAACCCATAAGCACAGGATGTGTTTTTCCCTTTTTCGGGGAAGCAAAGTGTGCTTTTCCCTTTTTAAAGTTGTGCTTCGGGTAGAAACACGGGTCGTGCATCTCGTGGAAGCAAAAGTTGTGATTTTTTTCCTTTTTCCTGAGAAGCAGAGTTGTGCTTAAAAAAATCATGAAAACCTAATCTATATCTATACTACTATTAAACAATCAAATAAGAATTTCTTTAAGCACACCTCATAAAAGCATACACAGATCCAATACCACCGCACGATTAGGCCCACTAAAATCAATCTAATGGTTAGCCTTAACCTAAACCATTTTCTTTGTGCACTTAGCAATTTACATTGACTGGCCGTACTTCACCGTGGAGGAAAACATGAAACTCCACGTCTGAGCTATTAGGAAACTAATAATTACGGGTGCATCCTATTCTAGAAAACTAAATCAGAGTGAATCCATCCTATTAGAAAACTAATCTCAGACAAATCCATCCTATTAAAAACTTATCTCGGACGCATCCATCCTATTAGAAAGCTAATCACGAGCCGCCTGCCAAAATCGCGATTTTGAATCGGATCGGAGCTTTGATGGTAGGATCGCAAATCGTAGAATCTCCACTATCAGGATCGTAGAAACGTAGATTCTAAGAACTAAAATCGTAGAATCATAGGGGTTAGTTTGGATCGTAAATTCGTAGAATTGTATAACAGAATCGCGATTCTGACAACCTTGCCTGCCGCCATCATGGACGCTAGCCATGATGGGGGAAGCGCGAGGAGCTTCATCTTTCTCCGGGAACACACGTGCTATCGCCGCCATCGTCTTCTATTTGGAGGCTAGGCGCTCTTCTGCCGCTACTGCGACGACTCCATCCACGTCCAGGGCGTGCTCTCCGGCAACCATCGGCATCCGCGTTGACTTCAGCTCCGTTCGCAGCACCCATGCCGACAAAGTGTCTGTTCAGTGGATGCACGTGCATTACATATTAAATAAAAATCGTGGGGCTTCAAGCAATCTAGAATTATGGATTTGGGATTATCTTAGATTGCCGATTGCTGTATAGAAAATGTGTAATTATATATGGCACGTATCTATACTACTATTAAACAATCAAACAAGAACTTCTTTAAGCACACCCCATAAAGCGTACACAGATCCAATACCACCGCACGATTAGGCCCACTAAAATCAATCTAATGGTTAGCCTTAACCTAAACCATTTTCTGTGTGCACTTAGCAATTTACATTGACTGGCCGTACTCCACCGTGGAGGAAAATATAAAACTCCACGCTTGAGCAATTAGGAAACTAATTATCACGGGTGCATCCTATTCTAGGAAACTAAATCAGAGTGCATCCATCCTATTAGGACTAATCTCAGACAAATCCATCCTATTAAAAAACTTATCTCGGATGCATCTATCCTATTAGGAAGCTAATCGCGAGCCACCTGCCGCCATCATGCACGCTAGCCATGATGGGGGAAGCGCGAGGAGCTTCGTCTTTCTCCGGGAACATCTATATCTATACTACTATTAAACAATCAAACAAGAACTTCTTTAAGCACACCCCACAAAGCGTACACAGATCCAATACCACCGCACGATTAGGTCCACTAAAATCAATCTATCGGTTAGCCTTAACCTAAATCATTTTCTGTGTGCACTTAGCAATTTACATTGACTAACCGTACTCCACCGTGGAGGAAAATATGAAACTCCACGCCTGCACAATTAGGAAACTAATAATCACGGGTGCATCCTATTCTAGGAAACTAAATCAGAGTGCATCCATCCTATTAGGAAACTAATCTCAGACAAATCCATCATATTAAAAAACTTATCTCGGACGCATCCATCCTATTAGGAAGCTAATCGCGAGCCGCCTGCCGCCATCATGCACGCTAGCCACGATGGGGGAAGCACGAGGAGCTTCGTCTTTCTCCGGGAACACACGTGCTATCGCCGCCATCGTCTTCTGTTTGGAGGCCAGGCGCTCTTCTGCCGCTACTGCGATGACTCCATCCACATCTAGGGCATGCTCTCTGGCAATCATCGACATCCGCGTTGACTTCAGCTCCGTTCGCAGCACCCATGCCAACAAAGTGTCTGTTCAGTGGGTGCACGTGCATTACATATTAAATAAGAATCGTGGGCCTTCAATCAATCTAGAATTATAGATTTGGGATTATCTTAGGTTGCCGATTGCTGTACTGAAAATGTGTAATTATATATGACACGTACATAAGAATGCAGGAATCTTGTCTTATAAAGTAGGATCAAGAGGGATAGTGAAGAAGTCAACATGGAGAGTCTATTTCCCATGATTACTTCTCATGTTCATGTCGGCTTCCTTGGGCTTTACTTCGTACCACCGTATGCATTAAACTGGACCGTATCAAGAGGTAACACCATCCCCTTGATTAGAATTGCCTTATTTGTGCTATTTGATCAGTGTGTGTTTTACGTATGACGTTGCTTTATCTGGAATTAAGGTGGGTTGCACCTGCCTAGGCACTATCTCTAGGGATAGGTTGGAAATCAGAATATATGATTCATTCTTAGAGAAAACTTTACACGCGTCACTTTAACATAATTGCACAGCAATCCAGTAAATTATGTAAGATTCAGTAGGAGGTGTACTACTATTTCAGTTACATGATTCTATACATCTAAAACGGGTCACATGACTCCGTAACTATTGTTAGAGAATATCTCTTGTTGTTCTGTAAAGGTATGCAATCTCTACTGCGTTTCAATAAAGAGAATTTACCATACAGAAGGATCCAATGAAGAAACTAATCCGGCTGAGTTCCAATAAATAGATCCTTCAAAGGATCTGTCCTAATACAGCTGCCGTATATTGGTACAGAGAAATCATATAAACTGTAATCAGTCAGATTTTTTGTTTCATGACAGAGAAACCAAATACCTTTCGCTATTTTGGCATATATATTTATTCTTATATATTTGTGCAGTTTCGAATGATTCAACATATCTGCAGTCATCAAACTTGAAGACATGCTGTTTAAGGCCTTATTTGCACCGCCTCTCTTTCTTTGTCTGTGCGCCTCTTTCCTCCAATAATAATAATGAACAACTTTTTCGGATCAGGTATTACACTGTTACAAATGTATGCTGAAGCTACTCCTTACGACAAGGAAAAAGAGGATAAATGCTTTCTATCTTCACCAGTTTTATAGCATGTTCCAAATTGTTGGCTCTTTCTTATTTGAGGATTCATCATTTTTTTGTAATTTAGAAGCTGACCTGAAAGCTTGATAAGGTTAAGCTTGACAAATACTCTAGAATACTTTTCCTTCCATCTTTATTTTTCTTCATAACTCATTTCAGTTTCTATACGTACAAAGCGTCTTACATCATTGTAAGTTAGTATGGTTGCCAACGCATAAACACATAAAAAACCAGATAAATATTTTCTATCATGATAATTATTGGATTTCTTCTAGCCCTTTTACATTTCAATTAGTTCTTGTAAATCATCTTTATTTCATATAGAAGTCGTTGTAGTCACATATCATTTTCTATTTCCTATTATCCATAGTAGGTAGCTATATAATTTTGGCAGTCCACACAACCAAAAAATATATATAATTTGATTCAAATTAGTACAAATATATATTTTGCTATGCAGATTAGTAGAATAAAATAAGATTCAAGAATTAAGCATCTTGAACAATATAATTGCACCGTAAGGCAGTTTATACTTTTTTTTCCTGGCTACACTCGAAGAGAAGACTATACTACATGCATATATTACTGCATTAATAAATAATTGTTGATTTTATTTAAATGAAAATATTTTCCTGCTATTACTCTATGCAGCAACATAACCACTATTGTGTCTCGCTTTTGAAAATACAATTTGAGCGACATCAAACATTGTGTATCCATTTAATTTATATTTTTAAAAACGTTTATTTTTTTATATTATGTAAATTCATCTGTTTTACGTTTGAGACGTGCGTTGCACGTGCATGCTTACTAGTAAGGAAAGACGGGCAAAAGCCAAAAATCTAAAAAGGTGTGCAGCAAACGAGTTGTCCGTATTAAATGCCTTACTAAATATAGCATCGGGTGTAGATGCCTTAAGGCTTCTTCAATCTAACGCGAGGTATGCACATTTGACAATTCAAGACAGACCACTCAGATTTTGCCAAGCCCCATAGAGATAGATCCTACATTTAAAAGCACCAAGAACACAAGTTTGTTCTCCATTCATGTTTATGAATCTTATTATTTTTCTTTCTAGGGCATATTGCTCATCTCCTTAATACTGATTATTTTCATTTTTGTCTGAATTATATGCATGCCATGCATCCAACTTTAGTACTTCGGTTAGGCTAATATAAAGTAGTGAGTTTTGCTACATAATAATACAAAGAGGATACTGAATGAGGTGTATTGGAAACATACATTGTGTTGGCCATTCCATTGGAAACATTACCGTAAGAACCGCCCAATGTATTTTCCAACTTGTCAAATTCATGTGAATGGAGTAATTATTTTAGGGGGCTAACTACATTTTTGCATGTCATAATTGCATGCATTGCACCATACTTGAAGAACCACCACATAAAAGCCAACATCAGAGCCTCACTTACGAATGTACAAACAATTCAAATTATTTGTCCTTACAAGTCAAATTCTTTGTCCAGGTCCTTACTGTTCAAATTCTTTGTCCAGTTCTGGTATCTGGCTTCTAAAGAAGCTCAAGGGTCGACAATGCACCATCAATCAACTTACTTTCGATGATGATCAAGGCTCCCTAAATGTCTTTTTCGTATGCTCTTCAAGGCACAACATCACCCCCGATTCGTTCCGAAAATGTGCTTGTTGCCATTATTATGCACTTCATAATCGAGCAAGAACAGAGCTCTGCCTGCCCAACTGTATCATTTGATAATTCAAGGAAAGGTCGAGTCTTTACGAAAATGCTCAATTCCCCCTCAGTTTGAAATTGTAAGGTGTATTTTTTTTTAATTCAAACTTATCTAATTTTGACCAAGTTTATAGAGAAAAATATAAATGTCTACTATAGCAAATCAGTATCATTAGATTCATAATGATTATTTTTCCATGTTTGATTTATTTAGTAAATTGTAGGTGTAGGATGTATTTTGTTATATTTGATCTAACATACTACCTCTCTCTTAGTTTACAGGGCGTGCGCGTGCCCCTAGGTCATCAATTTGACCAACCTAATACAAGTTATATATTACAAAAAATATACCAATATAAACTTTAGATGTTTTATTTTCAAACCGTATAATTTTTGTGTTATATAGTTTATATTAAGGTGATAAAATTGGCAACCTAGGTATACGCGTAGGACTTGTAAACTGAAACGGATGTAGTAGAAAGCTTTAACTTTTGCAAAATTATTTCACCTTATATTTTGAAATAGAGGGAGTAATTGTTGGGACCAGATCCACGCGCCATCATCTGATCCAGCTCCGGCTACGGCCTTGGTCCTGGCTGAGCTGTCTTTTTATGTTGTGTTGCGTTTTTGGGCTTGTTGAGTTGTGCCCTCAGCAGAACCTTTGGACCTTTTTTGTGCGACTTGGGTGTGTGTGTTGAACTAGTCTTGTATGTGCTCTTGGCGGTTTGCTTTATTTATAAAGCGGGGCAAAAGCCTTTTTTGGTAAACCCATGCATGAGGTGTGACATTAATTTTGACCAATCTACCCATGGACGGGACCTCACTACCATGATTGGTAGACCAACCCACATAGAATTCCTGGAGACTAACATCTACACCAAGTTCATCTTGTGGTCTATCCCTGAACTTTTCTGATGACAATGCTCTTAGTTGGGATGCCATCAGGTTCCAAACCAAACCAAACTTGGGAACACTATTGACCGATAAATTAAGATAACTTTTGCATAAAGGTTTTGTCATAATTCGTCACCAAGATGGGTGGCACTGTATGAAGGTTTGCATAAAGGTTTTCTTGTAATTTTGCTAGCTTCTTCGATTTGATCGGTATGCATTGTTGATTTGTTCATTTTGATTTATAGCATTGTAAATGTTCACCTTTGCTGCCAGATTTCCATAATGGAACGTCGTCCGGTGTATTTGAAGGATGCCAATTTAGGTGGCCTAAACAACTAGTGAGCTTGTGTCAAAATAAGCATGGCATCTATTTGATTCTTTTAGGGGTCACTACATGGTGAAAGATGTTCACGCACACATCATTGTTGGGTTTTCTCATGTCATGTCATGCTTGGTCTGTAACTGAATCTTGAGAATGTTCTACGAGTGTGCAGTAAAACTTGTATCCTTGACATACAAATGCATTATTTATAGTGAAATCAATATCATTGTGCGTGCTTGAAAATTATGTCATAATTCTGTAAAATAGATGGCATCTTCTACCAAATAAATAAGTGGTAATGGTAAAAATAATAATATTTTGGATAGCCTCCATGTGTAGAAGGTTGGAGCGTTGAGATATTAGTAAGTATGCATTAGTTCTTCCCACGGAAAACCGGAATGAGAATAGTGAAATGAAATCCGGATTTCTTGATGTGTTTATATTTAAAACAATAAAAGTGCAAGATAGTAAAAAATGTCGTATGTCTTGATAAAAGTCTAAAGAAATATAGATAACAATGTCTGCACACCACCTATACACATATGGATGGGTACCACCGCTATCCTAACCATTCAATTACTGGTTTGTTTCAATAAAAAAATTTTAATTTGTCAATAACATATTATTGTGTTTGATAGTATGATCGGTGTTAGTTGATTGTCAAAATTTTAAAATGCTTGTTAGTTGAGACCACAATGTCCTTGATTATTGTCGCTCTACGAGTAACATCTTAATTTCTTTTAACAGCCCCTGACAACACATAAACATTCTGCTAGTTAGAGGAAGGTGGGGAGACGCTGGATGAGTGCCATGTTTGAGCACAGATGAGAACATATTCTGCGATCACGAATGAGTGCCTGTGTTGGGTGTTGAAATATTAGGCAAATTATAATTAATTCCAGTAAACAATTTATGACTAGAACAGAAAGTAGCATGCAACAATATAACATACTAGATGAATAGGAAAACATGCATAAAAGCATTGCTCATGTAACAACAACTGCAGATTGAGACATGAACGTATCACGACGGATGTACTATTTGTTATCTGCTATGGGAGCGATGTTGTTGATGACGATATTGGTGACTATCTGTTGCTGGCTGATAACCCACAAGTATAGGGGATCACAACAGTTTTCGAGGATAGAGTATTCAACCCAAATTTATTGATTTGACACAAGGGAAGCCAAAGAATATTCTCAAGTATTAGCAGCTGAGTTGTCAATTCAACCACACCTGGAAACTTAATATCTGCAGCAAAGTATTTAGTAGCAAAGTAATATGTTAGTAGTGGTAACGGTAACAAAAGTAACGGTAGCAAAAATAATGTTTTTGGTATTTTGTAGTGATTGTAACAATAGCAACGGAAAAGTAAATAAGCGAAGAGCAATATATGGAAAGCTCGTAGGCAATGGATCGGTGATAGAGAATTATGCCGGATGTGGTTCATCATGTAACAGTCATAACCTAGGGTGACACAGAACTAGCTCCAGTTCATCAATGTAATGTAGGCATGTATTCCAAATATAGTCATACGTGCTTATGGAAAAGAACTTGCATGACATCTTTTGTCCTACCCTCCCGTGGCAGCGGGGTCCTAGCGGAAACTAAGGGATATTAAGGCCTCCTTTTAATAGAGTACCAGACCAAAGCATTAACACATAGTGAATATATGAACTCCTCAAACTACGGTCATCACCGGGAGTGGTCCCGATTATTGTCACTTCGGGGTTGTCGGATCATAACACATAGTAGGTGACTATAGACTTGCAAGATAGGATCAAGAACTCACATATATTCATGAAAACATAATAGGTTCAGATCTGAAATCATGGCACTCGGGCCCTAGTGACAAGCATTAAGCATAGCAAAGTCATAGCAACATCAATCTCAGAACATAGTGGATACTAGGGATCAAACCCTAACAAAACTAACTCGATTACATGATAAATCTCATCCAACCCATCACCGTCCAGCAAGCCTACGATGGAATTTCTCACGCACGGCGGTGAGCATCATGAAATTGGTGATGGAGGATGGTTGATGATGACGATGGCGACGGATTCCCCTCTCCGGAGCCTCGAAAGGACTCCAGATCAGCCCTCCCGAGAGGTTTTAGGGCTTGGCGACGACTCCGTATCGTAAAACGCGATGAATCCTTCTTCTTTATTTTTTCTCCCCGAAAGCAAATATATAGAGTTGGAGTTGAGGTCGGAGGAGCTCCAGGGGGGCCACGAGGTAGGGGGCGCGTCCAGGGGGGCAGGCGCGCCCCCCACCCTCGTGGATAAGGTGTGAGCCCCCTGGTCTTCATCTTTTGTAAGGATTTTTTATTATTTCCAAAAAGACGTTCCGTGAAGTTTCAGGTCATTCCGAGAACTTTTGCTTATGCACATAAATAACACCGTGACAATTCTGCTGAAAACAGCGCCAGTCCGGGTTAGTTCCATTCAAATCATGCAAGTTAGAGTCCAAAACAATGGCAAAAGTGTTTGGAAAAGTAGATATGATGGAGATGTATCAAATCCCCCAAGGTTAAACCTTTGCTTGTCCTCAAGCAATTCAGTTGACAAACTGAAAGTGATAAAGAAAAACTTTTACAAACTCTGTTTGCTCTTGTTGTTGTAAATATGTAAAGCCAACATTCAAGTTTTCAGCAAAGATTATAAACTAACCATATTCACAATAACACTTAGGTCTCATGTTTACTCATATCAATGACATAATCAACTAGCGAGCAATAATAATAAATCTTGGATGACAACATTTTCTCAAAACATCATAATATGATATAATAAGATGGTATCTCGCTAGCCCTTTCTGAGACCGCAAAACATAAATGCAGAGCACCTTTAAAGATCAAGGACTGCCTAGACATTGTAATTCATGGTAAAAGAGATCCAGTCAAGTCATACTCAATGTAAACTAACAGTAATGAATGCAAATGACAGCGGTGCTCTCCAACTGGTGCTTTTTAATAAGAGGGTGATGACTCAACATGAAAGTAAATAGATAGGCCCTTCGCAGAGGGAAGCAGGGATTTGTAGAGATGCCAGAGCTCGGTTTTGAAATAGAGATGAATAATATTTTGAGCGGTATACTTTCATTGTCAACATAACAACCAAGAGATGGCGATATCTTCCATGCTACACACATTATAGGCGGTTCCCAAACAGAATGGTAAAGTTTATACTCCCCCTCCACCAACAAGCATCAATCCATGGCTTGCTCGAAACAACGAGTGCCTCCAACTAACAAGAGTCCCAGGGGGAGTTTTGTTTGCAATTATTTTGATTTAGTTTGCATAAAGCATGGGACTGGGCATCCCGTTGACCAACCATTTTCTCGTGAGTGAGGAGCGGAGTCCACTCCTCTTGAGAATAACCTGCCTAACATGGAAGATACGGACAACCCTAGTTGATACATGAGCTATTCGAGCATAAAAAATAGGATATTTATTTGAAGGTTTAGAGTTTGGCACATACAAATTTACTTAGAACGGCAGGTAGATACCATATATAGGTAGGTATGGTGGACTCATATGGCATAACTTTGGGGTTTATGGGATTGGATGCACAAGCAGTATTCCCGCTTAGTATAGGTGAAGGCTAGAAAAATACTAGGAAGCGACCAGCTAGAGAGCGATAACAGTCATGAACATGCATTAAAATTAATCAACACCGAATGCAAGCATGAGTAGGATATAATCCACCATGAACATAAATATCGTGAAGGCTATGTTGATTTTGTTTCAACTACATGCGTGAACATGTGCCAAGTCAAGTCACTTAAATCATTCAGAGGAGGATACCACCATATCATACCACATCACAACCATTTTAATAGCATGTTGGCACGCAAGGTAACCATTATAAGCTCCTAGCTAATCAAGCATGGCACAATAAACTATGATCTCTAGTTGTCGTTGCAAACATGTTTATTCATAATAGGCTGAATCAGGAACGATGAACTAATCATATTTACAAAAACAAGAGAGGTCGAGTTCATACCAGCTTTTCTCATCTCAGTTAATCCATCATATATCGTCATAATTGCCTTTCACTTGCATGATCGAACGATGTGGATAATAATAATAGTGCGCATGCATTGGACTAAGTTGGAATCTGCAAGCATTCAATAAACAGGAGAAGACAAGGCAGTATGGGCTCTTTTGTCAGATCAACAATAATGCATATAAGAGCCACTTCAACAATTTAATTATGGTCTTCTCCTATCGACCCCCAAAGAAAAGAAAAGAAATAAAACTATTTACATGGGAAAACTCCCAACAAGCAAAAGAAGAACGGGAAATCTTTTTGGGTTTTCTTAAGGTTTATTAAACACACAAGAAGAAAGCATAAAAAGGAAATAAACTAGCATGGATGATACAATAAAAAAGTATGAGCACCGACATCTAGCAATGAGTGTGTGAACATAAATATAATGTTGGTGAGAAATACGTACTCCCCCAAGCTTAGGCTTTCGGCCTAAGTTGGTTTATGGCCACGGCTGGCCTGACGGATATCCATAATAATAGGTTAGGTCATACTGCGATGCAGCAGTCATTGCACCGTGGGCTGCAACTTGGAGGCGAGCTATCTCAGCTCTCCTCTTATACTCTTCCGCCTCCTCTCTGGTTATAAAATATCTCCTTTTTGCCCAAAAGTCAAAGAAAGTAGAAGTAGGGAGAGCGGCGTGATAGGTGCGTCGTCTGTCAAAGATTAGTTGGTACTGGAGGAACTGATCGTTCCTCTCAACAAATTGATGATGAACCATAGCCTCATAATCCAAATAAGTAGGAGGCAACTCAATATCATCCTCATGTATGGTTATACCAAGAAAATTAGCTATGCAGGTTGCATAAATTTCACCAAAGAAATCTCCATTAAATCTATTAAGATGCAACCTACGTGCAATAATGACTCCCAAATTATAAGATTTATCTCCTAACACAGCACCCCTAAGAATACTGAGGTCAGGGACACACACGTGACATGCCTCATCTTTACCATTAATGCATCTACCTATGAAGAGAGCAAAATAATGTATAGCAGGAACGTGAATGCTCCCTATGGTAGCTTGTGTTATATCTCTAGATTCCCCCACAGTTATACTAGCAAGAAAATCTCTAAATTCATATTTGCGAGGTTCCCTACCACTACCCCATTGTGGAAGTTTGCAAGCGGTGGTAAAATCCTCTAAGTCCATCGTATAAGATTTTTCATAAAGATCAAACAGGACAGTTGGAGAATTGCGTGAAGATGAAAATTCAAACCTTCTCACAAAGGAACTAGTAAGATAGTGGTACTGGCGGCACTTTTCCTCTTCGAAGTTCACAAGATCAGCGTTACGCAAATATGCGTTAAATTCTTTCTTGATTTCCACTCGATCCATAAAGTCCTCTGAAGGCCATTCGTAGGGCCGCACTGGAGCGTCCCTTGGTGGCTCATCATCAGCATCACGCATTGCAAGCCTGGGTTCTTGTTTCCTTGAAGAGCCACCTTGGTACATTTTCCTAAACATATTTCTTCCTCTAATTTTTTTTGAAATTTTTAGTAACTTCAAATAAAAGTGAGCCAAGTGTCGTGGTTCTAATTCTGACAGTAGAATGGGGGTAGGAATGTAGATGCAAGATCTTAGCTATGGAGGAGTTGTACTCGGGAGTTTTACGAGTTCAGGCCCTTCTCGAAGGAAGTAACAGCCCTACGTCTCGAAGCCCGGAGGCGGTCGACTGGATTATATGTGTGTGTGTTATAGAAAGTGCGAACCCCTGTCCCTGAGGAGGGGGGTGGCTTATATAGAGTTCGCCAGCCCCTCCCGCCCTCAGTTACAAAGGGTTTAAGGTACATAAAGATGGAGACGCTACTGGTAACGCCTGCAATAAAGATACATAATGACCATTAAAGCCATGACTTAATTCCCGACCGTTGCAGAGTGGAGAGGCTCTAGATCTTCTGATAGTCGAGTGATTATCTATATGGTAGAGTGTCTTCAGGATTGTCGAGTGGAACATAACTTCATGGTCGAGTGGATGATGATTTTTCTTCGAATGCTCCTGGTACCTTTAGGTATGTCCTTGGGGAGGGTATCTTGAATAGATCCATGACCCTACCCTAGGTACATAGCTTCATCATTAGCCCCCGAATGGATCAGGGTTTGAGTGAGGAAGGAGTTGAGAACACTTCCGACTCATTTTTCGTGCTATGAGTATATCTTGCTCTGGATCAATGAACTGAGGGGATGACATCAACTTCTTTTTCAGTCGCCTTGGTCCATTCTTTGTTTTTGTCGAGTGAACTTTTACGGAAGAGTTCCGAATGATGATGCGGAGGATGTCTTCCGTCTGACAAGTTGTTTTGCTGTCCGCGGATTTCGCGGGATTCGAGTTTTGGGAAGCGCGCCGGACGGGCGAGGCCGTGGTAATCGAGATGGATTAGGTAGGTCTCCTCAATTCCCGCGCCACCTTTTTCGCCATGTATCGCACGCGCGACTGTTGCGGGATTTGATAAGATCGTCCGGGCCTACAAGTCAGTCACTCGGAAGCGACCTTATAAAAGGCACCGGATCGGGCTTTTGAACAGTGCGCCCTCATTCTCTTTCTTCTTCCTCAGATTTCTCCGCTACGCCCGCTTCCGCTCTTGGCGTCGTAGCCTCGCTCAGACTCGATCCGCCGCCATGGGAAAGGAGAAGACGGTGGCGTTGGAGCGCGCGAAGAAGGCGACCGCAAAGGCGAAAGGAAAGAGGACCAGCCGGGGTGGATCCTCGTCAAGGTCCGGCCTGCCGCCGGGCTGGATCCAGGGCGATTGGATCCGCTCGAGGATCAGCCAAGATGACCTTGACGACCTGGTTGAGGGGGGATTTATCCCCCATGAATCAGCGCAGCTCCCGGGGAACGAGACCGAGCCGCGGCCGCTGGAGGGTGAGTGCGTTCTCCTCGCTACTCATGTCGACTGCGGGTTCTCTTTGCCTCCCCATCCTTTCTTTCATGGTTTTTTGAACTTCTTTGGGGCTCAACTCCACCACTTCACTCCAAACACCATAGTGTATCTTGCTGCCTTTGTGTCGATGTGCGAAAATTTCTTGGGTTGTCGACCGCACTGGGGTCTCTTCAAGCACATATTCACATGCCGCTCCCAGTCGGTCAAGAAGGCCAACCCGAGTGATGAGAGGACGCACGTGATCCAGATGTGCTGCGGCCTTGGAATCCAAATGAGGAACAAGAGTACCTTCCCAGCCATGATCCTTCCTGACTCGGTCCGGGGCTGGCAGTCGACCTGGTTTTACTGTAAGGACCAGCCGGCCCTGGGTCAGTCGACTGGACTTCCCCCCTTTTCCTTGGCGCGAGTGGAGAAGCCCTCCTCCTTGAGGGTGATCCCAGAAGAGAAGGCGCAGGTGAAGGCGTTGGTCGAGCGGGTCGTCCAACTTGTCCGCGACGGGGTGACTGAATGGACCTGCTGGAGGTCTTTCTCAGTCGACGCATCCAACCACTCCAAGCCTGTGACCATCCGATGTGGATGTACTCGGGACTCGAGGACTCCACTCGGATCCACCCGGAGGATGTTAGTGAAGGTGGAGAAATGGCTGAGAGGAATCACCAGCAACAAAGATAATCCCCGGGGGTCTAGGAGGGTGATTCCATTCGACCATTCACGCCAGCCGGAACAGGTATGATTCTGCATTGTCAAGTATCTTCTCGATTCACTATGTAACACCTTGTTGACGATCGACTGTATTTCTTTCGTTCATTGTCTTTTCAGGCTCTCATTGATATGTACTCGATGCCCAATGGAGTGCAGGAGCAAGACGTCGAGGAAGGGGCGAGCGGGGGCGAGAGTGGCGAGCGGCACTCGAATGCAGAGGAGGACGAGGAGAGCGACGACTCGAGTGACGATGAAGAGGTCGACTCGCCTCCTCGCAGAGAGGGGAGGTCCAAGCACGCTCAAGACCCGGCGAGTGCCCCGGTCCTGGCGGCCGCACCGACTGGGCATTCTTCAAAGCGCCCTCGGATGTCTTCCCCAACACCGACTGAGAAGGTATCTAAACAGCTCAAGACTGTGCCGCCTCCTGCACCCAAAGCATCGAAAGCCACCTCCTCTAAACCACCGAAGGCTTTGCCCAGAATCAAAGTGACCATCCCCACCATCTCCGGGTAATCATCTGATCCGTTCTTTTGGTCGACTCGAGCAACAAAACATAACCGACTGAATGTTGACATTTGCAGTGCTGCTACATCTGGAACTTCTTCTTACCAAATATCGAGATGAGAAGATGGAGGACGCGGTTACCTCCAACCCAGGTAAAAACTCTTAGGATCTTGTTCTTGATTACTTGGTTGGTTAAATTCTAGTGATTCACTTGGGGTCGACTGATTTCTCTGCAGCTCCACCCAACGTCATCGATCTTCCAGATGATGATGAAGATGTGGCCCCTAGGCCCAAAAAAAACAAAAAGGTAGCAGCTGGCAAGACGTCTCAGCAGGGACCGACGACAACACCAACCGCCCGGCAATCTGAAGACGCAGGCGGGGCCACTGTAACTTTCGCTGTACCACTATCGAGTGAGCGCCCTGCACCGTCGATTGTACCGGCGTTCCCTTCAGTCGTCCAACCTCACGCTTCGGAGCTCCAAGCTGCCGCACCTGGGTCGTCTGCCCCCTTCTTTACCAACTACCACGTTCCGGAAAACCAGTCGGACGCAGTTGCGGAAGCCATCCGTCAGGCTAACGTGATGATGGAGTGGATGAAGACGGTGCATGAGAATAGCCAGGCTGCTTACGACGCCAGCGCTGCTCTCCGGGCCAATGTCTAGGTAAGTAAACCTTCGACTGACCTTGTTCTATTAGGATATGCTACCTGAAATATTTTCTTCCATACAATCTCTTATTGTTTGCGTCGAATCTGTACACCAACTGGGTGTTTTGTTGTCTTTGGTATTTGCGCTCTTCCACTCGGTCTGGGCGAGTAGGATCTGAACCGGTGGGGGCACGCTAAGTGCGCCCACTGGGTGTAGTCCCCGAGACCGCAGTCGACTGCGGGCAGTTGACTGGGGTCCGAGTTAGTTTTTTTTCTTTCTTTTCTTCCACTTGACCCGGGCGGACCGGTCGAATGAGATCTGAACCAGTGGGGGCACATCAAGTGCACCCACTGGGTGTAGTCCCCAAGACCACGGGCGACTGCTGGCGGTTGGCCGGGGTCTGAATAGTTCTTTTCTCTCCTTCTTTTTTTTACTTGACCTGGGTGGACCGGTCGAGTTGGGTCTGAATCAGTGGGGGCACACCAAGTGCACCCGCTGCGTGTAGTCCCCGAGACCGCAGTCAACTACGGGCAGTCGGCTGGGGTCTAAGTGAACTTTTAAGTTTTATTCACTCGGAAGTAAATAACCTTTGATCTTGTTGATTGACACGTCTTTTACCTCCTGCAGAAATCTTGTTCTCTCATTTCTAAGTTTGCCGAGTTTGAGGAGAAGCAGAGGCAACTTAACCTCGACTTGGAGTTAGCCCGACAAAAGTTGAAGAAAGCCGAAGATGAAGCTGCTAGTATGGAAGGTAGCTGCTTGTCGACTGTTCACGTTGATCATCTTTTAAGATATTTCTTTGATCTCTTGTTTGATCCGATTGCTTCTTTTGCAGAGAAAATGAGGCTGGCTCTGGAGAAGAAGGACTTGGACCTTGCAGCTGCACAGAAGGAAGCTCAAGACAAGACTACCCTTGCAGACCAGAAGCTGGCTTCGGTCGGAGTGTTGGAAGGGGAGGTGAACAAGCTGAAGTCCTGTCTTAGTGAGTCTAACCGAGAAGTAAGTCGTCTGAAGAAGGATAAGATTGCCCTGAATGAGAAGCTGGAGTCTGTGGTCCGCAAGAGAAATGACACGGAAGCCTATCTGAGAACTCTTGCTAAGAAGCTCTATCTTAGGCTGGAAGGTACTCCTTTTAATCCGACTGCTTTGCTGCTTGCAAGTTAATCATGTCCAGTCGACTCACTAACTCTTTGACTGTAGAATTCTGTCAAAACTTTGACGAGGAAACCGGAAGGATCGAGACTGGTCTAGACCCTATCGTTTCTCCGGTTTGCGACGAGACTGCCATGAACGTGCTTCGACTGGAATCCCGTGTCGCCAGCGTCACAAGTTATCTCGCACGCCTGAAGGTGGCAGTTTCACGGATCGACTCATCACTCTGGCCAGGGGCAATGCTTCAAAATGACCTGGAATCTCTGATGGCTCGGCTCAATGAGATTCCTGGTCGAGTGCAAGAATGGAAGAAGTCCTCTGCCCGGTGTGGTGCTGACGTTGCGTTGTCCTTGGTCAGAGTCCACTACAAGGAAGCTCGTGAAGACAAGCTGGCGGCGATCAAGGTCGCCAACACCAAAAGGCATGACTTCCAGTCCTTTATGGAGACTTTCATTGCTGCTGCCACTCGGATTGCAGATGGAATCAACTTGGACGAATTCGTCAAACCCGCCAGCCCTCCTCCTGCCGAGTGAACAAACTATGAGATTTAAACCTGTCTTAAATTTGCCTCAGAATGCCGAGTGGTTGTTGTAACCATTAAACTCCTTCGGGCTTGATGCTCGAATACTTTTGGTTTTTTGCTTGGAACTTTAGGATTTATCCGAACTGCTTTTGTGTATACTTGCGATTGCTTTTGGGATCTGCTCCGTTGTATTTGTGGCGTAGCTCGGAGAAGAGGGTTGCAGTCGACCTGCGCCTCGTCGTCCTTGCGGAGAAGGGTGGAGTGCATGTTGTATTTGTGGCGTAGCTCGGAGAAGAGGGTTGTCGTCGACCTGCGCCTCGTCGTCCTTGCGGACAAGGGTGGAGCGCACGTTGTATTTGTGGCGTAGCTCGGAGAGAAGAGGGCCGCGGTCGACCTGCACCTCGTCGTCCTTGCGGGTAGGGATCGAGCGTATGTTGTACTTCTGGTGCAGCTCTTAGGGAAAGGATTTTACAAACTTAGGCGAGTACTGGACTGCAGCTAAGCCCCCGAGTGGGAGGATTGCTCATCACTTGGTAGGATTTTACAAACTTAGGCGAGTACTGGACTGCAGCTAAGCCCCCGAGTGGGAGGATCGCTCACCACTCGGTAGGATTTTACAAACTTAGGCGAGTACTGGACTGCATCTAAGCTCCCGAGTGGGAGGATTTCTCACCACTCGATACGATTTTATGAACTTAGGCGAGTACTGGACTGCAGCTAAGCCCCCGAGTGGGAGGGTTTCTCTCCACTCGGTAGGATCTTTTAAAACTTAGGCGAGTACTGGACTGCAGCTAAGCCTCCGAGTGGGAGGATTGCTCACCACTCGGTAGGATTTTACAAACTTAGGCGAGTGCTCGACTGCAGCTAATCCCCCAAGTGGGAGGATTGCTCACCACTCGGTAGAATTTTACAAACTTAGGCGAGTACTGGACTGCAGCTAAGCCCCCGAGTGAGAGGATTGCTCACCACTCGGTAGGATTTTACAAACTTAGGCGAGTACTGGACTGCAGCTAAGCTCCCGAGTGGGAGGATTTCTCATCACTCGGTAGGATTTTATGAACTTAGGCGAGTACTGGACTGCAGCTAAGCCCCCGAGTGGGAGGGTTGCTCTCCACTCGGTAGGATCTTTTAAAACTTAGGCGCTGGAATGCAGCTAAGCCTCCGAGTGGGAGGCTGGCTCACCACTCAGTAGGATTTTTCAAACTTAGGCAAGTACTAGACTATAGCTAAGCCTCCTAGTGGGAGGCTGGCTCACCACTCGATAGGATTTTATAAACTTAGGCGAGTACTGGACTGCAGCTAAGCCCCCGAGTGGGAGGATGGCTCACCACTCAGTAGGATTTTATAAACGTAGGCGAGTACTGGACTGCAGCTAAGCCCCCGAGTGGGAGGCTGGCTCACCACTCGGTAGGATTTTGAAAACTTAGGCGAAACAGGTTCACAGCTAAGCCCCTGAGTGGGAGGCTGGCTCACCACTCGGTAGGTTGTTTTAAAACTTAGGCGAAACGGATTCACAACTTGTAACACC
This sequence comes from Triticum monococcum, assembly GCA_034509565.1. Lineage (NCBI taxonomy): Eukaryota > Viridiplantae > Streptophyta > Magnoliopsida > Poales > Poaceae > Triticum > Triticum monococcum. The sequence continues at coordinate 742,912,644 of CM067843.1, read as the reverse complement.
CCGGATATGATTTACCCAATATGTACTCCAACTCTTGCCGTTTCCGGTGTTAAGTTATTTTATTTTCCCGGGTTCAGGTCTTTGTCTCCGTGTGTTGTTGTCATTGTCATGCTTCTCATATCATGTCATCATGTGCATTGCATTTGCATACGTGGTTCATCTCATGCATCCGAGCATTTTCCCCGTTGTCCGTTTTGCATTCCGGCGCTTCGTTCTCCTCCGGTGGTCAATTCTACCTTTCTTTCGTGTGTGCGGATTAAACATTTCCGGATTGGACCGAGACTTGCCAAGCGGCCTTGGTTTACTACCGGTAGACCGCCTGTCAAGTTTCATACCATTTGGACTTTGTTTGATGCTCCAACGGTTAACCGAGGGACCGAAAAGGCCTCGTGTGTGTTGCAGCCCAACACCCCTCCAATTTGACCCAAAACCCACCAAAAGCTTCTCCATCATCTAGAGCGTTCGATCACGATCGCGTGGCCGAAAACCGCACCTCATTTGGAGCTTCCTAGCTCCTCCTACCTCTATAAATACCCCCTCCCCGAAATTCCGGATCCAAGCCACCCTAACCCTAGCCCCGCTCCTCATCTGCGCGCCGGACACGTCCGTCCACGCGCCGGACATCACCGCCGCCCACTCCCGTCATGCCACGTGGCCTCGTCCCCGCCGCCGCGACGAAGGCCCACCAGCCCGAAGCTGGACCTCGCCCCGCGCCAGCCGGGCCAGAGGACGCGCGCCGCCCGCGCCTTCCTTGAAGGAAATATGCCCTAGAGGCAATAATAAAGTTATTATTTATTTCCTTATATCATGATAAATGTTTATTATTCATGCTAGAATTGTATTAACCGGAAACATAATACATGTGTGAATACATAGACAAACTTAGTGTCACTAGTATGCCTCTACTTGACTAGCTCGTTAATCAAAGATGGTTATGTTTCCTAACCATGAACAAGGTCTTTTTATTTGATTAACAAGGTCACATCATTAGTTGAATGATCTGATTGACATGACCCATTTCATTAGCTTAGCACCCGATCGTTTAGTATGTTGCTGTCGCTATTCTTCATGACTTATACATGTTCCTATGACTATGAGATTATGCAACTCCCGTTTACCGGAGGAACACTTTGGGTACTACCAAACGTCACAACGTAACTGGGTGATTATAAAGGAGTACTACAGGTGTCTCCAAAGGTAGATGTTGGGTTGGCGTATTTCTAGATTAGGATTTGTCACTCCGATTATCGGAGAGGTATCTCTGGGCCCTCTCGGTAATGCACATCACATAAGCCTTGCAAGCATTGTGACTAATGAGTTAGTTGTGAGATGATGTATTACGGAACGAGTAAAGAGACTTGCCGGTAATGAGATTGAACTAGGTATTGGATACCGACGATCGAATCTCGGGCAAGTAACATACCGATGACAAAGGGAACAACGTATGTTGTTATGCGGTCTGACCGATAAAGATCTTCGTAGAATATGTAGGAGACAATATGGGCATCCAGGTCCCGCTATTGGTTATTGACCGGAGATGTGTCTCAGTCATGTCTACATTGTTCTCAAACCGTAGGGTCCGCACGCTTAACGTTACGATGACAGTTATTATGAGTTTATGCATTTTGATGTAACGAAGTTAGTTCGGAGTCCCGGATGTGATCACGGACATGACGAGGAGTCTCGAAATGGTCGAGACATAAAGATTGATATATTGGATGACTATATTCGGACATCGGAAGTGTTCCGGGTGATTTCGGAGAAAACCGGAGAGCCGGTGGGTTACCGGAACCCTACCGGGATAAGTTATGGGCCTTATGGGCTTTAGTGGAGAGAGAGAGAAGGGCTGCCAGAGGTGGGCTGCGCACCACCTCCTCCCTGGTCCGAATTGGACTAGGGGAGGGGGGCGGCGCCCCCCTTTCCTTCTCCCACTCCATCTCTTTCCCCCTCCTAGTAGGAGTCCTACTCCTACTAGGAGGAGGACTCCTCCTTGGCACGCCACACCTGGTCGGCCGGCCTGCTCCCCTTGCTCCTTTATATACGGGGGCAGGGGGCACCCCAAGACACACAAGTTGATCCACGTGATCGTTCCTTAGCCGTGTGCGGTGCCCCCTGCCACCATATTCCACCTCGATCATATCGTTGTAGTGCTTAGGCGAAGCCTTGCATCGGTAGAACATCAAGATCGTCATCACGCCGTCGTGCTGACGGAACTCGTCCCCGAAGCTTTGCTGGATCGGAGCCCGGGGATCGTCATCGAGCTGTACGTGTGCTAAGAACTCGGAGGTGCCGGAGTAACGGTGCTTGGATCGGTCGGATCGGGAAGAAGACGTATGACTACTTCCTCTACGTTGTGTCAACGCTTCCGTTGCGATCTACAAGGGTACGTAGATCAGACTCTCCCCCTCGTTGCTATGCATCACCATGATCTTGCGTGTGCATAGGAAAATTTTGAAATTACTACGTTCCCCAACAGTGGCATCCGAGCCTAGGTTTTATGGTTTGATGTTATATGCACGAGTAGAACACAAGTGAGTTGTGGGCGATACAAGTCATACTGCCTACCAGCATGTCATACTTTGGTTCAGCGGTATTGTTGGACGAGACGACCCAGACCAACCTTACGCGTACGCTTACGCGAGACCGGTTCCCTCGACGTGCTTTGCACATAGATGGCTTGCGGGCGACTGTCTCTCCAACTTTAGTTGAACCGAGTATGGCTATGCCCGGTCCTTGAGAAGGTTAAAACGGAGTCTATTTGACAAACTATCGTTGTGGTTTTGATGCGTAGGTAAGATTGGTTCTTGCTTAAGCCCGTAGCAGCCACGTAAAACTTGCAACAACAAAGTAGAGGACGTCTAACTTGTTTTTGCAGGGCATGTTGTGATGTGATATGGTCAAGACATGATGCTTAATTTTATTGTATGAGATGATCATGTTTTGTAACTGAGTTATCGGCAACTGGCAGGAGCCATATGGTTGTCGCTTTATTGTATGCAATGCAATCGCGATGTAATGCTTTACTTTATCACTAAACGGTAGCGATAGTCGTGGAAGCATAAGATTGGCGAGACGACAACGATGCTACGATGGAGATCAAGGTGTCGCGCCGGCGACGATGGTGATCATGACGGTGCTTCGGAGATGGAGATCACAAGCACAAGATGATGATGGCCATATCATATCACTTATATTGATTGCTTGTGATGTTTATCTTTTTATGCATCTTATGTTGCTTTGATTGACGGTAGCATTATAAGATGATCTCTCACTAAATTATCAAGAAGTGTTCTCCCTGAGTATGCACCGTTGCGAAAGTTCTTCGTGCTGAGACACCACGTGATGATCGGGTGTGATAGGCTCTATGTTCAAATACAACGGGTGCAAAACAGTTGCACACGCGGAATACTCAGGTTATACTTGACGAGCCAAGCATATACAGATATGGCCTTGGAACACGGAGACCGAAAGGTCGAGCGTGAATCATATAGTAGATATGATCAACATAATGATGTTCACCGATGAAACTACTCCATCTCACGTGATGATCGGACATGGTTTAGTTGATTTGGATCACGTGATCACTTAGAAGATTAGAGGGATGTCTATCTAAGTGGGAGTTCTTAAGTAATATGATTAATTGAACTTCAATTTTTCATGAACTTAGTACCTGATAGTATCTTTCTTGTTTATGTTGATTGTAGATAGATGGCTCGTGCTGTTGTTCCGTTGAATTTTAATGCGTTCCTTGAGAAAGCAAGGTTGAAAGATGATGGTAGCAATTACACGGACTGGGTCCGTAACTTGAGGATTATCCTCATTGCTGCACAGAAGAATTACGTCCTGGAAGCACCGCTGGGTGCCAGGCCTGCTGCTGGAGCAACACCAGATGTTATGAACGTCTGGCAGAGCAAAGCTGATGACTACTTGATAGTTCAGTGTGCCATGCTTTACAGCTTAGAATCGGGACTTCAACGACGTTTTGAACGTCATGGAACATATGAGATGTTTCAGGAGTTGAAGTTAATATTTCAAGCAAATGCCCGGATTGAGAGATATGAAGTCTCCAATAAGTTCTATAGCTGCAAGATGGAAGAGAACAGTTCTGTCAGTGAGCATATACTCAAAATGTCTGGGTATAATAATCACTTGATTCAATTGGGAGTTAATCTTCCAGATGATTGCGTCATTGACAGAATTCTCCAATCACTGCCACCAAGCTACAAGAGCTTCGTGATGAACTATAATATGCAAGGGATGAACAAGACTATTCCCGAGCTCTTCGCAATGCTGAAAGCTGCGGAGGTAGAAATAAAAAAGGAGCATCAAGTGTTGATGGTTAACAAAACCACTAGTTTCAAGAAAAAGGGCAAAGGGAAGAAGAAGGGGAACTTCAAGAAGAACGGCAAGCAAGTTGCTGCTCAGGAGAAGAAACCCAAGTCTGGACCTAAGCCTGAAACTGAGTGCTTCTACTGCAAGCAGACTGGTCACTGGAAGCGGAACTGCCCCAAGTATTTGGCGGATAAGAAGGATGGCAAGGTGAACAAAGGTATATGTGATATACATGTTATTGATGTGTACCTTACTAATGCTCGCAGTAGCACCTGGGTATTTGATACTGGTTCTGTTGCTAATATTTGCAACTCGAAACAGGGACTACGGATTAAGCGAAGATTGGCTAAGGACGAGGTGACGATGCACGTAGGAAACGGTTCCAAAGTCGATGTGATCGCGGTCGGCACGCTACCTCTACATCTACCTTCGGGATTAATATTAGACCTAAATAATTGTTATTTCGTGCCAGCGTTGAGCATGAACATTATATCTGGATCTTGTTTAATGCGAGACGGTTATTCTTTTAAATCAGAGAATAATGGGTGTTCTATTTATATGAGTAATATCTTTTATGGTCATGCACCCTTGAAGAGTGGTCTATTCTTGTTAAATCTCGATAGTAGTGATACACATATTCATAATGTAGAAGCCAAAAGATGCAGGGTTGATAATGATAGTGCAACTAATTTGTGGCACTGCCGTTTAGGTCATATCGGTGTAAAGCGCATGAAGAAACTCCATACTGATGGACTTTTGGAACCACTTGATTATGAATCACTTGGTACTTGCGAACCGTGCCTCATGGGCAAGATGACTAAAACACCGTTCTCCGGTACTATGGAGAGAGCAACAGATTTGTTGGAAGTCATACATACAGATGTATGCGGTCCGATGAATATTGAGGGTCGTGGCGGATATCGTTATTTTCTCACCTTCACAGATGATTTTAGCAGATATGGGTATATCTACTTAATGAAACATAAGTCTGAAACATTTGAAAAGTTCAAAGAATTTCAGAGTGAAGTTGAAAATCATCGTAACAAGAAAATAAAGTTTCTACGATCTGATCGTGGAGGAGAATATTTGAGTTACGAGTTTGGTGTACATTTGAAAAATTGTGGAATAGTTTCGCAACTCACGCCACCCGGAACACCACAGCGTAATGGTGTGTCTGAACGTCGTAATCGTACTTTACTAGATATGGTGCGATCTATGATGTCTCTTACTGATTTACCGCTATCGTTTTGGGGATACGCTCTAGAGACGGCCGCATTCACATTAAATAGGGCACCATCAAAATCCGTTGAGACGACGCCTTATGAACTATGGTTTGGCCAGAAACCAAAGTTGTCGTTTCTGAAAGTTTGGGGCTGCGATGCTTATGTGAAAAAGATTCAACCTGATAAGCTCGAAGCCAAATCGGAGAAATGTGTCTTCATAGGATATCCAAAAAAACTATTGGATACACCTTCTATCACAGATCCGAAGGCAAGACTTTTGTTGCTAAATTCGGAAACTTTCTTGAGAAGGAGTTTCTCTCGAAAGAAGTGGGTGGGAGGAAAGTAGAACTTGACGAGGTAACTGTACCCGCTCCCTTATTGGAAAGTAGTACATTACAGAAAACTGTTTCTGCAACACCTACACCAATAAGTGAGGAAGCTAATGATAATGATCATGAAACTTCAGAACAAGATACTACTGAACCTCGTAGATCAACCAAAGCAAGATCCACGCCAGAGTGGTACGGTAATCCAGTTCTGGAAGTCATGCTGCTAGATCATGATGAACCTACGAACTATGAAGAAGCGATGGTGAGCCCAGATTCCGCAAAGTGGCTTGAAGCCATGAAATCTGAGATGGGATCCATGTATGAGAACAAAGTATGGACTTTGGTTGACTTGCCCGATGATCGGCAAGCAATTGAGAATAAATGGATCTTCAAGAAAAAGACTAACGCTGATGGTAATGTTACTGTCTATAAAGCTCGACTTGTTGCAAAAGGTTTTCGACAAGTTCAAGGGGTTGACTACGATGAGACCTTCTCACCCGTAGCGATGCTTAAGTCTGTCCGAATCATGTTAGCAATTGCCACGTTTTATGATTATGAAATATGGCAGATGGATGTCAAAACTGCATTCCTGAATGGATTTCTGGAAGAAGAGTTGTATATGATGCAACCGGAAGGTTTTGTCGATCCAAAGGGAGCTAACAAAGTGTGAAAGCTCCAGCGATCCATTTATGGACTGGTGCAAGCATCTCGGAGTTGGAATAAACGCTTTGATAGTGTGATCAAAGCATTTGGTTTTATACAGACTTTTGGAGAAGCATGTATTTACAAGAAAGTGAGTGGGAGCTCTATAGCATTTCTGATATTATATGTGGATGACATATTGCTGATTGGAAATGATATAGAATTTCTGGATAGCATAAAGGGATACTTGAATAAGAGTTTTTCAATGAAAAGACCTCGGTGAAGCTGCTTACATATTGGGCATTAAGATCTATAGAGATAGTCGAGACGCTTAATTGGACTTTCACAAAGCACATACCTTGACAAAATTTTGAAAAAGTTCAAAATGGATCAAGCAAAGAAAGGGTTCTTGCCTGTGTTACAAGGTGTGAAGTTGAGTCAGACTCAATGCCCGACCACTGCAGAAGATAGAGAGAAAATGAAAGATGTTCCCTATGCTTCAGCCATAGGCTCTATCATGTATGCAATGCTGTGTACCAGACCTGATGTGTGCCTTGCTATAAGTTTAGCAGGGAGGTACCAAAGTAATCCAGGAATGGATCACTGGACAGCGGTCAAGAACATCTTGAAATACCTGAAAAGGACTAAGGATATGTTTCTCATATATGGAGGTGACAAAGAGCTCACCGTAAGAGGTTACGTTGATGCAGGCTTTGACACTGATCCGGACGATTCTAAATCGCAGACCGGATACGTGTTTACATTAAACGGTGGAGCTGCCAGTTGGTGCAGTTCTAAACAAAGCGTCGTAGCGGGATCTACATGTGAAGCGGAGTACATAGCTGCTTCGGAAGCAGCGAACGAAGGAGTCTGGATGAAGGAGTTCATATCCGATCTAGGTGTCATACCTAATGCATCGGGTCCAATGAAAATCTTTTGTGACAATACTGGTGCAATTGCCTTGGCAAAGGAATCCAGATTTCACAAGAGGACCAAGCACATCAAGAGACGCTTCAATTCCATCCGGGATCTAGTCCAGGTGGGAGACATAGAGATTTGCAAGATACATACGGATCTGAATGTTGCAGACCTGTTGACTAAGCCTCTTCCATGAGCAAAACATGATCAGCACCAAGGCTCCATGGGTGTTAGAATCATTACTATGTAATCTAGATTATTGACTCTAGTGCAAGTGGGAGACTGAAGGAAATATGCCCTAGAGGCAATAATAAAGTTATTATTTATTTCCTTATATCATGATAAATGTTTGTTATTCATGCTAGAATTGTATTAACCGGAAACATAATACATGTGTGAATACATAGACAAACTTAGTGTCACTAGTATGCCTCTACTTGACTAGCTCGTTAATCAAAGATGGTTATGTTTCCTAACCATGAACAAGGTCTTGTTATTTGATTAACGAGGTCACATCATTAGTTGAATAATCTGATTGACATGACCCATTTCATTAGCTTAGCACCCGATCATTTAGTATGTTGCTGTTGCTATTCTTCATGACTTATACATGTTCCTATGACTATGAGATTATGCAACTCCCGTTTACCGGAGGAACACTTTGGGTACTACCAAACGTCACAACGTAACTGGGTGATTATAAAGGAGTACTACAGGTGTCTCCAAAGGTAGATGTTGGGTTGGCGTATTTCGAGATTAGGATTTGTCACTCCGATTGTCGGAGAGGTATCTCTGGGCCCTCTCGGTAAAGCACATCACATAAGCCTTGCAAGCATTGTGACTAATGAGTTAGTTGCGAGATGATGTATTACGGAACGAGTAAAGAGACTTGCCGGTAACGAGATTGAACTAGGTATTGGATACCGACGATCGAATCTCGGGCAAGTAACATACCGATGACAAAGGGAACAATGTATGTTGTTATGCGGTCTGACCGATAAAGATCTTCGTAGAATATGTAGGAGCCAATATGGGCATACAGGTCCCGCTCTTGGTTATTGACCGGAGATGTGTCTCAGTCATGTCTACATTGTTCTCGAACCGTAGGGTCCGCACGCTTAACGTTACGATGACAGTTATTATGAGTTTATGCATTTTGATGTACCGAAGTTAGTTCGGAGTCCCGAATGTGATCACGGACATGACGAGGAGTCTCGAAATGGTCGAGACATAAAGATTGATATATTGGATGACTATATTCGGACATCGGAAGTGTTCCGAGTGATTTCGGAGAAAACCGGAGAACCGGAGGGTTACCGGAACCCTACCGGGAGAAGTTATGGGCCTTATGGGCTTTAGTGGAGAGAGAGAAGGGCTGCCAGAGGTGTGCCGCGCGCCACCTCCTCCCTGGTCTGAATTGGACTAGGGGAGGGGGGCGGCGCCCCCCTTTCCTTCTCCCACTCCACCTCTTTCCCCCTCCTAGTAGGAATCCTACTCCTACTAGGAGGAGGACTCCTCCTTGGCGCGCCACACCTGGCCGGCCGGCCTCGTCCCCTTGCTCCTTTATATACGGGGGAAGGGGGCACCCCAAGACACACACGTTGATCCACGTGATCGTTCCTTAGCCGTGTGCGGTGCCCCCTACCACCATATTCCACCTCGATCATATCGTTGTAGTGCTTAGGCGAAACCCTACGTCGGTAGAACATCAAGATCGTCATCACGCCGTCGTGCTGATGGAACTCCTCCCCGAAACTTTGCTGGATCGGAGCCCGGGGATCGTCATCGAGCTGTACGTGTGCTAAGAACTCGGAGGTGCTGGAGTAACGGTGCTTGGATCGGTCGGATCGGGAAGAAGACGTACGACTACTTCCTCTACGTTGTGTCAACGCTTCCGTTGCGATCTACAAGGGTACGTAGATCAGACTCTTCCCCTCGTTGCTATGCATCACCATGATCTTGCGTGTGCGTAGGAAAATTTTGAAATTACTACGTTCCCCAACATTCCTCCCTCGCCGTGCCGCCCTCCTCGTCCTCGTCGGCGCCGGCCACCGCCGCCCCGCTCTGCCACGCTCCTCACCGGACGCCGCCGCCGCAGATCATCGCCGCCCGTGCCACCACGTCGCCTCGCCGCCGGGAGCAACTCCAGCGAGCTCCGCCGACCTCCTGCACCGCCTCAGCTCCCTACTCCTTCCTCCGGCCACCTCGGTTTCTTCTCCGGCGAACTCACCTCCAATTCCGGCGAACTTCGGGAGACGTGCCAGATCTGAGATCTAAAACTCGGGTTGACTTTTTGCCCGAAACCCTAGTTCATAATGCCCTGTTCATCGTGCTATAACTTTGCATCCGTAACTCCGTTTTGGGCATATAGCATATCAAAATGTTCGTCTCAGAGAGTACATCATTTCATTCCATTGCATCATTTTCATTTGAGTTCATCTTGATGCCCGAAATGCTGTTAGAAGAGTGCTACTTGAGATATTTGTCAGATCTGCTGCTCCATTTAGATATTTGTCATTTTTGCCATGATTATTGTGTGCATTATATTCCCATGAGTTCTACATATGTTTTGTCAAGGGTTTTGCCATCTTTCCAGAGGCGCAACCCATGTATTTTTGTGATGTGTGTGGTGACTAGCACAAGCTTGCAAAGTGAGGCACTTGGTAATGCTGATTTCAGGGACTTAGCATTCCCACTAAGTCCTTGAGCTGTTTATCTCATATGGCCATATGTTCATGTTGTTTCCTAGCGATCCGTGCCTCTTTTGAGGATGATCAGTAATGATGTTTTGTTAATCTTGTAGTGCTCTATCCATCCATGTCTTTGTTTGCAATTATGGAGCACCCTAGTTTGAGTCAATCGAGCTCTACTTTTGCTACTTCGTGAATCTGGGTAGATTGTCTACTTGTTAGCAATTTTGCCGAGGATGCTGTAGTTGATCCGTGCATGCTATGTTATTGTTCTTGCCATGTCTAGCTTGCATTTTGTGTATTCTTAATGGGTGTATGCTTAGATTGTCATGACTTGCTCCGTAGTGAGTGCATCGAGCTCGTAAACATGCCTACTTGATATCTGTTTTCAGCATGTGCCAGTTTTCACTAAGTCTGAAAACTAATTATGTTTTTGCCATGTTCACATGCTTGCAAATGTATTTTCTGATCCCTTTTGGCTCAAGGTCACTAAGGGACTTTTGTTAAGATCTTTGAGTAGCTCCATGCCATGCTTTACTTTGTCATGTTCAGGTCCTGTAGCATGTAGTTTTGTTGCTCCGAAGAGTGCTATCTGATCTGAAATTCCAGACAAGTGTTAATTTCACTAAGTCTGAAATCTGTTTGCCAATTGCATTTTTGCCATGCTTGTTTGAACCTGTTAATGGATGAATTGGCCGTAGCTCAGTGCTAGACTTTTGTTAAACATCTTGAACGCATCCCTGCCATGTGTTTTGATGCCATGTTTGGGTGCTGTAGCATGTTCATCTCATTGCATTTAGATGGCTACTTGCTGTAAATCGCAGAGCGGTGTCATATTTGAATCGCTTGCCATTTCCAAACTGTAACTCCGATTCCGGTGATCTTTATATCGTTTTCAAGCGATTTCATCTCATCTTTCCAGTGGCATACTTGGTTTTCCAAGTTGAGGCCAGTTTCATGAATTCCTTGTCAAATCTTGCATATGCATCACATATCGCATCCCGCATAGCATACCATGTTTGCATCATATTGTTTGATCCTTGCACGTGGTTGATTGTGTCCTTGCTGCTTGTTTGTCTTGTTTGGGTAGAGCCGGGAGACGAGTTCGCTAAAGAGGAGCCCGTTGAGTTTGCTTTCGAGGATCCAGTCAACTCTGACAACTTTGCAGGCAAGATGATCATACCCTCGAAATCACTACTATCTTTGCTTTGCTAGATGCTCGCTCTTTTGCTATGCCATGCTACGATGCCTACCACTTGCTTTCAAGCCTCCCAAATTTCCATGTAAAACCTCTAACCCACCATGTCCTAGCAAACCGTTGATTGGCTATGTTACCGCTTTGCTCAGCCCCTCTTATAGCGTTGCTAGTTGCATGTGAAGATTGGAGACCGTTCCTTGTTGGAACATTATTTACTTGTTGGGATATCATTATATTGCCATGTTATCTTAATGCATCTATATACTTGGTAAAGGGTGGAAGGCTCGGCCTCTCGCCTAGTGTTTTGTTCCACTCTTGCCGCCCTAGTTTCCGTCATATCGGTGTTATGTTCCCGGATTTTGCGTTCCTTATGCGGTTGGGTTATAATGGGAACCCCTTGATAGTTCGCCTTGATTAAAGCTTTTCCAGCAATGCCCAACCTTGGTTTTACCATTTGCCACCTAGCCTCTTTTTCCCTTGGGTTTCCGGAGCCCGAGGGTCATCTTATTTAAACCCCCCGGGCCAGTGCTCCTCTGAGTGTTGGTCCAACTCGTCAGCCACCGGTGGCTACCAGGGGCAACTCTGGGCTGGCCTACCGGAAGTTTAGACAATCTGAGTGTGCCCTGAGAAAGAGATATGTGCAGCTCCTATCGGGATTTGTCGGCACATTCGGGCAGTGTTGCTGGATTTGTTTTAACCTGTCGAAGTGTCTTGAAGAACCGAGGTACCGAGTCTGATCGGAACGTCTCGGGAGGAGGTCTATTCCTTCGTTGACCGTGAGAGCTTGTCATGGGCTAAGTTGGGACTCCCCTGCAGGGATTTGAACTTTCGAAAGCCGTGCCCACGGTTATGGGCAAATGGGAATTTGTTAATGTCTGGTTGTAGATAACTTGAACCTTAACTTAATTAAACTGAATCAATTGTGTGAGTTACCGTGATTGCCTCTTCTCGGCGTAGTCCGAGAAGTGGACACAGTGTTGGAGTAATGCTTGCCGCAGGATTGCCCTCTTTAGTTATGCGTTCGCGCTTTGCCTTCTCTTCTCGCTCTCTTTTGCGAACAGGGTAGCCACCATATATGCTAGTCGCTTGCTGCAGCTCCACATATATTTACCTTGCCTTACCTATTAAGCTTAAATAGTCTTGATCGCGAGGGTGCGAGATTGCTGAGTCCCTGTGGCTCACATATTACTATTGAAGGAAATATGCCCTAGTGGCAATAATAAAGTTATTATTTATTTCCTTATTTCATGATAAATGTTTATTATTCATGCTAGAATTGTATTAACCGGAAACATAATACATGTGGGAATACATAGACAAACAGAGTGTCACTAGTATGCCTCTACTTGACTAGCTCGTTAATCAAAGATGGTTATGTTTCCTAACCATGGATAAAGAGTTGTCATTTGATTAACGGGATCACATCATTAGTTGAATGATCTGATTGACATGACCCATTCCATTAGCTTAGCACCCGATCGTTTAGTATGTTGCTATTGCTTTCTTCATGACTTATACATGTTCCTATGACTATGAGATTATGTAACTCCCGTATGCCGGAGGAACACTTTGTGTGCTACCAAACGTCACAACGTAACTGGGTGATTATAAAGGTGCTCTACAGGTATCTCCAAAGGTACATGTTGGGTTGACGTATTTCGAGATTAGGATTTGTCACTCCGTTCGTCGGAGAGGTATCTCTGGGCCCTCTCGGTAATACACATCACTTAAGCCTTGCAAGCATTGCGACTAATGAGTTGGTTGTGGGATGTTGTATTACGGAACGAGTAAAGAGACTTGCCGGTAACGAGATTGAACTAGGTATTGGATACCGGCGATCGAATCTCGGGCAAGTAACATACCGATGACAAAAGGAAAAATGCATGTTGTTATGCGGTCTGACCGATAAAGATCTTCGTAGAATATGTAGGAGCCAATATGGGCATCCAGGTCCCGCTATTGGTTATTGACCAGAGACGTGTCTCGGTCATGTCTACATTGTTCTCGAACCGTAGGGTCCGCACGCTTAAAGTTACGATGACAGTTTCATTATGAGTTTATGTATTTTGATGTACCGAAGGTTGTTCGGAGTCCCGGATGTGATCATGGACATGACAAGGAGTCTCGAAATGGTCGAGACATAAAGATTGATATATTGGACGACTATATTCGGACACCGGAATTGTTCCGGGTGATTTCGGATAAAATCGGAGTGCCGGAGGGGTTACCGGAACCCCCCGGGGAAGTAATGGGCCTTAGTGGGCCTGAGGGGAGAGAGAGGGCAGCAGCCCAGGAGGTGGCGCGCGCCCCCTCATGGGGAGTCCGAATAGGACTAGGAGGGGGGGCGCGGCCCCCCTTTCCCTCTCCCTCTCTTTCCTTCCCCCTCTCGATTCCTAGTTGGACTAGGAAAGGGGAGTCCTACTCCCACTAGGAGGAGGACTCCCCCCTCTCCTTGGCACGCCCCGAGGGCCGGCCGGCCTCCCCCTTGCTCCTTTATATACGGGGGCAGGGGGGCACCCTAGAACACACAAGTTGATCTTCGTGATCGTTCCTTAGCCGTGTGCGGTGCACCCCTCCATGATATTACACCTCGATCATATTGTAGTGGTGCTTAGGCGAAGCCTTGCGACGGTTAAACGTCAAGATCGTCACCACGCCGTCGTGCTGACGAAACTCCTCCCCGAAGCTTTGCTGGATCGGAGCCCGGGGTGCGTCATCGAGCTGTACCTGTGTCAAGAACTCGGAGGTGCCGGAGTAACGATGCTTTGTAACATCCCAAATTTTCAAATTGGAATGTTATACACTAGATCATCATGCATATCATATTTTCTTGCATTTTTGCCGATCCTAGAAATTTCACACAACTCAAGGACCCTCGGAGAGAGTTGGAGATTTCGTATTTGAGTCTTCTCAAATTTTGAAGAAAGGATCATTGGTTTTTGTCGGATTTTCATTTGCCTTTTAATTGGATAGGGAAAAATGCGCGTTTTCAAAATTTGCATTTTATGCCCGGAGAAAAGTTCGTTCGACTCATTTTTAGGAGTCGGGGAAAATTTACTTTATTAGTTTTGGAGTTCGTTTAGATCTCTTTCTATTTTTTTTTTCTGACCGCGAAACCGTTTAAAAAAAAATGAACCGCAGCGCCCCTGGGCCTTAGGCCCAGCCGGCCGGCCAGGAGCCACCGCGCGCGCGTGCCAGCGCCCAGGCGCAAGGCGCCAGGGAGGCCGCCGCCGCCCCTAGTTGGTTTCCTAGTAGGATTCATCCTACTTTCGTTTTTTTTCTAGATCTCTTTCCCTCTTTTCTTTCCTATTCCTAGTACAATTCCTTGTCCTCTACTCCAAGTAAATCCTCCCCTCCCCAATATAAATACTCCCACACCCCCCCTCTAAACCCATCAAACCAAAGCCCCAAGCACCCCGCGCCCCACACCCGCGCCGCGCCTAGTGCCCCGCCGCCGCGCCCTGCGTCACCCGCGTTGCCGCCGCACCTTGCCGCCGCCCCACGCCCACGCCGCCAGAGTTCCTCGCCGGAGACCTCGCCTGAGGTAGCCTGCGCTACATATTTTCTTTTCATCGGATCGTTTTCTTCTAATCGTTCCGATTCGTTTTTCTTCGCGAAACCGTTCCGGTTTTCTAGATCGGTTTTCGATCGGTTTTCTTTTCTCGAAACCCTAGATCGGATTCGTTTTCTTTTCCGATTTAGTTGCCCGCGACCGTTCGCCGGACCGTTCGTCCTAACGAACATGATCACCGGATTCTTCTAGGTTAACGAACGTCCGTTCGTTCAACCGTTCTTCTTTTTCTTTTCGTCGGATTTATTCCGCGATCGCGATCTCAGATCCGATCTTCTTTCTAGTCTATCTTCTCGCTCGTTTATCGGAATCAGGTGATTCAAGCACCTGGAGTTTCGTTTCGAAACCGCCGTTCCGACTAATCAACTTAAACCAGTTTTTGCTACGGTAAAATTTGACCTAGATTCAACTTGCTAGAACCGAGTTGTTTTCCGCCGTTTGTTTTTGGTTTCTTTGTTCGGTTCTTTTTCTCTTTGCAACCGGAGTTCTTAAGTTGAACTTTCTGGTTCGATCTCTTGTTCGAGTTTTACCTGTGCATTAGATGAGTACTTATTGTATGCTTGTTGTTTGTCTGCGATAGATTACCCGGATTGCGCCGCCTGTTACTTCGAATCCCTAGGACTCGCGGATCATCAGCAAGGCAAGTAACACTTTGATCATACCTTTTCTGCAGCCCAGTTTTATTGCATTAGATCCATCCTCACACATTGCATGATTAGGATCTAATTAAATTGTGGGATGGGAAGTAGATGAGGTAGTACCTATTACCTGTTTATTACGAAACCTTTGGGAGTTACTTCTACGTTTGCTTATTATGCCATGCTATGCTAGTAGACGTGGATTGGGTGAGTGATATCCATGACAGATGTGGGATTGATAATTTTAATGGTTTATCTAAGGTGGCAACTTAAACACACATCTGGGTGGACTGAGGCACCTAATGTCTATCAGGACTTGCCTGTTTTTCTTTGGACCGCCACCCAGGCTCAAAGGGATCATAAGATCTTTCATGCTAAATACTTACGTGTGCAGCCACAAGCCATTATGGGCTCTGGCATAGTTGACTAAGTCGTGCGAACTCTTACAGGGTAGACTAGCAGATGTAGGGGAAAGTAGGTGTACCGGTATATCCATCGTAAGGTGCTAGCGCTTCTGAAAGACTGTGTCTCGGTCATCCGTTTCTCAAACACCAGTAGTGCGAGAAATCCAACGAAGGCGATCGAGTCTTGTGGGGAAAAGTGCGCAAACCTCTGCAGAGTGTAACAAACTAATCATGATTAGTCGTGTCCCCGGTTATGGACAGCTTGAGTATCTAGTACTTGAATATCATGTGAATCTCATCATGTTACTTCTAATTAATATTGTTGGGTTTTAATGACTACTTTTAATTGGGATTGAGAATGCTGTCAACCATTCTCAATGTTTAACAACCACCATGATAGTTAAATAAATTTATTCCTTTGCAGTAGGGAAAAATTGGCTTTACGCAAAACTATAACCATAGAGCTTTCCACCAGCCAAATATGCATATAGTATAACTGTTTCATTCCATTACTCTCTATGTGTTACTTTGCCAGCATATTCCATGTGCTGACCCGTTTCGGGCTGCAACGTTAATGTTGCAGACTTTTCAGACAACGATTGAGGTGTTTTAGGTCATGGTTCTATACTCAGTGATGCCGTTGGAGTTGATGGACCCATTTATCTTCCAAGTCTTCCGCTGTTATCGTTATTAGATGGCCTTAAGCCATATTATTGTAATAAGTTCTCTTTTGAGACAACGATGTAATAAGTGTGTGATTGCTACTCTGCTATAAATCCTTCGAAGTACTGTGTGGTGTCAGCATTACTGATCTAGGGATGACACTGGAGCACAGAGATCAGACTGTTTGAGGTCTGGTCGCTATAGAGATGGTATCAGAGCACACGCTGACTGTAGGACACGACCACTAAGTTAAAGCCATAGATCACCATTCTCTCCTCATTTTCTAAACTCCTCATCTTTTCTACTCTTTGGGATGAAGGAGGCGAAGATTAAGTACGCTCAACCGGATGAAGGCACACCTTTTGGATTTCACTTGAAGGAAGTCACCAAGTACCTAAACATTGGATTACCAAGTTTCACGGGAACCTTCAACGCCACTTTGCCTGAAGAGGAGCGCTGGAAGATTCAAGCTCACGTTCCGGAAAGGACATTCGCGCCAATCACGAAGCCCATAGATAGTGTTTTCAATGCACCAACTTGGAGTCTAGGAAAGAGCATGGCAGCCCATATCACCATAGGACGCATTGGAGAAGTTTATCAAGAAGACCTCAAGGACACTATCTACCAGATTTGCGGACGCCGAGATGAACAATGGGAGTTAGTCAGCACCAAGAAGGATAGATCCATTGCAGCTTTTATCCAGGAGTTAAACCAGCACATTCGACGCCATGAGAACCAGATGTGCAATGATATGATAGAGCTAAAGAATGCGAAGACAAGGATCATCAAGCTAGAAGGAGAACTGAAGGCTACACGCAAGGACTACATGGACAAGATAGTAGCTCTAGCAAGACACAACGTCGATCTTAAGCAGGAGATTGAAGAACTCAAGAGGGAGTTAGCATCCAGGAAGGAAGACATGTACGTCACATGTCCGGACAACTACATCATCCTCGACGACACCGATTCGGATCCAAGTGAACCCGACTTTGAAGACGAAGCTGGAGCGGACATCATGGAGTCTTCCACCGGTTCAAATTTTTAGATGACCACCAAATATTAGTAGTATGTCCCCCATGTAAACACTATAGTTCGAGCACTTTTACGATAGCTAGATCGATTGTAAGCCCTTGTTTGATTGAATGAAGTGATTTTGTGTGAATTTGCTCATGTGCATTGGGGTAGTGTTTTCTCTTTAGACCTCATTCTATTCTTATTTCTCTTCTTTTCTAAACCCTCAGATGCCTCCGAGGCGTGACACTGGATTTCCACCGGAGCTGACTCAGTTGATCCAACAGCAGAATCAGTTGATGCAGATGTTAGTTCAGAATCAGCAGAACAACAACAACAACCCACCACCACCGCCGCCACCTGTTGACCACTTAGCCCGTTTCCTTAGGCTGAATCCGCCGGTGTTTTCCAGTAGCATCGAGCCGATAGTAGCAGACGATTGGCTCCGCAAGATAGGAAAGGAGTTGACCACTGCAGGATGCACGGATGGTGAGAAGGTGAAGTTTGCCGCACATCAGCTTGAAGGACCCGCGGCAGCATGGTGGGAGAATTTCACAGCCACCTTCCCAGTTGACACTGTCACATGGAATTAGTTCCAGCAAGCTTTCCGCACTGCACATGTTTCAGCAGGAGCTATGGCCATGAAGAAGCGTGAGTTTCGCAACTTACGCCAAGGAGGAAGGACAGTTGGCCAGTATGTTGACGACTTCAGCAAGTTAGCACGTTATGTCCCAGATGACATTGCTACGGATGCAGCCAAGCAGGAGAAGTTTCTGGAAGGACTGAATGATGAGTTAAGCATGCAATTGATGGTAGGAAGTTTCAACAACTACCAGGAGTTGGTAGATCGTGCCATCATGATTGAAGGGAAGCAACAGCAGATTGAGACCCGCAAGAGGAAGTATGGACAGGGGAAGTATAACTCTGGAGCCCAGCAGAAGCCCCGTTTTACCCCTAATCGGGATTTCAGTTTCAGCATACCCATGGAGGAGGTAGTTCGCACAACCACAATGGCAACAAGAATGGTAATGGGAATGGAGGAAGCAACGGCCAGAACCGAACCACCCCATCAACCCCATCCAAGAGAGATCTGAGTCAAGTCACCTGTTTCAAGTGTTCTAAGACCGGACATTATGCCAATGAATGTCCTGAAGGCCAGAATGGAAATGGCAATGGAAGCTCAGGGAAGAAGCCAAACCCTTTCAATAGGGGACAGGTGAACCACGTTAACGTGGAGGAGGTTGAAGATCAGTCGGATGCAGTGATCGGTAAGTTTTTGGTTAAGTCATTTACCGCACTCGTTCTTTTCAATACTGGTGCATCGCATTCATACATATCAAGGGATTTGTGGAAAAATATAGCCTGCCCACTAGGATTCTTAAAACACATATGCTAGTAAGTTCGCCAGGAGCAGAGTACATGGCCAGTCAAGGATGTTTTCAAGTACCATTAAGCATAGGAAGGCATGTTTTCCCAACGGATTTGATTATTCTGGAATCTCAAGGTTTGGATGTAATCCTCGGTATGGATTGGTTGTCGAAGTATGGAGGAAACATTGAGTGTGCTAGTAAGTCAATTTTGCTTACCACACCAGAAGGAAGAAGGATCAAGTATGTATCCCGGCATGTGCCAAATAGGACACAAGTAAATTGCCTGACAGGAGTCATGCAGGAGGAAGTACCAGTGGTAAAGGATTTTCCTGATGTATTTCCGGAAGAATTGCCAGGCATGCCACCGAATAGAGACATTGAGTTTCTGATTGAGTTGTTGCCAGGTACAGGCCCAATATCAAAGAGACTGTATAGGATGCCATCAAAAGATTTGGTAGAAATTAAGAATCAGATTAAGGAGTTACTGGAGAAAGGTTACATACGCCCAAGTTCTTTGCCTTGGGGATCACCCGTACTTCTAGTGGAGAAGAAGGATGGATCATTAAGGATGGTTGTTGATTACCGTGGATTGAATGAAGTAACCATCAAGAACAAGTACCCACTGTCAATGATAAATGATCTGTTTGATCGTTTGCAAGGAGCTAAAGTGTTTTCCAAGATCGATTTGCAATCAGGGTACCACCAGTTGAAGATTCGAGAGCAGGACATACCTAAGACAGCATTCACCACAAGATATGGATTGTATGAGTATACCGTTATGTCATTTGGATTGACTAACGCGCCTGCCTATTTTATGAACCTGATGAACAAAGTGTTTATGGAGTTTTTGGATAAGTTCGTCGTAGTGTTCATTGATGATATCCTGGTTTATTCGAAGAATGAAGAAGAGCATAAGGAACATTTGCGTTTGGTATTGGAGAAGCTAAGGGAACATCAGTTATATGCCAAATTTAGCAAATGTGAGTTATGGTTGAAGGAAGTAGGATTCCTCGGACACGTTATATCCGGAGAAGGGATAGCAGTTGACCCCGCAAAGGTTGAGACCGTAACCGAATGGGAAGCACCAATGACAGTTGGAGAGATCCGGAGTTTTCTTGGACTCGCAGGATACTACCGGAGATTCATTGAGAACTTTTCAAAGATTGCGAAGCCTATGACGGAGTTGTTGAAGAAGGATACTAAGTTCAAATGGACTGAGGAGTGTGAGGCTAGTTTCCAGGAGTTGAAGAAACGATTGGTTACCTCACCAGTGTTGATTTTGCCAGATCAGACCAAGGATTATGAGGTGTATTGCGATGCTTCATGTCGAGGACTTGGAGCAGTGCTTATGCAGGAAGGGAGAGTTGTTTCGTATGCTTCACGACAACTGAAACCTCATGAGTTGAATTACGCCACGCATGATTTGGAGCTAGCAGCCGTAGTGCATGCATTGAAGACGTGGAGACATTTCCTCATTGGAAATCATTGTGAGGTGTACACGGATCACAAGAGTTTGAAGTACATTTTCACGCAGAAGGAGTTGAATCTCAGACAAAGGAGATGGTTGGAGCTCATCAAGGATTATGATATGAGATTACATTACCATCCCGGAAAAGCTAATGTAGTAGCTAACGCATTGAGCCGTAAGAGCCATGTCAATACGTTAATGACGGGAGAAATACCCAAGGAGTTAGCAGAAAACCTTCGTGAACTAAGTTTGTAGATAGTTCCGAAAGGCTATGTAGCAGCATTGGAGATTCAGTCAACATTGATGGATAAAATCATAGAAGCTCAGAAATCTGACAAGGAGATTGCTGCTATAATGTAGAAATTAAGCAAAGGAAAAGCAAAGGGATTTCGTGAGGATGAGCACGATACCCTATGGTTTGAGGACCGTGTTTATGTGCCAAATGACCCGGAGATCAGGAAGTTGATTTTGCAAGAGGCACATGATTCACCCTATTCGATTCACCCAGAAAATACCAAGATGTATTTGGATTTGAAGGAAACATTCTGGTGGACCGGAATGAAGAAGGATATTGCAGCATATGTAGCAGTTTGTGACGTATGCCATAGAGTAAAGGCAGAGCATCAGAAGCCAGCTGGATTGTTGCAACCATTGCCGATACCCGAATGGAAGTGGGATAAGATAGGCATGGATTTTATCACAGGACTGCCCAGGACGAAAGCAGGATATGACTCAATATGGGTAGTAGTTGATCGTTTGACAAAGGTAGCACATTTCATTCCAGTTAAGACCACTTACACCAGTGCTAAGTTGGCAAAGATATATATGACTAGGATCATTTGTTTGCATGGAGTTCCGAAGAGTATTGTATCGGATAGAGGAACCCAATTTACCTCAAAGTTTTGGAATCAGTTGCATGAAACTTTGGGAACCAGGCTAGAGTTCAGCACCGCTTTTCATCCGCAGACAGATGGACAGACCGAGAGAGTCAATCAGATTTTGGAAGATATGCTGAGAGCTTGTGCACTAGATTATGGATCTAGTTGGGACAATAATTTTCCGTATGCGGAGTTTTCTTATAACAACAGTTACCAAACCAGTCTGAAGATGGCACCTTTCGAAGCTTTATACGGAAGGAGGTGCAGGACACCGTTGTCATGGGACGAAGTTGGAGACCGTCAATTCTTTGGACCAGATTTGATTAAGGAGTCTGAACGGAAGGTTAAGTTGATTTGCGATAGGCTCAAGGTAGCCTAGTCCAGGCAGAAGAGCTACGCATATTCTAAACGCAAGGAGACAGTTTATGAAACCGGAGACAGGGTTTATCTCCGAGTATCCCCACTACGAGGAGTTAAACGCTTTGGAGTTAAGGGAAAGTTAGCACCGCGTTTCGTTGGACCTTATAAGATCTTGCAACGTATGGGAGAAGTCGCGTATAAGTTGGAATTACCAGAGGGACTGTCAGGAGTTCATGATGTATTCCATGTTTCTCAGCTGAAGAAATGTCACGCCGAGATGGCGGAGGTACTGCTAAGAGATACAGTACCGCTAGAAGCGATTCAGTTGAAGGACGACTTAACGTATGAAGAGAAACCAGTCAAGATTCTCGAGTTTGCCAGCAGAGTTACCCGCAGCAAGGTTATCAAGTTTTGCAAAGTTCAGTGGAACCACCACTCAGAGGAGGAAGCCACCTGTGAGAGAGAAGAAGATTTGCTCAAGGACCACCCTCACCTATTTTCTAGCCAACCTGAATCTCGAGGGCGAGATTCATTTTAAGGGGGGTAGGTTTGTAACATCCCAAATTTTCAATTTGGAATGTTATACACTAGATCATCATGCATATCATATTTTCTTGCATTTTTGCCGATCCTAGAAATTTCACGCAACTCAAGGACCCTCGGAGAGAGTTGGAGATTTCGTCTTTGAGTCTTCTCAAATTTTGAAGAAAGGATCATTGGTTTTTGTCGGATTTTCATTTGCCTTTTAATTGGATAGGGAAAAATGCGCATTTTCAAAATTTGCATTTTAGGCCCGGAGAAAAGTTCATTTTGTTCGACTCATTTTTAGGAGTCGGGGAAAATTTACTTTATTAGTTTTGGAGTTCGTTTATATCTCTTTCTGTTTTTTTCCGAGCGCGGAACCGTTTAAAAAAATGAACCGCAGCGCCCCTGGGCCTTAGGCCCAGCCGGCCGGCCAGGAGCCACCGCGCGCGCGTGCCAGCGCCCAGGCGCAAGGCGCCAGGGAGGCCGCCGCCGCCCCTAGTTGGTTTCCTAGTAGGATTCATCCTACTTTCGTTTTTTTCTAGATCTCTTTCCCTCTTTTCTTTCCTATTCCTAGTACAATTCCTTGTCCTCTACTCCAAGTAAATCCTCCCCTCCCCAATATAAATACTCCCACACCCCCCTCTAAACCCATCAAACCAAAGCCCCAAGCACCCCGCGCCCCACACCCGCGCCGCGCCTAGTGCCCCGCCGCCGCGCCCTGCGTCACCCGCGCCGCCGCCGCACCTTGCCGCCGCCCCACGCCCACGCCGCCAGAGTTCCTCGCCGGAGGTAGCCCGCGCTACATCTTTTCTTTTCATCGGATCGTTTTCTTCTAATCGTTTCGATTCTTTTTCTCCGATTCGTTTTTCTTCGCGAAACCATTCAGGTCTTCTAGATCGGTTTTCTTTTCTCGAAACCCTAGATCGGATTCGTTTTCTTTTCCGATTTAGTTGCCCGCGACCGTTCGCTGGACCGTTCGTCCTAACGAACGTGATCACCGGATTCTTTTAGGTTAAGAACGTCCGTTCGTTCAACCGTTCTTCTTTTTCTTTTCGTCGGATTTATTCCGCGATCGCGATCTCAGATCCGATCTTCTTTCTAGTCTATCTTCTCGCTCGTTTATCGAAATCAGGTGATTCAAGCGCCTGGAGTTTCGTTTCGAAACCGCCGTTCTGACTAATCAACTTAAACCAGTTTTTGCTACGGTAAAATTTGACCTAGATTCAACTTGCTAGAACCGAGTTGTTTTCCGCCGTTTGTTTTCGGTTTCTTTGTTCGGTTCTTTTTCTCTTTGCAACCGGAGTTCTTAAGTTGAACTTTTTGGTTCGATCTCTTGTTCGAGTTTTACATGTGCATTAGATGAGTACTTATTGTATGCTTGTTGTTTGTCTGCGATAGATTACCCGAATTGCGCCGCCTGTTACTTCGAATCCCTAGGACTCGCGGATCATCAGCAAAGCAAGTTACACTTTGATCATACCTTTTCTACAACCCAGTTTTATTGCATTAGATCCATCCTCACACATTGCATGATTAGGATCTAATTAAATTGTGGGATGGGAAGTAGATGAGGTAGTACCTATTACCTGTTTGTTATGAAACCTTTGGGAGTTACTTCTACGTTTGCTTATTATGCCATGCTATGCTAGTAGAGGTGGATTTTGTGAGTGATATCCATGATAGATGTGAGATTGATAATTTTAATGGTTTATCTAAGGTGGCAACTTAAACACACATCTGGGTGGATTGAGGCACCTGATGTCTATCAGGACTTGCCTGTTTTTCTTTGGACCGCCACCCAGGCTCAAAGGGATCATAAGATCTTTCATGCTAAATACTTACGTGTGCAGCCACAAGCCATTATGGGCTCTGGCATAGTTGACTAAGTCGTGCGAACTCTTACAGGGTAGACTAGCAGATGTAGGGGAAAGTAGGTGTACCGGTCTATCCATCGTAAGGTGCTAGCGCTTCTGAAAGACTGTGTCTCGGTCATCCGTTTCTCAAACACCAGTAGTGCGAGAAATCCAACAGAGGCGATCGAGTCTTGTGGGGAAAACTGCGCAAACCTCTGCAGAGTGTAACAAACTAATCATGATTAGCCGTGTCCCCGGTTATGGACAGCTTGAGTATCTAGTACTTGAATATCATGTGAATCTCATCATGTTACTTCTAATTAATATTGTTGGGTTTTAATGACTACTTTTAATTGGGATTGAGAATGCTGTCAACCATTCTCAACGTTTAACAACCACCATGATAGTTAAATAAATTTATTACTTTGCAGTAGGGAAAAATTGGCTTTACGCAAAACTGTAACCATAGAGCTTTCCACCAGCCAAATATGCATATAGTATAACTGTTTCATTCCATTACTCTCTGTGTGTTACTTTGCCAGCATATTCCATGTGCTGACCCATTTCGGGCTGCAACGTTAATTTTGCAGACTTTTCAGACGACGATTGAGGTGTTTTAGGTCGTGGTTCTATACTCAGTGATGCCGTTGGAGTTGATGGACCCATTTATCTTCCAAGTCTTCCGCTGTTATCGTTATTAGATGGCCTTAAGCCATATTATTGTAATAAGTTCTCTTTTGAGACAACGATGTAATAAGTGTGTGATTGCTACTCTGCTATAAATCCTTCGAAGTACTGTGTGGTGTCAGCATTACTGATCTAGGGATGACGCCGGAGCACAGAGATCAGACTGTTTGAGGTCTGGTCGCTTCATGCTTGGATCGGTTGGACCGGGAAGACGTACGACTACTTCCTCTATGTTGCCTCAACGCTTCCGCTTCGGTCTACGAGGGTATGTAGACAACACTCTCCCCTCTCGTTGCTATGCATCACCATGATCTTGCGTGTGCGTAGGAATTTTTTTGAAATTACTACGTTCCCCAACAGTGGCATCCGAGCCAGGTTTTATGTGTTGCTGTTATATGCACGAGTAGAACACAAGTGAGTTGTGGGCGATATAAGTCATACTGCTTACCAGCATGTCATACTTTGGTTCGGCGGTATTGTTGGACGAAGCGGCCCGGACCGACATTACGCGTACGCTTACGCGAGACCGGTTCTCCCGACGTGCTTTGCACATAGGTGGCTTGCGGGTGACAGTTTCTCCAACTTTAGTTGAACCGAGTGTGGCTACGCCCGGTCCTTGCGAAGGTTAAAACAGCACCAACTTGACAAACTATCGTTGTGGTTTTGATGCGTAGGTAAGATTGGTTCTTGCTTAAAGCCCGTAGCAGCCATGTAAAACTTGCAACAACAAGGTAGAGGACATCTAACTTGTTTTTGCAGGGCATGTTGTGATGTGATATGGTCAAGACATGATGATAAATTTTATTGTATGAGATGATCATGTTTTGTAACCGAGTTATCGGCAACTGGCAGGAGCCATATGGTTGTCGCTTTATTGTATGCAATGCAATCGCGCTGTAATGCTTTACTTTATCACTAAGCGGTAGCGATAGTCGTGGAAGCATAAGATTGGCGAGACGACAACGATACTATGATGGAGATCAAGGTGTCGCGCCGGTGACGATGGTGATCACGACGATGCTTCGGAGATGGAGATCACAAGCACGAGATGATGATGGCCATATCATATCACTTATATTGATTGCATGTGATGTTTATCTTTTATGCATCTTATCTTGCTTTGATTGACGGTAGCATTTTAAGATGATCTCTCACCAATTATCAAGAAGTGTTCTCCCTGAGTATGCACCGTTGCGAAAGTTCTTCGTGCTGAGACACGACGTGATGATCGGGTGTGATAGGCTCTACGTTCAAATACAACAGGTGCAAAACAGTTGCACACGCGGAATACTCAGGTTATACTTGACGAGCCAAGCATATACAGATATGGCCTCGGAACACGGAGACCGAAAGGTCGAGCATGAATCATATAGTAGATATGATCAACATAGTGATGTTCACCAATGAAACTGCTCCATCTCACGTGATGATCGGACATGGTTTAGTTGATTTGGATCACGTGATCACTTAGAGGATTAGAGAGATGTCTATCTAAGTGGGAGTTCTTAAGTAATATGATTAATTAAACTTAAATTTATCATGAACTTAGTCCTGGTAGTAGTTTGCAAATTATGTTGTAGATCAATAGCTCGTGTTATTGCTTCCTTGTGTTTATTTTGATATGTCCCTAGAGAAAATTGTGTTGAAAGATATTAGTAGCAATGATGCGGATTGGATCCGTGATCTGAGGTTTATCCTCATTGCTGCACAGAAGAATTATGTCCTTGATGCACCGATAGGTGACAGACCTATTGCAGGAGCAGATGCAGACGTTATGAACGTTTGGCTAAGCTCAATAGGATGACTACTTGATAGTTTAGTGCACCATGCTTAACGGCATGGAATCGGGACTTCAAAGACGTTTTGAACGTCATGGACCATATGAGATGTTCCATGAGTTGAAGTTAATATTTCAAGCAAATGCCCGAGTTGTGAGATATGAAGTCTCCAACAAGTTCTATAGCTAAAAAGATGGAGGAGAATCGCTCAACTAGTGAGCATGTGCTCAGATTGTCTGGGTACTACAATCGCTTGAATCAAGTGGGAGTTAAACTTCCAGATAAGATAGTGATTGACAGAATTCTCTAGTCACCATCACCAAGTTAGTAGAACTTCGTGATGAACTATAATTTGCAAGGGATAACGGAAACGATTCCCAAGCTCTTCGTGATGCTAAAATCGACGAAGGTAGAAATCAAGAAAACATCAAGTGTTGATTGTAGACAAGACCACTAGTTTCTAGAAAAGGGCAAAAGGAAGAAGGAGAACTTCAAGAAGAACGGCAAGCAAGTTGCTGCTTAAGTGAAGAAGCCCAAGTTTGGTCCTAAGCCTGAGACTAAGTGCTTCTACTGCAAAGGGGCTGGTCACTGGAAGCAGAACTACCCCAAGTGATTGGCGGATAAGAAGGATGACAAAGTGAACAAAGGTATATTTGATATACAGATTATTGATGTGTATTTTACTAGTGTTCATAGAAACCCCTCGGTATTTGATACTGGTTCAGTTGCTAAGAGTAGTAACTCAAAATAGGAGTTGCAGAATGAACATAAAATAGTTAAGGGTGAAGTAACGATGTGTGTTGGAAGTAGTTCCAAGATTGATATGATCATCATCGTACACTCCCTATACTTTCGGGATTAGTGTTGAAACTAAATAAGTGTTATTTGGTGTTTGCGTTGAGCATGAATATGATTTGATCATGTTTATTGCAATACGGTTATTCATTAAAGTCAGAGAATAATTGTTGTTCTGTTTACATGAATAAAACCTTCGATGGTCATACACCCAATGAAAATAGTTCGTTGGATCTCGATCGTAGTGTTACACATATTCATAATATTGAAGCCAAAAGATGCAAAGTTAATAATGATAGTGCAACTTATTTGTGGCACTGCCGTTTAGGTCATATCGGTGTAAAGCGCATGAAGAAACTCCATACTGATGGACTTTTGGAACCACTTGATTATGAATCACTTGGTACTTGCGAACCATGCCTCATGGGCAAGATGACTAAGACTCCGTTCTCCGGAACAATGGAGCGAGCAACAAACTTGATTGGAAATAATACATACTGATGTATGCAGTCCAATGAGTGTTGAGGCTCGCGGCAGGTATCGCTATTTTCTGACCGTCACAGATGATTTGAGCAGATATGAGTATATCTACTTGATGAAACATAAGTCTGAAACATTTGAAAAGTTCAAATAAATTCAGGGTGAAGTGGAAAATCATCGTGACAAGAAAATAAGGTTTCTACGATCTGATCGCGGAGTCAAATATTTGAGTTACGAGTTTGGTCTTCAATTAAAACATTGTGGAATAGTTTCACAAACTCATGCCACCTAGAACACCACAGCATAATGGCATGTCCGATCGTCATAACCATACTTTATTGGATATAGTGCAATCTATGATGTTTCTTACCGATTTACCAATATCGTTTTGGGATCATGCATTAGAGACAGCTATATTCACATTAAAAAGGGGCACCATCTAAGTCCGTTGAGACGACACAATCTGAACTGTGGTTTGGCAAGAAACCAAAGTTGTCGTTTCTTAAAGTTTGGGGTTGTGATACTTATATGAAAAATTTTCATCCTAACAAGCTCAAACCCAAATCGGAGAAATATGTCTTCATAGGATACCCAAAGGAGACTTTTGGGTACACCTTCTATCACAAATCCGAAGGCAAGACTTTTGTTGCTGAATTCGGAGTTTTTCTAGAGAAGGAGTTTCTCTCGAAAGAAGTGAGTGGGAGGAAAGTAGAAAACTTGATAAGGTAATTGTACCTTCTCCCTTATTGGAAAGTAGTTCATCATAGAAATCTGTTCTTGTGACTACTACACCAATTAGTGAGGAAGCTAATGATGATGATCATGTAACTTCATATCAAGTTACTACCGAATCTCGTAGGTAAACCAGAGTGAGATCCGCACCAGAGTGGTACGGTAATCCTGTTCTGGAAGTCATGTTACTAGACCATGACGAACTTGCGAACTATGAGGAAGCGATGATGAGCCCAGATTCCGCGAAATGGCTTGAGGCCATGAAATCTGAGATAAGATCCATGTATGAGAACAAAGTATGGACTTTGATTGACTTGCCCAATGATCGGCGAGTCATTGAGATTAAATGGATCTTCAAGAGGAAGACGGACACTAATAGTAGTGTTACTATCTACAAAGCTAGAATTGTCACAAAAGGTTTTCGACAAGTTCAAGGTGTTGACTACGATGAGAGTTTCTCACTCGTATCTATGCTTAAGTCTGTCCGAATCATGTTAGCAATTGCCGCATTTTATGAAATCTGGCAAATGGATAAACAAAACTGCATTCCTTAATGGATTTATTAAAGAAGAGTTGTATGTGATGCAACAAGATGGTTTTATCAATCCTAAAGGTGCTAACAAAATATGCAAGCTCCAGCGATCCATTTGTGGACTGGTGCAAGCATCTCGGAGTTGGAATATACGCTTTGATAAGTTGATCAAAGCATATAGTTTTATACAGACTTGCAGTGAAGCCTGTATTTACAAGAAAGTGAGTGGGAGCACTACAGCATTTCTGATAAGTATATGTGAATGACATATTGTTGATCGGAAATAATGTAGAATTATTCTGCAAAGCATAAAGGAGTATTTGAAAGGAGTTTTTCAAAGAAAGACATCGGTGAAGCTACTTACATATTGAGCATCAAGATCTATAGAGATAGATCAAAACGCTTGATAAGTTTTTTCAATGAGCACATACCTTGACAAGATTTTGAAGTAGTTCAAAATGGAACAGTCAAAGAAAGAGTTCCTGCCTGTGTTACAAGGTGTGAAATTGAGTAAGACTCAAAACACGACCACGACAGAAGATAGAAAGAGAATGAAAGTCATTCCCTATGCCTTGGCCATAGGTTCTATAAAGTATGCCATGCTGTGTACCAGATCTATTGTATACCCTACAGTGATTTTGGCAAGGGAGTACAATAGTGATCTAGGAGTAGATCACTGGACAACGGTCAAAATTATCCTTAGTGGAATAAGGATATGTTTCTCGATTATGGACGTGACAAAAAGGTTCGTCGTAAAGGGTTACGTCGATGCAAGTTTTTGACACTGATCCAGATGATTCTAAGTGTCAATCTGGATACATATTGAAAGTGGGAGCAATTAGCTAGAGTAGCTCCGTCCAGAGCATTGTAGACATAAAATTTTGCAAAATACATACGGATCTGAATTTGGCAGGCCCGTTGACTAAATTTCTCTCACAAGCAAAACATGATCACTCTTTGGGTGTTAATCACATAGTGATGTGAACTAGATTATTGAATCTAGTAAACCCTTTGGGTGTTAGTCACATGGAGATGTGAACCAATCACATAAAGATGTGAACTATTGGTGTTAATCACATAGTGATGTGAACTAGATTATTCACTCTAGTGCAAGTGGGAGACTGAAGGAAATATGCCCTAGAGGCAATAATAAAGTTATTATTTATTTCCTTATTTCATGATAAATGTTTATTATTCATGCTAGAATTGTATTAACCATAAACATAATACATGTGTGAATACATAGACAAACATAGTGTCACTAGTATGCCTCTACTTGACTAGCTCGTTAATCAAAGATGGTCATGTTTCCTAACCATGGACAAAGAGTTGTCATTTGATTAACGGGATCACATCATTAGTTGAATGATCTGATTGACATGACCCACTCCATTAGCTTAGCACCCGATCGTTTAGTATGTTGCTATTGCTTTCTTCATGACTTATACATGTTCCTATGACTATGAGATTATGTAACTCCCGTGTGCCGGAGGAACACTTTGTGTGCTACCAAACGTCACAACGTAACTGGGTGATTATAAAGGTGCTCTACAGGTGTCTCCAAAGGTACATGTTGGGTTGACGTATTTCGAGAATAGGATTTGTCACTCCGTTCGTCGGAGAGGTATCTCTGGGCCCTCTCGGTAATACGCATCACTTAAGCCTTGCAAGCATTGCGACTAATGAGTTGGTTGCGGGATGTTGTATTACGGAACGAGTAAAGAGACTTGCCAGTAACGAGATTGAACTAGGTATTGGATACCGACGATCGAATCTCGGGCAAGTAACATACCGATGACAAAAGGAACAACGTATGTTGTTATGCGGTCTAACCGATAAAGATCTTCATAGAATATGTAGGAGCCAATATGGGCATCCAGGTCCCGCTATTGGTTATTGACCGGAGACGTGTCTCGGTCATGTCTACATTGTTCTCGAACCATAGGGTCCGAACGCTTAAAGTTACGATGACAGTTTCATTATGAGTTTATGTATTTTGATGTACCGAAGGTTGTTCGGAGTCCCGGATGTGATCATGGACATGACGAGGAGTCTCGAAATGGTCGAGACATAAAGATCGATATATTGGACGACTATATTTGGACACCGGAATTGTTCCGGGTGATTTCGGATAAAACCGGAGTGCCGGAGGGGTTACCGGAACCCCCCGGGGAAGTAATGGGCCTTAGTGGGCCTGAGGGGAGAGAGAGGGCAGCAGCCCAGGAGGTGCCCCCCCCTCATGGGGAGTCCGAATAGGACTAGGAGGGGGGCGCAGCCCCCCTTTCCCTCTCCCTCTCCCTCTCTTTCCTTCCCCCTCTCGATTCCTAGTTGGACTAGGAAAGGGGAGTCCTACTCCCACTAGGAGGAGGACTCCCCCCTCTCCTTGGCGCACCCCAAGGGCCGGCCGTCCTCCCCCTTGCTCCTTTATATACAGGGGCAGGGGCACCCTTGAACACACAAGTTGATCTTCGTGATCGTTCCTTAGCCGTGTGCGGTGCCCCCCTCCACGATATTACACCTCGATCATATTGTAGTGGTGCTTAGGCGAAGCCCTGCGACGGTTAAACATCAAGATCGTCACCACGCCATCGTGCTGACGAAACTCCTCCCCGAAGCTTTGCTGGATCGGAGCCCGGGGTGCGCCATCGAGCTGTACGTGTGTCAAGAACTCGGAGGTGCCGGAGTAACGGTGCTTGGATCGGTTGGACCGGGAAGACATACGACTACTTCCTCTACGTTGCGTCAACGCTTCCGCTTCGGTCTACGAGGGTACGTAGACAACACTCTCCCCTCTCGTTGCTATGCATCACCATGATCTTGCGTGTGCGTTGGAATTTTTTTGAAATTACTACGTTCCCCACAACTATTACACCAGATGTAGGGCCTGATGATTCCGCTCCAGATGGCGCGCTTGAGCTCAAGTGGGAGTTCGACGAGGACTCTCAATGATACTATGTTTCTTTTCCTGATGATCAGTAGTGGTGCCCAGTTGGGGTGATCGGGACCGTGTCGCATGTTGGGTTATCTTTTATTTTGGCGCCGTAGTCGGGCCATGAGTGTTTGAATGTTGTAATGCTATTTATGTACTTGATTGACGTGGCGAGTGTAAGCCAAATATGTTATCTGCCCTTTTATTATCTATATTACATGGGATGTTGTGAAGATTGCCTAACTTGCGACATATGCCTTCAATGTGATTATGCCTCTAAGTCGTGCCTCGACATGTGGGAGATATAGTCGCATCGAGGGTGTTACACAACTAAGTCACCCACTGGGGGTTTTCAGATGTAAACAAAAGCAACAACAATCGTGCCAGAGGACTGTAAAGGTCTTGTCTTTGATAAACAAATTACAAAGGTATTTCTTATTACACTTTATTCGAACGAGTATTTAAGTATAAAAGGGGTAGAGCAGCTCCGCATTCCAAGCTCCTGGCTCGTCTTTCTGATGCTCGACACTGTAAAGATGGTGCTCCATTGTGGAGAACTCTGGTGATGATGAAGGGGCCTTCCCAAGCAGGGGCGAGCTTGTGTGGCTTCTGTTGATCCACTCGAAGAACCAAATCTCCCTCTTGAAAGGCTCGACCCCTCACGTTTCTAGCGTGGAATCGACACAAGTCTTGCTGATAAATGGTTGACCGAATCTTGTCGGGACTGTTCTACTTCTTCTTCAGAGAAGAGCTCGACTCGGGATGTGTTGTGGAGCAGGTCACTTGGTAGAACAGCTTCGGCTCCATAGACCAAAAAGAAAGGAGTTCGTCCATTCGACCGGTTAGGAGTTGTCCTCAAACCCCAAAGAACTGATGGAAGTTCATCGACCCAAGCGCCTGCTGCTTGTCTGAGATCACGCATCAGTCGGGGTTTCAGTCCTTGAGAATTAGGCCATTTGCTCTTTCTGCTTGTCCATTCGACTGCGGGTGAGCGACTGAAGCATAGTCGACTCGTGTGCCTTGAGAAGCGCAGAAAGCTCTAAACTCATCATAATCGAAGTTCGACCCGTTGTCAGTGATGATGTTGTGTGGAACTCCATATCTGAATGTCAATTCTCTGATAAAACTGATAGCGGTGTTGGCTTCAAGTTTCTTGATAGATTTAGCTTCAATCCATTTGGTAAACTTGTCGACTACTATGAGCACATGAGTGAAGCCGCTCCTACCAGTTCTTAGTGGTCCAACCATATCCAATCCACAAACAGCAAAGGGCCAGACAAGGGGAATGGTCTTCAGGGCTGACGCTGGCTTGTGAGACATGTCAGAGTAAAACTGGCAGCCTTCACATCTGTCGAGTATATCTTTCGCCATTTCATTTGCTCGTGGCTAATAAAATCCGGCTCGATATGCTTTAGCCACGATGGCCCAAGAGGACGCATGGTGACCACAGGTCCCCGAGTGGATATCGTTGAGGATCATTCGGCCTTCTTCTGGTGTTATGCATTTCTGGCTGACTCCAGTTGCACTTTCTCTGAACAGTTGACCCCTTATTACAGTAAAGGCCTTGGATCGACGGACGGTATGCCGAGCCTCTTCTTCATCCTCTGGGATCTCTTCCCTAAGGATATATGCAATGTATGGCACTATCTAGTCGGGGGTGATGACCAATACCTCCATGATTAAGTCGACCACAGCCGGAACCTCGACTTCAGTCGGATCTGTGGCACTCCTAGGCTGCGGGGGCTCTTCAACGAAGGGATCTTCTTGAACTGAAGGTGCATGAATATGCTCCAAGAACACATTGCTGGGAATAGCTTCTCTCTTGGAGCCTCTCTTTGCTAAATCATCTGCTGCTTGATTTTTCAGTCGGGGTACATGATGGAGCTCTAACCCCTCAAACTTCTTTTCCAACTTCCTCACCGCGTTGCAGTAACTAGTCATGGCTGGGCTTCTGACATCCCACTCCTTCATCACTTGATTGACTACCAAATCTGAGTCGCCATAGACCATGAGGCGACGGACGCCGAGTGAGATGGCCATACGCAACCCATACAGGAGTGCTTCATATTCTGCTTCATTATTGGAGGAATCAAAGTGAATCTGGAGGACATATCTGAGCTTGTCTCCTCGGGGGGATACCAGAACCACCCCAGCACCGGAACCATTCAGCATCTTGGAACCATCAAAGAACATGGTCCAGTGCTCCGAGTGAACTTGAGTCGGCAGTTGTTGTTCAATCCACTCGGCGAGGAAATCTGCTATTGCCTGGGACTTAATAGCTTTCTTTGCCTCAAACTTGATATCTAAGGGAAGAAGTTCAATCGCCCACTTTGCCACTCGACCAGTTGCATCTCTATTGTTCAAAATCTCTGATAATGGGGTGTCGCTGATGACTGTAATGGAGTGATCAGAGAAGTAATGTGCAACATTCTTCGTGGTCATATAAATCCCATAAACAAGATTCTTATAATGTGGATATCTTTGCTTTGATGGAGTCAAAACTTCAGATACATAGTATACTGGGCGCTGAACTTTGTAAGCTTTTCCTTCTTCTTCCCGCTCGAC
The DNA here is from genome assembly GCA_034509565.1 of Triticum monococcum. Taxonomy (NCBI): domain Eukaryota; kingdom Viridiplantae; phylum Streptophyta; class Magnoliopsida; order Poales; family Poaceae; genus Triticum; species Triticum monococcum. The sequence continues at coordinate 742,878,073 of CM067843.1, read as the reverse complement.
CGTAAGTACTGTACTGACGACTTGTCCAGTGGCTGTAATGTAAAGTAGTAAAGGCCCTTTGCTAATTGGAGCAGCAAGCACCGGCTGGGTGGAAAGCAGGGCTTTAAGCTCTGTGAATGCTGCATCAGCTTCAGGAGTCCACTCGAACTTATCTGACTTCTTCATCAGTCGGTAAAGGGGCAGTGCCTTTTCACCGAGGCGAGAAATGAATCGAATTAGGGCGGCCAAGCAACCAGTAAGCTTCTGGACATCATGCACACGCATAGGATGTTTCATCCGGAGTATGGCACCCACTTTCTCTAGGTTGGCGTCGATCCCTCGTTTAGAAACAAGAAAATTGAGTAATTTTCCGCCTGGAACTCCAAACGTGCACTTTGATGGATTAAGCTTGATATCATACCTTCTGAGGTTGGCAAAGGTTTTAGCAAGGTCAGCCAGTAGGTTGGAACCTTTACGTGACTTGACCACAATGTCATCCATGTATGCTTCCACATTCCGACTGATCTGAGTGAGCAAGCACTTCTGAATCATCTGCATGAATGTGGCTTCAGCGTTCTTCAAACCGAATGGCATAGTGACATAACAGAAGCACCCAAATGGGGTGATGAAAGCTGTTTTATCTCGTCGGGTCCGTACAGACGGATCTGGTGGTACCCGGAATAAGCATCCAAAAAGGACAAACACTCGCACCCCATAGTCGAGTCGACTATTTGGTCGATGCGAGGGAGAGGAAAGTGATCTTTCAGGCAGGCCCAATTGATATCTTTGAAGTCGATGCACATGCGAAGTGAGTCATCCTTCTTTGGGACCATGACAACATTAGCTAACCACTCGGAGTAGTAAATTTCACGGATAAACTCAGCTGCTAGGAGCCGAGCCACCTCTTCACTGATTGCCTTCCTCTTCTGTACGGCGGACCGTCGAAGATGTTCTTTGACTGGTTTCACTTTTGGGTTGACTCGCAAACGATGCTCAGCCAGTCCCCTGGGAACACCTGGCATGTCCGAAGGTTTCCATGCAAAGATGTCCCAGTTCTCACGGAGGAACTGGATGAGCGATTCTTCCTATTTGGAGTCGAGTGTTGTTGAAATGTGAGTCGGAGCAGCATTGGGATCCGTCGGGTGAATGTGAATCGACTTTGTTTCGCCAGACGACTAGAATGCTGAATCCGTGGCAGGCTTCTTGGCTCGCAACAAATCACTTGGATCTGCATTTTTTTGATATTCTTGCAATTCCACTACGGCCATCTATGCATCAGCGATCTTTGAGCCCTTCTGGAAGCACTCTTCCTCCTTCTTCCGACTACCAGTGATAGTGATCACCCCTTTGGGACCAGGCATCTTCAATTTGAGGTACACGTAACATGGTCGAGCCATAAAATGTGCATAAGCTGGCCTGCCCAGAATAGCATGATAGGCACTCGAGAAATCCACAACTTCAAATGTCAACTTTTCTTTGCGGTAATTTTTGGAGTCACCGAACACCACATCAAGAGCGATCTGATCGAGTGATGCAGCCTTCTTGCCTGGAATGACTCCATGGAAACTCATATTGCTTTCACTAAGTCCGTACATTGGAATGCCCATTCCTTTCAATGTCTCTGCATACAGTATATTCAGGCCACTGCCACCATCCATCAGAACCTTAGTCAGTCGGGTGCCTTCGACTACTGGGTCGATCACCAACGCTTTCTTCCCAGGAGTGGCTATTTGCGCTGGGTGATCGGACTGGTCGAATGTAATGGCAGTCTGGGACCACTTCAAATAACCGGGTGTCACCGGAGCGACCATGTTCACTTCTCTGTTGATGACTTTCAATCGACTTTTACTCTCAATGTCAGCGAAAATCAACAGAGTGGAATTCACGTGGGGATAACCATCATCATCCTCTTCCTTGTCCTCAACCTTGTCTGCTTCTTTCTCCTTTTCCTTGGGTTGTTTATCTCGGAATTGCTGGATTAGGAGTCGACACTGTCGAGTGGTATGCTTCGGGTAAATGAAATTACCCTCTTCATCTTTTTTGGTGTGAATGTGGCATGGTAAATCTAGCACATGATTTCCATCTTGATCTTTTACTTTCTTGGGGTTCCACGGCCCTTTGGGCTTCCCCTTGAACTTTCCTTGAGTCATGGCTAAGGCTTCACCAGGAGCGGCTAGCTTGGCTTTGCGCTTCTGCTTCCGACTGGAGTTTCCTCCTCCGGTTTCGTGGGCGACTGTTTTGTGTTTGCCACTCCAGAGTCGGTCTTCTTCTTCACCGTTGGCATACTTGGTTGCAATTTCCATCACCCGAGTCAGAGTCATATCTCCTGTCCAACCGAATTTCAGATTCAACTCCCAATATTTGATGCCTTCTTTAAAGGCACAAATTGCCTGATGATCAGACACATTCTCCACCGTGTGGTGCAATGTGATCCATCTCTGGATGTAATCTCTCAAAGTTTCATTCGGTTTCTGAACGCAACATTGTAATTCTGTCAGCCCTGCCGGCCGTTTGCAAGTACCTTCAAATGCTCTGACAAATACTCGGGCAAGATCTTCCCAAGTATAAATGCTACCAGGTGCTAACTGATTCAGCCACGCTCTGGCTGAGCCCTCCAACATCAAAGGAAGGCGTTTCATGGCCACCTCATCATTGCCACCACCGATCTGAACAGCCACTCGGTAATCTTCAAGCCAAGTATCAGGCTTGGACTCTCCAGTGAACTTACTGGCTCCGGTCGCCAACCTGAAGTTGGGAGGAATCACCGCAGCCCTGATGGCTCTGCTGAAGCACTCTGGACCTGAGACATGCACTCTGCTGCTGGTTGGAAAATCTCTGTTGGGACCTTCTCTGTGAGCTCTGTTTCTGTCGACCAGACCCTGAATGAGAATAGATCTCGCGTCAAAGCCCGGTTCCCTTGGGTCGACTAGAATCCTTCGCCCACCACTGTGAGGGCGTCTGTCATCCTGTTGCCGAGGCACGTACGATCCACTCCTTGGGGGAGGCGTGGGCACTCGACGATGATCGTCGTGATCGAGTCAATGATCATACTGCTCGCGGCTTCTGTATTGATCTCGTCGATCTCCACGTCCCTCACGCCTCAGGGGCGATCTTGGGATGTGAGCCGACTAGACTGTGTCTGCAACCACGGATCTGCTGTGAATCCTATTCCGTGACTGAGATACTATTGTGTTCTGCTCACCCGCGGCTCGGAGCAAGGCCTGGATCTACACCAAACCTCGACCAGCTTCTGACTGGGAAGGTTGAATTGACTCCGCTATTCGGGCCGCAACTGCGAGATTCTAGATTGGAGTTCGGTATACCTAAGTCGGAGGTGGAAAAAGTTGACGTCGACTAGATTCGGGAGCACACTGCCAAGCACGCTCGTCGAGTGCGCACTGGAGGTTCTCCAGTCGAGTGTGCTCAGCCAAGTTGGCCAGGCGCGCCTCCTCCAAGGCCCGGGCCTCAGGGGTTTCTCCAACGATAGGAGTGTGAAGTGCATCCATGTTCCGGCGGCGAAGTTCTTCTCTCCACTGCGAAGAGAGGGGTTCGGGGCAGTACTCTTCATGAACACGCGACGGATCGCCACCCCCATCGCCTCCGTCTTCACGGGTGAAGCCAGGAGGACTGCGTGTTGGGGAACGTAGCAGAAATTCAAAATTTGCCTACGTGTCACCAAGATCTATCTATGGAGAGACTAGCAACGAGGGGATGGAGAGTGCATCTACATACCCTTGTAGATGAAGGAAATATGCCCTAGAGGCAATAATAAAGTTATTATTTATTTCCTTACATCATGATAGATGTTTATTATTCATGCTAGAATCGTATTAACCGGAAACATAATACATGTGTGAATACATAGACAAACAGAGTGTCACTAGTATGCCTCTACTTGACTAGCTCGTTAATCAAAGATGGTTATGTTTCCTAACCATGGACAAAGAGTTGTTATTTGATTAATGGGATCACATCATTAGTTGAATGATCTGACTGACATGACCCATTTCATTAGCTTAGCACCCGATCGTTTAGTATGTTGCTATTGCTTTCTTCATGACTTATACATGTTCCTATGACTATGAGATTATGCAACTCCCATTTACCGGAGGAACACTTTGGGTGCTACCAAACGTCACAACATAACTGGGTGATTATAAAGGAGTACTACAGGTGTCTCCAAAGGTAGATGTTGGGTTGGCGTATTTCGAGAATAGGATTTGTCACTCCGATTGTCGGAGAGGTATCTCTGGGCCCTCTCGGTAATGCTCATCACATAAGCCTTGCAAGCACTGCAACTAATATGTTAGTTGTGAGATGATGTATAACGGAACGAGTAAAGAGACTTTCCGGTAACGAGATTGAACTAGGTATTGGATACCGACGATCGAATCTCGGGCAAGTAACATACCGATGACAAAGGGAACAACGTATGTTGTTATGCGGTCTGACCGATAAAGATCTTCGTAGAATATGTAGGAGCCAATATGGGCATCCAGGTCCCGCTATTGGCTATTGACCGGAGACGTGTCTCGGTCATGTCTACATTGTTCTCGAACCGTAGGGTCCGCACGCTTAACGTTACGATGACATTTATTATGAGTTTATGCATTTTGATGTACCGAAGGTAGTTCGGAGTCCCGGATGTGATCACGGACATGACGAGGAGTCTCGAAATGGTCGAGACATAAAGATTGATATATTGGAAGCCTATATTTGGATATCGGAAGTGTTCCGGGTAAAATCGGGATTTTACCGGATTACCGGGAGGTTACCGGATTACCGGGAGGTTACCGGAACCCCCCGGGAGCCATATGGGCCTTATTGGGCTTTAGTGGAAAGGTGAAAGGGGCTGCCATGGTGGGCTGCGCGCCTCCCCCCCTCCCCTAGTCCTATTAGGACTAGGAGAGGTGGCCGGCCACCTCTCTCTCTCTCTTTCCCCCTTGGGAGTCCTATTTGGTATAGGATTGGGGGGGGGAGTCCTACTCCCGGTAGGAGTAGGACTCCTCCTACGCCCTCCTCTTGGCCGGCCAGCCCCTCCCCCTTGGATCCTTTATATACGGGGGCAGGGGGCACCTCTAGACACACAAGTTGATCATTGAGATCGTTCCTTAGCCGTGTGCGGTGCCCCCTGCCACCATATTCCACCTCGATCATATCGTTGTAGAGCTTAGGCGAAGCCCTGCGTTGGTAGAACATCAAGATCGTCACCACACCGTCGTGCTGACGGAACTCCTCCCTGAAGCTTTGCTGGATCGGAGCCCGGGGATCGTCATCGAGCTGTACGTGTGCTAAGAACTCGGAGGTGCCGGAGTAACGGTGCTTGGATCGGTCGGATCGGGAAGAAGACGTACGACTACTTCCTCTACGTTGTGTCAACGCTTCCGTTGCGATCTACAAGGGTACGTAGATCAGACTCTCCCCCTCGTTGCTATGCATCACCATGATCTTGCGTGTGCGTAGGAAAATTTTGAAATTACTACGTTCCCCAACAGTGGCATCCGAGCCTAGGTTTTATGGTTTGATGTTATATGCACGAGTAGAACACAAGTGAGTTGTGGGCGATACAAGTCATACTGCCTACCAGCATGTCATACTTTGGTTCAGCGGTATTGTTGGACGAGACGACCCGGACCAACCTTACGCGTACGCTTACGCGAGACCGGTTCCCTCGACGTGCTTTGCACACAGATGGCTTGCGGGCGACTGTCTCTCCAACTTTAGTTGAACCGAGTATGGCTACGCCCGGTCCTTGAGAAGGTTAAAATGGAGTCTATTTGACAAACTATCGTTGTGGTTTTGATGCGTAGGTGAGATTGGTTCTTGCTTAAGCCCGTAGCAGCCACGTAAAACTTGCAACAACAAAGTAGAGGACGTCTAACTTGTTTTTGTAGGGCATGTTGTGATGTGATATGGTCAAAACGTGATGAGTTATAAGTTGTTGTATAAGATGATCATGTTTTGTTGAGGTTATCGGCAACTCGCAAAAGCCTTATGGTTGTCTGTCTATTGCATAAGATGCAAGCGCCCAATAATTGCTTTGCTTTATCGCTATGCGATAGCAATAGTTGCAAGAGCAAGTATTGGCGAGACGACCACGTGACGACACATTGATATAGATCAAGATGATGGAGATCATGGTGTCATGCCGGTGACGATATAGATCATGACAGTACTTCGGAGATGGAGATCAAAGAAGCAAGATGATGATGGCCATATCATGTCACATATTTTGATTGCATATGATGTTTATCTTTTATACATCTTATTTGGCTTAGTTTGATGGTAGCATTTTAAGATGATCTCTCACTAATTATCAAGAAGTGTTCTCCCTGAGTATGCACCGTTGCGAAAGTTCTTCGTGCTGAGACACCACGTGATGATCGGGTTTGATAGGCTCTACGTTCAAATACAAAGGGTGCAAAACAGTTGCACACGCGGAATACTCAGGTTATACTTGACGAGCCAAGCATATACAGATATGGCCTCGGAACACGGGGACCGAAAGGTCGAGCGTGAATCATATAGTAGATATGATCAACATAGTGATGATCACCAATGAAACTACTCCATCTCACGTGATGATCGGACATGGTTTAGTTTATTTGGATCACGTGATCACTTAGAGTTTTAGAGGGATGTCCATCTAAGTGGGAGTTCTTAAGTAATATGATTAAATTGGACTTGAATTTATCATGAACTTAGTCCTGGTAGTATTTTGCAAATCATGTTGTAGATCAATAGCTCGCGTTGTTGCTTCCCTATGTTTATTTTGATATGTTCCTAGAGAAAAACTATGTTGAAAGATGTTAGTAGCAATGATGCGGATTGGATCCGTGATATGAGGTTTATCCTCATTGCTGCACAGAAAAATTATGTCCTTGATGCACCGCTAGGTGACAGACCTATTGCAGGAGCAGATGCAGACGTTATGAACATTTGGCTAGCTCAATATGATAACTACTTGATAGTTTAGTGCACCATGCTTAATGGCTTAGAATCGGGACTTCAAAGACGTTTTGAACGTCATGGACCATATGAGATGTTCCAGGAGTTGAAGTTAATATTTCAAGCAAATACCCGAGTTGAGAGATATGAAGTCTCCAACAAGTTCTATAGCGAAAAGATGGAGGAGAATCGCTCAACTAGTGAGCATGTGCTCAGATTGTCTGGGTACTACAATCGCTTGAATCAAGTGGGAGTTAATCTTCCAGATAAGATAGTGATTGACAGAATTCTCTAGTCACCATCACCAAGTTAGTAGAACTTCGTGATGAACTATAATATGCAAGGGATAACGGAAAAAAAACTCCCAAGCTCTTCGTGATGCTAAAATCAACGAAGGTAGAAATCAAGAAAAACATCAAGTGTTGATGGTTGACAAGACCACTAGTTTCAAGAAAAGAGCAAAGGGAAGAAGGGGAACTTCAAGAAGAACGGCAAGAAAGTTGCTGCTCAAGTGAAGAAGCCCAAGTCTGATCCTAAGCCTGAGACAAAGTGCTTCTACTGCAAAGGGACTGGTCACTAGAAGCAGAACTACCCCAAGTGATTGGCAGATAAAAAGGATGGCAAAGTGAATATAAGTATATTTGATATACATGTTATTGATGTGTACTTTACTAGTGTTCATAGCAACCCCTCAGTATTTGATACTAGTTCAGTTGCTAAGATTAGTAACTCGAAACGGGAGTTGCAGAATAAACAGAGACTAGTTAAGGGTGAAGTACCGATGTGTGTTGGAATTGGTTCCAAAATTGATATGATCATCATCGCACACTCCCTATACTTTCGGGATTAGTGTTGAACCTAAATAAGTGTTATTTGGTGTTTGCGTTCAGCATGAATATGATTTGATCATGTTTATTGTAATACGGTTATTCATTTAAGTAAGAGAATAAATTGTTGTTATGTTTACATGAATAAAACCTTATATGGTTACACGCCCAATGAAAATAATTCATTGGATCTCGATCAGAGTGATACACATAATCATAATATTGAAACCAAAAGATGCAAAGTTAATAATGATAGTGCAACTTATTTGTGGCACTGCCGTTTAGGTCATATTGGTGTAAAGCACATGAAGAAACTCCATGCTGATGGGCTTTTGGAATCACTTGATTATGAATCAGTTGATGCTTGCGAACCATGCCTCATGGGCAAGATGACTAAGACTCCATTCGCCGGAGTGAGCAAATGACTTATTGGAAATAATACATACTGATGTATGCGGTCCGATGAGTGTTAAGGCTCACGACAAGTATCATTATTTTCTGAACTTCACAGATGATTTGAGCAGATATGGGTATATCTACTTGATGAAACATAAGTCTGAAACATTTGAAAAGTTCAAAGAATTTCAGAGTGAAGTGGAAAATCATCGTGACAAGAAAATAAAGTTTCTATGATCTGATCGCGGAGACAAATATTTGAGTTACGAGTTTGGTCTTCAGTTAAAAACAATGTGAAATAGCTTCACTACTCACACCACCTGGAACACCACAATGTAATGGTGTGTCCGAACGTCATAACCGTACTTTATTAGATATGGTGCGACCTATGATGCTTCTTACCGATTTACCACTATTGTTTTGGGGTTATGCATTAAAGACAGCTGCATTCACGTTAAATAGGGCACCATCTAAATCCGTTGAGACGACACCGTGTGAACTATGGTTTGGCAAGAAACCTAAGCTGTCGTTTCTTAAAGTTTGGAGTTGCGATGCTTATGTGAAAAAGTTTCATCTCGATAAGCTCAAACGCAAATCGGAGAAATATGTCTTCATAGGATACCCAAAGGAGACTGTTGGGTACACCTTCTATCACAGATCCGAAGGCAAGACATTCGTTGCTAAGAATGGATCCTTTCTAGAGAAGGAGTTTCTCTCGAAAGAAGTGAGTGGGAGGAAAGTAGAAAACTTGATAAGGTAATTGTACCTTCTCCCTTATTGGAAAGTAGTTCATCACAAAATCTGTTCTTGTGACTACTACACCAATTAGTGAGGAAGCTAATGATGATGATCATGTAACTTCAGATCAAGTCACTACCGAATCTCGTAGGTAAACCAGAGTGAGATCTGCACCAGTGTGGTACGGTAATCCTGTTCTGGAAGTCATGTTACTAGACCATGACGAACTTGCGAACTATGAGGAAGCGATGATGAGCCCAGATTCCACAAAATGGTTTGAGGCCATGAAATCTGAGATATGATCCATGTATGAGAACAAAGTGTAGACTTTGGTTGACTTGCCCGATGATCGGCAAGCCATAGATAATAAATGGATCTTCAAGAGGAATACGGACACAGATAGTAGTGTTACTATCTACAAAGCTAGAATTGTTGCAAAAGTTTTTCGACTAGTTCAAGGTGTTGACTACGATAAGAGTTTCTCACTCGTATCGATGCTTAAGTCTGTTCAAATCATGTTAGCAATTGCCGCAATTTTATGAAATCTGGCAAATGGATAAACAAAACTGCATTCCTTAATGGATTTAAAAAAGAGTTGTATATGATACAACCAGAAGGTTTTGTCAATCCTAAAGGTGCTAACAAAATATTCAAGCTCCAGCAATCCATCTATGGACTGGTGCAAGCATCGCGGAGTTGGAATATACGCTTTGATAAGTTGATCGAAGCATATAGTTTTATACAGACTTGCGGTGAAGCCTGTATTTACAAGAAAGTGAGTGGGAGCACTACAACATTTTTGATAAGTATATGTGAATGACATATTGTTGATCGGAAATAATATAGAATTATTCTGTAAAGCATAAAGGAGTGTTTGAAAGGAGTTTTTCAAAGAAAGACTTCGGTGGAGCTGCTTACATATTGAGCTTCAAGATCTATAGAGATAGATCAAGACGCTTGATAAGTTTTTTCAATGAGTACATACCTTAACAAGATTTTGAACTAGTTCAAAATGGAGCAGTCAAAGAAAGAGTTCTTGCCTGTATTACAAGGTGTGAAGTTGAGTAAGACTCAAAGCCCGACCACGGCAGAAGATAGAAAGAGAAAGAAAGTCATTCCCTATGCCTTGGCCATAGGTTCTATAAAGTATGTCGTGCTGTGTATCAGATCTATTGTATACCCTATGTTAAGCAAGGGAGTACAATAGTGATCTACGAGTAGATCAATGGATAGCGGTCAAAATTATCCTTACTAGAATAAGGATATGTTTCTCGGTTATGGAGGTGACAAAAGGTTCGTCGTAAAGGGTTACGCCGATGCAAGTTTTGACACTAATCTAGATGACTCTAAGTCTCGGTCTAGATACATATTGAAAGTGGGAGCAATTAGCTAGAGTAGCTCCATGCAGAGCATTGTTGACATAGAAATTTGCAAAATACATGTGGATCTGAATGTGGCAGACCCGTTGACTAAGATTCTCTCACAAGCAAAACATGATCACACCTTAGTACTCTTTGGATGTTAATCACATAGCGATGTGAACTAGATTACTGAATCTAGTAAACCCTTTGGGTATTGGTCACATGGCGATGTGAACTATGGGTCTTAATCACATGATGATGTGAACTATCGATGTTAATCACATGGTGATGTGATCTAGATTATTGACTCTAGTGCAAGTGGGAGACTGAAGGAAATATGCCCTAGAGGCAATAATAAAGTTATTGTTTATTTCCTTATATAATGATAAATGTTTATTATTCATGCTAGAATTGTATTAACCGAAAACATAATACGTGTGTCAATACATAGACAAACAGAGTGTCACTAGTATGCCTCTACTTGACTAGGTCGTTAATCAAAGATGGTTATGTTTCCTAACCATGGACAAAGAGTTGTTATTTGATTAATGGGATCACATCATTAGTTGAATGATCTGATTGACATGACCCATTTCATTAGCTTAGCACCCGATCGTTTAGTATGTTGCTATTGCTTTCTTCATGACTTATACATGTTCCTATGACTATGAGATTATGCAACTCCCGTTTACCGGAGGAACACTTTGGGTGCTACCAAACGTCACAACGTAACTGGGTGATTATAAAGGAGTACTACAGGTGTCTCCAAAGGTAGATGTTGGGTTGGCGTATTTCGAGAATAGGATTTGTCACTCCGATTGTCGAAGAGGTATCTCTGGGCCCTCTCGGTAATGCTCATCACATAAGCCTTGCAAGCACTGCAACTAATATGTTAGTTGTGAGATGATGTATTACGGAACAAGTAAACAGACTTGCTGGTAACGAGATTGAACTAGGTATTGGATACCGACGATCGAATCTCGGGCAAGTAACATACCGATGACAAAGGGAACAACGTATGTTGTTATGCGGTCTGACCGATAAAGATCTTCGTAGAATATGTAGGAGCCAATATGGGAATCCAGGTCCCGCTATTGGTTATTGACCGGAGACGTGTCTCGGTCATGTCTACATTGTTCTCGAACCGTAGGGTCCGCACGCTTAACGTTACGATGACAGTTATTATGAGTTTATGCATTTTGATGTACCGAAGGTAGTTCGGAGTCCCGGATGTGATCACGGACATGACGAGGAGTCTCAAAATGGTCGAGATATAAATATTGATATATTTGAAGCCTATATTTGGATATCGGAAGTGTTCCGGGTAAAATCGGGATTTTGCCGGATTACCGGGAGGTTACCGGAACCCCCCGGGAGCCATATGGGCCTTATTGGGCTTTAGTGGAAAGGTGAAAGGGGCTGCCATGGTGGGCTGCGCGCCTCCCCCTCCCCTAGTCCTATTAGGACTAGGAGAGGTGGCCGGCCACCTTTCTCTCTCTTTCCCCCTTGGGAGTCCTATTTGGAATAGGATTGGGGGGGGGAGTCCTACTCCCGGTAGGAGTAGGACTCCTCCTGTGCCCTCCTCTTGGCCGGCCAGCCCCTCCCCATTGGCTCCTTTATATACGGGGGCAGGGGGCACCTCTAGACACACAAGTTGATCATTGAGATCGTTCCTTAGCCGTGTGCGGTGCCCCCTGCCACCATATTCCACCTCGATCATATCGTTGTAGAGCTTAGGCGAAGCCCTGCGTCGGTAGAACATCAAGATCGTCACCACGCCGTTGTGCTGACGGAACTCCTCCCCGAAGCTTTGCTGGATCGGAGCCCGGGGATTGTCATCGAGCTGTACGTGTGCTAAGAACTCAGAGGTGCCGGAGTAACGGTGCTTGGATCGGTCGGATCGGGAAGAAGACGTACGACTACTTCCTCTACGTTGTGTCAACGCTTCCGTTGCGATCTACAAGGGTACGTAGATCAGACTCTCCCCCTCGTTGCTATGCATCACCATGATCTTGCGTGTGCGTAGGAAAATTTTGAAATTACTACGTTCCCCAACAGTAGATCGCAAAGCATAAGCGTTCAAGAGAACGGGGTTGATGGAGTCGTACTCGTCGTGATCCAAATCACCGATGATCCTAGTGCCGAACGGACGGCACCTCCACGTTCAACACACGTACAGCCCGGTGATGTCTCCCATGCCTTGATCCAGCAAGGAGAGAGGGAGAGGTTGAGGAAGACTCCATCCAGCAGCAGCACAACGGCGTGGTGGTGGTGGAGGAGCGTGGCAATCCTGCAGGGCTTCGCCAAGCACCACGGGATATGAGGAGAAAGAGAGGGAGGGCTGCACCAACGAGAGAGATCAAATCGCATGTATTGGGCAGCCCCTTGGCCAAGTATATATAGGGGAAGGGGATGGGCTGCGCCCCCTTTAGGGTTTCCACCCCTAGGGGTGGCGGCCAGCCTAGATCCCATCTAAGGGAGGCGGCCAAGGGGGAGTGGGAGAGGGAGGCGCACCAGGATGGGCCTTAGGGCCCATCTGCCCTAGGGTTTGCCCCCTCTCCTCTTCCCTTGCGCATTGGGCCTTGTGGGAGGGCGCACCAGCCCACCTGGGGCTGGTCCCCTTCCACACTTGGCCCATGAAGCCCTCCGGGGCTGGTGGCCCCACTTGGTGGACCCCCGGGACCCTCCCGGTGGTCCCGGTACGTTACCGATAAACCCCGAAACTTTTCCGGTGACCAAAACAGGACTTCCCATATATAAATCTTTACCTCCGGACCATTTCGGAACTCCTCGTGACGTCCGGGATCTCATCCGGGACTCCGAACAACATTCGGTAACCACATACAAACTTCCTTTATAACCCTAGCGTCATCTAACCTTAAGTGTGTAGACCCTACGGGTTCGGGAACCATGCAGACATGACTGAGACGTTCTCCGGTCAATAACCAATAGCGGGATCTGGATACCCATGTTAGTTCCCACATGTTCCACAATGATCTCATCGGATGAACCATGATGTCGAGGATTCGATCAATCCCGTATACAATTCCCTTTGTCTAGCGGTACGATACTTGCCCGAGATTCGATCGTCGGTATCCCGATACCTTGTTCAATCTCGTTACCGGCAAGTCTCTTTACTCGTTCCGTAACACATCATCCCGTGATCAACTCCTTGATCACATTGTGCACATTATGATGATGACCTACCGAGTGGGCCCAGAGATACCTCTCCGTCACACGGAGGCGCACCAGAAGTACCATTAAGTGTTTTGATGTATCCTTATAGATCTTGATGCTCAATGTTCAAGTAGCTTAATCCAGGTTTTCCATTGAAAAACACTTTTCAAATAACTCTGTATGCTTTCCAGAAATTCTACATCATTTCTGATCAACAATATGTCAACAACATATACTCATCAGAAATTCTATTGTGCTCCCACTCACTTCTTTGGAAATACAAGTTTCTAATAAACTTTGTATACACCCAAAATCTTTGATCATCTCATCAAAGCATAGATTCGAACTCCGAGATGCTTACTCCAGTCCTTAGAAGGATTGCTGGAGCTTTGCATACTTATCAGCATCTTTCAGGATTAACAAAACCTTCCGGTTGTATCACATACAACCTTTCCTCAAGAAAATCGTTGAGAAAACAATGTTTTGACATCCTATCTGCAAGATTTCATAAATAATGCAGTAATTGCTAACATAATTCCAACAGACTCTTAGCATCGCTATGAGTGAGAAAGTCTCATCATAGTCAACTCCTTGAACTTGTCAGAAAACATCTTAACGACAAGTCGAGCTTTCTTAATGGTGATACTTACCATCATTGTCCGTCTTCCTTTTAAAATCCATATGTACCTAACAGCCTTACGACCATCAAGTAGTTCTTCCAAAGTCTACACTTTGTTTTCATATATGGATCCTCTCTCGGATTATATGGCCTCGAGCCATTTATCGGAATCCGGGCCCACCATCGCTTCTCCATAGCTCGTAGGTTCATTGTCTAGCAACATGACTTCCAAGACAGGATTACGTACCACTCTGAAGTAGTACGCATCATTGTCATCCCATGAGGTTTGGTAGTGACTTGATCTGAAGTTTCATGATCACTATCATAAGCTTCCACTTCAATTGGTGTAGGTGCCACAGGAACAACTCCCTGTGCCCTGCCACACACTAGTTGAAGAGACGATTCAATAACCTCATCAAGTCTCCACCATCCTCCCACTCAATTCTTTCGAGAGAAACTTTTCCTCGAGAAAGGACCCGATTCTAGAAACAATCCCTTATTGCTTTCGGATCTGAGACAAGAGGTATACCCAACTGTTTTGGGTGTCCTATGAAGATACATTTATCCGCTTTGGGTTCGAGCTTATCAGCCTGAAACTTTTTCACATAAGCGTCGCAGCCCCAAACTTTTAAGAAATGACAGCTTAGGTTTCTCTAAACCATAGTTCATACGATGTCATCTCATCGGAATTACGTGGTGCCCTATTTAAAGTGAATGTGGTTGTCTCTAATGCCTAACCCATAAACTATCGTGGTAATTCGATAAGAGACATCATGGTATGCATCATATCCAATAGGGTGCAACTATGATGTTCGGACACACCATCACACTATGGTGTTCCAGGCTGTATTAGTTGTGAAACAATTTCCACAATGTCTTAATTCTGTGCCAAACTCGTAATTCAGATATTCATCTCTATGATCATATCATAGATATTTTATCCTCTTGTCACGACGATCTTTCTACTTCACCCTGAAATTACTTGAACCTTTCAATAATTCAGACTCATGATTTATCAAGTAAACATTCTCAACATCTACTCAAATCAACTGTGAAGTAAGAACGTAACGATATCCACTACATGCCTCAGCACTCATTGGACTGCGCACATCAAAATGTATTTCTTCCAACAAGTTGCTTTCTAGTTCCATTTTACTGACAACGAGGTTTTTAGTCATCTTGCCCATGTGGTAGGATTTGCATGTCTCAAGTGATTCAAAATCAAGTGAGTCCAAACGGTCCATTTGCATGGAGTTTCTTCATGCACACACACCAATAGACATGGTTCGCATGTCTCAAACTTTTCAAAAATGAGTGAGCCCAAAGATCCATCAACATGGAGCTTCTTCATGCGTTTTATACCGATATGACTTAAGTGGCAGTGCCACAAGTAGGTGGTACTATCATTACTATCTTATATCTTTTGGCATGAACATGTGTATCACTACGATCGAGATTCAATAAACCATTCATTTTAGGTGCAAGACCATTGAAGGTATTATTCAAATAAACAGAGTAACCATTATTCTCCTTAAATGAATAACCATATCGCGATAGTCATAATCCAATCATGTCTATGCTCAACGCAAACACCAAATAACAATTATTTAGGTTTAACACCAATCTCGATGGTAGAGGGAGCGTGCGATGCTTGATCATATCAACATTGGAAACACTTCCAACACATATCGTCAGCTCACCTTTAGCTAGTCTCCGTTTATTCCGTAGCTTTTATTTCGAGTTACTAACACTTAGCAACCGAATCGGTATCTAATACCCTGGTGCTACTAGGAGTACTAGTAAAGTACACATCAACCCAATGTATATCCAATATACTTCTATCGACCTTGCCAGCCTTCTAATCTACCAAGTATCTAGGGTAATTCTGCTCCAGTGGCTGTTCCCCTTATTACAGAAGCACTCAGTCTCGGGTTTGGGTTCAACCTTGGTTTCTCCACTACAACAGCAGCTGATTTGCCGTTTCATGAAGTATCCCTTCTTGCCCTTGCCCTTCTTAAAACTAGTGGTTTCACTAACCATCAACAATTGATGCTCCTTCTTGATTTCTACTTTCGTGGTGTCAAACATCACGAATATCTCAAGGATCATCATATATGTCCCTGATATATTATAGTTCATCACGAAGCTCTAGCAGCTTGGTGGTAATGACTTCGGAGAAACTATCACTATTTCATCTGGAAGATCAACTCCCACTTGATTCAAGCGATTGTTGTACTCAGACAATCTGAGCACAAGCTCAACAATTGAGCTTTTCTCCCTTAGTTTGCAGGCTAAGAAAATCGTCGGAGGTCTTATACCTCTTGACGTGGGCACGAGCCTGAAATCCCAATTTCAGCCCTCAAAACATCTCATATGTTTCGCGACATTTCAAAACGTCTTCGGTGCCTCAACTCTAAACCATTTAACTGAACTATCACGTAATTATCAAAATGTGTATGTCAGATGTTCGCAACATCCACAGACGACGTTCGAGGTTCAGCACACTGAGCAGTGCATTAAGGACATAAGCCTTCTATGAAGCAATGAGGACAGTCCTTAGTTTACGGACCTAGTCCGCATAATTGCTACTATCAACTTTCAACTAAATTTTCTCTAGGAACATATCTAAACAGTAGAACTAAAGCGTGAGCTACGACATAATTTGCGAAGACCTTTTGACTATGTTCAGGAAAATTAAGTTCATCTTATGAACTCCCACTCAGATAGACATCCCTCTAGTCATCTAAGTGATTACATGATCCAAGTCAACTAGGCCATGTCTGATCATCACGTGAGACGGACTAGTCAACATCGGTGAACATCTTCATGTTGATCGTATCTGCCATACGACTCATGCTCGACCTTTCGGTCTTCTATGTTCCGAGGCCATGTCTGTACATGCTAGGCTCGTCAAGTCAACCTAAGTGTTTTGCATGTGTTTCGAGGCCATGTCTGTACATGCTAGGCTCGTCAACACCCGTTGTATTCGTAAGAATCTATACACCCGATCATCACGTGGTGCTTCGAAACAACGAACTGTCGCAACGGTGCACAGTTAGGGGGAACACTTTCTTGAAATTTTAATGAGGGATCATCTTATTTACTATCGTCGTTCTAAGCAAATAAGATGTATAAACATGATAAAAAGCACATGCAATCAAATAGTGACATGATATGGCCAATATCATATTGCTCCTTTTGATCTCCATCTTCGGGGCTCTATGATCATCTTGTCACCGGCATGACACCATGATCTCCATCATCGTGTCTTCATGAAGTTGTCTCGCCAACGATTAATTCTACTACTATAGCTAACGGTTAGCAATAAAGTAAAGTAATTACATGACGTTTATGTTGACACGCAGGTCATAAATAAATTAAGACAACTCCTATGGCTCCTGCCGGTTGTCATACTCATCGACATGCAAGTCGTGATTCCTATTACAAGAACATGATCATCTCATACATCACATATATCATTCATCACATCCTTTAGCCATATCACATCACATAGCATACCCTGCAAAAACAAGTTAGACGTGCTCTAATTGTTGTTTGCATGTTTTACGTGGCTGCTATGGGTTTCTAGCAAGAACGTTTCTTACCTACGCAAAACCACAACGTGATATGCCAATTGCTATTTACCCTTCATAAGGACCCTTTTCATCGAATCCGATCTGACTAAAGTGGGAGAGACAGACACCCGCCAGCCACCTTATGCAACTAGTGCATGTTAGTCGGTGGAACCAGTCTCACGTAAGCGTACGTGTAAGGTTGGTCCGGGCCGCTTCACCCCACAATGCCGCCGAATCAAGATAAGACTAGTAACGGCAAGATAATTGACAATATCGACGCCCACAACTACTTTGTGTTCTACTCATGCATAGTAACTATGCATAGGCCTAGCTCATGATGCCACTGTTTGGGGAACGTAGCAGAAATTCAAAATTTTCCTACGTGTCACCAAGATCTATCTATGGAGAGACTAGCAACAAGGGGAAGGAGAGCGCATCTACATACCCTTGTAGATTGCTAAGCGGAAGCGTTCAAGAGAACGGGGTTGATGGAGTCGTACTCGTCGTGATCCAAATCACCGATGATCCTAGTGCCGAACGGACGGCACCTCCGCGTTCAACACACATACAGCCCGGTGACGTCTCCCATGCCTTGATCCAGCAAGGAGAGAGGGAGAGGTTGAGGAAGACTCTATCCAGCAGCAGCACAACGGCGTGGTGGTGGTGGAGGAGTGTGGCAATCCTGCAGGGCTTTGCCAAGCACCACGGGATATGAGGAGAAAGAGAGGGAGGGCTGCACCAACGAGAGAGATCAAATCGCGTGTATTGGGCAGCCCCTAGGCCAAGTATATATAGGGGAAGGGGAGGGGCTGCGCCCCCTTTAGGGTTTCCACCCCGAGGGGTGGCGGCCAGCCTAGATCCCATCTAAGGGAGGCGGCCAAGGGGGAGGGGGAGAGGGAGGCGCACCAGGATGGGCCTTACGGCCCATCTGCCCTTGGGTTTGCCCCCTCTCCTCTTCCCTTGCGCAATGGGCCTTGTGGGAGGGCGCACCAGCCCACCTGGGGCTGGTCCCCTTCCACACTTGGCCCATGAAGCCCTCCGGGGCTGGTGGCCCCACTTGGTGGACCCCCGGGACCCTCCCGGTGGTCCCGGTACGTTACCGATAAACCCCGAATCTTTTCCGGTGACCGAAACAGGACTTCCCATATATAAATCTTTACCTCCGGACCATTACGGAACTCCTCGCGACGTCCGGGATCTCATCCGGGACTCCGAACAACATTCGGTAACCACATACAAACTTCCTTTATAACCCTAGCGTCATCGAACCTTAAGTGTGTAGACCCTACGGGTTCGGGAACCATGCAGACATGACCGAGACGTTCTCCGGTCAATAACCAATAGCGGGATCTGGATACCCATGTTAGTTCCCACATGTTCCACGATGATCTCATCGGATGAACCACGATGTCGAGGATTCGATCAATCCCGTATACAATTCCCTTTGTCCAGCGGTATTGTACTTGCCCGAGATTCGATCGTCGGTATCCCGATACCTTGTTCAATCTCGTTACCGGCAAGTCTCTTTACTCGTTCCGTAACACATCATCCCGTGATCAACTCCTTGATCACATTGTGCACATTATGATAATGTCCTACTGAGTGGGCCCAGAGATACCTCTCCGTCACACGGAGTGACAAATCCCAGTCTCGATTCGTGCCAACCCAACAGACACTTTCGGAGATACCTTTAGTGTACCTTTATAGCCACCCAGTTACGTTGTGACGTTTGGCACACCCAAAGCACTCCTACGGTATCCGGGAATTGCACAATCTCATGGTCTAAGGAAATGATACTTTACATTAGAAAAGCTTTGGCATACGAACTACACGATCTTGTGCTATGCTTAGGATTGGGTCTTGTCCATCACATCATTCTCCTAATGGTGTGATCCCGTTATCAACGACATCCAATGTCCATGGTCAGGAAACCGTAACCATCTATTGATCAACGAGCTAGTCAACTAGAGGCTTACTAGGGACATGGTGTTGTCTATGTATCCACACATGTATCTGAGTTTCCTATCAATACAATTCTAGCATGGATAATAAACGATTATCATGAACAAGGAAATATAATAATAACCAATTTATTGTTGCCTCTAGGGCATATTTCCAACACTGCGTGGTCCATTGACCATCAAAACTTCCGCCGCTGGGTCGCTGTTGTCGCACTCGGATGCAGTCTCTATGGAGCCAGTCGACAGATCGAACAGGCCGTAGAGAGTTTCGTCGGGCTCGATTGCCGCGACCTAGGGGGTGGCCGACTAGCGAGCCACCGCATGCCTCACCCATCGCTGAAGCCTCGATCGGCCGGAACGTTTGCTCCAGCGGGCTGCAGGGAGGGGGGAGGCTACAGGAGCCGACCGATACTGGGTCAACGGCTGCCGTAGGAGGACGCCGCGGACGCACGCGCGAAAGTGCGTTGCCCCGCGGACGGGGAGTGCGTCGACGTCGAGTGGAGCCTCCTGAAGCCAAGCGGAGTCGTCAGCGACAAATACGAGCTTGCCGAGACGGATCTCGCGGCCCTCAGCCAAACCTCCGCCTGAAACCATGATGAAGGGGATCGGAAAAATTGCAACTTCTCCAACAAGCCGCTAAGACACCTACCCCACGGTGGGCGCCAACTGTCATGGTTCTAAGTCTGATAGTAGAATGGGGGTAGGAATGTAGAGGCAAGATCTTAGCTATGGAGGAGTTGTACTCGGGAGTATTACGAGTTCAGGCCCTTCTCAGAGGAAGTAACAGCCCTACGCCTCGGAGCCCGGAGGCGGTCGACTGGATTATATGCGTGTGTGTTACAGAAAGTGCGAACCTCTGTCCCTGAGGAGGGGGGTGGCTTATATAGAGTTCGCCAGCACCTCCCGCCCTCGGTTACAAAGGGTTTAAGGTACATAAAGATGGAGACGTTACTGGTAACGCCTGCAATAAAGATACATAATGACCATTAAAGCTATGACTTAATTCCCGACCGTTGTAGAGTGGAGAGGCTCTAGATCTTCTGATAGTCGAGTGATTATCTATACAGTCGAGTGTCTTCAGGATTGTCGAGTGGAACATAACTTCATGGTCAAGTGGATGATGATTTTTCTTCGAATGCTCCTGGTACCTTTAGGGATGTCCTTGGGGAGGGTATCTTGAACAGATCCATGACCCTACCCTAGGTACATAGCTTCATCACCAAGCTCAACAAAATTGATAGCAACTACTCCTACAAGTGCCTAGAGCCTATATCATGCATCAAAACTACTTGGAACCACATAAATTTGACATGCAAGCTCAAGAACATGGTCACCTAGGCAGCATAAATTTGCAATGAATAAAGCACTAGAACAAAAACTAATTGGACAAATGGAGGAGTCACATACCAAGGAACAACACCCACAAGCAGTTTGTGAGAGGTGTTTTAAGCAAGGAGATCGAAAATGGTAGCAAAATGAGCTTGGACTCAGGTTTGAACTGGATAATCGTGTTTGTGGGAGGAAGAAGGAGTGTGTGGGTGCAGGAATAAGTGGAGGAGGGCCATTGTGGGCCCACGAGGCACGGGGGCACCCAGGGGTAGGGCGCGCCCTCCACCCTTGTGGCCAGGTGGATGCCCCCCGTGTTGTGTTCTCAGTGCCAAATATTATCAAATATTCTAGAAAAAATCATATTTAAATTTCAGGGCATTTGGAGAACTTTTATTTTTGGGGTATTTTTATATTGCACGGATAAATCAGATAACAGACGGAAAATACTTATTTTTATTTTATTTAATAAATAACAGAAAGTAAAAGGAGGGTACAGCGAGTTGTGTTTTCTAAATTCATCCATCTCATGATCATCAAAAGGAATCCATTAATAAGGTTGATCAAGTCTTGTTAACAAACTCATTCTGAATAACATGGAACCGGAGAATCTTCGAATAACACTAGGTTACCTCAACGGGGATATGCACAGCCCCAACAATAAGAATATCATATTTCTTCTTGACAGTAGGAAGAGGAAATTCAAAACCTCCAAAAATAATCGATGGAATTTTTCCAATAGAATTGATACTATGGACTTGAGGTTGTTTCCTCGGAAAGTGTACCGTATGCTCATTACCATTAGCATGAAAAGTGACATTGCCTTTGTTGCAATCAATAACAGCCCCTGTAGTATTCAAAAAGGGTCTTCCAAGAAAAATAGACATACTATCTAAAGGAAATATGCCCTAGAGGCAATAATAAAGTTATTATTTACTTCCTTATATCATGATAAATGTTTATTATTCATGCTAGAATTGTATTAACCGGAAACATAATACATGTGTGAATACATAGACAAACTTAGTGTCACTAGTATGCCTCTACTAGACTAGCTCGTTAAACAAAGATGGTTATGTTTCCTAACCATGAACAATGTGTTGTTATTTGATTAACGAGGTCACATCATTAGTTGAATGATCTGATTGACATGACCCATTTCATTAGCTTAGCACCCGATCGTTTAGTATGTTGCTATTGCTTTCTTCATGACTTATACATGTTCCTATGACTATGAGATTATGCAACTCCCGTTTACCGGAGAAACACTTTGTGTGCTACCAAACATCACAACGTAACTGGGTGATTATAAAGGAGCTCTACAGGTGTCTCCAAAGGTAGATGTTGGGTTGGCGTATTTCAAGATTAGGATTTGTCACTCCGATTGTCGGAGAGGTATCTCTGGGCCCTCTCGGTAATGCACATCACATAAGCCTTGCAAGCATTGTGACTAATGAGTTAGTTGCGAGATGATGTATTACGGAACGAGTAAAGAGACTTGCCAGTAACGAGATTGAACTAGGTATTGGATACCGACGATCGAATCTCGGGCAAGTAACATACCGATGACAAAAGGAACAGCGTATGTTGTTATGCGGTCTGACCGATAAAGATCTTCGTAGAATATGTAGGAGCCAATATGGGCATCCAGGTCCCGCTATTGGTTATTGACCGGAGATATGTCTCAGCCATGTCTACATTGTTCTCGAACCGTAGGGTCCGCACGCTTAACGTTACGATGATAGTTATTATGAGTTTATGCATTTTGATGTACCGAAGTTAGTTCGGAGTCCCGGATGTGATCACGGACATGACGAGGAGTCTCGAAATGGTCGAGACATAAAGATTGATATATTGGAAGCCTATATTTGGATATCGGAAGTGTTCCGGGTGAAATCGGGATTTTACCGGAGTACCGGGAGGTTACCGGAACCCCCCGGGAGCCATATGGGCCTTAATGGGCTTTAGTGGAAAGGAGAAAGGGGCAGCCCAAGGTGGCCGCGCGCCTCCCCCCTCCCCTAGTCCTATTAGGACTAGGAGAGGTGGCCGGCCCCCCTCTCTCTCTTTCCCCCTCGGGGAATCCTATTCCAACTAGGATTGGGGGGGGGTCCTACTCCCGGTAGGAGTAGGACTCCTCCTGCGCCCTTCTCATGGCCGGCCGCACCCTCCCCCTTGGCTCCTTTATATACGGAGGCAGGGGGCACCTGTAGACACACAAGTTGATCCACGTGATCGTTCCTTAGCCGTGTGCGGTGCCCCCTGCCACCATATTCCACCTTGATCATATCGTTGTAGTGCTTAGGCGAATCCCTGCATCGGTAGAACATCAAGATCGTCATCATGCCGTCGTGCTGACGGAACTCCTCCCCGAAGCTTTGCTGGATCGGAGCCCGGGGATCGTCATCGAGCTGTACGTGTGCTAAGAACTCGGAGGTGTCGGAGTAACGGTGCTTGGATTGGTCGGATCGGGAAGAAGACGTACGACTACTTCCTCTACGTTGTGTCAATGCTTCCATTGCGATCTACAAGGGTACGTAGATCAGACTCTCCCCCTTGTTGCTATGCATCACCATGATCTTGCGTGTGCGTAGGAAAATTTTGAAATTACTACGTTCCCCAACAGTGGCATCCGAGCCTAGGTTTTATGGTTTGATGTTATTTGCACGAGTATAACACAAGTGAGTTGTGGGCGATATAAGTCATACTGCCTACCAGCATGTCATACTTTGGTTCGGCGGTATTGTTGGACGAGACGACCCGGACCAACCTTACGCGTACGCTTACGCGAGACCGGTTCCCCGACGTGCTTTGCACACAGGTGGCTTGCGGGCGACTGTCTCTCCAACTTTAGTTGAACCGAGTGTGGCTACGCACGGTCCTTGCGAAGGTTAAAACAGAGTCTATTTTGTGGTTTTGATGCGTAGGTGAGATTGGTTCTTGCTTAAGCCCGTAGCAGCCACGTAAAACTTGCAACAACAAAGTAGAGGACGTCTAACTTGTTTTTGCAGGGCATGTTGTGATGTGATATGGTCAAGACATGATGCTAAATTTTATTGTATGAAATGATCATGTTTTGTAGCCGAGTTATCGGCAACTGGCAGGAGCCATATGGTTGTCGCTTTATTGTATGCAATGCAATGCGATGTAATGCTTTACTTTATCACTAAGCGGTAGCGATAGTCGTGGAAGCATAAGATTGGCGAGACGACAACGATGCTACGATGGAGATCAAGGTGTCGCGCCGGTGACGATGGTGATCATGACGGTGCTTCGGAGATGGAGATCACAAGCACAAGATGATGATGGCCATATCATATCACTTATATTGATTGCATCTTATGTTTATCTTTTATGCATCTTATCTTGCTTTGATTGACGGTAGCATTATAAGATGATCTCTCACTAAATTATCAAGAAGTGTTCTCCCTGAGTATGCACCATTGCGAAAGTTCTTCGTGCTGAGACACCACGTGATGATCGGGTGTGATAGGCTCTACGTTCAAATACAACGGGTGCAAAACAGTTGCACACGTGGAATACTCAGGTTATACTTGACGAGCCAAGCATATACAGATATGGCCTCAGAACACGGAGACCGAAAGGTCGAGCGTGAATCATATAGTAGATATGATCAACATAATGATGTTCACCAATGAAACTACTCCATCTCACGTGATGATCGGACATGGTTTAGTTGATTTGGATCACGTGATCACTTAGAGGATTAGAGGGATATCTATCTAAGTGGGAGTTCTTAAGTAATTTGATTAATTGAACTTAAACTTATCATGAAACTTAGTACCTGATAGTATCTTGCTTGTTTATGTTGATTGTAGATAGATGGCTCGTGCTGTTGTTCCGTTGAATTTTAATGCGTTCCTTGAGAAAGCAAAGCTGAAAGATGATGGTAGCAATTACACGGACTGGGTCCGTAACTTGAGGATTATCCTCATTGCTGCACAGAAGAATTACGTCCTGGAAGCACCGCTGGGTGCCAGGCCTGCTGCTGGAGCAACACCTGATGTTATGAACATCTGGCAGAGCAAAGCTGATGACTACTCGATAGTTCAGTGTGCCATGCTTTACGGCTTAGAATCGGGACTTCAACGACGTTTTGAACATCATGGAGCATATGAGATGTTCCAGGAGTTGAAGTTAATATTTCAAGCAAATGCCCGGATTGAGAGATATGAAGTCTCCAATAAGTTCTATAGCTGCAAGATGGAGGAGAACAATTCTGTCAGTGAGCATATACTCAAAATGTCTGGGTATAATAATCACTTGATTCAGATGGGAGTTAATCTTCCAGATGATTGCGTCATTGACAGAATTCTCCAATCACTGCCACCAAGCTACAAGAGCTTCGTGATGAACTATAATATGCAAGGGATGAACAAGACTATTCCCGAGCTCTTCGTAATGCTGAAAGCTGTGGAGGTAGAAATCAAGAAGGAGCATCAAGTGTTGATGGTTAACAAAACCACTAGTTTCAAGAAAAAGGGCAAAGGGAAGAAGAAGGGGAACTTCAAGAAGAACGGCAAGCAAGTTGCTGCTCAGGAGAAGAAACCCAAGTCTGGACCTAAGCCTGAAACTGAGTGCTTCTACTGCAAGCAGACTGGTCACTGGAAGCGGAACTGCCCCAAGTATTTGGCGGATAAGAAGGATGGCAAGGTGAACAAAGGTATATGTGATATACATGTTATTGATGTGCACCTTACTAATGCTCGCAGTAGCACCTGGGTATTTCATACTGGTTCTGTTGCTAATATTTGCAACTCGAAACAGGGACCACGGATTAAGCGAAGATTGGCTGAGGACGAGGTGACGATGCGCGTGGGAAACGGTTCCAAAGTCGATGTGATCGCGGTCGGCACGCTACCTCTACATCTACCTTCGGGATTAATATTAGACCTAAATAATTGTTATTTGGTGCCAGCGTTGAGCATGAACATTATAACTGGATCTTGTTTAATGCGAGACGGTTATTCATTTAAATCAGAGAATAATGGTTGTACTATTTATATGAGTAATATCTTTTATGGTCATGCACCCTTGAAGAGTGGTCTATTCTTGTTGAATCTCGATAGTAGTGATACACATATTCATAATGTAGAAGCCAAAAGATGCAGAGTTGATAATGATAGTGCAACTTATTTGTGGCACTTCCGTTTAGGTCATATCGGTATAAAGCGCATGAAGGAACTCCATACTGATGGACTTTTGGAACCACTTGATTATGAATCACTTGGTACTTGCGAACCGTGCCTCATGGGCAAGATGACTAAAACACCGTTCTCCGGTACTATGGAGAGAGCAACAGATTTTTTGGAAATCATACATACAAATGCATGCGGTCCGATGAATATTGAGGCTCGTGGCGGATATCATTATTTTCTCACCTTCACAGATGATTTAAGCAGATATGGGTATATCTACTTAATGAAACATAAGTCTGAAACATTTGAAAAGTTCAAAGAATTTCAGAGTGAAGTGGAAAATCATCGTAACAAGAAAATAAAGTTTCTACGATCTGATCGTGGAGGAGAATATTTGAGTTACGAGTTTGGTGTACATTTGAAAAATTGTGGAATAGTTTCGCAACTCACGCCACCCGGAACACCACAACGTAATGGTGTGTCCGAACATCGTAATCGTACTTTACTAGATATGGTGCGATCTATGATGTCTCTTACTGATTTACCGCTATCGTTGTGGGGATACGCTCTAGAGACGGCCGCATTCACGTTAAATAGGGCACCATCAAAATCCGTTGAGACGACACCTTATGAACTATGGTTTGGCAAGAAACCAAAGTTGTCATTTTTGAAAGTTTGGGGCTGCGATGCTTATGTGAAAAAGCTTCAACCTGATAAGCTCGAACCCAAATCGGAGAAATGTGTCTTCATAGGATATCCAAAAGAAACTATTGGATACACCTTCTATCACAGATCCGAAGGCAAGACTTTTGTTGCTAAATTCGGAAACTTTCTTGAGAAGGAGTTTCTCTCGAAAGAAGTGAGTGGGAGGAAAGTAGAACTTGACAAGGTAACTGTACCTGCTCCCTTGTTGGAAAGTAGTACATCACAGAAAACTGTTTCTGTGACACCTACACCAATAAGTGAGGAAGTTAATGATAATGATCATGAAACTTCAGAACCAGATACTACTGAACCTCGTAGATAAACCAGAGTAAGATCCGCGCCAGAGTGGTACGGTAATCCAGTTCTGGAAGTCATGCTACTAGATCATGATGAACCTACGAACTATGAAGAAGCGATGGTGAGCCCAGATTCCGCAAAGTGGCTTGAAGCCATGAAATCTGAGATGGGATCCATGTATGAGAACAAAGTATGGACTTTGGTTGACTTGCCCGATGATCGGCAAGCAATTGAGAATAAATGGATCTTCAAAAAAAGACTGACACTGACGGTAATGTTACTGTCTATAAAGCTTGACTTGTCGCAAAAGGTTTTTGACAAGTTCAAGGGGTTGACTACGATGAGACCTTCTCACCCGTAGCGATGCTTAAGTCTGTCCGAATCATGTTAGCAATTGCCGCGTTTTCTGATTATGAAATTTGGCAGATGGATGTCAAAACTACATTCCTGAATGGATTTCTGGAAGAAGAGTTGTATATGATGCAACCGGAAGGTTTTGTCGATCCAAAGGGAGCTAACAAAGTGTGCAAGCTCCAGCGATCCATTTATGGACTGGTGCAAGCCTCTCGGAGTTGGAATAAACGCTTTGATAGTGTGATCAAAGCATTTGGTTTTATACAGACTTTTGGAGAAGCCTATATTTACAAGAAAGTGAGTGGGAGCTCTGTAGCATTTCTGATATTATATGTGGATGACATATTGCTGATTGGAAATGATATAGAATTTCTGGATAGCATAAAGGGATACTTGAATAAGAGTTTTTCAATGAAAGAGCTCGGTGAAGCTGCTTACATATTAGGCATAAAGATCTATAGAGATAGATCAAGACGCTTAATTGGACTTTCACAAAGCACATACCTTGACAAAATTTTGAAGAAGTTCAAAATGGATCAAGCAAAGAAAGGGTTCTTGCCTGTGTTACAAGGTGTGAAGTTGAGTCAGACTCAATGCCCGACCACTGCAGAAGATAGAGAGAAAATGAAAGATGTTCCCTATGCTTCAGCCATAGGCTCTATCATGTATGCAATGTTGTGTACCAGACCTGATGTGTGCCTTGCTATAAGTTTAGCAGGGAGGTACCAAAGTAACCCAGGAATGGATCACTGGACAGCGGTCAAGAACATCCTGAAATACCTGAAAAGGACTAAGGATATGTTTCTCGTATATGGAGGTGACAAAGAGCTCACCGTAAGAGGTTACGTTGATGCAAGCTTTGACACTGATCCGGACGATTCTAAATCGCAAACCGGATACGTGTTTACATTAAACGGTGGAGCTGTCAGTTGGTGCAGTTCTACACAAAGCGTCGTAGCGGGATCTACATGTGAAGCGGAGTACATAGCTGCTTCGGAAGCAGCAAACGAAGGAGTCTGGATGAAGGAGTTCATGTCCGATCTAGGTGTCATACCTAGTGCATCGGGACCAATGAAAATCTTTTGTGACAATATTGGTGCAATTGCCTTGGCAAAGGAATCCATATTTCACAAGAGGACCAAGCACATCAAGAGACGCTTCAATTCCATCCGGGATCTAATCCGGGATCTAATACATACGGATCTGAATGATGCAGACCCGTTGACTAAGCCTCTTCCACGAGCAAAACATGATCAGCACCAAGGCTCCATGGGTGTTAGAATCATTACTGTGTAATCTAGATTATTGACTCTAGTGCAAGTGGGAGACTGAAGGAAATATGCCCTAGAGGCAATAATAAAGTTATTATTTATTTCCTTATATCATGATAAATGTTTATTATTCATGCTAGAATTGTATTAACCGGAAACATAATACACGTTGTAATACATAGACAAACTTAGTGTCACTAGTATGCCTCTACTAGACTAGCTCGTTAATCAAAGATGGTTATGTTTCCTAACCATGAACAATGTGTTGTTATTTGATGAACGAGGTCACATCATTAGTTGAATGATCTGATTGACATGACCCATTTCATTAGCTTAGCACCCGATCGTTTAGTATGTTGCTATTGCTTTCTTCATGACTTATACATGTTCCTATGACTATGAGATTATGCAACTCCCGTTTACCGGAGGAACACTTTGTGTGCTACCAAACGTCACAACGTAACTGGGTGATTCTAAAGGAGCTCTACAGGTGTCTCCAAAGGTAGATGTTGGGTTGGCGTATTTCGAGATTAGGATTTGTCACTCCGATTGTCGGAGAGGTATCTCTGGGCCCTCTCGGTAATGCACATCACATAAGCCTTGCAAGCATTGTGACTAATGAGTTAGTTGCGAGATGATGTATTACGGAACGAGTAAAGAGACTTGCCGGTAACGAGATTGAACTAGGTATTGGATACCGACGATCGAATCTCGGGCAAGTAACATACCGATGACAAAAGGAACAGCGTATGTTGTTATGCGGTCTGACCGATAAAGATCTTCGTAGAATATGTAGGAGCCAATATGGGCATCCAGGTCCCGCTATTGGTTATTGACCGGAGATATGTCTCAGTCATGTCTACATTGTTCTCGAACCGTAGGGTCCGCACGCTTAACATTACGGTGACAGTTATTATGAGTTTATGCATTTTGATGTACCGAAGTTAGTTCGGAGTCCCGGATGTGATCACGGACATGACGAGGAGTCTCGAAATGGTCGAGACATAAATATTGATATATAGGAAGCCTATATTTGGATATCGGAAGTGTTCCGGGTGAAATCGGGGTTTTACCGGAGTACCGGGAGGTTACCGGAACCCCCCGGGAGCCATATGGGCCTTAATGGGCTTTAGTGGAAAGGAGAAAGGGGCAGCCCAAGGTGGCCGCACGCCTCCCCCCTCCCCTAGTCCTATTAGGACTAGGAGAGGTGGCCGGCCCCCCTCTCTCTCTTTCCCCCTCGGGGAATCCTAGTCCAACTAGGATTGGGGGGGAGTCCTACTCCTGGTAGGAGTAGGACTCCTCCGGCGCCCTCCTCCTAGCCGGTCGCACCCTCCCCCTTGGCTCCTTTATATACGGAGGCAGGGGGCACCTCTAGACACACAAGTTGATCCACGTGATCGTTCCTTAGCCGTGTGCGGTGCCCCCTGCCACCATATTCCACCTCGATCATATCATTATAGTGCTTAGGCGAAGCCCTGCGTCGGTAGAACATCAAGATCATCATCACGCCGTCGTGCTGACGGAACTCCTCCCCGAAGCTTTGCTGGATCGGAGCCCGGGGATCGTCATCGAGCTTTACGTGTGCTAAGAACTCGGAGGTGCCGGAGTAACGGTGCTTGGATCGGTCGGATCGGGAAGAAGACGTACGACTACTTCCTCTACGTTGTGTCAATGCTTCCGTTGCGATCTACAAGGGTACGTAGATCAGACTCTCCCCCTCGTTGCTATGCATCACCATGATCTTGCGTGTGCGTAGGAAAATTTTGAAATTACTACGTTCCCCAACACTATCGTCCTCGGGAATATCAAGAATAACAAAGTCCGTTAAAATACTAACGTTTGCAACCACAACAGGCACATCCTCACAAATACCGACAAGTATAGTAGTTGATTTATCAGCCATTTGCAAAGATATTTCAGTAGGTGTCAACTTATTCAAATCAAGTCTACGATATAAAGAGAGAGAGGCATAACACTAACACCGGCTCCAAGATCACATAAAGCAGTTTTAACATAGTTTCTTTTAATGGAGCATGGTATAGTGGGTACTCCTGGATCCCCAAGTTTCTTTGGTATTCCACCCTTAAAAGTATAATTAGCAAGCATGGTGGAAATTTCATCTTCCGGTATCTTTCTTTTATTAGTAACAATTTCTTTCATGTACTTAGCATAAGGATTCATTTTAAGCATATCAGTTAATCGCATACGCAAAAAGATAGGTCTAATCATTTTAGCAAAGCGCTCAAAATCTTCATCATCCTTTCTCTTGGATGGTTTGGGAGGAAAAGGCATGGGTTTTTGAACCCATGGTTCTCTTTCTTTACCGTGTTTCCTAGCAACAAAGTCTCTCTTATCATAACGTTGATTCTTTGATTGTGGGTTATCAAGATCAACAGCGGGTTCTATTTCTATATCATTATCATTGCTAGGTTGAGCATCAACATGAACATTATCATTAACATTATCACTAGTTTCAGGTTCATTACCAGATTGTGTTTCAGCATCAAAAATAGAAATATCATTTGGATTCTCAGGTTTTTCAGTAATAGGTTCACTAGAAGCATGCAAAGTCCCATCATTCTTCTTTTTCTTCCTTTTAGAAGGACTAGGTGCATCTATATTATTTCTCTGAGAATCTTGCTCAATTCTCTTAGGATGGCGTTCAGGTTACAAAGGTTCCTGAGTCATTTTACCACCTCTAGTCATAACTCTAACAGCATTATCAGTATTCTTACTATTCAGTTCATTGAGCAAATCATTTTGAGCTTTAAGTACTTGTTCTACTTGAGTGGTAACCATAGAAGCATGTTTACTAATAAGTTTAAGTTCACCCTTAACATTAGCCATATAATCACCCAAGTGTTCAAGCATACCAACACTGCATTTTAATTCTCTACCAAAATAAGCATTGAAGTCTTCTTGCTTAACCATAAATTTATCAAACTCATCTAAGCATGGGCTAGCAAAATTAGTAAACAGGATTTCAGCTTTATCATATCTATAGAGAGAATTTACCTTTACTACCTGTGTCGGGTTATTAAGACCATGTGTTTCTTCAATAGGAGATGGATTAAAATTATGCATTTCTTTGACAGGCGGTAAATTAAGACCATGTATTTCTTTAATAAAAGGTAAATTCTTAACATCTCCTGCTTTAATACCCTTTTATTTTATGGATTTCTTTGCCTGTTGCATATCTTCAGGACTGAGAAATAGAACACCTCTCTTCTTTGGAGTTGGTTTAGGAATAGGCTCAGGAGTTGGCTCAGGAAGTGTCCAATTAGTTTCATTAGTCAACATATTATTCAATAGAATTTCAGCTTCATCCGGTGTTCTTTCCCAGAAAACAAAACCAACACAACTATCCAGGTAATCTCTGGAAGCATCGGTTAGTCCATTATAAAAGATATCAAGTATTTCATTTTTCTTAAGAGGGTGATCAGGCAAAGCATTAAGTAATTGGAGAAGCCTCCCCAAGCTTGTGGGAGACTCTCTTCTTCAATTTGCACAAAATTACATATATCCCTTAAAGCAGTTTGTTTCTTATGAGCAGGGAAATATTTAGCAGAGAAGTAATAAATCATATCCTGGGGACTACGCACACAACCAGGATCAAGAGAATTAAACCATATCTTAGCATCACCCTTCAATGAGAACGGAAATATTTTAAGGATATAAAAGTAGCAAGTTCTCTCATCTTTAGTGAATAGGGTGGCTATATTATTCAATTTAGTAAGATGTGCCACAACAGTTTCAGATTCATAGCCATAAAAACGATCAGATTCAACCAAAGTAATTATATCAGGATCAACAAAGAATTCATAATCCTTATCAGTAACATAGATAGGTGAAGTAGCAAAAGCAGGGTCAGGTTTCATTCTAGCATTAAGGGATTACTGCTTCCATTTAGCTAATAACCTTTTTAGATCATATCTATCATTGCAAGCTAAAATAGCTCTAGCAGATTCTTCATCCAGAACATAACCCTTAGGAACAACAGGAAATTCATATTTATTAGGGGGAGAGTCTTCATCATCACTTTCATCAATATTATCAGTTTCAATAATTTCATTCTCTCTAACCCTAGCAAGTTGTTCATCAAGAAATTCACCAAGTGGCATAGTAGTATCAAGCATAGAAGTAGTTTCATCATAAGTATCATGCATAGCAGAAGTGGCATCATCAATAACATGCGACATATCAGAATGAATAGCAGAAGCAGGTTTAGGTGTCGCAAGCTTACTCAAAACAGAAGGTGAATTAAGTGCAGAGCTAGATGGCAGTTCCTTACCTCCCCTAGTAGTTGAGGGATAAATCTTGGTTTTTGGATCTCTCACGTTCTTCATAATGATAAGCAGATATAAATCCCAAGTGACTCAAAGAACAGAGCAATGCTCCCCGGCAACGGTGCCAGAAAATAGTCTTGATAACCCACAAGTATAGGGGATCGCAACAGTTTTCGAGGGTAGAGTATTCAACCCAAATTTATTGATTCGACACAAGGGGAGCCAAAGAATATTCTCAAGTATTAGCAGCTGAGTTGTCAATTCAACCACACCTAGAAACTTAATATCTGCAGCAAAGTATTTAGTAGCAAAGTAATATGATAGTAGTGGTAACGGTAGCAAAAGTAATGGTAGCAAAAGTAATGTTTTTGGTATTTTGTAGTGATTGTAACAATAGCAATGGAAAAGTAAATAAGCGAAGAGCAATATATGGAAAGCTCGTAGGCAATGGATCGATGATAGAGAATTATGCCGGATGTGGTTCATCATGTAACAGTCATAACCTAGGGTGACACGGAACTAGCTCCAGTTCATCAATGTAATGTAGGCATGTATTCCGAATATAGTCATACGTGCTTATGGAAAAGAACTTGCATGGCATCTTTTGTCCTACCCTCCTGTGGCAGCGGGGTCCTAGCGGAAACTAAGGGATATTAAGGCCTCCTTTTAATAGAGTACCGGACCAAAGCATTAACACATAGTGAATACATGGACTCCTCAAAATATGGTCATCACCGGGAGTGGTCCCGATTATTGTCACTTCGGGGTTGCCGGATCATAACACATAGTAGGTGACTACAGACTTGCAAGATAGGATCAAGAACTCACATATATTCATGAAAACATAATAGGTTCATATCTGAAATCATGGCACTCGGGCCCTAGTGACAGGCATTAAGCATAGCAAAGTCATAGCAACATCAATCTCAGAACATAGTGGATACTAGGGATCAAACCCTAACAAAACTAACTCGATTACATGATAAATCTCATCCAACCCATCACCGTCCAGCAAGCCTACGATGGAATTACTCACGCACGGTGGTGAGCATCATGAAATTGGTGATGGAGGATGGTTGATGATGACAATGGTGACAGATTCCCCTCTCCGGAGCCCCGAACGGACTCTAGATCAGCCCTCCCGATAGGTTTTAGGGCTTGGCGGCGGCTCCGTATCGTAAAACGCGATGAATCCTTCTTCTTTATTTTTTTCTCTCCGAAAGCAAATATATAGAGTTGGAGTTGAGGTCGGAGGAGCTCCAGGGGGCCCACGAGGTAGGGGCGCACCCAGGGGGCAGGCGCCCCCCCCCCCACCCTCATGGCTAGGGTGTGGACCCTCTGGTCTTCATCTTTTGCAATGATTCTTTATTATTTCCAAAAAGACGTTCCGTGAAGTTTCAGGTCATTCCGAGAACTTTTGTTTCTTCACATAAATAACACCATGGCAATTCTGCTAAAAACAGCGTCAGTCCGGGTTAGTTCCATTCAAATCATGTAAGTTAGAGTCGAAAACAAGGGCAAAAGTGTTTGGAAAAGTAGATACGATGGAGACGTATCACTGGCGGCACTGGAGACGATGATGAGTAGTGTTGCCTGGCGTGGACGGAAGATGGCCCGTGATGATGAACTTGAGCAGTCGCGCAGAGCGCTTCCCAAAAACCTAATTTGTCCTCTCGCGGTGTAGGATCACAAGGACAAATGTTTTTGGAGACATGCTCTCCGGCACGTCGATGCACGCCGGCGTTTGGGATGAAGTAGACTACGATGGCAGCATAAGTTGTGAGATGACGCAAACCCTAGGTGTTTTTCGATGTGTTTTTGTTGGGGAATGCAGTATTTCATAAAATTTTACCTACGATCACGCAAGATCTATCTAGGAGATGCATAGCAATGAGCGGGGAGAGTGTGTCCACGTACCCTCGTAGACCGAAAGCGGAAGCGTTAAGTAACGCGGTTGATGTAGTCGAACATCTTCGCGATCCAACCGATTAAGTACCGAACGCACGACACCTCCATGATCTGCACACGTTCAGCTCAGTGACGTCCCTTGAACTCTAGATCCAGCTGAGGCTGATGGCGAGTTTCGTTAGCACGACGACGTGGTGACGATGATGATGAAGTTAGCGACGCATGGCTTTGCCTAAGCACTAGGACAATATGACTGAGGTGGAAATTTGTGGAGGGGGGCACCGCACACGGCTAAGAAATCAACTTGTGTGCGGTGCCCCCTCCCCCGTATATAAAGGAGGGGAGGAGGGGGTCGGCCGGCCTCAAGGGGTGCGCCCCAATGGGGGAATCCTACTCCTACTAGGAGTAGGTTCCCCCCTTTCCTAGTCAAACTAGGAGGGGAAGGAAAGAGGAAGAGGGAGAGAAGGAACCCCCCCCCCCAATCCGTATTGGGCTTGAGGGGGCGCATGTCTCCACTTGGACGCCTCCTCCTCTCTTCCACTAGGCCCCATGAAGGCCCATTAACCCCCGGGGGGGTTCTGGTAACCCCCCGGTACTTCGGAAAATGCCCGAACCTATCTGAAACCTTTCCGGTGTCCAAACATAACCTTCCAATATATCAATCTTTATGTCTTGACCATTTCGAGACTCCTCGTCATGTCCGTGATCACATCCGAGACTCCGAACAACCTTCGGTACTTCAAATCACATAACTCACAATACATATCGTCATCGAACGTTAAGCGTGTGAACCCTATGGGTTCGAGAACTATGTAGACATGGCCGAGACTCATCTCCAGTCAATAACTAATAGTGGAACCTGGATGCGCATATTGGTTCCTACATATTCTACGAAGATCTTTATCGGTCAAACCGCATAACAACATATGTTGTTCCCTTTGTCATCGGTATGTTACTTGCTCGAGATTCGATCATCGGTATCATCATACCTAGTTCAATCTCGTTACCGGAAAGTCTCTTTACTCGTTCTGTAATGCATCGTCCCGCAACTAACTCATTAGTTACATTGCTTGCAAGGCTTATAGTGATGTGCATTACTGAGAGGGCCCAGAGATACCTCTCCGACAATTGGAGTGACAAATCCTAATCTCGATCTATGCCAACTCAACAAACACCATCAGAGACACTTGTAGAGCATCTTTATAATCACCCAGTTATGTTTTGACGTTTGATAGCACACTGGGTGTTCCTCCGGTATTTGGGAGTTGCATAATCTCCTAGTCATAGGAACATGTACAAGTCATGAAGAAATCAATAGCAATAAACTAAACGATCATAGTGCTAAGCTAACGGATGGGTCTAGTCCATCACATCATTCTCTAATGATGTGATCTCATTCATCAAATGACAACACATGCCCATGGCTAGGAAACTTAACCATCTTTGATTAATGAGCTAGTCAAGTAGAGGCATACTAGGGACACTCTGTTTGTCTATGTATTCACACATGTACTACGTTTCCGGTTAATACAATTCTAGCATGAATAATAAAAATTTATCATGATATTAGGAAATATTAATAACAACTTTATTATTGCCTCTAGGGCATATTTCCTTCAGTCTCCCACTTGCACTGAAGTCAATAATCTAGTTCACATTGCCATGTGATTTAACACCAATAGTTCACTTCACCATGTGATTAGTTCACATCGCCATGTGACTAATACCCAAAGGGTTTTACTAGAGTAAATAATCTAGTTGACATCATTATGTGATTAACACCCAAAGAGTACTAAGGTGTGATCATGTTTTGCTTGTGAGAGAAGCTTAGTCAATGGGTCTGTCACATTCATAGCCGTATGTGTTTCGCAAATTTTCTATGTCTACAATGCTCTGCATAGAGCTACTCTAGCTAATTGCTCCCACTTTCAATATGTATCCAGATTGAGACTCAAAGTCATCCGGATCGGTCTAAAAGCTTGGATCGGCGTAACTCTTTACGACGGACTCTTTATCACCTCCATAACCGAGAAATATCTCCTTAGTCTTCTAAGGATAATTTTGACCGCTATCAAGTGATCCACTCTTGGATCAATATCGTACCCCCTTGCCAATCTCATGGCAAGGTACACAATAGGTTTGGTACACAACATAGCATACTTTATAGAACCTATGGCTGAGGCATAGGGAATGACTTTCATTCTCTTTCTATTTTCTGTCGTGGTTGTGTTTTGAGTCTTACTCAACTTTACATCTTGCAATATAGGTAAGAACTCATTCTTTGACAGTTCCATTTTGAACTACTTCAAAAATCTTGTCAAGGTATGTAGTCATTGAAAAATCTTATCAAGCGTCTTGATCTATCTCTATAGATCATGATGCCCAATATGTAAGCAACTTCACCGAGGTCTTTCTTTGAAAAACTCCTTTCAAACACTCCTTTATGATTTCCAGACAATTCTACATCATTTCCGATCAACAATATGTCATTCACATATACTTATCAGAAAGGTTGTAGCGCTCCCACTCACTTTCTTGTAAATACAGGCTTCACTAAAAGTCTGTATAAAACTATATGCTTTGATCAACTTATCAAAGTGTATATTCCAACTCCGATATGCTTGCACCAGTCCATAGATGGATCGCTGGAGCTTGCACATTTTGTTAGCACATTTAGGGTTGACAAAACCTTCTAGTTGCATCGCTACGAATGAGAAAATCTCATTGTAGTCAACACCTTGAACTTGTCAAAAAATGTTTTTCGACAATTCGAGCTTTGTAGATAGTAACACTACTATCAGCGTCCGTCTTCCTCTTGAAGATCCATTTATTCTCTATGGCTTGCCTATCATTGGACAAGTCCACCAAAGTCCATACTATGTTCTCATACATGGATCCCATCTCAGATTTCATGTCCTCAAGCCATTTTGCAGAATCTGGGCTCATCATCACTTCCTCATACTCCCTCCGTCACAAATTACTCGTCGCAGAAATGAATGTATCTAGAACTAAAATACATCTAGATACATCCATACCTGCGACAACTAATTCGAAACGGAGGGAGTAGTTCGTAAGTTCATCATGGTCTAGTAACATGACTTCCAGTACAAGATTACCGTACCACTCTGGTGCGGATCATGCTCTGGTTGACCTATGAAGTTCTGTAGTAACTTGATCCGATGTTTCATGATCATCATCATTAACTTCCTCTCTAGTTGGTGTAGGCATCACGGGAATAGATTTCTCTGATGAACTACTTTCCAATTCGAGAGAAGGTACAGTTACCTCATCAAGTTCTACTCCCCCCCACTCACTTATTTCGAGAGAAACTCATTCTCTAGAAAGGATCCATTCTTAGCAATGAAAATCTTGCTTTCGGATCTATGATAGAAGGTGTACCCAACAGTTTTCTTTGGGTATCCTATGAAGACACATTTCTCCGATTTGGGTTCGAGCTTATCAGGTTGAAGCTTTTTCACATAAGCATCATAGCCCCAAACTTTAAGAAACGACATCTTAGGTTTCTTGCTAAACCACAGTTCATATGGTGTCGTCTCAACGGATTTAGATGGTGCCATATTTAACGTGAATGCAGCTGTCTCTAATGCATAACCACAAAATGATAGTGGTAAATCGGTCAGAGACATCATAAATCGCACCATATCTAATAAAATACGGTTACGATGTTCAGACACACCATTATGCTATGGTGTTCCACATGGCATGAGTTTGTGAAACTATTCCACATTGTTTTAATTGAAAGCCAAACTCATAACTCAAATATTCGCCTCTACGATCAGATCGTAGAAACTTTATTTTCTTGTTATGATGATTCTCTACTTCACTCTGAAATTCTTTGAACTTTTCAAATGTTTCAGACTTGTGTTTCATTAAGTAGATATACCCATATCTGCTCAAATCATCTGTGAAGGTCAGAAAATAACAATACCTGCCACGAGCCTCAACACTCATCAGATCGCATACATCAGTATGTATTATTTCCAATAAGTCAGTTGCTCGCTCCATTGTTCCGGAGAACGGAGTCTTAGTCATCTTACCCATGGGGCATGCTTCGCAAGCATCAAGTGATTCATAATCAAGTGATTCCAAAAGCCCATCAGCATGGAGTTTCTTCTTGCACTTTACAACAATATGACCTAAACGACAATTCCACAAATATGTTGCACTATCATTATCAACTTTGCATCTTTTGGCATCAATATTATGAATATGTGTATCACTACGATCGATATTCAATAAACCATTCACCTTGGGTGTATGACCTCAGAAGGTATTATTCATGTAAACAGAATAACAATTATTCTTTGAGTTAAATGAATAACCGTATTGCAATAAACATGATCCAATCATATTATGCTCAACACAAACACCAAATAACATTTTTTAGGTTCAATACTAACCCCGAAGGTAAAGGGAGTGTGCGTTGTTGATCTTATCAACCTTGGAATCACTTCCAACACTCATCGTCACCTTGCCCTACCCTAGTCTTTGTTCATTTTGTAACTCATGTTTCGAGTTACTAATCATAGCAACTGAACCAGTATCAAATACCCAGGAGCTACTATGAACACTAGTAAAGTATGAAGGAAATATGCCATAGAGGCAATAATAAAGTTATTATTTATTTCCTTATATCATGATAAATGTTTATTATTCATGCTAGAATTGTATTAACCGGAAACATAATACATGTGTGAATACATAGACAAACAGAGTGTCACTAGTATGCCTCTACTTGACTAGCTCGTTAATCGAAGATGGTTATGTTTCCTAACCATGAACAAAAGAGTTATTATTTGATTAACGGGATCACATCATTAGAAGAATGATGTGATTGACATGACCCATTCCATTAGCTTAGCACCCGATCGTTTAGTATGTTGCTATTGCTTTCTTCATGACTTATACATGTTCCTATGACTATGAGATTATGCAACTCCCGTTTGCCGCAGGAACACTTTGTGTGCTACCAAACGTCACAACGTAACTGGATGATTATAAAGGAGCTCTACAGGTGTATCCAAAGGTACATGTTGGGTTGGCGTATTTCGAGATTAGGATTTGTCACTCTGTTTGTCGGAGAGGTATCTCTGGGCCCTCTCGGTAATGCACATCACATAAGCCTTGCAAGCATTACAACTAATGAGTTAGTTGTGAGATGATGTATTACGAAACGATTAAAGAGACTTGCCGGTAACGAGATTGAACTAGGTATTGAGATACCAACGATCGAATCTCGGGCAAGTAACATACCGATGACAAAGGGAACAACGTATGTTGTTATGCGGTCTGACCGATAAAGATCTTCGTAGAATATGTGGGAGCCAATATGAGCATCCAGGTTCCGCTATTGGTTATTGACCGGAGACGTGTCTCGGTCATGTCTACATTGTTCTCGAACCCGTAGGGTCCGCACGCTTAAGGTTTCGATGACAGTTATATTATGAGTTTATGAGTTTTGATGTACCGAAGGAGTTTGGAGTCCCGGATGAGATCGGGGACATGACGAGGAGTCTCGAAATGGTCGAGATGTAAAGATTAATATATTGGACGACTATATTCGGACATCGGAAAGGTTCTGAGTGATTCGGGTATTTTCGGAGGTACCGCGGAGTTACGGAAATACGAGGAAGAAGCAATGGGCCTTAATGGGCCTTAGTGGAAAGGACCAGGAGGTGGCGCGCGCCCCTCCCAAGCCCAGTCCAAATTGGACAAGGGGTTTTGGGGCGCGGCCCCTCTCTCCCTTCCTTCCCCTCTTCCCCCCTTTCCCCCCTTCTCCTAGTTGGACTAGGAAAGGAGGAAACCTACTCCAACTAGGAGTAGGAATCCTACTCCCTGGCGCGCCCCTCCTAGGGCCGGCCTCCTCCCCCTTGCTCCTTTATATACAGGGGCAGGGGGGCACCTCTAGACACACAAGTTGATCCACGTGATCGTTTTCTTAGCCGTGTGCGGTGCCCCCTTCCACCATAATCCTCAATAATATTGTAGCGGTGCTTAGGCGAAGCCCTACGACGGTAGAATATCAAGATCATCACCACACCGTCGTGCTGACGGAACTCTTCCTCGACACTTTGCTGGATCGGAGTCCGGGGATCGTTATCGAGCTGAACGTGTGCTAGAACTCGGAGGTGCCGTAGTTTCGGTGCTTGATCGGTCGGGCCGTGAAGACGTATGACTACATCAACCGCGTTGTGCTAACGCTTCCGATGTCGGTCTACAAGGTTACGTAGATCACACTCTCCCCTCTCGTTGCTATGCATCATCATGATCTTGCGTGTGCGCAGGAAATTTTTTGAAATTACTACGTTCCCCAACAGTGGCATCCAAGCCTAGGTTTTATGTGTTGATGTTATATGCACGAGAAGAACACAAGTGAGTTGTGGGCGATATAAGTCATACTGCTTACCAGCATGTCATACTTTGGTTCAGCGGTATTGTTGGATGAAGCGGCCCGGACCGACATTACGCGTACGCTTACGCGAGACCGGTTCTCCCGTCGTGCTTTGCACAAAGGTGGCTAGCAGGTGTCAGTTTCTCCAATTTTAGTTGAACCGAGTGTGGCTACGCCCGGTCCTTGCGAAGGTTAAAACAACACCAACTTGACAAACTATCGTTGTGGTTTTTGATGCGTAGGTAAGATTGGTTCTTGCTTAAGCCCGTAGCAGCCACATAAAACTTGCAACAACAAAGTAGAGGACGTCTAACTTGTTTTTGCAGGGCATGTTGTGATGTGATATGGTCAAGACGTGATGAGATGTAAGTTGTTGTATGAGATGATCATGTTTTGTTGAAGTTATCGACAACTGGCAAAATCCTTATGGTTGTCTCTCTATTGCATAAGATGCAAGTGCCCAATAATTGCTTTACTTTATCGCTATGCGACAACAATAGTTGCAAGAGCAATTGTTGACGAGACGACCATGTGACGACACATTGATATAGATCAAGATGATGGAGATCATGGTGTCATGCCGGTGATGATATAAATCATGATAGTACTTTGGAGATAGAGATCAAAGGCGCAAGATGATGATGGCCATATCATCTCACATATTTTGATTACATATGATGTTTATCTTTTATACATCTTATTTTTGCTTTGTTTGACGGTAGCATTTTAAGATGATCTCTCACTAATTATCAAGAAGTGTTCTCCCTGAGTATGCACCGTTGCGGAAGTTCTTCGTGCTGAGACACCACGTGATGATCGGGTGTGATAGGCTCTACGTTCAAATACAACGGGTGCAAAACAGTTGCACACGCGGAATACTCAGGTTATACTTGACGAGCCAAGCATATACAGATATGGCCTCGGAACACAGAGACCGAAAGGTCGAGCGTGAATCATATAGTAGATATGATCAACATAGTGATGTTCACCATTGAAACTACTCCATCTCACGTGATGATCGGACATGGTTTAGTTTATTTGGATCACGTGATCACTTAGAAGATTAGAGGGATGTCAATCTAAGTGGGACTTCTTAAGTAATATGATTAATTGAACTTTAAATTTATCATGAACTTAGTCCTGGTAGTATTTTGCAAATTATGTTGTAGATCAATAGCTCACGTT
Organism: Triticum monococcum; assembly: GCA_034509565.1. Classification (NCBI taxonomy): domain Eukaryota; kingdom Viridiplantae; phylum Streptophyta; class Magnoliopsida; order Poales; family Poaceae; genus Triticum; species Triticum monococcum. Next base: position 742,835,592 of record CM067843.1, on the reverse strand, counting down.
GTTGCTTCCCTGTGTTTATTTTGATATGTTCGTAGAGAAAATTGTGTTGAAAAATGTTAGTAGCAATAATGCGGATTGGATCCGTGATGAGGTTTATCCTCATTGCTGCACAGAAGAATTATGTCCTTGATGCACTGCTAGGTGACAGACCTATTGCAGGAGCAGATGCAGACGTTATGAATGTTTGGCTAGCTCAATATGATGACTATTTGATAGTTTAGTGCACCATGCTTAACGGCTTAGAATCGGGACTTCAACGACGTTTTGAACATCATGGAGCATATGAGATGTTCCAGGAGTTGAAGTTAATATTTCAAGCAAATACCCGAGTTGAGAGATATGAAGTTTCCAACAAGTTCTATAGCTAAAAGATGGAGGAGAATCACTCAACTAGTGAGCATGTGCTCAGATTGTCTGGGTACTACAATTGCTTGAATCAAGTGGGAGTTAATCTTCCAGATAAAATAGTGATTATCAGAATTCTCTAGTCACCATCACCAAGTTAGTAGAACTTCGTGATGAACTATGATATGCAAGGGATAACGGAAATAATTCCCAAGCTCTTCGTAATGCTGAAATTGACGAAGGTAGAAATCGAGAAAAACATCAAGTGTTGATGGTAGACAAGACCACTAGTTTCAAGAAAAGGGCAGAGGGAAGAAAGGGAACTTCAAGAAGAACAACAAGCAAGTTGCTGCTCAAGTGAAGAAGCCCAAGTCTGGTCCTAAGCCTGAGACTAAGTGCTTCTACTGCAAAGGGACTGGTCACTGGAAGCGGAACTACCCCAAGTGATTGGCGGACAAGAAGGATGGCAAAGTGAACATAAGTATATTTGATATACATGTTATTGATGTGTACTTTACTAGTGTTTATAGCAACCCCTCAGTATTTGATACTAGTTCAGTTGCTAAGATTAGTAACTCGAAACGGGAGTTGCGGAATAAACAGAGACTAGTTAAGGGTGAAGTGACGATGTGTGTTGGAAGTGGTTCCAAGATTGATATGATCATCATCGCACACTGCCTATAATTTCGGGATTAGTGTTGAACCTAAATAGGTGTTATTTGGTGTTTGCGTTGAGCAAGAATATGATTTGATCATGTTTATTCTAATACGGTTATTCATTTATGTAAGAGATTAAATTGTTGTTCTGTTTACATGAATAAAACCTTATATGGTTATACACCCAATGAAAATAGTTCGTTGGATCTCGATCGTAATGATACACATAATCATAATATTGAAACCAAAAGATGCAAAGTTAATATTGATAGTGCAACTTATTTGTGGCACTGCCGTTTAGGTCATATTGGTGTAAAGCGCATGAAGAAACTCCACGCCGATGGGCTTTTGGAATCACTTGATTATGAATCAGTTGATGCTTCCGAACCATGCCTCATGGGCAAGATGACTAAGACTCTGTTCGTCGGAACAATGGAACGAGCAACATATTTGTTGGAAATCATACATACTGATGTATGTGGTCCGATGAATACTGAGGCTCGCGACAGGTATCATTATTTTCTGATCTTCACAGATGATTTGAGCAGATATGAGTATATCTACTTGATGAAACATAAGTCTGAAACATTTGAAAAGTTCAAAGAATTTCAGAGTGAAGTGAAAAATCATCGTAACAAGAAAATAAAGTTTCTACGATCTGATCGTAGAGAAGAGTATTTGAGTTACGAGTTTGGCCTTCAGTTAAAAGCAATGTGAAATAATTTCACTACTCACGCCACCTGGAACACCACAATGTAATGGTGTGTCCGAACGTCATAACCGTACTTTATTAGATATGGTGCGATCTATGATGTCTCTTACCAATCTACCACTATCATTTTGGGGTTATGCATTAGAGACAGCTGCATTCACGTTAAATAGGGCACCATCTAAATCCGTTGAAACGACACCGTATGAACTATGGTTTGGCAAGAAACCTAAGCTGTCGTTTCTTAAAGTTTGAGGTTGCAATGCTTATGTGAAAAAGTTTCAACCTGATAAGCTCAAACCCAAATCGGAGAAGTGCATCTTCATAGGATACCCAAAAGAAAATGTTGGGTACACCTTCTATCACAGATCCGAAGGCAAGATATTCGTTGCTTTGAATGGATCCTTTCTAGAGAAGGAATTTCTCTCGAAAGAAGTTAGTGGGAGGAAAGTAGAACTTGACGAGGTAACTATACCTGCTCCCTTATTGGAAAGTAGTACATCACAGAAACCAGTTTGTGTGACACCTACACCAATTAGTGAGGAAGCTAATGGTGATGATCATGAAACTTCAGAACAAGATACTACTGAACCTCGTAGATCAACCAGAGTAAGATCCGCACCAGAGTGGTACGGTAATCCTGTTCTGGAAGTCATGCTACTAGATCATGATGAACCTACGAACTATGAAGAAGCGATGGTGAGCCCAGATTCCGCAAAATGGCTTGAAGCCATGAAATCTGAGATGGGATCCATGTATGAGAACAAAGTATGGACTTTGGTTGACTTGCCCAATGATCGGCAAGCAATTGAGAATAAATGGATCTTCAAGAAGAAGACTGACGCTGACGGTAATATTACTGTCTACAAAGCTCGACTTGTTGCAAAAGGTTTTCGACAAGTTCAAGGGATTGACTACGATGAGACCTTCTCACCCGTAGTGATGCTTAAGTCTGTCCGAATCATGTTAGCAATTGCCGCATTTCATAATTATGAAATTTGGCAGATGGATGTCAAAACTGCATTCCTGAATGGATTTCTGGAAGAAGAGTTGTATATGATGCAACCGGAAGGTTTTGTCGATCCAAAGGGAGCTAACAAAGTATGCAAGCTCCAGCGATCCATTTATGGACTGGTGCAAGCTTCTCGGAGTTGGAATAAACGCTTTGATAGTGTGATCAAAGCATATAGTTTTATACAGACTTGCGGTGAAGCCTGTATTTACAAGAAAGTGAGTGGGAGCACTACAACATTTCTGATAAGTATATGTGAATGACATTGTTGATCGGAGATAATGTAGAATTATTCTACAAAGCATAAAGGAGTGTTTTGAAAGAAGTTTTTCAAAGAAAGACCTCGGTGAAGCTGCTTACATATTAAGCATCAAAATCTATAGAGATATATCAAGACGCTTGATAAGTTTTTTTTTCAATGAGAACATACCTTGACAATATTTTGAAGTAGTTCAAAAATTGGAAGTGTCAAAGAAAGAGTTCTTGGTTGTGTTACAAGGTGTGAAATTGAGTAAGACTCAAAGCCTGACCACGGCGGAAGATAGAAAGAGAATGAAAGTCATTCCCTATGCCTCAGCCATAGGTTCTATAAAGTATACCATGCTGCATACCAGATCTATTGTATACCCTACACTGTGTTAAGCAAGGGAGTACAATAGTGATCTAAGAATAGATCACTGGACAGCGGTCAAAATTATCCTTAGTGGAATAAGGAAATATTTCTCAATTATGGAGGTGACAAAAAGGTTCATCGTAAAAAGTTACGTCGATGCAAGTTTTGACACAGATCTGGATGACTCTAAGTCTCGATCTAGATACATATTCAAAGTGGGAGCAATTAGCTAGAGTAGCTCCGTGCAGAGCATTGTAGACATATAATTCGCAAAATACTTACGGATCTGTATGTGACAGACCTGTTGACTAAAATTATCTCATAAGCAAAACATGATCACACCTTAGTACTCTTTGGGTGTTAATCACATAAACGATGTGAACTAGATTACTGACTCTAGTAAACCCTTTGGGTATAGGTCACATGACAATGTGAACTATGGGTGTTAATCACATGGTGATGTGAACTATTAGTGTTGAATAACATGGCGATGTGAACTAGATTATTGACTCTAGTGCAAGTGGGAGACTGAAGGAAATATGCCCTAGAGGCAATAATAAAGTTATTATTTATTTCCTTATATCATGATAAATGTTTATTATTCAAGCTAAAATTGTATTAACCGGAAACATAATACATGTGTGAATACATAGACAAACAGAGTGTCACTAGTATGCCTCTACTTGACTAGCTCGTTAATCGAAGATGGTTATGTTTCCTAACCATGAACAAAAGAGTTGTTATTTGATTAATGGGATCACATCATTAGAAGAATGATGTGATTGACATGACCCATTCTATTAGCTTAGCACCCGATCGTTTAGTATGTTGCTATTGCTTTCTTCATGACTTATACATGTTCCTATGACTATGAGATTATGCAACTCCCGTTTGCCGGAGGAACACTTTGTGTGCTACCAAACGTCACAACGTAACTGGGTGATTATAAAGGAGCTCTACAGGTGTCTCCAAAGGTACATGTTGGGTTGGCGTATTTCGAGATTAGGATTTGTCACTCCGTTTGTCGGAGAGGTATCTCTAGGCCCTCTCGGTAATGCACATCACATAAGCCTTGCAAGCATTGCAACTAATGAGTAAGTTGCGAGATGATGTATTACGAAACGAGTAAAGAGACTTGCCGGGAACGAGATTGAACTAGGTATTGAGATACCAACAATCGAATCTCGGGCAAGTAACATACCGATGACAAAGGGAACAACGTATGTTGTTATGCGGTCTGACCGATAAAGATCTTCATAGAATATGTGGGAGCCAATATGAGCATCCAGGTTCCGCTATTGGTTATTGACCGGAGACGTGTCTCGGTCATGTCTACATTGTTCTCGAACCCGTAGGGTCTGCACGCTTAAGTTTTCGATGATAGTTATATTATGAGTTTATGAGTTTTGATGTACCGAAGGAGTTTGGAGTCCCGGATGAGATCGGGGACATGACGAGGAGTCTGGAAATGGTCGAGACGTAAAGATCGATATATTGGACGACTATATTCGGACATCGGAAAGGTTCCGAGTGATTCGGGTATTTTCGGAGGTACCGCGGAGTTACGGAAATACGAGGAAGAAGCAATGGGCCTTAATGGGCCTTAGTGGAAAGGACCAGGAGGTGGCGCGCGCCCCTCCCAAGCCTAGTACAAATTGGACAAGGGGTTTGGGGCGCGGCCCCTCTCTCCCTTCCTTCCCCTCTTCCCCCCTTTCCCCCCTTCTCCTAGTTGGACTAGGAAAGGAGGAAACCTACTCCAACTAGGAGTAGGAATCCTACTCCCTGGCACGCCCCTCCTAGGGCCGGCCTCCTCCCCCTTTCTCCTTTATATACAGGGGCAGGGGGCACCTCTAGACACACAAGTTGATCCACGTGATCGTTTTCTTAGCCGTGTGCGGTGCCCCCTTCCACCATAATCTTCAATAATATTGTAGCGGTGCTTAGGCGAAGCCCTGCGACGGTAGAACATCAAGATCGTCACCACACCGTCGTGCTGACGGAACTCTTCCCTGACACTTTGCTGGATCGGAGTCCGGGGATCGTCATCGAGTTGAACGTGTGCTAGAACTCGGAGGTGCCGTAGTTTCGGTGCTTGATTGGTCGGGCCGTGAAGACGTACGACTACATCAACCGCGTTGTGCTAACGCTTCCGCTGTCGGTCTACAAGGGTACGTAGATCACACTCTCCCCTCTCGTTGCTATGCATCACCATGATCTTGCGTGTGCGTAGGAAATTTTTGAAATTACTACGTTCCCCAACAAAGTACACATCAATAACATGTATATCATATATATACTTTTGTTCACTTTGTCATACTTATCCGCCAAGTATTTGGGTCAGTTCCGCTTCTAGTGACCATTTCCTTCGCAGTAGAAGCACTCAGTTTCAGGCTTGGGTCTAGCTTTGTGCTTCTTCATGGGAGTGGCAACTTGCTTGTCATTCTTCTTGAAGTTCCCTTTCTTTCCCTTGTCCTTTTACTTGAAACTAGTGGTCTTGTGAAGCATCAACATTTGATGATTTTCTGGATTTCTACCTTCGTTGATTTCAGCATCACGAAGAGCTCGGGAATCGTTTTCATCATCCCTTGCATATTATAGTTCATCACGAAGTTCCGGTAACTTGGTGATAGTGTCTAGAGAACTCTGTCAATCACTATCTTATCTGGAAGATTAACTCCCACTTGATTCAAGCGATTGTAGTACTCAGACATTCTGAGCACATGCTCAATGGTGGAGCTATTCTCCTCCATCTTATAGGCAAAGTACTTGTCAGAGGTCTCATACCTCTCGACTCGGGCATGAGTCTGAAATACCAATTTCAACTCTTGGAACATCTCATATGCTCCATGGCGTTTTAAAAAAAAAATTAAGTCCCGCTTCTAAGCCATAAAGCATGGTGCACTACAACTATCAAGTAGTCATCATACCGAGCTTGTCAAACGTTCATAATGTCTGCATTTGCTCCTGCAATAGTTCTGTCACCTAGCGGTGCATCAAGGACATAATTCTTCTATGCAGCAATGAGGATAATCCTCAGATCACGGACCTAGTCCGCATCATTGCTACTATCAATTTTCAACTTAGTTTTCTCTAGGAACATATCATAAATAAAACAGGGAAGCTATTTGCGAGCAATTGATCTACAACATAGATATGCAAATACTATCATGACTAAGTTCATGATAAATTAAAGTTCAATTAATCATATTACTTAAGAACTCCCACTTAGATAGACATCCCTCTAGTCATCTAAATGATCACGTGATCCAAATCAACTAAACCATGTCCGATCATCACGTGAGATGGAGTAGTTTTCAATGGTGAACATCACTATGTTGATCATATCTACTATATGATTCACGCTCGACCTTTCGGTCTCAGTGTTCTGAGGCCATATCTGCATATGCTAGGCTCTTGAAGTTTAACCCAAGTATTCTACGTGTGCAAAACTGGCTTGCACCCGTTGTATGTGAACATAGAGCTTATCAAACCCGATCATCACGTGGTGTCTCGGCACAACGAACTATAGCAACGGTGCATACTCAGGGAGAACACTTGTGTCTTGAAATTTAGTGAGAGATCATCTTATAATGCTACCGCCATACTAAGCAAAATAAGATGCATAAAGGATAAACATCACATGCAATCAATATAAGTGATATGATATGGCCATCATCATCTTGTGCCTTTGATCTCCATCTCAAAAGCACCGTCATGGCTTGACACCTTGATCTCCATCGAAGCATCGTTGTTGTCTCGCCAACTATTGCTTCTACGACTATCACTACAGCTTAGTGATAAAGTAAAGCAATTACATGGCGATTGCATTTAATACAATAAAGAGACAACCATATGGCTCCTGCCAGTTGCCGATAACTGTTACAAAACATGATCATCTCATAGAACAATTTATATATCATCACGTCTTGACCATATCACATCATAGCAAGCCCTGCAAAAACAAGTTAGACATCCTCTACTTTGTTGTTGCAAGTTTTACGTGGCTGCTATGGGCTTCTAGCAAGAACCATTCTTACCTACGCATTAAAACCACAACGATTTTTTGTCAAGTGTGTTGTTTTAACCTTCAATAAGGACCGGGCGTAGTCACACTCGATTCAACTAAAGTTGGAGAAACAGACACCTACTAAACACATGTGTGCAAAGCACGGCGGTCATGTAATTTCGGTCTGGACCGCTTCATCCAACAATACCGCCGAATCAAAGTATGACACGCTGGTAAGCAGTATGACTATTATCGCCCACAACTCTTTGTGTTCTACTCGTGCATCTAACATCTACGCATAGACCTGGCTCGGATGCCACTGTTGGGGAACGCAGTATTTCATAAAATTTTACCTACGATCACGCAAGATCTATCTAGGAGATGCATAGCAATGAGCGGGGAGAGTGTGTCCGTGTACCCTCGTAGACTGAAAGCGAAAGCGTTAAGTAACGTGGTTGATGTAGTTGAACGTCTTCGTGATCCAACTGATCAAGTATGAACGCACGACACCTCCGCGATCTGCACACATTCAGCTCGGTGATGTCCCTCGAACTCTAGATTCAGCTGAGGCCGGGGGAGAGTTTCGTCAGCACGACGGCATGGTGACGATGATGATGAAGTTACCGACGCAGGGCTTCGCCTAAGCACCACGACAATATGACTGAGGTGGAAATCTGTGGAGGGGGCACCGCACACGGCTAAGAAATCAACTTGTGTGTCTATGGGGTGCCCCCCTCCCCGTATATAAAGGAGAGGAGGAGGGGTCGGCCGGCCTCAAGGGGTGCGCCCCAAGGGGGGGTGGATCCTACTCCTACTAGGAGTAGGTTCCCCGCTTTCCTAGTCCAACTAGGAGGGGAAGGAAAGAGGAAGAGGGGAGAAGGAAAGCCCCCCCCCCCCCCAATTCGGATTGGGCTTGGGGGGCGCGCGCCTCCACTTGGCCTCCTCCTCCTCTCTTTCAGTAGGGCCCATGAAGGCCCATTAACCCCCGGGGGGTTCCGGTAACCCCCCAGTACTCCGGAAAATGCCCCAACCTATCTGAAACCTTTCCAGTGTCCAAACATAACGTTCCAATATATCAATATTTATGTATAGACCATTTCGAGACTCCTCGTCATGTCCGTGATCACATCTGGGACTCCGAACAAACTTCGGTACGTCAAATCACATAACTCACAATACATATCGTCATCAAACGTTAAGCGTGCGGACCCTATGGGTTTGAGAGCTATGTGGACATGGCCGAGACTCATCTCCAGTCAATAACCAATAGCGGAACCTGGATGCTCATATTGGTTCCTACATATTCTACGAAGGTCTTTATCGGTCAAACCGCATAACAACATACGTTGTTCCCTTTGTCATCGGTATGTTACTTGCCCGAGATTCGATCGTCGGTATCATCATACCTAGTTCAATCTCGTTACCGGCAAGTCTCTTTACTCGTTCTGTAATGCATCATCCCGTAACTAACTCATTAGTTACATTGCTTGCAAGGCTTATAGTGATGTGCATTATCGAGAGGGCCCAAAGATACCTCTCCGACAATTGGAGTGACAAATCCTAATCTCGATCTATGCCAACTCAACAAACACCATCGGAGACACTTGTAGAGCATCTTTATAATCACCCAGTTATGTTGTGACGTTTGATAGCACACTAAGTGTTCCTCCGGTATTCGGGAGTTGCATAATCTCATAGTCATAGAAACATGTATAAGTGATGAAGAAAGCAATAGCAATAAACTAAACGATCAAAGTGCTAAGCTAACGGATGGGTCTAGTCCATCAAATCATTCTCTAATGATGTGATCTCGTTCATCAAATGATAACACATGTCCATGGCTAGGAAACTTAACCATCTTTGATTAACCAGCTAGTCAAGTAGATGCATACTAGGGACACTCTGTTTGTCTATATATTCACACATGTACTAAGTTTCCGGTTAATACAATTCTAGTATGAATAATAAACATTTATCATGATATAAGGAAATATTAATAACAACTTTATTATTGCATCTAGAGCATATTTCCTTCAGTTTTTGGCTGTGGCCGGTAGGCATTATATACAGAAGTATCAGAGACGTATCATGTTGCGATCACGATCTCAAACCCACTTGATTTCCAAGTCGTATACTTACCGCACAAAAAACAATCAACTTGTCTGCTAAGTCATAAAAAATAAAATGACAAAAGGAAGCTACGCCCATGCAAGGGCATAGATCGAATTTCGGCGGATCATTCATGCGCATGTCGCATGCACGCGTGGCCCTCATCCAAACAGGCGAGGCGAGTAAAGCGCATGTTGCCCCTCCTGTTTCTCTTCTCAACACATCATCTAGTGTGGTGGAGAGAATCCACTATCTAAAGAGCACAAATACTTTCTCTAATAACATCATGTGACTAAACTTTTAGCATCACCATCATTTATACATGGGCTTCTTTAAGATTTCAGAAATTATACATGGGCTATTCCTAACACCGGAACAGTTGCATAGACGATAGGCCCACATCACAACGACTACAAAAACGAGTATAGCCTGAACGTTGGCCTAAACTGAAGAAATAATGGTCAAGGCGTCGAAGGCTGTGCTCATACTGCTTTTTCACATAGTACATGCGATGGATATATATGCGCACATACACTTTCCATATATACATGCACACGCATTCTATCCTATCAACACTTACGAAAGACTGAGCCGGCACATTATGTTGAGATTGACAAAATCATCACAAGTACCTTCATAGTTGATAGAAAAGTCGTCTCTCACTGAACTAACATCACCAGAAAGCCTGAACAAAATCTAGAAAATTGGAGAGCGTGTTCTGTCTGTATACACGCCATAAAGAAAAAAATAATTACCATATTTTATTTCTCAATTACTGCATGCTTATCAGTCTACTATACACCTCCATCTGGCACTGACAGGAAGGATATCAAAGACCCTGAGTATACTACTACTCTTGTTTGTATCCTGGCGTGCGTCCCTCTCCCAGACCTTGACCACGGTTCCATGATTAATGGCTACAGCTAATCAGGCGATACTTAATGGTGGTGTGGCTTAAGTGGTTGATGACAGTGGAATACAGCTGATTGTCCTGTTGGTTTGTCCCCTGGGGAAGCGGCTGCGGCGCTGGCTGGCTGCACCTCCGGACTCGCACGGTTGTCTGCTTCCTCTTCTCTCAGTCGTTGGCTTGTTGAAGACCAAGCTGATGGATCCACTTGGACCAACAGTGTGCCCGTGTGTGTGTACAATATTACCATATGTGGCGCGGAGCCTTGCAGATTTTATGCTGTGTTGTCTACTTGTCTGACAGATGCACGGCTGTAGATTGAGCCAAATGTGAGTTCATGCTGCACGATGCTTTAGAGCATCTACCGGCAGGGTCATCAAATTCGGTCCTCGAACACACGCGGACGCGTTCATGGACACTCACCGGGCAGTCCTTAATTTGTGTCCCGCACATCCGCACTCCTCATATGCGGTATCCAATATTCATATTATGCATGCAACATGAACATAAATTACATAGATCATGAACATAAATTACGTAGATCATCGCATGGACTATGAAACGGACATAGATATACACATTTCGATCACCAAAAGATCACATATGGATCACTACTCAAAGTTGACGTAATCCACATACGACGGACATGTTCTAACTAGACACATAAATAAGAGTTAATATCACCATCATTACATGAACTTGCATAGCGTTAACAGATCCACACACAAACTTGCAAAAAACCATAAAAATGGTCACTGAACTCATGATGCGATAACAATTTCGTACAAATGACTCCAACAACTGCCAGATCCGACGCCACGTTAGTGAATGGCACATGCTAGCACTGTGTTCTTTCTCACAAAACACCCAAGCATTTAGGTAAATGTGTTATAAGGTCCTTGCTTTCCGTATTCCCCAATTCTCGACCCCGAGCCCAAAATCCCTAAGTTGTATCCGCACTCCCACCGTCGAGGGCTCCCGGCGGTCGCGCACACCGATATCGCATGGCTCCCTGTGTCCTTCTCGCAGATAGAGTTCAGAGGGATGTTTGTGGCTGCTCCTTCTCATCCAGTATGGCCTATCCCTCATCGGCGACGAATTAGCGGGTGGTGAGGACCCAGTTTTTTGCCTTTTTTTAACAGTTTAACTTCACAAAAATTCTAAAATATGTGTCATTTAATCCGTGGGTTTTCCGAAATAAGGAGCGCTGGCGCGTGCCACTCGCTGACGTGGCATCTGACATAGCAGTTGCTCGAGTCTTTTATATCAAATTGTTACCTCATCGTGAGTTATGTAGCCACTTCTATGATTTTTTTTCAAGTTTGTGTATGGATTTGTTAATGTTGTGCAAGTTCGTGTACTAATGGTGATATTAACAACGGAGACGGCGGCGATTCACTGCTTCCTCGTGGGGCCTTCGTCCTTCCGGTCGCCGGCGCAGCTGTAGGCATCGGCAATAGGTGGTGGATCATCGGAGTCGTCGGAGGTGGAGCTGTGGTCATCACTGTCATCGTCGGAGAGGACGATGAGCCCATTCATCCGCCGGACGGCCCTGTCCTACCGCCGCTTGAGCTTGGCCACCTGAGATGCTTCGTGCTCTGACTGCTCAATGGCAAACCGGAGCGCCTTGGCGTTCTTCCTCTGTAGCCAGCGAGCGTTCGTCTCCGCCGTCGTCAGCGACCGACAACCTGCGGCGGTGGCGCGCGGATTTCTCCGTCGTGTCCTTCTTCCTTGTCCGCTGCCTCTCGCGGCAGGCGGCGGACGCCTCCGATTCCGGAGGGCGCGTGCGGGCCGGCGGAGCGGGCACTAGGACCCACTGCCTGCACCGGAGCAGCGGTCGGCGGGGGAAGGGATGGCGCTGCCCTCGCGGAGCTACGCGGGGGGCGAGAGGGCCCAACACCGGCGACGGTGCAGATCCAGAATTGCCCTCGGTGTCCACCTTTGACCTCTCCAATGCAATGTGGTGGGCCAGCTCCTCATCGATGTCAAGGTCGGGCCCGAGTGGCTGCCGGAGCTCGACATGTCACCAGATTCGATCGGAATCAGAGAGGGAAGAAGAGGGGATGGAGCGAGAAAGGACATTCATTGAGCTAGGGTTTCGGGAGGGGACGGATTATAGTTTTTGTGGGGACGCCATGGGGTCTGTGGTGGGCCAAGTTGACGTGACGGATGCGTCCGGGCGTGACCGGGCCACCCCATATCCGCCCTTTATTTGGGCTGGGTATGAGCGGTGCCGGACAATGCAAGTGTTTGAGGGCGATTTGAGCAACCCAGGTGGATCGGTTTTTTATGATCAGTCACTGAGCGGTCCGCCGCCCGGACATTTAGGACGGATTTAAGGTGCCCGACTATAGATGCTCTAAGAACCACGATTACAATTGCGTTGTCCCAATGCAGACTTTGGCAGTCAAATATGCAGTTCAGAAACAAGTATGCCCAGTGCCAGTTTTGTAGGATGCAGTGTTGGCTAGTGCAGAGTGAAATACTGGCTACTACCTTCGTTCTAGTTTACCAGTCCCCTCATATTTTTAGTCATATTTGGATCATCATTTTAACTAATAAAATATTTGTTACATGTAGCAAGAACAATATCAATGGAAACTACATTCAAATACAAATTCAACAATATAAATTTTGGTGACAAACATTAATATTTTGCAATTCAAATATGTGGTTAAATTTTAACCTGAAATACGATAGAGTAGTAAATCAGGACGGAGGTACTACTACCGGATTCGCAGCACTTGCCCTTTTTCAGTTCTGATGATTCAAAACACCCAAAAGCAACAGCAATTCCTTCATTCAATGCGAAGGTACATTGAACACTGCCCTCGCCACAAACACACACCAACTCAAAAGCAAGGAGCTCCATTTTGCTAGTACATTTTTTTCACCTGGTGATTTGACCCATCATGTACATTCTCCACACTACCTTTACGGCACAAATCTCTCCAGACCCATGGGCACTTTTTTTTTTATAACAACTTGTTCTTTCTTAGAGATGTCACACACATTGAGGTCACTCATGCATGCAATGCAACACCCAGCCCAAACAGGCAAACTCCAAAAATAGCATGACTGGAGTAAGGTGCTAGTCATGTGTAGTCGTCTGTATTTAACAAGGCAGAACAAATCGAACCTTGTCTGATGATCATAATCGAATCCCCTAACCTTCATGCGCGTCTTCCTATCACCGCACAATATATTCTTTGTCTCATCGTCTCTTCTCAGAGAAACACGTTTAGTTGGCCTTCTCTTCTTATAAGCACCCCACCACACACCCATCTCCAACCCCACCTCCTCTTCTCCTCCTAGCTCACTGTTCAAAGTTCAAACACATATTTTCTGTCTCCACTTCCTCATTGCCCATAAGCTCCTGCGAATGGCGTGCCTGTCCCCCTCGCCGTCCGGCCGGCGCCTGTCGGAGCTGCTGGAGGAGAGGCAGGAGCCCTTCTTCCTCGACCTCCACCTCCTGGAGAAGGGCTGCTCGGGCCGGCTCCTCGACGGCTATGACACCGCCCTGTGCTGGCCAGCCGCAGCCGCCGGCAACGACGCGGCGTCCGTGCTCAAGCGACTCACCAGCAAGAAGAAGAAGGCTGCAGCGAGCACCCGTGGTACGAAGCGGCAGCAGCAGCCGCCGGCGGGCTCCGGGCTCCTGCGGCTGCTGCTCTCCAAGATCCTCCACGGCAAGGCGGCCAACCAGAAGCCTGCCGCCCTGCAGTGCTCCGACTCCTTCAAGAGGGTCGCGCCGTCGCCGTTGCCTTGCTCCAAGCATCTCGACGCCGTGAAGCTCAGGGCCGACGCAGGGGTCGTCGGCGACCAGCAGGAGACGGAGTATTCCGACTCCGAATACGACGACGAGAAGCAGCAGAGCCCAGTCTCCGTTTTGGAGCACCCGTTCGAGAGCTCTCCTGTCCACGGCCAGAGCAGGTTCTCCTACGTACAAGACTCGCCCAAGAACGCCATGGCCGTCGTCCGGGAGCTCCTCATGGAGATGGAGACGGCGTACACGCCTGCGCTGCGCACCCAGTTGTTCGCCAAGTGTGAGGACCTCGTCAATGACGCCAACGATCTTGTCGACCACGACGGCGGCGACGACTACTACTATCGCACGAGCCCTAAGAACTTCCACGAGGAAGACGGGACCGCGGCCGCCGGCAGCCCTGCCACCAGCGCCGCCTACTGGGCGACGCACCGAGCGGAGCTGGCCAGGGTGTCCGAGCTAGTCTCCTCGGAGATGCCAAGGCCGAGACTGGACGCCGCCAGCGTGCAGCCGGAGCGACGGGACGTCAGCGCCGACATAGAGACCGCCTTGCTCGATGCTTTGGTGCTGGAGCTCGTCATGGATCTCGGTGGCTGTTAATCGATGGCGCCCAATCCGCCAGTGTAGGTGCAGGACCAAGAACAGAGCGGCCACCTCTGCTTTGCTCTGTTTTTGTTGAGTAGTTTCTCATAGGACGGGCCCTGGTACTCAGTGCCAAGTGGAGGCTGTAGACAAAAATAAAATATATTAATTGATTGATTTGTTCTTTCTTTGAGAAAATTGATTTGTCTGGTTAAAAGAGCATCTCTAGCAGACTCCCCAATCCGCAAAATAATTGCTAAAATATGAGTTCATGTGAAAAGTGTTGCCGGACCAGATCCCGCAAACGTATCGGATCCGTAATTTTATTTTAAGGGGCGCTGTCGGTGTCAAAACCGGCGGATTTCGGGTAGGGGTTCCCGAACTGTGCGTCTAGGGCGGATGGTAACAGGAGGCAGGGGACACTATGTTTACCCAGGTTCGGGTCCTCTTGATGGAGATAATACCCTACGTCCTGCTTGATTGTTTTTGATAATATGAGTAATACTGAAGGAAATATGCCCTAGAGGCAATAATAAAGTTATTATTTATTTCCTTACATCATGATAAATGTTTATTATTCATGCTAGAATTGTATTAACCGGAAACATAATACATGTGTGAATACATAGACCAACAGAGTGTCACTAGTATGCCTCTACTTGACTAGCTCATTAATCAAAGATGGTTATGTTTCCTAACCATGAACAAGGAGTTGTTATTTGATTAACGAGGTCACATCATTAGTAGAATGATCTGATTGACATGACCCATTCCATTAGCTTAGCACCCGATCGTTTAGTATGTTGCTATTGCTTTCTTCATGACTTATACATGTTCCTATAACTATGAGATTATGCAACTCCCGTTTGCCGGAGAAACACTTTGGGTACTGCCAAACGTCACAACGTAACTGGGTGATTATAAAGGAGTACTACAGGTGTCTCCAATGGTAGATGTTGGGTTGGCGTATTTCGAGATTAGGGTTTGTCACTCCGATTGTCGGAGAGGTATCTCTGGGCCCTCTCGGTAATGCACATCACATAAGCCTTGCAAGCACTGCAACTAATATGTTAGTTGTGAGATGATGTATTACGGAACGAGTAAAGAGACTTGCCGGTAACGAGATTGAACTAGGTATTGGATACCGACGATCGAATCTCGGGCAAGTAACATACCGATGACAAAGGGAACAACGTATGTTGTTATGCGGTCTGACCGATAAAGATCTTCGTAGAATATGTAGGAGCCAATATGGGCATCCAGGTCCCGCTATTGGTTATTGACCGGAGACGTGTCTCGGTCATGTCTACATTGTTCTCGAACCGTAGGGTCCGCACGCTTAACGTTACGATGACAGTTATTATGAGTTTATACATTTTGATGTACCGAAGGTTGTTCGGAGTCCCGGATGAGATCACGGACATGACGAGGAGTCTCGAAATGGTCGAGACGTAAAGATTGATATATTGGAAGCCTATGTTTGGGCACCGGAAGTGTTCCGGGTGAAATCGGGATTTTACCGGATTACCGGGAGGGTTACCGGAACCCCCCGGGAGGCAAATGGGCCTAATGGGCCTTAGTGGAAAAGAGAGAAGGGGCAGCCCACAGGCTAGCCGGCCGAACCCCCCTTCCCTAGTCCTATTAGGACTAGGAGAAGGGGCCGGCCCCCCTCTCTTCTCTTTCTCCCGAAGAGTCCTATTAGGAATAGGATTTGGGGGGAGGAGTCCTACTCCCGGTAGGAGTGGGACTCCTCCCTGCGCCTCCCTCCTAGCCGGCCGACCCCCTTGCCCCTGGCCTTTATATACGGGGGCAGGGGGCACCCCATAGACACACAACTTGATCCTTGAGATCGTTCCTTAGCCGTGTGCGGTGCCCCCTGCCACCAAATTCCACCTCGATCGTACCGTTGTAGTGCTTAGGCGAAGCCCTGCGTCGGTAGTACATCAAGATCGTCATCACGCCGTCGTGCTGACGGAACTCTTCCTCGAAGCTTTGCTGGATCAGAGCCCGAGGAACGTCATCGAGCTGAACGTGTGCTAAGAACTCGGAGGTGCCGGAGTAACGGTGCTTGGATCGGTCGGATCGGGAAGAAGACGTACGACTACTTCCTCTTCGTTGTGTGATCGCTTCCGCAGTCGGTCTGCGTTGGTACGTAGACAACACTCTCCCCTCTCGTTGCTGTGCATCACCATGATCTTGCGTGTGCGTAGGAAATTTTTTGAAATTACTGCGTTCCCCAACAGTGGCATCCGAGCCTAGGTTTTATGGTTTGATGTTATATGCACGAGTAGAACACAAGTGAGTTGTGGGCGATACAAGTCATACTGCCTACCAGCATGTCATACTTTGGTTCGGCGGTATTGTTGGTTGAGACGATCCGGACCAACCTTACGCGTACTCTTACGTGAGACCGGTTCCCTCGACGTGCTTTGCACATAGATGGCTTGCGGAAGACTGTCTCTCCAACTTTAGTTGAACCAAGTGTGACTACGCCCGGTCCTTGAGAAGGTAAAACGGAGTCAATTTGACGAACTATCGTTGTGGTTTTGATGCGTAGGTGAGATGAGTTCTTACTTAAGCCCGTAGCAGCCACGTAAAACTTGCAACAACAAAGTAGAGAACGTCTAACTTGTTTTTGCAGGGTATGTTGTGATGTGATATGGTCAAGGCATGATGCTGATTTTATTGTATGAGATGATCATGTTTTGTAACTAAGTTATCGGCAACTGGCAGGAGCCATATGGTTGTCGCTTTATTGTATGCAATGCAATCGCGATGTAATGCTTTACTAGATTACTAAACGGTAGTAATAGTCGTGGAAGCATAAGATTGGCGAGACGACAACGATGCTACGATGGAGATCAAGGTGTCGCGCCGGTGACGATGGTAATCATGACGGTGCTTCGGAGATGGAGATCACAAGCACAAGATGATGATGGCCATATCATATCACTTATATTGATTGCATGTGATGTTTATCCTTTTATGCATCTTATCTTGCTTTGATTGACGGTAGCATTATAAGATGATCTCTCACTAAATTATCAAGAAGTGTTCTCCCTGAGTATGCACCGTTGCCAAAGTTCGTCGTGCCCAGACACCACGTGATGATCGGGTGTGATAAGCTCTACGTCCATCTACAACGGGTGCAAGCCAGTTTTGCACACGGAGAATACTCAGGTTATACTTGACGAGCCTAGCATATGCAGATATGGCCTCGGAACACAGAGACCGAAAGGTCGAGCGTGAATCATATAGTAGATATGATCAACATGACGATGTTCACCATTGAAAACTACTCCATCTCACGTGATGATCGGTTATGGTTTAGTTGATTTGGATCACGTGATCACTTAGAGGATTAGAGGGATGTCTATCTAAGTGGGAGTTCCTAAGTAATCTGATTAACTGAACTTAAACTTATCATGAACTTAGTACCTGATAGTATCTTGCTTGTTTATGTTGCTTGTAGATAGATGGCTCGTGCTATTGTTCCGTTGAATTTTAATGCGTTCCTTGAGAAAGCAAAGTTGAAAGATGATGGTAGCAATTACACGGACTGGGTCCGTAACTTGAGGATTATCCTCATTGCTGCACAGAAGAATTACGTCTTGGAAGCACCGCTGGGTGACAGGCCTGCTGCTGGAGCAACGCCAGATGTTATGAACGTCTGGCAGAGCAAAGCTGATGACTACTCGATAGTTCAGTGTGCCATGCTTTACGGCTTAGAATCGGGACTTCAACGACGTTTTGAACGTCATGGAGCATATGAGATGTTCCAGGAGTTGAAGTTAATATTTCAAGCAAATGCCCGAATTGAGAGATATGAAGTCTCCAATAAGTTCTATAGCTGTAAGATGGAGGAGAATAGTTCTGTCGGTGAGCATATACTCAAAATGTCTGGGTATAATAATCACTTAATTCAGATGGGAGTTAATCTTCCAGATGATTGCGTCATTGACAGAATTCTCCAATCACTACCACCAAGCTACAAGAGCTTCGTGATGAACTATAATATGCAAGGGATGAACAAGACTATTCCCGAGCTCTTCGCAATGCTGAAAGCTGCGGAGGTAGAAATCAAAAAGGAGCATCAAGTGTTGATGGTTAGCAAGACCACTAGTTTCAAGAAAAAGGGTAAAGGGAAGAAGAAGGGAAACTTCAAGAAGAACAGCAAGCAAGTTGCTGCTCAAGAGAAGAAACCCAAGTCTGGACCTAAGCCTGAAACTGAGTGCTTCTACTGCAAGCAGACTGGACACTGGAAGCGGAACTGCCCCAAGTATTTGGCGGATAAGAAGGATGGCAAAGTGAGCAAAGGTATATGTGATATACATGTTATTGATGTGTACCTTACTAGAGCTCGCAGTAGCACCTGGGTATTTGATACTGGTTCTGTTGCTAATATTTGCAACTCGAAACAGGGACTACGGAATA
The DNA here is from genome assembly GCA_034509565.1 of Triticum monococcum. Classification (NCBI taxonomy): domain Eukaryota; kingdom Viridiplantae; phylum Streptophyta; class Magnoliopsida; order Poales; family Poaceae; genus Triticum; species Triticum monococcum. The sequence continues at coordinate 742,816,455 of CM067843.1, read as the reverse complement.
AGCGGACACTAGCAAAGGACGAGGTGACGATGCGTGTGGGAAACGGTTCCAAAGTCGATGTGATCGCGGTCGGCACGCTACCTCTACATCTACCTTCGGGATTAATATTAGACCTAAATAATTGTTATTTGGTGCCAGCGTTGAGCATGAACATTATATCTGGATCTTGTTTAATGCGAGACGGTTATTCATTTAAATCAGAGAATAATGGTTGTTCTATCTATATGAATACTATCTTTTATGGTCATGCACCTTTGAAGAGTGGTCTATTCTTGTTGAATCTCGAAGATAATGATACACATATTCATAATATAGAAGCCAAAAGATGCAAAGTTAATAATGATAGTGCAACTTATTTGTGGCACTGCCGTTTAGGTCATATCGGTGTAAAGCGCATGAAGAAACTCCATACTGATGGGCTTTTGGAATCACTTGATTATGAATCACTTGGTACTTGTGAACCGTGCCTCATAGGCAAGATGACTAAAACACCGTTCTCCGGTACTATGGAGAGAGCAACAGATTTGTTGGAAATCATACATACCGATGTATGTGGTCCGATGAATATTGAGGCTCGCGGCGGATATCGTTATTTTCTCACCTTCACAGATGATCTAAGCAGATATGGGTATATCTACTTAATGAAGCATAAGTCTGAAACATTTGAAAAGTTCAAGGAATTTCAGAGTGAAGTTGAAAATCATCGTAACAAGAAAATAAAGTTTCTACGATCTGATCGTGGAGGAGAATATTTGAGTTACGAGTTTGGTGTACATTTGAAAAATTGTGGAATAGTTTCGCAACTCACGCCACCCGGAACACCACAGCGTAATGGTGTGTCCGAACGTCGTAATCGTACTTTACTAGATATGGTGCGATCTATGATGTCTCTTACTGATTTACCGCTATCGTTTTGGGGTTATGCTTTAGAGACGGCCGCATTCACGTTAAATAGGGCACCATCAAAATCCGTTGAGACGACGCCTTATGAACTATGGTTTGGCAAGAAACCAAAGTTGTCGTTTCTTAAAGTTTGGGGCTGCGATGCTTATGTGAAAAAGCTTCAACCTGATAAGCTCGAACCCAAAGCGGAGAAATGTGTCTTCATAGGATACCCAAAGGAAACTGTTGGGTATACCTTCTATCACAGATCCGAAGGCAAGACATTCGTTGCTAAGAATGGATCATTTCTAGAGAAGGAGTTTCTCTCGAAAGAAGTGAGTGGGAGGAAAGTAGAACTTGACGAGGTAACTGTACCTGCTCCCTTATTGGAAAATAGTACATCACAAAAACAGTTTCTGCGACACCTATGCCAATCAGTGAGGAAGCTAATGATGATGATCATGAAGCTTCAGATCAAGATACTACAGAACCACGTAGATCAACCAGAGTGAGATCCGCACCAGAGCGGTACGGTAATCCAGTTCTGGAAGTCATGATGCTAGATCATGATGAACCTACGAACTATGAAGAAGCGATGGTGAGCCCAGATTCCGCAAAGTGGCTTGAGGCCATGAAATCTGAGATGGGATCCATGTATGAGAACAAAGTATGGACTTTGGTTGACTTGCCCGATGATCGGCAAGCAATTGAGAATAAATGGATCTTCAAGAAAAAGACTGACGCTGACGGTAATGTTACTGTCTATAAAGCTCGACTTGTCGCAAAAGGTTTTCGACAAGTTCAAGGGGTTGACTACGATGAGACTTTCTCACCCGTAGCGATGCTTAAGTCCGTCAGAATTATGTTAGCAATTGCCGCATTTTATGATTATGAAATATGGCAAATGGATGTCAAAACTGCATTCCTGAATGGATTTCTGGAAGAAGAGTTGTATATGGTACAACCAGAAGGTTTTGTCGATCCAAAAGGAGCTAACAAAGTATGCAAACTCCAGCGATCCATTTATGGACTGGTGCAAGCATCTCGGAGTTGGAATAAACGCTTTGATAGTGTGATCAAAGCATTTGGCTTTATACAGACTTTTGGAGAAGCCTGTATTTACAAGAAAGTGAGTGGGAGCTCTGTAGCATTCCTAATATTATATGTGGATGACATATTGCTAATTGGAAATGATATAGAATTTCTGAATAGCATAAAGGGATACTTGAATAAAAGTTTTTCGATGAAAGACCTCGGGGAAGCTGCTTACATATTAGGCATAAAGATCTATAGAGATAGATCAAAACGCTTAATTGGACTTTCACAGAGCACATACCTTGACAAAATTTTGAAGAAGTTCAAAATGGATCAAGCAAAGAAAGGGTTATTGCCTGTGTTACAAGGTATGAAATTGAGTAAGACTCAATGCCCGACCACTGCAGAAGATAGAGAAAAAATGAAAGATGTTCCCTATGCTTCAGCCATAGGCTCTATCATGTATGCAATGCTGTGTACCAGACCTGATGTGTGCCTTGCTATAAGTTTAGCAGGGAGGTACCAAAGTAATCCTGGAATGGATCACTGGACAGCGGTCAAGAACATCCTGAAATACCTGAAAAGGACTAAGGATATGTTTCTCGTATATGGAGGTGACAAAGAGCTCACCGTAAGAGGTTACGTTGATGCAAGCTTTGACACTGATCCGGACGATTCTAAATCGCAAACCGGATACGTGTTTACTTTAAACGGTGGAGCTGTCAGTTGGTGCAGTTCTAAACAAAGCGTCGTAGCGGGATCTACATGTGAAGCGGAGTACATAGCTGCTTCGGAAGCAGCAAACGAAGGAGTCTGGATGAAGGAGTTCATATCCGATCTAGGTGTCATACCTAGTGCATCGGGTCCAATGAAAATCTTCTGTGACAATACTGGTGCAATTGCCTTGGCAAAGGAATCCAGATTTCACAAGAGGACCAAACACATCAAGAGACGCTTCAACTCCATCCGGGATTTAGTCCAGGTGGGAGACATAGAGATTTGCAAGATACATACGGATCTGAATGTTGCAGACCCGTTGACTAAGCCTCTTCCACGAGCAAAACATGATCAGCACCAAGGCTCCATGGGTGTTAGAATCATTACTGTGTAATCTAGATTATTGACTCTAGTGCAAGTGGGAGACTGAAGGAAATATGCCCTAGAGGCAATAATAAAGTTATTATTTATTTCCTTACATCATGATAAATGTTTATTATTCATGCTAGAATTGTATTAACCGGAAACATAATACATGTGTGAATACATAGACCAACAGAGTGTCACTAGTATGCCTCTACTTGACTAGCTCGTTAATCAAAGATGGTTATGTTTCCTAACCATGAACAAGGAGTTGTTATTTGATTAACGAGGTCACATCATTAGTAGAATGATCTGATTGACATGACCCATTCCATTAGCTTAGCACCCGATCGTTTAGTATGTTGCTATTGCTTTCTTCATGACTTATACATGTTCCTATAACTATGAGATTATGCAACTCCCGTTTGCCGGAGGAACACTTTGGGTACTGCCAAACGTCACAACGTAACTGGGTGATTATAAAGGAGTACTACAGGTGTCTCCAATGGTAGATGTTGGATTGGCGTATTTCGAGATTAGGGTTTGTCACTCCGATTGTCGGAGAGGTATCTCTGGGCCCTCTCGGTAATGCACATCACATAAGCCTTGCAAGCACTGCAACTAATATGTTAGTTGTGAGATGATGTATTACGGAACGAGTAAAGAGACTTGCCGGTAACGAGATTGAACTAGGTATTGGATACCGACGATCGAATCTCGGGCAAGTAACATACCGATGACAAAGGGAACAACGTATGTTGTTATGCGGTCTGACCGATAAAGATCTTCGTAGAATATGTAGGAGCCAATATGGGCATCCAGGTCCCGCTATTGGTTATTGACCGGAGACGTGTCTCGGTCATGTCTACATTGTTCTCGAACCGTAGGGTCCGCACGCTTAACGTTACGATGACAGTTATTATGAGTTTATACATTTTGATGTACCGAAGGTTGTTCGGAGTCCCGGATGAGATCACGGACATGACGAGGAGTCTCGAAATGGTCGAGACGTAAAGATTGATATATTGGAAGCCTATGTTTGGGCACCGGAAGTGTTCCGGGTGAAATCGGGATTTTACCGGATTACCGGGAGGGTTACCGGAACCCCCCGGGAGGCAAATGGGCCTATTGGGCCTTAGTGGAAAAGAGAGAAGGGGCAGCCCACAGGCTAGCCGGCCGAACCCCCCTTCCCTAGTCCTATTAGGACTAGGAGAAGGGGTCGGCCCCCCTCTCTTCTCTTTCTCCCGAAGAGTCCTATTAGGAATAGGATTTGGGGGGAGGAGTCCTACTCCCGGTAGGAGTGGGACTCCTCCCTGCGCCTCCCTCCTAGCCGGCCGACCCCCTTGCCCCTGGCCTTTATATACGGGGGCAGGGGGCACCCCATAGACACACAACTTGATCCTTGAGATCGTTCCTTAGCCGTGTGCGGTGCCCCCTGCCACCAAATTCCACCTCGATCGTACCGTTGTAGTGCTTAGGCGAAGCCCTGCGTCGGTAGTACATCAAGATCGTCATCACGCCGTCGTGCTGACGGAACTCTTCCTTGAAGCTTTGCTGGATCAGAGCCCGAGGAACGTCATCAAGCTGAACGTGTGCTAAGAACTCGGAGGTGCCGGAGTAACGGTGCTTGGATCGGTCGGATCGGGAAGAAGACGTACGACTACTCCCTCTTCGTTGTGTGATGGCTTCCGCAGTCGGTCTGCGTTGGTACGTAGACAACACTCTCCCCTCTCGTTGCTGTGCATCACCATGATCTTGCGTGTGCGTAGGAAATTTTTTGAAATTACTGCGTTCCCCAACAAATACAAGAGTTGATCTACCACGAGATCATAGAGGCTAAACCCTAGAAGCTAGCCTATGGTATGATTGTTGTTGTTAGTCCTACGGACTAAACCCTCCGGTTTATATACACCGGAAGGGGTTAGGGTTACACAGAGTCGGTTACAAGAAAGGAGATCTACATATCCGTATTGCCAAGCTTGCCTTCCACGTCAAGGAGAGTCCCATCCGGACACGGGACGAAGTCTTCAATCTTGTATCTTCTTAGTCCAACAGTCCGGCCAAAGGATATAATCCGGCTGTCCGGATACCCCCTAATCCAGGACTCCCTCAGTAGCCCCTGAACCAGGCTTCAATGACGATGAGTCCAGCGCGCAGATTGTCTTCGGCATTGCAAAGCGGGTTCCTCCTCCGAATACTTCATAGAAGATTTTAAACACGAGGATCGTGCCCGGCTCTGCAAAACAAGTTCCACATACCACCGTAGAGAGAATAATATTTCCACAAATCTAATCTGCTGACGTACCCCGTAGTGTGACATCACGCCACAGCCAGGTCTTTATTCGAATCATTTTTCATAACCCCTCTCAGCGTGTTTCGCGAGGCGGTTTCCTTGGCACGTCTTGTCGAAGCAGAGATCCTGTCCCCTTTATCACGGGATTCTCATTAATATGGACGTGGGTAACCCAACCATGCCTATGGGTAGGACTCCTAGATCTTAGGCAAGTCCCAAACGGCCACGAGAAGGACGCTTGATATTCACCCTCTTTATAAAGGGGACAAGGCTTTTTCTTTTTTTCCCTCTCGTGCTCAATCAAATCCTTCCCCCGCCTCGAGTTCTAACACTCAAAACTCAGGTCAGGTGCTTCGGACCTTCAACTATGTCCGGATCCAACCTTCAAGGTCGGTGGATGTCTTCCTCCGTCACGGAGGAGGACATTAAGAAGTTGAGAGAGGCCAGATATCTGACCGCCGAAATTCCGCATCGGCTGCATGCCCGAGGGCAGGTCGACCCTACTCCCGAACCCAACGAGAGCGTCGTGTTCGTCTCCCACTTCCTCCGAGGACTAGGCCTCGCTCTGGATCCCTTTGTTAGGGGTCTTATGTTCTATTATGGGCTAGATTTTCATGATCTGGCCCCGGATTCCCTTCTTCACATCTCAACATTTATTGTCGTATGTGAGGCCTTCCTCCGCATCAACCCTCACTTCGGCCTGTGGCTCAAGACCTTCGATGTGAAGCCAAAGATGATCGAGGGGCAGCACGCAGCGTGCGGATGCGCTTTAATAAGCAAAATTGCTGGCGCTCCATGGCCTGAGGGTTGCTTCCTAGAGGTGTCCGGATTGTGGCAGTGGGAGTGGTTCTACATCAAAGCTCTATGAAGTGCCAAGTGGGTAGCTGCCCCCACCTTTCGCTCAGGCCCCCCACCACAACTGATGTCATGGATTAGCAGGGGGCTGAGCTGGGTCCAGCCAAGGACGTGCCAATACTGCAAAGCCGTATACGAGATCTCTTTGAGAGAGATTTCAATCTGGTTATGGTAGTGCAAGTTATGCTAGTTCGTCAAGTCCAGCCTTGCAAACGCCGGCTCCTTCGCATGTGGGAATTCATCCCGGAAGGACCGTGAGCTATTCAACATTTCCTCGGCATGACGCATGAAGAGATGTACAAATTGTTCTTCGAACCACAAATAATGTGTCCGGACATCACTGAGGATGCAGGTCTGAGCTGCAATCGCCCAGATACCCAAGTAAGTAGCTCCGCATCCGAACACACTATCCGTTTATTTATCGCAACGTTGCCCTAAAAAAGCCGCTCTTTGACCAGGATTGGATAGCGAATGCAAAGTTGATCAGGTGTCCGGCCCCCCTCCCTGAGACCTCACCAAATCCCGTGCTAACCAGGATGCTGGAGATCGCGCCTTATTAAGCGCCCTCAGGAGAAGATAAAGGGGGGAACAAGGAGGCTAGCGCCTCCGCGAAGGAGGTTAGCCGGGGAGGAGGAACTGAAATTTCCTCTCCCCAGAGAAGGAAGAGAACCGCCTGTGAGGACCCGGAGACAATGGTCTCCAAACGGGGAAGAAATCTCCGCCAGAGGGTCCTGCCCTGGGGGATACCCTGGCCGCACTATGCCCTCAAGGGAATCAGCCCTCCACCGAGATGTAAGAAAAAGGATACTTAATAATGAAAATATCTCATTTACCGAGGAAAATAATCGAAGCATTTATCTTGCATTTCGGATCTTAGCCCTTCTCAGCATCGCTCATCTTCAGGGGATCTTCTTCCAGAGATGATGGAGAGCGAAACGCCTCCCCCTGCCACACCGCCTCACGAGGCGGGCGACCCCGAGGTGTCGTCGCGGAGGGTTTCTCCTAATCCGGCAAGGCCAAAAGGTAATCCTATGGCCACCCGAAGTCCTCAGTATCCGGCTCTTGAAGAGAGCAATCAAAAGAGTTCGGCACCGTCTGATGTGCGGTCGGATGTACTGAGGGATCTGCTAGAGCAAGCAGCTATCTCGGAAGAGCACCGCACGTTGATGGGTGCGGTGATTGAAAGGATTTCGTCCGCCGAAAGCGGGTTGCATGAAGCCTTTATGAGTCTACTGATGGGTTTTGAGGTACGTGAAATAATGTACATTTTTGACAGTACCGCACATTGTTAGATGTGCCCTGTGTAGATAGTAGCCCTTGAGACTCTGGTTGTCGTCAAAAACGGCGGCAAACAGAGGATCATAGTCCCAGGTAATAACCAGACCGCCTTTATGTGCAGGTGGTTGAAGCTCGGTGGCTAGCCGGACTGATGGGTTTGCCGAACTAAGGCGGCAACTGGATGCGGCCGATGCCGACATCGTGCTTGTTAACAAGCAGCTTGACGAGGCATGGGGTAGGTGATTTCTCTGATGATTGTCACATAATAAGAGCAGCATGATGCCAGTATCTTTAATATGTTGTGACTGCAGATGAAGCTGCCACCATGGAGACCCTTCGGACGGAGCTTGCCTGAGCCAAGGAGCAAGCAAGGAGTAGCAATGCGGCCGCTTTAACGACGGCCGAAGATTTAAGGGCCGAACAGGCCGCGCATTGCGAGAGTAAAGAAAAAATAGCCAAGATGGCTGTAGAGTTAAAAGATGCTGCTGACCGTTGCCAGCTTCTTGAAGAAGAAAACCGGGCGAAGGCGACGGACCTGGAAAAGGCCCGGTTGGTGCCAAGGAAGCCCGCTCCAAAATTAGAGCGACGAAGGATGGGCTGCATCAAGCTGCGGATATTGTATCTGGGAAGCTATCGATGATTCAAGGAGCCATCCAGCCTAACAATGACGACACTGAGGAACTCTTAATGAAAGCACCAATGTCGGTGTCAAAACCGGCGGATCTCGGGTAGGGGGTCCCGAACTGTGCGTCTAGGGCGAATGATAACAGGAGGCAGGGGACACGATGTTTACCCAGGTTCGGGCCCTCTTGATGGAGGTAGTACCCTACGTCATGCTTGATTGTTCTTGATAATATGAGTAGTATAAGAGTTGATCTACCACGGGATCAGATAGGCTAAACCCTAGAAGCTAGCCTATGGTATGATTGTTGTTGTTGGTCCTACGGACTAAACCCTCCGGTTTATATAGACACCGGAGGGGGCTAGGATTACACAGAGTCGATTATAAGGAAGGAGATCTACATATCCGTATTGCCAAGCTTGCCTTCCACGCTAAGGAGAGTCCCATCCGAACACGGAACGAAGTCTTGAATCTTGTATCTTCTTAGTCCAACAGTCCGGCCAAAGGATGTAATCCGGCTGTCCGGATACCCCCTAATCCAGGACTCCCTCAGACGCGGAAAACATCCCCAGCAAACCCGTGAAAATAAGGATTTTGGAGGCGACCCGAAGGGGCCTTGTATACGCGAAAGCCCGTTGGCGGGAATCCAACTGCCATCGGAAACTTCATGGCTTGCTCCCGCCCGCCCGTCCCCGGCCGCCGCGCCGGCCCCGACTGCCACGCCCGCCACCCGTCCGCCTCGCCGCCGGCCGTCCGCCGCGCCGGCCTGCGGCTCTCTCGACAAAGGAGCTAGCTAGCTGAATCGATTCGAACGGATCAGCTAGGAGCTCAATCGATGCGCGTCTAGCTAGCTGGCTAGCGAACAGAGGAGTTCGGCCGCCGCCCGCGCCGCCCTGGCGGCCTTGGCGTCCGCTTGCGCGCCGTGGCCGTCTGCTGCTGCAGTCGGCACTGCTGCTGGCCCCGGCCCAGTCGTGCTCGATGGCGAGCACGAGGTGACGGTTGTAGAGGCAGGATGCGCACACGCCGAGGGGATGAATGTCGAGATGAGAAGGGCGTGAAGAATAAGATGGTATATTTAAAAAATATTCTTTTTGCAGGTTGATTATATAGGTTCTATCCGGCCGCAGCTAAAACCGACCCTTATAACGCGTTTTTCTCAGCGCGTAAAACAGTCATGATTTTAAAGGGTCTGCTAGAGATGCTCTAAACAGCCAGAATAAGCTTTGTATTTTTTTATTTTAAAACATGACAACGTTTATAGCCGGACCCCTACTTTCTCCTTATAAACGCCCGAAACATCTGTCCAGTCAGTGCCGGTCTAAACAGAATGATCCAAGCGGATCCCATTTTATCCCTAAACATCTGACCCGCGTGTCTCAAACCCATCTCAAATGTGGGCAATATGAGGCTGACGGTCAGTGGTCACGCCCGGGCACTCCTGCCACCTCAGGTAGCTAGCGCACGTCCCCTCAGTCATCCACACTTTTCCTTTCATCTCTCTCCTCACACCCATGGCCGAAGCCGGGCATCCACACCTGCCCCCTGGCCGTCGCCCCCGTCGCCGAGATCAAGCGCCCGCGGCCCGCCTCGCGCCCACGGCCACTCCCAGGCCGGATCTCGCGCGCAGCTTGCACGAGCTGGCTGAGGCTGCTCGCGCCCGTGGCATCCGTACGTGCATCCGCGCGCCCGCACGCCCGAACTCACGCCCAAGGCTGCTCCCAGGTCGGAGCTCGCGCGCCCGCGGCACCGTCGGCACGGGCTCACCACGAGCTGGCCGAGGATGCTCGCGCTGCATCGTGGCCGCCGCGCTCGCGTGCTCACGCAGCCGTCCGTGCGGGCCGCCGTGCTTGCGTGCAGGCCGTTCGTAGCCGCATGCGAGCGTGCGGACGGGTCGCTAGCTTGCGCGCTGGCCGCAGCCGGACACTTGCTGGCGTGCTTGCCGTGGCGTGGTAGCTAGCCGTGAGTGCTAGCTAGCTGCCGGTGCCGCTGCTATGCATGCGTTCTTGCCTGCTTGCTCTGGCCCGGCAGCGGGTGCTGCCGCTGCATGCGTGCTCCGTCCGGGCAGCATGTCTCGCCAGGCAGCCGTGTGCGTGCAGCGCGTGTGTATTGAGTGCGTGTTTATGCTAGCGTGCTTCGTCCGGCCGTTCACGACGCATCCAACGTGTTTGATAAAATGTCTACAAATATGAGAGGTTGAAAGTAGGGTTGTGGTTGTATGGCACAAAAAGCAGGGGCAGACGTTTGAGACTTCAAATTAGTACATCCTTAATGTAGATGCTCTAGTTACTAATTGCAACCGAATATAAATATTTTACTCACTATGTTTCAAAATAATTGCCGCTGATTTAGTAAAAAAAATTGTACTAAATCAGTGACACTTATTTTACGACCGAGGTAGTGATACATTAGCTGATGATTTTCCTGTGCATATTATGTGATTATATAAATAAATGTTTTATCAAATCTTGCCTGTGGTTTACGTATCTAAATAAATTTAAGGATTTATTTAGTGTTTACCAAAGAAACATAATTTCACCAAATGAAAGCCTCGCAGTCCGTTGATCAGGCACACAGCGAAATCCTCAAATAAAATTATGTTTTTGACAAATCACAGAACCTCATAGTCATAATTTTCACCGTGTGTTGATCAACAGACTATGAGGTTTTCGCCTGTTTTTTCATTAATTAATTGACAACTATCAGATAGATTGAGTCATAGGGGGCTTCAGCTTGAGTACAACAAATAATTCTGGATGGGGTTATGTGCTTCTATCACATCATCTGGAAGTTCCAGACAATAACATTTTAGTTTTATGAAATTTACTTTTCTGCATTTGTCGGAAACATTTTCGCTGTAGCTATAGAGACCGTCGGATTGCGGGAGAGAAATTTATAGTACTACACTGATAGTGATCTAGACGATCTTATATTCTTTACGGAGGGAGTATCAAACTGGCCATGTACATTTTTTTTACACTCCTGGCCTTGAACATTTATTTATCAAAACATTTCCAAAGACAGCCAAATCAAATTACCAAGGCAAAACAAGGTTACTGAAATTGAAGATCAACCTCCTTTTCCTTGGATACCTATGGCCGCTGCCACCTCAGAGGCACTCCTTTGTCAGCCTCTGCAGCGTCGGCGGTGTTGTTTAATGCCCTGGTCTCCCAAGTCACCTTCATGTCACCTTTCAGCACTTGTCTTATCTATAATCTATAATATCTAAATAGTTCATCCCCACTATCCTATTTCTTTTGACATGCAGCCTATCCATCTCACTCCATGTGCCCCATATATGCCACCTCGCTTCCACATCATCACAATTAAGTGGCGTCAGTTCATACTTTAAAGAAAAATAGAGTTTTTGGCTGCCGCTACAGCGGTACAACCCTTTCTTCTCCCAAATTAACTCCCTCACCTGCTGTTGCGCCTGTTTATCTTCATCTTCTCCTCCCGTCAACACAATCCACCAGCACAGTTTGACGCCTATTCTCCTTCAAGGTTCTCGAGCCGCACAATTAATTTGGAAGCCTGAACGATCAGGTTCTCCACTTCCCCTACCTGGCCACTGTGTCTCTTCTCATCCACGCTCCCTTCCCCTCCCTTTGGCTTTCCCCAATCCGAGGGCATCATCTCTGCTTACATCCTCACGCTGCTTTCTTTTCATGAGGAATTGTTTCCAGATGGGACACGGATCCGGCTGCCCGGCGACATCTGTTGGGCCGTCGGATGTCGTGGGCGGGCATGCCATAGGAGGAGAACGCAACCACCGCAGCACCTGATTACGGGGAGGAGGAGGCCATCCAGGCGGGGAAGGAGCCATGGATTCCAAAAAAAAAAAAACCTGCAGCAAGGTCGTGCACTCCACCTCCAACGCTGGCTACCAGGGAAGTATTACTGTAGGTACTGAATCAAATTTTGGAGACAGCCGAGTAATTTACAGTATCATATTTTTTTGTCTCATAGTCCTTACCAAATTTTGGTACTTGCAGATACTTTGGATTTTGGTAGCACTATGGGATCATAATCAGTTTCGTTGTCAGAGTGTTTCTCTTGCAGTGTTGCTTCATGGCTTTATTTCTTCTCCGCCAATATGTGCAGGGAAGATGACTTCTTGGATATGCTAATTTTCTTTTTTTGATGTCATTGCTTACTCAGACTATGAGCAGATCGATCAAGGGCAAAAAATTAAACAAGTGTTCGCATCAAGTTCTTTTACATACATCCGTCTTTACCTATTGGATGATAGGAGCAGTTGTACTCATACATTAATATTTTTTGTTTTGCTAGATCATTACTAGGAGTTCTTTTATTCTTGGATCCACGTCGTCCATGGTGGGATGGATCTACAAGCCCTTGGCACGACGTCTCTACATTGCTTGCTTTGCTCTACTACTGAATCACCACTGCATTATGTTGTCATCTCCTAATTTGAACTTGACGATCGAATGAACTGTCGGCAGCGACAATAAAATATCTTTACCAGTATGAATCCTTTATGGATCAACTAGAATCTGCCATATGATCTCTTCTTTTCAGGTCTGGTAGAATGGTAATAACATACATATCATCTGTGTCTTTCCTTCTTCTTTGTTCTGTGTGTTATTTTTTAATAATATTATGCACTCAAGCGCTTTTGGCCCTTTGGGAGTCTATTGATTATGCACATGTTCAATTGTTCTTTTGAAAGAATTTTCAATTTATTAAATGGTTAGCCCTTCTTCAAAGTGATATGGTGATTACTTCTGAGTTTTTTTAGAAGGGGCTCATAGGGAAATAAAATACTGCATTCTTATAACAGGTCTGTCTTTTCCATAAGTTACATACACCTTTTCCAACCTCATATCTCTGTTATGTATTTTACGTTTTTCTTGAGGAGCCATATATTTTACTTTCAGGAAATGCTCTTGGTTGTAGCCCTTCATGCCTCCTTGATATGTTTATATTTTCCTTCATATTAAATTAAGAGCCCACAAATGTTTGGATTCGCTAGATGTTGGAAGGAAGAATAAATAAGTCAAATTCACCAGATGCATATACCGTACATAGAATTGGTATGGTTTACTCACCCTAAATGAATGTTTACACACTTGCACGGTATTGGTAGAAATTAAATTGCTATCGTTTATCTATGTTTTGCTTTTGGGAATCTAGAGCAGAAAGATCAAGAAGTATACAAATGGTTTTCCAAATGTACGTGACCAAGCAGCAACTCTTCACCTTCAGGTTTGTTATACCTCACTCTATAAGTATCTCTAAATTGATAAAAGGCAATTTTGGTATATTCCATTGACATGAACGACCTATTTTCTAATGTCTTTGTGAACACGTTTGCTCAGGAATGTGACAAATAGGTTTGTTCTCTGTATCTGTGTTGAGTTTCTCATTAGATATTATAATGTTCCGAGATTTGTAGAGTTTGTATTTTTTGCTAAACCTTTGTTCACACACAAGCTTATACTGAAGTATAATGTTCCTACTAACCGTTTTGTTTTGTCTATTGCTACTCATTATTTGTAACGAACATTACATATTTGCTCCAGCCTGAAAATCTTTGCCATTATTTCCCAATTAGCTTCCAATAGTTTATGAATTTTATCCATGCATATATTCCGCAGCAACGCGCGGGGTGTTATCTAGTTGCTCTTATATTTCTGCCACAAAATACACACCTCACCGCTAATTAAGGTGCTGCATCCAGAAATCACAACCGAACAAAAAAGAGAGGCACAAAAACTATGGGGTGACTAGAGGCCAGGCGCCTGAATTTATAATTTACTAGTAGGTCAGTAATTTTTTTTTACAACTGGCTAAAGTGTGCATGCAGCGTGCCGCATGGATGCTGGTAGTCTCTGCCACAGTAATCTAAACATATGCTCGTTCTAATTAGTTGATGCGTGTTACGAGTGGGCCTGCATGCCACGAGTTTCATGTACCAGCGTACGTAGGAGTGGTAGTACCAGTTGAGATCAATTTGGATTTATGGTCAGCTTTCGTAGTACGTTTCCGTGAAGATTAGAAAACTAGAGGATGCCCCGCGCGTTGTTGTGGGATTTGTTGATGAATTTCTAAGTAATATGGACATATCAAGAAAGATAACAATTTGAATCAATAATCCAAACAAATATATACGGAGTAGTATATGAAGATTGGGAATGGAGAAATCTGGGAGAACCTGGTATAGAGAGGGGATTGTGAAATAGGTTGCACACCTAGGAAGCTTCTATCCTCTTGCTACTACTGATTGCAAGAGCAAACTACAAAAAAATGGCATGTATATAATTCCAATCCAGCATACACAATATGTTTAGTTTTTCAACCAATTCAAAACAGCAACTTAGTAACTTATTGGATAACTAAACAAATTTTATTGATCGGAATACAAAGGTACTAAGGCATATCTCCGTAGTTACCAGTTTAATTTTCCCTCTTTTGTTTACATGGAAAGATTTACAGCCATATCAAACTAAGTAAATAATGCTATATATGTAGATGTAATACGATGTGCAGTGACCTGATCATGTCAAGTTTAAACCTCTAACAAACAATTATATAACTTGAGCTCGGCCAAGACATGGATAGGACTATAGGGATGTAGCATCTTCCTGAGTTGTGTGGTGTTGGAAGCCTTTGGTTCGCTGGCTATGCTTTCATGTTTATCTTTGCTGATGCAGCTTTTTTGTAATGCCTGTCATGCTGAACTTTTTCTGCCCAAGTGCTTTCGTTGCTGGAACTTTCTGTATGCACTGATGGCTTTATCCTACACTGTATATACCTAAGTAAAACCTGGGAACTTGGTGCCTGTTGTCTAAATAAACAAATAAGACTACCATGGGAGAAGTGTGAATCCTAATTGACAACACAAAATCAAGCCAATCAAAAAACAAATTGAGGGAGAGGAAGGAGGAGAAGAGATGTTCACCCTTTTCTTCCAGTTGGGCTTGCGGGCGTTGATGGCAGTAGCGAGGAGGTGGGGAAGGCTTTCGGACTTGGTGGAGTATATGTGGGATGGCCACTCCTCAGGACCTCGTAGCAGAGGAACATGCGGCGCCCGTGCAACACCACCGTCCCAGGGAGCTTCTCCTTCTCGAGCTCCTGCCGCTGGAACCCGTGCTCTTTATCCAGATTGTGGGTCGCGGCAGGGTGGTCACGCCAGAGCGTCCGAGGCCGCTGGAGAAGGCCAACAACTGAATTGGCTGCGCTCCTCGAGAATCTGAGCTTGCGGCAATGGAACTCTATAGTTGGGAGGGTCTAGGCCGAGGAGGTCATTGTCCTAGAGATCTACTTAAAAGAGGAGATACACCGCATCGGTTATTCATGCGTGAGGAGGCAGCGAAGGAAACCCATCCGTTCCAATGGGATTTGATGGAGAAGATGAAAAGGGAGAGAGGAATCAATATAAGTGGGGAGTAATTGTCGTGGAGAAGTGGAGGCGCTGTTACGGAGAAGATGGGGAGGAGACTGGACACCTGCCTGGAACAGAGATGTCAGAAAATAAAATGGATGAGATCATTGTGCTTCAACCCAAACAGAAGAAGAGTGTTGCCTGCGGCCCAAACGGAAGACCAGCTAGTAACGGAACTGATGACATGGCGTGCATGCTGATGTGGACTATGTGCATGTTAAGAGAATGCTTTGTAGTGGGGAGTGGGGAGCAACTTCTTAAGAATGTAAAATAGGAGTCCAGGTCGGTGGTTTTTTTTTTCTCAAATACGCACAAGTGTGCATATCATTCATTAAAGAAGAAAGAGAGAAGACTTCCAAATCCATAGTTACAACATATAATTACATGCCGGGATTCTCCGACACCACCACGCTACCTAGTCACTACTCACGATCCGGCCCACCGTCGTCTACTTCGAAACCTACTGACTTGCCTTTCATGAGGCCAGCCCTAACCCACAGAGCACCCTCCTCTCTAATCCTAAGTAAGACCGCGATGAGTGACGGGACAGCCCCATTAAACACGATGGCATTTCGATGCTTCCAAATACACCACATCCCAAGTAGGCATTTAGCGCGAGTGGACTTCCGATGGGCAGCGCAATGATCCTGACGATGACACCAATCGCCAAGGCCTTCTCCATCCTAAGGCCCGTGATGTGCCCCATCCAATGCCAAACCTGCTTAGCAAATACACAACCAACTAGGAGGTGCTGAATTGTTTCGTCATGTTGGTTGCAAAGTGGGCAAGAGTCCCGGTGAGGTAGTCCACGGCGGGCCAACCGATCCGATGTCCAGCATCTATTCACATCTCCTGTGTTTAACTTACTAAAAATAACTATCAATCACACATCTTTAGTTTAAAATATGACTATAATAATAGATACTAAATAAAGAATAAATAAACTACTTTTTTTGAGCATCAGTACAGACACAAGCGTTCATATACACACGCATACACTCACCCCTATGAGCACCACCCTACCCCTATGAGCACCTTCGAGAGACTGACCCTTATGAGCATCACCCTACCCCTATGAGCACCTCCGAGAGACTGAGCCGGCATATCATCTTGAGATTTATGAAGTCACCGTAGGCGCCTCGTCGTCGACGGGAACGTCTCCTCCCACTGAAAGCGTATCGCTGGAAATCCTGAAATAAATCCAGGAATAATGCGAGCACCAGGATTTGAACCCTGGTGGGTTGGGGATACCACTGTCCACCTAACCAACTCAACCACAGGTTGATTCGCGAATAAATAAACTACTGAATTGTCAAATTTGGGGTTTGGGGGATGGATAGGAACATGGATGAAAAACGAGCAGACTTCAAGACTTCCAGTCGGATGTATACTTGTATAGGTATTGCCGCGGTGCCGCCTTGTTGGATGCCGGATAGCCGGGCTGCCGCCTGCCGAACTACTGTGCGGCGGCGTGGACAGCGGCGGCCAAGGCGAGGGCAACGTGGCAAGGGGCAAGGCGCCGAGCGAGAAAGCCGACGGGCGCACAGGCGAGGGCGACGAACCTACGAAGGAAATTAGGAAAACAAGCAGTCGCGTACCTGACCCTGGCAACTGGCGTGAGTCGCGGCGCCGCTTCGCGTTCGCTAATCAATCAGCGATCGCTAGCTAGCTATTTGGGCCGCCTAGCCCATCTTATTTTCTTTCTTTAATTCTTTTGTACTTTTTTATTCTTGTTTTTCGCTGGGATATACACTTCATCCTGGGCCCTGGGCCGTGGCCCCGTCGCCCATACCCCAGGGCCGGGCCTGTCTGAAACCGTCCAACTGGACATACGTGAGCGGCAACAACACACATAAACCACACGCTCCCTGCCTCTGTAGCAGTTTTGGCTTTCTTTTTGGCTTTTGTAGAGCAGAGCAGAGGCCCCTCCCTTCCTTAGTCTTTAAAAAGGAAGAAAATAAAAAATTAACACATTTGCACACAATTTACATATAAATTAAGAGTTTTATAATATGCTAGGATAAGCATGTAATAGTAGAATTTATGTGAAGAATGAATGAAATATGTCATTGATATTACCCTTAAAGAAGAAAGAAAGAAAAATGATTTTTTTTGAAAATAATGAAGTTTCCTGAGGAAGAATGAATTAGTGGCATTGGTATTACCCCGTAGGAAGAAAGAAAATGAAAAACAAGTAATGACAAAATTTATGCATAACTTACACAACAATTGCACTTTTTATAATATGTAAGATGTAAGAATAAGCATATAATAGAGGAATTTTCACAAAAAAAAATTTCTTAAGAAGGAATGAGTTAGTGACATTGATATTACCCTTAAAGAAGAAATAAAATGAAACAAAAAATAAAGTAAAATCATAATAATGAAGTTTTCTAATAAATAATGAATTAATGACATTGATATTGCCCCTTCAGATGAAAGAAAAGAAAAAAATTATACCAAAGAAAGGCAAACAGAAACATTATATGAAAGAAAACAAAAGCCAAAGTGCATAAGAATAAAACAGGCATACAGTAACAGGCTTCAAGCCCAATATAAAGCAAACAGAGGTAAGTAAAAATTTCAAAAAGACAACATGAATCTTGACAAAAGAATCAACAGTCCGAAAATTGATTTACCCAAATTTAAAATTCAGGCAACAACATATAGCTAAAGTGTTTAGTGGAGAGCAGCAACGGGAGGAGCTCGGAGCCTGCCGCCGGTTGCTGCTTAGCACGGGTGCTCGCTGCTGCCTTCTTCTTCTTCTTCCAATAGTGGCATATCAAAGACTGGATTTATTGGAAAAGTATTCAGAAGAAAATCTTCAAAATAGACTCTAAATGGGCCCTTCCAGTGATCATTCTACGGTAATTATTTGAAGCATCACAAGATGTGTATGGCTTTGCAGAATGATTGGCCACATATGAGTTCATGCGGAGATTCATAGGAATCACCTGTCATTATCTACCAAGATAATGTCATTTGTATTGCTTACGGGTTATATTTATACTCATGAATTACAGAATGTAAGAGGGTAATTTGCAAACAAAATATTGTGATATTCATTTATCTCTACCAACGATTATATTACATGATTAAGTTTGTGGAATTGGTATGAGACAGCCTTGAGGTTTGCAATGTCCAGGGGGAGTAAAATCCCAAGTTATAACTCCTCGATGATCTTCTGATCATTGATATTGTACTATTTTTTCCTTTATGAGTTTTGCTTAAGGTTTCTCATATAAGGTTTCTAACGAGACAATATAAATACAAGTGCGGATATATGCCATATTGGTTTCTCCTTATATTTTTCCACTGTATTTTAAAGGAGTTTCCGATGGCATGTTATTATAAGGTTTCTTCTTAATTTTTCTCACAAGATTTTTGGAGGAGTTTTCAGTTTTCAATATACATATGACGAATTGATCAAGGGGCAGTGATGAGAAATAAAATCATGTGATCAATTGTATGGGAGGGATGCCTCCTGGGAGGTGTCTGTTGGGGAAGAGATGTCTCCCCAACACACCCCTTCATCATGTATATAAGTGGGTCTCCCACATTGCAATAGATCTAGTGAATCATTTGGACTCTTCGTTTGTCTCTTTTACCTTCACTCAATAATAATAATTAACTTTTGTGTGGGCACTAATGAATCACATGGTAGTACTATACCTCGATGGAAAAAATCAAGTGGGGGCAGCTGCCCCCACGGCTCTTCACGTAGGTCCGCCCCTGCTTTGTTCTATCTTTGTTTGAGAGGGGTTGTAATGTTCTATCTGTTGCTATTGGTATTGTTGTATATGCACTTTGGTCAGTTGGATTTATTATTTTGAAGTTGGGCATTGTTTGCGCCTTCTATCTCTACTACTTAAATCTCTAGTACTTCAAAAATAAATAGTGTTCTTTTTTGTGCTAGGCAGAACTCTTCGTCAACTAGTTTCCACCCCACCATGTTTCTCCATCTATTTTTTTCATCCAACTGTTTTTTATAATTAGGTATGTGCCCGTGCGTTGCCACGGGAGCCAAATCTTGTAATCATGCTGATTACGATTTTTTGAGGGAAGGTGTTGAAAGGATCGATATGGTTGACTAGAGGGGGGGGGGGTGAATAGGCAACTAACAATTTTTAGCTTTTCTTTAACAATTTAAACTTTGCATCAAAGTAGGTTGTCTAGATATGCAACTAGGTGAGTAACCTATATGATGCAACAAGGATAGGAACACAAGCAAGCAAGTGATATGATACAAATAAGCTTGCACAAGTAAAGGCACGAGATAACCAAGAGTGGAGACGGTGGAGACGATGATGTGTTGCCGAAGTTCCTTCCCTTTGAAAGGAAGTACGTCTCCGTTGGAGCGGTGTGGAGGCACAATGCTCCCCAAGAAGCCACTAGGGCCACCGTATTCTCCTCACGCCCTCACACAATGCGAGATGCCGTGATTCCACTATTGGTGCCCTTGGAGGCGGCGACCGAACCTTTACAAACAAGGTTGGGGCAATCTCCACAACTCAATTGGAGGCTCCCAACGACACCACGAAGCTTCACCACAATGGACTATGGCTTCGCGGTGACCTCAACCGTTTAGGATGCTCAAACACCCAAGAGTAACAAGATCCGCAAGGGATTAGTGGGGGGAATCAAATTTCTCTTGGTGGAAGTGTGGATCGAGGCCTTCTCAACCACTCCCGAACAAATCAACAAGTTTGATTGGCTAGGGAGTGAGATCGGGCGAAAATGGAGCTTAGAGCAATAATGGAGCTTAGGATTGGAAGAGATAAGTCAACGGGGACGAAGGGGACTCCTTATATAGGTAGGACAAAAGATCCAACCGTTACCCACCAACCAGCCCGCGGTCAGCGGTACTACCGCACCAGGCCAGCGGTACTACCGCAGGGCTGCGCGGTACTACTGCTTGCTACCAAGCGGTACTACCGCACGACCATGCGGTACTACTGTACAGGCTCGCGGTACTGCCGCAACCCCAGCGACAGCAAGGTCAGATCTGACGCGCAGGATCTGAGGGTGGTACTTTCGCGCGCGCGATACTACCGCGCCTCCATGCGGTAGTACCGCAAGGCAGAAATCCCCTAGCCAGGGGGGAGGAAACATCCGTGCCTACTTCCGCAAAGAAACGGAAGAAGCAAAAACCCGATACAGTAGTACTGCCGAGGGGCGGTACTACTGCCTAACAGCATAGCGCGGTACTACCGCGGAGTGAAAGCGGTACTACCGCGGTAGGTGCGGATGTAAAAAATTACATCCGCCCCTACTACCGCTAAGGAGCGGCACTAGCCTGGTGGGCAGCGGTAGTGCAGCTCCAGGGGAGCGGTACTACCGTGGGCACCTGCGGTACTACCGCGCCACCGCACAGTACTACCGCTGATGCCTACGGTACTACCGCTTTCCTGGGAGCAGTACTACCGCGACCCAACTCAGGAGCCAGAACCAGGGAGGCGAGAAAGAGGAAGAAGCTCCAAGGGAAAAAGGAGGGGACAAGAAGGAGACGTGTACGTGATGATTTCACCCAAACCTTTCCAACACGGACCCCCTCTTAATAGTACGGCTTTCCTACGACTCAAATCCACCAAAAAGAAACGTAGAAAAGACGCCGTCTTCAACTGTCTTCGAGGGGCACCCAACCGTCTTGTGCCTAGCGATGAAATGTCTGGGATATTCAAGGCACACGATTAGTCCGCAAACGCATTGTCATCAATCACCAAAACACCTTAGGGATAAATATGCCCTTACAATCTCCCCCTTTTTTGGTGGATTGATGACAATACGGGATTTGCACAAGGGAAATAATATTAAGTAACCGCAAACCCCTCTTCTCTAGAACATAGACGAGCTGCCCCTAGATGTGTGCTATCTAGATGAGTGGTTTGGACTGCACGGCACACATACTAGGATCAAAGCTCCCCCTATATTATAGAGACAAGGCATATCTATCACTAGACAAGATAGCACAAACATAAGTTAACTAAGATAGATAGAGTGCACATGTCTTACACCATATGTAGGAAAGGTCTCGAAGGCACAAACCAAACGAAAGCAAACGAGGTCCAAACGACAAAGCAAACAAACACACCAAGCAAAGCAAACAAACACACCAAGCACGACACAACACAAATCCCTACACTCTCTTCCCCTTTGGCATCGAGACGCCAAAAAGGCAGAGAGGACACCTATACACACGGGGTGGCTCAGGCAGAGAAGTCGTCCCACTGCTCCTCGTGCTCCTCGTCAGACTCAACGGCGGGGATGGTCTCCTCGATGTCTTCCTCTGAACGGGTCCACTTGTATCCCTGCTTTGACATCCAGGCAGCCTCAGGCGTGATGACGTCCTCAGACCCGCCAGACACATCCTCTCCAAAGAGCCTCATAACCTTCTTGTCACGGCGGCGACTCTCCTTGTCTGCCACGTGAGCCCTGTATTGTCCCTTTGCCTGCATGCAGAAGAGAGTCTTCATCTTGTCCTTTAACTTCTTGGTCCACGACGGCTCCGAGGAGGGTGTGGTGGACCTAGGAGCACGGTCCTCAGCAATATTCTCAGTAGCAGCCTCCTCCTCACCAACAACCCTCCTAGCAGAAGAGGCCTCAACACGGGTAGTGGTGTTGGCCCAGTTGGGCTTGACGCGGAGGCTGATGGACTCATGGCGAATCCAGTCTGGGGAAAGGAACTCATCACCAGGGTACATCTTCTCCCAAGTGGTGGAGAGCAGCAGAAACAGGTACGGTCCATAGATAGGTACCTTGTGAGTGAACACCGCAAACCGAAGCTCACACCACATGATGTGTGAGACATCAAGTGGCTGAGTCTGAGATGAACGTGCCTCTGCACACAGGAGCAACATGTCCACTAGATAGTCATGGACCTTGTCCTTGTCACCAATGTGTGGGAACAGAGTGTTGCGGAAGATGCGATGCATGATATCCAGAAAGGAGTTCAGCACCCAAGTTGACTTGCCATTGGGGAGCACCTTCTCAACAAGGAAAGGCTGAAGCAGGTTCTTGTTGGCAGACTCAGAGTTGGCGTGGGGGTGAACACCAACGGGGGTGTGAAGCCCGTCATTAGGATTGTGAAGCAGATCCATGAACTCTTTCCATGTAGCAGACAGCTGACGGCCGTTGGTCATCCAGGTCATCCTCCGCTCATCCCCGGGATGAAAGTATACTGAGGCAAAGAACTGACAGATAAGCTCAGGGTCATAGTCAAGGTGAAAGGAGATCACCGGCTCAATAGCAAACTGCTCCACCAAGTCCAGAGCCTCTCCAAAATAGTCACGAAACTTGTCCTTCCGCATGTGATGCATGTCTATCCACTTGACATCCATGAAGGTATTCTGCTTGCTCTTGATCACACCCAGATAGATGAGAGCATGTTGCTTGGTCCAGAACAACTCGGTGCCTCTGAGGATAGCCCGAGGATTCACATAGGGATTGATCCTCCGGCGTTCGACATACTCAGAGACTGAAATCTCGTCCATGCCCTTAGCAGGTTCCTTTTGCTTGCTGGCAGTGGTCTTGACATTGCGCTTGGGGGCATTGGAGCCCTCTGGGGCTTCATCTTGGGGGTTGCGCAGACGCTTGGAGCCAGTGTCACGACTGGGATTGGAACGGAGAGAGCCACCACCTGAGACACAAAACACAAAACACCCACGACAAACAAGAGGGATCAATGCAAAGACCACAACAAAGCAAAAGAAACATGCAGAAAGCACACAAGATAATTGCCTAGAGAGAGATTTGATCCCAATGGTAGTACTGCCAAGTGCTGCGGAACTAAGACAGTAGTACCGCTCTTAGACGCGGTAGTACCGTGTAAGGTCATGGTAGTACCGGGTCTAGGAGCGGTAGTATGAGCTTAGTGCCTCTGCTAGCACGGTAGTACCGCGTCTGATGAGCGATAGTACCGCACAAGCTAGCGCGGTAGTACCACACTTGATTGGCGGTAGTACCGCACATGAGACACGGTAGTACCGCACCGCGTGAGATCCGAACAAGTTCAAATCTGAGAAAAGTCCGTGAAACCGCGGCGGTACTACGGTTGGACAAATCTACCACAAGACAACATATCAAGTATGATTCCTACGCAACACAACTCTCCTACATCCTACTCTTGCATAGATTTGGCCTAAAATCTCAAGAACAACAAGCATCTCCCCAAAAACCTAGAAGCGAGAGAACAACCAAGAAAAAGAGGGATTTGGGGAAAAACCTTGGTCCATGGCAAGAGAAAGTGGTGGGGAACGATCCCACCGGTCGGAATCCGAGGAGAGTGGCCGGAGACGGAGATCCGGCGAGGGCCTCCGGCGCCGTTCTTGAGCAAGAGAGAGAGAGAGACGTGGGGAGAGAGACAAGTGAATGGGTATGGGGAGTTGGAACTCCCCTGCCCGAGTCATAACCCCCACACTCCCTCGACGGCGCGGTAGTACCGCTCGGCGCGGTACTTCCGAAGTACCGCACCTGAGTGGTAGTACCGCGCTATGGCGCGGTAGTACCGTGCCTCTCAAAGCGGTAGTACCGCAGCAAGCCGCGGTAGTACCGTGGGCTCAAGAAGATGCACGTTTCAAGCACACGAAAAATGGGGTCTTGGCACAAACACTCCGAGGCAACACGACACCACAAAACCATGCTACACACAAAGGCAGAAAAGCACACGACAAAACAAAACAACCACAAGACACCACCTCTCCAAAGAGAGGGCGGTGGCCGTAGCCACCTATGTTTGAGTCAATTGGTATGGCACCGCGAAGAATTATCCTTGGGTCCATGACCAAAACTCGTCTTTGAAGCACAAGTACCATCAAACATGGCTAATGTGAAAGACTTGATCAATTTATGCATAATGGGAGGAGGGATAGTTCATTGAGAGAACAACACTCCCCCTATGTCCATGCCTACATCTAAACAAGACAACACATTGAGTATGGTGGGGTGTGCAAGGGTTCAAGCAACATTGCTCGAATCAATGATATTTAGCTCATGCCTTAACTCGCTAAATCTTGCTTCATCCAAGGGCTTCGTGAAAATATCTGCAAGGTTATCATGAGTGTTGACATAGTTGAGCTCGATCTCTCCTCGCCTAATGTGATCCCACATGAAGTGATACCGGATCTCGATATGCTTCGTCTTGAAGTGTTGCACCGGGTTGAGAGAGATCTTGATGGCACTTTCATTGTCACACCAAAGAGGCACTTTGTCACAAATGACACCGTAATCCTTTAAAGTTTGCCTCATCCATAAGAGTTGTGCACAACAACTACCGGCCGCCACATACTCCGCTTCGGTGGACGAGAGAGACACAACTTTGCTTTTTGGAAGACCAACTTACCAAAGAGCAACCAAGGAATTGGCACCCTCCGGAAGTGGACTTCCTATCCACTTTGTCTCCCGCCCAATCGGAATCTGAATACCCTACAAGCTTGAATTTTTCTCCTCTTGGGTACCATAAGCCAAAGTTTGGGGTATGAGCCAAATAACGAAAGATTCGTTTGACTGCCACATAGTGACTTTCCTTAGGTGCGGCTTGAAACCGTGCACAAATTCCCACACTCAACATGATATCCGGTCTAGATGCACAAAGGTAAAGCAAGGAGCCTATCATGGAGCGATATACCTTTTGATCCACCGCTTTACCATTGGGATCTATGTCAAGTTGGCACTTGGTGGGTATTGGAGTGGAAGACGGCTTGATATCACTTAGCTTGAATCTTTTGAGCATGTCTTGAGTATATTTGGCTTGATTGATGAAGGTTCCTTCTCTTCTTTGCTTCAATTCGAACCCTAGAAAGAACTTCAACTCTCCCATGGAAGACATCTCGAACTTTGAGGTCATGAGAGCGGCAAATTCCTCATTGAAAGCTTTCTTAGGGGAACCAAAGATGATATCATCAACATATAATTGGCACACAAACAACTCCCCTTTGACCTTCTTAGTAAAAAGAGTGGGGTCGATTAGCCCAACTTCAAAACCACGGTCTTGTAACAACTCGGTAAGGTGGTCATACCACGCACGTGGGGCTTGTTTAAGGCCATAGAGTGCCTTATCGAGTTGATACACATGATCAGGAAAGTAGGGATCCTCGAACCTGGGGGGTTGCTTGACACAAACCAATTCATTAATGTGACCATTAAGAAAAGCACTCTTCATATACATTTGTTGTAGCTTAAAGTTATGATGATAAGCATAAGCAATCAACATGCGAATAGATCCAAGACGAGCAACAGGAGCAAAGGTTTCACCGTAGTCGATACCCTCGACTTGGGAGTAGCCTTGTGCTACCAAATGAGCCTTGTTGCGAATGATAATCCCATGGGCATCTTGCTTGTTCTTAAATATCCACTTGGTTCCAATGACATTGTGGTTCCCCGTCGGTCTTGGCACGAATCTCCACACTTTGTTGCGCTCGAAGTTGTTGAGTTCTTCGTGCATGGCATTGAGCCAATCCGGATCTTCTAGCGCCTCATAGACCTTGTGGGGTTCGACACAAGAGACAAACACGTGATGCTCACAATACTTTGCTAATTGTCTACGAGTGCTTACCCCTTTCTTAAGCTTCCAAGCACATTCGTCATGAGATGATCCTTGGTGGAGAGCTTGGAAGCAACCTTGGCGGCACGACGCTCCAATTCCTCCTCGGGGGTGAGACGAGGAGTGGTCACTTGATCATCTTGAGCGTCGTCTTGAGCTTGTTCTTGTTCTTGAACTTGCTCGGAGGAGAGAACTTGACCTTGGTCATCACTTGATGTGTCAACACCGTCTTGAGCATGATCTTGCCCCTTGGTCATGTTCTTGAGGATGAGGGCCTTCATGTTGTTCTTCGGAAGCGTGTGGTCCTTGGGTTGGTGATGGCTCCAGTTGAGTGGAGCTTTGTCCTTCTCCTTCGGCCACAAGGGGTTCCTCAATGGGTAGGATAAAGCCAACACCCATTCTTCTTATGGCTTGAGGAGGAATTTCATCACCTACATCACAAGTGCCACTTTGCTCCACTTGGGAGCCGTTATTCTCATCAAACTCCACGTTACATGTCTCCTCAATAAGTCTCGTGGATTTATTGATGACACGGTAAGCATGAGAGTTTGTAGCATAACCAACAAATATGCACTCATAAGCTCTAGCCTCAAATTTAGACAATCGAACACCTTTCTTGAGAATGAAACACTTACACCCGAACACCCGAAAGTACTTGAGGTTGGGCTTGTTACCGGTGAGTATCTCATATGGAGTCTTGTTCAAGCCCTTGCGGAGGTAGAGCCGATTGGATGCATGACACGCGGTGTTGATGGCTTTGGCCCAAAAGTTGTACGGAGACTTGAACTCTGCCATCATGGTCCTTGCCGCATCCATCAACGTCTGGTTCTTCCTCTCCGCAACACCATTTTGTTGAGGGGTGTAAGGTGCGGAATATTGATGCTTGGTCCCCTCATCACTAAGAAACTCATCCAAGGTGTAGTTCTTGAACTCGGTGTCGTTGTCACTTCTTATTGTTAAGATCTTTGCATTGTGTTGACGTTGTGCTTCATTTGCAAAGTCAATGACGGTTTGTTGGGTCTCGCTCTTCCTCTTGAAGAAATACACCTAAGTGTATCTTGAGTAGTCATCCACAATCACCAAGCAATACTTCCTACCCTCAAGACTATCGAAGGATGGAGGCCCAAAGAGATCCATGTGAAGGAGCTCCAAAGGCCTCTTTGAGTAAAAGATAGTCGTGGGAGGGTGAGCCTTCTCATGTAGCTTTCCTTCGATACAAGCACCGCAAGCACAATCTTTAGCAAAACTAACATTCGTTAGTCCACGGACATGGTCCCCCTTGAGGAGACTTTGCAAAGATCTCATATTGACATGGGCTAGACGGCGATGCCAAAGCCATCCCACATCAACTTTAGCCATTAGGCATGTCACGGTCTTAGTGGGTCGCTCCAAAAAGTTAATCACATATAGACCGTTCTCGACATGCCCAACAAAGGCTACTTTAAGAGTCTTGCTCCACAAGAGGGCCACGGTATCGATATCAAAGAAAGTGGCAAAGCCCATGATTTCAAGTTGACGAACAGAAAGTAAATTGTATGCAAGGGACTCAACAAGCATGACCTTCTCAATCGTGAGATCATGAGAGATGACCACCTTGCCAAGTCCCAATACCTTAGAGGATGAGGCGTCACCCCACTCCACATTGGTGGGCATAGATGGAATCTTGCGCACGTCTACCACCAAGTCCTTGCTTCCGGTCATATGATTTGTAGCTCCGCTATCGAGCAACCATGATCCCCCACCGGAAGCAAACACCTACAAGAGATTAATGCTTGGTTTTAGGTACCCATTTTGTAATGGGTCCTTTTATGTTAGTAACAAGGGTCTTTGGAATCCAAATAGACCATTCAATGTATTCATGAGGAGAACCAACGAATTTGGCATAGACATGCCCATCACTAGCACGACATAACACATACGAAGGATTAAAGTCGCCGGCTTTGATGCGAGGAGTGACATTGCCCTTTTTGACAACGCCACCCTTCGCATTGTTCTTCTTCTCCTCGGAGGCACTTTCTCCCTCCTTCACAAAGGTTTGCATGAGAGGAGGAGGTCGTTTGATCTTGTCATTCTTCTTCTTGTTCTTGGAGTCGGGCACGTACCCAACCCCTTCCTTGGCCACAACTCCCTTTTGGTTGATCAAGAGGTCGTTGAGGTTCTTCTTGCCTTGTATGCAAGTCGCAAGACCTCTCTCAAGTTGCCCCTTTAGCTTAGCATTCTCCTCAACGAGATGCACATGCTCACAACATGGGTTAGTAGCATTTGCATTATCAATTAACATCATACGAGGAAAAGTGGCTTTTTCCTTGGTTAGCTTTACTTGAAGTTGATCATGAGACTCTTTGAGGCTAGCATGAGCACCCTTCAAGACCTTGTGAGCCTTGTCAAGTAGATCAAACTCCTCTTTGAGTCTAGCAAGACCAACCTCAAGTTCGGCCTTCTCGGAGTTTAGCACATGAGAAACAATGAGGACATGATCATAATCTTTCTTTAACATAGCATGATCAACGTTGTGTGACTCCTCAAGAGCCAAATGAAGACCACGCTCTTCCTCAAGAGCATTGGAAAAATCCGAAATCTTATCGGCATAGTCACGACTATGCCCTTCCATCTTAGTGATGGTGTCTTCGTGAGCCTCGATCATGTCATTGGCTTCACCAAGTTGTTCCAAGAGAGCAACAAAGTGCTTCTTGGATTTTCCCTTAAGTTTGCCCATAAAGGCCTCAAACTCATTTGCCTCCACATTAGCTCCCTCAAGTTCATTAATGCTATCCATCGGAGAAGGATGATTAATGATGGTAGTTTTGATGTTGGGGGTTACCTTGTTGGTGGCTTTAGCCATGAGGCACTTGGCGGTGGTGCTCTCATTGGGTGAGTCGAAGAGAGACACCCGTGGAGTCGTCGCAATGGCAATGGAGGCCATGGTAACCGACTCATCACCTTCATCATCGTCATCATCCTCATTGTACTCTTCTTGTACCACCAATGCCTTGGGAGGAGTCTTCTTGGTGAAGTTGCTCTTGTTGGGGAACAACTTGGCCTTGTCCTTTCGGATGAGCTTGCCACCATTGTCTTCCCTCTTCTCATACGGGCACTCCGCAACAAAATGACTCACGTTGCCACAATTGTAGCAAGTCCTTACACGTTGCTTGCTCTTCGTGTCATTTGAGTTGTTTTTGCTAAAGTTTGGCCTCGAGTTTTTCTTGCTCCAAAATTGCCTTGAAGCGAGTGCCATGTGTTCATGATACTCATACTTTGTATCTTCGGGGTTGCTCTCCTCTTCTTCTTCAACGGTGAGCTTGGCCTTCAATGCAAGGTTGGGCTTCTTTGCCCTTTGAGAACGAAGCACCGCATTGTCAGTGGTCTTGTCCAAAATGTTCATGGCCACAAACTCATCCAACACTTCTCTTGAGATCAAAGTGTGGAAGTCCGGTCTTTGACGAATGACGGAGGACATGGCCTTGTGGTAGGGCATCATTGCCTTGAGGAATTTGCGCTTGATCCAATTGTCATCCGTGTTCTTGCTCCCGTGATCTCGTAGTGAGACCGCGAGTTTGGTTACTCTTCGATAAAGCTCACGAGGTTCTTCATCTTCTTTCATTGCAAACTCATCGGCCTCATCTTGCACCACTTCATAGTTGGAGCGTTGAATGCTTGCGCTTCCCCGGTAGAGAGAGACAACACAATGCCATGCGTCTTTGGCCAAGGCGAAGGGCCAAAGATGAGGTAGGTATTCGGGTGAAATTGCATCTTGAATGATGAAGAGAGCATTCTCATTGAATTGATTATCCGCGGCTTTTCGAGGAGTGAAGTTGCTTGGATCATGCGGATAGAAACCTTCTTCAATGATTCTCCAAAGGTTAGTGTTCACATGATTTAAATGACGTTTAAAGCGGTAAACCCAAGAATTAAAGTACTCATTTTTCACAATCTTAGGGGAAGGACCGGCATGATTCAAATGGGTGGAAGGAACCGGTCCACCATAAACAAGTGGTGGTTCCACATGAGCAAAGATGTCGGTGCCATTTTTACCACTAGAAGAAGGAGCCTTTTCACTACTAGCTTCCCCCTTGTCGGAGATAGCATCTGTCACCTTGTCGGTGGGATCACCCACTTTCAACGGTGCGGTGGATAGTTTAAGCCCCTCAAGGAATTTAGTAAACATGCTTTCAACCTCGGTCGTCATGGAGGTTTTCAATGTCTCCAAGGCCACACTGAACTCCTCACGAGAGACCAAGGTTCCCCCATCGCCCGTAGACGAGGTCGGATTAACACCGGAGTGTTCCTCCACACCGTCTACGGTATCAACCATACTCTTTGGACGGTAAAGTCCTTAATAAAGAGACGAGGCTCAGATACCAATTGAAAAGATCGATATGGTTGACTAGAGGGGGGGGGGGGTGAATAGGCAAGTAACAATTTTTAGCTTTTCTTTAACAATTTAAACTTTGCATCAAAGTAGGTTGTCTAGATATGCAACTAGGTGAGCAACCTATATGATGCAACAAGGATAGGAACACAAGCAAGCAAGTGATATGATACAAATAAGCTTGCACAAGTAAAAGCACGAGATAACCAAGAGTGGAGACGGTGGAGACGAGGATGTGTTGCCAAAGTTCATTCCTTTGAGAGGAAATACGTCTCCGTTGGAGCGGTGTGGAGGCACAATGCTCCCCAAGAAGCCACTAGGGCCACTGTATTCTCCTCATGCCTTCACAAAATGTGAGATGCCGTGATTCCACTATTGGTGCCCTTGGAGGCGGCGACCGAACCTTTACAAACAAGGTTGGGGCAATCTCCACAACTCAATTGGAGGCTCCCAACGACACCACGAAGCTTCACCACAATGGATTATGGCTTCGCGGTGACCTCAACCGTCTAGGATGCTCAAACACCCAAGAGTAACAAGATCCACAAGGGATTAATGGGGGAAATCAAATTTCTCTTGGTGGAAGTGTGGATCGAGGCCTTCTCAACCACTCCCGAACAAATCAACAAGTTTGATTGGCTAGGGAGTGAGATCGGGCGAAAATGGATCTTAGGGTTGGAAGAGATAAGTCAACGGGGAAGAAGGGGACTCTTTATATAGGTAGGACAAAGATCCAACCGTTACCCACCAACCAGCCCGCGGCCAGCGGTACTACCGCAGGGCTGCGCGGTACTACCGCTTGCTACCAAGCAGTACTACCGCACGACCATGCGGTACTACCGTACAGGCTCGCGGTACTGCCGCAACCCCAGTGACAGCAAGGTTAGATCTGACGCGCAGGATCTGAGGGCGGTACTTCCGCGCGTGCGGTACTACTGCGCCACCATGCGGTACTACTGCAAGGCAGAAATCCCCTAGCCAGGGGGGAGGAAACATCTGTGCCTACTTCCGCAAAGAAACGGAAGAAGCAAAAACCCGACACAGTAGTATTGCCGAGGGGCGGTACTACTGCCTGACAGCATAGCGCGGTACTACCGTGGAGTGAAAGCGGTACTACCGCGGTAGGTGCGGATGTAAAAAATTACATCCGCCCCTACTACCGCTAAGGAGCGGTACTAGCCTGGTGGGCAGCGGTAGTGCAGCTCCAGGGGAGCGGTACTACCGTGGGCACCTGCGGTACTACCGCGCCACCACACGGCACTACCGCTGATGCCTACGGTACTACCACTTTCCTGGGAGCAGTACTACCGCGACCCAACTCAGCAGCCAGAACCAGGGAGGCGAGAAAGCGGAAGAAGCTCCAAGGAAAAAAGGAGGGGACAAGAAGGAGACGTGTACGTAATGATTGCACCCAAACCTTTCCAACGCGGACCCCCTCTTAATAGTACGGCTTTCCTACGACTCAAATCCATAAAAAAAATGTAGAAAAGACGCCGTCTTCAACTGTCTTCGAGGGGCACCCAACGTCTTGTGCCTAGCGATGAAATGTCTGGGATACTCAAGGCACACGATTAGTCCGCAAACGCGTTGTCATCAATCACCAAAACACCTTAGGGATAAATATGCCCTTACAGGTGTGACGTCTAGGACATATAATTATGATGATTGCAATTTTTAAAAGGAAAGATGTGACGTCCATTGGGTCATGTAATTATGATGATTGAATCAAATCATCACTTGCCAACCGATGAAAAAAGATAAGGTGAATGTACGAAGGTGCACAGAACTCGGTCCGTTGGCAAGAAAATGAACCTTAGGTTCTTTTTAGATAGTAGAGATGCCATATTTGACACACCTTTAGACCGCTCCATCACATTAATTTACTTACTTCTTGCACCAATGTCAACTTAAATTACTTTCCAAACTTCCCAGCATATTATAAGGTAAATCACGAGCAGAATTTGGTAAATATTTATTTACACAATCATATGATATCGCCAGATAAATCATGAACTAAGATACTAAAATATTTATATTCCGTTACAACGCAAGCGTCGTCCTAGTCTATCTAAAAAATACAGACCTTATTTGTTTGGGAAAAAAGACAGCTTGTTCGGTCTGTTTATAAGCCATAAAGAACAAATCAATTAAGTGTTCAAAAAACAAATCAATTAATTAATATATTTAATTTCTCAATTACCGCCTGCTTATCAGTCTACAGCCTCCACTTGGCACTGAGTACTAGGGCCCGGCCTATGAGCAACTACTTCAAGAAAAACAGAGCAACGCAGAGGTGGCCGCTCTGTTCTTGGTCCTGCACCGGCAGATTGGGCGCCATCGATCAGCAGCCACCGAGATCCATGACGAGCTCCAGCACCAAAGCATCGAGCAAAGCGGTCTCTATGTCGGCGCTGACGTCCCGTCGCTCCGGCTGCACGCTGGCGGCGTCCACTCTCGACCTTGGCACCTCCGAGGAGACTAGCTCGGACACCCTGGCCAGCTCCGCTCGGTGCGTCGCCCAGTAGGCGGCGCTCGC
This sequence comes from Triticum monococcum, assembly GCA_034509565.1. Taxonomy (NCBI): domain Eukaryota; kingdom Viridiplantae; phylum Streptophyta; class Magnoliopsida; order Poales; family Poaceae; genus Triticum; species Triticum monococcum. The sequence continues at coordinate 742,783,563 of CM067843.1, read as the reverse complement.
GGCGGGGCTTCCGGCGGCTGTGGTCCCGTCTTCCTCGTGGAAATTCTTAGGGCTCGTGCGATAGTAGTAGTCGTCGCCGCCGTCGTGGTCGGCAAGATCGTTGGCGTCATTGACGAGGTCCTCAGACTTGGCGAACAACTGGGTGCGCAGCGCAGGCGTGTACGCCGTCTCCATCTCCATGAGGAGCTCCCGGACGATGGCCATGGCGTTCTTGGACGAGTCTTGCACGTAGGAGAACCTGCTCTGGCCGTGGACAGGAGAGCTCTCGAACGGGTGCTCCAAAACGGAGACGGGGCTCTGCTGCTTCTCGTCGTCATACTCGGAGTCGGAATACTCCGTCTCCTGGCCGCCGGCGACCCCTGCGTCGGCCCTGAGCTTCACGGCGTCGAGATGCTTGGAGCAGGGCAACGGCGACGGCGCGACCCTCTTGAAGGACTCGGAGCACTGCAGGGCGGCGGGCTTGTTGTGGTTGGCCGCCTTGCCGTGGAGGATCTTGGAGAGCAGCAGCCGGAGGAGCCCGGAGCCCGCCGCCGGTTGCTGCTTACCACGGGTGCTCGCTGCCGCCTTCTTCTTCTTGCTGGTGAGTCGCTTGAGCACGGATGCCGCGTCGTTGCCGGCGGCTGCGGCTGGCCAGCACAGGGCGGTGTCATAGCCATCGAGGAGCCGGCCCGAGCAGCCCTTCTCCAGGAGGTGGAGGTCGAGGGAGAAGGGCTCCTGCCTCTCCTCCAGCAGCTCCGACAGGCGCCGGCCGGACGGCGAGGAGGACAGGCACGCCATTCACAGGAGCTTATGGGCAATGAGGAAGTAGAGACTAGAGAGTAGACAGAAAATATGTGTTTGAAGTTTGAACAATGAGCTAGGAGGAGAAGAGGAGCTGGGGTTGGAGATGGGTGTGGGGTGGGGTGGGGTGCTTATAAGAAGAGAAGGCCAACTAAACGTGTTTCTTTGAGAAGAGACGATGAGACAAAGAATATATTGTGCGGTGATAGGAAGACGCGCATGAAGGTTAGGGGATTCTTTTAAGTTGGTGCCTCTGTCTTGTCTCTTGTTATGATCATCAGACAAGCTTTGATTTTGTTCTGTTTTTATAAACACAGATACTGATGACTAGCACCTAACAAAAGTCGTGCTATTTTTGGCGTTTGGGCTGGGTGCTGCATGCACGGGTGACCTCAATGCGTATTATGTGCCTGTGACATCTCTAAGAAAGAACAATCTGTGGCAAAATGTGTCCATGGTGGAGAATGTATCTGATGGGTCAAATCACCAGGTGAAAAAATGGCTCATAAAGAGCTCTTGGCTCTGAGTTGGTGCCCTCGCATTGAGTGACGGAGCTGCAGTTGGTTTGGGGTTTTTGAATCCTCGAAACTCAAAAAGGCAAGTACACTTGTATAGCTGTATCTGCACTCTGACTTGCATCTGCACTCTGCACGCTGCACTAGCCACAGCCAGCACTGCGCCCTAGAGAAATGGCTGGCACCGGGCAGTGGGCACAGTAGTTTCTGAAATGCAGATTTGACCACCAAAATTTGCATTGGAACAACACAGTCATGGTAAATATCAAGGCATTTCCAGACGCACGCAGCCAAATCAAATTACCAAGGAGAAGCAAGGTTACTGAAACTGAAGAACAACCTCCCTCTCCTTGGATACCTATGGGCTATGGCCGGCCGCTGCCACCTCAGAGGCACTCCTTTGTCAGCCTCTGCAGCATCGGCGGTGTTGTTTAATGCCCCGGTCTCCCGAGTCACCTTCGTGCCACCTTCTTGCACTTGTCTTATCACACCTCACCGCTGATTAAGGTACTGTATCCAGAAATCACAACAGAACAAAAAAGAGAGTGACAAAACTATACCGAGGAGGTGACACTTGTCCGTGTATCTCGTCTCAACAAACACTCTTGCGTGTATCTTCTTTTTTAAGGTACTCTTGTGTGTATCCTAGTGTGGGTTCATCCCCCCGAGTACATATATACAGGAGAGACATGTGGCGGGTGGGTGAGGCAATGTTCACCCGCTAGGATGGATCCGCCCGCGTGACATGGCAACTAGATAAAAAAAACACAACAAAATTTACTATTATGACATGGCAACTAGATGCAAAAACACATTCGAAAATCTGCTGAGACTAGAAAAGAAACCAGAGAAAAGTGCCCATGATATAAAAAAATATGGCATTTTTTGAGATGCGTGGTCGTAGCATGCTTAAACATACAAAATTTTGCCATGATATAAACCACAAAAAATACACATGAACAGAAAAAAAGAAGCAAAACACAATAAAGACACATGAACATAAAATTGCCAAAAGTCTAGAAAATAATAATGTATAAAGCAAAAATACAAATAGTTTGCCATGACTTGTAGAATAAAATTTGGCATCCATAAAAATGATACCATTACTAACTTTATGAAAGCCTGGCAAGTTTCAAGAAAGATATGATATCATAGCACGATGAAACGAACAAATAAAGCATAAAGTTGTCGTCATGTACAACATAACAACATATCTATCTTTCTATTATATACTTAAAACAATAGGCAAACAAGCCATCCCGTTCGTCCACGCAGATAAAAATTCTGGATCATTAACTTTATATACAAACGGTTGAGATTTAAAGATGTAAACATTACATACAAATATTATGTGCATGCACTATTTTGCCCATGTAAAGTGACAAGTTTGTCACGTACATGTATGTATGATTGAAAAGCGCAATCATAAATCACGTGCATGTGAAAAGCCTAAAGAAATTCACGTGCAGAAGAAGACACGACAAGTTTAATTCTGCTTCGAATTCTACTAGAAGAAAACAATAAAAGCAAGGCACGCTACACATAACCCAACCTGCCGCCTAATCCAATGTCACGTAATATTGTAAAAAAAAAAATCTCATGTACATATGCATAGGTTGAGGAAATACCTAAAAAAACATAATCGGAGGAAAGCAGTCCAAAAATATATGTTCCATTCCTCTTAATTTTAACAATTACAATCAAAAGAAAAATATATGTTACATGCAAAAAAATCAGGTAGACGACATATGTTGCAAACAAAGAGATCATAGGTCCTCCTGGAGGCATCGTTGTATCGTTGCCACACCCCTCTCACACGGATCTAGTCATCTAGGCCTTTCCAAGGAAAAACCTTGATCTTGCGATTGGTCGATGACGACACTTTGGTGTCGTTTTTTCCTTTTGGGGGCTTCGTCTCGGAGCTCGGCATTGGCAAGCGGGACGGTGGTTTGTGGTGGTTTGTGGTGTCCATACTTCTGTGGCAACGATGATGGTGGGGGCGATGTCAGCGACGCGATAATGGTTGCGGTAGTCGGCTCTTCTTCGACGTGTTCACGATATTGCCTCGATTTGTTTGCTGCTGTGGAGTCGAAGCTGCGGTGACGGGGCCCTGTGGTATATGATGACAGGCTACAGGCGGCCATTTGGCGATCTTTCGTGGTGCCAGCCATGCATGGTTTTATCCTTCAGAGTTCTTTGTCGAAGTCGGAGCTGCTCTGTCTGGCCGTAGGTGGCCGAGTTTTTGGTGCAGATCTACATGTAGCTTCATGCGCCTGCTATGATGTGGGTTGAGTCGATGATTGCCTACGGTGAAGTCGGAGTCGTTCGCTCAGAGTTTAGGGATGGCGATGGCGCCTTTAGGGGATGAGTGATGATGATGACGCATGCGTGCTGTCTCGCCAAGACCCTCTTTAGGGTGGTGTGCGTGGGTTTCTTATGTGTGTCACTCAGCGGTTGTGATGGTTTTCGCCCAGTTTCCCATACTAGGCAAACATGGTTTTCGCTCTGTTTTCTCTAATTAACTGATCAACTCTTTTCTTCTTAATGAATGCCAGGGTTACTCCGCTAGTTCCACATATATCAAAAAGAAGAAGAAGAAAACACATAAAAGTTTGCCATGATGAAAAGCACAAAATTGCTACATGTCTACAAAATCATATATGAAGACACATGCCCTACACCCATGCTCTCCTTTCATACTTCCCAAGATGGAAGATGAGGAGAAAACAGAGGTAATTCTTTTTTTAGAATGAAGACGCAAGGATGAAAGTGCGTTATATCGACTAGAGGGGGGTGAATAGGCGATTTTTATGAATTCTTCACTGAGGAATTCAAGGGTGAGGAAATTCCTGGGTGAAGAACTACTTGCAGCGGAATAAATACTCAGAAGTAAACATAACAGAGCATGAGCATGGTCTTCATAAAGAAATGAAAACAAACACAGGGTACAGAAAGCGTAAACACAGGATAACAGAACGAAGACAAACAGACTAAAGAAATTGAACTGAGGAAATTGAGAAAGTCTTCAAACAGATATGAACAAGCGCACAACACAGAAATGAGGAAATGAAAGGGTTGAGGAAACGGAACCAGGTAGCTTGGTGAAGACACTGATTTGGTAGACCAGTTTCAACTGCTGTGACAGTTGTACGTCTGGTTAGGGCGGCTAGGTATTTAAACCTGAGGACATACTGTCTCGGACACTCAGTCCTGAACACGCAGCTCAGGACACTCAGTCCTCACCGTATTCCCCTTGAGCTAAGGTCACACAGACCTCGCCCAATTACTCGTGGTAATTCTTCAGGTGACTTCCAAACCTTCACAGACTCGGTCACTCGGTGATCCACATTTTTCTCTTGGATGCTCTAGACCATGACGCCTAACCGTCTGGAAGATGCACAATCTTCAAGGGTAACAAGCATCAGATCCACGCAGGATCAATCTCTTCAGTGATGCTCAATCACTTTGGGTTTGTAGGTGTTTGGGTTTGGGTTTTTCCTCACTTGATGATTTTTACTCAAAGTCCTCGGAGGATGGGATGCTCTCAAATGACAAGTGTCAGTTTCTCTCGGAGCAGCCAACCAACTAGTGGTTGTAGGGGGCGGCTATTTATAGCCTAGGGAGCAGCCCGACATGATAAGACATAAATGCCCTTCAATGATATGACCGTTAAGTGGGTAGATATTTTGGGACAGCTGGCGCATAGCACGGCAACGGTCGGAATTTTGAGTATCCAGTTCCTCAGGGCTATCATGTTCCTCACTATGTAGGCAATCCACACCGGCGAATTCCTAACTCCTCGGTCAGAACAAATTCCTCAGAGACCATAAGAACTTCGTCCCTGTCACTGAAGAAATTGGCTGAGCTGTATGAGATTTCCAATGGCTTCACTCGAAGGGATTGGTAGATGTAGGATTTGAGTTGAGCGTCACTTGGAAATTCTTCCTTAGTAGTTCCTCGACCCCCTTTAACAGTACGGTGTTTCCTATGACTCAAGAAAGAGAAAAAGAAACTACGAAAACAAAAATCTTCATGCTTCATGTTCCTCGAATGAATACCAAGTCTTCAGGATCACACCAATTTCTTCACTTTCAAAGTCTTCAGAAAGTCTTCAGAAATCCAAAGTCTTCAGTCGAAGAACTTCATTTTTAGGGGTCGACTTTCACTATAAATATCAAACTCCTTATAGACTTATAGACCTGTGTGCACTCACAAACGCATCAGTCCCTTAACCTATAAGTCTTCAATACACCAAAATCACTAAGGGGCACTAGATGCACTTACAATCTCCCCCTTTTTGGTGATTGATGACAATATAGGTTAAGTTTTCAACGGGGATAAACATATGAAGTGTACATACTGAAATTGAGGATTTTGATTGCAAGATATAGAAGAACCCCCCGTGAAGATGTGCATAGTGAGGAATTTGCTTTTGAAGCAATGCACACTTGAAGAGTAGAGTCAGGGAGATCTCCCCCTATATCTTGTAATTCATACACGCATTTAACATATAATATGAAGAATTTGAAATGCATGATGAAATATGGTGACTAATGTAATTCAGCATGCGTGCATTAACATTAATGAGGAATAAGCATGCAGAAAAACTCAGTAAAAGTATCAGACCACCATAGAGTTTAAGTTTACAACTCGATCGAATAAAGTCTCAGAAGAACGAGAGTTGTAACTTAGAAAAAAACGCCCATATATGTAGAGCCGCTTGAAGACTAACTCAAATTTCTCCCCCTTTGTCATCGAATGACCAAAAGGATCGAAAATGTGGACTAGCGCCCCTGAAGAATATCAAGTTGATGAGGAGTGCCAGCATTGTTGGGGTCGTTTGTGGTTGCAGGGCCTGCCGCAGTGTTGTCCAAGTCTTCATACTCGTCGGTGTCGCGGGATGAAGAATAGGAGCTGGCCACCAAGGTAGGAACTTTGACCTTTTTGAATTTCTTCGGAGGAGGTGCAGACTAGTCAAAGTTCTCCTTGAGACCCATTTGCTTTAGATCTTCTTCACCATACAGATGTGATAAGATAGCCCAGGTGCGACCGAAAACTTCATTGAGGTAGTAATGGTTTTTCTTACTGCATTATGTGTAGCAGTCATGTTGTGAAGAAGAGAACCAAACTGACGCTTAACCTATTTATGGTTTTGATCCACCTTCTGGTGAAGACTAAGAAGCAGCTCACAGTCAGTCATCACCCTAGGAGCTGTGGCTTGAGGATTTGGTTTGGATGCATTTGCAGCAGAGTCATGAGTGGCAGAGTCATCATTGGTGGAATAAGATGCAGCTTTGCGAAACTGACCATCCAATGGACGAATGCCTTCATCAATGAGAATAGGTGCCTTGCCCTTTTCATCAGTTGAAGTAAAATTCTGCTTGAGGACTTCAATCGGGGGCAGGTAGCTGAGGTGATTTTGAAAATCAGCCTTGTAGTTGAGTGAAGACCTTGTTCTGAGGAATCTCATAATCCAAGGAGCATAAGGCTTCAACTCAAATGGAGAGAGAGCAACATTTGCCAGAGTCCTCATGAAGAAATCATAGTAATTGACAGGAATGCTATGAATGATGTTGAATAGAAGATTCTTCATGATGCCAAAAATTTCCTCATCAGATGAGTCATGGCCTTTGATAGGACTCATTGTCCTCGTCAGAATGCGATAAACTGTTCTGGGCACATAGAGTAAGTCCTTCACAAGGAATTTGGTCCTTGTGGCTTGACCGGGCTTCAGAGGCTTCATTAGAACTTGCATGTAATGAGAAGTGAGTTCAGGTTCTTGGTACAGGCAGCGAGCTCCTTCACTGGGTGGACTAATGGGCAGGGCGTGAAGTAATTCAGAGGCCGGTGCCTTATAGTGAGTGTTATCGGTCATCCAGTCCAAGACCCAGGTGTTGATATCTTCAGGATCACCTGTGATATGCAGTGTAGTGTAGAACTGAAGAATAAGCTCTTCATTTCAATCAACAATGTCAGAGCAAAAATTGAGGAGGCCTGCATCATGAAGCACACCGAGGACAGAAGAGAAAGAAGGCAACGGTTCCATGTCCACATGCTCATGGTAGAAGATTTTGTCCTTGTTGAAAAGCAGTGAAGAATAGAAGTTGGCCTGGCTAGCAGTCCAGAAATGCTTCCTCCTTAGACGAGCAGAGTCATAAGGGTTGTAGTCAGTGAAGAATACATGCTCGCCAAAGAAGTCATCAGCCTTGAATTTTTGTTTCTTCAAGAAGGGATCATTTGGCTTGGGTGAGGAGTGTCAGTCAATTGCATCACAACCTCAGGGATCTCGATCTCAGGTTCCACAGGCTGGGGATTTTCAGGTTCTTCTTCAGTGGCAGCCTGGGACTTCAATTCTTCATTTACATTTTCTTCAGCACTAGTGGCTGGAATTTCTTCATGGACAGCCGGTGTGGCATGAGGCTCTTCAGATCCCATTTGAACTTCAGTAGTCACTGGGGACTGAGGAATTTGTTGCAGAGGAGTGAACAAAGGAGAATTGGGGTGCTGGATTTCCCAAAAGTCATCATTCAGCACTGGCATGGTGCATCCAATGTCCACATCTTCTTCTTCATCCATTTCTTCAACGCCAGCCTCTTCAGCAGTGAACTGAGGCATGGGCGATGTGATAATTGGGGTTGAAGGGATTTCATCGACTTCAATTTCTTCATCCAACTGCTCTGACGAAGCAGCAGAAGGAATGTCATCATCTGATCCGCTTGGGGTCACGTATTTTTCATCAAAAGGAACAAGGTCCTTTGATGGCATGGATGAGAACAACATCAATTGGATTGTCATAGGAACTTGTCAGTGGCTTAATTTTCTTCGAAGCTGAAGAATCTGATGCAGTTGATGCCTTTTTTTTTCTTCACAGCTGCACGCTCTGCAGCCTTGGTCTTCTTCACATCTGATGCAGATGGAAGAATAGGAGTTAGTGTAGGCGCAGGAGGAGCAGAGGAATTTGTCTCAAGATCTTCGGGCACAACTAATGCAGTTGCCCTGACTTCTTCATTTTCTTCAGGCGCAACACTAGAGGTTGCCCTGGCAATTTCTTCAGCGGCTGGAATGCAGTCATCAGCCCTGAAATGAGCATTTTCTTCAGCAGCCTGAGTGTCATCAGCGGTGTTGGCATTTTCTTCAGTAGGCTGAGCAGATGCTGCAGCCTGAGGAATTTCTTATTGCGATTTGGCAGCAACAATGGAGGTGAAGTTGTTAGCGAGTCTTACAAAATGAAACTTGGCTCCCAGCCAATCAGCATGGTATGCGTCAAATTCATCACTGAGTTTCTTGATCTCAGACTGCATATTGACAAGTTCTTCAATTGTCATAGAGACAACATTTTTCTCCAGGAAGCGCTCCTTTTTGCACTTCACTTTCTTGATCTCCCTAGCCTTTTCAAATTTCCATTTCTCTTCTTGAATGAAGTGAGTCAACATATGACTTTGGCCAGGAGTCAACTTGAAATCAGGCATGGGAGTGTCGGGGTCCTTGTGCCAAAGATCAATGTAATCAAGGATCAACTTTGGATCCAAAAGTAGAGGCACACTTGTGCCTTTGGCTCTAGCGGCCCTGACTTCTCTGTCCCTGATGATTTCAGCAAGTTCTTCATCATCAGCTTCGTCTTCATCTGACGGCACTTGAAAAGCAACTTGCTTCTTTTGAGGACTTGGCCGAGAGCCTCGTCCAGCAGTTGCCTTGGTCTTCAGCAGAGTGGGGCCAGTTAAAGAATGCAGTGGAGCTAAAGAACTTGGAGAGGCGCCCGAGGCAATAGAGATGCCTGTTGTCCTTTGACACGAGGCAAGATGCGCAAGTGCAGAGGACTTTGACGGAGGAGCTGAGGACTTTGGAGGAGCTGGTGTGGGTTAAGGAATTGGCCGTGAGGGCTTTGAAGAAACTGGCCGTGAGGGCATTGCTGAGGAATTTGGTCGTGAGGGCATTGCCGAGGAACTTGGCCATGAGGGAATTTGGGTAGAAGAACTTGGCTTATGAGCCGGCTTCTTTGGCATAGCCTTCTTGGGCTTACTTGCAGAGGCCTCAGCAGTGGCAACAGCAGCAGAGTCTTCATTGAATTTCCTCACTGCTTCCCTAGCTACTCTGGCAAGCTTGGCCTCGCGCTTGTCCCATTCATCAAGATAATCCTCACCACGCTTGAGGCTGGTGAGATTAGCCACTTGGCCAGGTGCCAACGGAGGTCTTGGGCATGGATGATTAATAGCGAATTTCTTCATATACTTGGGAGTAACATATTTGTACTCCCTCCATTCCCGTGCCCATCTCCTCTCTATCCTTTGGATGCGCACTTTGCGCTGATTTTTGTCCTCCTTGCCAAATTTGGCCTCATCAGGAGTGCAATAATCCTTGTATATATCCTCAGGGATTTCAAATGCAGTGTTGACTTCTAGCCTCTTTTCTCCCTTCTCAGGTTTCTTGCCATCTGCCATTTTCTCCAGCTGAGGGTTTTTAACGATTGAGTTGTCTGAAGAGGTATGCAACTTTTCTTCGAGGAACGCTGCAAATGAGTTAAGTTGATGAGAACCTAATGATTCAGCAACGGAGATGTGTACCTGTGAACAGAGTATAGGTGCGAAGAATTTGGAGAGGTCATCTGCGTTCTCATAAGTTTTTGCAAAAAGAACAAGTTTGAGGAAATTGACCAGGTGAGTCTTGAAGAATTTCACTAAGCGTTCTTTGACTTAGGTTCCATAGTTGTACAGATTTGAGAATCCACACAATTGAGGAATCTTGAAGAAAAATGTTGCTTAGAGAAATAGATGAAGAACAAATGATATGTGAGGTGTTTAGTGTGTGAAGAGTCGAGGAATAAACACCTTTTGAAGATTTGAAGAAAACATCAGAATCAACAAGGGCAGTAAAAGTAACTTTCAATTACCCTAGACGAAGAACACGACGAACTAGAAAGTGTAGATTTGAAGCTCGTCGGTTCAGATCTTCCACGCCCTAACATGGCTGAGGAAGACATCTACGGCAGCGGCGGAGTGAAGAAATCCGCGTCCGGCCTGAGTAGGGCGGCGACGAGATCGAGTGATACATCTCCAACGTATCTATAATTTTTTATTGTTCCATGCTATATTATATTTTGTTTTGGACATTATTGGGCTTTATTATACACTTTTATATTATTTTTGGGACTAACCTATTAACCGGAGGCCCAGCCCAGAATTGCTATTTTTTGCCTATTTTAGGGTTTCGCAGAAAAAGAATATCAAACGGAGTCCAAACGGAATGAAACCTTCGGGAACGTGATTTTCGGAACGAACATGATCCAAAGGACTTGGACCCTATGTCAAGACATCAACCAGGAGGCCACGAGGTAGGGGGGCGCGCCTACCCCCCCAGGCACGCCCTCCACCCTCGTGGGCCCCCTGTTGCTCCACCGACGTACTCCTTCCTCCTATATATACCTATGTACCCCCAAACTACCAGACACGGAGCCAAAACCCTAATTCCACCGCCGCAACTTTCTGTATCCACAAGATCCCACCTTGGGGCCTGTTTCGGAGCTCCGCCGGAGGGGGCATCGATCACGGAGGGCTTCTACATCAACACCATAGCCTCTCCGATGAAGTGTGAGTAGTTTACCTCAGACCTACGGGTCCATAGTTATTAGCTAGATGGCTTCTTCTATCTTTTTGGATCTCAATACAAAGTTCTCCCCCTCTCTTGTGGAGATCTATTCGATGTAATCTTCTTTTGTGGTGTGTTTGTTGAGACCGATGAATTGTGGGTTTATGATCAATTTTATCTATGAACAATATTTGAATCTTCTTTGAATTCTTTTATGTATGATTGGTTATCTTTGCAAGTCTCTTCGAATTATCAGTTTGGTTTGGCCTACTAGATTGATCTTTCTTGCAATGGGAGAAGTGCTTAGTTTTGGGTTCAATCTTGCGGTGTCCTTTCCCAGTGACAGTAGGGGCAGCAAGGCACGTATTGTATTGTTGCCATCGAGGATAACAAGATGGGGTTTTCATCATATTGCATGAGTTTATCCCTCTACATCATGTCATCTTGCTTAAAGCGTTACTCTATTCTCTTGAACTTAATACTCTAGATGCATGCTGGATAGCAGTCGATGTGTGGAGTAATAGTAGTAGATGCAGGCAGGAGTCGGTCTACTGGTCTCGGACGTGATGCCTATATACATGATCATACCCAGATATTCTCATAGCTATGCTCAATTCTATCAATTTCTCAACAGTAATTTTTTACCCACCGTGAATACTTATGCTCTTGAGAGAAGCCACTAGTGAAACCTATGGCCCCCGGGTCTATCTTCCATCATATTAATCTTCCAACACTTAGTTGTTTGTGACACCCCAAAATTTTGACCTTGTTTTATTAATTAAAATTTTTCCAGGAAATTTAAACTTTTAATTTTCTGGATTTTCTTTTGATTCCAGAGCCATCCTTTTTCCTCATTATGGAGTTTTTTTACCTCAAGTGAAAAAAAAACTTTCCAAAAATATTATTGGACTTATTTAACCTCTCAAGAAAACATTTCTATTATCAGTGGAATTTATTTGCACAATTATTTCTCTCTGAGCTTTATTCCTTAAAATGATTTTTCATTAGTTTTGGAGCTCTTTTTGAACTACAACCACTTGATATATTTATTTAAAATTTTCACCAAAATTTGGAGATGTCATGCGATGTTTTTAAATCACTTTTATGCAAAAATATATTTTATTCATTTAATATTTTGAGCTCTACCCCAATTTTTCAAATCTGGTCCAGTAGGCAATTTTGCACTGCAACCCATTTAAATATTTCTTTCTATCCTTGACCAAAATTTGGGATGTTCATAGGAGTATATTATTCAACTTTATGCAAAAACCCATTGATGTTCTTGGTAAAATTTGAGTGAATCAACCTCCTTTTCATTCTGGTCTAGCTTGGTGATTTGTACAGCAACCCTAATTATTTTTGCTCTAGTCACCATGTGCTTTACCCTGCTTATAGCCCATCTTACAAAACCCTTAAGTCCAGAAAAGTGGACCCATTGGAGGATTTTTAGTGCATGCAACCATGCCTTTTCCTTTCTGTCCAAAACTGTGGATTTACAAAACTTACACTAACAAGTTTGAGCTTTTGGCAAACTAACCTCACCACCCTCCCATTCATCTAGAGAGACTATGATCTGGAAATTTGGGCCACCCCAAAGAGTTGCCTAGATGCACTTAGCATTCTGTCGAACACCTTGAGTGTATAAGCAGATTTGGCATGATTATTGATTTGCTTTGTGATCTTGATCATCTGACCTAACAACCATGTCCATTGAGCCCCTAACTAACCCTAACCCAGGCCTACTAGTCCCCAGCCCCAACCTAATCCTCTAGCAAGCTCTGGCATTGTGTCGAGCACGTAGCGTGCGTGCTCTAGGCGTGCCCAGAGCGCACGTTTTGCACACGCGCGCACTGAGCCGCCGCGTCTCGCTGCCGCCCGACCCGTGCCTGTGCTGCCCCTTGGCCGCCCACAGCCAGTGCCCCAACTCCTCCCGCGCCGTAGAGCCGCCTGGCCCCTCCTCTTGGCGCCCCACAGCGCCACCGACGCTAGCCGCTGACGGCCGCAGCAGGGTTCTGCCGTGGACGGCGCCACCCAAGCCGCAGCAGAGCGCCAGCTGCCCCCTCTGAACAACCCGACCTCATCCGCAAGGCCGTCCGCTAGCGCACGTCGTCGCCACGTCGCCTGCAGCAACAGAACGGCGGTCGCCAAAGAGCTTATCCACGGCCGCCGCGAACCGACCTTGTTGCGCTATAAAAGGAGGCCCCCGAGCTCCTCCAAGCACCCAGGCAACCTCAGGCCACTCCCACAACACACCCGCAGCCCGAAATGAATGGGGGAAAGCCATCTTCTCCGTCTCCGGCCGGTTCGGTCGCCGCCACGCCCCAACATCGTCCGTCGCAGCCAGGGCCTCCCCCGCCTTTCCAACACCACCGCTCGACTCCCCTTGACCCTGCGGAGCTGCTCAGCACCTCAAACACGGTCAGGAGCCACGGTATCCCAGAGCCCCAAACCTGCCCGAAGCTCTCTCCGCCGCGGAGCTCGCCGCCGGCGATTCCCTTCGTCCCCGCCAGCCAGTCGACCACCGGGAGGACCGCCTAGGAGTGGCGGATCCATCCCTGGCCTCGGATGCCCTCGAGGAGCCCCCGTTCGCCGGCGACGATTGCTGGAGTCCGGCCCCCGCTCAGGCAGAGGAAAGGGGAGGGAGTGGAGACCAGTCAAACCTGACCAGTGGGCCCGCTGGACCCACTGTCAGTGACCATGAGCCGGTCCACGCTGGATAAGTGAAGACGTAAACCCTAGAGTACGTCTTCGCTACCCGGAAAGCGTATTCCTATTGAAACGTTTTCTTTTCTGTTTTATTTTAAAAACAGATTTGACCAAAACTTTAACTGGCTATAACTTTTAAAATATGAATCCAAATGACTTGAATCTTTTTCTGTTATTCCTCAAATATTGTCTAGTTTATTTTCATATTTATTTCAAAATTTTCTAAGCAACTTTTTTGTACTGTTTTTAAACTATGTGTTAATTTAAATATTTCCAAAAATAGGATTTGTGGGAAAGAGAAGAAAACTTTCAAAGTTTTGGAATGCACCCTGACTCTCCACACCTTGAAGGCAAGCATTCTGAACCCTGGCATAATATACTTTGGGGATTGTTTGATACAATTATAACACCACCTCGACATGAAGCGTTAGTTATTTTTATGTGACGATATGATCATACACCTTGAATGCAATAATGGAAATGTTTGCTGTTGGAAATGGACATACTTGTGATAGCAATCACCCTCATATGCCTCTCATGCCTACCGGGAAGGATCCGGGAAAGTCTCTGTCTTGGGTAGACACGAGCTTGTCCTTCGTCGAGACGGTTATGACTGGTGGGGCAGGGGGAGGTATGATGAGTGGTGGTTGTGTCTGATGGATGTGAAATATAATTCTTGAGCTAACCATGCAGGAAATACTTAAGCCTCCTGAGTCGGCCGTAGATCGAGTCTTGTTCCAGTAACCCTCATACTTGTTTCGTGCTGCCACTTGTCCCTGCCGTAGGTAGGGTACGGTTCAGTAAGTTGTCAACCCCTTTCCTAGCACACACCATACAGAGAGGCCATGGTGGAAGATACCGGTTGTAGCTGGTAGGCATGCCACCTGGTCCGGGGCATGGGTGTTTCCGGTTGAGACCGAGAGGGCAGGCCACCCGTTAGAGCGCGCGATAAAAATTTAATCCCATGCCACGCGAGGTTGTAGCCTCCCCACTTAGAGTTTTGCTTAACAGGTGTCTGGGTGATTCCAGACACGAGTAAAGTTAAGCTGGTGTGTGCAAGTCAGACGTGTTTTCGACTAAAAGACCGTAGACGGAATTAGTTCCGATGAACTAAAGAAATCTGTTACTCGTGGGTAAAGAGTACACCCTCTGCAGAGATATTATACCTATTCGAATAGCCGTGTCCATGGTTAAGGACTACAGTCTGGGATGGGTCAAGTGTCGGTCTTAGTGTCGGTCTTTGGGGGAAAAACTACTAAACCAGAACATTGGTTATGACCGGTGACGTATGATGATTATGATTATTATCATTATGGACTAATCATTTATGTTATTTGAATTATTGAGTATCCCTGGGACGGTTCTACCTCCTGGATATTCACCGTGATTATTCTTATATGAGCCCTTTATGTGGTGTCGCCCAGACGCCCGACTGTGGCATGCGTGTTATTTCATTTACTTATAAGCCCTTTATGTGGTGTCGCACAGACGCCCGACTGTGGCATGCTTGTTATTTCATTTACTTATAAGCCCTTTATGTGGTGTCGCATAGACGCCCGACTGTGGCATGCTTGTTATTTCATTTACTTATAAGCCCTTTATGTGGTGTCACACCGACGCCCGACTGAGGCACGCTTCATATTATTATCCTTTCGAGGCGTCGCTTCAGACACCCGATCGGTGCTTTTCATTTCTACTCCCTGATTGTTTACTCATGTTTTATTTGAATGATATACTTGCGTGCATCATGAACCTTATTTCATAACTGACGAAGTGATCATGAAACATTTCAAAACATGATTATCAATGGCTATATTATACCTGTGTTCTTAATGTTTGCGAGTACGTTCAAAGTACTCACTGGCTTGTCCCTGGCTATTGTCTTGGCCAGATTTCTTGCGTGGAAAGGTGCGTTGTGATGACAGCCCCGGAACCTACGTGATGGTGACAGCAGCCTCGCGAAGAGAGGAGTTATCCTAGTCAGCTGTTCCTATGGAAATGGAGTCCCATAGACGCTGATAATCCGCAAACCGCTTCCGCCATCAACCTGTAGCAACCAATTGTTGTACCCATAGGCCAGAATGGTCTTGTACTTCATATTTTGTATTTTGCTTGGAGTTTTTGTAACAAGTTGGTGTCTCATCAGCTAGCAGTAATCCTGGGGCTGGTGAGCACAAGGGCCGCTTTTGGGAAATTAATATCCTGAAAATCCGGTCCTGACAAACTTGGTATCAGAGCCAGGCTGACCATTGGCTAATCCTATCTTAGCCAGGTCGAAAACTTAGGTAAACCAACCCACCAAACCTTAACCAGACCCCGGCCAAGCTTCTCGTGTAAGATAGCCACACAGTGACCCAACACCTTCAGGCAGTCGGTGCCCAACCTATCGGCCTAGCCTGTCAATCCCGCGCCAGTGACCGGCCCTTGAATAGTCTTTTTCGCAAGCGTGCGAAGAAGACTCCGTCCCCTTTTTCTATAAAAAGGGCACGCTAGGCTCAACCCAGCATAGCATGGCCCCTACCCCAAACCGAGCTAGAATGCCTGGCCCCATTGTTCACAATGAGACCACAGCAGCCAACCTTGGAGGTTTTATAACCGTGCTAGCAAACCTCACATGTCGTGCCTTTGCATTAGAAGAGCCCCCAGAATATGTTGTGTACCAGGGTTCCAGGAGCAGTGAGAGCCGTCAATTTTGGGCCACTGTGCATGTCTATGGTAGGGGTCTATCACCAGAACGCCCCTACAGGTTCACCGGAAGGACAACTTCCTTTGAGCCACAAGCCATCCAACTAGCTGCTCGAGAAGCTATAGTTCAACTCCGGCACTTATTGCCCCGAGTTAACTGTCGCTCCTTCTACTACTACCCCAGCCGTGACGGGTATGGTAGACCACCCCAAGTCGCCAACGGAGACCACGAGACGGATCCTGCATTATTGCATCTAGTGCGCTATGTAAGTGCACTAGAGGGACTGTTCGATCAAATCACCCTTGATCTGATCGCAGCTCGTGGAGAATTGGTTCGCCGAGCCCCGGCAAGAAGAGAGGCTGAGCCCGACGCCGACAACCCAGTCGTGCTGTTCGGACAACCGATCGAGACCTTGAGATCAGCCCCGACCATCGACCAAGGTGCTTTGATGACCCCAGAAGTGCTCCATCGCCTTTTGGGAACACACTCCAACGGGATTGTGGCCAACAATCCCCGCGATGGTCATCATCACTACCCCGGCCCTACAGTTCCTCAACCCCCTGCAGCTAACTACTCTGACAGTGAAGCCAATGGAGAAGCCTCGGCATCCACAAGGCACGCCCGCTCAGATATAAATGAGGTAGACTAAGTCACTCGAGTAGTACCGAGTCTCAGTATGTCCACAACCTGTAGTTGTGTGATCTTGTATTACCGCAGTGTTGTCTGCATGTGCGCCCCTATTTTAAAAGTAGCTGTGCATAAGTGTGTTGATGTACGGTTGCATTTTTAATTCTGGGCGTAGCTACCAAAACCAACCCTGACGGCACCCTCAGTAATGCGTCGCTTTGGCGAGATGCGTGTATCTGTGGCTTTGACCCTGACCCCATAGGGCAGAACCGACAAACTAGTTTCCCTTCACCGCGGTAAATAACCCAGCCCAGTTGCTTTATAAAAGGGACACCTCGTGACCTTGCCGAGTACCCCTCATCTTGCGCGCAACCCTGACAACCATTTCTTGCCATGCCGAGCCCTAGCATTTATCTGAGAACCCCGGATGCAACCCCGGGTAGTTTTGTTAAAATATTGTGGGACTTTACCTGCAGTACCATGGGTTCTACCCAGCCACCCCAGTACGAGCTGCTCAAATCGAGGATCACCTCTTCCACCTCGAAATATTGGGCAGTAGTGCACATCCCTCCCGTAGACTCAAATCAGGACCCAATGGAAGTCTCCTTCCTAGGGAAATCTATGTCGACTCCGCAGATGGCCATAGAAGCGGCTGCACACGAAGCGATTGTTCGCCTTCGATTCGCGGTACCCTATGCCAGCGAACGAGGGTATTATTACTTTCCGAGCCGTGCAGCACCTGGGGAAGTGACATCTTTTCCCGGTGAACGAATTGAGAGAGACCCAGTACTGGCCAACCTTGTCCAGTATGTCATCGCTCAAGAGCATTTGACCCAGCGAGTAATGGGTTATCTCCAGAGCCTCGCTGATTTAAGTCCTCAGATCGCCATCGACATACCACTGAGGCCCGACCAGGAGAGACGCATTCATCGACTGATCAATCCGCTTCCCTCGATAGAAGAAGAGTGCGCCCCAGTACCAGAGACGTTTTCTCGGGACCCCGTCCAGTTGCCATTTTCATTCTAGACGTCACTGCTATGTTCTTGTATTCTCGCATATAGTTAAGTGTTGTAACTCATGCGTGTTATTCTAAACCTTGTGCGATGAGATGTACATTTGGTTTCAATTGTAATGAGTAATTTTTGCTGCTGTAAATTTTGATTAACTAATTTTTTCCTCGCGAGAAATCCTTGAGTGATATTTCTTTTCCCTGAGTTGCTACAGCATATGTCTCCTCACAACATGGAATTTTATTCACGCAACACCATGGCAGCAGACTCACAACCGCAACCACTCGAACACATACACTACTTGTAACACCGCGTAACCGTGTTGCATCTGGCTAACACACCACAGTCTCTGAAGGAGAGATTAGTGGGTAATCATCCGGGTACAAGTTACCCAGCATACCGACAACAGTCAACACCCGACACCACACCTACTCCTCGTGATCACCGCCACCGCGGAGAGCTAACACTCGAGCGGCAGCATCATGACGATCATCGAGGATCATCGCACACAGGAGCACGGAGAGCCCCAGCAATGCCGCCAGCCTTCCGCACATCAGGATCACATACCAGTCCGGCACCGCCTCCGCCATTAGAGCCTCACCTGAGCTTCTGTAAATGGAAATGGAGGAGGAAGAAGGAGAAGGAGAAGCGAGGCCAGGTGTGAGGAAGAAGAGAGAAGCACCTCGGCCGTTTATAGCTCGAGCTCGGTGTACGTTGGGCGAAGTCCACCAACGCCGCTCGTCGCCCGATCGCCGGTGTTCGGAGGCGAATCCGCGAGCAGTGCCGACAGCACGCTGGCCCGCGAGGTGAGTGCACGCTGCACCGGCAGCTAGCATGCCGCGCACTACCGCAGGTATGGCCTAGATGCCCTACGCGCTAGACGTCGCTGGTGGAGAAGGCGCGGGAAAGCGCGTGGGAGAGAGGAAGAAGAGAGAACCAGAGGAAGAAGAAGAGGCTGATAGTGGACCCCGGGTGCACGTGTCAGTCAGAGAGAGCACTGTGCTCTCGGGTACGACCAGCGTATTTTAAATTTAGAATTTATTCTAAATTTACTGTATCCAACGTAGAAATCTCTCGTTTCCCCCCTACCCATAGATTTTTCCACGCAGCGCCAGTGTTCCACACTGTGGTTTTACACCACTTATTTCTCTCTCCATGTAGCCACATTTTATTGCTTATATTGTCTTAAAGCAACTTTTAGCAAATCTCGAGGACGAGATTTTTCTTAAGGGGGGTAGTGTTGTGACACCCCAAAATTTTAACCTTGTTTTATTAATTAAAATTTTTCCAGGAAATTTAAACTTTTAATTTTCTGGATTTTCTTTTGATTTCAGAGCCATCCTTTTTCCTTATTATGGAGTTTTTTACCTCAAGTGAAAAAAAACTTTCCCAAAATATTATTGGACTTGTTTAACCTCTCAAGAAAACATTTCTATTATCAGTGGAATTTATTTGCACAATTATTTCTCTCTGAGCTTTATTCCTTAAAATGATTTTTCATTAGTTTTGGAGCTCTTTTTGAACTACAACCACTTGATATATTTATTTAAAATTTTCACCAAAATTTGGAGATGTCATGTGATGTTTTTAAATCACTTTTATGCAAAATATATTTTATTCATTTAATATTTTGAGCTCTACCCCAATTTTTCAAATGTGGTCTAGTGGGCAATTTTGCAGTGCAACCCATTTAAATATTTCTTTCTATCCTCCACCAAAATTTTGGGATGTTCATAGGAGTATATTATTAAACTTTATGCAAAAACACATTGATGTTCTTGGTAAAATTTCAGTGAATCAACCTCCTTTTCATTCTGGTCCAGCTTGGTGATTTGTACAGCAACCCTAATTATTTTTGCTCTAGTGACCATGTGCTTTATCCTGCTTATAGCCCATCTTACAAAACCCTTAAGTCCAGAAGAGTGGACCCATTGGGGGATTTTTAGTGCATGCAACCATGCCTTTTCCTTTCTGTCCAAAACTGTGGATTTACAAAACTTACACTAACAAGTTTGAGCATTTGGCAAACTAACCTCACCACCCTCCCATTCATCTAGAGAACCTATGATCTGGAAATTTGGGCCACCCCAAGAGTTGCCTAGATGCACTTAGCATTCTGTCGAACACCTTGAGTGTATGAGCAGATTTGGCATGATTATTGATTTGCTTTGTGATCTTGATCTTCTGACCTAACAACCATGTCCATTGAGCTCCTAACTAACCCTAACCCAGGCCTGCTAGTCCCCAGCCCCAACCTAATCCTCTAGCAAGCTCTCGCATTGTGTCGAGCACGTAGCGTGCGTGCGCTGGGCGTGCCCAGAGCGCACATTTTGCACGCGCGCGCACCGAGCCGCCGCGTCTCGCTGCCGCCCGACCCGTGCCCGTGCTGCCCCTTGGCCGCCCACAGCCAGTGCCCCAACTCCTCCCGCGCCGTAGAGCCGCCTGGCCCCTCCTCCTGGCGCCCCACAGTGCCACCGATGCTAGCCGCCGACGGCCGCAACAGGGCTCTGCCGTGGACGGCGCCGCCCAAGCCGCAGCAGCGCGCCAGCTGCCCCCTTTGAACAGCCCGACCTCATCCGCAAGGCCATCTGCTAGCGCACGTCGTCGCCACGTCGCCTGCAGCAATAGAACGGCGGTCGCCGACGAGCATATCCACGGCCGCCGCGAACCGACCTCGTTGCATTATAAAAGGTGGCCCTCGAGCTCCTTCGAGCACCCAGGCAACCTCAGGCCACTCCCACAACACACCCGCAGCCCGAAATCAATGGGGGAAAGCCATCTTCTCCGTCTCCGGCCGGTTCGGTCGCCGCCACGCCCCAACTCCGTCTGTCGCAGCCAGGGCCTCCCCCGCCTTTCCAACACCACCGCTCGACTCCCCTTGACCCTGCGGAGCTGCCCAACACCTCAAACACGGTCGGGAGCCACGATATCCCAGAGCCCCAAACCCGCCCGAAGCTCTCTCCGCCGCGGAGCTCGCCGCCGGCAATTCCCTCCGTCCCCGCCAGCCAGTCGACCACCGGGAGGACTGCCTAGGAGTGGCGGATCCATCCCTGGCCTCGGATGCCCTCGAGGAGCCCCCGTTCACCGGCGACGATCGCCCGAGTCCTGCCCCAGCTCAGGCAGAGGAAAGGGGAGGGAGTGGAGACCAGTCAAACCTGGCCAGTGGGCCCGTTGGACCCACTCTCAGTGACCACGAGCCGGTCCACGCTGGATAAGTGAAGACGTAAACCCTAGAGTACGTCTTCGCTACCCGGAAAGCGTATTCCTTTTGAAACGTTTTCTTTTCTGTTTTATTTTAAAAACAGATTTGACCAAAACTTTGACTGGCTATAACTTTTAAAATGAATCCAAATGACTTGAATCTTTTTTTGTTGTTCCTCAAATATTGTCTAGTTTATTTTCATATTTATTTCAAAATTTTCCAAGCAACTTTTTTGTACTGTTTTTAAACTATGTGTTAATTTAAATATTTCCAAAAATAGGATTTGTGGGAGAGAGAAGAAAACTTTCAAAGTTTTGGAATGCACCCTGACTCTCCACATCTTGAAGGCAAGCATTCTAAACCCTGGGATAATATACTTTGGGGATTGTTTGATATGGTTATAACACCACCTCGACATGAAGCGTTAGTTATTTTTATGTGACGATATGATCATACACCTTGAATGCAATAATGGAAATGTTTGCTGTTGGAAATGGACATACTTGTGATAGCAATCACCCTCATATGCCTCTCATGCCTACCGGGAAGTATCCGGGAAAGTCTCTGTCTTGGGTAGACACGAGCTTGTCCTTCGTCGAGACGGTTATGACTGGTGGGGCAGGGGGAGGTATGATGAGTGGTGGTTGTGTCTGATGGAAGTGAAATATAATTCTTGAGCTAACCATGCAGGAAATACTTAAGCCTCCTAAGTCGGCCGTAGATCGAGTCTTGTTCCAGTAACCCTCATACTTGTTTCATGCTGCCACTTGTCCCTGCCGTAGGTAGGGTACGGTTCAGTAAGTTGTCAACCCCTGTCCTAGCACACACCGTACAGAGAGGCCATGGTGGAAGATACCGGTTGTAGCTGGTAGGCATGCCACCTGGTCCGGGGGCATGGGTGTTTCCGGTTGAGACCGAGAGGGGAGGCCACCCATTAGAGCGTGCGATAAAAATTTAATCCCATGCCACGCGAGGTTGTAGCCTCCCCACTTAGAGTTTTGCTTAACAGGTGTCTGGGTGATTCTAGACACGAGTAAAGTTAAGCTGGTGTGTGCAAGTCAGGCGTGTTTTCGACTAAAAGACCGTAGACGGAATTAGTTCCGATGAACTAAAGAAATCCGTTACTCGTGGGTAAAGAGTACACCCTCTGCAGAGATATTATACCTATTCGAATAGCCGTGTCCATGGTTAAGGACTACAGTCTAGGATGGGTCAAGTGTCGGTCTTAGTGTTGGTCTTGAGGGGAAAAACTACTAAACCAGAACATTGGTTATGACCGGTGACGTATGATGATTATGATTATTATCATTATGGACTAATCATTTATGTTATTTGAATTATTGAGTATCCCTGGGACGGTTCTACCTCCTGGATATTCACCGTGATTATTCTTATATGAGCCCTTTATGTGGTGTCGCCTAGACGCCCGACTGTGGCATGCGTGTTATTTCATTTACTTATAAGCTCTTTATGTGGTGTCGCACAGACGCCCGACTGTGGCATGCTTGTTATTTCATTTACTTATAAGCCCTTTATGTGGTGTCGCACAGACGCCCGACTGTGGCATGCTTGTTATTTCATTTACTTATAAGCCCTTTATGTGGTGTCGCACCGACGCCCGACTGAGGCACGCTTCATATTATTATCCTTTCGAGGCGTCGCTTCAGACACCCGATCGGTGCTTTTCATTTCTACTCCCTGATTGTTTACTCATGTTTTATTTGAATGATCTACTTGCGTGCATCATGAACCTTATTTCATAACTGACGAAGTGATCATGAAACATTTCAAAACATGATTATCAATGGCTATATTATACATGTGTTCTTAATGTTTGCGAGTACATTCAAAGTACTCACTGGCTTGTCCCTGGCTATTGTCTTGGCCAGATTTCTTGCGTGGAAAGGAGCGTTGCGATGACAGCCCCGGAACCTACGTAATGGTGATAGCAGCCTCGCGAAGATAGGAGTTATCCTGGTCAGCTGTTCCTGTGGAAATGGAGTCCCATAGACGCTCATGATCCGCAAACCGCTTCCGCCATCGACCTCTAGCAACCAATTGTTGTACCCATAGGCCAGAATGGTCTTGTACTTCATATTTTGTATTTTGCTTGGAGTTTCTGTAACAAGTTGGTGTCTCATCAGCTAACAGTAATCCTGGGGCTGGTGAGCACAAGGGCCGCTTTTGGGAAATTAATATCCTGAAAATCCGGTCCTGACATTGTTTATATTGCTATTTATTTTTCTTTGCATCTTTTATTTCTCTTTATCATAAAAATACACAAAAATATTATCTTATCATATCTATCAGATCTCACTCTCGTAAGTGACTGTGTAGGGATTGACAACCCCTTATCGCGTTGGTTGCGAGGATTTATTTGTTTGTGGGTGCGAGGGACTCGTGCGTGGCCTCCTACTGGATTGATACCTTGGTTCTCAAAAACTAAGGGAAATACTTACTCTACTCTGCTGCATCACCCTTTCCTCTTCAAGGTAAAACCAACGCAAGTGCTCAAGAGGTAGCAAGAAGGATTTCTAGCACCGTTGCCGGGGAGGTCTACGCAAAAGTCAACATACCAAGTACCCATCACAAACCCTTATCTCCCGCATTACATTATTTGCCATTTGCCTCTCATTTTCCTGTCCCCCACTTCACCCTTGCCGTTTTATTCGCCCTCTCTCTCTCTCTCTCTCTCTCTCTCTCTCCGTCCTCCCTCTCTTTCTCTATTCGCCTCTTTTTGCCCGTCTTGTTTGCTTTTGTGTCGGATTGCTTGCTTGTCACGATGGCTAAGATAATACCAAATTATGTGACTTTACCAATACCAACAACAATGATTTTATTAGCACTCCGATTGCTCCTCTTACCGATGCTGAATCTTGTGAAATTAATGCTGCCTTGCTGAATCTTGTCATGAAAGATCCGTTTTCCGGCCTTCCTAGTGAAGATGCCGCTACCCATCTAAATAGCTTCGTTGATTTGTGTGATATGCAAAATAAGAAATATGTGGATAATGATATTGTTAAATTGAAGCTATTTCCTTTTTCGCTTAGAGATCGTGCTAAAGCTTCGTTTTCGTCTTTGCCTAAAAATAGTATTGATTCGTGGAACAAGTGCAAATATGCTTTTATCTCTAAATATTTTCCTCCTGCTAAGATCATCTCTCTTAGAAATGATATTATGAATTCTAAGCAACTTGATCATGAACATGTTGCACAAGCTTGGGAGAGGATGAAATTAATGATACGTAATTGCCGTACGCATGGTTTGAATTTGTGGATGATTATACAAAAATTTTATGCCGGATTGAATTTTGCTTCTAGAAATCTTTTAGATTCAGCCGCGGGAGGCACTTTTATGGAAATCACTTTAGGAGAAGCTACTAAACTCCTAGATAATATTATGGTTAATTATTCTCAATGGCACACTGAAAGATCTACTAATAAGAAAGTGCATGCGATAGAAGAAATTAATGTTTTGAGTGGAAAGATGGATGAACTTATGAAATTATTTGCTAATAAAAGTGTTTCTTCTGATCCTAATGATATGACTTTGTCTACTTTGATTGAGAATAATAATGAATCTATGGATGTGAATTTTGTTGGTAGGAATAATTTTGGTAACAACGCGTATAGAGGAAACTTTAATCCTAGGCCGTATCCTAGTAATTCCTCTAATAATTATGGTAATTCCAACAACCATTCTTATGGAAATTATAATAAGATGCCCTCTGATTTTGAAACTAATATTAAATAATTTATTACTTCGCAAAAGAATTTCAATGCTTTGATTGAAGAAAAATTGCTTAAGATTGATGAGTTGGCTAGGAACGTTGATAGAATTTCTCTTGATGCTGATTCTTTGAAACTTAGATCTATTCCACCTAAGCATGATATCAATGAGTCTCTCAAAGCCATGAGAATTTCCATTGATGAGTGCAAAGAAAGAACCACTAGGATGCGTGCTAAGAAAGATTGCTTTATAAAAGCATGTTCTTCTAGTTTCCATGATAATAAAGATGAATATCTAAAAGTTATTAATGTGTCCCCTATTAAATATTTGTTTTGCAATATGAATCTTGATAATGATGGGACTGATTATGATCCACCTTTACCTAGACGGCGTTCCAAAAATTCGGAGTCTTTAGATCTTGATGCTAAAATTGTTAAAAGTGGGATTGAAGAAGTCAAAACTCTAAATATTAATGTACCCACTATTTTGGATTTCAATGAATTTAATTATGATAATTGCTCTTTGATAGATTGTATTTCCTTGTTGTAATCCGTGCTAAATTCTCCGCATGCTTATAGCCAAATAAAGCCTTTACTAAACATATCGTTGATGCTTTGATGCGATCTTATGAAGAAAAACTTGAGTGGGAGGTTTCTATCCCTAGAAAACTTTATGATGAGTGGGAACCTACTATTAAAATTAAAATTAAGAATCATGAATGCTATGCTTTGTGTGATTTGGGTGCTAGTGTTTCCACGATTCCAAAGACTTTGTGCAATTTGTTAGGTTTCCGTGATTTTGATGATTGCTCTTTAAACTTGCACCTTGCGGATTCCACTATTAAGAAACCTATGGGAAGAATTAATGATGTTCTTACTGTTGCAAATAGGAATTATGTGCACGTAGATTTTATTGTTCTTGATATCGATTGCAATCCTTCATGTCCTGTTATTCTTGGTAGACCTTTCCTTAGAACGATTGGTGCAATTATTGATATGAAGGAAGGGAATATTAGATTCCAATTTCCGTTAAGGAAAGGCATGTAACACTTCCCTAGAAAGAAAATTAAATTACCTTATGAATCTATTATGACAGCCACTTATGGATTACCTACCAAAGATGGAAATACCTAGATCTATCCTTGCTTTTATGCCTAGCTAGGGGCGTTAAACGATAGCGCTTGTTGGGGGGCAACCCAATTTTATTTTTATTCCTTGCTTTTTGCTCCTGTTTGGTAATAAATAATTTATCTACCCTATGTTTTGGTTGTGTTTTTTGTGTTTAATTAGTGTTTGTGCCAAGTAGAACTGTTGGGAAGACTTGGGGAAAGTTTTTTTTAATCTTGCTGTAAAAAACAGAAACTTTAGCGCTCACGAGAACTGCTGCCATTTTTATTTGGAAAGTTATATTTAGTTAATTATTTTTGCAGATGATTAATAGATAAATTCCTCACGTCCAGAAATTTATTTCAGAATTTTTGGGGTTCCAAATCTTGCGTTAGCTACAGATTACTACAGACTGTTCTGTTTTTGACAGATTCTGTTTTTCGTGTGTTGTTTGCTTATTTTGATTAATCTATGGCTAGCAAAATAGTTTATAAACCATAGAGAAGTTGGAATACAGTAGGTTTAACACAAATATAAATAAATAATGAGTTCATTACAGTACCTTGAAGTGGTGTTTTGTTTTCTTTCGCTAACGGAGCTCACGAGATTTTCTACTTTAAGTTTTGTGTTGTGAAGTTTTCAAGTTTTGGGTAAAGATTTGATGGATTATGGAACAAGGAGTGGCAAGAGCCTAAGCTTGGGGATGCCCATGTCACCCCAAAGATAATCTAAGGACACCTAAAAGCCAAAGCTTGGGGATGCCCTGGAAGGCATCCCCTCTTTCATCTACTTCTATCGGTAACTTTACTTGGAGCTATATTTTTATTTACCACATGATATGTGTTTTTCTTGGAGCGTCTTGTATGATTTGAGTCTTTGCTTTTTAGTTTACCACAATCATACTTTCTACACACACCTTTTTGAGAGAGACACACATGATTCGGAAATTATTAGAATACTCTATGTGCTTCACTTATATCTTTTGAGTTATATAGTTTTTGCTCTAGTGCTTCACTTATATCTTTTCGAGCACGGTGGTAGATTTGTTTTATAGAAACCATTGTTCTCTCAGGCTTCACTTAGATTATTTTGAGAGTCCTACAAAACAGCATGGTAATTTGCTTTAATTATTTTAGGCATTCAAGAATAATAATAAAATTTTCTTATGAGTGTGTTGAATACTATGAGAAGTTTGAAACTTGATAATTGTTTTGAGATATGGAGATGGTGATACGTGCTAGTTGAGTAGTTGTGAATTTGAGAAATGCTTGTGTTGAAGTTTGTGATTCCCGTAGCATGCACGTATGGTGAACCGTTATGTTAAGAAGTCGGAGCATGATGTATTTATTGATTGTCTTCCTTATGAGTGGCGGTCGGGACGAGCGATGGTCTTTTCCTACCAATCTATCCCCCTAGCAGCATGCGCGTAGTACTTTGCTTCGATAACTAATAGATTTTTGCAATAAGTATGTGAGTTCTTTATGACTAATGTTGAGTCCATGGATTGTACGCACTCTCACCCTTCCACCATTGATAGCCTCTCTAATACCGCGCACCTTTCGCTGGTATCATACACCCACCATATACCTTCCTCAAAACAGCCACTATACCTACCTATCATGGCATTTCCATAGCCATTCCGAGATATATTGCCATGCAACTTTCCACCGTTCCGTTTACTATGACATGCTCCATCATTGTCATATTGCTTTGCATGATCATGTAGTTGACATTTTAGTTGTGGCAAAGCCACCATTCATAATTCTTTCATATAAGTCACTCATGCATCATTGCTATCCCGGTACACCATCGGAGGCATTTATATAGAGTCATACATTGTTCTAGTATCGAGTTATAATCATTGAGTTGTAAATAAATAGAAGTGTGATGATCATCATTCATAGAGTATTGTCCCAAAAAAGAGAAAGGCCAAAAAAAGAAAGGCCCAAAAAAAGGGGCAATACTACTATCCTTTTTCCACACTCGTGCTTCAAAGTAGCACCATGATCTTCATAATAGAGAGTATCCTATGTTATCACTTTCATATACTGGTGGGAATTTTTCATTATAGAACTTGAATTGTATATTCCAACAATGGGCTTCCTCAAATGCCCTAGGTCTTCGTGAGCAAGCAAGTTGGATGCATACCCACTTAGTTTCTTTTTGTTGACCTTTCATATACTTATAGCTCTAGTGCATCAGTTGCATGGCAATCCCTACTCACTCTCATTGATATCTATTGATGGGCATCTCCATAGCCCGTTGATACGCCTAGTTGATGTGAGACTATCTTCTCTCTTTTTGTCTTCTCCACAACCACCATTCTATTCCACCTATAGTGCTATGTCCATGGCTCACGCTCATGTATTGCGTGAAGATTGAAAAAGTTTGAGAACATTAAAAGTATGAAACAATTGCTTAGCTTGTCATCGGGGTTGTGCATGATTTGAATACTTTGTGTGGTGAAGATGGAGCATAGCCAGACTATATGATTTTGTAGGGATAGCTTTCTTTGGCCATGTTATTTTGAAGAGACATAATTGCTTAGTTAGTATGCTTGAAGTATTATTATTTCTATGTCAATATTAAACTTTTGTGTTGAATCTTTCGGATCTGAATATTCATACCACAAGTAAGAGAATTACATTGAAATTATGCCAAGTAGCATTCCACATCAAAAATTCTGTTTTTATCATTTACCTACTCGAGGACGAGCAGGAATTAAGCTCAGGGATGCTTGATACGTCTCCAACGCATCTATAATTTTTGATTGTTCCATGCTATATTATATTCTATTTTGGACATTATTGGGCTTTATTATACACTTTTATATTATTTTTTGGACTAACCTATTAACCGAAGGCCCAGCCCAGAATTGCTGTTTTTCCCTATTTTAGGGTTTCGCAGAAAAAGAATATCAAACGGAGTCCAAACGAAATGAAACCTTCGGGAACGTGATTTTCGGAACGAACATGATCGAGAGGACTTGGACCCTACGTCAAGACATCAACCAGGAGGCCACGAGGTAGGGGGCGCGCCTACCCCCCTAGGCGCGCCCTCCACCCTCGTGGGCCCCATGTTGCTCCACTGACGTACTCCTTCCTCCTATATATACCTACGTACCCCCAAACTACCAGACACAGAGCCAAAACCCTAATTCCACCGCCGCAACTTTCTGTATCCACGAGATCCCATCTTGGGCCCTGTTCCGGAGCTCCGCCGGAGGGGGCATCGATCACGGAGGGCTTCTACATCAACACCATAGCCTCTCCGATGAAGTGTGAGTAGTTTACCCCAGACCTACGGGTCCATAGTTATTAGCTAGATGGCTTCTTCTCTCTTTTTGGATCTCAATACAAAGTTCTCCCCCTCTCTTGTGGAGATCTATTCGATGTAATCTTATTTTGCGGTGTGTTTGTTGAGACGGATGAATTGTGGGTTTATGATCAAGTTTATCTATGAACAATATTTGAATCTTCTTTGAATTATTTTATGTATGATTGGTTATCTTTGCAAGTCTCTTTGAATTATCAGTTTGGTTTGGCCTACTAGATTGATCTTTCTTGCAATGGGAGAAGTGCTGAGCTTTGGGTTTAATCTTGCGGTGTCCTTTCCAAGTGACAGTAGGGGCAGCAAGACATGTATTGTATTGTTGCCATCAAGGATAACAAGATGGGGGTTTCATCATATTGCATGAGTTTATCCCTCTACATCATGTCGTCTTGCTTAAAGCGTTACTCTGTTCTCTTGAACTTAATACTCTAGATGCATGCTGGATAGCGGTCGATGTGTGGAGTAATAGTAGTAGATGCATGCAGGAGTCGGTCTACTTGTCTCGGACATGATGCCTATATACATGATCATACCTAGGTATTCTCATAACTATGCTCAATTCTCTCAATTGCTCAACAGTAATTTGTTTACCCGCCGTGAATACTTATGCTCTTGAGAGAAGCCACTAGTGAAACCTATTACCCCCGGGTCTATCTTCCATCATATTAATCTTCAAGCACTTAGTTATTTATATTGCTATTTATTTTACTTTGCATCTTTTATTTCTCTTCATCATAAAAAGTACAAAAAATATATTATCTTATCATATCTATCAAATCTCACTCTCGTAAGTGACCGTGTAGGGATTGGCAACCCCTTATCGCGTTGGTTGCGAGGATTTATTCGTTTGTGTAGGTGCGAGGGACTCGTGAGTGGCCTCCTACTGGATTGATACCTTGGTTCTCAAAAACTGAGGGAAATACTTACGCTACTCTGCTGCATCACCCTTTCCTTTTCAAGGGAAAACCAACGCAAGTGCTCAAGAGGTAGCATCGAGGCAATGAAGCTCTTCCTCACCGGTGATGATGGAGGTAGCGGCGGCGCTACCATTAGGAAGCTCGAGCGAGGGAGTGAGATCGAGCAGAGTAAAAGTGAAGTAAGGAAGGGAGAGGAGTATTTATAGCCGAAGTGAAAAACCGCTCGCCCGAGGAAATAGGACGAACGTGCCCTTGACCTTTCTCATTTGCTTGACATGTGTCACCCACGAATAGAGAGATGACGATCATATTCGATCGTGGGTGAATAGATAAACATCGCATAGAATGCGGAACGGTTTGAGCGGCAAAGCCGAAAATTTAGATAAGATAGGTTTTAAAGTTCTGTTCGCAATTTCTTCAGCTGACAAGGACACAGTGAAGATTTTGATCGAGATTCAAATAGAGCACACATGAAGAATTTGTGAATAGACTAGGTTGAGTTTAGCATAGAGAGGGAAGGGTCCGATCACATTCACTTAGCAGAACAAGCAACTTGAAGAAATAGCAATAAGTGAATGTTGTAGAGGACATAAACTCATATATATATATATATATATATATATATATATATATATATATACCAAAGAAGAAAAACGACGGAATTAGTGAGGACTATGCAAGTTGAAAAACAACTGATGAAAAACTCAATTGAAGATTTTCAACATTTTGTGGTGGCGTGACCACCGTATAAGAATGACAATTTCAGACACCGCATACAATTGTCGTAGGGTTCTGAGAATCAAATTCTTCGTTAATGTCTTCACACTTAGAGTGTTATTCTTCATTGATTGAAGAAAAACGTTCTTCATGTGTTGCACATCTAAGTCATCAATTTTGCATAAGTGTTAGGATGCGTGTCCTTTTCAAAGAACATTCGAAGATTCTAGGATATTTAGCTCACACCGCAACTTGCCTTACCGTGGGGAGTGGTACCACTTGTGTGATTCTAGAGAAGAAGGCGGTGTCCCGACCACAAGGCGGTTAAATTCCACTGGTGGTTGCTCTAAATCTCTTCTCATCCAAGGGCTTAGTGAAGATATCGGCTAGCTAGGGCCTTGGCTCGAAGCAACGAAAGTCAAACAACGTGGACATTTTTCGGTAGGGGAATGGCTCCCACCCCGCCCACCCCACCTTAAACCCTAGCCGCCACCCTCCGGTGATCTCCACCTCCAGCCATGGAAATCATCATCCGATCCACCTATTCTCTCCGGCGTCAAGGTTTACCCCCCTGGGGTTTGATCTCGATGGCGGTCCAGGCTTCCATTGCTCTTGGTTTTGATTTTTCTCATGGAATGGGTCTCGCGCAAGAGATCTGGCGATCCATGAGGCGTACGGTTCATCCCACTGATGGTTCTGGTCACTTCATCATGGTGGTTTCATTTGCACGGCATAATTTCTGCCTGACTGAGGAGAATGTTGCCCTAGCTCTAGAGGCGGCGATCGGGGGATACTGTTCTTCATTAAAGGTATCATGTTTACGTGATCGTGTTTTCTCCTTTAATGTCTCATGCAAGGAGGTTGGCTTTTTCATTTTGCATCAACGCAATCATGTTTGCACGCAATTCAAGTGTCATTTTCATCTTTGGGGCCATGGAGGTCCAGATTGGACCAAGGAGTTCAGATCTTGGCAAGTTGAATGCAATGATGAATGGATCCTAGTCAGCCCATCTAAGCGTCGTGCGAGTCTTGGCATGGCCGCTTTGAAGCATGCCCCTGCAAAATCATCTTTGCGTTCTAAGGATGGAAATCATCCTCGCAAGAATTTACGTTTTGCAACCTTTCTTAATTATGATGCATGCAAAGGGTATCGGTATAATGCCACTGTAGAGGACATCCTCACGGTGCAGCAGGATGCAGGCTATTCTCTTGATCCCCAGGAGTTGATAGTTTCAAAAGATAATTCTTTATCTAAGGATCAAGCCATGCAGATTATTAGCTCGCCGCCGGTGACTTACTCACCGAAGCTGGAGGTTGAGCTGCAATTTGGATCTGTTTCGCCTGCCGACCGTCATTCTCGGGATATGGTTCCAGATAATAACAATAGGATAATATTTTCACGTTATTGTTAACGTCAGGTTGACTTCCTTGGGTTCTAGTCACAACCCCCTAATCCTATCCGATGATGATTCTGAAGGTGATGGGCCTTGTCCTGCTCCTTCGGGCCAGATACCACCTGCCAGCCCGGTTAGCCCGGTGCAACTTTCGCCCAAGTCACCCGTGGAAATAGTACATGACCTTCAGGGTCTGGATGAGGTGATTGAGGAAATTGCTGCCCAAGTTTGGGATTGTCCACGTTGCTTGGGCATGGGGCACACGCTCGATCGATGCATGAACAAGGTGCGGTGCCGTCGATGTTTCCGGCTCGGTCACGTTAAAAAAGGTTGCACGAGATCACCTCCCAATTTAAAGGTTTGGGTTCCCAAACAAACCAGCCCAACTACCAACCTCGAGCCTCGCGCCTTCAGGCATAGCCCGGACTCTTCGTGCTCCCAAACAGTGGAAAGATCCCCTGACAAAACCCCCGCCTCTCCTACTCTACAGTCTGGTTATTCCACGCCACCTCCATCAAACTGCACGCCCACCGATACCTCTGCTTCGCCGCTGTCCATGGCGAACTACGAGCTCGACCCGAGAAGGTTTTTGCCGGCGGGACATGACATCGTCGACGCCGGCCCGCAGCGACTGCCGCGTACGTTCTACACACCGGCTCGTTCGCCTCCCCATCGACATGAATCCTACATGGTGGGGATCATTGAGCCAATTCCCCAGCCAGAGGATGTGCATCACCTTCGCCAACAGGTCAGGGATTTTATCATTGATGAACTTCAACTGCCAGTTCTTTCCTCTCAAACGTGGTTCCAGGGCGTTGGTCTGTATCAGATGCAAGACCCAGTTATTCGCAGCGCCTTAGTTAATCATGCACCTTGGCCTCTTGGATTAGATCAGAATGGCCAGGAAATCTTTGTTAGATTCATAAACCACGATGATGGAGAAGGATATAGAGCTCTTCAAGGGTACCGAACTGGATGGCTCATGTTTATTGGAGTGCCACTAGATTATCGCAATGAGGAAATCCTGTCTGAAGTAGTGGGGACTTTTGGGCAGTTTCATTATTGGAATCATGAGGATGACCGATTAGTTCGATCTCTGGTTTATGCATCTTTTCCAGATAACTTGCTTGTCCCTAGAGATGTTGTCTTCCGCAAGTTTGCCACTGTTGGAGGTGCTGTTGTTTCTTGGACCGCCTCATGTAGTATCTTAACAGCTGCTTTTGCTGAGCAACTTCCCCAGGATGAAGATGTCATGCCAGTCGATGGGAATCCTCACCCAATGCCGGGCCATCTTCAACCGGCAGAAAACTTCTGGGCATTGCCACCTTACCCTGCCCTTGGATGGAATGACATCCCACAGCCTTGGCAACCGGATGGTCCACAGCAACAGCAGCCTCAGCCGGATGGGTGGGATGCTTGGAATGAACCTGTTGACGATCAGGCTGGAGAGCAACCACAGGTGCACCAAGATCAAGCTTCCATGGTCTTAAACCCCTCCATGGGCTCCAATGACTCCTCACAGCAGAATCTTGTGGTTGATGGGCCCCCTATGCATCCTATCCAGGGCATTGTGCCAATGCTTGAGGATGATGGGCCTGTTGGCCCAATAATACAAGAGGAGATAGATGGAGCAAATGTGGAGATTGGCCCATTGCAGCCCTGAATATGCCTGTGGATAACATCTTGGTGCAAGAGTTGGACAATGAGGTTCAGGCAGAAGTTCAGGCTAATGAAAATCAGTTTGAAGCTCCAGTTGTACCTGCAGACAATAACAACCTTGCTATTGTACCATACCAGCCTCCCCTACAGCCGCCACTGTTTGTTGGCGCTGCCAGAGTTGTCTATGGGCCAGTTCTCCCACCTAACATAATTTGGCAGAGGACTTTTGAGTCTCTGTTGCCCAGTTTTCTGACTGCATCAATACCCAAGCAGCTACCTATGGTGATTCACTGTGCTTCCCTCAAGAGATCTTGGTTGCAAGCTTTTCCGCAAGACATGTCCTTTGTTTGGCCACCTGCACTGTCATATGAGCAACACCAGCCACTACATCAGCTACCATCACCTCACAGGCCAGTGGCTAGGAAACTGTCTTTTGATGATGGGCTCCCTAGCATGCCTGTGCAAGCTTCACAACCTTTTGTCAGCGTACCTGCTGTTGTGCAGAAGAAGGGAAGAAAGCCCAAGTCTCTGGTGGTTCCTCAGGCAGATTTCTCAGATAGACGACTGACTAGAAGTGCTGCCAAACTGCAAGGTTTCAAGCCAACATCTGCAATCCCAGTCAAGCCCAGACCTCTACGACAGCCACGGGCGAAGAAGCCCAAGCTTCAGGAGACCACTGACCAGAATGGAAGCCCAGTAGCGCCAGATGCCAGCCGTGCACCTATACCAATCCAGGTTATGCAGAATTTAGGTGCCTCTTTGGGCATTCCTCTGGAGAAACTATCTATGGAACAGCTTATGGCTGAGCCCAAACAAGCTCAACAACCAGACATGCCCAATGATGAGTAATTTGTGTTGTCATATCATAGGGAGGCAGGCCCTTTGTCCTGCCAATTATTATCTTTTGGGTCTGCTACTAGCTTCTTCAGACTACTGTCGTTTCATGGTTGTGAAGACTTCTTTAAACTATCTCATGCAGTATGCTGCTTATATTTTGTGTCAGTATTATTATGTGATAGTGTGCTTGCCCTACTCCTTCACATTGATTTATCATGACAACTTACATTAATAAGAACTGGAAAGTACTCTGCTGGAATGTAAGAGGTCTGAATTTTGAAGTTAGGCAGAGGGCTGTGCGAGCTAAAATTGAAGAGAGTCAGTGCTCTGTTGTCTGCTTACAAGAAACTAAGTGTGATTTCTTTGATCAAAGGTCTATTAGGAAGTTTTGTCCTAGAAGATTCGATAATTTTGTATACTCTCCTTCTGTGGGTGCTTCTGGTGGGATCATTGTCTTATGGTGTTCATCTGCTCTGGTTGGCACTCTCCTTGATCTACAAAGCTATGGTATTGTTATAAATTTCTCCTCCACATAAAATAACCAAACTTGGACCTTGGTCAATGTCTATGGTCCATGCCAGGGAGAGCTTCGAGATGCTTTTGTGCATTGGTTATACCATATTCAAATCCCACAAGATGAGCTCTGGTTATTTCTAGGGGGATTTTAACTTCATCAGATCATTGGATAATAGAAATATGCCTGGGGGTGACATTAATGATATGTTCATTTTCAATGAAATCATTGGCAATCTTGGCCTTATTGAGTTGCCTCTAAAGGGGAGATCATATACCTGGTCAAACATGCAAGAAACTCCTCTTTTGGAACAATTGGACTGGTTCTTTACAACTCCTTCTTGGACTGCAGAGTATCCCAATACCATGGTATACCCACTGGCCAAAACCACTTCTGATCATATGCCTTGTGTGGTCTCAATCTCTACCTCCATACCAAAAGCTAAGGCTTTTCGTTTTGAAAACTATTGGGTTGATATGCCTGGGTTTATGGAGTGTGTCCAAAGATCCTGGTCTGCCCCACAAACTTATCTAACTCTGCTGCAATCCTCACCCATAAGTTTAAAAGGTTAAGGTCAGAGCTTAAGAAATGGTACACAGGTATATCCAGGCTGAAGCTGTTGATGAATGCCTGCAATGCAGTTATCGTTGCTTTTGATAACTTAGAGGAAAGCAGGCCCCTATTCAGACCTGAATTTAATTTCAGGAAAATTGTAAAGTTACACCTGGAAGAGCTCCTTCACCTGCAATACATTTATTGGAAACAAAGGTGTACCATCAGGTGGATCAAAGCGGGTGAGGAAAATTCCAAGTTTTTTCAAGCTATTGCAACAGAGAGGTTTAGAAGAAATTCTATTTCCAGCTTGGTAAATGAGGATGGTGTGACTTTATCAACCCACAGTGAAATGGCTGGGCTACTCTGGTCCTCATATAAGGATAGATTGGGAGTTACATGTGGAATTGACATGTTGTTTGATCTTAGGGCCTTGATACAACCTGTCCCAGGATTAGAAAGCTTATCTGGGCCTTTTACTGAAGATGAGGTAAATGAGGTTCTGAAATTTCTACCTCTTGACAGAGCCCCAGGACCAGATGGCTTTACTGGATTGTTTGTTAAGAAATGTTGGCACATAATTAAGGATGATTTCCTCAAGTTAATACAGGACTTCTATGAAGGAACAATCTCCTTATAGAGTATTAATGGATCTCTTGTCACACTCATCCCAAAAATCCTTTCTCCTGAGGGACCAAATGACTTTAGGCCAATATCTCTCACCAATACTTGTCTGAAATTCCTAACTAAGCTATTGGCTAATAGACTGCAGAAAGTCATCCTCACATGCATACATAAAAATCAATATGGCTTCCTTAAGTCAAGGTCAATTCAGGACTGCATTGCTTGGAGGTTGGAATACATACATCAGTGTCACCGGTCCAAAAGACCAATCCTTATCATCAAGTTGGATTTTTCTAAAGCATTTGATACTGTTGAACATGACCTGATCCTACTGATGTTGAAATATAAGGGTTTTGATGCAAAATGGATTGGATGGGTTAAGGAACTATTGTCATCTGCATCTTCTTCTATCTTATTGAATGGTGTGCCTGGCAAACAATTTGTTTGTAAACGTGGTGTTAGGCAGGGGGATCCTCTTTCTCCTCTTTTGTTTGTCATTGCTGCTGACCTTCTCCAATCAGTGGTCAACCAAATGCTGCAACAGGGACTACTTAACCTACCCATTCTTTCTAATGATCCAGATTTTCCAATAGTTCAATATGAAGACGACACCTTGCTAGTCACCCAAGCTGATGAAGTTCAACTTCTAGCTCTCAAGCAAATGTTGCTGGCCATCTCCAAATCAACTGGTTTGAAAGTCAATTTTCAGAAGTCCTGCATTCTGCCAATTAATGTCTCCCAGGAAGAAACTAATAGATTGGCTGCAATTTTTGGATGTCAGGTTGGGTCCCTCCCTTTTACCTATCTAGGTTTACCTGTGGGCACCACAAAGCCAAGGGTGCAAGATCTAGTGCCTGTGGTAGACAGAGTGGAAAGAAGACTCTCTGCTAGCTCCTCCCTCCTCTCACAGGGGGCTAGACTACAACTGCTAGTGTCTGTTCTCACCTCCTTGACAATATATTTCCTTTGTAGTCTTAGCTTGCCAGCTGCTATCATTAATCAGCTTGAGAGAATTATGAGGCAATGCTTATGGAGGGGGAACTCTGATACACCTAAGCAATCCTTAGCTGCCTGGCCAATGGTTTGTAAACCAAAAGATAAGGGAGGCATGGGTATAATAAACCTTGCAATCCAGAACAAGGCCCTTCTCACCAAACACTTACACAAGTTTTACAACAAGGCTGATATACCATGGGTTTCCTTGATTTGGGACACCTACTATGATGGAGTGGTTCCTCATGCAACAATTCAGTGTGGATCCTTTTGGTGGAGAGACATCATGAAATTAAATGACACCTATAGAAACCACTGTATTACTACAATCAATGATGGAAACAGCTCTCTCTTTTGGCATGATACATGGATCTTAGGTGGAAACCATCAACCAATTAAAGAGAGATTTCCTAGGTTGTTTTCATTCACACTGGATGATAAGATCTCAGTCAGAAATTTCATTGAGGATTTTGATATTTCAACCTATTTCCAATTGCCATTATCCCAGGAAGCAATGGATGAACTGGTGTCCCTAACATCTGATCTATCAACCCTACAAAGGAGGCCTCTTGAACCTGACATCTGGTCTTGGACACCTGGTAATGGTCAATACTCTGCCAAGAGTTTTTACAGTATGGCCCATGCTCACCTCCCTGATGATGATCCCTGTAAATGGATCTGGAAGAGTAAGTGTGTTATGAAAATAAAAGTTTTTGCCTGGCTAATGCTTAATGATAGGCTCAATACGAGGGATATGTTGCTTAGAAGACATTGGAGATCAGAGGAGGATGATAACTCATGCCCACTGTGCATAGCCCATTTGCATGAAGACAGAAACCACCTTTTCTTTCATTGCTCTTTCATTGCTCTTTCCTTTCTTCTTTGAAGTAGTTTACCTTGCTGCCTGGAGCATTTGGGTCACGAGGAATGACAAGATCTTCAGGCATATTAGAACAAGCTTTGGCATATGGAAAGCCAAATTCATCCATGACATTACTCTGCACTCCTATAGGATGAAGGCCTCTGTCAAGCAACCCCTCCTAGACTGGATTCATGCTTTGCCTTAATCTTGTGGCATATGCTGTTGTATATTTGTATATTTGTACAGATATAGGTAGGTTCCCCTGTCTCTTAGTTAGGCTTACCTTTTGAACTCCTTGTACTTGTTTTGTTGGGCCAAGTTTTAATAAAAGGCTGTGGGGCTGTTGCCTCACAGTGTTCAGTCAAAAAAAAAGATATCGGCTAGCTGTTCTTCAGTCGTCACATGCTCAATGGAGATGTCGCCCTTCAACACATGATCATGAAGAAAATGATGACGAATCTAAATGTGCTTTGTCTTCGAGTGCTGAACTGGGTTATGAGCAATCTTGATGGCACTCTCATTGTCACAGTAGAGTGGCACATTCTTCATGTTGACACCATAGTCCTTGAGAGTTTGCTTCATCCATAGCAGTTGAGCACAGCAAGAACCAGCAGCAATGTACTCAGCTTCAGCAGTAGACAGTGAAACACAGTTCTGTTTCTTTGATGACCAACAGATCAAAGATCGTCCGAGGAAATGGCATGTGCCAGATGTTAACTTGCGGTCCACATGATCACCAGCATAGTCAGAGTCCAAATATCCAATGAGATCAAAAGCCGAGCTCTTGGGGTACCACAATCCAAGTGTTGGTGTGTGAGCTAAATATCGAAGAATATGCTTCACAACCTTATGGTGTGATTCCTTCGGTGTAGCTTGAAATCGGGCACACATGCAAACACTAAGCATAATATCTGGCCTAGATGCACATAAGTACAATAAAGAACCAATCATGGAGCGGTATACCTTTTGATCGAAGTCAATACCATTTTCATCAGTGCATAGATGACCATTTGTGGGCATTGGAATTTTGGCCCCTTTGCAATCTTGCATGCCGAATTTCCTCAGTACATCCTTGAGGTATTTCTCCTGAGATATGAATATGCCATTGCGCTGTTGACGAATTTGAAGACCTAAGAAGAATTTCAATTCTCCCATCATAGACATTTCATATTCCTCCCTCATCACATAACCAAATTCATCAGTATACCGTTGGTCAGTACAACCAAAGATAATATCATCAACATATATTTGGCACACAAACAATTCACCATCATAAGATTTAGTGAAAAGGGTTGGGTCAAGTGAACCGGGTTTGAAGCCTTTCTTCATGAGGAATTCCTTCAAAGTATCATACCATGCCTGTGGGGCCTGCTTGAGGCCATAGAGTGCCTTATTCAGTCTGAAGACTTTGTCAGGATGCTTTGGATCTTCAAAACCAGGGGGTTGAGCAACATATACTTCTTCCTCAAGCTTATCATTGAGGAATGCACTTTTCACATCCATTTGATATAAAGTGATATCATGATGGTTAGTATAAGCAAGTAATATGTGAATAACTTCAAGTCTAGCAACAGGTGCAAAAGTTTCATCAAAATCAATTCCTTCAACCTGTGTGTAGCCTTGAGCTACAAGTCGTGCCTTATTCCTCACCACAAGGCCATTTTCATCTTGCTTGTTGCGGTAGATCCACTTTGTGCCGATGATATTATGCTTGCGAGGATCTAGACGTTTGACGAGTTCCCAGACGTTGTTGAGCTCGAATTGATGTAATTCCTCTTGCATAGCTTGAATCTACTCAGGCTCCAGAAATGCTTCATCTACCTTAGTGGGCTCTATGATAGAGACGAAAGCAAAGTGCCCACAAAAGCTAGATAAATTAGAAGCTCTTGAGCGTGTGAGAGGACCTGGAATGTTGATGTCGCTGATGATTTTCTCAATTTGCACTTCATTTGCAACGCGAGGATGAGCTGGTTGTCATTGAGGAAATTGATCAGCATTTTCTTCAGCATCATTTTCCTTAGGTGCATCAGCATGACGTTCTTCATGTTCTGGAATGACTTCTTCAGCAGATGCTTTAGTAGGAATGACATCCTTTGCAGCCTTGAACTTAATAGATTCCTTAGGAGGTATTTCATCTGTCACAGGAGGTAGGTGCTATCTTTGTGAGCCATTAGTTTCATCGAACCACACATCTACAGTTTCAACAACCTTGTGATGACAGGTGTTGAAGACTCTGTAGGTGTGCGAGTCCTTACCATAACCGAGCATAAAATCTTCATGTGCTTTCGGTGCAAATTTAGAACTGTGATGAGGATCGCTAATCCAACATTTAGCACCGAAGACTTTGAAATAACTCACATTGGTTTCTTGTCAGGAGGAGTTCATATGCGGTCTTCTTGAAGAATTTGTGAAGATATACCATGTTGATGATGTGGCACGCAGTATCAATTGCCTCAGGCCAAAAGCGAGGAGGCGTTTTGTACTCATCAAGCATAGTGCGGGCCATCTCAACAAGAGTCATGTTCTTGCGCTCCACGATGCCATTTTGCTGAGGAGTATAAGGAGCAGATAACTCATGAGTAATACCAAGTTCATCAAGATAGTCACCAAGACCAGTGTTCTTGAACTCAGTTCCATTATCACTTCTGATGGGCTTGATCTTCACACCAAAGTTGGTTGAAGCCCTTGATGAAAATCGTTTGAAAACTTCCTGCACTTCAGTTTTGTAAGTGATGATATGGACCCATGTATATCGAGAATAATCATCAACAATAACAAAGCCATATAAGGATGCAGCATTAGTAAATGTGGCATAGTGAGTAGGGCCAAAGAGATCCATGTGAAGCAATTCAAATGGTCGAGTAGTAGTCATGGTAGTCTTTGCTGGATGCTTGGCCTTGGTCATCTTTCCAGCTCCACAGGCTCCGCACAAGTGATCCTTGAGGAATTTGACATTTTCAATGCCAATGACATGCTTCTTCTTCGCGAGCGTGTGCAAATTCCTCATGCCAGCATGACCAAGTCGACGATGCCATAGCCAGCCTTCTGAAGCTTTTGCAAGTAGACATGTAGCAGGTTGTGGTCCTGTAGAGAAATCAACAATATACAAATATCCTCTCCTAAAGCCTTCGAAGACTTTGGAATTGTCAGCTTCCATGATCACAACACAACGATACTTGCCAAAGACAACAACCATATCAAGATCACAAAGCATTGAGACAGACATGAGGTTGAACCCTAAGGACTTGACAAGCATGACTTTGTCCATGTGTCGATCCTTTGAGATTGCAACCTTACCTAGACCCAATACCATGCTTTTGCCTTTGTCAGCGTAGGTGATATGCTTCAAATGTGATGGAGATAAAGCAGTGTCCATCAATAAGCTCCTGTCACCAGTCATGTGATTTGTACATCCACTATCGAGGACCCACTCAGTGGCTTTGGGTTGATCATCCTTGTAACGCCCTCGATGCGGCTATATCTCCCACGTGTCGAAGCATGACTTAGAGGCATAACCGCATTGAAAACAATGTCGCAAGTGAGGTAATGTTCACACAACCCATGTAATACATAAGGAAAAAGAGATACATAGTTGGCTTACAATCGCCACTTCACACAATTACATGAATAAAACATTACATCAACCAGATACACACAAGGTCCGACTACGGAACCCAAAATAAAAGAAGACTACCCCAAATGCTACACAGATCCCCGATCGACCCCAACTAGGCTCCACTACTGATCAACTGGAACGAAACAACACAAAGGACAAGATCTTCATTGAGATCCTCCTTGAGCTTGGTTGCGTCACCTGCTCGGTATCAACGGCACCTGCAAACTGGGTTTGGAAGTAATCTGCGAGTCACAGGGACTCAGCAATCTCACACCCTCGCGATCAAGACTATTTAAGCTTATAGGAAGGGTAAAAGGTATGAGGTGGGGTTGCAGCAAGCGACTAGCATATATGGTGGCTAACATACGCAAATGAGAGCGAGAAGAGAAGGAAAAAGCATGATC
Organism: Triticum monococcum; assembly: GCA_034509565.1. Classification (NCBI taxonomy): domain Eukaryota; kingdom Viridiplantae; phylum Streptophyta; class Magnoliopsida; order Poales; family Poaceae; genus Triticum; species Triticum monococcum. The sequence goes on along the minus strand of CM067843.1, from coordinate 742,741,198 downwards.
GATGAACTATGATCAAGAAGTGATCCTAGAACAACCTACGTCAAGCATTATTCCAACACCGTGTTCACTTCTTGGACTCCGCCGAGAAGAGACCATCACGGTTACACACGTGGTTGATGTCTTTTAATTAAGATCAACTTCAGGTTTTCTACAACCGAACATTAACAAATTCCCATCTGCCCATAACCGCGGGCATGGCTTTCAAAAGTTCAAAACCCTTCAGGGGTGTCCCAACTTAGCCCATCACAAGCTCTCACGGTCAACGAAGGATATTCCTTCTCGCAAGACAATCCGATCAGACTCGGCATCCCGGTTACAAGACATCCTCGATAATGGTAAAACAAGTCCAGCAAGACCGCCCGATGCGCCGACATCCTGATGGGAGCTGCATATATCTCGTTCTCACGGCAACACCGGATGAACACTACGTACAGCTAAAACCAGCCCTCAAGTTTCCTTGAGGTGGCACCGCAAGTGGATCTAGTTCGGACCAACACTTAGACAAGCACTGGCCCGGGGGGGGGGGGTTAAAATAAAGATGACCCTCGGGATGCGTGACTCCCAAGGGAAAAGGCTAGGTGGTGAATGGTAAAACCAAGGTTGGGCCTTGCTGGAGGAGTTTTATTCAAAGCGAACTGTCAAGGGGTTCCCATTATAACCCAACCGTGTAAGGAACGCAAAATCCGGGAACATAACACCGATATGACAGAAACTAGGGCGGCAAGAGTGGAACAAAACACCAGGCATAAGGCCGAGCCTTCCACCCTTTACCAAGTATATAGATGCATTAAATTAAATAAGAGATATTGTGATATCCCAACAAATATCCATGTTCCAACAAGGAACAAACTCCAATCTTCACCTGCAACTAACAACGCTATAAGATGGGCTGAGAAAAGCGGTAACATAGCCAAACAACGGTTTGCTAGGACAAGGTGGGTTAGAGGCTTGGCTTAAACAATATGGGAGGCATGATAAGCAAGTGGTAGGTATCGCTTCATAGGAATAGCAAAAGAGCGAGCAACTAGCAAGCAAAGATAGAAGTGATTTCGAGGGTTTGGTCATCTTGCCTGAGATTCCACAAGGAAGAAGAACGAGTCCATGAAGAAGGCAAACAAACATAGTCGAATGGGTCCTCACAAATGCGACGTTATCGGAACCAACCCGAAAAAGCAACACCGGGAAGAAGCACACAACATAGTAAACAACCAACACATGAACATGACATGATATGCGGGATGCGGTATGTGATGCATATGCATGATTTGAAAAGGAATAATTAAACCTAGTCTCAACTTGGAAATCCAAGAGTGCCACTGGAAAGGGGAGGTGATTTCGGTTGAAATCGACATAAAGATCACCGGAATCGGATGCACGGTTTGGAAATGGCAAGCAAAACAAATATGGCACCGGTCTGCGATAATCAGCAAGTGACCATCTAAATGCATTAAGATAAATAAGCTACTGCACTCAAATGTGGCAAAAAAATACATGGCAGGGATCCACTCATGATGCTTGACAAAAGATGAACACTGAGCTACGGCTAATTCACTCAATAGCAGGCTCAAACAAGCATGGCAAAAGTGCAAACGATAACAAGTTACAGACTTAGTGAAATAAGCAACATGTCAGGAATTTATCATCAGAAAGCAATCTTTAGAGCATGAAAACTACATGCTACAGGAACATATCATGGCAAAGCAAGGCATGGCATGAAGCTACTCAAAGCATATAACAAAAGTCCCTTACTGACCATGAACCAAAAGGGATCAGAAAATACAATTGCAAGCACGTGAACATAGCAATAACATAAACAGATTCAGACTTAGTGAAAAACTGGAGCATGCAAAACAGATTAACAAGTAGGCATGTTTACGAGCTCGATGCACTCCCTACAAAGCATGGCATGATAAACTAAGCATACACCCAGCAAATAGACATGGCATAGAAGCTAGACATGGCAAGAACAACAACATAGCATGCACGGATCAATAGCAACAACCTCGGCAAAATCGCTAAACATGTTAACAATCTGCCAGGAACATTTTATAGTAAAAGTAGAGCTCGATTGACTCAAGCTAGGGTGCTCCGTAACTGCAAACAAAGACATGGACGGATAGAGCACCACAATATCTACAAAACATCCTTACTGATCATGCTCAAAAGAGGCAGGGATCACTAGGAAACAACATGAACATATGGCATAAAAATAAGGACAGGGCAAGGACTTAGTGAAATTCTAAGTCCCTGAAATCATCATCATTGAGTAAGCTACTTTGCATGCTTGTGCTAGTCACCACAAAGATCACAAAAATACATGTCATACACCCCTGTAAAGATGACATGGCATATATCAAAACACATGTAGAGCTCAGGATCATAGCATGCACACATTAATCATGGCAAAAATGACAAAAGTGCATTTGCTGAAACTGATATGAAACTATCATCACATAGCCCTCTTCCAACAGCATTTCGGGCATCAAGATGAGCTCAAATGAAAATGATGCAATGAGATGAAATGATGTACTCGTCGATACAAACATTTTGATATGCTACACGCACGAATCGGAGCAACGGTGATGAGGTTATGTTGCGATGAAAAATGCACAAAATTACTGGGACTTGGACGAAATTAGACCTCACGGGAAAAGTCAACCCGGGACGAGGAGATCCGGGACGACAAGATCCGGGGCGCGTTTGGTTGGGCGCGCCGGTGGATCTGACCCAGGCGGGGGTGCCGGGGCAGCTCCGGCGAAGCTCGCCTCTCCGGCGATGAGCACGAGGGCGGCGGCGCCATTACCGGTGCGGGAGCAGGGCGGCACTCTCCGGCGAAGGTGGCCGTGGCTGGGTCCGTGTGGCGACGAGAAGGCGGGGAACATATGTGGCGGCGGTGCTGCGGGATGCAGGCGGCGCGAGAGATGCCGGCGCGGGCGGCCGGTGGCACACGCCGGAGCGGCGGCGGCGCAGAGGGAGGACGGCAGCGGCGGCCATGCGGGGAGTCATGGAGGCGCGGGCGCGGAACGCCTACGTCTCGCGGTGGCGGCGGCCGGGCCAGGCGGGCCGGATCTAGGCCCACAGGGCCTGGCGCGGTGGAGGGGAGCCGGGGTGGCGACGTGGCGGCGCATCATTGGAGTAGCGAGGCGGCAACACTGATGTGTCGCGACGTGATTCGTCGGAGTGAGGTGGCTGGAGGCGATGGACATGTCCGGTCCGGGACGGACATGTCCGGCGGCGTGCAGGGGGGGGATTTTTAGGGTTTCAACTGCGCGAGAAATCCGGGAGGCACACACACACACACACACACACACACACACACACACACACATATATATATATATATATATATATAGGTAGAGGGAGCTAGGAGAGTCCAAATGAGGTGCGGTTTTCGGCCACGCGATCGTGGTCGAACGGCCTAGATGATGGAGGGGGTTTAGGTAGGTTTTGGGCCACTTTGGAGGGGTGTTGGGCTGCATCATACACGAGGCCTTTTTGGTCCCTCGGTTAACCGTTGGAGTATCAAACGAAGTCCAAATGGCACGAAACTTGACAGGTGGTCTACCGGTAGTAAAGCAAGGCCGCATGACAAGTCTCAGTCCAAACCGAAAACGTTTAACACCTGCACATGAAAAGAGGTAGAAAGGGACACCGGATGACATAGGAGCGCCGGATTGAGAAACGGACAACGGGGAAAATGCTCGGATGCATGATGCGAACATGTATGCAAATGAAATGCACATGATGACATGATATGAAATGCATGACACACAAGCAATGACAAGGCAACAATAGCGAATAACTGAAAGACACCTGGCACATCGGTCTCGGGGCGTTACAATCCTGCAGATGAATTAGTGCAGCTTATGAACTCATATACTTCATCAGAGAAGAATATGGTATGAATTTCATCAAGCAATAAAACAGATAAAGCAGTATGAGGACGTGAGAAATGAAAATTCATTTCTTCATGATTAGCTTGCGTCCTTTCAAGCACATTCAGGTCTCCAGCAAATTCTTCAAACGATTAAGTTCGTCTGGAGACCTGATCCTGCATAAGAGATTAGTTCTTTTTCTTCACCACCCACATCTGAAGGGGCGGCAAAGAGTTTATCATTCTGCGAGCTCTATAAGAGAAAGGTGGCATATATGCCAATCCACTTTGTTTCACATAAGAGGGGTTAGGGTAAGCATAAGAGTAAGCAGAGAAATTCTTCGAGGACTTATGAACATAATGATTTGAAGAATAATGCACATATCCATAGTCCTTAGATCTTCCCTGCGAAACTGACGGGTTAACACGATGATGTTCATATGATGACTTTGATCCTTTTGAGGAATTTGATCCATGTGAGGGGTTTGGTCTGTATGAGGACTTGCATTCATATGAAGAATTTGATCTGAGGTTCCTATTCTTCACAGGTGGTGTCATGATGACATTCACCTGAAGATTTTCAAGGAACCTTTTGGGAACCCAGATTTTCTTCATAGGAGGACCGCTCCTGCAGTTAGTGCCAACATATCTAGCAAATACTTCACCATTCTGATTTTTGAACAGTTCATAGTTGGAGTCAATTGACTCATCAAAAGAATATGAAGATTCACATGTAAAGCCAGATAAAGTAGATGGATCCACTGAAGGTCCCTTTGAAGCAACCCATGAGGTTTTGGGATACTGCTCAGGTTTCCAGTAGGTCCCATTAGCATTGAGTTTCCTCTCAAAGGCAATACCCTGTTTCCTAGGGTTCCTGTTGAGGATCTGCTTTTTAAGCACGTCACAAAGAGCCTGATGCCATCTGAGGCTTTTGTACATGCATGTCATATACAATTCCTTCAGCCCTGCATCATCAGTGATACTAGCAATGTCCTCAGATGAGGAATTAGTGATAGTAGAGGCAGTTGAAGAATTTGCAGCAATGGAAGCATTTGAGCATTCTGGTGAAGAATTAGCAGTTTCACGTTCAATGCACTTCAAACATGGAGGAACAAATTCATCCTGAGTAGTGCTGATCTATTGAGCAAGTAATGAATCACGCTCCTTCTGAAGATCTTTATAACTCACTCTTAACTGCTCAAGATCTTGCTTTCTTTGAAGAAATTCATAAGAAAGCTTCTCATGATCAGATAGGAGTGTTATGATGACCTTGAAGATTGTCAAACTTTGACTGAAGTCTCTGAAGATTTTTAGTCAAAATTTAGTGCGATCCATTTCCTCGCCCAACATATCATCACTTTTATCTAGCATGTTTTGAACCTTTTCAAGAGCCTTTTGTAGTTTCACAACAATCTTAGCAAGTTTAGAATAGCTGGGTTTGAAGTTTTCATCAGATCCATCCTCACTAGATTCAGAGGAGGGATATTTTGAAGGAAATATGCCCTAGAGGCAATAATAAAGTTATTATTTATTTCCTTATATCATGATAAATGTTTATTATTCATGCTATAATTGTATTAACCGGAAACATAATACATGTGTGAATACATAGACCAACAGAGTGTCACTAGTATGCCTCTACTTGACTAGCTCGTTAATCAAAGATGGTTATGTTTCCTAACCATGAACAAAGAGTTGTTATTTGATTAACGAGGTCACATCATTAGTTGAATGATCTGATTGACATGACCCATCCCATTAGCTTAGCACCCGATCGTTTAGTATGTTGCTATTGCTTTCTTCATGACTTATACATGTTCCTATAACTATGAGATTATGCAACTCCCGTTTACCGGAGGAACACTTTGGGTACTACCAAACGTCACAACGTAACTGGGTGATTATAAAGGAGTACTACAGGTGTCTCCAACGGTAGATGTTGGGTTGGCGTATTTCGAGATTAGGGTTTTGTCACTCCAATTGTCGGAGAGGTATCTCTGGGCCCTCTCGGTAATGCACATCACATAAGCCTTGCAAGCACTGCAACTAATATGTTAGTTGTGAGATGATGTATTACGGAACGAGTAAAGAGACTTGCCAGTAACGAGATTGAACTAGGTATTGGAGACCGACGATCGAATCTCGGGCAAGTAACATACCGATGACAAAGGGAACAACGTATGTTGTTATGCGGTCTGACCGATAAAGATCTTCGTAGAATATGTAGGAGCCAATATGGGCATCCAGGTCCCGCTATTGGTTATTGACCGGAGACGTGTCTCGGTCATGTCTACATTGTTCTCGAACCGTAGGGTCCGCTGTGACGCCCCCGATTTAATCGTACACTAATCATACACGCAAACGTGTACGATCAAGATCAGGGACTCACGGGAAGATATCACAACACAACTCTACAAATAAAATAAGTCATACAAGCATCATATTACAAGCCAGGGGCCTCGAAGGCTCGAATACAAGAGCTCGATCATAGACGAGTCAGCGGAAGCAACAGTATCTGAGTACAGACATAAGTTAAACAAGTTTGCCTTAAGAAGGCTAGCACAAACTGGGATACAGATCGAAAGAGGCGCAGGCCTCCTGCCTGGGATCCTCCTAACTACTCCTGGTCGTCGTCAGCGGGCATCACGTAGTAGTAGGCACCTCCGGTGTAGGGGTCGTCGTCAACGGTGGCGTCTGGCTCCTGGGCTCCAACATCTGGTTGCGAAAACCAGAAAGAAAGGAAAGGGGGAAAAGGGGGGAGAAAGCAACCGTGAGTACTCATCCAAAGTACTCGCAAGCAAGGAGCTACACTACATATGCATGGGTATCAAATGGAGTAAGGGTATCATATGTGGACTGAACTGCAGAAAGCCAGAATAAGAGGGGGATAACTAATCCTTTCGAAGACTACGCTTCTGGCAGCCTCCGTCTTGCAACATGTAGAAGAGAGTAGACTGAAGTCCTCCAAGTAGCATCGCATAGCATAATCCTAACCGATGATCCTCTCCTCGTCGCCCTGTTAGAGAGCGATCACCGGGTTATATCTGGCACTTGGAAGGGTGTGTTTTATTAAGTATCCGGTTCTAGTTGTCATAAGGTCAAGGTACAACTCCGGGTCGTCCTTTTACCGAGGGACACGGCTATTCGAATAGATAAACTTCCCTGCAGGGGTGCACCACATACCCCAACACGCTCGATCCCATTTGGCCGGACACACTTTCCTGGGTCATGCCCGGCCTCGGAAGATCAACACGTCATAGCCCCACCTAGACCAACAGAGAGGTCAGCACGCCGGTCTAAACCTAAGCGCCCAGGGGTCTGGGCCCATCGCCCTTAGCACACCTGCACGTTGCGAGGGCGGCCGGAAGCAGACCTAGCCTAGTGGCGTTCCAGTCCAATCCAGCGCGCGCCGCTCCGTCGCTGACGTCAAGAAGGCTTCGGCTGATACCACGACGCCGGGATACCCATAACTACTCCCGCGTAGATGGTTAGTGCGTATAAGCCAGATGGCCAGACTCAGATCAAATACCCAGATCTCGTTAAACGTGTTAAGTATCTGCGAACGCCGACCAGGGCCAGGCCCACCTCTCTCCTAGGTGGTCCCAACCTGCCCTGTCGCTCCGCCTCAAAGTAACAGTCGGGGGCCGTCGGGAACCCAGGCCCACCACTACCTGGATGGAGCCACCTGCCCCTTCAGCCCCCATCTCCAAACAGTATCACCGCTAATGTAACAGTGTAAAGTATATAGTATATGCCCGTGATCACCTCCCGAAGTGATCACGACCCATCAGTATAGCATGGCAAACGGACAAGAGTGTAGGGCCACTGATGGAACACTAGCATCCGATACTAAGCAGTAGGATAGCAGGTAATGGTAACAACAGTAGTAGCAAGGACAGGCTATGCATCTGGATAGAAATAACAGAAAGCAGTAACATGCTACACTACTCTAATGCAAGCAGTATAGAGAAGAGTAGGCGATATCTGGTGATCAAAGGGGGGCTTGCCTGGTTGCTCTGGCAAGAGAGAGTGGTCGTCAACACCGTAGTCGTATTGGGTAGCAGCGGCGTCGGTCTCGGTGTCTAGCGAGAGAAGAGGGGGAAGAAACAATAAATATAATGCAAACAAATGCATGACGATGCATGACATGACAAAGCGTGATGCTAGGTGAGCCCTAACGCGGTACGAGGTGGTACCGGTGAAGGGGGGAACATCCGGGAAATTATCCCCAGTGTTTCGCGTTTTCGGGCAGAGGAGCCGGAGGGGGAAGTTACGTGTTCACCATGCTAGGGATGCGTGGCAGACGAACGGGCCGCGTATCCGGATTCGTCTCATCGTTCTGAGCAACTTTCATGTATAAAGTTTTTGCATCGGAGTTACGGTTAATTTTTATAATTTTCCAAAGTTTTATCAATATTCTAGAATTTTGTGTTTAATTTAAATCCGAATTGACCAAGTCAATGTAACTAGTCAAAAGGAGAGGTGGTGGCCCATATGACACTGATTTAATAATTTCCAAAATATTTGTCTAATCTATTTAGATGGGACCCACTTGTCATTTGCTAAAAGGGCTAGTTAGCACTAAACTAATCCTAAGCTAAACATAGCCTAATTAACAAGGGCCGGCCATTAGTGGACAAAGTCCAGCCGACCACACACGCACACGACACACACGCATGCTGTACACACAACACGCATACATACACAACACACGCACACACAGTGGTAGGGGTTAATTCTGTTCTCTGTTTAGAAAAGATAGCATTTTGTGATTTTTATAGGAATTAATCCATGCATCAAATTGATTTGGTCCAATGGAAACATCTGAGCTTTGACAAGTATACTACCTACAAATATTATTCTTACTCTGGTTAACAGTTATTTAACCGATGTTTAGGGGCTGTCTAGGGGGTTACTTGGTGTGAAATTAGAAAAGCTAGCTAGTAGCTACAGTAGCTACAAGTACAGTAAGCAGCGGCAGTGGTTGTATTTAGGGATTTATTTAGACTGTTAATTACATGGGACCCGTATGTGATTTGTACATAGGCTAAGCTAGCCACTAATTGATCCCTAAACTAATCTAGCTCTAATCTAAATAGGTCGGCCATGCTGGGCAGTAGCAAGCCAACGATGCGTGGCTAGGCACGCATGCACTGGAGTGGCAAGCAGCAGCGCTGAAGCATGCATGCGGGCGCGGCGGCGGAGGCAAGGCCACGGCAGGTCAGTGCGGGGGGAAACCGGGCACGGGCAAGTGCGTCAGCGATTGGCGGTGGCACAGGCGCGAGTGCGCGACCAGGAGGCACCAGGAGGCGAGCGGCGAACGTGCGCGAGCCGTAGTGAGGCAGTAAGCAGCAGTAGCATGTGCAGCAGAAGCGGGACGGATACGCGCGTGCCGGTGGTCGGGCTGTCCGCGAGCTCGGCCGGAGCTCGCACGGCTGGAACAGTAGGGGCGCGGCGACGCATAGGTGAGTGTGCGTGAGGCCACGGCAGGGCGAGCAGAGTTAGGGGTGCGGGCGCGAGCAGAGTCAGGGCGTTAACTGGATGGAGTGAGCGCGGGTCGGGTGTCGTGGAGATGGCCGAGGCTAGGAGGAGGGGACTGAGCTCACCGGGCGGCTCACGGAGGCCGGTGAAAGATTAGTAGCTGCAGCTGTGACCGGAGGTGAGGAAGGTCGACGGCAAGTTCATGGTGACCGGCGGGGAAGAAGAAGAAGCAGGCGGCTTGGCGGCTGCTCCCCGGCTCGTCGGCTCGGCGTAGTCGACGAATTCATGGACGATGGGGTCCCTGGACGCCTAGGAGAGGGACGACGACGACGGACGCGGCGGTGGTCGACAGTGGTGGCGACAGCAACGCTCGTCGATGGCGCATCTGGAGAGGGAGGTGGAGCAGGAGGGGGAGGATCGTGGAGTGGGTGAGTGGGGAGATGGGATCGAGGGGTCGGGGCGTGGCGCCCTTATCCCCTCCCGGCGCTGTCGGCGAGAGGGTGCGGCGGCGACCAAGCCCCTGTAGCGACCTGGTCGCGTGAATAGGAGAGAGAGGAGGGTTCGGTGAGGGTGGGCCGGCCTGATTGTTTAGTGGGCCAAAGCCCAGGGGTAGGCCGGTTCTTTTTATTTATTTTTTTGTTTCGTTTTGGTTTTCTTTCTTTTTATTACACTCTGTTTATATTATTTTAGTAGGCAAAAACAGCTTTACTAAAACATATGACTGGCTCTATAAATCGATTTACAAAATAACCCACAGCCACAAAAAGTTTCACACATAATAAAAATAGTTTAGCATTTTAAATTAGGAAAGGCATTTAACAATTATTTTTAGTCACTGTTATATTCACAAAAGAGCATTTAAATACTTTACAAAAGTGTTGGATCACCACCATAATTAGTTATGTAATATTTCCCACACTTTGAACATTTTATTTTGCATGGTCGGGAAATTTGAATTTTAAGCTTTAATTTGAATTTGAGTTTGAACTAAGAGTTGGATCAAACGAGGATTAGCAACAGTAATGTGATGACATGGCACCATTAACGGGGGATTACTGTAGCTTAATGATCCGGGCGTCACAATTCTCCTCCACTACAAGAAATCTCGTCCCGAGATTTAACAGGGGAAGGGAGGGGGACGGGATTGGATTACGAAAATCTAACGAGTGTCCTCAATCTTGGTTGCTCTTTTTGAAGAGGTCGATCCATTACGTTTATGTCTTCATCTCTCTGCTTCAGGTCATTATGGTGAAGTCGTCCTTTTCTTCGGGCACTCCAACGTACTTACGAATAGGTAAGGGGCAGCTTAGCTACGACAGAATGTTTATGAGGGAAACCATCTGGGTTTAACCTATGAATGAGCATAAGATTATCTCTCGAGTTGAACATATAAAATACATCGAGAGTAAGGTACGAAGGTACCATAAGAGGTTCCAAGAGGATAGTTGGTTGCTCGAAGTCTGAACCAGAGTGAGACAGGGGCTCGGAGCAGCGAGAGTAAGTATTGCGTCTAACACCAGAATAGAGCACTAGGAAGGTGGCCCATGAATTAAATACTAAGCCAAGCATGGGGAATAAACATTAGAAACAGGGTTGTACAGGAGAGTCAGGTTTCGATCCTGCGGAATTGTGGGTTATGGGCCCACCATGTGGGTTAAAAGTAAGAAGGGCGGAGACATCTTGCGTGATCTTGCAAGCAAGGTATGTCAGAGGTTGGCATGTCGATTATGTTGGCAACAATGTAGGTACCAAGGGCGAGGGACGAAGAGAACCATTTTCCTGCTCGTTGAACGAGGCGGACCAATAGGCAAAGTTCTCGTCCATCGGTGGTTACCGGAATGTCATCAACAATAGTAACAGGTTCTTACTAACAAAGTTGTACACCGAGGTGCTTACAAAAGCAGTGGCTTATTACTGCTTAGATCATATAAACCTCAAGAAGGTTAAACAAAACAATGGAAAGAAAAATGTGATTATCAGATTAAACAAAACAACGGAAAGGAAAATGTGTTTAAACACATATATCAGGAGTATAACCTTCCCAAGGACAAACAGAGCATGATATCCATGTTAGGATATAATGTAGAAAACTCTTTAGGTAGGGGAGAGAAATTTCATGATATTACCCATACAATGGTGTTTGGATAAATGAGCGAGAAACATTTAGCATTGGGCTTCAAATGTTCTTTGTGGAAAATTGGAGTACCACAGACATGCTTCGAAATAGCGTTGGCGTGGTATTCAAGTAAAGGTCAGACTTAGGATGCACAAAGGATTCATCAGGAACAACTTATAGAATAAGTCTTATGATTTCCTCAGGGAAGAATCGCTAAGCTTGCTAAAACGGGAACTGTAACAATAGGTCCTCTGGCCAGGGGTGATAGGCATGACCTCACCTTACCGGTATATAAGGACCAATGTTATAACTCTTGGAAATAAGTCCCAACCATCATATCTGACCGAGATTCAGATCTGATTGGTGTCAGGATAACTCAGACTCAGGATGCCTAAGAAGAAAGGTGCAACACAAATTGCCGAGATGACATTGTAAGATTCTCGGGAATTGAACTATGGAAGCGAGTTCCGAAACAAGAGTTCATCATTAAATCAAGGAGATAATGAGGAGGTGGCTGATGAACTCAGCGACAATTCAATGAGTTTTCCAAAAGATGGATTTCCACAATTATGTGAATAAGGAGATAACATTAGTCAAATCAAATGACTTAATGATGTATGCTGGAGGGAACCATACACAATTAAACATTGGTTGAAAGGTGCACCCGAAATATGGGTTGGGTTGCACGACCAACGTCGGAATGGCGATTGGGCAACCAACACACCAAATTGGAATCATTGTCCAATAACTCTGAAGCAATAGGGTTGCTAGAGATATTAGATTTGCACAACGGAGTTCTCTCAACACGGGGACCAAGTAAAGAATGGTGATGGCGAGAAGCATCACTGTATCACGAATTCTTAAGAGGTGGTGAAATTCTCACAACATTGATGACATAATAGATGGTAATGTTCCAAGGTAAAGAAAACCAATTGTTGGATAGCAAGGAACTGAAGGTATAACACCAAACACGAACAAGCTTGTGTTGGTGGGAAGGCAATAAATGGTCGATGATAACACAAATCATCGAGGGCAAGGATGGTATTTCTCATCATGAATTCGATTGGTATCCTGGAAAGAGTTAAAATTATGATGATGATCACAACAAATTTTGTCGAGAGGCTCAATGAGGATGCAATCGCTTGGCGATGACATCAAGCCAAGGGAATGGTGAAGCAAAAGGTTATTATAACCATAGATAAGATGCCATCTCAAAATTCAGAGTTGTCTCTCAAGACAACCAATATGATGGTGAAAGTTCGATGTAAGCTTGGAGCACTGTCAGGATTGTGTCTCGAGGATGAAGGACATAGGTAGAATGGTCAAGCAGTCAGCCTGACGATGATGATGTGGTCAATCAGCTGGGAATGACACGATCGAGTACAAACTCATATGCATTGAAGATTACTAAGAGTTGTTGAATCGCAGTGCGGACTCGATTCAGTTATCGATGTCTTTGAGTGTTAAATTACTCAGAGCTCATGAAAAATTGGAATCAATGAGAATGTAGCACTTGATGAAGAACTCATAAGAGGTTATGCAGTTCCGTGATAATCTTGAGATACCAGGGGGTAATACTCGACGACAAATCAAAGTAGAGGTTGGTCTGGGGTATTACTCTGCAGAAGACAAGTGCTTAAACTTGCACGAGAAATTGTATTTAAAGAAGAACATGGTCGGAACCACGATTGCAAAAGGCCAGATCCCAGATATAAGATGAACTTATACCAAAGGAATAATTAATTAAGAGAAGCTTTAATGATAAGATCTACATCGTGTCCATGGGCATGAACGCAAGGTTCAAGGTCGACTCCCACTTCTTCAATGCATAACTTTTCATTCACCTCTCGTATTTCAAAAATGACATTACTTGTTGAAAGTTTTTACCTGGTACAATACCATATAAGTATGACCCGTAAAATCTTTTGGGTTCACACAGTTTTAGAGCAGGTATAGGTTCAACCCATAGGGGCATCTTAGGAACATATACCACAAGCTTCAATCGTAAATACCACCAGCTCGGAAACAAAGCATGGTTGAGGAAACAGAGGATACAATTTACTAAAGGCCTTATGTATCCAAGGAAAAGGCTCACAGGCTTATTGAATATGAAGGACGTTGTTGGATAAAATCCAACAAATGATCTGGTGGTCCTCAAGGGATCTGGTGTGAGCATCGGTACTCAACCAGAGGGAGAAACAATGCAAGGAGATCAGACTTTAGAAACAACTGACTAATTCAAGGCTCAAATGCAAAGGAATTATCAATTCCAAGACAAGGGATCAGAAGCAATGCTCTGATCAGGGATGGATAGGTTGAATAGCCTTAAGGGTACGATCGATGGTCAATTGATTGGTCGAGATCCAGCTCATGTTTAAACTGGCGTCTGAGCCGGAAGGATGAATTCTAGGATCCGACTGATGATTGCGTGCATTCGCACTCATGTTGAATCAATAGGATCAAAATGACGGTCGCAAAGAATGCCAATAAGATTACTATACTTATGGGATTAACCATAACGCAAGCAAGCAAAGAATTTCAAGAGCAAAAGCTACTGAGGATTTTCGGAAGATTGAATAGTATTTCGATGCCCATTGTGAAACACATGAACAACTGGGGGATGAGCGGATACTCGATAAGTGCGAGAATTATCTGTAGGGGTATTCAGGTGACAAAGAACAACAAGGCAGTAAGCCCAAAGGATTATCGAAACAACGGCGAGTATTACGGGGTATCTTGTAATAACAAGACCCAATGGGAATAAAAGTAAGAACGACAGGTGTAAGTATTTATCCATAGAGATTTTTCGATGGTAGGGAATTGCAAAAGCAACAGGCACAAGGTCTCAAAAAAATATCGGAGAGTATTGTCAGAATCTTCTGTTGAAGCAGTCGATCATCCGTAATGAAAGGGTTCTCCGGCAGGAAGTGGTAACGAGAACCTAGAGTTAGATTTTAGCAAAATCATTTAACCCGAATAGAAGAGAGATCAGAGTCCCAGAGTAAGGATCGAGGAGTAAAAGATCCTAATACCACCCAAATGGCGACGTGGGCCCGTAAGCCGCACAGCCATGTTAGTAAAAGTTTTGTGATGTCTAGACTCGACTTCGGCCAAGGAGTGTGGAAGGGGGTTTCCTACAGGCAGTCGGCTCTGATACCAACTTGTGACGCCCCCGATTTAATCGTACACTAATCATACACGCAAACGTGTACGATCAAGATCAGGGACTCACGGGAAGATATCACAACACAACTCTACAAATAAAATAAGTCATACAAGCATCATATTACAAGCCAGGGGCCTCGAAGGCTCGAATACAAGAGCTCGATCATAGACGAGTCAGCGGAAGCAACAGTATCTGAGTACAGACATAAGTTAAACAAGTTTGCCTTAAGAAGGCTAGCACAAACTGGGATACAGATCGAAAGAGGCGCAGGCCTCCTGCCTGGGATCCTCCTAACTACTCCTGGTCGTCGTCAGCGGGCATCACGTAGTAGTAGGCACCTCCGGTGTAGGGGTCGTCGTCGACGGTGGCGTCTGGCTCCTGGGCTCCAACATCTGGTTGCGAAAACCAGAAAGAAAGGAAAGGGGGAAAAGGAGGGAGAAAGCAACCGTGAGTACTCATCCAAAGTACTCGCAAGCAAGGAGCTACACTACATATGCATGGGTATCAAATGGAGTAAGGGTATCATATGTGGACTGAACTGCAGAAAGCCAGAATAAGAGGGGGATAACTAATCCTTTCGAAGACTACGCTTCTGGCAGCCTCCGTCTTGCAACATGTAGAAGAGAGTAGACTGAAGTCCTCCAAGTAGCATCGCATAGCATAATCCTAACCGATGATCCTCTCCTCGTCGCCCTGTTAGAGAGCGATCACCGGGTTATATCTGGCACTTGGAAGGGTGTGTTTTATTAAGTATCCGGTTCTAGTTGTCATAAGGTCAAGGTACAACTCCGGGTCGTCCTTTTACCGAGGGACACGGCTATTCGAATAGATAAACTTCCCTGCAGGGGTGCACCACATACCCCAACACGCTCGATCCCATTTGGCCGGACACACTTTCCTGGGTCATGCCCGGCCTCGGAAGATCAACACGTCGTAGCCCCACCTAGACCAACAGAGAGGTCAGCACGCCGGTCTAAACCTAAGCGCCCAGGGGTCATGGCCCATCGCCCTTAGCACACCTGCACGTTGCGAGGGCGGCCGGAAGCAGACCTAGCCTAGTGGCGTTCCAGTCCAATCCAGCGCGCGCCGCTCCGTCGCTGACGTCAAGAAGGCTTCGGCTGATACCACGACGCCGGGATACCCATAACTACTCCCGCGTAGATGGTTAGTGCGTATAAGCCAGATGGCCAGACTCAGATCAAATACCCAGATCTCGTTAAACATGTTAAGTATCTGCGAACGCCGACCAGGGCCAGGCCCACCTCTCTCCTAGGTGGTCCCAACCTGCCCTGTCGCTCCGCCTCAAAGTAACAGTCGGGGGCCGTCGGGAACCCAGGCCCACCACTACCTGGATGGAGCCACCTGCCCCTTCAGCCCCCATCTCCAAACAGTATCACCGCTAATGTAACAGTGTAAAGTATATAGTATATGCCCGTGATCACCTCCCGAAGTGATCACGACCCATCAGTATAGCATGGCAAACGGACAAGAGTGTAGGGCCACTGATGGAACACTAGCATCCGATACTAAGCAGTAGGATAGCAGGTAATGGTAACAACAGTAGTAGCAAGGACAGGCTATGCATCTGGATAGAAATAACAGAAAGCAGTAACATGCTACACTACTCTAATGCAAGCAGTATAGAGAAGAGTAGGCGATATCTGGTGATCAAAGGGGGGGCTTGCCTGGTTGCTCTGGCAAGAGAGAGTGGTCGTCAACACCGTAGTCGTATTGGGTAGCAGCGGCGTCGGTCTCGGTGTCTAGCGAGAGAAGAGGGGGAAGAAACAATAAATATAATGCAAACAAATGCATGACGATGCATGACATGACAAAGCGTGATGCTAGGTGAGCCCTAACGCGGTACGAGGTGGTACCGGTGAAGGGGGAACATCCGGGAAATTATCCCCAGTGTTTCGCGTTTTCGGGCAGAGGAGCCGGAGGGGGAAGTTACGTGTTCACCATGCTAGGGATGCGTGGCAGACGAACGGGCCGCGTATCCGGATTCGTCTCATCGTTCTGAGCAACTTTCATGTATAAAGTTTTTGCATCGGAGTTACGGTTAATTTTTATAATTTTCCAAAGTTTTATCAATATTCTAGAATTTTGTGTTTAATTTAAATCCGAATTGACCAAGTCAATGTAACTAGTCAAAAGGAGAGGTGGTGGCCCATATGACACTGATTTAATAATTTCCAAAATATTTGTCTAATCTATTTAGATGGGACCCACTTGTCATTTGCTAAAAGGGCTAGTTAGCACTAAACTAATCCTAAGCTAAACATAGCCTAATTAACAAGGGCCGGCCATTAGTGGACAAAGTCCAGCCGACCACACACGCACACGACACACACGCATGCTGTACACACAACACGCATACATACACAACACACGCACACACAGTGGTAGGGGTTAATTCTGTTCTCTGTTTAGAAAAGATAGCATTTTGTGATTTTTATAGGAATTAATCCATGCATCAAATTGATTTTGTCCAATGGAAACATCTGAGCTTTGACAAGTATACTACCTACAAATATTATTCTTACTCTGGTTAACAGTTATTTAACCGATGTTTAGGGGCTGTCTAGGGGGTTACTTGGTGTGAAATTAGAAAAGCTAGCTAGTAACTACAGTAGCTACAAGTACAGTAAGCAGCGGCAGTGGTTGTATTTAGGGATTTATTTAGACTGTTAATTACATGGGACCCGTATGTGATTTGTACATAGGCTAAGCTAGCCACTAATTGATCCCTAAACTAATCTAGCTCTAATCTAAATAGGTCGGCCATGCTGGGCAGTAGCAAGCCAACGATGCATGGCTAGGCACGCATGCACTGGAGTGGCAAGCAGCAGCGCTGAAGCATGCATGCGGGCGCGGCCGGCGGAGGCAAGGCCACGGCAGGTCAGTGCGGGGGGAAACCGGGCACGGGCAAGTGCGTCAGCGATTGGCGGTGGCACAGGCGCGAGTGCGCGACCAGGAGGCACCAGGAGGCGAGCGGCGAACGTGCGCGAGCCGTAGTGAGGCAGTAAGCAGCAGTAGCATGTGCAGCAGAAGCGGGACGGATACGCGCGTGCCGGTGGTCGGGCTGTCCACGAGCTCGGCCGGAGCTCGCACGGCTGGAACAGTAGGGGCGCGGCGACGCATAGGTGAGTGTGCGTGAGGCCACGGCAGGGCGAGCAGAGTTAGGGGTGCGGGCGCGAGCAGAGTCAGGGCGTTAACTGGATGGAGTGAGCGCGGGTCGGGTGCCGTGGAGATGGCCGAGGCTAGGAGGAGGGGACTGAGCTCACCGGGCGGCTCACGGAGGCCGGTGAAAGATTAGTAGCTGCAGCTGTGGCCGGAGGTGAGGAAGGTCGACGGCAAGTTCATGGTGACCGGCGGGGAAGAAGAAGAAGCAGGCGGCTTGGCGGCTGCTCCCCGGCTCGTCGGCTCGGCGTAGTCGACGAATTCATGGACGATGGGGTCCCTGGACGCCTAGGAGAGGGACGACGACGACGGACGCGGCGGTGGTCGACAGTGGTGGCGACAGCAACGCTCGTCGATGGCGCATCTGGAGAGGGAGGTGGAGCAGGAGGGGGAGGATCGTGGAGTGGGTGAGTGGGGAGATGGGATCGAGGGGTCGGGGCGTGGCGCCCTTATCCCCTCCCGGCGCTGTCGGCGAGAGGGTGCGGCGGCGACCAAGCCCCTGTAGCGACCTGGTCGCGTGAATAGGAGAGAGAGGAGGGTTCGGTGAGGGTGGGCCGGCCTGATTGTTTAGTGGGCCAAAGCCCAGGGGTAGGCCGGTTCTTTTTATTTATTTTTTTGTTTCGTTTTGGTTTTCTTTCTTTTTATTACACTCTGTTTATATTATTTTAGTAGGCAAAAACAGCTTTACTAAAACATATGACTGGCTCTATAAATCGATTTACAAAATAACCCACAGCCACAAAAAGTTTCACACATAATAAAAATAGTTTAGCATTTTAAATTAGGAAAGGCATTTAACAATTATTTTTAGTCACTGTTATATTCACAAAAGAGCATTTAAATACTTTACAAAAGTGTTGGATCACCACCATAATTAGTTATGTAATATTTCCCACACTTTGAACATTTTATTTTGCATGGTCGGGAAATTTGAATTTTAAGCTTTAATTTGAATTTGAGTTTGAACTAAGAGTTGGATCAAACGAGGATTAGCAACAGTAATGTGATGACATGGCACCATTAACGGGGGATTACTGTAGCTTAATGATCCGGGCGTCACATCCGCACGCTTAACGTTACGATGACAGTTATTATGAGTTTATGCATTTTGATGTACCGAAGGTTGTTCGGAGTCCCGGATGAGATCACGGACATGACGAGGAGTCTCGAAATGGTCGAGACGTAAAGATTGATATATTGGAAGCCTATGTTTGGACATAGGAAGTGTTCCGGCTGAAATCGGGATTTTACCGAAATACCGGGAGGGTTACCGGAACCCCCCGGGAGACTAATGGGCCTATTGGGCTTTAGTGGAAAAGAGAAAAAGGGAAGCCCACAAGCTGGCCGGCGCCCCCCCTTCTCTCTCCTTTTCCCCCGGGAGTCCTAATAGGATTAGGATTGGAGGGAGGAGTCCTACTCCCGGTGGGAGTAGGACTCCCCTGCGCCTCCTCTCCCTGGCCGGCCGGCTCCCCCTCCTCCAACCTTTATATACGGGGGCAGGGGGCACCCCAAGGCACACAAGTTGATCCTTGAGATCGTTCCTTAGCCGTGTGCGGTGCCCCCTGCCACCAAATTCCACCTCGATCGTACCGTTGTAGTGCTTAGGCGAAGCCCTGCGTCGGTAGTACATCAAGATCGTCATCACGCCGTCGTGCTGACGGAACTCTTCCTCGACGCTTTGCTGGATCGGAGCCCGAGGAACGTCATCGAGCTGTACGTGTGCTAAGAACTCGGAGGTGCCGGAGTAACGGTGCTTGGATCGGTCGGATCGGGAAGAAGACGTACGACTACTTCCTCTACGTTGTGTGATCGCTTCCGCAGTCGGTCTGCGTTGGTATGTAGACAACACTCTCCCCTCTCGTTGCTATGCATCACCATGATCTTGCGTGTGCGTAGGAAAATTTTCGAAATTACTGCGTTCCCCAACATATTTGAGTACCTTTGAGCCTTTTGCCATGAAGCAATAGGTGGGAGCATAGTCCTCATCGCTGTCATTAGTAGTGTTGGAGAGGTCCTTTTCTTCAAAGTTGAAGATGGACTTGCTGACGAATGTGGTAGCAAGGGCTAGGCTTGCCACACCAGAGTCTGACTCCTCAGATTTCTCCTCTTCCTCATTTTCCTCAGATTCAGCCTCAGAGTCCATTTCCTTGCCAATGAATGTCCGAGCCTTCTTGGAGCTGCTCTTCTTGTGAGATGAGGACCTTGAAGGTTTTGATGATGAGGACTTTGAAGATTTCTTCTTCTTCTTTGAATCATCAGAACTGTAATCCTTGTACTTCTTCTTCTTTGATCCATTTTCCCACTAAGGACAATCTTGAATGTAGTGTCCAGGCTTCTTGCATTTGTGGCAGAGTCTCTTCTTGTAATCATGGGATGAGGAATCTGTTTTCAAGTCACCACCTCTTGAGGATTTACCAAAGCGACCACGTCTTGAGAACTTTTGGAACTTCCTCACGAGCATAGCTAGCTCCTGGCTCAGTTCTTCAGGGTCACCAAGGCTGCTGTCAGAAT
The DNA here is from genome assembly GCA_034509565.1 of Triticum monococcum. Classification (NCBI taxonomy): domain Eukaryota; kingdom Viridiplantae; phylum Streptophyta; class Magnoliopsida; order Poales; family Poaceae; genus Triticum; species Triticum monococcum. The sequence goes on along the minus strand of CM067843.1, from coordinate 742,720,870 downwards.
CTTCACCTTTAAATCCAGACACTGCCTTGGCCTTCAGAGCCCATGATCTACCATAGCTTGGTCCATAGAGATCTCTCTTCTTAGCAAGCTGGAACTCACGAGTGTTTAGTCTCTCGGGGATATCGGCGGGATCAAGTGACTTATAGTCTCCACGTTCTTGTATCATCAATGCCAAGGTATCAAATGAGGAATCAAGCGATCTCAGCAGTTTCTTCACCACTTCATGGTCGGTGATATCAGTGGCACCAAGTGCTTGAAGCTCATTTGAGATGTCAGTGAGGCGATCGAATGTTTGCTAAACATTTTCATTGTCGAGTCTTTTCAAGCGGTTGAAGAGATTTCGAAGAACGTCAACTCGAGAGTCACGCTGTGTTGAGACTCCCTCATTGACATTGGACAGCCTGTCCCAGATAAGCTTAGCTATCTCCAAAGCACTCACTCTGCCATACTGCCCTTTGCTCAGATGGCCACATATGGTATTCTTCGCTTGAGAGTCGAGTTGCTTAAATCTCTTCACATCAGCAGCGTTGATGGTGGGAGTGACAGAGGGAACACCATTCTCCACAACGTACCAGAGATCGTTATCAATTGCCTCAAGATGCATGCGCATCTTATTCTTCCAGTAGGGGTAGTCCATCCCATCGAAGGTAGGACACCCAGCAGAAACCTTGATCATACATGCGGTGGACATAACTAAAACTCCAGGTGGTTAAACCAAAATCACACAGAACAAGGGAGTACCTTGCTCTGATACCAATTGAAAGTGCGTTATATCGACTAGAGGGAGGTGAATAGGCGATTTTTATGAATTCTTCACTAAGGAATTTCAGGGTGAGGAAATTCCATGGTGAAGAACTACTTGCAGCGGAATAAGTACTTAGAAGTAAACATAACAGAGCATGAGCATGGTCTTCATGAAGAAATGAAAACAAACACATAGTACAGAAAGCGTAAACACAGGATAACAAAACGAAGACAAACAGACTAAAGAAATTGAACTAAGGAAATTGAGAAAGTCTTCAGTCAAAGTCTTCAAACAGATATGAACAAGCACACAGCACAGAAATGAGGAAATGAAAGGGTTGAGGAAATGGAACCAGGTAGCTTGGTGAAGACAATGATTTGGTAGACCAGTTCCAACTGCTGTGATAGTTGTACGTCTGGTTAGGGTGGCTAGGTATTTAAATCTAAGGACACACAGTCCCGGACACCCACTCCTGAACATGCAGCTCAGGACACTCAGTCCTCACCGTATTCCCCCTTGAGCTAAGGCCACATAGAGCTCGCCCAATTACTCGTGGTAAGTCTTTAGGTGACTTCCAAACCTTCATAGACTCGGCCACTCGGCGACCCACAATTTCCTCTTGGATGCTCTAGACCATGACGCCTAACTGTCTGGAAGATGCACAGTCTTCAAAGGTAACAAGCGTCGGATCCACGCAGGATCAATCTCTTCAGTGATGCTCAATCACTTTGGGTTTGTAGGTGTTTGGGTTTGGGTTTTTCCTCACTTGATGATTTTTACTCAAAGTCCTCGGAGGATGGGATGCTCTCAAATGACAAGTGTCAGTTTCTCTCAGAGCAGCCAACCAGCTAGTGGTTGTAGGGGGCGGCTATTTATAGCCTAGGGAGCAGCCCGACATGATAATACATAAATGCCCTTTAATGATATGACCGTTAAGTGGGTAGATATTTTGGGACAGCTGGCGCATAGCACAGCAACGGTCGGAATTTTGAGTATCCAATTCCTCAGGCCTATCATGTTCCTCACTATGTAGGCAATCCGCACTGGCGAATTCCTAACTCCTCAATCAGAACAAATTCCTCAGAGACTAGAAGAACTTCGTCTCTGTCACTGAAGAAATTGACTGAGCTGTATGAGATTTCCAATGGCTTCACTCGAAGGGATTGGTAGGTGTAGGATTTGAGTTGAGCGTCAATTGGAAATTTTTCCTTAGTATTTCCTCGACCCTCTTTAACAGTATAGTGTTTCCTATGACTCAAGAAAGAGAAAAAGAAACTACGAAAACAAAAGTCTTCATGCTTCATGTTCCTCAAATGAATACCAAGTCTTCAGGATCACACCAATTTTTTCACTTTCAAAGTCTTCAGAAAGTCCAAAGTCTTTAGTCGAAGAACTTCATTTTTAGGGGTCGACTTTCACTCTAAATATCAAACTCCTTATAGACTTATAGACCTGTGTACACTCACAAACGCATCAGTCCCTTAACCTATAAGTCTTCAATACACCAAAATCACTAAGGGGGACTAGATGCACTTACAAAGGAGCGTCCGACTTTAACTTAATAAAGCCCATGAACAGGCAACATCCAACAAACAAGACAGTCTTAAACAAAAGGAAAGGAAATGCATCCAAAGCCTTTGTTTGAACATGCAACCGGCCTAGGCCTGAGAATGATAAGGCAAAAGTCTAAACATGCCAACACCGGCAGGAGCAGAAATGATCCTCAACATCTAGTGACGGGCAGCAATCTGGATCAGTCGAATCCGCTCCATCGCCTCCTACATCCGCTCAGCGTCCGCCATTTTCCCAACGGCATCCAAGTCTGGAGGAACAAATGTCATTTGAAAATAATGTCAGCGGGGTGATAAGGGAATTTGTGCTCTATTGTGATTTTGTTTCTAGTAGTCCATAGAGCCCATAAAAGCGCCCCTATGCATCTCCAAAGCACTCGACCGAACCCACCCCTATGGGCCAATAGTATATCGCGGAGGTTTCTACCCGAGTGGGGATTCCAGTTTTGATCAAAGGCTCACCGGACCGCACTCCAAGCGAAGCGAGCAAGATGGCAATTGAAGAAGATGTGGTTTGCATCCTTGTGCGCACCACACATCACACAATTGCTATCGGGACGACCCATTTTGTTTCGCTATGTTGTTAGAGGACGGGAGGTGGTCATGGAACATTTGCCAAAGGAAAACTTTAATTTTGAGGGGGGTTGACACTTTCCATAGCCCCCTAGCTATGTCTAGTGTATGACCCTCCGTCAACTTATAGTAAAGAGACTTGACCGTGAATTTCCGGGAGCTCGTGAGGGACCAAGAGACCGTATCAGCCTTGGGTCGCAACACCACTACAACAAGAGCGTTATGTAACTCGTCCCAACCAGCCTGTTCGGCGTCTCAAAGGGGGCTTTTGAAAGTAATGGCTGGCAGGTGGGTTCTAAGCTCATCGGTAACGAGGATTTCGATGTTAGTAGCAAGTTGGTATATGGAGGAGTGGCTACGCCACAATGGCTCCTGAACGAACTAGTGGTCTAACCAAAATCGCGTGGATTTTCTGTCGTTAACGCTAAGCTTAGCTCCTAGCGCAAAGGCCGGTTTGACAGCCTAGATCCCATTCCAGAATTTCGCCCCTTTAGCCTTGGAGGTAAGGAAATTCCCGTCGGGGAAGTATTTCGCTCAGAATTTCCGCCTAGAGCCCCTGCTCATTTTGGGCGAGTTTCCAGAGCCACTTGGAGAGAAGGGCAACGCTCATAAGTTTGGAATTGAGGATCCCTAGGCCACCAAATTTCTTTGGCCGGCATAGGGCTTCCCACTTAATTAAGTGCTACTTCTTTTTGGACCCAGTTCCTTCCCAAAAAAACTTGGATCGGGGGGTGTCGAGCTTGGCGTGAACACCGTCTGCTAGGAGGAACATGCCCATTGTAAACATGGGCAAAGAGGAGAGACTAGTATTCGTTAGAATGAGCCTAGCTGCCGAAGACATGAACCGGCCTCGCCATGGACTGACCCGGTTCGCCACCTTGCCGTATAGGTTTTCCCATTCTCGGATAGATATGTGCTTGTCATAGATGGGGAGGCCCAAGTACTTAGACGGAAAGCTCCCAAGCTTACAGTTCAGTAGGTTGGCAACGCGCAATGAGAGAGGTGCGGCCATCCCAATGACTATCACCTCACTCTTGAGAAAAATTATCTTGAGGCCGGATACAATCTCGAAAGCACGGAGGATGAGCTTAATCGAGGCAATACTGTGATCTTTCGGCTCGAAGAGCAGCATGGTATCATCCGTGTATTGAAGGTGAGAGACCCCTCCTGGAATAAGGTGGGGGACGACACCGCGGATGTGGCCGGCATCCTTCGCCTTAGTGATCATGGCCGAGAGGGCGTCCGCAACAAAGTTGAAAATAAGAGGGGAGGAAGGGTCACCCTACCTAAGCCCTCGTTTTTTTTCGGGGGAAAGCCCTCGTTTGTTGCGGAAGAAGTTCCCAACTTCTTCGTTTATAGACATCGTCCTAATTTTTTTATCAATATATAATCATCACACATTCTTTTTTCGATAAAGGGCGCTTTTATTATCTCAAAATGTAGCATCAAAGTGATACAAAGCATTAAGAGTATGATGTTTCTTTGCCGCCATTAGGCCGGCCCAAAAGTGTGAGTCTTCAGGTTTCCAATATACCTGAGACATTGCCTTTTGGCCTATATACTTATTGCGCATCATGGTTTGCCAAACACCATCCTCAGTAAGAAGTTTGAACAACCATTTACTAAGTAGGGCCTCATTCTTGACCTGCAGGTCATGAATACCGAGGCCGCCCTGCTGTTTCGGCCTACAAACCACACTCTATTTGGCCAACCTATATTTTTTTCTTTTCACCATCTCCTTGCCAAAAGATCGTGGACCTAAAATAATCCAATATTTGCAAGACCCCTTTTGGAAGCGGGAAGAACGAAAGCATATAGAGAACCATATTTGTGAGGACAGAGTTTATTGAAATCAATCGTCCTTCAACCGAGACCAACTTGCCTTTCCAGCTGCTCAAGCGTTTCTCTAGTCGCTCCTCTACATGCTTCCACTCCGCAATGGTGAGACGTCGATAATGAATTGGTATTCCCAAATATTTAATTGGGAATTGTCCATGTGCACAACCAAAATGGTCATCACACATTCTTATATTCACACCATGGCTTGAAGGACTAAACATTGGCGTCAAGTGCAATGCACGAAGACACGCATCGCAAAATGAAATCACGATGTTGTATGAAAAAAATCAAAAAGATTTCAAAATAGACATTCATTCCAATGTCCAAATTTTCAGCCAAGAAATTTGGAAGACAATCTTAAATACTCCTACAAATCACAGGAGAAGCACGCTAAACTGAGAATTACAGTTGACCCTTTCTGCTGCGACTAAACCAGACCCAAATGACCGCCGGCTCCCGACGGAGGCGGCCCGCCTCCTCAATGGCGCCTATCGCCCTGTCCGTACCCACCCCCAACGCCTCCCCGGCGCCGCGGCGCCTCCGCCGTCCAGCCATCGCTGCCGCCGGCGCCGCGCTCGCGGCGCTCCTCCTCCTCGCCGCGGCCGCCGCCGTCTGGCGCCCGGACTACCTCCGCGCCGCGCTCCTCCGCCGCCCTGCGCCCGCCGTCGCTAGGTTCTACTCCTTCGACCTGGTCCGCGAGTACCCCCACGACCCCGAGGCCTTCACCCAGGCACGCATCCCTCCTGATCTCATTCGCTCCTCTCCTCTCCCATGGGGAATTTTTTCCTCAGATTGCGTGTTTTTCGTTCTTTGGCAGGGTCTCCTGTACGCGGGAAACGACACTCTCTTCGAGTCCACTGGCCTCTATCACCAGGTAATGTAATGCAATGCAATGTGGAAATCTTCTCGTGGATTACAGTGATGCAAATGTGATATGCTAAGGAATACTACGTCCGTGGTTTTTCCACAATAAACTACATCTAGTTTCACTTGAATTATGAACCTTGGTATTCATGCCTCCCTAGTGGAAACAAGCAGACTGGCTATCACTATATGAGCTGTTGAGGATCTGTTGCCTGAGCTTGCAAGTTGCATTTGTTTCGTTTTTGCTTGCTTTCTGTCAAGCGGTTTTTCTGAAGGACTAAATGCTTCTAATTTTGTTTCTGAACAGTCGTCGGTCCGAAAGGTTGATCTTCAAACTGGCAAAGTATGTTAAATATGGCACTCTCCTTATTTAACATTGCGCGGCAATGGTTCACCTACCCTACACTAAATCACTAGTTACTGCTTTGTCATTTATCAGGTTTTAGATCAGCACCAAATGGATGGACATATGTTTGGAGAAGGCTTAACACTTCTCGACGACAGGTAGATGAACCTCGACTATGCCCGACATGAGAATTGCTTTCTTGAACATGATGGCTCTATTTGCTTCTGCGGTCCTGTTAAATCTCATTCATTTGCTTTAATATTATCTTTTGTAGATTGTTTCAAGTTACTTGGTTGAAGAATGATGGATTCATATACGACCGACATAACTTTAGCAAAGTAATGCTGCTGCCCCTGTTTCTATGTTAGTGCATTTACAGATGATTCAGATCTTTTCTGTTTATAGTCTCGGCTAATTATCTCCAAACCCTGACCTATCAATATCTATTTTCATGTGATCTTCTGAAATATGGGTTTACAATCATTCACATCGCATTTTACTGGTCATTTCTCAAGTTTTTCAGTCATTTCTTGTTGACGTCTGAGGTAACAAGTTATTGTGCTCTCTGCTGCAGCGTGAAAGTTTTACCCATAAAATGCGTGACGGGTGGGGGTTGGCTACAGATGGAAAAATCCTATTTGGCAGTGATGGTACTTCAAGGTTGTACCACCTGGATCCAATATCGCTTGAAGGTATATTAAGTTAATCACACACTTGATATTCTGTTAGCTTTCGGACTTAATTTCTTTTGTTTGATGTCTCTGTTGATACAGTAACAAAGACAGTAACTGTGAAATATCAAGACAATGACGTTTCCTATATTAATGAACTGGAATATATAAATGGTGAAGTATGGGCAAATGTCTGGCAGGTTAGAGTTGTTATGCACTACCTTGACCATATTGCTTTCATGTTTTATTATATTGTTCAAGATCTCAAGGACCAGAACATTTTCATTAGTATACCTTAGCGTTGATGTTAAAGTGCTCCCTGGTGTCATTTATGAGGTTTAACTTTAACAATTAACTTTGGGGTGTGACTCAGTTTGTACTGAAGTGTATCCAAGTTTTATCCTGTGTTGTCCTTTGTTACACTTGATACTCTGAAATAGGCAATTGATATTACAATTAACTGGTCTGAATTTTTTATATCTTCTACAAGACATGACTAGCTAACACCATTTGACTTGGCGATTAGGTAACCGAGGTCTTAGCATGACTAGCTAATATCATTTGTGTCTTAGCTGTGTTTTCCATGCAAAGTTTGATCATATTCAAGTATCATATACAATGTGAACTGCCTACCAATTTGCTAGAATGTTGTGAAGTGCACCTCTCAGTATCGAAAGTTATGATGTGTAGACAGATTGCATAGCTAGAGTTTCTCATGAAGATGGCCAAGTGGCGAGCTGGATCTTTCTTCATGAGCTGAGGTATGCTCTGAGTAGAAATCACTGTTGTTGTTCTATGCCTATTTCCTGACCACTGAGTTTCTTCACAAGATTACTCTGTTTGCCTGTAATGTTTGCATTTGAAGTAATAATCGATCCTTGTGTCCTCAATTTTGCAGGCAGCAATTATGGAAATCTGGCAACACGGTGAGCAGTCCCCATATGGTTCATTGGCTAATTGCATTGTTAGACGCACATAATCCAAATCCAGTATCGGGAGTGACATGATACTGAAAACTCTGTTTCATGCTCCAGGATATTGATGTTCTAAATGGTATAGCTTGGGATGAAGAAAATGACAGACTGTTCGGTGAGTCCTTTTGCACTTGCAGTTTCGGTCCCGTGGATCAAGGCCTCTAGGTTTCTTGTCCAATTAACCTTTCGGCTCTACTCGCAGTGACCGGGAAACTGTGGCCAAAGCTTTACGAGATCAAGCTGCGCCAGGTGGATGGGCCGCCGGATGGGTCCGTGGAGAAACTGTGCCCAAGGGCAAGCTTTTATCGCTGACAAGTGTCGACGCCTCGGCGAGGATATGTACATGTATTATGTGCCTCCTGGTCGATTCGAGGCAATTGGTAGTATGAAGATAGGTTTTTTGTTGCTGTGACTTGGTGGTGAACTGGCAGGACCTAGCTGCTCATCAGTTTCATGCTGGAGGCGTGTACTGTAGTTGTATGTATAATCATGCATGATCTCCCATGAGTAGTGTAAAAGATTTGTGTCGTAAAGATGGTTTCGCTGCGAACATACCAAAATACAGTTGGTCAGAGACAAGCTCAAGGAACTAGAAAGAATGTGGAGAGGGCATCCGAAGTGCTCCAACCCATTTTGCAGTTGTTCGTGAACCTGGTAAACAATGAGATCTGTAGACCCTGTGGGAGGTGATGATCATACACAATATGATCATGGAGGATGAGGGTGAAGATGCTGCTGGAGGTCTAGAATTCAAGAACATGGGTGATCCTATCCAACTTCCACATTAGAATCCGGCCACATTTAATCAGTTTGTCCAAATGCATAAACAAATTCTGCATTAAGCAACTCATGAACATATCAAGGAAGATCCGATTGAATATCTCATCGAGTATCTGTGCGGTTAAAGGGGATACCTAGAACATTCGTTTGAGTTTTTTTTTTTTGAGAGGAACTACCACATGTTCATTCAACAAATAACTTACAGGGTGTACACACATGGTCGCTCCATAAGACAAACACATAGACAATTGTCCTAGAGCTTTGCACAAAGGACCCCAAAAAAAAATTTGACCAATGAAGATCCCTGTGCAAATCCAATCCCTTAAGCATCGTCGGACTCCATCATCGCCATGGCAACGCCGGAGATGGACGAGAGCAACCATCACTCCTAAATCTGAAAGAACTCTGATGCAGACCATGCTGCTAGGTGAGTCGAATGAACGGTCTGCCGCATGTGACGGAGCCGGCTATGTGGCTCGTCGACCGCGGATCATCCCCAAGCCCGTCAGATCCCGGCACCGTCTCCTTCATCCACTCAGGTTGGAGAAGAAAGACGCCACCGCAAACCACCATCCACATCACATGCTCCAAAACAGCAACATACCTAGTACTAAACAACGTCCTCTCCGGGAAGAGCGATGAACACCGGCTAGCACAACCAAATGACGTCGTCAGATCTGAAATCCAGCGAGACACGGGTGGAAACCACCATCCACATCAGATCTGAAGCATCACTGGGTGGGGGAGAAGCAGGACCATCTTATTCCGACGCGGCATCGATCTCGCCACCGATGCGACGCCTCCAAGGAAGACTAGGCCTAACCTAACTACACGCCGGAGCGAAATCGCCGGGGTCCCAGGCCCCTCCCGCCACCGGAGCGACGGACGGAGGGGTCAAGGACCCGCAGCCTCGCCTGCGGAAGGAGGCAGAAGTTCGCTTCGCGAAACGCCTGCCTACAATGGTTGGGGAAAGAAGCGAGATGTCATCTACATTTGTGTGAGTTTAATTCAAATTTGAACTATTTTACCTGAAAATTTAATTGGATTGTAATATTTAAATTAGAACTACCTTCACATTGAATATTTTCACTAATCAAAGATTTCATATGCTATTATTTTGAGTATTCCAGACTTAAAAAAAAACAGAGGCGGACATTCAGGGAACATGGTTGGATGGGCGACTCCCGCATCACTGTCCGCGGACTGAACTAGTCCACGGACAAATACATTGCCGGTTTGCCAATTTGGATGGCATTGCCCATTTTGCTAATGCTGGTGGACACTAAGAAACATCTTGCTTTTCCTTTGGTATATCGAATTCTAAAGTTGGTGCTAATTTTGCCACTTGCCACATCGATCCATGGAGAGATGCTTTTTTTTGCGGGTGATGGAGAGATGCTTTTTTTGCGGGTGATGGAGAGATGCTTTTCAGCAATGAATATTGTTAAAAGTAACAAAATAGGTGACCAGTTCATGAGTGATTGCTTGATTTGCTATATGAAGAAAGATATATTTCTACCATTATGAATTATGTTGTAATTGATCAACTTAAGAAGATGAAAGTTCAAGAAGGGAAGTTATCAAATGTCAGTCTCACATTGCTTCATATTTTTACTTAATGATATTTATTTTATGTATTATTTGTTCTGCACCATTGTTGTTAATATAATAATATGTTTCGTTTGTTCATCCTATTCAGTAAGTTACTAATGAAATGTGCTCAGAAGTCATCGTTGTTTACTTTCTTTCGTGAATATGTAAACAAATGGTTTTATGACTTCGCTCAACCAATACTTGGTATGGCAATCTTTTTAATATGATAAAATTTATATGATTGAATCATTGCATATTTTTGCTTTTTGTATTGCTCTTAATTAGATGTAATTTATATCCTTTCACTATACTTTGTGATGTGCTGTAGTGGGCATATGTTGACACAGGTGCCCATTTTTCCTAGCTTTGTCCCTGGATGCAAGAGCATCTAGAAGAAATGGGTTGACGCAAGCTAGAGGAAGCTTGAGAGGCTGACGCAAATCCAATTCACCGATAACTTGTTAATAAGTGTGGAACCAGTTGTCAGATGGACATCAGCACTTGTCAATAAGTGTGGAACCTGGGCACATTGGCTGCAATAATCCGAGACGCGCGGACTCATTGCGGACGTTTTACAGAATCCCCTTCTAAACTAATCTTTCTCCTCCCTGAATTTCAGCTGGGGCGGACCAGTTCCTCCCCTAATCTTGAATCCTATTGGTCCACGTTAATAGACCGTTAAATCCGTAAGTGAATTCCCTGTTGATGTAGCTTGATCCATTGGCTGCGTCGATCCATGTGTGCCCAGTATGTCATTACCAGTACTTCCTCCGTAAAAACGCTCTTATATTTCTTTACCGAAGGAGTAATAAGGTCGTAGCGAACATATATTCATTCATTCCAGGGTCAAAATGGGGGAAGCAGACATGAGATATTCCTCACAAGACGATGCGCATGCGATTCTCTTTATTCATTCATGTAATCTCTGACGAGCAGCTAGCTCTCGGAGATCCATGCACGCACACATACATAGATATATAGATAGATGTACCACCGTGGCACCGTTCAGCTATCATCACACGGAAGCATGCATGTTTTATGCAAGAACAGATCGGCCAGAGCCGAAACATCTAGCAGTGCCAGGTGCAGAAGCAGCGGCGGCCGCGGCGGCCGCCGCACTTGCCGCCGGTGTAGCCCTCGGTCAGGCAGGCGCTCGCGCATTTGTTGGTGTCGAGGCATGCCCAATGGAACTTGTCGCTCGGCCTCTTGCACACCCTCGCCAGAGCCACCTGCACCGATCCCCCCTGCTCCTCTGCACACCCAAAATCAATCAACAAAGCAGATCCGTCGTCATCTCACACAATCTTAGCACTAGTGCAGTAAAGATCAGTCAACAACCATCAACTCCGAGCATATGTACCTGTGGCCGCAAGGAGCAGCAGGACGACCACCAAGACCTTCACGGACAGACGACCCATCGCGGATTCTTGGGGAAGATCAGGAGGATTGTGTGTGTGTGTGGTAGATGAAAACCTTCGAGCTGGATTGTATGATGAATGATGCAGAGGAGAGGGGGGAGGGGGGCTTGTTATATACTCGTCGTAGCAGCACACGGATTTCCTTGCTGCTCCGAATTTCTTTGAGTGTTATTTCTCTTTTGCTTCTAGGCTGATTAAGCAGACAGATTTTTGTAGGGTGATGTAACTGCCGTGTGAAATAGGAAAGGCTTAGCAAAAAAAGAAAATGTGTATGGTAGTGCAACTGACATGTGAAAATAGAAAGGCTAAACAAAGAGATTTTTGTGTGGTAGTGTAACTGACATGTGAAAAAAGAAAGGCTATACAAATATATTTCTGTATGGTAGTGCGACGAGAACATAAATACTGTAGAGTCTACAGCCCCGCGACTCCAACATCCCTTAAATGCCCGAGCGGATGGCCCAGTCAGTGACCGGTAAAAAAAAACCCGACCTAGTCACGCGTTTCAAACGGGCCTCAAAAGACCGGGCTAACCGGTAACCCTCATATCTAGCCCAAATCCAGGGCGGGTATGGGGTGGCCTGGTCCGGCCGCCACGCCGGGCCCGACAGTTCGAACCCATCACAAATTGCACCAAAACCACCCCTCGACCTACCGATTCCATTTGCTACTCTTCTCTGTTCTTCCTCGTCTGCCCCGACCTTCTCGTAGCTCCGCCGTCACTCGCTCCTCCGTTGTTGTTCCGAGCCTCAGTGCCACCAGCATCGGCACTGCAGTCTTCTCATCTATTCTTGCCGCCGCACACGTCATCACCGGCCCATAAGCCGCCGCGGTATGTCCGGCAACTTCCGGGATGCAAATTTCCCTCTATGTGTTCGACACGTTGTCCGATCAGGTACTTTGTGATTTATTCGTAGGAAAACGATGGATTCTGATGCTTCGTCAGAGGAGGAGTATGGACCCACAGAGCTAGATAAAATGATTGGAAATGAGTTCTTCGATTCTTCAGATTCAGACAAAAAAGTGGACATGATCATGCACATGAGCATGCAAGACGAAATAGACCGGCATGTGGAGCATATTCCTTAATCAATGGGTGAGTTATTAATCGAGATAGGGTCTTTTGAGCACGGCTACTCTACAAGGATTACTTTGATCTGGACCCAGCTTTTCGTGATGATACATGGTTTCGTCGCCGTTTTCTCGTATGTGCAAACCATTGTTTTCCACTTTGTGGAGGGAGTGGAGGCACACAATGACTACTTCAAGCTCACTAGGGATTGCGTGATGCAGACAATTTTTTTCTCTGCTAAGCAGAAATGCACGTCTGCGCTGAGGATGCTTGCACTTGGTACTAGCGCCGATGCCGTTGGTGAGATGATCCGGATGGGGAGAGCACATGCCTGAAGGCTATTGTGAGGTTTGCCCGCACCATGGTGCAGGTGTTTGGGGCAGAGTATCTGAGAGAACCAGATGTGCAGGACACAGAAAAGTTGTTGGCTATTGGAGAGGCAAGATGTTAGGTATGCTCGAATCAATTGATTGCATGCATTGACAATGAAAGAACTACTCCAAATATTTGCGTGGAATGTACCAAGGTCATCCCAAAGAGACCACCATCATACTGGAAGCAGCGGCGATTTGGCATGCTTTCTTTGAAATCTCAGGTTTTCACAATGACATCAATGTGCTTCAACGACCTCTCATGTTCATAAGGCTTTGTAATAGGGAATTGCCGTAGTGCAACTACACTGACAACAGCTACGGCTACAACATACGGTACTATCTTGCCGATGACATCTATCCTCGGTGGGCGACATTTGTGAAGACCATATCCGAACCACAAGGCAACAAACAAAAGCCACTTTGCACTAATGCAGGAAGCAGCTAGGAAGGATGTGGACAGGGCATTTGAAGTGCTTCAACCTCGTTGGGGAATTGTTCGTGGAGCTGCAATGATGTGGGTATTAGAAACCTTGTGGCAGCTGATGACATGTTGTGTTATTCTGCACAATATAATTGTCGAGAACGAGGGTGATGGATAGCCCAAACCAATGATTTGAAGCGCGCGTAGAACAATTCCAAATCTCGAAGGACCAAGTTGCAAATCGGCTTATGAAATTTCTGCAGATGCATCAAAATTTTCGAGATTATCGGGTGCACGCGCAGCTATCCAGTGACCTTGTGGAGCATATGTAGACCCATATTGAAAAACAAAAAGCTAATATTTGAGGTGCACTTAATATAAATTTATATAAGAACTATGTATTTTCAATACTAACATTTGTTATTTATGTGTGATAATAACGTGTATGGATTTGTATGCATTAGAGATCCGAATTTATGGTATGTAACTACTAGGCAGGACATATGATAGGCGATTCCACTGCGTCCGCGGGCATGATCAGACACGTCCGCAGACATATATAGAGCCGGATTTACCAAGTCTTTCGGACACCACATAAAAATTATTGTTCGCATTGGCTGCGTGGATGCATGTGTGCCAAGTATGTCAGTACTACTGTACAAGGGTCCGACGAAACACGACATCTCTTTATTCATGTACACTTTGAAGTCGCCTGAAAATATATTTTGGGTCAGTCATTTTTGACGGTTGAGTTCTGCTTTGAGATCAGTGTTTTTGTTTTTGGTCTATTCTTTGAGCAGTTTGTTTTGACCGACCACATATTTGGGCCAGTCAATTTTTTACTGGGCTGAAACCCACTACATGTGCCACCCAGCCATCCCCTCTCCGCTTTTGTGTTTTTAATGTTTTCCTGTTTTTATGTGTTTCTATTTTTTTACTTTATTAGCCGGTTTTTTTATTTTCTTTGTGGGTATTTGTGAGATGTTGGGTTGGTGTAAATATAGAAAAAAATAGTATACAGTATGTCAGAAAATTACAACATTATATGATTGTTGTTTGCATAGTGCAGAAAGTGCAATCTTAGTGCAAAATTGTGTGGAAGTTCGTTTTAATTTTTTTCATTATCTTTCTTCTTAAAGATTAATACTAATGCCACTAATTCATTGTTCCTAATAAATTTTTTGTTATTTTGATATAGTTATTATATTATTATATTTATTATTTAATATAATACCGATGCCACTAAGTTGTTTCTTCTTAGATTTTTTTTTGCAAAAACATCTACTATCATATGCTTATTCTTACATATTTAAAAAATAATATTTTTGTGTTTATATTGTGTGTAAAATTTGTCATCATTTCTTTTAGATTTCTTTCTCATTTTCTTTGTACTTAACAGGTAATACCAATGGCACTAATTCATTCTTCCTTTGAAAACCTCAATATATTTTGTTTTTCTTCAGAATTTATTTATTTTCAAAAGCGTAATACCAAAGCCACTAATTCATTATTTCTTTGAAAACTTCATTTCTTTAATGGTAATACCAATGTCACTAATTTATTCCTTATTATGAAACTTCCATTTGTTTTACAAAAAATCCACTATTATATGCTTATTTTTCCATAATATAAAAGGTGCAATTTATGTGTAAATTGTGTGCAACTTTTGTCTATTTTTTTTCATTTTCTTTCTTCTTAAAGGATAATCCCAATGCCACTAATTCATTCTTCCATACAAAACTTCATGATTTTCATTTTTTTAGTTTTTATTTTATTTTTTCTTTAAGGGTAGTACCAACATCACTAATTCATCCCTTCTTAGCAAAAATTCTTTTTGGTGAAAATTTTACTATTACGTGGTTATTCTTGCAAGCAATGTCATTCATTAATTCCTT
Organism: Triticum monococcum; assembly: GCA_034509565.1. Lineage (NCBI taxonomy): Eukaryota > Viridiplantae > Streptophyta > Magnoliopsida > Poales > Poaceae > Triticum > Triticum monococcum. The sequence goes on along the minus strand of CM067843.1, from coordinate 742,705,734 downwards.
TTATAAACTTCATTATTTTGATTTTATTTTAATTTATACTCCCTCCGTTCCTAAATATTTGTCTTTCTAGAGGTCTCAAATGGACTATCACATACGGATGTATATAGACATATTTTAGAGTGTAGATTCACTCATTTCGCTCCGTATGTAGTCACTTGTTGAAATATCTAGAAAGACAAATATTTAGGAACGGAGGGAATAGTTCATTTACTTTTTCTTTAGGGGTAATACCAATGCCATTAATTCATTCATTCTTACCTGTGAGAAAAAAAATCAGTCCTTCTTAGACTTTTTTGCCAGAATTTCATACTGTATGCTTATAGTTTCATGTTATAAATAGTGCAATTTATTTATTAACTGTGTGCAAAAATTTTCTAATGCCAATGCAACTAACTAATTCCCTTTTCAAAAACTTCATTTTTTTAGCATATTAGTATAGGGGCAATGAGAAGGCCAGAGGTTATGTTACACATATTATTTTTCTTTTTAAATTTGTGTTTGTTTATTTTAAGGTAAATCCACTCCCATGATTCTTTTTTCCTTGCAAAGAAATTTGTTTGCCTTTGTTCAAATTACCATGTCCTATCTGCAGCGATGTGGGAAAAACATTAGTCCGGAGGATACACATGCATGTACAAATAATGTTCATGATAGCTAGCTCTACTGCTATGATCTGTTCGTGCTAGCTCCGGCACACCAGGGCCAACCCAAGCTAGCTAGCTCACGAGCATACAGTCGGAGCTAGCTAGCTAATGCACGCACACGGCACACGGCACGCCACACCCTCACGCACGCACGCACAGGGCACATCACACTTCGTTGCATGAAAAAAAAACTAACAGACCCAAATTTTATTTCCAGTCAACTTACCTCTAACTGGTCCAATTCATGAACGATGATCAAATTTCGTACAGCAGGAAGCGAATGTTCCTCAAAGAAGATGTGATTCTCTTGATTCATTCATGCAATCTCCGACGACCAGCGCTCACAGATCAACGCACGCATACACACATAGACATATATACTCACACGGAATCGTGCATCCAGTATTGACAAAAAGATAGGTACGGAAGAAAATACTACTACACGGTGAATGAATAAATAAATCGAAGAAATGCACTCGCTTTATTAGTAGATAATAGACCTAATAAAATAAATAGATATAGATAGACAGAATAGATAGATATAGAGCTCGAATCAAACTCCCGGTCATGCCGTTTCTAGCTCTGCTGTCTGCAGTGGTCTGAAAATAGCAGCAATGATGATGACGATGACTAATAGGTTGATGGATTTTTTTTTAGAAAGGAGGCGTTTGCCCGGCTTTAGAGAATTCAAGCCTTAAGAGTCCGTTTCCGAAGACTAATAAAATAGGCGGATTCTGGAAGGTTCAATGGTACGTATATGGATATAACATAGTTCGACAAAGCAGGGAACCGATGGATTGATGGATGCAAGAACATCTAAAAGAAATGGTTTGACGCAAGCAAGAGCAAGCTTGAGAGAGGCTGAAGCAAATCGATCGAATTCACGGAGAACCGAACCGAACTGATGGAGGAGTCTTCCTTTCCATCATCTCTTTGGTCATCAATCATCAGATGGACACCACATAAAAATTATTGATCGATGATCTCACAAAGCGGGGAACGGATCTTACTCATAAGATGATGCGATTCCCTTTATTCATTCATGAAATCTCTGACGACTAGCGCTCGCAAATCAACACACGCATACACACATAGATATATAGATCTACTATCGTTCAGCTAATATCACACACAGGGAATCATGCATCCAGTACGCGAGAACAAAGTAGCCAGGGCCATCTAGGCAAGGCATCTAGCAGTCCTTGGTGCAGTGGCAGTGGCGCTGGACGCCGACGCACTTGCCGGCGGTGAAGCCCTCGGTCTGGCAGACGTTCGCGCAGTTGGTGTCGCTGAAGCACGCCCCATGGAACTTGTGGCTATCCGACTCGCAATCCCTCGCCAGAGCCACCTGCACCGATCCCGCCTGCTCCTCTGCACCACCAAAATCAACAAAGCATGCAGATCAGTCGTCATCTCACGCAATTTTAGCAGAAGTAGATCATCAGTTATCTCAAATAATTTTGACGGTAGGCATGCACATAGCATACCCGTGGCGACGAGAAGCAGCAGGAGGACCACGAAGACCTTCGCGGACAGACCCATGGCGGTTCCTTGTGAAGGATGAAGAGGATTGTATGGTAGAATGTGAAAGCCTTGGAGCTGGGTTCTATGGTAGATGGGTGTAGAGGAGAGGGGAGGGGGGCTTGTTATATAGGAGTATTTCCCGTTTGGCAGCGTACATTGCTTCTATTTTCTTGGCATTACTTTTGTGCTGCTTCCAGCCTTCCAGGCTAAGCAAATAGATTTTTGTCAGGTAGTGTAACTGACAATGTGAAAATGGACACGCTAAGCAAACCATTTTTTGTATGATAGTGTAACTGACATGTGAAGATAGAAACACACAATTTTTGTATGGCAGTGTGACAAACTTGTGGAAACACACAATTAAAGGCTGTAAAAGGACACGTGAAAGTGGAAAAGGTGGTCATCTCTTGTCCACATATCAGCCACTGTACGTACTAGACACTCGGTTATGGTTGCAAGATGGATTCAAGTGCCCTGCAAGTTCTCGTGGCAAGGTTTGGCCGTTTGGGTGTCGAATGGTGTTGTTGGGTTTTGCATGCTGCAGCACTCGTCATGTTCTCACTAATGGTGGGCTGGTCGCCCTACGGAGCACATCTGGCACTGGAAAGGTTTGCGTCAAGGTCAAGGCGATGATGAGGATGCAAAAACATCTACGGAGCACATCTGGCACTGGAAAGGTTCTCACTAATGACTGTTGGATTGAAGGATGCAAGAACATCTAAAAGAAATGGGTTGACGCAAGCTAGAGAAAAGCTTGAGAGAGGCCGAAGCAAATCGATGGAATTAACGGAGAACCGAACCGACCCGATGGAGGAGCCATCGATCCTTCAATCATCTCTTTGGCCATCAATCATCAGATGGACACCACATAAAAATTATTGATCGATGATCTCACAAAGCAGGGAACAGATCTCACTCACAAGATGATGTGATTCCCCTTATTCATTCATGCAATCTCCGAGGACCAGCACTCGCAGATCAACGCGCGCACAAACATAGACATATAATAGATCTACCATCGTTCAGCTAACATCACATGGAATCATGCATCTAGTACGCGAGAACAAACTAGCCAAGGCCATCTAGGCATCTAGCAGTCCTTGGTGCAGTGGCAGTGGATGCCGTCGCACTTGCCGCCGGTGAAGCCCTCGGTCTGGCAGACGTTCGCGCAGTTGGTGTCGCTGAAGCACGCCCCATGGAACTTGTGGCTATCCGACTTGCAATCCCTCGCCAGAGCCACCTGCACGGAACCCCCCTGCTCCTCTGCACCGCCAAAATCAACAAAGCGTGCAGATCAGTCATCATCTCACACAATTTTAGCAGCAGTATGTAGGATGCATCATCAGTTTTGTCAAATAATTTCGAAGGTAGGCATGTATACATACCCGTGGCAACGAGCAGCAGCAGGAGGACCACGAAGACCTTTGCGGACAGACCCATGGCGGTTGCTTGTGAAGGATGAAGAGGATTGTGTGGTAGAATGTGAAAGCCTTCGGCTTCGAGCTGGGTTCTATGGTAGACGGATGTATAGGAGCGGGGAGAGGGGCTTGTTATATAGGAGTATTCACCTCGTCGCAGCAGCATTGTTCCTATTTTTTAGCATTATTTTCGTGCTGCTTACAGGCTAAGCAAATAGATTTTTGTCGGGCAGTGTAACTGACATGTGAAAATGGACACGCTAAGCAAACCAATTTTTGTATGATAGTGTAACTGACGTGTGAAGATAGAAAGGATAAGCAAACATTTTTTTATGGTAATGTGACGAACTTGTGGAAACACACAATTAAAAGCTGTAAAAGAACATGAGAAAGTGGGAAAAGGTGGTCATGCCTTGTCCACATATCAGCCACTGTACAGTATGCTAGACACTTGGTAAAGGTTTCGAGATGGATACAAGTGTCCTACAAGTTCTCGTGGCATGGTTTGGGTGTCAAATGGTGTTGTTGGGTTTGCATGCTGCTGCACTCTTCATGTTCTCAAGTTTCCATCAATGGTCACCCTACGGAGTACACCTGGCATTGGAATGGTTTAGGTCAAGGTGAAGGCGATCCCCTCTATCCTCTATTATTTGTGATTTTCCTGGATGTTTTAGGAAAGCCTTTCTCACTTGCGGAGGAGAGAGATCTGCTACGGCCTTTCATTGCAGCATGCTACTAGGCATCACCTCTCTCTGTTCGCTGATGATGTTGGTTTGATCATCCAACCATATGCTCGAGATCGACACCACCGTTGTCATTCAGGATCTGGTCTGAGATGCTTCCAGGCTCTGTACAATTCTTTAAAAAGAGCGCCGCAACATTGATTCATTATGACTATTATCCCAGAGACATTGCCTCGGCTCTGTTCGTATGGATTCACTGTTTTTCCCTGTAATTTGTTTTGGGACTGCCTCTTGTGCTTTCTTGCTTAAAAAAGTCTGACCTTCAGCCGTATGTCAACAAAGTGACGTGGCGGCTTCAGTGCAGGAAGGCTAGTCTGTCGTTTTATGCCGGTTCAGGCGGTACTTGCGGCTATGTCAATCTATGTGATGATGGCAATCGAACTCTCCAAATGGATGATTGCGTCTACCATCACTACAACATCATCACCCCAAATCTATTATGACTGCAACGCCGCCGTCTCGGCGGGAGTCTTGTTTGCTAGGATTAAATAGGAGGCCTCGCATGGGCTAAACACCTCAGTAACATATTGTTGCAAGAATGATTGTTGTAATTTTTAGAGAAAAGGTTGAGGCCCAACTTTAAATTAATAAAGCCAACAGTAGTTCAACAGACTTCAGCAAACACCCATGGCAGGTAGAAAGAAACCTATGGAAACAAGTTCCAAATGACTAGCAGGCCACAACCAGTAATCAGGCATGCAGGCCAAAGGAGATAACCAGAAGCACGACAGAATGAAGACGGCGACGTAGCACCATCCCCAACTACATTTGGCCCGACCCCTGACCAAGACGGAGTTCATCGTTGTCCACACGCGAGAGTCAGGAGCTCCACAGCCGCCATGTCATCGCCCTTAGTTAGAGATGTCCACTGCTGCAATAAAATAGAAATTTTAAAAATGCAGTCAACCGGCTTGTTAGGGAACACCTGCTCAATGGTAAATTTGTTCCTGATGGCCCACAATGTCCAACGCATGACAGAAAAGCCAACCCAGAAAACCCGCTTGACCCAACCCACTAGATTAGAGACGAGGGATCGAAGCTCACCAAAGCAAGTGGGGGCCCAAGACACCCCAAGCCAATCCCTAAGACAGCTCTAGAAAAGCAAAGCAAGAGGGCACCGAAACATGATATGATTAGTATCTTCGGGATGCCCACAAAGGGAGATGAACTCGGAGCGGGGCCCATTCCTTTTCCTAGTTTGATCCGCGGCTGGTGACCACCCGCGGATCCCCTGCCACATAAAAAATTTAATCTTGGGAGGAATACGAGCCTTCCACACAGAACGCAACCTATAAGAAGGAACACCAGAGATCAACTGGCGATAACAAGACTTCACAGAAAACTGGCCAGATGACGAATGATGCCAAGAGACCACATCTGTAGATTCCGAGAGCACATGGAAAACGACAGCAAGACGGTGCCAATCATCCAGCTCTTTCGGAGACAGGGATTGGCGAAAACCGAGATCCAACTGTCTGGCCGCGACCTCCGCGATGGAGATCGAGGGGAAGGCAACAAAAGAGAAAATAACACGGAAGGAAATCGCCAGGGGGCCATCCCCTTTCCACCAATCCAGCCAAAACCTAACAGACGTACCATCGCCAAAATTTAACAAGAGCTCTAAAATCATTCGAACTTTAAGGAGTCGACTCCAGAACTGACAACCGCCTGACACAGACACCGATAGAGGGTTGGAGGATGGGAAGTACTTAGCCTTGAGAACGCACAACCAAAGCTCACTAGCGTCGGCCATAAGAATGCACCACCACCATTTAAGGATAAGGCATTTGTTCATAATAGAGGTGTCCACAATACCCAACCCGCCAAGGTTTTTTGGCCGACAAATCACCTTCCACTTAACCATCCTATACTTCTTTTTGTTATCTACGGAGTTCCAAAAGAAACCGCCCCTATGTTTATCAAAGCCAGCGTGAATACCTTCAAGGAGACGGTAAAAGCCCATAAGGAACATAGGAAGGGAAGAGAGACACACATTTTTGAGACACACCTTAGTAGCCATCGTGTTGTAATGACTCCTCCAGGGCATGACTCGATTACCAACCTTGGTAACCGAGAACGTAAAGTCTTTGGCAAGCTGTTTGAGGGGAGAGATCGGAAGGACAAGGTAATTAAAAGGAAAGGACCCAAGTTTGCAGTTTCAAAGGTTAGTTACCCTGCATGCCTCCTCAGCGGGGGCACCCAAAACTAGAACTTCACTCTTAGGAAAATTAACCTTAAGCCCGGAGAGCTCCTCGAAGGAGAAAAGGAGGAATTTAAAGTTCGCGATGTATCAGTAAGAGTTCTCAACCAAGATGATAGTATCATCAACGTATTGCAAGTGCGAAACACCGGCTGGGATCAGGTGGGAGACAACCAGGGAGATATGGCCCGCGGCAGCAACATGGTTGAGAATGCAAGAGAAGGCATCATCCACGAAGTTGAATAGTATAGGGGAGACATGATCCCTTGTCTAAGGCCCCTGCCATTTTTGAAGAAAGGGATGACCAGCCCCATTCACATTCACAACCATGTCCCCCCCCAGAAGGGGGCACACAAGTTGCATGAGGCGGTGCATGTCGGCGTCGTCAAAGCCCTTGGCCAGAAGTGTTGGGGAACGTAGTAATTTCAAAAAATTTCCTACGCACACGCAAGATCATGGTGATGCATAGCAATGAGAGGGGAGAGTGTGATCTACGTACCCTTGTAGATCGACAACGGAAGCGTTTGGTTGATGTAGTCGTACGTCTCCACGGCCCGACCGATCAAGCACCGAAACTACGGCACCTCCGAGTTCTAGCACACGTTCAGCTCGATGACGATCCCCGGACTCCGATCCAGCAAAGTGTCGGGGAAGGGTTCCGTCAGCACGACGGCGTGGTGACGATCTTGATGTACTACCGTCGCAGGGCTTCGCACACGGCTAAGAATATGATCACGTGGATCAACATGTGTGTCTCTGGGGTGCCCCTGCCTCCGTATATAAAGGTTCAAGAGGGGGAGGCCGGCCGGCCATCATAGGGCGCGCCAGGAGGAGTCCTACTCCCTCCGGGAGTAGGACTTCTCCCCCAATCCTAGTTGGAATAGGATTCGCGAGGTGGAAAAGAGAGAGAGAGAGAGAAGGAGGGGGGCGCCGCCCCCTCTCTCCTTGTCCTATTCGGACTAGGGGCGAGGGGCGCGCGGCCCAGCCCTGGCCGCCTCTCCTCTTCTTCCACTAAGGCCCACTAAGGCCCATATAGCTCCCGGGGGGTTCCGGTAACCTCCCGGTACTCCAGTAAAATCCCGATTTCACCCGGAACACTTCCGATATCCAAACATAGGCTTCCAATATATCAATCTTTATGTCTCGACCATTTCGAGACTCCTCGTCATGTCCGTGATCTCATCCGGGACTACGAACAACCTTCGGTACATCAAAACGCATAAACTCATAATGTAACTATCATCGAAACCTTAAGTGTGCGGACCCTACGGGTTCGAGAACAATGTACATGACCGAGATACGTCTCCGGTCAATAACCAATAGCGGGACCTGGATGCCCATATTGGCTCCTACATATTCTATGAAGATCTTTATCGGTCAGACCGCATAACAACATACGTTGTTCCTTTTGTCATCGGTATGTTACTTGCCCGAGATTCGATCGTCGGTATCCAATACCTAGTTCAATCTCGTTACCGGCAAGTCTCTTTACTCGTTCCGTAATACATCATCCCGCAACTAACTCATTAGTTGTAATGCTTGCAAGGCTTAAGTGATGTGCATTACCGAGAGGGCCCTGAGATACCTCTCCGACAATCGGAGTGACAAATCCTAATCTCGAAATACGTCAACCCAACATGTACCTTTGGAGACACCTGTAGAGCACCTTTATAATCACCCAGTTACGTTGTGACGTTTGGTTGCACACAAAGTGTTCCTCCGGCACACGGGAGTTACATAATCTCATAGTCATAGGAACATGTATAAGTCATGAAGAAAGCAATAGCAACATACTAAACGATCGGGTGCTAAGCTAATGGGATGGGTCATGTCAATCAGATCATTCAACTAATGATGTGATCCCGTTAATCAAATGACAACTCTTTGTCCATGGTTAGGAAACATAACCATCTTTGATTAATGAGCTAGTCAAGTAGAGGTATACTAGTGACACTCTGTTTGTCGATGTATTCACACATGTATTATGTTTCCGGTTAATACAATTCTAGCATGAATAATAAACTTTTATCTTGATATAAGGAAATAAATAATAACTTTATTATTGCCTCTAGGGCATATTTCCTTCAAGAAGTACGTTGCGAAGGAAAGACCAATTAACCGAATTATAGGCTTTTCGAAGTCCAACTTGATGATCACCGTGTTACACTGCCTCGATTTAAGGTCATGTACAATTTCATGTAAACTAAGAAAGCCATCCAAAATGAAACACCCTTTAATAAAGGCCAATTGCTGCTTCCCTATGACCTTGTGAGTAACGTAAGACAACCTAGTCGCGAACCCCTTCGAAGGAAATTTGGCGATGTTATTAATCAGGGCAATCGGTCTAAACAGCCAGATGTTATCCACACCCTTAACTTTGGGAAGAAGAGAGACCATGTCATAGTTAAGTATAGATATATCAACCGTGCCCACGCAGAAGCCAGTAATAATAGCGTAGACAAGGTGGTTGAGCGAAGGCTAGAAATTTTTAAAGGAAGACATGCATATGTACTGTATGGGCAAGTGAAGGTAGTTTTTCTTGGTTTTTAGGTCAGATATGTATTTGCGAAAATCCGGAATATCCATCGAGATAGAAAAATAAGAGTTGTTGGCCAACCTGTCCAATATCTCATTTATAAAGGGTAGTAGGTAGTGATCTTTCCGGGTCCAGTTATTTCATTTCCTTAAAAAAACACACATTCTATATCCAACAATAGCCCTAGTAGGGACTGTTGGGGAACACAGTATTTCAAAATTTTACCTACGATCACACGAGATCTATCTAGGAGATGCATAGCAATGAGACGGGAGAGTGTGTCCATGTACCCTCGTAGACCGAAAGCAGAAGCGTTCAGTAATGTGGTTGTCGGGGGTGCTGATCCCCTCGGACACCTATGGGACCATGGCGGACCGGGCCCCTTTCGGTTCGGCAGGGGGCGGAGAGAGCACGAAGAGCAGATCGAGGCGAAGCGCACGAGCGACGTGATCGGTTTACCCAGGTTCGGGCCGCACGGATGCATAAAACCCTACTCCTGCTTTGATTTGTATTGTGTTCTTGCTCGGGAGCGCTGATTGCTACAGTACACACTAGCAGCTAGCCAGACCGTGCGTGAGAATGATCATCCCCCCCGTTCTATGTTGCGCATGGGCCTCCTTTTATACGCTCAAGGGGTCACCGACAGGTGGCAACGTAGATGAGGGTAAAAAAGGGAAAAGGGGTGGCGATTGGCACCGCCGCCTACTACAGTGTTATCATACCCAACCCTGACGGCAGGGGACAAAGGCATTAAATGCCTGTCTGTGTTGCCTAGACGGTGCAGAAAGGGACCGCTAGGGACGCCATTGCTTGCCACGATGGCAATCTTGTCAGCTCCGCTTGGCACCGTGTACCTCTGGATGCACAGCCTTCCGCCACGTACGCCTGGAAGGGTCCCAGAGCGACACGTTGGTGGATGCGCTAGAGCGCAGGTACAGAGTGGAAGCTTGCCGCGGCAAGTGCCTTGCCGCGGTTGTTGTCTTGTCACGTCCGGGAGCTTGTCGCTCACCGAGCCTTGGTTGGCCTTCCCGTCAAGCTCCTCTTGCCGGGGTCTTGTCTTCTTCCCGGCAAGCTCCTCTTGCCGGGGCCTTGGATACTTTGTTCTTGAATGGCTCCAAAGGAACCACGGAGGATCTTGGCGGTCGCCCGACAAGCCTTGCCGCGGGACACTGCGATTGCCCGTGCACAAGTTTGGGATACTAAGGTACCCATACTTTAGTACACCGACAGGAGCCCCCGGGCCTGGGCCATACACGGTGCCGAGCGCTGTTGGGCCAGGCCCAAAACAGGGCACGGGCACGCGTGGCCTAGGTTATGCCGTATCTCACTCCGCATCCACCGCGCCCTCCCTGCACGGCACGCGTCGAACGCGGCGTCGTGGGAGAGATCGTGGGCAGTTTCTTTATTAGGAAAGGCGGAACGTCCGCCACCTCCCCCTTTATAAGCAAGGGGAAGCAGGGGTAGTGCGCCCACTCGCCCCCTTTCCTCTCCAATCTCAGAAGCCTCCGCCCCGCCTCTGTCTTCTCAAAGCAAAGAGAGCAGCGCCCTGCCCCCCATCGCCACCAGCACCACCAACGCCGTCGACCTCCTCCACCACTTCCGCCATGGCTCCGAAAGCCGACAAGGGGAAGGCTGTGAAGTCGACCGAGGCGCAGTGGCTCGCGGCGCTGCGGAAGGAGCGGGCCATCTTCCCCCCAAGCTTGCCGCAAAGGAGCTGAGGGAGTACTACTACCTCTTCTGGTCGACGGAGATGCGAGCGCATCCGAGCACCAAGGTACTTCCAGCCACTGCTCACAAAATGGCTCCGCAGGGATATCCCTTCTTCGCCGTGTTCTTCTACTGCGGGCTCTGCCCGCCTTTCTCTGAATTCTTTTGCAACATCATGAACACCTATGGCCTCTGCCTCCTTGACTTCACCCCCAACGCCATCCTCACCATGGCAGTTTTCGCACACCTTTGCGAAAACTTCGTCGGAGTCCACCCAAACGTAGCTCTTTTCCGCCATTTCTTCATGCCCCGAGTAGAGAGAGGAGAGCCTCTATCCGGCGGAATCGCTTGGATCTCAAGGTCCGGCAAGAAGGACTCGTATCTGGAGGGCGAGTTCCGCGGCAAGTGGGAGGAGTGGAGAGCAGATTGGTGTTGGATTGTTGAGGAGAACCCGCAGCCATTCACAGCCCGGCGCCAAGTAGCAGCAGCACGCGGCAGCGACTGGAGCGACATGGCCCCGGAAGACAGCAGGCTGAGGATTGCCGTCACCAGGATCCAATGCCTCAGGCTTGCCGGACTCACTGTAGGCGCCGTTGGCGCAGACTTCCTTCGCCGCCGCATCGCCCCCCTGCAGGAACGGGGGAGGTCCGCCTAGGAGTTCAAGAACGCGGTGGATATCATGAGGCTGCACCCGGGCCTCAATTATAATTTCACTGTCTTGGAGCTCAACGCGATGTTGCAGGAGCTCTTCAAGTATGATCCTGATCATCTAGAAGTTTTTAGGTTGCCGCAGGGCGTCGTCCCATTGTGCAACAACTCCGCGCTCGACCGCATCAGGGCAATGATGCCGCTGTGCGACTCGCATGGAATTGTGCCAACTTGGCAAGAGCCTGCAGATGACGTCATGCAGCAGTTCTTCGACAACTTGGTAGAAGTGCCGATCCGCCCCGATGAGAAGGACGGCCTCACTCGCGACACTACCGAGGCGGAGTTGAAGCGCATTGCCACCAGGCTGGAAGAGGCAGCGGCAGCCGCAGCGGCAGGCGAGTTTGGGTTCACCATGGAGGAGGCAGAGGCAGCAGAGGTGGCAAACCGTGCTGAGCGAGAAGAGCTTGCCGGCAAGAAGGAGCTCGCCGGCAAGAAAGAGTTTGCCGGGCAAGGTGAGACTGCCGGCAAGAAAGAGCTTGCCGGGCGTGACGCCGAGCCGAGCGAGCCCGCCGAAGACGCGAGCGGCTCGTTGGAGATCGACTCCTCTTCCTCCTCATCTTCGGACAGCACGCCGCAAGCAGAGCCTCCATCTCCACCAAGAAGGCGTCTTCGCAAGGTCGGGGACGTGGCGAGGCGGCAGACGAGTCGACAGTCGCCGTGCCGCGCGACACGTTCCACCGCAGCAAGCACTATTGCCGCAGGAGCGCCTCACACTGCTGCTGCAACTAGAGCAGGGTCCTCCCGGACCACTGCTTCCGTTCCTGCCAAGCGGCCAAGGGAACCTACTCCTCCACCTTCCCGCGCCGGACGCGAGCCGGACGAGGAAGAAGAAGAGTAAGTTTCTCATATTTGTTCTTGCAGTTCTTCAATCCTTACTGTTTTGTCTTGCATCTCACTTGCTTTTCTCTGAATCTGTTCCTTTTTAGGACTCTGGCCCAGAGAGCGGTAAAGAGGGCCAAGGCGCCGGTGATTGTCATCAGGACGAACCCACCGCGTCAGCAGGGGACGCGCCTGAGACAATCTTGCCGGACCCGGCGACTGATCTCCAGAGCAGCCCCCAGCGTAAGTATCTTGTTTGCTTTCCGCTGTTGGGCGCGCAAGAAGATTCTTTCTTTGCTGATATTTGTTTGTTGACTTGTACAGGAGCAGAGCAGCCCCACCAGGAGAGCCCGGAGGCCGCCCCCGAAGCGCCAAGGGAGAGTCCTCCGACAAGTGAGAGGTCCCCGGCAAGGGAGAGCTCCCCGGCAAGGGAGGGCACTCCGGCAAGGGACAGCACCAGCGGCCCCCCGGCGGCGGAGACCACGACTCCAGAGCCCGGTGCAGGTAATCTTCTCGCTTCAGAACTTACCTTGGGTTCTTCTCCTTGTTGATCTTCTTCTTTCTTGGATATTTGCTTGAATCTTCTCCCCTTTTTCCGGCTGTCAGATCCATCTGCTCCGGAGCCGATGGAGACCGAGGTTGCCGCCGAAGACGCTGCTGCTGCCGAGGAAGCAGCCGGCACTGACGAGCCCGCCAGCGAAGAGGCCGCTAGGGCTGCCGCTGCAGAATCAGGCGGGGGATCTAGCGGTCGCACTGACGACCCTGAAGCCGCAGGAGCGCCAGGTGCTGCACCGACCGCCGATCCCTCCGCCGCTGCCGCAGCGCCGGGCTCCGAAGAGCCCCAGCCTGGCGTTTACTTGAAGGCCGGCGATGACATCTTCATCAACCTCCCCTGGGCGTCAAGCTCCAGGGCGCCGATCGAGGGGGAGATCTTCGACAGAGAAGTGCTTGCCTCCACTGGGCTGGCGCTGGTTGACGCGCCAAGCAGCAGCAGCGGTGAGCCCGAAGAGGAGCGGCTGCTGCGGAAGCTGGTGTCACTCTACCGCGCCCGGCAAGCCAAGCTGGACTACCGTGAAGCGCTTGTCGCCAAGGCGGGAGTTGACACCGAGAAGCGCGCGTAGGAGCTCCGGGGTCAAAATCAAGAAGCTCTCCGGTCCTTGGCAGCGGAGCGGGAGCAGCTTGCCGAGGAGCAGAGGGCCTTCCTCCTCGAGAAGGCCGAAATCGAAGAGCAACATAGGCTTGCCGCTGAGAAGCTGTCCGTGCAAGAGGGCGAGCTGGTGCAGCGGAAAGTTGATCTTGACAGCCACGAGGAGGAGCTTGCCGCGCGCGAGCGAACAGTTGGCGGAGCCCTCAAGCAAGCCGAAGACACTGCCGCAGCTGCCGGGGCCGCCAAGAATGAGTTGGAAACGAAGGTGGTGCAGCTGGAGGCCGACCTCAAGGCGAGCGGCGACGAGCTTGCCGCGCTCAAGCTTGAGCGTGAGAAGGATGCCGTTAGCTACTCGGAGCTGCAGACCCGCCTTGTCGAGAAGGGCAAGGAGCTTGACGCTGCCAAGGACTCCACTGCAGATCTTGAGTCGAAGCTGATCACCTTGACCAAGAAACCGGACAGCGCCAAGGAGCAGGAGACGGCCTTGAAGGAGGAGGTCAAGGCCGGCAAGGCGCTGCTGGCGAGCGCTGCCGCCGCCCAGAGCACATTCCAGGAGAATATGGAGCACTGGACGGAGGGGCTCGTGGATGTTGCCGCCGACATCGACAAGGAGCTGGCGCAGCTGGGAATGGGGGATCTCGGGTACTCCTCCGACGAGAACCTCCAACCCAGCGCCAAGCTTACTTCGTTCTTCAAGGGCGTGGCGACGGCACTCCGGCGACTTCGGGAAGGGATCCCGAAGCAGCTTGCCGACGAGTCGCGCAAGATCTGCGCGGGAGCTCTTCAGAAGGTGCTGATGAAGGTGGCATTCCGCAATCCGGGCCTCAACCTCACCAATGTCCTCAGGTCCTTGCCACCGGATGCTGATCTGGAGGCGCTCAAGACCCTTGTCGCACCCATTATGGACAGGGTGAGCGGGATCAAGAGGGTCGAGGGCAACCGCGTAGATTAGTTTGTCCCTTTTCTTCTTTTCTTGTCGCTTCTGGTGATGTCATGAGAACAATTTGTTAGAGCCGCGACAAGCTTATCTTGTAATATAACTTTATTCTGTGCAATGATTGAAATGTTATTTCCTTTACTTGATTCCTTCCTTAGTATGTTTTTACCCTACGCTTTTAGGGAACTTGCCGGCGCAGGCACCTTTGCCGCGAGCGCTGAGTGCGGGACGTCAGCAGCCTGCTGGCGGTGCCGCTGCCGACAAGAAACGTTGTCGCAGAGCTAGTCGCAGCTCACTTAAGTTGTTGAGCGGACTCGAAACAACAGTAAGGGCACAACTAGCTACGAGTTGGTTCCTCCGCGCACAGGTTTTCCATACAAAGCACGGTCGTTCAAGAAAAATAACTTAAAATTTTAAAGGGAATCTGATTGCTCAAACTTTGGCAACTTATCTTTTCTGTTACTTGCTTCCCGGCAAGGCGAAACTTTCTTGAACGATGCCTGGTCTACACCATATCTTCTCCTCCCCCCGGCAAACTTGTGGGTGAGGGAACCTTCCTTTCCTTGAGAGAAAAGAGAGAGGAGAAAATAAAGTTATGGAGCCTTGTGGCTCGTTGTTGCTTACCGGGGGTAAGTGCTGCACAAAATGTCAGATAACACATGCAAATAATAATAAAAAACGTGAAATCGACAAGGTGTGCGGGGCACATGATATTTATGCACGGGGTCTGCGCCCGGCTTTGTACCAAGGATTACATGCAACAGCGGCAAGACTTGTACAAAAGGTGGTTGCCGGAACAAGTTCCGGCAAGCGCGCCCTACGGGTAAAACTTACGAAGATGCTCAATATTCCAGGAGTTGCTCACTGGTACGCCATCTTCGGTCTCCAGGCGGACAGCACCAGGCCTAGTGACTCGTTTCACCCGGTAAGGGGCTTCCCACTTCGGCGTCAACTTGTTGGAATTCTTGGCGGACTGAACGCGCCGAAGAACAAGGTCGCCTTCCTCGAGACTTCTGGCGTTAACTTTGCGGCTATGATAGCGGCGCAAAGCTTGCTGGTAGCGAGCAGCTCGCACAGCAGCCTGAAGACGGTCTTCCTCAAGGAGCAGCGCGTCGTCTTGTCGCAGCTGCTCTTGCTCGAGCTCATCGTAAGCGAGCACTCGAGGCGACCCGTATATGAGTTCCGTGGGGAGAACTGCCTCTGCTCCATAGACTAGAGCGAAAGGTGTCTGGCCAGTGGCTTGATTTGGCGTCGTCCTGATCGACCAAAGAACCACCGGCAGCTCCTCGATCCAGTTTCTTCAACACTTGTGCAGCCTGTCGAAAGTTCTGGTCTTGAGCCCGCGCAGCACTTCAGCATTTGCCCTCTCCGCTTGACCGTTGCTTCTCGGGTGAGCAACAGCAGCGAAGCAGACCTTGGCGCCAAGATCTTGGACGTACTGCATGAAGGTGCGGCTCGTAAATTGCGTACCGTTGTCGGTGATTATCCTGTTAGGGATCCTGAAACGGCAAACAATCGACCTGAAGAACTTGACTGCTGACTGTGCTGTCACCTTCCTCACTGGTTCCACTTCCGGCCACTTTGTGAACTTGTCGATTGCAATGTATAAGTACTCAAAGCCCCCGACAGCTCGGGGAAAGGGACCGAGGATGTCGAGCCCCCAGACCGAAAATGGTCAGGACAAAGGGATCGTCTGGAGAGCTTGAGCTGGCTGGTGTATCTGCTTGGAATGGAACTGGCATGCTTCACACTTGGTTACTTGTGTAGTTGCATCCTGGAGGGCTGTCGGCCAAAAGAAGCCTTGCCGGAATGCCTTGCCGGCAAGAGCTCTTGCGCCAGTGTGGTGACCACATATGCCTCCATGTATCTCTGCCAACAACTTTTGTCCATCTTCCCGGGGAATACACTTCAATTTCACACCGTTGAGTCTTCTTCTGCACAGTGTGTTATCGACAAACTGGTACATACTAGACTGCCGGGCTACTCTTTCCGCTTCTTCTTGCTCTTCGGGAAGTTCTCCTGTCTGAAGGAAACGGACAATCTGCTGTGCCCATGCTGGAGCTTGTGGCTCGACAACAAGGACTAAAGGCATATCTGCTGCTGCGGGAACGTCCGCTTCTACGGCAAGGGCCTGCGGCTCTGTCGGAGCTTGACGTTCCCCGGCAAGCTTGCCGGAGCAAAACTTGTCGGGAGCGTCTGCTTCAACGGAACAAACCCTGGGGCTTGCCGGAGCAGACTGCTCCTCAGCACTCTTGGTGTTGATTTTGGGGACCTTCTTGGCGGCGGCTTCGGGAAGCTCTGCCGGAAAATAGTCGCCAGAAATCAACTTCCTCTTCTTGCTCTGTCCAGTCGATGGTGTTACGGACGGCTGAGTCAGCTTGAGCACAAAAATCCTTGGTTCCACAAATAAAGTGCGGCGCACTTTGACAGGCCATCGGCAATGTCGTTCTGAGCTCTTGGGACATGCTCCATCTGTAGGCCGTCAAAGTGCTCTTCTAGCTTTCTCACTTCGTCAACGTAGGCTTCCATCAACGGACTCTGATAACTCTTGTTCACTTGGCGGACGACATTTTGCGAGTCTCCCCTGACAATGAGCTTCTTTATCCCAAGGTCTACCGCGATCCTGAGACCGGCAAGCAAGCCTTCATACTCCGCAGTATTGTTTGTCGCTTGCTCCTTGGGAAAGTGCATCTGGACTACGTACTTGAGGTGCTCTCCGGTGGGTGCGACAAGCAGCACGCCAGCACCGGCGCCTTGCAGCGAGAAGGCACCGTCAACGTACATAAGCCACTCTTTGCTTGTTTCCTTGACGGGAATGCTCGTTTCTGGAATTTCTTCATCTGGTGTCGGCGTCCACTCTGCTATGAATTCTGCCAATGCTCTGCTTTGAATAGTTGAAGTACTCTCAAACTTGAGGCCAAAGCTTGACAGTTCCAGTGCCCACTCGACAATCCCGCCTGTCGCTTCTGGATTCTGCAGTATCCTCTATAGCGGAAAGCGAGTGACAACTGTGATCTCATGTGCTTGGAAGTAATGGCGCAGCTTTCTCGAGGCCATGAGAAGGCCGAAAAGCAACTTCTGCACACTAGAGTATCTTGACCTAGCCCCCTGCAGAAGGGAACTGACAAAGTAAACTGGGCGCTGCACCATTCTCTTCTACATCTCTTCGCGCATCTGCGCAGATCCATCCTTGTCGGGACCAGAGCTTATCGGGGAAGCCCCCTGCTTGTCGCTAGATGCGCTTGCCGTGGTTGCTGGCTCGTCATCTGCCTCTCTCTCTGCCACTAACGCAGCACTAACCACTTGATTGGTTCCCGCTATGTATAGCAGCAACTTCTCTTGCGGCTTAGGTGCGACAAGTGTTGGAGTGGAGGACAGGTATCTCTTCAAGTCCTGCAGCGCAGCCTCCGCTTTCGGAGTCCATTTCATTGGACCTGCCTTTTTCAAAATTTTGAAAAACGGCAGGGCGCGCTTAGCAGACCGAGAGATAAACCTGCTGAGAGCAGCCACGCAACTGGCAAGTTTTCGTACATCCTTGACGCGCTTCGGTACTTCGATCTGCTCAATGGCCTTGATCTTGTCGGGATTGGCTTCGATTCCCCGCTGAGACACAAAGAACCCGAGAAGCTTGCCGGAGGGGACTCCAAGCACACACTTCTCGGGGTTGAGCTTGAGGTTGATCTTGCACAGATTTGCAAAGGTCTCGTCTAAATCTTGAATCAGAGTTGCCCTGTCCTTGCTCTTGACTACTATGTCATCCATGTATGCTTCCACATTTCTATGTATTTGTGGCTCCAGAGCGACATGGACTACTCTTGCAAATGTTGAACCAACATTCTTTAAACCAAAAGGCATCCGTATAAAACAGTACGTGCCACATGGAGTAATGAATGCGGTTTTCTCCTCATCCTCTTCTGCCATGAAGATCTGATGGTATCCTGAGTATGCGTCAAGAAATGAAAGCAAATCACATCCGGCCGTGGAGTCAACAATCTGGTCAATGCGCGGCAAGGGAAATGGGTCTTTGGGACAAGCTTTATTAACATCGGTAAAGTCAATACAAAGCCTCCATTTCCCGTTTGCTTTGCGCACGACTACAGGATTGGCCAACCACGTAGGATGGAGCACTCCTTTGACAAGGCCTGTTGCTTCTAATTTCTTGATTTCTTCTGCTATGAATTCTTGATGCTCCACTGCTTGCTTCCTGACCTTCTGCTTGACGGGCCGCGCATGAGGACAAACGACAAGGTGGTGCTCAATTACTTTCCTGGGAACACCGGGGATGTCAGACGGTTGCCACGCAAACACGTCGACATTCGCCCGCAGGAAAGCAATGAGCGCGCTTTCCTATTTAGGGTCGAGAGTGGCACTGATGGTGAAGGTACCACCAGTGCTGTCCTCCTTGGCGGACACCTTCTTAGTATGTGGCAGAGCTGCCATTGTCTTCTTACACTTGCCGGTGGAGCTCGATGGTGCGTCCTCAACGGTAGCGCAGCACTTCGAAGAGGTGCGCTTGCCGGAGTGGGCATCGGAGCTCTTGCCGAACTTGGTCTTCTTCTTCCCCCTGGGAGCTTCAGCGGCAAGTGACTTGCGATCTGTTGCGGCAGCTGCTTCCCGGTAGATCTTGTCGGCGCAGATAAGGGCATCCTTCTTGTCGCCAGGGACAGAGATGACGCTTATCGGGCCTGGCATCTTGAGCATGTTATATGCATAGTGAGAGGCTGCCATGAACTTGGCAAGCACTGGACGACCAAGTATCCCATTGTAAGGCAATGGAAAATTGGCAACGTCAAAAGTGACCCTCTCAGTTCTGAAGTTCATCTCGCTGCCAAATGTTACCAGCAACGTGACCTTCCCCTTCGGCTTGCTCCTTCCCGGGTTAATTCCTTGGAATGTGCCGGTCTCTTCGAGCTCGCTGTCAGGGATCTGGAGTTTCTGGAGCACAGCGGAGGAGATCAGATTCAAGCCGGCCCCACCGTCAACTAGCATCTTAGTCACCTTGAGGTTGCGAATTGTTGGCGAAACCAACAACGGCAAGCACCCGACCGCAGTTGTGCGATCAGGGTGGTCCTCAATGTCAAAGATGATAGGCGTGCTGGACCATTTCAGAAGTTTGCGCGATTCGACAGGTGGTTCTGCCGCATTGACTTCCCGCGCCCATTGTTTGAGTTGGCGATGGGAAGTATGCAGAGAAGCACCACCGTCAACGCACAAGACTTCTGTAGCTTTCTGAAACTCCTGCTCACTGTTCTCGACATCATCCATGTCTTCGTTGTCGTCATCGTCATCATCCTTGTCGCGGCCGCGGGGAGGTCTATCTCCTTGCCGCTGCTTGGCCTTGCCGCGGCGTCCTCCCCGGCCAGCGCGCTTCTTGCCGGCTTCTCCAGTGCCTCCTTGGGCTATCTCCTTGTCGCACCGCTCATACTCAGCTTTTTGCTGCTGGACAAGCTGCTCGACCTTCTTGCAGCTCTGGAGGTCATGGCCCTTGGTGCGGTGGATCTTGCAATACTGCTTGTCGGTGCCGTCCTGCTTGTCGGTGGCCGCCACAGCCTGGCAGTTGGTGCATGCGGCAACCTCCTTGCCGGAGCTACCAACTTTGGCTTGCTTGGCGCCACCGTCGTTGCCGGACTGCTCAACGACTAGCACCTCTTTGCCCTTCTTCTTCCTGTTGTTGCGCCGCCGGTTTTTCTTTGCCGGGGCAGCATCCTCGCTGTCAAATCCTCCTGCTGCAGTATTCTCTCTGGGGAGTTTCCTCCCTTCCTCAGCGCGTGCACACTTGTCGGCCAGGGCATAGAGCTCGCTGACGTCTCTGATCCTGCACATCGCCATCTCCTCCCGCATCCTGCGGTTACGCACGTTCTGGTGGAACGCGCTGATAACCGTGGTAGGGTGTATGTCTGGGATGTTGCGCTGTACATGGCTGAATCTCTGAATATACTTGCGCAGGGGTTCTCCTTCCTTCTGGGCAAGCAGGTGAAGGTCACTCTCTTGGCCATGGGGTTTGTGGCCGCCTGTAAAGGCGCCGACAAACTGATGGCATAGATCTGCCCAAGAGGATATGGAGTTGTCCGGCAAGTGCATGAGCCAGGACCTGACTTCGGGCTTGAGCACCAGTGGGAAATAGTTGGCAAGGACTTTGTTGTCTCGCCCCCCGGCAGCTTGCACCGCGATGGTGTAGATGCTGAGGAACTCCAACGGGTGCGACTTGCCGTCGTACTTCTCTGGTACGTCTGGCTTGAAGTTCTTCTGGCTGGGCCACTGGACTTGCCGTAGCTCATGGGTAAACGCAGGGCAACCTACCGCGTACGGCAAGTCGCCTGGTTCCCCTGACGCATGCATATCGACAAAGGGCCCAACGCGCAGGTCTGATTGACGCCGTGCTTCTCTTCGGCGCTCGATGCGTGTACACGCATCTTCTTGCTGTCGTTCATGAAGAACTTGGCGCTGATCGCATCGAGCTCGCGGATCTGATGATGCGGTGGAGTCGCTGTCGTGGTGGATCCGGCGAGTCGGCGATCTTGGCCTTCGGGGTGGAGAGTGCACAGTGGTTGCACCCCCACCAGTCTTGTCGCCACCGGCTCGCGCCTGGCTGATTTGCCGCGGCAGCGAAGTACTCGGCTGCCGTGGGATATCGCCGTTGGCGAAGCCGGTGAGGCTCTGGATGGTGGCCCTCCAGTCGTCGATTTTGTCCGCCGTTGGAGGGTAATCTAGGAGCAGTTGAGCTCGCGCCAAAGCTTCTGCCGGAGTGGCGGGCGGCGGCGGCGAACGGTGCGAGGAACGGGATATGCTCGGACTTCTAACTACGTTAGAAGGAGCAGTATCTCGTCCAAGCGACCGTGCCACGCTCGCGCCAGCATGTTGGCATGCATGCTGGTCTTGAGAACTCCGGGATCCACCAGCTTGATCTTGGCCCAGCAAACTTATGGTACCGTGAGTACCATGACGCTGCTGGTCCCGCGCCTCCTAGGATGGGCGCGGTGCGTGTACGGACGCCGAGGTCTTGGAGTGCGCTCGGTCATTGTGGGAGCCGACTGCGCCGCCGATGTGCAACGCAGTCTTGTCCTTGGACCCGACAGCACCGTGTGCTCCCTCGTCGACGCCCGTTCTTTCGCTGGCGTCTACCCCACCAGCCGTTCGCTCTGGCGATGGTGGGTTCGGCGCGGACGAAGCAGCCGCCTCCGAAGCCTTCTTCTTCGGCGGCATGTCGATGAAGACGATGAAGATTTGGCTCGTGCGAACGCCGAATCAGGTTCACACAATCTCGACGCACCCCCTACCTGGCGCGCCAAAGACGTCGGGGGTGCTGATCCCCTCAGACACCTATGGGACCACGACGGACCGGGCCCCTTTCGGTTCGGCAGGGGGCAGAGAGAGCACGAAGAGTAGATCGAGGCGAAGCGCACGAGCGACGCGATCGGTTTACCCAGGTTCGGGCCGCACGGATGCGTAAAACCCTACTCCTACTCCTGCTTTGATTTGTATTGTGTTCTTGCTCGGGAGCGCTGATTGCTACAGTACACACTAGCAGCTAGCCAGACCGAGCGTGAGAATGATCATCCCCCCCGTTCTATGTTGCGCATGGGCCTCCTTTTATACGCTCAAGGGGTCACCGCAGGTGGCAACGTAGATGAGGGTAAAAAATGGAAAAGGGGTGGCGGTTGGCACCGCCGCCTACTACAGTGTTATCATACCTAACCCTGACGGCAGGGGACAAAGGCATTAAATGCCTGTCTGTGTCGCCTAGACGGTGCAGAAAGGGACCGCTAGGGACGCCATTGCTTGCCATGATGGCAATCTTGTCAGCGCCGCTTGCCACCGTGTACCTCTGGCTGCACAGCCTTCCGCCACGTACGCCTGGAAGGGTCCCAGAGCGACACGTTGGTGGATGCGCTGGAGCGCAGGTACAGAGTGGAAGCTTGCCGCGGCAAGTGCCTTGTCGCGGTTGTTGTCTTGTCGCGTCCGGGAGCTCGTCGCTCACCGAGCCTTGGTTGGCCTTCCCGGCAAGCTCCTCTTGCCGGGGTCTTGTCTTCTTCCCGGCAAGCTCCTCTTGCCGGGGTCTTGGATACTTTGTTCTTGAATGGCTCCAAAGGAACCACGGAGGATCTTGGCGGTCGCCCGGCAAGCCTTGCCGCGGGACGCTGCGACTGCCCGTGCACAAGTTCGGGATACTAAGGTACCCCCACTTTAGTACACCGACAGTGGTTGATGTAGTCGAACGTCTTCACAATCCAACCGACCCAAGTACCAAACGTACAGCACCTTCGTATTCAGCACACGTTCAACACGATGACGTCCCTCGAGCTCTTGATCCAGTTGAGGGCGAGGGAGAGTTCCGTCAGCATGACGGATGATGATTAAGTTACCGGCGTAGGGCTTGGCCTAAGCACTAGGACGATATGACCAAGGTGTGTAACTGTTGAGGGGGGCACCGCACACGGCTAAGAGAAGACTTGGTGTCTCTTTGGGGAGCCCCTGCCCACGTATATAAAGGAGGGAGGGAGAGAGGTCGACCCTCCTAGGGGCACACCAAGTGTAGGGAGTCCTACTAGGACTCCCATGTCCTAATAGGATTCCCTTTCCTTTTCGGAGTAGGAAAGAAGGAAAGGAGGGAGAGGGAGAAGGAAAGGGGGGGGGGCGCCCCCATCCCTTGTCCAATTCGGTTTGCGCAGGGGGGAGGAGTGCGCTACCTCGTGGCCCTTCTTCCCTCTCTCCACTAAAGCCCAATAAGGCACATTAACTTCCCCCGGCGAATTCCCGTAACTCTCCGGTGCTCCAAAAAATACCCGAATCACTTAGAACCATTCCGATGTCCGAATATAGCCTTCCAATATATCAATCTTTACCTCTCGACCATTTCAAGACTCCTCGTCATGTCTGTGATCTCATCCGGGACTCTGAACAAACTTCGGTCATCATATCACCTAACTCATAATATAAATCGTCATCGAACGTTAAGCGTGCGGACCTATGTAGACAAGACTGAGACACATCTCCGGTCAATAACCAATACCGGAACCTGAATGCTTATATTGGCTCCTACATATTCTACGAAGACCTTTATCGGTCAAACCGCATAACAACATATGTCATTCCCTTTGTCATCGGTATGTTACTTGCCCGTGATTCGATCGTCGGTATCATCATACCTAGTTCAATCTCGTTACCGGAAAGTCTCTTTGCTCGTTCCATAATGCGTCATCCCGCAACTAACTCATTAGTCACACTGCTTGCAAGGCTTATAGTGATGTGCATTACCGAGAGGGCCCAGAGATACCTCTCTGATACACGGAGTGACAAATCCTAATCTCAATCTATGCCAATTCAACAAACACCATTGGAGACACCTGTAGAGCATCTCTATAATCACCCAGTTACATTGTGACGTTTGATAGCATACAAGGTGTTCCTCTGGTATTCGGGAGTTGCATAATCTCATAGTCAGAGGAACATGTATTAGTCATGAAGAAAGCAATAGCAATAAAACTAAATGATCATTATGCTAAGTTAACGGATGGGTCTTCTCCATTACATCATTCTCTAATGATGTGATCCCGTTCATCAAATGACAACACATGTCTATGGTCAGGAAACTTAACCATCTTTGATTAATGAGCTAGTCAAGTAGAGGCATACTAGGGACACTCTATTTTGTCTATGTATCCACACGTGTATCAAGTTTCTGGTTAATACAATTCTAGCATGAATAGTAAACATTTATCATGATATAAGGAAATATAAATAACAACATTATTATTGCCTCTAGGGAATATTTCCTTCAGTCTCCCACTCGCACTAGAGTTAATAATCTAGTTCACATCGTCATGTGATTTAACACCAGTAGTTCACATCTTTATGTGATTATTTCACATCACCATGTGACCAACACCTAAAGGGTTTACTAGAGTCAATAATCTAGTTCACATCGCCATGTGATTAACACCCAAAGAGTACTAAGGTGTGATCATGTTTTGCTTGTGAGAGAAGTCTAGTCAATGGATCTGTCACATTCAGAGCCGTATGTATTTTGTAAATTTTATATGTCTACAATGCTTTGCATGGAGCTACTTTAGCTAATTGCTCGCACTTTCAATATGTATCCAGATTGAGACTTAGAGTCATCTGGATCGGTGTAAAAGCTTGCATCGACATAACTCTTTACGGCGAACTCTTTATCACCTCCATAACCGAGAAATATCTCCTTAGTTTTCTAAGGATAATTTTGACCGCTGTCTAGTGATCCACTCCTCGATCAATATCGTACCCCCTTGCCAAACTCATGGCAAGGTACACAATAGGTTTGGTACATAGCATAGCAAACTTTATAGAACCTATGGCTGAGGAATAGGGAATGACTTTCATTCTCTTTCTATTTTCTGCCGTGGTCGTATTTTGAGTCTTACTCAACCTTGCAATACAGGCAAGAACTCCTTCTTTGACCATTTCATTTAGAACTACTTCAAAATCTTGTCATGTTATGTACTCATTGAAAAATCTTATCAAGCGTCTTGATCTATCTCTATAGATCTTGATGCCCAATATGTAAGCAGCTTCACCGAGGTCTTTCTTTTAAAAGCTCCTTTCAAACACCCCTTTATGCTTTCCAGAAAACTCTACATCATTTCTGATCAACAATATGTCATTGACATATACTTATCAAAAACGATGTAGTGCTCCCACTCACTTTCTTGTAAATACAGGCTTCACCGCAAGTCTGTATAAAACAATATGCTTTAATCAACTCATCAAAGCATATATTCCAACTCCGAGATGCTTGCACCAGTCCATAGATGGATCGTTGTAGCTTGCACACTTTGTTAGCACCTTTTGGATCGACAAAACCTTCCGGTTGCATCATATGCAACTCTTCTTTCAGATATCCATTAAGGAATGCAGTTTTGACATCCATTTGTCAGATTTCATAAAATGTGGCAATTGCTAACATGATTTAGACAGACTTTAAGCATCGATACGAGTGAGAAAATCTCATCGTCGTCAACACCTTGAACTTGTCAGAAACCCTTTTCGACAAGTCGAGCTTTGTAGATAGTAACACTACTATCAACGTCCATCTTCCTCTTGAAGATCCATTTATTCTCAATGGCTTGCCGATCATCGGGCAAGTCCACCAAAGTCCACACTTTGTTCTCATACATGGATTCTATCTCAGATTTCATGGTCTCAAGCCATTTTGTGGAATCTAGGCTCATCATTGCTTCATGATAGTTCGTAGCTTCATCATGGTCTAGTAACATGATTTCCAAAATAGGATTACCGTCCCACTCTAGTGTGTATCATGCTCTGGTCGACCTACGAGGTTCGGTAGTAACTTGATCTGAAGTTTCATGATCATCATCATTAAATTCTTCACTAATTGGTGTAGGCATCACTGGAACTGATTTCTGTGATGAACCATTTTCCAATTCAGGAGAAGGTACAATTACCTCATCAAGTTCTACTTTCCTCCCACTCACTTATTTCGAGAGAAACCCCTTCTCTAGAAAGGATCCATTCTTAGCAATCAATATCTTGCCTTCGGATCTATGATAGAAGGTGTACCCAACAGTCTCCTTTGGGTAGCCTATGAAGACACATTTCTTCGATTTGGGTTCGAGCTTATCAGGTTGAAGCTTTTTCACATAAGCATCGCAACCCCAAACTTTAAGAAACAACAGCTTTGGTTTCTTGCCAAACCATAGTTCATACAGTGTCGCCTCAATGGATTTAGATGGTGCCCTATTTAACATGAATGCAGTTGTCTCTAATGCATAACCCCAAAATGATAGTGGCAAATCGGTAAGAGACATCATAGATCGCACCATATCTAATAAAGTACGGTTACGACGTTCAGACACACCATTATGCTGTGGTATTCCAGGTGGCATGAGTTGTGAAACTATTCCACATTGTTTCAAATGATGACCAAACTCATAACTCAATATTCACCTCCACGACCAGATCGCAGAAACTCTATTTTCTTGTTACGATGATTTTCCACGTCACTCTGAAATTCTTTGAACTTTTCAAATGTTTCAGACTTGTGTTTCATCAAGTAGATATACCCATATCTGCTCTAATCATCTGTGAAGGTCGGAAAATAACGATACCCGCCGCGAGCCTCAACACTCATCAGACCACATACATCAGTATGTATTATTTCCAATAAGTCAGTTGCTCGCTCCATTGTTTCGGAGAATGGAGTCTTAGTCATCTTTCCCATGAGGCATGGTTTGCAAGGATTAAGTGATTCATAATCAAGTGATTCCAAAAGCCCATCAGCATGGAGTTTCTTCATGCACTTTACACCAATATGACCTAAACGACAGTGCCACAAATATTTTGCACTATCATTATCAACTTTGCATCTTTTGGCATCAATATTATGAATATGTGTATAACCACGATCGAGATTCAACAAACCATTCACATTGGGTGTATGACCATTGAAGGTTTTATTCATGTAAACAGAACAACAATTATTCTCTAACTTAGATGAATAACCATATTGCTATAAACATGATCCAATCATATTCATGCTCAACACAAACACCAAATAACATTTATTTAGGTTCAACACTAATCCTGAAGGTAAAGGGAGTATGCGATGGTGATCTTATCAACCTTGGAATCACTTCCAACACATATCGTTGCCGCGCCCTCAACTAGTCTCTGTTAATTTTGCAACTCCTCTTTCGAGTCACTAATCATAGCAACTGAACCGGTATCAAATACCCTGGGGTTATTATGAACACTAGTAAAGTACACATCAATAACATGTATATCAAATATATCTTTCACTTTGGTATCCTTCTTATCCGCTAAATATTTGGGGTAGTTCCGCTTCTAGTGAGCATTCCCTTTGCAGTAGAAGCACTCAGTTTCATGCTTAGGTCTAGCTTGGGGTTTCTTCACAGGAGTGACAACTTGCTTGCCATTCTTTGAAGTTCCCTTTCTTTCCCTTTACCCCTTTTCTCGAAACTAGTGGTCTTGTTAACCACCAACACTTGATGTTCTTTCTTGATTTCTACCTTCGCCACTTTCAGTATCGCGAAGAGCTTGGGAATTGTTTTCGTCATCCCTTGCATATTATAGTTCATCACAAAGTTCCAGTAACTTGGTGATAGTGACTAGAGAACTCTGTCAACCACTATCTTATCCGGAAGATTAACTCCCACTTAATTCAAGCGATTGTAGTACTCAGACATTCTGAGCACATGCTCACTAGTTGAGCTATTTTCCTCCATCTTGTAGGCAAAGTACTTGTCAGAGGTCTCATACCTCTCGACTTGGGCATGAGTCTGAAATACCAATTTCAACTCTTGGAACATCTTATATGCTTCGTGGCGTTCAAAACGTTTTTGAAGTCCTAGTTCTAAGCCGTAAAGCATGGCGCACTAAACTATCAACTAGTCATCATACCGAGCTTGCCAAACGTTCATAACGCCTGCATCTGCTCCTGCAAAAGGTTTATCACCTAGCAGTGCATCAAGGACATAATTCTTCTATGCAGCAATGAGGATAATCCTCAGATCACGGATCCAGTCCGCATCATTGCTACTATCATCTTTCAACTTATTTTTCTCTAGGAACATATCAAAAATAAACGGGGATCTATAACATGAGCTATTGACCTACAACATAATTTGCAAATATTATCAGGACTAACTTCATGATAAATTAAAGTTGAATTAATCATATTACTTAAGAACTCCCACTTAGATAGACATCCCTCTAGTCATCTAAATGATCACGTGATCCATATCAACTAAACCATGTCCGATCATCACGTGAGATGGAGTAGTTTTCAATGGTGAACATCTCTATGTTGATCATATCTACTATATGATTCACGTTCGACCTTTCAGTCTCAGTGTTCCGAGGCCATATTTGCATATGCTAGGCTCGTCAAGTTTAACCTGAGTATTCCACGTGTGCAAAACTGTCTTGCACTCGTTGTATGTGAACTTAGAGCTTATCACACCCGATCATCATGTGGTGTCTCAGCACGACGAACTATCGCAATGGTGCATACTCAGGGAGAATACTTATACCTTGAAATTTAGTGAGGGATCATCTTATAATGCTACCGCCGTACTAAGCAAAATAAGATGCATACTAGATAAACATCACATGCAATCAAAATATGTGACATGATATGGCCATCATCATCTTGTGCCTTCGATCTCCATCTCCAAAGCACCGTCATGATCTCTATCGTCACCGGCTTGACACCTTGATCTCCATCGTAGCATCGTTGTCGTCTCACGAACTATTGCTTCCACGACTATCGCTACCGCTTAGTGATAAAGTAAAGCCATTACATGGTGATTGAATTTCATACAATAAAGCGACAACCATAAGGCTCCTTCCAGTTGCCAATAACTTCTACAAAACATGATCATCTCATACAACAATGTATATCTCATCACGTCTTGACCATATCACATCACAACATGCCCTGCAAAAACAAGTTAGACGTCCTCTACTTTGTTGTTGCAAGTTTTACGTGGCTGCTACGGGCTTCTAGCAAGAACCGTTCTTACCTACGCATCAAAATCATAATGATTTTTCATCAAGTGTGTTGTTTTAACCTTCAACAAGGACCGGCCGTAGTCAAACTCGATTCAACTAAAGTTGAAGAAACAGACACCCGCCAGCCACTTGTGTGCGAAGCACATCGATAGAGCCAGTCTCGTGAACGCGGTCATGTAATGTCGGTCCGGGCCGCTTCATCCAACAATACCGTTGAATCAAAGTAAGACGTTGGTGGTAAGCAGTATGACTATTATCGCCCACAACTCATTGTGTTCTACTCGTGCATATAACATCTACGCATAAACCTGGCTCGGATGCCACACTGTTAGGGAACACAGTATTTCAAAAATTTACCTACGATCATGCAAGATCTATCTAGGAGATGCCTAGCAACGATACGGGAGAGTGTGTCCACGTACCCTCCTAGACCGAAAGCGGAAGCGTTTGTGACGTGGTTGACGTAGTCGAACATCTTCATGATCCAACCGATCCAATTACCGAACGTATGGCACCTCCGTGTACAACACACGTTCAACACAATGACGTCCCTCGAGCTCTTGATCCAGTTGAGGACGAGGGAGAGTTCCGTCAGCACGATGGCCTGGTGACGGCGATGATTAAGTTACCGACGCAGGGCTTCGCCTAAGCACTATGGCGATATGACCAAGGTGTGTAACTGGGGAGGGGGCACCGCACACGGCTAAGAGAAGACTTGGTGTCCCTTTTGGGTGCCCCTGCCCACGTAAAGGAGGGAGGGAGAGAGGCCGGCCCTCCTAGGGGCACGCCAAGTGTAGGGAGTCCTACTAGGACTCCCAAGTCCTAGTAGGATTCCCTTTCCTTTTTGGAGTACGAAAGAAGGAAAGGACGGAGGGGGAGAAGGAAGGGGGGGGGGGCACGCCCGCACCCCTTGTCCAATTCGGTTTGGGCAGGGGGGAGGCGCGCGTCACCTCGTGGCCCTTCTACCCTCTCTCCACTAAAGGCCAATAAGGCCCATTAACTTCCCCCGACGAATTCCCGTAATTCTCTGGTACTTCGAAAAATACCCGAATCACTTAGAACCATTCCGATGTCCGAATATAGCCTTCCAATATATCAATCTTTACCTCTCGACCATTTCAAGACTCCTCATCATGTCTGTGATCTCACCCGGGACTCCGAACCAACTTCAGTCATCAAATCACATAACTCATAATATAAATCATCATCGAGCGTTAAGCGTGCGGACCCTACGGGTTCAAGAACTATGTAGACTTGACCGAGACACATATCCGGTCAATAACCAATAGCGGAACTTGGATGCTCATATTGGATCCTAGATATTCTACGAAGATCTTTATCGGTCAAACCGCATAACAACATATGTCATTCCCTTTGTCATCGGTATGTTACTTACCCGAGATTCGATCATCGGTATCATCATACCTAGTTCAATCTCGTTACCGGCAAGTCTCTTTACTTGTTTCGTAATGCATCATCCCGCAACTAACTCATTAGTCACATTGCTTGCAAGGCTTATAGTGATGTGCATTACCGAGAGGGCCCAGAGATACCTCTCCGATACACGGAGTGACAAATCCTAATCTCGATCTACGCCAACTCAACAAACACCATTGTAGACACCCGTAGAGCATCTTTATAATCACCCAATTATGTTGTGACGTTTGATAGCACACAAGGTGTTCCTCCGGTATTCAGGATTTGCATAATCTCATAGTCAGAGGAACATGTATAAGTCATGAAGAAAGCAATAGCAATAAAACTAAATGATCATGATGCTAAGCTAACGGATGGGCTTGTCCATCACATCATTCTCTAATGATGTGATTCCGTTCATCAAATGACAACACATGTCTATGGCCAGGAAACTTAACCTTCTTTGATTAACGAGCTAGTCAAGTAGAGACATACTAGGGACACTCTGTTTTATCTATGTATCCACACATGTATCAAGTTACCAGTTAATACAATTCTAGCATGAATAATAAACATTTACCATGATATAAGGAAATATAAATAACAACTTTATTATTGCCTCTAGGGCATATTTCCTTCAGGGGCTAGGTCATTATTTTCGTTAGTCACTAAGGAGATTCCTCCCTTTTTTAGGAATGCAATGGACTGGACTTACCCACTTACTATCACAGATAGGGTAAATTACCCCTGCGTCAAGAAGACATATTACTTCTTTTCTTACTACATTCTTGGAAGCGGAGTGCAGTCTTTACTGACTTTCAATCACCGATTTAGCTCCTTCTTCAGTGGGAATATCATGAGAATATATGGATGGATGTATCCCCTTTACATCCTTCATTGAATATCCTAAAGATTTACGTTTTTTACTTAGCACCATTAAGAGCTTCCCTTTCTATTTTCATGGAAGGTCAGCACTAACAATAACAGGAAACCTATTTGTGTCATCGATAAACTCACACCTTAGCCCTTTTGGTAATGTTTTTGGTTAGGAGGAGGTAGTTCTTCATCTCCTTTCCTTTCAAGTACCTCATACACTTTACTTAAGCATGGGCAAACTATTAAAGTAGCATCCATTATCATTTCAATCTCCTCTTTCTATTCTTCAAACAGAGACTCGGTTCTTACCAGGATCCGCTCAATTTCATCTTCCGGGGTTTGGAGATGAATTTCAGCTAGTTCATCAAATTTTTGTTGCTCCTCATCTTGAGCTTCTTCTTGATATGATTTGCTTAAGACTAAAGAGAATGGGAATTTAATAATCTCATCCCTGATTTCATGGAGATAGTTTTCTTTTTGATATATGCCCCTGCAACATTCAGGAAAGAGGTTCCAAAAACAATAGGACAATTTTTATCCTCGGAATTCATTAGTACATAAACATTAATGGGATAAATGAGTGATCATATTATAACATAGACATCTTTAAGAATTCCACAAGGTTTTCTACCAGTCTTATCTGCAAGCTTAATAACAACATCAGTTGGCTCACGAGAACATGGTGAAATTTCCTCATTAATTTTTGCATAAAGTGTATAGTGAATAATATTGACTAGGGATCCAGGGTCACACAGCCCAAAGTAAGGCTTGCTTTCGAAGGAATGTGATAAAATTTGTTTACCTACATCCTTACCTTTGGCACACCTTTTGAGATAAGAAGTGGTGTCTCGATCTAGATAAACTTTTTTTTATTAATCACTGGTATGGGTGTAGCAGTTCGTTCATAATATCAATATAATGTGGTGTACCACTGAAGGAAATATGCCCTAGAGGCAATAATAAAGTTGTTATTTATATTTCCCTATATCATGATAAATGTTTATTATTCATGCTAGAATTGTATTAACCAGAAACTTAGTACATGTGTGGATACATAGACAAACAAAGTGTCACTAGTATGCCTCTACTTGACTAGCTCGTTAACCAAAGATGGTTATGTTTCCTAACCATAGACATGAGTTGTCATTTGATTAACGGGATCACATCATTAGAGAATGATGTGATTGACTTGACCCATCCATTAGCTTAGCACGATGATCGTTTAGTTTGTTGCTATTGCTTTATCCATAACTTATACATGTTCCTATGACTATGAGATTATGCAACTCCCGAATACCAGAGGAACACTTAGTGTGCTATCAAACGTCACAACGTAACCGGGTGACTATAATGATGCTCTACATGTGTCTCCTATGGTGTTTGTTGAGTTGGCATAGATCGAGATTAGGATTTGTCACTCCGTGTATCGGACAGGTATCCCTAGGCCCTCTCGGTAATGTGCATCATTATAAGCCTTGCAAGCAATGTAACTAATGAGTTAGTTACGGGATGTTGCATTACAGAACGAGTAAAGAGACTTGACAGTAATGAGATTGAACTAGGTATTGAGATATCGACGATCGAATCTCGAGCAAGTAACATACCGATGACAAAGGGAACAACGTATGTTGTTATGCGGTTTGACCGATAAAGATCTTCATAGAATATGTAGGAACCAACATGAGCATCTAGGTTCCGCTATTGGTTATTGACCGGAGATGAGTCTCGGTCATGTCTACATCATTCTCGAACCCATAGGGTCCACATGCTTAACGTTTGGTGACGATCGGTATTATGAGTTTATGTGTTTTGATGTACCGAAGGTAGTTCGGAGTCCCGGATATGATCATGGACATGACGAGGAGTCTCAGAATGGTCGAGACATAAAGATCTATATATTGGAAGCCTATGTTTGGACCTCGGAATGGTTCTAGGTGAGTTCGGGCATATACCGGAGTACCGGGGGGTTACCGGAACCCGCCGGGAAGTATATGGGCCTTATTGGGCCATAGTGGGAGAGAGAAGGGAGCCTAGGAGGGGGCGCCCCCCGAAGCCCAATCTGAATTGGGTGGGGGCGGCCCCCCTTTCCTTCCCCCTCTCTCCCCCTTCCTTCCTCTCCTAATCCAACTAGGGAAGGGGGGGGGGGAATCCTACTCCCGGTAGGAGTAGGACTCCCCTTGGGCGCGCCATAGGGGGGCCGGCCCTCCCCCTCCTCCACTCCTTTATATACGGGGGGGGGGGGAGGGCACCCCATAGACACACAAGTTGATTGTTTAGCCGTGTGCGGTGCCCCCTCCACAGATTTCCACCTCGGTCATATTGTTGCAGTGCTTAGGCGAAGCCCTGCGCCGGTAGCTTCATCATCACCGTCATCACGTCGTTGTGCTCACGAAACTCTCCCTCGACACTCAGCTGGATCTAGAGTTCGCGGGACATCACCGAGCTGAATGTGTGAAAATCACGGAGGTGCCGTACCTTCGATGCTAGGATCGGTCGGATCGTGAAGACGTACGACTACATGAACCGCGTTGTCATAACGCTTCCGCTTACGGTCTACGAGGGTACGTGGACAAAACTCTTCCCTCTCATTGCTATGCATCACCTAGATCTATGTGTAGATGTTATATGCACGAGTAGAACACAAAGGAGTTGTGGGCGTGGGTATATACATATTGCTTGCCGTCACTAGTTGATTCTTGATTCAGCGGTATTGTTGGATGAAGCAACTCAGACCGACATTACGCGTATGCTTACGTGAGACTGGTTCTACCGACGTGCTTCGCACACAGGTGGCTAGTGGGTGTCAGATTCTCCAACTTTAGTTGAATTGGATTCAATGAACATGGTTCTTTATGAAGATCAAAAAGCAATCACTATAGCGCATTGTGGTTTTGATGCGTAGGTAAGAATGGTTCTTGCTAGAAGCCCGTAGCAGCCACAGAAAACTTGCAACAACAAAGTAGAGGACGTCTAACTTGTTTTTGCAGGGAATGTTGTGATGTGATATGGTCAAGACATGATGCTAAACTTTTATTGTATGAGATGATCATGTTTTGTAGACGAGTTATCGGCAACTGGCAGGAGCCATATGGTTGTCGCTTTATTGTATGAAATGCAATCGCCATGTAATTGCTTTACTTTATCACTAAGCGGTAGCGATAGTCGTAGAAGCAATAGCTGGCGAGAAGACAATGATGCTTCGATGGAGATCAAGGTGTCAAGCCGGTGACGATGATGATCATGACAGTGCTTTGAAGATGGAGATCAAAGGCACAAGATGATGATGGCCACATCATATCACTTATATTGATTGCACGTGATGTTTATCCTTTATGCATCTTATTTTTCTTAGTTCGGCGATAGCATTACAAGGTGATCTCTCACTAAATTTCAAGGTATAAGTGTTCTCCCTGAGTATGCACCGTTGCTACAGTTCGTCGTGCCGAGACACCACGTGATGATCGGGTGTGATAAGCTCTACGTTCACATACAACGGGTGCAAGCCAGTTTTGCACAAGCAGAATACCCGGGTTAAACTTGACGAGCCTAGCATATGCAGATATGTCCTCGGAACACTTAGACCGAAAGGTCGAGCGTGAATCATATAGTATATATGATCAACATAGTGATGTTCACCATTGAAAACTACTCCATCTCACGTGATGATCAGACATGGTTTAGTTGATATGGATCACGTGATCACTTAGATGATTAGAGGGATGTCTATCTAAGTGGGAGTTCTTAAGCAATTTGATTAATTGAACTTTAATTTATCTGAACTTAGTACCTGGTAGTATTTTGCATGTCTATGTTGTTGTAGATAGATGACCCGTGCTATTGTTCCGTTGAATTTTAATGCATTCCTAGAGAAAGCTAAGTTGAAAGATGATGGTAGCAACTACACGGACTGGGTCCGTAACTTGAGGATTATCCTCATTGCTGCATAGAAGAATTACGTCCTGGAAGCACCGCTAGGTGACAAACCTGCTGCAGGCGCGACGCGAGATGTTGTGAACACCTGGCAAAGCAAAGCTGATGACTACTCGATAGTTCGGTGCGCCATGCTTTACGGCTTAGAACCGGGACATCAACGATGTTTTGAAAGTCATGGATCATATGAGATGTTCCAGGAGTTGAAGTTAATATTTCAAGCAAATGCCCGGATTGAGAGATATGAAGTCTCCAATAAGTTCTACATCTGCAAAATGGAGGAGAATAGTTCTATCAGTGAACATATACTCAGAATGTCTTGGTACCACAACCACTTGACTCAGCTGGGAGTTAATCTTCCTAATGATAGTGTCATTGGCAAAGTTCTTCAATCACTGCCACCAAGCTACAAGAGCTTCGTGATGAACTATAATATGCAAGGGATGGATAAGACAATTCCCGAGCTCTTCGCAATGCTAAAGGCCGCAGAGGTAGAAATCAAGAAAGAGCATCAAGTGTTGATGGTCAAGAAGACCACCGATTTCAAGAAAAAGGGTAAAGGGAAGAAGGGGAACTTCAAGAAGAACGGCAAGCAAGTTGCTACTCAAGTGAAGAAACCCAAGTCTGGACCTAAGCCTGAGACTGAGTGCTTCTACTTCAAAGGGACTGGTCATTGTAAGCGGAACTGCCCCAAGTATTTGGCGGAGAGGAAGGATGGCAAAGTGAAAGGTATATTCGATATACATGTTATTGATGTGTACCTTACTAATGCTCGCAGTAGTGCCTGGGTATTTGATATTGGTTCTGTTGCTAATATTTGTAACTCAAAACAGGGGCTATGAATTAAGCAAAGATTGGCTAAGGACAAGGTGACGATGCGCGTGGGAAAAGGTTCCAAAGTTGATGTGATCGTCGTCGGCACAGTACCTCTACATCTACCTTCGGGATTAGTTTTTGACCTAAATAATTGTTATTTGGTGCCAGCGTTGAGCATGAACATTATATCTGGATCTTGTTTAGTGCGAGACGGTTATTCATATAAATCAGAGAATAATGGTTGTTCTATTTATATGAATATAATATCTTCTATGTCATGCACCCATGATGAGTGGTCTGGTTTTACTAAATCTTGATAGTAGTGATACACATGTTCATAGTATTGAAGCCAAAAGATATAAGTTTAATAATGATAGTGCAATTTATTTGTGGCACTGCCATTTAGGTCATATTGGTGTAAAGTGCATGAAGAAACTCCAATCTGATGGACTTTTGGAATCACTTGATTATGAATCACTTGACGCTTGCGAATCTTGCCTCATGGGCAAGATGACTAAGACTCCGTTCTCCGGAACAATTGAGCGAGCAACAGACTTGTTGGAAATAATACATACTGATGTATGCGGTCCGATGAGTGTTGATGCTCGCGACGGGTATCATAATTTTCTTACCTTCATAGATGATTTGAGCAGATATGGGTATATCTACTTGATGAAACATAAGTCTGAAACATTTGAAAAGTTCAAGGAATTTCAGAGTGAAGTGCAAAATCATCACAACAAGAAAATTAAGTTTCTACTATCTGATCGCAGTGGTGAATATTTGAGTTATGAGTTTGGTCTTCATTTGAAACAATGCGAAATAGTTTCGCAACTCACGCCACCTGGAACACCACAATGTAATGGTGTGTCCGAACGTCGTAACCACATTTTATTAGATATGGTGCAATCTATGATGTCTCTCACTGATTTATCGCTATCATTTTGGGGTTATGCTTTAGAGATGGATGCATTCACATTAAATAGGGCACCATCAAAATCCATTGAGACGACACCTTATGAACTATGGTTTGGCAAGAAACCCAAGTTGCCGTTTCTTAAAGTTTGGGGCTGCGATGCTTATGTGAAAAAGCTTCAACCTAGTAAGCTCGAACCCAAATCGGAGAAATGTTTCTTCATATGATACCCAAAGGAGACTGTTGGGTACACCTTCTATCACAGATCCGAAGGCAAGATATTCGTTGCTGAGAATGGATCCTTTCTAGAGAAG
Source organism: Triticum monococcum (assembly GCA_034509565.1). NCBI lineage: Eukaryota > Viridiplantae > Streptophyta > Magnoliopsida > Poales > Poaceae > Triticum > Triticum monococcum. The sequence continues at coordinate 742,668,554 of CM067843.1, read as the reverse complement.
GGGTTTCTCTTGAAAGAAGTGAGTAGGAGGAAAGTAGAACTTGACGAGGTAATTGTACCTATTCCCTTATTGGAAAGTAGTTCATCACAGAAATCAATTTCAGTGATTCCTACACCAGTAAGTGAGGAAGCTAATGATGATGATCATGAAACTTCTGATCAAGTTACTACAGAACCTCGTAGGTCAACCAGAGTAAGATCCGCACTAGAGTGGTACGGTAATCCTGTTCTGGAGGTCATGTTACTTGACCATGAAGAACCTACGAACTATGAGGAAGCGATGATGAGCCCAGATTCCGCAAAATGGCTTGAGGCCATGAAATCTGAGATGGGATCCATGTATGAGAACAAAGTATGGACTTTGGTTGACTTTCCCGTTGATCGGCAGGCCATAGACAATATATGGATCTTCAAGAAGAAGACTGGCGCTGACGGTAATGTTACTGTCTACAAAGCTCGACTTGTTGCAAAAGGTTTTCGACAAGTTCAAGGATTTGACTACGATGAGACCTCACCCATAGTGATGCTTAAGTACGTCCGAATCATGTTAGCAATTGCCGCTTTTTATGATTATGAAATTTGGCAAATAGATGTCAAAACTGCATTCCTTAATGAATATCTTAAAGAAGAGTTGTATATGATGCAACCAGAAGGTTTTGTCGATCCAAAAGGTGCTAACAAAGTGTGCAAGCTCCAGCGATCCATTTATGGACTGGTGCAACCTCTCGGAGTTGGAATATACGCTTTGATAAGTGTGACCAAAGCATATGGTTTTATACAAACTTTTGGAGAAGCCTGTTGATAACCCAGAAGTATAGGGGATCGCAACAATTTTCAAGGGTAAAGTATTCAACCCAAATTTATTGATTCGACACAAGGGGAGCCAAAGAATACTCTCAAGTATTAGCAGTTGAGTTGTCAATTAAACCACACCTGGAAACTTAATATCTGCAGCAAAGTGTTTAGTAGCAAAGTAATATGATAGTGGTGATAATGGTAGCAAAAGGTAACAGTAGTAAAAGTAAAGTTTTTGGTATTTTGTAGTGATGATAGCAATAGCAACAGAAAAGTAAATAAGCGAAGAACAATATATGGAAAGCTCGTAGGCAATGGATTGGTGATGGAGAATTATGCCAGATGCGGTTCATCATGTAACAGTCATAACCTAGGGTGACACAGAACTAGCTCCAGTTCATTGATATAATGTAGGCATGTATTCTAAACATAGTCATACGTGCTTATGGAAAAGAACTTGCATGACATCTTTTGTCCTACCCTCCCGTGGCAGCGGGGTCTTTACAAAAACTAAGGGATATTAAGGTCTCTTTTTAATAGAGAACCGGAACAAAGCATTAACACATAGTGAATACATGAACTCCTCAAACTACGGTCATCACCGGGAAGTATCCCGATTATTGTCACTTCGGGGTTAACGGATCATAACACATAATTGGTGACTATAGACTTGCAAGATAGGATCAAGAACACTCATATACTGATGAAAACATAATAGGTTCAGATCTGAAATCATGGCACTCGGGCCCTTGTGACAAGCATTAAGCATAGCAAAGTCATAGCAACATCAATCTCAGAACATAGTGGACACTAGGGATCAAACCCTAACAAAACTAACTCGACTACATGATAGATCCCATCCAACCCATCACCGCCCAGCAAGCCTACGATGGAATTACTCACGCACGGCGGTGAGCATCATGAAATCGGTGATGGAGGATGGTTGATGATGACGATGGCGACGGATTCCCCTCTCCAGAGCCCCGAAAGGACTCCAGATCAGCCCTCCCGAGAGGTTTTAGGGCTTGGCGGCGGCTCCGTATCGTAAAACGTGATGATTTCTTCTCTCTGATTTTTTCTCCCCAAAACTCAATATATGGAGGTGGAGTTGGAGTCGGAGAGGCAACAGGGGGCCCATGAGGTAGGGGCACGCCCTAGGGGGGCAGGCGCGCCGCCCACCCTCGTGGCAAGGTGGTGGCCCCCCTGACCTTCATCTTTGGCAGGTATTTTTCTTATTTTCTAAAAAGTGTCTCCGTGAAGTTTCAGGTCATTCCAAGAACGTTTGCTCCTGCACATAAATAACAGCATGGTAATTCTGCTGAAAACAGCGTCAGTCTGGGTTAGTTCCATTCAAATCTTGCAAGTTAGAGTCCAAAACAAGGGCAAAAGTGTTTGGAAAAGTAGATACGTTGGAGATGTATCAACTCCCCCAAGCTTAAACCTTTGCTTGTCCTCAAGCAATTCAGTTGACAAACTGAAATAGACAAAGAAAAACTTTTACAAACTCTATTTGCTCTTGTTGTTGTAAATATGTAAAGCGAGCATTCAAGTTTTCAGCAAAGATTATAACTAACCACATTCACAATAACGCATAGATCTCAAGTTTACTCATATCAATAGCATAATCAACTAGCGAGCCATAATAATAAATCTCGGATGACAACACTTTCTCAAAACAATCATAATATGATATAACAGGATGGTATCTCGCTAGCCCTTTCTGAGACCGCAAAACATAAATGCAGAGCACCTTTAAAGAACAATGACTGACTAGACATTGTAATTCATGGTAAAAGAGATCCAGTCAAGTCATACTCAATGTAAACTAACAGTAATGAATGCAAATGATAGCGGTGCTCTCCAACGGGCGCTTTTTAATAAGAGGATGATGACTCAACATAAAAGTAAATAGATAGGCCCTTCGCAGAGGGAAGCAGGGATTTGTAGAGGTGCCAGAGCTCGGTTTTGAAACAGAGGTGAATGATATTTTGAGCGGTATACTTTCATTGTCAACATAACAACCAAGAGATGGTGATATCTTCCATGCTACACACATTATAAGCGGTTCCCAAACAGAATGGTAAAATTTATACTCCCCCTTCCACCACAAGCATCAATCCATGGCTTGCTCGAAACAACGAGTGCCTCCAACTAGCAAGAGTCCCAGGGGGAGTTTTGTTTGAAATTATTTTGATTTAGTTTACATAAAGCATGGGACTGGGCATCCCGGTGACCAGCCATTTATCTCGTGAGTGAGGAGCGGAGTCCACTCCTCTTGAGAATAACCCGCCTAACATGGAAGATACAGACAACCCTAGTTGATACATGAGCTATTCGAGCATACAAAACAGGATATTTATTTGAAGGTTTAGAGTTTGGCACATACAAATTTACTTGGAACGGCAGGTAGATACCGTATATAGGTAGGATAGTGGACTCATGTGGAATAACTTTGGGGTTTAAGGGATTGGATGCACAAGCAGTATTCCTTGTTAGGACAAGTGAAGGCTAGAAAAAGACTGGGAAGCGACCAGCTAGAGAGCGACAACAGTCATTAACATGCATTAAAATTACTCAACACTGAATGCAAGCATGAGTAGGATATAATCCACCATGAACATAAATATCATGAAGGCTATGTTGATTTTGTTTCAACTACATGCCTGAACATGTGCCAAGTCAAGTCACTTAAATCATTCAGAGGAGGATACCACCCTATCATACCACATCATAACCATTTTAATAGCATGTTGGCACGCAAGGTAGACCATTATAACTCATAGCTAATCAAGCATGGCACAAGAAACTATGATCTCTAGTTGTCATTGCAAACATGTTTATTCATAATAGGCTGAATCAGGAACGATGAACTAATCATATTTACAAAAACAAAAGAGGTCTAGTTCATACCAGCTTTTCTCATCTTAGCCAGTCCATCATATATCATCATAATTACCCTTCACTTGCACGATCGAACGATGTGAATAATAATAATAGTGCACGTGCATTGGACTAAGCTAGAATCTGCAGGCATTCAATAAACAGGACAAGGCAATATGGGCTCTTTTGTCAGATCAACAATAGTGCATATAAGAGCCACTTCAACAATTTAATTATGGTCTTCTCCTATCAACCCCCACGGAAAAGAAAAGAAATAAAACTATTTACATGGGAAAGCTCCCAACAAGCAAAAGAAGAACATGAAATCTTTTTGGGTTTTCTTTTTAATTACTACTACAAGCATGGAAAGTAAACTAATTAAAAGCTACAACTAATTTTTTTTGGTTTTTCTTAAGGTTTATTAAACACACAAGAAGAAAGCATAAAAAAGGAAAATAAACTAGCATGGATGATACAATTAAAAAGTATGAGCACCGACATCTAGCAATGAGTGTGTGAGCATAAATGTAATGTCAGTGAGAAATACGTACTCCCCCAAGCTTAGTGTCAGGACCCCGATTCCAAGCCACATCGATCTAGCCGGTAACACCTCATATCACTTTGCAGCCTCACGCACGGTATCCCACGGGTGTCGCCTTACCATGGCCCGGGACCGTTTGCGCCTTTTGGCTCACGTATATGATAGTGTCGCTAGCATCCATATGACCGAGAACCCGGGCCGACATGGCTAGTCGTGAACCCAAAGCGGCACAGACCTATGGAGACAGGCATACGTGAATCACATCGAACATATCGGTCATCAACGAGTGATTCCAGGCTGTAGCACTGGGCTAACAGGACTCCGGGGATCCCGGGCTGTAGCAGGCTAGGCAGGACTCCGGAAGTCACCGTGTGACATTTCCCCGAAGGGACATACATAGCGACGAAGTGAAACACATGCCGGCCAGTCAAGTGTCCTGAACAGTAGTGCTGGGCTAGCAGGACTCCGGTGAACCGGGCTGTAGCGGACTACTATGGCTCGAGGAACACTAGACTACATTTCCCCATAAGAAAGGCTGCCAAGAATAATCAGCTAGATTGTCGGATCCCACTCATACCAAGCATTTCAATCATACACACAATATGCCCGATATGAGTACATACAACATGGCATCACAACAAAACACTACAACTCAAGTACTTTATTTAAAGGCTCCAGAGAGCCATACATAACATGTTCATACAGATAGGGGTCACATGACCCGACACTCAAGTCATACAATCATACAAGCACATGCGGAAGCAACTAGTCTGAGTACAGACTCTAGAAAGAAAGAAGGCTTCTCGAAGCCTGTCTATCTACATAGGGCCCTCCATGGCCGGGATCACCACCTGGGTGGCTAGTCACCCGTCGACGTCAAGGTCTACATAAAACCCATCGGAGGGGGCAGTGTTGTCGTCTGAAAACAATAAATAAGCAAACATGAGTACAAAGGTACTCAGCAAGTCTTACATCAGAACCTACTATACATGCTCATTATCAAGAAGGTGGTGGGGGTTATGCAGCAAGCCAGCTTTGACTCTTGGCTAAGCTATCCTACGAAACCTCTTTAGTAAAATAGTTTTCGCACACGAGTCCACTACTCACCAACACAATACTCCACCGGGGATCCTCCCTCGTCATCCTGCGAGAGGGCCATCCTCGGTACTCACACTTATCTTGAGTCTTTTAGTAGTATCCATTAACTTGTCTATGAACTGTATAGGCAACGAAGTAGTCCTTTACCGCGGACGCGGCTATTCGAATAGTTTTATACCCTGCAGGGGTGTACTTCGTCATACATGCTTTCACCGCTTACCGCCGTCTACACGACATGTACTCGGCAACCTTCAAGCGGAAGCCCAGCGAGGGTGTCGTCCACGGCCTACCTAAACACCTAAGTCCCTAGTCCAGGTTTATCGCCTATCCAGGTTCCATCCGCAGGGAGTCCGGCCGAGGTTTCCACATACGGCCCCGAACGATGTGAACAGGGTTCCCGAGACACCAAACGGGTGACTCGGTACACCCGGCCACGGTGTATCTACCGCAACATAGCCCACCCCTAGGGTCAGCGCTACGCACGGCCGCCAACACATAACCTACAACACCAGAAACTAAGTGCAACTCCTGGACAGAGTACGAGGGTGACTAAGAAGCCGAGAGGGTCCATTTGTTTCGGGCCCAATGTACGGTAGTAACTGCATCTTAAATCACACATACAGATCTCAGTTCTTATGGACGGCCTCAATGAAACAACCCACCATGTACTCCTACATGGCCTCTCATCGATACCTTTACCAAACATGTTCAACACATCCCACATATTACTGACATAAGCATTTCACTCTAGCCCATCACCCAGATGAACCAGACCTGACACAACTCTAAGCATAGTAGGCATAGCAAGGTAGGAATCACAAAACATGGCTCAATCAACTCCTACACATGCTAGTGGGTTTCATCTAGTTACTGTGGCAATGACAGGTCATGCAGAGGATAAGGGTTCAACTATCGTAGCACACAGCAGTTTGAAACATGCTGTCTTAATGCAGTAAACAAGAGCAGAGGCGAGAACATGGGTTTGTATCGGAATGATCAATGGTTACTTGCCTGATGGAGTGGTAGTGGGATACTGCCCTTCAGTTGGATACTCGTGAATATCCTCGGAGGCAGAACCTACCACGAAGAGCACATCGGAACACAGTCAACACATGACGATATGCAGCAATATGATGCATGCTATGACATGGCAATATGTTGGTGTCTTGGCCTAATGCAAGCTAGAATAGAAAGGGATGAGCTCATTTGAATCAAAGATTCAAATATTAGCTCATTAAATATGGCATGTATAGTGCATTTCCTTATTCTGCTTAAACAGCAAGGTAAACTTGTTTTGTCATGCATGAAACCATTACAGATGGATAGATTGAATTTTTCTGATAATTTTTCATTTGTAATTTATCTCATTTGGAGTTATGGTTGAATTTCTATGAATTTTTGAAGTTTGAACTATTTTCTGGAATTTCCTGAATAAGAATAAAGCCAGAAAATCAATTACTGCGTCAGCAATGCATCAGGGTGACGTCAGCAGGTCAAAGGCGCCAGCCCAGGTCAAACCTGACTAGTGGGCCCCTTCTGTCAGCCTCTCAATGCACTAACTACGTTTAATTAGCCTAATTACTGGGCAGGGCCCACTAGTCAGTGACTGATTAAGTAAGATTTAATTAAAACCAATCCTAATTTAGTTAATAGACCGGCCTCACCTGTCATAGACTCAGGGGGGTCTACCTGGGCCCACCCAGGGGTCAAACTGGGTCAACTCGCCGGCGTTGAGCCGCCGGCGAGGCCCGAGACGGCGGAGGGCTTCGGAAAACGCCCTCAGGCGACCAAAACAACGGCGGAGATGTGCTACGCGATGCGGGGAGCGAGCGGCATCGTTTGGTGGTGGTAGTTGGGCTCGGGGTGGCCGGAAACGACGCCGGCGACGAGCTTGGCAGTCGCCGGAGTTCGGGTGAGGTCGGTTTCGAGGCTACGGTGCATGGGAGGAAGAACTGGTGGTGGCTACGGGTTCCTGGGGCTGCGCCGAGCACGGTGGTGTGCCCGGCTTCAAGCCACGGCGGCTCTGGCCATGACGGCGATGAGGCACGGCGCCGGCGAGCTTCGGCCGCGGTGGAAATCGGAGCTACAGGGCGCAAACGAGCAAAGGGAAGGTGGGGATCGAAAGAGAGGCTCACGGGGAGTGTAGCGGTGGTCTCAGCGGGCTCGGGGACGGGCTGGAGAAGAGGTGAGGTCGCTGGCGATCTCGGATGCCCGAGGTTGAAGACGAGGGCGAAGGCAGTGTTGCAGGGCTTCCGGCGAAGCGTGGCTCGGTGGGGAGGACGAGGGAGCCGAGGCGAAGCTGATGGACTCGTCGGAGGGGCGAGGGGAGGTCTCTAGCGGCGACTACGGCGATCGGCGGCGAGGGGCGCGCTCGGCCATCGCGGGAGAGGATGAGGGAGACGAGGGGGAGAGTGAGAGAGGACGGGAGAGGGTCGAGGGGGTCTCGTGGCGTCTCTGGGCGCCTCCCAGCGTCGGCAGAAGCAGGAGGTGGCCGGCGCGTGGCCGGCGCACGGCGAGCACGCGCCCCTGCCTCCTGGCGCGAGGTAGGGGGTGACTGGCCGAGCCAGGTAAGGCCCAGGTTGGCTTCTTTCCCCCTTTTTTGATTTTGTTTTCTTTTTCTATTTTTCTGTAGCTTTAGGGCTTTATTTAAAATACCTAGGCACTTTCTAAAATCATGAAAATAATTGTGGGCTCTATTGGAATTATTCCTAACAGCAAACAATTATTTCCAGAATTATTTGAGCACTTAAATTATTTAATAGCATTTAAATGCCCAAATTCAAATATTTATGGTTTAAATCAATGACCTTCTGTTGACCTAGAAAATTGTGCACCAATTTTGCCAGAGGTTCTAACCTAAGACAAAGAGGGTGGACATTTTAGAAGGGCATTTCAGGTTCATTGAAATTATTTTTAGTAAACCCTAGTTGATTTCAGGGGGGGGGGTGCTGGGGGTTTTGCCTTCCCCATTTCAAGTTTCTGATGAAAGTAAACATGATGCACACTCTAATGCATGGACTAGCTAGGGTGTGACAACTTACCCCCACTCAAAAGAATCTCGTCCCGAGATTTAGGATCCTCTGGAAAGAAGGTGGGTACTCGAGTCGAAGACGATCCTCCCTTTCCCAAGTGGCTTCTTCCTCGGAATGGTGTGACCATTGAACCTTGAGAAACTTGATATTATGACGTCGAGTGGTACGCTCGGCTTGATCAAGGATACGAACGGGATATTCCCGATAAGAGAGGTTATCTTGTAAATCAAGCGTTTCGTGGTCCACTCCACGGATAGGATCCGCGAAGCAACGCCTGAGTTGCGAAACGTGGAAGACGATGCGGAGGTAGTTCCAATTGGTAGGCAACTTCTCCTTGTTTGGCAAGAATGCGAAAGGGTCCAATGTAACGAGGAGCCAATTTGCCTTTGATACCGAAACGATGGGTTCCCTTTAACGGGGTAACCCGAAGGTAAGCCTTCTCGTCAACTTCATAAGTCATAGGCTTATGTTTACGATTATATTGACTCTTTTGGCGAGATTGGGCTATTTTCAATTTCTCACGAATAATGCGAACCTGCTCTTCCGCTTCCTGAATCATATCCGGGCCAAAGAGTTGTCTTTCCCTGGTTTCTGACCAGTTAAGAGGCGTTCGACATTTTCGTCCATAGAGAACTTCGAAAGGAGCTTTGCCCAAGCTGGCTTGATAACTATTGTTATAAGCAAACTCCGCGAATGGAAGGCATTTCTCCCAACTCATTCCGAACGAGATAACAAAAGCTCGGAGCATATCTTCCAGAATTTGATTGACTCGCTCTACTTGACCACTTGATTGAGGATGGAAGGCGGTACTAAAGGAGAGACGTGTTCCCATAGCATTTTGGAAACTTTCCCAAAATCGAGAGGTGAAGAGACTCCCACGGTCTGAGTTAATTTCCAATGGAACACCATGAAGAGACACTATTCGGGAGATGTATAAGTCAGCTAGCTGGCTAGCGGTGATACTCTCATGAACAGGTAGAAAGTGGGCTACTTTGGAAAGACGGTCGATCACGACGAAGATGGCATTATTCCCTCTCTTGGTCCTGGGAAACCCAGTGATGAAATCCATACTGATTTTATCCCATTTCCATCCAGGAATAGCTAGAGGTTGAAGGGTGCCAGCAGGCCGTTGATGCTCTGCTTTAACGCGACGACAAACGTCGCAATTAGCAATGTATTGAGCGATTTCTCTCTTCATCCTAGTCCACCAAAACCTCTGGCGTAGGTCTTGATACATTTTAGTACTACCGGGATGAATGGTGAGAGGGGATTCATGAGCTTCCTTAAGGATCAGTCGTCTCAGGTTTCGCGCCTTTGGAACCACTAGGCGATTCCCAAAGTATACGACACCTTGATCATCAATGGAGAAACAATTCACGACTCCTTTCTTAATGTTTCTCTTGATACGGGAGATTCCCGGATCTACCTTCTGTGCCTTGATGACCTGATCCGTAAGGGTAGGTTCCGCCACCAGGGTGGATAGGAATCCTCGAGGAACAATGTGAAGGTTTAGCTTACGAAATTCCTCATGGAGAAGTGGTTGACTTGTTGTAACATCAGGTTGTTACAATAGGACTTACGACTTAGTGCATCAGCCATGACATTGGCTTTGCCGGGGGTGTAAGTTATTCCTAAGTCGTAATCTGGGATCAACTCGACCCAACATCTTTGCCTGAGATTCAAATCTGGTTGGGTGAAGATATATTTCAAACTTTGGTGATCGGTGAAGATCTCGCAACGATTACCGAGAAGGTAATGTCGCCAGGTTTTAAGTGCATGGACTAGAGCTGCAAGCTCTAGATCATGTGTGGGATAATTTTTCTCATGTGGGTGTAATTGCCGTGAAGCATAGGCAATTACCTGACGATCTTGCATGAGTATGCAACCTAGTCCTTGTCGCGAGGCGTCGCAATAGATAATAAAGTCCTTGGAGAAATCTGGTGGTACCAGTACGGGAGCAGATGTCAGGCATCTTTTTAGTTCCTGAAAACTGAACTCGCACTGTGGAGTCCACTCGAACTTTTTATCTTTCTTGAGGAGTTCAGTTAGAGGTTTCGCAACCTTGGAGAAGTTCTCGACGAAGTGGCGGCAATAGCTCGCTAGGACAAGGAAACTCCGAACTTGCTTGACCGTTTCAGGTGGAGTCCAATCAAGGACGGCTTGAACTCGCTTGGGATTGATAGCAATACCCTTACCAGAGATTACATGGCCTAGATAGGTCAGTTCTGGCAACCAAAATTCACACATGGAGAATTTGGCATAAAGGCGATGCTCTCGAAGTTTCATCAATACCAGCCTTAGATGTTCGGCATGATCCTCTTCATTCTTGGAGTAGATGAGTATGTCATCGAGGTATACAACGACGAATTTATCCAAGTACTCCATGAAGACTGAGTTCATTAACCGAGAAAAAGTAGCCGGGGCATTGGTTAAACCGAAGGACATGACGGTGTACTCGTATTGGCCGTAATGAGTAACAAAGGCTGTTTTGGGAATGTCCATGTTTCTAATTTTTATTTGATGGTAGCCTAACCTCAAATCCATCTTGGAGAAGACTGAGGATCCAGCGAGCTGATCATACAGGTCGTTGATCCTGGGAAGCGGGTATTTGTTCTTGATGGTGACCAGATTGACAGGTCGGTAATCCACAACCATTCGATCCGTTCCATCCTTCTTCTTGACGAAGAGGACGGGGCAAGCCCAAGAAGAGGAACTAGGACGGATGAACCCCTTGTTCAAGGACTCATCGAGTTGGTTCTTAAGCTCGGCTAGTTCTAAGGGTGCCATCTTGTATGGTCTTCTAGAAATTGGAACGGTTCCTGGAACAAGGTCTATCACAAACTCGACATCCCTGTCAGGTGGAACACCTGGCAGTTCTTCTGGAAACACATCCGGAAAGTCTCGGACTACCGGAACATCCTCAAGGTCTGGAAGAGGGTTGGCATTTAGGGCGTAAAGCTGGCACTTGGCCACTCGAGTTAAGACATTGACTGTCTTGCCCGAGGGGTGAGTAAGTTGAACGGTTCTAGTGGCACAGTCAATCTTAGCATAACGAGCTGACATCCAGTCCATACCTAAGATGATGTTTATGTCGGAGGACTTGAGAGCCATTAAAGATGCAAGGAAGACAAGTCTATCGACAAGAATTTCATTCCCATGGCTTACCCTAGACGTTTGCCATCTAGAGCCAGGGGTTTGAATTTCCATGGTAGAGGGCATGTCACAGAATGTCGTGTTATGCAATCGAGCATAATTCTCGGATATGAATGAATGAGATGCTCCAGTATTGAAGAGAACAGATGCCGGATGGCAGTTAACAAGGAGCATACCAAGGACGACGTTGGGATCCTCATGAGCGTCCTCGGCTGAAACATAATTGACATGGCCACGTGCAGTGGTGGCCGGCTTGGCGTAGAAAGTCTTTCCCGCGGGCTTACCACGGCCAACGGACTTTCTAGCTTGATTGGGGTTGTTGTTCTGGGGACACTCCCGGCTATAGTGACCCGGCTCTCCACATTTGAAGCATGTTACCACATTGGGGCGTGGAGCAGCATTAGCAGCGGGGCCACCATAGGGCTTGGGTGGTGCAAATTGCTGGTTGGGACGAGGCGCCTCAAAGGATGGCCTCGGGATGAACCTGGGTGGCAGTGCCGTGCTTGGGATCCACACCCGGCACTTCTGAGCTCCAGAGCCGGATGAAGAGCCAAAATCACGGGAGTGCTTGCGTGAAGCGTCATAATTAGTCTGGTCTGTCTCAGCACTGATGGCTTTATTGACCAACTTCTGAAAAGATGTGAACTCATGCAGACGAAGATCACGGCGAAGCTCAGGGCTAAGTCCCTTGCGGAACCTTGCCTGCTTCTTGGCGTCAGTAGAAACCTCTTCAGGAGCATAGCGTGCCAGGTTCCCAAATTCACGACTATATGCATCCACAGTCAGGCTTCCTTGGGTGAAGTTGCAGAACTCCCCCCCTCTTGCAATCCATGAGACCTTCCAGAATGTGATGCTCACGGAAAGCCACACTGAATTCAGCCCAGGTAGTGATTTGACCGACCATGCGCATAGCTTCGAAGTTTTCCCACCAATGGCTAGCGGGGCCTTTGAGATGATAGGCAGCATAGGTAACCTTGTCGGCTTCGGCTACGTTGGCAGAACATAGCTTGTGGGTGATGCTGTGAAGCCAGTCATCCGCGTCGAGGGGCTCGACGGAATGGTTAAACTTTGGTGGGTACAGCTTGATAAAGTCATTGATTGACACCAAGTCATTTCGTGGGTGGCGTGCAGTGTTCTGCTCAATCCGCTCAAGCAGGCGGTTGGTCTCACGCTTGTTTCTTTCCGCCTCCAGCATCACTTCGGCCAGAGAAGGCGGGTGAGGCAGATTTTCACCTCTAGCTGCACTGGCTTCCCCCTGCTCCGGGACAGCAGGGTTGCCGCGGGTGTTGACCATCCTAGGAGAAAACAAGACAACGGTTTAGACAAGGATGGCTCAAATTTAGCAAGGAAGTGCAGAATGTAATGGATAACACGGAATGCAGAGATGCTCATCCGTATGCCATGGTAATATAAAACTGCCATATATATACCAACGGTCATACACATCATACATAGTTTAGTACAAGCCCAGGCTACAGTACAACTATGATGAAAGACGTTACATCTCATCGGAGGCATTCCAAGTTCCTATACATTATTTGTCTACACCTCCGCAATCGATTACACGCAAAGTCATATTCCACAAGTCACGCAGGACAGTGGAGATACAACTACTACAATACTAGTGGTACTACTACTAACTCAGACAGCTCCGTAGTAGTCCTCATAGAAGTCACCTCCATAGCCTGGAAGTTCAACGTGATCATCCGGAAACAGACGGTCCTGAGGAGCCTGTGGACCATAGGGGCTAGGATGAGGTCTTGGACCAAGAAACGGTGGCCTGCGGGGACCACGGGGTGGGGTGATGCCTCCCACGTCGCGCCAATCCACCATGTCTGGCAGAGCTGATCTCACAGGATACAGATCCCTTGTATCCATACATCCAGCTTGCACCACAGGTGCAAACCGAGTCAATGTGGCCCAATGATCAGCACGAGTATTAAAAAGCTCCAGCCTCAAGGCCCGATTCTCTCGGTCCTTATCTTCGAGCATCTCAGCAGTGGTACGAGTTAATGAGTCCTCCTAACTGGAGTCAGCATAGATAGCCTGAAGATACCCTTGCGCTCCCGGAAGTGAAGCTGGCATGTAACGGAAGTCAGTGTTCCGAAGCAGGCCAGTCCGGACTCGCAAGATGGTCATCATGGAGTAGGCAGCATCCTGCACAGCCATCTCAACGGTAACCCCGAGTCCATAGGAACAGTGAAGGGGCTCGGTAGATCCAGGATAGGAAGGAAATATCCTGACGGTGCAGAAATACTAGCTTTGATTAAAGTCGCGGAACTGCTCTTCGACAATGTATTCGGGATACCAACGGTATCCTGTCTCGATCATGACCTGGACTAACATAGCAGTATGACCGGGCACGCCGAGGCACCTGGTCAGGCGAACCACTTGGTTTTGAGGACGGTTGGCCATCTGAAAGCACAACCACAAGACAAAGACATCAGAATTCCTAGGGAAAATTGGATAGCATAACGGCTGTAAATGCTCAGAAAAAGATTTGAGACATCCACAACAGTTCACAATACCGCTCAACAGCATCATATCAAGGTTCTGATTCAAATAGCAACATACTAAAAATAGTAGAAACTGGACTAGGACTCGTAGCAATAATCCTATAAGCTACTACGGATTAGTAACACGTGAACCTGATAAAAGAAGAGAGCCTAGTCCTTAACCCACGTTGAATGAGAAGAGAATGACTCAGATCAGAGGCATAGGGTAAAGGAGTAAAAGAACCTTACGTTCCCTTCCACAATCAATTCCCCTACATATAACTAAAGCATTTCTAGACTCGACATCGACCAGTTTGGCTCAACGAACCTACAGGCAGTCCGGCTCTGATACCAACGCTGTCAGGACCCCGATTCCAAGCCACATCGATCTAGCCGGTAACACCTCATATCACTTTGCGGCCTCACGCACGGTATACCACGGGTGTCGCCTTACCACGGCCCGGGACCGTTTGCGCCTTTTGGCTCACGTATATGATAGTGTCGCTAGCATCCATATGACCGAGAACCCGGGCCGACATGGCTAGTCGTGAACCCAAAGCGGCACAGACCTATGGAGACAGACATACGTGAATCACATCGAACATGTCGGTCATCAACGAGTGATTCCGGGCTGTAGCACTGGGCTAACAGGACTCTGGGGATCCCGGGCTGTAGCAGGCTAGGCAGGACTCCGGAAGTCACCGTGTGACATTTCCCCAAAGGGACAGACATAGGGACGAAGTGAAACACATGCCGGCCAGTCAAATGTCCTGAACAGTAGTGCTGGGCTAGCAGGACTCCGGTGAACCGGGCTGTAGCGGACTACAATGGCTCGAGGAACACTAGACTACATTTCCACATAAGAAAGGCTGCCAAGGATAATCAACTAGATTGTCGGATCCCACTCATACCAAGCATTTCAATCATACACACAATATGCCCGATATGAGTACATACAACATGGCATCACAACAAAACTCTACAACTCAAGTACTTTATTTAAAGGCTCCAGAGAGCCATACATAACATGTTCATACAGATAGGGGTCACATGACCCGACACTCAAGTCATACAATCATACAAGCACATGCGGAAGCAACTAGTCTGAGTACATACTCTAGAAAGAAAGAAGGCTTCTCGAAGCCTGTCTATCTACATAGGGCCCTCCATGGACGGGATCACCACCTGGGTGGCTAGTCACTCGTCAACGTCAAGGTCTACATAAAACCCATCGGAGGGGGCAGTGTTGTCGTCTGAAAACAATAAATAAGCAAACATGAGTATAAAGGTACTCAGCAAGTCTTACATCAGAACCTACTATACATGCTCATTCTCAAGAAAGTGGTGGGGGTTATGCAGCAAGCCAGCTTTGACTCTTGGCTAAGCTATCCTACGGAACCTCTTTAGTAAAAATAGTTTTCGCACACGAGTCCACTACTCACCAACACAATACTCCACCGGGGATCCTCCCTCGTCATCCTGCGAGAGGGCCATCCTCGGTACTCACACTTATCTTGAGTCTTTTAGTAGTATCCATTAACTTGTCTATGAACTGTATAGGCAACCAAGTAGTCCTTTACCGCGGACGCGGCTATTCGAATAGTTTTATACCCTGCAGGGGTGTACTTCGTCATACACGCTTTCACCACTTACCGCCGTCTACACGACATGTACTCGGCAACCTTCAAGCGGAAGCCCAGCGAGGTTGTCGGCCACGGCCTACCTAAACACCGAAGTCCCTAGTCTAGGTTTATCGCCTATCCAGGTTCCATCCGCAGGGAGTCCGGCCGAGGTTTCCACATACGGCCCCGAACGATGTGAACAGGGTTCCCGAGACACCAAACGGGTGACTCGGTACACCCGGCCACGGTGTATCTACCGCAACATAGCCCACCCCTAGGGTCAGCGCTACGCACGGCCGCCAACACATAACCTACAACACCAGAAACTAAGTGCAACTCCTGGACAGAGTACGAGGGTGACTAAGAAGCCGAGAGGGTCCATTTGTTTCGGGCCCAATGTACGGTAGTAACTGCATCTTAAATCACACATACAGATCTCAGTTCTTATGGACGGCCTCAATGAAACAACCCACCATGTACTCCTACATGGCCTCTCATCGATACCTTTACCAAACATGTTCAACACATCCCACATATTACTGACATAAGCATTTCACTCTAGCCCATCACCCAGATGAACCAGACCTGACACAACTCTAAGCATAGCAGGCATAGCAAGGTAGGAATCACAAAACATGGCTCAATCAACTCCTACACATGCTAGTGGGTTTCATCTAGTTACTGTGGCAATGACAGGTCATGCAGAGGATAAGGGTTCAACTACCGTAGCACACAGCAGTTTGAAACGTGTTGTCTTAATGCAGTAAACAAGAGCAGAGGCGAGAACATGGGTTTGTATCGGAATGATCAATGGTTGCTTGCCTGATGGAGTGGTAGTGGGATACTGCCCTTCAGTTGGATACTCGTGAATATCCTCGGAGGCAGAACCTACCACGAGGAGCACATCGGAACACAGTCAACACATGACAATATGCAGCAATATGATGCATGCTATGACATGGCAATATGTTGGTGTCTTGGCCTAATGCAAGCTAGAATAGAAAGGGATGAGCTCATTTGAATCAAAGATTCAAATATTAGCTCATTAAATATGGCATGTATAGTGCATTTCCTTATTATGCTTAAACAGCAAGGTAAACTTGTTTTGTCATGCATGAAACCATTACAGATGGATAGATTGAATTTTTTTGATAATTTTTCATATATAATTTATCTTATTTGGAGTTACGGTTGAATTTCTATGAATTTTTGAAGTTTGAACTATTTTCTGGAATTTCCTGAATAAGAATAAAGCCAGAAAATCAATTACTACGTCAGCAATGCATCAGGGTGACGTCAGCAGGTCAAAGGCGCCAGCCCAGGTCAAACCTGACTGGTGGGCCCCTTCTGTCAGCCTCTCAGTGCACTAACTACGTTTAATTAGCCTAATTACTGGGCAGGGCCCACTAGTCAGTGACTGATTAAGTAAGATTTAATTAAAACTAATCCTAATTTAGTTAACAGACTGGCCCCACCTGTCATAGACTCAGGGGGGTCAACCCGGGCCCACCCAGGGGTCAAACTGGGTCAACTCGCCGGCGTTGAGCCGCTGGCAAGGCCCGAGACGGCGGAGGGCTTCGGAAAACGCCCTCAGGTGACCAAAACGACGACGGTGATGTGCTACGCGATGCGGGGAGCGAGCCGCATCATTTGGTGGTGGTAGTTGGGCTCGGGGTGGCCGGAAACGACGCTGGCGACGAGCTTGGCGGTCGCCGGAGTTCGGGCGAGGTCGGTTTCGAGGCTACGGTGCACAGGAGGAAGAACTGGTGGTGGCTACGGGTTCCTGGGGCTGCGCTGATCACGGTGGTGTGCCCGGCTTCAAGCCACGGTGGCTCTGGCCATGACGGCGACGAGGCATGGCGCCGGCGAGCTTCGGCCGCGGTGGAAATCGGAGCTACAGGGCGCAAACGAGCAAAGGGAAGGTGGGGATCGAAAGAGAGGCTCACGAGGAGTGCAGCGGTGGTCTCAGCGGGCTCGGGGACGGGCTGGAGAAGAGGTGAGATCGCCGGCGATCTCGGATGCCCGAGGTTGAAGACGAGGGCGAAGGCGGCGTTGCAGGGCTTCCGGCGAAGCGTGGCTCGGTGGGGAGGACGAGGGAGCCGAGGCGAAGCTGATGGACTCGTCGGAGGGGCGAGGGGAGGTCTCTAGCGGCGACTACGGCGATCGACGGAGAGGGGCGCGCTCGGCCATCGCGGGAGAGGATGAGGGAGACGAGGGGGAGAGTGAGAGAGGATGGGAGAGGGTCGAGGCGGTCTCGTGGCGTCTCTGGGCGCCTCCCAGCGTCGGCAGAAGCAGGAGGTGGCCGGCGCGTGGCCGGCGCGCGGCGAGCACGCGCCCCTGCCTCCTGGCGCGAGGTAGGGCGTGACTGGCCGAGCCAGTAGGCTGGGCCGAGCCAGGTAAGGCCCAGGTGGGCTTCTTTCCCCCCTTTTTTTGATTTTGTTTTCTTTTTCTATTTTTCTGTAGCTTTAGGGCTTTATTTAAAATACCTAGGCACTTTCTAAAATCCTGAAAATAATTGTGGGCTCTATTGGGACACTTAAATTATTTAATAGCATTTAAATGCCCAAATTCAAATATTTATGGTTTAAATCAATGACCTTCTGTTGACCTAGAAAATTGTGCACCAATTTTGCCAGAGGTTCTAACCTAAGACAAAGAGGGTGGACATTTTAGAAGGGCATTTCAGGTTCATTGAAATTATTTTTAGTAAACCCTAGTTGATTTCAGGGGGGGGGGGGTGCTGGGGGTTCTGCCTTCCCCATTTCAAGTTTCTGATGAAAGTAAACATGATGCACACTCTAATGCATGGACTAGCTAGGGTGTGACACTTAGGCTTTTGGCCTAAGTTGGTCTATGGCCACGGCTGGCCTGACGGATATCCATAATAATAGTTGGGGTCGTACTGTGATGCGGAAGAGGAAGACTCCGACTGCCACTGGCTGACAATCATCTCTGGATCCCACTGATAATTAGACTGTCGTGACGGATCAAATTATGGTTCCGGCTCTAGCTCCTCGGCTGGTGCAGGGTTCCGGTAGGCGTGAATAGCCGTCAACGGAACAAGGTACGTGCCTATAGTCAAAGCAAACAAAGAAGGAGCAGACAAGGTAATAGTCTCAGGATGATGTTTATTAAAGAACAATTGATATTTAAGCTCTCCTTCCCTATTCTTAACAATAAAATCATGTGCTACCATACTTTTATAATCTAAATAAACACAAGGCAGCACCTTTTCTTCCTTCTCATAATGCCTAATAGGTATGTTAAAATGTGCAGCTAGGCGTGTGGCATAGATGCCTCCAAAGATTGGGCCCTTGGTACGGTTCAGACTTAACCGTTTGGCAATAATGCCACCCATACTAAAAGAGTTATCACTGTATAAACCGTGGTGCAAAATAATAATATTAGGGATACTCAGGTTTCCACAGCTTCCGCGACCAATTAAGCAACGACTAGCAAATAATGCAAAATAACGTAAACCAGGAAAGTGTATGCTAGTGATTCGTGCATCGGAAACCTTCCTTGTTTCCCCTATAGTGATAGTGTCAATAAATCCCTCCACATCATCACGATGTGGTTCTTCTGTATTGCCCTCAAAAGGGACTAAACAAATCCGACAGAAATCGTAAAGTGACATCTCCTTATGCTCATCATATAAATAAAACTCCACCGTAGGTGGTGAGATCCTAGAATGGAAATGAAAGTTTTGCAGAAGTATATTTGTGAGCAAGAGATACTGATCACATTGGTCGTGGAGGAAAGCGATAAGGCCTGCAGTCTGAGCCAACTCATGAAAATCTTCATAAATCCCGGCTGCTCTTAAGAAATCCTCGGAAGGCCATTCACACGCCCGAACCTCCGCGGTGCGAGGCAGGTTATACTTAGGCTTCGGTGCCTTTTCCTTCGAGCTTTGGCTCGATGAACCCCTCAAGAGTCTCCACATCATTTTTTGAAAAACTATGAAATTTTTAGTAACTTCAAAATAAAAGTAAACCAAACTCAATAATATTGATAGCAACTACTCCTGCAAGTGCCTAGGGCCTATATCATGCATCAAAACTACTTTTGACCATATAAATTTGACATGCAAGCTCAAGAACAGGGTCACCTAAGCAGCAAAAAATTGCAATGAATAAAGCACTAGAACTAAAACTAATTGGACCAATGGAGGAGTCACATACCAAGGAACAATCTCCCCAAGCAGTTTTGTGAGAGGTGCTTTCACTACTAGGAAAAGGCCTATAGATGGAATTGACACTAATGGTGCACCAGACATGTGGTGCGCCATTACTATATACTAATGGCGCACCATGTGTTGGTACGCCATTAGTGTCCAAATACTAATGGCGCATCACATCCACGGTACGCCATTAGTGTCCAAATTTTTTTTTAATTTTTTTTCAAAACTACTAATGGCGCACCATGGGAGTGGTGCGCCATAATGGCGCACCACATCCACGGTGCGCCATTAGTAAAATTTTTTTTTTGAAAATTTTTAATTTTTTTTCAAAACTACTAATGGCGCACCGTGGCATAGTAATGGCGCACCATGCCACGGTGCGCCATTAGTACCTTGGCCACCACTTCCACCGAATGCACCCCCCCCCCCCGTGGATCGCCTTTTCAGTTTTAAAAAAATAAAAGAAAATGATGAAAATGTCAAAGAAATAAAAGAAAATAAGTTTCCCATGTGATATGTGGTCTAGTTGTTGGGAAAATTTGCAAATATGAATTTCGACTTCATTTGCAAAATCTCTCGAGAATTTGTAAAAATGGGCATAACTTTTGCATACTAATTCGGATGAAAAAGTTTTTTATATGAAAAATCATCTACTCGAAAAGTTACATCCAAATTTAACAGGGGGAACATTATCAAAATCCTCAAAAACCTAACAGAAAAAAAGATACGGGTCTTTTAAGATCTGGAGGTAAAAAAATTCAAAAAAATTCAAATATACTAATGGCGCACCAGCCCATGGTGCGCCATTAGTATCTTCCCGCCTTCAAAATTTAAAATAAGTCAAAAAAATAAAAAAAGAGTTACTAATGGCGCACCTGCCCACGGTGCGCCATTAGTATCTTCCCGCCTTCAAAATTCAAAAAAAATAAAAAAAATAAAAAAATAGTAGTGGCGCACCTGGCCACGGTGCGCCATTACTATGTCGTATACATGGCTGGGCGCACCTCCTCCACTCCACCTCTCCTCCATTCCATCTCCTCCTCTCCTCTCCTCCACTCCATCTCCTCCTCTCCTCCACTCCATCTCCTCCTCTCTGGCGACCTCCTTCTCCTCTCCGGCGACCTTCTCCTCCTCCTCCTCCTCTCCGGCGACCTCCTTCTCCTCTCCGGCGACCTCCTCCTCCTCCTCTCCGGCGACCTCCTCCTCTCCGGGAACCTCCTCCTCCCTCCTCTCCTCCCCTCCCCTCATGGTTTCTCCTCCCTCCTCTCCGGTGAACTCCTCCTCCCTCCCCTCCTCCCATTCCCTCATGGTTTCTCCTTCCTCCTCTCCGATGCTTCGGTGAACTCCTCTCCGGCGACCTCCTCCTCCTCTCCGGCGATGTAGGCGAGCGCCTCTCCGGTGACCTCCTCCTCCTCCTCCTCTCTGGTGAACTCCTCTCCGGCAAAAGAACACGGCAAAAGAACATACAAGATCCAAAAATAGGAACAAAATTTGAAATAATATCGTGCCAAAAAACGAGCAAAAAAAAACTAGCAAAAATGGGCAAAAAAAATCACGATCCAGATCCAAATTCAAAATTCAAAAATAGTAATGGCGCACGGTGGGGGTTAGACGGTGCGCCACTACTATTTTCCCGCCTTCAAAATTCAAAAATACTAATGGCGCACCATGGCCTATACTAATGGCGCACCAGTGGCCTATACTAATGGCGCACCGTGGCCTATAGTAATGGCGCACCAGTGGTGCGCCATTAGTATACCAGATACTAATGGCGCACCAGTGGTGCGCCATTAGTAAAAATTACTAATGGCGTGCTAGTAATGGCGCACCAGTGATGCGCCATCAGTAGGCAAAACTGGTGCGCCATTAGTAGGCCTTTTCCTAGTAGTGTTTGAGCAAGGAGATCGAAAATGGCAGCAAAACGAGCTTGGACTCGGGTTTGAGCTGGTTATTCATGTTTGGGGGAGGAAGAAGGAGTGTATGGGTGAAAGGATAAGTGGAGGACGGCCACTATGGGCCCACGAGGCAGGGGCGCGCCCTAGAGGGGTGCGCGCGCCCTCCACCCTCGTGGGCAGGTGGTTCGCCCCCCTCATGTGTTCTGAGTTCCATAAATCCTCAAATATTCTAGAAAAAAATCATATTTAATTTTTAGGGCATTTGGAGAAGTTCTATTTTTGAGGTATTTTTATATTGCACGGATAATCAGATAACAAACAGAAAAATATTTATTTCTATTTTATTTAATATAAATAACAGAAAGTAAAAGTGGGGTACAGAAGGTTGTGCCTTCTAGTTTCATCCATCTCATGATCATCAAAAGGAATCCACTAACAAGGTTGATCAAGTCTTGTTAACGAACTCATTCCGAATAACATGGAACAGGAGAAATTTCGAATAACACTATGTTACCTCAACGGGGATATGCACATCCCCAATAATAACAATATCATATTTCTTCTTGAGAGTAGGAAGAGGAAATTCAAAACCTCCAAATATAATCGATGGAATTTTTCCATAGAGTTGATACTATGAACTTGAGGTTGTTTCCTCGGAAAGTGTACCGTGTGCTCATTACCATTAACATAAAAAGTGTCATTGCCTTTAGTGCAATCAATAACAGCCCCTGTAGTATTCAAAAAGGGTCTTCCAAGAATAATAGACATACTATCGTCCTCGGGAATATCAAGTATAACAAAGTCCGTTAAAATAGTAACGTTTGCAACTACAACATGCACATCCTCACAAATACCGACAGGTATAGCAGTTGATTTATCATCCATTTTTAAAGATATTTCAGTAGATGTCAACTTATTCAAATCAAGTCTATGATATAAATAGAGAGGCATAACACTAACACCGGCTCCAAGATCACATAAAGCATTTTTAACATAGTTTATTTTAATGGAGGATGGTATAGTGGGTACTCCTGGATCTCCAAGTTTCTTTGGTATTCACCCTTAAAAGTATAATTAGCAAGAATGGTGGAAATTTCAGCTTCCGGTATCTTTCTTTTATTTGTAATAATATCTTTCATATACTTAGCATAAGGATTGGTTTTAAGCATATCAGTTAATCGCATACGCAAAAAGATAGGTCTAATCATTTCAGCAAATCGCTCAAAATCCTCATCATCCTTTTTCTTGGATGGTTTGGGAGGAACAGGCATGTGTTTCTGAACCCAAGGCACTCTTTCTTTACCATGTTTCCTAGCAACAAAGTCTTTCTTATCATAACGTTGATTCTTTGATTGTGGGTTATCAAGATCAACAGCTGGTTCAATTTCTATATCATTATCATTACTAGGTTGAGCATCATCATGAACGTTATCAGTAGTTTCAGGTTCATTACTAGGTTGAGTTTCAGCATCAGAAATAGAAATATCATTTGGATTCTCAGGTGTTTCAACAATAGGATCACTAGAAGCATGCAAAGTCCTATCATTTTTCTTTTTCTTCTTTTTAGAAGAACTAGGGTGCATCTAAATTATTTCTCTAAGAATCTTGCTCAATTCTCTTAGGATGGCCTTCAGGATACAAAGGTTCCTGAGTCATTCTACCACCTCTAGTCATAACTCTAACATCATTATCATTATTCTTACTATTCAATCCATTGAGAAAATCATTTTGAGCTTTAAGTACTTGTTCTACTTGAGTGGTAACCATCGAAGCATGTTTACTAATAAGTTTAAGTTCACCTTTAACATTAGCCATATAATCACCGAAGTGTCCAAGCATAGAATTGTATTTCAATTGTCTACCAAAATAAGCATTAAAGTCTTCTTGCTTAGCCATAAATTTATGAAACTCATCTAAGCATGGGCTAGCAAACTTAGTAAATGGGATTTCAGCTTTATCATATCTATAGAGAGAATTTACCTTTACTACCTGTGTCGGGTTATCAAGACCATGTATTTCTTCAATAGGAGGTAAATTCTTAACATCTTCAGCTTTAATACCCTTTTCTTTCATAGATTTCTTTGCCTCGTGCATATCTTTAGGACTGAGAAATAGAATACCCCTCTTCTTCGGAGTTGGTTTAGGAATAGGCTCAGGAATTGGCTCCGGAGGTGTCCAATTATTTGCATTTGTCAACATATTACAATAGAATTTCAGCTTCATCCGGTGTGCTTTCCCTGATAACAGAACCAGCACAACTATCCAGGTAATCTCTGGAGGCATCGGTTAGTCCATTATAAAAGATATCAAGTATTTCATTTTTCTTAAGAGGATGATCAGGCAAAGCATTAAGTAATTGGAGAAGCCTCCCCCAAGCTTGTGGGAGACTCTCTTCTTCAATTTGCACAAATTTATATATATCCCTTAAAGCAGCTTGTTTCTTATGAGCAGGGAAATATTTAGCAGAGAAGTAATAAATCATATCCTAGGGACTACGCACACAACCAGGATCAAGAGAATTAAACCACATCTTAGCATCACCCTTTAATGAGAATGGAAATATTTTAAGGATATAAAGTAGCGAGTTCTCTCATCTTTAGTGAACAGGGTAGCTATGTCATTCAGTTTAGTAACATGTGCCACAACAGTTTCAGATTCATCACCATGAAAATGATCAGATTCAACCAAAGTAATTATATTAGGATCAACAGAGAATTCATAATCCTTATCAGTAACAAAGATAGGTGAAGTAGCAAAAGCAGGGACAGGTTTCATCCTAGCATTTAGACATTGCTTACTACATTTATGTCGGGGGTGCTAATCCCACGGACACCTATGGGACCACGGCGGACCGAGCCCCTTTTTGGTTCGGTAGGGGGCGGAGAGAGCACGAAGAGCAGATCGAGGCGAAGCGCACGAGCACGCGATGAGTTTACCCAGGTTCGGGCCGCACGGATGCGTAAAACCCTACTCCTGCTTTGTGGTTGTATTGATTTCTTGCTCGGGAGCGCTGATTGCTACAGTACACACCAGCAGCTAGCTAGACCGAGCATGAGCGTTCTGTTGGCCGACCCCCTCTACGTTGCGCATGGGCCTCCTTTTATATGCTTAAGGGGTCACCGACAGGTGGCAACGTAGATGAGGGTAAAAATGGAAAAGGCGTGGCGGTTGGCACCGCCGCCTACTACACTTGTATCATACCTAACTCTGACGGCAGGGGACAAGGGCATTAAATGCCCGTCTACATCGCCTAGACGGTGCAGAAAGGGACCGCCAGGGACGCCACTGCTTGCCACGATGGCAATCTTGTCAGCGCCGCTTGCCACCGTGTACCTCTGGCTGCACAGCCTCCCGCCACGTACGCCTGGGAGGGTCCCAGAGCAACACGTTGGTAGATGTGCTAGAGCGCAGGTACAGAGTGGAGGCTTGCTGCGGCAAGTGCCTTGCCGCGGTAATTGTCTTGTCGCATCCGGGAGCTTGTCGCTCACCGGGCCTTGGTTGGCCTTCCCGGCAAGCTCCTCTTGCCGGGGTCTTGGATACTTTGTTCTTGAATGGCTCCAAAGGAACCACGGAGGACCTTGGCGGTCACCCAACAAGCCTTGCCGCGGGACGTTGCGACTGCCCGTGCACAAGTTTGGGATACTAGGGTACCCCTACTCTAGTACACCGACAGGAGCCCCCGAGCCTGGGCCTTACATGGTGCCGAGCGCTGTTGGGCCAGGCCCAAAACAGGGCACGGGCATGCGCGACCTGGGTTACGCCGTATCTCACTCCTCATCCACCGCGCCCTCCCCAAACGGCACGCGTCGAACGCGGCGTCGTGGGAGAGATCATGGGTGGTTTCTTTATTCGGAAAGGCGGAACGTCCGCCCCCTCCCCCTTTATAAGCAAGGGGAAGCAGGGGTAGTGCGCCCACTCGCCCCCCTTCCACTCCAATCTCAGAAGCCTCCGCCCCGCCTCCGTCTTCCCAAAGCTGAAAAGAGAGCTGCGCCCTGCCCCCCATCGCCACCAGCACCACAAACGCCGTCGACCTCCTCCACCACTTCCGCCATGGCTCCGAAAGCCGACAAGGGCAAGGCTGTGAAGTCGACCGAGGCGCAGCGGCTTGCCGCGCTGCGGAAGGAGCGGGCCATCTTCCCCCCAAGCTTGCCGCGAAGGACCTGAGGGAGTACTACTACCTCTTCTGGTCGACGGAGACGCGAGCACATCCGAGCACGAAGGTACTCCCAGCCATTGCTCATAAAATGGCTCCGCACGGATATCCCTTCTTTGCCGTGTTCTTCTACTGTGGGCTCTGCCCGCCCTTCTCTGAATTTTTCTGCGACATCATGAACACCTACGGCTTCTGCCTCCTTGATTTCACCCCCAATGTCGTTCTGACCATGGCAGTTTTCGCACACCTTTGCGAAAACTTTGTCGGAGTCCATCCCAACGTAGCCCTTTTCCGCCACTTCTTCATGCCCCGAGTAGAGAGAGGAGAGCCTCTATCCGGCGGAATCGCCTGGATCTCAAGGGCCGGCAAGAAAGATTCTTATCTGGAGGGGGAGTTCTGTGGCAAGTGGGAGGAGTGGAGAGCAGATTGGTGCTGGATTGTTGAAGAGAACCCGCAGCCATTTACCGCCCGTCGCCAAGTAGCAGCAGTACGCGGCAGCGATTGGAGCGACGTGGCCCCGAAAGACGATAGGCTGAGAATTGCCGTCACCAGGATCCAACGCCTCAGGCTTGCCGGAGTCACTGTAGGCGCCGTTGGCGCAGACTTCCTTCGCCGCCGCATCGCCCCCCTGCAGGAACGGAGGAGGCCCGCCTGGGAGTTCAAGAACGCGGCAGATATCATGAGGCTGCGTCCGGGCCTCAACTACAACTTCACTGTCTTGGAGCTCAACGCAATCCTTCAGGAGCTCTTCAAGTATGATCCTGATCATCCTGAGGTTTTTAGGTTGCCGCAGGGCGTCGTCCCGTTGTGCAACAATTCTGCGCTTGACCACATCCAGGCAATGATGCCGCTGTGCGACTCGCATGGACTTGTGCCAACTTGGCAAGAGCCTGCAGACGAGGTCATGTAGGAATTCTTCGACAACTTGGTGGAAGTGCCGATCCGCCCCGACGAGAAGAATGGCCTCACTCGCGACACCACCGATGCGGAATTGAAGCGCATCGCCACCAGGCTGGAAGAGGCGGCGGCAGCTGCAGTGGCAGGCGAGTTCGGATTCACCATGGAGGAGGTAGAGACAGCAGAGGCGGCAAACCGTGCCGAGCGAGTGGAGCTTGCCGGCAAGAAGGAGGTTGCCGGGTGTGACGCCGAGCCGAGCGAGCCCGCCGAGGATACGAGCGGCTCGTTGGAGATCAACTCCTCCTCCTCCTCATCTTCAGACAGCTCGCCGCAAGCAGAGACTCCATCTCCACCAAGAAGGCGTCTTCGCAAGGTTGGGGATGTGGCGAGGCGGCAGGCGAGTCGACAGTCGCCGCGCCGCGCGACACGCTCCACCGCGGCAAGCACTGTTGCCGCGGGAGCGCCTCACGCTACTACGGCAACTGGAGCAGGGTCTTCTCGGACCACTGCTTCTGCTCCCGCCAAGCGGCCAAGGGAACCTACTCCTCCGCCTTCCCGCGCCGGGCGTGAGCCGGATTTCGACTTTTCCGCGTTCAGCTCTGACGAGGAAGAAGAAGAAGAGTAAGATTCACTTGTTGTATTTGCAGTTCTTCAATCCTTGCTGTTTTTGTCTTGTATCTCACTTGCTTCAATCTGAACCCATTCCTTGTTAGGACTCTGGCCCAGAGAGCGGCGAAGAGAGCCAAGGCCCTGGTGATTGTCATCGAGGACGAACCCACCGCGTCAGCAGAGGATGCACCCGAGACAACCTTGCCGGACCCAGCAACTGTTCTCCAGAGCAGCCCCCAGCGTAAGTATCTTGTTGGCTTCCCGCTGTTGGGCGCGCATGGAGATTCTTGCTTTGTCAATATCTATTGTTGACCTGTGCAGGAGCAGAGCAGCCCCACCAGGAGCGCCCGGAGTCCGCCCCCGAAACGCCAAGGGAGAGTCTTCCGGCAAGAGAGAGGTCCCCGGCAAGGGAGAGCTCTCCGGCAGGGGAGAAGTCTCCGGCAAGGGAGGGTTCTCTGGCAAGGAACATCACTAGTGGCCTCTCGGCGGCGGAGACCACGACTGCAGAGCCTGGCACAGGTAATCTTCTTGCTTCAAAACTTCCCTTGGGTTCTTCTTCTTTTGATCTTCTTCTTTTGGGTTTTTGCTTGACTCTTCTCCCCTTTCCGGCTGTCAGATCCATCTGTTGCAGAGCCGATGGAGACCGAGGTTGCCGCTGATGACGCCATTGCCGTCGAGGAAGCAGCCGGCGCTGAGGAGCCCGCCGGCGAAGAGGCCGCCAGGGCTGCCGCTGCAGAAGCAGGCGGGGGATCTGGCGATTGCACTGACGACCCTGAGGCCGCAGGAGCGCCGGGCGCTGCACCGACCGCCGATCCTTCCGCCGCTGCCGCAGCGCCAGGCTCCGAAGAGCCCCAGCCTGGCGTCTACTTGAGGGCCGACGATGACATCTTCATCAACCTCCCCTGGGCGTCAAGCTCCTGGGCGCCGGTCGAGGGAGAGATCTTCGACGAAGAAGTGCTTGCTTCCGCCGGGCTGGGGCTGGTTGACGCGCCAAGCAGCAGCAGCGGCGAGCCTGAGGAGGAGCGGCTACTGCGAAAGCTGGTGTCACTCTACCGCGCTCGGCAGGCCAAGCTGGAATCCCGCGAGGCGCTTGTCGCGAAGGCGGGAGTCGACATCGAGAAGCGCGCGGAGGAGCTCCGGGCTGCCAATCAAGAAGCTCTCCGATCTTTGGCAGTGGAGCGGGCACGACTTGCCGAGGAGCGGGAGGCCTTCCTCCTCGAGAAGGCTGAAGCCGAAGAGCAACAGCGGCTTACCGCTGAGAAGTTTTCGGTGTAGGAGGGCGAGCTGGTGCAGCGGAAGGTCAACCTCGACAGCCACGAGGAGGAGCTTGCCGCGCGCGAGCGAACGGTTGGCGGGGCCCTCAAACAAGCAGAAGATGCTGCCGCAGCTGCCGAGGCCGCCAAGAAGGAGCTGGAGACGAAGGTGGTGCAGCTAGAGGCGGATCTCAAGGCGAGCGGCGACGAGCTTGCCGCGCTCAAGCTTGAGCGGGAGAAGGACGCCAACAGCTACTCGGAGCTGCAGGCCCATCTTGCTGAGAAGGGCAAGGAGCTTGATGCCGCCAAAGATTCTAATGCAGATCTTGAGTTGAACCTGATCGCTTTGACCAAGACGCTGGACGGCGCCAAGGAGCAGGAGACGGCCCTGAAGGAGGAAGTCAAGGCCGGCAAGGCGCTGCTGGCGAGTGCCGCTGCCGCCCAGAGCACTTTCCGGGAGAATGTGGAGCACTGGACGGAGGGTCTCGTGGATGTTGCCGGAGACATCGACAGGGAGCTGGCTCAACTGGGAATGGAGGATCTCGGGTATCCCTCCGACGGGAACCTCCAACCCAGCGCCAAGCTCACCTCGTTCTTCAAAGGCATGGCGACGGCCCTCCAGCAACTCCGGGAGAGGATTCCGAAGCAGCTGGCCGATGAGTCGCGCAAGATCTGCGCGGGAGCTCTTCAGAAGGTGCTGGTGAAGGTGGCTTTCCGCAACCCGGGCCTCAACCTCACCAACGTCCTCAGGTCCTTGCCACTGGATGCTGATTTGGAGGCGCTCAAGACCCTTGTCGCACCCATTGTGGACAAGGTGAGCAGGATCAAGAGGGTCGAGGGTGATCGTGTAGATTAGGCCGCCCATTTTCTTCTTTTCTTGTCGCTTCTGGTCATGTCATGAGAACAATTTATTAGAGCCGCGGCAAGCTATCTTGTAATATAACTCTATTTCGGGTACTAATTGCAATGTTATTTCCTCTACTTGATTCCTTCCTTTGTATGTTTTTGCCCTATGCTTTTAGGGAACTTGCCGGCGTAGGCACCTTAGCCGCGAGCGCTGAGTGCGGGACGTCAGCAGCCTGCTGGCAGTGCCGCTGCCGACAAGAAACCTTGTCATAGCTAGTCATTGCTCACTTAAGTTGTTGAGCGGACTCGAAACAACAGTAAGGGTGCAACTAGCTACGAGTTGGTTCCTCCGCGCATAGGTTTTCCATACAAAGAACGGTCGTTCAAGGAAGATAACTTTAAAATTTTAAAGGAGATCTGATTGCTCAAACTTTGGCAACTTATCTTTTCTGTTGCTTGCTTCCCGGCAAGGCGGAACTTTCTTGAACGACGCCTAGTCCATACCATATCTTCTCCTTCCCCCCGGCAAACTTGTGTGCGAGGAAACCTTCCTTTCCTTGCGAGAAAAAAGAAGAGAGAGGAGAAAAGATAAGGAGCCTTATGGCTCGTTGTTGCTTACCGGGGGTAAGTGCTGCACAAAGTGTCAGATAACACATGCAATAACTAGAAAGCACAAAATTGACAAGATGTGCGGAGCACATGGTATTTATGCACGGGGTCTGCGCCCGGCTTTGTACAAAGGATTACGTGCAACAGCGGCAAGACTTGTACAAAAGGTGGTTGCCGGAACGGGTTTCGGCAACCGCGCCCTACGGGTAAAACTTACGAAGATGCTCAATATTCCAGGAGTTGCTCACTGGTGTGCCATCTTCGGTCTCAAGGCGGACAGCGCCAGGCCTAGTGAGTCGTTTCACCCGGTAAAGGCCTTCCCACTTTGGCGTCAACTTGTTGGAATTCTTGGCGGACTGAATGCGCCGAAGAACAAGGTCGCCTTCCTCGAGACTTCTGGCATTAACTTTGCGGCTATGGTAGTGGTGCAAAGCTTGCTGGTAGTGAGCAGCTCGCACAGCAGCCTGAAGACGGTCTTCCTCAAGGAGCAGCGCGTCATCTTGTCGCAGCTGCTCTTGCTCAAGCTCATCATAAGCGAGCACTCGAGGTGACCCGTATACGAGTTCCGTGGGGAGAACTGCTTCTGCTCCATAGACTAGAGCGAAAGGTGTCTGGCCAGTGGCTCGATTTGGCGTCGTCCTGATCGACCAAAGAACCACCGGCAGCTCCTCGATCCAGTTTCTTCCGCACTTGTGCAGCCTGTCGAAAGTTCTGGTCTTGAGCCCACGCAGCACTTCAGCATTTGCCCTCTCCGCTTGACCGTTGCTTCTCGAGTGAGCAACAGAAGCGAAGCAGACCTTGGCGCCAAGATCTTGGACGTACTGCATGAAGGTGCGGCTCGTGAATTGCGTACTGTTGTCGGTGATTATCCTGTTAGGGATCCCGAAACGGCAAACAATCGACCTGAAGAACTTGACTGCTGACTGTGCTGTCACCTTCCTCACTGGTTCCACTTCCGGCCACTTTGTGAACTTGTCGATTGCAATGTACAATTACTCAAAGCCCTCGACTTCTCGGGGAAAGGGGCCGAGGATATCGAGCCCCCAGACCGAAAATGGCCAGGATAAAGGGATCGTCTGGAGAGCTTGAGCTGGCTGGTGTATCTTCTTGGAATGGAACTGGCACACTTCACACTTGGTTACTTGTGCAGTTGCATCCTGGAGGGCTATCGGCCAGAAGAAACCTTGCTGGAATGCTTTGCCGGCAAGTGCTCTTGCGCCAATGTGGTGACCACATATGCCTCCATGTATCTCTGCCAACAGCTTTTGTCCATCTTCCCGACGAATACACTTCAATTTCACACCGTTGAGTCTTCTTCTGTACAGTGTGTTATCGACAAACTGGTACATACTTGGCTGCCGGGCTACTCTTTCCGCTTCTTCTTGCTCTTCAGGAAGTTCTCCTGTCTGAAGGAAACGGACAATCAGCTGTGCCCATGCTGGAGCTTGTGGCTCGACAACAAGGACTAAAGGCGTATCTACTGCTGCGGGAACATCCGCTTCTACGGCAAGAGCCTGCGGCTCTGCCGGAGCTTGACGTTCCCCAGCAAGCTTGCCGGAGCAAAACTTGTCGGGAGCGTCTGCTTCAACGGAACAAACCCTAGGGCTTGCCGGAGCAGACTGCTCCTCAGCACTCTTGGTGTTGATCTTGGGGACCTTCTTGGCGACGGCTTCGGGAAACTCTGCCGGAAAATAGTCACCAGAAATCAACTTCCTCTTTTTTCTCTGTCCAGTCGATGGTGTTACGGACGGTTGAGTCAGCTTGAGCACAAAGATCCCTGTTTACACAGGTAACTTAAGTGCAGCGCACTTTGACAGGCCATCGGCAATGTCGTTTTGGGCTCTTGGGACATGCTCCATCTGTAGGCCGTCAAAGTACTCTTCTAGCTTTCTCACTTCGTCAATGTAAGCTTCCATCAACGGACTCTGATAACTCTTGTTTACTTGGCGGACGACAAGCTGCGAGTCACCCCTGACAATGAGCTTCTTAATCCCAAGGTCTGCCGCGATCCTGAGACTGGCAAGCAAGCCTTCGTACTCTGCAGTATTGTTTGTCGCTTGCTCCTTGGGAAAGTGCATCTGGACTACGTACTTGAGATGCTCTCCGGTGGGTGCGACAAGCAGCACGCCAGCGCCGGCGCCTTGCAGTGAGAAGGCACTGTCAAAGTACATGAGCCACTCTTTGCTTGCTTCCTTGACTCGGATGCTCATTTCTGGAATTTCTTCATCTGGTGTTGGCGTCCACTCTGCTATGAATTCTGCCAATGCTCTGCTTTGGATAGTTGAAGTATTCTCAAAGTTGAGGCCAAAGCTTGACAGTTCCAGTGCCCACTCAACAATCCTATCTGTTGCTTCTGGATTCTGCAGTATCCTCTTCAGCGGAAAGCGAGTGACAACTGTGATCTCATGTGCTTGGAAGTAATGGCGCACCTTTCTCGAGGCCATGAGAAGGCCGAAAAGCAATTTCTGCACACCAGAGTACCTTGACCTAGCCCCCTGCAGAAGGGAACTGACAAAGTAAACTGGGCGCTGCACCATTCTCTTCTGTATCTCCTCGCGCACCTGCGCAGATCCATCCTTGTCGGGACCAGAGCTTGTCGGGGAAGCCCCCTGCTTATCGCTGGATGCGCTTGCCGCGGTTGCTGGCTCGTCGTCTGCCTCGCTCTCTGCCACTAACGCAGCACTAACCACTTGATTGGTTGCCGCTATGTACAGCAGCAACTTCTCTTGCGGCTTAGGTGCGACAAGTGTGGGAGTGGAGGACAGGTATCTCTTCAAGTCCTGTAGCGCAGCCTCCGCTTCCGGAGTCCATTTCATTGGACCTGCCTTTTTCAAAATTTTGAAAAACGGCAGGGCGCGCTCAGCAGATCGAGAGATAAACCTGCTGAGAGCAGCCACGCAACCGGCAAGTCTTCGTACATCCTTGACGCGCTTTGGTGCTTCGATCTTCTCAATGGACTTGATCTTGTCGGGATTGGCTTCAATTCCCCGCTGAGACACGAAGAACCCGAGAAGCTTGCCGGAGGGGACTCCAAACACACACTTCTCGGGGTTGAGCTTGAGGTTGATCTTGCGCAGATTTGCAAAGGTCTCGTCTAAATCTTGAATCAGAGTTGCCCTGTCCTTGCTCTTGACCACTATAACATCCATGTAGGCTTCCACATTTCTGTGTATTTGCGGCTCAAGAGCAACATGGACTACTCTTGCAAATGTTGAACCCGCATTCTTTAAACCAAAAGGCATACGTATGAAACAGTACGTGCCACATGGAGTAATGAATGCGGTTTTATCCTCATCCTCTTCTGCCATGAAGATTTGATGGTATCCTGAGTATGCGTCAAGAAATGAAAGCAAGTCACATCCGGCCGTGGAGTCAACAATCTGGTCAATGCGCGGCAAGGGAAATGGGTCTTTGGGACAAGCTTTATTAACATCACTAAAGTCGATACAAAGCCTCCATTTCCCGTTTGCCTTGCGCACGACTATAGGATTGGCCAACCACGTAGGATGGAGCACTCCCCTGACAAGGCCTGCTGCTTCCAAATTCTTGATCTCTTCTGCGATGAACTCTTGGCGCTCCACTGCTTGCTTCCTGACCTTCTTCTTGACGGGCCACGCATGAGGACAAACGGGAAGATGGTGCTCAATTACTTTCCTGGGAACACCGGGGATGTCAGACGGTTGCCACGCAAACACGTCGACATTCACCTGCAGGAAAGCAATGAGCGCGCTTTCCTATTTACGGTCAAGAGTGGCGCTGATGGTGAAAGTACCACCAGTGCCGTCCTCCTTGGCGGACACTTTCTTGGTCTCTGGCGGAGCTGCCATTATCTTCTTACACTTGCCGGTGGAGCTCGATGGTGCGTCCTCGACGGTAGCGCAGCACTCCGAAGAGGTGCGCTTGCCGGAGTGGGCATCATAACTCTTGCCGGACTTAGTCTTCTTCTTCCCCCCGGGAGCTTCAGCGGCAAGTGACTTGCGATCTGTAGCGGCTGCTGCTTCCTGGTAGATCTTGTCGGCGCAGATAAGAGCATCCTTCTTGTCACCAGGGACAGAGATGACGCTTATCGGGTCTGGCATCTTGAGCATGTTGTATGCGTAGTGAGAGGCTGCCATAAACTTGACGAGTGTTGGACGGCCGAGTATCCCATTATAAGGCAATGGAAAATCGGCAACGTCAAAAGTGACCCTCTCAGTCCTGAAGTTCATCTTGCTACCAAATGTTACCGGCAACGTGACCTTCCCCTTCGGCTTGCTCCTTCCCGGGTTGATTCCTTGGAATGTGCCTGTCTCTTCGAGCTCGCTGTTAGGGATCTGGAGTTTCTGGAGTACAGCGGAGGAGATCAGGTTCAAGCCGGCCCCGCCATCAACTAGCATCTTAGTGACCTTGAGGTTGCGGATAGTTGGTGAAACCAACAACTGCAAGCACCCGACCGCAGTTGTGCGATTAGGGTGGTCCTCAATGTCAAAGATGATAGGCGTGCTGGACCATTTCAGAAGTTTGCGCGATTCGACAGGTGGTTCCGCCGCATTGACTTCCCGCATCCACTGTTTGAGTTGGCGGTGCGAAGTATGCAGAGAAGCACCGCCATCAACGCACAAGACTTCTGTGGCTTTCTGAAACTCCTGCTCACTGGTCTCGACATCATCCATGTCTTCGTCGTCGTTGTCTTCATCCTTGTCGCGGCCGCGGGGAGGTCTGTCTCCTTGCCGCTGCTTAGGCTTGCCGTGGCGTCCTCCCCGGCCAGCGCGCTTCTTGCCGGCTTCTCCAGCGCCTCCTTGGGCCCTCTCCTTGTCGCGCCGCTCGTACTCAGCTTTTTGTTGCTGGACAAGCTGCTCGACCTTCTTGCAACTCTGGAGGTCATGGCCCTTGGTGCGATGGATCTTGCAATACTGCTTGTCGGTGCCGTCCTGCTTGTCGGCGACCGCCACAGCCTGGCAGTTGGTGCATGCGGCAATCTCCTTGCCGGAGCTACGAACTTTGGCTTTCTTGGCGCCAGCTTCGTTGCCGGACTGCTCAACGACTAGCACCTCTTTGCCTTTCTTCTTCCTGTTGTTCCGCCGCCGGTTTTTCTTTGCTGGGGCAGCATCCTCACTGTCAGATCCTCCTGCTCCTGTACTTTCTCCGGGGAGTTTTCTCCCTTCCTCAGCACGTGCACACTTGTCGGCCAGGGCATATAGCTCACTGACGTCTCTAATCCTGCACATCGCCATCTCCTCCCGCATCCTGCGGTTACGCACGTTCTGATGGAATGCGCTGATGACCGCGGCAGGGTGGATATTTGGGATGTTGCGCTGTACACAGCTGAATCTCTGAATTTACTTGCGCAGGGGTTCTCCTTCCTTCTGGGCGAGCAGGTGAAGGTCACTTTCTTGGCCATGAGGTTTGTGGCCGCCTGCGAAAGCGCCGACAAACTGATGGCATAGATCTGCCCAAGAGGATATGGAGTTGTCCGGCAAATGCATGAGCCAGGACCTGACGTCGGGCTTGAGCACCAGCGGGAAGTAGTTGGCAAGGACCTTGTCGTCCCGCCCCCTGGCAGCTTGCACCGCGATGGTGTAGATGCTGAGGAACTCCGATGGGTGCGACTTGCCCTCGTACTTCTCTGGTACATCTGGCTTGAAATTCTTCTGGCTGGGCCACTGGACTTGCCGCAGCTCACGGGTAAACGCAGGGCAACCTACCACGTATGGCAAGTCGCCTGGTTCCCCCGGCGCATGCATGTCGACAGAGGGCCCAGCGCGCTGGTCTGATTGATGCCGCGCTTCTCTTCGGCGCTCGATGCGGGTACGAGCGTCTTCTTGCTGTCGTTCGTCAAGAACTTGGCGCTGATCGCGACGAGCTCGTGGATCTGATGATGCGGTGGAGTCGCTGTCGTGGTGGATCCGGCGAGTTGGCGATCTTGGCCTTCGGGGCGGAGAGTGCACGGTGGTTGCACCCCCACCGGTCTTGTCGCCACCGGCTCGTGCCTGGCTAACTTGCCGAGGCAGCAAAGTACTCGGCTGCCGTGGAATGTCGCCGTTGGCGAAGCCGATGAGATTCTGAATGGTGGCCCTCCAGTCGTCGATCTTGTCCGCCACTGGAGGGTAGTCTAGGAGCAGTTGAGCTCGCGCCAAAGCTTCTGTCGGAGTGGTGGGCGGCGGCGGCGAACGGTGCGAGGAGCGAGATATGCTCGGACTCCTAACCATGTTAGAAGGAGCAGTATCTCGTCCAGGCGACCGTGCCCCGCTCGCGCCAGCACGTTGGCGTGTATGCTGGTCTTGAGCACTCCGGGATTCACCAGCTCGATCTTGGTCCAGCAAGCGTATGGTACCATGAGTATCATGACGCTGCCGTTCCCGCGCCTCCTGGGATGGGCGTGGTGCATGTACGGACGCCGAGGTCTTGGAGTGCGCGCGGTCGTTGTGGGAGCCGACTGCACCGCCGATGTGCAGCGCAGCCTTGTCCTTGGACCTAGCAGCACCATGAGCTCCCTCGTCGGCGCCCGTTCTTCTGCCGGCGTCTACCCCACCAGCCGTTTGCTCCGGCGATGGTGGGTTCGGTGCGGATGGAGTAGCCGCCTCCGAAGCCTTCTTCTTCGGTGGCATATCGATGAAGACGATGAAGATTTAGCTCGTGCGAACGCCGGATCAGGTTCACACAACCTCGACGCACCCCTACCCGGCGCGCCAAAGATGTCGGGGGTGTAATCCCACGGACACCTATGGGACCACGGCGGACCGAGCCCCTTTTTGGTTCGGCAGGGGGCGGAGAGAGCACGAAGAGAAGATCGAGGCAAAGCGCACGAGCACGCGATCAGTTTGCCTAGGTTCGGGCCGCACGGATGCGTAAAACCCTACTCCTGCTTTGTGGTTGTATTGATTTCTTGCTCGGGAGAGTTGATTGCTAAAGTACACACCAGCAGCTAGCTAGACCGAGCGTGAGCATTCTGTTGGCCGACCCCCTCTACGTTGCGCATGGGCCTCCTTTTATATGCTTAAGGGGTCACCGACAGGTGGCAACGTAGATGAGGGTAAAAATGGAAAAGGCATGGCGGTTGGCACCGCCGCCTACTACAGTTGTATCATACCTAACTCTGATGGCAGGGGACAAGGGCATTAAATGCCTGCCTGCGTCGCCTAGACGGTGCAGAAAGGGACCGCCAGGGACGCCACTGCTTGCCATGATGGCAATCTTGTCAGCGCCGCTTGCCACCGTGTACCTCTGGCTGCACAGCTTCCCACCACGTACGCCTGGGAGGGTCCCAGAGCGACACGTTGGTAGATGTGCTGGAGCGCAGGTACAGAGTGGAGGCTTGCCGCAGCAAGTGCCTTGCCGCGGTAATTGTCTTGTCGCGTCCGGGAGCTTGTTGCTCACCGGGCCTTGGTTGGCCTTCCCGGCAAGCTCCTCTTGCCGGGGCCTTGTCCTTCCCGGCAAGCTCCTCTTGCCGGGGTCTTGGATACTTTGTTCTTAAATGGCTCCAAAGGAACCACGGAGGACCTTGGCGGTCACCCGGCAAGCCTTGCCGCGGGACGCTGCGACTGCCCGTGCACAAGTTCGGGATACTAGGGTACCTCTACTCTAGTACATCGACAATTTAGCTAATAATCTTTTAAGTTCAATTCTATTTCTGCAAGCTAAAATAGCTAAAGAAGCATCTTGATAAAAAACATAACCCTTAGGAATGGCAAATGGTTCTTCATCATAACTTTCATCAGTATCATCAGATTCAATATTTTCAATTTCTCTAGCCCTAGCAAGTTGTTCATCAAGAAAAGCACTAAGTGGCATAGTAGTATCAGGCATAGAGGTAGTTTCATCATAAGTATCATGCATAGTAGAAGTGGCATCATCAATAACATGCGACATATTAGAACGAATAGCAGAAGCAGGTGTAGGTGTCGCAAACATACTCATAACAGAAGGTGAATCAAGTGCAGAGCTAGATGGCAGTTCCTTACCTCCCCTCGTAGTTGAGGGATAGATCTTAGTTTTTGGATCTCTCAAGTTCTTCATAATGATAAGCAGATATATATCCCAAGTGACTCAAAGAATAGAGCTATGCTCCCCGGCAACGGCGCCAGAAAATAGTCTTGATAACCCACAAGTATAGGGGATCGCAACAGTTTTCAAGGGTAAAGTATTCAACCCAAATTTATTGATTCGACACAAGGGGAGCCAAAGAATACTCTCAAGTATTAGCAGCTGAGTTGTCAATTCAACCACACCTGGAAACTTAATATCTGCAGCGAAGTGTTTAGTAGCAAAGTAATATGATAGTGGTGATAACGGTAGCAAAAGGTAACAGTAGTAAAAGTAATGTTTTTGGTATTTTGTAGTGATGATAGCAATAACAACGGAAAAGTAAATAAGCGAAGAACAATATATGGAAAGCTCGTAGGCAATGGATCGGTGATGGAGAATTATGCCGGATGCGGTTCATCATGTAACAGTCATAACCTAGGGTGACACAGAACTAGCTCTAGTTCGTTGATATAACGTAGGCATGTATTCCGAACATAGTCATACGTGCTTATGGAAAAGAACTTGCATGAAACCTTTTGTCCTACCCTCCCATGGCAGCGGGGTCCTTACGGAAACTAAGGGATATTAATGTCTCCTTTTAATAGAGAACCGAAACAAAGCATTAACACATAGTGAATACATGAACTCCTCAAACTACGGTCATCACCGGGAAGTATCCCGATTATTGTCACTTCGGGGTTAACGGATCATAACACATAATAGGTGACTATAGACTTGCAAGATAGGATCAAGAACACTCATATATTGATGAAAACATAATAGGTTCAGATCTGAAATCATGGCACTCGGGCCCTAGTGACAAGAATTAAGCATAGCAAAGTCATAGCAACATCAATCTCAGAACATAGTGGACACTAGGGATCAAACCCTAACAGAACTAACTCGATTACATGATAGATGCTGTCAGGACCCCGATTCCATAACCACATTGATCTAGCCGGTAACACCTCATAACACTTTGCGGCCTCACGCACGGTATCCCACGGGTGTTGCCTTACCTTGGCCCGGGACCGTTTGCGCCTTTTGGCTCACGTATATGATAGTGTCGCTAGCATCCATATGACAGAGAACCCGGGCCGACATGGCTAGTCGTGAACCCAAAGCGGCACAGACCTATGGAGACAGGCATACATGAATCACATTCGAGCATGTCGGTCATCAGCGAGTGATTCCGGGCTGTAGCGCTGGGCTAACAAGACTCCGGGGAACCCGGGCTGTAGCAGGCTAGGCAGGACTCCAGAAGTCACAGCGTGACATTTCCCCGAAGGGACAGACATAGGAACGAAGTGAATCACATGCCGGCCAGTCAAGTGTCCTGAGCAGTAGTGCTGGGCTAGCAGGACTCCGGTGAACCGGGCTATAGCGGACTCCTATGGCTCGAGGAGCACTAGACTACATTTCCCCATAAGAAAGGCTGCCAAGGATAAACAACTAGATTGTCGGATCCCACACATACCAAGCATTTTAATCATACACACAATATGCCCGATATGAGTACATACAACATGGCATCACAACAAAACTCTACAACTCAAGTACTTTATTTAAAGGCTCCAGGGAGCCATACATAACATGTTCATACAGATAGGGGTCACATGACCCGACACTCAAGTCATACAATCATACAAGAACATGCGGAAGCAACTAGTCTGAGTACAGACTCTAGAAAGAAAGAAGGCTTCTCGAAGCCTGTCTATCTACATAGGGCCCTCCATGGCCGGGATCACCACCTGGGTGGCTAGTCACTCGTCGACGTCAAGGTCTACATAGAACCGATCGGAGGGGGCGGTGTTGTCGTCTGAAAACAGTAATTAAACAAACATGAGTACAAGGGTACTCAGCAAGTCTTACATCAGAACCTACTATACATGCTCATTCTCAATAAGGTGGTGAGGTTAATGCAGCAAGCCAGCTTTGACTCCTGGCTAAACTATCCTACGGAACTTCACTAGTAAAATAGTTTTCACACACGAGTCCACTACTCACCAACACAATACTCCACCGGGGATCCTCCCTCGCCATCCTACGAGAGGGCCATCCTCGGTACTCACACTTATCTTGAGTCTTTTAGTAGTATCCATTAATTTGTCTATGAACTGTATAGGCAACCAAGTAGTCCTTTACCGCGGATGCGGCTATTCGAATAGTTTTATACCCTCCAGGGGTGTACTTCGTCATACACGCTTTCACCACTTATCGCCGTTTACACGACATGTACTCGGAAACCTTCAAGCGGAAGCCCAGCGAGGGTGTCGGCCACGGCCTACCTAAACACTCAAGGATCTAGTCCAGGTTTATCGCCTATCCAGGTTCCATCCGCAGGGAGTCCGGCCGAGGTTTCCACATACGGCCCCGAACGATGTGAACAGGGTTCCCGAGACACCAAACGGGTGACTCGGTACACCATGCCACGGTGTATCTACCGCAACATAGCCCACCCCTAGGGTCAGCGCTACGCACGGCCACCAACACATAACCTACAAGCACCAGAAACTATTTGCAACTCTTGGACAGAGTACTAGGGTGATTAAGAAGCCGAGAGGGTCAATTAAGGATCCCAATGTATGGTAGTAGCTGAATCTTAAATCACACATACAGATCTCAGTTCTTAGGGACGGTCTCAATGAAACAACCCACCATGTACTCCTACATGGCCTCTCATCGATACCTTTACCAAAACATGTTCAACACACCCCTCATATTACCGACATAAGCATTTCACTCTAGCCCATCACCCAGATGAACCAGACCTGACACAACTCTAAGCATAGCAAGGTAGGAATCACATACAAGGCTCAATCAACTCCTACACATGCTAGAGGATAAGGGTTCAACTACCATAGCACACAGCAGTTTGAATCGCGTTGTCTTAATGCAGTAAACAAGAGCAGAGGCGAGAACATGGGTTTGTATTGGAATGATCAATGGGTTGCTTGCCTGATGGAGTGGTAGCGGGATACTGCCCTTCAGTTGGATACTCATGAATATCCTCGGAGGCAGAACCTACCACGGAGAACACATCGGAACACAATCAACACATGACGATATGCAACAATATGATGCATGCTATGACATGGCAATATGATTGTGTCTTGGCCTAATGCAAGCTAAAATAGGAAGGGATGAACTCATTTGAATCAAAGATTCAAATATTAGCTCATTGAACATGGCATTTATAGTGCATTTACTTATTCTGCTTAAACAGCAAGGTAAACTTGTTTTGTCATGCATGAAACCATTACAGATGGATAGATTGAATTTTTCTGATAATTTTTCATATATAATTTATCTCATTTGGAGCTATGGTTGAATTTCTATGAATTTTTGAAGTTTGAACTATTTTCTAGAATTTCCTGTATAAAAATAAATCCAGAAATTCAATTACTGTGTCAGCATTGTGTCATGCTGAGCTCAGCAGGTCAAAGGCGCCAGCCAGGACAAACCTGACTGGTGGCGTCCACTGGTTAGTGTCTCTGTGCACTAACTACGTTTAGTTAGCCTAATTAACTGGCAGGGCCCACTAGTCAGTGACTATACTAATTAAACTAACCTATTTAGTTAGCACTAACAGGGTAATTAGTCGGGCGAGGCCCGCATGTCGGTGAGAGAGAGGGGGGGGGGGGTTCAACCCACATCAGCAGGTCAACCTCGCCGGTCAGCGGGTCAAAACCTACCGGCGTTTAGCCGCCGGCGAGGCCAGACGAGATGGCGCGAGGCGGAAATCGCCCACAGGGCACCAATTGATGCGCGGAGAGCAGCTACGGGTAGCTGGGGACGAACCACGACGTTTGGTGGTGGTGGTTGGGCTCGGGGTGGCCGGCAACGTCGCCAGCGATGACCTTGGCGGTCGCCGGAGTTCGGTCGTGGTTGAACCCGATGCTACGGGGCACGGCGAGGCACGGGGAGTGGTGCGTTAGGTTCCTGGGACTGCGCTAAGCACGGTGGTGTGCCCGGCTTCAAGCCACGGTGGCTCTAGCCACGACGGCGACGAGGCACGGCGCCGGCGAGCTTCGGCCGCGGTGGAAATCGGAGCTACAGGGCGCAAACAAGCAAGGGGAAGGTGGGGATCGAAGGAGAAGCTCACGGGGAGTGCAGCGGTGGTCTCAGCGGGCTCTGGGACGGGCTGGAGAAGAGGTGAGGTCGCCGGCGATCTCGGATGCCCGAGGTTGAAGACGAGGGCGAAGGCAGCGTTGCAGGGCTTCCGGCGAAGCGTGGCTCGGTGGGGAGGACGAGGGAGTCGAGGCGGAGCTGATGGACTCGTCGGAGGGGCGAGGGGAGGTCTCTGGTGGCGACTACGGCGATCGGCGGCGAGGGGTGCGCTCGGTCATCGCGGGAGAGGATGAGGGAGACGTGGGGGAGAGTGAGAGAGGACGAGAGGGGGTCGAGGGGGTCTCGTGGCGTCTCTGGGCGCCTCCCAGCGTCGGCAGAAGTAGGAGGTGGCCGGCGCTTGGTCGGCGCGCGGCGAGCACGCGCCCCTGCCTCCTGGCGCGAGGTAGGGGGTGACTGGCGCTGGCCAGTCGGCTGGGCCGAGCTTGGTAAGTCCCAAGTGGCTTCTTTCTCCTTTTTTTTTATTTTGTTTTCCTTTTCTATTTTTCTATAGCTTTAGGGCTTTATTTAAAATACTTAGGCACTTACTAAAATCCTAAAAATAATTGTGGGCTCTGTTGGAATTATTCCTAACAGCAAACATTTATTTCCAGAATTATTTGAGCATTTGAATTATTTTATAGCATTTAAATGCCCAAATTCAAATATTTATGATTTAAATCAATGACCTTGTGTTGACCTAGAAAATTGTGCACCAATTTTGCCAGAGGTTCTAACCCAAGACAAAGAGGGTGGACTTTTTAGAAGGGCATTTCAGGTTCATTGAAATTATTTTTAGTAAACCCTAGTTGATTTCAAGAGGGGTTTTGGGGGTTCTGCCTTCCCCATTTCAAGTTTCTGATGAAAGTAAACATGATGCACACTCTAATGCATGGACTAGCTAGGGTGTGACAGATCCCATCCAACCCATCACCGTCTAGCAAGCCTACAATGGAATTACTCACGCACGGCAGTGAGCATCATGAAATTGGTGATGGAGGATGGTTGATGATGACGATGGCGACGGATCCCCCTCTCCGGAGCCCCGAACAGACTCCAGATCAGCCCTCCCGAGAGGTTTTAGGGCTTGGCGGCGGCTCCGTATCATAAAACGCGATGATTTCTTCTCTCTGATTTCTTCTCTCCCCAAAACTCAATATATGGAGGTGGAGTTGGAGTCGGAG
The DNA here is from genome assembly GCA_034509565.1 of Triticum monococcum. Taxonomy (NCBI): domain Eukaryota; kingdom Viridiplantae; phylum Streptophyta; class Magnoliopsida; order Poales; family Poaceae; genus Triticum; species Triticum monococcum. The sequence goes on along the minus strand of CM067843.1, from coordinate 742,625,202 downwards.
AGGCAACAGGGGGCCCACGAGGTAGGGAGGCGCGCCCCCACCCTCATGGCAAGGTGGTGGCCCCCCTGGCCTTCATCTTTGACCGGTATTTTTATTATTTTCTGAAAAGTGTCTCCGTGAAGTTTCAGGTCATTCCGAGAACGTTTGCTCCTACACATAAATAACACCATGGTATTTCTGCCGAAAACAGCGTTAGTCCGGGTTAGTTCCATTCAAATCTTGCAAGTAAGAGTCCAAAACAAGGGCAAAAGTGTTTGGAAAAGTAGATACATTGGAGGCGTATCACCTGTATTTACAAGAAAGTGAGTGGGAGCTCTATAGCATTTCTGATATTATATGTGGATGACATATTGCTGATCGGAAATGATACTGTATTTGTAAATAGCATAAAAGGATACTTGAATAAGATTTTTTCAATGAAAGATCTCGGTGAAGCTGCTTATATATTGGGCATCAATATCTATAGAGACAGGTCAAGGCGCTTAATTTTACTTTCACAAAGCACATACCTTGATAAAGTTTTGAAGAAGTTCAAAATGGATCAAGCAAAGAAAGGGTTCTTGCCTGTGTTGCAAGGTGTGAAGTGGAGTCAGACTCAATGCCCGACCACTGTAGAAGATAGAGAGAAAATGAAAGTCATTCCCTATGCTTCAGCCATAGGTTCTATCATGTATGCAATGTTGTGTAGCAGACCTAATGTTTTCCTTGCTATTTGTTTATTAGGGAGGTACCAAAGTAATCCAGGAGTGGATCACTTGACAGCAGTCAAGAACATCCAGAAGTACCTGAAAAGGACTAAGGATATGTTTCTCGTTTATGGAGGCGACAAAGAGCTCGTCGTAAACGGTTACATCGATCCAAGCTTTGACACTGATCCGGATGACTCTAAGTCACAAACCGGGTACATATTTTTTAAATGGTGGAGCTACCAGTTAGTGCAGTTCCGAGAAGAGCGTTGTGGCGAGATCTACGTCTGAAGCGGAGTACATAGCTACTTCGGAAGCAGCAAATGAAGGAGTCTTGATGAAGGAGTTCATATCCGATCTAGGTGTAATACCTAGTGCATCGGGTCCAATGAAAATCTTTTGTGACAATACTGGTGCAATTGCCTTGACAAAGGGATCCAAATTTCACAAGAGAACCAAGCACATCAAGAGACGCTTCAATTCCATCTGCGATCAAGTCAAGGAGGGAGGCATAGAGATTTGCAAGATACATACAGATCTGAATGTTGCAGACCCGTTGACTAAGCCTCTTTCACGAGCAAAACATGATCAACACCAAGACTCCATGGGTGTTAGAATCATTACAATGTAATCTAGATTATTGACACTAGTGCAAGTGGGAGACTGAAGGAAATATGCCCTAGAGGCAATAATAAAGTTGTTATTTATATTTCCTTATATCATGATAAATGTTTATTATTCATGCTAGAATCTTATTAACCAGAAACTTAGTACATGTGTGAATACATAGACAAACAAAGTGTCAGTAGTATGCCTCTTCTTGACTAGCTCGTTAATCAAATATGGTTATGTTTCCTAACCATAGACATGAGTTGTCATTTGATTAACGGGATCAAATCATTAGAGAATGATGTGATTGAATTGACCCAGCCATTAGCTTAACACGATGATTGTTTAGTTTGTTGCTATTGCTTTATCCATAACTTATAAATGTTCCTATGACTATGAGATTATGCAACTCCCGAATGCCAAAGGAACACTTAGTGTTCTATCAAATGTCACAACGTAACTGGGTGACTATAAAGATGCTCTACAGGTGTCTCCAATGGTGTTTGTTGAGTTGGGATAGATCGAGATTAGGATTTGTCACTCTGTGTATCGGAGAGGTATCTCTGGGCCCTCTCCGTAATGCACATCACTATAAGCCTTGCAAGCAATCTAACTAATGATTTAGTTACGGGATGTTGCATTACAGAACAAGTAAAGAGACTTGCCGGTAACGATATTGAACTAGGTATTGAGATACCAACGATCGAATCTCGGGCAAGTAACATACCGATGACAAAGGGAACAATGTATGTTGTTATGTGGTTTGACCGATAAAGATCTTCATAGAATATGTAGGCACCAATATGAGCATCCAGGTTCCGCTATTGGTTATTGACCGGAGATGAGTCTCGGTCATGTCTACATAGTTCTCGAACCTGTAGGGTCCGCACGCTTAATGTTTGGTGACGATCGGTATTATGAGTTTATGTGTTTTGATGTGCCGAAGGTAGTTCGGAGTCCCGGATATGATCACGGACATGACGAGGAGTCTCAGAATGGTCGAGACATAAAGATCGATATATTGGAAGCCTATGTTTGGACATCAGAATGGTTCAGGGTGAGTTCAGGCATATACCGGAGTACTTGGAGGTTACCGGAACCCCCCGAGAAGTATATGGCCCTTATTGGGCCATAGTGGGAGAGAGGAGAAGGGAGCCTAGGAGGGGGCACCCCCAAGCCCAATCCGAATTGGGTGGGGGGCGGCCCCCCTTTCCTTCCCCCCCTCTCCCCCTTCCTTCCTCTCCTAATCCAACTAGGGAAGGGGGGATCCTACTCCCGGTAGGAGTAGGACTTCCCTTGGGCGCGCCATAGTGGGGCCGGCCCTCCCCCTCCTCCACTCCTTTATATACTGGGGAGGGGGCACCCCATAGAAACACAGATTGATTGTTTAGCTATGTGTGGTGCCCCCCTCCACAGATTTCCACCTTGGTCATATCAGTTCAGTGCTTAGGCGAAGCCCTGCGCCGGTAGCTTCATCATCACCGTCATCACGCCGTCGTGCTGACGAAACTCTCCTTCGACACTTAGCTGGATCTAGAGTTCGCGGGACGTCACCGAGCTGAACGTGTGCAGATCGCGGAGGTGACGTACCTTCGGTGCTAGGATCGATCAGATCGTGAAGACATACGACTACATCAACCGCGTTGTCATAACGCTTCCGCTTACGGTCTACGAGGGTACGTGGACAACACTCTTGCCTCTCGTTGCTATGCATCACCTAGATAGATCTTGTGTGTGCGTAGGATTTTTTTGGAAATTACTGCGTTCCCCAACACCCACACTGTTCCATTTTCATTCTCTTCTTATCCTTAGCTGAAAGTGATTCCTTGTGCTTTTTTTTCTTGTGATTGTGATAAGCCTCTTTTCGGTTCTAGGGTGGAGTGGTCTTCTTCACTATGGCTTCGACCATGCAAATAGCTTTGGATTCCCTGATATGTTTTACGAATTTTTTAATGCAAAATGTGCTCAGTTCCAATATTTAGCTCATGATGAAGGTCTTTCATCTCCTTTGTTCTTAGAAAAGACTTAATAGTATCATAAACATGATCAAGCTTACTTTTCTCCTTTGAACACAGGTAACAACACTCAGCATTATGCCGAGTTCTATCATGTAAATTCCAAGCCTCTGATATCTCAGTTCCCATAAAAGAACCTTTGGAAGCAAGATCTAAAGTCTGTTTACTTTGGGAATCCAGTCCCTCATAAAAGAATTTCACAATTAAACAATTAGGATAATGGTGTTCAGGACATGCAGAAAGTATTCCACGATACCTTATATATGCATCTTCCAGTTTCTCACCTGATCGTTGTCCAAAGCTGCTAATCTTTATTATTATTGTAAATAATTTTCCTTGAGGGTAATAACAAGCATAGAGCGCAGATACTAATTTTGGCAAATTACTCAAGGTACTTATGGGATGATGTGATAGCCATTCAGTAGCTCCTCTTTCAAGTGAATAAGGAAATATTTTAGTCTTTATCTCCTCGTTAGTTAAATCCTGCAACTAAAAAGTTCCACACGCAATGTTAAAGCTTTCAATACACTACTAGGAAAAGGCCTACTAATGGCGCACCGGTTTTGCCTACTAATGGCGCATCACCGGTGCGCCATTAGTAGCACGCCACTAGTAATTTTTACTAATGGCGCACCACTGGTGCGCCATTAGTATCTGGTATACTAATGGCGCACCAACTAGTGTGCCATTAGTATGTAACAGCATGCACCATTAGAGTGCCTCCCAGGGGGCCATACGTAAGCATGGCTTTGTCATACTAATGGCGCATTCTCAGTTGATGCGCCATTAGTATCCTTTGGCATACTAATGGCGCACCTGGCGGTGATGCGCCATTAGTATGAATATTTGTTTTTTTCCTTTTCTGATTTTTGCGCAGGTTATAAAATATATTATTAGACAGAATATAAAATATATTATTAGACAGAATATAGACAGCAACATCAGATTCATCGAATACAATAGAAGATTAGTCTCCGAATACAATTCATCATATTAGTCTCCGAATTCAAAAGATCGAACAAAGATAAAACATTACAAGTCTCAAGACCGCGAGTATCGAGTTTGTCTTCACATTACAAGTCGATATTGATCATCTAAACTACCATCACATAGAAGAGAGTTGCGGTCATCATGATGAGCATCATCGCGATCAAACTGGTCTTCATCCGGTTCCTCCAACGCTCCCTCCTCTCTCCCGCTAGATAGCAGGCATATCTAGATTCGGCCTCCGCCCTAGTGGTGTACCCTTTGTAACTATTACCGCTGAAATGGTGAACCTGTCTCCGACACTCCTCCCAGTTGTCGTAGACTCCGGGAACCTTACCCTTGTACACGACATATGACGGCATCTCTATGCACAAGCCAAATAACATACAATACATAAGCAATATGTAAGTATGCAACAAAAGGATCAGAAGAGAAAAGCAAGACATTAATAGCATGATTCATGGTCCTACTAATAAATAGCATCGATTACATCTAAGTTGAACGACTGTCCAAACCGAAGAGACATACGAATTCATTAAAGTATAATTACAACATGAGCCAATCAATGTTTCTGAACTACACATCACTACTTTCGACTCGACTCATCAGGCAGGAACCTGGATGAAGCCGCCGTCTATCGTGATGGTCATGAAATCGCATTCGTTGTCACCCTGCATTTGTAGCATTTCATCTATCTCACTGTTGGACGGTTGATATCTGAGGAAGAAGTGCCCCGAGGTATGAAGGACATCTTGATGGATGATGTCCGCAAACTCCGACTGGATGCGAAAGAATTCTTGTCTGAGGTCAGCGTCTTGGATTGCCGACAAGCTCGCGGCCCAATCTTTGAGATTATCTGGTAGCAGAAGTTGATGATGGTCCCTTACGATCGCCCGCGTGTGATGGAGGGCGTAGTAGGCATCCTTCTGACCACCAGGCGGCTGCTTGATGTAACAGAACTTTGTATTGTGTGAGAACATGTGCTTGCCGTACTTACGAACTGCCCTGGTGAAGGTGCCTCCAGATTTGGCGTAGGCGGGGAGAACATCATCAAGAACTTTCTTGACATTTGTGTAGTCTATCTTGGAGTTACGGTTCGGGTCTAAATACGTGGCCATGGAATATTTCGGGCTTAAGAGGATGAGTGTGCAATGTGTGTCACTGCACAGAACACGGAATGTTAGAAAAAAAAGAACGATCGAAATCTAAGAAATCATATGTTACGGGTCGGTTAAGTGATGACTTACTCGAGAAAGTAAGCCACAAGGAAGTTATCCTTATCTGGGTTTGCCAGAATGACGCCTTCGAGGTGTGAACTCGCAACTTGGCGGTCCCCAGCACTACTCAAGTGCTTGGCACGCATGTAGAAGGGGTCGACTATCACGATGTCCGGGGTCTTATCTCTAATGATCCGCATCTCCATACTCAGCGAAAACAGCCAAACGAAGGTGTGGTGCAGCGGATGAAGGTTAAACATAGCAAAGATGTCATCAAACCGCAGGACGATCGTACCCCCGATGTCGCCATCCACAAAGCCCTTGCCCTCTGGCACCTTGGCCACGAAAACCGGGTATGCCACATCCTTCTCTCTGAGACGCCGCTTCTCCAAAGAAAGACACTGTCGTGCAGACTCCGCATAGCAACGGTTGCAGCATTCAGCATATTTGGCGGTAGCATCTCCCTACCCGCCACATGCACCCTCCTCGAGATATCCTTAGGTGAAGGTGGCCCGTCCTGAGCACGGGTCGAACTCGGTGCCGGCTGGCTCGTACCGGCGCCCTTGTTAGTCTTTTGTTTCCGTCCCTTCTTCTTGATCTCCTGTAATGGGACCGAGTTCTGCTCACAGACCGCCTTCTTGAGCGTGTTGGGGCTGATAATATTTCGCACCTCAGCTATCTGAGGCTCGGTGAAGGCGGGAGCTGGAGGCATGTCCTGGGAACTGAACGCCAGATGACGCCTGTTGCAATTGGATTTCTCCGCCGTACCAGCTAGATCGCGGTCGTCTTGGTTGGGTTCTTGAGAAAGAGGCCCACAGAACTCGTCAGCGTACCCATGTTCGACAAAGTACTTATCAACTTTGGTAAATGTACCGTTGTCATTGTCGTCATCGTCCGGATCCTGTGCCATAGGGCTGTCCGGATCCTGTGCCATAGGGATGTCCGGCAGGTCCGGTAGCGTTGCGGCGTTCTTGCCATGGCTTGGCACTGGCACGACTGGTGGTCTTGTCTATGGGGTGGTGTCCCCCGCCCCCAAACGGATCTGGCTCTTCGGCCAGAGCAGGGGCCAGTTTACGCAGGTGCTGAGGGTCATCTCATCTTCTTCGTCGGCCCCAGCGGGTCGAATCAGAGGTAACAGTCGTCGCAGCCTGGCAGCACCCGAACCACTTGAACCCCATACATTGTGGATGGCATCGGATTACCGTGGAACATGGGGGTTGCCCGGTTGAACGATTCTTCCCTTGGCGACATCGACCAACTCGGCGCCCACGAAGTGTAGAAGAGTGCAAGGAACGTCGGCGGTGCCCTGCGAAAACATGTACAGGGCGTCAGGGATGCCCAGTCAAAGGCAAGGAGGTGAAGTCATCGGCCGAGAGGCTTAGTTACTGTGATGCCGTCGAGCTTGGCTAATGTCGAGGCACCTCCAACAGCGGGCGTGCAACTGACGGAGGGGGCGCTTGCTGGCGAGGTGCCGGCCGGCGTACACCCGGGTGCATTAAGCTCCAATGCCCGTGCCGGCGCCGGAGACACGAATACCGCCTCTGCCGGAGACACCAATGGCGCCGCCGCCGGAGACACCAATGGCGCCGCCGAAGACACCAATGGAGCCGCCTGCGTGCTGTGCGAGTTGCTGGCCGTGAAGCTGGGAACCGGGGGAGGCCCCTGTTGGCCGCCCGCAATCCACATCGTCAGCCTATGAATCAACGTAGGCACCATGGCGTTGAGCGTCATTCCAAGTTCTTGTTGCACTTTCTCTTGGACAAGCTCCAGAATCCGCACCACTTGTGCCTTGAGTTCTTCAACCTCGCGCGTCTGGCTTTCCGAGCTGGTCTTTTTCTCCTTCCGCACACTAGCGGTATAGTATGACCCCCATTTTGTGGACAAGCCCTTGCCGGCCACACGACCAGCTGACGCCAGCTTAGTGAGCTTATCCTTGTTTTTCATTATGTTCAACACCCTATTTAAAGGGGTGTCGAAAGGGGAGCTCTTAGACGACCCCGCGCTACTGCTTTCAGTGTCCTGCGAAAGGAATGTGAACCATTTAGAAATATTGGGGATTAATTAGAGTGCAACCATATGGAGCTAATTACGCGGGGGTGTATTCCTTACCAGAACAAGCTCAAGCGCCCTGGTCTTCGGATCCGTGGTAAGCTCCTTTGTTATCGGGTCCTCCTTGTACCGGGCCCTGACATAGTTCCTGGTCTGCTTGTCACTACTGTATTTCTCGAAGCGGGGCGGTAGGCCTTGCTCGGCACGCTCCGCGTCCTCCTTGTCCCATATAGGCTCCGTCACTCTGTAACCGCCGGGACCGAGTTTGTGTTCCCCTAAGTTCAACTCCCGCATTTCTTTCCCCCACTGACTTGATGCGGAGGTTGCACTACTCTCGCAGTTGATCTTGAACTCCTTGTACTCATCTTCGCTCATCAAAGGATATTTCGCCTAGATCTTCTCATAACTATCACCTTTATCAATCATTCTCTTCACCACGCTTTTCCAAGTAGACAGGGCCGTGCTCATCTTCGTGAGGGCGGCACTGTTCACTTTATTCCCTGAGAGGCGCGTTTTTTCAAATTCGGTGGGGAACTTGTATCGTTTGTGCAGCTTCGTGAAGAAGAGGTTGCGCAAATTCCCTCGGTCCATATGCCTAAGGTTCTCGGTGTTGACCGAGGCGGTGCTCCGGAGAACGCACCCGAGTTGAAGCGAGTACCCCTTGGCTATATGTTTGGGCTCCGTTGGATTCCCGTCGGAGTCCACTTGAGTGAATTCCTCCTTGAGGGTGCGGAGCGCATTCGTGCGCTGGTCCTTCCTTTGCTTCTTCGGTTGGCTGCCATCTGTGTGTGCGCCGCCATCATCAGTGGTGGCATCCTCGGCGGCACCATCAGTGGTGTCATCCCCGACGCCACTAGGGGTTGTGTAATCAGGATCGGTGTCTTCCGCGGCGTCCTCATAGCGGTGAGGTTGTCCCTCCATCTCCTGGGACAGCTCCCAGAATTGCTTGCCGCCCGAACCACCGGCCTCATCGTTGTGGGCCATGTTTCGCTCTAAATAGGAAAAAAGTTTGGTCAAAAAGTTGGTTATTGTCAAGGAACAAGATCATGGTCTCATCATTCAGGGTTTGTCGACACCGAGGCACCCTTAAAGCCTAAGCTTTCATCATTTAGGGTTTGTCGACGCCGAGGCACCCTAAAAGCCTAAGCGTACATCATTTAGGTTCTCATCGACACCGAGGCATCCGGGGTAGCCAAGTTAAGTTTTCATCATTTAGGGTTTATCGATGCCGAGGCACCCTAGGTTGGGCCTAATCACTTAGCACTAATCACTTGGCTTTATTGCCACCTATGGTTTAATGCAGCAAGAATAAAGGGGTAGTTGATCCTACTTAACTAAGTACTAAGATACCCCGGCCCATGCATTAGTAGCAAGTACCTCATATGTCCGATTTTTTAGCAAAGTCATGCTAAAATTCACGGAAAATTTCAGCATGACCTTTGCTGAAAATAGGACATGTGGAGTACCCGAATTTTCCGGAACGGAAGGTAATCGACATTCCAGCAAACTCAAGGGCCTCTCGGGGTACCTGCAAAATCATCACGACACGAAGGGCCTCTCAAGGGCCTCAAGCAGCAGCGGCGTCTCCTAGGACCCCATTTTCTTGCTAAATTTCTTTGAGCAACAATCAGAGCAGAAAATTCAGCATATTTTTATACAATTTTTTTGGTATATATCAGGTTTTGGCTACATTTGCAAATGCATACCATGTACTGCAACCCTCGAGAATTCCTAGCATGAGGTTTGTCCATCACTTTTGGCTCACTTATTAATCTACTCATCCTATGTCAATATCCACATGCTATGTCATCTGATGTTCCTGAATCATTGTAGTTTAGGCACCATACAAGATTGTTGGTTCAATGTGCTTTATATCCTAGTTATACTACTGCAGGAAAGGAGGATCATCATACACATATATATATGTATAGCAATTGATAGGAGCTTCATCATTTTTAGTAACAACAATACATATATAGCAATTGGAAGCAAACAGATGTACACATAAGATAGAAATGTAGTGCTGAAAGTTTAATGCTTACAAAAGACTTGCTGAAATAGTGAAAAATATGGAGTCACCAAGCTGGCTAAGAAACTCCCAAAGTCCACTAGCAAATCCAAGATCTAATCCTGTTACACACATCATAACAATTTAATATAATTAGGATAAGGATAGTAGGAAATGAAAAAGAAAGAGCTCAAAAAACAATCACAACAGAAAAATAATAAAAACCTAGTCCTAGAAGAAAATAAATCCTAAAAGAAAAGAAATCCTAAAATCTGGAGCAAGTCCTAGCAGTAGTAGTCCAACTAGATGGCCACCACTACTACTCCTATCTCTGTTTAGCATCATGGCATTTTTTATTCTACATTTTTATTCTATGGATCATGCCAGGAAATTATAGTCTATGTCATTTTCTGAAACATATTTTTGCAGAGCTAGGTCTACTTTGGTTCTGATGCATAGGTCTACTCTGGTGCATATGTGGGGTTTTTTACTTACAAAATACAAAACTTCTATTATTGTTTTTATTTTTAACCAGAGCCTAACCACCTCTACAATTTACAAACTAATTTAGGTAATCACTAATCAGGAAGATTGGTGATACATATGATGGAATTGTCAGTTTAGTGTTCCACTATGATGCATTGGTTCACCTGTGATTTCCTGATGGCACTGGCCATACCTTTGGTCATTTTCGTTGTAAATATTCCAGAGTTTGACTGCAACGATGCTTAAACAGCAAGCTATCATCTTACTGATCTTGTACATATCTCCAAGTCTCTTGGGATCTTGTCCAATATTTTCTAAATGAGGCGATAGCTAAGGAAAACTAGTTCAGGATTCTTGCTCCAGCTGGCAGACAAGTTAATGTAGAACTCTATTTTTTTCTTAGCTGGCACAAGTTTGTCTAGTGTGAACCTCAACTAATAAAATTGTTGTGTGTTAGGACCATACACTAGAAAGCCTCACTGTCTGGCTTTCAAACTGTTAACCTGTTGTACTGTAAGTATAAAAGATAACAAACTAACATACGGAGATTGTGAGAGAACCTAGAAAAATGCACTCCTCTTATAGTGATGCACAAACTAGAAACTGTATACCAAACACACAAATAGAAACCCAGCTCCGAGAACTAGAGTAGCATATTCAGTAAATCAACTTGTAGTGGGAAGTACAGCAAGTTAAATCAAGTAGTCAAAGACAATAGGATTAGTGTACTGAACCACGGAGCAGAGGTGGAGCGGAGACCGGAGTTGAGGTGGCTGGAGTTGAGGAATACGACGGCGACCCGAGGAAGAGGACGAGGTGGATCCGATGCTGTGCGGCTCCTCGGCGATGGCGGATCCGGTGCAGTCCCCCTCCTGGATCGGCTGCGACGCGAACAAGAACATTCAGCAAAGGGGCGGGGGGCACGGGGGGATTTCTTCCTCTCTTTCTTTGCTTGCGGTGAACCCTAGCTAGCCCAGATAGCTCACATTGGGGATGGCTGCGAGGGGACCCGGAGCGGGTGTGGAGCGGGCGCAGGGGTCGTCGGAGCGGGCGCGGGGGAGCCGGAGCAGGTGTGGAGCTGGCGCGGGGGTTGTTGGAGTGGGCCGGGGCCGGCAGCGGTGGCGGCGTCTAGGAACCCTAGATGTCGCGCTCAGGAGGGAGGTTGACGCAGGCGGGGCCGCGGGGGGAGGGAGACGGCGAGGGCGCGGGCGCGGGCGGAGGGGGGACAGTGGGGGAGGTGGTCGGGTGCGGTGGGGGAAGCGAGCACGGCCGGGGACGGCGAGCACGGGGGAAGTGGTGGGCAGTGGTGGTCAGGCGCGGGTGAGACGAGGCAGGGGAGGGATTAGAGAGAAATGGAGATTGGGGATTTTAGTGTGGGGGAGGCTAGAGTAACTTTTTTTTTGTATATCAATGGCGCACCACCCAGAGGTGCGCCATTAGTAAATATTTTTTTTTGCATCGAATAAGTTTTTAGAAAATGAATATGCATATGAAACAGTAATAATTTTTTTTATAAAAATAGTAATAATTTTTTAAAAAATATCATCAAATTTGTTATTTGAAAATATTTATGAATATGAAAAAATATCATCAAATTTGTTATTTGAAAATATCATCAAATTTGTTTTTTTGGATTTTTAGTTGCATTCATTTGTGAATTGGTAAAACATTTATGAATATGAAAAAATATCATCAAATTTGAAAAAATATTCATGAATTCAAAACGTGCCCATGAAATTTAAAAATATTCATGCATGAGTTCAAAAAATATTACTGTTTTGCAAAAAAGAAAAAATTATAAATATATATACTAATGGCGCACCGTTTAATAGTGCGCCATTACTAGTTTAAACTAGTAATGGCGCACTGTTAAATGGTGCGCCATTAGTAGTTTTGCAAAAAAAAGAATAAGAAAAAATTACAGTAATGGCGCACTCTCTGCCAGGTGCGCCATTACTAGTTAGAACTAGTAATGGCGCATTGTCTACCTGATGCGCCATTAGTATGTATGGAAAATGGAAAAAATAATTTAATACTAGTGGCGCACCCTATTTCTGGTGCGCCATTAGTGTCTTCCACACTAATGGCGTATCAACAACAGGTGCGCCATTTGTATATAGTAGTGGCGCACTGCTTCCCTGGTGCGCCATTAGTATCAATCCTATCTATAGCCCTTTTCCTAGTAGTGATATGTTTATAATGGCTTTTTTGCATCACCTTAGAAGGTATTCTTTTTCAACACATCAATTAACCGAGGGTTTATGTCAAATACTTTACCAGATAGTCAGGACCAACAGATATAAAGTTCTTTCCTCGAACTGGTCAAGCTACTGGTCGGTGTCAAAACCGGCGGATCTCGGGTAGGGGGTCCCGAACTGTGCGTCTAGGCCGGATGGTAACAGGAGGCAAGGAACACGATGTTTTACCCAGGTTCGGGCCCTCTTGATGGAGGTAAAACCCTACGTCCTGCTTGATTAATATTGATGATATGGGTAGTACAAGAGTAGATCTACCACGAGATCAAGGAGGCTAAACCCTAGAAGCTAGCCTACGGTATGATTGTTGTATGATGAAGTTGTCCTACGGACTAAAACCCTCCGGTTTATATAGACACCAGAGAGGGTTAGGGTTACACAAAGTCGGTTACAATGGTAGGAGATCTTGAATATCCGCATCGCCAAGGTTGCCTTCCACGCCAAGGAAAGTCCCATCCGGACACGGGACGAAGTCTTCAATCTTGTATCTTCATAGTCCTGGAGTCCGGCTAAAGGAATAGTCCGGCTACCCGAACACCCCCTAATCCAGGACTCCCTCAGTAGCCCCTGAACCAGGCTTCAATGACGACGAGTCCGGCGCGTAGATTGTCTTCGGCATTGCAAGGCGGGTTCCTCCTCCAAATTCTTCATAAAAGTTTGTAAACACCAAAAGTAGTGTCTGGCTCTACAAAATAAGATTCCACGCATTGCCACAGAGAGAATAATATTAACACAAATCTAATCTGCTGACGTATTCCGCAGCATGACATCACACTACGGCCAAGCCTCTATTCGAATAGTTTTCACTTTTCCACCTCAGTGTGTTTTGCGAGGCGGTTTCCTTGGCACGTCTTGTCAAAGCAGAGATCGTGTCCCCCATTTACGGGATTCTCATCAATATGGACGTGGGTAACCCAACCGCGCCATTTATCACGGCGCTGGGCAAGCGAGTTTTACTAGGCTGGTGGGGACACACAGTCGCATCCGCCCATATAAGGGGATAAGGATCCACCTTTTTACCTACGCCTTCTTCCTCCTTTGCCCATCCATCTTCTGTGCACCCGAGCTCCAGCGCCCAAGCCCGCACTTCCTACCACAACCTTCTCCAACAATGTCCGGAGCGGGAGGCAAGTGGATGGTCTCCTCCGTTACGGAGAGCCATGTCAAAAAGCTAAGGAAGGCTGGATACCTGTCCAAAGACATCGCGCACCGCCTTTCTGAGGAGGGGCAGCTTCTCCCCACCCCAAGGCCCCATGAGAGGGTAGTATTTCTTCCCCACTTCCTCCGCGGACTGGGTTTTCCTCTCCACCCATTCGTCCGCGGGCTCATGTTCTACTATGGCCTAGATTTCCACGATCTGGCCCCGAACTTCATCCTCAATATCTTGGCGTTTATCGTTGTGTGTGAGGCTTTCCTCTGCATCCGCCCCCATTTCGGCCTCTGGCTCAAGACCTTCAGCGTCAAGCCAAAGGTGGTGCGCGGCAACTAGGCGGAGTGCGGAGGTGCCATGGCGGGCAAAATAGCCAACGTCCTATGGCTCGAGGGCTCCTTTGTGGAGACCTTGAAGGGGTGGCAGTCAGGGTGGTTTTACATCACCGAGCCACGCGATCCAAAGTGGATCGCAGCCCCTGAATTTCGATCCGGACCCCCTACGCGGCTCACGTCCTGGAAGGAGACGGGCTTGTCGTGGGGCGACGAAGAAGAGGTGACCGGACTGCAAAAATGCATCCAGTCCCTGGTGAACAAGCAGCTCAGGCTTGCCAACGTAGTCCAGGTCATGCTCGTCCACCGGATCCTTCCGTGTCAAGAACGGGACTTCAATCTATGGGAGTTCAACCCGGCGTAGCACTGAACTCTGAGGAGGCTCTTCGACACGACGTACGAAGATGCCTGGAAGGGGCTAACCAAAGGCGCCGAGGCTCCCGCATCCGCCTCCGAGGACCGCGGATTCAGCTCGCAGCGTCCTGCTGGCGAGGTAAAATATTTTCATCTTTTACAGGATGTTAAGTTTCTCCATAGTTTGACTCTATGCGGGATCTAAACTCCCTCACCTTTGACAGGATTGGCAGGCACAGTCCGGACTGATTAACTGTCCGACTCCCTTGCCCAAAGACCCAGCCCTCCTAGTGAAGCTGCTGGTTCCGGCACCTTATGTGGTGCCGGAGAAGAAGGCCAAGAAGAAGAAGGCCACGGGGACTCGAAAGAGATCCCGACATATGGTGGTGTCAGACTCGTCGTCTGACGAGTCCGAGACGCACTCCTCCCATGAAGACGAGGAGGAGGAAGAAGAGACCTCTCCGCCTCTAGCGGGGGGAGGAAAGAAGAGGAAGGCCGCCCCAGTAGGGGAGGCCGAAGGGTCCAAGAAGAGGAAAACCCCTCCGCCGGACTACGCTCCCGCCGCTGACGAGGACGAAGAGGAGTGGCCGGACAGGACCAAGCGTCCAGCGAAATCGTAACGGATACTAGAATAACTCATGATATTCCTTTTGTTGCGCAGCTTTCCCTAATGTCGAATATCATCATGCAGCCCGCCCAAGGACGGGCTCGACGAGTCGTCGAGTGGCTCCCTGGATTCCTCGGACGTGAATTCAGTTCCGCCCGCTGCCTCCCCCTCCACTGCGGATGACGCCGAAGTGGCATCGCGACAAGCTCTGGGGCAAGAGGAGGTGGTCCAGGAGGAACCGCGAGGCGACCTCCCGGACTCCAGGAGTAAAGGGGATAAGACCCCCCAGGGCTCCAAGTCCGGCTTTAAGCCGGACACCGCGCAGGAATCATCAACGGTTCCGGACCGCGGGAGGCGAACTCCTGCCAAGAGGAGCAAGCCTATTGAGCCGGCATCCTCCGTCCAACCGGAGGCGCCGAACAATCTGCTGGAGGTGCTTAAGGGTGCCTCCATCGACGAGGAGCACCGTACCATCATGAGTACGGTGGTCCAGAAGGTTCGGTCCGCCAAAAGCGGACTGACTGAAGCTTGTGCTAGCCTTCTAACAGGCTTCGAGGTAAGTAAAAAATATATAAAAATATCACCGCATAGACAGTAGCCCCTGATGCTCTGTTTGGCGTTCGGAAAGAAAAGCCGAATAGAGGATCTATTATATATCGCAGGAGTCTAACTAAAAAGAAGTCAATATACGTATGCAGGCTTCGCTGCTGGCCACCGCCGCACTGACTGCGGAGGTAGGTGCCCTGAAGCAGGGCCTCGAGCGGACCGAGCAAGAGCTCGGCCTTGCGAAACGGCAGCTCGAGGAGAAAGAAGGTAAGGGATACCTTATAGAAAAAATGCCTATAAGAAGACGCAATTGCAAAAAATGACAGGAGTACCCTACTTGTTGTATGGGCCACAACTGAGGTGGCAACCCTCAAGCAGGCGCTGTCCGAGGCTGAGAAGAAAGTGGCCACGGAGCGTACCGAGCAGGAGAAATTTGAGGCGCAGGTCGGCGGGGTGCAGCAAGAGCTTCAGGCTCTCATGAAAAAACATGAGATTTTGGAGCTCGACTTGAAGACGCGAGCTTCCGAGCTTGCTGCGGCCCTTAAAACTGCCGAATCTGCCAAGGCCGAAGCCCAGAAGGCCCTCCAGGAATTGGATGTGGTGAAAAAGATAGCGGCGGGTAAGGCATTCTCTATGCAAAGTAGACATATAAAAGTAAGCTACTTGTTACTTACCCGAATCCGGAGCTCTCCAGGGGCATTCGCAGATCTTCCCCATAGCGTATCCGATGCCGCTGCATTCTACTGAGCCGAGGAAGGCAGCTCGACGGAGAAGGTGTTCTTGTCTCAGTACGCTGAGGTCGGACACCCTGTGCCCTTGAGAGACCAGCTGAAGCAGCTGGTCGAGCTCCACAAGGCGGCCGAACAAGCCCTGAAGGGCTTCATAGTTCGGCTGTGGCCTGGAGAGGCCCTGCCTGGGAGCTACTTCGGACTGGTGCGGCGGCTGGTGGAGGCTTGTCCAAGGCTCGAGGTCATCAAGCGCTCCGTCTACATCGAAGGTGCCCGTAGGGCCCTTGCCCGTGCAAAGGTGCACTGGCGTAAGCTGGACGGTGAGAAGCTTGTGAGGGACGGGCCGCCGCCGGGGAAGGAGCATCGCAAGCCCGAGAACTATTACAAGGATGTTCTGGATGGTGCCCGCCTTATGGCGGATGAATGTACCAAAGATGTAATTTTTGAATGAACTAGCGCGTGTTATCCTGTGCGCTGAAAACTTGTTCATATGCGCTGAGCAATGCTTGTTGAATTTAAATATTACTTTCTGTGCGGCCGTTTATCAAAAAATTGAGAGATGGCCAGTCGTCGGCTTCTGCCCCCATGCCACTAGTGCTGGGGTGTTCGGGATAAACCTGAGCGTTCTTTTTCCCATGATTGGGTCCGTCGAGTGAGGCACTCAGCACAACGAACAAGGCAATCAGACTATAATGCTTGAACACTCTCACTTAGCCATATAACTCTACAATTTTAAATTTCGGCGAAGCCCCTAGTATTCGGAAGACCGAGTTCGGGGCGCTATCCACGCCTTGGCCGGACAAAGCCGGTTCCTCGCTCGAAGTGGCATAAGTCTTTAAGGACTCGAAAAACCTCTCGAACAGCGACCGGTCTCTCGCCTCATCATGACACTCAGTTTTAGCTTTCTCTACTTAGGTGCTCAGCCCAGCTTAACTGGGGCACAATCGCAGTAGTTCTCCTAGTGCTACCTTAGCCGATATGGCGGAACGTAAGGCACCAAGACATAGGAGCCGAGCAAAACCAACTATTGACCCAAATCATGATTCAGAGCCGATGCATGTAGTGCTATAAGTTTGGGGTGCCGCACTTGTGAAAGTGTACGGACTTCTCACGCCATATTGATGGGTACTGAAGCCCCTCGCGTATTTTTGCCGTACCACAGTGTACGGATGCAACATGTTATAAACATATATATATAAAGAGGATAATGTAAGAAATAGACAAAAAGCTATGCATTGTTTATAGAAAGGCTGCTATGAAAGCGGAATCATACAAATAGTGCGATAAGCAAAAGAAATTGGACTATTTAACATGTCCTGGCCAGGGGCAGGCCGCGGAATTGTATTAAAAAACAGGTATACTGCTTGCAATAGAGACCACCTGGGAGTTCCATAATGCGGCATGGCTTGTCTACTTTCCTAGATCTTGCATCGTTTGTGCGGCAGTTGAATTGCCGAATGGGCCATCCGAAGTATGGAGTCCTGAGAGTAAGAGAAAAAAGAAAAAAGAGGAATCCGACAGCCCCTAGTGCGGTTTAGGCCGTATTTCGGGCGTGCCGTGATAGTGCCCCTTCCCCTGTGCCCATGGTATTTCAAGAGCGTGGTTATGTACGCGAAGCACTGGTTTCGCTATATCATGAGGGCTAGGGTTGGGGCCTCATTGCTACGCTAGCTCAGAACGTGCCAGGCAGTCTTGTTGTAGGGTACTCCGGGCGCGCTTGGCAGTGTCCGGCTTTTTGAAGGTTGAACTGGAGAACTGCCTAGAGATGCTGCTTTGTATTTTTGCTGCGAGCGCTGCCATGTGCTCCTCCGTTCGGAGGGAGCGTTCAGTGTTCCCATTGACCGTGATTACTCCTCTAGGGCCTGGCATCTTGAGCTTGAGGTATGCATAGTGCGGTACCGCATTGAATTTTGTGAATGTGGTTCGCCCGAGCAGTGCATGATAGCCACTACGAAACGAGACTATGTCGAAGATTAACTCCTCGCTTCGGAAGTTATCCGGAGATCCGAAGACCACTTCCAGTGTGACTGAGCATGTACATTTGGCTTCTACACCTGGTATGACGCCTTTAAAGGTCGTTTTGGTGGGCTTGATCCTCGAGGGATCTATGCCCATTTTTCGCACTGTATCCTGGTAAAGCAGGTTCAGGCTGCTGCCGCCGTCCATGAGGACTCTTGTGAGATGAAATCCATCAATGATTGGGTCTAGAACCAATGCGGCGAAGCCGCCCTGACGGATGCTAGTGGGGTGGTCCCTTCGATCAAAGGTGATCGGGCAGGAGGACCATGGGTTGAACTTTGGGTCGACTGGCTCCATCGCATATACATCCCGTAACACATGCTTCCGCTCCCTCTTGGGGATGTGGGTTGCGTATATCATGTTCACCGTCCGCACTTGCGGGGGAAATCCCTTCTGTCCACTGTTGTTCGGCGACCTGGGCTCCTCGTTGTCGCTATGCAGCCCCTTGTCTTTGTTTTCAGCTCTTAACTTGCCTGCCTGCTTGAACACCCTACAGTCCCTATTGGTGTGATTGGCTGGCTTTTCGGGGGTGCCATGTATCTGGGCAAGCGGTCGAGTATTCGGTCCAAACTGGACGGGCCCTGAGTATTTCTTTTGAATGGCTTTTTCTGTTGACCGGATTTGTAGCCTCAGAATCCGGCATTAACTGTCGTATCCTCGTTGCTGTCGCTGTTAACGCGGCCTTTTTTTTCTGACGTGACCTGTCGCTTTTGTCCTTGGTATTCGAATTACCAAGGTTCTTGGTTAAATTGTTGCTGCGAGCTAGCCAGTTGTCTTCTCCCACGCAAAAGCGGGTCATGAGTGTTGTGAGGGCTGCCATAGATTTCGGCTTTTCCTGTCCCAGGTGCCGGGCAAGCCACTCGTCACGGATATTATGCTTGAAGGCCGCTAAGGTCTCTGCGTCCGGACAGTCGACTATCTAGTTTTTCTTTGTTAGGAACCATGTCCAGAATTGCCTGGCCGATTCCTCTGGCTGCTGAATTATGTGGCTTAGGTCATCGGCGTCCGGTGGTCGCACATAAGTGCCCTGGAAGTTGTCAAGGAATGCGGCTTCCAGGTCCTCCCAAGAACCGATTGAGTCTGCTGGCAAGCTGTTAAGCCAATGCCGGGCCGGTCCCTTAAGTTTGAGTGGGAGGTATTTGATGGCGTGTAGATCATCACCACGGGCCATGTGGATACGAAGGAGATAATCCTCGATCCATACCGCAGGATCTGTTGTGCCATCGTACAATTCGATGTTTACGGGTTTGAAGCCCTCAGAGATTTTATGATCCATTACTTCATCTTTGAAGCATAGTGGGTGTGCGGCGCCTCTGTATTGGGCTATATCACGACGCAGCTCGAGGGAGTTTTGTCTGTTGAGTTCGGCCCGGCCGGATTTATTGCATCCGGAGTGACGATCACCATCACGTGTCGCGGGGCGCCTGCGCGATCTGTAGATTGATCTTGTTTGCCTTGCCTTGTCCTCCAGTATGTCGCGCAGGTCGGGCGCATTTTCCCGTGCCTTATTATGCTTGATGCGACGTCGGGGCATGGCTTGAGTGGAGGGCCAAGAGGCCTATATGTCGCGGCCACGAGGTGGCCGGTCGGCCATGTCATGCGCTGGTGATGTAGGTGCTTCCTCCTCTTGTCGGGGTAGCAGCCTGCGCTTTGGGTAACTCTTGGAGGGGCGTTCGAGTTCATACTCTTCGGCCGCAAGGACTTCAGTCCATCTGTCCGCTAGCAAATCCTGATCAGCTCTAAGCTGTTGCTGCTTTTTCTTGAGGCTGCTTGCCGTGGCCATAAGCCTGCGTTTAAAACGCTCTTGTTTGGCAGGATCCTCTGGCATGGCGAACTCGTTGTCGTCGAGGCTTGCCTCGTCTTCGGAGGGAGGCGTATAATTATCGTCCTCAACCTCTTGGTCCGCCGCCCTCTCATGAGGGCTGGCTTCTCTGTCCTCCTGTGCTGAATCTTGTTGGAGGGGGTGTTCTTCGGCGCTATCCGAAGTAGTATTATCTCCCGTGCCGGAATCACTGTTTTTGCTTTGGCGGGATTTAGAGCGGCGCCGCTGACGCCGGCGCTTGGGCTGTTTCTTAGAGGTATCGTCCCCTGCTGTTCCATCGCCATCTCCATCCTTTGGAGTGTCCACCATATATATGTCATATGACGAGGTGGCCTTCCAGCGCCCTACAGGTGCTGGTTCTTGCTCGTCTCCTACATCGTCGTCCATGCTGTTGATGTCTTCGGAGTCGAAGTCAAGCATGTCGGTTAAGTCGTCGACAGTGGCTACGAAGTGGGTGGTGGGTGGGTTTTGAATTTCCTCATCGTCTGTATCCCAACTTTGCTGACCGTAGTCCGGCCAGGGCTCTCCTGATAAAGAGAGAGACTTTAGAGAATTCAGGATGTCGCCGGAGGGCTAGTGCTGAAAAATGTCCGCGGCAGTGAACTCCATTATTGGCGCCCAATCGGATTCGATCGGCGGGGGCGCGGGGGGCTCGGAGTTCGGAGAGGAATCCGGCTCCTCAGAGTCACGGGCCATGCGTAGTGCGGGGCTGGAGTTCGGCTCGATCGCCTCTGAGATCGCAGCCGCTGAGGCAGCATGCAACCGCTGATCCTCGATCAGCGCAGTAGGCTCCGAATCAACGGTCGGAACCGATGCGTGTGCGGCCTCCAAGGTGTTGTTTGGCGGCATACCTATATCGTGCCCATCGAGACAGTGCGGCGCGCTTGGCTGTGGCTCGAATCCATCGAAGATCAAGTCCCCGCGGATGTCAGCCGTGTAGTTTAGGCTTCCAAACCTGACCTGATGGCCAGGGGCGTAGCTTTCGATCTGCTCAAGGTGGCCAAGCGAATTGGCCCGCAGTGCGAAGCCGCCGAAGACGAAGATCTGTCCGGGGAGAAAAGTCTGACCCTGGACTGCATCGTTGTTGATGATCGAAGGAGCCATCGGGCCTAAAAGCGATGACACAGAGGAACACTCAATGAAATCACCAATGTCGGTGTCAAAACCGGCGGATCTCGGGTAGGGGGTCCCGAACTGTGCGTCTAGGCCGGATGGTAACAGGAGGCAAGGAACACGATGTTTTACCCAGGTTCGGGCCCTCTTGATGGAGGTAAAACCCTACGTCCTGCTTGATTAATATTGATGATATG
The DNA here is from genome assembly GCA_034509565.1 of Triticum monococcum. Classification (NCBI taxonomy): domain Eukaryota; kingdom Viridiplantae; phylum Streptophyta; class Magnoliopsida; order Poales; family Poaceae; genus Triticum; species Triticum monococcum. The sequence goes on along the minus strand of CM067843.1, from coordinate 742,604,022 downwards.
GGTAGTATAAGAGTAGATCTACCACGAGATCAAGGAGGCTAAACCCTAGAAGCTAGCCTACGGTATGATTGTTGTATGATGAAGTTGTCCTATGGACTAAAACCCTCCGGTTTATATAGACACCGGAGAGGGTTAAGGTTACACAAAGTTGGTTACAATGGTAGGAGATCTTGAATATCCGCATCACCAAGCTTGCCTTCCACGCCAAGGAAAGTCCCATCCGGACAGGGGACGAAGTCTTCAATCTTGTATCTTCATAGTCCTGGAGTCCGGCTGAAGGTATAGTCCGGCTACCGAAACACCCCCTAATCCATGACTCCCTCACTACTAATTCCACACCTACCTAACAAATTTGTTCTTGAAGGACCATGGTTGGCTTGCAATCCACAAAAACCATTAGAACACAAAATAATTCAAAATTCAAGACAAAGCCCAAAAGCGCTCAGCTCCCCGGCTACGGCGCCAAAAAAATATTGATGGCATGCAAGTGCACAAGGTTTAGTTGTAGCCATTTTGAAGGAAATGTATCATCCCACAAGGAGCATAGGAATCAAACTTTTGCCTCTTGAAGTGAATTGTGTATTTTTATGCCTGCGGGATATTATAGACTTAAAGGAAAGGAAAGTGAGGGCTGATATGATACGTCTCCAATGTATCTATACTTTTTTATAGTTCCATGCTATTACATTATCTGTTTTGGATGTTTAATGGGCTTTAATATGCTATTTTATATTATTTTTGGGACTAACCTATTAACCGGAGGCCCAGTGCCAGTTTCTGTTTTTTTGTGCCTATTTTAGAGTTTCGTAGAAAAGGAATACCAAACAGAGTCCAAATGGAATGAAACCTTTGCGATGATCTTTCTTGGACCAAAATAAATCCAGAAGATATGGACTCGGAGTCTGGAACTCCATGAGGTGGCCACGAGGCAGGAGGGCGCGCCCAGGGGGGATAGGCGCGCCCCCACCCTCGTGGGCCCTGATGACCCGCAAGTACAGGGGATCTACTGTAGTCCTTTCGATAATTAAGAGTGTTGAACCCAATGAGGAGTAGAAGGAAATGACAAGCAGTTTTCAGTAAGGTATTCTCTGCCAGCACTGGAATTATTGATAACAGATAGTTTTGTGATAAGGTACGTAATTCATAATGGGTAACAAGTAATAAAAGTAAACAAGGTGCAGCAAGGTGGACCAATACTTTTTGTAGCAAAGGACAAGCCTGGACAAACTCTTATATAAAGGAAAGCGCCCCCGAGGACACATGGGAATTATCGTCAAGCTAGTTTTTATCACACTCATATCATTCGTGTTTGTTACTTTGACAATTTGATATGTGGGTGGATCGGTTCTTGGGTACTGCCCTTACTTGGACAAGCATCCCACTTATGATTAACACCTCTTGCAAGCATCCGCAACTACAAAAGAAGTATTAAGGTAAACCTAATTAACCATAGCATGAAACATATGGATCCCAATCATCTCCTTATGAAGCAACACATAAACTAGGGTTTAAGCTTCTGTCACTCTAGCAATCCATCATCTACTTATTACTTCCCAATGCCTTCCCGTAGGCCCAAATAATGGTGAAGTGTCATGTAGTCGACGTTCACATGACACCACTAGAGGAGAGACAACATACATCTCATCAAAGTATCGAACGAATGTCAAATTTACATGACTACTTATAGCAAGACTTCTTCCATGTCCTCAGGAACAAACGTAACTACTCAAAAATCATATTCATGTTCATAATCAGAGGGGTATTAATATGCATAAAGGATCTGAACATATGATCTTCTACTAAATAAACAAACAAGCATCAACTACAAGGAGTAATCAACACTACTAGCAGCCCACAAGTACCAATCTGAGGTTTTGAGACAAAGATTGGATACAAGAGATGAACTAGGGTTTGAGATGAGATGGTGCTGGTGAAGATGTTGATGGATATTGACCCCCTCCCGATGAGAGGATCGATGGTGATGACGATGGTGATGATTTCCCCCTCCCGGAGGGATGTTTCCCAGGCATAACAGCTCCGCCGGAGCCCTAGATTGGTTCCGCCAAGGTTATGCCTCGAGACGGCGGCTCTTCGTCCCGAAAGCTTCCTTCTGATTTTTTCCAGGGCGAAAGACTTCATATAGCAAAAGATGGTCACCGGAGGCCTGCCAGGGGGCCCATGAGACAGGGGGCACGCCCAGGGGGTAGGATGCGCCCCCACCCTCGTGGATGGTGGGTGGCCCCCTCTGGTGCTTTCTTCACCCAATATTTTTTATATATTTTAAAACTGACTTCTGTGGAGTTTCAGGACTTTTGGAGTTGTGCTGAATAGGTCTATAATATTTGGTCCTTTTCCAGCCCAGAATTCCAGCTGCCGGCATTCTTCCTCTTCATGCAAACCTTGTAAAATAAGAGAAAATAGGCATAAGTATTGTGACATAATGTGTAATAACAGCCCATAATGCAATAAATATCAATATAAAAGCATGATGCAAAATGGACGTATCAGGCCCCACGTAGCTCCACCGACGTACTCCTTTTGCCTATATATACTCTTATACCCTAGACCGATCGCAGAGAGCCACGATACCACTTTTCCACCGCCGCAACCTTCTGTGCCTGTGAGATCCCATCTTGGGGCCTCTTTCGGCGATCTGCCGGAGGGGGAATCGGTCACGGAGGGCTTCTACATCAACACCATAGCCTCTCCGACGAAGCGTGAGTAGTTTAACACAGACTTTCGGGTCCATAGTTATTAGCTAGATGGCTTCTTCTCTGTCTTTGATTCTCAATACAAAGTTCTCCTCGATGTTCTTGGAGACCTATTTGATGTAATACTCTTTTGCGGTGTGTTTGCCGAGATCCGATGAATTGTGGGTTTATGAACAAGATTATCTATGAATATTATTTGGTTCTTCTCTGAATTCTTATATGCATGATTTGATATCTTTGCAAGTCTCTTCGATTTATCGGTTTAGTTTGGTGTAGCGACCAGACCTCAAACAGTCTGATCTCTGTGCTCAGGTGTCATCCCTGGATCAGTATTGCTGACACCACACAGTACTCGGAGGATTTATAGCAGAGTAGCAATCACACACTTATTACATCGAGTGTCTCAAAAGAGAACTTATTACAATAAGTATGGCTTAAGGCCATCTAATAACGATAACAGCGGAAGGCTTGGAAGATAAGTGAGTCCATCAACACCAACGACATCACCGAGTATAGGACCACGACCTAAAAACTCCTTAATAGTCGTCTGAAAAGTCTGCAACATTAACGTTGCAGCCCGAAAACGGGTCAGCATATGGAATATGCTAGCAAGGTAACACATAGAGAGTAATGAAATGAAACAGCTATACTATATGCATATTTGGCTGGTGGAAAGCTCTATGGTTACAGTTTTGCGTAAAGCCAAATTTTACCTACTTCAAAGGAATAAATTTAATTACTATCATGGTGGTTGTTAAACATTAAGAATGGTTGACAGCATCCTCAATCCCAATTAAGCATCATCATTAAACATAACCCAACAAAATTAATTTAGAGTAACATGATGAGATTCACATGATAATCCAAGTACTAGATACTCAAGATGTCCATAACCGGGGACACGGCTAATCATGATTAGTTTATTACACTCTGCAGAGGTTTGCGCACTTTTCCCCACAAGACTCGATCGCCTCCGTTTGGTTTCTCGCACTACAGGGTGTTTGAGAAGTCGGATGACCGAGACATAGTCTTTCAGAAGCGCTAGCACCTTACAATGGGTAGACCGTACCACCTACAACCCCTACATCTGCTAGTCTACCACTATAACAGTTCGCACGACTTAGTCAACTATGCTAGAGCCCATAATAGCTTGTGGCTGCACACGGAAGTTTCTAGTATGAATAGTCTCATGATCCCTTTGAGCCTGGGTGGCAGTCCAAAAGAAAACAGGCAAGTCCTGGAATACCCAGGTGCCTCAATCCACCCAGATGTGTGTTTAAGTTGCCACCTTAGATAAACCATTAATTAACAATCTCACATCTGTCATGGATTTCATTCACCCAATCCACGTCTACTAGCGTAGCATGGCATAATAAGCAAACATAGAAGTAACTCCCAAAGGTTTGATAATAAACAGGTAATAGGTACTACCTCATCTACTTCCCATCCCACAATTTAATTAGATCCTAATCATGCAATGTGTGAGGATTAATCTAATACAATAAAACTGGGTAGTAGGAAAATGTATGATCAAAGTGTTACTTGCCTTGTTGATGATCCGCGAAACCTAATGATTCGAAGTAACAGGCGGCACACTCCGGATATTCTATCGCAGACAATCAAACAAGCATACAATAAGTACTCATCTAATGCACAGGTAAAACTCAAATAAGAGATCTAACCAGAAGGTTCAACTTAAGAACTCTGGTTGGCAAAAAGAATCAAATCAAACGAAGCAACGAAAGACAAACTGCGAGAAAACAACTTCGTTCTAGTAATCTGGATCTAGGACAAATTTTACAGTAACAAAAACTTGTTTAAGTTGGTTAAAAAGATAGAGGGTTTCGAGACAAAACTCTAGGCGCTTGAATCGCCTAATTCCGATAAACGAGCGAAAAGTTAAACTAAAACGAAAATCGGATCAGGAATCGCGATCAGAAAAATCGCGGATTTAATCCGAGAAAAAAGAAAAACGACGAACGCCAAATTTTTTTTCTCTTTTTTTCGGCACCGAAATCGAGGCATGACAAACCTCGGGCGACGGGATCGTCGGCGGCGGCGATGGCTCCGGCGGCGCACACGGATCGAGGCGGGGCTGATGGGCTGGGGCGGCTCAGGGTGGCGCTATTTAAAGGCTGCCCCGGGCGGTGTCCCGCTCGGGTACGGCCCAAAGTCGGTTTGATTTTTTTAATTATTCCGCTTGGAGGAAAAATAAAAAGAAATACTAAACCGACTCCAAAAATTCCGAAATAAATTTTCACGGGCTTCTAAAATCAAGCCGCACAAGGTGAACATTTATTTGGGCCCTAAATGCAGTTTTGAAAAACGCACATTTTTCCTAAATTCAAATAAAACACCGAAAAACTCCGAAATAAAATCTTATTTGATTTTATTATTAAATCCTCAATATTTCTTTATTTTGGGAAAGTCATTTTATTCCCTCTCTCATATTTTTGTAATAGAAATAATTGATGATAAAATAAATAAAATCAAATGATCCTATTCTCAAAATTTGAGAGAACTCAAATATGAAAATAACGAAATCCCCAACTCTCTCCGTGGGTCATTGAGTTGCGTAGAATTTCTAGGATCAACCAAAAAGCAAAATAAAATATGATATGCATGATGATCTAATGTATTCAAAATTGAAAATTTGGGATGTTACAAACCTACCCCCCTTAAGATGAATCTCGCCCTCGAGATTCGGGTTGGCTAGAAAATAGGTGAGGGTGGTCTTTGAGCAAATCTTCCTCTCGCTCCCAGGTGGCTTCGTCCTCCGTGTTGTGGCTCCACTAAACTTTGCAAAACTTGATAACCTTGTTGCGAGTGACTCGACTGGCAAACTCGAGAATCTTAACTGGTTTCTCCTCGTAGGTCAAATCGTTATCCAACTGAATAGTTTCCAAAGGCACTGTGTCTCTCAATGGTATGTCAGCCATCTCCGCGTGACATTTCTTTATTGGGAAACGTGGAACACATCATGAACTCCTGACAATCCTTCGGGCAATTCCAACTTTTAGGCCACTTCTCCCATACGCTCCAAAACTCGATATGGTCCTACAAATCATGGCGCTAACTTCCCTTTAACTCCAAAACGCTTTGTTGCTCGAAGTGGAGATACTCGAATATAAGCTCTGTCTCCGACTTCGTAAACTGTCTCCTTGCGTTTAGAATCCGCATAACTCTTTTGTCTGGATTGGGCTACCTTGAGCCTATCGCGAATCAATTTCACCTTTTGTTCAGACTCTTTAATCAAGTCAGGACCAAACAACTGGCGGTCTCCAACTTCGTCCCATGACAACGGTGGCCTGCACCTCCTTTCGTACAAAGCTTCGAAAGGGGCCATCTTCAAACTGGTTTGGTAACTGTTGTTGTAAGAGAACTCTGCATATGGAAAATTATCGTCCCAACTAGATCCATAATCTAGCGCACAAGGTCTCAACATATCCTCCAAAATCTGGTTGACTCTCTCAGTCTGTCCATCTGTCTATGGATGAAAAGCTGTACTGAATTCTAGCCTGGTTCCCAAAGTTTCATGCAACTGCTTCCAGAACTTTGAGGTAAACTGGGTTCCTCTATCTGATACGATAATCCTTGGAACTCCATGCAAACATACGATCCTGGTCATGTATATCTTTGCCAACTTAGCACTGGTGTAAGTGGTCTTTACTGGGATGAAATGAGCTACTTTCGTCAATCGATCAACTACAACCCAAATCGAGTCATAGCCTGAACGAGTCCTGGGCAATCCCATGATAAAATCCATGCCTAGCTTATCCCACTTCCATTCGGGTATCGGCAATGGTTGTAACAATCCTGCCGGCTTCTGATGCTCTGCCTTTACTCTCTGACATACATCACAAACTGCTACATACTCCGCAATATCCTTCTTCATACCGGTCCACCAGAAAATATCCTTCAAATCCAGATACATCTTGGTATTTCCTGGGTGAATTGAATACGATGAGTCGTGTTCCTCTTGCAGTATCAACTTCCTCATCTCCGGGTCATTGGGCACATAAACGCGGTCTTCAAACCATAAGGTGTCGTGCTCATCCTCACGAAATCCTTTAGCTTTTCCTTTGCTCAGTTTCTCCTTTATAGCGGCAATCTCTTTGTCATTTTTCTGAGCTTCCCTGATTTTATCCATCAAGGTTGATTGAATCTCCATTGCTGCTACATAACCTCTCGAAACTATTTCCAAACATAGTTCATGAAGATTTTCTGCTAACTCCTTGGGTATTTCTCCCGTCATTAACGTATTGACATGGCTCTTACGGCTTAATGCGTCAGCTACTACATTAGCCTTTCCGGGGTGATAATTCAATTTCATATCATAATCCTTGATAAGCTCCAACCATCTCCTTTGTCTGAGATTTAACTCCTTCTGTTTGAAAATGTACTTTAAACTCTTATGATCCGTGTACACCTCACAATGGTTTCCAATGAGAAAATGTCTCCATGTTTTCAGTGCATGCACTACGGCTGCTAACTCCAAATCATGCGTAGCATAATTCAACTCATGAAGCTTCAGTTGTCTTGAGGCATATGAAACAACTCTCCCTTCCTGCATAAGCACTGCTCCAAGTCCTCAATGTGAAGCATCGCAATACACCTAATAATCCTTGGTCTGGTCTGGCAAAATCAACACTGGTGAGGTAACCAAACATTTCTTCAACTCCTGGAAACTAGCCTCACACTGCTCTGTCCATATGAACTTGGTATCCTTCTTCAACAACTCAGTCATAGGCTTCGCAATCTTTGAGAAATTCTCAATAAATCTCCGGTAGTATCCTGCGAGTCCAAGAAAACTCCGGATCTCTCCAACTGTTGTTGGGGCTTCCCACTTGGTCACGGTTTCAACTTTAGCAGGATCTACTGCTATACCTTCTCCAGATATAACATGTCCGAGGAATCCTACTTCCTTCAACCAAAACTCACATTCACTGAACTTGGCATATAATTGATGTTCTCTGAGCTTTCCAAGTACCAAACGCAAATGCTCCTTATGCTCCTCTTCATTCTTCGAGTAAACCAGGATATCATCAATGAACACCACGACGAACTTATCCAAAAACTCCATCAACACTTTGTTCATCATGTTCATAAAATAGGCAGGTGCGTTAGTCAGACCAAATGAGATAACGGTATACTCGTACAGCCCATACCTGGTGGTAAAAGCTGTCTTAGGAATATCATGTTCTCGAATCTTCAACTGGTGGTATCCTGATCGCAGATCGATCTTGGAAAATACCTTAGCTCCTTGTAATCGATCAAACAGATCATTGATCATTGGTAGTGGGTACTTGTTCTTGATCGTTACTTCATTCAATCCTCGATAATCAACAACCATCCTTAACGATCCATCCTTCTTCACCAGAAGTACTGGCGATCCCCAAGGCGAAGAACTTGGGCGAATATATCCTTTATCCAGTAACTCCTTAATCTGCTTCTTAATTTCCACCAAATCCTTTGCTGGCATCCTATATGGTCTCTTTGATATTGGCCCTCTGCCTGGCAATAGCTCAATCAAAAACTCAATATCTCTATTCGGTGGCATACCGGGCAACTCCTCTGGAAAAACATCAGGGAAATCCCTTACCACTAGTACTTCCTCCTGCACAACTCCTGTTAGGCAATTTACTTGAGTCCTCTTTGGCACATGCCGGGATACATACTTGATCCTTCTCCCTTCTGGTGTGGTAAGAAAAATTGACTTGCTAGCACACTTAATATTCCCTTCATACTTTGATAACCAATCCATGCCTAATATCACATCCAATCCTTGAGATTCCAATACTATTAGGTCTGAGGGAAAAACATAGTTACCAATCCTTAATGGTAACCGATCACACCATAGACTAGCCACATACCCTGCTCCGGGCGAGGTTACTAACATGGGTGACCTAAGGGCTTGGGTTGGTAGGTTATACTTATCCACAAATCCCCTTGAGATGTATGAATGCGATGCTCTAGTATCAAAAAGAACGAGTGCAGTAAATGACTTAACCAAAAACTTAACCATTACTGCATCGGGCTGAGCTTCAACCTCCTCCACGCTAACGTGGTTCACCTGTCCCCTGTTGAAAGGGTTGAGCTTCTTCCCAGAACTTCCATTGCCATTTTGGCCTTCAGGACATTCATTAGCATAATGTCCTGTCTTCGAACACTTAAAGCAAGTGACTTGGCTCAAGTCCTTCTTGGCTGGGGTTGAGGGGTTGGTGCGGTTCTGGCCGTTGCTTCCTCCGTTGCCATTACCATTCTTGGTGCCATTGTGATTGTGAGAGCTACCTCCTCCATGAGTATGCTGAAAATGTCCTCCCGGTCTAGGAGTAAAACGTGGCTTCTGCTGAGCTCCTGAATTGTACTTTCCTTGTCCATACTTCCTCTTGCGATTCTCAATCTGCTGCTGCTTCCCTTCAATCATAAGAGCACGATCTACCAACTCCTGGTAGTTGTTGAAGGTGGATACCATCAACTGCATGCTCAACTCATCATTCAGTCCTTCTAGAAACTTCTCCTGCTTAGCTGCATCCGTAGCAACGTCATCTGGGGCATAACGTGCTAGCTTACTAAATTCCTCCACATACTGGCCAACTGTCCGTCCTCCTTGGCGCAAGTTGCGAAACTCATGCTTCTTCATGGCCATAGCTCCTGCTGAAACATGGGCAGTACGAAAATCCTGCTGAAACTGGTCTCATGTGACAGTGTCAACTGGGAAAGTGGCTGTGAAATTCTCCCACCATGATGTTGCGGGTCCTTCTAGCTGATGTGCGGCAAACTTCACATTTTCCGCATCTGTGCATCCTGCTGTGATCAACTCCCTAGCTGTCTTGCGGAGCCAATCATCTGCTACTATCGGCTCGGTGCTACTGGAAAACACCGGCGGATTCAGCCTAAGAAAACGGGTAAGTGGTCAACAGGTGGTGGTGGTGGTGGTGGGTTGTTGTTGTTCCCCTGATTCTGATTCTGGACTAGTAACTGTTGGGGAACGTAGTAATTTCAAAAAAAGGCCTCCGTATATAAAGGCTCAAAGGGGGGGGGGGGGCGGCCGGCCAAGAGGAGGCGCGCCAGGAGGAGTCATACTCCCTCCCGGAGTAGGACTCCCACCCTTTCCTAATTGGAATAGGATTTGTGGAGGGGGAAAGAGGAGAGGGAGGAGGAAGGGGGGCCGGCCCCTCTCCTTGTCCTATTCGGACCAAGGGGGGAGAGGCGTGCGGCCCATCTCTGGCCACCTCTCCTCTCTTCCACTAAGGCCCACTAAGGCGCATATACCTCCCGGGGGGTTCCGGTAACCTCCCGGTACTCCGGTAAAATCCCGATTTCACCCGGAACACTTCCGATATCCAAACATAGGCTTCCAATATATCAATATTTATGTCTCGACCATGTCGAGACTCCTCGTCATGTCCATGATCTCATCCGGGACTCCGAACAACCTTCGGTACATCAAAATGTATAAACTCATAACATAACTGTCATCGTAACCTTAAGCGTGCGGACCCTACGGGTTCGAGAACAATGTAGACATGACCAAGACTCGTCTCCGGTCAATAATCAATAGCGGAACCTGGATGCTCATATTGGCTCCTACATATTCTACGAAGATCTTTATCGGTCAGACCGCATAACAACATACGTTGTTCCCTTTGTCATCGGTATGTTACTTGCCCGAGATTCGATCGTCGGTATCCAATACCTAGTTCATTCTCGTTACCGGCAAGTCTCTTTACTCGTTCCGTAATACCTCATCCCGCAACTAACTCATTAGTTGCAATGCTTGCAAGGCTTAAGTGATGTGCATTACCGAGAGGGCCCAGAGATACCTCTCCGACGATCCGAGTGACAAATCCTAATCTCGAAATACACCAACCCAACATGTACCTTTGGAGACACCTGTAGCGCACCTTTATAATCACCCAGTTACGTTGTCACGTTTGGTAGCACACAAAGTGTTCCTCCAGCACACGGGAGTTGCATAATCTCATAGTCATAGGAACATGTATAAGTCATGAAGAAAGCAATAGCAACATACTAAACGATCGGGTGCTAAGCTAATGAAATGGGTCATGTCAATCAGATCATTCAACTAATGATGTGATCCCATTAATCAAATGACAACTCTTTGTCCATGGTTAGGAAACATAACCATCTTTGATTAACGAGCTAGTCAAGTAGAGGCATACTAGTGACACTCTGTTTGTCTATTCATTCACACATGTATTATGTTTCCGGTTAATACAATTCTAGCATGAATAATAAACTTTTATCATGATATAAGGAAATAAATAATAACTTTATTATTGCCTCTAGGGCATATTTCCTTCAGTCTCCCACTTGCACTAGAGTCAGTAATCTAGATTACACAGTAATGATTCTAACACACATGGAGCCTTGGTGCTGATCATGTTTTGCTCGTGGAAGAAGCTTAATCAACGGGTCTGCTACATTCAGATCCGTATGTATCTTGCATATCTCTATGTCTCCCACCTGGACTAGATCCCGAATGGAATTGAAGCATCTTTTGATGTGCTTGGTTCTCTTGTGAAATCTGGATTCCTTCGCGAAGGCAATTGCACCAGTATTGTCACAAAAGATTTTCATTGGACCCGATGCACTAGGTATGACACCTAGATCGGATATGAACACCTTCATCCAGACTCCTTCGTTTGCTGCTTCCGAAGCAGCTATGTACTCCGCTTCACATGTAGATCCCGCCATGACGCTTTGTTTAGAACTGCACCAACTGACAGCTCCACCGTTTAATGTAAACACGTATCCGGTTTGCGATTTAGAATCGTCTGGATCAGTGTCAAAGCTTGCATCAACGTAACCTCTTACGATGAGCTCTTTGTCACCTCCATATACGAGAAACATATCCTTAGTACTTTTCAGGTACTTCAGGATGTTCTTGACCGCTGTCCAGTGATCCACTCCTGGATTACTTTGGTACCTCCCTGCTAGACTTATAGCAAGGCACACATGAGGTCTGGTACACAGCATCGCATACATGATAGAGCCTATGGCTGAAGCATAGGGAACATCTTTCATTTTCTCTCTATCTTCTACGGTGGTCGGGCATTGAGTCTGACTCAATTTCACACCTTGTAGCACAGGCAAGAACCCTTTCTTTGCTTGACCCATTTTGAACTTCTTAAAAATCTTGTCAAGGTATGTGCTTTGTGAAAGTCCAATTAAGCGTCTTGATCTATCTCTATAGATCTTAATGCCTAATATGTAAGCAGCTTCACCGAGGTCTTTCATTGAAAAACTCTTATTCAGGTATCCCTTTATGCTATCCAGAAATTCTATATCATTTCCAATTAGTAATATGTCATCCACATATAATATCAGAAATGCTACAGAGCTCCCACTCACTTTCTTGTAAATACAGGCTTCTCCAAAAGTCTGTATAAAACCAAATGCTTTGATCACACTATCAAAGCGTTTATTCCAACTCCGAGAGGCTTGCACCAGTCCATAAATGGATCGCTGGAGCTTGCACACTTTGGTAGCTCCCTTTGGATCGACAAAACCTTCTGGTTGCAACATATACACCTCTTCTTCCAGAAACCCATTCAGAAATGCAGTTTTGACATCCATCTGCCAAATTTCATAATCATAAAATGCGGCAATTGCTAACATGATTCAGACAGACTTAAGCATCGCTAGGGGTGAGGAGGTCTCATCGTAGTCAATCCCTTGAACTTGCCGAAACCCTTTTGTGACAAGTCGAGCTTTGTAGACAGTAATATTACCGCCAGTGTCAGTCTTCTTCTTGAAGATCCATTTATTCTCAATCGCTTGCCGATCATCGAGCAAGTCAACCAAAGTCCACACTTTGTTCTCATACATGGATCCCATCTCAGATTTCATGGCTTCAAGCCATTTTGCGGAATCTGGGCTCACCATCGCTTCTTCATAGTTCGTACGTTCATCATGATCTAGTAGCATGACTTCCAGAACAGGATTACCGTACCACTCTGGTGCGGATCTCACACTCTGGTTGCACTACATGAAATATGTCAACTTATGACTTTCTGTCAGTGACCCTCGAAGAATTGGTCATAAATTTATGACCATTTTAGACCAATTGGTCAAAAGCTGTTCAGGGGGCTTCAAACCCTAAACCATTGCGACCATTTTGGTCAGAAAGGTCGTAATTTCCTTACACGAAATGGTCACAAAGCAAACAGTGCTAGTCCGCTGCCTTATTTCTAGTTGTTAATGACCAATATAGATGGTCATAGCCTTGTAGATTGTGGTGGGTTGTGATGACTAGGCGCCATCTCATCAGTTTTGCCTATGTGTCATGTCCATGTGGCAGTTTTTGCCCTAGGTTGTGAAGCAACCTATATTTCTATCATTCCCAAAATTCCCAAAAAAATCTCATAAATTCTTCGGGTCATATATTCATCAAATATGTAAAAATCCTTCCTTGCCTAGTTCAAAACTAATTCAAAAATATTCATTTTCCTACTCTGTTCACAACAACAGTTTATGAAGGAAGTGCTATTTATATATTCTTGATTGCCCTCGGAATTTTTGGGCACTCTTTCCTATCCAAATGATTACCGCATGACAAAATTCAACTCCATTTGCCTAGCAAATCTTCCTCGGCAAATTTCCAAAGTTTTTGTCCACCTAGAAGCATTGTGAAGGAAGTACCTTTTTTATATCTCTAAATGACATGAAATTTATACAGTTCCTTCATATGCCCAAATTATCACCCTCCTCCAAATTGCTGCTCAGTCAAATCATCTATGTGAGCCCAGGTTCAATTTATATTTTATGGCCAAATTGGCACGTTGCAAAGCAAGTGTTATATAGACCCCTCCTATTACCCTCAAACTTTTCGGGCACTCTTCCATACCCAAATCATTGCCACATGATAATATTCAGCTCAATTTTCCTAGTAAATCTTTCTCGGGAAATTTCCAAAGTTTCTACCTCGAGAGAAGCTTTGTGAATTAAGTACTAGCTAGGCTTACCCAAATGATCTGAAAATTTACCAGAGCACGACCATACCTAAGTAACTTACCTACACCAATTTTGAGCTCATTTCATTCATCCAATCTTTCTCACTAGTTTTCCCAAGTTTCTGTCCATAGAAGAGCATTGTGAAGGAAGTACTACTTTGGCACGTCCAAATGGTATCAATTTTCTACAATGCTTTCCTATGCCCAAATAACCATCCTCCACAAAATTTCAGCTCACTCCATTCATTATTTTGAGCCCAGCTTCAACATTCATATTTTTGTCCAGCGTGGTACTTTGCAAAGCAAGTACCACCTAGGATCATCCTTTTGAGCTAACAATTTGTGAAGACATTCTCCTTGGTAGATGATCATCCTCAGCCAAAACTCACACCCATTGGCCATGTGCAATTCCCGTACCGCTAATCAAACACTTGGCTGCTAATTCATGTTTGAGCATCGATCGGTCTCCTCGTGAGAATCTTATGTTGTAATTTTCTTCCTAGCACCAACCTGGGGAGTGCCCAACCCACTAGACATGCCTAGGCCACCCATAACATATGGCAACATTACGGTCACGTGGTGACCACGCGACGGGCATGCGAGTTTACGCGCTCTAGAGTTGGGGCCTTCGGCCACCGCCCAAACCTCTATGTATCGCCACCAAACCATGTATTTATGATTAAATAGGTCCTTATGTAACTAGAAATGATTTTTGGAAAAAAATAAATAGCAAACTATGAGGCAGTTGCAGTTCAATTTTGACCCGCTTCCAACTAAATCAGCGGAACTTTGTCTTTTTCACGAGAGGTGGATCAAAAATTTTTACACCCAACAATTTTGTCAATTGTGCATTAAATATGGCCTAGTATTTTATAAAAATGATTTGGTCCAATTTTGCAACAATTATTTGGTAGTTCCTTCACAAAAAAACCTCATTTCGGGCACTCGAAAAATGGAAAATGGTTTTTTCGTCCAACGAAAATGAAAACTTCCTTAGGCAACATTTTTGTCATTCCAATATGCACCCTTGTGCACAATATGAGATCATTTGAACAAACTATGCCATGAATGTGGCCATAAGATTGATCATTTGGCTTGAAAGCCATTGATCTCCACACGTGATAGCTCGTTTCTGAGAACACTTTTTTTAAATAATTGTCGTATTACAAGTTTGTTATTTTTCCTGGGAACTTGGCCACATATAATGACACAATGCGAAGGTTTCCCAATTTTTTGCTTTTTTTGAATTTTTTATGCCCGTTTCAAAATGCGGTCAAAACGGCGAGAATGACCGTTCCTAGCTAGTGGTTGAATCTTGGATTTTTTTGGTGTTTCTCTGATTAAATAGGTACTTATGTACCTATAAATGATATTTGTAAAAAATAAATAGCAAACTATGATGCAGCTGCAGTTCAAATTTGACCCACTTCCTCCTGAATCGGCGGAAATTTGTCTTTTTCACGAGAAATGGATCAAAACTTTGTACACCCAACCATTTTGTCAATTGTGCATTAAATATGGCCTAGTATTTGAGAAAAATGATTTGGTCCAATTTTGCAACAATTATTTGGGAGGTCCTTCACAAAAAAACCTCCTTTTGGGTACTCAAAAAATGGAAAATGGTTTTTTCGTCCAAAGAAAATGAAAACTTCCTTAGGCAACATTGTTTGCCATTCCAATATGCACCCTTGTGCACAATATGAGATCGTTTGAACAAACTATGCCATGAATGTGGCCATAAGATTGATCATTTGGCTTGAAAGCCATTGATCTCCACACATGATAGCTCGTTTCTAAGAACACTTTTTAAAAATAATTGCCGTATTACAAGTTTGTTATTTTTCATGGGAACTTGGCCACATATAATGACACAATGCGAAGGTTTCCCAATTTTATTTTTATTTTTATTTTTTATGCCCGTTTCAAAATGCGGTCAAAACGGCGGGAATGACCGTTCCAAGCTAGTGGTTGAATCTTGTGATTTTTTTGGTGTTTCTCTGATTAAATAGATACTTATGTACCTAGAAATGATTTTTGGAAAAAATAAAGAGCAAACTACATGGCAGCTACAGTTTAAATTTGACCCACTTCCAGCTGAATCGGCGGAAATTTGTCTTTTTCACGAGAGGTGGATCAAAACTTTTTACACCCAACCATTTGGTCAATTGTGCATTAAATATGGCCTAGTATTTTAGAAAAATGATTTGGTCCAATTTTGCAACAATTATTTGGTAGGTCCGTCACAAAAAACCTCCTTTTGGGCACTCAAAAAATGGAAAATGATTTCTTCGTCCAAAGAAAATGAAAACTTCGTTAGGAAACAATGTTTGCCATTCCAATATGCACCCTTGTGCACAATATGAGATCATTTGAACAAACTATGCCATGAATGTTGCCATAAGATTGATCATTTGGCTTGAAAACCCTGAATCTTCACGCGTGATAGCTCATTTTTTGGGACACTTTTTTAAAATAATTGTCATATTACAAGTTTATTATTTTTCCTGGAAACTTGGTCACATATAATGACACAATGCGAAGGTTTCCCAATTTTTTGAATTTTTTGAATTTTTTATGCCCGTTTCAAAATGCGGTCAAAACGGCGGGCATGACCGTTCCTAGTTAGTGGTTGAATCTTGGAATTTTTTTGGTGTTTCTCTGGTTAAATAGATACTTATGTACCTAGAAATGATTTTTGGAAAAAATAAAGAGCAAACTGTGAGGCAGTTGTAGTTCAAATTTGACCCGCTTCGTGCTGAATCCGCGGGAATTTGTCTTTTTCACCGGAGGTGGATCAAAACTTTTGACACCCAACCATTTGGTCAATTGTGAATCAAATATAGCCTAGTATTTTAGAAAAATGATTTGGTCCAATTTTGCAACAAATATATGGTAGGTCCTTCACAAAAAGAACTCAATTTGGGCACTCGGAAAATAGAAAATTAATTTTCCGTGCAAAGAAAATAAAAACTCCCTTAGGCAACATTGTTTGGAATTCCAAGATGCACCCTTGTGCACAACATGAGATCATTTGAACAAACTATGCCATGAATGTGGCCATAAGATTGATCACTTGGCTTGAAAGCCATGAATCTTCACGCATGACAGCTCATTTCTGTGAACACCTTTTTAAAATAATTGTCGTATTACAAGTTTATTATTTTTCCTGGAAACTTGGTCACATATAATAACACAATGCGAAGGTTTTCCAATTTTTTGATTTTTTTATTTGTTATGCCCGTTCCAAAATGCGGTCAAAACGGCGAGCTTGAGAGTTCCTAGCTAGTGGTTGAACCTTGAAAAACTTTTGATGTTTCTCTGATTAAATAGATACTTATGTACCTAAAAATGATTTTGGGAAAAAATAAAGAGCAAACCATAAGGTAGCTGCAGTTCAAATTTGACCCGCTTCCAGCTGAACCGACGGAAATTTGTCTTTTTCACGAGATGTGTATAGAACCTTTTGACAACCAACAATTTTGTCAATTGTACGTTAAATATGAATTAGTATTTTCTAAAAATTATGTGGTACAATTTTGCAACAAATACATGTTAGATTATTCACAAAAAACCCCATTTTGGGCACTCGAAAAATAGAAAATGGCTCTTTGTGCAATGAAAATGAAACCCCCCAAATCAACATTATTTGTCATCCTAAGTACATACATGTGAACAATATTGATTGATTTTAACAAACTATAAGTGGTTAATATGTTGAATGTTTGCCCTGAATAAGAGGATACAAACTATAAGAAAAACAAAATATTTTTTTACACAACCTTAATTCTGATTGGTTGAATTCGCTATGGCATGGATCGATGACATGGCGGAGATCCGTCCATCCATACAGCCATCCACCGTCCATCCAACCCACTGATCCAGATCCTACCCTACCCTGCGCTTCTCTCCCCGATCCAACCCACCTCTCCCCCTCCCCGCCGCCTCCCCTCACCTTCTCTCCCCGATCCAGATCCACACGTCACCGCCGCCGCCCCTCATCTCCCTCGACGCCTCCCATCCCCACCGACGACCTCGATGCCCTTCTCCCCACCAGCGCCGCCCCCATCCTCTTCCCTTCTCCTCACCTTCCATCGCTCTATTCCCTTGGCCGCCACACGAGCAGGACTGCGGCGCGGCACCAGCGCCGCCACGCTAGATCCAGCGCTGGCTACCCCCTGCCCTACAGACCCGCGGCAACTCATCTCGGTGCTGCGCTAGCGTGTGCGTCATGCCGCACCATCGGAAAAGCCTCCTCCGGCGTCCTGCGCTAAGCCTCCTCCGACTCAAGGGCGCCACCGCGAGCCTCCTCCGACTCGGGCGCCGCGAGCCACCCTACCGGGAGCAGCGCCGGTGTCCTTCCGACTCTCCTGCTCGACAACGCCATCGCCTAGTGTCAGTGTACTAAAGTAGGGGTACCTTAGTATCCCGAACTTGTGCACGGGCAGTCGCAGCAACCCTCGGCAAGGCTTGCCGGGTGACCGCCAAGACCCTCCATGGTTCCTTTAGGAGCCATTCAAGAACAAAGTATCCAAAGAGCAAAACAAGGCCCCGACAAGAGGAGCTTGCCGGGAAGGAAACAAGGCCCCAGCAAGAGGAGCTTGCCGGGAAGGAGACGAGACCCCGGCAAGACCAACCAAAGCATCTCAAGAAGCTCGCTGCGGCGCACTGCGCGCCCCGGCAAGGCCCGGTGAGCGACAAGCTCCCGGGCGCGACAAGACAACATCCGCGACAAGGCGCTTGCCGCGGCAAGCTACTACCCCACAGCCCGCGTTCCAGCTCACCCACCAACGTGTCGCCCTGGGACCATTCCTGGCGTATGTGGCGGGAGGCTGTGCAGCCGGGGGCATGCGGTGGCAAGCAGGCGCTGACAAGGAGCCATTGTGGCAAACGGTGGCGCCCCTGACGGTCCCTTTCCGCCCCGTCTAAGCGACACAGATATGCATTTAATGACTTTGTCCCCTGCCATCAGGGTTTGGTAGGATGCGAATGTAGCAGGCGCTGGCGCCAACTACCACCCCTTTTACATTTTTACCCTCACCTCTGTTGCCACGTGTCGGTGACCCCATAGACATATAAAAGGAGGCCCATGCGCAACAGAGAGGGGGCAAG
The DNA here is from genome assembly GCA_034509565.1 of Triticum monococcum. Taxonomy (NCBI): domain Eukaryota; kingdom Viridiplantae; phylum Streptophyta; class Magnoliopsida; order Poales; family Poaceae; genus Triticum; species Triticum monococcum. The sequence continues at coordinate 742,585,223 of CM067843.1, read as the reverse complement.
GACAGCCATTCTCACGCTCGGTCTAGCCAGCTGCTTGAGTGTACTGTAGCATTCGCCGCTCCCGAGCAAGAACGCAATACAACCACCAAAGCAGGAGTAGGGTTTTACGCATCCGTGCGGCCCGAACCTGGGTAAATCGATCGTCTCGCTCGTGTGTTTCGCCTCGATCTGCTCTTTGTGCATCCACCGCCCCCTGCCGAACCGAAAGGGGCTCGGTCCGCCGATCCCCATAGGTGTGCGAGGGATCAGACACCCCCGACATCTTTGGCGCGCCAGGTAGGGGGTGCATCGAGGTTGTGCGAACCTGGTCCGGCGTTCGCACGAGCCGAATCTTCATCGTCTTCATCAACATGCCGCCGAAGAAGAAGGTTTCGGAGGCAGCGGCTCCGTCTGCGCCGAGCCCGCCATCGCCGGGGCGAACGGCTGGTGGAGTAGGCGCCGGCGGAAGAGCGGGCGCCGACGGGGAGACTCGTGGCGCTGCCAGGTCCAAGGACCAGGCTGCGCCGCACGTCGGCGGCGCGGTCGCCTCCCACGACGACCGCGCACACTCCAAGACCTCGGCGTCCGTACACGCACCGCGCCCATCCCAGGAGGCGCGGGACCAGCAGCGTCATGGTACCCACGGTACCATACGTCTGCTGGGCCAAGATCAAGCTGGCGGATCCCGGGGTGCTCAGGATCAGCACGCACGCCAACATGCTGGCGCGAGCGCGGCGCGGTCGCTTGGACGGGATGTTGCTCCTTCTAACGCAGTTAGGAGTCCGAGCATATCTCGCTCCTCGCACCGTTCGCTGCCGCCGCCCACCACTCCGGCGGAAGCGTTGGCGCGTGCCCAGCTACTCCTAGACTACCCTCCAGCGCCAGAGAAGATCGATGACTGGAGGGCCACTATTCAGAGCCTCATCGACTTCGCCAATGGTGACAACCCACGGCAGCTGAGCGCATCCCTGCCGCGGCAAGTCAGCTAGGCGCGAGCCGGTGGCGACAAGACCGGCGAGGGTGCAACCACTGTGCACTCTCCGCCCCGAAGGCCAAGATCGCCGACTCACCGGATCCACCTCGACAGCTACTCCACCGCGTCGTCAGATCCGCGAGCTCGTCGCGATCAACGCCATGTTCTTCATGAGAGACAGCAAGAAGACGCTCGAACACGCATCGAGCGCCGAAGGGAAGCGCGGCGTCAATTAGACCTGCGCGCTGGGCCCTCTATTGATGTGCATGCACCCGGAGAGCCAGGTAACTTACCGTACGCGGCAGGTTGTCCTGCGTTCACCCGCGAGCTGCGGCAGGTCCAGTGGCCCAACCAGAAGCATTTCAAGCCAGACGTGCCGGAGAAGTACGACGGCAAGTCGCACCCGTCGGAGTTCCTCAGCATCTACACCATTGCGGTGCAAGCTACCGGGGGGGCGAGACGACAAGGTCCTTGCCAAGTACTTCCCACTCGTGCTCAAGCCCGAAGTCAGATCCTGGCTCATGCACTTGCCGGACAACTCCGTATCCTCTTGGGCGGACTTGTGCCATCAGTTTGTCGGCGCCTTTATAGGCAGCCACAAACCGCATGGCCAAGAGAGTGACCTCCACCTGCTTGCCCAGAAGGAAGGAGAACCCCTGCGCAAGTATATCCAGAGATTCAGCCGCGTGCAGCGCAACATCCCAGACATCCACCCTGCCGCGGTTATCAGCGCGTTCCATCAGAACGTGCGTAATCGCAGGATGCGGGAGGAGATGGCGATGAGCAGGATCAGGGATGTCAGCGAGCTATACGCCCTGGCCGACAAGTGTGCACGCGCTGAAGAAGGGAGGAAACTCCCCGGAGAGGATGCTGGAGCAGGGGGATCTGACAGCGAGGATGCCGCCCCGGCAAGGAAGAACCGGAGGCGCAACAGGAAGAAGAGCAGCAAAGAGGTACTAGTCGTTGAGCAATCCGGCGATGACGGCCCTGCCAAGCAAGCCAAAGTTGGTAGCTCCGGCAAGGAGGTTGCCGCGTGCACCAAATGCCAGGCTGTGGCGGCCGCCGGCAAGCAGGGCAGCTCCGACAAGCAGTACTGCAAGATCCACCCCACCAAGGGTCATGATCTCCAGAACTGTAAGAGGGTCGAGCAGCTTGTCCAGCAACAAAAAGCTGAGTACGAGTGGCGTGACAAGGAGAAAGCCCAAGGAGGCGGTGGAGAAGCCGGCAAGAAGCGCGCTAGCCCGGGAGGAAGCTGCGGCAAGGCAAAGCAGCGGCAAGGAGACAGACCTCCCCGCGGCCGTGACAAGGACGAAGACGAAGACGACGACGAAGACATGGATGATGTTGAGAACAGCGAGCAGGAGTTTCAGAAGGCTACAAAAGTCTTGTGTGTTGATGGTGGTGCTTCTCTGCATACTTCCCACCGCCAACTCAAACAGTGGCTCCGGGAAATTAATGCGGCGGAGCCACCTGTCAAATCACGCAAGCTTCTGAAGTGGTCCAGCACGCCTATCATCTTTGACATTGAGGACCACCCTGATCGCACAACTGCGGTCAGGTGCTTGCCGTTGTTGGTTTCCCCAAAAATCCGCAACCTCAAGGTCACCAAGATGCTACTTGACGGCGGGGCCGGCCTGAATCTGATCTCCTCCGCTGTGCTCCAGAAACTCCAGATCCCGGACAGCGAGCTCGAAGAAACCGGTACATTCCAAGGAATTAACCCGGGAAGGAGCAAGCCGAAGGGGAAAGTCGCGCTGCCGGTAACATTCGGCAGCGAGATGAACTTCAGGACTGAGAGGGTCACCTTCGACGTTGCCGATTTCCCATTGCCCTACAATGGGATACTTGGCCGTCCCGCACTCGCCAAGTTCATGGCGGCCTCTCACTATGCCTACAACATGCTCAAGATGCCAGGCCCGATAAGCGTCATCTCTGTCCCTGGCGACAAGAAGGACGCCCTTATCTACGCCGACAAGATCTACCGGGAAGCTGCCGCCGCGACAGACCGCGAGACACTTGCCGCTGAAGCTCCCGGGGGGAAGAAGACCAAATCCGGCAAGAGCTCTGGTGCCCACTCCGGCAAGCGTGCCTCTTCGGAGTGCTGCGCTGCCGTCGAGGACGCACCATCGAGCTCCACCGGCAAGGAGAAGACCAAGTCCAGCGAGTGCTTTGATGCCTACTCTGGCAAGCGCACCTCTTCGGAGTGCTGCGCTGCTGTCGAGGACGCACCATCGAGCTCCACCGGCATGAGTAAGAAGACGATGGCAGCTCCACCACTTACCAAGAAGGTGTCCGCCAAGGAGGACAGCACTCGTGGTACCTTCACCATCAGTGCCACACTTGACCCTAAATAGGAAAGCGCGCTCGTTACTTTCCTGCGGGCGAATGTCGATGTGTTTGCATGGCAACCGTCTGACATCCCCGGTGTTCCCAGGAAGGTAATTGAGCACCACCTTGCCATTTGTCCTCATGCGCGGCCCGTCAAGCAGAAGGTCAGGACACAGGCAGTGGAGCGCGAAGAATTCATAGCAGAAGAGATCAAGAAGTTGGAAGTAGCAGGCCTTGTCAGAGGAGTGCTCCATCCAACGTGGTTGGCCAATCCGGTTGTAGTGCGCAAGGCAAACAGGAAGTGGAGGCTTTGTATTGACTTCACTGATGTTAATAAAGCTTGTCCCAGAGATCCATTTCCCTTGCCGCGCATTGACCAGATTGTTGACTCCACAGCCGGATGTGACCTGCTTTCATTTCTTGACGCATATTCAGGATACCATCAGATCTTCATGGCAGAAGAGGATGAGGAGAAAACCGCATTCATTACCCCATGTGGCATGTACTGTTTCGTACGGATGCCTTTTGGATTAAAGAATGCTGGTTCAACATTCGCTAGAGTAGTCCATATTGCTTTGGAGCCACAGATACACAGAAATGTAGAAGCTTACATGGATGATATAGTGGTCAAAAGCAAAGACAGGGCAACTCTGATCCAAGACTTAGAAGAGACTTTTGCAAATCTGTGCAAGGTCAACCTCAAGCTCAACCCTGAGAAGTGCGTGTTTGGAGTCCCCTCTAGCAAACTTCTCGGGTTCTTTGTGTCTCAACGGGGAATCGAAGCTAATCCCGACAAGATCAAGGCCATTGAGCAGATTAAAGCACCAAAGCACGTCAAGCATGTACGGAAGCTTGTCGGCTACGTGGCTGCTCTCAGCAGGTTTATCTCTCGGTCCGCTGAGCGCGCCCTGCCGTTTTTCAAAATTTTGAAAAAGGCAGGTCCAATGAGATGGACTCCGGAAGCGGAGGCTGCGCTGCAAGACTTGAAGAGATACCTGTCCTCCACTCCAACACTTGTCGCACCTAAACCACAAGAGAAGTTGCTGCTGTACATAGCGGCAACCAATCAAGTGGTTAGTGCTACATTAGTAGCGGAGAGGGAGGCAGACGACGAGCCAACGACCGCGGCAAGCACATCCAGCGACAAGCAGGGGGCTTCCCCGACAAGCTCTGGTCCCGACAAGGATGGATCTGCGCAGGTGCAAGAAGAGGTACAGAAGAAAATGGTGCAGCGCCCAGTTTACTTTGTGAGCTCCCTTTTACATGGGGCTAGGTCAAGGTACTCTGGTGTGCAGAAACTGCTTTTCGGCCTTCTCATGGCCTCGAGGAAGCTGCGCCATTACTTCCAAGCACACGAGATCACAGTTGTCACTCGCTTTCCGCTGAAGAGGATATTGCAAAATCCAGAAGCAACAGGCAGAATTGTCGAGTGGGCACTGGAACTGTCAAGCTTTGGCCTCAAGTTTGAGAGTACATCAACAATCCAGAGCAGAGCATTGGCAGAGTTCATAGCAGAGTGGACGCCAACTCCAGACGAAGAAATTCCGGAGACGAGCATCCCCGCCAAGAAAGCAAGCAAAGAGTGGCTCATGTACTTTGACGGTGCCTTCTCGCTGCAAGGCGCCGATGCTGGTGTACTGCTTGTCACACCCATCGGAGAGCACCTCAAGTACATAGTCCAGATGCACTTTCCCAAGGAGCAAGGGACAAACAATACTGCAGAGTATGAAGGCCTGCTTGCCGGTCTCAGGATCGCGGCAGAACTTGGGATTAAGAAGCTCATTGTCAGGGGTGACTCGCAGCTTGTCGTCCGCCAAGTGAACAAGGATTACCAGAGTCCGTTGATGGAAGCTTACGTTGATGAAGTGAGGAAGCTGGAAGAGCGCTTTGACGGCCTGCAAATGGAACATGTTCGAAGGGCTGAGAACGACATTGCCGATGGCCTGTCAAAGTGCGCAGCACTTAAGTTACCTGTGGAACCAGGGACCTTTGTGCTCAAGCTGACTCAGCCATCCATAACACCATCAACTGGACAGAGCAAGAAGAGGAAGTTGATCTCTGGTGACTACCTTCCGGCAGAGCTTCCCGAAGCCGCCGCCAAGAAGGCCCCCAAGATCAACGCCAAGAATGCTGAGGAGCAGTCTACTCCGGCAAACCCCAGGGTTTGTTCCATTGCAGCAGACACTCCCGGCAAGCTCTGCTCCGGCAAGCTTGTCGGGGAACATCAAGCTCCGGCAGAGTCGCAGGCTCTTGCCATAGAAGCGGACGTTCCCGCAGCAGCAGATGTGCCTTTAGTCCTTGTTGTCGAGCCACAGGCTCCAACATGGGCGCAACAGATTGTCCGCTTCCTCCAGACAGGAGAGCTTCCCGAAGAGCCGGAAGAAGCGGAAAGAGTAGCCCGGCAGTCTAGTATGTACCAGTTTGTCGACGACACACTGTACAGAAGAAGACTCAACGGTGTGAAATTGAAGTGTATTCCTCGGGAAGACGAACAGAAGCTGTTGGCAGAGATACATGGAGGCATATGTGGTCACCACATTGGCGCGAGAGCTCTTGTCGGAAAAGCATTCCGGCAAGGCTTCTTCTGGCCGACAGCCCTCCAGGATGCAACTGCACAAGTAACCAAGTGTAAAGTGTGCCAGTTCCATTCCAAGCAGATACACCAGCCAGCTCAAGCTCTCCAGACAATCCCTTTATCCTGGACATTTTCAGTCTGGGGGCTCGATATCCTCGGCCCCTTTCCCCGAGCAGTCGGGGGCTTTGAGTACTTGTACGTCGCAATCGACAAGTTCACAAAGTGGCCGGAAGTGGAACCAGTGAGGAAGGTGATGGCGCAGTCCGCGGTCAAGTTCTTCAGGTCGATTGTTTGCCGTTTCGGAATCCCTAACAGGATAATCACCGACAACGGTACACAATTTAGGAGCCGCACCTTTATGCAGTACGTCCAAGATCTTGGCGCTAAGGTCTGCTTTGCTTTTGTCGCTCACCTGAGAAGCAACGGCCAAGCTGAGAGGGCAAATGCTGAAGTGCTGTGCGGGCTCAAGACCAGAACATTCGACAGGCTGCACAAGCACGGACGCAACTGGATCGAGGAGCTGCCAGTGGTTCTTTGGTCGATCAGGACGACGCCAAATCGAGCCACTGGACAGACACCCTTCGCTCTAGTCTATGGAGTGGAGGCAGTTATCCCCACGGAACTCGTATACGGGTCACCTCGAGTGCTCGCTTATGATGAGCTTGAGCAAGAGCGGCTGCGGCAAGATGATGCGCTGCTCCTTGAGGAAGATCGTCTTCAGGCTGCTGTGCAAGCCGCTCGAACCAGCAAGCTTTGCGCTGCTATCATAGCCCCAAAGTTAACGCCAGAAGTCTTGAGGAAGGCGACATTGTTCTTCGGCGCGTTCAGTCTGCCAAAAATTCCAACAAGTTGACGCCGAAATGGGAAGGCCCTTACCGGGTGAAACAAGTCACCAGGCCTGGCGCTGTCCGCCTGGAGACCGAAGATGGCGTACCAGTGAGCAACTCCTGGAATATCAAGCTTCTTCATAAGTTTTACCCGTAAGGCGCGGTTGTCGGACCCTGTCCGGCAACCACCCTTTTGTACAAGTCTTGCCGCTGTTGCATGTAATCCTTTGTACAAAGCCAGGCGCAGACCCTGAGCACAAGTAAATGAAGCGCTGGCGCCCAGAGTTATAGCATGCATGCTAGGTCGAGTCGGGTCCTCGGTTAGGGTCGATAGTGCTTAACAGCGGCTAACCCCTAACTTAGAGGTCGAGTGTGCGTCCCTTTGCCTTTCTTTTGTTTCCTTTGGTTCAAAGGGCTCGCATATCCTTGCCGGACCGCATGGGGACGAAAAGGACAAGAAGGACGTGCCGGCATCTGGACCCCGGCAAGCCAGTGTTGCCGGGGGCTGCAAGTACCAAGGTTCACCCCACGGCAAGCCAGAGTTGCCGGGGGCTGCGATCTCAGATAAGTCTTTCATCCCTCTTCATGCATTCTCTTATGGACTGGGGAATATGAAACCTCGTTTCTTCCCGAAAACTACTGTGCTCCCTTAACTCTAGGCCCTGGGGCCCCAGGGCCAAGTTTTGGTGGTAGTCGCGGCAGCAAAGGGAGGAAACAAGGGGCCGCACCCGCCTTGTCCCTACCTCCGCCAAAAGCGTGAGAAAGGTCGAGCGGCGTGGGTAGGCGGCAGGGCCTGTTGCCGGGGAAGGAGTGTCTATCTGTAAGATACCAAGGATTTGCTCCTTGACGTGGGGTCTACCCGCGAGACAAATGACCCGGCAAACATCCCCTTTTCATTAAAAACATTCCACGCAGGCACAGTCCATAGAGAATGAAAAACATGAAAGAGAGGATTACAAGTTTTAAATGCAACTAAGGCCCGAGGGCTTACAAATTAAAAAGATAAGATGCCCGTAATCCTTTTCTTGTCCCTCTCTTCAGGAGATAGGTCAAGGAGGCGAGAAGGGCAAAAGGAGCGCCTAGGCGAACTACGGGTGCCAGAAGACACCAAGAGAACATCCCGGGGGCCATCAAGGCTGGACGGTGATGGCGGCGCCGGAAGCGGGGCTCGAAGACGAGGCGGCAGGACGTCAGCACGCTGTCAAGGGCACCACGCCCTCGTACTCCGGCTTGACGGCCTTGCCGCCAGCCCTCTTCCTCTTCCGCAGCCTCCCTACGCCAGCCGCCCAAGGAGACGACCCCGGGGAGTTCAAGGAGCCGGCGACCCGTATGATGGGGTTGCCGGTGCCGCACGGAGCGGCGCCCGACACCTAGTCGGGCCCGCCATCCTGCCGTCCACTCCCCTTGTCGTCGCTGTCGCTCCCCTCCTCGTCACTCTCGCTCGAGGAGGAGCCTTCGCTGTCGGAGGAGCTTTCCACTCAGCACCGGGCCCGGACGCCGAAGCACCCGAAGACCTTGACGGAGAGGAGATCGCCCTCCACCAACTTAAAGTGGAGGGTGAGCCCCGGCGTCAAGCTGTGGATGCGGGCAAACGTCTTCCACCCTCGACCAAGATACATCACACTGGGGGCTGGGAATTTGGCGCGGACTCGCGTGCCGCTGATCCCACAGCCCCTCATGTGTAGTCTCAGCGTCTCGGGCGGGTCCAACTCCACCACTTCCGCAAACGGATCTGGGAGTCGGAGGCGACGACGAGGCGCCCGGCGCAGCCTGACGAAGAACTCGCGAGGGTCGTCCCCAGCATGGGCCACCGCGGGAAGAAGAGCCGCCGGCAGAGGCGAAGCCGACGCGCCGCTTCGTCCACCTCTTCCCCGAGCGCCACGGCCTCGTCCATGACCTCGCGCCCTCCCTCTTCCCCTTACGGCTGGCTCCGCCACCACGGGTGCTGGAGAGGGAGGGATGCGCTGTCTGGCGGCAACCCTTGCCGCCACTGACGAAGGACCAGGGTTCCCTTTCTCCATGGCGAATGGGAGGAAGGGGAGCAGAAGCTGAAGGAAGGAGAAGATGGGAGGATGCGGGCTCCCGTCCTCCCCTCCCGCTCTTTATAAAGGAGCGAGGTGGGGGCTCGGCCGCCCCGCTCAGCGAATCAAGACGCGGGGAGCTGGGGCCGACCCGCTGCCTCGACCCACGACGGCCCCGTTTCCCGCCTCCGCCGTCCGTGACCCCAAGTGCATGGGAGCCGCGTGGCAGGCATGCAGAACCGAGGCGACGAATGGGGCGGCCTCTCCCCACCCCGTGATCGTGGGGAGTGGGCACCTCGAAAACCGCCCACAATCTCTCCCACGATGCTGCGTTTGACGCGTGCCGTTTGGGGAGGGCGCGGTGGATGCGGAACGAGTTATGGCGTGACCTAGGCCGCGCGTGCCCGTGCACTGTTTTGGGCCTGGCCCAACAGCGCTCGGCACCGTGTATGGCCCAAGCCCGGGGGCTCCTGTCGGTGTACTAAAGTAGGGGTACCTTAGTATCCCGAACTTGTGCACGGGCAGTCGCAGCAACCTGCGGCAAGGCTTGCCGGGTGACCGCCAAGACCCTCCATGGTTCCTTTAGAAGCCATTCAAGAACAAAGTATCCAAAGAGCAAAACAAGGCCCCGACAAGAGGAGCTTGCCGGGAAGGAAACAAGGCCCCAACAAGAGGAGCTTGCCGGGAAGGAGACGAGACCCTGGCAAGAGGAGCTTGCCGGGAAGACCAACCAAAGCATCTCAAGAAGCTCGCTGCGGCGCACTACGTGCCTCGGCAAGGCCCGGTGAGCGACAAGCTCCCGGGCGCGACAAGACAACATCCGCGACAAGGCGCTTGCCGCGGCAAGCTACTACCCCGCAGCCCGCGCTCCAGCTCACCCACCAATGTGTCGCCCTGGGACCATTCCTGGCGTACGTGGCGGGAGGCTGTGCAGCCGGGGGCATGCGGTGGCAAGCAGGCGCTGACAAGGAGCCATCGTGGCAAACGGTGGCGCCCCTGACGGTCCCTTTCCGTCCCGTCTAAGCGACACAGACAGGCATCTAATGCCTTTGTCCCGTGCCGTCAGGGTTAGGTAGGATGCGACTGTAGCAGGCGGTGGCACCAACTACCACCCCTTTTACATTTTTACCCTCACCTTTGTTGCCACGTGTCGGTGACCCCTTAGACATATAAAAGGTGGCCCATGCGCAACAGAGAGGGGGGGAGGACAGCCATTCTCACGCTCGGTCTCGCTAGCTGCTTGAGTGTACTGTAGCATTCGCCGCTCCCGAGCAAGAACACAATACAACCACCAAAGCAGGAGTAGGGTTTTACGCACCCGTGCGGCCCGAACCTGGGTAAATCGATCGTCTCGCTCGTGTGTTTCGCCTCGATTTGCTCTTTGTGCATCCACCGCCCCCTGCCGAACCGAAAGGGGCTTGGTCCGCCGATCCCCATACGTGTGCGAGGGATCAGACACCCCCAACACCTAGGGTATTTTTTTCTTTGCCTGTCTCAATCCTATACCATGCGGTCTGTGAACTTCAGAAGCATATGTGCAGATCAATTAGTGTAATTAGTGTATTCACTATGGGATCCATGGCCCCCTCCCCCCAGATCCACCAGGCCACGCTCCTCCCGTGGGATCCATGGCGCGGGTTACCCTACAACAGCTGATCTGTGACAAGCGAGACAGGAAAGAGGTGTTCCTTCTCATGGTCTGCAGTGCATCTCGCGTTCCACGGCGTCCTTGGCGAGATGTACGCGACATCTTCAGCACATACAACGTCATGTGGCAATGGAGATCAGAAGCTGCGGCTGTACGACCACAGTGGTGGTAAGAGAAGTACGACCCCTTCCCTTCCTTGCTAGCTAGTAGCTGTTTTGATTTTGGTTGGTCCAATCCAATCCAATCCTGCCATGTAGTTTGGTTATAACATAGGAGAGGGACACCTACATTTAAGTTTCAGTTTGGACAACATTTGACGCACATGTATTGGGGTATTTGGTTCACTTCTATTTGTATGTGCATTTCTTAAATTGAAAATCAAATTAGTTGGGTATTCAATTCCTACGAACCAATCTGCAACATTTTTTATTCAACATGTACAACATCAGCAACTTAAATTTGTCTGTTTCATTTACCAAATTTTTAGAGGCTTGATAGATATCAATGTCACAAGCGAACAGCTGGCTCGATTTGTTGACGCTTTTATTGCTTTACTAGGTACCAATACAATTCTTCCGCAAGTGAAATAAATGTCTGGATTCAATTATACCTTTTGCTGTAGACTAGTGTTTTGACACCCAGTTAAATTGGCAGGAAGGAATGGAACCTTGGAGGAGTTGCTTGAAGTCATCATGTGGGCAGAACTAAGAATAAACAAGAAGCCGGTAAAACCTACCTTCCCTTTGTTAGTGATGCTTATCATACAAAATTCATACAACCCCAATAATCTTGGGATGATGTGTTTGTCTGCAATTACTGACCGGCTAATCAACATGCATGCATCTCCCCTAGGCTTGTGCAGGTCAGACCAGCATTGAACAAATTAAAGTATGTTGCCAAGTGCAAGTGTGCTACTATGTACTAGTCTACTACATATGAGTGATTAGTGCGTGCAAGTGTTGTGCTTACTTATACAGTGCTACAACGTAAAAGCTTGGTGGCCCTGTCCCACAAACTAGTGCGCTACTACAAAATGAACATTAATGCATGCAAGTGTTTGTGCTAGCTTAGAGTGGTACGGTTTGAGTAAATACTGTTTGTACTACAGAACTAGTGCTAGCGTGCTACTACTGTACTATAGTACTAGTGAATGAGCGTTGGTGGTGTTAGTTTTTAGGTTAAAGACAATTTCTTACCTACTCAATTTATCATGTATATATATTTTTTTATGTGAAGCCCCTGTTATTCGCGTCAACTATTGTTTATATGGTATTTATTGAAGTTATACCAAAATAATATGGTATATATTGAAACTGAACCGTATTCATAATTCGTACTGTATTTACTACAACCCCTGATTTTGCTACATCATTTTTATAGTTCAGAAAATCTGGGGCTATACATTATTATGTTCAGAAAAAAATAAGCAAACTTATGTGAATATACTACACTTGATGTTGATCATCTGGTGCATTAGTATGCAATTCTCATTGTTAGTTCTTTTTTTCTTGATTCATTTGTACTATATGATTTAGGTTTTATACTTTGCCAGTAGGTAGCTCATACTGCCTGCTTGCTTCTGTTTTCAATATTGTGTTCTGCATGCTTTAGTCACTGTGCCCTTAGTTCTTTTTTGTAGGGAGCTATGCTTATCATCAGAAACTCTTGGTGATGATGTTATTACTCATTTGGTTCATGTGTTGCAATTATATACCACATAATTCTACACCATGTGGTGGACTTAAGTATCTTAGTGACTTCATTTGATGTGTGTATTTGTGTTAATTTTAAGCTTATGTTGCTGTGAAAATGTACCTCACTGACCATCTGTCTATTTATTGTGTACTTCCTGCATGAGGAGGTGACTAGTGATGCGGCGCGCCAAGCAGCAGTAGGGGAAGGGGGTCTCCTGATCAAGGAGGCGGAGGAGTAGGGGCGTGCCCAGCCGGCAGCCCTGTCCTGCTCCTGGGGGAGGGGCAGGAGGGGTCGGCACCTCTGCTTCCATTGCGACCGCGGCAGGTAGCTCCTCCATCTCCCTCCCCCTCTTCCCGTGCTCACTACTTCTGCTGCTAAGTTGACGAATATGTGATGCACTTGTCCCAAGGAATTTTAGAGGGATCTGTATGAACAAGTCATGTTTTTATTTTATTTTATTTAGGTTGTTAGTTACCAAACAGAGAGGGAAGATGAGCTCTTGCTCGGATTTTTTTCTGCCAGCACATGATTTGTATGTAAGTAATCATCATCTGATTTGATGCTACCTTGTCGTTCATGCTGTGTGCATTGATTCCCACAAACTATAACCTGATTTGATTCTACCTTGTCTTTTTTTCAATTGATATTTTTCTCATCCAACACTCTGACTATAACTGTATTGTTTTAATCCTGATGATGATGTAGTAGTATAAGGTGGACATCATATTCCTCTTTTAACCCAAAATGAATAATTTTGTTTCATCATGTCCTGGTTTACCCAGGTCAGATTGTTTTTGGTTTGTACTTTGGACCCTATGTGTTTCTCACATGAACTAGTGTTGTTTCAACATGAACTTTAGTAGGTCGCTGCTATCTAAATGTGATCATTGCAAGGAGGAACCATTGTTTGGCTTCATCCCTTACTCATTTGATCATTTTTATGGCCCATATGCATTCTACGTGTTGCCTAACTTGGCATGACGTGCACGAAAACTATTTGGGCATCCATATTCTAGCTCTTCTTAATTTTCATGCATGTTTCTTTCCAGACTTGATCTTACTACTAAATAGCTCACCTGTTGTTTTCTGTTTTCTTGTTGGCAGATATTTTGAGTAAATTCAAGACGAAAGATGTTGAAAGAAGCTCCAAGACATTCTTATATAACAAGTTCTGTAATAATAGCTGGTTTATCTGGGAATTTCATGTATCTTCTCTCTGTTTGTGAATGAAATAGTAATTATGTATGTGATTTAATGTATCTTCTCTCTGTTTGTGAATTTCATGTATGTTTTAGAATTACAATTTCTGTTTCATATGAAATAGTAATTATGTATGTGATTTGAAAATGTGTGCAATGGAAACATGACTAATGCGACCAACTTATCAAAATAATTTGAGCACATTTGAAATTTCTGACATGTGGAACCAGTGCATGATATTATGATTTTTGGGACAAATGTAAACAGTGGAAAATAAAATGGCAAAAAAAATTCATATGCTGTAAAAGGCCGCATCTTGAAATAAAAAGGCCGAATTGCTGGGCCAGGCCCATGTAGCTAGCAAAATTAATAGGAAAAATAAATATTAAAAAGGCCGAATTGTTGGGCTAGGCCCATGTAGAAAACCAAATTGGACCGGGCTGAATCTTGTGCCACATCAGCTTGCCACGCTGGATGCCTACGTGGCCTGGGGAGGTTTCTAGTGACCAAAACGCCACAGTAGACGTATTTTGGTCATAAACGTCTACGACCATTCCAGAAGAAAGGTCGCTATAGTCAGTTTATGACGGCCAGCTTTTGACCTTATGTTTTTGGTCACAAAAAGGTCACAAATGGAAATTTGTGACCATTCAGTGACCAATAGTGGTGGTCACAAGTTGACATATTTCTTGTAGTGTTGATCTATGAGGTTCAGTAGTATCTTGTTCTGAAGTTTCATGATCATTATCATTAGCTTCCTCACTTATTGGTGTAGGTGTCACAGAAACAGGTTTCTGTGATGCATTACTCTCCAACAAGGGAGCAGGTACAGTTACCTCGTCAAGTTCTACTTTCCTCCCACTCACTTCTTTCGAGAGAAACCCCTTCTCCAAAAAGTTTCCGAACTTAGCAACAAAAGTCTTTCCTTCGGATCTGTGATAGAAGGTGTATCCAATAGTCTCCTTTGGATATCCTATGAAGACACATTTCTCCGATTTGGGTTCGAGCTTATCAGGTTGAAGCTTTTTCACATAAGCATCGCAGCCCCAAACTTTCAGAAACGACAACTTTGGTTTCTTGCCAAACCATAGTTCATAAGGCGTCGTCTCAATGGATTTTGATGGTGCCCTATTTAACGTGAATGCGGCCGTCTCTAAAGCATAACCCCAAAACGATAGCGGTAAATCAGTAAGAGACATCATAGATCGTACCATATTTAGTAAAGTACGATTACGATGTTCGGACACACCATTATGCTGTGGTGTTCTGGGTGGCGTGAGTTGTGAAACTATTCCGCATTGTTTCAAATGTACACCAAACTCGTAACTCAAATATTCTCCTCCACGATCAGATCATAGAAACTTTATTTTCTTGTTACGATGATTTTCAACTTCACTCTGAAATTCTTTGAACTTTTCAAATGTTTCAGACTTATGTTTCATTAAGTAGATATACCCATATCTGCTTAAGTCATCTGTGAAGGTAAGAAAATAACGATATCCGCCACGAGCCTCAATATTCATCGGACCACATACATCTGTATGTATGATTTCCAACAAATCTGTTGCTCTCTCCATAGTACAGGAGAACGGCGTTTTAGTCATCTTGCCCATAAGGCACGGTTCGCAAGTACCAACTGATTCATAATCAAGTGGTTCCAAAAGTCCATCAGTATGGAGTTTCTTCATGCGCTTTACACCGATATGACCTAAACGGCAGTGCCACAAATAAGTTGCACTATAATTATAAACTCAGCATCTTTTGGCTTCAACATTATGAATATGTGTGTCACTACTATCGAGATTCAATAAGAATAGACCATTCTTCAAGGGTGCATGACCATAAAAGATATTACTCATATAAATAGAACAACCATTATTCTCTGATTTAAATGAATAACCGTCTCGCATCAAACAAGATCCAGATATAATGTTCATACTTAACGCTGGCACCAAATAACAATTATTTAGGTCTAATATTAATCCCGAAGGTAGATGTAGAGGTAGCGTGCCGACCGCGATCACATCGACTTTGGAACCATTTCCCACGCGCATCGTCACCTCGTCCTTAGCCAATCTTCGCTTAATCTGTAGTCCCTGTTTCGAGTTGCGAATATTAGCAACAGAACCAGTATCAAATACCCAGGTGCTACTGCGAGCATTAGTAAGGTACACATCAATAACATGTATATCACATATACCTTTGTTCACCTTGCCATCCTTCTTATCCACCAAATACTTGGGGCAGTTCCGCTTCCAGTGACCAGTCTGCTTGCTATAGAAGAACTCAGTTTCAGGCTTAGGTCCAGACTTGGGTTTCTTCTCTTGAGCAGCAACTTGCTTGCTGTTCTTCTTGAAGTTCCCCTTCTTCTTCCCTTTGCCCTTTTTCTTGAAACTAGTGGTCTTGTTGACCATCAACACTTGATGCTCCTTCTTGATTTCTACCCCCGCAGCTTTCAGCATCGCGAAGAGCTCGGGAATAGTCTTATTCATCCCTTGCATATTATAGTTCATCACGAAGCTCTTGTAGCTTGGTGGAAGTGATTGGAGAATTCTGTCAATGACGCTATCATCCGGAAGATTAACTCCTAGTTGAATCAAGTGATTACAATTCCCAGACATCTTGAGTATATGCTCACTGACAGAACTGTTCTCCTCCATCTTGCAGCTATAGAACTTATTGGAGACTTCATATCTTTCAATCCGGGCATTTGCTTGAAATATTAACTTCAACTCCTGGAACATCTCATATGCTCCATGATGTTCAAAACGTCGTTGAAGTCCCGGTTCTAAGCCGTAAAGCATGGCACATTGAACTATCGAGTAGTCATCAGCTTTCCTCTGCCAGACGTTCATAACATCTGGTGTTGCTCCAGCAGCAGGCCTGGCACCCATCGGTGCTTCCAGGACGTAATTCTTCTATGCAGCAATGAGGATAATCCTCAAGTTACGGACCCAGTCCGTGTAATTGCTACCATCATCTTTCAACTTTGCTTTCTCAAGGAACGCATTAAAATTCAATGGAACAACAGCACGGGCCATCTATCTACAATCAAACATACATAAGCAAGATAGTTATCAGGTACTAAGTTCATGATAAATTTAGGTTCAATTAATCATATTACTTAAGAACTCCCACTTAGATAGATATCCCTCTAATCCTCTAAGTGATTACGTGATCCAAATTAACTAAACCATGTCCGATCATCACGTGAGATGGAGTAGTTTCATTGGTGAACATCACTATGTTGATCATATCTACTATATGATTCACGCTCGACCTTTCGGTCTCCGTGTTCCGAGGCTATATCTGTATATGCTTGGCTCGTCAAGTATAACCTGAGTATTCCGCGTGTGCAACTGTTTTGCACCTGCTGTATTTGAACGTAGAGCCTATCACACCCGATCATCACGTGGTGTCTCAGCACGAAGAACTTTTGCAATGGTGCATACTCTGGGAGAACACTTCTTGATAATTTAGTGAGAGATCATCTTATAGTGCTACCGTCAATCAAAGCAAGATAAGATGCATAAAAGATAAACATCACATGCAATCAATATAAGTGATATGATATGGCCATCATCATCTTGTGCTTGTGATCTCCATCTCCGAAGCACCGTCGTGATCACCATCGTCACCGGCGCGACACCTTGATCTCCATCGTAGTATCGTTGTCGTCTCGCCTATCTTATGCTTCCACGACTATCGCTACCGCTTAGTGATAAAGTAAAGCATTACGGCGCGATTGCATTGTATACAATAAAGCGACAACCATATGGCTCCTGCCAGTTGCCGATAACTTGGTTACAAAACATGATCATCTCATACAATAAAATTTAGCATCATGTCTTAACCATATCACATCCCAACATGCCCTGCAAAAACAAGTTAGACGTCCTCTACTTTGTTGTTGCAAGTTTTTACGTGGCTTCTACGGGCTTAAGCAAGAACCAATCTTACCTAGACATCAAAACCACAACGATAGTTTGTCAAGTTGGTGCTGTTTTAACCTTTGCAAGGACTGGGCGTAGCCACACTCAGTTCAACTAAAGTTGGAGAAACTATCACCCGCAAGCCACCTATGTGCAAAGCACGTCGGGAGAACTGGTCTCGCGTAAGCGTACGCGTAATGTCGGTCCGGGCCGCTTCGTCCAACAATACCGTCGAACCAAAGTATGATATGCTGGTAAGCAGTATGACTTATATCGCCCACAACTCACTTGTGTTCTACTCGTGCATATAACATCAACACATAAAACCTAGGCTCGGATGCCACTGTTGGGGAACGTAGTAATTTCAAAAAAATTCCTACGCACATGCAAGATCATGGTGATGCATAGCAACGAGAGGGGAGAGTGTTGTCTACGTACCCTCGTAGACCGATAGCGGAAGCGTTATGACAACGCGGTTGATGTACTCGTACGTCTTCACGGCCCGACCGATCAAGCACCGAAACTACGGCACCTACGAGTTCTAGCACACGTTCAGCTCGATGACGATCCCCGGACTCCGATCCAGCAAAGTGTCGGGGAAGAGTTCTGTCAGCACGACGGCGTGGTGACGATCTTGATGTACTAATGTCGCAGGGCTTCGCCTAAGCACTGCTACAATATTATCGAGGACTATGGTGGAAGGGGGCACCGCACACGGCTAAGAATATGATCACGTGGATCAACTTTTGTCTCTAGGGGGTGCCCCTGCCTCCGTATATAAAGGCTCAAAGGGGGGCGTCCAAGAGGAGGCGCGCCAGGAGGAGTCCTACTCCCTCCGGGAGTAGGACTCCCCCCCTTTCCTAGTTGGAATAGGATTCGTGGAGGGGGAAAGAGGAGGGAGAGGACGAAGGTGGGCCGGCCCCCTCTCCTTGCCCTATTCGGACCAAGGGGGGAGAGGCACGCGGCCCATCTCTGGCCACCTCTCCTCTCTTCCACTAAGGCCCACTAAGGCCCATATACCTCCCAGGGGGGTTCCGGTAACCTCCCGGTACTCCAGAAAAATCCGGATTTCACCCGGAACACTTCCGATATCCAAACATAGGCTTCCAATATATCAATCTTTATGTCTCGACCATTTCGAGACTCCTCGTCATGTCCGTGATCACATCCGGGACTCCGAACTCCTTCGGTACATCAAAACTCATAAACTCATAATATAACTGTCATCGAAACCTTAAGTGTGCGGGCCCTACCGGTTCGAGAACAATGTAGATATGACCGAGACTCGTCTCCGTTCAATAACCAATAGCGGAACCTGGATGCTCATATTGGCTCCTACATATTCTACGAAGATCTTTATCGGTCAGACTGCATAACAACATACGTTGTTCCCTTTGTCATCGGTATGTTACTTGCCCGAGATTTGATCGTCGGTATCCAATACCTAGTTCAATCTCGTTACCGGCAAGTCTCTTTACTCGTTCCGTAATACATCATCCCGCAACTAACTCATTAGTTGCAATGCTTGCAAGGCTTAAGTGATGTGCATTACCGAGAGGGCCTAGAGATACCTCTCCGACGATCGGAGTGACAAATCCTAATCTCGAAATATGCCAACCCAACATGTACCTTTGGAGACACCTGTAGAGCACCTTTATAATCACCCAGTTACGTTGTGACGTTTGGTAGCACACAAAGTGTTCATTTGGCACACGGGAGTTGCATAATCTCATAGTCATAGGAACATGTATAAGTCATGAAGAAAGCAATAGCAACATACTAAACGATCGGGTGCTAAGCTAATGAAATGGGTCATGTCAATCAGATCACTCAACTAATGATGTGATCCCGTTAATCAAATGACAACTCTTTGTCCATGGTTAGGAAACATAACCATCTTTGATTAACGAGCTAGTCAAGTAGAGGCATACTAGTGACACTCTGTTTGTCTATGTATTCACACATGTATTATGTTTCCGGTTAATACAATTCTAGCATGAATAATAAACTTTTATCATGATATAAGGAAATAAATAATAACTTTATTATTGCCTCTAGGGCATATTTCCTTCAGTAACTGCATCAATGTGTTCTGCTGCTGGATCAACTGGGTGAGCTCCGATGGAAAGGCAAATCCGGGGTCACGTCTCGGAGGCATCTGAGGGTTTAGAAAAGATGAGATATAAGAATAGAGGGGGTCTAAAGAGAAAAAACTACCCATATGCACATGAGGCAAAAGCAAACAATTCACTTCATTCAATCAAACAAAGGCATACAATCGATCTAACTATCGCAAAAGTGCTCGGACTACTATATTTACATGGTGGACTACTACTACTAATAAGGTGGTCTACTAGAAATATTCTACGGTTGTTGACTCCATAATATCTGCTCCAGCTTCATCAACATAGTCATCATCGCTACTATCTACTTCCGGGTCGGTGTCGTCGATGATGATGTAGTCTTCCGGGCTAATTTCCTGGGTTCTTCGTCTTCATCTACTGGCGTAGGCCCTCCCATAAATATTCCAATCTTCTTGATCAGGTCGTCATTCTTCTTCACCAATACTTCAATTTCCTCTTCATAATCTTCATGTGTAGCCTTGAGTTCTTCCTCCAGTTCCTTGATTCTAGTCTTAGCCTTCTTCAGGTCTATCATGTCGGCACACATCTGGTTCTCCTATTGTCGAATGTGCTGGTTTAGCTCCTGGATAAAAGCTGCGATTGATCTATCCTTCCTGGTGCTGATCATCTCCCAGTGTTCATCTCGGCGCCAACAAATCTGGTAGATAGTATCCTTGAGATCCTTGCGGTAGACTTCTCCAATGCGTCGCATGGCGATGTGAGCTGCCATGCTCTTTCCTAGACTCCAAGTTGGTGCATCAAAAGAAAACTCTATGGGCTCAGTGACTGGCATGAACGTCCTTCCTGGAACTTGAATTTGAATCATCCAGCGCTCTTCTTCAGGTAAAGTGGCGTTGTAGGTTCCGGTGAAGCTTGGTACTCCTATGTTCAGGTATCTAGTGACTTCCTTCAAGTGACGTCCAAAGGGTGTACCTTCATCCGGTTGCGTGAACTTGTTCCTTGCATCCGCCATCCTAAAGAGTAGAAAAGATGAGAGGTCAGAAGAGAAGAGAGTGAATAGTGATCTAGGTCTTTAGCTTAGTGGTTGTATCCTACAGTCAGCGTGTGCTCTGATACCATCTTTGTAGCGACCAGACCTCAAACAATCTGATCTCTGTGCTCCGGTGTCATCCCTGGATCAGTAATGCTGACACCACACAGTACTCGGAGGATTTATAGCAGAGTAGCAATCACACACTTATTACATCGAGTGTCTCAAAAGAGAACTTATTACAATAAGTATGGCTTAAGGTCATCTAATAACGATAACAGCGAAAGGCTTGGAAGATAAGTGAGTCCATCAACTCCAACGGCATCACTAAGTATAGGACCACGACCTAAAAACTCCTTAATAGTCATCTGAAAAGTCTGCAACATTAATGTTGCAGCCCGAAAACGGGTCAGCACATGGAATATGCTGGCAAGGTAACACATAGAGAGTAATGAAATGAAACAGCTATACTATATGCATATTTGGCTGGTGGAAAGCTCTATGGTTACAGTTTTGCGTAAAGCCAATTTTTACCTACTTCAAAGGAATAAATTTAATTACTATCATGGTGGTTGTTAAACATTAAGAATGGTTGACAGCATTCTCAATCCCAATTAAGCATCATCATTAAACATAACCCAACAAAATTAATTTAGAGTAACATGATGAGATTCACATGATAATCCAAGTACTAGATACTCAAGATGTCCATAACCGGGGACACGGCTAATCATGATTAGTTTATTACACTCTGCAGAGGTTTGCGCACTTTTCCCCACAAGACTCGATCGCCTCCGTTTGGTTTCTCGCACTACAGGGTGTTTGAGAAGTCGGATGACCGAGACATAGTCTTTCAGAAGCGCTAGCACCTTACGATGGGTAGACCGTACCACCTACAACCCCTACATCTGCTAGTCTACCACTATAAAAGTTCGCACGACTTAGTCAACTATGCTAGAGCCCATAATAGCTTGTGGCTGCACACGGAAGTTTCTAGTATGAATAGTCTCATGATCCCTTTGAGCCTAGGTGGCGGTCCAAAAGAAAACAGGCAAGTCCTGGAATACCCAAGTGCCTCAATCCACCCAGATGTGTGTTTAAGTTGTCACCTTAGATAAACCATTAATTAACAATCTCACATCTGTCATGGATTTCACTCACCCAATCCACGTCTACTAGCATAGCATGGCATAATAAGCAAACATAGAAGTAACTACTAAAGTTTTATAATAAACAGGTAATAGGTACTACCTCATCTACTTCCCATCCCACAATTTAATTAGATCCTAATCATGCAATGTGTGAGGATTGATCTAATGCAATAAAACTGGGTAGTAGGAAAAGGTATGATCAAAGGGTTACTTGCCTTGCTGATGATCTGCGAAACCTAACGATTCGAAGTAACAGGCGGCGCACTCCGGGTATTCTATCACAGACAATCAAACAAGCATACAATAAGTACTCATCTAATGCACAGGTAAAACTCAAATAAGAGATCTAACCAGAAGGTTCAACTTAAGAACTCTGGTTGGCAAAAAGAATCAAATCAAACGAAGCAACGAAAGACAAACTGCGAAAGAAAACAACTTCGTTCTAGTAATCTGGATCTAGGGCAAATTTTACAGTAACAAAAACTTGTTTAAGTTGGTTAAACGGATAGAGGGTTTTGAGACGAAACTCTAGGCGCTTGAATCGCCTGATTCCGATAAACGAACGAAAAGTTAAACTAAAACAAAAATCGGATCTGGAATCGCGACCAGAAAAATCGCAGATTTAATCCGAGAAAAAAGAAAAACGACGAACGCCGAATTTTTTTTCTCTTTTTTTCGGCATGGAAATCGAGGCGCGACGAACCTCGGGCGGCGGGATCGTCAGCGGCAGCGGCTCCGGCGGCGCGCACGGATCGAGGCGGGGCTGATGGGCTGGGCCGGCTCGGGGCGGCGCTATTTAAAGGCTGCCCCCGGGCGGTGTCCCGCTCGGGTACGGCCCGAAGTCGGTTCGTTTCTTTATTATTCCGCTCGGAAGAAAAATAAAAATAAATACTAAACGGACTCCAAAAATTCCGAAATAAATTTTCACGGGCTTCTAAAATCATGCCGCACAAGGTGAACATTTATTTGGGCCCTAAATGCAATTTTTAAAAACACACATTTTTCCTAAATTCAAATAAAACACCGAAAAACTCCGAAATAAAATCTTATTTGATTTTATTATTAAATCCTCAATATTTCTTTATTTTGGGAAAATCATTTTATTCCCTCTCTCATATTTTTGTAACAGAAATAATTGATGATAAAATAAATAAAATCAAATGATCCTATTCTCAAAATTTGAGAGAACTCAAATATGAATAACGAAATCCCCAACTCTCTTCGTGGGTCATTGAGTTGCGTAGAATTTCTAGGATCAACCAAAAAGCAAAATTAAATATGATATGCATGATGATCTAATGTATTCCAAATTGAAAATTTGGGACGTTACATTTGGCCTACTAGATTGATCTTTCTTGCAATGGGAGAAGTGCTCAGCTTTGGGTTCAATCTTGCGGTGTACTTTCCCAGTGACAGTAGGGGCAGCAAGGCATGTATTGTATTGTTGCCATTGAGGATAAAAAGAAGGGGTTTATATCATATTGGTTGAGTTTATCCCTCTACATCATGTCATCTTTCTTAATGCGTTACTCTGTTCTTATGAACTTAATACTCTAGATGCATGCTGGATAGCGGTCGATGTGTGGAGTAATAGTAGTAGATGCAGAATCGTTTAGATCTACTTGACACGGACGCGATGCCTATATTCATGATCATTGCCTTAGATATCTTCATAACTATGCACTTTTCTATTAATTGCTTGGCAGTAATTTATTCACCCACCGTAATACGTGCTATCTTGAGAGAAGCCACTAGAGAAACCTATGGCTCCCGGGTCTCTTTCTTATTATATTGCATCTCTTTTATTTACATCGCATCTCGGTAACTATTTTGCAATCTTTGCTTTCGAATCTATACAACAAAAATACCAAAAATATTTACTTTATTATCTTTATTAGATCTCACTTTTGCGAGTGACCGTGAAGGGATTGACAACCCCTTTATCGTTTTGGTTGCAAGGTTCTTGATTGTTTGTGCAGGTACTAGGTGACTTGTGTGTTGCCCCCTACTGTATTGATACCTTGGTTCTCAAAACTGAGGGAAATACTTACGCTACTTTGCTGCATCACCCTTTCCTCTTCAAGGGAAAACCAATGCATGCTCAAGAGATAATATGATATAAATTGTAATTGAGTTGTGGAATGAACTTCGAAGTAAATAACATAAAGTAAATAAAGAACAATGACTAGAGTGACTGGCGAAAAAACAGATGAGTGGGGTGTTCTCAGGGAGTCTGGAATCCCCAATGGTATGTTTCTAGTGCACATATGCTTAGGCATAGTATGGGATGGATACTTGAGCCACTATTGATGATTATGCTAGGCAGAGGCGGGTACAGTACACATTCTACTCTAGGTAGACTTCGTGCCACACATGCCACTATCATAGTCTCCCTCAGAGGGTTGCAGCTCTAAGGGATCTCGTGATTCCCTGGTCAATTGTAAAAATTAGGAGCGGTAGGCTTTTACCGTCACCTCGAATTACCTCCATATCCTAGCCCTTTACTACGATAGTGATATACTTCATGGCCATAAGGCATGAATGCTGAGTAATACGTCTCCAACGTATCTATAATTTTTTATTGTGGTACTATATTACCCATATTGGATGTTTTTTATGCATTAATATGCTATTTTATATCATTTTTGGGACTAACCTATATTAACCTAGTGCCAGTGTCAGTTGTTGTTTTTTTCCTTATTTTTGACTCTTACAAAAAATCAATACCAAACGGAGCCCAAACGGAACGAAGCTTTTTGAAAAAATTTCTTGGACAATCAGACACCCACTAAGCTTCGGGAAGAGGCCAGAAGACCCACACGGGGGCCACAAGCCCTAGGGGCGCGCCCTGGGGGCGGCCAGGGGGCTTGTGCCCCCCTCGTGGCTCTCCTAACCCTAACTACAACTCTATAAATACCCAAATATCTCCCCAACATCAGAGGGAACACCAAAAACACTTTTCCGTCGCCACAAGCTTCTGTTCTTGTGAGATCCCATCTTGGGGTCTTTTCCGGCACTCCACCGGAGGGGCATTCGGTCACGGAGGGCCTCTACACCAACCTTGTTGCCCTTCCGATGATGTGTGAGTAGTTTACCACACACCTACGGGCTGATAGCTAGTAGCTAGATGGCTTCTTCTCACTCTCTTTGATCTTCAATACAATATTCTCCTTGATGTTCTTAGAGATCTATCCGATGTAATCTTCTTTTGCGTTGCGTTTGTTGAGATCCGATGAATTGTGGATTTATGATTAGATTATCTATGAATATTATTTAAGTATTTACTAAACTCTTTTATGCATGATTAAGATAGTTTTGTATTTCTCTCCGATCTATCAATTTGGTTTGGCCAACTAGATTGGTTTTTCTTGCCATGGGAGAGGTGCTTTGTGATGGGTTCAACCTTGCGGTGTCCTCACCCGATGACAGTAGGGGTAGCGAGGCACATATTTATATTGTTGCCATTAAGGATAAAAAGATGGAGTTTTTACCATATTGATTGGATCTATCCCTCTACATCATGTCATATTGCTGAAGGCGTTACTTTGTTCTTGTTAACATAATACACTAGATGCATGCTGAATAGCGGTCGATGTGTGGACTAATAGTAGTAGATGCAGGCAGGAGTCGGTCTACTTTTCACGAATGTGATGCCTATATTCATGATCATTTCCTTAGATATCGTCATAACTATGCGCTTTTCTATCAATTGTTCAACAATAATGTGTTTACCCACTGTATGCTTTCTTCAAGAGAGAAGCCTCTAGTGAACCCTATGGCCCCCGGGTCTATTATCCATCATATTATTTTCAGATCTATAAAACTAAAAACCCAAAAATATCTTTCGACAATTTATTTATATTTACTTTATTTTACCTTTTACTTATCTTTTATATCTATTTATATTAGATCTCACTCTTGCAAGTGACCGTGAAGGGATTGACAACTCCTTTTTCGCGTTGTGTGCAAGTGTTTGTTAGTTTGTGCAGGTGCATCTATTGGGGACTTGCTTGTACCCCTACTGGATTGATACCTTGGTTCTTAACAGAGGGAAATACTTATCTCTACTTTAATGCATCACCCTTTCCTTTTTAAGGGAAAAAATGCAAGCTCAAGAAGTAGCACTGAGTGGGGCCCTTCACAATATTCAAAAAGTTATTAAACTAAGCATTCAACAAAGAATCTCATATCTATAATAATGTTTTAGATCCTACACATACCAAGGTTCATCCATATCCTCGAGAACTAGGGGTCTACTGACACATGGGGACAACACTCATCATGACAAAAGTAATGCCATACATGGATGGATGATTCAAATGAAACACAAGATGGTCCACTAGGGTTCTTGATGTTATAGATGATAAGGACGTGAATGATGATGATGATGACAGTGGCAGTGATGTTGTATCTCCCTTGTGCATGGTGAGGAAGATCCCCTTCCTCTCCTTGCCAATCCCTCCTGCAATGAACTCTGGAGGCTGGGTTCTTCCTTCTGGACGAGTTTTTGGTCTCTTGGGGTGTCTGATCCATGACCCATTTCCACGGGGTGGAAATAGTTGATCTGGCAGCGGCGATGACACACCATACGACCGCCCATACGGGTAGGAGCGGTCGTATGGAACGCCGTCATTTGCACTAGAGGCATGGTGACAACTTCTTCCGTGGCCTTTTTGTTTGATTCTTTTATGGTAGGTGATTATCACTTTAAATACGTGACTCCACTACTATTTTTGAGGATTTCTTCCATTATATGATAAATAATCCAAAAGGCATTACCTCAGGGATTAGCAACAATAGGATATTCGCGGATGCAGTAAAATTCCACTAAGCATACCATGTAGGCACAAAATACTCAGTAAAATCATCATATAAATTGGACTCAACGGTCTTCATATGCATTCACTTCGTGATGCACACTGGACCGTGGTGAAACATGTTCTCTGTTACATTCATGGTACTATGGATCTTGGCCTCTCGCTCCACGCTTCGACAGCTAGACATCATGGCATACTCTGATGCGGACTGAGCTGGATGCCCCGACACACGGCGTTCCATCTCCGGAGACCGTGTCTATCTTGGACCATCACTTATATCCTGGTCATCCAAGCGGCAGCCCACAGTGTCTCGGTCTGGTGCCGAGGCTGAATATCGTTCCGTGGCCAACATCTTTGCTAAGTGATGCTGGCTTCGGCAACTTCTCTACGAGCTCTCTTCTCCTGTTGACAAGGCCACCGTTATGTATTGCAACAACGTCTCTGCCGTTTACCTCTCCGCCAAATCTGTTCATCATCGCGGCACCAAACATATTGAGTTGAATATCTACTTTGTTCGCGGGCAGGTGGCTCTTGGTCACCTTCAACTTCTTCACGTGCCTACCTCTCAGCAGCTTGCGGATATCATGACGAAGGGGTTGCCAATGTCAGTTTTCGAGGAGTTTCGGTCCAGTCTGCGCGTCAGTGCCGATGCTTCGACTATGGATGGGTGTTGAGCGACCTATGTATTCGTATATACACATGTACTCTAATCTCCGTCTATCTCATTAGGGTTTAGTACTGGACGTGATGATCTTCCTGTATGTACATCTCTATATATCGGCACTGGATGCCCGTGAATACATGTATGTTGCATCCTGCTATTTGTCTATATATATCATAGATTAAAATAGCCCGCGAAATAGCCGCGATAGCTGCGCTATAGCTTCCCGGGAGCCTCGCCGCTAAGCTATGACTACTGCCGCGAAATCCTCTACATATCCCTCTAAATAGCTCAAAAATCAGCAAAACCCTTCAAAATCATCTCTCCCACCAGAAAATTTTCCGCTATTTGCCGTGATTGCCCGCTATGGCGGCCGCAATAGCTGCTGGGAGAGGCCGCCGCGAAATCGTTTCTCCCGCGATCTTAATCTATGATATATATATATGCTCACATACATAAATACACTCACCCTATGAATGCACTCATTACACGTCCGATCTTTATAAGCACATCTGAGATACTAAGTCGGCACAACATCTTAAGATTGAGAAATGTCTATCCCTTCCTGACAGTCTCATGTGTCCACATTCACAACTTCAATGCCAAGCCAACCCATCGAGATCTACTACAATTTTGTTTCCACTAGTACAATCACAATGTAAATCTGCTGAGGATGATTCCTGGACCCCCAACCCCATCCCCGCTTGGATCATATATCCATGAAAAAGAAAAAAGAAACAAACAAATACTACTCGGTTTGCCTGGCAACAAGGGAATAGACGGTGGATAGTGACAAAATCAAAGATATACATCATCCAAAACTGGGGAATAAGGGGATAGACGATGGATCCAGATACACGCATACGGCTCAGGGATGGTCGATAGCTTGGACTACTCGGTTTGCTTGGAAGCACAAGAGCGCCCTAGGTACGAACTTACCGGGCAGAGGATGAAGAGGACTGAGGCTGAATCGACTGACCTGGACTGCAGCATGCACGGCGGCGGCAGCGGCAGCAGGGTGTCCGGCGGCTACAACGACTACTGGAACTGGAGCCCCCCGGACACCGGATACTCGAGCTCCCCAGTGGTGTCGGCGGCGGTGTCGGCGAGCAAGAGCAACGTCGTCGTCACGAGGAGGCTACGCGGCCGGACGCTCAACGGCAAGCTCTACGCCCTCCGGAGCGTCGTCCCAAACATCACCAAGGTACGCACGTACGTGCCAACGAGCAACCAACTCAATTCACTTGAGATGCAGGCGGCAGTTCAAACATTAACCATTCTTCCTGGCAGATGGATAAGGTGTCCATCCTCAGGGACGCCGTCGAGTACATCCAGCAGCTGCAGGAGCAGGAGCGCCGGATGCTCGCCGAGATATCCATCCTTGAGTCGGTGGCGGAGGTACATGGCCATGGCCAGCTGCTTACTGCTACACTACAGCCCGTCCTTCCGAACGGCTGCGCCGGACACGCCATGCCGCCGCTGAAGAAAACGAGGACCCATTCATTATCGCCGGCGGTGACCCCCACCCCCGCATCCGCCATGGCAGCCGCATCTCCGCCGGTCGAGGCTGTCGAGGTAAACGCACCCACCAACGTACTTTATCTATTTAATCATCAAGTAATAATTGCGACGATGACAAGCGACCGGCAGACGGGGCCCTGCCCTGATGTTGACGCCATGGTCCTCCGATCTTGAGCGGCATCGTCTGCTCTACCCGCCCGCCGCACGCGGACACCGACCACTTGGCTCGATCTTGTAGTACTTACTTTCGGTTCGTTACATGGACAGGTGAGGGTGACGGGCGCTGGCGATAAGCTGCTGGTGGTGAGCGTCGCGTGCCGCCACCGGAAGGACGCCATGGGCAAGGTGTGCCGCGCGCTCCAGAGCCTCCGGCTCGCCGTCATCTCGGCTAACGTCACGGTTGCGTCCGGGACGGTGACGCACACCGCGCTCCTACAGGTAGTAATTGTGTCCTTCCTCAAAACTTGTGCTATCAAACGTTCTAGAGTTTCATAAGAAAAAAAGCTTTCATGAAGAAGGGGTTTTTAGTTCCAGTAGAATTTCATCAAAATTTCAGTCATTTTGGTAGAATACTAAAATGATTATCTTTTGGTCAAAATATTTCAGCCATTACAACACACACAATTTTTTTTTTAAATAATTGGTTTGATTTTTGTCACATTCAAGTAGATATTCTGGTCCTTAATTTGGCAAAACCGAAATCATTTAAAGTTCGGTGATAATGGCTACGACTGAGATATTTCTGAAACAGAAATTCAAAACCAATCATAATTAGCCATATAAAGTTACTATGTATTCTAGACTTTATATTATTATCTTCCTATGGCCAGTTTTTTTGGGCGGCTTAAAAATTATGTTGCCTTTCCTCAGCTTACAAAATAAGTCATCCCCTAACTTTGTTGAGATTTTTGAATTAGTTATCGTATAACTAGTTTAGGAACCCCAATGGATTAGAGAGGCGGCTTATTAAAAAAGTTGGGGAGGGGATGGCTTACTTTCTAAGCTGTTAAAAGAACTGGCCTTTAATATTATTACTAGTCAACTAATACATCCTAATGTAAGGTCGAGAAATGTAATAGATATAGAGTCTTGAAGAATTTAAATATAATAAAACAATTGTCAAGTCAAAAGAGCATGCATGGCGGTCATTGTGCTGCTGGTTATAGTTGCATTGTTTTGTGATTACATAATTCTTATTTCTCAGAGACAGGAAATACATAAGAGCGAGATGAAGGAATTGATCGAGACTGCAATCGCCCATGTTGATGTCGCAGGAAGTACTCTAGGGAAGTTATGATATGCATGGTTGCATGTTCATCTTAGTTAGTTACACATGATCACATGTACTCCAGGATAACCAGAACACTATAGTGTTTTGGCAAAAATGGAAAGAGAATAAACATTATTTAGCAGCCCCATTGTGTTTGTCTCATGGTCAGATACTAAGCAATAACCTCCTATAACACGTGATATCCATTGGATCACACAAAATAAATAGCTCGTGCTAGGAGTGTCTCAAAATGCCAATATGATGTACTATATACGTTGTATCTAAACTATTGCACTTTTGGTCAAAAAGAATATGACTATTGGTTCTTCACATTTGCTGGTCTATTCATAGGATACAGCTTTCTCACCACCTCTCTGTATTTTTATGTCAGTTTTTATGTAGGTGCCTGGCTATAGATATTGATGGATAGTGCTATAGGCTTGTGAATATATATATGGATTTAAAACTATCGACATTGGCTATATATGAAGTTACGTTGTACTATTATATTTGGAATGGTTCTCTTCGTAATATTATTAGTCTACTAATGTCTTAATGTAAAGTTGAATATAATAGTTGTAGCATCTCAAACACTTCAAATAAAAATGCGCGGTGACAAGCAAGAAAGGATGAATGGAAAATGAAGGCGCCACAACCAAAGATGGGTGGCAACCTCCGGCGAACACTTTGCACAATGCGGTTTTCCCAAATAATCCAATTTCACTTCTTTTTTCCGCTCCGCGCCTCGTGCCGGGCCAAGCTGCGACTTGTTTTCTACCTAGTTCTTGTCGTATTTCCTGGTATCGCCTCCATCTATGGGCCAGATTTTATTTGCCCCCCTCTCCCTATTGCCAACTCAATGACCCATACAATTTTATAGACCGTGATCCATTCACTGGAATGCACAACAATCGTCACATCCATCGATCGGAACCACACACTTGCTGCCGGTGAAGCCCTCGGTCATGCAGATGTTCAGACAGTTGGTGTCGCTGAAGCACGTCCCATGGAACTGGTGGCCCTTCGACTCGCTGTCGGTGTCAAAACCGACGGATCTCGGGTAGGGGGTCTCGAACTGTGCGTCCAAGGCGGATGGTAACAGGAGGCAGCGGACACGATGTTTTACCCAGGTTCGGGCCCTCTTGATGAAGGTAAAACCCTACGTCATGCTTGATTAATATTGATGATATGGGTAGTACAAGAGTAGATCTACCACGAGATCAGAGAGGCTAAACCTTAGAAGGTAGCCTATGGTATGATTGTTGTTCTGTATGTTGTATATTCTATCGACTAGCCTGGCCCTGGTTTATATAATGCACCAGAGGCCTAGGTTAACAAGAGTCCTAGCCGAATACGCCGATGGGGAGAAGTCCATGTCTTGATCGCCAAGTCTTTGTGGAATCTTCCTTGTATGCGGCAGCTGTCCGAACTGGCCCATGAGTATATGGCCATGGGGGGCCTCGGCCCAATCTAATAGATCGGGAGACGACGCGGTGAGTACCCCCTAGTCCAGGACACCGTTAGTAGCCCCCTGAACCAGTCTTCAAGTTAGGGACACTCCTCGATTCTTCTGAACTGTTCTTCATCTTCGGTCGTCAGTCTTGAAAACTGGTTCAACAAATCTTCTCATCTTCGATCTTGAGGATCGCCGAAATGCATTCGACGAGTTTATACGCCGGGTATCCGAGGAGCCCCTTTAAGTTTCCGGCCTTTATCAATGCCTTATTATTTTTATGACACACCTCGGGTTTGAAGTTGTTCCCGGGAGGCAGTGTCCTCTTGCGTCCGAGCTCTAACGCCGGACTGTATTCGAGGCATCTTTTGCAGCCGATCACCAATGTCGGACCGCTTCCCAGCTCTAATGCCGGAATGTATCCGAGCTCCAACGACGGACTATGTATTCGAGCTCCAACGCCGGACTATATCCGAGGTGTCATATCACCTTGGTTCAAAAAAGTTTGAAGGACTTTAGCCAAGCTTAACGCCAGAAATGCCCTCTACGGTGCCAGCCACTAGCGCCCGAGCTTTATGCGGGACTGCTTCCGAGGTGGTGCACCACCCTGAATGTGGGCCGATTTTTGTGAATATTTTTTGTTGGTGCAATTTATTCTGTGCCGAGATATATAGCCAGTAACCCTCAAGGTGTGTATCGGTCTAAAACCCGAGATGCACCTGAGGGATGACGTAAGACCGCTGATCCTAATAGCCGCCGAGACTCAGGTTGATTTGCAAAATCGGCCTGAGGATCAAGTCCAAGCTCGGCAGAATACTTCGGGATACTAAAAGCGGCGTGCTCAGTCCTCGAGACTCAGGTTGGGTGCGGCCGACCAACCTGAGGATCAAAATCTTCTCGGAAACTATATTGCACATAAAATTTTCTGGATTGGACAAGCAATACAGTAGCCCCCGAGACACTGGTCGGGTGGCAACACCAAATCAGGGGATCGATGTGCCCCTTTAATATTTGTAAATAATAAGCCCGAAGCCCAGTAGCCCCCAAGCCTTAATGCGGGCACGGGTGGCCGAATTAAGGATCAGTATCCATAGTAAAATCACAAATTATGTGTAATGACTCTATGTATCCAAGTACTTTATGTCATTAATGCTCAGATCCGCATTGTACAAAACTTTGTTAACCAACCATCGGCTTCCACCTCCTCGGCCAGTAGCCGAGGAGTGTTTGTCCTACTTTATAAAACCTTTATGAGGGCAAAGATTTACAACAAACAAGGCAATCTGGCCATACGGTTTTATAAACAAAGGTACGCACAGAGTTATATTACTCTTTAATAGAAGAAATGTCTTCCAAAGAAAATAGTCCCGCTATCGGTTCCTTTCTTTGGGTTGTCATGCTAAGCATGATCATTAAACCTCAGCTCTAATGTAAGAGCAAAATATCGAGGATTTAGTTTGGGAGGCCAGTTAATAGCCCCTGGTAGTGTTTGGCGACAGTCGGGGTCAAGCCGTAAACACTTAGGCCAATGTTATGAACGGCCCGTCATTTAACAT
This sequence comes from Triticum monococcum, assembly GCA_034509565.1. Lineage (NCBI taxonomy): Eukaryota > Viridiplantae > Streptophyta > Magnoliopsida > Poales > Poaceae > Triticum > Triticum monococcum. Next base: position 742,552,502 of record CM067843.1, on the reverse strand, counting down.
AGTCATCGGATCGCTGACCAGTTTACGTTTATTGTGACAGTCAGTTTTCGGCTTTCTCCACTGAGGTGCTTAACCATGTGAGCTGGAAGCACAATCGCAGTGGTTCTCCCTTTGCACGCCTAGCCGAACAAAACGGAACATAGGAAGCAAGTGCAGGAGCCGGGCAACCCAACTATTGACCGAAGACACAATTCGAAACCGATGCATATATAGCAATATCTGAGAATGTTTTTGCCGAATCCCTAAAGGTGTCCAGCGTTGCACTGCGAGACCAATGCTGGAAAAGTACAAATAGTTTAAAAGTGCCAAAAAGCTTGGAAAACCAAGAAACGTCAGTAAAAAACATGACGTCCGAACAAGATCAAGTGTTCGGTGCCAATCCGAAAATTGGTCTTAGAAAAAAGAAGTGCTTCTGTCGTGCTTTAACATGATACATCCTATCTCAAGACTTCGAGCGGGTCAGCCTACGGCTTCAACCTCCTATCCCGAGGGCGGAGTACTTCTCATTAGGCCAGTTTAGCAAACTAAACTCTAGCCGCTTTGAGAGACAAATTAGGCTCCCCGGCTAGTGACCGCGCACTCGCGTCGAAAAAAGGAGTGATAAATAATAATAATAAAACTTTGCAATGACTAAGAAGAAGAACACTTATTATAAAATGGCTCAAATAAACTTAAGAGCCCCCAAGTGACTTGAGTAAAAGAATGATTCCATGTACCGAAGTACTTATATAATATCTATGTTCAACCGAACTTTAAACGCATCTTAACCGACCGTCGGCTTCTCCCTCTTCGGTCAAGGACCGAAAAGTGTTATGTACTCCATCTGTCGAGAATATGGACGGTGTTTCCAATAACCAGGCAATCAAGTCATAAGGCTGTAACAGACAAAGCGCGCTCAGGGAACTTATGCTATATTACTGCAAAGTGTAAGAAGCATCTTCGAAGAAAATAATACCCCCACCGATACCTTTCTTCGATGCTCATTGTTATTATGAGACTTGTGCAATAGATTTTTTGTACTCATGAGTTCCGTTGTGTGCCGACCATCATTGAAAACAATAAGAGCGCTAGCTTTCGGCTTCACCCAGTCTGAGGTCTGGCTCGGGTGACCCGATCGTGACAATCGCAGAGGTGCTCCCTTTCCTCCCTAGCCGAACAATCAGGAACATAGGGGTAAACACAGGAGCGAGGCAACCCAGCTTGCAAATCGATTAAGTCAATATGGTGCATATTGTGGCGTAATACACGAACAAGGAACGAAGCCGTACAAGTATAATCATATGCAAGAGGAAAAGCTTCATAAAGGAAGCCCCCAAGTAAACGGGGTATTTGAATTTATGTGTCACAAAGAAAGTTTGGAAAAGGAAATTTTTTATAAGCAACTTCTTTCCAAAAAAGTATAATTCTTGGTCGAACCGAACGCAAGTTAGAAATTACAGCTTTGAGCATGAAAGCGACTTAGCTGGTTAATGTGTTCGGTATTGATGACGCGGTCCGTGCTTGATGCGGGGCAAGGTTCCATCCCTCAAGCCGGTCCCGAGGTGGCGGAGCGGAGAGCTCGACACGCCGAAGTGGTGACATAGCACGGTCAATGCAGACCGGCAGAGTGACGCCGAAGTCTCCGGATCATTTTCCTGTGCACAAAAAATAGTGCAAACCGGAGATAATAGTAATAATGATAATTAAAAAAAATGTTGCATAATAAAGAATTTATGCAAAGTGAGGAATAGAAGAAATATGGCCTGGCGCCGAAGTCAATGTCGATGCAGGGCGTCGGCGTGATGTAGTAAAGGCGTGGCAAATCCTGAATTCACAGGTCGGTCCGAGCTCCGGATGCGGCGTTCGCCGGACTATGTACGGAAACTGATCGAACCACCACGCGACCGTTAATGCGGTCACCATTTGATAGACCTGTGTACATATCATGGACAAACCAGAGTAATAATTCCTTGGGAAAAATGAACCCAAACAAGCAAAAAATACTGGGATTAATAGCACCTGGTTTATTTGTTGTAGCAATCCGAACGAAGGTGATTTCAAAAATTGGGACTCGCTCCGCACACCCATTGCCTGATGGGCGATAAAACGGCGTAATGGCAATGCTGGTAAAGGTTGACTCGCCGAGGCAATGCCCTCGGCCCAACTAACGTGGCGGAGCTGGTTGGCTAGTGACGCCGAAGCGTCCAGAGTAGGTTGATGAAGAGATGGCGAAGCCCCCGGTCCAGACGAGATGTCAAAGCCTCGACGTCAGCCGATGAGTTGAAGTAGGTCGGCGTGATGGACACCAGCTTGAAGAAGCAATAGTGCGGCCCTGTCGATGCAGGTCGTGACGTGGTCGATGCCGGCTTGATGAAGCGACCGTGCGGCGATGCCGGTATGCCCGCTCCGTGTAATCCGTGGGGCGGCGATGTTGACGATGATTTATCCTTCGCGATGCCGGACTCTTGTTCGGCTTGCCGAGATGATGATCCGAAGAAGTTGAGCTCGGCTAATGTGACGACGTGTCTAGCGGGTCGGCAGCCGTGGAGTAATATTGCCGGACTGGTTTGACACCAGCATGATGTTGAAGATCATGTTCAAAAGATCTTAAAGTTAGTGGGGTGTGTTCAGGAACAAAACACAATACCCCATACAAAACTTCCTTTAAAAGGGATGTCCAAAATCCCGTTCATAAAAAAGATAACTCGGGTCGGATTCGTTTTCGCGCAGAAAATAGATCCGAAAAGTGATGCACTAATCGGAAGGTTCCTGGAGTTTGGACGGTCGGATCGAGCTGAAATTTTGAGCGGTGGTAGATATAGGAATTCCGCAGCCGATCAACGGTTGGATCTTCCAAAGGACGTCTGAGCTAGAAGCTGGACACCACGCCCTAGACTCATCCAAATTCCCATCCAGATTTGACAGGGCTCCGGTACACCGTGGATTGCCAGAGATTCCTCCATCGGAACTCGACGAAAATTTTTCAGGGTTGTTATAGACCCAATTCCACACAATTCCACCAAAGCGATCGTCAAAGCGATACTCGAGGAGGTGGTGGCGGCAAATACGAGTTTGCTGTCCAAAAAAACACCACGGTCGCTTGAGGGCAATGTTGACGTTGAGCCCTCGAGCTCCATAGATAATTCCTCCGTGATCTTGATAGAGATCGGAGTTGATGTTTGATAAAGGCCCTCGTCCGAACATGGTGATCCGAACGAGTGGCGCAATTCTTGGTCGAACCAAGGTGACCAGTCGAACTGGTGACGAAGACGCCGAAGTCGCAGTTGATCTGCAGGCGAGCCATCGATCCTTTTGTCGATCACACAGCGGAACTCTCAATGAAAGCACCAATGTCGGTGTCAAAACCGGCGGATCACGAGTAGGGGTCCCGGACTGTGCGTCTAAGGCGGATGGTAACAGGAGGCAGGGGACACGATGTTTTACCCAGGTTCGGGCCCTCTTGATGGAGGTAAAACCCTACGTCCTGCTTGATTAATATTGATGATATGGGTAGTACAAGAGTAGATCTACCACAAGATCAGAGAGGCTAAACCTTAGAAGCTAGCCTATGGTATGATTGTTGTTCTGTATGTTGTATATTCTATCGACTAGCCTGGCCCTGGTTTATATAATGCACCAGAGGCCTAGGTTAACAAGAGTCCTAGCCGAATATGCCGTTGGGGAGAAGTCCTTGTCTTGATTGCCAAGTCTTGGTGGAATCTTCCTTGTATGCGGTAGCTGTCCGAACTGGCCCATGAGTATACGGCCATGGGGGGCCTCGGCCCAATCTAATAGATCGGGAGACGACGTGGTGAGTACCCCCTAGTCCAGGACACTGTCACTCGCACTCCCTCACCAAAGTGACCTGCACCGCCAAAATCAACAAAGTGTGCAGATCAGTCACTGAAGCACATCTGGCACTGGAAAGATTTATGTCAAGGTCAAGGCGATACTCTCTCCCCTCTTTTATTCGTGATTGTCATGAACGTTTTAGGAAAACATTTCTCACTTGTGGAGGAGAGAGACTTGTGGAATCACACAGTTAAAGGCTTTAAAAGAACGTGTGAAAGTGGAAAAGGTGGTCATGTCTTGTCCACACATCAGCCATTGTACTAGTACTAGACACTCGGTTATGGTTGCAAGATGGATTCAAGTGCCCTACAAGTTCTCGTGCCATGGTTTGGATATCAAATGGTGTTGTTGGATTTGCATGTTGCTGCCCTCTTCATGTTCTCAAGTTCTCATCAATGGTAGCCCTATGGAGCACACCTTGCATTGGAATGGTTTGCTCCCTCTTTAAGGTCAAAGTGATCCCCTCTACCTTCTGTTATTTGTGATTGTCTTGGACCTTCTAGGAAAGCCTTTCTGACTTGGGGAGGAGAGAGATATGCTATGGCCTTTCATCGCAGCATGTTATTAGGCATTGCTTCTCTCTGTTCGCTGATGATGTTGGCTTGATTGGCCGGCTATCTGCTCGAGATCGACACCACCATCGTCATTCAGGATCTGGCATGTGATGCTTCCAAGCTGTATACAATCTTTTTTCAAAGAGCACCGCAACATTGATTCCTTGTGATGATTGTCCTAGAGAGATAATCTCTCTACTCTACCACACGGATTTCCTGTTTTCCCTGTAAATTTTTTATTTATGGGGCTGCCTCTTTGTGCTTTATTGCTTAAAAAAGTCTGACCTTCAGCTATATGTCAACAAAGTGATGTGGTGACTTCAGTGCAGGAAGGCTAGTATGTCATCTGATGCCGGTTCAGGAGGTCCTTGTGGCTATGTCAATCTATGTGATGATGGCAATGGAACTCTCCAAATTGATGGCGTCTACCGTGACTACAACAACATCGCCCGAAATCTATTATGACTGCAATGTCACCATTCTCGTGGGAGTCTTGTTTGCTAGAATTAAATAGGAGGCCTCACTTTGGAGCCTTGCATGGGCTAAACACCCCAGTAACATATTGCTGCAAGAATGATTGTTGTAACCTCGCCTTGGCCTTGGGCCTTAACCTCTAACACTTCGATCTTAATCAATAAAAATGGCATATCTTTTGCTTCGTTTCAAAGAAAAACTTTAGGTGAGGTGTGGGTATTTTATTCCTTACCTACGGGCCAATAATCAAGCATGTAAAAAGGAGCCAGCAAACCAGTAATCATAACACACCTCAATAAAGAGGATAAAAGTTCAAAGCAACATCTGTGAGAGGTCAACCCAACTCATGGTCATCATCCATGTATTCCACACCCTCTTTCATGTCCCCAAATTCACCATCTTTCTATACCTTATCCTTGGGGCAGGCTGTAGAATCATAGGCATCAGTCGATAAAGATCCAATTTTGTTTTATCTAATCAAGTGATACGCAGATACGAGGAGCATACCTGTAATATACAATAATCAAGATGGAAGTTATTGAACTGTTTCCATTTTGTTTTCCACTTCGATTAGGACTGTCAATTTTGTCAAAGCACTCTTTTTGTGAAGAGTAGTATTCCTACATGTAAGAGTATGTAAACACAACCCTAGCTTCTGCTCTCGATTTGCCCCAGCTCCCAGCAATCCATGGTAGGTTGCATCGTGCGAACACGCGCCTGTTGCTGGAGTTGTTCTTTGAAGGAACAATGGAACAACATATATTGATTACCTCTGCAACAAAGGTAAAAAAATCAGAACAAAAAAGGCAGGGGGTCTATATGATGCTACCCGACGACTATGGAGGATTGTCATTTCCCAGCAAAATAAAGCTACCATTAAACAAAGGATGCTTGCAGTTAAAAAGGGGGTAGCTACTCACAACCACAGGTCAATACTGGTAACAAGAGAAAGTGGCAAGTGGATGATCCCATTGTGGCAGGAACACTAGTAGAAAAACTACTTTACGTGAGATACATTAGTCCCGGTTTGTAAATGAACCGGCACTAACGTGACCTTTAGTGCCGGTTCCAACGGCTAGGCGGGCGGGCATCATTGGTCTCGGTTCGTGTTGAACCTCTACTAGTACCGGTTCGTGCCACAAGCCGGGATTAAGACATGGTGGCAGGATGGTGTCAGGCTGGGGCCCCACCAACCCCTTTAGTCCCGGTTCGTGGCATGAAGGCTCACCTTTAGTCCCGGTTTGTGTCATGAACCGGGACTAAAGGTTTTCCTATATAACCCCTTCATCCAGCCCACGATCGAACTCTCTGTTCTTCCCCTTTCCTCTCCTCTATGTTCTTCCCAAAAGCTCGAGCTCATCCTTCATTTTGCCCAAAATTTGTCAAGATTTGAAGGCCCCCCATCCATCCAAGTGATCACAAAGGTTAGCAACTTTGTCCTTTTATATCTTCTTGCTAGATTAGCTTTTGCAATGCTCTATAAGTATAGTGATTTGTGGGTTTTAGTTTGGGAGTAATTATATGCGGTAGTTTATTTGATTTATATGCAATTTGAGCTCAAATTAACTATTAGTTTGCATATATAGGTGTGGTTTACTTAGTGCCTTCCCGTCCCCGTCCTAACCACCGTCGATTTCTCGCACCGTCCCGTCACTGGCACCACCTTGGTGAGCGTCTTGTTCTTATCCTTTCTATAAAAAAAATCATGTTTGTGTGATTTAGATATATAATTACTTGTATAATTTTCTTACCCCTACGTTGTTTGTTATACGAGATAAGTGGGAATACATTTTACATGATCGCCCAAGATAAAAAGAGAACCAACCAAAACAGTAGTGTCCGCTTTGATGCAGCAACCAAGAGGGGAAAGGACACATATTATGGTTACATAGAGAAGATATGGGAACTTGACTATGGACGTGGTTTGAAGGTCTCTTTATTTCGGTGCAAATGGGTCAATCTGACAGGAGGCGGGGTAACGGAAGACCCACAATACGGAATGACAGCGGTGGATCTCAACAATCTTGCGTACGCAGACGAACCATTTGTCCTATCCAATGATGTGGCGCAGGTTTTTTATGTCAAGGACATGTCTACCAAGCTGAGAAAAAGAAAAGATAAGGAAGCGAGTATATCATATGATGAGCCAAAGCGCCACATAGTTCTTTCAAGGAAAAGAAACACCGTGGGAGTGAAGGGCAAGACAGACATGTCAGAAGATTGTGAAAAGTTTCATGAAATTGCTCCCTTCAGAGTGAATATTGACCCGAGCATCCAGTTAAATGATGAAGATTGTCCATGGTTATGGCGCAAAGGGACACACATGAAGAAAAAAATTACACCCAAAGATCTCACTCTGGGATGTGACCGGCTTCACTGTCATCACTTTCTTCTCTAGTGAGTTTCCGGACTTATATATCTGGAAAGTCTCACTTCGGTCAAACCAGAGGGAATCTTTATAATAGTTAGGGTTCTTATGTGTTTTGGCATTTTAAATGCGAAGCAATATTATGTACAAACAAATTTTCAACCCTTTCTGGCTTCATTTGCTATTTTTCATGCATTTACTGATTTTTTAGCTAAATGACCCTGAAATTGAAAAGAACTACAAATGAACTCTGAAACGGTTGAAAGTTAGCATGCTATCATCATTTGACCCACATAGCATGTGCTAAAATGTTGAGAGAGTTACCGCAAAAACTGGATGCATTTCGTGTACAAAATGGACAATCTCTTTCGAAGTATCAATGTTTTGGGCTAAAAGTCATTTGTTACAAAGGCATTTCATTTTTCAAAACTTATTCCTACTCCAGACTTTTTGTGCGTTCATTATGCACCATTCGAAGCCACATCATCAATTTTCAACCCTTTCTGACTTCATTCACTATTTTTCATGCATTTACTGATTTTTTCAGCTAAATGACCCTGAAATTGAAAAGAAGTACAAATGAATTCTGAAAAGGTTGAAAGTTGGCACGGTATCATCATTTCACCCACATAGCATGTGCAAAAAAGTTGAGAGGGTTACGGCAAAAACTAGATGCACTTCGTGTACAAAATGGACAATCTCTTTCGAAGTATGAGGGTTTTGGGTTAAAACTCATTTGTTACAAAGACATTTCAATTTTTTAAACTTAATTAAACTCCAGACTTTTTGTGCATTCAGTATGCACCATTCGAAGCCACGTCATCAATTTTCAACCCTTTCTAACTTCATTTGCTATTTTTCATGCATTTACTGTTTTTTTTGAGCTAAATGACCTTGAAATTGAAAAGAACTACAAATGAACTCTGAAAAGGTTGAAAGTTGGCATGGTATCATCATTTCACCCACATAGCATGTGCTAAAAAGTTGAGAGGGTCACGGCAAAAACTGGATGCACTTCCTGTACAAAATGGACAACCACTTTCGAAGTATCGGGGTTTCGGACGAAAACTCATCTGTTACAAAGGCATTTCCTTTTTTTAATAACCTAAGAATTACCAAATTGAATATAATGATAAAACACACTAATATTAAATAGAAGAAAAAAGAATCACTGAAAAATCTATTTTTAAAGTAAAGTTATTCACAAACTAGTGATTCACATAAATTTCAAATAATTCAAATTTAAACTACTCAAATTTGAAAACTACTAGGACTAACAGAAAGTTTATAATTTTTTTACCTAAAGCAAAAAGTTTCACAAAGAAACTCCAAATGAAGCAAAAAACTATTCAAAAACAAAAGAAAATAAAAAAGCAGAAAACAAAAAAGATTAAAAAAATCCACCTACTAGGCCACAAGGGCCTGCATACGACTAGAAACCCAACCTGTAGTTGGGCCAGGATGCAGGCCTGCAAGGCCCAGTAGGCCCACTAGGGCAGCACAGGTGAGGTAGGCCTAGAAGACCTGCATTAGAGAGGAGCTCGATGTAGTGCCTGTGCCGGGGTGTAGGATCGAAAGTATGTCTAGAGGGGGGGTGATTAGACTACTTGACCAAATAAAAACTTAACCTTTTCCCAATTTTAGTTCTTGGCAGTTTTTAGCTATCTTAGGACAAGTCAAGCAATCATTACACAATTCAAGCAAGCATGCAAAGAGTATATTGGCAGCGGAAAGTAAAGCATGCAACTTGCAAGAATATAAAGGGAAGGGTTTGGAGAATTCAAACGCTATTGGAGACACGGATGTTTTTCCCGTGGTTCGGATAGGTGGTGCTATCCTACATCCACGTTGATGGAGACATCAACCCACGAAGGGTAACGGTTGCGCGAGTCCATGGAGGGCTCCACCCACGAAGGGTCCACGAAGAAGCAACCTTGTCTATCCCACCATGGCCATCACCCACGAAGGACTTGCCTCACTAGCGGTAGATCTTCACGAAGTAGGCGATCTCCTTGCCTTTACAAACTCCTTGGTTCAACTCCACAATCTTGTCGGAGGCTCCCAAGTGACACCTAGCCAATCTAGGAGACACCACTCTCCAAGAAGTAACAAATGGTGTGTTGATGATGAACTCCTTGCTCTTGTGCTTCAAATGATAGTCTCCCCAACACTCAACTCTCTCTCATAGGATTTGGATCTGGTGGAAAGAAGATTTGAGTGGAAAGCAACTTGGGGAAGGCTAGAGATCAAGATTCATATGGTTTGAATGGAATATCTTGGTCTCAACACATGAGTAGGTGGTTCTCTCTCAAAACATATGAGTTGGAATGGTGTATGTGTTCTGATGGCTCTCTCCACGAGTGAAGAGGAGGTGGATGGGTATTTATAGCCTCCACACAAAATCCAACCGTTACACACAATTTATCAATCTCGGTGGGACCAAATCAGAAAACTCGGTCGGACCAAAATAATAAACCTAGTGACCGTTAGGAATTTCGGTGGGACTGACATGCAACTCGGTAGGACCGATTCGGTTAGGGTTTGGGCATAACGTAATCTCGGTGAGACCGATTGCACAAACTCGGTGAGACCGAGTTTGGCAATAAGCTAACCAGAGAGTTGGTCATGTAAACTCGGTGGGACCGACTCGCTGTTTCGGTGAGACCGAAAAGTTACAAGAAGGAAACATAGAGTTTGCATTGCATTCTCGGTGGGACCGATTCGCTCTTTCGGTGAGACCAAAAAGTTACGAAAGGGAAACAGAGAGTTTGCCAGCCCATCTCGGTGAGACCGAGATCCTTATCGGTAGGACCGAATTGCTAGGGTTTGGCAGTGGCAAATGACAAGTGAAACTCGGTGGCGCCGGAATGAAAGAATCGGTATGACCGAGTTTGGCTTAGGGTTTAGGTCATTTGTGGATATGGGAAAGTAGCTGAGGATTTTGGAGCATATCATTAAGCACATAAAGCAAGAGGCTCATTAAGCAACACCTCATCCCTCCTTGATAGTATTGGCTTTTCCTAAAGACTCAATGTGATCTTGGATCACTAAAATATAAAATGAAGAGTCTTGAACTTTTGAGCTTGAGCCAATTCTTTGTCCTTAGCATTTTGAGGGTTCCACTTTCACATCCATGCCATGCCAATCATTGAGCTTTCCTGAAATAATCATCTTGAAATAGCATTAGCTCAATGAGCTATATGTTGTTATGAATTACCAAAACCACCTAGGGATAGTTGCACTTTCAATCTCCCCCTTTTTGGTAATTAATGACAACATATAGATCAAAGCTTCGACAAATGATAATAAGCATGAAATATATCGTCGCTTTGAGAGGTATGTGACAAATAAGAGCTCCCCCTAAATTTGTGCATATTTAGAATTTGCTTTGGACTACAAATGCACAAGGAGTTAGAATCATGGGTTACTCTTCCATGTCACATACATCTTGGTGGAGCACTAAAAAATGATAAGATTGAAATACATGCACTCATCACCAAGAATAGTGAATGATCACAAAAGATAGATTTAAGCAAGCATTAAGCAAACGTTAAGTGTAGCTTATGATCAAACACATGATCATCGATGTCTCACAAACATAAGGACGTAGTATCTCACACACAAGCAAATAAAGTTCGAAAAACCACCAAATAAAACAAGAGAGAATAAAAGCAACACTCTCTCTCGAAGCCTATGATCTATACATTTTCTCCCCCTTTGGCAACAAGTTACCAAAAAGTTCCTAGAAAATGCATAGTGCTAAGTCGACGCTCAGGCTTGATCTTCAGGTGGTGGTGGAGTCCGGAGCACTCCAAGGACGAAGCCTTCGGTAGACGTGGTCGGAGTTGAGGCTGAAGTGGATGCTGGAGCTGGTGGAACTGAGGCTGTGGCTGGCACAGACGTTGTAGCTCCGGTGTCAGCAACTGGCAGTGCAGACGACCTCGGACCTCGTGGCACCCTGGCAAAAGCATCAGTCGTGGTCCTGCCTCTCCTCTCATTCATGTCCTCCTGGAGCTGCTCCACGGCAGTCTGTATCTCTATCACCTTGATGTCCAAGTCATAGAACCTCTGTTCCATGATCCTCTCTAAGCTTGCCTGGTTTTGAGTCAGGGTGGCAAGTCCTTGCTCAATCCGCAGGGTGGACGCAATTAGGTAACCAAGCTGCTCTTGTTTGGTTTTCAGGAAGTAATCAGATGCCTCCTCTTGAGTAGGCATCCTGGCAGCTTTCTCCTTCTTCGCCTTCTCCTTCTGGGCTTGTGCATGGACAGATGATGGCTCATTCTCAGTCATGACCACTTGGTTATCTTCAAAATCTGGACGGATGGGCAGGTGTTCCTTATCCAAGAGGTATATGCCCGTGCCCATCTTGGAGTTGATGAGCTCCTGAATCTGTGGGGCATATCCACAGCTCCTCTTCTAGTCTGCTGCTGTCCTCTTGATTGTTTCCACTATGAGACTCATGACTTTGAATTTTTGAGGCACGTGACATGAAGCAAATTGATCGCGTGACCTCTGATCATCTTGTGATCTCCAGACTTGGGCAACAGGGTGTGCCTTAGAATCCAGTTGATAGTGGGCAGTCCTGACAGAGGATGGTGCACTAAGCCAAACTTGAACGTGTCAAGTGCTTCATTCGGAATCTCCTTGTACATGTTGGACATAGTGTTGTGGTCCATCTTCTTCTTGGCATAAATGTCCAAGTCATCTGCTTGCTCCTCTGGGGCATTGATCAACTTCGCCCATTCCTCAACAGTTAATTGGTACCTTGTACCCTCTGACATCCAAGTGATCCTGCCATCCGGGTAGAAGTGTGCCATGGAGTAGAATTGTATGATAAGCTCCTCGTTCCACTTTGTGAGCTTCTGCCCAACAAAGTCTGCCACTCCACACGCACTAAAGCTGTCATATACTCTAGGGTAGTGTTCCTCATTTTCCTTCATGTAGGTCCAGTCGACCCATCTCATGTCACATACAATTGGCTTCTTATCAAGCAAAACTGTCTCATAGAAATCCTGCTGCTCCTTGGTATGAAACATGTAGTCCACTGCAGTCCTTCTCCTAGAAGCATACGGATCTGCTTCTCTCCACTTCCTCAGCCCTGAATCTCTCCCGAGCTTCATATCCTCAGCCACAGGATGAGCATCGTTGTGGTCTGAGATCTTGGGCTTGAGCTTCCTAAGGACATGCTCTTCTTCTTCCTCTGCAACTTCAGGCATTGGGGCCTTGTCTTCTCAGTGGCTGGGATGCTTCTTGTGTTTCTCTTTGTCTTTGGCTTTAGAGCTGACTTGGCCTTGGAAGCAGCTCCCCCTGACTTTATGGCATCTCCCATTAGCTTGGGAGCCTTGGGTGCTGGTGCAGCAACCTCTTCTTCTTCCTCCTCATCTTCCATGATGGAGGCCTTCCCAAGCACTCTGGCCACAGTCTTCTTCACTCTTTCTTTCCTCTTTTTGCCCTCAGCAGCAACGGGCTCAATGGAAGCAGGCTTCACAGTTGAAGCTCTAGCCTTTGACATGGGCTGCCTGCCTGCTGGCCTTTTGATTTTCAGGCCTGGCTTTGTGCCTTGAGCTGGCTCAACTCTCTTTGATGTGGCCTCTTCCTCTGCCACATAATCTTCATCTTCAGAATCTGAGGTTCTCTTACTGCCACACGTCAGAGAAAGAAGAGAACCTCAGATTCTGAAGATGAAGACCGAGTGGAACCGAGTGGAACAACTCGGTGGCACCGAGATGCAAAACTGTATACAGTTATTGCAACTCGGTGTGACCGAGTGGTTCAAATCGGTTGCACCGAGATCGAAAACCTAGATCAACTTAATGATCTCGGTAGGACCGAAAGTATGGTATCGGTCAGACCGAGAATCACAAAGAGGTTTTGGAAGTTTAAGTCTATGACGAATCAGGGACTCTGAGCGCTCCTCACACAGAGTGGTTCGAATCTGACTTGATCAAGTTTTGTGATGCACCATGAATAGAGTTTGAGACGAGAAAAGCATAGATAGCTAGAGGAGGTTCTTAGGCATTCTTGTCCATCCACTTGGCAAAAGAAGATAAAGACAAACAATCAAAAAAACAAGTGGATGTCCTCGAATGAGTAAAATATGCAACCAACATGCTCACACAATAAGATGGCAAATGAAATATGTGGCAAAGCATGCACAAACAGTTCTAGCATCTATCAAGCAATTTGCGATGACTAGGTCATCTATGTATGAGTATATTGACTTAGGAGTCAAGTGAGAACACTTGATTATAGGTCATAGTCATCGTTTAAGCTCAAGTGGGGTTACCACTTTTACATAAAGCATTGTTGTATTCACATCTTTAGAGTTGCTTTAGCTCAAGTTTTAGAGTAAAGCTCCCCCTAGATGTGATATCCCCCCTAAGAGGGATGAACTAATCTTGGGTTTTGTCGATGATGACTTCATGTAGATGTTGAAGATGTGGATGCTCAATGTTGATGTAGATCACTTGGAGCTATCCATTTGAGTGAATTGCACTTTCAATACCTACATGGGTTAGTCCCACAAGGAACAAACAAGGATATCCATAGACATAGAGTGATGCACACACAAGATGATGTCCATGAAAACTTTAGGTTACCTTGTCCCTTGTCTTACCAACAAGAGGGTTTGTGACTCCTTGAACTAGTGCATGATGTGGAAGTTGATTGCACTTGTTCTTGCCAAAATGATGAGAGTGCAATATGTTGGCGGAGTCACCCTCAAGAACTCTCTAGTTCTTGTTCTTTTGGATCCACACCATCTTGATGGGAATCCTTGGAGTTGTAGTCGTACTTGATGAAGTGGAACTTGACGTGGTCTTGGGAATCCACTTGACTAAGGTCTTAGGAGCTTCTTCAAATGCATCAATCTCCTCTTGAAGCTTGTCCTTGCCTTTTTGCTTGTAGTCTTGTGGTGGAAGATCATCTTGAGCTTGTGTCCCCTTGAAAGAAGTATCATACTTCTCTTGTTGAGGAACAGACTTTGTCTTGGGGTATTGATCTTCTTCCCATTCAAGTCCATTGGCATTGAACTTTCGTTCAAAACCAACACCTTGATTCTTCCGGTGCATTCCTTGCTTGCGCACAATTTCCTCGAATTGCTTACTCCCGGCAAGTCTTTTATATACTCCTTTCTCTATAATCCCCTTCAATAAGCTATTTTCTTGCTCAAGTGTAACTTGGCTAAGAGAATCATTAGTGGAATCAAGAGAACTACTAGAAGCAACAATATTGGATTTAGCATGATCATTGTTACTACTAGAGGAAGAATCTTTCTTGTTCTTGTTACTAGACTTGACTTGAGGCATGTAAGTGGATAATAGTAAACGCTTGGCAATGTAAGAAGAACTTTTCTTGCGGAAATCATCATTGATTGCTTTTAAGAACTCATGCTCTTGCTCAAGATTGAGCCTTTCAAATTGTAATTTCTCATGAGCTCTTAAAAGTTCTTGATGATCTTCGAAGATAGTTTCATGAGCTAACTTAAGAGTGTTTAGTTCTTTAGTTAGAGCCTCAATCTTCTCCTTATCATTGTCATTCGTTTTAGCATGATTAATTGATGTTTCATCATAGTAATCATCACTAGAGTTGTCAACAAGCAAGTCATCATCACCTAACAAGTCATCTTCATCACTATTAAAATCAACATACTCGGGGTGTGTTACCTTAGGACCTTTGGCCATGAAGCATCTTCCAATTCCTTCATTTGGTGAGTCAAATATGTCGTAGGAGTTGGTTGACACAAGTGCTAGACTGGCAACACCTTCATCTTGAGTATCTTCGGAGTCGGAGTGATAACTTCTCTCGGAGTGGCTGTCGGAGTCGGAGCCGGATACCCATTCACCAACATGAGCTTGATGTCTTCGTTTTGTATAGCTCCTTGATGATTTTTCCTTTCTTTCCGAATCCTTGCTTCTCCGTGAGTATCTCCGTTCATAACGATCATCTCTACTCCTTCTCTCTCTTGGTGGTGATTCTTTGCTTCTTCTTTTTGGAGAATCTTCTCTTCTCTTGTAGGGAGCCGTACACTCATTGGAATAGTGTCCGGGTCTTCCACAATTATAGCAGTTTCGCTCTCGACTAGAAGATCTTTTGTCATTGTATGACCTTGACTTGAAGCTTCTATCTTTGCTTCTACTCTTGTAGAACTTGTTGAAGTTCTTCACCATTAAGCTCAATTCTTCATTGAAGGTTTGTTTCTCACTTGATGATGTGGGGACTTCACATGAGGCTTTGTAGGCACCACTTGATTTGTTGTGAAGTTCCTCTTTATCCTTGAGTGACATCTCATGAGCAACAATCCTTCCAATCACTTCCGTTGGCTTGAGATCTTTGCAATTGGGCATCATTTGAATCAATGTGCACACGGTATCATATTTCCCATCCAAGGCTCTTAGGATCTTCTTGATGATGAATCTATCGGTCATCTCTTCACTTCCTAACCCGGCAATCTCATTTGTGATGAGAGCAAGCCTAGAGTACATTTCAGCGACACTGTCGGTGTACTAGAGTAGGGGTACCCTAGTACCCCGAACTTGTGCACGGGCAGTCGCAGCATCCCGCGGCAAGGCTTGCCGGGTGACCGCCAAGGTCCTCCATGGTTCCTTTGGAGCCATTCAAGAACAAAGTATCCAAGCCAAGGAGACAAGACTCTAGGAGCTTGCCGGGAAGGCCAACCAAGGCATCTCTAGGAACTTGCCGCGACGCGCCACGCGTCCCGGCAAGGCCCGGTGAGCGACAAGCTCCCGGAAGCGACAAGACAACAACCGCGGCAAGGCGCTTGCCGCGGCAAGCCACCGCTCTGTACCCGTGCTCCAGCTCATCCACCAACGTGTCGCTCTGGGACCCTTCCAGGCATACGTGGCAGGAGGCTGTGCAGCCAGCGGTGTGCGGTGGCAAGCGGCACTGACAAGATTGCCATCGTGGCGAGCGGTGGCGTCCCTGACGGTCCCTTTTGCACTATTTGGGCAACAAAGACGGGCATTTAATGCCCTTGTCCATTGTAGCAGGTAGCTGTACCAACCGCAACACCTTTTCCATTTTTACCCTTGTCTACGTTGCCACCTGTCGGTGACCCCTTGAGCATATAAAAGGAGGCCCATGCGCAACGTAGGGGAAAAAAGGAACACTCATGCTCAGTCTCGTTAGCTGCTGGTGTGTACTGTAGCACTTAGCGCTCCCGAGCAAGAACTCAATACAAACCACAAGGCAGGAGTAGGGTTTTACGCATCCGTGCGGCCCGAACCTGGGTAAATTGCTCGTGTGTTTCGCCTCGATCTGCTCTTCGTGCGATCTCCGCCCCCCTGCCGAACCGAAAGGGGCTCGGTCCGCCGGTCCCATAGGTGCTCGTGGATTAGTTTCCCCGACATCTTTGGCGCGCCAGGTAGGGGGAGCGTTGAGGTTGTGTGAACCTGATCCGGCGTTCACGTGAGCTAAATCTTCATCGTCTTCATCAACATGCCGCCAAAGAAGAAGGCTTCGGAGGCGGCTGCTCCGTCTGCGCAGAACCCACCACCGCCGGAGCAAACGGCTGGTGGGGTAGACGCCGGCGGATGAACGGGCGTCGACGAGGGAGCTCACAGTGCTGCCAGGCCAAGGACAAGGCTGCGCTGCCCATCGGCGATGCAGTCGGCTCCCACAACGACCGGGCGCACTCCAAGACCTCGGCGTCCGTACATGCACCGCGCCCATCCCAGGAGGCGCGGGACCGGCAGCGTCATGGTACTCACGGTACCATACGCTCGCTGGACCAAGATCGAGCTGGTGGATCTCGGAGTGCTCAAGACCAGCATGCACGCCAACATGCTGGCACGAGCGGGGCACGGTCGCCTGGACGGGATACTGCTCCTTTTAACATAGTTATAAGTCCGAGCATATCCCACTCCTCACACCGTTCGCCGCCGCCACCCGCCACTTCAGCAGAAGCTTTGGCGCGAGCTCAACTGCTCCTAGACTACCCTCCAGTGGCAGACAAGATCGACGACAGGAGGGCCACCATTCAGAGTCTCATCGGCTTCGCCAACGGCGACACTCCACGGCAGCCGAGTACATCGCAGCCGCGACAAGTCAGCCAGGCACGAGCCGGTGGCGACAAGACCGGTGGGGGTGCAACCACCGTGCACTCTCCGCCCCGAAGGCCAAGATCGCCGACTCGCCGGATCCACCTTGACAACGACTCCACCGCGTCATCAGATCCACGAGTTCGTCGCGATCAGCGCCAAGTTCTTCACGAGCGACAGCAAGAAGATGGTCGTACTCGCATCGAGCGCCGAAGAGAAGAGCGGCATCAATCAGACCAGCGCGCTGGGCCCTCTGTCGACATGCATGCGCCAGGGGAACCAGGCGACTTGCCGTACGCGGTAGGTTGCCTTGCGTTTACTCGTGAGCTGCGGCAAGTCCAGTGGCCCAGCAAGAAGAATTTCAAGCCAGACGTACCAGAGAAGTACGATGGCAAGTCGCATCCGCCGGAGTTCCTCAGCATCTACACCATCGCGGTGCAAGCTGCCGGGGGGCAGGATGACAAGATCCTTGCCAACTACTTCCCGCTGGTGCTCAAGCCCAACGTCAGGTCCTGGCTCATGCATTTGCCGGACAACTCCATATCCTCCTGGCAGACCTATGCCATCAGTTTGTCGGCGCCTTTACAGGCGGCCACAAACCTCATGGCCAAGAGAGTGACCTTCACCTGCTCGCCTAGAAGGAAGGGGAGCCCCTGCGCAAGTATATTCAGAGATTCAGCCGTGTACAGCACAACATCCCAGATGTCCACCCTGCCGCGGTCATCAGCGCATTCCATCAGAACGTGCGTAACCGCAGGATGCGGGAGGAGATGGCGATGTGCAAGATTAGAGATGTCAGTGAGCTGTATGCCCTGGCTGACAAGTGTGCATGTGCTGAGGAAGGGAGGAAACTCCCCGGATAGAATACAGGAGCAGGAGGATCTGACAGTGAGGATGCTGCCCCGGCAAAGAAAAACCGGCGGCGGAACAACAGGAAGAAGAAAGGCAAAGATGTGCTAGTCATTGAGCAGTCCGGCAATGAAGGTGGCGCCAAGAAAGCCAAAGCTGGTAGCTCCGGCAAGGAGATTGCCGCATGCACCAACTGCCAGGCCGTGGCGGTCGCCGACAAGCAGGACGGCACCGACAAGCAGTACTGCAAGATCCACCGCACCAAGGGCCATGACCTCCAGAGCTGCAAGAAGGTCGAGCAGCTTGTCCAGCAGCAAAAGGCTGAATACGAGCGACGCGACAAGGAGAGAGCCCAAGGAGGCGCTGGAGAATCTGGCAAGAAGCACGCCGGCCAGGGAGGACGCCGCGGCAAGGCCAAGCAGCGGCAAGGAGACAGACCTCCCCGCGGCCGCGACAAGGATGAAGACGACGACGACGAAGAAGACATGGATCATGTCGAGACCAGTGAGCAGGAGTTCCAGAAAGCCACAGAGGTCTTGTGCATTGACGGCGGTGCTTCTTTGCATACTTCACACCGCCAACTCAAGCAGTGGGTGCGGGAAGTCAATGCGGCGGAACCACCTGTCGAGTCACGCAAGCTTTTGAAATGGTCCAGCACGCCTATCATCTTTGATATTGAGGACCACCCTGATCGCACAACTGCGGTCGGGTGCTTGCCGATGTTGGTTTCACCAACTATCCGCAACCTTAAGGTCACTAAGATGCTAGTTGACGGCGGGGCCGGCTTGAACCTGATCTCCTCCACTGTACTCCAGAAACTCCAGATCCCTGACAGCGAGCTTGAAGAGACCGGCACATTCCAAGGAATCAACCCGGGAAGGAGCAAGCCGAAGGGGAAGGTCACGTTGCCAGTAACATTTGGCAGCGAGTTGAACTTCAGGACTGAGAAGGTCACTTTTGACGTTGCCGATTTTCCATTGCCTTACAATGGGATACTCGGCCGTCCAGCACTCGCCAAATTCATGGCAGCCTCTCACTACGCATACAACATGCTAAAGATGCCAGGCCCGATAAGCGTCATCTCTGTCCCTGGCGACAAGAAGGATGCTCTTATATGCACCGACAAGATCTACCGGGAAGCGGCAGCCGCAACAGATCGCAAGTCACCTGCCGTTGAAGCTCCCAGGGGGAAGAAGAAGACCAAGTCCGGCAAGAGTTCTGATGCCCACTCCGGCAAGCGCACCTCTTTGGAGTGCTGTGCTATCGTCGAGGACGCACCATCGAGCTCCACCGGCAAGTGTAAGAAGGCAATGGCGGCTCCACCAGAGACCAGGAAGGTGTCCGCCAAGGAGGACGGCACTGGTGGTACCTTCACCATCAGTGCCACTCTTGACCCTAAATAGGAAAGCGCGCTCATTGCTTTCCTGCGGGCGAACGTCGACGTGTTTGCATGGCAACCGTCTGACATCCCCGATGTTCCCAGGAAAGTAGTTGAGCACCATCTTGCCGTTTGTCCTCATGCGCGGCCCGTCAAGCAGAAGGTCAGGAAGCAAGCAGTGGAGCGCCAAGAATTCATCGCAGAAGAGATCAAGAAATTGGAAGCAGCAGGCCTTGTCAGAGGAGTGCTCCATCCTAAGCGGTTGGCCTATCCTGTAGTTGTGCGCAAGGCAAACGGGAAATGGAGGCTTTGCATCGACTTTACCGATGTTAATAAAGCTTCTCCCAAACACCCATTTCCCTTGCCGCGCATTGACCAGATTGTTGACTCCACGGCCGGATGTGACTTGCTTTCATTTCTTGACGCATACTTAGGATACCATCAAATCTTCATGGCAGAAGAGGATGAGGAAAAGGCCGCATTCATCACTCCATGTGGCACGTACTGTTCCATACGGATGCCTTTCGGTTTAAAGAATGCTGGTTCAACATTTGCAAGGGTAGTCCATGTCGCTCTTGAGCCACAAATGCACAGAAATGTGGAAGCCTACATGGATGACATAGTGGTCAAGAGCAAGGACAAGGCAACTCTGATTCGAGATTTAGACGAGACCTTTGCAAATCATCGCAAGATAAACCTCAAGCTCAACCCCGAGAACTATATGTTTGGAGTCCCCTCCGGCAAGCTTCTCGGGTTCTTCGTGTCTCAGCGGGGAATTGAAGCCAATCCCGACAAGATCAAGGCCATTGAGCAGATTGAAGCACCAAAGCGCGTCAAGGATGTACGAAGACTTGCCGGTTGCGTGGCTGCTCTCAGCAGGTTTATCTCTAGGTCTGCTAAGCGCACCCTGCCGTTTTTCAAAATATTGAAAAAGGCAGGTCCAATGAAATGGACTCCGGAAGCGGAGGCTGCGCTGCAAGACTTGAAGAGGTACCTGTCCTCCACTCCAACACTTGTCGCACCTAAGCCATAAGAGAAGTTGCTGCTGTATATAGCGGCAACCAATCAAGTGGTTAGTGAGGCATTAGTAGCGGAGAGGGAGGCAGATGACGAGCCAGTAACCACGGCAGGCGCATCCAGCGACGAGCAGGGGGCTTCCCCGACAAGCTCTGGTCCCGACAAAGATGGATCTGCGCAGGTGTGCGAGGAGATACAGAAGAGAATGGTACAGCGCCCAGTTTACTTTGTTAGTTCCCTTCTGCATGGGGCTAGGTCAAGGTACTCTGGTGTGCAGAAATTGCTTTTCGGCCTTCTCATGGCCTCGAGAAAGCTGCGCCATTACTTCCAAGCACATGAGATCACAGTTGTCACTCGTTTTCCGCTGAAGAGGATACTACAGAATCCAGAAGCAACAGGCAGGATTGTCGAGTGGGAACTAGAACTGTCAAGCTTTGGCCTCAAGTTTGAGAGTACTTCAACTATCCAAAGCAGAGCATTGGCAGAATTCATAGCAGAGTGGACGCCAACACCAGATGAAGAAATACTAGAAACGAGCATCCCCGTCAAGGAAGCAAGCAAAGAGTGGCTGATGTACTTTGATGGTGCCTTCTCGCTGCACGGCGCCGGCGCTGGCATGCTGCTTGTCGCACCCACCGGAGAGCACCTCAAGTATGTAGTCCAGATGCACTTTCCCAAGGAGCAAGCAACAAATAATACTGCAGAGTATGAAGGCTTGCTTGCCGGCCTCAGGATCGCGACAGACCTTGGGATCAAGAAGCACATTGTCAGGGGTGACTCACAGCTTGTCGCCCGCCAAGTGAACAAGAGTTATCAGAGTCCGTTGATGGAAGCCTACATTGACGAAGTGAGAAAGCTAGAAGAGCGCTTTGATGGCCTACAGATGGAGCATGTTCCAAGAGCTCAGAACGACATTGCCGATGGCCTGTCAAAGTGCGCCGCACTTAAATTACCTGTGGAACCAGGCATCTTTGTGTTCAAGCTAACTCAACCGTCCGTAACGCCATCAACTGGACAGAGCAAGAAGAGGAAGTTGATTTCTGGTGACTATTTTCCGGCAGAGCTTCCCGAAGCCGCCGCCAAGAAGGTCCCCAAGATCAACACCAAGAGTGCTGAGGAGCAGTCTGCTCCGGCAAGCCCTAGGGTTTGTTCCGTTGAAGCAGAGGCTCCCGACAAGTTTTGCTCCGGCAAGCTTGCCGGGGAACGTCAAGCTCCGGCTGAGCCGCAGGTTCTCGCCGTAGAAGCGGATGTTCCCGCAGCAGCAGATATGCCTTTAGTCCTTGTTGTCAAGCCACAAGCTCCAGCATGGGCACAGCAGATTGTCCGTTTCCTTCAAACAGGAGAACTTCCCGAAGAGCAAGAAGAAGCGGAAAGAGTAGCCCGGTAGTCAAGTATGTACCAGTTTGTCGACAACACACTGTACAGAAGAAGACTCAACGGTGTGAAATTGAAGTGTATTCACCGAGAAGATGGACAAGAGCTGTTGGAAGAGATACATGGAGGCATATGTCGTCACCACATTGGCGCAAGAGCACTTGCCGGCAAAGCATTCAGGCAAGGTTTCTTTTGGCCGACAGCTCTCCAGGATGCAACTGCACAAGTAACCAAGTGTGAAGCATGCCAGTTCCATTCCAAGCAGATACACCAGCCAGCTCAAGCTCTCCAGACGATCCCTTTATCCTGGCCATTTTTGGTCTGGGGGCTCGACATCCTCGGCCCCTGTCCCCGAGCAGTCGGGGGCTTTGAGTACTTGTATGTTGCAATCGACAAGTTCACAAAGTGGCCAGAAGTGGAAGCAGTGAGGAAGGTGACAGCACAGTCAGTAGTCTAGTTCTTCAGGTCAATTGTTTGCCGCTTCGGGATCCCTAACAGGATAATCACCGACAACGGCACGCCTTCACGAGCCGCACCTTCATGCAGTACGTCCAAGATCTTGGCGCCAAGGTCTGCTTCGCTTCTGTTGCTCACCCGAGAAGCAACGGTCAAGCGGAGAGGGCAAATGCTGAAGTGCTGCATGGGCTCAAGACTAGGACTTTCGACAAGCTACACAAGTGCGGAAGAAACTGGATTGAGGAGCTGCCGGTGGTTCTTTGGTCGATCAGGACGACGCCAAATCGAGCCACTGGCCAGACACCTTTCGCTCTAGTCTATGGAGCAGAGGCAGTTCTCCCCACGGAACTCGTATACGGGTCACCTCGAGTGCTCGCTTATGATGAGCTTGAGCAAGAGCAGCTGCGACAAGATGACGCGCTGCTCCTTGAGGAGGACCGTCTTCAGGCTGCTGTACGAGCTGCTCGCTACCAGCAAGCTTTGCGCCGCTACCATAGCCGCAAAGTTAACACCAGAAGTCTCGAGGAAGGCGACCTTGTTCTTCGGCGTGTTCAGTCCGCCAAGAATTCCAGCAAGTTGACGCCAAAGTGGGAAGGCCCTTACCGGGTGAAACGAGTCACTAGGCCTGGCGCTGTCCGCCTTGAGACCGAAGATGGGATTCCGGTGAGCAACTCCTGGAATATTGAGCATCTTCATAAGTTTTACCCGTAAGGCGCGGTCGCCGGAACCCGTTCCGGCAACCACCTTTTGTACAAGTCTTGCCGCTGTTGCATGTAATCCTTTGTACAAAGCCGGGCGCAGACCCCGTGCATAAAGCTCATGCGCTCCGCACATCTTGTCAATTTCATGCTTTCTATTTTTTGCATGTGTTACCTGACACTTTTGTGCAGCACTTACCCCCGGTAACAACAATGAGCCATAAGGCTCCATATCTTTAATTTTTCTCCTCTTTCTTTTTTCTCAAAGAAAGGAAGGTTCCCTCGCCCACAAGTTTGCCGAGGGGAAAGGAGAAGATAATAGTATGGACCAGGCGTCGTTCAAGGAAGTTTCGCCTTACTGGGAAGCAAACGACAGAAAAGCTAAGTTGCCAAAGTTTGAGCAATCAGATTTTTTTAAATTTTTAAGTTATCTTCCTTGAACGACCGTACTTTGTATGGAAAACCTGTGCACGGAGGAACCAACTCGTAGCTAGTTGCGCCCTTACTTTGTTTCAAGTCCGCTCAACAACTTAAGTGAGCTGCGACTAGTTGCGACAAGGTTTCTTGTCGGTAGCGGCACCGCCAGCAGGCTGCTGACGTCCCGCACTCAGCGCTCGCGGCTAACGTGCCTGCGCCGGCAAGTTCCCTAAAAGCGTAGGGCAAAAACATACAAAGGAAGGAATCAAGTAAAGGAAATAACATTGCAATCATTACCCGTAATAGAGTTATATTACAAAGTAGCTTGTCGCGGCTCTAACAGACTGTTCTCATAACACGACCAGCAGCGACAAGAAAAGAAGAAAACGGGCGGCCTAGTCTACGCGATCGCCCTCAACCCTCTTGATCCCGCTCACCTTGTCCACAATGGGTGCGACAAGGGTCTTGAGGACGTTGGTGAGGTTGAGGCCCGGGTTGCGGAAGGCCACCTTCACCAACACCTTTTGAAGAGCTCCCGCGCAGATCTTGCGCGACTCGTCGGCCAGCTGCTTTGGGATCCTCTCCCAGAGTCGTTGGAGGGCCGTCGCCACGCCTTTGAAGAACAAGGTGAGCTTGGCGCTGGGATGGAGGTTCTCGTTGGAGGGATACCCGAGATCCTCCATCCCCAGCTGCGCCAGCTCCCTGTCAATGTCTGCGGCAACATTCACAAGACCCTCCGTCCAGTGCGCCACATTCTCCCTGAAGGTGTTCTGGGCGGCAGCAGCACTCGCCAGCAGCACCTTGCCGGCCTTGATCTCCTCCTTCAAGGCCGCCTCCTACTCCCTAGCGCCGTCCGGCGTCTTGGTCAAAGTGGTCAGCTTCAACTCAAGATCTGCGTTGGAGTCCTTGGCGGCGCTAAGCTCCTTGCCCTTCTCGGCGAAACGAGCCTGCAGCTCTGAGTGGCTGTGGGCGTCCTTCTCTCGCTCACGTTTGAGCACGGCAAGCTCTTCGCCGCTCGCCTTGAGATCGGCCTCCAGCTGCGTCACCTTCGTCTCCAGGTCTTTCTTGGCGGCCTCGGCAGCTGCGGCAGCATCCTCTGCTTTCTTAAGGGCTCTGCCGAATGTTTGCTCGCGCGCGGCAAGCTTCTCCTCGTGGCAGTCAAGGTTGACCTTCCGCTGCGCCAGCTCGCCCTCCCGCGCAGACAGCTTTTCAGCGGCAAGCCGATGTTGCTCTTCGACTTCAGCCCTCTCGAGGAGGAAGGCCTTCTGCTCCTCGGCAATCTGCGCTCGCTCCTCTGCCAGAGATCGGAGAGCTTCCTGGTTGAGACCCCGGAGCTCCTCCGCCCGCTTTTCAATGTCCACTCCCGCTTTCGCGATAAGCGCCTCGCGGGATTCCAGCTTGGCTTGCCGGGCGCGGTAGAGCGACACCAGCTTCCGCAGCAGCCGCTCCTCCTTGGGCTTGCTGCTGCTGCTGCTCGGCGCGTCAACCAGCGCCAGCCCAGCGGAGGCGAGCACCTCTCCGTCAAAGCTCTCTCCTTCGACCGGCGCCCTGGAGCTTGACACCCAGGGGAGGTTGATGAAGACGCCATCGCCGGCCTTCAAGTAGACGCCTGGCTGGGGCTCTTCGGAGCCTGACGCTGCGGCAGCGGCGGAGGGATCGGCGGTCGGTGTAGCGCCTGGCACTCCTGCGGCCTTAGGGCCGTCAGTGCGATCGCCAGACCCCCCCGCCTGCTTCTGCGGTGGCAGCTTTGGCGGCTTCTGCGCCGGCAGGATCGTCAGCGCCGGCTGCTTCTTCGGTGGCAGCGGCGTCGTCGGCGGCAACCTCGGTCTCCATCGGCTCCGTAGCAGATGGGCCTGACGGCCGGAAAAGGGTAGAAGAGTCAAGCAAATATCCAAAGAAGATCAAAAGAAGAAGAACCCAAGGGAAGTTTTGAAGCAAGAAGATTACCTGTACCGGGTTCTGCAGTCGTGGTCTCCGCCGTCGGGGAGCCGCTGGTGCTGTCCCTCGCCGGAGAACCCTCCCTTGCCGGAGACTTCTCCCTTGCCAGAGAACTCTCCCTTGCCGGAGACTTCTCCCTTGCCGGAGAACTCTCCCTTGGCGGAGACCTCTCCCTTGCCGGAGGACTCTCCCTTGGCATTTCGGGGGCGGCCTCCGGGCGCTCCTGGTGGGGCTGCTCTGCTCCTACACAAACCAACAGTCAGATGTCAGCAAAGAAAGAGTATCCATGCGCACCTAACAGCGGAAAGCAAACCATATGCTTACGCTGGGGGCTGCTCTGGAGAACAGTTGCCGGGTCCGGCAAGGTTGTCTCGGACGCACCCCCTGCTGTCACGGTGGGTTCGTCCTCGATGATAATCACCGAGGCCTTGGCTCTCTTCGCTGCTCTCTGGGCCAGAGTCCTAAAAAGGAATAAGTTCAGAGTAAAGCAAGTGAGATACAAGACAAAACATCAAGAATTGAAGAACTACAAGTACAACAAGAGAATCTTACTCTTCTTCTTCTTCCTCGTCGGAGCTGAACGCGGAGAAGTCGAAGTCCGGCTCACGTCTGGCGCGAGAAGGCGGAGGAGTAGGTTCCCTTGGCCGCTTGGCGGAAACAGTGGCGGTGGTCTGAGACGAACCCGCTCCGGCTGCCGCCGCGGTGTGAGAAGCAGCAGGAGCAGGAGCAGTGGTCCGGGTGTACCCCGCTCCAGTTGCCGCGGCAGCGTGAGGTGCTCCCGCGGCAACAGTGCTTGCCGCGGTGGAGTGTGTCGTGTGGCGCGGCGACTGTCGACTCGCCCGCCGCCTCGCTACGTCCCGGGCCTTGCGGAGACGCCTTCTTGGTGTAGCTGGGGGCTCTGCTTGCGGCGAGCTGTCTGATGATGAGGAGGAAGAGGAGTTGATCTCCAACGAGCCGCTCGTATCCTCGGCGGGCTCGCTCGACTCGACGTCACACCCGGCAAGCTCTTTCTTGCCGGCAAGCTCCTCTCGCTCGGCACGGCTTGCCGCCTCTGCTGCCTCTGCCTCCTCCACGGTGAATCCAAACTCGCTCGCAGCTGCGGCTGCCGCCGCCTCTTCCAGCCTGGTGGCGATGCGTTTCAACTCCACATCGATGGTGTCGCAAGCGAGGCCTTTCTTTTCGTCGGGGCGGACCGGCACTTCTACCAAGCCGTCAAAGAACTCCTGCACGACGTCGTCTACAGGTTCTTGCCAAGTTGGGACAATTCCATGCGAATCGCATAGCGGCATCATTGCCCGGATGCGGTCGAGCGCGGAGTTGTTGCACAGCGGAACGACACCCTGCGGCAACCTGAACACTTCGGGATGTTCAGGGTCATACTTGAACAGCTCCTGGAGCATCGCGTTGAGCTCCAGGACAGTGAAGTTGTAGTTGAGGCCTGGACGCAGCCTCATGATATCCGCCGCATTCTTGAATTCCCGGGCGGGTCTACTCTGTTCCTACAGGGGGGCGATGCGGCGGCGAAGAAAATCTGCGCCAACCGCGCCTACAGTAAGCCCGGCAAGCCTGAGGCGTTGGATCCGGGTGACGGCAATCTTCAGCCTATCGTCTTTCGGGGCCACCTTGCTCCAATCGCTGCCGCGTGCTGCTCGGGCTTGGCGCCGGGCGGTAAACGACTACGGGTTCTCCTCGACAATCCAGCACCAGTCTGCTCTCCATTCCTCCCACTTGCCGCGGAGCTCTCCCTCCAGATAAGTGTCCTTCTTGCCGGCCCTCGAGATCCAGGCGATTCCGCCGGATAAAGGCTCTCCTCTCTCTACTCGGGGCATAAAGAAGTGGCGAAAAAGGGCTACATTTGGATAGACTCCGACAAAGTTTTCATAGAGATGTGCGAAAACTGCCATGGTCAGAACGGCATTGGGGGTGAAGTCAAGGAGGCAGAACCCGTAGGTGTTCATAATATCGCAGAAAAACTCAGAGAAAGGGGAGCAGAGCCCGCAGTAGAAGAACACGGCGAAGAAGGGATATCCGTTTGGAGCCATTTTCCAAGCAGCGGCTGGAAGTACCTTCATGCCCGGATATGCTCGCATCTCCATCGACCAGAAGAGGTAGTAATACTCCCTCAGATCCCTTGCGGCGAGCTTGGGGGGGATGATTGCCCGCTCCTTTCGCAGCGCCGCAAGCCGCTGCGCCTCGGTCGACTTCACAACCTTCCCCTTGTCGGCTTTCGGAGCCATGGCGGAAGTGGTGGAGGAGGTCGACGGCGTTGGTCGTGCTGGTGGCGATGGGGGGCAGGGCGCTGCTCTCTTTCAGCTTTGGGAAGACGGGGAAATGGCGGCGGTTTCCGAGATTGGAATGGCAACCGGCGAATGGACGCACTACCCCTGTTTCCCCTACTTATAAAGAGGGAGGGAGCGGAAGTTCCGCCTTTCCGAATAAAGAAACCACCAACGACCTCTCCCATGATGCCGCATTCAACGCATGCCGTTCGGGGAGGGCGCGGTGGATAGGGGAGAGATACGGCGTAACCCAGGCCGCGCGTGCCCATGCCCTGTTTTGGGCCTGGCCCAACAGCGCTCGGCACCGTGTATGGCCCAGGCCCGGGGGCTCCTGTCGGTGTACTAGAGTAGGGGTACCCTAGTATCCCGAACTTGTGCAGGGGCAGTCGCAGCATCCCGCGGCAAGGCTTGCCGGGTGACCGCCAAGGTCCTCCGTGGTTCGTTTGGAGCCATTCAAGAACAAAGTATCCAAGCGAAGGAGACAAGACCCCGGCAAGAGGAGGTTGCCGGGAAGGCCAACCAAGGCATCTCTAGGAACTTGCCGCGACGCGCCACGCGTCCCGGCAAGGCCCGGTGAGCGACAAGCTCCCGGACGCAACAAGACAACAACCGCGGCAAGGCGCTTGCCGCGGCAAGCCACCGCTCTGTACCCGCGCTCCAGCTCATCCACCAACATGTCGCTCTGGGACCCTTCCAGGCGTACGTGGCGGGAGGCTGTGCAACCAGCGATGCGCGGTGGCAAGCGGTGCTGACAAGATTGCCATCGTGGCGAGCGGTGGCGTCCCTGACAGTCCCTTTTGCACTATTTGGGCGACACAGACGGGCATTTAATGCCCTTGTCCCCTGCCGTCAGGGTTAGGTATGATACACTATAGCAGGTAGCTGTACCAACCGCAACACCTTTTCCATTTTTACCCTTGTCTACGTTGCCACCTGTCGGTGACCCCTTGAGCATATAAAAGGAGGCCCATGCGCAACGTAGGGGAAAAAAGGAACACTCACGCTCGGTCTCGTTAGCTGCTGGTGTGTACTATAGCACTTAGCGCTCCCGAGCAAGAACTCAATACAAACCACAAGGCAGGAGTAGGGTTTTATGCATCCGTGCGGCCCGAACCTGGGTAAACTGCTCGTGTGTTTCTCCTCGATCTGCTCTTCATGCGATCTCTGCCCCCTGGCGAACCGAAAGGGGCTCGGTCCGCCGGTCCCATAGGTGCTCGTGGATTAGTTTCCCCGACATGGTTCTATTTGATTAGGCACCTGAATTGGCACCTGAATCGGACTGAACCGACTGTTTTCACCATCCTTCATCTTGAACTTGTCAAGTTGACTTTGGAGCACATCCAACTTGGATTCCTTGACGGAGTCGGTACCTTCGTGCATATCAATCAAAGTGTCCCAAATTTCCTTTGCATTCTCAAGGCGGCTGATTTTGTTGAATTCTTCGGGGCACAATCCGTTGAAGAGAATATCACAAGCTTGAGCATTGTATTGCAACATCTTCAACTCATCCGCGGTAGCTTCACGGTTTGGTTCCCTCCCATCAAAGAACCCACCTTGCAAGCCAACACAAACAATAGCCCATACGGCGGGGTTATGTCCAAGAATATGCATTTTCATTTTATGCTTCCAACTAGCAAAATTAGTACCATCAAAGTAAGGACCTCTACGGTGATAATTTCCCTCGCTAGACGCCATACTCTCCTAGGTTGTGAAACCAAGGCTATGACCACCAAAAGCTATGGAGATCAAGGCAAATGGAGACCAAAGCTCTGATACCACTTGTAGGATCAAAAGTATGTCTAGAGGGGGGTGATTAGACTACTTGACCAAATAAAAACTTAACCTTTTCCCAATTTTAGTTCTTGACAGTTTTTAGCTATCTTAGGACAAGTCAAGCAATCATTACACAATTCAAGCAAGCATGCAAAGAGTATATTGGCAGCGGAAAGTAAAGCATGCAACTTGCAAGAATATAAAGGGAAGGGTTTGGAGAATTCAAACGCTATTGGAGACACGGATGTTTTTCCCGTGGTTCGGATAGGTGGTGCTATCCTACATCCACGTTGATGGAGACTTCAACCCACGAAGGGTAACGGTTGCGCGAGTCCATGGAGGGCTCCACCCACGAAGGGTCCACGAAGAAGCAACCTTGTCTATCCCACCATGGCCATCACCCACGAAGGACTTGCCTCACTAGCGGTAGATCTTCACGAAGTAGGCGATCTCCTTGCCGTTACAAACTCCTTGGTTCAACTCCACAATCTTGTCAGAGACTCCCAAGTGACACCTAGCCAATCTAGGAGACACCACTCTCCAAGAAGTAACAAATGGTGTGTTGATGCTGAACTCCTTGCTCTTGTGCTTCAAATGATAGTCTCCCCAACACTCAACTCTCTCTCATAGGATTTGGATCTGGTGGAAAGAAGATTTGAGTGGAAAGCAACTTGGGGAAGGCTAGAGATCAAGATTCATATGGTTTGAATGGAATATCTTGGTCTCAACACATGAGTAGGTGGTTCTCTCTCAGAACATATGAGTTGGAATGGTGTATGTGTTCTGATGGCTCTCTCCACGAGTGAAGAGGAGGTGGAGGGGTATTTATAGCCTCCACACAAAATCCAACCGTTACACACAATTTATCAATCTCGGTGGGACCGAATCAGAAAACTCGGTCGGACCGAAATAATAAACCTAGTGACCGTTAGGAATTTTGGTGGGACTGACATGCAACTCGGTAGGACCGATTCGGTTAGGGTTTGGGCATAACGTAATCTCGGTGAGACCGATTGCACAAACTCAGTGAGACCAAGTTTGGCAATAAGCTAACCAGAGATTTGGTCGTGTAAACTCGGTGGGACCGACTCGCTCTTTCGGTGAGACCGAAAAGTTACAAGAAGGAAACATAGAGTTTGCATTGCATTCTCGGTGGGACCGATTCGCTGTTTCGGTGAGACCGAAAAGTTACGAAAGGGAAACAGAGAGTTTGCAAGCCCATCTCGGTGAGACTGAGATCCTTATCAGTAGGACCGAATTGCTAGGGTTTGGCAGTGGCAAATGACAAGTGAAACTCGGTGGCGCCGGAATGAAAGAATCGGTATGACCGAGTTTGGCTTAGGGTTTAGGTCATTTGTGGATATGGGAAAGTAGCTGAGGATTTTGGAGCATATCATTAAGCACATAAAGCAAGAGGCTCATTAAGCAACAACTCATCCCTCCTTGATAGTATTGGCTTTTCCTAAAGACTCAATGTGATCTTGGATCACTAAAATATAAAATGAAGAGTCTTGAACTTTTGAGCTTGAGCCAATTCTTTGTCCTTAGCATTTTGAGGGTTCCACTTTCACATCCATGCCATGCCAATCATTGAGCTTTCCTGAAATAATCATCTTGAAATAGCATTAGCTCAATGAGCTATATGTTGTTATGAATTACCAAAACAACCTAGGGATAGTTGCACTTTCACGGGGCTTATAAACAGGTGCTAGGTCCCCTCAACTAGCGAGGTGGGACTAAACATCCACTGCGCCCCTCGTTTGGCAGAGCACCACCTTTAGTCCCAACCGCGACTAAAGGCCCCCCTTTAGTCCCGGTTGGAGCCACCAACCGTGACTATCTTTAGTCACGGTTGGTGGCTCCAACTGTTACTAAAGTTCTCCGCATATATATACTCACACTTCAAAATTTTCAGTTTCTCTACTTTCTTCGACCTCTTCGACATCGTCGCGCCGCCACCGTCTCACCTCCCCGACGCCGGAGCTCGTCGCCGCCCCCGACGCCGGCCGACCACGCCTCCTTGCGCCGATCCCCGATGCCACCAGCGCCTGCTCCTCCCCAAGCATGGCCCGCCGCCCGCGCCCGCTCCTCTGGCCCCGAGCTCCTCGTCGCGCCCCCGACTCGCCTCGCCGTCGCCCCGCTGTGAGCTCCCCCCACTCCCTCGCCCCTTGTGCCTCCATGGCCGCCCCTACCCGAGCCCCCCCCCCCCACACACATATATGCATGAACACACACAAAGACACACACACACACACATTTTCGTAAGTTAGATGATTTATATATATATATATATATAAATATATATATATTTGTATGTTTTAGTATATATGTATAACAATTTTGACATTTTTTCACTAGATGATTAGATGTATAGAAAAAAGTCAAGGAATTTTGACATTTGAGGAATTCTTACATTTTGATTCAATATGCATAGAAATTAGTATATATATATATATATATATATATATATATATATATATATATATGTGTGTGTGTGTGTGTGTGTGTGTGTGTGTGTGTATGAATACAATGTATCGAAAAAAGTTGATGAATTTTGACATTTGATCCAATGTATAGAAATTAGTATTTGCAAAAGTTGCATATTTTAATGTTGTATTTGCAAAAGTTTGTTAATTATTTGCAATTAATTAGTATATGTATGTATACAATAGATTCTCTTAGTCCTTTAATAAGGGATTTATCAAGAATGCCCAATTATGGATGTGCACAAGTTGATCCAATTTTTTCTGATCTCATCTACGTACCCTTCTATATGTCATGTTGTCTTGTGTCAAAGTATTGAAAAAATCCATGGCTTCATCATTAGCCGGAAGTAACAGGCGCATGATGGTATGAAGCTCTCCAAAGTTGTTTGGGAATGGAGTTCCTGATAGGATAATTCACTTTTTGGTATGAAGTTTCAGCAAAGGCCTTCCAAATAGCGATATTCGGAAGGCTCTTGCTGAACTTCATACCAAAAAGTTAATTATCCTATCTGAGACTCCGTTTCAAAACAACTTTGACACTAGACAACGTGACATATAGAAGGGTAGATGAGATCAGGAAAAATCTGGACCAGTTTCTGCACATCTAGAATGGCGCCATTTTTTAATCCCTTAAAAGTTAAGAGAATCCGTTATGATTCTGAATCATGTTCCTAGCCTGGTACTAAATGAAATGTTTCAGTTATTCAATCAAGACGCACTCGACAAATCTGTCATCAGTTGCTATTGTCTGTAAGTGATTTTTTTCTGTAATTTAAGTCTCTAGCTAGCGTAGTGCTCGTTCATTACTTCTAATTATCCTTACTGTATTCTTTTTTATGGTATTATGGAGAATGAAGATGTATGACATGAAAAAAGTTGGACGCAATGGCATTGGGTTCATTGACCCAAATACCATTAATCAAGAGACGTGGTCACGTGAATATGATCGACCATGCACAGAGAAAAGCTTGCTAGAGTTTTTGAAGCACCTAAATACCCAACCAAAAATACTACTTCCTTACAACTTCACGTGAGTCACATTGTCTTGTACTATAAATTATGTTTTTGCTTACTGATAACCCACAAGTATAGGGGGTCGCAACAGTTTTCGAGGGTAGAGTATTCAACCCAAATTTATTGATTCGGCGCAAGGGGAGCCAAATAATATTCTCAAGTATTAGCAGCTGAGTTGTCAATTCAACCACACCTGGAAACTTAATATCTGCAACAAATTATTTAGTAGCAAAGTAATATGATAGTAGTGGTAACGGTAGCAAAAGTAATATTTTTGGTTTTATAGTGATTGTAACAGTAGCAACAGAAAAGTAAATAAACGAAGAGCAATATATGAAAAGCTCGTAGGCAATGGACCAGTGATGGATAATTATGTCAGATGCGATTCCTCATGCAATAGTTATAACATAGGGTGACATAGAACAACCTCCAGTTCATCAATGTAATGTAGGCATGTATTCCGAATATAGTCATACGTGCTTATGGAAAAGAACTTGCATGACATCTTTTGTCCTACCCTCCCATGGCAGCGGGGTCCTATTGGAAACTAAGGGATATTAAGGCCTCCTTTTAATAGAGTACCAGACCAAAGCATTAACACATAGTGAATACATGTACTCCTCAAACTACGGTCATCACCGGTAAGTATCCCGATTATTGTCACTTTGGGGTTAACGGATCATAACACATAATAGGTGACTATAGACTTGCAAGATAGGATCAAGAACTCACATATATTCATGAAAACATAATAGTTCAGATCTGAAATCATGGCACTCGGGCCCTAGTGACAAGCATTAAGCATAGCAAAGTCATAGCAACATCAATCTCAGAACATAATGGATACTAGGGATCAAACCCTAACAAAACTAACTTGATTACATGATAAATCTCATCCAACCCATCACTATCCAGCAAGCCTGGGATGGAATTACTCACGCACGGCGGTGAGCATCATGAAATTGGTGATGGAGGAAGGTTGATGATGACGATGGCGATGGCGACGGATTCCCCTCTCCGGAGCCCCGAACGGACTCCAGATCAGCCCTCCCGAGAGAGTTTAGGGCTTGGTGCTACCTCTTGAGCACTGCGTTGGTTTTCCCTTGAAGAGGAAAGGTGATGCAGCAAAGTAGCATAAGTATTTCCCTCAGTTTTTGAGAACCAAGGTATCAATCCAGTAGGAGGCCACACGCAACTCCCTCGTACCTACACAAACAAAAAAGAACCTCGCAACCAACGCGATAAAAGGGTTGTCAATCCCTTCACGGTCACTTACGAGAGTGAGATCTGATAGAGATAATGATGATAAGATAAATATTTTTGGTATTTTTTATGATATAGATTGAAAGTAAAGATTGCAAAGTAAAAATAGATTGGAAACTTATATGATGGAAAATAGACCCGGGGGCCATAGGTTTCACTAGTGGCTTCTATCAAGATAGCATAAGTATTACGGTGGGTGAACGAATGACTGTCGAGCAATTGATAGAAAAGCGAATAATTATGAGAATATCTAGGAATGATCATGTATATAGGCATCACGTTCGTGACAAGTAGACCGACTCTGCTACCTCTTGAGCACTGCGTTGGTTTTCTCCGAAGAGGAAGGGATGATGCATCAAAGTAGCATAAGTATTTCCCTTAGTATTTGAGAACCAAGGTATCAATCCAGTAGGAGGCTACGCGTGAGTCCCTTGCACCTGCACAAAACAAATAAATCCTCGCAACCTGTATCGACCAGACCTCAAACAGTCTGATCTCTGTGCTCCGGTGTCATCCCTGGATCAGTAATGCTAACACCACACAGTACTTCGAAGGATTTATAGCAGAGTGGCAATCACACACTTATTACAATGATTTCTCAAAGATAACTTATTACAATAAATATGGCTTAAGGCCATCTAATAACGATAACAGCGGAAGACTTGGAAGATAAATGGGTCCATCAACTCCAATGGCATCACTGAGTATAGAACCATGACCTAAAAACACCTTAATCGTCGTCTGAAAAGTCTGCAACATTAACGTTGCAGCCCGAAACGGGTCAGCACATGGAATATGCTGGCAAGGTAACACATAGAGAATGATGGAATGAAACAGCTATACTATATGCATATTTGGCTGGTGGAAAGCTCTATGGTTACTGTTTTGCGTAAAGCCAATTTTTCCCTACTGCAAAGGAATAAATTTATTTAACTATCATGGCGGTTGTTAAACATTGAGAATGGTTGACAGCATCCTCAATCCCAATTAAAAGTAAATAATTAAACCCAACAATATTAATTAGAAGTAACATGTTGAGATTCACATGATATTCAAGTACTAGATACTCAAGATTGTCCATAACCGGGGACACGGCTAATCATGATTAGTTTGTTACACTCTGCAGAGGTTTGCGCACTTTTCCCCACAAGACTCGATCGCCTCCGTTGGATTTCTCGCACTACCGGTGTTTGAGAAACGGATGACCGAGACATAGTCTTTCAGAAGCGCTAGCACCTTACGATGGAGTAGACCGTACCACCTACATCCCCTACATCTGCTACTCTACCCCTATAAGAGTTTGCACAACTTAGTCAACTATGCCAGAGCCCATAATGGCTTGTGGCTGCACACGTAATTTTCTAGCATGAAAGATCTTATGATCCCTTTGAGCCTGGGTGGCGGTCCAAAATAAAACAGGCAAGTCCTGATAGACATCAGGTGCCTCAATCCACCCAGATGTGTGTTTAAGTTGCCACCTTAGATAAACCCTTAAAATTATCAATCTCACATCTGTCATGGATATCACTCACCCAATCCACGTCTACTAGCATAGCATGGCACAATAAGCAAACGTAGAAGTAACTCCCAAAGGTTTCATAATAAACAGGTAATAGGTACTACCTCATCTACTTCCCATCCCACAATTTAATTAGATCCTAATCATGCAATGTGTGAGGATGGATCTAATGCAATAAAACTGGGTTGTAGAAAAGGTATGATCAAAGTGTTACTTGCCTTGCTGATGATCCGTGAGTCCTAGGGATTCAAAGTAACAGGCGGCGCAATCCGGGTAATCTATCGCAGTCAAACAACAAGCATACAATAAGTACTCATCTAATGCACAGGTAAAACTCGAACAAAAGATCGAACCAGAAAGTTCAACTTAAGAACTCCGGTTGCAAAGAAAGAACGAACCGAACAAAGAAACCGAAAACAAACGGCGGAAGAAAACAACTCGGTTCTAGCAAGTTGAAACTAGGTCAAATTTTATCGTAGCAAAAACTTAGTTAAAGTTGATTAGTCGGAACGGCGGTTTCGAAACAAAACTCCAGGCGCTTGAATCGCCTGATTCCGATAAACGAGCGAGAAGATAGACTAGAAAGAAGATCGGATCTGTGATCGCGATCGCGGAATAAATCCGACGAGAGGAAAAAGAAGAACGGTTGAACGAACGGACGTTCGTTAACCTAGAAGAAATCCGGTGATCACGTTCGTTAGGACGAACGGTCCGGCAAACGATCTCGGGCAACTACATCGGAAAAGAAAACGAATCCGATCTAGGGTTTCAAGAAAAGAAAACCAATCGTAAAACCGATCTAGAAAACCGGAACGATTTCGCGAAAAACCGGAGAGAAAAACGAATCGGAAAAGAAGAATCGGAACGATTAGAATAAAACAATCCGATGAAAAGAATAGATGCGGCGCGGGGCTACCTCCGGCAAGGGGCTCCAGCGGCGTGGGCGTGGGGCGGCGGTGGCGTGGCAAGGGGCGGCGGCGGTGTGGGTGTGGGGTGGCGCGGCGGCGGTGGGGCACTAGGGCGGCGCGCGGGTGTGGGGCGCGGGGTGTGGTGGAGCTCTAGGCTTTGGGCTTGATGATTTAGAGGGGGGGTGCTTGGATATTTATATTGGGGAGGGGGGGTTTACTTGGGGTAGGGGACAAGGAATTAGACTAGGAATAGGAAAGAAAAAGAGGGAAAAAGATCTAGAAGAAAAAATGGAAGTAGGATGAATCCTGCTAGGAAACAAAAGCAACGGCGGCTCCCTGGCGCCTTGCGCCTGCCGCGGCCCCTCCCTGGGCGCGTGGCGCGCGATGGCCTTTGGCCCTGGCCGGCCGGCTCGGTGGCTTGCGCCTTTGGCCCAAGTCGCTGGAATTTTTTTTAAACGGTTCCGCGCTCGGGAAAAAAATAGAAAGAAATCTAAACGAACTCCAAAACTAATAAAGTAAATTTTCCCCGACTCCTAAAAATGAGTCGAACAAAATGAACTTTTCTCCAGGCCACAAATGCAAACTTTTAAAACGCGCATTTTTCCCTATCCAAATAAAAGGCAAATAAACTCCGACAAAACCAATGATCCTCTTTTCGAAATTTGAGAAAAACTCAAATATGAAAAAGACGAAATCTCCAACACTCTCCGAGGGTCCTTGAGTTGCGTGAAATTTCTAGGATCGCCAAAATGCAAGAAAATATGATATGCATGATGATCTATGTATAACATTCCAAATTGAAAATTTGGGATGTTACAAACCTACCCCCCTTAAGATGAATCTCGCCCTCGAGATTCGGGTTGGCTAGAAAATAGGTGAGGGTGGTCCTTGAGCAAATCTTCTTCTCTCTCCCAGGTGGCTTCATCTTCTGAGTGGTGGTTCCACTGAACTTTGCAAAACTTGATAACCTTACTGCAGGTAACTCTGCTAGCATAATCGAGGATCTTGACTGGTTTCTCCTCATACGTGAAGTCGTCCTTCAACTGAATCGCTTCCAGCGGCACTGTATCTCTTAACGGTACCTCCGCCATCTCGGCGTGAGACTTCTTCAACTGAGAAACATGGAATACATCATGAACTCCTGACAGTCCCTCTGGTAATTCCAACTTATACGCGACCTCTCCCATACGTTGCAAGATCTTATATGGTCCAACGAAACGCGGTGCTAATTTTCCCTTAACTCCAAAGCGCTTAACTCCTGGAAGTGGGGATACTCGGAGATACACCCTGTCTCCGGTTTCGTAAACTCTCTCCTTGCGTTTAGAATCTGCGTAGGTCTTCTGCCTGGACTGGGCTACCTTGAGCCTATCGCGTATCAACTTAACTTTCCGTTCAGACACCTTAATCAAATCTGGTCCAAAGAACTGACGGTCTCCAACTTTGTCCCATGACAACGGTGTCCTGCACCTCCTTCCGTACAAAGCTTCGAAGGGTGTCATCATCAAACTGGTTTGGTAACTGTTGTTATACAAAAACTCCGCATACGGCAAATTATCGTCCCAACTAGATCCATAATCTAGTGCACAAGCTCTCAGCACATCTTCCAAAATCTGATTGACTCTCTCGGTCTGTCCATCTGTCTGCGGATGAAAAGCTGTGTTGAACTCTAGCCTGGTTCCTAAAGTCTCATGCAACTGATTCCAAAACTTTGAGGTAAATTGGGTTCCTCTATCTGATACAATACTCCTTGGAACTCCATGCAAACAAATGATCCTAGTCATTTATATCTTTGCCAACTTAGCACTGGTGTAAGTGGTCTTAACTGGAATGAAATGTGCTACCTTCGTCAAACGATCAACTATTACCCATATCGAGTCATATCCTGCTTTCTTCCTGGGTAGTCCTGTGATAAAATCCATGCCTATCTTATCCCACTTCCATTCGGGTATCGGCAATGGCTACAACAATCCGGCTGGCTTCTGATGCTCTGCCTTTACTCTATGGCATACGTCACAAACTGCTACATATGCTGCAATATCCTTCTTCATTCCGGTCCACCAGAATGTCTCCTTCAAATCCAAATACATCTTGGTATTTCCTGGGTGAATCGAATATGGTGAATCATGTGCCTCTTGCAGAATCAACTTCCTAATCTCCGGGTCATTTGGCACATAAACACGATCCTCAGACCATAGGGTACCGTGCTCATCCTCACGAAATCCCTTTGCTTTTCCTTTGCTTAGTTTCTCCTTTATAGAAGCAATCTCCTTGTCAGATTTCTGATCTTCTCTGATTTTATGCATCAAGGTTGACTGAATCTCCAATGCTGCTACATAGCCTTTCGGAACTATCTCTAAACTTAGTTCACGAAGGTTTTCTACTAACTCCTTGGGTATACTTCCCGTCATTAGAGTATTGACATGGCTTTTATGGCTCAATGCGTCAGCTACTACATTAGCCTTTCCGGGATGGTAATGCAATCTCATAACGTAATCCTTGATGAGCTCCAACCATCTCCTTTGTCCGAGGTTCAACTCCTTCTGCGTGAAAATGTACTTCAAACTCTTGTGATCCGTGTACACCTCACAATGATTTCCAATGAGGAAATGTCTCCACGTCTTCAATGCATGCACTACGGCTGCTAACTCCAAATCATGCGTAGAATAATTCAACTCATGAGGATTCAGTTGTCGTGATGCATACGAAACAACTCTACCTTCCTGCATAAGCACTGCTCCAAGTCCTCGACGTGAAGCATCGCAATACACCTCATAATCCTTGGTCTGATCTGGCAAAATCAGCACTGGTGAGGTAACCAATCGTTTCTTCAACTCCTGGAAACTAGCCTCACACTCCTCAGTCCAATTGAACTTGGTATCTTTCTTCAACAACTCCGTCATTGGCTTCGCAATCTTTGAAAAGTTCTCTATGAATCTTCGGTAGTATCCTGCGAGTCCAAGAAAACTCCGGATCTCTCCAACTGTCGTTGGTGCTTCCCATTTGGGTACAGTCTCAACCTTTGTGGGGTCAACTGCTATCCCTTCTCCGGATATAACGTGTCCGAGGAATCCTACTTCCTTCAACCAAAACTCACATTTGCTAAATTTGGCATATAACTGATGTTCCCTTAGTTTCTCCAAAACCAAACGCAAATGTTACTTATGCTCTTCTTCATTCTTCGAATAAACCAGGATATCATCAATGAACACTACGACGAACTTATCCAAAAACTCCATAAACACCTTGTTCATCATGTTCATAAAATAGGCAGGCGTGTTAGTCAATCCAAATGACATAACGGTATACTCATACAGTCCATATCTTGTGGTGAAAGCTGTCTTAGGAATGTCCTGCTCTCGAATCTTCAACTGGTGGTACCCTGATCGCAAATCGATCTTGGAAAACACTTTAGCTCCTTGCAAATGATCAAACAGATCATTAATCATTGGCAGTGGGTACTTGTTCTTGATGGTTACTTCATTCAATCCACAGTAATTCAATAACCATCCTTAATAATCCATCCTTCTTCTCCACTAGAAGTACGGGTGATCCCCAAGGCGAAGAACTTGGGCGAATGTAACCTTTCTCCAATAACTCCTTAATCTGATTCTTAATTTCTACCAAATCCTTTGTTGGCATCTGGTATGGTCTCTTTGATATTGGCCCAGTGCCTGGCAGTAGCTCAATCAAAAACTCAATGTCTCTATCCGGTGGCATGCCTGGCAACTCTTCCGGAAATACATCAGGAAAATCCTTTACCACCGGTACTTCCTCCTGCACTACTCCTGTTAGGCAGTTTACTTGTGTCCTATTTGGCACATGCCGGGATACATACTTGATCCTTCTTCCTTCTGGCGTTGTAAGCAAAATTGTCTTACTAGCACAATCGATGTTTCCTTCATAGTTTGATAACCAATCCATGCCTAATATCCAATCCTTGAGATTCCAATACTATTAGGTCTGAGAGAAAAACATAGTTACCAATCCTTAATGGTAAATCTGGGGTCACGTCTCGGAGGCATTTGAGGGTTTAGAAAAGAAAAGATATAAGAATAGAATGAGGTCTAAAGAGAAAACACTGCCCCAATGCACATGAGCAAATTCACACAAAATCACTTCATTCAATCAAACAAGGGCTTACAATCGATCTAGCTATCGCAAAAGTGCTCGAAATACTACTAATATTTGTTGGTCATCTAGAAATTTGAACCGACAGAAGACTCCATGATGTCCGCTCCAGCTTCATCGTCAAAGTCGGGTTCACTTGGATCCGAATCGGTGTCGTCGATGATGATGTAGTTATCCGGGCATGCGATGTACTCGTCTTCCTCCTTGGATGCTAACTTCCTCTTGAGTTCTTCAATATCTTTCTTAAGATCGACGTTGTGTCTTGCTAGAGCTATGATCTCGTCCATGTAGTCCTTGTGTGTAGCCTTCAGTTCTCCTTCTAGCTCGATGATCCTTGTCTTCGCATTCTTAAACTCCATCATATCATTGCACATCTGGTTCTCGTGGCGTCGAATGTGCTGGTTTAACTCCTAGATGAAAGCTGCAATGGATCTATCCTTCTTGGTGATGATTAACTCCCATTGTTCATCTCGGCGTCCGCAAATCTGGTAGATAGTATCCTTGAGGTCTTCTTGATAAACTTCTCCAATGCGTCCTATGGTGATATGGGCTGCCATGCTCTTTCCTAGACTCCAAGTTGGTGCATTGAAAACACTATCTATGGGCTTCGTGATTGGCGCGAATGTTCTTCCCGGAACGTGAGCTTGAATCTTCCAGCGCTCCTCTTCAGGTAGAGTGGCGTTGAAGGTTCCCGTGAAGCTTGGTAATCCAATGTTTAGGTACTTGGTGACTTCCTTCAAGTGAAATCCAAAAGGTGTGCCTTCATCCGGTTGAGCGTACTTAATCTTCGCGTCCTTCATCCTAAAGAGTAGAAAAGATGAGGAGTTAGAAAATGAGGAGAGAATAGTGATCTATGGCTTTAACTTAGTGGTCGTGTCCTACAGTCAGCGTGTGCCCTGATACCATCTCTGTAGCGACCAGACCTCAAACAGTCTGATCTCTGTGCTCCGGTGTTATCCCTGGATCAGTAATGCTGACACCACACAGTACGTCGAAGGATTTATAGCAGAGTGGCAATCACACACTTATTACAACGATGTCTCAAAGAGAACTTATTACAATAAATATGGCTTAAGGCCATCTAATAACGATAACAGCGGAAGACTTGGAAGATAAATGGGTCCTTCAACTCCAACGGCATCACTGAGTATAGAACCACGACCTAAAAACACCTTAATCGTCGTCTGAAAAGTCTGCAACATTAACGTTGCAGCCCGAAACGGGTCAGCACATGGAATATGCTGGCAAGGTAACACATAGAGAATGATGGAATGAAACAACTATACTATATGCATATTTGGCTGGTGGAAAGCTCTATGGTTACTGTTTTGCGTAAAGCCAATTTTTCCCTACTGCAAAGGAATAAATTTATTTAACTATCATGGTGGTTGTTAAACATTGAGAATGGTTGACAGCATCCTCAATCCCAATTAAAAGTAAACAATTAAACCCAACAATATTAATTAGAAGTAACATGTTGAGATTCACATGATATTCAAGTACTAGATACTCAAGATTATCCATAACCGGGGACACGGCTAATCATGATTAGTTTGTTACACTCTGCAGAGATTTGCGCACTGTTCCCCACAAGACTCGATCGCCTCCGTTGGATTTCTCGCACTACCGGTGTTTCAGAAACGGATGACAGAGACATAGTCTTTCAGAAGCGCTAGCACCTTACGATGGAGTAGACCGTACCACCTACATCCCCTACATCTGCTAGTCTACCCCTATAAGAGTTCGCACAACTTAGTCAACTATGCCAGAGCCCATAATGGCTTGTGGCTGCACACGTAAGTTTCTAGCATGAAAGATCTTATGATCCCTTTGAGCCTGGGTGGCGGTCCAAAATAAAACAGGCAAGTCCTGATAGACATCAGGTGCCTCAATCCACCCAGATGTGTGTTTAAGTTGCCACCTTAGATAAACCCTTAAAATTATCAATCTCACATCTGTCATGGATATCACTCACCCAATCAACGTCTACTAGCATAGCATGGCACAATGAGCAAACGTAGAAGTAACTCCCAAAGGTTTCATAATAAACAGGTAATAGGTACTACCTCATCTACTTCCCATCCCACAATTTAATTAGATCATAATCATGCAATGTGTGAGGATGGATCTAATGCAATAAAACTGGGTTGTATAAAAGGTATGATCAAATTGTTACTTGCCTTGCTGATGATCCGCGAGTCCTAGGGATTCGAAGTAACAGGTGGCGCAATCCGGGTAATCTATCATAGTCAAACAACAAGCATACAATAAGTACTCATCTAATGCACAGGTAAAACTCGAACAAAAGATCGAACCAGAAAGTTCAACTTAAGAACTCCGGTTGCAAAGAAAGAACGAACCGAAAAAAGAAACTGAAAACAAACGGCGGAAGAAAACAACTCGGTTCTAGCAAGTTGAAACTAGGTCAAATTTTATCGTAGCAAAAACTTTGTTAAAGTTGATTAGTCGGAACGGCGGTTTCGAAATGAAACTCCAGGCGCTTGAATCACCAGATTCCGATAAACGAGCGAGAAGATAGACTAGAAAGAAGATCGGATCTGAGATCACGATCGCGGAATAAATCCGACGAGAGGAAAAAGAAGAACGGTTGAACGAACGAACGTTCGTTAACCTAGAAGAAATCCGGTGATCACGTTCGTTAGGACAAACGGTCCGGCGAATGATCTCGGGCAACTACATCGGAAAAGAAAACGAATCCGATCTAGGGTTTCGAGAAAAGAAAACCGATAGTAAAACCGATCTAGAAAACCGGACAGATTTCATGAAGAACCGGAGAGAAAAACGAATCGGAACGATTAGAAGAAAATGATCCGATGAAAAGAATAGATGCGTCGCGGGGCTACCTCCGGCGAGGTCTCCGGCGAGGGGCTCCGGCGGCGTGGGCGTGGGGCGGCGGTGGCGTGGCAAGGGGCGGCGGCGGCGCGGGTGTGGGGTGGCGCAGCGGCGGTGGGGCACTAGGGCGGCGCAGCGCGGGTGTGGGGCGCGGGGTGTGGTGGAGCTCTAGGCTTTGGGTTTGATGATTTAGAGGGGGGGTGCTTGGGTATTTATATTGGGGAGGGGGGGTTTACTTGGGGTAGGGGACAAGGAATAAGACTAGGAATAGGAAAGAAAAAAGAGGGAAAAAGATCTAGAAGAAAAAACGGAAGTAGGATGAATCCTGCTAGGAAACAAAAGCAACGGCGGCTCCCTGGCGCCTTGCGCCTGGCGCGGCCCCTCCATGGGCGTGGCGCGTGATGGACTT
The DNA here is from genome assembly GCA_034509565.1 of Triticum monococcum. NCBI lineage: Eukaryota > Viridiplantae > Streptophyta > Magnoliopsida > Poales > Poaceae > Triticum > Triticum monococcum. The sequence goes on along the minus strand of CM067843.1, from coordinate 742,508,458 downwards.
TGGCCCTGGCCGGCCGACTCGGTGGCTTGGGCCTTTGGCCCAAGTCGCTGGAATTTTTTTTAAATGGTTCCGCGCTCGGAAAAAAAATAGAAAGAAATCTAAACGAACTCCAAAACTAATAAAGTAAATTTTCCCCGACTCCTAAAAATGAGTCGAACAAAATGAACTTTTCTCTGGGCCACAAATGCAAACTTTTAAAATGTGCATTTTTCCCTATCCAAATAAAAGGCAAATAAACTCCGACAAAACCAATTATCCTCTTTTCGAAATTTGAGAAAAACTCAAATATGAAAAAGACAAAATCTCCAACTCTCTCCGAGGGTCCTTGAGTTGCGTGAAATTTCTAGGATCGCCAAAATGCAAGAAAATATGATATGCATGATGATCTATGTATAACATTCCAAATTGGAAATTTGGGATGTTACACAACCAACACAAATAGGGGTTGTCAATCCCTATAGGGCCACTTACGAGAGTGAGATCTGATAGATATGATAAGATAATATTTTTGGTATTTTTATGATAAAAGATGCAAAGTAAAATAAAGGCAAAGTAAATAGCAAAGGAAATAACTAAGTAGTAGGAGATTAATATGATGGAGATAGACCCGGGGGCCATAGGTTCCACTAGTGGCTTCTCTCAAGAGCATAAATATTCTACGGTGGGTGAACAAATTACTTTTGAGCAATTGACAGAATTGAGCATAGTTATGAGAATATCTAGGTATGATCATGTATATAGGCATCACGTCCAAAACAAGTAGACCGACTCTTGCCTACATCTACTACTATTACTCCACTCATTGACCGCTATCCAGCATGCATCTAGAGTATTAAGTTAAAAACAGAGTAACGCCTTAAGCAAGATGACATGATGTAGAGGGATAGACTCATGCAATATGAAGAAAACCCCATCTTGTTATCCTCGATGGCAACAATACAATACGTGCCTTGCTGCCCTTACTGTCACCGGGAAAGGACACCGCAAGATTGAACCCAAAGCTAAGCACTTCTCCCATTGCAAGAAAGATCAATCTAGTAGGCCAAACCAAACTGATAATTCGAAGAGACTTGCAAAGATAACCAATCATACATAAAAGAATTCAGAGAAGATTCAAATATTATTCATAGATTGACTTGATCATAAACCCACAATTCATCGGTCTCAACAAACACACCGTGAAAAGAAGATTACATCGAATAGATCTCCACAAGAGAGGGGGAGAACATTGTATTGAGATCCAAAAAGAGAGAAGAAGCCATATAGCTACTAACTATGGACCCGTAGGTCTAAGGTAAACTACTCACACTTCATCGGAGCGGCTATGGTGTTGATGTAGAAGCCCTCCGTGATCGATGCCCCCTCCAGCGGAGCTCCGGAACGGGCCCCAAGACGGGATCTCATGGATACAGAAAGTTACGGCGGTGGAATTAGGGTTTTGGCTCCTGTTCTGATCGTTTGGGGTACGTGGATATATATAGGAGGAAGGAGTACGTCGGTGGAGCAACAGGGGGCCCACGAGGGTGGAGGGTGCACCTAGGGTAGGCAGGCGCGCCCCCTACCTCGTGGCCTCCTGTTTTATTTCTTGACATAGGGTCCAAATCTCTCTGGTCTTATTCTTTGAGAAAATCACATTCCCGAAGGTTTCATTCCGTTTGGACTCCGTTTGATATTCCTTTTCTTCGAAACCCTAAAACAGGCAAAAAACAGCAATTCTGGGCTGGGCCTCCGGTTAATAGGTTTGTCCCAAAAATAATATAAAAGTGGATAATAAAGCCCAATAATGTCCAAAACAGTAGATAATATAGCATGGAGCAATCAAAAATTATAGATACGTTGGAGACGTATCAAGCATCCCCAAGCTTAATTCCTACTCGTCCTCTAGTAGGTAAATGAGAAAAACAGAATTTTTGATGCGGAGTGCTACTTGGCATAATTTTAATGTAATTCTTCTTAATTGTGGTATGAATATTTAGATCCGAAAGATTCGAGACACAAGTTCATATTGACAGAAAAATAATAATACTTCAAGCATACTAGCAAAGCAATTATGTCTTCTCAAACTAACATGGCTAAAGAAAGTTATCCCTACAAAATCATATAGTTTGGTTATGCTCTATCTTCACCACACAAAATATTTAAATCATGCACAACCCCGATGACAAGCCAAGCAATTGTTGCATACTTTTGACATTCTGAAAACTTTTTCAATTTTCACGCAATACATGAGCGTGAGCCATGGATATAGCACTATAGGTGGAATAGAGTGGTGGTTGTGGAGAAGACAAAAAGGGAGAAGATAGTCTCCCATCAACTAGGCGTATCAGCGGGCTATAGGGATGCCCATCAATAGATATCAATGTGAGTGAGTAGGGATTGCCATGCAACGGATGCACTAGAGCTATAAGTATATGAAAGCTCAAAAAAACTAAGTGCGTGTGCATCCAACTTGCTTGCTCATGAAGACCTAGGGAAATTTGAGGAAGCCCATCATTGGAATATACAAGCCAAGTTCTATAATGAAAGATTCCCACTAGTATATGAAAGTGATAACATGAGAGACTCTCTACTATGAAGATCATGGTGCTACTTTGAAGCACAAGTGTGGTAAAAGGATAGTAACATTGTCCCTTCTCTCTTTTTCTCTCATTTTTTTGGCCTTTTCTCTTTTTATGGCCTCTTTTTTTTGGGCTTCTTTGGCCTCTTTTATTTTTCGTCCAGAGTCTCATCCCGACTTGTGGGGGAATCATAGTCTCCATCATCCTTTCCACACTGGGACAATGCTCTAATAATGATGATCATCACACTTTTATTTTTCTTACAACTCAACAATTACAACTCGATACTTAGAACAAAATATGACTCTATATGAATGCCTCCGGCGGTGTACCGGGATATGCAATGACTCATGAGTGACATGTGTGAAAGAGTTATGAATGGTGGCTTTGCCACAAATACGATGTCGACTACATGATCATGCTAAGCAATATGGCAATGATGGAGTGTGTCATAATAAACGGAACGGCGGAAAGTTGCATGGCAATATATCTCGGAATGGCTATGTAAATGCCATAATAGGTAGGTATGGTGGCTGTTTTGAGGAAGGTATATGGTGGGTGTATGATACCGGCGAAAGGTGCGCGGTATTAGAAAGGCTAGCAAAGGTGGAAGGGTGAGAGTGCGTATAATCCATGGACTCAACATTAGTCATAAAGAACTCATATACTTATTGCAAAAATCTACAAGTTATCAAAGCAAAGTATTACGCGCATGACCTAGGGGGATAGATTGGTAGGAAAAGACCATCGCTCATCCCCAACCGCCACTCATAAGGAAGACAATAAACAAATAAATCATGCTCCGACTTCATCACATAACGGTTCACCGTACGTGCATGCTACATGAATCACAAGCTTCAACACAAGTATTTCTCAAATTCACAACTACTCAACTAGCATGACTTTAATATCATAATCTCTATATCGCAAAACAATTATCAAGTATCAAACTTATCATAGTATTCAACACACTCATAAGAAAGTTTTATTATTAATCTTGTATACCAAGCATATTAGGATTTTAAGCAAATTACCATGATATTTAAGACTCTCAAAATAATCTAAGTGAAGCATGAGAGATCAATAGTTTCTATAAAACAAATCCACCACCATGCTCTAAAAGGATATAAGTGAAGTACTAGAGCAAAATTATATAACTCAAAAGATATAAGCGAAGCACATAGAGTATTCTAACAAATTCCAAATCATGTATGGCTCTCTCAAAAGGTGTGTATAGCAACGATGATTGTGGTAAACTAAAAAGCAAAGACTCAAATCATACAAGATGCTCCAAGCAAAACACATATCATGTGGTAAATAAAAATATAGCTCCAAGTAAAGTTACCGATAGAAGTAGACGAAAGAGGGGATGCCTTCCGGGGCATCCCCAAGCTTTGCCTTTTAGGTGTCCTTAGACTATCTTGGGGGTGCCATGGGCCACTTACGAGAGTGAGATCTGATAGATATGATAAGATAATATTCTTGGTATTTTTAAGATAAAAGATGCAAAGTAAAATAAAGGCAAAGTAAATAGCAAAAGAAATAACTAAGTAGTAGGAGATTAATATGATGAAGATAGACCCGGGGGCCATAGGTTCCACTAGTGGCTTCTCTCAAGAGCATAAGTATTCTACGGTGGGTGAACAAATTACTGTTGAGCAATTGACAGAATTGAGCATAGTTATGAGAATATCTAGGTATGATCATGTATATAGGCATCACGTCCGAGACAAGTAGACCGATTCCTGCCTGCATCTACTACTAGTACTCCACTCATCGACCACTATCCAGCATGAATCTAGAGTATTAAGTTAAAAACGTCGTAATGCCTTAAGCAAGATGACATGATGTAGAGGGATAGACTCATGCAATATGAAGAAAACCCCATCTTGTTATCCTCGATGGCAACAATACAATACGTGCCTTGCTGCCCTTACTGTCACCGGGAAAGGACACCGCAAGATTGAACCCAAAGCTAAGCACTTCTCCCATTGCAAGAAAGATCAATCTAGTAGGCCAAACCAAACTGATAATTCGAAGAGACTTGCAAAGATAACCAATCATACATAAAATAATTCAGAGAAGATTCAAATATTATTCATAGATAGACTTGATCATAAACCCACAATTCATCGGTCTTAACAAACACACCGCAAAAAGAAGATCACATCGAATAGATCTCCACAAGAGAGGGGGAGAACATTGTATTGAGATCCAAAAAGAGAGAAGAAGCCATCTAGCTACTAACTATGGACCCGTAGGTCTGAGGTAAACTACTCACACTTCATCGGAGGGGCTATGGTGTTGATGTAGAAGCCCTCCGTGATCGATGCCCCCTCCGGCGGAGCTCCAGAACAGGCCCCAAGATGGGATCTTGTGGATACAGAAAGTTACGGCGGTGGAATTAGGGTTTTGGCTCCTGTTCTGATCGCTTGGGGGTACGTGGATATATACAGGAGGAAGGAGTACGTCGGTGGAGCAACCGGGGCCCACGAGGGTGGAGGGCACGCCTAGGGTAGGCAGGCGCGCCCCCTACCTCGTGGCCTCCTGTTTTATTTCTTGACGTATGGTCCAAGTCTCTCTGGTCTTATTCGTTGAGAAAATCACGTTCCCGAAGGTTTCATTCCATTTGGACTCCGTTTGGTATTCCTTTTCTTCAAAACCCTAAATCAGCCAAAAAACAACAATTCTGGGTTGGGCCTCCGGTTAATAGGTTAGTCCCAAAAGTAATATAAAAGTGGATAATAAAGCCCAATAATGTCTAAAACAGTAGATAATATAGCATGGAGCAATCAAAAATTATAGATATGTTGGAGACGTATCAGACTCCTACCTGCATCTACTACTATTACTCCACACATCGACCACTATCCAGCATGCATCTAGAGTATTAAGTTCATAAGAACAGAGTAATGCCTTAGGTAAGATGACATGATGTAGAGGGATAAACTCAAGCAATATGATATAAACCCCATCTTTTTATCCTCGATGGCAATAATACAATACGTGTCATTTCCCTTTCTGTCACTGGGATCGAGCACCGCAAGATTGAACCCAAAGCTAAGCACTTCTCCCATTGCAAGAATGATCAATCTAGTAGGCAAAACCAAACTGATAATTTGAAGAGACTTGCAAAGATAACCAATCATGCATAAATGATTTCAAAGAAGAATCAAATATTGTTCATAGATAGACTTGATCATAAACCCACAATTCATCATATCTCGACAAACACACTGCAAAAAGAGTTACGTCGAATAGATCTCCAAGAAGGTCGAGGAGAACTTTGTATTGATATCCAAAGAGAGAGCAGAAGCCATCTAGCTAATAACTATGGACCCGAAGGTCTGAAGTAAACTACTCATACATCATCGAAGGGGCCATGGAGTTGATGTAGAGGCCCTCCGTGATCAATGCCCCCTCCAGCGGAGCTCCGGAAAAGGCCCCAAGATGGGATCTCTTGGGTACAGAAGGTTGCGGCGTTGGAAATAGGATTTCGTGGTGCTCCTGGATGTTTTCGGGGTATGTGAACATATATAGGAGGAATAAGTAGGTCGGTTGAGCCACGAGGGGCCCACGAGGGGGGGGGGTAGGCGCGCCCCCTGCCTCGTGGACACCTCGTTCGTTTCTTGACGTCCACTCCAAGTCCTCTGAAAGTTTCATTCCGTTTGGACTCCATTTGATATTCCTTTTCTGCGGAACATTGAAATAGGCAAAAAACAGCAATTTGCACTGGGCCTTGGGTTAATAGGTTAGTCCCAGAAATAATATAAAAGTGTAAAATAAATCTCATTAACAACCAAAACAGATAATATAATAGCATGGAACAATCAAAAATTATAGATACGTTGGTGACATATCAAGCATCCCCAAGCTTGATTCATGCTCGTCCTTGAGTATGTAAATGATAAAAACAGAATTTTTGATGTGGAGTGCTTTCTAGCATGTTCTTCAATGTATTTTTCTCTATTGTGGCATGAATGTTCAGATACGAAAGATTCAAGATAAAAGTTTATTGTTGACATAAAAATAGTAATACTCCAAGTATGCTAATCAAGCAATTATGTCTTATCAAAATACCATAGCCAAAGAAAACTTATCCCTACAAAATCATATAGTTTGGCCATGCTTCATTTTCGTCACACGAAATGCTCCCATCATGCACAACCCCGATGACAAGCCAAGCAATTGTTTCATACTTAGCCTTTTCAAACTCTTTCAACTTTTACGCAATATATGAGCGCGAGCCATGGACATAGCACTATGGGTGGAATAGAATATGATGATTGAGGTTGTGTGAGAAGACAAAAAGGGAGAAAGTCTCACATTGACGCGGCTAATCAATGGGCTATGGAGATGCCCACCGATTGATGTCAATGCAAGGAGTAGGGATTGCCATGCGACGGATGCACTAGAGCTATAAATATAGGAAAGCTCATCAAAGAAACTAAGTGGGTGTGCATCCAACTTGCTTGCTCACGAAGACCTAGTGCATTTGAGGAAGCCCATCATTGGGATATACAAGCCAAGTTCTATAATGAAAAATTCCCACTAGTATATGAAAGTGACAAAATAAGAGACTCTCTATCATGAAGATCATGGTGCTACTTTGAAGCACAATTATGGAAAAAGGATAGTAACATTGTCCCTTCTCTCTTTTTTGGGCCTTCTTCTCTTTTTTATGGCCTCTTTTTTCGTCCGGAGTCTCATCCCGACTTGTGGGGGAATCATAGTCTCCATCATCCCTTCCTCACATGGGACAATGCTCTAACGATGATCATCACACTTTTATTTACTTACAACTCAAGAATTACAACTCGATACTTAGACCAAAATATGACTCTATGTGAATGCCTCCAGCGGTGTACCGGGATTGCGATGAATCAGGAGTGACATGTATGAAAAATTGAGCATGGTGGCTTTGCCACAAATACGATGTCAACTACATGATCATGCAAAGCAATATGACAATGATGATGCGTGTCATAATAAATGGAACGGTAGAAAGTTGCATGGCAATATATCTCGGAATGGCTATGGAAATGCCATAATAGGTAGGTATGGTGGATGTTTTGAGGAAGATATAAGGAGGCTTATGTGTGATAGAGCGTATCATATCACGGGGTTTGGATGCACCGACGAAGTTTGCACCAACTCTCAAGGTGAGAAAGGGTAATGCACGATACCGAAGAGGCTAGCAATGATGGAAGGGTGAGAGTGCGTATAATCCATGGACTCAACATTAGTCATAAAGAACTCACATACTTATTGCAAAAATCTACAACTCATCAAAACCAAGCACTACGTGCATGCTCCTAGGGGATAGATTGGCAGGAAAAGACCATCGCTCGTCCTCGACCGCCACTCATAAGGAAAGCAATCAAAGAACACCCCATATATGCTTCAAATTTTTCACACAATGTTTACCATACGTGCATGCTACAGTACTTGCCAACTTCAACACAAGTATTCATCAATTTCACAATTACTCAACTAGCACACCTCTAATATTACCACCTTTATATCTCAAAACAATCTATCAAGTATCCAACTTCTCTTAGCATTTAAAATTTATAACCAAAGTGAATTACCATGCTGTTCTAAAGGACTCTCAAAATGATATAAGTGAAGCATGAGAGATCAATTATTTCTATAAAATAGAACCACTGCCATGCTCTAAAAGATATAAGCGAAGCACTAGAGCAAAAATTATCCAACTCAAAAGATATAAGTGAAGCACATAGATTATTTTAATAAATTCCAATTCATGTGTATCTCTCCCAAAAGGTGTGTACAGCAAGGATGATTGTGGTAAACTAACAAGCAAAGACTCATATAATAGAAGACGCTCCAAGCAAAACACATATCATGTGGCGAATAAAAATATAGCTCCAAGTAAAGTTACCGATAGAAGTAGACGAAAGAGGGGATGCCTTCCAGGGCATCCCCAAGCTTTGGCTTTTAGGTGTCCTTAGATTATCTTTGGGGTGCCATGGGCATCCCCCAGCTTATGATTTTGGTTGTCCTTGGATTTTACCTTGGGGTTCCTTGGGAATCCCCAAGATTAGTCTCTTTCAACTCCTTGTTCCATAATCCATCAAATCTTTACCCAAAACTTGAAAACTTCACAACACAAAACTTAAAAGAAAATCTCGTGAGCTCCGTTAGTAAAATAAAACAAAGCACCACTTCAAGGTACTGTAATGAACTCATTATTTATTTATATTGGTGTTAAACCTACTGTATTAAAACTTTTTTATGGTTTATAAACTCTATTACTAGCCATAGATAAATCAAAATAAGCAAACAACACACGAACAACAGAATCTGTCAAAAACAGAAGAGTCTGTAGTAATCTGTAGGTTTCGAATACTTCTGGAACCCCAAAAATTCTAAAATAAATTTCTGGACGGGAGGAATTTATCTATTAATCATCTACAAAAAGAATTAATTAAATATCACTATCCAATAAAAAATGGCAGTAAATCTCATGAGTGCTAAAGTTTCTGTTTTTTACAGCAAGATCGCAAAGACTTTCCCCAAGTCTTTCCAAAGGTTCTACTTGGCACAAACACAAATTAAAAACATAAAACAACATCTAAACATAGGCTATATGGATTATTTATTAGTAAACATAATCAAAAAGCAAGAAACAAAAATAAAATTGGGTTGCCTCCCAACAAGCGCTATAGTTTAACGCCTCTAGCTAGGCATAAAAGCAAGGATAGATCTAGGTATTATCATCTTTGGTATGCAATCCCTAAGTGGCTCTAATAATAGATTCATAAGGTAATTTAATTTTATTTCTAGGAAAGTGTTCCATGCCCTTCCTTAACGGAAATTTGAAGCTAATATTCCCTTCCTTCATATCAATAATTGCACCAATCATTCTAAGGAAAGGTCTACCAAGAATAATAGGACATGTAGGATTGCAATCTATATCAAGGACAATGAAATCTACGGGCACATAATTCCTATTTGCAACAATAAGAACATCATTAATTCTTCCCATATGTTTCTTAATTGTGGAATCCGCAAGATGCAAGTTTAAAGAACAATCATCAAATTCACGGAAACCTAGCAAATCAAACAAAGTTTTAGGAATCGTGGAAACACTAGCACCCAAATCACATAAAGCAAATCATTCATGATCTTTAATCTTAATTTTAATAGTAGGTTCCCACTCATCATGAAGTTTTCTAGGAATAGAAACTTCCAATTCAATCTTTTCTTCATAAGATTGCATTAAAGCATCAACGATATGTTTAGTAAGAGCTTTATTTTTTACTATAAGCATGCGGAGAATTTAGCACGGATTGCAACAAGGAAATAAAATCTATTAAAGAACAATTATCATAATTAAATTCCTTGAAATCCAAGATAGTGGGTTCATTGCTATTTAAAGTTTAGACCTCTCCAATCCCACTTTTATCAATTTTTGCATCAAGATCTAAAAACTCTGAATCATTTGGACGCCTTCTAACTAAAGTTGACTCATCTCCAGTCCCATCATTATAAAGATGCATATTGCAAAACAAAGATTTAATAGGGGACACATCAATAACTTTTAGATCTTCATCCTTATTATCATGGAAACTAGAAGAAGACGCTTTTATGAAGCAATCTTTTTTAGCACACATCCTAGCGGTTCTTTCTTTGCACTCATCAAGGGAAATTCTCATAGCTTTGAGAGACTCGTTCATATCATGCTTAGGTGGAATAGATCTAAGTTTCAAACAATCAACATCAAGAGAAATTCTATCCACGTTCCTAGCCAACTCATCAATCTTAGACAATTTTTCTTCAATCAAAGCATTGAAACTCTTTTGCGAACTAATAAATTCTTCAATATTAGATTCCAAATCAGAGGGCATCTTATTAAAATTTCCATAAGAATTGTTGTTGGAATTACCATAATTATTAGAGGAATTACTAGGAAATGGCCTAGGATTAAAATTACCTCTATACACGTTATTACCAAAATTGTTCCTACCAACAAAATTCACATCCATAGATTCATTATTATTCTCAATCAAAGTAGACAAAGGCACATCATTAGGATCAGAAGAAACACTTTTATTAGCAAAAAAAATTCATAAGGTCATCCATCTTTCCACTCAAAACATTGATTTCTTCTATAGCATGCACCTTTTTATTAGTAGATCTTTCAGTATGCCATTGATAATAATTAACCATAATATTATCTAGGAGTTTAGTAGCTTCTCCTAAAGTGATTTCCATAAAATTACCTCCCGCGGAAAAATCTAAAAGATTTCTAGAAGCAAAGTTCAATCCAGCATAAATTTTTTGTATAATCATCCAAAGATTCAAACCATGTGTAGGGCAATTACGTATCATTAATTTCATCCTCTCCCAAGCTTATGCAACATGTTCATGATCAAGTTGCTTAAAATTCATAATATCGTTTCTAAGAGTGATGATCTTAGCAGGAGGAAAATACTTAGAGATAAAAGCATCTTTGTATTTATTCCATGAATCAATACTATTTTTAGGCTAAGAAGAAAACCAAGTTTTAGCATGATCTCTAAGGGAAAACGGGAATAGCTGCAGTTTAACAATATCATTATCCACATATTTCTTCTTTTGCATATCACACAAATCAACAAAGTTGTTTAGATGGGTAGCGGCATCTTAGGAAGGCCGGAAAATGGGTCTTTCATGACAACATTCAGCAAGGCAGCATTAACTTCAAAAGATTCAGCATCGGTAAGAGGAGCAATCGGAGTGCTAATAAAATCATTATTGTTGGTATTGGAAAAGTCACACAATTTAGTATTATCTTGAGCCATCATGACGAGCAAGCAATCCAACACACAAGCAGACAAGAGACAAGCAAAAAGAGGCAAACCAGAAAAGAGAAGGGGAACGGAAAAAGAGGGCGAATAAAACGGCAAGGGTGAAGTGGGGGAGAGGAAAATGAGAGGAAAATGGCAAATAATGTAATGCGAGGGATAAGAGTTTGTGGTGGGTACTTGGTATATCTTGACTTGTGCGTAGACTCCCCGACAACGACGCCAGATATCCTTCTTGCTACCTCTTGAGCACTGCGTTGGTTTTCCCTTGAAGAGGAAAGGGTGATGCAGCAAAGTAGCATAAGTATTTCCTTCAGTTTTTGAGAACCAAGGTATTAATCCAGTAGGAGGCCACACGCAAGTCCCTTGTACCTACACAAACAAATAAGAACCTCGCAAACAACGCGATAAAGGGGTTGTCAATCCCTTCACGGTCACTTACTAGGGTGAGATCTGATAGAGATAATAATGATAAGATAAATATTTTTGGTACTTCTAAGATGGAAAATAGACCCGGGGGCCATAGGTTTCACTAGTGGCTTCTCTCAATATAGCATAAGTATTACGGTGGGTGAACAAATTACTATCGAGCAATTGATAGAAAAGTGAATAATTATGAGAATATCTAGGCATGATCATGTATATAGGCATCATGTCCGTGACAAGTAGACCGACTCCTGCCTGCATCTACTACTATTACTCCACACATCGACCGCTATCCAGCATGCATCTAGAGTATTAAGTTCATAAGAACCGAGTAACGCCTTAGGTAAGATGTCATGATGTAGAGGGATAAACTCAAGCAATATGATATAAACCCCATATTTTTATCCTCGATGGCAACAATACAATACGTGTTGTTTCCCTTTCTATCACTGGGATCGAGCACCGCAAGATTGAACCCAAAGCTAAGCACGTCTCTCATTGCAAGAAAGATTAATCTAGTAGGCCAAACCAAACTGATAATTCGAAGAGACTTGCAAAGATAACCAATCATGCATAAAACATTTCAGAGAATAATCAAATATTATTCATAGATAGACTTGATCATAAACCCACAATTCATCGGATCTCTACAAACACACCGCAAAAAGAGTTACATCAAATAGATCTCCAAGAAGATCGAGGAGAACTTTGTATTGAGATCCAAAGAGAGAGAAGAAGCCATCTAGCTAATAACTATGGACCCGGAGATCTAAAGTAAACTAGTCACACATCATCGGAGGGGCCATGGAGTTGATGTAGAGGCCCTCCGTGATCAATGCCCCCTCCAGCGGAGCTACGGAAAAGGCCCCAAGATGGGATCTCTTGGGTACAGAAGGTTGCGGTGGTGGAAATAGGGTTACGTGGTGCTCCTGGATGTTTTCGGGGTATGTGAACATATATAGGAGGAAGAAGTAGGTCGGTTGAGCCACGAGGGGGGTAGGCGCACCCCCTGCCTCATGGACACCACGTTCGTTTCTTGACGTCCACTCCAAGACCTCTGGATCACGTTTGTTCCAAAAATCATGCTCCCGAAGGTTTCATTCCGTTTGGACTCCGTTTGATATTCCTTTTTTGCGAAACACTGAAATAGGCAAAAAACAACAATTTGCACTTGGCCTTGGGTTAATAGGTTAGTCCCAAAAGTAATATAAAAGTGTAAAATAAAGCCCATTAACATCCAAAACACATAATATAATAGCATGGAACAATCAAAAATTATAGATACGTTGGAGACGTATCACTTGGCGGCGGCTCTGTATCGTAAAACACGATGAATCTTTCTCTTTGATTTTTTTCTCCCCGAACACGAATTTATAGAGTTGGAGTTGAGGTCGGAGGAGTATCAGGGGGCCCACGAGACAGGGGGGCGCGCCAAGTGGGGTAGGCGCGCCCCCACCCTCGTGGACAGGGTATGGGCCCCCTGGCCTTGATTCTTTTGCCTATATTTTTTATATGTTCCAAAAATAATCTCCGTTGATTTTCAGGTCATTCCAAGAACTTTTATTTTTGCACAAAAATAACACCATGGCAATTCTGCTGAAAACATCGTCAGTCCGGGTTAGTTCCATTCAAATCATGCAAGTTAGAGTCCAAAACAATGGCAAAAGTGTTTGGAAAAGTAGATACGTTGGAGACGTATCAACTCCTCCAAGCTCAAACCTTTGCTTGTCCTCAGGCAATTCAGTTGATAAACTGAAAGTGATAAAGAACAACTTGAGGATGATGACTCAACATCGAAATAAATAGATAGGCCCTTCGCAGAGGGAAGCATGGATTTGTAGAGGTGCCAGAGATCGATTTTGAAATAGAGATGAATAATATTTTGAGCGGTATACTTTCATTGTCAACATAACAACCGAGAGATCTCGATATCTTCCATGCTACACACATTATAGGCAGTTCACAAGCAGAATGGTAAAGTTTATACTCCCTCACCACCAATAAGCATCAATCCATGGCTTGCTCGAAACAACGGGTGCCTCCAACTAACAACAATCTAGGGGGAGTTTTGTTTGCAATTATTTTTGATTTGATTTGAGCATGGGACTGGGCATCCCGGTGACCAGTCATTTTCTTGTGAGTAAGGAACGGAGTCCACTCCTCTTGAGAATAACCCGCCTAGCATGGAAGATACAGACAGCCCTAGTAGATACATGGGCTATTCGAGCATACAAAATAGAATGTTTATTTGAACGTTTAGAGTTTGGCACATACAAATTTACTTGGAACGGCAGGTAGATACCGCATATAGGAAGGTATGGTGGACTCATATGGAATAACTTTTGGGGTTTATGGAGTTGGATGCACAAGCAGTATTCTCGCTTAGTACAAGTGAAGGCTAGAAAAAGACTGGGAAGCGACCAGCTAGAGAGCGACAACAGTCATGAACATGCATTAAAATTAATCAACACTGAATGAAAGCATGAGTAGGATATAATTCACCATGAACATAAATATCGTAGAGGCTATGTTGATTTTGTTTCAACTACATGCGTGAACAAGTGCCAAGTCAAGCCACTCGAATCGTTCAAAGGAGGATACCACCCTATCATACCACATCACAACCATTTTAATAGCATGTTGGCACGCAAGGTAAACCATTTTAAACTCCTAGCAAATTAAGCATGGCATGAGCAACTATAATCTCTAGTTGTCATTGCAAACATGTTTCATTCGTAATAGGCTGAATCAGGAACGATGAACTAATCATATTTACAAAAACAAGAGAGGCCGAGTTCATACCAGCTTTTATCTTCTCAATCAGTTCATCATATATCATAATTATTGACTTTCACTTGCACGATTGAATAGTGTGGATAATAGTAATAGTGCACGTGCATTGGACTAAGCTGGAATCTGCAAGCATTCAATACATGGGAGAAGACAAGGTAATATGGGATCTTTGTTAGATCAACAATAATGCATATGAGAGCCACTCAACATTTTCATCATGGTCTTCTCCTCTCGACCCCCAAAGAAAAGAACTAGAACTATTTACACGGGAAAGCTCCCAACAAGCAAAAGAAGAACGAGAAATCTTTTTGGGTTTTCCTTTTAATTACTACTACTACAGGCATGGAAAGTAAACTAGCTAAAAGCTACAACTAATTTTTTTTGGTTTTTCTTAAGGTTTTTCAAACGCACAAGAAAAAATCTTAAAAATAAAATAAACTAGCATGGATGATACAATGAAATAGTATGAGCACCGACAACTGGCATGAGTGTGTGAACATGAATGTAATGTCGGTGAGAGATACGTACTCCCCCAAGCTTAGGCTTTTGGCCTAAGTTGGTCTATGGCTAAGGATCAAAGCTGCTCTCTCCTATGTACTGAGGAGGATCCTCAGGCTGCCACTGGTGGGCGATCTCCTCCGGATCCCACTGATAAACAGACTGACGGTGAGGATCAAGTGGTGGCTCCGGCTCGGGCTCTGGAGCTGACGTCAGGCTCCGGTAGGCATGAATGGCCTCCGGCAGAACAAGGTACATGCCTGAAAATATGTTGAACAAAGAGGGCGCAGGAAAGGTAATAATCTCACAATAATCTTTGTTAAATATCAATTTATATTTGAGTATCTTCTTCTTATCCTTAACAATAAACTCATGTGCTACCATACTCTTATAATCTAGAACAATAGGAGGTAGCAACTTTTCCTCTTTCTCAAAATGTCTGATAGGTATATTAAAGTGTGCAGCAAGGCACGAGGCAAAGATGCCTCTAAGGACGGGGCCCTTAGTACGGTTCAGATTTAACCATTTAGCAACAATAGCGCCTAAACTGGAAGTAGTATCATGAAACAAGGCATGGCACAAAATAACAATATCAGTAGCACTAAGGTTTCCACAGTTCCCGCGACCAATTAAGCATCTACTAGCAAATATTGCAAAGTAACGTAGAACAGGAAAATGTATGCTAGTGATTCTCACATCGGAAACTTTCCTCGTTTCCCCTACAACAATCATATCAATAAATCTCTCCACATCATTACGATGTGGTTCCTCTATGCTGCCCTCAAAGGGTATCTTACAAACCCGACAGAAATCAAATAGTGACATCTCCTTAAACTCATCATATAAATAAAAATCCACCGAAGGTGGCGATCTTGTAGCATGGAAATGAAAGTTTTGCACAAAAATATTGGTGAGTAAGAGATACTATTCACGCTGATCATGGAGGAAGGCAGTGAGGCCTGCATTCTCAGCCAAATAATAAAAATCTTCATAAATCCCGGCTTCTCTCAAGAACTCATCACAAGGCCATTCGCACGGCCGAACCTCCGCAGTACGAGGGAGATTATACTTGGGCTTCTTGTTCTCTTCACTTTGTTTATCCTTCAAGCTTCGGCTCGATGAGCCCCTCAATAATCTCTTCATCATTTTCTGAAAATTTCTGAAATTTTTAGTAACTCAAAAATAAAAGTGAACCAAACTCAAGAAGATTGATAGCAACTACTCCTACGAGTGCCTAGAGGCCATATCATGCATTGAAACTACTTTTGACCACATAAATTTGACATGCAAGCTCAAGAACATGGTCACCTAAGCTGCAAAAATTTGCAATAAATAAAGCACTAGAACAAAAACTAATTGGACCATTGGAGGAGTCACATATCAAAGAACAATCCCCCAAAGCAGTCTTGTGAATGGAGCTTTGAGCAAGGAGATCGAAAATGGCAGCACGATGAGCTAGAACTCTGGTTTGAGCTGGTGGATGATTTTTTTTTCTGGAGGAATACGAAGTGTGTGGGTGCAAGAATAAGTGGAGGGGACCCACATGGCGTCCACGAGGCAGGGGGGCGCGCCCACCCCTGGGCGCGCCCTCCACCCTCGTGGGCACATGGTGGGTCCCCCTGGTGTGTTCTTAGTGCCAATAATTCTTAAATATTCTGGAAAAAATCATATTTCATTTTCAGGCCATTTGGAGAACTTTTATTTTTGGGGTATTTTTTATTGCAAGGATAATTCAGAAAAACACACAAAAAATAATATTTTTACTTTATTTAATATAAATAACAAAAAGTAAAAGGAGGGTACAGAGAGTTGTGCTTTCTAAATTCATCCATCTCATGCTCATCAAAAGGAATCCACTAACAAGGTTGATCAAGTCTTGTTAACAAACTCTTTCCGAACAACATGAAACCGGAGAATTTTCGAATAACACTAGGTTACCTCAATGGGGATATGCACATCCCCAACAATAAGAATATCATATTTCTTCTTGACAATAGGGAGAGGAAATGCAAAACCTCCAATAGTAATAGTTGGAATTTTTCCAATAGAACTGATACTATGGACTTGAGGTTGTTTCCTCGGAAAGTGTACCGTATGCTCATTACCATTAACATGAAAAGTGACATTGCCTTTGTTGCAATCAATAACAGCCCCTGCAGTATTCAAAATGGGTCTACCAAGGATAATCGACATACTATCGTCCTCGGGAATATCAAGAATAACAAAGTCCGTTAAAATAGTAACGTTTGCAAGCACAACTGGCACATCCTCACAAATACCGACATGTATAGCAGTTGATTTATCAGCCATTTGCAAAGATATTTCAGTGGGTGTCACCTTATTCAAATCAAGTCTACGATATAAAGAGAGAGGCATAACACTAACACCGGCTCCAAGATCACATAAAGCAGTTTTAACATAGTTTCTTTTAATGGAGCATAGTATAGTTGGTACTCCTGGATCTCCAAGTTTCTTTGGTATTCCACCCTTAAAAGTGTAATTAGCAAGCATGGTGGAGATTGCAGCTTCCGGTATGTTTCTTTTATTAGTAACAATATCTTTCATATACTTAGCATAAGGGTTCATTTTAAGCATATCAGTCAAACGCATACGCAAAAAGATAGGTCTAATCATTTCAGCAAAGCGCTCAAAATCCTCATCATCCTTTTTCTTGGATGGTTTAGGAGGAAAAGGCATGGGTTTCTGAACCCATGGTTCTCTTTCTTTACTGTGCTTCACAGCAACAAAGTCTCTCTTATCATAACGTTGATTCTTTGATTGTGGGTCATCAAGATCAACAATAGGTTAAATCTCTACATCATTGTTATTGCTAGGTTGAGCATCAACATGAACATCATTATTAACATTATCACTAGGTTCATGATCATTACCAAATTGTGTTTTAGCATCAGAAATAGAAATATCATTGGGATTCTCAAGTGTGTCAACAACAGGTTCACTAGAAGCATGCAAAATCCTATCATTTTTTCTTCCTTTTAGAAGGACTAGGTGCATCAACGTTAGTTCTCTGAGAATCTTGCTTAATTCTCTTAGGGTGGCCCTCAGGATACAAAGGTTCCTCGATCATTTTAACCCCTCTAGTCATAACTCTAACAACATTATCATTTTTCTTATTATTTAATTCATTGACCAAATCATTCTGAGCCTTAAGTACTTGTTCTACTTGAGTGGTAACCATAGAAGCATGTTTACTAATAAGTTTAAGTTCACCTTTAACTCTAGACATATAATCACTCAAGTGTTCAAGCATATCAGCATTGCGTTTCAATTGTCTTCCAACATAAGCATTGAAGTTTTCTTGTTTAACAATAAAATTATCAAACTCATCTAAGCATTGGCTAGTAGACTTATAACAAGGAATATCACTGTCGGTGTCAAAACCGGCAGATCTCGGGTAGGGGGTCCCGACCTGTGCGTCTAGGCCGGATGGTAACAGGAGGCAGGGAACATGATGTTTTACCCAGGTTTGGGCCATCTTGATGGAGGTAAAACCCTACGTCCTGCTTGATTAATATTGATGATATGGGTAGTACAAGAGTAGATCTACCACGAGATCAAGGAGGCTAAACCCTAGAAGCTAGCCTATGGTATGATTGTTGTATATGGAGTTGATCTCCTACGGACTACAACCCTCCGGTTTATATAGACACCGGATAGGGTTAGGGTTACATAGAGTCGGTTACAATGGTAGGAGATCTTGAATATCCGCACCGCCAAGCTTGCCTTCCACGCCAAGGAAAGTCCCATCCGGACACGGGACGAAGTCTTCAATCTTGTATCTTCATAGTCCTGGAGTCCGGCTGAAGGTATAGTCCGGCTACCCGAACACCCCCTAATCCAGGACTCCCTCAATCACCTTCATCAAATCTATAGAGAGAATTTACCTTTACTACCTGTGTCGGGTTATCAAGACCATGTATTTCTTCAATAGGTGGTAAATTCTTAACATCTTCTGCTCTAATACCCTTTTCTTTCATAGATTTGTTTGCCTCTTGCATATCTTCAGGACTGAGAAATAGAATACCCCTTTTCTTCGAAGTTGGCTTAGGAGTTGGTTCAGGAAGTGTCTAGTCATTTTCATTACTCAACATATTATGCAATAGCAATTCAGCTTGATCAACAGTTCTTTCCCAGAAAACACAACCAGCACAACTATCCAGGTGGTCTCTGGAAGCATCGGTTAGTCCATTATAAAAGATATCAAGTATTTCATTTTACTTGAGAGGATGATCAGGCAAAGCATTAAGTAATTGGAGAAGCCTCCCCCAAGCTTGTGGGAGACTCTCTTGTTCAATTTGCACAAAATTATATATTTCCCTTAAGGCAACTTTTTTCTTATGAGCGGGGAAATATTTGGCAGAGAAGTAATAAATCATATCCTAGGGACTACGCACACAACCAGGATCAAGGGAATTAAACCATGTTTTGGCATCACCCTTTAATGAGAAAGGAAACAACTTAAGGATAAAGTAATAGCGAGTTTTCTCATCATGAGTAAATAGGGTGGCTATATCATTTAATCTAGTAAGATGTGCCACAACAATTTTAGATTCATAGCCATAGAAAGGATCAGATTGAACCAAAGTAATTAACTCGGGATCGACAGAGAAATCATAATCCTTGTAAGTAATAAAGATAGGTGAAGTAGCAAAAGCAGGATCATATTTCATTCTAGCATTCAAAGACTTTTCTTTAAGGTTAGCTAATAATTTCTTAATATCAGATCTATCATTGCAAGCTAAGAAGTCTCTAGCAGTTTCTACATCCATAACATAACCCTCAGGCACAACAAGCAATTCATATCTAGGAGGAGAATCTTCATCATCACTTTCATCAATATTATCAGTTTCAATAATTTCATTCTCTCTAGCCCTAGCAAGTTGTTCATGAAGAAATTCACCTAGTGGCACAGTATTATCAAGCATAGAAGTAGTTTCATCATAAGTATCATGCAAAGCAGAAGTGGCATCATCAATAACATGTGAAATATCAGAATGAATAGCAGGAGTACGTGTCGCAAGTATACTCAAAATAGAAGGTGAATCAAGTGTAGAGCTAGATGGCAGTTCCTTACCTCCCCTCGTAGTTGAGGGAAAAATATTGGTTCTTTGATCTTTCCAGTTCTTCATAGTGATTGGCAGATATAAATCCCAAGTGACTCAAAGAATAGAGCTATGCTCCCCGGCAACAGCGCCAGAAAATAGTCTTGATAACCCACAAGTATAGGGGATCGCAACAGTTTTCGAGGGTAGAGTATTCAACCCAAATTTATTTATTCGATACAAGGGGAGCCAAAGAATATTCTCAAGTATTAGCAGCTGAGTTGTCAATTCAACCACACCTAGAAAGTTAATATCTACAGCAAAGTATTTAGTAGCAAAGTAATATGGTGGTAGTGGTAACGGTAGCAAAAGTAATATTTTTGGTTCTATAGTGATTGTAACAGTAGCGGACCAAAGCATTAACACTTAGTGAATAGATGAACTCCTCAAACTATGATCCTCACCGGTAAGTATCCCGATTATTGTCACTTCGGGGTTAACGAATCATAACACATAATAGGTGACTATAGACTTGCAAGATAGGATCAAGAACTCACATATATTCATGAAAACATAATAGGTTATGATCTGAAATCATGGCACTCGGACCCTAACGACAAGAATTAAGCATAGCAAATTCATAGCAACATCAATCTCAGAACATAGTGGATACTAGGGATCAAACCCTAACAAAACTAACTCGATTACATGATAAATCTCATCCAACCCATCACTGTCCAGCAAGCCTACGATGGAATTACTCACGCACGGCGGTGAGCATCATGAAATTGGTGATGGAGGAAGGTTGATGATGACGATGGCGACGGATTCCCTCTCTGGAGCCCCGTACGGACTCCAGATCAACCCTCCCAGAGAGTTTAGGGCTTGGCGGCGACTCCGTATGATAAAACGCGATGAATCCTTCTCTTTGATTTTTCTATCCCCGAACACGAATATATAGAGTTGGAGTTGAGGTCGCAGAAGTACTAGGGGGGCCACGAGGTAGAGGGGTGCGCCCCACCCTCGTGGACAGGGTGTGGGACCCCTGGCCTTGATTCTTTCGCCAGTATTTTTTATATATTCCAAAAATAATCTCCGTTGATTTTCAGGTCATTTCAAGAACTTTTATTTCTGCACAAAAATAAAACCATGGCAATTCTGCTGAAAGCAGCGTCAGTCCGGGTTAGTTCCATTCAAATCATGCAAGTTAGAGTCCAAAACAAGGGCAAAAGTGTTTGGAAAAGTAGATATGTTAGAGACGTATCACTTACTAGATGTTAATAAGTATAGTTGATGATTTATGCACATGCCCCCTTAATTATACATGCAAACGTGTGCGCATGCAGTTTTCACTAGATCGTGTTAATCATTGAAGTTGACGAGGGAAACGTTCAAATACTGGACTCGCTATATAAAGATACTAACGAATATGCAATCGTGAAGGGGGTGGTCAACAAGTAATTTCAATCATTAACGCACTATGTCGGCCTCTTTAATTCATTTCCTGATATCAACTAATTAATAACTCCAGTATTCATTCTCTTTGTCGGCGGGCAGGGCTTGATAAAAGTTGATCAAAGATGTCCAAGGTCCATGGAAACAACAGCTGAAATGGATGAGTAAAATATGTATAACGTGTACAATATGTAGTAGCGTAAAATATGTTTGAAATGAAAAAGAATTAAATGAAAAAAAAAACAGAATTAAAAGGAAGAATAAAGCATAAACCCCTAAACCTTTTAGTCCCGGTTGGTGTAACCAACTGGGACTAAAGGCCCCCAGCCCCCCGGCGCAGGATCGTGCCATGTGGTGGGCCTTTGGTCCCGGTTCGTCACGAACCGGCACTAAAGGTCCTTATGAACCGAGACAATATCCCGATTCTACACTAGTGGAGTAAAACTTAACAATAGAATGGAAAATAAGTGCAATCATATGAACATAAGAAGCCAACAGTTAGAACATGAATATTTCACATCCAAATCATCAGTATTTTTGCTTGTTTGAAGGAGGCTATCATGGGCGAATGGCACTCTCTTTTGGGCAAATCTTGCTATTTAGTTAAATGGCCCTTATCCTATATACTTAAGAAGTTCATCCCCACTACTTGATTTATCTCAACATGCAGCCCATCCACGTCATCACATAAG
This sequence comes from Triticum monococcum, assembly GCA_034509565.1. Classification (NCBI taxonomy): domain Eukaryota; kingdom Viridiplantae; phylum Streptophyta; class Magnoliopsida; order Poales; family Poaceae; genus Triticum; species Triticum monococcum. The sequence goes on along the minus strand of CM067843.1, from coordinate 742,486,160 downwards.
CCACATCAGCGATCCTATTGCTATTAAGCATTTCTTTTTCACCGGTAACAGCCATGCATGTGTCCCCTCAGCAAACAAAAGACAATTTTATATTTAACAAATCTGCCACTTCATTCAAATAAAAAACCAATAAAATAAAACGTGGGAGATACGCAGTCGTCCGAGAAACTGAATCGACCTAGCGTTTCCATCGACCCGACGTTTCCTCTTTGTAACAAACGAGCCCATAACTAGAAGAGGAGCCTAGACCTCGATGGTCTTCCCACCTATTCATAACAGCGTGTTTCCTCTTCATAACAAGCGATGCATCTTTGGTCTTCCCACCGATTCTCTTAATTAATCCCATTGTAGCCATGGAAATGGAGCGCCGGCGCGAGCGACCTCGACGCCAAGATGGGGCTGGATGCTACGCCACCGTGCCGCATCTGGACCTACAATGCATTGTTCGCATCGACATGGGCTTCACTCGGCCGGCCATGTCCAACCGTCCGTACTGACTTCACCCGGTCGCGCTGCCCTCCACACCCCAGTCTATGCTGCCGCGGAACCAGCAAGAGCTCTTGCCAATGCCCCATAGTAGAGGCCCTCAGCCCTCCTGCCTGTTGTCCCGTCATGGAGCACGGTGAGTTGGTCGGCGTGGCGTGACGTGCAATGGGAGTAGAGGAAAATGGCTCTTTGAAGTAAGGATATATATCTAATTTTTCTTATGTTGTGTCAACATCACTATAGCCAGAAGCTTGTGCGATTTTATTTCAATTGGCACGGTGAACTCCTCTATCATTGGCTTCAGTGTTCCTGTCAGCAAGGTAAATGGGATTCTTTCCTGATTATTGAATCTAAAGGCAAGTGTTATTACTGATATATATTCCACTTGACCATGAATCATATTAGAATTGGATGATTTGCCCCACGGCATTTCACTCATATCTGTGCATTGGGTTTTGTTCAGAGATTTTTTTATATATACTTACAGGAGAAGCCCACCGGTCCATCTCTTTGTGTCTTTTATCTATTGATCTTCCATTGTTGTGTTAATTAAAGCGGAGCATTACAGAGTTCTCTCCTAAAGGTACGACATTCCAAATCATATTCTGGTTCCACATTAACAATATATGTTCATTCCCTATGGTAACCATTGCGACCTAATTCTAGCATATAATCACCGGTTATCTTTGTTCTCTATTTTGTATCCCTAGCTAGAAATAGTTCAATATGTCAATTCACTGACTTTTCTTGCTATGTTCATATGTAAATTTCTGTCTAATATATTCAAATTTCATTTTTTTCGGTGCAGACTCATGATATTCAATTTTTCTAACTGTGATCATCGATTTCCCAATGAGTAGTAACATGGGTATTCTAACCTTCCTCTTTTCTAGATCTGACATTTCTAAGTAATGTTCCCTTTTTACTGTTGTCAAAGTGTTCTCAATGAAATCTTTAAAGAGCCACAACAGCGAAGGCATTTTCCTTTGCCACAAGGCCAATGCCAGTCAAGTTGCCATCAACTCTATGACCATGTAGCGAAGGCATTTGCTTATCCGACAGTGTGCTCCTGGTTCTATGGTGTCGCTTAGTCGTTGGTGGTCATACACTAAGAGGAATATAACCATGTAGCCAATTTGTATAGCTCAATTCCTTGCCATGTTTGAAAAATTAGTGCTACCAAACTTTCATGGCCGAGGATTATCAACAATTTGTTTATGTTCATGTTCAACTTTTTTAGATCTAGATGGTCATGTTGAGAAATATAGTTGTACCTTCTTGGGATAGATGATTTGCCTTGAAATATTAGGACTTTCTTTTGACTGCATGGAGAAGAGGGGCATCAAAATAATGGGAGAGATAAAGATTGTTAAAGACGTTATATATCGATAGGCTATTTGAGATGGAAATTGCCATTATGTGTGGTGTATTTGGAAAACATGTAATGGAAACATCTTGATAATGTATTTTCAAACTTTGATTCTTCGGCCAACTGGAAACTTAATTACATGTTAACAAAGAGTACGCTGATCATGAAAATTGCCACTTCACTATAATCATGAAATCATCAGTGCTACATTTTCCACCATACATTCCCGCAGCAACGCGCAGGGAATTGTCTAGTATCCTAGAATGGAGCAGTTACAAGTTTAATTATAACTAATGCGACAAAATGCAATATCTTTAGGATACTTAGCAAGTGTGGCCGAAAAAATATTTAGCGACTGTTGCATGTGTTTCTAACTGCTGAGAGAACTCCAACTTGGTTTGGCTCTGCAAAGCGTATGACTGAGACTAAACAAATGCAACATCGTTTAAAGAAAATGGGTTCTAAACTTATCAACACTTACGAGTGCAAAGTGCAATATAGTAATATCCTCTTGACTTCGAATGAAAACAAATGACGGCGAGAGGCGCATGATTCAGACTAAAAAAATATGCAAAGCGCATGCTTCAGAATAAAAAAATGCAACCAAATAGTAATGAAACATCTATCCTCTTGGCAATCGAATGAAAACATTGATGGATGAAGAAGCACTCACTCACTCGGGGGAGAAACGCTCTGGCGGAGGAGCCCGGCTGGCCGGCGATCTGTGTGATTAGGTGGCCCTTCTCGATGAGGAAGAAGTGGAGTGTTCTTTTCCTCGACGGGAACAAAGAGCTGGTTTATCTCTGGTGATTCATGTAACCATGCCCGTTAGAGGCCAATTTGAATTATCACTTATTTTCCTCCGTCAAATCCCTTCTAGGCCCACGCTCATTTTCAGAAGTAAAAAAGTGTTAGCTTCGATTCTTCTACGAGCTATATGCAAGTCATCTTAAAATTGATTTTGGATCAGTCAATTTTTTAGCAATTGATCTTTGCTTTGAGATTCATACTTTTTTTCCTGCGCTATTTTGTGAGCTGGTTGAGCGATATTTTGAATCACCACATATTTGGGTCATTTAATTTGGTATTGAGCTGAAGCCCATTACCTATGCCGCCCAGCAGTCGCTCTCATCCTTTGTTTTTTTCTGTTTTTATGTGTTTCTCCTTTAGTTTTTTCTTTATTAGTTGGTTTTTATTTTTTATGTTTAGGTATTTTGGAATGTTGGCGAGCGTAAATATATACACACAAATAATATGTTATGTGTGCGAAAATTACACTATTACATGATTGTTCTTTGCATACTACTACAAAAACTGCAATTTTAGTGTAAAGTTGCATGCAATTTTTTTAAATCATTATCTTTTTTCTTAAAAGAGTAATACCAATGTCAGTACTTCATTGTTCCTTATAACACTTTATGATTTTGATTTTGATTTAGTTGTTATTTCTTTTTCTTTATTCTTTAAGGATAATACCGATGCCACGAATTCATTCGTTCGTGGGATTTTTTTGCGCATAAATTCCACTATCATATGTTTATTCTTACATATTTTTAAAAGATGCAATTTGTGCATGTTGTGTGCATATTTTGTCATTGTTTTTTTAGAAAAAAAATCATTTTCTTTCATCGAAAAGGCTAATGCTGATGGCAACAATTCATTTTTTCTTAGAAAAACTCATTATTTGATTTTGATTTAGTTGTTATTTCATTTTCTTTCTTCATAAAGGGTAATACCAAAGCACTAATTCATTCGTTCTTATAAGGAATTGATCGAGACTGCAATCGCTGAAGTTGATGTCGCATGAAGTACTATGAGTAGTAGTATGAGTTACTAAGTGACTCACGGGAAGTTATGCAATGCATCATTGCATGTTCATCTTAGTTATTTACACATAATCATGTCTACTCCAGGATAACCAAGAACACCATATTGTTTGGGAAAAAATGGGAAGAGATTAAATATTATTTAGCACCCCATTGTATTTGTCTTGTGGTCAGTTAATAAGCAATAACCTCTTATAACACGCAATATTTGGATCACAAAAAATACATAGCTAGTGCTAGGAGTGTCTCAAAATGCCAATATGATGTATTATATACATTGTATCTAAATTATTGCAATTTTGGTATAAAAAATAATATGACTATTGGTTCTTCACATTTGCTCAGCTATTCATACGATACAACTTTCTCACCACCTCCATATTTTCATGTTAGTTTTTATGTAGGTGCCTCGCTATAGATATTGATGGATAGTGTTATAGGCTTATGAATATATGGTTTAATTACCTCTAGTTCTTCAATTGAACTCTACAACTTGCACTGTCAAACTTAATAGAATTTAACTGCTGATGGATTTAAAACTAGTGAGATTGGCTACATATAAAGTTACTTTGTACTATTATTTTTTCTCTTTGTAATATTATTAGTCTAAAAATATCTTAATGTAAAGTTAAATATGTGATAGTTGTACCATCTGGAACATTGCAAATAAAAATAATTAATTGTCAAGTAAAAGGACCATTTGTATTACGTGGATTGCAAATTTTGCATATTCCCGCCATCATTATTAAGATAATTCAGCTTGTGTTGCGCATGTGGGAACTGGTTACCCAGAATAACATCAATGACAAGTTCTATACTCATAAATTGCAGCATATGACCAAAATAAATAGTGTTGCATATTGTTGGATGTTGCCCCCCATCCGCCTCTTGCAAATTTGTTGGTGGGCCCTGGCAAGAGGGTTGAGGGGCAAGAGGTGTTGGGGAACGTAGTAATAATTCAAAAAAAATCCTATGTTTCACCAAGATCAATCTAGGAGATGCTAGTAATGAGAGAGAAGGAGTGCATCTTGATACCCTTGTAGATCGCTAAGCGGAAGCGTTACAAGAACGCGGTCGATGGAGTCATACTCGTGGTGATTCAAATCGCGGAAGATCCGATCCAAGCGCCGAACGGACGACGCCTCCGTGTTCAACACACGTACAGCCCGGTGACCTCTCCTCCTTCTTGATCCAGCAAGGGGAGAGGAGAAGTTGAGGGAGAACTCCGGCAGCACGACGGCATGGTGGCGATGGAGCTCGTGGTTCTCCGGCAAAGCTTCGTTAAGCACTACGGAGGAGGAGGTGTTGGAGAAGGGAGGGGCTACGCCAGGGAAGGGTGCGGTAGGCCTCCCACCCCCCTCTATTTATAGGGTGAAGGGGAGAGGGGGCCGGCCCTCCTAGATGCATCTAGAGGGGGCGGCGGCCAGGAGGGGAAACTTGCCTCCCAAGCAAGGTGGGAGGCGCCCCCCTCCCCTTGGGTTTCCAACCCTAGGCGCCTTGGGCCCTTGGGGGCGCACCAGCCCACTAGCGGGCTGGTTCCCTCCCATATTCAGCCCATTAAGTCCTCCGGGGCAGGTGGCCCCATCTGGTGGACCCCCGGACACCTTTCGGTGGCCCCGGTACAATACCAATAACCCCCGAAACCATTCCGGCAACTAAAATTGGACTTCCCATATATATATATTCGCCTCCGGACCATTTCGGACCTCCTTGTGACATCCGGGATCTCATCCGGGACTCCGAACAACCTTCAGTAACCACATACAATTTCCCATAACAACTCTAGTGTCACCGAACCTTAAGTGTGTAGACCCTCCGGGTTCGGGAACCATGCAGACATGACCATGACATCTCTCCGGCCAATAACCAACAACGGGTTCTGCATACCCATGTTGGGTCCCACATGTTCCACGATGATCTCATCGGATGAACCACGATGTCGGGGATTCAATCAATCCCGTATACAATTCCCTTTGTCCATCAGTATGTTACTTGCCCGAGATTCGATCGTCGGTATCCCCATACCTCGTTCAATCTTGTTACCGGCAAGTCTCTTTACTCGTTCTGTAACGCATGATCCCGTGGCTAACTCCTTAGTCACATTGAGCTTGTTATGATGATGCATTACCGAGTGGGCCCAGAGATACCTCTCCGTCATACAGAGTGACAAATCCCAGTCTCGATTCGTGCCAACCCAACAGACACTTTGGAGATACCTGTATTGCACCTTTATAGTCATCCAGTTACGTTGTGACGTTTGATACACCCAAAGCACTCCTACGGTATCCGGGAGTTGCACAATCTCATGGTCTAAGGAAACGATACTTGACATTAGAAAAGCTCTAGCAAACGAACTACACGATCTTGTGCTACGCTTAGAATTGGGTCTTGTCCATCACATCATTCTCCTAATGATGTGATCCCGTTATCAATGACAGCCAATGTCCGTGGTTAGGAAACCACAACCATCTATTGATCAACTAGCTACTCAACTAGAGGCTCACTAGGGACATGTTATTATCTATGTATTCACACATGTATTACGGTTTCCGGTTAATACAATTATAGCATGAACAATAGACAATTATCATGAACAAGGAAATATAATAACCACCATTTTATTATTGCCTCTAGGGCATATTTCCAACAGTCTCCCACTTGCACTAGAGTCAATAATCTAGTTACATTGTGATGAATCGAACACCCATAGAGTTTTGGTGTTGCTCATGTTTTGCTCGTGTAAGAGATTTAGTCAATGGATCTGCAACATTCAGATCTGTGTGCACTTTACAAATATCTATGTCTGCATCTTGAATATATTCACTAATGGAGTTGAAAGCGACGCTTGATGTGTCTAGTCTTCTTGTGAAACCTGGGCTCCTTGGCAAGGGCAATAGCTCCAGTGTTGTCACAGAATAGAGTCATCGGGCCCGACGCATTGGGAATAACTCCTAGGTCGGTGATGAATTCCTTCATCCAGACTGCTTCCTGCGCTGCCTCCGAGGCAGCTATGTACTCCGCTTCACATGTAGATCCCGCCACGATGCTTCGCTTGCTGCTGCACTAGCTGACTGCCCCACCATTCAAAATGTACACTATTTGGTTTGTGACTTGGAGTCATCCATATCTGTGTCGAAACTAGCATCGACGTAACCCTTTACGACGAGCTCTTCGTCACCTCCATAAACGAGAAACATATCCTTAGTCCTTTTCAGGTACTTCAGGATATTCTTGACCGTTGTCTAGTGTTCCGTACTGGGATCACTTTGGTACCTCCCTACCAAACTTACGGCAAGGTTCACATCAGTTCTGGTACACAGCATGGCATACATAATAGAGCCCATGGCTGAGGTATACGGGATGACACTCATCTTTTCTCTATCTTCTACCGAGGTCGGGCATTGAGCTGTGCTCAATCTCACACCTTGTAATACAGGCAAGGACCCCTTCTTGGACTGATCCATAATTGAACTTCTTCAATATCTTATCAAGGTACGTGCTTTGTGAAAGACCAATGAGGCGTCTCGATCTATCTCTATAGATCTTGATGCCTAATATGTAAGCAGCTTCTCCAAGGTCCTTCATTGAAAATCACTTATTCAAGTAGGCTCAAAGGATCGATATGGTTGACTAGAGGGGGTGAATAGGCAACTACCAATTTTTACTTTTCTTTACCAAACTAAACTTTGCATCAAAGTAGGTTATCTAGATGTGCAACTAGGTGAGCAACCTATATGATGCAATAACAACAAGCATACAAGCAAGGAAGAGAAGTAACACTAGAGAGCTTGCGCAAGTAGAGGTAAGAGATAACCAAGAGTGGATCCGGTGAAGACGAGGATGTGTTACCGAAGTTCCTTCCTTTTGAGGGGAAGTACGTCTCCGTTAGAGTTGTGTGGAGGCACAATGCTCCCCAAGAAGCCACTAGGGCCACCGTATTCTCCTCACACCCTCACACAATGCGAGATGCCGTGATTCCACTATTGGTGCCCTTGAAGGCGGCGACCGAACCTTTACAAACAAGGTTGTGGCAATCTCCACAACTTAATCGGAGGCTCCCAACAAAACCACGAAGCTTCACCACAATGGACTATGGCTCCGTGGTGGCCTCAATCGTCTAGGGTGCTCAAACACCCAAGAGTAACAAGATCCGCTACGGATGAGTGGGGGAATCGAAAATCCCTTGGTGGAAGTGTAGATCGGGGCCTTCTCAACCACTCCTGAGCAAATCAACAAGTTTGATTGGCTAGAGAGATAGATCGGGCGAAAATGGAGCTTGGAGCATTTAATGGAGCTTGAGCAATAAATGGAGCTTGGGGAGGAAGAGGTAGGTCAAAGGGAAGAAGGGGACCCCCTTATATAGTGGGGGCAACAATCCAACCGTTGCCCCTCACCAACCAGCCCCGCACAAGGCGGTACTACTGCTAAGAGGGGGCGGTACTACCGCTAGGTCAGCGGTACTGCCGCACCAGCCAGCGGTACTGCCGCGCAGAGGAGACTAGTAGGGAAAAGGACCCAACACGGTACTACCGCGGTGGTAGGGGCGGTACTAGCGCTCCTGGAATGGTACTACCGCCTCTACAACCGCAACTAGTGCCACAAAACCCGACACGAGAAAAAGACCCCTCGAATCAAGGCGGTAGGAGCCAAACTGCCCAGCGGTACTACGACAACGGGGTCACGGGCGGTACTACCGCTGAGGAGCGGTACTGCCGCTTGTGACCCTTCGGTCATACTACCGCTTGTAGTGCGGTACTACCGCTGGGACATAGAAGAGAGAGAGAGAATCTCTCCAAAGAGGCTGAGGACGAGGCGGTGGTGCCAGGCACCTCAGCGGTACTACTGCTGTGGAGACACGAGCGGTACTACCGCTGTGGAGCAGTACTGCCGCTTGTGGCTCCTCAGCGGTATTACTGCTGGGTGGCGCGGTACTACCGCAGGGACCCGGACAGGACAAGGAGGAGAGGAGAGATCTCTTCAATGGAATGGAAAAGCTCGGAGGGTGAGAAGCTGATGTGTACGTGTTGATTCCACCCATGCAATACCCCAGCGGACCCCCTCTTGATAGTACGGTGCCCTCTACGCAACTAGTCCACCGAGAGAGAAACGAAATAGCTACACCATCTTGAAAGACACTCCGAGGGGAAGAAAACGTCTCGTGCCAGGGGAGAATCTGTGAACTATTCAAAGCACATGATTAGTCCGCAAACATGTTGTCATCAATCACCAAAACTACCTTGAGAGAGATATGCCGTAACAATCTCCCCCTTTTTGGTGGATTGATGACAACTAGGGATTTGCGCAAGGAAAAGAAATAAATGTAAGAAAACTAAGAACTACAAAATATAGACGGGCTCCCCCAGAATGTGTGCACCTAGTGAGAGGAGCATTCGGAAAGCAAGACACACACATCCGGATCAACACTCCCCCTATATTTTATAGTCCAACAATTCTAAGGACAAGATATATGAGAGAAGAGTATAAAACAGGACAAGCATGCAACTCATAATAAACTACAGTACTGAATAGACATAAGTAATAAGGTAGCGATAGGGAGCATATGTCTCACACCATTTGTCTAGAACTTAGGTCTCACAGGCACCAAACCAAACCAAACAAAGACACCGAGAGAACACACAAGAAAACACAAGACGACAAACACAAAGCACGACACAAATCCCTACACTCTCTCCCTCTTTGGTAGCGAGACACCAAAAAGGGAAAAGAGCGACGATACAACTCCAGGTGATGGCAAGCTGAGGATCTTGAAACATCAAATCTCAGCATGATCGTCTGCATCTCCATCGTGGGTTGAAAACTGCTCGGCATCGGAGTCGGTCCAATGGCGGTGCTGATGAATCCACTCCTCCTCTTCAGTGATCTAACCCTCAGAACCACTGGCAACTGTCGCTCCCAACTGACGCATGAGCTCCTTGTGGCGCATCCTGGCATGCTTCTCCGCCACATGAGTCATGTACTGACCATGAGACTCCATGCAGAAAAGCTTCTTCAACTTGTTTTTAAGCTTCTTCGCCCACGAGGGTTCAGCACTAGAGGGGCCAATATCCTCCTCGTGATCATCAGTGGCTGCCCCACCCTCGGTCTCCATGGCAGCAGTAGCAGCAGCAGCAGACGGACCCCCTATTTGAGGCGCTGGGGTGACCCAATTGTCCTTCTTCCTCAGACGCTTGATCTCATGAGAAACCAAGTCTCCAGTCTCTAGCAACACTCTGGGATAGGTCTGTGCCCAGGCCCTCTCAATGAGCCTCTTGATGAATGGACCATATATCGGGCACTTGCGCTCAGACACGGTAGAGAGAAGTTCAGACCACATGACATGAGAAATATCCAGGCTCTCTCCAGTGCTTGCTTCCTTCTCATGCTGATAGAAAAGGAGCATGTCCACGAGGTAAGAGTGGACCATATCCAGATTCCCGATCCGAGGGAAGAGAGTCTCACGGAAGATACAATGAAGAATGTCCAGATACGGAGACAGCTCATAGGTCTTCTTCTCAGTTACTGGGTGAACTTTCACAGTGCAGTAGGGCGAAAGGGCTTGCTTGTGAGTGGACGTAGCATTGCGGTGAGGGCGGAAACCGACAGGAGTCTCAAGCCCGTGATCCACCACATCAAGTAACTCCATGAAAGCCTTCCACTTGATGGAAAGCAGCTTGCCATTGGTCATCCATGTCAGAGTCCTGTCGACATCCGTCCCAAGATGGACGGTAGCATAGAATTGAGCCACCAAATCTGCATCAAAATCCTTGTTGAATTGCATGATCCTGAGAATGTTCAGCTGAGTGCACATCTGAAGGGCTTCGCCAAAGTACTCCGGGTCCTTCTCCAGAGCATCAGTGTCAATGGAGCGAACATCAAAATAGAGATTCTTCTTGGCCTTGATCACATCAAAGTAGATGGCAAACTGAAAACGGTTCCAGAACGGGCGGTTGACCAAAGTGGGTTCTTGGTCCACCGCATAGGGGTTGCGGCGACGCTTCTCCCAAAACTCCTTGTTGGTCATCTCAGTCACAGTCCTCCCTTTTGGCTTGTTGGCGGATCTCTTCGTTTGCTGAGGAGGTGGAGGAACACTTGCAGATGCGCTTGCTGGAGGCGGTTGGGTGCTCGAGGAACCACCGGCTGGCTCAGAGGTGCGGTAGCGTTTTGATGTTGCACGCCCAGGGTTGATACGACGAGCTTGATGCTCAGAAGGGTCATCACCTGGAGCCAAACACAAGAACACGCAAAACAACCAGAAAGAACGAGCATAAGCCAACAAACACAACAAAAATAATCAAGGTAAGGTAGGAATTTGATGGAATTTGGCATGCAGCGGTAGTACCGTGACATGCCCGCGGTAGTACCGCCCCAAAGAGAGCGGTAGTACCGCTCGAGGTCAAGCGGTAGTACCGCTCCAACGAGAGCAGTAGTACTGCTCGAGCCCAAGTGGTAGTACCGCTCCAACGAGAGCGGTAGTACTGCTCGAGGCGGAGAAACAACAGTTTCCTACAGCACGAGGCGAAGAAACAGCGGTTTCCTACTACTGTGGTCAGATCCGGCACTACCAGCCTGCCAAATTCAAAAATATTCCTACCAAACTCTAATCGAGATAGTCTAGTTGCCTTCTCCAACCAACTCAAGCCTAGATTTAGCCAAAAATCTAGAGATGCAACCACCATTGCCCCTAAGAAACAAGATCTAAAAATGAGACAAAAGGAAAGAAGGAACGGGGGCAATACCGGCATCCATGGCAAGAGAACTGGGTGGGGATTGACTCCACAAAAGGAAATGGAGAGGGACGCCCCGGAGACGGAGATCCGCCGGAGCCCTCTCGCGGCGAGTGGAGGCTAGAGAGAGGAAGAAGAAAGAGGGGGCGAATGGGTATGGGGGAGAGGAAACCTCCCCCTGCCCCGATATAACCCTCTGGTCCCGTCCCTCAGCGGTAGTACCGCGCTGGGGGCGGTAGTACCGCTTATAAGCGGTAGTACCGCGCACCACCAGCGGCAGTACCGCCCAGCACGCCACGGCAACCAAACAAACAAGGCTTTTGCTCGAAGGAAAGACACAAACAGCAAGAAAAGAGAGCACACGAGCAAACGACCAAGAGACACCTCTTCAAAAGAGGGCGGTGGCCGAGGCCACCTATGTTTGAGTCAAGAGGTATGGCGCTGCGAAGATTTTAACCTTGGGCCCATGACCAAAACTCGTCTTTGAAACACAAGTACCATCAACAATGGCTAAAGTGAAAGTCTTGATCAATTTATGCATAATGGGGGAGGGAGAGTTCATTGAGAGAAAAACACTCCCCCTATGTCCATGCCTACACCTAAACTAGACAACAAATTGAGTGTGGTGGGGTGTGCAAGGGTTCAAGCCACATTGCTCGAATCAATGATATTTAGCTCATGCCTTAACTCGCAAAATCTTGCTTCATCCAAGGGCTTCGTTGAGCTCGATCTCTCCTCGCCTAATGTGATCCCGGATGAAGTGATACCGAATCTCAATATGCTTCGTCTTGAAGTGTTGCACCGGGTTGAGAGAGATCTTGATGGCACTTTCATTGTCACACCAAAGAGGCACTTTGTCACAAGTGACACCGTAATCCTTTAAAGTTTGCCTCATCCATAGGAGTTGTGCACAACAACTACCGGCGGCAACATACTCCGCCTCAGTGGACGAGAGAGAGACACAACTTTGCTTTTTGGAAGACCAACTTACCAAAGAGCAACCAAGGAATTGGCACCCTCCGGAAGTGGACTTCCTATCCACTTTGTCTCCCGCCCAATCGGAATCCGAGTACCCTACAAGCTTGAAGTTTGATCCTCTTGGGTACCATAAGCCAAAGTTTGGGGTATGAGCCAAATATTGAAAGATTCGTTTGACCGCCACATAGTGACTTTCCTTAGGTGCGGCTTGAAACCGTGCACAAATTCCCACACTCAACATGATGTCTGGTCTAGATGCACAAAGGTAAAGCAAGGATCCAATCATGGAACGATATACCTTTTGATCCACCACTTTACCATTGGGATCTAAGTCAAGTTGGCACTTGGTGGGCATTGGAGTGGAAGCCAGCTTGACGTCACTTAGCTTGAATCTCTTGAGCATGTCTTGAGTGTGTTTGGATTGATTGATGAAGGTTCCTTCTCTTCTTTGCTTCACTTCGAACCCTAGAAAGAACTTCAACTCTCCCACGGAGGACATCTCGAACTTTGAGGTCATGAGAGCAGTAAATTCCTCATTGAAAGCTTTGTTAGGAGAACCAAAGATAATATCATCAACGTATAATTGGCACGCAAACAACTCCCCTTTGACCTTCTTAGTAAAAAGAGTGGGGTCGATTAGCCCAACTTCAAAACCACGGTCTTGTAACAACTCGGTAAGGTGGTCATACCACGCACGTGGGGCTTGTTTAAGGCCATAGAGTGCCTTATCGAGTTGATACACATGGTCGGGAAAGTAGGGATCCTCGAACCCGGGGGGTTGCTTGACGTAAACCAACTCATTAATAGGACCATTAAGAAAAGCACTCTTCACATCCATTTGTTGTAACTTAAAGTTATGATGAGAAGCATATGCAATCAACATGCGAATGGATTCAAGACGAGCAACGGGAGCAAAGGTTTCACCGTAGTCGATACCCTCGACTTGGGAGTAGCCTTGTGCTACCAAACGAGCCTTGTTGCGAATGATAATCCCATGGGCATCTTGCTTGTTCTTAAATATCCACTTGCTTCCTATGACATTGTGATTCCCGGTCGGTCTTGGCAGCAATCTCCACACTTTGTTGCGCTCGAAGTTGTTGAGTTCTTCATGCATGGCATTGAGCCAATCCGGATCTTCTAGCGCTTCATAGACCTTGTGGGGTTCCACACAAGAGACAAACGCGTGATGCTCACAATAATTTGCTAATTTTCTATGAGTGCTTACCCCCTTTCTTAAGCTTCCATACACCTTCGTCATTAGATGATCCTTGGTGGAGAGCTTGGAAGCAACCTTGGTGGCACGACGCTCTAATTCCTCCTCGGGGGTGAGACGAGGAGTGGTCACTTGATCATCTTGAGCGTCGTCTTGGGCTTGTTCTTGTTCTTGAACTTGCTCGGAGGAGAGAACTTGACCTTGGGCATCACTTGATGTGTCAACACTGTCTTGAGTGTGATCTTGCCCTTGGTCATGTTCTTGAAGATGAGGGCCTTCATGTTGAACTTCGGAAGCGTGTGGGCCTTGGGTTGGTGAGGGCTCCACTTGAGTGGATCTTTGTCCTTCTCCTTCGGCCAAAAGGGGTTCCTCAATGGGTAGTATAAAGCCAACACCCATTCTTCTTATGGCTTGGGGAGGAATTTCATCACCTACATCACAAGTGCCACTTTGCTCCACTTGGGAGCCGTTATTCTCATCAAACTCCACATTAAACATCTCCTCAATAAGTCCCGTGGATTTATTGAGGACACGGTAAGCATGAGAGTTTGTAGCATAGCCAACAAATATGCCCTCATAAGCTCTAGCCTCAAATTTAGACAACCGAACACCTTTATTGAGAATGAAACACTTACACCCAAATACCCGGAAGTACTTGAGGTTGGGCTTGTTACCGATGAGTATCTTGTATGGAGTCTTGTTCAAGCCCTTGCGGAGGTAGAGCCGATTGGATGCATGACACGCGGTGTTGATGGCTTCGGCCCAAAAGTTGTACGGAGACTTGAACTCCGCCATCATGGTCCTTGCCGCATCCATCAACGCCCGGTTCTTCCTCTCTGCAACACTGTTTTGTTGAGGGGTGTAGGGTGCGGAATATTGATGCTTGATTCCCTCATCACTAAGAAACTCATCCAAGGTGTAGTTCTTGAACTCGGTGCCGTTGTCACTTCTTATTGTCAAGATCTTTGCATTGTGTTGACGTTGTGCTTCATTTGCAAAGTCAATGACAGTTTATTGGGTCTCGCTCTTCCTCTTGAAGAAATACACCCACGTGTACCTTGAGTAGTCATCCACAATCACCAAGCAATACTTCCTACCTCCAAGACTATCGAAGGATGGAGGCCCAAAGAGATCCATGTGAAGGAGCTCCAAAGGCCTCTTTGAATAAATGATAGTCATGGGAGGGTGAGCCTTCTCATGTAGCTTTCCTTCGATACAGGCACTGCAAGCACGATCTTTAGCAAAACTAACATTCGTTAGTCCACGGACATGGTCCCCCTTGAGGAGACTTTGCAAAGATCTCATATTTACATGGGCTAAACGGTGATGCCAAAGCCATCCCACATCAACTTTAGCCATTAGGCATGTCGCGGTCTTAGTGGGTCGCTCCGAAAAGTTAATCACATATAGACCGTTCTCGACATGCCCAACAAAAGCTACTTTAAGAGTCTTGCTCCACAAGAGGGCCATGGTATCGACATCAAAGAAAGTGGCAAAGCCCATGATTGCAAGTTGACGAACGGAAAGTAAATTGTATGCAAGGGACTCAACAAGCATGACCTTCTCGATCGTGAGATCATGAGAGATGACCACCTTGCCAAGTCCCAATACCTTAGAAGATGAGGCGTCACCCCACTCGACATTGGTGGGCATAGATGGAACCTTGTGCACATCCACCACCAAGTCCTTGCTTCCGGCCATATGATTTGTAGCTCCGCTATCGAGCAACCATGATCCCCCACCGGAAGCAAACACCTACAAGAGATCAATACTTGGTTTTAGGCACCCATTTTTAATGGGTCCTTTGATGTTAGTAACAAGGGTTTTTGGAACACAAATAGACCATTCAATGTATTAATGAGGAGAACCAACAAATTTGGCATAATCATGCCCATCACTAGCACGGCATAACACATAAGAAGGATTAAAATCGCCGGCTTTGTTGGGAGGGGTGACATTGCCCTTCTTGACATTGTTCTTCTTCTTCTCTTCGGAGGCACTCTCTCCCTCCTTCACAAAGGTTTGCATGAGAGGAGGAGGTCGTTTGGTCTTGTCATTCTTCTTCTTGTTCTTGGAGTCGGGCACGTACCCAACCCCTTCCTTGGCCACAACTCCCTTTTGGTTGATCAGGAGATCATTGAGGTTCTTCTTGCCTTGTATGCAAGTCGCAAGACCTCTCTCAAGTTGCCCCTTTAGCTTAGCGTTCTCCTCAACGAGATGCACATGCTCACAACACGGGTTAGTAGCATTTGCATTATCAATTAACATCATACGAGGGAAAGTGGCTTTTTCCTTGGTTAGCTTTACTTGAAGTTGATCATGAGACTCTTTGAGGCTAGCATGAGCACCCTTCAAGACCTTGTGAGCCTTGTCAAGTAGATCAAACTCCTCTTTGAGTCTAGCAAGATCAACCTCAAGTTCGGCCTCCTCGGAGTTTAGCACATGAGAAACTATGAGGACATGATCATAATCTTTTTTGAACTTAGCATGATCAACGTTGTGTGACTCCTCAAGAGCCAAACGAAGACCACGCTCTTCCTCAAGAGCATTGGAAAGATCTGAAATCTCATCAGCATAGTTACGACTATGCCCTTCCATCTTAGTGATGGTGTCTTCGTGAGCCTCGATCATGTCATTGGCTTCACCAAGTTGTTCCAAGAGAGCAACGAATTGCTTCTTGGATTTTCCCTTGAGTTTGCCCATAAAGGCCTCAAACTCGTTAGCCTCCACATTAGCTCCCTCAAGTTCATTAATGCTATCCATCGGAGAAGGATGATTAATGATGGTTGTTTTGATATTGGGGGTTACCTTGTTGTTGGCTTTAGCCATGAGGCACTCGGCGTGATGCTCTCATTAGGTGAGTCGAAGAGAGACACCCGTGAAGTCGTCGCAATGGCAACGGAGGCCACAAACTCATCCAACACTTTGCTTGAGGTCAAAGTGTGGAAGTCCGGTCTTTGACGAATGACGGAGGACATGGCCTTGTGGTAGGGCATCATTGCCTTGAGGAATTTGCGCTTGATCCAATTGTCATCCGTGTCCTTGCTCCCGTGATCTCGTAGTGAGACCGCGAGTTTGGTTACTCTCTGATAAAGCTCACGAGGTTCTTCATCTTCTTTCATAGGAAACTCACCGGCCTCATCTTGCACCACTTCATAGTTGGAGCATTGAATGCTTGCGATTCCCCGGTAGAGAGAGATAACACAATGCCATGCATCTTTGGCCAAGGCGGAGGGACGAAGATGAGGTAGGTCTTCGGGTGGAATTGCATCTTGATAGCATTCTCATTGAATTGATTATCCACGGCTTCTCGAGGAGTGAAGTTGCTTGGATCATGCGGATAAAAACCTTCTTCAATGATTCTCCAAAGGTTAGTGTTCACATGATTTAAATGATGTTTAAAGCGGTAAACCCAAGAATCAAAGTCCTCATTTTTCACAATCTCAGGGGGAGGACCAGCATGATTCAAATGAGTAGAAGGAACCGGTCCACCATAAACAAGTGGTGGTTCCACATGAGCAAAGATGCCCGTGCCATTTTTACCACTAGAAGATGGAGCCTTTTCACTACTAGCTTCCCCCTTGTCGGGGATAACATCCGTCACCTTGTTGGTGGGATCACCCACTTTCAACGGTGCGGTGGAAAGTTTAAGCCCCTCAAGAAATTTAGTAAACATGCTTTCAACCTCGGTCGTCATGGAGGTCTTCAATGTCTCCAAGGCCACATTGAATTCCTCACGAGAGACCGAGGTTCCCCCATCGCCCGTGGGCGAGATCAGATTCACACCGGAGTGTTCCTCCACACCGTCTATGGTCTCAACCATACTCTTTGGACGGTAAAGTCCTTAATAAAGAGACGAGGCTCTGATACCAATTGAAAGGATCGATATGGTTGACTAGAGGGGGGTGAATAGGCAACTACCAATTTTTACTTTTCTTTACCAAATTAAACTTTGCATCAAAGTAGGTTATCTAGATGTGCAACTAGGTGAGCAACCTATATGATGCAATAACAACAAGCATACAAGCAAGGAAGAGAAGTAACACTAGAGAGCTTGCACAAGTAGAGGTAAGAGATAACCAAGAGTGGATCCGGTGAAGACGAGGATGTGTTACCGAAGTTCCTTCTTTTGAGGGGAAGTACGTCTCTATTAGAGCGGTGTGGAGGCACAATGCTCCCCAAGAAGCCACTAGGGCCACCGTATTCTCCTCACGCCCTCACACAATGCGAGATTCCGTGATTCCACTATTGGTGCCCTTGAAGGCGGCGACCGGACCTTTACAAACAAGGTTGGGGAAATCTCCACAACTTAATCGGAGGCTCCCAACAAAACCACGAAGCTTCACCACAATGGACTATGGCTCCGTGGTGACCTCAACCATCTAGGGTGCTCAAACACCCAAGAGTAACAAGATCCGCTAGGGATGAGTGGGGGAATCGAAAATCCCTTGGTGGAGTGTAGATCGGGACCTTCTCAACCACTCCCGAGCAAATCAACAAGTTTGATTGGCTACAGAGATAGATCGGGCGAAAATGGAGCTTGGAGCATTTAATGGAGCTTGAGCAATAAATGGAGCTTGGGGAGGAAGAGGTAGGTCAAAGGGAAGAAGGGGACCCCTTATATAGTGGGGGCAACAATCCAACCGTTGCCCCTCACCAACCAGCCCCGCATAGGGCGGTACTACCGCTAAGAGGGGGCGGTACTACCGCTAGGTCAGCGGTACTGCCGCACCAGTCAGCGGTACTGCCGCGTAGAGGAGACTAGTAGGGAAAAGGACCCAACACGGTACTACCGCGGTGGTAGGGGCAGTACTACCGCTCCTGGAATGGTACTACCGCCTCTACAACCGCAACTAGTGCCGCAAAACCCAACACGAGAAAAAGACCCCTTTAATCGAGGCGGTAGGAGCCAGACTGCCCAGCGGTACTACGGCAGAGGGGTCACGGGCGGTACTACCGCTGAGGAGCGGTACTGCCGCTTGTGACCCTTCGGCCGTACTACCGCTTGTAGTGCGGTACTACCGCTGGGACGCAAAAGAGAGAGAGAGAGAGAATCTCTCCAAAGAGGCTGAGGACGAGGCGGTGGTGCCAGGCACCCCAGCGGTACTACTGCTGTGGAGACACAGGCGGTACTACTGCTGTGGAGCGGTATTGCCGTTTGTGGCTCCTCAGCGGTACTACCGCTAGGTGGCGCGGTATTACCGCAGGGACCCAGACAGGACAAGGAAGAGAGGAGAGATCTCTTCAATGGAATGGAAAAGCTCGGAGGGTGAGAAGCTGATGTGTACGTGTTGATTCCACCCATGCAATACCCCAGTGGACCCCTCTTGATAGTACGGTGCCCTCTATGCAACTAGTCCACCGAGAGAGAAACGAAAGAGCTACACCGTCTTGAAAGACACTCCGAGGGGAAGAAAACGTCTCGTGCCAGGGGAGAATCTGTGAACTATTCAAAGCACATGATTAGTCCGCAAACATGTTGTCATCAATCACCAAAACTACCTTGACAGAGATATGCCGTAACATAGGCCTTTATGCTTTCCAAAAGTACTATATCATTTCCCATCAATATTATGTCATCCACATATTATATGAGAAATGCTACAGAGCTCCCACTCACGTTCTTGTAAACACAGGCTTCTCCATAAGTCTGCATAAACCCAAACACTTTGATCATTTCATCAAAGCGAATGTTCCAACTCCGAGATGCTTGCACCAGCCCATAGATGGAGCGCTGGAGCTTTCATACCTTGTCAGCATTCTTAGGATCGACAGATACAATTCTTCCTTAAGGAAACCATTAAGGAATGCCGTTTTGACATCCATTTGCCATATCTCATAATCGTAGAATGTGGCAATTGCTAACATGATTTGGACGGACTTCAGCTTCGCTACGGGTGAGAAGGTCTCATCGTAGTCAACCCCTTGAACTGGTCGATAACCCTTAGAGACAAGCCGGGCCTTATAGACGGTCACATTACCATCCACGTCAGTCTTCTTCTTAAAGATCCACTTATTTTATATGGCTTGTCGATCATCGGGCAAGTCTGTCAAAGTCCATACTTTGTTTTCATACATGGATCCTATCTCGGATTTCATGACTTCATGCCATTTGTTGGAATCCGGGCCCGCCATCGCTTCTTCATAGTTCAAAGGTTCACCGTTGTCAAAAAACATGATTTCCAGGACAGGGCTGCCGTACCATTCTGGTGCGGAACGTGTCCTTGTGGACCTAGGAAGTTCAGTAATAACTTGATCTGAAGTTTCATTATCATCATCATTAAGTTCCTCTCTAGTCGGTGTAGGCACCACGGAAACATCTTCCTGAGCTGTGCTACTCTCTGGTTCGAGAGGCAGTACCTCATCAAGTTATACTTTCCTCCCACTTACTTCTTTCGACAAAAACTCTTTCTCCAGAAAGGACCCATTCTTGGCAACAAAGATATTGCCTTTGGATCTGAGGTAGAAGGTATACCCAATAGTTTCCGTAGGGTATCCTATGAAGGCACATTTTCCTGACTTGGGTTCGAGATTTTCAGGTTGAAGTTTCTTGACATAAGCATCGCATCCCCAAACTTTAAGAAACAATAGCTTAGGTTTCTTCCAAAACCATAATTCATACGGTGTCGTCTCAACGGATTTCGACGGAGCCCTATTTAAAGTGAATGCGGCAGTGTCTAAAGCATAACCCCAAAATGATAGTGGTAGATCGATAAGAGACATCATAGATCGCACCATATCCAATAGAGTGCGATTACGATGTTCGGACACACCATTACACTGAGGTGTTCCAGGCGGCGTGAGTTGTGAAACAATTCCACATTTCCTTAGGTGCGTGCCAAACTCATGACTCAAATATTCTCCTCCATGATCTGATCGTAGGAACTTTATTTTTCTGTCACGTTGATTCTCTACCTCGTTCTGAAAGTCCTTGAACTTTTCAAATGTCTCAGACTTGTGTTTCATTAAGTAGACATACCCATATCTACTTAAGTCACCAATGAGGGTGAGAACATAACGATAGCCACCACGAGCCTCAACGCTCATTAGACCGCACACATTAGTATGTATGATTTCCAACAAGTTGGTTGCTCGCTCCATTGTTCCGGAGAATGGAGTCTTGGTCATTTTGCCCATGAGGCATGGTTCGCATGTGTCAAATGATTCATAATCAAGAGACTCCAAAAGTCCATCTGCATGGAGCTTCTTCATGTGTTTGACACCAATGTGACCAAGGCGGCAGTGCCAGAAGTATGTGGGACTACCATTATCAACGTTACATCTTTTGGCATTCACACTATGAATGTGTGTAACATCATGTTCGAGATTCAATAAAAATAAACCATTGACTAGCGGGGCATGACCATAAAACATATCTCTCATATAAATATAACAACCATTATTCTCGGATTTAAATGAGTAGCCATCTCGCATTAAACGAGATCCAGATACAATGTTCATGCTCAAAGCTGGCACTAAATAACAATTATTGAGGTTTAAAACTAATCCCGTAGGTAAATGTAGAGGTAGCGTGCCGACGGCGATCACATCGACCTTGGCACCATTCCCGACGCGCATCATCACCTCGTCCTTTGCCAGTCTCCGCTTATTCTGCAACTCCTGTTTTGAGTTACAAATATGAGCAACCGCACCGGTATCAAATACCCAGGAGCTACTATGAGCGCTGGTAAGGTACATGTCGGTGTCAAAATCGGTGGATCTCGGGTAGGGGGTCCCGAACTGTGCGACTAAGGCGGATGGTAACAGGAGGCAGGGGACATGATGTTTACCCAGGTTCGGGCCCTCTTGATGGAGGTAATACCCTACATCCTGCTTGATTGTTCTTGATGATATGAGTATTACAAGAGTTGATCTACCACGAGATCGTAGAGGCTAAACCAGAGAAGCTAGCCTATAGTATGATTGTATGTTGTCCTACGGACTAAACCCTCCAGTTTATATAGACACCGGAGGGGGCTAGGGTTATGATACGTCTCCAACGTATCTATAATTTTTGATTGCTCCATGCTATATTATCTACTGTTTTGAATGTTTGTGGGCTTTATTATACACTTTTACATCATTTTTGGGACTAACCAATTAACCCAGAGCCCAGTGCCAGTTTCTGTTTTTTACCCTGTTTTAGGTTTTGAAGAAAAGGAAAATCAAACGGAGTCCAATTGACCTGAAACTTCACAGAACTCATTTTTGGAAGGAAAGAAGCCCAGAAGACTTGGAGTGCACGTCGGGGGATCTGCGAGGAGGTCACGAGGCAGGGGGGTGCGCCCACCCCCCTTGGGCGCGCCCTCCACCCTCGTGAGCCCCTCGTGGCCCCCCTGATGTACTTCTTCCGCCTATATATCTCCATATACCCTAAAAACATCCGTGAGCACAATAGATCGGGAGTTCCGCCGCCAGAAGCCTCCGTAGCCACCGAAAGCCAATCTAGACCCGTTCCGGCACCCTGCCGGAGGGCGAATCCTTCTCTAGTGGCCATCTTCATCATCCCGATGCTCTCCATGATGAGTAGGGAGTAGTTCTCCCTTGGGGCTGAGGGTATGTACCAGTAGCAATGTGTTTGATCTCTCTCTCTCTCTCTGCTGTTCTTGAGATGATACGATCTTGATGTATCGCGAGCTTTGCTATTATATTTGGATCCTATGATGTTTTCTTCCCCCTCTACTCTCTTGTAATGAATTGAGTTTCCCCTTTGAAGTTATCTTATTGGATTGAGTCTTTAAAGATTTGAGAACATTTGATGTATGTCTTGCCGTGGATATCTGTGGTGACAATGGGATATCACGTGATTCAGTTGATGTATGTTTCGGTGATCAACATGCGGGTTCCGCCCATGAACCTATGCATAGGGGTTGGCACACGTTTTCATCGTGATTCTCTAGTAGAAACTTTGGGGCACCCTTTGAGGTTCTATGTGTTGGTTGAATAGATGAATCTGAGATTGTGTGATGCATATCGTATAATCATGCCCACGGATACTTGAGGTGACATTGGAGTATCTAGGTGACATTAGGGTTTTGGTTGATTTGTGTCTTAAGGTGTTATTCTAGTACGAACTCTAGGGCTGTTTGTGACACTTATAGGAATAGCCCAACAGATTGATTGGAAAGAATAACTTTGAGGTGGTTTCGTACCCTACCATAATCTCTTTGTTCGTTCTCCGCTATTAGTGACTTTGGAGTGACTCTTTGTTGCATGTTGAGGGATAGTTATGTGATCCAATTATGTTAGTATTGTTGAGGGAACTTGCACTAGCGAAAGTATGAACCCTAGTCCTTGTTTCAACGCATTGCAATACCGTTTACGCTCACTTTTATCATTAGTTACCTTGCTGTTTTTATAATTTCAGATTACAAATATCTTTATCTACTATCCATATACCACTTGTATCACCATCTCTTCGCCGAACTAGTGCACCTATACAATTTACCATTGTATTGGGTGTGTTGGGGACACAAGAGACTCTTTGTTATTTGGTTGCAGGGTTGCTTGAGAGAGACCGTCTTCATCCTACGCCTCCCACGGATTGATAAACCTTAGGTCATCCACTTGAGGGAAATTTGCTACTGTCCTACAAACCTCTACACTTGGAGGCCCAACAACGTCTACAAGAAGAAGGTTGTGTGGTAGACATCAAGCTCTTTTCTAGCGTCGTTGCCGGGGAGGTTAGCGCTTGAAGGTATATCTTTAGATCTTGCAATCAAGTCTTTTAGTTTCTTGTTTTATCACTAGTTTAGTTTATAAAAGAAAACTATAAAAATGGAATTAAGTTTGCCACATACGCTTCATCTTTTTAATATCTTTCGTGAGTATGATGGAAAGGAAAATTGTGCCAAAGTGTTAGAAGAAGAATGCATTAAAAAATTTGGCACTAAATATTTGAATGATGAGCATGATTGCAATGTTGTTAGTATGAATTCCTTGAATATCCATGATGCTAATGATATGCAAAGCCACAAGCTTGGGGAAGCTATGTTTGATGAAGATGGTATTTTTTGTCCCCCAAGTTTTGTTGAGCAAATTTATTATGATGAAAGCATGCCTCCTATATATGATGATTATTGTGATGACACGTATGCTTTAAAGAATAATGATAACCATTAAACTTGTCATCTTGGTCTTAAATTTCAATCACATGATAGTTATTTTGTTGAGTTTCCTCCCACTATTATTCATGAGAAGAATCTTCCTTATGTGGAGAGTAGTAAATTTTCTATGCTTGTGGATCATGAAAGGAATGCTTTAGGTGATGGTTATATTGTTGAATTGATTCATGATGCTACTGAAAATTATTATGAGGGAGGAATATATGCTTGTAGGAATTGCTATAATATCAAGTTTCCTCTCTATGTGCTTAAAATTTTGAAGTTATGCTTGTTTTACCTTCCTATGCAAGTTGATTATTGTTCCCACAAGTTGTTTGCTCAAAAAATCCCTATGCATAGGAAGTGGGTTAGGCTTAAATGTGCTAGTCATATTCTTCATGATGTTCTCTTTATATTTCAATTCTTAACTTTTATGTGAGCATCATTGAAATCATCATGCCTAGCTAGGGCGTTAAACGATAGCGCTTGTTGGGAGGCAACCCAATTTTTTTTGTTCCTTGCTTTTTGCTCATGTTTAGTAATAAATAATTCATCTAGCCTCTGTTTAGATGTGGTTTTTATGTTTTAAATTAGTGTTTGTGCCAAGTAGAACCTTTGGGAAGACTTGGGGAAAGTCTTGTTGATCATGTTGGAAAAAAACAGAAACTTTAGCGCTCACGAGAATTGCAGCCATTTTTATTTGGAGAGTGCTATTTAGTTAATTCTTTTTTAAGATGATTAATAGATAAATACCTCGGGTTGAGAAATTTATTTGAGAATTTTATGTTCTCCAGAAGTATACGTTTGATTCAGATTACTACAGACTGTTGTGTTTTTAACAGATTCAGTTTTTCATGTGTTGTTTACTTATTTTGATGAATCTATGGCTGGTAAAATAGTTTATAAACCATAGAGAAGTTGGAATACAGTAGGTTTAACACCAATATAAATAAATAATGAGTTCATTACAGTACCTTGAAGTGGTGATTAATTTTCTTATACTAACAGAGCTTACGAGTTTTCTGTTAAGTTTTGTGTTGTGAAGTTTTCAAGTTTTGGGTAAAGATTCGATGGACTATGGAATAAGGAGTGGCAAGAGCCTAAGCTTGGGGATGCCCAAGGCACCCCAAGGTAATATTCGTGGATAGCCAAGAGCCTAAGCTTGGGGTTGCCCCGGAAGGCATCCCCTCTTTCGTCTTCATTCATCGGTAACTTTACTTGGAGCTATATTTTTATTCGCCACATGATATGTGTTTTGCTTGGAGCGCCAATTTATTTTGTTAGGATTTGCTTTATATTATTTAGAAAAATGTTTTGCACCTTTTATTTCAATAAAAGTGGCATTGATAGTCTTTACTATGCCTATGTTACAAGTCTTCATGTTGCTGTTTGAAAACAGAAAGTTTACCGCTGTTGCAATAATTCCCTAGAAAAGTCAGAATGTGATAAAATGTTGAAACCTTTTGCATATTAAGATCTGATAAATTGACTACAGTGGGAATTTTCTTTCATAATTTTTGGAGTTAGGGAAGTATGGATGTTGCAGCATTCTTTACAGACTATCCTGTTTAGGCAGATTGCTGTTATGTTTGCATTGTTTGCATATGTTTGCTTCTTTAATGATTCTATTTGAGGACAGGACTATTAAATATGCAGAGGCATTTAGTATGCAATGTTGAATAATAATTTTAGTGATTTGCTACAGTAGAGTATGATAAGGTTTTTGCAATGGTTTATACTAACTTATCTCACGAGTCCTTGTTGAGTTTTGTGTGGATGAAGCTTTTGAGATTTAGGGAGACCGTGATATGAGAGGAATTAAGGAGACAAAAAAGCTCAAGCTTGGGGATGCCCAAGGCACCCCAAGATAATATTTCAAGAAGTCCCAATCTTCTAAGCTTGGGGATGCCCCGGCTGGCATCCCACCTTTCTTCTTCAACAACTATCGGTTAGTTTCGGTTGATCCTAAGTTTTTGCTTCTTCACATGATGTTTTCCATTCTTAGAATGTCATTTTATTTTGATTTGCTTGCTTTTTGAATAAAATACCAAGATCTGAAAGTATTAAATGTTAGAGAGTCTTCACATAGTTGCATAATTATTCAACTACTCATTGATCTTCACTTAAATCTTTCGGAGTAGTTTGTCATTTGCTCTAGTGCTTCACTTATATCTTTTTAGAGCACGGTGGTGGTATTATATAAATAGATGAACTCTCATGCTTCACTTATATTATTTTGAGAGTCTTAATGTAACGCACGGATAATCATGCTACAGTGATCTCACGTTAATGGTGACACGTCACCTCTGTCACTGTAATTAATCTCGGGTTAGTTCAAAAACCATTTCAAATTTCAATCCTAAATAAGTCAAACGACAAAAGTTTTCAAATATTAAAATAAAATGTTCGGGCTAAGTCTATTATTGCATCGATAATTTTGGTGAAGTAAACACATTTTTATAAAATGCCTAAATGCTATTAAATGAAATAAAACAGGAAATAAAAAAAAGAAAAAGAGAAAACAGAAAACTAATAAAAAGAAAGAAACCCCCCCTCCCGGGCCAAACGGCCCAGCTAGCCTCCGCACCGGCCGGCCCACCAGGCCCAACCGGCCCTCCTCTCTAGCCTAACCGGCCACCCCCTCCTCTTATCCACTCCCCCCCCCCACAACCACCGACACCCCCCCCCACTGCCGAAAATATCTCCTCCCCCTCTCCCCCGATTGGATCGGGATCGAGGAGGAGGCCATCGACGTCGAGCCCCGCCGCGCCCGGAGCTCGCTGCCCCCCCGACCTCGTTGCCGGACCGCCCCGTCGCCGCCGAACGCCTCCTCGTCCTCCTCCTCGCCGGTCTTCCCCGACCGCCCCCGAGCCCACTGCCCCGTGGCCCTACCCCTCCTCCCCGTGAGCTTCCCCCTTCGCCCTCCTCTCCCTGTAGGTCGCCTCGGCCGTCGCCGCTCGACGCGCTCCGGCGCCACCGTCGCCCGCGCCGGGCCGTCCCGCCCCCGGCCCCTCCCCGCTTCACCGTGCGGCCCCCCTGCCGCGGCCACCTCCCCCACGCGCGCTCCGGCCCCACACTCGCTCTTGCGTCCGCCCGCGCCGGCCACCGCTCGCTGGGCCTCGCCCCCTCGCCCCGCGTCGCCATCTCCGGCCTGCCCCGCGGCCACCACCGGGCACTCGCCGCCGCGCGCGCCCGCCTCGTCCGCTCCTACGTCGCCGCTGCTCTACCTCCCCCCCCCCGCGCGCGCGTACGCCGCTCGCCCCGCTCACCCAGCAGCACCGCCCCGCGCCGCATCCGCCCCGGCGCGCCTCGCCTGGCGTGCACCCGCGCTTGCCGCTGCCGCGGCCACGCCGCGCCCGCGGCCACGCCGCGCCCGCGGCCACGCCGCGCCCGCGCCCCGTGGCGCCCCTGCTTCCCCCCGCTCTGCTCCGCCATCCTCATCGGCCCCGCCCGCAGCCCCTGCTCGCTAGCGCTCGCACCGGCGCGCGCCTCTGTTCGCACACGGGCTGGGCGCTAGCGCCCGCACCTGCCCGTAACCCGTCACCCGCTAAGGCCCCCTGTGCCTATGACAGGGGGACCCCACCCCAGAACGTTTAAAAAAATTTTAATAAAAAAATATAAAATAAATAATAATTAAAATAATTAAATAAACAATAATAATTAAATTAATTAATTAATTAAGGAATTAATTAAATTAATTAATTATAAATTAGATTAACCTAATCACTAATTAACCTAATTAATTGTTAGTTAGTTAAAAACAGTGTATGACAGGTGGTTCCCACTGGACCCACTGGTCAGGTTGACCAAGTCAACCCTGTTGACAGTTGATGTCAGCATGACATCATGCTGATGTCATTAATCTGTTTTTCGAATTAATTTAAATAATTAATTAAATTCCAGAAATTAATAAAATCTTTAGGAAATCATATCTTTTAATCCGTAACTCGGATTAAAATATTTTCAACATGAAAGTTGCTCAGAACGACGAGACGAACCCGGATACGCAGCCCGTTCGTCCGTCACGCATCCCTAGCATAGCAAACTCGCAACTTTCCCCCTCCGGCTCCTCTGCTCGAAAACGTGAAACACCGGGGATACTTTCCCGGATGTCATCCCCCTTCACCGGTATCACCTACTACCGCGTTAAGGCACCTCTAACGCCGTTACTTGTCATATCATGCATCACTATGCATATGCTTGCATTATATTTATTGTTTCTTCCCCCTCTTCTCTCGCTAGACACCGAGACCGACGCCGCTACTACCCAGTACGACTACGGTGTTGACGACCCCTCTCTCTTGCCAGACGAACCAGGCAAGCCCCCCTTTGATCACCAGATATCGCCTACTCTCTTCTATATTGCTTGCATTAGTGTAGTGTAGCATGATACTGTTTTCCGTTCATCCTATCCTGATGCATAGCCTGTCCTTGCTACTGCTGTTGTACCTTTACCTGCAAACCTAATGCTTAGTATAGGATGCTAGCTTATCATCAGTGGCCCTACATTCTTGTCCGTCTGCCATGCTATACTATCGGGCCGTGATCACTCGGGAGGTGATCACGGGTATATACTATATACTTTATACATGATACATGTGGTGACTAAAGACGGGTAGGCTCGTAGGAGCACCCGCGATTGGATCTTTGAGGCGGAGCGACAGGGCAGGTTCCGACCACCTAGGAGAGAGGTGGGCCTGGCCCTGTTCGGCGTTCGCGGACACTTAACACGCTTAACGAGATCTGGGTATTTGATCTGAGTCTGGCCATTTGGTCTATACACACTAACCATCTACGTGGGAGCAGTTATGGGTATCCCGACGTCGTGGTATTAGCCGAAGCCTTCGTGACGTCAGCGACTGAGTGGCGCGCGCCGGATTGGACTGGAAAGCCACTAGGCTAGGTCTGCTTCCGGCCGCGTACGCAACGTGCAGGTGTGCAAAGGGCGATGGGCCCAGACCCCTGCGCCATAGGATTTATACCGGCGTGCTGACCTCTCTGTTGTGCCTAGGTAGGGCTGCGACGTGTTGATCTTCCGAGGCCGGGCATGACCCAGGAAAGTGTGTCCGGCCAAATGGGATCGAGCGTGTTGGGGTATGTGGTGCACCCCTGCAGGGAAGTTTATCTATTCGAATAGCCGTGTCCCTCGGTAAAAGGACGACCCGGAGTTGTATCTTGACCTTATGACAACTAGAACCGGATACTTAATAAAACACACCCTTCCAAGTGACAGATACAACCGGTGATCGCTCTCTCACAGGGCGACGAGGGGAGGATCATCGGTTAGGGTTATGCTATGCGATGCTACTTGGAGGACTTCAGTCTACTCTCTTCTACATGCTGCAAGACGGAGGCTGCCAGAAGCATAGTCTTCGACAGGATTAGTTATTCCCCTCTTATTCTGGCATTCTGCAGTTCAGTCCACATATGATACCCTTATTCCATTTGATACCCATGCATATGTAGTATAGCTCCTTGCTTGCGAGTACTTTGGATGAGTACTCACGGTTGCTTTCTCCCTCTTTTCCCTCTATCCCTTCTACCTGGTTGTCGCAACCAGATGTTGGAGCTCAGGAGCCAGACGCCACCGTCGACGACGACTCCTACTACACCGGAGGTGCCTACTACTACGTGCTGCCCGCTGACGATGACCAGGAGTAGTTTAGGAGGATCCCAGGCAGGAGGCATGCGCCTCTTTCGATCTGTATCCCAGTTTGTGCTAGCGTTCTTAAGGCAGACTTGTTTAACTTATGTCTGTACTCAGATATTGTTGTTTCCGCTGACTCGTCTATGATCGAGCTCTTGTATTCGAGCCCTCGAGGCCCCTGGCTTGTAATATGATGCTTGTATGACTTATTTTATTTGTAGAGTTGTGTTGTGATATCCACCCATGAGTCCCTGATCTTGATTGTACACGTTTGCGTGTATGATTAGTGTACGTTCAAATCAGGGGCGTCACAAGTTGGTATCAGAGCCGACTGCCTGTAGGAATCCCCCTTCCACACTCCTTGGCCGAAGTCGAGTCTAGTCGATGAAAACTGTTTTTCTAACATTGCTGTGCGGCCCATGGGCCCACGTCGCCATTTGGGTGATACTAGGATCTTTTACTCCTCGATCCTTACTCTGGGACTCTGATCTCTCTTCTACTCGGGTTAAACGAATTTACTAACTCTGACACTAGGATCCCGTTACGACATTCACCCCAAAGTTGGATAAGCCCTAGTTATTCTTTAGAGTAGTATTTTAACATTGTCCACCTTGTCATTTGACTCCTGTGAAAACATCTTTGTTTTCAGATGGAACCCACGAGGCAGGTCGTGCGCCACACGACGGCCATTGGTGCCTCAGGATCACCTGCTGTGTTGGTTGAGATGATGACCTATCTGGGTTATCGCTGGCACCCTGAGTACACCGTCTATGAAGAGTATCAGGACTTCAACCAGGAGCAGTACCGTGCTGTCGTCCACCTCTACTCTCGGGAGTATGACTCCACTACTGTGCTGCACACTGCTCATGGTGTTGGAGTGACTATCGATATGGCGGTCCACGATGCTGCTTATGCTGCTCTGACACGTCTTCGTGGCGAGTATCAGGAGTTGGACACCTCCCCCTTCAGGCACATTGCTATCGCATCCGATGTTGGTGCGGAGGGTTACTACACTGCGGCCTACTCCACTGTCACCCGCGAGCCCTTCTACCATCAGAACCTGGTTCTACATGCTGATGGGCTGGATAGAGCTAACCGAGCTCTTCGACACGAGTTGTACACCACCCGTCAGCACCTGTATCGTGCTCTGACACTGTTGCGCCCCTCTGTCCGATCTGGTGATCTGTCGCGTTCTGCGATCTACCCCGCCAGGACCGTGATGCCCCAGGGCGTCGGCTGGCCAGATGTGGGAGGCTACTCTCCTGCACTTGGTCCTCTCCTGCCACCTGCGCATAGGGTTCCGCATTAGAGTATCCGCGGACCCCAGGCTACTCACGTGGAGGTCTTTCCTTCGCGTCACTACCAGCTGTCGGGCTACACCTACCTCCACAGTACCGCGTGGGACTGATGTAGACTTGCTTGTTAGTGTTAGATGCATTCGCCGCGAGCCTGTGTGCCGCCTATGATGTCTTAGACTTTGTACCGAACTCTGTGTAACGAACTCTATCCATGGTCTCTTTTGTAAGATATGCCGACTACTATGTAGTATCTATCGTGCTGCTTTCGTTGTGCATGTTTCTTCATGAATGATTCTTGTCTTTGCAAATTTCTAAATGCTGAACTACCCCTGTTAAATATTAGCAGGATGGTTAGACCAGGTGGTCGTGGTCGTGGTGGCAACCCCCCACCACCGCCTGAGTACATGGCTGGGATGATGCAACAGTTTGAGCTGAATCGTCAGTTCATGGAGAATATTATGGCTCAGTTCCCTCGCCCCAATATGAACCAGCAGCCAACCCAAGTGACTCTGCAGGATTTCATGCGCCTGAACCCAACTGTGTACCGCAGCTCAACTCAGCCTTTGGATGCTGATGACTGGCTCCGTGACATCACCTATGAGATGGAGTCTGCTGATGTAGCCCCTGCCAGCTATGTCACCTTTGCTTCATTCTTCCTGAAAGGACCCGTAGCTCAATGGTGGGACAGCCACAGGCGTACCCTGCCAGCTGGGACAATCATCACCTGGCCAGACTTCCAAGCTGCCTTTCGTGCTCGCTTCATTCCTCAGGGAGTCATGGACCGGAAGAAGCGTGAGTTCCGCAACCTCACCCAAGGCAACAAAACGGTGGAAGCTTATCAGCGGGAGTTTCTGGACTTGTCCCGCTACGCTGAAGAGGACATTGCAACTGATGCACGCAGACAGGAGAAGTTCCGGGATGGCCTTCAAGCTAACATCAAGCTCGCACTTCTCGTGCATGACTTTACTGATTTCGCCACCTTGGTGAACAAAGCCATCAATGTCGAAACTGGTCTGCAGGAATACCAGAGCTCTCACAGACGCAGCCGTGACACGGGCTCATCTTCGGGCCCGTCCTCGCAGAAGCGCAAAATATGGATTCCCAACAGCATGTACCAGCCGGATGCACCTGCCCCAAGGCAGTCCTATGCTGCACCTCGTCTGCCTATTGCTCCAACTAGGCAGCCAAGGCTTCCAGCTCCACCACCCCAAGCTCCTGTTCCTACTCCCGAAAATGGTTTGTGCTTCAGGTGTGGACAACCAGGTCACCGTGCTAGGGAATGCAACCAGAACCAGAATCAACTGGCCCTTCCAGCAACTGGCCGTGGAAACAACCAGCCCCGCAACAACAATGCCAAGTCTTATGGTCGCGTTCATGCCAACCATGTTGATCTGAACGAAGCCCAAGACCAGCCTGCTACCGTGATGGGTACACTCCTCGTAAACTCAGTATCTGCATCTGTTTTATTCGATTCAGGAGCATCGCATTCATTCATGTCAGAAGATTTTGCATACAAGCATGACGTTAAATGTGAGGAGATGAACACTTCGGTATTGGTAAAAACCCCCGTGGGACAATGTCAAACCTCACTGGTTGGCATCGATGTCCCCGTGGAAATCGAAGGGCTGGTATTCTATGCCTCTCCCATTATCCTGAAGTCGTCTAACATAGACCTCATTCTGGGAATGGATTGGTTGAAAGCGCATACTGCTTCGATAGATTGCGCCACTAAGGTCGTCCATCTGCTACACCCTTCTGACGAAATAATAGCTTACCAAGCTCATCTAGTTCAGAACGCCGAGGCACGGCTTTATGCCTTGAATGCGTTGAACGCTGCACCACTCGAGGGCATTGAAAACATTCCCGTCGTTCGTGAATTCCAAGATGTCTTCCCAGAAGAACTTCCAGGGATTCCCCCTGCTAGAGTTGTCGAATTCATCATCGACTTGAAACCCGGCACCACCCCTATAGCTAAACGACCCTATAAGATGCCGCTGCATGAACTCATTGAGCTTAAGGAGGAAATCTACAAATCTCTTGTCAAAGGTTTCATTCGCCCAAGTTGCTCTCCTTGGGGAGCACCTTCTCTTTTTGTTAAGAAAAAGGATGGGACAAACCGATTAGTCCAAGACTACCGTCCTATAAACCAAGCTACCATTCAGAATAAATATCCGCTTCCTCGGATCAATGATCTTTATGATCAACTGGCTGGCTCGTCAGTGTTCTCTAAACTCGACTTGAGGTTGGGTTACCACCAGATCCGTGTTCGTGAAGAGGACATCCCAAAAACCGCCTTCGTGACTCGGTATGGGTCATACGAGTACACCGTCATGTCATTCGGCTTAACGAATGCTCCCGCCACCTTCTCTCGTCTGATGAATTATATATTCATGGATTACCTCGACAAGTTTGTCATGGTTTATCTGGACGATATCCTTGTATTTTCCAAGAACGAGGAAGAGCATGCTGAACATCTTCGTCTTGTGCTGGAGAAGCTTCAAGAACATCAACTATACGCTAAGTATTCCAAGTGTGAATTCTGGCTCCCCGAAGTAACCTATCTTGGGCATGTCATCTCCAAGGATGGTATTGCCGTCAACCCTGAACGAGTTCAGGCTATTCTCGATTGGACTCCTCCGAAGAACGTCAAGCAAGTCCGAAGTTTTCTCGGTCTCGCCAGCTATTGCCGTCGATTCGTCGAGAACTTCTCCAAGATTGCCAGGCCTCTGACTAATCTGTTGCATAAGGGTGTCAAGTTTGACTGGACAGACAAGTGTCAGGAAAGTTTCCAGGCGCTCAAAGACAAGTTGACTTCTGCCCCCGTACTTGCTCCACCTGATACTAAGAAGGACTTCGTCATTTACTACGACGCTTCCCGTCAAGGATTAGGCTGTGTCCTAATGCAAGAGCGCAGAGTGATTGCTTATGCCTCTCGTCAACTGCGCCCTCACGAAGAAAACTACCCAGTTCACGACCTCGAGCTTGCTGCTGTCATTCATGCACTGAAGCAGTGGCGACATTACCTTCTCGGTAATCGTTGCGAGATCTTCACCGACCATCAAAGTCTGAAGTATCTGTTTACTCAGCCAGATTTGAACCTACGTCAGCAAAGATGGATGGAGACTGTTGCAGACTTTGACGTGGGTATATCCTATACCCCCGGCAAGGCTAATGTAATGGCTGATGCCTTGAGCCGCAAGTATGACTGTAACCACCTCCAGGTTCACAAAGTTCACCCATCGCTTGTTGAAGAATTTAGAAGGCTGAACCTCCATATTGTTCCTCCGGGATCACTCGCTCCCCCTCCCGAAGATTTCCCCAAACGGAACCTCCATGTTGTTTCCAAGGGTTCTCTCAATACCCTTGTTGCGAAACCAGATCTTGTGGACACCATCAAATGGATACAGAAATGTGACGATGAAGTCCTCAAGATTAAGCGCGACCTCAAAAAGGGAAAGCCCTCATTCTTCACTGTTGCTGATGATGGCGCCTTGTATTTCAAAGGCCGCCTAGTGGTACCATGTTCGAAGAAAAACCTGGATAAAACTAAAGGGGTTATGCAAGAAGCCCATGATACGCCTCTGTCCATCCATTCTGGTAGTACAAAGATGTACCAGGATATTCGTCAAAGATTCTGGTGGTCTAATATGAAGCAGGACATTGCTCGTTATGTTGCTGAATGTGACGTTTGTCGCCGAATCAAAGCAGAGCATCAAAGGCCTGCTGGAACTCTGCAACCTATCTCTATTCCTGAATGGAAATGGGACCATGTTGAAATGGACTTCGTCACTGGATTTCCCAAATCTCAGAAAGGTAATGATGCTATTCTTGTCGTCATTGACCGGCTTTCCAAAGTTGCCCATTTTCTGGCGGTCAAAGAGACAATCACTGCTAGTCAGCTTGCTACTCTCTACATGGCCAGAATTGTTTCACTTCACGGTATCCCACTGGTTATCAGTTCAGACCGTGGCAGCTTATTCACTTCAAGGTTTTGGGCGAGTTTCCAAGAAGCTATGGGAACTCATCTGTCGTTTAGTACTGCGTTTCATCCTCAGTCGCAAGGACAGGTTGAACGTGTCAACCAAGTTCTTGAAGACATGCTTCGAGCTTGTGTAATCTCATTCGGCAAGAAATGGGAGGAATCTCTTCCATATGCCGAGTTCTCTTATAATAATAGCTATCAAGCTAGTCTGAAGATGTCCCCCTGCGAAGTGCTATATGGACGAAAGTGTCGAACCCCTCTGAACTGGTCAGAAACGGGGGAACGCCCACTCTTCGGTCCGGATATTATCCAACAGGCTGAAGGACAAGTTCGCATTATTCGCGAGAATCTCAAGACAGCTTAGTCACGTCAGAAAAGTCAGTATGACCGTCATCACCAAGACATGGTCTATCAACCTGGCGAAAAGGCTTATCTTCGAGTTACACCAATGAAGGGTGCACACCGCTTTGGGATCAAGGGCAAGCTAGCTCCTCGCTTTATCGGTCCATTCACTATTCTCGAAAAGCGTGGAAAGGTGGCATATCAACTGGAGCTTCCGCCGAACATTTCTCAGGTTCACGATGTGTTCCATGTGTCACAACTCCGCCGTTGCTTCAAGGATCCAATCCGAACGGTGGATCATGAAGTGCTCGAATTGCAACAGGACCTCTCTTATAAAGAGCATCCGGTCCGCATTCTTGACCAAGCTGAACGCCGCACACGTCAGAAGGCGATCAAATTCCTCAAAGTCCAGTGGTCGAATCACTCTGAAGACGAAGCCACTTGGGAACGCGAGGATCGTCTTCGCGATGAATACCCTGCACTGTTTCCTTCTACCTCCTAAATCTCGGGACGAGATTTCTTGTAGTGGAGGAGATTTGTAACGCCCGGATAATCATGCTACAGTGATCTCACGTTAATGGTGACACGTCACCTCTGTCATTGTAATTAATCTCGGGTTAGTTCAAAAATCGTTTCAAATTTAAATCCTAAATAAGTCAAACGACAAAAGTTTTCAAATATTAAAATAAAATGTTCGGGCTAAGTCTATTATTGCATCGATAATTTTGGTGAAGTAAACACATTTTTATAAAATGCCTAAATGCTATTAAATGAAATAAAACAGGAAAGAAAAAAAAGAAAAAGAGAAAACAGAAAACTAATAAAAAGAAAGAAACCCGCCCTCCCGGGCCAAACGGCCCAGCTGGCCTCCGCACCGGCCGGCCCACCAGGCCCAACCGGCCCTCCTCTCTGGCCTAACCGGCCACCCCCTCCTCTTATCCACTCCCCCCCCCCCCACAACCACCGACACCCCCCCCCACTGCCGAAAATATCTCCTCCCCTCTCCCCCGATTTGATCGGGATCGAGGAGGAGGCCATCGACGTCGAGACCCGCCGCGCCCAGAGCTCGCTGCCCCCCCCCCGACCTCGTCGCCGGACCGCCCCGTCGCCGCCGAACGCCTCCTCGTCCTCCTCCTCGCCGGTCTTCCCCGATCGCCCCCGAGCCCACTGCCCCGTGGCCCTACCTCTCCTCCCCGTGAGCTTCCCCCTTCGCCCTCCTCTCCCTGTAGGTCGCCTCGGCCGTCGCCGCTCGACGCGCTCCGGCGCCACCGTCGCCCGCGCCGGGCCGTCCCGCCCCCGGCCCCTTCCCGCTTCCCCGTGCGGCTCCCCTGCCGCGGCCACCTCCCCCGCGCGCGCTCCGGCCCCGCACTCGCTCTTGCGTCCGCCCGCGCCGGCCACCGCTCGCTGGGCCTCGCCCCCTCGCCCCGCATCGCCATCTCCGGCCTGCCCCGCGGCCACCACCGGGCACTCGCCGCCGCGCGCGCCCGCCTCGTCCGCTCCTACGCTGCCGCTGCTCTACCTCCCCCCCCCCCCCCCCGCGCGCGTACGCCGCTCACCCCGCTCACCCAGCAGCACCGCCCGGCGCCGCATCCGCCCCGGCGCGCCTCGCCTGGCGTGCACCCGCGCTTGCCGCTGCCGCGGCCACGCCGCGCCCGCGCCCCGTGGCGCCCCTGCTTCCCCCCGCTCTGCTCCGCCATCCTCATCGGCCCCGCCCGCAGCCCCTGCTCGCTAGCGCTCGCGCCGGCACGTGCCTCTGTTCGCACACGGGCTGGGCGCTAGCGCCCGCACCTGCCCGTAACCCGTCACCCGCTAAGGCCCCCTGTGCCTATGACAGGGGGACCCCACCCAGAACGTTTAAAAAAATGTAATAGAAAAATATAAAATAAATAATAATTAAAATAATTAAATAAACAATAATAATTAAATTAATTAATTAATTAAGGAATTAATTAATTATAAATTAGATTAACCTAATCACTAATCAACCTAATTAATTGTTAGTTAGTTAAAAACAGTGTATGACAGGTGGTTCCCACTTGACCCACTGGTCAGGTTGACCAAGTCAACCCTATTGACTGCTGATGTCAGCATGACATCATGCTGATGTCATTAATCTGTTTTTCGAATTAATTTAAATAATTAATTAAATTCCAGAAATTAGTAAAATCTTTAGGAAATCATATCTTTTAATCCGTAACTCGGATTAAAATATTTTCAACATGAAAGTTGCTCAGAACGACGAGACGAACCCGGATACGCAGCCCGTTCGTCCGTCACGCATCCCTAGCATAGCAAACTCGCAACTTTCCCCCTCCGGCTCCTCTGCTCGAAAACGCGAAACACCGGGGATACTTTCCCGGATGTCATCCCCCTTCACCGGTATCACCTACTACCGCGTTAGGGCACCTCTAACGCCGTTACTTGTCATATCATGCATCACTATGCATATGCTTGCATTATATTTATTGTTTCTTCCCCCTCTTCTCTCGCTAGACACCGAGACCGACGCCGCTACTACCCAGTACGACTACGGTGTTGACGACCCCTCTCTCTTGCCAGAGCAACCAGGCAAGCCCCCCCCCTTTGATCACCAGATATCGCCTACTCTCTTCTATATTGCTTGCATTAGTGTAGTGTAGCATGATACTATTTTCCGTTCATCCTATCCTGATGCATAGCCTGTCCTTGCTACTGCTGTTGTACCTTTACCTGCAAACCTAATGCTTAGTATAGGATGCTAGCTTATCATCAGTGGCCCTACATTCTTGTCCGTCTGCCATGCTATACTATCGGGCCGTGATCACTCGGGAGGTGATCACGGGTATATACTATATACTTTATACATGATACATGTGGTGACTAAAGACGGGTAGGCTCGTAGGAGCACCCGCGAGTGGATCTTTGAGGCGGAGCGACAGGGCAGGTTCCGACCACCTAGGAGAGAGGTGGGCCTGGCCCTGTTCGGCGTTCGCGGACACTTAACACGCTTAACGAGATCTGGGTATTTGATCTGAGTCTGGCCATTTGGTCTATACGCACTAACCATCTACGTGGGAGCAGTTATGGGT
This sequence comes from Triticum monococcum, assembly GCA_034509565.1. Taxonomy (NCBI): domain Eukaryota; kingdom Viridiplantae; phylum Streptophyta; class Magnoliopsida; order Poales; family Poaceae; genus Triticum; species Triticum monococcum. The sequence continues at coordinate 742,448,124 of CM067843.1, read as the reverse complement.
ATCCCGACGTCGTGGTATCAGCCGAAGCCTTCGTCACGTCAGCGACTGAGTGGCGCGCGCCGGATTGGACTGGAAAGCCACTAGGCTAGGTCTGCTTCCGGCCGCGTACGCAACATGCAGGTGTGCAAAGGGCGATGGGCCCAGACCCCTGCGCCATAGGATTTAGACCGGCGTGCTGACCTCTCTGTTGTGCCTAGGTAGGGCTGCGATGTGTTGATCTTCCGAGGCCGGGCATGACCCAGGAAAGTGTGTCCGGCCAAATGGGATCGAGCGTGTTGGGGTATGTGGTGCACCCCTGCAGGGAAGTGTATCTATTCGAATAGCCGTGTCCCTTGGTAAAAGGACGACCCGGAGTTGTATCTTGACCTTATGACAACTAGAACCGGATACTTAATAAAACACACCCTTCCAAGTGACAGATACAACCGGTGATCGCTCTCTCACAGGGCGACGAGGGGAGGATCATCGGTTAGGGTTATGCTATGCGATGCTACTTGGAGGACTTCAGTCTACTCTCTTCTACATGCTGCAAGACGGAGGCTGCCAGAAGCGTAGTCTTCGACAGGATTAGTTATTCCCCTCTTATTCTGGCATTCTGCAGTTCAGTCCACATATGATACCCTTATTCCATTTGATACCCATGCATATGTAGTATAGCTCCTTGCTTGCGAGTACTTTGGATGAGTACTCACGGTTGCTTTCTCCCTCTTTTCCCTCTATCCCTTCTACCTGGTTGTCGCAACCAGATGTTGGAGCCCAGGAGCCAGACGCCACCGTCGACGACGACTCCTACTACACCGGAGGTGCCTACAACTACGTGCTGCCCGCTGACGACGACCAGGAGTAGTTTAGGAGGATCCCAGGCAGGAGGCCTGCGCCTCTTTCGATCTGTATCCCAGTTTGTGCTAGCCTTCTTAAGGCAGACTTGTTTAACTTATGTCTGTACTCAGATATTGTTGTTTCCGCTGACTCGTCTATGATCGAGCTCTTGTATTCGAGCCCTTGAGGCCCCTGGCTTGTAATATGATGCTTGTATGACTTATTTTATTTGTAGAGTTGTGTTGTGATATCCACCCGTGATTCCCTGATCTTGATCGTACACGTTTGCGTGTATGATTAGTGTACGATTAAATCGGGGGCGTCACACTTAAATAGCATGGTAATTTGCTTAAATAATCCTAATATGCTAGGTATTCAAGATTAATAAAATTCTCTTATGTGTGTATTGAATACTAAGAGAAGTTTGATACTTGATGATTGTTTTGAGATATGGAGGTAATAATATCAGAGTCGTGCTAGTTGAGTAGTTGTGAAATTGAGAAATACTTGTGTTGAGGTTTGCAAGTCCCGTAGCATGCACGTATGGTAAACGTTATGCAACAAATTTGAAACATGAGGTGTTATTTGATTGTCCTCCTTATGAGTGGCGGTCCGGGACGAGCGATGGTCTTTTCCTACCAATCTATCCCCTTAGGAGCATGCACGTAATACTTTGGTTTTTGATGGCTTGTAGATTTTTGCAATAAGTATATGAGTTCTTTATGACTAATGTTGAGTCCATGGATTATACGCACTCTCACCCTTCCATCATTGCTAGCCTCTACGGTACCGTGCATTGCCCTTTCTCACATCGAGAGTTGGTGCAAACTTCGCCGGTGCATCCAAAGCCCGTGATATGATACGCTCTTTCACACATAAACCTCCTTATATCTTCCTCAAAACAGCCACCATTCCTACCTATTATGGCATTTCCATAGCCATTCCGAGATATATTGCCATGCAACTTTCCACCATCAAGTTTATCATGACACATTCATCATTGTCATATTGCTTAGCATGATCATGTAGTTGACATAGTATTTGTGGCAAAGCCACCGTTCATAATTTTTTCATACTTGTCACTCTTGATTCATTGCATATCCCGGTACACCGCCGGAGGCATCCATATAGAGTCATACTTTGTTCTAGTATCAAGTTGTAGTCATTGAGTTGTAAATAAATAGAAGTGTGATGATCATCATTCAATAGAGCATTGTCCCAAAAAAGAGAAAGGCCAAAGAAAAAAAAAGAAAGCCCAAAAAAAGGGAAAATAAATAAAAAGGGGCAATGCTGCTATCCTTTTTTCCACACTTGTGCTTCAAAGTAGCACCATGTTCTTCATATAGAGAGTCTCTTGAGTTATCACTTTCATATACTAGTGGGAATTTTCATTATAGAACTTGGCTTGTATATTCCAACAATGGACCTCCTCAAGTGCCCTAGGTCTTCGTGAGCAAGCAAGTTGGATGCACACCCACTTAGTTTCTTTTGTTGAGCTTTCATACATTTATAGCTCTAGTGCATCCGTTGCATGGCAATCCCTACTCCTTGCATTAACATCAATCAATGGGAATCTCCATAGCCCATTGATTAGCCTCGTTGATGTGAGACTTTCTCCTTTTTTGTCTTCTCCACATAACCCCCTCATTATATTCTATTCCACTCATAGTGCTATATCCATGGCTCGCGCTCATGTATTGCGTGAAAGTTTATAAGTTTGAGATTACTAAAGTATGAAACAATTGCTTGGCTTGTCATCAGGGTTGTGCATGATGAGAGCATTCTTGTGTGACGAAAATGAAACATGACTAAACTATATGATATTGTAGGGATGAACTTTCTTTGGCCATGTTATTTTGAGAAGACATAAATGCTTAGTTAGTATGCTTGAAGTATTATCATTTTTATGTCAATATGAACTTTTGTCTTGAATCTTATGGTTCTGAATATTCATACCACAATTAAGAAGAATTACATTGAAATTATGCCAAGTAGCACTGCGCATCAAAAATTCTGTTTTTATCATTTACCTACTCGAGGACGAGCAGGAATTAAGCTTGGGGATGCTAATACATCTCCAACGTATCTATAATTTTTGATTGCTCCATGCTATATTATCTACTGTTTTGAATGTTTGTGGGCTTTATTATACACTTTTATATCATTTTTGGGACTAACCTATTAACCCAGAGCCCAGTGCCAGTTTCTGTTTTTTACCCAGTTTTAGGGTTTCGAAGAAAAGAAAAATCAAACGGAGTCCAATTGACCTGAAACTTCACAGAACTCATTTTTGGAAGGAAAGAAGCCCAGAAGACTTGGAGTGCACGTCGGGGGATCTGCGAGCAGGTCACGAGGCAGGGGGCGCCCACCCCCCTTGGGCGCGCCCTCCACCCTCGTGAGCCCCTCGTGGCCCCCCTGACGTACTTCTTCCGCCTATATATCTCCATATACCCTAAAAACATCCGTGAGCACAATAGATCGGGAGTTCCGCCGCCAGAAGCCTCCGTAGCCACCGAAAGCCAATCTAGACCCGTTCCGGCACCCTGCCGGAGGGGCAATCCTTCTCCGGTGGCCATCTTCATCATCCCGGTGCTCTCCATGACGAGGGAGTAGTTCTCCCTCGGGGCTGAGGGTATGTACCAGTAGCTATGTGTTTGATCTCTCTCTCTCTCTCTCTCTCTCTCGTGTTCTTGAGATGATACGACCTTGATGTATCACGAGCTTTGCTATTATATTTGGATCCTATGATGTTTTCTTCCCCCTCTACTCTCTTGTAATGAATTGAGTTTCCCCTTTGAAGTTATCTTATCGGATTGAGTCTTTAAAGATTTGAGAACACTTGATGTATGTCTTGCCGTGGATATCTGTGGTGAAAATGGGATATCACGTGATTCACTTGATGTATGTTTTGGTGATCAACTTGCGGATTCCGCCCATGAACCTATGCATAGGGGTTGGCACACGTTTTCGTCGTGATTCTCTGGTAGAAACTTTGGGGCACTCTTTGAGGTTCTATGTGTTGGTTGAATAGATGAATCTGAGATTGTGTGATGCATATCGTATAATCATGCCCACGGATACTTGAGGTGACATTGGAGTATCTAGGTGACATTAGGGTTTTGGTTGATTTGTGTCTTAAGGTGTTATTCTAGTACGAACTCTAGGGCTGTTTGTGACACTTATAGGAATAGCCCAACGGATTGATTGGAAAGAATAACTTTGAGGTGGTTTCATACCCTACCATAATCTCTTTGTTCGTTCTCCGCTATTAGTGATTTTGGAGTGACTCTTTGTTGCATGTTGAGGGATACTTATGTGATCCAATTATGTTAGTATTGTTGAGGGAACTTGCACTAGCGAAAGTATGAACCCTAGGCCTTGTTTCAACGCATTGCAATACCGTTTACGCTCACTTTTATCATTAGTTACCTTGCTGTTTTTATAATTTCAGATTAAAAATATCTTTATCTACTATCCATATACCACTTGTATCACCATCTCTTCGCCGAACTAGTGCACCTATACAATTTACCATTGTATTGGGTGTGTTGGGGACACAAGAGATTCTTTGTTATTTGGTTGCAGGGTTGCTTGAGAGAAACCATCTTCATCCTACGCCTCCCACGGATTGGTAAACCTTAGGCCATCCACTTGAGGGAAATTTGCTACTGTCCTAGAAACCTCTACACTTGGAGGCCCAACAACGTCTACAAGAAGAAGGTTGTGTAGTAGACATCAGGTTACACAAGGTCGGTTATAAGGGAGGAGATCTACATATCCGTATTGCCTAGCTTGCCTTCTACGCCAAGGAGAGTCCCCTCCGGACACGGGACGAAGTCTTCAATCTTGCATCTTCATAGTCCAACAATCCGGCTAAAGGATATAGTCCGGCTGTCCGGAGACCCCCTAATCCAGGACTCCCTCAGTAGCCCCTGAACCAGGCTTCAATGACGATGAGTCTGGTGCGTAGTATTGTCTTTGGCATTGCAAGGCGGGTTCTTCTCCAAATCCTGAATATCTGCTAAGTAGTGTCCGGCTCCCATAAATGTTGGACTTCTTGGCTTCTGTGCCCAATAAGGGCTATCTTCCACGTGTCGAGCAAATGCGAGGAGCCAGGGCGTTTTTACATTCGCCCCCCTAGCCAGGTAAATAAGTCGTCTACTAAAGGGATGGTGATTCTTGGATCCAATCCACACCATCCTCCCATGGTGAGAATCCATTGGAGTGCGCTCGGAAAAATCCATTCCATCATGGTCGGCCATCGCAGCTCCTCCTCCCGCTCCCGTAGCCCTAAGCCCGGTGATTGGGAGAAGTGTTTCGTCCCGCATAGCCGATTAGTAGAGTTGCAGACCCAGGTATTTCTCCCTCCAGCGTATATGGTCCCCGTCCGAGCCGGGCTCGCCACCTATAATGGTGGGGAGCAAGCAGAGAGCTTCCCCAATCCCTCCAAGGGGGAGCGGGTATGCCTTGTCCCTTACTTACTAAGGGGACTTGGATTTCCAATCCATCCGTTCCTCCGCGGACTCCTGAAGTTTTACGGCCTCCAGTTGCATAATTTCACCCCTGCTTCCATATTACACATCACTGGTTATGTTGCCCTTTGTGAGCTGTTTCTAGCTGCGAGGCTCATTTCGAGCTGTGGAAGAGGCTATTCTGCCTTGTGCCCCATACACAGGAGGGGTCACTTTATCAAGTGGGTGGAGCCGAAATATGGCGCATCGCCGAGACTCGATACCTGTCCGGTACCCTGATGACCCACAAGTATAGGGGATCTATCGTAGTCCTTTCGATAAGTAAGAGTGTCGAACCCAACGAGGAGCAGAAGGAAATGATAAGCGGTTTTCAGCAAGGTATTCTCTGCAAGTACTGAAATAAGTGGTAACAGATAGTTTTGTGATAGGATAATTTAACGAGCAACAAGTAACAAAAGTAAATAAAGTGCAGCAAGATGGCCCAATCCTTTTGTAGCAAAGGACAAGCCGGAACAAACTCTTATAATAGGAAAAGCGCTCCCGAGGACACATAGGAATATCGTCAAGCTAGTTTTCATCACGTTCATATGATTCGCGTTCGATACTTTGATAATTTGATATGTGGGTGGACCGGTGCTTGGGTGTTGTTCTTACTTGAACAAGCATCCCACTTATGATTAACCTCTATTGCAAGAATCCGCAACTACAACAAAAGTATTAAGGTAAACCTAACCAAAGCATGAAACATATGGATCCAATTCAGCCCCTTACGAAGCAACGCATAAACTAGGGTTTAAGCTGCTGTCACTCTAGCAACTCATCTTCTACTTATTACTTCCCAATGCCTTCCTCTAGGCCCAAATAATGGTGAAGTGTTATGTAGTCGACGTTCACATAACACCACTAGAGGCTAGACAACATACATCTTATCAAAATATTAAACGAATACCAAATTCACATGACTACTCATAGCAAGACTTCTCCCTTGTCCTCGGGAACGAACGTAATTACTCACAAAGCATATTCATGTTCATAATCAGAGGGTAATAACATGCATATAGGATCTGAACATATGATCTTCCACCAATTAAACCAACTAGCATCAACTACAAGGAGTAATCAACACTACTAGCAATCTACTAGCACCAATCCCGGACTTTGAGACAAGAATTGGATACAAGAGATGAACTAGGGTTTGGAGATGAGATGGTGCTAGTGAAGATGTTGATGGAGATTTCCCTCTACCGATGAGAGGAGCATTGGTGATGACGATGGTGATGGTTTCCCCCTCCCGGAGGGAAGTATCCCCGGCATAACAGCTCTGCCGGAGCTCTAGATTGGATCCGCCAAGGTTCCGCCTCGTAGCGGCGGAGTCTCGTCCCGAAGAGTTCCTTCTTATTTTTTTCTCATCGAAAGACTTCATATATGAGAAGATGGGCGTCGGAGAGCCACCAGGGGGCCCACGAGGTAGGGGGCGCGCCCCCCATCCTCGTGAGCAGGGTGTGGGCCCCTGGCCTTCATCTTTGGCGTGGATTTTTCTTTATTTCTTTTAAGATGTTCTGTGGAGTTTCAGGACTTTTGGAGTTGCGCAGAATAGGTCTCTAATATTTGCTCCTTTTCCAGACCAGAATTCCAGCTACCGGCATTCTCCCTCCTTATGTAAACCTTGTAAAATAGGAGAGAATAGCCATAAGTATTGTGACATAAAGTGAAATAACAGTCCAGAATGTGATAAATATCGATATAAAAGCATGATGCAAAATGGACGTATCAACTCCCCCAAGCTTAGACCTCGCTTGTCCTCAAGCGAAAAACCGATAACAATAAATATGTCCTCATGTTTAGAGGTAGAGGCGTCGATAAAAATAAAATACGAACATGAAGGCATCACGATTATTCTCATAACAGCAACATATATAGATTTTGCCATATGATTACTTATGTTCAAGTGATGATCTATTCACAATGCAAAAGTATAAATCATAAACCTTATTGGGCTCCGACAAACTATAATCTCAGTCATTGAAGCAATTGCAATTTATCATAACATTGGAAAGAGTCTATGTTAGAACTAAAAAGCAAGTCCACATACTCAACTATCATTTAGTCCTCCATAATTGCTAACACTCACGCGATACTTGTGGTTACGGAGTTTTAATCGGACACAAAGAAATATGCTTATAGTTTTGCCCCACAACTTTTTACCTCAAAGGTAATGTCAACAATAATGGTTCATGCTCCCCTACATCCAATTTTATATATATATATATATATATATATATATATATATATATATATATATATCATGTTCTTTCCAACATGCTGAGCTTGCCAAAGGATAAAATGAAAAAGAAAAGGTGAAGATCACCATTACTCTTGCATAAGGTAGAAGATAATAATAAAGGATAGGCCCTTCGCAGAGGGAAGCAGAGGTTGCCATGCGCTTTTATGGTTGGATGCATAAAATCTCAATGCGAAAGAACGTCACTTTATATTGCCCCTTGTGATATGAACCTTTATTATGCAGTCCGTCGCTTTTATTACTTCCACATCACAAGATCGTATAAAGCTTATTTCTCCCACACCAATCAATCATACGTATTTAGAGAAATTTTTATTGCTTTGCACCGATGACAACTTACTTCAAGGATCTTACTCAATCCATAGGTAGATATGGTGGACTCTCATGGCAAAACTGGTTTAGGGATTTTGGAAGCACAAGTAGTATTTCTACTTGGTGCTGAGAATTTGGCTAGCATGAGGGGGAAAGGCAAGCTCAACAAGTTAGAGGATCCATGACAACATACTTTATCTCAGATATAAGAAAGACATAACTCATTATGTTGTCTTCCTTGTCCAACATCAACTCTTTAGCATGTCATATTTTAATGAGTGCTCCTAGTCATAAAAGATGTCAATGATAATATATCTATATGTGAAAACCTCTCTTTCCTTATTACTTCCTATTAATTGCAACAATGACCAAAGCTATGTCTGCCAACTCCCAACAACTTTTAATCATCATACTCTTTCTATGTGAAGTTATTACTCTCAATAAGATCAATATGAACTCTTTGTTTCTTTTTATTCTTTTTCTATTTTCTTTTATTCACCCAAGATCATGGAAAAATAATCAAGCCCTTAACTCAACACTAATCTTTATTATATAGCTCACGGACTCGATTACAAAGAGAGATCATAAAGCAAAACTCAAAACTAGATCATGCCATAAACTTTATTCTACTAGATCAAGATACTACTAATAGGATCGAACTAAGAAAAATGGTAAAGATAGGAGTTGTGATTGTGATACGATACCGGGGCACCTCCCCCAAGCTTGGCAGTTGCCAAGGGGAGTGCCCATACCCATGTGATTATATCTCCTTTGTTGGTGAAGAAGGTGGAGGTGACAGATAATCACACATCGAGCGTAAGAGGTCCTCCAGCTTGCGAATAATGCCCTTGAGTGCAACAATATGATCAAGTTGTTGATTTTTATGGCACCAGAACGATAGACCTCTTCGATAGACCTCTTGTGTGAGATACTTGTTTTGTATACGAGCTAACTCAATCATCTTGAAAGCTTCGATCTCAGTTGGGGTAAGAAGGTTATGATCAAGTTGGAGGGTGTCCTTCGCTGCTGGAGCTGGATCCTCCGGGGCCTTCTTGATCCTTTCATCCTTGTTGACCTTCGTGGGTTCTTTCCTCTTCAGATCTATCTTCATTAGCCAAGCATCGTTGTCACCATTGTTGGAGGAGGGAGGCGACATGATGCCTAGCCTGGAAAACCCTGACAGAAAACAGCTCGAAACAAGAACAGAGGAGGTTTGCGTGATACGGGAGTCAAAACCTTCGGGAGAATATATAATGAATTTTTACCGACCAAAATACGTATCGTGCAAGAAAACGGATTCCGGAAGGCACACGAGGTGCTCACGAGGTAGGGGGGCGCGCCCAGGGGGTAGGGCGCGCCCACCACCCTTGTGGGGCCCTCGTGTCCTTCCCGGACTGCTACTTATTTTTCTATTCTTCAAAATATTGCAAAACGGAGAAATATTGCCTTAAAAATTGTTTTGGAGTCGGTTTCCTTACCGTACCACATACCTATTCCTTTTCGGAGTCTGAAACGTTCCGGAAAGTGTCTCTTATGTATTCCTCCGGGGTTACGGTTTCAATAATGTTGGTTTCAACATTTATGGGATTACCTGAGATATAATGTTTGATTCTTTGACCGTTTACCACCTTCGGATTTGTGCCCTCGAAGTTGTTGATTTTTATGGCACCGGAACGATAGACCTCTTCGATAACATAGGGGCCTTCCCATTTAGAGAGAAGTTTGCCTGCAAAAAATCTTAAACGAGAGTTGTATAGCAATACATAATCACCTACATTAAACTCACGCTTTTGTATCCTTTTGTCATGCCATCTTTTAACTTTTTCTTTAAACAACTTGGCATTTTCATAAGCTTGGGTTCTCCATTCATCAAGTGAGCTAATATCAAATAACCTCTTCTCACCGGCAAGTTTAAAATCATAATGAAGCTCTTTAATAGCCCAATATGCCTTATGTTCTAGTTCGAGAGGTAAGTGACATGCTTTTCCATAAACCATTTTATACGGAGACATACCCATAGGATTTTTATATGCAGTTCTATAAGCCCATAATGCATCATCAAGTTTCTTGGACCAATTCTTTCTAGACCTATTAACAGTCTTTTGCAAAATTAATTTGAGCTCTCTATTACTCAACTCTACTTGACCACTAGACTGGGGGTGATAAGGAGATGCAATTCTATGATTAACATCATATTTAGCAAGCATTTTACGGAAAGCACCATGAATAAAGTGTGAACCACCATCAGTCATTAAATATCTAGGGACTCCAAACCTTGGGAAAATAACTTCCTTAAGCACTTTAATAGAAGTGTTATGATCAGCACTACTAGTTGGAATAGCTTCTACCCACTTAGTAACGTAATCAACAGCAACTAGAATATGTGTGTATCCATTAGAGGCAGGAAAAGGTCCCATATAATCAGAGCCCCAAACATCAAATGGTTCAATAACAAGAGAATAATTCATAGGCATTCCTCGACGTCTACTAATATTACCAATTCTTTGACATTCATCACAAGACAAGACAAACTTACGGGCATCCTTGAAGAGAGTAGGCCAATAAAAACCAGATTGCAATACCTTATGTGCAGTTCTATCTCTAGCGTGGTGTCCTCCATAAGACTCGAAATGACACTTGCGAAGGAGCTGTTCCTGTTCATGCTCAGGTACACAACGTCTAATAACACCATCTACTCCTTCTTTATAAAGATGTGGGTCATCCCAAAAGTAATGTCTCAAATCATAGAAGAACTTTTTCTTTTGTTGGTATGTGAAGCTAGGTGGTATAAACTTAGCAACAATATAATTAGCATAATCAGCATACAATGGAGTACTATGAGAAGTACTTATAACATTTAATTGTTCATCAGGAAAACTATCATTAATAGGTAGTGGGTCATCAAGAATATTTTCTAACCTAGACAAGTTGTGTGCAACGGGGTTCTCAACTCCCTTTCTATCAACAATATGCAAATCAAATTCTTGTAGCAAGAGAACCCATCTAATAAGTCTAGGTTTAGCATCTTTCTTTTCCATAAGATATTTAATAGCAGCACGATCAGTTTGAATAGTTACTTTAGAATCAACAATATAAGATCTGAACTTATCACAAGCAAATACAACTGCTAAGAGTTCTTTTTCAGTAGTAGCATAATTTCTTTGAGCATTGTCTAGAGTCTTACTAGCATAATGAATAACATTTAATTTCTTATCAACTCTTTGCCCTAGAACAGCACCTACAACATAATCACTAGCATCACACATAATTTCAAAGGGTAAATTCCAATCAGGTGGTTGAACAACAGGTGCAGAGACTAATGCTTTATTAAGTATTTCAAATGCTTCTATACAATCATCATCAAAGACAAATGGTATATCTTTTTGCAATAAATTAGTCAGAGGCCGAGAAATTTTTGAGAAGTCCTTAATGAACCTCCTATAAAATCCGGCGTAACCAAGGAAACTTCTTATACCTTTGATGTCCTTGGGACATGGCATCTTTTCAATAGCATCAACCTTGGCTTTATCAACTTCAATACCTCTTTCAGAAACTTTGTGCCCCAAGACAATACCTTCATTAACCATAAAGTGGCACTTTTCCCAATTCAAGACAAGATTAGTTTCTTCACATCTCTGCAAAACTCGATCAAGATTGCTCAAGCAATCATCAAAAGAGGAACCATAGACGGAAAAGTCATCCATGAAAACCTCACAAATCTTTTCACAAAAGTCAGAGAATATAGCCATCATGCTTCTTTGAAAGGTAGCAAGTGCATTACATAAACCAAAAGGCATACGTCTATAAGCAAAAGTACCAAAAGGGCATGTAAAAGTAGTCTTTGATTGATCTCTAGCCGACACAGGTATTTGAGAGAAACCAGAATAACCATCTAGAAAGCAATAGTGTGTATGTTTGCATAATCTTTCTAGCATTTGGTCAATAAAAGGTAAGGGGTAATGATCTTTCTTAGTAGCTTTATTTAATTTGCAGAAATCAATTACCATCCTATAACCTGTGATAATTCTTTGTGGAATCAATTCATCTTTATCATTAGGGACAATAGTAATACCTCCCTTCTTAGGGACACAATGGACAGGACTTACCCACTCACTATCAGCAACGGGATAGATATACCTGCCTCCAGAAGCTTTAGTATTTCTTTTCTTACCACATCTTTCATTTTAGGATTCAGACGTTGTTGAGGATCACGAACTGGTTTGGCATCTGCTTCCAAATTTATTTTATGTTGACATAGAGTGGGACTAATGCCCTTAAGATCATCAAGAGTATATCCAATAGCAGCATGATGCTTCTTCAGAGTTTTCAATAATCTTTCTTCTTCATGCTCTGAAAGTTTAGCACTAATAATAACAGGATATATCCTCTTTTCATCAAGATAAGCATATTTAAGATTATCAGGCAAAGGTTTAAGCTCAAACACGGGATCACCCTTGGGTGGGGGAGGATCCCCTAAGATTTCAACAAGCAAGTTGTGATGCAGAATAGGTTCCTGTTTAAAGAATACTTCATCTATTTCCCTTCTTTCATTCATGAACATATCATTTTCATGGTCTAGCAAATAGTGTTCTAAAGGATCACTAGGAGGTACGGCAATAGAAGCAAGACCAATAATTTCGTCCTTACTAGGTAATTCTTCCTCACGATGTTGTTTACTAAATTTAGAGAAATTAAACTCATGAAGCATATCATCCAAGCCAACAGTAACAACATTCTTTGTGCAATCTATGGTAGAATTGACAGTATTTAAGAAAAGTCTACCAAATATAATGGGACAAAAGCTATCTTGTGGAGAAGTAAGAACAAGAAAATTAGCAGGATATTTAGTTTTCCCACACAAGACTTCAACATCTCTAACAATTCCCATCACTGAAATAGTATCTCTATTGGCAAGTTTAATTGTGACATCAATATCTTCTAACTCAGCAGGTGCAATTTCATTCTTAATTTATTCATACAAGTCATAAGGTATAACACTAGCACTAGCACCCATATTACATAAGCCATGATAACAATGATCTCCTATTTTAACAGAAATAACAGGCACGCCTACCACAGGTCTATGTTTATCTTTATCACAAGGCTTAGCAATTCTAGCAGTTTCATCTTCGAACTAAATAACATGCCCATCAATATTATCAGACAAATATCTTTAACAATAGCAATATTAGGTTCTACTATAACTTGCTCAGGAGGTGTATAAGTTCTAATATTTCTTTTACGAACAACAGTTGAAGCTTTAGCATGATCCTTTATTCTAACAGGGAAAGGTGGTTTCTCAATATAAGAAGTAGGAACAATAGGATCATTATAAGTGACAGTCTTTTCTGCAACTTTAATAGGTGCAGCTACTTTTACTTCTATGGGAGGATGATATTTAAACCATTTCTCCTTAGGGAGATCAACATAAGTAGCAAAAGATTCACAGAAAGAAGCTACTATCTCAGAGTCAAGTCCATATTCAGTGCTAAACTTACGGAAAATATCGGTATCCATAAAAGATTTAACACAATCAAACTTAGGTATCATACCTGACTCCTTACCTTCATCGAGGTCCCAATCTTCAGAGTTGCGTTTAATTCTATCCAATAAATTCCATCTGAATTCAATAGTCTTCATCATAAAAGAGCCAGCACAAGAAGTATCGAGCATGGTGCGATTGTTATCAGAAAGCCGAGCATAAAAACTTTGCATAATTATTTCTCTCAGGAGCTCATGATTGGGGCATGAATATAACATTGATTTAAGCCTCCCCCAAGCTTGAGCGATGCTTTCTCCTTCGCGAGGCCAGAAATTATATATATAATTGCGATCACGATGAACAAGATGCATAGGTTAATACTTTTGATGAAATTCCAGCTTCAATCTTTTATAGTCCCATGATCTCATATCATCACATAGCCTATACCATATCAATGCGTCTCCCTTCAAAGATAAAGGGAAGACCTTCTTCTTAGCAACATCATCGGGTATACCTGCAAGCTTAAATAATCCACAAACTTCATCCACATATATTAAGTGCTCATCAGGATGCTTTGTTCCATCTCCTGTAAAAGGGTTATCTAGCAGTTTTTCTATCATACCCGAAGGATACTCATAAGGAATTTTATTTTCAATAGGTTCAGTAGGTTGAGGAGCAACTCTTTGCTCTACTGGACGGGGTGAAGATACCCCGAACAAGCCCCTCAGAGAATTACTTTCCATAGTAACAAGTGACAGTAAATTTCAGCACACTATATAAATTTTTCCTTACCAAATTCCACCTACCAAAGGCGCTACAATCCCCGGCAACGGCGCCAGAAAAGAGTCTTGATGACCCACAATTATAGGGGATCTATCGTAGTCCTTTCAATAAGTAAGAGTGTCGAACCCAACGAGGAGCAGAAGGAAATGATAAGCGGTTTTCAGCAAGGTATTCTCTGCAAGTACTGAAATAAGTGGTAATAGATAGTTTTGTGATAGGATAATTGTAACGAGCAACAAGTAACAAAAGTAAATAAAGTGCAGCAAGATGGCCCAATCCTTTTGTAGCAAAGGACAAGCCGGAACAAACTCTTATAATAGGAAAAGCGCTCCCGAGGACACATGGGAATATCGTCAAGCTAGTTTTCATCACGTTCATATGATTCGCGTTTGATACTTTGTTAATTTGATATGTGGGTGGACCGGGCTTGGGTGTTGTTCTTACTTGAACAACCATCCCACTTATGATTAACCTCTATTGCAAGCATCTGCAACTACAACAAAAGTATGAAGGTAAACCTAACCATAGCATGAAACATATGGATCCAATTCAGCCCCTTACGAAGCAACGCATAAACTAGGGTTTAAGCTTCTGTCACTCTAGCAACCCATCATCTACTTATTACTTCCCAATGCCTTCCTCTAGGCCCAAATAATGGTGAAGTGTTATGTAGACGACGTTCACATAACACCACTAGAGGCTAGACAACATACATCTTATCAAAATATCAAACGAATACCAAATTCACATGACTACTCATAGCAAGACTTCTCCCTTGTCCTCAGGAACGAACGTAATTACTCACAAAGCATATTCATGTTCATAATCAGAGGGGTAATAATATGCATATAGGATCTGAACATATGATCTTCCACCAATTAAACCAACTAGCATCAACTACAAGGAGTAATCAACACTACTAGCAACCTACTAGCACCAATACCGGACTTTGAGACAAGAATTGGATACAAGAGATGAACTACGGTTTGGAGATGAGATGGTGCTGGTGAAGATGTTGATGGAGATTTCCCTCTCCTGATGAGAGGAGCGTTGGTGATGACGATGGTGATGATTTCCCTCTCCTGGAGGGAAGTATCCCCGGCAGAACAGCTCTGTCGGAGCTCTAGATTGGATCCGCCAAGGTTTCGCCTCGTGGCGGCGGAGTCTCGTCCCCAAAAGTTCCTTCTTGTTTTTTCTCATCGAAAGACTTCATATATGAGAAGATGGGCGTCGGAGAGCCACCAGGGGGGCCACGAGGTAGGGGCGCCCCCTACCCTCGTGAGCAAGGTGTGGGCCCCCTGGCCTTTCATCTTTGGCGTGGATTTTTCTTATTTTCTTTTAAGATGTTCTCTGGAGTTTCAGGACTTTTGGAGTTCCGCGGAATAGGTCTCTAATATTTGCTCCTTTTCCAGACTAGAATTCCAGCTGCCGGCATTCTCCCTCCTTATGTAAACCTTGTAAAATAAGAGAGAATATCCATAAGTATTGTGACATAAAGTGAAATAACAGTCCATAATGCGATAAATATCGATATAAAAGCACGATGCAAAATGGACGTATCATACCCCGAAGAAGACGTCCGAAGACTGGCCTTCAGAGTGGTTTTACATGGAGGACGTCCCTCTTCCAGACCCTGTTCGGAGGGGTCTTCCCGAGTTCAACAATGCTCCTCTGAAGAAACGCCGAAGTTGGCGCCCACAGAGCCCCCAGGAGGAAGACAACGGAGAAGTCCTTTACCTGATGGACCAGATTAAAGTGCTGGCTCAATCAGGATTGACAATAATCGAGGTTATGTCAATATGCATAATGTCGGGGGTGCAGCCGCTTCAATATCGAGGGCACCCCCTGTGGTGTTTTAACGGGGAAGATGAAGCCACCCGCTGCGGGCGTAAGGGACCGGACTCCGTTGCTGCTTTAGCGAAAATTCTATCCAAATTGTTCAAGGGAGAGGAAGAGGAGTTCATCCGTATTAAGCCGCGGGATGGGTTCTCCATGTACAACCCTCCAAGCTGGGTGAGCTGTCACTCTTTACTCCCAACCTTCCCGCATTCTTTGTCGTAAATACTCACCTTGCTGTTTCACGGCAGGAACTGCGAAAAGCTGTAAGGGAGGTCAAAAGCCCACCTCCACAACCGGAGGACCCTGACCGGGCCCTTGATCCCGGAGTCGAAGAGGATCTGGACATATTTGTGGAGCTAATAGACAGGAAATTCTATCAACTAAGCTGCGATGACGCCATGGTGGCCATAACGGTCGATTATCCTGGACTACTCCCTGCATCGCATGTAAGAAAAGACCGGAGTCCCAACTTCCGAAAAGGATCCCCTTCTACGCACTTCACCTACCGTACACATATGGTGTTTTACAGGGAAGGCCTTTGGGATGCCGTGCTGAACCCGCAGCGACTCACCCACAAGGTGCACCGAAGCCGGGTAGGCCAAAAAGGAAGGCGGTAAGGACGGAGACGCCGATGCAGAGGTACGACACAAAACCTCGCTCCTTGGTTGTTGTCTTTCTTAAAATATAATGACGTCCATGTTTCCTGGTAGAAAAAATGCTCGCCGGACTATATCCGGAGAGGCTGCCGATCACGCCTCCACAAGTCGGGCTCCAGGGCCGGACATAGAGGCAGGAGCTAACACGGGGCGGACGCCGGATGCTCCTCCTACAGAGGATGCGGACAGACTATCTGCTACAAATTCCGAAGTGGAGAGCGCCATGAATCACAGGCGTCGCCGGGCCGTACTCCATGATGCTTGTTTCTCCCAAGAGGCATTCGATGCCTTCAACTCAGGAGATGCGTACATCCGTGCTGCTCAGAATGGTCTAGCCCGAGCCACGGACCAGTATGTGAGGGATATGCGGGTAAGAAAATCTGACTATTATATGTATCAGTAGCCCCTGAGAATTGAAACAGTTGACGCAACTGATTTAAGGATCATTATTTGTGCAGGTTCTTACAGAGAAGAATTCCCTCCTGTCTCAGGAGCTGGAAGAGTGCAAGGCCCAGCTAGGGGCCGTTGTTGCCACGTTGAAGGAGTCCGAGAAGGGCCCCTCTGGTAACACTTGTTTTCATTTCAAAGAATACAAGTACCGGGTAGTATACAGCATGCATGCAAATCTAACAATAGATTTTGCAGATGACCCCGGAGTGAATCAGGAGGCCGTGGCGGTGAATGCGACATGTGCTGATCGATAGCTAAATGCTGGCGAGCGCTTGCTTACGCGAGTTAGGAAGGAGAAAAATAATCTCCAAGACGCCAATATCCGGCTGGGCGTGGAACTGAAAGATGTCCGAGCCCAGCTTGCGGACTCCGTGAATGGGAATAAGCGGCTTCGGTGCGACATTTTTAGTAAGTGCTTGAACGAACTTTTTAAAGGAGTTCAGCGAAGAAGCCGGCTAACAGAGTTATGTCTGCAGGTATGCTGACGGGTCGTCCCGCGGAGGAGATGCCTGGGTCTTCGGGTGATCTTCTACCAGAGCTCTCACAACTGCACGAGCAAGTTCGGCAGGTGATGCAGGGTATTGCCCAAGCCTTGTGGCCATCCGCGTCCCCGCTAGGAGGCATGGGGGAGCTTATAGAGAAGCTCAAGGGAGCACGGCGGCGCTTCTGATTATGGAAGATATCAGTCTGCCGACAAGGTGCAAGGGAAGAGTGGGCTATGGTGAAGACACGATATACCAAAGCTGACCCAACCACATGGCCGAGGTCGGACCTGTGGGGCCCGATGGGAAAGAGATCCCCGTCAGTTTAGTGTATGACCAAGTAGAATTAGCCGCAAAGTATTCCCAACAGGATTGTAGGCTAGACAGCCTATTGGACGGTATAGAAGAAGAATTTAATCAGTCTTAGTGAATGTGTACTTCAAGTGACATATGTAATGTCCTAGCCGGATTGTAAATCATTTGTCATGGCGGACCTTTTCGCTTCAACCTCTGGACCCGATAGTCTGGAATGTATCCGAATACCCGCTCGGTTATGTAAAAACCAGGGTATGCATGGAAACCAGGCATAGGGGTCATAAGTTCTTGAACAGGCAAGTACCCAACTAGCTATGTTATGTTACATGGGTAGTAAGAAACATCTTCCAGGGAGAATAGTTCCGTTAAGGGTTCCTTTCCCTGGGTACGCATGCCCTAATGTGCATGTCCGAACTGCGAAAAGAGACGCAGGCTATAAAAATCTGGGGGCATGTTTCAAATTAAATAAAAGTCATCTTTTATTCACCGACCGAATATTCCCTTAAGAACGCTAGCTTTCGGCTTCACCCAGTCTGAGGTACACATCCGACTGACCCGGCAGTAACAATCGCAGAGGTGCTCCCCTTATGCCCTAGCCGAATTAACGGGAACGTAGGGCATAAATACAAGAGCCAGGCAACCCAGCTTGGCCAAAACTTAAGTCATATCGATACATATAAAGGCGAAAAAGGTACATGCGGAAGAATAACACATGTGTGGGGTATAAAGCCCAGAAAAATAGCTAGATTAAGCTTCTGTATAAGAAGCCCCCAGGTATAATGAGCGCGGTTAGCGCGTCAAGGTTGTGTAATCAGGACACAAGTTTAGCCTTTAAGGGCCTTGAAGAGAATAAAAAGGGAGAAAGAGAGAAAAGACAGATATTTAAAAAATTGACGGAGGTAAGGAGACGAACATAGAGTCCGACGCTATGCATAGAATCTTCGGAGTCTGGCTATGTTCCATGGGTTTGGCTTGAGTCGATTATCCGATACATCCTGCAGACGATACGCTCCACCGGTCAGAACCTGGTCAATAATGAAGGGACCTTCCCATTTGGTCTTGAGCTTGTTCTTTTCCTTCTCCGTCAGGCGTAGAACTAGTTCGCCAACGTTATAGCTTTTGACCCGTACTTCTCTGCTTTGATACCTTCGAGCCTGTTGCTGGTAGAATGCGGAACGGGCCTTTGCCACATCGCGCTCCTCCTCCAGGGCGTCCAAACTGTCCGGCCGATCGAGCTCGGCCTCTTTTTCTTCGTACATGCGCACTCGAGGTGAGTCATGAATTATGTCACAAGGCAGAACCGCCTCTGTGTCGTACACCATAAAGAACGGTGTGTATCCGGTAGTGCGATTCGGCGTGTTCCGCAGCCCCCATAGTACGGAGTCGAGCTCCTCTACCCAATGCGTGTTTGATTCCTTTAAGGACTGCACTAGTCAGGGTTTAATGCCGCTCATGATAAGACCATTTTCTCGCTCGACTTGACCGTTGGTTTGCGGGTGATAGACAGAAGCATAATCGAGCTTGATGCCCATGTTGCTGCACCAAAGTTTCACCGGTCAGTGATGATGCTGTGGTGGATGCCATGACGGTGTACAACCCCAGATATGAAGTCTATCACCGGTCCGGATTCAGCCGTTTTGACGGGTTTGGCTTCTATCCATTTGGTGAATTTATCCACCATGACCAGTAAGTATTTTTTTCTTATGGGTTCCCCCTTTAAGGGGTCCGACCATATCAAGCCCCCAGATCGCAAAGGGCCAAGTAATGGGGATTGTTTGGAGAGCGGTAGGCCGCATATGGCTTTGGTTTGCAAAAGGCTGGCAACCGATGCAATGTTGGACCAAATGGTGTGCATCTGCTTAGGCCGTCGGCCAGTAGAAACCTGTACGGAAGGCCTTGCTTACAAGGGCCCGGGCTGCGGCGTGATGGCCGCCGAGTCCAGCATGGATTTCTGCAAAAAGCTTCTGCCCTTCCTCTTCGGAGATGCACCTTTGAAGGACTCCGGTAGTGGTTTTCTTCTAAAGCTCTTCCTCGTGGACCTTGTAGGATTTAGATCGCCGCACTATGCAGCGTGCCTCATTTTGGTCCTCGGGTAGTTCCTACCTGGTTAGGTAGGCTAGGAATGGTTCTGTCCACGGGGCGATGACGGCCATTATTACATGGGCTGAAGGTGTTATTTCGATGGCAGAGCCTCCGATTGTGTCAGAGTGTTCGGTATCTGGTGTTGTGGCCGGGTCCGGACTATTATTATCGATGTCCCCTTCCCATACCATGGATGGCTTAAACAGTTTTTCCAGGAAGATATTAGGTGGGACAGGGTCGCACTTAGCGCCGATACGGGCGAGGATATCCGCCGCCTGATTGTTTTCCCGAGCCACATGGTGGAATTCAAGCCCCTCGAACCGAGCTGACATTTTGAGAACGGCGTTGCGATATGCCGCCATTTTCGGATCCTTGGCATCGAAGTCTCCATTTATTTGGGATATTGCGAGATTCGAGTCCCCACGCGCCTCCAGGCATTGAATACCCATGGAAACTGCCATCCGGAGACCATGTAATAGGGCCTCGTATTCAGCTGCGTTATTGGAGTCTGGGTATAGTATTTGGAGTACGTATTGCATTGTATCTCCGGTGGGGGACATCAGGACGACGCCAGCCCCCAGACCAGCCAGCATTTTAGAGCCGTCGAAGTGCATGATCCAATTAGAGTATGTGTCGTACGCTTTAGGGAGTTCGGCTTTTGTCCATTCGGTGACGAAATCGGCCAGTACTTGCGACTTAATGGCTTGCCGTGGTTTATATGTTATGTCGAACGGGAGGAGCTCGATAGCCCATTTGGCAATCCGGCCCGTGGCATCGCGGTTGTTTATTATGTCGTTGAGTGGTACTTCACAGGCCACCGTAATTGAACACTCTTGAACGTAGTGTCGTAATTTTCGGGATGCCATGAATACCGCGTATGCTATCTTTTGATAATGTGGGTACCGTAATTTGCATTGAGTGAGGACGGTAGATACATAATATACCTGCTTTTGAAGTGGGAATTTATGTCCGTCCGTCTCTCGTTCGACGACGAGCACTGCGCTTACCACTTGGTGAGTTGCCGCTATATATAACAGCGTTGGTTCGCCGACATTTGGCGCGGCCAAGATTGGGTTGGTGGCCAGGATGGCTTTTATTTCTTCCAATCCGGCCGTGCCTGCGTCCGTCCACTCGAAGTATTCGGTGTGCCAAAGAAGGCGATAAAGGGGGAGTGCCTTTTCTTCTAATCGAGAGATAAAGAGGCTTAAGGACGCCGCACATCTAGTTAACTTCTAGATTTGCTTGAGGTCAGTTGGGATAGCCAACTGCGACAGACCCCGGATTTTAGCCGGATTTTCTTCAATTCCTCTGCTGGAGACGATAAAGCCCAGGAGCTTTCCGGTGGGTACGCCGAAAACGCATTTTTCCGGATTGAGCTTAATGTCGTATGTTCGGAGATTGTCGAACGTGAGCCTCAAGTCATCTATTAAGGAGTTGACATGTCTGCTTTTAATGACCACATCGTCGACGTATGCCTCCACTGTTTTGCCGATCTGCTTTTCCAGACATGTCTGAATCATGCGCTGATACATTGCGCCGGCGTTTTTGAGCCCGAAGGGCATTGTGTTAAAATAGAAGGGGTCGTATGGAGTGATAAATGCCGTTGCGTCTTGATCAGACTCTGCCATCTTAATTTGGTGGTAACCGTAATATGCGTCGAGGAAGCACAATGAGTCGTGTCCTGCGGTAGCGTCGATAATTTGATCGATGCGAGGGAGGGGGGAGGAATCCTTTGGGCACGCCTTATTAAGGTCCTTGAAGTCGACGCATAGGCGACATGATTTGTCCTTCTTTGTCACCATCACCAGGTTTGCTAGCCAGTCCAGATGCTTTATTTCTCTAATGAATCCGGCCTCCGGTAACTTGGCTAGCTCCTCTCCCATGGCTTGTCGCTTAGGTTCGGAGAAATGCCGAAGAGTCTGCTTGACCGGCTTGAATCCTTTTAGAATGTTAAGGCTATGCTCGGCCAGCCTGCGTGGGATTCCTGGCATGTCTGAAGGATGCCAGGCGAATATGTCCCAATTCTCGCGCAGGAACTCCCGTAGTGCGGTGTCTACGGTGGGGTTTAACTGTGCCCCGATGGATGCTGTTTTATGGTGTTCGTTGGATGGACTTGGAATTTGACTATTTCTTCCGCTGGTTTAAAGGAGGTGGACTTGGATCTTTTTTCTAGTATCACGTCATCCCTGTCCACTGTGGAGCGCAGTGCGGTTAACTCCTCAACCACAAGGGCTTCGGATAATGCCTCGAGGGCCAGTGCAGCTGTTTTGTTCTTGGCGCGGAGTGCTATGTCCGGATCACTAGCTAGAGTGATGATTCCATTGGGTCCGGGCATTTTGAGCTTCATGTACCCATAATGGGGTATGGCTTGAAAAATCGTGAATGCCTCCCGCCCTAGAAGGGCGTAGTATCCGCTACTGAACGGGGCCACTTGGAATGTGATTTCTTCGGACCTGTAATTCTCTGGAGTGCCGAATACCACATTTAGTGTGATTTTCCCCGCGCAACGTGCCTCCCGACTAGGGATGATTCCTCGGAAGGTCGTGGTGCTTTGCTCAATACGGTTGCTATCTATTTCCATTTTTTGAAGAGTCTCCTCATAAATGAGGTTTAATCCGCTGCCGCCGTCCATGAGCACTTTAGTGAGACGAAAGCCGTCCACAATTGGACTGAGGACCAAAGCGGCCGGTGCTCGGGTTGTTTGGAATTTAGGTTCGTCACTGGCATTGAAAGTAATGGTCGTGTCGCTCCATGGATTTATTGCTGCCACGTGGCAGACTTCGGCAAGGCTGCGGAGTGCTCGCTTACGCCTATTATTTGAGGCGAAGGTCTCGAAGACTGTCAATACTGTATTGTTATCCACGGGAAGGTGCTCTGGGGTGTTTTGGCTGAGGAGATCCTCACCACTTTTGGCCACCTGCCGGAGTACCCAACATGCTCTAAGGCTATGTGTTGGTATGGTATCCGCTGTACTATGAATTTTGCAGGGCCCGTTAAGCCATCCCTCCAATACGGTTCCACGCCCTGTAGTGGGCTTTTGCTTCTTTGTAATTGAGTCGGGCGACTTATGAGAGTGCACCCTTTTAGTTCGGACTGAGGGTTTTGTCAGAGCCGGATTATCCAAAATTTTGTTTGGGTTTTCCAGGTGCTTTCCATCGCACAGTACTTCCGTACTATGGCCGCAAAGTCAGCAAAGTGTGCTATGTCACGGTGAATTTTGGCATTGAGGATTCCCTTGTCCGCGCAATTGTTGCAAAAGAACGAAATTGCGTCTTCCTCGCGACAGTCCTTGACCTTGTTCATTACAAGGAGGAATCTAGCCCAATAGTGATGTACTGTCTCTTGGGGTGCTTGCCTAATGTGGGAAAGATTGTTTGTATCTGGGTGGGTGGGTGGATTTAAGTCCGGACCTTGACCCAATCTGAGACCCCGGGGCAGGGGAGTTTCCGATCTTGGAAGTTCAGGCTCCGGGTTGTTGCCCCGAAGGTTCGGTATGCAACCTGATTCTAGGTTCAGGGTTAGGGCGATGTCCTCCCGTGAGCGGGTATCCGGCTCGGAGATCTCGGGAATCCGGACATAGTTCGTCTTCAGGATAGAGGGAGAATCGCCGCATTGCTCCTCCACCACCGCTATCTGATGGGTGACCGGCGGAGAGTTAATCTCCCTTTGGTCGGGTTTAAGCCCGATCCGATCGTAGTCCGTAGCGACTCCCAGAGCGGCGATGCGATCCAAGAGCTCGTTCAAAGAGGAGAGCTCCATTGGATCCATCTTCTCGGCGAATTTCGAGCCGATGTGGAGGCTATTTTCGATGACCCGAGAAGTCATCGTCGGCGCGGTCATGA
This sequence comes from Triticum monococcum, assembly GCA_034509565.1. Taxonomy (NCBI): domain Eukaryota; kingdom Viridiplantae; phylum Streptophyta; class Magnoliopsida; order Poales; family Poaceae; genus Triticum; species Triticum monococcum. Next base: position 742,424,288 of record CM067843.1, on the reverse strand, counting down.
CGAAGCCGCCTAGTCGGAGAGTTTGGCCTACAGCCAGGGCTCCCCCAGAGGTGATGTTGTCCTTGACAACGAGACGAGCCATCCCTCTTTATGATGACGACACAGTGGAACTCTCAATGAAAGCACCAATGTCGGTGTCAAAACCGGCGGATCTCGTGTAGGGGGTCCCGAACTGTGCGTCTAAGGCGGATGGTAACAGGGGGCAGGGGACACGATGTTTACCCAGGTTCGGGCCCTCTTGATGAAGGTAATACCCTACGTCCTGCTTGATTGTTCTTGATGATATGAGTATTACAAGAGTTGATCTACCACGAGATCATAGAGGCTAAACCCTAGAAGCTAGCCTATAGTATGATTGTATGTTGTCCTACGGACTAAACCCTCCAATTTACATAGACACCGGAGGGGGCTAGGGTTACACAAGGTCGGTTACAAGGGAGGAGATCTACGTATCCGTATTGCCTAGCTTGCCTTCCACACCAAGGAGAGTCCCCTCCGGACACGGGACGAAGTCTTCAATCTTGCATCTTCATAGTCCAACAGTTCGGCTGTCCGGATACCCCCTAATCCAGGACTCCCTCTGTATACATCAATAACATGTATATCACATATACCTTTGGCGTTGCTGGCCTTCTTATCCGCTAAGTACTTGGGGCAGTTCCGTTTCCAGTGACCATTTCCCTTGCAATAAAAGCACTGAGTCTCAGGCTTGGGTCCATTCTTTGGCTTCTTCCCGGCAACTGACTTACCGGGCGCGACAACTCCCTTGCCATCCTTCTTGAAGTTTTTCTTACCCTTTCCTTTCTTGAAACTAGTGGTCTTATTCACCATCAACACTTGATGTTCCTTTTTGATCCTCACCTCCGCTGATTTCAGCATTGAATATAACTCAGGAATGGTCTTTTCCATCCCTTGCATATTGTTGTTCATCACAAAGCTCTTGTAGCTAGGTGGAAGCGACCAGAGGATCTTGTCGATGACCGAGTCATCTGGAAGATTAACTCCCAGCTGTGACAGTTGTGCAACCCAAACATTTTGAGTATATGCTCGCTGACAGAACTATTTTCCTCCATCTTACAACTGTAGAACTTGTTGGAGACTTCATATCTCTCGACCCGAGCATGATCTTGGAAAACCATTTTCAGCTCTTGGAACATCTCATATGCTCCGTGTTGCTCAAAACGCTTTTGGAGCCTCGGTTCTAAGCTGTAAAGCATGCCGCACTGAACCAGGGAGTAATCATCACTACGCGACTGCCAGGCGTTCATAATGTCTTGAGTTGCTGGGAAAATAGGTGCGTCACGTAGCGGTGCTTCAAGGACATATGCTTTCTTGGCAGCTATGAGGACGATCCTCAAGTTACGGACCCAGTCCGTATAGTTGCTACCATCGTCTTTCAGCTTGGTTTTCTCTAGGAACACGCTAAAGTTGAGGGCCACATTAGAGTGGGCCATTTGATCTACAGATATATTGCAAAGATATATTAGACTAAGTTCATGATAATTAAGTTCATCTAATCAAATTATTTAATGTACTCCCACTCAGATAGACATCCCTCTAGTCTAAGTGATACATGATCCTAATCTACTAGGTTGTGTCCGATCATCACGTGAGATGGACTAGTCATCAACGGTGAACATCTCCATGTTGATCGTATCTACTATACGACTCATGTTCAACCTTTCGGTCTCTCATGTTCTGAGGCCATGTCTGTACATGCTAGGCTCATCAAGTCAACCTAAGTGTTTCGCATATGTAAATCTGGCTTACGCCCATTGTATGCAAACGTTAGAATCTATCACACCCGATCATCACATGGTGCTTCGAAACAATGAACCTTCGCAATGGTGCACAGTTAGGGGGAACACATCTCTTGAAATTTTTAGTGAGGGATCATCTTATTTATTGCTATTGTTGTTATAAGCAAATAAGATGTAAACATGACAAACATCACATGCAAATCATAAAGTGACATGATATGGCCAATATCAACTTGTGCCTTTGATCTCCATCTTCGAGGCGCGACATGATCACCTTCGTCACCGGCATGACACCGTGATCTCCATCATCGTGTCTTCATGAAGTTGTCTCGCCAACTATTACTTCTACTACTATGGCTAATGGTTAGCAATGAAGTAAAGTAATTACATGGCATTTACATTGACTCACGGGTCATACAATAAATTAAGAGAACTCCTATGGCTCCTGCCGGTTGTCATACTCATCGACATGCAAGTCGTGATTCCTATTACAAGAACATGATCAATATCATACATCACATATATCATTCATAACATCCTTTTGGCCATATCACAACACATAGCATACCCTGCAAAACAAGTTAGACGTCCTCTAATTGTTGTTGCATGTTTTACGTGGCTGCTATGGGTTTTCTAGCAAGAACGTTTCTTACCTATGCAAAAGCTACAACGGTGATATGCCAATTTCTATTTACCCTTCATAAGGACCCTTTTCATCGAATCTGATCCAACTAAAGTGGGAGAGACAGACACCCGCTAGCCACCTTATGCATCAAGTGCATGTCAGTCGGTGGAACTAGTCTCACGTAAGCGTACGTGTAATGTCGGTCTGGGCCGCTTCATCCCATAATGCCACCGAATCAAGATAAGACTAGTAACGGTAAGCAAATTGAACAAATCATCGCCCACAACTACTTGTGTTCTACTCGTGCATAGAATCTACGCATAGACCCAGCTCATGATGCCACTGTTGGGGAACGTACTAATAATTCAAAAAAATCCCATGTGTCACCAAGATCAATCTAGGAGATGCTAGCAACGAGAGAGAAGGAGTGCATCTTCATACCCTTGAAGATCGCTAAGCGGAAATGTTACAAGAACGCGGTCGATGGAGTCGTACTCGCGGTGATTCAAATCGCGGAAGATACGATCCAAGCGCCGAATGGACGACGCCTCCGCGTTCAACGAACGTACAACCCGGGGACGTCTCCTCCTTCTTGATCCAGCAAGGGGAGAGGAGAAGATGAGGGAGAACTCCGGCAGCATGACGGCGTGGTGGCGGTGGAGCTCGTGGTTCTCCAGCAGAGCTTTGCTAAGCACTACGGAGGAGGAGGAGGTGTTGGAGGAGGGAGAGGCTGCGCCAGGGAAGGGTGCGGCAGGCCTCCCACCCCCCCTCAATTTATAGGGTGAAGGGGAGAGGGGGCCGCCCTCCTAGATGCATCTAGAAGGAGGGCGGTCAGCAGGGGAAACTTGCCCCACGAGCAAGGTGGGAGGCGCCTCCCTCCCCTAGGGTTTCGAACACCAGGCGCCTTGGGCCCTTGGGGGGCTGGTTTCCTCCCATATTAAGCCCATTAAGTCCTCCGGGGCAGGTGGCCCCATCCGGTGGACCCCCGGACACCTTTCGGTGGTCCCGGTAAAATACCGATAACCCCCGAAACCATTCCGGCGACTGAAATTGGACTTCCCATATATAAATCTTCACCTCCGGACCATTCCAGAACTCCTCGTGACGTCCGGGATCTCATCCGGGACTCCGAACAACCTTCAGTAACCACATACAATTTCCCATAACATCTCTAGCGTCACCGAACCTTAAGTGTGTAGACCCTACGAATTCGGGAACCATGCAGACATGATCGAGACATCTCTCCGGCCAATAACCAATAGCGGGATCTGGATACCCATGTTGGCTCCCACGTGTTCCACGATGATCTCATCGGATGAACCACGGTGTCGGGGATTCAATCAATCCCGTATGCAATTCCCTTTGTCCATCGGTATGTTACTTGCCCGAGATTCGATCGTCGGTATCCCCATACCTCGTTCAATCTCGTTACCGGGAAGTCTCTTTACTCGTTCCATAACACATGATCCCGTGGCTAAATCCTTAGTCACATTGAGCTCGTTATGATGATTCATTACCGAGTGGGCCCAGAGATACCTCTCCATCATACGGAATGGCAAATCCCAGTCTCGATGCGTGCCAACCCAACAGACACTTTCAGAGATACCTGTAGTGCACCTTTATAGTCACCAAGTTACGTTGTGACGTTTGATACACACAAAGCACTCCTACGGTATCCGGAGTTGCACAATCTCATGGTCCAAGGAAACGATACTTGACATTAGAAAAGCTCTAACAAACGAATTACACGATCTTATGCTACGCTTAGGATTGGGTCGTGTCCATCACATCATTCTCCTAATGATGTGATCCCGTTATCAACGACATCCAAAATGTCCATGGTTAGGAAACCACAACCATCTATTGATCGATGAGCTAGTCAACTAGAGGCTCACTAGGGACATGTTGTGATCTATGTATTCACGCATGTATTATGGTTTCCGGTTAATACAATTATAGCATGAACAATAGACAATTATCATGAACAAGGAAATATAATAATAACCATTTTATTATTGCCTCTAGGGCATATTTCCAACAAGAGGATGTCACGACTTCAGCCTCCACCCAACCTGGAAGGCGCAGTGACGAACATGAAAGGATGAATGGAAAATTGGGGCGCACAACAGAATATTGCGCAACCTCTGGCAAACTCCCTCGGCTCCCCAACAGCAACACGCCCCTTGTGAGAGCTCCCACTACGACGTGAAAAGTTGTTGCATGATGGAGGAAGCCGTCGGTTGCACATGAGGCTACATTCATGAGACAACGACACAATAATGGATGAGCAACTGGAGGTGCGAGAGGCGGTGTAGCATGCATGGAGAAGAGTGAGTGCGAGCATTTTTGTCCCTCACCTATAACTGTTGCCACTGTGGCCCCTCAAAAGAACAAGAGGCCGATGATAAGGGCCTCTCACCGATCATGAGAAGACGGAGACGAGGTGGGAGTTGGGGCAAAGGTTCGGAGTCAGAGGAGAGAAACGATGACAGTGGTGACACATCATGGGCGTGAGGGCGTCGGGGGGGGGGGGGGGGGGGGTGGTGGTTCGACCACCCCTTCGTGTAACGACATCAGATATTAGCAGTAAAGTGTAATTATGCTAATCATGATTAGCTTACCGCCATGGGACACATAACAATTGCTGAACGGCCCAGGCCCACCTAGCAAATGAGTTGTCCATCTAGATGGAGACCTCCTATACGCCGTGCATTGCATCCAATACATAATGCAATCCAGCTGGGCTGGGCCATTGAAGCGGGTGCAGGTTACATAATACCCAATTACTGTAGCAACATTTTTTGAAAAGCCTGAACAATGTTTGGAAAACGTGAATATTTTTTGAACCACACACATTTTCAAATTTGTGAACAAACTTTAAAATCTTGAATAGTTTCTGGAAGCATGAACACTTTTTCAATCTGTGAACAACTATTGAAAACAGATATTTTTTGTCTGAAATTCTGGACAAAATTTGAAAACGCGTACATTTTTTGAAATTTATGGACATTTTCTGAAAACACATACATGTTTATGTGAACAATTTGTGAAAATGAGTTTTTAAAGTTTCGAGAAAACTTTGGGAACGCATTCATTTTTAAGATGCAAACAGTTTTTTGATTAAGTAATTTTTTTAAAAAACATAAAGATTTTTTCAAATTTTGAACAAATCTTTTAAATCATAACATGTTATTTGTGAGCTTTTGAATTTGTTAAAAAAATAATGAAATCATCGAAAAAATTGAACATTTTCAAAAAAAAGAAAAGGATAAGGACAAAAATTAAAAGGTAGAAAAGAAAACAAACAGAAAAAAAGGTTTGCTCCAGGAATTTTTAGGAACATTTTTTCAATCCTCGCCATTATTTGAAATCATAATTCAAAAGATGGTGTAATATTAAGTTCAACTGAAAAACCCGGAAAACCATAAAAGAAAACAAAGAGAAGAAAAAAAAAACAGTTCGCTCCAAAACGGGTTGGCTCGCGCTGCGTAAACACTAGAAGTGGGCCGGTCATCTGTTTTCGCTCGCCGTCTGCGTGAATCAGCGACAATTCGCCGCAGCGACTGACGAATACGAAATGCGGTCTGGATGGGTGCACGGTTGTTGTACACGATTGTCTAAAAAAAGGTCGGTGCTCCTATAGGGCGCCTTGGGCGCTAGAAACATGAGCCGGCGCCCACGCGCGCCCCAAGCAGGCCGCGGCCCAGCAGAGTTTGCTCCCCGGTTTTATTTTTTCGTCGATCAACAATTGACCGGTCAACCATTAAGTTTTGATAAAATTTGAAAAAGGTTAAAATCCCTTTTTGCAAAATTAGAAGAAACATGATTTAAAAAAAGTTCATGTTTTTTGCAAAAAAGTTCACAAATTTGAATAAAAAATAATTCATTGATTTAAAAAAAAGCTCCTCAATTTTGAAAAAGTTTCACAAATTTGAAAAAGTTCATTGGTTTTGAAAAACAATCATTGACTTCAGAAAAAAGGTTCACAAATTTGAAAAGTATTCATCAATTTTGAAAAAAGTTCATGAATTTGAAAAAAAAAGTTCATATATTTTTAAAAAAGGTTCATGAGTTTTAAAAAAGTTCATGGATTTTGAAAAAAATGATTTTGAAGAAATTTTCACGAATTTAGAAAAATGCATTGATTTTGAAAAAACCCGCACATTTGAAAAAAGGAAGAACAATAAAAAGAAAATGCTAATAAAATGTCTGAAAAGTAACCAGCAAACAGGGAAAAAGCGAAGAAAGTAATAGGAGGGAACAAAAAGCAGAAATGCACAAGCGGTCAGCTAGCGTGGTGGTTAATGTGGTTCCGTCTGAATAGAGAGGTTGTGAGTTTGAACTCGTCGCCCACACCTTTTTCTTCCTGGAGTTTAAACAGAAGGAAAAGTAGTTATTTCGGCCGGCCAGGAGTGAGTTTAAATAGAAGGAAAAGAAGTTGTGTCTGCCGGCCAGGAGCGTAACGGCGTGTGTGCGCCCGATTGAAGAAAGACTTGTAACGGGTGCAGAAGGCGCCGTTTAGAAAGACATGGAGTTTAAACAGAAGAGAAAATGGTTTATGGGCCAGCGGAAATCCAATTTGGACAAAATTTATTTTTCAAATGTCCAAAAAATTGAGACAATTATTTTTATCTTTCTCACATGCAAATGCTACCTGTAAATTTTGAGGACAAAAGGTTAAGCATTTTGACCTGAAAAAAGAAAACAAATCAAAGACAAAATGTCACCCCAAATTTGTTTTTTTCACCGACAAAACACCGCTGCCCCGTTCCACATGAAAATTGCCACACATGCTTGCGACACCAACACGATCATCAACAAAAAAAATTAGAATTTTTTGAAAACATTTACTATTTTTTGGGGGTAGTGTTCACCCAGGAGCATGTGCTCCCGAGAGCCAAATCGCCGCTCCCGCCATGGGCTAGCCAAGAACGTAGTGAGCGGTGTGCACCCGATTGCAGAAAGACTTGTAATGGGCGCAGAAAGAGCCATTTGGGAATTGCCAAAGAATAATGAACGAATACCCCTGAGGCTGCGTCTAATGGTTCGCCCCAATAGGCTCACCAACTCAGAGATTGTTCTATTTTTCGGCGGCATGTTTTTTTTGGAACAAAGACGCTAGAAGCGTCCAACTTTAAATTAATAAAGCCATGAGACACTGATCATACAAGGTTCAAACAACAAAAGCAAAAGGATAAAGCAGTTCCGCTCGGCCATCCACCCACACACAAGGTTCAGGAGCAAGCAGGCTCAAATATTACAACCAAGGAGACAACCAGCATTGCTAGGCCACGCCGGCAGTAGTCAACTCCAAAAGCATCATCTGCGCGACGGGTCTTGTATTGCCAAAGTCTAAATCGTCTTGATGCGCATCATGGCCTCTGTCATGCGACCAGCATCGCGCTCCTTCTCCAGCGGTATTATGTCTGTAAAAATAAGTGGCATTTGAAGATCACATCAGCGAGATGATTAGGAAATTTCTTCTCAATCGTAATTTTATTCCGCGTCGTCCATAGAGCCCACAGCAGTGCCCCTACGCATCGCCAAGCTATTCTACCGTTGGTCCCTTTTTGTGTTTTGATTAACGTAAGCAAGTCAGCACCCGAAGCGGGGTTCCAGTTCGAGTGGAATGCATCCCTAACCGCACTCCACTCGAGCTTGGCCAGGTGGCATCTAAAGAACACGTGGTTAGCGTCTTTACCTAGACCGCACACTGCGCAAGAGCCATCGGCCGGGCCGTTGCGTTTGGCAAAGTTGTCCGAGGTAGGCAGCCTATTCCTAAACATTTGCCACATGAAGATTTTAATTTTCAAGGGCAAGCCTGCCTTCCATAGTCCCCTTGCTATGTCTATCGCATTCCCTTTGGTAAGTCTGTTGTAAAGAGATTTCACCAAAAAGTTTTTGGAGTCCGTCAAGCTCCATTCAACGGAATCAGCACCCGCACCTAAACGATAACTGCCAATTTTTTGAACCAGGTCATCCCATGACTCTCGTTCGGCATTGGTGAGTGCCCGCAAAAAATGTATCGCTGGGGGAGAGGCACTCAAAGCGTCCCAACCATGATATTGATGTTAGTGGTGATCTGGTACAGGTTGGGGTGGCTCTGCCAAAGGGGAGCGGGTCCCAGCCAACAATCTAGCCAAAAACGAGTAGATTGGCCATTGTCGATCTGGAACTTGGCGTCAACCCGAAAGTGCAACTATCCCTAGATGGTTTTGGTAATTTGTAACAACATATAGCTCATTGAGTAATGCTATTTCAAGATTAATATCTCAGGAAAGCTCAATGATTGGCATGGCATGGATGAGAAAAGTGGACCCCTCAAAATGCTAAGGACAAAGGATTGGCTCAAGCTCAAAGCTCAAGACTCTACTTTCTATTTTAGTGATCCAAGATCACATTGAGTCTATAGGAAAAACCAATACTATCAAGGAGGGATGAGGTTTTGCTTAATGAGGTTCTTGCTCAAAATGCTTAGTGATATGCTCCAAAAACCGTTAACTACTTTCTCACATCCACATATGACCTAAACCAAAATGTCAAATTCGGCCCCACCGATTCTTTCTATCCGGCGCCACTGAGTTTCAAATGTCATAGCCACTGTCACAAACCCTAGGCAAATCGGTCTCACCGATAGGGATCTCGGTCTCACCGAGATGGGATTGTAATCTCTCTGTTTCCCTTCGTAATATTTTGGTCTCACCGAGATGAGCGATCGGTCCCACCGAGATTGCAATGTAAACTCTCTGTTTTCCCTTCGTAACATTACGGTCTCACCGAAATGAGCGATGGTCCTACCGAGTTGCATGTCGGTCCCACCGAAAACCCTAACGGTCACTAGCTTTGCTAAATCGGTCAGACCGAGTTTAACCATTCGGTCCCACCGAGTTTGGGAAGTTATGTCTAACGGTTAGATTTTGTGTGGAGGCTATAAATACCCCTCCACCTCCTCTTCATTCGTGGAGAGAGCCATCAGAACAAACCTACACTTCCAACCTATATTTTCTGAGAGAGAACCACCTACACTTGTGTTGAGACCAAGATATTCCATTCCTACCATATGAATCTTGATCTCTAGCCTTCCCCAAGTTGCTTTCCACTCAAATCTTCTTTCCACCAAATCCAAATCCTGTGAGAGAGAGTTGAGTGTTGGGGAGACTATCATTTGAAGCACAAGAGCAGGGAATTCATCAGCAACACACCATTTGTTACTTCTTGGAGAGTGGTGTCTCCTAGATTGGTTAGGTATCACTTGGGAGCCTCCGACAAGATTATGGAGTTGAACCAAGGAGTTTGTAAGGGCAAGGAGATCGCCTACTTCGTGAAGTTCTACCGCTAGTGAGGCAAGTCCTTCATGGGCGATGGCCATGGTGGGATAGACAAGGCTGGTTCTTCGTCGACCCTTCGTGGGTGGAGCCCTCTGTGGACTCGGGCAACCGTTATCCTTCGTGGGTTAAAGTCTCCATCAACGTGGATGTACGATAGCACCACCTATCGGAACCACGACAAAACATTCGTGTCTCCAATTGCGTTTGAATCCTCTAAACCCTTCCCTTTACATTCTTGCAAGTTACATGCTTTACTTTCCGCTGCTCATATACTCTTTGCATGCTTGCTTGAATTGTGTTAAGATTGCTTGACTTGTCCATAGTTGCTAAAATCTGCCAAGAACTAAAATTGCAAAAGGCTAGATTTTTATTTGGTCAAGTAGTCTAATCACCCCCACCTCTAGACATACTTTTGATCCTACAAGTGGTATCAGAGCCAGGTTTCCATTTTCTTTGATTTTCATAGCTTTTGGAAGTCATAGCCTTGGTTTCGCAACCTAGGAGAGTATGGAGTCTAGCGAAGGAAATTACCACCACAGAGGTCCTTACTTTGATGGTACTAACTTTGCTAGTTGGAAGCATAAGATGAAAATGCATATTCTTGGACATAACCCCGCCGTTTGGGCTATTGTGTGTGTTGGCTTGCAAGGTGAATTCTTTGATGGGAGAGAACCGAATTGTGAAGCTACCGTGGAAGATTTGAAGATGCTGCAATACAATTGTCGGGGGTGACTGATCCCCACGGACACCTATGGGACCGCGGCGGACCGGGGCCCCTTTTCGGTTCGGCAGGGGGCGGAGGATGCACGAAGAGCAGATCGAGGCGGACGCACGAGCGACGCGATCGGTTTACCCAGGTTCGGGCCGCACGGATGCGTAAAACCCTACTCCTGCTTTGGTTTGTATTGTGTTCTTGCTCGGGAGCGATGAATGCTACAATACACTTGGGTGGCTAGCGAGACCCAGCGTGAGAATGCTCGCCCCCCCCCCTGTTGCGCATGGGCCTCCTTTTATATGTCAAAGGGGTCACCGACAGGTGGCAACAGAGATGAGGGTAAAAAGGTAAAAGAGGTGGTAGTTGGCGCCACCGCTTACTACAGTTGTATCATACCTAACCCTGACGGCAGGGGACAAAGGCATTAAATGTCTGTCTGTGTCGTCTAGACGGTGCGGAAAGGGACCGTCAGGGGCGCCACCGTTTGCCATGATGGCTATCTTGTCAGCGCCTGCTTGCCACCGCATGCCCCTGGCTGCACAGCCTCCCGCCACGTACGCCAGGAACGGTCCCAGAGCGACACGTTGGTGGGTGAGCTGGAGCGCGGGCTGCGGAGCAGTAGCTTGCCGCGGCAAGCGCCTTGCCGCGGATGTTGTCTTGTCGCGTCCGGGAGCTTGTCGCTCACCGGGTCTTGTCGCGTCCGGGAGCTTGTCGCTCACCGGGTCTTGCCGGGACGCGCAGCGCGTCGCAGCAAGCTTCTCGAGATGTCTTGGTTGGCCTCCCCGGCAAGCTCCTCTTGCCGGGGTCTTGTCGCCTTCCCGGCAAGCTCCCCTTGCCGGGGCCTTGGTTGGTCTTCCCGGCAAGCTCCTCTTGTCGGGGCCTTGCGCCTTGGCTCGAATACTTTGTTCTTGAATGGCTCCAAAGGAACCACGGAGGACCTTGGCGGTCACCCGGCAAGCCTTGCCGCGGGGCGCTGCGACTGCCCGTGCACAAGTTCGGGATACTAAGGTACCCCTACTTTAGTACACCGACAGGAGCCCCCGGGCCTGGGCCATACACGGTGCCGAGCGCTGTTGGGCCAGGCCCAAAACAGTGCACGGGCACGCGCGGCCTAGGTTACGCCATAACTCACTCCGCATCCACCGCGCCCTCCCCGCACGGCACGCGTCAAACGTGGCATCGTGGGAGACGTGGGCGGCGTGCGCAGGGCTAAGGAGGGAGGCGTGGAGGCATGGTTCGTTTACTGGACGGGGCTGATGCGCGGTTTTCGAGGCGTCCACTCCCCACGATCACGGGGTGGGGAGAGGTCGCCTCATCCGTCGTCTCGGTTCTGCACGCCTGCCACGCGGCTCCCATGCGCTTGGGGTCGCGGACGGTGGAGGCGGGAAACTGGGCCGTCGCGGGTCGAGGCAGTGGGTCGGCCCCAGCTCCCTGCTCTTCCCATGTCTTGATTCGCTGAGCGGGGCGACCGAGCCCCCACCTCGCTCCTTTATAAAGAGCGGGAGGGAAGGACGGAAGCCCGCATTCTCTCATCTCCTCCTTCCTTCAGCTTCTGCTCCCCTTTCTCTCATTCGCCATGGAGAAAGGGAACCCTGGTCCTTCATCGGTGGCGGCGAGGGTCGTCGCCAGACAGCGCATCCCTCCCTCTCCCGCGCCCGTGGTGGCAGAGCCAGCCGTAAGGGGAAGAGGGAGGGGGCGAGGTCGTGGACGAGGTCGAGGACGAGGCCGAGGCGCTCGGGGAAGAGGTGGACGGGGCGGCGCGTCGGCCTCGCCTCCGCCGGCGGTTCCTCTTCCCACGGGGGTCCATGTTGGGGACGACCCTTGCGAGTTCTTCGTCAGGCTGCGCCAGGCGCCTCGTCGTCGACTCCGGCTCCCAGCTCCGTTTGCGGGCGCGATGGAGTTGGACCCGCCCGAGACACTGAGACTGCACATGAGGGGTTGTGGGATCAGCGGCACGCGAGTCCGCGTTGAAGTCCCAGCCCCCGGTGTGATGTATCTTGGTCGAGGGTGGAAGACGTTCGCCCATATCCACAGCTTGACGGCGGGGCTCACCCTCCATTTTAAGTTGATGGAGGGCGATCTCCTCTCCATCAAGGTGTTCGGGTGCTTCGGCACTCAGGCGAAGTGCTGCGTGGACAGCTCCTCCGATAGCGAGGGCTCCTCCTCGAGCGAAAGTGACGAGGAGGGGAGTGACAACGACGATGAGGGTAGCGGGCGGTAGGATGACGGGTCCGACTAGGTGTCGGGCGCCGCTCCATGCGGCACCGGCGACCCCATCATCCGTGTCGCCGGCTCCTTGAACTCCCCGGGGTCGTCTCCTTGGGCGGCTGGCGTAGGGAGGCTGCGGAAGAGGAAGAGGGCTGGCGGCAAGGCCGTCAAGTCAGAGTACGAGGGCGTGGTGCCCTCGACAACGTGCTGACGTCCTGCCGCCTGGTCTTCGAGCCCTGCTTCCGGCGCCGCCACCACCGTACAGCCTTCGGACGGCCCCCGGGGTGTTCTCTTGGTGTCTTCTGGCACCCGTAGCTCGCCTAGGCGCTCCTTTTGCCCTTTTCGCCCCCTTGATCTACCTCCTGAAGAGAGGGACAAGAAAAGGATTACGGGCATCTTATCTTTTTAATTTGTAAGCCTTCGGGCCTTAGTTGCATTTAAAACTTGTAATCCTCTCTTTCATGTTTTTCATTCTCTATGGACTGTACCTGAGTGGGATGTTTTTTTAATGAAAAGGGGATGCTTGCCGGGTCATTTTGTCTCGCGGGTAGAACCCACGTCAAGGAGCAAATCCTTGGTATCTTTCAGATAGACACTTTTTCTCCCGGCAACAAGCCCTGCCGTCTTCCCACGTCGCTCGACCTTTCTCACGCTTTTGATGGAGGCAGGGACGAGGTGGGTGCGGCCCCTTGTTTCATCCCTTTGCTACCGTGACTACGACCAAACTTGGCCCCAGGAACGAGCCCCAGGGCCTAGAGTTAAGGGAGCACGGTAGCTTTCGGGAAGAAACAAGGTTTCGTATTCCCCAGTCCATAAGAGAATGCATGAAGAGGGATGAAAGACTTATCTGAGATTGCAGCCCCCGGCAACCCTGGCTTGCCGTGGGTGAATCTTGGTACTTGCAGCCCCCGGCAACACTGGCTTGCCGGGGTCCAGATGCCGGCACGTCCTTCTTCTCCTTTTTGTCCTCAAGCGGTCCGGCAAGGATATGCGAGCCCTGCGAACCAAAGGAAACGAAAGAAAGGCAAAGGGACGCACACTCGACCTCTAAGTTAGGGGTTAGCCGCTGTTAAGCACTATCGACCCTAACCAAAGAACCACCGGAAGCTCCTCGATCCAGTTTCTTCCGCACTTGTGCAGCCTGTTGAAAGTTCTGGTCTTGAGCCCACGCAGCACTTCAGCATTTGCCCTCTCCGCTTGACCGTTGCTTCTCGGGTGAGCAACAGAAGCGAAGCAGACCTTGGCGCCAAGATCTTGGACGTACTGCATGAAGGTGCGGCTCGTAAATTGCGTACCGTTGTCAGTGATTATCCTGTTAGGGATTCCGAAATGGCAAACAATCGACCTGAAGAACTTGACTGCTGACTGTGCTGTCACCTTCCTCACTGGTTCCACTTCCGGCCACTTTGTAAACTTGTCGATTGCGACGTACAAGTACTCAAAGCCCCCGACTGCTCGGGGAAAGGGGCCGAGGATATCGAGCCCCCAGACCGAAAATGGCCAGGATAAAGGGATCGTCTGGAGAGCTTGAGCTAGCTGGTGTATCTGCTTGGAATGGAACTGGCACGCTTCACACTTGGTTACTTGTGCAGTTGCATCCTGGAGGGCTGTTGGCCAGAAGAAACCTTGCCGGAATGCTTTTCTGACAAGAGCTCTTGCGCCAATGTGGTGACCACATATGCCTCCATGTATCTCTGCCAACAGCTTCTGTCCGTCTTCCCGGGGAATACACTTCAATTTCACACTGTTGAGTCTTCTTATGTACAGTGTGCTATCGACAAACTGGTACATACTTGACTGCCGGGCTACTCTTTCCGCTTCTTCTGGTTCCTCGGGAAGTTCTCCTATCTGAAGGAAACGGACAATCTGCTGCGCCCATGTTGGAGCCTGTGGCTCGACAACAAGGACTAAAGGCACATCTGCTGCTGCGGGGACGTCCGCTTCTACGGCAAGAGCCTGCGGCTCTGCCGGAGCCTGACGTTCCCCGGCAAGCTTGCCGGAGCAAAACTTGTCGGGAGAATCTGCTTCAACGGAACAAACCCTGGGGCTTGCCGGAGCAGATTGCTCCTCAGCATTCTTGGTGTTGATCTTGGGGACCTTCTTGGCGGCGGCTTCGGGAAGCTCTGCCGGAAAATAGTCGCCAGAAACCAACTTCCTTTTCTTGCTCTGTCCAATTGGTGGTGTTACGGACGGCTGAGTCAGCTTGAGCACAAAAATCCATGGTTCCACGGGTAATTTAAGTGCAGCGCACTTCGACAGGCCATCGGCAATGTCATTCTGAGCTTTGGGGACATCCTCCATCTGCATGCCGTCAAAGTGCTCTTCTAGCTTTCTCACTTCGTCGACGTAAGCTTCCATTAAAGGACTCTGGTAATTCCTGTTCACTTGGCGGACGACAAGCTGCGAGTCACCCCTAACAATAAGCTTCTTAATCCCAAGTTCTGCCGCGATCCTGAGACCGGCAAGCAAGCCTTCATACTCTGCAGTGTTGTTTGTCGCTTGCTCCTTGGGGAAGTGCATCTGGACTATGTACTTGAGGTGCTCTCCGGTGGGTGCGATGAGCAGCACTCCGGCACCGGCGCCTTGCAGCGAGAAGGCACCGTCAAAGTACATAAGCCACTCTTTGTTTGCTTCCTTGGCGGGGATGCTCGTCTCCGAAATTTCTTCATCTGGAGGTGGCGTCCACTCTGCTATGAACTCTGCCAATGTTTTGCTTTGGATCGTTGATGTACTCTCAAATTTGAGGCCAAAGCTTGACAGTTCCAGTGCCCACTCGACAATCCTGCCTGTTGCTTCTGGATTTTGCAATATCCTCTTTAGCAGAAAGCGAGTGACAACCATGATCTCATGTGCTTGGAAGTAATGGCGCAGCTTTCTCGAGGCCATGAGAAGGCCGAAAAGCAGCTTCTGCACACCAGAGTACCTTGACCTAGCCCCCTGTAAAAGGGAGCTAACAAAGTAAACTGGGCGCTGCGCCATTTTCTTCTGTATCTCCTCTTGCATCTGCGCAGATCCATCCTTGTCGGGACCAGAGCTTGTCGGGGAAGCCCCCTGCTTGTCGCTGGATGTCCTTGCCACGGTCGATGGCTCGTCATCTGCCTCCCTCTCCGCTACTAACGCAGCACTAACCACTTGATTGGTTGCCGCTATGTACAGCAGCAACTTCTCTTGTGGTTTAGGTGCGACAAGCGTTGGAGTGGAGGACAGGTATCTCTTCAAGTCTTGCAGCGCAGCCTCCGCTTCCGGAGTCCATTTCATTGGACCTGCCTTTTTCAAAATTTTGAAAAATGGCAGGGTGCGCTTGGCAGACCGAGAGATAAACCTGCTGAGAGCAGCCACGCAGCCGGCAAGCTTCCGTACATCCTTGACGCGCTTTGGTGCTTCGATCTGCTCAATGGCCTTAATCTTGTCGGGATTGGCTTCGATTCCCCGCTAAGACACAAAGAACCCGAGAAGCTTGCCGGAAGGGACTCCAAACACACACTTCTCGGGGTTGAGCTTGAGGTTGACCTTGCGCAGATTTGCAAAAGTCTCTTCTAAATCTTGGATCAGAGTTGCCCTATCCTTGCTTTTGACCACTATATCATCCATGTAAGCTTCTACATTTCTGTGTATCTGTGGCTTCAAAGCGATATGGACTACTCTGGCAAATGTTGAACCAGCATTCTTTAATCCGAAAGGCATCCGTACGAAACAGTACGTGCCACATGGAGTAATGAATGTGGTTTTCTCCTCATCCTCTTCTGCCATGAAGATCTGATGGTATCCTGAATATGCGTCAAGAAATGAAAGCAACTCACATCCGGCAGTGGAGTCAACAATCTGGTCAATGCGCGGCAAGGGAAATGGGTCTTTGGGACAAGCTTTATTAACATCAGTAAAGTCAATACAAAGCCTCCATTTCCCATTCGCTTTGCGCACTACAACCGGATTGGCCAACCACGTGGGATGGAGTACTCCTCTGACAAGGCCTGCTGCTTCCAACTTCTTGATTTCTTCTGCTATGAATTCTTGGCGCTCCACTGCTTGTTTTCTGACCTTCTGCTTGACGGGCCGCGCATGAGGACAAACGGCAAGATGGTGCTCAATTACTTTCCTGGGAACACCGGGGATATCAGACAGCTGCCATGCAAACACGTCGATATTCGCCCGCGGGAAAGTAACGAGCGCGCTTTCCTATTGAGGGTCAAGCGTGGCACTGATGGTGAAGGTACCACCAGTGCCGTCCTCCTTGGCGAACACCTTCTTGGTATGTGGTGGAGATGCCATAGCCTTCTTGCACTTGCCGGTGGAGCTCGATGGTGCGTCCTCGACGGCTGCGCAGCACTCCGAGGAGGTGCGCTTGCCGGAGTGGGCATCAGAGCTCTTGCCGGACTCGGTCTTCTTCTTCCCCCCGGGAGCTTCAGCAGCAAGTGTCTTGCGATCTGTTGTAGCTGCTGCTTCCCGGTAGATCTTGTCAGCGCAGATAAGGGCATCCTTCTTGTCGCCAGGGACAGAGATGACGCTTATCGGGCCTGGCATCTTGAGCATGTTGTATGCATAGTGAGAGGCTGCCATGAACTTGGCGAGTGCTGGACGGCCAAGTATCCCATTGTAGGGCAATGGGAAATCGGCAATGTCAAAAGTGACTCTCTCTATTCTGAAATTCAGCTCGCTGCCAAATGTCACCGGCAACGTGACCTTCCCTTTCGGCTTGCTCCTTCCCGGGTTAATTCCTTGGAATGTACCGGTTTCTTCGAGCTCGCTGTCTGGGATCTGAAGTTTCTGGAGCACAGGGGAGGAGATCAGATTTAAGCCGGCCCCGCCGTCAACTAGCATCTTAGTGACTTTGAGGTTGCGGATTGTTGGCGAAACCAACAACGGCAAGCACCCGACCGCAGTTGTGCGATCAGGGTGGTCCTCAATGTCAAAGACGATAGGCGTGCTGGACCACTTCAAAAGCTTCCGTGATTCGACAGGTGGCTCTGCCGCATTAACTTCCCGGAGCCACTGTTTGAGTTGGCGGTGGGAAGTATGCAGAGAAGCACCACCGTCAACACACAAGACTTTTGTAGCCTTCTGAAACTCCTGCTCACTGTTCTCAACATCATCCATGTCTTCGTCGTCGTCTTCGTCATCATCCTTGTCGCGGCCGCGGGGAGGTCTGTCTCCTTGCCACTGCTTGACCTTGTCGCGGCGTCCTCCCTGGCCAGCGCGCTTCTTGCCAGCCTCTCCACCGCCTCCTTGGGCTCTCTCCTTGTCGCGCCGCTCGTACTCAGCTCCTTGTTGCTGGACAAGCTGCTCGACCTTCTTGCAGCTCTGGAGGTCATGGCCCTTGGTGCGGTGGATCTTGTAGTACTGCTTGTCGGAGCCGTCCCGCTTGTCGGCGGCCGCCACAGCTTGGCAGTTGGTGCATGCGGCAACCTCCTTGCCGGAGCTACCAACTTTGGCTTGCTTGACGCCGCCGTCATTGCCGGACTGCTCAACAACTAGCACCTCTTCGCCCTTCTTCTTCCTGTTGCGCCTCCGGTTTTTCTTTGCCGGGGCGGCATCCTCACTGTCAGATCCCCTGTTCCAGTAGTCTCTCCGGGAAGTTTCCTCCCTTCCTCAGCGCGTGCGCACTTGTCGGCCAGGGTGTAAAGCTCGCTGACGTCTCTGATTCTTCTCATCGCCATCTCCTCCCGCATCCTGCGGTTACGCACGTTTTGATGGAACGCGCTGATAACCGCGGCAGGGTGGATGTCTGGGATGTTGCGCTGCACACGGCTGAACCTCTGAATATACTTGCGCAGGGGCTCTCCTTCCTTCTGGGCGAGCAGGTGAAGGTCACTTTCCTGGCCATGTGGCTTGTGGCCGCCTGTAAAGGCGCCGACAAACTGATGGCATAAGTCCGCCCAAGAGGATATGGAATTGTCCGGCAAGTGCATGAGCCAGGATCTGACTTCGGGCTTGAGCACGAGCGGGAAGTAGTTGGCAAGGACCTTGTCGTCTCGCCCCCCGGCAGCTTGCACCGCAATGGTGTACATGCTGAGGAACTCCGACGAGTGCGACTTGCCGTCATACTTCTCCGGTACGTCTGGCTTGAAATGCTTCTGACTGGGCCACTGGACTTGCCGCAGCTCACGGGTAAACGCAGGGCAACCTACCGCGTACGGCAAGTCGCCTGGTTCTCCGGGCGCATGCATGTCAACAGAAGGCCCAGCGCGCAGGTCTGATTGACGCCGCGCTTCTCTTCGGCGCTCGATGCGTGTTCGAGCGTCTTCTTGCTGTCTCTCATGAAGAACTTGGCGCTGATCGCGACGAGCTCGCGGATCCGACGACGCGGTGGAGTAGCTGTCGAGGTGGATCCGGCGAGTCGGCGATCTTGGCCTTCGGGGCGGAGAGTGCACAGTGGTTGCACCCTCGCCGGTCTTGTCGCCACTGGCTCGCGCCTGACTGACTTGTCGCGACTGCGATGCGCTCGGCTGCCGTGGGTTGTCGCCGTTGGCGAAGCCGATGAGACTCTGGATGGTGGCCCTCCAGTCGTCGATCTTGTCGGCCGCTGGAGGGTAATCTAAGAGCAGTTGGGCCCGTGCCAACGCTTCTGCTGGAGTGGCGGGCGGTGGCGGCGAACAGTGCGAGGAGCGAGACATGCTCGGACTTCTAACTATGTTAGAAGAAGCAATATCTCGCCCAAGCGACCGTGCCACGCTCGTGCCAGCATGTTGGCGTGCATGCTGGTCCTGAGCGCTCCGGGATCCGCCAGCTTGATCTTGGCCCAGCAAGCGTTTGGTACCGTGAGTACCATGACGCTGCTGGTCTCGCGCTTCCTGGGATGGGCGCGGAGCGTGTACGGACACCGAGGTCTTGGAGTGCGCTCGGTCGTTGTGGGAGCCGACCGCGCCGCCGACGGGCAGCGCAGTCTTGTCCTTGGACCTGGCAGCACCACGAGTCTCCTCGTCGGCGCCCGTTCTTCCGCCGGCGCCCACTCCACCAGCTGTTGGCTCTGGCGATGGTGGGCTCGGCGCAGATGGAGCAGCTGCCTCCGAAATCTTCTTCTTCGGCGGCATGTCGATGAAGATGACGAAGATTCGGCTCGTGCGAACGTCGGATCAGGTTCGCACAACCTCGACGCACCCCTACCTGGCGCGCCAAAGATGTCGGGGGTGACTGATCCCCACAGACACCTATGGGACCGCGGCGGACCGGGGCCCCTTTTCGGTTCGGCAGGGGGCGGAGGACGCACAAAGAGCAGATCAAGGCGGACGCACGAGCGACGCGATCGGTTTACCCAGGTTCGGGCCGCACGGATGCGTAAAACCCTACTCCTGCTTTGGTTTGTATTGTGTTCTTGCTCGGGAGCGATGAATGCTATAGCACACTTGGGTGGCTAGCGAGACCCAGCGTGAGAATGCTCGTCCCCCCCCCCCTGTTGCACATGGGCCTCCTTTTATATGTCAAAGGGGTCACCGACAGGTGGCAACAGAGATGAGGGTAAAAAGGTAAAAGAGGTGGTAGTTGGCGCCACCGCTTACTACAGTTGTATCATACCTAACCCTGACGGCAGGGGACAAAGGCATTAAATGCCTGTCTGTGTCGTCTAGACGGTGCGAAAAGGGACCGTCAGGGGCGCCACCATTTGCCACGATGGCTATCTTGTCAGCGCCTGCTTGCCACCGCATGCCCCTGGCTGCACAGCCTCCCACCACGTACGCCAGGAACGGTCCCAGAGCGACACGTTGGTGGGTGAGCTGGAGCGCGGGCGGCGGAGCAGTAGCTTGCCGCGGATGTTGTCTTGTCGCGTCCGGGAGCTTGTCGCTCACCGGGTCTTGCCGGGACGCGCAGCGCGTCGCAGCAAGCTTCTCGAGATGTCTTGGTTGGCCTCCCCGGCAAGCTCCTCTTGCCGGGGTCTTGTCGCCTTCCCGACAAGCTCCCCTTGCCGGGGCCTTGGTTGGTCTTCCCGGCAAGCTCCTCTTGCCTAGGCCTTGCGCCTTGGCTCGAATACTTTGTTCTTGAATGGCTCCAAAGGAACCACGGAGGACCTTGGCGGTCACTCGTCAAGCCTTGCCGCGGGGCGCTGCGACTGCCCATGCACAAGTTCGGGATACTAAGGTACCCCTACTTTAGTACACCGACAACAATGCCCATGCTTGTGATATCCTCTTCAACGGATTGTGCCCCGAAGAATTCAAAAAAAATCAACCGTCTTGAGAATGCAAAGGAAATTTGGGATACTTTGATTGATATGCACGAAGGTACCGACAAGTTCAAAATGAAGGATGGTGAAGGTGTCGCTGAAATGTACTCTAGGCTTGCTCTTATCACAAATGAGATTGCCGGCTTAGGAAGTGAAGAGATGACCGACAAATTCATCATCAAGAAGATCCTAAGAGCCTTGGATGGAAAATATGATACTGTATGCACATTGATCCAAATGATGCCAAATTACAAAGATCTCAAGCCAACGGAAGTCATTGGAAGAATTGTTGCTCATGAGATGTCACTCAAGGATAAGGAGGAGCTCGATAACAAGTCAAGTGGTGCTTACAAAGCCTCATGTGAACCTCCCACATCATCAAGTGAGAAACAAACCTTCAATGAAGAAGTGAGCCTAATGGTGAAGAACTTCAACAAGTTCTACAAGAATAGAAGCAACGAGAGAAGTTCCAAGTCAAGGTCCTACAATGAAAAAAGATCTTCTAGTCGAGAGCGAAACTGCTACAATTGTGGAAGACCCAGACACTACTCCAATGAGTGTACGGCTCCCCACAAGAGAAGAGAAGATTCTCCCAAAAGAAGTAGAAGAGAAAAATCACCATCGAGGGAGAGAAGGAGTAGGGATGGTCATTATGAACGAAGACCCTCTCGGAGAAGCAAGGATTTGGAAAGGAAGGACAACTCATCAAGGAGCTACACAAAACGAAGACATCAAGCTCATGTTGGTGAATGGGTATCCAGCTCCGACTCCGATAGTCACTCCAAGAGAAGCTATCACTCCGACTCAGAATATACTCAAGATGAAGGTGTTGCCGGTCTAGCACTTGTGTCAACCAACTCCTACGACATATTTGATTCACCAAATGAAGGAATTGGAAGATGCTTCATGGCTAAAGGCCCAAAGGTATCACACCCCAAGTATGTTGATTTCAATAGTGATGAAGATGACTTGTTAGGTGATGATGATTTACTTGTT
Source organism: Triticum monococcum (assembly GCA_034509565.1). Classification (NCBI taxonomy): domain Eukaryota; kingdom Viridiplantae; phylum Streptophyta; class Magnoliopsida; order Poales; family Poaceae; genus Triticum; species Triticum monococcum. Next base: position 742,402,501 of record CM067843.1, on the reverse strand, counting down.
GACAACTCTAATGATGATTACTATGATGAAACGTCAATTAATCATGCTAATCAAGATGAAACGAATGACAATGATAAGGAGAATGTTGAATCTCTAACTAAAGAACTAAACACTCTTCAGTTAGCTCATGAAACTATCTTAGGAGATCATCGAGAACTTTTAAGGACTCATGAGAAATTATGTTTTGAGAAGCTCAATCTTGAGCACGAGCATGAGTTCTTAAAGGCAATCAATGATGATCTTCGCAAGAAAAGTTCTTCTTACATTGCCAAGCATTTACTCTTATCCACTTACATGCCTCAAGTCAAGTCTAGTAACAAGAACAAGAAGGATTCTTCTTCAAGTAGTAACAATAATCATGCTAAATCCAATATTGTTGCTTCTAGTAGTTCTCTTAATTCCACTAATGATTCTCTTAGCCAAGTTACACTTGAGCAAGAAAATAGCTTATTGAAGGGAATCATAGAGAAAGGTGTTTACAAGAGCCTTGCCGGGAGTAAGCAATTCGAGGAAATTGTACGCAAGCAAAGAAGGCACCGGAAGAATCAAGGTATTGGATTTGAACGAAAGTTCAATGCCAATGGAGTTGAGTGGGAAGAATATCAATACCCCAAGACGAAGTTTGTTCCTCAACAAGAGAAGTATGATCCTACTTCTTTCAAGGGGACACAAGCTCAAGATGATCTTCCACCACAAGACCACAAGGAAAAAGGTAAGGACAAGCTTCAAGAGGAAATTGATGCATTTGAAGAAGTTCCTAAGGCCTTGGTCAAGTGGGTTCCCAAGACTACATCAAGTTCCACTTCATCAAGTACAACTACATCAAGTTCCAATTGGGCTTTATTATCCACTTTTATATTATTTTTGGGACTAACCTATTAACCGGAGGCCCAGCCCAGAATTGTTGTTTTTTGCCTGTTTTAGGGTTTCGAATAAAAGGAATATCAAACGGAGTCCAAACGGAATGAAACCTTCGGGAACGTGATTTTCTCAACGAACAAGACTTGGGAGACTTGGACCCTACGTCAAGAAAGAAAAGAGGAGGCCACGAGGTAGGGGGTGCGCCTACCCCCCCCCCCCCCGGCTCAATTCTGTCAATTGCTCAACAGTAATTTGTTCAACAGTAATTTTCTCATAACTATGCTCAATTCTATCAATTGATCAACACTAATTTGTTCACCCACCATATAATACTTATGCTCTTGAGAGAAGCCACTAGTGAACCCTATGGCCCCCGGGTCTATCTTCATCATATTAATCTCCTACTACTTCGTTATTTCCTTTGCTATTTACTTTGCCTTTATTTTACTTTGCATCTTTATCATAAAAATACCAAAAATATTATCTTATCATATCTATCAAATCTCACTCTCGTAAGTGGCCTTATAGGGATTGACGACCCCTATTTGCGTTGGTTGCGAGGATTTTTTTTGTGCAGGTACAAGGGACTCGCGCGTAGCCTCCTACTGGATTGATACCTTGGTTCTCAAAAACTGAGGGAAATACTTACGCTACTTTGCTGCATCATCCCTTCCTCTTCGGGGAAAACCAACGCAGTGCTCAAGAGGTAGCAAGAAGGATTTCTGGCGTTGTTGCCGGGGAGGTCTACGCAAAAGTCAACATACCAAGTACCCATCACATACCCTTATCTCCCGCATTACACTATTTTCCATTTGCCTCTCATTTTCCTCTCCCCCACTTCACCCTTGCCGTTTTATTCTCCCTCTCTCTCTATCCTCCCTCTCTTTCTCTATTTGCCTCTTTTTGCTCGCTTGCGTTTTGTTTGCTTGTGTGTTAGTTTGCTTGCGTGTCACGATGGCTCAAGATAATACTAAATTGTGTGACTTCACCAATACCAACGATAATGATTTTATTAGCACTCCGATTGCTCCTCTTACCGATGCTGAATCTTGTGAAATTAATACTGCTTTGCTGAATCTTGTTATGAAAGATCCATTTTCCGGCCTTCCTAGTGAAGATGCCGCTACCCATCTAAATAGCTTCGTTGATTTGTGTGATATGCAAAAGAAGAAAGATGTGGTTAATGATATTGTTAAATTTAAGCTATTTCCTTTTTCGCTTAGAGATCATGCTAAAGCTTGGTTTTCGTCTTTGCCTAAAAATAGTATTGATTCATGGAATAAGTGCAAAGATGCTTTTATCTCTAAGTATTTTCCTCCTACTAAGATCATCTCTCTTAGAAACGACACTATGAATTTTAAGGAACTTGATCATGAACATGTTGCACAAGCTTGGGAGAGGATGAAATTAATGATACGTAATTGCCCTACTCATGGTTCAAATTTGTGGATGATTATACAAAATTTTTATGCCGGATTGAATTTTGCTTCTAGAAATCTTTTAGATTCGTTCGCGGGAGGCACTTTTATGGAAATCACTTTAGGATAAGCTACTAAACTCCTATATAATATTATGGTTAATTATTCTCAATGGCATACTGAAAGATCTACTAATAAAAAGGTGCATGCGATAGAAGAAATTAATGTTTTGAGTGGAAAGATGGATGAACTTACGAAATTATTTGCTAATAAGAGTGTTTCTTCTGATCCTAATGATATGCCCTTGTCTACTTTGATTGAGAATAATAATGAATCTATGGATGTGAATTTTGTTGGTAGGAACAATTTTGGTAACAACGCGTATAGAGGAAATTTTAACCCTAGGCCTTATCCTAGTAATTCCTCTAATAATTATGGTAATTCCTACAACAATTATTATGGAAATTATAATAAGATGCCCTCTGATTTTGAATCTAATATTAAAGAATTTATTACTTCGCAAAAGAATTTTAATGCTATGATTGAAGAAAAATTGCTTAAGATTGATGATTTGGCTACGAACGTTGATAGAATTTCTCTTGATGTTGATTCTTTGAAACTTAGATCTATTCCACCTAAGCATGGTATCAATGAGTCTCTCAAAGCCATGAGAATTTCCATTGATGAGTGCAAAGAAAGAACCGCTAGGATGCGTGCTAAGAAAGATGCCTTTATAAGAGCGTGTTCTTCTAGTTCCTATGAAAATAAAGATGACGATCTAAAAGTTATTGATGTGTCCCCTATTAAATCTTTGTTTTGCAATATGAATCTTGATAATGATGGGACTGAATATGATCCACCTTTACCTAGAAGGCGTTCCAAGAATTCGGAATTTGTTGATCCTGATGCTAAATTTGATAAAAGTGGGATTGTAGAAATTAAAACCCCAGATGTTCCTAAACCCACTATTATGGATTTAAAGGAATTTAACTATGAAAATTGCTCTTTGATTGATTGTATTTCCTTATTGCAATCTGTGCTAAATTCTCCTCACACTTATAGTCAAAATAAAGCGTTTACTAAACATATCGTTGATGCCTTGATGCAATCTTATGAAGAAAAACTTGAATTGCAAGTTTCTATCCCTAGAAAACTTTATGATGAGTGGAAACCAACTATTAAAATTAAAATTAAAGATCATGAATGCTATGCTTTATGTGATTTGGGTGCTAGTGTTTCCACGATTCCAAAGACTTTGTGTGATTTGTTAGGTTTCCCTGATTTTGATGATTGCTCTCTAAACTTGCACCTTGCGGATTCCACCATTAAGAAACCTATGGGAAGAATTAATGATGTTCTTATTGTTGCAAATAGGAATTATGTGCCCGTAGATTTTATTGTTCTTGACATAGATTGCAATCCTTCATGTCCTATTATTCTTGGTAGACCTTTCCTTAGAACGATTGGTGCAATTATTGATATGAAGGAAAGAAATATTAGATTCCAATTTCCATTAAGGAATGGCATGGAACACTTTCCTAGAAAGAAAATTAAATTACCTTATTAATCTATTATGAGAGCCACTTATGGATTGCCTAACAAAGATGGCAATACCTAGATCTATTCTTGCTTGTTATGCCTAGCTAGGGGCGTTAAACGATAGCGCTTGTTGGGAGGCAACCCAATTTTATTTTTATTCCTTGATTTTTGCTCCTGTTTAGTAATAAATAATTTATCTATCCTCTGTTTTGATTGTGTTTTTTTGTTTAATTAGTGTTTGTGCCAAGTAGAACCGTTGGGAAGACTTGGGGAATGTCTTGTTGAACTTGCTGTAAAAAACGGAAACTTTAGCGCTCACGAGAACTACTGCCATTTTTATTTGGAAAGTGATATTTAGTTAGTTCTTTTTGCAGATGATTAATAGATAAATTCCTAAAGTCCAGAAATTTATTTTAGAATTTTTGGGGTTCCATATCTTGAGCTAGCTACATATTACTACAGACTGTTCTGTTTCTGACAGATTCTATTTTTCGTGTGTTGTTTGCTTATTTTGATGAATCTATGGCTAGTAAAATAGTTTATAAACCATAGAGAAGTTGGAATACAGTAGGTATAACACCAATATAAATAAAGAATGAGTTCATTACAGTACCTTGAAGTGGTCTTTTATTTTCTTTCGCTAACGGAGCTCATGAGATTTTCTACTTTAAGTTTTGTGTTGTGAAGTTTTCAAGTTTTGGGTAAAGATTTGATGGATTATGGAACAAGGAGTGGTAAGAGCCTAAGCTGGGGGATGCCCATGGCACCCCAAAGATAATCTAAGGACACCTAAAAGCCAAAGCTTGGGGATGCCCCGGAAGGCATCCCCTCTTTCGTCTACTTCTATCGGTAACTTTACTTGGAGCTATATTTTTATTCGCACATGATATGTGTTTTGCTTGGAGCGTCTTGTATTATTTGAGTCTTTGCATGTTAGTTTACCACAATCATCCTTGCTGTACACACCTTTTGAGAGAGCCATACATGATTTGGAATTTGTTAGAATACTCTATGTGCTTCGCTTATATCATTTGAGTTATATAATTTTGCTCTAGTACTTCACTTATATCTTTTAGAGCACGGTGGTGGATTTGTTTTATAGAAACTATTGATCTCTCATGCTTCACTTAGATTATTTTGAGAGTCTTAAATAGCATTATAATTTGCTTAAAATCTTAATATGCTTGGTATATAAGATTAGTAATAAAACTTCCTTATGAGTGTGTTGAATACTATGAGAAGTTTGATGCTTGATAATTGTTTTGAGATATGGAGATGGTGATATTAAAGTCATGCTAGTTGAGTAGTTGTGAATTTGAAGAATACTTGTGTTGAAGCTTGTGATTCCCGTAGCATGCACATATGGTGAACCGTTATGTGATGAAGTCAGAGCATGATTTATTTTTTGATTGCCTTCCTTATGAGTGGCGGTCGGGGACGAGCGATGGTCTTTTCCTACCAATCTATCCCCCTAGGAGCATGTGTGTAATACTTTGCTTTGATAACTTGTAGATTTTTGCAATAAGTATATGAGTTCCTTATGACTAATGTTGAGTCCATGGATTATACGCACTCTCACCCTTCCACCTTTGCTAGCTTCTCTAATACCGCGCACCTTTCGCCAGTATCATACACCCACCATATACCATCCTCAAAACAGCCACCATACCTACCTATGGATTTATTATCCATTTTTATATTATTTTTGGGACTAACCTATTAACCGGAGGCCCATCCTAGAATTGTTGTTTTTTGCCTGTTTTAGGGTTTCGAAGAAAAGGAATATCAAACGGAGTCCAAACAGAATGAAACCTTCGGGAACGTGATTTTCTCAACGAACAAGACCCGGGAGACTTGGACCCTCCATCAAGAAAGAAAAGAGGAGAACACGAGGTAGGGGCGCGCCTACCCCCCCCCCCCAGGCGCGCCCTCCACCCTCGTGGGCCCCTTGTTGCTCCACCGACGTACTCCTTCCTCCTATATATACCTACGTACCCCCAAACGATCAGATACGAAGCCAAAAACCTAATTCCACCGCCGCAACTTTCTGTATCCATGAGATTCCATCTTGGGGCCTGTTCCGGAGCTCCACCGGAGGGGGCATCAATCATGGAGGGCTTCTACATCAACACCATAGCCCGTCCGATGAAGTGTGAGTAGTTTACCCAGGCCTACGAGTCCATAGTTAGTAGCTAGATGGCTTCTTCTCTCTTTTTGGATCTCAATACAATGTTCTCCCCCTCTCTTGTGGAGAAATATTCGATGTAATCTTCTTTTTGCGGTGTGTTTGTTGAGACCGATGAATTGTGGGTTTATGATCAAGTCTATCTATGAATAATATTTGAATCTTCTCTGAATTCTTTTATGTATGATTGGTTATCTTTGCAAGTCTCTTCAAATTATCAGTTTGGTTTGGCCTACTAGATTGATCTTTCTTGCAATGGGAGAAGTGCTTAGCTTTGGGTTCAATCTTGCAGTGTCCTTTCCCAGTGACAGTAGGGGCAGCAAGGCACGTATTGTATTGTTGCCATCGAGGATAACAAGATGGGGTTTTCTTCATATTGCATGAGTCTATCCCTCTACATCATGTCATCTTGCTTAAGGCATTACTCTGTCTTTTACTTAATACTCTAGATGCATGCTGGATAGCGGTCGATGAGTGGAGTAATAGTAGTAGATGCAGGCAGGAATCGGTCTACTTGTCTCGGACGTGATGCCTATATACATGATCATACCTAGATATTCTCATAACTATGCTCAATTCTGTCAATTACTCAACAGTAATTTGTTCACCCACCGTAGAATATTTATGCTCTGGAGAGAAGCCACTAGTGAAACCTATGGCCCCCAGGTCTATCTTCATCACATTAATCTCCTGCTACTTAGTTATTTCCTTTGCTATTTACTTTGCCTTTATTTTACTTTGCATCTTTATCATAAAAATACCAAAAATATTATCTTATCATATCTATCAGATCTCACTCTCGTAAGTGGCCTTATAGGGATTGACAACCCCTATTTGCATTGGTTGCGAGGATTTATTTGTTTTGTGCAGGTACGAGGGACTCGCGCGTAGCCTCCTACTGGATTGATACCTTGGTTCTCAAAAACTGAGGGAAATACTTACGCTACTTTGCTGCATCTTCCCTTCCTCTTCGGGGGAAACCAACGCAGTGCTCAAGAGGTAGTAGTGCATCACTCTATGTCTATGGATATTCTTGTTTGTTCCTTGTGGGACTAACCCGTGTAGGTATTGAAAGTGCAATTCACTCTAAAGGATAGCTCCGAATGATCTACATCAACTTAGAGCATCCACATCTTCAATGCCTACATGAAGTCATCATCGACAAAACCCAAGGTTAGTTCATCCCTCTTAGGGGGGATCTCACATCTAGGGGGAGTTTACTCTAAGAATTGAGCTAAAGCAACTCTAATGGTGTGAACACAACAACGCTTTATGTAAAAGTGGTAACCCCACTTGTGCTTAAACGATGAGTATGACCTACGATCAAATGTTCTCATTTGACTCCTAAGTCAATATACTCATATATAGATGACCTAGTCATCGCCAATTGCTTGATAGATGCTAGAATTGTTTGTGCATGCTTTGCCACATATTTCATTTGTCATTTTATTGTGTGAGCATGTTGGTTGCATAATTTACTCATTCGAGGACATCCACTTGTTGTTTTGATTGGTTGGTTTCCTTTTCTTTTGCCAAGTGGATGGACAAGAATGCCTAAGAACCTTCTCTAGCTATCTATGCTTTCTCGTCTCAAACTCTATTCATGTTGCATCCCAAAGTTTGATCAAGTCAGATTCGAATCACTCTATGTGAGGAGCACTCGAAGTCCCCGATTCGTCATAGACTTAAAAATCCAAAACTTCTTTGTGCGTTTCGGTCTGACCGATTCATCCATTTTGGTCATACCGAGATCACTAAGTCGATCTAGGTTTTCAATCTCGATGCAAATGATTTGAACTTTCCGGTCACACCGAGTTTCAGTAACTGCTTGCAGTTATGAATCTCGGTGCCACCGAGTTGTTCCACTCGGTCACACCAACAGAGTCAGGCTATATATATATCCGCGGCCCAAATTTTGGAAAACTTTCCGAACCTCCTCGCCCGCGCTTAGCCTGCTCTGCCTCCCTGGGTCTCCGGATCATACTCCTCATTGCCAGCCGCCTCCTGTCGCTGGTCTCCGCCGCCGTCAACGGGTTCGTCTCCACCGTTGCCACCGTAGCAAGTTCATCGCCGAACTAGGGTATGGACTTGAACTTTGTGTTGTTCTAACTCCGATTCCCCAGCACATTGCTTTGCCATATATCTTGCCACGATTGAGATCAATCTATCCATCAAAAACACTCCGTAGTTTAGTCGTGAATTGAAAATTTAGGGTTAGGTTTCCGCCGAAACCATCTCGGACCGACCGAGTTGATGAAATCGGTTCCACCAATTTGGCTCAGGCCATTGCACATGTGATTCTCGGTCTGACCGAGAATTGCAAATCGGTGTGACCGAGTTCAGCACTTTGTGAAACCCTAGCAGTCTCGGTGCCACCAAACTATGACTCGGTCTGACCGAGTTCACTAGTTTAGGTTCCAAAAGCTACTTCGGTATCACCGAGTTTGCAAATCGGTAGATCCGAAATGCTTCCTGTGGAAAACTAAAACTGAATTTTTAACTCATTCTTTTGCAAAAACCTCTATACTTTGTGATGCTCATCCACTCTACCTCATCTATAATCTATTCATAGGGTCTGTTGTCAGTGTTTGCATCATGTCAGATCAGAGTGACAGTCAGAACAAGTCAGAGGAACAGGTTCACTTGAGTGAGGGCACTAGTCCCTCTAGCAGCTCAGATGATGGCAGCACGAGCACACCAAGCAATCTGCCAAAGGCTGCCACAAGGGCCAGCAAGAAAAGAACCTCAGAGTCAGAGGATGAGGACTATGTGGCTGAGGAGGAAGAAACCACCTCAAAGAGGAAAGTCCTGAAAAAGGAATATGGCACAGCTGCTGCCACTAAGCCAGGGATGAGGCAAAGGTTCCTGCCAAGAGAGCTCCAATGTCAAAAGCCAGAACATCTACTCAAGAGACTTTGGGATCTACACCCAAAGAGAAGGATGTGGCAGAAAAGAAAAGAAAGGAAAGGATCAAGAAGACCAATGCCAAAGTGCTTGGGAGATCTTCAATAATGAAAGACTCTGAAGAAGAGGAAGAGGATCCTGCACCAGCACCTAAAGCTCAGAAGCTTATGGGAGATGCCATAAGATCAGGGGTTGCTTCATCTAAGTCCAAAGAAACTTCTAGGCCAGCTGCTCCAAACCCAAAACTGCACCCAAGAGGAGCACCAGGAACATCCCAGCAGCAGAGAAGAACAAGGCCCCAATGCCTGAAGCTGCAATGGAAGAAGAAGATGATTCTGTTGTCTTGAGGAAATTGAAGCCAAAAAATCCAGATCACAATGATGCTCATCCAGTAGCTGAGAACATGAAGATAAGGAAGGATTCGGGATTGAGGCTATGGAGAGAGTCATATCCATATGCCACCAGGAGAAGGACTGTTGTGGACTATAGGTTCCATACAAAGGAACAGCAGGACTTCTATGAGACCATCTTGCTTGACAAGAAGCCAATAGTGTGTGACATGAGATGGGTTGATTGGAAATTCATTGAGGAAAATGAGGATCACTTCCCTGGTGTATATGACAGCTTCAAGGCTTGTGGAGTTGATGAGTTTGTGGCTCAAAAGCTCACAAATTCATTGAAGCTCACATGTGTCCCATCATGCAGTTCTACTCCACAGCTCACTTCTACCCAGATGGAAGGATTGTCTGGATGTGTGAAGGCACTAGGTACTAGTCAACAGTTGCAGAATGGGCTAAGTTGATCAATGCCCCAGAAGAACATGAAGATGACCTGGATGTCTATGCCAACAAGAAGAAGGATCACAACATGATGGGACACATGTACAAGGAGATCCCAGATGCTGCTCTTGAAACACACAAGTTTGGATATGTACATTACCTACTGTCAGGCTTGCCAACTATCAAGTGGATCCTCAGGCACACTCTCTTGCCAAAGTCAGGTGATCACAAGATGATCAGGGGCCATGCAATTAACTTGCTTCACATCTTTGATGTTCCACAGAAGTTCAAAGTCATAAGCCTAATAGTGGAAACCATAAAGAGGACAGCTGCAGATGAGAAGAGGAGTTGTGGATATGCCCCACAGATTCAGGAGCTGATTAACTCCAAGATGGGCACTGGCACATATCTACTGGACAAGGAGCACCTACCCATCTACCCAGACTTTGAGGACAACACTGTGGTGATGGATGAAAATGAACCATCTTCTGTGCACGCACAAGCCAAGAAGGAGAAGGCAAGGGCTAAAAAGGCTGCAAGGATGCCAACTACTGAAGAGGCATCTCAGTATCTTCTGAAGAGCACGCATGAACAGCTTGGCAGCTTGATTGCCTCCACTATGAGGATTGAGACGGGACTGACCACCCTGACTCAAAACCAAGAGAGCTTGGAGAGGATCGTGGAGCAGAAGTTCTATGACCTAGATGTGAAGGTCACTGAGATCCAGTCAGTCATTGAGCAACTTCAGGATGAAGTGCTGGAGAAGAAGGGCAAGACAACCATGGATGCTTTTGCTAGAGTGCTAGAGGTCAGAGGTCTACTGCAGTGCCTATTCCTGACACCAGAGCTACTTCATCTGCACCAGCTATAGCTTCAGTGCCACCGGCTCTAGCACCTACTCCACCAGCTCCATCTACATCGACTGATGCCTTCGTTCTTGGAGTTCTGTCTACACCACCACCTGAAGACCAAGCCTGAGTGTCGATCTAGCACTATGCATTTTTTATGAACTTTTTGGTAACTTGTTGCAAAAGGGGGAGAAAATGTATAGATCATAGGCTTCGAGAGAGAGCGTTGCTTTTTATCCTCTCTTTTTGTTTGGTGGTTAAACTTCATTTATTTGCTTGGTTGAGATACTTTATACTTTGTGCTTGCTTAGATGATCATGTGTTTGATCATATGCTACCTTAATGCTTGTTGGATGACATTATCCTTTTATATGTTCACTCACTTTGCTTGGTGATGAGTGCATGTACTTTAATTATTATCATTTTGAGCGCTCCACCAAGATGTATGTGACATGGAAGAGTAACCCATGATCCTAACTCTTTGTGCATTTGCAGTCCAAAGCAAATCTTAAACTATGCACAAATTTAGGGGGAGCTCTTGCTTTTCACATACTTCTCAAAGGGACAATGTTTTTCACTCTTATTATCATTTGTCGAAGCTTTGATCTATATGTTGTCATCAATTGCCAAAAAGGGGGAGATTGAAAGTGCAACTATCCCTAGGTGGTTTTGGTAATTCCTAACAACATATAGCTCATGGAGCTAATGCTATTTCAAGATTAATATCTCAGGAAAGCTCAATGATTGGCATGGCATGGATGAGAAAAGTGGACCCCTCAAAATGCTAAGGACAAAGGATTGGCTCAAGCTCAAAGCTCAAGACTCTACTTTCTATTTTAGTGATCCAAGATCACATTGAGTCTATAGGAAAAGCCAATACTATCAAGGAGGGATGAGATGTTGCTTAATGAGGTTCTTGCTCAAAATGCTTAGTGATATGCTCCAAAAACCCTCAACTACTTTCTCACATCCACATATGACCTAAACCAAAAATTCAAATTCGGCCCCACCGATTCTTTCTATCCGGCGCCACTGAGTTTCAAATGTCATAGCCACTGTCACAAACCCTAGGCAAATCGGTCTCACCGATAGGGATCTCGGTCTCACCAAGATGGGATGGTAATCTCTCTGTTTCCCTTCGTAATATTTCGGTCTCATCGAGATGAGCAATCGGTCCCACCGAGATTGCAATGTAAACTCTCTGTTTTCCCTTCGTAACATTACGGTCTCACCGAAATGAGCGATGGTCCTACCGAGTTGCATGTCGGTCCCACCGAAAACCCTAACGGTCACTAGCTTTGCTAAATCGGTCAGACCGAGTTTAACCATTCGGTCCCACCGAGTTTGGGAAGTTATGTCTAACGGTTAGATTTTGTGTGGAGGCTATAAATACCCCTCCACCTCCTCTTCATTTGTGGAGAGAGCCATCAGAACAAACCTACACTTCCAACCTATATTTTCTGAGAGAGAACCACCTACACTTGTGTTGAGACCAAGATATTCCATTCCTACCATATGAATCTTGATCTCTAGCCTTCCCCGAGTTGCTTTCCACTCAAATCTTCTTTCCACCAAATCCAAAACATGTGAGAGAGAGTTGAGTGTTGGGGAGACTATCATTTGAAGCACAAGAGCAAGGAGTTCATCATCAACACACCATTTGTTACTTCTTGGAGAGTGGTGTCTCCTAGATTGGCTAGGTGTCACTTAGGAGCCTCCGACAAGATTGTGGAGTTGAACCAAGGAGTTTGTAAGGGTAAGGAGATCACCTACTTCGTGAAGATCTACCGCTAGTGAGGCAAGTCCTTCGTGGGAGATGGTCATGGTGGGATAGACAAGGTTGCTTCTTCGTGGACCCTTCGTGGGTGGAGCCTTCCGTGGACTCGCGCAACCGTTATCCTTCATGGGTTGAAGTCTCCATCAACATGGATGTACGATAGCACCACCTATCGGAACCATGACAAAAACATCCGTGTCTCCAATTGCGTTTGAATCCTCCAAACCCTTCCCTTTACATTCTTGCAAGTTACATGCTTTACTTTCCACTTCTCATATACTCTTTGCATGCTTGCTTGAATTGTGTTAAGATTGCTTGACTTGTCCATAGTTGCTAAAATCTGCCAAGAACTAAAATTGGGAAAGGCTAGATTTTTATTTGGTCAAGTAGTCTAATCACCCCCCTCTAGACATACTTTCAATCCTACACAACCGTAAAAGCGGGCCGGACCGCTTGGATCCCATTCCAAAATGCTGATTCATTCGGCGAGGCCGTGAAGGGATTCCCGTTAGGGAAATATTTCGCTTTTAGGAGCTGTGCCCATAGTCCCGACTCATTTTGGGCAAGCCGCCACCACCATTTGGAGAGGAGAGCGGCGTTCATAAGTTTCGACTTCAAGATCCCCAACCAACCGAATTTCTTATGCCTGCACACAACCGCCCATTTAACTAGGTGGTATTTACGTTTGATTCTGGTTCCCTCCCAAAAGAAACGGGATATAGGGGTGTCAAGCCTAGCGTGCATGCCGTCTGCTAGTAAGAACATCCCCATAGTAAATAGGGGAAGGGAGGAAAGGCTCGAGTTAGTCAGGATGAGCCGAGCTGCGGAGGACATAAACCGCCCACGCCACGGGCTGACCCTATTAGGCACTTTCCCATAGAGAGGCCCCCACTCAAGTATAGAAAGTTTTTGATGCAAAATCGGAAGCCCAGGGTACTTAATTGGAAAGCTCCCTAGTTTACAATTAAGTAGGTTCGTTACTTGCAAGCTTTGTTGGTCGTCCATCCCCATGGTGATGACCTCGCTTTTAAGGAAGTTTATCTTGAGTCCTGAAAGGATCTCAAAGATGAGTAGCAGAAGTTTAACCGACGCAATACTGTGGTTATCTGGTTCGAACATCAGCAAGGTATTGTCGGCATATTGGAGGTGTGTCACGCCTCCCGAGATTAGGTGTGAAACCATCCCCTTGATGTGCCCAGCCGCCCTGGCCTTGGCAATCATAGCTGACAAAGGCATCCGCCACGAAGTTAAAGACAAGCAGAGAAATGGGATCTCCCTATCTTAACCCTTTCTTATTACGGAAAAACTTCCCCATTTCACCATTGACTATAGCCGCAGTGTGTCCACCAGAAATCTGGTGCATAATCTGGTGGAAAAATCTAGTCTCAAAACCCTTTTTGAGGAGGACCTCCCGCACAAACTCCCAGTTTACGCGGTCGTAGGCTTTTTCAAAGTCTAACTTAAGGATTACCCCCTGCCCCTGGGTACGTTTCAACTCATGTATAATTTCCGTAAGAGCTATTGGCCCTTCGAGAATATTTCTGCCCTTGAGGAAGGTTGTTTGGCTCTTAAGTATGACTCGTTAGGCAACCGGCGCCAACCTAGATGCGTAAGCTTTGGCACACAGCTTAAAAGGCATGTTAATGAGCGTAATCGGGTGGAACAGCTTGATCGCATCCGCCCCTTTAACCTTGGGAATAAAACAAATCGCGCCATAGTTGAGATGCGCTAAGTCTACCGTGCCAAGGGCGAAGCCATTTACTATCGCATGAAAAAGGTCCCTAAGTACCAGCAAAAACCTCTTGAAGAACTCAACCGGCCAGCCATCCGGGCCTAGAGCCGTGTCATTCTTCATATCAGCAAGGGCCTTGTCAATTTCTTGTGGCAGAAAAGACACCATTGGGGCATCGTTTTCCTGCTGGGACATGCGCTCCGCCGGCTCCCACAAGTCATCCCGGAGCCTAAGACTTTTCGCTTCGGCTGTTCCCAACAGCTCGATGAGGAAGTCGTAAATGTGCTTAACTATCTCACTTTGGGTCACCAAAATCCCGCTCTCAGATTGAAGTCTCGGAATGGTACTCTTGAGTTTGCGGCCATTGGCATATGCATGAAAATAGCCAGTATTGGCATCCCCTTTCGTGACCCACTTGACACCGCCCCTACGGCGCGAGTACTCCTCCTCCGCTCTAAGGATAGCCAAGACTTGGTTTTCCAGGGAGTATCTATGCTCCCATTCATCACCTGAAAATGGTCTGGCATCGGCCTGCTCATCAGGGCATGCTATTTCTTCCATGATTCGCTCCCTTTCCCGTTTGGACGCACTGCCATGGTTAGCCCCCATCCCTGGAGAAAGGCTCGTAGGGACACAGCCGCGGAGGACCAGAACTCTACGGGTCCTCGTTGGCACCCAATCTGATTACCGATCAGGGCCCAGTGATTAGTGACAAACTGGTTAAACCCCTCGGCCTCGAACCAGGCAGTCTCTAAGAAGAAACAACGACTACAACACACACTATCCTCCCCAGAAGATAGGATTAGCGAGACATGGTCTGAGCCAATACGCGTCTCAGCCACTAAGGTGCAAAGAGGAAAGAGAACCTCCCAATTGCTAGTGCAAAACACACGGTCGAGGACACAATGGATAGGCGAACATTGTTTGTTAGTCCATGTGAATCTCTCACCCGTTCGTGCAATCTCCCGAAGGGCGGCAACCGTGATTGCGTTGTTGAAAAGGGACACCCTAGCCTAATCAATGTTACCGTTATTCTTGTCCGTCCCTGAACGGATCAAGTTGAAATCCCCGCCTACTACAATAGGCAGGTTAACCGCTCTTTTGGCCCCAACCAGGGTCGTGATCTCTCCGAAGAAATCCGCTGACCTCACGTGGTCAGCCAGCCCGTACACACTCACGATCACCCAGGTAGCCTCAAACACACGGTGACGAACAATTGCAACGATACAAAACACACCTGGCTCCCACAGAATTACATCACAAATATCTTTATTACAGCCCATCAGGAGGCCACCCGAGTGACCCAAGGATGGGGTCCAGAACCAGCCAAAGCGTTGGAGAGGGTCGTACGCCAATAAATCTCTAAACGTGAAATCGGCCTTAATTATTTCCTGAAGCGCTACAAAATCGATATGCTCTTTGGACATATACTCTCTAAGCTGCGTACGCCGCCCCCCATGGCCGCATCTGCGAAATATTCCAAAAATGTAACGCATTAAATAGCACTGTTTCTGAGGCGAACTCCATGGGAGCTCACCGCTTTGGCCACTCGCTTCCTCTCCGGCCCTCGGCTGGAAGAAGGGAAGTCCAAGGCTACCCCCGCCTCGTCCCCTCGATGGGCAATTGGTCTACACCAGCCCCTACTAGTGTTGTGACTTGGCCAGCCTCCGCCTGCTCTGCCGCACACCGGGCGGCGGCGGCAGTGAGAGCGGCCTGAGCTTCTTCCCGCGCGTGAACTAACGAAATAGTAGCCAGAGGTGATGATTCAACCACAACACCACTATCGTGAAGAATCTCAGCTAGATGATCATCAGAGAACGCATTCAGAATCTTAAAGGAGGGGGTTGGGTTACCTGACACATCCATGTTCTTGTCGACCGCACGCAGCTTGGCGCTCTCCAGAGAGGTCATGTCCCCGAGCTTTGCCTTGGCGCGTGCACTGGGAGCACGCTGCGCCACAGGAGTCGCCCGAGATCTCTTGGCCTTGGCGGATGGTCCTGGCACCACCAAAGCTGACCCGAGCTCGCCCCGCAACGCCTCCACCAGACCCGCAGCCACCGTAGCCACCGCCTTGGAGCCAGGCTTCCGCCCTGTTGTGTTCTTGGCCTGCCTGCCAGAGCTGCTCAACACACGCCTGCCCGAGGCCGGGGTGAGGTTTGAGTCTGCATTGAGAACACAGCCCGTATCCGTCCCCCCCCCTGCGAGCATCGGGGAGGCAGGCAGGGTGCCCGTCACTATCACCATCGCTTGCCGGACCACCGGCAAACTCTGGATAGGAAGGTTGGAGCTGTACTCTTCAAAGGACGTGTCTAGAGAGCGGGCAAGAGGAGGGAAGCTAACAACAGTATCTTGAGTAGCAAAGACGCCCAACTTTTCCTAGGTCTCCGTATCGATGGAAGTGTCTTGAATACTGTCTTCTGGATCATCAGCATGCTCGCCCATCACCATGTCTTGTCCCTCCCTGGCCGTGACAAAGCCCGCCGCCTCCTTCCGAGGCACCACTAAGGCTGCCTTTGCACCTTTCTCAGAACTGGCAGCGCCCTTGGTGGGTTTGCTCGCGGCCGCCCCTTGCTTGGGCAGCCCTGATTTGTCTTGCTGGCTTGCGAGAGGAGGAGCAGAGGGACCCGCCCCAGGTGCACCGCTCCCTTGATTTGATAACCTTCGTGGTTAAACCACACCTCCACCGTGCCGTTCATCTTTTCCAATGCCTTGCATGCCAATTTTATCCTCACAGGTCCTAACCTGATGAGGGAGAGCTCGTCGACCATGATCGGACGGCCCAACATCTTGAACGCTTCCTTGATACGCTCCATCTCTCGGTGCTTCTCCGGGATCCCATGAAGGCGCACCCAAGGTTTTGGCATAACCAGCGGAGGGATCACCTCATGCACCACATCACACACCCTCGTAGTGATGTCGTTGATCGACAAGAACAACTTGCCACTTGACCGCGCCATGTGAAGGAGATCAGCGGACAGGAAGACCACCATGAACTTGTCGTCCCCCACCTGGGTGACCTGCCAGTCCCAGTCCCCAGCCACCATGTGCTTGAGCTCCTGTTTGATGACCCACGGATTCAACAAGCCAGGCTCTGTGGAGAGAATTGCGGCGTTGATAGCAGAGAGCGGCCGCGGGCCCTCGGGTTCCTCCTCTTCTTCAAACTGGAGACAAAAGAAACCCTTCCCCGAGATGGCGCTTCCCATAATCTGCGGGCTAGGCTGCCGACCCCTTGTCGGGCAGTGCGCAGATGCATGCCCCTCTTCCTTGCAAAGCACGCACAAAGCCTGAAATTTGCACTTCGATTGGAAATGCCCAAGCTGCCTCCACTTGAAGCACTCCACATCCGGGGCCTTCGGCGCGTCCTCCACCGGAATGTGCTCGCCCGTCGTTCCCTTCCACGAAGGAGGGAGCGACACCGCCAGAGGCTCTGCAACAGCCCTAGGCCTCTTGGCCAGTGGGTCACCGTGGCCGCCACCATAGTTTGGGTGCTCCGTCAGCTTGCGCTCGAGCTCCCTCTGCCATGCCATGGCCTTCTTCTTCTTATGCTCCTGCTGCTGGATCCACCATGGGGGAGAAGGACCCCAATCCCCCCTCACGCCCATCATGGTCTTGGCCAGCCCCGTACTGGTAATGCTCATCTCGACCACCATGCCTCGCACACATCTCTTTCTTGGCCTTCTCCCGCAGATCTCGCTCGCGACGCCGCTCCCCATCGAACTCTAAGGCCTCCATTGGACGCTTCTCCGTGCGCCGGTCGCCCATCATCGCCGCCGCAAACGAAATGGATAGGGGAGGAGGGGGACGCAGTGGATGGATCTGGCAAGGTGAGCCAGGTGCCGCACCTTGGTTTTAGATGCGGGAAACCCTAATGAGGGGTCGAGGCAACCGTGGCGCAGCCATATATAGGCGCCACCTCTGGGCCAAGGCCGGGGGTGGGCAGAAGCGGGCCTAGCCAGGCCAGTGAGAGACATGCCATCACCCACTTGCGTCCCACTGAACCCCACGTGGCCGCCCACGCGCGTGCCGGGCGGCCCATTCGCTGACATCAGCCCGAGGCCCATCCGACGCAGACACCGGCCCACCAAGGCCAACCCTAGCCTCCATCATGGCGGACCCAACCTCCACGCCCGGCGCCACCACCAGCGCCGCCAACCGGCCTAACTCGGGCGCCGGCAAGCACAGCCACAACTCCGCAGAGACCGCCGGACTGCCCGAGGCGACGAGTGCAGCCGCCGCATGCGCCCTAATCACCACCGCTGCCCCGCCAGGTGTCGCCGAGCCCCTGCCTGGAGACGACGAGGGTTGCAAGGTGCACGCAGCGACGGCATGCGTCCCCCGGCCACCCGGAGCGAAACAGCGACGCGCCCCAGCGGCTCCACTCCCCTCGGCCTGCGCGAAGGCGATGAAATCGCCAAGCGAAGGCCCCGTGGGCGCCGGGCGCCGCACCGCCGCATCCGAATCCTCGTCGGTGAGGGAGTCCTGGATTAGGGGGTGTCCGGATAGTCGGACTATACCTTCGGCCGGACTCCTGGACTATGAAGATACAAGATTGAAGACTTCATCCCGTGTCCGGAAGGGACTTTCCTTGGCGTGGAAGGCAAGCTTGGCGATACGGATATGTAGATCTCCTACCATTGTAACCGACTCTGTGTAACCCTAGCCCTCTCCGATGTCTATATAAACCGGAGGGTTTTAGTCCATAGGACAAACAACAATCATACCATAGGCTAGCTTCTAGGGTTTAGCCTCCTTGATCTCGTGGTAGATCTACTCTTGTACTAACCATATCATCAATATTAATCAAGCAGGACATAGGGTTTAACTCCATCAAGAGGGCCCGAACCTGGGTAAAACATCGTGTCCCCTGCCTCATGTTACCATCCGGCCTAGACGCACAGTTCGGGACCCCCTACCTGAGATCCGCTGGTTTTGACACCGACATTGGTGCTTTCATTGAGAGTTCCTCTGTGTCGTCACTTTTAGGCCCGATGGCTTCTCCAATCATCAACAGCGATGCGATCCAGGGTGAGACTTTTCTCCCCGGACAGATCTTCGTATTCGGCGGCTTTGCACTACGGGCCAATTCGCTCGGTCATCTGGAGCAGATCGAAAGCTACGCCCCTGGCCATCAGGTCAGATTTGGAAGTTTGAACTACACGGCCGACATCCGCGGAGACTTGATCTTCAATGGATTCGAGCCACAGCCGAGCGCGCTGCACTGTCACGATGGGCATGATTTAGCTCTGCCGCCAAACAGTGCCCTGGAAGCCGCACCTGTGTCTGCTCCGACCCCTAGCTCCGAGCCGATCACACCAACGAGGATGGGTGGTTAGACACCGCCTCGGGGGCTGCAATCTCTACGGCGACCGAGCCGAACACCAGCCCTATTCTCTGCGAAGCCCATGACTCCAAGGAGCCGGACTCCTCTCCAGACCCCGAGCCCTCCGCGCCCCGACCGATCGAACCCGATTGGGCGCCGATCATGGAGTTCACCACCGCGGACATCTTTCAGCACTCGCCCTTCGGCGATATTCTGAATTCACTGAAGTCTCTCTCTTTGTCAGGAGAGCCCTGGCCGGACTATGGTCAGCAAGGTTGGGATACGGATGATGAAGAAATTCAAAGCCCACCCACCACCCACTTCGTAGCCACTATTGATGATTTAACCGACATGCTCGACTTCGACTCCGAAGACATCGATGGTATGGACGCCGATGCAGGAGACGATCAAGAACCAGCGCCTATAGGGCACTCGAAAGCCACCTCGTCATATGATATATACATGGTGGACACCCCAAAAGAAGGCAATGGCCATGGAACAGCGGAGGATGACCCCTCCAAGAAGCAGCCTAAGCGCCGGCGTCAGCGGCGCCGCTCTAAATCCCGCCAAAACAAAAACGGTGATTCCGGCATGAGAGATAATAACACCTCGGACAGTGCCGAAGACCACCACCTCCAGCAAGATTCAGCATAGGAGGATAGAGAAGCCACCCCTCATGAGAGAGCGGCAGATAGAGAGGTCGAGGACGATAATTATATGCCTCCCTCCGAAGACGAGGCAAGCCTCGACGACGATGAATTTGTCGTGCCAGAGGATCCCGTCGAACAAGAGCGTTTCAAACGCAGGCTTATGGCCACGGCGAGTAGCCTCAAGAAAAAACAGCAACAACTTAGAGCTGGTCAAGATTTGCTAGCCAACAGATGGACTGAAGTCCTTGCGGCCGAAGAGTATGAACTCGAACGCCCCTCCAAGAGCTACCCAAAGCGCAGGTTGCTACCCCAATTAGAGGAGGAAGCACCTAAACCTACATCACCAGCGCATGATGCGGCCGACCGGCCACCCTGTGGCCGCGACAGAGAGGCCTCTCAGCCCTCCAGTCAAGCCGCACCCCTGTGCCGCTCAAAAAATACCAAGGCATGGGAAAATGCGCCAGACCTACGAGATATATTGGAGGACAAGGCAAGGCAAACAAGATCAATCTACGGATCACATGGGCGCCCCACGGCATGAGACGGTACTCGTCACGCCGGATACAGCAAATCCGTCCGGGCCGAACACAGTAGACAAAGCTCGTTTGAGCTGCATCGTGATGTAGCCCAATACAGAGGCGCCGCACACCCACTATGCTTCACAGATGAAGTAATGGATCATCAAATCCCCAAGGGTTTCAAACCCGTGAACATCAAATCATACGATGGCACAACAGATCCTGCGGTATGGATCGAGGACTATTTCCATCATATCCACATGGCCCGCGGTGATGACCTACACGCCATCAAAACCTCCCACTCGAGCTTAAAGGACCAGCTCGGCATTGGCTTAACAGCTTGCTAGTAGAATCAATTGGTTGTTGGGAGGACCTGGAAGCCGCATTCCTAGACAATTTCCAGGGCACTTATGTGCGACCACCAGACGCCGATGACCTAAGCCACATAATTCAGCAGCCAGAGGAATCGGCCAGACAATTCTGGACACGGTTCCTAACCAAGAAAAATCAAATTGTCGACTGTCCGCATGCAGAGGCCCTAGCAGCCTTCAAGCATAACATCCGCGACGAGTGGCTTGCACGGCACCTAGGACAGGAAAAGCCGAAATCTATGGCAGCCCTCATGACACTTATGACCCGCTTTTGCGCGGGAGAAGACAGCTAGCTAGTTCGCAGCTGGCTAGCTGGATACGAAGGACAGAAGTGGCAGGTCGTGTCGCAACAAGCAAAAGCGCCGCATTAACGGTGACAACGCTGAGGATACGGCAGTTAATGCCGGATTCAGAGGCTCTAAACCCGGTCAGCGGAAAAAGCAATTCAAAATAAATACTCTGGGCCCGACCAGTTTGGACCGAATACTCGACTGCTCATGCCAGATACATGGCACCCCCGAAAAACCAGCCAATCACACCAACAGGGATTGTTGGGTGTTCAAGCAGGAAGGCAAGTTAAATGCCGAAAGCAGAGACAAGGGACTGCATAGCGATGACGAGGAGGAGCCCCGGCCGCCGAACAACAGTGGACAGAAAGGTTTTCCCCCACAAGTGCGGACGGTGAACATGATATACACAACCCACGTCCCCAAGAGGGAGCGAAAGCGTGTGCTAAGGGACGTATACGCGATGGAGCCAGTCGCCCCCAAAGTTCAACCCATGGTCTTCCTGCCTGATCACTTTTGATCGAAGGGACCACCCCACTAGCATCTGTCATGGCGGATTCACCGCATTGGTTCTAGACCCAATTATTGACGGATTTCACCTCACTAGAGTCCTTATGGACGGCGGCGGCAGCCTGAACCTACTTTATCAGGATACAGTGCGGAAAATGGGCATCGATTCCTCGAGGATTAAACCCACCAGAATGACCTTTAAAGGCGTCATACCAGGTGTAGAAGCCAACTGTACAGGCTCAGTTACACTTGAAGTGGTCTTCGGATCTCCGGATAATTTCCAAAGCGAGGAGTTAATCTTCGACATAGTCTCGTTCCGCAGTGGCTATCACGCACTGCTCGGGCGAACCACATTTGCTAAGTTCAATGCGGTGCCACACTACGCATACCTCAAGCTCAAGATGCCAGGCCCTCGAGGAGTCATCACGGTCAATGGAAACACCGAACGCTCTCTCTGAACGGAGGAGCATACGGCGGCTATCGCAGCGGAAGTACAAAGCAGCCTCTCAAGGCAATTCTCTAGTCCGGCCATTAAATGTCTGGACACCGTCAAGCGCGCCCGGAGTAACCTACACCAAGACCGCCCGGCACATTCAGAGCAAGCGTAACAATGCGGCCCCAACCCCAGCCCTCGCGAACTTGCGAAACCAGTGCTGCGCGTACATAACTATGCTCTGGAAATACCATGGGCACAGGGGAGGGGCACCATCATGGCACGCCCGAAACGCGGCTTAAACCGCACTAGGGGCTGCCGATTTCTTAATTTTCTCTTATTTTTAGGACTCCATTCTTTGGAAGGCTTGTACGGCAGTACAATTGCCGCACAAACGATACAACTAGGGAAGCAGAAAGCTACGCCGCACTACGGAACTCTAAGGTGGTCTCTATAACGAGCAGTATACCTGTTTCGCATAACATTCCGCAGCTCGCCCGTGGAAAGGACATATTTGATAGTCCCATCTTTTGCTTATCGCACTATTTGTATCGTCCTGCTTTGATCGCGGCCTTTTTTAAATAAATAATGCATAGCTTCCGTCTATTATTGCATTACTCTTTTTACGAATATATGTTCATTAATGGCATGTTGCACCCGTACACTTTGGTACGGCCAATACGCCAGGGGCTTAAGTACCCCACAACATGGTGTGAGAAGTCCGAACACTTTCACAAGTGCGGCACCCCGAACTCATAGCATTATATGCATCGGCTCCAAATCATGTCTTGGGTCAATAGTTGGGTTTGCCTGGCTCCTATGTTTTGGTACCTTATGTTCCATTATATCGGCTAAGGTAGCACTAGGAGAACTACTGCGATTGTGCCCCAGTTGAGCTGGGCTAAGCACCTCAGTAGAGAAAGCTAAAACTGACCATCATGATGAGGCAAGAGCTGGTCGCTGTTCGAGAGGTTTTCGAGTCCCTAAAGACTTATGACGCTTAGAGCGAGGAGTCGGCTTTGTCCGGCCAAGGCATGGATAGCGCCCCAAACTCGGTCTTCCGAACACTAGGTGCTTCGCCGAAATTTAAAATTATAGAATTCTATGGCTAAGTGAGAGTGTTCAAGCATTATAGTCCGATTGCCTTGTTCGTTGTGTTGAGCGCCTCCCTCGAAGGACCCAAGAATGGGAAAAAGAGCGCTCATGTTTATCCCGAACACCCCATCACTCGTGCCATGGGGGCAGAAGCCGACGACTCACCATCTCTCAAGTTTGATAAACGGCCGCACAGAAGGTAATATTTTAAATTCAAAAGGCATTTCTTAGCGCACATGAACAAGTTTTCAGTGCACAGGACAAAAGAGTGAGTTTACTAAAAAATTACATTCATGGAACATTTATCCGCCACAAGGAGGGCACCCTTCAGAACGCCCTCATAATACATCTCGGGCTTGCAATGCTCCTTGCCCGGCGGTGGCCCGTACTTCACAAGCTTCTCAGCATCCAGCTTGCCTCAGTGCACCTTCACACGGGCAAGCGCCCTACGGGCACCCTCGATGCATACGGAGCGCTTGATGACTTCGAGCCTTGGACAGGCCTCCACCAGTCGCCTCACCAGCCCGAAGTAGCTCCCAGGCATGGCCCCTCTAGGCCACAACTGGACTATGAGGCCCTTCATGGCCTGTTCAGCCACCTTATGGAGCTCGACCAGCTGTTTCAGCTGGTCGCTTAAGGGCACCGGGTGTTCGGCATCAGCATACTGAGACTAGAACACCTTCTCCGTCGAGCTTCCCTCCTCGGCTCGGTAGAAGGCGGCAGCATCCGACACGCTACGGGGCAAGTCTGCGAATGCTCCTGTAGAGCTGTGGATTCGGGTAAGTGACAAGTAATTCACTTTTACGTGCTTGCTTTGCATAAAGAATGCCTTACCCGCCGCTATCTTTTTTATTGCCTCAACCTCCTGGTGGGCCTTCTGGGCTTCGGCCTTGGCAGACTTGGCATCTTCAATGGCCGCCACGAGCTTAGACTCTCGCATCTTCGAGTCAAGCTCCAAACTGTCATGTTTTTTCATGAGAGCCTGGAGCTCTTGCCGCACCTCGATAACATGCGTCTCATGCTTCTCCCGCTCGGTGCGCTTCGTGGCCGCCCTCTTTTCGGCCTCGGACAGTGCTTGCTTAAGGGTCGCCACCTTAGTTGTGGCCCTTACAATAGTCGCGTTAATCCTGTCACATTTTGCAATTGCACCTTTCACATATTTCAATAAGGTATTTCTTACCTTCCTTCTCCTCGAGCTGCTGCTTGGCTAGGCCGAGCTCTTGCTCGGACCGCTCGAGGTTCTGCTTCAGCGTATCCACATCCGCAGTCAGTACGGCGGAGGCCAGCAGCGAAGCCTATAGACGCATATTGACTTGATTATGTTAGACTCCTGCGAATGTTATTAGATCCTCTATTCGGCTTTTCTTTCCAAACGCCGAACAGAGCATCAGGGGCTACTGTCTATGCGGTAATATTTTTACATATTCTTTACTTACCTCAAAGCCTGTTAGAAGGCTGGCACAGGCTTCAGTTAGTCCGCTCTTGGCGGACTGAACCTTCTGGATCACCGCACTCATAATAGTGCGGTGCTCCTCGTCGATGGAGGCACCGTTAAGCGTCTCCAGCAAATTGTCCGGTGCCTCCGGTTGGACGGAGGTCACCGGCTCTGTAGGCTTGCTCCTCTTGGAAGGAGGCTGCCTACCAGAGTCCGGAACCATGGACGGTTCCGGCGCGGTGTCCGGCTCATGGCCGGACTTGGAGCCCTTGGGGGTTCTATCCCCTTTATGCCTGGTGTCCGGGAGGTTGCCTTGCGGCGCCTCCAGGACCACCTCCTCCTAGCTTGGAACCTGTTGGGACGCCACCTCGGAGCTGTCCATAGGATGGGGGGAGGAAGCCTTCGGAAGCGAATTCACATCCGACGAATCCAGGGAGCCGCTCGATGACTCGTCGAGCCCAGCCTTGGGCGGACTGCACAATCATGTTCGACGTAAGGAAAAGTTGTGCAATGGGGGAATACTATGAATCACTCTGGTATCTGGATACTTACGATCTCGCCAGGGGCTTGGCCCTGTGCGGCCACTCCTCTTTGTCGTCGTCGGCGTTGGTGGAGTAGTCTGGAGCAGGGGTCTTCCCCCTATTGGACCCTTCGGCCTCCCTGCTTGGGGCAGCCTTCCTTTTCTTCCCTCCCCCCGCTGGAGGGGGAGAGGTCTCTTCTTCCTCCTCCTCGTCTTCATGGGAGGAGTGCGCCTTGGAGTCGTCGGATGATGAATCCGACACCTCCTGGCGCCAGGAACTCTTTCGAGTCCCCGTGGCCTTCTTCTTGGCCTTCTTCTCCGGCACCATGTAGAGTGCCGGAACCAGCAGCTTCGCTAAGCGAGCGTCCGCTGGGCCTTCGGGCAAAGGAGCCGGACAGTTGATCTGTCCGAACATCTCCTGCCAATCCTGTCAAAGGTAAGGGAGCTTAGATCCCGCATGGAGTCAAACTATGAAAAACTAATACCCTGTAAAAGGTAAAAATAGCTTACCGCACGAGCGCAACGCTGCGTGCTGAATCTGCGATCCTTGGTAGCGGATGCAGGGGCCTCGGCGCCCTTGAAAAGCACCTTCCAGGCATCTTCGTACATCATGTCGAAGAGCCTGCTCAGAGTTCGGTGCTGCGCCGGGTCGAACTCCCACAGGTTGACAGCCCGTTGTTGACACGGGAGGATCCGGCGGATGAGCATAACCTGGACTACGTTGACAAGTTTGAGCTTCTTGTCCACCAGGGTTTGGACGCATGTTTGGAGTCCGGTCAGCTCTCCTTCTTTACCCCACGACAGGCCCGTCTCTTTCCAGGAGGTGAGCCGCGTAGGGGGTCCGGATCGGAACTCGGGGGCTGCGACCCATTCAGGGTCGCGCGGCTCGGTGATGTAAAACCACCCCAATTGCCACCCCTTTAGGGATTCCACGAAGGAGCCCTCGAACCATAGGACGTTGGGCATCTTGCCCACCATGGCGCCTCCGCACTCCGCTTGGGTGCCGTGCACCACCTTCGGCTTGACATTGAAAGTCTTGAGCCATAGGCCGAAATGGGGGCGGATGCGGAAGAAAGCCTCTCGCACACGACGATAAACGTCGAGATGTTGAGGACAAAGTTCGGGGCCAGATCATGGAAATCCAGGCCATAGTAGAACATGAGCCCCCGGACAAATGGGTGGAGAGGGAAGCCCAGTCCGCGGAGGAAATGGGGGAGGAACACCACCCTCTCATGGGGCCTAGGGGTGGGGATGAGCTGCCCCTCTTCGGGAAGCCGGTGCGCAATGTCGTTAGACAAGTATCCGACCTTCCTCAGTCTTTTGATGTGTCCCTCCATGACGGAGGAGACCATCCACTTGCCTCCCACTCCGAACATGGCTGGAGAAGGTTGAGGTGGGGTGTGCGGACTTGGGCGCTGGAGCTCGAGTGCGCGGAAATGGATAGGCAAAGGAGGAAGAAGGCGTGGATGAAAAGGTGGATCCTTATCCCCTTATATGGGCGGACGCGACTATGCACCCCCACCAGCCTGGTAAAACTCGCTTATCTCCCTAGCGTCGTAATCAATGGCGTGATTGGGTTACCCACACCCGTATTGATGAGAATCTCGGAATAAGGGGACACGATCTCTGCTTTAACAAGATGTGCCAAGGAAACCGCCTCGCTAAATGCGCTGAGGTGGGACAGTAAAATGATTCGAATAAAGACTTGGCCGTGGTGTGATGTCACGCTACGGAATACGTCAGCAGATTAGATTTGTGTAAATATTATTCTCTCTATGGCAATATGTGGAAACTTATTTTTGCAGAGCCAGACACTACCTTTGTGTTCAAAATCTTCTATGAAGTATTTGGAGGAGGAACCCGCCTTGCAATGCCGAAGACAATCTGCGCGCCGGACTCGTCGTCATTGAAGCCTGGTTCAGGGGCTACTGAGGGAGTCCTGGATTAGGGGGTGTCCGGATAGCCGGACTATACCTTCGGCCGGACTCCTAGACTATGAAGATACAAGACTGAAGACTTCATCCCGTGTCCGGAAGGGACTTTCCTTGGCGTGGAAGGCAAGCTTGGCGATACGGATATGTAGATCTCCTACCATTGTAACCGATTCTGTGTAACCCTAGCCCTCTTCGGTGTCTATATAAACCGGAGCGTTTTAGTCCATAGGATGAACAACAATCATACCATAGGCTAGCTTCTAGGGTTTAGCCTCCTTGATCTCGTGGTAGATCTACTCTTGTACTACCCATATCATCAATATTAATCAAGCAGGACGTAGGGTTTTACCTCCATCAAGAGGGCCCGAACCTGGGTAAAACATCGTGTCCCCTGCCTCCTATTACCATCCGGCCTAGACGCACAGTTCGGGACCCCCTACCCAAGATCCGCCGGTTTTGACACCGATAGTCGGCCTCATCTTCCGACTCTTCACCGAATAGCGCCCATAACCTACTACCACCAGATGCCACCATCGCGCCCGACCCCGCGACTGGATAGGCCCGCACCGAGGAGCAGCCAGCATCGCGTCAGACCAACGACCAACCCTCACTTGCCGGCGCCGAAGGCGACCGTGGCGAGTCGCCAGGGCCGTCACCAACAGGAGCGCCTAAAGGGACACTCATTTCCATAACGATGAACATAACCCATCTGACGCAGACACCGGCCCACCGAGGCCAACCCTAGCCTCCTGATGGGTAACGTAGTAATTTCAAAAATTTCCTACGCACACGCAAGATCATGGTGATGCATAGCAACGAGAGGGAAGAGTATCGTCCACGTACCCTCATAGACCGTAAGCGGAAACATTATGAGAACATTGTTGATGTTGTCGAACGTCTTCACGATCCGACCGATCCAAGTACCGAATGCACGACACCTCCGAGTTCAGCACACATTCAGCTCGATGACGTCCCACGAACTCCGATCCAGTAGAGCTTCACAGGAGAGTCCCGTCAGCACGACAGCGTGATGACGATGATTATGTTGCTACCGATGCAGGGCTTCATCTAAGCACCGCTACGATATGATCGAGGTGGATTATGGTGGAGGGGGCACCGCACATGACTAAGGGATCAATGATCAACTTGTTGTCCTAGGGTGCCCCCCTGCCCCCATATATAAAGGAGCAAAGGGGGAGGCCGACCGGCCCTGTAGGGCGCGCGAGGAGGAGTCCACCTCCTCCTAGTAGGAGTAGGACTCCCCTTTCCTACTCCTACTAGGAGGAGGAAAGGAAGGGGAAGGGGAGAAGGAAGGAGAGGGAGGAAAGGAGGAAAGGGGGCGGCCCCCTAGTCCAATTTGGTTTGGGCTAGGGGGGGCCTGCCTCCTCTCTTCGACCACTTGGCCCATGGGGCCCAATACTTCTTCCCCGTATTCCCGTAACTCTCCGGTACTCCGAAAAATACCCGAATCACTCGGAACCTTTCCGATGTCCGAATATAGTTGTCCAATATATGGATCTTTATGTCTCAACCATTTCGAGACTCCTCATCATGTTCCTGATCTCATCCGGGACTCATAACTACCTTTGGTACATAAAATCACATAAACTCATAATATCGATCGTCACCGAACTTTAAGTGCACGGACCCTATGGGTTCGAGAACTATGTAGACATGACCGAGACACGCCTCCGGTCAATAACCAATAGCGGAACCTAGATGCTCATATTAGTTCCTACATATTCTACGAAGATCATTATCGGTCAAAACGCATAACAACATACGTTATTCCCTTTGTCATCGGTATGTTACTTGCCCGAGATTCGATCGTCGGTATCTCAATACCTAGTTCAATATCGTTACCGGCAAGTCTCTTTACTCGTTCTGTAATGCATCATCCTGCAACTAACTTATTAGTCACATTGCTGGCAAGGCTTATATTGATGTGCATTACCGAGAGGGCCCAGAGATACCTCTCCGACAATCGGAGTGACAAATCCTAATCTTGATCTATGCCAACTCAACAAGTACCATCGAAGACACCTGTAGAGCATCTTTATAATCACTCAGTTACGTTGTGATGTTTGGTAGCACACAAAGTGTTTCTTTGGTACTCGGGAGTTGCATAATCTCATAGTCATAGGAACATGTATAAGTAATGAAGAATGCAATAGCAATATACTAAACGATCAAATGCTAAGCTAACGGAATGGGTCAAGTCAATCACATCATTCTCTAATGATGTGATCCCGTTAATCAAATGACAACTCATGTCTATGGCTAGGAAACTTAACCATCTTTGATTCAACGAGCTAGTCAAGTAGAGGCATACTAGTGACACTCTCTTTGTCTATGTATTCACACATGTACTAAGTTTCCGGTTAATACAATTCTAGCATGAATAATAAAAATTTATCATGATATAAGGAAATAAATAATAACTTTATTATTGCCTCTAGGGCATATATCCTTCAGTCTCCCACTTGCACTAGAGTCAATAATCTAGTTCACATCTTTATGTGATTAGTTCACATCTCCATATGACTAATACCCAAAAGGTTTACTAGAGTCAATAATCTAGTTCACATCGTTATGTGATTAACACCCAAAGAGTGATCATGTTTTGCTTGTGAGAGAAGTTTAGTCTACGGGTCTGCAACATTCAAATCCGTATGTATTTCACAAATTTCTATGTCTACAATGCTCTACACGGAGCTACTCTAGCTAATTGCTCCCACTTTCAATATGTATCCAGATCGAGACTTAGAGTCATCTAGATTGGAAAAAAACTTGCATCGATGTAACTCTTTATGACGAACTCTTTTATCACCTCCATAACTGAGAAATATTTCCTTAGTCCTCTAAGGATAAGTTTGACCATTGTCCGGTGATCTACTCCTAGATCACTATTGTACCCTCTTGCCAAACTTATGGTGAGGTACATAGCATGGCATACTTTATAGAACCTATGACTGAGGCATAGGGAATGACATTTCATTCTCTTTCTATTTCCTGTCGTGGTCGGGTTTTGAGTCTTTACTCAACTTCACACCTTGCAACACAGGCAAGAACTCCTTCTTTGACTGTTCCATTTTGAACTACTTCAAAATCTTGTCAAGGTATGCACTCATTGAAAATATATCAAGCGTCTTGATCTATCTCTATAGATCCTGATGCTCAATATGTAAGTAGCTTCACTGAGGTATTTCTTTGAAAAAACTCCTTTCAAACACTCCTTTATGCTTTCTAGAAAGTTCTACATTATTTCCGATCAACAATATGTCATTCACATATACTTATCAGAAATGTTGTAGTGCTCCCACTCACTTTCTTGTAAATACAGGCTTCACCGCAAGTCTGTATAAAACCATATGCTTTGATCACTTTATCAAAGCATATATTCCAACTCCAAGATGCTTGCACCAGTCCATAAATGGATCGCTGGTGCTTGCTCACTTTGTTAGCACATTTTAGGATTGACAAAACCTTCTGGTTGCATCATATACAACTCTTTTTTAAGAAAGCCATGAAGGAATACAGTTTTGACATCCATTTGCCAGATTTCATAAAATGCGGCAACTGCTAACATGATTCGGACAGACTTTTAAGCATCGATACGAGTGAGAAAATCTCATCGTAGTCAACACCTTGAACTTGTCGAAAACATTTTGTGACAATTCGAGCTTTGTAGATAGTAACACTATATAAGCATCCGTCTTCCTCTTGAAGATCCATTTATTCTTAATGACTCACCGATCATCGGGCAGGTCAGTCAAAGTCCATACTTTGTTCTCATACATGGATCCCATCTCAGATTTCATGGCCTCAAGCCATTTCGCGGAATCTGGGCTCATCATCGCTTCCTCATAGTTCGTAGGTTCGTCATGGTCAAGTAACATGACATCCAGAACAGGATTACCGTACCACTCTGGTGCAGATCTCACTCTGGTTGACCTACGAGGTTTGGTAGTAACTTGATCTGAAGTTTCATGATCATCATCATTAGCTTCCTCACTAATTAGTGTAGGTGTCACAGGAACCGGTTTCTGTGATGAACTACTCTCCAATAAAGGAGCAGATATAGTTACCTCATCAAGTTCTACTTTCCTCCCACTCACTTCTTTCAAGAGAAATTCCTTCTCTAGAAAGGATCCATTCTTAGCAACAAATGTCTTGCCTTTGGATCTGTGATAGAAGGTGTACCCAACAATCTCCTTTGGGTATCCTATGAAGACTCATTTCTCCGATTTGGGTTTGAGCTTATCAGGATGAAACTTTTTCACATAAGCATCGCAACCCCAAACTTTAAGAAACAACAACTTCGGTTTCTTGCCAAACCACAGTTCATATGGCGTCGTCTCAACGGATTTAGATGGTGCCCTATTTAACGTGAATGCAGCTGTCTCTAATGCATAACCCCAAAACAATTGTGGTAAATCGGTAAGAGACATCATAGATTGCACCATATCTAATAAAGTATGGTTACGATGTTCGGACACACCATTACGCTATGGTGTTCTAGGTGGCATGAGTTGCGAAACTATTCCGCACTATTTCAAATGAAGACCAAACTCGTAACTCAAATATTCTCCTCCACGACAGATAGTAGAAACTTTATTTTCTTGTTACGATGATTTTCCACTTCACTCTGAAATTATTAGAACTTTTCAAATGTTTCAGATTTATGTCTCATCAAGAAGATATACTCATATGTTACTCAAATCATCTGTGAAGGTCAGAAAATAACGATACCTACCGCAAGCCTCAACACATCGGACTGCATACATCAGTATGTATTATTTCCAACAAGTCTGTTGCTCACTCCATTGTTCCGGAGAATGGAGTCTTAGTCATCTTGCCCATGAGGCATGGTTTGCAAGCATCAACAAATTCATAATCAAGTGATTCCAAAATCCCATCAGCATGGATTTTCTTCATGCGCTTTACACCAATATGACCTAAACGGTAGTGCCACAAATAAGTTGCACTATCATTATTAACTTTTCATATTTTGGCTTCAATATTATGAATATGTGTATCACTATGATCGAGATTCAATAAACCATTCACCTTGGGTGTATGACCATTGAAGGTTTTATTCATGTAAACAGAACAACAATTATTCTCTGACTTTAAATGAATAAATGTATTGCAATAAACATGATCAAATCATATTCATGCTTAACGCAAACACCAAATAACATTTATTTAGGTTCAACACTAATCCCGAAAGTATAGGGAGTGTGCGATGATGATCATATAAATCTTGGAACCACTTCCAACACACATCATCACTTCACCCTTAACTAGTCTCTATTCATTGTGCAACTCCCGTTTCGAGTTACTAATCTCCACAACTGAACTAGTATCAAATACTGAGGGGTTGCTATAAACACTAGTAAAGTACACATTAATAACATGTATATCTAATATACCTTTGTTAACATTGCCATCCTTCTTATCCGCCAAATACTTGGGGCAGTTCTGCTTCCAGTGACCAGTCCCTTTGCAGTAGAAGCACTTAGTCTCAGGTTTAGGTCTAGACTTGGGCTTCTTCACTTGAGAAGCAACTTGCTTGCTGTTCTTCTTGAAGTTCCCCTTCTTTCCTTTGCCCTTTTCTTGGAACTAGTGATCTTGTCAACCATCAACAGTTGATGCTTTTCTTGATTTCTACCTTCGTCGATTTCAGCATCACAAAGAGCTTGGGAATCGTTTCCGTTATCCCTTGCATATTATAGTTCATCACAAAGTTCTAGTAACTTGGTGATAGTGACTAGAGAACTTTGTCAATTGCTATCTTATCTGGAAGATTAACTCCCACTTGATTTAAGCAATTGCAGTACCCAGACAATCTGAGCACGTGCTCACTGGTTGAGCTATTCTCCTCCATCTTTGTAGGCAAAGTACTGTTAGAGGTCTCCTACCTCTCGACACGGGCATGAGTATGAAATACCAATTTCAACTTTTAGAACATATTATATGTTCCGTGACATTTCAAAACATTTTTGAAGTCCCGGTTCTAAGCCGTAAAGCATGGTGCACTAAACTATCACGTAGTCATCATACTAAGCTTTGCCAAACGTTCATAATGTCTCTGTCTGCTCTTGCAATAGGCCTGTCACCTAGCGGTGCATCAAGGACATAATTCTTCTGTGCAGCAATGAGGATAATCCTCGGATCATGGACCTAGTCCGCATCATTGCTACTATCATCTTTCAACTTAGTTTTTCTCTAGGAACATATCAAAACAAAACGGGGAAGCTATACGTGAGCAATTGATCTACAACATAGATATGCAAATACTTTCAGGTAATAAGTTTATGATAAATTAAAGTTCAATTAATCATATTACTTAAGAACTCCCACTTAGATAGATATCCCTCTAATCATCTAAGTGATCACGTGATCCAGATCAACTAAACCATAACCGATCATCACATGAAATGGAGTAGTTTTCAATGGTGAACATCACTATGTTGATCATATCTACTATATGATTCACACTCGACCTTTCGGTCTCAGTGTTCCGAAGCCTTATCTGTATATGCTAGGCTCTTCAAGTTTAACCTGAGTATTCTGCGTGTGCAAAATTGGCTTGCACCCGTTGTATAAGAACGTTGAGCTTATCACACCCGATCATCACGTGGTATCTCGGCACGACGAACTTTTGCAATGGTGCATACTCAGGGAGAACACTTGTACCTTGAAATGTAGTGAGGGATCATCTTATAATGCTACCACCGAACTAAGAAAAATAAGATGCACGGAGGATAAACATCGCGTGCAATCAAAAAATATGTGACATGATATGGCCATGGTCATCTTGCACCTTTGATCTCCATCTCCAAAGTACTGTCATGATCTCCATTATTACCGGCATGACACCATGATCTCCATCATATTGATTTTTTATCAACGTGTCGTCACATGGTCGTCTCACCAGCTATTGCTTTTGCAACTATTGC
The DNA here is from genome assembly GCA_034509565.1 of Triticum monococcum. Taxonomy (NCBI): domain Eukaryota; kingdom Viridiplantae; phylum Streptophyta; class Magnoliopsida; order Poales; family Poaceae; genus Triticum; species Triticum monococcum. The sequence continues at coordinate 742,368,420 of CM067843.1, read as the reverse complement.
TACCGCATAGCGATAAAATAAAGCAATTATTTGGCGCTTGCATCTTACGCAATAAAGAGACAACCATAAGGCTTCTGCCAGTTGTCGATAACTTCAACAAAACATGATGTGGCCTACTCTGTAATTTGTTGTGTGCATTAATATAATGTGGCCTACTACTCAAAATATGAGAGCTCCAGAAGTGATGACACTTCGCAGATGATAGCTTCAACATATAGTAAAGAAGAACAAGTCGACCTGACCTGACAGATTCAAAATATACTAAGGGAGAACAACTCGACCTGACCAGTCGACCGCAAGAGAAGAATATCATCTTAAAGAAGAGCAGAAGAGCAAGCAGATTGAAGATATTACAAGTCTTTCAATACAATGTCGGTTGGCCACCCATGATGAACCAGAGCGCACAGAGAAATACTATTCTTTCCGGTCTCTCCATATGTGGCTCACATGCATTTCGAAACTAACGTAGGAACATTTAGCTAACAAATTAAACATCTCTCAGTTTTACTAATATCAGCAATAATATCATATATGAATTTGTACAACTAAGCTTGTTTAGCTCGATGGGTGGAGCAGTGCTATTACGACACGAACCACGTAGGCTGATTGTGGTCATCATAAAATGGGGAAAACATAAGCATTATGAGTACAGTATTGACCGTGGCAGTGGGATGGCAGATCTGAAGCTGCAAACCGCGCAAAGGGTAGTTAGCAACCGATGTTTTCTTTGAAATAACAACTAAGATTTGGTATGGACAAGAAAGTACAGTCAACAAGTGACAAAGAAATGCAATTGTGTTGTCTCTCTATATGTCGCGACATGCATTTGGAAACTCAAGTGGGACCTTTAGCTAACCAATTAAATGTGTCGGTTAACTAATATCAGTATCATATCACAATCATATTTGAACAACTAAGCTTTCGAATTCTGAGTGTTGCGTTGTTTAGGTTGAAGGGTGGAGTAATGCTAGTACGACAGAAAGCACCTACGCAGATCATAGTAGAGTAGATAAAAGGGGAAAACCCTAAGCATCAAGAGAAAATTCAGGAAAGTGGAACTAGCTGGACCAGTGGGTGGTGCACATGCTTTTCAAAACGAATATAGGAACATTAGGTGACCAATTAAACGTTCTCTGTTTTAGTGATATGAGCATCATATCAGATTCGTATTTCAACACGTAAGCTTTGGGTTGAGGTCTTGAGGAGCAGTGCTAGCACGACACGAAGCACCTACGATGATGGTAGTCAATATAAAGGGGGGAAACCATAAGCTTTACGAGTATAGTGCCCGTGCCATGGTGGATCTGAAGGTGCAAACCGGACAAAGCTACTTCGCAATGTTTGCTTTCAACTAGCCACTACGATTTGGTACGGACAAGAAAAGTACAGTAAACAAATTACGATCTATTTTTCGGGTGAGATCAATAACTTAAGCACATATGGAAGAGTACCACCTCTCTTGCGACGCCGTGTAGGCCTATGCTGATACATTAAGGGTGCTGTGGGTGCGATGGCTGTCGGCGGCGGGGAAGAAGACTTTAGACGGCAGACGGCCGGGTCGGGGGATATATCCTGTTGTCGTGGACGAGGCGGTCGTAGGAGCGGCAACGGCAAGGTGGACAACGGCGCCGATGAAGCGAGAGGAGGCGATGAAAGGATCCTGCTCCAGCACCGTGGATGAGAGAGGTCCATCTCTTGCAGTGGACGACGGGGTAGGGGTAGCGGCTCCAGCAAGGTGGAGGATGGGGTGGCGGACGGAGGAGGCGGGCTGCAGTGCGGCGGTTGTCGTGCCGCCGATGGTGTATGAATGGGGAAATGGAGGGGAGGGGGATCTCAAACTTTGGGACACGCTTCTCTGAAATGGGGGAAAGTTACGAACTTATCCCCTGTTTAAAATTTCGGACATCGCGTTGGTTGGGGATAGGACGGTAATCTCGCATCTCCCAAATATTTGCCGGTAACTATTTTGGGCGAGGAGAGGGTGTTTTGCCGCCCACGGTTGGCGCCCATGGTGTATGAACGGGGCTGACAGGTAGGGCGGTTGTGTCACGTCTGATGGAAGTTACACATCTGCCCCTATTTAAAATATTAGCCTACATTGATTTTGGATGAGGAGAGTTTGTTTTGCCGCCCACCGTGTATGAATGGGGAAATGGAGGAAGAGACACATGTCTTTCGGACGAGCTTGAATCAAATGTGTTTTGCCGCCCACGTTTGGCGCCCACCATGTCTGAATGGGCTCAGAGGCCGTCGTGTCACGTCTGATTGAAGTTACTAGTCTACCCCTATCGACAGCAGTGTAAATCCGGTCGATAATGATGTTAAGTGTCAGGGGTAGACAGTAATTTCCATCTCGCAAACACTTGCTTCGGGCAGCCCAAATTATAGTGGGTGTTTAGCCGCTTCGTTCAAAACTTGGGAGAATTAGCATTCATGTTTGCCGTGGGACCTGGCAAACTAAATTCAAATACAATTTGTATTCGATTACGAATATCCACAGATAATTATACATTTTGTTATTTATTTCTTCAAAACCACAACAAAGATTTATTCCGCCTTTATATATGATTATGATTTAGAAATGACGTGATCTTCAAATTCAGTAGGTTGGATACACTCTGAGTCAAACAGTTATTTCATCCAATACAATATGCTCACACGAAAAACAGTTCACCTTATGTCAATCATACAAGTACTGAGGATTACCTCACCTCAAAAATTCGGATCATTACAACACATGGACAACATAGGGGGTCTTGCAACATAATCCATTCAGAGACATGACACAACATGCAAGTACAATAATCTAATGACAATTTCAACTGGTATCTAAAGAAGAACCGGGATTACCTTGGGCTTCAGATAGCAGAAACAGCAGGACCTCCTCCGTCTTCAAATGCAACATTCTTACTTCCTCCAATTCTTGGGTTGCTTGCATAATGTGTGCCACTAATTTCGTAATTTCCAGCCTCAAGATAAAGATTACCTCATTCATGGCAGCCACACCATCTCTTTCTTCCTCTAGTAGAGCATCAAGCACTATAATATTTGTGCTCAGACTGCTCTTCGGCGGTGTTGCCTCTGAACTGCTACCATCTAGTAACATGTGTAGGATTTCGGGTTCCGGCAGACCCTTAAGGTTTGAACACTAGGGTGCGCGCAGAAATCACGTCCTCAACCTCCCCGTCTCACAAAGATCTAAACTACTAAAGGAATCACACAAGAGACACAAGATTTATACTGGTTCGGGCCACCATTGTGGTGTAACACCCTACTCTAGTGTGTGGTGGATGGATTGCCTCTTGGGGCTGGTGATGATGAACAATACAGGGAAGAACAGCCTCACGAGGGTCTGTTCTTGGCTGGGGTGATGAACTGCTGGGAGGAGTTCGGTCACCTCTCTCTCTCTCTCTCTCTCTCTTTCTCTACTCTGTGTGCCTTCTCATCAAAACCGGGCCATTTTCTCGAACCAACCGAACCCCCTTGCTATGTGGGTGGCTAGTCCTATTTATAGGGTCCTTGGTCCTCTTCCCAAATATCGAGCGGGAAGGGAGCCAACAATGGCGGGATAATTTGAAGGGGGACAGCAAGTACATCTATCCTGACTAAAGGTGGTCTTCGCCTGCGAAAGACTCTGCGGTGACGCCGTGCTGGGCTCCATGGTGACCTCCGTCTTGTAGTCCGCTTGGTCCTGGTCTTGTTGCACCGAAACGGCAACCTTTGCCTGATGCCTCGGTACTCCGCGGCTGCGCTTGCCCCCTTTGCACCAAAGAGGAAAGAAGGACACTGCGTGCGCTGGCGCCCGCTTGACGCCCTCGATCGTCATGGCTTGCGTCACTGGCACCTCGCGAGGCACCCCGCCTTGATATCTCCGTCTCCTCGCGAGCCAGCCTGAGGAGGCTGCGCCTGAGGATGCGCCGTGTCGTCTGCCTTGCGAGGCTTGGCCCCTCGTGAGGGTCTTGAGCCTTGTGCTTGATGAAGATGGGCCATGTTGGGCCCCCAGTCGAGCCACGCCGCAGGCCGCAGGCAGGCAAGTCTGGGGACCCCCGTTCCCAGAACGCCGACAGTAGCCCCCGAGCCCAAGGCACGCACGGACTTGGCCGTGCCGAGAGGCGAAAGGGCAAGGGTGAAGCGCCGCGGGCCCTAACAGCCTGCGGCCTTGGGCGTCGTGTGGCGGTTGATTGGACGTGGGCGACTCCACTTCCCCACGACGCCTTGGTGACCGCGCGAGGTGGACAAGTCACTGCATGCAAATCGTGTCATGATTACCTGTGATCGTGGAGGCCGGCGGTTGGCCTTCGCCGGCTATAAGTACGGCACCGCGCGTGCCCTACCAATCCATCTCTTCTTGCTCCCCCATTCGCCTCAGTTCTCGCTCCGTCTTGGTGTGATGGCTCCATCGAGGAGGTACTCGGCTGCAGAGAAGGGGAAGGCCCTCCAGGTTGGTCCTGCCTCTCCCCCGCCCAAGCGCGGTCGCGGGCGCCCTCGGAAGCATCCGGTGGCTGCCCCGGCCGCGCTTGGTGGCCATGGGGGCGGCTCCCAGCGCGGCGGCGGGCGAGCCGCTGTAGCCGAAGGACGCGCCTGGGTCGCGCGTTCTCCCAGGCCACGCTTCCGCGCTATGCAGGCGCTGCCGGAGTTCATCATCTGGTCGGCGGAGCCGACTCGCGCCCAGCTCCCGCTCCCTCGCTTCCTCCTTGGTGAACTCCCGGCCGGCGCTCCTGGTGGCCTCTGGCTCCAGGCAGAGGGCTGCTGCAGCAGATCCTCGTGGGTCGCGCTGGAGGTCTCCGCCAGCGGGGGCTTGGCCTTCACTCGTGGCTGGCAGGCGTTCGCCTGTGCTCGTGGCCTGGAGCGTCGGTGCACTCTGCACTTCAGGTTCGATGGCGACGCCACCCTCTATGTGAGGGTGGTTGGGGAAGATGGTCACCGCGCGGGGTGTTGCCCTGAGGATGACGACCGCGTCCACGGGCCCCGCTCCGATGGCGATGGCGGAGATAGCGCCCGCGCGGATGGCGGGGTCCGCGACTCCCCAAGCTTCGTCAGCTCCTCCTCAAGCGACTCCTCCAGCGGTGGCAGCAGTCCTCCCCCGCGCCGTCGAGCTTGCTTGGGAGGTGGCGGTTCATCCGCCCACCGTCGTGCCCCGGTGAAGCGTGAGAGGGAGTCCGCCTGAGGCCCTGAGGCAGCCCGTGTCGCCTCCGCGGGCCGATGTGAGGGGGGGGCGCCGGGCTCGTCTTTTTCCTTTCTCTTTTGTTACCTGTGTAAGACAGAACAGCTGCATGGAGCCCCCTTGGGGCGTGTTGGGACACATTGCTGTTTTGGCTATTACCTTGATTGCGAGGGGCACGGACTAGGATGGGTGCTCCTGTAATGTGCCAGGGTCGTGAGAACCTTCCTGCGGCTAGGGCAGAAACCCTCGCGAGGACGTTTGAGCACTATCCCTCGCGAGGTTGTTTACGAGAGAAACCAAAGCGAGGGGCGAAAATCGACGAACCACAAATCAGCAACAGTGACAACTTCAATAAGACTCCAAATGCAAACAAACACGTCAACTGCGGAAAGCAAATGAAAAAGCCGCGTCCAGCACCTAGTCTAGTCTTCGACGTCTTCTCACCAGCGCAGAGCTAAGTGCTGCCACTGGGCGTGGGAGGGAGCCCCAGGGCCTGAGGCCGGCGCTCCTGAGACTCTGGGGCGTGTACAGCCCCACTCATTATTACGTGAGAGTGTCACGGGGCGGCGAGCTTCACAGGCATTGGCCTTGCTTCACAGGCTCCGGGCCTTTTTCCAAAAAGAGATGGTCTTCACAGGCTCTGGGCCTTTTTCCAAAATGAGATGATCTTCACAGGCACTCGCCTTGCTTCACAGGCTCCGGGCCTTTTTCCAAAGCGATGATCTTCACAGGCACTCGCCTTGCTTCACAGGCTCTGGGCCTTTCCAAAACGCGATAGCTTCACAGGCACTCGCCTTGCTTCACAGGCTCTGGGCCTTTCCAAAACGTGATAGCTTCATAGGCACTCGCCTTGCTTCACAGGCTCTGGGCCTTTCCAAAACGCGATAGCTTCACAGGCACTCGCCTTGCTTCACAGGCTCTGGGCCTTTCCAAAACGCGATAGCTTCACAGGCACTCGCCTTGCTTCACGGGCTCTGGGCCTTTTCAGGGGTAGAACCTCCGGAGGTGCTGGATGTTCCACGCATTCTGGATTGGCACTCCCTCCTGAGTCTCCAAGCGTGCGGAGCCGGGCCTGGAAACATGAACAACCTTGAACGGGCCCTCCCACATGGGAGAGAGCTTGTGCAACCCCTCCCTGGAGAGAACCCGCCTGAGCACGAGGTCTCCTACCTCGAGAGTCCTGGGGTGAATGTTACGGCAGTGATATCGCCGCAGCGCCTGCTGATACCTCGCCGCTCGCCGCGCGGCCTCCCGGTGACGTTCCTCCCCCAGCACGAGGTCCATCCCCCGCATGGCGTCCTGCTGCGCCTCGTCGAACGCCAGGACCCGCGCGGAGTGACATCTGACCTCATGAGGGAGGACTGCTTCCGCTCCGTAGACCAGGAAGAATGGGGTCTCCCCAGTCGGTTTGGTCACGGTGGTGCGGATGGACCACAGCACGGACTGCAGCTCATCGTACCATCCTCTGCCGCAGGCCTCCAGCTTCTTCTTGAACGTCCTGGTCTTGAGGCCCCTCAGGACCTCTGCATTGGCTCGCTCGGCCTGGCCGTTGCTTCGGGGGTGCGCCACTGAAGCGTAGCATATCTGCGTTCCAAGGTTAGCACAGTATGTTTTGAAGAGGTTACTGGTGAACTGCGAACCGTTGTCTGTGATGATGCGGTTCGGCACCCCGAACCGGCTCACGATGCCCCTGATGAACTTGACCGTGGAGCCCGCGGGGATGGTGCGAACAGCCTCCACTTCAGCCCACTTGGTGAATGTCCACGGCGACGTAGAGGTAGCGGTAGCCCCCTGGCGCCCGAGGAAACGGGCCCAGGATGTCCAGCCCCCAGACTGCGAATGGCCACGAAAGGGGTATAGTCTGCAGGCCTCTTGCCGGCTGATGAATTTGCTTGGCGTGGAACTGACAGGCCTCACAAGCTTTCACCAGTTCGACGGCGTCATTGAGTGCGGTGGGCCAATAAAACCCACTGCGGAACGCCTTGCCGACGAGGGTTCGTGACGATGAATGATGTCCACAGTCTCCACCGTGTATGTCTTCCAGCAGTTCCTTTCCTTGCTCCCTGGAGATGCAGCGCAGGGATACATCGTTTGGTCGCTTCCAGTAGAGCTCTCCATCCTTGATGCAGTACGCCGTGGCCTGCCGTGCCACACGCTCCGCTTCCTCCTCCTTCTCCGGCAAGGTCCCTTGTGTTAGGTAGCTCCGGAGCTCCATGATCCAGCACCCCTCCTGAGGTTCCATCATCAGGAGCAGGCGTGCTCCTGAGGCCGGGCCACAGACCGGGGCTCCTGAGGCAGGTGGCTGGGGGAGCTCCTCCCGAGGCTGAGCCGTGTTTGACAACGACGGCAAGGCTGAGGGCTTGAAGAGCCGCTCCTCGAACACACCAGGCTCCTGAGGTAACCGCTTGGATGCCCGTTTGGCGATGTCGTCGGCCTCCTGATTGGTGCCATGGGGCACATGCTGCAACTCCAACCCCCAGAACTGCTTCTCCATCCGGCGGACCTCCGCAAGGTAGGCTTCCATGTGGTCATCTTTCGGCTCGTATACCTTCTTGGAGAAATTAACAAGGAGCTGCGAATCGCCCTTAATGGCGAGGCGTTTCACCCCCAGGGCTGCCGCGGCCTTCAAGCCCGCTATCAAACCTTCATACTCCGCTATGTTGTTGGAGACCTTTTCACCTTGCTGGAAACAGAGCTGTACAGCGTAGTAGAGCTTGTCCTGAGTGGGCGATATAAGCACCGCCCCAGCCCCAGCACCATGTCTGGAGAACGCCCCGTCGAAGTGCATGACCCAGCCTTCTGGCGCCTCACTCCCCGGGGAGAGGGACCGATCCTCGCCGGCCTTGAGGCCTGGTGCCTCTGTCCATTCTGCCACAAAATCCGCCGATGCTGCTCCTTTGATGACCCTGGTCGTGCTGAACTCGAGCTGAAACGCCTACAGCTCTATGTTCCACTCGGCGACCCTTCCGGCTGAGTTAGGGCTCCTGAGCACTCTCTCTAGGGGGTATGACAAGACGACTTTGATGGGATGAGCCTGGAAGTAGTGACGCAGCTTGCGCGAGGCTACCAGTAGCGCGAGGAGGAGCTTCTGAGGCATTGGGTATCGGGTCCTCGCGTCCCATAGCACCGTGCTAACAAAGTAAACTGGGTGCTCGACAAGGCTGGGAGCATCTGGGTTTGCTGCGCCCTCGGGAGGTAAGGGCGCCTCACGGGGCGTCGTGGCCTTGGGAGGTGGACCATCTGGTCGGGCGGCCTCTCCTGCCCCCGGTGCATTCCTCGGCAGCTGACCCTCCTCAGCTGCGGTTGCGGCTTCTGCAGGCTTTCCTTGTTCCTGTTTCGTCCTGCCTCGGGCTGCCGCTGCGGCCTTGACTTGGCGCTCCTCCCTAACCGCCACCAGGGCTGCGCTGGCGGAGTAGGGTGTGGCGGCGAGGTACAGCAGCAGGGGCTCTTGAGGGCGCGGAGCCACCATGACTGGGGGACTGGTCAGGTATCTCTTGAGATCTTGAAACGCCTTATCTGCCTCTTCAGTCCATTCGAAGGGCCCCTTTCTCTTCATCAGCTGGAAGAAAGGCAGCATTCGCTCCCCCAGTTTGGAGATGAAGCGCCCTAGCGCGGTCACGCGCCTAGTGAGCTTCTGCATTTCTCTGAGGGTCTTTGGTGGACTCATGTCTTCGACCGCCTTGACCTTCTTGGGGTTGGCCTCGATGCCGCGATGGGACACGAGGAATCCCAAGAGCTTGCCCGAGGGGACGCCGAACACACATTTCTCCGGGTTGAGCCGCAGGTTTACTACATCGAGGCTCGCGAAGGTCTCCTCCAGGTCTTGTATCAGGGTCTTGGCCTCCCGAGATTTTACTACAATGTCATCAACGTAGGCTTCGACATTCTTTCCGAGCTGCTGGCCCAAGGTGATGTGCATCAGTCGCTGAAAGGTTGCCCCTGCGTTATGCAGCCCGAACGGCATGCATGTATAGCAGTATACCCCGCATGGGGTCAAGAAGGCGGTCTTCTCAACGTCTTCCACTGCCATTGTCGGGTGGTAGGATCGACATATGCCAACGGGTGGCTTATCATTGCGGGGGCCAATAGAACGTCGCCGGTGCCTGGAAACGGGATGAGGCGTAGACATGCACGCCGGCGAATCTTACCCGGCTTCAGGGCTCTCCGGGGAGATAACACCCCTACTGCTGCTCTGCGGGGTCTCCGCATGATTACTAAGTTCACAGGTGGTTACAATGCTCCTTGAGCTGTTTGGGGTGGAAGGAGGAAGAAGGGCCTAGCTCAGCTTGCTTCTTCTCCTTGTATGTGTCTATGTCTAGAAAGAGAGTCCAACCCTTTGCATGGGTGCACCGGGGGGTTTATATAGGCCTACCCCCCGGGGGTACAATGGTAATCCGACTGGGCGCGGGGCCTAGCTGTCTGTGACTATGCTCGCCGGCTTCTCCGCCGGCTTCTGGGGCCCGCCGGCTGGTGGGTCCCGCCGACTGCCGGCTCCTGGGTCGACAGGCCGGCCCCACCGGCCAGGGCCTTGTCGGCGGACGGTTACTGTTGCTCCGTGTTTGTTGGCGCAGGCTTGGTCAGGGTAAGCGTGGCTACAGTAACGCCGCCCTGGCAGGCGATTACTGTAGCCCCGCCGCACCTTGTCTCCTTAATGGGCGTCTCCTTCGAGGAAGGCGGCAGGCCGGCTACGCGAAGCCGGCCTTCTGTCTCGTCGGCTTGAGAGGGGGTGTGGCCGCCTTCGGCATCTCTCTGCCCGAAGGGGCCCACCGCCTCGGTGGCCACGCTGGCGGCCCGTCGTGGAAGGCGTCAGAGCCACCGTGGCTACAGTGTCGCGCCGGGCGGGCCGCGGCTGCCCGCACGACGCGCTGTACCAGGCGTGCTCCGGGTTTTGGGGGTGGCAGGCCCCACTGTAGCCACGCCCCGCTTCATCATCACAGGGTGGACGCATACATTGCGGGTACGGCGTTGACTGCTTTATCGGAGCCGGCCCAGTGGCAGCCGGCCATGCCATAGCCGGCCCTCCACAGTTTTCTTCATGGGGTAAAAAGGGCGGGCCGCCCCCCAAGCCGGCAAAGATGGCAGTCGGCTAGGGGGGAGGCGGCCCAGGTCTTGAGTCTCCTTATGAGCCGGATGGGCTCATAATTTTTTCTGAGGGGCCAGGGGAAGCCGGCTGGGCTACCCATGGCTATTTACCCCGACAGTAGTCCCCGAAGGCGGGCGAGCTTCACGGCGGACGGAAGGACGGGAAGCTTGGCCGGCTTCACACCGTGAGGGGCCGACTGCGTCGTTTCAGCCGACTTCAGAGCGCTTTTCTTTATTAGGGCGACCGTGGTTGACCCGCGGACCGGCCGCGGGCCCCACGACGAGCCACGTGGCGGGGAAGTCCTGTCATCGCACGCGCGCGACGAGACACCGCCGCAGGCCCGGGCCCGCCACTCCCTGGCCTCGGCCCGGGCGTAGATCTTCTGTGGCCCGAGGGGGCTGCTCGCCTCCCCGCGGCCGTTACCTCGCGTCATCAAGGCGCGTAATTAACGCGGGCGTGGGGGAGATGGGCACGATCGATCCCCACGATCCCCCACGCCGCGCCTCCTCGTCTCTGGCGCACGCGCCTACAAGTAGGGGGGAGGGGGAGAGGCACGGGCATGTTCGCTCCCCCGCTCCCCGTCCCTCCTGCTCTTCTTCTTCTTGCTCTTCTTCTTCTTCCTTGCGCCCGACGCAGTTTCGCGCCGTAGCCCACCCACGCCGCCATGTCGCTGGCTTTGTCGAGCTCGTGGGACGGGTCCAATGTCCACGACGAGCACATCGATTTCCTCCGCCAGACCCGGCGTCTGCCCGCCGCCGACCTCATGCAGGTGCGCCTGGCGCCCGCGAAGGAGGTCTCGCCGGTGCCGGAGGAAGGCGAGCGCGTCGTCTTCCGCACGCACTTCCTCCGAGGCTTCGGCTTCCCGGCGAGCAGCTTCATGTGTTCCTTTCTCGAGTTCTACAACCTCCAACCGCACCACGTCACGCCCAACGCAGTGCTGCAACTCTCGGCCTTCGTCACGCTCTGTGAAGGGTACTTGGGGGTGCTGCCGACGCTGGAGCTCTGGGCGGAACTATTCCAGAACAAGCTCGGCACCGTCGCCGCCGGCGTGCCGGCTCCCTGCGGCGCCTTCATCGCGATGAAGAGGGCAAGCGACGACAACCCCTTCCCCCACATTCCTCTGATCCAGTCTGTCAAGCTATGGCAGAAGTCTTACTTCTACGTCAAGAACGTCGCCCGGCACGGCGACTACGTCAACCTGCCGGCTTACGTAGCCGGCCCGCCGGCTGGGAGGTGGCGGACCTGGGGCTACCGGTCGAAATCCCTGTCTTCAGCGGGGAACGCTTCCATCTCCCGGCTTCGGGTGATGATCCAGTCGGAAGGTCTGCGCGCGTCCGACTTGGTAACCGCCTTCGTCGAGCGCCGGATCTTGCCTCTTCAAAGTCGGCCGCACATGATGTGCCAAATGAGTGGCCAGTTCGATCCTTGCCGGCTGAGCACATGGGAGATGCCCCATGCCGAGGTGGCTCTGATGGCGAACTATGTCGCCAACTTGAACCTCACCGACGAGTGGCAATTCGGCAAGGCGCCGTACTCCCGCGCCCAGCCTCCGCCTGTGGTAAGTTTTTCTTCTCGTCGTCTGCCGGTTTGGGTTAGCCGGCCTCTGACCAGGCGGCTATTTTTTCTTTTTTCTCTTCATCAGAATCCTCTCCTCCCGCCGCCAGCCGGGGCAGCCGGAGTCGACCGAGAGTACGCCCTAGACCGCACGGTGGATGACCCCGACGACCCGGATCTCTCCGCCATCGCCATGGAGGGCGCCGCCACGGGGGACGCCGTCGAGCCCGGCGGCACCGGGTTCTCGGCCAGTTTCGACGACTGGCCGGACGATTATGAAGCCGAAGAACTCCCGCGCCACCAGCCGGCAACCGACCACCGTGGCGCGAGCTCGTCTGCCGCGCCGACTGCCGGTGGTGGGAAGGGGAAGCGCCGGGCCACGCTCCCGCTCTTCGGAAGCCGGCCGAAGAGGCCGAAGGCCTCCGCCGCGGCCATGAAGCGCGAGGAGGCGGCGGCGAAGGCGGCCCGCTTTCGGAAGGCGGTGAAGAAGCCCCCCTCAGTGTCCGCGTAAGTCTAGTAGCCGCCTGTGTGCTTGTTATTCTGAAATTTTCTTTCCTTGAATGCTTTTCTGATTTCCTGGGCAGGGCGTCGCTCTCCCTCGAGCGAGGCCCAGCCGGCTCCGTGGTCGAGCCGAGCGCCGGTTCCTCAGGGTCCCGCTGAGTGGACCCCCGCGCCGAACTTGACGCAGCCACGGAGCGCAACGCTCGCGAGGCGCGCCGAGAGAGGGAGGCGGCCAAGCGGGAGGCGGCGGAGCGAGAGGCCGCCCAGACAGCGCCAGGGCGAGCGAGCGAGGTGGCCGAAACTCCGTCGGAGCGGGCGGCCGCGGAGACGGAGGCGGAAGGCGCGCGTAGCCAGCCTCCGCTACTCGCCATCCCCCTCCAGACCTTGGATCCGGATATTCCTCTGCCCACGGCGGAGGAGATTATCCCCGAGCAGCCGCTGGTGCAGAGGGACGAAGTCCTCGGGGCTTCTGTTGAGAGGACGTTGCCGGCAGCGCCAGCCGGGGCAGGCGAAGGCGGCCAATCATCGGCGGTGCCAGAGGAGCCGGCCCGGGCCGCGCCCGAGGCCGGAGCCGGCCTTGAGGTCGAGCTGGCGGTGGGCCGGCCCGTCGGAGGGAGCATGGCCCCGCCGGACACGCGCCGAGCCGCGGGGGCCGAGCGGACGGCCGACGCCTTGGAGGCGGCCAGCTCCGCCACGTCCGGGTGGACTCCCAGCGGAGGGAGTGGCGAGCTGAACGTCGCGGCTCAAGAAGTTCGGAGCCGGCTGCAGGCACAGGCCGGCCTCCTAAGGCAATTCACTCAGGAGTTTCTGTCGACGCGGTCTGCAATCCGGGTAAGTCTTCACTCCTTGACCGCTCTGGTCCTTTGAATTTTTTCTGTGGGGGCGCGCTAGCGCACCCACTGGGTGTAGTCCCCGAGATCCGGGCCGACTGCAGCGCAGTCGGGTCGGATCTTACTAGACGACTATGTTGACTGTTTTTTCTGATCTTCAGGATTATCACAATTCTCGCGCGGCCGCCTTCAACTCCCAGGCTCGGGAGCTAAGCCGGAGGACCGAAGACCTCGCCAGCAGCCGGCGTGAGTGTTTTGTCATTATTAATTTCTCGTGGGGGCGCGACAGCGCACCCACTGGGTGTAGTCCCCGAGATCCGGGCCGACTGCAGCGCAGTCGGGTCGGATCTTACTTGACGACTTTTCCTTTGCTGATTTTTCTCTTTATTTCTTGCTCGTGCAGAGGCCAACGCCGACCTGCGGAGGGAACTCGGCGTGGTGCAGGCCGCTCTTCGTGCCAAGGACGCCGAGTACGCTGACTTGGCTCAAGAGCGCGACCGCCTGGCGACGAAACTGGCCGACCAAGAGGAGAGCCACAAGGCGGCCCTGCAAAAGGTGCAGGACGGCGAGGCTACCCTGAGGGCGGAGTTCGAGGCTAGGGAGGCGAGCTGGGCCGAGACGCGCCGGGCGCTGGAAGAAGGCTTCGGCCGGGTCGAGGATCTCATTGATGGTAGGCTGTCTTTCTTGCTCTTCTTCCATTCGCCGGCTGCCTGTGGTTTTGTTTTGACTTTTGTTTGCTGTCTTGCGCAGAGTACTTCCCCGGCCAGTCCGTCCTTGCCGCCCAAGCCATCGAAGCCTACCGCGAGGAGCGCCGTCAGGCCGGGGTTGTGATTCCGCCGGATGCGAACCGGACGTTGTCGGAGCAGCTTATCACCGTCCAGGCGCGGCTGCAGCCGGCCCACCGGTTGCTCCGCCGGCTCCAACGCGCCGGGGCGACGATGCTGGCCGCGCTCTGGCCCGACCAGACAATTCCCCGGACCCCAAGCCGGACGGCCGACTGGCTCGAAATCGCAGTCGGCCGCTTCGAGGCCTGGAAGGCATCCGCGGCCCGTCTTGGAGCCGGGCGCGCGCTGGAGTTCGTCCGCACGTGGTAACCAGGGCTAAGCCTGGACCAGCTGCGGACGTGGCGGTCGGAAGCCAACGCCGAGCTGGAGGAGGTGCGGCCGGCGATCGCGCAACGCGCCTCGACGATCACCGAGTGTACCGACACCAGCGTCTTCGCGCCGGAGCTCAACGATGATGGCGCTGCCCAGCCGGAGGAATGGTTCGGGCTGAACCCGGCGGACGGCGAGGACTCGGCGGAAGAGATCGCCTCCAGCGACGAGGGCGAGGACGACGAGGAAGAGGACAGCGAAGACGCCGAGCCGACTGGTGGGGCGGCCGACCGTCCCCCAGCCGATCGTGCCTCTAGCAACGAGCCACGCGGGAGCGCGCCCTCTGCCGGAGACGACGATCAAGCCGAGGTTGGCCAGCCGGCCGCTCCTCCAGCCGGCGCGACTACTTCCGCCGCCTAACCCAGCTCGTCTGCGGCCCCGTCGGCTTGATCTGCCGTTCTTTTCGTCCCTGTCTTTCTTTTTGGACAAATTTAAGTTTCTGCAATTCCACCCACTGGGGGTGTATCGAACAATGCTGGATGTCGACCTCTCTGGAGGCTTTTTGTGTAATATATTAATATATGCATGTGTTGGCGTTCATCCGAGTGTACTTTTTGTCCTTAGGCTCTTTCCTTTGCCGCCTTCCCTCTTTGATTTGAAGTAGACTAAATGTAAGTACTTGAGTTTTCTTGGATTTGATTTTTCTTGGATTTGAAGTAGACTAAATGTAAGCCGGCCGGCCGGCTACTCTGGTAGTCGGTCGGCGTGAGGCAGTCAGCCGGCTTTTGTTATATATGCGAGCCTATTTGGTCCCTAGCCGTTTTTCATGTGGATACCCTTTCCGGCTAGTGGCTCTTGCCAGCCGGGCAGTCGGTTCTTCGAGCTGCGGTTTCGACAAGAGCCAAGCCTGGGTGTCGGCACATTACTTGTCTGACTGCGGGTAGGGCTCCTAATATAACTCTAGTCGGCCAGTCCCTGGGCCGACTCGTCGGACCCGGTACCGAACAAAATAAATGAAAAGGTAATATCATACGCATGATAACTTTCATTCATAAAACAACGGGTGGCAGTCCCCGAGTCTTTCTCGGGGAGCCTACTGTATCATACTAAATACAAAAGTGGGCATGACACATACTGCGCTTTTAACTGTAAAACTTCCGAAGGAGATTTGCGTTCCACGGTCGCTCCGACTCCTTGCCGGAGTCGTCTCTCTTGCGTGCCTTCGGCTTCTGCGCGTCGATGAGGTAGTAGGCGTCGTTGCTCAAGGCTCTGCTGATGATGAAGGGGCCTTCCCAAGGGACTGCGAGCTTGTGCTGGCCGGCTGTTCGCTAGATCAGCCGGAGCACAAGGTCGCCCTCCTGGAAGGATCTTGGGCGGACCCTCCGGCTATGGTAGCGGCGCAGACCCTGCTGGTAGATGGCGGATCGGCTGAGGGCTAACAGCCGGGCCTCTTCTAGCAGGTCGACGCTGTCTTCTCGTGCTTCTTTGGCTTCCGCTTCCGCGTACATGGTTACCCGAGGCGAGTCGAACTCGATGTCTGTTGGGATGACCGCTTCGGCACCATATACAAGGAAGAAGGGAGTGAAGCCGGTTGATCTGTTGGGAGTAGTGCGCAGACTCCATAGGACAGCCGGCAGCTCATCGAGCCAGCAGCCGGCTGAACGCTCCAGGGGTACGACCAGTCAAGGCTTGATGCCGGACAGAATGAGGCCATTTGCTCGCTCCACTTGGCCGTTTGACTGCGGGTGGGCGACTGACGCAAGGTCCAGCCGGATACCTTGCGCAGCGCAGAACCGTGCCAGGGCACCTTTGGCAAAGTTCGTGCCGTTGTCGGTGATGATGCTGTGCGGTACGCCGTACCGGGTTGTTATATCTGCAATGAAGGTCACTGCAGTCGGCCCATTCAGCTTCTTGATCGGCTTCGCCTTGATCCACTTGGTGAATTTGTCAACGGCGACGAGCAAATGTGTCATGCCGCCGCACGCCATCTTGAATGGGCCCACCATATCCAATCCCCAGACGGCAAAGGGCCAGGTGATGGGAATGGTCTTGAGTGCTGAAGCCGGCATGTGTTGCTGCGAGCTGAAAAGCTGGCAGCCTTTGCAGTGTTTGACTAGCTCTTTGGCGTCGTCCAAAGCAGTCGGCCAGAAGAAACCGTGGCGGAAGGCTTTGGCGACCAGTGATCTTGATGCGGCGTGGTGGCCGCATTCTCCTTGGTGTATATCCCTGAGGATCGCGATGCCTTTCTCCTGCTCGACGCATCGCTGCAAGACTCCGGTGGTGGTGCGCTTGACAAGCTCTCTGTTGACGATTGTGTATGCTCCAGCCCGGCGCTGAATTTGTCTTGCTTCGTTTTTGTCAGCCGGCAGGTCATGGTTCACCAGAAAGTTGCGGATGGCTTGGGCCCATGATGGGGCGGCGACCTCCTCAGCCACCAATGTGGCCAGAGCCACCAGGGTGGGCGGGTTGGGCAGTGCAGCGCTGGAGTCGGCCGCCGCTTCCTGTGCTGAAGAAGTCCCCGGGCCGGCTACTGCAGTCCCCGGGCCGGGTGCGGCAGTCCCCGAGCCGAATATTGAAGTCCCCGGGCCGGCTGCTTGATTCTTCGAGCCGGACCCGGCCCCCTCGGGGTTAGGTGGCACGAAAATGGAGTCGGATTCCGGAGATGGCTTGATTGAAGGCTTGAGGAGGCGCTGCAGGACGACGCCGGCTGGTATTGCTTGCCGCGTGGAATAGAATGTAGATGCTAGTTTACGGAAGCAAGTATCGATAATACGTTTGTATCTCCATACTTATATTTCTTCCCTTATAAAAAACTGAGTTGGTAATGATGGTACGTGTGCCATCTTGCAATATAGACCGTCCGATCTATATATGACGGATGGAAATTAAACTAAAAGATACCCGCACCCCTCTCCACATATGCAGACAAGGCCTTCCCTCATTCATGCTTATCTCCAACAAACCTCATTGTTGAGCAATTAAGAAAGGAAGCCTCTGGAACAAACTGGCCTAGTGGCCGCTGTCGGCGTCGTCAATCCTCATGCCTCCGCTCAGTCCAACCACCAACCACCACCACACCCCACTCCTCTTCACCTTATCTCATATTTCTCGAGATATCATTAGTTTTTACACATGGGATTACTCCCGCAAGGGTCAATCACAACAAGTGTTTTATAAAAGAAAAACTTACGTCCAGGATAAAAGAAAAACTTACGTAACATAGATTGTTCCGTACGTCCAAAAAAGGCATCTGACATGTTCAAGGTAGTTGTATACAAAAAAAACTTTGATCTGTTGTCTCCAGAAAGAAAAATGAAAAAGGCTAACAAAAGGGGAAAGAAATCAATGTGGAAAACTGTATCTCACGAAACGTGGGGATGTTGGAATCTCACATAATTATTCACAAATACAATCCCATAACTTACCCCTAAGATATCTCCACGAACTACTCCCTCGGTGACTCGACAACCAAAATCCCCATGCCCAACCTCTGATTGCCTTTTTGTTCCAGCGAACATGCCCCGGCGCCGGCTACCCGGACGAGGGAGTTCTCTACGTGGGTGATTTCCTATTGGTCTAGGCTGATGAGGCTCACATGATGGAGACTGAGAAGATGGGGGTGCGCTAGAAGCTGGAGGGAGAGTACCAACGTCCCTTCCGTCGTGGAACCAGGGCGTACTGCATGCATCCTGCTGAAGTCTGGTGAGAGAGAGGTTGTCAAGATGGTGAAGAAGTAGGGAACGTGAGCACCAGGTTGCTACAGATAGATCAGGGACCATGTGCAGAGGTGCACTATGATGAGGGATTATATCTGTGTGCAGGAAGATGGTCATCATTGGGAATCAAGATGCCAGGGAGATCGCTGAGGGAGAGGTTTAGTTCCAAGACAAGCTTGACAATGTCGTTGAGGGGAACACCTACCTACAACATGGCCCTACCCAGCAGGTATACGTACTGGAACCAGAAACACTAATTTAGTAGCTACGTGAAACAAATATACAACATGCAGCTACCAGTTTAATTAGTTTGTGTTCGACTCTGATTTTCTGCTTCTCGGTAGACGCAATAAAATTATGAATGCATTTGATATGATGCATCTAACTCAGATTTGTAATCTCAAGGATGATACGGTGTGGTGTGGATCAAGTTGTTTAATTTGCTTTCCTTTTAATTACTAATTTCCTCTTGCAGGATTATTCACATGTGGTCTGCTAAATAATAAAGAATATTTGTGGATCTATGGAGTTCTCGCTATTCCATAAAATAGAATAAAAAGGAATATATACCGGTAAATATCGACGAAAACATCTATTGTGTTGTATTTTCAACACACAGATTCTGTTGTTTCTTTCAATTTCAAAGAATGTGTCTACCTGAAAATATTGTCCAGCTTATGTGTGCGACATGCACGCCAACAGCAGAACTCCACAATAACTAACAAACTTATGCTAAGTTACAAGTTCAACCTTATTCGATTGGCAAAAAAAATTAGTTCTACATACTCACATTTAGGACCACAAAGTTGTAGGTAACATCTCCCTTTTTTGCGGGTACCCTTTTTTGCATGGATAAGGTAACACTACTCTGTCAATAAAATGGAAGTTAATCTAGATCTTTCAATTGACAAATTCTTTAGGATACCTCTGAAGTTGGGACTTATATACACTAATTCTCCAATAATTCCGTAGTTACATGGTTTGCTTAATTTTTGAACTCCCAATACTTTATTAAGTGGTTGATGAAAATATGAATTGTCATTTATATTAAATGATGGGTTGATCTTATGGTATTTTTGTGGTGGACTAGCATTACCTCTCGCATGTTCATCCCATATTGCCACTGGCTGCATACTGCTATAAGGTATTTTACATTTGAACTGATCAGTTTTAATATATTTGCACAAGAATGACCAGTACTAGAAAATCATTCTGCCCACTTGCTTATATGGGTGTGATTGTTATTGCAACTATCTTCTAATGTCACACATAATTTCATCTATTAGATGCATCTAAAACCAAATGATCCTCAACTTTCAGTTGTATCAATCTCATGATAATTTTTTGTTTCTGATTTATATTTTCTTATCTATAGCCGTTGGATAAGCTACTTTAAGAGTCCTAGGCTGTTGTCCCACATGTATCTCTTTAAGCCAAAAAAACTCGGCTGTTGTTCCATGTGCAACTCTTTTAGCAAATAAAGTAAAAAAAAATCCTTGCATTGCAGACTTCTTCCTCCGTCAATCCCGTCCACCGAGCAACAGAACCCTAGCGCTCCTCTTCCTCCTCCTCCTCAGCATATTTGCATCATCCATGCCATCCTAAACTTCTAAGCTCCATTGACGCTGGATTATGTGAAGAAAATCCATGACCCTCTCTCTTTCCCCACAAAAAAAACAAGATCCATCCAGCTTCTCCTAGATCACTTCCTCTCAAACCTTTGAATCTTGAAAGCTTCAAGTTCGTGCAGCACCTCCATGCATGGTTCATCCAAGCAGCAGCAGCAAGATGATCTTAACCTCACCGTCTTAAGGATGTGTTCTTGAGAAAGTTCGCAAGATGTTCTCCTTTTTACTAATATTTTTTTAGTTACATGTATAAAACTGATTGATAGAATCTCGGCGTTTGAAAGAAGAAATCATTTTGTTTTGAAGAGGCCAAGTTAGTATTTGTAGGACTGTATGAACCAATTGGTCATGGAATTTTTCCTTTCACTATGTCAGCGGCAAGGCTCTATCATCCACTACATCAACCCCATCAACATTATTGCATGCATATACGTGCAATGTTAACCATGAGTTTAGATGCTTCTACATGAGCAAATGAGTTCACACTGTTATTTTGGTGAGTAATTTTGTACTAAATTGTTTTGGTGTTTTTCCTGATAGATTACAAATCAAAATGCATCCGAGAAGAAAAAAGAAAGCCAACTTAGTAAAAAATGAGTAGGTGTACACTTTATTCTATTTCTTGCCTTTATATGAGAATTATTATAATTTTATATACCTATTTTGTTAACAAAGTGATCCTTCCTTGCAAATATATATTAGCCTGATGGTATATATTCTTCATTTACGAATTGGAATGTAAAACTAAAGAAATAAGCAATGGAGCATTAAAACTCTGCGTATTAATCAATGGTTTGGTTCAAATTCAGATAATGGTCACTATTTCAAATCTATTGAGATTTATTGTTCGTATTCCAAGTTTGATAAAAAAAACTTTGGTGCTGATATAAACTTCACTGTCTTTTCTATTTGAAACAAAGAATCATGTGATACTTATGAGGGAAAAATATTGAAATATATGACACCTTTTGTAATATTTTGATTTCAAATGTTTCTTTCCGCACTATATATTCGTACAACACCATAATGTTGAAACTATGTAAAAATCCCTAGCCCGTGCATATGCACGGGATGATGACTAGTTATTCTAATTATGATTCGTTGCAACGGACATGAACATTGCTAGTATTTCCAACCATGCATTTTTCCTAGTATTCCATAGTTTCGAGTTTTTCATCAGGATATTATTCACTCATGGTTGATATTTACTTTCAATCATGTACACATATGCACTATGTAACTAGCCTTGCTTATTGGCTTCCAAAGCTTAACTTTCACTCCTACTTACAATATGTAGAGTATTTAACAAAAAACTACCACTTTCAACCAGCCCTAGGAAGAATCTATTCTACAAAAAATAGCAAAAACATACCCAAAATGTCCTAATCCACGCCAAAAACTACCTAGTACTCCTACCGATTAGGTTCATTTAAACCCATTTATGATAGGGTTGGCCCACACGTCCGTGCTGACAAGGCAGCTTAAACCAACACATTTTGTTTGACCGTTGACACGAGGGACCCACATCTGACCTTCTATCCTGTTATTCCCCCTTAAATCATTATTTTTCCTGAACATTACATCAAACAGTATTGATGTGTGTTCGTTGGTGGCGCTGGTGATGAGCGAGTTGGCCGCCGCTCCACCGGACGGGCCGGCCGTCGCGCTGGCCTCCGCACGGGTTGGCAGGCTGGCCCGAGCGTGACTCACGAGCGAGCAAGCCGCCGCATTGGCCTTCGCTCGAGCCAGATGGCTGGCCTTAGCGCGGCGCGCACGAGCAAGCCGCCGTGCTGCCGTGCCAATCTAGCTAGCAAACCTTGCAGACAAGCAGCTGGACGAAGCTATCTTGGCTAGCTAGCGGCCGTGAGCGCCGGACGGAGCTGGCATCTGGGCTTCCGCAACATGGGCTCCGCACCGCCAGCGGTTTTGACCCGGCCTTCTGCCGGTGGCGGTAGCTGCGTCCCATGGCCGAAGATGACTAGGTGGACGGGCCGGAGGTAGGAGGTCACTCGAGGATTTTTGTTGGTAAGAGCATGTACAACGGTTGATAAGGTAGTCTTATCTTAAGTCTGCCACGTATGCAAGTGGTAGTAGTTTCTTGGCATTTTAGTGGTTTCTTGCATTATTAGAGCAAGTACAATAGAGCTGAGTCAGCGGGCTATAAGAAATAAACTAGTATATTTTTGCTTAGTTGGAGGAAAGAGAAGAGGAGAGAGAAGGTAAGCGGGCTCTTCGTGAAGAGCCAGCTCTAGCACATGCTCCTAGGAACTTTGTGAGAATGAGAAGTGGGCCATATAATAAAAAAAGTAGTACACTCTTTTGATCTATTATTGTACATGTTGGCTATAAGATGGGCTGTAGATGACATGGCACTGGCTTATAGCCAGCAGCAGATGATAGGGGTTTCTTGTAAGGAACAATGTATGTACTACTAGCGACAAAAGGCGATTCTAGGTTGCGTTGTACTCCAACGAGTACTACTAGTGGTCGCGGGAGTGTATACCTCGTTTTGTGGGTTCGATCCCGGTCGAACGCACGGCGGCCTTTTTTTAAATAGTACTACTACACTTTGCTGCGAGCCAATATTTTACATGGATAGTTTGAGTTTTGAAGTCAAACGGACGTGCGGCCCCACAATCTTGGTGCACTGGACAGCCTAGCCACGTGAACGGGTTTTTTTTCCTAGCATCCCGTGGCTCGCGTGCTCGCCCTAGCCGCACCTCGCTTGCACCTTCCTCATCAGCTAGTAGCATATTTAAACTAGCGCCTCCTAATTAAGTCCGAGGAGCCGGAAAAGTCTGGCGGGGCATTGGGAACTGTGCAATATGGCTCTGTACGTAAAGTGCTCTACTACTACTCTATAGCTTGTGGCGTTGCACACATGGACTTCACTCCATTATCGGCTCTACTATAAAAGAAATTCCTCATGACGTGTTTTTTAAACGGAGGCAAAATTTTTGCTTCATCTCATTCATAAAGAAGGAACTACTAACAAAGTTCGATAAGATCCATTACACCTCCACAAATGGAAGCGAAAAGTCTAGTCTCGCTGTATCAAATAACTCAAATGGTCTGCCCCCGCAGTAACCGTCACTACTACAGTACGAGTACGTACTCCTCCGTCACATAATGTAAGATGTTTTTAACACTAGTTGGCGTGTACAAAAAATGGCAAAAACATACCCAAAATTTCTTAATCCACGCCAAAAACTACTACCTAGTGCCAAAAATTTCTTACTAGTGCTATTATTTACAATATAATGCAATCCCATAACGTTCCATAATGCTAGTACTCTCTCTATCCAGGTGCATAAGGCACCTAAGAGAATTTAGGATTTTCAAGTATATTAGTCGCCCTTCATTAGTTAGCACTAATGACTCGTATGCCTACCCCAATGCACTTAGCGTTTTCAGCTTCACATTTATCTCCCTTCCATATGCAAACCAATCAGCCGCCTCTACCATTTACTTTTTCTTTGCATGCATGCAAGCTGGACCTAAAGAATTGTAACATCCCAAATTTTTAATTTGGAATATTATACACTAGATCATCATGCATATCATATTTTATTTTGCATTTTGGTTGGTCCTAGAAATTCTACACAACTCAATGACCCACGAAGAGAGTTGGGGATTTCGTTATTTTCATATTTGAGTTCTCTTAAATTTTGAGAATAGGATCATTTGATTTTATTTATTTTATCATCAATTATTTCTATTACAAAAATGTGAGAGAGGGAATAAAATGACTTTCCCAAAATAAAGAAATATTGAGGATTTAATAAAAAATCAAATAAGATTTTATTTCGGAGTTTTTCGGTGTTTTATTTGAATTTAGGAAATATGTGCGCTTTTCAAAATTGCATTTAGGGCCCAAATAAATGTTCACCTTGTGCGGCTTGATTTTAGAAGCCCATGAAAATTTATTTCGGAATTTTTGGAGTCCGTTTAGTATTTCTTTTTATTTTTTTCCGAGCGGAATAATAAAAAAAATGAACCGACTTCGGGTCGTACCCGAGCGGGACACCGCCCGGGGGCAGCCTTTAAATAGCGTCGCCCCGAGCCGCCCCAGCCCATCAGCCCCACCTCGATCCGCGGGCGCCGCCGGAGCCGCCGCCGCCGACGACGACGATCCCGCCGCCCAAGGTTCGTCGCGCCTTGTTTTCCGTGTCGAGAAAAAAATTCGGCGCTCGTCATTTTTCTTTTTCTTAGATTAAATCCGCGATTTTTCTGATCACGATTCCTGATCCGATTTTCATTTTAGTTTAACTTTTCGCTCGTTTATCGGAATCAGGCGATTTAAGCGCCTAGAGTTTCGTCTCAAAACCCTCTTTTCATTTAACCAACTTAAACAAGATTTTGCTACTGTAAAATTTGCCCTAGATCCAGATTACTAGAACGAAGTTGTTTTCTTTCGTCGTTTGATTTTCGTTGCTTCGTTCGATTTGATTCTTTTTGCCAACCGGAGTTCTTAAGTTGAACCTTCTGGTTAGATCTCTTATTTGAGTTTTACCTGTGCATTAGATGAGTACTTATTGTATGCTTGTTTGTTTGTCTGCGATAGAATACCCGGAGTGCGCCGCCTGTTACTTCGAATCGTTAGGTTTCGCGGATCATCAGCAAGGCAAGTAACACTTTGATCATACCTTTTGTACTACCCAGTTTTATTGCATTAGATTAATCCTCACACATTGCATGACTAGGATCTAATTAAATTGTGGGATGGGAAGTAGATGAGGTAGTACCTATTACCTGTTTATTTTCAAACCTTTGGGAGTTACTTCTACGTTTGCCATTATGCCATGCTATGCTAGTAGACGTGGATTGGGTGAGTGATATCCATGACAGATGTGAGTTTTGTTAATTAATGGTTTGTCTAAGGTGGCCACTTAAACACACATCTGGGTGGATTGAGGCACCTCGGTATTCCAGGACTTGCCTGTTTTTATTTTGGACCACCACCCAGGCTCAAAGGGATCATGAGACTATTCTTGCTAGAAACTTCCGTGTGCAGCCACAAGCTATTATGGGCTCTAGCATAGTTGAGTAAGTTGTGCGAACTCTTACAGTGGTAGACTAGCAGATGTAGGGGATGTAGGTGGTACGGTCTACCCGATCGTAAGGTGCTAGCGCTTCTGAAAGACTATGTCTCGGTCATCCGTCTTCTCAAACACCATGTAGTGCGAGAAACCAAACGGAGGCGATCGAGTCTTGTGGGGAAAAGTGCGCAAACCTCTGCAGAGTGTAATAAACTAATCATGGTTAGCCGTGTCCCCGGTTATGGACATCTTGAGTATCTAGTACTTGGATTTTCATGTGAATCTCAACATGTTACCCTAAATTAATTTTGTTGGGTTATGTTTAATGATGATGCTTAATTGGGATTGAGACTGCTGTCAACCATTCTCAATGTTTAACAACCACCATGATAGTAATTAAATTTTATTCCTTTGAAGTAGGGAAAAATTGGCTTTACGCAAAACTGTAACCATAGAGCTTTCCACCAGCAAAATATGCATATAGTATAGCTATTTCATTCCATTACTCTCTATGTGTTACCTTGCCAGCATATTCCATGTGCTGACCCGTTTCGGGCTGCAACGTTAATGTTGTAGACTTTTCAGACGACGATTAAGGAGTTTTTAGGTCGTGGTTCTATACTCAGTGATGCCGTTGGAGTTGATGGACTCACTTATCTTCCAAGCCTTCCGTCGTTATCGTTATTAGATGGCCTTAAGCCATACTTATTGTAATAAGTTCTCTTTTGAGACACTCGATGTAATAAGTGTGTGATTGCTACTCTGTTATAAATCCTCCGAGTACTGTGTGGTGTCAGCATTACTGATCCAGGGATGACACCGGAGCACAGAGATCAGACTGTTTGAGGTCTGGTCGCTACAAGAATTGTGTGAAACAATCCGTTAGCCTATGCATGGTTAGTCCTACCTTCATTACACTTAATGCGGGATTAACTAGAGGGAGAGAAAAACGTGATGAGCGTCCAATCAACATATGCCTAGTTCACGGTGCCATTTCTTAGGTGCCCTATGCACCTGGACGGAGGGAGTACTAGTAGTAAATAATAGCCTCACCCCTTCGCTGAGGAACGATCTACAGTTGGAAGGGACGAGGCCCTGCGGTTACTATGCTCTTATCTCCTCCTCGCCAGTTCCCCTCCCCTCGAAGAGAAGGCAGTTCGTCGCTGCTCTCATGGATTCGCCAGGTGGTTCTCCTCCTTGTCGGGGCTGGGAGACCTTGGACGACGATCCTGTGGGAGAAATCGCACGCTGCTCCGACGTCCTCACCGCCGCAAGACTTGGTGCTTCCTGCACCAACTTTTTCAAGACGCTGCTTAAACAGGCCATGCTTGTTGGTCTTCCATGCGTCCTCGAGGAGAAGGTTCTTCTATGGGACAATCCTTCGAACAGTCCACCGCTCCCTGGTCATGGTTGCGCGTTAACTCCGCTAGAGTTGCCGACGTTGAGAGGTAGTCGGATTTTGTCCGATGAGCAGGTCAGTAATGGAGTTTGATCATGTAGTACTCAGTTATTCCATTTCCATCCCGTAATTTCTCCACTGCCCACCGTCTTATATATAGGTCCGGGTCGGTGCCAACAAAGATTGGCTTGCATACCTCCGACCGGATACCACCATCATTTTGCACAACATCCACAGCAGTGCGGCCGTTCTGGTAGACCCCTTCTCCACCATTGGGGCGGCCTTCCGGACTGGCTGGGCTTGAATACGTATGATGATGCCTACATGAGATTGAAGAAGATAGCAATTGTGGACCCGCCGACAAAGCGACGCGGCTACGACGATTACTATCGCATCACAGTGTTCGACATAAGGATTTCCATCAATGCAATAGGCAGTAATGGTAGAGGCTGGCGCATGTTGGCGGCGGCAGATTTGTACCCCTACACGTTCGAAGACGCCGTGCGCCATCTAGGCCGCGTCTTCGCGGTGACAAGCCAGGGGACTTGTTTCATCTAGTTGCCATCCTACGGTACGGGAGATTACAAATGGAATGCACAAACCATCATTTGCATCCCTAACGGTACTCCATTATTTTGTAGGGACCAGTCATCCCCCGATCAAAATAAGATCGCCGATCCTGGATGTGCATTTGCATCCTCGATTCGGTCTAACATGGAACCTTGTAGCTGACTTTGGCATATTGGGATCAACTATCTTAGCAGTCGTTACCCATGGTACCACTGGTGTGCAACATGGTCACACAATCTACCACAATCGGACCGTCACCATCTACCCAGGTATTCCATTTTTTTAACTCTCTCGCCTTCTCTTTCATTGTTGTACTAGTAGTATACTTTGTAGTATTGGTAGGAGTACTTTTTACCTTGGAGGACGCGTATAGCTAGCTAGTCCCTTGAAGACTTGAACCCACTAGCTGCCACCATGTTTTTCCATGTCTTACTATCTCATCCATGTAGCCAAGAGTGGCTATATATAATAAGCTGGTTATTTTACTTCCTCTATACCGGAGTAGTACTATTTGCTGCACAGTATTACTGACCGCCATATTTGAGCACAACATTATTATGCATGGACCTTGACTATGTACGTCACCATGTGTCCAGATCTAGGATGCCGCGTGTACCAGATGAACGGTGCCGAGTTCGACCCCCGTGATGCTACGTGGGTGCCGAGGAACACTCTTGGAGAGTACTCGCTTTTCATCGGGGACAGCTACCCCATTGTGAAGCGGATGCCACCTTCCGTGCACGACATGGAAGGCCTGCCGTTCATGAAGCATGGTTGTGTCTTCAGTGCGCACCACCGGATGAATGACATGCTGGGACACGCTATCCCTGATTTATGCGGCTTCACCTTGGATGAGTCTCCATCGTGTGGAACTAGACTAGAAAGCTGTGACAATGAATCCCGTTGCCCACCGCTATGGATCGTGTCATCCATGAAGAACACCTGGGACTGGAACCTGGAGGAGGACATGTAGCCCATCTATAACGTGTAAGTGGAGTAAGGTAATTGTGAATGGTAGCGCTGTGAATATATGTAGACTAGTCATGCACAAATTAATCACATGAATTGGAGATGAACTTGTGTGGCATACTGGCATTTGTCCTTTAGAATTTATTACTAGTAAATGTGTTATGTGTACGTGCAACTTGTGTGGTTGTTGCACGGGCTCCAACACGCTCTTTGAGAAAAAAAGGTGGCACAGTTTTGGATATACGTGACGTGGCGGCATCATACAGTAGCATCGTTCGCTATAGTTGTAGTACACTCCTACTAGGATGACAACTTCTATAAAACCTTGCGCTTGGCTCTTTGCCTCTTCGGGAGGTTCAACAGTTCGTACTCGTGTGAACCTTGCACTTGGCTCTTCGCCTCTTCAGAAGGTCCAACAATGATGATACTACAGTACAATATGCTTCTGGCAATCTGACACCGATTGAACTGCTGCACGTCCACCGCAAGGGCGAGGGCGAGGGAGAGGGAGAGGCACTATAGTCAAAACCCTCTCCTCATCCTGCGAACCACCACGCGCGTAGGCGAGGGAGAGGCGTAGTAAGCAAGCTTCTCCTCATTCGGCGAGTTGACGGGACACATCAAAGCAGTACTACTAGTAGTAGTAGTAGTCCATACTGTGTCCTTGCCGATTAATATGGCTTAATTTGAAACGAGAAAAATACACTGGCGGTCAATGTATGTAACAATACGCTCTTTACGGTCATTATATATAGTTTTGCGGCGATTATACGATCACTAGCTCATCGTAGAGCACCTTATTGCACCCTACTGACCGGCCACATAGTCGATGTGGCACTTTGTTGACTGGTTAAATTGTCACCTGGTTTCTGGGTCCCACCTGTCAGTTGGCAGAGCAAAGAAATCAGTTAAATAAAACTTTACGTAGGCGCGACACGAGTCCAACCCTTGCGCGCGAACCGCCCTGGCTGTGTATGTGAGTGCATGCACGTGTCCTCCGTCGGTCTTCCAACAAAGAGTGTACGTCGGCTATAAAACAAAGAGTGTAGTACATGATGTACATCTACACTTCCAATGCATTTAGCCTTTAATCTAAGTCGATATTGATTGACTAACGCACCAACTTGTGCTGTAGGTATAGGCTACATGTCTATCCTTAATTACAGCATGCAACGGCTTTCATTTAATCTTCTTATCTCAATGGTCGCATGCACACATAAGTCTACTACTTTTGGGCGTTAATTATGCCCAGGTCAATGTGTAAATCTCTAAATGTACGGTCTTTCACGGACGTAGGGAGTAGGTTGAGCACTTGAGCGTGAGCGTGTGTGTTGCATCGTGTGCTGTGTGCCGCATGGGTGCATGAGTGTTGCGTGTGTCCATGTGTACTTGTGAGTGTTGCATGTTGCATGCATGCATGCATGCATGGGGCTTACTCCCTCCCATTGACATGTTCATATTTCAAGCTTCCTCTGTTCCCTCCATATGGTGATACTCCCTCTGTTCCCAAATAGTACGGAGTAAAAGCCGCCCTCTATTCCCAAATATGGAGTATTTGTCTTTCTACAGATTTCAACAAGTGACTAGGTACGGAGCAAAATGAGTGAAGTGAGCGTAGAGGCATAGGGATACTGTAGAAAGGAAGTCCTCGCGATCCATTATTCCCCATCTCGGTCAGAGAGAACTATTCAACTAGTCTTCGCAATGAAGTGACAATACACGCTGCAGCAGATGGGACACGTAATTAATAAGCTGAACCAGCATGTTGGTGTTACTAAATCAGCCTTACCCAGTACTGCCATCTCTTCTTCCTCCTCTCTTCTTCTTCCTCCTCTCTTCCCCATCGTCGGCCGCACACCATTTACCCCCGCTCACTGCTCACCCGCCCGTGCCATCTTCCTTGGTAGCTCGCGCGTACCATATCCCCCAGCTAACTGCTCGGCCACACGAGGAGAAGCTTCTTCGCTCGCCCGCCCGAATCCACTTCCCCGCTGGCTCGTAGGCACCGAAAACCCCAATGGCAGAACCAACTGACACGCAGAGCCGCGATTGGAATTCCCTCCCCGATGTTCTCTTGGAGCAGATCTATAGTCGTATGGACCTACTCAGCACCGTCCGTCTGGCCGCATGCTCGGTGTCTTTGTACCGTCTAGTCGTCTGCAACCGGCCGGCTCTATTCAAGATACCCTGCTTGCTGATGCCCGATCCTCGCAGGTGGCCCAGACACCGACTTGACGATCCTACAGAGGTTGTCGTGGTGCCCCTCGACATGCTACCACTACCCGTCCACCTGTCCTTCATGTGCGGCCACTACTGGGCGGGCATGAAGGCCAACTGGATCGTCCTCATCCACCACACCGGTAGTCCGTGGCGTCTCCTGGATATCTACACCCAGCGAGAGATCACCTTTCCATCGTCGGATACCGCCGCCATCGAGCCTCGTGGCCCGCCGGACACTCCTGCCTACTATGCATGAGACGCATCAAGCTTTTGGCTCGACCTCTATTTGCAGAAAGTTGTAATCTGTGAAGTGCCCACACCATCAGAAGACTACATGGATTACAAGCTCATTGCCTTATTCAACATGGGATTAGTCTATCTGGAATCCGGTCGCCATACATGGTTATGGCTCATCATCAATCCTGTTGAGGCAACATTTCTGTATGATGCTATAGTGCACGATGGCATAGTTTACGTGGTCGATGCACAGATTGGCTGCCTATACTGGTGGAATCTATCGTCGTGTAATTGTTCTATCTCATCTCATCTTTACCTTATGAATATGATTGCCTATTCATTTGTTACAAATTTAGAATGCATAGCATGTCTATAACCACATCATTGCTATATGTTCCTCTCATTTCCTAGATTTTTATGACCACACATGTTATTGTTAGAGTTGATATGAGAACAATTGGCATCTAATGATTGTTAGAATACATATTATGAGCATAACATCATGATTGCTATATATTACCCTCGTTTACAAGATTTTTATAACAACGCATGTTATTGCTTAGAGTTGATATGAGAACAGTAGTAGTAAGTGCTATGGTAGAATATGAGTAGGCGCTGTCATAGCTGTTTTCCTCTCATTGTTACATGATGTTTGCACCATGACATATTACTAGAATATGAAAGCCATTGGCTTATCTTTTTAACTTGGGGTATGATTATGACCACGGCATTGCAATTCTCTGTCTATGATATGTGTCACTGTTATAATAATCTTAATTCCACACATATTCTGAACATGATTGTTTATTTTTGTCCTTTTGGTCTCCAATTTGAATTGTTGCAGCAGACGCAAATGCGCTGGCCTTCATGATTCCTGGACCTGGAATCATACCAGCCGATGGGTGGTGGTTTATCGCTCGTTCAGCTGACGGCGGTCATTTGATACTCATTCGCACATACCAAATTGACCAAACCATTACATCAAACCACATGCAGTACAATGCGTGGGGCATTCGTGACATTGATGGCTATGGCTGCTTCGTGTTTGAGAAAGATCCCAGCTCCATTGGGCCAGGCGTATTCAACTGGAGGTGGATTTACAGCCTCGGCAACCACTCCTTGTTCCTTGGGCTCAATTATCCGATCATCCAACCAATCATCGATCATATCACCGGCGATGATTACTGTGCTATGCAACTTCCATTCGCGAGGGGGCTGTGTTTACACATCATACCATGGGTTTCATGAATCATCATATCCAGAGATTCGTCGACACAGCTTGTTGCCAGATAATCTTCAGTGTGTGAAAGGCATCACGCTTCCATGCGATGGATGGTTTTTACAAACCCGACATGCAGCGATGTGGTTCATGCCAACAGCAAATATGCACAACTTGATTCGTGCTGATATCTAGACTGAGCCATGTATTCTGCTGCTGTAGCACGACCCTCTTTTGTTGGATATTATGTACTATTGTTAGTTTGAAGCACTCCTCTGGTTTGAAGGATAGATACCTTCCTGGGATCAAGTGCATCCTAACTCACATATGTAGGATGTACTGATAATGATGATGGAGATGCTGTTATATATATATATAGTTGGGGAAGTAGTAATTTCAAAAAATTTCCTACGCACACGCAAGATCATGGTGATGCATAGCAACGAGAGGGGAGAGTATTGTCTACGTACCCTCGTAGACCGAAAGCACAAGCGTTATATCAACGCGGTTGATGTAGTCGTACGTCTTCACGATCCGACCGATCCAAGCACCGAAAGCACGGCACCTCCGAGTTCTCCACACGTACGGCTCGGTGACGTCCTCGCCTTCTCGATCCAGCAAGAGGGGCGAAGTAGTAGATGAGTTCCGGCAGCACGACGGCGTGGTGACGGTGTTGGTGAAGAACAATCTTCGCAGGGCTTCACCTAAGCACTACGAAAACTATGACGGAGGATAAACTAGAGGAGACGGGGTTGCCGGCACACGGCTTGGTGTTTCTTGATGTGTCTTTGGTACTAGCCCTGCCCCTCTATTTATATGTTGAGCCCTGGGGTCGAAACTTGGAGCAAAAGCCTCCTCAAAGTCGGTTTTGCCTGAAAGGCAAGAGTCCCACTTGGACTCCAGGACCAAATGCCACAAACCTTGGCATCTGGCCCAAACGCCATGGGCCTCGGCGTCTGGCCCAGGGCCAGACGCCAGGGTCTCCGGCGTTTGGCCCCCTGGCCTCCGCAAAACTCCTTTTGCACCGACTTATAGCCCTGTGGGCTTGACCCCTTGGCCTAACCATATCATCCAATATATGAATCTTTACCTCCGGACCATTCCGGAGCTCCTCCTCATGTCCGTGACCTCATCCGGGACTCCGAACAACATTCGGTCACCAACATACATAACTCATAGTACTATATCGTCAACGAACGTTAAGCGTGCGGACCCTACGGGTTCGAGAACTATGTAGACATGACCGAGACACCTCTCTTGTCAATAACCAATAGCGGGACCTGGATGCCCATATTGGCTCCTACATATTCTACGAAGATCTTTATCGGTCAGACCGCATAACAACATACGTTGTTCCCTTTGTCATCGGTATGTTACTTGCCCGAGATTCGATCGTCGGTATCTCAATACCTAGTTCAATCACATTACCGGCAAGTCTCTTTACTCGTTCCGTAATACATCATCTCACAACTAACTCATTAGTTGCAATGTTTGCAAGGCTTATGTGATGTGCATTACCGAGAGGGCCCAGAGATACCTCTCCGACAATCGGAGTGACAAATCCTAATCTCGAAATACGCCAACCCAACATGTACCTTTGGAGACACCTGTAGAGCACCTTTATAATCACCCAGTTACGTTGTGACGTTTGGTAGCACACAAAGTGTTCCTCCGGCACACGGGAGTTGCATAATCTCATAGTCATAGGAACATGTATAAGTCATGAAGAAAGCAATAGCAACATACTAAACGATCGGGTGCTAAGCTAATGGAATGGGTCATGTCAATCAGATCATTCAACTAATGATGTGATCCCGTTAATCAAATGACAACTCATGTCTATGGCTAGGAAACATAACCATCTTCGATTAACGAGCTAGTCAAGTAGAGGCATACTAGTGACACTCTGTTTGTCTATGTATTCACACATGTATTATGTTTCCGGTTAATACAATTCTAGCATGAATAATAAAAAATTACCATGAAATAAGGAAATAAATAATAACTTTATTATTGCCTCTAGGGCATATTTCCTTCAGTCTCCCACTTGCACTAGAGTCAATAATCTAGTTCACATCGCCATGTGATTTAACGGCAATAATTCACATCACCATGTGATTAACACCCATAGTCCACATCGATATGTGATCAACACCCAAAGGGTTTACTAGAGTCAGTAATCTAGTTCACATCACTATGTGATTAACACCCAAAGAGTACTAAGGTGTGATCATGTTTTGCTTGTGAGATAATTTTAGTCAACGGGTCTATCACATTCAGATCCGCAAGTATTTTGCAAATTTCTATGTCAACAATGCTCTGCACGGAGCTACTCTAACTAATTGCTCCCACTTTCAATATGTATCTAGATTGAGACTTAGAGTCATCCAGATCAGTGTCAAAACTTGCATCGACGTAACCCTTTACGGCGAACCTTTTTGTCACCTCCATAATCGAGAAACATATCCTTATTCCACTAAGGATAATTTTGACCGCTGTCCAGTGATCTACTTCTAGATCACTATTGTACTTCCCTTGCCAAAATCAGTGTAGGGTATACAATAGATCTGGTACACAGCATGGCATACTTTATAGAACCTATGGCTGAGGCATAGGGAATGACTTTCATTCTCTCTCTATCTTCTGCCGTGGTCGGGTTTTGAGTCTTACTCAACTTCACACCTTGCAACACAGGCAAGAACTCCTTCTTTGACTGTTCCATTTTGAACTGCTTCAAAATCTTGTCAAGGTATGTACTTATTGAAAAAACTTATCAAGCGTCTTGATCTATCTCTATAGATCTTGATGCTCAATATGTAAGCAGCTTCACCGAGGTCTTTCTTTGAAAAACTCCTTTCAAATATTCCTTTATGCTTTACAGAATAATTCTACATTATCTCCGATCAACAATATGTCTTTCACATATACTTATCAGAAATGTTGTAGTGCTCCCACTCACTTTCTTGTAAATACAAGCTTCACTGCAAGTCTATATAAAACTATATGCTTTGATCAACTTATCAAAACGTATATTCCAACTCCGAGATGCTTGCACCAGTCCATAGATGGATCGCTGGAGCTTGTATATTTTGTTAGCACCTTTAGGATTGACAAAACCTTCTGGTTGCATCATATACAACTCTTCTTTAATAAATTCATTAAGGAATGCAGTTTTGTTTATCCATTTGCCAGATTTCATAAAATGCGGCAATTGCTAACATGATTCGGACAGACTTAAGCATAGATACGAGAGAAAAACTCTCATCGTAGTCAACACCTTGAACTTGTCGAAAACCTTTTGCGACAATTCTAGCTTTGTAGATAGTAACACTACTATCAACGTCCGCCTTCCTCTTGAAGATCCATTTATTTTCTATGGCATGCCGGTCATCGGGCAAGTCAACCAAAGTCCACACTTTGTTCTCATATATGGATCCCATCTCAGATTTCAAGGCCTCAAACCATTTCGCGGAATCTGGGCTCACCATCGCTTCTTCATAGTTCATAGGTCCGTCATGGTCTAGTAACATAACCTCTAGAACAGGATTACCGCACCACTCTGGTGCGGATCTCACTCTGGTTTACCTACGAGATTCGGTAGTAACTTGATCCGAAGTTTCATGATCATTGTCATTAGCTTCCTCACTAATTGGTGTAGGAGTCACAAAAACAGGTTTCTGTGATGTACTACTTTCCAATAAGGGAGCAGGTACGGTTACCTCATCAAGTTCTACTTTCCTCCCACTCACTTCTTTCGAGAGAAACTCCATCTCTAGAAAGGATCCATTCTTAGCAACGAATGTCTTGCCTTCGGATCTGTGATAGAAGGTGTACCCAACTGTCTCCTTTGGGTATCCTATGAAGACATATTTCTCCGATTTAAGTTTGAGCTTATTGAGATGAAACTTTTTCACATAAGCATCGCAACTCCAAACTTTAAGAAATGACAGCTTAGGTTTCTTGCCAAACCATAGTTCACACGGTGTCGTCTCAACGGATTTAGATGGTGCCCTATTTAACGTGAATGCAGCTGTCTCTAATGCATAACCCCAAAACGATAGTGGTAGATTGGTAAGAGACATCATAGATCGCACTATATCTAATAAAGTACGGTTATGACGTTCGGACACACCATTACACTATGGTGTTCCAGGTGGCGTGAGTAGTGAAACTATTTCACATTGTTTTAATTGAAGGCCAAACTCGTAACTCAAATATTTTACCTCTGCGATCATATCGTAGAAACTTTTTATTTTCTTGTCACGATGATTTTCCACTTCACTCTGAAATTCTTTGAACTGTTCATATGTTTCAGATTTATGTTTCATCAAGTAGATATCCCCATATCTGCTCAAATCATCTATGAAGGTCAGAAAATAATGATACCTGCTACAAGCCTTAATATTCATCGGACCACATACATCAGTATGTATGATTTCCTACAAATCTGTTGCTTGCTTCATTGTTCCGGAGAACGGCGTTTTAGTCATCTTGCCCATAAGGCATGGTTCGCAAGCATCAAGTGATTCATAATCAAGTGATTCCAAAAGCCCATCAGTATGGAGTTTCTTCATGCGCTTTACACCAATATGACTTTGAACGGCAGTGCCACAAATAAGTTGCACTATCATTATTAACTTTGGATCTTTTGGTTTCAATATTATGAATATGTGTATCACTACGATCGAGATCCAACGAACTTGTTTCATTGGGTGTATGACCATATAAGGTTTTATTCATGTAAAGAAAACAACAATTTATTCTCTTACTTAAATGAATAACCGTATTACAATAAACA
The DNA here is from genome assembly GCA_034509565.1 of Triticum monococcum. Taxonomy (NCBI): domain Eukaryota; kingdom Viridiplantae; phylum Streptophyta; class Magnoliopsida; order Poales; family Poaceae; genus Triticum; species Triticum monococcum. Next base: position 742,332,399 of record CM067843.1, on the reverse strand, counting down.
TGATCAAATCATATTCATGCTCAACGCAAACACCAAATAACACTTATTTAGGTTCAACACTAATCCCGAAATTATAGGGAGTGTGCGATGATGATCATATCAATCTTGGAACCACTTCCAACACACATCGTCACTTCACCCTTAACTAGTCTCTGTTTATTCCGCAACTCCCGTTTCGAGTTACTAATCTTAGCAACTGAACTAGTATCAAATACTGAGGGGTTGCTATAAACACTGGTAAAGTACACATCAATAACATGTATATCAAATATACTTATGTTCACTTTGCCATCCTTCTTATCCGCCAAATACTTGGGGCAGTTCTGCTTCCAGTGACCAGTCCCTTTGCAGTAGAAGCACTTAGTCTCAGGCTTAGGACCAGACTTGGGCTTCTTTACTTGAGCAGCAACTTGCTTGCCGTCCTTCTTGAAGTTCCCTTTCTTCCCTTTGCCCTTTTCTTGAAACTAGTGATCTTGTCTACCATCAACACTTGATGTTTTTCTTGATTTCTACCTTCGTCGATTTTAGCATCACGAAGAGCTTGGGAATTGTTTCCGTTATCCCTTGCATATTATAGTTCATCACGAAGTTCTACTAACTTGGTGATGGTGACTAGAGAATTCTGTCAATCACTATCTTATCTGGAAGATTAACTCCCACTTGATTCAAGCGATTGTAGTACCCAGACAATCTGAGCACATGCTCACTAGTTGAGCGATTCTCCTCCATCTTTTAGCTATAGAACTTGTTGGAGACTTCATATCTCTCAACTCGGGTATTTGCTTGAAATATTAACTTCAACTCCTGGAACATCTCATATGGTCCATGACGTTCAAAACGTCTTTGAAGTCCCGATTCTAAGCCGTTAAGCATGGTGCACTAAACTATCAAGTAGTCATCATATTGAGCTAGCCAAACGTTCATAACGCCTGCATCTGCTCCTGCAATAGGTCTGTCACCTAGCGGTGCATCAAGGACATAATTATTCTATGCAGCAATGAGGATAAACCTCAGAAAACACGGATCCAATCCGTATCATTGCTACTAACATTTTTCAACACAGTTTTCTCTAGGAACATATCAAAATAAACATATGAAAGCAACAACGCGAGCTATTGATCTACAACATAGATATGCTAATACTACCAGGACTAAGTTCATGATAAATTAAAGTTCAATTAATCATATTACTTAAGAACTCCCACTTAGATAGACATCCCTCTAATCCTCTAAGTGATCACGTCATCCAAATCAACTAAACCATAACCGATCATCACGTGAAATGGATTAGTTTTCAATGGCGAACATCATTATGTTGATCATATCTACTATATGATTCACGCTCGACCTTTCGGTCTCCGTGTTCCGAGGCCATATCTGCATATGCTAGGCTCGTCAAGTTTAACCTGAGTATTCTGCGTGTGCAAAACTGGCTTGCACCCATTGTAGATGGACGTAGAGCTTATCACACCCGATCATCACGTGGTGTCTGGGCATGACGAACTTTGGCAACGGTGCATACTCAGGGAGAACACTTCATGATAATTAGTGAGAGATCATCTTATAATGCTACCGTCAATCAAAGCAAGATAAGATGCATAAAAGATAAACATCACATGCAATCAATATAAGTGATATGATATGGCCATCATCATCTTGTGCTTGTGATCTCCATCTCCGAAGCACCGTCATGATCACCATCGTCACCGGCGCGACACCTTGATCTCCATCGTAGCATCATTGTCGTCTCGCCAATCTTATGCTTCTACGACTATCGCTACCGCTTAGTGATAAAGTAAAGCATTACAGGACGATTGCATTGCATACAATAAAGCGACAACCATATGGCTCCTGCCAGTTGCCGATAACTCGGTTACAAAACATGATCATCTCATACAATAAAATTTAGCATCATGTCTTGACCATATCACATCACAACATGCCCTGCAAAAACAAGTTAGACGTCCTCTACTTTGTTGTTGCAAATTTTACGTGGCTGCTACGGGCTTAGCAAGAACCAATCTTACCTACGCATCAAAACCACAACGATAGTTTGTCAAGTTGGTGTTGTTTTAACCTTCGCAAGGACCGGGCGTAGCCACACTCGGTTCAACTGAAGTTGGAGAAACTGACACCCGCCAGCCACCTGTGTGCAAAGCACGGCGGTAGAACCAGTCTCGCGTAAGCGTACGCGTAATGTCGGTCCGGGCCGCTTCATCCAACAATACCGCCGAACCAAAGTATGACATGCTGGTAAGCAGTATGACTTATATCGCCCACAACTCACTTGTGTTCTACTCGTGCATATAACATCAAACCATAAAACCTAGGCTCGGATGCCACTGTTGGGGAACGTAGTAATTTCAAAAAAATTCCTACGCACACGCAAGATCATGGTGATGCATAGCAACGAGAGGGGAGAGTATTGTCTACGTACCCTCGTAGACCGAAAGCGGAAGCGTTATATCAACGCGGTTGATGTAGTCGTACGTCTTCACGATCCGACCGATCCAGCACCGAAAGCACGGCACCTCCGAGTTTTGCACACGTACGGCTCGGTGACGTCCTCGCCTTCTCGATCCAGCAAGAGGGGCGAAGTAGTAGATGAGTTCCGGCAGCACGACGGCGTGGTGACGGTGTTGGTGAAGAACAATCTTCGCAGGGCTTCGCCTAAGCACTATGAAAACTATGATGGAGGATAAACTAGAGGAGACGGGGTTGCCGGCACACGGCTTGGTGTTTCTTGATGTGTCTTTGGTACTAGCCCTGCCCCTCTATTTATATGTTGAGCCCTGGGGTCGAAACTTGGAGCAAAAGCCTCCTCAAAGTCGGTTTTGCCTGAAAGGCAAGAGTCCCACTCGGACTCCAGGACCAAACGCCACAAACCTTGGCATCTGGCCCAAACGCCACGGGCCTCGGTGTCTGGCCCAGGGCCAGACGCCAGGGTCTCCGGCGTTTGGCCCCCTGGCCTCCGCAAAACTCCTTTTGCACCGACTTATAGCCCTGTGGGCTTGACCCCTTGGCCTAACCATATCATCCAATATATGAATCTTTACCTCCGGACCATTCCGGAGCTCCTCCTCATGTCCGTGACCTCATCCGGGACTCCGAACAACATTCGGTCACCAACATACATAACTCATAGTACTATATCGTCAACGAACGTTAAGCGTGCGGACCCTACGGGTTCGAGAACTATGTAGACATGACCGAGACACCTCTCTTGTCAATAACCAATAGCGGGACCTGGATGCCCATATTGGCTCCTACATATTCTACGAAGATCTTTATCGGTCAGACCGCATAACAACATACGTTGTTCCCATTGTCATCGGTATGTTACTTGCCCGAGATTCGATCGTCGGTATCTCAATACCTAGTTCAATCTTGTTACCGGCAAGTCTCTTTACTCGTTCCGTAATACATCATCTCACAACTAACTCATTAGTTGCAATGCTTGCAAGGCTTATGTGATGTGCATTACCGAGAGGGCCCAGAGATACCTCTCCGACAATCGGAGTGACAAATCCTAATCTCGAAATACGCCAACCCAACATGTACCTTTGGAGACACCTGTAGAGCACCTTTATAATCACCCAGTTACGTTGTGACGTTTGGTAGCACACAAAGTGTTCCTCCGGCACACGGGAGTTGCATAATCTCATAGTCATAGGAACATGTATAAGTCATGAAGAAAGCAATAGCAACATACTAAACGATCGGGTGCTAAGCTAATGGAATGGGTCATGTCAATCAGATCATTCAACTAATGATGTGATCCCGTTAATCAAATGACAACTCATGTCTATGGCTAGGAAACATAACCATCTTCGATTAACGAGCTAGTCAAGTAGAGGCATACTAGTGACACTCTGTTTGTCTATGTATTCACACATGTATTATGTTTCCGGTTAATACAATTCTAGCATGAATAATAAACATTTACCATGAAATAAGGAAATAAATAATAACTTTATTATTGCCTCTAGGGCATATTTCCTTCATATATATATATTGTTAGTTAAACCTATGTATACATTGTAACACTAAATACGACTAGTAAGTAGTATGGTAGCAGTACTAGTATACGTCAGTCAAATTATTCATCATGTCCACACATTGAATTGACGTGACAACACGCTGCGCGTGAGATGACACAAGAATCCCGACGGCGTGTTCGGGTATTCTGGACTTCAGATTTGGAGTACCATTTATCTGTCGAAATCTTTCATCATTCACTTAAAACAGTCGATTGATCATACATTGAATACCATATAACTGGAATTACTGATGCAAGTCGAAGAAGGATTGGCCGGTGCTGCCGGCTGGCGTCAAGTTTGATCCCACGGATCAGGAGCTGATCGAGCACCTTGAGGCCAAAGTGAGTGCTGACAGCGCGAGATTTCAGTCTCTTATCGATTTGTTCATACCAACCATCGACAACGAGCATGGTATATGCTACACCCAACCTAAGAAACTTCCAGGTAAGACACCGATCGGCCGTCTACTTGCACAAACATATTCCTTTGTTTATAGCTCTATTTTTTCTTTTTAGACGCAGACCTGGTGAAGCAATTACAATTTGACAATTAATAAAAAGTGAAACAAGTGACTGCAACATGCCAAAGATGTAATGAAAATGCCAACTAGGTACACTAAAACCTGTATTCCACAATATTGTAGGTATCACATTGAGTGGCCTAAGGAAGCATTTCTTCCAGCACAATTCCAGGCCGTTCAAAAGGGGCACATGGATGCGTCGCAAGATACAGTCGGAGTGCGGCATGCACGCGATGTGGCACAAGACCGGCAATACCTTGCCGGTGATGGTCAACGGCCGGCAGACGGGCAGCAAAAAAGGTTCTGGTGCTGCACACCAACAAGAACTTCGACCAGCAGAGGACCAACTGGGTGATGCACCAGTACCACCTCGCGGATCTGGAGCAAGAGAAGGAGCGGGAGCTTGTCCTCTGCAAGTTTTCTACCAGACAAACACTAGGGCCAGGAGTAAAAAGATTATAAGTTAGTTTAGTATTGGTAGTTGTACTACCTTGTCGTCCATAAGTTGGTATTGTTGTTAACGATATTTTGGTATGAACTTGCATTTGCTTCCAACCATCATGCCGAGGGTCGACATGGATATAAAGCTGAATCATTTGTTTCGAAACAAATTTTCAGGCACCTGATTTTTATTTGATGGGTAGCATAAGCACCCGCCGATCGAATTCCAGTTCTCCAATTTTTTCAAAACAAGTGCATGCACTTATTATCATGATAAAAAACAATATCCGTGCTGCATCCCAGTTATTAGTCTGTACTTGCAAAATTCTCTCGTTTATTGAGCACGTATATTATTTTTTCAGGTCGGGCAAGTTTCAACTGGGCTGTAGACTGCCCGGGGTTGATTTGTTTTTAACAGGCCCAGCCCATGACGACAACGGGGCACAAAGATCCAGCAGGTATCTACTGGCCTCTGGCCCGCTAGTGTTAGTTATATTTTGTCTTACAACATCCGCAGGCAGTTTTTTTTACTGAATCAAACACAGAGCCCAGTTCTATTATCCTCTTGAAACACATGTCCTACATCCATTTTCTAATCTCTATATATAGGTTTACTAGTTTATATACACGTATTATTATATTGAAAACACATAAAATTTCCTTTTCATATTTACATCCTTATTTTTGTTGTTGTTTTTTTCACCCAGCGCTGATTTTTTTACCATCGGTTTTCCCTTAAACCAATTCAATTGTCCCACGTCTTATTTACTTACAAAAACAAAATGATTTTTTGGCAAATCAATAAGTTCTTAGAAAAATGTTTATCATTTCGGGATTACAACAGTTCTGACTCCACCGAAATATGCAAAATAAGGTTGAACTTTTTGACCATAGTCCTAGGCAGAAAATGGGTTGTAATAAATTACTTAAGAATTAGTAAATGTGCTGCAAATTATAAAAAATAGCAAATGGGCATTATGTTGTCTGCCACAGATTTAGAGGCTGACTTGTGGGCCTACTAAGTTTATGCATACATAAGGTTTCTCAAAAAAGAAACTTAGTCAACAATCGACTCTACCAGCGTCACATCGTTAGATGTCAATCTAACGATAACCGTGCTTCTTCAGTCTCTAATCTTCCTGTCCCAGCCGCCCAAACCAGCGCTGTCGAAACCACCTGCTCCCGCCTCCCGTGGCCGGCAGTGCTGCCGGGCAGGCCTCACGGCCCCATCATACTTGCATCCCTAGCCTATCTATCCCTCTACTCACCTACACCTCCTGTTATTTTCCGGCGACGGCAGCCGAACCAGTCAATCCTCGTACTCTCCACCGCGTGGGAAGCCACTGTCGTGTCTTCCCCGGCTCCGTGTCATTCCCTTCGTAGGCCTCGCCGTCGTCCACGGCCCTGGTGCTCTCGGCGCGGCGTGGTCAACGATGTCCATCCAACGGCCATAGTGCTTCAACTTCTCGTCTTCTTGCCCCAGCCGCCCAAAGCAGCGTCGGTCGTGCCACATGCTCCTGCCTCCCGTGGCCTGTTGTGCTGCCGCGGAGGCCTCACCGTCCCCATACTACTCCCACTGCTGGCCAGGTCATCCCTCCACTCACCCACTCCCCCTGTTATTCTGCGGTGACGGCAGCCTCACACCGCAGCCGAATCAATGAACCCTCGTACTCCTCTCCGCGTGGTCATCCACTGCCGCGTCTTCCCCGGCTCCGCGTCGTCCCCTTCCTAGGCCTCGCCTCATCCACCGCTGTGGTGCTCTCGGCGCGGCGTGGTCAATGTGGTCAACGACTGACTTCCATCGGAAGAGTACTGTAGGTGGAGAGGCTGACAGCTGGGTCCACGGCAGCCGCAAGGAAATGCCTCCTTATTGCGCGCAACATAATTATTCCTCCACCTGACAGCAGGGACCCACCGGATGGGCCACCAGTATTTCATGGAAACAATGTTTCCCCCCTAACTGTTGGGACCCACCGGACGGGCCACTGTATTTCGCGAAAAAAATGTTTGCCCCTGACTACTGGGATCCACCGGACGGACCACCGTATTTTGCGAAAAAAACATTCCCCCCGATGTCAGCTCGGACCCACCGGAAGTGCCTCCTTATTACGCACAGAAAAATGAATACTCCCCTGCTAGGTGGGACCCACCATGGTGGGAGGCTGACTTGTGTGCCTACTAAGTTGACGGGGACGGAGGGCTTTGTCAACTTAGTCAATATGAACGATTCTAGCTCCAGTGACCGTACGATGTCCATCAAACGGCCGTCGTGCTTCTTCAATCTCTGCTCTTCCTGCTCCAGCCGCTCAAACAAGCGCCGGTGGGACTGCCTGCTCCCTCCTCCCCGCGGTCGGCTCTGCTGCCGCGCAGGCCTCACCGCCCCACCGTACTCCCATCGCTGGCCTAGCCATCCCTCTAGTCACTCACACCTGTTGTTATTCTCCGACGACGGCAGACGAACCAGTAAACCCTCGTACAGCGTACTCCCCTCCGCGTGGGAAACAACTGTCGAGTCTTCCCTACCTCCGTGTCGTTCCCTTCCTAGGCCTCGCCATCGCCCATCACCCTGGTGCTCTCGGCGCGGCTTGGTCAACGTGGTCAACGACCGACATGCATCTGAAGTGGACTATACGTGGAGAGGCCGACAGCTGGGTCCACGGCCGCACGCAAGGAAATGCCTTCTTATTACGCGCAAAATAATGATTCCTCCACCTGACATCAGGGACCCACCGAAAGGGCCTCTGTATTTCGCGAAAAAAACGTTACCACCGCTAACAGCTCGGACCCACCAGCTATATCTTCGCACGCAAGGAAGTGTCTCCTTATTACGCACAAAAAAATGAATACTTCCCCTATTAGCTGGGACCCAGTATAGTGGCAGGCTGACTTGTGGGCCTACTAAGTTGACGGGGACGGAGGGCTTTGTCAACTTAGTCAATATGCACGATTCTAACTCCAGTGACCGTACTATGTCCATCCAACGGCGATAGTGCTTCTTCAACCTCTGGTCTTCTTGCTCCAGCCGCCAAAACCAGCGCCGGTCGTGCCTCGTGCTCCTGCCTCCCGTGGCCGGCTGCGATGCGGCGGAGGCCTCACTGCCCCCTACTACTCCCACCGTTGGCTAGGTCATCCCTCTACTCACCCACATCCCTTGTTATTCTGCGGCGACGGCAACCTCACACCGCAGCGAACGAGTGAACCCTCGTACTCATCTACGCGTGGGCATCCACTGCCGCGTCTTCCACCTGACAGCGGGGACCCACCGGACGGGCCACCATATTTCACGAAAAAAACGTTTCGCCCCTGACTGCTGGGACCCACCAGCTACATCTTCGTACGCAAGGAAGTGCCTGACAGTCGGGACCCACCTGGTCGAAGCGTACGTAGCGTTGTCATTCTGGTTGCGAATGTGTACGTACATATATACTGGTGGATGTAGAGGCGCGCACGTGTCGTAGTAGAGGCGTGTACGTGTCGTACTAGAGGTGCGCACGTAGCATGTACACGTACGTACAGCGGCCAGGGTGCAAGAAAGAAAATATGGCCACGTATGTGTACATACGGGCGGGGTCTCGAACGCCTACTCGCGCATACGTACGGCCGGGGCTCGTGTACATGGCTGGGTCGGAACGGAGAAACAACGTCGTCGTTGTGTTCATGGGGAGGCAACGGAATGCGTCGTGTTCATCGGGAGGCAACGGAACGCGTGGGAACCAACCGGCTGGGTCGGAACGGAATGCGTGGTCGTATTCATCGGGAAGGCTTGGACGGAACAGGCAATGGAAACGAGGTCTGGCATATCGCACAACGGAGGAAACGGACCTCCTATGTTCGGAACAGGGTCCTGTTGATCGGGAGGGGTGTGGCGTACCGCAAAACGGACGAAACGAGCCTCCTACTGTCGAAACAGGGGTCCTGTTGATCGGGAGGGGTGTGGCGTATCGCAAAACGGACGAAACGGACTTGTGTTGGAGCGCTACGGTCGACACGGGGGTCATGTTCATCGGGAGGGGTGTGGCGTACCGCAAAACGGGACTCCACGGGATACTGTTCATCTCCATCGTCGACCTCCTCCAGCCTCCACGGGCTACCGTCGACCTCCTCCAGCCTCCACGGGCTCCTGTTCATCCAGCCTCCACCGCGCGCTACTCCACCGGCTACTGTTCAACCACCCCTCCACGGGCACCCCTCCACCGTCTACTGTTCATCCAGCCCTCCACACCACGGGGTCTTGTTCAACCACCCCTCCACACGCACCCCTCCACCTTCTACTGTTCATCCAGCCCTCCACCACACCACGGGATCTTGTTCATCCAGAGGCAACACCACCGCTCACTATTCATCCACCCCCCCCCCCCCGCAACGCTCACTGTTCATCCAATCGACCGGCTTCAGTTAGCAGCAGTAGCGAAGGAATCGCTCGATCGGGTTCAGTTAACAGCCATCGATCGCTCGCTCGGGTTCAGTAACGCGTAGCCTGCAGTGCAATCGCTCGGGTTCAGTTAGAGCCCAACACCTCGCTCGGGTTCAGTTAGAGTCAACGCCTCGCACACACGCGCGTACGTGTACGAGAGAAACGCGCATCGCTCGGCCCCCGACCTCTCACCGTAACCGGGAACTCCCCGAAATTTTCCTCCCCCTCGCTTCTACCATGATTTTTTCCGTCATGGACGGCCCAAAGAATGTCATGCAGCTGCGTCTCCGGCCCGTCCAGGATGAAAAGCCCATTTTCTGTCATGATTTTTTGTCATAGAAGTAGGAGCCCACCACATCTATGATGATACCGGGTTTTGTCACAATTATCGTCGTAGAAGTGTCATATGTATGACAGAAAAAAAATCGTTCGGCCCAAAATGTCACGGATGTGTCTTTTTTGTAATGAGAGCACCTTTATAATCACCCAGTTACGTTGTGACGTTTGGTAGCACACAAAGTGTTCCTCCGGTATTCGGGAGTTGCATAATTTCATAGTCATAGGAACGTGTATAAGTCATGAAGAAAACAATAGCAATATACTAAACAATCAAATGCTAAGCTAACGGAATGGGTCGAGTCAATCACATCATTCTCTAATGATGTGATCCCGTCAATCAAATGACAGCTCATGTCTATGGCTAGGAAACTTAACCATCTTTGATTCAACGAGCTAGTCAAGTAGAGGCATATTAGTGACACTCTGTTTATCTATGTATTCACACATGTACTAAGTTTCCTGTTAATACAATTCTAGCATGAACAATAAACATTTATCATGATATAAGGAAATAAATAATAAATTTATTATTGCCTCTAGGGCATATATCCATCACCTCCATCGTGGCGGATCTAGCCTCCGCGCCCAGCGCCACCACCAGTGCCACCAACCGGCCTGACTCCGGCGCCGGTAGGCACGACCACTCCTCCGCAGAGACCGTCAGACCGCCCGAGGCGATGAGCGTAGCTGCCACTTGCGCCCTAATCACCACCGCTGCCCCGCCAGGTGTCGTCGAGCCCCTGCCTGGAGACGACGAGGGCTGCCATGTGCGGGCAGCGACGGCACACGGCCCCCGGCCACCCGGAGCAAAACGGCGACGCGCCCCAGCGGCTCCGCTCCCCTCGGCCTGCGCGAAGGTGATGAAATCGCCAAGCGAAGGCCCCGCGGGCGCCGGGCGCCGCACACCTCGCAGGTGTTGTGCCGTCGCTACTATTCTGCCCATTTGTCTCCTTGTTGTCCTGAAGCTGAAGGTATCCCCATCACTTTCTTGTGTTCTCGCTCAATGTTCCGCGATTTAGGCAGCTAACTCCATGCGGTGCTTACGCCTCTTCTGTTGTACATCCATTTTGGCTTCCTCTTTGGCTCTTTGAAAAATATAGATTATCGATCTACATTGAGATGACCAAATATGAATCCCTTAAGTCTCTGCCTTTAGACCATCTTCAATAGATGATGTAGATACAAAAATGACTAATTTTTGCATCACCGAGACCCTAAATCCATCTCCAACAGATGGTGTAGATGCAAAAATAATTACATCTCCAACTAGAAAAGATGTAAAATACAACACTTGAAGATACAAATTTGCATCTCCACCTACTGAAGATGTAAAATCAGCAGCCGCGCGCCAACCGCTCAACTACCTTCACTTTGCTTCTGCCCGCCCGACCCCCACCCGCCGCATAGCCGCCACCCCATTCGCCCTCAGAACTCCTCCGCCGCCCGCCCGCCCGCCACCGCTGCCCCTCCTCCGCCCCTCTGCCGCTCCTCCTCCTCTATCTGTCTCGAATCGCCGCTCCTCCGCCGATGCACCGCCGCCCCGATTTGCCACCCCCGCCGCCCCGTCACCGCTCTTCCTTCTCTTTTCGCCTTGAATCGCTGCTGCTTCGCCGCCGCCCTGATTCGCCATCCCCGCCGCCCCTCTGGCGCTCTTCCGTCGCCCCTACGCCGCTCATCCTCTCTCCGCCTTGAATCACCGCTCCTCTGCAGCTGCACCGCCGCCCTGATTCGCCAGCCCCGCCGCCCCTCTGACGCTCCTCCATCGTCCCCCCCCCCCCCCCCCCCCACACACACACACAGCCGCCGCCCACTAGTTTTTACATCTCCATTTTGCATCATCTATTGGAGTTGCTCTTTTACATCTCTAATATACATCACCTGTTGGAGTTGCCTCTTTTTTTGGAGATGTAAAATGCACTTTTTGGTGATGTAAATTTTACATTTCCTAGTTTTACATCTCCAAATTTGTATCATGTAATGGAGCTGCTCTTATTCAGATCATATATCCGTCAAGATTTGTGTCGATTATTATATGATGTAATGACCTTCTAGCTAAGCCTCGGGTTTTTTTCTTCTGGGTTCCCCACACTGTATTTCTCTCTTTCATTTTTTTTTTGCGGGGGTATTTCTCTCTTTCATTGCTTGTTCTATCCACGCGACTTCTCTATTGTGGGTAGCTTGAGAGGTTTCCTGGCGTGCTCATTTACTTGTAACCGTTCATGAATCTCAGACGAGCATCAGTCACAAATGCATATGCTTGCATACACACATACATGGATATAGATCTACTATTATTTATTCAATTTTTGTTACACAAAAGCATGTACGCAATAGACAAATCAGGGCCATCTAGCAATCCTTGTAGCAGGAACATGCAAAGCCCTTGCACTTGCCTCTGGGGAAACCCTCGGTCAGGCAAACACTTGCACAATTGTCATTGCGCACGCACATCCCCTTGAACTTGTAGCTCTGTGACTTGCAGTCCCTCGCCAAAGCTACTTGCACTGGTCCCTGGTCCTCTACATGCACGGGGCAAAATTAATAAAGCAAATCAGTCATCTCACATATGTAATTTTAGCAGTATTGTGAATTATCTCAAACAATAACATACATACCAATAGCCACAAGAAGCAGGAGGACGACCACAAAGACTTTCATGGAGAGATCCATGAGATTTCTTATGGAGGACTAAGAGGATGGTATGACAGATTTAAGACCTTCAAGACGAATTGTATAATAGCTGGATGTACAGGAGGGAGGGGGCTTGTTATATACTTTCATCAACACATAGATTTCTCTCTTACTTCGAGTCTAAGCGAGCAGAGTTTTGTAGGGCAGTGTAACTAATCACCAATTTTTGTATGGTAGCCTAACAAATTACCCACTTTTGTAGGGTAGTGTAACTGACTGCTCGCAAGAAAAAATATGTGAAAATAGAAAGAGTGGCCATGCCATGCCCACGTGGCAGCAACGGGACCCACTTAAGGTTAATGATGAACTCTCATGCTCTTCAAGTCCTCTTGGCATGGGAATTAAATAGCATGGTGAATTCGTTGTTGATTCTCGATTGTTTTGAATGTTGCTGTAACACCCCACAACTACATATGCGCTCACATAACACATGTATCTATCTATATCTATATCTATATCCATATCCATATCCATATCCATATCTATATCTATACTTTTATATTTATATCTATCTATATCTACATTTATATATTTATATCCATCTATACTTATACTTGTTAGAGTTGTGTCAAATATTTTGTACAAGATAGGTTACAGTTGGACTCTAAGTCGTATGGTGTATAGATAGGGTACTGAGTTGTGTTCTAATAGGACATTTCTATTCTATGCCTCTTATGTAATGTATATGTGGAGGTAGACACACGATATAATCTATGTCAATATAATAGCACATACACGCAGGGGGGGGGGGGGGGGGGGCGGTGTGTGTGCCGGCACCGGGTGGCTGGTGTGCGGTATTATGACGGTGTCACAGTGAGGAGCGCATGTACTCATGTCCCGGGTGTAACCATGTTTGGTGAAGCTCGTTAACAAATCTTGGTGTTGTGTCACGTATAATTGCTTGGTCCTCAGATGATCGACGATGCAACTAAGATTATTCTAACAAGTGGTATCAAAGCTAGTTGTTCGAAGGTCGTTGGTTGTTGATATAAAGGAAGGAGTTGAGCGAAATAATTATAGATTATCTATCTACATTGAGATGATCTAATATGGATCCCTCAAGTCTCTACCTTTTGTCAGATCATATATCCGTCAAGCTTTGTTCTGATTATTATACGATGTAATGGCTTGCCAGCTAAGCCTTGTCTTCTTTTGGGTTCCCCGCACTATATTCCGCTCTTTCATGGCTCATTCTATCCGTGCGACATCTCTATCGTAGTTAGCTCGAGAGGCATCCTAGGCGTGCTCGTTTACTTGTATTAGTTCACGAATCTCAGACGAGCATCACTCACAGAGGCATGCATAGATACATAGATATAGATCTATTATTCTGTTATTAGTTATTACACGGAAGCATACATGCAATAGACAAATCAGGGCCATCTAGCAGTCCTTGGTGCAGTAACAACGGTGCCAAAAGCCCTTGCACCTGCCTCCGGTGAAACCCTCGACCAGGCAAACACTTGCACAGTTATCATCGCGCACACACATCCCCTTGAACTTGAAGCTCTTTGACTGACAGTCCCTCGCCAAAGCTAGCTGCACTGGTCCCTGGTCCTCTACACGGGGCAAAATTAATAAAGCAAATCAGTAATCTCACACATATAATTTTAGCAGTATTGTTAATTATCTCAAATAATAGCATACGTGCCTGCGGTCACAAGAAGCAGGAGAACGACCACAACAACCTTCATGGAGAGATCCATGAGATTTCGTATGAAAGTCTAAGAGGGTTGTATGACAGATTAAGACCTTCAAGATGGATTGTATTGACAGGTGGATGTAGAGGAGGGAGGGGGACTTGTTATATACTTGCAGCAAACACATAATTTTCTCTCTTGCTTCCAGCCTAAGCGAACATATTTTTGTAGGGTAGTGTAACTAATTACCAATTTTTGTATAGTAGCGCGACAAATTGCCCACTTTCGTAGGGTAGTGTAACTGACCGTCCAAAAGAAAAATCAAGGGCGGTGTAACTAACATGTGGAAATAGGAAGGTTGTCAAAAAAAACATGTGAAAATAGAAAGAGTGGCCACGCCATGTCCACGTGGCAGCAAGTAGACCCAGTTAAGGTTAATGATGAACTCTCATGCCCTGCAAGTCCTTTTGGCATGGAAATTAAATAACATGGTGAATTTGCTGGGAATTAAATAGCACGGTGAATTCATTGTTGATTCTCTTGTCAATTTGGTTGTTGGTGACACCGAGTCCAACACACCACCACCACTATGCGCTCACGCAACACATCTATCTATCTATCTCTATCTCTATCTCTATCTCTATCTCTATCTATATCTATATCTATATCTATATCTATATCTATATCTATACCTATTAATATCCATATATATCTATCTATTCTATATCTATGTATGCTTATACTAACTAGAGATTCCCTAGAAATTCTCATGTTAATCAAAAATGAAGAGTCATTCATCTATTGGGACCGATTTACTGCATGGAGATTAGCCTGTATGATTCTCAGCCAAAATTCCCATGCTAATTAGAAAATTTAACGAAAACGCCCATTGAATCTTTGTGTTATGTAGCTGTAGCCATCAGACGGAATCCCTGATGAAGCCCCCGTGAATATTGCACATGCACGCCTCTTTACAAAAGAACCCTCTCTACCCCATTGTCCCGTTTTCCTCCCATGTTGCCTCTCCATGCCCTAGAGACTCTCGTCCTTGACCTTAGTGTTCCATTTGTGTTGCAATCCAATCTCTCCTCAGTCCCCTTCCTCCCCAACCTTTAGACCTCCTCTTATTTCAAGTTTTCAAGTCCAGGATGGTTGATGCATCTAATGAGGTGGTGTATACACGATAGTTTGAAGAAAGGAGGCCAACCATTGATACTTGAGGCTGCCGAGTTGAGGAATACTTTAATTGATTCTTGAGGATATTGAGTTGAGGAATTACGTTGGACCGGTGGTATGAAAACTCACACTTTGAAATCCCAACCCACCGGTAAGTAACCCCGCATCGTTAAACCCTCCTCTCTAGATGCATGTGGTCACAAGAAGCAGGAGAACGACCACAAACAACTTTCATGGACAGATCCATGAGATTTCTTATGAAAGACTAAGAGGATTGTATGACAGTTTAAGACCTTCAAGATGGATTGTATGAAAGATGGATATAGAGGAGGGAGGGGGCTTCTTATATACTTGCAGCAGCACATGGATTTCTCTCTTGCTTCGAGGCTAAACATCTCACTTTTTTAGGGTAGTGGAACTAATTACCCACTTTTGTAGGGTAGTGTAACTGACCCCCTACAAAAAAATTCAAAGGCAGTGTAACTGGCATGTGAAAATAGGAAGGTTGTCAGAAAAAAATGTGAAAATAGAAAGAGTGGCCACACCATGTCCACGTGGCAACAACTAGACCTTTTTAAGTATTCACAAAAAACAACTAGACCCACTTAAGGTTAATGATGAAGTCTCATGCCCTGCAGATCCTCCTGGCATGGGAATTAAATAGCATGGTGGATTTGCTGGAAATTAAACACCACTATCTATCACTGTTAATTCTCGTTGTTCTGGATGTTTGTGTAACACCAAGTGCAACACCGCACCACCACATCCGCGGTCATGCAACACATGTGTACTACTCTACTAAAGATTGAAATGGTTAAGTTCAAAGATTGACGAAATTATTATAGACATCTCGTTGTCCATAGATACACTGCGTGTCATTGAAAGAATAATCTGTTTTTAACAAGATAAATAGAATGTCAAAACATCCGGCGTAGAGCTAAGAAAAACTCCACTAACCACTCGAGTAGAGCTTGGTTGTGCAACTCCCCAAACCCCCATGCAAGTACTGGCAAATCAGCACAAGAAACAATACTAGCTGAGAAGGCTGCTGCTTACCAAATCTGAGGATAAAATTTAACCTGAAAAGGCAAACTAACAAAGGGGGAGTCCACCAAATTACATAATTACTATGCCCTTTATGGACCAGACCACACACACAATCAAAATACGAAGGCACGAAACATTCTGATTGACAAGTCATGAATTACAAAGACAGTAGCTACATAGCGAATTGAAGAGACAGATGATGAAGGACGTGCTACAAGGAAGCAATCAACATGAGCATGTAGAACAGCAAAGCTAGTCATGCTGAAAGACCTGAAGATATATAAGAACTGGCTCAACCAGTGGCAGATTTAAGAAGCAAAACCAGAGCTACATGGCCGTGGTTGTCCCTTGGAATTTGCCCCCGTCATCTCCAGCTCCTCCCTGCTTGCCTTGGCTGCTCTTCTTGGCCCTGACGAAGCAGAAGCACGCGCAGCAGGGGCACTGGAACAGGAGCTTCATACCGATGATCCGCAGCCTATGATGAACGACTTTGCAACTGGCAGATCGAAGCTGGGGCGATCTCCCTCACGCACTCTCACCCAAGCAAAATTATGAATGTAGATGGATCTGAATCTGATCTGCCTCACTCAGACTCACAGTCACACTCCAGCTATATAGCCGCCTTGAGCCTTGGCACTCACACGCTCCGGCAGCTGCTGCCTTGAGCCTTGGCACACACCACACACACTCTGATCGATGTGGTTCCATTTTAAATGGACGCAAATGGATCCTGCCCATGTGCCCCTTTTTTCCTCCGTGGAAGAAGATGGCCCAGTCATAGACAGACAGGTAGTACATCTGTTTGTTAGCCCCCTAGCCCATGGTTGAACATTCATATGTTCCTCTGTACGTAGCATTCCCTGACTCACTTTTCTATGTAGGTTACTGTTGGGCAACATGAGCTAGGTAGCTAGCTTGCTAGCTGCTTTTCGTGAGTGGACGGCACGTACGTCAAGCAAGATGGCTTGCTAGTTACTGTATTTGCCATCAGTTACTAAGTGTGCATTAGTATAAGCCGAGGGGTCTGCCGTGCATGTTGCTGCATGTGCCATGCATGCATGCCTGTCCCTGGCGTTGATGAAGGCAAAATCAAGCTAGGCAGGAGACTGAGCAAATATATAATCTAGGAGAGAGAGGGGGCGATTGCTCAGATCAAAGCAAAGCAGCAGACATGCCAATTGCAAAGCAGTACTACAACTGCACGTTGCCGGTCAAAAAGGCTGTGTGCGCGCATCACATGGATACCAAACTATTGCACGGAGGCTGACAGACGGTGTGACCGGCCCTGTGATGGTTACCTGTATATATCGACTTCGGCTAGCTGTAGGTCCGTCGGTGGCCAATCTAATTGGTCCGCAGTCTCTGCAAAGGCGACGCTGCATGCCTGCTGCATGCAGCACGAGAATGCAGGTGGCAATGATCGAGCCCGTCCCGTGTATGGCGTGACCGTTTTGGCGGGTAACGAGCTATGATACACGGGCGAGCGATCAATCGGAGATTACATGATACGTACTACTGGCTAATCTTCATACATGTAGCCGACGGGGAGAGTTGAGATCACGTCTCTCTGTCCGTCTGTCATGGGAGGATTAGTGAGCAGGCAGGCAGACAAAGGGATGGTCCTGAAGTGCCGTGCAGATGCTTGTGTATCTACCTAGCTCGCTGATTGGTGGCGGCCAATCAATCGGCCGGCCGTGTGGTTCGATGCGCATGCATGCATGTACTGTAGCACCATGAACGGAGAGGATGGGGGCGTTGGAACCACCGTCTACTTGCGATCGGTCGAATGGCCGGCCGATCACGCGCGCACATGGCCAGCCTAGCCACCACGCGCGGCCCACTCCGGCCCCTGTGGCTGTGGCGCGTACGGTCGTGCAGACGTGCAGCGTGCGCGCGTCCGTCCAGCCCGTGTCCCCCGCGCGCGAGCGCGCTCTGCTCTCCGCATGTGTGTACGTGCATGGGGTGCCCCTCGCAGCGCAAGCAACGAATACGTCGCCGCGGATCTGGTCTCGCTCAATCATCGGATCGATCGGTTAGAAGCGGTTGGTTGCCTCGTCCATACGGTACGTACACACATGCATCTTTAACCAACTGGTGATTGAGCCAGTACGATACGATCCATATGCTCTTTCATACGAGGAATATTGTTTTTTTTGCGTTCAGAGGAATATTGTTGTTGTTGTTGTTGCCGCATCGTCATCGTACCACTCCCTCTACAGAGGGAGTGCTTACGAACGAACGAGAGTGGATGATGACGATGTTATGCGAGATGTGTGGCCTATGTGTGGCCTAATTAAGCATGCCAACGATTTCATGCGTGGTGCAATTTCATCACCCCTCATCTACTTGCCGGAAATTTTGGATAGGGAGCCAAGCGCCCAAGCCCTGATCGTCGTGGCAGCTGGAGCCCCTCCACCTTCCAAACTTTATGACAAGCAGAGATGTACTTTAAGGGCGTGTTTGGTTCCTGTTTGGAACAGTAGCTGCATTGCATACACATCTCAACCCAGTTTGGCTCTGAAAAAACAACCTCATATGCGACATCTGCGAGTTGTTTGGTTGCCTGCATATGGACTTCCTGCATTAGGGGATCAACTTTGGCATGTTGTTTGGTTGCCTGCATTGTCTCAGCGCATGCAACTACACGTTGTTTGGTTGCCCTGCATGGGGTATGATTAAGAGTTAGCACTTGCAGCTAGCACACGGGGCTAAGAGCTAGCAGAGGAAGGAGGAGAAGAAATGCAGGGGCTGTTGGTTCTAGGCCTAGCCATGCCACACTTTGCCATACAATGTTGCCACACTTGCCTAAGGTTAGTTCTTCAAAATGAGAGCCACAAGTTGGCAAGCCTAAGGGAATCTTGCCACACTTTTTGAGAGTATGTGATGTGGGACCATAGTGTGGCTTGCCTAAGGTGTGGCTTGAACCAAACACCCATCCAAATTGATCAAACTTGCCTAACCTTAGGTGTGGCAACCTTAGGCAAACTTAGTCTCAAACCAAACAGCCCCGCAGTGTGCTCGGACCATGGCGACTGCGGTGGATAGTGGCCGTGGCGCCGTGTCCGACATGACGAGCATGGAGTCATGGACGAGCGACCCCGCCGGCGGCACGGCGAGCGACACCGTCGGTGAACTAGTTGCGGTGCTCGCGCAAAGACAGTGGGCAAAGAAGGAGAATGCAGTGCTCGAGCCATGGTATCGTCAGTGCAGTCAACGAGAGAGGAGGCCGAGATGATCGACGCCGGAAATGACTCCAGTGTAGTAGGGCGAGAGAGAGGAGGCGAAGATGATCGACCCCGTCGGCGGCGCGGCGAACTGCGGTGTGCGCGAAGGCAGAGGACACAAGAAAGTAGTGTGCGCGCCATTGCAGCGTCAATGCAGTAGGAGGACGACAGAGAGTAGGCCGAGATGAGCGACGTCGGAAACGACTCTACTGTAGTAGCACGCGGGCAAGGAGATCAAGGGGAAGGGCTTTGGCGTCGAGAGGTACGAATAGGAGGGCTCGGGGCAGAGGACAGAGGAGCTTGACATGGCGGCGTCAGTGCAATAGACTGCTGTTGAAAGAGAGATTAAGCTACGATCGTCGAAACCAAAAACTTAAAACACGAATGTTGTGAGGGACTGCGAGATTATGCTGCTCGTCAAAGGAAATTTCAAATGATCGATCGTGCGCGACGAATCTGACAAAATTCATTCAGAATAGCTCCAAAGGGAACACGAGATTAAGAACTTACGGCCGACGAAACTACGAACCGATCGCCTGAATGGAACCGTAGCATCGAGGTGCATCTTTTTCGTGTAGAGCTTACCTCGAATCGAAGCACCGTAGTGTAGATCAGAGGGAGGAGATTAGTCAGGAGCTTACTGGAGGTTGAAGAAGAACTCAAGTAATCACCTTGCATCCCTCCCGTCTCCACTCGTGCAAGGGCCCACCGGCTTGCGCTCTCCTTGGCCTGGCTCGTGAGAAACTGCCGATTCCTTGGTTTCCAGTGAGCCAGGCCCATAGGTGCTTTAAGTTTCATGCTATGCAGGCCCAACAGGAAAACCAGGCAACCAAACAGTCCGTTCCTTTCCCGCGCGGGTCTGGTTGGGCCTCATGCCAGCAACCAAACACGCCCTAAGTGCATCTCCAAAATGGACCCTCAAACCATTCGTAATCATCTGGGCTGCATGATTCAGACGTGTTTCATCATCCAACGCGGTCCTGTATCGATCCGCCGAGCGATCTAGATGCACCTTTTTCCACAAAACCAAGACAAACTTAGGGCCTTTGTGAGAGTCCGGACAGCACACACATAGGACTCCGACACCCTAGACCGGTCCAAAAACCCACCAAAATCCCTCTTAGACCCCGTGCCTCCATCTTCGCATTTTCTCTCCTTCCCATTTTCTCTCTTGTCTTCGCTGCCGCTCCATCACCATGCCCGCCACACCACACCCCTTCCGAAACTTGATGTGTCTGCCACCTCCAATGGTACACCCGGGCTCCAAGCCGCTTCTCCTCCGCCGCCGTTCCACATCTCTCATTCAACCACCGCACATGTACCATCAGCTCCTACGATACTCACCACGCCTGGCAACTAATCAGTGAAATGTCGGTGCTGAAAAAATTGCCCCTTCTTCGTTGAAGCAATAGATTCAGATATGAAGTACATATACGAGCACTATGTTGAATCGCCCGACGACTCGTCCGACAAGGAGGACTACACGGATGAGACGACGATGATGCAGGCGGTCCTTACAGATGCGGAGCGTGCAGAGGAGCAAGTTCTCAGTTTCAAAGGATCGATCAAGGGTCATCGAGTGCTCAACCGCAACAGGGCGCACGGCCACTTGACGTTGATGGACGACAACTTTGCCCCCAAAGCCCTCTTCACTGACAATTTTTGTTGGCGCTTTCAAATGCACAAAAATGTCTTCGATCGTCACTACCATGGTGTTCGGTCCTTTGATAACTACTTCATCATTGAACCTCTCTGTCATTTTGGCCACCACACCTTCTCTCTTTGCCCTCTCCTCCTCACACTTGTTTCCCCAGAACCCTCTTCTAACCTTATTGTGCAGTTCTTTTGTTGGGTCGGTTGGGTAACTGGTTTCTACCTTAGTGCCTTGGGCTACAGTCTTAACAATATATATGTTTCACTTGGGTTGTCCATTTAACTTCAACCAACAATGCGGTAGGGTGAAGTTTTTCTTCTCCAACTTCTTAAACACACTACACGAATAAAAACATCTCCAACAGCCGCGTCAAAAGATGCGTGTGCGCGGTAAACTGGCATTTTAGCGCACGCGAGACATTTTCGTGCGCTTCAGCGGAGGCGGGAAACTAGCACGCGGGAAAAGGCGGCAACTCGCGTGCTAGATTTGGCGCACCGTGTCCGGCGGGCCTATAAAATTGCAGCGCCCTCTGCCGCTTTCTCTACTCGCCGCCGACACGCCACCACCGCACCACCATGCCGCCTCGCCGCCGGGGAGCTTCGGGCTACCGCGGCGTCCACGTGCGTCCATCCGGCATCTACTCCGCCGAGATTTGGTCGGGCGACATGCGCCTCGGCCTCGGACGTACGACGCTGCGGCGTGGCACCTCCGGCGGTCCCGTTGGGACATGAACTTCACAGACGTGGCAACGCGGGAGTAGGCACAGGAGTTGGCGCCTCCCCCGCGGATTATCACCGACGAGGATCGTCGCG
Organism: Triticum monococcum; assembly: GCA_034509565.1. Lineage (NCBI taxonomy): Eukaryota > Viridiplantae > Streptophyta > Magnoliopsida > Poales > Poaceae > Triticum > Triticum monococcum. The sequence goes on along the minus strand of CM067843.1, from coordinate 742,310,401 downwards.
AGAACCGGAGGCGGGAGCGCCGTCTCAATTTGGCCAAGATGGACGAGGAAGCCATGGCGTTGTGGAGCCAACGCTTCCCGCAAGACATCATCAACAAGGAACAGTTCTTCGTCGAGAGGAGAGCGGAGAGGGAGGAGAGGAGGGAGGAGCGAGCTGCCTATCGCGAGGACAAGCGAACGCGGAAGGCGGTCGCTAAATTGAACATCGTGCTAGGAGATGCGTCTTCCTAGGACTCCAGCGACGAGCAGTTCCTTGACGCCTACGCTCAGACGTCGGAGGAGGGCATCACCGAGGCAGAGTCCGAGTCGAAGAATGACGAGTAGTAGTAGCTTTTCGTTTTATCTATCTATCGTAGGAGAAGACTATGAACTATTTATGCACTATTTTATATCGTAGAAGCAGGCTATGTGACGAACTATCTCACAGTTGTATTATCGGAATCAAATGTGTATCAAATCGTAGTTTACATAGTAGGCGTCAAGAAAAAAAAGATGAAATATAGCGCGTCCGTTGGAGCGGCTCGGACGCGCTTTATTTTGCGGCAGCCGCTAGAGCCAGCGCACCGCCGCACGCAAAAGCTGGCTCATCCGCGCTGTATTCTGATTTTTAGCGCGCCGCGCGTTGGACGAATGTTGAAGATGCTCTAAGGAGGCTACAAAATAAAACATTGTCAATAATGTGTATCCGGCAACAAAACTATGATATCCGGCTACAAACTATACATATTCAACTAGAAAACTATACAAATCCGGCTACGAAAATTTGCATACATGTCCCGATACAAAACTATGCATATTCGGCAAGTAATCTACACAACTATGCATGCTCGGCTACAAAACAATGCAAATCCTGCTACAAATAATCTACATAATAATGCATGCATATCCGGCTACAAATTATCAACAAAACAATGCATATCCAGCTACAAATGATCTACACGACAATGAATATCTAGCAAGTGATGTACACACATTAACAACTTACTCGCTCAGTGATTTGCGCACCACTATGGCACCGTGCGACGAGTTGCCTTAAGTGCCTGCAATACTTCGATACGGCCTTTTGGATGGTGTACCATCGAATGGTTGAGAGACTTTGATTCATGGTTGCGAATGATCGCGTCGGAGTAGGGCGTGAAATGCTTGTGCTCACGGAGCCAAGTGTGAATGTGGGCCCAAAACCTTTTGCTCAGTGACATGGGTCGGATCGAGGCTGCATCGCACAACAGCTCGTCCTCCCACATGTTAAAACTTTCTCCTATACCCCTTTTCTTTGGATCGCCACCGAAATCATTCGGATCATCGTCCTCGTCGTCGTCCTCCTTCTTCCCCTGTTGTCCGGTGGCCCAATAATGTTGTTGTGTATCTGCGCCCGGATGGGTGTAGGTGCCAAACTGGTCCTGCTACATGCCCGACTGGGTGTAGGTGCCGGAATGGGTGTAGCCCTGTTGCGTGCCCGGATGGGTGTAGGTGTCTGACTGGGTGGGCTCCGAGTCATCCACTTGCCCGCCCTCATAGCAACCTCCTCATCCGCCCCCTCATGGCTAATCTCGTACATCTCCCTATCCACGTCATCGTACGTGGGATCTCCCGCTTTAGGCATACCAGTGAGCAGCGAGCGGGCACCCATCTGCTCCATGCCCATTGTCCTCGTCCAGACAAGCTGCGGTGATGAACCCTTCGAGAAAAGTAGCGGCCCCGCGTTGATGTCGACGATGAAATGCACTTGCCCGATGGCGGTTGCCGTGGACTACCTACCGAGCTACTTGGCGGCGTAAAAGTACGGAGCCTTGTAATGCTCCAGCCATGGCGGCGTCTGCACGGTCGGCAACAGCCGCGGGGCACCGCGCCCCAGGCCCTGACCTTTACCACATCTGCGACCAGCACGCCCACCAGCACGTCTGCCACCAGCACGCCCTTCGCCGACCTTCTGCTTTATCAGTGTTTTCGCCTTTTGCGGCCTTCGCTTTGACGCAACGATTTTTGCCGTGTTGCCGAGTTGATCTTTCGGACAAGCGTGATGCTTGGATCCTCTACCACCTCCGTCTTCCGGTAGGGTCTCATCCGGTTCCATGCGTCGGCGGGGGGAGGGAAGAGGGTGGGGGGGAAAGGGCGGGAACTGGGTGGACATCGGCGGGAGGGAAGAAGAGAGTGCGGGATTTTGTTGCCGAAACAGTGCGGCCAGCTACAAAAAGCGCGAGCTGTGTCTTAGTTTTGGGTGGGCCTAGGATGTTGAGTCCTATATGGCTCGTGTCCGAACTCCCTCAAAGCTCCCTCGGGTTTGGTTCCGTTTTGTGGAAAAATTGGCCCAGACTGCTCCCCGGAAGGACAGGGGTCAGTGTTGGATGGCTTGCGGGACTCGAACAGTTGCATCCGGACGGATATGGGCGGTTTGAGGGTTGGTATTGGAGATGCCCTTAGTTGTATCACACTACTCAATTTTGTCTCTAGAAGTTTCAACTACTCCTTTCGATCCATATAACCCACTAGATACATTCATTTCAGCGAAGTAATATGAATCAGAGAGAGTACTTGAAAATGTCATCTTTTCGCTAAGTGTGTTTCGTTGCTGTGGAAAGAAGCCCTCGGCACCAGTCCTACATTTTTTTCTATCTGGACCGAGGAGAAAGGGGGCTCGGCAGGAAGAGGATTGTACCATGAGAGAAGCACAGACGTCAACCCGCTTCAAATATGGAGCATCACACCTTAATGAAGGAAAAATCGTACTTTTCATAATTAGGCAAACGATGATAATCATGATACTATATCACAATGCTAGCCATCGTATCCGATTTTTTAAAATACGCATAACAAGACGTAATTGGGTAACCGCAAATTGAGACATTGAGTCCTAGACTCCTAGTGATGCTACCGTGTGTAGCACTGAAACTTCGTTTTCTTTTATCCACTGATGAGACTTCTCTGGGTAACTAGGGGTGTGGTCTTCCCTACGCCACCGAGTCTCATCATCGACATTGCTCTCCCTCTGAGGTACACCATGGAGCCCGCTTTCTTCAGTCCGTTAGTTTTGTGTCCTCCCGCAGCAACCCTGACGGGATGCCGATATTCCTCAAGCACCTGCGGATCTGCCGCGCGGCCGCGTGCTCAAGCCCCATGCGGAGGCGACGTACGGTCCGTCGGATCAGACCGGCTCAGGCAACCAACGGTGGAAGAGGGACAAACAGATGTGTTCCGTTCGAGCGCGCCGCGCAGCGGATCGATCGGGGCGCACGCGGCGCCAGCGCGCACCGAGAACATCGCTCTCGGCCCCTGCGGCTAGAGATGTGGAAAACCAGACTGGAAATTCGCTCCGCGATTGTTGCACCCCGTTTCACATTTGCACGATACCCCCTGACCTTTCATGGTATTTGTTTATTAGTTTCCTTGCACTATTCGGCTGTAGAATGTTTGTGCTTTTGTTTTCAGATGTGTATATCACATGTGGATACAGTTGATAGAAAGAAGGCTAGGCTCTTTCTGTTTGCACATTATTTATATGCCGTATGTATGCAATGCACACAAATTAGAGTTGCTTTTTCGATGAAAAACATGGTTGCCAACAAGTGTTCGTTCGGGCCGGCCTTTCCATTATTCGCTAGATCTAGTTCCTTTAGATCAAGGTGTCTGATGATACGGACTTGTCATTCGGGATTGAGGTGTTTTTCATCTCATGTTTTGGTATCATTTCACTTTTTTTTGGCTATGTTCCCCTTTCTAATTTTATGCACCAAACCAAGGTACCTTAGAGCCATCGATCATGTGCCATCCTTTCATGCTCAACTCCATTTCAATCTCCATTGGAGGCCTTGTCTCAGGTTCCCGGACTAGGCAGGTAATTGTGGAGACATGGAGTTCGAAGCTTTCTCGACGTCTTTTGCCTATTTTAAGGGGCATGTTTTTTTTTACCGAATGCTTCGACTTTGTCTTCAACCTCCTCATATCCTCTTCGGGGATAAAAAGAGGGACCTCTTTTCAAGCGACGTCTCTTTACTATGCTGGCGGGATCGTCACATGTTTCTAGTTAAAGGTGTGGTTGGTACTAATCAACAACGGACATAACACCTCATATGTGCTGACCTGGCATCCTCAGGTGTCACTCAAGGACATGTGGAGGTTCCCTCGAGGGCGATTCTACACGTGTGCAGTGGTGATTGGCGAACCTACGTGTAGCCCGTGGGGCCAACCACCACAATTTTTTTATAACAACCCCTTGAATTTCTCATTTTAATGCATCACTCCTTGTAACTTGAGAAGATCCCCCCCCCCCCCCCCCCCCCCCGCCCCAAGGTTTTTCTGCTAGCGCCGCCACCTCACGTGAGTGTTATACTCAACAAGACACGTTTGGTCTCACTTGGAATTTTGATGTATAAAACAAGTTCTATATTTACCAGAAAAGCAATCACATGCGACTATATAACATCTCACATAATAAACTCACTGCTGAAGATCACCCAAAAAATTATATGCAAAATCACCTTGTAAACCTTATTTTGAAACATGCGCAGCTGCTGAAAATGACGAAAAGTGAGGGGCCAAAATGCGAAGGCGAAAACCGAAAAACTCTACCGGAATCGCGAGCGTACTCTGCCCCACTACTACCTTCCACCACTTGCCGCCCCTGCCCCTGCCCGCCTCGCCATCTCCGCGTCGTGCTGCCGCGCGGCCTCCCCCCGTACCGCGCGCTCCCGGCGGCCCAGATCCCTCCCCGCTCCGGCGAGCCCGGGCCCGCCATGGACCGTCTCCGGGCGGGGAGCCCCGTCTACGGGCGGCAGCGCAGCGGGAGCAGCACGGGCTCCACCTCCCCGGGCGGCGTCTCCCCCTCGCACCACCGCTCCTCCTCCACCTCCTCCGCGGCCTCCCTGCCGGGCGGCGCCGGCGGCGGCGTCGGGGGCATCTCCAACGTGCGCCGCACGCAGAACGTCGCCGCGCGCGCCGCGGCCGCCAGGCTCGCGCAGGTCATGGCCTCCCAGAGCGCCGCCGCGGCCGCCGGGGACGACGACGAAGAGGACGACTACGCCAACGACCACCCGCCCCCGCCCCCCGCCAGGTTCGGCAGCGGCGCCCGCGCGGGGCACGGCAGCAACGGCGTCTCCCTGCTCGGCCGCACCGCGAGATCTCCCTCCCCTGCGGTAATTCTGCTCCCCGGATCTCTCACTGGTCTCGCTAGAGCCTGCGTCCCTGCTTCGGATTCGGCTGTTTTGAGCTCGAGCTATGGGTGAATTTAGTCATGGCTGGTCAAATCGTGGTCAAATCGGTGTCAGAGCATGCGTCATTAGTTGAATTTGCGAATGAAGCTAGTTCCCATTGTCTAATGCCATGCGTATTTCTAGTCCCTTTTCATCGGGAGTGTTCGGCAGACTGATGAGTGATTACGATTTTTGAATTGGTGTCTCTGATCTGCTCAATTTGCTTGCTCTGTGTGTGGCCTTCTGCTAATTTGATCTCCTCGTGTTTTCATTAGTTAGGTCGGAACATTGTAGAGCCGCCTCCTACAGTCCGCTCAGCATCAGCCGGGAGGACAGCTGCCGTCGCATCACGACCGACCGCCACAGTGGTTCCACCGATCAAAACCAGCACTACGATCCGAACCCCATCTCCTATTCCGCCTGTGGCTGTGGAGTCTCCAGTGGAGCGCCCTCGACAGAAAAGGTACATGCAGTGACATACCCTCTGATCTGCAGAATGTGCATGTATGCTGGAGCTTTTACATAATGAACACATGATACCAGTGTGCGTCCGAGCAATAGCGAGTGAATTTTACTTCCTTGTGCCACTTATATTAGAATAAGTGATGATACTAGCTTACTGAATTAATCAACTCTTCCTATGGCCTTAATTTGAGTTGACTTGTCATTAGGTCTTTTTACATGTTGTAGTTAATGAAGTTCTGGTATGGCCAATGTTTATTTAATATTACCCAGCATGATGATGTAACAATGAAATGTAGCATTAACATATGATCCAACCCTTATGTGTCCGTTAACCAACAGGTAAGCTTCTGGGATGTTATTTGTAAATGATGTCATTGCCACATCAGTATCATAAGTTGGAACATCTGTTACAGCAGAGAGCTTTTGATCTTCTTCTACCTAATAAATTGAAGCATTGAGTCCAGTTATGCATGCATGCTAGCCTACTAGGTGTTGCAGTGGTTACTGATGTGACTGAAATGAAAAAAAAAATATCTCATCCAAATTGTGAATCTGATTTTAGATTAGGTCAACATCATGGCTATGTGAGTAGTATGCCTCGTGTGCAGTAAGACATTACTGTGCTTTACTGACTCGTGCTGCATAATCTATTTAGTTGCCGGAAGTATTACCAGTTATAGCAAATCATTGGTTTTGACGCCCTAAAATGGAGGTTACCGATTAGTTAATACATCTACAGGCATCACATCATTTGAAATGCAGTACCACCTCGGATGTAGAAAATAATATAGGTGAAAAAACTGAAAGCGTAAATTCATGGGAAGAAGCGTATTGTGACGGTGAACCCGACAAAGTCAATCCGTGCTTTATTATTAGGGAGATTTAAATAATTCAACATCATGTGAAACTCACTCCTACATTTTCTGTATGTTACCATGGGCACTGCATTTCTTGTTGCATTTGTGCATCGAAATTTTTGAATTACCACATTATTAAATTCTTTTTCTAGCTTGAGTTTCCCTGCACCCCTTTTCTATATATCCTAATTGAAAGAGCAACATGTACATGTTTTGACCTTTCCTGCTCCAGGTTTGATACAGCGCCAATTAACTCAAGAGAATCAGCGCCACGGAGAGAGTCATCTACGCTTCAAGACGAGGTTTTCTTTTTTCTATGGAAACTACTCCATCCGTTTCTAACCAGATACATTCTAATTCTTTTGCACAGAAACCAAGGAACACATGCAAATATCCCTATTTCTCACTCAAGACATTCATTAGGACACCTATTCTCGTCTGGGTTACTAGTCTGTAGTAGTAAATGACTTCGGAATAACAATTTAGACAATGAAGATGAGGGGCATCCCAGGGAAAAGAGATGGTACAGAAGGTCACATTGATATTGTGCAATCTCATGTTTCTAGGAACAAATTTGAAAGCTGGAATGGCATGTTTTGGGGAACAGAGGAAGTAGTATTTGAATTTATTCATAGTTTCTGGTTTAGCTGTTAGATTTTTTTTACTAGAGAACTGAATAGTTGAAAAGTGCATAAGCTATATGAAGACTAATGCACTGATGTCTTACAGCTTGATATGCTACAAGAGGAGAATGAAAGTGTTCTAGACAAGGTAATGACAAACACCATCATTATAGTGCGATGCACTAATATTTTCTATGACGGGCTTATCTGAGCTTATTCTGAATCTGGAACAACAGTTACGGCGTGCTGAAGAAAAATGCGAGGAAGCTGAAGCTAGGGCCAAGGAGCTTGAGAAACAGGTGAAATTAGGATCCACTAGTCAAAAAAATCTCCTGATGTGTTTTATATTTTGACATGTTTGCTCATTTGTGAAACGTATTTTGAGTCCATCTCAACTATAGAGTTCTGAAATATTGGAATAGATCAATCCTTCTGTGTCAAGAGAATGCTCGTGTTCCTTGCAAAAATGAGCTCTACGCACCTTATGTTCGCTAATATCATAATTTATTAATATACGAAGGTAGCTGCTCTTGGAGACGGGGTATCCTTAGAAGCTCGCCTCTTGAGCAGGTTTGTTTCATGCCTCAATATGCCAATTTCACAAGTCCAGAACTGGTCATAGCATAACATTTACATGAATGCTGGCAGGAAGGAAGCGGCACTTAAACAGCGGGAGGTTAGTTATTCTTGTGTTCTACTCATGGGTTGCTGCCAAGTCACCTTTTCATTCGTTTATTTAGCCAGGATCTTAATGTGTATGGTGAAATTGCCTCTAAAATATCGTCTATTATTCAAACAAGAGGACAAATCCTCTGCAGAACTCCCATGCCATCGTTTCATAGTTGTTGTTGTGTCGAAATGCATATCGCCATGCTAGATCCTTACTCCAAAATTTTGCCGAATGAGTGATCTTCTGTATGCATTTAACAGTTGATGAGTTGGTCAACACTTGAGTGATCTTCTGTATTTTATTTGTATATATGTGTCCATAGGCTGCACTAAAGGCTGCAAGGGAATCAAATGATGGTAGAAATGGAGAAGTATCAACAATAAAGCATGAACTTGAGGTAATGATACTCAACATCCGGCAGCTTTTGTTGGTTTGTATATGGTCTTATATTTAACTCATTTGTGTTCATCCATGCATTAAACAGTCTGCCAAAGAGGAGGTTGCAGCTGTTATGGACCAGCTAAAGGAGGCAGAGTCCGAAACAAAGGCCCTCCGATCCATGACTCAGAGAATGATCTTAACCCAAGAAGAAATGGTTGGTCTGATTTATGTATGATCGTAATCACTTTGTTTGTTTTTGACATGGATTTTGATCTATTTGGAACTTTATGCTAGGAAGAGGTCGTCCTGAAAAGGTGCTGGCTTGCACGTTATTGGGGCTTAGCGGTTCAATATGGTAAGTTGCCTAAGAAACCATTTTAGTGGAATATTGTTCAACATGATGCCATTGTCCAGTTGCCCAGTATGATCTATTCTCTAATGATGCTCCCTAGGCATTTACTGAAATCAAAGATTATGTGCATTCATGATGCGAATAATCTCTCGAGAAATGTTACCTACTGCCCTCTCTTGAAATGATGTTGACTGGCTTGGCTTATTAAACTGAGAACTGTAGGGGAGGCCTTGACACTAAATTATCAATACATTGATGATACATATGCACAAGAGTCTTTTTGTGTGTGTGTGTTGGGGGGGGGGGGGGGGGGGGGCTAAGCTAAAAATGTGCATATTTTATAACTATCGTGAAAAGCCAAATCTAGTTAAAGTTGGATAAATTTATGTCCAATGGTTTTGCTCTCACATCTTATCTCGTATATTTTGGAACACAACAATATGTCTCTCTGCAACTGATGAGAAAAAGAACAGCTATCCAAACGCCCTCACGTATCTACAAGCAGCTCAACCAAACACGATTGCCATGATTTACCACAATGCCAATGGAGCTATAGATTACAACACAAAGTCTTGAAAACAGTAGGAATGCATAGGATATCACCCTGTTACAGAATAAAATAAAGGAAAGTAAAATAAGCTAAGCACCAACAGGAAGGGCGCCGAAGAGGAATATAGAGGCAATTTTACATGGATGGGATGCTTCCTTAGATAGCTAGCTTCCATGGATATTCAGCAGGTATTTTGACTGCATGGTTGATGTTTTAGCCTTGTTAGGCTGGCCTGATGTCCTAGAGACTCTTTTGCACCTTGCTCCATGGCTGACAAAAGATTAAGTGTCATGTGGACTGTGGTAGGATCAAATGAGAGCCAATTAGTTATAAGGACTTTGTAATTTTGTGCTATCTATTTTTTAAGTGCAAAAGTGGTCATAGATTATAGTTTGCCTGTGGATACTAATAATCTGTGGTGTCAGTAGGGTAGTCACATTAGACTAGTGGAGCTAACCAGCCAATTGCCAACCAGTCCAGGCCAGCCCAACTATGTGTAGGGCTGGATCTATGCCTTAGATTAGGGGACCGAAAGGAACATGACCTGGCAAAGGCTCTGCCTGGAAAAATGCTTAAGTCTAGTTCACACGAGCAACGGAGCAAGCAAGGCTATTTTTTGCATGTATTTCTATTCCTATCCTGGTTTTTGGTTATCTGATGGCCTCCTTATAAACTTGAAGGAGTTTATCCCGAGATCGCGGTGTCAAAGCATGAACATTGGTCATCTTTAGCCCCTCTTCCTCTCGAGGTTGTTCTCTCTGCTGGTCAAAAGGCTATTAAGGAGGAGCCTCGTAAGCAAGGTAAGTCTGCACTTTTATACTGTATAAGTTGTAGATCCCAGTTTATTCCATGCACACTCCAATGAACTTTTCTTAGAATTCATTCAAGCAGGTGAGGATGATGCTCAGAGGAGAAATAGGCTTGTGCGAGATATGAGTGATGTAATGGGAGAAGGCAACATCGAGAGCATGCTCTCAGTTGAAATGGGACTTAGGGAGCTTTCATCTTTGAAGGTACCCGTCTTCTCTTGTACCAACTTATGTTAACTTTCTATTTTGTATTTTCTAGATTTCTCAATTGCCAAACTGCAGCTGTACACTTGCAAACTTAAAATGTAGGAACAAGCTTCTGCAGCAAAACTGGCGGGGCATTAGCTGGCTTGCACGTTATTGGGCAAACTAATTATGCTCGCTAGGCAGTTAATAGCTCTTCTAATATTCTGCGAAGTTTATCTTAGCCTCTCCTGACTAGATTTCTCAATTGCCAAACTGCAGCTGTACACTTGCAAACTTAAAATGTAGGAACAAGCTTCTGCAGCAAAACTGGCGGGGCATTAGCTGGCTTGCACGTTATTGGGCAAACTAATTATGCTCGCTAGGCAGTTAATAGCTCTTCTAATATTCTGCGAAGTTTATCTTAGCCTCTCCTGATTTAGCACAATGGAATTCTTAGTGGAAACATAATCTAGTTTGTTGGCAGAATTTTCCTTCTGCCAAAAGTAGGAAGGGATCGATGGGAATTCTAATGCAACCGTGGGGCTCAAAAGTATCATTTGTTTGGGGACTCTTTCAACTATTGTACAAATGACACAGGCCATATGTGCACTTTTGCTCTTTTATAACCGTACAGTTCCTCTCCTTTCTGCAACTGCTCACTGGCTTTGCTTAGCCGTCACTGTGGTCCTCATTTTAGTTATTGTCATGTAGGTGGAAGATGCTGTTGTGGTTGCACTTGGTCAGCACCGGAGACCTAGCATAGTTCGGCAATTCACATCAGGTTTGCTTTTTTTTTTTCCGATTAGTTCAATCATGCAGAACTGCTTCCTTACTATGCATGGTGGTGGTACAGCTTTATTATTAGGCTTGACTTTAATTAACAAATTGTAATCCAATTTATTTGCTTCTTCCTTTATCTGCTTTTAAGTCTACACTGTAGTGGCAGGGTGACCTGTGACGCTTAATTTTTTTAACATAACTATTTTTAAGGCTCATCAGCAAAACTTTGTACGGTATGATTATTAAAGGGAAAACACCTTATTAACAATCAATAGTGTCTCGTGCCGAAGTTTGAGATTTCCATGTCCTATAATGTGGTGTCCATTTGAAACATTACACATCCCTCACATAATCAATGGTCTTTCCAATAACTGTTTCACTAATATCCAGACTTGGTAGTGGTCATTACTCATTACATGAAACAAAGAAGTGTTGATTGTAGGGGAATCATCTGCAGGTGCATGCACTATATTTTTTCCGTAGGAAATAATGATTTCCCAGTGAGTCAATTCAAATGCAGTTACGTGTCCTTGCTTGCATTCGAACTAAGCAAGTTAAAATTCCTTTTCAGATTATAAATCACCTGGCGAACCTAAATTCTTGGAGGCATTTGGTAATACATCCTTCTTTTTTCTTATAGATTATCTTTCTGAACTTTCCTTTCAGTTTGACATTGTATTATATGTATACATTTAACTTGATTTTAATTCCGTTAAACTGAAACTACTTGACATATTGCAGACCTTAGCAACGAGGAGGCGGAGGATGTTAGCTTCAAGCATGTAAGCCTTCAGTAATGTGAATTGTCGACTTTTTTTTGTCTTCCAAATATTACTTGTTATTTATGGACTCCATACCACCAAATGCAGGCATGGCTTATATACTTCTGGAGAAGAGCCAAAACTCATGGTATCGAGGAAGATATTGCTGATGAACGGCTTCAGTTTTGGATTGCTCGCAACGCGGTTGCTCCAAATTCTCATGATGCTATAGATGGTATGATGCTTGTTCCCTATTACTGTTGAAAAACTAACCATTGGCAGGTACCTGTGTTAAACGCTTAGTTTATCTCAATATTTAATTAGATTGTTCTTAGAAGCCATTTCATGATTTCAGTAGTGATTTGAAGGGAACCAAAAGAATGTTGTAATTTTATTTATGCATAAACCAGATAAGTTTCCTGTACAGAAGCATTTTCAGCGTTCCCTGCTGTATTATATGTTCTCCGCCTGTTGTATTTTTCTATTGATTTGTAGCTGGTTTCATGCATGCCATCCAACTTTTCTGGGTCAATAAATATATGCCATGATTTCCATTCTCTGTTTTACTGAACAATGTGAGCCTTGTCACTGCAGTGGAGCGAGGTCTGACGGAGCTCAGGAAGTTGGGCATAGAGCAGCAGTTGTGGGAGGGCACGCGTGCAGACATCGACGAAGCAGCCTCAGCGGCGATGGAGGACGAATAGGGAGGGCACGCGTCATGAATTCATGATCGATTGTCTATGCTAGTGTATCATCCCAGTTTTGGACAAACGGGAGCTCCGGTTCCCAGCAGGTCTTCAGGCCCTTGGTATACCATCAAATCGAATGAGTCTCCGAGCACGCAGCGATGCGTCAGTCCTACAGCGTCGAGCAATGGACTTTGTCCAGATTCCGAAGATGTTTGTGTAGCCGATTTTATCTCTTTGTTGCATTAGTTCCGTGAAATGTGTAATTGGCTTTGTCCTGGCAAAGATGATGATGACCTCACCTCAGCTGGTAATTGTGAATTTCTGTGATTACTCCGTCTCCCATGCTTACTCAGCTATCTGGCCTCACGAACTGAACGGATGAAAAAAGTGCAAGCTATCTTGTGTAAGTGCTTCACCGAGAGAGAGAAAAAAAAGAGATGGGCCACCTGTTAAACTTGCGTTGGTTATCCACTTGTCCTGCTGAGGTTCAGCTGTGATCTGTGTGGTAAAGACTGGCCTTATCATGAAATCTGAATCCTTCTTCGATGCACAGTGAGCTGACTTTCTCCGCGGTTTGATGCAGGGTATGAAGTTGAGATGGGAACGCGACTATTTGCAGTCCATGCTACGGAGACGGTTGGACGGGCGCGTCGTCAAAAGGAAGAAAGAAAGCTACGTTCCGCTCTGCTGTCTCACCGTCCGTCCCTCTCGCTAGTCACATGACCTGCGATTTCCATACACCCCTGGAATGGACAGAGCCCAACTCAAACTCGTCCTGCACGGACGCCACATTGCGAAACCCAGTACGTTTTCGGCCGAGGCTCTTATCGTGCCTGTTTCTCCGTCATGATTACCAAAGACCCTGTCTATACACACTACGACTGCGACGGAATCTCCTCCATCCGGTGCCGTGCGCCGGGGCGGATCTCCACCGGTTTCCTGGCGCCGAGGGCAGAGCCCGCGCCGCGTCGCTGGCCGGCGGCGATTGGCGTGGACGACGGACGGTCCGGTCCGGTCCACACCATACGCGCTGGGAATTGATCGCCTTGTCGATGGACCGATCGCTAGACGCATCCATCTCTTTCTTCTTTTTGGGGGGTGGAGGGTCAAGAATGGTTTAGGGGCTTCACGGGAAGCCTGGGACGCGCTGCCGCTCTCCGGCGCTCGCCTTTGCTGCCTCCTATTTATTCCCCACTCCCTTTCATACCTCGCGCCCCTGGGCATTCATTCGTCCATCCATGGTGGCCGTGGACGCTCATTCCCTCGCCTACACGTTAAAGCCAGCCAGCCAGCCAGCGATCCATCGACCGATCGATCGGGCCTCGCTGTCGTACCGTCGCCGTCTCATACGGTTGGCGTTCGCCACTGCTTGCTAGCCAGCCAGTGCTTTCTACTATACCACAGTTAGGTAGAGCTATGTATCTACAATTCTACACTGTATGCATGCGTACGTGCAGGGAAAAATACATGCATGCATGCTTGCTTGCTCGCATGCATGAAGAACCAAACATCATTTCTCGTCCGTCGAGGCACGCATAATAACTGATCATGATACCGCATGCATGCCTGCCTCCTGGATATACCACGACATATATTTATCTGCTTCTGTTATGTGTTATGTATACTTGCGCACAATGGCCTCGGCATGACATGTATCTATGTATGATGATGCGCATTGCGTAGATGTTGATGTAGTTCTGACTTCTGAATGATGTTGGTACGTACTCCAGGGTATAGACGATGGACGACAGTTCTACTGCTTGTATGCAGCTGGCTCCTCCAAGTTGCAGCTACAAGTGGCCCTCTCAAACCAATCAACAGCCCCGATCTAATCAAATCTTGCTAGCTGTAGCTGTACAAAGTTGCAACCGACCTTTCAGCGGCACGTATCTGAGATGTACAGGGAGTTTAAACAGCGGCGATCACATTCATGCCCCTTCAACGGCTGAATCGCATTAACTAATTCAGTGGCGCATTCATTTGTACTTCTATCTGAGGGAGGGAGGTTCCTATATTTAGCCCAAACTAAAACAACATTAATGACGCTCTAAAGAAAGTACTCCAAAAATATGAATATTAGTATTAAAACTGCACCTAATATTTTGTAAGGGAGGTAGTAATCTGCACAAATAATAGTCTCCTTGTTTATCATTGTATTTACTGACTTCTATTTTTTCTTTGTTTAGACAAACGTCAAAGAATTTTATTTTTACAACGAAGACTTATTAACCTATAGAGTTTTTTTACACGAACCCTATCCTGCCATACCTGTCTAAGAGGTAATAATACTATTAGCCATCATATGACAAAAAAGGTACAATTTGGGCGTGTCCAAACATTTCTCACGATAGGAATCCAATGAACTTGTGACTTGGTCATACATAACAGCTAATCGAATTGGCGTCTTGTGTGTGCTAGAAAATGACCACCTATGCATGATAAATATCCAATCAACTTGCAACTTATCGTACGACAACAAATTGCTTTACGATAGTTGAACTCGTAAATTCACTTATACCGTATCACAAGTTGTCGCAGCGGACCGATTAACAATGAGCTGCTTTAGTGTGTGAACTTGTCGGCTTGTGATTTAGTTCTTCAATCATATATCAAGTAGTCGCATCAGATTGATATTTATTTTAAACAATGGAAGATAAACTCATGGTCTCTGTAGGTACGATGCACACAACCAACTTGGCAACGCGTAATTTCTCCGATGGTAGTAGCTCGCATAGTGTCCACATCAAATTAGGCCGGCGAACGACAAGAAAAATTGAATTCCCTTCCTCTCGCTTTGCACACATGTGAGTCCTGGCGGGGAGGGCAAACCTTTTTGAGTTTTTCTCTCCAATAATTCCATTCCATTGTGTTGCATCCGATGATGTTCTCTTTCTCAGCTCCGGCAGGGTCACAAGATGCATGGGAGAGCTTGTAATTGGCATTGTGCACATACACACTCACTCACACACTCGAGGGGCTGAGGAGGAATTCAATCATGTACCCTTCCCTCATTCTCAAACCGTGAACAGAATGATCTCCCTTTTTTACCACATTTTTTTAGAGAAGCATGCAACCATTGAACTATCATGTGAATAAAGATAATGCAAGCAAACAACCCAAACTATGGCTAATATATCATATCCGGCGGCAGCCGCACTTAGAGGAAAGCTAGAGTTGGATTATGTTGAATAGGTGGAGGCCAGGAACTACATTTTTCGTAGTTATGCGGCAACAACTATACCTATCGAGTTGGTTGATGATTATCTATACGTCTGGAACACCATATAAATACGTTCTGTTAACCGACTTTCGTGCCATACACAAAATTGAAACAAATTTTGTTACACAATTTAGCCAAAGCCGAGACAAGTTAGTTTTGCAAAGTGAGTGGCAAAGCATTTCTTGCTTCTTTTTGTGGTTCAAAGTAAGCCTCTCTTTTTTGTTTGCAGTACGCTTCTCTTTTTTTTGTTCGTTTGAAGGTTATCTTGTGGGCAAACACTACAAGAAAAACCAACAGAGAGCATTTGATTTTTTGCACAACACCCTTCAAAGATAATGAGAAACAAAAAGGCCAGCTCATTCTCCATCCGTGGCACCGCACACGTGTCGCCCTGCCAGCAAAACCTTTCTTGTAAAAACTTGCGATGTTTAATCTCCTCCCGTCCTTCCATCTTAGCTCACCCACAGGAAACCTTCATGCCAACTCACTATTTGATCCTTCGATTAGGTGCAACAACTTTCATTTGCTACAAGACGGCGCAAACGTTGCGTAAAAACAAAACTCATGTTTTTTTATGTTGAAGAAGACAAAAGCTTACTGTTCCCAAGTGATGCATACACGCACTCCATCTCCATGTAAGAAACCACGGCGCAGGGCACACAGAATTCTCATGCTTTTCGTGTCCGCCGAATCTTCCGCTACTTTTACATGTCACATACATACGTGTGCCTAGCCACCGACAAACATATCCTTGGCTATGGTCCGTATATCACTCTTCCAAGAAGAACCATACTTCTCCGCAAGAAAAACGGGCTATACTTGCAAAACTAAAAATAAATCACACCTCAGGTTTCCGGTGGAGTGGCGGAGTTGGGGAGGAGGCAATGGCCCTAGTCATCACGGTTCAAATTTCGCGCCAAAATGCATTTAACAATGAGGAATTTTGCGAGTTTCACGAAGTATGCCTCCTCGCAAAATTTCCTCATTTTATCTCTTTTAAACGTAGAAATGTGTTAAGGAGGCATACTTGTTTTCACCGGTTGCCTTGACGGTCGGATGTGCCTTTGAGATTCGTGCGACGGTGCATCGGACGGCCATGATTTCCAAAAGCGTCTGGATGTAACATATTTTAGCTGTACACGCTGCCACTGGCCTCTGCGTGCCTATAAGAAGGGAAGGTAGCAGCCCGAACCCAGTACCCAAGGAGGGTTAGAGTTGCAGAGATAAGTTGTAGTAACTGACCGTGCGAACTTGCCAAGAATCCGTGGGAGGGGAGGGCGTGATGGAGAACTCGGCGGCGGCGGTGGGGGTGGAGAAGGAGGACGAGCTGGTGGGGGGCGGCGGGGGCGACTGGGGGTACCTCACGTCGGAGGCGATGGCGACGGCCGGGTTCCCGGCGTTCGGGTTCCCCTGCGGCGCCAGGGGCGGCGTCACGCCCGCGCCGACCTCGGCGTCGCTGCTCATGTCCATGGAGCACGCCGCGCTGTTCGACTACAACGCGGCCTTCCCGTCGTCGTCGTCCTCCGCCGCCGCCGCGCCCCCGGCCTACCACGACTTCGGCTCCGGCGGCAACCCCTTCAACGTCGACGCCCCGCCGTTCCTTCTTGAGCCCCCGCCGCCGCTGACGGCGGCGCCGGGAGGGCAGAAAGGGGGGTTCTTGGCGCCCCCGCTGTCGGCGTTCGGCGACGGCATGGGGTGGGACGACGAGGACGAGCTGGATCAGCAGAGCGTGGACGCCTCCTCCTTGGGGGTCTCGGCCTCGCTGGAGAATGCCGTGGTCGGCGCGCCGGGGGGAGGTGGCGGCGGCGGCGGCGGCGGAAACGGCAAGGGCAAGAAGAAGGGGATGCCGGCCAAGAACCTGATGGCGGAGCGGCGGCGCAGGAAGAAGCTCAACGACCGCCTCTACATGCTGCGCTCCGTGGTGCCCAAGATCAGCAAGGTGAGGAACGCTCCCGCCGTCAGTTCTCTGGAAATTAATCACCTACTTGTTCCTATACATATTATTGTCAATTTACAAGTATTAGTTCATGATGTGAGTATATTAGGATGGATTGTTACTGCACTTGATGGTGAATTTTGGTGATGAATTCTTGAATTGGGATGAATTTATGTCACAAAAATACCCATTTTTAGTTGTAGATCTATGGTACTCTTAGTGTCATGTTGGGTCTTATCTAGGGCCATGTCCAGGAAGTAATAAAAATTGGTACATTATCTGAAAAGAAAAATCTATAGCGGTTTTTCGAGCGCGGGAAATTTTCTTATGTCTTGCAGGAATTGAACTTATTCACGTGAAATGGGAGCGATAAAACTATTCCATCGTCCGCAAAATCTCTTGGCCCCGTTCGGAGCGCGGGAATTTTCTTGTTGAACTTGTTCACGTGAAACGGGGAGCAATAAAACCCTTCCATTATCTAAATAATCTTTAGGCTCCGTGAAATTCATGCGTTGCAAAACATTTTTTGTCATGAAAAATTCATGGAAATTTAGCACCATGAATCCCTTCTCATCTTGTTAAATGTTTGTCTTACTGTTCTGCCTTGGTAGATTTCAGTACTGAACCTACTACCAGCCAAGTGTGTTTCTTGGTGATTTTTTCTTTTGATGTTTGCTTAATGGTGCAAACTGAACACAGTGCCATGCACAAGGTGTTATCTAAAGCCACCTGCCACTGGATAACCCACAAAGCTCCTTTTCCCCCTTGTGTACTTGACAGTTGTTCAAGCGTTGGAGGTTTCTGTTTTTTGTTTGTTTCCTTGGAAAAGTCCAATTTCTGCATGTTTTGGCGTGTAAAGTGCATTTTCCTGCAGTTGTTCCATGTAATCAGCTTACTTTTCTTCGCAATCATCAGGATAGTTTTGAACAGCAAACAAGGATCTTCTCTGAAGTAAATCTCATGGTGCATATGACATGTTACAGTCTAGCCATTTTCCTAGTGTATCAGCAGAACATGAGTATGTCAAGATGTTAACAATTCTAAGTTTCTAACAGTGTTTGCATGGTTGTATGCTACATCCTCTGTTCCTAAATACAACAGTGTTTGCATAGTTATAACAGAGGTAGTAATTTGTAGTAGTTGATCGGCAGCTCATGACCACTTCTGTTTTCCTGTGCAATCCAACAATTTTCCTAGCATATCGACAGAACGTAGTTATTATGTGTAAAAATGCTGTTAATTCTAACAGTCTTTGCACTGTTGCATGATAATTTGTAGTGGTTGATCAGCAGCTCATCACCTGTTTCCTTCTCCTGTGTCATCAGATGGACAGGGCTTCAATCCTTGGTGACGCAATTGACTACCTGAAGGAGCTCCTGCAGAGGATCAGCGATCTTCACTCGGAGCTCGAGTCTGCTCCCAGCTCTGCTGCACTGGGTGGACCATCGACAGCTAATAGCTTCCTCCCGTCGACGCCCACCCTGCAGCCGTTCCCCGGCCGCATCAAGGAGGAGCGGTGCCCGCCGGCCCCGTTCCCTAGCCCCAGCGGCCAGCAGGCGACGGTCAGTTCATTTCTTTCTGCCATGCCATGGAGCTTGATGCTCCTTTTCCATTGTGTCATTCATTGTGTATGAACCGAGCAGTGGAACTCAAGTCTGTTTGATTGGTTGTGTGTGTGTGTTCAGGTTGAGGTGAGGATGAGGGAAGGGCAGGCGGTGAACATCCACATGTTCTGCGCGCGCAGGCCGGGCATCCTGCTGTCCACCATGAGGGCGCTGGACAGCCTCGGCCTCGACATCGAGCAGGCCGTCATCAGCTGCTTCGACGGCTTCGCCATGGACGTCTTCCGCGCCGAGGTTCGTTTGTAATTCCCGCCCAAAAACCCTCTCCTCTGCTCCACTGTGCAGCTGTGGCGACGCATCCTGATTCTGTCGCCTGTCGGTGACAGTGTGCATTTCGATCAAATGAAACCTTACCGTTGCCTGCTGTTCACCACCTTTATGATATGGTCTGATCCGTTCTGTTGTTCTGGGTGTCCAGCAATGCAGGGACGGCCCTGGGCTCCTGCCGGAGGAAATTAAGGCCGTGCTCCTGCACTGCGCCGGTCTCCAGAACGCGATGTAGGCGAGTGAACCCCGGGAGACAAGACCGTCAGGACGGTGATGATGATGATCGTGGCCGTTGGATGGTCTCTATCTCCTCTCTGCTTCGCCAGGATGATGCTAGATGTACAAAACTTTGTGCTGCTCCTTGTTTTTTACCAGTTTCTTGGACAACTTCATGGGATGAGGCTCGCCATCTCCCTCCCCGCAGACATGAGACCGGGATCTCGGTCGATCTTCTCCTTCTGGTGCTGTGAACCTGTGTGATGTAATGGTTATCTTTTCCTACCGTTGAACTATCTCCAGTCAGTCGGTCCTCCATGGACCATGGTGAAATGAGATGAGGCGAAATATGAGGCGAGCGCACACCCCACGGCCATGGCGTCGTCATGGTCGTGCCCGCATGTTTCCAAGAGACTCAGCCTGTCAGGGGACAATGATTGCATGCATGGTTGCAGCTCGTAGCACGCTGCAGACGAGCTGCGGCCGGACCAAATTGATTTCTCTGGCCGCTTGTGATTACTGTTTTTTGAATGAACTATGGCCTCTTGTGGTTTATTATGCAATGCGAAGTGTTTCTGTAGCGTTTGCAGGCCGGCCGGCTGAACTGGTCATCATACATAGCCCATGTGCGACCCTGAGGCGAATGGGGGATTAGTTGGGGATCGGATTGGCTGCTTCCCTGCGGTGCATGAATGCTGGATTTGGCAGGATTATGCGTGTGTGTGTGTGCGTACGTACTTGAATGCATGCAGCCATGCAGGCAGCAGAGGGCGGTTCTTGAATTCTGCCGTCTCTATATGCCAGTGCCACAGGCGGCGGCAAGATTTGCAGGTGCAGCAATGCCGCAGTCGTGGCTTGGCTTCACAGTAAGTTGAGTGGATTTGACCGTTCGTCCTGCCACATGGAAAACAGGAGGAGACTGGACATGAGTTTTAAATATATATATATATATATATATATATATATATATATATATATATATAACCGGGAGTAAACTGTTGGAAGGCTGAGTAAGGACCTTGAAGATGAAAGGACCTTGTTAACACTTGTTAACACAATCATATTATTATTCAGAGTTTACGACATTCTGGATGCAACCGGGAGTAAACTGTTGGAAGGCTGAGTAAGCAACAAGCTCGCTCACGCTTGCTAACAAATGAGTATACCCAGGGACGGAGCCAGGATTCAAATATAGGGGGAGGGGCGAGATTTTGCCTCTTGTGTGGAGTCTGACTGGAAGAAAAATAGTCTATATACGTTTGTAGCTAAGGTTAATGAACGAAAATCCTCATCAAAGAAAGGAACTGGTGCCGACTTTGAACAACTCACTTTTAACTAAAAGTTGTGATAAAGCAAATGCAAAAGCAATTCACAGGTTAATGATCTAAAAATTTCGACTACCTTTTATCTAAAAAAATCTACTACCGGAGGGGGATAAACAATGCAAAACCTTGTCTGACATGTCACGAATATGCCCTAACTATAATTTATGTATGCAGATTCTGTTGTTCTAATTCTTTAGTTGTAAATGAATGGGTTAGTCTAATTGTGAAAGTGAAGCCAAGGATGAAGTAACGAAAATGAGAAAGAAGAGTAACCTAGTCCTTTTTCGGTTTTCTCTTCCTTCGTTGCCGATCGTGCTAGTTGTGGCGGCCGGCCGTGCTTCCGCGCAACCTCTGGATCGCGTTTGCGCCTTCGGCAGTCTTGGTCTTGAGGCTAGGCTAGAAGTCGCGACTTGCCAGGCTAAACTGCCCTAAAAGATTCGATCACAGCTCGCGGCGGCGGTTTGGAAACGAAGAGATTACCGGTACGTGCGTGCGTCGACAAAGTCGTGGCTGAGTGCTGCTACTAACAGGCCAATTTATCTCTTTTGATGGGCTGCTTGCATTTTCTTTCCTGAATATTGTGCTTTTAGCCTGCAATGGGCTGTACATGGGTTGCGGCTTCACGTCAATGACAAAGGCTTTGTCTCAAAGAAAAAAAAAACGTCAATTACAAAGGCCTACCCCCTCCCCCCCCCCCCCCCCCCCCCCCCCCTAGATCCATCCCTGAGTATACCTTATTAGCACAACGGCTTGCATGAATAAATGAAAAATAAAACAAAGTTGCTCGCTAAATATTTGATATCAGCAGCACCAGGACTTGTGAACGAGCGACCCCTATACGGAGCACTCACCTTCTTGATCAACGTGGGGCAATCGGAGTGCAAGACGAGAGTGTGAAAACTTTCATCTTCAAGGTCCTTTCCATCATATTAGCGGCCATCATCCACTCCATCATCTCACCAGGTAGACAGCCTTCCTGAAAACCAAGTGCATCCACGATAGTATCCTCTTCGTGCAGAACACCATGCGCGCACTCCATCGCCGTAGAACGTCATGTCTGTTGATGAAAATAGATAGTGCGAAGGCGTTCGACACAGTCTCATGGGAGTACCTCCTCGAACTTCTCCAGAATCTAGGATTTAGCGCGCAGTGGCGCGGCTAGGTGGCCCTGCTACTCGCCATGACCTCCTCGACGGTCTCGTTGAATGGCATGGCGGGCGCGCGAATCATCCATGCCGCGGGCTGCGGCAGGGCGACCCACTGTCACCTTTTCTCTTCATCCTGGCCATAGACCCTCTACATCAACTAATCGCGGCGACGGTCGAGCAGCAGCTTCTTCAGCGCCTCTCGGGGCGCGACCTGACGCTTAGGGTTAGCCTCTACACCGATGACGCCGTGATCTTCATCAACCCAGAACGGCAGGAGGTGGACTCCCTATTGCGCATCCTCAATGATTTCGGGTGTGTGACTGGCCTCTGCATCAACTCGGCCAAATCCACGGTCTCGCTGATCCAGTGCGAGGACAAGAACATCCCCAACGCGTTGCAAGGGTTTGGCGGCTCGACTGCACCTTTCCCGGTAAAGTACCTAGGGCTGCCAGTCTTCATAGGCCGCCTACGCGTCGTGCACCTGCAGTTCATCATTGACGGGATAAAGGCGTTGTTGGCCGAATGGAAGGGCAAGTTGTTGCCGCTCGTGGGCCGTCGGGTGCTTGTCCGATGCGTGCTTAGTGCAATGGCTACGTTCGCGCTCACCGTCTCGCGAGTGCCGAAGAAGCTGCTTAGAGAGGTAGACAAGTGCATGCGACGTATTTTGTGGCGGCAAGATGAAGAGATCTTGAGAGCCGACTGCAAAGTAAACTGGTCGGCGGTGTGCTCGCTGACGGAGTACGGGGGCCTGGGCGTCCATGAGCTCCAGCGCTTCGGCAGGGCCCTTCGCCTACGTTGGCTGTTGATCGCCTGGCACCACCCAGAGCGACCATGGGTGGGCACGGAGTTGCCCTGCAACACTGAGGACACGACTCTGTTCACGACATCGACCAGCGTGGCCATCGGTGACGGGGCGTTGGCCTCCTTCTGGCACTCTGCCTGTATCAGACACGGAAGCCTAGCTCAGCAATTCCGGTCGCTCTTCAGGCACTCGCGAAGGAAGAATAGATCGGTTCGGGACGCACTCAATGAAGACACATGGATCAAGGACCTCGCCCACAACAGCACCCAAGAACTGCTGCAGGAGTTCACGGTCATGCACCGAGCACTGAGAGGGGTGCTCGAGACTCTGTTGGAGGGCACACTGGACGCCATCACCTGGACTGGAGAGAGTTCAGGGAGATACTCTTCCAAATCAGCCTATCTGACGCAATTCTAGGGAGGATGGCAACGTGCTTCGATCAATTAATCTGGAAAGTGTGGGCTCTAGGGAAGATCAAGATGTTCGCCCGGCTTCTGCTCGAAAGCAGATTGTGGTGCAACGCGATACTTCAATTTTGCATCATGTTTTCCTATTGTTATTTATGATATTTTTAATCAATATAACACTTTGTGTAGCAATTCTAATGCCTTTTCTCTCTTAATTTGCAAGATTTACATGAAGAGGGAGTTTGCCGGCAGCTGGAATTATGGATCTGAAAAGGCTATGTCAGAGATACCTATTATGCACATCTCCAAATGAGCTGAAATTTCAAGGAGAATTATTTTGGAATAAATAAAAATGCTGAAATTTCAAGGCAGTGATTATGCATATAGGCATCACGTCCGTGTCAAGTAGACCGACTCCTGCCTATATGTACTACTATTACTCCACACACCGACCGTTATCCAGCATGCATCTAGAGTATTAAGTTCATAAAGAACGGAGTAACGCCTTAAGTAAGATGACATGATGTAGATGGATAAACTCAAGCAATATGATGAAAACCCCATCTTTTTATCCTTGATGACAACAATACAATACGTGCCTCGCTAACCCTACTTTGTCACTGGGTGAGGACACCGCAAGATTGAACCTAAAACTAAGCACCTCTCTCATTGCAAGAAACACCAATCTAGTTGTCCAAACCAAACCGATAATTCAAAGAGAAATACAAAGATATCAAATCATGCTTATAAGAATTTAGAGAAGATTCAAATAATATTCATAGATAATCTGATCACAAATCCACAATTCATCAGATCTCGACAAACACACCGCAAAAGAAGATTACATCGGATAAAACTCCAAGAACATAGAGTTTATGAGGCCCTTCAAGCTGAATATTTAGAGGACCTCTTTCACCTACCACTTTTAGTGCAAGCCTATGATCAATTCTTACAACTTGAGGTAATATGTGAGGATCTCAGAAGCTCAGGATACAACAATCACACTGACACATGGTCCTATATTTGGGGGTCTCATAAATTTAGTGCTGAAAAAGCCTACAGAGTGATGATTGGGATTAAATTTGTACCTCAGCAATTTCAATGGATTTGGAATTCCTCCTGCCAACCAAAGCACAAATTTTCTTCTGGATGCTTCTCCATGATAGAGTGAATACTAGAAATCTTCTAAGGAGGAATTTTTTTACCTGGAAACTTATAATTGTGCACTCATGCCTTGCCAACATGAGGAAACTGTCTTCCACCTTTTTGGGGGCTGCCCTTTTACTGAAAGATGTTGGAACTTTGTCTGTCCTTCCAGAGACAATCCTACTTCAGTGTTGGAGGCAGTTGATGATATGCGAGTAAAGCTCAGGGTACCTTTCTTTATGGATATCATTATTCACGCTACATGGGCAATTTGGATCTCAAGAAACAATCTGATCTTTCAACAAGTCCAACCATCATTTTAGAATTGGAGACACATCTTCTTCGAGGAGTTGAAATGGCTCAGATATAGGATCAAGCAGAAGCATGCTTCTTGGTTCAATGCCTGGCTAGACAACCTTGTATAGTTTTTTTAGCTTTTCTTTGTCTTCTTTTTCCTCTTCTTTCTTTTTAGCTTTAGTCTCTTTTTTTCTTTTGGCTTATCTCAAGCCTTGTAAGACTGCTCTTTATTTTCCATTAATAAAAATTGTAGTGGGGCTTTTCCCTACTGTGTACAGTCAAAAAGAACATCAACGAGAACATGGTATTGAATATCAAAGAGAGAGAAGAAGCCTAGTAGCTATGGACCCGTAGGTCTCAGGTAAACTACTCACGCTTCATCGGAAGGGCAATAGGGTTGATGTAGATGCCCTCCGTGATCGAATCCCCCTCCGACAGATCGCCGAAAAAGGCCCATCTTGCGGGAACAGAAGGTTGCGGTGGCGGAAAAGTATTTTCGTGGATGCTTTTGAGGGTTTGGGTATATATCTGAATTTATAGGCCAAGGTAGGAGGTCAGGGGACTCCCACAAGCCAGGGGGCGTGTCCCCCCAAGGCGCGCCCCTACGGTTTGTCGTCGCCTCGTGGGTCTTATCATCTCCAAGTCTCGTAGGTGTCTTCTGGTCCAAGAAAAATCATCGCAAAATTTTTATTCCGTTTGATATTCCTTTTCCGCGAAACTCAAAAACAAGGAAAACAAGAAACTGGCACTGGACTCTAGGTTAATAAGTTAGTCCCAAAAATAATATAAAATAGCATATTAATGCATATAAAACATCCAAAACAGATAATATAATAGCATGGAACAATCAAAAATTATAGATATGTTGGAGACGTATCAAGCATCTCCAAGCTTAATTCCTGCTCGTCCTCGAGTAGGTAAATGATAAAAACATAATTTTTGATGTTGAATGCTACCTAACATATTTATCCATGTAATTTCCTTTATTGTGGCATGAATATTCAAATCCATAAGATTCAGAACAAAAGTTTAATATTGACTTAAAAAAATAATACTTCAAACATACTAACAAAGCAATCATGTCTTCTCAAAATAACATGGCCAAAGAAAGTTATCCCTACAAAATCATGTAGTCTGGCTATGCTCCATCTTCATCACACAAAGTATTAAGTCATGCACAACCCCGATGACAAGCCAAGAAATTGTTTCATACTTTTGATGTTCTCAAACTTTTTCAACTTACACGCAATACATGAGCATGCGCCATGGATATAGCACTATAGGTGGAATAGAATATGGTGGTTGTGGAGAAGACAAAAAAGAAGGAGATAGTCTCACATCAACTAGGCGTATTAACGGGCTATGCAGATGCCCGTCAATAGATATCAATGCGAGTGAGTAGGGATTGCCATGCAACGGGTGCACTAGAGCTATAAGTGTATGAAAGCTAAAAAAGAAACTAAGTGGGTGTGCATCCAACTCGCTTGCTCACGAAGACCTACGACAATTTGAGGAAGCCCATCATTGGAATATACAAGCCAAGTTCTATAATGAAAATTTCCCACTAGTATATAAAAGTGATAACATAGGAGACGCTCTATCATGAAGATCATGGTGCTACTTTGAAGCACAAGTGTGGAAAAATGATAGTAGCGTTGTCCATTCTCTCTTTTCTCTCATTTTTTTGGTGGGCTTCTTTGGCCTCTTTTATTTTTTTATAAAGTCTGAAGACTCATCCCAACTTGTGAGGGAATCATAGCTTCCTTCACCCTTTCCTCACATGGGACAATGCTCTAATAATGATGATCATCACACTTTTATTTACTTACAACTCAAGAATTACAACTCGATACTAGAACAAATATATGACTCTATATGAATTCCTTCGACGGTGTACCAGGATGTGCAATGACTCAAGAGTGACATGTATAAAAAATATGAATGGTGGATTTGGCACAAATACGATGTCAACTACATGATCATGCAAAGCAATATGACAATGATGAAGCGTGTCATAATAAACGGAACAGTGGAAGTTGCATGGCAATATATCTCGGAATGACTATGGAAATGCCATAATAGGTAGGTATGGTGACTGTTTTGAGGAAGGTGATGGAGGGTTTAATGCACCGGCGAAAGTTGCGCATTACTAGAGAGGCTAGCAATGGTGGAAGGGTGAGAGTGCTTATAATCCATGGACTCAACATTAGTCATAAAAAACTCACATACTTATTGCAAAAATTTATTAGTTATCGAAACGAAGTAATAGACGCATGCTTCTCGGACGATAGATTGGTAGGAAAATACCATCGCTCGTCCCCAACCACCACTCATAAGGAAGACAATCAATAACTAAATTATGCTCCGACTTCATCACATAACGGTTCACCATACGTGCATGCTACGGGAATCACAAACTTTAACACAAGTATTTCTACCAATCCACAATTACTCACTAGCATGACTCTAATATTACCATCTTTATATCTCAAAACAATCATAAGGAATCAAACTTCTCATGGTATTCAATGCACTTTATATGAATTTTTTATTATATCCCTCTTGGATGCCCATCATATTAGGACTAAATTCATAACCAAAGCAATTTACCATGCTGTTTAGAGAGACTCTCAAAATAATAAAAGTGAAGCAAGAGAGTTCAACAATTTCTATAAAATAAAACCACCGCCGTGCTCTAAAAAGATATAAGTGAAGCACTAGAGCAAAATTGCCTAGCTCAAAATATGTAAGTGAAGCACATAGAGTATTCTAATAGATCACGATTCATGTCTGTCCCTCTCAAAAGGTGTGTACAGCAAGGATGATTGTGGCAAATTAAAAATCAAAGAATCATATCATACAATACGCTCCAAGCAAAAGACATATCATGTGGTGAATAAAAATATAGCCTCAAGTAAATTTACCGATGGATTGAAGATGAAAGAGGGGATGCCTTCCGGGGCATCCCCAAGCTTAGGCTCTTGGTTGTCCTAGAATATTACTGTAACATCCCAAATTTTCAATTTCGAATGTTATACATTAGGTCATCATTGCATATCATATTCTATTTGCATTTTGGCTTGATCCTCGAAATCCTAAGCAACTCAAGGACCCTCGGAGAGAGAGAGAGAGTTGGGGATTTCACTGTTTTCATATTTGAATTTTATCAAATATTGAAACGAGGATTTTTGGTTTTAATTATTTTTCTCTCTGAAAATATTTCATGCTAAAATATATGAGAGGAGATAATATGACTTCTCCAAAAGAAATGAAATATTGGAGGGAAAATATTAAAATAAAATATTTGCTTTTATTCGGATTTTATTGCGATTTTAGTTGCATTAGAAAAATTGCACGTTTTCAAAATTGCATTTTAGGGCCAAGAAAATGTTCATCTTGTTATAAATATTTTATTTAGACGGTGAAAATTTGTTTTGGAATTTTTAGAGTTTTATTTATTTTTCTAGGATTTATTTTCGTCGAAACGTTGTTTTTAAAGGAGAAGCCCGCCGGACCGAACTGGGCCGAGGCCCAGTCGGCCCAGCCACCGCCGTGCCACCATCTCCGTCGCGGAGACCGCGCCCGAGCCGTCGCCGCTCGCCGTGGCCGAGTCGACCACGCCTCCCCGCCCCCTCCCGCAAGCCACCCCTCCCCCCTTTAAAAGCCGACCCGGGCCCCCCTGGAGCCCCAAGCCGCAGCCGCCGCCGCAAGCCGCCCCGCCGTCGCTCGCCGCTGCTGCTGCCGCCGCCGCACACCGTCGCTCGCCGTAGCTGCTGCCGCCACCGCCGCACTCCACCGCTCGCCGCAGCTGCTGCGCCGCCGCCGAGCCGCCCCGCTCGCCGGAGCCGCGCCCGTACGTTCGTTTTAACGAACGGTGTTCACTCGTTAGCCACAGACAGCGAACGTTCGTTCGTTAGCCTGTTCGTTAGTTTTTTATTTTTTTGGATTTTTCCGCGATTATTTTCGATCGCGATTCAAGCGCCTAGATCTTCGTCTCGAAGCCCTCTTCCTGTTTAACCAACTTGAACGAGATTTTGATACAGTAAAATTTGACTTTAGTCCAGATTAGTAATCAGATCTTGTTTCTTTCGCAGTTTGAGTTTCGTTGCTCCGTTTGATTTGATTCTTTTTGCAAACTGGAGTTCTTAAGTTGAACTTTCTGGTTAGATCTTCTTATTCGTGTTTTACCCGTGCGTCTTTGCTTGATTGCTTATGTATGCTATTGTTTGTTTGCGATAGAACACCCGAGTGCGAAGCGTGCTACTACGAGTCTCTAGGTTTTGCGGATCAGCAGCAAGGCAAGTAACACTTTGATCATATCCCTTTATCACCCAGTTTTTATGCATTAGTTTCAACCCTCAAACATTGCATGGTTAGGACTTGATAACATGTGGGATTGGGAAGTAGTTGATGAGGTAGAACCTATTGCCCTGTTATTATCAAACCCTTGGGAGTTACTTCTGCGTATTGCTTATATTGCCATGCTATGCTCATAGATGTGGTTTGGGTGAGTGAATCCATGACAGATGTGAGATTGTTAATTAATGGTTCAACTTAAGGTGGCAACTTTAATACATATCTGGGTGGATTGCTTGTCGGGCACCTGGAGAATCCAGTGTTGTCCTAGGATATCCCGGAGTACCCGTGTGATAATCCTTAGGTCCGCCACCCAGGCTCAAAGGGAACTGCGACATTTCATGCTAGAAACTTCCGTGTGCAGCCACAAGCTATTATGGGCTCTAGCATAGTTGAGTAAGTTGCATGACCTCTTCCAGTTGTAGGCTAACAGATGTAGAGGGATGTAGGTTGGTACTGTCGACCCGGGGTTAGAGCTAATGCTTCTGAAAGACTGTGTCTCGGTCATCTGTTTCTCAAACACCAGGTAGTGCGAGAAATCCAACGGAGGAGATCGAGTCTTGTGGGGAAAAGTGCACAAACATCTGAAGAGTGTACAAACTAATCATGGTTAGCCGTGTCCCGGTTATGGACATCTTGAGTATCTAGTACTTGGATTATCATATGTATATCATCACTCTAAATTAATATTGTGGGGTTGATAATTACTTTTAATTGGGATTGAGTTGGAGGAACCTTCTCAATGGTGTTTCAACTACCATGATAGTTAGATAAAATCTATTCCTTTGTTGTAGGAAAAAATTGGCTTTTCGCAAAACTGTAACCATAGAGCTTTCCACCAGCCAAATATGCATGTAGTGATAGCATTATTCTGTTCTTGCTCTACTATTTTATTTTGCCAGCATATTTCATGTGCTGACCCGTTTTTGGGCTGCAACGTATTATGTTGCAGACTTTTCAGATTAGGAGTAAGGTTCGTTAGGTCGTTGCCGTGCAGCTCAGCTATGCCGTTGGAGTTGATGGACTCACTTTATCTTCCAAGCCTTCCGCTGTTATCGTATTAGATGGCCTTAAGCCATATTTATTGTAATAAGTTCTCTTTTGAGACATACTATGTAATAAGTCTGTGATTGCTATGCTGTTATAAATCCTTCGAGTACTGTGTGTGTCAGCATTACCGATCCAGGGATGACACTGAAGCACAGAGACTTGATCGTTTGAGGTCGGGTCGCTACAAGAGGGTATCAGAGCACACGCTGAGTGTAGGACACAACCACTAAGCTAAAGCCCTAGATCACTACTCTCTTCTCACTTCTGACTCCTCTCCATTTTCTACTCTTTAGGATGGCAGACGAATGGAACAAGTTTGCACAACCGGATGAAGAAGCACCTTTTGGACGACACTTGAAGGAAGTCATTAAGTACCTGAACATTGGAATACCAAGCTTCACCGGGACATACAACGCCACTTTACCAGAAGAGGAGCGATGGATGATTCAAGTTCAAGTTCTAGGAAGGACATTCGTGCCAGTCACTAAACCCATAGAGTTTTCCTTTGATGCACCAACCTGGAGTCTCGGAAAGAGTATGGCAGCTCACATCACCATGGGACGCATTGGAGAAGTTTACCATAAGGAGCTTAAGGATACTATCTATCAGATTTGTGGGCGCCGAGATGAGCAATGGGAGATGATCAGCACCAGGAAGGATAGATCTGTTGGAAATATGCCCTAGAGGCAATAATAAAAGCCTTATTATTATATTTCCTTGTTCATGGTAATCGTCTTTATTCATGCTATAATTGTGTTATCCGGAAATCGTAATACATGTGTGAATAACAGACACCAACATGTCCCTAGTAAGCCTCTAGTTGACTAGCTCGTTAATCAACAGATAGTCATGGTTTCCTGGCTATGGACATAAGATGTCATTGATAACGAGATCACATCATTAGGAGAATGATGTGATGGACAAGACCCAATCCTAAACATAGCATAAAGATCGTATAGTTCGTTTGCTAGAGTTTTGCAATGTCAAGTATCTTTTCCTTAGACCATGAGATCGTGTAGCTCCCGGATACCGTAGGAGTGCTTTGGGTGTACCAAACGTCACAACGTAACTGGGTGACTATAAAGGTATACTACGGGTATCTCCGAAAGTGTCTGTTGGGTTGACACGGATCAAGACTGGGATTTGTCACTCCGTATGACGGAGAGGTATCACTGGGCCCACTCGGTAATGCATCATCATAATGAGCTCAAAGTGACCAAGTGTCTGGTCACGGGATCATGCATTATGGTACGAGTAAAGTGACTTGCCGGTAACGAGATTGAACGAGGTATTGGGATACCGACGATCGAATCTCGGGCAAGTAATATATCGATTGACAAAGGGAATTGCATACGGGGTTGATTGAATCCTCGACATCGTGGTTCATCCGATGAGATCATCGTGGAGCATGTGGGAGCCAACATGGGTATCCAGATCCCGCTGTTGGTTATTGACCGGAGAGTCGTCTCGGTCATGTCTGCTTGTCTCCCGAACCCGTAGGGTCTACACACTTAAGGTTCGGTGACGCTAGGGTTGTGAAGATAAGTATATGCAGTAACCCGAATGTTGTTCGGGGTCCCGGATGAGATCCAGGACGTCACGAGGAGTTCCGGAATGGTCCGGAGGTAAAGAATTATATATAGGATGTGCAGTTTCGGCCATCGGGACAAGTTTCGGGGTACCCGGTATTGTACCGGGACCACCGGAAGGGTCCCGGGGGTCCACCGGGTGGGGCCACCTATCCCGGAGGGCCCCATGGGCTGAAATAGGAGGGAACCCAGCCCATAGTGGGCTGGGGCGCCAGCCCCTAGGGGGCCCATGCGGCTAGGGCTAAGGGGAAACCCTAGGTGGGGCGCCCCCTTGCCTTGGGGAGCAAGCCCCACCCTAGGCCGCCGCCCCCCCTAGTAGATTCCATCTACTAGGGCCGGCGCCCCCCCATGGCACCCCTATATATAGTGGGGGAGGGGAGGGACTTCATACACCAGCCCCTGGCGCCTCCCTCTCTCCCCGTTACGTTTCTCTTCCTCGTAGTGTAGGCGAAGCCCTGCTACTGCGACGCCCTGCATCCACCACCACGCCGTCGTGCTGCTGGATCTTCGTCAACCTCTCCTTCCCCCTTGCTGGATCAAGAAGGAGGAGATGTCTCCCGTCCCGTACATGTGTTGAACGCGGAGGTGCCGTCCGTTCGGCGCTGGTCATCGGTGATTTGAATCACGTTGTGTACGACTACTTCATCCCCATTCGTTGAACGCTTCCGCACGCGATCTACAAAGGTATGTAGATGCATCTCGTGACTCGTTGCTAGATGAACTCCTAGATGATATTGGTGAAACGAGTAGGAATTTTTTTTGTTTTCTGCAACGTTCTCCAACAGTGGCATCAGAGCTAGGTCTATGCGTAGTTCTTTTGCGCGAGTAGAACACAATTTGTTGTGGGCGTGGATTTGTCAACTTTCTTGCCGCTACTAGTCTTTTCTTGCTTCAGTGGTATTGTGGGATGAAGCGGCCCGGACCAACCTTACACGTACGCTTACGTGAGACCGGTTCCACCGACTAACATGCACTAGTTGCATAAGGTGGCTGGCGGGTGTCTGTCTCTCCCACTTTAGTTGGAGCGGATTCGATGAACAGGGTCCTTATGAAGGGTAAATAGAAGTTGACAAATCACGTTGTGGTTTTCACGTAGGTAAGAAAACGTTCTTGCTAGAACCCTAATTCAGCCACGTAAAAACTTGCAACAACAATTAGAGGACGTCTAACTTGTTTTTGCAGCAAGTGCTTTGTGATATGATATGGCCAAAGTTGTGATGAATGATGAATGATCTATATGTGATGTATGAGATGTTCATGCTATTGTAATAGGAATCACGACTTGCATGTCGATGAGTATGACAACCGGCAGGAGCCATAGGAGTTGTCTTTATTCTTTTATATGACCTGCGTGTCATTGAGAAACGCCATGTAAATTACTTTACTTTATTGCTAAACGCGTTAGCCTTAGTAGTAGAAGTAATAGTTGGCGAGCAACTTCATGGAGACACGATGATGGAGATCATGATGCTGGAGATCATGGTGTCAAGCCGGTGACAAGATGATCATGGAGCCCCAAGATGGAGATCAAAGGAGCTATGTGATATTGGCCATATCATGTCACGTTTATTATTTGATTGCATGTGATGTTTATCATGTTTTGCATCTTGTTTACTTAGAACGACGGTAGTAAATAAGATGATCCCTCATAATAATTTCAAGAAGTGTTCCCCCTAACTGTGCACCGTTGCGACAGTTTGTTGTTTCGAAGCACCACGTGATGATCGGGTGTGATAGATTCTAACGTTCACATACAACGGGTGTAAGACAGATTTACACATGCAAACACTTAGGTTGACTTGACGAGCCTAGCATGTACAGACATGGCCTCGGAACACAGAAGACCGAAAGGTCGAGCGTGAGTCGTATAGAAGATACGATCAACATGAAGATGTTCACCGACGTTGACTAGTCCGTCTCACGTGATGATCGGACACGGCCTAGTTAACTCGGATCATGTTATACTTAGATGACTAGAAGATGGATGTCTATCTAAGTGGGAGTTCATAAATAATTTGATTTGATGAACTTAATTATCATGAACTTAGTCTAAAATATTTACAATATGTCTTGTAGATCAAATGGCCAACGTAGTCCTCAACTTCAACGCGTTCCTAGAGAAAACCAAGCTGAAAGACGATGGCAGCAACTACACGGACTGGGTCCGGAACCTGAGGATCATCCTCATAGCTGCCAAGAAAGATTATGTCCTACAAGCACCACTGGGTGACGCACCTGTCCTCCCTGCTGAACAAGACGTTATGAACGCTTGGCAGGCACGTACCGATGACTACTCCCTCGTTCAGTGCGGCATGCTTTACAGTTTAGAACCGGGGCTCCAAAAGCGTTTTGAGAGACATGGAGCATATGAGATGTTCGAAGAGCTGAGAATGGTTTTCCAAGCTCATGCCCGGGTCGAGAGATATGAGGTCTCCGACAAGTTCTTTAGCTGTAAGATGGAGGAAAACAGTTCTGTCAGTGAGCACATACTCACGATGTCTGGATTACATAACCGCTTGACTCAGCTAGGAGTTAATCTCCTGGATGATGCGGTCATTGACAGAATCCTCCAGTCGCTTCCACCGAGCTACAAGAGCTTTGTGATGAACTTCAATATGCAGGGGATGGAAAAGACCATTCCTGAAGTATTTGCTATGCTGAAATCAACAGAGGTAGAAGTCAAGAAGGAACATCAGGTGTTGATGGTCAATAAAACCACTAAGTTCAAGAAGGGCAAGGGTAAGAAAGCCTTCAAGAAGGACGGCAAGGAACTTGCCGCGCCCGGCAAGCAAGCTGCCGGGAAGAAGCCAAAGAATGGACCCAAGCCCGAGACTG
Organism: Triticum monococcum; assembly: GCA_034509565.1. NCBI lineage: Eukaryota > Viridiplantae > Streptophyta > Magnoliopsida > Poales > Poaceae > Triticum > Triticum monococcum. The sequence continues at coordinate 742,275,877 of CM067843.1, read as the reverse complement.
AGTGTTTTTATTGCAAGGGAAGTGGTCACTGGAAGCGGAATTGCCCCAAATACTTAGCGGACAAGAAGGCCGGCAAAACAAAAGGTATATGTGATATACATGTAATTGATGTGTACCTAACCAGTACTCGTAGTAGCTCTTGGGTATTTGATACCGGTGCAGTTGCTCACATTTGTAACTCAAAGCAGGAGCTGCGGAATAAACGGAGACTGGCGAAGGACGAGGTGACGATACGCGTCGGGAATGGTTCCAAGGTCGATGTGATCGCCGTCGGCACGCTGCCTCTTCATTTACCTGCGGGATTAGTTTTAAACCTCAATAATTGTTATTTAGTGCCATCTTTGAGCATGAACATTGTATCGGGATCTCGTTTAATTCGAGATGGCTACTCATTTAAATCCGAGAATAATGGTTGTTCCATTTATATAAGAGATATGTTTTATGGTCATGCTCCTATGGTGAATGGTTTATTCTTAATGAATCTCGAGCGTAATGCTACACATGTTCATAGTGTGAATACCAAAAGATGTAAGGTTGATAATGATAGTCCCACATACTTGTGGCACTGCCGCCTTGGTCACATAGGTGTCAAACGCATGAAGAAGCTCCATGCAGATGGACTTTTAGAGTCTCTTGATTATGAATCATTTGACACGTGCGAACCATGCCTCATGGGTAAAATGACCAAGACTCCGTTCTCAGGAACAATGGAGCGAGCAACCAACTTATTGGAAATCATACATACTGATGTGTGTGGTCCAATGAGTGTTGAGGCTCGCGGTGGCTATCGTTATGTTCTCACTCTCACTGATGACTTGAGTAGATATGGGTATGTCTACTTAATGAAACACAAGTCTGAAACCTTTGAAAAGTTTAAGGAATTTCAGAGTGAGGTTGAGAATCAACGTGACAGGAAAATCAAGTTTCTACGATCAGATCGTGGAGGAGAATACTTGAGTCACGAATTTGGAACACACTTAAGAAAATGTGGAATAGTTTCACAACTAACGCCGCCTGGAACACCTCAGCGTAACGGTGTGTCCGAACGTCGTAATCGCACTCTATTAGATATGGTGCGGTCTATGATGTCTCTTACCGATTTACCGCTATCTTTTTGGGGCTATGCTTTAGAGACTGCCGCATTCACTTTAAATAGGGCTCCGTCGAAATCCGTTGAGACGACACCGTATGAATTATGGTTTGGGAAGAAACCTAAGCTGTCGTTTCTAAAAGTTTGGGGATGCGATGCTTATGTTAAGAAACTTCAACCTGAAAAGCTCGAACCCAAGTCGGAAAAATGCGTCTTCATAGGATACCCTAAAGAAACTATTGGGTATACCTTCTACCTCAGATCCGAAGGCAAGGTCTTTGTTGCCAAGAATGGATCCTTTCTAGAGAAGGAGTTTCTCTCGAAAGAAGTAAGTGGGAGGAAAGTAGAACTAGATGAAGTATTGCCTCTTGAACCGGAAAATGGCGCAACTCAAGAAAATGTTCCTGAGGTGCCAGCACCGACTAGAGAGGATGTTAATGATAATGATCAAGATACTTCTGATCTAGCTCCTACTGAAATTCGAAGGTCCACAAGGACACGTTCCGCACCAGAGTGGTACGGCAACCCTGTCTTGGAAATCATGTTGTTAGACAACGGTGAACCTTCGAACTATGAAGAAGCGATGGCGGGCCCGGATTCCGACAAATGGCTAGAAGCCATGAAATCCGAGATAGGATCCATGTATGAAAACGAAGTGTGGACTTTGACTGACTTGCCTGTTGAACGGCGAGCCATAGAAAACAAATGGATCTTTAAGAAGAAGACAGACGCGGATGGTAATGTGACCATCTATAAGGCTCGGCTTGTCGCTAAGGGTTACCGACAAGTTCAAGGGGTTGACTACGATGAGACTTTCTCACCGGTAGCGAAGCTGAAGTCCGTCCGAATCATGTTAGCAATTGCCGCGTTTTACGACTATGAAATATGGCAAATGGACGTCAAAACGGCATTCCTTAATGGTTTCCTTAAGGAAGAATTGTATATGATGCAGCCGGAAGGTTTTGTCGATCCTAAGAATGCTGACAAGGTATGCAAGCTCCAACGCTCGATTTATGGGCTGGTGCAAGCATCTCGGAGTTGGAACATTCGCTTTGATGAGATGATCAAAGCGTTTGGGTTTACACAGACTTATGGAGAAGCCTGTGTTTACAAGAAAGTGAGTGGGAGCTCTGTAGCATTTCTCATATTATATGTAGATGACATACTTTTGATGGGAAATGATATAGAACTCTTGGACAGCATCAAGGCCTACTTGAATAAGAGTTTTTCAATGAAGGACCTTGGAGAAGCTGCTTATATATTAGGCATCAAGATCTATAGAGATAGATCAAGACGCCTCATAGGTCTTTCACAAAGCACATACCTTGATAAAATATTGAAGAAGTTCAATATGGATCAGTCTAAGAAGGGGTTCTTGCCTGTACTGCAAGGTATGAAATTGAGCTCAGCTCAAAGTCCGACCACGACAGAAGAAATAGAAGAGATGAGTGTCATCCCCTATGCCTCAGCCATAGGTTCTATTATGTATGCCATGCTGTGTACCAGACCTGATGTAAATCTTGCCGTAAGTTTGGTAGGAAGGTATCAAAGTAATCCCGGCAAGGAACACTGGACAGCGGTCAAGAATATCCCGAAGTACCTGAAAAGGACTAAGGAGATGTTTCTCGTTTATGGAGGTGACGAAGAGCTCGTCGTAAAGGGTTACGTCGACGCTAGCTTCGACACAGATCTGGATGACTCAAAGTCACAAACCGGATACGTGTATATTTTGAATGGTGGGGCAGTAAGCTGGTGCAGTTGCAAGCAGAGCATCGTGGCGGGATCTACATGTGAAGCGGAGTACATGGCAGCCTCAGAGGCAGCACATGAAGCAATCTGGGTGAAGGAGTTCATCACCGACCTCGGAGTCATACCCAATGCGTCGGGGCCGATCAAGCTCTTCTGTGACAACACTGGAGCTATTGCACTTGCCAAGGAGCCCAGGTTTCACAAGAAGACAAGGCATATCAAGCGTCGCTTCAACTCCATTCGTGAAAATATTCAGAATGGAGACATAGATATTTGTAAAGTACATACGGACCTGAATGTAGCAGATCCGTTGACTAAACCTCTCCCTAGGGCAAAACATGATCAACACCAGAATTCCATGGGTGTTCGATTCGTCACAATGTAACTAGATTATTGACTCTAGTGCAAGTGGGAGACTGTTGGAAATATGCCCTAGAGGCAATAATAAAAGCCTTATTATTATATTTCCTTGTTCATGGTAATTGTCTTTATTCATGCTATAATTGTGTTATCCGGAAATCGTAATACATGTGTGAATAACAGACACCAACATGTCCCTAGTAAGCCTCTAGTTGACTAGCTCGTTAATCAACAGATAGTCATGGTTTCCTGGCTATGGACATAAGATGTCATTGATAACAAGATCACATCATTAGGAGAATGATGTGATGGACAAGACCCAATCCTAAACATAGCATAAAGATCGTATAGTTCGTTTGCTAGAGTTTTGCAATGTCAAGTATCTTTTCCTTAGACCATGAGATCGTGTAACTCTCGGATACCGTAGGAGTGCTTTGGGTGTACCAAACGTCACAACGTAACTGGGTGACTATAAAGGTATACTACGGGTATCTCCGAAAGTGTCTGTTGGGTTGACACGGATCAAGACTGGGATTTGTCACTCCGTATGACGGAGAGGTATCACTGGGCCCACTCGGTAATGCATCATCATAATGAGCTCAAAGTGACCAAGTGTCTGGTCACGGGATCATGCATTACGGTACGAGTAAAGTGACTTGCCGGTAACGAGATTGAACGAGGTATTGGGATACCGACGATCGAATCTCGGGCAAGTAATATATCGATTGACAAAGGGAATTGCATACGGGGTTGATTGAATCCTCGACATCGTGGTTCATCCGATGAGATCATCGTGGAGCATGTGGGAGCCAACATGGGTATCCAGATCCCGCTGTTGGTTATTGACCGGAGAGTCGTCTCGGTCATGTCTGCTTGTCTCCCGAACCCGTAGGGTCTACACACTTAAGGTTCGGTGACGCTAGGGTTGTGAAGATAAGTATATGCAGTAACCCGAATGTTGTTCGGGGTCCCGGATGAGATCCAGGACGTCATGAGGAGTTCCGGAATGGTCCGGAGGTAAAGAATTATATATAGGATGTGCAGTTTCGGCCATCGGGACAAGTTTCGGGGTACCCGGTATTGTACCGGGACCACCGGAAGGGTCCCGGGGGTCCACCGGGTGGGGCCACCTATCCCGGAGGGCCCCATGGGCTGAAATAGGAGGGAACCCAGCCCATAGTGGGCTGGGGCGCCAGCCCCTAGGGGGCCCATGCGGCTAGGGCTAAGGGGAAACCCTAGGTGGGGCGCCCCCTTGCCTTGGGGAGCAAGCCCCACCCTAGGCCGCCGCCCCCCTAGTAGATTCCATCTACTAGGGCCGGCGCCCCCCCCATGGCACCCCTATATATAGTGGGGGAGGGGAGGGACTTCATACACCAGCCCCTGGCGCCTCCCTCTCTCCCCGTTACGTTTCTCTTCCTCGTAGTGTAGGCGAAGCCCTGCTACTGCGACGCCCTGCATCCACCACCACGCCGTCGTGCTGCTGGATCTTCGTCAACCTCTCCTTCCCCCTTGCTGGATCAAGAAGGAGGAGACGTCTCCCGTCCCGTACGTGTGTTGAACGCGGAGGTGCCGTCCGTTCGGCGCTGGTCATCGGTGATTTGAATCACGTTGTGTACGACTACTTCATCCCCATTCGTTGAACGCTTCCGCACGCGATCTACAAAGGTATGTAGATGCATCTCGTGACTCGTTGCTAGATGAACTCCTAGATGATCTTGGTGAAACGAGTAGGAAATTTTTTTGTTTTCTGCAACGTTCTCCAACAAGATCAATCGCAGCTTTCATCCAGGAGTTAAACCAGCATATTCGTCGCTAGGAGAACCAGATGTGCGCATGCATGATAGATCTAAAGAAGGCGATGACAAGGATCACAGAACTGGAGGAAGAAATTAAGGCTACTCATGAAGATTATGAGGAGGACATCATCGTACTAGTGGATAAGAATGCCGACCTGACAATGAAGCTAGGAGTATTCATGGGAGACCCCACGCCAGGAGGAGAAGATGATGAACCCAAGGAGATTCGTTCTGAGGACTACATCATCATCGACGACACCGACTCGGACCCCGACAATAGCGATGAGGACTATGTTGACGAAGCTGGAGCGGACATCATGGAGTCTTCGACCGATCAATATTTCTAGTAGACCACCACATCAGTAGTAGTATTCTACCATGTATATAGTATAGTTCGAGCACTTCTATAACGATAGTTAGATCGATTGTATGCCCTTGCTTGATTGATTGAGTGATATGATTGTGTTTGTCTCATGTGCATATGGGTAGTGTTTTTCTCACTAGACCTCATTCTATTCTATTCTCTTCCCTCTAACCCCTCAGATGCCTCCGAGAAGTGACCCCGGATTTACCTTCCCACCGGAGCTCACTCAGTTGATACAGCAGCAGAATACACTAATGCAGTTGTTAGTTTAGAACCAAGGCAACAACAACCCACCACCACCAGCTGACAACTTAGCCCACTTTCTGAGGTTGCAGCCGCCGGTGTTTTCCAGTAGCACCGAGCCGATAGTGGCAGATGATTGGCTCTGCAGGATTGGAAGGGAGTTAACCACTACAGGATGTACATATGCTGAGAAAGTGCATTCTGCCGCACATTAGTGGGATGGACCAGCAGCCTCATGGTGGGAGAATTACACAGTCACCTACCCTATAGCCACTGTTACATGGGATAAGTTTCAGCAAGCATTCCGCACCGCCCATGTCTCAACAAGAGCTATGAGCATGAAGAAGCGTGAGTTTCACAACTTGCGCCAAGGGAACCGTACTGTGGGGCAGTACGTGGATGAATTTAGTAAGCTGTCTCGTTATGCCCTTGACGATGTGGCCACAGATGCCACGAAGCAGGAGAAGTTTATGGAAGGGCTGAACGATGAGATGAGCATGCAATTGATGGTGTCAACCTTTAACAACTACCAGGAGTTGGTAGACAAGGCTCCTATGATTGAAGGGAAGCAACAACAAATTAAGAGCCGCAAAAGGAAGTATGGACAAGGAAGGTACAACTCAGGAGTTCAGCAGAAGCCTCGTCTAACCCCGAACTCGGGAGGACTTGTTCATAACCATGGAGGTCATAACCACAACGGAGGAAGTTCGCATAACCACAATGGTTCCAAGAATGGGACTGGGAACAGAGTAAGCAACAATCAGAACCGCACCAATCCAGCCACACCCGCCAAGAGAGACCTAAGTCACATTACTTGCTTCAAGTGCGGGAAGACTGGACACTATGCCACGGAGTGCCCTGAAGCGAAGAATGGAAATGGTAATGGGAGCGCTGAGAAGAAGCCCAATCCATTCAACAAAGGACAAGTGAACCACGTTAACGTGGAGGAGGTTGAAGGGCAGCCAGACGTAGTTATTGATAAGTTTTTGGTTAAGTCTTTTACCGCCCTTGTTCTTTTTGATACTGGTGCATCACATTCATACATATCAAGGAGATTCGTGGATAAGTTTAAACTACCAAGCCAAGCCCTTAGGACCCCTCTGTTAGTAAGTTCACCTGGAGTAGAGTATATGGCCAGCCGATGGTGCGACCGGATACCCTTAACCATTGGTAGCCATGTTTTTCTGTCAAACCTGATAATTTTGGAGTCACAAGGATTGGATGTGATATTAGGCATGGAATGGATGTCAAAGTATGGATGAAGCATTGACTGTGCTGGTAAGTCAATTTATCTCACCACCCCAGAGGGAAAAAGGATCAATTATGTATCTAGGCATGCGCCTAGGAGGAGCCAAGTAAATACCCTCACGGGAGTTGTTCAGGAGGAAGTGCCTATAGTGAAGGATTACCCAGATGTTTTTCCAGAGGAGTTACCAGGCATGCCACCGGATTGGGACATCAAGTTTTTGATAGAGCTATTTCCAGGTACATGGCCATTATCAAAGAGACCCTACCGGATGCCCGCAAATGATCTGGAGGAGATTAAGAAGCAGATCAAGGAGTTATTGGAGAAAGTTTACATCTGACGGAGTTCATCACCATGGGGAGCCCCCGTGCTTTTGGTTGAGAAGAAGGATAAGTCTCTAAGGATAGTTGTTGATTATCATGCCTTGAGTGAGGTGATGATCAAGAACAAATACCCACTGCCGATGATCAATGATTTGTTTGACCAGTTGCAAGGAGCTAAGGTGTTTTCGAAGATCGATCTGCGATCAGGATATCACCAGCTGAAGATTCGGGAGAAGGATATACCTAAAACTGCATTTACCACAAGTTACCGGTTATATGAGTATACAGTCATGTCATTTGGACTGACTAACGCCCCTGACTATTTCATGAGCATGATGAACAAGGTGTTCATGGAATATTTGGATAAGTTTGTTGCGGTGTTCATTGATGATATAATGGTATACTCGAAGAATGAAGAGGAGCACAAGGAGCATTTGCGTTTAGTTCTCAAGAAACTCAGGGAACATCAGTTGTATGCCAAGTTCAGCAAATGTGAGTTTTGGTTGAAAGAAGTTGGATTCCTTGGACATGTTATATCAGGAGAAGGTATAGCAGTAGACCCCACCAAGGTTCAGTCAATCACTGAATGGTTGGCACCCACTTCAATTAGCGAGATTCATTGAGAATTTTTCCAAGATTGCGAAGCCAATGATAGAGCTATTGAAGAAGGATACCAAATTTAATTGGACGGAAGAATGTGAAGCGAGTTTTCAGGAGTTAAAGAAACATCTGACTACAGCCCCCGTACTGATTCTGCCAGATATACGCAAGGATTTCCAAGTGTATTGCGACGCCTCTCGCTTAGGACTTGGAGGAGTACTGATGCAGGACGGAAGAGTTGTTTCGTATGCCTCGCAACAACTAAAACCGCATGAGTTAAATTATGCCACGCATGATTTGGAGTTGGCTGCCGTAGTGCATGCATTGAAGACTTGGAGACATTATATTATTGGAAACCATTGCGATGTGTACACTGACCATAAGAGTTTGAAGTACATTTTCACACAGAAAGAGCTGAACCTTAGGCAGAGGAGATGGTTGGAGCTTATAAAGGATTATGACATGAAGCTTCACTATCATCCAGGAAAGGCCAACGTCGTAGCAGACGCTTTGAGCCGAAAGAGTTATGCCAACACACTCATAAGCGCAGGGTTGCCAAAGGAGTTGGCAGAGGATCTCAGGGAACTTCGATTGGAGATTGTCCCTAGAGGTTTGTTGAAACAATGGAAGTTCAGTCTACATTGTTAGGAAAGATTCGAGAAGCTCAGAAGGATGACAAAGAGATCGCCGAGATAAAAGAGAGACTGAGCAAAGGAAAGGCCAAAGGTTTTTGTGAGGATGAACACGACACCTTGTGGTTTGAGGACCGTGTTTATGTGCCCAATAACACAGAGATCAGGAAGTTAATACTTCAGGAGGCTCATGACTCACCATACTCGATACACCCCAGAAACACCAAGATGTATGTGGATTTAAAGGAACGTTTCTTGTGGACTGGTATGAAGAAGGATATTGCCGAGTATGTAGCCATATGTGATGTATGTTAGAGAGTGAAGGCAGAACATCAAAAGCCAGCCGGATTGTTACAGCCTATGCCGATACCCGAATGGAAGTGGGATAAGCTTGGCATGGATTATATGGGTAGTAGTTGATCGCTTGACCAAAGTAGCTAACTTTATCCCAGTGAAAACCACCTATACAAGTGCCAAGTTGGCCAAGATATACATGACTAGGATCGTATGTTTGCATGTAGTTCCAAGGACCATTGTATTAGATAGAGGAACCCAGTTTACCTCAAAGTTTTGGAATCAGTTGCATGAAACTTTGGGAACTAGACTGGAGTTCAGTACAACTTTTCACCCGCAAACAGATGGACACACCGAGAGAGTCAACCAGATTCTAGAGGATATGTTGAGAGCTTGTGCACTAGATTATGGATCTAGTTGGGATGACAACTTGCCCTACGCAGAGTTCTCATACAATAACAGTTACCAGGCCAGTTTGAAGATGGCACCTTTCGAAGCCTTGTACGGAAGGAGGTGCAGGACACCGTTGTTGTGGGATGAAGTTGGAGACCGTCAGTTGTTTGGACCAGATTTGATTAAGGAATCAGAAGAGAAGGTTAAATTGATTAGAGATAGACTGAAAGTAGCTTAGTCCCGACAGAAGAGTTATGCAGATTCAAAATGCAAGGAGGTAGTCTATCAAATTGGAGACAGAGTGTATCTACGAGTATCACCACTCCGAGGAGTTAAGCGCTTTGGAGTTAAGGAAAAGTTAGCGCCACGTTTTGTGGGACCATACAGAGTTTTGGAACGTATGGGAGAAGTTGCTTATAAGTTGGAATTACCCGAAGGATTGTCAGGAGTTCACGATGTGTTTCACATTTCTCAGTTGAAGAAGTGCCACGCAGAGATGGCTGACATTCCTCTAAGAGATACAGTACCGCTGGAAGCGATTCAGTTGGACAATGATTTGACTTATGAGGAGAAACCAGTCAAGATTCTCGAGTTTGCCAGTCGGGTTACCCGTGGGAAGGTTATTAAGTTTTGCAAGCTTTAGTGGAGCCACCATACCGAGGACGAAGCCACCTCGGAACGAGAGGATGATCTTCGCAAAGACCACCCACACCTATTTTCTAGCCAACCCGAATCTCGAGGGCGAGATTCATCTTAAGGGGGGTAGGTCTGTAACATCCCAAATTTTCAATTTGGAATGTTATACATTAGGTCATCATTGCATATCATATTCTATTGCATTTTGGCTTGATCCTCGAAATCCTAAGCAACTCAAGGACCATCGGAGAGAGAGTTGGGGATTTCACTGTTTTCAAATTTGAATTTTATCAAATATTGAAACATGAATTTTTGGTTTTAATTATTTTTCTCTCCGAAAATATTTCATGTCAAAATATATGAGAGGAGATAATAGGACTTCTCCAAAAGAAATGAAATATTGGAGGAAAAATATTGAAATCAAATATTTGCTTTTATTCGGATTTTATTGCAATTTTAGTTGCATTAGAAAAATTGCACATTTTCAAAATTGCATTTTAGGGCCAAGAAAATGTTCATCTTGTTCTAAATATTTTATTTAGGCGGTGAAAATTTGTTTTGGCATTTTTAGATTTTTATTTATTTTTCTAGAATTTATTATCGTCGGACATTTTTTTTAAAAAGGAGAAGCCCGTCGGACCGAACTGGGCCGAGGCCCAGTCGGCCCAGCCGCCGCCGCGCCGCTGTCTCCCTCGCGGAGACCGCGCCCGAGCCGCCGCCGCTCTCCGTGGCCAAGTCGGCCACGCCTCCCTGCCCCCTCCCGCAAGCCACCCCTCCCCCCTTTAAAAGCCGACCCGGCCCCCCTGGAGCCCCAAGCCGCAGCCGCCGTCGCCGCAAGCCGCCCCGTCGCCGCTCGCCGCTGCTGCCGCCGCACGCCGCCGCTGAGCCGCCCCGCGCCGCCCACAGCCGCCCCACGCCGCACCCCGCCATCGCCCGCGCCGCCGCCCCGCTCGCCGGAAGCCGCCGGAGCCGCGCCGGAGTTCACGATCTCGCCGTCCGGTTCTTTTTCGGTTTAGATAAAAATCGTTGTTTTTTTAAAAACCCTCGTTTCGTTTTTTAGAACGGTTCGCTGGTTTTCTCGGTTTAGTTACTTAGCGGACGTTCGTCCGTATGTTCGTTTTAAACACCTGTGTTCACTCGTTAGCCACAGACAGCGAACGTTCGTTCGTTAGCCCGTTCGTCAGTTTTTTCTTTTTTTGGATTTTTCCGTGATTATTTTCGATCGCGATTTCTAATCCGATTTTCGTTTTAGTTTATCTTTTCGCTCGTTTATCGGAATCAGGCGATTCAAGCGCCTAGATCTTTGTCTCGAAGCCCTCTTCCCGTTTAACCAACTTGAACGAGATTTTGATACAGTAAAATTTGACTTTAGTCCAGATTAGTAATCGGATCCTGTTTCTTTCGCAGTTTGAGTTTCATTGCTCCGTTTGATTTGATTCTTTTTGCAAACCGGAGTTCTTAAGTTGAACTTTCTGGTTAGATCTTCTTATTCGTGTTTTACCCATGTGTCTTTGCTTGATTGCTTATGTATACTATTGTTTGTTTGCGATAGAACACCCGGAGTGCGAAGCGTGCTACTACGAGTCTCTAGGTTTTGTGGATCATCAGGAAGGCAAGTAACACTTTGATCATATCCCTTTATCACCCAATTTTTATGCATTAGTTTCAACTCTCAAACATTGCATGGTTAGGACTTGATAATATGTGGGATTGGGAAGTAGTTGATGAGCTAGAACCTATTGCCCTATTATTATCAAACCCTTGGGAGTTACTTCTACCTATTGCTTCTATTGCCATGCTATGCTCGTAGACGTGGTTTGGGTGAGTGAATCCATGACAGATGTGAGATTGTTAATTAACAGTTCAACTTAAGGTGGCAACTTTAGTACACATCTGGGTGGATTGCTTGTCGGGCACCTAGAGAATCTAGTGTTGTCCTAGGATATCCCAGAGTACCCGTGTGATAATCCTAAGGTCCGCCACCCAGGCTCAAGGGGAACTGGAGTAGCCGTGTCCCCGGTTATGGACATCTTGAGTATCTAGTACTTGGATTATCATATGTATATCATCACTCTAAATTAATATTGTGGGGTTGATAATTACTTTTAATTGGGACTGAGTTGGAGGAACCTTCTCAATGGTGTTTCAACTACCATGATAGTTAAATAAAATCTATTCCTTTGTTGTAGGAAAAATTGGCTTTTCGCAAAACTGTAACCATAGAGCTTTCCACCAGCCAAATATGCATGTAGTGATAGCATTATTCTGTTCTTGCTCTACTGTGTTATTTTGCCAGCATATTCCATGTGCTGACCTGTTTTCGGGCTGCAACGTATTATGTTGCAGACTTTTCAGACGAGGAGTAAGGTTTTTTATGTCGTTGTCATGCAGCTCAGCTATGCTGTTGGAGTTGATGGACTCACTTTATCTTCCAAGCCTTCCGCTGTTATCGTATTAGATAGCCTTAAGCCATATTTATTGTAATAAGTTCTCTTTTGAGACATACTATGTAATAAGTCTGTGATTGCTACTCTATTATAAATCCTTCGAGTACTGTGTGTGTCAGCATTATCGATCCAGGGATGACACTGAAGCATAGAGACTTGACCGTTTGAGGTCGGGTCGCTATAATTACCTTTGGGTGCCTTGGGCATCCCCAAGCTTAGGCTCTTGCCACTCCTTATTCCATAGTCCATCAAATCTTTACCCAAAGTTTGAAAACTTCACAACACAAAACTCAACAAAAAACTCATCAGATCTGTTAGTATAAGAAAATAAAATCAGCACTTTTGGTACTATTGTGAACTCATTCTTTATTTATGTTGGTGTAATATCTACTGCATTCCAATTTCTTCATGGTTCATACCCCCCGATACTACCCATAGATTCATCAAAATAAGCAAACAACACATAGAAAACAGAATCTGTCAAAAACAGAACAATCTGTAAACTTCGAATACTTCTGTAACTCAAAAAATTCTGAAAAATTAGGCCAACAGAGGCAATTTTTATATCAATCTTTCCCAAAAGGAATCCGTATTTTAGCGTGCTTCTATTAAAAATATAAATTACTTTACTGGGTGCAAAAGTTTCTGTTTTTCAGCAAGATCAAATCAACTATCACCGTAAGCCATCCCAAAGGTCTTACTTGGCCCAAACACTAAATTAAACATAGAAACACATCTAACCAGTGACTAGATGAATAATTTATTGAAAAACAGGAACAAGAAAGTAAAAACAAAAATAAAATTGGGTTGTGATAACTGAAAGCACAAGGGCTCCGTGGGTGATTTTGGTAACTAATGTCAACATATCTCTTGTTGGACTAATACTTCTATCTAGTATATTTCAGATGAGTTCAACAGTGGAGTGGCTTGGACAAGAGGATGTGGAACCCCTTCAAAATTCTAAGGACAGAAGATTGGCAAAATCTCAAAATCTCAAGACTCTACATTTTCATTTTAGTGATCCAAGATCACATTGAGTCCATAGGAAAGCCAATACTATTAGAAGGGGATGAGGTGTTGCTTAATGGCTTGCTTGCTCAAAGTGCTTAGTGATATGCTCCAAAGCCCTCAACTACTTTCTCATTTCCACATATGTCCCAAACCAAAAGTCAAACTCGGCCCCACTGATTTGATCTATCCGGCGCCACCGAGTTCACTTGACATAGCCACTGCCAGAAACCCTAATCAGTTCGGTCTCACCGATGGGATCTCGGTCTCACTGAGATGGGCTTGCAAACACTCTATTGTCTATTGCAATTATCTCGGTCACACCGAGATATGCAATCGGTCCCACCGAGTTTACTTGACCAACTCTCTGTTTTGCTTATTACCAAAGTTGGTCCCACCGAGTTTGTGTAATCAGTCAAATCGAGTTGAGGTTTTACCCTAACCCTAGCACATCGGTCCCACCGAGTTGATCATATCGGTCCCATCGAAAATCCTAACGTTCACATTTTGAACTAAATCGGTCCGACCGAGTTTCATAATTTGGTCCCACCAAGTTTGGCAAATTGTGTGTAACGGCTAGATTTTTTGTGGAGGCTATATATACCCCTCCACCCATCCTCCATTCATGGTGAAAGCCATAAGAACGTGCCTACACTTCCACCATACATTTTTTGAGAAAGAACCACCTACTCATGTGTTGAGACCAAGATATACCATTCCAACCACAAGAATCTTGATCTCTAGCCTTCCCCAAGTTGCTTTCCACTCAAATCATCTTTCCACCAAATCCAAATCTGTGAAAGAGATTTGAGTGTTGGGGAGACGATCATTTGAAGCACAAGAGCAAGGAGTTCATCACCAACACACCATCTATTACCTTTTGGAGAGTCTTGTCTCCTAGATTGGTTAGGTGTCACTTGGGAGCCTCCGACAAGATTGTGGAGTTGTACCAAGGAGTTTGTAAGGGCAAGGAGATCGCCTACTTCGTGAAGATATACCCAAGTGAGGCAAGTCCTTCGTGGGCAATGGCCATGGTGGGATAGACAAGGTTGCTTCTTCGTGGACCCTTCGTGGGTGGAGCCCTCCGTGGACTCGCGCAACCATGACCCTTCGTGGGTTGAAGTCTCCATCAATGTGGATGTACGATAGCACCAGCTAACCACGTCAAAAATGTCCGTGCCTCCAATTGAGTTTGCACACTCCAATCCCATCCCTTTACTTTCTTGCAAGTTGCATGCTTTACTTTCTGCTGCTCATATACTCTTGCCATGATTGCTTGAAATGTATTGTGAATGCTTAAACTTGTGCTAAAACTCCATCTTAATTTAAAAAGTTTTAAAATTGCTACTTTTCTTTGTTGAGGGTCTAATCACCCCCCCTCTAGACACCTCTTCTCGATCCTACAATTTGTATCAGAGCATTGGTCTCCATTGCTTTGGTTTAATCACCATTGGAGGAAGATGGATGAGTCTACGTTGGGGAGTCTTAGACGTAGAGTACCTATACTTGATGGAGAGTACTTTCATGAGTGGAAAATTGAGATGCTTGAGATTTTCAATGAATATCACTTGAACAAGTACATTACTATTCCTTGTGCGCGCCTTGTTGACCCCTTGCATCCTACCCTTGATGAGTCTATTGACATGATTCGTAATCTTGGAACTGTCAACTTAATCACTAGAAGATTACCTAGAAACTTGATTGCTAGCTTGACTGCTCTTGATTGTGCTTACACCATATGGAGATTTCTTGAGGAACGATTTCCAAACTATTCCTTGTAAAACTTAGATGAGATTCTTCATAAGTCTATTGCTTTGAGTAAGATGAATTCCAATGATCCTAAGTTTGGTGATTGTTTATTTGAGCTTAGTAACCTCATGCATGCCAAAGGAGATGTTGGAATCATTAGCAATATCATCTCCGAAGCCATTAGAATTCATAAAGATGAACATTGTGATGATGACCTATCTAATGAATCACTCTCTCTAGGAATTGATCAATCACAAGACGATGTTGAACATGGATACTATGATGAGGATTGACGGTGTCCTGGACTAGGGGGTACTCAACACGTCATCTCCCAATCTGATAGATTGGGACGAGGACCCCCGTGGCCGTATACTCATGGGCCAGTTCGGACAGCTGCCGCATACAAGGAAGATTCCACAAGACTTGGCGATCAAGACAAGGACTTCTCCCCACCGGCGTATTCGGCTAAGACTCTTGTTAACCTAGGCCTCTGGTGCATTATATAAACCAGGGCCAGGCTAGTCGATAGATCATATATACAAACAATCATACCATAGGCTAGCTTCTAGGGTTTAGCCTCTCTGATCTCGTGGTAGATCTACTCTTGTACTACCCATATCATCAATATTAATCAAGCAGGACGTAGGTTTTTACCTCCATCAAGAGGGCCCGAACCTGGGTAAAACATCATGTCCCCTGCCTCCTGTTACCATTGATCCTAGACGCACAGTTCGGGACCCCCTACCCGAGATCCGCCGGTTTTGACACCGACATTGGTGCTTTCATTGAGAGTTCCGCTGTGTGATCGACAAAAGGATCGATGGCTCGTCTGCAGATCAACTGCGACTTCGGCATCTTCGTCACCAGCTCGACTGGTCACCTTGGTTCGACCAAGAATTGCGCCCCGTGTTCGGATCACCATGTTCGGACGAGGGCCTTCATCAAACATCAACTCCGATCTCTAGCAAGATCACGGAGGAATCATCTATGGAGCGCGGGGGCTCAACGTCAACATTGCCCTCAAGTGACCATGCTGTTTTTTGGACAGCGAACTCGTATCTGCCGCCACCACCTCCTCGAGTATCGCTTTGGTGGAATTGTGCGGAATTGAGTCTATAACAACCCTTGAAAATTTCGTCGAGTTCCGATGGAGGAATCTCTGGCAATCCACGATATACCAGAGCCCTGTCAAATCTGGACGGGAATTTGGATGAGTTTAGGGCGTGGTGTCCAGCTTCTAGCTCGGACGTCCTTTGGAAGATCCAACTGTTGATCGGCTGCGGAATTCCTATATCTACCCCCTCTCAAAATTTCAGCTCGATCCGACTGTCCAAACTCCGGGAACCTTCCGATTAGTGCATCACTTTTCGGATCTATTTTCTGTGCGAAAACGAATCCAACCCAAGTTCATCTTTTTTATGAACGGGGTTTCGGACACCCCTTTTGAAGGAAGTTTTGTATGGGGTATTGTGTTTTGTTCCCGAACACATCCCACTCACTTTAAGATCTTTTGAACATGATCTTCAACATCATGCTGGTGTCAAACCGGTCTGGCAATATTACTCCACGGCTGCCGACCTGCGCTAGACGCGGCGTCACTTTGTTGAGCCGAGCTCAACTTCTTCGGATCATCATCTCGGCAAGCCGAACAAGAGTCCGGCATCGCGAAGGATAAATCATCACCAACATCGCCACCCCACGGATTACACGTAGCGGGCATACCGGCATCGCCGCACGGTCGCTTCATCAAGCCGGCATCGACCACGTCACGACCTGCATCGACAGGGACACACTATTGCTTCTTCAAGCTGGTGTCCATCACGCCGACCTACTTTGACTCATCGGCTGCCATCGAGGCTTCAACATCTCGGCTGGACCGGGGGCTTCGCCATCTCTTCACCAATCTACTCCAGACACTTCGGCGTCACTAGCCAACCAGCTCCGTCACGTTAGCTGGGCCGAGGGCTTTGCCTCGGCGAGCCAACCTTTACCAGCATTGCCATGCCGTCGTTTTATCGCCCATCAGGCAATGGGTGTGCCGAGCGAGTCCCAATTTTCGGAATCACCTTCCTTCGGATTGCTACAACAAATAAACCAGGTGATATTAATCCCAGTATTTTTTGCTTGTTTGGGTTCATTTTTCCCAAGGAATTATTACTCTGGTTTGTCCATCATATGTACACAGGTCTATCAAATGGTGGCCGCATTAACGACAGTCGCATGGTTGTTCGGTCAGTTTCCGTACATAGTCCGGTGAACGCCGCATCCGGAGCTCAGACCGACCCGCGAATTCAGGCTTTGCCACGCCTTTACCGCATCACGCTGACGCCCTGCATGGACATTGACTTCGGCACCAGGCCATATTTCTTTTATTACTCACTTTGCATAAATTATTTATTATGCAACGATTTTTTTTAATTATCATCATTACTATTATCTCCCGTTTGCACTATTTTTGTGCACAGGAAAATGATCCGGGGACTTCGGCGTCACTCTGCCGGTCTGCATCGACCGTGCTATGTCACAACTTCGGCGTGTCGAGCTCTCCGCTCTGCCACCTCGGGACCAGCTTGGGGGATGGAACCTTGCCCCGCATCAAGCTCGGACCGCGTCATCAATACCGAACACATTAACCAGCTAAGTCGCTTTCACGCTCAAAGCTTTAATTTCTAACTTGTGTTCGGTTCGAGCAAGCATTATACTTTTTTGGAAAAAAGTTGCTTGTAAAAAATTTCCGTGTCCAAACTTTGTTTGTGACGCATAAATTCAAATACCCCGTTTACTTGGGGGCTTCCTTTATGAAGCTTTCCCTGTTGCATATGATTATACTTGTACGGCTTCGTTCCTTGTTCGTGTATTACGCCACAATATGCACCATATTGACTTAAGCGATTTGCAAGCTGGGTTGCCTCGCTCCTGTGTTTACCCCTACATTCCCGATTGTTCGGCTAGGGAGTAAAGGGAGCACCTCTGCGATTGTCACGATCGGGTCGCCCGAGCCGGACCACAGACTGGGTGAAGCCGAAAGCTAGCGCTCTTATAGTTTTCAATGATGGTCAACACACAACGGAACTCATGAGTACAAAAAATCTATTGCACAAGTCTCATAATAACAATGAGCACCGAAGAAAGGTATCGGTGGGGGTACTATTTTCTTCGAAGATGCTTCTTACACTTCGCGGTAATATAGCATAAGTTCCCTGAGCGCGCTTTGTCTGTTACAGCCTTATGACCTGATTGCCTGGTTATTGGAAACACCGTCGATACTCTCGACAGATGGAGTACATAACACTTTTCGGTCCTTGACCGAAGAGGGAGAAGCCGACGGTCGGTTAAGACGCGTTTAAAGTTCAGTTGAACATAGATATGATATAAGTACTTCGGTACATGCAATCATTCTTCTACCCAAGTCACTTGGGGGCTCTTAAGTTTATTTGAGCCGTTTTATAATAAGTGTTCTTCTTCTTAGTCGTTGCAAAGTTTTATTATTATTATTTATCACTCCTTTTTCGACGTGAGTGTGCGGTCACTAGCCGGGGAGCCTAATTTCTCTCTCAAAGCCGCTAGAGTTTAGTTTGCTAAACTGGCCTAATGAGAAGTACTCCGCCCTTGGGATAGGAGGTTGAAGCCGTAGGCTGACCCGCTCGAAGTCTTGAGATAGGATGTATCATGTTAAAGCACGACAAAAGCACTTCCTTTTTTAAGACCAATTTTCGGATTGGCACCGAACACTTGATCTTGTTCGGACGTCATGCTTTTACTGACATTTCTTGGTTTTCCAAGCTTTTTGGCACTTTTAAACTATTTGTGCTTTTCCAGCATTAGTCTCGCAGTGCAACGCTGGACACCTTTAGGGATTCGGCAAAAACATTCTCAGATATTGCTATATATGCATCGGTTTCGAATTGTGTCTTCGGTCAATAGTTGGGTTGCCCGGCTCCTGCACTTGCTTCCTACGTTCCGTTTTGTTCGGCTAGGCGTGCAAAGGGAGAACCACTGCGATTGTGCTTCCAGCTCACATGGTTAAGCACCTCAGTGGAGAAAGCCGAAAACTAACTGTCACAATAAGCGTAAACTGGTCAGCGATCCGATGACTATGTTAAAAGACGGGCCGTTCATAACATTAGCCGAAGTGTTTACGGCTTGACCCCGACTGTCGCCGAACACTACCGGGGGCTATTAACTGGCCTCCCAAACTAAATCCTCGATATTTTGCTCTTACATTAGGGCTGAGGTTTAATGATCATGCTTAGCATGACAACCCAAAGAAAGGAACCGATAGCAGGACTATTTTCTTTGGAAGACATTTCTTCTGTTAAACAGTAATATAACATATCTCTCTGCATACCTTTGTTTATAAAACCGTATGGCCAGATTGCCTTGTTTGTTGTAAATCTTTGCCCTCATAAAGGCTTTATAAAGTAGGACAAACACTCCTCGGCTACTGGCCGAGGAGGTGGAAGCCGATGGTCGGTCAACAAAGTTTTGTACAATGCGGATCCGAGCATTAATGACATAAAGTACTTGGATACATAGAGTCATTACACATAATTTGTGATTTTACTATGAATATTGATCCTTAATTTGGCCACCCGTGCCCGCATTAAGGCTCGAGGGCTACTAGGCTTCAGGCTTATTATTTACAAATATTAAAGGGGCACATCGATCCCCTGATCTGGTGTTGCCACCCGACCAGTGTCTCGGGGGCTACTGCATTGCTTGTCCAATGCAGAAAATTTTATGTGCAATATAGTTTCCAAGGAGATTTTGATCCTCAGGTTGGTCGGCCGCACCCAACCTGAGTCTCGAGGACTGAGCACGCCGCTTTTAGTGTCCTGAAGTATTCTGCCGAGCTAGGACTTGATCCTCAGGCCGATTTTGCAAATCAGCCTGATTCTCAGTGGCTACTGGGATCAGCGGTCTTACGTCATCCTTCATGTGCATCTCGGGTTTTAGACCGATACACACCTTGAGGGCTACTGGCTATATATCTCGGCAGAGAATAAATTGCACCAATAAAAAATATTGACAAAAAATCGGCCCATAGTCGGGGTGGTGCACCACCTCGGAAGCAGTCCGGCATAAAGCTTGGGCGCTACTGGCTGGCTCCATAGAGGGCATTTTCGGCATTAAGCTCGGCTAAACTCCTTCAACTTTTTTGAACCAAGGTGATATGACGCCTCAGATATAGTCCGGCGTTGGAGCTTGGACACAGTCCGGCGTTGGAGCTCGGATACATTCCGGCGTTGGAGCTCGGAAAGCAGTCCGGCGTTGGTGCTCGGCTGCAAAAGATACCCCTAATGGAGTCCAGCGTTGGAGCTCGGACGCAAGAGGACACTGCCTCCCGGGAACAACTTCAAACCCGAGGTGTGGCATAAAAATAACAAGGCATTGATAAAGGCCGGAAACTTAAAGGGGCTCCTCGGATACCCGACGTGTAAACCCGTCGAATGCATTTCGGCGATCCTCAAGATCGAAGATAAAGAAGATTTGTTGAACCAGTTTTCAAGACCGACGACTGAAGATGAAGAATAGTTCGGAAGAATCAAGGAGCGTCCCTAACTTGAAGACCGGTTCAGGGGGCTACTGACGGTGTCCTGGACTAGGGGGTACTCAACACGTCATCTCCCCAATCTGATAGATTGGGCCGAGGACCCCCGTGGCCGTATACTCATGGGCCAGTTCGGACAGCTGCCGCATACAAGGAAGATTCCACAAGACTTGGCGATCAAGACAAGGACTTCTCCCCACCGGCGCATTCGGCTAGGACTCTTGTTAACCTAGGCCTCTGGTGCATTATATAAACCAGGGCCAGGCTAGTCGATAGATCATATATACAAACAATCATACCATAGGCTAGCTTCTAGGGTTTAGCCTCTCTGATCTCGTGGTAGATCTACTCTTGTACTACCCATATCATCAATATTAATCAAGCAGGACGTAGGGTTTTACCTCCGTCAAGAGGGCCCGAACCTGGGTAAAACATCGTGTCCCCTGCCTCCTGTTACCATCGATCCTAGACGCGCAGTTCGGGACCCCCTACCCGAGATCCGCCGGTTTTGACACCGACAAGGATGATGATAGTGACTTTGATCTCGATGAGTCTATGAGACACTTTGGTCTTATGGCTAATCTTCGTGGCTACATGGTTGGAGGAAAGCAATGGGTTCTTGATAGTGGACTTACCGATCACATGACCGGAGACAAGGATATGTTCCGTGAGCTAGTTGAAAACGACGACCCTCAAAAGTATGTCACCTTTGGTGATAACTCAAAGGGTAAGGTGGTTGGCCTTGGTAAGGTGGCCATCTCACATGATAGCTCCATACAAAATGTTATGCTCACGAATCTCTTGGCTATAATCTACTTTCCGTATCTAGACTTGCTGATTTTGGTTTCAGTGTCCTATTTACTGAAGTAGATTGCCAAGTGTTTCGTAGAGATAACCATAATATGGTGTTTATCGGTATACATAGAGGTGATCTATACATTGTTGATTTCACTAAAAGGGCTCAACCTTGAACTTTCTTAATTGCTAAATCTTCTAAAGGTTGGTTGTGGCATAGAAGGTTAGGTCATGTGGGCATGCGAAATCTAGATAAGCTTATCAAATGTGATCATATCCTTGGAGTAAAAGATGTTATATTTGACAAGGATAGATAGCGCAGTGCTTGTCAAGCAAGAAAATAGGTTGGAGGAAGTCACCTCGTGAAGAACATCATGACCACGAGAAGATCACTCGAGCTACTTCATATGTATCTCTTCGGTCCCAATGCCTATAAAAGTCTCGGTGGAAACTCGTTTGGTCTAGTCATAGTAGATGGTTTTTAGGATTTACGTGGGTGTTCTTTCTTGATGATAAATCACAGGTCCAAAAGATCTTCAAGAACTTCACTAGGAAGGCCCAAAATGAATTTGTAGTGAAGATCAAGAAGGCTCGCAGCGACAACATAATGGAGTTCAATAATGCAAATGCGGATACCTTTCTTGACGAAGAAGGGATTTCACATGAGTTCTCGGCTACGTACACGCCTCAACAAAATGGAGTTGTTGAGAGGAAGAACCGGACTCTTATTGAGATGGCAAGAATGATGCTTGATGAGTACAAGATGCCAAAACACTTTTGGGTGGAAGCAGTTGAGACAGCTTGTCATGCAACAAATCGCTTATATCTTCACAAGATACTCGGCAAGACGGCATACGAGCTTCTCACTGGTAACAAACCCCAAGTTGGATACTTTCGAGTATTCGTCTCAAAGTGCTATATTCTTGATAAGCATCATCGTTCTAAATTTGTTCCTAAATCTCATGAGGGTTTCCTACTTGGTTATGTCTCAAACTCTCACACTTATCGTGTCTACAACAATTTCACCCGAAAGGTTAAAGAGACGGTAGATGTGAAGTTTGATGAATCTAACGGCTCACAAGTAGAGCAATTGCCAATTGATTTAGGAGACAAAGACCCCTCAGAAGCAATCCAAGACTTATCTATTGACAAGATTTGTCCAACGGAGGTGAAGGAGAGTACCTCTTCCGTCCAAGTGAAGCTTCTACCTCATGACAAGGTGAACCAAGAGTTGACATGGAAGCATCTACAAGTGGGACACACCAAGATGAAGAAAACAAGGAAGTACACCAAGATGAACCTCATCAACATCCTTCTCCACCTCAACAAGAGAACGACAACGTCAACAATGAAGAAGGCCAAGAAGAAGAACAAGATGATGAAGAACATGTTCCAACCCGACCCAAACAAAAGCTCCCACGAGTTCGAGCAAGAGTTTCACGAGACCATCCCGTCGAGCAAATCTTCAATGATATCCAAACCGGGAGAATCACTCACTCTAAAACTCGTTTGGAAAATTTTTGTGAACATTATTCATTCATCTCTAGCATTGAACCTATGAAGGTTGAAGAAGCATTGGATGATCCGAATGGGATAAATGCCATGCATGAAGAGCTACACAACTTTGAGAGGAACCAAGTGTGGACATTGGTCGAGAAGCCCGACAACAACCACAACATCATCGGTACCAAATGGGTGTTTCGCAACAAGCAAGACGAAGATGGACAAGTCGTTCGCAACAAAGCACGTCTCGTTACCCAAGGCTACACTCAAGTTGAAGGTATGGACTATGGCGAGACATATGCCCCCGTTGGTAGACTTGAGTCCATCTGCATCTTACTTGCCTATGCTAATCACCATGATATTACCTTGTACCAAATGGACATTAAAAGTGCTTTTCTAAATGGTGAAATTGAGGAGGAAGTTTATGATAAACAACCTCCCGGCTTTGTTAATCCTAAGAAATCCGACCATGTTTACAAACTTCACAAAGCTCTTTATGGTCTTAAACAAGCTCTTGGAGCATGGTATAAATGCTTGACCAAGTTCCTTATTGAAAAAGGCTTTGAGATTGGAAGGATTGATTCTACTCTTTTTACTAAAAGGGTTAATGGTGAATTATTTGTGTGCCAAATTTATGTTGATGATATCATATTTGGTTCAACTAACCCTCATTTTAGTGAAAGTTTGGAAAGCTAATGTCGGAGAAGCTTGAGATGTCTATTATGAGTGAACTCAAGTTCTTTCTTGGTTTGCAAATCAAGCAAACTAAGGAGGGTACCTTTGTTTCTCAAACAAAGTATACCAAGTACTTATTCAAGAAGTTCAACATGCAAGAATGCAAAGGTATGAATACACCCATGCCTACTAGTGGACATCTTGACTTGACCAAGGATGGCGAGCCGGTTGACCAAAAGGTTTATCGCTCTATGATTGGTTCATTGTTATATCTATGTGCCTCCCGTCCCGCTATTATGCTAAGTGTATGCATGTGTGCACAATATCAAGCGGCCCCCAAAGAATGTCATCTTAAGGCTGTAAAAAGGATAGTGAGATACTTAATTCATACACCAAATTTTGGCATTTGGTATCCTAAGAGGTCTTCTTTTGATCTTGTTGGCTATTCCAACTCGGACTATGCCAGAGACAAGGTTGATAGAAAGTCCACTTCAGTTACTTGTCAATTTCTTGGTAGATCTCTTGTGTCTTGGTTCTCCAGGAAACAAAACCCGGTATCCTTATCTACCGCCGAAGCGGAATACATTGCTGCTGGTTCATGTTGTGCTCAATTACTTTGGATGACCGAAACTCTTAAAGATTATGTCATCTATGTGAAACATGTTCCATTGCTTTGTGAGAATGAAAGTGCTATTAAGATTGCTCATAATCCCATGCAACATTCTTGAACTGAGCATATTGAAGTTCGTCATCATTTCATTCGAGATCATGTTGCCAAAGGGGACATTGACCTTAAGCATGTTCGTACCGATAAGCAATTGGCGAATATATTCACCAAACCGCTTGATGAGAACGTATTTTGCCATTTGAGAGGTGAATTGAACATCATTGATGCCTCAAACTTGGAGTAGAAACTCCATGTGGATACATGCAAGGCATGAGCCTTTGACTAATCCTTGATATTTCTCTTATGATGATAATCATATGTCTTGGATATATTTGCACCCTTGCATGCTATCTAACCCTTGTAGGTACTTGGATGAATCTAAATCTATGAGATTGCAAAACACTCACATCTTGAGCAATCTCTACATCACCAAGTCTCTACAATATGGTGGTTGAAGACACGGAAGCATGAAATCCTTCAACATATCCTTTGATATTTTTTATATATCAAATTTCATGATTGTAATTTTGGATACACAAGTGCTCTTCCTTGCAAGACTAACCCATATAGGTAGATGAACTTAAAACTACAAGTGGTGCCGCCAACTCTTGATGAGCTACATCAACCTTGAGCATCCCACACAAGTTCAACTACATGATCAAGATCAACACCACCACCCAAGGTATGTTATTCCATCTTAGAGAAGCTTTACCCCAAGTCATGGGTCAAAGCCTCAACAAGATGTGAATACATCAAAATGCTTAAACAAAAAATGGTAATCCCATTTTGAGCTTAAAACGATGAGTATGACCTACGATCAAGTGTTCTCACTTGATTCCTTAGTCAATATACTCTAACATAGGTGACTTTGTCGCCGACCAATTATAGATGAAGTTCTCTAGTGTTTCTCTGAGTTCTTGCATTTGTCTCTTGCATATCTGTTCCCCTTATTTAATAAAGAAAACTTCATCTAGATTTCTTTAGTTCCTCTGTTCGTTTCGGCATTCCTCGCATCCAATTCATCGCAAATCTTTAGTTAATTCCTTGCAAATCTTTGTGAGATCTTATTTGCCAAGTGAGCTGAGATGACAATTGTTTTCTCTCTATATTGAACTCAGCCTCACGGGTTTGTCTTTTTCGGTCTAATCGAACTACTTCGGTGCCACCGAAGAAAACAACTCGGTGTTACCGATTTCAATGATGAGAAAACAATTTGCCATTTGCATCCTGCATACTCATTCTAGCTCCACTCAATGATTCTTGTCCTCTACTTGCATCATATTCTATATGTTGCTTTGTCATGTGACTCAAGTACCAAACCTTTTCGACTCACACTTCTGAAGATCCCTTCTTGGAAATTGATGTCAAAGGGGGAGAGAGAGATCACATCAAAGCTTAATCACATCAAAGGGGAAGAGTGCTTAATCACATCAAAGGGAGAGAGACCCCAGATGCTTGGTATTCAAAGAGGAGAGAAGTCACATGTCTTTAAGAGGGGGAAAGGCATGTTAGTATGTGTTATGACTGTGTTGTTATGTTTTGCTCTGATTTTCTTTTCCCTATCTTCTGATTTTCTTTTCCCTATCTTCTCCCCTTTTCCTTATAAGATTCAGGGGGAGGAAGACATCCGAGGGGAGGAAATCTTCGAATTCATTGCACATCTTTACTCTTTGGGGACATGTCTATATCCAATAGAGTACCTAGTACTCATTCTCTACATGTCATCCCAATCTTGGTACTCTTGTGGTTTGCTGTTCTTGCTCTGTTTAGTAGATGTTTTTGTGTTATCTAACCTTGTTTACTCCGGTTCATCTCTTCCAAAGCCAGCTCAAGACCACAAGGTAAGTATATGCATCACACTCATGTGCATGATGATCTCTTGATGATGTACATATTGTTTGCAATGGTGGAAGGGTGAGAGTGTGTATAATCCATGGACTCGACATTAGTCATAAATAACTCACATACTTATTGCAAAAATTTATTAGTTATCAAAACAAAGTAATAGACGCATGCTCCTAGGGGGATATATCGATAGGAAAAGACCATCGCTCGTCCCCAACCGCCACTCATAAGGAAGACAATCAATAAATAAGTTATGCTCTGACTTCAGCACATAACGGTTCACCATACGTGCATGCTACGGGAATCACAAACTTTAACACAAGTATTTATACCAATCCAAAATTACTCACTAGCATGACTCTAATACTACCATCTTTATATCTCAAAACAATCATAAGGAATCAAACTTCTCATGGTATTCAATGCACTTTATATGAAAGTTTTTATTATATCCCTCTTGGATGCCCATCATATTAGGACTAAATTCATAACCAAAGCAATTTGCCATGCTGTTTAGAGAGACTCTCAAAATAATATAAGTGAAGCAAGAGAGTTCAACAATTTCTATAAAATAAAACCACCGTCGTGCTCTAAAAAGATATAAGTGAAGCACTAGAGCAAAATTGCCTAGCTCAAAAGATGTAAGTGAAGCACATAGAGTATTCTAATAAATCACGATTCATGTGTGTCCCTATCAAAAGGTGTGTACAGCAAGGATGATTGTGGCAAATTAAAAATCAAAGAATCATATCATACAAGATGCTCGAAGCAAAAAACATATCATGTGATGAATAAAAATATAGCCTCAAGTAAATTTACCGATGGATTGAAGACCCTCTAGCTTAGGCTATTGGTTGTCCTTGAATATTACCTTGGGGTGCCTTGGGCATCCCCAAGCTTAGGCTCTTGCCACTCCTTATTCCATAGTCCATCAAATCTTTACCCAAAGTTTGAAAACTTCACAACACAAAACTCAACAGAAAACTCATGAGATCCATTAGTATAAGAAAATAAAATCATCACTTTTGGTACTATTGTGAACTCATTCTTTATTTATATTGGTGTAATATCTACTGCATTCCAACTTCTCCATGGTTCATACCCCCGATACTACCCATAGATTCATCAAAATAAGCAAACAACACATAGAAAACAGAATCTGTCAAAAACAGAACAATCTGTAGTAATCTGTAAACTTCGAATCCTTCTGTAACTCAAAAAATTCTGAAAACTTAGGAAAACAGAGGCAATTTTTATATCAATCTCTCCCAAAAGGAATCAATATTTTAGCATGCTTCTGTTAAAAATGAAAAATACTTCACTGGGTGCAAAAGTTTCTGTTTTTCAGCAAGATCAAATCAACTATCACCGTAAGCCATCCCAAAGGTCTTACTTGGCCCAAACACTAAATTAAACATAGAAACACATCTAACCACAGGCTAGATGAAAAATTTATTGAAAAACAGGAACAAGAAAGTAAAAACAAAAATAAAATTGGGTTGTGATAACTGAAAGCACAAGTGCTCCCTGGGTGATTTTGGTAATTAATGTCAACATATCTCTTGTTGGACTAATACTTCTATCTAGTATATTTCAGATGAGTTCAACAGTGGAGTGGCTTGGACAAGAGGATGTGGAACCCCTTCAAAATTCGAAGGACAGAAGATTGGCAAAAGCTCAAAAGCTCAAAACTCTACATTTTTATTTTAGTGATCCAATATCACATTTAGTCCATAGGAAAGCCAATACTATTAAAGGGGATGAGGTGTTGCTTAATGGCTTGCTTGCTCAAAGTGCTTAGTGACATGATCCAAAGCCCTCAACCACTTTCTCACTTCCACATATGTCCCAAACCAAAAGTCAAACTCGTCCCCACTGATTTGATCTATCCAGCGCCACCAAGTTCACTTGACATAGCCACTGCTAGAAACCCTAATCAGTTCAGTCTCACCGATGGGATCTCGGTTTCACCGAGATGGGCTTGCAAACACTATGTTTTCTATTGCAATTATCTCGGTCACACCGAGATATGCAATTGGTCCCACCGAGTTTGCTTGACCAACTCTCTGTTTTTCTTATTACCAAAATTGGTCCCACCGAGTTTGTGTAATCGGTCAATCCGAGTTGAGGTTTTACCCTAACCCTAGCACATCGGTCCGACCGAGTTGATCATATCGGTCCCACCGAAAATCCTAACATTCACATTTTGAACTAAAGCGGTCTGACCGGGTTTCATAATTCGGTCCCACCGAGTTTGCTAAATTGTGTGTAATGGCTAGATTTTGTGTGGTGGCTATATATACCCCTCCACCCATCCTCCATTCATGGTGAAAGCCATCAGAATGTGCGTACACTTCCACCATACATTTTTTGAGAAAGAACCACCTACTCATGTGTTGAGACCAAGATATACCATTCCAACCACAAGAATCTTGATCTCTAGCCTTCCCCAAGTTGTTTTCCACTCAAATCATGTAGCGATCCGACCTCAAACGGTCAAATCTCTGTGTATAAGTGTCATCCCTAGATCGGTAATGCTGACACACACAGTACTCGAGGATTTATAACAGAGTTCAATCACACACTTATTACATCGAATGTCTCAAAAGAGAGTACTTATTACAATAATATGGCTAAAGGCCATCTAAAAAGATAACAACGGAAGCTTCGAAGGTAAATGAGTCCATCAACTCCAACAGCATAGCTGAGTGCATGACAACGACCTAGCGCACCTTACTCTTCGTCTGAAAATTCTGCGACATAATACATTGCAGACTTTGTAGGTTAGCACGTGGAATATGCTGTCAAGATAACACAAAAGAGCAATGAACAAGTAACAACTATAACTATATGCATATATGGCTGGTGGAGGCTCTATGGTTATTTTTGCAGAAAGCTAGTTTTCCCCTACAACAAAGGAATATATTTTATTTAACTACAAACTTTGTTGAAAAACATTGAGAATGGTAACCCCATCTCAATACCAAATTAATAATCATTAACCCCACATATTAATTAAGTAAAGTGATGAGATCAACATTGTAATTCAAGCACTAGATACTCAAGATGTCCATAACCGGGGACATGGCTAACCATGATTAGTTTATACACTCTGCGGAGGTTTGCGCACTTTTCCCCACAAGACTCAATCTCCTCCATTGAATTTCTCGCACTGCATGAGGTTTGAGAAAGGATGACCGAGACACAGTCTTTCTGAAGAGGTCCCCTTAACCGATAGATAGGCCGGTACACCTACAATCCCCTACATCTGCTAGCCCATCATGGAAAGGTTTCCCACAACTTACTCAACTATGCCAGAGCCCATAGTGGCTTGTGGCTGCACACGGAAGTTTCCAGCATGAATAACATAGTGATCCCTTTGAGCCTGGGTGGCGGACCATAGGAAAAATCACACGGATACCCCGGGATTCTCCTTTGGACAACACTGGACTTCCACAGGTGCCATTGAGGGAGTCCTGGACTAAGGGGTCCTCGGGCGTTCGGCCTGTTATCTATGGGCCAGACTGATGGCTGTGAAGATATGAAGACCGAAGACTGTACCCATGTCCGGATGAGACTCTCCTTGACGTGGAAGGCAAGCTTGGCGAACAACTATGAAGATTCCCTCTTATGTAACTGACTTTATGTAACCCTAGATCCCCCCGGTGTCTATATAAACCGGAGGGTGTAGTCCGGAAAGGATATACTCAATACCTTAGTCATACAGGCTAGACTTCTAGGGTTTAGCCATTACGATCTTGTGGTAGATCAACTCTTGTAATACTCATATTCATCAATATCAATCAAGCAGGACGTAGGGTATTACCTCCATCAAGAGGGCCTAAACCTGGGTAAAACTTCATGTCCCCCGTCTCCTGTTACCATCAACCTTAGACGCACAGTTCGGGACCCCCTACCCGAGATCCGCCGGTTTTGACACCGACATTGGTGCTTTCATTGAGAGTTCCGCTGTGTTGCTGTTGCTGAGGTTGATGGCCCGACTTATCATCAAGGAAAATATCACCTCAGGAGGAGATCTGGCCTCGGGCCAAACCCTCCGGCTGGGCGGTTTTACCATGATCGCCCGCTCGGCCTCTGAGCCGACGAGGATGACCTCCCGAGTCATCGAAAAATGCATCTATGTTGATTCTGAATACACCGAACGAATGGATCCGAAGGAGCTATCGTCTTTGAACGAACTCCTAGATCGCATCGGCGCCTTGTGAGTCGCTACAGACTACGATCGGATTGGGCTTAAACCCGACCAGAGAGAGATTAATTCTCCACCGATCACCCACTAAATAGCGGTAGTCAAGGAGCAAGATAACCCTTCCTCTATACCGAGGCCGAATTACGTTCGGATCTCCGAGCTCGAGAAGCCAGACACCTACCGGCAGAAAGACACGCCTCATCCTCCAAACTTGGAGTCGAACGGCGAGCTTCAAAAATCAGAAGATACTCCAGAGCCCGGACTGTTCAGTCCGGAAAAACCTTAGGCTTCGGATCATCGATCGGGTCAGGGTTTAGATCCAACTCCACCCACCCACCCAGACATAAGCGCTCTCACGAGTATCCAACAGCAGCCCCAGGAAACGGTCCACCACTTTTGGGCCAGATTCCTCCTTGTCAAGGACAAGGTCAAAGATTGCCGCGACGAGGATGCAATAGCAGCATTCCGCAACAATTGCACGAATGAAGGACTCCTTAACGCCATTAATCACCATCGCATACTACACTTCGCCGACTTGGCAACTATTGTACAGAAGTACAATGCAATGGAGAGCGCCTGGAGAGATCAGACAATCTGGGGGCTATCGGTCCCAACTCAACCACTGGTCCAGGCAAAAAGCGCGCACCCCTATAACGCGCCCAGACCAATAGCCAAAAAATGTGAACCCATTACGCGACGCGGAACCGTTCTGGAGGGATGGCTTGATGGCCCATGCAAAATACACACCACACCGGATACCATACCAACCCACAACCTTAGAGCATGTTGGATACTCTGGCAGGTAGCCAAAAACGGTGAGGACATCCTCACCAAAGACACCCCAGAGAAACACCCTCTAGAAGACGACAAACCCAGAGTCCTGACAGTCTTTGAGACATTCACTTCAAAAATAGGCGCAAAAGAGCACTCCGCGAACTCGCCGAAGTCTGCCAGATCGCAACAATAAACTCTTGGAACGACACAGCGATAACCTTTAATGCTGGCGATGAACTAAAACATAGGACAGTCTGAACACCAGCCGCCTTGGTCCTCAGCCCAATTGTGGATGGCTTTCGGCTCACCAAGGTTCTCATGGACAGCGGCAGCAGACTAAACCTCATATATGAGGATACAATACAAAAAATGGAAATAGACAGGAGCCGCATCGAGCAAAGCAGCACGACCTTCCGAGGAATCATTCCCAGTCGGGAGGCACGGTGTGCAGGAAAAATCATGCTTGACGTGGTATTCGGCACGTCGGAGAACTATCGGTCCGAAGAGATAACCTTCCAGGTGGTCCCCTTCAACAGCGGATATCACGCCCTCTTAGGGTGAGATGCATTTACACGCTTTCAAGCAATACCCCATTACGGGTAGATGAAGCTTAAGATGCCCGGGCCCAACGGTATAATCACTCTAGTTAGTGATCCGGACATAGCACTCTGCACCGAGAATAAAACCGCGTCCCTGGACCTCGAGGCATTATCTAAAGCCCTCGTGGCCGAAGAGTTAACCACGCTACGCTCCACGGTGGAAAAATATGATGTTGTCCTAGACAAACGACCCAAAGCCACCTCATTCAAACCGGAGAAGAAATAGTCAAATTCCAAGTCCATCCAACGGACCCCAAGAAGACAACATCCATCAGAACACAACTAGACCCGACGGTTGACGCCGCTCTATGAGAGTTCCTGCATGAGAATTGGGATATATTCGCCTGGCACCCTTCCGATATGCCAGGAATCCCATGTGAGTTGGCCGAACATAGCCTCAATACATTGAAGGGACACAAGCCGGTCAAGCAAACACTGTGGCGCTTTTCTGAACCCAAACGCCAAGCTATGGGGGAAGAGCTAGCCAATTTAATTGAGGCCGGATTCATTAGAGAAATAAAACATCCAGACTGGCTAGCAAATTTGGTGATGGTACCAAAGAAGGAAAAATCCTGGCGCCTGTGCGTCGATTTCAAAGACCTCAACAAGGCATGCCCCAAGGATCCCTTCCCCCTCCCCTGCATCGATCAAATCATTGACGCCACCGTAGGACACGACTCACTATGTTTTCTTTACGCATATTACGGATACCATCAAATCAAAATGAAGGAATCCAACCAAGCTGCAACAGCATTCATCACCCCATATGGGACATTCTGCTTCAACACCATGCCCTTCGGGCTCAAGAACGCTGGCGCCACATACCAACGCATGATTCAAACATGCCTAGAGAAACAGATCGGCAAAACAGTTGAAGCTTATGTGGACGATGTCGTCATCAAAACTAGGCACGTCGAAACACTAATAGACGATTTACATCTCACATTCGACAACCTTCGCGTGTATAACATTAAGCTCAATCCGGAAAAATGCATTTTCGGTGTCTGTCGGGGGTTAGGTGCGACATATGCCAAAGGATGGCTTATCATGGTGGGGGCGAGTAGAACGTCGTCGGTGCCTGGAAACAGGATGAGGCGAAGACATGCACACTGGCGAATCTTACCCAGCTTCAGGGCTCTTCGAGGAGATAATACCCCTACTGCTGCTCTGTGGGGTCTCCGCATGATCACTATGGCAAAGTGTCTACACGGTTGCTCCTTGAGCTGTTTCCTGGAGGTAGGAGAGGGCGAGGCTGGCTCTCTCCCACCTATATGATCTGGTCTAGAGCTAATGGGTTCCAACCCTTTGCATGGGTGCCCTGGGGGTTTATATAGGCCTACCCCTAGGGGTACAATGGTAATCCGGCTGGATGCGGGCCCAGCCGTCAGCGCCTCTGACCTCCGTCTTCCCTGCCGACCATTGGGGCCCGCCGACTGGCTTGGTACGGAGCCGACAGGCTGCGTCCGCCACGGGCGGGTCTTGCTGGCTACTGATTACTGTAGCTGTGCTTCTGATGACGCGGGTTTGATCATGAGGTTGTGGCAACAGCCCCGCCGCCTGGCGGGCGACCACTATTGCCACTCTCCATCACATCTTGATTAATGCCGCGTGGGCCCCGGGGGAGGGCTCGGCCGACTCCCAGGGGCCGACTCCCAACGGGCCTGACTGGTGGTCCTCTTGCCATCTCCTGGGGTCTCACTGACTGGTGGGACCCGCTGCCTCTGGGCCGTACAGACAAGCCGTCGTGGGTGCAGGATTCGGTCCTGCGGTGCTGATGTCAGGGCCGGCATGGCAACAGTGCCACGCCGCACGGAGATCTTCCGGGGTACGACGTGCTGTGGCCATGCCTGCCCTTGGTAAGGGGCAGGAGCGGGCTTCATTGTTGCCACTCCCCTGCCCCGTCCCACTTGATGAGGTCGTGGGGGGTGTTGGAGTCGCAGGCCGACTCCCCAAAGCCGGCTTCTCTGGAAGTCGCCAATCAGGAGTCGGCTTTCCCTGAAGTCATCCCTGGGACTCGGCCGTGAGTGGTCAGTCGGCCATCTTGCCATTGACTTCTTGAAGGCGGCTCTTCGTCCTGGGGTCTTGAGGGGCGCAGCCTGCCCCGATGTCTTGAAAGGTTCTGGGGCTCGGGTTGGCCTACCCGTGGCCCATTACTCTGACAGTAGTCCCCGAAGCTGGTGAGGCGCCGCGGGCGTTCGGCCGAGAAGCCTCAATAGTTTCTCTTTCCGGGTGCTCAACACATGGTCTTTGATTGACTTCTGTCGGGCCGACTAGAAGGAGTCGGACTCGCTTAATTCGGACTCACTCAATTCCGACTCGCACAATATTTCGAACGTCGCAGAGGGATCCAAGTAGCGTGCTAGCTAAGCCTCTAGGCCGCCACCCGTTCTAGGCCTGTCATGCGATGACACGTGGCTGGGCCGTCCTGCCAGCCTACGCGCGCGACGGGACAGGCCCATAGGCGAGGCCCGCCACTACTGCGCCTCGGCGCCCGAGCGGATCCGCCGTGGCCCCGGCGGACTGTTGGGATTCCCATGGAGTTACTGCGTAGTAACTTTCTCGTGGAACATGGGGGTCGTGGGGCCGTGGGCGCAGTAAATCCCCACGACCGCCCCCTCGGCTTCGCGGCCCACGAGGCTATAAGTAGGGGGAAGAGGAGGGCACGCGCGCCCCTCCTTCCCACCACTCCTCGCTCTCTTCCTTCTCACTGCTCCTCGCGCTCCTCCTTCTCACTGCTCCTCGCTCTCCTCCTTCTTCTTCTTCTCCGCTCCGCCGCGCGCCCAAGCTCCGACGAACGCCGTTGCGATCAGCTCGCGATGAGTTCTTCCTCTGCCGCCGCGCCTCCCCCGGTGCGCTCCAACACTTGGGACGGTTCCGAAGTTCACGACGACCACATCGAGTTCCTCCGCAGGACTCGTCGGCTCCCCGGCGAGGATCACGTGCGGGTGCGCCTTGCGCCGAAGGGGGAGATTTCCCCCGCGCCACAGGAGGGCGAGCGGGTCATCTTCCGCTCGCACTACTTGCGCGGGTTGGGGCTGCCAGCGAGCAGTTTCTTCCGATCCTTCCTGGAGTTCTACGGCCTCCAGCCGCACCACTTCACCCCCAACACAGTGGTGCTGCTGTCCGCCTTCGTGGCCTTGTGTGAAGGCTTCCTCGGAGTCCTCCCCACCCTCGAGCTCTGGGGGGAGTTCTTCTTCTCCAAGCTCGGCACCCAGGCCGCAGGCGTGCCGGCTCAATGCGGCGCTATCATCGCCGTGCGAAGGTCGGGGACCGACAACCCCTTCCCCTCCATCTCGCTGATAAAGTCGGTGAAGATGTGGCAGAGATCCTACTTTCACGTCAAGAGCGTCTCCGCGAGGGGGGACTGGGTCAACCTGCCGGCCTTCGAAGCCGGCCCGCCGGCTGGGAGACTGCCCAACTGGTCATACCGGGCCAAGTCGCCGACGCCTGCGGGAGCTGGCGCCATCGCGCGACTCTGAGTGCTAATGCAATCGGAGGGTTTGACTGGTCCAGACCTGCTGGCCACCTTCGTGGTGCGCCGAGTTCTCCCACTCCAAGGCCGCCCCCATATGATATGCCAGATGAGCGGGCACCGCGACCCGAGTCGGATGCGCACCAAGGACATGCCTCACGAAGAGGTGGCCTTCATGGTGAACTACCTCTCGGACAGCAAGCTCCTGGAGGATTGGCGGTTCGGCAAGGAGCTGTACTCCCGCGCCAACCCCCCGCCCGTGGTGAGTTGCCTTTCCTCTCTTTCTTTGGATTGTCTTCTTTCTCGCCGAATTTGTTTTGACCAGTCGGCTTTGGTCAGAATCCCCTCCTTCACCCGCCAGCAGGCACCTCGGAGCCGGCCCGCGAGTTCCTTGCCGACCGGGCAGAGAGCGACGTCGACGACCCCGATCTGGGGGCGGCGGCTCTGGAGGACGACGCCGAGGAAGGAGGAGGAACAGCAGGCGAGTTCAGGCCTTCGGCCACTTTCGCCGACTGGCCTGACAACGACGCCGAGGGGGAAGTCGCCCCCCGTCATCGGCCAGGAGCCAGCCAGCCTGGTGCGGGCTCTTCTGCCGCGCCGGGTGCTCCAGGCGGAGGGAAGAAGCGCAGGGCCATGCTGACCTTGTTCGGCAGTCGGCCGAAGAAACCCAAGGGTTCGGCTGCGGCGACCCGGCGGGACGAGGCAGCTGCGAAGGCCATCCGCTTCCGTAAGGAAGTGAAGAAGCCGC
Organism: Triticum monococcum; assembly: GCA_034509565.1. Lineage (NCBI taxonomy): Eukaryota > Viridiplantae > Streptophyta > Magnoliopsida > Poales > Poaceae > Triticum > Triticum monococcum. Next base: position 742,240,108 of record CM067843.1, on the reverse strand, counting down.
CATTGGTCTTCACGTGAGTATTCTGTCTCAATGCTTTATTCTTTCTTTGTGGCTTTGTCTGAGTCTTTGCTTGCTCCCCTTGTTTCAGGGCTCCCCTCACTCTTGAGAGGGTCACCGCCGCCTCCGTCATGGGGTCAGCGGAGACGTCCGCCACCACTCGGCCACCACTCGGCGGATTGACCCCACTGCTGACCTCCGGGAGGCGACAGAGCGGAATGCGCAGGAGAAGCACAAAGAAGAAGAGGCCGTTCGCCTGGAGAAGGCGGAGGCCGACAGGGCGGAGGCCTCCGCCAAGAAAAAACTGGTGGAGGCCGAAGCCGCCGCCGCGACGAAGCGGCAGGCTGAGGAAGCCGCGCGCCGCCAATCGGCGGTGTTTGTCACCCCGTTGAACTCTGCGCCGCCGCCTCCAGAGTTCACGGGGCAGACTGGAGAAACCAGCAGGGAGAACCCCGTAGTGGAGAGGGAAGGCGGCGACCCCTCTACGCCGGACGTGATCGTTTCGCCGCCGCCTCCGCCACCGTCTGAGAGTGTGCTAGGCAAGCAGCCAGCGGGCCCTCTGGTGCTGCCGACCGAAGATGAGGCCGTGGTGAGGCTACTCCTCCAAGTCGGCTCACCAATGCGCCGCCGTATGGAGAAGGCGACTTCGGCACCCCGCCCCCTGGAAGCCGGCACCACCAGCTCGGCGATCCCAGACGCCGAAGCGACGAGCGCCGCGCCCATTGGGTGGGTGCGAGGAGGCGGCACAGGGCCGCTGAACCAGGCGCTCCTGGATGTCCAGGCGAAGCTTCGTGCTGAGGGCGACGCTCTCCAGAGTTGCACCAAGGCGTTCCTGGCGTCGCGGGCAGCCGTCCGGGTATGTTTTTTTCCTTTGGTCTTTGTTTTCTTGTTCCTCTCTGTGGGGGCACGCCGGTGCACCCACTGGGTGTAGTCCCCGAGTTTCGGGCTGGCTGCTGAGCAGGCGGCCTGGAACTCCAATTGATGAACTCTGGGTATTAACTTTTTGTATGAAACATTTGTCGTAGGACTACCACAACCTCCGCGTTACTGCCTTCAACCGTAACGTTGAAGAGCTGGGCAAGCGGACCGCCGATTTGTCGGAGAGCCAGAGTAAGTCCTTTTCCTTCTTTGCAGGGGCGCGCTGGCGCACCCGCGGGCTGTAGTCCCCGAGATTCGGGCCGACTGCTGAGCAGTCGGGCCGGATCTCCCCGGCGACCTTCTTTACCTGATGACTTAACGCCTTCTTTCTTCCTTCTTTTCAGGAGCCAACGCTGCTCTTCAACAGCAGCTGAGCGACGCCAACTCCGCTTTGTGCGCCAAAGAGGAGGAGTGCAGCAAGCTCGCCACGGAGCGCGATCTGCTGGCCACTCAATTGGCAGAGCAGAAGGAGCTGCTTGCGAAGACGCAGAGGGAGGCGGAGGAGACGGAAACCGCCCTCCTGGCCGAGTTCGCGAGCGAGCGCTCCTCCTGGTCTGACAAGCAGGCGATGCTGGCCTCCGGCTTCCATGAGATTGAAGACATCGTTGATGGTGAGTTTCTTTACTTTCTTTCTTCGAGTTGCCGATTTAAGTCGTGCCGACTCCTGTTTTTTGACTTGCTTCTTCGTTTCTTCCATCTTGGCAGACTTCTTTCCTGGGCACTTACAGGCCGCCATCCAAGCCATCGAGGCCGACCGTGAAGGTCGGAGGGCGCAGAGATTGCCGCCGACGCCCCCGAACTCTTGGCGAGCACATCCTGAGCATCAAGGCTCGCCTTCGGCTGGCTCACCGGATGCTGCGCCGGCTTCAGCGTGTTGGTGCCCAGGCGATTGCCGCCCTATGGCCGGACATGCAGGCTCCACGCACCCCCACCCTAACGGCCGACTGGCTAGAGGTCGCGGTTGGTCTTCTTGAGGCCTGGAAGGGCTCTTCGGCCCGTGCTGGGGCGCGCCGGGCCTTGGAGTTCATCAAGGCATGGTATCCGGGGCTGGATCTAGACCGGCTGGCCACGCTTCAGTCGGAGGCCCAGCCGGAGCTGGCAGCTGCGGAAAACGCCCTCGTCAAGCGTGTTGTCGCAATCGCCGAGTACACCGACACCAGCATCTTCGTCCCCGAGCGATCTGAAGACGGCGAGGAGGTACCGCCGGAGTGGTTTGGGATGAACCCAGACTACGGCGAGGACTCGGCGGAGGTGATTGGCTCCAGCGTCGAGGAGGAGGGAGAGGCGGAGGACAGAGGCGAGGCGGAGGAACCAGAAGACGGAGCAGACGGCCAGCCTTAGCTCAACCGCGCCTCCAGCAACGAGCCACGTGTGACCGAGTCGACTGCCGCCGGAGGCGATCAAGCCGAGACTACCCAGCCGGCCACCCCGACGCCTGACGCGGCCGCCTCCTCCGACCCTCTGAATCCATCTTCTGCTTCCTAAGCTGCCGCTTTATCTTTATTTTATCCGCTTCAGTAGTCTTTGAAGAACTTGTTAATTCGCAAAATTCCACCCGCGGGGTGTATTTTGAACTTCTGCTCGAAGATTCGGCCAAGGGCCTATGTTATGTAAATATATTTATCCGAGTTCTATCTTTTCTTGCTCATTGCTCTTTTGGCTTTTTTCCTTTGCGACTTTCTCTTAGTTGCCTGCCTTGCCAATCGGACAGCCGCTCTGCGGACTGTCGCTGGATCAAATGCTTGGCTACTTTGGGAAGGCAAGTACTTAGCCGTTTTTAAGAGTTTTTGAGCAAGTTGAATAGAAGGCGGCAATCCGACTATTCGAGAGTCGGTTTGCGAAAAAGACTGGAAACCGTCTTGAGCTATGTTTTATGCTTTGAGTCCTTAACCATTTTTCATGTGAACGCCCATTCTACCTTACCTCTGCCCACCGTACAGTCGCTCTGCGAGCTGCGGCTTCTGACAGAAGACGGTTTAGGTGTTACACACTACTTGTCCGGCTGCAGGAAGCATTTCATAGTGCAAGGCGGCAAGTCCCCGGGCCGACTTGTCGAGCCCGGTGCCAAGCGGCATGACAAAGAGCAACATACTTGTAGGCATAACTTTTGTCATACAGACAAAAGAGGGCAGTCCCCGAGCTCGTCTCGGGGGGCCCGAAGTCTTGGTACTTTAATACAAAAGGTAGCATGGTACATACTGCATTAACTATAAAATCTTCAGAGGAGATTTGCATACCATGGCCGCTTTGTCTCCTTGCCGGAGTCGTCCCTCTTGCGTGCTCGGGGCTTCTGAGCGTCAATCAGGTAGTAGGAGTCGTTTCCCAGTACTTTGCTGATGATGAAAGGGCCTTCCCAAGGCGCTGACAGCTTGTGCTGGCCAGCTGTTCGCTGGATCAGCCGAAGCACAAGGTCGCCTTCTTGGAAAGATCCTGGCTTGACCTTCCTGTTGTGGTACCGGCGCAGGCTCTGCTGGTAGATGCTGGACCGGCTGAGTGCCAACAGCCGGCCCTCTTCCAGCAGATCAACGCCGTCTTGTCGTGCTTCTTCCGCTTCCTCCTCGGTGTACATGGTGACTCGTGGGGAGTCTAACTCTATGTCTGTTGGGATGACGGCTTCGGCACCGTAGATGAGGAAGAAAGGCGTGAAGCCGGTTGACTTGTTTGGAGTCGTGCGCAGACTCCAGAGGACGGCTGGTAGCTCATCGAGCCAGCAGCCAGCGGAGCGCTCCAGAGGCTCGATCAGCCGGGGCTTGATGCCGGACAGGATGAGGCCGTTTGCTCGCTCCACCTGGCCGTTTGACTGTGGATGGGCGACGGACGCTAGGTCCAGTCGGATGCCCTGTGTTGCGCAGAAACGGGCCAAGGCGCCTTTGGAGAAATTTGTGCCGTTGTCGGTGATGATGCTGTGTGGTATGCCGTACCGAATTGTGATATCGGAGATGAAAGTCACGGTAGTCGGACCGTTCAGCTTCTTGATTGGCTTCGCTTCTATCCACTTGGTGAACTTGTCCACTGCGACAAGTAAGTGAGTTAAGCCACCCCGTGTTGTCTTGAATGGTCCCACCATGTCTAGACCCCAAACTGCGAGAGGCCAGGCAATGAGGATGGTCTTGAGTGCAGAAGCCGGCTGGTGCGGCTTGGAGCTGAACTTCTGGCACCCTTTGCATTTTTGGACCAACTCCTTGGGCTCTTCCAAGGCAGTTGGCCAGAAGAAACCGTGTCGAAAGGCTTTGGTGACGAGTGCTCTTGAAGCCGCATGGTGGCCGCACTCGCCTTGATGGATGTCTTTGAGAATCGCTCGGCCTTGCTCTGGCTCTACGCAGCGCTGGTAGACACCAGTGACGCTGCGCCTGACCAGCTCTCTGTTGACTATGGTGTAGGCTGCCGCCCGACGTTGTATTTGCCGAGCTGAGGTCTCATCAGTCGGCAACTCTTTGCTCACCAGGAATTTGAGGATGGGCTGGGCCCATGAGGGTGCTGCTATTTCTTCGACTGCTAGAACTGCGACTTGGACGAGGGCGGTTGGGTTGGGAAGCGGTGGGTTGGAGTCAACAACCGCTTGCTGGGTTAATGAAGTCCCCAGGACGACTGGCGCGACCCTTGGCCGAGTTCTGGAGTCTTCGAGTCCGCCGCCGTAGTCTTCGGGCCGGGTCCGACTGTGGCAGCTTTGGAGCCAACTGCCAAAATCCCCGTACCATCTTCCGGGGCTCTGGAGTCGGATCCGACGTCTTCGGGAGGAGCCGGCACAAAGATGGAGTCTGATTCTGGTGAGGATTTGACGGACGGCTTGAGGAGGCGTTGAAGGGCGACGCCAGATGGTATTGCTTGGCGAGTAGAGCCGATTCGTGCCAAGGCGTTGTTGGGGAACGCAGTAATTTCAAAATTTTCCTACGCACACGCAAGATCATGGTGATGCACAGCAACGAGAGGGAAGAGTGTTGTCTACGTACCAACGCAGACCGACTGCGGAAGCGATCACACAACATAGAGGAAGTAGTCGTACGTCTTCTTCCCGATCCGACCGATCCAAGCACCGTTACTCCGGCACCTCCGAGTTCTTAGCACACGTTCAGCTCGATGACAATCCTCGGGCTGCGATCCAGCAAAGCGTCGAGGAAGAGTTCCTCAGCACGATGGCGTGATGACGATCTTGATGTACTACCGACGCAGGGCTTCGCCTAAGCACTACAACGGTACGATCGAGGTGGAATTTGGTGGCAGGGGGCACCGCACACGGCTAAGGAACGATCTCAAGGATCAAGTTGTGTGTCTATGGGGTGCCCCCTGCCCCCGTATATAAAGGCCAGGGGCAAGGGGGTCGGCCGGCTAGGAGGGAGGCGCAGGGAGGAGTCCCACTCCTACCGGGAGTAGGACTCCTCCCCCCAAATCCTATTCCTAGTAGGACTCTTCGGGAGAAAGAGAAGAGAGGGGGGCCGGCCCCTTCTCCTAGTCCTAATAGGACTAGGGAAGGGGGGTTCGGCCGGCTAGCTTGTGGGCTGCCCCTTCTCTCTTTTCCACTAAGGCCCAATAGGCCCATTTGCCTCCCGGGGGGTTCCGGTAACCCTCCCGGTAATCCGGTAAAATCCCGATTTCACCCGGAACACTTCCGGTGCCCAAACATAGGCTTCCAATATATCAATCTTTACGTCTCGACCATTTCGAGACTCCTCGTCATGTCCGTGATCTCATCCGGGACTCCGAACAACCTTCGGTACATCAAAATGCATAAACTCATAATAACTGTCATCGTAACGTTAAGCGTGCGGACCCTACGGTTCGAGAACAATGTAGACATGACCGAGACACGTCTCCGGTCAATAACCAATAGCGGGACCTGGATGCCCATATTGGCTCCTACATATTCTACGAAGATCTTTATCGGTCAGACCGCATAACAACATACGTTGTTCCCTTTGTCATCGGTATGTTACTTGCCCGAGATTCGATCGTCGGTATCCAATACCTAGTTCAATCTCGTTACCGGCAAGTCTCTTTACTCGTTCCGTAATACATCATCTCACAACTAACTTATTAGTTGCAGTGCTTGCAAGGCTTATGTGATGTGCATTACCGAGAGGGCCCAGAGATACCTCTCCGACAATCGGAGTGACAAACCCTAATCTTGAAATACGCCAACCCAACATCTACCATTGGAGACACCTGTAGTACTCCTTTATAATCACCCAGTTACGTTGTGACGTTTGGTAGTACCCAAAGTGTTCCTCCGGTAAACGGGAGTTGCATAATCTCATAGTTATAGGAACATGTATAAGTCATGAAGAAAGCAATAGCAACATACTAAACGATCGGGTGCTAAGCTAATGGAATGGGTCATGTCAATCAGATCATTCTACTAATGATGTGACCTCGTTAATCAAATAACAACCCCTTGTTCATGGTTAGGAAACATAACCATCTTTGATTAACGAGCTAGTCAAGTAGAGGCATACTAGTGACACTCTGTTGGTCTATGTATTCACACATGTATTATGTTTCCGGTTAATACAATTCTAGCATGAATAATAAACATTTATCATGATGTAAGGAAATAAATAATAACTTTATTATTGCCTCTAGGGCATATTTCCTTCAGTCTCCCACTTGCACTAGAGTCAATAATCTAGATTACACTGTAATGATTCTAACACCCATGGAGCCTTGGTGCTGATCATGTTTTGCTCGTGGAAGAGGCTTAGTCAACGGGTCTGCAACATTCAGATCCGTATGTATCTTGCAAATCTCTATGTCTCCCACCTGGACTAAATCCCGGATGGAGTTGAAGCGTCTCTTGATGTGTTTGGTTCTTTTGTGAAATCTGGATTCCTTTGCCAAGGCAATTGCACCAGTATTGTCACAGAAGATTTTCATTGGACCCGATGCACTAGGTATGACACCTAGATCGGATATGAACTCCTTCATCCAGACTCCTTCGTTTGCTGCTTCCGAAGCAGCTATGTACTCCGCTTCACATGTAGATCCCGCTACGATGCTTTGTTTAGAACTGCACCAACTGACAGCTCCACCGTTTAAAGTAAACACGTATCCGGTTTGCGATTTAGAATCGTCCGGATCAGTGTCAAAGCTTGCATCAACATAACCTCTTACGGTGAGCTCTTTGTCACCTCCATATACGAGAAACATATCCTTAGTCCTTTTCAGGTATTTCAGGATGTTCTTGACCGCTGTCCAGTGATCCATTCCAGGATTACTTTGGTACCTCCCTGCTAAACTTATAGCAAGGCACACATCAGGTCTGGTACACAGCATTGCATACATGATAGAGCCTATGGCTGAAGCATAGGGAACATCTTTCATTTTCTCTCTATCTTCTGCAGTGGTCGGGCATTGAGTCTTACTCAACTTCACACCTTGTAGCACAGGCAAGAACCCTTTCTTTGCTTGATCCATCTTGAACTTCTTCAAAATTTTGTCAAGGTATGTGCATTGTGAAAGTCCAATTAAGCGTTTTGATCTATCTCTATAGATCTTTATGCCTAATATGTATGCAGCTTCCCCGAGGTCTTTCATCGAAAAACTTTTATTCAAGTATCCCTTTATGCTATCCAGAAATTCTATATCATTTCCAATTAGCAATATGTCATCCACATATAATATCAGAAATGCTACAGAGCTCCCACTCACTTTCTTGTAAATACAGGCTTCTCCAAAAGTCTGTATAAAGACAAATGCTTTGATCACACTATCAAAGCGTTTATTCCAACTCCGAGATGCTTGCACCAGTCCATAAATGGATCGCTGGAGTTTGCATACTTTGTTAGCTCCTTTTGGATCGACAAAACCTTCTGGTTGTACCATATACAACTCTTCTTCCAGAAATCCATTCAGGAATGCAGTTTTGACATCCATTTGCCATATTTCATAATCATAAAATGCGGCAATTGCTAACATAATTCTGACGGACTTAAGCATCGCTACGGGTGAGAAGGTCTCATCGTAGTCAACCCCTTGAACTTGTCGAAAACCTTTTGCGACAAGTCGAGCTTTATAGACAGTAACATTACCGTCAGCGTCGGTCTTTTTCTTGAAGATCCATTTATTCTCAATTGCTTGCCGATCATCGGGCAAGTCAACCAAAGTCCATACTTTGTTCTCATACATGGATCCCATCTCAGATTTCATGGCCTCAAGCCACTTTGCGGAATCTGGGCTCACCATCGCTTCTTCATAGTTCGTAGGTTCATCATGATCTAGCATCATGACTTCCAGAACTGGATTACCGTACCACTCTGGTGCGGATCTCACTCTGGTTGATCTACGTGGTTCAGTAGTATCTTGTTCTGAAGCTTCATGATCATCGTCATTAGCTTCCTCACTGATTGGCATAGGTGTCGCAGAAACAGTTTTCTGTGATGTACTATTTTCCAATAAGGGAGCAGGTACAGTTACCTCGTCAAGTTCTACTTTCCTCCCACTCACTTCTTTCGAGAGAAACTCCTTCTCTAGAAATGATCCATTCTTAGCAAGGAATGTCTTGCCTTCGGATCTGTGATAGAAGGTATACCCAACAGTTTCCTTTGGGTATCCTATGAAGACACATTTCTCCGCTTTGGGTTCGAGCTTATCAGGTTAAAGCTTTTTCACATAAGCATCGCAGCCCCAAACTTTAAGAAACGAAAACTTTGGTTTCTTGCCAAACCATAGTTCATAAGGCGTCGTCTCAACGGATTTTGATGGTGCCCTATTTAACGTGAATGCGGCCGTCTCTAAAGCATAACCCCAAAACGATAGCGGTAAATCAGTAAGAGACATCATAGATCGCACCATATCTAGTAAAGTACGATTACGACGTTCGGACACACCATTACGCTGTGGTGTTCCGGGTGGCGTGAGTTGCGAAACTATTCCACAATTTTTCAAATGTATACCAAACTCGTAACTCAAATATTCTCCTCCACGATCAGATCGTAGAAACTTTATTTTCTTGTTACGATGATTTTCGACTTCACTCTGAAATTCTTTGAACCTTTCAAATGTTTCAGATTTATGTTTCATTAAGTAGATATACCCATATCTGCTTAAATCATCTGTGAAGGTGAGAAAATAACGATATCCGCCACGAGCCTCAATATTCATCGGACCACATACATCGGTATGTATGATTTCCAACAAATCTGTTGCTCTCTCCATAGTACCGGAGAACGGTGTTTTAGTCATCTTGCCTATGAGGCACGGTTCGCAAGTACCAAGTGATTCATAATCAAGTGATTCCAAAAGCCCATCAGTATGGAGTTTCTTCATGCGCTTTACACCGATATGACCTAAACGGCAGTGCCACAAATAAGTTGCACTATCATTATTAACTTTGCATCTTTTGGCTTCTACATTATGAATATGTGTATCACTATCTTCGAGATTCAACAAGAATAGACCACTCTTCAAAGGTGCATGACCATAAAAGATATTATTCATATAAATAGAACAACCATTATTCTCTGATTTAAATGAATAACCGTCTCGCATTAAACAAGATCCAGATATAATGTTCATGCTCAACGCTGGCACCAAATAACAATTATTTAGGTCTAATATTAATCCCGAAGGTAGATGTAGAGGTAGCTTGCCGACCGCGATCACATCGACTTTGGAACCATTTCCCACGCGCATCGTCACCTCGTCCTTTGCTAGTGTCCGCTTATTCCGTAGTCCCTGTTTCGAGTTGCAAATATTAGCAACAGAACCAGTATCAAATACCCAGGTGCTACTGCGAGCTCTAGTAAGGTACACATCAATAACATGTATATCACATATACCTTTGCTCACTTTGCCATCCTTCTTATCCGCCAAATACTTGGGGCAGTTCCGCTTCCAGTGACCAGTCTGCTTGCAGTAGAAGCACTCAGTTTCAGGCTTAGGTCCAGACTTGGGTTTCTTCTCCTGAGCAGCAACTTGCTTGCTGTTCTTCTTGAAGTTTCCCTTCTTCTTCCCTTTGCCCTTTTTCTTGAAACTAGTGGTTTTGTTAACCATCAACACTTGATGCTCCTTTTTGATTTCTACCTCCGCAGCTTTCAGCATTGCGAAGAGCTCGGGAATAGTCTTGTTCATCCCTTGCATATTATAGTTCATCACGAAGCTCTTGTAGCTTGGTGGCAGTGATTGGAGAATTCTGTCAATGACGCAGTCATCTGGAAGATTAACTCCCATCTGAATCAAGTGATTATTATACCCAGACATCTTGAGTATGTGCTCACTGACAGAACTGTTCTCCTCCATCTTACAGCTATAGAACTTATTGGAGACTTCATATCTCTCAATTCGGGTATTTGCTTGAAATATTAACTTCAACTCCTGGAACATCTCATATGCTCCATGACGTTCAAAACGTCGTTGAAGTCCCGATTCTAAGCCGTAAAGCATGGCACACTGAACTATCGAGTAGTCATCAGCTTTGCTCTGCCAGACGTTCATAACATCTGGCATTGCTCCAGCAGCAGGCCTGTCACCCAGCGGTGCTTCCAGGACGTAATTCTTCTGTGCAGCAATGAGGATAATCCTCAGGTTACGGACCCAGTCCGTGTAATTGCTACCATCATGTTTCAACTTTGCTTTCTCAAGGAACGCATTAAAATTCAACGGAACAATAGCACGAGCCATCTATCTACAAGCAACATAAACAAGCAAGATACTATCAGGTACTAAGTTCATGATAAGTTTAAGTTCAGTTAATCAAATTACTTAGGAACTCCCACTTAGATAGACATCCCTCTAATCCTCTAAGTGATCACGTGATCCAAATCAACTAAACCATAACCGATCATCACGTGAGATGGAGTAGTTTTCAATGGTGAACATCGTCATGTTGATCATATCTACTATATGATTCACACTCGACCTTTCGGTCTCTGTGTTCCGAGGCCATATCTGCATATGCTAGGCTCGTCAAGTTTAACCTGAGTATTCTGCGTGTGCAAAACTGGCTTGCACCCGTTGTAGATGGACGTAGAGATTATCACACCCGATCATCACGTGGTGTCTGGGCACGACGAACTTTGGCAACGGTGCATACTCAGGGAGAACACTTCTTGATAATTTAGTGAGAGATCATCTTATAATGCTACCGTCAATCAAAGCAAGATAAGATGCATAAAAGGATAAACATCACATGCAATCAATATAAGTGATATGATATGGCCATCATCATCTTGTGCTTTTGATCTCCATCTCCGAAGCACCGTCATGATCACCATCGTCACCGGCGCGACACCTTGATCTCCATCGTAGCATCGTTGTCGTCTCGCCAATCTTATGCTTCCACGACTATTACTACCGTTTAGTAATCTAGTAAAGCATTACATCGCGATTGCATTGCATACAATAAAGCGACAACCATATGGCTCCTGCCAGTTGCCGATAACTTAGTTACAAAACATGATCATCTCATACAAAAAAAATCAGCATCATGCCTTGACCATATCACATCACAACATACCCTGCAAAAACAAGTTAGACGTCCTCTACTTTGTTGTTGCAAGTTTTACGTGGCTGCTACGGGCTTTAAGTAAGAACTCATCTCACCTACGCATCAAAACCACAACGATAGTTCGTCAAATAGACTCAGTTTTAACCTTCTCAAGGACCGGGCGTAGTCACACTTGGTTCAACTAAAGTTGGAGAGACAGTCTTCCGCAAGCCATCTATGTGCAAAGCACGTCGAGGGAACCGGTCTCGCGTAAGAGTACGCGTAAGGTTGGTCCGGATCGTCTCAACCAACAATACCGCCGAACCAAAGTATGACATGCTGGTAGGCAGTATGACTTGTATCACCCACAACTCACTTGTGTTCTACTCGTGCATATAACATCAAACCATAAAACCTAGGCTCGGATGCCACTGTTGGGGAACACAGTAATTTCAAAATTTTCCTACGCACACGCAAGATCATGGTGATGCACAGCAACGAGAGGGAAGAGTGTTGTCTACGTACCAACGCAGACCGACTGCGGAAGCGATCACACAACGTAGAGGAAGTAGTCGTACGTCTTCTTCCCGATCCGACCGATCCAAGCACCGTTACTCCGGCACCTCCGAGTTCTTAGCACACGTTCAGCTCGATGACGTTCCTCGGGCTCCGATCCAGCAAAGCGTCGAGGAAGAGTTCCGTCAGCACGACGGCGTGATGACGATCTTGATGTACTACCGACGCAGGGCTTCGCCTAAGCACTACAACGGTACGATCGAGGTGGAATTTGGTGGCAGGGGGCATCGCACACGGCTAAGGAACGATCTCAAGGATCAAGTTGTGTGTCTATGGGGTGCCCCCTGCCCCCGTATATAAAGGCCAGGGGCAAGGGGGTCGGCCGGCTAGGAGGGAGGCGCAGGGAGGAGTCCCACTCCTACCGGGAGTAGGACTCCTCCCCCAAATCCTATTCCTAGTAGGACTCTTCGGGAGAAAGAGAAGAGAGGGGGGCCGGCCCCTTCTCCTAGTCCTAATAGGACTAGGGAAGGGGGGTTCGGCCGGCTAGCTTGTGGGCTGCCCCTTCTCTCTTTTCCACTAAGGCCCAATAGGCCCATTTGCCTCCCGGGGGGTTCCGGTAACCCTCCCGGTAATCCGGTAAAATCCCGATTTCACCCGGAACACTTCCGGTGCCCAAACATAGGCTTCCAATATATCAATCTTTACGTCTCGACCATTTCGAGACTCCTTGTCATGTCCGTGATCTCATCCGGGACTCCGAACAACCTTCGGTACATCAAAATGCATAAACTCATAATAACTGTCATCGTAACGTTAAGCGTGCGGACCCTATGGTTCGAGAACAATGTAGACATGACCGAGACACGTCTCCGGTCAATAACCAATAGCGGGACCTGGATGCCCATATTGGCTCCTACATATTCTACGAAGATCTTTATCGGTCAGACCGCATAACAACATACGTTGTTCCCTTTGTCATCGGTATGTTACTTGCCCGAGATTCGATCGTCGGTATCCAATACCTAGTTCAATCTCGTTACCGGCAAGTCTCTTTACTCGTTCCGTAATACATCATCTCACAACTAACTTATTAGTTGCAGTGCTTGCGAGGCTTATGTGATGTGCATTACCGAGAGGGCCCAGAGATACCTCTCCGACAATCGGAGTGACAAACCCTAATCTTGAAATACGCCAACCCAACATCTACCATTGGAGACACCTGTAGTACTCCTTTATAATCACCCAGTTACGTTGTGACGTTTGGTAGTACCCAAAGTGTTCCTCCAGTAAACGGGAGTTGCATAATCTCATAGTTATAGGAACATTTATAAGTCATGAAGAAAGCAATAGCAACATACTAAACGATCGGGTGCTAAGCTAATGGAATGGGTCATGTCAATCAGATCATTCTACTAATGATGTGACCTCGTTAATCAAATAACAACCCCTTGTTCATGGTTAGGAAACATAACCATCTTTGATTAACGAGCTAGTCAAGTAGAGGCATACTAGTGACACTCTGTTGGTCTATGTATTCACACATGTATTATGTTTCCGGTTAATACAATTCTAGCATGAATAATAAACATTTATTATGATGTAAGGAAATAAATAATAACTTTATTATTGCCTCTAGGGCATATTTCCTTCAGGCGTCTGCTTGGTCGTTGTCGTTTCTTGGCACATGGAGGAACTCGCACCCTTCGAAATACCCGTTGAGTTGCTGCACGAGGAAATGGTAACTCGCCATGTTTGCATCTTTCGCGTCCCAGTCGCTAGATGACTGCTGGACCACTAAGTCCGAGTCGCCATAACACAAGATCCGGCGGATGCCAAGTTCTTTGGCAAGCCAGAGCCCGTGAATGAGCGCCTCGTACTCGGCGACATTGTTGGAGGCGGCAAAATGGATTTGCAGTGTGTATTTGATCTTGTCGCCTTTAGGAGAGGTGAGGACGACGCCGGCTCCCAAGCTGGTGCGCATCTTGGAGCCGTCGAAATGCATCCGCCAATGGGTGGAGTCAGGCGCTGGAGGTAGGTACTGGGTCTCGGCCCAGTCGACGAGGAAGTCGGCTAGTGCTTGTGACTTGATAGCGGTGCGGGGCTAGTAATGGATGGTGTAGGGAGCCAGCTCTATGGCCCACTTGGCCACTCGGCCAGAAGCATCTCGGCTACCAATGATCTCGGCAAGTGGGGCCGTGCAGACCACCGTGATTGGATGCTCTTGAAAGTAAGGCTTCAATTTCTTGGCAGCAAAGTGTACGCCATAGCACATCTTCTGGTAGTGGGGGTAGTTCTGCTTGGAGGTCGACAGTACCTCGCTCAGGTAATATACCGGTCTCTGGATAGGTAGCGCCTTGCCTTCCTCCTTGCGTTCCACTACAATGACCGTGCTGACTACCCGGCTGGTGGCGGCGATGTACAGGAGCATAGGTTCCTTGGGAGTCGGAGCCGCCAGGACGGGTGGAGTAGTCAGCATCTTCTTCAACTGGAGAAAAGCTTCGTCCGCCTTATGGTTCCACTCAAAAAAAGTGGTCTTCTTCATGAGTTGGTATAAGGGGAGAGCCTTCTCACCCAGCCGACTGATGAATCGGCTGATGGACGCCAAGCAGCCAGTGAACTTTTGCACATCTAGCAGTCGGCTGGGTACCTCCATTCTCTCAATGGCCTTGATCTTTACTGGGTTGCATTCTATGCCGCGTTCAGAGACCAGGAAGCCAAGGAGCTGGCCGGCTGGTACTCCAAAGACACACTTCTCAGGGTTGAGCTTGATCTGGAATCGGCGCAGGTTCTCAAAAGTCTCCTTAAGGTCTTCCAGCAGTGTTCCACGCTTTTCCGTCTTCACCACCACGTCGTCCACGTAGACGTGGGTGTTCCTGCCGAGCTGCTTGAGGAGGCACTTCTGCATGCAACGCTGAAAGGTGGCGCCTGGATTCCTTAAGCCAAACGTCATGGTGAGGTAGCAGAAGGCTCCAAACGACGTGATGAAGGCGGTCTTCAGTCTGTCATCCGAGTTCAGCTTGATCCGGTGATATCCTGAGTATGCATCCAAAAAACTCAACAACTCGCATCCGGCTGTGGAGTCTATCACCTGGTCGATTCTTGGTAGAGCAAATGGGTCCTTGGGGCAGGCTTTGTTGAGGCTCGTGTAGTCAATACACATTCACCACTGCTTGTTCTTCTTCAGCACCAGGACTGGATTCGCTAGCCATTCCGGAAAGAATACTTCCATAATGAAGCCGGCTGCGAGGAGTTGGGCTATCTCTTCTCCGACAACTCTTCTCTTCTCTTCTGATAGGCGGAGCAGGGGCTGCCTGACCGGCTTTGCGTCAGATCGGACGTGTAACTTGTGCTCAGCGAATTCCATCGGCACACCTGGCATGTCTTTGGGGGACTATGCGAAGATGTCCCGATTCTCATGGAGGAAATCGACGATCTCGCCTTCCTATTTGCTGTCGAGGTTTGCACCTACGACAACGTACCTCTCTGGGTGCTCCGGGTCCAAGGGTATCTTCTTTGTCTCTTTGGCCAGTTTGAACGAACCTTCAGCCTCCGACTCCTTCGGGTTGGGAGATACCTCTGGCTGCTTGCCGGCCATCGCCACAACTCGCTCAAGGAGTCCCTTCTCGCCCGCGATTACCAGGGACTCGGCCAGCCGGCTGCCCTCAGCCGTGCAGGTAGACGACTTTCGGTAGTCGCCGGCCACAGTCAGAATTCCCCTGGAACTGGGCATCTTCATCTTGAGGTAGGCGTAGTGGGGGACCGCCATGAACTTGGCCAAGGCGGGTCGACCGAGTAGCGCATGGTATGGGCTCTCGAGGTCCACCACCTCAAACCAAACAGACTCTCAGAGGAAGTGATCTTTGTCTCCAAAGAGAACGTCCATCAGGATCTTGTCGATCGGCGAGCAGGAAGGCCCAGGAACAATGCCATGGAACACAGTCCGGCTATTCTGAAGTTGTCTTTGCTTGATTCCTAATTTCTCCATGGTGTCCTTGTACATGATATTGATGCTGCTGCCTCCGTCTATCAGAACTCGCGAGAAACACGCAGCTCGTCTATCCGTAGCAAAGGTGGCGTCCAAGACTAAATACGTCTCCAACGTATCTATAATTTTTGATTGCTCCATGTTACTTTATCTACTGTTTTGGACTATATTGGGTTTATTTTCCACTTTTATATTATTTTTGGGACTAACCTATTAACCGGAGGCCCAGCCCAGAATTGCTATTTTTTTTGCCTATTTCAGTATTTCGAGGAAGCAGAATATCAAACGGAGTCCAAACGGAATGAAACCTTCGGGAACGTGATCTTCTCACCGAACGTGAGCCAGGAGACTTGGACCCTACTCCAAGAAGTTTCCGGGGAGGTCACGAGGGTGGAGGGCGCCCCCCTGGGCGCGCCCCCTGCCTCGTGGGCCCCTCGGAGCTCCACCGACGTGCTTCTTCCGCCTATATATCTCCATATACCCTAAAAACATCAGAGAGCAACATAGATCGGGAGTTCCGCCGCCGCAAGCCTCCAGAACCACCAAAAACCAATTGGGACCCCTTTCCGGTACCCTGCCGGAGGGGGGATCCATCACCGATGGCCATCTTCATCATCCCGGCGCTCTCCATGACGAGGAGGGAGTAGTTTTCCCTCGGGGCTGAGGGTATGTACCAGTAGCTATGTGTTTGATCTCTCTCTCTCTCGTGTTCCTCTATGGCACGATCTTGATGTATCCCGAGCTTTGCTATTGTAGTTGGATCTTATGATGTTTCTCCCCCTCTACTCCTTTGTGATGAATTGAGTTTCCCCTTTTGAAGTTATCTTATCGGATTGAGTCTTTATGAGAACACTTGATGTATGTCTTGGTGATCAACTTGCGGGTTTCGTGACATTGGGAACCTATGCATAGGGGTTGGCACACGTTCTTGATTCTCCGGTAGAAACTTTGGGGCGCTCTTTGAAGTACTTTTATGTTGGTTGGATAAATCTGAGATTGTGTGATTCATATCCTATAATCATGCCCACGGATACTTGAGGTGACAATGGAGTATCTAGGTGACATTAGGGTTTTGGTTGATTTGTATCTCAAGGTGTTATTCTAGTAAAAACTCCAGGGTTGTTTGTGACACTTATAGGAATAGCCCAACGGATTGATTTGAAAGAATAACTTTGAGGTGGTTTCGTACCCTACCATAATCTCTACGTTTGTTCTCCGCTATTAGTGGCTTTGGAGTGACTCTTTGTCGCATGTTGAGGGCTTGTCATATGTTCTATCTATGTTATTATTGTTGAGAGAACTTGCACTAGTGAAAGTATGAACCCTAGGCCTTATTTCCTATCATTGCAATACCGTTTATGCTCACTTTTATCATTAGTTATCTTGCTGTTTCTATATTTTCAGATTACAAATACCTTTATCTACCATCCATATACCACTTGTATCACCATCTCTTCGCCGAACTAGTGCACCTATACAATTTACCATTGTATTGGGTGTGTTGGGGACACAAGAGACTCTTTGTTATTTGGTTGTAGGGTTGCTTGAGAGAGACCATCTTCATCCTACGCCTCCTACGGATTGATAAACCTTAGGTCATCCACTTGAGGTGAAAGTGCATTATATCGACTAGAGGGGGGGGGTGAATAGGCGATTTTTATGAAAGTCTTCAAAACGTGGAAGTTTCAAAGGCAAACGATAGAAATAAACCTATTACCATGCAACGGAAGATAGACTACACTAGGCAAACCATAGTCAAGTATTCAATGAAGTGATAGCACAATGACTAATAGCAGCAATGTAGTAAGGATCAGGTAGGAAGATATTATGAAGCCACACAGAACTCGCAGTCACTCAGTGAAGACAAAAGATAGCGCAAACATACAATGACTTCACAAGGAGTAACAGTAAGTAAAGGGAAGGGAAGGATGAAACCAGTGACTCGTTGAAGACAATGATTTGTTGGACCAATTCCAGTTGCTGTGACAACTGTACGTCAGGTTAGGGCGGCTAGGTATTTAAACCTTAGGACACACAGTCCCGGACACCCAGTCCTGAACACGCAGCTCTGGACACCCAGTCCTCACCGTATTCCCCTTGAGCTAAGGTCACACAGACCTTGCCCAATCACTCTGGTAAGTCTTCAAGGTAGACTCCCAAACCTTCACAGACTTCGTTCACCGGCAATCCACAATGTCTCTTGGATGCTCAGAACGCGACGCCTAACCGGCTGGAGGATGCACAGTCCTCAAGTGTAATAAGTCTTCAGATCACACAGACAAGAAGACTTAAGTGATGCCTAATTCTCTTTGGCTCTAGGTGGTTAGGGCTTTATCCTCGCAAGGAATCCTCTCTCAAAGGCTTCGAGGTGGGTTGCTCTCAAACGACAAAAGCTGTACTCTGAATCTGAGCACCCAACCATTTATGGTTGTAGGGGGTGGGCTATTTATAGCCACTAGGCAACCCGACCTGATTTGTCCGAAATGACCCTGGGTCACTAAGGAACCGACACGTGTTCCAACCATCAGATTTCAAACTCACACGGCAACTTTACTTGGGCTACAAGCAAAGCTGACTTGTCCGACTCTGGACAAGATTCGCTCTCATAGTCTTCACTCGAAGACATAGGTTTTGTTTAAGCATCACTTCAGTCATTCTGACTGTTTCTCTTGGACCCCACTTAACAGTACGGTGGTTCCTATGACTCAATCAAAGAAGAAAAAGAACTACGAAAGATCTAAGTCTTCGAGCTCCATAGGCTTCATGCGGTGTCTTCTCTTGTCATAGTCTTCAATGTGAATATCTTCATATACCACCTTTGACATCAATGTCTTCATACATTTTTAGGGGTCATCTCTGGTAGGAAAACCGAATCACTGAGGGACTTCTACCTGTGTTATCCTGCAATTCTCACAAACACATTAGTCCCTCAACTAGGTTTGGCGTCAATACTCCAAAACCAACCAGGGGTGGCACTAGATGCACTTACAATCTCCCGCTTTTTGGTGATTGATGACAAACTAGTTGAAGTTTTCAACGGGGAATATAATATGTGAAATTGTAAAGGATAAGGAATTGTCTTCATAAGTTGCAATGGCTCCCCCTGAAGATGTGCATATAAGTAATTTGCTTTTGGAATGCAAATGCACATGACAGGTTGCGCTTGTGGAGATCCACTTCAACTTATGATGACAATCCACTATGCATGTGAAGGTATGTGAAGATAATGACATGCATAATGGAAAATGGATGTCTGCAAAATGATCTAAGTGCGGAATTTATCGTCGCACATGCGGAATTTATCATTGCATCACAAGGTGGCAAATAAGTAGCAGACGACCATCGAGTTTAAGTGTTACAACTCAAAGAACCAAATGTATCAAAACGAGAGTTGTAAACACGAAGCAAAATATAAAGCACCCGCCCATATGGACCCGCTTGAAGACTATCAAACTCGTATGCTTCTCCCCCTTTTGTCAGTAAGGACCAAAAAGGTTCGAAGACATAGAGCCTCTACTCGTTCCCATGAAGAGTAGGTGAAGCAGTAGGGTCGTCGTTGGTGTTCGGCGGTGCAGAGGAACTTGGAGTAGTGTCGAAGCGTGCTGACGGAGGTGGTGGCGAAGTAGCATCGTCCTCATCCTCGATCACTCTGGCATTCACAGTTGCAGCAGAGGAAGAGAACTCAGAGTCTTCAAGAGATGGAGTTCATCGCAGCACTGCCCTTCGAGGAGGTGTGGAGTCAAACTTGAAGCGCTCAGAGAAGCCATCCTCTTGAAGATCATCTTCAGAACACAGCAGCGTCAGCCCTTTCCATGTGCGTCGAGAGGTTTCATGAGCAACAAAGGCATTCTTGGTGGCAAGATTGCGAATGTGATTAACATCCACCAAGAGGCTTTGCATTTGATGCTTCAGCCAGTCATGATGCCTATCCTGTTTCTGATGAAGAGCCACCAGAAGCTCTCAGTCATTGAGAACACGAGTGCGCTTCTTGGGTCGTTGGGCAATGGTGCTATCAGTGGCTTCAGTGAGAGCAGGATGCGGTGCATGTGTGGTGCCAGCCAAAGGATACACACGAGTTACTGCTTCAACGCCTTCAACGTTTTGAGAAAAACTTTGATGCTCTGCATTCTGAAGACTTAGAGGTTCCTTGGAAGGCTCAGGATAGATGGCTTCAATAGACATATCCACATCAGGCAAAAAGATCTGATGATTGCGGGCAGATGGCTGATATGAGATAGCGGAGTGAAGTTTGATCAGGTGCATCACCCAAGGGGCGTAGAACTTCAAGCCAAACAGATCAAAGCCTGATGCAGCAAGTTGGCGAATGAAGAAATCCTGTGTATTGAAGCATTTTCCATGAAGAATATAGAAGAACAAAGTCTTCATTGCACCTTCCAGCTTGGCATGTGGAGAGTGCCCTTTGATGGGCCAGAGAGTTCGCCTTATGATGTGATAAATAGTCCTTGGCAGATAATCTAGGTCGTCAACAAAGAACTCCGTGGGATATGCAGCATCTTGGGGCAATGGCTTCATCATACCGAGCATCTGACTCAGGTTAGGTTCAGTCTTCTGAAAGATGCTCTCAACAGCTTCACTATGAAGCTGACAGCCATGTTCGTAGAGATCGCCAGGAGTGGGCAAACTAGTGAGCTCAATGATGTTAAAGGCTTTGGCTTCATGATGAACGTTTCCTGTCATCCACTCCAGGACCCAAGTCTTCGGATCTCTGTTATACCCGCGGATGTGAAGTGTGGCATAGAATTGGAGCAGCAACTCTTCATTCCAATGCTCTTGATCGGTGACGAATGGCAACAGTCCAACCTCTTTGAAGCAATCCAGAGCTTCTTCCAGACAGGGCAGACCAGCTATTGCTTCAATGTCAAGACGCTTGTGTGGGAAGATGCGACCTTGGTTGTAAAGAATGCAGGAGTAATAGCTTCGCTGCGGATAGCTCCAGAACTGATCAGATGATATTCTTTCCCTTGAGTAGGGGTTCCTGGAGCTATTGAAGAATGTGTTGTCTGCTCTGAAGCCATTTATATTGAAGGAGCCAGGTGCTAATGCAGGACCTGGGAACCTGGGCAATCTTGGGATAGACCTGAGGCATGTGCTCAACATGATAGTCGAACTGAGGACCGGCAGCAGACGCAGGAACAGAAGCAGCGGGATCAGTGGCTTCGCTGACTTCTGGTGCTTTTGTTGGTGAGGGCTCCACATTAGCTTCAGCCATGACAGTGTTAGTGGCTTCAGTGGTGTTGGTGGTGGCAGCCTCAAGATTTTCAACCTCCACTTGACGAGCTGGAGGGTCGGTCACAATCACGTTCTCCTCGAGAACCGCTTCTTGGTGGGACAGGGGAGTAGCAGCTTGTGAGACTTCTTCTTCATCGGCTGATGCAGCTGGAATGTCTTCAGCAGTTTTAGCTTCAGACGCAGAGACTTGAGGCCTTGGACCTTTGCGAAGCCTACGCAACGCGGGCGACGCCTGTGGAGTTGGTGTTGGCTGGGCCTCAAAGTCTTCTTCCTCTTGTGGGCGATCAGCCCATGAAGCATCCTGAGCAATTGGCGTCAGTGGACGACCAATGCTGATGAGTTTGCTGTGCGTTAGCACTGGCGATGATACCTGTTGGTGCTCTAGTTGAGGAAGGACTGCATCATCTTCAACATGGTCATTGTGACCAATGTCTTCAGCAGCGATGGGATCAGCTGTTGGAAAGTCTTTAGCTTCATGAGCCTCTGTGAAAGCAGGCTCATGGACAGTCAGTTGACGTTCTTGTGGTTTAGCGTCATGGTGAATCATGGAAATGGGTTCAACAATCAAGGGCTCTGTGGGAGCAGCCCGTTCCTTCTTGGTCTTTCTTTTATTCTTGGAGGGGGCAGTAGCAGAGGCTTCAGGATGTTTCCTCTTCCTTGCTTCAGCCTCAGCAGTCCTGGTCTTCTTCAGTTTTGAAGCGGTTGACCTGGCCTTTGGCTTCGGGCCAGTTATGCTAGTTGGGAAGACAATGGGATCTGCTTCCTGCCTTGGTGCGTCGGGTTCAGCCATAGCGGGCTTCTTCTTCTTCTTCTTGGCAGCCATCCTGGGGTCGATGCCAGGACGCCCAAGGGCCTTGCGCTTCTCATCCTCATTGTAGGCTTGCACACATCTGTCAGCTAGGACCTTCATGCGCTCACGAGAACCCTGAGCTTCGACACGTTTCTGGAGAAAGGCTTCCTTGAGCTCGTGCAGCATAACCTTGAAGTTCTTCACGTCTTGCATGCTGAGCTTGGCCATATGCTTCTTGAACTAAGATTTCTCAAAGTCAATCTTCTGCTTCAGTTCAACAATGCGCTGGGCGATAGTTAACTCTGAGGCAATGGCGCCATGGAAGGCGACACTGAGGCCAATGGGTAGTTGCAGATCTTCGAAGCTGATGTTTGGCGTGTCAAACCACTCATCAATGAAGTTGTGGATGATTGTTACATCAAAGAGAGGCAAATCATTGAAGATTTCTACTTCTTCTTTGCTCTTGATGAGTTGCTCAAGAGCGTCATCTGCAAGATCTTCATCACTTGATAGATCAATGGCATCATTGCGCAGAATGGCAGCAGCTGTTAGCTCTTGGCCGGTGTGTGGCAGAGGCATCTTGACCTTCTGGGGCTTGGAGATGCGTGACAAATCTTCAGACTGGACACTATCTTCAGGAGGTGCAGTTGCCAGTGGCTTCGCCCGTGAGATTTTTGGTGAAGAGGCAGGCTTTGAAGCTCTAGGCTACTTCAACTTCTTTGGCTTCGGCACTGCAGGCGCTTCATCTGACTCAGCATCAGCTGCAGGCTCATTCACGGTTGTCCCTTGAACCAAGATATGGGTGATGAGACCTTCAAGGTTTTAGAAAGGACCGATGACATTGGGTTCTGCATCGCGTGTGCCATCAGCCCTTGGAGCAGAAGGACCAGGGTTGAAGTCTAATCCCAAAGACTTCTTGTTCTGCTTCGCTGAGTTATTGGAAAACTAGAAGTTGCGCTTGAACAGATTGTCGTCACGACACCATAGTAGTGACGATGGGTGTGCATCTGCAGGCTGTGGCCCACGGACCATGAAGGGATAGAAGCCTTGTTCAATGGCTTCTTCTCTGGACCTGGGTTGAAGATTCTTGTATAGGATGTCTCCCCACGGTCGCTTGATGGCATTTTTCTCAGCATATTCCTGGGTCACAAACCAGTATTTGAACCATTGTTCTGCCCAATATCTTCGAATCCATTGGATTCGGGTCTTGCGCTGATTGTAATCCTCTTTAGGATCTGTCTTGTAAAGCTCTGAGAGGTCATCAGGCAAATCTCTTGATGTTCCCCCACGATACTGTCTGCCACCCTTCCTTACTGATTTCTCTGTAGCCATGAACTTCAAACTGAATGGCTTCAACACGTTCAAAGGCTTCAAAGGTTTTCGCTTGCTGGACAAACAGGAACTGGCTTCAGGAGAATTTATATGATGCTGTAAGAATTCTGCAAATGAATGCAGACTATGAGAACCAAGGGATTCTCCCACGGACATGTACCTGTGACAGCATTAAGGTGCGAGGGAAGGGGAATAGGTCATATGCATTCTCAGAAGATTTTGAAGATAAATCAGTTTAGAAGACATTGACCTCATCGTGCGAAGACATTCACTCATAGATAAGGAGTTGGTTCCAGATTTGTACGAATCCAGAGATCAGTACAAGTGAGGAATCTAACTACTTTGTGAAGCATAAGTGAATATACTAGGCATGTTATGAGATGCAGTATGAAAGAGATCCAACTTGTGTGAATAGAAACTGCTTTTGGTAGAAAGTGACAAAGCCATAGGATCAAAGGGGCCGTAAAAAGGAAGTTTTATTTACCACACTAAGAACTGCTAGACGGAGTGGAAGAGGAGGCCGAGCAGTTCGATCTTCCGTGCCCTAACTTGGCGATGAAGGACACCTACGGCAACGGCGGAGAGGACGATGTCCGCGGTCGGCGTGAAGACGGCGTCCGAGAGGTTGCGGCAGCAAAGCGCTTTGTCGCCGGCGTCGTCGAGGGCTAGCGGTGGCGCTAGGGTTCGTGCGAGAGTGGAAGAAGAGATAATGACCGCTGTGAAGTGTGTATTTATAGGTACAGGGGCGGCACTACGTTATTACACAGGTGCCCCTGGTGATTCGCATCTGAGGAACACGTGGCCATCATGCAGCATATTGGGGTTTGTTCCATGTCCCACGCACGCCTGGATTGTCGGGTGGTCGTTCCCACTTCTCCGGGTTTCATGTGGAGGAATGAGCATTGAAAACGGACTTAATGTTTGTCTCTGTATCTTCTGGTGACAAGGACGCAGAGAAGACAATTGACAGTTTCAATAGAATGCATATGATTTGGAGAGATAGAGTTTGAGATAGAAAGCATAGAGAGGTTAGGGTCCGATCACATTCACTTAGTTCAAAAGATTCAACAAGAAGACATAGCTATAAGTGAATGCTGTAGAGGACAGAACACTAGTATATATATATATATATATATATATATATATATATATATATATATATATATATAATCAACATAGTGAAGATAATCATGAAGACATGTTGAGATTGAAGTCAAACCAAATGTGAAGACATAGCAAATGTAACGCCATGAGTAAAACACTTCAAACAGAACATTTGGTGGTGGCGTTACCCACCGTATAGGAAGTATTAGACCCAGACACGGTGCACAATTATCGTGGCGCTCCGAAGTCAAATTCCACATTAATGTATTCACACTTAGAATGTATGTCTTCATTGATTGAAGATATACTTTACTTCGTGTGTTGCACATCTAAGTCATCAATATGCATAAGTGTTAGGATGTGTGCCTGATCACAGGACATTTGAGGATTCCAAGATATTTAGCTCACACCGTAACTTGCAAAATCTCTTCTCATCCAAGGGCTTGGTGAAGATATCTGCCAATTGCTCTTCAGTGTTGACATGTATGATATCAATATCTTCCTTCACAACATGATCTCTGAGAAAGTGATGACGAATTTCAATGTGCTTTGTCTTCGAGTGCTGAACTGGGTTGTTGGCAATCTTGATGGCGCTTTCATTGTCGCAGTAGAGTGGCACTTGCTTCAGATGAATGCCATAGTCCTTGACTGTTTGATTCATCCACAGAAGCTGAGCGCAGCAAGATCCAGCAGCAATGTATTCAGATTCAGCAGTGGAGAGAGATACAGAGTTCTGCTTCTTTGAAGACCAACATACAAGTGATCGTCCCAGAAAGTGACATGTGCCTGATGTAGACTTGCGATCCACTTTGTCACCAGCATAATCAGCATCCGAGAATCCAACCAGATCAAACTCTGAGCCCTTTGGATACCATAATCCTAGAGTTGGGGTGTGAGCCAAATATCAAAGAATTCGCTTCACAGCTAAGTGATGCGACTGCTTTGGTGCCGCTTGAAATTGAGCACACATGCAAACACTAAGCATAATATCTGGCCTAGATGCACATAGATAAAGCAAAGAACCAATCATGGAGCGGTATACCTTTTGATCGAACTCTTTACCATTGTCGTCAGGACCCAGATGATGCTTGGCTGGCATTGGAATCGTGAAGCCTTTGCAGTCTTGCATACCGAACTTCTTCAGGCAATCTTTGAGATACTTCTCTTGAGATATGAAGATGCCGTTGCGTTGCTGTCGTATTTGAAGACCGAGGAAGAATTTCAGCTCTCCCATCATGGACATCTGATATTGCTCTTGCATCATATATCCAAACTCTTCACTGTACTTCTGATTGGTGCAGCCGAAGATAATGTCATCCACATATATTTGGCACACAAACAGTTCACCATCATATGTCTTCATGAAGAGAGTGGGGTCGAGGGAACCAGGTATGAAGCCTTTGCTCTTTAGGAAGTATTTGAGTGTGTCATACCAGGCCCAAGGGGCTTGTTTGAGGCCATACAGTGCCTTGTTGAGCTTGTATACCATGTAAGGATGTTTTGGATCTTCAAAGCGAGGCGGTTGTGCAACATACACTTCTTCTTCAATCTTGCCATTGAGAAAGGCGCTCTTCACATCCATTTGATATAGAAGTATGTTGTGATGATTGGCATAGGCCAGCAGTATGCATATGGCTTCGAGTCTAGCCACAGGAGCAAATGTTTCATCGAAGTCAATGCCTTCCACTTGAGTATATGCTTGGGCAACGAGACAAGCTTTGTTTCTGACAACTTGACCATGCTCATCTTGCTTGTTGCGGTATATACATTTGGTGCCTATTATGTTGTGCTTCCGAGGATCAGGACGCTTAACCAGTTCCCACACATTATTCAGCTCAAACTGTTGAAGCTCTTCTTGCATAGCTTGAATCCATTCAGCTTCCTTGAAGGCTTCTTCCACTTTTTTGGGTTCTGTTATTGAGACAAATGCGAAGTGCCCACAGAAATTTGCTAGCTGAGTTGCCCTTGATCGAGTGAGCGGACCAGGTGCGTTGATGCTGTCAATTATTTTCTCAATCTGCACTTCATTGGCAACACAAGGATGTACAGGGCGAAGATTTTGCTCTTGCTGATCATTGTCGTTGTTAGAGGAATTGTCTTCAGGTTGAGCATTGTCTTCAAGTTGGTCTGGTGCGGAGATGATAAGTTCCTCTTCAGGTTGAGCTTCAGAAGGTATGATTTCTCCAGTTCCCATTAGCTTGATTGATTCACTGGATGGAACTTCATCTAGCACATTTGGCAGGTGCTCTCTTTGTGAACCGTTAGTCTCATCGAACCGCACATCCACTGTTTCAACCACTTTATAATGAAAGAGATTGAAGACTCTGTAGGAGTGCGAATCCTTTCCATATCCAAGCATAAAACCCTCATGTTCTTTTGGTGCAAACTTTGAAGTGTGATGTGGGTCCTTGATCCAGCACCTGGCGCCAAATACTCTGAAGTAACTGACATTTGGCTTCTTGCCAGTAAGGAGCTCATAAGATGTCTTGTTCAGAAGCTTGTGAAGATAAACATGATTGATTGTATGGCATGCAGTGTCAATGGCTTCAGGCCAGAATTTTCTTGGAGTCTTGTATTTATCTAGCATCGTTCTGGCCATCTCAATGAGTGTTCTGTTCTTGCGTTCGATGACGCCATTCTGCTGTGGCGTGTACGGGGCTGAGAATTCATGTGTGATGCCCAAGGTATCAAGATATGTATCAAGGCCAGTGTTCTTGAATTCAGTGCCATTGTCACTTCTAATGTGCTTTATCTTGGCGCCATAGTTGTTCATTGCTCGATTGGCGAAGCGTCTGAAGACATCCTGCACTTCAGTCTTGTAGAGGATTATGTGCACCCAAGTATATCTAGAATAATCATCAACAATGACAAAGCCATAAAGACATGCAGTAGTAGTAAGAGTTGAGTAATGAGTGGGACCGAACAGATCCATGTGAAGCAGTTCGAAGGGTCGAGTAGTAGTCATGATTGTCTTCGAGGGATGTTTGGCCCTCGTCATCTTTCCTGCTTCATAGGCACCGCATAAGTGATATTTCTTGAACTTGACGCCCTCGATGCCTATGACATGCTTCTTCTTTGCAAGGGTGTGGAGGTTCCTCATGCCAGCATGCCCAAGCCTCCGATGCCAGAGCCAGCATTCTGAAGCTTTTGCTAGAAGACATACGGCAAGCTGTGGTCCTGCTGAGAAATCTACCACGTACAAATCATCTTTCCGATACCCTTCAACACTAGAGACTTGTCAGATTCCATTAGAACAAGGCAACGATATTTTCCAAATATTACGATCATGTTCAAATCGCAAAGCATTGAGACAGACATTAAGTTGAAGCCAAGGGATTCAACAAGCATGACTTTATCCATGTGTTGATCCTTTGAGATTGCAACTCTACCTAGACCCAGTACCTTACTTTTACCAGTGTCGGCAAATGTGATGTGACTCTTGTCGGATGGACGTAAGGTTGAGTCCATAAGAAGGCTTCTTTTGCCAGTCATGTGATTTGTACACCCACTATCAATAATCCATTCTGAAGACGCTGGTGTCGTACCCTTGGCACCGCGTGCCATGAAGCAGTAGGTAGGAGCAGAGTAGTCCTTGTCATTTGCATCGGTGTTGGTGGTGAAGTCATTGTCTTCAGTGTTCAAGATGGACTTGGCAACGTATGCTGTAGCCAGACTTGCAACGCCAGAATCGGACTCCTCCTCAGACTCCACCTCCGCCTCCTCAGAAGCGGACTCCTCCTCTGAATCCATTTCCTTGCCAACAAACACACGTGCCTTGCCAGATGAGCTCTTCTTGTGTGATGAGGACTTTGAGGAAGACTTGGAAGAAGACTTTGAGTATTTCTTCTTCTTCTTCTTCTTCTTCTTGTCGTCAGAGTCATATTCCTTGCTCTTCTTCTTCTTTCTGTTCGCATTGTCCCACTGCGGACACTCAGAGATGAAGTGGCCAGTTTTCTTGCACTTGTGGCATGTTTTCTTCTTGTAGTCATGAGCAGAAGCTTCATCATTCCTTGAGCTTGATCGTGAAGACTTTCTGAAGCCTTTCTTCTTGGTGAATTTTTGGAACTTCTTCACAAGCATAGCAAGTTCCTTTCCAATGTCTTCAGGATCATCAGAACTGCTGTCAGATTCTTCTTCAGATGAGGAGACAGCTTTTGCCTTCAAGACACGAGTTCGCCCATAGTTTGGACCGTAGATATCTCTGTTCTCAGAAAGCTGAAACTCATGTGTGTTGAGCCTCTCAAGTATGCCAGACGGATCGAGTGTCTTGAAATCAGGACGTTCTTGAATCATTAGGGATAGGGTGTTAAACAAGCTGTCAAGTGATCTCAGTAGTGTCTTGAGGACTTCATGCTTGGTGATCTCAGTGGCGCCGAGGGCTTGAAGCTCATTTGTGATGTCAGTGAGTCGATCAAACGTGAGCTGGACATTCTCATTGTCATTTCGCTTGAAGCGGTTGAAGAGGTTGTGAAGGACACTGATTCTGTGATCTCTCTGGGTTGAGACGCCTTCGTTGACCTTGGAGAGCCAGTCCCAGACTAGCTTAGATGTTTCCAAAGCACTCACACGGCCAAACTGTCCTTTGGTCAGATGACCACAGATGATATTCTTGGCAGTAGAGTCCAGTTGAACGAACTTCTTGACATCAGCAGCAGTGACACCTTCTCCAGCCTTGGGAATGCCGTTCTTGACGACATACCATAGGTCGACGTCAATGGCTTCAAGATTCATGCGCATCTTATTCTTCCAGTAGGGATATTCAGTTCCATCGAAGACGGGGCACGCAATGGAGACTTTAATTATCCCTGCAGTTGACATAACTAAAACTCCAGGTGGTTAAACCGAATCACACAGAACAAGGGAGCACCTTGCTCTGATACCAATTGAAAGTGCGTTATATTGACTAGAGGGGGTGTGAATAGGCGATTTTTATGAAAGTCTTCAAAACATGGAAGTTTCAAAGACAAACGATAGAAATAAACCTATTACCATGTAGCAGAAGATAGACTACACTAGGCAAACCATAGTCAAGTATTCAATGAAGTGAGAGCACAATGACTAATAGCAGCAATGTAGTAAGGATCAGGTAGGAAGATATTATGAAGCCACACAGAACTCGCAGTCACTCAGTGAAGAAAAAAGATAGTGCAAACATACAATGACTTCACAAGGAGTAACAGTAAGTAAAGGGAAGGGAAGGATGAAACCAGTGACTCGTTGAAGATAACGATTTGTTGGACCAGTTCCAGTTGCTGTGACAACTGTACGTCTGGTTAGGGCGGCTAGGTATTTAAACCTTAGGACACACAGTCCCGGACGCCCAGTCCTGAACACGCAGCTCAGGACACCCAGTCCTCACCGTATTCCCCTTGAGCTAAGGTCACACAGACCTCGCCCAATCACTCTGGTAAGTCTTCAAGGTAGACTCCCAAACCTTTACAGACTTTGTTCACCAGCAATCCACAATGTCTATTGGATGCTCAGAACGCGATGCCTAACCGTCTGGAGGATGCACAGTCCTCAAGTGTAATAAGTCTTCAGATCACACAGACAAGAAGACTTAAGTGATGCCTAATTCTCTTTGACTCTGTGTGGTTAGGGCTTTATCCTCGCAAGGAATTCTCTCTCAAAGGCTTTGAGGTGGGTTGCTCTCAAACGACAAAAGCCGTACTCTGAATCTGAGCAGCCAACTATTTATGGTTGTAGGGGGTGGGCTATTTATAGCCACTAGGCAACCCGACCTGATTTGTCCGAAATGACCCTGGGTCACTAAGGAACTGACACGTGTTCCAATGGTCAGATTTCAAACTCACACGGCAACTTTACTTGGGCCACAAGCAAAGCTGACTTGTCCGACTCTGGACAAGATTCGCTCTCATAGTCTTCACTCGAAGACATAGGTTTTGTTTAAGCATCACTTTGGTCATTCTGACTGGTTCTCTTGGACCCCACTTAACAGTACGGTGGTTCCTATGACTCAATCAAAGAAGAAAAAGAACTACGGAAGATCTAAGTCTTCGAGCTCCATAGGCTTCATGCGATGTCTTCTCTTGTCATAGTCTTCAATGTGAATATCTTCATATACCACCTTTGACATCAATGTCTTCATACATTTTTAGGCGTCATCTCTGGTAGGAAAACCGAATCACGGAGGGACTTCTACCTGTGTTATCCTGCAATTCTTACAAACACATTAGTCCCTCAACTAGGTTTGTCGTCAATACTCCAAAACCAACCAGGGGTGGCACTAGATGCACTTACATGACGGAAATTTGCTACTGTCCTACAAACCTCTGCACTTGGAGGCCCAACAACGTCTACAAGAAGGTTGTGTAGTAGACATCAAGCTCTTTTCTGGCGCCGTTGCCGGGGAGGTGAGTGCTTGAAGGTATATCTTTAGATCTTGCAGTCGAGTCTTTTAGTTTCTTGTTTTATCACTAGTTTAGTTTATAAAAGAAAACTATAAAAAATGGAATTGAGTTTGTCTCATACGCTTCACCTTTTTAATATATTTCGTGAGTATGATGGAAAGGATAATTGTGCTCAAGTGCTAGAAGAAGAAATCTATAAAATGTTTAGCACTAAGTATTTGAATGATGAGCATGATTGCAATGTTGTTAGTATGAATTCCTTGAATATCCATGATGCTAATTATATGCAAAGCCACAAGCTTGGGGTAGCTATGTTGGATGAAGATGATATTTTTGCCCCCCAAGTTTTGATGAGCAAATTTATTATGATGAAAGCATGCCTCCTATCTATGATGATTATTGTGATGACACGTATGCTTTAAAGAATAATGATGACAATGAAACTTTTCATCTTGATTTCATTTTTCAATCCCATGATAATTATTTTGTTGAGTTTGCTCCCACTACTATTCAAGAGAAGAATTTTGCTTATGTGGAGAGTAGTAAATTTTCTATGCTTGTAGATCATGAAAAGAATGCTTTAGGTGCTGGTTATATTGTTGAATTCATTCATGATGCTACTGAAAATTATTATGAGGGAGGAACATATGCTTGTAGGAATTGCAATAATATCAAGTTTCCTCTCTATGTGGTTAAAATTTTGAAGTTATGCTTGTTTTACCTTCCTATGCAAGATGATTCTTGTTCCCATAAGTTGTTTGTTCACAAAATCCCTATGCATAGGAAGTGGGTTAGACTTAAATGTGCTAGTCATATTCTTCATGATGCTCTCTTTATGTTTCAATTCTTATCTTTTATGTGAGCATCATTGAAATCATCATGCCTAGCTAGGGGCGTTAAACGATAGCGCTTGTTGGGAGGCAACCCAATTTTATTTTAGTTTCTTACTTTTTGGTTCTGTTTAGTAATAAATAATCCATCTAGCTTCTGTTTAGATGTGGTTTTATCTTTTAATTAGTGTTTGTGCCAAGTTAAACCTATTAGATCTTCTTCGAAGATAGTTATTTGATCTTGCTGTAATTTCCAGAATCTTTGCGCTCAGTGCCCGAATTGTCAAAAATCACCAGAACGTGATAAAATAGTGATTCAATTGCTGCTGATCAATAAACAAATTCCCAGGTCGTCTAATTTTGGTAGAATTGTTTGGGTTCCAGAAGTTTTCGTTAGTAACAGATTACTACAGACTGTTTTGTTTTTGACAGATTCTGTTTTGCGTGTGTTGTTCGCTTATTTTGATGAATCTATGGCTAGTAAAATAGATTATAAACCATAGAGAAGTTGGAATACAGTAGGTTTAACACCAATACAAATAAAGAACAAGTTCACTACAGTACCTTAAAGTAGTCTTTTGTTTTCTTTCTCTAACGGAGCTCATGAGATTTCTATTGAGTTTTGTGTTGTGAAGTTTTCAAGTTTTGGGTGAATTCTTTTGATGGATTATGGAACAAGGAGTGGCAAGAGCCTAAGCTTGGGGATGACCATGGCACCCCCAATATAATCCAAGGACACCAAAAAGTCAAAGCTTGGGGATGCCCCGGAAGGCATCCCCTCTTTCGTCCACTTCCATCGGTAATTTACTTGGAGCTATATTTTTATTCACCACATGATATGTGTTTTGCTTGGAGCGTCTTGTATTATTTGCGTCTTTGCTTGTTAGTCTACCACAATCATCCTTGCTGTACACACCTTTTGAGAGGGCCATGTATGAATTGAAATTTGTTAGAATACTCTATGTGCTTCACTTATATATTTTGAGCTTGATAGTTTACTCTATGTGCTTCACTTATATCTTTTTGAGCGTGATAATTTTTGCTCTAGTGCTTCACTTAGATCTTTTAGAGCACGGTGGTGGTTTGTTTTAAAGAAACTTGATCTCTCATGCTTCACTTATATTATTTTGAGAGTCGTTAATAGCATGGTAATTTGCTTAATGTTAATATACTTGGTATTCAAGATATGTGAAACTTTCTTTTTAGTGGGTTGAATACTAAGATAAGTTTGATTCTTGATAATTGTTTTGAGATATGGAGGTGATAATATCATAGTCGTGCTAGTGAGTAGTTGTGAATTTGAGAAATACTTGTGTTGAAGTTAGCAAGTCCCATAGCATGCACGTATGGTTAAAGTTGTGTAACAAATTTGAAGCATGAAGTGTACCTGGCTTGTGCATCCTTATGAGTGGCGGTTGGGGACGAGCGATGGTCTTTTCCTACCAATCTATCCCCCTACGAGCATGCGCGTAGTACTTGATTTTTGATGACTTCTAAATTTTTGCAATAAGAATATGAGTTCTTTTGACTAATGTTGAGTCCATGGATTATACACACTTTTACCTTTCCGCCATTTGCTAGCCTCTTCGGTACCGTGCATTGCCCTTTCTCACATTGAGAGTTGGTGCAAACTTCGCCGGTGCATTCCAACCCCGTGATATGATACGCTCTTTCACACATAAACCTCCCCATATCTTCCTCAAAACAGCCACCATACCTACCTATCATGGCATTTCCATAGCCATTCCGAGATATATTGCCATGCAACTTCCATCATCATCATCATCATCATCATCATCATCATCATCATCATCATCATCATCATCATCTTGACATGCTTTACTTTTGTCATATTGCCATTGCATGATCTTGTAGTTGACATCGTATTTGTGGCAAAGCCACCATGCATTATTCTTCATACATGTCACTCTTGATTCATTGCACCATCCCGGTACACCGCCGAAGGCATTCATATAGAGTCATATCTTGTTCTAGTATCGAGTTGTAATCATTATGTTGTAATCAATAGAAGTGTGATGATCATCATTATTAGAACATTGCCCAATCAAAAAAAAGAGACAAATGGCAAAAAGAAAGAAAAAAAGAAAGGCCCAAAAAAAGAGAGAAAATAAAAAGGGCAATGCTACTATCTCTTTTTCCACACTTGTGCTTCAAAGTAGCACCTTGTTCTTCATGTAGTGAGTCTCATATATTGTGCTTCAAAGTAGCACCATGATTTCATATAGTGAGTCTCATAAGTTGTCTTGTTCGTACTAGTGGGAATTTTTCATTATAGAACTTGGCTTGTATATTCCAACGATGGGCTTCCTCAAAATGCCCTAGGTCTTCATGAGCAAGCAAGTTAGATGTGCACCCACTAGTTTTCTTTTGTTGAGCATTCTTAGATCTAGTGCATCCGTTGCATGGCAATCCCTACTCCTTGCATTAACATCAATTGATGGGCATCTCCATAGCTAATTGATTAGCCTCGTTGATGTGAGACTTTCTCCTTTTTTTTCTTCTCCACACAATCCCCATCATCATATTCTATACCACCCATAGTGCTATGTCCACGGCTCGCGCTCATGTATTGCGTGAAGGTTGAAAAAGTTTGAGATTATTTGAGTATGAAACAATTGCTTGGCTTGTCATCGAGGGTATAGAAGTTGGGAACATCTTTGTGTGACGAAAATGAAGCATAGCCTAACTATATGATTTTGTAGGGATGAACTTCCTTTCGCCATGTTATTTTGAGATGACATAATTGTTTGATTAGTATGCTTGAAGTATTATCATTTTTATGTCAATATGAACTTTTGTCTTGAACCTTTCGGATCTGAATATTCATACCATGATTAAGAAGATTTATATTGAAATTATGCCAAAGTATCACTCCGCATCAAAAATTCTCTTTTTATCTACTCGAGGACAAGCAGGAATTAAGCTTGGGGATGCCTGATACGTCTCCAACGTATCTATAATTTGTGATTGCTCCATGTTACTTTATGTACTGTTTTGGACTATATTGGGCTTTATTTTCCACTTTTATATTATTTTTGGGACTAACCTATTAACCGGAGGCCCAACCCAGAATTGTTGTTTTTTGCCTATTTCAGTATTTCGAGGAAACATAATATCAAACGGAGTCCAAACGGAATGAAACCTTTGGGAACGTGATCTTCTCACCGAATGTGATCCAGGAGACTTGGACCCTACTCCAAGAAGTTTCCAGGGAGGTCACGAGGGTGGAGGGCGCCCCCTACCTCGTGGGCCCCTCGGAGCTCCACCGACGTGCTTCTTCCGCCTATATATCTCCATATACCCTATAAACATGAGAGAGCAACATAGATCGGGAGTTTCGCCGCCGCAAGCCTCCAGAACCACCAAAAACCAATCGGGACCCCTTTCCGGTACCCTGCCGGAGGGGGGATCCATCACCGGTGGCCATCTTCATCATCCCGGCGCTCTCCATGACGAGGAGGGAGTAGTTTTCCCTCGGGGCTGAGGGTATGTACCAGTAGCTATGTGTTTGATCTCTCTCTCTCTCGTGTTCCTCTATGGTACGATCTTGATGTATCCCGAGCTTTGCTATTGTAGTTGGATCTTATGATGTTTCTCCCCCTCTACTCCTTTGTGATGAATTGAGTTTCCCCTTTTGAAGTTATCTTATCGGATTGAGTCTTTATGAGAACACTTGATGTATGTCTTGGTGATCAACTTGCGGGTTTCGTGACATTGGGAACCTATGCATAGGGGTTGGCACATGTTCTTGATTCTCCGGTAGAAACTTTGGGGCGCTCTTTGAAGTACTTTTATGTTGGTTGGATAAATCTGAGATTGTGTGATGCATATCATATAATCATGCCCACGGATACTTGAGGTGACAATGGAGTATCTAGGTGACATTAGGGTTTTGGTTGATTTGTATCTTAAGGTGTTATTCTAGTAAAAACTCCAGGGTTGTTTGTGACACTTATAGGAATAGCCCAACGGATTGATTTGAAAGAATAACTTTGAGGTGGTTTCGTACCCTACCATAATATCTACGTTTGTTCTCCGCTATTAGTGGCTTTGGAGTGACTCTTTGTCGCATGTTGAGGGCTTGTCATATGTTCTATCTATGTTATTATTGTTGAGAGAACTTGCACTAGTGAAAGTATGAACCCTAGGCCTTATTTCCTATCATTGCAATACCGTTTACGCTCACTTTATCATTAGTTATCTTGCTATTTTTATATTTTCATATTACAAATACCTTTATCTACCATCCATATACCACTTGTATCACCATCTCTTCGCCGAACTAGTGCACCTATACAATTTACATTGTATTGGGTGTGTTGGGGACACAAGAGACTCTTTGTTATTTGGTTGTAGGGTTGCTTGAGAGAGACCATCTTCATCCTACGCCTCCTACGGATTGATAAACCTTAGGTCATCCACTTGAGGGAAATTTGCTACTGTCCTACAAACCTTTGCACTTGGAGGCCCAACAACGTCTACAAGAAGAAGGTTGTGTAGTAGACATCAAAGACCAAGGCATAGGAGCCCGGACTTGGCATCACCTCTGGGTGGTCAGCCCTGGTCTAGCTAATGGGCTTTTCGGACTAGTGCATGAACTTTGGCGTCTCTGATGCCACCGCATTCACCTCTTGTCGCTGCAGCCGCCTGCTGCGTCGATCATCAGCTATGCTGGTAAACACCATGTAGGCTCCATGTTCTTTAGGGTATTCGTCTTGTACTGCACCGACTGGCCTGACAGCCGGCTGCTGGGGCGGAGGCGGCTGCCCAGCAGGCGGTGGTGGCTGGATGCCGTCTCCCTTGGCGATCCTGGTGAGTCAGTGGCACTTCCGGGTGGTGTGGTTCGACGGCTTCGTGCCGCTATGGAACTTGCAAGGTCCATCCAGGGTCTGTTCGTAGGAGAAGGCCGGCAACCAGTTTGGCTTGCCGCCTTTCTGTCGCTTGGGCGGAGGCTGCTCATCTGGATGCTGGGCTTCAACGGTCGCGACCTGCCGGCTGCTGGAAGCCGGCTGCGGGGCCTTGCGCTTGTGGTCGCCCTGCTATTGTCGCCGGTTGGCGTGTCCCGCCGGAGTTCTTGGAGCTTGAGGGGCCACTTTGCCAGTTGTGCTGATTTGAATCTCCGCCTTCATGGAGGAGTCGGCCGTGGCGTACTTGTCCACTATGATCAGCAGCTCGTCGAGGGTTTCTGGCTCGTCGCAGAGGAGCTTGTGCTTGGGAGGGTGCCTTCTCTGCACCCGGCTGTGAAGTACTCGATGGCCTGCACCTCGTGCATGCCCTCACAGGAGTTCCGAAGCTCGACCCAACGCGTGAGGTAATCGCGAGTCGACTCGTCGGGGCCTTGCACGCACAAGGAGAGCTGACGAGGCTTGGGAGGACGCTTGTACGTGCTGGTGAAGTTGCAGACGAACGCTTCGGTGAAGTCGACCCAGCTGTTGATGCTGCGGGGCTTCAGGCTGTTCAGCCATGTCCGGGCCGTGCCCTGGAGCATGAGCGGAACGTACTTTACGGCGACACGCTTGTTGCCGTTTGCTATGCTAACAGCCGTGGAGTAGTCGACTAGCCAGTCTTCCAGCTTCACGGAGCCGGTATACTTGGGCGTGTCTCTTGGGAGCGTGAATCCTCTAGGAAAGGGCTTGTCTCGAATGCGGGGCCCGAAACAAGGCGGACCCAACTCGTCTTCTTCTTCCAGCGCCAGGGATCAGTGAAGCCGGTCGATCCGGTGGCGGGCGTCATTCTCTCCAACTCCCTCTCGGCGGCCAAGGCGGTCGCCGAGAGTCGGATGGTCAACAGGCGGCGGGGAGACTCACCTCTCCTTGCGAGGAGGGGGAGGCGGACAGTCGTCCCATCGTTCCACTGCTCTCGGGCGGCCGTCTCGGTCGCGCTCTATGGTAATGCGAGTCTGACTGTGGCTGACGGCCGGATCCTTGTCTCTTCTTCCTCGGGCGCCGCCAGTCGGCTTCCGAGACGTCGCGCCTTGATCTCGGCGAAGGTCATCGTTTTGCCGCTGCGGCGCCTCCGTGCGGCAGCCGGCCTCGTTCTACGCGGCAGCCGCGTCGAGGAGCCGCTGGACTCGCTCCGTCATCAGGCGGCGTTCTTCACCCTAGAAATTGTCCAGCTCGTCTGACGCTGCCTGGGCGGCTCGGATGTTCTCCGCTGGTGTAGCGTACACAGGGCGGCTTGCCCCAAACAAGTTGGCGATGGCTACGCCGCGCTGCTGGACCGTGCCAAGGCGGCTGGGCCCCGCCGGGGCCGGCGAGCCGCCTATGGCGCGATCCATCTCCCGCTGGTAGGCTTCTGACAAGCGTCTCATGCTGGCCAGCTTCTTCGCGCCTTCAACAAGCTGAAGGCGGCGCGCCTCCAACGTCTCCACGTCAGCGTCTTCCGGAATGGGCGCAGTTAGGTCTTGTAGCGCCGCGCCGAGTGAGGCGTGCGCTCCTCCGCCGGGGAGCTCGCCATGACTGACGACAAGCACCTCGGTGACGGTGCTTCTGTCGCTCTCCGCGCGAGGGAGAGGTTCATCGTAGACCACCACATTAGTGGGGAACGCGTCGAGCGACGCGGTGTCGGAGTCGACCAGCATCGGGTCGGTGGAGCCCACAGACTCCAAGTCTACGGCAGGCTCGCCGGAAACGTGGAGTTGATCGAGGAGGCCCGCGAGGAGGTTCTCGGAGCCGCCCGTGCCTGCGTTGGATGCAGGCTCGTTAGAGAGGCGGACCTCGCCGACAAGTTCGGCCAGGCAGCTGGCTGCGTAGGCGATCTCAACGCCGCGCAGCGCATCGACGCAAACTCCGTCCGGCGTGCCTGGCTGGCTGCGCTCGCCAGGGAGGAAAAGGGTTCCCGTCCAGAACAGGTCTCCGGACGGCGGTGCACCATGCCCCACGGTGGGCGCCAAATGTTGGAGGTTAGGTGCGACATATGCCAAAGGATGGCTTATCATGGTGGGGGCGAGTAGAATGTCGCCGGTGCCTGGAAACGGGACGAGGCAAAGACATGCACGCCAGCGAATCTTACCCAGCTTCAGGGCTCTCCGGGGAGATAATACCCCTACTGCTA
The DNA here is from genome assembly GCA_034509565.1 of Triticum monococcum. Taxonomy (NCBI): domain Eukaryota; kingdom Viridiplantae; phylum Streptophyta; class Magnoliopsida; order Poales; family Poaceae; genus Triticum; species Triticum monococcum. The sequence goes on along the minus strand of CM067843.1, from coordinate 742,201,524 downwards.
CTCTGCGGGGTCTCTGCATGATCACTATGGCAAAGTGTCTACACGGTTGCTCCTTGAGCTGTTTCCTGGAGGTAGGAGAGGGCGAGGCTGGCTCTCTCCCTCCTATATGATCTGGTCTAGAGCTAATGGGTTCCAACCCTTTGCATGGGTGCCCTGGGGGGTTTATATAGGCCTACCCCCAGGGGTACAATGGTAATCTAGCTGGACGCGGGCCCAGCCGTCAGCGCCTCTGACCTCCGTCTTCCCTACCGACCGCTGGGGCCCGCCGACTGGCCTGGTACGGAGCCGATAGGCCGTGTCCGCCGCGAGCGGGTCTTGCTGGCTGCTGATTACTGTAGTCTTGCTTCTAATGACGCGGGCTTGATCATGAGGTCGTGGCAACAGCCCCGCCGCCTGGCGGGCGACCACTATTGCCACTCTCCATCACATCTTGATTAATGGCGCGTGGGCCCCGAGGGAGGGCTCGGCCGACTCCCAGGGGCCGACTCCCGACGGGCCTGACTGGTGGTCCTCTTGCCGTCTCCTGGGGTCTCACTGACTGGTGGGACCCGCTGCCTCTGGGCCGTACAGACAAGCCATCGTGGGTGGAGGATTCGGTCCTGCGGTGCTGATGTCAGGGCCGGCATGGCAACAGTGCCACGCCGCACGGAGATCTTCCGGGGTACGGCGTGCTGTGGCCATGCCTGCCCTTGGTAAGGGGCAGGAGCGGGCTTCATTGTTGCCACTCCCCTGCCCCGTCCCACTTGATGAGGTCGTGGGGGGTGTTGGAGTCGCAGGCCGACTCCCCAAAGTCGGCTTCTCTAGAAGTCGCCAATCAGGAGTCGGCTTTCCCAGAAGTCGTCCCTGGGACTCGGCCGTGAGTGGTCAGTCGGCCATCTTGCCGTTAACTTCTTGAAGGCGGCTCTTTGTCCTGGGGTCTTGAGGGGCGCAGCCTGCCCCGATGTCTTGAAAGGTTCCGGGGCTCGGGTTGGCCTACCCGTGGCCCATTACTCCGACAGTGTCCCTGCTGGAAAGCTGCTGGCCTTCATCATTTTGAATAGAGGAATTGAGGCAAACCTAGCCAAAATCCGAGCTTTGTCACAATTGGGTAAGCCAACAGAACTTAAATAAGTTCAAAAGCTCACGGGTTGCGTAGCAGCTCTAAGCCACTTTATCCCCAGATTGGGAGAAAAGGCACTGCCACTCTATCGCCTTCTACGGCGAACCAACCACTTCGAGTGGACGGACGTGGCAACAGCCGGACTGGAGGAAATAAAAGCCCTTCTTGTGAGCAATCCAATCCTGGCCGCACCAAACACCGACGAACCGATGTTATTATACATATCCGCAACACATCAGGTGGTGAGCCCCGTACTCGTCGTCGAACAAGAACAAGACGGGCATAAATTCCCGCTTCAGAAGCCAGTATACTACGTATCTACTGTCCTTACACCACGCAAATCCTGGTACCCTCATTATCAAAAGATAGCATACGCGGTCTTCATGGCATCCCGAAAGCTCCGTCACTACTTTCAGGAGTGTTCAATCACGATGGCCTCCGAAGTACCACTCAAGGACATTATAAACAACCGCGATGCTACGGGCCGGATTGCCAAATGGGCCATCGAGCTCCTCCCATTTGACATTACATATAAACCACGTCGAGCTATCAAATCCCAGGTAGTGGCCGACTTCATCGCCGAATGGATAGAGGCCGAACTCCCTAAAGAGTACCGCACATACTCCAATTGGGTCATGTATTTCGATGGCTCCAAAATGCTGGTAGGGTTAGGAGCGGGCGTCGTTTTAACGTCCCCTACTGGAGACATCGTTCAGTACGTCCTCCAAATACTGTACACATACTCCAATAACGCAGCCGAATACGAGGCCTTATTACGTGGTCTCCGGATGGCTGTCTCGATGGGCATACAACGCCTAGAGGTGCGCGGGGACTCAAACCTAGCAATATCTCAAATAAATGGAGACTTCGATGCAAAAGATCCAAAGATGGCAGCGTATCGTAACGCAGTCATAAAAATGTCGGCCCGGTTCGAGGGGCTCGAGTTCCATCATGTGGCTCGAGAAAGTAATCAAGCGGCGGATGTTCTTGCTCGTATTGGTGCTAAGCATGACCCCATCCCACCTAATATCTTTCTGGAAAGGCTTTTTAAGCCATCCATGGTGTGGCAGGGGGAAAACGGCAATACTAGTCCTGATGCAAACATAACCCCAGATTCCGGAAACACCGACGCCGTTGGGGGCTCAGCCACCGAAATAACACCGTCGGCACATCTCATCATGGCAGTCATTGCCCGATGTACCGAACCCTTCCTGGCCTACCTTAACAGGAAGGAACTTCCCGAGGACCAGAATGAGGCCCGCTGCATTGTCCGGCGCTCAAAAGCCTACAAGGTTCATGATGGAGAGCTCTATAAGAAAAGCGCTACCGAAGTCCTTCAACGATGTATATCCGCGGAAGAGGGGCGGCAACTCTTGGCTGAAATTCATGCCGGACTCAGCGGTCATCACGCTGCAGCTCGGGCCCTTGTTAGCAAGGCCTTCCGTACAGGGTTTTATTGGCCGACGTCCCGAGCAGATGCATAGGACCTTGTCCAACATTGCGTCGGATGCCAACTCTTTGCCAACCAAAGCCACATGACGCCCACTTCCTTACAAACAATCCCCATCACTTGGCCTTTTGCGGTCTGGGGACTCGATATGGTCGGACCCCTTAAGGGGGGAAGTCATAAGAGAAAGTATCTGCTGGTCAGGGTGGATAAATTCACTAAGTGTCTAGAGGCCAAACTAGTCAAAAGGGCCGAAGCGGGTGAAGGAAATATGCCCTAGAGGCAATAATAAAGTTATTATTTATTTCCTTATATCATGATAAATGTTTATTATTATGCTAGAATTGTATTAACCGGAAACATAATACATGTGTGAATACATAGACCAACAGAGTGTCACTAGTATGCCTCTACTTGACTAGCTCGTTAATCAAAGATGGTTATGTTTCCTAACCATGAACAAAGAGTTGTTATTTGATTAACGAGGTCACATCATTAGTAGAATGATCTGATTGACATGACCCATTCCATTAGCTTAGCACCCGATCGTTTAGTATGTTGCTATTGCTTTCTTCATGACTTATACATGTTCCTATAACTATGAGATTATGCAACTCCCGTTTACCGGAGGAACACTTTGGGTACTACCAAACGTCACAACGTAACTGGGTGATTATAAAGGAGTACTACAGGTGTCTCCAATGGTAGATGTTGGGTTGGCGTATTTCGAGATTAGGGTTTGTCACTCCGATTGTCGGAGAGGTATCTCTGGGCCCTCTCGGTAGTACACATCACATAAGCCTTGCAAGCATAATAACTAAAGATGTTAGTTATGAGATGATGTATTACGGAACGAGTAAAGAGACTTGCCAGTAACGAGATTGAACTAGGTATTGGATACCGACGATCGAATCTCGGGCAAGTAACATACCGATGACAAAGGGAACAACGTATGTTGTTATGCGGTCTGACCGATAAAGATCTTCGTAGAATATGTAGGAGCCAATATGGGCATCCAGGTCCCGCTAGTGGTTATTGACCGGAGACGTGTCTCAGTCATGTCTACATTGTTCTCGAACCGTAGGGTCCGCACGCTTAACGTTACGATGACAGTTATTATGAGTTTATGCATTTTGATGTACCGAAGGTTGTTCGGAGTCCCGGATGAGATCACGGACATGACAAGGAGTCTCGAAATGGTCGAGACGTAAAGATTGATATATTGGAAGCCTATGTTTGGACACCGGAAGTGTTCCGGGTGAAATCGGGATTTTACCGGATTACCAGGAGGGTTACCGGAACCCCCCGGGAGCCAAATGGGCCTACATGGGCCATTGTGGAAAGGTGAAAGGGGCTGCCAAGGAGGGCTGCGCACCTCCCCCCTCCCCTAGTCCTATTAGGACTAGGAGAGGTGGCCGGCCACCTCTCTCTCTTTCCCTCTCCCTTTTTCCCAAGAAGTCCTAGTTGGAATAGGATTGGAGGGGGGAGTCCTACTCCCGGTGGGAGTAGGACTCCTCCTGCGCCTCCCCCTCTTTGGCCGGCCAGCCCCCCTCCCTCCAACCTTTATATACGGGGGCAGGGGACACCCCAAGACGCACAAGTTGATCCTTGAGATCGTTCCTTAGCCGTGTGCGGTGCCCCCTGCCACCAAATTCCACCTCGATCATACCGTTACAGTGCTTAGGCGAAGCCCTGCGTCGGTAGTACATCAAGATCATCACCACGCCGTCGTGCTGACGGAACTCTTCCTCGACGCTTTGCTGGATCGGAGCCCGAGGAACGTCATCGAGCTGAACGTGTGCTAAGAACTCGGAGGTGCCGGAGTAACGGTGCTTGGATCGGTCGGATCGGGAAGAAGACGTACGACTACTTCCTCTACGTTGTGTGATCGCTTCCGCAGTCGGTCTGCGTTGGTACGTAGACAACACTCTCCCCTCTCGTTGCTGTGCATCACCATGATCTTGCGTGTGCGTAGGAAAATTTTCGAAATTACTGCGTTCCCCAACAGTGGCATCCGAGCCTAGGTTTTATGGTTTGATGTTATTTGCACGAGTAGAACACAAGTGAGTTGTGGGCGATACAAGTCATACTGCCTACCAGCATGTCATACTTTGGTTCGGCGGTATTGTTGGGTGAGACGATCCGGACCAACATTACGCGTACTCTTACGCGAGACCGGTTCCCTCGACGTGCTTTGCACATAGATGGCTTGCGGAAGACTGTCCCTCCAACTTTAGTTGAACCAAGTGTGACTACGCCCGGTCCTTGAGAAGGTTAAAACGGAGTCTATTTGACGAACTATCGTTGTGGTTTTGATGCGTAGGTGAGATGAGTTCTTACTTAAGCCCGTAGCAGCCACGTAAAACTTGCAACAACAAAGTAGAGGACGTCTAACTTGTTTTTGCAGGGTATGTTGTGATGTGATATGGTCAAGGCATGATGCTGATTTTATTGTATGAGATGATCATGTTTTGTAACCGAGTTATCGGCAACTGGCAGGAGCCATATGGTTGTCGCTTTATTGTATGCAATGCAATCGCGATGTAATGCTTTACTTTATTACTAAACGGTAGTGATAGTCGTGGAAGCATAAGATTGGCGAGACGACAACGATGCTACGATGGAGATCAAGGTGTCGCGCCGGTGACGATGGTGATCATGACGGTGCTTCGGAGATGGAGATCACAAAGCACAAGATGATGATGGCCATATCATATCACTTATATTGATTGCATGTGATGTTTATCCTTTTATGCATCTTATCTTGCTTTGATTGACGGTAGCATTATAAGATGATCTCTCACTAAATTATCAAGAAGTGTTCTCCCTGAGTATGCACCGTTGCAAAAGTTCTTCGTGCTGAGACACCACGTGATGATCGGGTGTGATAGGCTCTACGTTCAAATACAACGGGTGCAAAACAGTTGCACACGCGGAAGACTCAGGTTATACTTGACGAGCCAAGCATATATAGATATGGCCTCGGAACACGGAGACCGAAAGGTCGAGCGTGAATCATATAGTAGATATGATCAACATATTGATGTTCACCATTGAAAACTACTCCATCTCACGTGATGATCGGTTATGGTTTAGTTGATTTGGATCACGTGATCACTTAGATGATTAGAGGGATGTCTATCTAAGTGGGAGTTCTTAAGTAATATGATTAAATTGAACTTAAATTTATCATGAACTTAGTCCTGGTAGTATTTTGCAAATTGTGTTATAGATCAATAGCTCGCGTTGTTGCATCTCTGTGTTTATTTTGATATGTTCCTAGAGAAAATTATGTTGAAAGATGTTAGTAGCAATGATGCGGATTGGATCCGTGATCTGAGGTTTATCCTCATTGCTGCACAAAAGAATTATGTCCTTGATGCACCGCTAGGTGACAGACCTATTGCAGGAGCAGATGCAGACGTTATGAACGTTTGGCTGGCTCAATATGATGACTACTTGATAGATTACTGCACCATGCTTAATGGCTTAGAATCGGGACTTCAAAGACGTTTTGAACGTCATGGACCATATGAGATGTTCCAGGAGTTGAAGCTAATATTTCAAGCAAATACCCGAGTTGAGAGATATGAAGTCTCCAACAAGTTCTATAGCTAAAAGATGGAGGAGAATCGCTCAACTAGTGAGCAAGTGCTCAGATTGTCTGGGTACTACAATCGCTTGAATCAAGTGGGAGTTAATCTTCCAGATAAGATAGTGATTGACAGAATTCTCTAGTCACCATCACCAAGTTAGCAGAACTTCGTGATGAACTATAATATGCAAGGGATAACGGAAACAACTCCCAAGCTCTTCGTGATGCTGAAATCAACGAAGGTAGAAATCAAGAAAAACATCAAGTGTTGATGGTTGACAAGACCACTAGTTTCAAGAAAAGGGCAGAGGGCAGAAGGGGAACTTCAAGAAGAACGGCAAGCAAGTTGCTGCTCAAGTGAAGAAGCCCAAGTCTGATCCTAAGCCTGAGACTAAGTGCTTCTACTGCAAAGGGACTGGTCACTGGAAGCGGAACTACCCCAAGTGATTGGCGGATAAGAAGGATGGCAAAGTGAACATAAGTATATTTGATATACATGTTATTGATGTGTACTTTACTAGTGTTTATAGCAATCCCTTAGTATTTGATGCTAGTTCAGTTGCTAAGGTAGTAACTCGAAACGGGAGTTGCAGAATAAACAAAGACTAGTTAAGGGTGAAGTGACGATGTGTGTTGGAAGTGGTTCCAAGATTGATATGATCATCATCGCACACTCCCTATAATTTCGGGATTAGTGTTAAACCTAAATAAGTGTTATTTGGTGTTTGCGTTGAACATGAATATGATTTGATCATGTTTATTGTAATACGGTTATTCATTTAAGTAAGAGAATAAATTGTTGTTCTGTTTACATGAATAAAACCTAGTATGGTTACACACCCAATGAAAATAGTTCATTGGATCTCGATCTTAATAATACACATATTCATAATATTGAAACCAAAATATGCAAAGTTAATAATGATAGTGCAACTTATTTGTGGCACTGCTGTTTAGGTCATATCGGTGTAAAGTGCATGAAGAAACTCCATACTGATGGGCTTTTGGAACCACTTGATTATGAATCACTTGGTACTTGCGAACCGTGCCTCATAGGCAAGATGACCAAAACACCGTTCTCCGGTACTATGGAGAGAGCAACAGATTTATTGGAAATCATACATACCGATGTATGTGGTCCGATGAATATTGAGGCTCGTGGCGGATATCGTTATTTTCTCACCTTCACAGATGATTTAAGCAGATATGGGTATATCTACTTGATGAAACATAAGTCTGAAACATTTGAAAAGTTCAAAGAATTTCAGAGTGAAGTGAAAAACATCGTGACAAGAAAATAAAGTTTCTACGATCTGATCGCGGAGACAAATATTTGAGTTACGAGTTTGGTCTTCAGTTAAAACAATGTGAAATAGTTTCACTACTCACGCCACCTGGAACACCACATCATAATGGTGTGTCCGAACGTCATAACCGTACTTTATTGGATATAGTGCAATCTATGATGTCTCTTACCGATTTACCACTATTGTTTTTGGGTCATGCATTAGAGACAGCTGCATTCACGTTAAAAAAAAGGGGCACCATCTATATCCGTCGAGACGACGCCTTATGAACTATGGTTTGGCGAGAAACCAAAGTTGTCGTTTCTTAAAGTTTGGGGTTGCGATGCTTATATGAAAAAGTTTCATCCTAATAAGCTCAAAACTCAAATCGGAGAAGTGCATATTCATAGGATATCCAAAGGAAACTGTTGGATACACCTTCTATCACAGATCCGAAGGCAAGACTTATGTTGCTAAATTCGGAAACTTTCTGGAGAAGGAGTTTCTCTCGAAAGAAGTGAGTGGGAGGAAAGTAGAACTTGACGAGGTAACTGTACCTACTCCGTTATTGGGAAATAGTACATCACAGAAAACTGTTTCTGTGAGACCTACACCAATAAGAGAGGAAGTTAATGATGATGATCATGAAACTTTAGATCAAGATACTACTGTACCTCGTAGATCAACCAGAGTAAGATCCGCACCAGAGTGGTACGGTAATCCTGTTCTGGAAGTCATGCTACTAGATCATGATGAACCTACGAACTATGAAGAAGCGATGGTGAGCCCAGATTCCGCAAAGTGGCTTGAAGCCATGAAATCTGAGATATGATCCATGTATGAGAACAAAGTATGGACTTTGGTTGACTTGCCCGATGATCGGCAAGCCATAGAAAATAAATGGATCTTCAAGAGGAAGACGGATGCTGATAGTAGTGTTACTATCTACAAAGCTAGAATTGTCGCAAAAGGTTTTCGACAAGTTCAAGGTGTTGACTACGATGAGATTTTCTCACTCGTATCTATGCTTAAAGTCTGTCCGAATCATGTTAGCAATTGCCGCATTTTATGAAATCTGGCAAATGGATAAACAAAACTGCATTCCTTAATGGATTTATTAAAGAAGAGTTGTATATGATGCAACAGAAGGTTTTGTCAATCCGAAAGGTGCTAACAAAATGTGCAAGCACCAGCGATCCATCTGTGGACTGGTGCAAGCATCTCGGAGTTGGAATATACGCTTTGATAAGTTGATCAAAGCATATAGTTTTATACAGACTTGCGGTGAAGCCTGTATTTACAAGAAAGTGAGTGGGAGCACTACAGCATTTCTGATAAGTATATGTGAATGACATATTGTTGATTTGAAATAATGTAGAATTATTCTGTAAAGCATAAAGGAGTGTTTGAAAGGAGTTTTTCAAAGAAAGACTTCGGTAAAGCTGCTTACATATTGAGCTTCAAGATCTATAGAGATAGATCAAGACGCTTGATAAGTTTTTCAATAAGTACATACCTTGGCAAGATTTTGAAGTAGTTCAAAATGGAACAGTCAAAGAAAAAGTTTCTTGCCTGTGTTACAAGGTGTGAAGTTGAGTAAAGACTCAAAGCCCGACCACGGTAGAAGATAGAAAGAGAATGAAAGTCATTCCCTATGCCTCATTCATAGGTTCTATAAAGTATGCCATCCTGTGTACCAGATCTATTGTATACCCTGCACTGATTTGGCAAGGGAGTACAATAGTGATCTAGGAGTAGATCACTTGACAGGGGTTATCCTTAGTGAAATAAGGAAATGTTTCTCGATTATGGACGTGACAAAAAGGTTCGTCGTAAAGGGTTACGTCGATGCAAGTTTTTGACACTGATCCAGATGATTCTAAGTCTCAAATCTGGATACATATTGAAAGTGGGAGCAATTAGCTAGAGTAGCTCCGTGTAGAGCATTGTAGACATAGAACTTGCAAAATACTTACGGATCTGAATGTGACAGACCCGTTGACTAAAATTATCTCACAAGCAAAACATGATCACACCTTAGTACTCTTTGGGTGTTAATCACATAGATATGTGAACTAGATTACTGACTCTAGTAAACCCTTTGATTGTTGGTCACATGACGATGTGAACTATGGGTGTTAATCACATGGTGATGTGAACCATTGCTGCTAAATCACATGGCGATGTGAACTAGATTATTGACTCTAGTGCAAGTGGGAGACTGAAGGAAATATGCCCTAGAGGCAATAATAAAGTTATTATTTATTTCCTTATATCATGATAAATGTTTATTATTCATGCTAGAATTGTATTAACCGGAAACATAATACATGTGTGAATACATAGACCAACAGAGTGTCACTAGTATGCCTCTACTTGACTAGCTCGTTAATCAAAGATGGTTATGTTTCCTAACCATGAACAAAGAGTTGTTATTTGATTAACGAGGTCACATCATTAGTAGAATGATCTGATTGACATGACCCATTCCATTAGCTTAGCACCCGATCGTTTAGTATGTTGCTATTGCTTTCTTCATGACTTATACATGTTCCTATAACTATGAGATTATGCAACTCCCGTTTACCGGAGGAACACTTTGGGTACTACCAAACGTCACAACGTAACTGGGTGATTATAAAGGAGTACTACAGGTGTCTCCAATGGTAGATGTTGGGTTGGCGTATTTCGAGATTAGGGTTTGTCACTCCGATTGTCGGAGAGGTATCTCTGGGCCCTCTCGGTAGTACACATCACATAAGCCTTGCAAGCATAATAACTAAAGATGTTAGTTATGAGATGATGTATTACGGAACGAGTAAAGAGACTTGCCAATAACGAGATTGAACTAGGTATTGGATACCGACGATCGAATCTCGGGCAAGTAACATACCGATGACAAAGGGAACAACGTATGTTGTTATGCGGTCTGACCGATAAAGATCTTCGTAGAATATGTAGGAGCCAATATGGGCATCCAGGTCCCGCTATTGGTTATTGACCGGAGACGTGTCTCAGTCATGTCTACATTGTTCTCGAACCGTAGGGTCCGCACGCTTAACGTTACGATGACAGTTATTATGAGTTTATGCATTTTGATGTACCGAAGGTTGTTCGGAGTCCCGGATGAGATCACGGACATGACGAGGAGTCTCGAAATGGTCGAGACGTAAAGATTGATATATTGGAAGCCTATGTTCTGACACCAGAAGTGTTCCGGGTGAAATCGGGATTTTACCGGATTACCAGGAGGGTTACCGGAACCCCCCGGGAGCCAAATGGGCCTACATGGGCCATTGTGGAAAGGTGAAAGGGGCTGCCAAGGAGGGCTGCGCACCTCCCCCCTCCCCTAGTCCTATTAGGACTAGGAGAGGTGGCCGGCAACCTCTCTCTCTCTTTCCCTCTCCCTTTTTCCCAAGAAGTCCTAGTTGGAATAGGATTGGAGGGGGGAGTCCTACTCCCGGTGGGAGTAGGACTCCTCCTGCGCCTCCCCCTCTTTGGCCGGCCAGCCCCCCTCCCTCCAACCTTTATATACGGGGGCAGGGGACACCCCAAGACGCACAAGTTGATCCTTGAGATCGTTCCTTAGCCGTGTGCGGTGCCCCCTGCCACCAAATTCCACCTCGATCATACCGTTACAGTGCTTAGGCGAAGCCCTGCGTCGGTAGTACATCAAGATCGTCACCACGCCGTCGTGCTGACGGAACTCTTCCTCGACGCTTTGCTGGATCGGAGCCCGAGGAACGTCATCGAGCTGAACGTGTGCTAAGAACTCGGAGGTGCCGGAGTAACGGTGCTTGGATCGGTCGGATCGGGAAGAAGACGTACGACTACTTCCTCTACGTTGTGTGATCGCTTCCGCAGTCGGTCTGCGTTGGTACGTAGACAACACGCTCCCCTCTCGTTGCTGTGCATCACCATGATCTTGCGTGTGCGTAGGAAAATTTTCGAAATTACTGCGTTCCCCAACAGCGGGGCCAGTAATAGATTTCATATCCGGCGTGGTACACCGTTACGGTGTCCCGCACAGTATAATCACCGATAATGGCTCCAACTTTACAGTCGATGAGGTGAAAACTTGGTGCACTAATCTAGGCATTAAGCTCTATTACGCCTCTATCTATCACCCACAAACAAAAGGTCAAGTTGAACGGGCTAATGGTCTTATTATGAGTGGCATCAAACCCAGACTAGTGCGGTCTTTGAAGGAATCAGACAAGCACTGGGTGGAGGAACTTGACTCCGTACTCTGGGGGCTGCGGACCACGCCCAACCACACTACCGGATATACACCCTTCTTCATGGTGTATGGGGCGGAAGCAGTGTTACCCTGCAATATTATTCATGACTCACCTCGTGTGCGTATGTACGAAGATAGAGAGGCTGACCTAGATCGGCAGGATAGCTTAGATACCTTGGAGGAGGAGCGCGATGTCGCAAAAGCCCATTCCACGTATTATCAACAGCAGGATCGCAGGTACCAAAGCAAAGAAGTGCGGGCCAAGACTTATAATGTTGGCGAACTCGTTCTACGCTCGCCGGAGAAGAAAAAGGACAAACTCAAGCCCAAGTGGGAGGGTCCCTTCATCATTGAGGAAGTTCTCACCGAAGGAGCGTACTGCCTACGTGATGCGTCAGACAATCACCTGGAGCGGAACCCCTGGAAGGCGGCCAGACTATGGTGATTTTATGCCTAGCGCCAAACTCTGTGTTCGTTTCCTCCCTCCTGTTAGTACAGTTATTTTTCTTCCCTCTCTTTTTGTTTTTTACCTTTTTTCTTTAGCCTTACGGCTTTAGTATGGCTAGACCATCCCTACCTGATGCGTACATCTCTAAATATGTACGTTGATTATATCTGGGGGCTTCTCGTATAGAAGCTTGCGACTATTCTTCGAGCACCAAGCTCAGCACATATGCGTTTTTCCATATGTACCTTTTCTTCACCATTATATGCATCCATATGACTTAAGTTTTGGCCAAGCTGGGTTGCCTGGCTCCTGTGCTTATGCCCTACGTTCCCGTTAGTTCGGCTAGGGCATAAAGGGAGCACCTCTACGATTGTTACTGCCGGGTCATCCGGATGTGTACCTCAGACTGGGTGAAGCCGAAAGCTAGTGTTCTTAAGGGAATATTCGGTCGGAGAATTAAAGGTGTTTCCGCATTCACTCCATTGTGAACCCCAGATGTTATTTACTCTAAGAGTTTTTCAATCACAGTTCAGACATGCACATTAAATGCATGCACACCCAGGGAAAGGAACCCTTAACGAAACTATTCTCTCTGGAAGATGTTTCTTACATAATGTAATATAACATAACTATCCGGATACACATTGTCTGTTCGAGCAATTATGACCCCTACGCCTGGTTTCCACGCATACCCCGGTATACTCTGCCGCTAGGGTATTCGGAAACACTCCGCACCTTCGAGTCCAGAGGTTGAAGCGAAAAGGTCGGCGATGACAATTGTCTTTATTATCCAGCTAGAAGGAAGGTACATAGTCACTCACGACTCAAACACTTCCTCCTCTATACCGTCTAAAAGGCGGTCTAATTTACAATCCCGTTGGGAATATTTGGCGGCCACCTCTACTTGGTCATATACTAAATTAACGTGAATTTCTTGCCCATTCGGCTCTAGCAGTTCGACACAATCCATGTGATTAGGATCCATCTTGGTATATCGCGTCTTCACCATGGCCCAGGCCTCTCGCGCACCCTCTCAGTGGACCGATATCTTCCACAGTCGGATACGCCGCCGCGCTCCCTTGAACAACTCTACTAGCTTTTCCATACTTCCTGGAGGGGAGTTGGATGGACATAATGCCTTGGCTACACTCCGCATCGCCTGCCGAGCTTGCTCGTGCAACTGCGATAGCCCTTGCAGAAGATCACTTGATGATCCGGACACCTCCTCTTCGGGGCGGTTCGTCAATATACCTACAATTACAGCTATATCAGCTACTATTACCTCCAAACTGTTATAAGATAAAAGCGGCCATGTACTGAATATGCCGCCTAGTAACTTCTTGTTCTCCTTCATAGAGTCTGCTAGTTGAGCTCGCACATCTTTCAACTCTTCGCCCAGTTTGGTGTTCGAATCCTGGAGTTTCTTTTTCTCTTGAACGACTTTTGTCAATACACCCTCGCCCGCTCCTAGTAGCTTTTTGGCTCCGTGTTCTTCGCTTCGAGTGGCGTCCAGCTGCTCTTGTAATTGGTCTAACAACCCAACACAAAGTTAAGCACCCAAATTCACACTATCAGTGTATTATTATGAATTCTCGATAGAGGGAAATATTACCAGGAGATGCCTTGTACTTCTCCAGTTCGGCATTGGCAGCAAGCAGCCGGCGCTGACACTTTTCTAGTTCCTGAGCTAACAGCGTGTTCTTCTTCATAAGCACCTGGTTGTACATTGATCCTTAAATTAGTTGTTTCAACTCCTTTAAGTCTCGGGGGCTACTGGCATATGGTTATCATAGTCAGACAAAACAAATTTACCTACACATCTTTCAAATGCTGCCTTGTGGCCCTGTTAAGCCCATCTCGAGCAGCTCGGATGTATGCATCGGCCGAGCTAAAGGCGTTAAACGACTCTTCTGAAAAACCAGGGTCTTGTAAAATGGCCCGGCGGCGCCGATGATTCATGGCACTCTCCACTTTCGAGTCGGTGACGGATACATCATCTGAGTCCTCGGCTGGAGGACAGTATGGCGTCGCCCCCGCATCAGCCCCCGTCTTCATGTCAGGATTTGAGTCCTGGCTGCGGGAAGTACGGTCGCTCGAACCTCCGAATATAGTCCGACGCACCTTTTTCCTAACACATGGAAAATGGGAGGGTCATGGTTGGACGTGACTGCCCAGGTGCACATTGGCAAATTCATACCTCTTCGATGAAGGACCGTCCGTGTCTCCGTTTGCTTTCCTCTTGGGAGGCTCGCCAGATGTGGAGGACGCTCTCTTAGGAGATACCCCTGGGGCGGTACGATGCGCCGAACCCTTCCCCTTTTGAGCACATGATGGTTCGGTGGGTGAGAAGGAAGGAGAAGTCTCTTTTGGATAAGGTGTCTTTGGATTACTTACGAGTGGAGCTGGAAGGAGGCCGGGATAATCGGCGATAATGGGTACATATGTACCGTCGTAGCTCATCTGATAGAATGTCCCCTCCTCAAGCTCCACGAATATGTACGGATCTTCTTCATATCCGGGGTCAAGATCCCGGTTGCGATTCTCCGGCTAAGCGGCAGGGTCATAGATCCCCTCGACAGCCTTTCACCATTCCTGTTAGGAACAGATAAGATGTTGCCTGTCAACGAATGATCTAGGGACAGGATAAAATAAGCGGGGCCGAACCTTACCCAGCTGGGAGGATTGTACATGGAAAGTCTGTCTCGATGTTGGAGACAGCTGAACTCCTCCTTCTCCCCTTTATACAGCTCGGCCAGAATCTTGGCTAGAGCAACGGGGGTCTTCGGGCCCTTTCCGCCATAACGTGAGGCATCGCCTTCTCCGTTATAATGCCACATGGGCAGTCCTCGGTATTGGAGTGGCTAGACCCCCCGCGTTATATAAATCGCCATCACCTCGACTATTGACAATCCGGACTGGGCAAGTGTTTTAATCTTGCCCAGTAGCTAGCTGATCTCCGCGCTATCCTCTTCCTTGAGGCTCCGAGGATGCCAGCTATGGCGCTTCTTCGGCGGAGCATTTGAAAACTTGGGGAGGCCTATGCGCACGGGGTCGGGGAGAGCGATGTCATCAATATAGAACCATTCGGAAGGCCACTCTTCGGGAGCTTTCTTTGGCGTGCCGAACAGGTATCCGGTCCCGGTGATGCGCCACACTTCGGCTCCTCCACTTCAAAAATGGATCCACCTTGATTGCGAGGGACGAGGTAGAACAGTCTTCTTCATAAATCAAAATGGGCCTCGCAACCCAGGAATAGTTTGCATAGGGCGACATAACCCACAATGTGGAGGATGGAGCCGGGGGTAAAATTGCACAGCTGGAGGCCATAGTACTCCAGCAGCCCTCGGACGAATGGGTGAATTGGAAACCCCACTCCCCTTAGAAGATAGGGGACGACGCACACCCGTTATCCCGCAGATGGATTGGGAAGATCCTTTGCCTGGGTCTTGCCGTTGAAGGAGGCCAACCCTGCTCGAATAGGGACCAGATCTGCTGGAGGGAGAAATCCCTGCATTTGCAGCTTCGCCAATTGACTATGGGACACAGAGCACTTCTCCCACTCGCCTCTCTCTAGGTTGGAACGGGAAGAGGAGCTGGGATTGTTGTCCATGTTGGAATGGTCTTGCCTGGCAGTCTCTGAGGATTTTCTCCGGTTGGTGCCGAAAGGATCTGAGATCCAATCTATTTAAATAGATGCTCTTCCTTGCAGGATTGGGGTGTTATTTGCAAAAAATACCCTGACTGTCCGCATTCGCTCGACATGTGGAAAATGAGGGCATTAAGCGCGCAGAAGCCGAGGGGAGACATCGAATATATGGCCGAATACACTACTTGGAATTCATTAAAGGAGGAACCCGCCTTGCAATACCGAAGACAATCTGGTTCGGGGGCTACTGAGGGAGTCCTGGACTAAGGGGTCCTCGGGCGTCCGACCTGTTATCTATGGGCCGGACTGATGGGCTGTGAAGATATGAAGACCGAAGACTGTACCCGTGTCCGGATGAGACTCTCCTTGACGTGGAAGGCAAGCTTGGCGAACAAATATGAAGATTCCCTCTTATGTAATGGACTTTATGTAACCCTAAATCCCCCCGGTGTCTATATAAACCGGAGGGTGTAGTCCGGAAAGGATATACTCAATACCTTAGTCATACAGGCTAGACTTCTAGGGTTTAGCCATTACGATCTTGTGGTAGATTAACTCTTGTAATACTCATATTCATCAATATCAATCAAGCAGGACGTAGGGTATTACCTCCATCAAGAGGGCTTGAACCTGGGTAAAACTTCGTGTCCCCCGTCTCCTGTTACCATCAACCTTAGACGCACAGTTCGGGACCCCCTACCCGAGATCCGCTTGTTTTGACACCGACACCCACAAACTAATCCACCCTGATGTATGTTAAAGTAGCCACCTTAAGTAAACCCTTAGTTCATAATAATACTCACAACTGTCATGAATCACTCAAACCAAACCACGTCTACGAGCATAGCATACAAAGTATAATAAGTGTAACGTAGTAACTCCCAAGGTTTGAATAAAAGGGCAATAGGTACTACCTCGACAACTACTTCCCAATACCCACAAGTTAAACAGATCCTACTCATGCAATGTTTGAGGATTGAGACTAATGCATAAAAACTGGGTAATAAGGGATATGATCAAAGTGTTACTTGCCTTGCTGTCGATCGGAAAACCCTAGTGACTCATAGTAGCACGCTTCACACTCCGGAAACTCTATCGTGAACAAACAATAGCATACATAAGCACTAAAGCATAAGATGCAAGGGTAAAGCTCAAATGAAAAGACCCAAACTGAATAGCTTCAATTTGCAAAAAGAATCAACCAAATCGAAGCAACGAAACTCAAACTACGATCAAAAGAAGTTCAAATTCAAATCTGCTTGCAACCAAATTTTAGTTTGTTAAAATCATATTCAAGTTGGTTATCTGCAAAGAGGGGAACAAGATGAAGATTTTGGCATTGGTTTCACTAGACTTGGACTAACGAGCAAAAAGTTGCGCAGGTTTGAAGATCAGGGACTAATCTGTGAGATAAGTACTCGTGGATAGGTCCCTGGCTGAAAAATGAAATAAAAACAAAAACTAACGAATGAACGTTCGCTACGACCCCAACGAACGAAAACGTTTGCTACCACAGATTAACGAACGAACGTCCGCAAATTAGAACCGAACGTAAAACCGAGAAAAACCCTAACCCTAAAAAAAATATAAACCGAGAGAAAACCGAAATATAAAACCGGATTGGTTTTTACCGGCTAACCGGAGAAAATCGATGGCAGCAACGACGGGATCCGACGCGGCTCCAGCGAGACGGGGCGATGCGGGGCTTCGGCGGAGGCGGTGGCTTGCGGCGATGGCGGCGGCTCGGCGAGGAGGCGGCAGCTGCGGGCGGCGGGGTGGGGTGAGGAGGCGGCGGCGGGGCTTCGCCTTATAAAGGCAGGGAAGGGGGTCTGCCTTGGGGAAGGGGGCACCCGGGGGCGGCTCGGGAGGCGTGCCCCGGCCGGACACGGTCGGGCGGCGGCGGCGGGGACTCTCTCCCGCGCGGGAGGGAGGCGGCGGCGCTGCGGGCTGGCCTGCTCGGCTGGGCCTTCGGCCCAGTCGGGCTTGAAGTTTTTTTTAAATAAAATTTCGCCTGAAGAAAATCCTAATAAAATATAAAAATATCTAAAAATACTAGTAACAATTTTAGCTGTCTAAACCTAATATTTAGAACAAGGTGAACATTTTTCTAGCCTAAACATGCAATTTTGAAATATGCATATTTTTCTAATTCAAATAAGATAGCAAATAAAATATAAATTTGATTTTAAAATTTCTTCTCCAATATTCCTCTCTTGTGAAGAAGTCATTTTATCTTTTCTCTTTTATTTTGATTATTGGAAATAATTGGAGAGAAAAATATTAAAACCAAATTGATCCTCTTTTCAAATTTGAGAAAAATTCAAATATAAATTTGTGAAACCTCCAACTCTCTCCTTGGGTCCTTGAGTTGCTTAAGATTTCTAGGATCACAACCAAAATGAAAATAAAATATGATATGCATATGATGACCTATGTATAACATCCAAATTAAAAATTGGGATGTTGCAAATCTTCTTTCCACCAAATCCAAATCTGTGTGAGAGAGTTGAGTGTTGGGGAGACTATCATTTGAAGCACAAGAGCAAGGAGTTCATCATCAACACACCACCTATTATCTTTTGGAGAGTGGTGTCTCCTAGATTGGTTAGGTGTCACTTGGGAGCCTCTGACAAGATTGTGGAGTTGAACAAGGAGTTTGTAAGGGCAAGGAGATCGCCAACTTCGTGAAGATCTACCCAAGTGAGGCAAGTCCTTCATGGGCGATGGCCATGGTGGGATAGACATGGTTGCTTCTTCGTGGAACCTTCGTGGGTGGAGCCCTCTGTGGACTCGTGCAACCGTTACCCTTCATGGGTTGAAGTCTCCATCAACGTGGATGTACGATAGCACCACCTATCAGAACCACGCCAAAAATCTCCGTGTCTCCAATTGCGTTTGCACACTCCAAACCCACCCCTTTACTTTCTTGCCAGTTGCATGCTTTACTTTCCGCTGCTCATATACTCTTGCCATGCTTGCTTGAAATGTATTGTGAATGTTTAAACTTGTGCTAAAACTCCACCTTAATTTAAAAAGTTTAAAAACTGCTAGTTTTCTTTGTTGAGGGTCTAATCACCCACCTCTAGACACCTCTTCTCGATCCTACAATAACCCACAAGTATAGGGGATCGCAATAGTTTTAAAGGGTAGAGTATTCAACACAAATTTATTGATTCGACACAAGAGGAGCCAAAGAATATTCTCAAGTATTAGCAGCTGAGTTGTCAATTCAACCACACATGGAAGACTTAATATCTGCAGCAAAGTATTTAGTAGCGAAGTGGCATAGAAATAACGGTAATGGTGGCAAAAGTAACAGTAGCAGTTTTGTAACAATCGTAACAGTGACAACGGAAAAGTAACTTAGCAAAGATCAATATGAAATGAACTCCTAGGCAATGGATCAATGGTGGATAATTATATCGGATGGCATTCATCATGCAACAGTTATAACCTAGGGTGACACAGAACTAACTCCAATTCATCAATATAATGTAGGCATGTATTCCGTATATAGTCATATGTGCTTATGGAAAATAACTTGCATGACATCTTTTGTCCTACCCTCCTCTGGTAGCGGGGTCCTAATGGAAACTAAGGGGTATTAAGGCCTCATTTTAATAGAGAACCGAACAAAGCATTAGCACTTAGTGAATACATGAGCTCCTCAAACTACGGTAATCACAGGAAAGAATCCCAATTATTGTCACCTTGCGGTATGCGAATCATAACTCGTAATAGGTGTCTACAACTTGCAAGATCGGATCAAGAACACAAATATATTCATGAAAACATAATAGGTTCAGATCTGAAATCATGGCACTCGGGCCCTAGTGACAACCATTAAGCATAGCAAAGTTATAGCAACATCAATCTCAGAACATAATGGATACTAGGGATGAAACCCTAACAAAACTAACACAATTACATGATAAATCTCATCCAACCCATCACTGTCCAGCAAGCCTATGATGGAATTACTCACGCACGGCGGTGAGCATCATGAAATTGGTGATGGAGGAAGGTTGGTGATGATGATGGCAACGATTTCCCCTCTCAGGAGCCCCGAACGGACTCCAGATCTGCCCTCCCGATGAAGAACAGAGGGTGACGGCGGCTCCATATCGTAAAACATGATGAATCCTTCTCCCTGATTTTTTCTCCCCAAACGTGAATATATAGAGTTGGAGTTGAGGTTGGTGGAGGTCTAGGGGACCCACAAGGCAGGGGGCACCCCCACCCTTGTGGACAGCTGGTGAGTCCCCTCTGGTTGTTCTTTCGCCAATATTTTTTATTTATTCCAAAAATATTCTCCATGAATTTTCAGGTCATTCTGAGAACTTCTATTTCTGCACAAAATAACACCAAGGCAATTGTACTGAAAACAGCGTCAATCCAGGTTAGTTCCATTCAAATCATGCAAATTAGAGTCCAAAACAAGGGCAAAAGAGTTTGGAAAAGTAGATACGATGGAGACGTATCATGTTGCCTCCCAACAAGCGCTATTGTTTAACGCCCCTAGCTAGGCATATTTTAATAGATCTAGGTATTGTCATCTTTGGTATGCAATCCATAAGTAGCTCTCACAATAGATTAATATGACAACTTAATTTTCTTTCTAGGAAAGTTTTCCATGCCCTTCCTTAACGGAAATTGAAATCTAATGTTTTCTTCTTTCATATTAATAATTGCACCAATCATTCTAAGGAAAGGTCTACCAAGAATAGTAGGACATGTAGGATTGCAATCTATATCAAGAACAATGAAATCTACGGGCACATAATTCCTATTTGCAACAATAAGAACATCATTCATCCTTCCCATTGGTTTTTTAATAGTGGAATCCGCAGGATGCAAATTTAAAGGACAATCACCAAATTCACAGAAACCTAGCACATCACATAAAGTTTCCGGAATCGTGGGAACGCTAGCATCCAAATCACACAAAGCATGGCACTCATAATCTTTAATTTTAATCTTAATGGTAGGTTCCCACTCATCATAAAGCTTTCTAGGGATAGAAACTTCCAACTCAAGTTTTTCTTCAAAAGATTTCATCATAGCATCAACAATATGTTTAGTAAAAGCTTTATTTTGATTATAAGCCTGAGGAGAATTCAACATGGATTGCAACAAGGAAATACAATCTTTCAAAGAACAATGATCATAATTAAAATCCTTGAAATCCAAAAGAGTGGGTTCATTGCTACTTAATGTTTTGATCTCTACAATCCCACTTTTATCAATTTTTGCATTAACATCTATAAACTCCGAATAATAGGGACGTCTTCTAGCTAAAGTCGACTTATCTCCAGTCCCATGTTTATCAATATTTATATTAGAAAACAAAGATTCAATAGGAGTCACATCAATCACTATAAGATCTTCATCATTATTTTCACGAGAAATTGAAGAACACACTTTTACAAACCAATCTCGCTTAGCATGTATCCTAGCGGTTCTTTATTTACATTCAGCAATAGAAATTATCATAGCTTTTAGAGACTAATTAATATCATGCTTGGGTGTAATATATCTAATTTTCAAAGAGTCAATCCCAAGAGAAATTATATCCATGTTCCTAGCCAAATCATCAATCTTAAGCAATTTTTCTTCAACCATAGCATTGAAATTCTTCTGAGAACTAATAAATTATTTAACATTGTTATCAAGATTAGAGGGAATATTATTATAGTTTCCATAAGAATTTTTGTAGTAATTACCATAATTATTAGAGGAATTACTAGGAAACGGCCTAGGGTTGAAATTACCTCCATACGCGTTATTACCAAAATCGTTCCTACCAACAAAATTCACATCCATAGATTCATTATTATTCTCAATCAAAGTAGACAAAGGCATATCATTAGGATCAATAGGAGAAATCTTACTAGCAAACAATTTCATAAGTTCATCCATCTTTCCACTCAAAACATTAATTTCTTCAATCGCATGCACTTTTTTACTAGTAGAGGATCTTTCATTGTGCCATTGAGAATAATTAGCCATAATATTATGTAGGAGTTTAGTAGCTTCTCCTAATGTGATTTCCATACAAGTACCTCCCCCGGCCGAATCAAAAGATTTCTAGAAGCAAAATTCAATCCGGCATAAAAAAGTTGTATGATCATCCATAAACTTAAACCATGAGCAGGGCAATTTTGAAGGAAATATGCCCTATAGGCAATAATAAAGTTGTTATTTATATTTTCTTATATCATGATAAATGTTTATTATTCATGCTAGAATTGTATTAACTGGAAACTTAGTACATGTGTGAATATATAGACAAACAGAGTGTCACTAGTTTGCCTCTACTTGACTAGCTCGTTGATTCAATGATGGTTATGTTTCCTAACCATAGACATGAGTTGCCATTTGATTAACGGGATCACATCATTAGAGAATGATGTGATTGACTTGACCCATTCCGTTAGCTTAGCACGATGATCGTTTAGTTTGTTGCTATTGCTTTCTCCATAACTTATACATGTTCCTATGACTATGAGATCATGCAACTCCCAAATACCGGAGGAACACTTTGTGTGCTACCAAACGTCACAACGTAACTGGGTGATTATAAAGGTTCTCTACAGGTGTCTCCGATGGTGTTTGTTGAGTTGGCATAGATCGAGATTAGGATTTGTCACTCTGATTGTCGGAGAGGTATCTCTGGGACCTCTCGGTAATGCACATCAATATAAGCCTTGCCAGCAATGTGACTAATGAGTTAGTTGCGGGATGATGCATTACAGAACAAGTAAAGAGACTTGTCCGTAACGATATTGAACTAGGTATTGAGATACCCACGATCGAATCTCAGGCAAGTAACATACTGATGACAAAAGGAACAACGTACGTTGTTATGCGGTTTGACCGATAAAGATCTTCGTAGAATATGTACAAGCCAATATGAGCATCCAGGTTCCGCTATTGGTTATTGATCGGAGATGAGTCTCGGTCATGTCTACATAGTTCTCGAACACATAGGGTTCGCATGCTTAACGTTCGATGACGATCGATATTATGAGTTTATGAGTTTTGATGTACCGAAGGTAGTTCGGAGTACCGGATGTGATCACGGACATGACGAGGAGTCTCGAAATGGTCGAGAACTAAAGATCGATATATTGGAAGGATATGTTTGGACATCGGAATGGTTCCAGATGAGTTCGGACATTTACCGGAGTACTGGGGGGTTACCGGAACCCCCCGGGGAGTCAATGGGCCTTAATGGGCCCTAGTGGAGAAAGAGGGCAGCAGGCAAGTGGTGGGGCACACACCCCCTAGGCCCTAACCGAATTGGTTTAGGGTTTGCCCTTTCCTTCTCCTCTCCTCCTCCTTCACCCTTCTCCTAGTAGGAATAGGAAAGGGGGGGGGGGGGGGCAAACCTATTTGGAGTAGGATTGCCCCCCTTGGGCGCGCCTCCTCCTAGGCCGGCCCTCTCCTCCTCCCCCTTTATATATGGGGGAGGGTTGATACATCTCTGTCGTATCTATAATTTTTGATTGTTCCATGCTAATATTATACAACTTTCATATACTTTTGGCAACTTTTTATACTATTTTGGGGACTAACATATTGATCCAGTGTCGAGTGCCAATTCCTGTTTGTTAAATGTTTTTTGTTTCGCAGAAAATCCATATCAAACGGAGTCCAAATGGGATAAAAACTTATGGAGATTTTTTTTGGAATATATGTGATTTTTGGGAAGAAGAATCAACGCGAGACGATGCCCGAGGGGGGCACGAGACAGGGGGCGCTCCCTAGGGGGTGGGCGCTACCTAGACCCTCGTGGCAACCCCGTAAGACGGTTGGTGCCCTTCTTTCGCCGCAAGAAAGCTAATATTCGGATACAAATCGTGTTAAAATTTCAGCCCAATCGGAGTCACGGATCTCTGGGAATATAAGAAACGGTGAAAGGCCAGAATCTGAAGCGTAGAAACAGAGAGAGACAGAGAGACATATCCAATCTCGGAGGGGCGCTTGCCCCTCCGCCTCCATGGAAGCCATGGACCAAGGGGTAAACCCTTCTCCCATCTAGGGAGAAGGTCAATGAAGAAGAAGAAGGGGCGCTCTCTCCACCTCTCTCCCGGTGACGCCGGAACACCGACGGGGCCATCATCGCAACAACAATCCACACCAACACCTCCGTCATCTTCACCAATGTCTTCATCACCTTCCCCCATCTATCTACAGCGGTCCACTCTCCCGCAACCCGCTGTACCCTCTACTTTAACATGGTGCTTTATGCTTCATATTATTATCCAATGATGTGTTTCCATCCAATGATGTCTGAGTAGATTTTCGTTATCCTATCGGAAATTGGTGAATTGCTATGATTGATTTAATTTGCTTGTGGTTATGTTGTTGTCCTTTGGTGCCCATCATATGAGCGCGCGCGTGGATCACACCATAGGATTAGTTGTATGTTGATAGGACTATGTATTGGAGGGCAAGAGTGACAGAAACTTGAACCTAGCATAGAAATTGATGCATACGGGATTGAAGGGGGACCAATATATCTTAATGCTATGGTTGGGTTTTACCTTAATGAACGTTAGTAGTTGCGGATGCTTGCTAATAGTTCCTATCATAAGTGCATAGAATTCCATGTTAGGGATGGCCTCTCCCACATAAAACTTGCTATCGGTCTAGTAAAGTAGTCAATTGCTTAGGGACAATTTCGCAACTCCTACCACCACTTTTCCACACTCAATATACTAAGTTGTTTCTTTATCTAAACAGCCCCTAGCTTTTATTTATGTGCTCTTTATTATCTTGCAAACCTATCCAACAACACCTACAAAGTACTTCTAGTTTCATACTTGTTCTAGGTAAAGCGAATGTTAAGCGTGCGTAGAGTTGTATCGGTGGTCGATAGAACTCGAGGGAATATTTGTTCTACGTTTAGCTCCTCATTGGGTTCGACACTCCTACTTATCGCAAGAGGCTACAATTGATCCCATATACTTGTGGATTATCAAGACCTTTTTCTGGCGCCATTGCCGGGGAGCAATAGCGTGGGGCGAATATTCTCGTGTGTGCTTGTTTGCTTTATCACTAAGTAGTTTTTATTTTGTGCTCTTGTTTTCTATCTTTAGTTATGGGTAGGAAACGCAAAATACCAAAAAAATTAGTGGTACCTACTGAACAAATGGGCGAAGTACCACTCAAAATCTATCACACTGCTGAAGCTTTTTTACTTGGATAATCTTTGATCCCTTTGTGCTCAAGCTGAAACCCCAGCTAGGTTAGTTGAGGGAAAATCTTTAGATGAGCATGCTTGTTATGTGCGACACCGCATATCTGAAAAAGGGAAACTTTTACTAGATCAAATTCATCATTTGCAGTGCTATGCTTGGATTTATGTGAAATATATGATTGTACTTGTTGTTCTAAAGACCCTAAGAAACACCTTCCCTACAAATGTGAGTTTAGTGATAATGGAATCGTATTACTAAGGGTGTTTATAATTACTATGATGTTCAACAAATTTAAGAATTTGTTGCTTTTAGGGGTACTTGTGAAATTGCTTCTTTTATTGAAGAATGTGATACTACTCTCTACAAATCTGAAAATTTGGACATACTTAAATATTGCTATGATAATTATGCTTCTAATCCTTATATTAAACCATATATTGAGGACTCCTCCGCTGTCCAAGAAGAGACTGATATTTTGCAGGAGTCTATGGAAGAAGAAATTAATGACATTGTGAGCTCATTGGATGAAAAAAGATAAGGACGAGAGCGAAGAACAAAAGGAGGAAGAGCAGATTGATCACCCGTTCCCACCATCTAATGAGATTAACTCTTAATCCCATACATTTTTTAATTTCCCATCGAATTTACCGAAGGATGAATGCTATGGTGATTGTTATGATCCCGTTGATTCTTTTGAAATATCCCTTTTTGATGATGCTTGCTATCCTTGTGGCCAAGATGCCAATATGAATTATGCTTATGGAGATGAACTTGCTATAGTTCCTTATATTAAACATGAAATTGTTGCTATTGCACCCATGCATGATAGTCCTATTATCTTTTTGAATTCTCCCGACTACACTATATCGGAGAAGTTTGCCCTTATTAAGGATTATATTGATGGGTTGCGTTTTACTACTACACATGATGATTTTGATAGATATAATATGCATGTGATTGCTGCTCCTACTTGCAATTATTATGAGAGAGGAACTACATCTCCGCCTCTCCATGTTTCCAATATGATAAAATTGCAAGAAACTGTTTATACTGCGCATTGGCCTTTACTATGTGTGCATGAATTGTTCTTTTATGACATGCCGATGCATAGGAAGAGAGTTAGACTTCGTTGTTTCATGATATATGTTACTTTGTGCTCACTACTAAATCACAAATTGTTGTTAATTAAATTGGCTTTGATATACCTTGGGATTCAGGTGGATCCATTACTTGAGCACTATATGCCTAGCTTAATGGATTTAAAGAAAGCGCTGCCAGGGTGACAACCCGAAAGTTTTAGAGAGTCATTTATTTCTGTTGTGTGCTTTTATAAAGTTTAAAAACAAAAAATAAAATAAAGAGGGGAACCTAAAACTTTTTAAAAAATAAAAGCGAAAGTGAGAAAGACGAGCATTGTTAAAGTGGGAGCTAGCCTTGAACTTTGTTCATGCCCATGGAAACTTTGTGACCCTTGATCACAGAAACTTTTCAACAAAAATAATTATCCCCTTTGTACAAATCCATTGTACCATAAAAATAATGTGCCAAGATTTTCCTTTAGGATGTTTACATTGCTTGTTGGTGTGTGCGGTGCAAAACCGAAACTTTGGCTGTAGTGCGTGATGTTACATTTCTTACTGGAAGGTCAAACGGTTCTGAAACTTTTTGCACTGTCTTTCTATACAAATTTTTTATTTTTCCTAATTTTTTCAGAATTTTTGGATCATCAGAAGTATGGTGAATGTTCAGATTACTACATACTGTCCTGTTTAAGACAGATTCTGTTTTTGATGCATCTTTGCTTGTTTTGATGAAACTATCAATTTCTATCAGTGGATTAAGCCATGGAAAAGTTATATTACAGTAGCTACAATGCAAAAAAAATATGAATTGGTTTGCAACAGTACTTAGAGTAGTGATTTGCTTTATTATAGTAACAGATCTTACCGAGCTTTCTGTTGAGTTTTATGTGGATGAAGTGATTAAAGATCAAGGAGGTCTCGATATGAGGAGAAGGTGGAGAGGCAAGAGCTCAAGTTTGGGGATTCCCAAGGCATCCCGAGTAAACATTTATGGAGACTCAAGCATCTAAGCTTGGGGATGCCCCGGAAGGCATCCCATCTTTCTTCAACAAGTATTGGTATGTTTTCGGTTTCGTTGCGTTCATGTGATATGTGGAAATCTTGGAGCGTCTTTTGCATTTAGTTTTCACTTTTATTTGATGCACCATGCTGGTATAAGATAGTCCATGGTTGATTTATGGAATGCTTTTTGCACTTCACTTATATCTTTTGAGTATGGCTTTATAGAATGCTTCATGTGCTTCACTTATATCATTTGAAGTTTGGATTGCCTGTTTCTCTTCACATAGAAAAACTACATTTGTAGAATGCTCTTTTTCTTCACTTATATTTGTTAGAGCATGGGCATATCTTTTGTAGAAATAATTAAACTCTCTTGCTTCACTTATATCTATTTAGAGAGATGACAGGAATTGGTCATTCACATGGTTATTCATAAAATCCAACATAAAACTTGTAGATCACTGAATATGATATGTTTGATTCCTTGCAATAGTTTTGCGATATAAAGATGGTGATATTAGAGTCATGATATTTGTCAGTTGTGGATTTTAGAAATACTTTTGTTGAAGTTTGTGATTCCCGTAGCATGCACGTATGGTGAACCGTTATGTAACGAAGTTGGAGCATGAGGTATTTATTGATTGTCTTCCTTATGAGTGGCGGCCGGGGACGAGCGATGGTCTTTTCCTACCAATCTATCCCCCTAGGAGCATGCGTGTAGTACTTTGTTTCAATGACTAATAGATTTTTGCAATAAGTATGTGAGTTCGTTATGACTAATGTTGAGTCCATGGATTATACGCACTCTCACCCTTCCATCATTGCTAGCCTCTTTGGTACCATGCATTGCCCTTTCTCACCTTGAGAGTCGGTGCAGACTTCGCCGGTGCATCCAAACCCCGTGATATGATTCGCTCTATCACACATAAACCTCCTTATATCTTCCTCAAAACAGCCACCATACCTACCTATAATGGCATTACCATAACCATTCCGAGATATATTGCCGTGCAACTTCCATCATCTTCATATACATGACTTGAGCATCATTGTCATATTGCTTTGCATGATCATAAGATAGCTAGCATGATGTTTTCATGGCTTGTCCTTTTTTGATGTCATTGCTACGCTAGATCATTGCACATCCTGGTACACCGCCGGAGGCATTCATATAGAGTCATATTTTGTTCTAGTATCGAGTTGTAATATTGAGTTGTAAATAAATAAAAGTGTGATGATCATCATTATTAGAACAATGTCCCATGTGAGTTTATCAAAATAAAAGTGGCCAAATAAGCCCCCCCCCCAAAAAAAAGAGAGAGGCCAAAGAAGCCTACAAAAAAGAGAGAAAAATAAAAAAATGAGAGAAAAGAGAGAAGGGATAATGTTACTATCCTTTTACCACACTTGTGCTTCAAAGTAGCACCATGTTCTTCATATAGAGTGTCTCTTGAGTTATCACTTTCATATACTAGTGGGAATTTTCATTATAGAACTTGGCTTGTATATTCCAACGATGGCTTCCTCACGTGCCCTAGGTCTTCATGAGCAAGCAAGTTGGATGCACACCCACTTAGTTTCAGTTTGAGTTTTCATACACTTATAGCTCTAGTGCATCTGTTGCATGGCAATCCCTACTCCTCACATTGACATCAATTGATGGGCATCTCCATAGCACGTTGATTAGCCGCTTCGATGTGAGACTTTCTCCTTTTTGTCTTCTCCACACAACCTCCACCATCATATTCTATTCCATCTATAGTGATATGTCCATGGCTCACGCTCATGTATTGCATGAAATTTGAAAAGGTTTGAGAACATCAAAAGTATGAAACATTGCTTGGCTTTTCATCGGGGTTGTGCATGATTTGAATGCTTTGTGTGGTGAAGATGGAGCATAGCCAGACCATATAATTTTGTAGGGATAACTTTCTTTGGCCATGTTATTTTGAAAAGACATGATTGCTTTATTAGTATGCTTGAAGTATTATTGTCTTAATGTCAAATGATAGACTATTGCTTTGAATCACTCGTGTCTTAATATTCATGCCATGATTAGATTACATGATCAAGATTAGGCTAGGTACCATTCCACATCAAAAATTATCTTTTTATCATTTACCTACTCGAGGACGAGTAGGAATTAAGCTTGGGGATGTTGATACGTCTCCGTCGTATCTATAATTTTTGATTGTTCCATGCCAATATTATACAACTTTCATATACTTTTGGCAACTTTTTATACTATTTTTGGGATTAGCATATTGATCCACATCAAACGGAGTCCAAACGGGATAAAAACTTATAGAGATTTTCTGGAATATATGTGATTTTTGGGAAGAAGAATCAACGTGAGACGATGCCCGAGGGGGCCACGAGGTAGGGGGCGCACCCCTGACCCTTGTGGCCACCCTGTAAGGCGGTTGGTGCCCTTCTTTCGCCGCAAGAAAGCCAATATCCAGATACAAGTCGTGTTACAATTTCAGCCCAATCGGAGTTACGGATCTCCGAGAATATAAGAAACGGTGAAAGGCCAGAATCTGAAGGGTAGAAACAAAGAGAGACAGAGAGACAAATCCAATCTCGGATGTAATCTCGCCCCTTCGCCGCCATGGAAGCCATGGACCAGGGGGTAAACCCTTCTCCCATCCAGGGAGAAGGTCAAGGAAGAAGAAGAAGGGGGGCTCTCTCCCCCTCTCTCCCGGTGGCGTCAGAACACCGCCGGGGCCATCATCGCGACAACAATCTACACCAACACCTCCGTCATCGTCACCAATGTCTTCATCACCTTCCCCCATCTATCTACAGTGGTCCACTCTCCTGCAACCCGCTGTACGCTCTACTTGAACATGGTGATTTATGCTTCATATTGTTATCCAATGATGTGTTTCCATGCTATGATGTCTTAGTAGATTTTCGTTGTCCTATCGGTAATTGGTGAACTGCTATGATTGGTTTAATTTGCTTGTGGTTATGTTGCTGTCCTTTGGTGCCCATCATATAAGCGCGCACGTGGATCGCACCACAGGGTTAGTTGTATGTTGATAGGACTATGTATTGGAGGACAAGAGTGACAGAAACTTCAACCTAGCATAGAAATTGATGCATACGGGATTGAAGGGGGGCCAATATATCTTAATGCTATGGTTGGGTTTTACCTTAATGAACGTTAGTAGTTGCAGATGCTTGCTAATAGTTCCAATCATAAGTGCATAGAATTCCAAGTCAGGGATGACATGCTAGCAGTGGCCTCTCCCACATAAAACTTGCTAACGGTCTAGTAAAGTAGTCAATTGCTTAGGGACAATTTCGCAACTCCTACCACCACTTTTCCACACTCGCTATACTAACTTAGTTGTGTCTTTATCTAAGCAGCCCCTAGCTTTTATTTACGTGCTCTTTATTATCTTGAAAACCTATCCAACAACACCTACAAAGTACTTCTAGTTTCATACTTGTTCTAGGTAAAGGGAACGTTAAGCGTGCATAGAGTTGTATCGGTGGTCGATAGAACTTGAGGGAATATTTGTTCTAACTTTAGCTCCTCGTTGGGTTCGACACTCCTACTTATCGAAATAGGCTATAATTGATCCCCTATACTTGTGGGTTATCAGGGGGGCACCCCATAGACACACAAGTTGATTGTTTAGCAGTGTGCGGTGCCCCCCTCCACAGATTTCCACCTCGGTCATATCGTTGTAATGCTTAGGCGAAGCCCTGCGTTGGTAACTTCATCATCACCGTCATCACACCGTCATGCTAACGAAACTCTCCCTCGACCTCAGCTGGATCTAGAGATCGTGGGACGTCACTGAGCTGAACGTGTGCAGATTGCAAAGGTACCGTACCTTCGGTGCTAGGATCGGTCGGATCGTGATGACGTACGACTACATCAACCGCGTTGTCATAACGCTTCCGCTTTCGGTCTACGAGGGTACATGGATAACACTCTCTCCTCTCGTTGCTATACATCAGATAGATCTTGTGTGTGCGTAGGATTTTTTTTGAAATTACTGCGTTCCCCAACAGTGGCATCCGAGCCATGTCTATGCGTAGATGTTATATGCACGAGTAGAACACAAAGGAGTTGTGGGCGTGAGTATATACATATTGCTTGCTGTCACTAGATGATTCTTGATTCAGCGGTATTGTTGGATGAAGCGGCTCAGACCGACATTACGTGTACGCTTACGTGAGACTGGTTCTACCGATGTGCTTCGCACATAGGTGGCTAGTGGGTGTCTGCTTCTCCAACTTTAGTTGAATCGGTTTCAATGAAAAGGGTTCTTTCTGAAGATCAAAAAGCAATCACTATACTACATTGTGGTTTTGATGCGTAGGTAAGAACGGTTCTTGCTAGAAGCTCGTAGCAGCCACATAAAACTTGCAACAACAAAGTAGAGGACGTCTAACTTGTTTTTGTAGGGCATGTTGTGATGTGATATGGTCAAGACGTGATTATATAAATTGTTGTATGAGATGATCATGATTTGTAACATAGTTATCGGCAACTGGCAGGAGCCATATGGTTGTCGCTTTATTGTATGAAATGCCATCGCCATGTAATTGCTTTACTTTATCACTAAGCGGTAGCGATTGTCGTAGAAGCAATAGTTGGCGAGACGATAATGATGCTTCGATGGAGATCAAGGTGTCAAGCCGGTGACGATGGTGATCATGATGGTGCTTTGGAGATGGAGATCAAAGGCACAAGATGATGATGGCCATATCATATCACTTATATTTGATTGCATGTGATGTTTATCCTTTATGCATCTTATTTTGCTTAGTTTGGCGGTAGCATTATAGGATGATCTCTCACTAAATTTCAAGGTACAAGTGTTCTCCCTGAGTATGCACCATTGCTATAGTTCATCATGCCGAGACACCACATGATGATCGGGTGTGATAAGCTCTACGTTCACATACAATGGGTGCAAGCCAGTTTTGCACACACATAATACTCGGGTTAAACTTGACGAGCCTAGCATATGCAGATATGGCCTCGGAACATTGAGACCGAAAGGCCGAGCGTGAATCATATAGTAGATATGATCAACATAGTGATGTTCACCATTGAAAACTACTCCATCTCACGTGATGATCGGACATGGTTTAGTTGATATGGATCATGTGATCATTTAGATGATTAGAGGGATGTCTATCTAAGTGGGAGTTCTTAAGTATTATGATTAATTGAACTTCAATTTATCATGAACTTAGTACCTGATAGTATTTTGCATGTCTATGTTGTTGTAGATAGATGGCCCGTGATGTTGTTCCGTTAAATTTTAATGCGTTCCTAGAGAAAGCTAAGTTTAAAGATGATGGTAGCAACTACACGGACTGGGTCCATAACTTGAGGATTATCCTCATTGCTACACAGAAGAATTACGTCCTGGAAGCACCGCTTGGTGACAAGCCTGCTGCAGATGTTGCTGACGATGTTAAGAACGTCTGGCAAAGCAAAGCTGGTGACTACTCAATAGTTCAATGTGCCATGCTTTACAGCTTAGAACCGGGACTTGAACAGCGTTTTGATCGTCATGGAGCATATGAGATGTTCCAGGAGTTGAAGTTAATATTTCAAGCAAATGCCCGGATTAAGAGATATGAAGTCTCCAATAAGTTCTACAGCTGCAAAATGGAGGAGAATAGTTTTGTCAGTGAACATATACACAGAATGTCTGGGTACCACAACCACTTGACTCAGCTAGGAGTTAATCTTCCCGATGATAGTGTCATTGATAGAGTTCTTCAATCACTGCCACCAAGCTACAAAAGCTTCATGATGAACTATAACATGCAAGGGATGGATAAGACAATTCCCGAGCTCTTCGCAATGCTAGAAGCTGCGAAGGTAGAAATCAAGAAGGAGCATCAAGTGTTGATGGTCAACAAGACCACTAGTTTCAAGAAGGGCAAAGGGAAGAAGGGGAACTTCAAGAAGAACAGCAAGCAAGTTGTTGCTCAAGTGAAGAAGCCCAAGTCTGGACCTAAGCCTGAGACTGAGTGCTTCTACTGCAAAGGGACTGGTCACTGGAAGCGGGACTGGTCACTGGAGGCGGAATTGCCCCAAGTATTTGGCGGACAATAAGGATGGCAAACTGAAATGGGCTACGGATTAAGCGAAGATTGGCTAAGGACGAGGTGACGATGCGCGTGGGAAATGGTTCCAAAGTCGATGTGATCGCCGTTGGCACGCTACCTCTACATCTACCTTCAGGATTAGTATTAGACCTGAATAATTGTTATTTGGCGCCAGCGTTAAGCATGAAAATTATATCTGGATCTTGTTTGATGCAAGGCGGTTATTCATTTAAATCAGAGAATAATGGTTGTTCTGTTTATATGAGTAATATCTTTTATGGTCATGCACCCTTGATGAGTGGTCTATTTTTACTAAATCTCGATAGTAGTGATACACATATTCATAGTGTTGAAGCCAAAAGATATAAGTTTAATAATGATAGTGCAACTTATTTGTGGCACTGTCGTTTAGGTCATATGGGTGTAGAGCGCATGAAGAAACTCTATGCTGATGGACTTTTGGAATCACTTGATTATGAATCACTTGATGCTTGCGAACCAGGCCTCATGGGCAAGATGACTAAGACTCCGTTTTTCGGAACAATGGAACGAGCAACAGACTTATTGGAAATAATACATACTGATGTATGTGGTCTGATGAGTGTTGATGCTCATGGCGGGTATCGTTATTTTCTCACCTTCACTGATGATTTGAGCAGATATGGGTATATCTACTTGATGAAACATAAGTCTGAAATGAAAAGTTCAAAGAATTTTAGAGTGAAGTGGAAAATCATCGTAACAAGAAAATTAAGTTTCTACGATCTGATCGTGGAGGTGACACTACAAAAAAAGACACATCCGTGACATTTTGGGCCGAACGAAATTTTTTCTGTCATACATATGACACTTCTATGAAGATAATTGTGACAAAACACGGTACCATCATAGATGTGGTGGGCTCCTACTTCTATGACAAAAAATCATGACAGAAAATGGGCTTTTCGTCCTGGGCGGGCCGGAGACGCAGCTGCATGACATTCTTTGGGTCGTCCATGACGGAAAAAATCGTGGTAGAAGCGAGGGCGAGGAAAATTTTGAGGAGTTGCCGATTACGGTGGGAGGTCGGGGCCGAGCGATGCACGTTTCTCTCGTACACGTACGCGCGCGTGTGTGAGGCGTTGGCTCTAACTGAACCCGAGCGAGGCGTTGGGCTCTAACTAAATCCGAGCGATTGCACTGCAGCCTACGCATTACTGAACCCGAGCGATCGATCGATGACTGTTAACTAAACCCGATCGAGTGATTCCTTCGCTACTGCTGCTAACTGAAACTGATCGGTACTGCCTCTGGGATAAATAGTGAGCGTTTCGGGGGGTTTGGGTGAACAGTGAGCGGTGGCGTTGCCTCTGGATGAACAGGACCCCATGGTTTGGCTGAACAGTAGACAGAGGAGGGGTGCCCGTGGAGGGGTGGTTGAACAGGACCCCGTGGTGTGGAGGGCTGGATGAACAGTAGACGGTGGAGGGGTGCCCGTGGAGGCGTGGTTGAACAGTAGCCGGTGGAGTAGCGCGCGGTGGAGGCCAGATGAACAGGAGCCCGTGGAGGCTGGAGGAGGTCGACGGTAGCCCGTGGAGGCTGGAGGAGGTCGATGGTGGAGATGAACAGTATCCCGTGGAGTCCCGTTTTGCGGTACGCCACACCACTCCCGATGAACAGGAGCCCCGTTTCGACCGTAGCGCTCCAACACAAGTCCGTTTCGTCCGTTTTGCGGTACGCCACACCCCTCCCGATGAACAGGACCCCCGTTTCGACCGTAGGAGCTCCGTTTCGTCCGTTTTGCGGTACGCCACATCCCTCCCGATCAACAGGACCCCCGTTTCGACCGTAGGAGGTCCGTTTCCTCCGTTTTGCGGTACGCCAGACCCCTCCTGGTCAACAGGGCCCCGTTCAGGCCTCGTTTCCATCACCTGTTCCATCTAAGCCCTCTCGATGAACACGACCACGCATTCTGTTCCGACCCAGCTGGTTGGCTCCCACGCGTTTCGTTGCCTCCCGATGAACACGACACATTCTGTTGCCTTCCCATGAACACGAGGCATTCCGTTGCCTCCCCATGAACGCAACGACGACGTTGTTTCCCCGTTCCGACCCAGCCATGTACACGAGCCCTAGCCGTACGTATGCGCGAGTAGGCGTTCGAGACCCCACCCGTATGTACACATGCGTGGCCGTATTTTCTTTCTTGCACCCTGGCCGATGTACGTACGTGTACATGCTACGTGCGCGCCTCTACTACGACACGTGCATGCCTCTACATCCACCAGTATATATGTATGTACACGTTTGCGACCAGAATGCAACACTACGTACGCTTCGACCAGGTGGGTCCCGACTGTCAGGCACTTCCTTGCCTGCGAAGATGTAGCCGGTGGGTCCCAGCAGTCAGGGGGGCGAATCATTTTTTTTTGCCGAACGCACTTCCTTACATGCGAAGATGTAGTTGTTGGGTCCCAGCAGTCAGGGGCAAACGTTTTTTTCATGAAATACGGTGGCCCGTCCGGTGGGTCCCTGCTGTCAGGTGGAGGAATAATTGTTTTGCACGTAATAAGGAGGCACTTCCTTGCTGTGGCCGTGGACCCGGCTATCAGCCTCTCCACGTACAGTCCACGTCCGATGGAAGCCGTTCCGTGACCACATTGACCACGCCGTGCCGAGAGCACCAGGGCGGTGGAAAATGGCGAGGTCTAGGAAGGGGACGACGCGGAGCCGGGGAAGACGCGGCAGTGGATGCCCACGCGTAGAGGAGTACGAGGGTTCACTAGTTCGCTGTGGTGTCAGGCTGCCGTCGTCGCAGAATAACAGGGGGTGTGGGTGAGTAGAGGGATGGCCTGGCCAGCGGTGGGAGTAGTAGGGGGCGGTGAGGCCTCCGCCGTATCCTAGCCGGCCACGGGAGGCAGGAGCACGAGGCACGACCGACGCTGGTTTGGGCGGCTGGAGCAAGAAGACCAGAGTTTGAAGAAGCACTACGGCCGTTGGATGGACATCGTACGGTCACTGGAGCTAGAATCATGCATATTGACTAAGTTGACAAAGCTCTTTGTCCCCGTCAACTTAGTAGGCCCACAAGTCAGCCTGCCACTATACTGGGTCCCAGCTAACAGGGGGAGTATTCATTTTTTTTTGTGCGTAATAACGAGGCACTTCCTTGCGTGTGAAGATATAGCTGGTGGGTCCGAGCTGTCAGTGGCGGTAACGTTTTTTTTCACGAAATACAGTGGCCCTTTCGGTGGGTCCCTGATGTCAGGTGGAGGAATCATTATTTTGCGCGTAATAAGGAGGCATTTCCTTGCGTGCGGCCGTGGACCCAGCTGTCGGCCTCTCCACATACAGTCCACTTCAGATGCATGGCGGTCGTTAACCACATTGACCAGGCCGCGCCGAGAGCACCAGGGCGGTGGACGATGACGAGGCCTAGGAAGGGAATGACACAGAGGCAGGGAAGACTCGGCAGTTGTTTCCCACGCGGAGGGGAGTACGACTGTACGAGGGTTTACTAGTTTGTCTACCGTCGCCGGAGAATAACAGTAGGTGTGGGTGAGTAGAGGGATGGCTAGGCCAGCGATGGGAGTACGGTGGGGCGGTGAGGCCTGCGCGGCAGCAGAGCCGGCCGCGGGGAGGAGGGAGTAGGCAGTCCCGCCGGCACTTGTTTCAGCGGCTGGAGCAGGAAGAGCATAGATTGAAGAAGCACGACGGCCGTTGGATGTCCATCCAACAGTCACTGCTTGTGCGTCAACCTTTTTTTAGGAAAGCCTCAAATCTGTGGAAAACAGCATACAACCCATCTGCCATTATTTCTAATAATTTACAGCCCATTTGTTAATTATTAAGGTTTTTTTGGAGCCCATATTCTTTTTGTTAGCATTACAGCCCATATTGTGGCCACGGTTAAAAAATTATACGAAATTCTGCATATTTTGGTGCGGTCCGAACTATTTTTAATCCCGAAATTTCGACTCACATTCAAACTGATTTTAAAAATAAATGTATATCAATATAAAATCCAACAAATTCTCCATGCATAAAAATTAATGTAATTTAAAATCTTGAAATGAAAAAAAAGACATTTGAAACTAATTGTTGGTTTGATGTGTTTTAAAAATGTACATCCCATTTCTCATTACTGATGGGCCATTTTCTCGGCCAGCCGAATGAAAGCTCTCCTCATCTTGAAAGATTTGCAGCCCAATAGGCCTGACAAAGCGACTTACTTGACAAATCACAAAAAAACTGGGTTGTGGCCGTGGACCCAGTTGTCAGCCTCTCCACGTACAGTACTCTTCCGATGGAATATCATTGACGAAGTTGACCACGCCACGCCGAGAGCACCAAGGCGGTGGACGACGACGAGGCCGAGGAAGGGGACGACGCGGAGTCGGGGAAGACGCGGCAGTGGATGCCCACGCGGAGAGGAGTACGAGGGTTCACTGGTTCGGCTGCTGTGTGAGGCTGCCGTCGCCGCAGGGCCTGGCTAGTGGTGGGAGTAGTAGGGGGCGATGAGGCCTCAATGGCAGCACAGCCGGCCACTGGAAGCAGGAGCAGGCGATCTCCCCGCCGCTGGTTTGGGTGGCTGGTGCAAGAAGAGCAGCGATTGAAGAAGCAGCAGGACTGTTCGATTCAAATCCAACGGTTACTGCTGCTAGAATCATTTGTTGACTAAGTTGACAAGCCGTGTGTATGCGTCAACTTAGTAGGTCCACAGGTCAGCCTCCCAACCGGTGCGCCCCAGATGTCAGTGGGAGGAATATTTTTTTTGCGTAATAAGGAGGCAGTTGATTGCGTGCAGCCAGGCCAGCGGAGGGAGTAGGGTGGGCCGCGGATGCCTGCGCGGCATCACAGCGGGCCACAAGAGGAGGGAGCAGGCAGTCCCACTGGCGCTAGTTTAGGCGGCTGGAGTAGGAAGATCAGAGATTGAAGAAGCACGTCGGCCGTTGGATGGACATCCAACAATCACTGCTGCTAGAATCGTGTGTTCACTGACAAAGCCTTGCGTAAACAAGTCAACCTCGAAATATGTGGCGTGTACATCCCATTTGCTATTATTTTTATAATTTTTACTTATTTTCTAATTCATATGGAATTTATTGCAGCCCGTTTTCCATTTTTAGAATTGCTGGCCATTTTCTGGTCAGTACTAGGGTCAAAAAATTAACTAAATATGTGGGAAATTTTGAAAATTCGCAAATTTTTGCTGGGGAACGAAATATTCTTAATCCAAAAATTAATAGCCATACTAAAAACAAATTTAAAAATAAATTAGTACTATGTCATGTTAAATCCAATGAAATATGTATAAGATATCAGTGAAGAACAAAAACAAAAAAGAAACTTATATCCCATTTGCTATA
Source organism: Triticum monococcum (assembly GCA_034509565.1). Lineage (NCBI taxonomy): Eukaryota > Viridiplantae > Streptophyta > Magnoliopsida > Poales > Poaceae > Triticum > Triticum monococcum. Next base: position 742,163,035 of record CM067843.1, on the reverse strand, counting down.
ATTTTTTTGGAATTTTCAACCCCTTTTGATATTACTTTTAACAGACATTGACCATACTCTTAAGCCAGGCCGGAATGCATGCCTCCTCGTCTTGAAAGATTTGCAGCCCAGTAATTCGGAGAAAACAAATAGGCCTAGCTTGGGTATTCTTCAAAAAGAAATACCGGGCTACCTATTTTCCCAAAGAACTGGTGCATGAGCATTTAGCTTTATTTATTTATTTACTTATTTATGTTTAGGGGGCCATGAGCATGTACCTGGGCCAGATTCATGTGAGAGCCTCCCTTCCAGTTAATTATGGGCTTCTCTATTGGGCCTTCATCAGTGGGCTGCATGTTATCAACAAGTGGAAAATGTGTTCCGTATGAAAAATAGTATGCGCTATGTACGGTACGGGGCACTAAAGGATCGAACCATGCAACGACTTCCAAAACATTGTGTTTGTCATTCTAACAACACATTTATTCAACCAACAGACAAAATATACTACTGATTGTACATTGAAAACAGCAGCAGCAGCAACAACCAGGGTTGGGGGTGCAACAGAAGCAGTAAGCAGGCCCGAAGAGTGAAGACGCAGCTCTCTCTTCCAAACCAAACATCAGCCATCATTACAAAAGGGCTACCAAACAAGAACAAGTGTATGCATCAAACTAAATAAAAATCCTACTACACCAAGTGTACCCATCTAACTAACTGGCTCAGTTAGATGTTACTATTTATTAAGCTGTGGAGATTGGCTGACGGCTTGAACTAGATGGGTGCCTGACGGGGGAAACTCCAGCCAGCAGGTCGAAGTCTGATACTTGCGACCCTCTCTCCTACTTTGGGCTGCAGAGCGTGGCGGCACATATCAGGGTATGGTGCATGCAGAGATGCATGGTACGCCGTGTACACACAGTTTTGCCTGATGAACGAAACCACGCTGCCATCTTGATCCTTGCATGGTAATGAGATTGTCCACACACGAAACAATGAGCTTGATTAACTCTGTGGGGAGTGAATTCCAACCACTCTTTTGGCGGACGCTGCTCGGTTCTGCCATTGTTAGTGCTTGGGTTTCGGACGAGGGGGGAGGCGCCTTAGCGGGGATGGAAGATTGGACGAGATTATGTGCGGACAAATATGGAGAAGCGAATATGTGCTGCGGGAAGTGGACAGGTAATGATGACTACAGCACGCCGCTTGACTTACGAGACACATACCAGCAGCGTAGGGTCATGTCGATGCCAGACAACTTGCTTGAGTGATCACAGTACTGGTACTCCCTATAGTGCTATGCCCTAACTTGCTTGAGTAGAGTAGTAGAGTAGGACCCTGCTCTACTACTAGCACCGGAGGAGTAGTATATTCTAATCTAAAATAGTTACAAACTTCAATGCCCGACCGTGGAACGACAATGAACCGTGCTCAATGACTGTGGCCCTGTTTGGATATGGGTTAGAGTTAGTTTGGGTTAGTTTGGACTCAACTAACCCAAAAATATCCAAACAGGAGGGTTAGTTTGGGTTAGATCCATCTAACCCACCCCAAAAAACTAACTCACCCAAGAGGTGCTTATTTGAGTTAGTTCTCAGGACCACTAAAATCACATTTTTCTCTCGCTCTTCCCGTGGCAGATCCCACCCCACTTCCTCGAATCTTCTCGTCCTCTTCCTCACTCCCTGTCGCACCGCCCATGAAGGCGCCTCGACGTATCTGCGCTCCATCTAACCCTGCCATCCAAACATCTTTTTGGTTAGAGTTAGTTCAGAGCTAGTTCAAGGTTAGAATCTAACTCTAACCTCTAACTGAGTTAGAGTATCCAAACAGGGCCCGTGTCTACGTGGTGTTTGGACATGGGCGACAACCTGAATGCCAACGGTGCTGCTCCCATTGCACCGTATGTGTTTCTGTCCTTCCTGTTTGAAATCGTGGTAGAATTCATGTTTCTACTCTGTATCCTACTACTATGCTAGTCCACACGATTAGTTTCATCTCTGTTATAGCCGTGATGATTTATTTTGTGCTTATTCGGATTAAATCTCATAGTAACTTGCTCATATATCCAACTGGCGCAACGTCCCCTACAGCCACTCCCGTTTCATGGACGGCCTGGTCAATGCCTCCAAGGAGCCCTTCGTCCACTGCTATGAGTGCCCGATGCCGTTTTGTGGCTCGCCGGCGGACATGGTGCATCACCTCACGGATGCGTGCAGCGGTCATTGCTGGCCCTTGGCGGAGAACATCAGGTATGAGACGTGCTACCCGTTCACCATGCCGGAGTCGCTGGAGGATCACCGCCGCCTGCTAGTCTCGGAGGAGGACGACAGCGTCTTCCTCTTGATCGTGGGCACCGGCGAGGCCCGCACAGGCCGCCGCCCCATCTCTGTAATGTGCGTCAGGGGCGACGCCACTGACACTGACACTGACATGAGGCCAATGTACGGGTGCGTGGTCAGTGTTACTACCCCTTCGGGTCGCGTGGGCGGCGACACCGGCCTCATCGAACGGACTTGGACTCTGGGGTGCTGGGACTATCCCACCAATGTGGACTTGAAAAACCCATGGAATCCTTTACCCGCCGACGCGGTGCATGGCGACTCCAAGGAGGTTCACCTGGACATACGCATTATCAAGTTAAATGTTGATCATTAGTCTTCGCTCAATATAAACCGTTGTCTAAGCATGTGGAGACTTCCGTGCGGGATCTTGCTCTATTGGAGTATCGCGCATGAATAAAAGTGTATCCATTTATGGTTTAGTATAGAATCTTCCATGTATGAATTTTTACTACAGTACTGATGAAAGACTTACGACGAACCATCTCTTACATCTCCTCTGCCCGCTTGCAAGTCATCCTGATTTAATCCCTCCGTCTAGGTGTATAAGGGCATGGTTAATATTACTTAATAGTATAGCCAACTGTTGACTATAAGAAAGTGCCATGTCATCTGTAACCAACATGCAATGCATGTGCAATGCACGTCTTAACAGTATGGTGTGATTCCACCAAAAAATACAATCGTTACTCAAAAACTAATTCTTACTAGTGTGTATGCACGTGCAATGCACGTCTTAACAGTATGGTGTGATTCCACCAAAAAATACTTTGAAAAATGAATTCCGAGCAAAAAAATATTGTTGATGCACACGAAATAGAGTTTAGAAATTTACTAATTGGTAGTACAAAATGCAACTACTGCCTGCGGTCATCCAGAAATTTTTGAAGAATATAAAAAAAGTACGTGGTGGAACCCACGAATTGTTTACTTCAACTTTAGTTTCTCCTCCAGACCATCTCACATCGGCTCACAACCAACTCTTTTTTACTCATCACAACCTGACAATTACAGCATAGTAGAGCAGGCATAGATCTTCTTTTCAGGAAGGTATGACACGGTGCAGCGATGGTTCCAGAACCAAGTAGATTCAGCTGCATGCACTATTCACTGCGAATCCCTCCAATATCAGCCGTTAGATTTAGGAGATGAGTGGCTAGGATTGATGCTCTAGGTGCAATCCAGGACTCGTATACTATATAGTAGTATAGATAGTATAGAAAAGATCATTTCTTGCAAAGCACAATAAGTGGTATTTCTTCACAAGTTTTGGATGCAGGTTGAACAGTTGAACGCTTTTGTTTGAAAAAGATACCTTTTATCAATTTCACCCGGATATTTGTGAGCTCTAGAGATGAAATAATATCCGAAGAAACCTATTGATACCCGTTACACATGAGATGACCCCCACATCCTTTGTCAAAATAAACAACTCCCCGATCAATGCATTTCACTCTTCGGTGCAACGCACGGGCACCTTACTACTATAGGTTAGTACGACCAAAAGTTGAACTAACATTATATATAGTACGATAAATGCTGATGCATGTCTCCTAAAATTATATTGTTCAAAACTATGTTCAAATACGAATCCAACGATATAGTTTTTGTTGACATGCACTAACATTTTGTCAGTTAAATCTTCAGTCAAATTCAATGGGGGACTAATAAACCACGACCGATGTAGTACAAGTGTAGAGGGCAGCGCTGCATGGGAGTCTCACCTCTCACCCCGCTCGTGGCGCGGCAGTAAAGCCGTCATATCACAAAACCCAACCACTCCCAGTAATAAGTGGCCTAGTAAAATAAACGGACAAGCAACCATCACATCCCTCCATCTTTTTGCATTTCATCTCTCTGCATTTACTTTCTCCGGTTCATCTCGCACACTCAATCCCTAGCTACTACTCCTAGGGCAAGTTCTTTTGGCGGCTTCCCCAGCTTTTCCCACAAGACTAGTCACAGTGGAGAGTAACAATAAGGCGCCTCACTCATTTATTTGGGCTTCTAAACTACTACTCCGTCCTGGTTTATTCCTCACCATTGTAATTTGTGCTAAATTTTGACCAAAGATTTAACTGGTTTATTCCTCACCATTGTAATCCCTCCGTCTAGGTGTGTAAGTCATCTTACAAAAACCAAATAATCCCGAAACACTTAGGCGCGGTGCATTAACTTCTACCTCGTTTCTTGTTTCTTGACATATCAACCAATAAGAGATAAAGAGTGTGCATGCTTTTAATGACTTGAGATATCAAACACGACATGCAGTGGTTAGTTCATTGCATGCAATACTATTAATTAGCAAATAAACATTAACGTTTCTCGTTTTCTCCTCCTCCTTGGTCATGGTGCATAGCCTAAGAGCAAGTACAATAGAGACTAGTCAGCAGGCTATAGCATCTTCCACATCAGCAAAATCATAGCTGGAGGAGAGAGAAGTGAGAAGAAAGGACCAAGCGGGCGCTTCACGAATCATCGGGCGATAGCACAAACAACGAGGAAAAGGAGCCTGCATGCAGCCCATGTGAGCGCTACGGCGGGCGTTCAGCTCCCCCCAGCCAATCCTGTCACTTTCCTTTGCCTAGCACAACATGCATGCATTAAATGTATAGCCAACACTACAGCCATTCTACTGTATGAACTTTTTCAAATACAGGCTATAGGTGACATGGCTCTACTATAGAGCCGGCAGCAGGCTTTATTATTAACCTTGCTCTAAGCTGACTTACTCACCTAGACGGATGGAGTAGTGCATGTGACATGCACTAACATTTCATTAGTTAAATCTATGATCAAAATTTGACACAAATTACAATGGGGACCAATAAACCAGGACGGAGGTAGTAGTTATGGGATTACTAATCTAGAAGCCTAAAAGAACTGGCCCCTGGTACTCCTACTAGTAGTAGTACTCAAGTTGGAATTCCAATTGCACGACACAACTTGTTAGGCAAAAAATTCGATACAGGGTGTAGGAAGCGGTTTGGGAATTTGCATGCCTTTCCAACTAGTGAGATACTCCGTACAAAGTACGACAGAGAAATAACCACAGAGAAGGAAGCTAAAAGTAAACAATCAAACGAGCATTTTTGCATTTGTTTTGCATTGAATCTTTTCACAAGCTTGACTAGTGTTGTTTTTCTACTTTTACAAAAACCGCATCGTAATGTTAAAACGTGCATTTGCACGTTCATAAGTAATAGTAGTACTCCCTCCGTCTAGGTGTATAAGTCTTCCCTCCTTCTTGGTCACAGTGCACAACCAAAGATGACTTATTGACCTGAACGGAGGGAGTAGCACAGTCTGCAAGCATATATCGAGAGAGACGTGTAGTGCGATAGTATATAGTAAAGTTTGTGCTATATGCATGTACTTGCAAAATGCGTACGAAAACACAAGGTTTCCAAACTTTCCCTTTTACATACTTAATTAAGGACGCTAAAAATTCCTGAACGTTCGGGATTTATCATTTGTGTCCCAAAACTAATGAGATCGCCTTACGAAACAAAAATTATACTCCTCCTAAAAGCCACGGCGCTCGTAGGAGCGCTTGCGGCGCGCCACGAGTGCCCTGGTGCGCGGCCGTTTCCCAGCGCACCGACCCAACGCCTCTTCCTCAGCCTCGCAACTCGTGAGGTGCTGATTGGCGGCTTGCCGGCGGGCGAGCGCGATCTCACCGGTGTGGTGATCCGGCGCCAACAGGTACTCCTCCTTGCTGGAAGCGTGCACCCGGTCCATGTACCGCCAAGCATAGATGAGGCGCTTGGGCCCGACTGCACTCAGGGCGTCGGCACGGGCCTCCTCCGCCACCCTCAGGGCCCTCGAACGAGCCTTCTGCCAAAGAGCCAATCGCCTGACTCTCTCGGACGCGACATAGGCCTCCCAGGCAGCTTATTCCGCGGTGCGCTTCTCTTCCTCGGCCTTCTTCCCCGCCTCTATTTTGGCGCCCTCTGCTAGAGGCAAAGCCTCCCACAAGGCGACATCCATTTCTTACTAAAGCTCCTCAAGGCTGGGGGGCTCGGCGGGCGGCGCGGCGTTCTCCTTGTAGCAGGGAGCCGATGCGTCCTCTGGCGCGCGTGCTGGCGAGATTGGGAACGCCAACGCGTCCACCTCAACGCGTCGCGGCAAAGAGCGGAACGCCGACGCGTCCTCCTCGACTAGTGGCGGCGAGGAACAAAATGGCGATGCGTCGCGTCGTGATGAGGAGCGAAACGCCGACGCGTCCTCCTCAACTAGTGGCGGCGAGGAATGGAACGGCGACGCGTCGCATAGCGGCGAGGAGCGGAACACCGACGTGTCCTCCTCGACTAGTGGCGACGAGGAACGGAACGGCGATGCATGACCGTCCGCGCGGTGCAGCGAGGAGCTCCTAGGGCTTGGGAGGGGCGATGCCATGGTGGTCGACGTGAGAGGGAGGGGGCGGAGATAGCGATGAACATGAACGTGAGGGGGAGGATATAGCGATGTCGTGGGAGGTGCAGTATTTATAGAGAGCAATGGCACACCTACGTAAGATATGGACTCAGCTGCACTGACTTAACTACAGGTCCAGTTGCATCACTGACATGTGGGCCAGACCCCTGTTGGGCCCATATGTTAGTGACCCAATGCACCTGCAGTTAAGTAACAACTACGTGGGCATATTTGTTGGAGTAAATTACGGGGGAGCAAAGGGGTGGAAATATTGCTGGTCACAACGGATTGGACGAGCGTGGGGGGAGGAGAGTCATGCATGCAGATTTTTTTCACACGGGGTGGAGTGGTGGGACCGCCGGAGGGAGAAGGAGAGTTTGGTAGGCATATTGTTTCCACACATGGAGAGGAAAAGATTTGGAGACGAACGGGCTTCCTGCAGGTATGGGGAACGGTGCATAATAAGTCATCTCGCATGCCGAGCTAGGTATAGTCTCAAGTCATTAAAAACAAACACACCCCACACATGTTCATATTTCAAGGTGCACTAAATTATTGCATGCGATGATTAAGGCTGGCCATAATGGTGGTATCTTAGCTGGTATCATGCACACGAGAATAGCAAACATGCTGATGTGGCAAAGAATTAAAGAAGAGAGGGGGTTAGAGTAACTAGTGTTCATGCATGCATCTCGTTTTCCAATCACATTTTGCAAGTAAAATTCGTGGACAAACTTTGACCCAAAGTACGATGGGGACTAGTAAACCAGAATGGAGGTAGTAGTTTTTTTAATCAAAGAAGGTTTCCCCTTCCGATTTTCATTACTGAAAACCAGCATCTAAATCTAAACCATACTATTTGCCCTAGAACTACCAGGTTCAACATCTCGCAACATGAACCCATACAACCTCCATCGAAAAAATATCATACAACCATACGCCAAGGAAGTACGTAGTACTATGAATTCCATTTTCGCTCCATACCAATCGTTCTAAAAACTACTTACTACTTATAACGCGCCATTAAAAATCGGAACTCTTAACCCCGCTAAAAACGATATTTTAAATGTGGCTACTCGATCTGTGGCAACTGGCGAGCCACCGCGCTCCAAGTCGTTCACCTGTGGTCCCGACCATCAACTCCTATGGATTAAATTATCACGCGAGCTGACTATTCCTACAAAGGTGCTCCACCACATATCCGGTACCCGCGAATGCAGCAATCATGCACCTAGGGTTTTAGGGTTTATTTGTTAGCGTCGCCTTTATGTAACACTCATGTGTGCAAGACAGCGAGAGGACGACTGCGTGCGTGCGCCTCTTCTCTTCGTATATGTACTCCACCGTTTGTCTGGTGTCCAAAAAATTATAATAACTACTAGCAATGTGCCAATGCGTTGCCACATGATCAAAGTAGATTAATACATATTCACCGATTTGATAGAAAAAGTCTAGTTTTGAAATACGTATATCACTAAAAAATGTTATGTTTCACTAAAAAATATATTCCTTTGGCGGTTTTGATGAGATAAGGGAGGAATGTTGTTGGTTTCAAGATTCGAGAAGTGGTATATGTCTAATTTCTACTCTTACTAGCAAGATGCCCGTGTGTTGCACGGAACATCAAGATCTTGTGGGAGAAAAGGATGAACGAGGGAAGGTCTTATCTGCAAATGTGGTGAAGAGTGCGGGTAAATTGCCATATTTTCCTTCCCATCCATCAGATATAAATCGGACGACCTACATTGCAGGATGGCAGGCCCAACATCATCACCAACTCTATTTTTTATCCCTACTCTTATAAAAAGCATTGTCGGTGATGATTGTGTGCCTGCCATCCTGCAATATAGGCCATCCGATCTATATCTAACGGATAGGAAGGAAACTATGGCAATTTTGCAAAAAGATACCCACACCCCTCTCCACATTTGCAAATAAGGCCATCCCTCATTCATCCTTTTCCCCCACAAGATAAACTACTCATACAAATGCATCTTGATGTTCCGTGCAACGCATGGGCATCTTGCTAGTTGTTGCAAAAAGCCTATGTGTGTGAGAGAGAGGGAGAGTGGAGGAGGACGGAGTGCATGTGTGACAAAGACACAAGGAGTGTGTGTGTGCGATAGGTATCATCTTAAAATGAGCCGATAGTGTGTGTGTGCACGATCGAGAGGGCGTGTCTCAAGAAAGGAAGAAAAATCTACATAGATACAAGGAGCGGGAGAGAGACATGTATGCGATGGTGGAAGCATGAGTGTGCGGGTGTATAAACCTATCTAGAGGCTAGCTAGTCGATAAATGTTTGTGAGAGAAATACGAATCGGGGTGTGAAAGCGAGAGTTTTGTGTGTGAGAGAGAGAGAGACGGTAGTCGGGAAGGGGAGTGGAAGCAGGAGTTGTGTGTGTGTGTCTGTGTGAGAGAGAGAGGAGACGGTAGTCGGGGTTGTCTGGTCGGTAAACAAATGAATAATGTCAGTCTGGGATGGAGACGAAAAGGAGACCGCAACAAATGTTGTGTCTACAGGAGAGAGAGAGAGAGAGAGAGTAATTTTAGTGGTATGAGTCATATGTAGAGACCTATAGGGTGTGTGAGAGAATCCCATAGAGAGAAAGACAAAGTGAAAGGCGAGTGGAGACTGTGTGTGGCGGTGAAAAAGAAAGCTTAGGTACCGAGTGATACCAGAGAACAGTAGAGACGTGAGAGATAATGAAAACCGTGTAATGTATAATGATAGGGAGAGTGCGACACTTCTCAAGGGAGACGTTGAGAGACCATGTTTGCGAGGATAGGAGAAACATGAAGTGAGCGTGCGGGTGAGCTGGAGAAAAGAGAGTGATAGCTACCTGAAGGAGCATGCATGCGAGAGAGATGGGCGTGAAAGGAGTGAACAAAAAAGGGATTCAAATATTTGAATTCGAGATGATGATACATGTAATCCATACTCGAACCAAAATTGATCTGTCAAACATGCATAGTCATATGAATTCACGCACATCTATGTTATTTAATATGTAGATATTACTGATCCATACATTTTAGTAGAACATAATTTGGTTAAAAAATTTTGAATTCAACCTTAAGATTTCGAGATCGTTGTATTTGTAAATCATATTATACATATAAAGGAGCAGAATTCTTTGTTGTGCTTTTGAAAGTATATATAAAAAATGATGTATATAGAATGTAATTCCAATTGAAAATGGATCCCTCCTGGAAAAAATAGAATACAAACGGGATTCGAATTGAGTTGGCATGGTAAACGTGCACTCTGCAAAATTTGAACGAAGCGGGGAAAGTCGCAGTAACCGCCCAAAACCAAAATCTGTGAGATGGAAATCACTATTGCCTATCCCTGCCACGCAAAGCCTATCTGCTAGATTTCTATAGGTTTCGATAGGGGTAGGTCTGTAATTTCACCCAAACGTGATGTAACCGCCTCTCACCCGGATTCATACACAGTGGACGCCAAAACACAGTGTGTCCTCGGCCGAAATCGACTCCCTCCCCGATTCATATTCATACACGGTGGGCGCCAAAAACAAACTCTCGTCGGCAAATATTCGGTGTATGCGAGATTACCGTCCATCCCTAACCGACTAATGTTGCTGTGATGTAGTAGAAATTTGAAACGGGGCTAAGTTTGTAAATTTCCTCGCATTTGAGACAAGCGCGCCCTGAATACATGGTTCCCCCCTTCCTCTCTACCTCCCTTTTCGCCATTCGTACTCCGTGGGCGCCAAAACACCCTCTCCACCCCACCCTCCTCCGTCCGCCGCCGTCCGCCACCCCATCCACCACTGTCCTCCTCCACCATGTCGGAGCTGATACCCCGATGCCGCCATCCATTACAAGAGATCGACCTCTCTCATCCACGGCTTCAGACCGGGATCCTTGCATCCCGTCCTCTTGCTTCATCCCCGCCGTCGTCCACCTTGTCGGCGCCGCTCCTACGACCGTCTCGTCCACCGCGCCCTGCCGCCACCGTCTACCCTCCTAGATCTGCTTCCACGCTGCCGACAGCCATCGCTATCGCAGCACTGTCAAATTCTCAGCAGATGCGTACACAGCGCCGCACTAGAGGTGGTACTCTTTCGTATCTGCTCAACTTATTTATCGCAGCAAGAAAATAGATCGCCACTGCTTTACTCTGATTTCTTGTCTTGGTTGCGAAGTTGCCTTTGTCCGGTTTGCACCTTCAGATCCATCATGGCACGCTCAACACTATACTCCCAATGCTTATGGTTTTCCCCTTTTATATTCCACACTAGTTAAATCACAGTAGACTAAATTTCAAAATTGGGTCAGTCGATTTTTCAGAGCTCGCTGGAGTTCACCGGTGCGATCGAAGGGGCTCGGGTGGTTGTGGGGCCTTACCGAACAAAGAAAACTCGACGCGGGTGGGGGTTGGGGCAGGGGTGGGGGTGGGGGTGGCAGAGGAACACGGGCGGTGGGGGCCGGTGGTCCGGCCGACGGCTCGTGCGATGTTCTGTATGGGAAGAATCGGAGACGAGGAAGAAGAAGGGTTAGGAGACGTAGGATCTTCATCCAACCGCCTGAAATGGTCGAGAGACAGCTGGGAGTTGCATTCTTAATGCGCTCTGGTTCATCATGTGTGGGCACTGCGCAACCAACATTTTATTATCCAAAATCTGCTTGCTCTTCTTTACCATGTTCCTCTTTCATTCTTCTTTAATATGTACTCTCTCCGTTCCTAAATACAAGTCTTTGTATAGATTCCACCATGGACTACATATGGAGCAGAATGAGTGAATCTACACTCTAAAATGTATCTGGATACATCTGTATGTGATCCATAGTGGAAATCTCTACCAAGACTTATATTTTGGAACGGAGGGAGTATGATAGTAGTACAGTATCTTCCTTGTACTGAAGATGAGCAGGGACATTTGCAGTGTAGAGGTCTATACGGTCAGTTGTGATGGACACTTTGAGCCTCTTTGATTCGTAGGATCTTGTAAACATGGGAATAGGATTTGTAGTGGCCTGCCCACTTGAATCCTATAAGAATAGCAAGGAAATGCGGGGAGTTGTGTCGCCTTTGAGAGTTATACTGATATTAATAGTACCGCACCTTCACTTGAAGAGAGCTGGTATCCGAAGCCTTTCTAGCCGTACCGGCAATACTAGCACATATATTCCAGCAAGTTCCACTTTGCTGATTTTACTCTAATGCTTAAGGTTTTCCCGTTATATCTACACTATGATCTGTGTAGCTGCTTTGTGTCGCACTAGCAGCAGTCCACTCTTGAAGCTAAACACTGCAATGACTTACAAAATTGGCACCAAGGCATTGAGTACCATTCTGGATGCAATGAAACTCATACGCTCCCCACCTGTTGATTCTTGTTTAGAATATGATCCTAATGACTATTCTAACCTCGAGGAGTCAAAGGCAGATGGCCTGTCCTGTTCATCCATCAAGGTGCCTGTTCTACTTTGGCAATGTTTTATTGATTGCGAGTATCTTGCATATATTGTCTTGCATTTCTTCTACTTTGTTGCACCGCCATTTGCTTAGTTTACTCATCATATATGTCAAGATGCCATGCCCATCCATTATCAATACATATTCCATCTGTCATCATACCATGTTTTTCCACTCAAATGCTGTTCTTGTGCATCAGACATCAAAAAGGAAGAGGGTGATTGCCGAACCTGAAGGAGCACCAGCAAAGTCCTTGAAAACGTGGTGGTGCCGGAGAAATTAGACAGCACCCCACTTATATTTGTTGTACAACCAGTGACACAAAACGTAGGACCGACTCCAGCAGATTGTACCCATACTTCACTGGCCACACCACTAGCCCCACCACATAGGACCTGCACTCCAGCAAAAGGTATACCTATTTCATTTGCCATAGCACCAGCTGTACCATAGAAAAATCCCACTCCAGCAAAAAGTACAGCAAGTCCACCGGCCGAAGACCTATCCCAACTGCAGAGACGGCCAATTCCTGCATATTGGAACCCCATTCCATTTATTCCCAGTTTAAAAGACAATGCTTCCAATGTTGTTAGGGACTACGTGCATATATTCCCATGATGGGAAGATTATTGTGAAGAGAAACACCATTTTCACATCTTCCTGTCCAACTTACGTGTAAGTGCTATTATTCATAGTTATTATTTTCTAGTTTTCTGCTGATTGAACACATCAATGATTTACATTACATTGTTGTAACTAGGCGAGGGTCAATCTGGATAGTCATGACGAGCAAAGCTTGCTTGTGCTTCTCAAGGAAGCATTGCAGCAGTATCGGTGTTACCTGAGGAAATCACACTTTGATGGCAAGTCTATAAACGAATTGTCGGTGTACAAAAAGAGGGGTACACTTTTTGTAACCCTATAATTGTGCACGGGTAGTCTGAGCCACGGGCACCACCACACCAAGCAAGGCAAGGGAGGTGAGCCAGGGTAAGACCGAAGCTCAAGAGAACTAGAACGACGCCAAGGCCAAGACCATGAAGAGCAAAGGGGACGAAGCGGACTCCCCCAGCAAGATCCTTGCCGAGGGACAGTTCTAGCAGCCCTGGCAAGACCCTTGCTGCGGCGACTCGTCTTGCGCCTACGGAGCAAATCACCCTTGAGTCCACTTCCCCCAAAGGGCAAGGATTCAGGAGACATCCTCGTGGCTGCATGCAGATCTTTGTGAAGACATTCAAGATCAGATACGCACTAAGGAGACGACAACCCTTGGCGGGATCCCAGCCGAAGAAGACCACAAGGCCCCCGGCAAACGCCTTGCCGGGGATGACAGCAGGCGCCTCGGCAAGACCCTTGCCGGGGCCCCGGCAAGGCCCTTACCGAGGACACCCGCAGGGCCACCATCAGGCCCACACCGACTAAACCTCCACCACCGCATGCATGCAGCTGCCAACCCAACCAGCTGGGCAGGCACCTGCGTGGCGGCATGCAGATCTTCGTGAAGACCCACCACTGCGCCACCTCAGCTGCCTGCCTACCTACATGGCATCGTAGGCGTCGCTGGCCAGGGCGCGTGTCGACGCAAGAAGGAGCTGCGACGGACGAGACAGGTTTCTCCCCCGTCCCCGATAAAGCAATGACACCTCAGCAAGACACATTAAATGCGCCTTGTCATGTGATGCGAGGGATAACCTCGCAGCACTGTACCCTTTCCACCTCCTGTGTGCCACTGTGGCAACCCCTTTTTTCTATAAAAGGAGGCCCGAGGCGACCAGTGGAAGGATTCGTCTTTTTGGAGCTCCTCACGCCCCATAGCTAGCTGAAGAACACAGATATACAATCCACCAAAGCAGGAGTAGGGTTTTACGCATCCTCGCGGCCCAAACCTGGATAAACGAACCGTGTGCTATCTGTTTGATCCGCTCTTCTCACGACCCCGCGCCCCGCTAACCATAGTAGGGATTCTTGTGATCCCATAGGTGTCGTTCCCACCGACATCTTTGGTGCGCCAGGTAGGGGGCGCGGTGGTGAGAATCGGCTTTAGCAGTTAGTTCGACGCTTCTTCATCATCATGGCGCCCAAGAAGAAGACGACGGTGGCGGTTGGCCAGTCGGAAGCCGGACAACCCGTTCCGACGTGGGCGAGCAGCGGACCGGTCGTAGAAAGGACCCGGGGCGCTGCTCGCGAACACCAACACCATCCCAGCAGCCAGAGTTTGGGAGGCGGCGTTGTTTGTGTGCCTGGTAATGGGCCACACGTCGCCAAATCCAAAGGCGGGGCCAAGCCCTTCGCGGGTGGAGCGGGGCCTTCCAAGGTCATCGCCACCCACCCGAAGGCAACGCAAGGGTCTCCAAGACTCCCACGCCGGCTCCAACAGCGTGCTCCTCCCAGGCAGCGCGCGACGAACGGCGTAATCACGCCGAAGATCCCGGGCGTCGCCGTGATAAGAGCCCCGAGTGCCAGTCCCGGGACGTAGAAGACCTGCCCACTCGCCGAGGCGCTGGTGAAAACGGCATGCGACCATGGGGTTGTGATAGAGCTCCTTCTGACATGGTCAGAAGTCGAAGCGCATCGCGATCCGTGCAGGTTTCGCTACCACCGATGCCAGCAGAGGCCCTGGCGCGCGCGCAGTTGCTCCTCAACTTTTCTCCCACTACGGGGAAACTCGACAAATGGAGAGCCACTATTCGAAGCCTTGTTGCCGTGGCAAACAAAGACGAACCAAGTCCGGTGGGGCCCCCGAGTCGACGCTCCGATGGAGTCCCGCGGACCAGTGGCCGAAAAGCCGGCGGCGCCGCGACCACGGTGCATTCACCTCTTCCCCATCCGGTACCGCGGACGCCGGCTCGGCACGACGTCGCGGGCGACGACATCTCCATAGCATCGTCTGACCCGCGGACCCACTGTGACCAGCGCCAAGTTCTTCGGGAACGAGCCCATGAAGACGCTCGAACCACTATCGAGCACCGGCGTGGAGCACGCCACCAGTCAGACAGGCGAGCAGGGCCTGCTGTGAACCACCCGGCCCCGGAGAGCCCTGGAGGCCTACCTTATGGGGTAGGCTGTCCTGCTTTTACCCGTGAGCTGTGGCAGTTCTAGTGGCCCACTCACCGCACCTTCAAACCTGACCTTGGCGAAAAGTACAACGGCAAGACTCACCCGTCTGAGTTCCTCAGCATCTACACCATCGCGATGCAAGCCGCCGGAGCCCGCGACGATAAGGTGCTTGCGAATTACTTTCCATTGGCTCTTAAACCCAACGCCATGTCGTGGTTGATGCACATGCCGGTAGACTCTATTTTCTCCTGGTCGGATTTGTGCCATGATTTTGTGGGCACCTTTACTGGAGGTCACCAAACCCATGGCCAAGCAAGCGACCTGCAAGTCATTCCCCAAAAGGGAGGCGAGAGTCTGCGCAAGTATATACAGAGGATCAGCCAGGTACAGTACAATATCCCTGATGTTCACCCTGCCGCCATCATCAGTGCGTTCCATCAGAACGTGCATAACCGCAAGATGCGCGAAGAACTGGCAATGAACAAGGTGAAAGATGTGGCAAAACTCTATGTTCTTGCTGACAAATGTGCCCGAGCTGAAGAGGGAAGGAAGTACCCCGGCGAAGTTGCCGGCATGGAAACCGACTCCTCAGATGAGGATACTGCCGCCCCGGCGAAGAAAGGCCGGCGCCGCAATAGGAAGCGCAAAGGTAAAGCTGTGCTTGCCGTTGAGGGATCTGACGACGCCGGCTCCGCCAAGAAAACCAAGGAAGATGACCCCGGCAAGGAAATTGCTGGATGTGTCGCCTGCCGGGCCTTGGCGGCTGCCGAGAAGCCAGGAAACTCCGACAATTAATACTGCAAGATCCATCGCACCAAAGGCCATGGTCTCCAGAACTACCGACAGGTTGAGCTCCTTGCTGAGAAGCAGAGGGCTGAATATGAGAGGCGGGACAAGGAGAAAGGCCAGGACGATGCTGAGGGGTCCGGCAAGAAGCGTGACGGCCAGGCGGGCCGTTGCGGCAAAGATAAACAGCAGGAGAGGCCCACCCGGGGCCGTGACAAAAAGCCAGAGGACGATGAGTCTGGTGACCAAGAATTTCAGAAAGCTACAGAGGCCATGTGCGTCGATGGCGGCGCCTCGCTGCATACCTCTCACCGCCAGCTTAAACAGTGGGCGCGTGAGATTACAGCGGCGGAACCATCATTTGATGCCCAAAGGCCGCTGAAGTGGTCCAGCACACCTATCATTTTTGACACTGAGGATCACCCTGATCGCACTACTGCAGTCGGGTGCTTGCCATTGTTGGTTTCATCAACAATACGCAGCCTCAAGGTGACAAAGATGCTAGTCGATGGCGGGGCCGGTCTGAACTTAATCTCGCCTGCCGTGATCGAGAAATTGCAGATTCCTGATGAAGACCTCGAAGAGACGGGCATGTTTTAGGGGGTCAACCCAGGAAGAAGTCAACCAAAGGGAAAGGTCACGTTGCCTGTGACTTTTGGGAGTGATCTGAACTATATGACAGAAAGGATTGTGTTCGACGTTGCCAAGATCCCCTTGCCTTACAACGGGATCCTTGGCCGCCCAGCACTGGCCAAGTTCATGGCAGCGTCACATTATGCCTACAACACCCTGAAGATGCCGGGGCGTGTGACGATCATCACCGTCCCATCAGACAAGAAGGATGCGCTAATTTGCACTGACCAACTCTACCAACAAGCAGTTGCAGCAGCCGCCACTGCTAAGGCGCTTGCTCCTGCCGCTGGAGCCCCGGGAAGGCAAAAGAAGAAGACCGGTGAGACCTCAGGCACCCACTCCGGCAAGCGCCCCTCTTCGGAGTGTAGCGCTCCCGTCGAGGACGTGCCAGAGAGCTCCGCCGACAGAAACAACAAGTCCAGGGCCACACCGTCGGGAAACAAGAAGGTTTCTGTCAAGGAGGACGGCATGGGAGGAGCTTTTACCATAAGCTCCACCCTTGACGACAAATAGGAAGACGCGCTCATCACCTTCCTGCGGGCGAATGTCGATGTGTTTGCATGGCAAGCATCTGACATCCCCGGCGTTCCCAGGGAGGTGATTGAGCACCACCTTGCTGTCTGTCCTCATGAGCGGCCCGTCAAGCAGAAGGTCAGAAAGCAAGCTTTGGAACAACAAGAGTTCATCACAGAGGAGATCCGGAAACTGGAAGCAGCGGGTTTAGTAAGAGGAGTGCTCCATCCAACGTGGTTGGCCAATCCGGTGGTAGTGCGCAAGGCAAATGGGAAGTGGAGGATGTGTATTGATTACACAGATATTAATAAGGCTTGTCCCAAAGACCCCTTCCCGTTGCCGTGCATCGACCAGATTATTGACTCCACAGCTGGGTGTGATCTGTTGTCATTCCTCGATGCCTACTCCGGCTACCACCAGATCTTCATGACAAGGGAAGATGAAGAGAGAACGGCATTCATCACCCCATGTGGTACGTATTGCTTTATACGGATGCCTTTCGGGTAGAAGAGTGTTGGTTCAACGTTTGCAAGGGCGGTCCAGATTGGTTTTGAACCCCAACTCCATAGAAATATGGAAGCTTATATGGATGATATAGTGGTCAAAACAAAGAACAAGGCAACCCTCATATCAGATTTACAAGAAACATTTGCAAACCTACGCAAGATCAATCTCAAGCTGAACCCTGAGAAGTGCGTCTTCGGCGTCCCGCCTGGCAAGCTTCTCGGGTTCTTTGTGTCACAGCGTGGGATAGAGGCCAATCCGGACAAGATCAAAGCTATAGAGAAAATTGAAGCGCCCAAGCAAGTCAAGGATGTGCGTCGGTTTGCTGGTTGCGTTGCCGCCATGAGCAGGTTCATTTACAAGTCCGCCGAGCGCACCCTTCCCTTTTTCAAGATTTTGAAAAAGGGGGGCCCGATGGAGTGGACGCCAAAAGCCGAAGCAGCATTGCAAGATTTGAAGAGGTACCTCTCCTCCACGCCAATACTAGTTGCGCCTAGGCCACAGGAACCGTTGCTGCTGTACCTGGCGGCAACGAACCAGGTGGTCACTGAGGGAGCCCTGGATTAGGGGGTGTCGGGATGGCCGGACTATACCTTCAGCCAGACTCCTGGACTATGAAGATACAAGATTGAAGACTTCGTCCCGTGTCCGGAAGGGACTTTCCTTGGCGTGGAAGGCAAGCTTGGCGATACGGATATGTAGATCCCCTACCATTGTAACCGACTTTGTGAAACCCTAACCCTCTCCAGTGTCTATATAAACCAGAGGGTTTTAGTCCGTAGGACAACATACAGAACAACAATCATACCATAGGCTAGCTTCTAGGGTTTAGCCTCTCCGATCTTGTGCTAGATCTACTCTTGTACTACCCATATCATCAATATTAATCAAGGAGGACGTAGGGTTTTACCTCCATCAAGAGGGCCCGAACCTGGGTAAAACTTCGTGTCCCTTGCCTCCTGTTACCATCCGGCCTAGACGCACAGTTCGGGACCCCCTACCCGAGATCCGCCGATTTTGACACCGACATTGGTGCTTTCATTGAGAGTTCCTCTATGTCGTCGCCGTTAGGCTTGATGGCTCCTACGATCATCAATGGCGATGCAGTCCATGGTGAGACCTTCCTCCCCGGGCAGATCTTCGACTTCGGCGGCTTCGCACTGCGGGCCAATTCACTTGGCCGTCTGGAGCAGATCGAAAGCTATGCCCCTGGCCGTCAGGTCAGATTTGGAAGTTTAAACTACACGGCTGACATCCGCGGGGACTTGATCCTCGACGGATTCGAGCCACTGCCGAGTGCGCCGCACTGTCACGACGAGCATGATCTAGCTCTGCCGCCGAACAGTGCCCTAGAGGCCGCACCCGAATCGGCTTCGACCCTTAATTCGGAGCCAACTGCGCCGATCGAGGATGGGTGGATGGACGCCGCCTCGGGGGCTGCGATCCCAACGGCGATCGAGCCGAACACCAGCCCCGCACTCCGCGAGACTTGTGACTCCAAGGAGCCGGACTCCTCTCCGGACTATGAACCCTCCGTGCCCCTGCCGATCGAATCCGATTGGGCGCCGATCATGGAGTTTACTACTGCGGACATCTTTCAGCACTCGCCTTTCGGCGATATTCTGAAGACACTAAAGTCTCTCTCTTTATCAGGAGAGCCCTGGCCGGACTATGGTCAGCAAGGTTGGGATACGGACGATGAAGAAATTCAAAACCCACCCACCACCCACTTTGTAGCCACTGTCAACGATTTAACCGACATGCTTGACTTTGACTTCGAAGACATCGGCGGTATGGACGCCGATGCAGGAGACGATGAAGAACCAGCGCCTATTGGGCCCTGGAAAGCCACCTCGTCATATGACATATACATGGTGGACACCCCAAAAGACGGAGATGGCGATGGAACAGCGGAGGATGACCCCTCCAGAAAACAGCCTATGGGCCGGCGTCAGCGGCGCCGCTCAAAATCCCGCCAAAGTAAATACGGTGATTCCAGCATGGGAGATAATAATACTCCGGAGAGTGCCGAAGAAAACCCCCTCCAGCAAGATACAACACAGGAGGATGGAGAAGCCAGCCCTCATGAGAGAGCGGCAGACAGAGAGGTCGAGGACGATAATTATATGGCTCCCTCCGAAGACGAAGCAAGCCTCGATGACGACAAATTCGTCGTGCCAGAGGATCCCGTCGAGCAAGAGCGTTTTCAACACAGGCTTATGGCCACGGCAAGAAGCCTCAAGAAAAAACAGCAACAGCTTAGAGCTGATCAAGATTTGCTAGTCGACAGATGGACTGAAGTCCTTGCGGCCGAAGAGCATAAACTCGAACGCCCCTCCAAGAGCTACCCAAAGCGCAGGTTGCTACCCCGATTAGAGGAGGAAGCACTTAAACCTACATCACCAGCACTTGATACGGCCGACCGGCCACCTCGTGGTCGCGACAGAGAGGCCTTTCGGCCCTCCACTCAAGCCGCACCTCGTACCAAGGCATGGGAAAATGCGCTAGACCTGCGAGACATGTTGGAGGCCAAGGCAAGGCAAACAAGATCGATCTACGGATCGCGTGGGCGCCCCATGACTCGAGACGATAACCGTCACGCTGGACACAAATCCGGTAGGGCCGAACACAGTAGACAAAGCTCATTGGAGCTACATCGTGATATAGCCCAGTACAGAGGCGCCGCACACCCACTATGCTTCACAGACGAAGTAATGGATCATCAAATCCTCGAGGGTTTCAAACCCATAAACATCGAATCATATGATGGCACAACAGATCCTGCGGTATGGATCGAGGATTATCTCCTTCATATCCACATGGCCCGCGGCGATGATCTCCACGCCATCAAATACCTCCCACTCAAGCTTAAAGGACCAGCTCGGCATTGGCTAAACAGCTTGCCAGCAGGATCAATCAGTTGTTGGGAGGACCTGGAAGCCGCATTCCTCGACAATTTCCAGGGCACTTATGTGCGACCACCAGACGCCGATGACCTAAGCCACGTAATTCAGCAGCCAGAGGAATAGGCCAGGCAATTCTGGACACGGTTCCTAACAAAGAAAAATCAAATAGTCGACTGTCTGGACGCAGAGGCCCTAGCAACCTTCAAGCACAATATTCGTGATGAGTGGCTTGCCCGGCACCTTGGACAGGAAAAGCCGAAATCTATGGCAGCACTCACGACACTCATGACCCGCTTTTGCGCGGGAGAAGACAGCTGGCTTGCTTGTAGCAACAATATGACCAAGAACCCTGGTAATTTGAATACCAGGGACAGTAGTGGCAGGTCGCGTCGCAACAAGCAAAAGCACTGCATTAACGGCGACAATGCTGAGGATATGGCAGTTAATGCTGGATTCAGAGGCTATAAATCCGGTCAGCAGAAAAAGCCATTCAAAAGAAATCCTAGGGGCCCGTCCAGTTTGGACCGAATACTCAACCGCTTGTGCCAGATAAATGGCACCCCCGAAAAGCCGTCCAATCACACCAACAGGGATTGTTGGGTGTTCAAGCAGGCAGGCAAGTTAAATGCCGAAAACAAAGACGAGGGGATGCATAGCGATGACGATGAAGAGCCCCGGCCGCCGAACAACAGTGGACAGAAGGGTTTTCCCCCACAAGTGCGGACGGTGAACATGATATACGCAACCCACATCCCCAAGAGGGAGCGGAAGCGCGCGTTAAGGGACGTATACGCGGTAGAGCCAGTCGCCCCAAAGTTCAACCCATGGTCCTCCTGCCCAATCACCTTTGATCGAAGGGACCATCCCACTAGCAGCCGTCATGGCGGATTCGTCGCATTGGTTCTAGACCCAATTATTGATGGATTTCACCTCACTAGAGTCCTTATGGACGGCGGCAGCAGCCTGAACCTGCTTTACCAGGATACAGTGCGGAAAATGGGCATAGATCCCTCGAGGATTAAGCCCACCAAAGCGACCTTTAAAGGCGTAATACCAGGTGTAGAGGCCAACTGTATAGGCTCAGTCACACTTGAAGTGGTCTTCGGATCTCCGGATAATTTCCGAAGCGAGGAGTTAATCTTCGACATAGTCCCATTCCGCAGTGGCTATCACGCACTGCTCGGGCGAACCACATTCGCCAAGTTCAATGCGGTACCGCACTACGCATACCTTAAGCTCAAGATGCCAGGCCCTCGAGGAGTAATTACTAATTACGGTCAATGGAAACACCGAACGCTCCCTTCGAACGGAGGAGCACACGACGGCCCTTGCAGCAGAAGTACAAAGCAGCCTTTCCAGGCAGTTCTCCAGTCCGGTCATTAAACGCCTGGACACCGTCAAGCACGCCCGGAGTAACCTACAACAAGACCGCCTGGCACGTTCCGAGCAGGCGTAGCAATGCAGCCCCAACCCCAGCCCTCGCAACAATGCGACACCAGTGCTTCGCGTACATAACTACACACTAGAAATACCATGGGTACAGGGGGAGGGGCACCATCACGGCACGCCCGAAACACGGCTTAAACCGCACCAGGGGCTGCCATTTTTTAATTTTCTCATACTTTTAGGACTCCATTCTTCAGGAGGCCTGTTCGGCAGTTCAATTGCCGCACAAATGATGCAAGAACCATGGAAGCAGACAAGCCACACCGCATTACGGAACTCCCAGGTGGTCTCTATCACGAGCAGTATACCTATTTCGCATACCATTTCACAGCCTGCCCCTGGAACAGACATGTTAAATAGTCCAGCCTTTTGCTTATCGCATTATTTGTACCGTCCTGCTTTGATCACAGCCCTTTCTATTAAACAATGCATAGCTTTTGTCTATTTTTGCATTACCTTTTTTTACAAATATATATGTTCCTTAACGACATGTCGCACCCGTACACTTTGGTACGGCCAAAATACGCCAGGGGCTTTAGTACCCCTCAATATGGTGTGAGAAGTCCGAACACTTTAACAAGTGCGGCACCCCGAACTTATATCATTATATGCATCAGCTCCAAATCATGTCTTGGGTCAATAGTTGGGTTTGCCCGGCTGCTATGTTTTGGTGCCTTACGTTCCGCTATATCGGCTAAGGTAGCACTAGGAGAACTACTGCGATTGTGCCCCAGTTGAGCTGGGTCGAGCACCTCAGTAGAGAAAGCTAAAACTGACTGTCATGATGAAGCGAGAGCTGGTCGCTGTTCGAGAGGTTTTTCGAGTCCCTAAAGACTTATGCCGCTTAGAGCGAGGAGTCGGCTCTGTCCGGCCAAGGCGTGGATAGCGCCCCAAACTCGGTCTTCCAAATACCAGGGGCTTCGCCGAAATTTAAAATTATAGAATTCTATGGCTAAGAGAGAGTGTTCAAGCATTATAGTACGATTGCCTTGTTCGTTGTGCTGAGCGCCTCCCTCGAAGGACCCAAACATGGGAAAAAGAGCGCTCAGGTTTATCCTCGAACACCCCAGCACTAGCGGCACGGGGGCAGAAGCTGATGACTCGCCATCTCTCAGAATTGATAAACAGCCGCACAGAAGGTAATATTTTAAATTCCAACAGCATTGCTTAGCGCATATGAACAAGTTTTCAGCGCACGGGACAAAATGAGCGAGTTTTACTCAAAAATTACATCCCTGGAACATTCATCCGTCATAAGGCGGGCACCCTTCAGAACATCCTTATAATAATTCTCGGGCTTGTGATGCTCTTTCCCCAGCGGTGGCCTGTCCTTCACAAGCTTCTCAGCATCCAGCTTGCCCCAGTGCACCTTAGCACGGGCAAGGGCCCTACGGGCACCTTCAATGTAGACGGAGCGCTTGATGACTTCGAGCCTTGGACAGGCCCCCACCAGCCGCCGCACCAGCCCGAAATAGCTCCCAGGCAGAGCCTCTCCAGGGCACAGCCAAACTATGAGGCCCTTCATGGCATGTTCGGCCGCCTTGTGGAGCTCGACCAGTTGCTTCAGCTGGTCGCTTGGGGGCACGGGGTGTCCGGCCTCAGCATACTGAGACCAGAACACCTTCTCTGCCAAGCTGCCCTCCTCGGCTCGATAGAATGCGACGACATCGGACACGCTACGGGAAAGATCTGCGAATGCTCCTGGAGAGCTCCGGATTCGGGTAAGTAACAAGTAACTCACGTTTATGTGTTTTCTTTGCATAAAGAATACCTTACCCGCCGCTATCTTTTTCACCTCATCCAACTCCTGGAGGGTCTTCTGGGATTCGGCCTTGGCAGACTTGGCATTTTCAATAGCCACCGCAAGCTCGGACGCTCGCGTCTTTGAGTCAAGCTCCAAAATCTCATGTTTTTCCATGAGAACCTGGAGCTCTTGCTGCACCTTGCCAACCTGGGCCTCATACTTCTCTCGCTCGGTGCGCTCCGTGGCCGCCCTCTTCTCGGCCTCGACAAGCGCTTGCTTAAGGGTCGCCACCTCAGATGTGGTCCCTACAATAGCCACGATAATCCTGTCATTTTTTGCAATTGCACCTTTTTATATATATATTTAAGCAAGGTATTTCTTACCTTCCTTATCCTCGAGCTGCTTCTTGGCACGTCCGAGCTCTTGCTCGGACTGCTTGAGGTTCTGCTTTAGCGCGTCCACTTCTGCAGTCAGTACGGCGGACGCCAGCAGAGAAGCCTGCATATGCATATTGACTCCTTTTTGTTAGACCGCTGCGAATTTTATTTGATCCTATATTCGGCTTTTCTTCCCGAACGCCAAACAGAGCATCAGGGGCTACTGTCTATGTGGTAATATTACTTACACATTCTTTACTTACCTCAAAGCCTGTTAAAAGGCTAGCACAAGCTTCAGCCAGTCCTCTCTTGGCGGACAGAACCTTCTGGACCACCGCACTCATATGGTGCGGTGCTCCTCGTCGATGGAGGCGCCTTTGAGAACCTCCAACAAATTGTCCGGTGCCTCCGGTTGGACGGGGGTCACCGGCACGGTGGGCTTGCTCCTCTTGGAAGGAGGTCGCCCGCCGGACTCTGGAACCTTTGAAGGTTCCGGAGCGGTGTCCGGCCTAGAGCCGGACTTGGAGCCCTGGGGGGGGGGGGGGGGGGGGTTATCCCCTTTACTCATGGAGTCCGGGAGGTCGCTTTGCGGCGCCTCCAGGACCACCCCCTCCTGGCTTGGAACCTGTTGGGACAACACTTCGGCGTCGTCCGTAGGGCGGGGGGAGGAAGCCGTCGGAAGCGAATTCACATCCGACGAGTCCAGTGAACCGCTCGACGACGCGTCGAGCCGGTCTTTGGGTGGGCTGCATAATCATATTCGACATAAGGGAAAGCTGTGCAATAAAGGAATACTTTGAATTACTCTGGTATCCGGATACTTACGATTTCGCCAGGGGCTTGGCCCTGAGCGGCCACTCCTCTCCACCGTCGTCGGCGTTGGTGGAGTAGTCCGGAGGAAGGGTTTTCCCCTTCTTGGACCCTTCGGCCTCCCAGGGTGGGCGGCCTTCGTTTTCTTCTCTCCCTCCACTGGAAGGGGAGAGGTCTCTTCTTCCTCCTCCTCGTCTTCATGGGAGGAATGCGCCTTGGAGCCGTCGGATGATGAACCCGACACCTCCGGGCGCCGGGCACTTTTTCGAGTCCCCATGGCCTTCTTCGTGGCCTTCTTCTCCGGCACCGCATAGGGTGCCAGAACCAGCAGCTTCGCCAAGTGGGCATCGGCTGGGTCTCCGGGCAAAGGAGCCGGACAGTCGATCTGTCCGGACTTCGCCTGCCAATCCTATCAAAGGTAAGGGAGCTTAGATCCCGCATAGAGTTAAACTATGAAAAACTAATACCCTGTAAAAGGTACAAACAAACTTACCGCGTTAGCGTGACGCTGCGCGCTGAATCCGCGATCCTCGGTAGCGGATGCGGGAGCCTCGGCGCCCTTAAAAAGCACCTTCCAGGCATCTTCGTACGTCGTGTCAAAGAGCCTGCTCAGAGTTCGGTGCTGCGCCGGGTTGAATTCCCACAGATTGAAGGCCCGTTGTTGACACGGGAGGATCCGGCGGATGAGCATAACCTGGACTATGTTCACAAGCTTGAGCTGCTTGTCCACCAGGGTTTGGATGCATGTTTGCAGTCCAGTCACCTCTCCTTTGCTGCCCCACGACAGGCCCATCTCTTTCCAGGACGTGAGCCGCATTGGGGGTCCGGACCGGAACTCGGGGGCTGCGACCCACTTAGGGTCGCGTGGCTCGGTGATGTAAAACCACCCCGATTGCCACCCCTTCAAGGTCTCCACAAAGGAGCCCTCGAGCCATAAGACGTTGGGCATCTTGCCGACCATGGCGCCTCCGCACTCCGCCTGGTTGCCGCGCACCACCTTCGGCTTGACATTGAAAGTCTTGAGCCATAGGCTAAAATGGGGGCAGATGCGGAGTAAAGCCTCGCACACGACGATAAACGCCGCGATGTTGAGGATGAAATTCGGGGCCAGATCATGGAAATCCAGGCCGTAGTAGAACATGAGCCCCCGGACAAATGGGTGGAGAGGGAAGCCCAGTCCGCGGAGGAAATGGGGGAGGAACACCATCCTCTCATGGGGCCTAGGGGTGGGGATGAGCTGCCCCTCTTCGGGAAGCCGGTGCGCAATGTCGTTAGACAAGTATCCGGCCTTCCTTAGTTTTTTATGTGTCCCTTCGTAACGGAGGAGACCATCCACTTGCCTCCCGCTCCGGACATGGCTGGAGAAGGTTGAGGTGGGGAGTGTGGACTTGGGCGCTAGAGCTCGAGTGCGCGAAAATGGATAGGCAAAGGAGGAAGAAGGCGTAGGTGAAAAGGTGGATCCTTATCCCCTTATATGGGTGGACGCAGCTACGTGTCCCCACCAGCCTGGTAAAACTTGCTTATCTCCAAGCGCCGTTACCCATGCCCGTATTGATGAGAATCCCGGAATAAGGGGACACGATCTCTGCTTTAACAAGACGTGCCAAGGAAACCGCCTCGCATGAAACGCTGAGGTGAGATAGTAAAACGATTCGTATAAAGGCTTGGCCGAGAGCCGGACACTATCTTTGTGTTCAAAATCTTCTATGAAGTACTTGGAGGAGGAACCCGCCTTGCAATGCCGAAGACAATCTACGCGTCGGACTCGTCGTCATTGAAGCCTGGTTCAGGGGCTATTGAGGGAGTCCTGGATTAGGGGGTGTCCGGATGGCCGGACTATACCTTCAGCCGGACTCCTGGACTATGAAGATACAAGATTGAAGACTTCGCCCCGTGTCCGGAAGGGACTTTCCTTGGCGTGGAAGGCAAGCTTGGCGATACGGATATGTAGATCTCCTACCATTGTAACCGACTTTGTGTAACCCTAACCCTCTCCGGTGTCTATATAAACCGGAGGGTTTTAGTCCGTAGGACAACATACAGAACAACAATCATACCATAGGCTAGCTTCTAGGGTTTAGCCTCACCGATCTCGTGGTAGATCTACTCTTGTACTACCCATATCATCAATATTAATCAAGCAGGACATAGGGTTTTACCTCCATCAAGAGGGCCCGAACCTGGGTAAAAGTTTGTGTCCCTTGCCTCATGTTACCATCCGGCCTAGACGCATAGTTCGGGACCCCCTACCCGAGATCCGCCGGTTTTGACACCGACAGTCAGCGCCGCACTAGTGGCGCAGAGAGAAATTGATGATGAGGTAATAGCAGCGACGGAGCCCGATGCCACCGATGCCGAGACGACGCAGCCAATCGAAGTGCCGCCGAAGAAGAAAATGATGCGGCACCCGGTCTACTTTGTTAGTTCCCTCCTGCAGGGGGCTAGATCGAGGTGCTCTGGTGTGCAGAAACTGCTCTTCGGCCTTCTTATGGCCTCGAGGAAGCTGCGTCACTACTTCCAGGCGCACGAAATCACTGTTGTCACTCGCCTCCCTCTGCAACGGATATTGCACAATCCAGACGCAATGGGAAGGATCGTAGAGTGGGCACTGGAACTGTCCAGCTTTGGCCTCAAGTTTGAGAGTACCTCGACGATTCAAAGCCGAGTCCTGGCGGAGTTCGTTGCAGAATGGACCACGACGCCTGACGAAGAAACCCAAGACACTGCTCTCCCCGGCATGGAGGCAAGTTGCGACTGGATCATGTACTTTGATGGAGCTTTCTCCTTACAGGGCGCCGGGGCTGGCGTACTGCTTGTCGCGCCCACCGGAGAGCACCTCAAGTACGTGATCCAGATGCACTTCCCCAGGGAGGTGTCAACAAACAATACGGCTGAGTACGAAGGGCTGCTTGCCGGTCTTAGGATCGCGGGGTACCTCGGAATAAAGAAACTCGTCGTCAGAGGCAACTCGCAACTTGTCGTCAAGCAAGTCAACAAGGATTACCAGAGCTCGTTGATGAAGGCCTACGTCGATGAAGTGAGAAAGCTAGAAGAGCGTTTTGACAGTATATAGGCAGAATACGTTCCCTGAGCGGAGAATGATATCGCCGATTACCTGTCAAAATGCGTTGCCCTCAAGCTACCTGTGGAACCAGGTACCTTTGTGCTTCGGTTAACTCAGCCATCCGTTGATCCATCAACAGAGCAGAACAAGAGGAGAAAATCAGGGCCCGGCAAGTACTTTCCCGCCGAGCTCCCCAAAGCCGCCGACAAGGATGTTGCCGGAGACACTGAGCCCGCCATGGGACGGCTAGCTCCGACGGAGCATCAAGCTCTTGCCATGGAGACAGCCGCTTCGATAGCAGAGGAAATGCCTTTAGTCCTCGCCGTCGAGCCCCAGGCTCCAACGTGGGCACATCATACCGTCTGGTTCCTCCAAACAGGGGAACTTCCTGAGGAGTAGGAAGAAGCGGAAAAAGTAGCCCGTCGCTCTACTATGTACCAGTTCGTCGATGACGTCCTGTACAAAAAGAGGCCGAACGGCGTGAAATTGAAGTGTATCCCTCGAGAGGAAGGACTGGGGCTGTTGGCAGAGATACATGGAGGCATATGTGGATCCCACATCGGTTCAAGGGCCCTTGCTGGCAAAGTGTTTCGGCAAGGCTACTTCTGGCCTACCGCCCTCCAGGATGCGACGACATTAGTCACCAGGTGTGAAGCGTGTCAGTTCCATTCAAAGAAGCTTCATCAGCCAGCTCAAGCCCTTCAAACCATTCCTCTCTCTTGGCCTTTCTCGGTCTGGGGGCTCGACATACTGGGCCCTTTCCCCGCGCTGTCGAGGGCTTTGAGTACTTGTACGTTGCAATCGACAAGTTCACAAAGTGGCCAGAAGTGGAAGCAGTGAGGAAGGTCATAGCACAGTCAGCCATCAAGTTCTTCAAAGGACTGGTGTGCCGTTTTGGTGTACCCAATAGGGTTATCACCGACAATGGCACGCAGTTCACAAGCCACACCTTCATGCAATATATTCAAGACCTCGCCAGCAAGGTCTGTTACGCTTCCGTTGCTCACCCACGAAGCAATGGTCAAGCTGAGAGGGCAAATGCTGAAGTACTGCGAGGCCTGAGGACAAAGACCTTTGACAGAATGCACAAGAGTGGAAGGCGCTGGATTGATGAATTGCCGGTGGTTCTTTGGTCAATCGGAACGACACCAAATCGAGCCACCGGCCAGACACCCTTCGCCCTGGTATACGGGGCAGAAGCAGTTCTCCCCACGGAACTCATATACGGGTCACCTCGAGTAGTCGCTTATGAAGAGCTTGAGCAAGAGCAATTGCAACAAGATGACGCAACGCTCCTTGAGGAAGATCGTCTTCGGGCGGCTGTGAGAGCAGCACGCTACCAGAAAGCCTTGCGCCGCTACCATAGCCGCAAGGTTCATGCCCGAAGCTTTGAGGAAGGCGACCTTGTTCTTCGGCGCGTTCAATCGGCCAAGAATTCCAACAAGTTGACGCCAAAGTGGGAAGGCCCTTATCGGGTAATACGAGTCACCAGGCCCGGCGCAGTCCGCCTGGAGACCGAAGATGCCGTTCCGTTGAGTAACTCCTGGAACATTGAGCATCTTCGCAAGTTTTACCCGTGAGGCGCGGCTTGCCGGGCCCCCCGGCAAGCCACCTTTTGTACGAGCCTTGTCGATGACGCATGTAACCCTTTGTACAAAGCCAGGCGCAGACCCTGAGCATAAATAAATGAAGCGCTGGTGCCCTAAGTTATAGCATGCATGCTAGGTCGAGTCTCGTCCTTGGTTAGGGTTGATAGTGCTTAGCGGCGACTAACCCCTAGCTTAGAGGTCGAGTGTGCGTCTCTTTGTCTTTCTTTTGTCTTCTTTGGTTCACAGGACACACGGATATCCATGTCGAACCACTTGCGGAGAAAAAAAGAGGAACAGACCAACATCTAGCCCCCGGCAAGCCAGTATTGCCGAGGGCTGCAAGAGCAAAGATTCACCCACGGCGAACCAGGGTTGCCGGGGACTGCAGCTTCAGATAAGTTCTTCATCCCTTATCATGCATTCCATTATGGACTGAGGTATGTGAAACCTCATTTTCCCCTAAGCTACCATGCTCCCCTAACTCTAGGCCCTAGGGCTCATTCCTGGGGCCAAGTTTGGTCGTAGTTGCGGCAGCGAAAGGATGAAACAAGGAGCCTGAACCCGCCTCATCCCTGCCTCCGCCAAAGGCGTGAGGAAGGTCGAGCGAAGTGGGGAGATGGCAAGGCCTATTGCCGGGCAAGGAAATGTTTATCTTGAAGATATCAAGGATGTCAGGACCCCGATTCCAGGCCACATCGATCTAGCCGGTAACACCTCATATCACTTTGCGGCCTCACGCATGGTATCCCACGGGTGTCGCCTTACCATGGCCCGGGACCGTTTGCGCCTTTTGGCTCGCGTATATGACAATGTCGCTAGCATCCATATGACCGAGAACCCGGGCCGACATGGCTAGTCGTGAACCCAAAGCGGCACAGACCTATGGAGACAGGCATACATGAATCACATCGAACATGTCGGTCATCAACGAGTGATTCCGGGCTGTAGCACTGGGCTAACAGGACTCCGGGGATCCCGGGCTGTAGCAGGCTAGACAGGACTCCGGAGATCACCGCGTGACATTTCCCCGAAGGGACAGACATAGGGACGAAGTGAAACACATGCCGGCCAGTCAAGTGTCCTGAACAGTAGTGCTGGGCTAGCAGGACTCCGGTGAACCGGGCTGTAGCGGACTACTATGGCTCGAGGAGCACTAGACTATATTTCCCCATAAGAAAGGCTACGAAGGACAAACAACTAGATTGTCGGATCCCACTCATACCAAGCATTTCAAACATACACACAATATGCCCGATATGAGTACATACAACATGGCATCACAACAAAACTCTACAACTCAAGTACTTTATTTAAAGGCTCTAGGGAGCCATACATAACATATCCATACAGGTAGGGGTCACATGACCCGACACTCAAGTCATACAGTCATACAAGCACATGCGGAAGCAACTAGTCTGAGTACAGACTCTAGAAAGAAAGAAGGCTTCTCGAAGCCTGTCTATCTACATAGGGCCCTCCATGGCCTGGATCACCACCTGGGTGGCTAGTCACTCGTCGACGTCAAGTCTACGTAAAACCTATTGGAGGGGGCAGTGTTGTCGTCTGAAAACAATAAATAAGCAAACATGAGTACAAAGGTACTCAGCAAGTCTTACATCAGGACCTACTATACATGCTCATTCTCAAGAAGGTGGTGGGGTTTATGCAGCAAGCCAGCTTTGACTCTTGGCTAAGCTATCCTACGGAATCTTTTAGCAAAATAGTTTTCGCACACGAGTCCACTACTCACCATCACAATACTCCACCGTGGATCCTCCCTTGTATCCTGCGAGGGGGCCATCCTCGGTACTCACACTTATCTTGAGTCTTTTAGTAGTATCCATTAACTTGTCTATGAACTGTATATGCAATCAAGTAGTCCTTTATCGCGGACACGGCTATTCGAATAGTTTCATACCCTGCAGGGGTGTACTTCGTCACACATGTTTCCACCACTTAGCGTCTGCACACGAAATGTGCTCGGCAGACTTCTAGCGAAAACCGACGTGGGTGTAGACCACGACCTGACTAACCTCACAAGTCTCTAGTCCAGGGTCATCGCCTATTCAGGTTCCATCCGCAAGGAAATCCGGCCGAGGTGTCCTCAACGGCCCCGAACGATGTGAACAGGGTTCCCGAGACACCAAACGGGTGACTCGGTACACCGTGCCACGGTGTATCTACCGCAACATAGCCCACCCCTAGGGTCAGCGCTACGCACGGCCGCCAACACATATCCTACAAACACCAGAAACTAGTTGCAACTCCTGGACTGAGGCGAGAGGGGTCAGTAAGTCGAGCGGGGTCATATTTCAGGGCCCAATGTGTGGTAGTAGCTGAATCTTAATTCACGCATACAGAACTCAGTTCTTAGGGACGGCTTCAATGAAACAACCCACCATGTACTCCTACATGGCCTCTCATCGATACCTTTACCAAAACATGTTCAACACATCCCTCATATTACTGGCACAAGCATTTCACTCTAGCCCATCCCCCAGATGAACCAGACCTGACACAACTCTAAGCATAGCAGGCATAGCAAGGTAGGAATCACAAAACATGGCTCAATCAACTCCTACACATGCTAGTGGGTTTCATCTAGTTACTGTGGCAATGACAGGTCATGCAGAGGATAAGGGCTCAACTACCATAGCACACAGCAGTTTGAATCGTGTTGTCTTAATGCAGTAAACAAGAGCAGGAGCGAGAACATGGGTTGTATCGGAATGATCAATGGTTGCTTGCCTGATGGAGTGGTAACGGGATACTGCCCTTCAGTTGGATACTCGTGAATATCCTCGGAGGCAGAACCTACCACGAAGAACACAACCGAGCACAATCAACACATGACGATATGCAACAATATGATGCATGCTATGACATGGCAATATGGATGTGTCTTGAGCTAATGCAACTAGCTATGATTTAAATGAAGTTGGTTTGAGTACAAGATTCAAATTCCAACCCCATATATGATTATTTAAATGCCCTTTATTTGTTTTGTCCAAAACAGAGGACAAACATTGTTCAAACATGCATGAAAATGGTACAGATGGATTCCTTGAATTTTTCTGATAATTTTACATATATAATTTATCTCATTTGGAGTTATGGTTGAATTTCTATGTATTTTTGAAGTTTTGGGTATTTTCTGGAATTTCCTGAATTATTTTTAAACTAGAAAATGATTTACTGCGTCAGCCTTGCGTCAGCAAGACATCAGCAAGTCAACAGGGTTGCCTCCAGGTCAAACCTGACCAGTGGGACCCACTGGTCAGTGACTGATTAACTAACTAAAGTTAATTAGAGCCTGGGCCCACATGTCAGTGTCTATTTAACGTAATTAAGTTAATTAGGACTAACTAAATCTAACACTAATTAAAAGGGGCCTGGCCCACACGTCAGTCAGTCAGGGGGTCAAACCCCTGGCCAGCAGGGTCAAACCTGCCGGCGACTTGACGCCGGCGAGGCCAGACACGGCGGAACGGCTCGGGTTTCGCCTATAGGCCACCATTTGATGCGCGGTTTCCTCCTACGGGTTCCTGGGAGTGAGGTGCATCCAGAGAGACAAGCGGCAGCAGCTGGGGTGGCCGGAGCTGACGGCGGCGAGCTCTTTGGCGGCCGCCGGAGTTCGGTTGCGCGCGGGATCGTGTTTCTGTGCGTAGAAGAGCGGGGCAAGGGGGCTAGGAGGGTGCTACGCATCGCGGGGAGTAGGTTCGACACTCCAGGGTGACCATTTGGTCACCGGAGCATCGTCGATAGCGAGCTCGGGCGGCGGCGCACTTCGGTCATCATGGGGGTGACGGCTACGGCGATCAATTGAAGCGGGGAAGAGGGGGATTCGGAGCAGGAGCTCACTGGGGTCACGTAGAGCAGCTCGGTGGGCTCGGGGACGGTCCGGGGCCGACGAATTTGACGGAGATGGCCGGCGGTCCCGAGGTTGAAGAAGACGACGCCGAGGATGAAGCAGGGCTTCTCGGCTCGCTTGGCTCGGTGCAGAAGGCGTAGGCGACAGTGGCGGAGCTTCCACGCAACACGGGAAGGCAAGAGGGGGTCGGGGAGCGCGGTGGCAGCGAACGGCGGCGACGGCGCGTTCGGGTGGTCGCGCGGGAGAGAAACAGGGGAGGAGGGAGAGCGAGGGAGAGGAATATGAGGGGGCCAGGGGGTGCGTGGCGTCCACAACGACGTCCAGGCGTCGAGGGGGGGCGCGGCAAGCAGGAGGTGGCCGTCGGTGGCCGCGCGCGTGCCGGCGCACCGCGGGCACACGCCCGGCGTCCTCCTAGCAGCAGCTAGGGGACGACTGGCGTCGGCCTGGTGGGCTGGGCCGTCCAGCTACAGTGCTGGGCCGGCAGGTAAGTCCAGGTGAGCCTCTGTTCTTTCTCTCTAATTTATTCTGTTTTCTATTTTTGCTATTCTGTTTTGATTTAGTTTAAATACTAAATCATTTTATAAAATCCTGAAAATATTTATGGACACTTTCTGAAATATTTCAGTGGCCCAAAAATAATTCCAACATTATTTGAGCATTTGAATTATTTAATAGTATTTAAATGCCCAAATTCAAATATTTATGAATTAAGTCAATGCCCCTTTTGTTGACCTAAAATTATATGCACCATTTTTCCCAAGGGTTCTAACCCAAGGCAAAGAGGGTGAACATATTTGAAGGGCATTTCAGGTTCATTGAATTTATTTTTAGTAAACCCTAGTTGATTTCAGGGGGGGTGCTGGGGGTTCTGCTTTCCCCATTTCCATTTCTGATGAAAGTAAACATGATGCACACTCTAATGCATAACCTAGCTAGGATGTGACAAAGGATTTACTCCTTGTCGTGGGTTCCACCCGCAAACAAATGACCCGACAAGCATCCCTTTTTCATTAAAAAACATTCCACTCAGGTACAGTCCATAGGGAATGAAAAACATGAATGATGGGATTACAAGTTTTAAATTCAACAAAGGCCCGAAGGCTTACAAACTAAAAAGAGATAAGGTGCCCACAATCCCTTTCTTGTCCCTCTCCTCAGGAGGCAGGTCAAGGAGGCGAAAGGGACAAAAGGAGCGCCTAGGTGAGCTACGGGTGGCAGAAGACACCAAGAGAACATCTTGGTGGCCGTCCAAAGGCTGGATTGTGATGGCGGCGCCGGAAGCAGAGCTCGAAGACGAGGCGGCAAGATGTCAGCACGCGTCGAAGGCGTTGGTGCCCGCGTACTCCGACTTGACGGCCTTGCCGCCCGCCCTCTTCCTCTTCCGTAGCCTCCCAACGCCAGCCGCCCAAGGAGACGACCTCGAGAAGTTCAAGGAGCCGGCGACACGGATGATGGGGTCGCCGGTGCCGCACGGAGTGGCAACCAACACCTAGTCGGACCCGTCATCCTGCCGCCTACTACCCTCGTCATCGCTGCCGCTGTCCTCCTCGTCACTCCCGCCCGAGGACGAGTCTTCACTATCAGAAGAGCTCTCCATGTAGCACCTTGCACGGGTCCCAAAGAGCCCAAAGACCTTGACGGAGAGAAGGCCACCCTCCATCAGCTTCAAATGGAGGGTGAGCCCCTCCGTCAAGCGGTGGATATGAGCAAACGTCTTCCATCCCCGACGAAGATACATCACGTGAGGGGCGGGGAAGTCGACGCGGACACGTGTGCCATTGATCCCGCAACCCCTCATGTGCAGCCGCAGTGACTCCGGTGAATCCAGCTCCATCTCCCGCGCAAATGGAGTCGGGAGACGAAGGCGACGGCGCAGCGGCCGGCGCAGCCTGACGAAGAACTCACAAGGGTCATCCCCAACATGGCCCTCCATTGGAGGAGGAGCTGCTGGCGGAGGCGAGGCCGCCGCGCCACCCCGTCCTCCTCTTCCCCGAGCGCCCCGGCCTCGCCCACGGCCTCGCCCCCTCCCCCTTCCCCTCGCGGCTGGTTCTGCCACCGCAGGCGCAGGAGAAGGAGGGACGCGTTGTCGACCGGCGACCCTCGCCGCCACTGTTGAAGGACCGGGATTCCCTCTCTCCATGACAGATGGAAGGGAGGAGCAGAAGCTAAAGGAAGAAGAAGATGAAAGAATGCGGGACGCCATCCCCCCCCCCCTCCCGCTCTTTATAAAGAATCGGGGTTGGGGCTCGGCCGCCCCGCTCGGCCAATCAAGATACGGAAGGCGCAGGGAGCCAGGACCGACCCGCCGCACCAACCAGCGATGACCCGGTTTCCCGCCTCCACCGTTTGCCACCCCAGGCACATGGGAGACACATGGAAGACGTGCAAAACCGAGGGGACGGGTGAGACAACCACTCCCCACCCCATGATTGTGGGGAGTGGATGCCTTGAAGACCGCACCTCAGCCCCATTCAGTAAATGGGTCGTGCCTCCACGCCTCCCTCCGTTTATGGGGAAGGCGCGAACCGCCCCTTTACTATGATGTGACACATGCCTGCGGGAACCAACCCCACGCATGCCGCCCACGTCACACGCGCCTCCCCACGCCATGCCACGCGCGGGAGTCGTGGGAAGCGCAGCGCGCGAAGAACCTTACCACGGTAAAAACCACCCGCCTGCCCGCGCACCGTTTTTGGGCCTAGCCCAACAACGCGTTGCGCTTATGTGTGGCCCAGGCCCGGGGGCTCCTGTCGGTGTACAAAAAGAGGGGTTCACTTTTTGTACCCCTATAACTGTGCACGGGCAGTCTGAGCCACGGGCACCACCACACCAAGCAAGGCAAGGGAGGTGAGCTAGGGTAAGACCGAAGCTCAAGAGAACTAGAATGACGCCAAGGCCAAGACCACGAAGAGCAAAGGGGACGAAGCGGACTCCCCCGGCAAGATCCTTGCCGGGGGACAGTTCTAGCAGCCCCGGCAAGACCCTTGCCGCGGCGACTCGTCCCGCGCCTACTGAGCAAATCACCCTTGAGTCCACTGCCCCCAAAGGGCAAGGATTCGGGAGACATCCCCGTGGCGGCATGCAGATCTTTGTGAAGACATTCAAGATCAGATACGCACTAAGGAGACGACAACCCTTGGCGGGATCCTAGCCGAGGAAGACCACAAGGCCCCCGGCAGCAGGCGCCTCGGCAAGACCCTTGTCGGGGCTCGGGCAAGGCCCTTACCGAGGACACCCGTAGGGCCACCATCAGGCCCACGCCGACTAAACCTCCACCACCGAATGCATGAAGCTGCCGACCCAACCAGGTGGGCAGGCACCTGCGTGGCGGCATGCAGATCTTCGTGAAGACCCACCACTGCACCACCTCAGCTGCCTGCCTACCTACATGGCATCGCAGGCGTCGTTGGCCAGGGCGCGTGTCGACACAAGAAGGAGGGGCGACGGACGAGACAGGTTTCTCCCCCGTCCCCGATAAAGCAAGGACACCTAAGCAAGACGCATTAAATGCGCCTTGTCATGTGATGCGAGGGATAACCTCACAGCACTGTACCCTTTCCACCTCCCGTGTGCCACTGTGGCAACCCCTTTTTCTATAAAAGGAGGCCCGAGGCGACCAGAGGAAGGATTCGGCTTTTTGGAGCTCCTCACCCCATAGCTAGCTCAAGAACACAGATATACAATCCACCAAAGCAGGAGTAGGGTTTTACGCATCCTCGCGACCCGAACCTGGATAAACGAACCGTGTGCTATCTGTTTGATCCGCTCTTCTCACGACACCGCGCCCCGCTAACCACAGTAGGGATTCTTGTGATCCCATAGGTGTCGTTCCCACCGACATGAATTTCCGGTGAAGTCTCCTGTGCTAAATTTAGAAGGCATTGAATGGAAAAACCTTGTTATGCACTGGTCTCGTTCCCAGGATGAGGTATTGTCTATGAAATCACATGACAATTTGAACTTCTACTTTTCCGCATGTGCCTCACGGATCTTTTTTGCAGGAAATTTGCTCGAAGAAGAATTCTGGTTTGACAAGAACGACAGGATATCGCAAATATGCTGCCCGCTGCTTTGCTCTTGTTAGTACTTGTTGTCCTATATCACTGTACGTGCATACATACCTGGTTCATTATGTGACGGCAGTATGCATGATAGCTTGCTTATCAATTTTTCGCTCCAAATTATCTGATCTGTATGAATGGTTACATTAGTGTAGAATATATCCAATGCCAATGTTTTTTTAGCTCTGCATTGTTCTTGTAAGTACATGCTGTCCTTTATCAGTGTACTTATAATGACAGGTAGTTGTTCATGTACCATCACTCTGCAGCTTATTTTCCTTTGCCCTCCATTTTCTACACATCAGATCTATATTTACTCTTACCATAAGGTTGGTGCTGAAGAAGTTTAGCTGTGCATTGCTCTTGGCTGTACCTTTTGCCTGTATCGCTGCACTTACATTTATAGCTACTTGGTTATGTAGCATCACTCTTCATCTTATCTTAAATATTCTCCATTTTTTCGTATATTATCACATCTATATTTACTCTTAACAAAATGTAGAATAAAGGCAATGCTTTTGAAGAAGATTCGGTGGTAAACTTCTTGAATTGCCCCCCATCAGCATGGACAAGGCCTTTATAGAGCCTGTCTTCACCAATAATGTAAGTTTGTCCATCTCAAGCCTTCAAACTTTGTTGTATATATTTGGTTAGGCATGACTACAACAGCTGTTTATTTTTGGTGTTTGCATCAAATTGCTTGTTTAAAGTTTATTATGTAGTTCATAAACAAAAGTTTGTCCTTTCTCAATTTAAGTTTTCAGTTGTACAACCAAGTTCCCTCTTCATACCATGTAAATTAAACTATATAGAGCAAGTGATCTTCTTTTGCACTGCATGTATGCTTCTGTTCTTCATCCGTAATCCGGTGGTGTGGTGAACCTACCCACTACAGCACAATGTCATATTCTACAATGTCTTAACTATGAACAATGTCATATCATTCTACTATTATTTAAATTGTCTCTTTATTTGCCAATCTAAAATGGTATAAATTGACAGCACACTAACCATTGATACTTATGAGTTCTTGATCTGTAATCCAGTGGTGTCGTGAAGCTGCCAGCTCCTTCACAATGTCATTTCCTGCCATGTCTTGACCTGAACAATACCATATTGTGTTAATGCAATTTTAAACTATGTCACTTTATTCGTCAGTAAGAAATGTGATGAATTGTCAACACTGATACTTTTATGTGCAAAACCTGTCATCTGTCTGCTTGTTTATCTTTCAGAGTGAGGAAGATATAAGTGTTGAACAAGCGCAGTCTCATCATCTTGCTCAGCTGCTTGCGCTGTAGCTCCCCACCAGGGCTAACCTTTCTTGAACTCTATTGAAGTGCTATCGGTTTTGTATATTATTTTGTCGGCGTGTCTATTTGCACTGGTGGCGATCTTTGATGCCCAGTGTATGTAAGCTGATGTCTGCTTATGCTTTATTATCATAGTGGCGAACTTTGATGCCTAGTGAATGTAATATGCCGTAATTTCTTTATTGTATAGTCTAGGTTTTTTCTTATTCACAATGCTGCAATTATTTTACTGTATATATATCATGTCTTCGCAGTAAACCAGCCAAACCGTAAAATTGCGGTACATAATCAGGCCGTCATGCAATCACGATGTAGGTTGGGGCTGAAACGTGCCGAACAGCTCACGGGCCGGCAGCAGCCTGAAATGAACCCCGGCCCATGATTGTGCGAATCAAATAACGGGCTTTTAATAGGACAAAATTGTCTCGGTCCTTGTTTGGCCCAATCAGATATCGGCTGCGAGCAGGCCGGATGCAAACCGGGCCATAGTTAGGCCCAACTATATGACGAGCTTTTAACAGGCCAAAATTAATATAGGGCCGAAATGTTAAACAGGCCCTTAACAGGCCAAAACTAATATCAGGCCAAAATTAATATAGGGCTGAAATGTTAAACGGGCCCTTAACAGGCCAAAACTAATATCAGGCCGAATTACTAAATGGGCCCAAAAGCATAGTGTCCAGTTGATGGGCCGAATCTGATATGGGCCATAATTGAGCCCAAAGCCTCTTAAATGGCTGGACCTGATCTGGGCCGTAATTTGGCCCAGAACGTGATAGGCTTTTAACGGGCCGGATCTCATATGGGCCACTATTAGGCCCGGAGCGTGGCAGGCCATTAATGGACCGGATCAAATATGGGCCGACATTTGGCCCAAAACATGGCAGCCAGTTAATGGGCGGGCCTACTAGGGTTCTCAAAATCTTGTGGGCCTACAGCTGGGTCGGCCCATTAATGTCGGTGAAATCTCGTGGGCCTTTAGCTGGGCCGGCCCATTATGATCCGCAAGAATCTTGTGGGCCTTTACCTCAGCCGGCCCATTATGGCACACAAAAATCTTGTGGGCCTTTACCTGGGCCAGCCCATTATGGCCCGCAAAATCTTGTGGGCCTTTAGCTGGCCAGCCCATTATGGTCCGCAAAATCTCATGGGCCTTTAGCTGGGCCGGCCCATTATGGTCCGCAAAATCTTGTGGGCCTTCAGTTGGGCCGGCCCATTTAAACTTGATGGGTCGGTCCACGTGTCAACATATCATAGGCGCGTCTCGCCCATTGGATGAGTGACACCTGTGCCAACGCGGACCTGACACGTGTCTCCTCCAGCCAATGATGATTTTACATGTGGAAAATCCCCATTGGTCGGGGCTGTTAACGGGTTATCGGATCCAAAACCCGACCCGATAGCTTAACGGCGTTCCGTTATGGTGGATGCCACGTGTCGGTCACCCTTAACAAAAGCACTTCTGTGATGCGCGATTTATCATCATGGAAGTGGACACTTCCGTGATGATAATTTTGGTAATGTCATGGAACACTTCTAAGACAGCACAGGTATGACTATCTTGATTCTGTCATAAATTTGTCATGGATGTACATGCATGACAAAAAACGCGACCTACTATAACAAACACGTATCATCACGGAAGTGTATTTTTTTGTAGTGTGAATATTTGAGTTATGAGTTTGACCTTCATTTGAAATAATGTGGAATAGTTTCGCAACTCACGCCACCTGGAACACCACGGCGTAATGGTGTGTCCGAACGTCGTAACCGCACTTTATTAGATATGGTGCAATCTATGATGTCTCTTACTGATTTACCACTATCGTTTTGGGGTTATGCTTTAGAGATGGCTGCATTCACGTTAAATAGGGCACCATCAAAATCCATTAAGACGACACCTTATGAACTGTGGTTTGGCAAGAAACCCAAGTTGTCGTTTCTTAAAGTTTGGGGCTGCGATGCTTATGTGAAAAAGCTTCAACCTGATAAGCTCGAACCCAAATTGGAGAAATGTGTCTTCATAGGATACCCAAAGGAGATTGTTGGTTACACCTTCTATCACAGATCCGAAGGCAAGATATTCGTTGCTAAGAATGGATCCTTTCTAGAGAAGGAGTTTCTCTCGAAAGAAGTGAATGGGAGGAAAGTAGAACTTGATGAGGTAACTGTACGTGCTCCCTTATTGGAAAGTAGTTCATCACAGAAATCAGTTCCAATGATTCCTAAACAGTAAGTGAGGAAGCTAATGATGATGATCATGAAACTTCTGATCAAGTTACTAACGAACCTCGTAGGTCAACCAGAGTAAGATCCGCACCAGAGTGGTACGGTAATCCTGTTCTAGAGGTCATGTTACTTGACCATGACGAACGTACGAACTATGAGGAAGTGATGATGAGCCCAAATTCCGCAAAATGGATTGAAGCCATGAAATCTGAGATGGGATCCATGTATGAGAACAAAGTGTGGACTTTGGTTGACTTGCCCGATGATCAGCAAGCCATAGAGAATAAATGGATCTTCAAGAAGAAGACTGACGCTGACGGTAATGTTACTATCTACAAAGCTTGACTTGTTGCAAAAGGTTTTCGACAAGTTCAAGGAGTTGATTACGATGAGACCTTCTCACCCTTAGCGATGCTTAAGTCCGTCTGAATCATGTTAGCAATTGCCGCATTTTATGATTATGAAATTTTGCAAATGGATGTCAAAACTGCATTCCTTAGTGGATATCTTAAAGAAGAGTTGTATATGATGCAACGAGAAGGTTTTGTCGATCCAAAAGGTGCTAACAAAGTGTGCAAGCTCCAGCGATCCATTTATGGACTGGTGCAAGCCTCTCGGGGTTGGAATATACGCTTTGATATTGTGATCAAAGCATATGGTTTTATAAAGACTTTTGGAGAAGCCTGTATTTACAAGAAAGTGAGTGGGAGCTCTGTAGCATTTCTGATATTATATGTAGATGTCATATTGTTGATCAAAAATGATACTGAATTTCTGAATAGCATAAAAGGATACTTGAATAAGAATTTTTCAATGAAAGAGCTCAGTGTAGCTGCTTATATATTGGGCATCAAGATCTATAGAGATAGATCAATACGCTTAATTGGACTTTCACAAAGCACATACCTTGATAAAGTTTTGAAGAAGTTCAAAATGGATCAAGCAAAGAAAGGGTTCTTGCCTTGTTACAAGGTGTGAAGTTGAGTCAGACTCAATGCCCGATCACTGCAGAAGATAGAGAGAAAATGGAAGTCATTCCCTATGCTTCAGGCATAGGTTCTATCATGTATGCAATGATGTGTACCAGACCTGATGTGTGCCTTGCTATTAGTTTAGCAGGGAGGTACCAAAGTAATCCAGGAGTGGATCAATGGACAGCGGTCAAGAACATCCTGAAATACCTGAAAAGGACTAAGGATATATTTCTCGTTTATGGAAGTGACAAAGAGCTCGTCGTAAACTATTACATCGATGCAAGCTTTGACACTGGTCCGGATGACTCTAAGTCACAATGTCGGAGTAAATAGCCATGGGTAGCCTAGCCGGCTTCCCCTGGCCCTTCTGAAAAAATTCCGAGCCCATCCGGCTCTCAAGGATCCAAGACGTGGGCCGCCTTCCCCTTGCCGGCTGTCTCCCAGACCGGCTATCGGAAGGCGGCCCGACTTTAGCCCTCGTGAAGAAAGCCACGGGAAGGCCGGCTTCGAGAAGCCGGCCGCGAGAAGGCCGACTCCAAGAAGCCAGCTCCCACAAAGTGGTCAAGACCGTACCCTCAGAGTTTGCATCCCCTTAACGGCGGTGTGACTGGGTGTGGCTACAGTGGAGACTGCCACCCCTGAATCCCTGAGCATGACTGGCAAAGTGCGCCGCACGGGTGGCCATGACCCGTCCGACACGGCACTGTTGCCACGTTGACCCTGATGTCATCCACAATGGACAACCAGTACGGCCCACGAGCGGTGGGCCCCTTCGGGCAGAGAGACATCCGAAGGCGGCCATGCATCCCCCAGTTGGCCCAAGACAAAGCCGGCTTTCCACAGCCGGCCAGCTGCCTCCCTTGAAGGAGACGCCCCCTTAAGGAGATAAGACGCGGTGAGGCTACAGTGATCACCTGCCGGACAGCGGCACTGTAGCCACGCCTACCTCGACGAAGCCCTCATCACCAGGATTGAGCAACAGTAACCAGCCGCCGACAAGGCCCTGAACAGTGGGACCTGCCTGTCGGCCGAGGAGCCGGCAGGCGGCGGGACCCACCAGCTGGCGGGCCCCAGCAGTCGGCGCAGAAGCCGGCGAGCGTAGTCACAGACGGCTGGGCCCCGCGCCTAGCCGGATTACCATTGTACCCCCGGGGGGTAGGCCTATATAAACCCCCCGGGACACCCATACAAAGGGTTGATCCCTGCTAGTTCTAGACACCATGCAAGGAGAAGAAGAGAGCGAGCCCTGCCCTTCTTCCTCCTCTCACCAAACAGCTCTAGGAGCATCGTGTAGCTACTTGTTCATCTAGTGATCATGCGGAGACCCCGCAGAGCAGCAGTAGGGGTGTTATCTCCACGGAGAGCCCCGAAGCTGGGTAAGATTCGCCAGCGTGCATGTCTTCGCCTCATCCCGTTTCTAGGCACCGGCGATGTTTTACTGGCTCCCACAATGATAAGCCACCCGTTGGCATATGTCGCACCTACCACCCGACATTTTGCGCCCACCGTGGGGCCAGGTGCACCGTCGTCCGGAGACTTGTTCTGGACGGGTACCCTCTTCCTCCCCAGCGAGCGTAGCCAGCCCGGCACGCCTGATGGCGCTTGCCACGACGCGCTACAAGGCGTCACCAACATCTGCGCGGCGAGCAGCCTCGTCGATCTCCTCGACAAGACCCTCATCTCCGACGAGCTCGCCTCCGATGCGGGCACCGACCACCTCGTCAACCTCCTCGGCCAGCTCCGTGTCTCCGGCGAGCCTGCTGTGGACTTGGAGTCGGTTGGC
Source organism: Triticum monococcum (assembly GCA_034509565.1). Lineage (NCBI taxonomy): Eukaryota > Viridiplantae > Streptophyta > Magnoliopsida > Poales > Poaceae > Triticum > Triticum monococcum. The sequence continues at coordinate 742,119,192 of CM067843.1, read as the reverse complement.
TCCACCGACCCGATGCCTGTCGACTCCAACACGGCCTCACTCGACACCTTCCCAACCAATGTCACGATCTACAACGACCCGCTTCCCGGGACCGATGGCTGCGACACTGTCACCACCGAGATGATGGTCATCGGCCACGGCGGTGCCGCTGACGAGAGCGCCCATGACGCCTCGCACGCGGTGGTCCACGACTTGTCCATCCCACTCCCGGCTGATGCGGATGACGAAGCACTGGAGGCGCGCCGCCTCGCTCTCCTCGCGGAGGGCCGGAGGCTGGCCTCCATAAGACGCCTCGCTGAGGCCCATCAGCGCGAAGCCGACCGCGTCGCCTTTGGCACGCCGGCTCCAGGCGGGCCAAGTCGGGTCGGTGTTGTCAGGCAGCGTGGCGCTGTCATCGCTGACACGCTGGGGGTCGACCGCCCAGTTTATGCCACACCACTCGAGAACCTGCGTGCCGCCCAGGCGGCCATAGACGAGCTAGACGGATTGGGGGCCGAAGAACTTCCCCACATGACCAGACGCATCCAGCAGCTAATCGGTGCGGCCGCGCGACGGCACGAAGCCGACGCCCGCGCGGAAAGCCCTCCCCCACGCCGAGATCACGACACGATGTCCCAGACGCCGACTACGGGCAACACCCGCGCACGGCGCGAGAAAGAGCCGGCTGCCAGCCGAAGCCGGACCCGAATCTCCATCAAGCGAGACGCAGAAGGACATCCCCGGGCCATGGAATGGCGGGGCAACCCGCCTCCGCCTCGGCCCCGTGGAGAGAGATATTCCACCCCGCCGCCTGTGACGCATCCGACTCTCAGCGGCCGACTAGGTCACCGCGAAGGAGTTGGTGAGAACGACGCCCGCCATCGGATCGACCGCCTGGTGCGATCCCTGGCGCTGGAAGAAGAAGACGATGTCGGTCTGCCTTGTTTTGGCCCCCACATCCGCGACGAGCCTTTCCCTAAAGGGTTCTCGCTCCCGAGAGACAAGACCAAGTACAACGGCTCCGTGAAGCCGGAAGATTGGTTGATCGACTACTCCACGGTGGTTAGCATAGCCAACGGCAACAGGCGCGTTGCCATGAAGTACGTGCCCCTCATGCTGCAAGGCATGGCGCAGACCTGGCTCAATAGCCTCAAGCCCTTCAGCATCAACAGCTGGCTAGATTTCATGGAAGCTTTCGTCCGCAACTTCACCAGCACCTACAAGCGGGCTCCCAAGCCCAGACAGCTCTCCTTGTGCGTACAAGGCCCCGCCGAGTCTACTCGCGACTACCTCACGCGTTGGGCCGAGCTCCGCAACTCTTGCGAGGGGGTGCACGAGGTGCAAGCCATAGAATACTTCACTGTCGGGTGCCGAGAAGGCACCCTCCTCAAGCACAAGCTTCTCTACGACGAGCCGACTACCCTCGACGAGCTTCTGGACATAGCGGACAAGTACGCCACCGCCGACTCCTCGATGAAGACTGAGCTCCAGGTAGACGCATCCGGGAAAGTACTCAACCCGGCGCCCAAGACGCCGGCTGGGGATTCCGGCCGACGCCCACACCCGAATGATCACAAGCGCAAGGGCCCCGCGCCGCCTCCCGCCAGTCGGCAGGTGGCCACAGTCGAAGACGTGCCGCCCGAAGGGCGGCCCGTGCCCAAGAAACCCAAGGGCGGCCGGCCGGCTTGGCAGCCAGCCTTCTCCTACGAGCAAACTCTCGACGCCCCATGCAAATTCCACAGCGGCGCGAAACCGTCCAACCACACAACCCGGAAGTGCCATTGGCTCACCCGAATCTCCAAAGGCGAAGGGCTCGCACCGCCTCTGCCTGCCGGCCCGTCGCCTCCAGCTCCGCTGCCCCATGCCGCTTGGCCCGCAGTCGGAGCCGTGCATGATGAGTTCCCTGACGAGCATGCAGCCTATATCGTCTTTACAAGCCAGCTCGAAGACTGGTGCGGCAAACGCCAAGAGCACCAGGAGGTCAGCATGGTCGCTGCCAACCCCGCCGAGCACATGCATTGGTCAGAAAAACCTATCAGCTGGAGCCGGGCCGACCACCCAGAGGTGATGCCGTCTCCCGGCTCTTATGCGTTGGTTCTGGATGCCACCCTTGCAACGGACAGACGCGCCGCCCGTTTCTCCCGTGTGTTGATAGACGGCGGGAGCAGCATCAACATCTTGTACCGTGACACCCTGGAGAAGCTGAATGTCAAGACGAAGCAACTCATGCCTACTCGGACAGTGTTCCATGGCATCGTACCCGGCTTATCCTGTGCCCCCATTGGCAAGATCAAGATTGATGTACTCTTTGGGGACAAGGAGCATTTCCGTCGGGAAGCGATCTGGTTTGAAGTGGTGGACCTGGAGAGCCCCTACCATGCGTTGCTTGGCCGACCTGCCTTGGCCAGGTTCATGGCGGTTCCCCACTATGCATACCTCAAGCTGAAGATGCCGAGCACCAAGGGCATCATCACCATAGCCGGCGATTACAAGAAGTCCTCCGAGTGCGCTGCCACCAGCAGCCGGCTGGCCGAGTCCCTTGCGATTGCCGAAGAGAAGAAGGTGTTGGACTGGGTCGTGGCCATGGCCGACAAGCAGCCGGTCCTGTCCCCCGACCCCAAGGAGTATGATGCCCAAGGATCTTTCCAGCCGGCCAAAGAGACAAAGAAGATACCTCTTGACCCCGAGCACCCCGAGAGGTTTGCCGCCGTCGGGGCGGGCCTGAACAGCAAATAGGAAGGCGAGCTCGCCGATTTCCTCCGTGAGAATCGGGATATATTCGCATGGTCCCCCAAGGACATGCCGGGTGTTCCGAAGGAATTCGCCGAGCACAAACTACACGTCCGAGAAGACGCAAGACCAGTCAAACAACCCCTCCGCCAACTGTCGGAGGAAAAAAGAAGGATTGTGGGAGAAGAGATAGCCCGGCTTCTGGCAGCCGGCTTCATCATGGAAGTTTTCTTTCCAGAATGGCTTGCCAACCCGGTCCTTGTGCTAAAGAAGAACAACAAGTGGCGCATGTGCATAGACTACACGAGCCTCAACAAGGCCTGCCCTAAAGATCCCTTTGCCCTGCCGAGGATTGACCAAGTGATAGACTCCTCGGCCGGATGCGAGCTGTTGAGTTTCTTGGATGCTTACTCAGGATACCACCAGATAAAGTTAGATCCGGCTGACCGCCTGAAGACCGCCTTCATCACGCCCTTCGGAGCTTTCTGCTACCTGACTATGACATTCGGCTTGAGAAATGCCGGTGCCACTTTTCAGCGTTGCATGCAGAAGTGCCTCCTCAAGCAACTCGGCAGAAATGCTCACATCTACGTAGACGACATTGTGGTGAAGATGGAGAAGCGCGGCACCTTGCTGGAAGACCTCAAAGAAACATTTGAGAACCTGCGCCGATTCCAAATCAACCTCAATCCCGAGAAATGCGTGTTCGGAGTGCCAGCCGGCCAACTCCTAGGCTTCCTGGTCTCCGAACGCGGCATCGAATGCAACCCGGTAAAGATCAAGGCCATTGAGAGAATGGCGATCCCCACCAAGCTGCGGGACGTCCAGAAGTTCACTGGATGCTTGGCTTCCCTGAACCGCTTCATCAGCCGGCTCGGAGAGAAAGCCCTCCCTCTCCACCGCCTCATGAAGAAGACCACGCACTTCGAATGGAATGACCAAGCCGACCAAGCTTTTCATGAGCTGAAAAAGGTGCTGGCCACACCGCCTGTCCTGGCGGCCCCGACTGAGAAAGAGCCCATGTTCCTCTACATTGCCGCAACCAGCCGGGTGGTCAGCACCGTCATTGTAGTCCAACAGCCAGAAGAGGGCCGAGCCCAGCCGGTCCAGAGGCCGGTGTACTATTTTAGCCTCAACGTACTGTCCGCCTCGAAGCAGAACTACCCGCACTACCAAAAGATGTGTTATGGCGTGTACTTCACCGCCAAGAAGCTGAAGCCCTACTTTCAAGAGCATCCCATCACGGTCGTATGCACCGCCCCGCTGGCCGAGATCATAGGCAGCCGGGATGCATCCGGCCGGGTGGCGAAATGGGCCATCGAGCTGGCCCCTTACACGATCTTCTACCAGCCCTGCACCGCCATCAAGTCCCAAGCACTGGCCGACTTCCTCGTCGACTGGGCCGAGACCCGGTACCTGCCGCCAGCTCCTGACTCCACTCATTGGCGCATGCACTTTGACGGGTCCAAGATGCGCACCGGCTTGGGAGCCGGCGTCGTCCTTACCTCTCCCAAAGGCGACAAGCTCAGATACACGCTGCAGATTTACTTTGCCGCCTCCAACAATGTAGCCGAGTATGAGGCGCTCATACACGGGCTCCAGCTTGCCAAAGAACTCGGCATTCGCCGGATCCTATGTTATGGCGACTCGGACTTGGTGGTCCAGCAATCATCCGGCGACTGGGATGCCAAGGACGCAAACATGGCAAGCTATCGCTTCCTTGTTCAGCAAATCAGTGGGTACTTTGAAGGATGCGAGTTCCTCCATGTACCGCGAGCCGACAACAAGCCGGCTGATGCCCTGGCTCGAATAGGCTCCACTCGGCAAGCAATACCAACTGGTGTCTCTCTACAAGGCCTCCTCAAGCCGTCCATCAAGCCATCTCCAGAGTCCGACTCCATCTTTGTGCCGCTTGACCCCGACGCGGCCGGCTCCAGCTCGAAGAACCAAGCAGGTAACCCGGGGACTTCAACAGTCGGCCTGGGGACATCAGTAGCCGGCTCGGGGACTTCCGCAGTTATGCCCGACCCGGGGACTGCCACACCCGGCTCGGGGACTGCGGTAGTCGGCCCAAGGACTGCACCAACACAACAGCCGGCGGCCGACTCTAGCATTTCACCACCCAGCCCGCCTGCCCTGGTCGCAGTAGCCACATTCGCAATAGAAGAAGTCGCAGCTCCATCATGGGCTCAGTCCATCCTCAACTTCCTAATAAACCAAGATCTACCAGCTGATGAGACAGAGGCAAGACAAGTCCAACGCCGAGCCGGAGCATACACAATTGTCAACAGAGAGCTCGTCAAGCGCAGTGTCACTGGAGTCCTCCAGCGATGCGCCGAGCAAGAGAAGGGCATTGCAATCCTCAGAGACATCCACCAAGGAGAATGCGGCCACCATGCGGCCTCAAGATCACTCGTCGCCAAAGCCTTCCGCCATGGTTTCTTTTGGCCGACTGCGTTGGATGACGCCAAAGAGTTGGTTAAACATTGCAAAGGGTGCCAACTCTTCAGCTCCAAGCCACACATGCCGACTTCAGCACTCAAGACCATTCTCCTCACTTGGCCCTTCGCCGTTTGGGGACTGGACATGGTGGGCCCATTCAAGACGGCGCGCGGCGGCATGACACATTTGCTCGTCGCCGTGGACAAATTCACCAAGTGGATTGAGGCAAAACCGATCAAGAAGCTGAATGGGCCGACTGCTGTGACATTCATTGCAGATATAACAACTCGGTACGGCGTGCCACACAGCATCATCACCGACAATGGCACGAATTTTGCCAAGGGAGCCTTGGCACGTTTCTGCGCAACGCAAGGTATCCGGCTGGACTTAGCATCCGTTGCCCACACGCAGTCAAACAGCCAGGTTGAGTGAGCCAACGGCCTCATCCTTTCCGGCATCAAGCCCCGACTGGTCGTACCACTGGAGCGTTCAGCCGGCTGTTGGCTCGATGAGCTGCCGGCTGTCCTCTGGAGTCTGCGCACTACTCCAAACAGGTCAACCGGCTTCACTCCTTTCTTCCTCGTGTATGGTGCCGAGGCGGTCATCCCAACCGACATCGAGTTCGACTCGCCTCGGGTAACCATGTACATGGAGGCGGAGGCCAAGGAAGCACGAGAAGACGGTGTCGACCTACTGGAAGAGGGCCGGCTGTTAGCCCTCAGCCGATCTGCCATCTACCATCAGGGTTTGCGCCGCTACCACATTCGGAAGATCAGGCCAAGATCCTTCCAAGAGGGCGACCTTGTGCTCCGGCTGATCCAGCGAACAGCCGGCCAGCACAAGCTCTCGGCCCCTTGGGAAGGCCCTTTCGTCATCAGCAGAGCTCTAGGCAATGACTCCTACTACCTAATCGACGCACAGAAGCCCAAGGCACGCAAGACGGACTACTCCGGCAAGGAGTCGGAACGACCATGGAACGCCAACCTCCTCCGAAGATTTTACAGTTGAAATGCAGTACGTATCATGCTAACTTTTGTACTAAGTACGAGACAATAGGCCCCCCGAGGAGAGCTCGGGGACTGCCATCTTTTATCTATGAATGAAGAACATCATGCTTATGACCTTGTCATTACTTTCACTTTTTCTTCGTCCGGCACCGGGTTCGACTAGTCGGCCCGGGGATTGGCCGCCTAGAGTTATATTAGAAGTCCTACCCGCAGTCAGACAAGTAGCGTGCCAGCACCCAAGCTTTCTCTCAACCAAAAGTCGCAGTTCGAAGAACCGGCTGTCCGACTGGCGAGAGTTAAAAGCAGGAAAGGATGCCCACACGAAAACTGGCTAGGGACTAACGGACTAATATAACGAAAGCCGGTTTGCCTCCTACCGCCGACCGACTACCAGAGTAGCCGGCCGGCCGGCTTCCATTCACTTCACTTCAATCCAAGAAAGCTTGAGTACTTACCTCCCCAAAAGGGGAAGGCGGCAAAGGAAAAAGCCCAAGGATAAAAAGCATACGTGAAGGGAAACCAAACATACACACGATAATATTTACATAAAAGACCTCCAAGAGGCCAGCATTCAACATAGTTTGGATACACCCCCAGTGAGTGGAACTGCGAAAGCTTAATAAAATTGTTCAGAAGGCAACAAACAGGAAAAAACAAGGATGGCAGATTAAGCCGGCGAAGTGACTGACGAGCCGGGCAGGTCGGTGGAGACAGCAGCGCCGGCTGGAGGAGTAGCCGGCTGGCGAACCTCGGCATGATCACCACCTCCCGCAGAGGGCGCGCTTGTGCGCGCCTCGTTGCTGGAGGCACGGTCAGACTGAGGCTGGCCGGCTGTTCCACCGGACGGCTCGACGTCTTCGCCTTCCTCTTCTTCGTCATCTTCGCCTTCGTCGCTGGAGGCGATTTCCTCTGCCGAGTCCTCACCCACCGCCGGGTTCAGCCCGAACCACTCCTTCGGCTGGGCAACGCCGTCATCATTTATCTCAGGTGCAAAGACGCTGATGTCGGTGCACTCGGCGATCGTCGAAGCACGCTGAGCAATAGCCAGTCGCACCTCCTCCAGCTCTGCGTCGGCCTCCAGCCGCCAGGTGCGCAGTTGGTCCAGGTTCAGCCTGGATACCAAGCTTGGACAAACTCCAACGCCCGCCCAGCTCCAAGCCGGGCCGCCGACGCCTTCTAGGCCTCGAAGCGGCCAACCGCAACCTCCAGCCAGTCGGCTGTCTGGCTCGAGGTGCAGGAAATCGTCTCGCCGGGCCAGAGGGAGGCCAGCACCTGCGCCCCGGCGCGCTGGAGGCGGCGGAGCATACGATGAGCCGGCTGCAGCCACGCTTGGACCGCCAAGAGCTGCTCCTCAAGCGTCCGATTCGCGTCCGGCATGATGTCGGCCCCCGCCTGACGGCGCGCTTCGCGATGGGCCTCGATGGTTTGGGCGGCAAAGGCAGAGTAGCCGGGGAAGTAGTCTGCACAGAGAATAAAAAGCAGCACAAGTCAGAGAAAAAACCTGGTGGCAAGGGCCAGGCAAGGAGCGAGGAAGGCGGCTTACCGTTGATCAAGTCCTCAATACGGCCGAAGCCTGCATCCAGTGCTTGCCTGGTCTCAGCCCAACCCGTCGCCTCAATCTCGAACTCGGCCTTCAAGGCGGCTTCGCTATCCTACGCTTCCTTCAGGGCCGCCTTGTGGCTCTCCTCCTGGTCAGCCAGCTTCTTGGCCAGGCGGTCACGCTCCAGGGCCAAGGCGGCGTGCTCGGTTTCCTTGACGCGAAGGGTGGCCTGCGCCTCGCTGAGCTGCCCCCTCAAGTCGGCATTGGCCCCTGCAAGCATGAAAGACAAAAGAAAAACCAATGAGGAAGAAGTCGTCAGAGAAGATCCGACCCGACTGCTCAGCAGTCGGCCCGAATCTCGGGGACTACACCCAGTGGGTGCGCTGACGCGTCCCCACAGGAGATGAACAAAAACAAGGACGCACTCCGGCTGTTGACCAGGTCTTCGGTTCTCCGGCCCAGCTCCTGAGCCTGGGAGTTGAAGGCGGCAGCACGGAGGTTATGATACTCCTGAAAGGACAGACAGGAGGCGGGTATAAGATGGTTGTCAGGACCTAGTAAGTTCCGAGCTGCCTGCGCAGCAGCCGACTCGGAACTCGGGGACTACACCCAGTGGGTGCGCTGACGCGCCCCCACGGAAGAAATCAAGAAAACAAAACAAACAAGGCTAGGAGACTCACCCGGATGACGGCCCGCGTCGCTAGGAATTCTTGGGTGTACTGCTGCAGCGAGGCGGCCTGGGCCTGAAGCCGGTTCCGAACCTCTTGGGCTGCCACATTCAGCTCGCCCATCCCCCCGCTGGGAGTCCACTCGGACGTGGCGGTGCTGGCCGCCTCCAAGGCCTCCGCCGTCTGGCCGGCACCCGTAACTCGGTGCGGCTTCGGCGCGGCGGTGCCTCCCCCCGCACGCCGGCGCATTGCCGGCTGCACCTCGAGGCCGGCTCCTGCTGTCGGCTCACCACCGGCCGGCTGCTCTGGCGCCGCGGCAGATTGGCCGCCTTGGCCCGCTCTGGTCGGCGCCGTCTGTGGCGTTCCTTCCACGGAGGCCACTTGGACCTCCCTCCTCTCCATCGCCGGCGTCTCTTGGTCGACTTCCTCCGACGGGGGCACTGGGACGTTGGGGGCCACGGCGCGGAGGGGAATGGCGAGCAGCAGAGGCTGGTTATGCGAAGCCTCCGTCTCCGCGGCTGCCGCCTCCGCCCGGGCCTTGGCTGCCGCATCAGCCCGCTTCTTCGCCGCCTGGGCGGCCCTTCGCTCCTCCGCCTCCCGCTCCTCCTGCGCTTCATGAGCGTTCCGCTCCGTGGCCTCCCTGAGGTCGGCGCGGGGGTCCACGCGGCGGGAGCCTGAAGACCCTCTAGTCGGCCTGACTACGGAGCCGCCCGGACCCCGCTCAAGGGAAAGCGGTGCCCTGTCCGGCGAGCAAAGAAAGGTTTAGAAGAGTTTTCAATTGAAAAGAACAATAAAAAATATGCGTCCAAGCATTCAACGACTTACGCTGAGATCGCCTGCGGCTGCTTCACCGCCTTGCGGAAGCGGGCCGCCTTCGCGGCCGCCTCATCTCACTTGGTCGCCGCTGTGGAAGCCTTGGACTTCTTTGGCCGGCTGCCGAAGAGGATCGACATGGCCCGGCGCTTCTGGGAACTGCCGCCGGTAGCCGGCGCGGCGGACGAGCTCGCGCCTTGATGATCAGGCGCCGGCTGGTGGCGCGGGGCGACTTCGACCTCGGCATCATCCGGCCAGTCCTCGAAGCCGGCCGTGAGCCCCGCGCCTCCGGGCTCGTCGCTTTCCCCCACGACGGCGTCTTCCATGGCGGCTGCTCCCAAGTCCAGGTCGTCGGCGTCGTCCACCGCACGGTCTGGGACGAGCTGGCGCTCTACCCCTGCGGCCCCGGTCGTCGGCGGAAGGAGAGGGTTCTGCTAGGGGAGAACCAACCAATCAGAAGCCGGCTATCATAAGGCCGGCCACCAACAGGAGAAAAGAAGGAAAAACCTACCACGGGCGGAGGGTTGGCGCGAGAGTACGGCGCCTTGCCGTATCGCCAGTCCTCGGCGAGCTTGCAGTTGGAGATGTAATTCACCATGTATGACACTTCAGCATGAGCCATCTCCCTGGTGCTCAGCCGGCTTGGGTCGAAGCGGCCGCTCATCTGACAAATCATGTGAGGCCGGCTTTGGAGAGCAAGTACCTAGCGCTCCACAAAGGTGGCCACCAAGTCGGCTCCGGTCAGGCCTTCCGCCTGGATCATCACCCAAAGCCAGGAGACGGCTGTGTTCCCGGCCTGAGACAATGACCTGGCCCGGAAGCTCCACGAGGGTTGCCTTCCAGCAGGCGGGCCGGCTATGTAAGCCGGCAGGTTGACGTAGTCGCCTTGCTGGGCGACGTTCTTCACGTAGAAGTACGACTTCTGCCAGAGCTTCACCGACTGGATCAGCGGGATGGGCGGGAACGGGTTGTTCTCGCCCGACCGCCTCATGGCGATATAGGCCCCGCAGGGGGCGGGCACGCCCGCGACGACGGTGCCGAGTTTGCTCTGAAAGAATTCCCCCCAGAGCTCAAGCGTGGGGAGGACCCCAGGGAAACCTTCGCAGAGGATGACGAAGGCCGACAGCAGCATCACCGCGTTGGGCATGAGGTGATGCGGCTAAAGGTTGTAGAACTTGAGGAAGGAACGGAGGAACCCGCTCGCCGGAAGGCTGAAGCCGCGCAGGTAGTGTGAGCGGAAGATAACCCGCTCGCCCTCCTCCGGTGCCGGCGAAACCTCATTCTCCGGCGCTCTCGCCGGGCAGGCGTCACGTCTGGCGGAGGAACTCGACGTGGTCCTCATGGACGTTGGAGCCATCCCATGAGCTCGACAGCGCCATGGAAGCGAGGCGATGCGGCGGCGGAACGGTGCGGCGGTGGGTGGCTGCGGCGACGAGAAGAAGAAGAATGAAGGCGAAAGGGGGCGGAGCGAGGGAGAGCGTGCGAAGCCTCTGCCGCTCCCCCTCCTCCCCCTACTTATAGACCGCACGGCGTAGCCGAGGAGGCGCGGCGTGGGGGAACGTGGGGATCAACTATGCCCACTCCCCCACGTCCCGCGATTATTGCGCCCTAATGGCGTAATAAAATTGCCGCGGGAAGGCGAGCGGTCCGCGTGGGCCGCAGAAGATCCGCGCTCGGGCCGAGGCCTAGGAGTGGCGGGCCTGGGCCTGCAACGGCGTCTCGTCGCACGCGTGCGCTGGCAGGGTTTCACTGCCACGTGGCACGCGGGAAAGCCTGCGGTCAGCTCGCAGGTCGACCGCGTTCCCGCCCGCAAGAAACGGAGCTCTCCGAAGTCGGCACACATCAGCAAAGCCGGCCCCTCAGGATAGGAAGCTGACCAAGATTCTCGTCCCTTTACCAGCCTCGAAGCTTGATCAGCTTCGGGGACTACTGTTGGAGTATATAGCCATGGGTAGCCTAGCCGGCTTCCGCTGGCCCTTCTGAAAAAATTACGAGCCCATCCGACTCTCAAGGAACCAAGACGTGGGCCGCCTTCCCCTTGCCGGCTGTCTCCCAGGCCGGCTATCGGAAAGCGGCCCGACTTTAGCCCTCGTGAAGAAAGCCACAGGAGGGCCGGCTTCGAGAAGCCGGCCGCGAGAAGGCCAACTCCAAGAAGCCGGCTCCCACAAAGTGGTCAAGACCGTACCCTCAGAGTTTGCATCCCCTTAACGGCGATGTGACTGGGTGTGGCTACAGTGGAGCCTGCCACCCCTGAATCTCGGAGCATGACTAGCACAGTGCGCCGTACGGGTGGCCATGACCCATCTGGCGCGGCACTATTGCCACGTTGACCCTGATGTCATCCATGATGGACTACCAGTACGGCCCACGGGCGATGGTCCCCTTCGGGCAGAGAGACATCCAAAGGCGGGCGTACATCCCCCAGTCGGCCCAAGACAAAGCCGGCTTTCCACAGCCGGCCAGCCGCCTCCCTTGAAGGAGACGCCCCCTTAAGGAGATAAGACGCGGTGAGGCTACAGTGATCACCTGCCGGATGGCGGCACTGTAGTCACGCCTACCTCGACGAAGCCCTCGTCACCAGGATTGAGCAACAGTAACTAGCCGCCGACAAGGCCCTGAACAGTGGGACCTGCCTGTCGGCCGAGGAGCCGGCAGCCGGCGGGACCCACTAGCCGGCGGGCCACAGCAGTAGTCGCAGAAGCGGGTGAGCGTAGTCACAGACGGCTAGGCCCCGCGCCTAGCTGAAGGAAATATGCCCTAGAGGCAATAATAAAGTTATTATTTATTTCCTTATATCATGATAAATGTTTATTATTCATGCTAGAATTGCATTAACCGGAAACATAATACATGTGTGAATACATAGACCAACAGAGTGTCACTAGTATGCCTCTACTTGACTAGCTCGTTAATCAAAGATGGTTATGTTTCCTAACCATGAACAAAGAGTTGTTATTTGATTAACGAGGTCACATCATTAGTTGAATGATCTGATTGACATGACCCATTCAATTAGCTTAGCACCCGATCGTTTAGTATGTTGCTATTGCTTTTCTTCATGACTTATACATGTTCCTATGACTATGAGATTATGCAACTCCCGTTTGCCGGAGGAACACTTTGGGTACTACCAAACGTCACAACGTAACTGGGTGATTATAAAGGAGTACTACAGGTGGCTCCAAAGGTAGATGTTGGGTTGGCGTATGTCGAGATTAGGATTTGTCACTCCGATTGTCGGAGAGGTATCTCTGGGCCCTCTCGGTAATGCATATCACTTAAGCCTTGCAAGCATTGCAACTAATGAGTTAGTTGCGAGATGATGTATTACGGAACGAGTAAAGAGACTTGCCGGTAACGAGATTGAACTAGGTATCGGATACCGACGATCGAATCTCGGGCAGGTAACATACCGATGACAAAGGGAACAACGTATGTTGTTATGCGGTCTGACCAATAAAGATCTTCATAGAATATGTAGGAGCCAATATGGGCATCCAGGTCCCGCTATTGGTTATTGACCGGAGACGTGTCTCGGTCATGTCTACAATGTTCTCGAACCGTAGGGTCCGCACGCTTAACGTTACGATGACAGTTATTATGAGTTTATGCATTTTTTATGTACCAAAGGTTGTTCGGAGTCCCGGATGTGATCACGGACATGACGAGGAGTCTCGAAATGGTCGAGACGTAAAGATTGATATATTGGAAGCCTATGTTTGGACATCGGAAGTGTTCCGGGTGAAATCGGGATTTTACCGGATTACCGGGAGGGTTACCGGAACCCCCCGGGAGCCAAATGGGCCTACATGGGCCATTGTGGAAAGGTGAAAGGGGCTGCCAAGGAGGGCTGCGCGCCTCCCCCCCCTCCCCTAGTCCTATTAGGACTAGGAGAGGTGGCCGGCCACCTCTCTCTCTTTCCCTCTCTCTTTTTCCCAAGGATTCCTAGTTGGAATAAGATTGGGGGGGGGGAGTCCTACTCCCCGTAGGAGTAGGACTCCTCCTGCGGCTCCCTCCTTTGGCCGGCCAGCCTCCCCCCCCCCTTCATCCTTTATATACGGGGGCAGGGGACACCCCAAGACACACAAGTTGATCCTTGAGATCGTTCCTTAGCCGTGTGCGGTGCCCCCTGCCACCAAATTCCACCTCGATCAGACCGTTGCAGTGCTTAGGCGAAGCCCTGCGTCGGTAGTACATCAAGATCGTCACCACGCCGTCGTGCTGACGGAACTCTTCCTCGACGCTTTGCTGGATCGGAGCCCGAGGAACGTCATCGAGCTGAACGTGTGCTAAGAACTCGGAGGTGCCGGAGTAACGGTGCTTGGATCGGTCGGACCGGGAAGAAAACGTACGACTACTTCCTCTACGTTGTGTCAACGCTTCCGTTGTGATCTACAAGGGTACGTAGATCAGACTCTCCCCTTCGTTGCTATACATCACCATGATCTTGCGTGTGCGTAGGAAAATTTTTGAAATTACTACGTTCCCCAACAGTGGCATCCGAGCCTAGGTTTTTATGGTTTGATGTTATTTGCACGAGTAGAACACAAGTGAGTTGTGGGCGATACAAGTCATACTGCCTACCAGCATGTCATACTTTGGTTCGGCGGTATTGTTGGATGAGACGATCCGGACCAACCTTACGCGTACTCTTACGCGAGACCGGTTCCCTCGACGTGCTTTGCACATAGATGGCTTGCGGAAGACTGTCTCTCCAACTTTAGTTGAACCAAGTGTGGCTACGCCCGGTCCTTGAGAAGGTTAAAACGGAGTCTATTTGACGAACTATCGTTGTGGTTTTGATGCGTAGGTGAGATGAGTTCTTACTTAAGCCCGTAGCAGCCACGTAAAACTTGCAACAACAAAGTAGAGGACGTCTAACTTGTTTTTGCAGGGCATGTTGTGATGTGATATGGTCAAGGCATGATGCTGATTTTATTGTATGAGATGATCATGTTTTGTAACCGAGTTATCGGCAACTGGCAGGAGTCATATGGTTGTCGCTTTATTGTATGCAATGCAATCGCGATGTAATGCTTTACTTTATTACTAAGCGGTAGTGATAGTCGTGGAAGCATAAGATTGGCGAGACGACAACGATGCTATGATGGAGATCAAGGTGTCGCGCCGGTGATGATGGTGATCATGACGGTGCTTCGGAGATGGAGATCACAAAGCACAAGATGATGATGGCCATATCATATCACTTATATTGATTGCATGTGATGTTTATCTTTTTATGCATCTTATCTTGCTTTGATTGACGGTAGCATTATAAGATGATCTCTCACTAAATTATCAAGAAGTGTTCTCCCTGAGTATGCACCGTTGCAAAAGTTCTTCGTGCTGAGACACCACGTGATGATCGGGTGTGATAGGCTCTACATTCAAATACAACGGGTGCAAAACAGTTGCAGACGCAGAATACTCAGGTTATACTTGACGAGCCAAGCATATACAGATATGGCCTCGGAACACGGAGACCGAAAGGTCGAGCGTGAATCATATAGTAGATATGATCAACATAATGATGTTCACCATTGAAAACTACTCCATCTCACGTGATGATCAGTTATGGTTTAGTTGATTTGGATCACGTGATCACTTAGAGGATTAGAGGGATGTCTATCTAAGTGGGAGTTCTTAAGTAAATTTGATTAACTGGACTTAAATTTATCATGAACTTAGTACCTGATAGTATCTTGCTTGTTTATGTTGATTGTAGATAGATGGCTCGTGCTGTTGTTCCGTTGAATTTTAATGCGTTCCTTGAGAAAGCAAAGTTGAAAGATGATGGTAGCAATTACACGGACTGGGTCCGTAACTTGAGGATTATCCTCATTGCTGCACAGAAGAATTACGTCCTGGAAGCACCGCTGAGTGCCAGGCTTGCTGCTAGAGCAACACCAGAAGTTATGAACGTCTGGCAGAGCAAAGCTGATGACTACTCAGTAGTTCAGTGTGCCATGCTTTACGGCTTAGAACCGGGACTTCAACGACGTTTTGAACGTCATGGAGCATATGATATGTTCCAGGAGTTGAAGTTAATATTTCAAGCAAATGCCCGGATTGAGAGATATGAAGTCTCCAATAAGTTCTATAGCCGCAAGATGGAGGAGAACAGTTCTGTCAGTGAGCATATACTCAAAATGTCTGGGTATAATAATCACTTGATTCAATTGGGAGTTACACTTCTAGATGATTGCGTCATTGACAGAATTCTCCAATCACTGCCACCAAGCTACAAGAGCTTTGTGATGAACTATAATATGCAAGGGATGAACAAGACCATTCCCGAGCTCTTCGCAATGCTGAAAGCTGCGGAGGTAGAAATCAAGAAGGAGCATCAAGTGTTGATGGTTAACAGAACCACTAGTTTCAAGAAAAAGGGCAAAGGGAAGAAGAAGGGGAACTTCAAGAAGAACGGCAAGCAAGTTGCTGCTCAAGAGAAGAAACCCAAGTCTGGACCTAAGCCTGAAACTGAGTGCTTCTACTGCAAGCAGACTGGTCACTGGAAGCGGAACTGCCCCAAGTATTTGGCAGATAAGAAGGATGGCAAGGTGAACAAAGGTATATGTGATATACATGTTATTGATGTGTACCTTACTAATGCTCGCAGTAGCACCTGGGTATTTGATACTGGTTCTGTTGCTAATATTTGCAACTCGAAACAGGGACTACAAAATAAGCGGACACTAGCAAAGGACGAGGTGACGATGCGCGTGGGAAACGGTTCCAAAGTCGATGTGATCGCGGTCGGTGCGCTACCTCTACATCTACCTTCGGGATTAATATTAGACCTAAATAATTGTTATTTGGTGCCAGTGTTGAGCATGAACATTATATCTGGATCTTGTTTGATGTGAGACGGTTATTCATTTAAATCAGAGAATAATGGTTGTTCTATTTATATGAGTAATATCTTTTATGGTCATGCACCTTTGAAAAGTGGTCTATTTTTGATGAATCTCGATAGTAGTGATACACATATTCATAATGTTGAAGCCAAAAGATGCAGAGTTGATAATGATAGTGCAACTTATTTGTGGCACTGCCGTTTAGGTCATATCGGTGTAAAGCGCATGAAGAAACTCCATACTGATGGACTTTTGGAACCACTTGATTATGAATCACTTGGTACTTGTGAACCGTGCCTCATGGGCAAGATGACTAAAACACCGTTCTCCGGTACTATGGAGAGAGCAACAGATTTGTTGGAAATCATACATACCGATGTATGTGGTCCGATGAATATTGAGGCTCGTGGCGGATATCGTTATTTTCTCACTTTCACAGATGATTTAAGCAGATATGGGTATATCTACTTAGTGAAACACAAATCTGAAACGTTTGAAAAGTTCAAAGAATTTCAGAGTGAAGTTGAAAATCATCGTAACAAGAAAATAAGGTTCCTACGATCTGATCGTGGAGGAGAATATTTGAGTTACGAGTTTGGTGTACATTTGAAAAATTGTGGAATAGTTTCGCAACTCACGCCACCCGGAACACCACAGCGTAATGGTGTGTCCGAACGTCGTAATCGTACTTTACTAGATATGGTGTGATCTATGATGTCTCTTACTGATTTACCGCTATCGTTTTGGGGTTATGCTTTAGAGACGGCCGCATTCACGTTAAATAGGGCACCATCAAAATCCGTTGAGACGACGCCTTATGAACTGTGGTTTGGCAAGAAACCAAAGTTGTCGTTTCTTAAAGTTTGGGGCTGCGATGCTTATGTGAAAAAGCTTCAACCTGATAAGCTCGAACCCAAATCGGAAAAATGTGTCTTCATAGGATATCCAAAGGAAACTATTGGATACACCTTCTATCACAGATCCGAAGGCAAGACTTTTGTTGCTAAATTCGGAAACTTTCTTGAGAAGGAGTTTCTCTCGAAAGAAGTGAGTGGGAGGAAAGTAGAACTTGACAAGGTAACTGTACCTACTCCGTTATTGGGAAATAGTACATCACAGAAAACTGTTTTTGTGAGACCTACACCAATAAGAGAGGAAGTTAATGATGATGATCATGAAACTTTAGATCAAGATACTACTGGACCTCGTAGATCAACCAGAGTAAGATCCGCACCAAAGTGGTACAGTAATCCTGTTCTGGAGGTCATGCTACTAGATCATGATGAACCTACGAACTATGAAGAAGCGATGGTGAGCCCAGATTCCGCAAAGTGGCTTGAAGCCATGAAATCTGAGATGGGATCCATGTATGAGAACAAAGTATGGACTTTGGTTGACTTGCCCGATGATCGGCAAGCAATTGAGAATAAATGGATCTTTAAGAAGAAGACTGACGCTGATGGTAATGTTACTGTCTACAAAGCTCGACTTGTCGCAAAAGGTTTTCAACAAGTTCAAGGAGTTGACTACGATGAGACTTTCTCACCCGTAGCGATGCTTAAGTCTGTCAGAATCATGTTAGCAATTGCCGCATTTTATGATTATGAAATTTGGCAAATGGATGTAAAAACTGCATTCCTGAATGGATTTCTGGAAGAAGAGTTGTATATGATGCAACCGGAAGGTTTTGTCGATCCAAAGGGAGCTAACAAAGTGTGCAAACTCCAGCGATCCATTTATGGACTGGTGCAAGCATCTCGGAGTTGGAATAAACGCTTTGATAGTGTGATCAAAGCATTTGGTTTTATACAGACTTTTGGAGAAGCCTGTATTTACAAGAAAGTGAGTGGGAGCTCTGTAGCATTTCTGATATTATATGTGGATGACATATTACTGATTGGAAATGATATAGAATTTCTAGATAGCATAAAGGGATACTTGAATAAAAGTTTTTCAATGAAAGACCTCGGTGAAGCTGCTTACATATTAGGCATAAAGATCTATAGAGATAGATCAAGACGCTTAATTGGACTTTCACAAAGCACATACCTTGAAAAGATTTGAAGAAGTTCAAAATGGATCAAGCAAAGAAAGGGTTCTTGCCTGTGTTACAAGGTGTGAAGTTGAGTCAGACTCAATGCCCGACCACTGCAGAAGATAGAGAGAAAATGAAAGATGTTCCCTATGCTTCAGCCATAGGCTCTATCATGTATGCAATGCTGTGTACCAGACCTGATGTGTGCCTTGCTATAAGTATAGCAGGGAGGTACCAAAGTAATCCAGGAGTGGATCACTGGACAGCGGTCAAGAACATCCTGAAATACCTGAAAAGGACTAAGGATATGTTTCTCGTATATGGAGGTGACAAAGAGCTCACCGTAAGAGGTTACATTGATGCAAGCTTTGACACTGATCCGGACGATTCTAAATCGCAAACCAGATACGTGTTTACTTTAAACGGTGGAGCTGTCAGTTGGTGCAGTTCTAAACAAAGCATCGTAGCGGGATCTACATGTGAAGCGGAATACATAGCTGCTTCGGAAGCAGCGAACGAAGGAGTCTGGATGAAGGAGTTCATATCCGATCTAGGTGTCATACCTAGTGCATCGGGTCCAATGAAAATCTTTTGTGACAATACTGGTGCAATTGCTTTGGCAAAGGAATCCAGATTTCACAAAAGGACCAAACACATCAAGAGACGCTTCAATTCCATCCGGGATCTAGTCCAGGTGGGAGACATAGAGATTTGCAAGATACATACGGATATGAATGTTGCAGACCCGTTGACTAAGCCTCTTCCACGAGCAAAACATGATCAGCACCAAGGCTCCATGGGTGTTAGAATCATTACTGTGTAATCTAGATTATTGACTCTAGTGCAAGTGGGAGACTGAAGGAAATATGCCCTAGAGGCAATAATAAAGTTATTATTTATTTCCTTATATCATGATAAATGTTTATTATTCATGCTAGAATTGTATTAACCGGAAACATAATACATGTGTGAATACATAGACCAACAGAGTGTCACTAGTATGCCTCTACTTGACTAGCTCGTTAATCAAAGATGGTTATGTTTCCTAACCATGAACAAAGAGTTGTTATTTGATTAACGAGGTCACATCATTAGTTGAATGATCTGATTGACATGACCCATTCCATTAGCTTAGCACCCGATCGTTTAGTATGTTGCTATTGCTTTTCTTCATGACTTATACATGTTCCTATGACTATGAGATTATGCAACTCCCGTTTGCCGGAGGAACACTTTGGGTACTACCAAACGTCACAACGTAACTGGGTGATTATAAAGGAGTACTACAGGTGGCTCCAAAGGTAGATGTTGGGTTGGCATATTTCGAGATTAGGATTTGTCACTCCGATTGTCGGAGAGGTATCTCTGGGCCCTCTCGGTAATGCATATCACTTAAGCCTTGCAAGCATTGCAACTAATGAGTTAGTTGCGGGATGATGTATTACGGAACGAGTAAAGAGACTTGCCGGTAACGATATTGAACTAGGTATCGGATACCGACGATCGAATCTCGGGCAAGTAACATACCGATGACAAAGGGAACATTGTATGTTGCTATGCGGTCTGACCGATAAAGATCTTCGTAGAATATGTAGGAGCCAATATGGGCATCCAGGTCCCGCTATTGGTTATTGACCGGAGACGTGTCTCGGTCATGTCTACAATGTTCTCGAACCGTAGGGTCCGCACGCTTAACGTTACGATGACAGGTATTATGAGTTTATGCATTTTTGATGTACCAAAGGTTGTTCGGAGTCCCGGATGTGATCACGGACATGACGAGGAGTCTCGAAATGGTCGAGACGTAAAGATTGATATATTGGAAGCCTATGTTTGGGCATCGGAAGTGTTCCGGGTGAAATCGGGATTTTACCGGATTACCGGGAGGGTTACCGGAACCCCCCGGGAGCCAAATGGGCCTACATGGGCCATTGTGGAAAGGTGAAAGGGGCTGCCAAGGAGGGCTGCGCGCCTCCCCCCCCCCCCCTCCCCTAGTCCTATTAGGACTAGGAGAGGTGGCCGGCCATCTCTCTCTCTTTCCCTCTCTCTTTTTCCCAAGGATTCCTAGTTGGAATAGGATTGGGGGGGGAGTCCTACTCCCGGTAGGAGTAGGACTCCTCCTGCGCCTCCCTCCTTTGGCCACCAGCCTCCCCCCCTTCATCCTTTATATACGGGGGCAGGGGACACCCCAAGACACACAAGTTGATCCTTGAGATCGTTCCTTAGCCGTGTGCGGTGCCCCCTGCCACCAAATTCCACCTCGATCATACCGTTGCAGTGCTTAGGAGAAGCCCTGCGTCGGTAGTACATCAAGATCGTCACCACACCGTTGTGCTGACGGAACTCTTCCTAGACGCTTTGCTGGATCGGAGCCCGAGGAACGTCATCGAGCTGAACGTGTGCTAAGAACTCGGAGGTGCCGGAGTAACGGTGCTTGGATCGGTCGGACCGGGAAGAAAACGTACGACTACTTCCTCTACGTTGTGTCAATGCTTCCGTTGTGATCTACAAGGGTACGTAGATCAGACTCTCCCCTTCGTTGCTATACATCACCATGATCTTGCATGTGTGTAGGAAAAATTTTGAAATTACTACGTTCCCCAACACTAGCCGGATTACCATTGTACCCCCGGGGGGTAGGCCTATATAAACCCCCCGGGACACCCATGCAAAGGGTTGATCCCTGCTAGTTCTAGACACCACACAAGGAGAAGAAGAGAGCGAGTCGTGCCCTTCTTCCTCCTCTCACCAAACAGCTCTAGGAGCATCGTGTAGCTACTTGTTCATCTAGTGATCATGCGGAGACCCTGCAGAGCAGCAGTAGGGGTGTTATCTCCACGGAGAGCCCCGAAGCTGGGTAAGTTTCGCCGGCGTGCATGTCTTCGCCTCATCCCGTTTCCAGGCACCGGCGATGTTTTACTGGCTCCCACAATGATAAGCCACCCGTCGCACCTACCACCCGACACACAAACCGGATATGTATTTTTATTGAATGGTGGAGCTGTCAGTTGGTGCAGTTCCAAGCAGAGCGTCGTGTCAGGATCTACGTGTGAAGCAGAGTACATAGCTGCTTCAGAAGTAGCAAATGAAGGAGTTCATATCCGACCTAGGTGTCATACCTAGTGCATCGGGTCCAATGAAAATATTTTGTGACAATACTGGTGCAATTGCCTTGTTAAAGGAATCCAGATTTCACAAGAGAACCAAGCAAATCAAGAGACGCCTCAATTCCATGTACAATCAAGTCAAGGAGGGAGACATAGAGATTTGCAAGATACATACGGATCTGAATGTTGCAGGCCCGTTGACTAAGCCTCTCTCACGAGCAAAACATGATCAGCACCAAAACTCCATGGCTGTTAGAATCATTATTGTGTAATCTAGACTATTGACTCTAGTGCAAGTGGGAGACTGAAGGAAATATGCCCTAGAGGCAATAATAAAGTTGTTATTTATATTTCCTTATATAGTGATAAATGTTTATTATTCATGCTAGAATTGTATTAACCGGAAACTTAGTACATGTGTGAATACATAGACAAACTGAGTGTCACTAGTATGCCTCTACTTGACGAGCTCGTTAATCAAATATGGTTAAGGTTCCTAACCATAGACATGAGTTGTCATTTGATTAACGGGATCACATCATTAGAGAATGATGTGATGGACTTGACCCATCCGTTAGCTTAGCACGATGATTATTTAGTTTGTTGCTATTGCTTTCTTCATAACTTATACATGTTCCTATGACTACGAGATTATGCAACTCCCGAATACTGGAGGAACACTTAATGTGCTATCAAACGTCACAACGTAACTGGGTGACTATAAAGATGCTCTACAGGTGTCTTCGATAGTGTTTGTTGAGTTGTGATACGGCTCCATCATATCTACTTTTCCAAACACTTTTGCCATTGTTTTGGACTCTAACTTGCATGATTTGAATGGAACTAACCCAGACTGACGCTGTTTTCAGCAGAATTGCCATGGTGTCATTTTTGTGCAGAAATAAAAGTTCTTGGAATGACCTGAAAAATCAACGGAGATTATTTTTGGAATATATAAAAAATAATGGCGAAAGAATCAAGGCCAGGGGGCCCACACCCTGTCCATGAGGGTGGGGGCACGCCTACCCCCGTGGGCGTGCTTCCCTGCCTCGTGGCCCCCCTGGTGCTCCTCCGACCTCAACTCCAACTCTATATATTCGTGTTCGGGGATAAAAAAAATAACAGAGAAGGATTCATCGCGTTTTACGATACAAAGCCACGGCCAAGCCCTAATCTCTCTCGGGATGGCTGATCTGGAGTCTGTTCGGGGATCCGGAGAGGGGAATCCGTCGCCATCATCATCATCATCAACCTTCCTCCATCACCAATTTCATGATGCTCACCGCCGTGCATGAGTAATTCCATCGTAGGCTTGGCTGGACGGTGATGGGTTGGATGAGATTTTGTTGGGGAACGTAGTAATTTCAAAATTTTCCTACGCACACGCAAGATCATGGTGATGCATAGCAACGAGAGGGGAGAGTGTTGTCCACGTACCCTCGTAGACCGAAAGCGGAAGCGTTAGCACAACGCGGTTGATGTAGTCATACGTCTTCACGATCCGACCGATCAAGTACCGAACGCACGGCACCTCCGAGTTCTGCACACGTTCAACTCGATGACGTCCCTCGAACTCCGATCCAGCCGAGCTTTGAGGGAGAGTTCCGTCAGCATGACGGTGTGGTGAAGATGATGATGTTCTGCCGACGCAGGGCTTCGCCTAAGCACCGCTACGATATGACCGAGGTGGATTATGGTGGAGGGGGGCACCGCACACGGCTAAGAGATCCAAGGGATCAATTGTTGTCTATGGGGTGCCCCTGGCCACGTATATAAAGGAGTGGAGGAGGGGAGGGGCCGGCCCTCTCTATGGCGCGCCCTAGGGGAGTCCTACTCCCACCGGGAGTAGGATTCCCCCTTTCCTAGTAGAACTAGGATCCCTTCCAAGTAGTAGGAGTAGGAGAGAAGGAAAGGGAAGGGAAAAGGAGAAGGAAGGAAGGGGCGCCCCCCTCCCTTGTCCAATTCGGACCAGCCCATGGGGAGGGGTGCGGCCACCCTTTGAGGCCTTTCTCTCCTTTCCCGAATGGCCCATTAAGGCCCAATACGAATTCCCGTAACTCTCTGGTACTCCCGAAAATACCAGAATCACTCGGAACCTTTCCGATGTTCGAATATAGTCGTCCAATATATCGATCTTTACGTCTTGACCATTTCGAGACTCCTTGTCATGTCCCCGATCTCATCTGGGACTCCAAACTCCTTCGGTACATCAAAACACATAAACTCATAATATAACCATCACCGAACTTTAAGCGTGCGGACCCTACGGGTTCGAGAACTATGTAGACATGACCAAGACACGTCTCCGGTCAATAACCAATAGCGGAACCTGGATGCTCTTATTGGCTCCTACATATTCTACGAAGATCTTTATCGGTCAAATCGCATAACAACATACGTTGTTCCCTTTGTCATCGGTATGTTACTTGCCCGAGATTTGATCGTCAGTATCTCAATGCCTAGTTCAATCTCGTTACCGGCAAGTCTCTTTACTCATTCCGTGATACATCATCCCGCAACTAACTCATTAGTTGCAATGCTTGCAAGGCTTATAGTGATGTGCATTACCGAGTGGGCCCAGAGATACCTCTCCGACAATTGGAGTGACAAATCCTAATCTCGAAATACGCCAACCCAACAAGTACCTTCGGAGACACCTGTAGAGCACCTTTATAATCACCCAGTTACGTTGTGACGTTTGGTAGCACATAAAGTGTTCCTCTGGTAAACGGGAGTTGCATAATCTCATAGTCATAGGAACATGTATAAGTCATGAAGAAAGCAATAGCAACAAACTAAACGATCAAGTGTTATGCTAATGAAATGGGTCAAGTCAATCACATCATTCTCCTAATGATGTGATCCCGTTAATCAAATGACAACTCATGTCTATGGTTAGGAAACATAACCATCTTTGATCAACAAGCTAGTCAAGTAGAGGCATACTAGTGACACTCTGTTTGTCTATGTATTCACACATGTATTATGTTTCCAGTTAATACAATTCTAGCATGAATAATAAACATTTATCATGATATAAGGAAATAAATAATAACTTTATTATTGCCTCTAGGGCATATTTCCTTCAGTCTCCCACTTGCACTAGAGTCAATAATCTAGTTCACATCGCCATGTGATTTAATACCAATAGTTCACATCACCATGTGATTAACACTCATAGTTCACATCGACATGTGACCCACACCCAAAGGGTTTACTAGAGTCAATAATCTAGTTCACATCTCTATGTCATGAACACCCAAAGAGTACTAAGGTGTGATCATGTTTTGCTTGTGAGAGAAGTTTAGTCAACGAGTCTGCCACATTCAGATCCATAAGTATTTTGCAAATTTCTATGTCAACAATGCTCTGCACGGAGCTACTCTAGCTAATTGCTCCCACTTTCAATATGTATCCAGATTGAGGTTTAGAGTCATCTGGATCAGTGTCAAAATTTGCATCGACGTAACCCTTTACGACGAACCTTTTTGTCACCTCCATAATCGAGAAACATGTCCTTATTCCACTAAGGATAATGTTGACCGTTGTCCAGTGATCTACTACTAGATCACTATTGTACCCCTTGCTAAAAACAGTGTAGGGTATACAATAGATCTGGTACACAGCATGGCATATTTTATAGAACCTATAGCCAAGGCATAGGGAATGACTTTCATTCTCTTTCTATCTTCTACCGTGGTCGGGCTTTGAGTCTTTCTCAGTTTCACACCTTGTAACACAGGTAAGAACTCTTTCTTTGACTGTTCCATTTTGAACTACTTCAAAATCTTGTCAAGGTATGTACTCATTGAAAAACTTATCAAGCGTCTTGATCTATCTCTATAGATGTTGATGCTCAATATGTAAGCAGCTTCACCGAGGTCTTTCTTTGAAAAACTCCTTTCAAACACTCCTTTATGCTTTGCAGAATAATTCTACATTATCTCCGATCAACAATATGTCATTCACATATACTTATCAGAAATGTTGTAGTGCTCCCACTCACTTTCTTGTAAATACAGGCTTCACCGCAAGTCTGTATAAAACTATATGCTTTGATCAACTTATCAAAGCATATATTCCAACTCCGAGATGCTTGCACCAGTCCATAGATGGATCGCTGGAGCTTGCGTATTTCCTTAGCACCTTTAGGGTTGACAAAACCTTTCTGGTTGCATCATATACAACTCTTCTTTAATAAATCCATTAAGGAATGCAGTTTTGTTTATCCATTTTCCAGATCTCATAAAATGCGGCAATTGCTAACATGATTCGGACAGACTTAAACATAGATACGAGTGAGAAACTCTTATCCTAGTCAACACCTTGAACTTGTCGAAAACCTTTTTGTGACAATTCTAGCTTTGTAGATAGTAACACTACTATCAGCATCCGTCTTCCTCTTGAAGATCCATTTAATCTCAATGGCTCGCCGATCATTGGGCAAGTCAATCAAAGTCCATACTTTGTTCTCATACATGGATCTCATCTCAGATTTCATGTCCTTAAGCCATTTCGCGGAATCTGGGCTCATCATCGCTTTCTCATAGTTCGTAGGCTCGTCATGGTCAAGTAACATGACCTCCAGAACAGGATTACCGTATCACTCTGGTGTGGATCTCACTCTGGTTTACCTACGAGGTTTCGGTAGTAACTTGATCTGAAGTCACATGATCATCATCGTTAGCTTCCTCACTAATTGGTGTAGTAGTCACAAGATAGATTCCTGTGATGAACTACTTTCCAGTAAGGGAGCAGGTACTGTTACCTCATCAAGTTCTACTTTCCTCCCACTCACTTCTTTCGAGAGAAACTCCTTCTCTGGAAAGGATCCATTCTCAGCAATGAATATCTTGCCTTCGGATATGTGATAGAAGGTGTACCCAACATTTTATTTTTGGGTATAATATGAAGACGCACTTCTCCGATTTGGGTTTGAGCTTATCAGGTTGAAACTTTTTCACATAAGCATTGCAACCTCAAACTTTAAGAAACGACAGCTTAGGTTTCTTGCCAAACCATAGTTCATACGGTGTCGTCTCAACGGATTTAGATGGTGCCCTATTTAACGTGAATGTAGCTATCTCTAATGCATAACCCCAAAACGATAGTGGTAAATTGGTAGGAGACATCATAGATCGCACCATATCTAATAAAGTACGGTTACGACGTTTGGACACACCATTACACTGTGGTGTTCCAGGTGGCATGAGTAGTGAAACTATTTCACATTGTTTTAACTGAAGGCCAAACTCGTAACTCAAATATTTTACTTCTGTGATCATATCGTAGAAACTTTTATTTTGTTACGATGATTCTCCACTTCACTCTGAAATTCTTTGAACTTTTCAAATGTTTCAGACTTGTCTTTCATCAAGTAGATATACTCATATCTGCTCAAATCATCTGTGAAGATCAGAAAATAATGATACCTACCGCGATCCTCAATATTCATCAGACCACATACATCAGTATGTATGATTTCCAACAAATTTGTTGCTTGCTCCATTGTTCTGGAAAACAGAGTCTTAGTCATCTTGCCCATGAGGCATGGTTCGCAAGCATCAACTGATTCATAATCAAGTGATTCCAAAAGCCCATCAGCATGAATTTTCTTCATGCGCTTTACACCAATATAACCTAAACGGCAGTGCCACAAATAAGTTGCACTATCATTATTAACTTTGCATCTTTTGATTTCAATATTACAAAAATGTGTATCACCACGATCGAGATCCAACAAACCATTTTCATTGGGTGTATGACCATAGAAGGTTTTATTCATGTAAACAGAACAACAATTATTCTCTAACTTACATGAATAACCGTATTGCAATAAACATGATCCAATCATATTCATGCTCAACGCAAACACTAAATAACATTTATTTTAGGTTTAACACTAATCCCGAAAGTATAGTGAGTGTGCGATGATGATCATATCAATCTTGGAACCATTTCCAATACACATCGTCACTTCACCCTTAACTAGTCTATGTTCATTCTGCAACTCCTATTTCGAGTTACTATTCTTAGCAATTGAGCTAGTATCAAATACTGAGGGGTTGCTATAAACACTAGTAAAGTACACATCAATAACATGTATATCAAATATACCTATGTTCACTTTGCCATCCTTCTTATCCGCCAATTGCTTGGGGTAGTTCCGCTTCCAGTGACCAGTCCCTTTGCAGTAGAAGCACTCAGTTTCAGGCTTAGGTCCAGACTTGGGTTTTTTCACTTGAGCAGCAACTTGCTTGCCGTTCTTCTTGAAGTTCCCCTTTCTTCCCTTTGTCCCTTTACTTGAAACTAGTGGTTTCGTATACCATCAACACTTGACACTTTTCTTGATTTCTACCTTCGTCGATTTCAGCATCACGAAGAGCTTGGGAATCGTTTTCGTTATCCCTTGCATATTATAGTTCATCACGAAGTTCTACTAACTTGGTGATGGTGACTAGAGAATTCTATCAATCACTATTTTATCTGGAAGATTAACTCCCACTTGATTCAAGTGATTGTAGTACCCAGACAATCTGAGCACATGCTCACTGCTTGAGCTATTCTCCTCCATCTTTTAGCTGTAGAACTTGTTGGAGACTTCATATCTCTCAACTCGGGTATTTGCTTGAAATATTAACTTCAACTTCTGAAACATCTCATATGGTCCATGATGTTCAAAACATCTTTGAAATCCCGATTCTAAGCTGTTAAGCATGGTGCGCTAAACTATCAAGTAGTCATCATATTGAGCTAGCCAAACGTTCATAATGTCTGCATCTGCTCCTACAATAGGTCAGTCACCTAGTGGTCCATCAAGGACATCATTCTTCTGTGCAGCAATGAGGATAAACCTCAGATCACGGACCCAGTCCGCATCATTGCTACTATCATCTTTCAACTTAGTTTTCTCTAGGAACACATATAAAACATAGGGAAGCAATAACGCGAGCTATTGATCTACAACATAGATATGCAAATACTATCAGGACTAAGTTCATGATAAATTAAAGTTCAATTAATCATATTACTTAAGAACTCCCACTTAGATAGACATCCCTCTAATCATCTAAGTGATCACGTGATCCATATCAACTAAACCATAACCGATCATCACGTGAAATGGAGTAGTTTTCAATGGTGAACATCATTATGTTGATCATATCTACTATATGATTCACGCTCGACCTTTCGGTCTCCAGTGTTCCGAGGCCATATCTACATATGCTAGGCTCGTCAAGTTTAACCTGAGTATTCTGCATGTGCAAAACTGGCTTGCACCCGTTGTAGATGGACATAGAGCTTATCACACCCGATCATCACGTGGTGTCTGGGCACGACGAACTTTGGCAACGGTGCATATTCAGGGAGAACACTTATACCTTGAAATTTTTAGTAAGGGATCATCTTATAAAGCTATCGTCGAACTAAGCAAAATAAGATGTATAAAAGATAAACATCACATGCAATCAAAATATGTGACATGATATGGCCATCATCATCTTGTGCCTTTGATCTCCATCTCCAAAGCATCGCCATGATTTCCATCATCACCGGCATGACACCATGATCTCCATCATCTTGATCTATATCAATGTGTCGTCACATGGTCGTCTCGCCAACTATTGCTCTTGCAACTATTGCTATCGCATAGCGATAAAGTAAAGCAATTATTTGGCGCTTGCATCATATGCAATAAAGAGACAACCATAAGGCTTCTGCCAGTTGCCGATAACTTCAACGAAACATGATCATCTTATACAAAAACTTATATCTCATCACGTCTTGACCATATCACATCATAACATGCCCTGCAAAAACAAGTTAGACGTCCTCTACTTTATTGTTGCAAGTTTTACGTGGCTGCTACGGGCTGAGCAAGAATCGTTCTTACCTACGCATCAAAAACACAACGATAGTTTGTCAAGTTAGTGCTGTTTTAACCTTCTCAAGGACCGGGTATAGCCACACTCGGTTCAACTAAGGTTGGAGAAACTGACACCCGCTAGTCACCTGTGTGCATAGCATGGCGGTAAAACCAGTCTCACGTAAGCGTACGCGTAATGTCGGTCTGGGCCGCTTCATCCAATAATACCGCCAAACCAAAGTGTGACATGCTGGTAAGCAGTATGACTTATATCGCCCACAACTCACTTGTGTTATACTCGTGCATATTACATCAACGCATAAACCTGGCTCGGATGCCACTGTTGGGGAACGTAGTAATTTCAAAAATTTCCTACGCACACGCAAGATCATGGTGATGCATAGCAACGAGAGGGGAGAGTGTTGTCCACGTATCCTCATAGACCGAAAGCGGAAGCGTTAGCACAACACGGTTGATGTAGTCGTATGCTTTCACGATCCGACTGATCAAGTACTGAACGCACGGCACCTCCGAGTTCTGCTAACACTTCTCGATGATGTCCCTCGAACTCTGATCTAGCCGAGCTTTGAGGGAGAGTTCCGTTAGCATGACGGCATGGTGACGATGATGATGTTCTACCGACGCAAGGCTTCGCCTAAGCACCGCTACGATATGACCGAGGTGGATTATGGTGGAGGGGGGCACCGCACACGGCTGAGAGATCCAAGGGATCAATTGTTGCCTATGGGGTGCCCCCTAGCCACGTATATAAAGGAGTGGAAGAGGGGAGGGGACGGCCCTCTCTATGGCGCGCCCTAGGGGAGTCCTACTCCCACCGGGAGTAGGATTCCCCCTTTCCTAGTAGAACTAGGATCCCTTCCAAGTAGTAGGAGTAGGAGAGAAGGAAAGGGAAGGGAAAAGGAGAAGGAAGGGGGCGCCCCCCTCCCTAGTCCAATTCGTACCAGCCCATGGGGAGGGGTGCGGCCACCCTTTGAGGCCTTTCTCTCCTTTCCCGTATGGCCCATTAAGGCCCAATACGAATTCCCGTAACTCCCGAGTACTCCCGAAAATACCCGAATCACTCGGAACCTTTCCAATGTCCGAATATAGTCGTCCAATATATCGATCTTTACGTCTCGACCATTTCGAGACTCCTCTTCATGTCCCCGATCTCATCCGGGACTCCTAACTCCTTCGGTACATCAAAACATATAAACTTATGATATAACCGTCATCGAACTTTAAGCGTGCGGACCCTACGGGTTCGAGAACTATGTAGACATGACCGAGACACGTCTCCGATCAATAACCAATAGCGGAACCTGGATGATCATATTGGCTCCTACATATTCTACGGAGATCTTTATCGGTCAAACCGCATAACAACATACGGTGTTCCCTTTGTCATCAGTATGTTACTTGCCCTATTATCAGTTATGTTCTGAGATTGATGTTGCTATGACTTTGCTATGCTTAATGCTTGTCACTAGGGCCAGAGTGCCATGATTTCAGATCTGGACCTATTATGTTTTCATGAATATATGTGAGTTCTTGATTCTATCTTGCAAGTCTATAGTCACCTATTATGAGTTATGATTCGTTAACCCCGAAGTGACAATAATCGGGATACTTACTGGTGATGATCGTAGTTTGAGGAGTTCATGTATTCACTATGTGTTAATGCTTTGGCCCGGTACTCTATTAAAAGGAGACCTTAATATCCCTTAGTTTCCAATAGGACCCCGCTGCCACGGGAGGGTAGGACAAAAGATGTCATGCAAGTTCTTTTCCATAAGCATGTATGACTATATTCGGAATACATGCCTACATTACATTGATGAACTGGAGCTAGTTCTGTGTCACCCTATGTTATAACTATTGCATGAGGAATCGCATCCGACATAATTATCCATCGTTGATCCATTGCCTATGAGCTTTTCACATATTGTCCTTCGCTTATTTACTTTTTCGTTGCTACTATTACAATCACTATAAAACTAAACTGCTACCATTACTTTTGCCACTGTTACCGCGACTATCATATTACTTTGCTACTAAATACTTTGCTGCAGATATTAAGTTTCTAGGTGTGGTTGAATTGACAACTCAGCTGCTAATACTTGAGAATATTCTTTGGCTCCCCTTGTGTCAAATCAATAAATTTGGGTTGAATACTCTACCCTCGAAAACTGTTGTGATCCCCTATACTTGTGGGTTCTCAAGTTGGCATAGATCGAGATTAGGATTTGTCACTCCGTGTATCGGAGAGGTATCTCTGGGCCCTCTCGGTAATGCACATCACTATAAGCCTTGCCAGCAATGTGACTAATGAGTTAGTTATAGGATGTTGCATTACAGAATGAGTAAAGTGACTTGCCGGTAACGAGATTGAACTAGGTATTGAGATACCGATGATCGAATCTCGGGCAAGTAACATACCGATGACAAAGGGAACAACATATGTTGTTACGGGTTTGACCGATAAAGATCTTAGTACAATATGTAGGAGCCAATATGAGCATCCAGGTTCCGCTATTGGTTATTGATCGGAGATGAGTCTCGGTCATGTCTACATAGTTTTCGAACCCGTAGGGTCCGCACGCTTAACGTTCGGTGATGATCGGTATTATGAGTTTATGTGTTTTGATGTACCGAAGGTAGTTCGGAGTCCCGGATGTGATCACGCACATGACGAGGAGTCTCAAAATGGTCGAGACATAAAGATCGGTATATTGGAAGGCTTTGTTTGGACATCGGAATGGTTTCGGATGAGTTCAGACATTTACCGGAGTTCAGACATTTACCGGAACCCCCTGGGGAGTCAATGGCCTTAATAGGCCCTAGTGAAGAAAGAGGGCAGTAGGCAAGTGGTGGGGCGCGCCCCCATAGGCCCAAACTGAATTGGTTTAGGGTTTGGGGAGCCCCCGCCCCTTTCCTTCTCCTCTCCTCCTCCTTCCTCCTTCTCCTAGTAGGAATAGGAAAGGGGGGGCAAACCTACTTGGAGTAGGATTGCCCCCCCCCTTGGGCGCGCCTCCTCCTAGGCCAGCCCTCTCCTCCTCCCCCCCCCCCCTTTATATATGGGGGAGGGGGTTCTACCTCTTCAGCATGCATTGGTTTTCCCTTGAAGAGGAAAGGGTAATGCAGCAAAGTAGCGTAAGTATTTCCCTCAGTTTTTGAGAACCAAGGTATCAATCTAGTAGGAGACTACACGCAAGTCATCGAATACCTGCACAAACAATCAAGAACCTTGCAACCAATGCGATAAAGGGGTTGTCAATCCCTTCACAGCCACTTGCAAAAGTGAGATTTGATAAAGATAATAAGATAAAAAAAATTGGTATTTTTGTTGTATAGATTGGAAAATAAAGATTACAAAATAAATAGTAAACTAGAATTATAGATCGGAAACTTATATGATGTAAAGTAGACCCGAGGCCATAGGTTTCACTAGTGGTTTCTCTCATGATAGCATATATTACGGTGGGTGAACAAATTACTGCCGAGCAATTGGTAGAAAAGTGCATAGTTATGATGATATCTAAGGCAATGATCATGAATATAGGCATCATGTCTGTGTCAAGTAAACCGAAATGATTCTGCATCAACTACTATTACTCCACACATCGACCGCTATCCAGCATGCATCTAGAGTATTAAGTTCATAAGAACAGAGTAACGCATTAGGCAAGATGACATGATGTAGAGGGATAAACTCAAGAAATATGATATAAACCCCATCTTTTTATCCTCGATGACAACAATACAATACGTGCCTTGCTGCCCCTGCTGTCACTGGGAAAGGACACCACAAGATTGAACCCAAAGCTAAGCACTTCTCCAATTGCAAGAAAGATCAATCTAGTAGGCCAAACTAAACCGATAATTTGAAGAGACTTGCAAAGATATCAAATCATGCATGTAAGAATTCAGAGAAGAACCAAATAATATTCATAGATAATCAAATTCATAAACCCACAATTCATCAGATCTCGGCAAACACACCGCAAAATAGTATTACATCAAATAGATATCCAAGAACATCGAGAAGAACTTTGTATTGAGAACCAAAGAGAGAGAAGAAGCCATCTAGCTAATAACTATGGACCCGAAGGTTTGTGGTAAACTACTCACACATCATCGGAGAGGCCATGGTGTTGATGTAGAAGCCCTCCGTGATCGATTCCCCCTCCGGCAGATCGCTGGAAAAGGCCCCCAGATGGGATCTCATGGGTACAGAAGGTTGCGGCGGTGGAAAAGTGGTTGTGTGGCTCTCCTGGATGTTTTTAGGGTACATGGGTATATATAGGTGAAAGAAGTACGTCGGTGGAGCTCCATGGGGCCCATGAGGGTAGGGGGTCTCGAACTATGCATCTAGGATCGATGGTAACAGGAGACAGGGGACACAATGTTTACCCAGGTTTGGGCCCTCTCTATGGAGGTAATACCCTACTTCCTACTTGATTGATCTTGATGAATATGAGTATTACAAGACTTTGATCTACCATGAGATCGTAATTGCTAAACCCTAAAAGTCTAGCCTGTCTGACTATGATTATGAGGATGTATCTAAGGACCTAGCCATCCGGTTTATATAGACACGGGAGGGATCTAGGGTTACACAAGGTCGGTTATAGAGAAAGGAATCTTCATAGTTGGACGCCAAGCTTGCCTTCCACTCCAAGGAGAGTCCCATCCAGACACAGGTAGAGTTTTTGGTCTTGTTTCTTGAGCCCATTAGTCCGGCCCATATCCAATAGGTCGGACACCCGAGGACCCCTTAGTCCAGGACTCCCTCAGTAGCCCCTGAACCAGGCTTCAATGATGAGGTGTCCGGCGCGCATATTGTCTTCGGCATTGCAAGGCGGGTTCCCCTTCCCGAATGCTCCAAAATAGTCTTCGGATGAAACAAAACGTGTCCGGATCTGCAACACAAGTACCCCCACACACAACCGAGGAGAGCATAATATTTCACGAGTCCAACCTGTTGACAACTTTTGTAACGTGACATCATGTTCGCCCGGTCGCTATTTCGAACTGTTTCCTGTTCCACGTTTCGAGGCGTGGTTTTTATTGGCACGTTCTGTCGAAGCAGAGATCGTGTCCCCTTATTGTGGGATCCTCATTAATACGAGTGTGGGTAACCCAACCGTTCTACTGGAAAGATTCCTTAGGAATAGGTAGGTTTTTAGGCTTAGCAGGAGGCGTTCAATACCCGCTGCCTTTATAAAGGAACCAAGGGTCGTCCCTTTATGCCAAACTTCTCCTCAACCTTTCCAACCTCAAGTCCTAGCACCCAAGGTTCGACTTCATTGCTTCAAGCTCTCCCATCATGTCCGGACCCAGCCCTCAAGGCCGATGGTGGCTTCCTCTATCAGATAGGAGGATATTGCGAAGCTTCGGGCGGCCAGATACCTGACCGCGGAGATCCCTCACAGGCTTCCTGCTCAAGGACAGGTTATTCCAATCCCCAGATCCGGTGAGAGGGTCGTATTCATCTCTCACTTCCTCCGAGGGCTAGGCTTCACTCTCCACCCCTTCGTCTGGGGGCTAATGTTTTATTACGGACTAGATTTTCACGATCTAGCTCCGTTTACCCCGATAAGCACTTGTCTCCCGAACACTTTGTAGTTAAGTATATCGTAATACATTACCAAGCAAACCATCTTCTTTCAGGGCTGGATAAAGAAAGCGGAACTAATTAGGTGTTCGCACCCCCCCTTCCCGAAGCCTTAGCGGATCCCGTATTAACAAGGATGCTGGACCCGGCGCCATACCAGATGTCTGCGAAGGACGACAAGACGGAGAGCGAGAGGACCAAAGATGGCCTCCATCCCGAAGATATATTAGACGCCGTGTCCGGGGAGATGAAAATCCCATCGCCCAAAGACAAAAGTAAAGGAGAAGCCAACATTCATTCTCCCTATGGTAAGAAAAGGGTCGTCTCCGAAGATTGGGAGGAAAAGGCTCCCAAGCAAGGCAAGATGCCCCTGTCGGGTGGCTCGGGCTTGAAGGACGACATTACCACGCAGTCCTCCAGTGAGGCCAAGCCTAAATCGTAAGCGAACAAGGGTGTTTTACACATACCCCGTTCCTCTCCTGTGACCAGGGTAACATCTAAAATGTATGTTTTTTACAGCTCGGCGCACAATCTTTCTCAACAACCATCTTCCTCGGGAGGTCTTCTCCCAGAGATGATGGAAAGCGAGACGCCTCCACCAGTCTCCTTGCCCAATAAGGTGGATGACTTCGAGGTGTCTTCTTGGAGGGTCTCTCCTGATCCGCAAGTGATGTGAGGGGTAACGAAAACACGAACCAAAGATGATACTTCGGTAGCCCAGGGTCTAGGGACCATCAATAAAGGCCCGGGACTGTCCGGCTTTCAGCCGGAGGCAACTCTAGGGGCGAATGAACAGATCCCTTTGAAGGGGGGCGTGCTGCTACGGCTGCTTCCGGAAATCCAAAAACGCCCGATATATTGACGAACATGCTGCAACAGGCGTCCGTCTCCGAAGACCATCGTACCTTGATGGGTACGGTGGTTGAAAAGGTCCTGTCCAGAAAAGAATTAGGCCTTCATGAGCCTGCTAAGAGGTTTCGAGGTTTGTGTTATAATGCTTTCAATTGTGTTTTATTCACAAAACACTCATGTGTATAGATAGTAGCCCCTGAGACTCTGATAGGCTTCCCAAGGGAGCCAATCAGAGGATCAAAAATATTTATCCAGGAAATAATATGACTACTTGGAACACAGGCTGTTACCTCCCCTGTAACTGTCCAATCTGCAGAGGTTGCGGATCTGCAACGGAAGATTGAGGCGGATGATGACATCGCACAGATCAACAGGCGCCTTGACGAGGCGCAAGGTATGTTTTGGGTCAGCCAGTATATTTATGCATGATAACATGAGCATGAAGCTGGACTTGTATGCTGAGACATGTATAACTACAGATGGTGCTGCTGCGGTGGAGGCCCTTCGGGCTGAGCTTGTCCTTGCCAAGGAGCAAACGCGGATGAGTAATTTGGCTGCCCATAAGGCAGTTGAAGAGTTAAAAACCGAACAGGCTGCTCGGTGCCAATGTGAGGAAAGAATTACTATCATGGTGCGCAAGCTGGAGGAGACCGCCATCCAGTGTGAATTCCTCGAGAAGGATAACAAGGCCAAAGCGGCCGATCTCGACAAGGACTTACAAGAGGCGAGAGAAGCACGATCTGAGTCTAGAGCGGCTTGGGAAGAGATCCAGCAAGCTGGGGAGATAGCGGCTGGTAAGTCTTTCTTATTACAGACGAAGTTCGATGATCCGAAGTATTCCTCGCTTAGCCAAATGTGGAGTTCTCCGGACGCCTTTTTGGACCTGCCAAAGAGTGCCTCCGATGCGGCGCAATTTTACCAAGTGCAGGAAGGGTGTGCGACGGAG
Organism: Triticum monococcum; assembly: GCA_034509565.1. Classification (NCBI taxonomy): domain Eukaryota; kingdom Viridiplantae; phylum Streptophyta; class Magnoliopsida; order Poales; family Poaceae; genus Triticum; species Triticum monococcum. The sequence goes on along the minus strand of CM067843.1, from coordinate 742,082,732 downwards.
AAGCTTTTTTGGTCACACTTCGGCGCGCCAAAGCATTAGTTGTTACTAAACGAACAGATGGCCCAGTGGGCCGAGCTCCACAGGATATCTGGTTCCGGCATGAAGGACATCATAGTCTGGCTATGGCATACAGAGCCCATTCCGAATAGTTACTTTGGTTTGGTGTAGTGGCTTGTGGATGCGGTGCCGTGTATCGACGCTGTAAAGTGTTCAACATGCATTGAAGGTGCACGGATGGCCTTTGCCCATGTCAAACATACTGGGACAAGATGAAGGCCACTAACGTTGCATCAAGGAGTCCCCTCAAGGGTAAGGACCATCACGCACTCGAACACTATTTCGAGGACGTCTTAGAGGGTGCCCGCTTGATAGAGGGTTAGTGCTCAAAAGATATGATATTTGAATGAAATGTATTGAATTGTAAAAGACAATATGATGATAATATTATGATTTTCGCTTGAAAGCTTTTGGTTCCTCCTGTGCGGCCGTTTTCGCATAATCTGAAAGTTTTCCAGTCGTCGGCTTCAGCCCCCACATGGAAAATACGGGGGTGTTCGGAAAAGCACATAATCACTCTTAACCCAACGTCTTGGTCCATAAAGGAGGTGTCAATGTGGTCAATGAGGCAATCAGACTATAGGGCATTAACACTTTCACTTAGCCATAGGAGTTTTATGGTGGGTCTATGATATAAACCCTGGTATGTACGCTGTTATCCCAATGTGGTGCGTTTACACGTATGACCTAAAGAAAGGTCTTCGTGTAATACGGAGGGAATCGCGAAAGATTCCGATAAGTCGTCGAGTGCTTGACCAGCTCTCGCCGCATCATGACAGTCAGTTTTCGGCTTTCTCTACTGAGGTGCTCATCTGGGCAAACGAGGGCACAATCGTAGTAGTTCTCCCTTTACTACCTTGGCCGATAGAGAGGAACGTAAGGTAGCAAGCACAGGAGCCGGGCAACCCAACTATTGACCCAAGACATGATTCGGAGCTGATGCATATAAGGCCAAACTCACGACGCTGAAGTATTCTGTAAAGCTGTTCGGACTTATTGGCAATTTAGTTTGTTCCCATATCGAGCCCCTGGCGGGGCGTGTGAAATAACACAAGGAGCAAAATACAGTTTTTTTAGAGAAAAGTGAATACGGATATAAATTATATTCACTAGAACTTGAGTGGCATGCCAATCATTGTTTTGTATATAATAACGCCACAACCCTGGCTATTTGACATGCCAAGGGTCGACGGCTGAGGTAAAAGGCACTTTACAGGCTCGCAAAATAGAGAGTATGGTCTAAAAAAAGTTGTTTTGGACCTCCTGTCGCACGTCTGCGATGCCTTTCCTCGATGAAGGGGCTCCTTAAAGGGAGTAAATTTTGGATGAATGTACAAACCGGAACTCCGATGGAGTCGGTGAGATGACCAGCTTATGAGTCACCTATGATAAAGGATAATGAAAAAAAATAAAAAGTGGTCGGAAAAGAATTGAAAAGAAGGGGGTTATAGAAGTACTTGTAGGACCATCCGTATTGTGCCTCCGCCGATGCCCATGGTATTTTAAGTGCATAGTTATGTATGCGCGGTATAGATTTCGCAGGTGTATGAGGCAGACGGCGGAGGCCGAACTGCTAGTACAACTCTATAATTGGTCGGTCCTGCTGAATGGAGACCGGTGGCTTAATGGCCGACAAGGTATGCGGTTTAATAAGACCGACTTGTACTCCGGATGGAGGGAACGTAGTATGATCCTCAGTCCGGAGGGAGTACGTCTCATGCTCCTCCGTAGGGGCGTGTGTCATGTATACCATGTTCACTGTTTTTACTTCAGGGGGAAATTGCTTCTGACCCCCGGTATTTTGTTGGTGAATCTCTTCGTCATCGCTGTCACTAGGCGTCCTTTTCCCCTTGTGTTCGGCGTTGAGCTTGTCGGCCTGCTTGAAGACCCAACAGCTTCTGTTGGTGTGATTAGCTAGTTTATCGGGGTTGCCATGAATCTGGCAGGGCCGATCCAATATCTTGTCTAAGATGGATGGTTCGTCTCTGTTTGCCTTGAATGTCTTTTTCCGTTGACCGGGTTTGGGGCCGCTGAATCCGGCATTGACCATTGTGTCGTGCGTTCTTTCATTATCATTGCTGCGTCAAGGTTTGTCGTTGTCGTTTTGGACTTCAAAAGTGCCCGGATCATTGGCGTTGTTGCTTCTATGAGCGAGCCAGCTATCTTCTCCCACGCAAAAGCGGGTCATCAGAGTGGTAAGGGCTGCCATGGATTTTGGTTTTTCTTGACCGATGTGGCGGGCGAGCCACTCGTTCCGTACGCTGTGTTTGAAGGCTGCTAGGGCCTCCGCGTCCGGACAATCGACTATTTGGTTCTTTTTAACTAAGAACCTAGTCCAGAGCTTCCTGGCTGATTCTCAGGGCTGTTGAACTATATGACTTAAGTCATCGACGTCTGGTGGCTGGACATATGTGCCTTGGAAGTTGTCGCGGAAGGCATCTTCCAAATCCTCCTAGCTGCCAATAGAATTTCCAGGCAGACTGTTTAACCAGTGCGGAGCTGGACCTTTGAGTTTTAACGGGAGGTATTTGATGGCATGAAGGCCATCACCGCGGGCCATATGGATATGGAGAAGGAAATCCTCAATCCATACCACGGGATCAGTTGTTCCATCATATGATTCAATATTTATGGGTTTAAATCCTTCTAGGAATTCATGCTCCATTACTTCGTCTGTGAAGCAAAGAGGGTGTGCAACGCCTCTATGTTGGGCCACATTGCGACGTAGCTCCGATGGAGTCAGTCTGCCCGAGAGTTACTAGGCTTGTTACGTCCGACTAGATAGCCGTTGTAGCATATCGGGGCATGTCCTTGCAATCCGTAGATCGATCTGGTATGTCCTGTTCTGTTGTCCAGGTCTTGTCGAAGGTCATATGTATGACCTCGAGCTGTTTTGCCTCTGCCTTTATGATGAGGCAGGGTTGGCTGGTGTTCGGCTTGAGTTGCCGCTTTATCCTGACCACTTGGTGGTTTGTCAGCCGCATTGCGCGATGATAGTATGTGCTCCGGCGCCTCGTCGTCGAACTGAGGCAGTAATTTGCGCTTCGGGTAGCTTTTGGCTGGGCGCTTGAGGTCGTGTTCTTCGGCTGCTAGGACATCCGTCCATCTGTCGTTGAGGAGATCTTGGTCAGCTTGAAGCTGTTGCTACTTCTTTTTCACGCTCCTTGCAGTGGCTATTAGCCGGCGTTTAAAGAACTCCTGCTCCTGAGGTTCCTCGGGCACGATGAAATCCTCGCTGCCGAGGCTCGCCTCATCCTCGGAGAGCGGGAGATAATTACTGTCCTCCGAGTCTTCGTGCATGGCATGTTTGTCAGGGCTAACTTGACCGTCTTCCCGTTCATTTTGTACAGCAGTTGCATCGACGGGGTCTTTGTTGTCTTCAGCACCTTCCGGAGTGTTATTTTCCCCAGTGCCAGTATCGCCATCTTTTCCATGACGCGACTTAGAGCGGCGCCGCTGACACCGGCGTTTTGGTTGTATCACACGAGGTTCGTCCTCAACTGGATCTTCTTTCTCATCGTCGTTATTTCTTTTAGGTGTATCCACCATGTACACGTCGTAGTAAGAGGTGGTCGTCCAGTGTTCGGTAAATGGCATGTCCTGGCCCGACTCCTCATTGGCATCGTCGTCCATACCATCGATGTCTTCGGAGCCGTAGTCGAGCGTGTCGGTTAAGTCTTCGATAGTGTGTATGAAGTGGGCGGTGGGTGGGGAGCAAAATTCTCCATTATCAGTCTCCAGTTCAAACCGGATACAGTTCGGCTGTGAGCCCGGCGCTAAGGATAATGCTCTTAATGAGTTTAACACATCGCCCAAGGGAGAGTGTCGGAAGATGTCCGCGAAGCTGAATTCGATGATCGATGACCGATCAAGCTCGACATACGCGGACGCACAAGGTTCGGAACCTGCAGCCTGAGACGCGTCCGTAGCTCCGATGACATAGATGTAACTTGAAGTTAAGTATGTGTGTGGCTCCAATGCTGCTGAGTCTACGGCTTCCGCGGCGGGGTTGAGCTTCCCGTCTTCGGATGGCGCAATCTGCTCCCGATCTATGGCTAGAGCAGCTAAATGTACTGTCTACTACGTATGGGCCGATGACAGATTTACGTCATGTTCATCATGATGGTAGGGAGCGATTGTCGTGGTCTCGAATCCATCAAAGATCAAGTCTCCACGGATATCTACAACGTAGTTCAAGCTTCCAAATCTGACCTGGTGGCCAAGGGCGTAGCTTTCAATCTGCTCCAGATGGCCAAGTGAGTTGGCGCGTAGTGCGAAGCCGCCGAACACGAAGATCTGTCCAGGGAGGAAGACTTCCCCTTGGACAGCGTCGTTATAAATGATTGAAGGAGCCATCAAGCCTCTTGACGACGGCACAGTGGAACTCTCAATGAAAGCACCAATGTCGGTGTCAAAACCGGTGGATCTCGGGTAGGGGGTCCCGAACTGTGCGTCCAGAATTGATGGTAACAGGAGACAGAGGACACAATGTTTACCCAGGTTCGGGCCCTCTCGATGGAGGTAATACCCTACTTCCTGCTTGATTGATCTTGATGAATATGAGTATTACAAGAGTTGATCTACCACGAGATCGTAATGGCTAAACCCTAAAAGTCTAGCTTGTCTGACTATGATTATGAGGATGTATCTACGGACCTAGCCCTCCGGTTTATATAGACATAGGAGGGATCTAGGGTTACACAAGGTCGGTTACAGAGAAAGGAATCTTCATAGTTGGTCGCCAAGCTTGCCTTCCACTCCACGGAGAGTCCCCTCCAGACACGGGTAGAGTCTTCGGTCTTGTTTCTTCAGCCCATTAGTCCGGCCCATATCCAATAGGTCGGACACCCGAGGACCCCTTAGTCCAGGACTCCCTGAATCTAGCTAATAACTATGGACCAAAGGTCTGTGGTAAACTACTCACACATCATCGAAGAGGCCATGGGGTTGATGTAGAAGCCCTCCGTGATCGATTCCCCCTCCGGCATATCGCCGGCAAAGGCCCCCAGATGGGATCTTACGGGTACAGAAGGTTGCGGCGGTGGAAAAGTGGTTTCGTGGCTCTCCTAGATGTTTTTAGGGTACATGGGTATATATACGTGAAAGAAATACATCGGTGGAGCTCCATGGGACCCACGAGGGTGGGGGCGCGCCTACCCCCTAGGCACGCCCCTGCCTCGTGGAAGCTTCGCCAGACTTCCAGACTTGTACTCCAAGTCTCCTAGGTTGCGTTTGTTCCAAGAAAGATCTTCGCGAAGGTTTCGTTCCGTTTGATATTCCTTTTCTGTGAAACACTGAAATAGGCAAAAACAGCAATTTGCACTGGGCCTTCGGTTAATAGGTTAGTCCCAAAAATAACATAAAAGTGCATATTAAAGCCCATTAAACATCCAAAATAGATAATATAATAGCATGGAACAATCGAAAAATATAGATACGTTGGAGACGTATTAAACATACCCAAGCTTAATTCCTGCTCGTCCTTGAGTAGGTAAATGATAAAAAGAGAATTTTTGATGTGGAATGCTTCCTAACATAATTTTCAATGTAATTTTCTTTATTGTGGCATGAATATTCAGATCCGAAAGATTCAAGACAAAAGTTTAATATTGACATAAAAATAACAATACTTCAAGCATACTAATAAAGCAATTATGTCTTCTCAAAATAACATGGCCAAAGAAAGCTATCCCTACAAAATCATATAGTCTGGCTATGCTCTATCTTCATCACACAAAATATTTAAATCATGCACAACCCCGATGACAAGCCAAGCAATTGTTTCATACTTTTGATGTTCTTAAACTTTTTAAATCTTCATGCAATACATGAGCGTGAGCCATGGATATAGCTCTATAGGTGGAATAGAATGGTGGTTGTGGAGAAGACAAAAATGGAGAAGATAGTCTCACGTCAACTAGGCGTATCAATAGGCTATGGAGATGCCCATCAATAGATATCAATGTGAGTGAGTAGGGATTGCCATGCAACGGATGCACTAGAGCTATAAATGTATGAAAGCTCAACAAAAGAAACTAAGTGGGTGTGCATCCAACTTGCTTGCTCACGAAGACCTAGGGCATTTTGAGGTAGTCCATCATTGGAATATACAAGCCAAGTTCTATAATGAAAAATTCCCACTAGTATATGAAAGTGACAACATAAGAGACTTTCTATCATGAAGATCATGGTGCTACTTTGAAGCACAAGTGTGGAAAAGAATAGTAGCATTGCCCATTCTCTCTTTTTCTCTCATTTTTTTATTTGGGCCTTTTCCTTTTTTATGGCCTCTTTTTTTCTTTATTTTTCGTCCGGAGTCTCATCCCGACTTGTGGGGGAATCATAGTCTCCATCATCCTTTACTCACTGGGACAATGCTCTAATAATGATGATCATCACACTTTTATTTACTTACAACTCAAGAATTACAACTTGATACTTAGAAGAAAATATGACTCTATGTGAATGCCTCCGGCAGTTTACCGGGATGTGCAATGAATCAAGAGTGACATGTATGAAAAATTATGAACGGTGGCTTTTCCACAAATATGATATCAACTACATGATCATGCAAGGCAATATGACAATGATGAAACGTGTCATAATAAATGGAACAGTGGAAAGTTGCATGGCAATATATCTCAGAATGGCTATGGAAATGCCATAATAGGTAGGTATGGTGGATGTTTTGAGGAAGGTAAATGGTGGGTTTATGGTACCGGCGAAAGTTGTGCGGTACTAGAGAGGCTAGCAATGGTGGAAGGGTGAGAGTGCGTATAATCCATGGACTCAACATTAGTCATAAAGAACTCACATACTTATTACAAAAATCTATTAGTTATTGAAATGAAGTATTACGCGCATGCTCCTCTGGGGATATATTGGTAGGAAAGACCATCGCTCATCCCCGACCGCCACTCAAAAGGAAGACAATCAAAAAATAAATCATGCTCCGACTTCATCACATAACGGTTCACCATACGTGCATGCTACGGGAATCACAAACTTTAACACAAGTATCTCTCAATTCACAACTAGTCAAACTATAATATCACCATCTTCTATCTCAAAACAATCATAAAGAATCAAACTTCTCATAGTATTCAATGCAGTTTATATGAAAGTTTTTTATTATACCCATCTTGGATGCCTATCATATTAGGACTAATTTTATAGCCAAAGCAAATTACCATGCTGTTCTAAAAGACTCTCAAAATAATATAAGTGAAGCATGAGAGATCGATAATTTCTATAAAATAAAACCACCACCGTGCTCTAAAAAGATATAAGTGAAGCACTAAAGCAAAATTATCTAGCTCAAAAGATATAAGTGAAGCACATAGAGTATTCTAATAAATTCCGATTCATGTGTGTTTCTCCAAAAGGTGTGTACAACAAGGATGATTGTGGTAAACTAAAAAGCAAAGACTCAAATCATACAAGACACTTCAAGCAAAACACATATCATGTGCTGAATAAAAATGTAGCCTCAAGTAAAGTTATCGATAGACGAAGACGAAAGAGAGGATGCCTTTCGGGGCATCCCCAAGCTTAGGATTTTGGTTGTCCTTGAGTTTTACCCTGGGGTGCCTTGGGCATCCCCAAGCTTAGGTTCTTGCCACTCCTTGTTCCAAAATCCATCAAATCTTTACCCAAAAACTTGAAAACTTCACAACACAAAATTCAGCAGAAAATTTCATGAGCTCCGTTAGTATAAAAAACAAACCACCACTTTAAGGTACTGTAATGAACTCATTATTTATTTATATTGGTGCTAAACCTACTGTATTCCAACTTCTCTATGGTTCATAGCCCCCGATACTAGCCATAGATGCATCAAAATAAGCAAACAACACGCAAAAAACAGAATCTGTCAAAAACAGAATAGTCTGTATCAATCTGTAGGTTTAGAATACTTCTGTAACTCCAAAAAATCTGAAACATTAGGACATCCTAAATAATTTGTATATTTATCTACTGCAGTTGTAATTGGTATTTTATCTATCTCTGATAAAAAATGATAATTATCTCCCGAGCGCATACTTTCTGTTTTTTTCAGCAAGATCAAATAACAATCACCCAAGAAGATCCTAAAGGCTTTACTTGGCACAAACACTAATTAAATCATAAAAACACAATCATAACAGAGGATAGAAGATTTATTTATTACTAAACAGGAACAAAAATCAAGGAACAAAAATAAAATTGGGTTGCCTCCCAACAAGCGCTATCGTTTAACGCCCTAGGCATAAAAGCAAGAATAGATCTAGATATTATCATCTTTGGTATGAAATTCTTAAATTGAACACTTATAACCCTTAGGAGGTTCTTTGTTTTTGCTAATGATCAAACTCCTAGGTAAGAAATCAAGAAATTCATTTGTAGCAAAAGGTTCCTTAATGATATCTAAAAAGTTGGGGTGAACACTTATTGATTTGAGATCTTCATTTTTCTTACTAGAAGACTCACCCTTATTTTGGGGACCATAGATAAATTTGGCAACTTTGGTACGAGGAGATTTTGAGGTATTTTTAACAGCAGAGAAAGCGGACCCCAAGTTGGTAATAATATCTTTGAGTTTATCAATTCTAGTAGAATCTTGATCTATCTTCTCATTAACTATGGGTTCCTTTTCCTTAAGATTTTTTAGAGTAACTCCTACCTTAGATCCATATTGGGAAATTTGGTTGTGGATCTTTTTACCCAAATTTTCAATTAACTCTACAGTGGCAATTTTATTTTCAATAATATCAAGCCTTTGCATCACATGTTCCAAAGTTAAAATAGTTCAATTGACCAAAAGAGGTGGTGGGCCTAACAAATCTATCATAGCATTATAAGAATCAAAAGTATGGCTACCCAGGAAATTCCCTCCGGTAATGGTATCAAGAACATATCTATACCAAGGCGTGATGCCTACATAAAAATTGCGAAGAATAACGTAAGTAGATTGCTTTTTAGTAGATCTATTTTGAGCATTGCAAATTCTATACCAAGCATCTTTTAGATTTTCTCCCTCCTTTTGTTTAAAATTAAGAACTTCATTATCGGGAGTGTTAAAAATGATAGGAGAACTAGCCATGAAGGCAAATAAATGATCTAACACACGGACACACAAGAGGCAAGCGGAAAGAGGCGAACAGAAAAGGGGTGAATAAAACGACAAAGGTGAAGTGGGGGAGAGAAAAACGAGAGGCAGATGGCAAATAATGTAATGCGAGGGATAAGAGTTTGTGATGGGTACTTGGTAGGTCTTGACTTGAGCATAGATCTCCCCAGGAATGGCGCCAGAAATCCTTCTTGCTACCTCCTGAGCATGTGTAGGTTTTCCCTTGAAGAGGAAAGGGTGATGCAGCAAAGTAGCGTAAGTATTTCCCTCAGTTTTTGAGAACCAAGGTATCAATCTAGTAGGAGATTACACGCAAGTCGTCTAGTACCTGCACAAACAATCAAGAACCTTGCAACCAACGCGATAAAGCGGTTGTCAATCCCTTCACGGCCACTTGCAAAAGTGAGAGCTGATAAAGATAATAAGATAAATATTTTTGGTATTTTTTGTATAGATTGGAAAATAAAGATTGCAAAATAAATAGTAAACTAGAGTTATAGATCGGAAACTTATATGATGTAAAGTAGACCCGGGTGGGTGAACAAATTACTACCGAGCAATTGATAAAAAAGCGCATAGTTATGATGATATCTAAGGCAATGATCATGAATATAGGCATCACGTCCATGTCAAGTAAACCGAAACGATTCTGCATCTACTACTATTACACCACACATCAACCGCTATCTAGCATGTATCTGGAGTATTAAGTTCATAAGAACAGAGTAACGCATTAGGCAAGATGACATGATGTAGAGGGATAAACTCAAGCAATATGATATAAACCTCGTCTTTTTATCCTCGATGGCAACAATACAATACGTGCCTTGCTACCCCTGCTGTCACTGGGAAAGGACACCGCAAGATTGAACCCAAAGCTAAGCACTTCTCCCATTGCAAGAAAGATTAACCTAGTAGGCCAAACTAAACCGATAATTCGAAGAGACTTGCAAAGATATCAAATCATGCATATAAGAATTCAGAGAAGAACCAAATAATATCCATAGATAATCAAATTCATAAACCCACAATTCATCGGATCTCGGCAAACACACCGCAAAAGAGTATTACATCGAATAGATCTCCAAGAACATCGAGGAGAACTTTGAATTGAGAACCAAAGAGAGAGAAGAAGCCATCTAGCTAATAACTATGGACCTGAATGTCTGTGGTAAACTACTCACACATCATCAGAGAGGCCATGGTGTTGATGTAGAAGCCCTCCGTGATCGATTCCCCCTTCGGCAGATCATTGGAAAAGGCCCCCAGATGGGATCTCACGGGTATAGAAGGTTGCAGCGGTGGAAAAAGTGGTTTTGTGGCTCTCCTGGATGTTTTTAGGGTACATGGGTATATATAGGCGAAAGAAGTACATCGGTGGAGCTCCGTGGGGCCCACGAGGGTCGGGGCGTGCCTACCCCCTGGGCGCGCCCCCCGCCTTGTGGAAGCTTCGCGGACTTCCAGACTTGTACTCCAAGTCTCCTAGGTTGTGTTTGTTCCAAGAAAGATCCTCGCGAAGGTTTCATTCCGTTTGGATTCCGTTTGATATTCCTTTTCTGTGAAACACTGAAATAGGCAAAAAAAATAGCAATTTGCATTAGGCCTTTGGTTAATAGGTTAGTCCCAAAAATAATGTAAAAGTGCATATTAAAGCCCATTAAACATCCAAAAAAGATAATATAATAGCATGGAACAATCAAAAATTATAGATACATTGGAGACGTATCAGGGGGCACCCCATAGACACACAAGTTGATTGTTTAGCCATGTGCGGTGCCCCCCTCCATAGATTTCCACCTCGGTCATATCGTTGTATTGCCTAGGCGAAGCCCTGCGTCGGTAACTTCATCATCACCATCATCGCGCCGTTGTGCTAAGAAACTCTCCCTCGACCTCAGCTGGATCTAGAGATCATGGGACGTCACCGAGCTGAACGTGTGCAGATCGCAGAGGTGCCATACCTTAGGTGCTAGGATCGGTCGGATCGTAAAGACGTACGACTACATCAACCGCGTTGTCATAACGCTTCCGCTTTCGGTCTACAAGGGTACATGGACAACACTCTCCCCTCTCGTTGCTATACATCACCTAGATAGATATTGCGTGTGCGTATGATTTTTTTTAAATTACTGCGTTCCCCAACAAATTTCTTATCATCAATATCATCCTCTCCCAAGATTGTGCAACATGTTCATGATAAAGTTGCTTAAAATTCATTATATCATTCCTAAGGGAGATGATCTTAGCGGGAAAATACTTGGAAATAAAAGCATCTTTACACTTGTTCCATGAATCAATACTATTTTTAGGCAAAGATGAAAACCAAGTTTTAGCTCGATCTCGAAGTGAGAACGGAAATAGCTTCAATTTAACAATATCATTATCCACATATTTCTTCTTTTGCATATCAAACAGCTCAACGAAAGTATTTAGATGGGATGCGGCATCTTCGCTAGGAAGGCCGAAAATTTGTTCTTTCATAACAAGATTCAACAAAGCGGCATTAATTTTAAAAGATTCCGCACTAGTGGCAGGAGCAATCGTAGTACTAATAAAATCATTATTATTGGTATTGGAAAAGTCACACAACTTGGTATTCTCTTGAGTCATCATGACAAAACAGGCAATCTAACACACGAGCAACCAAAAAGCAAATGAAAAGACGAATGGAAGAAGGGCGAATAAATAGGGCAAACCTTTTTGTATTTTTCTGAAAATCGTTTTAGAAGTGGGGGAGAGGCAAATGGCAAATAATGTAATGCAAGAGATGAGAGTTTATGGTGGGTACTTGGTAAGCTTGATGTAGACCTCCCCGGCAACGGCACCAAAAGTTCTTCCTGCTACTTATTGAGCTTGTGTTGGTTTTTCCCTTTAATAGGAAAGGGTGATTGCCGCGGTGGAGCGTGTCGCACGGCACGGCGACTGTCGGCTCGCCTGCCGCCTCGCTGCATCCCCGGCCTTGTGGAGACGCCTTCTTGGTGGAGATGGAGGCGCTGCTGGTGGCGTGCTGTTTGAGGACGAAGTGGAAGAGGAGCCGATCTCCAACGAGCCGCTCGCATCCTCGGCAGGCCCGCTCGGTTTGGCGTCATGCCCGGCAGCCTTGCTCGGTTTGGCATCACGCCCGGCAACCTCCTTCTTGCCGGCAAGCTCTTTCTTGTCGGCAAGATCTTCTCGCTCGGCACGGTTTGCCGCCTCTGCTGCCGCTGCCTCCTCCAAGGTAAAGCCAAACTCGCCCGCCGCAGCGGCTGCCGCCGCCTCTTCCAAACTGGTGGCCATGCGCTTCAACTCCGCCTCGGTGGTGTCGCGGGTGAGGCCGTCCTTCTCGTCGGTGCGGATTGGCACTTCCACCAAGTTGTCAAAGAACTACTGCACGACGTCGTCTTCAGGCTCCTGCCAAGTTGGCACGATTCCGTGTGAATCGCACAGCGGCATCATTGCCCTGATGCGGTCGAGCGCAGAATTGTTGCATAGCGGGACGACGCCCTACGGCAACCTAAAGACTTCTGGGTGGTCAGGATCATACTTGAAGAGCTCCTGCAGCATTGCGTTGAGCTCCAAGACAGTGAAATTATAGTTGAGCCCCGGGCGCAGCCTCATGATGTCTGCCGCGTTCTTAAACTCCCAAGCAGGCCTCCTCCGTTCTTGCAGGGGGGCGATGCAGCGGCGAAGGAAGTCTGCGCCAATGGCACCTACGGTGAGTCCGGCAAGCCTGAGGCGTTGGATCCTAGTGACGGCAATCCTCAGCCTGCTGTCTTCCGGGGCCACGTCACTCCAGTCGCTGCCGCGTACTGCTGCTGCTTGACGCCGGGCGGTGAACGGCTGCGGGCTCTCCTCGACAATCCAGCACCAATCTCTCCTCCACTCCTCCCACTTGCCGCGGAACTCGCCCTCCAAATAAGAATCCTTCTTGCCGGTCCTAGAGACCCAGGCGATTCTGCCGGACAAGGGCTCTCCTCTCTCTACCCGGGGAATGAAGAAATGGCGGAAAAGGGCTACGTTTGGGTGGACTCCAACAAAGTTTTCGCAAAGGTGTGCGAAAACTGCCATGGTGAGGACGACATTGGGAGTGAAGTCAAGGAGGCGGAGGCCATAGGTATTCATGATATCACAGAAGAATTCGGAGAAGGGCGGGCAGAGCCCGCAGTAGAAGAATACGGCAAAGAAGGGATATCCATGCGGAGCAGTCTTGTGAGCAGCAGCTGGGAGTACCTTGGTGCTCGGGTGAGCTCGCGTCTCCCTCGACCAGAAAAGGTAGTAGTACTCCCTCAGCTCCTTCGCGGCGAGCTTGGGGGGGAAGATGGCTCGCTCCTTCCGCAGCGCCGCAAGCCGCTGCGCCTCGGACGACTTCACGGCTTTCCCCTTGTCGGCTTTCGGAGCCATGGCGGAAGCGGTGGAGGGGGTCGACGGCGTTGGTGGTGCTGGTGGCAATGTGGGGGGTAGGGCGCTGCGCTCTGTTTGCTTTGGAAGACGGAGGTGGGGCGGAGGTTTTCAAGATTGGAACGGAAAGGGGGCGAGTGGGTGCACTACCCCTGCTTCCCCTTGCTTATAAAGGGGGAGTGGGCGGACGTTCCGCCTTTCCAAATAAAGCAACCACCCACGATTTCTCCCACGATGCCGCGTTCGACGCGTGCCGTGCGGGGAGGGCGCGGTGGATGCGGAGTGAGATACGGCGTAACCTAGGCCGCGCGTGCCGGTGCCCTGTTTTGGGCCTGGCCCAACAGCGCTCAGCACCGTGTATGGCCCAGGCCCGTGGGCTCCTGTCGGTGTACTAAAGTAGGGGTACCTTAGTATCCCGAACTTGTGCACGGGCAGTCGCAGCGTCCCACGGCAAGGCTTGCCGGGTGATCGCCAAGATCCTCCGTGGTTCCTTTGGAGCCATTCAAGAACAAAGTATCCAAACCAAGGAGACAAGGCCCCGGCAAGAGGAGCTTGCCGGGAAGGAGACAAGACCCCGGCAAGAGGAGCTTGCCGGGGAGGCCAACCAAGGCATCTCAAGGAACTTGCCGCAACGCACCATGTGTCCCGGCAAGACCCAGTGAGTGACAAGCTCCTGGACGCGACAAGATAATAACCGCGGCAAGGCGCTTGCTGCGGCAAGCTTCCATCCTGTACCTGCGCTCCAGCACATCCACCAACGTGTCGCTCTGGGACCCTTCCAGGCATACGTGGCGGAAGGCTGTGCAGCCAGAGGTACACGGTGGCGAGCGGTGCTGACAAGATAGCCTTCGTGGCAAGCAGTGGCGTCCCTGGCGGTCCCTTTCTGCACCGCCTAGGCGACGCAGACAGGCATTTAATGCCTTTGTCCCCTGCCGCTTAGGTTAGGTATGATGCACTGTAGTAGGCGGCGGTGCTAACCACCACGTCTTTTCCTTTTTTACCCTCGTCTATGTTGTCACCTGTCGGTGACCCCTTTGACATATAAAAGGAGGCCCATGCGCAACGTAGAGAAGGGAGGATTCTCTCTCACACTCGGTCTGGCTAGCTGCTAGTGTGTACTGTAGCAATCAGCGCTCCCGAGCAAGAACTCAATACAACCACAAAGTAGGAGTAGGGTTTTACGCATCCGTGCGGCCCGAACCTGGGTAAACTGATCGCGTTGCTCGTGCGCTTCGCCTCGATCTGCTCTTCGTGCACTCTCCGCCCCCCTGCCGAACCGAAAGGGGCCGGCGACGATATCTTCATCAACCTTCCCTGGACGTCAAGCTCCAGGGCGCCGGTCGAAGGAGAAAGCCTTGACGGAGAGTTGCTTGCCTCCGCCGGGCTGAAACTGGTCGACGCGCCAAGCAGGAGCAGCAGTGAACCCGAAGAGGAGCGTCTGCTGCGGAAGCTGGTGGCGCTCTACCGCGCCCGGCAAGCCAAGCTGGAGTCCCGCGAAGCGCTCGTCGCGAAGGCCGGGGCTGATATCGAGAAGCGCGCGGAGGAGCTCCGGGGTGCCAATCAGGAAGCTCTCCGCTCCCTGGCAAAGGAGCGGGAGCAACTTGCCGAAGCGCAGCAGGCCTTCCTCCTCGAGAAGGCCGACGTCGAAGAGCGCCAACGTCTTGCCGCGGAGAAGTTGTCTTCACAGGAGGGTGACTTGGCGTAGCGGAAGGTCAACCTCGACAGCCACGAGGAGGAGCTTGGCGCGCGCGAGCGAGCAGTTGGCGGGGCCCTCAAACAAGCCGAAGACGCCGCCGCAGCTGCCGAGGCCGCCAAGAACGAGCTGGAGCTAAAGGTGGTGCAGCTGGAGGCGAGTCTTAAGGCGAACGGCGACGAGCTTGCCGCGCTCAAGCTTGAGCAGGAGAAGGACGCCAACAGCTACTCGGAGCTGCAGGCCCATCTCGCCGAGAAGGGCAAGGAACTTGACGCCGCCAAGAATTCCAACGCTGATCTCGAAGTGAAGCTGGTGGCTCTGACGAAATCTCTCGACGGCACCAAGGAGCAGGAGACGGCCCTGAAGGAGGAAGTCGAGGCCGGCAAGGTGCTGCTGGCGAGTGCTGCTGCCTCCCAGAAGACCTTGTCGAAGAACGTGGAGCACTGGATGGAGGGTCTGGTGAACACCGCCGCCGACATCGACAAGGAGTTGGCGCAGCTGGGGATGGTGGATCTCGGGTACCCATCCGACGAGAACCTCCAACCCAGCGCCAAGCTCACCTTGTTCTTCAAGGGCGTGGCGACGGCACTCCGGCGACTCCGGGAAGGGATCCCGAAGTAGCTTGCCGATGAGTCGCGCAAGATCTGCGCGGGAGCTCTTCAGAAGGTGCTGATGAAGGCGGCCTTCCGCAACCCGGGCCTCCGCCTCACCAACGTCCTCCAAAGCTTGCCGCCAGATGCTGATCTGGAGGAGCTCAAGGCCCTTGTCACACCTATTGTGGACAGGGTGAGCGGAATCAAGAGGGTCGAGGGTGACCGCGTAGACTAGGCCATCCATCTTCTTCTTTCCTTGTCGCTGTTAATCATGTTATGAACAACAGTCTGTTAGAGCTGTGACAAGTTATTTTGTAATATACTCTATCCTGGGTAGTAATGACTATGTTATTTCCTTTACTTGATTCCTTCCTTTGTATGTTTTTACCCTACGCCTTTTAGGGAACTTGCCGGCGCAGGCACCTTTGCCGCGAGCGCTGAGTGCGGAACGTCAGCAGCCTGCTGGCGGTGCCGCAGCCGACAAGAAACCTTGTCGCAGCTAGTCGCAGCTCACTTAAGTTGTTGAGCGGACTCGAAACAACAGTAAGGGCGCAACTAGCTACGAGTTGGTTCCTCCGCGCACAGGTTTTCCATACAAAGCATGGTCGTTCAAGGAAAGTAACTTAAAAATTAAAAAAATTGATTGCTCAAACTTTGGCGACTTATCTTTTCTGTTACTTGCTTCCCGGCAAGGCGAAACTTTCTTAAACGATGCCTGGTCCACACCATATCTTCTCCTTCCCCCCCCCCCCGGCAAACTTGTGGGCGAGGGACCCTTCCTTTCCTTGAAAAAAAGAGAGGAGAAAATAAAGTTATGGAGCCTTATGGCTCGTTGTTGCTTACCGGAGGTAAGTGCTGCACAAAATGTCAGATAGCACATGCAAATAATAATAAAAGGCATGAAATCGACAAGGTGTGCTGAGCACATAAGCTTTATGCACGGGATCTGCGCCCGGCTTTGTACAAAGGATTACATGCGGCAGCGGCAAGACTTGTACAAAAGGTGGTTGCCGGAACGGGTTCCGGCAACCGCGCCCTACGGGTAAAACTTGCGAAGATGCTCAATATTCCAGGAGTTGCTCACTGGTACGCCATCTTCGGTCTCAAGGCGGACAGCGCCAGGCCTAGTGACTTGTTTCACCCGGTAAGGGCCTTCCCACTTCGGCGTCAACTTGTTGGAATTCTTGGCAGACTGAATGCGCCGAAGAACAAGGTCGCCTTCCTCGAGACTTCTGGCGTTAACTTTGCGGCTATGGTAGCGGCGCAAAGCTTGCTGGTAGCGAGCAGCTCGTACAGCAGCCTGAAGACGGTCTTCCTCAAGGAGCAGCGCGTCGTCCTGTCGCAGCTGCTCTTGCTCGAGCTCATCGTAAGCGAGCACTCGAGGCGACCCGTATACGAGTTCCGTGGGGAGAACTGCCTCTGCTCCATAGACTAGAGCGAAAGGTGTCTGGCCAGTGGCTCGATTTGGCGTCGTCCTGATCGACCAAAGAACCATCGGCAGCTCCTCGATCCAGTTTCTTCCGCACTTGTGCAGCCTGTCGAAAGTTCTGGTCTTGAGCCCACGCAGCACTTCAGCATTTGCCCTCTCCGCTTGACCGTTGCTTCTCGGGTGAGCAACAGAAGCGAAGTAGACCTTGGCGCCAAGATCTTGGACGTACTGCATGAAGGTGCGGCTCGTAAATTGCGTACCGTTGTCGGTGATTATCCTGTTAGGGATCCCGAAACGTCAAACAATCGACCTGAAGAACTTGACTGCTGACTGTGCTGTCACCTTCCTCACTGGTTCCATTTCCGGCCACTTTGTGAACTTGTCGATCGCAACGTACAAGTACTCAAAGCCCCCGACAGCTCGGGGAAAGGGGCCGAGGATGTCGAGCCCCCAGACCAAAAATGGCCAGGATAAAGGGATCGTCTGGAGAGCTTGAGCTGGCTGGTGTATCTGCTTGGAATGGAACTGGCACGCTTCACACTTGATTACTTGTGCAGTTGCATCCTGGAGGGTTGTCAGCCAGAAGAAACCTTGCCGGAATGCTTTGCCGACAAGTGCTCTTGCGCCAATGTGGTGACCACATATGCCTCCATGTATCTCTGCCAACAGCTTTTGTCCATCTTCCCGGTGAATACACTTCAATTTCACACCGTTGAGTCTCCTTCTGTACAGTGAGCTGTCGACAAACTGGTACATACTTGACTGCCGGGCTACTCTTTCTGCTTCTTCTTGCTCTTCGGGAAGTTCTCCTTCCTGAAGGAAACGGACAATCTGTTGCGCCCATGTTGGAGCCTGTGGCTCGACAACAAGGACTAAAGGCACACCTGTTGCTGCGGGAACATCCGCTTCTACGGCAAGAGCCTGCGGCTCTACCGGAGCTTGACGTCCCCCGGCAAGCTTGCCGGAGCAAAACTTGCCGGGAGCGTCTGCTTCAACAGAACAAACCCCAGGGCTTGCCGGAGCAGACTGCTCCTCAGCGTTCTTGGCGTTGATCTTGGGGACCTTCTTGGCGGCGGCTTCGGGAAGCTCCGCCAGAAAATAGTCGCCAGAAATCAACTTCCTCTTCTTGCTCTGTCCAGTTGATGTTGTTACGGACGGCTGAGTCAGTTTGAGCACAAAAATCCCTGGTTCCACAGGTAACTTAAGTGCGGCGCACTTTGACAGGCCATCGGCAATGTCATTCTGAGCTCTCGGGACATGCTCCATCTGTAGGCCGTCAAAGTACTCTTCTAACTTTCTCACTTCGTCAACGTAAGCTTCCATTAACGGACTCTGATAATTCTTGTTCACTTGGCGGACGACAAGCTGTGAGTCACCCCTGACAATGAGCTTCTTGATCCCGAGGTCTGCCGCGATCCTGAGACCGGCAAGCAAACCTTCATATTCTGCAGTATTGTTTGTCGCTTGCTCCTTGGGAAAGTGCATCTGGACTACGTACTTGAGGTGCTCTCAGGTGGGTGCGACAAGCAGCACACCAGCACCGGCGCCTTGCAGCGAGAAGGCACCGTCAAAGTATATGAGCCACTCTTTGTTTGTTTCCTTGGCGGGAATGCTCGTCTCCGGATTTTCTTCGTCTGGTGTTGGCGTCCACTCTGCTATGAATTCTGCCAATGCTCTGCTTTGGATAGTTGAAGTACTCTCAAACTTGAGGCCAAAGCTTGACAGTTCCAATGCCCACTCGACAATCCTGCCTGTCGCTTCTGGATTCTGCAGTATCCTCTTCAGCGGAAAGCGAGTGACAACTGTGATCTCATGTGCCTGGAAGTAATGGCGCAGCTTTCTCGAGGCCATAAGAAGGCCGAAAAGTAACTTCTGCACACCAGAGTACCTTGACCTAGCCCCCTGCAGAAGGGAACTGACAAAGTAGACTGGGTGCTGCACCATTCTCTTTTGCACCTCTTCGCATGCCTGTGCAGATCCATCCTTGTCGGGACCAGAGCTTGTCGGGGAAGCCCCCTGCTTGTCGCTGGATGTGCTTGCCGCGGTTGCTGGCTCGTCATCTGCCTCCCTCTCTGCCACTAACGCAGCACTAACCACTTGATTGGTTGCCGCTATATACAGCAGCAACTTCTCTTGCGGTTTAGGTGCGACAAGTGTTGGAGTGGAGGACAGGTATCTCTTCAAGTCCTGCAGCGCAGCCTCCGCTTCCGGAGTCCATTTCATTGGACCTGCCTTTTTCAAAATTTTGAAAAATGGCAGGGCGCGCTCAGCAGACCGAGAGATAAACCTGCTGAGAGCAGCCACGCAGCCGGCAAGTCTTCGTACATCCTTGACGCGCTTTGGTGCTTCGATCTGCTCGATGGCCTTGATCTTGTCGGGATTGGCTTCAATTCCCCGCTGAGACACAAAGAACCCGAGAAGCTTGTCGGAAGGGACTCCAAACACACACTTCTCGGGGTTGAGCTTGAGGTTGATCTTGCGCAGATTTCCAAAGGTCTCGTCTAAATCTTGAATTAGAGTTGCCCTGTCCTTGCTCTTGACCACTATGTCGTCCATGTAGGCTTCTACATTTCTGTGTATCTGTGGCTTCAAAGCGACATGGACTACTCTGGCAAATGTTGAACTAGCATTCTTTAAATCGAAAGGCATCCGTATGAAACAGTACGTGCCACATGGAGTAATGAATGCGGTCTTCTCCTCATCCTCTTCTGCCATGAAGATTTGATGGTATCCTGAGTATGCGTCAAGAAATGAAAGCAAATCACATCCGGCCGTGGAGTCAACAATCTGGTCAATGCGCGGCAAGGGAAATGGGTCTTTGGGACAAGCTTTATTAACATCAGTAAAGTCGATACAAAGCCTCCATTTCCCATTTGCCTTACGCACGACTACAGGATTGGCCAACCACGTAGGATGGATCACTCCTCTGACAATGCCTGCTGCTTCCAATTTCTTGATTTCTTCTGCTATGAACTCTTGGCGCTCTACTGCTTGCTTCCTGACCTTCTGCTTGACGGGCCGCGCATGAGGACAAACGGAAAGATGGTGCTCACTTACTTTCCTGGGAACACCGGGAATGTCAGACGGTTGCCATGCAAACACGTCGACGTTCGCCCACAGGAAAGCAATGAGCGCGCTTTCCTATTTAGGGTCAAGCATGGCACTGATGGTGAAGGTACCACCAGTGCCGTCCTCCTTGGCGGACACCTTCTTGGTATGTGGTGGAGCTGCCATTGCCTTCTTACACTTGCCGGTGGAGCTCGATGGTGCTTCCTCGACGGCAGCGCAGCACTCCGAGGAGGTGCGCTTGCCGGAGTGGGCATCAGAGCTCTTGCCGGACTTGGTCTTCTTCTTCCCCCCGGGAGCTTCAGCGGCAAGTGTCTTGCAATCTGTTGCAACTGCTGCTTCCCGGTAGATCTTGTTGGCGCAGATAAGAGCGTCTTTCTTGTCGCCAGGGACAGAGATGACGCTTATCGGGCCTGGCATCTTGAGCATGTTGTATGCATAGTGAGAGGCTGCCATGAACTTGGCGAGTGCTGGACGGCCGAGTATCCCATTGTAAGGTAACGGAAAATCAGCAACATCAAAAGTGACCCTCTCAGTCCTGAAATTCAGCTCGCTGCCAAATGTTACCGGCAACGTGACCTTCCCCTTCGGCTTGCTCCTTCCCGGGTTGATTCCTTGGAATGTGCCGGTTTCTTCGAGCTCGCTGTCAGGGATCGGGAGTTTCTGGAGTACAGCAGAGGAGATCAGATTCAAGCCGGCCCCGCCGTCAACTAACATCTTAGTGACCTTGAGGTTGCGTATAGTTGGTGAGACCAACAACGGTAAGCACCCGGCCGCAGTTGTGCGATCAGGGTGGTCCTCAATATCAAAGATGATAGGCGTGCTAGACCATTTCAGAAGTTTGCGTGATTTGACAGGTGGTTCTGCTGCATTGACTTCCCGCGCCCACTGTTTGAGCTGGCGGTGAGAAGTATGCAGAGAAGCACCGCCGTCAATGCACAAGACTTCTGTGGCTTTTTGGAACTCCTGCTCACTGGTCTCGACATCATCCATGTCTTCGTCGTCGTCTTCGTCTTCATCCTTGTCGCGGCCGTGGGGAGGTCTATCTCCTTGCCGCTGCTTGGCCTTGCCACGGCGTCCTCCCCGGCCAGCGCGCTTCTTACCGGCCTCTCCACCGCCTCCTTGGGCCCTCTCCTTGTCGCGGCGCTCATACTCAGCTTTTTGTTGCTGGACAAGCTGCTCGACCTTCTTGCAGCTCTGGAGGTCATGGCCCTTGGTGCGGTGGATCTTGCAGTACTGCTTGTCGGAGCCTTCCTGCTTGTCGGCGGCCGCCACAGCCTGGCAGTTGGTGCATGCGGCAATTTCCTTGCCGAAGCTACCAATTTTGGTTTGCTTGGCGCCACCATCGTTGCCGGACTGCTCAATGACTAGTACTTCTTTGCCTTTCTTCTTCCTGTTGCGCCGCCGGTTTTTATTTGCCAGGGCAGCATCCTCGTTGTCAGATCCTCCTGCTCCTGTAGTCTCTCCGGGGAGTTTCCTCCCTTCCTCAGCGCGTGCGCACTTGTCGGCCAGGGCATATAGCTCACTGACGTCTCTGATCCTGCTCATCGCCATCTCCTCCCGCATCCTGCGATTACGCACGTTTTGATGGAACGCGCTAATAACCGCGGCAGGGTGGATATCTGGGATGTTGCGCTGTACACGGCTGAATCTCTGGATATACTTGCGCAGGGGCTCTCCTTCCTTTTGGGCGAGCAGGTGAAGGTCACTCTCTTGGCCATGAGGTTTGTGGCCGCCTGTAAAGGCGCCGACAAACTGATGGCACAAGTCCGCCCAAGAGGATATGGAGTTGTCCGGCAAGTGCATGAGCCAGGACCTAACGTCGGGCTTGAGCACCAGCGGGAAGTAGTTGGCAAGGTCCTTGTCGTCTCGCCCCCCGGCAGCTTGCACCGCAATGGTGTAGATGCTGAGGAACTCTGACGGGTGCGACTTGCCGTCGTACTTCTCCGGTACGTCTGGCTTGACGTTCTTCTGGCTGGGCCACTGGACTTGCCGCAGCTCGCGGGTAAACGCAGGGCAACCTACTGCGTACGGCAAGTCGCCTGGTTCCCCTGGCGCATGCATATCGACAGAGGGCCCAGCGCGCAGGTCTGATTGACGTCGCGCTTCTCTTTGGCGCTCGCGTGTTCAAGCGTCTTCTTGCTGTCGTTCATGAAGAACTTGGCGCTGATCGCGACGAGCTCGCGGATCTGATGACGCGGTGGAGTCACTGTCATGGTGGATCCGACGAGTCGGCGATCTTGGCCTTCGAGGCGGAGAGTGCACAGTGGTTGCATCCTCCCCGGTCTTGTCGCCACCGGCTCACGCCTGACTGACTTGCCGCGGCTGCGATGCGCTCGGCTGCCGTGGGTTGTCGCTATTGGTGAAGCCGATGAGGCTCTGGATAGTGGCCCTCCAGTCATCGATCTTCTCTGGCGCTGGAGGGTAATCTAGGAGCAGTTGAGCTCGTGCCAAAGCTTCTGCCGGAGTGGCGGGCAGCGGCGGCGAACGGTGCGATGAACGGGATATGCTCGGACTTCTAACTACGTTAGAGGGAGTAGTATCTCGTCCAGGCGACCGTGCCCCGCTCGCGCCAGCACGTTGGCGTGCATGCTGGTCTTGAGCACTCCGGGATCCGCCAGCTTGATCTTGGCCCAGCAAACGTATGGTACCGTGAGTACCATGACGCTGCTGGTCCCGCGCCTCCTGAGATGGGCGCGGTGCGTGTACGGACGCCGAGGTCTTGGAGTGCGCTCGGTCGTTGTGGGAGCCGACTGCACTGCCGATGTGCAGCGCAGTCTTGTCCTTGGACCTGGCAGCACCATGAGCCTCCTCGTCGGCGCCCGTTCTCCCGCCGGCGTCTACTCCACCAGCCGTTCGCTCTTGCGGTGGTGGGCTCGGCGCGGACGGAGCAGCTGCCTCCGAAGCCTTCTTCTTCGGCGGCATGTTGATGAAGATGATGAAGATTCGGCTCGTGCGAACGCCGGATCAGATTCACACAGCCTCGACACACCCTACCTGGTGCGCCAAAGATGTCGGGGGTGCTGATCCCACGGACACCTATGGGACCACGGCGGACCGAGGCCCCTTTCGGTTTGGCAGGGGGGCGGAGAGTGCACGAAGAGCAGATCGAGGCGAAGCGCACGAGCAACGCGATCAGTTTACCCAGGTTCGGGCCGCACGGATGCGTAAAACCCTACTCCTGCTTTGTGGTTGTATTGAGTTCTTGCTCGGGAGCGCTGATTGCTACAGTACACACCAGCAGCTAGCCAGACCGAGTGTGAGAGAGAATCCTCCCTTCTCTACGTTGCGCATGGGCCTCCTTTTATATGTCAAAGGGGTCACCGACAGGGGGCAACATAGACGAGGGTAAAAAAGGAAAAGACGTGGTGGTTAGCACCGCCGCCTACTACAGTGTATCATACCTAACCTAAGAGGCAGGGGACAAAGGCATTAAATGCCTATCTGCGTCGCCTAGGCAGTGCAGAAAGGGACCGCCAGGGACGCCACTGCTTTCCACGATGGCTATCTTGTCAGCGCCGCTCGCCACCGTGTACCTCTGGCTGCACAGCCTTCCGCCACGTACACCTGGAAGGGTCCCAGAGCGACACGTTGGTGGATGTGCTGGAGCGCAGGTACAGGATGGAAGCTTGCCGTGGCAAGCGCCTTGCCGCGGTTATTATCTTGTCGCGTCCAGGAGCTTGTCGCTCACTGGGTCTTGCCGGGACACATGGTGCGCTGCGGCAAGTTCCTTGAGATGCCTTGGTTGGCCTCCCCGGCAAGCTCCTCTTGTCGGGGTCTTGTCTCCTTCCCGGCAAGCTCCTCTTGCCGGGGCCTTGTCTCCTTGGTTTGGATACTTTGTTCTTGAATGGCTCCAAAGGAACCACGGAGGATCTTGGCGATCGCCCGGCAAGCCTTGTCGCCGGACGCTGCGACTGCACGTGCACAAGTTCGGGATACTAAGGTACCCCTAGTTTAGTACACCGACAGTGATGCAACAAAGTAAAGATAAGTATTTCTCAGTTAGAGAACCAAGGTATCAATCTAGTAGGAGGTACAAGCAAGTCTCCAATCTGTGCACCTGCACAAACAATCAAACACTTGCACGCAACGCGATAAAGGGGTTGTTAATCCCTTCACGGTCAATTACAAAGGTGAGATCTAATAGAGATAAGTATAAAAGATTGCTAAAATGTAAAACAAAATAAAAGTAAATAAATTACAGCAAGATATTTTTGGTTTATAGATCTGAAAATATATGATGGAAAATAGATCCGGGGGCCATAGGTTTCACTCGAGGCTTCTCTCTCGAAGGCAAATAATACGGTGGGTGAACAAATTACTATCGAGCAATTGATAGAAAAGCGCAAAGTTATGACGATATCCAAGGCAATGATTATGCATATAGGCATCACGTCCGTGTCAAGTAGACTGACTCCTTCCTGCATCTACTACTATTACACCACACATCGACCGCTATCCAACATGCATCTAGAGTATTAAGTTCATAAATAACGGAGTAATGCCTTAAGTAAGATGACATGATGTAGAGAGGTAAACTCAAGCAATATGATGAAAACCCCATATTTTTATCCTTGATGGCAACAATACAATACGTGCCTTGCTAGCCCTACTTTGTCACTGGGTGAGGACACCGCAAGATTGAACCCAAAACTAAGCACCTCTCCCATTGCCAGAAATACCAATCTAGTTGGCCAAAACAAACTGATAATTCGAAGAGAAATACAAACATATTGAATCATGCCTATAAGAATTCAGAGAAGATTCAAATAATATTCATAGATAATCTGATCATAAATCCACAATTCATCGAATCTCGACAAACACACTACAAAAGAAGATTACATCGGATAGAACTCCAAGAACATTGAGGAGAACATGGTATTGAAGATCAAAGAGAGGGAAGAAGCCATCTAGCTACTAGCTATGGACCCGCAGGTCTCAGGTAAACTACTCATGCTTCATCGAAAGGGCAATAGGGTTGATGTAGATGCCCTCCATGATCAAATCCCCCTCCGACAGATCACCGAAAAAGGCCCCAAGATGGGATCTCATGGGAACAGAAGGTTGCGGCGGTGGAAAAGTATTTTGATGGATGCTTCTCAGGGTTTGGGAATATATCTGAATTTATAGGCCAAGGTAGGACGTCAGGGGACTCCCGAGGGGGCCACAAGCCAGCCCCCTCTAGGGCGCACCCATACGGCTTGTCGTCGCCTCGTGGGTCTTCTGACTTCATCTCCAAGCCTCGTAGGTGTCTTCTGGTCCAAGAAAAATCATCGCGAAAGTTTTATTCTGTTTGGATTCCGTTTGATATTCCTTTTCTGTGAAACTCAAAAACAAGGAAAAAACAGAAACTAGCACTCGGCTCTAGGTTAATAAGTTAGTCCCAAAAATAATATAAATTAGCATATTAATGCATATAAAACATCAAAAACAGATAATATAATAGCATGGAACAATCAAAAATTATAGATACGTTGGAGAAATCCCAACGTAGTTCAAGCGACATCAGCCCACGAGGCACCAGGGCGTGCCCTGGTGGCTCGTGGGGCCCCTGGCCAGCCTCCGGTGCCCATCTTCTGGTATATAAGCCCATTTGCTCTAGAAAAAATAAAGAGGGGACTTTCAGGATGGAGCGCCACTGCCTCGAGGCAGGACATGGGCAGGAGCACTTTTGCTCTCCGGTGGAGCGATTCCGTCGGGGATACTTCCCTCCTGGAGGGAGAAATCCGAAGCCACCGTTGTCGGTGTCAAAACCGGCAGATCTCGGGTAGGGGGTCCCGAACTGTGCGTCTAGGCCGGATGGTAACAGGAGGCAGGGAACACGATGTTTTACCCAGGTTCGGGCCCTCTTGATAGAGGTAAAACCCTACGTCCTGCTTGATTAATATTGATGATATGGGTAGTACAAGAGTAGATCTACCACGAGATCAAGGAGGCTAAACCCTAGAAGCTAGCCTATGGTATGATTGT
Organism: Triticum monococcum; assembly: GCA_034509565.1. Classification (NCBI taxonomy): domain Eukaryota; kingdom Viridiplantae; phylum Streptophyta; class Magnoliopsida; order Poales; family Poaceae; genus Triticum; species Triticum monococcum. The sequence continues at coordinate 742,056,435 of CM067843.1, read as the reverse complement.
TGTGTATGGAGTTGATGAAGTTGTCCTACGGACTAAAACCCTCCGGTTTATATAGACACTGGGTAGGGTTAGGGTTACATAGAGTCGGTTACAATGGTAGGAGATCTTGAATATCCGCATCGCCAAGCTTGCCTTCCACGCCAAGGAAAGTCCCATCTAGACACGAGACGTAGTCTTCAATCTTGTATCTTCATAGTCCTGGAGTCCGGCTGAAGGTATAGTCCGGCTACCCGAACACCCCCTAATCCAGGACTCCCTCAGTAGCCCCTGAACCAGGCTTCAATGACGACGAGTCTGGCACGCAAATTGTCTTCGGCATTGCAAGGCGGGTTCCTCCTCCAAGTCCTTCATAGAAGATTGTTAACACCAAGAGTAGTGTCCGGCTCTGCAAAATAAGTTTCCACATATTGCCATAGAGAGAATAATATTAACACAAATCCAATCTGATGACGTACTCCACAGTGCGCCATCACACTACGGCCAAGTCTTGTACTCGAATCCTTTTTACTTTTTCACCTCAGCGTGTTTTGCGAGGCGGTTTCCTTGGCACGTCTTGTCAAAGCAGAGATCGTGTACCCCCCTATTACGGGATTCTCATCAATACGGACGTGGGTAACCCAATCGAGCCCGTTAGCCTTTTTTCTCGATTAAAGGTGAGTCCCTAATGGTTACAGGGAGGGCTCATGGTGTTCAGCCTCTTATAAAGAGACCAGGGCCTTATCTTTTCTCCAACAAGTTCGCCTGTCGCCTCGAGTTCCAGCACCCTAGGCTCCAGATTCCGGGCGCCTCGGACCTTCGACAATGTCCGGTTCCGACCTTCAAGGCCGATGGATGCCCTCCTCCGTCACGGAGGAGGACGTGCTAAAGTTGAGAGAGGCTAAGTTCCTGACCGGCGAAATTTGGCATAGGTTGCCTGCTCAAGGGCAGGTCATCCCCAGTCCCCAGCCCGGTGAGAGTGTGGTGTTCATGTGTCACTTCCTTCGGGGGTTGGGCTTCCCAATGGATCCCTTTGTGAGGCGGCTGCTGTTTTATTACGGGTTGGAATTCCACGACTTAGCTCCGGAGTCCATCCTCCATATCTCCTTGTTTATCGTTGTGTGCGAAGCGTTCCTCCATGTTAACCCTCACTTCGGACTATGGCTCAAAACCTTCAAAGTGGAACCGAAGATGATCGAGGGATGGCACGCAGAGTGCGGAGGCGCTGTTATAAGAAAAAATGCTGATGCCCCATGGCCCGAGGGCTCTTTTCAAGAGGAGCTAGGCTTGTGGCAACGAGAGTGGTTTTATATCACCGCTCCCCGGAGCACTAAATGGGTGGCGCCTCCTGCCTTTTGCTCAGGTCCCCCATCACGTCTGGCGTCATGGGTCAACAGAGGGTTGGATTGGGGTTTGCCCAAAGACGTGCCCTTGTTACAGGGCCGCATTAAAGATCTCTTGGAAGGAGACCTCAGCTTGGTCAAGGTGACGCAGGTCATGCTGATTCGCCGAATATTGCCCGGCAAACGTCGCCCCTTCGCCTATGGGAATTTAATCCAGAGGGACCGCGAGCTCTCCAGAACTTCATGGGCGCAACGCCCGCGGAGATGTATAAATTGTTCTTCGGATCACAAGAGATGTGTCCGGATTCGACCGAGGACGCAGGCCTAAGCCGCAATCACCTAGATAATCAAGTAAGCAACCTTGTGCCCGGACCTTCTATCCATATAATTGTCATAAACTTGCCCCTAAAAGAGCCGCCCTTTTAAGCAGGAGTGGATAGCGAAGGCAAAGCTGATCAGGTGTCCGGCTCCCCTTCCTGAAACCAGGCCGGATCCCGTGCTAGTCAGGATGCTGGAGATAATGCCTTCGGAGGGGGAGGACAAGGAAGCTATGGCCTCCTCGAAGGAGGCTGCTCCGAAGGGAGGAACCGACGATTCCTCTCCTAAGGGGAAGAAGAGAGCCGCCTCTAACGACCCGGAAACCATGGCCGCGAAGCGGGGGAGAAAATCCTCGTCAGAGGGTCCGACGCCGGGGAGTTCCTCAGCCGGACTACGCCCTCGAGGGGATCAGCCCTCCAGCGAGCCGTAAGTAGAGAAAGATTTTCCTTTTGAGGGATGAGGGAAATCCTTGATTTATGTCTGAGAAGATTAACCAAACTTTTACCTTGTAGTTCGGACCTCAGCCCTTCTCAGCAGAGCTCGTCTTCGGGGGATCTTCTTCCGGAGATGATGGAGAGCGGGACGCTTCCCCCTGCCGTGCCGCCTAGCGAGGCGGGCGACCCTGAGGTGTCGTCGCGGAGAGTTTCTCCGAATCCGGCAGGGGCGGAAGATGGCTATGTGGCCCCCCAAGGTTCTCCGCATCCGGCCTTCGAAAGAGGTCATGGGACGAGCCCGACACCGTCTGGTGCTCGGTCGGAGGAGCTAAAGATTCTGCTGGGGCGAGCTTGTATCTCAGAGGAGCACCGTGCATTGATGGGCACGGTGATTGAAAGGATCTCATCCGCAGAGAGCGGACTGCATGAGGCCGTCAAAAGTTTACTGACGGGTTTTGAGGTACATTTAGATAATGTACACTTTTGGCAGTTGCGCATGAATAAGATGCGCCCTGTGTAGATAGTAGCCCCTGAGACTCTATGCATCGTCAAGAAATGACGGCGCGCGGAGGATCCTAATCCTAGGTCTAAGATGTCGCCTTTGAATGCAGGCGGTAGGGTGTCCGGAATCGAGCCAAACTGACGATTTTGCCGGACTAAAGCGGCAACTAGACGTGGCAGAAGCCGACATCGCGCTTGTCAACAAGCGGCTTGAGGAGGCTCAAGGTATGCAATTCCCCAGGCGGCATGAGGTAAGAACAGTTTGAGGCCTTTGTCTTACAATGTGTGTGCTTGACGCAGATGGTGCGGCCGCCGTGGAGAGTCTTAGGGCAGAACTTGCCCGAGCTAAAGAACAAGCCAGAGAAAGTGATGCGGCCGCCAAGAAAGCCCTTGAAGAGCTGAGAGCCGAACGGGCTGCCCATTGCCGAAGCAAGGAAGAAATGGCGGAGATGGCCGAAAAGTTAAAAAGCGCTACAAACCGTTGCAGATTTCTTGAAAAAGAAGACCAGGCGAAACAGACAGACTTAGAGAAGGCCGCTGCCAATGCCAAGGACGCGCGCTCTGCGATGAGAGCTGCGAAGGAGGAGCTGCGTCAGGCCGAATAGATTGCGGCTGGAAAGCCCTTTATGCTGCGAAGGAAATTTTGCGATCCGAAGTTTGCTCCGTTGGACCGAATGTGGAGTGTGGAGGATACCTATCTGGACTTGGCAGCGAGTGCTGCTGATGCGACCGAACACTTTCGAGATCAGAAGGATCGCGAAGTGGAAAAGCTTCTCTGGTCGCAGTTTCACAATCCAGAGCGTCCACTGGCAGTGGACGATCGTTTGGCTCAATGGGCCGAACTGAATAGGTTGTCCGGACTCGCCATGAAGTACGTCATGGGTTATCTGTGGCCGGGGAGATCGGAGCCGAAGAGTTATTTCAACTTGGTGCAGCAATTCCTTGACGCGGTGCCGCGTATAAATGCAATGAAGAGGTCAGCATGCATAGAGGGCGCACAGATGGCTCTTGCCCGTGTTAAGACATACTGGACGGAGATGGAGACCACCGTTGTTGCGTCCCGAGATTCAGGCAAAAGCCGAGTACCCTCCGAGCACTATTTTTAGGAAGTATTTGAAGGCGCTCGTGTAATAGAGACGCAGTGCTCGAAAGATGCTATGTTATGATAGCATATGTAATTATAAAGTAATATTTTGATAAACTGTGGTGGCCTTTTTTATACTTGTGCCTCAAGTATTGTAAACACCTTCTATGCGGCCGTTTTAAGATATATATATATATATATATGTATAGAATCTGAAAGATGGCAGTCGTTGGCTTCAGCCCCCACGCACATAGTGCGGGGGTGCTCGCAGAAAACGCATTTTCACACTTAACCCAACGTCTTGGTCCTACAAAGGAGGCGATAGCACAGCGGGCCAGGCAACCGGACTATAATGCTTTAACACTTTCACTTAGCCATAGGAGTTTGAAAATGAGACTCTTTAGGTAGCTCCTTGGTGGCAACTGCGCTCGTCCGAATTCGGGGCGCGTATGTGCCTGACCGGGAAGCGGCCCTTCGTTAAAGCGGAGGAATCCGATAGATTCCGATAGGTCATCGAGTGGCTGACCAGTCTCACGCTACATCATGACAGTCAGTTTTCGGCTTTCTCTACTGAGGTGCTCGCCCTGGCCGAACCGGGGGCACAATCGCAGTAGTTCTCCTGGTGCTACCTTAGCCGATAGAGCGGAACGTAAGGTAGCCGAACTCAGGAGCCGGGCAACCCAAAATTTGACCAAAGACATGATTCAGAGCTGATGCATATAATGCCAAAACTCGCGACGCCGAACACTCCCTAAGGCGTTCGGTCTTTATGGTGTAAACCGGGCCTAAACAGTGCCCTTTGTAAGAAGCCCCTGGTGTCCAGGTACGTGCATTATTCTGACGTGGCCACATGCCAAGACGTCAGCATCCTTCTCAATAGTACTGAGAATCCGAGGGATGTGTATCAACAAGACATAGTAAGAAAGGTTTACACAGGGTCTTAATCTAAAAAGAATCCTTGGAACGGGTCCCTGCTGCACGTCTGCGCCTGTGTCTCCGTTGTGCCATATCCTGGACGGGTGTAGCACGATGGTAATCTGTAAAAGAGAGGAACTTAGGTGAAAAGTTGTCGTGCAAAAAGGTAGGTTTAAAGAACCATGTATAATTCGAGATGAGTAAAAATTGCCACTTGTCTGCGCACGTTGAGCCCCTTGTATTTGTAATAGGGGTGTGGCCATCAAACCTGTATGAATTACATATAACTGCATCGGACTCGTCTAACCGTGTCCGTAGTCTTGACGACCAATCGAATGCTTTAGTTGGTGAGGTCATGTTAGTGTGCGGCTGCCAAGGCAGCCGCACTCTCTTCGGCGCGCAGGGATCGCTCAATATTTCCATTTACTGTAATAACGCCACGTGGACCGGGCATCTTAAGCGTGAGGGAAGCGTAATGCGGTATTGCATTAAAGCGAGCGAAAGTTTTGCGTCCAAGTAGTGCTTGATAGCCACTTTGGAACGGAGCAATGTGGAAGGTTAAATTTTCACTACGGAAGTTATCGGAGAAGCCGAATATAACCTCTAGTAGCAGGGAGCCCGTGCAATGAGCCCCTGGGCCTGGCGTTACTCCTTTGAAGGTGGTATTGCTGTAGCAAATTTTCGTTGGGTCTATCCCCATTTTGCGGACTATGTCCTGATATATCAGGTTTAGACTGCTGCCACCGTCCATCAGGACTCGTGTGAAGAGGTATCCGTCAATTATTGGGTCTAATACCAAGGCAGCCCATCCTGCACGCCGGATACTTGCTGAGTAATCCCGATGGCCGAAAGTGATCGGTTGAGACGACCAGTGGTAGGACTCTGCGGTGATAGGCCATTGGGCATATTTCTCTGGGAGTGCCGCTTTGTTTCTCCCCTTGATCACGTGTAACACGTTTACTGTTTTGACCTCTGGTGGAAATTTCTTTTGTTCCCTAGTGTCTTGCTTGAGAGGCTCATCCTTGTCTTCGCTTGGTGTATCCTCCCCCTTGTGTACGGCGTTGAGCTTGCCGGACTGCTTGAAGACCCAACATTCCCTGTGGGTATGATTAGCGGGTTTACCAGGGGTGCTATGGATCTGACATATTTGGTCCAGAATTTTGTTTAGGCTGGACAGTTCGCCTCTGCTACCTTTAGAGGGCGGCTTTTGCTGACCTGGCCGAGAGCTTCCGAATCCGGCGTTTACCGCCGTGCTCTTCGGGCTGTCTTCTTTATTCCGGCACTTATTATTTTTGCTGCGTCGTGATTTCCCATTTCCATCTCTAACTTCGGATGTACTTGGGTCGCTGGTGCTGCATCGGGCTAGCCAGCTGTCCTCGCCCACGCAAAAGCGGGTCATGAGGCTTGTTAATGCTGCCATTGTTCTCGTCTTTTCTTGGCCGAGGTTTCTGGCAAGCCATTCATCTCGGACGCTGTGTTTAAAAGCTGCCAAGGCTTCGGCGTCCGGATAGTTGACTATTTGGTTCTTTTTAGTAAGAAACATGTTCCAAAGCTTTCGGGCTGACTCTCCTGGCTGTTGAGTTATATGACTTAAATCGTCCGCATCCGGAGGTCGGACATAAGTCCCTTGAAAAATTGCCCGAAAAGCATCTTCGAGCTCTTCCCAGCTTCCAATGGAGCTTTCGGGGAGGCTTTTAAGCTAGTGTCGAGCTGGCCCTTTGAGTTTGAGGGGTAAATACTTAATGGCGTGGAGATCATCTCCTCGAGCCATATGGATATGGAGGATATAGTCCTCAATCCAGACCCTAGGGTCTGTTGTTCCGTCGTATGCCTCTATGTTTACGGGTTTGAATCCCTCTGGAAATTCATGGTCCAGCACCTCGTCGGTGAAACATAGGGGGTGTGCGGCACCCCTGTATCTGGGTGTACCGCGTTGTTCGGATGTTTGTTGTGTTGCATCGTATGCTGGAGCGCGCTTGCGTGGTCCATAGATGGATCTGGTTGCGTCGTCCTTTTGATGCGAGCCCTCGCGTGGATCGCGTATTGGCTTATGTGCGGCGTTGCTTGCCGCTCTATGTTGGCCGTGAGGTCGTCTATCCGGCCAGATGGCCATTTTAATTTTTGGTTGCGGGGGATCTAAGGCCTCCTCATCGAATTCAGGTAGCAACTTTCGCTTCGGGTAGCTCTTGGGGGGGGGGGCAATTACCGCCGTACTTCGCTGCTGTGTTGAGTACTTTACTCCATCTGATTCTGAGTGTGTCTTGCGCAGCCTTAAGCCTTTGCTTCTGCTTTTTTAGACTCCTCGCAGTGGCAACAAGCCTTTGATGGGCATTCTGTTGCTCCGGGTGTCTGTCCGGTGTGATGTCGTCCGGACTATTATCTTTGACAGAGTCGGGTTGTTCGGTTTGATTCTCCGTGTTGTCGTGGTCCGGCGATGGTTCACCCTGCTCTAACGCTGGGTCTATATGATCGTTGTTTCTGGTGAGGCAGGATTTGGAGCGGCGCTTATGCTATCGCTTTGACTGCTTCTCGAGGGGACAACCCTTCGTTACATCCTTCCGTTCCTCGTCGTCGTTTTCTTTTGGTGTGTCCACCATGTATATGTCATGTGATGAAGTGGGCGTCCAGTGCCCTGTGGGCAGTGGTTCCTGTTCGTCTCCTGCATCGTCGTCCATACCGTCGATGTCTTCGGAGTCGAAGTCGAGCATGTCGGTTAAGTCATCGACAGTGGCTACTAAGTGGGTGGTGGGTGGGCGGCGAATTTCTTCATCATCCGCATCCCAATCCTGCCGAACATAGTTCGTCCAGGACTCTCCTGACAAGGAGAGAGACTTTAATGAATTCAGTATGTCGCCGAAGGGCGAGTGCTAAAAGATATCCGCGGAGGTGAACTCCATGATTGGCGCCCAGTCGGATTTGATAGGCACGGGCGCAGGCGGCTCGGAGTCCGTGGCCGAGGAAGGATCTGGCAATTTGGCAACACGGCTCTCATGAAGGGTAAGGTCGATATTCGGCTCGATCGCCACTGAGGATACGGCCTCCGTGACGGGGTCTATCCACCCATCCATGGATGGCACAACTGGCTCCGAATTGAGGCTCGGAGCGGCTGCCGGTGCGATTTCCTAAACGCTGTCTGATGGTAGAGCTAAATCGTACTCATCGTGACCGCGTGACGCACAAGGCAGAGGCTCGAATCCGTCGAAGATCAAGTCTCTGCGGATATTGGCCGTGTAGTTTAAGCTTCCAAACCTGACCTGGTGGCCAGGGGCGTAACTTTCGATCTGCTCCAGATGGCCAAGCGAGTTGGCCCGCAGTGCAAAGCCGCCGAACACGAAGATCTGTCCGGGGAGAAAAGTCTCACCCTGGACTGCATCGCTATCGATGATCGTAGGAGCCATCAAGCCTAACGGCGACGACACAGAGGAACTCTCAACGAAAGCACCAATGCCGGTGTCAAAACCGGCGGATCTCGGGTAGGGGGTCCCGAACTGTGCGTCTAAGGCGGATGGTAACAGGAGGCAGGGGACACAATGTTTTACCCAGGTTCGGGCCCTCTTGATGGAGGTAAAACCCTACGTCCTGCTTGATTTATTCTTGATGATATGAGTATTAGAAGAGTTGATCTACCACGAGATCGGAGAGGCTAAACCCTAGAAGCTAGCCTATGGTATGATTGTATATTCTTCTATGGACTAAACCCTCCGGTTTATATAGACACCGGAGAGGGTTAGGGTTACACAAGGTCGGTTACAAAGGAGGAGATATCCATATCCGTACTGCCTAGCTTGCCTTCCACGCCAAGTAGAGTCCCATCTGGACATGGGACGAAGTCTTCAATCTTGTATCTTCATATTCCAACAGTCCGGCCAAAGGATATAGTCCGGCTGTCGGAGACCCCCTAATCCAGGACTCCCTCACTGAGTCATACACTGTAGTTTTTGAAGGAAATATGCCCTAGAGGCAATAATAAAGTTATTATTTATTTCCTTATATCATGATAAATGTTTATTATTCATGCTAGAATTGTATTAACCGGAAACATAATACATGTGTGAATACATAGACAAACAGAGTGTCACTAGTATGCCTCTACTTGACTAGCTCGTTAATCAAAGATGGTTATGTTTCCTAACCATGAACAAAGAGTTGTTATTTGATTAACGAGGTCACATCATTAGTTGAATGATCTGATTGACATGACCCATTCCATTAGCTTAGCACCCGATCGTTTAGTATGTTGCTATTGCATTCTTCATGACTTATACATGTTCCTATAACTATGAGATTATGCAACTCCCGTTTACCGGAGGAACACTTTGGGTACTACCAAACGTCACAACGTAACTGGGTGATTATAAAGGAGTACTGCAGGTGTCTCCAATGATAGATGTTGGGTTGGCGTATTTCGAGATTAGGGTTTGTCACTCCGATTGTCGGAGAGGTATCTCTGGGCCCTCTCGGTAATACACATCACACAAGCCTTGCAAGCATAATAACTAAGATGTTAGTTATGAGATGATGTATTACGGAACGAGTAAAGAGACTTGCCAGTAACGAGATTGAACTAGGTATTGGATACCGACGATCGAATCTCGGGCAAGTAACATACCGATGACAAAGGGAACAATGTATGTTGTTATGCGGTCTGACCGATAAAGATCTTCGTAGAATATGTAGGAGCCAATATGGGCATCCAGGTCCTGCTATTGGTTATTGACCGGAGACGTGTCTCGGTCATGTCTACATTGTTCTCAAACCGTAGGGTCCGCACGCTTAACGTTACGATGACAGTTATTATGAGTTTATGCATTTTGATGTACCGAAGGTTGTTCGGAGTCCCGGATGTGATCACGGACATGACGAGGAGTCTTGAAATGGTCGAGACGTAAAGATTGATATATTGGAAGGCTATGTTTGGACATCGGAAGTGTTCCGGGTGAAATCGGGATTTTACCGGAATACCGGGAGGGTTACCGGAACCCCCCGGGAGGCAAATGGGCCTATTGGGCCTTAGTGGAAAAGTGAAAAGGGGCTGCCATAGAGGGCTGCGCACCTCCCCCCTTTCCTAGTCCTAATAGGACTAGGGAAGGTGGCCGGCCACCCCTTCTCTCTTTCCCCCTTGAGGATTCCTATTAGGAATAGGATTGGGGGGGAGTCCTACTCCCGGTAGGAGTAGGACTCCTCCTGCGCCCCTCTCCCTTGGCCGGCCGAACCCCTCCCCTTGCTCCTTTATATACGGGGGCAGGGGGCACCCCATAGACACACAAGTTGATCGTTGTTGATCGTTCCTTAGCCGTGTGCGGTGCCCCCTGCCACCAAATTCCACCTCGGTCATATCGTTGTGGAGCTTAGGCGAAGCCCTGCATCGGTAGTACATCAAGATCATCACCACGCCGTCGTGCTGACGGAACTCTTCCTCGACGCTTTGCTGGATCGGAGCCCGAGGATCGTCATCGAGCTGAACGTGTGCTAAGAACTCGGAGGTGCCGGAGTAACGGTGCTTGGATCGGTCGGATCGGGAAGAAGACGTACGACTACTTCCTCTACGTTGTGTGATCGCTTCCGCAGTCGGTCTGCGTTGGTACGTAGACAACACTCTCCCCTCTCGTTGCTATGCATCACCATGATCTTGCATGTTCGTAGGAAAATTTTCGAAATTACTACGTTCCCCAACAGTGGTATCAGAGCCTAGGTTTTATGGTTTGATGTTATTTGCACGAGTAGAACACAAGTGAGTTGTGGGCGATACAAGTCATACTGCCTACCAGCATGTCATACTTTGGTTCGGCGGTATTGTTGGACGAGACGATCCGGACCAACCTTACGCGTACTCTTACGCGAGACCGGTTCCCTCGACGTGCTTTGCACATAGATGGCTTGCAGAAGACTGTCTCTCCAACTTTAGTTGAACCAAGTGTGGCTACACCCGGTCCTTGAGAAGGTTAAAACGGAGTCTATTTGACAAACTATCGTTGTGGTTTTGATGCGTAGGTGAGATGAGTTCTTACTTAAGCCCGTAGCAGCCACGTAAAACTTGCAACAACAAAGTAGAGGACGTCTAACTTGTTTTTGCAGGGCATGTTGTGATGTGATATGGTCAAGGCATGATGCTGATTTTATTGTATGAGATGATCATGTTTTCTAACCAAGTTATCGGCAACTGGCAGGAGCCATATGGTTGTCGCTTTATTGTATGCAATGCAATCACGATGTAATGCTTTACTTTATTACTAAGCGGTAGTGATAGTCGTGGAAGCATAAGATTGGCGAGACGACAACGATGCTACGATGGAGATCAAGGTGTCGCGCCGGTGACGATGGTGATAATGACGGTGCTTCGGAGATGGAGATCACAAGCACAAGATGATGATGGCCATATCATATCACTTATATTGATTGCATGTGATGTTTATCCTTTTATGCATCTTGTCTTGCTTTGATTGACGGCAGCATTATAAGATGATCTCTCACTAAATTATCAAGAAGTGTTCTCCCTGAGTATGCACCGTTGCCAAAGTTCGTCGTGCCCAGACACCACGTGATGATCGGGTGTGACAAGCTCTACGTCCATCTACAACGGGTGCAAGCCAGTTTTGCACACGCAGAATACTCAGGTTAAACTTGACGAGCCTAGCATATGCAGATATGGCCTCGGAACACAGAGACCGAAAGGTCGAGCGTGAATCATATAGTAGATATGATCAACATGACGATGTTCACCATTGAAAACTACTCCATCTCACGTGATGATCGGTTATGGTTTAGTTGATTTGGATCACGTGATCACTTAGAGGATTAGAGGGATGTCTATCTAAGTGGGAGTTCCTAAGTAATTTGATTAACTGAACTTAAAACTTATCATGAACTTAGTACCTGATAGTATCTTGCTTGTTTATGTTGATTGTAGATAGATGGCTCGTGCTGTTGTTCCGTTGAATTTTAATGCGTTCCTTGAGAAAGCAAAGTTGAAAGATGATGGTAGCAATTACACGGACTGGGTCCGTAACCTGAGGATTATCTTCATTGCTGCATAGAAGAATTACATCCTGGAAGCACCGCTAGGTGCCAGGCCTGCTGCTGGAGCAACACCAGATGTTATGAACGTCTGGCAGAGCAAAGCTGATGACTACTCGATAGTTCAGTGTGCCATGCTTTACGGCTTAGAATCGGGACTTCAACGACGTTTTGAACGTCATGGAGCATATGAGATGTTCCAGGAGTTGAAGTTAATATTTCAAGCAAATGCCCGAATTGAGAGATATGAAGTCTCCAATAAGTTCTATAGCTGCAAGATGGAGGAGAACAGTTCTGTCAGTGAGCATATACTCAAAATGTCTGGGTATAATAATCACTTGATTCAGATGGGAGTTAATCTTCCAGATGATTACGTCATTGACAGAATTCTCCAATCACTGCCACCAAGCTACAAGAGCTTCGTGATGAACTATAATATGCAAGGGATGAACAAGACTATTCCCGAGCTCTTTGCAATGCTGAAAGCTGCGGAGGTAGAAATCAAGAAGGAGCATCAAGTGTTGATGGTCAACAAGACCACTAGTTTCAAGAAAAAGGGCAAAGGGAAGAAGAAGGGGAACTTCAAGAAGAACAGCAAGCAAGTTGCTGCTCAGGAGAAGAAACCTAAGTCTGGACCTAAGCCTGGAACTGAGTGCTTCTACTGCAAGCAGACTGGTCACTGGAAGCGGAACTGCCCCAAGTATTTGGCGGATAAGAAGGATGGCAAGGTGAACAAAGGTATATGTGATATACATGTTATTGATGTGTACCTCACTAGAGCTCGCAGTAGCACCTGGGTATTTGATACTGGTTCTGTTGCTAATATTTGCAACTCGAAACAGGGACTACGGAATAAGCGGACGCTAGCAAAGGACGAGGTGACGATGCGCGTGGGAAACGGTTCCAAAGTCGATGTGATCGCGGTCGACACGCTACCTCTACATCTACCTTCGGGATTAATATTAGACCTAAATAATTGTTATTTGGTGCCAGCGTTGAGCATGAACATTATATCTGGATCTTGTTTAATGCGAGACGGTTATTCATTTAAATCAGAGAATAATGGTTGTTCTATTTATATGAGTAATATCTTTTATGGTCATGCACCTTTGAAGAGTGGTCTATTCTTGTTGAATCTCGATAGTAGTGATACACATATTCATAATGTAGAAGCCAAAAGATGCAGAGTTGATAATGATAGTGCAACTTATTTGTGGCACTGCCGTTTAGGTCATATCGGTGTAAAGCGCATGAAGAAACTCCATACTGATGGGCTTTTGGAACCACTTGATTATGAATCACTTGGTACTTGCGAACCGTGCCTCATAGGCAAGATGACCAAAACACCGTTCTCCGATACTATGGAGAGAGCAACAGATTTATTGGAAATCATACATACCGATGTATGTGGTCCGATGAATATTGAGGCTCGTGGCGGATATCATTATTTTCTCACCTTCACAGATGATTTAAGCAGATATGGGTATATCTACTTAATGAAACATAAGTCTGAAACATTTGAAAAGTTCAAGGAATTTCAGAGTGAAGTTGAAAATCATCGTAACAAGAAAATAAAGTTTCTACGATCTGATCGTGGAGGAGAATATTTGAGTTACGAGTTTGGTGTACATTTGAAAAATTGTGGAATAGTTTCGCAACTCACGCCACCCGGAACACCACAACGTAATGGTGTGTCCGAACGTCGTAATCGTACTTTACTAGATATGGTGCGATCTATGATGTCTCTTACTGATTTACCGCTATCGTTTTGGGGTTATGCTTTAGAGACGGCCGCATTCACGTTAAATAGGGCACCATCAAAATCCGTTGAGACGACGCCTTATGAACTATGGTTTGGCAAGAAACCAAAGTTGTCGTTTCTTAAAGTTTGGGGCTGCGATGCTTATGTGAAAAAGCTTCAACCTGATAAGCTCGAACCCAAAGCGGAAAAATGTGTCTTCATAGGATACCCAAAGGAAACTGTTGGGTATACCTTCTATCACAGATCCGAAGGCAAGACATTCGTTGCTAAGAATGGATCATTTCTAGAGAAGGAGTTTCTCTCGAAAGAAGTGAGTGGGAGGAAAGTAGAACTTGACGAGGTAACTGTACCTGCTCCCTTATTGGAAAATAGTACATCACAGAAAACTGTTTCTGCGACACCTATACCAATTAGTGAGGAAGCTAATGATGATGATCATGAAACTTCAGGACAAGATACTACTGAACCACGTAGATCAACCAGAGTGAGATCCGCACCAGAGTGGTACGGTAATCCAGTTCTGGAAGTCATGCTACTAGATCATGATGAACCTACGAACTATGAAGAAGCGATGGTGAGCCCAGATTCCGCAAAGTGGCTTGAGGCCATGAAATCTGAGATGGGATCCATGTATGAGAACAAATTATGGACTTTGGTTGACTTGCCCGATGATCGGCAAGCAATTGAGAATAAATGGATCTTCAAGAAAAAGACTGACGCTGACGGTAATGTTACTGTCTATAAAGCTCGACTTGTCGCAAAAGGTTTTCGACAAGTTCAAGGGGTTGACTACGATGAGACCTTCTCACCCATAGCGATGCTTAAATCCGTCAGAATCATGTTAGCAATTGCCGCATTTTATGATTATGAAATATGGCAGATGGATGTCAAAACTGCATTTCTGAATGGATTTCTGGAAGAAGAGTTGTATATGATGCAACCAGAAGGTTTTGTCGATCCAAAGGGAGCTAACAAAGTATGCAAACTCCAGCGATCCATTTATGGACTGGTGCAAGCATCTCGGAGTTGGAATAAACGCTTTGATAGTGTGATCAAAGCATTTGGCTTTATACAGACTTTTGGAGAAGCCTGTATTTACAAGAAAGTGAGTGGGAGCTCTGTAGCATTTCTGATATTATATGTGGATGACATATTGCTGATTGGAAATGATATAGAATTTCTGGATAGCATAAAGGGATACTTGAATAAAAGTTTTTCGATGAAAAGACCTCGGGGAAGGTGCTTACATATTAGGCATAAAGATCTATAGAGATAGATCAAGACGCTTAATTGGACTTTCACAAAGCACATACCTTGACAAGATTTTGAAGAAGTTCAAAATGGATCAAGCAAAGAAAGGGTTCTTGCCTGTGTTACAAGGTGTGAAGTTGAGTCAGACTCAATGCCCGACCACTGCAGAAGATAGAGAGAAAATGAAAGATGTTCCCTATGCTTCAGCCATAGGCTCTATCATGTATGCAATGCTGTGTACCAGACCTGATGTGTGCCTTGCTATAAGTTTAGCAGGGAGGTACCAAAGTAATCCAGGAGTGGATCACTGGACAGCGGTCAAGAACATCCTGAAATACCTGAAAAGGACTAGGGATATGGTTCTCGTATATGGAGGTGACAAAGAGCTCACCGTAAGAGGTTACGTTGATGCAAGCTTTGACACTGATCCGGACGATTCTAAATCGCAAACCGGATACGTGTTTACTTTAAACGGTGGAGCTGTCAGTTGGTGCAGTTCTAAACAAAGCGTCGTAGCGGGATCTACATGTGAAGCGGAGTACATAGCTGCTTCGGAAGCAGCGAACGAAGGAGTCTGGATGAAGGAGTTCATATCCGATCTAGGTGTCATACCTAGTGCATCGGGTCCAATGAAAATCTTTTGTGACAATACTAGTGCAATTGCTTTGGCAAAGGAATCCAGATTTCACAAAAGGACCAAACACATCAAGAGACGCTTCAACTCCATCCGGGATTTAGTCCAGGTGGGAGACATAGAGATTTGCAAGATACATACGGATCTGAATGTTGCAGACCCATTGACTAAGCCTCTTCCACGAGCAAAACATGATCAGCACCAAGGCTCCATGGGTGTTAGAATCATTACTGTGTAATCTAGATTATTGACTCTAGTGCAAGTGGGAGACTGAACGAAATATGCCCTAGAGGCAATAATAAAGTTATTATTTATTTCCTTATATCATGATAAATGTTTATTATTCATGCTAGAATTGTATTAACCGGAAACATAATACATGTGTGAATACATAGACAAACAGAGTGTCACTAGTATGCCTCTACTTGACTAGCTCGTTAATCAAAGATGGTTATGTTTCCTAACCATGAACAAAGAGTTGTTATTTGATTAACGAGGTCACATCATTAGTTGAATGATCTGATTGACATGACCCATTCCATTAGCTTAGCACCCGATCGTTTAGTATATTGCTATTGCATTCTTCATGACTTATACATGTTCCTATAACTATGAGATTATGCAACTCCCGTTTACCGGAGGAACACTTTGGGTACTACCAAACGTCACAACGTAACTGGGTGATTATAAAGGAGTACTGCAGGTGTCTCCAATGGTAGATGTTGGGTTGGCGTATTTCGAGATTAGGGTTTGTCACTCCGATTGTCGGAGAGGTATCTCTGGGCCCTCTCGGTAATACACATCACACAAGCCTTGCAAGCATAATAACTAAGATGTTAGTTATGAGATGATGTATTACGGAATGAGTAAAGAGACTTGCCAGTAACGAGATTGAACTAGGTATTGGATACCGACGATCGAATCTCGGGCAAGTAACATACCGATGACAAAGGGAACAACGTATGTTGTTATGCGGTCTGACCGATAAAGATCTTCGTAGAATATGTAGGAGCCAATATGGGCATCCAGGTCCCGCTATTGGTTATTGACCGGAGACGTGTCTCGGTCATGTCTACATTGTTCTCGAACCGTAGGGTCCGCACGCTTAACGTTACGATGACAGTTATTATGAGTTTATGCATTTTGATGTACCGAAGGTTGTTCGGAGTCCCGGATGTGATCGCGGACATGACGAGGAGTCTCGAAATGGTCGAGACGTAAAGATTGATATATTGGAAGGCTATGTTTGGACATCGGAAGTGTTCCGGGTGAAATCGGGATTTTACCGGAATACCGGGAGGGTTACCGGAACCCCCCGGGAGGCAAATGGGCCTATTGGGCCTTAGTGGAAAAGTGAAAAGGGGCTGCCATAGAGGGCTGCGCACCTCCCCCCTTTCCTAGTCCTAATAGGACTAGGGAAGGTGGCCGGCCACCCCTTCTCTCTTTCCCCCTTGAGGATTCCTATTAGGAATAGGATTGGGGGGGGAGTCCTACTCCCGGTAGGAGTAGGACTCCTCCTGCGCCCCTCTCCCTTGGCCGGCCGAACCCCTCCCCTTGCTCCTTTATATACGGGGGCAGGGGGCACCCCATAGACACACAAGTTGATCATTGTTGATCGTTCCTTAGCCGTGTGCGGTGCCCCCTGCCACCAAATTCCACCTCGGTCATATCGTTGTAGAGCTTAGGCGAAGCCCTGCGTCGGTAGTACATCAAGATCGTCACCACGCCATCGTGCTGACGGAACTCTTCCTAGACGCCTTGCTGGATCGGAGCCCGAGGATCGTCATCGAGCTGAACGTGTGCTAAGAACTCGGAGGTGCCGGAGTAACGGTGCTTGGATCGGTCGGATCGGGAAGAAGACGTACGACTACTTCCTCTACGTTGTGTGATCGCTTCCGCAGTCGGTCTGCGTTGGTACGTAGACAACACTCTCCCCTCTCGTTGCTATGCATCACCATGATCTTGCGTGTGCATAGGAAAATTTTCGAAATTACTACGTTCCCCAACAGTTTTGACATGCTAGTGTCTTCTACTCTCCCTAATATAAATAATGTAGAGCAGAACGAAAGACTGTTTCTTCATTTCATTCTTGATGAAAAGTTGCGAAGTTGTTGAGCTCAATCAGCTGAAGTGACTCAAGCAGCGCCTTAAATCATGCAAGCTATTGCATCTCACAGACAAATTCTGCTATCCCATAGTCCAGAACATTGCAGCAATTGCAGTTCTTTAACTAAGGTAAGGGTTTCGTCCCGTGAAGAATTCCTTGTCAATCTTGAACGCAATGGGATCAAAAGCTGGAATTTCATTAGTCTCATCAAATCGAGGGGGGAATGGCTTAGAAAACAAGTCAACAACTTCGTCATCGGGGGTTTCCTGAGATTCTCCTTTGAAGGCTGCAAGTCTTCGATGAGCAACACTTATGTTCCGTGAAATGCGATTGAGATGTTCTTTGGAAACAGTATCTTGAGCAACATCAAAGTTGCCCCACCAAGATCCACCAATTACTTTGCTTGATTGACACACTAGCTGTCAAGATCTGAAGAGATCCAACAAATCTGGCAACACCTATCCTCAAGGCCATCGTCGACGCCGTATTGAACGTCGTAGAGGTAGGAGATGCTGAAAAGACCTATATCCAACATGTAATCACGTCACCACCTCGTCGATGTCACTGGAGAAACAAACCAAGAAAAAACAAAAGGATGAGTCTCCACTCCTTTGGTCATTGACGAATCACCGGACAAAAGAGAGGAGGGAGCAAGGCGGCTGCATGGAGAAGACTTTGTGGCGGCTAGGGCCTGGTAGGTTGAGAGGAAATGCTTCTTTACGCCATGCTTGTCCATAGCACTAGTTTCGTGTGTTTCTCCACTACTATTAAACAATCAAACAAGAACTTTCTTACGTGCATCCCATAATTAGCCCCACAACACCGCATGACCCAGCCAACACCACACGATTAGTCCCACTAAACTTAATCTAACGGCTGGCCTTAACTTGATCCGTTTTCTGTGTGCACTTAGTAATTTAAATTGGCTGACCATACTCCACCACGGAGGAAAATATGGAATTCCAGGACCCGCGCCACCCTAATCACGTGACGCGAAAATAGGAAACTAATTGCCCGAGCACACGATGCCTCCCACTGCCTGTTGGGACGCGAGCGGCCGCCGCACGGACGAACCGCGGCCGATCCGCTTACCCCTCACCCTTGCCCAATCTTCCCGGCGCAGACACCACTCTCCTCCACCTCCAACCTCCCGCTGGAGGCTGCCGTACTCAGCCACGGGTTTAGCACCCCGTCTCTCGCCGTCACCAGAGGCGTCGACTACGGCTCCGTGTTGAAGGACGCGAGCATGGGTCGCCGCCGCCGCCGGCGGCCACTCCTCCTCTGATGGAAGCAAGTGTAGGCCGCCACCGGCCGCTCCTCCGATTGTTTCCCCAGGTACGCTGCCACCCTCCTCTATCATCATGCGCGTGGCCGCCAACCTGATCCGAGAGCCAGAGAAGCCAGTAATAAGTTTCCTCCCTTCGTCGTTCATGTTCATGCCCACGCACTGGCCACAACACAGGTGCCTACGGAGCTTCACGCCACGGTCTAGACGACGCCGAGGTACTAACTAAGCCGGATAGCCCGTCTGTCGGAAACTGGCCGCAAGTCCACCATGATACTTGCGTGTTGGCCGCCTTTGCAGAACTGATCTGCTACACCCACGAAACCTGCAGGTAATTAGTCTCATGTCAACCAAATTGTTCTAAAAGGTCCAACTGTTAATTAAGATGGCTGCTTGCTTGCTTCTTTTGCCTACAAGTGTGCTCGCTTGATTTTTCATAGAAGTATGTTCTCATGCGTTAGATCGTGGTTTTTCTAATTGATTAAGGTAACTGCTTGTTTGCTTTTTTGTGCACGCTCACTTGATTTTTTTTGTCTCATGATATAAGTTTTATGTGTACCAAGTTCTGAATTAAGAGGACTGAGTTCTTTGGGCATAATTTAGTTATTGTGGTGAACAGAAGGGCATGTAAAAAGTAAATGGGCAATGGAACAGGTAGGGCATATACACGAGATCGCATGCTGCAGAGTTTAGACATGCTTCTTTGTTTCAGAATATAGAACAGATACATGACATAGAACACATATAAAGCTTCAGCATGGAATTCTAAAGCAACTAAATTTTCTGTTCGATGTACTATCATCCTGTCAATGACATTTTGAAGTCCATATTGATTGTTCAATCAAATATATAGCTAGGGCTTCTGGGTTTTTATTGACCTGGTGGAGTTAGAGTTTAGAGTATTTATTGATAGGACTTTAGATGGAGTTGAAGCAACAAAAGCACTCCACCAGTGCACGACAATAGTTATTAACAAAGCATGCTTTCATGTATCATTTCTCACCCGACTCGCAGTCTAGGGCTCCATGTGGTCAATCACGGTCCGGCTCTGTTAGCGTCACGCAGCCGACCTCTAAAACTCCCCTTAATCCATTTTTCTTTATTTTCTTTATTTCCATCTTCGGAGGGAGACTTCCTTCTTGACCTTGTTGACTTGATTTCTGATTGGTATTTCTGATCTTTGAGCTTGATTTGAAGAGACCACACGAAAGATTGACTGTAGTTAGTTCCGTGTTCTGACAAATAAGTGTAGTTAGTCTTCAGGTTGCCTCATCCTAAAATCCAAATACATCACCAGTCAACTCAATTTTGGTACTACAATTTACATGTGTATTTTGCTGTTGGGGGATTATGTTCAAGGTTTCATTTTTATCCCGGCACTGGATTGAAGTGGCATTTTAATAGTAATTTTAGTGGTGTACAACTGTACCGGCTATTATTATTTGTTGCAATAGGGATTAGTATAGATTGGTACAAAAGCATATCATGTTAGTCCATATTTAATTCAAAAGTAGGACTTCCTTAGTTATATTTGCCGATAGCCTTGCATTTGCTACCAAGGTTCAGTGTGGTGTAGCTCAACTGTGATATGGTTAATGTTTCTCCCATGATTATTCTGGTGTGGATCGGTGAGCCCTTTAGAAATTGACCTCCAACTTTCTTTATAACTATATATAGATTATATTAGTTGTAGCTCGTTGTGAATCTGTTTCCCCCTCACTCTTAGTCTAGAGGCCCTTCTGAAGCTAACTGAGATATTGTTAGTTTACAATCCTTCCGGGGAGACTTTGTGATATGCATAAGAGTGACAATGATATTTTCAAATCCTAAAGAATTGATTGCACTTACATGCATTCTACCTATTACTTGTAGAATGGAAGACTTTTCTTTTTGATGGAATCTGAATCAAAAGAAGCATAAGCATGTAGAGGAACAAGTCGTCCACCTTGCTGGTGCAAATGGACTACAAGATTTTATAAATGCGATGGATTAGATGATATTTGATGATTTGAGCCTTGTACTGGTGGGATTTCCACAACACTACGTATGATCTAAACATTGACTGAAAATATTTATCAGAGTATTTTTTCAAAAAAATAATTTTGCATAATATTACACTTGTCATCCCAGATGATGGTTATTAAGTACAAAACTCTTTTTCATTTTTATTTTTGAGAAAGCACATATGACATTTCCTTTTTTTTATTTACCTACTTGAAAAAAAGTGTAGACGAGCAAACAACCACAGAAATAAAACTAATTAAGCAAAGGTGTAATTCAAAAATGAATTGCATTATCGAACATGCATTGCATGTACACATTTACTAGTTTGAATACTGTAAAACTACAATTACGCCTGAAGTGTCTCTGTAGCGTAATATAGGAAAGCCGCCTTCGCACGCCGTACAGTGAAGGGAGTCAGCAGTCCAGTCCCCCCTGCTGCCGGAAGATATGGCGATCGCGCTCAGATTCGCCGCCACCCCGCCCCGCCTCGCCGCGCCGATACCTCCGACGAGTGCCCCTCGCGCACATGGAGGAGTTGCGCGCGTCGGCGCCCAGGGCGGGACTCGCCGTGGCAGGAGACTGGCAATGGCGGCCGCGGATTCCGCTCGCTGTCAGGCCAAGAGAGAGGGCGACGGCGACGGCGTCCTCGCGGGAGTCGCCGTCCACGGAGGAACCAGAGCGGAAGGGGAAGATCAGCTGAGCGTGGTGATGAAGTTCGGTGGTTCGTCCGTGTCGTCGGCGGCGAGGATGAAGGAGGTGGCGGGGCTCATCCAAGCTTTCCCCGAGGAGCGCCCCGTCGTCGTCCTCTCCGCCATGGGGAAGACCACCAATCTACTCCTCCTCGTACGACTGCTCTCTGGTCATTCTTTAGATTTACAGCCAAAAAAAAGTTGTAAGGCTCACTGTTTCAGTACAAAGAATCTTCAGTCACCGGAGTGTTAGCTAAAGTGAAGTTTGCATCTTTTGTCATAATTCAGCTTAAAATCGTCAAGAATCTGTCGAGATTCAGCCGATGCTATAAACTATAGCTTTGTACATAATTGCAGAATTGCAGTAGGTCAACAATGGCTGTAAACAATACAAAGAGAATGTAACTGAAGACTAAACCTTGCCTTGGGATTCACTATATCATTATAGCTAACATGTTTGAGTCTCTGAGCACATGTGAACTTCTGCTAAAATGCATGGTGTGTTTGCTCTTATTTTTAGGCTGGAGAGAAGGCAGTGGGATGTGGAGTGACCCGCGTTTCCGAAATAGAAGAGTGGAACATGCTCAGAGATCTCCATATCAAGTACGTGTGCTTTTCAGTCAGTTTACTAGTGGAACGCGTTTCATACTTTCGGTTTACAGTGACTGATTTACTGTCAATCCAGGACAGTTGATGAACTTGGACTGCCAAGATCTGTTCTACATGGTAACCCCGCTAACTGACCTCTTGTGGATCTGCTTTCCAGTTTTCTTTTAAATTATAAGCTTACTGTTCCTAGTGAACAAAATTTGCAGCTAAACTAGATGAACTGGAACAGCTCTTGAAAGGTGTTGCCATGATGAAAGAGCTGACACTTCGCAGCACTGATTACCTTGTGTCATTTGGAGAATGCATGTCCACGCGGGTTTTTGCGGCTTATTTAAACCAGATTGGCGTCAAAGCACGTCAGGTACTTCTTGATGTTGTTCTTGATTTTCACTGTGAACCACTATGCTTCACAGTTTATGACTTATAACAAGTTAGCAACATAAATGAATACACAGGAGTATAGTTACATCTATAATTTTGTTACAATAGCATATAAGTGTCCCTCCGCCATGGAAGATAGTCTCAAAAGTTTGATATCTTGTCCCTGAATTTCATATCATGAGTCACTCCATGTTCTCAACACATGTGGTGTTAGTAGCATCACACCACTTCTCAGCATCATGCATTTCCATTTAGTTTCCACATTAGGTATGTGCTTCCTTCCCCTAAGGTCTCAGCCTGGCGCAAGGGCCCATGAAGTTAGCTAGTCTCTAAATTCCCAGCAGATTAAGTTTCTGCTGCATTTTGTTTCATTATTCGATATCTTGTTGGTTCTAAATTGTCTTCATTAACGCCTTTGCAGTGTGACGCGTTTGATATTGGTTTCATAACGACAGACGATTTCGGTAATGCTGAGATATTGGAAGCAACTTATCCTGCTGTTGCAAAGAGATTACATGGGGACTGGATTCGGGATCCAGCGATACCTATTGTTACTGGGTTCCTTGGGAAGGTATTCTCACAGATGAATGAGCTTTTCGTTTGTGGAGCAACCTTTTAGTTCATTGCGGTTGCCATCATTTGCAGGGCTGGAAATCAGGTGCCGTTACTACTTTAGGCAGAGGTGGCAGTGACTTGACTGCTACAACCATTGGTAAAGCCTTGGGATTGAGAGAAATTCAGGTCCATGTGAAATCTGAAATAGATAATTAGCAAACCATACTATTGATTTCTGGAAAAAAAAAATACAGCCTAAAATTGACTGTTCCAGTTTGTTATCATGCCAATTTGTTTAGTAGCTGTATCCCTCGTTATTAGAAGTTTTGTCTCAAAGTTTACCTCTGCTTCACGATAGGTGTGGAAGGATGTTGATGGTGTACTTACTTGTGATCCAAATATCTACCCAAATGCAAGGACAGTCCCGTACTTAACATTTGATGAGGCTGCTGAACTTGCTTATTTTGGTGCCCAGGTATGCTGTTTTGTGTATATAAGAAGTTAAGAACAATATGTTCAAGAAGAAGATTATATACTGAACTGAATTTCTTTAGAACACACACACATGTGTGTGCCATTTGTATCAAGAGACAGCGTCCACATGATGCTGGAAAAACTGCACTGCAATGATATCTCAAAATGGAGATAATTCATGTTTCTTCGTTGCAGTTTCGTATCACTCAGAAAGTTAGAAAATGAATTGTGTGGTTTAAATCCTTGTATAAGGAATACATGTTTGATTATCTTTATTTTTCTAGGAGAACATTTGGTGTGCTAGTCAAAGATCAGAAGATCTTATGGGTTTCAGCTCTTGCCTACCCCGACTTGTTTGGGACTAAAGGCTTAGTTGTTGTTATTGTTGAAGTCAAAGATCAGAAGATATATTGTTCTTCAGAAATTAGAGTTTTATTGGAAATATTCGTTATTTAGAATTAAAGGTGTACAGGCGTACTTGCATCTATCCATATGCATTATCTCAGTTTCGGTTACCCTTCCTGGAGTGGTTATCAGGCTATGAGCCTTTCATGCAAGGATTTGCGTATTCTGAAAAAAGTTACTTCTACTGTTAAAAAGTTGTTTTTCTTTGGCTCATAGTCATTCATTGTTGTGCTTCTGCAACAGGTTTTACATCCACAATCGATGCGACCTGCTAGAGAAGGTGATATACCAGTTAGGGTTAAGAATTCATACAATCCTAAAGCTCCAGGCACCCTTATTGCCAAAGGAAGAGATATGGATAAGGTTTGTACGTAGTATATTAATTAGGTATGTTCTCACATCAGAACCGTTTACCTCTCAAGCAGCCATCAACTTTGTCTCCCCGCTACATAGGTCGTGCTTACAAGTATAGTTCTGAAGTCAAATGTCACTATGCTGGATATAGTGAGCACTCGGATGCTTGGTCAATTTGGTTTCCTGGCAAAGGTATGTTAAGCTGCCGAAACATTCAGTTTGGTTCGCGTTTGTTGATTCTGATCATTATCCACTATTTGTATACGCGCTTGAGCAGGTGTTTTCTATATTCGAAGACCTAGGCATATCTGTAGACTGTGTGGCGACTAGTGAGGTCAGCATTTCTGTGTCGCTCGACCCATCGAAGATCTGGAGCAGGGAACTTATTCAACAGGCAAGTTCATCCAGGTTCATGCTAAGTGTCAAGTAACTGTACCTGTGATTGAACTGTGTTCCTAATTCATTTGGAAAACTAGCACCATGGCTCTGTAAAATGAGCTGATGGTTTGTTTCTTGACCATTGTTTCGGAAAATGTAGTATGCTAGCTTTCTAATGGCTTGGTAGCATGAAGTAAGCTTCCTCCCTTACATACACCCTCGATCTCCTCTTCACTGTCCTTTGTAAATTTCGTAGGAACTTGACCATGTGGTGGAAGAGCTGGAGAAAATCGCATTCGTCCATCTTCTGCAGCAAAGAGCGATAGTCTCGCTCATCGGGAATGTGCGAAAATCCTCTCTCATACTAGAGAAGGTACGGTAACCAACTTTACAGAAACATTTCCTGGGGGACGACAGTCGCAAACAAACATCAGACTAACCCATATTCTCATCTTAAGGCCTTCCATGTGCTGAGGAGAATTGGGGTCAATGTCCAGATGATCTCGCAAGGCGCATCAAAGGTAACCAACCAACACCCATTGCATCAAACTACTGCGTTATAAAGAGTACAAGAACATCTATCCACGGTGTCTGTTGAGTTAAAACATTTTCGGCATGGAATTTGCCACCATTGCCAGGTGAACATGTCCCTGATCGTGCACGACAGCGAGGCTAAGCTGTGCGTGGAAGCCCTCCACCAGGCCTTCTTCGAGGGAGAGGGCGATGGCGATGGCGATGGCGATGATCGCCTGATGGCAGAATTCGACGAGGAGAACCTGCGGCTTGAGCTGTGATGAGTATTCAGTAGTAGTAGTGCTGTAGTAGTGTGTGTTTTCAGTCATGACGCCTGGAAAAACCGCTGCTGCAAAAGCAAAACAACGGCTAGGTGTGGACTTGTAGACTGTGATGTATCTCTACACGTGGAGTCGCGGACAATGCGTACGTGCGTGCACACACACATGTGCTGTACATGTGATGAATACTGAATAATCGAGTCAGATGACCGCCTGTGGTCGTCGTCTCGACCGTCTCGTACATGTAGACGTTGCACAACACCTGTACATGTGATTGAATAACCGAAGTCCCATGGCCGGGCCTGTGGTCGTCGTCTCGACCGCCTGCTCGCCCGCCGGCCGGTCGGTCGGTCGCCGGTGACAATGTGTCAACGATAACATGGTCTCCGGAGCTCGTGTAAACATACGGACGAGGTTTGTCAAAAAGGACGCTGCTGGTCTCCGATCTCGGTGCAGAACTGCAGACCACTGTGCATGCTGCCATGATCAGTCTCTCACGAACCTCCCTCCCTCCCTCCGTTACGGCACGGCATGGATGATGGTTGATGGATGCATGCACCACACTGCTAACGGAGACGACCAGCCCACCGAGCACCACGACGCGGCGGCCGGCCATGCCATGGACAGTGCATGCACGCACGCGAAGGCCCATGCCATTGCCATGCTACCGCGACCACACGCGTATACGTGCTACTACAGTACTCGGCATGAGGAAAACGAGGCCATGATGAGTGCCGACCAAGCCGACGGGCCGGCCGGCCGCCACGCCGGCGAACCAAACTGCGGCAGACGGGACGAGAGATCCGAGGCGAGCCGCAGGGCGGGCCCCCTTCCTTCCCCTTGGCGCCAGCGGCCCACGGGCACGCACGCGGCAGGGAGTGAGGGGTAGCGACTAGCGTAGCGAGCGAGTAGTAAAAGCGAGGCTTGTCGCGGCGCGCTTGGCATGGCTCGGATTCGATTCGCGGTGTCAGCCCGCGTCCGGCGCGGCGAGAGGAGTGGGCGTACGAGGGCCGGCCGGCCGGCCGCCCGGGAATCGACCGATCGATCTCCGGTGGCGGGCCCGCCCGCCCCGCCCCGTGCCTGCCTGCCTGCGCCACCCCACGCGCTCGCCTCTGCGCCTGCGACCACCCACGACCGCCACGGCGACCGGCTGCCGTGGAGCCGGGGTCATGTCACGTGCCCGCCCGCGCGCGCCAACAGTGCCGGCCCCGGGGCCCGCCTGTCGGTGCCCGCGCCTGCCGGTCACGCAGGATTCCCCGTCCTCCTTCCCGGCCACGAGACGGACGGGCGGCGTTCGTCACCGCCGTCGTGGTCGGCGTCACGCTCCGCTCGCTCCTCCGGTCGACTCAGTCAAAGCCGGTCGCTGGTTAAGCGTGTAGTCAGTCAGATAAACTTACCGGTCGTGGTAACATGTTTTTTTCGAGTAATAATAACCCTGGTCGTGGCACTTGGGGGGCGCCCGTGGTCAAAGCTTTGCTCACTCGGTCCGCCAGGACCAGTATGCATGTACTCCTACGTGCGCGATCCCCGGCGGGTTGGTTGGTTGCACCCGCCGTGCCGCTCACTCCCTCCCCACTCCCGGTCACTCGTGACCACGCCATCATCCATCTGACCATCTCCATCAGTCAACACCCTCCCTTACTCCCAGCCATGATTACCAGTGGTATATGCTAAACAGTGGATGGAATCACAGAAGAATCCACGCGCTTGATTAAAGAAAAACTTCCCACGAGGGCGGGCCGTTCATCGCAAAAAAAAAAGAGCGCTGATCTCTTGGCCCTTCTGTTGTTGTTTGCATGGTCCATACGATACGAACCTGTGGGCTGTGGCGCGTTGGTATCGACGCCCGTGCCGAGCCTATCGCCACCCCTCCGGCCGCCGGCGCTGGGACGAAACGAACGGGACTTGCTTGCACACAAGAGAGACCTAGCGCACGCCCCCCACGGCCGTTGCGGTTGCTTTACCGGCACGGCAGCTGGCTCCAGCATTGCACTCCCACCCCTCTCTCTCTCTCTCTCTTTTCCCAGCGGCGTGGACCAACAGCACGCGCGCCACAGGTCGCTCGGCCAGCCGAGACAGATACACACACGCAGTAACACAGACAGGCATACAATACAGAGCACGAGGCCAAACCGGACACGTCCACCGTCGACCTCATCTCGGTCTCGCCGGCGGAGATGGCACGGCACCTAGTGGCAAAGAGATTGGCGCTTTCTCCCCGCGGAGAGGGACGGGCGAGCCAAGCTGGTTGGCCCGTGTTTGTTTTCCACGGGAACGGAAACAGGGCCGAGACAAGGGAGGCACGCGACGGTCACCCCCACCCCCACCACCAAGTCCGCGACGCCTGCCTTTCTTTGCCCCCTTCCTACCACTTTCACCTCCCTCGTACCAACCAACCCGGCGCCAACACCGCCACTGCGCCGTTCCTTTCGTGGACCGAA
Source organism: Triticum monococcum (assembly GCA_034509565.1). NCBI lineage: Eukaryota > Viridiplantae > Streptophyta > Magnoliopsida > Poales > Poaceae > Triticum > Triticum monococcum. The sequence goes on along the minus strand of CM067843.1, from coordinate 742,028,727 downwards.
CAGCAGCCCGATGCGTCCACACCAGCGGCCTCCATTTGGCGCCGGCCTGTAGTCTAGTCTCCCACTCGGCCAACGACAGATGAGGCCAGGCAAGGGACCCACCGGAGCCTGCACTCAACCGGACGGGTGGATGGACGGACGGACACGCTTGCCTTCCACTGCTCCGTGGCATGTATCCATCCGACTGATAAATCAATCATGCCGCCCGCAGCGGATCAGTTGTGCGTGCGTGCGGGATTGCATTGCGCATACGGTGCCGGGCGCCCATCATGCGTCCCGGGATCGACACAGACAGCGACGCGCCACCGGACACCACCACCGGGTCTCGTCCCACTCACACTCTATAGCCATTAATAGTACATTAAACAGGATCAGACGTACATATACCATCGTCTTTGCCAGTGTTTCTTACTCCGGAACAGCCACTGCAGGTCGGTCGGTTAAATAATACAGGGTACTTGCTTACTTACTCACTAACACTAGCTAGAGCAAGGTAGATAAATATTTACATCAGGGTGGTTGGGGGGAAAGAGGAGGGAGGGCTAAGGATCAAGCATGCATTCAAGCAGGGGGGCAACGATAATCATAAATCTTGGCCCTAAAAATCTTAACTGCCAAGAGCAAGCAAGCAAACCAGCGGATAAACAATCGCGCAGCGCAGCAAAGTCTCTCTCTCTCTACATTACCTAGCAAGTAAATAGCTAAATCCAAAGGGTTGGGTTGGGTTGTCGTTGCTGCATCACAAGGGGGAGGGGGCGATCACCAAAAGACATCAGGAGTTACTTCATTGGCTGGCTGGCTGGCTGGCTGGGACCCGAGCGAGGGCAGGACAAAGCTCCCCGTGCGATACCTCACCTCATGCCTCAAATCGGCTTAACGCAACCTGCACAAGCACCAAGGCCAACAACGACCCAAAGGTTAGTCGCTTTCGGTGATGCGAATCATATCATGGCGCAAACAATAATATCCTGTGACCATGCTTGCACGATCAGGAATCCACCGAGGGAGTTAAGGTCAAGGAGAACTTGACGCACTGGAACGACATCGGCTTAACCAATAGAAAGGATTCGGGAGGCACACATACCTAGTTGGCTAGTTATCTAAATGGCTTGACGTGGCGGGATGGGCCTTCTCGTTTGCGCCATCGGCATCCGCGGAACCTTCCTCCTTTCTCGGGGTAGATGACTTCGAGTTCATCTTCTGGACCTCCTCCTTGGTGTAGATGAAGATCTTGCGCACTATGTTGCAGAACTCCCTGCTCGCAACACAATGCAGTAAGTAACGGGAGGCGGATTTCTGTGGCATACGTATATCAAAGCAAGCACCAGGATAGATAGAGGGCTTACTCCCATGGATCATCTCCCACCAGCATCATGTCACCCTCCGGATCAGTATACACAATCTGCCAATCCTTGTTTGAAGACATCAGTTCACCATCAAATTCAAACATCCTGTCTAGCTCAGCTGTGAGTTCGTCGTAGTCGCCAAACTTTGACAGATCCACTGATCTACCAAGTGCAACACCTTGCTTATGAACCTGCAAATCCATGGGGAGTATCATATAAGTTAGTGGTCAGACCAAACAAATAACAGAAGAATACATGATTAAGCAGACAGGATAGTGCAATTGAGTTCAGCAACCACATATACAGTATTTAAGAATGTGGGCAGACATAGTATCCTGCTGTATCTTGCTCATAACAACATAAACTAACAAAGAGATTCACACAGAGGCAACAGATTTATGACAAAGTGCTCAAGGCTTGCTCAACTCAGGTTGTAAAATTGCAAGTATATTGACCAGCATATGGCATGAACATGAAGAAAGCACAACAATACCTTTGTGCAACTCCTTGTGGAAGCACCATGGGACTTGCTTTGGACGTCTTTCGAACTGTGAGGAGCTTGCTGAATGCTTTTCTCATTCTCAGTAGTCCCAGCAGTGCTTACGGACAGCTCAGGAATACAATCAGCGTGTGCATGCTGCAATTGAGTTAATGATGCGGATGCTTGGGTTTGTAGCACAGGCTCGTGGATTGCAGCCATTGTGGAGCTCAAATGGTTAGAAGGGGCGCTGGTAGTATCAACCTTAAACCCAAAAATCTTGAAACCACTGCCTTCTCTTGTTTTCTCCAAGTCAACAGGAGCTATTGATGCATGAGGCCGGATCACTCGGGGTTGTTCAACCGGGGAGAACTGCTGCTGCTGCCTTAACCAATTTGATGGGTGCTCTTCAAATCTGAAACCTTGTGACTGATCTCTTGGATTACCGTATACGGTGCTTTGGCTATTCCAGAAATGAAACTCATTGGCCTCTGTCTGCATCTTTGTGTACGGGTCTGAGAAGTGACGAGCAGAACTGTGATCCTGGAACTGGTTCTTGAATGAGCCATGACGGTTAGGAGCCTCATCAAAGGTCTGCATGAAGAAGCCTTGGGAATCACCAAAAGATTGAGCACCAGAACTAGCATCACATCTTCCCAGCTGCATCCAATTATCCATAGAGGGCCTCTGCTGAAACGCGGATGCATGGTTTTTTCCGATGTTGGGGGATGGAGACCACATCATAGGCTTCTGAACGGTAGCATCAGATTCATTACTGGCAGTCAGGTTGTTGGTCCTCAAGGTCATGTGCTCTTGACCTTGCAAGACCATGTTATTTTGATTTCTTTGTTGTGCTTGAGCAGAATCCATATCAATCTTAGCTGCAACTGCAAATGGCAGCGACATTTCAAGAGCGTCACATTTGGAACCTATTTCATCAATCTTCTAGTAAGAGTAATGAGCTTATATCGTTACCTTCTTTTGTAAGAACAGATGATTCAGGAGAAACTGGAGGAACATTTGGTCTAGGTCTTTTGACCCGAGAAAGAGGAAGTGGGTTAACAGGAGGTGATGAAGCTGGCTCTATTTTCCAAGGAGAGACTCTATCCGGCCGCGGAATAGTTGACGGCTCATCCCAACGCACCTAAGTTTCAGAAGCAAATCTCCATGAACATGACATTCTTCAAGTTGTAACAAAATAAAAATTGCGATCAAACAGTTACCTTAAGAGATCTCCAGTTCGATTCAGGCCACAATTGGTCAAGATTTTCACTGCCAACTATAGTACCAGTAAACCTACATGACAAAGGAAACAACAGATTAGGAATGATCTACTGGGTGCTGTTGGGGGATCATGCACACAAAACTACACTTGTAGGGAAAGCAAATACAACAGTCACCTCTGCTCTGGCGCCTCTTCACCTTCAAACCTCATCCTGAATCTCATCCCGATTGAATAATTGTTTTTCACAGACTCCATATATTGATCATATGGTATAATGAACTCTGAAGGGCTCGTTCTAGAATCAACCAAAGATTGGACACAAGTTTAAGTACTCAGAATGAGCCAATGGGAACGAATTACATATAGATAAGTGTGATTCCCATAGACATGTTCATATACCTAGGTTTGTAGTAGACAGTGAACATGCTTTTCGTGTTGATGGCATGCCATGCAGTTGCAAGGACTCCAAGGTGCATGCTATGACTAGATATGACTGAAGAAGGCACGTTGGACAGCTGTCTCATAGCCCGCCTAACACCAACACGAAGCTCACAACTCTCTCCTCTGCATGGAGCAGAAACACATTTAGCACCGGGTTAAGAATTGTTATGCTGGTGAGTAAGGAAACAGCAACAAACCTGAGGAAAATGAAGGCATCCCCAGCTACAAGCCTTTTGGAACTGACAAACACACTCCAACCGCTCTGAAGGAGATGCCTCCTAGGTTGCCCTGTTGATTTGCACTCGGTTAACACAATTATCATCGATGCCATCGACATCATCAAGTACAATATAAACCCTTGCAATTTATAGACAGATTGGATGTTTTGATGTGTTGGGGTGTCACTGATTGCTAAGCTACAACCAAATGGTCTACTGAATTTATCAGCTTCAGATCACACACACTGGCATGCATGGCGATGTAAAAGAGCCACAGATCAGAGCAAGGCAAGGAACAAAAACTTACCACGGAAGATGTGGCGGAAGCGCCAGTCCATGCCATGCAGATCCTTTGCCACAAGCTCTTGTGTTGGAGGCGACTGGGTCATGTCCTGCCAAATAGATCAGGTCAGCAAATGCCGCAAAACCGAAGGCAACAAGCCCCATACGCATGATCCGGTGTAGAATCGACACATACCAGGGGAGGGAGGCACTCGTCAGCGTGGCGGCGCAGCACGGAGAAACCGCCATGCGTGCTGGTGTCGGATGCCGTCAGGGTCTTGCAGAAGGACCGTACTGCCGGCCTCGGAGGCGTGGCGCCCGTCGTTGAGGTCGACTTGTCCACCGCCATCTCGTTTTGCTGAGAAATTGCAGAGAGCGGAGGGAAATTAGCACCTCAGGCGGAAGAGGAAGAAAATCTCCCAAGTGTGAACCCAGCGAAATTCACGGTAGAGCTTACCTCCGGCTCCGGCATGAGCATGACTTGCGCGTAGACCTCGTCGGTGTCCGCCTCCGCCTGCCAAAACCCCCCAGACAAATCAGCTGACCGAATCGAATTTCCCAGCAAACGAACAAGTAGGAGACAATTTTCCGAAGGCGGAGCGGAATTGAGCATGAGAAACGGGCGAAACGGGGGAGGGGGTAAGCGGGCACCTTGAGCTCGACGTTGATGACCCGGCAGAGCAGCTTGGAGGGCAGATCGTAGAGGCGCATCTGGTTGCCGGCGACCTGGTTCATGGATGCCTCCACCTGGAAAACCAAAAAACGCCGCGAGAGCAAGCAAATTCAGCGCGCGAACCGAAGCAGAAGAGCCTCCCCGCGCCAAACCGCGAGGCGGGGGCAGAATTAAGCGAGGAAGGGAGGGAGGGAGGCGGGCTTGGCCGACCTGCTCGATGTGCCCCTGCGGGAAGTAGAAGACGAGGTCCCCGACGCGCGGGACCGTGACGAGCGGGCCGGCGCAGGCGTGCCAGAGCTCGTCGTAGAGCGGATCCCCTGCTCGGAAAACCAGCGCCAAAACGTCAGTAGCCAACGAGGAGGCAGAGGAGGAGGATTGCGGCCCTGCTGGCCAGATCCGGAAGGTGGCGTACCTGCGGAGGGGGCCTGCGGCGGCGCCATGGCGGCGGGCGGCATCTGCTGCTGCTGCTGGCCGGCGGCGTGGCGGGGGGAACCCTAGCGGCTGCGCGAGGCGGGGGGAGGGGGCGAGGGTGGGGTGGGAAATGGAGGAAAGGGGAAGCGAGAGGAGTAGTAGCTGCAGTGGTAGAAAGAGGGGAGGGGAGGGAGGGGAGGGGATGGGAAGGAAATGTTTTGTGGGGAGGACGGGCGAGGGGGGGGGGGGGGAGGGAGGGGATATGGGGTAGGCGGATTTGGTGGTGGTCTCTTTGTAGGGGGTAGAGAGAGAAACACACTCACCCACGCACAAACACAAAGCGGAGGAGAGAGAGAGACGGACAGACGGGCGCCCGAGCCGGGTACACGGGCCGCGAGCCGACCCGTCAAGCCGAGCCGAGCCGAGCCGACTGTGACTGTGGTGGTGCTGGCGGTGCTGGACCGGTGGCGGTGACCGGACCGCGTGGACGGGGGGTCGGGTCGGGGTCCGGCGGGCTCGGTGGCGCGCGGTGGGGCCGGGGTCGCGGTCTGCGCTGCGCTGCGTTGCGTGTGCGGGGGCGGCCTGTCTGGTCCGGTCTGACCGGGGTGCAGCGAACGGGGTGGGTGGGCGCAGCACTGCCGCTGCCGCACCTACGGGACAGCTTTTTACGACCGAGCCCCATTCATTTCCCGCTGGGACGCGCCAGCCAGCCAGTCAGTGCCGCCCGCCCGGCCTCCACACGCGCGCCACGCTCCCTCTCCCCTCCTCTCTCTCAAAATATTTATTTTTGAACCATCGCCATTTTTTCCTAATAAATGAAATGAACGTGCTTCGGTTTCGTAGAGCGAAGTGAGTAAATTCCCGCCAGTTTCATGCAATCGCCGGGCGTTGGCGATCCACTTAATAAAATTAACCACAAGTAAATTGAGAAGGATATAAATTAACAGCACATACTACTACTCCTACTACTTATGTTCTAAATTATTCCTCTTCTTATTTTTGCGGGCTTTGATTTGTCAGGGGTTGGGGGGGGGGGGGGGGGGGTGGTTGTATTCGCGTGTGTACGCGGGTGGTAACAAACTCGCTGTTGGAGCAAAACGATGGATATTTCCTGGTGGGTTGATGTGGACGTGCGAGGTGCTTTGCGTTGCTTCCTTTCGCCCACTTGTTTGCATCGCCCGGTTTTCTGCGCAAACTCATCGATCCTACGGGCGACAAGGCCTTTCTTTCTTGGGCTCGGGCGGTAACGCGATAAGCACACATGACGGCAACACATGCTTTTCCGTTTCCTCTTTTGCGGGTGGTACACATCGCGGTGCTACTGATTTTATTGCGGGGTAACTCGACTCGACCCAAACGAAAATCAGTGTGGAGCGATGTGGATGTCGGGGTGTTAACCTTCTTTTTTTTCGAGAGATGGGGAAATGGACGGTGATGATCAATGAGGCCATCCGCCCCTTCTTCTTCTTTTTCAGACCGAATTTAGGAGAATGATCCACTTAATTAAAGTAAGGCTTTGCGGTGTTTATTTGTTTGTGGCCAATTTTCGTTCTCGTGCCTGAGAAATTAGGAGAATGATCTGAAGTTGTTATGTACTCTCTCCATCCCTCGATAAGTGGCGTGATTTTGAATGATGAATCCTACGGTATGTGTCGTTGTCTTCTAAAACAATTTACGTTTCCAATTATACCCGCCTGCATCCGAGCGGTTTTAATTCGTGGTGTTGTATGCGAGGACACACATTTACTACCGCAAGACGGTAGAGGCGTGATCCCCGCGACCTACAATCTCTCGTAGCCGTTGTCATCCACCCCCACCCCCTTCGCCCAGTTGTTGAGACAAGTGGATGTAACGAGTATATATGAAGATAGAACTACACGGGGACACACGCTTTGTTGCGCCATTTTTCATCGCTCCGAGACATTTTTTGTCTATCAATTTGTTGTTCTCATCTGTACATCTTCTGTGGGGGAAAGCAATTTATGCATGTGACATATGAATGCAATTTCCTTGCTTAATAATGAACTGAAATATTAGCTAATCAAAAAATTATCTGTCTACTTTGAATCTCTTATCTAGTATCAAACTTGTTTTATTTCATCACTGGTGTAGACCATATTTTGCATATTGCCCATTTTTCATCTTATAGGAATTCAGTTCTAATCATACTTAAGTTCATCTATATCCCCAAGAACTAGTACAGCTACTCAAACACGAAAAGAGAAACACATAGAAGGGAGGAATAAGAAATAAGCTGACACCGAGTCGGGGAAGGAGAAGAGCATGGAAATGGCACCGGCCCAAAGGCCGGTGCAAAGCGTCGGTGGAGCCTCCTCTTCAATCCTCTTTTCTTGGCCCTTCTTCTATGCCAGAGATGAACTTGGTGCGGCAGGGGAGATGACGGAGGTTGATAATCAATGATGGTCGGTGGCTAGTGTTGGAGGTGTTCATATAGGTGACCTCCTAAAGCCTCCTCCGTAGATATATCTTCTCTCGTTGATCCAGGGGCTTTAGATGTGACAAATCCTCACCCAGATCATCCCTTGATGGCCAAGAAAATTGTGGGAACAAAGGGGGACGAAATTTATGAAGAATCATGAAGTTTGGAGTTGTTTTCGCAAACAGCTCAACGAGATGAGGTTACTGATTAATGCAGGGTAACTCGACTGAAAGAAAAATTAGTGTGGAGCGATGTGGATGTCTGGGTCTTATCCTTCTTTTTGGGAGAGAGAAAAACGGACGATGGTCAATGAGGCCATGTGCCCCTTCTTCTTTTTTCAGACCGAATTATATTATGCTCTGCGGTGTCTATTTGTTTGTGGCCAATTTTTGTTGCCGGGCCTAAGAAATTAAGAGAATGATCTTGAATCATTGTGCACTCCCTCCATCCCTGGATAATTGGCATAATTCTGAACGACAATATCCTGCAATATGTGTTGATGCCTTTTAAAACAATTTACATTTTCCAATTTTACTTGTGTGCGTCCGAGCGGTTTTAGTTCGTGGCGTTGTATGCGAGGACACATATTTACTATAGCAAGATAGTAGAGGTGATCCCCTCGGCCTACAATCTCTCGTGGCCGTTGTCATCCACCTCCACCCCCGTCGCCCAGTTACTGAGACAAGTGGATGTAACGGGTATATACGAAGATAGAACTACACGGGGACACGCACTTTGTTGCGCCATTTTTCATCGTTGTGAAACATTTATTATCTCTCAATTTGTTGTTCTCATTTGTACATCTACCGTTGGGGAAAGCAATTATGCATGTGACATGAAGGCAACTTTCCTTGCATGATAATGAACTGGAATATCAGCTAATCAAAATAATCTGTCTAATTTGAACCTCTGATCTGGTATCAAACTTGTTTCATTTCATCACTAATGTAGATCATACTCTACATATTGCCCATTTTGCTTCTTATGGGAATTAAGTTCTAATCATACTAGAGTTCATCTATATCCCCAAGAATTAGTACAACTACCCAAACACGAGAAAAATCATAGAAGAGAAGAACAAGATACAATACGAGGTCGAGTTGGGAAGGAGAAAGGTATGGAGATATCAGCGGAGATAGCACCGAACCAAAAACCAGTGCGGAGTATTGGCAGAGCCTCCTCTTCCTTCCTCTTTTCTTGACCCTTCTTCTATGGTGGAGATGGTCACGGTGTAGCAAGGGAGATAGCGGAGATTGATAATCGATGATGGCCAGCGGCTAGGGTTGGAGGTGTTTATATAGGTAACCTCTCAAAGCCTCCTCCATAGATGTATCTTCTCTCCTTTGATCAAAGGGCTCTAGATGATATAAATACTCTCCTAGACCATCCCTTGATGGCCAAGAAAGTTGTGCAAACAAACAGGGACGAAATCCATGAAGAATCATGACATATGGAGCCATTTTCACATCTTCCGACACCTGGTACGAGCAGTGTGGTCGTATGACATGTTGTCTTCTCCTCTTGACTGCATGTGACTAGTTTCGTATTTTGGTCGCCATTTCTTCATATGAGCCCAAATTTAGGCGTCACTGGGCTCATTGGATACCCCCTAGCTAGGAAAGCCTGATACACCACCATGGTTTTGGATCTTCAATTTATGCACATTGAAAAATGAAGAATTATCCAACTCTCCAATAGGCTCGAATTTGGTGCCTAGAAATCCTATGTATTGACCCCCAACCTAGATCCTTTCATCGTGCCAAGTCCACGGTTGCTTGAAAACACCTAAAAACAAAAACAAAGAAAACTAATAAAAATGAACAAAACTAAAATCATGCAATGTTCGCAATGAAAAGAATGCAAACCGGAAAACATGCATAATTGGCATGCAATTCGCCCAATGGAGCATTATATACGAAGTTAATATGCAACAAACGAATTCTTAAAATAGATCTAAAATGGAGCCATCAACCTATTGGAAGTATGCCCTAGAGGAAATAATTTTTGTATTATTATATTTCCATATTCATAATTATGAAGTTTATATTCTATGCTATAACTGTTATGATCCTGGAATATGCGATTTCGTGGAAAACTCATATGCACGTGTGGAATGATAAACGATTCCTAGTCTTGCCTCTGGGGCTAACTCAAGTGTTGTTGGTGATCACGTTTTCCGGATCTTAGGACATCGTTATGTGTAACGGTAGTCCTAAAATAACATTGAGATTATGACGTTAGAAGAACGATCATATTGAATCAACCCAATCATATCTGTTATGAATTAAGTTAATATCATCTGTAATTAATTGTAATAACACGAAGTATCCTAGATACAGATCAACCAACTCTAATGTCACCTAGATACTCCAATGTCACCATGAGTATCCATGAGTTGACTACATGATATGTATCAAACAATCTCAGATTTATAATACTCAATCCAACAGAAAGAACCTCAGAGAATGTCCCAACATTTCTACCGAAGAAACAAGGACGAAAACGTGCACCAACACTACAAAAAAATGCACTTCCGTGATGATACGTGTTTGTCACAGTAGGTCACGTTTTCTGTCATGCATGTATATCCATGACGACTTTATGACAGAATCAAGATAGTCATACATATGGTGTCGTAGAAGTGTTCCATGACATTACCAAAATTATCATCATGGAAGTGTCCACTTCCATGACGATAAATGGCGCGTCATGGAAGTGTTTTCGTTAAGGGTAACCGACACATGACATCCACCATAACGGGTCGTCGTTAAGCTATCGGGTCCGGTTTTGGATCTGATAACCCGTTAATAGCCCGGACCAATGAGGATTTTCCACATCTAAAATTCTCATTGGCCGGAGGAAACACATGTTGGCTCACCGTTGGGACAGATGTCATCGATTCATTGGACAGAAGGCGCCTATGGTACGTCAACACGTGGCACGACCCAACAGAGGCCCATTCCTGTGAAAAGTTTGGCCCGTTGGACTTGGTCAAAAGGTAATGGGCTGGCCCACAGAAAGCATGTTAACGACATGTTCGTATATAGCCCATTTACGACCCGCTAACTCACGACCCGTTACGGCCTATCGAAATTAAGCCCAGTAGCTTCATCTGGGCCGTCCAATATGATTCCAACCCGTTGTAACTTCCGGCCCATGTATGGCCCATGATGTCTTTCGGTCCATACAAGGCCGTTTGTAACTCTTGGCCCATTAACTGCCGGTGGTGAATCTGGCCCGCAATGAACATTGTACCGTTTTATACCCATAAACGACCCATTATTCCATTGGGCCGTTTTCAGCCCATGTTATCTTTCGGCCTTCTCAGGGCCCATTTATTAGTGGGCTCATTTCCAGCATTCGATTACTTACGACCCGTTACTAGCCTTTTATGCTTGTGGGCCAAATTCAGCTCGTGGTTACAATTGGCCCATTTGCGGCCCGTTAATCCGTTGGGTCGTTTTCATAGCGTCATTAAATACGGCCGATTAACGACGGCCCGTTATGGTCGGCCCATGAACGAACGATTCCAAATCTAGCCCATTTACGACCCATAATGTGGTCTGTTATTGGCCCATGTTTGGTCGATCAATCATACGGCCCGTAGAAGGCCCATTGATGCTACGACCCATAGAAGGCCCATTGTTTCTACGGCCCTTAGAAGGCCGATTGTTTCTACGGCCCGTAGGAGGCCCATGGTAACTACAGTAAATATGTAGCACATGGTTATTGTGGCCTAGTTTTAATAAATAGGTTATTGCGGTCACTAGCAAACTGCGAAAAAAGAACTGCACTGACTACAATCAAACAAATAAACAAGACAACAAGGAAATAAATAAGCAAGCAACTTACGCTAGGCTATCACGGCTATTACACATATTACATCCACTGGGCATCAAAGTTTGCCACCAGTGCAAATATAGGGAACAAAGCAGCATATCATATACACTGGTTGTCAAAGTTGGCGACCAGTGCAAATAAACGCCGCAACAAAACAAGTCCAGAACTGAAACCACTTCAGAAGAGCTCAAGACACAATATCCTGGGTACCCATAATGCTGGCAAGATGCTTAGCAAGCTTATTAACTTTCTCTTGTTTGGCGCTTAAATCCTCCAGCACTTGTTGTTGCACCAGAAAGTATGCATCTGAATTCTGCAGGGACTTCCTTAGTCCTTCGGCTTCCTGTCGCATAACATGTGATCAATGTCTTTCAACTAGAAGTTGAGACTCAAGAAGCCGAACTAATTCAGGTAGCGAGTTCGAAGAGCTAGTGCCAGCAGTAGTGGCCAGTAACTCGAACACTACATCAAGACAGGACTTTGGGGTTGTCTTAGTGTCTTCAATATAGTTTTTATCAGCATTCTTGGAGACCAATAGGGATGTCTCACTATCTTGAACATTATCTGCATTACTTCCTTTACCATTGCATAACGGGGTACTCTTCTCCAATATTTTATCCGCATTCTAAAAGAGAAACAAACAAACACATCACAGGTTTACCATGTTGTATATGAAACTCATTTTGGTAAACTAGTTTAGTAGTACGGTGGACAGGGTAACAGCATGAAACAAACATATATCTATGTAGTACGGTCACTATATGGTCTATAACATTCTAGTTTATGTTGCCAAATCAAGATAGAGACAGTTAGAATCATATCTATTTAAGACAAAGCAGCATAGGCAGAATATAAGTGTGGGAAACTACACAACAATAACAACACTTGTAATGTGCATGGAATGAGAACATAATTGTTTATTCAATTGAAACTGAAATCAACATAGAGCAAGTTACAACAGCAAACATGTTAAAAAAACAGGTTTAAAACATATCTGCTGCGCCATTTAAGTTTCAGTTGCATCCTTCAAATTTGAAATTAGTTGGTATGAGTAAATACAATGATGCAAGAGAAAAGTAGTATGAACCATAGCTACGGAACTTGACCTGAGAACAATTCTTCTTCTACTTTAAGCGTTGACTTGGGGTTTGGAGTGGTGGTCCTCGTGCTTTGGGCACTGTAGTTGCCTTACTAACTGCTCATGTTTGGGTGCTCTATGGTGGAGACGGTGTTGTGTCAACTGGAACTGGGTTACTATCTGCTGGGGTTGGGGTTAGAAGGAGTGTAGCTGGTTCTCTATCCAACTGGGTAGGTGTACAATCTGCGTGAGTTTGGGTTATGTGTGGTGGGGCTGGTTCTTGGGCAAGTACAATCGTGGTTCTATCCGCATCGACAAGTAGCACGATCTTTTCTGAAGGCCGTGTTTTTACTCCCACAAATACTGCCATCACCCCCTCTAATTGAAATGGCTGATAAACAAGAAAATTAATTGAATATACAGACATTTGAAGATAGACAGGTGCAATGGATAGTAGGGAAGAAAAATGGCATGAAATAATTCACATTTATGTTGTGTACCCAAACAGAATAGCAGGACATAATTTCACATATATGATGGCTAATTAAACAGGATAGCATGACACAATTTCACATGTATGATGGCTAACTAAACAGGATAGAATCACATACTCCAAAATATGATGACTATGTGAACATGATGACATGATATAACTATACGATGTGTCTATTAAATTGGTTGGCATGCCATAAATCACAAACATGCCATCGATGGAAACATGACGGCATGATATAATTCACGGATAGAATGACATAATTCCAAATATGATGACTATGTAAACAAGATGAGATGATATAACTATATTATGTCTTTAAAAATGGGTTGGCATGCCATAATTCAGATACATGATGTCTATGTAAACATCATGTCATGATATAATTTAAATATATGATTTATATACTAAGCAAGTGAGCAGAGGGCAATCGCATATATGATGTGTCAACTAAGGAGATGGCATTCAATATTGTGTATATGATGTAAAAACTAAGCATTGCAATACACCATATGCATGATATGAGTAATATAACACTGCCAAGTTTGAGCATACACCTCAGGGGGATAATAGGACTGGTCATCTGCCTCTGAATCCTCCTCTAAAGAGCTATCTATAACCAACAAGATATCTGCTTCAGCAAGTAGCATTGTCTGCTTTGAAGACCTTGTTTCCACTCCAGATTTCTCCATCACCAATTCAAATGGCTGATGCATAGGAAGAGCAGTTGAATATACAAACATTATCGACAAATGCAATGAGAAATACAAAAAAAGGATGACATGATATAATTCACATATATGACGCTTGGCTAAACACCATGTGCATTGCATAATTCACATATATAATGCCTTGCAACAAGATAGCATTGCATAATTCACATATATAATGTCTTGCAACAAGATGGCATTGCATAATTCACATATATGATAATTAGACACTAAACAGGTGGCATTCACACAAAGCATGTCTAAACAAAGCAAATGACATAGCAATGCAAGATACCATACGCACGATATGAGCAACATAACCCTGCCAAGTTAGAGCATGCACCTCGGATGGGGGGGGGATAACAACTGGTCATCTGTCCCTGAATCATCCTCTTAGGAGCTATCCATAACCAGCAAGACATGCGCTTCGTCAGATAGCATTGTCTGCTCTGAAGGCCTTATTTCCAGTCCAGATTTTTCCATGACCGTGCTGAATGACTGATGCACAAGAAGAGTAATTGAATGTACTAAAATTGTTGACAAATTTAATACGTAATAAAAAATGATGGCATGATATAATTCACATATAAGATGACTGGCTAACCAGGGTCGCATTGCAAAATTCACATATATGATGCCTGGCTAAACAAGATGGCATTGCATGATTCACATATGCAATAAAGAAACTAAATAGATGGCATTCACACAAAGCATGTCTAAACTAAGCAGATGATATATTTGATGTATAAAGTAAGTAATGCAAGGCACCATATGCATGATATTACCAACATCAGCATGCCAAGTTAGAGCGAAGATCTCATGGGGTAAATAGGAGTGGTCTTCTCCTTCTGAATCCCCCTCAGAACAGTTATCTTCCTCTTGATTACAATCCGAAATGGGTGGAGGGGGGCTGCCTTTGCGCCCACCATGAAGCAACGTCTGCATGAAATTTTATTGACACGCAAGGCTCGTCTCTTTTGCTCTACATGTTCAGTTCCATTGTGTACAATAACTGACATGCATAGGAATAAAACATAGTGGGATTTTGTAAGGAGGGCACGCACAAATCCAGAGTGATGGTAGCAAACTGTGGACAGACCCAAAACCAATGATAGTAGGCAGACAATAGCTTTAGTTAAAAAATATAGATAATGGCTCCTTTAATGTTTATTTACACTCTACATGAAACTCATAGTAGACACCTGAGATTAGCCAGATAGTAGACAGATAGTACTGATTGTTGCCCCAATATGTACCCCACAACCATTTAAAAACTCAAGTTTCAACATTAGTTTGGACCTGACTCGGAGTCTAATAGGTGAACACGATGATAAAGTAGCATGTCATCATATTAAGCGATGCATAACGTAAGCAGACACGGAAGAGTGCGACCTCTCTTGCGGACCCGTGTAGTCATCAGGTCATCTGCTCAGTTGATGATGGTAATGCAGTTGTCGTGGCTGCCGACGGCGGGGAAGAAGATCTAAGGTGGCGAAAGACAGTCTGGAGAGCGGATCCCTGCTGTGGTGAACCCTTCCGTCGTTGGAGCAGCTGATGTGGGTTTGGAACACAATGCAGCAGGAGCGGGACAAACCACACAAGGTTTTCTTTGACACATATCTGTAACAGAAGTAATTGTGTAAGGGCTTGTTTGAATTTGAGGATTCTAACAATGCAGGGATGGGAAATACAAAGGAATAGCATAGGAATGCACATGCAAAACATAGAATTTAAAAACATAGGATTTCTGCCAATCTGGGTGTTTGGTTCACAAGAAATGGAAGATCATAGGATGCAAAGAAGCATGGTGAGATTAAGTCAAACCATGAGAAAATGTACGGTTATAATGCTATTATGCTACTATCTCTTAGTCTTGTGCTTCATGAATAGGAATATTAAAAGGAGGACAAGTGGGTATTAAAATTCCTATGGTTTTTCTTTCAAGGAGACACTAAAGGAACAAATCCTACAGTTTTCCTTTGCTCCATTCCTTTGAACCAAATGCATGAATAGTAGTACCATTGGAAACTTTCCAATTCCTATGTTTTTCCTTCACTTTCCTTTCAAGCACTGGCGCTTCTAGCATGCAGGCTTGAGCAACGAAAATCCTACACTCAAAAAATGTTTTTGTGCTACTTTTACTACTTTGGATCCAGGCCACTGCCCTACTAGCTCAACTCCCAGGCCCATCGACAAATGCACAACTCAAACGCGTAGAGATAAATAATGATGGCGTTCAAGAAAGTCCAACACGGATAGCTAAGTTGCCTGGTACCTCACTGCTTGTCATATAGTAGGATAAAATAATCATATTTCACGTTACTACGTGTGCTTAGTGGACAATATATATAACATGTAGAGTAAAAAAGAGATGCAACAAGTGTACAACCTCTTTGGCGAAGCCATGTCGATCTCAGCGTGATTGGGTTGGTCGGTGAGGATGCTCCGGCTGACTTGGCTGTCGGAGGAGGGGAAGAAGATCTTAGGCGTCTAGAGATGGAGCCCGGGGTACTGCTCTGCTGTGATGGAGGGTTTCGTTGTTGGGGCAGCTCCGGTGAGTTGTACGACGCCAAGGCTGAAGCAGGACAAGAGAGACAACGTTAACCTGAGTGGAATTCTAATAACATCTCCAATAGATGATGTAAAATACATAACCACAAAGTGCTAGATGTAAAATACACCAGCCACTCATCTCTGAACTTAACTGTTGAAACTGAACTTAACTGTCAAAACTGAATTTTGCTGTCGAAACTGGATTTTAGTGTCGAAACTGAATGCACTAGTAGCAGAAAAGCAGTAGCAGCAGCAGCACCGCCGGGAGCAGCTGGTCGTGTAGCAACATCAGGGTGAGGCTGCATGTCTATGGACTGACTTTTTCATCTTTGGTCAGTCGATTTTCTAGTCATTGGATACGAAATCAAGGGTCTGCAGTTCATCTTCTACCTCCACCCCTGAGCCGCCAGCCACCACCGGCCAAACCGCCGCCCCCGCCGCCCGTGGCCGGCGGTGCGCTGCCCCGCCCGCCCCGAAACGACTCCCCGCTGTCAGTCCGCCGCCGCCCCGGCCATCCCTCTAGCCCCCACCCCGTGCCGAGCTTTTTCTCCAGTGATCCCCACGCCACCACCCCACCACCGCCGGCGACCACCGCCCCACCCTGAACCCTAAGATAGATAGTGGGGTACCTTTTCGGTGAGCCCCCCTCCCTGCTGCGGCTGGTTCTTCCTTAACTCCGAGGAGCCCCCCACCCCTGAAAATCGACTGACCCAAAAGTAGATTCATTCGACTGAAATGTCGCTAAATCAGAGCAGCATTGCAAGCAAGAGAAAGAGAGAGAGAGCAGCAGTGCGAGCACGAGCAGACCAGGCAGGGGACCGAGAGCAAGAGCAGAGCAGCAACGCTAGTGAGAGCTAAACTAGCAGTAGCTCCTACTGATGTGGACGTCACCGCCGAGGGAGCGACGCCATGGAGGAAGTGTCCGGCGACGCTGCCGTGAATGGAGCCGCGCCATGCCGGCTCGGGACCAAGCATCTGCAGCACCGTGAGATCGAATCAAGAAGAAAATGCAGTGATTAGTGTACAACCTTTTTGGTGGCGCTGATTAGGCCACAGCTTCATCCGAGGAAACGGTGATGATGCCGCTCTTCCGGTGGTGCAGGTGAAGACGGCAGTGTGGGAATGGAGGTGACGCGAAAGACGAGGGGAACGTCGGGGCAGCTCCTTGGAGGTGGAGGAAGGGGTGGCTGAACCGGCGGGATGACGAGATCGACGGCGGATCCTCATCCGATATGGTGGATGAGGGACGTCGAGGTGTTGCTGTGGAGGACGTCATCGGGGAAGAGGCTCCGGCCGGGTGGCAGACAGAGGAGGGTGTGGGGCTTCACGGGTTTTCGTGGCCTCGGTGTATGAATGGGTGGGTGGATGGGATGGGAGTGGGGAACCATGGCTTAGGGACACGCTTGTTCGAAATGTGGGGTAAGTTACGAAAGTACCCCCACCGATTTAAGCTGGGTGGTTCTTTCGGTACAGGAGTATCACGGACATTTCGCATGTCGGGATTTCGCAGGAGGTGGGAGTTTTCGCGCGCGTTGGTATTTTGAGATAGCAAGGCGGGGGTTTAGATGGAGGGAGTTTTCGGAGCACAACGAGACAAAGATATATATTAAATATTTTGGGGTAATAAGGCACGGGTTGAAGAGGCGGGAGTTTCACAGCACGATAGACAGATATGCTAGCTTGAAATTTCGGCATAACAAGGCGTGGCTTGAAATTTCGGGATAACAAGCTTAACGTGTACCAAAAAAGACAATTCACATCTCATCACTAGAGAGAGCCATGTCCCGTTTTACTATATTACTAGAAATGCATTCAAATACAACAACAAAATTTAAGAAATCGGGACAACAAACATAACGTGTACAGTACCAAAACAATTTGCACTTCCCTCAACAATAAAAAACAATGTGTGTTGTCTAGCATATGGACTAAATTTGAGCACATTTTCCCCGTTTGAATGGGATTGTACTCGGGTTGGTTATACAACCATCTAAATATTATCTTCACAACACATGACATGAATATAGGAGAAGTAAATTCCTATATAAATACGAACTACATGTACATATGATCTCAAATTCAAATATATGTATCCATTTTATGTTGGATTCAAATCATAGTGCATGTATGCTCTAGCTAGATGTTCGGAATCTAAACCATGTATGATACTACGTACAGTGTGTTTAACACGCACAACACACACACAAACACCATTTAGACTAGTAAGGTACACGTGCATTGCACGCATGAGATTTGGCAACCAAATTATGAATAAATACCACATTATAGCATGTAAGCTTTGAGTCATCACTACAAAAAAAGACACTTCTGTGATGATACGTGTTTGTCACAGTAGGTCACGTTTTCTGTCATGCATGTACATCCATGACGATTTTATGACATAATCTGTCGGATTTCGGGTTCCGGCAAAACCTTGAGGTTCGAACACTGGGGTTGGCACAAAGATCTCTCCCCCTCTCTAGCTCGCACACTCTACGATCTCACGGCCTAGCTCGACGAACCCAAAGAACATGAGACACAAGATTTATACTGGTTTGGGCCACCGTTGTGGTGTAATACCCTACTCCAGTGTAGTGTGGTGGATTGCCTCTTGGGCTGATGATGAACAACTACAAGGGAAGAACAACCTCGCGAGGAGAGGTGTTCTTGTGCTTGGTGAACTTGCGTGGTTAGGGTGGAATGGACCTAGTCCAAGATGAGATGCCTCCATATGGTGGTGGCTAGTCCTATTTATAGAGGCACTGGTCCTCTTCCCAAATATTGAGCGGGAAGGGTTCCCACAACGGCCAAATTCGAAGGGAGACAACTAGTACAAGCTATCCTGACAAAAGTAGTCTTCGCCTGCCAAAGGCTTTGGTGGTGACGTCGTCCCGGGCTCCACGGTGACCTCCGTCCTGCCGTCCTGCCGGTCTTGGTCTTGTTGCACCGATATGGAAACCTTTGCCTGATGCCTCGCCTGCGCTTGCCCCTTTAGCACCAAAGAGGAAACCAGGACACTGCGCGCGCTGGCGCCCGTCTGGCGCCCGCCTGGCTCCAGTCGTCATGGCTTGCGTCACGGAAACCTCGCGAGGTGCCCCTCGCCTTGATCTCTTCGCCTCTTGCGAGCCAGCCTGGTGAGGCCGCCCCTGAGGAGGTCTTGCGTCATTCGCCTCGCGAGGCTTGGCCCCTTGCGAGGGTCTTGAATGTTTGCTGGTGAAGATGGGCCGTGCAGGGCCGCTGGGGGAGCCATGCTGCGGGCCACATGCAGGCAAGTCTGGGGACCCCCGTTCCCAGAACGCCGGCAGTAGCCCGCGGGACCAAGGCGCGCTCGGGCTTGCCTTCGAGGCGAAGCCAAAGGGCAAGCGCGCAGCGCCGCAGGCCCCATCACCCTGCAGCCACGGTTGGCGCGTGGCGACTGATTGGACGTGGGCGTCTCTGCTTCCCCACGCTGCCTCGGCAACTGCCCGACTTGACGGATCCTTGTTGCATGCAGAAAAAGGTCATTATTACCTTAGATCATGGAGGCCAGCGGTTGGCCTCCACTTGGCTATAAATGGGAAGTGGGGGCGGAGCCCTCGTCACCCGTCTCTTCCTTGTTCCTCCCGCTTCTTCTTCTTCATTGCTCCACTACTCGCTGGTGCTGTCATGGCGTCGATACGGAGGTTCTCGGCCGCGGAGAAGGGCAACACTCCCCTCAACGAGCCCGAGCTACTCCCGCCGAAGAAGAGGTGGTCCCATCGTCACGATATGGTCGTGAGGCCGGTAGTGTCGCGGCCGTGGTACGAGAGGCCACCTCCTGGGTACCCGTTTCCCTTGTACGCTCACGCCGAGTGTTCCGGAGGGAGGAGCGATGAGCACCGCCGCCCGCGCCAGGGCTGTGGCCGCCGTGCCGCAGAGACGCACGCCATCGCCCCAGGGGTCCATGCCGCGGACTCCATGCGCGAGTTCATGCTGTGGGTAGTGATGCTTCTGAGCACTTGGATTCGCCTCCTGCAGTTCTTCACCGCCGAGATGCCGCCGAGGGGCCCTCTCGAGCTTTGGCTGCAGCACGCTGACTGCGACGCCCCGGCGACTAGAGCGGAGGTTGAAGATGTCGCCTCCGGGAGGATCTTCATGACCCGAGGCTGGGGTGAGGTCGCCCGAGTCTGCCGCGCGTACGGCGCCCTCGCCATCCACTTCGAGTATGATGGTGATACGTCTCCAACGTATCTATAATTTTTGATTGCTCCATGCTATATTATCTACAATTTTGGACATTATTGGGCTTTATTATCCACTTTTATATTATTTTTGGGACTAACCTATTAACCCTAGGCCCAGCCCAGAATTGTTGTTTTTGCCTATTTTAGGGTTTTGAAGAAAAGGAATATCAAACGGAGTCCAAACGGAATGAAACCTTCGGGGACGTGATTTTCTCACCGAACATGATCCATGAGACTTGGACCCTACGTCAAGAAATAAAGGAGGAGGAAACGATGTAGGGGGCGCGGCTACCCCCCCAGGCGCGCCCTCCACCCTCGTGGGCCCCCTGTTGCTCCACCGACGTACTCCTTCCTCCTATATATACATACGTACCCCCAAACGATCAGATACGGAGCCAAAACCCTAATTCCACCGCCGTAACTTTCTGTATCCACGAGATCCCATCTTGGGGCCTGTTCCGGAGCTCCGCCGGAGGGGGCATCTATCATGGAGGGATTCTACATCAACACCATAGCCTCTCCGATGAAGTGTGAGTAGTTTACCTCAGACCTTCGGGTCCATAGTTATTAGCTAGATGGCTTCTTCTCTCCTTTTGGATCTCAATACAATGTCCCCCCTCTCTTGTGGAGATCTATTCAATGTAATCTTCTTTTTGCGGTGTGTTTATTGAGACCGATGAATTGTGGGTTTATGATCAAGATTATCTATGAACAATATTTGAATCTTCTCTGAATTCTTTTATGTATGATTGGTTATCTTTGCAAGTCTCTTTGAATTATCAGTTTGGTTTGGCCTACTAGATTGATCTTTCTTGCAATGGGAGAAGTGCTTAGCTTTGGGTTCAATCTTGCGGTGTCCTTTCCCAGTGACAGTAGGGGCAGCAAGGCACGTATTGTATTGTTGTCATCGAGGATAACAAGATGGTTTTTTATCATATTGCATGAATTTATCCCTCTACATCATGTCATCTTGCTTAAGGCGTTACTCCATTTTCATGAACTTAATACTCTAGATGCATGCTAGATAGCGGTCGATGAGTGGAGTAATAGTAGTAGATGTAGGCAGGAGTCGGTCTACTTGTCTCAGACGTGATGCATATATATATGAGCATACCTAGATATTCTCATAGCTATGCTCAATTCTGTCAATTGCTCAACAGTAATTCGTTCACCCATCGTAAAATACTTATGCTCTTGAGAGAAGCCACTAGTGAAACCTATGGCCCCCGGGTCTATCTTCATCATATTAATCTTCCAATACTTAGTTATTTCCTTTGCTTTTATTTTACTTTGCATCTTTATCATAAAAATACCAAAAATATTATCTTATCATATCTATCAGATCTCACTCTCGTAAGGGACCGTGAAGGGATTGACAACCCCTTATCGCGTTGGTTGCGAGGAGTTATTTGCTTTGTGCAAGTACGAGGGACTCACGCGTAGCCTCCTACTGGACTGATACCTTGGTTCTCAAAAACTAAGGGAAATACTTACGCTACTTTGCTGCATCATCCTTTCCTTTTCAAGGAAATCCAACGCAGTGCTCAAGAGGTAGCAGATGGCGCCTCCACGCTGTTCTTCAAGGTCTTCAACGAGGAAGGCCACCGCTTGGAATGCTGCCCTGAAGGGGGTCGCCAGGACTGCCGTTGGCCTCGCCTACAGCTCCTCCAGTGACAGCGGTGACTCCTGGTGGTCTAGCGACTCTCCCGAGCTCGCTGAGTCTCCGAAGATGAGCGACGATAGCTACGTGCCCCCAAGCTCTCGCCGAGCCCGGAGCAAGGCCGCCGCGTCCGGCCGCCACCGTCGCTGATCTGGATAGGGATGGCGCTGGCCTCCCGTGGCCCACTTTTGATGATGGCGTCGGCGACGTCCAGCGCGTGTAGATAGAGCTCCTAGGAATTCCCTTCCTTTTGTTCCCTACGAGGAATCGAAACAGACCCCGCGGGGGTGTGTAAAGCGTCTGCAATGTCTTTTGTTGATATTATCCTTATTGTGAAAATTTGCGAGCACATGTCCTGCCGAGGCTCGATCTCCCCTTTCCAATCCCGCGGCAGCTTGGTGCTCTACGCTGATGTCTACTACACAACCTTCTTCTCGTAGACGTTGTTGGGCCTCCAAGTGCATAGGTTTGTAGGACAGTAGAAAATTTCCCTCAAGTGGATTACCTAAGGTTTATCAATCCGTGGGAGGCGTGGGATGAAGATGGTCTCTCTCAAGCAACCCTGCAACCAAATAACAAAGAGTCTCTTGTGTCCCCAACACACCCAATACAATGGTAAATTGTATATGTGCACTAGTTTGGCAAAGAGATGGTGATACAAGTGCAATATGGATAGTAGATAATGGTTTTTGTAACCTGGAAATATAAAAACAGCAAGGTAGCAAGTGGTAAAAGTGAGCACAAACGGTATTGCAATGCTGAGAAACAAGGCCTAGGGTTCATACTTTCACTAGTGCAAGTTCTCTCAACAATAATAACATAATTGGATCATATAACTATCCCTCAACATGCAACAAAGAGTCACTCCAAAGTCACTAATAGCGGAGAACAAACGAAGAGATTATTGTAGGGTACGAAACCACCTCAAAGTTATTCTTTCTGATCAATCCGTTGGGCTATTCCTATAAGTGTCACAAACAGCCCTAGAGTTCATACTAAAATAACACCTTACGATGCAAATCAACCAAAACCCTAATGTCACCTAGATACTCCAATGTCACCTCAAGTATCCGTGGGTATGATTATACGATATGCATCACACAATCTCAGATTCATCTATTCAACCAACACAAAGAATTTCAAAGAGTGCCCCAAAGTTTCTACCGGAGAGTCAAGACGAAAACATGGGCCAACCCCTATGCATAAGTTCACGAGGTCATGGAACTCGCAAGTTTATCACCAAAACATAGATCAAGTGGATCACGTGATATCCCACTATCACCACAGATAAGCACATGCAAGACATACATCAAGTGTTCTCAAATCCTTAAAGACTTAGTCCGATAAGATAACTTCAAAGGGAAAACTCAATTCATCACAAGAGAGTAGAGGGGGAGAAACATCATAAGATACAAATATAATAGCAAAGCTCGCGATACATCAAGATCGTGCCGACTCAAGAACACGAGAGAGAGAGAGAGAGAGAGAGATCAAACACATAGCTACTGGTACATACCATCAGCCCCGAGGGCGAACTACTCCCTCCTCATCATGGAGAGTGCCGGAATGATGGAGATGGACACCAGAGAGGGATGCCCCCCTCCGGCAGGGTGCCGGAACGGGTCTAGATTGGTTTTCGGTGGCTACAGAGGCTTGCGGCGGCGGAACTCCCGATCTAGGTTTCTTTCTGGAAGTTTCTGTATATATAAGAGGTTTTGGTGTCGAGAACAAGTCAGGCGGGGTCTCCGGGCTGTCCACGAGGCAAGGAGGCGCGCCCAGGGGGGTGGGCCCGCCCCCACCCTCGTGGGCAGCCCGTGACTCTTCTGGCCCAACTCTTTTACTCCATGTCCTTCTTCTGGTCCAAAAATAAGCTCCGTCAAGTTTCAGGTCAATTGGACTCCGTTTGGTTTTCTCTTCTGCGATACTCAAAAACAAGGACAAATACAGAAACTGGCACTGGGCTCTAGGTTAATAGGTTAGTCCCAAAAATCATATAAAATAACATATAAATGCATATAAAACATCCTAGATGGATAATATAATAGCATGGAACAATAAAAAATTATAGATACGTTGGAGACGTATCATACGCTGACAGGTCCCAGTCCCCAGGCAGGCTGCAGCCATCGCTGGTATGCCAGGTCGCGATGCCGTGGTTAAGGCCAGGAGGTGAGCGGCCCGAGGTCCAGTAAGAGCTCCTGAGGCGCGATGCTCAAGAGGTCCCCTTTAGCGCGCAAGCAGCTACGTGAGGATGGGAAAGGGAGGAGACATTGCCGTAGTAGGGCAGCGACAAGGCGAGAGTCTTATGCCGTAGCTCTAGGTCGATCCAGGTACAAGACTTATCTTTGGAGTTCCAGAGCCAGTTTCTTGTGCCGCCCCAGACTTGGGCGTCGGCAGGTAGCTAGGTTAGGCCCGTGCGGGCCTCCCCCTCTTCTCCATGCTCTTCCTGGTGCTCTACGTCCTCACGTCCCGGCCCTCGAGCGAGCTCAGTCGCCGCTGGTATGCCAGGTCACGAGGCCGTGATCAAGGCCAGGGGGTGAGGGCTGGAGAGCCAGTAAGAGCTCCTGAGTCGTGATGCTCAGGAGCCCCCCTTTTAACGCGCAAGCGAATTGCATGGGAGAAGAGAGAGAGAGTCCACGGTACCGTCTGCTGTAGTCCTCAGGAAGTTCCTGCAGGTTAGCGCGAGGAGGGGCGTAGATTGCCATGGTGATTGCTGGTCCATCGCTGGCATGTGGGAGGGGACTCCCTACTGCAGAGAGTGCTACCTCTTGAGCATTGCGTTGGTTCTCCCTTGAAGAGGAAAGGGTGATGCAGCAGAGTAGCGTAAGTATTTCCCTCAGTTTTTGAGAACCAAGGTATCAATCCAGTAGGAGGCCATGCATGAGTCCCTCGCACCTACACAAACAAATAAACTCCTCGCAACCAACGCGATAAAAGGGGTTGTCAATCCCTTCATGGTCACCTACGAGAGTGAGATCTGATAGATATGATTAGATAATATTTTTGGTATTTTTATGATAAGGAGAAATAAAGATGCAAGTAAAATAAATGGCAAAGGAAATAACTAAGTATTGGAAGATTAATATGATGGAAAATTGACCCGGGGCCATAGGTTTCACTAGAGGCTTCTCTCGAGAGCATAAGTATTACAGTGGGTGAACAAATTACTGTTGAGAAATTTATAGAATCGAGCATAGTTATGAGAATATCTAGGTATGATCATGTATATAGGCATCACGTCCGAGACAAGTAGACCGACTCCTGCCTGCATCTACTACTATTACTCCACACATCGACCACTATCCAGCATGCATCTAGAGTATTAAGTTCGAGAGAACAGAGTAACGCTTTAAGCAAGATGACATGATGTAGAGGGATAAAATCATGCAATATGATATAAACCCCATCTTGTTATCCTCGATGGCAACAATACAAGATGTGCCTTGCTGCCCCTACTGTCACTAGGAAAGGACACCGCAAGATTGAACCCAAAGCTAAGCACTTCTCCCATTGCAAGAAAGATCAATCTAGTAGGCCAAACCAAACTGATAATTCGAAGAGACTTGCAAAGATAACCAATCATACATAAAAGAATTCAGAAAAGATTCAAATATTGTTCGTAGATAAACTTGATCATAAACCCACAATTCATCGGTCTCAACAAACACACCGCAAAAGAAGATTACATCGAATAGATCTCCACAAGAGAGGGGGAGAACTTTGTATTGAGATCCAAAAAGAGAAGAAACCATCTAGCTAATAACTATGGATCCATAGGTCTGAAGTAAACTACTCACACTTCATCGGAGAGGCTATGGTGTTGATGTAGAAGCCCTCCATGATCGATACCCCCTCCGGCGGAGCTCCGGAAAAGGCCCCAAGATGGGATCTCGTGGATACAGAAAGTTACGGCGGTGGAATTAGGGTTTTGGCTCCGTATCTGGTAGTTTGTGGGTACGTAGGTATATATAGGAGGAGGGAGTACGTCGGTGGAGCAACATGGGCCCCACGAGGGTGGAGGGCATGCCTGGGGGTAGGCGCGCCCCCTACCTCGTGCCTTCCTGGTTGATTGCTTGATGTAGGGTCCAAGTCCTCTGAATCATGTTCTCTCCGAAAATCACGTTCCCGAAGGTTTCATTCCGTTTGGACTCCGTTTGATATTCTTTTTCTGTGAAACTCTGAAATAGGCGAAAAACATCAATTCTGGGCTGGGCCTCCGGTTAATAGGTTAGTCCCAAAAATAATATAAAAGTGTATAATAAAGCCCAATAATGTCCAAAACAGGATATAATATAGCATGGAACAATGAAAAATTATAGATACGTTGGAGACATATCAGAGAGCCCCCCGGGACATGTATAGCCCTGCTCTGACACGTTGCTTGCACGGTAGGGCTAGGCGAGGTGTATCTAGGCACTCATGAGCCAGCGCGGGACTCACGAGGCCCTACTGTCGAATGTGGGGTTCCGGCAAAACCCTCAAGGTTCATACACTGGGGTGCACACGAAGATCTCCCCCTACCGATCCACGTCCTAACTTTGCTAAGATCTCAAGGGCTAACTCGACGAACTCGCAACACAAAGGACACAAGATTTATACTGGTTCAGGCCACCATTGTGGTGTAATACCCTACTCCAGTGTGGTGTGGTGGATTGCCTCTTGGGCTCAGGATGAATAGTACAATGGAAAGAACAGCCTCCTGAGGCGAGGTGTTCTTGTGCTTGGTGGGTGTGAGGATGGGCTAGCTCCAATCCAAGATGAGGTCCGTTTCTATGGTGGTGGCTAGTCCTATTTATAGAGGCCTTGGTCCTCTCCCCAAATATTAAGCGGGAAGGGATCGAACAACGGCCAATTCGAATGGGGACAACTAGTACAGCTTATCCTAACAAAAGCAGTCTTCGCCTGCAAAAGGCTCTGGTGGTGACGCCGCCTTGGGCTCCATGTTGACCTCCATCTGGCCATCCTGCTGTTCTTGGTCTCGTTGCACCGATATGGAAACCTTTGCTTGACGCATCGGTACTCCGCGCCTGCACTTGCTTCCTTAGCACCAAAGAGGAAACAAGGACAATGTGCGCGCTGGCGCCCACCTGGCCTTGGTCATCATGGCTCACGTCATTGGAACCTCGTGAGGTTTGCCTTGCCTTGAACTCCCCGCCCCTCGCGAGCCAGCCTGGTGAGACCGCTCCTGAGGAGGTCTTGTGTCGCCCGCCTCGCGAGACTTGGCCCATCGCGAGGGTCTTGAATGCTTGTTGGTGAATATGGGCCGTACGGCCCCACTCATAGAGCCACGCCGTGGGCCATAGGCAGGCAAGTCTGGGGATCCCCGTTCCCAGAACGCCGACAGTAGCCCCCGGGCGCAAGGCGCGCTCAGGCTTGGCTTCAAGGCGAAGCCAAAAGGGCAAGTGCGGAGTGCTGCAGGCCCTAATAGCCTGCGACCTTGGTCGACGCGTGACGGTTGATTGGACGTGGGCGTCTCCGCTTCCCCACACTGCCTCGGCAACTACCCTACTTGACAAGTCCTTGCTGCATGTAGGAAAAAGATCATTATTACCTTAGATCGTGGAGGCCGGTGGTGTCGCGGCCGTGGTACAAAAGGCCGCCTCCTGGGTATCCGTTGCCCTCGTACTCTCACGCCGATGATTCCGGAGGGAGGAGCGGTGAGCGCCACCGCCCATGCCAGGACCGCGGCCGTCGTGCCGCGGAGGCGCACGCCGTCGCCCAGGGGTCCATGTGACGGACTCCTCGTGCGAGTTCGTGTTGTGGGCGGTGATTCCCCTGAGCACTTGGATTCGCTTCCCTTCCTTCTTTTCTGCGGAAATGCTGCCAAGGGGACCCCTCGAGCTTTGGCTGCAACACGCCGAGTGCGACGCCCCGACGACTGGAGCGGAAATTGAAGCCGTTGCCTCCGGGAGGGTCTTCATGACCCGAGGCATGACCCGAGGCTGGGGCGAGATTGCCCGAGTCTGTCGTGTGGATGGCACCCTCGCGATCCACTTCGAGTACGATAGCGCCTCCATGCTGCTCTTCAAGGTCTTTGATGAGGAAGGCCGCCGTCTGGAGTGCTGCCCTGAAGGAGGCCGTCAAGACGGTGCAGCGACAGGTGCAGGGCCTGCCGCAGGCCTCGCCTGCAGCTCCCACAGCGACAATAGCGACTCCTGGTGGTCCAGCGATTCTCCCAAGCTCGTGGAGTCTCCGGAGAAAAGCGACGACAGCTACGTGCCCCCGAGCTCCCGTCGCGCCCGGAGCAAGGCTGCGGCGTCTGGTTGCCGTCGGCGCTGATCTAGATGAGGTTGGCGCCGGCCTCTGGTGGCCCACTATTGATGATGGCGTCATGCAGATGGGTACGTGTAGTTAGGATTCCCTAAGTTCCTGTCTTTTGTTCCCTGCGAGGAATCAAGAAATGCCCCGAGGGGGTGTGTAAAGGTTTAGTAATGTCTCTTGTCAATACTGTCCTTATTATGAACTTGCGCGAGCGCGGGTCCTGCTTCAGCTCGATCTCCCTTTCTGACCTCGCGACGACTTGGCGCTCTACGCTGACAGGTTCCAGTCCCCAGGCAGGCTGTAGCGGTCGCTGGTATGCCAGGTCGCGTGCTGTGGTCAAGGCTAGGAGGTGAGCGGCCCGAGGTCCAGTAAGAGTTCCTGAGGCGCGATGCTTAGGAGGTCCCCTTTAGCGCTCAAGGAGCCATCGAGAGGTAGGAGAGGGGGGTGACGTTGCTGCAGTAGGGCTGCGGATAGTATGGTTCTTAGTCCTTCGTGGTTTAGTCAACCCGGTCTCGGGACTTATCTTGACGGTCTGGGGTCGATTCCTCATGATGTGCCAGATTTGCGCACAGGCGTCCGACGCATAGCTAGGCCCGGCCCATGTGAGCCTCTCCCCTTCTCCATGCTCTCCTTCGGGCTCTGGGTCCTCAGGTCCCGGCCCTCGAGCGAGCTCAGCCGCCGCTGGTATGCCAGGTCGCGTGCCATGGTCAAGGCCAGGGGGTGAGGGCTGGAGAGCCAGTAGGAGACCCTGAGTCGCGATGCTCAGGAGCCCCCCTTTTAACGCGCAAGCGGATTGCGTGGGAGAAGAGGGAGCTCGCGGTTCCGCCTGCCGTCGTCTTCAGGAGATTCCTGCAAACCAACACAAGGAGAGACACAGTTTGCCATTACGGTTGCCGGTTCACCGCTAGTTGCTTTGTGAGGAGATGAAGGCACTGAGGGCCTGGTGAGCTGACATGCGTAGGGCATGCTGCGAGCCAGAGCTCGACCGCTCAGGCTTGTCGACATTGCAGGGACGGACCCGAGCACAAGCGTCGTGCCAGCGTGAGTAGCCCCCGTGGCGGGTGAGAATCAAGCAGGTGATGGTCATAGATAGATTAAGCATGGAAGGAAAATTAGCTCAGGTAAATGCATGAACGATACGCGCCACTAGGTCCGGCCCGAGCGGCTTGGGGATGATGCAGCCCGAGGGGTGCCCCCAGCAAGGTAAGCTAAAGACATAAAAAGGGATACATGCCACAGTGACGGGCCCACGCAACCTGGGAATGATGCAGCCCTGAGGGTGCTCCCAGCTAAATAAACTTGGAAAATGTCACATGATTCTGTTGATGAAGGAGAGTTGAGGCAGCTGAAGGCACGCGGTGAAGGGGTTGCCCCTCATGGGCCACCGGGCCCTTGAGCCTCAGGAGGCTCTGGGGGTCCAGGCAGTTCCTTGAGGACCGTCACCATCTCTGCCAGGACTGCGTGGTGCCTGGCCTCTTGACCCGCCATGATGCTCCGCAGGTTGCGCTAGAAGGCAGCAGCCACGCTCGGCAGGCCGAACGGCATACGAACGTAGCTGTGAAGTGGACCTTCGCAGCGCCCAACACACGAAGGCCAGAAGCGCTCCTAAGATACGACCCGATTGAGCCCTGGTATGTCGATGCAGACGCACAGCTCACCACCATCGCCTGGGTGGGGAGCAGGGCTAGGTGGGCGGCGGTCTCCGCGTATTGCTCTTGCTTCCTGAAGCTCCTGAGATACCTCGGTGATGAACTCCTGAGCGGCGGGCGCTCCTTGCCCAGTGTCCTCCTGAGGGAGACGTGCCGCGAAACATGCCTCCAAGTGGTGCCCGAGCGCCTCCCTCGGGATGTTGGCAAGGTCTGAGGCCCTCTAGAAGAGAGCCCCCGAGCCCTGCCCGAGGAGGGAGCTGGGTGCGCCTTCCCATGTGATAGAGGGAGGCGCCCCAGGTGCGGGTGCTGATCCTGACGAGGTGCCACTTGTGGCGCTGCCCTCCTGAGGTTTGGCATGGAGTAGCTGCTTCTTCTTCTTGGGGATGACCTCAGGAGGGTACCAAGCTGCATTGTTGCCGGGGTCTTTGATTGATGCTGCTTGGAAGGAGTGCTCGAGGGAGCACACCACATCTCTTTCTTCGCAGGGGACTGTGATGATCCCGCTGCTTCCTGGTATCTTGAGGGCGTTGTAGCCGTGGTGCATCACTGCCATGAACTTGGCCAGGGCCGGATACCCGAGGATGGTATTGTATGGCAGACGGATGTGGGCGACGTCAAAGTCGATGAGCTCGGTGCGGTAGTTGTTGCGCTGTCCGAAGGTGACTGGGAGGCGGACCTGACCGATCGGAGTGGTGGAGCCGTTAGTCACGCCTGAGAAAGGCTTGGTGGGCTAAAACTGATCATATGGCACTTGGAGGTTGTCGAACGTGTCGATGGACATGACGTTGAGCCCTGTGCTTCCATTGATGAGAGTCTTGGTAACTTGCACATTGCTAATGACTGGTGAAAAGAGCATCGGGAGGACGCCGGCAGTAGCCGCGCACTTAAGCTGATCTGCCGAGCTGAACGTGATGGCGCACTGGGACCACCTGAGCGGGCGCGTGGCCTCGACCTTGGGGAGGACTACATTCACTTCGTGAGCAAACTGTTTGAAGATACGCTGTGAGGCTGGGGCTTGAGCTCCGCCCAAGATGCAGGCGATAGCACGCGGCTCCTGAAAGCCCCCAACCCCATCGTCTTGGTGGTGGTCGTCATTCCTTCTTGGTGGTGACGGTAGTGGAGGAAGATTGGCGTTGCCCTGAGGACGATCCTCACGAGGCTGATCCCTCCAGACGCCCTCGCAAGGCCGATCCTGCCAGCGGTCCTCACGAGGCCGGTCACGCCATTCCTGTCGCGGGCCACGGTCATCCCAACGTCCACCACCACGTCCTCCTCCTCGGCTGTAGCCCCGGTCGTTGCACTCGGGGCGTCGACCGAAGCGTCCTTCTCAAATGGCTCTGAGCTCTTGAGTCGTTGGTGTTGTGGCTATGCAGGTTATGGAAGGCCCAGAACGGTCGGCTGCTCTTGGATGACTCAGGCAGGTCCCTGCCGCGCTTTGTGTCCGGCTTCGCCATGAGCACGACTGCTCCCTTGTGCTTCACGTCTTTGGCCTTGGCTTTCTTCTCCTCCGGGTCCGCAGCCGGGAGCTCGAGGAGGAAGAGGCGCCCCTCCTCAGCTCTTGCACACTTGGTCGCCAGGTTGAACAGCTCCAGAGTAGTGCACAACTCCTCGTGGATGGCGAGCTCCTCCTTCATCTTGACGTCGCGGACGCCATCGGAGAACGCAGAGATGATGGCCTCATTTGTCACCTTGGGGATCTTGAGGCGAACGTTGTTGAAGCGCTGGATGTACTTCTGGAGGGTCTCTCCTGGTTGTTGCTTGACACGGCGTAGGTCACCCGCAGCCGGTGGGCGGTCGCGAGTGCCCTGGAAGTTGGCAACGAAACGGTCGCGCATCTTGTTCCAGGAGGAGATCGAGCCTGGAGGCAGATTCAGGAGCCAGGAGTGGGCACCATCCTTGAGAGCCATGGGGAACTAGTTCGCGATAACTTTCTTGTCGCCATTGGCCGCCTCGATGCTCAACTCATAGAGCTGCAGGAACTCCGCTGGGTCGGGGGTGCCGTCGTAGTGAGGAGGCAGATCCGGCTTGAACTTGCCCGACCAAGCGACGCTACGTAGCTCAGGGGAGAAGGCGCGACAGCCTGCCGTGGTCACCGGGACTCTGCGCTGGTGGAGAACATGTCCTTGATGGGGTCCGTGCACCGCCGCCGCAGGCGGCATGTGGTCTTCCTGTGGTGGCGCAGGGAGCGCAGGGGCATTTTCTCGTGGCCGAGGGACTTTTTGGCAGCTTCTTTCTTCTTGTGCGGGCGCCAGATGCGGCAGGTCGCGCCGTGGGGCCGCGTGCCTGGGCACCAAGACTCCGTCTTGGGGCAGAGGTGGTGGAGGCACTCCATGGGCCACGCCGCCTGCGGCTGGCGGAGGGCGAGGCAGCGAGAGGGGCGGTGCAGGGGAGCCCCCTGCGATGCTATCGAGCTCAGCGATGCGGTCGAGCCGGTCCTCGTAGAGGTTGTCGACGGGGCGGTAGCACAGGAACTCACGCGCCATGCACAGAGGGGCATGCGCGTCCACGGGAGCGCGCCGAGCGTGGGATGACGAATCGGCCGGGGTCAGTGATGGAGTGGCGGTGCGACTGCCCCGCCGCACTGAGGGGTGCAGCGAGGATGCTTGCTGCTCGTTCCCCACCGGGCCGGTGGCGGCATTGGCGGCAGGCGACGAAGAACGATGGGGTGGCCTGCCGATGGGAGCCGTCTGAGCGATGCAGGCGGCGAGGGCAGCCCAGCGCTCAGCGCGACCATGGCGAGCGTCTGCCATGGAGACGATGGAGCAGCGGGACGCGGAGCGATGGAAGGTTAGCTTTGGCGCACCCTTACCAGACGTGCCAAATGTCGGATGTGGGGTTCCGGCAAAACCCTCAAGGTTCGAACACTGGGGTGCGTGCGAAGATCTCCCGCTACCGATCCACGTCCTAGCTTTGCTAAGATCTCAAGGGCTAACTCGATGAACTCACAACACAAAGGACACAAAATTTATACTGGTTCGGGCCACCGTTGTGGTGTAATACCCTACTCCAGTGTGGTGTGGTGGATTGCCTCTTGGGCTCAGGATGAACAATACAATGGAAAGAACAACCTCCTGAGGCGAGGTGTTCTTGTGCTTGGTGGGTGTGAGGATGGGCTAGCTCCAATCCAAGATGAGGCCCCTTTCTATGGTGGTGGCTAGTCCTATTTATAGAGGCCCTGGTCCTCTCCCCAAATATTGAGCGGGAAGGGAGCCAACAATGGCCAATTCAAAAGGGGACAACTAATAGAGGTTATCCTGACAAAAGCAGTATTCACCTGCAAAAGGCTCTGGTGGTGACGCCGCCTTGGGTTCCATGGTGACCTCCGTATTGCCGTCCTGCTGGTCTTGGTCTTGTTGCACTTATATGGAAACCTTTGCTTGACGCCTCGGTACTCTCCACCTGCGCTGACTTCCTTAGAACCAAAGTGGAAACAAGGACAGTGTGCGCGCTGGTGCACGCCTGGCCTTTGTCTTCATGGCTCACGTCATTGGAACCTCGCGAGGTTTGCCTTGCTTTGAACTCTCCGCCCCTCAGGAGCCAGCCTAGTGAGACCGCTCCTGAGGAGGTCTTGTGTCATCCGCCTCGCGAGGCTTGGCCCCTCGCGAGGGTCTTGAATGCTTGTTTGTGAAGATGGGCCGTATGGGCCCGCTCGCAGAGCCACGCCGTGGGCCGCAGGCAGGCAAGTCTGGGGACCCTCGTTCCCAGAACGCTGACACCTACCTCAAGGCAGGTTACGCCTAGCCTTGGTTCTTGATGGCTGCAGCGTTCCTGCGAGATGTTTAGACATCGTGCGCCGAATGGATTTCCTGAGCCTATCGCACGAGAAGGCCAAGCACCAACGACCCCAGGAGGTGGCATGAATGGGGCTGGCCCGCCAGATAGAGCTCATCCATTGGATTTATCGACGCTGCAGGGACGGGCCCGAGCACGGACACCGTGCCTAGCCTTCTTATGCGAAGGATCCTGAAGAAAGACAATCGGCGCGCAGCTCCCTTGGTGGGTGACGATCAGGCAAGTGATATCCATGGATAGATTACGCATGAAAAGCAACTAGCTTAGGTAAATGCGAGAACGATACATGCCACTGGGTTGGACCCGAGCGGCATGGGGTCGATGCAGCCCGAGGGGCGCTCCCAGCAGAGTGAACTAAAGATGCAAGCGGATACATGCCGTAGGGATGGGCCCATACGGCCTGGGGATGATGCTGCCCAAGGGGCACTCCCAGCTGAATGAACTTGGAAAAATGTCACCTGGTTTTGTTGCCGAACTAGTGTCGGGGTAGCTGAAGACACGTAGCGAAGAAGTCGCTTCTCATGAGCCGGCGAGACCATGAGCCCCAGGAGCCTCTAGAGGCTCAGGTGGCCTCTGGAGGACCGTCTCCGTCTCCGCTACGACCGCGTGGTGCCTGGCCTCCTGACCTGCTAGGATGCTCCGCAGATTGCGCTGGAAGGCGGCAGCCACGTTCGGCAGGCCGAACACTGGGAGCTAGCCCCCCTACCTGGCGCGCCAAATGTCGGATTTCGGGTTCCGGCAAAACCCTTGAGGTTCAAACACTAGGGTGTGCACAAAGATCTCTCCCCTGTCTTGCTCGCACACTCTACGATCTCACGGCCTAGCTCAACGAACCCAAAGAACATGAGACATAAGATTTATACTGGTTCGGGCCACTGTTGTGGTGTAATACCCTACTCCAGTGTGGTGTGGTGGATTGCCTCTTGGGCCGAGGATGAACAGCTACAAGGGAAGAACAACCTCGCGAGGAGAGGTTTTCTTGTGCTTGGTGAACTTGCGTGGTTAGGGTGGAATGGATCTAGTCCAAGATGAGATGCCTCCCTATGGTGGTGGCTAGTCCTATTTATAGAGGCCCTGGTCCTCTTCCCAAATATTGAGTAGGAAGGGTTCCCACAACGGCCAAATTTGAAGGGAGACAACTAGTACAAGCTATCCTGAGAAAAGTAGTCTTCGCCTGCCAAAGGCTCTGGTGGTGACGCCGTCTCGGGCTCCACGGTGACCCCCGTTCCCAGAACGACAATAGAATCAAGATAGTCACACTTGTGCTGTCATAGAAGTGTTCCATGACATTACCAAAATTATCATCACGGAAGTGTCCACTTCCATGACGATAAATGGCGTGTGATGGAAGTGATTTTGTCAAGGGTGGCCGACACGTGGATTCCACCGTAACGGGTCGTCATTAAGCTATCGGGTCCAGCTTTGGATCCGATAACCCGCTAACAGCCCAGACAAATGAGTATTTTCCACGTGTAAAATTCTCATTGGCCGGAGGAAATACGTGTTGGCTCACCGTTGGGACAGATGTCATCCATTAATTGGACAGGAGGCGCCTATGATACGTCGACACGTGGCACGGCCCAACTGAGGCCCATTCCGGTGAAAAGGCCGGCCCATTTGATTTGGTCAAAAGGTAACGGGCCGACCCACGGAAAGCCTATTAACGGCCTGTTTGTATATAGGCCATTTACGACCCGCTAACTCATGGACCGCAACGCCCTATCGGAATTAAGC
This sequence comes from Triticum monococcum, assembly GCA_034509565.1. NCBI lineage: Eukaryota > Viridiplantae > Streptophyta > Magnoliopsida > Poales > Poaceae > Triticum > Triticum monococcum. The sequence continues at coordinate 741,993,241 of CM067843.1, read as the reverse complement.
CCAGTAGCTTCATCTGGGCCGTCCAATATGATTCCAGCCCATTGTAACTTCGGGCCCATGTATGGCCCATGATGTCTTTTGGCCCATACGAGGCCGTTTGTAACACTTGGCCCATTAACGGCCCGTGGTGAATCTGGCCCGCAATGAACAGTGTACCGCTTTATACCCATCAACGGCCCATTATTCCATTGGGCCGTTTCCAACCCGTGTTATCTTTCGGCCTTCTCAGGGCCCATTTATTCTTGGGCTCATTTCCAGCATTCGGTTACTTATGGACCGTTACTAGCCTTTTCTTATTGTGGGCCAAATTCAGCCCGTGGTTACAATCGGCCCATTTGCGTCTCGTTAATCCGTTGGGCCGTTTTCATAGCGTCATAAAAAACAGCCGATTAACGACGACCCCTTATTGTCGGCCCATGAACGGACGATTCCAAATCTAGCTTGTTTACGACCCATAATGCGGTATGTTATCGGCCCATGTTTGGCCTATCGATCATACAGCCCGTAGAAGGCCCATTGATGCTACGGCCCATAGAAGGCCCATTGTTTCTACAGCCCTTAGAAGGCCCATTGTTTCTACGGCCCATAGGAGGCCCATGTAACTACAGTAAATATGTAGCCCATGGTTATTGTGGCCTAGTTTTCAAAAAATAGGTTATTGCGGCCACTAGCAAACCGCGGACAAAGAAATGCACTGACACAAGCAAACAAATAAACAAGACAACAAGGAAATAAATAAGCAAGCAACGTACGCTAGGCTATCACGGCTATTACACATATTACATCCACTGGGCATCAAAATTCGCCACCAGTGCAAATATAGGGAACAAAGCAGCATATCATATACACTGGTTGTCCAAGTTGACGACCAGTGCAAATAAACGCCGCAGTAAAACAAGTCCAGAACTGAAACCACTTCAGAAGAGCTCAAGAAACAATATCCTGGGTACCCATAATGCTGGCAAGATGCTTAGCAAGCTTATTAACTTTCTCTTGTTTGGTGATTAAATCCTCCAGCGCTTGCTGTTCCACTAGAAAGTATGCATCTAAATTCTGCAGGGACTTCCTCAGTCCTTCAGCTTCCTATCGCAGCACATCTGATTGATGTCTTTCAACTTGAAGTTGAGACTCAAGAAGACAAACTGATTCAGGCAGCGAGTTCGAAGAGCTTGTGCCAACAGTAGTGTCCAGTAACTCGAACACTACAGCAAGACACGACTTTTGGGTTCTGTCACTGTTGTCAAGTTAGTTTTTATCAGCTTTCTTGGAGACCGACAGGGATGTCTCACTATGTTGAACCTTATCTACATTACTTCCTTTACCATTACATAAGAGGGTACTGTTCTCCAATATTTTGTCCGCATTCTAAAAGAGAAACAAGCAGACACATCACAGGTTTACCATGTTGTATATGAAACTCATTTTGGTAAATCAATTCAGTAGTAAAGTGGACAGGATAACAGCATGAAACAAACATATATCTATGTACCATGGTCACTTTATGGCCTATATCATTCTAGTTTTTGTTGCCAAATCAAGATAGAGACACAGTTCAAATAATATTTGTTCAAGACAAAGCAGAATAGACAGAATATAAGTGTGCGAGACTATAGGGCAATAACAACACTTGTAATGTGCATGACATGAGAACATAACTGTTTATTCAACTGAAACTGAAATCAACATAGAGCAAGTTACAACAGCAAACCAGTTAAAGAAACAGGTTTAAAACATACCTGTTGCGCCATTAGAGTTTCAATTCCATCCTTCAAATTTGAAAATAGTTGGTATGAGTAAATACTGTGATGCAAGAGCAAAGGAGTATGAACCATAGCTATGGAACCTGACCTAAGAACAATTCTTCTTCTCCTTTAAGCGTTGAGTTGGGATTTGGAGTGGTGGTCCTCGTGCTTTGGGCACTGCAGTTCCCTTATTAACTGCTCATGTTTGGGTGCTCTATGGTGGAGACAGTGTTGTGTCAACTGGAACTGGGTTACTATCTGCTGGGGTTGGGGTTAGAAGGGGTGTAGCTGGTTCTCTGTCCAACTGGGTAGGGGTACAATCTGCGAGAGTCTGGGTTATGTGTGGTGGGGCTCGTTCTTGGGCAAGTACAACCGTGGTTCTATCTGCATCAACTGGTAGCACTATCTTTTTTGAAGACCGTGTTGTTACTCCCTTAGATACTGCCATCACCCTCTCCAAATCAAATGGTTGATAAACAAGAAAAGTAATTTAATGTACAAACATTGTATGACAGACAGGTGTAATGGATTGTGGGGAATAAAAGAGGGCATCACTACAAAAAAATACACTTCCGTGATGATACATGTTTGTCACAGTAGGTCGCTTTTTTTGTCATGCATGTACATCCATGACAAATTTATGACAGAATCAAGATAGTCATACCTGTGCTGTCGTAGAAGTGTTCCATGACATTACCAAAATTATCATCACGGAAGTGTCCACTTCCATGACCATAAATCGCGCGTCACAGAAGTGCTTTCGTCAAGGGTGACCGACACGTGGCATCCACCGTAACGGAACGCCGTTAAGCTATCGGGTCGGGTTTTGGATCCGATAACCCGTTAACAGCCCCGACCAATGGGAAATTTCCACGTGTAAAATTCTTATTGGCCGGACAAAACACGTGTCAGCTTGTCAGTGGGTTAGATAGGCGCCTATGATACGTCGACACGTGGCATGGCCCAACAGAGACCCATTCCTGTGAAAAGGTCAGTCCGTTTGACTTGGTCAAAAGGTGGCGGGCCGGCCCATGGAAAGCCTGTTAACGGCATGTTCGTATATAGCCCATTTACACCCCGCTAACCCAAGGCCCATTACGCCCTATCCGAATTAGGCCCAGTAGCGTCATCTGGGCCATCCAATATGATTCCAGCCCATTTTCACTTCTGGCCCATGTATGGCCCATGACGTCTTTCGGCCCATATGAGGCCCTATGTAACTCTTGGCCTATTAACGGCCCGTGGTGAAACTGGCCCGTAATGAACAGTGTATCACTTTATACCCATTAATGGCCCGTTATTCCGTTGGGCCGTTTCCAACCCATGTTATCTTTCGGCCTTCTCAGAGCCCATTTATTCTTGGGCTCATTTCCAGCATTCATTTACTTACGACCCGTTACTGTCATTTTCTACTTGTGGGCCAAATTCAGCCCGTGGTTACAGTCGGCCCGTTAATACGTTGGGTCGTTTTCATAGCGTCATCAAATACGACCTATTAACGATGGCCCATTACGGTCGATCCATGAACGGACGATTCCAACTCTAGCCCATTTACGGCCTGTTATTGGCCCATGTTTGGCCAATCGATCATACGGCCCGTATAAGGCCCATTGATGATACAACCCGTAGAAGGCCCATTGTTTCTATGGCCCATAGAAGGCCTACTGTTTCTACGGCCCATAGAAGGCCCACTGTTTCTACGGCCCGTAGGAGGCCCAGTGTCACTACAGTAAATATTAGCCCATGGTTATTGTGGCCTAGTTTTAAAAAATAGGTTATTGCAGCCACTAGTTAACCGCGGAAAAAGAACTGCAATGACTACAAGCAAACAAATAAACAAGACGACAAGGAAATAAATAAGCAAGCAACTAATGCTAGGCTATCACGGCTATTACACATATTACATCCACCGCGCATCAAAGTTCGCCACCAGTGCAAATATAGGGAACAAAGCAGCATATCATATACACTGGCCGTCAAAATTGGCCACTAGTGAAAATAAACGTGGCAACAAAACAAGAGCATAACTGAAACAACTTCAGAAGAGCTCAAGAAACGTTATCCTGGGTATCCATCATGCTGGCAATAAGCTTAGCAAGCTGATTAGCTTTGTCCTGTTTGGCGCTGAAATCCTCCAACACTTGCTGTTGCACCAAAAAGTATGCATCTGAATGCTCCAGGGACTTCCGCAGTCCTTCCGCTTCTTGTCGCAACACAGCTGAATGATGTCTTTCAGCTTGTAGTTGAGGCTCAAGAAACCGAACTGATTCAAACAGTGAGTTTGAATAACTTGTGCAAGCGGTAGTGGCCAGTAACTCCAACACTAAACCAAGACAGGATGTGTCACTATCCTGAACCTTATCTACATTACTTCCTTTACCATTGCTTAATAAGGCACTCTTCCCCAATATTCTGTCAGCATTCTAAAAGAAGAAACAAGCAGACACATAACAAGACATGTACTAGTATATGAAACTCATTTCGGTGAACCAGTTCATTAGTAAGGTGGACAGGATTAAATTACCAAGTCTTCTATTGCCAAGTACTAGTACATAATAAAAGCATGAAACAAACATATATCTATGTCCTATGGTAGCAATGGAATCTTAAATTAGAACAGCTGTTCTTCAGGTTTAGGCACTTGTTCTACATGAACAGAGTACAATAAGACGCAAGAATATAATACTTAAAAATAGAAAATGAGCTCATAGACCTTACCACATTCTTGGTTCGGGATCAGTACAGAACAAGGCGTTCCTAGTCATTGTCTAGTAAATGTGTCTCAGGAGAACGTAGGGGAATTTGATGAGTTTCTTTGCCGGTGAAGTACGTTTTCTTCAGGTAATTCCGATACTGTCACCAAGCATTCTTGAAGATAACAGAGGTATTAGCACAGGTTACCTCATCCCGAGTTTCCAAATCGGTCCTTCTTTATAGAGAAAAATGGGAAAATTTGCTGTATTATAACCATCATGGAGGTAGGATGTATGGGACAAAGCAAAGTAATTTCCATGAATAACATTACTTACACATAACTCCTGGACAAACACCTGCAATTGGCATTTTCCTTCATCTTCAGCATAATATTTCCAAGATGGGAAGATACGCACATACGATTTAACAACATCAAATGCGATAGATGCTAAACTACGACTAGCTGGTTGTGCTTCCTCCAAAGGAATAAGCGTACTAACTGGTGGAGTTGGGGTTCGCCGTGATAGTACTGGCCCTTTGGGCACTGGAGCTGCCTTACTAACTGCTCTTGTTCGGGAGCTCTGTGGTGGAGATGGTGCTGTGTCAACAGGAACTGGGTTACTATCGGCTGGGGTTGAGGTTAGATTGGGTGAAGCTGGTTCTCTGTCCATCGTAGTAGGGGTACAACCTGCGAGAGTTTGGGTTATGTGTGGTAGGGCTAGTTCTTGTGCATGTACAACCGGGGTGCTATCTCCACCAAGAGGTAGCACTGTTTTATTCGAAGACCGTGTTTTTAGTCCGCTAGATACTGGCATCACCCGCTCCAATTCAAATGGCTGATAAATAGGAAACATAGTTGAATGTACAAACATTGTATGAGAGACAGATGTAATAGATAGTGTGGAAAAAAGAGGGCATGAAATAGTTGACATGTATATTGTTTAACTAAAACGGATAGCATGACATAATTTCACATATATGATGTCTATCTAAACTGGATAGCATAGCATGACATAATTCAAAGATATGATGAATAACTAAACATGATCGCATGACATAATTCACCTACATGTTATCTAAGTAATCAGGATCACATCATTTAATTCACATATGTGATTTATATGCTAAATAGAGGGCATTCGATATGATGTCTGAACTAAGAACATGGTGTTGAATATTGTGTATATGATGTCTAAACTATGCAATGCAAGACACCGTATGCATGATATGAGCAGTATAACCGTGCCAAGTTAGAGCATACACCTCAGTGGGGGAATAGGACTGGTCATCTGTCTCTGAATCAATCTCTGAGGAGCTATCGGGACCCAACAAGAGATTTGCTTCGATAGGTAGCACTGTCTACTCTGAAGGCCTTGTTTCCACTCCAGATTTTTCCATCTCCCACCCAAATGGCTGATTCACAGGATGAGTAGTATAATGTACAAACATTGTCGACAAATGGAAATGTAATGAAGAAAAGGATGGGCAAGATATCATTCAAATATATGATGCCTGGTTAAACAGGATTGCATTGCACATTTCACATATATTATGGCTGGCTAAAAGACATGAGACTGCATAATTCCATATATGATATAGAAACTAAACAAGTGGCATTACAAAACATGTCTAAACTAAGCAGATGACATATATGATGTCAAAAGTAGGCACTGCAAGGCAACATATGCATGGTATGACTAACATCATCATGCCAAGGTAGAGCAAACACCTTGGGGGGTAAATAGGAGTGGTCAGCGGCGTCCGAATCCGCCTTAGAACAGATATCTTCCTCTGGATTACAATCTGGAGAGGGGTGGGGAGGGTTTGCCATTGAACCCACCATGGAGCGATGTCTGCATGACATTGTATTGCCGCGCAAAACTCTTCTCTTTTTCTCTACATGTTCAGCATGATTATGTACAATATCTGACATGCATATGAAAAAAATATGGTGAGATTATGTAAGGAGAGCATGCAGAAATTTAGAGTGATGGTAACAACCAGTGGATCGATGTTTTTCCGTTGAACCAAAATAGCCCTAATGGATCGACGTGAATGTATAGTAATAAGTGATGCAACAAGTGTACAACCGCTTTGCCGTAGCCGTGTCGACCTCAGCATCATTGGGTTGGTCGCTAAAGCAGTTGAGGCAGAGGTGGCTGTCGAAGTGTGGAGGAAGATCTGAGGAATCTGTAGACGGCGTCCAGGGCACTGCTCTGTTGTGATGGATCGTTCTGTCGTTGGAGCAGCTCCGGTGAGTTGTAAGACGTCAAGGCTGAAGCAGCACAAGACAGACATCGTCAATCTCAAGTGGGATTCTAATAGCATCTCCAATAGATGATGTAAAATGGATGTAAAATTAACATCACAAAAACCACCTGACTACAACAGATGGGGTAAAAACTGTTGACTCTAAACTTAACTATCGAAACTGAAATTTACTGTGGAATCTGAATGCTACTGTCGAAACTGAACGCAATGGTAGCAGAGAGGCACTTGACATGTAGTTTAGGGAGGGCCTACAGTTCATCTTCAACCTGACCCCCTGATCCGCCAGCCACCACCGGCCGAACCGCCGGCCCCAGCGCCGCCTCGCCGCCCCGAAACAACTCGCCACCGCCGCCCCGGCCAGCCCTCTAGGCCCCCGCCCCCACCCTGAACCCTAAGATAGATAGTAGGGTACCTCTCCGGCGAGCCCCTGTCCCCGCTGCGGGTGGTTCTTCCTTCACTCCGGCGAGCCCCCCCAACCCCTGAAAATCGACTAACCCAAAAGTCGATTCAGTCGACTTAAGTGTGGCTTAATCGAAGCAGAGCAGCAGCACGAGCGAGGGGGGGGGGGGGGAGCAGCAGCAGTAGCTGGGCGAGCGAGCGATCGAGCGAGAGCCGGAGCAGCAGCAACAGATCCGGATGGTATGGACGCTGCCGCCGAAGGGGCCTCACACGGGGGAGAGCCGCCATGGAGATGTCGCCCGCGGCGCCGGCTTCAAGGTAGCCGCTCCATGGGGGTGCGGGATGGAGCACCGTTGGCGCCGGGAGGTCGATTTAAGGAGAAGGTGCGATGCGATGAGTGTACAACCTCTTTGGTGGCGCCGAGTAGGCCTCGGCTTCATCCGAGGAGTCGGTGAGGATGCTGTGGTTCTGGTGGAGCAGGTTAAGGCGGCGCTGTGGGGATGGAGCAGTCACGATAGACGAGGCGATCATCGGAGCAGCTCCTTGGAGGTGGAGGACGGGGCGGCTGAACCGGCGGAACAACGAGATGGACGATGGATCCTCATCCGGGGAGGTGGACGAGGGACGTCGAGCTGTTGCGGTGGACGACGTCGTCGGGGAAGAGGCTCCGGCTGGGCAGTGGTGACATGGTGGACGGAGGAGGGTGGGGTTTCGCGGCTGGAGCGGAGAGGTTATGGCGGCCTGGGATTTCGAATGGTGAAAAGGGGGCGATGGGAGGGGGTGAAGCATGACTTAGGAACGCGCTTGTCCAAAATGTAGGGTGTGTTACAAAAGTACCCCCCACCGATTTGAACTAGCAGCCCTTTCGGCTTAGGGTTAGAAGGGGGATTTCGCGTGTCGGGATTTGGCAGTTGGAGGGAGTTTTCGCGTGCATTGTAATTTCGGGATAGCAAGGCGCGGGTTGTGAAGGCGCCAGTTTTGCGAGCACGATATCTGAATTTTCGGGATATAACAAGTCGTGGGTTGAATTTTAGGGACAAGCCTAACATGTAGTAATATTGTACTTGTACGTACCAAATCAATTCGCACTTCCCTCAACCAAAAAGAAAACGAAAAAAATAAAACTATTCACACCACACAAAGAGAGAGTCTTGCCCCGTTTTACTATACAAATGCTATTCAAAGCTACTCCCTCCTTCCATCTATATAGGGCCTAATGCATTTTTCGATGCTAACTTTGACCAAATATTAGAGCAATGATATATGACATGCAACTTACACAAAGCACACCGTTAAATTCGTCTGTGAAAGGTTCTTTCAATGATATAATTTTCACATTGTGCATGTCATGTACTATTAATCTTGTCAATAGTCAAAGGCGGTCTTAAAAATCTCATTATGCCCTATATAGATGGAAGGAGGGAGTATGAATCCATGTTATGTCCGATTAAATTTTTTCGCTTGCTGTATAATGCATGTAACCTACTCATACCAACATTTTAGTGCATTCCAAATGTCTATACTACCGCGGCAATTCGAACTAAATTTGAATTCGTTTCTCTATTTCAATAAGAATCTACAATCACGATTGTTGCCAACTTTAACCATCATAGTTTCCTTGCTATCCGCCAGATATAAATCAGACGGCCTATAATGCAGGATGGCAGGCACACCATCATCAACAACTCCATTTTTTTATAAGAGTAGAGATAAAATATATTAAATGTAGTATACCATGCTCATAACCACACCATGTGTATCACCGTTATATATATTCAGACATCCGTTGGTTTGAAACACTATGATAAATTCCTCAAATATCCGGATTCACTTTTTATAATGAAGTATATATGATCTCTATTCGTCTTTTACACCCACACAACCCTCTTATCTTTGTAGCTAGCGCTAACTATCTCTTGTGCATGCACACACCCGCATCCCTCTCGCCCTCCCTCAGCATTCTCTAGATCCATCGCGCAAATTCGTCTTTTCACTTTAGGTCGTTCACCCACGGTGTGTAGGCCCCCCAGCTCCTTCTTTACGGCACACATCGATCGATATGCCTCTCTAGCCCGGTGTGCCTAGCACAAACACAAGCTCCCCCTCTTCTCTTGTCACCGTCCATGCCTCACTCCCACCACTCTTTTCATTGTTCTCGTACTCGCACACTCCTCCCCCTCGATATAGTATGCCTCTCGTACCACCTCCTACATGCATCCCTCTTTCTCTATCCTTCTCCTCGTGCCTCATTTGCTTCTAACACACACATGCATGTATACCGATCGATCTCCCAACATATACCTAGATCGACTTTGTCGGATTTCGGGTTCCGGCAGACCCTTAAGGTTCGAACACTGGGGTGCGTGCGGAGATTACGCCTTCTACCTCCCCGCCTTGCATAGATCTAAACTACTAAAAGAATTGCACAAGTGACACAAGATTTATACTGGTTCGGGCCACCGATGTGGTGTAATACCCTACTCAAGTGTGTGGTTGGTGGATTGCCTCCTGGGGCTGATGATGATGAACAATACAAGGAAGAATAGCCTCGCGAGGGTCTGTTCTTGGCTGGGGCGATGAACTGTTAGGAGGAGTTCAGCCACCCTTATCTCTCTCACTCACTCTCTCTGCTTTGCTCTCACTTGTCGACCGTTCCAAACAACTAAAGCTCCTCCACCGAACCAAACCCCCTTGCTATGCGGGTGGCTGGTCCTATTTATAGAGGCCCTGGTCCTCTTCCCAAATATCGAGCGGGAAGGGAGCCAACAATGGCAGGCTAATTTGAAGGGGGACAGCAAGTATCAACTATCCTGACAAAAGCAGTCTTCGCCTGCGCAAAGTTGTGGTGATGACGCCATCTTGGGCTCCACGGTGATCTCCATCTCGTAGTCCTCCTGGTCTTGGTCTCGTTGCACCGAAACGACAACCTTTGCCTGATGCCTCGGTACTCCGCGGCTGCGCTTGCCCCCTTTGCACCAAAGAGGAAAGAAGGACGCTACGCGCGCTGGCACCCGCCTGGCACCCTGAGTCATCATGGTTTGCGTCACGGGCACCTCGTGAGGTACCCCGCCTTGATCTCTCCGCCTCCTTGTGAGCCAACCTGACAAGGCCGTGCCTGAGGAAGCTCCGTGTCATCCGCCTCACGAGGCTTGGCCCCTCGCGAGGGTCTTGAGTCTTGCGTTGATGAAGATGGGCCATGCTGGGCCTCCTTTGAGCCACACTGCAGGCCGCAGGCAGGCAAGTCTGGGGACCCCCGTTCCCAGAACGCCGATAGTAGCCCCCGGGCCCAAGGCGCGCCCGGACTTGGCCACGCCGAGAGGCGAAAGGGCAAGGGCGAAGCGCCATGGGCCCTAACAGCCTGCGGCCATGGGTGCCGCATGGCAGTTGATGGGACGTGGGCGTCTCCACTTCCCCACGACGCCTTGGTGACTACGCGAGTTGGACAAGTCCCTGCATGCAGATCGTGTCATGATTACCTGTGATCGTGGAGGCTGGCGGTTGGTCTTCGCCGGCTATAAGTACGGAACTGTGCGTGCCCTTCCATTCCATCCCTCCTTGCTTCTCCTTCTTCCCGATCCTTGCTTCGTCTTGCTGCGATGGCTCCAATCCACCGGTTCTCTGCAGCGGAGAAGGGAAAGGCTCCTCGAGAGGGGCCAGACCCGCTCCCGCCGAAGAAACGGCCCGCCCTTTGCAACCCGGGCGAGGAGGACCGCCAGGTGGTGGCGAGGCCATGGTGCGAGCAGGCTCCGCCGGGGTTCCCACTTCCCTTGTATGTCCACGCTGAGGGCCCCGAAGGTGTCGATGCCGATCCCCGTGGTCAGCGCCGTCGTCGGCGCCGTCGGGTCATGAAGGCGTGGGTTGTTCCTCCTGGAGTTCACGCCGAGGGCTCCTCCCAAGAGTTCGTGCTCCACGTCGCCATTCCTCTCCAGTCTTGGATCCGTATGCCTCCCTTCTTCACCTCTGTCATCCCTCCGGGGGAGCCCCTGGAGCTCTGGCTGCAGCACGCCGGCTGCAGCACCCTCGCGACCGGGGCAGAGGTCGTGGTCGCTGCCCCGGGCGAGGTCTACATGTCCCGTGGCTGGAGAGAGATCGCCCGGGTTTGCAGGGAAAGGGGCGTCTTCGCAGTCCACTTGGAGTACGATGGCGCTGCGGCGATGTTCTTCAAGGTCTTCGACACGAACGGGCGCCGGCTGGAGTGTTGCCCCGAGAGAGGTGGCCAGGACCTTGCCCTAGTGAGGGCTAGGCCCGTTGACCGCTCCCTTGGTGGAGGCGCCGGAGGGCCTAGTGACTCCGGCGAGATCTTCACGACTCCGGAGACGAGCGACAACAGCTACGAGCCCCCGAGTCGGCGCCGCTCCCGGAGCAGGGCGGGCTCGTCTGGCCGTCGCCGACTCTGATCTAGATGGGGTTGGCGCCGGTGCTTGACGTCCCACTGTTGATGATGGCATCTTTTGCAAGAGCACGTGTAGTTAGCATCCCTTAGGTTCCGTTCCCTGCGAGGGATCAGAATGCGCCCCGGGGGGCTTGTAAGGTGTCTGTAGTCCCGTTTGTTAATACATACCCTTTGCTGCAGAGCTGTGTGAGTTGCTGATTCCGTCTTAGCTCAGTTCTCCCTTTCGAACCTCGCGAGGGCTTGGTGCTCTGCGCCGACAGGTCCCAGTCCCAAGGCGGCGTCAGCTGTCGCTGGTATGCCAGGTCACGACGCCGTGGTCAAGGCCAGGAGGTGAGCGACCCGGGGTCCGGTAAGAGCCCCTGAGTCGCGATGCTCAGGAGGTCCCCTTTGGCGCCCTAGCAGCCGTCGTTCGGCGAGAAAGGAGAGCGGCGTCACTGACATGGAATTGCATTAGGTGCGGGGTAGTGCTGTGATAGCTGGTGCTTTCGGGCGATGACTTATCTCGAGAGTCGGGGATAATTCCTGGTGCGCCGACGGGTCCGTGCGTCGGCAGGAGCGGAATCGCTCGGCAAGGTCCTCGTGAGCCCCTTCTCCCCCGCATTTGCTCCCCTTTCTGCTCTACGTCCTCGGGTCCCGGCCCTCGAGCTAGTCTCAGCCGTCGCTGGTATGCCAGGTTGCGATGTCGTGGTCAAGGCCAGAGGGTGAGGGCTGGAGAGCCAGTAGGAGCCCTGAGTCGCGATGCTCAGGCACCCCCCCTTTAAGGTGCAAGCGGTTCGCACGGGCGAGAGTGAAAAGAACGCCGCGAGGGCCATGCCTGGTGCGACTCCCTTAGGGGATCCTGTAAACTCATCATAGAAGGAAGAAAAGGTTGTCATGACAACTGCCAGTCTGCCGTTAGTTGCTTCCGAGGGGGATGAGGCACTGGAGGCTTGACGAGGTGGCGCTATGCGGGGCTGCCACGGCGAGAGCTCAGCCATTCAGGTTTGTCGGCGTTGCAGGGACGGACCCATGCGGAAGCGTCGTGCCGTTGTGGGAGCAATTCCGTCAGTTGGCGCCAGTTGAGCAGGCAACTAGATCAAACACGTTAGCTATAAAGTAGGGGATTCATTCAAACAGATGCTGGGAAGGTAAACGTCGCTGGGTCAGGCCCGAGCGACTTGGGGATGATGCAGCCCGAGGGGCGCCCCCAACAAAGCAAGCTAACGACATGAAGTAAAGGGATACATACCGTAGGGACGGACCCAAGCGGCTGGGAACGATGCGGCCCTGGGAGGGCGCTCCCAGCTGGACATGAAACTTGTAGGATGTCACCTGAGTGTGTCGAGGGCGAAGGGGTGTCGGTGCAGCAGACTCGGTAGGCTGCGGAAGCCGATCCTCACGAGCCCCCCAGGCCCAGGGGCCTCGGGAGGCTCCGGAGGCACTGGTAGCTCTTCACGAATCATCTCCATCTCCGCCAGGGCTATGGAACGCCTGTCTTCTTGAGCCTCCATGATGCCCCTCATGAGGCGCTGGCGCGCAGCAACCACGCTTGGCAGGCCGTTAGGCATGCGAACGTAGCTGTGGGGCGGACCCCGGCAGCGCCCCACTCGCGAGGGCCAGAGGCGCTCCATCGTAGCGGCTTGGTTCAGCCCTGGTACATCGACGCAGACGCGCAGCCCACCATCCTTGCCTGGATGGGGAGCCGCAGCCGGCAGACGGCGGCAACCTCTCACGATCCGTGATTCCTGTAGTTCTTGAATGGCTTTGTCAACGAACTCCTGCGGGTCCGACCTTCCTTGCCTTGCTCCTTCTTGAGGGAAACATGCTCCGAAGCACGCCTCCACGTGGTGCCCAAGCGCCTCCCTCGTGACCCTGGCTAGGTCGGTGGCCCTCCAGGGGAGAGCCCCCGAGCCCTGCCTGAGGAGGGCGCCGGGCGCGCTTTCCTATGTGATGGAAGGAGGCTCCCCCTGGGCAGGCACGGGCACTGAGGGGCCTGCCTCCCGAGGGGCCAGTCCGGATGATGTCTTCTTCTTCTTGGGGGTGGTCTCGGGAAGCCTCCTGCTTCCGCGATCTGGGTCTTCCAGTGACGCGGCCTGAAAGGCTCGTTCCAGGGAACACACTGCATCCCTCTCTTCATAGGGCACCGTGATGACTCCGCCACTCCCTGGCATCTTGAGGACGTTGTAGCCATGGTGAGTCACGGCCATGAACTTGGCCAGCGCTGGGTATCCGAGGATGGCATTGTACGGCAGGCGGATGTGGGCGACGTCGAAGTCGATGAGCTCGGTGCGGTAGTTGTCGCGTACCCCGAAGGTGACAGGGAGGCGAACCTGCCCAATCGGGACCGTGGAGCCGTCGGTGATTCCGGAGAAGGGCTTGGTTGGCTGAAGCTGGTCGTAGGGCACTTGGAGATTGTTGAACGTTTCCATGGACAGGACGTTGAGTCCTGCCCCACCATCGATGAGGGTCTTGGTGACCAGTACATTGCTGATGACTAGGGAGCAGAGCATCGGGAGGACGCCAGCTGTGGCTGCACACTTGAGTTGATCCGCTGAGCTGAAAGTGATGGCGCATGCCGACCACCTGAGAGGGCGCGTTGCCTCGAGCCTGGGGAGGGCTGCGTTCACCTCGTGGGCAAACTGCTTGAAGATGCGTTGGGAGGCTGGGGCTTGAGCTCCGCCCAGGATGCAGGCGATTGTGCGCGGCTCCTGGAAGCCCCCAGCCCCTTCGTCTTGGTGGCGGTCCTCGTTCCTCCTTGGTTGAGGCGGCAGTGGAGGGAGGCCTGCGTTGCCCTGCGGGCGATCCTCACAAGGCTGATCCCTCCAGTCCCCCTCATGAGGCAGGTCTCGCCAGCGATCCTCGTGAGGCTGATCGCGCCACCCTTGGTGCGGGCCACGGTCTTCCCAGCATCATGCGTTTCTTCCTCCTCCTCGGCCGTAGCCCCGATCGGCGCGGTCGGGACGACGGCCGATCCTTCCTTCTCGCACGGCGCGGAGTTCTTGGCATTCGTTGGTGTTGTGGGTGTGGAGGTCGTGGTACACACAGTACCGGCTGCCCCTGGTGGACTCAGGCAGATCTTTGCCCCGCTTGGTGTCTGGCTCTGCTGCGAGCACGGCAGCCCCCTTGCGCTTCACGTCCTTGGCCTTGGGCTTCTTCTCTTCTGGTTCTGCGGCAGGAAGCTCGAGGAGGGAGAGGCGTCCCTCCTTAGCCCTGGCGCACTTGGTCGCCAAGTTGAACAGCTCCAGGGAGGTGCACAGGTCTTCATGCATCACCAGCTCCTCCTTCATCTTGACGTCGCGCACACCATCGGAGAAGGCCGAGATGATGGCCTCTTTGGACACCTTGGGGATCTTGAGGCGCGCGCTGTTGAAGTGCTGGGTGTACTTCTGTAGGGTCTCTCCGGGTTGTTGCTTGATGCGGCGCATGTCGCTCACGGCAGGCGGCCGGTCGCGAGTACCTTGGAAGTTGGCGATGAAGCGGGTGCGCATCTGGTCCCAGGAAGAGATCGTGCCCGGAGCCAGATTCAGGAGCCAGGTGCAAGCTCCTTCCTTGAGCACCATGGGGAACCAGTTTGCCATGACCTTTTCGTCCCCGCTGGCAGCTTCGATGCCCAGCTTGTAGAGCTGGAGGAACTCCGCAGGGTCATCCGTGCCATCGTAACGAGGAGGCATGTCTGGCTTGAATTTGCCGGGCCACGTGACGCTACGCAGCTCGGTGGTGTAGGCACGGCAGGCCACGACAGGCCTCGGCTGGTGGAGAGCTTGGTCTTGAGAGTCCCCACGCGTTGCAGCTAGGAGCAGCGTGGGGTCTTGGTGTGCCGGAGCTGGAGCAGGGTTGCGGCGTGCCGGAGCAGGGAGCGCCCGGGCAGCCCCTTGCGGGCAAGGGATTTCTTGGCAGCTCCGTTCTTGCTGCGCTGGCGCCTGACGGAGCGGGTTCCGCCCAGGGGCCACGTGCCTTGGAGCCATGGCGTCTTCTTGGAGAGGAGGCGGCTGGTACGCCTCTGGGGCTTCGTTGCCCACGCGGGGCGGGGTGCGGCGCAGCGGAACGGACGGTGCAGAAGAGCCCCCTGCGTATCGGACAAGCTCGGCGACGCAGTCGAGCCACTCCTTGTAGACGTCGTCGACGGGACGGTAGCACAGAAGCTCGTTTGCCGCAAGGAGCGCAGCTCGAGCCTCCAAGGGTGCGCGGAGCGCGCGGGACGAAGAACCAGCGGGTGCGAGCGATGGAGTAGCGGTGTGGCCGTCTTGCCGCACGGATGGATGCTGAGACGATGCTTGCTGCTCGCCCCCCGCCAAGCCGGTGGCGGCGTTGACGGCGGGCGACGGGGAACGACGAGGACGTCCGCCGACGGGCGCCGTCTGGTCGACGCGAGAAGCGATGGCGGCCCGGCGCTCGGCGCGGGCCCGACGAGTGTCGGACATGGATGCGACGGTCGGAGGAGAACGGGGCGGTGGACGAGAATTCCGGCTCACCCCTACCTGGCGCGCCAAATGTCGGATTTCGGGTTCCGGCAGACCCTTAAGGTTCGAACACTGGGGTGTGCGTGGAGATTACGCCTTCTACCTCCCCGCCTCGCAAAGATCTAAACTACTAAAAGAACTGCACAAGGGACACAAGATTTATACTGGTTCGGGCCACCGATGTGGTGTAATACCCTACTCAAGTGTGTGGTTGGTGGATTGCCTCCTGGGGCTGATGATGATGAACAATACAAGGAAGAACAGCCTCGCGAGGGTCTGTTCTTGGCTGGGGCGATGAACTGTTAGGAGGAGTTCAGCCACCCTTCTCTCTCTCACTCACTCTCTCTGCTTTGCTCTCACTTGTCGACCGTTTCGAACAACTAAAGCTCCTACACCGAACCGACCCCCCTTGCTATGCGGGTGGCTGGTCCTATTTATAGAGGCCCTGTTCCTCTTCCCAAATATCGAGCGGGAAGGGAGCCAACAATGGCGGGCTAATTGGAAGGCGGACAGCAAGTATCAACTATCCTGACAAAAGCAGTCTTCGCCTGTGCAAAGCTCTGGTGATGACACCGTCTTGGGCTCCACGGTGACCTCCATCTCGTAGTCCTCCTGGTCTTGGTCTCGTTGCACCGAAACGGCAACCTTTGCCTGATGCCTCGGTACTCCGCGGCTGCGCTTGCCCCCTTTGCACCAAAGAGGAAAGAAAGACGCTGCGCGCGCTGGCACCCGCCTGGCGCCCTGAGTCGTCATGGCTTGCATCACGGGCACCTCGTGAGGTACCCCGCCTTGATCTCTCCGCCTCCTCGCGAGCCAGCCTGACGAGGCCGTGCCTGAGGAAGCTCTGTGTCGTCCGCCTCGTGAGGCTTGGCCCCTCGCGAGAGTCTTGAGTCTTGCATTGATGAAGATGGGCCATGCTGGGCCTCCTTTGAGCCACGCTACAGGCCGCAGGCAGGCAAGTCTGGGGACCCCCATTCCCAGAACGCCGACAGACTTTAACTACCCCCCCATCGATCGACGTACCTCACAAGTTATGTCTCTCCTTTCTCTTACAAAGGGCGATTGATCTTCCTATGTAGTTACGTCTGCTTACCATAGCCACATCGTCCCCCCTCATCATTCGTGCATGCCTCCTGACCCGTCTCTCACACGCACGTGCATAGACAACAAGCAACCATCTCCTCTCTTATTGATATTGCGGGCGTGCCCTCCGTTTGTCTAGCAAGCCTATCCCACCATTTGTTAGAAGCAACTCCACTACCACCCCCTCCAACACTCTAGCTCTGTCTCTCTCCCAACCTTATTCATCTCCTGCACATATGCATGGATGCCGATCGATCTCCCTTAATACATGAGGCAGATCGATCTCCTTAATACATGAGGTAGGCCTCTCTCCTCCTCCACACATATACCAGCCATTGTACCTCTATAGTTAATTGGGCCTCCCTCTTCCCCCACCACACACGAATAGTCGAGCGCTGCAGGTAGGTATCCATGCCATAGAGACAAACTGCACATGTCCCATCTCACGTTCCAGTAGGCCAGCCACTCTATATCTTTGACGTGGGCACACACAAATTCGATGGCACTCTTTATCGATTGCGCGCGCGCACACACACACATCATCCCTCTCTTCGATTCTATGGACACCACAAGCCGATGATACCTCCACTCTCTTCTCGTGGATCGCCTCCTCTCTATATATGTTATATCCAGGACTCTATTTCACACACATTGCATATGTTAAATTTTTTGATTGACCCTCCCACAAAAAAACTCTCAAGAACCCACACACTATATCTCTCTTGGTTTGTATCTCTCTCACACAACCCCACGTAGGTGGTGTACGTATACAAGAAGAGAATAGGTGCACCGTGCATGTACTCACGCTTCGTGCCCAGCCACACCTGCATGGGTGCACGGTGGAGCTCATTTCTCCGCAGAAGCTGAATTTGTTTTTGAAACATCAAGTGGCCAGAGACTCGAAAACTTATTTGCCCATTAGTGACTTGTCAGGGCGGTGGATTTTAGTTTGTATGATAATGCTGCATCCACCTAAAGTAACAAAAGTTCTTACGTAAACTTCCTAGTAATTCCCTCTTTGTAGGTGCAGCATTACTCCTAACATTTGTAATATCAGTTTGAAACTTGTAATATTGCTGTGTCCTATTCCTGCATTTTCAAAATCCTGCAAATCAAACAGGTCCTGAGTTGGTGATGATGTTGTGCCTCCCATCTTTCACCAATAGCCGTCGGATCTAGATCTGACGCATACAAACGAAGCTTCTCCATTTTTGCAAAAAGATGCCCGCACTTGTTCCCTATTTACAAACAACTCCTTGTCTCTCACAATCAGCCTCATCTCCTCCCCACCACATCTAGGAGTAGAAGGCCGTGGAAAAATCTGGCGCGATGGCCGCTGCCGGAGCCGTCCACCCCCAATCTTGGTGTTCCGTGCAATGCACGGGCATCTACGCACGAGAAATTATGTCGAACAGGGCTAGTTGTAAGCAGGCTAGCTCTACAGCCATGATGATAGTGACTGCAGACGGTGAGGCTGACTATGGTATGCCGAACACGTCGCCTATACTCAGGTGTCATCTCCGGCGCAGGGTCTTGTCACTTCACTGTGAGGAGCAGCACGTAATAATTTGACCAACGTATATTCACTGTGAGGAACTGCCTTTGGGTGAATGACACGTGGCCCCAGGGGGTGGCTAGCCCACCTATCATACAGCCAAAGGCAGGTGCTGTAGAGGGCCGAGGAGTAGTACGAAATCCTACGCACCTACGCACGCTAACCTAGGGCTGAGTGATCACTCAAATCGCAAGATCAGTTGACTAGAAGCTACGCTAGACCCATGGAGGCAATGAGAGCGAGCATCAGCCGGCTCTGCCAGATGGTCCACGATGCCGGCCTGCGGCCCGACACCGAGGAACGTCTCCAGGTAGTATTGCTTGAGGCCGCCAGGGCGAGGGGCCGCTTGGACGACAGCTTCGTCTCCTTGTTCAACGAGGTCCTCGTCGGTTTCCTCGACAAGTTCACTGTCGTCAAGAAGCTTGCGGACGACTTTGATGTAAGCCTCCAGCCGACGCACCCAGGCTCTGCGATGCCCGCCACCCTCAACGGCCACTATGGTAACAACCTCTTCGACGCACTGGTGGCCCTGCGATTGCCTGCCGTCGCGCCAGAGAATGTCCACCTCGAAGTCGCGCTCGCCGCACAGCGCCTGGCGCAGCAAGACACCATCGACATAATCACCCACGTCTACGCGCAAATCATCCACAAGTACTACTACATGCAAGAGGAGGACGATAGGACACTGGCCTTCTTGGAGCGCAGGGCAACCTTGGACGGCACTGTTCAGAAGCACGTTGAGCTCGCCGCCAACGCCACTGCTCCTCACACGTCGGTTGGTGACCCGGCACACTAGGGTGTGATGATGTCGTTGAACATTGATGGATCCGTATGTATTTTTATCTTTCCGTCAAATCCATGTAGTAGTATATGATACTACAGTAATTATCTTACGTTTTGCATCAACTTCATAATTTTCGTACATACTCCATGCATGAACGGCGCCAAAACCAAACCTCTCATTACGCTAGGCAAAATCGTTATTTTCTATCTATCGGTCGTGCCATGGAGAAGAACCAAATTTTACAAGTTACGAGTTCAAAAGGAAAAGCCTGCCGTGTTTGCGTCACACCCCCACACGGTTGGTCCGGCATGCCGCTCAAGCGGGAATGCGTGCGGTGCTGCATTTTCACTTACAAGTGGGACCACAGTTGAGCAAACTGACTATCGGCAAACCCCCACCACGCCCACAGCGCGATGGCTGAGAAAACAGGAGGGAGAAGAGATGGCTGTAGCAAGGACTCCAAGAAAATTGGTGTCGGATGAGACTCGTGTGGGTGGAGTGTGCCGTACTCCTAGATGTGAATGCTAGTTATGGCCCATGCCACCCCACTATATCGAGCCTATATCGAGGTACGTAGAACAAATTTCCCATAGTACGTGCTCAGCCCTCCTCTATCTCTCTTCTCAGCCAGCCAGCAGACGCGCGGAGCCCATCGTCTGTTTGCTCACATGCGGCCCCACATGTTAGTGAAAACGCAAGAGGACCCACTGAACCTGCACATCTTTCACCTCGACGTGCTGGTGATGAAAATCAAATCCAATAAAGATCTTTGGTGGCCGTTTTTGGAGTTACTCAAGAGTAGTAAGATTCTATTTATAGTTTAACCCAAGATGCACATCTCGTGGCTTCAACTACCACTCTATTTTCTTTCATGACACGACCTGGATGCTGGATGTCCCGCGTGTCGGCAAAAGGAGGAAGAGCCCGACCAAATCTTTGGTTCTGCTCTCGGATTAGACTAGTTGTGCTAACTTGAAAATTTTATTGTGTACTCCCTCCGTTCCAAAATACTTGACTTCCATTTGTCCAAAAATGGATGTACCTATATACTAAGACATGTCTAGATACATATATATTTTGACAAATAGAAGGCATGTATTGTGCAACGGAGGCAGTAGAATGGATGCAAGTTTTTGTATTGGGAAGAAGGGTACATCCATATATTGATAGAGCGCAATTTAGTAGATGTTCTATCACTTTTAGCTAGCACAGAGGCTAGAGATGAGATTAGTGCACTTGTTGATACTCCTACTAGAATAGAGGCTAGACATGAGACTAGATGCGAGGAAGCAACGTCTACTTCTTTACACTCTAAGAAGAAAGAAGCACGCAAGATCGAGCCTCCGCAGCTCAACAATGAATGCATCGAGAAGGCACTAATCTAACTTACAAGAGTAGTAAAATGTATTCTTGTGGTTCTTGTTTTCTTTGGTCCTGCTTTTCTAGTCAAAATTATCATTGGAGTTCGTGCAAAACAGAGGTGCATTTGGGGTCATGCGTTGGAGTTGGCCTTACAAGTGGGACCGTAGTTAAGGAAACCGACTATCGGCAAACCCCCACCTCGCCCGCCGCGCGATGGCTTAAGTTAGAGAACCGACGAGGTTGAAGAGATTGCTCTAGCATGGACTCCAAGAAATAATATGGTGTCAGATGGATGTCATGGTGGTGGCGTGTGCCGTACTCCTGGACATGAATGCTTGTTCTGGCCCATGCCACCCTACTACTCCTACTACTTACTCCTACTATATAGTTCTAGTATCGAGGATTCGAGGTGCTGGTTACGTACAGCGAACACATTAACATATGGCTACAGTAAAAACACCCGCCCGACGCGCGAAGCATGTGAAGCTAGTACAAATAGTGTACTACTATTGTTGATTGGCCTCATCCGATAACCTGTTGCAATGCACGTACAATTATGTATTCGAAAATATTTTTTTGCCTCGTCGCACCACTCACTCAGAGAAGCGACTCGAAAGCCATTCATAAATTTAGTAAGTTTATCACACGCATATCATTTTATTACATACAACAGGTCATCAACCCACATCGACAACGAGGATACATTATAAATACTAAAGTTTTCGCCACACAACAAATAACAAGCCATGAAATGAATTTCAACTCAACCATTCTGCGGCGTTGGAAACGCTTGCTTTGAACCACAAGTGATTCTCTAGGACGAGCCATCCATTGTCGATCTGGAGACCAACGCAGGACCGATCATCCAGGCTGAAGCGGCCTACTATATCAGTACCAGGGTAGGGAACCACCCAAATGTCCAAGGTATAGACACCGTTGCTTCTCATAAATGTGTCAACAACAGTTGGATCGCCTTTCACCATCATCGAATAGTTTTGTCCAAGGAAGAGCGAGTTTTCTCCAAGACTATCAATTCTGTGCCAGGGAGAAGGAGTTGGCGCTAGCACACTAGTATCCATCCCGAATACCATGCAACGGGTGTTGGAATAGGTCCAGAGAGTGCGACCATGGGAGGCACCTGCTTCCTTAGCAGTAACATCATCAGTGGGCTGTATACACACAAGAAGAGGTGATCCATCGGAATTAGTTGCCAGGCGCCATAGAGTATATGGGCGTCGCTCGTCCTCATGCTCGTGATCATCACCATCGGCATCTCCCCCTTGGTTATAAAATTTTTCAAGTATAGGTGGTGGGATGTTCACAGGACCTTGGAAACACAAGAAGAAGGTTAATTAGTAAAGGGAAACTTGCTAACCCGCATGCATGTGGATGAAACAATTATAATTACGGTGGAAGACAAACGTACCGAAACTACTAGGATGCCATGCAAAAATAGTGCCACGAGTGGTGGCAGCAAACACAAGGCCCTCGTATTGAATTGCATCACAGTACTCATCCGTGTATAGAAACTGATTTTTGAGCAATATCCATCGAGTCGAACCACGAAGGACGGCAACAAGCTTGTCGAAGATAGCAACAACTTGATAGTTGTTGTAATTCCAAGAGCGGTTGGGAACTCAACAAATTGCTATCTTCCCTAGAAGACAGTCACCATGATCGTATTTGAACGTGCGTACATTACCGGTGTGCTCAACCTCTGGGCAGTGTGCTGAGATTTTTGGAAGTGGAACCCGGTGACGAGTGTACACATTCACAAGTTCCCACTCACAGTTGGAACCAATGTAAACAACCTAATCTCCATTTGCGCCTGCCCAAGCCTTGCCCTGAAGCGATGGCACCTTAACGTCATACGTATCATTATCAAGTGGCATCAACTGGCACAGGGCGAGGCCTCCGTCGTGCCGGCGCCAGTCATAAGGGTCATGGCGAAGAAGATAGGGGAGATCAAACCGCTACTTGACTCTTGGGTTCTTTGTAATGATGTTATTAGTTGAGTCGAGAATGGGCTTGAACGAACCTGCCATGCTAGCCGAGGTGATGACATCGCACCGATCAATGAGTTCCTCCACCACGTCATCTTTCAGATCGGGGCAAGAATAACGGGGTCGTTTCCGGCCTGTTTCCTCCAGGGAGAAGACGATCGAACAATGGCAGAAGAAAGGGTGAAGGGCTGAAGGAAAATGGAGGAGGGAGAGGAAGAGCGTCCGACAGCAGTTCCAAATCGAGAGGGAAAGGCGAAGAGTCGGTGGACGGTTGCGAGTTTGCCATGGTTCACGAAGAGGCGCCCCGGCCTACATGTCCGTTCGGAAATACTCCTACTACTCGCCGTCGTCTCACTGATATGTTGGAACGGGACCACATGTCAACGAAACATGGTGTGTAATTTCTCGTGCAAAATGCGATCTGGCCGCGTTGGCCCGAGGTGCCGCATTAGTTATCGACCTTTATTTTTTTAATGGCATGCCGATCAGTTTTGAAGCACGACTAACTGTTAATGTATGTGGAGAGGATGACAGCAGGGACCCGCCAAGGTCATGGCAGTACGCAAGCAAGTGCCTCCTTATTTCGAGCCAATAAAAAAATGGCTCCTCCTAGTGGATTTCTAACATCTGGGTCCCATGCCATTGTCAACGTAGTCAATAAACGAGAGAATTGCACAACGAGCGGCTGACACCAGGGACCCAGCAGCTCGCCCAGTTATTTTTGTTTTGGGTTAATTTGATAAATGCCACTCCAAATCTGGTGTATCCGAGAAATGCCACTGCAATTTCCAAACTTTGAAAAATGTCATTTCATGCCATTTCTAGTGGCATTTTTCGAAGTCTGGAGTGGTGTTTTTCAATGTTTGCAAAAATTGCAGTGGCATTTTCAAAGTTTGGAAATTGCAGTGGCATTTTTATGAATCGCCATAATTGGAGTGGCATTTATCTAATTTGTTTTTGAGACAGAAGCAGGGTGTCAACTGGGCTGTGCGGGACACTCTGGCCTGTCTAGACAACCTTTTCTTTTATGTTTACCATAGACCAGCCCAGTAGTTTTTCTTTCTTTCTGAAAATGGCTAGCCTAGTTCTTTTGTGATTTGTCAAGTAAGTCGCTTTATCAGGCCTGCTGGGCTGCAAATCTTTCAAGACGAGGAGAGCTTCATTTAGCTGACCGAGAAAATAGCCTATCAGTAATGAGAAATGGGTTGTACATTTTTAAAACACATCAAACCATCAATTATTTTCAAATATCTTTTTTTTCATTTCGAGATTTTAAATTGCATTATTTTTTATGCGTGGACAATTTATTGGATTTTATATTGATATATTTATTTTTAAAATCAGTCTGAATGTGACTCGAAATTTCGGGATTAAAAACAGTTCAGACCGCACTGACATATGCAAAATTTCATATAATTTTTTAACCGTGGCCACAATATGGGCTGTAATGCTAACATAAAGAATATGGGCTCCAAAAAAACCCATAAGAATTAGCAAATGGGCTGTAAATTATTTGAAATAACGGCAGATGGGCTGTATGCTGTTTTCCACATATTTGAGGCTTTCCACAGATGGCCTGTATACTGTTGGATGTCCATCCAACGGCCGTCGTGCTTCTTCAATCTCTGCTCTTCCTGCTCCAGCCGCTCAAACAAGTGCCGGCGGGACTGCCTGCTCCCTCCTCCCCGCGGCCGGCTGTGCTGCCGCGCAGGCCTCACCGCCCCACCGTACTCCCATCGCTGGCCTAGTCATCCCTCTACTCACCCACACCCACTGTTATTCTCCGGCGACGGCAGACGAACCAGTAAACCCTCGTATAGTCGTACTCCCCTCCGTGTGGGAAACAAAAACAACGGCGGAGTCTTCCCTGCCTCCGTGTCGTTCCCTTCCTAGGCCTCGCCGTCGTCCACCGCCCTGGTGCTCTCGGCACGGCGTGGTCAGCGTGGTCAACGACCGACATGCATCTGAAGTGGACTGCACGTGGAGAGGCTGACAGCTGGGTCCATGGCCGCACGCAAGGAAATGCCTCCTTATTACACGCAAAATAATGATTTCCTCCACCTGACTTCTGGGACCCACCGAAACGGCCTCTGTATTTCGTGAAAAAAACGTTACCGCCGCTGACAGCTCGGACCCACCAGCTATATCTTCGCACGCAAGCAAGTGCCTCCTTATTACGCACAAAAAAATGAATACTCCCCCTGCTAGCTGGGACCCAGTATAGTGGGCCTACTAAGTTGACAGGGATGAAGGGCTTTGTCAACTTAGTCAATATGCACGATTCTGGCTCACTGACCGTACGATGTCCATCCAACGACCATAGTGCTTCTTCAACCTCTGGTCTTCTTGCTCCAGCCGCCCAAAGCAGCATCGGTCGTGCCGCCTGCTCCTGCCTCTCGTGGCCGGCTGTGCTGCCGCAGAGGCCTCACCGCCCCATACTACTCCCACCGCTGGCCAGGCCATCCCTCCACTCCACTCACCCACACCCCCTGTTATTCCGCGGCGACGGTAGCGTAGCCAAACTAGTGAACCCTCGTACTCCTCTCCGCGTGGGCATCCACTGCCGCGTCTTCCCCTTCCTAGGCCTCGCCGTCGTCCACTTCCGTGGTGCTGTCGGTGCGGTGTGGTCAATGTGGTCAACGACTGAATTCCATCAGAAGAATACTATACGTGGAGAGGCTGACAGCTGGGTCCACGGCAGCCGCAAGGAAGTGCCTCCTTATTACGCGGAAAATAATTATTCCTCCACCTCACAGTAGGGACCCACCGGACGCCCACCAGTATATCGCGAAATAAACGTTTGCCCCTGACTGTTGGGACCCACCCGACGGGCCACCGTATTTCAAAAAAAACTTCCCCCTGCTGTCAGCTCGGACCCAGCGGAAGTGCCTCCTTATTACGCACAAAAAAATGAATACCCCCCCTGTTAGCTGGGACCCACCTTAGTGGCAGGCTGACTTGTGGGCCTACTAAGTTGACGGGGACGGAAGGCTTTGTCAACTTAGTCAATGTGCACGATTCTAGCTCCAGTGACCGTACGATGTCCATCCAACGGCCGTAGTGCTTCTTCAACCTCTGGTCTTCTTGCTCTAGCCGCCCAAACCAGCGTCGGTCGTGCCTCGTGCTTCTGCTTCCCGTGGCCGACTGCGATGCGGCGGAGGCCTCGCCGCCCCCTACTACTCCCACCGCTGGCCAGGCCATCCCTCTACTCACCCACACCCCCTGTTATTCTGCGACGACAGCAACCTCACACCGCAGTGAACCAGTGAACCCTCATACTCCTCTACGCGTGGGCATCCACTGCCGCGTCTTCCCCGGCTCCACGTCGTCCCCTTCCTAGGCCTCGCCGTCGTCCACCGCCCTGGTGCTCACGGCACGGCATGGTCAACGTGGTCAAGGAACATCTTCCATTGGACATGGAATGTACGTGGAGAGGCTGACAGCTGGGTCCACGACCGTAGCAAGTTAGTGCCTCCTTATTACATGCAAAATAATTATTCCTCCACCTCACAGCGGGGACCCACCGGACGGGCCAGTATTTTGCGAAAAAATCGTTGCCCCCTGACTGCTGGGACCCACCGGACGGGCCACCGTATTTCGCGAAAAAAACGTCCCCCCCCCGTTGTCAGCTCGGACCCACCGGAAGTGCCTCCTTATTACGCACAAAAAAAATGAATACTCCCTCGGCTAGCTGGGACCCACCTTGCTGGGAGGCTGACTTGTGGGCCTACTAAGTTGACGGGGACGAAGGGCTTTGTCAACTTAGTCAATATGAACGATTCTAGCTCCAGTGACCGTACGATGTCCATCCAACGGCCGTAGTGCTTCTTCAACCTCTGGTCTTCTTGCTCCAGCCGCCCAAAGCAGCACCGGTCGTGCCGCATGCTCCTGCCTCCCGTGGCCGGCTGTGCTGCCGCAGAGGCCTCACCGCCCCTACTATTCCCATCGCTGGCCAGGCCCTGTGGTGACGGCAGCCTCACACCGCAGCCGAACCAGTGAACCCTCGTAGTCCTCTCCGCGCGGGCTTCCATTGCCGCGTCGTCCCCTTCCTAGGCCTCGCCTTGTCCACCGCTGTGGTGCTCTCCGCGCGGCGTTGTCAACGTGGTCAAGGAACGACTTCCATCAGAAGAGTACTGTACGTGGAGAGGCTGACAGCTGGGTCCACGGCCACAGCCTAGTTTTTTTGTGATTTGCTAAGTAAGTCGCTTTGTCAGGCGTGTTGGGCTGCAAATCTTTCAAGACGAGGAGAGCTTTCATTCGGCTGGTCGAGAAAATGGCCCATCAGTAATGAGAAATGGGTTGTACATTTTTAAAACACATCAAACCGGCAATTAGTTTCAAATATCTTTTTTTTCATTTCAAGATTTTAAATTACACTAATTTTATGCGTGGAGAATTTGTTGGATTTTATATTGATATACATTTATTTTTAAAATCAGTTTGAATGTGAGTCGAAATTTCAGGATTAAAAACAGTTCGGACCGCACCAAAATATGCAAAATTTCGTATAATTTTTTAACCGTTGCCACAATATGGGCTGTGATGCTAACAAAAAGAAAATGGGCTCCAAAAAAACCTTAAGAATTAGAAAATGGGCTGTAAATTATTAGAAATAATGGCAGATGGGCTGTATGCTGTTTTCCACAGATTTGAGGCTTTCCTAAAAAAAGATTGACACACAAGCACTGACTGTTGGATGTCCATCCAACGGCGGTCGTGCTTCTTCAATCTCTGCTCTTCCTGCTCCAGCCGCTCAAACAAGCGCCGGTGGGACTGCCTGCTCCCTCCACCTTGCGGCTGCCTGTGCTGCCGCGCAGGCCTCACCACCCGACCGTACTCCCATCGCTGGCCTAGCCATCCCTCTACTCACCCACACCTGCTGTTATTCTCCGGCGATGGCAGACGAACCAGTAAACCCTCGTACAGTCGTACTCCCCTCCGCGTGGGAAACAACTGCCAAGTCTTCCTTGCCTCCATGTCGTCCCCTTTCTAGGCCTCGCCGTCGTCCACCGCCCTGGTGCTCTCAGCGCGGCGTGGTCAACGTGGTCAAGGAACGACTTCCATCGGACGTGGACTGTACGTGGAGAGGCTGACAGCTGGGTTCACGGCCGCAGCAAGGAAGTGCCTCCTTATTACGCGGAAAATAATGAATCCTCCACCTGACAGCTGGGACCCACCGAACGGGCCACTGTATTTCGCGAAAAAAACATTTCCCCCTGACTGCTGGGACCCACCAGCTACATCTTCGCACGCAAGGAAGTGCGTCCGGGCAAAAAAACGATTCGCCCCCTGACTGCTGGGACCCACCAGCTACATCTTCGCAGGCAAGGAAGTGCGTGACAGTCGGGACCCACCTGGTCGAAGCGTACGTAGCGTTGTCATTCTGGCCGTGAACGTGTACGTACATACTGGTCGATGTAGAGGCGCACACGTGTCGTAGTAGAGGCGCGCACGTGTCGTAGTAGAGGCGCGCACGTGTCGTAGTAGAGGCGCGCACGTAGCATGTAGACGTACGTACAACGGCCAGGGTGCAAGAAAGAAAAATACGGCCACGTATGTGTACATACGGGCGGGGTCTCGAACGCCTACTCGCACATACGTACGGCCAGGGCTCGTGTACATGGCTGGGTCGAAACAGAGAAACAGCGTCATCGTCGTGTTCATGGGGAGGCAACGAAATGCGTCGTGTTCATGGGGAGGCAACAGAATGCGTCGTGTTCATGGGGAGGCAACGGAATGCGTCGTGTTCATCGGGAGGCAACGGAACGCGTGGGAGGCAACCGGCTGGGTCAGAACGGAATGCGTGGTCGTGTTCATCGGGAGGGCTTGGACGGAACAAACGATGGAAACAAGGCCTGGCATACCGCACAACGGAGGAAACGGACCTCCTACGTTCGGAACGGGGTCCTGTTGATCGGGAGGGGTCTGGTGTACCGCAAAACGGAGGAAACGGACCTCCTACGATCGAAACGGGGGTCCTGTTCATCGGGAGTGGTGTGGCATACGGCAAAACGGAGGAAACGGACTTGTATTGGAGCACTACGGTCGAAACGGGGGTCCTGTTCATCGGGAGGGGTGTGCGTACCGCAAAACAGGACTCCACAGGATACTGTTCATCTCCACCGTCGACCCCCTCCAGCCTCCACGAGCTACCGTTCATCCACTGTCGACCTCCTCCAGCCTCCACCTGCGACTGTTCATCCACGGGCTCCTGTTCATCCAGCCTCCACCGCGCGCTACTCCACCCGACTACTGTTCAACCAACCCTCTCCACGGGCTCCTGCTCAACCACCCCTCCACGGGCTACTGTTCATCCTGCCCTCCATCATCTACTGTTCATCCAGCCCTCCACGGGGTGGTCCTGTTCATCCAGCCCTCCACGGGGTCCTGTTCATCCAGCCCCAACCGACTTGATCGGTCGGGGTCCTGTTCATCTAGAGGCAACACCATGGGGTCCTATTCATCCACCCCACCAGGAACTGTTCATCCACCCCCCCGCAACGCTCACTGTTCATCTAGAGGCAGCATCGACCGGCTTCAGTTAGCAGCAGTAGCGAAGGAATCGCTCGATCGGGTTTAGTTAACAGCCATCGATCGATCGCTCGGGTTCAGTAACGCGTAGCCTGAAGTGCAATCGCTCGGGTTCAGTTAGAGCCAACACCTCACACACATGCGCGTACGTGTACGAGAGAAGCGCGCATCGCTCGGGCCCCGACCTCCCACCGTAACCGGGAACTCCCTGAAATTTTCCTCGCCCTCGCTTCTACCACGGTTTTTTCCGTCATGGACGGCCCAAAGAATGTCATGCAGCTGTGTCTCCGGCCCGCCCAGGACGAAAAGCCCATTTTCTGTCATGATTTTTTGTCATAGAAGTAGGAGCCCACCACATCTATGATGATACCGGGTTTTGTCACAATTATCATCATAGAAGTGTCATATGTATGACAGATTTTTTTTCATTCGGCCCAAAATGTCACGGATGTGTCTTTTTTTGTAGTGCATGAAATAATTCACATTTATGTTGTCTAACCAAACAGGATAGCATGACACGATTTCACATATATGATGGCTAACTAAATAGGATAGCATGACACAATTTCACATTATGATGGCTAACTAAAAAAGATGGAAAGACATAGTTCAAAATATGATGACTATGCAAACATGATGACATGCTATAACTATATAATGTGTTTATTAACTAGGTTGGCATGCCATAATTCACATACATGCCGCCTATGGAAACATGATAGCATGATATAATTCACAGATAGAATGACATAATTCAAAATATGATGACTATAAACACTAAATATGATGAGATGATATAACTACATGATGTCTTTATTAAATGGGTTGTCATGCCATAATTTAGATAGGTGTTGTGTGTGTAAACATGATGGCATGATATAATTCAAATATATGATTTATATAGTAATCAAGTAAGCAGATGGCAATCCATATATTGTCGTGGTATTCTCACGGGGGGGGGGGGTGCAAGACGACAGATGCCACATGGTGGCTTAGTGTGAGGTCAAGATTGCTGCTGATAGGCTCGGGAGCGGGTATGCGAGTAGCACGCGGTAGTTTACCCAGGTTCGGGGCTCTCCGGAGAGATAATACCCCTACTCCTGCATGTCTGAGTATATCTGGTATATCTGGTACAGAGTGCTCCTGGAGCTGTATCTGAGGTCAGTGCCGCAGGCATCTGGCCTCGTATATGCATATGAGCACAAATGAGAGGGTGGCTAGCTTGTGGCCGAATGGAGTGGCTGTGGTGGTGCTTGAGTGCTCATGCTTGAGTGTCCTCCTCTGATGGATGGAGCTAGCTTATATAGGCATGGCTAGCTTGATATGTAAGCTGTGTGGGTAGCTTAGGAAGTAAGCTAGGTAGTGGCATGGTAGCTAGCTAGCTAGAGGCATGGGTGGATGTCATGATTGTCCCCTGGGCACTTTATAGAATAGTGCCAAGGGGACATGTACACTGTAGATGACGCCACGATGTGGCTGTCTTGTTGGTGTCGGGTCGGCTGCAGTCGGTAGCCGGCTTGTTGGCGCAGTCGGTAGCCGGCTAGTCGGCGCAGTCAGCAGCCGACAGCCGGCCGGGCAAAGCAGTCGGACGGGGAGCTGGCAGGAGCGGTCGGGCAGTCGGACTGAGGGACTTTGCTAGCCCCGATGTCTTGAATTATTGTCTTGCCGTCTTTGGGGTACTCGTAGCCAATAACTCCGACATATATGATGTAAAAACTAAGCAATGCAAGACAACATGCATGACATGGGTAATATAACCCTTTCAAGTTTGACGATAGACCTCAGGGGGAAATAGGACTGGTCATCAGTCCCTGAATCCTCCTCTGAGGAGCTCTCTGTAACCAGCAAGATGTCTACTTCAGCAGGTAGCATTGTCTGTTATGAATACCTTGTTTTCACTCCAGATACTTCCATCACCGCTTCAAATGGCTGATGCACAGGAAGAGTAGTTGAATATACAAACGTTGTCGACAAATGGAACACGTAATACAAAAACATTATGGCATGATATAATTCACATACATGATGATTGGCTAAACAACATGGCATTGCATAATTCACATATATAATGCCTTTGCAACAAGATATCATTGGATAATTCACATATATAATGTCTTGCAACAAGATATCAATGCATAATTCACATATATTGTAATTAGACACTAAACATGTGGCATTCACACAAAGCATGTCTAAACTAATCAAATGACATAGCAATGCAAGACACCATACACACGATATGAGCAACATAACCCTGCCAAGTTAGAGCATACACCTCGAGGGGGGGGGGATAGGACTGGTCATCTGTCTCTAAATCCTCCTCTGAGGAGCTATCCCTAACCAGCGAGATATGCGCTTCATCAGATAGCATAGTCTGCTCTGATGACCTTCTTTTCACTGCAGAATTTTCTATCACCGTGTCAAATGGCTTATGCACATGAAGAGTAGTTGAATGTACTAACATTTTTGACAAATGCAATACGTAACGAAAAAAAGGATGGCCTAATATAATTCACATATAATATGACTGGCTAAGCAGGATGGCATTGCAAAATTCACATATATGATGCCTGGCTGAACAAGATGGTGTTGCATCATTCATATAAACAATGAATAAACTAAACATATGGCATTCACACAAAGCATGTCTAAACTAAGTAGATGGCATATCTATACCTAATATTAAAGGGAGGATGCTTTCATAGTTCTCCATACATCACCTCTTTGTATCCGTTGATTTTATGTTAATCATAAGAATTAATGGTTGAGATTTGAAAGATGGATGGATCTGTTCCGATTAAAAAAACGATCAATCTTTCCTCAGGAACAACCTATCGATGGATGGATCCGTTCCCGCAAGAAAAAAATCGATATGATCGATCCCTTCCCGCAAAAGATGCACGTCGATGGATCGATTCGTTCCTGCAAAAGAAAAAAAACCGATAACGTTTCTGAGTCGGACGGGGCGCATCTGCTGCTACCGATCTCATCTCGCTGGGCCAGGTAATATTCTTGTTTACTTCCAACGTTCAACCCACATCCAACCTGTGTTGTACATAGCATTTTTTTGCTGGGACGTGTTGTATAAAACTAGGAAAGCATCCTTGCTACTACGTTGCTACGAAAAGAGACACATCCAACCCAAGTCGTATACAATATATACTACAACTATTGAATGAGAGAAGAGGTAGATCCCATGGTGGTGGCGGAGCCTCACGAGGAGGAGAACACGCGACTGCCGACGAGTGGGCGAGGGGACCACTAGACTGGATCTCGGCGCGCACGTCCCATCCCAGCATCGCCCTGTGCCCCTGTTGCTTCGCCACCTTACAACCACACATGGGCGCTAGCCCCACACCTCTTTCATGGCTTGGAACCCCCCACCATGTAGGCTTTCCGTCAGCGACAAGAATGACAGAGCGCAGGGGTTGGACGGAGCTCCCATGTTGCCGGATTTCGGGTTCCGGCAGACCCTTAAGGTTCGAACACTGGGGTGCGCACAAAGATCTCACATTCAACCTCTCCATCTCGAGGGAATCTAAACTACTAAAAGAACTGCACGAAAGACACAAGATTTATACTGGTTCGGGCCATCGATGTGGTGTAATACCCTACTCCAGTGTGTGGTGGATGGATTGCCTCCTGGGGCTGGTGTGGATGAACAATACAAGGAAGAACAACCTCGCGAGGGTCTGTTCTTGGCTACGGCGATGAACTGCTATGAAGAGTCCAGTCGCCTTTCTCTCTCTCTCTCTCAGATCCCGGACCGAGCGACCAGGAATCGAACCCCTTGCTATGTGGGTGGCTAGTCCTATTTATAGAGGTCTTGGTCCTCTCCCCAAATATTGAGCGGGAAGGGATCCAACAACGGCGGGCTAATTTGAAGGGGGACAGCGAGTACATCTATCCTGACAAAAGCAGTCTTCGCCTGCCAAAGGCTCTGGTGATGACGCCGCGCTGGGCTCCATGGTGACCTCCGTCTCGTAGTCCTCCTGGCCTTGGTCTCGTTGCACCGAAGTGGCAACCTTTGCCTGATGCCTCGGTACTCTACTAATACGCTTACTCCCTTTGCACCGAAGAGGAAAGAGGGACGCTGCGCGCGCTGGCACCCGCCTGGTGCCCCGTGTCGTCATGGCTTGCATCATGGGCACCTCGCGAGGTACGCTGCCTTGAACTCCCCGCCTCCTCGCGAGCCAGCCTGACGAGGCTGTGCCTGAGGATGCACCGTGTCGTCCGCCTCGCGAGGCTTGGGCCCTCGCGAGGGTCTTGAGCCTCATGTTGATGAAGATGGGCCGCGCTGGGCCCCCGCTTGAGCCACGTCGGAGGCCGCAGGCAGGCAAGTCTGGGGACCCCCGTTCCCAGAACGCCGACAGTAGCCCCCGGGCCCAAGGCGCGCATGGACTTGGCCGTGCCGAGAGGCGAAAGGGCAAGGGCGAAGCGCCGCGGGCCCTAATAGCCTGCGGCCTTGGACGCCGCGTGCCGGTTGATTGGACGTGGGCGGCACCGTTCCACCATGCTTCCTGATTGTGCGCCCCGCTAGGCGGACTGGTAGTTGTACACAGCCATCCCCTTTCCTGTTGCTCGGGTGTCCTCTGTTCTTCCTTCTTTCGAGCACCTCCCCCTGCCTTCAATCCAATCTCGAATCCCCCCTTCTTCCCATCGCCATGGCTCCGACGGGGAAGGAGAGAGCAGAGAAATCCATGCCTTCGTCTTGTGTGCCGCCAACGGTGGCCCCTCTCGTCGGCCGATCGACGGTGCTCAACCAAGAGTGCCTGGGCAGGGACAGCTTGGCCCTGGCCACCGTCTTCAACG
Source organism: Triticum monococcum (assembly GCA_034509565.1). Taxonomy (NCBI): domain Eukaryota; kingdom Viridiplantae; phylum Streptophyta; class Magnoliopsida; order Poales; family Poaceae; genus Triticum; species Triticum monococcum. Next base: position 741,959,173 of record CM067843.1, on the reverse strand, counting down.
AGTGCGGAAGGACGACCGCCTGGCCTGCATCCCACTTCTCCATTGACAGGACAGCCACTGAGGTCCCATGTTTTATCGATGCCTTGTGGGCGGGTCTGGTTCCCCCTTTCTCCGATTTCTTCAATGTCGTGCTTTCGCATTATCAGATCCACTTAATGCATCTCAGTCTTGAGTCCATCACCCTCCTTTCGGTCTTCGCCTTTGTTTGCGAAGCCATGGTGGGCATCCCTCCTTCGGTCGCCCTGCTGCGCCACTTCTTCTCGCTGCGTCTTGTCGATCCTTCCCAGCGCTGGGCATGCATGAGCTTTGTTGCCGAGCCTGTGTCCGAGGCGACTGGAATTGACTTCCGACTCCCCCAGCCCGCGGCAGGGTTCCGCGAGCGATGGTTGTATGTGGACGCAGGGGTGCCCAGCCCCTGCTATCGGAGCCGACCTCGCCTGCTGTCCGTAATTCGGGTTGGGGCTAGGAGACGCTGAAGAGCCCTCGGCTTGTCTTCGTCTGGCCCCGCTTCGCACTCCTGAGGAAACTCGACATGACAGCGCCCAAGGTGGTGAAGGAGTTTCTGTTGTATCGTGTCGCTCCCCTGCAGCGGCACTCTCGCCGAATGTGGGCCTTCCGGGGGCGCGAGGACGACATGAGGCTCCAGGAAGAAGACCTGGCCCCCGCGGCGCTGAAGTCGACGCTCCTGACTTTGGCCGGGGACCCCAATCCCGGCAACATCCGGCAAGGCGGGGCCTTGCTATATCTCTGTCAGAGCAAGGCTGACTTTGTGAAGCAGATGCCTGACTTCGACGAGTGGGGGTTGCGCCCCGCCGGTCTCCAAGGGCCTTGCGAGAAGCCTGTAGTGGTGACTCCCCTCCCAATCGGCCAAGGCGACTCCTCCTCAAGCGGCGGAGAAGGGAGGCAGGAGGCGCCTGAGGCCGTGGAGGCTCCGGAGGAGGGGGCAGCGTTGTGCGCCGCTCGTGAGGGGACAACTCCTGAGGAGGGTGCGGCGCCTGAGGCCGCTTGTGAGGAGACAACTCCTGAGGAGGGTGTGGCGCCTGAGGCCGCTCGTGAGGAGACAACTCCTGAGGAGGGTGCGGCGCCTGAGGCCGCTTGTGAGGAGACAGCTCCTGAGCAGGGTGCGGCGCCTAAGGCCGCTCGTGAGAAGACAGCTCCTGAGGCCCGTACTGCTGCGGCTGAAGGCGGTAGGCAGCCGCTCCCAGCGCCCAGGGCCGGGGCCTTGGAGGCCCTAGTCCTGGCTTCTGACGAGGTGATTGGTGGCACGCGCCAGGCGGGCGCTCCCGACGCAGGCCGTCCTGGTGCCTTGTCCTCGCGGCAGGTTGATCCTTGTGCTCTTCTCTTGGGCCGCTTCCGCGTGGACTTCGAGGCCCTTCGGAGGAAGAGGGAGGCCCTGGGTGTTGACTCCCCTTGTCGCGTGCTGAAGCGCAGGAAGTACTTCGCCACTGACGAGTAAGTCTTTTTCCTCTCTGACTGCCGATCCTCTTGTTGCTTTCGCTGATTCTTGCTCCGCAGGCCCCTTCTAGCTGAGATCGCGGGAGTCGCCGAGGCACCGCCTCCCTCGGCTTCGCTTCCTCTTCCATCCTCAAGCGCTCCGAGCAGCTCTGCCCTCGTGGTGGGGGCGTCTGATGGGGCGGATCGTCCCGAGGTGCGCCGCGGCCCTTCATTCCCAGCGCTTTTCCTTCGCGGGCCTTCTCAAGGGATAGCCAGCCTGTCGGGTACCTCCCGTCTGGCTTTGGGCTGCGACTGGTTGAGGCGCCACCTCCGCCCCTCATCTGGAGGCGGGCTGGCCCTTGGTCGGGCTTCTGATATGGCGCGTCCGGCCATTGGGAGGTCGCCAGCGCCCAGCCCCCTGCCCGGAGGGGGAACGACGACCCGCAGCCCCCGGCGCCTGCTTGGGGTGAATGATGACGTGGAAGGTGTGCTCGACCGATCTCGGGAGCGCCGCTCGCGCCGCCAAGGGTTCCTTCGACGAGCGGCCGACGCGGTGGACCTGCTTGGGGAAGAGCTTGCCGTTGAAGATGCTCGCCTGGAGGCCGAGGGCCTGCACCTAGCTACAGGGAGGCGCGAGCTGGAAGCCGCCGTCGCCCATGCGCGCCGCCAGCGCGACCTTGATGATGAAGAAGCGAAGGCGTCGCTGGAGGCCTCCCGAGTGGCCCACTCCCAGGCCATCGAGGAGGCCCGGAGAGCTGACGGGTGGCGAGAGGCGGCGGAGGAACGAGCTCGTGAGCTCCTGGCCCGGTGCCACTCGTTGGAGGAGCAAGCGGAGCTGCGCGAGGCAGCCCTCGCGTCGATGGAGGTGGCCTCCGATGACCCAGCTGAGCTTCAGAAGCGCGAGGAAGCGTTGGCGCTGGAGGCCGCCGAACGCTCCCGTGAGTACGAGAAGCTGGAGACGAGGGAGCGCCTAGTGACGCAGGCGGAGGACTACGTCGCTGCGCGGGAGGCACGTGTCCTGGAGGAGGTTTGTCGTCGGGTGGCGATGGCGCGCCAAGGCCTCGAGCATGAGTTCGAGGGGAAGCTGAGGATGATCCGGGTCAAGGCCAAAGGCAGAACCGCGGCCCTGAGGACCCAATGGGACGAGGCGATGCGGCTGGCCGACGTCTCCCGGGCCGCCGTTGAGGCAGCGCAGAAAGAGCTGGCCGCCTCTCAAGCCGAGGTGCTCCGCCTTTGCCAATGGGTGGAAGAGGCCGAGGCCGTCGAGCGCCAGAAGCCGACAAAATTCACCAGCGGCGGCTCCTGGAGCACGCGCATGGCCCAGTGTTCACCATGCTCAGGGAGAGGGCCAACTCGGCCTTGGGCAACATCTGCGAGGCGTCCGTCGGTGAGCCACACACGATCAACTACTTCGGTAACCTGCAGTTCTTCACCGCCGTGGTGGCGGAGCTGGAGGCGTGGTCGGTTAGGGCCGACAGGTTGGTGGAGGAGAGGAGCCGCGCCTTGCTCAAGCGCGCCTTCTCCCATGTCTTCAGCCATCTTCAGAACATGAATCCCCGCTTCGACTTCGACGCCGTCATCGCCCCAGTCCCCCAGGCTGTCCGGGACGACCTGTCGCGCTGGGTGGAGGATAACGTGGACGCCCTCGTCAGGGCCTTCGCTTCAGACGACAACGACGTGGTCGTGGGTGCTGACGAGGATGGCGCAGCGAGCGGCCCTGACGCCGCCGGCAGCGACGCGGGCGTCGATGGCGAGCTCGGAGCCTCCGGCGAGGGCTCAGGAGGTGCTTCCGGGGACCCATTGGGGGATTGGTCCGACTGAGAGCGTATCGCTCTTGTCTTTTTCACTCTGCATGAATAGAACTCAGGCTTTCGACCTGGTGGTGTGTGAGAGCATTTTGGGAGGGGAAGCCCCTCATGCAAAAACCTATGTCTATCATATCAATAGTTACCAAATTAGGCTTGCGCCCGCTGGTGGGCTGGTTTACCTTTGTCCCGCGCTGGTTCAGAGGCGGCCTGCAGGAGGGCGCGACGCCTTGGGCGCTTTCTAGCTAGGTCCTCAGGATGTGAGGTTGTCGCTGATGAGAAACTCCTCATGCGTTGGCCTTCTCCACGGGCCCTGGGCCTTCTTCCGAACGCGATGACTCCACAAGCGCTCGCCTCGCTTCGCAGGCTCCGGGCCTTTCCCTTGAGCGCGAGAGCTTCACAGGCGCTCGCCTTGCTTCACAGGCTTCGGGCCTTTTCCTTGAGCGCGAGAGCTTCACAGGCACTTGCCTTGCTTCACAGGCTCCGGGCCTTTTCCTCGAGAGCGAGAGCTTCACAGGCACTCGCCTTGCTTCACAGGCCCCGGGCCTTTTCCTCGAGCGCGAGAGCTTCACAGGCTCTGGGCCTTTTCCTCGAGCGCGAGAGCTTCACAGGCACTCGCCTTGCTTCACAGGCTCTGGGCCTTTTCCTCGAGCACGAGAGCTTCACAGGCACTCGCCTTGCTTCACAGGCTCCGGGCCTTTTCCTCGAGAGCGAGAGCTTCACAGGCACTCGCCTTGGTTCACAGGCTCTGGGCCTTTTCCTCGAGCGCGAGAGCTTCACAGGCACTCGCCTTGCTTCACAGGCTCTGGGCCTTTTCCTCGAGCGCGAGAGCTTCACAGGCACTCGCCTTGCTTCACAGGCTCTGGGCCTTTTCCTTGAGCGCGAGAGCTTCACAGGCACCCGCCTTGCTTCACAGGCTCCGGGCCTTTTCCTCGAGAGCGAGAGCTTCACAGGCACTCGCCTTGCTTCACAGGCTCTGGGCCTTTTCCTCGAGCGCGAGAGCTTCACAGGCACTCGCCTTGCTTCATAGGCTCTGGGCCTTTTCCTCGAGCGCGAGAGCTTCACAGGCACTCACCTTGCTTCACAGGCTCTGGGCCTTTTTAAACAGGACAACCTCCGCAGGCCCCCGAAAGGCCTCCCGAGGGGGAGTAACAGCGGCAGTCTGGGTTGCGCACGAGCCAGGCCTAACCCGACTCGCGAGGGGCTCGCGAGGGGAGGCAGCTGTGACGGAGCGGTAACCAGAACGCGAGAAACGGCTCGAGCGAGAATAAGCACCCCTTCCCCGAACACACGCAAATCTAAAATTCAAATCCAACTTAAATCCAGCGGGGGAAAGCAACAGCCAAAGGGAAAGGCAACAAAAGGCAGACAAAAAGCCGCGTCCGGCACCTAATCTAGTCTTCGACGTCTTCTCACCAGCGTGGAGCTAAGTGCTATCCACTGGGCGTGAGAGGGAGCCCCAGGGCCTGAGGCCGGCACCCCTGAGGCTCCGGGGCGTGTACAGCCCCACTCATTATTACGTGAGAGTGTCACGGGGCGGCGAGCTTCACAGGCACTGGGCCTTCTTCACAGGTACTGGCCTTGCTTCATATCGCCAGACGAGGGCCCCGCCTTGCGCCACACTCTAGTGCCATCAGCAACGACCGGAACCCAGGACGCCGCCCGATGGGGTAGAGCGCTCGGCAGCGGTTCCCCCGACGACCACGGGTCCTCTGCCAGGGGCAGGCCCTGAGGCACCTCCCCAGCAGAGGGCCTACTTCCTGTGAACGCCTTGATCCGAATGCCGCGGTGGTGATGTCGGATCCCGGCCCCTCCCCTGCAGCCCCCTGTACCCTTCTCCCGAGGGGTGAGGGGCTGTAGGAGCGGGGCAGCCGCTCGCTGCGGCGACCTGCACCTCCTGCGATCCAGGTTAGCATATACCTGCCCCTGAAGAGTTAGCGGCGCCCGGTGATTGTTGCCTCCGGCATGGCCAGCGGGCTCGTCTTGGGGCGCCGGGAAGGGCTCACCCTCCATCACCTCGTCCCCCAGCTGAGGCCGAGGAGTGAGCCCTGCCCGTCCTCGTGAGGGTGTCCTTGGTCCATCATGCAGGGCACGTACTCTTTCGTCGCCGTCATCCCGTATGCCATGCCGTGGCGCCCCGCATGCCATGCGCCCCACCTATCATGCCTGCCACAGGGTGGCAATGCGGCCGCCCTTCGGGGCCACGGGTTGCGTCGAGTCCTTCTCCTTCGCGGGCCGGGGGCGGGGGCAGCGCCGCCACCGGCCCGGTGCTGACAGCTTCGCTGGCGTCGGAGTAGCCTTGAAGCCCGCGGGCGCGCGCGGAGCCCCCGTGCGGGTCGCTCGGGCTTGAGATGGGAGCTGGGTGGAGAAGGGGTGAGCCCCCGAGGCGGCGAAGCCCAGGAGCTCCGCCACTCGCTCCAGCAGCATGTCGTGGCTGCCCTCCAGCAGCCTGCATCGCAGCAGCTCTCAGGCCACCGTGAGCGCGGCCCTCGAATTCGCCTGCTCCCGACGGGTGTATGGTGTCGTTGTCGCAGCGTGATTGGAGGCCCTTGCCGCCGACCGAGCCTGCCGTGGCGTAAGAGTTGCCGAAGTCTGTCCGCGTCGCCTGCGGCCCGCAGCGCCCTGCGGACCGCGAGCTGCCTGGGGCGCGGGGTCGCCCGAGGCGAGCGGTTCCACGCGTTTGGTCCATGCAGCCCACAGGTCGGGGTAGACCTCCTGGTTGCCTGGCATGGCGATGAGGACGCGACGGGGCACGGAGCGGTGGAAGACGAATTCCGGCGCACCCCTACCTGGCGCGCCAAATGTCGGATTTCGGGTTCCGGCAGACCCTTAAGGTTTGAACACTGGGGTGCGCGCGAAGATCTCACCTTCAACCTCTCCGTCTCGAGGGAATCTAAACTACTAAAAGAACTGCATGAAAGACACAAGATTTATACTGGTTCGGGCCACCGATGTGGTGTAATACCCTATTCCAGTGTGTGGTGGATGGATTGCCTCCTGGGGCTGGTGTGGATGAACAATACAAGGAAGAACAGCCTCGCGAGGGTCTGTTCTTGGCTGCGGCGATGAACTGCTATGAAGAGTCCAGTCGCCTTTCTCTCTCTCTCTCAGATCCCGGACCGAGCGACCAGGAATCGAACCCCTTGCTATGTGGGTGGCTAGTCCTATTTATAGAGGCCTTGGTCCTCTCCCCAAATATTGAGCGGGAAGGGATCCAACAACGGCGGGCTAATTTGAAGGGGGACAGCGAGTACATCTATCCTGACAAAAGCAGTCTTCGCCTGCCAAAGGCTCTGGTGATGACGCCGCGCTGGGCTCCATGGTGACCTCCGTCTCATAGTCCTCCTGGCCTTGGTCTCGTTGCACCGAAGTGGCAACCTTTGCCTGATGCCTCGGTACTCTGCTGATACGCTTGCTCCCTTTGCACCGAAGAGGAAAGAGGGACGCTGCGCGTGCTGGCACCCGCCTGGTGCCCCGTGTCGTCATGGCTTGCGTCATGGGCACCTCGTGAGGTACCCCGCCTTGAACTCTCCGCCTCCTCGCGAGCCAGCCTGACGAGGCTGTGCCTGAGGATGCGCCGTGTCGTCCGCCTCGCGAGGCTTGGTCCCTCGCGAGGGTCTTGAGCCTCGTGTTGATGAAGATGGGCCGCGCTGGGCCCCCGCTTGAGCCACGCCGCAGGCAGGCAAGTCTGGGGACCCCCGTTCCTAGAACGCCGACACATGTAAGTATTGGGGTCAATTGACCCCAATGAAATTAGGCAATCCTTCACTAGTTTAGTACTAATTACTGTCCATTTAGACAAGATGAGCCCACTATCATAGACATGACCCCATCAAACATTTTTTCTAGCTTCGTCCTATTGGGGTGGATGACGAGGTCTGGGACGGTGGAGACACCAGACTCGACGAGGCCGCCCTATTGAATTTGATGACCCTATGATGGCTTATAAACATAAAGATGGTTTGGTCATGTAGAAGAAAACGATGCATCAAGAGTGACAACATCGAGGATGACTCTGAGTACTAGCATCATGTCTGTCCATGCTCGGTCGCCCGTCATCATCGGAGCCGTCCTCGCTGTTCTCCACCGCCACCTGATGCCACCACTGACCATAAGAGCTGCCCATATCGCGACCATTAGGGTGTTTGCCCAGTCTTCATTGCCGTCGGTGAGTGTGCGAGCGTGTTGCCTCTTGAACTAGAATTCAAGGTGAGATCTTACTATCACTGCCATGAATATTTGCTGCTCTTGAAGCACATGTTCGTGCATTTCTTAATAAAAATCTAAGGATACATGCAATTACAGGTTAGAGGATAGAGCACAGTAGCACACTAACATTATCTTTTTGTGGGACTTTCTTAGTTTGTCTCATGATAGTCATTAGTACAGTTTACCTTCTGTTTCATGTGTTCTCTATGTAGAAGATGGGTTTGGATGATCTAAGCATCTAGATAGGGGATACAGAGCAACCTTCTCCAACTGACGTACTCCAGCATTATTCTCCTAAAGACTTTGCTATTCTGGCATCTGGATGGGGGATACAGAACAACATTCATCATTAGTCTATGAAAAGCCTTATCTGGTTGGGGTTGAATGAGATCTGCTGTAGTGTCTCAGTGTATGACTCTTGACCGGTCATTCTGCAGCATAAATAAATTCAGGTTTTTGCAGATTCCTTGCTCCAACAGTAAGCAAATTTTGTGTTTTTTTTGCACTTTGTGGTCATGATTCTACAGTTTTCCTTATGGACTTGCTTATGGTATTCTTGATTTACTTGATCCAATGGTATGCTATTCTCAATTTTTTAAGGCTTGGTCATGAATCAATGGAATGCTACAAAATAGCCTGAAGGTACTTGTAGTCTATCCTTTTACACTATCCACCATTCTAGACATCTAGGTTTTACAACTCGATTTTCTCATGCGCATGATACTGCAATGCATACGTTTATTTGTTAAAGTTGTCCATGTTGACTCTGTAAACTGAGCTGTGTGCTTAAGCACACCGCATGAGAGGTCCTAGACAAGCCACTTGATACTATAAGTGATCAACTTATAGGAATTTCAAGGCAATGAAGAAGCTAAAAAGATTGCTGACAAGGTACTGCATTGATCTGAAGTTTAAGTTTTGCCTTTGCTTGGCAGTCTCTGCTATCAATTGTGCATTTAAGCGAAATATTTAAATCCTTGGATACAGTTAACAATGGGATAATTACTCTAAAAAACCGAGGGTATGTTTAAGCTTATTATGATTGGGAGCAGCGTTTTAACATGTGTAATCCCGTTGCAACGGACGGGCATATGTGCTAGTTTGATGTATAAAGTAAGCAATGCAAGGCACCATATGCATGATATAACCAACATCTGCACGCCAAGTTAGAGCGAAGACCTCAGGGGGGAGTGGTCTTCTCCTTCTGAATCCCCCTAAGAACAGATATCTTCCTCTCGATTGCAATCCAAAATGGATGGAGGGGCGCTGCCTTTGCGCCTACCATGGGGCAATGTTTGCATGAAATTATGTAGCCACGCAAGGCTCGTATCTTTTGCTCTACATGTTCAATTCCATTGTGTACAATAACTGACAAGCATAGGAATAAAACATAGTGAGATTATGTAAGGAGTGAATGCAGAAATCCAGAGTGATGGTAGCAACCTGTGGATAGACCCAAACCAATGATAGCAGGCAGATAATGTCTTCAGTTAAAAAATACAGATAATGGCTTCTTTACTGTTTGTTTCCCACCCAACATGAAACTCATAGTAGACACCAGAGATTAACCAGATAGTAGATAGATACTATTGATTGCGGCCCCAATTAGGGATGTCACCCGCAGGGTTTGGGTACGGGTGGAGCCACCCCATACCCTTACCCATCCCAATTGAGCTTACCCATCACCTGTACCTATACCCGCTAGTGGGTACAATGTTTTCCCATACCCATCACCTGACAGGATAAATGGGTACCCGCGAGTAAAAATATCCATGTTTGAATAATATTAATTTGAGCATCACATAATTATAAACAACAACATACAATCATATTTAATAAACAACAACACGTAATAACATAAATAAATACTTATAAACAACAAACATTCTATAAAAATCAACACTTTGTTGTAAATAACGACGCATCAAAACATCATACATAGTCATATATAGTAGCACATGGTCATAAATTTTAAGTTGACAAACTCACGACAAAGTGTAGAGGTTATTTGTCCTTATTTGTTAAATTTTATAAGGGTAAATGGGTACCCAGGTATGGGTTATGTGACCCATACCGTACCCGCTCTACCCTATGGGTTTGAGATTTTTTCTATTTATATACCCATGGGCAACGTTTTGTCTCATACCCTTACCCTAGTAGGGGTTTTACCCGCAGGGTACGTGGGTAATGGGTACTCATTGCCATCCCTAGCCCCAATATGTACCCCACAACCATTTAAAAACTCAAGTTTGACCATTAGTTTGGAGCTGACTCAGAGTCTAATCGGTGAACAGGACGAGAAAGTAGCATGTCATATTATGCGATGCATAACGTAAGCAGACACGAAAGAGTGCGACCTCTCTTGCGGACCCATGTAGTCCTCGAGGTCATCTTCTTGGTTGATGATGGTAATGCAGTTGTCATGGCTGCCCGCAGCGGGGAAGAAGATCTGAGGTGGTGAAAGATAGTTTGGAGGTCGGATCCCTGCTGTGCTAGACCCTTCTGTCGTTGGAGTAGCCGAGCTAGGGTGGACGATGGCGCAGCAGGAGCGGGACAAACCACACAAGGTTTTCTTTCACAACTATCTGTAAGAGAAGTAATTCTGTAAGGGCTCGTTTGAATTGGAGGATTCTAATAATGCAGGGATAGGAAATACACAGTAATAGGATAGGAATGCACGTGCAAAATAGAGAATTTAAAAACACAGGATTTCTACCAATCTGGGTGTTTGGTTCACAAGAATTGGAAGATCACAGGATGCAAAGAAGCATGGTGAGATTAAGTCAAACCACACAAAAAATGTACGGTTATAATGCTATTATGCTACTATCTCTTAGTCTTGTGCTTCATGAATAGGAATTTGAAAAGGAGGACAAGTGGATATGAAAATTCCTATGGTTTTTCTTTCAAAGAGACACTAAAGAACAAATCCTACAATTTTCCTTTGAACCAAATGCATGAATAGTAGTACCATAGGAAACTTTCCAATTCCGATGTTTTTCCTTCACATTTCCTTTCAAGCACTGGCGATTCTAGTAGGCAGGCTTGAGCAAGGAAAAGTCTACACTCAAAAAATGTTTTTGTGCTACTTCTACTACTTTGGACCCAGGCCACTGCCCTACTAGCTCAACTCCCAGGCCCATCGACAAATGCACAACACAAACACGTAGAGATAAATAATGATGGCTTTCAAGAGAGTCCATCATCGATAGCTAAGTTGCCTGGTACCTCACTGCTTGTCATATTGTAGGAGAAAATAATCGTATTTCACATTACTATGTGTGCTCAGTGGACAATATATATATATATATATAAATATATATAACATGTAGAGTAAAAAAGAGATGCAACAAGTGTACAACCTCTTTGGCGAAGCCATGTCGATCTCAGCGTGATTGGGTTGGTCGGTGAGGATGCTCCGGCTGACTTGGCTGTCCGAGGAGGGGAAGAAGATCTTAGGCGTATGGAGATGGAGCCAGGGGTACTACTCCGCTATGATGGACAGTTTCGTCATTGGAGCAGCTCTGGTGAGTTGTACGACACAGAGGCTGAAGCAGGACAAGAGAGACAACGTTAACTTACGGTAGGCTATCATGGCTATTACACATATTACATCCACTAGGCATCAAAGTTCGCCACCAGTGCAAATATAGGGAACAAAGCAGCATATCACATACACTGGTTGTCAAAGTTGACGACCAGTGCAAATAAATGCCGCAGCAAAACAAGTCCAGAACTGAAACCACTTCAGAAGAGCTCAAGAAACAATACTGCAGTGCAAGTTCCAAATCTCATCTCTCCTACTCTACAACCCCAGGTGCTTGCTCTAACATGGCAGTGTGATATCTGGTTGCATGTTTCATATGGTGCCTAGCTTGTATTGCTCCTAATTTGTTAAATTGCATCTCCTTAGCTTACACATTATACATGTGAATATGACACGCCTTCCTGTTTTTTGTACATACTACATCTGCCTATCACACCATGTTCTTACATCAAACTACTATTCTTGTGTATCCTACATCTATCGCTTATGATGAGACAGTCACGCCCATGAGACGCGCTACTCTTATAAAGAGTGCAGTTTCATCCTCTCCACATGATTCTCAAGAAACAGCAAGCCTAATTGAATATATTGAACATAGCTCTGTACTTGAAGACCGCACTTCCCCTGCACCACCATCGCAGGTGCTTGCTCTAACTTCACAGTGTGATATGTGGTTGCATGTTGCATACGGTGTCTAGCCTATAATGCTTCTAATAAGGGTAAATTGCATCTGCTTAGTTTACACATTATACCTGTGAATATGAAATGCCTTCCTATTTTTGGTACACACTACATCTATGTGTTAACCATGTTCTTACATGAGACTACCTCTTTTCTGTATCCTGCATCAATCACTTACGATGAGACACCTTCATCACTTCTAGTTTGGTCAAATAGATTTGTTAGGCCACCCTTTTAATTTGGGAGAGTGATATTGGTTTCATCTTTCATATGGTTTCTAGCTTGCATTGCTTCTAACTAGTTCAAACACCTTGTGCTTAGTTTACTCTTTATACATCATACATGTCAATATGTCATGCCGTCCTGTTTTTCCTACATATTCCATCCTCCCATCATGCGACTGTCTTACATGAAAGTAGTGCTCGTCAGTATCATGCATCAATGAGTTCTGAAGAGCAAATTTTATTACTTTTTATTGTGGGTTTGACTTGACAAGGCAAAATAAAAAAAAGAGGAAGGAAAAGAGTAAGAAAGGCGATGATGGTGGTCCTCTGCAGCAACATAAACAGAGCATCTGTATAGATTCTCCTTGTACTGCTAGTGCATTACAAGTTCCAAGTCTTCGCTCCCCTACTCCACCATCCAAGGTGCTTGCTCTAACTTGGCAGTGAGATATCTGGTTGCATGTTGCATATGCTGTCTAGCTTGTATTGCTCCTAATTAGTGTAAACTGTATCTGCTTAGCTTACACATGATACATGTGATTATTACACGCTTTCCTGTTTTTGGTACATACTATATCTGTCTATCACACATGTTGTTACATGAAACTACTCTTCTTGTGTACCCTGCGTCAGTCACATATGATGGATCACCTTTAAGTTGGCAGTGTGATATTGGTTTGCGCCTTCAATATGATTTCTAGCATGTAGTGCTTCTAGTTTGATGAACGCCACCTATGACGAGTCAGTTTTAACTTGGCAGAGTGATATTGATTGCACCTTCCATATGGTGTCTAGCTTGTAGTGCTTTTAATTTGTTGAAGTGCCTTCTGCTCAGTTACCACATCATAGGTGTGAATGTGTCAAGCTGTCCAGTTTTTCGTACCTATTCCATCCTTGTATCATGACTTTGTCTTTCATCAGAGTAGTGTTCGTCAGCATCATGCATGAATGAGTTCTGAAGAGCGAGTTTTATTCCTTTTTCTTGTTGGTTTGACCTCACAATGCAATAGCAATAAAGCGGAAGGAAATTGGTAAGGAATTGGATGATGGTGGTCCTTCCTTGCAACTGAAACGGAGGGTCTCTACAGATTCTACTCCGCCATCCTCCCAACAAGATTCGCAAGACAACACAAGGCTAGATAGTCAACGTAGCTGTGTAGATGATGAGCACATCTCCCCTACTCCACCATCACAGGTGCTTGCTCTAACTTGGCACTATTATATGTGGTTGCATGTTGCGTATGATGTCTAGCTTGTATTGCTTCTAACTTTGTTGAATTGCATCTGCTTACTTTACACATAATGCCTATGAATATGACACATGTTCCTGTTTATAGAACATACTATATCTGATCACACCATGTTCTTACATCAGACTACTGTTCTTGCATATCCCGCATCAGTCAGTTATGATAAGGCACCTTTAAGTCGCCACTGGGATATTGGTTGTGTCTTGCATATGATTTCTAGCATGTACTACTTCTAATTTGTTAAAACGCCAGGCAGTTTGAACTTGGCAGAGTGATATTGGTTGCACCTTTCATATGGTGTCTAGCTTGTTGTGCTTCTAATTTGTTGAAATGCCTTTTGCTTAGTTACCACATCATAGGTGTGAATATGTCACGCCGTCCTATTTTTCATACATATTCCATCCTCGTAGCATGTGTTTGCCTTTCATCCGAGTAGTGTTCGTCAGTATCGTGCATGAATGAGTCCTGAAGAGCGATTTTTATTCCTTTTTCTTACTGGTTTGACTTCACAATGCAAAATCAATACAACTGAAGGAAATTTGTCCGACAGTGGATGATGGTGGTCCTTCGGAGCAACTCGAACAGAGGGTCTCTACAGATTCTACTCCGCCATCCTACCAACAAGACTCGCAAGACAACACAAGGTTGGACAATCAATGTAGCTGTGTAGATGATGAGCACATCTCCCCTACTCCACCATCCAAGGTGCTTGCTCTAACTAGGCACTATTATATGCGGTTGCATGTTGCGTATGATGTCTAGCTTGTATTGCTTCTAACTTTGTTGAATTGCATCTGCTTACTTTACACATAATGCCTGTGAATATGACACGTGTTCCTGTTTCTAGAACATGCGTGTAGATGATGAGCACATCTCCCCTACTCCACCATCACAGGTGCTTGCTCTAACTTGGAACTGTTATATGTGGTTGCGTGTTCCATATGATGTCTAGTTTGTATTTCTTCTGATTTTTATTGAATTGCATCTGCGTAGATTACAACTTATACATGCAATGATCACTTACCCATAAGACACATTTAACTTGGGATTGTTATGTAGGTTGCATCTTGCATTGTTTTCTAGCTTGTACTGCTTCTAATTTCTTGAAATGGCACTTACGACGAGACACTTTTTGTTGGGGATCATAGCAGAAATTCAAAATTTTCCTAAGTGTCACCAAGATCAATCTATGGAGAGACTAGCAACGAGAGAGAGAAGTGCATCTTCATACCCTTGAAGATCGCAATGCGGAAGCGTTACAAGAACGCGGTTGGTGGAGTCGTACACGCAGCGATTCATATCGTGGTCGATTCTGATCTAAGCGCTGAACAACGGCGCCTTCGCGTTCAACACACGTACAACTCGGTGACGTCTCCCACGCCTTGATCCAGCAAGGAGAGAGGGAGAGGTTGGGGAAGACTCCGTCCAGCAGAAGCACAACGGCATGGTGATGGTGGAGGAGCGCGGTACTCCAGCAGGGCTTCGCCAAGCACTACGAGAGACGAGGGGGGGAGAGGGGTAGGGCTACACCAAGAGAGAGATCAAATCACATATGTTGGGCAGCCCCATACCTCAAGTATATATAGGGGGAGGGGAGGGGCTGCGCCCCCTCTAGGGTTCCCTCCCCAAGGGGGGCGGCAGCCCTAGATCCCATCTAGGGTGGCGTCCAAAGGGGAGAGGGAGAGAGGGGGGCGCCCTAGGGTGGGCCTTAAGGCCCATCTGAACCTAGGGTTTGCCCCTCCCACTCTCCCTGCGCCTTGGGCCAGGGTGGGGGGCGCACCAGCCTACTTGCGGGGCCCCACCTGGTGGACCCCCGGGAACCTCCCGCTGGTCCCGGTACGTTACCGATAGCACCCAAAACTTTTCCGGTGACCAAAACGGGACTTCCCATATATAAATCTTTACCTATGGACCATTCCGGAACTCCTTGTGACGTCCGGGATCTCATCCGAGACTCCGAACTACATTCGGTAACCACGTACATACTTTCCCTATAACCCTAGCGTCATCGAACCTTAAGTGTGTAGACCCTACGGGTTCGGGAACCATGTAGACATGACCGAGACAACTCTCCGGCCAATAACCAACAGCGGGATCTGGATACCCATGTTGGCTCCCATATTTTCCACGATGATCTCATCGGATGAACCACGATGTCGAGGATTCAATCAATCCCGTATTCAATTCCCTTTGTCTATCGGTATGATACTTACCTGAGATTCGATCGTCGGTATCCCGATACCTCGTTCAATCTCGTTACCAGCAAGTCTCTTTACTCGTTCCGTAACACATCATCCCGTGATCAAGTCCTTGGTCACATTGTGCACATTATGATGATGTCCTACCGAGTGGGCCCAGAGATACCTCTCCGTTACACGGAGTGACAAATCCCAGTCTCGATTCGTGCCAACCCAACAGACACTTTCGGAGATACCCGCAGTGCACCTTTATAGCCACCCAGTTACGTTGTGACGTTTGGTGCACCCAAAGCATTCCTACGGTATCCGAGAGTTGCACAATCTCATGGTCTAAGGAAATGATACTTGACATTAGAAAAGCTTTATCATACGAACTACACGATCTTGTGCTAGGCTTAGGATTGGGTCTTGTCCATCACATCATTCTCCTAATGATGTGATCCCGTCATCAACGACATCCAATGTCCATGGTCAGGAAACCGTAACCATCTATTGATCAACGAGCTAGTCAACTAGAGGCTTACTAGGGACATGGTGTTGTCTATGTATCCACACATGTATCTGAGTTTCCTATCAATACAATTCTAGCATGGATAATAAACGATTATCATGAATAAGGAAATATAATAATAACTAATTTATTATTGCCTCTAGGGCATATTTCCAACAGTATCCCACTTGCACTAGAGTCAATAATCTAGTTCACATCACTATGTGAATGTAGTGAATCCAACACCCATGGGGTGTGTTCATATCTTGCTTGTGAGAGAGGTTTATCGGTCAATGGGTCTGAAACTTTCAGATCCATGTGTGCTTTACAAATCTCTATGTCATGTTGTATATGCAGCTACCACGCGCTACTTGGGGCTATTCCAAATAACTGCTCTACTATACCAATCCGATTTACTCCTGAGAGTCATCTGGATTAGTGTCAAAGTTTGCATCGACGTAACCCTTTACGACGAACTCTTTTAGCACCTCCATAATCGAGAAAATTCCTTAGTCCACTAGTTACTAAGGATAACCTTGACCATTGTCCTGTGATCCATTCCTAGATCACACTTGTACCCCTTGACTGACTCATGGCTTGGCACACTTCAGGTGCGGTACACAACATAGCATACTTTAGAGCCTACGTCTAAAGCATAGGGGACAACCTTCGTCCTTTCTCTCTATTCTGCCATGGTCAGGTCTTGAGTTTTACTCAATACTCATACCTTATAACACAGCCAAGAACTCCTTCTTTGCCGATCTATTTTTGAACTCCTTCAAAATTTTGTCATGGTATGTGTTCGTTTGAAAGTACTATTAAGCGATTTTGATCTATCCTTATAGATCTTGATGCTCAATGTTCAAGTAGCTTAATCCAGGTTTTCTATTAAAAACACTTTTCAAATAACCCTGTATGCTTTCCAGAAATTCTACATCATTTCTGATCAACAATATGTTAACAACATATACTCATCAAAAATTCTATAGTGCTCCCACTCACTTCTTTGGAAATACAAGTTTCTCATAAACTTTGTATAAACCCAAAATCTTTGATCATCTCATCAAAGCATACATTCCAATTCCGAGATGCTTACTCCAGTCCTTAGAAGGATTGCTGGAGCTTTGCATACTTGTTAGCATCTTTCAGGATTGACAAAACCTTCTGGTTGTATCACATAAAACCTTTCCTCAAGAAAAAACGTCGAGGAAACAGTGTTTTGACATCCTATCTACAAGATTTCATAAATAATGCAGTAGCTGCTAACATAATTCCAACAGACTCTTAGCATCGCTACGAGTGAGAAAGTCTCATCGTAGTCAACTCCTTGAATTTGTCGGGAAACATCTTAACGACAAGTCGAGCTTTCTTAATGGTGACACTTACCATCATTGTCCGTCTTCCTTTTAAAATCCATCTGCACCCAACAGCCTTACGACCATCAAGTAGTTCTTTTCAAAGTCTATACTTTGTTTTATACATGGATCCTCTCTCGGATTTTATGGCCTCGAGCCATTCGTCGGAATCCGGGCCCACCATCGCTTCTTCATAGCTTGTAGGTTCATTGTTGTCTAGCAACATGACTTCCAAGACAGGATCATGTACCACTCTGATGTAGTACACATCCTTGTCGACCTATGAGGTTTAGTAGTGACTTGATCTGAAGTTTCATGATCACTATCATAAGCTTCCACTTCAATTGGTGTAGGTGCCACAGGAACAACTTTCTGTGCCCTACTACACACTAGTTGAAGTGACGGTTCAATAACCTCATCAAGTCTCCACCATCATCCCACTCAATTCTTTCGAGAGAAACTTTTCCTCGAGAAAGGACCCATTTCTAGAAACAATCAATTTTGCTTCCGGATCTGAAATAGGAGGTATACCCAACTGTTTTGGGTATTCTATGAAGATGTATTCATCCGCTTTGGATTCGAGCTTATCAGCCTGAAACCTTTTCACATAAGCATCGCAGCCCCAAAGTTTTAAGAAACAATAGCTCAGGTTTCTCTAAACCATAGTTCATATGGTGTCATCTCAACGGAATTGTGTGGTGCCCTATTTAAAGTGAATGCGGTTGTCTCTAATGCCTAACCCATAAACGATAGTGGTAATTCGATAAGAGACATCATGGTATGCACCATATCCAATAAGGTGTAGTTATGATGTTCAGACACACCATCCCACTATGGTGTTCCAGGCATGTGAAACAATTTCCACAATGTCTTAATTGTGTGCCAAACTCGTAACTCAGATATTCATCTCTATGATCATATCTGTAAGTGCATCTAGTGCCACCCCTAGTTGGTTTTGGAGTATTGATGACAAACCTAGTTGAGGGACTAATGTGTTTGTGAGAATTGCAGAATAACACAGGTAGAAGTCCCTCATTGATTCGGTTTTACTACCAGAGATGACCCCTAAAAATGTACGAAGACATTGAAGACAATGGTGGTATATGAAGATATTCACATTGAAGACTATGACAAGAGAAGACACTATGTGAAGCCTATGGAACTCGAAGACTTAGATCCTTCGTAGTTCTATTTCATTTGTGTTGAGTCATAGGAACCACCGTACTGTTAAGTGGGGTCCAAGAGAACCAGTTAGAATGACTGAAGTGATGCCTAATTCAAAACCTATATCTTCGAGCGAAGACTATGAGAGCAAATCTTGTCCAGAGTCGAACAAGTCAGCTTTACTTGTAGCCCAAGTAAAGTTGCCGTGTGAGTTTGAAATCTGACCGTTGGTACACGTGTCAGTTCCTTAGTGACCCAGGGTCATTTCGGACAAATCAGGCCGGGTTGCCCAGTGGCTATAAATAGTCCACCCCCTACAACCATAAACGGTTGGCTGCTCAGATTTTAGTGCACGGCTTTTGTCGTTTGAGAGCAACCCACCTCGAAGCCTTTGAGAGAAAATTCCTAGCGAGGAGAAAAGCCCTAACCACCCAGAGCCAAAGTAAATTGGGCATCACTTATGTCTTCTTGTCTGAGTGATCTGAAGACTTATTACACTTGAGGACTGTGCATCCTACAGCCGATTAGGCGTCGCGTTCTGAGCATCCAAGAGAAATTGTGGATTGCCAATGAATGAAGTCTGTGAAGGTTTGGGAGTCTACCTTGAAGACTTACTAGAGTGATTGGGCGAGGTCTGTGTGACCTTAGCTCAAGGAGAAAATGGTGAGGATTGGGTGTCCTGAGCTGCGTGTTCAGGACTGGGTGTCCGGGACTGTGTGTCCTTTGGTTTAAATACCTAGCCGCTCCAACCAGACGTACAGTTGTCACAGCAACTGGAACTGGTCCAACAAATCATTGTCTTCAGCGTGTCACTGGTTTCATCTTCACTTCCTTTTACTTACTGTTACACATTGTGAAGCCATTGCATGCTTGCTGTATCTTCTGTTTTCACATCATTACTGTATGATTTGTTTGGCTTCATTACTTCTTCCTACCTGATCCTTGTTACACTGCAGCTACTTGTCTTGTGCTTTCACTCTATTGAATACTTCACCATGGCTTGCCTAGTGTAATCTAACTTCCGCTGCTTAAGTGATAGGCATATCTGTACTGTTTGTCTTCATAACTTTCACGTTTTGAAGACTTTCATAAAAATCGCCTATTCACCCCCCTCTAGTCGATATAACGCACTTTCAATTTGTATCAGAGCAAGGTGCTCCCTTGTTCTGTGTGATTCGGTTTAACCACCTGGAGTTTTAGCTATGTCGACTGCAGGGATAATTAAAGTCTCCGCTGCGTGCCCCGTCTTCAATGGAACTGAATATCCCTATTGGAAGAATAAGATGCGCATGCATCTTGAAGCCATTGACGTCGACCTATGGTATGTCGTCGAAAACGGCGTTCCCAAGGTTGG
Source organism: Triticum monococcum (assembly GCA_034509565.1). Lineage (NCBI taxonomy): Eukaryota > Viridiplantae > Streptophyta > Magnoliopsida > Poales > Poaceae > Triticum > Triticum monococcum. The sequence goes on along the minus strand of CM067843.1, from coordinate 741,939,462 downwards.
AGAAGGTGTCACTGCTGCTGATGTCAAGAAGTTCACTCAACTAGACTCTACTGCCAAGAATAGCATTTGTGGTCATCTGACCAAGGGACAGTACGGCCGTGTGAGTGCTTTGAAGACATCCAAGCTAGTCTGGGACTGGCTCTCCAAAGTCAATGAAGGCATCTCAACCCGGAGAGATCAAAGAATCAGTGTTCTTCGCAATCTCTTCAACCGCTTCAAGCGAAATGACAATGAGAATGTCCAGCACACATTTGACCGGCTCACTGACATCACAAATGAGCTTCAAGCCCTCGGCGCCACTGAGATCACCAAACATGAAATCGTCAAGACGCTGCTGAGATCACTTGACAGTTCGTTTGACATCCTAGCCCTAATGATTCAAGAATGTCCAGACTTCAAGACACTCGATCCGTCTGACATACTTGAGAGGCTCAACACACATGAGTTGCATCTTTCTGAGAAAAGAGATATCTACGGTCCAAACTATGGGCGAACTCGTACCTTGAAGGAAAAAGCTGTGTCCTCATCTGAAAGAATCTGACAGCAGTTCTGATGATCCTAAAGATATTGGAAGGGAACTTGCAATGCTTGTGAAGAAGTTCCAGAAATTCACCAAGAAGAAAGGCTTCAGAAAGTCTTCACGATCAAGCTCAAGGAATGATGAAGCTTCTGCTCATGACTAGAAGAAGAAAACATGTCACAAGTGCAAGAAAACTAGACACTTCATCTCTGAGTGTCCACAATGGGACAATGAGAGCAGAAAGAAGAAGAAGAGCAAGGAATATGACTCTGACGACAAGAAGAAGAAGAAATACTCAAAGTCTTCTTCCAAGTCTTCCTCAAAGTCTTCATCACACAAGAAGAGCTCAACTGGCAAGGCTCGTGCGTTTGTTGGCAAGGAAATGGATTTAGAGGAGGAATCCTCTTCTGAGGAGGCAGTGGTGGAGTCTGAGGAGGAATCTGATTCTGGCATTACGAGTCTGGTTACAGCTTACGTCGCCAAGTCCATCTTCAACACTAAAGACAATGACTTCATCACCAACACCGATGCAAATGACAAGGACGACTCCACTCCTACCTACTGCTTCATGGCACGCGGTGCCAAGGTAAACACACGCACTACTCACTATCAAACATCCAGTGACGATGATTCTGATTGTGATTCAAAACCCAGCTACAAAACACTTGCTAAAATTGCGACTGAACAACAGAAAGCCATGGAACATATTCAAAAACTGTTAGACAGAAGCGATGATCTGTTGGGTGCTGAAATGACTCGGTCTGAATCCTTAATTGAAGACATAAAAAATCTTCATGTTAAGTATCAGGAACTTGAAGATCGTCATGATACTCTCTCAACAACTCATGAAAAGCTCTCCTATGATTATCTTCAAAGGAAGCAAGATCTTGAGAAATTGAGAGCGGCTCATGAAGATCTTCAAAAGGAAAACGAGTCGCTTCGCGCCGAACAGATCAGTTTCGCTCAGGAAGGATTTGAACCACCATGCCTTAAATGCATTGAGCGTGATAATGCTACTTCTGTTGCTGAATGTTCCACTGCTACTGCTATTGCAATATCTTCTACTGTTGAGGTGGTAACTAACCCCTCTGCTAAGGATACCACTGCTATTGCTGATGAGAATGCTAGGTTGAAGACATTGCTTGAAACAGGGATGTACAAAAGTCTCAAAGGACATCAGACATTATGTGATGTCCTCAAGAAGCAGATTCTGAACCGAAACCCTAGGAAAGAGGGTGTTGGGTTCATGAGGAAAATTAATGCAGATGGCTCTTACTGGAAACCTGAGCAGTACCCCAAAACCACATGGGTTGCTGCAAAGGAATCCTCAGCAGATCCATCCAATCTGTCTGGCTTCACTTGTGCTAATCCCATTATCATTGATGAATCCTTTGATGCAAACTATAAACTGTTTAAGAATCAGAATGGTGAAGTATTTGCCAGGTACATTGGTACTAACTGCAGGAATGGACCGCCTATGAAGAAGATCTGGGTTCCAAAAACGTGTCTGGAGAATCTTCCTGTGAATGTCCTCATGACACCTCACATGAAGAAGACAAACCTCAGACCAAAGGCTTCATATGGTCCAAAGGCTTCATATAGACAGAGGACTCACCTGAGTCGCACTAACGCAAATGTTTTGCAGGGAAACCATGCTCAGGCATATGAGAGCGGTTCTTCAAACAGTCATGTTCATATGACCAAGAACTATTCTGCCTATTCTTATGAGTACTATTGCCCGCCTGCTAGACTGTTTGCTAGGGCTCCAAAGCCAAAATTCTCAGATGCTGCACTTATACTTATTGCTTCTAAGCCACCCTTGAAGATGTGGGTAGTTAAGAAAGCTTAACTCTCTTTTGCAGGGAAAGGTCTCCAGCAGAAAACCAAAATCTTCTAACGCTATTGCTGGGGACCTTAAAAATCTTGTGGGGCGCAAGATCAAATGCCCGAATGGCATCACTATGTATTTCGTACCTGAATCGCATGCTACTCTTCCTATTAGTCCTAACCTGGATCTAAGTTTTCATAACCCACTGGTTCGTCAAATGTTTTTGCTTCACAATTCTCTTCGTGAAGCCTATCCCCCTAACTGCACTGTAGGGTATGACACAAGCGCCTTGAGAGTCTTCAGAATGGATTATTGACAGTGGGTGTACAAATCACATGACTGGCAAAAGAAGTCTTTTTATGGACTCAACCTTACGTCCATCCGACAAGAGCCACATCACATTTGCTGACACTGGTAAAAGTATGGTATTGGGTCTAGGTAGAGTTGCAATCTCAAAGGATCAACACATGGATAAAGTCATGTTTGTTGAATCCCTTGGCTTCAACTTAATGTCTGTCTCAATGCTTTGCGATTTGAACATGATTGTAATTTTTGGAAAATATCGTTGCCTAGTACTAATGGAATCTGACAAGTCTCTAGTGTTTGAAGGGTATCGGAAAGATGATCTGTATGTGGTAAATTTCTCAGCAGGGCCACAGCTTGCAGTATGTCTTCTGGCAAAGGCTTCAGAATGCTGGCTTTGGCATCGGAGGCTTGGGCATGCTGGCATGAGGAACCTCCACACCCTTGAGAAGAAGAAGCATGCCATAGGCATCGAGGGCGTCAAGTTCAAGAAAGATCACTTATGCGGTGCCTGTGAAGCAGGGAAGATGACAAGGGCAAAACATCCTTCGAATACAATCATGACCACTACTCGACCCTTCGAACTGCTTCACATGGATCTTTTTGGTCCCACTCACTACTCAACTTTTTCCACTACTGCTTGCCTCTATAGCTATGTCATTGTTGATGATTACTCTAGATATACTTGGATGCACATAATCCTTTACAAGACTGAAGTGCAGGATGTCTTCAGACGCTTCGCAAATCGGGCTATGAACAATTATGGTGCCAAGATAAAGCACATCAGAAGTGACAATGGCACTGAATTCAAGAACACTGGCCTTGATACATATCTGGATACCTTGGGCATCACACATGAATTCTCAGCTCTGTACACGCGACAGCAGAATGGCGTCGTTGAACGCAAGAACATAACACTCATTGAGATGGCCAGAACAATGCTAGATGAGTACAAGACTCCAAGAAAATTCTGGCCTGAAGCCACTAACACTGCATGCCATACAATCAACCGTGTTTATCTTCACAAGCTTCTGAACAAGACATCTTATGAACTTCTAACTGGCAAGAAGCCAAATGTCAGTTACTTCAGAGTATTTGGCGCAAGATGCTGGATCAAGGACCCACACCACACCTCAAAATTTGCACCAAAAGCACATGAGGGCTTTATGCTTGGATATGGAAAGGATTCCCACTCCTACAGAGTCTTCAATCTCTTTCACTACAAAGTGGTTGAAATAGTGGATGTGCGGTTCGATGAGAGCAACTGCCAGATGTGCTAGATGAAGTTCCAGCCAGTGAATCAATCAAGCTAATGGGAACTGGAGAAATTATACCTTCTGAAGCTCATCCTGAAGAAGAACTTATCATCTCAGCACCTGATCCACATGAAGACAATGCTCAGCCTGAAGACATTCCTCCCCACAACAACATAGATCAGCAAGAGCAAAGTCTTCGACCCATACATCCTCGTGTTGCCAATGAAGTGCAGATTGACAGAATAATTGACAGCATCAATGCACCTGGTCCACTGACTCGTTCAAGGGCAACTCAACTGGCAAATTTCTGTAGACACTTCGCATTCGTTTCAATCACAGAACCCAAGAAAGTTGAAGAAGCTTTTATGGAACCTGAGTGGATTCAAGCAATGCAAGAAGAGCTTCATCAGTTTGAGCTGAACAATGTATGGGAATTGGTTAAGCGTCCTGATCCACGAAAGCATAACATAATAGGCACCAAATGGATATACCGCAACAAGCAAGATGAGCATGGTCAAGTTGTCAGAAACAAAGCTCGTCTCGTTGCTCAAGGATATACTCAAGTGGAAGGCATTGACTTCGGTGAAACATTTGCTCCCATGGCCAGACTTGAAGCCATCCGTATACTGCTGGCCTATGCAAATCATCATAACATACTTTTATATCAAATGGATGTGAAGAGTGCCTTCCTCAATGGCAAGATTGAAGAAGTGTATGTTGCACAACCACCTGGGTTTGAAGATCCAAAACATCCTGACATGGTTTACAAGCTCAATAAGGCACTGTATGGCCTCAAACAAGCCCCTCGGGCCTGGTATGACACACTCAAATACTTCCTGAAGAGGAAAGGCTTCATACCTGGCTCCCTAGATCCCACTCTCTTCACGAAGACATATGATGGTGAACTATTTGTGTGCCAAATATATGTGGATGACATTATCTTCGGCTGCACCAATTAGCAGTACAGTGAGGAGTTTGGATATATGATGCAAGAGCAATATCAGATGTCTATGATGGGGGAGCTGAAATTCTTCCTCGGTCTTCAGATACGGCAACAACGCAATGGCATCTTCATATCTCAAGAGAAGTATCTCAAAGATTGCCTGAAGAAGTTCGGTATGCAAGACTCCAAAGGCTTCACAACACCAATGCCAGCCAAACATCATCTGGGTCCTGACGACAATGGTAAAGAGTTCGATCAAAAGGTATACCGCTCCATGATTGGTTCTTTGCTTTATTTATGTGCATCCAGGCCAGATATTATGCTTAGTGTTTGCATGTGTGCTCGATTTCAAGTGGCACCAAAGGAGTCGCATCACTTAGCAGTGAAGCAAATTCTTCGATATTTGGCTCACACCCCAACTCTAGGATTGTGGTATCCAAAGGGCTCAGAGTTTGATCTGGTTGGATTCTCGGATGCTGATTATGTTGGTGACAAGGTTGATCGGAAGTCTACATCAGGCACATGTCACTTTCTGGGACGATCACTTGTATGTTGGTCTTCAAAGAAGCAGAACTGCGTATCCCTCTCCACTGCTGAATCTGAATACATTGCTGCTGGATCTTGCTGCGCTCAGCTTCTGTGGATGAAGCAAACCCTCAAGGACTATGGCATTCAACTGAAGCAAGTGCCTCTTTACTGCGACAACGAAAGCTCCATCAAGATCGCCAACAACCCAGTTCAGCACTCGAAGACAAAGCACATTGAAATTCGTCATCACTTTCTCAGAGATCATGTTGCAAAGGAAGATATTGATATCATACACGTCAACACCGAAGAGCAATTGGCAGATATCTTCACCAAGCCCTTGGATGAGAAGAGATTTTGCAAGTTATGGTGTGAGCTAAATATCTTGGAATCCTCAAATGTCCTGTGATCAGGCACACATCCTAACACTTATGCATATTGATGACTTAGATATGCAACACATAAAGTAACGTATATCTTCAATCAATGAAGACATATATTTTAAGTGTGAATACATTGATGTGGAAATTGACTTCGGAGCGCCACGATAATTGTGCGCCGTGTCTGAGTCTAATACTTCCTATACGGTGGATAACGCCACCACCAAACGTTCTATTTTGAAGTGCTTCACTCATGGCGTTACCTTGCAATGTCTTCACATTTGGTCTGGTTTCATTTCTAACATGTCTTCATGATTATCTTCACTACGTGGATCATATAGACATATATATATATATATACTAGTGTTCTGTCCTCTACAGCATTCACTTATAGCTATGTCTTCTTGTTTTGAATCTTTTGAACTAAGTGAATGTGATCGGACCCTAATCTCTCTATGCTTTCTATCTCAAATTCTATCTCTCCAAGTCATATGCATCCTATTGAAACTGTCGAATGTCTTCTCTGCGTCCTTGTCAGCAGAAGACACAGAGATAAACTTTAAAACCGTTTTCAATGCTCATTCATCCAGAAGAAATCCGGAGAAGTAGGAACGACCACCCAACAATCCAGGCGTGCGTGGGATGTGGAACTGCCCCCGAGACTCCGCATGATGGCCACGTGCTGTTCAGATGCGAATCGCCAGGGGCACCTGTGTAATAGCGCAGTGCAGCCCCTGTGACTATAAATACACACTCACCGCGGTCATTATCTCCTTCTCCTTCTTCCTCCCTCGCACGAACCCTAGCGCCACCGCTAGCTCTCGACGACGCCGGCAACGAAGAGCTTCTCTGCCGCAACCTCTCTGACGCCGTTTTCACGCCGACCGCGGACATCACTCTCTCCGCCATCGCCGTAGGTGTCTTCCGTCGCCAAGTTAGGGCACGGAGGATCAAACTGCTCGGCCTCATCTCCCACTCCGTTTAGCAGTTCCAAGTGTGGTAAATAAAACCTCTTTTTACAGCCTCTTTTGATCCTATAGTTCGGTCACTTTCTGCCATAAGAAGTTTCTATTCACACAAGTTAGATCTGTCTCAGTCTGCATCTCATAACTTGCCTAGTATATTCACTTGTGCTTCATGAAGTAGTTAGATTCCTCACTTGTACTGATCTATGGGTTCGTACAAATCTGGAACCAACTTCTTTTCTATAAGCGACTGTCTTCGCACGATGAGGTCAATATCTTCTAAACTGATTTATCTTCAAAATCTTCTGAGAATGCATATGACCTCTTCCCCTTCCCTTGCACCTTAATGCTGTCACAGGTACATGTCCGTGGGAGAATCTTTTGGTTCTCATAGTCTGCATTCATTTGCAGAGTTCTTACAGCGTCACATCAATTCTCCTGAAGCCAGTTCCTGTTGGTCCAGCAAAAGAAAGCCTTTGAAGCCTTTGAACGTCTTGAAGCCTTCCAAGTTAAGCTTCATGGCTGCAGAAAAACCAACAAGGAAGGGTGGCAGAAAGCGTCGAGGGGAAACATCAAGAGATCTGCCCGATGACCTCTTAGAGCTGTACAATACAGATCCTGAAGAGGATTACAATCAGCGCAAGACACGAATCCAATGGATTCGACGCTATTGGGCGGAGCAATGGTTCCAATACCGCTTCGTCACCAAGGAGTACGCTGAGAAAAGCGCCATCAAGAGACCATGGGGAGACATACTATACAAAAATCTCGTGCCCAGGTCCAGAGACGAAGCCATTGCTCAAGGCTTCTATCCATGCATGGTCAGAGGACCACAGCCTGCTGATGCTCATCCGTTGTCACTACTCTGGTGTCGTGACGACAATCTGTTCAAGCGCAACTTCCAGTTTGCCCAGAGGTCAGCGAAGCACAACAAGAAGAAATTGGGTTTAGACTTCAACCCTGGTCCCTCCGCACCAAGGGCAGATGGCCCACGTGAGGCCGACCCCAATATCATCGGTCCGTATGCAAATCTTGAGGGCCTCATCACCCGCATCTTAGTCCAAGGGACTGCCGTCAATGACCCTCCTGCTGACTTTGAATCTGATGAAGCGCCTGCTGCACCGAAGCCAAAGCAGGCAAAGAAGCCAAAAGCTTCAAAGCAGACCCCTTCACCCAAAATCTCAAGGGCGAAGCCATTGGCAACTGCACCTCCTGAAGCCAGTGCGCAGTCTGAAGACTTATCTCGAGTCCCCAAGCCCCAGGAAGCCAAGAAGCCTCAGCCACACACAGGCAAAGAGCTCACAGCTGCTGCCATTCTGCGTAGCGAAACCATTGATCTGTCCAGCGATGAAGATCTTGTAGATGACGCTCTTGAGCAGCTCATCAAGAGCAAGGAGGAGGCTGAAATCTTCAACAATCTGCCTCTGTTTGATGTAGCAATCATCCACAACTTCATCGATGAGTGGTTTGCTACACCAAATATCAGCTTTGATGATTTGCAGCTGCCCATTGGCCTCAGCATCGCCTTCCAAGGCGCTATTGCTTCAGAACTTGCAATTTCCCAGAGCATTGTTGAACTGAAGCAGAAAATTGATTTTGAAAAGGCTCAGTTCAAGTAGCATATGGCCAAGCTCAGCGTGCAAGAAGTAAAGAACTTCAAGATCATGTTGCACGAACTAAAGGAGAACTTTCTGAAGAAGCGTGCTGAAGCTCAAGGTTCGCGGGAGCGAATGAAGACTCTGGCTGATCGCTGTGTGCAGGCCTACAATGAGGCCGAGAAGCGCAAGGCACTTGGGCGTCCCGACATCGACCCCAGGATGGCCGCGAAGAAGAAGAAGAAGCCTGCTGTGCCTGAACCAGAGGCACCAAGACAAGAAGCTGCTCTGACTGTCTTCCCCACTGCTACGACTGGCTCGAAGCCAAAGAGCCAGTCAACCGCTTCAGAGCTTGTCGGGTGGTAGGAGCGACATATGCCAATGGGTGGCTTATCATTGCGGGGGCCAATAGAACGTCGCCGGTGCCTGGAAACGGGATGAGGCGAAGACATGCACGCCGGCGAATCTTACCCAGCTTCAGGGCTCTCCGGGGAGATAACACCCCTAGTGCTACTCTGCGGGGTCTCCGCATGGTTACTAAGTGCACAAGTAGCTATAATGCTCCTTGAGCTGTTTGGGGTGGAAGGAGGAAGAAGGGCTCAGCTCAGCTTGCCTCCTCTCCTTGTATGTGTCTAGGTCTAGAATGAGAGTCCAACCCTTTGCATGGGTGCACCGGGGGGTTTATATAGGCCTACCCCCCGGGGGTACAATGGTAATCCGACTGGGCTCTGGGCCCAGCTGTCTGTGACTATGCTCGCCGGCTTCTCCGCCGGCTTCTGGGGCCCGCCGGCTGGTGGGTCCCGCCGGCTGCCGGTTCCTGGGTCGATAGGCCGGCCCCACTGGCCAGGGCCTGGTTGGCAGCTGGTTACTGTTGCTCCATGTCGTTGACGCAGGCTTGGTCGGGGTAAGCGTGGCTACAGTAACGCCGCCTTGGCGGGCGATTACTGTAGCCCCGCCGCACCTTGTCTCCTTAATGGGCGTCTCCTTCAAGGAGGGTGGAAGGCCGGCTACGTGAAGCCGGCCCTCTGTCTTGCCGGCTTGAGAGGGGGTGCGGCCGCCTTCGGCATCTCTCTGCCCGAAGGGGCCCACCGCCTCGGGGGCCACGCTGGCGGCCCGTCGTGGACGGTGTCAGAGCCGCCGTGGCTACAGTGCCGCGCCGGGCGGGCCGCAGCTGCCCGCACGACGCGCTGTACCAGGCGTGCTCCGGGTTTTGGGGGTGGCAGGCTCCACTGTAGCCACGCCCCGCTTCATCATCGCAGAGTGGACGCCGTACATTGTGGGTACGGCGTTGACTGCTTTATCGGAGCCGGCTCGGCAGTAGCCGGCCTTGCCGTAGCCGGCCCTGCCGTAGCCGGCCCTCCACAGCTTTCTTCATGGGGGTAAAGGGCGGGCCGCCCCCGAAGCCGGCTAGGATGGTAGTCGGCTAGGGGGGAGGCGGCCCAGGTCTTGAGTCTCCTTATGAGCCGGATGGGCTCATAATTTTTTCTGAGGGGCCAGGGGAAGCCGGCTGGGCTACCCATGACTACTTACCCCGACAGTAGTCCCCGAAGCCGGGCGAGCTTCACGGCGGACGAAAGGACGGGAAGCTTGGCCGGCTTCATACCCTGAGGGGCCGACCTCGTCGTTCCAGCCGACTTCGGAGCACTTTTTGTTATTAAGGTGACCGTGGTTGACCCGCGGGCTGGCCGCGGGCCCCACAACGAGCCACGTGGCGGGGAAGTCCTGCCGTCGCACGCGCGCGACGGGACGCCGCCACAGGCCCGGGCCCGCCACTCCCCGGCCTCGGCCCGGGCGCAGATCTTCTGTGGCCCGAGGGGGCTGGTCGCCTCCCCGCGGCCGTTACTTCGCGTCATCAAGGCGCGCAATTAACACGGGCATGGGGGAGATGGGCACGATCGACCCCCACGATCCCCCACGCCGCGCCTCCTTGACTCTGGCGCATGCGCCTACAAGTAGGGGGGTAGGGGGAGAGGCACAGGCCCGTTCGCTCCCCCGCTCCCCGTCCCTCCTGCTCCTCTTCTTCTTCTTCTTCCTCGCGCCCGACGCAGTTTCGCGCCGCAGCCCACCCACGCCGCCATGTCTCTGGCTCTGTCGAGCTCGTGGGACGGGTCCAATGTCCACGAGGACCATATTGAGTTCCTCCGCCAGACCCGGCGCCTGCCCGCCGCCAACCTCGTGCAGGTGCGTCTGGCGCCCACGAAGGAGGTCTCGCCGGCGCCGGAAGAAGGCGAGCACGTCGTCTTCCGCGCGCACTTCCTCCGTGGCTTTGGCTTCCCGGCGAGCAGCTTCATGCGTTCTTTCCTTGAATTCTACAACCTCCAACCACACCACGTCACGCCCAACGCAGTGCTGCAACTCTCGGCCTCCGTCTCGCTCTGTGAAGGATTCTTGGGGGTGCTACCGACGCTGGAGCTCTGGGTGGAGCTGTTCCAGAACAACCTCGGCACCGTCTCCGCTGGCGTGCCGGCTCCCTGCGGCGCCTTCATCGTGATGAAGAGGGCAAGCGACGACAACCCCTTCCCCCACATTCCTCTGATCCAGTCTGTCAAGCTTTGGCAGAAATCCTACTTCTACGTCAAGAACGTCGCCCCGCACGGCGACTACGTCAATCTACCGGCTTACGTAGCCGGCCCGCTGGCTGGGAGGCGGCGGACTTGGTAGTACAGGTCGAAGTCCTTGTCTCCGGCTGGGAATGCTTCCATCGCCCGGCTTCGGGTGATGGTCCAGTCGGAAGGCCTGCGCGCATCCGACCAGGTAGCCGCCTTCGTCGAGCGCCGGATTCTGCCCCTCCAAAGCCGGCCGCACATGATGTGCCAAATGAGTGGCCGGTTCGACCCTTGCCGGCTGAGCACATGGGAGATGCCCCATGCCGAGGTGGCTCTGATGGCGAACTACATCGCCAACCTGAAGCTCACCGACGAGTGGCAATTTGGCAAGGCGCCGTACTCCCGCGCCCATCCTCCGCCTGTGGTAAGTCTTTCTTCTCGTCGTCTGCCGGCTTGAGTCAGCCGGCTTCTGACCAGGCGGCTCTTCTCTTTTTTCTCTTCATCAGAATCCTCTCCTCCCGCCGCCAGGCGGGGCGGCTGGAGTCGACCGCGAGTATGCCCCGGACCGTACGGTGGACGACCTCGACGACCCGGATCTTTCCGCAGTCGCCATGGAGGATGCCGCCACGGGGGACGCCGCCGAGCTCGGCGGCACGGGGCTCTCGGCAAGTTTCGATGACTGGCCGGACGATTTCGAAGCCGAAGAAATCCCGCGCCACCAGCCGGCAACCGACTGCCGCGGCGCGGGCTCGTCTGCCGCGCCGACTGCCGGTGGTGGAAAGGGGAAACGCCGGGCCGCGCTCCCGCTCTTCGGAAGCCGGCCGAAGAAGCCGAAGGCCTCCGCCGCGGCCACGAAGCGCGAGGAGGCGGCGGCGAAGGCGGCCCGCTTCCAGAAGGCGGTGAAGAAGCCCCCCTCAGTTTCCGCGTAAGTCTAGTAGCCGCCTACGTGCTTGTTATTCTGAAGTCTTCCTTTACTTGAATGTTTCTCTGATTTTCTGAGCAGGGCGCCGCTCTCCCTCGAGCGAGGCCCAGCCGGCTCCGTGGTCGGGCCGAGTGCCGGATCCTCAGGGTCCCGCCGAGTGGACCCCCGCGCCGAACTTGACGTAGCCACGGAGCGCAATGCTCGCGAGGCGCATCGAGAGAGGGAGGCGGCCGAGCAGGAGGCGGCGGAGCGGGAGGCCGCCCAGACGGCGCCGGGGCGAGCGAGCGCGGCAGCCGAGACTCCGTCGGAGCGGGCGGCCGCGGAGACGGAGGCGGAAGGCGCGCGTAGCCAGCCTCCGCTACTCGCCATCCCCCTCCAAACTTTGGATCCGGACATCCCTCTGCCCACGGCGGAGGAGATTATCCCCGAGCAGCCGCCGGTGCAGAGGGAAGAAGTCTTCGAGATTTCCGTCGAGAGGACGTCGCCGGCAGCGCCAGCCGGAGCAGGCGAAGGCGGCCAATCGTCGGCGGTGCCGGAGGAGCCGGCCCGGGCCGCGCCCGAGGCCGGAGCCGGCCTTGAGATCGAGCTGGCGGCGGGCCGGCATGCCGGAAGGGGCATGGCCCCGCCGGACACGCGCCGAGCCGCGGGGGCTGAGCAGACGGCAGACGCCTTGGAGGCGGCCAGCTCCGCCACGTCCGGATGGACTCCTAGCGGAGGGAGCGGCGAGCTGAACATCGCGGCTCAAGAGGTTCGGAGCCGGCTGCAGGCGCAGGCCGGCCTCCTGAGGCAATTTACTCAGGAGTTTCTGTCGACGCGGTTTGCAATCCGGGTAAGTCTTCACTCATTGACCGTTCTGGTCCTTTGAATTTTTTTCCGTGGGGGCGCGCTAGCGCACCCACTGGGTGTAGTCCCCGAGATCCGGGCCGACTGCAGCGCAGTCGGGTCGGATCTTACTCGACGACTATCTTTGACTGTTCTTTCTGATCTCTTAGGATTATCATAATTCTCGCGCTGCCGCCTTCAACTCCCAGGCTCGAGAGCTGAGCCGGAGGACCGAAGACCTCGCCAGCAGCCGGCGTAAGTGTTTTGTCCTTATTTATTTCTCGTGGGGGCGCAACAGCGCACCCACTGGGTGTAGTCCCCGAGATCCGGGCCGACTGCAGCGCAGTCGGGTCGGATCATACCCGACGACTTTTCCTTTGCTGACTTTTCTCTTTATCTTTTGCTCGTGCAGAGGCCAACGCCGACCTGCGGAGGGAACTCAGCGAGGTGCAGGCCGCTCTTCGCGCCAAGGACGCCGAGTATGCTGACTTGGTTCAAGAGCGCGACCGCCTGGCGACGAAACAGGCCGACCAAGAGGAGCGCCACAAGGCGGCCCTGCAAAAGGCGCAGGACGGTGAGGCTACCCTGAAGGCGGAGTTCAAGGCTAGGGAGGCGAGCTGGGCCGAGACGCGCCAGGCGCTGGAAGAAGGCTTCGGCCGGATCGAGGATCTTATCGATAGTAGGCCGTCCTTCTTGTTCTTCTTCCATCCGCCGGCCGCCTGCGGCTTTGTTTTGACAAGTGTTTGCTATCTTGCGCAGAGTACTTTCCCGGTCAATCCGTCCTCGCCGCCCAGGCCATCGAAGCCTACCGCGAGGAGCGCCGTCAGGCTGGGGTTATGATTCCGCCGGACGCGAATCGGACGTTGTCGGAGCGGCTCATCACCGTCCAGGCGCAGCTGCAGCCGGCCCACCGGCTGCTCCGCCGGCTCCAACGTGCCGGGGCGACGATGCTGGCCGCGCTCTGGCCCGGCCAGACAATTCCCCGCACCCCAAGCCGGACGGCCGACTGGCTCGAAGTCGCAGTCGGCCGCTTCGAGGCCTGGAAGGCGTCCGCGGCCCGTCTTGGAGCCGGGCGCGCGCTGGAGTTCGTCCGCGCGTGGTACCCTGGGCTAAGCCTGGACCAGCTGCGGACGTGGCGGTCGGAAGCCGACGCGGAACTGGAGGAGGTGCGGCCGGCGATCGCGCAACGCGCCTCGACGATCGCCGAGTGCACCGACACCAGCGTCTTCGCGCCGGAGCTCAACGATGATGGCGCCGCCCAGCCGGAGGAATGGTTCGGGCTGAACCCGGCGGACAGCGAGGACTCGGCCGAAGAGATCGCCTCCAGCGACGAGGGCGAGGACGACGAGGAGGAGGACGGCGAAGACGCCGAGCCGACTGGTGAGACGGCCGACCGTCCCCCAGCCGACCGTGCCTCCAGCAACGACCCACGCGGGAGCGCGCCCTCTGCCGGAGACGACGATCAAGCCGAGGTTGGCCAGTCGGCCGCTCCTCCAGCCGGCGTGACTGCTTCCACCGCCCAGCCCGGCTCGTCTGCGGCCCCGCCGGCTTGATCTGCCGTTCTTTTTGTCCCTGTTTTACTTTTTCGGACAATTTTAAGTTTCCGCAATTCCACCCACTGGGGGTGTATCGAACACTATTGGATGTCGACCTCTCTGGAGGCCTTTTGTGTAAATATTAATATATGCATGTGTTGGCGTTCATTCAAGTGTACTTTTTTGTCCTTAGGCTCTTTCCTTTGCCGCCTTCCCTCTTTGGGAAGGCAAGTACTTGAGCTTTCTTGGATTTGAAGCAGACTGAATGTAAGCCGGCCAGCCGGCTACTCTGGTAGTCGGTCGGCATGAGGCAGTCAGCCGGCTTTTGTTATATATGCAAGCCTGTTTGGTCCCTAGCCGTTTTTCATGTGCGCACCCTTTCCGGCTTGTGGCTCTTGCCAGCCGGACAGTCAGTTCTTCGAGCTGCGATTTCGGCAAGAGCCAAGCCTGGGTGTCGGCGCATTACTTGTCTGACTGCGGGTAGGGCTCCTAATATAACTCTAGTCGGCCAGTCCCCGGGCCGACTCGTCGGACCCGGTACCGGACAAAGTAAATGAATAGGTAAAATCATACGCATGATAACTTTCATTCATAAGATAAAGGGTGGCAGTCCCCGAGTCCTTCTCGGGGAGCCTACTGTTTCGTACTAAATACAAAAGTGGGCATAACACATACTGCGTTTTAACTGTAAAACTTCTGAAGGAGATTTGCGTTCCATGGTTGCTCCGACTCCTTGCCGGAGTCGTCTCTCTTGCGTGCCTTCGGCTTCTGCGCGTTGATGAGGTAGTAGGCGTCGTTGCCCAAGGCTCTGCTGATGATGAAGGGGCCTTCCCAGGGGGCTGCGAGCTTGTGCTGGCCAGCTGTTCGCTGGATCAGCCGGAGCACAAGGTCGCCCTCCTGGAAGGATCTTGGGCGGACCCTCCGGCTATGGTAGCGGCGCAAACCGTGCTGGTAGATGGCAGACCGGCTGAGGGCTAACAGCCGGGCCTCTTCCAACAGGTCGACGCCGTCTTCTCGTGCTTCTTTGGCTTCCGCTTCTGTGTACATGGTTACCCGAGGTGAGTCGAACTCGATATCTGTTGGGATGACCGCCTCGGCACCATATACAAGGAAGAAGGGAGTGAAGCCAGTTGATCTGTTGGGAGTAGTGCGCAGACTCCATAGGACAGCTGGCAGCTCATCGAGCCAGCAGCCGGCTGAACGCTCCAGAGGTACGACCAGTCGAGGCTTGATGCCGGACAAAATGAGGCCATTTGCTTGCTCCACTTGGCCGTTTGACTGCGGGTGGGCGACTGACGCAAGGTCCAGCCGGATACCTTGCGCCGCGCAGAACCGTGCCAAGGCACCTTTGGCAAAGTTCGTGCCGTTGTCAGTGATGATGCTGTGTGGTATGCCGTACCGGGTTGTTATATCTGCAATGAAAGTCACTGCAGTCGGCCCATTCAGCTTCTTGATCGGCTTCGCCTCAATCCACTTGGTGAATTTGTCGACGGCGACGAGCAAATGTGTCATGCCGCCGCGCGCCGTCTTGAATGGGCCCACCATATCCAATCCCCAGACGGCGAAGGGCCAGGTGATGGGAATGGTCTTGAGTGCTGAAGCCGGCATGTGTTGCTGCGAGCTGAAAAGCTGGCAGCCTTTGCTGTGTTTGACTAGCTCTTTGGCGTCGTCCAAAGCAGTCGGCCAGAAGAAACCGTGGCGGAAGGCTTTGGCGACAAGTGATCTTGATGCGGCGTGGTGGCCGCACTCTCCTTGGTGTATATCCCTGAGGATCGCGATGCCTTTCTCCTGCTCGACGCATCGCTGCAAGACTCCGGTGGCGCTGCGCTTGACAAGCTCTCTGTTGACGATTGTGTATGCTCCAGCCCGGCGCTGGACTTGTCTTGCTTCGTTTTTGTCAGCCGGCAGGTCATGGTTTACCAAAAAGTTGCGGATGGTTTGGGCCCATGATGGGGCGGCGACTTCCTCTGCCACCAATCCGGGTTCAGCTTGATCTGGTGGTATCCCGAGTAGGCATCCAAAAAGCTCAACAGCTCGCATCCGGCTGTGGAGTCTATCACTTGATCGATCCTGGGCAGAGCGAAGGGATCTTTTGGGCAGGCTTTGTTGAGGCTTGTGTAATCTATACACATGCGCCACTTGTTATTCTTTTTCAGCACGAGAACCGGGTTCGCGAGCCACTCGGGGAAGAAAACTTCCATGATGAAGCCGGCTGCAAGAAGCCGGGCTATCTCTTCCCCTACGATCCTTCTCTTCTCTTCTAACAGTCGGCGGAGGGGCTGCTTGACTGGTTTAGCATCCTCCCGCATGTGCAATTTGTGCTCGGCGAAATCCTTCGGAACACCCGGCATGTCCTTGGGGGACCATGCAAAGATATCCCGATTCTCACGGAGGAAATCGACGAGCTCGCCTTCCTATTTGCTATCCAGGCTCGCCCCAATGACGGCAAACCTCTCGGGGTGCTCAGGGTCGAGCTGTATCTTCTTGGTCTCCTTGGCCGGCTGGAAAGATCCTTGGGCATCACACTCCTTGGAGTCGGCAGGTTGGTTTAGCTGCTTGCTGGCCAGGGCCACGACCCGGTCCAGCGTCTTCTTCTCTGCAGCGATCACGAGGGATTCGGCCAACCGGCTGCTGGCCGCGGCGCAGTCGGCGGACTTCTTGTAGTCGCCGGTGATGGTGATGACACCATTGGAGCTCGGTATCTTCATCTTGAGGTAAGCATAGTGGGGGACCGCCATGAACTTGGCCAAGGCGGGTCGGCCAAGCAAGGCATGGTAAGGGCTCTCCAGGTCCACCACCTCGAACCAGATTGCTTCCCGGCGGAAATGGTCCTTGCCCCCAAAGAGTACATCGATCTTGATCTTGCCGATGGGGGCACAGGACAAACCGGGTACGATGCCGTGGAACACCGTTCGA
This sequence comes from Triticum monococcum, assembly GCA_034509565.1. Taxonomy (NCBI): domain Eukaryota; kingdom Viridiplantae; phylum Streptophyta; class Magnoliopsida; order Poales; family Poaceae; genus Triticum; species Triticum monococcum. Next base: position 741,922,406 of record CM067843.1, on the reverse strand, counting down.
GTCGGCGCAAGCTGCTTTGCCTTGACGCCCAGCTTCTCCATGGTGTCGCGGTACAGGATGTTGATGCTGCTTCCGCCGTCGATCAGCACGCGGGAGAAGCGTGCGGCGCGCGTATCCGTCGCAAGGGTGGCCTCCAGGACCAATGCGTAGGAGCCGGGGGATGGCATCACCTCTAGGTGGTCGGCCCGGCTCCAACTGATGGGTTTCTCCGACCAGTGCATGTGGCCGGCTGAGCTGGTGGCGGCCACGTTGACTTCCTGTTGCTCTCGGCGCTTGCTGCGCCGGTCTTTGGGCTGGCTCGTGAAGACGACATAAGATGCTTGCTCATCGGGGAACTCGTCCTGCACGGCGTCGACCGCGGGCCGGGCGGCTTTGGGCGGCGGAGCCGGCGGCGGCGGGCCGGCAGGCGGAGTCGGCGTGAGCCCTTCGCCCTTCGAGATTCGGGCGAGCCAGTTGCATTTGCGGGTCATGTGGTTGGACAGCTTCGCGCCGCTGTGGAACTTGCACGGGGCATCAAGGGTTTGCTCGTAGGAGAAGGCCAGCTGCCAAGCCGGCCGGCCGCCCTTGGGCTTCTTGGGTGCGGGCCGCCCTTCAGGCGGCGCGTCTTCGACCGTGGCCACCTGCCGACTGGCGGGAGGCGGCGCAGGGCCCTTGCGCTTTTGATCATTCTGGTGTTGGCGTCGGCCACCGTCTCCAGCCGGCGCTCGGGGCGCCGGGTCGAGCACTTTTCCGGATGCGTCCACCCGGAGCTCGGTCTTCATTGAGGAGTCGGCGGTGGCGTACTTGTCGGCGATGTTCAGGAGCTCGTCGAGGGTAGTCGGCTCATCGCAGAGAAGCTTGTGTTTGAGGAGGGTGCCCTCTCGGCACCCGGCGGTGAAGTATTCGATGGCTTGCACCTCGTGCACCCCCTCGCAGGAGTTGCGGAGCTCGGCCCAACGCGTCAGGTAGTCGCGAGTGGACTCGGCTGGGCCCTGTACGCACAGGGAGAGCTGTCTGGGCTTGGGAGCCCGCTTGTAGGTGCTGGTGAAGTTGCGAACGAAGGCTTCAGTGAAATCCACCCAGCTGTTGATGCTGAGGGGCTTGAGGCTGTTAAGCCAAGTCCGCGCCGTGCCTTGCAGCATGAGGGGCACGTACTTTACGGCAACGCGCCGGCTGCCATTGGCGATGCTGACGGCTGTGGAGTAGTCGGTCAGCCAATCTTCCGGCTTCACCGAGCCGTTGTACTTGGGTGTGTCTCTTGGGAGCGAGAACCCTTTGGGGAAGGGCTCATCGCGGATGCGGGGGCCAAAGCAAGGCGGGCCGACATCGTCTTCTTCTTCTAGCGCCAGGGATCGGGCCAGGCGGTCGATTCGGTGGCGGGCGTCGTTTTCGCCGATTCCCTCGCGACGACCAAGCTGGCCGCTGAGAGTCGGGTGAGCCACTGGAGGCGGGGTAGGATATCTCTCTCCGCGAGCTCGAGGCGGAGGCGGGGTGCCCTGCCATTCCATGGCTCGGGGGCGGCCGTCCGCGTCTCGCTCGATGGAGATTTGGGTCCGGCTTCGGCTGGAAGCCGGCTCTTTCTCGCGCCGCGCGCGGGTGTTGCTGGTAGTCGGCGACCGGGAAGTCGCGCCGTGTTCGCGGCGTGGGGGAGGGCTCCCCGCGCAGGCGTCGGCTTCGTGCCGTCGTGCAGCCGCATCAATCAGTTGCTGGATGCGCCGCGTCATGTGGGGGAGGTCTTCGGCTTCCAAGCCGTCCAGCTCGTTTACGGCCGCCTGGGCGGCGCGCAGGTTCTCGAGCGGGGTGGCGTAGACCGGGCGATCCACTCCAAGCGTGTCGGCGATGACGGCGCCGCGTTGCCTGACCACGCCGGCCCGGCTAGGGCCAGCCGGAGCCGGCATGCCGAAGGCGGCGCGGTCTGCTTCGCGCTGGTAGGCCTCAGTGAGGCGTCTTACGGAGGCCAGCCGCCGGCCCTCCGCGAGGAGGGCGAGGCGGCGCGCCTCCAGAACTTCGTCGCTGGCGTCAGCCGGAAGGGGGGTGGACAAGTCTTGGGCAGCTGCGAGTGGGGCGTCGCGGGCGCCCTCGTCAGTCGGGCCGTCGAGGCCGATGACCATCACCTCGGGGGCGTCAGAATCGCGATCGCCAACCGGAGGGAGCGGGTCGTTGTAGACCGTGAGGTTGGTAGGGAAGGTATCGTAGGATGCCGGGTCGGAGTCGACGGGCATCGGGTCGGTGGAGCCAACCAACTCCAAATCCGCAGCGGGCTCGCTGGAGACGTGGAGCTGGCTGAGGAGGCTGGCGAGGTGATCTGTGCCCGCATCGGAGGCAAGCTCATCGGAGATGCGGGCCTTGTCGAAGAGGTTGGCGAGGCCGCTAGCAGCGCAGACATCGGCAACGCCATGCTGCGCGTCGCGGCAAGCGCCATCGGGCGAGCCAGGCTGGCTACGCTCGCGAGGGAGAAAAAGGGTTCCCGTCCAGAACAGGTCTCCGGACGACGGTGCACCTGGCCCCACGGTGGGCGCCAAATGTCGGGTGGTAGGAGCGACATATGCCAACGGGTGGCTTATCATTGCGGGGGACAATAGAACGTCGCCGGTGCCTGGAAACGGGATGAGGCGAAGACATGCACGCCGGCGAATCTTACCCAGCTTCAGGGCTCTCCGGGGAGATAACACCCCTACTGCTGCTCTGCGGGGTCTCCGCATGGTTACTAAGTGCACAAGTAGCTACAATGCTCCTTGAGCTGTTTGGGGTGGAAGGAGGAAGAAGGGCTCAGCTCAGCTTGCCTCCTCTCCTTGTATGTGTCTAGGTCTAGAATGAGAGTCCAACCCTTTGCATGGGTGCACGGGGGGGTTTATATAGGCCTACCCCCCCAGGGGTACAATGGTAATCCGACTGGGCTCTGGGCCCAGCTGTCTGTGACTATGCTCGCCGGCTTCTCCACCGGCTTCTGGGGCCCGCCGGCTGGTGGGTCCCGCCGGCTACCGGTTCCTGGGTCGACAGGCCGGCCCCACTGGCCAGGGCCTGGTCGGCAGCTGGTTACTGTTGCTCCATGTCGTTGACGCAGGCTTGGTCGGGGTAAGCGTGGCTACAGTAACGCCGCCTTGGCGGGCGATTACTGTAGCCCCGCCGCACCTTGTCTCCTTAATGGGCGTCTCCTTCAAGGAGGGTGGCAGGCCGGCTACGTGAAGCCGGCCCTCTGTCTTGCCGGCTTGAGAGGGGGTGCGGCCGCCTTCGGCATCTCTCTGCCCGAAGGGGCCCACCTCCTCGGGGGCCACGCTGGCGGCCCGTCGTGGACGGCGTCAGAGCCGCCGTGGCTACAGTGCCGCGCCGGGCGGGCCGCAGCTGCCCGCACGACGCGCTGTACCAGGCGTGCTCCGGGTTTTGGGGGTGGCAGGCTCCACTGTAGCCACGCCCCGCTTCATCATCGCAGAGTGGACGCCGTACATTGCGGGTACGGCGTTGACTGCTTTATCGGAGTCGGCCCGGCAGTAGCCGGCCTTGTCGTAGCCGGCCCTGCCGTAGCCGGCCCTCCACAGCTTTCTTCATGGGGGTAAACGGCGGGCCGCCCCCGAAGCCGGCTAGGATGGTAGTCGGCTAGGGGGGAGGCGGCCCAGGTCTTGAGTCTCCTTATGAGCCGGATGGGCTCATAATTTTTTCTGAGGGGCCAGGGGAAGCCGGCTGGGCTACCCATGACTATTTACCCCGACAGAGCTCAAGAAGACACGGACAGCCGAAGCTGAAGGAAGGAAGAGGAAACACTCTGAAGCCTCTCCTTCTAACCCCATCAAGAAGAAGCGCAAGATCAAGAAAGCTCGGGATGCTCCCACAGAGCCCTTGATAGTTGAACCTCTCTCTGTCATCTATCCTGATGCAGATCGTTAGCTGATAGTTCATGAGCCTGCTCCCACAGAGGCTCCTAAAGCTGAAGATATTCCAGCAACCGACCCCATCGCTACTGAAGACATTGGTCATCAGGATAATGTGCAAGATGATGCAGCCCTTCCTCAGCTTGAGACAAGCGAATTAATCAGCATTGGTCGTCCAGTGACGCCAATCGCACAAGCTGCATCATGGGCGGATCGCCCACAAGAAGAAGAATCTGAGGCCCATCCCACTCCAACTCCAAAGGCGTCGTCTGCATTCCGCAGGCTTCGCAAAGGACCACAGCCTCAAGATTCGGCTGAAGACATTCCGGCTGCATCAGCCGAAGACAATGAAGAAGTACCACCAGAACCCACTCCCCCGCTCCACCAAGAAGCAGTTCTCCAGGAGAACGTGCCTGCGTCTGACCCTCTAGCTAGTCAAGTGGAGGCGGAAAATATGGAGGCTGCCACCACCAACCTTGAAGCCAATGTGGAGCCCTCCCCATCAACAGCTTCAGAAGACACAGAAGCTACTGCTCCTGACATTTCTGCGCCTGAGTCTGCTGCCGGTCCACAATTCAACTATCATGTTGCGCACAGGCCTCAGGTTCAGAAGCCGATCCCACGACTGCCAAGGTTCCCAGGTCCTGCATCAGCTCCTGGCTCCTTTAATGTCAATAGCTTCAGGGCAGATAATACGTTCTTCAACAGCTCTAAGAACCCTTATTCAAGGGAACGGATTGTATCAGATAGGTTGTGGATCTATCCACAACGCAGCTATTACTCATGTATCCTATGCAACCAAGGCCGCATCTTCCCGCACAAGCGCCTTGAGGTTGAAGCTGTTGCTGGTCTGCCCGGCCTGGAAGAAGCACTGGATTGCTTCAAGCAAGTGGGTTTGCTGCCGTTTATCATAGATGAAGAGCACTGGAATGAAGAGCTTCTGCTTCAATTCTATGCCACTCTTCATATCAAAGGCTACAACAGAGATCCGAAGACTTGGGTCCTGGAGTGGATGACCGGAAATGTCCATCATGAAGCCAATGCATTCAATATCATTGAGCTTACCGGCCTTCCCACTCTTGGCGAATTCTTCAAAGAAGGCTGCCAACTACATGCTGAAGCAATTGAGAGCATATTCCAGAGGCCTGAACCAAATATGAGTCAGATGCTCTCAATGATGAAGCCATTGCCCCATGATGCACCCTATCCAACTGAGTTCTTCGTTGAAGACTTAGAGTACCTGCCCAGAACCATATATCACATCATCAGGCGGACTCTCTGGCCCATCAAGTGACACTCTCCACATGCCAAGGTTGAGGGTGCAATGAAGACTCTCATATTCTACATCCTTCATGGAAAATGCTTCAATGCGCAGGACTTCTTCATACGCCAGCTTGCGGCATCCGGCTCAGATTTATTTGGCTTGAAGTTTTATGCTCCTTGGGTTATGCGGCTGATCAAGCTTCATTCTGCGATTTCATATCAGCCCTCAGCCCGCAACCATCGGATCTTCTTGCCAGATGTGGACACCTCTGCTGAACCTATATATCCTGAGCCTGCCAAGCAACCATTAAGTCTTCAGAATGCAGAACACCAAACCTTCACTCAGAATGATGAAGGTGTTGCAGCCATCTCCAAAGTGTATCCGTTGGCTGGCACCACACGTCCACCTGCATCTACTGAAGCCACTGACAGCCCAGCTGATCAGCGACCCAAGAAGCGCGCTCGTGCCCTCAGTGACCGAGAGCTTCTTGTGGCTCTTCACCAAAAGCAGAACAGGTATCACGACTGGCTCAAGAGGCAGATGAAAAGCATCATGGAGGACGTCAATCGTATCAGAAATCTTGCAACCAAGAATGCATTTGTTGCACACGAAACCTGTCGCCGCACTTGGAAGGGACTCACGATGATGTGTCCTAAAGCTGAACTTCAAGAGGATGGCTTCACAGAGCGCTTCAAATTTGACTCCATGCCTCCTCGAAGGGCAATGCTTCGCAGAACTCCATCACTTGAAGATTTGGAGTTCTCTTGCTCTGCTGCCACCGTCGCTGCCAGGATTATCGAAGAAGAAGACGATGCTACATCACCTCCACCTCCTTCAGCGCGCGTCGAATCTGCACCAAGCTCGTCTGCACCGCCAAACGCCTCCACCGACCCTGCTGCGCCTGGGAACGCGTAGAAAACTCTATGTCTTCAAACCTTTTTGGTCATCACTGACAAAAGGGGGAGAAGCATATGATGTTTATAGTCTTCAAGCGGGTCACTATGGGCGGGTGCCTTTATATTTTTCTACATTTTGCTTCGTGCTTACAACTCTTGTTTTGCTACACTTGGTTCTTTGAGTTGTAACACTTAAACTCGATGATCGTCTGCTACTTGTTTGCCACTATGTTTTTGCGAAGATAAATTCCGCATGTACGACGATAATTTCCGCACTTATATCATTCTGCAGACGTCCATTTTTCATTATGCATGTCATTCTCTTCATATACTTTTACATGCATGGTGGATTGTCATCATAAGTTGAAGTGGATTTCCACAAGTACAACCTGCCATGTGCATTTGCGTTCCAGAAGCAAATTACTTATATGCACATCTTCAGGGGGAGCCCTTGCAGCTTATGAAGACAATTCCTTTACAATTTCACAAATTATATTCCCCGTTGAAAACTTCAACTAGTTTGTCATCAATCACCAAAAAGGGGGAGATTGTAAGTGCATCTAGTGCCACCCCTAGTTGGTTTTGGAGTATTAACGACAAACCTAGTTGAGGGACTAATGTGTTTGTGAGAATTGCAGAATGACACAGGTAGAAGTCCCTCATTGATTCGGTTTTACTACCAGAGATGACCCCTAAAAATGTACGAAGACATTGAAGACAATGGTGGTATATGAAGATATTCACATTGAAGACTATGACAAGAGAAGACACTATGTGAAGCCTATGGAACTCGAAGACTTAGATCCTTCGTAGTTCTATTTCATTTGTGTTGAGTCATAGGAACCATCGTACTGTTAAGTGGGGTCCAAGAGAACCAGTCAGAATGACTGAAGTGATGCTTAATTCAAAACCTATATCTTCGAGCGAAGACTATGAGAGCAAATCTTGTCTAGAGTCGGACAAGTCAGCTTTACTTGTAGCCCAAGTAAAGTTGCCGTGTGAGTTTGAAATCTGACCGTTGGTACACGTGTCAGTTCCTTAGTGACCCAGGGTCATTTCGGACAAATCAGGCCGGGTTGCCCAGTGGCTATAAATAGTCCACCCCCTACAACCATAAACGGTTGGCTGCTCAGATTTCAGTGCACGGCTTTCGTCGTTTGAGAGCAACCCACCTTGAAGCCTTTGAGAGAAAATTCCTAGCAAGGAGAAAAGCCCTAACCACCCAGAGCCAGAGTAAATTGGGCATCACTTAAGTCTTCTTGTCTGAGTGATCTGAAGACTTATTACACTTGAGGACTATGCATCCTACAGCCGATTAGGCGTCGCGTTCTAAGCATCCAAGAGAAATTGTGGATTGCCAGTGAACGAAGTCTGTGAAGGTTTGGGAGTCTACCTTGAAGACTTACCAGAGTGATTGGGCGAGGTCTGTGTGACCTTAGCTCAAGGAGAAAACGGTGATGATTGGGTGTCCTGAGCTGCGTGTTCAGGACTGGGTGTCCGGGACTGTGTGTCCTTTGGTTTAAATACCTAGCCGCTCCAACCAGATGTACAGTTGTCACAGCAACTGGAACTGGTCCAACAAATCATTGTCTTCAGCGTGTCACTGGTTTCATCTTCACTTCCTTTTACTTACTGTTACACATTGTGAAGCCATTGCATGCTTGCTGTATCTTCTGTTTTCACATCATTACTGTATGATTTGTTTGGCTTCATAACTTCTTCCTACCTGATCCTTGTTACACTACAGCTACTTGTCTTGTGCTTTCACTCTATTGAATACTTGACCATGGCTTGCCTAGTGTAATCTAACTTCCGCTGCTTAAGTGATAGACATATCTGTACTGTTTGTCTTCATAACTTTCACGTTTTGAAGACTTTCATAAAAATCGCCTATTCACCCCCCTCTAGTCGATATAACGCACTTTCAATATCATAGACATTTTATCATCTTGTCACGACGATCTTCAACTTCACTCTAAAATTACTTGAACCTTTCAATAATTCAGACTTGTGTTTCATCAAGTAAATATACTCAGCATCTACTCAAATCATCTGTGAAGTAAGAACATAACGATATCCACTGCGTGCCTCAGCACTCATTGGACTGCACACATCAAAATGTATTACTTCCAACAAGTTTCTTTCTTGTTCCATCTTACTAAAAACAAGGTCTTTCAGTCATCTTGCCCATGTGGTATGATTTGCATGTCTCAAGTGATTCAAAATCAAGTGAGTCCAAACGATCCATCTTTATGGAGTTTCTTCATGCATATCTACCAATAGACATGGTTCGCATGTCTCAATCTTTTCAAAAACGAGTTAGTCCAAAGATCCATCAACGTGGAGCTTCTTCATGCATTTTACACCAACATGACTCAAATGGCAGTGCCACAAGTACGTGGTACTATCATTACTATCTTATATCTTTTGGCATGAACATGTGTATCACTACGATCGAGATTCAATAAACGATTCATTTTAGGTGCAAGACCATTGAAGGTATTATTCAAATAAACAGAGTAACCATTATTCTCCTTAAATGAATAACCGTGTGGCGATAAACATAATCCAATCATGTATATGCTCCACGCAAACACCAAATAATAATTATTTCTGTTTAACACCAATCCCAATGGTAGAGGGAGTGTGTGATGTTTGATCACATCAACCTTGGAAACACTTCCAACATATCGTCATCTCACCTTTAGCTACTCTCCGTAGAATTTTATTTCGAGTTACTAACACTTAGGAACCGAATCGATTTTTATTACCCTGGTGCTACTAGGAGTACTAGTAAAGTAGACAATAATAATAATGTATATTCAAAATACTTCTGTCGACCTTGCCAGCCTTCTCATTTACCAAGTATCTAGGGTAGTTCTGCTTCAGTGACCGTTCCCCTCATTATAGAAGCACTTAGTCTCGGGTTTGGTTCAACCTTGGGTTTCTTCAATAGAGCAGCAACTGATTTGCTGTCTCATGAAGTATCCCTTCTTTCCCTTGCCCTTCTTGAAACTAGTGGTTTTACTAACCATCAACAATTGATGCTCCTACTTGATTTCTACTTTCACGGTGTCAAACATCGCGAATTGCTCAAGGATCATCATGTCTATCCCTGATGTGTTATAGTTCATCACTAAGCTCTAATAGCTTGGTTGCAGTGACTACGGAGAACTATCACTATCTCATCTTGAAGATTAACTCCCACTTGATTCAAGCGATTGTAGTACTCAGACAATCTGAGCACATGCTCAACGATTGAGCTTTTCTCCCTTAGTTTGCAGGCCTAAGAAACTTGTCAGAGGTCTCATACCTCTTGACGTGGGCACTAGTCTGAAATCCAAATTTCAGTCTTTGGAACATCTCATATGTTCTGCGACGTTTCAAAAACGTCTTTGGTGCCACAATTCCAAACCATTAGTATTACGCACTGAACTATCACGTAGTCATCAAAACGTGTATGTCAGATGTTTCCCAACATCTACAGACGACGCTCAAGGTTCAACGCACTGAGCGGCGCATTAAGGACATAGTCCTTCTGTGCAACAATGAGGACAATCCTCAGTTCACGGACCCAGTCCGCATAATTGCTACTGTCAACTCTCAAGTAAATTTTCTCTAGGAACATATCGAAAATAGTAGAACCAAAGCGTGAGCTACGACATAATTTGCAAAGACCTTTTAACTATGTTCATGATAATTAAGTTCACCTAATCAAATTATTCAATGAACTCCCACTTAGATAAACATCCCTCTAGTCATCTAAGTGATACATGATCCGAGTCAACTAGGCCGTGTCCGATCATCACGTGAGACAGACCAGTCATCATCGGTGAGCATCTTCATGTTGATCGTATCCACTATACGACTCATGTTCGACCTTTCGGTCTTCCGTGTTCCGAGGCCATGTCTGTACATGCTAGGCTCGTCAAGTTAACCTAAGTGTATTGCGTGTGTAAATCTGGCTTACACCCGTTGTATGCGAACGTTAGAACCTATCACACCCGATCATCACGTGGTGCTTCAGAACAACGGACCTTAGCAATGGTGCACAGTTAGGGGGAACACTTTCTTGAAATTATCGCGAGGGATCATCTTATTTATGCTACCGTCGTTCTAATCAAATAAGATGTAAACATGACAAACATCACATGCAAATCATAAAGTGACATGATATGGCCAATATCATCTTGCGCCTTTGATCTCCATCTTCGAGGCGTGGCATGAACACCATCGTCACCGGCATGACACCATGATCTCCATCATCGTGTCTTCATGAAGTTGCCTCGCCAACTATTACTTCTACTACTATGGCTAATGGTTAGCAATAAAGTAAAGTAATTACATGGCGTTTTCATTGACATGCAACTCCTGCCGGTTGTCATACTCATCGACATGCAAGTCGTGATTCCTATTACAGGAACATGATCAATCTCATACATCACATTTATCATTCATCACATCCTTTTGGCCATATCACATCACATTGCATACCCTGCAAAAACAAGTTAGACGTCCTCTAATTGTTGTTGCATGTTTTACGTGGCTGCTATGGGTTTCTAGCAAGAACGTTTCTTACCTATGCAAAACCACAACGGTGATATGCCAATTTCTATTTACCCTTCATAAGGACCCTTTTCATCGAATCCGATCCGACTAAAGTGGGAGAGACAAGCACCCGCCAGCCACCTTATGCATCAAGTGCATGTTAGTCGGTGGAACCAGTCTCACGTAAGCGTACGTGTAAGGTCGGTCCGGGCCGCTTCATCCCACAATGCCGCCGGATCAAGACAAGACTAGTAACAGTAAGGAAATTGAAGAAATCATCGCCCACAACTGCTTTGTGTTCTACTCGTGCATAGAAACTACGCATAGACCTAGCTCATGATGCCACTGTTGGGGATCGTAGCAGAAATTCAAAATTTTCATACGTGTCACCAGGATCAATCTATGGAGAGACTAGCAACGAGAGAGAGAAGTCCATCTTCTTACCCTTGAAGATCGCAATGCGGAAGAGTTACAAGAACGCAGTTGGTGGAGTCGTACATGCAGCGATTCAGATCACGGTCGATTCCGATCTAAGCGCCGAACAACGGTGCCTCCGCGTTCAACACACGTACAGCCCGGTGACGTCTCCCACGCCTTGATCCAGCAAGGAGAGAGGGAGAGGATGGGGAAGACTCCGTCTAGCAGCAGCACAATGGCATGGTGATGGTGGAGGAGCGCGGTACTCCAGCAGGGCTTCGCCAAGCACTACGAGAGACGAGGAGGGAGAGGGGTAGGGCTGCACCAAGAGAGAGATCAAATCACATATGTTGGGCAGCCCCATACCTCAAGTATATATAGGGGGAGGGGAGGGGCTGCGCCCCCTCTAGGGTTCCCTCCCCAAGGGGGGGGGGGGGGGGCAGCCCTAGATCCCATCTAGGGTGGCGGCCAGAGGGGAGAGGGAGAGAGGGGGGCGCCCTAGGGTGGGCCTTAAGGCTCATCCGGACCTAGGGTTTGCCCCCTCCCACTCTCCCTGCGCCTTGGGCCAGGGTGGGGGGCGTACTAGCCTACCTGCGGCTGGTCCCCTCCCACACTTGGCCCACGCAGCCTTCTGGGGCTGGTGGCCCCACCCGGTGGACCCCCGGGACCTTCCCGGTGGTCCCGGTACGTTACTGATAGCACCCGAAACTTTTCCGGTGACCAAAACGGGACTTCCCATATATAAATCTTTACCTACGGACCATTCTGGAACTCCTCGTGACGTCTGGGATCTCATCCAGGATTCCGAACAACATTTGGTAACCATGTACATACTTTCCCTATAACCCTAGCGTCATCGAACCTTAAGTGTGTAGACCCTATGGGTTCGGGAACCATGTAGACATGACCGAGACAACTCTCCGACCAATAACCAACAACGGGATCTGGATACCCATGTTCGCTCCCACATGTTCCATGATGATCTCATCGGATGAACCACGATGTCGAGGATTCAATCAATCCCGTATTCAATTCCCTTTGTCTATCGGTACGATACTTGCCCGAGATTCGATCGTCGGTATCCCGATACCTCGTTCAATCTCGTTACCGGCAAGTCTCTTTACTCGTTCCGTAACACATCATCCCGTGATCAACTCCTTGGTCACATTGTGCACATTATTTTGATGTCCTACCGAGTGGGCCCAGAGATACCTCTCCGTTACATGGAGTGACAAATCCCAGTCTCGATTCGTGCCAACCCAATAGACACTTTCGGAGATACCCGCAGTGCACCTTTATAGCCACCCAATTACGTTGTGACATTTGGTGCACCCAAAGCATTCCTACGGTATCTGGGAGTTGCACAATCTCATGGTCTAAGGAAATGATACTTGACATTAGAAAAGCTTTAGCATACGAACTACACGATCTTGTGCTAGGCTTAGGATTGGATCTTGTCCATCACATCATTCTCCTAATGATGTGATCCCGTCATCAATGACATCTAATGTCCATGGTCATGAAACTGTAACCATCTATTGATCAACGAGCTAGTCAACTAGAGGCTTACTAGGGACATGGTGTTGTCTATGTATCCACACATGTATCTGAGTTTCCTATAAATACAATTCTAGCATGGATAATAAACGATTATCATGAACAAGGAAATATAATAATAACTAATTTATTATTGCATCTAGGGCATATTTCCAACACTTTTTACCTGATAGAGTGATATTGGTTGCATGTTCATATGGTGCCTAGCTTTCATTTCTTCTAATTTTGTTGAAATGCCTTCTGCTTACTGTTTTTCATACATATTCCCTCCTCCTATCGTATGTATGAATATTCAATGTTGTCTTCTTTTTTTTATATATTCCATCCTCCTATCCTGCGCTTGCCTTACATCAAGTAGTGTTCATCTGTATCATGCATCAACCAGTTATGCAGAGCTAATTTTATTCATCTTCTTTTGGTTTTGACTTCATAAGGCAATATCAGAAAATAGGAAGGAAAAAATAAGTTAGGGGATGTTGGTGGTCCTCCGGACTGACGCAAACAGAGACTCTCTAGATTTTCCACTTCTACTGCTAATGAAGTTGAAGTCCCAAGTCTACATGATGAGTTCATCTCCCATACTCCACCATCGCAGGTGCTTGCTGTAAGTTGATAGTGTGATAATTGGTTTCATGTTGCATATGTTGTCTTGCCTGTATTTCTTCTATTTTGATTAAATTGCACCTGCTGAGTTTATATGTTATACATGTGCACATGACATGCCTTTCTGTGTCTAGAATACACTGCATCTATCAATCATACCATGTTCTTACATCAAAGTACTGCTGTTGTGTATCCCGCATCAGTCACTCATGATTGGACGCTTTTAACATGGCGGTTTGATAGTGGTTGCATCTTGCATTGATTTCTATGTTGTACTGCTTCTAATTTTTCGAAATGCCACTTATGACAAGACACTTTTAACTAGGCAGAGTGATATTGGTTGCATCTTTCATATGGTGTCTAGCTTGCATTACTTCTATTTTCTTGAAAATCCTTCTGCTTAGTTTACACATTGTAGCTATCAATATGTCACGCCGTCCTGTTTTTCTTACATATTCCATCCTCATACAGTTGTCTTACATCAAAGTATTGCTTGTCTGTATCATGCATCAATGAGTTCTGAAGAGCGATTTTATTCTTTTGTGTTGTGGGTATGCCTTGACATGGCAAAGTCAAAAAAGAGCAAGGAAAATAATATAGTAGGAATGGTTTTACTCGTTGGGTGAAACGGAAAAGGATCTGCCCTCGAGATTCTGCTTCTACTTATAGTGCAGTAGAAGGTCCAAGTCCATCGGCTAAATCTACAAACACAGTATCACCTGCTCCACCAGCTGCAGCATCTGCTTCAACTATACCAGCATCTCAATGAGTTACTCGTTCGTTTGCTCTGGAACTGGCCAGTTCCCAAGCTGCATTCACACCTAACACTACTTTCGAAGCAATGCTGACACAACAGGACTTGGCAAGATCAGATGAACCTCTTGAGCATCAACACCAAGACGGTACCTGACCGAGTCAAGTTGCAGTTGCATGCTCCTTTATATGTACTCTCACAATTTGATGTGCACTAACACTTTCCATATTCGTTGTTGAACTAGCACCACGGCGCAAGCGGAAACAAACATCAGGGATAATGCTTGACAGATTAACAAAATCTAAAGGAGGAAGAATGGAGATCCATTTTGAGGCAGGTTTAAAAAGGCCACGTGATGCTACAGAGTCAGCCAAGTTAGTATCAGAGGCTGCCATTGCCGTAAGGTGCCATGCACATATCCTCCCAACGTGGATCCAGTATAGGAATGAGAAAGACAATACCCAGTTTAACACCTTCCTTGACCATTTATCTGTAAGTAATGTTATTCATCACAATTTGTAATATTGTCTTGCTCTGTGCCATACTTTCTAGCTTCCTCCTAATAAGACTCACATTCTTTTTTCAACAGATGAGGTTCAAGTTGGATCCGAAAGATGATGCAACTAAAAAAGCATGCACTCATGTTTTTTAGTCTGCTCTGTGGCAGTATCGGTACCACCTTATAAAATCTCACTTTGAAGGAAAGGTTAACAATGAAATCGCCCAAACATCTCCAGTGGAATATATTACAGATAAAGACTAGACAACCCTTGTTAAACACTGGCCTGATCCAAAGTATCAGGTAGGGTATATGTATTTGATCAGTCCACATATTGAACTTGTATTTATGTATGTGCCTTACAAGTGTATCTTCTTCTAGGCTAACTATTTGAAGAACAAGACCCACCGTTCTAAAGTGAAATTCCAACAGACAACAGGATCTCGTAGCTATATTGCACACTGAGAGGATCTTGTAAATAGCTGTCACTTCCTTCTTTTTTCTGTGGCATATTATCGTATCTATATTGACTTGTTCCAAATACATTGGAAAACCCGTGCGGACCAAAAAGAACTTGAACCGAATGTAGTGCAAATCTTCAAGGATCGCCACACCAGCAAGATGAAGGGCATGAGCACACCAGTTCAGGCCGCTGTTGTAAGTCCTTACTCCTCCTGCCTTTGAACTGATTGGTACTGTGATGTGTTCATTTAACTGCTTGGTTTGCAGCCAATGTCAGTTACTCTGTTCACTTTTATATACAGTTGTCTTAACATATCATTTCACCTTAGATGGTTTAAAAGAGATGAAGGATATTCTTTTGGTCTTGATCTGTAATCTAGTTGTGATGTTCACGTGCGCACACAATGATAGAATAGCCTGTTTGTTTTATATATGTTTGCCGATGATATGAATGATGTCATATGCTACCTCTTGAGCACTGCGTTGGTTTTCCCTTGAAGAGGAAAGGGTGATGCAGCAAAGTAGCGTAAGTATTTCCCTCAGTTTTTGAGAACCAAGGTATCAATCCAGTAGGAGGCCACATGCAAGTCCCTCGTACCTACACAAACAAATAAGAACCTCGCAACCAACACGATAAAGGGGTTGTCAATCCCTTCACGGTCACTTACGAGAGTGAGATCTGAAATAGATAATAATGATAAGATAAATATTTTTGGTATTTTTATGATATAGATTGAAAGTAAAGATTGCAAAGTAAAATAGATTGGAAACTTATATGATGGAAAATAGACCCGGGAGCCATAGGTTTCACTAGTGGCTTCTCTCAAGATAGAATAAGTATTTACGGTGGGTGAACGAATTACTATCAAGCAATTGATTGAAAAGCGAATAATTATGAGAATATCTAGGCATGATCATGTATATAGGCATCACGTCTGTGACAAGTAGACCGACTCCTGCCTGCATCTACTACTATTACTCCACACATCGACCGCTATCCAGCAAGCATCTAGAGTATTAAGCTCATAAGAATAGAGTAACGCCTTAGGTAAGATGACATGATGTAGAGGGATAAACTCAAGCAATATGATATAAACCCCATCTTTTTATCCTCGATGGCAACAATACAATACATGTCGTTTCCCTTTCTGTCACTAGGATCGAGCACCGCAAGATTGAACCCAAAGCTAAGCACTTCTCCCATTGCAAGAAGGATCAATCTACTAGGCCAAACCAAACTGATAATTCGAAGAGACTTGCAAAGATAACCAATCATGCATAAAAGATTTCAGAGAAGAATCAAATATTGTTCATAGATAGACTTGATCATAAACCCACAATTCATCGGATCTCGACAAACACACCGCAAAGAGAGTTACATCGAATAGATCTCCAAGAAGATTGAGGAGAACTTTGTATTGAGATCCAAAGAGAGAGAAGAAGCCATCTAGCTAATAACTATGGACCCGAAGGTCTGAAGTAAACTACTCACACATCATCGGAGGGGCCATGGAGTTGATGTAGAGGCCCTTCGTGATCAATGCCCCCTCCGGCGGAGCTCTGGAAAAGGCCCCAAATGGGATCTCTTGGGTACAGAAGGTTGCGGCGGTGGAAATAGGGTTTTGTGGTGCTCCTGGATGTTTTTGGGGTATGTGAACATATGTAGGAGGAAGAAGTAGGTCGGTTGAGCCACGAGGGGCCCACGAGGGGGGATGACGCGCCCAGGGGGGTTGGTGTGCCCCCTGCCTCGTGGACGCCTCATTCGTTTCTTGACATCCACTCCAAGTCCTCTAGATCATGTTTGTTCCAAAAATCATGCTCCCGAAGGTTTCATTCTGTTTGGACTCCGTTTGATATTCCTTTTTCGCGAAACACTGAAATAGGCAAAAAACAGCAATTTGCACTGGGCCTTGGGTTAATAGGTTAGTCCCAAAAATAATATAAAAGTGTAAAATAAAGCCTATTAACATCCAAAACAGATAATATAATAGCATGGAAGAATCAAAAATTATAGATACGTTGGAGACATATCAAGCATCCCCAAGCTTAGTTCCAGCTCGTCTCGAGTAGGTAAATGATAAGAACGGAATTTTTGATGTGGAATGGTTTCTAGCATGTTCTTCAATGTATTTTCTATATTGTGGCATGAATGTTTAGATCCGAAAGATTCAAGATAAAAGTTTATTGTTGACAGAAAAATAGTAATACTCCAAGTATGCTAATCAAGCAATTATGTCTTATCAAAACACCATAGCCAAAGAAAACTTATCCCTACAAAATCATATAGTTTGTCCATGCTTCATTTCCGTCACACAAAATGGTCCCATCATGCACATCCCCGATGACAAGCCAACCAATTGTTTCATACTTAGCCTTTTCAAACTCTTTCAACTTTTACGCAATATATGAGCGCGAGCCATGGACATAGCACTATGGGTGGAATAGAATATGATGATTGAGGTTGTGTGAGAAGACAAAAGGGGAGAAAGTGTCACATTGACGCGGCTAATCAATGGGCTATGGAGATGCCCACCGATTGATGTCAATGCAAAGAGTAGGGATTGCCATGTAATAGATGCACTAGAGCTATAAATATATGAAAGCTCATCAAAGAAACTAAGTGGGTGTGCATCCAACTTGCTTGCTCACAAAGACCTAGGGCATTTGAGGAAGTCCATCATTGGAATATACAAGCCAAGTTCTATAATGAAAAATTCCCACTAGTATATGAAAGTGACAAAATAACAGACTCTCTATCATGAAGATCATGGTGCTACTTTGAAGCACAAGTGTGGAAAAAGGATAGTAACATTGTCCCTTCTCTCTTTCTCTCTCATTTTTTATTTGGGCCTTCTTTTCTTTTTTCTTTTTATGACCTTTTTGATTATTATTTTTCGTCTGGAGTCTCATCCCGACTTGTGGGGGAATCATAGTCTCCACCATCCTTTCCTCACATGGGACAACACTCTAATGATGATCATCACACTTTTATTTACTTATAAATCAAGAATTACAACTCGATACTTAGAACAAAATATGACTCTATGTGAATGCCTCCGGTGGTGTACCGGGATTGCGATGAATCAAGAGTGACATGTATGAAAAATTAAACATGGTGGCTTTGCCACAAATATGATGTCAACTACATGATCATGCAAAGCAATATGACAATGATGATGCGTGTCATAATAAATGGAAAGGTGGAAAGTTGCATGGCAATATATCTCAGAATGGCTATGGAAATGCCATAATAGGTAGGTATGGTGGCTGTTTTGAGGAAGATTGTTAGATCTCGGGTTCTGGCAAAACCCTCAAGGTTCGGACACTAGGGTGCGCGCGAAGATCTCCCCCTACCGATCCACGTCCTAGCTTCACTAAGATCTCACGGGCTAATTCGACGAACTCGCAACACAAAGGACACAAGATTTATACTGGTTCGGGCCACCGTTGTGGTGTAATATCCTACTCCAGTGTGGTGTAGTGGATTGCCTCTTAGGTTGAGGACGAACAGTACAAGGGGAAGAACAGCCTCCTGAGGCGAGGTGTTCTTGTGCTTGGTGGGTGTGAGGGTGAACAGAATGAGTTCCAGGCCCCCCTTTTCCCTCGATGAGTCTCCCTTTCTATGGTGGTGGCTAGTCCATTTATAGAGGCCTTGGTCCTCTCCCCAAATATTGAGCGGGAAGGCAGCCAACAACGGCCAATTTGAAAGGGGACAGCTAGTACAGCTTATCCTGACGAAAGCAGTCTTCACCTGCAAAGGCTCTGGTGGTGACGCCGCCGAGAGCTCCATGGTGACCTCCGTCTTGCCGTCCTGCTGGTCTTGGTATCGTTGCATTGATATGGAAACCTTTGCTTGACGTCTTGGTACTCTGCGCCTACGCCTGCTTCCTTAGCACCAAATAGGAAACAAGGACACTGTGTGCGCTGGCGCCCGCCTGATCTTGATCGTCATGGCTCACGTCATTGGAACCTCGCGAGGTTTCCCTTGCCTTGAACTCTTCGCCCCTCGCGAGCCAGCCTGGTGAGGCCGCTCCCGAGGAGGTCTTGTGTGGTCCGCCTCACGAGGCTTCACCCCTCGCGAGGGTCTTGAGTGCTTGTT
The DNA here is from genome assembly GCA_034509565.1 of Triticum monococcum. NCBI lineage: Eukaryota > Viridiplantae > Streptophyta > Magnoliopsida > Poales > Poaceae > Triticum > Triticum monococcum. The sequence goes on along the minus strand of CM067843.1, from coordinate 741,903,462 downwards.
GGTGAAGATGGGCCGAACTGACCCGCTCGCAGAGCCACGCCGTGGGCCAAAGGCAGGCAAGTCTCGGGACCCCCGTTCCCAGAACGCCGACAGTAGCCCCAGGGCCAAGGCGTGCTCGAGCTTGGCTTCGAGGCGAAGCAAAGGTCAAGTGCGGAGCGCTGATACATCTCCAACGTATCTATAATTTTTGATTGCTCCATGCTATATTATCTACTGTTTTGGGTAATATTGGGCTTTATTATCCACTTTTATATTACTTTTGGGACTAACCTATTAACCGGAGGCCCAACCCAGATTTGCTGTTTTATGCCCATTTCAGTGTTTCGAAGAAAAGGAATATCAAACGGAGTCAAAACGGAACGAAATCAACTGGAGAAGTTATTTTTGGAAGGAAACCTACCGGATAGACTTGGACCCTACGTCACAAGATGAAGGAGATGCTCACGAGGGTAGGGGGCGCATCCACCCCACTGGGGCGCGCCCCTACCTCGTGGCCCCCCCTTCGGTCCACCGACGTACTCCTTTCACCCATATATACCTACGTATCGTAAAACTTCCAGAACAGAGATCAGATTGGGAGTTCCGCCGCCAGAAGCCTCCGTAGCCACCAAAAGCCAATCTAGACCCGTTCCGGCACCCTGCCGGAGGGGGCAATCCTTCTCCGGTGGCCATCCTCATCATCCCGGTGCTCTCCATGATGAGGAGGGAGTAGTTCTCCCTCGGGGCTGAGGGTATGTACCAGTAGCTATGTGTTTGATCTCTCTCACTCTCTCTCTCTCTCTCGTGTTCTTGATTTGGCACGATCTTGATGTATCGCGAGCTTTGCTATTATATTTGGATCTTATGTTTCTCCTCCCACTCTTGTCTCTTGTAATGAATTGAGTTTCCCCTTTGAAGTAATCTTATCGGATTGAGTCTTTAAAGATTTGAGAACACTTGATGTATGTCTTGCCGTGCGTATCTGTGGTGACAATGGGATATCACGTGATTCACTTGATGTATGTTTTGGTGATCAACTTGCGGGTTCCGCCCATGAACCTATGCATAGGGGTTGGCACACGTTTTCATCGTGATTCTCCGGTAGAACTTTGGGGCACTCTTTGAGGTCCTTTCTGTTGGTTGAATAGATGAATCTGAGATTGTGTGATGCATATCGTATAGTCATGCCCACGGATACTTGAGGTGACATTGGAGTATCTAGGTGAAATTAGGGTTTTGTTTGATTTGTGTCTTAAGGTGTTATTCTAGTACGAACTCTAGGGCTGTTTGTGACACTTATAGGAATAGCCCAACGGATTGATTGGAAAGAATAACTTTGAGGTGGTTTCGTACCCTACCATAATCTCTTTGTTCGTTCTCCGCTATTAGTGACTTTGGAGTGACTCTTTGTTGCATGTTGAGGGATAGTTTTATGATCCAATTATGTTAGTATTGTTGAGGGAACTTACACTAGTGAAAGTATGAACCCTAGGCCTTATTTCCTAGCATTGCAATACCGTTTACACTCACTTTTATCATTAGTTACCTTGCTGTTTCTATAATTTCAGATTACAAAAACAATTATCTACCATCCATATACCACTTGTATCACCATCTCTTTGCTGAACTAGTGCACCTATACAATTTACCATTGTATTGGGTGTGTTGGGGACACAAGAGACTCTTTGTTATTTGGTGGCAGGGTTGCTTGAGAGAGACTATCTTCATCCTACGCCTCCTACGGATTGATAAACCTTAGGTCATCCACTTGAGGGAAATTTGCTACTGTCCTACAAACCTCTACACTTGGAGGCCCAACAACGTCTACAAGAAGAAGGTTGTGTTGTAGACATCAAGCTCTTTTCTGGCGCCGTTGCCGGGGAGGTTAGCGCTTGAAGGTATATCTTTAGGTCTTGCAATCGAGTCTTTTATTTTCTTGTTTTATCACTAGTTTAGTTTATAAAAGAAAACTATAAAAAATGGAATTAAGTTTGTCTCATACGCTTCACCTTTTTAATATCTTTTGTGAGTATGATGGAAAGGATAATTGTGCTCAAGTGCTAGAAGAAGAAATCTATAAAATGTTTGGCACTAAATATTTGAATGATGAGCATGATTTCAATGTTGTTAGTATGAATTCCTTGAATATCTATGATGCTAATCATATGCAAAGCCACAAGCTTGGGGAAGCTATGATTGATGAAGATGATATTTTTTGTCCCCCAAGTTTTGATAAGAAAATTTATTATGATGAAAGCATGCCTCCTATCTATGATGATTATTGTGATGACACATATGCTTTAAATAATAATAATAACAATGAACCTTGTCATCTTGATCTTAATTTTCAATCACATGATAGTTATTTTGTTGAGTTTGCTCCCACTATTATTCATGAGAAGAATTTTGCTTATGTGGAGAGTAGTGAATTTTCTATGCTTGTAGATCATGAAAAGAATGCTTTACGTGCTGGTTATATTGTTGAATTCATTCATGATGCTACTGAAAATTATTATGAGGGAGGAACATATGCTTTTAGGAATTGCAATAGTATCAAGTTTCCTCTCTATGTGCTTAAAGTTTTGAAGTTATGCTTGTTTTACCTTCCTATGCAAGTTGATTCTTGTTCGCATAAGTTGTTTGCTCAAAAAATCCCTATGCATAGGAAGTATGTTAGACTTAAATGTGCTAGTCATATTCTTCATGATGCTCTCTTTATGTTTCAATTCTTATCTTTTATGTGAGTATCATTGAAATCATCATGCCTAGCTAGGGGCGTTAAACGATAGCGCTTGTTGGGAGGCAACCCAATTTTATTTTAGTTCCTTGATTTTTGTTACTGGTTAGTAATAAATAATTCATCTAGCCTCTGTTTAGATGTGGTTTTATGCTTTTAATTAGTGTTTGTGCCAAGTAGAACCTTTGGGAAGACTTGGGGAAAGTCTTGTTGATCATGCTGTCAAAAACAGAAACTTTAGCGCTCACGAGAATTGCTGCCATTTTTATTTGGAGAGTGATATTTAGTTAATTCTTTTTGAATATGATTAATATATAAATTACTCAGGTCCAGAAATTTATTTGAGAATTTTATGAGTTCCAGAAGTATACTTTTGATCCATATTACTACAGACTGTTCTGTTTTTGACAGATTCTGTTTTTCATGTGTTGTTTACTTATTTTGATAAATCTATGGCTAGTAAAATAGTTTATAAACCATAGAGAAGTTGGAATACAGTAGGTTTAAAACCAATATAAATAAAGAATGAGTTCATTACAGTACCTTGAAGTGGTGATTTAGTTTCTTATACTAACGGAGCTTACGAGTTTTCTGTTAAGTTTTGTGTTGTGAAGTTTTCAAGTTTTGGGTAAAGATTCGATGGACTATGGAATAAGGAGTGGCAAGAGCCTAAGCTTGGGGATGACTGAGGCACCCCAAGGTAATATTCAAGGATAGCCAAGAGCCTAAGCTTGGGGATGCCCCGGAAGGCATCCCCTCTTTCGTCTTCGTTCATCGGTAACTTTACTTGGAGCTATATTTTTATTTACCACATGATATGTGTTTTTCTTGGAGCGTCAATTTATTTTGTTAGGATTTTCTTGCTTCTATTTAGAACAATGTTTTGCATCTTTTATTTCAATAAAAGTGGCATTGATAGCCTTTACTATGCCTATGTTACAAGTATACATGTTGCTGTTTGAAAACAGAAAGTTTACCCCTGTTGCAATAATTCCCTAGAAAAGTAAGAATGCGATAAAATGTTGAAACCTTTTGCATATTAAGATCTGATAAATTTACTACAGTGGGAATTTTCTTTCATAATTTTTGGAGCTAGGGAAGTATGGATGTTGCTGCATTATTTACAGACTATCCTGTTTAGGCAGATTGCTATTATGTTTGCTTCTTTAATGATTCTAGTTGAGGATAGGACTATTAGATATGCAGTGGCATTTAGTATGCAATGTTGAATAATAATTTTAGTGATTTTCTACAGTAGAGTATGATAAGATTTTGGCAATGGTTTATACTAACTTATCTCACGAGTCCTTGTTGAGTTTTGTGTGGATGAAGCTTTTGAGATTTAGGGAGACCGTGATATGAGAGGAATTAAGGAGACACAAAAGCTCAAGCTTGGGGATGACCAAGGCACCCCAAGATAATATCTCAAGAATTCTCAAGCGTCTAAGCTTGGGGGTGCCCTGCTTGGCATCCCAGCTTTCTTCTTCAACAACTATCGGTTAGTATCAGTTGATCCTAAGTTTTTGCTTCTTCACATGATGTTTGCTATTCTTAGAATGTCATTTTATTTTGCTTTCCTTGCTGTTTGAATAGAATACCAAGATCTGAAATTATTAAATGTTAGAGAGTCTTCACATAGTTGCATAATTGTTCAACTATTCATTGATCTTCACTTATATCTTTCGGAGTAGTTTGTCTTTTGCTCTAGTGCTTCACTTATATCTTTTAGAGCATGGTGGTAGTTTTATTTTGAAGAAATAAATGAACTCTCGTGCTTCACTTAGATTATTTTGAGAGTCTTAAATATCATGGTAATTTGCTTAAAATCCTAATATGCTAGGTATTCAAGAATAATAAAATTCTCTTATGAGTGTGTTGAATACTAAGAGAAGTTTGATACTTGATGATTGTTTTGAGATATGAGGATGGTAATATTAGAGTCATGCTAGTTGAGTAGTTGTGAATTTGAGAAATACTTGTGTTGAAGTTTGTGATTCCCGTAGCATGCACGTATGGTGAACCGTTATGTGATGAAGTCGGAGCATGATTTATTTATTGATTGCCTTCCTTATGAGTGGTGGTCGGGGACGAGCGATGGTCTTTTCCTACCAATCTATCCCCCTAGGAGCATGCGCGTAATACTTTGTTTCGATAACATGTAGATTTTTGCAATAAGTATATGAGTTTTTATGACTAATGTTGAGTCCATGGATTGTACGCACTCTCACCCTTCCACCTTTGCTAGCCTCTCTAGTACCGCGCACCTTTCGCCGGTATCATACACCCACCATATACCTTCCTCAAAACAGCCACCATACCTACCTATTATGGCATTTCCATAGCCATTCCGAGATATATTGCCATGCAACTTTCCACCGTTCCGTTTATTATGACACGCTTCATCATTTTCATATTGCTTAGCATGATCATGTAGTTGACATTGTATTTGTGGCAAAGCCACCATTCATAATTCTTTCATACATGTCACTCATGCATCATTGCACATCCCGGTACACCGCCGGAGGCATTCATATAGAGTCATATCTTGTTCTAAGTATCGAGCTGTAATTCTTGAGTTGTAGGTAAATAAAAGTGTGATGGTCATCATTATTAGAGCATTGTCCCAGTGAGGAAAGGATGATGGAGACTATGATTCCCCCACAAGTCGGGATGAGACTCCAGACGAAAATAAATAAATAAAACAGGCCAAAGAAGCCCAAATAAAAAAAGAGAGTAAAGAGGCCATAAAAAAGAAAAAAAAGAGAATGCCCAAATAAAAAATAAAAAAATAAAAGAAAAAGAGAGAAGGGGCAATGCTACTATCCTTTTACCACACTTGTGCTTCAAAGTAGCACCATGATCTTCATGATAGAGAGTCTCCTATGTTGTCACTTTCATATACTAGTGGGAATCTTTCATTTTAGAACTTGGCTTATATATTCCAATGATGGGCTTCCTCAAAATGCCCTAGGTCTTCGTGAGCAAGCGAGTTGGATGCACACCCACTAGTTTCTTTTGTTGAGCTTTCATACACTTATAGCTCTAGTGCATCCATTGCATGGCAATCCGTACTCACTCACATTGATATCTATTGATGGGCATCTCCATAGCCCATTGATATGCCTAGTTAATGTGAGACTATCTTCTCCTTTTTTGTCTTCTCCACAACCACCATTCTATTCCACCTATAGTGCTATGTCCATGGCTCACGCTCATATATTGCGTGAAGATTGAAAAAGTTTGAGAACATCAAAAGTATGAAACAATTGCTCGGCTTGTCATCGGGGTTGTGCATGATTTAAATATTTTGTGTGGTGAAGATAGATCATAGCCAGACTATATGATTTTGTAGGGATAGCTTTCTTTGGCCATGATATTTTGAGAAGACATAATTGCTTTATTAGTATGCTTGAAGTATTATTATTTTTATGTCAATATGAACTTTTGTCTTGAATCTTTCGGATCTGAATATTCACACCACAAGTAGGAAGAATTACATTGAAATTATACCAACTAGCATTCCACATCAAAAATTATCTTTTTATCATTTTCCTACTCAAGGACGAGCATGAATTAAGCTTGGGGATGCTTGATACGTCTCCAAGGTATCTATAATTTTTGATTGCTCCATGCTATATTATCTACTGTTTTGGGCAATATTGGGCTTTATTATCCACTTTTATATTACTTTTAGAACTAACCTATTAACCGGAGGCCCAACCCAGATTTGTTGTTTTATGCCTATTTCAGTGTTTCGAAGAAAAGGAATATCAAACGAAGTCAAACCGGAACGAAATCAACTGGAGAAGTTATTTTTGGAAGGAAACCTACCGGATAGACTTGGGCCCTACGTCAGAAGATGAAGGAGGTGCTCACGAGGGTAGGGGGCGCGCCCCCTGCCTCGTGGCCCCCCCTTTGGTCCACCGGCGTACTCCTTTCACCCATATATACCTATGTATCGTAAAACTACCAGAACAGAGATTAGATCAGGAGTTCCGCCACCAGAAGCCTCCGCAGCCACCGAAAGCCAATCTAGACCCGTTTCGGCACCCTGCCGGAGGGGGCAATCCTTCTTCGGTGGCCATCCTCATCATCCCGGTGCTCTCCATGATGAGGAGGGAGTAGTTCTCCCTCGGGGTGAGGGTATGTACGCGTAGCTATGTGTTTGATCTCTCTCTCTCTCTCTCTCTCTCGTGTTCTTGATTTGGCATGATCTTGATGTATCGTGAGCTTGGCTATTATAGTTGGATCTTATGTTTCTCCTCCCCTCTTCTCTCTTGTAATGAATTGAGTTTCCCCTTTGAAGTAATCTTATCGGATTGAGTCTTTAAAGATTTGAGAACACTTGATGTATGTCTTGCCGTGCATATCTGTGGTGACAATGGGATATCACATGATTCATTTGATGTATGTTTTGGTGATCAACTTGCGGGTTCCGCCCATGAACCTATGCATAGGGGTTGGCACACGTTTTCGTCGTAATTCTCCGGTAGAACTTTGGGGCACTCTTTGAGGTCCTTTTTGTTGGTTGAATAGATGAATCTGAGATTGTGTGATGCATATCGTATAATCATGCCCACGGATACTTGAGGTGACATTGGAGTATCTAGGTGACATTAGGGTTTTGGTTGATTTGTGTCTTAAGGTGTTATTCTAGTACGAACTCTAGGGCTGTTTGTGACACTTATAGGAATAGCCCTACGAATTGATTGGAAAGAATAACTTTGAGGTGGTTTCGTACCCTACCATAATCTCTTCATTTGTTCTCCGCTATTAGTGACTTTGGAGTGACTCTTTGTTGCATGTTGAGGGATAGTTTTATGATCCAATTATGTTAGTATTGTTGAGGGAACTTACACTAGTGAAAGTATGAACCCTAGGCCTTATTTCCTAGCATTGCAATACCGTTTACGCTCACTTTTATCATTAGTTACCTTGCTGTTTTTATAATTTCAGATTACAAAAACTATTATCTACCATCCATATACCACTTGTATCACCATCTCTTCGCCGAACTAGTGCACCTATACAATTTACCATTGTATTGGGTGTGTTGTGGACACAAGAGACTCTTTGTTATTTGGTGGCAGGGTTGCTTGAGAGAGACTATCTTCATCCTACGCCTCCTACGGATTGATAAACCTTAGGTCATCCAGTTGAGGGAAATTTGCTATTGTCCTACAAACCTTTGCAATTGGAGGCCCAACAACGTCTACAAGAAGAAGTTTGTGTAGTAGACATCAAGCGCTGCGGGCCCCAATAGCCCGCGGCCTTGGTTGACGCGTGGTGGTTTATTGGACGTGGGCGTCTCCACTTCCGCATGCTGCCTCGACAACTTCCCGGCTGTCAAAAGGTTGGTGTAGACAATGCTTGCCTTCACTACTTCCTTTCGCCTTGCTCAGATCCCCTTCTTGCTCCCTGCTTCTGAAATATCCAGATCTACTCCCATCCTTTCCTGCATCAGCGACCAATGGCGCCCCGGAGGGTCAAGCCCGCCTCGTCACCGGCTTGGTACGAGCCAGCTCTCGACGCGCTCAGCATCTCGAAGAAGAACCTTGCCGCCACGCGCTTGATGACGGCGGGCAAAGCAACAAGAAGGGCAAAACTAGACTTTGGACCGGCTCCGACATGCCGGAGCCCGAGGGAAGCACCTTCTTCCCCTTCTTCATGAGCATCATCATCGCAGGGCTAGTTCCCCCCTTTTGTGACTTCTTTTACGAGGTCCTTGACCACTATGGGTGATACGTCTCCAACGTATCTATAATTTTTTATTGTTCCATGCTATATTATGTCCTGTTTTGGACATTATTGGGCTTTATTATACATTTTATATTATTTTTGGGACTAACCTATTAACCGGAGGCCCAGCCCAGAAATGATGTTTTTTTGCCTATTTTAGGGTTTCGCAGAAAAAGAATATCAAATGGAGTCCAAACAGAATGAAACCTTAGGGAACATGATTTTCAGAACGAACATGATCTAGAGGATTTGGACCCTACGTCAAGCAATCAACCAGGAAGGCACGAGGTAGGGGGGCACGCCTACCCCCCAGGCGCACCCTCCACCCTCGTGGGGCCCACGTTGCTCCACCGACGTACTCCTTCCTCCTATATATACCTACGTACCCCCAAACTACCAGATACGGAGCAAAAACCCTAATTCCACCGCCGTAACTTTCTGTAACCACGAGATCCCATCTTGGGGCCTTTTTCGGAGCTCCGCCGGAGGGGGTATAGATCACGGAGGGCTTCTACATCAACACCATAGCCCCTCTGATGAAGTGTGAGTAGTTTACTTCAGACCTACGGGTCCATAGTTATTAGCTAGATGGCTTCTTCTCTCTTTTTGGATCTCAATACAAAGTTCTCCCCTCTCTTGTGGAGATCTATTCGATGTAACCTTCTTTTGCGGTGTGTTTGTTGAGACCGATGAATTGTGGGTTTATGATCAAGTTTATCTATGAACAATATTTGAATCTTCTCTGAATTCTTTTATGTATGATTGGTTATCTTTGCAAGTCTCTTCGAATTATCAGTTTGGTTTGGCCTACTAGATTGATCTTTCTTGCAACGGGAGAAGTGCTTAGCTTTGGGTTCAATCTTGCGGTGTCCTTTCCCAGTGACAGTAGGGGCAGGAAGGCACGTATTGTATTGTTGCCATCGAGGATAACAAGATGGGGTTTATATCATACTGCATGAGTTTATCCCTCTACGACATGTCATCTTGCTTAAAGCGTTACTATGTTCTCTTGAACTTAATACTCTAGATGCATGCTGGATAGCGGTCGATGTGTGGAGTAATAGTAGTAGATGCAGGCAGGAGTCGGTCTACTTGTCTCGGACGTGATGCCTATATACATGGGTCATACCTAGATATTCTCATAACTATGCTCAATTCTGTCAATTGCTCAACAGTAATTTGTTCACCCACCGTAATACTTATGCTCTCGAGAGAAGCCTCTAGTGAAACCTATGGCCCCCGGGTCTATTTTCCATCATATTAATCTTCCAATACTTAGTTATTTCCTTTGCCATTTATTTTACTTGCATCTTTATTTCTCTTTATCATAAAAATACCAAAAATATTATCTTATCATATCTATCAGATCTCACTCTCGTAGGTGACCGTGAAGGGATTGACAACCCCTTTATCGCGTTGGTTGCGAGGAGTTTATGTGTTTGTGTAGGTGCGAGGGACTCGTGCGTGGCCTCCTACTGGGTTGATACCTTGGTTCTCAAAAATCGAGGGAAATACTTATGCTGCTCTGCTGCATCACCCTTTCCTCTTCAAGGGAAAACCAACGCAGTGCTCAAGAGGTAGCAACGGGCTGCAGGCGCTGCATCTTCATCCCAACTCTATAGTTCTCTTGTCGATCTTCGCCTACTACTGCGAGGCGTACCTCGGCATGGTGCCGTCCATGGCCCTTCTATGCCACTTCTTCTTCCTTTGCGTGAAGGAGGGTCACGCCTCCAGGTGTGTCATTTTCATTGCGGCCGGCAAGGCCAACTCAATCTCGAAGACGGGGAAGAAAGCTGAAGGTCTCCGGAGCAAGTGGGCCATGATGGACGCTAAATGCATCCACCCACGCTTGACGCTGCCGACGGAGATGCCCTAGTCCGACAAGGGGTGGTCCTGCGCGATGCTCACCGACGAGCGTGCGATGTTGGTGCTGGAGTAGATGAAGTCCGACCTGAAGCCAGGCAATGCAAAGGCGGCGAAGGTTACAGGGGCCAAGCTCCGGAGGGAATTCCTGATGCTGCGTGTGACCCCGCTTCAAGCCCGCCCGCGCCCCTTGTGGGAGCTTAGGTATGAAGACGACAAGGTTCGCTTGGGTCCGAAGGCCTTGTCCGGCGAGGAGCTGGCCGTAGTTCTCTGCCTCCTGGTTGGGGACGACTAGGAGTATCCCCTAAGCATCTTAACCCCCTTGTTTTGCCGTGAGGACGGGGCCTAGGTCGTGGATTCCAGGCCGACTTTTGACGGGCGTGGGCTGGTGCCGCCGACGCCCACCTGGGCCCCTGCGGCGCTGAAGCCGGTGGAGCTGTCTTCTGATGAGTCCCACGGGGAGGAAGAGTGGGAGGAGGAAGACTCGGAGGTGACCCCAGAAGGGATGGGGGAGACCTTCCCCTTGAGCAAAGCTGACATCCTCCGCGCCTTTCCTGACGACGACGAGGCCGGCGCCCGCCAGGAGGAGGGGGAGCTACCCGTTATCCCGACGAGGGGCAGATCGCCGTTGGTCTCTCGAGGTGTTACTCCCGACTTGATGCCGTCGGAAGCTGCCTCCGGCCCTTCCATTGTGCCGTTTTCTGCTCCCAGAGTCTGCGCGCCCACTCCTCATGCCTCGAAGCTCTCAAGCTTCAAGCTCACCAAGCGAAGGGTGGACTACGCTGCTGTGGACCAGTAAGTGCTTCAGCTTCATCTTGTTCTTGCTTATACTGCTGCCTCCTGACGTTCATCCTTGTTTGACCAGGCCATCGCCTTCAGCGAAGAAGAGGAAGGAGGGTGCAGCGCCCATGCCTGGGACTGAACCATCTGTAGCGGCCGCACCCCCCTCCATGGAGAAAGGAAATGATAGCTCTCGTATCTCTCCGGCCCTATCGCCCTTGCGAAGCCCGGAGGGGCGTCGTCCGGAGGAGTCAGCCCCCGAGGCCCCGCGGGCTCCAGAAGTGGTGATATCCGGTTCGGCTGCTGAGGTCTCGGAGGCTCAGAAGCCCTTGGTCTCCCAAGCCCTGGCGACGATGTCGCCTCCTCCTCCTGCTACGCCATTACTCCCAGGTTCTTCTGCCTCCTCTGCTGTCTTGGAGCGTGCCCTTTCAGAGATGACTCAGCTGCGGGAAGATCTCCTGGGCACGGATCCGCGCCTGGTAGCCGGGCACCTAGAACTGGCCTCCGGCTGGCTTCAGTCTGACGCAGCAGTTCGAGTAGCACTGAGCCAGGCCGCAACGACCTCCAAGAAGGAGAAGTGGGCCATCGCTCAAGCTGCGGCCGATCGCAAGGCGGCGCTGAAGGACGCCGAAGCTGCCCACGACCGCTGCCAGGCGCTAGAGGACGAGCTGAAGAGTCTGCGTGATGAGCGCACAGAGGAAGCTCGCGGCCGCCAGGCGAAGGAGGAGATGAGGGCCCGGAAGGATGCCATCAAGAACCGCGACGCTGAGCTGGGGGAGTTGGCGAAGGCGCAGGCCACTGAACGCAGCCGGCTGGAGGAGCTGGAGCGGAAGGTGGAGGCGAAGGGGGTCGATCTTGATGCCAAGGCGAAGGTTCTGGCCGAGGACTGTGTGACCTTCGCGCTTCTGGAGAAGAGGTCTCGTGAGGCCCTGAAGTCACTCTATGAGAAGGGCTTGGAGAAGCCGTTGGCCACCAATGAGGACGGCCCCGCCCAGTTGCTTCCCTACTTGGTCGAGGCGCTTGAGGAAGTCATGCGTGGCATCGGCCCCATGGCAGAGGCAGAGGCTCGCGTCCTTTCTTCAGCTGCGCTGATGTGCATCTTCAACCACCTCCATCTTCGCGATCCTGCCGCCTGCCTTGACGAGCTGCTGGAGCTCGTGGCTGATGAACACTGCTCAGCCGCTGCCCTAGCCGTGAAAGGTCGGGTGGAAGCCATGCTGGAGAAGTTCGACGCCTTCGCCCCTGCACCTTCGACCGGTGGTGCAGGTGAAGGCAACACCACCCAGGAGGGGGCACCTCTTGCACGTGCCGGCGGTATCGAGGGATGATTGGCTTGCGGCTCCTTTCCTGTTGAAACTCCGGCAGCATGTAGCGTGCCTCGTGGAGGCATTTAAACTTGTGTTTGATATTCGGAGAACAATATTTCTTGAAATATTTGTTTTGAGATTTTGCAATTTTCTTCCTATTTGCTTTATGTTCTACATCGGCAGAGCCCGACCCCGCGCATACCTCAACCGCCGTTGGGCTGACCGGAGACCAGGACGGACCAAGGAGTGAGGGGCTACGTGGTCGGTTAGGCTCCTGAGTCGCGATGCCCAGGAGTCCCCCTTGACGTGCAAAGAGCTTGTGGAAAGGAGATGCAATGGTAGGTCTTGTGTTCTACGTCGGCAGAGCCCGGCCCTGCGCATACCTCAACCGCCGTTGGACCGACCGGAGACCAGGACGGACCCAAGGAGTGAGGCACTACATGACTAGTTAGGCTCCTGAGTCGCGATGCTCAGGAGACACCCTTGACATTCAAACGACCTTCATACCTTAGCTCCCCTTGGGAGGGCACGCGACGACCAGGTCCGAGGGACCTGGTGGGGTGGCATACGCTTGGGCATGACCCGAGCGCAACCCCTATGCCCAGCCCCCTCGCGTGGCTCTCCCGAGGGGAGGCGTTGCATTGAGGCCAGACACCGAGCCCGGAGGCTCCCTGAGGTTGATACGGCCATGAGGCCTCCCTCAGTTGTTTATCACCAGGACAGACCATGGCGCTGCCGCACTTGCACGGGCATAGCCGCTCCTCGGCAGTGTCGACTGCCAGCGCGGAGCATGGTGCTTCCACTGGTACATGGGAGGGGACTCCCTACCGCGAAGAGCCCCCGGGGCGTGTACAGCCCCGCCCTGACACGTGGCTTGCACGGCAGGGCTAGACGAGGTGTGTCTAGGCACTCGTGAGCCAGCGCGGGACTCATGAGGCCCTACCTCAAGGCGGGTTGCGCCTGGTCTTGATTCTTGTTTGCTATCTTGGTCCTGCGAGGTGGTCAGACAACCTGCACCGAATGAATCACCTGAGGTAATCGCGTGAGCAAGCCAAGCACCAACGGCCCCAGGAGGTGACGTGAACGGGGCTGGCCAGCCAGACAGAGCTCCGCCGTTGGATTTATCCACGCTGCAGGGATGGGCCCGAGCACAGACGCTGTGCCTAACCCTCTCACGCAAAGGGTCCTGAAGAAAGATGACCGACGCGCGGCTCCTGCGATTGGCGACAATCAAGCAGGTGATAGTCATAGATAGATTAAGCATGAAAGGCAACCTAGCTCACGTAAATGCATGAACGATACGCGCCACTCGGTCCGGCCCGAGCGGCTTGCGGATGATGCAGCCCGAGGGGCGCCCCCAACAAGGTAAGCTAAAGACATAAAAAAGAAGGGATACATGCCACAGGAACGGACCCACGTGGCCTGGGAATAATGCAGCCCCCTGGGCGCTCCAAGCTAAATGAACTTGGAAAATGTTTCGTTGATGAAGTGGTGTTGAGGCAGCTAAAGGTACGCGGCGAAGGGGTTTCTCCTCATGAGCCGTCGGGGCCCTGAGCCTCGGGAGGCTCTGGGGGTCCAGGCGGTTCCTTGAGGACCGTCGCCATCTCCGCCAGGACTGCTTGGTGCCTGGCCTCCTGGCCCACCATGACGCTTTGCAGGTTGCATTGGAAGGCAGTAGCCACGCTCGGCAGGCCTAATGGCATACGAACGTAGCTGTGAGGTGGACCTTCGCAGCGCCCAACACACGAAGGCCAGAAGCGCTCCTGAGATGCGGCTCGGTTGAGCCCTGGTATGTTGATGCAAACGCGCAGCTGACCACCCTCGCCTGGGTGGGGAGTAACGCCAGGTGGGCAGCGGTCACCGCATATTGCTGTTGCTTCCCGAAGCTCCTGAGATACCTTGGTGATGAACTCCTGAGCGCCAGGCACTCCTTGCCCAGTGTCCTCCTGAGGGAGACGTGCCACGAAACATGCCTCCACGTGGTGCCCAAGCGCCTCCCTCGTGACATTGGCAAGGTCTGAGGCACTCCAGAAAAGAGCCCCCGAGCCCTGCCCGAGGAGGGTGCCGGGCGCGCCTTCCTATGCGACAGAGGGAGATGCCCGAGGTGCGGGCACTGATCCTGATGAGGTGCCACTTGCGGCAATGCCCTCCTGAGGTTCGGCATGGAGTTGCTGCTTCTTCTTCTTGGGGACGACCTCAGGAGGGTACCGAGCTGCATTGTTGCCGGGGTCTTCGATTGACGCTGCTTGGAAGGTGCGCTTGAGGGAGCACACGACATCTCTTTCTTCGCAGGGGACTGTGATGATCCCGCCGCTTCCTGGCATCTTGAGGACGTTGTAGCCATGGTGCGTCACGGCCATGAACTTGGCCAGGGCTAGATACCCGAGGATGGCATTGTATGGCAGACATGTGTGGGCGACGTCGAAGTCGATGAGTTCGGTGCGGTAGTTGTTGCGCCGTCCGAATGTGACTGGAAGGCAGACCTGACCGATCGGCGTGGTACACGGCTCCTGGAAGCCCCCAGCCCCTCGTCTTGATGGTGGTCGTCATTCCTTCTTGGTGGTGGCGGTAGTGGAGGGAGACCAGCGTTGCCCTGAGGACGATCCTCATGAGGCTGATCCCTCCAGGCACCCTCACGAGGCTGATCCTGCCAGCGGTCCTCACGAGGCCGGTCGCGCCACTCCTGGCGCGGGCCACGGTCATCCCAGCGTCTGCCACCACGTCCTCCTCCTCGGCCGTTGCCCCGGTCATTGCGCTCGGGGCATCGACCGAAGCGTCCTTCTCGAATGGATCTGAGCTATTGATATTTGTTGGTGTTGTCGCTATGCAGGTTATGGAAGGCGCAGAACGGTCGGCTGCTCTTGGACGACTCAGGAAGGTACCTGCCGCGCTTTGTGTCTGGCTCCGCCGCGAGCACGGCTGCTCCCTTGCGCTTCACGTCTTTGGCGTTGGCTTTCTTCTCCTCCGGGTCCGCGGCCGGGAGCTCGAGGAGGGAGAGGCGTCCCTCCTCAGCTCTTGCGCACTTGGTCGCCAGGTTGAACAGCTCTAGAGACGTGCACAACTCGTCGTGGATAGCGAGATCCCCCTTCATCTTGACGTTGCGGACGCCATCAGAGAACGCGGAAATGATGGCCTCATCCGTCACCTTGGGGATCTTGAGGCGAATGTTGTTGAAGTGCTGGATGTACTTCTGGAGAGTCTCTCCTGGTTGTTGCTTGACGCGGAGTAGGTCACCCGTAGCCGGTGGGCGGTCGTGAGAGCCCTGGAAGTTGGCAACAAAATGGTCGTGCATCTTCTTCCAGGAGGAGATCGAGCCTGGAGGAAGGTTCAGGAGCCAGGAGCAGGCACCATCCTTGAGAGCCATGGGGAACCAGTTCACCATGACTTTCTCGTCGCTGTTGGCCGCCTCAATGCTCAGCTCATAGAGCTGCAGGAACTTTGCGGGGGCGGGGGTGCCGTCATAGCGAGGAGGGAGATCCGGCTTGAACTTGCCTGGCCAAGGGACGCTACGCAGCTCAGGGGTGAAGGCGCGGCAGCCTGCCGTGGTCACCAGGGCTCTGCCCTGGTGGAGAACTTGTCCTTGATGGGGTCCATGCACTGCCTCCGTAGGTGGCACGAGGTCTTGCCGTGGTGGCGCTGGGAGCGTGGGGGCGTTTTCTCGCGGCCGAGGGACTTCTTGGCAGCTTCTTTCTTCTTGAGTGGGCACCGGACACGGCAGGTCGCGCCATTGGGCCACGCGCCCGGGGGCCAAGACTCCGTCTTGGGGCAGAGGTGGTGGAGGCGCTCCATGGGCCATGCCGCCCGCGGCTGGCGGAGGGCGAGGCAGTGAGAGGGACAGTGCAGGGGAGCCCCCTGTGGTGCTGACAAGCTCGGCGATGCAGTCGAGCCAGTCCTCGTAGAGGTCGTCAACTGGGCGATAGCGCAGGAGCTCGCGCGCCATGCATAGAGCGGCCTGCGCGTCCACGAGAGCGCGACGAGCGTGGGATGACGAACCGGCCGGGGTCAGCGATGGACTGGTGGTGTGGTCGTCCCACCGCACCGAGGGGTGCCGCGAGGATGCTTGCTGCTTGTTCCCCACCGGGCCGATGGCGGCATTGGTGGCAGGCGACGGATAACGACGGGGTGGCCCGGCAGCGGGAGCCATCTGAGCAATGCGGGCGGCGAGGGCAGCCCGGCGCTCAGCGCGAGCGCGGCAAGCATCCGCCATGGAGACGATGGAGCAATGCGACGCGGAGCGACGGAAGGGAAGCTTCAACACACCCCTACCTGGCGTGCCAAAGGTCGGATCTCAGGTTCTGACAAAACCATCAAGGTTCAAACACTGGGGTGCGCGCGAAGATCTCCCCCCTACCGGTCCATGCCCTAGCTTCGCTAAGATCTCACGGGCTAACTCGACGAACTCGCAACACAAATGACACAAGATTTATACTGGTTCGGGCCACCGCTGTGGTGTAATACCCTACTCCAGTGTGGTGTGGTGGATTGCCTCTTGGGCTGAGGATGAACAGTACAAGGGGAAGAACAGCCTCCTGAGGCGAGGTGTTCTTGTGCTTGGTGGGTGTGAGGGTGAACTGAATGAGTTCCGGCCCCCCTTTCCCTTGATGAGTCTCCCTTTCTATGGTAGTGGCTAGTCCTATTTATAGAGGCCCTGGTCCTCTCCCCAAATATTGAGCGGGAAGGGAGCCAACAACGGCCAATTTGAAAGGGGACAACTAGTACAACTTATCCTCACAAAAGCAGTCTTCGCCTGCACAAGGCTCTGGTGGTGACGCCGCCTTGGGCTCCATGCTGACCTCCATCTTGCCGTCCTGCTCGTCTTGGTCTCGTTGCACTGATATGGAAACCTTTGCTTGACGCGTCGGTACTCCGCGCCTGCGCTTTCTTCCATAGCACCAAAGAGGAAACGAGGACACTGTGCACGCTGGCGCCCGCCTGGCGCCTGCCTGATCTTGATTGTCATGGCTCACATCATTGGAACCTCGCGAGGTTTACCTTGCCTTGAACTCTCCGCCCCTCGCGAGCCAGGCTGGTGAGGCCGCTCCTGAGGAGGTTTTGTGTCGTCTGCCTCGCGAGGCTGGGCCCCTCACCAGGGTCTTGAGTGCTTGTTGATGAAGATGGGCCGTACGGACCCGCTCGCAAAGCCACGCCGTGGGCCACAAGCAGGCAAGTCTGGGGACCCCCGTTCCCAGAATGCCGACAAAGATATAAGGAGGCTTATGTGTGATAGAGCGTATCATATCACAGGGTTTGGATGCACCGGCAAAGTTTGCACCAACTCTCAAGGTGAGAAAGGGCAATGCACGATACCGAAGAGGCTAGCAATGATGGAAGGGTGAGAGTGCGTATAATCCATGGACTCAATATTAGTCATAAAGAACTCACATACTTATTGCAAAAATCTACAAGTCATCAAAACCAAGCACTACGTGCATGCTCCTAGGGGGATAGATTGGTAGGAAAAGACCATCGCTTGTCCCCGACCGCCACTCATAAGGAAAGCAATCAAAGAACACCCCATGCTTCAAATTTGTCACACAAGGTTTACCATAGATGGATGCTATGGGACTTGTGTCGTGGTATTTCTCATGGGATGCTTGCGAGTCGACAGATGCCACACGGGCTTAGTGTGTGGGTAGGACTGCTGCTGATAGGACCGGGAGCGGGTATGCGAGTAGCACGCGGTGGTTTACCCAAGTTCGGGGCTCTCCGGAGAGATAACACCCCTACTCCTGCACGTCTGAGTATATCTGGTATATCTGGTACAGGGTCGCTCCTAGAGCTGTATCTCAGCTCAGTGCCATAGGCATCTGGCTTTATATATGCCTGTATGAGGCGTGCTAATGGCCGGCCATGCTCATGGCCGTGAGCATACGTGCTCATGTGGATGGATGGAAAGCTAGCTTGCTTGCTAGCTTGTGTGTATACGTGAGTCTCCATCCTCCTGGATGGATGGATGGATCTCATATATATAGTGGGAGTTGGCTTAGGATGTATGCCATGTAGGCATGGTAGCTAGCTAACTAGCTAGTGGCATGGGTAGTGGCGTTGGATGTAAGCTACCTTGGGTAGCTTACATGCCAAGCCATGTAGGCATGGCATATGTCATGCATGTCCCCTGGGGCACTTTATAAATCAGTACCCAGGGGACACGGTACACTGTAGATGATGGCACCGCGGTACGGTTGTCTCGTCAATGTCGGGTCGGGCTGCAGTCGGCAGCTGACTGGTTGGCGTAGTCGGCGGCCGGCAGTCGGTAGCCGGCCAGGTAGCGCAGTCGGACGGGGAGCCGGCAGGAGCGGCCGGGCAGTCGGACTGAGGGGCTTTGCTAGCCCCGATGTCTTGAAATATCATCTCGCCGTCTTCGGGGTATCCGTGTCCCATTACACCGACAGTAGCCCCCGAGCCTCCGGGCAACTTGGCAAAGTTGGGCGGAGGTTTTTTTGGCAAATGTTCATGAAAATAATCATAAAAAAGGACAGAGTTAGTCCATGCAGATATATCGAGTGCTTGCTTTTATCATTGCAAGTTTTATGCGGAGGGTGCCGACTCAGTTTCGTCCGAGCCCCCTTAATCTTTTTCGTGTTCCCTCCGCTTTTTGGCTTGTGCTCTTGCTTGCCGGACAGCCGCTCTGCGGTCTGTGGCTGAGAGTGGGCCGCAAAGTGGAGTGTACAGTACTCAGAGTCTGGGAGCAGATTCAACCGAGTAGATACTTGTAAAAGGAAAGCGGTCGGGTCGCCCGAACCTTTTTCTTCCCGGACGCTTTTCGCGTGGGTGGCCTCCAGCGTTCACTCTTGCTAGTCGGCAACCGCTCTGCGGTCTGTGACTAAGAGTGGGCCATTGGTACCGCGCACGATACTAAGCCGTCTGCGGGAACTAACGTCTCAGGCCAAGCGGCCAGCCCCCGGGCCAACTCTGGCTGGCGCCGGGGCAAACAGTGATGCTACTGTAATAAAATGCGGAGGCAGCCCCCGAGCAACGCTCGGGGTTATCCGTGTTTGCGTAGTGCAAAAATATGCGGGTGAGGAGCTCACATTGTTTTTCGTGTAGTCGTGGTCGTCGAAGATAGCCGGCGCGACTCGGCGCTCGCGGAGTGCGCCGGCGCACCCTCTGGGTGTAGGGCCGACTGCTGAGCAGTCGGGCCGGGTCTTCCGGCAGCTATCTTGTCTTCTTTCTCGCGGGGCCCGTCAGCGCACCCGCTGGGTGTAGCCCCCGATACTCGGGCCGACTGCTGAGCAGTCGGGCCGGATCTTCTGGCAACTACTTTGTCTTGTTCTCTCGCGGGGGCACGTTCAGCGCACCCGCTGGGTGTAGCCCCCGAGATTCGGGCCGACTGCTGAGCAGTCGGGCCGGATCTTCCGGCAACTACTTTGTCTTCTCTTCTCTCGCAGGGGCGCGTCAGCGCACCCATCGGGTGTAGCACCCGAGATTCGGCCGATGCCCGACCGGCCGGGCGTCGAGGCGAACGGGCAGCAGTGCCGGCGCTCTTGCCGGCCTGATGTTGAAGCGGGCAAGCAGGCCGGGTCGCGTCTAGCCATCCGAGTGGCGAAGCAGGCGAACGGATAGACGGATGTTTTTTTTTTCATTTCTTCTCTTGTAGCAGGCAGGCGTATATAGGCTGCTCTCTCTTTTTTTAGCCGGCCACTAGGCAATCAGCCTCTTCTCTCTCCTTTTTTTATCAGCGGCCGGCTGGGGACCCGGCCTTTTCCCTTTTCGCACCAGCAACCGGCCACGGTTTAGCCAGCAGGCGGCTGGGTGCGGGAGTCGGCCAGGAGCGGAGGCGGCGAGTGGAGCCCGCGGGGCGAGGCGGCGAACTGAGCCAGCGCGCGACCGCGAGCGGGTAGAGCCGGCTGGTCGGGATGGAGGGATGCGGACGCGCGGGCGAGGCAGCCGGCCGCCGCGGGCGAGCCGGGGCCGGGTGGCGGGAGCCGACCGGGCTGTGCGGAAGCCGGCGTAGGGGAGGCCGGCGGAGAAAGCCGACGCGGGACGCTGGGGAGCCGGCGCAGAGGCGGCCGGAGCCGGACGAAGCCGGCGGGCCATGAGCAGAGCAGAGACACGGCAGTCGGGCGGGAGGAGTCGAACCCGGCGCCGCGGGTGGAGTCGGCGCAGCGGCGCGGCGAGCGTGGCCGAGGGGGACGGAGCCGGCCGAGGCCGGAGGAGGGGAATCGGACGCGGACCCGGCGCGGCGCGGGAGGAGTCGGCGCAGCGGCGCGGCGAGGCGGGGGCCCGGGCGCGGAGTCGCGGCGAAGCCGGAGGGGGGGCACCGGACGCGGACCCGGCGCGGCGCGGGCGGAGTCGGCGCAGCGGCGCGGCGGGGCGGCCGAGGCGGACGGAGTCGGCGCAGCGGCGCGGCGAGGCGGGGGCCCGGGCGCGGAGTCGCGGCGAATGGCCGGCGAGGTCCACAGCGGACGCCACGCGGGGTGCGCGGGCGGAGCGGCGTGCGGCCGCAGGGGAGCCGGCGCGGGGCGAAGTCGGCGCAGGGCGCGCCCGCGGGGCGGCCAAGCGAAGCGGAGCGAAGCCGGCACGGGGGAGGCGCAACAGTGGGGAACGGGGCGGCGTCCCGCAGCAGCGTGTGGACGCGCGGGTGGAGCAGCAGCCACTGGCCGCCGGCGGAGCGGCGCACGGTCCGTATGTTGTATTTGGCAAGTGTATACGTATGGTATATGGCTATGGTTTGACCGCTGTTGACTTATATCTAGCCAGTTTGTCCACATGGTATTTGGAAGAGTGAGCGTGCGTGCGCCGGCCAAAGCCAGGCGCGACGCGGAGAGAAGTAGACCCGAGTGGCGCGTGGATGGACAAGGTCGACCGAAGCGAGGCCCCGCGTGCGGCGCGCGCGCACTCAGACGGCGGTGCAACGGTGGTGATGAAGAAGGTGGCGACGCCGACGACGAGGATGCGCCGCCGTGGTGAAGACGAAGAGGCCGACGGCGAGGAGGCGCCACCCCTCGCGGCCGCTCCGGGGGCGGGTCGATGTCGAGCCCCCGAGCGCTACCGGAGAGACGGCGCGATGCCGCGGCAGAGGCAAAAGTAGTCCCGCCCGGACATCGAAACCAGCAGCAGCGCGGTAGCACAGTACCGCCCCACGGTGGGCGCCAACTGTCGTGGTATTTCTCATGGGATGCTTGCGAGTCGACAGATGCCATAAGGGCTTAGTGTGTGGGTAGGACTGCTGCTGATAGGACCGGGAGCGGGTATGCGAGTAGCACGCGGTGGTTTACCCAGGTTCGGGGCTCTCCGGAGAGATAACACCCCTACTCCTGCACGTCTGAGTATATCTGGTATATCTGGTACAGGGTCGCTCCTAGAGCTATATCTCAGCTCAGTGCCATAGGCATCTGGCTTTATATATGCCTGTATGAGGCGTGCTAATGGCCGGCCATGCTCATGGCCGTGAGCATACGTGCTCATGTGGATGGATGGAAAGCTAGCTTGTTTGCTAGCTTGTGTGTATACGTGAGTCTCCATCCTCCTGGATGGATGGATGGATCTCATATATATAGTGGGAGTTGGCTTAGGATGTAAGCCATGTAGGCATGGTAGCTAGCTAACTAGCTAGTGGCATGGGTAGTGGCGTTGGATGTAAGCTACCTTGGGTAGCTTACATGCCAAGCCATGTAGGCATGGCATATGCCATGCATGTCCCCTGGGGTACTTTATAAATCAGTACCCAGGGGACACAGTACACTGTAGATGATGGCACCGCGGTACGGTTGTCTCGTCGATGTCGGGTCGGGCTGCAGTCGGCAGCTGACTGGTTGGCGTAGTCGGCGGCCGGCAGTCGGTAGCCGGCCGGGTAGCGCAGTCGGACGGGGAGCCGGCAGGAGCGGCCGGGCAGTCGGACTGAGGGGCTTTGCTAGCCCCGATGTCTTGAAATATCATCTCGCCGTCTTCGGGGTATCCGTGTCCCATTACACCGACAACTTGCCAACTTCAACACAAGTATTCATCAATTTCACAATTACTCAACTAGCACACCTCTAATATTACCACCTTTATATCTCAAAACAACTATCAAGCATCCAACTTCTCTTAGCATTTAAAATTTATAACCAAAGTAAATTACCATGCTGTTCTAAAGGAATTTCAAAATGATATAAGTGAAGCATGAGAGATCAATTATTTCTATAAAATAGAACCATCGCTGTGCTCTAAAAGATATAAGCGAAGTACTAGAGCAAAAATTATCCAATTCAAAAGATATAAGTGAAGCACATAGAGTATTCTAAAAAATTCCAATTTATGTGTGTCTCTCCCAAAAGGTGTGTACAGCAAGGATGATTGTGGTAAACTAAAAAGCAAAGACTCAAATCATACAAGACGCTCCAAGCAAAACACATATCATGTGGCGAATAAAAATATAGCTCCAAGTAAAGTTACCGATGGACGAAGACGAAAGAGAGGATGACTCCTGGGGCATCCACAAGCTTAGGCTTTTGGTTGTCCTTGAATTTTACCTTGGGGTGCCTTGGGCGTCCCCAAGCTTAGGCTCTTTCCACTCCTTGTTCCATAATCCATCAAATCTTTACCCAAAACTTGAAAACTTCACAACACAAAACTTAAAAAGAGAATCTCGTGAGCTCCGTTAGTAAAAGAAAACAAACCACCACTTCAAGGTACTGTAATGAACTCATTCTTTATTTATATTGGTGTTAAACCTATTGTATTCCAACTTTTCTATGGTTCATAAACTCTTTTACTAGTCATAGATTCATCAAAATAAGGAAACAACACACGAAAAATAGAATCTGTCAAAAACAGAACAGTCTGTAGTAATCTGTAGGTTTCGAATACTTATGGAACCCCAAAATTTTAAAATAAATTGCTGGACGTGAGGAATTTATGTATTAATCATCTGCAAAAATAATTAACTAAATAGCACTCTCTAGTAAAAAAATGGCAGCAAATCTCGTGAGCACTAAAGTTTCTGTTTTTTACAGCAAGATCGCAAAGACTTTCCCCAAGTCTTCCCAAAGGTTCTACTTGGCACAAACACTAATTAGAAGCATAAAACCACATCTAAACAGAGGATAGATGAATTATTTATTACTAAACAGAATCAAAAAGCAAGAAATAAAAATAAAATTGGGTTGCCTCCCAACAAGCGCTATCGTTTAACGCCCCTAGCTAGGCATAAAAGCAAGGATAGATCTAGGTATTATCATCTTTGGTTTTTATCTTTTAATGGAATTATGCTTGAATCTGGGAGGTTACTTACGTTTCCCTTCATACTCGGAGATCTTTAAATCTAGAGCATCCAACCAATTATTGCAAAGTGTAATCAATGTATTCACGCGGTGAAGGTTCCCTCCAACATTTTTAAGAGGTTCAATAGACTTTTGCAATTCGCATAATTTTTCTAAGATTTGGGTTTCCTCTGGAGATGGTCCCTTTTGTGGGGGTAGTATTCCTAATATCCCTTCTATAATTTCATAAGCAAGACTAGGATCAATACCAATAAAATTCCCTTTGGCAGCAAAATCAAGGAGTTGCCTATGGGGTTTGGTGAGCCCAACATAAAAATTACAAAGTAAAATCTTAGAGTCTCCCTCTATAGTGCAACCATGATAAGATTTTATCATCCTATACCAAGAATCTTTTAAGTTTTCTGCTTGTCTTTGTTTGAAGTGGAGTACTTCAAAATTGGGAGACGGGGGAGTAGATAAAGGACTCGCCATAACGACGAAGCAAGCGAAAGAAAAGGCGAAAGGAAAAAAGGCGAATAAAACAGCAAGTGTGAAGTGGGGGAGAGGAAAAGGAGAGGTAAATGGCAAATAATGTAATGCGAGGGATAAGAGTTTGTGATGGGTACTTGGTATGTCTTGACTTGTGCGTAGACTCCCCGGCAACGGCGCCAGAAATCCTTCTTGCTACCTCTTGAGCACTGCGTTGGTTTTCCCTTGAAGAGGAAAGGGTGATGCAGCAAAGTAGCGTAAGTATTTCCCTTAGTTTTTGAGAACCAAGGTATTAATCCATTTGGAGGCCACACGCAAGTCCCTCGTACCTACACAAACAAATAAGAACCTCGCAACCAACGCGATAAAGGGGTTGTCAATCCCTTTACGGTCACTTACGAGAGTGAGATCTGATAGAGATAATAATGATAAGATAAATATTTTTGGTATTTTTATGATATAGATTGAAAGTAAATATTGCAAAGTAAAATAGATTGGAAACTTATATGATGGAAAATAGACCCGGGGGCCATAGGTTTCACTAGTGGCTTCTCTCAAGATAGCATAAGTATTATGGTGGGTGAACGAATTACTGTCGAGCAATTGATAGAAAAGCAAATAATTATGAGAATATCTAGGAATGTTCATGTATATAGGCATCATGTCCGTGACAAGTAGACCCACTCCTGCCTGCATCTACTACTATTACTCCACACATCAACCGCTATCCAGCATGCATCTAGAGTATTGAGTTCATAAGAACAGAGTAACGCCTTAGGTAAGATGACATGATGTAGAGGGATAAACTCAAGTAATAGGATATAAACCCCATCTTTTTATCCTCGACGGCAACAATACAAGACGTGTCGTTTCCCTTTCTGTCACTGGGATCGAGCACCGCAAGATTGAAGCCAAAGCTAAGCACTTCTCCCATTGCAAGAAGGATCAATCTAGTAGGCCAAACCAAACTGATAATTCGAAGAGACTTGCAAAGATAACCAATCATGCATAAAAGATTTCAGAGAAGAATCAAATATTGTTCATAGATAGACTTGATCATAAACCCACAATTCATCGGATCTCGACAAATACACCGCAAAAAGAGTTACATCGAATAGATCTCCAAGAAGATCGATGAGAACTTTGTATTGAGATCCAAAGAGAAAGAAGAAGCCATCTAGCTAATAACTATGGACCCAAAGGTCTGAGGTAAACTACTCACACATCATCGGAGGGGCCATGGACTTGATGTAGAGGCCCTCCGTGATCAATGCCCCCTCTGACGGAGCTCCGGAAAAGGCCCCAAGATGGGATCTATTGGGTACAGAAGGTTGCGGCGGTGGAAATAGGGTTTCGTGGTGCTGGTATGTGAACATATATAGGAGGAAGAAGTAGGTCGGTTGAGCCACGAGGGGGGAGGGCGCGCCCCTGCCTCGGACGCCTTGTTCGTTTCTTAACGTCCACTCCAAGTCCTCTGGATCACGTATGTTCCTAAAACCACGCTCCCGAAGGTTTCATTCCATTTGGACTCCGTTTGATATTCCTTTTCTGCGAAACATTGAAAATAGGCTAAAAAATAGCAATTTGCATTGGGCCTTGGGTTAATAGGTTAGTCCCAAAAATAATATAAAAGTGTAAAATAAAGCCCATTAACATCCAAAACAGGTAATATAATAGTATGGAACAATAAAAAATTATAGATACGTTGGAGACGTATCATCATACTATGGTCATTCTACTTTAAACCATGTCTCTTTATCCTTATATGTCAACGATTGTGAGGAAATAGACAATACAGTAGGCAGACTACATGGACATATGTTCTGGAAGTGATTCTATTATGTAGTTGACACTACAATACATGCTAATGTATTACAGTAGTTCACCAAAATAAGTTATGTATAAACGTGAAACCTACTTTGTTTGTTTTTGTCTCATTAGTAACTTATCTGGTACACTAATCTACAAGTTCAAACTTTCAGCAAGCTATGGAACAAATGATTGAACAGCCACAACCACCTGAAGGTGACGAGGCTACCATAGGCACAATGTCACCTCTTGCTGCAGTGCGTTAGTATCTCTCCACTAACAGTGCAAAAGCACCTTCCCGCGTAATTCTGGGTTGGTTGTCAAGGTAACCTCGTCCAAATCTCCTACTGAACAAAATCTTCCGGCTAGACAGAGTGATATATCTGTGCTCCAAACACAAGTCCAATCCCTTATGGACGTTGTGTTGGAAACAAAAATAGTGGTTTGACAAATGTCATGAAGATATGAATGGTTTTGAAACGAGTCTATCAGGCATTTGCTTCATTGTTCAAGAGCAATGACAGAAAAAGGGGAAGATCATGCTGCTCCATCAGATTATACAGCCTGAAACATAAGCACTCAGGTCAAATGATTTGTGCTTCTATACATCTGATGGTGCTTTTATCTGCAAGGACTGTAAACTTTATGCCAACATGCCTTTTGTTGTATGGTTGGAGTTTATTTTGTTGTCATACAACATTGATGATGCTGCCAAAGGCTGCAGTAATTACGATGCTATTTTTGTATAGTGTAGGTTTATCTTAGTAATGTATTCGGCCGAAAGCTTCATAGGAGCCCAACATGCCAACATTCGTCGGGCCCATTCCAATTGGGCTAAAAACGATTCTGGGACGAAATTTTCATGTTGCCCACTAAAAATATCTGGGCCTAAATCAACATAAGCTTTCATATATTTCTGGTAGGCATGTGCCCATAATGGGCCTTTAACAGGCCTAAATATAATTTGGGCCCTCAGTAATAATAGGCCATTTACATGTGTAGATATCTCGAGCACATAAAAAACATGGGCCTTTAATAGGCCGAACGTAAGATTGGGCCCAGATTGTGCCAAATAACCCACTGGTCTTAGCAGGCCAAAATGGTGGCCCATTTACAATGCGGATCGTCCACAGGCCGAAATTCAGACAGGCCGTAAATGCGCCGACCTACTACACGGGCCTTTAACAGGCTGGAAGTTCGGTTGGGCTTGATTAGTGGCATTTTTATATGGGCCGTTAGTAGGCCCGATGTGGCATTGGGCCACATATGGCCCATGGATTTCGTCCAACGTTAACAGGCCGAAAGTCACAACAGGCTGAAAGTGGCCCAAATCTGTAGTGGGCCTCTAATAGGCCGAATGTCAGACATGGCCGAATATGACCCATATCCTTCACGGTCGTTTATGGGCCGAAAGTTTCAATGGCCTATAAATGGGCCCAAATGAAGCAGGGCCTTTAATAGGTCAGAAACACACCGGGCCGTAATTCGGCCAAAATTCTTACCAGACTGTTAACGGGCCAGAAGTGACCATGGGCCGCGATGATGACAAGTTTAGGACAGGCCGTTGACGGGCCGATTTGACACTAGCCGGCCTTAATTGAGAATGTTGGGCCTTTAGCTGGGCCGGCCCATTATGGTCTGCAAAATCTTATGGGCCTTTAGCTGGGCCAGCCCATTATGGCCCGCTAAATCTGATGGGCCTTTAGTTGGGCCTGTCCATTATGGCCCACTAAATCTTGTGGGCCTTTAGTTGGGCCGGCCCATTTAATATTTATGGGTCACTTTTGGGCTGGTCCACATGTCAGCGTATCATAAGCGCATCTCGCCCATTGGATGAGTGACACCTGTGCCAACGCGGAGCCGACACGTGGTTCCGTCAGCCAATGAGAATTTTACACGTGGAAAATCGACATTGGTCGTGGCTGTTAGCGGGTTATCGGATCCAAAACCGGACCCGATAGCTTAACAGCGTCCCGTTACGGTGGATGCCACGTGTTGGTCACCCTTGATGGAAGCTCTTCTATGACGCGCGATTTATCGTCATGGAAGTGGACACTTGCGTGATAATTTTGGTAATGTCATGGAACACTTCTACGACAGCACAGGTATGGCTATCTTGATTTTGTCATAAAATCGTCATGGATGTACACGCATGACAGAAAATGTGACCTACTGTGACAAACACGTATCATCACGGAAGTGTCTTTTTTGTAGTGAAAGCTTACTTCTTCAAATACGAATTGTGATATGATACTGATATTAGTTAACAGACACACATTTAATCGGTCGGGTAGTGCTCCCACTTGATTTTCCAAATGCATGTGGCCACATATAGAGAGACAGCATGGAATTGCATTTCTTTGGGCGCCGTGATTCATCATGAGTGGGCAACCAACATTGTATGCAATGAAGCGGAACCTCAAGAATATTCTTCCTCTTTTGTTATTTAACATGTTCCTCTTTTGTTATTCTGTATTTAGTACGTACAGTATGTTCCTTGTTAGGAAGGGGAGCAGGGACATCTGCAGTCAACACCTGATAGAGCTGGCATGTACGTGATCGATAGGCTTTCAATTAGTAGCGGCAATACAACACCGTATTTTCCAGCCAGTTCCACTTTCCCTAGTTGCTGCGTGCTCTTGTTATCATTGTTTGGCAATAAACTCTCTATACAGTATATTATGAACCTATCATCTGCCAACTATCCTTACTTCTGGAGCCTATTTTTTGTGTGTACTTGTGCCAGATTATATTAATGCACGCACCATATTACATCACACATGAGCTCTCTCATCAGAATCCAGTGATAGCACACAAGGGTTTACAGGGCGCCCCTATATTAGAATATCCTCTACATTACAAATATAATCTCACTACTATTTATGTTTTCATGGTTGTCATATATCATACATAATTACAGTGAATATCAGAATCCGCGCGTTAGAAGAATATTGTGGAACACTGCAACGACTTACAAAATTGGCACCAAGGAATTGAGTGCCATTCTGGATGCAATGAGACTCATACGCTCCCCACCTGTAGATTCTTGTTCATAATATGATCCTAATGACTATTCTAACCTCGAGGAGTCAAAGGCAGATGGCCTGTCCTGTTCACCCATCAAGGTGCCTGCTGTAATTTCGCAAGGTTTTATTAATTGCGCGTATCTTGCATATGTTGTCTTACATTTCTTCTACTTTGTTGCACCGCCATCTGCTTATTTTACTCATTATATATGTCAAGATGCCATGCCCATCCATTATCAATACATATTCCATCTGTCATCATACCATGTTTTTCCACTCAAATGTTGTTCTTGTGCATCAGACATCAAAAATGAAGAGTGTTGGGGTTATGACTACCAGGTATGACCCGCCCAGAAGGGGCCAAGTCAATCACAATGGCGGGTTACTTAAAAGGAAGCCCGAAGAGTATACAAGGTGACTGTTTATGATAAGGCTTGTAGTAGGCCCAAGACTAGAGGCGGCTTAAGGCACGTAAGTGTAAACCGCCATGTAGGAATAAGACTTGTAAAGTAAGGAATGTAAGAGTTGTCACCGAGCCGGACACGTTGTATGAGCCGGCCGGGACTCTAGGCCGCAGGGCGTCAACTCGTGTATATAAGGGGACGACCCGGCGGCAGCTCAGGGCAAGAAACAACAGATCAAGAGCCAAGCTAGCGTATTCTGCTCCTTGGTCCTCGAAACCTAGCAATACCACATCAACTGGACTAGGCATTACCTTCACCGCAAGGGGCCTAACCAGTATAAACCTCTCGTGTCCTTTGTCCCGATTAGCCCCTTTAAGCTTCCTAGTTGCGATGGCTCCACGACTAAGTCCTTTCACTAGGACATCTGCCGTGACAATTCCACGACAGTTGGCGCCCACCGTGAGGTCAGCACACGGTGGATTTGAGTTCCTCAAGGGTAGCTTGGAAGGGCTCAAGGGATACATTGTGGGACGGATGGCCAAGAGTTGTCGCGGCAAGCTCTACATCGACGATGCAGGCTGGGGCCCCGACGCCGGCTCAATTGAGTATGGGTATCGGGTCCCCTTTGGCGGAATCCACGTCTTCATTGGCCGGATCGGTGAGCCTAGCCCTGAGCCGGACATCTGCACCGACCTCATCGAGATGGCTCAGCGTGCGAGGCCCGCCCAGACTTAGCCCGCCGTGAGGCGTGCCTTCGTGGGTTGTATCCATGGAGGGGACTTTTCTGAAGGATCTGCGGATGGCGGTGAGACGACCGTCTACTCTGACGGTGAGTCGTCCACAGGTGAGACGGATTCATTGTATCAACTACAAGATGGCGGGCTTGGGGGCTGTTCCGATGGCAGTAGTATTCCAGACCCCTTCGAGCCGCCGAACAGAGCGGGGATCTTCATGACTGGTACACAGCCTGCTCAAAACTCTACGGCTGTAGCAGCAATAACCACCGGGTCAGGAGGACCCGCGCGCCCGCCGGCTCAGGTGCTGATGGATCTCATGGATAGGATGACAGCCCTATTGACCGCCGTGGTCGCCGGTGAATAAGGCTCAGCATGATGTAGAGGTCGCACAATTACGTGGGGAGGTAGCACAAGCCAAGTAAAACTTGGTGGTGGAGGACGTTAGGATGGCTGCAGAGCGGGCGGCTTTGGATGCTCAGGCTCAGCAACTTCAACCAGAGACCTTTCGGCTCACGATGGATCTGAATGCATCAAACGAGGTCATGAGGAGAAGGCACCAGAAGACTCAATCACGTCTGCCTCTGACCTACGATCCTAGGAACCTCTTCCACACACCCGGGGCCGGTCCCAGTAACCCGCTGGAGGCAAACCGGGTTACAACACCCGGGGCTGGGGCGCTGGTCAACCGCTGGCTATGGAACCCCCTCGTGTGAATACTGCTCCGCCTCATTATACACCAACATCACCGGGTCATTTTTCTAACCCTTTGGAGAATCTGATCGCTGCATCGGCACGCTTGGCGGCTCTCCCGATGTAAGGGGACTCTTCGACGGCGATCGAGACGTGAAGGGTCAGAGAACTTCTTCAGGCGGCTCTGGCACAGCAGGAGGGATACTCTTATAGTCGAGACATGATCCATTCGACCCCTCGCCCAAGCCGGAGCTCGAGCTATAGCAGGCATATGGATTCAGCGGCCGTGTCAAGTAACGCCCAACGCCGTAACTAGCCACGCAGGCATGACCCGGTGCATGATGGAGCTCTTAACTTGGTTGACCAAGATAGGATCCGCCAAGAGGCTGTGCGGGCGGTTCAACAGGCAGCTGAGCAGGCGGCTCACCAGGCTTTTCCAGTTTATCCAACGACCTCTATTGAAGCAGGCGTGGCCATGAGGATTGGAGGTGTCCCTTGCTTGGTGTCGGCTCTGCGTAATGAGCGCTTGCCAAAGGATTTTAAGGGGCCTCGGAAGGTGCATAATTACACAGCCGACTTACAGCCCGGGGCATGGATTGAAAGTTATGAGATAGCCATGGAATTATTGGAGGTCAGTGACACAGCAATGGCCAAGTACTTCACTATGATGTTAGATGGAACAGCTCGCACTTGGTTGAAGGAGTTGCCACCCAATTCCATCGGCTCATGGGCAGAGCTAAAAGCCCGGTTTATTCAGAACTTCAAAGACACATGCAAGCAACCCATGTCGATTGTGGACTTGACTAATTGCAAGCAAGAGGAAGGTGAATCCACGACCCATTGGGTGCGTCGGGTGAAGGAAATAATACATTCATCTGATAAGATGGATGCCAACACCGCGGTCTTAATGTTGGAGAAAAATTGCCGTTTTGAACCTCTGAAACAGAAGCTAGGGCGGCTCAAGCGTGATTGCAATGACATGGGCCAGCTGATGGTGGCTCTGGTCAAATACGCCGACTCTGATAGTACCAAGGATCCCGCATCTCACGAAGAGAAGACAGGGAAGGGAAAGAAGAATGGCAACGACAAAGGTCACTAGCATAACCCAACAAATCAAGGAGGTAATAATAAACGTAAGGCTGACGGTAGTCTGGAGTTTGTGGCTAACACCAATGCACAGGGCAACAATCAATGCCGTAAGGGGAGGCCACCTCCTCGGTCAGGCGGGTCAGGTCCCACCCTCGAGCAGTTGTTAAATGAACCCTGTCCAAGACACGGCGCCCGGGAGAAGCCGGCCACCCATCTATGGAAAGACTGTACGATCATGAAGGGTTGCACTACAGACTTGCGGTGAAGCCTGTATTTACAAGAAAGTGAGTGGGAGCACTACAGCATTTCTGATAAGTATATGTGAATGACATATTGTTGATCGGAAATAATGTAGAATTATTCTGTAAAGCATAAAAGGAGTTTTTCAAAGAAAGACTTCGGTAAAGCTGCTTACATATTGAGCTTCAAGATCTATAGAGATAGATCAAGACGCTTGATAAGTTTTTCAATAAGTACATACCTTGACAAGATTTTGAAGTAGTTCAAAATGGAACAGTCAAAGAAAAAGTTTCTTGCCTGTGTTACAAGGTGTGAAGTTGAGTAAAGACTCAAAGCCCGACCACGGCAGAAGATAGAAAGAGAATGAAAGTCATTCCCTATGCCTCATTCATAGGTTCTATAAAGTATGCCATGCTGTGTACCAGATTTATTGTATACCCTGCACTGATTTGGCAAGGGAGTACAATAGTGATCTAGGATTAGATCACTGGACAGCGGTCAGAATTATCCTTAGTGAAATAAGGATATGTTTCTCGATTATGGACGTGACAAAAAGGTTCGTCGTAAAGGGTTACGTTGATGCAAGTTTTTGACACTGATCCAGATGAATCTAAAGTCTCAATCTGGATACATATTGAAAGTGGGAGCAATTAGCTAGAGTAGCTCCATGCAGAGCATTATAGACATAGAATTTTGCAAAATACTTACGGATCTGAATGTGACAGACCCGTTGACTAAAATTATCTCACAAGAAAAACATGATCACACCTTAGTACTCTTTGGGTGTTAATCACATAGAGATGTGAACTAGATTACTGACTCTAGTAAACCCTTTGAGTGTTGGTCACATGACGATGTGAACTATGGGTGTTAATCACATGGTGATGTGAACTATTGCTGCTAAATCACATGGCGATGTAAACTAGATTATTGACTCTAGTGCAAGTGCGAGACTGAAAGGAAATATGCCCTAGAGGCAATAATAAAGTTATTATTTATTTCCTTATATCATGATAAATGTTTATTATTCATGCTAGAATTGTATTAACCGGAAACATAATACATGTGTGAATACATAGACAAACAGAGTGTCACTAGTATGCCTCTACTTGACTAGCTCGTTGATCAAAGATGGTTATGTTTCCTAACCATGAACAAAGAGTTGTTATTTGATTAACGAGGTCACATCATTAGTTGAATGATCTGATTGACATGACCCATTCCATTAGCTTAGCACCCGATCGTTTGGTATGTTGCTATTGCTTTCTTCATGACTTATACATGTTCCTATAACTATGAGATTATGCAACTCCCGTTTATCGGAGGAACACTTTGGGTACTACCAAACGTCACAACGTAACTGGGTGATCATAAAGGAGTACTACAGGTGTCTCCAATGGTAGATGTTGGGTTGGCGTATTTCAAGATTAGGGTTTGTCACTCCGATTGTCGGAGAGGTATCTCTGGGCCCTCTCGGTAATATACATCACATAAGCCTTGCAAGCATAATAACTAAGATGTTAGTTATGAGATGATGTATTACGGAACGAGTAAAGAGACTTGCCAGTAACGAGATTGAACTAGGTATTGGATACCGACGATCGAATCTCGGACAAGTAACATACCGATGACAAAGGGAACAACGTATGTTGTTATGCGGTCTGACCGATAAAGATCTTCGTAGAATATGTAGGAGCCAATATGGGCATCCAGGTCCCGCTATTGGTTATTGACCGGAGACGTGTCTCGGTCATGTCTACATTGTTCTCGAACCGTAGGGTCCGCACGCTTAACGTTACGATGACAGTTATTATGAGTTTATGCATTTTGATGTACCGAAGGTTGTTCGGAGTCCCGGATGAGATCACGGACATGATGAGGAGTCTTGAAATGGTCGAGACGTAAAGATTGATATATTGGAAGCCTATGTTTGGACATCGGAAGTGTTCCGGGTGAAATCGGGATTTTACCGGATTACCGGGAGGGTTACCGGAACCCCCCCGGGAGCCAAATGGGCCAACATGGGCCTTAGTGGAAAGGTGAGAGGGCAGCCCACATAGGTCTGCACCTCCCCCCCTCTCCCTAGTCCTATTAGGACTAGGAGAGGGGCCGGCCACCTCTCTCTCTCTCCCCTTTAAAGGATTCCTAGTTGGACTAGGATTGGAGGGGGGAGTCCTACTCCCGGTAGGAGTAGGACTCCTCCTGCGCCTCCCCCTCTTTGGCCGGCCAGCCCCCCTCCCTCCAACCTTTATATACGGGGGCAGGGGACACCCCAAGACACACAAGTTGATCCTTGAGATCGTTCCTTAGCCGTGTGCGATGCCCCCTGCCACCAAATTCCACCTCGATCATACCGTTACAGTGCTTAGGCGAAGCCCTGCGCCGGTAGTACATCAAGATCGTCACCACGCCGTCGTGCTGACGGAACTCTTCCTCGATGCTTTGCTGGATCGGAGCCCGAGGAACGTCATCGAGCTGAACGTGTGCTAAGAACTCGGAGGTGCCGGAGTAACGGTGCTTGGATCGGTCGGATCGGGAAGACGTACGACTACTTCCTCTACGTTGTGTGATCGCTTCCGCAGTCGGTCTGCGTTGGTACGTAGACAACACTCTCCCCTCTCGTTGCTATGCATCACCATGATCTTGCGTGTGCGTAGGAAATTTTTTGAAATTACTGCGTTCCCCATCAGTGGCATCCGAGCCTAGGTTTTTATGGTTTGATGTTATTTGCACGAGTAGAACACAAGTGAGTTGTGGGCGATACAAGTCATACTGCCTACCAGCATGTCATACTTTGGTTTGGCGGTATTGTTGGACGAGACGATCCGGACCAACCTTACGCGTACTCTTACGCGAGACCGGTTCCCTCGACGTGCTTTGCACATAGATGGCTTGCGGAAGACTGTCTCTCCAACTTTAGTTGAACCAAGTGTGGCTACACCCGGTCCTTGAGAAGGTTAAAACGGAGTCTATTTGACGAACTATCGTTGTGGTTTTGATGCGTAGGTGAGATGAGTTCTTACTTAAGCCCGTAGCAGCCACGTAAAACTTGCAACAACAAAGTAGAGGACGTCTAACTTGTTTTTGCAGGGCATGTTGTGATGTGATATGGTCAAGGCATGATGCTGATTTTATTGTATGAGATGATCATGTTTTGTAACCGAGTTATCGGCAACTGGCAGGAGCCATATGGTTGTCGCTTTATTGTATGCAATGCAATCGCGATGTAATGCTTTACTTTATTACTAAGCGGTAGTGATAGTCGAGGAAGCATAAGATTGGCGAGACGACAACGATGCTACGATGGAGATCAAGGTGTCGCGCCGGTGACGATGGTGATCATGACGGTGCTTCGGAGATGGAGATCACAAAGCACAAGATGATGATGGCCATATCATATCACTTATATTAATTGCATGTGATGTTTATCTTTTTATGCATCTTATCTTGCTTTGATTGACGGTAGCATTATAAGATGATCTCTCACTAAATTATCAAGAAGTGTTCTCCCTGAGTATGCACCGTTGCAAAAGTTCTTCGTGCTGAGACACCACGTGATGATCGGGTGTGATAGGTTCTACGTTCAAATACAACGGGTGCAAAACAGTTGCACAAGCGGAATACTCAGTTTATACTTGACGAGCCAAGCATATACAGATATGGCCTCGGAACACGGAGACCGAAAGGTCGAGCATGAATCATATAGTAGATATGATCAACATAGCGATGTTCACCATTGAAAACTACTCCATCTCACGTGATGATCGGTTATGGTTTAGTTGATTTGGATCACGTGATCACTTAGAGGATTAGAGGGATATCTATCTAAGTGGGAATTCTTAAGTAATATGATTAAATTGAACTTAAATTTATCATGAACTTAGTCCTGGTAGTATTTTGCAAATCATGTTGTAGATCAATAGCTCGCGTTGTTGCTTCCCTGCGTTTTATTTTGATATGTTCCTAGAGAAAATTATGTTGAAAGATGTTAGTAGCAATGATGCGGATTGGATCCGTGATCTGAGGTTTATCCTCATTGCTGCACAGAAAAAATATGTCCTTGATGCACCGCTAGGTGACAGACCTATTGCAGGAGCAGATGCAGACGTTATGAATGTTTGGCTAGCTCAATATGATGACTACTTGATAGTTTAGTGCACCATGCTTAATGGCTTAGAATCGGGACTTCAAAGACGTTTTGAACGTCATGGACCATATGAGATGTTCCAGGAATTGAAGATAATATTTCAAGCAAATACCCGAGTTGAGAGATATGAAGTCTCCAATAAGTTCTATAGCTAAAAGATGGAGGAGAATCGCTCAACTAGTGAGCATGTGCTCAGATTGTCTGGGTACTACAATCGCTTGAATCAAGTGGGAGTTAATCTTCCAGATAAGATAGTGATTGACAGAATTCTCTAGTCACCATGACCAAGTTAGTAGAAGTTCGTGATGAACTATAATATGCAAGGGATGACAAAAGTAATTCCTAAGCTCTTCGTGATGCTGAAATCAACGAAGGTAGAAATCAAGAAAAACATCAAGTGTTGATGGTTGACAAGACCACTAGTTTCAAGAAAAGGGCAAAGGAAAGAAGGGGAACTTCAAGAAGAACGGCAAGCAAGTTGCTGCTCAAGTGAAGAAGCCCAAGTCTGATCCTAAGCCTGAGACTAAGTGCTTCTACTGCAAAGGGACTGGTCACTGGAAGTGGAATTACCCCAAGTGATTGGTGGATAAGAAGGATGGCAGAGTGAACATAAGTATATTTGATATACATGTTATCGATGTGTACTTTACTAGTGTTTATAGCAAACCCTCAGTATTTGATACTAGTTCAGTTGCTAAGATTAGTAACTCGAAACGGGAGTTGCAGAATAAACAGAGACTAGTTAAGGGTAAAGTGACGATGTGTGTTGGAAGTGGTTCCAAGATTGATATGATCATCGCACACTCCCCATAATTTCGGGATTAGTGTTGAACCTAAATAAGTGTTATTTGGTGTTTGCGTTGAGCATGAATATGATTTGATCATGTTTATTGTAATACGGTTATTCATTTAAATAAGAGAATAAATTGTTGTTCTGTTTACATGAATAAAACCTTATATGGTTACACACCCAATGAAAATAGTTCGTTGGATCTCGATCGTAGTGATACACATAATCATAATATTGAAACCAAAAGATGCAAAGTTAATAATGATAGTGCAACTTATTTGTAGCACTGCCGTTTAGGTCATATTGGTGTAAAGCGCATGAAGAAACTCCATGCTGATGGGCTTTTGGAATCACTTGATTATGAATCAGTTGATGCTTGCGAACCATGCCTCATGGGCAAGATGACTAAGACTCTGTTCTTCGGAACAATGGAGCGAGCAACAGATTTGTTGGAAATCATACATACTGATGTATGTGGTCCGATGAATATTGAGGCCCGCGACAGGTATCATTATTTTCTGATCTTCACAGATGATTTGAGCAGATATGAGTATATCTACTTGATGAAACATAAGTCTGAAACATTTGAAAAGTTCAAAGAATTTCAGAGTGAAGTGAAAAATCATCATAACAAGAAAATAAAGTTTCTATGATCTGATCGTAGAGAAAAGTATTTGAGTTACGAGTTTGGCCTTCAGTTAAAAACAATGTGAAATAGTTTCACTACTCACGCCACCTGGAACACCACAGCATAATGGTGTGTCCGAACGTCATAACCGTACTTTATTGGATATAGTGCAATCTATGATGTCTCTTACCGATTTACCACTATTGTTTTTGGGGTCATGCATTAGAGACAGCTGCATTCACGTTAAAAAGGGGCACCATCTATATCCGTCGAGACGACGCCTTATGAACTATGGTTTGGCAAGAAACCAAAGTTGTCGTTTCTTAAAGTTTGGGGTTGCGATGCTTATATGAAAAAGTTTCATCCCGATAAGCTCAAAACTCAAATCGGAGAAGTGCATCTTCATAGGATATCCAAAGGAAACTATTGGATACACCTTCTATCACAGATCCGAAGGCAAGAATTTTGTTGCTAAATTCGGAAACTTTCTGGAGAAGGAGTTTCTCTCGAAAGAAGTGAGTGGGAAGAAAGTAGAACTTAATAAGGTAATTGTACCTTCTCCCTTATTGGAAAGTAGTTCATCACAGAAATCTGTTCCTGTGACTACTACACCAATTAGTGAGGAAGCTAATGATGATGATCATGTAACTTCGGATCAAGTTACTACCGAATCTGGTAGGTAAACCAGAGTGAGAACCACACCAGAGTGGTACGGTAATCCTGTTCTGGAGGTCATGTTACTTGACCATGACGAGCCTACGAACTATGAAGAAGCGATGGTGAGCCCAGATTCCGCAAAGTGGCTTGAAGCCATGAAATCTGAGATGGGATCCATGTATGAGAACAAAGTTTGGACTTTGGTTGACTTGCCCGTTGATCGGCAAGCCATAGAAAATAAATGGATCTTCAAGAGGAAGACGGACGCTGATAGTAGTGTTACTATCTACAAAGCTAGAATTGTCGCAAAAGGTTTTCGACAAGTTCAAGGTGTTGACTACGATGAGATTTTCTCACTCGTATCTATGCTTAAGTCTGTCCGAATCATGTTAGCAATTGCCGCATTTTATGAAATCTGGCAAAGGGATAAACAAAACTGCATTCCTTAATGGATTTGCTAAAGAAGAGTTGTATACGATGCAACTAGAAGGTTTTGTCGATCCTAAAGGTGTTAACTAAATATGCAAGCTCCAACGATCTATCTGTGGACTGGTGCAAACATCTCGGAGTTGGAATATACGCTTTGATGAGTTGATCAAAGCATATAGTTTTATACAGAGTTGCGGTGAAGCCTGTATTTACAAGAAAGTGAGTGGGAGCACTACAGCATTTCTGATAAGTATATGTGAATGACATATTGTTGATCGGAAATAATGTAGAATTATTCTGTAAAGCATAAAAGGAGTTTTTCAAAGAAAGACTTCGGTAAAGCTGCTTACATATTGAGCTTCAAGATCTATAGAGATAGATCAAGACGCTTGATAAGTTTTTCAATAAGTACATACCTTGACAAGATTTTGAAGTAGTTCAAAATGGAACAGTCAAAGAAAAAGTTTCTTGCCTGTGTTACAAGGTGTGAAGTTGAGTAAAGACTCAAAGCCCGACCACGGCAGAAGATAGAAAGAGAATGAAAGTCATTCCCTATGCCTCATTCATAGGTTCTATAAAGTATGCCATGCTGTGTACCAGATTTATTGTATACCCTGCACTGATTTGGCAAGGGAGTACAATAGTGATCTAGGATTAGATCACTGGACAGCGGTCAGAATTATCCTTAGTGAAATAAGGATATGTTTCTCGATTATGGACGTGACAAAAAGGTTCGTCGTAAAGGGTTACGTTGATGCAAGTTTTTGACACTGATCCAGATGAATCTAAAGTCTCAATCTGGATACATATTGAAAGTGGGAGCAATTAGCTAGAGTAGCTCCATGCAGAGCATTATAGACATAGAATTTTGCAAAATACTTACGGATCTGAATGTGACAGACCCGTTGACTAAAATTATCTCACAAGCAAAACATGATCACACCTTAGTACTCTTTGGGTGTTAATCACATAGAGATGTGAACTAGATTACTGACTCTAGTAAACCCTTTGAGTGTTGGTCACATGACGATGTGAACTATGGGTGTTAATCACATGGTGATGTGAACTATTGCTGCTAAATCACATGGCGATGTAAACTAGATTATTGACTCTAGTGCAAGTGCGAGACTGAAAGGAAATATGCCCTAGAGGCAATAATAAAGTTATTATTTATTTTCTTATATCATGATAAATGTTTATTATTCATGCTAGAATTGTATTAACCGGAAACATAATACATGTGTGAATACATAGACAAACAGAGTGTCACTAGTATGCCTCTACTTGACTAGCTCGTTGATCAAAGATGGTTATGTTTCCTAACCATGAACAAAGAGTTGTTATTTGATTAACGAGGTCACATCATTAGTTGAATGATCTGATTGACATGACCCATTCCATTAGCTTAGCACCCGATCGTTTAGTATGTTGCTATTGCTTTCTTCATGACTTATACATGTTCCTATAACTATGAGATTATGCAACTCCCGTTTACCGGAGGAACACTTTGGGTACTACCAAACGTCACAACGTAACTGGGTGATCATAAAGGAGTACTACAGGTGTCTCCAATGGTAGATGTTGGGTTGGCGTATTTCGAGATTAGGGTTTGTCACTCCGATTGTCGGAGAGGTATCTCTGGGCCCTCTCGGTAATATACATCACATAAGCCTTGCAAGCATAATAACTAAGATGTTAGTTATGAGATGATGTATTACGGAACGAGTAAAGAGACTTGCCAGTAACGAGATTGAACTAGGTATTGGATACCGACGATTGAATCTCGGACAAGTAACATACCGATGACAAAGGGAACAACGTATGTTGTTATGCGGTCTGACCGATAAAGATCTTCGTAGAATATGTAGGAGCCAATATGGGCATCCAGGTCCCGCTATTGGTTATTGACCGGAGACGTGTCTCGGTCATGTCCACATTGTTCTCGAACCGTAGGGTCCGCACGCTTAACGTTACGATGACAGTTATTAT
The DNA here is from genome assembly GCA_034509565.1 of Triticum monococcum. Lineage (NCBI taxonomy): Eukaryota > Viridiplantae > Streptophyta > Magnoliopsida > Poales > Poaceae > Triticum > Triticum monococcum. The sequence goes on along the minus strand of CM067843.1, from coordinate 741,862,750 downwards.
GAGTTTATGCATTTTGATGTACCGAAGGTTGTTCGGAGTCCCGGCTGAGATCACGGACATGACGAGGAGTCTCGAAATGGCCGAGACGTAAAGATTGATATATTGGAAGCCTATGTTTGGACATCGGAAGTGTTCCGGGTGAAATCCGGATTTTACCGGATTACCGGGAGGGTTACCGGAACCCCCCTGGGAGCCAAATGGGCCAACATGGGCCTTAGTGGAAAGGTTAGAGGGCAGCCCACATAGGGCTGCGCCTCCCCCCTCTCCCTAGTCCTATTAGGACTAGGAGAGGGGCCGACCACCTCTCTCTCTCTCCCCTTTAAAGGATTCCTAGTTGGACTAGGATTAGAGGGGGGAGTCCTACTCCCGGTAGGAGTAGGACTCCTCCTGCGCCTCCCCCTCTTTGGCCGGCCTGCCCCCCTCCCTCCAACCTTTATATACGGGGGCAGGGGACACCCCAAGACACACAAGTTGATCCTTGAGATCGTTCCTTAGCCGTGTGCGGTGCCCCCTGCCACCAAATTCCACCTCGATCATACCGTTACAGTGCTTAGGCGAAGCCCTGCGTCGGTAGTACATCAAGATCGTCACCACGCCGTCGTGCTGACGGAACTCTTCCTCGATGCTTTGCTGGATCGGAGCCCGAGGAACGTCATCGAGCTGAACGTGTGCTAAGAACTCGGAGGTGCCGGAGTAACGGTGCTTGGATCGGTCGGATCGGGAAGACGTACGACTACTTCCTCTATGTTGTGTGATCGCTTCCGCAGTCGGTCTGCGTTGGTACGTAGACAACACTCTCCCCTCTCGTTGCTATGCATCACCATGATCTTGCGTGTGCGTAGGAAATTTTTTGAAATTACTGCGTTCCCCATCACTAATTTGGATCCCAAATAGGAAGGCACGCTCATCGGGTTCATCCGTGAGAACTGGTACATCTTTGCATGGAAGCCTTCTGACATGCCGGGTGTACCGAGAGAACTCGCTGAGCACACTCTCAATATTGATCCAAAGTTTAAGCCAGTCAGGCAGTTTCTTCGGCAGTTCAACGAGGAAAGGTGCAAGGCTATTGGAGAAGAGGTGGCTCGGTTTTTGGAGCCGGGTTCATTATTGAAGTCTTTCATCCAGAGTGGTTGGCTAACCCGGTGCTCGTGCTTAAAAAGAACGGCACCTGGCGTATGTGTGTGGATTACACGGACTTAAACAAAGCTTGTCCGGCTGATCCTTTTGCTCTCCCTCGTATTGATGAAATCATTGATGCTACGGCAGGTTGTGAGCGTTTAAGCTTTTTGGATGCTTATTCTGGTTACCATCAGATCAAGATGGCGGTTAAGGACCAGGAGAAGATAGCTTTCATCACTCCATTTGGAGCCTTTTGCTATGTGTCCGTGCCCTTTGGGCCTAAGAGTGCCCACGCGACTTATCAGCGGTGTGTGCAAAACTGTCTTCATAATCAGATTGGGCGTAATGTTCATGCTTATGTGGACGATATAGTGGTGAAATCCAGAGAGAAGGAAACCTTGGTAGATGATCTAAAGGAAACCTTTGGTAACCGATGGGTCTACAAGATGATGCTCAACTCGGCCAAGTGCGTTTTTGGAGTACCAACAGGCAAGCTTTTGGGTTTCTTGGTGTCTAGCAGAGGCATTGAGGCTAACCCGGAGAAAATCAAGGCGATTACGTCTTTGGCTAAGCTGGCGCACATCAATGACGTTCAGCGGCTGGCGGGTCGTGTCGCGGCTTTAAGCCAGTTCATAAGCCGGTTAGGGGAGAAGGCTGTGCCGTTATATCAAATGATGAAGAAGACGGATGATTTTGTCTGGAGTGATGCTGCTAACTCTGCCTTTGAAGATCTGAAAAGATAGCATGCTGAGCCGCCGGTTCTTGCTGCTCCCGTTGATAAGGAGCCACTGTTGTTATGTGTGGCCGCTAACACACGTGTTGTCAGTGTGGCCATTGTTGTAGAGCGCAAAGAGTCTGGTAAGGAATATCCAGTTCAGCGGCCGGTTTACTACGTCAGTGAGGTGCTCATTGAGTCCAAATAGAGATACCCACATTGGCAGAAACTCGTTTATGGGGTGTTCATGGCGAGCCAGAAGCTTAAGCATTACTTTTAGGGTCATCCTATCACTGTGGTTAGCTCTGCTCCTTTAGGAGATATTATTCAAAATAGAGAAGCTACGGGACAAATCGCCCAGTGGGCCCTTGAACTTGGGTCTCACGGTTTAAAGTACGTGCCACGTACAGCTATCAAATCTCAAGAACTGGTGGATTTCATTAACGATTGGACGGAGTTGCAAATACCTGAAGAGAAGCCAGACAACACATATTGGACGATTCATTTTGATGGGTCCACGCAATTGGAGGGCTTGGGGGCTGGAGTTGTTTTAACTTCCCCTCAAGGTGACAAGTTTTGTTATGTTTTGCGGTTGATGTTTCCTTGTACTAACAACGCAGCTGAGTATGAGGCTTTACTCCATGGTCTTCAAATGGCTAAAGAAATGAGTTTGAGCCGGGTACGGTGCATTGGCGACTCAGATTTGGTGGCTCTACAAGTATCAGGCAAGTGGGATTCCAAGGATCCTCTCATGGCGGCTTATCACCGTGAGGTTGACGCTGTTGTTGGACACTTCCAGGGTTATCAAGTGGAGCACATTGACTGCCGAAAGAATGAGGAAGCCGATGCTTTAAGACGGTTGGGATCTCAACGTAAGCCGATGCCGCCTAACACTTTTTAGATGTTCTGCATAACCCTTCTGTCAAGTTGCCTATAGAGGAAGATTTGGCTGTTCCAGACCCGGAAGCACAATTGGTGGCGGCTCTTCATGTCATTCCAGATCAGACAGTGCCATATTTGGCTTATATGACCCGGGGCGAGTTGCCGGAGGATGAGACCCTGGCTAGACAGATAACCCGGCGGTCCAAGTCAATGACAATTTCCAATGGTGAATTGTATCATCGTAGTGTCACCGGAGCGTTTCAACGTTGTGTCTCCCCTGAAGAAGGTCAAGAAATTCTTTGTGAGATCCATGAAGGAGATTGTGGCCATCATGACGGCTTAAAATCTCTTGTGGCCAAGGCTTCCCGTCATGGTTTTTACTGGCTAACGGCCCACGCTGATGCGGAGGATCTGGTCAGTAGGTGCGATGGATGTCAAAAATTTGCACGACGGGCGCATGTACCGGCTCAGGAATTGTGGATGATTCCAATTACTTGGTCGTTCGTAGTCTGCGGGCTTGACATGGTTGGACCTTTCAAAAGATCCAAAGATAAAAAGATACACCTTTTGGTGGCAGTGGATAAGTTCACAAAGTGGATTGAGGCAGAGCCGGTCAGTAAATGTGATGCGGCCACGGCGGTTCAATTCATGAAGAAAGTGATGTTTCATGTTGGTTTTCCACACAGCATTATTACTGATAATGGCACCAACCTGACCCAAGGAGCTATGGAATAATTCTATCAACGGGAACATATCCGGCTTGATGTTTCAACAGTAGCTCACCCCCAATCCAATGGGCAAGCTGAAAGAGCCAATCAGGAAATCCCGAAAGTTCTAAAACCCCAGCTTATGGTCCCTTTACAACGGACGCCGGGTTGTTGGGTGGAAGAGTTACCTTCTGTGATATGGTGTATCAATACTACCCCTAACAGATCCATGGGTTATATGCCTTTCTTCATGGTCTATGGAGCAGAGGCAGTCCTGCCCAATGACATCCGTCATGACTCGCCCCGAGTGGCGGCTTACGTTGAAGCTGATAACGAACAAGCCCGTCAGGATGCGCTTGATTTACTGGATGAAGAGCATGAGTTAGCAGCAGCCCGCTCAGCGAATTACCAACAGGACCTGCGCCGTTATCATAGCCGCCGGGTTAAGTCAAGAACATTTCAAGAAGGTGATTTGGTACTCCGGCTCATCCAGGACCAGTCTGATGCGCACAAGCTATCCCCACCTTGGGAAGGACCCTTCGTGGTTAGCAAGAACTTGAATAACGGGTCATACTACCTTATTGATGTTCGAGAGCACAAAGAATGACGTAAGTTAGAGGAAGAGACCCGCTGGCCGTGGAATATTGCTCAACTTCGGCCTTACTACACTTGAGCCACCGACTCTCATAATGTACATACTTTGACGTTGTATATAATATGATAAATAATAAAGCATGACCTCTGTCCTTTTTGCCTTAATGATCACATATCTTTGTTATCTTAAGTATAAGACGACCAAGTGGAGGCTGATCGTATTTGAATCTACCTTAACCCTCTTGGTCCGGCTCATGGTCGTATTCGAATCTAGCCGTTAAAACTTCATGGTCACTGGGGGCTTCCTGTTCAAACATAGGTCGTATTCGAACCAAAGAGAACATAGCTGTCGTAACCCTTTTGCTCGGCGCAAAGCCAAACTCACTAGGGGGCTTCTTGATGGTATCCGAATCATAGCTTATCCCCTTTTGGGTCTGACTTGGATCGTATTCCAATCAGGGTCATTAAAAACCTCTCAAGGTCATTTGGGGGCTTCCTGTTCAAACATAGGTCATATTCGAACCAAAGAGAACATAGCTATCGGTACCCTCTTGATCGGCGCAACGCCAAAGCCACTGGGGGCTACATGATCGTATTTGAATCCTATCTTAACCCCTTTGGTCCGGTTTACTGATCATATTCGAATCAGAAGCCTCCAAATTTTTTCTTGATGCTTGTTTTACATTGTTTGAAAGATGCTCTTTTGTTTTACTGGTTTTTTGTTGTCTAGAATCTAACTGTAAGTATGGTTTCAATTTAAACCGGCTTGGTTCTTTGACAATAAGTTGCCAATGTGTAACAGTCATCAGGCATTTGGAAGTATTGACTTCTAAATAGATTGGGTTGTCACCCTTACTGTCCGGGTCACATAAGTCGGCGGTCCAGAATCAAAGAACACAGGTATGACATTATCATTCATAAACAGACTTATCTGTGTTTTTCTTTAATTAAAGGATTTCCGGCCTTATTTAGCTTTACATCTAGCCCTGATTATTCCGTTATGGTAATTTCCTAGTTATATATTGGGTGTTTTGACCCGTCCAGCGACAAACCGCTAGGACAGTTTCTCATCTTTTACATACAGGAACAGATTTTAAACACTACAGATATGATAAAGAATATAAAGCATATATTGATATGACGGATAAAAATATTGTACGCAGTATGATATGCATGACGGGATAGGCAGAACATGCAGTTTTAAGCTAGCCTATGATAAGGCTTTGGGAGCCCAAAAGGTTAGAACTGTTTTTTTCCTAAACAGATGTTAAGCTAAGGCTGGTTCATTAAATCTTAGCCGGATTATTTGGATGGTTAAGAATCCTCCCTCGCTGGTTCATCTTCCTCCACTAGATGGAAACTGGGCTTGGACCAACAAAGGCATGAAGAGCAACGAACTCAGCTTCGTCATCAATTAGACCAGACGGGTCAATTTCTAGGGCAAAGGTGTGTTGGCGAACCGGCGGGATGAGTTCTGTCACTTTATACGAAGGAGTCGCCATCTTTTTATTCTCAACATCAAAACCCGGCTGATACTTATCAATATTGGTCTCGTCGCCAAGGATAGTAGCATGAGGACGAACTCCCCTCACACAAGCAGCAAAATCATCTTGATCAAACGGGGTCCCGTCTTCCTTAAGGCTGGGATACCCCGTGGCTACATCTGCCAGGTCTAGCTCCAGCACCCAGGCTTTGGAGCAGCTTAGAGCAGTTAGAGCTCCGGCTCTTGCATAAGACCGCTTGACCTCTTGGAATCTGGCGGGTAAGATAGATTAATTCTTCAAGACATCACTCAAGAGGTATGGTCCTTGGTTGGTTGGGGAAATAATGGCAAGCGCTCATTGAGCTCCAGTGTACAGTTGCTCCACCAGGGTGTAAACCACCTTGAGTTTTATCAAGCTGTTTTGGCTCAGATTGCTGCTCCGGGGACCTACGAGTTTTTTAAAGGTTAAGTAGGCGGCTTATATATCTGGAAAAAATAGAGTCTAAGTAAATAATGCAATGACTCACCAAAGATTGCAGAAACCATCTGAGACACACGGTTTTTGAAACCGGTGAGCTCCGTGGTAACCTCCTTGAGAGCCGACTCGGCTGTCTCAGCATGCTGTATTAGCAAGGTTTTTTCATCGGCCCAGGATTTTTTCTCCACAGCAAAACTGGTCTTCAGTTTCTCTGCTTCAGACAGGCTCAACTGGAGTTTGGAGTTGGCATTCTTTATCTCAGTCTCTTGAGCCGCCAACCGGGCCTTCGCATCAGTCAGTTGAGAACCCAATTCAGTGATGGCGGTCTACAAACATGCACAGGTGTGTCAAAAAATTATTCCAATAAAAGTCATAATGAGTAAAGTCCCAAGTACTTTGCAATGCAACACCACTCGGCACTTGGGGGCTAATGTCTGCCAAAGCAATTTTTTAAATGCAAGAAAGACTCTTCTATGATTAAAGTCCCAAGTGTTTTACAAGTAACAACGCTTGGCACTTGGGGGCTAATGTAGGATATGAAGAAAGTTTTTCATCTTGAGACGGATAACAATAGTATTTTGGATTGATTCAAGACAGTTATAACGTTAAGTACCGGCTCATTCATGATAAATTAAGCCAGCCCTAGGGTACTACAGGTGAAACTTTATGCTAATTCACTGGACTTAGGGAAAATATAAGACAAAGCATCAACCTATATCATAAGTCTACAGATCATTCAGGTTCATCATAATCCGGAGACTTGGGGGCTGGCAGAGCATATGCAAACTAATGAAAGCCCGAGAGCATACCTCATATTTCAGTTGAAGCTGTTTGACCATCTCAATTTTAGAGTCACGGCTGGAATGCACATGACTGAGGGATCCAGATAGCACGTCACTAATACTCAGGTGAGCATAGTGAGAGACGTCAAACCACACTTTCTGCCTTTCCAAAGCCTCTTGCTTGGTAGAGTGCCTGGCCAGTACAGTTGGATTACCCGGTTCAACAAATCTACTACCAGTGATTAAAACGTCACTGTCGTAAGTCGCCGACGGGTTAGCTGAGCTTGACGGTTCAACAGTAGACGGGTTGAGAATAGTTTCATCCACAGACGGTTCAGGAGGATCTATTCAAACATTGACGGCAGGGTCTTCTGGTGCTTCAGATTGTTCATGAGCAGGAGTTGGTATTGCCGGTTCAGGAGAAGGGTCTTTCGGGTCTTCCGCCGGCTTAGCCACCCTGGATTTCTTGGGCTTTGCTTGACCTCTACGAAGAATTTCATGAGTCAGTATAATGATACAGACTTAAAGATGTAGAATAAAGATAATTTTCTTTACCCAGGGGCAGTCTTGAAAGCCGGAAATTGAGTTTGTGATGAATTGCCAGAAGAACGACAAACCTCCTGCAATAGTAAAACCACAGTTAAGAGAGCAAGGAAATAAATTCATTGATAAAAGCAAAAGTCAATGGTGAAAGAAACCTCATTCTGGCGTTTCCGAGGAGTTTTTGGTAAGCCGGAAGGCAGTTCATTGTCGTCACTGGTCCGGGCCTGACGGCGGATCTCATGTTGCTGTTTTTCAAAAGAAAATGAGGATCCAAATAAGCCAAAGGGTGTGAAAACCTTACTTTCCGGGTTACCAGTCGAGGTTTCTGTCTTGGCAAAGGGGCTGAGTTAGAGGAAATAGTTACCTCTTCTTCTACTGCCTGGCTGGCCCTCGTGTTATCCTGGCAATAGTCAGTGTCAATAAGGTTGTTAAGAAGCAGGCCAAGAGAGTCAAGGGCTACCTCCGACTCAGAAACATCATCCAGCTTGAACATATCAGAAGTATTTCTTTTCTTCTTGGATCTTTGGGGTGTCTTCTTGGCGGCTATGGCGGCGGCTATGGCCTTCTTGGCAGCTTCATGATCATATTTGGCCTTCCAAAAGTCAGATTTGGCCTGTAGGCAGATAACAGGTTATGAGTCATGCAAAGTACTTAACTACCGAAGGAAAAAGGGGGTCAAGGGGATTTACCTTTGGTGCCGGGTTAAGTTTGTACAAAGGATTCAATCCAACTTTACTACAGTCCTCGTATTTACTGTTTACGAGGGTGGTTGACATTTCAACAATGGCCTCTTCAATCAGTTGTACAGAACTATGACACAGAGGGTCATCTGGTCCTCGGGCATAGTTATACATCAAATCAGAGCGGCGGCTCAGAGGGATGACCCGCCATGTGATCCAACCATGGATTAAGTTAACTCCAGTTAAGACATTTCCAAACAAGGCTTGAATTCTTTTAATGGTTGGGACGAGCTTCTTACGTTCAGCAGCAGTAATCTTGTCAGTGAGTAAAAACTTAGAGTCAAGACGCTCCGCACGATAACCCGACATTGGTTTTTCATCAACTTGCGACGTGTCTTTGCAATAAAACCAAGTTTGGTTCCAATCTTTGGGATGGCTTGGTAAGACTACTAAGGGAAAGACAACACCTTGTCGGCGCTGAATCGAAATTCCGCCAAGTTCCAAGCTGGGGTCGTTGGTGTATTCATTCTGGCAGTTCAAATAAAAATACTCCTTGAAGAGTTCAAGAGTAGGTTCTTCTTGAAGGTAAACCTCGCAGAGAACCTGGAATTTGCAGATATTTGATATGGAATTGGGTCCAAGATCTTGTGCATGAAGCTTGAAAAAGTGCAGAGCATCTCTGAAGAATTTTGAGCCTGGCGGTCAAAAACCCCGGTTCATATGATCAGTAAAAACGATGACTTTGCCATCCTTGGGCTGAGGTCTTTCTTCGGCCGGGTCAGGAGCACGGTAAGGCATAATGTTCTTCTCCGGTAAATATCCAATGATAGCGAAATCCTTCAGAGTGGCGTCAGTGACTGTGGAAGGGACCCAGTTGCAAACTGCTATTATTTTTGGCGCCATGATGCGTAATGGCGACTTAAATAAGGGCTAATGATATATGAAGAAAAAATGAGCCGTCATGATAAGCCGCCATGACTAAATATATTCAAAGGAGGCCAATGACAAAAAATGGCTAAGTACTGAGATAAACAAGTTTCACAGGCTACTGCTACTGTTTTGGATCAAGATTGTTCAAAAAAGGAAAATAAATCTAGACCTAAAAAACTAGTGCAGAGGAGTTCATCAGTTCTAAGGAGGCCTTTTTGCAAGAAAAGGGGATCTATTAGCATCTGAAATGGATGTGAAACAACTACCGCAGGAGTTCCATGCTTCTTTTGGATCAAAAGAGGATGCGGTGGAGAAACTACGAAGAATCCATGATGAACAGCGAAGAACACCGACGAACTTGCAAACCCTAATGCGGATCTAAGGTGCGGAAAAGCAAAAACTTATGGACGCTAATCTGTTGTGGAGGGTCGCCGTTGTTCTCTAGATAAGCTCATGGTGATGCAGCGGCCAAGGCTGAGGACGACGGTGAGATCTGCGGCGGCGGCGGAGCTCGAGCGACAGAGGGGTTGCGAGAGAAGGAAGAAGAAGAATGAGGAAGACCAGTCGTGCCTATTTATAAGGAGATAGGCAAACAGGCAGGCGCAAAAAATGAGGAAGGCCAAAATAATGATTATCCAGCTAAATGGACGCCTCGATTTTCGGAAAGGCATTTAAGATAAGGATTCGTTAAAAATGACGTCGTGGCGGGTTTGCAAATTTTTTGAAGATGACGTCAGGGCGGGTTCCAGAGCTTTGACAAGCAGTGGAAGATGGATTTCGTCTAAGTGTTGAAGATTGACATGAACAAAGTTCAGATCAACCTGGGGCCTAATGTTGGGGATATGACTACCAGGTATGACCGCCCAGGAGGGGCCGGGTCAATCACAATGGCGGGTTACTTAAAAGGAAGCCCAAAGAGTATACAAGGTGATGGTTTATGATAAGGCTTGTAGTAGGCCCAAGCCAGAGGCGGCTTAAGGCCCGTAAGTGTAAACCGCCATGTAGGAATAAGACTTGTAAAGTAAGGCATGTACGAGTTGTCACCGAGCCGGACACGTTGTATTAGCCGGCCGGGACTCTATGTCGCAGCGTGTCAACCCGTGTATATAAGGGGACGACCCGACGGTGGCTCAGGGAAAGAAACAACAGATCAAGAGCCAAGCTAGTGTATTCTACTCCTTGGTCCTCGAAACCTAGCAATACCACATCAACTGGACTAGGCTTTACCTTCACCGCAAGGGGCCGAACCAGTATAAACCTCTCGTGTCCTTTGTCCCGATTAACCCCTTTAAGCTTCCTAGTTGCGATGGCTCCATGACTAGGTCCTTTCACTAGGACATCTGCCGTGACAACTCCACAACAAAGAGGGTGATTGCCGAACCTGAAGGAGCACCAGCAAAGTCCTTGAAAAACATGGTGGTGCCGAAGAAATCAGATAGCACCCCACTTATATTGGATGTACAACCAGTGACACAAAATGTAGGACCGACTCCAGCAGACTGTACCCATACTTCACTGGCCACACCATTAGCCCCACCACATAGGACCTGCACTCCAGCAAAAGGTATGCTGATTTCATTTGGCATAGCACCAGCCATACCACAGAAAAATCCCACTCCAGCAACAAGTACGGGAAGTCCACCGGCTGAAGACCTATCCCAACTGCAGAGACAGCCAATTCCTGTAGATTGGAACCCCATTCCAGTTATTTCTCGTTTAAAAGACAATGCTTTCAATGTTGTTAGGGAGTACGTGCATATATTCCCATCATGGGAAGATTATAGTGAAGACAAACACCATTTTCACATCTTTCTGTTCCACTTACATGTAAGTGTTATTATTCATGGTGATTATTTTCCTGTTTTCTGCTGATTGAACACATCAATGATTTACATTACATTGGTGTAAGTAGGCGAGGGTCAATCTGGATAGTCATGACAAGCAAAGCTTGCTTGCGCTTTTCGAGGAAGCATTGTAGCAGTATCAGTGTTACCAGAGGAAATCACACTTTGATGGCAAGTCTATAAACTAATTCCCGGTGAAGTCTCATGTGCTATATTTAGAAGACACTAGCAAAAGAGCCCGTGCGTTGCAACGGGAGAAAAAAATAGGTACTCACACCCATCCACCTCTCTGTCTCCTCCTTTCTCTGTATCTTCCCCACAATGTGGTTGAACACATCGACGACCTTTGTGGAATGGCGGGTCAACACGTGGGGTGGGGGGCGTGCGGGTGTGAGCATTGCTTCGGCCGAGCTGCGGTGGCCCCGGAGCTCGGCGCTCGCGAGCGCGCGGAGGTGGGCTCTACTGCGGGCGAGCATGGGGGCAGGCGCGGAGATGAGCATGCGCGCGCGGGGGAGGGGGGCGTGAGGTGGACCGCAAGGACCGGCAGCGGCGGCAACAGCGGGGCATGGCTAGTCGGCGCGAGCTGCAGGTCAGTGGCTGCAGGGCGGGACGGCTCGAGCCCCAAGCGCCAAGGGTCGACTGTTGCAGGGCAGGCCGGCGCGAGCCATGGGTCGACAGCTACATCGAGAGGGCGCTGCGAGGCGGGGCGGCGCCTCGCGCTCGATGGACAGAGCGGCGCGGAGAGCACGGGCGAGCTTTGGGACGAGCGCATGTGGACCCGTGAGCTCGAGCGCACAGCGGATACGGCCGGCGCGGCGAACACGATGGGGCCGTGGTCGGACATTATTTGGGATAGTCTGTAGCGTAGGACGCCTCCGAAAAACCTAGGTATGGACGTCTGTTTTCTAGACGCAAACGAACAAAATTCAGACAAAATGGACGTCCATTTACGGTCTAGCGTATAGTCCGTGAAAAGAAACAATTAAAGGCAAATATAGACAATAAACACATACTTTTTTGGTTCCAAAATAGATGACTCAACTTTATACTAATTTTAACGAAGGTAATATATGCGTACACGTATCCTCGTGAAGCTACCTCAGTACAGAAAAACCCATCTTATGTACATACTGACATACCGTCCTACCCACCACCACTCGTTTCTATGCCCTTCTCATACCCCAAAACTAGATCCCGTTTCTCTGTCTTCTTTGCCATAGGAGCAGCCACAACAACAGAGTACGGGGCGGCGGACTTTAACTCTCCAAGCCTAGCCTGCAGCTCCCCCCACAGGAGCAGATCACGCCCTCCATGGCCAGCCTGCAGCTCCCCCCACAGCAGCAGATCACGCCCGTGCGTGCGCGCCCGAGGCCTTCCTCGGCCTCCTCCAACCACACAAGCGGGACAAGCCGACTCCCGCCCCCCTCTCCTATCCTGTCTTCCCCTTCTCTCTCTAATCTGTCACCTGTTTTCACTAGGTAGCCCGCCATGAAGACGCCACCCCGCCGTCTCGATCCGTCAGCCGGTGTTGGTCGAATCCGCCGGCCACTGCTAGTGTCCTCCAAGGAGCCTGCCATGGAGATCGCCACCTCTCCCTATCATCCGTCCACCACTGGTTTCCTTCAAGGACCCGCCATGGAGGTTGCTGCCTCTCCCGTCTCGATCCGTTCGCCATCGGATCCATGACGGAGCAGCCGAGATCCGCCGCCCAAGCGTGCGCCCATCGAAGTCGCTGGTGTCCCTTGGCCTTTCCACCGATGTCGTGAGGCACAACATGGATGCGTTTTGATGCACACTACGTGGTTTCCAAATTAGTACCACCTCGCGTATATGTTTTAAATTCAAACTGAAAGTGTAAATTCATAAGAAGAAAGCGTATTGTAAAGGTGAACCCATGGAGTCAATCCATGCTTTATTATTAGGGATAGATTGAATGGAAAAACCTTGTTATGCACTGGTCTCATTCCCAGGATGAGGTATTTTCTATGATATCACATGACAATTTGAACTTCTACTTTTTCGCTTGTGCCTTACGGATCTTTTTTGCAGGAAATCGGTTTGAAGAAGAATTCTGATTTGAAAAGAACGATAGGATATCGCAAATATGCTGCCCGCTGCTTTTCTCTTGTTAGTACTTGTTGTCCTGTATCATTGTACTTGCATTCGTACCTGGTTCATTATGTGACAGCAGTATGCATGATAGCTTGCTTATCAATTGTTCGCTCCAAATTATCTGATATGTATGAATGGTTACATTAGTTTAGAATATATCCAATGCCAATGCTTTTTTTAGCTCTGCATTGTTCTTGTAAGTACCTGCTATGCTTTATCAGTGTATTTATATTGACAGGTAGTTGATCATGTACCATCACTCTGCAGCTTATTTTCCTTTGGCCTCCATTTTCTACGCATCAGATCTATATTTACCCTTACCATAAGGTTGGATAACACCGATGGACCTGAAGAAGTTTAGCTCTGCATTGCTCTTGGCTGTACCTTTTGCCTGTATCGATGTACTTACATTTATAGCTACTTGGTTATGTAGCATCACTCTTCAACTTATCTTAAATATTCTCCATTTTTTCTTATATTATCACATCTATATTTACTCTTAACAAAATGTAGAATAAAGGCAATGCTTATGAAGAAGATTCTGTGGTAAACTTCTTGAATCCCCCCATCAGCATGGACAAGGGCTTTATAGAGCCTGTCTTCACCAATAATGTAAGTTTGTCCTTATCAAGCCTTCAAACTTTGTTGTGTATATTTGGTTAGGCATGACTGCAACAGCAGTTTATTTTTGGTGTTTGCATCAAATTGCATGTTTAAAGTTTATTATGTAGTTCAGAAAAAAGTTTGTCCTTCTCAATTTAAGTTTTCAGTTGTACAACCAAGTTCCTTCTTCATACCATGTAAATTAAACTATACAGAGCAAGTGATCTTGTTTTGCACTGCATGTATGCTTCTGTTCTTGATCCGTAATCCAGTGGTGTGGTGAACCTACCCACTACAGCACAGTGTCATATTCTGCAATGTCTCAACTATGAACAATGTCATATCATTCTACTATTATTTAAACCGTCTCTTTATTTGCCAATCTGAAATGGGATAAATAGACAGCACACTAACCATTGATACTTATGAGTTCTTGATATGTAATCCAGTGGTGTCATGAAGCTGCCAACTCCTTCACAATGTCATTTCCTGCCATGTCTTAACCTGAACAATGCCATATTGTGTTAATGCTATTTTAAATTGTGCCACTTTATTCGTCAGTAAGAAATGTGATGTATTGTCAGCACTGATACTTATATGTGCAAAACATGTCATATGTCTGCTTGTTTATCTTCCAGAGTGAGGAGGATATACGTGTCAAACAAGCGCAGTCTCATCATCTTGCTCAGTTGCTTGCGCTGCAGCTCCCGAGCAGGGCTAACCTTTCCTGAACTCTATTGAAGTGTTGTCGGTTTTGTATATTATTTTGTCGGCGTGTTTATTTGCACTGCTCGCTATCTTTGATTCTCAGTGTAACACCAACTATGCGGCTATATCTCTCACGTGTCGGGGCACGACTTAGAGGCATAGCCGCATGGTAGGCTTGTCGCAAGAGGGGCAATCTTCACACATCCCATGTACTGAATAAGAAAGGGATAACGAGTTGGCTTACAATCGCCACTTCACACAATACATGAATTATCCATACATCATCCAAGGTACAATCAAAGGTCCAACTACGGAACCAAAATAAAGGAAGACAACCCCAAATGCTAGATCCCCGATCGTCCCAACTGGGCACCACTACTGATCAACCAGAAAAGACAGAGAACAACGATCAAGATCTTCATCGAGCTCCCACTTGAGCTCGGTTGCGTCACCTGCACTGGTATCATCAGCACCTGCAACTGTTTCGAAGTATGTGTGAGTCACGAGGACTTAGCAATCTCACACCCACGAGATCAAGACTATCTAAGCTTATGGGTAGGGTAAGGTAATGAGGTGGAGCTGCAGCAAGCGCTAAGCAAAATATGGTGGCTAACATACGCAAATAAGAGCGAGAAGAGAAGCAACGCAACGGTCGTGAAACTAGAAGTGATCAAGAAGTGATCCTGAAACTACTTACGTTCAAGCATAACACAAGAACTGTGTTCACTTCCCGCACTCTGCCGGAAAGAGGCCATCACGGCTACACACGCGATTGATGCATTTTAATTAAGTTAAGTGTCAAGTTCTCTAAAACCAGACATTAACAAATTCCCATCTGCCACATAACCGCGGACACGACTCTCGAAAGTTTATACCCTCCAGGGTTGTCCCAACTTGCCCACCACAAGCTCCCATGGTCAACGAAGGATATTCCTTCTCCCGAGAAGACCCGATCAGTCTCGGAATCCCGGTTACAAGACATTTCAACAATGGTAAAACAAGACCAGCAAGACCGCCCGAATGTGCCGACAAATTCCGATAGGAGCTGGACATATCTCGTTCTCAGGGCACACCGGATGGGCAAGACGTCGGGTTCGCATAGACCCTGGTTGCCCAGGGGGCGCCGGACATCGCCCAGTTCGGACCAACACTTACAGAAGCACATGCCCGGGGGGGGGGGGGGGGGTTAAAATAAAGATGACCCTCAAGAGCGCGACTCCCAAGGAAAAATTATAGGTGGTGGTGAGGCAAATGGTAAAACCAAGGTTGGGCCTTGCTGGAGGAGTTTTATTCAAAGCGAGCTGTCAAGGGGTTCCCATAACAGCCAACCGCGTAAGGAACGCAAAATCAAGGAACATAACACCGACATGACGGAAACTAGGGCGGCAAGAGTGGAACAAAACACCAGGCATAAGGCCGAGCCTTCCACCCTTTACCAAGTATATAGATGCATTAATTAAATAAGATATATTGTGATATCCCAACATATCCATGTTCCAACATGGAACAAACTTCAACTTCACCTGCAACTAGCAACACTATAAGAGGGGCTGAGCAAACAATGGTTTGCTAGGAAAGGTGGGTTAGAGGCTTAACATGGCAATATGGGAGGCATGATATAGCAAGCGATAGGTAGCGCAACATAGCGATAGAGCGAACAACTAGCAAGCAAAGATAGAAGTGATTTCGATGGCATGGTCATCTTGCCTGCAATGTTCTCAGAGTCGTCGAAAGCTTGAACCTCGAAAGCGTACTCAACAGGTTCCTCATCACGTATTCGTCTCCCGGCTCTACCCAAAGAAAGAACACTAGCAAGGGAACGACAATCAATCACAGTGCAATGCACAAGCAACATGATGCAATACATGGCATGATATGCAAGATATGATATGCAATGCATATGCCTGCTCCGGATGGGAAAAGATGATCAAGGCATCAACTTGGCAAACCAAGTATGCCGCTGGAAAGATGAGATGATTTCGGTTGAAATCGATATAAAGATCACTGGAAACGAATGCACGGTTTGCAAATGGCAAGCAAAACAAGAATGGTGCAAAACTGTAATTAACAGCATGATGCCACTTAGAATGCAACAAGAACCTAAGCTACTGCACTCCAACATTACAACAAAGCATATGGCAGTGATGTAAAAGAGATGCTTGACAAAACATAAACAATGAGCTACGGCTAAATCACATAAGAACAGGTTCAAACAAGCATGGCGAAAGTGCAAAAGATATCAGCATCACAGACACAGTGAAAATACTAACATGTCAAAAATAACATCAGGAAGCAATGTTTAGAGCAAGAAAACATCATGCTATAGGAACATATCATAGCAAACCAAGGCATGGCATGATTCTACCAAAATCATAGATCAAAAGTCTCTTACTGAAGATGAGCCAAAAAGGAACAGAAGATATGATGGCACCCATGTAAACATAGCAAGATTTATTAACAGTTTCAGACTTATAAGAAAAACAAAGCATGGCATTAACAGATTTATGATAGCAACTTTGCGAGCTCATACCACTCAACACAAAGAGTTTAATGACAACATAAGCATACTAATAGCAAGATGACATGTTCATGAATCTAAACATGGCAAGATCAAGTTCATAGGATGCATGGATCACTAGCAACAACCATGGCAAAATTGATTAAGATGTTAACATTCTGCCAGGAACATTTTATAGCAAAAGTAGAGCAAGAACAAGATATGATAGAGCACTCCATAATTGCAAACATGGGCATGAGTGGATAGATCATAACCACATGTTCAAGACACCCTTATTGAAGTATCCCAAAATAAGCATGGATCTCACTGTAGCATCAAGTTTACATGGCATCAAAATAACAGCAGGAAAAGACTTAGCAAAATCGTAAGTCCCTGAAAACAGCAACATCATGAAGCCTAGTTTGCATGCTTGTGCTAGTCACCACGTAGATCACAAAAATACAAGACAAGCACCTCCGTAAATATGGCATGATCTATTTCAAAACACATGTAGACCTCATGCTCATATGATGCACATATCAAATGCAACAAAAATGACAAAACCTCATAAAATGATAAGTACCAGCAGTTAACATTTTATAGCACTCTTGCATCCATGAAAAAGGCATCATAATGGGAAGTATCATGCATGGAAATGCATCTAACATGGAGATCTCAACGAGACGAACAATTTGACATATCATATGCATGATGTGGAGCTACGGTCACCGAGATATGACATGTTGAAGAAGTGCACAAAGTATCTGGAATTCGGGACTTAGTGGAATTTTACCCTTCGAAAAGTCAACGGGACGAGGATATCCGGGACGGAGAGATCCCGGGCATGGGCAACGCGTTTGGTTCAGGCACCCGATGGATCTGATCCACCCAGGCCGGATCTGGCCGGTCCGAACTCCAGCGACGGCGGGTGATTCCGGCGAGGTGGAACTCCAGTGAGGGGTGCAGCCTTCGAGCGGCGACGGACGTCGAAGAGGCGGCCGACGACGGTGGAGCACGACAGCGGTCTGGCAAAGGGTGCGGCAGCGCTGGAGAGCTGCGGCGGCCGGCTTGCGCGGGAGGCGTGGAGGCGGCGGCGAGCGTGCGCGGGAGGCGCGGCTCCGGGTGGTGAAGGGCGCGGACGGCGACGCGGGGAGCCGGGTCGGGGAGGGCCTGGCTCGGGCTCGTGGGCCCGTGGTGGGGAGGCACGGCGGCGGGACGCGTAGCGGCGTGCAATTGGACGAGGCGTCGGTGACGGACATGTCCGGGCGGTGGGAGGTTATGTCCGGCGGAGCGAGGTGGAAGGAGGCTAGGGTTAGACCGTGAATTTCGGGGAGGGGCACATGTTTATAGGTAGATGGAGGTAGGAGTGTGCAAATGAGGTGCGGTTTTCGCCCACACGATCGTGATCCAACGGCGGAGAACATGGAGATGGTTTAGATGGGTTCTTGGGCTGTTTCGAGGGGTGTTGGGCTGCAACACAAAGATGGCTTTTGCGGTTACCCGGTTATCCATTGGGGCATCAAATGGCCTCCAAATGGAACGAAATTTGACAGGCGGTGGTCTACCGGTAGTGTACCAAGGCCACTTGGCAAATCTCAGTCCATTCCGAGAACGTTTAACACCCGCTCACAAAAAGAGACAAGAGGGGTGCGCCGGTGCATGTGGGAGTGTCGGATTGCAAAACGGACAACGGGGAAAAAGCTCGGATGCATGAGACGAACACGAATGCAAATGCGATGCACATGATGACATGATATGAAATGCATGACATGAACAAAATGAAAAACGAAAGACAAAAACCCAACCACGAAGGGAATATCATATCGCATCTCCGGAAAAGACAAGGGTCGGAGTTACAAATATGGAAAGTTGTATCCGGTGCGTTACAACACTCCACCACTACGAGAGGATCTCTTCCCGAGATCTAGGATGGCACCGGAGGGATATGGAAGAGGAAGAGGAGAGGTAAAACTAAGTTGCTTCTTTGACAAACGAGTGAAACCAAAGAACCTTGAGAGGTTAAAGCATTTTCAAAAAAAGAATACAACAAAGATGAACAAAGTTGAAAACACTCCGTTAGAAAGGAGGAACAAGGAAGGACAAATTTGGACAACACTCTGGTTGAAAAGAGATGCAAGACTTGATAAGTTGAAAAGAACTTGAAAAGAGAACACGACACTCCGGTTAAATGGATAAGCACGAAAAAAACACGACCCTCACAATTTGAGATGATGAGTGAAGAGAGCAACATCACAATGCTTCTGGAAGAAAGAAAGAATGGAATGAAATGAATAGAGGGAAACAAGATCTTGGGAGAGCATGCTTACAACAAATGCTAGAACGGAGTTGTTGGATTATCAACAACGAAAGGATAAGCTTGATGTGGGCTTATGGAGGACATCTCAAAATTGTGAGGTGAAATTCTACCACAAACGGAAACAAGAGATTGGATTTATATCAACAATGAGACGAGAAACTTATTTCACCGGGAGGATAAGTGAAGAACTTGGGTCACTTATAAGCACCGAATAGCAACAATCCTTAGGGAAAGCTTTAGGTGAAATATATCCCAACATAACTTCCAACGAAGAGATTGATTGGTTGAAAAAATGTCTTGAACGAAGAGAAAATGATGGATTTAGATATGTCACTCTTGAAAACTTGTGAATCATGAGACACGAAGGGAAATTATCAACAATGACATAACACCACATCAAAAAATGAGATATGAAAGAATTAAACTTCAGAATGCAAGATGAAGAATGCTTGAAGTCCTCAAAACAAGACATGTGTTGAACACCATGTTTAAATTTGAGAACAGCTTGGCGGATCATAACTTCGAGAGAAATCTTAAAGAACAATTGCAGAATGAAAGGAATCCTTGATGAACCACCATGTAGAGCCTCCGTGAAGAACTCCGGTAATAAAGGATGATAGAAAGAAAGAGAAGTTGAAAACACAAGGTGAATCCTTGCAATGATTTAGATGAATCTTCATGGTGATATAGTTGAGAGATCTTGGAACTCCGGGAAAAGTATGAGGCACTTGAACTGAGAATTCTGACATGATGAACAACTCCGGAAGAAGAAATTAGATCACTTGGATGAAACAATAATAAGAATGATGTTATGCGTATCCTTCACCAATTAAATTGATGATGAGCAAACGGATTTGGCATACTACTTATTCTCATTGGAAAGGATTAAGGAGAGATATAGCGCAAACTCAAGATGTTCTTGAATGAACCGCCGGTATGATTGGAAAGAACAAATGAATTGATATGATAACCAAGGGAGAGAACACTTGAACAAACCACCGTAAGAATTGAAAACGAACGAAGTAAAGGGGTGAATCACTGGTAAGAATTAGAGAACGGATGAAGATACTTGAGGGAATTTGATACAAGACAACGAAGAGATCACAAGCTGACTAGAGAATACTTGAATGAAGCACCGGTAAGATTTGCAGAATGAGAGCTGAAAGCTGAGAATGAGTAATGTTTGAAAAGATGGCCTTCGGAGAATCGAACTGAAAAGACTCCTGAATTGCTCCGGATGGGTGAAAAGAATTCTCACAATAAAAACAATTATGAGAGGATGGCAGCAAGCTTGAACTATGCATCTCTGAGAGAATGGATAAGATATGGAGGAAAAACTCTTCTTCGGTCTTCAAAATCCGAGAATGACGACGAGAAACACCGCCATGAATTTTTGAGACACTGCGGAATAATGTAGAATATAAAGGTTGAATCAACATATGACTGATGAAAATTCATTCTTATGTCACACTTTGAAAAGAATTTGAGAATAACTCCAAAAAGAAGAGTCAGGTAAGATCATGGGAAAAGACCTGTGGGTAAGGGCCCACTCAAAAGATACACTGTTGAACGATTTTGAAGAGAGAGATTGCATCGGTTGATTTAAATGTCTTTGTCGGATCACGGGTTCCGGCAAAACCCTTAAGGTTCGAACACTGGGGTGCGCGCGAAGATCTCCCCCCTATCGATCCGCGTCCTAACTTAGCCTAGATCTCACGAACTAACTCGACGAACTCGCAACACAAAGGACACAAGATTTATACTGGTTCGGGCCACCGTTGTGGTGTAATACCCCTACTCCAGTGTGGTGGTCGTGGACTGCCTCTTGGGCTGAGGATGGACAATACAAGGGGAAGAACAGCCTCCTCAGGTTGAGGTGTTCTTGTGCTTGGTGGACTTGTGTGGCTGAGGATGATCTTGGATCCTCTCTCCGCCTATGGTGGTGGCTAGTCCTATTTATAGAGGCACTGGTCCTCTCCCCAAATATTGAGCGGGAAGGGAGCCAACAATGGCCTATTTGAAAGGGGACAACTAGTACAAGCTATCCTGACAAAAGGTGGTCTTCGCCTGCCAAAGGTTCTGGCGGTGACGCCGTCCTGGGCTCCATGGTGACCTCCGTCTTGCCGTCCTTCTGGTATTGGTCTCGTTGCACCAATATGGAAACCTTTGCTTGATGCCTCGGTACTCTGCACCTGCGCTTGTCCCCTTAGCACCAAAGAGGAAACAAGGACGTTGTGCGCGCTGGCGCCCGCCTGGTCTCGATCGTCATGGCTTACGTGACGAGAACCTTGCGAGGTTTGCCCGACCTTGAACTCTCTGTCCCTCACGAGCCGGCCTGATGAGGCTGCTCCCGAGGAGGTCTTGTGTCGTCCGCCTCGCGAGGGTCTTGATTCCTTGTCGTTGAAGATGGGACGTATAGGCCAGCCAGCAAAGCCATGCTGTGGGCCGCAGACAGGCAAGTCTGGGGACCCCCATTCCCAGAACACCGATAGTAGCCCCGGGGCCCAAGACGCGCTCTGGCTTGGCTTCGAGGCAAAGCCAAGGGTCAAGTGCGGAACACCGCGGACCCCAATAGCCTGCGGCCTCAGTCGACGCATGGCGGTTGATTGGACGTGGGCGTCTTCGCTTCCCCACGCTGCCTCGGTAACTGCCCGACTGTCAAAAGGCTAGCGTAGACAACGTTCGCCTTCACTCTTTCCTTTTGCCTTGCTCAGATCCCCTTTCTTGCTCCCCGCTTCCGAATTCTTCAGATCCGCTCCCATCCTTTCCTGCATCAGCGATCCATGGCACCCCTGAGGGTCAAGCCTGCCTGGTCGCCGGTATCGTCTGCGGCGAAGGCTTTGTACGAGCTTGCCCTCGACTCGCCCAATGTCTCGGCGAAAAACCTCGCCGGCACATGCCTGCTAACGGCGGGGGAGAGTAATGAAAGGGGGAAGAGGGAGCTCCGGGTTGCCTTCGACGTGCCGGAGCCCGAGGGGAGCGCGTTCTCCCCTTCTTCACGAGCAGTATCGCCGCCGGGTTGGTTCCTCCCTTCTCCGATTTCTTCTATGAGGTCCTCGACCACTACAGGCTGCAGGCGCTGAAGGAAATATGCCCTAGAGGCAATAATAAAGTTATTATTTATTTCCTTATATCATGATAAATGTTTATTATTCATGCTAGAATTGTATTAACCGGAAACATAATACATGTGTGAATACATAGACAAACTTAGTGTCACTAGTATGCCTCTACTTGACTAGCTCGTTAATCAAAGATGGTTATGTTTCCTAACCATGAACAAGGTGTTGTTATTTGATTAACGAGGTCAAATCATTGGTTGAATGATCTGATTGACATGACCCATTCCATTAGCTTAGCACCCGATCGTTTAGTATGTTGCTGTTGCTTTCTTCATGACTTATACATGTTCCTATGACTATGAGATTATGCAACTCCCGTTTGCCGGAGGAATACTTTGGGTGCTACCAAACGTTACAACGTAACTGGGTGATTATAAAGGAGCATTACAGGTGTCTCCAAAGGTAGATGTTGGGTTGGCGTATTTCGAGATTAGGATTTGTCACTCCGATTTTCGGAGAGGTATCTCTGGGCCCTCTCGGTAATACACATCACATAAGCCTTGCAAGCATTGTGACTAATAAGTTAGTTGCGAGATGATGTATTACGGAACGAGTAAAGAGACTTGCCGGTCCTTGAGAAGGTTCAAACGGAGTCTATTTGACGAACTATCGTTGTGGTTTTGATGCGTAGGTGAGATGAGTTCTTACTTAAGCCCGTAGCAGCCACGTAAAACTTGCAACAACAAAGTAGAGGACGTCTAACTTGTTTTTGCAGGGCATGTTGTGATGTGATATGGTCAAGACATGATGCTAAATTTTATTGTATGAGATGATCATGTTTTGTAACCGAGTTATCGGCAACTGGCAGGAGCCATATGGTTGTCGCTTTATTGTATGCAATGCAATCGCGATGTAATGCTTTACTTTATCACTAAACGGTAGCGATAGTCGTGGAAGCATAAGATTGGCGAGACGACAACGATGCTACGATGGAGATCAAGGTGTCCCACCGATGACGATGGTGATCATGACGGTGCTTCGGAGATGGAGATCACAAGCACAAGATGATGATGGCCATATCATATCACTTATATTGATTGCATGTGATGTTTATCTTTTATGCATCTTATCTTGCTTTGATTGACGGTAGCATTATAAGATGATCTCTCACTAAATTATCAAGAAGTGTTCTCCCTGAGTATGCACCATTGCGAAATTCTTTGTGCTGAGACACCACGTGATGATCGGGTGTGATAGGCTCTACGTTCAAATACAACGGGTGCAAAACAGTTGCACACGCGTAATACTCAGGTTATACTTGACGAGCCAAGCATATACAGATATGGCCTCGGAACACGGAGACCGAAAGGTCGAGCATGAATCATATAGTAGATATGATCAACATAATGATGTTCACCGATGAAACTACTCCATCTCACGTGATGATCGGACATGGTTTAGTTGATTTGGATCACGTGATCACTTAGAAGATTAGAGGGATGTCTATCTAAGTGGGAGTTCTTAAGTAATATGATTAATTGAACTTAAATTTATCATGAACTTAGTACCTGATAGTATCTTGCTTGTTTATGTTTATTGTAGATAGATGGCTCGTGCTGTTGTTCCGTTGAATTTTAATGTGTTCCTTGAGAAAGCAAAGTTGAAAGATGATGGTAGCAATTACACGGACTGGGTCCGTAACTTGAGGATTATCCTCATTGCTGCACAGAAGAATTACGTCCTGGAAGCACCGCTGGGTGCCAGGCCTGCTGCTGGAGCAACACCAGATGTTATGAACGTCTGGCAGAGCAAAGCTGATGACTACTCGATAGTTCAGTGTGCCATGCTTTACGACTTAGAATCGGGACTTCAACGACGTTTTGAACGTCATGGAGCATATGAGATGTTTCAGGAGTTGAAGTTAATATTTCAAGCAAATGCCCGGATTGAGAGATATGAAGTCTCCAATAAGTTCTATAGCTACAAGATGGAAGAGAACAGTTCTGTCAGTGAGCATATACTCAAAATGTCTGGGTATAATAATCACTTGATTCATTTGGGAGTTAATCTTCCAGATGATTGCGTCATTGACAGAATTCTCCAATCACAGCCACCAAGCTACAAGAGCTTCGTGATGAACTATAATATGCAAGGGATGAAGAAGAAAATTCCCGAGCTCTTCGCAATGCTGAAAGCTGCGGAGGTAGAAATCAAAAAGGAGCATCAAGTGTTGATGGTTAACAAAACCGCTAGTTTCAAGAAAAAGGGCAAAGGGAAGAAGAAAGGGAACTTCAAGAAGAACGGCAAGCAAGTTGCTGCTCAGGAGAAGAAACCCAAGTCTGGACCTAAGCCTGAAACTGAGTGCTTCTACTGCAAGCAGACTGGTCACTGGAAGCGGAACTGCCCCAAGTATTTGGCGGATAAGAAGGATGGCAAGGTGAACAAAGGTATTTGTGATATACATGTTATTGATGTGTACCTTACTAATGCTCGCAGTAGCACCTGGGTATTTGATACTGGTTCTGTTGCTAATATTTGCAACTCGAAACAGGGACTACGGATTAAGCGAAGATTGGCTAAGGACGAGGTGACGATGCGCGTGGGAAACGGTTCCAAAGTCGATGTGATCGCGGTCGGCGCGCTACCTCTACATCTACCTTCGAGATTAATATTAGACCTAAATAATTGTTATTTGGTGCCAGCGTTGAGCATGGACATTATATCTGGATCTTGTTTAATGCGAGACGGTTATTCATTTAAATCAGAGAATAATGGTTGTTCTATTTATATGAGTAATATCTTTTATGGTCATGCACCCTTGAAGAGTGGTCTATTCTTGTTAAATCTCGATAGTAGTGATACACATATTCATAATGTCGAAGCCAAAAGATGCAGAGTTGATAATGATAGTGCAACTTATTTGTGGCACTGCCGTTTAGGTCATATCGGTGTAAAGCGCATGAAGAAACTCCATACTGATGGACTTTTGGAACCACTTGATTATGAATCACTTGGTACTTGCGAACCGTGCCTCATGGGCAAGATGACTAAAACACCGTTCTCTGGTACTATGGAGAGAGTAACAGATTTGTTGGAAGTCATACATACAGATGTATGCGGTCCGATGAATATTGAGGCTCGTGGCGGATATCTTTATTTTCTCACCTTCACGGATGATTTAAGCAGATATGGGTATATCTACTTAATGAAACATAAGTCTGAAACATTTGAAAAGTTTAAAGAATTTTAGAGTGAAGTGGAAAATCATCGTAACAAGAAAATAAAGTTTCTACGATCTGATCGTGGAGGAGAATATTTGAGTTACGAGTTTGGTGTACATTTGAAAAATTGTGGAATAGTTTCGCAACTCACGCCACCCGGAACACCACAGCGTAATGGTGTGTCCGAACGTCGTAATCATACTTTACTAGATATGGTGCGATCTATGATGTCTCTTACTGATTTACCGCTATCGTTTTGGGGATACGCTCTAGAGACGGCCGCATTCACGTTAAATAGGGCACCATCAAAATCCGTTGAGACGACGCCTTATGAACTATGGTTTGGCAAGAAACCAAAGTTGTCGTTTCTGAAAGTTTGGGGCTGCGATGCTTATGTGAAAAAGCTTCAACCTGATAAGCTCGAACCCAAATCGGAGAAATGTGTCTTCATAGGATATCCAAAGGAAACTATTGGATACACCTTCTATCACAGATCCGAAGGCAAGACTTTTGTTGCTAAATTCGGAAACTTCTTGAGAAGGAGTTTCTCTTGAAAGAAGTGAGTGGGAGGAAAGTAGAACTTGACGAGGTAACTGTACCCGCTCCCTTATTGGAAAGTAGTACATCACAGAAAACTGTTTCTGCAACACCTACACCAATAAGTGAGGAAGCTAATGATAATAATCATGAAACTTCAGAACAAGATACTACTGAACCTCGTAGATCAACCAGAGCAAGATCCGCGCCAGAGTGGTACGGTAATCCAGTTCTGGAAGTCATGCTGCTAGATCATAATGAACCTACGAACTATGAAGAAGCGATGGTGAGCCCAGATTCCGCAAAGTGGCTTGAAGCCATGAAATCTGAGATGGGATCCATGTATGAGAACAAAGTATGGACTTTGGTTGACTTGCCCGATGATCGGCAAGCAATTGAGAATAAATGGATCTTCAAGAAAAAGACTGACGCTGATGGTAATGTTACTGTCTATAAAGCTCGACTTGTCGCAAAAGGTTTTCGACAAGTTCAAGGGGTTGACTATGATGAGACCTTCTCACCCGTAGCGATGCTTAAGTCTGTCCGAATCATGTTAGCAATTGCCGCATTTTATGATTATGAAATATGGCAGATGGATGTCAAAACTACATTCCTGAATGGATTTCTGGAAGAAGAGTTGTATATGATGCAACCGGAAGGTTTTGTCGATCCAAAGGGAGCTAACAAAGTGTGCAAGCTCCAGCGATCCATTTATGGACTGGTGCAAGCATCTCGGTGTTGGAATAAACGCTTTGATAGTGTGATCAAAGCATTTGGTTTTATACAGACTTTTGGAGAAGCCTATATTTACAAGAAAGTGAGTGGGAGCTCTGTAGCATTTCTGATATTATATGTGGATGACATATTGCTGATTGGAAATGATATAGAATTTCTGGATAGCATAAAGGGATACTTGAATAAGAGTTTTTCAATGAAAGACCTCGGTGAAGCTCCTTACATATTGGGCATTAAGATCTATAGAGATAGATCGAGACGCTTAATTGGACTTTCACAAAGCACATACCTCGACAAAATTTTGAAAAAGTTCAAAATGGATCAAGCAAAGAAAGGGTTCTTGCCTATGTTACAAGGTGTGAAGTTGAGTCAGACTCAATGTCCGACCACTATAGAAGATAGAGAGAAAATGAAAGATGTTCCCTATGCTTCAGCCATAGGCTCTATCATGTATAGAATATTGTGTACCAGACCTGATGTGTGCCTTGCTATAAGTTTAGCAGGGAGGTACCGAAGTAATCCAGGAATGGATCACTGGACAGCGGTCAAGAACATCCTGAAATACCTAAAAAGGACTAAGGATATGTTTCTCGTATATGGAGGTGACAAAGAGCTCACTGTAAGAGGTTACGTTGATGCAAGCTTTGACACTGATCCGGACGATTCTAAATCGCAAACCGGATACGTGTTTACATTAAACTGTGGAGTTGTCAGTTGGTACAGTTCTAAACAAAGCGTCGTAGCGGGATCTACATGTGAAGCGGAATACATAGCTGCTTCGGAAGCAGCAAATGAAGGAGTCTGGATGAAGGAGTTCATATCCGATCTAGGTGTCATACCTAGTGCATCGGGTCCAATGAAAATCTTTTGTGACAATACTGGTGCAATTGCCTAGGCAAAGGAATCCAGATTTCACAAGAGGACCAAGCACATCAAGAGACGCTTCAATTCCATCCAGGATCTAGTCCAGGTGGGAGACATAGAGATTTGCAAGATACATATGGATCTGAATGTTGCAGACCCGTTGACTAAGCCTCTTCCATGAGCAAAACATGATCAGCACCATGGCTCCAAGGGTGTTAGAATCATTACTGTGTAATCTAGATTATTGACTCTAGTGCAAGTGGGAGACTGAAGGAAATATGCCCAAGAGGCAATAATAATGTTATTATTTATTTCCTTATATCATGATAAATGTTTATTATTCATGCTAGAATTGTATTAACCGGAAACATAATACATGTGTGAATACATAGACAAACTTAGTGTCACTAGTATGCCTCTACTTGACTAGCTCGTTAATCAAAGATGCTTATGTTTCCTAACCATGAACAAGGTGTTATTATTTGATTAATGAGGTCACATCATTGGTTGAATGATCTGATTGACATGACCCATTCCATTAGCTTAGCACCCGATCGTTTAGTATGTTGCTGTTTCTTTCTTCATGACTTATACATGTTCCTATGACTATGAGATTATGCAACTCCCGTTTGCCGGAGGAACACTTTCGGTGCTACCAAACGTCACAACGTAACTGGGTGATTATAAAGGAGCATTACAGGTGTCTCCAAAGGTAGATGTTGGGTTGGCGTATTTCAAGATTAGGATTTGTCACTCCGATTGTCGGAGAGGTATCTCTGGGCCCTCTCGGTAATACACATCACATAAGCCTTGCAAGCATTGTGACTAATAAGTTAGTTGCGAGATGATGTATTACGGAACGAGTAAAGAGACTTGCCGGTAACGAGATTGAACTAGGTATTGGATACCGACGATCGAATCTCGGGCAAGTAACATACCGATGACAAAGGGAACAACGTATGTTGTTATGCGGTCTGACCGATAAAGATCTTCGTAGAATATGTAGGAGCCAATATGGGCATCCAGGTCCCGCTATTGGTTATTGACCGGAGATGTGTCTCAGTCATGTCTACATTGCTCTCGAACCGTAGGGTCCGCACGCTTAACGTTACGATGACAGTTATTACGAGTTTATGCATTTTGATGTACCGAAGTTAGTTCGGAGTCCCGCATGTGATCACGGACATGACGAGGAGTCTCGAAATGGTCGAGACATAAAGATTGATATATTGGATGACTATATTCGGACACCGGAAGTGTTCCGGGTGATTTCGGAGAAAACCGGAGAGCCGGAGGGTTACCGGAACCCTACCGGGAGAAGTAATGGGCCTTATGGGCTTTAGTGGAGAGAGAGAAGGGCTTCCAGAGGTGGGCCGCGCGCCACCTCCTCCCTGGTCCGAATTGGACTAGGGGAGAGGGGCGGCGCCCCCCCCTTTCCTTCTCCCACTCCACCTCTTTCCCCCTCCTAGTAGGAGTCCTACTCCTACTAGGAGGAGGACTCCTCCTTGGCTCGCCACACCTGGCCGGCCGGCCTCCTCCCCTTGCTCCTTTATATACGGGGGCAGGGGGCACCCCAAGACACAAGTTGATCCACGTGATCGTTCCTTAGCCGTGTGCGGTGCCCCCTGCCACCATATTCCACCTCGATCATATCGTTGTAGTGCTTAGGCGAAGCCCTGCGTCGGTAGAACATCAAGATCGTCATCACGCCGTCGTGCTGACGGAACTCCTCCCCGAAGCTTTGCTGGATCGGAGCCTGGGGATCGTCATCGAGCTGTACGTGTGCTAAGAACTCGGAGGTGCCGGAGTAACGGTGCTGGGATCGGTCGGATCGGGAAGAAGACATACGACTACTTCCTCTACGTTGTGTCAACGCTTCCGTTGCGATCTACAAGGGTACGTAGATCAGACTCTCCCCCTCGTTGCTATGCATCACCATGATCTTGCGTGTGCGTAGGAATTTTTTTGAAATTACTACGTTCCCCAACAGGCGCTGCATCTCCATCCCAACTCTGTCCTTCTCTTGTCGATATTCTCCTACTACTGTGAGGCGTATCTGGGCGTGATGCCATCTGTGGCCCTACTGCGCCACTTCTTCTTCCTCCGTGCCAGCGAGGGCCATATTGTTGGAGATATGCCCAAGAGGCAATCATGTATGATGATATTTCCTATGTGTTTACGAATAAAGATAGTCCTTGGACATTATCAATGATGTGTATTAGCAAGTACATGACTTGTTTGTGGGACTATGCATTGTATGATGACTGTCCCAAAAGGTCCCTAGTCGAAAGGGCTGTGTGGACGCACAGCCAACTAGCATGGCTTGGTCTCACTAGCATGGAGCATTGGATGCTAACCAGATAATATGGACTTGGAAGGATCTGGTCGGATTCGACGTAGTCGGATCCGAGTCGAGATAAGGTCCGAGTCGGACAGACCCAACTATGAGACGGAGCGATATGTCATCTCTGAGTCTCTAGTACAACATATGTTCTATGTCCGAAGATCTGAGCTGACGCATGTACTCGGGATGGTGACAGACTTGCTTTGGGCCGACCAAACGCTACTCCGTAACTGGGTTGTTATAAAGGTAGGTTTCGGGTTTGTCCAGAACCATGTTTCGAGACATGGTTGTTATAATGGACTAACCGATGCTTCCAGAGATTACATGGATAGTTGTGTTGGTTCTCTTTTCAGGGAAAGAACGCCCGATGAAGCTGAAATCTTATTGAATAATATGTTGACAAATGAAAATAATTGGGCACCTCCTGAGCCAGCTCTTGCTCCAATTAATGATCCTATTCCTAAACCAACTCTGAAGAAGAGAGGTGTTCTATTTCTCAGCCCCGAAGACATGAAAGTGGCAAAGAAATCTATGAAAGAAAAAGGTATTAAAGCTGAAGATGTTAAGAATTTACCTCCTATTGAAGAAATACATGGTCTTAATTTACCGCCTATTGAAGAAACATATGATCTTGATCCTTTAGTTATTGAAGAACCTCCAGACCTCAATAACCCGACACAGGTAGTAAAAGTAAATTCTCTCTATAGATATGATAAAGTTGTAATCCCATTAACTAAAATTGCTAGCCCATGCTTAGATGAGTTTGACAAATTTATGGCTAAGCAAGAAGACTTCAATGCTTATTTTGGTAGACAATTAAAACAAGATGCCGATATGATTAAGCTCTTGGGTGATTATATGGCTAATGTTAGAGGTGAACTTAAACTTGTTAGAAAACATGCTTCTATGGTTACCACTCAAGTAGAACAAGTACTTAAGGCTCAAAAGGAATTGCTCAATGAGATGAATAGTAAGAACAATGATTATGCTGTTAAAGTGGCTACTAGAACTGGTAGAATGACTCAGGAACCTTTGTATCCTGAAGGCCACCCTAAGAGAATTGAACAAGATTGTCAGAGAAATAATATTGATGCACCTAGTTCTTCTAAAAGGAAGAAAAAGAAAAATCATAGAACTGTGCAAACTTCTAGTGAACCTATTGCTGAACCACCTGATAATCCAAATGGTATATCTATGTCTGATGCCGAAACACAATCTGGCAATGAACATGAACCTAATGAAAATGTTAATGATGATGTTCATGATGATGCTCAACCTAGTAATGATAATGATGTAGAAATTGAACTTGCTGTTGATCTTGATAACCCACAATCAAAGAATCAACGTTATGATAAGAAAGCCTTTTTTGCTAGGAAACATGGTAAAGAAAGAGAACCTTGGGTTCAGAAACCCATGCCTTTTCCTCCCAAACCATCCAAGAAAAAGGATGATGAGGATTTGAGCGCTTTGCTGAAATGATTAGACCTATCTTTTTGCGTATGCGATTAATTGATATGCTCAAAACAAATCCTTATGCTAAGTATATGAAAGATATTACAAATAAAAGAAAGATATCAGAAGCTGAAATTTCCACCATGCTTGCTAATTACACTTTTAAGGGTGGAATACCAAAGAAACTTGGAGATCCAGGAGTACCTACTATACCATGCTCCATTAAAAGAAACTATGTTAAAACTGCTTTATGTGATCTTGGAGGCGATGTTAGTGTTATGCCTCTTTCTTTATATCGTAGACTTGACTTGAATAAGTTGACACCTACTGAAGTATCTTTGGAAATGGCTGATAAATAAACTGCTATACCTGTCGGTATTTGTGAGGATGTGCCTGTTGTAGTTGCAAATGTTACTATTTTAACGGACTTTGTTATTCTTGATATTCCCGAGGATGATAGTATGTCTATTATTCTTGGAAGACCCTTTTTGAATACTGCAAGGGCTGTTATTGATTGCAATAAAGGCAATGTCACTTTTCATGTTAATGGTAATGACCATATGGTACACTTTTCGAGGAAACAACCTCAAGTTCATAGTATCAACTCTATTGGAAAAATTCCATCGATTATATTTGGAGGTTTTGAATTTCCTCTTCCTACTATCAAGAAGAAATATGATATACTTATTATTGGGGTGTGCATATCCCCGTTGAGGTAACCTAGTGTTATTCAAAATTTCTCCAGTTCCATGTTATTCGGAATGAGTTCGTTAACAAGACTTGATCAACCTTGTTAGTGGATTCCTTTTGATGAGCATGAGATGGATGGAACTAGAAGCACAACCTTCTGTACCCTCTCTATACTTTCTGTTATTTAGTTGAAACACAATAAAAATAAATAGTTTTTTGTCTGTTATCTGATTATCCGTGCAATATAAAAATACCTTGAAAATAAAAGTTCTCCAAATGCCCTGAAAATTAAATATGATTTTTTCTAGAATATTTGAGGATTTATGGAACAGAGAACACACCAGGGGGCCAACCACCTTGCCACGAGGGTGGAGGGCGCGCCCCCTGCCTCGTGGGCCCACAGTGGCCCTCCTCCACTTATTCCTACACCCATCCTCTTCTTCTTCCTCCCACAAACACGAAAAACCAACTCAAGCACGAGTTCCAGCCCTCTTTGCTGCCATTTTCGATCTCCTTGCTCAAAGCACCTCTCACAAAACTGCTTGGGGAGATTGTTCCTTGGTATGTGACTCCTCCATTGGTCCAATTAGTTTTTGTTCTAGTGCTTTATTCATTGCAAATTTTTGCTGCTTAGGTGACCCTGTTCTTGAGCTTGCATGTCAAATTTATATGGTCAAAAGTAGTTTTGATGCATGATATAGGCCCTAGGCACTTGTAGGAGTGGTTGCTATCAACATTATTGAGTTTGGTTTACTTTTATTTTGAAGTTACTAAAAATTTCAGAATTTTTCAGAAAATGATGAGGAGATTATTGAGGGGCTCATTGAGCCAAAGCTCGAAGGAAAAGGCACCGAAGCCTAAGTATAATTTGCCGCGCACCGCAGAGGTTCGGGCGTGTGAATGGCCTTCCGAGGATATCTGGAGAGCAGCCGGGATTTATGAAGATTTTCATGAATTAGCTCATAATGCAGGCCTCACCGCTTTCCTCCATGACCAATGCGATCAGTATCTCTTACTCACAAATACCTTTGTGCAAAAATTTCATTTTCATTCTAGGAACTCACCACCTACGGTGGAGTTTCATTTATATGATGAGCATAAGGAGGTGTCACTTTATGATTTTTGTTGGATTTGTTTAGTCCCTTTTGAGGGCAAGACAGAAGAACCACATCGTGATGATGTGGAGGGATTTATTGATACTATCACTGTAGCGGAAACTAGGAAGGTTTCCGGTGGATGAATCACTAGCATACATTTTCCTGTTTTACGTTACTTTGCATTATTTGCTAGTCGTTGCTTAATTGGTCGCGGAAACTATGGAAACCTTAGTATCCCTGATATTATTATTTTGCTCCAAGGTTTATACAACGATAACACTTTTAGTATGGGCGGTATTATTGCTAAGCGGTTAAGTCTGAACCGTACAAAGGGCCCCATCTTTGGAGGCATCTATGCTACACACCTAGCTGCACATTTTAACATACCTATTAGGCATGCTGAGAAGGATGAAAAATTGCTGCCTCGTGTTTATCTAGATTATAAAAGTATGGTGGCACATGATTTTATTATTAAGAATAGGGCAGGAGAGCTTAAATATCAATTGTTCTGTAATAACATCATCTTGAGACTATTACCTTGCCTGCTCCTTCTTTGTTAGATTTGACTGTAGGCACGTACCTTGTTCTGTTGACGGCTATCCACGCCTACCAGAACCCTACACCAGCCGAGGAGCCAGAACCAGAACCATAATTTGATCCTTCACGACAGTCTAACTATCAGTGGGATCCGGAGATGATTGCCAGCCAGTGGAAATCGGAGCCTTCTTCTTCCTCATCGCAGTACGACCCCAACTATTGTTATGGATATCAGCCAGGCTAGCCGTGGCCATAAACCAACTTAGGCCAAAAGCCTAAGCTTGGGGGAGTATGTATTTCTCACCGACATTACATTTATGTTCACACACACTCATTGCTAGATGTCGGTGCTCATACTTTTTCATTGTATCATCCATGCTACTTTATTTCCTTTTATGCTTTCTTCTTGTGTGTTTAATAAACCTTAAGAAAAAAACAAAAAAATTTAGTTGTAGCTTTTAATTAATTTACTTTCCATGCTTGTAGTAGTAATTAAAAAGAAAACCCAAAAATATTTCATGGTCTTCTTTGCTTGTTGGGAGCTTTCCCGTGTAAATAGTTGTATTTCTTTTCTTTTCTTCGGGGGTCGATAGGAGAAGACCATGATTAAATTGTTGAAGTGGCTCTTATATGCATTATTGTTGATTTAACCAAGAGCCCATATTGCTTTCTCTTCTCCTGTTTATTGAATGCTCGTAGATTCCAGCTTAGTCCAATGCACGTGCACTATTATTATTATTCACATCGTTCGGTCGTGCAAGTGAAAGGCAATTATGATGATATATGATGGACTGACTGAGATGAGAAAAGCTCGTATGAACTCGACCTCTTTTGTTTTTGTAAATATGATGAGTTCATCGTTCTTGATTCAGCTTGTTATGAATAAACATGTTTGAAATGGCAATTAGAGATCATAGTTGCTTGTGCCATGCTTGATTAGCTATGAGTTATAATGGTTTACCTTGCGTGCCAACATGCTATTGAGATGGTTATGATGTGGTATGATGGGGTGGTATCCTCCTTCGAATGATTTAAGTGACTTGACTTGGCACATGTTCATGCATGTAGTTGAAACAAATCAACATAGCCTTCACGATATTCATGTTCATGGTGGATTATATCCTACTCATGCTTGCATCCAATGTTTATTAATTTTAATGCATGTACATGGCTGTTGTCACTCTCTAGTTGGTCGCTTCCCAGTATTTTGCTAGCCTTCACCTGTACTAAGAGGGAATACTGCTTGTGCATCCAAACTCCTTAAACCCCAAAGTTATTCTAGATGAGTCCACTATACCTTCCTATATGCGGTATCGACCTACCGTTCCAAGTAAATTTGTATGTGACAAACTCTAAACCTTCAAATAATCATCATGTTTAGTATGCTCGAATAGCTCATGTATCAACTAGGGCTGCCTATATCTTCCATGCTAGGCGGGTTATTCTCAAGAGGAGTGGACTTCGCTCCTCACTCACGAGAAAATGGCTAGTCACCGGGATGCCCAGTCCCATGCTTTATGCAAACTAAATAAAAAATAATTGCAAAACAAAACTCCCCCTGGGACCTGATGTATGTTGGAGGCACTCGTTGTTTCGAGCAAGCCATGGATTGATGATTGTTGGTGGAGGGGCAGTATAAACTTTACCATTCCGTTTGGGAACCGCCTATAATGTGTGTAGCATGGAAGATATCGCCATCTCTTGGTTGTTATGTTGACAATGAAAGTATACCACTCAAAATATTATTCACCTCTATTTCAAAACCGAGCTCTGGCACCTCTACAAATCCCTGCTTCCCTCTGTGAAGGGCCTATCTATTTACTTCTATGCTGAGTCATCATCCTCTTATTAAAAAGCACCAGATGGAGAGCACCACTGTCATTTGCATTCATTACTGTTAATTTATATTGGGTGTGACTATGATTGGATCTCTCTTACCATGAATTACAATGTCTAGTCAGTCCTTGATCTTTAAAGGTGCTCTGCATTTATGTTTTTGCGGTCTCAGAAAGGGCTAGTGAGATACCATCTTGTTATATCATATTATGATTGTTTCGAGAAGGTGTTGTCATCCAAGATTTATTATTATGGCTTGCTAGTTGATTATGCTATTGATATGGTTAATCATGAGACCTAAGAATTATTGCAAATATGGTTAGTTATAATCTTTGCTAAAAACTTGAATGCTAGCTTGACATATTTACAACAACAAGAGCAAACAGAGTTTGTAAAAGTTTTTCTTTATTTCTTTCAGTTTGTCAACTAAATTTCTTGAGGACAAGCAAGGGTTTAAGCTTGGGGGAGTTGATACGTCTCCGTCATATCTACTTTTCCAAACACCTTTGCCCTTGTTTTGGACTCTAACTTGTATGATTTGAATGGAACTAACCCGGACTGACGTTGTTTTCAGCAGAATTGCCATGATGTTGTTTTATGTGCAGAAAACAAAAGTTCTTGGAATGACCTGAAACTCCACGGAATGTCTTACAATAAATAATAAAACATCCTCGCCAAAGATGAAGACCAGGGGGCCCACACCCTTGCCACGAGGGTGGGGGGCGCCCCCCTAGGGTACGCCCCCTACCTTGTGGGCCCCCTGGAGACCTCCAGACTCCAACTCCAACTCTATATAACTGCTTTCAGGGAGAAAAAATTAGGAGAGAAGATTTCATCGTGTTTTACGATACGGAGCCGCCGCCAAGCCCTAAACCTCTCGGGAGGGCTGATCTGGAGTCCGTTCGGGGCTCCGGAGAGGGGGATTCATCGCCGTCGTCATCATCAACCATCCTCCATCACCAATTTCATGATGCTCACCGCCGTGCGTGAGTACTTCCATCGTAGGCTTGCTGTACGGTGATGGGTTGGATGAGATTTATCATGTAATCGAGTTAGTTTTGTTAGGGTTTGATCCCTAGTATCCACTGTGTTCTGAGATTGATGTTGCTATGACTTTGCAATGCTTAATGCTTGTCACTAGGGCCCGAGTGCCATGATTTCAGATCTGAACCTATTATGTTTTCACCAATATATGAGAGCTCTTGATCCTATCTTCCAAGTCTATAGTCACCTATTATGTGTTATGATCCGTTAACCCCGAAGTGACAATAATCGGGATACTTTCCGGTGATGACCGTAGTTTGAGGAGTTCATGTATTCACTATGTGCTAATGCTTTGTTCCGGTTCTCTATTAAAAGGAGGACTTAATATCCCTTAGTTTCCATTAGGACCACGCTGCCACGGGAGGGTAGGACAAAAGATGTCATGCAAGTTCTTTTCCATAAGCACGTATGACTATATTCGGAATACATGCCTACATTACATTGATGAATTGGAGCTAGTTCTGTGTCACCCTATGTTATGATTGCTACATGATGAACCACATCTGGCATAATTATCCATCACTGATCCGATGCCTACGAGCTTTCCATATACTGGTTTACGCTTATTTACTTTCCCGTTGCTATTGTTACAATCACTACAAAATACCAAAAACATTACTTTGCTTTCGTTACTCTTTTGTTACCGTTACCATCACTATCATATATTTTTGCTACTAAACACTTTGCTGCAGATACTAAGTTTCCAG
This sequence comes from Triticum monococcum, assembly GCA_034509565.1. Lineage (NCBI taxonomy): Eukaryota > Viridiplantae > Streptophyta > Magnoliopsida > Poales > Poaceae > Triticum > Triticum monococcum. The sequence continues at coordinate 741,825,630 of CM067843.1, read as the reverse complement.
GTGTGGTTGAATCGACAACTCAGCTGCTAATACTTGAGAATATTCTTTTGCTCACCTTGTGTCGAATCAATAAATTTGGGTTGAATACTCTACCCTCGAAAGCTGTTGCAATCCCCTATACTTGTGGGTTATCATATATGAGCAGCGGAAAGTAAAGCATGCAACCTGCAAGAATGTAAAGGGAAGGGTTTGGAGGATTCAAACGCAATGGGAGACACGGATGTTTTTGTCGTGGTTCCGATAGGTGGTGCTATCTTACATCCACGTTGATGGAGACTTCAACCCACGAAGGGTAATGGCCGCGCGAGTCCATGGAGGGCTCCACCCATGAAGGGTCCATGAAGAAGCAACCTTGTCTATCCCACCATCGCCGTCGCCCACAAAGGACTTGCCTCACTAGTGGTAGATCTTCACGAAGTAGTTGATCTCCTTGCCCTTACAAACTCCTTGGTTCAACTCCACAATCTTGTCGGAGTCTCCCAAGTGACACCTAGCCAATCTAGGAGACACCACTCTCCAAGAAGTAACAAATGGTGTGTTGTTGATGAACTCCTTGCTCTTTTGCTTCAAATGATAGTCTCCCCAACACTCAGCTCTCTCTCACAGGATATGGATTTGGTGGAAAGAAGATTTGAGTGGAAAGCAACTTGGGGAAGGCTAGATATCAAGATTCATATGGTAAGAATGGAATAGTATGGCTCATGTGTATGTGATGCATGTATTTCATCACGATCACTCAAACCAGTAGAATGCGATTCTATGCATAACTTTATTTTGCAGGGTTTGATGTGAATCATATGGCTCATGTCTATGTGATGCATGTGTGTAAATTATACATGGCCTACGTGTCATGTTTGGCAGCCGGTAGGAGCCAAAGTGCTATCATTATATTGTATAACGACCTGTGTGTCAACTTGTGACTCTATGTAAAATTCATCACTAGTTGTAGTAGTTGGATAATAGAGATCAGGTTGGTGGCTTGGCGTCCCGGCGTGACAAACAAGATGGAGTTTCTAGATGGTCATCGGAGTTGGAGCCAACCTGGAAGAACATCCATGAAGGAGCCATACTATTTCACAATATGTGTTTATTTGTGATTGTTATGCTTCCTTGTTTTCTATGCATGTTAGAATGGTAGAAAGATCCCTCATGAATATCAAGCAAATTGCCATCCCCGATGTTGCACCTTCGCACGTCAAGTACGTCTAGTAGTGGGCTCATAAAATTGGGGTGCTGCTAGGTGTCCTTGAACTGAAGGGTTCGTGTCGGACACGGACATGCACTGCATTAGGTTGACTTGACAAGGCTATCAAAACGGTTTTGGGCCTTGTGGCAAAAGAGGTCGAGACCCGGGGTATGAGATAGCTACCCGACCGACAGGAGTCGTATGGAGATACGATTAGCAAGGAGTTGCTTACCGGATAGACATGTTGTCTAGCAGTGATGCTAAAGCTCACTAGTCGCATGTGCTAGTCGGATCCTGAATCACTGAGAGTTTGCAGAGGGATGCTGACTTCAGTGGGAGTATTTCTGTTTAAGGCTAGAATTACTCTACATAAACACATTGCTTAGTGATTGCATATTTTTCTGTTGTAGATCAATGGCACCACCTGCTCAACCCAACTTTGCATTGAAATCAATTCTGGAAAAAGGATAAACTGAATGGAACGAACTTTACTACCTTGTATAGAAATTTGAGAATTGTTCACAAGCATGATAAAAAGGAACATGTTCTAGAGCATCTGCTTCCAGAGGAACCTGTCGATAATGCTAGTACCACAACCAAGAATGCCTACCAGAAACTCGTTGATGAATCAAACGATATCAGCTGCCTCATGCTGGCTTGTATGGAGCCCGATTTGCAGCAGCATTTCGAAGACGTTGGGGCTTTCGATATGATCGAGAGTCTCAAGAGCATGTTTCAGGTATAGGCTAGGACCGAAAGGTTCAACGTCTGGCGATCCTTGATGGATTGTAAGCCGAAGGAAGGTGATCCACTGAGCCTGCATGTGATCAAGATGATCGGAAATGTGCAAGCTTTGGATCGGTTGGGCTTCCCGCTCTTGGATGAGCTGGCTACTGATGCAGTTCTGGGTTCTCTTCCGCCCAGCTATGGGACGTTCATCTCAAACTATCATATGCATGGCATGGATAAGAAGCTCACTGAATTGCATGGGATGCTCAAAGTGGCAGAACAGGATATTAAGAAAGGCACGCATCAAGTGTTGATGGTGCAGAAATCGGCTAAGTTCAAGAAGAGTTGGTCTAAGAAGTAGGCTAAGGCAAAGGGCACGGAGATGGTAACCTCCGCCGCTGCGCCGAAGTCTGGACCGGACTTAAAGACCATTTGCTATCATTGCAAGGAAACTGGTCACTGGAAGAGGAACTGTAGCAAGTGGCTTGCAGAGCATGGCAAGAAGGCCGGGAATGCTGCTTCAGGCAAAGGTACACTTGTTGCATATGTTATAGACGTTTACCTTGCCGACATACCTAGTAGCTCTTGGGTATTTGATACCGGATCGGTTGTTCATATTTGCAACTCGATGCAGGGGCTGGTAAGAAGTAGGCATGTGGCACAAGGGGAGATTGACATCTCGGTCGACAACAAAGCAAGAGTTGCTGCGTTGGAGGTCGGCACGATGCAGCTCCAGCTTCCTTCTGGATTTATTTTGGAATTGAATAATTCTTATTACATTCCTGCACTTAGTTGGAACATTATTTCTGCCTCATGCTTGATGAGTCAGGGTTATGAATTCAATTTAAAGGACAATGGTTGTTCGATTTATTTGAATGGTATGCTCCACGGCTATGCACCCATTATTGATGGGTTATTTATATTGAATCTAGAACAGGAACTAGTCTATAATGTGAATGTTAAGAGGCATAAGCCCAATGAGATAAATCCGACATACTTCTGGCATTGCCGTCTTGGACACATTAGTCTGAAACGCATGAAGAAGCTCCATGATGATGGGCTCCTAACTTCGACCGACTTTGGGTCGTTCGAGACATGCGAATCATGCTTGCTGGGCAAGATGACTAAGTCTCCTTTCGCAAAGAGTCGTGAGAGGGCATACGAGCTGTTGGAATTGATACACAGTGATGTGTGTGGACCAATGAGCACAACTGCCAGAGGTGGCTATCAGTACTTCGTGACTTTTACCGACGACTTGAGTAGATACGGATATATCTATTTGATGAGGCACAAGTCAGAGACTTTTGAAAAGTTCAAAGAGTTTGAAAACAAGGTGGAGAATCAGCTCGGCAAGACTATAAAACTTCTATGATCTGATCATGGAGGTGAGTACATGAGCCAGGAGTTTGATGATCATCTGAAAAGCAGAGGTATAGTACCTCACCTCACACCTCCGGGTACGCCACAGAGAAATGGTGTATCAGAACGGAGGAATCACACCTTGTTGGACATGGTTCGATCTATGATGAGCAAGTCGGATTTACCCTTGTCATTCTGGGGATACGCTCTAGAAACTGGAGCTTTCACACTTAACAGGGTACCATCAAAATCCGTAGACAAGACACCACATGAGATGTGGACCGGGAAGAGTCCCAGTTTGTCTTTTCTAAAGATTTGGGGTTGTGAAGCATTTGTCAAGAAACTTATGTCAGACAAGCTTACACCCAAGTCGGATAAATGCATATTCGTGGGATATCCGAGGGAAACCTTGGGATATAACTTCTACAACCGGGAAGAGAACAAAGTGTTTGTTGCTCGGAACAGGGTTTTCCTTGAGAAAGAGTTTCTCAGTCGGGAGGCTAGTGGGAGGACGGTCCGACTCAAAGAAATTCGAGAACCACTCGGGGACGGCTCAGCTGGTGATGAGATCATATCGGAGTCAGTTAGGGAACCCGTAGTGGATGCGGCACTGAAACCACGGAGGTCAGAAAGATTGCACAGAGTGCGCGATGTATTGTTTCTCGAAAGCAACGAGCCAACCACATATGCGGAAGCGATGGTGAGCCCAGATTCCGAGGCATATCTGGAGGCCATGAGATCCGAGTTAAAGTCCATGGATGAGAATCAAGTTTGGGACTTGGTTGATCCGCCGCCTGGCGTAACGGCCATTGGTTGCAAATGGGTCTTTAAGAAGAAAACTGATGTGGATGGAAATGTTCAGATCTACAAAGCTCGGCTTGTCGCTAAGGGTTATGGACAAGTTCAAGGAATTGACTATGACGAGACTTACTCGCCGATTGCGATGCTGAAGTCGGTAAGGATCGTACTAGCTATAGCTGCATATTTCGATTACGATATATGGTAGATGGATGTCAAGACGGCTTTCCTTCACGGAAATTTAACCAAGGACGTGTATATGATACAACCTGAGGGTTTTGTCGATCCGACTAGCACTAGTAAGGTATGCAAGCTCAAGAGATCCATTTATGGGTTGAGGCAAGCATCTCGGAGATGCAACATTCGTTTTGATGAGGTCGTCACTGGTTTTGGCTTCATCAAAAGCGAAGAGGACTCTTGTTTACACAAGAAGTTAAGTGGGAGCTCGATAGTGTTTTTGATCTTGTATGTGGATGACATACTACTGATCTATTTCGTTGTTGAACTCGGTCAAGGAGTCATTGAATGGCAAGTTTTCGATGAAGGACCTTGGTGAGGCAATGTACATTTTAGGCATTAAGATCTATAGAGATAGATCAAGAAGGCTGCTCGGCTTAAGCCAGAGCACGTACATAGATAAAGTGTTGAAGCGGTTCAACATGAGTGAGGCAAAGAAAGGGTTGTTGCCACTCTCACATGGTATAAGGCTAAGCGAGACTCGGAGTCCTTCGACATCTGATGAGCGAAGCAGGATGAGTAGGATTCCATATGCCTCGGCAATCGGATCCATCATGTATGCCATGATATGTACGCGACCTGATGTTGCGTTTGCAATAAGCCTAACAAGTAGATACCAGGCCAACCCCGGTGAGAGTCACTGGGCAGCGGTAAAGACTATTTTGGAGGTGAGGAAGAGCTCGTCGTAAGGGGTTACGCCGATGCTAGTTTCCAAACCGACAGAGATGATTTTCGATCACAGTACGGATTCGTGTACGTCATGAACAGAGGAGCAGTGAGCTGGATGAGTTCCAAGCAAGATACGGTGACCGATTCTACTACACAAGCCGAATACATTGCGGCTTGTGAAGCTGCAAAGGAAGGTGTTTGGATCCAGAACTTTCTGGATGATCTTGGTATTTTCCCAGCCTCGGTAAAACCGTTGGACCTTTATTGTGATAATTCTGGTGCCATTGCACAAGCCAAGGAGCCGAGGAATCACCACAAGGTCAGACACATAGATCGAAAATATCACCTGATACGAACGATCGTAAAGAGTGGTGATGTAGAGTTACGCAAAATTCACACGGATGCAGATGTTGCGGATCCGTTGACTAAGCCGCTTTCACAACCCAAGCATGAGGGGCACGTTAGAGCTATGGGCATTCGATGTCTATTTGATTGACTCTAGTGCAAGTGGGAGACTATTTGAGATATGCCCTAGAGGCAATCATGTATGATGATATTTCCTATGTGTTTATGAATAAAGATAGTCCTTGGACATTATCAATGATGTGTATCAGCAAGTACATGACTTGTTTGTGGGACTATGCATTGTATGATGACTGTCCTAAAAGGTCCCTAATCGAAAGGGCTGTGTGGACGCGCAGCCAACAATACTAGCATATGACACGGTCGATGGCTTGGTCTCACTAGCCATGGAGCATTGGATGCTAACCAGATAATATGGACTTGGAAGGATCTGGTCGGATTCGACGTAGTCGGATCCGAGTCGAGATAAGGTCCGAGTCGGACAGACCCAACTATGAGACGCTGCGATATGTCATCCGTGAGTCTCTAGTACAACATATGTTCTATGTCCTAAGACCTGAGCTGACGCATGTACTCGGGATGGTGACAGACTTTCTTTGGGCCAACCAAATGCTACTCGGTAACTGGGTAGTTGTAAAGGTAGGTTTCGGGTTTGTCCAGAACCATGCTGCGAGACGTGGTCGAGCAAGATGGGATTTCCCCCTCCGATCAGGAGAGATATACTCTGGCCCCCTCGTGTGATCCGACCAAGATAAGCATGGCCATGCGATAAGGATTATGAGATAATCCGGTTTGTGGTCGGCATCACTGGAACGAGAAAGAGGTCGGGCTAGCAAAAGGATGACAGACTCGCCTTGAGCTCGACAACATATATCGTGTGGCGAGAGGAATGGAAGTGTGATGTACAGGTTCACTAACCAGCTTCATAGTCTGCTTGGTGTTCGGCATGCCTTGCTAGAGGCCGCTACCAACCGTGCAGTTCGGAGTTGATCCGAACTGCGACCAAGCCGACTTGAACCTAAGGGGTCGCGCACTTAAGGGAAGGAACCTACGTGGTCGGATCCGAGGACACTGGTCGGATGTGATCCGAACTGTATTCGGATTGTGGCCGAGTAGACTTATGGGCTTTGGGGTCCGTGCGAGGCCCAAGTGTTGAGCCCATGACGGACGCCTATATATATAGTGGAGGTGCCGCACACTCACGCGGTTGATCGCTTCGGCGTTGTCACTAGGGTTTGCATGTGTTGCGAATAGACACCTCCACTCGCTGTCGGTTGTGTGATCGGACCTAGCAGTCTGCCGCATGACGTTCCTCCTGCACGCGCGGATAGTGTTAGAGGCGATGCACTTGCGCCGCTCTGGCGAACCTGTACATGGGAACCGACCACCGGCTGTACGAGGGAGATCGGACGAGGAGGAGACGACCCACATGGACGCGCTGCCACAACTCTTCTTCCGCTGCATGGCACTGCGCATCTAGTGGTAACGAATTGTGATCCATCTCCCGTAGCATGTTCTTGGTTGGTCTGCGCGTAGGAAATTTTAATTTGCAGTCAACGCACCCTACCATAGATCCCAACACATATCTCCGGGTGCGCCAATTTCATCGCGGCCGGCAAGCCCAACTCGATCTCAAACACCGGGAGAAGGACGACAACCTCCGGGCCAAATGGGTCATGCTGAGCACCAAGCGTGTCCACCCATGCTTGGCGCTACCGACAGAGAAGCCCCAGGCCGACAAGGCATGGTCCTATGAGAAGCTCATCGATGAGCGGGCGGCGTTGGTGCTGGAGCAGATGAAGTCTGACCTGAAGCCCGACGATGTGAATGTGGCGAGGATTGCAGGGGCCATGCTACTGAGGGAATTTCTGGCGCTGCGCGTGGCCCCACTGCAGGCCCGTTCGCGCCCCTTGTGGGAACTCGGGGATGAAGAGGATGAGGTTCGCCTGAGCTCAGAGGCCTTGTCCGGCGAGGAGCTGACCACAGCTCTCCGCCTCCTGGCCGGGGATGATCAGGAGTATCCTCCGAATGTCTTCACTCCCTTGTTCTGCGGCAAGGATAGTGCGCTGATCATGACCTCCAAGCCGACCTTCGATGGGCGGGGACTGGTGCCGTCGGTGCTCACCAGGGGCCCAGTGGCGCCGGCGCCGGTGGAGCTGTCTTCTGGTGAGTCCCATGAGGAAGAAGAGGAGGAAGACTTGGAGGTGACCCCCGAAGGGACGGGGGAGACCTCCCCCCTGAGTAAGGCTGACATCCTCCATGCCTTCCCTGACGATGATGAGGCCAACATTTACCAGGAGAAGGAGGAACTGCCCGTGATCCCGACGAGGGGCAGGTCGGTGCTGGTCCTCCGAGATTCTGTTGCTACTCCGGTGCCGGTTGGAGCCACTTCTGGTTCAACTGTCGCTCCCGCTTAAGCTTCTAGAGTAGGTGCGGCAGCGCCTCCGGTCACGACGCTCTCCGGCTTCAAGCTCACCAAGCAGAAGGTGTTCTATGTTGCTGTAGACCAGTAAGTGCCCCGCCTCGCCTTGTTCCTGCTGCTGGTGCTCGTTTCCAACTCTCTTTGCTTGCTGTGTAACCAGGCTTTCGTCTGTGGTGAAGAGGAGAAGGGAGAGCGAGGTGCTGTTGCTTGAGTCCGCGTCGCCTCCTGTGACCGTGCCCCTCTCCATGGGCAAAGGAGGGGATGGTGAAAGTGCAACTATCCCTAGGTGGTTTTGGTAATTCATAACAACATATAGCTCATTGAGCTAATGCTATTTCAAGATGATCATTTCAGGAAAGCTCAATGATTGGCATGGCATGTATGTGAAAGTGGAACCCTCAAAATGCTAAGGACAAAGAATTGGCTCAAGCTCAAAAGTTCAAGACTCTTCATTTTATATTTTAGTGATCCAAGATCACATTGAGTCTTTAGGAAAAGCCAATACTATCAAGGAGGGATGAGGTGTTGCTTAATGAGCCTCTTGCTTTATGTGCTTAATGATATGCTCCAAAATCCTCAGCTACTTTCCCATATCCACAAATGACCTAAACCCTTCCCTTTATATTCTTGCAAGTTGCATGCTTTACTTTCCGCTGCCAATATACTCTTTGCATGCTTGCTTGATTTGTGTGATGATTGCTTGACTTGCCCTAAGATAGGTAAAATCTGCCAAGAACTAAAATTGGGAAAAGGTTAAGTTTTTATTTGGTCAAGTAGTCTAATCACCCCCCCTCTAGACATACTTCTGATCCTACAAGTGGTATCAGAGCTTTGGTCCATAGCTTTTGGTGGTCATAGCCTTGGTTTCACAACCTAGGAGAGTATGGCGTCTAGCGAGGGAAATTATCACCGTAGAGGTCCTCACTTTGATGGTACTAACTTTGCTAGTTGGAAGCATAAAATGAAAATGCATATTCTTGGACATAACCCCGCCGTATGGGCTATTGTTTGTGTTGCTTTGCAAGGTGAGTTCTTTGATGGGAGGGAACCAAACCGTGAAGCTACCGCGGATGAGTTGAAGATGTTGCAATACAATGCTCAAGCTTGTGATATTCTCTTCAACGGATTGTGCCCCGAAGAATTCAACAAAATTAGCCGTCTTGAGAATGCAAAGGAAATTGGGACACTTTGATTGATATGCACGAAGGTACCGACTCCGTCAAGGAATCCAAGTTGGATGTGCTCCAAAGTCAACTTGACAAGTTCAAGATGAAGGATGGTGAAGGTGTCGCCGAAATGTACTCTAGGCTTGCTCTCATCACAAATGAGATTGCCGGCTTAGGAAGTGAAGAGATGACCGATAGATTCATCATCAAGAAGATCCTAAGAGCCTTGGATGGGAAATATGATACCGTGTGCACATTGATTCAAATGATGCCCAATTACAAAGATCTCAAACCAACGGAAGTGATTGGAAGGATTTTTGCTCATGAGATGTCACTCAAGGATAAAGAGGAACTTCACAACAAATCAAGTGATGCCTACAAAGCCTCATGTGAAGTCCCCACATCATCAAGTGAGAAACAAAACTTCAATGAAGAATTGAGCTTAATGGTGAAGAACTTCAACAAGTTCTACAAGAGTAGAAGCAAAGATAGAAGCTTCAAGTCAAGGTCCTACAATGACAAAAGATCTTCTAGTCGAGAGCGAAACTGCTATAATTGTGGAAGACCCGGACACTATTCCAATGAGTGTACGGCTCCCTACAAGAGAAGAGAAGATTCTCCAAAAAGAAGAAGCAAAGAATCACCACCAAGAGAGAGAAGGAGTAGAGATGATCGTTATGAACGGAGATACTCACGGAGAAGCAAGGACTCGGAAAGAAGGAAAAATCATCAAGGAGCTACACAAAACGAAGACATCAAGCTCATGTTGGTGAATGGGTATCCGGCTCCGACTCCGACAGCCACTTCGAGAGAAGTTATCACTCCGACTCCGAAGATACTCAAGATGAAGGTGTTGCCGGTCTAGCACTTGTGTCAACCAACTCCTACGACATATTTGACTCACCAAATGAAGGAATTGGAAGATGCTTCATGGCCAAAGGTCCTAAGGTAACACACCCCGAGTATGTTGATTTCAATAGTGATGAAGATGACTTGTTAGGTGATGATGACTTGCTTGTTGACAACTCTAGTGATGAGTACTATGATGAAACATCAATCAATCGCGCTAATGAAAATAAAATGAATGACAATGATAAGGAGAAGATTGATGCTCTAACTAAAGAACTAAACACTCTTAAGTTAGCTCATGAAACTATCTTCGAAGATCATCGAGAACTTTTAAGAGCTCATGAGAAATTACGCTTTGAAAAGCTCAATCTTGAGCAAGAGCATGAGTTCTTAAAAGCAATCAATGATGATCTCCACAAGAAAAGTTCTTCTTAAATTGCCAAGCGTTTACTATTATCCACTTACATGCCTCAAATCAAGTCTAGTAACAAGAACAAGAAAGATTCTTCCTCTAGTAGTAACAATGATCATGCTAAATCCAATATTGTTGCTTCTAGTAGTTCTCTTGATTCCACTAATGATTCTCTTAGCCAAGTTACACTTGAGCAAGAAAATAGCTTATTGAAGGGGATTATAGAGAAAGGAGTGTACAAAAGCCTTGCCAGGAGTAAGCAATTCGAGGAAATTGTGCGTAAGCAAGGAATGCACCGGAAGAATCAAGGTGTTGGTTTTGAACGAAAGTTTAATGCCAATGGAGTTGAATGGGAATAAGATCAATAACCCAAGACAAAGTTTGTTCCTCAACAAGACAAGTCCACCTCTTTCAAGGGGATACAAGCTCAAGATGATCTTCCACCGCAAGACTACAAGCAAAAAGGCAAGGACAAGCTTCAAGAGGAGATTGATGCATTTGAAGAAGCTCCTAAGACCTTAGTCAAGTGGATTCCCAAGACCACGTCAAGTTCCACTTCATCAAGTACGACTACAACTCCAAGGATTCCCATCAAGATGGTGTGGATCCAAAAGAAAAAGAACTAGAGAGTTCTTGAGGGTGACTCCGCCAACATATTTCACTCTCATCATTTTGGCAAGAACAAGTGCAATCAACTTCCACATCATGTACTAGTTCAAGGAGTCACAAACCCTCTTGTTGGTAAGACAAGGGACAAGGTAACCAAAAGTTTTCATGGACATCATCTTGTGTATGCATCACTCTATGTCTATGGATATCCTTGTTTGTTCCTTGTGGGACTAACCCATGTAGGTATTGAAAGTGCAATTCGCTCAAATGGATGGCTCCAAGTGATCTACATCAACATTGAGCATCCACATCTTCAACATCTACATGAAGTCATCATCGACAAAACCCAAGGTTAGTTCATCCCTCTTAGGGGGGATATCACATCTAGGGGGAGCTTTACTCTAAGACTTGAGCTAAAACAACTCTAAAGATGTGAATATAACAATGCTTTATGTAAAAGTGGTAACCCCACTAGAGCTTAAACGATGAGTATGACCTACGATCAAGTGTTCTCACTTGACTCCTAAGTCAATATACTCATATATAGATGACCTAGTCATCGCAAATTTCTTGATAGATGCTAGAATTGGTTGTGCATGCTTTGCCACATATTTCATTTGCCATCTTATTGTGTGAGCATGTTGGTTGCATATTTTACTCATTCGAGGACATCCACTTGTTGTTTCGATTGTTTGGCTTTATCTTCTTTTGCCAAGTGGATGGACAAGAATGCCTAAGAACCTCCTCTAGGTATCTATGCTTTTCTCGTCTCAAACTCTATTCATGCTGCATCACAAAACTTGATCAAGTCAGATTCGAACCACTCTGTGTGAGGAGCGCTCGGAGTCCCCGATTCGTCATAGACTTAAACTTCCAAAACCTCTTTGTGTTCTCGGTCTGACCGATACCATATTTTCGGTCCTACCGAGATCATTAAGTTGATCTAGGTTTTCGATCTCGGTGCAACCGATTTGAACCACTCGGTCACACCGAGTTGCAATAACTGTATACAGTTTTGCATCTCGGTGCCACCGAGTTGTTCCACTCGGTCACACCGACAGGGTCGGGCTATATATGGTGACGGGCAGAATTTTGGAAATTTCTCCGAAACCTCTTCGCCCGCGCATAGCTCGCTCTGCCCCCTGGGTCTCCGGATTGTCCTCCTCGCCGCCAGCAGCCTCCAGTCGCTGGTCTCCGTCGCCGTCAACGGAATTCTGCCCCGCCGTTGCCGCCGTAGGGATTCTCCGCCGAACTAGGGTATGGACTCGATCTTTTTGCTATTCTCCAATCCGATTCCTAGCACATTGTGATCATCATGATTCTTGCCATGTTTGATAAACTCCTATCCAGTCAATGAACTCGTAGATTAGGTTTAATTCGAAAATTTTAGGGTTAGGTTTCCGCCGAAACCATCTCGGACCCACCGAGTTGAAAAACTCGGTCCCACTGATTTGGCTCATGCCATTGCACAAGTAAAACCCGGTCTGACCGAGAATTACTTATCGGTGTGACCGGTTTTGGAACTCTGTCAAACCCTAGCAGTCTCAGTGCCACTGAACTGTGACTCGGTCTGAGCGAGTTCACTAGTTCTGGTGCCAAAACTGTTTCGGTGTCACCGAGTTTGAAAATCGGTAGATCCGAGATGATTTCAGTGGGAAACTAAAACTAAGTTTTTGAATTATTCTTTTGCAAAAATCTCTGCATTTTGTGATGCTCATCCACTCTATCTCATCTATAATCTATTCACAGGGTTAGCAGTCAGAGTTTGCATCATGTCAGACCAAAGTGACAGCCAGAACCTCTCAGAGCAGCAAGTGGTGATGAGTGAGGGCACTAGTCCCTCCAGCTCCTCAGATGATGGCAGCTGGAGCACCCCCAGCAATCTGCCTAAAGCTGCCACACGTCAGAGAAAGAAGAGAACCTCAGATTCTGAAGATGAGGATTATGTGGCAGAGGAGGAAGCCACCTCCAAGAGAGTTGAGCCAGCAGCAGTTACAAAGCCAGAGTTGAAGTTCAAAAGGCCAGCAGGCAGGCAGCCTATGTCTAAGGTTAGAGCTTCAACTGAGAAGCCTGCACCCACAGAGCCAGTTGCTGTTGAAGGCAAAAAGAGGAAGGAAAGGGTCAAGAAGACTGTAGCCAGAGTGCTTGGCAAGGCCTCCATCATGGTAGATGAGGATGAAGAAGAAGAGGTTGCTGCACCAGCACCCAAGGCACCCAAGCTAATGGGTGATGCCATAAAATCAAGGGGAGCTGCTTCCAAGGCCAAGTCAGCTCCAAAGCCAAAGCCAAAGAGAAACACAAGAAGCATCCCAGGCACTGAAAAGAACAAGGCCCCAGTGCTTGAAGCTGCAGAGGAAGAGGAAGAGAATGTCCTTAGAAAGCTCAAGCCCAAGATCCCAGACCACAACGATGCTCATCCTGTGGCTGAGGATATGAAGCTCAGGAGAGATTCAGGGCTGAGGAAGTGGAGAGAAGCAGATCGGTATGCTTCTAGGAGAAGGACTGCAGTGGACTACAGATTTCACATCAAGGAGCAGCAGGATTTCTATGAGACAGTTTTGCTTGACAAGAAGCCAATAGTATGTGACATGAGATGGGTCGACTGGACCTACATGAAGGAAAATGAGGAACACTATCCTGGAGTGTATGACAGCTTTAGTGCGTGTGGAGTTGCAGACTTTGTTGGGCAGAAGCTCACAAAGTGGAACGAGGAGCTAATCATGCAATTCTACTCCACAGCACATTTCTATCCAGATGGCAGGATTGTATGGATGTCAGAAGGTACGAGGTACCAGTCCACAGTTGCTGAATGGGCTCAGCTGATCAACGCCCCAGAAGAGCAGGATGATGACTTCGACATTTATGCCAAGAAGAAGATGGACCACAACTCTATGTCCAACATGTACAAGGAGATTCCGAATGAAGCACTTGACACGTTCAAGTTTGGCTCAGTGCATTATCTTCTATCAGGACTGCCCACTATCAACTGGGTTCTAAGGCACACCTTATTGCCCAAATCTGGAGATCACAAGATGATCAGAGGCCACACAATCAACTTGCTTCATATCTTTGACGTGCCTCAGAAATTCAAGGTGATGAGCCTAATGGTAGAGACCATTAAGAGGACAGCAGCAGACCAGAAGAGGAGCTGTGGATATGCCCCACAGATTCAAGAGCTCATCAACTCCAAGATGGGCACGGGCATATACCTCTTGGATAAGGAACACCTGCCCATCCGTCCAGATTTTGAAGATAACCAAGTGGTCATGACTGAGAATGAGACATCATCTGCCCAAGCACAAGCCAAGAAGGAGAAGGCGAAGAAGGAGAAAGTTGCCAGGATGCCTACTCAAGAGGAGGCATCTGAATATTTTCTGAAAACCAAACAAGAGCAGCTTGGTTACCTGATTGCGTCCACCCTGCGGATTGAGCAAGGGCTAGCCACCCTAACTCAGAACCAGGCAAGCTTAGAGAGGATCATGGAACAGAGGTTCTATGATTTGGACATCAAGGTGACAGAGATACAGACTATCGTGGAGTAGCTCCAGGATGACATGAATGAGAGGAGAGGCAGGACTACGACTGATGCTTTTGCCAGGATGCCACGAGGTCCGAGGTCGTCTGCAATGCCAGTTGCTGACACCAGAGCTACCACATCTGCGCCAGCCACAGCCTCGGTTCCACCAGCTCCAGCATCCACTTCAGTCTCAACTCCGACCACATCTACCGAAGGCTTCGTCCTTGGAGTGCTCCGGACTCCACCACCACCTGAAGATCAAGCCTGAGCGTCGACTTAGCACTATGCATTTTCTAGGAACTTTTTGGTAACTTGTTGCCAAAGGGGGAGAAAATGTATAAATCATAGGCTTTGAGAGAGAGTGTTGCTTTTATTCTCTCTTGTTTTATTTGGTGGTTTTTCGAACTTTATTTGCTTTTGTGTGAGATACAATGCCCTTATCTGTGTGAGACATCGATGATCATGTGTTTGATCATAAGCTACACTTAATTTTCGCTTAATGCTATTATTATTCTATCTATCTTATGTGATCACTCACTATTCTTGGTGATGAGTGCATGTATTTCAATCTTATCATTTTTGAGCGCTCCACCAAGATGTATGTGACATGGAAGAGTAACCCATGACTCTAACTCCTTGTGCATTTGCAGTCCAAAGCAAATTCTAAATATGCACAAATATAGGGGGAGCTCTTATTTGTTACATACTTCTCAAAGCGACGATATATTTCATGCTTATTATCATTTGTCGAAGCTTTGATCTATATGTTGTCATCAATTACCAAAAAGGGGGAGATTGAAAGTGCAACTATCCCTAGGTGGTTTTGGTAATTCATAACAACATATAGCTCATTGAGCTAATGCTATTTCAAGATGATTATTTCAGGAAATCTCAATGATTGGCATGGCATGGATGTGAAAGTGGAACCCTCAAAATGCTAAGGACAAAGAATTGGCTCAAGCTCAAAAGTTCAAGACTCTTCATTTTATATTTTAGTGATCCAAGATCACATTGAGTCTTTAGGAAAAGCCAATACTATCAAGGAGGGATGAGGTGTTTCTTAATGAGCCTCTTGCTTTATGTGCTTAATGATATGCTCCAAAATCCTCAGCTACTTTCCCATATCCACAAATGACCTAAACCCTTCCCTTTATATTCTTGCAAGTTGCATGCTTTACTTTCCGCTGCCAATATACTCTTTGAATGCTTGCTTGATTTGTGTGATGATTGCTTGACTTGCCCTAAGATAGGTAAAATCTGCCAAGAACTAAAATTGGGAAAAGGTTAAGTTTTTATTTGGTCAAGTAGTCTAATCACCCCCCCTCTAGACATACTTCCGATCCTACAGATGGTGCTTATGCTTCTCCAGCCCGGTCGTCCTCGCGGGGCCCGGTGGAGCATCCTTGGGATGAGTCAGCCCCCGAAGCACTGCTGGCTCAGGAGGTGCCAGCGTCCGGCGCGGCTGGTGACATTCACGAGCCCTTGATCTCCTAGGCTCTGGTGACAATGTCACCCCTTCTCCTGCTGCGCCCCTGGCTCCGGGTTCTTCTGCTTCCTCAGCCGTCTTGGAGCACGCCTTTTCGGAGATGGCCCGGCTGCAGGAAGATCTCCATGGCACGGACTCACACATGGTGGCAGGGCGCTTGGAGCTGGTCTCTGGCTGGCATCACTCTGACTCAGCGGTCCAAGCGTCGCTGAGCCAGGCCGTGGCTGTAGGATCGAAACTATGTCTAGAGGGGGGGTGATTAGACTACTTGAGCAAATAAGAACTTATCCTTTTCCCAATTTTAATTCTTGGCTGATTTTAGCAACTTTGGACAAGTCAAGCAATCTTAACACAATTGAAGCAAGCATGCAAAGAGTATATGAGAAGCAGAAAGTAAAGCATGCAACTTGCAAAAATGTAAAGGGAAGGGTTTGGAGGATTCAAACACAATAGGAGACACAGATGTTTTTGTCGTGGTTCCGATAGGTGGTGCTATCGTACATCCACGTTGATGGAGACTTCAACCCATGAAGGGTAACGACTGCATGAGTCCACGGAGGGCTCCACCCACGAAGGGTCCACGAAGAAGCAACCTTGTCTATCCCACCATGGCCGTCGCCCACGAAGGACTTGCCTCACTAGCGGTAGATCTTCACGAAGTAGGCGATCTCCTTACCGTTACGAACTCCTTGGTTCAACTCGACAATATTGTCGGAGGCTCCCAAGTGACACCTAGCCAATCTAGGAGACACCACTCTCCAAGAAGTAAAAAATGGTGTGTTGATGATGAACTCCTTGCACTTGTGCTTCAAATGATAGTCTCCCCAACACTCAACTCTCTCTCGCAGGATATGGATTTGGTGGACAAAAGATTTGAGTGGAAAGCAACTTGGGGAAGGCTAGAGATCAAGATTCATATGGTAAGAATGGAATATCTTGGCCTCAACACAAGTGTAGGTGGTTCTACCTCAGAAAAGGTAAGTTGGAAGTGTAGGTATGTTGTGATGGCTCTCTCTTTGAATGAAGATGTGGTGAAGGGGTATATATAGCCTCCACACAAATTCTAACCGTTACACACAACTTGCCAATCTTGGTTGGACCGAATTGATAAACTCGGTCAGACCAACTCAGCAAAGCTAGTGACCGTTAGGAGTTTCGGTGGGACCAACATGCAACTCGGTAGGACCGGTATGGTTATGGTTAGGGCACAACGTAATCTCGGTGAGACCAATTACACAAACTCGGTGAGACCGATTTTGGTAATAAGCTAACCAGAGAGTTGGTCAGGTAAACTCGGTGGGACCGATCGCTCATTTCGGTGAGACCGAAACGTTACGAAGGGGAAACAGAGAGTTTACATTGCAATCTCGGTGGGAACGACCGCTCATCTCGGTAAGACCAAAATGTTACGAAGGGGAAACAGAGAGTTTACAATCCCATCTCGGTGAGACCGAGATCCCTATCGATGAGACCGATTTGCCTAGGGTTTGTGGCGGTGGCTATGACATTTGAATTCGGTGGCGCCGAATAGAAAGAATCGGTGGGGCTGAGTTTGACTTTTGGTTTAGGTCATATGTGGATGTGAGAAAGTAGTTGAGGGCTTTGGAGCATATTACTAAGCATTTTGAGCAAGAGCCTCATTAAGCAACACCTCAACCCTCCTTAATAGTATTGGATTTTCCTATAGACTCAATGTGATCTTGGATCACTAAAATAGAAAATGTAGAGTCTTGAGCTTTGAGCTTGAACCAATCCTTTTGTCCTTAGCATTTTGAGGGGTTCACTTTTCTCATCCATGCCATGCCAATCATTGAGCTTTCCTGAGATATTATTCTTGAAATAGCATTAGCTCAATGAGCTATATGTTGTTAGGAATTACCAAAACCACCTAGGGATAGTTGCACTTTTAGTGGTGGCCTCTGAGAAGGAGAAGCAGGCCGCCGCCAAAGCCGCGGCCGATCGCGAGGCGGCATTGAAGGATGGTGAGGCCGCCCGCGGCCGCTGCCAAGAGCTGGAAGACAAGCTGAAGAGCCTGCCCGACCATCGTGCGGAAGAAGCACGCTGCCGCCAGGCGAAGGAAGAAGAGATGAAGGCCCGGGAGGACGCCATCAATTGCCGTGATGCCGAGCTGGGGGAGCTGGCGAAGGCGCAGGAAGCGGAGTGCAACCAGGTCGAGGAGTTGGAGAGGAAGGCGAGGGCGAAGGAGGCTGACCTTGACGCCAAGGCGAGGGTCCTAGCCGAAGACCGTGTGCCCTTCTCGACCCTCGAGGAGAGTTCTCGTGTGGCGTTGAAGACAATGTACGAGAAGGGCTGGGAGAAGCCGCTGGCCAGCGACGAGGATGGCCCTGCTCAGCTGCTTCCCTTCCTAGTGAAGGCGCTCGAGGAGTTCGTGGAAGGCATCGGTCCTATGGCGGAGTCAGAGGCTCGCATCCTTTCCGCAGCCGCACTGACACGGGTCTTCAGCCACCTACACCTTCGTGACCCCAGCGCTCGTCTTGACGAGCTGCTGGAACCTATAGCTGACGAACATTGCGCAGCTACCGCCGTGGCCGTGAAGGGTCAAGTGGAAGCCTTGCTGAAGAATTTCGACGCCTTCACCGCTGCGCCCTCAACCGGTGATGCAGGTGAAGGCAATGCTACCCAAGAGGGGGCACCTTTTGCAGGTGCCGGCGGTGTCCAGGGGTGACTTGCGGTTCTTTCCTGCTTTATTCCTGCAACATGTACCATGCCTCATGGAGGCGTTAAACTTGCGTTTGATATTGTGAGAAAATATGTATTGTAATATTTGCTTTCAGATTTTGCACTTTTCTTCCTCTTTGCTTTGTGTTCTGCGTCGGCAGAGCCCGGCCCCGCGCATACCTCAACCGTCGTTGGGTCGACCGGAAACCATGACGGACCAAGGAGCGAGGGGCTACGTGACTAGTTAGGCTCCTGAGTCGCGATGCTCAGGTGTCCCCCTTGACGCACAAACAGCCTATAGGAAGGATATGCGAGGATAGGTTAATGTTCTACGTCGGTAGAGCCCGGCGCCACGCATACCTCAACTGCTGTTGAGCCGACCAGAAACCTGGACGGACCAAGGAGTGAGGGGCTACATGACTGATGTCTACTACACAACCTTCTTATTGTAGACGTTGTTGGGCCTCCAAGTGCAGAGGTTTGTAGGACAGTAGCAAACTTCCCTCAAGTGGATGACCTAAGGTTTATCAATCCGTAGGAGGCGTAGGATGAAGATGGTCTCTCTCAAGCAACCCTGCAACCAGATATCAAAGAGTCTCTTGTGTCCCCAACACACCCAATACAATGGTAAATTGTATAGGTGCACTAGTTCGGCGAAGAGATGGTGATACAAGTGCAATATGGACAGTAGATATAGGTTTTTGTAATCCGAAAATATAAAAACAGCAAGGTAACTAATAATAAAAGTGAGCACAAACGGTATTGCAATGCTAGGAAACAAGGCCTAGGGTTCATACTTTCACTAGTGCAAGTTCTCTCAACAATAATAACATAATTGGATCATATAACTATCCCTCAACATGCAACAAAGAGTCACTCCAAGTCACTAATAGCGGAGAACAAACGAAGCGATTATGGTAGGGTACGAAACCACCTCAAACTTATCCTTTTTGATTGATCTATTCAAGAGTCCGTAGTAAAATAACACGAAGCTATTCTTTCCGTTCAATCTATCATAGAGTTCGTACTAGAATAATACCTTAAGACACAAATCAACTAAAACCCTAATGTCACCTAGATACTCCAATGTCACCTCAAGTATCTGTGGGTATGATTATACGATATGCATCACACAATCTCAGATTCATCTATTCAAACCAAAACAAAGAACTTCAAAGAGTGCCCCAAATATTCTACTGAAGAGTCAAGACGAAAACGTGTGCCAACCCCAATGCATAGGTTCATGGGCGGAACCCCCAAGTTGATCACCAAAACATACATCATGTGGATCAATAGAATACCCCATTGTCACCACGGGTATCCGACACAAGACATACATCAAGTGTTCTCAAATCCTTAATGACTCAATCCGATAAGATAACTTCAAAGAGAAAACTCAGTCCATTACAAGAGAGTAGAAGGGGAGAAACATCATAAGATACAACTATAATAGCAAGGCTCGCGATACATCAAGATGGTACCACCTCAAGAACACGAGAGAGAGAGAGAGAGATCAAACACATAACTACTGGTACATACCCTCAGCCCCGAGGGAGAACTACTCCCTCCTCGTCATGGAGAGCACCGGGATGATGAAGATGTCCACTAGAGAGGGATTGCCCCTCCGGCAGGGTGCCGGAACGGGTCTAGATTGGTTTTCGGTGGCTACGGAGCCTTCTGGCAGCGGAACTCCCAATCTATTGTGCTCCTCGAAGTTTTTAGGGTATATGGGTATATATAGGAGGAAGAAGTACGTCGGTGGACCTACGGCTGTCCACGAGGCATGGGGGCACGCCCAGGGGGTGGGCGCGCCCCCACCCTCGTGGGCAGCCCGGGACTCTCCTGGTCCATTTTCGATACTCCCTGGGCTTCTTTTGGTCCAAAAATAAGTTCCGTGAAGTTTCAGGTCAATTGGACTCCATTTGATTTTCCTTTTCTGCGATACTCTAAAACAAGGAAAAAACAGAAACTGGCATTGGGCTCTAGGATAATAGGTTAGTCCCAAAAATCATATAAAATAGCATACTAATGCATATAAAACATCCAAGGTTGATAATATAATACCATGGAACAATAAAATATTATAGATACATTGGAAACGTATCAGCATCCCCAAGTTTAATTCCTGGTCGTCCTCGAGTAGGTAAATGGTAAAAACAGAATTTTTGATGTGGAATGCTACCTAACATATTTATCCATGTAATTCTCTTTATTTTGGCATGAATGTTCAGATCCATAAGATTCAAGACAAAAGTTTAATATTCACATAAAAATAATAATACTTCAAGCATACTAACTAAGCAATCATGTCTTCTCAAAATAACATGGCTAAAGAAAGTTATCCCTACAAAATCATATAGTCTGGCTATGCTCCATCTTCACCACACAAAGTATTTAAATGATGCACAACACTGATGACAAGCCAAGAAATTGTTTCATACTTTTGATGTTCTCAAACTTTTTCAATCTTCACGCAATACATGAGCGTGAGCCATGGACATAGCACTATAGGTGGAATAGAATGGTGGCTGTGGAGAAGACAAAAAGGAGAAGATAGTCTCACGTCAACTAGGCGTATCAACGGGCTATGGAGATGCCCATTAATAGATATCAATGTGAGTGAGAAGGTATTTCCATGCAACGGATGCACTAGAGCTATAAATGTATGAAAGATCAACAAAAGAAAGTAAGTCCGTGTGCATCCAACTTGCTTGCTCATGAAGACCTAGGGCACTTGAGGAGGCCCATTGTTGGAATATACAAGCCAAGTTCTATAATGAAAATTTCCCACTAGTATATGAAAGTGACAAAACAAGAGACTCTCTATCATGAAGATCATGGTGCTACTTTGAAGCACAAGTGTGGAAAAAAGGATAGTAGCATTGTCCCTTTTCTTTTTTTATTTGGCCTTTCTTTCTTTTCTTTTTTTGGCCTTTTTTGGGACAATGCTCTATTAATGATGATCATCACACTTCTATTTATTTACAACTCAATGATTACAACTCTATACTAGAACAAAGTTTGACTCTATATGAATGCCTCCGGTGTTGTACCGGGATGTGCAATGACTCATGAGTGACATGTATGAAAGAATTATGAACGCTCTTATAAATGCATCTTTCTTAGCATGCATCCTAGAGGTTCTTTCTTTGCACCCATCAATGGAAATTCTCATGGATTTGAGAGACTCATTGATATCATGCTTAGGTGGAATAGATCTAAGCTTCAAAGAATCAACATCAAGAGCAATTCTATCAACGTTCCTAGCCAAATCATCAATCTTAAGCAATTTTTCTTCAATCATAGCATTAAAATTCTTTTGCGAAGTAATAAATTCTTTAATAGTAGATTCAAAGTCAGAGGGAATCTTATTATAATTTCCATAAGAATTACCATAATTATTGGAGGGATTACTAGGATAAGGCCTAGGATTAAAATTCCCTCTATACGCGTTGTTACCAAAATTGTTCCTACCAAGAAAATTCACATCCATAGATTCATTATTATTCTCAATCAAAGTAGAGAAGGGCATATCATTAGGATTAGAAGAAACACTCTTATTACCAAATAATTTCATAAGTTCATCCATCTTTCCACTCAAAACATTAATTTCTTCTATCGCATGCACCTTTTTATTAGTAGATCTTTTAGTATGCCATTGAGAATAATTGACCATAATATTATCTAGGAGTTTAGTAGCTTCTCCTAACGTGATTCCCATAAAAGTGCATCCCGCGGATGAATCTAAAAGATTTCTAGAAGCAAAATTCAATCCGGCATAAAAATTCTGAACAATCATCCACAAATTTAAACCATGAGTAGGGCAATTACATATCATTAATTTCATTCTCTCCCAAGCTTGTGCAACATGTTCATGATCAAGTTGCTAAAAATTCATAATATCGTTTCTAACAGAGATGATCTTAGCGGGAGGAAAATACTTAGAGATAAAAGCATCTTTGCGCTTATTCCATGAATCAATACGATTTTTAGGCAAAGACAAAAACCAAGCTTTAGCACGATCTCTAAGTGAAAAAGGAAATAGCTTCAATTTAACAATATCATTATGAACATCTTTTTTCTTTTGCATGTCACACAAATGCACGAGGATATTTAGATGGGTAGCGGCATCTTCACTAGGAAGGCCGGAAAACGGATCTTTCATGACAAGATTCATCAAAGCAGTATTAATTTCACAAGATTCAACATCGGTAAGAGGAGCAACCGGAGTGCTAATAAAATCATTGTTGTTGGTATTGGTGAAGTCACACAATTTAGTATTATCTTGAGCCATCGTGACAAGCAAGCAAACTAACACACAAGCAAACAAAAAGCAAGCGGGTAAAAAGAGGCAAATAAAGAAAGAGAAGGAGGATAAAGAGAGAGAGCAAATAAAACGGCAAGGGTGAAGTGGGGGAGAGGACAACGAGAGGCAAATGGCAAATAATGTAATGCGCGAGATATGGGTATGTGATTGGTACTTGGTCTGTTGACTTTTGCGTAGACCTCCCCGGCAACGGCGCCAGAAATCCTTCTTGCTACCTCGAGCACTGTGTTGGTTTTCCCCGAAGAGGAAGGGATGATGCAGCAAAGTAGCGTAAGTATTTCCCTCAGTTTTTGAGAACCAAGGTATCAATCCAGTAGGAGGCTACGCGTGAGTCCCTCGTACCTGCACAAAAAAATAAATCCTCACAACCAACGCAAATAGGGGTTGTCAATCCCTATAAGGCCACTTACGAGAGTGAGATCTGATAGATATGATAAAGATAATATTTTTGGTATTTTTATGATAAAGATGCAAAGTAAAATAAAGGCAAAGTAAATAGCAAAGGAAATAACTAAGTAGTAGGAGATTAATATGATAAAGATAGACCCGGGGGCCTTAGGTTTCACTAGTGGCTTCTCTCAAGAGCATAAGTATTCTACAGTGGGTGAACCAATTACTGTTGAGCAATTGACAGAATTGAGCATAGTTATGAGAATATCTAGGTATGATCATGTATATAGGCATCACGTCTGAGACAAGTAAACCGACTCCTGCCTGCATCTACTACTATTACTCCACTCATCGACCGCTATCCAGCATGCATCTAGAGTATTAAGTTAAAAACAGAGTAACGCCTTAAGCAAGATGACATGATGTAGAGGGATAGACTCATGCAATATGAATAAAACCCCATCTTGTTATCCTCGATGGTAACAATACAATACGTGCCTTGCTGCCCCTACTGTCACTGGGAAAGGACACCGCAAGATTAAACCCAAAGCTAAGCACTTCTCCCATTGCAAGAAAGATCAATCTAGTAGGCCAAACCAAACTGATAATTCGAAGAGACTTGCAAAGATAACCAGTCATACATAAAAGAATTCAGAGAAGATTCAAATATTATTCATAGATAGACTTGATCATAAACACACAATTCATCGATCTCAACAAACACAACGCAAAAAGAAGATTACATTGAATAGTTCTCCACAAGAGAGGGGAGAACATTGTATTGAGATCCAAAAAGAGAGAAGAAGCCATCTAGCTAATAACTATGGACCCGTAGGTCTGAGGTAAACTACTCACACTTCATCAGAGAGGCTATGGTGTTGATGTAGAAGCCCTCTGTGATTGATGCCCCCTCAGTCGGAGCTCCGGAACAGGCCCCAAGATGGGATCTCGTGGATACAGAAAGTTGCCGCGGTGGAATTAGGTTTTTGGCTCCATATCTGATCATTTGGGGGTACGTAGGTATATATAGTAGGAAGGAGTACATCGGTGGAGCAACAGGGGGCCCACGATGGTGGAGGGCGCGCCTGGGGGGGTAGGCGCGCCCCCCTACCTCGTGCCCCCCTGTTTCTTTTCTTGACGTAGGGTCCAAGTCTCCCAGATCATAATCTTCCTAAAAATCACGTTCCCGAAGGTTTCATTCCGTTTGGACTCCGTTTGATATTCCTTTTCTTCGAAACCCTAAAACAGGCAAAAAACAACAATTTTGGGCTGGGCCTCCAATTAATAGGTTAGTCCCAAAAATAATATAAAAGTGGATAATAAAGCCCAATAATGTCCAAAATAGTAGATAATATAGCATGGAGCAATCAAAAATTATAGATACGTTGGAGACGTATCAAGCATCCCCAAGCTTAATTCCTGCTCGTCCTCGAGTAGGTAAATGATAAAAACGGAATTTTTGATGCAGAGTGCTACTTGGCATAATTTTAATGTAATTCTTCTTAATTGTGGTATGAATATTCAGATCTGAAAGATTAAAGACAAATGTTTAATATTGACATAAAAATAATACTACTTCAAGCATACTAACAAAGCAATTATCTCTTCTCAAAATAACATGGCTAAAGAAAGTCATCCCTACAAAATCATATAGTCTGGCTATGCTCTATCTTCACCACACAAAATATTTAAATCATGCACAACCCCAATGACAAGCCAAGCAATTGTGTCATACTTTTGAAATTCTCAAAACTTTTTCAATCTTCACGCAATACATGAGCGTGAGCCATGGACATAGCACTATAGGTGGAATAGAGTGGTGGTTGTGGAGAAGACCAAAAGGGAGAATATAGTCTCACATCAACTAGGCGTATCAACGGGCTATGGAGATGCCCATCAATAGATATCAATGTGAGTGAGTAGGGATTGCCATGCAACGGATGCACTAGAGCTATAAGTATATGAAAGCTCAAAAAGAAACTAAGTGGGTGTGCATCCAACTTGCTTGCTCATGAAGACCTAGGGCATTTTGAGGAAGCCCATCATTGGAATATACAAGCCAAGTTCTATAAAGAAAGATTCCCACTAGTATATGAAAGTGATAACATGAGAGACTATCTACTATGAATATCATGGTGCTACTTTGAAGCACAAGTGTGGTAAAAAGATAGTAACATTGTCCCTTCTCTCTTTTTCTCTCATTTTTTTATTTGGGCCTTTTAATTTTTTATTTTTTTGGCCTCTTTTCTTTCTCTTTTTTATTTTTTATTTTTTATTATTTTTCGTCCGGAGTCTCATCCCGACTTGTGGGGGAATCATATTCTCCATCATCCTTTCCTCACTGGGACAATGCTCTAATAATGATGATCATCACACTTTTATTTTTCTAGCAACTCAAGAATTACAACTCGATACTTAAAAAAAATATGACTCTATATGAATGCCTCCGGCGGTGTACCAGGATATGCAATGACTCATGAGTGACATGTATGAAAGAATTATGAACGGTGGCTTTGCCACAAATACGATGTCAACTACATGACCATGCTAAGCAATATGACAATGATGGAGTTTGTCATAATAAACAGAACGCTGGAAAGTTGCATGGCAATATATCTCGGAATGGCTATAGAAATGCCATAATAGGTAGGTATGGTGACTGTTTTGAGGAAGGTATATGGTTGGTGTATGATACCGGCGAAAGGTGCGCGGTATTAGAGAGGCTAGCAAAGGTGGAAGGGTGAGAGTGCGTATAATCCATGGACTCAACATTAGTCATAAAGAACTCATATACTTATTGCAAAAATCTACAAGTTATCAAAGCAAAGTATTACACACATGCTCCTAGTGGGATAGATTGGTAGGAAAAGACCATCGCTCGTCCCCGACCGCCACTCATAAGGAAGACAATCAAAAAATAAATCATGCTCCGACTTCATCACATAACGGTTCACCATACGTGCATGCTACGGGAATCACAAACTTTAACACAAGTATTTCTCAAATTCACAACTACTCAACTAGCATGACTTTAATATCACCATCTCCATATCTCAAAACAACTATCAAGTATCAAACTTATCATAGTATTCAACACACTCATAAGAAAGTTGTATTATTAATCTTGTGTACCAAGCATATTAGGATTTTAAGCAAATTTCCATGCTATTAAGACTCTCAAAATAATCTAAGTGAAGCATGAGAGATCAATAGTTTCTATAAAACAAGTCCACCACCATGCTCTAAAAGATATAAGTGAAGCACTAGAGCAAAATTATATAACTCAAAAGATATAAGCGAAGCACATAGAGTATTCTAACAAATTCCAAATCATGTATGGCTCTCTCAAAAGGTGTGTACATCAAGGATGATTGTGTTAAACTAACAAGAAAAGACTCAAATAATACAAGACGCTCCAAGCAAAACACATATCATGTGGCGAATAAAAATATAGCTCCAAGTAAAGTTACCGATAGAAGTGGACGAAAGAGGGGATGCCTTCCGGGCATCCCCAAGCTTTGGCTTTTAGGTGTCCTTAGATTATCTTGGGGGTGCCATGGGAATCCCCAATCTTAGGCTCTTGCCACTCCTTGTTCCATAATCCATCAAATCTTTACCCAAAACTTGAAAACTTCACAACACAAAACTTAAAGTAGAAAATCTCGTGAGCTCCGTTAGCGAAAGAAAATAAAAGACCACTTCAAGGTACTGTAATGAACTCATTATTTATTTATATTGGTGTTATACCTACTGTATTCCAACTTATCTATGGTTTACTAGCCATAGATTCATCAAAATAAGCAAACAACACACACAAAACAGAATCTGTCAAAAACAGAACAGTCTGTAGTAATCTGTAGCTAGAGCAAGATCTGGAACCCCAAAAATTCTAAAATAAATTTCTGGACGTGAGGAATTTATCTGTTAATCATCTTCAAAAATAATTAACTAAATATCACTTTCCAAAAAAATGGCAGTAGTTCTCGTGCGCGCTAAAGTTTCTGTTTTTATAGCAAGTTCAACAAGACTTTCCCCAAGTCTTCCCAACGGTTCTACTTGGCACAAAAACTAATTAAACACAAAAAACACAACCAAAACAAAGGCTAGATAAATTATTTATTACTAAAGAGGAGAAAAAAAGCAAGAAATAAAAATAAAATTAGGTTGCCTCCCAACAAGCGCTATCGTTTAATGCCCCTAGCTAGGCATAACAAGCAAGAATAGATCTAGGTATTGCCATCTTTGGTAGGAAATCCATAAGTGGATATCATAATAGATTCATAAGGTAATTTAATTTTCTTTCTAGGAAAGTGTTCCATGCCTTTCCTTAATGGAAATTGGAATCTAATATTTCCTTCCTTCATATCAATAATTGCACCAATCGTTCAAAGGAAAGGTCTACCAAGAATAATAGGACATGAAGGATTGCAATCTATGTCAAGAACAATAAAATCTACAGGCACATAATTCCTATTTGCAACAATAAGAACATCATTAATTCTTCCCATAGGTTTTTTAATAGTGGAATCCGCAAGGTGCAAGTTTAGAGAGCAATCATCAAAATCACGGAAACCTAACAAATCACACAAAGTCTTTGGAATCGTGGAAACACTAGCACCCAAATCACATAAAGCATAGCATTCATGATCTTTAATTTTAATAGTTGGTTCCCACTCATCATAAAGTTTTCTAGGGATAGAAACTTCCAATTCAAGTTTTTATTCATAAGATTGCATCAAGGCATCAACGATATGTTTAGTAAACGCTTTATTTTGACTATAAGCGTGAGGAGAATTTAGCACGGATTGCAACAAGGAAATACAATCAATAAAAGAGTAGTTTTCATAGTTAAATTCCTTGAAATCCATAATAGTGGGTTTAGGAACATCTAGGGTTTTAATTTCTTCAATCTCACTTTTATCAAATTTAGCATCAAGATCAACAAATTCCGAATTCTTAGAACGCCTTTTAGGTAAAGCTGGATCATATTCAGTCCCATCATTATCAAGATTCATATTGCAAAACAAAGATTTAATAGGGGACACATCAATAACTTTTAGATCTTCATCTTTATTTTCATAGGAACTAGAAGAACACGCTCTTATAAAGGCATCTTTCTTAGCACGCATCCTAGCGGTTCTTTATTTGCACTCTTCAATGGAAATTCTCATGGCTTTGAGAGACTCATTGATATCATGCCTAGGTGGAATAGATCTAAGTTTCAAAGAATCAACATCAAGAGCAATTCTATCAACGTTCCTAGCCAAATCATCAATCTTAAGCAATTTTTCTTCAATCATAGCATTAAAATTCTTTTGCGAAGTAATAAATTCTTTAATATTAGATTCAAAATCAGAGGGCATCTTATTATAATTTCCATAAGAATTGTTGTAGGAATTACCATAATTATTAGAGGGATTACTAGGATAAGGCCTATGATTAAAATTCCCTTTATACGCGTTGTTACCGAAATTGTTCCTACCAACAAAATTAACATCCATAGATTCATTATTATTCTCAATCAAAGTAGACAAGGGCATATCATTAGGATCAGAAGAAACACTCTTATTAGCAAACAATTTCATAAGTTCATCCATCTTTCCACTCAAAACATTAATTTCTTCTATCGCATGCACCTTTTTATTAGTAGATCTTACAGTATGCCATTGAGAATAATTAACCATAATATTATCTAGGATTTTAGTAGCTTCTCCTAAAGTGATTTCCATAAAAGTGCCTCCCGCGGCCGAATCTAAAAGATTTCTAGAAGCAAAATTCAATCCGGCATAAAAAATCTGAACAATCATCCACAAATTTAAACCATGAGTAGGGCAATTACGTATCATTAATTTCATTCTCTCCCAAGCTTGTGCAACATGTTCATGATCAAGTTGCTTAAAATTCATAATATCGTTTCTAAGAGAGATGATCTTAGCGGGAGGAAAATACTTAGAGATAAAAGCATATTTGCACTTATTCCATGAATCAATACTATTTTTAGGCAAAGACGAAAATCAAGCTTTAGCACGATCTCTAAGCGAAAAAGGAAATAGCTTCAATTTAACAATATCATTATCCACATCTTTCTTCTTTTGCACGTCACACAAATCAACGAAGCTATTTAGATGGGTAGCGGCATCTTCACTACGAAGGCCGGAAAACGGATCTTTGATGACAAGATTCAGCAAAGAAGTATTAATTTCACAAGATTCAACATCGGTAAGAGGAGCAATTGGAGTGCTAATAAAATCATTGTTGTTGGTATTGGTGAAGTCACAAAATTTAGTATTATCTTGAGCCATCGTGACAAACTAACACACAAGCAAACAAAAAGCAAGCGGGCAAAAAGAGGCAAAGAGAGAAAGAGAGGGAGGAGAGAGAGAGGGCAAATAAAACGGCAAGGGTGAAGTGGGGGAGAGGAAAATGAGAGGCGAATGGCAAATAATGTAATGCGGGAGATAAGGGTATGTGATGGGTACTTGGTATGTTGACTTTTGCATAGACCTCCCCGGCAACGGCGCCAGAAATCCTTCTTGCTACCTCTTGAGCACTGCGTTGGTTTTCCCCGAAGAGGAAGGGATGATGCAGCAAAGTAGCATAAGTATTTCCCTCAGTTTTTGACAACCAAGGTATCAATCGAGTAGGAGGCTACGCACGAGTCCCTCGTAACTGCACAAAACAAATAAATCCCCGCAACCAACGCAAATAGGGGTTGTCAATCCCTATAAGGCCACTTATGAGAGTGAGATCTGATAGATATGATAAAGATAATATTTTTGGTATTTTTATGATAAAGATGCACAGTAAAATAAAGGAAAAGGAAATAGCAAAGGAAATAACTAAGTAGTAGGAGATTAATATGATAAAGATAGACCCGGGGGCCATAGGTTTCACTAGTGGCTTCTCTCGAGAGCATAAGTATTCTATGGTGGGTGAACCAATTACTGTTGAGCAATTGACAGAATTGAGCATAGTTATGAGAATATCTAGGTATGATCATGTATATAGGCATCACGTCTGAGACAAGTAAACCGACTCCTGCCTGCATCTACTACTATTACTCCACTCATCGACCGCTATCCAGCATGCATCTAGAGTATTAAGTTAAAAACAGAGTAACGCCTTAAGCAAGATGACATGATGTAGAGGGATAGACTCATGCAATATGAAGAAAACCCCATCTTGTTATCCTCGATGGTAACAATACAATACGTGCCTTGCTGCCCCTACTGTCACTGGGAAAGGACACCGCAAGATTAAACCCAAAGCTAAGCACTTCTCCCATTGCAAGAAAGATCAATCTAGTAGGCCAAACCAAACTGATAATTCGAAGAGACTTGCAAACATAACCAGTCATACATAAAAGAATTCAGAGAAGATTCAAATATTATTCATAGATAGACTTGATCATAAACACACAATTCATCGATCTCAACAAACACAACGCAAAAAGAAGATTACATTGAATAGTTCTCCACAAGAGAGGGGAGAACATTGTATTGAGATCCAAAAAGAGAGAAGAAGCCATCTAGCTAATAACTATGGACCCGTAGGTCTGAGGTAAACTACTCACACTTCATCAGAGAGGCTATGGTGTTGATGTAGAAGCCCTCTGTGATTGATGCCCCCTCAGTCGGAGCTCCGGAACAGGCCCCAAGATGGGATCTCGTGGATACAGAAAGTTGCCGCGGTGGAATTAGGTTTTTGGCTCCGTATCTGATCATTTGGGGGTACGTAGGTATATATAGTAGGAAGGAGTACATCGGTGGAGCAACAGGGGGCCCACGATGGTGGAGGGCGCGCCTGGGGGGGTAGGCGCGCCCCCCTACCTCGTGGCCCCCTGTTTCTTTTCTTGACATAGGGTCCAAGTCTCCCAGATCATAATCTTCCTAAAAATCACGTTCCCGAAGGTTTCATTCCGTTTGGACTCCGTTTGATATTCCTTTTCTTCGAAACCCTAAAACAGGCAAAAAAACAACAATTCTGGGCTGGGCCTCCAATTAATAGGTTAGTCCCAAAAATAATATAAAAGTGGATAATAAAGCCCAATAATGTCCAAAATAGTAGATAATATAGCATGGAGCAATCAAAAATTATAGATACATTGGAGACGTATCAAGCATCCCCAAGCTTAATTCCTGCTCGTCCTCGAGTAGGTAAATGATAAAAACGGAATTTTTGATGCAGAGTGCTACTTGGCATAATTTTAATGTAATTCTTCTTAATTGTGGTATGAATATTCAGATCTGAAAGATTCAAGACAAATGTTTAATATTGACATAAAAATAATACTACTTCAAGCATACTAACAAAGCAATTATCTCTTCTCAAAATAACATGGCTAAAGAAAGTTATCCCTACAAAATCATATAGTCTGGCTATGCTCTATCTTCACCACACAAAATATTTAAATCATGCACAACCCCAATGACAAGCCAAGCAATTGTTTCATACTTTTGAAATTCTCAAAACTTTTTCAATCTTCACGCAATACATGAGCGTGAGCCATGGACATAGCACTATAGGTGGAATAGAGTGGTGGTTGTGGAGAAGACCAAAAGGGAGAATATAGTCTCACATCAACTAGGCGTATCAACGGGCTATGGAGATGCCCATCAATAGATATCAATGTGAGTGAGTAGGGATTGCCATGCAACGGATGCACTAGAGCTATAAGTATATGAAAGCTCAAAAAGAAACTAAGTGGGTGTGCATCCAACTTGCTTGCTCATGAAGACCTAGGGCATTTTGAGGAGGCCCATCATTGGAATATACAAGCCAAGTTCTATAAAGAAAGATTCCCACTAGTATATGAAAGTGATAACATGAGAGACTATCTACTATGAATATCATGGTGCTACTTTGAAGCACAAGTGTGGTAAAAAGATAGTAACATTGTCCCTTCTCTCTTTTTCTCTCATTTTTTTATTTGGGCCTTTTATTTTTTTTATTTTTTTGGCCTCTTTTCTTTCTCTTTTTTATTTTTTATTTTTTTATTATTTTTCGTCCGGAGTCTCATCCCGACTTGTGGGGGAATCATATTCTCCATCATCCTTTCCTCACTGGGACAATGCTCTAATAATGATGATCATCACACTTTTATTTTTCTAGCAACTCAAGAATTACAACTCGATACTTAAAAAAAAATATGACTCTATATGAATGCCTCCGGCGGTGTACCAGGATATCCAATGACTCATGAGTGACATGTATGAAAGAATTATGAACGGTGGCTTTGCCACAAATACGATGTCAACTACATGACCATGCTAAGCAATATGACAATGATGGAGTTTGTCATAATAAACAGAACGCTGGAAAGTTGCATGGCAATATATCTCGGAATGGCTATAGAAATGCCATAATAGGTAGGTATGGTGACTGTTTTGAGGAAGGTATATGGTTGGTGTATGATACCGGCGAAAGGTGCGCGGTATTAGAGAGGCTAGCAAAGGTGGAAGGGTGAGAGTGCGTATAATCCATGGACTCAACATTAGTCATAAAGAACTCATATACTTATTGCAAAAATCTACAAGTTATCAAAGCAAAGTATTACGCACATGCTCCTAGGGGGATAGATTGGTAGGAAAAGACCATCGCTCGTCCCCGACCGCCACTCATAAGGAAGACAATCAAAAAATAAATCATGCTCCGACTTCATCACATAACGGTTCACCATACGTGCATGCTACGGGAATCACAAACTTTAACACAAGTATTTCTCAAATTCACAACTACTCAACTAGCATGACTTTAATATCACCATCTCCATATCTCAAAACAACTATCAAGTATCAAACTTATCATAGTATTCAACACACTCATAAGAAAGTTGTATTATTAATCTTGTGTACCAAGCATATTAGGATTTTAAGCAAATTTCCATGCTATTAAGACTCTCAAAATAATCTAAGTGAAGCATGAGAGATCAATAGTTTCTATAAAACAAGTCCACCACCATGCTCTAAAAGATATAAGTGAAGCACTAGAGCAAAATTATATAACTCAAAAGATATAAGCGAAGCACATAGAGTATTCTAACAAATTCCAAATCATGTATGGCTCTCTCAAAAGGTGTGTACATCAAGGATGATTGTGTTAAACTAACAAGAAAAGACTCAAATAATACAAGACGCTCCAAGCAAAACACATATCATGTGGCGAATAAAAATATAGCTCCAAGTAAAGTTACCGATAGAAGTGGACGAAAGAGGGGATGCCTTCCGGGCATCCCCAAGCTTTGGCTTTTAGGTGTCCTTAGATTATCTTGGGGGTGCCATGGGAATCCCCAATCTTAGGCTCTTGCCACTCCTTGTTCCATAATCCATCAAATCTTTACCCAAAACTTGAAAACTTCACAACACAAAACTTAAAGTAGAAAATCTCGTGAGCTCCGTTAGCGAAAGAAAATAAAAGACCACTTCAAGGTACTGTAATGAACTCATTATTTATTTATATTGGTGTTATACCTACTGTATTCCAACTTATCTATGGTTTACTAGCCATAGATTCATCAAAATAAGCAAACAACACACAAAAAACAGAATCTGTCAAAAACAGAACAGTCTGTAGTAATCTGTAGCTAGAGCAAGATCTGGAACCCCAAAAATTCTAAAATAAATTTCTGGACGTGAGGAATTTATCTATTAATCATCTTCAAAAATAATTAACTAAATAGCACTTTCCAAAAAAATGGCAGTAGTTCTCGTGCGCGCTAAAGTTTCTGTTTTTATAGCAAGTTCAACAAGACTTTCCCCAAGTCTTCCCAACGGTTCTACTTGGCACAAACACTAATTAAACACAAAAAACACAACCAAAACAAAGGCTAGATAAATTATTTATTACTAAAGAGGAGAAAAAAGCAAGAAATAAAAATAAAATTAGGTTGCCTCCCAACAAGCGCTATCGTTTAATGCCCCTAGCTAGGCATAACAAGCAAGAATAGATCTAGGTATTGCCATCTTTGGTAGGAAATCCATAAGTGGATATCATAATAGATTCATAAGGTAATTTAATTTTCTTTCTAGGAAAGTGTTCCATGCCTTTCCTTAATGGAAATTGGAATCTAATATTTCCTTCCTTCATATCAATAATTGCACCAATCGTTCAAAGGAAAGGTCTACCAAGAATAATAGGACATGAAGGATTGCAATCTATGTCAAGAACAATAAAATCTACAGGCACATAATTCCTATTTGCAACAATAAGAACATCATTAATTCTTCCCATAGGTTTTTTAATAGTGGAATCCGCAAGGTGCAAGTTTAGAGAGCAATCATCAAAATCACGGAAACCTAACAAATCACACAAAGTCTTTGGAATCGTGGAAACACTAGCACCCAAATCACATAAAGCATAGCATTCATGATCTTTAATTTTAATAGTTGGTTCCCACTCATCATAAAGTTTTCTAGGGATAGAAACTTCCAATTCAAGTTTTTATTCATAAGATTGCATCAAGGCATCAACGATATGTTTAGTAAACACTTTATTTTGACTATAAGCGTGAGGAGAATTTAGCACGGATTGCAACAAGGAAATACAATCAATAAAAGAGTAGTTTTCATAGTTAAATTCCTTGAAATCCATAATAGTGGGTTTAGGAACATCTAGGGTTTTAATTTCTTCAATCTCACTTTTATCAAATTTAGCATCAAGATCAACAAATTCCGAATTTAGCAAATAGGGGTTGTCAATCCCTATAAGGCCACTTATGAGAGTGAGATCTGATAGATATGATAAAGATAATATTTTTGGTAGTTTTATGATAAAGATGCACAGTAAAATAAAGGAAAAGGAAATAGCAAAGGAAATAACTAAGTAGTAGGAGATTAATATGATAAAGATAGACCCGGGGGCCATAGGTTTCACTAGTGGCTTCTCTCGAGAGCATAAGTATTCTATGGTGGGTGAACCAATTACTGTTGAGCAATTGACAGAATTGAGCATAGTTATGAGAATATCTAGGTATGATCATGTATATAGGCATCACGTCTGAGACAAGTAAACCGACTCCTGCCTGCATCTACTACTATTACTCCACTCATCGACCGCTATCCAGCATGCATCTAGAGTATTAAGGTAAAAACAGAGTAACGCCTTAAGCAAGATGACATGATGTAGAGGGATAGACTCATACAATATGAAGAAAACCCCATCTTGTTATCCTCGATGGTAACAATACAATACGTGCCTTGCTGCCCCTACTGTCACTGGGAAAGGACACCGCAAGATTAAACCCAAAGCTAAGCACTTCTCCCATTGCAAGAAAGATCAATCTAGTAGGCCAAACCAAACTGATAATTCGAAGAGACTTGCAAAGATAACCAATCATACATAAAAGAATTCAGAGAAGATTCAAATATTATTCATAGATAGACTTGATCATAAACACACAATTCATCGATCTCAACAAACACACCGCAAAAAGAAGATTACATCGAATAGTTCTCCACAAGAGAGGGGGAGAACATTGTATTGAGATCCAAAAAGAGAGAAGAAGCCATCTAGCTAATAACTATGCACCCGTAGGTCTGAGGTAAACTACTCACACTTCATCAAAGAGGCTATGGTGTTGATGTAGAAGCCCTCCGTGATCGATGCCCCCTCCGGCGGAGCTCCGGAACAGGCCCCAAGATGGGATCTCGTGGATACAGAAAGTTGCGGCGGTGGAATTAGGTTTTTGGCTTCGTATCTGAACGTTTGGGGGTACGTAGGTATATATAGGAGGAAGGAGTACGTCGGTGGAGCAATAGGGGGCCCACGAGGGTGGAGGGCGTGCCTGGGGGGGGGTAGGCGCGCCCCTACCTCGTGGCCTCCTATTTCTTTTCTTGATGTAGGGTCCAAGTCTCCCGGATCATAATCTTCCTAAAAATCACGTTCCTGAAGGTTTCATTCCGTTTGGACTCCGTTTGATATTCCTTTTCTTCGAAACCCTAAAACAAGCAAAAAAACAGCAATTCTGGGCTGGGCCTCCGGTTAATAGGTTAGTCCCAAAAATAATATAAAAGTGGATAATAAAGCCTAATAATGTTCAAAACAGTAGATAATATAGCATGGAGCAATCAAAAATTATAGATACGTTGGAGACGTATCAGTACCTCGTACCTTCAGACATCCAGACAGTCCTTCCGTCTGGGTAGAAATGAGTTGTGGAGTAGAACTGCATAATAAGCTCATCATTCCACTTTGTGAGCTTCTGAGCCACAAACTCATCGACTCCACATGCCTTGAAGCTGTCATATATACCAGGGAAGTTATCTTCATTTTCCTCAATGGGTTTCCAATCAACCCTTCTCATGTCACACACTATGGGCTTCTTATCAAGTAAAATGGTCTCACAGAAGTCCTGCTGTTCCTATGTATGGAACATGTAGTCCACAGCAGTCCTTCTCCTGGTGGCATATGGATCGGACTCTCTCCATGGCCTTAATCTTGAATCCTTCCTGATTTTCATGTTCTCTGAAACTGGGTGAGCATCATTGTGATCTGGAATTTTGGGCTTCAACTTCCTCAAAATGACAGAATCATCTTCTTCTTCAGCAGCTTGAGGCACTGGGGCCTTGTTCTTCTCCTCAGCAGGGATGTTCCTGATGGTCCTCTTGGGTTTTGGCTTTGGAGCTGGAGCAGCAGTCTTAGGAGCAGTGAGGGAGTCCTGTATTAGGGGGTCTCCAGACAGCCGGACTATATCCTTTGGCCGGACTGTTGGACTATGAAGATACAAGATTGAAGACTTCGTCTCTTGTCCGGATGGGACTCTACTTGGCGTGGAAGGCAAGCTAGGCAATAAGGATATGGATATCTCCTCCTTTGTAACCGACCTTGTGTAACCCTAACCTTCTCCGGTGTCTATATAAACCGCAGGGTTTTAGTCCGTAGGACAACAATCACAACATACAATCATACCATAGGCTAGCTTCTAGGGTTTAGCCTCTCTGATCTCGTGGTAGATCTACTCTTGTACTACCCATATCATCAATATCAATCAAGCATGACGTAGGTTTTTACCTCCATCAGGAGGGCCCGAACCTGGGTAAAACATTGTGTCCCCTACCTCATGTTACCATCCGGCCTAGACACACAGTTCGGGACCCCTACCCGAGATCCGCTGGTTTTGACACCGACATTGGTGCTTTCATTGAGAGTTCCTATGTGTCGTCGCCGTTAGGCTTGATGGCTCCTACTATCATCGATAGCGATGCGGTCCAGGGTGAGACTTTTCTCCCTGGACAGATCTTCGTATTCGGCGGCTTTGCACTGCGGGCTAATTCGCTTGTCCATCTGGAGCAGATTGAAAGCTACGCCCCTAGCCGTCAGGTCAGATTTGGAAGTTTCAACTACACGACCGACATTCGCGGAGACTTGATCCTCGACGGATTCGAGCCGCAGCCGGACGCGCCGCACTGTCATGATGGGTATGACCTAGCTCTGCCGCCGAGCAGTACCCCAGAGGCCACGCCCTCATCAGCTCCAACCCTTAGCTCGGAGCCAACTACGCCAATCGAGAACGGGTGCTTAGACACCGCCTCAGGGGCTGCAGTCTCAACGGCTATCGAGCCGAACACCAGCCTAACCCTCTGCACAGCCTGTGACTCCAAGGTGTCGGACTCTTTTTCGGACTCCGAACCGTCCGCGCTCCTGCCAATCGAATCCAATTGGGCGCCGATCATGGAATTCACCGCCGTGGATATCTTTCAGCAGTCGCCCTTCGGCGACATTCTGAATTCACTAAGGTCTCTCTCTTTGTCAGGAGAGCCCTGGCCGGACTATGGCCAACAGGATTGGGATGCGGACGACGATGAAATTCGACGCCCACCGACCACCCACTTTGTAGCCAGTGTCGATGATTTAACCGACATGCTCGACTTCGACTCCGAAGACATCGACGGTATGCACGACGATGTAGGAGACGAACATGAACCAGCGCCAATAGGACACTAGAAAGCCACCTCGTCATATGACATATACATGGTGGATACACCCAACGAAGGCAATGGCGACGAGATAGCGGAGGATGACCCCTCCAAGAAGCAATCCAAGCGCCGACGTCAGCGGTGCCGCTCTAAGTCCCGCCAAAGCAAAAGTGGTGATACCGGCACAGGAGATAATAACACTCCGGATAGTGCCGAAGACAACAACAATCCCCTCCAGGAAGATTTGGAGCAGGAGGATGAAGGAGCCAGCTCTCCTGAGAGAGCGGCGGACAGAGAGGAGGGGGATGATAATTACATGCCCCTCCTCCGAAGACGAGGCAAGCCTCGGCGACGGTGAATTCACCGTACCAGAAGATCCCGTCGAACAAGAGCGCTTCAAGCGCCGGCTTATGGCCACGGCAAATAGCCTGAAGAAAAAGCAGCAACAGCTTCAAGCTGATCAAGATCTGCTAGCTGACAGATGGACTGAAGTCCTCACGGCGGAGGAATATAAACTCAAGCACCCCTCCAAGAATTATCCAAAGTGCAGGTTACTACCCCGACAGGAGGAAGAAGCATATGATACGACTGATCGGCCACCTCGTGGCCGCGATAGAGAGGCATCCCAGCCAAAAACTCAGCCTCCACCCCGACGCCAATGAAATAAAAAGGCATGGGGAGATACGCCAGACCTGCGAGACATATTGAAGGACAAAGCAAAGCATGCAAGATCGATCTACGGATCACGACGGCGCACCACTCTGCGAGACGATAAACGTCACGCCGGATACAGTAAAAGCAAATCCGGCCGGGCCGAACACAGCGGGCAAGACCCATTCGAGCTGCGTTGCAATATAGCCCAATACAGAGGCGCCGCACACCCCTTATGCTTCAAAGACGAAGTAATGGAATATCAATTCCCAGAAGGTTTCAAACCTGTAAATATTGAATCATACGACGGCACAATAGATCCCGCGGTATGGATTGAGGATTTCCTCCTCCACATCCACATGGCCCGCGGTGACGACTTACACGCCATCAAATACCTCCCACTAAAGCTCAAAGGACCAGCGCGGCATTGGCTTAATAGCTTGCCAGCGGACTCCATTAGCTGTTGGGAAGGTCTGGAAGCCGCATTCCTCGAAAACTTTCAGGGCACTTACGTGCGACCACCGGACGCTGATGACTTGAGCCACATAATTCAACAGCCAGAAGAGTCGGTCAGGCAATTCTGGACTCGGTTCCTTACAAAGAAAAATCAAATCGTCGACTGTCCGGATGTGGAGGCCTTAGCGGCTTTCAAACACAACATCCGAGACGAGTGGCTAGCCTGGCACCTTGGTCACGAAAATCCAAAATCTATGGCAGCTCTCACGACGCTCATGGCCCGCTTTTATGCGGGAGAAGACAGCTGGCTGGCTCGTGGTAATAACATATCAAAGAACCATGGTACCTCAGATACCATGGATGGCAATAGTAGGTCACGTTGCAACAAACATAAGCACCGCATTAACAACGAAAATACTGAGCATACGGCAATCAATGCCGGATTCAAAGGCTCTAAACCCGGTCAGCGGAAAAAGCCATTCAAACAAAGTACGCCGGGCCCGTCCAGCTTGGACCGTATACTCGATCGCTCATGTCAAATACACGGCGCCCCAGACAAGCCAGCCAATCACACAAACAGGGATTGTTGGGTGTTCAAGCAGGCCGGCAAGTTAGTTGCCGAAAACAAGGATAAGGGGCCGCATAGCGATGACGAGGAGGAGCACCGGCATCCGCACACCGGAGGGCAGAAGAGGTTTCCCCCGCAAGTGCGGACGGTGAACATGATATACGCAACCCACATCCCCAAGAGGGAGCGGAAGCATGCGCCCAGGGACGTATATGCGTTGGAGCCAGTCGCCCCAAAATTCAACCCTTGGTCCTCCTGTCCGATCACCTTCGATCGCAGGGACCATCCCACTAGTATCCGTCATGGCGGATTTGCCGCACTGGTCCTAGACCCAATCATTAACGGATTCCACCTCTCTCGAGTCCTTATGGATGGCGGCAGCAGCCTGAACCTTCTTTATCAAGACACAGTGCGCAAAATGGGTATAGACCCCTCAAGGATCAAACCCACAAAAATGACCTTTAAAGGCGTCATTCCAGGTGTGGAGGCCCATTGCACAGGCTCAGTTACACTGGAAGTGGTCTTCGGATCCCCGGATAATTTCCAAAGCGAAGAGTTAATCTTCGATATAGTCCCGTTTCGCAGTGGTTATCACGCGCTGCTCGGGCGAACCGCATTCGCTAGATTCAATGCGGTACCGCATTATGCATACCTCAAGCTCAAGATGCCAGGACCTCGCAGAGTTATTACAGTCAATGGAAACACAAAGCGCTCTCTCCGAATAAAGGAGCACACCGCGGCCCTCGCAGCAGAAGTGCAAAGCAGCCTCTCAAGGCAATCAACCAGTCCGGCGCTTCAAAGCCCGGACACCTTCAAGCGCGCTCGGGGCAATCGGCAAATAGACCGCCTGGCGCGATCTGAGCTCGTGTAGAAATACGGCGGCCACCCCAATCCCAGTCCAACGGCGAAACTCGTGCCGCGCGTACATAATAACGCATTAAAAATACCATGGGCACAGGTGGGGAGGGGGTACAACTGCGGCACGCCCCAAGATGCGGCTTAAACCGCACTAGCGGCTTATCGTTTGGTTATTTTTCTTTTTTCCAGGAAGTTAATCTCTGGAAACACTGTCCGGCAGCACTATTGCCGAACACATGATGCAGCAACCAAGGAGGCAGACCGCTACGTCATACCACGAAATTCCCAGGTTGATTACTGTAACGAGTGAAATATTCGATTCAATAGCATTCCTCAGCTCGCCCTTGGAAGGGACATAGTCCTACTCTTTGCTTATCGCACAATCTGTATCAGTCTGCTTTAACGCAATTTTTTAATAAACAATGCATGACATTACGACTATTATTGTATTCTTGTTATTTATATATATATATATCCATGTGTTCATTAAAGACGCCTTGCAACCGTACACCTTGGTACGGCTAATACACCAGGGGCTTTCATACCTCACAATACG
This sequence comes from Triticum monococcum, assembly GCA_034509565.1. Classification (NCBI taxonomy): domain Eukaryota; kingdom Viridiplantae; phylum Streptophyta; class Magnoliopsida; order Poales; family Poaceae; genus Triticum; species Triticum monococcum. The sequence goes on along the minus strand of CM067843.1, from coordinate 741,784,431 downwards.
GTGTGAAAAGTCCGAACACTTTTACGAGTGCGGCACCCCTAACTTATAGCATTATATGCATCAGCTCTGAATCATGTCTTTGGTCAAATGTTGGGTTTGCCCGGCGCCGATGTTTTGGTACCTTACATTCCGCTCTATCGGCTAAGGTAGCGCTAGGAGAACTACTGCGATTGTGCCCCGGTTCTGCTGGGTTCAGCACCTCAGTAGAGAAAGCTAAAACTGACTGTCATGATAAGGCGAGAGACTGGTCGCTGTTCGGCGAGGTTTTTGAGTCCCTAAAGACTTATGCCGCTTAGAGCGAGGGGCCGGCCCTGTCCGGTTTAAAGGCGTGTATCGCGCCCCGAATTCGGCCTTCCGAATACCAGGGGCTTCGCCGAATTTTAAAATTATAGAATTCTATGGCTAAGTGAGAGTGATGAAGCATTATTAGTCCGGTTGCCTTGTTCGCTGTGCTGAGCACCTCCCTAGAAGGACCCAAACATGGGAATAAGAGTGCTCAGGTTTATCCCGAACACCCCAGCACTCACGGCATGGGGGAAGAAGCCGAGGACTAGCCATCTCTCAGATTGGATAAACAGCCAAACAGAAGGTAATATTTTAAATTCAAACAAGCGTTGCATAGCGCATATGAAACAAGTTTTCATAAATACAGGATAAAACGAGCAAGTCTCATTCAAATATTACATCTTTTGAACACTCATCCGCGATGAGACGGGCACCCGGCAGAACACCCTCGTAGTACATCTTGGGGTGGCGGTGCTCCTTGCCCTCCGGCGGCCCCTCCTTGATCAGCTTCACGGCGTCTAGCTTGACCCACTGCAATTTCACACGGGCGAAAGCCCGGCATGCATCTTCAATGCAGACAGATCGCTTGATGACCTCCAGCCGCGGGCAGGCATCCACAAGCCGCCTCACTAGGCCGAAGAAGCTGTTCAGAAGGGCGTCGCCAGGCCACAGCCGGACTATAAAGCTCTTCATGGCCCGATGGGCCGCCTTATGTAGCTCGACCATCTGCTTCAGCTGGTCGCTCATTGGCACCGGGTGTTCGGCCTCAGCATACTAAGACCAGAACAGCTTCTCCATTGAGCTTCCATCCTCGGCCTGGTAAAATTGTGCGGCATCGGACACACCGCGGGGCAAATCTGCGAATGCTCCTGGAGAGCTCCGGATTCGGGTAAGTAATCGGTAATTTACTTTTACATGCTTGCTTTGCATATAGAAAGCCTTACCCGCCGCTATCTTCTTCATTGTGTCGATCTTCTGGAGGGCCTTTTGGGCTTCGCCCTTGGCACTTCTTGCACTCTCGAGGGCCGCGGCAAGCTCAGACTTCCACATCTTTGAGTCAAGCTCCAATGCCTCGTGCTTCGCCACAAGAGCCTGGAGCTCTTCCTGCACCTTGCCCACCCGAGCCTCGAGCTTCTCTCGCTCGGTGAGCTCCTTGGCCGCTATATCCTCGGCCTTGGTTAGCGCTTGCTTCAGGGTCGCCACCTCGGTCGTGGCCCCTGGCAAATATACGTTGATCCTGTCATTTTGCAATCATGTCTTCTTTTATATATACATATCTGTAGACAGGGTATTACTTACCCTTGTTCTCCTCGAGCTGGCTCTTGGCAAGGCCGAGCTCTTTCCTGGACCCCTCGAGGTCCTACTTCAGTACGGCGACCTCCGCAGTCAGTGCGGCGGACACCAGCAGCGAAGCCTGCATATGCATATTGACATACTTATATTACTATCTATGCGGTAATATTTCTACTGCATTTTAAAACACTTACCTCAAAGCCTGTTAGCAGGCTGGCACAGGCTTCAGTCAATCCGCTCTTAGCGGACTGAACCTTTTGGATCACCGCACTCATGATAGTGCGGTGCTCCTCATCGATGGAAGCGCTGCGAAGCACTTCCAGTAGATTGTCCGGTGCCTCTAGATGGACAGAGGTCACCAGCACAGGCGTCTTGCCCCTCTTAGAAGGAGGCCGCCTGCCCGAGCCCGGAACCGCTGGAGGGTCCGGCGCGATGTTCGGCTGAGGGCCAAACTCGGAGATCTCAGGGGCCCCATCCCGTCGGCTCTCGGAGTCGGGAAGGTCGCCTTGGGACGCCTCCAGAACTGTCTCCCCTCGCCCCGGTGCCTCTTGAGACAGCACCTCGGCGTCGCCAGCAGGATGAGGGGAGGTGGCGGTCGGGACTGGATCACTATCCATGTCCGACGAGCCCAGGGAGCCATCCGACGATACCTCGATATTGGATCGTGGCGGCCTGCATAATTATGTTCGGCGTTAGGGAAAAACAGTGCGACAAAGGAATTCTATGAGTTACTCTACTATCCGAATACTTACGATCTCCCCGGGAGCTTGGCCCTGGGCAACCACTCGTCTTCGCCTTCGTCGGCGGCGGTGGAACTGTCCGGAAGGAGAGTCCTTCCCCTCTGGGACCCTTCGGCCTCCCTAGTTGGGGCGGCCTTCCTTTTCTTGTCTCCCCCGCCTGGAGGGGGAGCATCTTCTTCTTCCTGCTCGTCTTCGGGGGAAGAGTGTGCCGCAGAGTTATCGGACGATGAGTCCGATAACACATGGCGTCGGGAACTCTTTCGGGTTCCCTTGGCCTTCTTGGTCTTCTCCGGCACCTTGTAAGGAGCCGGAGCAAGCATCTCCATCAGGAGAGCGCCCGTAGTGTCTTTGGGCAAAGGGGCCGGACAGTTAATCTACCCCGACATCTCCACCCAGTCCTATCAAAGGCATGGAGATTAGACCCCGCGCATAATTAAGCTAGGGAAAATAAATTTCCTACGGGACGTATTAAACTCACCGAACGCGCTAGACGCTTTGCGCTTAGTCCGCGGTCCTCGGCGAGAGAAGGGGGGACCTCGGCACCCTTGAACAGCACCTTCCAGACGTCCTTGTGCATCGTATCGAAGAGCTCGCTCAGAGTCTGGTGCTGGGCCGGGTCGAACTCCCACAAGGTAAAATCCCGTTGTTGACATGGGAGGATCCGGCGGATGAGCATAACTTGGACTATTTTGACAAGCTTGAGCTTCTTGCTTGCCATACCCCGGATACATTTCTGGAGTCCATCCAGCTCCATCAATGAACCCCATGACAAGCCCGTCTCTTTCCAGGAACTGAGCCGTGTTGGGAATCCGGATCGAAACTCAGGGGCTGCCGCCCATTTGGCGTCGCGCGGCTCAGTGATGTAGAACCACGCCGATTGCCATCCCTTTATTGTCTCCATGAAGGAGCCTTCGAGCCATATGACATTGGGCATCCTGCCCACCATGGCTTCGCCGCATTCTGCTTGTTAGCCTCGTACTACCTTCGGCTTGATATTGAAGGTCTTTAACCACAGGCCAAAGTGGTGCCGGATGCGGAGGAAAGCCTCACACACGATGATGAACGCCGAAATGTTGAGGATGAAGTTCGGGGCCAGATCATGAAAGTCCAGCCCATAGTAGAACATGAGACCATGGACGAATGGATGGAGGGGAAACCATAGTCCGCGGAGGAAGTGGTGAAGGAAAACTACCCTCTCGTGAGGTTCCGGGGTTGGGACGATCTGCCCTGCAGCGGGCAGCCGATGCGCGATGTTCGCGGCTAAGTATCCGGCTCCGTGCAGCTTCTTGATGTCTCCCTCCATGACGGAGGAGACCATCCACCTTCCTCCCGCTCCGGACATGGATGGAGAAGGTCGAGGTGGGAAGAGCGGACTTGGGCACTAGAGTTCGAGTGTGCGAAAACGGATGAGCGAAGGAGGAAGAAGGCGTGGATAGAAAGGTGGATCCTTATCCCTTTATATGGGCGGACGAAGCTAAGCGTCCCCACTTGCCTGGTAAAACTCGCTTATCCCCCAAGCGCCTTAATTGGTGGCGCGGTTGGGTTACCCACACCCGTATTGATGAGAATCCCGTAATAAGGGGACACAATCTCTGCTTTGACAAGACATGCCGAAAAACTGCCTCGCGTTATGTGCGGGGCTGGTTAAAGGGAACGGTTCGAATAATCACCTGGCCATGACATAACGTCATGCTGCCAAAACAAGCCAGCAAATTAGATCTGCGAAAATATTATTCTCTCTACGGTGGAATGTGGAACTTATTTTGCAGGGTCGGACACTATCCTCATATTCAAATTCTTCTGTGATGTATTAGGAGAAGGAACCCGCCTTGCAATGCCGAAGACAATACTGCGCGCCGGACTCATCGTCATTGAAGCCTGGTTCAGGGGCTACTGAGGGAGTCCTAGATTAGGGGGTCTCTGGACATCCGGACTATATCCTTTGGCCAGACTGTTGGACTATGAAGATAAAAGATTGAAGACTTCGTCTCGTGTCCGGATGGGACTCTACTTGCCGTGGAAGGCAAGCTAGGAAATACGGATATGGATATCTCCTCCTTTGTAACCGACCTTGTGTAACCCTAACCCTATCCAGTGTCTATATAAACCGAAGGGTTTTAGTCCGTAGGACAACAATCACAACATACAATCATACCATATGCTAGCTTCTAGGGTTTAGCCTCTCAGATCTCATGGTAGATCTACTCTTGTAATACCCATATCATCACTATCAATCAAGCAGGACGTAGGGTTTTACCTCCATCAAGAGGGCCCAAACCTGGGTAAAACATTGTGTCCCCTGCCTCCTGTTACCATCCGGCCTAGACGCACAGTTCGGGACCCCCTACCCAAGATCCGCCGGTTTTGACACCGACAAGCAGTCTTAGGCTTAGATGGAGCAGCCTCTGCCCTTATAGCATCTCCCATAAGCTTTTGAGCATTGGGTGCTGGTGCTCCATCCTCTTCCTCTTCCTCTTCCTCTTCTTCAGAATCTCTCATTATTGAGGATCTGCCAAGCACTCTAGCAGTGGTCTTCTTGATCCTTTCCTTCCTTTTCTTTTCTGCCACAACCTATTCTTTGGGTGCAGATCCCAAAGTCTCTTGAGTGGCTGTTCTGGCTTTTGACATGGGAACTCTCTTGGCGGGAACCTTTTGATTCGATCCTAGCTTAGTGGTAGCAGCTGTGCCATATCCCTTTTTCAGAACTTTCCTCTTTGAGGTGGCCTCTTCCTCAACAGCCACATAGTCCTCATCCTCAGAATCTGAGGTTTTCTTCTTTCTGGTCCTGGTGGCTGCCTTAGGCAAGTTGCTGGGTGTACTCCTGCTTCCCTCATCAAAGCTGCTAGAGGGACTAGTGCCATCACTCATGTTCACTTGCTCCTCAGACTTGTTCTGACTGTCACTCTGATCTGACATGATGCAAACACTGACAGCAGACCCTGTGAATAGATTATAGATGAGGTAGATTGGATAAGAATCACAAAGTACAGAGGTTTTTGCAAAAGAATGAGTTAAAAACTTAATTTTAGTTTTCCACAGAAAGCATTTCAGATCTACCGATTTGAAAACTCGGTGATACCGAAGCAGCTTTTGGAACCTAAACTAGTGAACTCGGTTAGACCGAGTCAAAGTTCGGTGGCACCGAGACTGCTAGGGTTTCACAAAGTATTGAACTCGGTCACACTGATTTGCAATTCTCGGTCAGACCGAGAATCACATGTGCAATGGCCTTAGCCAAATCAGTGGAACCGATTTCAACAACTCGGTTGGCCCGAGATGATTTCGGCGGAAACCTAACCCTAAATTTTCAATCCACGACTAAACTACAGAGTGATTTCGCTGGATAGAGTGATCTCAATCGTGGCAAGATACATGGCAAAACAATGTGCTAAGAATTGGAGGGGGAATAGCACAAGGATCAAGTCCATAGCCTAAATGTGACGATGGACTTGCTACGGCGGCAACGGCGGAGACGATTCCCGTTGACGGCGGGGAGACCAGCGGCGAGAGGCAGCTGGCAATGAGGAGGATGATCCGGAGACCCAGGGAGGCAGAGCAGGCTGAGCGCGGGTGAAGGGATTCGGAAAATTTTCCAAATTTTGGCCCAGGGATATATATTGCTTGCCCCTATCGGTGTGACCAAGTGGAACAACTCGGTGGCACCGAGATTCATAACTGCAAGCAGTTACTGCAACTCGTTGTGACCGAAAAGTTCAAATCGGTTGCACCGAGATTGAAAACCTAGATCGACTTAGTGATCTCGGTATGATCGAAATGGATGAATCGGTCAGACCGAAATGCACAAAGAAGTTTTGGAAGTTTAAGTCTATGACGAATCGGGGACTCCGAGTGCTCCTCACACAGAGTGGTTCAAATCTGACTTGATCAAACTTTGTGATGTAGCATGAATAGACTTTGAGACGAGAAAAGCATAGATAGCTAGAGAAGGTTCTTAGGCATTCTTGTCCATCCACTTGGCAAAAGAAAAAGGAACCAAACAATCAAAACAACAAGTGGATGTCCTCGAATGAGTAAATTATGCAACCAACATACTCACATAGTAAAATGGCAAATGAAATATGTGGCAAAGCATGCACAACAAATTCTAGCATCTATCAAGCAATTGGCGATGACTAGGTCATCTATATATGAGTATATTGACTTAGGAGTCAAATGAGAACATTTGATCATAGGTCATACTCATTGTTTAAGCGCAAGTGGGGTTACCACTTTTACATAAAGCGTTGTTGTGTTCACACCATTAGAATTGCTTTAGCTCAATTTTTAGAGTAAAGCTCCCCCTAGATGTGAGATCCCCCTAAGAGGGATGAACTAACCTTTGGTTTTGTCGATGATGACTTCACATAGGTGTTGAAGATGTGGATTCTCAATGTTGATGCAGATCATTTGGAGCAATCCTTTGGATTGAGTTGCACTTTCAATACCTACACGGGTTAGTCCCACAAGGAACAAACAAGGATATCCACAGACACGGAGTGATGCACACACAAGATGATGTCTATGAAAGCATTAGGTTACCTTGTCCCTTGTCTTACCAACAAGAGGGTTTGTGACTCCTTGAACTAGTGCAAGATGTGGAAGTTGATTGCACTTGTTCTTGCCAGAATGATAAGAGTGAAGTATGTTGGCGGAGTCACCCTCAAGAACTCTCTAGTTCTTCTTCTTCAGGATCCACATCATCTTGATGGGAATCCTTGGAGTTGTAGTCATACTTGATGAAGTAGAACTTGACGAAGTCTTGGGAACCCACTTGACCACGGCCTTGGGTGCTTCTTCGAATGCATCAATTTCCTCTTGAAGCTTATCCTTGCCTTTTTGCTTGTGGTCTTGTGGTGGAAGATCATCTTGAGCTTGTGTCCCCTTGAAGGAAGTAGGATCCTACTTCTCTTGTTGAGGAACAAACTTCGTCTTGGGGTATTGATCTTCTTCCCACTCAACTCCATTGGCTTTGAAATTTTATTCAAAACCAACACCTTGGTTCTTCCGGTGTTTTCCTTGCTTGCGTACAATTTCCTCGAATTGCTTACTCCCGGCAAGGCTCTTGTAAACACCTTTCTCTATAATTCCCTTCAATAAACTATTTTTTTGCTCAAGTGTAACTTGGCAAAGAGAATCATTAGTGGAGTCAAGAGAACTACTAGAAGCAGCAACATTAGATTTAGCATGATTATTGTTACTACTAGAGGAAGAATCTTTCTTGTTCTTGTTACTAGACTTGATTTAAGGCATGTAAGTGGATAAGAGTAAGCGCTTGGCAATGTAAGAAGAACTTTTCTTGCGAAGATCATCATTGATTGCCTTTAAGAACTCAATCTCTTGCTCGAGGTTGAGCTTTTCAAAACGTAATTTCTCATGAGTCCTTAAAAGTTCTCGATGATGTCCTAAGATAGTTTCATCAGCTAACTTAAGACTGTTTAGTTCTTTAGCTAGAAACTCAATCTTCTCCTTATCATTGTCATTCGTTTTATCTTGATTAGCATGATTAATTGATGTTTCATCATAGTATTCATCACTAGAGTTGTCAACAGTAAATCATCATCACCTAACAAGTCATCTTCATCACTATTGAAATCAATATACTCAAGGTGTGATACCTTTGGGCCTTTAGCCATAAAGCATCTTCCAAATCCTTCATTTGGTGAATCAAATATGTCGTAGGAGTTGGTTGACACAAGTGCTAGACCGGCAACACCTTCATCTTGAGTATATTCGGAGTCGGAGTGATAACTTCTCTCGGAGTGATTGTCGGAGTCTGAGCCGGATACCCATTCACCAACATGAGCTTGATGTCTTCATTTTGTGTAGCTCCTTGATGACTTGTCCTTCCTTTCCAAATCTTTGCTTCTCCGAGATGTTCTTCGTTCATAACGATCATCTCTACTCCTTCTCTCTCTTGATGGTTATTCTTCTCTTCTACTTCTTCTTTTTGGAAAATCTTCTCTTCTTTTGTAGGGGTTGGAATAGTGTCCGGGTCTTCCACAATTGTAGAAATTTCGCTCTCGACTAGAAGATCTTTTGTCATTGTAGGACCTTGACTTGGAACTTCTCTCTTTGCTTCTACTCTTGTAGAACTTGTTGAAGTTCTTCACCATTAGGCGCAATTATTCATTGAAGGTCTGTTTCTCACTTGATGATGTGGGAGCTTCACATGAGGCTTTGTAAGCACAACTTGACTTGTTATGGAGCTCCTCCTTATCCTTGAGTGACATCTCATGAGCAACAATTCTTCCAATGACTTCCGTTGGCTTGATATCTTTGTAATTGGGCATCATTTGGATCAATGTGCATACGGTATCATATTTTCGGTCCAAAGCTCTTAGGATATTCTTGATGATGAATTTGTCGGTCATCTCTTCACTTCCTAAGCCGGCGATCTCATTTGTGATAAGAGCAAGCCTAGAGTACATTTCAGTGACACCTTCACCATCCTTCATTTTGAACTTGTCAAGCTGACTTTGAAGCACATCCAACTTGGATTCCTTGACGGAGTCGGTACCTTCGTGCATATCAATCAAAGTATCCCAAATTTCCTTTGCATTCTCAAGACGGCTGATTTTGTTGAATTCTTCGGGGCACAATCCGTTGAAGAGAATATCACAAGCGTGAGCATTGTATTGCAGCATCTTCAACTCTTCTGCGGTAGCTTCACGGTTCGGTTCTCTCCCATCAAAGAATTCACCTTGCAAGCCAATACACACAATAGCCCATACAGCGGGGTTATGTTCAAGAATATGCATTTTCATCTTATGCTTCCAACTAGCAAAATTAGTACCATCAAAGTAAGGACCTCTACGGTGGTAGTTTCCCTTGCTAGACGCCATACTTTCCTAGGTTGTGAAACCAAGGCTATGACTTCCAAAAGCTATGAAAATCAAGGCAAATGGAGACCAAAGCTCTGATACCACTTGTAGGATCAAAAGTATGTCTAGAGGGGGGTGATTAGACTACTTGACCAAATAAGAACTTATCCTTTTCCCAATTTTAGTTCTTGGCAGATTTTAGCAACTTTGGACAAGTCAAGCAATCTTAACACAATTCAAGCAAGCATGCAAAGAGTATATGAGCAGCGGAAAGTAAAGCATGCAACTTGCAAGAATGTAAAGGGAAGGGTTTGGAGGATTCAAACGCAATAGGAGACACGGATGTTTTTGTCGTGGTTCCGATAGGTGGTGCTATCGTACATCCACGTTGATGGAGACTTCAACCCACGAATGGTAACGGCTGCGTGAGTCCACGGAGAGCTCCACCCATGAAGGGTCCACGAAGAAGCAACCTTGTCTATCCCACCATGGCCGTCGCCCACAAAGGACTTGCCTCACTAGCGGTAGATCTTCATGAAGTAGGCGATCTCCTTGCCCTTACAAACTCCTTTGTTCAACTCCACAATCTTGTCGGAGGCTCCCAAGTGACACCTAGCCAATCTAGGAGACACCACCCTCCAAGAAGTAAAAAATGGTGTGTTGATGATGAACTCCTTGCTCTTGTGCTTCAAATGATAGTCTCCCCAACACTCAACTCTCTCTCACAGGATATGGATTTGGTGGAAAGAAGATTTGAGTGGAGAGCAACTTGGGGAAGGCTAGAGATCAAGATTCATATGGTAAGAATGGAATATCTTGGCCTCAACACAAGTGTAGGTGGTTCTCTCTCAGAAAAGGTAAGTTGGAAGTGTAGGTATGTTCTGATGGCTCTCTCTTCGAATGAAGAGGTGGTGGAGGGGTATATATAGACTCCACACAAATTCTAACCATTACACACAACTTGCCAATCTCGGTGGATCCGAATTGATAAACTCGTTCGGACCGATTCAGCAAAGCTAGTGACCGTTAGGAGTTTCGGTGGGACCGACATGCAACTCGGTAGGACCGATATGGTTAGGGTTAGGGCATAACGTAATCTCGGTGAGACCGATTACACAAACTCGGTGAGACCGATTTTGGTAATAAGCTAACCAGAGAGTTGGTCAGGTAAACTCGGTGGGACCGATCGCTCATTTTGGTGAGACCAAAACATTACGAAGGGGAAATAGAGAGTTAATATTGCAATCTCGGTGGGACAGATCGCTCATCTCGGTAAGACCGAAACGTTACGAAGGGGAAACAGAGAGTTTACAATCCCATCTGGTGAGACTGAGATCCCTATCGGTGAGACCGATTTGCCTAGGGTTTGTGGCAGTGGCTATGACATTTGAACTCAATGGCGCCGGATAGAAAGAATCGGTGGGGCCGAGTTTGACTTTTGGTTTAGGTCATATGTGGATGTGAGAAAGTAGTTGAGGGCTTTGGAGCATATTACTAAGCATTTCGAGCAAGAGCCTCATTAAGCAACACCTCATCCCTCCTTAATAGTATTGGCTTTTCCTACAGACTCAATGTGATCTTGGATCACTAAAATAGAAAATGTAGAGTCTTGAGCTTTGAGCTTGAGCCAATCCTTTTGTCCTTAGCATTTTGAGGGGTTCACTTTTCTCATCCATGCCATGCCAATCATTGAGCTTTTCTGAGATATTATTCTTGAAATAGAATTAGCTCAATGAGCTATATGTTGTTGGAATTACCAAAACCACCTAGGGATAGTTGCACTTTCAGTGGCGGCCTCTGAGAAGGAGAAGCAGGCCGCCGCCAAAGCTACGCCGATCGTGAGGCGGCATTGAAGGATGCCAAGGCCGCCCGCGGCCGCTGCCGAGAGCTGCAAGACGAGCTGAAGGGCCTACGCGACCATCATGTGGAAGAAGCACGTGGCTGCCAGGCGAAGGAAGAGGAGATGAAGGCCCAGGAGGATGCCATCAAGGGCCGTGACGCCGAGCTGGGGGAGCTGGCGAAGGCGTAGGCAGCGGAGCGCAACCGGGTCGAGGAGTTGGAGCGAAAGGCGAGGGCGAAGGAGGCCGACCTTGACACCCAGGCGAGGGTCCTTGCCGAAGACTGCATGGCATTCCCGACCATCGAGGAGAGGTCCTGCGTGGCATTCAAGAAAATGTAAGAGAAGGGCTTGGAGAAGGCGCTGGGCAACGATGAGGATGGCCCTGCTCAGCTGCTTACCTTCCTGGTGAAGGCGCTCGAGGAGGTCGTGGAAGGCATCAGTCCAATGGCGGAGGCAGAGGCTCTTCTCCTTTCCTCAGCTGCACTGACACGGGTCTTCAGCCACCTACACCTTCGCGACCCCAGTGCTCATCTTGACGAGCTGCTGGAACCTGTAGCTGACGAACATTGCGCGGCTACTGCCGTGGCCGTGAAGGGTCAAGTGGAAGCCTTGCTGAAGAAGTTTGACGCCTTCGCCCCCGCGCCCTTGACCAATGATGCAGGTGAAGGCAATGCTACCCAAGAGGGTGCACCTTTTGCAGGTGCCGGCATTGTCAAGGGGTGACTTGCGGCTGCTTTCCTGCTTTATTCCTGCAACATGTACCATGCCTCGTGGGGGCGTTAAACTTGCGTTTGATATTGTGAGAAAATATGTATGTTAATATTTGCTTTGAGATTTTGCGCTTTTCTTCCTATTTTCTTTGTGTTTTGTGTCGGCAGAGCCCGGCCCCGTGCATACCTCAACCGCCATTGGGCCGACCGGAAACCATGACGGACCAAGGAGTGAGGGGCTACGTGACTAGTTAGGCTCCTGAGTCGCGATGCTAAGGTGTCCCCCTTGACGCGCAAACGGCCTATAGGAAGGATACGTGAGGATAGGTTAATGTTCTACGTCGGTAGAGCCCGGCCCCACGCATACCTCAACCGCCATTGAGCCGACCGAAAACCAGGATGGACCAAGGATTGAGGGGCTACGTGACTGATGTCTACTACACAACCTTCTTGTTGTAGACGTTGTTGGGCCTCCAAGTGCAGAGGTTTGTAGGAACGTCGCAAATTTCCCTCAAGTGGATGACCTAAGGTTTATCAATCCATAGGAGGCTTAGGATGAAGATGGTCTCTCTCAAGCAACCCTGCAACCAAATATCAAAGAGTCTCTTGTGTCCCCAACACACCCAATACAATGGTAAATTGTATAGGTGCACTAGTTCGGCGAAGAGATGGTGATACAAGTGCAATATGGACAGTAGATATAGGTTTTTGTAATCTGAAAATATAAAAACAGCAAGGTAACTAATAATAAAAGTGAGCACAAACGGTATTGCAATGCTAGGAAACAAGGCCTAGGGTTCATACTTTCACTAGTGCAAGTTCTCTCAACAATAATAACATAATTGGATCATATAACTATCCCTCAACATGCAACAAAGAGTCACTCCAAAGTCACTAATAGCGGAGAACAAACGAAGAGATTATGGTAGGGTACGAAACCACCTCAAAGTTATCCTTTCTGATCGATCTATTCAAGAGTCCGTAGTCAAATAACACGAAGCTATTCTTTCCGTTCAATCTATAATAGAGTTCGTACTAGAATAACACCTTAAGACACAAATCAACCAAAACCCTAATGTCACCTAGATACTCCAATGTCACCTCAAGTATCCGTGGGTATGATTATACGATATGCATCTCACAATCTCAGATTCATCTATTCAAACCAACACAAAGAACTTCAAAGAGTGCCCCAAATATTCTACCGGAGAGTCAAGACGAAAACGTGTGCCAACCCCTATGCATAGGTTCATGGGCGGAACCCGCAAGTTGATCACCAAAACATACATCAAGTGGATCAATAGAATACCCCATTCTCACCACGAGTATCCCACGCAAGACATACATCAAGTGTTCTCAAATCCTTAAAGACTCAATCCGATAAGATAACTTCAAAGAGAAAACTCACTCCATTACAAGAGAGTAGAGGGGGAGAAACATCATAAGATCCAACTATAATAGCAAGGCTCGCCATACATCAAGATGGTACCACCTCAAGAATACGAGAGAGAGAGAGAGAGATCAAACACATTGCTACTGGTACATACCCTCAGCCCCGAGGGAGAACTACTTCCTCCTCGCCATGGAGAGCACCGGGATGATGAAGATGGCCACCGGAGAGGGATTGCCCCCTCCGGCAGGATGCCGGAACGGGTCTAGATTGGTTTTCGGTGGCTACGGAGGCTTCTGGCGGCAGAACTCCCGATCTATTGTGCTCCTCGAAGTTTTTAGGGTATATGTGTATATATAGGAGGAAGAAGTACGTCGGTGGACCTACGGGCTGTCCACGAGTCATGGGGGCACGCCCCCCACCCTCGTGGGCAGCTCAGGACTCTCCTGTCCATCTTCGATACTCCCTGGGCTTCTTCTGGTCCAAAAATAAGTTCCGTGAAGTTTCAGATCAATTGGACTCCGTTCGATTTTCCTTTTCTGCGATACTCTAAAACAAGGAAAAAAACAAAAACTGGCAATGGGCTCTAGGTTAATAGGTTAGTCCCAAAAATCATATAAAATAGCATATTAATGCATATAAAACATCCAAGGTTGATAATATAATAGCATGTAACAATCAAAAATTATAGATACGTTGGAGGCGTATCAGCATCCCCAAGCTTATTCCCGCTCGTCCTCGAGTAGGTACATGATAAAAACAGAATTTTTGATGTGGAATGCTACCTAACATATTTATCCATGTAATTCTCTTTATTTTGGCATGAATGTTCAGATCCATAAGATTCAAGACAAAAGTTTAATATTGACATAAAAATAATAATACTTCAAGCATACTAACTAAGCAATCATGTCTTCTCAAAATAACATGGCTAAATAAAGCTATCCCTACAAAATCATATAGTCTGGCTATGCTCCATCTTCACCACACAAAGTATTTAAATCATGCACAACCCCGATGACAAGCCAAGCAATTGTTTCATACTTTTGATGTTCTCAAACTTTTTCAATCTTCACGCAATACATGAGTGTGAGCCATGGACATAGCACTATAGGTGGAATAGAATGGTGGTTGTGGAGAAGACAAAAAGGAGAAGATAGTCTCACATCAACTAGGTGTACCAACGGGCTATGGAGATGCCCATTAATAGATATTAATGTGAGTGAGTAGGGATTGCCATACAACGGATGCACTAGAGCTATAAATGTATGAAAGCTCAAAAAAGAAACTAAGTGGGTGTGCATCCAACTTGCTTGCTCACGAAGACCTAGGGCACTTGAGGAGGCCCATTGTTGGAATATACAAGCCAAGTTCTATAATGAAAATTTCCCACTAGTATATGAAAGTGACAAAACAAGAGACTCTCTATCCTGAAGATCATGGTGCTACTTTGAAGCACAACTGTGGAAAAAGGATAGTAGTATTGTCCCTTTTATTTTTTATTTTTTTATTTGGCCTTTCTTTTTTATTTGGCCTTTCTTTCTTTTCTTTTTTGGCCTTTTTTTGGGACAATGCTCTATTAATGATGATCATCACACTTCTATTTATTTACAACTCAAAGATTACAACTCGATACTAGAACAAGGTATGACTCTATATGAATGCTTCCGGCAGTGTACCGGGATGTGCAATGACTCAGGAGTGACATGTATGAAAGAGTTATGAACTGTGGCTTTGCCACAACTAAAATGTCAACTACATGATCATGCAAAGCAATATGACAATGATGGAGCATGTCATAATAAACGGAACGGTGGAAAGTTGCATGGCAATATATCTCGGAATGGCTATGGAAATGCCATGATAGGTAGGTATGGTGGCTGTTTTTAGGAAGGTATATGGTGGGTTTATGATACCGGCGAAAGGTCCGCGGTATTAGAGAGACTAGCAATGGTGGAAGGGTGAGAGTGTGTATAATCCATGGACTCAATAGTAGTCATAAAGAATTCACATACTTTTTGCAAAATTCTATTTGTTGTCGAAACAAAGTACTACGTGCATGCTCCTAGGGTGATATATTGGTAGGAAAATACCATCGCTCGTCCCCGACTGCCACTCATAAGGAGGACAATCAATAAACAAACCATGCTCCGACTTCGTCACATAACGGTTCACCATACGTGCCTGCTACGGGAATCACAAACTTCAGCACAAGTATTTCTCAAATTCACAACTACTCAACTAGCATGACTCTAATATCACCATCTCCATATCTCAAAACAATTATCAAGTATCGAACTTCTCTTAGTATTCAATGCTCTTCATATGAAAGTTTTTATTATATCCCTCTTGGATGCCCATCATATTAGGACTAGCTTCATAACCAAAGCAAAGTACCATGCTGTTCTGAAGACTCTCAAAATAATATATGTGAAGCACGAGAGTTCATCTATTTCTTCAAAATAAAACCACCACCGTGCTCTAAAAGATATAAGTGAAGCACTAGAGCAACAACAAACTACTCCGAAATATATAAGTGAAGATCAATGAGTAGTCGAATAATTATGCAACTATGTGAAGACTCTCAAACATTTAAGAATTTCAGATCTTGGTATTTTATTCAAACAGCAAGCAAAACAAAATAAAATAAAATGACGCTCCAAGCAAAACACATATCATGTGGCGAATTAAAATATAGCTCCAAGTAAAGTTACCGATAGACGAAGACGAAAGAGGGGATGCCTTCCGGAGCATCCCCAAGCTTAGGCTTTTGGTTGTCCTTGGATATTACCTTGGGGTGCCTTGGGAATCCCCAAGCTTAGGCTCTTGCTACTCCTTATTCCATAGTCCATCGAATCTTTACCCAAAACTTGAAAACTTCACAACACAAAACTTAACAGAAAACTCGTAAGCTCCGTTAGCGGAAGAAAACAAAACACAACTTCAAGGTACTGTAATGAACTCATTATTTATTTATATTGGTGTTAAACCTACTGTATTCCAACTTCTCTATTGTTTATAAACTATTTTACTAGCCATAGATTCATCAAAATAAGCAAACAACACACGAAAAACAGAATCTGTCAAAAACAGAACAGTCTGTAGTAATCTGTGACTAACGCAAACTTCTGGAACCTCAAAAATTCTAAAATAAATCTCTGGACGTGAGTAATTTGTCTATTAATCATATTAAAAAATAATTAACTAAATAACACTCTCCAATAAAAAATGGCGGCAATTCTCGTGAGCGCTAAAGTTTCTGTTTTTACAGCATGATCGCAAAGACTTTCCCCCAAGTCTTCCCAAAGGTTCTACTTGGCACAAACACTAATTAAATGCATAAAACCACGTCCAAACAGAGGCTAGATTAATTATTTATTACTAAACAGGAACAAAAAACAAGGAATAAAAATAAAGTTGGGTTGCCTCCCAACAAGCGTTATCGTTTAACGCCCCTAGCTAGGCATGATGATTTCAATGATGCTGACATAAAAGATAAGGATTGAAACATAAAGAGAGCATCATGAAGAATATTACTAGCACATTTAAGCCTAACACACTTCCTATGCATAGGATTTTTTGAGCAAACAATTTATGAGAACAATAATCAACTAGCATAGGAAAGCAAAACAAGCATAACTTCAAGATTTTAAACACATAGAGAGGAAACTTGATATTATTGCAATTCCTACAAGCATATATTCCTCCCTCATAATAATTTTCAGTAGCATCATGAATGAATTAAACAATATAACCATCACATAAAGAATTCTTTTCATGATCTACAAGCATAGAATTTTTATTACTCTCCACATAAGCAAATTTCTTCTCATGAATAGTAGTGGGAGCAAACTCAACAAAATAGCTATCATGTGAGGCATTATCCAATTGAAAACTATAATCATGATGCCAAGTTTCATGGATATTGTTATTCTTTATAGCATACAAGTCATCACAATAATCATCATAGATAGCAACTTTGTTCTCATAATCAATTGGAACCTCTTCCTAAATAGTGGATTCATCACAAAATAAAGTCATGACCTCTCCAAATCCACTTTCATCATAATAAATTTGCTCATCAAAACTTGGGGGACAAAAAATATCATCTTCATCAAACATAGCTTCCCCAAGCTTGTGGCTTTGCATAGCATTAGCATCATGGATATTCCAAGAATTCATACTAACAACATTGCAATCATGCTCATCATATAAAGATTTAGTGCCAAACGTTCGAATGCATTCTTCTTCTAACACTTTAGCACAATTATCGGAATCCTTATTTTCAGGAAAGACATTAAAAAGATGAAGCATATGAGATACCCTTAATTCCATTTTTTGTAGTTTTCTTTTAAAAACTAAACTAGTGCTAAAACAAGAAACTAAAAGATTCAATTGCAAGATCTAAAGATATACCTTCAAGCGCTAACCTCCCCGGCAATGGCGCCAGAAATGAGCTTGATGTCTACTACACAACCTTCTTCTTGTAGACATTGTTGGGCCTCCAAGTTCAGAGGTTTATAGGATAGTAGCAAATTTCCCTCAAGTGGATGACCTAAGGTTTATCAATCCGTAGGAGGCGTAGGATGAAGATGGTCTTTCTCAAGCAACCCTGCAACCAAATAGCAAAGAGTCTCTTGTGTCCCCAACACACCCAATACAATGGTAAATTGTATAGGTGCACTTGTTCGGTGAAGAGATGGTGATACAAGTGCAATATGGATAGTAGATATAGGTTTTTCTAATCTGAAAATATAAAAACAGCAAGGTAACTAATGATAAAAGTGAGCACAAACGGTATTGCAATGCTAGGAAACAAGGCCTAGGGTTCATACTTTCACTAGTGCAAGTTCTCTCAACAATAATAACATAATTGGATCATATAACTATCCCTCAACATGCAACAAAGAGTCACTCCAAAGTCACTAATAGCGGAGAACAAACGAAGAGATTATGTTAGGGTACGAAACCACCTCAAAGTTATCCTTTCTGATCGATCTATTCAAGAGTCCGTAGTAAAATAACACGAAGCCAATCTTTCCTTTCAATCTATCATAGAGTTCGTACTAGAATAATGATATGTCTCCAACGTATCTATAATTTTTGATTGCTCCATGCTATATTATCTACTGTTTTGGACATTATTGGGCTTTATTATCCACTTTTATATTATTTTTGGGACTAACCTATTAACCGGAGGCCCAGCCCAGAATTGTTGTTTTTTTGCCTATTTTAGGGTTTCGAAGAAAAGGAATATCAAACGGAGTCCAAACGGAATGAAACCTTCGGGAACGTGATTTTTTTTGGGGAACGTAGTAATTTCAAAAAAATTCCTATGCACACGCAAGATCATGGTGATGCATAGCAATGAGAGGGGAGAGTGTGATCTACGTACCCTTGTAGATCGACAACGGAAGCGTTTGGTTGATGTAGTCGTACGTCTCCACGGCCCGACCGATCAAGCACCGAAACTACGGCACCTCCGAGTTCTAGCACACGTCAGCTCGATGACGATCCCCGGACTTTGATCCAGCAAAGTGTCGGGGAAGAGTTCCGTCAGCACGATGGCGTGGTGATGATCTTGATGTACTGCCGTCGCAGGGCTTCGCCTAAGCACCGCTACAATATTATCGAGGACTATGGTGGAAGGGGGCGCCGCACACGGCTAAGAATATGATCATGTGGATCAACTTGTCTGTCTCTGGGGTGCCCCTGCCTCCGTATATAAAGGTTCAAGAGGGGGAGGCCGGCCGGCCATCATAGGGCGCGCCAGGAGGAGTCCTACTCCCTCCGGGAGTAGGACTTCTCCCCCAATCCTAGTTGGAATAGGATTCGCGAGGTGGAAAAGAGAGAGAGAGAAGGAGGGGGGCGCCGGCCCCCTCTCTCCTTGTCCTATTCGGACTAGGGGGGAGGGGCGTGCGGCCCAGCCCTGGCCGCCTCTCCTCTTCTTCCACTAAGGCCCACTAAGGCCCATATAGCTCCCGGGGGGTTCCGGTAACCTCCCGGCACTCCGGTAAAATCCCGATTTCACCCGGAACACTTCTGATATCCAAACATAGGCTTCCAATATATCAATCTTTATGTCTCGAACATTTCGAGACTCCTCGTCATGTCCGTGATCTCATCCGGGACACCGAACAACCTTTGGTACATCAAAACGTATAAACTCATAATGTAACTATCATCGAAACCTTAAGCGTGCGGACCCTACGGGTTCGAGAACAATGTAGACATGACCGAGATACGTCTCCGGTCAATAACCAATAGCGGGACCTGGATGCCCATATTGGCTCCTACATATTCTACGAAGATCTTTATCGGTCAGACCGCATAACAACATACGTTGTTCCCTTTGTCATCAGTATGTTACTTGCCCGAGATTCGATCATCGGTATCCAATACCTAGTTCAATCTCATTACCGACAAGTCTCTTTACTCGTTCCGTAATACATCATCCCGCAACTAACTCATTAGTTGCAATGCATGCAAGGCTTAAGTGATGTGCATTACCGAGAGGGCCCTGAGATACCTCTCCGACGATCGGAGTGACAAATCCTAATCTCGAAATACGTCAACCCAACATGTACCTTTGGAGACACCTGTAGAGCACCTTTATAATCACCCAGTTACGTTGTGACGTTTGGTTGCACACAAAGTGTTCCTCCGGCACACGGGAGTTACATAATCTCATAGTCATAGGAACATGTATAAGTCATGTAGAAAGCAATAGCAACATACTAAACGATCGGGTGCTAAGCTAATGGAATGGGTCATGTCAATCAGATCATTCAACTAATGATGTGATCCCGTTAATCAAATGACAACTCTTTGTCCATGGTTAGGAAACATAACCATCTTTGATTAACAAGCTAGTCAAGTAGAGGCATACTAGTGACACTCTGTTTGTCTATGTATTCACACATGTATTATGTTTCTGGTTAATACAATTCTAGCATGAATAATAAACCTTTATCATGATATAAGGAAATAAATAATAACTTTATTATTGCCTCTAGGGCATATTTCCTTCAGTCTCCCACTTGCACTAGAGTCAATAATCTAGATTACACAGTAACGATTCTAACACCCATGGAGCTTTGGTGTTGATCATGTTTTGCCCGTGGAAGAGGCTTAGTGAACGGGTCTGCTACATTCAGCTCCGTATGTATCTTGCAAATCTCTATGTCTCCCACCTGGACTAGATCCCGGATGGAATTGAAGCGTCTTTTGATGTGCTTGGTTCTTTTGTGAAACCTGGATTCCTTCGCCAAGGCAATTGCACCAGTATTGTCACAAAATATTTTCATTGGACCCGATGCACTAGGTATGACACCTAGATCGGATATGAACTCCTTCATCCAGACTCCTTCGTTTGCCGCTTCCGAAGCAGCTATGTACTCCGCTTCACATGTAGATCCCGCCACAACGCTTTGTTTAGAACTGCACCAACTGACAGCTCCACCGTTTAATGTAAACACGTATCCGGTTTGCAATTTAGAATCGTCCGGATCAGTGTCAAAGCTTGCATCAACGTAACCGTTTACGATGAGCTCTTTGTCACCTCCATATATGAGAAACATATCCTTAGTCCTTTTCAGGTACTTCAGGATGTTCTTGACCGCTGTCCAGTGATCCACTCCTGGATTACTTTGGTACCTCCCTGCTAAACTTATAGCAAGGCACACATCAGGTCTGGTACACAGCATTGCATACATGATAGAGCCTATGGCTGAAGCATAGGGAACATCTTTCATTTTCTCTCTATCTTCTGCAGTGGTCGGGCATTGAGTCCGACTCAACTTCACACCTTGTAACACAGGCAAGAACCCTTTCTTTGCTTGATCCATTTTGAACTTCTTCAAAATCTTGTCAAGGTATGTGCTTTGTGAAAGTCCAATTAAGCATCTTGATCTATCTCTATAGATCTTTATGCCTAATATGTAAGCAGCTTCACCGAGGTCTTTCACTGAAAAACTCTTATTCAAGTATCCTTTTATGCTATCCAGAAATTCTATATTATTTCCAATCAGTAATATGTCATCCACATATAATATCAGAAATGCTACAGAGCTCCCACTCACTTTCTTGTAAATACAGGCTTCTCCGAAAGTCTGTATAAAACAAAATGCTTTGATCACACTATCAAAGCGTTTATTCCAACTCCGAGAGGCTTGCACCAGTCCATAAATGGATCGCTGGAGCTTGCACACTTTATTAGCTCCCTTTGGATCGACAAAACCTTCCGGTTGCATCATATACAACTCTTCTTCCAGAAATCCATTCAGGAATGCAGTTTTGACATCCATCTGCCAAATTTCATAATCATAAAATGCGGCAATTGCTAACATGATTCGGACAGACTTAAGCATCGCTACGGGTGAGAAGGTCTCATCGTAGTCAACCCCTTGAACTTGCCGAAACCCTTTTGCGACAAGTCGAGCTTTTTAGACAGTAATATTACCGTCAACGTCAGTCTTCTTCTTGAATATCCATTTATCTCAATTGCTTGCCGATCATCGGGCAAGTCAACCAAAGTCCATACTTTGTTCTCATACATGGATCCCATCTCAGATTTCATGGCTTCAAGCCATTTTGCGGAATCTGGGCTCAACATCGCTTCTTCATAGTTCATAGGTTCATCATGATCTAGCAGCATGACTTCAAGAACAGGATTACCGTACCACTCTGGCGCGGATCTCACTCTGGTTGATCTACGAGGTTTAGTAGTATCTTGTCCTGAAGTTTCATGATCATTATCATTAGCTTCCTCACTAATTGGTGTAGGTGTCGCAGAAATAGGTTTCTGTGATGTACTACTTTCCAATAAGGGAGCAGGTACAGTTACCTCATCAAGTTCTACTTTCCTCCCACTCACATCTTTCAAGAGAAACTCCTTCTCCAGAAAGTTTCCGAACTTAGCAACAAAAGTCTTGCCTTTGGATCTATGATAGAAGGTGTATCCAATAGTTTCATTTGGATATCCTATGAAGACACATTTCTCCGATTTGGGTTCAAGCTTATCAGGTTGAAGCTTTTTCACATAAGCATCGCAGCCCCAAACTTTCAGAAACGACAACTTTGGTTTCTTGCCAAACCATAGTTCATAAGGCGTCGTCTCAACGGATTTTGATGGTGTCCTATTTAGCGTGAATGCGGCCGTCTCTAAAGCATAACCCCAAAACGATAGCGGTAAATCAGTAAGAAACATCATAGATCGCACCATATCTAGTAAAGTACGATTACGACGTTCGGACACACCATTACGTTGTGGTGTTCCGGGTGGCGTGAGTTGCGAAACTATTCCGCATTGTTTCAAATGTACACCAAACTCGTAACTCAAATATTCTCCTCCATGATCAGATCGTAGAAACTTTATTTTCTTGTCACGATGGTTTTCAACTTCACTCTGAAATTCTTTGAACTTTTCAAATGTTTCAGACTTATGTTTCATTGAGTAGATATACCCATATCTGCTTAAGTTATCTGTGAAGGTGAGAAAATAACGATATCCGCCACGAGCCTCAATATTCATTGGACCACATACATCTGTATGTATGATTTCCAACAAATCTGTT
This sequence comes from Triticum monococcum, assembly GCA_034509565.1. NCBI lineage: Eukaryota > Viridiplantae > Streptophyta > Magnoliopsida > Poales > Poaceae > Triticum > Triticum monococcum. The sequence continues at coordinate 741,761,777 of CM067843.1, read as the reverse complement.
GCTCTCTCCATTGTACCGGAGAACGGTGTTTTAGTCATCTTGCCCATGAGGCACGGTTCGCAAGTTCCAAGTGATTCATAATCAAGTGGTTCCAAAAGTCCATCAGTATGGAGTTTCTTCATGCGCTTTACACCGATATGACCTAAACGGCAGTGCCACAAATAAGTTGCACCATCATTATCAACTCTGCATCTTTTGGCTTCAACATTATGAATATGTGTGTCACTACTATCGAGATTCAATAAGAATAGACCACTCTTCAAGGGTGCATGACCATAAAAGATATTACTCATATAAATAGAAGAACCATTATTCTCTGATTTAAATGAGTAACCGTCTCACATTAAACAAGATCCAGATATAATGTTCATGCTCAACGCTGGCACCAAATAAGAATTATTTAGGTCTAATACTAATCCCGAAGGTAGATGTAGAGGTAGCGTGCCGACCGCGATCACATCGACTTTGGAACCGTTTCCCACGCGCATCGTCACCTCGTCCTTAGCCAATCTTCGCTTAATCCGTAGTCCCTGTTTCGAGTTGCAAATATTAGCAACAGAACCAGTATCAAATACCCAGGTGCTACTGCGAGCATTAGTAAGGTACACATCAATAACATGTATATCACATATACCTTTGTTCACCTTGCCATCCATCTTATCCGCCAAATACTTGGGGCAATTCCGCTTCAAGTGACCAGTCTGCTTGCAGTAGAAGCACTCAGTTTCAGGCTTAGGTCCAGACTTGGGTTTCTTTTCTTGAGTAGCAACTTGCTTGCTGTTCTTCTTGAAGTTCCCCTTCTTCTTCCCTTTGCCCTTTTTCTTGAAACTAGTGGTCTTGTTGACCATCAACACTTGATGCTCCTTTTTGATTTCTACCTCCGCAGCTTTCAGCATTGCGAATAGCTCGGGAATAGTCTTATTCATCCCTTGCATATTATAGTTCATCACGAAGCTCTTGTAGCTTGGTGGCAGTGATTGGAGAATTCTGTCAATGATGCAATCATCTGGAAGATTAACTCCCATCTGAATCAAGTGATTATTATACCCAGACATTTTGAGTATATGCTCACTGACAGAACTGTTCTCCTCCATCTTGCAGCTATAGAACTTATTGGAGACTTCATATCTCTCAATCCGGGCATTTGCTTGAAATATTAACTTCAACTCCTGGAACATCTCATATGCTCCATGACGTTCAAAACGTCGTTGAAGTCCCGATTCTAAGCCGTAAAGCATGGCACACTAAACTATTGAGTAGTCATCAGCTTTGCTCTGCCAGATGTTCATAACATCTGGTGTTGCTCCAGCAGCAGGCCTGGCACCCAGCGGTGCTTCCAGGACGTAATTCTTCTGTGCAGCAATGAGGATAATCCTCAAGTTACGGACCCAGTCCGTGTAATTGCTACCATCATCTTTCAACTTTGCTTTCTCAAGGAACGCATTAAAATTCAACGGAACAACAGCACTGGCCATCTATCTACAATCAAACATACATAAGCAAGATACTATCAGGTACTAAGTTCATGATAAATTTAAGTTCAATTAATCAAATTATTTAAAGAACTCCCACTTAGATAGACATCCCTCTAATCCTCTAAGTGATCACATGATCCAAATCAACTAAACCATGTCCGATCATCACGTGAGATGGAGTAGTTTCATTGGTGAACATCACTATGTTGATCATATCTACTATATGATTCACGCTCGACCTTTCGGTCTCCGTGTTCCGAGGCCATATCTGTATATGCTTGGCTCGTCAAGTATAACCTGAGTATTCCGCGTGTGCAACTGTTTTGCACCCGTTGTGTTTGAACGTAGATCCTATCACACCCGATCATCACGTGGTGTCTCAGCACGAAGAACTTTCGCAACGGTGCATACTCAGGGAGAACACTTCTTGATAATTTTAGTGAGAGATCATCTTATAATGCTACCATCAATCAAAGCAAGATAAGATGCATAAAAGATAAACATCACATGCAATCAATATAAGTGATATGATATGGCCATCATCATCTTGTGCTTGTGATCTCCATCTTCGAAGCACCGTCGTGATCACCATCGTCACCGGCGCGACACCTTGATCTCCATCGTAGCATCGTTGTCGTCTCGCCAATCTTATGCTTCCACGACTATCGCTAGCGTTAGTGATAAAGTAAAGCATTACAACGCGATTGCATTGCATACAATAAAGCGACAACCATATGGCTCGTGCCAGTTGCCGATAACTCGGTTACAAAACATGATCATCTCATACAATAAAATTTAGCATCATGTCTTGACTATATCACATCACAACATGCCCTGCAAAAACAAGTTAGACGTCCTCTACTTTGTTGTTGCAAGTTTTACGTGGCTGCTACGGGCTTAAGCAAGAACCAATCTTACCTACGCATCAAAACCACAACGATAGTTTGTCAAGTTGGTGCTGTTTTAACCTTCGCAAGGACCGGGCGTAGCCACACTTGGTTCAACTAAAGTTGGAGAAACTGTCACCCGCAAGCCACCTATGTGCAAAGCACGTCGGGAGAACCGGTCTCGTGTAAGCGTACGCGTAATGTCGGTCTGGGCCGCTTCGTCCAACAATACCGCTGAACCAAAGTATGACATGCTGGTAAGCAGTATGACTTATATCGCCCACAACTCACTTGTGTTCTACTCGTACATATAACATCAACACGTAAAACCTAGGCTCTGATACCACTGTTGGGGAACGTAGTAATTTCAAAAAAATTCCTACGCACACGCAAGATCATGGTGATGCATAGCAACGAGAGGGGAGAGTGTGATCTACGTACCCTTGTAGATCGACAATGGAAGCGTTTGGTTGATGTATTCGTACGTCTCCACGGCCCGACTGATCAAGCACCGAAACTACGGCACCTCCGAGTTCTAGCACACGTTCAGCTCAATGACGATCCCTGGACTCCGATCCAGCAGAGTGTCGGGGAAGAGTTTCGTCAGCACGACGGCGTGGTGACAATCTTGATGTACTACCGTCGCAGGGCTTCGCCTAAGCACCGGTACAATATTATCGAGGACTATGGTGGAAGGGGGCGCCGCACACGGCTAGGAATATGATCACGTGGATCAACTTGTCTGTCTCTCGGGTGCCCTGCCTCCGTATATAAAGGTTCAAGAGGGGGAGACCGGCCGGCCATCATAGGGTGCCAGGAGGAGTCCTACTCCCTCCGGGAGTAGGACTTCTCCCCCAATCCTAGTTAAAATAGGATTCGCGAGGTGGAAAAGAGAGAGAGAGAAGGAGGGGGGCGCCGGCCCCCTCTCTCCTTGTCCTATTCGGACTAGGGGGAGGGGCGCATGGCCCAGCCCTGGCCGCCTCTCCTCTTCTTCCACTAAGGCCCACTAAGGCCCATATAGCTCCCGGGGGGTTCCGGTAACCTCCCGGTACTCCGGTAAAATCCCGATTTCACCCGGAACACTTCCGATATCCAAACATAGGCTTCCAATATATCAATCTTTATGTCTCGACCATTTCGAGACTCCTCGTCATGTCCGTGATCTTATCCGGGACTCCGAACAACCTTCGGTACATCAAAACGTATAAACTCATAATATAACTGTCATCGAAACCTTAAGCGTGCGGACCCTACGGGTTCGAGAACAATGTAGACATGACCGAGATACGTCTCCGGTCAATAACCAATAGCGGGACCTGGATGCCCATATTGGCTCCTACATATTCTACGAAGATCTTTATCGGTCAGACCGCATAACAACATATGTTGTTCCCTTTGTCATCGGTATGTTACTTGCCCGAGATTCGATCGTCGATATCCAATACCTAGTTCAATCTCGTTACCGGCAAGTCTCTTTACTCGTTCCGTAATACATCATCCCGCAACTAACTCATTAGTTGCAATGCTTGCAAGGCTTAAGTGATGTGCATTACCAAGAGGGCCCTGAGATACCTCTCCGACGATCGGAGTGACAAATCCTAATCTCGAAATATGTCAACCCAACATGTACCTTTGGAGACACCTGTAGAGCACCTTTATAATCACCCAGTTACGTTGTGATGTTTGGTTGCACACAAAGTGTTCCTCCGGCACACGGGAGTTACATAATCTCATAGTCATAGGAACATGTATAAGTCATGAAGAAAGCAATAGCAACATACTAAACGATCGGGTGCTAAGCTAATGGAATGGGTCATGTCAATCAGATCATTCAACTAATGATGTGATCCCGTTAATCAAATGACAACTCTTTGTCCATGGTTAGGAAACATAACCATCTTTGATTAACGAGCTAGTCAAGTAGAGGCATACTAGTGACACTCTGTTTGTCTATGTATTCACACATGTATTATGTTTCCGTTTAATACAATTCTAGCATGAATAATAAACTTTTATCATGATATAAGGAAATAAATAATAACTTTATTATTGCCTCTAGGGCATATTTCCTTCAATTTTCTCACCGAACATGATCCAGGAGACTTGGACCCTACGTCAAGAAATAAAGGAGGAGGCCACGAGGTAGGGGGCGCGCCTACCCCCCCCCCCCCAGGAGCGCCCTCCACCCTCGTGGGGCCCCAGTTGCTCCACCGACGTACTCCTTCCTCCTATATATACCTACGTACCCCCAAACGATCAGATACGGAGCCAAAACCCTAATTCCACCGTCGTAACTTTCTGTATCCACGAGATCTCATCTTGGGGCCTGTTCTGGAGCTCTGCCGGAGCGGGCATAGATCACGGAGGGCTTCTACATCAACACCATAGCCTCTCCGATGAAGTGTGAGTAGTTTACCTCAGACCTTCGGGTCCATAGTTATTAGCTAGATGGCTTCTTCTCTCTTTTTGGATCTCAATACAATGTTCTCCCCCTCTCTTGTGGAGATCTACTCGATGTAATCTTCTTTTTGTGGTGTGTTTGTTGAGACCGATGAATTGTGGGTTTATGATCAAGACTTTCTATGAACAATATTTGAATCTTCTCTGAATTCTTTTATGTATGATTGGTTATCTTTGCAAGTCTCTTCGAATTATCAGTTTGGTTAGGCCTACTAGATTGATCTTTCTTGCAATGGGAGAAGTGCTTAGCTTTGGGTTCAATCTTGCGGTGTCCTTTCCCAGTGACAGTAGGGGTAGCAAGGCACGCATTGTATTATTGCCATCGAGGAAAACAAGATGGGTTTTTTTCATCATATTGCATGAATTTATCCCTCTACATCTTGTCATCTTGCTTAAGGCGTTACTCTGTTTTCATGAACTTAATACTCTAGATGCATGCTGGATAGCGGTCGATGAGTGGAGTAATAGTAGTAGATGCAGGCAGGAGTCGGTCTACTTGTCTCGGACGTGATGCTTATATACATGATCATACCTAGATATTCTCATAACTATGCTCAATTATGTCAATTGCTCAACAGTAATTCGTTCACCCACCGTAAAATACTTATGCTCTTGAGAGAAGCCACTAGTGAAACCTATGGCCCCCGGGTCTATGTTCATCATATTAATCTTCCAATACTTAGTTACTTCCTTTGCTTTTATTTTACTTTGAATCTTTATCACAAAAATACCAAAAATATTATCTTATCATATCTATCAAATCTCACTCTCGTAAGTGACCGTGAAGGGATTGACAACCCCTTAGCGCGTTAGTTGCGAGGAGTTATTTGTTTTGTGCAGGTACGAGGGACTCGCTCGTAGCCTCCTACTGGATTGATACCTTGGTTCTCAAAAACTAAGGGAAATACTTATGCTACTTTGTTGCGTCACCCTTTCCTCTTCAAGGGAAAACTCACGCAGTGCTCAAGAGGTAGCAAGAAGGATTTCTGGCGCCATTGCCGGGGAGTCTACGCAAAAGTCAACATACCAAGTACCCATCACAACCCTTATCTCCGGCATTACATTATTTGCCATTTGCCTCTCGTTTTCCTCTCCCCCACTTCACCCTTGCCGTTTTATTCGCCCTCTCTCTCTATATATCCTCCCTCTCTTTCTCAATTTGCCTCTTTTTGCCCGCTTGCTTTTCGTTTGCTTGTGTGTTGGATTGCTTGCTTATCACGATGGCTCAAGATAACACTAAATTGTGTGACTTTACCAATACCAACAATAATGATTTTATTAGCACTCCGATTGCTCCTCTTACCGATGCTGAATCTTGTGAAATTAATGCCGCTTTGCTGAATCTTGTCATGAAAGATCCATTTTCTGGCCTTCCTAATGAAGATGCCGCTACCCATCTAAATAGCTTCGTTGATTTGTGTGATATGCAAAAGAAGAAAGATGTGGATAATGATATTGTTAAATTGAAGCTATTTCCTTTTTTGCCTAGAGATCGTGCTAAAGCTTGGTTTTCGTCTTTGCCTAAAAATAGTATTGATTCTTGGAACAAGTGCAAAGATGCTTTTATCTCTAAGTATTTTCCTCCCGCTAAGATCATCTCCCTTAGAAACGATATTATTAATTTCAAGCAACTTGATCATGAACATGTTGCACAAGCTTGGGAGAGGATGAAATTAATGATACGTAATTGCCCTACTCATGGTTTGAATTTGTGGATGATTATACAAAAAAATTATGCCGGATTGAATTTTGCTTCTAGAAATCTTTTAGATTCGGCCACGGGAGGCACTTTTATGGAAATCACTTTAGGATAAGCTACTAAACTCCTAGATAATATTATGGTTAATTATTCTCAATGGCATACTAAAAGATCTACTAATGAAAAGGTGCATGCGATAGAAGAAATTAATGTTTTGAGTGGAAAGATGGGTGAACTCATGAAATTATTTGCTAGTAAGAGTGTTTCTTCTGATCCTAATGATATGCCCTTGTCTACTTTGATTGAGAATAATAATGAATCTATGGGTGTGAATTTTGTTGGTAGGAACAATTTTGGTAACAACGCGTATAGAGGAAATTTTAATCCTAGGCCTTATCCTAGTAATCCCTCTAATAATTATGGTAATTCCTACAACAATTCTTATGTAAATTATAATAAGATGCCCTCTGATCTTGAATCTAATATTAAAGAACTTATTACTTCGCAAAAGAATTTCAATGCTTTGATTGAAGAAAAATTGCTTAAGATTGATGAGTTGGCTAGGAACGTTGATAGAATTTCTCTTGATGTTGATTCTTTGAAATTTAGATCTATTCCACCTAAGCATGATACCAATGAGTCTCTCAAAGCCATGAGAATTTCCATTGATGAGTGCAAAGAAAGAACCTCTAGGATGCGTGCTAAGAAAGATGCCTTTATAAGAGCGTGTTCTTCTAGTTCTTATGAAAATAAGGATGAAGATTTAAAAGTTATTGATGTGTCCCCTATTAAATCTTTGTTTTGCAATTTGAATCTTGATAATGATGGGACTGAATATGATCCACCTTTACCTAGAAGGCGTTCCAAAAATTCGGAGTTTTTAGACCATGATGCTAAATTTGATAAAAGTGGGATTGAAGAGATTAAAACCCTAGATGTTGCTAAACCCACTATTTTGGATTTCAAGGAATTTAATTATGAAAATTTCTCTTTGATTGATTTTATTTCCTTGTTGCAATCCGTGCTAAATTCTCCTCATGCTTATAGTCAAAATAAAGCGTTTACTAAACATATCGTTGATGCCTTGATGCAATCTTATGAAGAAAACCTTGACTTGGAAGTTTCTATCCCTAGAAAACTTTATGATGAGTGGGAACCAACTATTAAAATTAAGATTAAATATCATGAGTTCTATGCTTTTATGTGATTTGGATGCTAGTGTTTCCACGATTCCAAAGATTTGTGTGATTTGTTAGGTTTCCGTGATTTTGATGATTGCTCTCTAAACTTGCACCTTGAGGATTCCACTGTGAAGAAACCTATAGAAAGAATTAATGATGTTCTTATTGTTGAAAATTGGAATTATGTGCCTGTAGATTTTGTTGTTCTTGACATAGATTGCAATCCTTCATGTCCTATTATTCTTGGTAGACCTTTCCTTAGAACGATTGGTGCAATTATTGATATGAAGGAAGGAAATATTAGATTCCAATTTCCGCTAAGGAAAGGCATGGAACACTTACATAGAAAGAAAATTAAATTACCTTATGAATCTATTATGACAGCCACTTATGAATTGCCTACAAAGATGGCAATACCTAGATCTATCCTTACTTTTTATGCCTAGCTAGGGGCGTTAAACGATAGCGCTTGTTGGGAGGCAACCCAATTTTATTTTTATTCCTTGATTTATGCTCCTGTTTAGTAATAAATAATTTACCTAGCCTCTGTTTTGGTTGTGTTTTTTTGTTTAATTAGTGTTTGTGCCAAGTAGAACCGTTGGGAAGACTTGGGGAAAGTCTTGTTAATCTTGCTGTAAAAAACAGAAACTTTAGCGCTCACGAGAACTAATGCCATTTTTATTTGAAAAGTTCTATTTAGTTAATTGTTTTTTCAGATGATTAACAGATAAATTCCTCACGTACAGAAATTTATTTTAGAATTTTTGGGGTTCCATATCTTGCGCTAGCTACAGATTACTACAGATTGTTCTGTTTTTGATAGATTCTGTTTTTCGTGTGTTGTTTGCTTATTTTGATGCATCTATGGCTAGTAAAATAGTTTATAAACCATAAAGAAGTTGGAATACAGTAGGGTTAACACCAATATAAATAAAGAATGAGTTAATTACAGTACCTTGAAGTGGTATTTTGTTTTCTTTCGCTAACGGAGCTCACGAGATTTTCTACTTTAAGTTTTGTGTTGTGAAGTTTTCAAGTTTTGGGTAAAGATTTGATGGATTATGGAACAAGGAGTGGCAAGAGCCTAAGCTTGGGGATGCCCATGGCACCCCCAAGATAATCTAAGGACACCTAAAAGCCAAAGCTTGGGGATGCCCCGGAAGGCACCCCCTCTTTCGTCTACTTCTATCGGTAACTTTACTTGGAGCTATATTTTTATTCAAAACATGATATGTGTTTTGCTTGGAGCGTCTTGTATTATTTGAGTCTTTATTTGTTTGTTTACCACAATCATCCTTCCTGTACACACCTTTTGATAGAGCCATACATGATTTGGAATTTGTTAGAATACCCTATGTGCTTCGCTTATATCATTTGAGTTATATAGTTTTGCTCTGGTACTTCACTTATATTTTTTTAGAGCACGGTGGTGGAATTGTTTTATAGAAACTATTGATCTCTCATGCTTCACTTAGATTATTTTGATAGTCTTAAATAGCATGGTAATTTGCTTAAATAATCCTAATATGCTTGGTATTCAAGAATAGTAAAATGTTTCTTATGAGTGTGTTGAATGTTTTGAGAAGTTCGATGCTTGATAATTGTTTTGAGATATGAAGATGGTGATATTGAAGTTGTGCTAGTTGAGTAGTTGTGAATATGAGAAATACTTGTGTTAAAGTTTGTGATTCCCGTAGCATGCACGTATGGTGAACCGTTATGTGATGAAGTCGGAGCATGATTTTTTTATTGTCTTCCTTATGAGTGGCGGTCGGGGATGAGCGAGTGTCTTTTCCTACCAGTCTATCCCCCTAGGAGCATGCGCGTAATACTTTGCTTTGATAACTTGTAGATTTTTGCATTAAGTATATGAGTTCTTTATGACTAATGTTGAGTCCATGGATTATACGCACTTTTTCTTCCTTCCACCATTGCTAGCCTCTCTAATACCGCGCACCTTTCGCCGGTATCATACACCCACCATATACCTTCCTCAAAACAGCCACCATACCTACCAATTATGGCATTTCCATAGCCATTCCGAGATATATTGCCATGCAACTTTCGACCGTTCCGTCTATTATGACACACTCCATCATTTTCATATTGCTTAGCATGATCATGTAGTTGACATCGTATTTGTGGCAAAGCCACCATTCATAATTCTTTCGTACATGTCACTCTTGATTCATTGCATATCCCGGTACACCGCCGGAGGCATTCATATAGAGTCATACATTGTTCTAAGTATCGAGTTGTAAGAAAATAAAAGTGTGATGATCATCATTATTAGTGCATTGTCCCAGTGAGTAAAGGATGATGGAGACTATGATTCCCCCACAAGTCGGGATGAGACTCTAGACGAAAAATAAAAAAAAGGAAAGAAAAGAGGCCATAAAAAAGGAGAAAATTCCCAAATAGAAAAAATGAGAGAAAAAGAGAGAAGGGACAATTTTACTATCCTTTACCACACTTGTGCTTCAAAGTAGCACCATGATATTCATGATAGAGAGTCTCTCATTTCGTCACTTTCATATACTAGTGGGAATTTTTCATTATAGAACTTGGCTTGTATATTCCAATGATGGGCTTCCTCAAAATGCCCTAGGTCTTCATGAGCAAGCAAGTTGGATGCACACCCACTTAGTTCCTTTTGTTGAGCTTTCATATACTTATAGCTCTAGTGCATCCGTTGCATGGCAATTCCTACTCACTCACATTGATATCTATTGATGGGAATCTCCATATCCCGTTGATACGCCTAGTTGATGTGAGACTATCTTCTCCCTTTTTGTCTTCTCCACAACCACCATTCTATTCCACATATAGTGTTATATCCATGGCTCAAGCTCATGTATTGCGTGAATATTGAAAAAGTTTGAGAATGTCAAAAGTATGAAACAATTGCTTGGCTTGTCATCGGGGTTGTGCATGATTTAAATACTTTGTGTGATGAAGATAGAGCATAGCCAGACTATATGATTTTGTAGGGATAACTTTCTTTAGCCATGTTATTTTGAGAAGACATGATTGCTTTGTTAGTATGCTTGAAGTATTATTATTTTTATGTCAATATTAAAATTTTATCTTGAATCTTTCGGATCTGAATATTCATACCACAATTAATAAGAATTACATTAATATTATGCTAAGTAGCACTTCACATAAAAAATTAGCTTTTTTATCATTTACCTACTCGAGGACGAGCAGGAATTAAGCTTGGGGATGCTTGATACGTCTCCAACGTATCTATAATTTTCGATTGCTCCATGTTATATTATCTACTGTTTTGGACATTATTGAGCTTTATTATCCACTTTTATATTATTTTTGGGACTAACCTATTAACCGGAGGCCCAGCCCAGAATTGATGTTTTTTTTGCCTATTTTAGGGTTTCGAAGAAAAGGAATATTAAACGGAGTCCAAACGGAATGAAACCTTCGGGAACATGATTTTCTCACCAAACATGATCCAGGAGACTTGGACCCTACGTCAAGAAATAAAGGAGGAGGCCACGAGGTAGGGGCGCGCCTACCCCCCCCCCCCCTCCCAGGCGCGCCCTCCACACTCGTGGGCCCCCTGTTGCTTCACCGACGCACTCCTTCCTCCTATATATACCTACATACCCCCAAACGATTAGATACGGAGCCAAAACCCTAATTCCACCGCCGTAACTTTCTGTATCCATGAGATCTCATCTTGGGGCCTGTTCCGGAGCTCCGCCGGAGGGGGCATCGATCACGGAGGGCTTGTACATCAACACCATAGCCTCTCCGATGAAGTGTGAGTAGTTTACCTCAGACCTTCGGGTCCATGGTTATTAGCTAGATTGCTTCTTCTCTCTTTTTGGATCTCAATACAATGTTCTCCACCTCTCTTGTGGAGATCTATTCGATGTAATCTTCTTTTTGCGATGTGTTTGTTGAGACCGATGAATTGTGGGTTTATGATCAAGACTATCTATGAACAATATTTGAATCTTCTCTGAATTCTTTGATGTATGATTGGTTATCTATGCAAGTCTCTTCGAATTATCAGTTTGGTTTGGCCTACTAGATTGATCTTTCTTGCAATGGGAGAAGTGCTTAGCTTTGGGTTCAATCTTGCAGTGTCATTTCCCAATGATAGTAGGGGCAGCAAGGCACGTATTGTATTGTTGCCATCGAGGATAACAATATGGGATTTCTATCATATTGCATGAATTTATCCCTCTACATCATGTCATCTTGCTTAAGGCGTTACTCTGTTTTCATGAACTTAATAATCTAGATGCATGCTGGATAGCGGTCGATGAGTGGAGTAATTGTAGTAGATGTAGGCAGGAGTCGGTCTACTTGTCTCGGACGTGATGCCTATATACATGATCATACCTAGATATTCTCATAACTATGCTCAATTTTGTCAATTGCTCAACAGTAATTCGTTCACCCACCGTAAAATACTTATGCTCTTGAGAGAAGCCACTAGTGAAACCTATGGCCCCCGGGTCTATCTTCATCATATTAATCTTCCAATACTTAGTTACTTCCTTTGCTTTTATTTTACTTTGCATCTTTATCACAAAAATACCAAAAATATTTTCTTATCATATCTATCAGATCTCACTCTCATAAGTGACCGTGAAGGGATTGACAACCCCTTATCATGTTGGTTGCGACGAGTTATTTGTTTGGTGCAGGTACGAGGGACTCACGCGTAGCCTCCTACTGGATTGATACCTTGGTTCTCAAAAACTGAGGGAAATACTTACGCTACGATGCTGCATGACCCTTTCCTCTTCAAGGCAAAACCAACGCAGTGCTCAAGAGGTAGCAAATAACACCTTAAGACACAAATCAACCAAAACCCTAATGTCACCTAGATACTCCAATGTCACCTCAAGTATCCGTGGGTATGATTATACGATATGCATCACACAATCTCAGATTCATCTATTCAAACCAACACAAAGAACTTCAAAGAGTGCCCCAAAGATTCTGCCGGAGAGTCAAGACGAAAACGTGTGCCAACCCCTATGCATAGGTTCTTGGGAGGAACCCGCAAGTTGATCACCAAAACTTACATCAAGTGGATCAATAGAATACCCCATTCTCACCACGAGTATCCCATGCAAGACATACATCAAGTGTTCTCAAATCCTTAAAGACTCAATCCGATAAGATAACTTCAAAGAGAAAACTCAGTCCATTACAAGAGAGTAGAGGGGGAGAAACATCATAAGATCCAACTATAATAGCAAAGCTCGTGATACATCACGATTGTACCACCTCAAGAACACAAGATAGAGAGAGATCAAACACATAGCTAATGTTACATATCCTCAGCCCCGAGGGAGAACTACAACCTCCTCGTCATGGAGAGCACCGGGATGATGAAGATGGCCATCGGAGAGGGATTGCCCCCTCCGGCAGGGTGCCCGAACGGGTCTAGATTGGTTTTTGGTGGCTATGGAGGCTTCTGGCGGTGGAACTCCCGATCTATTGTGCTCCTCGAAGTTTTTAGGGTATATGGGTATATATAGGAGGAAGAAGTACGTCGGTGGACCTCCGGGCTGTCCACGAGGCAGGGGGGCGCTCCCAGGGGGTGGGCGTGCCCCCCACCCTCGTGGGCAGCCCGGGACCCTCCTGGTCCATCTTTGATACTCCGTGGGCTTCTTCTGGTCCAAAAATAAGTTCCGTGAAGTTTCAGGTCAATTGGACTCCATTTGATTTTCCTTTTCTGCGATACTCTAAAACAAGGAAAAAACAGAAACTGGCACTGGGCTCTAGGTTAATTGGTTAGTCCCAAAAATCATATAGAATAGCATATTAATGCATATAAAACATCCAAGGTTGATAATATAATACCATGGAACAATCAAAAATTATAGATACGTTGGAGATGTATCAGTGACCAGTTAGGCTCCTGAGTCGCGATGCTCAGGAGTCCCCTTGATGTGCAAACATTCTCCGTACCTTTTCCCTCGCCGAGGCTCGGCTTGGGAGGGGCGTGCGAGGACCAGGTCTGGGGAACCTGGTTGGGTGGCGTACGCTTGGGCGTGACCCGGGCGCAGCCCCCGTGCCCAGCCCCCTCGCGCGGCTCTCCCAAGGGGAGGCGTTGCAGTGAGGCCGGACACTGAGCTCTGGGGCTCCCTGAGGTTGGTATGGCCGTGGGGCCGCCCTCAATTGTTTATCACCAGTGCAGAGCATAGTGCTTCCGCTTGTGCACGGGCATAGCCGCTCCTTGGCAGTGTCGACGGCAGCGCGGAGCATGGTGCTTGCACTTGGGCGTGGGAGGGGGACTCCCTACTACGGAGAGCCCCTGGGGCGTGTACAGCCCCGCCCTGACACGTGGCTTGCACGGCAGGGCTAGGAGAGGTGTATCCGAGCACTTGTGAGCCAGCGCGGGACTCACGAGGCCCTACCTCAAGGCGGGTTGCGCCTGGTCTTGGTTCTTGTTTGTTGTCTTGGTCCTGCGAGGTGGTTAGGCAACCTGCGCCGAACGAATCTCCTGAGGTCATTACGTGAAAAAGCCAAGCACCAACGGCCCGAGGAGGTTACGTGAACGGGGCCGGCCCGCTAGACAGAGCTCAGCCGCTGGATTTATCGACGCTGGAGGGACGGGCCCGAGCACAGACGCCGTGCTTGACTTACTCACGCGAGGGGTTCTAATTAAAGAAAGACGGCCGGCGCGCGGCTCCCACAGTGGGTGACAATCAAGCAGGCGATAGTCATAGATAGATTAAGCATGGAAAGCAACCTAGCTCAGGTAAACGCATGGAAGGTGCATGCCACCGGGTCCGGCCCGAGCGGCTTGGGGATGATGCAACCCGAGGGGCGCCCCCAACGGGGTAAACTAAAGACATAAAAGGAAAGATACATGCCACAGGGATGGTCCCATGCGGCCTGGGATTGATGCAGCCCTAGAGGCGCTCCCAGCTGAATGAACCATAGAAATTGTCACCTGGTCATGTCGATGAAGGAGAGTTGGGGTAGCTGAAGGCGTGCGTCGAAGGGCTGCCCATCATGAGCCACTGGAGCCCTGAGGTTCGGGAGGCCCTGGGGTCCCAAGGGGTTCCTCAAGGACTGTCTTCATCTTCGTCAGCAGCGTGTGGTGCCTGGCCTCCTGAGCCGCCAGGATGCTCCGCAGGTTGTGATGATAGGCGGCCGCCATGCTCGGCAGACCAAAGGCCATGCGAACGTAACTGTGAGGTGGGCCCTCGCAGCGTCCCATGCGCGAAGGCCAGAGAAGCTCCTGAGAGGAGGCTGAAAGTGCAACTATCCCTAGGTGGTTTTGGTAATTCATAACAACATATAGCTCATTGAGCTAATGCTATTCCAAGATGATTATTTCAGGAAAGCTCAATGATTGGCATGGCATGGATGGTGAAAGTGGAACCCTCAAAATGCTAAGGACAAAGGATTGGCTCAAGCTCAAAAGCTCAAGACTCTTCATTTTTTATTTTAGTGATCCAAGATCACATTGAGTCTTTAGGAAAAGCCAATACTATCAAGGAGGGATGAGGTGTTGCTTAATGAGCCTCTTGCTTCCCGTGCTTAGTGATATGTGTCGGCGTTCTGGGAATGGGGGTCCCCAGACTTGCCTGCCTGCGGCCTGCAGCGTGGCTCAAGTGGGGGCCCAACATGGCCCATCTTCATCAAGCACAAGACTCAAGACCCTCGCGAGGGGCCAAGGCTCGCGAGGCGGACGACACGGTGCATCCTCAGGCACAGCCTCCTCAGGCTGGCTCGCGAGGAGGCGGAGAGTTCAAGGCGGGGTACCTCGCGAGGTGCCCATGACGACTCGAGGCACCAGGTGGGTGCCAGCGCGCGCAGCGTCCTTCTTTCCTATTTGGTGCAAAGGGGACAAGCATATCCGCGGAGTACCGAGGCATCAGGAAAAGGTTGCCATTCCGGTGCAACAAGACCAGGACCAAGCGGACTACGAGACGGAGGTCACTATGGAGCCCAACACGGCGTCACCACCAGAGCCTTTGGCAGGCGAAGACTGCTTTTGTCAGGATAGACGTACTCGCTGTCCCCCTTCAAATTAGCCCGCCATTGTTGGATCCCTTCCCGCTCAATATTTGCGAAGAGGACCAGGGCCTCTATAAATAGGACTAGCCACCCACATAGCAAGGGGTTCGGTTCGGTTGGTCAGTTGGGATCTGGAAGAGAGAGAGAGAGAGAGGTGGCTGAACTCCCCATAGTAGTTCATCACCCCAGCCAAGAACAGACCCTTGCGAGGCTGTTCTTCCTTGTATTGTTCATCATCACCAGACCCAGGAGGCAATCCACAAACCACACACTGGAGTAGGGTATTACACCACAATGGTGGCCGGAACCAGTATAAATCTTGTGTCTTTCGTGCAGTTCTTTTAGTTGTTTAGATCCCATCGAGACAGGGAGGTTGAGGATGTGATTTCCGCGCACACCCCAGTGTTCGAACCTTAAGGGTCTGCCGGAACCCGAAATCCGACATTTGGCGCGCCAGGTAGGGGTGCGCCGGAGTTCGTCTTCCACCACTCCATGCCCCGTCGCGTCTTCATCACCATGCCCGGCGACCAGGAGGGCAACCCCGACCCGTGGGCTGCGTGGCCCAAACGCGTGGAACCGCTCGCCTCGGGCGACCCCGCGCCCCAGGCAGCTCACAGTCCGCAGGGCGCTACGGCCCACAGGCGACGTGGACAGACTTCGGCAACCCTTACGCCGCGGCAGGCTCGGTCAGCAGCAAGGGCCTCCAATCACGCCGCGACAACGACAACATACACCCGCCGGGAGCAGGCAAACTCGAGGGCCGCGCTCACAGTGGCCCGGGAGCTACTGCAGAGCAGGCTGCTGGGGGGCGGCCATAATGTGCTGCTGGAGCGAGTGGCGGAGCTCCTGGGCTTCGCCGCCTTGGGGGCTCACCCCTTCTCCACCCAGCTCCCATCTCAAGCCCAGAGCGACCCGCACGGGGGCTCCGCGCGCGCCCGCAGGCTTCAAGGCTATTCCGACGCCAGTGAAGCTGTCGGCACCAGACCGGTGGCGGCACTGCCCCCGCCCCCGACCCGCGAAGGAGAAGGACTCGACGCGACCCGTGGCCCCACAGGGCGGCCGCGTTGCCACCCCGTGGCAGGCATGACAGGTGGGGCCGCATGGCAAGCAGGGCGCCACGGCATGGCATACGAGATGACGGTGACGGAAGAGTACGTGCCCCTCATGATGGACCAAGGACACCCTCACGAGGACGGGCAGGGCTCACTCCTCGGCCCCAGCTGGGGGGACGAGATGATGGAGGCTGAGCCCTTCCAGGAGCTCCGGGACGAGCCCGCTGGCCACGCTGGAGGCAGCGATCACCGAGCGCCGCTAACTCTTCAGGGGCAGGTATACGCTAACCATGGATCGCAGGAGGTGCAGGTCGCCGCGGCAAGCGGCTGCCCCGCTCCTACAGTCTCCCACCCCTCGGGAAGAGGGTGCAGGGGGCTGCAGGGGAGGGGCCGGGATCCGACATCACCACCGCGGCGTTCGGAGCAAGGCGTTCTCAGGAGGTAGGCCCTCTGCTGGGGAGGTGCCTCAGGGCCTGCCGCTGGTAGAGGACCCATGGTCGTCAGGGGAACCGCTGGCGACCGCTCTACCCCATCGGGCGGCGTCCTAGGTTCCGGTCATTGCTGATGGCACTAGAGTGTGGCGCAAGGCGGGGCCCTCGTCTGGCGATATGAAGCAAGGCCAGTACCTATGAAGAAGGCCCGGTGCCTGTGAAGCTCGCCGCCCCGTGACACTCTCACGTAATAATGAGTGGGGCTGTACACGCCCCGGAGTCTCAGGGGTGCCGGCCTCAGGCCCTGGGGCTCCCTTCCACGCCCAGTGGACAGCACTTAGCTCCGCGCTGGTGAGAAGACGTCCAAGACTAGATTAGGTGCCGGACGCGGCCTTTTGTCTGCCTTTTGTTGCCCTTCCCTTTGGTTGTAGCTTTTTCTCTCGCTGGATTTAAGTTGGATTCGAATTTGAGATTTGTGTGTGTTCGGGGAGGGGTGCTTGTTCTCGCTCGAGCTATTTCTTGCGTTCTGGTTGCCGCTTCGTCACAGCCGCCTCCCCTTGCGAGCCCCTCGCGAGTCGGGTCAGGCCAGGCTCGTGCGCAGCCCAGGCTGCCGCCGTTGCTCCCTCTCGGGAGGATTTTCGGGTGACTGCGCGGGTTGCCCTATTCGGAAAAGGCCCAGAGCCTGTTAAGCAAGGCGAGTGCCTGTGAAGCTCTCGCGCTCAAGGAAAAGACCCAGAGCCTGTGAAGCAAGGCGAGTGCCTGTGAAGCTCTCGCGCTCGAGGAAAAGGCCCGGAGCCTGTGAAGCAAGGCGAGTGCCTGTGAAGCTCTCGCGCTCGAGGAAAAGGCCCAGAGCCAGTGAAGCAAGGCGAGTGCCTGTGAAGCTCTCGCGCTCGAGGAAAAGGCCCAGAGCCTGTGAAGCAAGGCGAGTGCCTGTGAAGCTCTCGCACTCAAGGAAAAGGCCCAAAGCCTGCGAAGCAAGGCGAGTGCCTGTGAAGTCATCACGCTCGGGAGAAGGCCCAGAGCCTATGGAGAAGGCCAACGCATGAGGAGTTTCTCATCAGCGACAACCTCACATCCTGAGGACCCAACTAGAAAGTGCCCAGGGCATCACGCCCTCCTGCAGGGCGCCTTGGAACCAGCATGGGACAAAGGTAAACCAGCCCACCGTCAGGCACGAGCGCAGTTTGATTACTACTGATATGATGGACACAGGTTTTTACTTGAGGGGCTTCCCCTCCCAAAATGCTCTCACATGCCACCAGGTCAAAAGCCTGAGTTCTATTCATGCAGAGTGAAAAAGACAGGAGCGATACACACTCAATTGGACCAATCCCCCAATGCGTCCCCGGAAGCACCTCCTGAGCCTTCGCCGGAGTCGCCGAGCTCGCCATCGACGCCTGTGTCGCTGCCAGCAGCGTCAGGACCGCTCGCCGCGCCGTCCTCGTCAGCACCCACGACCACGTCGCTGTCATCCGAAGCGAAGGCCCTAACAAGGGCGTCCACATTATCCTCCACCCAGCGCGCCAAGTCGTCTCGGACGGCCTGGGAGACTGGGGTGATGACAGCGTCAAAATCGAAGCGGGGATTCATGTTCTGGAGGTGGCTGAAGACACGGGAAAAGGCGCGCTTGAGCAAGGTGCGGCTCCTCTCCTCCACCAACCTGTCGGCCCTGACCGACCGCGCCTCCAGCTGCGTCACCACGGCGATGAAGAACTGCAAGTTACCGGCATAATTGATCATGTGTGGTTCACCGACGGATGCCTCGCAGATGTTGCCCAAGGCCACATTAGCCCTCTCCCTAAGCGTGGTGAACATGGGGCCATGCGCGTGCTCCAGGAGTCGCCGCTGGCGTATTTCGTCAGTGTTCTGGCGCTCAACGGCCTCGGCCTCTTCCATCCGCTGGCGAAGACGGAGCACCTCGACTTGAGAGGCGGCTAGCTCCTGTTGCGCTGCCTCAAGGGCGGCCCGGGAGGCATCGGCCAGCCGCATCGCCTCGTCCCGTTGGGTCCTTAGGGCCACGGTTCTGTCTTCGGCTTCGACCCGGATCATCCCCAGCTTCCCCTCGAACTCACGCTCGAGGCCTTGGCGCGCCGTCGCCACCCTACGACAAACCTCCTCCAGGACACGCGCTTCCTGCGCTGCGACATCGTCCTCCGCCTGCGTCGCTAGGCGCTCCCTCGTCTCCAGCCTCTCGTACTCGCGGGAGCGTTCGGCGACCTCCAGCACCAACGCTTCCTCGCGTTTCAGAAGCTCGGCAGGGTCGCCGGAAGACACCTCCATCGACGTGAGGGCTGCCTCGCGCAGCTCCGCTTGCTCCTCCAGCGAGTGGCATCGGGCCAGGAGCTCGTGAGCTCGCTCCTCCACCGCCTCTCGCCACCCGTCAGCTCTACGGGCCTCCTCGATGGCCTGGGAGCAGGCCACTCGGGAGGCCTCCAGCGACGCCTTTGCCTCTTCATCATCTAGGTCACGTTGGCGGCGCGCAAGGGTGATGGCGGCCTCGAGCTCGCGCCTCCCTGCAGCCAGGCGCAGTCCCTCTGCCTCCAGGCGAGCATCTTCAGCGGCGAGCTCTTCCCCAAGTAGGTCCACCGCGTCGGCCGCTCGTCGAAGGAACCCTTGGCGGCGAGTGCGGCACTCCCGGGCGTGCTCAAGCACATCTTCCACACCATCGTCCTCCCCAAGCAAGCGCCGGGGGATGCGAGTCATCGTCCCTCCTCCGGGCAGGGGGCTGGGGGCTGGCGCCCCCGTGGTGGCCGGGCGCGCCACATCAGAAGCCAGACCAAGGGCCAGCCCGCCTTCAGATGAGGGGCGTAGGAGGCGCCTCAACCTGTCGCAGCCCAAAACCAGACGGGAGGCACCCGACAGACTGGCTATCCCCCGAGAAGGCCCGCGAAGGAGAAGCGTGGGGAATGAAGGGCCGCAGCGCACCTCGGGATGATCCGCCCCACCAGACGCCCTCACCACGAGGGCAGAGCTGCTCGGAGCACTTGAGGATGGCGGAAGAGGCGAAGCCAAAGGAGGTGGTACCTCGGCGACTTCCGTGACTTCCGCCGAAAGGGGCCTGCAGAGCAAGGATCAGCGAAAGCAACAAAAGGATCAGGAGTCAGAGAGGAAAAAGACTTACTCATCGGTGGCGAAGTACTTCCTGCGCTTCAGCACGCGACAGGGGGAGTCATCACCCAGAGCCTCCCTCGTCCTCCGGAGGGCCTCGAAGTCCACGCGGAAGCAGCCCAAGAGAAGAGCGCAAGGATCAACCTGCCGCGAGGACGAAGCATCAGGACGGTCCGCTTCGGGATCGCCCACCTGGCGCGTGCCACCCATCACCTCGTCAGAAGGCGGGACTAGGGCCTCCAAGGCCTCAGCCCCGGGTGCTGGAGGCGGCTGCCTACCACCTTCAGCCGCAGTAGAACGGGCCTCAGGAGCTGCCCCCTCGCGAGCGGCACCTAGCGCTGCCACTTCCTCAGGAGCTGCCCCCTCGCGAGCGGCACCCAGCGCTGCCGCTTCCTCGGGAGCCCCCTCGGCCTCAGGTGCCTCCTGCCTCCCTGCTCCGCCGCTTGAGGAGTTGCCTTGGCCGATTGGGAGGGGAGTCACCACTACAGGGTTCTCGCGACGTCCTTGGAGGCCGGCGAGGCGCAGCCCCCACTCATCAAGGATGGGCATCTGCTTCACGAAGTCATCCCTGCTCTGGCAGAGATACAGCAAGGCCCCTCCCTGCCGGATGTTGCCAGGATTGGGGTCCCCGGCCAAGGTCAAGAGCGTCGACTTCAGCGCCGCAGGAGCCAGGTCTTCTTCCTGGAGCCTCATGTCGTCCTCGCGCCCCCGGAAGGCCCACATTCGGCGAGAGTGGCGCTGCAGGGGAGCGACGCGGCACAGCAAAAACTGCTTCACCACTTTGGGCGCCATCACGTCGAGTTTCCTCACGAGCGCGAAGCGGGGCCAGACGAAGACAAGCCGGGGGTTCTTCAGCATCTCCTGGCCGCAACCCGAATTGGGGACAGCAGGCGAGGTCGGCTCCGATAGCAGGGGGGTGGGCACCCCTGCGTCCATGTACAACCACCGCTCGCGGAACCCAGCCGCGGGCTGGGGGAGTTTGAAGTTAATTCCAGATGCCTCGGTCTCAGGCTCGGCAGCAAAGCTCGTGCACGCCCAGCGCTGGGAGGGATCGGCAAGACGTAGCAAGAAGAAGTGGCGCAGCAAGGCAACCGAAGGAGGGATGCCCACCATGGCTTCACAAACGAAGGCGAAGACTAAAAGGAGGGTGATTGACTCAGGACTTAGATGCATCAAGTGGATCTGATAGTGGGAAAGCACGACATTGAAGAAATCGGAGAAGGGGGGAACCGGACCCGCCCACAAGGCATCGGTAAAACATGGGACCTCGGTTGCTGTCCTGTCAATGGAGAAGAGGGACGCAGGCCAGGTAGTCGTCCTCCCGCACTCGTTGAAGACGGTGGCCAGAGCCAAGCTATCCCTGCCCAGGCACTCTTGGTTGAGTATGGTCGACCGGCCGGCGGCGGGAGCCACCGCCGGCGGCGCACAAGATGAAGGCATGGGTTCCTCCACTCTCTCCTTCCCCGTCGGAGTCATGGCGATAAGAAGGGGGGAGGATTCGAGATTGGATTGAAGGCAGGAGCAGGCGTTCGAAGGAAGGAAGAACAGGGGACGCCCGAGCAATAGGAAGGGGAGCGGCTATGTACAACTACTAGTCCGCCTAGCAGGGCGCACAATAAGGAAGCGTGGGGGAACGGTGCCACCCACGTCCAATCAACCGCCATGCGGCGCCCAAGGCCGTAGGCTGTTAGGGCCCACGGCGCTTCGCCCTTGCCCTTTCGCCTCTCGGCACGGCCAAGTCCATGCGCGCCTCGGGCCTGGGGGCTACTGTCGGCGTTCTAGGAATGGGGGTCCCCAGACTTGCCTGCCTGCAGCCTGCGGCATGGCTCAAGTGGGGGCCCAACATGGCCCATCTTCATCAAGCACAAGACTCAAGACCCTCGCGAGGGGCCAAGCCTCGCGAGGCGGACGACATGGCGCATCCTCAGGCACAGCCTCCTCAGGCTGGCTCGCGAGGAGGCAGAGAGTTCAAGGCGGGGTACCTCGTGAGGTGCCCATGATGCAAGCCATGACGACTCGAGGCACCAGGCGGGTGCCAGCACGCGCAGCGTCCTTCTTTCCTCTTTGGTGCAAAGGGGACAAGCATATCCGTGGAGTACCGAGGCATCAGGCAAAGGTTGCCATTCCGGTGCAACAAGACCAGGACCAAGCGGACTACGAGACGGAGGTCACCATGGAGCCCAGCACGGCGTCACCACCAGAGCCTTTGGCAGGCGAAGACTGCTTTTGTCAGGATAGACGTACTCGCTGTCCCCCTTCAAATTAGCCCACCATTGTTGGATCCCTTCCCGCTCAATATTTGGGAAGAGGACCAGGGCATCTATAAATAGGACTAGCCACCCACATAGCAAGGGGTTCGGTTCGGTTGGTCAGTCGGGATCTGGAAGAGAGAGAGAGAGAGAGAGAGAGAGAGAGAGAGAGAGAGAGAGAGAGAGGTGGCTGAACTCCCCATAGCAGTTCATCACCCCAGCCAAGAACAGACCCTCGCGAGGCTGTTCTTCCTTGTATTGTTCATCATCACCAGCCCCAGGAGGCAATCCACAAACCACACACTGGAGTAGGGTATTACACCACAATGGTGGCCCATACCAGTATAAATCTTGTGTCTTTCGTGCAGTTCTTTTACTAGTTTAGATCCCATCGAGACGGGGAGGTTGAGGATGTGATTTCCGCGCGCACCCCAGTGTTCGAACCTTAAGGGTCTGCCGGAACCCGAAATCCGACAATATGCTACAAAACCCTCAACTACTTTCCCATATCCACATATGAGCTAAACCCTAAGCCAAACTCGGTCCTACCGATTCTTCCTATCTGGCACCACCGAGTTTCACTTGTCATAAGCCACTGCCAAACCCTAGCAATTCGGTTCTACCGATGGGGATCTCGGTCTCACCGAGATGGGATTGCAAACTCTCTGTTTCCCTTTCGTAACTTTTCGGTCTCACCGAAAGAGCGGATCGGTCCCACCGAGATTGCAATGTAAACTCTCTGTTTCCTTTTTGTAACATTTCGGTCTCACCGAAAGAGCAAATCGGTCCCACCGAGTTTGCCTGACCAACTCTCTCGTTAGCTAATTACCAAAATCGGTCTCACCGAGTTTGTGTAATCGGTCTCACCGAGATTACGTTATGCCCTAACCCTAACAAACTCGGTCCTACCGAGTTGCATGTCAGTCCCACCGAAAATCTCTAACGGTCACTAGGTTTACTTTTTTGGTCCGACCGAGTTTTTTGATTCGGACCCACCGAGATTGGTAAATTGTGAGTAACGGTTGGATTTTGTGTGGAGGCTATATATACCCCTCCACCTCCTCTTCATTCGCGGAGAGAGCCATCAGAACACATCTACACTTCCAACTCATATGTTCTGAGAGAGAACCACCTACTCATGTGTTGAGACCAAGATATTCCATTCCTACCATATGAATCTTGATCTCTAGCCTTCCCCAAGTTGCTTTCCACTCAAATCTTCTTTCCACCAGATCCAAATCCTATGAGAGAGCGTTGAGTGTTGGGGAGACTATCATTTGAAGCACAAGAGCAAGGAGTTCATCATCAACACACCATTTGTTACTTCTTGGAGAGTGGTGTCTCCTAGATTGGCTAGGTGTCACTTGGGAGCCTCCGACAAGATTGTGGAGTTGAACCAAGGAGTTTGTAAGGGCAAGGAGATCGCCTACTTCGTGAAGATCTACCGATAGTGAGTCAAGTCCTTCGTGGGCGATGGCCATGGTGGGATAGACAAGGTTGCTTCTTCGTGGACCCTTCGTGGGTGGAGCCCTCCGTGGACTCGCGCGACCGTTACCCTTCGTGGGTTGAAGTCTCCATCAACGTGGATGTAGGATAGCACCACCTATCCGAACCATGGGAAAAACATCCATGTCTCCAATTGCGTTTGAATTCTCCAAACCCTTCCCTTTACATTCTTGCAAGTTGCATGCTTTACTTTCCGCTGCCAATATACTCTTTGCATGCTTGCTTGAATTGTGTGATGATTGCTTGACTTGTCCTAAGATAGCTAAAATCTGCCAAGAACTAAAATTGGGACAAGGTTAAGTTTTTATTTGGTCAAGTAGTCTAATCACCCCCCTCTAGACATACTTTCGATCCTACAAGTTCAAAATGAAGGATGGTGAAGGTGTCGCTGAAATGTACTCTAGGCTCGCTCTCATCACAAATGAGATTGCCGGCTTAGGAAGTGAAGAGATGACCGATAGATTCATCACAAGAAGATTCTAAGAGCCTTGGATGGAAAATATGATACCGTGTGCACATTGATCCAAATGATGCCCAATTACAAAGATCTCAAGCCAACAGAAGTAATTGGAAGAATTGTTGCTCATGAGATGTCACTTAAGGATAAAGAGGAACTTCACAACAAATCTAGTGGTGCCTATAAAGCCTCATGTGAAGCCCCTACATCATCAAGTGAGAAACAAAACTGCAATGAAGAATTGAGCTTAATGGTGAAGAACTTCAACAAGTTCTACAAGAGTAGAAGCAAAGATAGAAGCTCCAAGT
Organism: Triticum monococcum; assembly: GCA_034509565.1. Lineage (NCBI taxonomy): Eukaryota > Viridiplantae > Streptophyta > Magnoliopsida > Poales > Poaceae > Triticum > Triticum monococcum. Next base: position 741,736,948 of record CM067843.1, on the reverse strand, counting down.
CAAGGTCCTACAATGACAAAAGATCTTCTAGTCGAGAGCGAAACTGCTACAATTGTGGAAGACCCGGACACTATTCCAATGAGTGTACGGCTGCCTACAAGAGAGAAGACTCTCCAAAAAGAAGAAGCAAAAGAGAAGAATCACCACCAAGAGAGAGAAGGAGTAGAGATGATCGTTATGAACGAAGATACTCACGGAGAAGCAAGGATTCGGAAAGGAAGGAAAAGTCATCAAGGAGCTACACAAAACGAAGACATCAAGCTCATGTTGGTGAATGGGTATCCGGCTCCGACTCCGACGACCACTCCGAGAGAAGTTATCACTCCGACTCCGAATATACTCAAGATGAAGGTGTTGCCGGTCTAGCACTTGTGTCAACCAACTCCTACGACATATTTGACTCACCAAATGAAGGAATTGGAAGATGCTTCATGGCCAAAGGTCCTAAGGTAACACACCCCGAGTATGTTGATTTTAATAGTGATGAAGATGACTTGTTAGGTGATGATGATTTACTTGTTGACAACTCTAGTGATGAATACCATGATGAAACGTCAATTAATCATGCTAATCAAGATAAAACGAATGACAATGATAAGGAGAAGATTGAGGCTCTAACTAAAGAACTAAACACTCTTAAGTTAGCTCATGAAACTGTCTTCGAAGATCATCGAGAACTTTTAAGAGCTCATGAGAAGTTACACTTTGAAAAGCTCAATCTTGAGCAAGAGCATGAGTTTTTAAAAGCAATTAATGATGATCTCCGCAAGAAAAGTTCTTCTTACATTGCCAAGCGTTTACTCTTATCCACTTACATGCCTCAAGTCAAGTCTAGTAACAAGAACAAGAAAGATTCTTCCTCTAGTAGTAACAATGATCATGCTAAATCCAATATTGTTGCTTCTAGTAACTCTCTTGATTCCACTAATGATTCTCTTAGCCAAGTTACACTTGAGCAAGAAAATAGCTTATTGAAGGGAATTATAGAGAAAGGAGTGTACAAAGGCCTTGCCGGGAGTAAGCAATTCGAGGAAATTGTGCGCAAGCAAGGAATGCACCGGAAGAATCAAGGTGTTGGTTTTGAACGAAAGTTCAATACCAATGGAGTTGAGTGGGAGGAAGATCAATACCCCAAGACAAAGTTTGTTCCTCAACAAGAGAAGTACGATACTTCCTTCAAGGGGACACAAGCTCAAGATGATCTTCCACCACAAGACTACAAGCAAAAAGGCAAGGACAAGCTTCAAGAGGAAATTGATGCATTTGAAGAAGCTCCTAAGACCTTAGTCAAGTGGATTCCCAAGACTACTTCAAGTTCCACTTCATCAAGTACGACTACAACTCCAAGGATTCCCATCAAGATGGTGTGGATCCAAAAGAAGAAGAACTAGAGAGTTCTTGAGGGTAACTCCGCCAACATACTTCACTCTTATCATTTTGGCAAGAACAAGTGCAATCAACTTCCACATCTTGCACTAGTTCAAGGAGTCACACACCCTCCTGTTGGTAAGACAAGGGACAAGGTAACCTAAAAGTTTTCATAGACATCATCTTGTGTGTGCATCACTCTATGTCTATGGATATCCTTGTTTGTTCCTTGTGGGACTAACCCATGTAGGTATTGAAAGTGCAATTCACTCAAATGGATAGCTCCAAGTGATCTACATCAACATTGAGCATCCACATCTTTAATATCTACATGAAGTCATCATCGACAAAACCCAAGGTTAGTTCATCCCTCTTAGGGGGGATATCACATCTAGGGGGAGCTTTACTCTAAGACTTGAGCTAAAGCAACTCTAAAGATGTGAACACAACAATGCTTTATGTAAAAGTGGTAACCCCACTTGAGCTTAAACGATGAGTATGACCTACGATCAAGTGTTCTCACTTGACTCCTAAGTCAATATACTCATATATAGATGACCTAGTCATCGCAAATTGCTTGGTAGATGCTAGAATTGGTTGTGCATGCTTTGTCACATATTTCAATTGCCATCTTATTGTGTGAGCATGTTGGTTGCATATTTTACTCATTCGAGGACATCCACTTGTTGTTTTGATTGTTTGGTTTTATTTCCTTTTGCCAAGTGGATGGACGAGAATGCCTAAGAACCTCCCCTAGATATCTATGCTTTTCTTGTCTCAAACTCTATTCATGCTACATCACAAAATTTGATCAAGTCAGATTCGAACCACTCTGTGTGAGGAGCATTCGGAGTCCCCGATTCGTCATAGACTTAAACTTCCAAAACCTCTTTGTGATTCTCGGTCTGACCGATACCCCACTTTCGGTCTTAACGAGATCATTAAGTTGATCTATGTTTTTGATCTCGGTGCAACCGATTTGAACCATTCAGTCACACCGAGTTGCAACAACTGTATACAGTTTTGCATCTCGGTGCCACCGAGTTGTTCCACTCGGTCACACCGACAGGGTCGGGCTATATATAGTCACGGGCAAAAATTTGGAAATTTCTCCGAACCCCTTCGCCCGCGTGATAGCTCGCTCTGCCAACGTGGTCTCCGGATTGTCTCCTCGCCGCCAGCCACCTCCAGTCGCTGGTCTCCATCGCCATCAACAGGAATCAACCCCGCCGTTGCCGCCATAGCGAGTCTCCGCCGAACTAGGGTATGGACTCGATCTTTGTGCTATTCCCCAATCTGATTCCTAGAACATTGTGATCATAATGATTCTTGCCACGTTTGATAAACTTCTATCTAGTCAATGAACTCGTAGATTAGGTTTGATTCAAAAATTTTAGGGTTAGGTTTCCGCCGAAACCATCTCGGACCCACCGAGTTGAAAAACTCGATCCCATCGATTTGGCTTATGCTATTGCACAAGTGAAACTCGGTCTGACCGAGTATTACTAATCGGTGTGACCGATTTTGGAACTTTGTGAAACCCTAGCAGTCTCGGTGCCACCGAACCGTGACTCGGTCTGACCGAGTTCACTAGTTTAGGTTCCAAAAACTGCTTCGGTGTCACCAAGTTTAAAAATCGATAGATCCGAAATGCTTTTTGTGGGAAACTAAAACTAAGTTTTTGAATCATTCTTTTGCAAAAATCTCTGCATTTTGTGATGCTCATCCACTCTACCTCATCTATAAACTGTTCACAGGGTCAGCAGTCAGCTTGTTCATCATGTCCGACCAAAGTGATAGCCAGAATTTGTCAGAGCAGCAAGTGCAAATGAGTGAGGGCACTAGTCCCTCAAGTTCTTCAGATGATGGCAGCAGGAGCACCCCTAGCAACCTGCCAAAAGCTGCGACAAGACAAAGAAAGAAGAGAACTTCAGATTCTGAGGATGAAGATTATGTGGCAGAGGAAGAGGAAGCCACATCAAAGAGAACTGTACTCAAGAAAGAATATGGCCCAGCACAGAGCATAAAGCCAGGGATGAAGGTCAAAAGGCCAGCAAGCAGGCAGCCTATGCCAAAGGCCAAAGCTTCAACCAAGATTCCTGAGAAGCCCACTCCCATAGAGCCAGCTGCTGCAGAAGGAAAGAAAAGGAAGGAGAGGGTCAAGAAGACCATAGCCAAAGTGCTTGGAAAGGCTTCCATCATGGAAGAAGAGGAAGAGGAAGAAGAGGTTGCTGCACCAGCACCTAAGGCACCCAAGCTGATGGGTGATGCCATAAGATCAGGGGCAACTGCTTCCAAGGCCAAGCCAGCTCCAAAGCCAAAACCAAAGAGGAATACAAGAAGCATCCCAGCTGCTGAGAAGAACAAGGCCCCGGTGCCTGAGACTGTTGTTGAAGAAGATGATGAAGAGCATGTTCTGAGAAAGCTCAAGCCCAAGATCCCAGACCACAATGATGCTCATCTTGTGGATGAGGATATGAAGCTCGGAAGAGACTCAGGGCTGAGGAAGTGGAGAGAAGCAGATCCCTATGCTATGAGAAGGAGGACTGCTGTTGATTACAGGTTTCACACAAAGGAACAGCAAGATTTCTATGAGACAGTGCTGCTAGATAAGAAGCCCATTGTATGTGATATGAGATGGGTCAACTGGGAATATATCAAGAAGAATGAAGAGCGCTACCCTGGAGTGCAAGACAGCTTCAAGGCATGTGGAGTAGAGGACTTTGTTGGGCAGAAGCTCACAAAGTGGAATGAGGAGCTTATCATGCAGTTCTACTCCACAGCACATTTTTATCCAGATGGAAGGATTATTTGGATGTCTGAAGGTACGAGGTACCAATCAATAGTTGCTGAGTGGGCACAGCTTATCAATGCCCCAGAGGAGCATGAGGATGACTTGGATGTCTATTCCAAGAAGAAGATGGATCATAACTCAATGTCAAACATGTACAAGGAGATCCCAAATGAAGCACTTGATACGTTCAAGTTTGGCTCAGTGCATTATCTGTTGTCAGGTCTGCCAACCATCAACTGGATTCTTAGGCACACACTTTTGCCCAAGTCTGGAGATCACAGGATGATCAAAGGTCATGCCATTAACTTGCTACATATCTTTGATGTGCCTCATAAATTCAAGGTCATGAGCCTCATGGTAGAGACTATCAAAAGGACTACAGCAGATCAGAAGAGGAGCTGTGGATATGCCCCTCAGATCCAGATGTTGATTAACTCAAGAATGGGCACAGACACATACTTGTTGGACAAGGAACATTTGCCTATCTATCCAGAGTTCGAGGACAACCAAGTTGTGATGACCAAAGATGAACCATCTTCAGCCCATGCACAAGCCAAGAAGGAGAAGGCAATAAAGGAGAAAGCTGCCAAGATGCCAACTCAAGAGGAGGCATCTGAGTACTTCTTGAGGAACAAGCAAGAGCAGCTCAATTACTTGATTGCATCCACCCTGCGGATTGAGAAAGGACTAGCCACCCTAACTCAGAACCAGGCAAGCCTAGAGAGAATCGTAGAACAAAAGTTCTATGACTTGGATATCAAGGTGACACAGATTCAGACTGCAGTGGAGCAGCTCCAAGATGACATGCAGGAGAGGAAAGGGAAGACAACCACTGATGCCTTTGCCAGAGTGCCACGAGGTCTGAGGTCGTCTACAGTGCCAGTTCCTGACACAAGAGCAAACGCCTCAGCTCCAGCCGCAGCACCAGCCCAACCTGCTCCAGCATCTACTTCCGCTCCAACTCCAACCACGTCTACGAAAGCCTTTGTCCTTGGAGTGATCCGGACTCCACCACCACCTGAAGATCAAGCCTGAGTGTCGATTTAGCACTATGCATTTTCTAGGAACTTTTTGGTAACTTGTTGCCAAAGGGGGAGAAAATGTATAGATCATAGGCTTCGAGAGAGAGTGTTGCTTTTCTCTCTTTCTTTATTTGGTGGTCTTTCGAACATTGTTTGCTTTTGGTCGAGATACTTTGATATGCTTGTGAGACATTGATGATCATGTGTTTGATCATAAGCTACACTTAATGCTTGGTGAATGCTATTATCTTATCTATCTTATGTGATCATTCACTTTTCTTGGTGATGAGTGCATGTATTTCATTATTAATCATTTTGAGCGCTCCACCAAGATGTATGTGACATGGAAGAGTAACCCATAATTCTAACTTCTTGTGCATTTGCAGTCCAAAGCAAATTTTAAATATGCACAAATTTAGGGGGAGCTCTTACTTATCACATACTTCACAAAGCGACGATATTTTTCATGCTTATTATCATTTGTCGAAGCTTTGATCTATATGTTGTCATCAATTACCAAAAAGGGGGAGATTGAAAGTGCAACTATCCCTAGGTGGTTTTGGTAATTCATAACAACATATAGCTCATTGAGCTAATGCTATTCCAAGATGATTATTTCAGGAAAGCTCAATGATTGGCATGGCATGGATGGTGAAAGTGGAACCCTCAAAATGCTAAGGACAAAGGATTGGCTCAAGCTCAAAAGCTCAAGACTCTTCATTTTTTATTTTAGTGATCCAAGATCACATTGAGTCTTTAGGAAAAGCCAATACTATCAACGAGGGATGAGGTGTTGCTTGATGAGCCTCTTGCTTCATGTGCTTAGTGATATGCTCCAAAATCCTCAACTACTTTCCCATATCCACAAATGAGCTAAACCCTAAGCCAAACTCGGTCCTACCGATTCTTCCTATCCGGCGCCACCGAGTTTCACTTGTCATAAGCCACTGCCAAACCCTAGCAATTCGGTTCTACCAATAGGGATCTCGTTCTCACCGAGATGGGATTGCAAACTCTCTGTTTCCCTTTCGTAACTTTTCGGTCTCACCGAAAGAGCGGATCGGTCCCACCGAGATTGCAATGTAAACTCTCTGTTTCCTTTTTGTAACATTTCGGTCTCACCGAAAGAGCAAATCGGTCCCACCGAGTTTGCCTGAACAACTCTCTGGTTAGCTAATTACCAAAATTGGTCTCACCGAGTTTGTGTAATCGGTCTCACCGAGATTATGTTATGCCCTAACCCTAACAAAATCGGTCCTACCGAGTTGCATGTCAGTCCCACCGAAAATCTCTAACGGTCACTAGGTTTACTTTTTCGGTCCGACCGAGTTTTTTGATTCGGTCCACCGAGATTGGTAAATTGTGTGTAACGGTTGGATTTTGTGTGGAGGCTATATATACCCCTCCACCTCCTCTTCATTCGCAGGGAGAGCCATCAGAACACATCTACACTTCCAACTCATATGTTCTGAGAGAGAACCACCTACTCATTTGTTGAGACCAAGATATTCCATTCCTACCATATGAATCTTGATCTCTAGCCTTCCCCAAGTTGCTTTCCACTCAAATCTTCTTTCCACCACATCCAAATCCTATGAGAGAGAGTTGAGTGTTGGGGAGACTATCATTTGAAGCACAAGAGCAAGGAGTTCATCATCAACACACCATTTGTTACTTCTTGGAGAGTGGTGTCTCCTAGATTGGCTAGGTGTCACTTGGGAGCCTCCGACAAGATTGTGGAGTTGAACCAAGGAGTTTGTAAGGGCAAGGAGATCGCCTACTTCGTGAAGATCTACCGCTAGTGAGGCAAGTCCTTCGTGGGCGATGGCCATGGTGGGATAGACAAGGTTGCTTCTTCGTGGACCCTTCGTGGGTGGAGCCCTCCGTGGACTCGCGCGACCGTTACCCTTCGTGGGTTGAAGTCTCCATCAACGTGGATGTAGGATAGCACCACCTATCCGAACCACGGGAAAAACATCCGTGTCTCCAATTGCGTTTGAATTCTCCAAACCCTTCCCTTTACATTCTTGCAAGTTGCATGCTTTACTTTCCGCTGCCAATATACTCTTTGCATGCTTGCTTGAATTGTGTGATGATTGCTTGACTTGTCCTAAGATAGCTAAAATCTGCCAAGAACTAAAATTGGGAAAAGGTTAAGTTTTTATTTGGTCAAGTAGTCTAATCACCCCCCCCCCCTCTAGACATACTTTAGATCCTACAGAGGCCTGATGGAGCCCTGGAACGTCAATGTAGACGCGCAGCCCGGCATCCTTGCCTGGATGGGGAGCTGCGCCTGGTGAGCGGCGGCTGTCGCGCATGGCCCTCGCGTCTTGCAGTTCCTGAGTGGTCTTGGTGATGAACTCCTGACCGGTGGGCACTCCTTGTCATGTGTTCTCCTGAGGGAAACGTGTCGCGAACCACGCCTCCAAGTGGTGCCCAAGCGCCTCCCTCGTGATGCTGGCAAAGTCTGAGGCTCTCCATAAGAGAGCCCCTGAGCCCTGCCCGAGAGGGGCACTGGGCGCGCCTCCCTGTGCGATAGAGGGATGCGCCCCAGACACGGATGCCAATCCTGATGAGGCACCGCTTGCCTGAGGCCCTGCGTGATGCAGCTGCTTCTTCTTCTTGGGGGTGGCCTCAGGAGGGTGCTTGCCCTGACTGTTGGGGTCATCGATTGCTGCAGCTTGGAAGGCACGCTCGAGGGAGCACACCGTGTCTCTTTCTTAGCATGGGACAGTGATGATTCCACCGCTTCCCGGCATCTTGAGGACATTGTAGCCGTGATGGGTCACCGCCATGAACTTGGCCAGGGCTGGATACCCGAGGATGATGTTGTATGGCAGGTGGATGTAGGCGACGTCGAAGTCGATGAGTTCGGTGCTGTAGTTGTTGCATTCTCCAAAGGTAACGGGGAGGCGGACCAGCCCGATCAGGGTAGTAGAGCCGTCGGTCACTCCTGAGAAAGGCTTGGTAGGCTGAAGCTGATCATATGGCACTTGGAGGTTGTCGAACGTGTCGACGGACAGGACATTGAGCCATGCGCCACCCTCGATGAGGGTCTTGGTAACTTGTATGTTGTTGATGACTGGCGAACAGAGCATTGGGACGACACTAGTAGTGGCCGCGCACTTGAGCTGATCTGCTGAACTGAACGTGATGGGGCACCTGGACCATCTGAGTGGGCGTGTGGCCTCGAGCTTGGGGAGAACTGCATTAACTTCATGGGCAAACTGTTTGAAGATACGCTGCGAGGCTGGGGCTTGAGCTCCACCCAAGATGCAGGCGACAGCACGTGGCTCCTGGAAGCCCCCAGCTCCCTCATATTGATGGTGGTCGTCATTCCTTCTGGGTGGTGGTGGTAATGGAGGAAGGCCTGCGTTGCCTTGAGGACGAGCCTCACGAGGCTGGTCCCTCCAGGCGCCCTCGCGAGGCTAATCCTGCCAGCGGTCCTCACGAGGCCGGTCGTGCCACTCCTGGCGCGGGCCATGGTCCTCCCAGCATCCGCCACCACGTCCTCCTCCTCGGCCGTAGCCCCGGTCGCTGCGCTCGGGGCGTCGATCGAAGCATCCTTCTCAAATGGCTCTGAGCTCTTGACAGTCGCTGGTGTTGTGGGTATGCAGGTTGTGGAAGGCGCAGAACGGTCGGCTGCCCTTGGATGACTCGGGCTGGTCTCTACTGCGCTTGGTGTCTGGTTTCGCCGTGAGCACAGCCGCTCCCTTGCACTTCACATCCTTGGCCTTGGTCTTTTTGTCCTCTGGGTTTGCAGCAGGGAGCTCGAGGAGGGAGAAGCGCCCCTCCTCGGCTCTTGCACACTTGGTTGCGATGTTGAACAGCTCCAGGGTCGTGCACAGCTCTTCGTGGATGGCGAGCTCCTCCTTCATCTTGACATCGCGGACACCGTCGGAGAATGCTGAGATGATGGCCTCGTCGGTCACTTTGGGGATTTTGATGCGCGTGTAGTTGAAGCGCTAAATGTACTTCTGCAGGGTCTCTCCTGGTTCCTGCTTGATGTGGCGCAGGTCACCCGCGACCGGGGGGTGGTCGTAAGCACCCTGGAAGTTGGCGATGAAGCGGTTGCACATTTTGTCCGAGGAGGAAATTGAGCCTGGAGGCAGGTTCAGGGGCCAGGAGCGGGGGGCATCCTTGAGAGCCATGGGAAACTAGTTCGTCATGACTTTCTTGTCACTGTTGGCCGCCTCGATACTCACCTTGTAGAGCTGCAGGAACTCCGTGGGGTCTGGGGTGCTGTCGTAGCGAGGAGGCAAATCTGGCTTGAACTTGCCCGGCCAGGCGACGCTACGCAGCTCGGGAGTGAAGGCGCGGCAGTCGGCCGTGGTCACCAGGGCCCGCCTTAGAGGTGGAACTTTGCCTTGGCGCCCGCGTACCGCTACGGCCAGCGGTGCGGGGCCTTGCCGTAGCAAACGATCCTGGCACGGCGGAGCAAGGAGTGGTGGAGCGTTCGCTTGCGGTCGAGGGACTTCTTGGCAGCTTCTTTCTTCATGCGCGGGCGCCGGACGTGGTGGGTCACGCCGTGGAGCTGCGTGCCTAGGTGCTAGGGCCCCGTCTTAGGGCAGAGGTGGGGAGGTGCTTCATGAGCTGCGTCGCCCATGGCTGGCGGAGGGCGAGGCAGAGAATGGGACGGCGCAGGGGAGCCCCCTGCGGCGTGGACAAGCTCGGCGATGCGGTCACCAGTCCTCATAGAGGTCGTCGACCGGGCGGTAGCATAGGAGCTCGTGCGCCATTAGGAGCACGGCACGTGCATCCGTGGGAATGTGACAAGCATGAGACGACGAACCAGCGGGAGTCAGCGATGGGGTGGCGGTGCGGCCGTCCTACCGCACCGAGGGGTGCAGCGAGGATGCTTGTTGCTCATTCCCCGCCGGGCCGGTGGCGGCGTTGGCGGCAGGCGACGGAGATTGACGGGGTGGCCCGCCGATAGGGGTTGTCTGAGTGGCGCGGGTGGCGAGGGCAGCCCGGCGCTTGGCACGGGCGCGACGCGCATCCGCCATGGAGGCAATGGAGCGACAAGACATGGAGCGACGGAAGGGAAGCTTCGGTGCACCCCTACCCAGCGCGCCAAATGTCGGATCACGTGTTCCGGCAAAACCCTTAAGGTTCGAACATTGGGGTGCGCGTGAAGATCCCCCCCCTATCGATCCGCGTCCTAACTTAGCCTAGATCTCACGAACTAACTCGATGAACTCGCAACACAAAGGACACAAGATTTATACTGGTTCGGGCCACCGTTGTGGTGTAATACCCTACTCAGTGTGGTGGTGGTGGATTGCCTCTTGGGCTGAGGATGAACAATACAAGGGGAAGAACAACCTCCTCGGGTTGAGGTGTTTTTTTGCTTGGTGCACTTGTGTGGCTGAGGATGATCTTGGATCCTCTCTCCGCCTATGGTGGTGGCTAGTCCTATTTATAGAGGCCCTGGTCCTCTCCCCAAATATTGAGCGGGAAGGGAGCAAACAACGGCCAATTTGAAAGGGGACAGCTAGTACAAGCTATCCTGACAAAAGGTGATCTTCGCCTGCCAAAGGTTCTAGCGATGACGCCGTCCTGGGCTCCATGGTGACCTCCGTCTTGCCGTCCTTCTGGTCTTGGTCTCGTTGCACCAATATGGAAACCTTTGCTTGATGCCTTGGTACTCCGCGCCTGCGCTTGCCCCCTTAGCACCAAAGAGGAAACAAGAACGTTGCGCGCGCTGGCGCCCACCTGGTCTCGATCGTCATGGTTTACGTCATGAGAACCTCGCGAGGTTTGCCCGACCTTGAACTCTCCGCCCCTCACGAGCCGGCCTGATGAGGCTGCTCCTGAGGAGGTCTTGTGTCATCCGCCTCGCGAGGGTCTTGATTCCTTGTCAATGAAGATGTGCCGTACATGCCTGCCAGCAAAGCCACGTCGTGGGCCGCAGGCAGGCAAGTCTGGGGACCCCCGTTCCCAGAACGCCGACAGGCTTGAATGATCTAACAACCTCGTAATAGGTTGAATGAATGCAGAGTAGAAACACGAATCTTCTGAGATATCTTTGGCACTTCGGAACAATTGAATAGCGAGAAGTGGATTATTAAGAGGTGCACCGGCATGAGAAAACGTTTGAAACGAGGAAAAGATATGATCGACAAAGCTTGAATTTAATCCATCGGGGAAGAAAAATAATGAAGAATGATAAACTTGTAGAGCATCTTCATGAGAATCACCGGGTAAGAACATTGATTGAAAACAATGAAGAGACTTCACATGAATAAAATGGATACTTGATTAAGAAATCTGAATCCTTGAAGAAAAGGGTGGGAGGGCGGGAAAACAAAGGAAACTTGGGGACGGATGAAACAAACACCGTTGAGAAAACTTAGAGTTGATCTTGCGGATGTTGAAAATGATCGGATCCACTAGAAGAGAAGCACATCGGTTGGAAAAGAATTGGCATGACAATCTCGATAAGCAAGAAGGATTAATACTCTCATAGATATATGAGAGCATCACTTAGGAAAGGGATGGAATCAACACTTGACATCGAAGCAACTCGAATACCACAAATAAAAGAAAACAAAGGATTGGCTTGCAAAATAAGCCGGAACAAACATATGATAGACCCCATATCGTATCATGTGTCTATTGGAAAGATATCCTAGGAGATATTTGAATTCCCACTTATAAACTCCCGAAAATTTCTGGTTATGCAATCAGGTGTTGGGGATACAGGGGAAGCATAATAACTCACCCAAACTAAAAATCCCTACATCCAGCTGTATCCATCCTTCAACACATAACCAAGAAACCTTTGGAAATCGTGTACCTCAACCTTCGAAAAGCATCCGTTATACAAGTTATGGCAATACTCTCGAACTCCCGCCCCAGTACTTGGTGGCGTCGAGGTTATCTCACCAACAACTGCATAAAAGAGATTTTTGATGTCGACGAACTCAGGTATTCCAGAACTGCAATGATAAAATTGTGATGACAACACCTCGGAGCTCAACTCCCCGGGACACTGCCACAACCCCTAAATGTCAGGAGGCACCAAGAACAATGTTCTCATCACAAGACTATCGGAATGATTCCAAGATACCCGCATAATCCTAAAAAAACTTTCATGAAATTTGAGGAGAGGAGAGTCAAAACTTCTACGTCAGGAGGCCTCACCAGAGCGACGAAGGGACTGAGGATTAAAAAGAATCCTACTCTCCGATATATATAATCCTAAGACTCAAAACATTTTGTTCTAGACTCAACAACGTCAGCGATTCGATCAAGCAGGGGGCTCCTAAGTCGGGGATGGCTCTGATTACCAACTTGTAACACCCCCAATGCGGCTATATCTCCCATGTGTCGGGGCATGACTTAGAGGCATAGCCGCATGGTAGGCTTGTCGCAAGAGGGGTAATCTTCACACATCCCATGTACTGAATAAGAAAGGGATAATGAGTTGGCTTACAATCGCCACTTCACACAATACATGAATTATCCATACATCATCCAAGGTACAATCAAAGGTCCGACTACGAAACCAAAATAAAGGAAGACAACCCCAAATGCTAGATCCCCGATCGTCCCAACTGGGCACCACTACTGATCAACCGGAAAAGACACATCACAACGATCAAGATCTTCATTGAGCTCCCATTTGAGCTCGGTTGCGTCACCTGCACTGGTATCATCGGCACCTGCAACTGTTTGGAAGTATCTGTGAGTCATGAGGACTCAGCAATCTCACACCCGCGAGATCAAGACTATTTAAGCTTATTGGTAGGGTAATGTAATGAGGTGGAGCTGCAGCAAGTGCTAAGCAAAATATGGTGGCTAACATACGCAAATAAGAGCGAGAAGAGAAGCAACACAACGGTCGTGAAGCTAGAAGTGATCAATAAGTGATCCTGGAACTACTTACGTTCAAGCATAACACAAGAATCGTGTTCACTTCCCGGACTCCACCGGAAAGAGACCATCACGGCTACACACGTGGTTGATGCATTTTCATTAAGTTAAGTGTCAAGTTCTCTACAACCGGACATTAACAAATTTGCATCTGCCACATAACCGTGGGCACGGCTCTCGAAAGTTTATACCCTCCAGGGGTGTCCCAACTTAGCCCATCACAAGCTCTCATGGTCAATGAAGGATATTCCTTCTCCCGAGAAGACCCGATCAGTCTCAGAATCCCGGTTACAAGACATTTTCACAATGGTAAAAAAGACCAACAAGACCGCCCGAATGTGCCAACAAATCCTGATAGGAGCTGCACATATCTCGTTCTCAGGGCACACCGGATGGGCAAGACGTCGGGTTGGCATAGACCTTGGTTGCCCAGGTGGCACCGGACATCGCCCGGTTCGGACCAACACTTAGGGAGGGTTAAAATAAAGATGGCCCTCGAGAGCGCGACTCCCAAGGGAAAAATATAGGTGGTGGTGAGGCAAATGGTAAAACCAAGGTTGGGCCTTGCTAGAGGAGTTTTATTCAAAGCGAACTGTCAAGGGGTTCCCATAACACCCAACCGCGTAAGGAACGCAAAATCAAGGAACATAACACCGGTATGACGGAAACTAGGCGGCAAGAGTGTAACAAAACACCATGCATAAGGCCGAGCCTTCCACCCTTTACCAAGTATATAGATGCATTAATTAAATAAGAGATATTGTGATATCCCAACATATCCATGTTCCAACATGGAACAAACTTCAACTTCACCTGCAACTAGCAACGCTATAAGAGGGGCTGACAAAAAGTGGTAACATAGCCAAACAATGGTTTGCTAGGAAAGGTGGGTTAGAGGCTTGACATGGCAATATGGGAGGCATGATATAGAAAGTGGTAGGTAGCGTGACATAGCGATAGAGCGAACAACTAGCAAGCAAAGATATAAGTGATTTCGAGGGTATGGTCATCTTGCCTGCAATGTTCTCAGAGTCATCGAAAGCTTGAACCTCGAAAGCATACTCAACAGGTTCCTCATCACGTACTCGTCTCCCGGATCTACCCAAAGCAAGAACACAAGCAAGGGAATGACAATCAATCACGGTGCAATGCACAAGCAACATGATGCAATACATGGCATGATATGCAAGATATGATATGCAATGGATATGCATGCTCTGGAAGGGAAAGGATGATCAAGGCATCAACTTGGCAAACCAAGTATGCCACTGGAAAGATGAGATGGTTTCGGTTGAAATCGATATAAAGATCACCGGAAACGGATGCACGGTTTGCAAATGGCAAGAAAAACAAGAATGGTGCAAAACTATAATTAACAGCACGATGCCACTTAGAATGCAACAAGAAACTAAGCTACTGCACTCCAACATAACAACAAAGCATATGGCAGTGATGTACAAGAGATGCTTGACAAAACATGAACACTGAGCTACGGCTAAATCACACAAGAACATGTTCAAACAAGCATGGCGAAAGTGCAAAAGATTTCAGCATCACAGACTTGGTGAAAATACTAACATGTCAAAAATAACATCAAGAAGCAATGTTTAGAGCAAGCAAACATCATGCTACAGGAATATATCATAGCAAACCAATACATGGCATGGTTTTATAAAAGCATAGATCAAAAGTATCTTACTGAACATGAGCCACAAAGGCACAGAAGATATGATGTCACCCATGTAAACATAGCAAGATTTATTAACAGCTTCAGACTTAGAAGGCATTAACAGATTTACGATAGCAACTTTGCGAGCTCATACCACTCAGCACAAAGTATTGCATGACAACATAAGCATACTAATAGCAATGTGACATGTTCATGAAGCTAAACATGGCAAGATCAAGTTCATAGGATGCATGGATCACTAGCAACAACCATGGCAAAATTGATTAACATGTTAACATTCTGCCAGGAACATTTTATAGCAAAAGTAGAGCAAGAACAAGATATGCTAGAGCACTCCATAATTGCAAACAGGGGCATGAATGGATAGAGCATAACCACATATTCAAAACACCCTTACCGAAGTATCCCAAAATAAGCATGGATCTCACTCTAGCATCAAGTTTACATGGCATCAAAATAACAGCAGGAAAAGACTTAGCAAAATCCTAAGTCCCTGAAAACAGCAACATCACGAAGCCTAGTTTGCATGCTTGTGCTAGTCACCACATAGATCACAAAAACACAAGACAAGAACCTCTGTAAAGATGGCATGTTGTAGTTCAAAACACATGTAGACCTCATGCTCACATGATGCACATATCAAACGCAACAAAAATGACAAAACCTCATAAACTGATAAGTACCAGCAGTTAACATTTTATAGCACTCTTGCATCAATGAAAAAGGCACCATAATGGGAATTATCATGCATGGAAATGCTTCTAACATGGAGAGCTCAATGAGACGAACAATTTGACATATCATATGCATGATTTGGAGCTACGGTCACCGAGATATGACATGTTGAATAAGTGCACAAAATATCAGGAATTCGGGACTTGGTGGAATTTTACCCTCCGAAAAGTAAACAGGACGAGGATATCCAGGACGGAGAGATCCGGGGCACAGGTGACACGTTTGGTTCGGGCACTCGGTGGATCAGATCCACCCGGGCCGGATCTGGCCGGTCCGAACTCCGGCGACGACGGGCGGTTCCGGCGAGGTGGAACTCCGGCGAGGGGCACAACCTTCAGGCGGTGACGGGCGTCGAAGAGGCGGACGGCGACGGTGGAGCATGGCGGCGGTCCGGCGAAGGGCGCGGCAGCGCTGGAGAGCTGCGGCGGCCGGCTTGCGCGGGAGGCGCGGAGGCGGTGACGAGCTTGCACGGGAGGCGCAGCTCAGGGCGGTGAAGGGCACGGACGGCGGCGCGGGGAGCCGGGCCGGGGAGGGCCTGGCTCGGGCTCGCAGGCCTGCGGTGGGGAGGCGAGGCGACGTGACGCGTGGCGGCGTGCAATTGGACGAGGCATCGGTGGCGGACATGTCCGGGCGGTGGGAGGTTATGTCCGGCAGCGTGAGGTGGAAGGAGGCTAGGGTTAGACTGCGAATTTCGGGGAGGGGCACATATTTATAGGTAGATGGAGGTAGGAGTGTGCAAATGAGGTGCGTTTTTTGCCCACACGATCATGATCCAACGGCGGAGAACATGGAGATGGTTTAGATGGGTTCTTGGGATGTTTGGAGGGGTGTTGGGCTGCAACACAAAGAGGGCTTTTGCGGTTACCCGGTTAACCGTTGGGGCATCAAATGGCCTCCAAATGGAACAAAATTTGACAGGCGGTCTACCGATAGTGTACCAAGGCCACTTGGCAAATCACGGTCCATTCCGAGAACATTTAACACCCGCTCACGAAAAGAGACAAGAGGGGTGCGCCGGTGCATGTGGGAGTGTCGGATTGCAAAACGGACAACGGGGAAAAAGCTCGGATGCATGAGACGAACACAAATGCAAATGCGATGCACATGATGACATGATATGAAATGCATGAAATGAACAAAATGCAAAATGAAAGACAAAAACCCAGCCACGAAGGTAATATCATATCGCATCTCCGGAAAAGGCAAGATACGGAGTTACAAATATGGAAAGTTGTATCCGGGGCGTTACACGTGGTGTATGTAATCTGCTGTCTGCTTGTGCTTTATTATCATAGTAGCGAGCTTTGATGCCCAGTGGATGTAATATGCTGTAATTTCTTTATTATATGATCTAGGTTTTTTCCTATTCATGATGTTGCAGTTATTTTACTGTACATATATCATGTCTTCGTAGTAAACTGACCAAA
This sequence comes from Triticum monococcum, assembly GCA_034509565.1. Lineage (NCBI taxonomy): Eukaryota > Viridiplantae > Streptophyta > Magnoliopsida > Poales > Poaceae > Triticum > Triticum monococcum. Next base: position 741,720,034 of record CM067843.1, on the reverse strand, counting down.
TCGTAAAATTATGGTACATAATCGGGCCGTCATGCAAATCACTATGTAATCGGTCCATTAATAGGCCTAAATGTAAACTGGACCACTAGTAGATTTGGGCCTCTAATAGGCCAAGTAAACCGCCGGCCCTATTTTTGCAAGAAAACTCAATGGGCTTTTAATTAGGAGGTTGAAAAGTAGGTTGGGCCTGAAACGTGCCGAACAGCTCACGGACCAGTAGCAGGCCGAAATAGACCCCGGCCCATGATTGTGCCAGTCACATCATGGGCCGTTAACAGGCCAAAATTGTCTCGGTCCTTGTTTGGCCCAATCAGATTATCAGTTGTGAGCAGGCCGTATGCAAACCGGGCTGTAGTTAGTCCCAACTATATGACGGGCTTTTAACAGGAGGAAATAAATATAGGGCCGAAATGTTAAAAGGCCTTTAACAGGTCGAAACTAATATCAGGCCGAATTACTAAATGGGCCTTTAGCAAGTGGGCCCAAAAGCATAGCAACCAGTTGACGGGCCGAATCTGATATGGGCCATAATTTAGCCCAAAACCTCTTAAAGGGTCGGATATGATCTCGGCCATAATTTGGCCCAGAATGTGGTTGGCTTTCAACGGGCCGGATCTCATATGGGCCTTTATTGGACCCGGAACATGCCAGGCTATTAATGGACCGGATCAAATATGGGTCGGCATTTGGCCCAAAATATGGCAGCCTGTTAATGGGCCGGCCCACTAGTGTCCTCAAAATCTTGTGGGCCTTTAGCTAGGCCAGCCCATTATGGCCAGCGATATCTCGTGGGCCTTTAGCTAGGATGGCCCATTATGGTCGGCGAAATATCATGGGCCTTTAGCTCGGTCGGCCCATTATGGTACGCAAAATCTTGTGGGCCGTTAGTTGGGCTGGCCCATTTAATCTTTATGGGCCACTTTTGGGCTGGTCGATGTGTCAACATATCATAGGTGCATCTCGCCCATTCGATGAGTGACACATGTGCCAATGCGGAGCTGACACGTGGTTCCGTCGGCCAATGAGAATTTTACACGTGGAAAATCATCATTGGTCGTGGCTCTTAGCAGGTTATCGGATCCAAACCGGACTCGATAGCTTAACGGCGACCCATTACGGTGGGTGCCACATGTCGGTCACCCTTGACGAAAGCACTTCCATGACGCGGCATTTATCGTCATGGAAGGGAACACTTCTACGACAACACAGGTATGACTATCTTGATTCTGTCATAAAATTTTCATGGATGTACATGCATGACAAAAAACTTGACCTACTGTGACAAACACGTATCATCATGGAAGTGTATTTTTTTTGTAGTGAACCTGCCCCTCCAAATTATATAAGCAGCGGCAGGGCACCCCAAGAGGGACAAGTTTGAAGACAGACAAGTCACTAGCTCTCGAGATAGAGGTAGCGAAAGAGCACCCTTGTAATCATGAGCATCATGACCAATATCAATGAAGCATGATGTAGGCTTTTACCTTCACCTTGAGGGGCCGAATCTGGGTAAAACCTCGCGTCTCTCGATTCTGACCAACCCCTCTCAAGCTACTATCTAAATGCATTGGCCTCACTACCAAGTCCTCACACTAGGACAACTGCCATGACAAAACCACGACAGGAGTCGCCTATAATGTATCTAGCATGGAAGATAGTGAGATCTCTTGGTTGTTATGTTGACAATGTAAGCATACCGCTCAAAATTATATTTATCTCTGTTTTAAAATCTTCGAGCTGTGGCACCTCTGCAAATCCCTGCTTCCCTATGTGATGGGCATATCTATTTACTTTTATTGCTGAGTCATCATCCTCTTATAAAAAGCACCAGTTAGAGAGCACCACTGTCATTTGTATGTTTTGTTATTAATTGATATTGAGTATGAGTGTGACTGGATCTCTTTTGCCATGAATTATAATGTCTAGTCAGTCCTTGATCTTCAGGGGTGCTCTACATTTATGTTTTGTGGTCCCAGAAAGGGCTAGTGAGATACCATTTTGTCATATTTTATCAAGATTGTTTTGAGAAAAAAGTGTTATCATCCGAGATTTACTATTATTGCTCGCTAGTTGATTATGATATTGATATGAGTAAATGTGAGACCTAAATGTTATTGTTAATATGGTTAGTTCATAATCTTTGCTAAAAACCTGAATATTGGCTAGACATATTTGCAACAACAAGATCAAACAGAGTTTGTAATATTTTTCTTTATCACTTTCAGTTTGTTAACTGAATTGCTTGAGGACAAGCAATGGGTCAAGCTTGGAGGAGTTGATATGTCTCCATCATGTATACTTTTCCAAACTCTTTTGCCCTTGTTTTGGACTCTAGTTTGCATGATTTGAATGGAACTAACCCGGACTGACGCTGTTTTCAGCAGAATTGCCATGGTGTTATTTTCGTGCAGAAATCAAAGTTCTTGGATTGACCTGAAAATTTACGGATAATTTTTGTGGAATCTATAAAAAATAGTGACGCAATAATTAACCAGAGGGGGTCCACCCAGAGGCCACAAGCCTAGGGGCGCCCCCTGGGCACGCCTTGAGGGCTTGTGGGCCCCCGAGACCTCCTCTGTCGGTGTTCTGGGAACGGGGGTCCCCAGACTTGCCTGCCTATAGCCTGCGGCGTGGCTCAAAGGGGGGCCCAGCCCGGTCCATCTTCGCCAACACAAACCCAAGACCCTCGCGAGGGGCCAAGCCTCGCGGGGCGGATGACACGGAGCTTCCTCAGGCACGGCCTCGTCAGGCTGGCTCACGAGGAGGCGGAGAGATCAAGGTGGGGTACCTCGCGAGGTGCCCATGATGCAAGCCGTGACGACTCAGGGTGCCAGGCGGGTGCCGGCCCGCGCAGCGTCCTCCTTTCCTCTTTGGTGCAAAGGGGGCAAGCGTAGCTGCGGAGTACCGAGGCATCAGGCAAAGGTTGCCATTTCGGTGCAACGAGACCAAGACTAGGAGGACTACAAGACGGAGGTCACCATGGAGCCCAAGACGGCGTCATCACCAGAGCTTTGCGCAGGCGAAGACTACTTTTGTCAGGATAGCTGATACTTGCTGTCCCCCTTCAAATTAGCCCGCCCTTGTTGGCTCCCTTCCCGCTTGATATTTGGGAAGAGGACCAGGGCCTCTATAAATAGGACTAGCCACCCACATGGCAAGGGGTCGGCTGGTTGGAAGCAGAGAGAGAAGGAGAGAGAGAAAGGTGACTGAACTCCTCCCGGCAGTTCATCGCCTCAGCCAAGAACAGACCCTCGCGAGGGTGTTCTTCCTTTTATTGTTCATCATCATCAGCCCAAGAGGCAATCCACACACCACACACTGGAGTAGGGTATTACACCACAACGATGGCCCGAACCAGTATAAAACATGTGTCTCTTGTGTTGTTCTTTTGACAGTTTAGATCCTAGCAAGGCGGAGGGGTGCAGGTAGGTGGGAGGCGAAATCTCCGCGTGCACCCCAGTGTTCGAACCTCAAGGGTCTGCCGGAACCCGAAATCCGACATCTGGCGCGCCAGGTAGAGGTGCGCCGGAATTCTTCTTCCGTCACCCCGTTCTCCTCCGACCATCGCGTTCATGTCTGACGCTCGTCGGGCCCGCGCGGAGCGCCGGGCCGCCCTCGCTTCCCGCATCGCCCAAACGGCCCCTGTCGGCAGGCGGCCTCGCCATTCCCCGTCACCTGCCGTCAACGCCGCCACCGGCCCGGCGGGGGACGAGCAGCAAGCATCGTCTCAGCATCCATCCGTGCGCTAAGACGGCCGCACCGCAACTCCCTCGCTCGCCCTAGCTGGTTCTTCGTCCCGCGCGCTCCGCGCGCCCATGGAGCCCCGCAACCTCTCCCCCGCCTATCGCGCTGCACCGACACCCCCAGTCGTCGTGGCCCTCTTGGGCGGCTCGCAGGCGCCGCCTACAAGTTACCACGTCAAGCCGTTCATCCGCTGGGTCAGCGCCGCTTCCACGCAGAAGGGGGCTCCCCTGGATCGGGCGGCGCCCGAGGACGGCCTGAGCTTCAGCTCGGAGGACCACCCCTCCAACTCGGCCCGCTCGGGCGTGCTCCCCATGCTATTCACCCCCACCATCTGCTAGGTGGCCGTCACCAGAACTCTCATCGATGGCGGGGCAGGCCTTAGCATGCTCTCAGTCGAGGCCTTCAACCTCCTCTGCATAACCCTGGAACTACTGCAGCCCAGCCGGCCCTTCTTGGGCGTTGGGGGCAGGTCGTCCAGCTCCTTGGGACAGATCCGGCTCCCAGTGACCTTCGGCACCTATGACAACTTCCGCACGGAGCTGGTCGACTTCGACATCGCCCCCATCGGCCTTCCCTACAACGCCATCCTCGGCTACCCAGCGTTGGCCCAGTTCATGGCCGCGACGCACCCGGCGTACAACCTCATGAAGATGCCCGGGAGCAGCGGTGTCCTCACCGTGCACGGGGACACTGGGGACGCTCTGCGGGTGCTCAAGCTCGTCTTCAAGATAGCGGCGTCGGCACAGCCCGCCGCCTTGGAGGCCCCCGAGCCCAAGGGGGTTGCGCCCGCCAAGAAGAAATAGTTGTTCACCCAAGACAAGGCAGAAACCAAGCAGATACCCGTCGATGAGGACGGATCCACCAATGCCACTTTCACCATAGGCGCCCGCCTCAAACCCGAGCAGGAGGAGGCCCTGGTCGGGTTCCTGCGCGCAAACAAGAAGGTATTCGCTTGGGAGCCAGACCAGTTGGCAGGGATCCCCAGGAGTGTAATCGAGCATCACCTCAACGTGTGCCCCAACGTGCGCCCTGTGAAGCAGAAGGCCAGGCGGCAGTCCACAGAAAAGCAGGCCTTCATCGTCCAAGAGACCCGCAAATTAGAGGCCGCTGGGGCATTCGCGAGGTCTGATACCCAGATTGGTTAGCCAACCCTGTCGTTGTGCCAAAGAAGGGAGTGAAGGAACGCATGTGTGTCGACTTCACCAACCTCAACAAAGCGTGCCCGCAAGATCCGTTCCCGCTCCCCCGCATCGACCAGATCGTCGATTCCACTGTGGAATGCAACCTGCTATGCTTCCTGGATGCCTTCTCTGGGTATCACCAGATCAAGATGGCGGTTGAAGACGTCGAGAAGACAGCCTTCCTAACCCCGTGTGGGGTGTACTGCTACACCTGCATGCCATTCGGGCTGCATAACGCAGGGGCGACCTTTCAGTGGCTGATGCATATCACCTTGGGCCCGCAGCTCGGGAAGAATGTTGAAGCTTACGTCGACGACATCGTGGTAAAATCTCGGGAGGCCAGGACCTTGATACAAGACCTGGAGGAAACCTTTGTGAGCCTCAACGCAGTGAACCTACAGCTCAACCCAAAAAAATGTGTGTTCGGAGTCCCCTCGGGCAAGCTCTTGGGTTTCCTCGTGTCTCACCGAGGCATCGAGGCTAACCCGGGGAAGGTCAAGGCAGTGGAAGACATGAGCCCGCCAAAGACCCTTAGAGAAATGCAGAAGCTCACGGGGCGCGTGACCGCACTAGGGCGCTTCATATCCAAGTTGGGGGAGCGAGCGCTACCCTTCTTCCAGCTAATGAAGAAAAAGGGGCCCTTCGAGTGGACTGAAGAGGCCGACAAGGCATTCCAGGATCTCAATAAATACCTGACCAGTCCACCGGTCATGGTGGCTCCGCGCCCTCAAGAGCCCCTGGTGCTTTACCTCGCCGCCACTCCCTACTCCACCAGCGCAGCCCTGGTGGCAGTCAGAGAGGAGCGTCGAATCAAAACCGCGGCAGCAGCCCGGGACAAGGCGGAACTAGTACGAGGAAGGCCCACAGAAGCCGCCACAGCGGCTGATGAGGACCAGCCGCCGCAGAGGGGCGCACCAGAGGCAGAAGAGGCCCCTCTCCTAGATGGCCAGTCTTAGGAGGCCTCATTGTCTCGAGAGGCGCCATGGTCTCCAAAGGGAGCCGCCAGCACTAACGCACTCCACCTCGTTGAGCACCCAGTGTACTTCGTCAGCACAGTGTTGCGGGATGCAAGGGCGCGGTACCCTATGCCTCAGAAACTCCTCCTCACGCTACCGGTGGCCTCGCGCAAGCTGCGGCACTATTTTCAGGGTCACCCCATCAAGGTCATCTCGTCATACCCCCTGGAGAGGGTGCTCAGGAGCCCCAATTCAGCTGGGAGAGTCACTGAGTGGAACATAGAGCTACAAGCGTTTCAGCTCGAATTCAGTACGACCAGAGTCATCAAGGGAGCAGCGTTGGCGGATTTTGTGGCAGAATGGATGGAGGCGCCAGGCCTCAAGGCCGACGAGGATCGGTCCCTGTCCCCGGGAAGCGAGGCGCCAGAAGGCTGGGTCATGTACTTCGATGGGGCGTTCTCCAGACACAGCGCAGGGGCTGGGGCGGTGCTTATATCGCCCACCCAGGACAAACTCTATTACGCCGTGCAGCTTTGTTTCTAGCAAGGTGAAAAGGTCTCCAACAACATAGCGGAGTATGAAGGTTTAATAGCGAGCTTGAAGGCCGCAGCTGCCCTGGGGGTGAAATGCCTCACCATCAAGGGCGATTCGCAGCACCTTGTCAATTTCTCCAACAAGGTGTACGAGCTGAAGGATGAGCACATGGAGGCCTACCTTGCAGAGGTCCGCAGGATGGAGAAGCAGTTCTGGGGGTTGGAGTTACAGCATGTGCCCCGTGGCACCAATCAAGAGGCCGATGACATCGCCAAACGCACGTCCAGGCGGTTACCTCAGGAGCCTGGCGTTTTCAAGGAATGGCTCTTCAAGCCTTCAACCTTGCTGTCACTATCAAACATGGCTCAGCCCGGGAGGAGCTCCCCCAGCCACCTGCCTCCGGAGCTCCGGCCTGTGGCCCGGCCTCAGGAGCACGCCTGCTCCTGACGATGGAACCTCAGGAGGGATGTTGGATCACGGAGCTCCGGAGCTACTTGACGCAAGGGACCCTCCCAGAGAAGGAGGAGGAAGCAAAGCGAGTGGCACGCCAGGCCACGGCATACTGCATCAGAGATGGAGAGCTCTACCGGAAGCGACCTAACGATGTATCCCTGCGCTGCATCTCTAGGGAGCAAGGGAAGGAACTATTGGAAGATATACACGGCGGGGACTGCGGACATCATTCATCGTCACGGACCCTCGTCGGCAAGGCGTTCTGCAGTGGGTTTTATTGGCCCACCGCGCTCAATGACGCCGTTGAACTAGTGAAAGCTTGTGAGGCCTGCCAGTTCCATGCCAAGCAGATCCATCAGCCGGCAGGGGGCTTGCAGACTATCCCCCTTTCATGGCCATTCGCAGTCTGGGGGCTCGACGTCTTGGTTCCATTTCCTCGGGCGCCAGGGGGCTACCGCTAGCTTTACGTTGATGTAGACAAGTTCACCAAGTGGGCTGAAGTGGAGGTTGTCCGCACCATTCCTGCGGGTTCCGCGGTCAAGTTCATCAAGGGCATCGTGAGCCGGTTCGGGGTGCCGAATCACATCATCACGGACAATGGTTCGTGGTTCACCAGTAACCTCTTCAAAACATATTGTGCTAACCTTGGAACACAGATATGCTACGCTTCAGTGGCGCACCCCCGAAGCAATGGCCAGGCCGAGTGAGCCAATGCGGAGGTCCTGAGGGGCCTCAAGACTAGGACGTTCAAGAAGAAGCTGGAGGCCTGCGGCAGAGGTTGGTACGACGAGCTTCAGTCCGTGTTGTGGTCCATCCGCACAACCGCGACCAAGCCGACTGGGGAGACCCGGTTCTTCCTGGTCTACGGAGCCGAAGCGGTCCTCCCTCACGAGGTCAGACGTCGCTCCGCGCTGGTCCTGGCGTTCAACGAGGCGCAACAGGACGCCATGCGGGGGATGGACCTCGTGCTAGGGGAGGAACGTCGCCGAGAAGCCGCGCTATGAGCGGCGAGGTACCAACAAGCGCTGTGGCGATATCACTGCCGCAATATCCGCCCCATGACACTCGAGGTAGGAGACCTCGTGCTCAGGCGGGTCCTCTCCAGGGAGGGGCTGCACAAGCTCTCTCCCATGTGGGAGGGCCCGTTCAAGGTTGTTCATGTTTCCAGGCCCGGCTCAGCACGCTTGGAGACTCAGGAGGGAGTGCCGGTCCAGAACGCATGGAACATCCAGCACCTCCGGAGGTTCTACCCCTAAAAAGGCCCGGAGCCTGTGAAGCAAGGCGAATGCCCGTGAAGCTATCGCATTTTGGAAAAGGCCCGGAGCCTGTGAAGCAAGGCGAATGCCTGTGAAGCTATCGCGTTTTGGAAAAGGCCCAGAGCCTGTGAAGCAAGGCGAATGCCTGTGAAGCTATCGCGTTTTGGAAAAGGCCCGGAGCCTGTGAAGCAAGGCGAATGCCTGTGAAGCTGTCGCGTTTCAGAAAAGGCCCGGAGCCTATGAAGCAAGGCGAATGACTGTGAAGCTATCGCGTTTCAGAAAAGGCCCGGAGCCTGTGAAGCAAGGCGAATGCCTATGAAGCTGTCGCATTTCGAAAAAGGCCCGGAGCCTGTGAAGCAAGGTGAATGCCTGTGAAGCTATCGCGTTTCAGAAAAGGCCCGGAGCCAATGAAGCAAGGCGAACGCCTGTGAAGCTCGCCGCCCGTGACACTCTCACGTAATAATGAGTTGGGGCTGTACACGCCCCGGAGTCTCAGGAGCGCCGGCCTCGGGCCCTGGGGCTCCCTCCCACGCCCAGTGGCAGCACTTAGCTCCGCGCTGGTGAGAAGACGTCGAAGACTAGACTAGGTGTCGGACGCGGCTTTTCATTTGCTTTTCGCAGTTGGCTTGTTCCTCTCCATTTGAAGTTTTATTGAAGTTGTTGCCATCTTTGGCTTGCGGTTCTTCGGCTTTTCACGCTCCTGCCTCGATTTCTCTTGTGCAAGGCCTCGCGAGGGGGAGAGCCGAGCGCCCTCGCGAGTGTTCCTATCCTAGTCACTCAAAGGGTTCGCGACCTGGGCCCCTTGCAGGACCACCCCTCCAGTCCATGCCCCTCGGGCACCGCGACACAAACATAGGGCCTGGGTCGGTCGCCCCCACGGCTGGGGCCGGGAACCATCCACGCGCGGGCACATAGTTGGAAGGTACGATGAAGAAAGCAAAACGATAATTAACAGCAATAACCCATACACGCCCCTGCGGGGCACCACACTACTGTCCTTTTTACGCAGGAAAAGGGAAGAGAAAGAACAAATCTGGTGCGACTCGCCTCGCACCGGCCCGCAGGGAAGCCCGAGCTGCCTCCGGAGCTCAGGCGGACTCCCTCTCGTGCTTCACCAGGGCGCGACGATGGGCGGACACGCTACCACCTCCCAAGCAGATACGATGGCGTGGGGGCTGACTGCGGCCACCACTAGAAGAGTCGCCGCCTGAAGAAGAACCAGAGAAGCTTGAGGAACCCTGAGCGCCGCCAGCCCCGCGAGCGTCGTCCTCTCCATCATCACTGGAGCCGGGTTCCCAGCCGCGGTCGTCGCCCTCGGGCAACACCCTGCGTGGCAACCATCTTCCCCAAACACCCTCATGTAGAGGGTGGCATCGCCGTCGAACCTGAAGTGTAGGGTGCACCGACGGCCCAGGCCACGCGCGCGGGCAAACGTCTGCCAACCGCGAGCCAGGGCCAGGATCCCGGCCGCGGAGACCTCCAGCGAAACCCATGAGGCCCGGCTGCAGCAGCCATCGGCCTGAAGCCAGAGGCCGCCTGGGGCGCTGGCCGGGAGCTCGCCGAGGAGGAAGCAAGGAAGTGGGATCCGGGTGCTAGTCGGCTCCGCCGACCACACGACGAACTCCGGCAGCACCTCTGCAGCGCGAAAGCATGACATAGGGGGACGCGCAGCCGGAGCGCACCCCCCGGCCGCAGCAATCCGCCCACCACCGCGCTGGAAAGCGTCTCCGCGGCCGCGGGGAGCTGCCGTGGTGGCCACATGGTGTTTGCGGGGGCGCCCTCGGCCGCGCTTGGGCGGGGAGAGGCATGCTCTGCCTGGAAAGCCTTCCCCTTCTCCGCGGCCGAGAACCTCCTCGACGGGGCCATGAAGAAGAAGGAGAAGCAAGGGGAGATGAACCGGAAGGGCGCACGCCGTTCCGTACTTATAGCCGGCGGAGGCCAACTGCTGACCTCCATGATCGCAGGTAATCATGACCCGTTTTGCATGCAGGGACTTGTCCAGTCAGTGCAGTTGCCGAGGCGCCATGGGGAAGTGGAGACGCCCACGTCCAATCAACCGCCACGCGGCGCCTAAGGCCGCAGGCTGTTAGGGCCCGCGGCGCTTCGCTCTTGCCCTTCCGCCTTCTTGCACGGCCAAGTCTGGGCGCGCCTAGGGCCCGAGGGCTACTGTCGGCTTTTTGGGAACGGGGGTCCCCAGACTTTCCTGCCTGCGGCCTGTGGCGTGGCTCAAAGGGGGGGCCCAGACCGGCCCATCTTCGCCAACACAAACTCAAGACCCTCGTGAGGGGCCAAGCCTCGTGGGGCGGATGACGAGGAGGCGGAGAGATCAAGGCGGGGTACCTCGCGAGGTGCCCGTGACACAAGCCGTGATGACTCAGGGTGCCAGGCGGGTACCGGCCCGCGCAGCGTCCTCCTTTCCTCTTTGGTGCAAAGGGGGCAAGCGCAGCTGCGGAGTACCGAGGCATTAGGCAAAGGTTGCCATTTCGGTGCAATGAGACCAAGACCAGGAGGACTACGAGATGGAGGTCACCATGGAGCCCAAGACGGCGTCATCACCAGAGCTTTGCGCAGGCGAAGGCTACTTTTGTCAGGATAGCTGATACTTGTTGTCCCCCTTCAAATTAGCCCGCCATTGTTGGCTCCCTTCCCGCTCGATATTTGGGAAGAGGACTAGGGCATTTATAAATAGGACTAGCCACCCACATGGCAAGGGGTCTGCTGGTTGGAAGCAGAGAGAGAAGGAGAGAGAGAAAGGTGACTGAACTCCTCCTGGCAGTTCATCGCCTCAGCCAAGAACAGACCCTCGCGAGGCTGTTCTTCCTTGTATTGTTCATCATCATCAGCCCAAGAGGCAATCCACAACCACACACTGGAGTAGGGTATTACACCACAACGGTGGCCCGGACCAGTATAAACCTTGTGTCTCTTGTGTTGTTCTTTCGACAGTTTAGATCCTAGCAAGGCGGAGGGGTGCAGGTAGGTGGGAGGCGAAATCTCCGCACGCACCCCAGTGTTCGAACCTCAAGGGTCTGCCGAAACCCGAAATCCGACATCCTCCGACCCTAACTCCAACTCTATATAACCCTATTCAGGGAGAAAAAAATCAGAGAGAAAGATACATCATGTTTTATGATACGGGGCCACCGCCGCCTCCTATTCTTCAACTGGAGGGCTGATCTGGAGTCCGTTCGGGGCTCCGAAGAGGTGGATTCATCGCCATCATCATCACCCACCTTCCTCCATCACCAATTTAATGATGCTCGCCGTCATGAATGAGTAATTCCATCATAGGATTGCCGGACGCTGATGAGTTGGATGAGATTTATCATGTAATCGAGTTAGTTTTGTTAGGGTTTGATCCCTAGCATCCACTATGTTCTGAGATTGATGTTGCTATGACTTCATACCCATAAGTATTGCGTGAGTGTCAGCAATTGTGAAAGATTATATGATAGTTGAGTATGTGGACTTGCTGAAAAGCTCTTATACATTGACTCTTTCCTATGTTGTGATAAATTACAATTGCTTCAATGACTGAGATTATAGTTTGTTAGTTTTTAATGAAGTTTACGATTCATACTTGATATTGTGATTGAATTATTACTCTAGCATAAGATATCATATGACAAGAATTATATAAGTTGCTGCTCTAAGAATGATCATGATGCCCTCATGTCCGTATTTTATTTTTTATCGACACCTTCATCTCTAAACATGCGGACATATTTTTCGATTTCGGCTTTTCGCTTGAGGATAAGCGAGGTCTAAGCTTGGGGGAGTTGATACGTCCATTTCGCATCATGCTTTTATATCAATATTTATTGCATTATGGGCTGTTATTACACATTATGTCACAATATTTATGCCTATTCTCTCTTATTTTACAAGGTTTACATAAAGAGGGAGATTGTCGGCAGCTGGGATTCTGGCTGGAAAAAGAGCAAATATTAGAGACCTATTCTGCACACCTCCAAAAGTCCTGAAACTTCACGGATGATGTTTTCCAAATATATAAAAAACATTGAGCGCAAGACCTTCACCAGGGGGGCCACACCCTGCCCACGAGGGTGGGGGCGCGCCCTACCCCCCTGGGCGCGCGCCCCTACCTCGTGGGCCCCCTGGTGGCCCTCCGGTGATCATCTTCTGCTATATGGACTCTTTCGATGGGAAAATACTCATAATCCATCTTCTCGGACGAAACTCCGCCGCCACGAGGCGAAACCTTGGCGGAACCAATCTAGGGTTCTGGCGGGGCTGTTCTGCCGGGGAAACTTCCCTCCCGGAGGGGGAAATCATCGCCATCATCATCACCAACGCTCCTCTCATCGGGAGAGGGCAATCTGCATCAACATCTTCATCAGCACCATCACATCTCAAAACCCTAGTTCATCTCTCGTGTCCAATTCTTGTCTCCATGTCCGGGATTGGTGCTAGTAGGTTGCTAGTAGTGTTAATTACTCCTTATAGTTGATGCTCGTTGGTTTAATTGGTGGAAGATCATATGTTCAGATCCTATATGCACATTAATACCCCTCTGATTATGAACATGTTTATGCTTTGTGAGTAGTTACTTTTGCTCCTGAGGACATGGGAGAAGTCTTGCTATTAGTAGTCATGTGAATTTGGTATTCCTTCGATATTTTGATGAGATGTATGTTGTCTCTCCTCTAGTGGTGTTATGTGAACTTCTACTACATGACACTTCACCATTGTTTGGGCCTAGAGGAAGGCATTGGAAAGTAATAAGTAGATGATGGGTTGCTAGAGTGACAGAAGCTTAAACCCTAGTTTATGCGTTGCTTCGTAAGGGGCTGATTTGGATCCATATGTTTCATGCCATGGTTAGGTTTACCTTAATACTTTTGTTGTATTTGCGGATGCTTGCAATAGAGGTTAATCATAAGTGGGATGCTTGTCCAAGTAAGGGCAGCACCCAAGCACCGGTCCACCCACATACCAAATTATCAAAGTACCGAACGCGAATCATATGAATGTGATGAAAACTAGCTTGACGATATTCCCATGTGTCCTCGGGAGCGCTTTACATCATATAAGAGTTTGTCCAGGCTTGTCCTTTGCTACAAAAAGGATTGGGCCACCTTGCTGCACCTTAGTTACTTTTGTTACTTGTTGCTCGTTACAAATTATCCTATCACAAAACTATATGTTACCGCTTATTTCAGTACTTGCAGAGAATACCTTGATGGAAACCGCTTATCATTTCCTTCTGCCCCTCGTTGGGTTCGACACTCTTATCGAAAGGACTACGATAGATCCCCTATACTTGTGGGTCATCAAGACTCTTTTCTCGCGCCGTTGTCGGGGAGTGAAGCGCCTTTGGTAGTTGGAATTTGGTAAGGAAAAATTTATATAGTGTGCTGAAATTTACTGTCACTTGTTACTATGGAATGTAATCCTCTGAGGGGCTTGTTCGGGGTATCTTCACCCCGAACAGTAGAGCAAAGAGTTGCTCCTCAACCTACTGAACCTACTGAAAATGAAAATGCTTGCTTTGAGATTCCTTTGGGTATGGTAGAAAAACTACTAGCTAATCCTTTTTTAGGAGATGGAACAAAACATCCTGATGAGCATCTAATATATGTGGATGAAGTTTGTGGATTATTTAAGCGTGCAGGTGTACCCGGAGATGTTGTTAAGAAGAAGGTCTTCCCTTTATCTTTGAGGGGAGATGCATCGACATGGTATAGGCTATGTGATGATATGGAGTCTTGGAACTACAAACGATTGAAATTGGAATTTCATCAAAAGTTTTATCCTATGCATCTTGTTCATCATGATCGCAATTATATATATAATTTTTGGCCTCGCGAAGGAGAAAGCATCACTCAAGCTTGGGGGAAGCTTAAATCAATGTTATATTCATGTCCCAATCATGAGCTCTCAAGAGAAATAAGTATTCAAAAATTTTATGCTCGGCTTTCTGGTAACAATCGCACCATGCTTGATAATTCTTGTGCTGGCTCTTTCATGATGAAGACTATTGAATTCAAATGGATTTATTGGAAAGAATTAAATGCAACCCTGAAGATTGGGACCTCGACAATGGTAAGGAGTCAGGTATGACACCTAGTTTTGATTGTGTTAAATCTTTTATGGATACCGATATTTTTTGTAAATTTAGCACTAAATATGGACTTGACTCTGAGATAGTAGCTTCTTTCTGTGAATCTTTTGCTGCTTACGTTGATCTCCCCAAGGAGAAGTGGTTTAAATATCATCCTCCCATAGAAGTAAAAGTAGCTGCACCTATTAAAGTTGAAGAAAAGGCTATTACTTATAATGATCCTATTGTTCCTACTTCTTATGTTGAGAAACCACCTTTCCCTATTAGGATAAAGGATCATGCTAAAGCTTCAACTGTGGTTCATAAAAGCAATATTAAAACATATACACCTCCTGAGCAAGTTAAAGTTGAACCTAATTTGCTATTGTTAAAGATCTCTTGTCTGATAATATAGATGGGCATGTTATTTATTTCTGTAATGAAACTGCTAGAATTGCTAAACCCTGTGATACAGATAAACCTAGACCTATGGTAGGCATGCCTATTATTTCTGTTAAAATAGGAGATCATTGTTATCATGGCTTATGTGATATGGGTGCTAGTGCTAGTGCAATACCTTATTCTTTATACCAAGAAGTTATGCATGATATTGCACCTGCTGAGATGGAAGATATTGATGTTACAATTAAACTTGCTAATAGAGATACTATTTCACCAATGGGAATTGTTAGAGATGTTGAAGTCTTGTGTGGGAAAACTAAATACCCAGCTGATTTTCTTGTTCTTGGTTCCCCACAAGATAGTTTTTGTCCCATTATATTTGGTAGACCCTTCTTAAATATTGTTAATGCTACCATAGATTGCAAAAGGGATGTTGTTACTGTCGGTTTAGATGATATGACTCATGAATTAAATTTTTGTAAATTTAGTAGACAACACCATGAAGAACAATTACCTGGTAAGGACGAAATTATTGGTCTTGCTTCTATTGTCGTACCTCCTAGTGATCATTTAGAACAATATTTGCTAGACCATGAAAATGATATGTTTATGAATGAAAGAAGGGAATTAGATGAAGTATTCTTTAAACAGGAACCTATTCTGAAAAACAATTTACCTATTGAAATCCTAGGGGATCCTCCTCCACCCAAGGGTGATCCCGTATTTGAGCTTAAAATGTTACCTGATACTCTTAAATATGCTTATCTTGATGAGAAAAGGATATACCCTGTTATTATTAGTGCTAACCTTTCAGAACATGAAGAAGAGAGATTATTGAAAACTCTGAAGAAGCATCGTGCTGCTATTGGGTATACTCTTGATGATCTTAAGGGCATTAGTCCCACTCTATGTCAACATAAAATTAATTTGGAAGAAGATGCTAAACCAGTTCGTGATCATCAACGCCGTCTGAATCCTAAAATGAAAGAAGTGGTAAGAAAGGAGATACTAAAGCTCCTTGAGCCAGGTATAATCTATCTCGTTTGCTGATAGTAAGTGGGTAAGTCATGTCCATTGTGTCCCTAAGAAGGGAGGTATTACTGTTGTTCCTAATGATAAAGATGAATTGATTCCTCAAAGAATTATTACTGGTTATAGGATGGTAATTGATTTCTGCAAATTCAATAAGGCCACTAAAAAATATCATTACCCCTTACCTTTTATCGATCAAATGCTAAAAAGATTATCCGAACATACACATTTTTGCTTTCTAGATGGTTATTTTGGTTTCTCTCAAATACCTGTGTCAGCGAAAGATCAATCAAAGACTACTTTTACATGCCCTTTCGGTACTTTTGCTTATAGACATATGCCTTTTGGTTTATGTAATGCACCTGCTACCTTTCAAAGATGCATGATGGCTATATTCTCTGAATTTTGTGAAAAGATTTGTGAGGTTTTCATGGACGACTTTTTCCGTCTATGGATCTTCTTTTGATGATTGCTTGAGCAACCTTGATCGAGTTTTGCAGAGATGTGAAGAAACTAATCTTGTCTTGAATTGGGAAAAGTGCCACTTTATGGTTAATGAAGGTATTGTCTTGGGGCATAAAGTTTCTGGAAAAGGTGTTGAAGTTGATAAAGCCAAGGTTGATGCTATTGAAAAGATGTCATGTCCCAAGGACATCAAAGGTATAAGAAGTTTCCTTGGTCATGCCGGTTTTTATAGGAGGTTCATTAAGGACTTCTCAAAAATCTCTCGGCCTCTGACTAATTTATTACAAAAAGATATACCATTTGTCTTTGATGATGATTGGGTAGAAGCATTTGAAATACTTAAGAAAGCATTGATCTCTGCACCTATTATTCAGCCACCTGATTGAAATTTACCCTTTGAAATTATGTGTGATGCTAGTGATTATGTTGTAGGTGCTGTTCTAGGGCAAAGAGTTGATAAGAAACTAAATGTTAGTCAATATGCTAGTAAAACTCTAGACAATGCTCAAATAAATTATGCTACTACTGAAAAAGAATTCTTAGCAGTTGTATTTGCTTGTGATAAGTTTAGACCTTATATTGTTGATTCTAAAGTAACTATTCACACTGATCATGCTGCTATTAAATATCTTATGGAAAAGAAAGATGCTAAACCTAGACTCATTAGATGGGTTCTCTTGCTACAAGAATTTGATTTACATATTGTTGATAGAAATGGAGCTGAGAACCTCGTTGCAGACAACTTGTCTAGGCTAGAAAATGTGCTTGATGACCCACTACCTATTGATGATAGCTTTCCTGATGATCAATTAAATGTCATAAATACTTCTCATACTGCTCCATGGTATCCTGATTATGCTAATTACATTGTTGCTAAGTTTATACCACCTAGTTTCACATACCAGCAAAAGAAAAAGTTCTTTTATGATTTGAGGCATTACTTTTGGGATGACCCACATCTTTATAAAGAAGGAGTAGATGGTGTTATTAGATGTTGTGTACCTGAGCATGAACAGGAACAGATCTTGCGCAAGTGTCACTCCGAAGCTTATGGAGGACACCATGCTGGAACTGCACATAAGGTACTGCAATCTGGTTTTTATTGGCCTACTCTCTTCAAGGATGCCCGTAAGTTTGTCTTATCTTGTGATGAATGTCAAAGAATTGGTAATATTAGTAGACGTCAAGAAATGCCTATGAATTATTCACTTGTTATTGAACCATTTGATGTTTGGGGCTTTGACTATATGGGACCTTTTCCTTCCTCTAATGGTTATACACATATTTTAGTGGTTGTTGATTACGTTACTAAGTGGGTAGAAGCTATTCCAACTAGTAGTGCTGATCATAACACTTCTATTAAAAATGCTTAAAGAAGTTATTTTTCCAAGGTTTGGAGTCCCTAGATATTTAATGACTGATGGTGGCTCACATTTTATTCATGGTGCTTTCCATAAAATGCTTGCTAAATATGATATTAATCATAGAATTGCATCTCCTTATCACCCTCAGTCTAGTGGTCAAGTATAATTAAGTAATAGAGAACTCAAATTAATTTTTCAAAAGAATGTTAATAGGTCCATAAAGAATTGGTCCAAGAAACTTGATGATGCATTATGGGCCTATAGAACTGCATATAAAAATCCTATGGGTATGTCTCCGTATAAAATGGTCTATGGAAAAGCATGTCACTTACCTCTCGAACTAGAACACAAAGCTTATTGGGCTATTAAAGAACTTAATTATGATTCTAAACTTGCCGGTGAGAAGAGGTTATTTGATATTAGCTCACTTGATGAATGGAGAACCCAAGCCTACGAAAATGCCAAGTTGTTTAAAGAGAAAGTTAAAAGATTGCATGACAAAAGGATACAAAAGTGTGAGTTTAATGTAGGTGATTATGTATTGCTATACAACTCTCGTTTAAGATTTTTTGCAGGAAAACTTCTCTCTAAATGGGAGGGTCCTTACGTTATCGAGGAGGTCTACCGTTCCGGTGCCATAAAAATCAACAACTTCGAATGCACAAATCCAAAGGTGGTGAACGGTCAAAGAATCAAACACTACATCTCAGGTAATCCTATAAATGTTGAAACCAAGGTTGTCAGAATCACGATTCTGTTATACGATTCTACGACTTTACCATCCAAACTAACCCCTCTGATTCTACGATTTTAGTTCATAGAATCTACGTTTTTACGATCCTGATAGTGAAGATTCTACGATTTGCGATTCTACCATCAGAGCTCCGATCCAATTCAAAATCGAGATTCTGACAACCTTGGTTGAAACCAATGTTATCGAAACCGTAACCCCGGAGGAATACATAAAGGACACTTTCCGGAACGTTCCAGACTCCGAAAAGGAATAGGTATGTGGTATGGTAAGTAAACCGACTCCAAAACAGTTTTAAGGCAATATTTCTCTGTTTTGGAATATTTAGAAAAATAGAAAAATAACCAGCAGTCCGGAAAGGACACGAGGGTGGAGGGCGCGCCCTACCCCCCCTGGGTGCGCCCCCTACCTCGTGGGCACCTCGTGTGCTCTTCGGACTCCGTTTTCTTACATGACATGTATTTTGGTCGGTAAAAATTCATTATATAACCACCCGGGGGTTTTGACTCCCGTATCACGCAAAATTCTCTTGTTTTTGTTTCGAGCTGTTGCTGGTGCAGATTAGAGCAAGATGTCTTCTCAAGAGTCAGTCGGGGAGAGCCCGGTGTCTCATCCGGCATCGGAACCAAGGGCAAACAACAATGCTGACCACTTTGGGCCAGCAACGGAGGAAGAGATGGAGGCTGATTTGATGAGAATAGATGCCATGGAGGATCAAGAAGTCACTTCCCGCCTCCAAGCTAGATTCGCAACGGGAGAACTGCAGAGCTCAGCTATTCCAAACTCGGTTATCGCTTCCAATGTCAGATTTCTTTCTTATGAGAATATGAAAAGGAGTGTCACTGGTTCTCCCGCAGCTATGCAGCACCCTTGGGTGCAGGGAGCTTTGGCTGTTACAGGAAAACTCCAAAAGGAAATAATGGATCTCAAGCAACAAGTCAACAAGCTTGAGGAGGAGAACCATATCTTGAGGGGCATCATCGCCAAGAATATCACATCACCATCCCCGAAAAGAGAGACATAATCACATGGGTATGGGCACTCCACTTGGCAACTGCCAAGCTTGGGGGAGTGCCCTGGTATCGTATCACCATCACTTTTATCTTTACCATTTTTCTTAGTTCGATCCTTTTGGTAGTATCTTTATCTCGTAGAATAAAAGTTCTTAGTATGATCTAGTTGTGAGTTTTGCTTTATTATCCTTCTATGTAATCGAGTCCGTGAGCTATATAATAAAGATTAGTGTTGAGTCAAGGGCTTGATGATTTTGCCATGATCATAAGTGAATAAAAGAAAAGAGAAAGAAATAAAAAAGAAACAACGAGATCATGTGACTCTTATGGAGAGTAATGAGCTCACATAGGAAGAGTATGATGAATAAAAGTTATTGAGGGTTGACAAACATAGTTTTGGTCATCGTTGCAATTAATAGGAAGTAATAAAGAAAGAGAGGTCTTCACATATAAATATACTATCTTGGACATCTTTTATGATTGTGAGCACTCATTAAAATATGACATGCTAAAGAGTTGACATTGGACAATGAAGACAACGTAATGGGTTATGTTTTCTTACATATGAGATAAATTATATTGTCTTGGATCCTCCAACATGTTGAGCTTGCCTTTCTCCCTCATGCTAGCCAAATTCATGCACCAAGTTGAGATACTACTTGTGCTTCCAAATACCCTTAAACCAGTTTTGCCATGAGAGTCCACCATACCTACCTATGGATTGAGTAAGATCCATCAAGTAAGTTTTCATTGGTGCAAGCAATAAAAATTGCTCTCTAAATATGTATGATTGATTGGTGTGGAAGGAATAAGCTTTATACGATCGTGTGATATGGAAGTAATAAAAGCGACAGACTGCATAATAAAGGTCCATATCACAAGTGGCAATATAAAGTGACGTTCTTTCGCATTAGGATTTTGTGCATCCAACCATAAAAGCGCATGATAACCTCTGCTTCCCTCTGCGAAGAGCCTATCTTTTACTTTTATCTCATATATTGCAAAAGTGTCATGGTCATCTTCACCCTTCCTTTTTACATTTTATCCTTTGGCAAGCACAATATGTTGGAAAGATCATGATATATATGGCTAATTGGATGTGGGTTTTCATGAACTATTACTGTTGACATTGCCCTTGAGGTAAAACGTTGGGAGGCAAAAACTATAAGCCCCTATCTTTCTCTGTGTCCGATTAACCATACCCATAAGTATTGTGTGAGTGTCAGCAATTGTGAAAGATTGTATGATAGTTGAGTATGTGGACTTGCTGAAAAGCTCTTATACATTGACTCTTTCCTATGTTACGATAAATTGCAATTGCTTCAGTGACTGAGATTATAGTTTGTTAGTTTTCAATGAAGTTTACGATTCATACTTGATATTGTGATTGAATTATTACTCTAGCATAAGATATCATATGACAACAATTATATAAGTTGCTACTCTAAGAATGATCATGATGCCCTCATGTCCGTATTTTATTTTTTATCGACACCTTCATCTCTAAACATGTCGACATATTTTTCGATTTCGGCTTTTCGCTTGAGGACAAGCGAGGTCTAAGCTTGGGGGAGTTGATACGTCCATTTTGCATCATGCTTTTATATCAATATTTATTGCACTATGCGCTGTTATTACACATTATGTCACAGTACATAAAGAGGGAGAATGCCGGCAGCTGGGATTTTAGCTGGAAAAGGAGCAAATATTAGAGAACTATTCTGCACAGCTCCAAAAGTCTTGAAACTTCACGGATGATGTTTTCCAAATATATAAAAAAACATTGAGCGCAAGAACTTCACCAGGGGGGCCACACCCTGCCCACAAGGGTGGGGGCGCGCCCTACCCCCTGGGCGCGCCCCCTACCTCGTGGGCCCCATGGTGGCCCTCCGGTGACCATCTTCTGCTATATGGACTCTTGCGATGGGAAAATAATCATAAGCCATCTTCTCAGACGAAACTCCGCCGCCATGAGGCGGAACCTTGGCGGAACAAATCTAGGGTTCTGGCGGGGCTGTTCTGCCGGGGAAACTTCCCTCCCGGAGGGGGAAATCATCTCCATCATCATCACCAACGCTCCTCTCATCGGGAGAGGGTAATCTCCATCAACATCTTCATCAGCACCATCACATCTCAAAACCCTAGTTCATCTCTTGTATCCAATTCTTGTCTCCATGTCCGGGATTGGTGCTAGTAGGTTGCTAGTAGTGTTAATTACTCCTTGTAGTTGATGCTAGTTGGTTTAATTGGTGGAAGATCATATGTTCAGATCCTATATGCACATTAATACCCCTCTGATTATGAACATGTTTATGCTTTTTGAGTAGTTACTTTTGTTCCTGAGGACATGAGAGAAGTCTTGCTATTAGTAGTCATGTGAATTTGGTATTCGTTCGATATTTTGATGAGATGTATGTTGTCCCTCCTCTAGTGGTGTTATGTGAACGTCGACTACATGAAACTTCACCATTGTTTGGGCCTAGAGGAAGGCATTGGGAAGTAATGAGTAGATGATGGGTTGCTAGAGTGACAGAAGCTTAAACCCTAGTTTATGTGTTGCTTTGTCATGGGATGATTTGGATCCATATGTTTCATGCTATGGTTAGGTTTACTTTAATACTTTTGTTGTATTTGCGGATGCTTGCAATAGAGGTTAATCATAAGTGGGATGCTTGTCCAAGTAAGGGCAGCACCCAAGCACCGGTCCACCCACATACCAAATTCTCAAAGTACCGAATGCGAATCATATGAACGTGATGAAAACTAGCTTGACGATATTCCCATGTGTCCTCGGGAGCGCTTTACATCATATAAGAGTTTGTCCAGGCTTATCCTTTGCTACAAAAAGGATTGGGCCACCTTGCTGCACCTTAGTTACTTTTGTTACTTGTTGCTCGTTACAAATTATCCTATCACAAAACTATCTATTACCACTTATTTCAGTACTTGCAGAGAATACCTTGCTGGAAACCGCTTATCATTTCCTTCTGCTCCTCGTTGGGTTCGACACTCTTACTTATAGAAAGGACTGCGATAGATCCCCTATACTTGTGGGTCATCATAGGACAGTAGCAATTTTCCCTCAAGTGGATGACCTAAGGTTTACCAATCTGTGGGAGGTGTAGGATGAAGATGGGCTCTCTCAAGCAACCCTGCAACCAAATAACAAAGAGTCTCTTGTGTCCCGAACACACCAAATACAATGGTAATTTGTATAGGTGCACTAGTTCGGCGAAGAGATGGTGATACAGGTGTAATATGGATAGTAGATATTGATTTTTGTAGTACGAACAATAAAAAAGCAAGGTAGAAAGTAACAAAAGTGAGCACAAACGGTATTGCAATGCTTGAAAATGAGGCCTAGGATCCATACTTTCGCTAGTGCAATCTCTCAACAATGCTAATCTAGTTGGGCCATATAACCATCCCTCAACATGTGATGAATAATCACTCGAAAGTTCTTATCTAGCGGAGAACATAAGAAGAAATTGTTTGTAGGGTACAAAACCACCTTAAAGTTATTCTTTCCGTTCGATCTATTCAAGAGTTTGTACTAAAATAACGCAAAGTTATTCTTTCTGTCTGATCTATCCAAGAGTTCGTACTAAAATAACACCATATGATACGCACCAACCAACTCTAATGTCACACAGATACTCCAATGTCACCATAAGTATCCATGAGTTAATTATACGATACGCATCAAACAATTTCAGATTCATAATACTCGACCCAACACAAAGAACCTCAAAGAGTGCCCCAAGATTTCTATCGGAGAAACAAGGACGAAAACGTGCATCAACCCCTATGCATAGATTACCCCAATGTCACCTCGGGAATCCGCGAGTTGAGTGCCAAAACATATATCAAGTGAATCAATATAATACCCCATTATCACCATGGGTATTCATATGCAAGACATATGTCAAGTTCTCTCAAATCCATAAAAGTATTCAATCCGATAAAACCAAATCTCAAAGGGAAAACTCAATTCATCACAACAAGATAGAGAGGGGAAAACACCATATGATCCAACTATATTTACAAAGCCCGCGATACATCAAGATCATGACATCTCAAGAACACGAGAGAGAGAGAGAGATTAAACACATAGCTACTGGTACAAACCCTTAGCCCCGAGGGTGAACTACTCCCTCCTCATCATGGTGGCCACCGGGATGATGAAGATGGCCACTGATGATGATTTCCCCCTCCAGCAGGGTGCCAGAACGGGGTCTAGATTGGTTTTTCATGGCTACAGAGGCTTGCGGTGGTAGAACTTCTGATCTAGGGTCATTTCTGACGGTTTCTCTATTTATAGGATTTTTTGGCATCGGTTTCACGTGAAGATGGGCCTCGGGTTGAGCACAACCCACCGGGACGTGCCTGGGCCCCCTGGCGTGCCACATTGTCTTGTGCCCTACTCCTTCACCTTCTGGTCCTTCCATGAAGCTTCGGGGGTCTCTTTTGTTCCAAAAAAATTATCAAAAAGTTTCAGCTCATTCGGAGGACTTTCATTTCTGCACAAAAAACTACACCACGATAGTTCTGCTGAAAACAATGTTAGTCCGGGTTAGTTCCATGCAAATCATACCAAAACCATATAAAATTGTTGTAAACATGGCATGAATAACTTCATAAATTGTAGAAATGTTGGAGACGTATCACCCCGCTGCCATGGGAGGGTAGGACAAAATATGTCATGTGAGTTCTTTTCCATAAGCATGTATGACTATATGCGGAATACATGCCTACATTATATTGATGAATTGGAGCTAGTTCTGTGTCACCCTAGGTTATGACTGTTACATGATGAATATTATCCAACACAATTATCATTGCCGATCCAATGCCTACAAGCTTTTCACATATTGATCTTTGCTAAGTGACTTTGCCATTGCTACTGTTACAATCACTACAAAACCGCTATTGTTACTTTTACCTGTGTTACCGTTACTTCCATACTACTTTGCTACTAAATACTTTGCTGCGGATATTAAGTCTTTCAGGTGTGATTGAATTGACAACTCAACTTCTAATACTCACGAATATTCTTTGGCTCCCCTTGTGTTAAATCAATAAATTTGGGTTGAATACTCTACCCTCGAAAACTGTTGCGATCCCCTATACTTGTGGGTTATTAGGCCTCACGAGGCCCACCAGCCACCAGGGCGTGCCAAGGGGGCTGGTGTATTGTGGCAGTAGGGCCCCCCCTCTGGTGGTTCTTTGCTCCATTATTTCTCTTTTCTTCCAAAAAGTCGTTTAAAAGTTTCGTCCAATTCCGAGAACTTTTATTTCTGCACAAAAAACAACACCACGGTAGTTCTACTGAAAATAGCGTTAGTCCGGGTTAGTTCCATTCAAATCATACTAAAACCATATAAAATTGTTGTAAACATGGCATGAATAATTCAAAAATTATAGATACGTTGGAGATGTATTAGTGGCTTTCCAAAAAGCCACCAAAAGGGGGTTGTGCCGTGATAGTGTTACACTATTCACTGTACTATTCATGACGACTTTTCATGAAATATTTTTAGTGTCTGAAAAATCCAGAAAATTTTCGGATGGTGAAGAACATTTCCAGCAACCATTTAAAAATCTTGACTCATTCTGAAACATTTCGGTATGTAGTTTGTCTCCGAAACGTTTACGGTTTTACTCTCTGAAAATTTTATGTCGTCTCCGAAACTTTTCTGGAAACAATCTCCCGGACTCCCTGTCTATTACGTAGCAGATAGATGACCCTTAAGTGTGTGACCCTATGGGTTCGGTGAAGTATAGACATGACTGGAACTCTTTCCGATCAATGATCAATAGCGGAACTGTGGATATCCATATTGATCCCTATACACACACGAATGAATATTCGAGTGAACATGTAGTTGTCGTGTTCTATTCATGTTGCATCACAATATGTCACAAACACACGAGGTAAGATTTATTGGCATCCCCGTGGATCAACAACTTTGTCCACTATGCCAGTTTCCTTGTTACCGGTTTTGTTCTCTTTTCTAGTTTCCGTGTTCCGGCGTCCTTGTGATAAAATCACACTGTGTCTGGCGAGTTGATGATGGATACCGTAACACCGAGAGGGCGCAAAGAATATCTCTCCGTCGTCGGAGGAGTAAATCCCAATCTTGAGCTATCTAGTTCCTTGTCATACTTTTCCATGAACCCGTAAGCCGCCGTATTAGCCACCCTTTTACGGATGACATTTAACAAACCCCAAAGTTCATGAAGCAAGCATGGAGGAACTCGATACTCTCATGGTCTAAGGAATTATGCAAACATTAACTTTCTGTGTGTTATTTACCATTAACTCCGGACGAACATACCTCATGGCATAACATCAATCAGGTCAATTCAACATAAGTGTTCTTCTAACATTGTGTCCGCAAAGTTGCCGGCATAGTCATGCCCATGATCAGGAAAACGTGATCATCATGCAACACTTGAGCCAGTCTTAGATGCTTGACTAGGAATAATTTTTACCATTTATTATTCCACACATGCACATGGGTTTTCCTCATAGCCTATATGGATATACGGGCTCAGGAATCGTAGCAGTTATAGCACGGAATATAAACATAATTACGAACATGGAGATAAATAATAACATTTATTATTGCCTCTAGGGCATGTCTCCTATAGATTTTGTCTACTGAGAATAGATGGGGATGAGACCCTATAGCCTCCCCTTAGATACATGGTGGAGGCTAGGGTTTTACAAGCGGAGATATGTAATCTAGGTCATTGTCGCCCTTTGCTTGGGAGGCAAGATGGTGATCAGGCGGTTATCTTGTTCTTAGGGCTCCCCCTACCATTGGGTCTTGTGGGCCCCTTGGTAGGCCTTCTATCGGGCTCCCTTTAGTGAGCCACCCCCGGTGTATGACATTGTCAGTTGGCAAGTGCTCTTTGGTGGGACCGAAGGGCCAACTCGGTGAAACCGAGATGCTAGGGTTTAGGCAGTGGTTATTGATATGTCTCCAAGGTATCTATAATTTATGAAATATTTATGCCATGTTTACAACAATATTTTATGTTTTTGGTATGATTTGATTAGAACTAACCCGGACTGACGTTGTTTTTAGCAGAACTACCGTGGTGTCGCTTTTTGTGCAGAAATAGAAGTTCTCGGAATGGGCTGAAAATTTACAGTGTTTTTTGTGGACCAAAAGAGACCCCCGAAGCATCGACGAAGGACCATAAGCTTCACGAGGAAGCCAAAAGCCTGGGGAAGAGGTGCTTTGTGATGGGTTCGATCGTGCGTTGTTCTTTCCCAGTGACAGAAGGGGCAGCAAGACACGTATTGATCGTTGCTATTAAGGATAACAAGATGGGGTCTATTCCTACATGAATAGATCTTGTCTACATCATGCCATCGTTCTTATTGCATTACTCCGTTTCTCCATGAACTTAATACACTAGATGCATGTTGGATAGCGGTCGATGTGTGGAGTAATAGTAGTAGATGCAGGCAGGAGCCGGTCTAGTAATCTTGGACATCATGCCTATATAATGATCATTTCCTGGATATCGTCATAATTATTTGAAGTTCTATCAATTGCCCAACAGTAATTTGTTTACCCATAGTATGCTATTTTCTTGAGAGAAGCCACTAGTGAAATCTACGGCCCCCGGGTCTATTCTTTGTCATATTTGCTTCGAGATCTATTTTTATTTGCTTTTGTTTTCAGATCTATTATTCTAAAAACCCAAAAATACCTTGCTGCACTTTTTCTTTCTTTATTTTTTTATCAAGAGATATATTTATCAAAAATCATACATATCAATCTATCTTTTACCTGAGAGGGATTGACAACCCCTCTTACGCATCGGGTTGCAAGTATTTGTTCTTTGTGTGCAGGTACCGTTTACATAGTGTTGCTTGGTTCTCCTACTGGTTTGATAACCTTGTTTTCATCACTGAGGGAAATACCTACCGTAGTTGTGTTGCATCATCCCTTCCTCTTCGTGGAAATACTGACGCGGACACGAACCATCAGCCATCATCACTGGAGGCCATGGAAAAGGGAGCCATCATCACCATGGAGGCCAAGGACTAGAGGGAGAACCTCTCCCATCTAGGGGAGGCCATGGAGGAGGAAGCACAAGGGGGAGACTCTCTCCCCCCCTCTCTCGGTGTCGCCGGAGTGCCGTTGGGGGAACCATCGTCGCGGTGATCGTCTTCATCAACATCACCATCTTCATCACCATCCTCATCTCTTTTAAGCGGTCCACTCTCCCGCCCGCCGCTGTAATCCCCTACTTGAACATGGTGCTTTATGCCACATATTATGATCCAATGATGTGTTATGATGTTTTGAGTAGATTTTTTTGTCTTTTTGGTTGATTGATGATCTAGATTGGTTTGAGTTGTATGTTTTATTCTGGTGTTGTCCTATGGTGCCTTCCCTGCCGCGCACATGTGAAGGATTCCTGTTGTAGGGTGTTGCAATATGTTCATGATTCGCTTATAGTGGATTGCTAGAGTGACAGAAGTTTAAACCCGATTAAGGGGGTTGTTGCGTATGGGAGTAAAGAGGACTTGATAGTTTAATGCTATGGTTGGGTTTTACCTTAATGATCTTTAGTAGTTGTGGATGCTTGCTAGAGTTCCAATCATAAGTGCATATGATCCAAATAGAGAAAGTATGTTAGCTTATGCCTCTCCCTTGTATAAAATTGCAATAATGATTACCTTTCTGGTTAACAATTGCCTAGGATAATTCCGCACACCGACCCATCATTATTCCACACCCGCTATTTGTAATATATTGTAATATATTCTAACTTTATGTTAACATCACCTATTTTTATATTTTAGCTCTCGGATATCATGCAAAGCTATCCTCTTCATACCCACACCGTAGTTTTATTTCTCACTTCTAGATGGAAGCAAACGTTCGGTGTACGTAGAGTCGTATTAGTGGCAGATAGGACTTGAGAGAATATTGATCTTACCTTTAGCTCCTTGTGGGTTCGACACTCCATACTTATCACTTGCACCTTTGGAAATTGCTACGATAATTCCTTGCACTTGGGGATTATCAGCTATGTTAAGTGTTCCTCGGTGAGTCATATTGTATGTGTTTTGGTGGGACCAAGATAAACTTTAGAGTTTGGGACATAGTGGTTGGTGAGAGTGTGGCTGGGTATATTGGAGCAATATCTCTAAGCATTTGAGCAGTTAGACCACCATCAAAACCTCACCTTTTTAATAGCATTGGCTTTTCTATGGACTCAATGTGTTCTTGGATCACTCAAAGGAGAAAGTAGAGTCTTGAACCTTTGCCAACATTTGACCTGGCCATCTTGAGGGGTCCACTAACATTCCAAAGGTTTTGCTAAGTTGAACTCTTCCTGAAATATACTCAAGGAAAACATTAGTCCAACAACATGTATGTTGACACGAATTACGGAAATAATCAAGGGAGTAGATGTTATTTCAAAGGTACAAGCTCATGTTAGATGCGCAAAAAATTATCTATTAGGATCGAAAGAGGGTCAACAACAAGTTGCTAATTGAGAACAATTAGTTGGCAATTGAGAGGGAGAAGATAGAGTTGGAGAAGAAAGATGTGTGTCTCAAATGGGAGCTCGAGTAGCCCGGATATTTGGATTAATAGAGATCGAGAAGGAGAGGTTGCAACTTGTTCGAGACACGAAGAACTCGAGGGTAATGTTGGTGGACACACGTCCCTTGGATGAGCAACCAAAGAAATGACTTGTGGGAAAGAAGGAGATCAACGAACGCTGGGAGTACGAGGCGCCAAGAGCAGTGATGGTAACAACGGAAGCGGAACGGAGGGAGACAAAGTAGGCGACAAGGATGACCGCGACAGAGCAGGCAACACGGATGGCGTCTGACGAGTGATTCGTCCAGCGAGTAACCTGTCATATTCGAACTTGAAATTTTATTTTGGCATGTTTGGACTATTGAACTATAGTTTAATTTGCTTCGTCCATTGTTGAGCTCCTGAATTGTGATGAATTTGTGTTATACTCCCTCCGTCGCAAAAGAGACACTTATTTTGAAATGGAGGGAGCATGATTCATGTGCATGGATTTCAGATTTGAGATGTATGTCTGCCCGACAGTTCATACAAGGGGCCGTTTGACGTTGTTCATTATCACGCCTGAACGAGCCTGCAGACGTTCACGGGACATGCTTTGTGAAGTCCGGATGTAGATGCTCTTAGGACCGGCAAGGGTGGAAATCAGAACAACCGAACTAGTCCGGGTGTAGATGCTCTTAGGACCGGTAAGGGTGAAAATCAGAACAACCGAACTCGTGAGAATTGCCGAGAAACCACGGGCGCATAGCACCAGCATTTCACACCTCGAAAAGAGTGGGGAGACAAAGCACGCCCTAAAATGGATAGGCACCCGTTGACGGCGGGACACGGCTTGCCACTTTCAAGCCCGGAAACGAACAGAGCGATCCTTCCCCGCGAACGCAGCCGCACCGGTACCCGTACCGGTGGCGGTAGGTACGTGCCGGCATTACCGCGTACGCCCGTACGTACTCTACGCAGCAGCAGTACCCTCTGTACGCCGCGTATCCAGCAGCACAGCGATCGCTGAGCGGACCGGCGGGCCCGGACCTCCAGAGACCCGGCGAATAGACAACACGCACATGGAGACAGCACCAAGGCGCGAGGGTGGGAGGGAGCGAGACACACCAACACGGCTGATCAGAAAGGCGGCAATGATATGATCACCCAGACCCAGCAGCGCTTTGCCCCAATTAGTTTACCGTCAGCGACTAATCAAATGGCGCCCGCATAGATTAGTGGCGCCACTTGCGGCAAATCAAAAGCGGGGGGCAGCCAGCTGAGCTCGCGTGCGGGGACAGCACCAACGCAATAGAGAAAGAGAAAGACGGAGACTAACGGTAGTAACGGCGCCGTCAGGCGGAGGGGGCAATAATTGCCGCGCGAGCAGTGGTTTTGAAGCTGTTCAGACGGCGAGGGCGACGGGCGGGCCGGCGAGGGGCGCCGGCTGTCGCGGCATCGGACGGCACCGCGCGGGGTGTCCCCGCTCCCATCGCCGTGGGGGGCACTAAACTAATCCGCCCACTAGCTAACCCTCCATTACCCATCATAGCGGTCCCCGGCGTCGGCATCTCCACCCGGATTAGTTTCCGTTTGTTTAATTAACCCCGGGGGATTAAGTATTCCGTGGCTGCGTGGGTTTGGCCGGGGGAGCTGGCCGTGACGTGCTCCGCGTCCACACACACACAAGGGGAGGGGGAGAGAAAGAACGGGTCCGCTGTCTCCTGCGTTGCATCCTCGGACAGGCGTAGAGCGGCCATCATTGCGATTTCGCGTTACCGGGTCATTTGAGACCGGCAGGGGCAGCGCAGAGATAACGATATTTAATTGTTTTTTTAGCTTATCCCCCGACGTGAAGACCTAACCTGCCCCTGCTGCATCCAAGGAATCCTGCCACTATTTTAATCCCCCCTCACTGACTGATCAGTATTCTATCTAGCGCAGTTACCTAATTGGTTACTAATCGATGAGCTTTTTTGAGGGAGAACAACTAATTGACTGGCGTGGTGGGTTCACTTTTACTTTTACACGCGGGTCCGTCCGTCTCTTTGACTTGTCTCCTGTAGCCGGTCCGACACGCCCACACGGGCGACCTACGCTAATCTATCTTTAGCTGGCTGAGGCGCGAGGACGCGGCTCCTCCTCGCTCGATCTGGCTCCGGCTCCTCCTCCGCTCCTTTCATCCATCCATCGTCGTCTTGCTCTTGCTCCTCCAGGCTGCCAGCTCGCCTGACGGGCATGCTCTGAGGTCGACACGTGTGACCGAGGAGGGTCCGAGCACAAGTGAGCTGTAATAACCGTTAACCCAAACGGGGAAAGAATAAAAGACGCAGCTGGAGGAGAGCTAGTCGTATCTGTGGCCTAACGATGACAGAATTAGTATATGCCGTGCTAATTTCTTGTTCTGGATTATGTTGGCACTACCTCATTCTGCTTTATCAATGCTTAATTAGGACGTGGACAGGCGGTACATACGAGAGCACGAACCCAGCTATCAAGCTCAGCTCCTGTTAGTTTATGCACCACTTTTGTATGTAATTTTTTCGCGCTGGTACTTTTGTATGCAGTTTAATTGAACGAAGCAAGTAGTAAATAACTAGGCGCACCGTGCTACGTGTCGTGTCCGTGTGCTATTACCATGTCTGTACGCAGTAAACTAATCGGGGCTATGTTTGTACTTAGTGGACTAATTGCAGTATGCTTTTTCAGAAAAAGAAAGAAATTGCACGATGATCCATATATGATATATGTATGTTGTGATGGCGTGCGCGTTGGACGCCGACCCGAGCGCGCATGGCGACATTTCGCCGGTCTCCTCTTGAATTTAAACAACAAGTAGTGTGTGGTACTATGCCAGCAACAGTGACGCCCGCCCTGAAGAATTATAATCTCCCACATCGTTTTCCCGGCTAAATTTAGAAATGGACGTCCGTAGCCAAAATAACAACAGTGGACGTCCTCGATGACCCACTAGTTCGGAGATGCTGAATTTTCCTCCGGGCGTTTCGGCCCAAGAGAATTTTCGGTAAGAATAGCATAGCGCGGTAATTTCACGCGTTTCCTGCTACATTGGGATGGCGATCGTCTCGTCTTGGTTTGCTGGTGCCAAGCGTAGACATGGCGTGCTGCTGCATCGTATGCCTTGGATAGATAGATAAATCGACGGCTAGATAGCCATTAGGTCTAGTTGAAAAAAAATGGAAATTACGATTTATGGAAGTTTTTTTTTTTGCTAGAGGGAATCAGAGCGCCAGGAAATTCCCGTGTCCGGAAGTAGGAGCTACAAAGGAATCAGACCGGCGAAAAGGGAGATCAGATCGCCATCAGCGCGATCGCAATCGGCGTGGGCCGATACGCGCGCGGGCATAGTGGGATAGTACTCCCAACCGACGTTGACCCGGCCCAAGACCAACCAGGCACGGCGATCCTCTGCTCCGCCCGTCCGCCCGCCCGCCCGTCCCCGTCGGAGGACGGCCACCACCACCACCACCGTGCAGGCGGGGAGGGGCACAGTCCCGCAGCGCCGTCCCCACCCTGCGGCTGTGGGGGCAGAAAAAGAAAGGGCGCTGCGTCGGCCCACCGGCCACGAGACCCACGCTGACACACCAGCACAGCACAGCACAGCCCTTGATGATTCCCGCCCGGCCGTCAGGTTCCATCAGAGGCTCAGGCTGAGTCGGGTCGACGGGTCGCCTCGATGCCCGTCCATCGTCGTACGGTCCGAACAGGCCCTACCCGCCGCGCTGCTGCGCCCGCCCGTCGGCGTGCCCCGGTGCGGTGCATGTCCGCCCCCGAGATGCGCGCCCGATCTGGGCCGTCCGCCCTCCTCCGTCCCGTAGGCGCCCAGGGCCTCGGCTCGTGGGCCGTACAGGCCGTAGCCTGGTGTGATAAGAAAAGCCACCGATGCGAGCCTCGAGGGGTCACGGGCGCACGTTTCTGGGCTGGCCCACCCTGCTTGCTCTTCTGGCTGGCCTAGCGCGCCACGCCTTCCTCTGCCCTCGGCCCCCTCGTGCCCGCCTGACCCATTTACCTCCCTCTCAGGAACACGTGTGGGCCCGACGCGTCAGGATGCCCGGTAAAACAAATCGTCGGTTTACGCCACTGGTGAGGCACCCGGTAGAATTTTCAACGATTCTCCATGGTCGATGATTGACCGCACGGAACGTGCAAAGTGGCAGCTCCATCGCCGGTGTGCTGCGTGCTGGACTGCTGGTAAACCGGCCGCCGCCGCCGACGGAGCTGCAAGGCTGGGGTTCACCGTCGCCGGCACATTTTCTGCTGCCACACATGGCGTGGCGTGCTGCAAGGTTGAGGGGAGTCGTCGGACGCTCCAAAAAAAGGGACTATTTACCCTTGAATCCTGCCGTACTCTTAACCATGTTCCACCCACTGAATTGTACCAGGTCTTCTGCGTTCCTTCACCGCCGAGCCCCTGTGTGCGAGTACACATCTTTGCTGTTCTGCTGCCTGCATGACAAGCAATGGAGGAAGAGTTTTGGAGACCACAGAAAACACCTCTTTTCAGCGGCCACATGCAGCCCCCCCGCTCCTGCACTGCACTACACTGCGCTGCAACACGCCATGCACCATCATGCTGCCTGCCTGCCCGCCCGCCCCTCCTCTGTTGCTGCAAACCAAAGCAGGTGCGCAGCTGCAGTGTAGCAAGCGATTGAGGTTAGGTGACGATGACAATGAATGCCCTCTGAGATGCGTGGACAAGCTATTATTACCACACAAACAATCACCCACAGGGTTCAGAGGAAGGAAGGACGAAGGAGCGTTACTCGTAGCAGGCAAGGAGCCAAAGGAGGACAGACATGCAGAAGCAACACATACAGTTTTCTTCGTCGATCTCACATGGAAGGCAGTCAAACAGGAGAGGCCTGGGTACAACTACTAGGGCCACTACTATTTGCACACCGTGCCGTTCATTATTACTGGGTGTTGTTAGCGTGTTAGGGCATTTCTAACGTTGTCCATCAAAACGGACACGCAAATCATCCGCGGACCGGTGGAGAGCTGCAGCGCCGCCTCCTCCGACTGCTCATCCTCCAATCCTCCATCATGACCGCTTTAAAGTGTGTCTGTGCCATGGTGAAGCCCCATAAGCGGCGTCGGACCGGGCATGGGCTCTGGCTCATTGTTGGACGCCTTCTCCATCATTCCATCCTCATCCTCCGGCGAGCTCGGAGGCAAACCAGTCTCTATGCGTTCCTCGCGCTGGGCAAGCAAGTCATGGACGATGCTCGTCATCTCATGCCGACGGCGTGACGAGAGCCGTTTCCACCACTTTTACCACTCGCGGTATTGTGTTGGCAGTTGTGAGCGACGTATAAATTGAATTTGTGCACCGACAACCATGAACGGTGGAGTTGGGAAGCGGATGTGGTGTGGTCTGTGTCGTCCTTTATATATCGGACTACGGCCAGGCAAGTGCAGTTTGGCAATGCGAACACTCGGAGTGGGTTTCTTGGCCGCACCTATGCAACGCCGGGCAGGAAGCTTCAATGCAGTGGGAATCAGTCATGTCGCCTCGTTTGTGCACAGAGTGAATGCACGTCAAAACAGGCGCCACGACCGCCACACCGTTGTGAAAGTCCCGCCGTTCGGCCAACATGTGCAAGTGACCGGCCACGTCCGTTCTGGACCGACATGAATGTAACGCAGAGTGAGTGGCGGCTGGAGCGGGAAAGGAAAATGATTTTGTGTGGTCCGGACGGTCACATGCGTATGTGGCGGAGATCCGGACGCACCTAAATCTTCTCCACGCTTCCTTTGTGGGAATCCGAACGTCTGGACTAGTCCATAGACGTTCGAACTTTGAAGGATAGCGTTGGAGGGCTCAAATTGTCCGAACCGTGTGGTCCAAACATTTACGGACGGTTCGATGGACCGCGTTGACGATGTATTTACTCATAACATGTAAAGAGCCAAAGTGCACGCAAAGGTAGAAGTTTTCTTTGGTCGGATCCTCCGGTTCATTAAAAGAAGTAAAAAAAGAGTTGTCCGGTTAATTTAAAAAAACCTCAGGAAACCCACAGGGCCCACGCGTCGAGGAGAGGACACCGTCAAGATTGTCTACAATGTCATCATGATCATTTCCCCCCGAGCAAATGACTCCGACTTCACAGCGGACAACGCATCAAGACCACTCCAAACAAACAACACATGCGAACCATGCCAACCTATGCCAAACAGGTGGCCAACTGCGTCGAGGACGAGGCAATTCAGAATTCGGTCACCAATCTCCGAGAAGATGCATGCTTTGCACCAACATAGCCTAACTTGTCCATCAGCCGGCATCATTGCCACCGCATCGCCACACAACGCTACATCTCCGACTTTACACTCGAAGGCATGTCGAACGGTTGGCAACGAAAGACTTGCCGTGATTCTGCTCTTGTTGCCACCATCATCGTTGCCACACGAGTCGCAATGCCGCCAGAAGCATCCACACCCCCATCGGGAATCAAGCACCTATCAACCGCGATGTCAGGCTCGTCCAGCCCTCAAAAAGTGCAAAGTGGACCAATGACCTTCTAGACAATGCCCCCAAGGGGGGTAGCGATGTGGAAAGCGACGCCATTGTCTGACCCACATCAGAGTCTTAGGCTTTCGCCCGATGACCAGTCTCCCAACGTGTAGGGCGAGGAGAAGCTCCACATCAGAGTCTTAGGCTTTCACCTGATGAACATTGTTTGAAGGTGTAGGGCGAGGAGAAGCTCCACAATGGACCTAGAGGAGGATAGGCGACGGATTTTCTTCGTCACTCTCACATGAAAGCCAGTGAAAGAGGAGTGGCACAACAACTACCACTGCCACTATTTGCATGAAGTGCTATTCATTATTAATGTGTTTTGTGTTGTGCTGTTACCCTGTTACTTGGCACACTAAGCTTCTCGTTTTACACACATCCCGGGCCAAACTATGCACTAGACATGGTATAGTACGGATAAGGGTGAACCGGGGTGCTTTTTTTCATAGGAGAAACAGAGTCTTAGGCTTTCACGCAATTATGCTTCTCTTGCCATCATGATCGTTTCCACAAGAGGCGCAATGCCACCGGAAGCATCCACACTCCCATTGCAAGCCAAGCACATGTCGACCATGTTATCGTGCATGACCAAACCTCAAAAGCGCAAAACGGACCGATGACCTTCTCGGCAACACTACTGTAATGCTCACGATGCGGCTATATCTCCCACGTGTCGAGGCATGACTTAGAGGCATAACCGCATGGTGGTTTTGTCGCAAGAAGGGTAATCTTCACAAACATCCCATGTAATGAATAAGATAGGGATAAATAGAGTTGGCTTACACTCGCCACGTCACACAATACATAAATAATTCATACATCATCCGAGTACACTCAAAGAACGACTACGGTCAAATCCAAAAGAACAAGGAAGATAAACCCCAAATGCTAGATCCCCGATCGTCCCAACTGGGCTCCACTACTGATCATCAGGAAACGAAACATAGTAATGACCATGGTCCTCGTCGAACTCCCACTTGAGTTTGGTAGCATCACCTGCACTGGTATCATCGGCACCTACAACTGTTTGGAAGTATCCGTGAGTCACGAGGACTCATCAATCTCACACCCGCGAGATCAAGACTATTTAAGCTTATGGGTAGGATGTGGTAAAAAGGTGGAGCTGCAGCAAGCGCTAAGCAAATATGGTGGCTAACATACGCAAATAAGAGTAATATGAGAAGCTACACAACGGTCGTGAAGCTAGAGGTGATCAAGAAGTGATCCTGAAACTACTTACGTTCAAGCATAACACAAGACCATGTTCACTTCCCGGACTCTGCTGAAAAGAGACAATCACGGCTACACAGCAGTTGATTCATTTTAATTAAGTCAATTGTCAAGTTCTGTACAACCGGATATTAACAAATCCCCATCTGCCACATAACCACGGGCACGGCTCTCGAAAGCTCCACATCGCAAGCTCTCACGATCAACGAAGGATATTCCTTCTCTTGGAAAGACCCGATCAGTCTCGGAATCCCGGTTACAAGACATTTCAACAATGGTAAAACAAGACCAGCAAGACCACCCGACTGTGGCGACAAATCCCGATAGGAGCTGCACATATCTCGTTCTCAGGGCACACCGGATGAGCAATCCGTACAACTAAAACCAGCCTCAAGTTTCCCCGAGGTAACGCCGTAAAGGGCTCTAGTTTGGACCAACACTCAGAGGAGCACTGGCCCCCCCCCCGGGGGGGGGGGAGGGGGTTAAAATAAAGATGACCCTCGGGTGTGCAGAACCCAAGGGAAAAGGCTTAGGTTGTCAAATGTAAAATCAAGGTTGGGCCTTGCTGGAGGAGTTTTATTCAAAGCGAACTGTCAAGGGGGTCCCATAACCCCAACCGCGTAAGGAACGCAAAATCAAGGAACATAACACAAGTATGACGGAAACTAGGGCTGCAAGAGTGGAACAAAACACCAGGAAAAAGGCCGAGCCTTCCACCCTTTACCAAGTATATAGATGCATTAATTAAACAAGAGATAATGTGATATCCCAACATATCCATGTTCCAACATGGAACAAACTTCAACTTCACCTGCAACTAACAACGCTATAAGAGGGGCTGAGCAAAAGCGATAACATAGCCAAACAACGGTTTGCTAGGAAGGTGGGTTAGGGGTTTGACATGGCAATATGGGAGGCATGATAAACAAGTGCTAGGTAGCGCGACATAGCGATAGAACGAACAACTAGCAAGCAAAGATAGAAGTGATATCGAGGGTATGGTCATCTTGCCTGCAATTTTCTCAAAGTTGTCGAAAGCTTGATCCTCGTTAGCGTACTCAATAGGTTCCTTGTTCACGTACTTGTCTCCTGGCTCTACCCAAAGCAAGAACACAACCAATGGAACAACAATCAATCACGGTGCAATGCACAAGCAACATGATGCAATACATGGCATGATATGCAAGACATGAGTTGCAATGCATATGGGTGCTCCGGACGGGAAACGATGATCAAGGCATCAACTTTTCATAACAAGTATGCCGCTAGAAAGGTGAGGTGATTTCGGTCGAAATCGATATAAGGATCACCGGAAACGGATGCACGGTTTGCAAATGATAAGCAAAACAAGAATGGCGCAAATCTGCGATTAACAACATGATAGCACTTAGAATGCAATAAGAAACTAAGCTATTGCACTCCAACATAGCAACAAAGCATATGATCATAAAGTACACATGAAGCTCTTCAAAACATGAACACTACGCTCCTGCTAGTTCTCACTAGAACAATCTCAAAATAGCATGGCAAAAATGCAAATGATATCAGCTTCACAGACTTAGAGAAATTACTAACATGTCAAAAACAACATCAGGAAGCAATGTTTAGAGCAAGCAAACAACATGCTACAGGAAAACTACTTGGCAAAAATGGCATGGCATGCTAGTACTAAACACATAGAACAAAACTTCCTTACTGATCATAACCCAAAGAGACATGGAAAATGATGTAGCACCCATGCAAACATGGCAAGTTTTATAAACAGATTCAGACTTAGTGGAATTTTAGAACATGGCAGAAACAGATTCATGATAGCAACTTTGAAAGCTCATGCCACTCCCCACAAAGCATTACATGACAACACAAGCATACCAACAGTAAGAATACATGTTCATGAAGCCAAACATGGCAAGAACAAGTTCATAGGATGCATGGATCACTA
Organism: Triticum monococcum; assembly: GCA_034509565.1. Classification (NCBI taxonomy): domain Eukaryota; kingdom Viridiplantae; phylum Streptophyta; class Magnoliopsida; order Poales; family Poaceae; genus Triticum; species Triticum monococcum. The sequence continues at coordinate 741,681,552 of CM067843.1, read as the reverse complement.
GCAAAACACATAACAATATTGATTAACATGCTAACAATCTGCCAGGAACAATATTTAGCAAAAGTAGAGCATGGTAATGACAAGCTAGAGTACTCCATAATTACAACCAGAGGCATGAAAGGATATAGCATAACCACATGTTCAAAACATCCTTACCGAACTACCTCAAAATAAGCATGATTCTCATGGTATCAACAAGTTTACATGGTATCAAAGTAATATCAGGAAAAGGACTGCGCGAAATCCGAAGTGCCTGAAAATAGCAACATCATGGAGCCTACTTTGCATGATTGTGCTAGTCACCACATAGATCAAAAAAATACAAGACTTGCACCCCTGTAAATATGGCATTATGGAGCTCATAATATATGTAGACATCATGCTCATAGGATGCACACACAAAATGGAACGAAAATGACAAATCATCAAGTTCTGTTAACAAACAGCCGTTAACATCATATAGCACTACTGCAACGAGGATACTGGCATCAACATGGACTGTAAAATGCATGCAAATGCCACTAACATGAAGAGCATTGCGAGACGAACATTTTGACATATCGTATGCATGAATCGGAGCAACGAGCTCGGAGATATGGCATGATGAAGGAGGCATGAAAATAACAGGGATTTCGGGACTTGGAAAAATCAACCTCTGAATCAGATCTAGGGTTCGCATGACCGGTGGATCTCGCCGGAGTGGGTCGGAGGAGATGGCTGGAGGAGGGGGAGCTCGCCGGAGGGACGGGGATGGCCGGGAACGGAGCATGGGGGGCGGCCTCCCATCGGATCTGGGCGGCGGTGCACCAATGGGGCCGGCGGCGAGCACCCAGCGGCGGCGGCCTGCAGAGAGAGACGAGGAGATGGGGGAGAGAGAAAGGAGAGAGAAGGAGGAGACGGACGACGGGCGGCGCTACTTGTGGCGGTGGAGGAGGTTGCCGGCGAGGTCGGCGGGGCGCGGCGCCGGAGGACGGCCAGCGGCGGAGATCCGGGCGAGGGCGCGCGGGCGGCGCGGGTCCGAGCCCGAGCGGGCCACACGCGGGCTCAGCGGTTGTGATGCCCCGATTTTACCGTACACTAATCATACACGCAAAGGTGTACGATCAAGATCAGGGACTCACGACAAGATATCACAACACAACTCTACAAATAAAATAAGTCATACACGCATCATATTACAAGCTAGGGGCCTCGAGGGCTCGAATACAGGAGCTCGATCATAGACGAGTCAGCAGAAGCAACAATATCTGAATACAGACATAAGTTAAACAAGTTTTGCCTTAAGAAGGCTAACACAAAAGTAGCAACGATCGAAAAGGCAAGGCCTCCTGCCTGGGACCTCCTAACTACTCCTCGAAGCCGAACTCCACGTAGAAACATCCTCGGGATCCTCTAGTTCCTGGACTCCATCATCTGGTTGCGACATCCGAGAAGAAAGGAAAAGGGGGAAAAGAGGGAGCAAAGCAACCGTGACTACTCATCCAAAGTACTCGCAAGCAAGGATCTACACTACATATGCATTGGTATCAAATGGAAAAGGATAGTATATGTGGACTGAACTACAGAATGCAGAATAAGAGGGGGATAGCTAGTCCTGTCGAAGACTACGTTTCTGGCAGCCTCCATCTTGCAGCATGTAGAAGAGAGTAGATGGTAAGTTCACCAAGTAACATTGCATAACATAACCCTACCCGGTGATCCTCCCCTCGTCGCCCTGTGAGAGAGCGGTCACCGGTTGTATCTAGCACTCGGAAGGGTGTGTTTTATTAAGTATCCGTTCTAGTTGTCATAAGGTCAAGGTACAACTCTGGGTCGTCCTTTTACCGAGGGACACGGCTATTCAAATAGATCAACTTCCCTGCAGGGGTGCACCACATTTCCCAACACGCTCGATCCCCTTTGTCTAGACACACTTTTCTGGGTCATGCCCGGCCTCGAAAGATCAACACATCGCAGCCCTACCTAGGCACAACAGAGAGGTTAGCACGCCGGTCTAAATCCTATGCGCGCAGGGGTCTGGGCCCATCGTCCATTGCACACCTGCACGTTGTGTACGCGGCCGGTGAGCAGACCTAGCAACCTCCATTATAAAGGAAGTTGTGTTATGCGGTCCAACCTGGCACGCGCCGCTCAGTCGCTCACGCCAAGAAGGCTTCGGCTGATACCACGACGTCGAGTGCCCATAACTGTTCCCGCGTAGTTGGTTAGTGCGTATAGGCCAGTGGCCAGACTCAGATCAAATATCAAGATCTCGTTAAGCATGTTATTTTGACGTAACAGCGGATGCCGACCAGGGACAGGCCCACCTCTCTCCTAGGTGGTCTCAACATGCCCTGTCGCTTCGCCACAAAGTAACAGTCGGGGGCAGTCGGGACCCCAGTGTTGCAAATATGCCCTAGAGGCAATAATGAAATGATTATTATATTTCCTTGTTCATGATAATTGTCTATTATTCATGCTATAATTGTATTATCCGGAAATCGTATTACATGTGTGAATACATAGACCACAATGTGTCCCTAGTGAGCCTCTAGTTGACTAGCTCGTTGATCAACAGATAGTCATGGTTTCCTGGCTATGGACATGGGGATGTCATTGATAACGGGATCACATCATTAAGAGAATGATGTGATGGACAAGACCCAATCCTAAGCTTAGCTCAAAGATCGTGTAGTTCGTTTGCTGTAGCTTTTCTGAATGTCAAGTATCATTTCCTTAGACCATGTGATTGTGCAACTCCCGAATACCGTAGGAGTGCTTTGGGTGTACCAAACGTCACAACGTAACTGGGTGACTATAAAGGTACATTATAGGTGTCTCCAAAAGTGTCTCTTGGGTTGGCACGAATCGAGACTGGGATTTGTCACTCCGTATGACGGAGAGGTATCTCTGGGCCCACTCGGTAATGCATCATCATAATGAGCTCAAAGTGATCAAGTGGTTGATCACGGGATCATGCATTATGGTACGAGTAAAGTGACTTGCCGGTAACGAGACTGAACAAGGTATTGGGATACCGACGATCGAGTCTCGGGCAAGTAACTTACCGATTGACAAAGGGAATTGTATACGGGGTTGCTTGAATCCTCGACGTCGTGGTTCATCCGATGAGATCATCGAGGATCATGTGGGAGCCAACATGGGTATCCAGATCCCGCTGTTGGTTATTGGTCGGAGAGCCGTCTCGGTCATGTCTATGTGTCTCCCGAACCCGTAGGGTCTACACACTTAAGGTTCGGTGACGCTAGGGTTGTAGAGATATGAGTATGCAGTAACCCGAAAGTTGTTCGGAGTCCCGGATGAGATCCCGGACGTCACGAGGAGTTCTGGAATGGTCCGAAGGTGAAGAATTATATATAGGAAGTGCAGTTTCGGCCATCGGGGAATTTTTTTTGTTTTCTGCAATGTTCCCCAACACCCAGGCCCACCACTACCGGGATGGAACCACCTGTCCTTTCAGCCCCCACACCGGAATCACTTGCGGGTACTCTACAAGCCGACCCGACTTTAGTCACCACAAGTATCATATATTATGTATATAAGTATATACCCGTGATCACCTCCCGAGTGATCACGGTCCAATAGTATGGCAAAGCAGACGGACAAGAATGTAGGGCCACTGATGGAATACTAGCATCCTATACTAAGCATTTAGGATTGCAGGTAAAGGTAACAATAGTAGTAACAAAGATAGGCTATGCATCAGGATAGGATTAACGAAAAGCAGTATCATGCTACATTACTCTAATGCAAGCAGTAGAGAGAAGAATAGGTGATATCTGGTGATCAAGGGGGGCTTGCCTGGTTGCTCTGCAGACAAAAACAGACCCTCGAAGGTGAAGTAGTCGATCACTGGTTCAACCGCGGTCTCAAGGTCTACCGGAAAGAAGTAATGGAGGGGGAACACAATAAATAACAGAGCAATCAAAGCATCATAAATCATAACATGGCAATATGCGGGGGTGACCTAATGTCGTACTAGGTGATACCGGCAAAGGGGGGAAACATGTGGTAAAGGATTCCCGATGTTTTGGGTTTTCGGACAAACGGACCGGAGGTGGATTGTTGCATGTTTGCTATGCTATGGATGTGTGGCGGATGAACGGAATGCGTATTCGGATTCGTCTCGTCGTTCTAAGCAACTTTCGTATATAGATTATTTTCATGTGAGTTACGGTTTATTTTATATGATTTTTTGAAATTTAAACCAATTTCTAGAATTACTGGATCTATTATTAATATGAAAATTAAATAGAAAAAAAATTCTATGTGCACCCGGTGCAGTGCACCGAGAGTGCACCAGGGGCTGACAGTGGGGCCAGTCAACTGCCTAGTCAGCAGTTGACTGGTCCACCGTTGACTAGTCAATGGGTCCGGCGGGACCCGCATGCTAGTGTCTCATCTACTGCTTATCTAGTTTTATTTTATTCTAATTCCTTAACTCTTTTCTTTTTTTAATAGGCCAACCCCACGTGAAGTGGCTCAGGCCACGGTTGGGTGGCTGGGAACGCACGCAGGCGCTCCCAGAGCGACGCCAGCGGCGACGGCGCACGACGAGCAGGCGCGGCGCAGGGACGAACAAGGTGGGCGAGGCCGGCGAGCCCAGCGCGCAGGCGAGTGGCGCACAGCGGCAGCAGCCGCAACAGTAGCAGCAAGCGGGGGGGGGGGGGGGTCAGGCACTGGCCATGGCCTTCGGCCTCTCTCTGTAGCTGGCTAGAGGTAAGGGAAAGGCCAGCTGTCGGTGTCAAAACCTGCGGATCTCGGGTAGGGGTTCCCGAACTGTGCGTCTAGGATCGATGGTAACAGGAGGCAGGGGACACGATGTTTACCCAGGTTCGGCCCCTCTTGATGGGGGTAATACCCTACGTCCTGCTTGATTGATATTGATGATATGAGTATTACAAGAGTTGATCTACCACGAGATCATAGAGGCTAAAACCCTAGAAGCTAGCCTATGGTATGATTGTTGTATATGTTCTCTATCGACTAGCCTGGCCTCGGTTTATATAATGCACCAAAGGCCTAGGATAACAAGAGTCCCAGCCGAATACGCCGGTGGGGAGGAGTCCTTGTCTTGATCACCAAGTCTTGTGGAATCTTCCATGTATGCAGCAGCTGTCCGAGCTGGCCCATGAGTATACGACCATGGGGGTCCTCGGCCCAATCTAACAGATCGGGAGATGACGTGTTGAGTACCCCCTAGTCCAGGACACCGTCAGTAGCCCCCTGAACCGGTCTTCAAGTTAGGGACGCTCCTCGATTCTTCCGAACTGTTCTTCATCTTCGGTTGTCGGTCTTGAAAACTGGTTCAACAAATCTTCTCATCTTCGATCTTGAGGATCGCCGAAATACATTCGACGAGTTTATACGTCGGGTATCTGAGGAGCCCCTTTGAGTTTTTGCCCTTTATCAATGCCTTGTTATTTTTATGCCACAGCTCGGGTTTGAAGTTGTTCCCGGGAGGTAGTGTCCTCTTGCGTTCGAGCTCCAACGCCGGACCGCTTCCGAGCTCCAACGCCGGAATGTATCCGAGCTCCAACGCCGAACTGTATCCGAGCTCCAACGCCGGACTATGTCCAAGCTCCAACACCGGACTGTCATGAATCACCTTGGTTCAAAAAAGTTGAAGGAGTTTAGCCGAGCTTAATGCTGGAAATGCCCTCTATGGAGCCAGCCACTAGTGCCCGAGCTTTATGCCGGACTGCTTCCGAGGTGGTGCACCATCCCGACTGTGGGACGATTTTTTGTCAATATTTTTGATTGGTGCAATTTATGCTCTGCCGAGAAATATAGTCAGTAGCCCTCAAGGTGTGTATCGGTCTAAAACCCGAGATGCACCTGAAGGATGACGTAAGACCACTGATCCCAGTAGCCGCTGAGACTCAGGTTGATTTGCAAAATCGGCCTGAGGATCAAGCCCTAGCTCGGCAGAATACTTCGGGACACAAAAAGCGGTGTGCTTAGTCCTCGAGACTCAGGTTGGGTGCGGCCGACCAACCCAAGGATCAAAATCTCGTCGGAAACTATATTGCACTTTAAAATTTTCTGCATTGAACAGGCAATGCAGTAGCCCCGAGACACTGGTCGGGTGGCAACACCAGATCAGGGGATCGATGTGCCCCTTTAATATTTGTAAATAATAAGCCCGAAGCCTAGTAGCCCTCGAGCCTTAATGCGGGCACGGGTGGCCGAGTTAAGGATCGATATCCATACTAAAATCACAAATTATGTGTAATGACTCTATGTATCCAAGTACTTTACGTCATTAATGCTCGGATCCGCATTGTACAAAACTTTGTTGACCGACCATTGGCTTCCACCTCCTCAGCCAGTAGCCGAGGAGTATTTGTCCTACTTTATAAAGCCTTTATGGGGGCAAAGATTTACGGCAAACAAGGCAATCTGGCCATACGGTTTTATAAACAAAGGTACGCAGAGATATATGTTATATTACTGTTTAACATAAGAAATGTCTTCCAAAGAAAATAGTCCCGCTATCGGTTCCTTTCTTTGGGTTGTCATGCTAAGCATGATCATGAAACCTCAGCTCTAATGTAAGAGCAAAATATCGAGGATTTAGTTTGGGAGGCCAGTTAATAGCCCCCGGTAGTGTTCGGCGACAGTCGAGGTCAAGCCGTAAACACTTCGGCCATTGTTATGAATGGCCTGTCATTTAACACAGTCATTGGATCGCTGACCAGTTTACACTTATTGTGACAGTCAGTTTTCGGCTTTCTCCACTGAGGTGCTTAACCATGTGAGCTGGAAGCACAATCGCAGTGGTTCTCCCTTTGCACACCTAGCCGAATAAAGCGGAACGTAGAAAGCAAGTGCAGGAGCCGGGCAACCCAACTATTGACCGAAGACATAATTGGAAACCGATGCATATATAGAAATATCCGAGAATGTTTTTGCCGAATCTCTAAAGGTGTCCGGCGTTGCACTGCGACACTTGTGCTGAAAACACACAAATAGTTTAAAAGTGCCATAAGCTTGGAAAACCAAAAAACATCAGTAAAAACTTGACGTCCGAACAAGATCAAGTGTTCGGTGCCAATCCGAAAATTGGCCTTAGAAAAAAAGTGCTTATGTCGTCCTTTAACATGACACATCCTATCTCAAGACTTCAAGCGTGTTAGCCTACGGCTTCAACCTCCTATCCCGAGGGCGGAGTACTTCTCATTAGGCCAGTTTAGCAAACTAAACTCTAGCGGCTTTGAGAGAGAAATTAGGCTCCCCGGCTAGTGACCACACGCTCGTGTCGAAAAAAGGAGTGATAAATAATAATAGTAATAAAAACTTTGCAACGACTAAGAAGAAGAACACTTATTATAAAACAGCTCATATAAATTTAAGAGCCCCCATGTGACTTGGGTAAAAGAATTTTATGTATAATGGTTGTATGTACCGAAGTACTAATATCATATCTTTGTTCACCCGAACTTTAAACGCGTCTTAACCGACCATCGGCTTCTCCCTCTTCGGTCAAGGACCGAAAAGTGTTATGTACTCCACCCGTCAAGAATATCGACAGTGTTTCCGATAACCAGGCAACCGAGCCATAAGGTTGTAACAGACAAAGCGCGCTCAGGGAACTTATGCTATATTACAGACGAAGTGTAAGAAGCATCTTCGAAGAAAATAGTACCCCCACCGATACCTTTCTTCGGTGCTCATTATTACTATGAGACTTGTGCAATAGATTTTTTGTACTCATGATTTCCATTGTGTGCTGACCATGATTGAAAACAATAAGAGCGCTAGCTTTCGGCTTCACCCAGTCTGAGGTCAGAGCTCGGAGGATCCGGTCCTGACAATCACAGAGGTGCTCCCTTTACTCCCTAGCCGAACAATTGGGAATGTAGGGGTAAGCACAGGAGCCAGGCAACCCAGCTTGCAAATCGCTTAAGTCAATATGGTGCATATTGTGGCATAATACATGAACAAGGAACGAAGCCGTACAAGTATAATCATATGCAAGAGGAAAAGCTTCATAAAGGAAGCACCCAAATAAACGGGGTATTTGAATTTGTGCGTCACAAACAAAGTTTGGACAAGGAAATTTTTTTACAAGCAACTTTTTTCCAAAAAAGTATAATGCTTGGTCGAACCGAACACATGTTAAAAAATTTAAAACTTCGAGCATGAATGCAACTTAGCTAGGTAATGTGTTCGGTATTGATGACGTGGTCCCGAGGTGGCGGAGCGAAGAGCTCGGCACTCCAAAGTGGTGACATAGCATGGTCAATGCAGGCCGGTAGAGTGATGCCGAAGTCCCCGACATTGGGTAATGAAGTGCTGACGAAGCCCCCCGTCCAGCCGAGGTGACGTGGTATGTCAGCATGCCGAGTTGACGATACTGCCCAACCAGGATCATTTTCCTGTGCACAAAAAATAGTGCAAACCAGAGATTATAATAATAATGATAAAAAAGGTTGCATAATAAATAATTTATGCAAAGTGAGTAATAAAAGAAATATGGCCTGGCGCCGAAGTCAATGTCGATGCAGGGCGTCGGTGTGATGCGGTAAAGGTGTGGCAAAGCCTGAATTCACAGGTCGGTCTGAGTTTCGGATGCGGCGTTCGCCAGACTATGTACGGAAACTGACCGAACCACCACGTGATCATCGTTAGTGCAGACATCATTCGATAGACCTGTGTACAGGAACAAACCAGAGTAATCATTTCTTGGGAAAAATAAACTCCAACAAGCAAAATTTACTAGGATTAATAGCACCTGATTTATTTGTTGTAGCAATCCGAAGAAAGGTGACTCCCAAAATTGGGACTCGATCCGCACACCCATTGCCTGATGGGCGATAAAGCGACGGCATGGCGATGCTGGCAAAGGTTGGCTCGCCGAGATGATGATCCGAAGAAATTGAGCTCGACTCAACAAAGTGACGACGTGTCTAGCGCAGGTCGGCAGCCTTAGAGCAATATTGCCGGACTGGTTTGCCACCAGCAAGATGATAAAGATGAGCTCTGGGGAGGCTTAAAAATTTACGGGCACGTGTTTGAGAACGACGCACAATACCCTAGAAGAAAATTCCTCTAAAAAGGTTGTCCAATATCACGTTCATAAAGAAACATGAATTCGGGTCGGATCCGTATTCGCGCAGATAACATATCCGAAAATTGGTCCACTCATCGGAAGATTCCCGGAGTTTGAGCCATTGGATCGAGCTAAATTTGGAGGGGTGGTAGATATGGGAATTCCGCAGTAGGTGAACAGTTGGATCTTCCAAAGGACCTCCGAGCTGGGCTATGGAGACCACACCCTAAACTCGTCCAGATTCTCGTCCAGATTTGACACGTCTCCGGTATATCGTAGATTGTCGGAGATTCCTCTATCGGAATTTGACGAAATTTTGCATGGCTATTGTAGATGTAATTCCGCACTATTCCACCGAAGCAATCGTCAAACTGACGCTCGAGGAGGCGGTGATGGCGAATACAAGTTCGTTGTCCATAAAAACAGCATGACCGCCCGAGGGCAATGTTGACGTTGAGCCCTCGAGCTCCATGGATGATTCCCCTATGATCATGATAGAGATTGGAGTTGATGTTTGAAGAAGGCCCCCATCCGAACATGACGATCGGAGATGGAGCGCTGTCCTCGGTCGAGCTAAGGTGACCAGTCGAGCCGGTGACGAAGATGTCAATGTCGTAGTTAATCCGGAGACGAGTCATCGATCCTTTTGTTGGGGAACGTAGTAATTTCAAAAAATTTCCTACGCACACACAAGATCATGGTGATGCATAGCAACGAGGGGGAGAGTCTGATCTACGTACCCTTGTAGATCGCAACGGAAGCGTTGACACAACATAGAGGAAGTAGTCGTACATCTTCTTCCCGATCCGACCGATCTAAGCACCGTTACTCTGGCACCTCCGAGTTCTTAGCACACGTTCAGCTCAATGACGATCCTCGGGCTCCGATCCAGCAAAGCATCGAGGAAGAGTTCTGTCAGCACGACGGCGTGGTGACGATCTTGATGTACTACCGACGCAGGGCTTCGCCTAAGCACTACAACGATATGATCGAGGTGGAATTTGGTGGCAGGGGGCACCGCACACGGCTAAGGAACGATCTCAATGATCAACTTGTGTTTCTAGAGGTTCCCCCTGCCCCCGTATATAAAGGATCCAAGGGGGAGGGCTGGCCGGCCAAGGAGGAGGGCACAGGAGGAGTCCTACCGGGAGTAGGACTCCCCCCCTCAATCCTATTCCTAATAGGATTCCTCGAGAGAGAGAGAGAGAGAGAAGGGGGCCGGCCACCTCTCCTAGTACTAATAGGACCAGGGGAGGGGGGAGGTGTGCAGCCCACCTTGGGCTGCCCCTTTCACCTTTCCACCAAGGCCCAATAAGGCCCATATGGTTCCCGGGGGGTTCCGGTAACATCCCGGTACTCCGGTAAAATCCCGATTTCACCTGGAACACTTCCGATATCCAAATATAGGCTTCCAATATATAAATATTTATGTCTCGACCATTTAGAGACTCCTCGTCATGTCCGTGATCACATCCGGGACTCTGAACAATCTTCGGTACATCAAAATGCATAAACTCATAATAACTGTCATCGTAACGTTAAGCGTGCGGACCCTACGGTTCGAGAACAATGTAGACATGACCGAGACACGTCTCCGGTCAATAACCAATAGCGGGACCTGGATGCCTATATTGGCTCCTACATATTCTACGAAGATCTTTATCGGTCAGACCGCATAACAACATACGTTGTTCCCTTTGTCATCGGTATGTTACTTGCCCGAGATTTGATCGTTGGTATCCAATACCTAGTTCAATCTCGTTACCGGCAAGTCTCTTTACTCGTTCCGTAATACATCATCTCACAACTAACATCTTAGTTATAATGCTTGCAAGGCTTATGTGATGTGTATTACCGAGAGGGCCCAGAGATACCTCTCCGACAATCGGAGTGACAAATCCTATTCTCGAAATACGCCAGCCCAACATCTACCATTGGAAACACCTGTAGTGCTCCTTTATAATCACCCAGTTACGTTGTGACGTTTGGTAGCACCCAAAGTGTTCCTCCGGCAAACGGGAGTTGCATAATCTCATAGTCATAGGAACATGTATAAGTCATGAAGAAAGCAATAGCAACATACTAAACGATCGGGTGCTAAGCTAATGGAATGGGTCATGTCAATCAGATCATTCAGCTAATGATGTGATCCCGTTAATCAAATAACAACTCTTTGTCCATGGTTAGGAAACATAACCATCTTTGATTAACGAGCTAGTCAAGTAGAGGCATACTAGTGACACTCTGTTTGTCTATGTATTCACACATGTATTATGTTTCCGGTTAATACAATTCTAGCATGAATAATAAACATTTATCATGATATAAGGAAATAAATAATAACTTTATTATTGCCTCTAGGGCATATTTCCTTCACCTTTTGCCGATCACACAGCGGAACTCTCAATGAAAGCACCAACATCGGTGTCAAGACCGACGGATTTCGGGTAGGGGTTCCCGAACTATGCGTCTAGGATCGATGGTAACAGGAGGCGTGGGACACGATGTTTACCCAGGTTTGGGCCCTCTTGATGGAGGTAATACCCTACATCCTGCTTGATTGATATTGATGATATGAGTATTACAAGAGTTGATCTACCACGAGATCGTAGAGGCTAAAACCCTAGAAGCTAGCCTATGGTATGATTGTTGTATATGTTATCTATCGACTAGCCTGGCATTGGTTTATATAATGCACCAAAGGCCTAGGATAACAAGAGTCCTAGCCGAATACGCCGGTGGGGAGGAGTCCTTGTCTTGATCACCAAGTCTTGTGGAATCTTCCATGTATGCAGCAGCTGTCCGAACTGGCCCATGAGTATACGACCATGGGGGTCCTTGGCCTAATTTAACAGATCGGGAGATGACGTGTTGAGTACCCCCTAGTCCAAGACACCGTCACCAGCCCCGATGGGTTGGGCCGCACTGTGGCTAGCAGGCCGCAAGTGCACAGTAGGTTAAGTCTTTTGCTTTTATGTTTTTCCATTTTATGTTTTATAATCTCTCTGGCTGTCAAAAGATTTTAGTTTCAACTCAAACTTTGTCCATAATTACTTTGTAACATACCAGAGCTGCGCAAAAAGTTCCAGGCCACTTGAGAGTTTATTTATTTTAAGAAGGCCAAAATATTTCCTAAAGGACCACTTTAAAGTTCCTTAGGGATTAATTGGTGGTTCAACATAACAATGATCAGGGGGATTTATAGAATAAGGTGAACATTTTAGTTTTAATATTTGAATACTTATATTGTTTGCTTCATTTCGAATTTGAATTTGAATCGGCTTCGAACTAATGCGCGATTAGCAATAGTAATCGAGGTGACGTGGCATCATTAGCAGACGTTCACTGTAGCTTAAATATCCGGGCGTCACAATTCTCCACCACTACAAGAAATCTCACCCCGAGATTTAAGGGGTGGTGTAAGGGGGAAAGTCGTGGTTTCGAAAATCTAACGGATCTTCTCGTTCTTGGTTGCTCTTCTCGAAGAGGTAGATCCACTACGTTTGATGTCTTCATTTCTCTGCTTCAGGTCATCATGATGAAGTCGACATCCTTTCTTTGGGAACTCCAGCGTAGTTATGAAAGATTAAAGGGTGGGTATTCCGGGAGAACAGACCTTACAAGGTTGCTATTTGGCAGATAACATCGGGGAAGGTGGGGAAAAGTAACTCTCAAATTGAAACCTTAGAAAATATCGAGAGCAAAGTAAGAAGGTATCATGAGAAGTTTCAAATGGGCAGGCAATCATTCGATGGCCTAATCAGAAGGTGAAAGGGGTTCAGAGCAACGAGAATAAGTATTGCATCTGATACCAGAATAGATCACTAGGCAGGTGGCCCGTGAATTACATACGAAGTCAAGTGTGAGGAATAACTTTGACAACAGGGTGTACAGGAGAGTCAGGTTTCGGTCGTGTCGAACTATGGGTTATGGGACCACCATGTGGTTTAAAGGTAGGAAGGGGGATGACATCTTGCATGATCATGTCAGCAAGGCATGTCAGAGGATAGACTATCGATTATGTCAGCAACAACCATTGGTACCAAGGGCGATGGACGAACATAACCATTTTCCTGCTCATTGAACGAGGCAGACCAATAGGCAAAGTTCTCATCCATCGATGGTTACCGGAATGCTATCAACAAAAGCAATAGGGTCTTACTGACACGGTTGTACACCAAGGTGTTTACATAAGAAGAAGAATATTACTGCTTAGATCATATAGATCACCAGGAAGGTTAAACAAAACAATGGAAAGGAAAAGGTGATCTTCATATTAAACAGAACAATGGAAAGGAAAATGTGTCTAAACACAAATTTCAGGGGTATATCCTTGCCAAGGACAAACATAGCATGATATCCATGACAGGATATAACGTAGAAAACCCTTTAGGAAAGGGGAGAGAAATTTCATGACATTACCCATACAATGGTGTTTGGATAATTGAGAAAGAGAATTTAGCATTGTGCTTCAAATGCTCTTATTGATGATCGGAGTAGCACAGACATGCTTCGAGATAGCATTGACATGGTCTTCATGCAAAGGTCAAACTTTGGATACTCAAAGGATTTATCAGGAACAACTTATAGAATAAGTCTTCCATTTCCTCATGGAAGAAGGGTTTAACCTTGCCAAAAGGAAATTATAACAATAGGTCCTCCGGCCAAGTGTGCTAGGAATGACATCACCTTACCGGGTCATATAAAGAAACAAGGTTATAACTCTTGGATATATGTTCCAACCATCATATCTGAATGAGATTCAGATTTGATTGTTGTCTAGATACCTCAAACTCGGGATGCCTGAGAAGAAAAGATGCAACACAAAATGACGAGATGACATTGTAAGATTCTCGGGAAATGAACTATGGAAGCGAGTTCTGAAATAACAGTTCATCACTAAACCAAGGAGAGGACGAGCAGGTAGCTAATGGACTCGGGCAATTCATCAAGGTTTCCAAAAAGATGGATTTCCACAATTAAGTGAACGGGGTGATAGTATCGGACACACCGAAGTATATAATGAGGTATGTTCAATGAGAACACCCACAATTAAATATTGAACAAAAATGCACCTGGAAATATGGACCAAGTAGGACGATCAAAGTTAGAATGGTGATTTGATAACGAAACTATCAACCATTCACTTCGAAACAATAGGGTTGTAAGAGATATTAAATTCTCACAACATAGTTCACTCAACACGGGGCCAAGAAAAGAATGGTGATGGTGAGAAGCATCACTACATCAAGGATTTCTTAAGAGGTGGTGAAATTCTCACGACTTTCTTGACATAAAAGATGGTAATGCTTCCAAGATAAAGAAGAAGAACTGCTGGGTAGCAAGGATCTCAAGGTATAACACAAAATACGAACAAGTTTGTGTTGAACGGAAGGCAATAAAGTGGTCGATGATAACATGAATCATCGAGGGGCAAGGATGGTATTTCTCATCAAGAATTCAATTGATATCCTATAAGAAGTCAAAATGTTGATGATGATCATGACAAATTTTGTCGAGATATTTCATGAAGATGTAACCGATCAGCGATGACATCAATTCAAAGGAATGATGAAGCAAGAGGTTATTGGAACAGTTAAGACACAAACTCGAAATCAAGCTTGTGGTTTAAGGTGAAAGGGTATGATGAGGAAGATCGACGTAATCTTAGCTATCATCGCAAATTGGTGCTCCGAGAATAAGGACCAGGTAGCATAGTTAAAATCAGCACAATAATGATATCGCCAATCCGGCTAGGAATGATGTGATCGAGTTTAAACCCGTAAGCAATGATGGTTAATAAGAGTTGTTGAATCGTAGTGCGGACTTGATTCAGTTATCGGTGTTCTCGAGTAACTAATAACTCATAGCCCGAGGAAAAATTGGAATCAGTGAGAAATAATACTTGAAGAAGAACTCATAAGAAGTAATATGGTTCTGTGATTTTATCGAGATACCACGGGGTAATACTCGAAGGTAGAACATAATAGTGGTTGCAGAGGTGTATTGATCTGCAGAAGACAAGTGCTTTAACTAGTCCGAGAAATGGAATCAAGGAGAAAATATGATCGGAACCATGATTGTAAAGGATGAATTCACAGATACCAAATGATATTATATCAAGGGAATAGTTATTATTACAAGAAGCTTCCATGATAGGATATACATCATGTCCATGGGCATGAACACAAAGTTCAAGGACGACTCCCACTTCTTCAATGTATAACCTTCCATTCACCTCTCGCTTTTTGAAAATGACATTAGTTGTCGAAAGTTTTACCTGGTGCTATACTAGATAATTATGACCCGTGAAATCTTTCGGGTTCACACAGAGTAAGGAAGGCATAGGTTTAGCCCAGCGGGGCACCTTATGAACACATACCCCCAACTTTAGGAGCGAATAAATCAAGCTCGGGAGCAGAGCATGGTTGACAAAAGCAGGGGATATAATTTACCAAAGGCATTATGTATCCGATGAAAGGCTCCCAATTTTAATGAATATGAAGGACGGTGTCGGACAAAATCCAACGAAGGATGTGGTGGTCCATAAGGGATCTGATGTGAGTATCGGTACTCAACCAGAGGAAGAAAGAATGCAAGGAGATCAGATTATAGAAACAACTGACTAACTCAAAGCTCAAATGCAAAGGAATTATGAATTCCAAGACAAGGGATCAGAAGCAATGCTCTGATTAGGGATGGATAAGTTGAATAGCCTTAGGGGTACAATCAATGGCAATTTGGTTGGTCGAGATTCAGCTCATGTTTAAAATGACGTCTGAGCCGGAAGGACGAAATGAAAGATCTGATTAAGGATTGCGAGCATTCGCAACATATTGATCCAACAGACTCAAACTGATAATGGCTAAGGATGCCAATAAGATTACCGAGCTTATGAGGTTAATCATAATGCAAGCAAGCAAGAATTTCAAGTGCAATAGGCTGTTGAGGATTTCGGAGATCGAATGGTATTTCGAAGACCATTGCGAAACACATGAACAACTGGGGATGAGCGGATACTCGATAAGGGCGAGAAATTATCCGTAGGGGTATTCAGGTGGTAGGCCCACAATAATCTCAAAACAATAGAGAGGAATTCAGGGTATCTTGTAATAACAAGATCAACTGGGAATAAAAGTAAGAAAGGCAAGTGTATGTATTTATCCATAGGGATATTTCGGTGGTAGGGAATTGCAAAAGCAATCGGGCACAAAGTCTTGAAAGAGTATCAGAGAGTAACTTCGAAATCTTTGGGTGCAGCCGACGAACATCTGGACTGAAGGGGATCTCCGGGAGAAAATGTTTACGAGAACCTAGAGTCAAATTTAGTAAAATCATTTAATCCGAATAGAAGAGAGATCAGAGCCCCAGAGTAAAGATCGAGGAGTAAAAGATCCTAATACCACCCAAATGGCGGCGTGGGCCCGTAAGACACACATCCATGTTAGTAGAAGTTTTTTTAATGTCTAGACTCGACTTCGTCCAAGTAGTGTGGAAGGGGATTCCTACAGGCAGTCGGCTCTGATACCAACTTGTGACGCCCCCGATTTGACCGTACACTAATCATACACGCAAACGTGTACGATCAAGATCAGGGACTCACGAGAAGATATCACAACAGAACTCTACAAATAAAATAGGTCATACACGCATCATATTACAAGCCAGGGGCCTCGAGGGCTCGAATACAGGAGCTCGATCATAGACGAGTCAGCAGAAGCAACAATATCTAAATACAAACATAACTTAAACAAGTTTTGCCTTAAGAAGGCTAACACAAAAGTAGCAACAATCGAAAAGGCAAGGCCTCCTGCCTGGGACCTCCTAAGTACTCCTCGAAGCCGAACTCCACGTAGAAACATCCTCGGGATCCTCTAGCTCCTGGACTCCATCATCTGGTTGTGACATCCGAGAAGAAAGGAAAAGGGGGAAAAGAGGGAGCAAAGCAACCATGAGTACTCATCCAAAGTACTCGCAAACAAGGATCTACACTACATATGCATTGGTATCAAATGGAAAAGGATAGTATATGTGGACTGAACTGCAGAATGCCAGAATAAGAGGGGGATAGCTAGTCCTGTCGAAGACTACGCTTCTGGCAGCCTCCATCTTGCAACATGTGCAAGAGAGTAGATGGTAAGTTCACCAAGTAACATCGCATAACATAACCATACCCGGTGATCCTCCCCTCATCGCCCTGTGAGAGAGCGGTCACCGGTTGTATCTGGCACTTGGAAGGGTGTGTTTTATTAAGTATCCGGTTCTAATTGTCATAAGGTCAAGGTACAACTTCGGGTCGTCCTTTTACCGAGGGACATGGCTATTCGAATAGATCAACTTCCCTGCAGGGATGCACCACATTTCCCAACACGCTCGACCCCCTTTGTCTGGACACACTTTTCTGGGTCATGCCCGACCTCGGAAGATCAACATGTCGCAGCCCTACCTAGGCACAACAGAGAGGTCAGCACGCAGGTCTAAATCCTATGCGTGCAGGGGTCTGGGCCCATCACCCATTGCACACCGGAACGTTGCGTACGTGGCCGGTGAGCAGACCTAGCAACCTCCATTAGAAAGGAAGTTGCGTTACACGGTCCTACCCGGTGCGCCACTTAGTCGCTGACATCAAGAAGGCTTCGGCTGATACCACGACGTCGAGTGCCCATAACTGTTCCCGCGTAGTTGGTTAGTGCGTATAGGCTAGTGGCCAGACTCAGATCAAATATCAAGATCTCGTTAAGCGTGTTATTTTGATGTAATCGCGGACGCCGACCAGGGCTAGGCCCACATCTCGCCTAGGTGGTCTCAACCTGCTCAGTCGCTCCACCACAAAGTAACAGTCGGGGGCCGTCGGGAACCCAGGCCCACCACTACCAGGATGGAACCACCTGTCCTTTCAGCCCCCACACTGGAATCACTTGCGGGTACTCTACGAGCCGACCCGACTTTAGTCACCACAAGTATCATATATGATGTATATAAGTATATACCCGTGATCACCTCCCGAGTGATCATGGCCCGATAGTATAGAACAACAGTCCGACAAGAATGTAGGGCCACTAATGGAATACTAGCATCCTATACTAAGCATTTAGGATTGTAGGTAAAGGTAACAACAGTAGTAAGAAAGACAGGCTATGCATCAGGATAGGATTAACGGAAAGCAGTAACATGCTACATTACTCTAATGCAAGCAGTATAGAGAAGAATACGTGATATCTGGTGATCAAGGGGGGGCTTGCCTGGTTGCTCTGCAGACAGAAACGGACCCTCGAAGGTGAAGTAGTCGACCACTGGTTCAACCGCGGTCTCGGGGTCTACCGAAAATAAGTAATGGAGGGGGAACACAATAAATAACAGAGCAATCAGAGCATCACAAAGCATAACATGGCAATACACGGTGCTAGGGGTGACTTAACGTCGTACTAGGTGATACCGGCAAAGGGGGGAAACATTCGGGAAAGGATTCCCGGTGTTTCGCGTTTTCGGACAAACGGACCAGAGGTGGATTGTTGCATGTTTGCGATGCTATGGATGTGTGGCGGACAAACGGAATGCGTATTCGGATTCGTCTCGTCGTTCTGAGCAACTTTCATATATAAATTATTTTCATCTGAGTTACGGTTTATTTTATATGATTTTTCGAAGTTTAAACCAATTTCTAGAATTACTGGATCTATTATTAATATGAAAATTAAATAGCAAAAATTCTATGTGCACCCGGTGCAGTGCACCCAGAGTGCACCAGGGGCTGACAGTGGGGCCAGTCAACTCCCTAGTCAGCAGTTGACTGGTCCACCATTGACTAGTCAATGGGTCCGGCGGGACCCGCTTGCCAGTGTCTCATCTACTTCTTATCTAATTTTATTTTATTCTAATTCCTTAATTCTTTTTATTTTTTAATAGGCCGGTCCCACGTGAAGTGGCTCAGGCCACGGTTGGGTGGCTGGGAACGCACACAGGCGGTCCCAGAGCGACACCGGCGGCGACGACGCACGACGAGCAGGCGCAACGCACGGGCGAATGTGGTGGGCGGGGCCGGCGAGCCCAACGCGCGGGCGAGTGGCGGACGGCGGCAGCAGCCGCAACAGTAGCAGCAAGCGGGGGGGGGGGGGGGGGGGGGCTGCGGCAAAGGCAGGGCGCGGCTGAATCGGGGTCGAGCGGCGCGGGGCACGGAGGCGGTGATGGCCGGAGACGGCGCTGCAGCGGCGACGGCCAGTAGGGGCACGAACTGCGCGGGTGCGCGGATGCAGTGGGTGAGGCGCGGGCGCGGCTATCCGCCGGCGGCAGCGGCCACACGGGAAGCAACAGCAAGCAGAGCCAGCGAGGCGAGGACGCGCGAGAGAGGAGGGCGCGTGCACGCGCGGCATGGGGCTTGTGAAGGAAATATGCCCTAGAGGCAATAATAAAGTTATTATTTATTTCCTTATATCATGATAAATGTTTATTATTCATGCTAGAAGTATTAACCGGAAACATAATACATGTGTGAATACATAGACAAACTTAGTGTCACTAGTATGCCTCTACTTGACTAGCTCGTTAATCAAAGATGGTTATGTTTCCTAACCATAAACAAAGTGTTGTTATTTGATTAACGAGGTCACATCATTAGTTGAATGATCTGATTGACATGACCCATTCCATTAGCTTAGCACCCGATCATTTAGTATGTTGCTATTGCTTTCTTCATGACTTATACATGTTCCTATGACTATGAGATTATGCAACTCCCGTTTACCAGAGGAACACTTTGTGTGCTACCAAACGTCACAACGTAACTGGGTGATTATAAAGGAGCTCTACAGGTGTCTCCAAAGGTAGATGTTGGGTTGGCGTATTTCGAGATTAGGATTTGTCACTCCGATTGTCAGAGAGGTATCTCTGGGCCCTCTCGGTAATGCACATCACATAAGCCTTGCAAGCATTGCAACTAATGAGTTAGTTGCGGGATGATGTATTACAGAACGAGTAAAGAGACTTGCCGGTAACGAGATTGAACTAGGTATTGGATACCAATGATCGAATCTCGAGCAAGTAACATACCGATGACAAAGGGAACAACGTATGTTGTTATGCGGTCTGACCGATAAAGATCTTCGTAGAATATGTAGGAGCCAATATGGGCATCTAGGTCCCGCTATTGGTTATTGACCGGAGACGTGTCTCGGTCATGTCTACATTGTTCTCGAACCGTAGGGTCCGCACACTTAACGTTACGATGACAATTATTATGAGTTTATGCATTTTGATGTACCGAAGTTAGTTCGGAGTCCCGGATGTGATCACGGACCTGACGAGGAGTCTCAGAATGGTCGAGACATAAAGATTGATATATTGGACGGCTATATTCGGACACCGGAAGTGTTCCGGGTGATTTCGGAGAAAACCGGAGTACCGAAAGGGTTACCGGAACCTCCGGGGAAGTAATGGGCCTTATTGGGCCTTAGGGGAGAGAGAGGGCTGCGGCCTAGGAGGTGGCGCCCCCCCCCCACATGGGGAGTCCAAATTGGACTAGGGAAGGGGGCGCGGCCCCTCTTTCCCTCTCCCCCTCTTTCCTTCCCACTTAGGGTTTCCTAATTGGATTAGGAAAGGGGAGTCCTACTCCCACTAGGAGGAGGACTCCCCCTCCCCTTGGCGCACCCCATAGGGCCGGCCGGCCTCCCCCTTGCTCCTTTATATACGGGGGCAGGGGGGCACCCTAGGACACACAAGTTGATCTTTGAGATCGTTCCTTAGCCGTGTGCGGTGCCCCCTGCCACCATATTCCACCTCGATCATATCGTTGTAGTGCTTAGGTGAAGCCCTGCGTCGGTAGAACATCAAGATCGTCACCACGCCGTCGTGCTGACGGAACTCCTCCCCGAAGCTTTGCTGGATCGGAGCCCGGGGATCGTCATCAAGCTGTACGTGTGCTAAGAACTCGGAGGTGCCGTAGTAACGGTGCTTGGATCGGTCGGATCGGGAAGAAGACGTACGACTACTTCCTCTACGTTGTGTCAACGCTTCCGCTGCGATCTACAAGGGTACGTAGATCATACTCTCCCCCTCGTTGCTATGCATCACCATGATCTTGTGTGTGCGTAGGAAATTTTTGGAAATTACTAGGTTCCCCAACAGTGGCATCCGAGCCTAGGTTTTATGGTTTGATGTTATTTGCACGAGTAGAACACAAGTGAGTTGTGGGCGATATAAGTCATACTGCCTACCAGCATGTCATACTTTGGTTCGGCGGTATTGTTGGATGAAGCGGCCCGGACCGACATTACGCGTACGCTTATGCGAGACTGGTTCTACCGCCGTGCTTTGCAAACAGGTGGCTGGCGGGTGTCAGTTTCTCCAACTTTAGTTGAACCGAGTGTGGCTACGCCCGGTCGTTGTGAAGGTTAAAACGGAGTCTATTTGACGAACTATCGTTGTGGTTTTGATGCGTAGGTGAGATTGGTTCTTACTTAAGCCCGTAGCAGCCACGTAAAACTTGCAACAACAAAGTAGAGGACGTCTAACTTGTTTTTGCAGGGCATGTTGTGATGTGATATGGCCAAGACATGATGCTAAATTTTATTGTATGAGATGATCATGTTTTGTAATCGAGTTATCGGCAACTGGCAGGAGCCATATGGTTGTCGCTTTATTGTATGCAATGCAATCGCGATGTAATGCTTTACTTTATCACTAAGCGGTAGCGATAGTCGTGGAAGCATAAGATTGGCGAGACGAAAACGATGCTACGATGGAGATCAAGGTGTCGCGCCGGTGACGATGGTGATCATGACGGTGCTTCGGAGATGGAGATCACAAGCACAAGATGATGATGGCCATATCATATCACTTATATTGATTGCATGTGATGTTTATCTTTTTATGCATCTTATCTTGCTTTGATTGACGGTAGCATTATAAGATGATCTCTCACTAAATTATCAAGAAGTGTTCTCCCTGAGTATGCACCGTTGCCAAAGTTCGTCGTGCCCAGACACCACGTGATGATCGGGTGTCATAAGCTCTATGTCCATCTACAACGGGTGCAAGCCAGTTTTTGCACACGCAGAATACTCAGGTTAAACTTGACGAGCCTAGCATATGCAGATATGGCCTCGGAACACGGAGACCAAAAGGTCGAGCGTGAATCATATAGTAGATATGATCAACATAGCGATGTTCACCATTGAAAACTACTCCATCTCACGTGATGATAGGTTATGGTTTAGTTGATTTGGATCACGTGATCACTTAGAGGATTAGAGGGATGTCTATCTAAGTGGAAGTTCTTAAGTAATTTTATTAATTGAACTTAAACTTATCATGAACTTAGTACCTGATAGTACCTGATAGATGGCTCGTGCTGTTGTTCCATTGAATTTTAATGCGTTCCTTGAGAAAGCAAAGTTGAAAGATGATGGTAGCAATTACACATACTGGGTCCGTAACTTGAGGATTATCCTCATTGCTACTCAGAAGAATTACGTCCTGGAAGCACCGCTGGGTGCCAGGCCTGCTGCTGGAGCAACACCAGATGTTATGAACGTCTGGCAAAGCAAAGCTGATGACTACTTGATAGTTTAGTGTGCCATGCTTTACGGCTTAGAATCGGGACTTCAACGACGTTTTGAACGTCATGGAGCATATGAGATGTTCCAGGAGTTGAAGTTGATATTTCAAGCAAATGCCCGGATTGAGAGATATGAAGTCTCCAATAAATTCTATAGCTGCAAGATGGAGGAGAAAAGTTCTTTCAGTGAGCATATACTCAAAATGTCTGGGTATAATAATCACTTGATTCAGATGGGAGTTAATCTTCCAGATGATTGCGTCATTGACAGAATTCTCCAATCACTGCCACCAAGCTACAAGAGCTTCGTGATGAACTATAATATGCAAGGGATGAACAAGACTATTTCTGAGCTCTTCGCAGTGCTGAAAGCTGCGGAGGTAGAAATCAAAAAGGAGCATCAAGTGTTGATGGTCAGCAAGACCACTAGTTTCAAGAAAAAGGGCAAAGGGAAGAAGAAGGGGAACTTCAAGAAGAACGGCAAGCAAGTTGCTGCTCAAGAGAAGAAACCCAAGTCTGGACCTAAGCTTGAAACTGAGTGCTTCTACTACAAGCAGACTGGTCACTGGAAGTGGAACTGCCCCAAGTATTTGGCGGATAAGAAGGATGGCAAGGTGAACAAAGGTATATGTGATATACATGTTATTGATGTGTACCTTACTAGAGCTCGTAGTAGCACCTGGGTATTTGATACTGGTTCTGTTGCTAATATTTGCAACTCGAAACAGGGACTACGGATTAAGCGAACACTGGCAAAGGACGAGGTGACGATGCGCGTGGGAAACGGTTCCAAAGTCGATGTGATCGTGGTCGGCACGCTACCTCTACGTCTACCTTCGGGATTAATATTAGACCTAAATAATTGTTATTTGGTGCCAGCATTGAGCCTGAACATTATATCAGGATCTTGTTTGATGCGAGACGGTTATTCATTTAAATCAGAGAATAATGGTTGTTCTATTTATATGAGTAATATCTTTTATGGTCATGCACCTTTGAGGAGTGGTCTATTTTTGATGAATCTCGATAGTAGTAACACACATATTCATAATGTTGAAACCAAAAGATGCAGAGTTGATAACGACAGTGCAACTTATTTGTGGCACTGCCGTTTAGGTCATATCGGTATAAAGTGCATGAAGAAACTCCATACTAATGGACTTTTGGAACCACTTGATTATGAATCACTTGGTACTTGCGAACCGTGCCTCATGGGCAAGATGACTAAAACACCGTTCTCCGGTACTATGGAGAGATCAACAGATTTATTGGAAATCATACATACCGATGTATGTGGTCCGATGAATATTGAGGCTCGTGGCGGATATCGTTATTTTCTCACCTTCACAGATGACTTAAGCAGATATGGGTATATCTACTTAATGAAACATAAGTCTGAAACATTTGAAAAGTTCAAAGAATTTCAGAGTGAAGTTGAAAATCATCGTAACAAGAAAATAAAGTTTCTACGATCTGATCGTGGAGGAGAATATTTGAGTTACGAGTTTGGTGTACATTTGAAAAATTATGGAATAGTTTCGCAACTCATGCTACCCGGAACACCACAGCGTAATGGTGTGTCCGAACGTCGTAATCGTACTTTACTAGATATGGTACGATCTATGATGTCTCTTACTGATTTACCGCTATCGTTTTGGGGTTATGCTTTAGAGACGGCCGCATTCACGTTAAATAGGGCACCATCAAAATCCGTTGAAACGACGCCTTATGAACTATGGTTTGGCAAGAAACCAAAGTTTTCGTTTCTTAAAGTTTGGGGCTGCGATGCTTATGTGAAAAAGCTTCAACCTGATAAGCTCGAACCCAAATCGGAGAACTGTGTCTTCATAGGATACCCAAAGGAGACTGTTGGGTACACCTTCTATCACAGATCCGAAGGCAAGATATTCGTTGCTAAGAATGGATCCTTTCTAGAGAAGGAGTTTCTCTCGAAAGAAGTGAGTGGGAGGAAAGTAGAACTTGATGAGGTAACTGTACCTGCTCCCTTATTGGAAAGTAGTTCATCATAGAAATCGGTTTTTGCGACACCTACACCAATTGATGAGGAATTTAATGATGATGATCATGAAATTTTAGATCAAGTTACTACTGAGCCTCGTAGGTCAACCAGAGTAAGATCTGCACCAGAGTGGTACGGTAATCCTGTTCTGGAAGTCATGCTACTAGATCATGATGAACCTATGAACTATGAAGAAGCGATGGTGAGCCCAGATTCCGCGAAATGGCTTGAAGCCATGAAATCTGAGATGGGATCCATGTATGAGAACAAAGTATGGACTTTGGTTGACTTGCCCGATGATCGGCAAGCAATTGAGAATAAATGGATCTTCAAGAAGAAGACTGATGCTGACGGTAATGTTACTGTCTACAAAGCTCGACTTGTCGCAAAAGGTTTTCGACAAGTTCAAGGGGTTGACTACGATGAGACCTTCTCACCCGTAGCGATGCTTAAGTCTATCCGAATCATTTTAGCAATTGCCGAGTTTTAGGATTATGAAATTTGGCAAATGGATGTCAAAACTGCATGGAAGAAGAGTTGTATATCATGCAACCGGAAGGTTTTGTCTATCCAAAGGGAGCTAACAAAGTGTGCAAGCTTCAGCGATCCATTTATGGACTGGTGTAAGCCTCTCGGAGTTGGAATAAACGCTTTGATAGTGTGATTAAAGCATTTGGTTTTATACAGACTTTCGGAGAAGCCTGTATTTACAAGAAAGTGAGTGGGAGCTCTGTAGCATTTCTGATATTATGTGTGGATGACATATTACTGATTGGAAATGACATAGAATTTCTGGATAGCATAAAGGGATACTTGAATAAGAGTTTTTCAATGAAAGACCTCGGTGAAGCTGCTTACATATTAGGCATACAGATCTATAGAGATAGATCAAGACGCTTAATTGGACTTTCACAAAGCACATACCTTGACAAGATTTTGAAGAAGTTCAAAATGGATCAAGCAAAGAAAGGGTTCTTGCCTGTGTTACAAGGTGTGAAGTTGAGTCAGACTCAATGCCCGACCACTGTAGAAGATAGAGAGAAAATGAAAGATGTTCCCTATGCTTCAGCCATAGGCTCTATCATGTATGCAATGCTGTGTACCAGACCTGATGTGTGCCTTGCTATAATTTAGCAGGGAGGTACCAAAGTAATCCAGGAGTGGATCACTGGACAGTGGTCAAGAACATCCTGAAATACCTGAAAAGGACTAAGGATATGTTTCTCATATATGGAGGTGACAAAGAGGTCACCGTAAGAGGTTACGTTGATGCAAGCTTTGACATTGATCCGGACGATTCTAAATCTCAAACCGGATACGTCTTTATATTAAACGGTGGAGCTGTCAGTTGGTGCAGTTCTAAACAAAGCGTCGTAGCGGGATCTACATGTGAAGCGGAGTACATAGCTGCTTCGGAAGCATCAAACGAAGGAGTCTGGATGAAGGAGTTCATATCCGATCTAGGTGTTATACCTAGTGCAACGGGTCCAATGAAAATCTTTTGTGACAATACTGGTGCAATTGCCTTGGCAAAGGAATCCAGATTTCACAAGAGGACCAAACACATCAAGAGACGCTTCAATTCCATCCGGGATCTAGTCCAGGTGGGAGACATAGAGATTTGCAAGATACATACGGATCTGAATGTTGCAGACCCGTTGACTAAGCCTCTTCCATGAGCAAAACATGATCAGCACCAAGGCTCCATGGGTGTTAGAATCATTACTGTGTAATCTAGATTATTGACTCTAGTGCAAGTGGGAGACTGAAGGAAATATGCCCTAGAGGCAATAATAAAGTTATTATTTATTTCCTTATATCATGATAAATGTTTATTATTCATGCTAGAATTGTATTAACCGGAAACATAATACATGTGTGAATACATAGACAAACTTAGTGTCACTAGTATGCCTCTACTTGACTAGCTCGTTAATCAAAGATGGTTATGTTTCCTAACCATAAACAAAGTGTTGTTATTTGATTAACGAGGTCACATCATTAGTTGAATGATCTGATTGACATGACCCATTCCATTAGCTTAGCACCCGATCGTTTAGTATGTTGCTATTGCTTTCTTCATGACTTATACATGTTCCTATGACTATGAGATTATGCAACTCCCGTTTACCAGAGGAACACTTTGTGTGCTACCAAACATCACAACGTAACTGGGTGATTATAAAGGAGCTCTACAGGTGTCTCCAAAGGTAGATGTTGGGTTGGCGTATTTCGAGATTAGGATTTGTCACTCCGATTGTCGGAGAGGTATCTCTGGGCCCTCTCGGTAATGCACATCACATAAGCCTTGCAAGCATTGCAACTAATGAGTTAGTTGCGGGATGATGTATTACAGAACGAGTAAAGAGACTTGCCGGTAACGAGATTGAACTACGTATTGGATACCGATGATCGAATCTCGGGCAAGTAACATATCGATGACAAAGGGAACAACATATGTTGTTATGCGGTCTGACCGATAAAGATCTTCGTAGAATATGTAGGAGCCAATATGGGCATCTAGGTCCCGCTATTGGTTATTGACCGGAGACGTGTCTCGGTCATGTCTACATTGTTCTCGAACCGTAGGGTCCGCACGCTTAACGTTACGATGACAATTATTATGAGTTTATGCATTTTGATGTACCGAAGTTAGTTCGGAGTCCCGAATGTGATCACGGACATGACGAGGAGTCTCGGAATGGTCGAGACATAAAGATTGATATATTGGACGGCTATATTCGGACACCGGAAGTGTTTCGGGTGATTTCGGAGAAAACCGGAGTACCGGAACGGTTGCCGGAACCCTTCGGGGAAGTAATGGGCCTTATTGGGCCTTAGGGGAGAGAGAGGGCTGCGGCCTCGGAGGTGGCGAGCCCCCCCACATGGGGAGTCCGAATTGGACTAGGGAAGGGGGCGCGACCCCTCTTTCCCTCTCCCTCTCCCCCTCTTTCCTCCCCCCTTAGGGTTTCCTAATTGGATTAGGAAAGGGGAGTCCTACTCCCACTAGGAGGAGGACTCCCCCTCCCCTTGGCGCGCCCCATAGGGCCGGCCGGCCTCCCCCTTGCTCCTTTATATACGGGGGCAGGGGGTACCCTAGGACACAAAGTTGATCTATGAGATCGTTCCTTAGCCGTGTGCGGTGCCCCCTGCCACCATATTCCACCTCGATCATATCGTTGTAGTGCTTAGGCGAAGCCCTGCGTCGGTAGAACATCAAGATCGTCACCACGCCGTCGTGCTGACGGAACTCCTCCCCGAAGCTTTGCCGGATCGGAGCCCGGGGATCGTCATCAAGCTGTACGTGTGCTAAGAACTCGGAGGTGCCGGAGTAACGGTGCTTGGATCGGTCGGATCGGGAAGAAGACGTACGACTACTTCCTCTACATTGTGTCAACGCTTCCGTTGTGATCTACAAGGGTACGTAGATCATACTCTCCCCCTCGTTGCTATGCATCACCATGATCTTGTGTGTGCGTAGGAATTTTTTTGAAATTACTACGTTCCCCAACAGCTTGGTCACCGTTGCACGTGACGAGCGCGGCAGAGCGAGGCAGGTGGGGCCTGCTGGGCGCGGGCCGGAGCAAAGCGCGGTGGGGAAGCATGCGGGCACGCGCGGCGGTGCATGGGCCGGGATAGTGCGCAGAGCGACCGGCATAGGGAGGGGAAGTGGGCGCGGTGGGCGGTGTAGCCGCGGGGAGCGCGGGAGCAGGCAGGCGTGGGACGGAGGGCCGTTGGGCACACACGGGATGCGGTATGCGTCGTGGAAAGCACGAGGGTGACGGCGGGCCGGCCGGGCTTGCGCGACGTTGGCCTACGACGATGGTGTTGCACGATTCTACGGCTAAGGGAAACATAGGATATGGAAAAGAGGTCAGCGAGGACCGGGCACTCACGGCAAAGCTCGAGATGGGCTCGTGGAGGACGGAGAGGCTTGGGGTGGAGCGGATCGACGAGGGGCAGTGGCGAACAGCGTTGGAGAAGACAGAAGCGCGTGTTGGCGATGCAGGTCCATGGCTCTGATCCAGCACATGTAGGTGATGAGGACGAGGCAGCGGTGCTCCCGGACCTGCCCCATTTTGACGGGGAACCTGGTGGCCATGGGATCGGTGGCGTGCACGATGATGGCTCCTATGGCTCTCTTTCCAGAATGGAAACGAGGGGGGAAATGTGGAGGTTTCTAGGTTAGCAGACGTGAAGGAGCAGTGCGGGGAAGGACTTATCCATCTGGAGGGACTACAGTGGCGACGGTGGGGGGGGGGGGGGTGCCAGGCACTCGCCATTGTCTTCAGCCTCTCTCTGTAGCTGGCGGGAGGTAAGGGAAAGGCCAGCCCGGATGGGTTGGGCCGCACTGTGGCTATCAGGCCGCAAGTGCACAGTTGGTTAAGTCTTTTTCTTTTTATGCCTTTTCCATTTTCTGTTTTATAATCTCTCTGGCTATCAAAAGATTTGAGTCTCAACTCAAAATTTGTCCATAATTACTTTGTAACATACCAAAGCTGCTCAAAAAGTCCCAGGCCACTTGAAAATGTTTAAGAGTTTATTTATTTTGAGAAGGCCAAAATATTTCCTAAAGGACCACTTTAAAGTTCCTTAGGGATTAATTGGTGGTTCAAAAATTGTTAGGTTCAACATGACAGTGATCAGGGGGATTTATAGAATAAGGTGAACATTTTAGTTCTAATATTTGAATACTTATATTGTTTGCTTCATTTTGAATTTGAATTTGAATCGGCTTCGAACTAACGCACGATTAGCAATAGTAATCTAGGTGACATGGCATCATTAGCAGACGTTCACTGTAGCTTAAATATCCGGGCGTCTCTGCAGGCCGCGGTGGAGGTGGAACGGCAGCGGGTCACGTGTCAGCGTGTGGTAGGCTCGGGGCGGCGGGCGGACATGTCCGTCGGTGGAGGAGAAGTGTTCGACGACGGAGAGGGGAAAAAGCTAGGGTTTGGACCCGGAATTTCGAGGGAAGGTGTCTATTTATAGGTAGAGGAAGCTGGGAGAGTCCAAATGAGGCGCGGTTTTCACCCACATGATCATGATCCAACAACGGAGAGCATGGAGGGGGTTTAGATGGGTTATTGGGCTGTTTTGGAGGGGTGTTGGGCTGCAATACAAAAGAGGCTTTTGCGGTTACCCGGTTAACCGTTGGGGCATCAAACGACCTCCAAATGGAACGAAAATTGACAGGCGGTCTACCAGTGATGTACCAAGGCCACTTGGCAAATCTCGGCCCACTCCGAGAATGTTTTTCTCTCGCTTACGAAACAAGACAAGAGGGGTGCGCCGGGTCCATGTGGGAGTGTCGGATTGCGAAACGGACAACGGGGAAAATGCTCAGATGCATGAGATGAACACGAATGCAAATGCGATGCCCATGATGACTTGAGATGAAATGCATGACATGAACAAAATGCAACACAAAAGACAAAAACCCAACCACGGAGGGAATATCATAACACATAGCCGGAAATGGCAAGAGTTCGAGTTACAATTACGGAAAGTTATATCCGGGGTGTTACAACACTCCACCAATACAAGAGGATCTCGTCCCGAGATCTAGGACTGAAAGAACTCCAGGTACTCAGAACGGAGGTGATCCTCGCGTTCCCAGGTGGCTTCTCGGTCGGAATGGTGTGACCACTTCACTTTTAGGAATTTGATTGACTTGTTGCGAGTCTTGCGCTCGGTTTCTTCAAGAATACAACGGGATGCTCATGATAAGACAAATCTTCTTGGAGGCCAATCTCCTCTAAGTTGATAGTGTGCTCGGGCGTCTTGAAGCACTTGCGAAGCTGTGACACATGAAACACATCGTGCACATTTGCGAAGTTGGACGGAAGCTCAAGTTGATAGGCGAGGTCGCCTCTTTTGCCCATCATCTTTAAAGGACCCACGTATCTCAGGGCAAGCTTCCCATTGATACCGAAGCGCCGAGTACCTTTCATGGTAGCAACAAGTTTACATGGTATCAAAGTAACATCAGGAAAAGGACTTAGCGAAATACGAAGTGCCGGAAAACAACAACATCATGGAGCCTACTTTGCATGCTTGTGCTAGTCACCACATAGATCACAAAAATACAAGACTTGCACCCCTGTAAAGATGGCATGATGGAGCTCATAATATATTTAGACATCATGCTCATAGGATGCACACACAAAATGGAACGAAAATGACAAATCATCAAGTTCTGTTAACAGACAACAGTTAACATCATATAGCACTATTGCAACAAGGATAATGGCATCAACATGGACTGTAACATGGATTCAAATGCCATTAACATGAAGGGCATCATGAGACGAACATTTTGACATATCGTATGCATGAATTGGAGCAACGAGCGCGGAGATACGACATAATGAAGGAAGCATGAAAATAACAGGAATTTCGGGACTTAGAAAAATCAACCTCCGAATCAGATCTAGGGTTTGTATGTTTCTCGAGGATGACCGGTGGATCTCGCCGGAGATGCGGTGATGGCAGCCTGAGTGGGTCAGAGGAGATGGCCGGAGGCAGGGGAGCTCGCTGGAAGGACGGGGATTGCCGGGAACTGAGCACGCGCGTGTGGGGGGGGGGAGGGGGGGAGGGGGGGGGGGGTTCGGTGTCAAAACCGGTGGATCTCGGGTAGGGGGTCCCAAACTGTGCGTCTAAGGCGTATGGTAATAGGAGGCAGGGGACACAATGTTTACCCAGGTTCGGGCCCTCTTGATGGAGGTAATACCCTACTTCCTGCTTGATTGATCTTGATGATATGAGTATTACAAGAGTTGATCTACCACGAGATCGGAGAGGCTAAACCCTAGAAGCTAGCCTATGGTTTGATTGTTGTTGTCCTACGGACTAAAACCCTCCGGTTTATATAGACACCGGAGGGGCTAGGGTTACACAGAGTTGGTTACAAGGGAGGAGATCTACATATCAGAATCGCCAAGCTTGCCTTCCACGCAAAGGAGAGTCCCATCCGGACACGGGACGAAGTCTTCAATCTTGTATCTTCATAATCCAACAGTCTGGCCAAGGGATATAGTCCGGCTGTC
Organism: Triticum monococcum; assembly: GCA_034509565.1. NCBI lineage: Eukaryota > Viridiplantae > Streptophyta > Magnoliopsida > Poales > Poaceae > Triticum > Triticum monococcum. The sequence continues at coordinate 741,649,876 of CM067843.1, read as the reverse complement.
TGAGGACCCCCTAATCCAGGACTCCCTCAGTAGCCCCTAAACTAGACTTCAATGACGACGAGTCCGGCGCGCAGATTGTCTTCGACATTGCAAGGTGGGTTCCTCCTCCGAATACTCCATAGAAGATTTTTAACACAAGGATAGTGTCCGGCTCTGCAAAAAAATTCCACATACCACCGTAGAGAGTACAATATTTCCACAAATCTAATCCGCTAACAACTTTTCATAACGTGACATCACGCCATGGCTCCAGTTATTATTCGAACCGTTTTTCTCATCCAGCTACTGCACATATTGCGAGGCAGTTTTCTTGGCACGTCTTGTCGAAGCAGAGATCATGTCCCCTTATGACGGGTTTCTCATCAATACAGTTGTGGGTAACCCAACCACGCCATCAATCATGACGCTTGGGGAATAAGCGAGTTTTACCAGGCAAGTGGGGAGGCACACAGTTCTACCACCCTTATAAAGGGATAAGGACTCCTCTTTTTACCCACGCCTTCTTCTCCTCTGCCCATCCATTCTTGCGCACTCGATCTCCAGCGCCCAAGTTCACGCTTTCTCCAAAAAACCACTCCAAATATGTCTGGACCGGGAGGCAAGTGGATGGCCTCTACCGTCTGGAAGAAGGACATCAAGAAACTTCAGGAGGCCGGGTATCTAGCCCAGGAAATCGGCCACCGTCTCCCGACAGCGGGACAGATCGTCCCTACCCCGGAACCCCACGAAAGGGTCGTATTCCTCCCTCATTTTATCCGCGGGCTAGGGTTTCCCCTCCACCCATTTGTTCGCGGCATCATGTATTATTACAGGATCGATTTCATGATATATCCCCCAATTCCTTCCTCAATATCTCGACATTCATTGTCGTGTGCGAGGCTTTTCTCCACAGCCCGCCACACTTCGGCTTATGGCTGAAGATCTTTAATGTGAAGCCAAAGGTAGTGGGCGGTGAGCATGCTCAGTGCGGGGGCGCTATGGTGAGAAAGATGCCCAACGTCACATGGCCAACTTGTACCTTCAATGACTCCATCAGGGAGTGGCAACAGGAGTGGTTTTACATTACCGAGCCGGGCGGTGCGAAGTCAGCCGCTGCTCCCGAGTTTCGATCCGGAGCCCCTCCGCGGCTCGCGTCCTGGCTCAAGAAGGGCCTGGACTGGTCTTCGCCTGACGAACTGTTAGCGCTCCAGATGCGCGTCAAGGGTATGGAAGACAAGAATATCGAACTTGTCAATGTAGTCCAGGTGATGTTAGTCCGCCGGATCCTACCTTGTCAACACCGGACTTGCAATCTATGGGAATTCGATCCGGCCAAGCACCAGACCATGCGAGAGCTCTTTGGCTCCTCACACGAAGACATCTGGAAGGTGCTTTTTAAGCTCGGCAAATCATGGCCGGACTTGGCTGAGGACCGCGGGTACCAACTGTCCCGCCCTGCAAGCTTGGTAAGTTACCATACGTTTTATTTGCATAACTCAAGGGAAATGCTTAATGCATTTTACACAACTTCTCCTAGGGCTGGACGAAGAAGGCGGGGCAGATCCAATGTCCAGCCCCGCTGCCCGAAGAACCGGCCGGCCCACTTCTGACGAAGATGTTGGACCCGGTGCCTTACAAGGTGCTGGAGAAGAAGACCGCAAAGGAGGCCAAAAAGACCCGGGGCGGCCTTCGTCACCATGCCCGACCCGCCTCCAAAGAGGATGAGGAGGAGGAAGCCGAATCCCTAGTCAGGGGAAGAAATAAGAGGACGGCCTCCGTACACTTGGAGGCCGAGTCACCTAAAAGAGGAAAAGCTCTTCTTCCAGAAGAGTCCCCTGCTATCACCGATAGCAGCCCGGCGTGGGATCCTAGAGCCCAACCCCTAGTGAACTTGTAAGTATGTAAAATCCGAACACGTTCATGTGTTCGGACCCATCATGGCATAGCATTTTAACCTGAGCCATATTTTTTGTAGTCCGACGGGGTCCCATTCCGAACAATCCTTGTCCGAGGATTTGCTGAGCTCGGATGCTATGGAGAGCGGGACGCCTCCGAAGGCCCCTCCTCCCGAACATGTGATCAACAATGAGGCTTCGTCCCAGAGGGACTCCGTCCAAGGAGGGGCGGAGAAAATTGTGAAGGTGGCGCCTGGAGGTCAAACTTCAAGGGCTGAACACATGGAGGAAAAGATCCCCACAGGAGTCGACGGCGGGGACCATCTTGAATTTGGCCCCCAGCCGGACATAGTTTTGGAGACCAATACGGCTCCGGAATTAAGCAGGCGGCCTTCCTCGGCTGGAGAGGGTGAGGGAGTCTTGGATTAGGGGGTGTCCGGATGGCCGGACTATACCTTCAGCCGGACTCCTGGACTATGAAGATACAAGATTGAAGACTTCGTCCCGTGTCCGGGAGGGACTTTCCTTGGCGTGGAACACAAGCTTGGCGATACGGATATGCAGATCTCCTACCATTGTAACCGACTTTGTGTAACCCTAACCCTCTCCGGTGTCTATATAAACCAGAGGGTTTTAGTTCGTAGGACAACATACAGAACAACAATCGTACCATAGGCTAGCTTCTAGGGTTTAGCCTCTCTGATCTCGTGGTAGATCTACTCTTGTACTACCCATATCATCAATATTAATCAAGCAGGACGTAGGGTTTTACCTCCATCGAGAGGGCCCGAACCTGGGTAAAACTTCGTGTCCCTTGCCTCCTGTTACCATCTGTCCGAGATGCACAGTTCGGGACCCCCTACCCGAGATCCGCCGGTTTTGACACCGATATTGGTGCTTTCATTGAGAGTTCCTCTGTGTCGTCACCGTCAGGCTTGATGGCTCCCACGATCATCAATGGCGATGCAGTCCAGGGTGAGACCTTCCTCCCCGGACAGATCTTCGTCTTCGGCGGCTTCACACTGTGGGCCAATTCACTTGGCCATCTGGAGCAGATCGAAAGCTATGCCCCTGGCCGTCAGGTCAGATCTGGAAGCTTAAACTACACGGCTGACATCCGCGGGGACTTGATCTTCGACGCATTCGAGCCACTGCCGAGTGCGCCGCACTGTCACGACGAGCATGATCTAGCTCTGCTGCCAAACAGTGCCCTGGAGGCCGCACCCGCATCGACTTCGACCCTTAATTCGGAGCCAACTACGCCGATCGAGGATGGGTGGTTCGACGCCGCCCCGGGGGCTGCAATCCCAACGGCGATCGAGCCGAACACCAGCCCCGCACGCTGCGAGACTCGTGACTCCAAGGAGCCGGACTCCTCTCTGGACTCCGAACCCTCCGCGCCCCTGCCGATCGAATCTGATTGGGCGCCGATCATGGAGTTTACTACCGCGGACATCTTTCAGCACTGGCCTTTCGGCGATATTCTGAAGACACTGGAGTCCCTCTCTTTATCAGGAGAGCCCTGGCCGGACTATGGTCAACAAGGTTGGGATTCGGATGATGAAGAAATTCAAAGCCCACCCACCACCCACTTTGTAGCCACTGTCGACGACTTAACCGACATGCTCGACTTCGACTCCGAAGACATCGACGGAATGGACGTTGATGAAGGAGACGATGAAGAACCAGCGCCTATCAGGCCCTAGAAAGCCACCTCGTCATATGACATATACATGGTGGACACCCCAAAAGAAGGAGATGGCGATGGAACAACGGAGGATGACCCCTCCAAGAAACAGCCTAAGCGCCGGCGTCAGCGGCGCCGCTCAAAATCCCGCCAAAACAAATACGGTGATTCCAGCACGGGAGATAATAATACTCCGGAAAGTGCCGAAGAAAACCCCCTCCAGCAAGAAGTAGCACAGGAGGATGGAGAAACCAGCCCTCATGAGAGAGCGGCAGACAGAGAGGTCGAGGACGATAATTATATGCCTCCCTCCGAAGACGAGGCAAGCCTCGACGACGACGAATTCGTCGTGCCAGAGGATCCCGTCGAGCAAGAGCGTTCTCAACGCAGGCTTATGGCCACGACAAGAAGCCTCAAGAAAAAACAGCAACAGCTCAGAGCTGATCAAGATTTGCTAGTCGACAGATGGACTGAAGTCCTTGCGGGCGAAGAGCATAAACTCGAATGGTCGTCCAAGAGCTACCCAAAGCGCAGGTTGCTACCCCGATTAGAGTAGGAAGCACTTGATGCGGCCGACCGGCCACCTCATGGCCGCGACAGAGAGGCCTCTCAGCCCTCCACTCAAGCCGCACCCCGTACCAAGGCACGGGAATATGCGCCGGACTTACGAGATATGTTGGAGGACAAGGCAAGGAAAACAAGATCGATCTACGGATCGCGTGGGCACCCCACGGCTCGAGACGATAACCGTCACGCCGGTCACAAATTCGGCAGGGCTGAACACATTAGACAAAGCTCATTGGAGCTATGTCGTGATATAGCCCAGTACAGAGGGGCCACACACCCACTATGCTTCACAGACGAAATAATGGATCATCAAATCCCCGAGGGTTTCAAACCTATAAATATCGAATCATATGATGGCACAACAGATCCCGCGGTATGGATCGAGGATTATCTCCTTCATATACACATGGCCTGCAGCGATGATTTCCACGCCATCAAATACCGCCCACTCAAGCTTAAAGGACCAGCTCGGCATTGGCTTAACAGCTTGCCAACAGGATCAATCAGTTGTTGGGAGGACCTGGAAGCCGCATTCCTCGACAATTTCCAGGGCACTTATGTGCGACCCCCAGACGCCGATGACCTAAGTCACGTAATTCAGCAGCCAAAGGAATCGGCCAGGAAATTCTGGACACGGTTCCTAACAAAAAAAATCAAATAGTCGACTGTCCGGACGCTGAGGCCCTAGCAGCCTTCAAGCACAATATCCGTGACGAGTGGCTTGCCCGGCACCTTGGACAGGAAAAGCCGAAGTCTATGGCAGCACTCACGACACTCATGACCCGCTTTTGCGCGGGAGAAGACAGCTGGCTTACTCGTAGCAACAATATGACCAAGAACCCTGATAATTCGGATACCAGGGACAGTAGTGGCAGGTCGCGTCGCAACAAGCAGAAGCGCCGCATTAACGGCGACAATGCTTAGGATACGACAGTTAATGCCGGATTCAGAGGCTCTAAATCCGGTCAGCGGAAAAAGCCATTCAAAAGGAATCCCAGGGGCCCGTCCAATTTGGACCGAATACTCGACTGCTTGTGCCAGATACATGGCACCCCCGAAAAGCCGGCTAATCACACCAACAGGGATTGTTGGGTGTTCAAGCAGGCGGGCAAGTTAAACGCCGAAAATGAAGACAAGGGGCTGCATAGCGATGACGACGAGGAGCCCCGGCCACCGAACAACAGTGGACAGAAGGGTTTTCCCCCACAAGTGCGGACGGTGAACATGATATACGCAACCCACATCCCCAAGAGGGAGCGGAAGCGCGCGTTAAGGGGCGTATACGCGATAGAGCCAGTCGCCCCAAAGTTCAACCCATGGTCCTCCTGCCCGATCACCTTTGATCGAAGGGACCACCCCACTAGCACCCGTCATGGCGGATTCACCGCATTAGTTCTAGACCCAATTATTGACGGATTTCATCTCACTAGAGTCCTTATGGACGGCGGCAGTAGCCTGAACCTGCTTTACCAGGATACAGTGTGGAAAATGGGCATAGATCCCTCGAGGATTAAGCCCACCAAAATGACCTTTAAAGGCGTAATACCAGGTGTAGAGGCCAACTGTACAGGCTCAGCCACACTTGAAGTGGTCTTCGGATCTCCGGATAATTTCCGAAGCGAGGAGTTAACCTTCGACATAGTCCCATTCCGCAGTGGCTATCACGTACTACTCGAGCGAACCGCATTCGCAAAGTTCAATGCGGTACTACACTACGCATACCTTAAGCTCAAGATGCCAGGCCCTTGAGGAGTAATTACGGTCAATGGAAACACCGAACGCTCCCTCCGAACGGAGGAGCACACGACGGCCCTTGCAGCGCAGGTACAAAGCAGCCTCTCCAGGCAGTTCTCCAGTCCGACCATTAAACAACCGGACATCGTCAAGCGCGCCTGGAGTAACCTACAACAAGACCGCCTGGCACCACCTGAGCAGGCGTAGCATTGCGGCCCCAACCCCAGCCCTCGCAAAAATGCGATACCAGTACTTCGCGTACATAACTATGCTCTAGAAATACCATGGGTGCAGGGGGAGGGGCACCATCATGGCATGCCCGAAACACGGCTTAAACCGCACCAGGGGCTGCCAATTTTTTAATTTTCTCTTACTTTCAGGTCTCCACTCTTCGGAAGGCTTGTTCGGCAGTTCAATTGCTGCACAAACGATGCAAGAACCAGGGAAGTAGACAAGCCACGCCGCATTATGGAACTCCCAGGTGGTCTCTATCATGAGCAGTATACCTACTTCGCATACTATTCGGCAGCTTGCCCCTGGAACAGACATGTTACATAGTCCAACCTTTTGCTTATCGCATTATTTGTATCGTTCTGGTTTGATCGCAACCCTCTTTAATAAACAGTGCATAGTTTTTTTTGTCTATTTTTGCATTACTCTTTTTTTATTATATATATATATGTTCCTTAATGACATATTGCACCCGTACACTTTGGTACGGCCTAAATACGCCAGGGGCTTTAGTACCCCTCAATATGGTGTGAGAAGTCCGAACACTTTAACAAGTGCAGCACCCCAAACTTATAGCATTATATGCATCGGCTCCGAATCATGTCTTGGGTCAATAGTTGGGTTTTCCCGGCTCCTATGTTTTGGTGCCTTACATTCCGCTCTATCGGCTAAGGTAGCACTAGGAGAACCACTGCGATTGCGCCCAGTTGAGCTGGGTTGAGCACCTCAGTGGAGAAAGCTAAAACTGACTGTCATGATGAAGTGAGAGCTGGTCGCTGTTCGAGAGGTTTTTCGAGTCCCTAACGACTTATGCCGCTTAGAGCGAGGAGCCGGCTCTGTCCGGCCAAGGCGTGGATAGAGCCCCGAACTCGGTCTTCTGAATACCAGGGGCTTCGCTGAAATTTAAAATTATAGAATTCTATGGCTAAGTGAGAGTGTTCACGCATTATAGTCCGATTGCCTTGTTCGTTGGGCTGAGCGCCTCCCTCGAAGGACCCAAACATGGGAAAAAGAGCGCTCAGGTTTATCCCCGAACACCCCAGCACTAGCGGCACGGGGGCAGAAGCCGACGACTTGCCATCTCTCAGAATTGATAAACAGCTGCACAAAAGGTAATATTTTAAATTCCAACAGCATTGCTTAGCGCATATGAACAAGTTTTCAGCGCACAGGACAAAACGAGCAAGTTTCACTCAAAAATTACATCCCTAGAACATTCATCCGCCACAAGGCAGGCACCCTTCAGAACATCCTTATAATAATTCTTCGGCTTGCGATGCTCTTTCCCCGGTGGTGGCCCGTCCTTCACAAGCTTATCAGCATCCAGCTTGCCCCAGTGCACCTTAGCACGGGCAAGGGCCCTACGGGCACCTTCAATGCAGACGGAGCGCTTGATGACTTCGAGCCTTGGATAGGCCTCCACCAGCCGCCGCACCAGCCCGAAATAGCTCCCAGGCAGAGCCCCTCCAGGCCACAGCTGAACTATGAGGCCCTTCATGGCCTGTTCGGCCGCCTTGTGGAGCTCAACCAGTTGCTTCAGCTGGTCGCTCAGGGGCACGGGGTGTCCGGCCTCAGCACACTGAGACCAGAACACCTTCTCTATCGAGCTGCCCTCCTCGGCTCGATAGAATGCGGCGGCATCGGACACACTCCGGGGAAGACCTGCGAACGCTCCTGGAGAGCTCCGGATTCGGGTAAGTAACAAGTAACTCACGTTTATGTGTTTGCTTTGCATAAAGAATGCCTTACCCGCCGCTATCTTCTTCACGTCATCCAACTCCTGGAGGGTCTTCTGGGATTTGGCCTTGGTAGACTTGGCATTTTTAATAGCCAACGCAAGCTCGGACGCTCGCGTCTTTGAGTCAAGCTCCAAACTCTCATGTTTTTCCATGAGAGCCTGGAGCTCTTTCCGTACCTTGCCAACCTCGGCCTCATACTTCTCCCGTTCGGTGCGCTCCGTGGCCGCCCTCTTCTCGGCCTCGACCAGCGCTTGCTTAAGGGTCGCCACCTCAGACGTGGCCCTACAATAGCCACGATAATCCTGTCATTTTTTGCAATTGCACCTTTTTATATATATTTAAAACAAGGTATTTTTTACCTTCATTGTCCTCGAGCTGCTTCTTGGCGCGCCCGAGCTCTTGCTCGGACCGCTCGAGGTTCTGCTTTAGCGTGTCCACTTTCGCAGTCAGTGCGGCGGAGGCAAGCAGAGAAGCCTGCATACGCATATTGACTCCTTTTTGGTAGACTCCTGCGAATTTTATTTGATCCTCTATTCAGCTTTTCTTCCCGAATGCCAAACAGAGCATCAGGGGCTACGGTCTATGCGATAATATTATTTACACATTCTTTACTTACCTCAAAGCATGTTAAAAGGCCAGTACAAGCTTCAGTCAGTCTGCTCTTGGCGGACTGAACCTTCTGGACCACCGCACTCATAATGGTGCGGTGCTCCTCGTCGATGGAGGCGCCTTGGAGCGCCTCCAACAGATTGTGCGGCGCCTCCGGTTGGACAGGGGTCACTGGCACGGTGGGCTTCCTCCTCTTGGAAGGAGGTCCCCCCCCGGACTCTGGAACCTTTGAAGGTTCCGGAGCAGTGTCCGGCCTAGAGCCGGACTTGGATCCCTGGGGGGTTTCATCCCCTTTACTCCTGTTGTCCGGGAGGTCGCCTTGCGGCGCCTCCAGGACCACCTCCTCCCGGCTTGGAACCTGTTGGGACAACACTTCGGTGTCATCCGTAGGGCGGGGGGAGGAAGCCGTCGGAAGCGAGTTCACATCCGACAAGTCCAGTGAGCCGCTCGACGACGCGTCGAGCCGGTCTTTGGGTGGGCTGCATAAACATATTCGACATAAGGGAAAGCTGTGCAATAAACGAATACTATGAATTACTCTGGTATCCGGATACTTACGATTTTGCCAGGGGCTTGGCCCTAGGCGGCCACTCCTCTCCACCGTCGCCGGCGTCGGTGGAGTAGTCAGGAGGAAGGGTTTTCCCCTTCTTGGACCCTCCGAACTCCCCAGAGAGGCGGCCTTCCTTTTCTTCTCTCCTCCCGCTGGAGGGGGAGAGGTCTCTTCTTCTTCCTCCTCGTCTTCACGGGAGGAATGCGCCTCAGAACCATCGGATGATGGATCCGACACCTCCTGGCGCCGGGCACTCTTTCGAGTCCCCGTGGCCTTTTTCGCGGCCTTCTTCTCCGGCACCACATAGGGTGCCAGAACTAGCAGCTTCGCCAAGCGAGTGTCCGCTGGGCCTTCGGGCAAAGGAGCCGGACAGTTGATCTGTCCGGACGTCACCTGCCAATCCTGTCAAAGGTAAGGGAGCTTAGACACCGCATGGAGTCAAACTATGAAAAACTGATACCCTGTAAAAGGAAAAAAAGCTTACCACGAGAGCGTGACGCTGCGTACTGAATCCGCGATCCTCGGTAGCGGATGCGGGAGCCTCGGCACCCTTGAAAAGCACCTTCCAGGCATCTTTGTACGTCGTGTCGAAGAGCCTGCTCAGAGTTTGGTGCCGCGCCGGGTCGAACTTCCACAGGTTGAAAGCCCGTTGGTGACACCGGAGGATCAAGCGGATGAGCATAACCTGGACTACGTTGACAAGTTTGAGCTTCTTGTCCACCAGGGTTTGGACGCATTTTTGGAGTCCGGTCAGCTCTCCTTTTTTACCCCACGATAGGCCCGTCTCCTTCTAGGAGCTGAGCCGCATAGGGGGTCCAGATCGAAACTCGGGGGCTGCGACCCATTCGGGGTCGCGCGGCTTGGTGATGTAAAACCACCCTGATTGCCACCCCTTCCGGGTTTCCACAAAGGATCCCTCGAGCCATAAGACATTGGCCATCTTGCCCACCATGGCGCCTCCGCACTCCGCCTGGTTGCCGCGCACCACCTTCGGCTTGACATTGAAAGTCTTGAGCCATAGGCCGAAATGGGGGCGGATGCGGAGGAAAGCCTCGCACACGACGATAAACGCCGAGATGTTGAGGACAAAGTTCGGGGCCAGATCGTGGAAATCCAGGCCATAGTAGAACATGAGCCCCCGAACAAATGGGTGAAGAGGGAAGCCCAGTCCGCAGAGGAAATGGGGGAGGAACACCACACTCTCATGGGGTGGGGATGAGCTGCCCCTTTTCGGGAAGCCGCTACGCAATGTCGTTAGACAAGTATCCGACCTTCCTCAGTTTTTTGATGTGTCCCTCCATGACGGAGGAGACCATCCACTTGCCTCCCGCTCTGGACATGGCTGGAGAAGGTTGAGGTGGGGAGTGCGGACTTGGGCGCTGGAGCTTTAGTGCGCGAGAATGGATAAGCAAAAGAGGAAGAAGGCGTAGGTGAAAAGGTGGATCCTTATCCCCTTATATGGGTGGACGCAACTACGTGTCCCCACCAGCCTGGTAAAACTCGCTTATCTCGAAGCGCCGTAATCAATGGCGTGGTTGGGTTACCCACGCCCGTATTGATGAGAATCCCGGAATAAGGGGACACGATCTCTGCTTTAATAAGACGTGCCAAGGAAACCGCCTCACATGACGCGCTGAGGTGGGATAATGAAACGACTCGGATAAAGGCTTGGCCGTGGTGTGTCACATTACGGAATACGTCAGCAGATTAGATTTGTGCAAATATTATTCTCTCTATGGCAATATGTGGAAACTTATTTTGCAGAGCCGGACACTATCTTTGTGTTCAAAATCTTCCCGTGTCCGGATTAGGGGGTGTCCGGGTGGCCGGACTATACCTTCAGCCGGACTCCTGGACTATGAAGATACAAGATTGAAGACTTTGTCCCGTGTCCGGGAGGGACTTTCCTTGCGTGGAAGGCAAGCTTGGCGATACAGATATGCAGATCTCCTACCATTGTAACCGACTTTGTGTAACCCTAACCCTCTCCGGTGTCTATATAAACTGGAGGGTTTTTGTCCGTAGGACAACATACACAACAACAATCGTACCATAGGCTAGCTTCTAGGGTTTAGCCTCTCTGATCTCGTGGTAGATCTACTCTTGTACTACCCATATCATCAATATTAATCAAGCAGGACGTAGGGTTTTACCTCCATCGAGAGGGCCCGAACCTGGGTAAAACTTCGTGTCCCTTGCCTCCTGTTACCATCCGGCCTAGATGCACAGTTCGGGACCCCTACCCAAGGTCCGCCAGTTTTGACACCGACAGAGGGCGTCCCTGTTCCACCAGCGACCTCAGTCCAACTAGAGGCGCCGGGTGCTTTATTGGCGGCACTGAAGAGCGCCTCCATCGTTGATGAACACCGTGCCCTTATGGGTGCGGTGATCGAGAAGATTCAGTCCGCTGAAAATGGACTGAATGAAGCCTGCATTGGCCTTATAAGAAGTTTTGAGGTATGTGTTTATACGGTTTTGAAGAGTGTCATAGTATGGATAGTAGCCCCTGATACACTGTCCAGTGAACGAAAGAACCGGGCAGAGGATCAAATATATTTTTCGCAGGAAGACTCATTTGATGGCATCTATCTCTCTTCTTTTGTAAGCAGGCGTCTGTAGAGGCTACTGCGGCTCATACCGCGGAGGTTTCCAGACTGAATCAAAGTCTGGAGCGGGCCGAAATGGAGCTTGGCCAGTTAAAAAGGCAGTTGGAAGATCAACAAGGTATGCGCAAATCTTGGTTGCGTTCGGTTCGAACGAATTTTCAATATGATAGAATATGTGTCATGATTTGCGCCAGGGGTGATGACCGAAGTCGAGGCTCTGAAGAAGGCTATTGCCGAGGCCGAGGAAAAGGCAGCCACAGAGCAGGCTCTTCGTGAGAAGCACGAGGACAAGGTTGTGAAAGCTAGGCGAGAGCTCCAAGAGGCCATGAAAAAATGCGAGACCCTGGAGTAGAGTTTAACGAAGAAAGAATACAAACTCACCAGGGCTCATCAGCCCGTGCATGATGCCCATGGGGAAACCCAAGGCGCCCTGCAGGAGATCCAAGAGGCGAGGGAGATCACGGTGGGTAAGGTCTTTTTCCATGTGAAGCAAGTATTTCAGGAGAAAATTATGCTTTATAATTTTAAGTTCAGATTTCTCCAGGGGTATTTGTGGAACTTCCTCACAGCATATCGGATGCCGCCCAATTCTATCGAGCCGAAGAGGGGAAAACTATGGATAAGCTCTTCTGGTCGTAGTATCTGGTACCGAATTATCCGGTACCTTTTACCGATCAACTGAAACAGCTGATCAAACTGCATAAGGTGGCCAAACTAGCCATGAAGGATTTGATTATACGACTATGGCCCGCCGAGCTGATTCCAGGTAGCTACTTCGGGCTTGTGAAGCGACTTGTTAGTGCCTGCCCTCGACTTGACGTCATCAAGTGGTCAGTCTGCATAGAAGGTGCACGAATGGCCTTTGCCTGCGCAAAGGTGCACTGGGGGAAGATGGATGCTGAAAAGCTGATGACCGAGGGACCACCAGAGGGAAAGGAGCACCGCAAGCCTGAATTGTATTATGAAAGTGTCCTGAAAGGATCCTGCCTTGCGGCGGAGCAATGCACCAAGGACATTGTATTTCCATGAATATAGTCATGTTATCCTTTGTAATGTGTGAACAAGGTCATTTCTATTATTTATTTCCTGTTATAAAAGTTTACCCTCCTGCGCGGCCGTTTTATATATTAAACTTGAGACTTGGCCAGTCGGCGACTTCTGCCCCCTCGTTAGAAATATGGGGGTGTTCGGGATAAACCTGATCACTCTTTACCCCAGTGTTGGGTCCTTTGAAGGAGGTGTTCAGCATGGCGAACCCGGCAATCGGACTATAGGGCTTTATCATTCTCACTTAGCCATAGGAGCATTAGGAAGGTAGGCGCAGCCCCTGGTGTTTGACAGACCGCAGGAGGGGCCCTATAAGCACCTGATCGGAAGAAGAACCGATCCATCGCACGCTGCATTGGTTATGGCATTATGCGGGAGAAATCCTTAAAGATTTTACAACCTCTCGAACAACTGACTAGCTCTCACCGTATCATGACAGTCAGTTTTAGGCTTTCACTACTGAGGTGCTCGTCTGGAAGAACCGGGACACAATCGTAGTAGTTCTCCCTGTGCCGCCTTAGCCAATATAGCGGAACGTAAGGCAGCAAAACATGGGAGCTGGGCAAACCCAACATTTGACCCAAGACATGATTCGGAGCTGATGCATATAATGCTATAAGTTCGGGGTGCCGAACTTCCGTGAAGGTGTTCGGCCTTTATTGCCGTATTATGGGTAAAAAGAAGCCCCTGGCGAAGGCTTATCGCGGTGTATGGATGCCACTTAACAAAAGAATTTCAATAAGAAATAACAGCAAATAAGCGTCATATAAGTCCACATGTTGTATTTGAATAGTATGTCGAAGTGTATGACTACAGGTAATGTGATAAAAAGGGGAATATGACTATGGAACCTGCTAGGACCGCGGATGAAGAAGATGTGTGCAGATCCGGAGTATAGTCGGATGGACGTCGCGAGGAATATCTAAAGATTCCCTTGTGCGTTCGAGCTGTTACAATGTCACCGGCCCGATTTGCGCAGAGGTGAGCCTGCAAAGGGAATGTAAGAAATATTTGTGTGCCGGAGAGCGGTGGAGCCATGATATGTGCCATGTTCTGTACTTCGACAGAATGTTTAGTTGAGCCCTGGACGATCCGGGCTATCCTGCCGCGAAGTAGTCCGGACTACTTTGAATGTGTCCGGTGTTTTAGCCGTCAACTCAAGATTTGACTGGGAGGTGCCCTCCATTGCTTCTACTGTTAAAGAGGCGGCGTACTCTGTGGTACCGAGGCAGAGTTCGGCCTCGCCATTAACCGTGATGACGCCGCACGGACCGGACATCTTGAGTTTATGGTAGGCGTAATGTGGCACCGCGTTGAGTCGAGTGAACGCAGTTCCCCCGAGCAGTGCCTGATAATCACTTCTAAAGGGGACGATGTCGAAGATTAACTCTTCGGTACGGTAATTGTCTGGTGATCCGAAGACTACCTCGAGGGCAATGGAGCCGGTACAGCTGGCCTCCACGCCTAGTATAATACCTCTAAAGGTGGCTTTAGTGGGTTTGATCATCGAATGATAGATGCCCATCTTGCGCACTGTGTCCTGGTAAAGCAGATTTAGACTGCTGCCTCCGTCCATAAGGACTTGTGTGAGGTGGAGCCCATCAATTATTGGGTCGAGGACTAGTGCGGCTAGATTGCCGCGACTGGTGTTGACCGAACGATCCATTTTGGTTGAAGGTGATCGGCCCTAGTTTGTATTGCGGGCCGACTGGTTTCGTTAGGTCGACATCCCTAAGAGTGTGCACCTGGTCCGGGTTGGGAGTGTGGGTGGCGTTTACCATATTCACCATTTGGGTTTGTTGGAGAGATTTCTTTTGTCCTCCTCTATTCGGTGATCCGGACTCCTCGTCACTGGCATCGCTTTTAGACCCCTTATCTTTGTTTTTGGCGCCTAACCTGCCATCTTGTTTGAAGACCCAACATTCTCTATTGGTATGATTGGCTGGTGTTCCTGGTTTGCCATGGATTTGGCATGGACGGTCGAGTATGCGTTCCAAACTGGACGGACCCGAATTGTCATTTTGGAGTGGCCCTGTCCACTGACCGGACTTAGAGCTATTAAATCCGGCATTGACTACCGTGTCTTTAGCACTTTCACCATGTTTGCGGCGTTTGTGTTTGTTGCGCCAGGGTTTGCCATTGCAATCTCTGGCCCCTGATTTGCTAGTGTTGCTTGTTGTGTTGTTGCTACAAGCCAACCAGCTATCCTCGCCCGCGCAGAAGCGGGTCATGAGTGTCGTGAGGGCTACCATGGAACTTGGCTTTACGCCGAGATGTCGGGCGAGTCACTCGTCACGGATGTTATGTTTAAAGGCCGCTATGGCTTCGGTATTCAGACAGTCCACAATTTGGTTCTTTTTGGTTAGGAACCATGTCCAAAATTTCCTGGCTGACTCTCCGGGCTGTTGTGTTATGTGACTCAAATCATCAGCATCCAGTGGTCGCATGTATGTGCCCTGGAAGTTATCCAGGAATGCGTCTGCCAGGTTCTCCCAACTTCCGATGGAGTTTGCTGGCAAGCTATTCAGCCAATGCCGAGCCGGTCCTTTGAGTTTCAACGAGAGATACTTGATGGCGTGTAGATCATCCCCACGGGCCAGGTGAATGTGGAGGAAGAAATCCTCGATCCATACCGTGGGGTCAGTAGTACCATCATATGATTCAATGTTCACGGTTTTAAACCCTTCTGGGAATTCATGATCCATTACTTCATCAGTGAAGCATAGGGGGTGTGCGGCGCCTCTGTGCCGGGCTATGTCACGACGCAGTTCGTACGAGTCTTATCTGCTCTGTTCGGTCCGGCCGGATTTTTTTGGTATATCCGGCATGACGGTCGTTGTCATGTGTTGGGGCGCGCCCTCGTGATCCAAAGATCGATCTTGTGTGTCCTGCTTTGTTTTCCAATACGTCTCGCAGGTCTTGCGTGTTACCCTGGGCCTTGCTGTTTTTGTTTGACTGGCGACGGGGTGCGGGCTGGACTTCGGGCTTATATGCCACTTTTGTCGCGGCCACGAGGTGGCCGGTCTACCACATCATACGCTGGAAGCGCAGGCTTTAATGCTTCCTCTTCAAGTTGGGGTAGCAACCTGCGCTTTGGGAAACTTTTGATTGGGCGCTCGAGTTCGTGTTCCTCGGCTGCCAGGACCTCAGTCCATCTATCTGCTAGCAGATCTTGCTCAGCTTGAAGCTGTTGTTGCTTTTTCTTCAGGCTTTTTGCAATGGCAGTAAGCCGTCGCTTGAAGTGCTCCTGTTCAACGGGATCCTCAGGCACGATAAATTCTTCATCGCCGAGGCTCACCTCGTCTGCGGAGAGAGGCATGTAATTGTCATCCTTTGATTCTCCGTCTGCTTCCTGTTCCTTGGGGCTGGCTTGCCCATCCTCCTGCTCAAAGCCTGGCTAGAGGGGATTGTCTTTGTCCTTGGCACTATTTGCAGTGTTATTGTCTCCTGTGCTGGTATCACTGTTTTTGCTATGGCGGGGCTTAGAGCGGCGCCAATGACGCCGGTTCTTGGATTGCTTCTCGGGAGGATTATCCTCCGTTGCCTTGTTGCCATCGCTTTCTTTGGGGGTGTCCACCATGTATATATCATACGATGAGGTGGCAGTCCAGCGTGCTGTGGGCAGTGGTTCCTGTTCGTCTCCCGCATCGTCGTCCATACCATCGATCTCTTCGGAGTCGAGCATGTCAGTTAGGTCGTCGACAATGGCTACCAAGTGGGTGGTGGGTGGGGAACGAATTTCTTCGCCGTCCGCTTCCCACTTGAGTTGGACATAGTTCGGCCAAGGGTCTCCCGACAAGGAGAGAGACCGTAATGAGTTTACCACGTCGCCTAGGGGTGAGTGCTGAAAGATATCCACGGAGGTGAACTCCATGATCAGTGCCCAATCAGATTGGATAGGCACGGATGCGAGCGGTTCGGAGTCTGTGGCCAGGGACGAATCCGAGTGTCTGGCAACACGGGTCTCACAGGAGGTGAAGTCAGTATTCGGCTCTATCGCCGCTGAGTGTGCGGCCTCCGTGGCGGGTTCCACCCACCCGTCCTCGGACGGCATGATCTATTCCGGGTTGAGGGCCGGAGTAGTTACAGGTGTGATCTCCCGAACACTGTCCGATGGCAGAGCTAAATCATGCTCATCGTGACTGTGCGGCGTACCTGGCATGGGTTCAAATCCGTCGAAGATCAAGTCTCCGCGGATGTCGGTAGTATAGTTCAATCTTGCAAACCTGACCTGATGGCTAGGGGCGTAGCTCTCGATCTGCTCCAGATGGCCGAGCGAGTTGGCCCGCATTACGAAGCCGCCGAATACGAAGATCTGTCCGGGGAGGAAAACCTCCCCCTGGATCGCATCGTTGCTGATGATCGAAGGAGCCATCAAGCCTTATGATGACGACACAGTGGAACTCTCAATGAAAGCACCAATGTCGGTGTCCAAACCGGCGGATCTCGGGTAGGGGGTCCTGAACTGTGCGTCTAAGGCGGATGGTAACAGGAGGCAGGGGACACAATGTTTACCCAGGTTCGGGCCCTCTCGATGGAGGTAATACCCTACTTCCTGCTCGATTGATCTCGATGATATGAGTATTACAAGAGTTGATCTACCACAAGATCAGAGAGGCTAAACCCTAGAAGGTAGCCTATGACATGATTGTTGTTGTCCTACGGACTAAAACCCTCCGGTTTATATAGACACGGGAGGGGCTAGGGTTACACAATGTCGGTTACAAGGGAGGAGATCTACATATCTGAATTGTCAAGCTTGCCTTCCACGCAAAGGAGAGTCCCATCCGGACACGGGACAAAGTCTTCAATCTTGTATCTTCATAATCCAACAGTCCGGCCAAGGGATATAGTCTGGCTGTCCGAGGACCCCCTAATCCAGGACTCCCTCAGGGGCCTCCCACCAGACCTGAGCGGCGGTGCTACAACAGGGCCGGCGGCGAGCACCCAGCGGCGGCGGCGGCGTCCTGTAAAGAGAGACGGGGAGATGAGGGAGAGAGAAAGGAGAGAGAAGGAGGAGACGGACGATGGGCAGCACTAACTATGGCGGCGGAGGAGGTTGCCGGCGAGGTCGGTGGGGCGCGGCGCCGGAGGACGGCCAAAGGCAGAGGCGAAGGCGACCGGCGGCGGAGATACGGGCGAGGGCGCGCGGGCGGCGCGGATACGGGCCCGAGCAGGCCACATGCGGGCTCGGCGGGCCTCGGTAGAGGTGGGACAACGGCGGGACACGTGTCAGTGCATGGTTGGCTCGGGGCGGCGGGCGGACATGTCTATCGGTGGAGAAGAAGTGTCCGGCGGCGGAGAGGGGAAAAAGCTAGGGTTTGTACCGGAATTTCGGGGGAAGGTGTCTATTTATAGGTAGAGGGAGCTAGGAGTGTCCAAACGAGGTTCAGTTTTCGCCCACACGATAGTGATCCGACAACGGACAGCATGGAGGGGGTTTAGATGGGTTATTGGGCTGTTTTGGAGGGGTGTGGGGCTGCAACACAAAAGAGGCTTTTGCGGTTACCCGGTTAATCGTTGGGGCATCAAACGACCTCCAAATGGAACGAAATTTGATAGGAAGTCTACCGGTGATGTACCAAGGCCACTTGACAAATCTTGGCCCATTCCAAGAACGTTTTCTCCCGCTTACGAAACAAGACAAGAGGGGTACACCGGGTCCGGGTGTGAGTGTCGGATTGCGAATTGGACAGCAGGGAAAATGCTCGGATGCATGAGACAAACAGGAATGCAAATGCGATGCACATGATGACATGAACAAAATGCAACACAAAAGACAAAAACCCAACCACGGAGGGAATATCATAACACATAGCCGAAAATGGCAAGAGTTCGAGTTACAATTATGGAAAGTTACATCCGGGGTATTACAACCATCAAGGGGGTATCGACGTGAAAATGACGCCATCACCCGATCCACATTGTAGTCTTAGGCTTTCACACGAAGACCACGGTCCGTAGGTGTAGAGTGAGGAGAAGCTTCATAACAGCCCCGTACGATGATGTGTGATATAAGCTTTACATATGGTTTTCTTCGTCACTCTCCGAAAGCTAGTCAGAGAGGAATGGTACAATGAATATACCACCACCACTATATACACAACATGTTGTCATTATTACTACTAGTAAAAGTTACTGAATTTGCCATCAGTGTATTATCTCAGCATTTATCTTCATAACTCATTTTGGAATTAAGTAAAGTGTTAATATACTCTAGCCTTGTGCAAGAACATTATTTTAGAATCATGTTTGTTGTGAAAGGTTGTTCATGAAATCAGAAAACAAGAGTTGTTCCATGTTATGAATAACATAAGGGCCATAGTTCCCATTATGATTGGGTTGTATGTTATGAGTCTTGATGATGATATTGACATCCATAACACTGACACTAAACGTCGCAAGGCTGATATGAATGCCACATGATTGTGGCACTACCGTTTAGGTCATATTAGCAATAGTCGTAAGAGAAACTCCATGGTGACGGATTTTGGAGACATATTGACTTTGAATCATTTGACACTCGCGAACTTTTGAGTAAAGTGCAGATGACTAATACGCCATTCACAGGCCATAAGGAATGGGTAACTAACTTATTGCTAGTCATGCATATAGATGTGTGCGGTCCAATGAGTTTAGTTGTGCAACGTGGACTCTTCTACTTCATTACTTACAGTGATAATTCAAGGGGATATGCAGATATTTATTTAAAGAAAGATAAGTCTAAAATGCTTGAAAGTTCAAAGAATTTGATAATGAAGTAGAAAATCCAGTTTGTGTGGATTGTGGAAAGGAATATGTGAGTTAAAAGTTTAGCCAATATCTAATGAGTCATGAAATAGTTTCATAACTTGCAAATCCCGAAACACCACTGTGGAGTGGAGTGTCCGAGAAACGTAATCAAACATTTCATGATATGGTAAGATCATAGATGTTATAACTTATTTGCCATTATCAGTTTGTGTTTATGCTTTAGAGGTTGCAACTTTTACACTAAAAAGAATGCCATCATATATGTTGAAATGACGTATAGGATATGGCTTGAGAAGCCAAACCAATTTATCTTTTCTTGATTTTGGGAAGCATATGGAAAATGTTTACAAGTTTAAATCCAAAATCATATTTGTCCTACTTTGTTGGTTATCTAAAAATATTGGGAATTTCTTCTATCACTACGCCGGAGGCTGATACATCTCCGTCGTATCTACTTTTCCAAACACTTTTGCCCTTGTTTTGGACTCTATCTTGTATAATTCGAATGGAACTAACACGAACTGACGCTGTTTTCAGCAGAATTACCATGATGTTGTTTTATGTGCAGAAAACAAATATTCTCGGAATGACCTGAAACTCCACGGGAGGTCTTAGAAAAAATAATAAAAAATCCTCGCCAAATATGAAGACCAGGGGGCCCACACCCTTCTCACGAGGGTGGGGGGCGCGCCCCCTACCTCGTGGGCCCCCTGGAGACCCTCCGACGCCAACTCCACCTCTATATATTTGCTTTCGGAGAGAAAAAAATCAGAGAGAAGAAATCATCGCATTTTACGATACGGAGCCGCCGCCAAGCCGTAAAACCTCTCGGGAGGGCTGATCTGGAGTCCATTCGGGGCTCTGGAGAGGGGGATTCGTCGCCGTCGTCATCATCAACCATCCTCCATCACCAATTTCATGATGCTCACTTCCGTGCGTGAGTAATTGCATCGTAGGCTTGCTGGACGGTGATGGGTTGGATGAGATTTATCATGTAATCGAGTTAGTATTGTTAGGGTTTGATCCCTAGTATCCATTATGTTCTGAGATTGATGTTACTATGACTTTGCTATGCTTAATGCTTGTCACTAGGGCCTGAGTGCCATGATTTCAGATCTGAACCTATTATATTTTCATGAATATATGTGAGTTCTTGATCATATCTTGCAAGTCTATAGTCACCTACTATGTGTTATGATCCGGCAACCCCGAAGTGACAATAATCGGGACCACTCCCGGTGATGACCATAGTTTGAGGAGTTCATGTATTCACTATGTGCTAATGCTTTGTTCTGGCTCTCTATTAAAAGGAGGCCTTAATATCCCTTAGTTTCCAATAGGACCTCGCTGCCACGGGAGGGTAGGACAAAAGATGTCATGCAAGTTCTTTTCCATAAGCACGTATGACTATATACGGAATACATGCCTACATTACATTGATGAATTGGAGCTAGTTCTGTGTCGCCCTATGTTATGACAGTTACATGATGAACCGCATCCGACATAATTATCCATCACTGATCCGGTGCATACGAGTTTTCCATATACTGGTGCTCGCTTATTTACTTTTCCGTTGCTACTGTTACAATGACTACAAAATACCAAGAACATTACTTTTGCTGTCTTTACCTTTTGTTGCTGCTACCACCACTATCATATTACTTTGCTACTAAACACTTTGCTGCAGATATTAAGTTTCCAGGTGTGGTTGAATTGACAACTCAGCTGCTAATACTTGAGAATATTCTTTGGCTCCCCTTGCGTCGAATCAATAAATTTGGGTTGAATACTTTACCCTCGAAAGCTGTTGCGATCCCCTATATTTGTGGGTTATCAAGACCTTTTTTCTAGCGCCGTTGCCGGGGAGCATAGCTCTATTCTTTGAGTCACTTGGGATTTATATCTGCTGGACACTATGAAGAACTTGAGAGATCGAAAAACCAAGATCTATCCCTCAACTACGAGGGGAGGTAAGGAACTGCCATCTAGCTCTGCACTTGATTCACCTTCTGTTATGAGTAAGTTTGCGACACCTACACCTGCCACTTCTGCTATGCATGATACTTATGATGAAACTACTTCTATGCCTGATACTACTGTGCCCCTTAGTGAATTTATTGATGAACAAATTGCTAGGGCTAGAGAAAGAGAAATTATTGAAGCTGAATACGATGATGATAGTGATGATGAAAACATGCCAGTAATTCCTAAAGGTTACCTTTTTGACAGGGATGCTTCTTTAGCTATTTTAGCTTGCAGAGATAGATATGAGCTTAAGAGGTTATTAATTAAATGGAACAAAGAATCACTTAGAGATAAAATGAAACCGGACACTGCTTTCGCTATTTCACCTATATGTGTTCCTGATAAGGATTATGAATTCTCTATTGATCCTGATATAATTACTTTGGTTGAATCTGATCCGTTTTATGGCTATGAATCTGAAACCGTTGTGGCACATCTTACTAAGTTAAATAATATAGCTGCCCTGTTCACTAATAATGAGAGATCACGTTACCTCTATTTACTCAAAATATTTCCGTTCTCATTAAAGGCGATGCTAAGATATGGTTTAATTCTGTTGATCCTGGTTGTGTGCGTAGTCCCCATGATATGATATATTACTTCTCTGCTAAATATTTCCCTGCTCATAAGAAACAAGCTGCTTTGAGGGAAATATACAACTTTGTGCAAATTAAAGAAGAGAGTCTCCCACAAGCTTGGGGGGGCTTCTCAAGTTACTTAATGCTTTGCCTGATCATCCTCTTAAGAAACCTGAAATACTTGATATATTTTATAATGGACTAACCGATCCTTCCACATATTACCTGGATAGTTGTGCTGGTTCTCTTTTCAGGGAAAGAACACCGGATGAAGCTGAAATTCTATTGAATAATATGTTGACAAATGAAAGTAATTGGGCACCTCCTGAGCCAGCTCCTGAGCCATCTCCTGTTCCAATTACTGAGCCTATTCCTAAACCAACTCCGAAGAAGAGAGGTATTCTATTTCTTAGTCCCGAAGATATGCAAGAGGCAAAGAAATCTATGAAAGAAAAATGTATTAGAGCCGAAGATGTTAAGAATTTACCTCCTATTGAAGAAATACATGGTCTTAATATACCGCCTGTTGAAGAAACATATGATCTCAATTATTTATTTACTGAAGAACCTCCTGTTCCCGATATCCCGACACAGGTAGTAAAGGTAAATTCTCTCTATAGGTATGATAAATCTGAAGTCCCTCCTGAAGGAAATATGCCCTAGAGGCAATAATAAAGTTATTATTTATTTCCTTATATCATGATAAATGTTTATTATTCATGCTAGAACTGTATTAACCGGAAACATAATACATGTGTGAATACATAGACCAACAGAGTGTCACTAGTATGCCTCTACTTGACTAGCTCGTTAATCAAAGATGGTTATGTTTCCTAACCATGAACAAAGAGTTGTTATTTGATTAACGAGGTCACATCATTAGTTGAATGATCTGATTGACATGACCCATTCCATTAGCTTAGCACCCGATCGTTTAGTATGTTGCTATTGCTTTCTTCATGACTTATACATGTTCCTATAACTATGAGATTATGCAACTCCCGTTTACCGGAGGAATACTTTGGGTACTACCAAACGTCACAACGTAACTGGGTGATTATAAAGGAGTACTACAGGTGTCTCCAATGGTAGATGTTGGGTTGGCGTATTTCGAGATTAGGGTTTGTCACTCCGAGTGTCGGAGAGGTATCTCTGGGCCCTCTCGGTAATGCACATCACATAAGCCTTGCAAGCACTGCAACTAATATGTTAGTTGTGAGATGATGTATTACGGAACGAGTAAAGAGACTTGCCAGTAACGAGATTGAACTAGGTATTGGATACCGACGATCGAATCTCGGGCAAGTAACATACCGATGACAAAGGGAACAACGTATGTTGTTATGCGGTCTGACCGATAAAGATCTTCGTAGAATATGTAGGAGCCAATATGGGCATCCAGGTCCCGCTATTGGTTATTGACCAGAGACGTATCTCGGTCATGTATACATTGTTCTCGAACCATAGGGTCCGCACGCTTAACGTTACGATGACAGTTATTTGAGTTTATGCATTTTGATGTACCGAAGGTTGTTCGGAGTCCCGGATGTGATCACGGACATGACGAGGAGTCTCGAAATGGTCGAGACGTAAATATTGATATATTGGAAGCCTATGTTTGGACACCGGAAGTGTTCCGGGTGAAATCGGGATTTTACCGGATTACCGGGAGGGTTACCGGAACCCCCCGGGAGCCAAATGGGCCAACATGGGCCTTAGTGGAAAGGTGAGAGGGCAGCCCACATAGGTCTGCGCCTCCCCCCCTCTCCCTAGTCCTATTAGGACTAGGAGAGGGGCCGGCCACCTCTCTCTTTCCCTTCCCTCTTGAGGAAACCTAGTTGGACTAGGATTGGAGGGGGGAGTCCTACTCCCGGTAGGAGTAGGACTCCTCCTGCGCCTCCCACCTTGGCCGGCCAGCTCCTCCTCCTCCATCCTTTATATACGGGGGCAGGGGACACCCCAAGACACACAAGTTGATCCTTGAGATTGTTCCTCAGGCGTGTGCGGTGCCCCCTGCCACCAAATTCCACCTCGATCATACCGTTGTAGTGCTTAGGCGAAGCCCTGCGTCGGTAGTACATCAAGATCGTCACCACGCTGTCGTGTTGACGGAACTCTTCCTCGACGCTTTGCTGGATCGGAGCCCGAGGATCGTCATCGAGCTGAACGTGTGCTAAGAACTCGGAGGTGCCGGAGTAACGGTGCTTGGATCGGTCGGATCGGGAAGAAGACGTACGACTACTTCCTCTATGTTGTGAGATCGCTTCCGCAGTCGGTCTGCGTTGGTACGTAGACAATACTCTCCCCCTCGTTGCTATGCATCACCATGATCTTGCGTGTGCGTAGGAAAATTTTCGAAATTACTACGTTCCCCAACAGTGGTATCAGAGCCTAGGTTTTATGGTTTGATGTTATTTGCACGAGTAGAACACAAGTGAGTTGTGGGCGATACAAGTCATACTGCCTACCAGCATGTCATACTCTGGTTCAGCGGTATTGTTGGGTGAGACGATCCGGACCAACCTTACGCGTACTCTTACGCGAGACCGGTTCCCTCGACGTGCTTTGCACATAGATGGCTTGCGGAAGACTGTCTCTCCAACTTTAGTTGAACCAAGTGTGACTATGCCCGGTCCTTGAGAAGGTTAAAACGGAGTCTATTTGACGAACTATCGTTGTGGTTTTGATGCGTAGGTGAGATGAGTTCTTACTTAAGCCCGTAGCAGCCACGTAAAACTTGCAACAACAAAGTAGAGGACGTCTAACTTGTTTTTGCAGGGCATGTTGTGATGTGATATGGTCAAGGCATGATGCTGATTTTATTGTATGAGATGATCATGTTTTGTAACTGAGTTATCGGCAACTGGCAGGAGCCATATGGTTGTCGCTTTATTGTATGCAATGTAATCGCGATGTAATGCTTTACTTTATTACTAAGCGGTAGTGATAGTCGTGGAAGCATAAGATTGGCGAGACGACAACGATGCTACGATGGAGATCAAGGTGTCGCGCTGGTGACGATGGTGATCATGACGGTGCTTCGGAGATGGAGATCACAAGCACAAGATGATGATGGCCATATCATATCACTTATATTGATTGCATGTGATGTTTATCCTTTTATGCATCTTATCTTGCTTTGATTAACGGTAGCATTATAAGATGATCTCTCACTAAATTATCAAGAAGTGTTCTCCCTGAGTATGCACCATTGCCAAAGTTCGTCGTGCCCAGACACCACGTGATGATCGGGTGTGATAAGCTCTACGTCCATCTACAACGGGTGCAAGCCAGTTTTGCACACGCAGAATACTCAGGTTAAACTTGACGAGCCTAGCATATGCAGATATGGCCTCGGAACACAGAGACCGAAAGGTCGAGCGTGAATCATATAGTAGATATGATCAACATGACGATGTTCACCATTGAAAACTACTCCATCTCACGTGATGATCGGTTATGGTTTAGTTGATTTGGATCACGTGATCACTTAGAGGATTAGAGGGATGTCTATCTAAGTGGGAGTTCCTAAGTAATTTGATTAACTGAACTTAAACTTATCATGAACTTAGTACCTGATAGTATCTTGCTTGTTTATGTTGATTGTAGATAGATGGCTCGTGCTGTTGTTCCGTTGAATTTTAATGCGTTCCTTGAGAAAGCAAAGTTGAAAGATGATGGTAGCAATTACACGGACTGGGTCCGTAACCTGAGGATTATCCTCATTGCTGCACAGAAGAATTACGTCCTCGAAGCACCGCTGGGTGCCAGGCCTGCTGCTGGAGCAACGCCAGATGTTATGAACGTCTGGCAGAGCAAAGCTGATGACTACTCGATAGTTTAGTGTGCCATGCTTTACTGCTTAGAATCGGGACTTCAACGACGTTTTGAACGTCATGGAGCATATGAGATGTTCCAGGAGTTGAAGTTAATATTTCAAGCAAATGCCCGAATTGAGAGATATGAAGTCTCCAATAAGTTCTATAGCTGCAAGATGGAGGAGAACAGTTCTGTCAGTGAGCATATACTCAAAATGTCTGGGTATAATAATCACTTGATTCAGATGGGAGTTAATCTTCCATATGATTGCGTCATTGACAGAATTCTCCAATCACTGCCACCAAGCTACAAGAGCTTCGTGATGAACTATAATATGCAAGGGATGAACAAGACTATTCCCGAGCTCTTCGCAATGCTGAAATCTGCGGAGGTAGAAATCAAGAAGGAGCATCAAGTGTTGATGGTTAACAAAACCACTGGTTTCAAGAAAAAGGGCAAAGGGAAGAAGAAGGGGAACTTCAAGAAGAACAGCAAGCAAGTTGCTGCTCAGGAGAAGAAACCCAAGTCTGGACCTAAGCCTGAAACTGAGTGCTTCTACTACAAGCAGACTGGTCACTGGAAGCGGAACTGCCCCAAGTATTTGGCGGATAAGAAGGATGGCAAGGTGAACAAAGGTATATGTGATATTCATGTTATTGATGTGTACCTTACTAGAGCTCGCAGTAGCACCTGGGTATTTGATACTGGTTCTGTTGCTAATATTTGCAACTCGAAACAGGGACTACGGAATAAGCGGACGCTAGCAAAGGACGAGGTGACGATGCGCGTGGGAAACGGTTCCAAAGTCGATGTGATCGCGGTCGGCACGCTACCTCTACATCTACCTTCGGGATTAATATTAGACCTAAATAATTGTTATTTGGTGCCAGCGTTGAGCATGAACATTATATCTGGATCTTGTTTGATGCGAGACGGTTATTCATTTAAATCAGAGAATAATGGTTGTTCTATTTATATGAGTAATATCTTTTATGGTCATGCACCCTTGAAGAGTGGTCTATTCTTATTGAATCTCGATAGTAGTGATACACATATTCATAATGTAGAAGCCAAAAGATGCAGAGTTGATAATGATAGTGCAACTTATTTGTGGCACTGCCGTTTAGGTCATATCGGTGTAAAGCGCATGAAGAAACTCCATACTGATGGGCTTTTGGAACCACTTGATTATGAATCACTTGGTACTTGCGAACCGTGCCTCATAGGCAAGATGACTAAAACACCGTTCTCCGGTACTATGGAGAGAGCAACAGACTTATTGGAAATCATACATACCGATGTATGTGGTCCGATGAATATTGAGGCTCGTGGTGGATATCGTTATTTTCTCACCTTCACAGATGATTTAAGCAGATATGGGTATATCTACTTAATGAAACATAAGTCTGAAACATTTGAAAAGTTCAAGGAATTTCAGAGTGAAGTTGAAAATCATTGTAACAAGAAAATAAAGTTTCTACGATCTGATCGTGGAGGAGAATATTTGAGTTACGAGTTTGGTATACATTTGAAAAATTGTGGAATAGTTTCGCAACTCACGCCACCCGGAACACCACAGCGTAATGGTGTGTCCGAACGTCGTAATCGTACTTTACTGGATATGGTGCGATCTATGATGTCTCTTACTGATTTACCGCTATCCTTTTGGGGTTATGCTTTAGAGACGGCCGCATTCACGTTAAATAGGGCACCATCAAAATCCGTTGAGACGACGCCTTATGAACTATGGTTTGGCAAGAAACCAAAGTTGTCGTTTCTTAAAGTTTGGGGCTGCGATGCTTATGTGAAAAAACTTCAACCTGATAAGCTCGAACCCAAAGCGGAGAAATGTGTCTTCATAGGATACCCAAAGGAAACTGTTGGGTATACCTTCTATCACAGATCCGAAGGCAAGACATTCGTTGCTAAGAATGGATCATTTCTAGAGAAGGAGTTTATCTCGAAAGAAGTGAGTGGGAGGAAAGTAGAACTTGACGAGGTAACTGTACCTGCTCCCTTATTGGAAAATAGTACATCACAGAAAACTGTTTCTGCGACACCTATACCAATTAGTGAGGAAGCTAATGATGATGATCATGAAACTTCAGGGCAAGATGCTACTGAACCACGTAGATCAACCAGAGTGAGATCCGCACCAGAGTGGTACGGTAATCCAGTTCTGGAAGTCATGCTACTAGATCATGATGAACCTACGAACTATGAAGAAGCGATGGTGAGCCCAGATTCCGCAAAGTGGCTTGAGGCCATGAAATCTGAGATGGGATCCATGTATGAGAACAAAGTATGGACTTTGGTTGACTTGCCCGATGATCGGCAAGCAATTGAGAATAAATGGATCTTCAAGAAAAAGACTGACGCTGACGGTAATATTACTGTCTATAAAGCTCGACTTGTCGCAAAAGGTTTTCGACAAGTTCAAGGGGTTGACTACGATGAGACCTTCTCACCCGTAGCGATGCTTAAGTCCGTCAGAATTATGTTAGCAATTGCTGCGTTTTATGATTATGAAATATGGCAAATGGATGTCAAAACTGCATTCCTGAATGGATTTCTGGAAGAAGAGTTGTATATGATGCAACCAGAAGGTTTTGTCGATCCGAAGGGAGCTAACAAAGTGTGCAAACTCCAGCGATCCATTTATGGACTGGTGCAAGCATCTCGGAGTTGGAATAAACGCTTTGATAGTGTGATCAAAGCATTTGGCTTTATACAGACTTTTGGAGAAGCCTGTATTTACAAGAAAGTGAGTGGGAGCTCTGTAGCATTTCTGATATTATATGTGGATGACATATTGCTAATTGGAAATGATATAGAATTTCTGGATAGCATAAAGGGATACTTGAATAAAAGTTTTTCGATGAAAGACCTCGGGGAAGCTGCTTACATATTAGGCATAAAGATCTATAGAGATAGATCAAAACGCTTAATTGGACTTTCACAAAGCACATACCTTGACAAGATTTTGAAGAAGTTCAGAATGGATCAAGCAAAGAAAGGGTTCTTGCCTGTGTTACAAGGTGTGAAGTTGAGTAAGACTCAATGCCCGACCACTGCAGAAGATAGAGAGAAAATGAAAGATGTTCCCTATGCTTCAGCCATAGGCTCTATCATGTATGCAATGCTGTGTACCAGACCTGATGTGTGCCTTGCTATAAGTTTAGCAGGGAGGTACCAAAGTAATCCTGGAATGGATCACTGGACAGCGGTCAAGAACATCCTGAAATACCTGAAAAGGACTAAGGATATGTTTCTCGTATATGGAGGTGACAAAGAGCTCACCGTAAGAGGTTACGTTGATGCAAGCTTTGACACTGATCCGGACGATTCTAAATCGCAAACCGGATACGTGTTTACTTTAAACGGTGGAGCTGTCAGTTGGTGCAGTTCTAAACAAAGCGTCGTAGCAGGATCTACATGTGAAGCGGAGTACATAGCTGCTTCGGAAGCAGCAAACGAAGGAGTCTGGATGAAGGAGTTCATATCCAATCTAGGTGTCATACCTAGTGCATCGGGTCCAATGAAAATCTTCTGTGACAATACTGGTGCAATTGCCTTGGCAAAGGAATCCAGATTTCACAAGAGGACCAAACACATCAAGAGACGCTTCAACTCCATCCGGGATTTAGTCCAGGTGGGAGACATAGAGATTTGCAAGATACATACGGATCTGAATGTTGCAGACCCGTTGACTAAGCCTCTTCCACGAGCAAAACATGATCAGCACCAAGGCTCCATGGGTGTTAGAATCATTACTGTGTAATCTAGATTATTGACTCTAGTGCAAGTGGGAGACTGAAGGAAATATGCCCTAGAGGCAATAATAAAGTTATTATTTATTTCCTTACATCATGATAAATGTTTATTATTCATGCTAGAATTGTATTAACCGGAAACATAATACATGTGTGAATACATAGACCAACAGAGTGTCACTAGTATGCCTCTACTTGACTAGCTCGTTAATCAAAGATGGTTATGTTTCCTAACCATGAACAAAGAGTTGTTATTTGATTAACGAGGTCACATCATTAGTTGAATGATCTGATTGACATGACCCATTCCATTAGCTTAGCACCCGATCGTTTAGTATGTTGCTATTGCTTTCTTCATGACTTATACATGTTCCTATAACTATGAGATTATGCAACTCCCGTTTACCGGAGGAATACTTTGGGTACTACCAAACGTCACAACGTAACTGGGTGATTATAAAGGAGTACTACAGGTGTCTCCAATGGTAGATGTTGGGTTGGCGTATTTCGAGATTAGGGTTTGTCACTCCGAGTGTCGGAGAGGTATCTCTGGGCCCTCTCGGTAATGCACATCACATAAGCCTTGCAAGCACTGCAACTAATATGTTAGTTGTGAGATGATGTATTACGGAACGAGTAAAGAGACTTGCCAGTAACGAGATTGAACTAGGTATTGGATACCGACGATCGAATCTCGGGCAAGTAACATACCGATGACAAAGGGAACAACGTATGTTGTTATGCGGTCTGACCGATAAAGATCTTCGTAGAATATGTAGGAGCCAATATGGGCATCCAGGTCCCGCTATTGGTTATTGACCGGAGACGTATCTCGGTCATGTCTACATTGTTCTCGAACCGTAGGGTCCGCACGCTTAACGTTACGATGACAGTTATTTGAGTTTATGCATTTTGATGTACCGAAGGTTGTTCGGAGTCCCGGATGTGATCACGGACATGACAAGGAGTCTCGAAATGGTCGAGACGTAAAGATTGATATATTGGAAGCCTATGTTTGGACACCGGAAGTGTTCCGGGTGAAATCGGGATTTTACCGGATTACCGGGAGGGTTACCGGAACCCCCCGGGAGCCAAATTGGCCAACATGGGCCTTAGTGGAAAGGTGAGAGGGCAGCCCACATAGGGCTGCGCCTCCCCCCTCTCCCTAGTCCTATTAGGACTAGGAGAGGGGCCGGCCACCTCTCTCTTTCCCTTCCCTCTTGAGGAAACCTAGTTGGACTAGGATTGGAGTAGGACTCCTCCTGCGCCTCCCACCTTGGCCGGCCAGCTCCTCCTCCTCCATCCTTTATATACGGGGGCAGGGGACACCCCAAGACACACAAGTTGATCCTTGAGATCGTTCCTTAGCCGTGTGCGGTGCCCCCTGCCACCAAATTCCACCTCGATCATACCGTTGTAGTGCTTAGGCGAAGCCCTGCGTCGGTAGTACATCAAGATCGTCACCACGCCGTCGTGCTGACGGAACTCTTCCTCGATGCTTTGCTGAATCGGAGCCCGAGGATCGTCATCGAGCTTAACGTGTGCTAAGAACTCGGAGGTGCCGGAGTAACGGTGCTTGGATCGGTCGGATCGGGAAGAAGACGTACGACTACTTCCTCTACGTTGTGAGATCGCTTCCGCAGTCGGTCTGCGTTGGTACGTAGACAATACTCTCCCCCTCGTTGCTATGCATCACCATGATCTTGCGTGTGCGTAGGAAAATTTTCGAAATTACTACGTTCCCCAACACCTCCTACTAAAATTGGTAGTCAGTGCTTGGATGAGTTTGATAACTTTATGTTTAAGCAAGACGACTTCAATGCTTACTTTGGTAGACAATTAAAAGAAAATGCTTATATGATTAGACGTTTGGGTGATTATATGGCTGATATTAAAGGTGAACTTAAACTTGTTAGCAAACATGCTTCTATGGTTACCACTCAAGTAGAACAAGTACTTAAGGCTCAAAAAGAAGTGCTTGATGAAATGAATAGTACGAAAAATGATTATGCTGTTAGAGTGGCTACTTGAAGTGGTAGAATGACTCAGGAACCTTTGTATCCTGAAGGCCACCCTAAGAGAATCGAGCAAGATTCTCAGAGAAATAATATTGATGTTCCTAGTTCTTCTAAAAAGAAGAAGAAGAAAAATGATAGAACTGTGCAAACTTCTAGTGAACCTATTGCTGAACCACCTGATAATCCAAATGATATATCTATGTCTGATGCTGAAACACAATCTGGTAATGAACATGAACCTAGTAAAAATATTAATGATGATGTTCATGATGATGCTCAACCTAGTAATGTCAATGATGTAGAAATTGAACCTGCTGTTGATCTTGATAACCCACAATCAAAGAATCAACATTATGATAAAAGAGACTTTGTTGCTAGGAAACATGGTAAAGAAAGGGAACCTTGGGTTCAGAAACCCATGCCTTTTCCTCTGAAACCATCCAAGAAAAAGGATGATGAGGATTTTGAGTGCTTTGCTGAAATGATTAGGCCTATCTTTTTGCGTATGAGATTAATTGATGTGCTCAAAACAAATCCTTATGCTAAATATATGAAAGATATCATTACTAATAAAAGAAAGATACCGGAAGCTGAGATTTCCACCATGCTTGCTAATTATACTTTTAAGGGTGGAATACCAAAGAAACTTGGAGACCCTGGAGTACCTACTATACCATGCTCCATCAAAAGAAATTATATTAAAACTGCTTTATGTGATCTTGGAGCTGGTGTTAGTGTTATGCCTCTCTCTTTATATCATAGACTTGACTTGAATAAGCTGACACCTACTAAAATATATTTGCAAATGGCTGATAAATCAACTGCTATACCAGTCGGTATTTGTGAGGACGTGCCTGTTGTGGTTGCAAACGTTACTATTTTAACGGACTTTGCTATACTTGATATTCCCGAGGATGATAGTATGTCTATTATTCTTGGAAGACCTTTTATTAATACTGTAGGGGCTGTTATTGATTGCAACAAAGGCAATGCCACTTTTCATGTTAATGGTAATGAGCATACGGTACACTTTCTGAGGAAACAACCTCAAGTTCATAGTATCAATTCTATGGGGAAAATTCCATCGATTATATTTGGAGGTTTTGAATTTCCTCTCCCTACTGTCAAGAAGAAATATGATATTCTTATTATATGGGACGTGCATATCCCCGTTGAGGTAACTTAGTGTTATTCGAAATTTCTCCGGTTTAATGATTATCGGAATGAGTTTGTTAACAAGACTTGATCAACCTTGTTAGTGGATTCTTTTTGATGAGCATGAGATGGATGAAACTAGAAGCACAAACTTCTATACCCCCTTTATATTTTTTGTTATTTATATTAAATAAAGTAAAAATAGTATTTTCTGTCTGTTTCCTGACTTATCCAAGCAATATAAAATATCCCGAAAATAAAAGTCCTCAGAATGCCATGCCAATTTAATATGATTTTTTCGGGGATATTTGAGGATTTACTGTGCAAAAATCACCACGGGAGGAGCTGCCACCTGGCCATGAGAGTGGTAGGCGCCCCCCTATAGGGCGTGCCCCCCTGCCTCGTGGGCCCACGGTGGCCCTCCTCCACTTATCCCAGCACCCATCTTCTTCCTCTATCTCACACAAACCCGAAAAAACAACTCAAGCACGAGTTCCAGCCACTTTTGCTGTGATTTTCGATCTCCTTGCTCAAAGCACCTCTCGCAAAACTGCTTGGGGAGATTGTTCCTTGGTATGTGGCTCCTCCATTGGTCCAATTAGTTTTTGTTCTAGTGCTTTATTCTTTGCAAATTTGTGCTGCATAGGTGACCATGTTCTTGAGCTTGCATGTCAAATTTATATGGTTCCAAGTAGTTCTAATGCTTGATATAGGCCCTAGGCACTTGTAGGAGTAGTTGCTATCAGTTTTATTGAGTTTGATTTACTTTTATTTTGAAGTTACTAAAAATTTCAGAATTTTTTAGAGAAAAACAATATGTTTAGGAAGATGTTCCAAGGTGGTTCCTCTAAGAAGCAAGGACCCAGGATTGATATGCGCGATGCTGACGAGGACCCACCAAGAGACGCTCCAGTACGGCCTTGCGAATGGCCGTCGGAAAATTTTATGAACTGTACTAAGGGCCCCATCTTTGGAGGCATTTATGCCACATGCCTAGCAGCACATTTTAACATACCTATTAGGCATGCTGAGAAGGAAGAAAAAGTGCTACCCCGTGTTTATCTAGATCATAAAAGTATGGTGGCACATGATTTTATTGTTAAAAATAGGGAAGGGGAGCTTAGATATCAATTGTTCTTTAATAAACATCATCCTGAGACTATTACCTTGCCTCCTCCTTCTTTGTTTGATTTGACTGTAGGCACGTACCTTGTTCTGTTGACGGCTATTCACGCCTACCGGAACCCTGCACCAGTCGAGGAGCCAGAACAGGAACCACAAGATGAGCCTTCGCGACAATCTGTTTATTCTTGGGATCTAGAGATGACTGTCAGCTAGTGGGAGTCAGAGTCTTCTTCTTCATCACAGTACGACCCCAACAACTATTATTATGGATATCCGCCAGGCCAGCCGCGGCCATAGACCAACTTAGGCCAAAAGCCTAAGCTTGGGGGAGTACGTATTTCTCACCAACATTACATTTATGTTCACACACACTCATTGCTAGATGTCGGTGCACATACTTTTTCACAGTAATATCCATGCTAGTTTATTTTCCTTTTCCTGCTTTCTTCTTGTGTGTTTGTTAAACCTTAAGAAAAACCAAAAAAAGTAGTAGTAGTTTATTTTTCTGCTGTAGTAGCAATAACTAAAAAGAAAACCCAAAAATATTTCCCGTTCTTCTTTTGCTTGTTGGGAGCTTTCCCGTGTAAATAGTTTTATTTCTTTTCTTTCTTTGGGGGTCAGTAGGAGAAGACCATAATTAAATTGTTGAAGTGGCTCTTATATGCATTATTGTTGAATTAACCAAAGAGCCCATATTGCCTTGTCTTCTCCTGTTTATTGAATGCTCGCAGATTCCAGCTTAGTCCAATGCACGTGCACTCTTATTATTATTCACACCGTTCGGTCCTGCAAGTGAAAGGAAATTATGATGATATATGATGGACTGACTGAGATGAGAAAAGCTGGTATGAACTCGACCTCTTTTGTTTTTGTAAATATGATGAGCCCGTCGTTCTTGATTCAGCTTATTATGAGTAAACATGTTTGCAATGAGAATTAGAGATCATAGTTGCTTGTGCCATGCTTGATTAGCTATGAGTTATAATGATTTACCTTGTGTGCCAACATGCTATTAATATGGTTATGATGTGGTATGATGGGGTGGTATCCTCTTTTGAATGATTTAAGTGACTTGACTTGGCACATGTTCACGCATGTAGTTGAAACAAAATCAACATAGCCTTCACGATATTTATGTTCATGGTGGATTATATCCTACTCATGCTTGCATCCAATGTTTATTAATTTAATGCATGTACATGACTGTTGTCGCTCTCTAGTTGGTCGCTCCCCAGTCTTTTGCTAACCTCACCTGTACTAAGCAGGAATACTGCTTGTGCATCCAAATCCTTAAACCCCAAAGTTATTCCAGATGAGTCCACTATACCTTCCTATATGCGGTATCTACTTGCCGTTCCAAGTAAATTTGTATGTGCCAAACTCTAAACCTTCAAATAATCATTCTGTTTTGTAGGCTCGAATAGCTCATGTATCAACAAAGGCTGTCCTTATCTTCCGTGTTAGGCGGGTTATTCTCAAGAGGAGTGGACTCCGCTCCTCACTCATGAGAAAATGGCTGGTCACCGGGATGCCCAGTCCCATGCTTTATGCAAACTAAATCAAAATTAATTGCAAACAAAACTCCCCCTAGGACCTGATGTATGTTGGAGGCACTCGTTGTTTCGAGCAAGCCATGGATTGATGCCTATTGGTGGAGGGGGAGTATAAACTTTACCATTTTGTTTGGGAACCGCCTATAATGTGTTTAGCATGGAAGATATCGCCATATCTTAGTTGTTAAGTTGACAATGAAAGTATACCGCTCAAAATACAATTTATCTCTATTTCAAAACCGAGCTCTGGCACCTCTACAAATCCTTGCTTCCCTCTGCGAAGGGCCTATCCATTTACTTTTATGTTGATTCATCACCCTCTTATTAAAAAGCACTAGCTGGAGAGCACATCTGTCATTTGCATTCATCACTATTAATCTATGTTGGGTGTGACTATGATTGGATCTCTTTTACCATGAATTACATTGTCTAGTCAGTCCTTGATCTTTAAAGGTGCTCTGCATTTATGTTTTGCGGTCTCAGAAAGGGCTAGCAAGATACCATCTTGTTATATCATATTATGATTGTTCTGAGAAAGTGTTGTCATCCAAGATTTATTATTATGACTTGCTAGTTGATTATGCTATTGATACGAGTAATTGTGAGACGTGAGAATTATTGCAAATGTGGTTAGTTATGATCTATGCTAAAAACTTGAAAGCTAGCTTGACATAGTTACAACAACAAGAGCAAACAGAGTTTGTAAAAGTTTTTCTTTCTTTCTTTCAGTTTGTCAACTAAATTGCTTGAGGACAAGCAAGGGTTAAAGCTTGGGGGAGTTGATACGTCTCTATTGTATCTACTTTTCCAAACACTTTTGCCCTTGTTTTGGACTCAATCTTGTATGATTTGAATGGAACTAACCCGAACTGACGCTGTTTTCAGCAGAATTACCATTTGCCCGGTTCTCTATTAAAAGGATGCCTCAATATCCCTTAGTTTCCAATAGGAGCCCGCTGCCACAGGAGGGTAGGACAAAAGATGTCATGCAAGTTCTTTTCCATAAGCACGTATGACTATATATGGAATACATGCCTACATTATATTGATGAATTGGGGCTAGTTCTGTGTCGCCCTATGTTATGACTGTTACGTGATGAACCGCATCCGGCATAATTATCCATCACTGATCCGGTGCCTACGAGTTTTCCATATACTGGTTCTCGCTTATTTACTTTTCCGTTGCTACTATTACAATCACTACAAAATACCAAAAACATTACTTTTGCTATCTTTACCTTTTGTTGCTGCTACCACCACTATCATATTACTTTGCTACTAAACACTTTGTTGCAGATACTAAGTTTCCAGGTGTGGTTGAATTGACAACTCAGCTGCTAATACTTGAGAATATTCTTTGGATCCCCTTGTGTCGAATCAATAAATTTGGGTTGAACACTTTACCCTCGAAAGCTGTTGCGATCCCCTATACTTGTGTGTTATCAGAGGAAAAGTGTTTTGTCACTAAGGATGATGTATTTTGGAGAAAAGGTTTCTCAGGAAAGGCTGAGTGGCAGGATATTGCAGCTCGACGAAATGAGAGAATCTTCGGTGTCACATGAAAGCATATTTGCTACCTTGCTGGTTTTAGTAATTCATGTCAACATACATATTGTTGGACAAATGTTTCCGTTGAGTATTTTCAGGAAGAGTTCAACCTAGGCAGGTACATGGATGGAGATGTGGACCCCGCAAGCAACTAAAGGACAAGCATTGGTAAAAGCTTCAAGACTCTACATTTTTGGTTAAGTGATCCAAGATCACATTGAGTCCATAGGAAAGACAATACTATTTAAAGGGATGAGATTTTGATTCTGGTCTATTTGCTTAAGTTCGTAGAGATATTGCTCCAAACCCTATGTCGGCGTCCTGGGAACGGGGGTCCCTAGACTTGCCTACCTGCGGCCCACGGCGTGGCTCCGCCAGCAGCCCTGTACAGCCCATCTTCACCAGCAAACACTCAAGACCCTCGCGAGGGGCCGAGCCTCGCGAGGCGGGACGACACAAGACCTCCTTGGGGGTGGCCTCACCAGGCTGGCTCACGAGGGGCAGAGAGATCAATGCAAGGGGCACCTCGCGAGGTCCCTGTGACGCAAACCATGAGGAACAAGGCCAGGCGGGCACCTACACGCACATTGTCCTTGTTTCCTCTTTGGTGCTAAAGGGGCAAGCGCAGATGAGGAGTCCCGAGGCATCATGCAAAGGTTTTCATATCGGTGCAATGAGACCAAGGCCACCAGGATGGAAAGACGGAGGTCACCGTGGAGCCCAAGACGACGTCACCACCAGAGCCTTTGGCAGGCGAAGACCACCTTTTGTCAGGATAGCTTGTACTAGGTGTCCCCCTTCAAACTGGCCGTTGTGGGATCCCTTCCCTCCTAATATCTGGGGAGAGGACTAGGGCCTCTATAAATAGGACTAGCCACCACCGTAGGGAGGGATCGGAACGAATCTCATGTCATCTCATCTTGGACTGGATCCATTCCACCCTCATACGCACAAGCTCACCAAGTACAAGAGAACCTCTCCTCAGGAGGTTGATCTTCCCTTGTACTTGTTCATCCTCAGCCCAAGAGGCAATCCACCACACCACACTGGAGTAGTGTATTACACCACATCGGTGGCCTGAAACAGTATAAATCTTGTGTCCCTTTGTTCTGTGAGGTGGACGTGCTGAGCCTTGAGATTGCGGTGAGGGCGTGAGCTAGAGGGGGAAGAGATATTCATGTGCACCCCATTGTTCATACCTCAAGGGTTTTGCCGGAACCCGAAATCCGACATTTGGCACGCTAGGAAGGGGTGTGCTGAAGCTTTCCTTCCGTTGATCCACGTTCCACCGCGCCGCCACATCCATGGCGGACGCACGTCGAGCCCGCGCCAAGCGCTGGGCAGCCCTCGCTGCCCGCGTTGCTCAGACAGCCCCCGTCGGCGGGCCTCCCCGTTGTTCTCCATCTCCTGTCGCCAATGCCGCCACCGACACGGCAGCAAACGAGCAGCAAGCATCATCATGCACCCCTCCGTGCGGCGGGATGGCCGCACCGCCACCCCGTCATTGACTCCGGCCGGCTCATCGTGTCACACTCGCCGCGCGCCCGCGGACGCGCAAGCCACGATACTCATGGCACGCGAGCTCCTATGCTTCCGCCCGGTTGACGATCTCTACGAGGACTGGTTGGACCGCATCGTCGAGCTCGTCAGTGCCGCTGGAGGCTCTCCCGCACCATCCCTCTTACTACCTGCCCCACCTCCGACCACGGGCGACGTAGCTCATGGAGCGCCTCCGCATCAAGACGGCACCCTTGCACCAAGACGTGCAACTCACGGAGCGCCACCGCCCCCTTCGAGTCAAGGCGGTATCCTCGCCCCAAGAGGCACGGTCCCGCGGCGTGATCCGCCATGCCGTGTGCCCGCGCACGAAGAAGGAAGCTGCCAAGAGGTTCCCCGGCCGCAAGAAAACGCTCCAGTGCTCCCGGCACCACCACGACAAGACCGCATGCCGCGTGCGGTGGTAGTGCGCGGACATCAAGGGCAGGCCCAGCCCCTGCAGAGGGCCCTGGTGGCCACCGCAGGCTACCGCGCCTTCACTCCTGAGCTGCGCACCGTCGTTTGGCCGAGCAAGTTCAAGCCGGATCTGCCTCCACGCTACGACGGCACCCCCGACCCCGCGGAGTTCCTGCAACTCTACGAGCTGACCATCGAGGCGGCCAACGGCGACGAGAAGGTCATTGCAACTTGGTTTCCCATGGCACTCAAGGATGGCGCCCGCTCATGGCTCCTGAACCTGCCCGCTGAATCAATCTCCTCTTGGGATGAGATGCGCAACCGCTTCATCGCCAACTTCTAGGGTACTCGCGACCGCCCTCTGGCTGTGGGTGACCTGCGCTGCATCAAGCAACAGCCAGGAGAGACAACCCGGCAGAAGTACATCCAACGCTTCAACAACGTTGGTCTCAAGATCCCCAAGGTGACGGACGAGGCCATCATCTGAGCGTTTTCTGATGGCGTCCGTGACATCAAGATGAAGGAGGAGCTCGCCATCCACGAGGAGCTATGCACAACTCTGGAGCTGTTCAACATAGCAACCAAGCGTGCAATAGCCGAGGAGGGGTGCCTTTCCCTCCTCGAGCTCCCAGCCACCGACCCGGAGGAGAAGAAAGCCAAGGCCAAGGACGTGAAGTGCAAGGGAGTGGCCGTGCTCGCAGCGGAGCCGGATACGAAGCGCGACCGGGACCACCCCGAGTCGTCCAAGAGCAGCCGTCCATTCCGTGCCTTCCACAACGTACGCAGCCACAACACCAACGACTGTCAAGAACTCAGGGCCATTCAAGATGGACGCTTCGGTCGACGCCCCGAGCGCAACGACCGGGGCTACGGCCGAGGAGGAGGACGAGGTGAAGGACGCTGGGACGATCGCTGCCCCTGCTAGGAGTGGCGCGACCGACCTCGTGAGGACCACTGGCAGGAGCGGTCTCGTGAGGGTGCCTGGCGCGACCAGCCTCGCGAGGACCATCCTCAGGGTAATCCTGGCCTCCCTCCGTTGCCGCCCCAGCATCTCAGTGTAGCTTTTAAGCAGTTTGCTCGCGAGGTGAACGCAACCCTTCCTAGGCCCGAGGCCATGCGCCCGCTCAGGTGGTCGAAGTACGCCATCGCCTTTAGCTCGATGGACCAGCTCAAGTGCGCGGCCACCGCCGATGTCCTCCCGATGCTTTGTTCACCCATCGTCAGCAATGTCCAAGTCACCAAGACCCTCATCGATGGTGGCGCGAGTCTCAGTGTCCTGTCTCTCGAGATGTTCGACAGCCTCCAAGTGCCATATGATCAGCTGCAGCCCACCAAGCCCTTCTCAAGAGTGACTGACGCCTCCACCACCCCGATAGGGTAGGTTCGCCTCCCTGTCACCTTCGGACAACGCGACAACTACGGCACCGAGCTCATCGACTTTGATGTTGCTCACATCCGTCTGTCGTACAATGCCATCCTCGGGTACCCAGCATTAGCCAAATTCATGCAGTAACCGACCACGGCTACAACGTCCTCAAGATGCCAGGAAGCGGCGGGATCATCACGACCCCCTGCGAAGAAAGAGATGCGGTGTGCTCCCTCGAGCGCGCCTTCCAGGCCACAGCAATTGAAGACCCTGACAGCAAGGGCGCATACCCTCCTGAGGCCACCACCAAGAAGAAGAAGCAGCTACTCCGTACAGGGCCTCAGAGGAGCGGCGCTTCTAGCGGTGCCACATCAGGATCAGCGCCCTCACCTGGGGTGCCTCCCTCCCTCGCATAGGAAGGCGCGCCCGCCGCCCTCCTCGGGCAAGGCTTGGGAGCCCTCTTCTGGAGGGCCTCAGACCTAGCCAACATCACGAGGGAGGCGCTCGGGTACCACGTGGAGGCGTGCTTCGCAGCGCATTTCCTTCAGGAGGGTACTGGGCGAGGAGCGCCCGGCGCTCAGGAGTTCATCATCAAGACCACTCTGGAGCTGCGGGATGAAAGGGCCATGCGCGGCGACCGCCGCCCACCTAGCGCAGCTCCCCATCCAAGCGAGGATGATGGGCTGTATGTCTGCATCGACATCCCAGGGCTCAACAAGGCCGCATCTCAGGAGCGCTTCTAGCCTTCGCACGCTAGTCGGTGCAAGGGTCCACCTCACGGCTACGTTCACATGCCGTTTGGCCTGCCGAGCGTGGCAGTCACCTCCCAGCGCAACCTACAAAGCATCCTGGAAACCCAGGGGGCCAGGCATCACGTGGTCCTGGTAGAGATGGAGACGGTCCTCAGGGAGCCACCTGAGCCCTCAGAGCCTCCCGAGGCTCAGGGCCTTGGCAGCTCATGAGGAGCGACTTCTTCAGCGCGCGCCTTCAGCTACCCCAACGCTCCTTCGACAACAAAACCAGGTGACATTTTACAAGTTCATTCAGCTGGGAGCGCCCCTCGGACTAAATTATTCCCAGGTCGCATGGGCCTGTCCCTGCGGCGTGTACCCTCTTGCATCTTTAGCTTACCTTACTGGGGGTGCCCCTCGGGCTGCATCATCCCCAGGCCGCTCGGGTGTGTCCCGGTGGCATGTATCGTTCTTGCATCTATCTGAGCTAACCTGCCTCCTTGCTTGAGTCATTTCATGATTATCACCTGCTCGTATATTATCCATCACGGCCACACGCGCTGCCCATCGGCCCCTTGCTCATCCCGCAATGGGGGCTACTCGTGCTGGCACGGCGCTTTTGCTCGGGTCAGTCCCTGCAATGCTGACAAATCTGAGCGGTCGAGCTCTGGCTCACGGCATGTCCCGCGCATGTCACCTCACCAAGCCCTCAGTGCCTCCACCTGCTTGCGGAACGACCAGTGGCAGACCAGCAAGCGCGGTTGCAGCCTGCATTCCTCCTTCGCACTAACCTGCAGGAACCTCTTGAGGACAACAGCAGGCGGTACCATAGGCTCCCTCTACACCCATGCAATTCGCTTGCGCGTTAAAAGGGGGGCTCCTGAGAATCGCAACTCAGGAGCTCTTACTGGCTCTCTAGCCCTCACCCCTGGCCTTGACCATGACACTGTGACCTGGCATACCAGCGGTGGCTAAGATCGCTCGAGGGCCGGGACCTGAGGACGTAGAGCACCTGCAAGAGTGTGGAGAATAGGGGGAGGCTCGCATGGGCCTAACCTAGCTACACTACGGCCGTCGACGCACGAGTCTGGCATAGCACAAGGAACCGACTCTGGACTGCCAAGATAAGTTTCGCTCCCGGGTCGACCAAGCACTA
Organism: Triticum monococcum; assembly: GCA_034509565.1. Lineage (NCBI taxonomy): Eukaryota > Viridiplantae > Streptophyta > Magnoliopsida > Poales > Poaceae > Triticum > Triticum monococcum. The sequence goes on along the minus strand of CM067843.1, from coordinate 741,607,679 downwards.
CGGCATAAGATTCCCGCCTCTCGCAGCCCTGCTGCGGCGACATCGCTGCCCATTCCTACCTCTCGGTAGCTGCTTGCGCGCTAAAGGGGACCTCTTGAGGCTCGCGCCTCAGGAGCTCTTACTGGACCTCGGGCCACTCACCTCCTGGCCTTGACCACGGCATCGCGACCTGGCATACCAGCGACGGCTGCAGCCTGCCTGGGGACCAGGACCTATCGGTGTAGAGCACCAGGCTACCGCGGGGTTGGAAAAGGGGAAACCAAGCCGAAACAGGACATGTGTTCACAAATTTTCATAATAAGGATAATATCAACAAAAGACATTACAGACCCTTTACACGCCCCCATGTGGTCCATCTTGATTCCTCGCAGGGAACAAAAAAAGGAAGTTCTAGGAGCCCTATCTACACGCGCCAGTGTGGCCGACGCTATCATCAACAGTGGGCCACGGGAAGCCGACGCCAAACCCATCCAGATCAGCAACGGCGGCGGCCGGACGCTGCGGCCTTGCTCCGGGCGCGGCGAGAGCTCGGGGGCACGTAGCTGTCGTCGCTCGTCTCCGCAGTCTCATCGTGCTCCGGAGAACCGCTGGACCACCAGGAGCCGCCACTACTGCTGGGGGAGCTGCTGGCGAATCCAGCGGCAGGCTCAGCGTTGGCCGATGCACTGTCCGGACGACCCCCTTCAGGATAACACTCCAAGCGGCGACCCTCCTTGTCGAAGACCTTGAAGAACATCATGGAGGCGCCATCGTACTCGAAATGGATGGCGAGGATGCCTTCCGCACGGCAGACTCGAGCAACCTCGCCCCAGCCACGGGTCATGAAGACCTTGCCTAGGGAGACGGCTTCAACCTCTGCTCCAGCCGCCGGGGCGTCGCAGTCGGCGTGCTGCAGCCAAAGCTCGAGGGGCCCCTCGGCGGCATCTCGGTGGAGATCAACTTCGGAAAGCGAATCCAAGTGTGCGGAGGCATCGCCGCCCACACCACGAGCTCGCGCGAGGAGTCCGCGGCGTGGGCTCCTATGGTGACGGTGCGGCGACCACGGGCAGGGCGTGGGCGGAGCTGCTCACCGCCTCTCCCTCCGGAGCCCTCGGCTTGGGCGTACAGAGGCAGCGGATACCCGGGAGGTGGCAGCTCGCACCAAGGCCTCTACACCTCCGGCCTCACGACTACATCGCGGTGGTGGGCCAGCCTCTTCTACGGCGGAAGTGGCCCGGGCTCGTCGCTGGGGGGCTTTTCCTTTCTCTGCAGACGAGAACCTCCGTATTGGCGCCATGAGTGTCGCTGCTAGTGATGAAGCAAGGGAGAAGAAGCGAGCGGAGCAGGAAGGGATGAGCGATGGGGGCTCCGCCCCCTCCTCATTTATAGCGGGAGAAGACCAACCGGCAATCCCCACGATCTAAGGTAATAATGATCTTTTTTTGCATGCGGCAGGGACTCGTTGAGTCGGGCAGTTGCCAAGGCAGCTCGGGGAAGCGGAGACGCCCACGTCCCATCAATCACCATGCGTCAGCCGAGGCCGCGGGCTGTTAGGTCCCGTGGCGCTCCGCACTGGCCCCTTGGCTTTGCCTCAAAGCCAAGTTCGAGTGTACCTTAGGCCCGGGGGCTACTATCGTTGTCTTGGGAACGGGGGTCCCCAGACTTGCCTGCCGACGGCCCACGGTGTGGCTCCGCCAGCGGCCCTGTACGGCCCATCTTCAGCAGCAAACACTCAAGACCCTCGCGAGGGGCCGAGCCTCGCGAGGAGAACGACGCAAGACCTCCTCGGGGGTGGCCTCACCAGGCTGGCTCACGAGGGGTGGAGAGATCAGGGCAAGGGGCACCTCGCGAGGTTCCTGTGACACAAGCCATAACGACCAAGGTCAGGCGAGCGCTAGCGCGCAGAGTGTCCTCGTTTCCTCTTTCGTGCTGAAGGGGCAAGCGCAGACGAGGAGTCCCGAGGCATCAGGCAAAGGTTTCCATATCTGTGCAACGAAACCAAGGCCAGCAGGACGGCATGAAGGAGGTCACCGTGGAGCCCAAGACGGCGTCACCACCAGAGCCTTTGGTAGGTGAGGGAGTCCTGGATTAGGGGGTGTCCGTATAGCCGGACTATACCTTCGGCCGGACTCCTGGACTATGAAGATACAAGATTGAAGACTTCATCCTGTGTCCGGAATGGACTTTCCTTGGCGTGGAAGGCAAGCTTGGCGATACGGATATGTAGATCTCCTACCATTGTAACCGACTCTGTGTAACCCTAGCCCTCTCCCGTGTCTATATAAACCGGAGGGTTTTAGTCCGTAGGACGAACAACAATCATACCATAGGCTAGCTTCTAGGGTTTAGCCTCCTTGATCTCGTGGTAGATCTACTCTTGTACTACCCATATCATCAATATTAATCAAGCAGGACGTAGGGTTTTACCTCCATCAAGAGGGCCCGAACCTGGGTAAAACATTGTGTCCCCTTCCTCGTGTTACCATCCGCCTAGACGCACAGTTCGGGACCCCCTACCCGAGATCCGCTGGTTTTGACACCGACATTGGTGCTTTCATTAAGAGTTCCTCTGTGTCGTCACTTTTAGGCCCGATGGCTCCTCCGATCATCAACGATGATGCGATCCAGGGTGAGACTTTTCTCCCCGGACAGATCTTCGTATTTGGCAGCTTTGCACTGCGGGCCAATTCGCTTGGCCATCTGGAGCAGATCGAAAGCTACGCCCCGGGCCGTCAGGTCAGATTTGGAAGTTTAAACTACACAGCGGACCTCCGTGGAGACTTGATCTTCGACGGATTCGAGCCGCAGCCGAGCGCGCCGCACTGTCACGATGGGTATGATCTAGCTCTGCCGCCGAACAGTGCCCTGGAGGCCGCACCCGCGTCAGCTGCGACCCTTAATTCGGAGCTAACTGCGCCAATCGAGGATGGGTGGTTGCACACCGCCTCGGGGGCTGCAATCTCTATGGCGATGGAGCCGAACACCAGCACTATTCTCTACGAAGCCCGTGACTCCAAGGAGCCGAACTCCTCTCCAGACTCCGAGCCCTCCGTGCCCCTACCGATTGAACCCGGTTGGGCGCCGATCATGGAGTTCACCGCCGCGGACATCTTTCAGCAGTCGCCCTTCGGCGATATTCTGAATTCACTAAAGTCTCTCTCTTTATCAGGAGAGCCCTGGCCGGACTATGGTCAACAAGGTTGGGATGCGGATGATGAAGAAATTCAAAGCCCACCCACCACCCACTTCGTAGCCACTGTCGGTGATTTAAACGACGTGCTCGACTTCAACTCGGAAGACATCGACGGTATGGACGACGATGTAGGAGATGAACATGAACCAACGCCTATAAGGCACTGGACAGCCACCTCATCTCATGATGTATACATGGTGGACACACCCAAAGGAAGTGACGACGAGGAACACAGGGATGCAATGAGGGATCGTTCACTCGAAAAACAATCAAAGCGGCAACATAAGCGCCGCTCCAAGCCCCGCCTCGACAAAGACATCAGCCATACAGACCCAGCCATAGAGCAGGACGAGCCGGCAGACAACGAACATGCCTTCGAGCAACCGTCCGAACAGGGCAACTTGGATAAACAAACCAAACACCCCGTCCCCGATGAAAACAACAGTCCGGACGACCTTACACCGGATAAGCTCATGGAGCAGAAGAACCTCCACGAAGGGCTCATCGCTACTGCGCGTAGCCTGAAAAAGCAGAAGCGAAAGCTCAAAACTGCGAAAGATGGACTCAGAATCAGATGGAGCAAAGTACGCAACACCACAGACAAATACTGCGACAGTCGCCGCACAAAAAGCTATCCAAAGCGAAAGCTACTGCCTGAATTTGACGAGGAGGCCTTAGAGCCCCCGCAGTAAAAAAATAGGAAAGCCACCCAGTCGGATAGACGACCGCATGGCCAGCTTGGAGCGGTAAGCGGTGATGCACACAAGCCAGCACGCGATCCACCAAAGGATCCACATCAAAAAGATGGCCCAGCCAGATCTATCTAAGGGCCAAGAAAGCAAGCTCTAGTAAGCAATGCAACACAACAAATATCCGAACATCATGGCACACCCAAATACAGGGGTGCCACACACCCCCTATGTTTCACCGATGAGATGCTGGACCATGAATTTCCAGCGGGATTCAAGCCTGTAAACATAGAGGCGTACGACGGAACAACAGACCCTGGGGTCTGGATCGAGGATTATATCCTCCACATACACATGGCCAGAGGAGATGACCTCCACGCCATAAAATACTTACCCCTCAAGCTTAAAGGGCCAGCCCGGCATTGGCTCAAAAGACTTCCCGAAAACACCATTGGAAGTTGGGAAGAGCTTGAGGATGCTTTCCGAGCAAATTTTCAAGGGACCTATGTCCGCCCTCCGGATGCAGACGATCTCAGTCACATAACTCAACAGCCTGGAAATTCTGGAACAGATTTCTTACTAAAAAGAATCAGATAGTCGACTGTCCGGACGCTGAAGCCCTAGCATCTTTTAAGCATCATGTTCGAGACGAATGGCTCGCCAGACACCTAGGCCAAGAAAAGCCAAGAACAATGGCCGCATTAACAAGCCTCATGACCCGCTTTTGCGCAGGAGAGGACAATTGGTTGGCAAGATGTAGCACCAGCGACCCAAGTACATCCGAAGTTAGGGATGGAAACGGAAAAACCCGACGCAACAAGGACCAGCGCCGGAATAAGAGAAACAGCCCAAAGAGCACGGCGGTCAACGCCGGATTCAAAAGCTCGCGGCAGAATCAGAGAAAGCCGCCCCTCAAGGATAACAGGTACGAGCTATCCAACTTAAACAAAATCTTGGACAAGATATGTCAAATACACAGTACTCCCGGGAAGCCTGCGAACCATACCTATAGAGATTGTTGGGTTTTCAAGCAATCCGGCAAACTCAACACCGAACACAAGGGGCTCGACACACCAAGTGAGGACAACGATGAACCCCACAAGCAGAGCACCAGGAAACAAAAGGATTTCCCACAAGAAGTCAAAATAGTAAACTTACTTCACGTGACGAACAGAATGGCGCCAACAGAAATACGCGCCATACGGCCTATCCCAAAGGAGTCTCGCCAATGGTTGTTATAACCGATCACCTTCGACCATCAGGATTACTCTAGAAGTATCCGGAATGCAGGCTGGACTACCTTGGTATTAGATCCAATAATCGGCGGACTCCACTTTACAAATGTCCTGATGGATGGCGGCAGTGGTGTAAACCTGTTATACCAGGACACAATCCGCAACATGGGGATAGACCCAACAAAAATTGCCATAGCAAAACCTCCTTTCAAGGGGTAACGCCAGGCCCGGATGCCCGTTGCATGGGTTCTCTCCGGCTAGAAGTTATGTTTGGCTCACCCGATAACTTCCGTCGCGAACAGCTAACTTTCCACATCGCCCCATTCTCAAGTAGCTATCAAGCACTGCTGGGACGCGAAGCTTTCGCCCGCTTTAATGCAATACCGCATTATGCATCTCTCATGCTTAAGATGCCCGGTCACCGATGCATCATCTCATTAAAGCGAAAACATTGAGTGTTCCCCCCGCGCGGAAGACAGTGCGGCTGCCTTGACAGCCCCATGATAAAGCGGCTTCACCAGCCAAAGCACCTAAACAGGTCGTCAAGACCACGGACACGGCTAGACGAGTCCGGCATAAATATACAATTGATAAAGGCTTAATAGCCATATGCCCTTGTACTAGGGGCTCCGCGCATATAAAACAAGAGACAATAAAGCTCAATTTTACCCATTTCGATTTATACTTCATTTATTTAGTATAACTCATGTTCGGCACGATCTTTCTTTAACTAAGTTCCTCTCTTTTACAGATGAACACCGTGCTACGCCCGTCCAGGATACGGCACAACGGAGACACAGGCGCAGACGTGTAGCAGGGACCCGTTCCAAGGATTCTTTTCAGATTAAGACCCTCTGTAAACCTTTTTTTACTGTCTCTTGTTGATACACATCCCCTGGTTTCTTGGTATAACCAAGGAGGAGGCTGGCGTTTTGGCATGTGGCCACGTCAGAGTTTTTGCGCGTACCTGGACACTAGGGGCTTATTACTAAGGGCGTTATCCCGCCCGCCCTCATAAAGACCGAATACCCTAGGGAGTGTTCAGCGTCGCGAGTTTGGCCTTATATGCATCAGCTCCGAATCATGTCTTTGGTCAAATGTTGGGTTTGCCCGGCTCCTGTGTATTGCTACCTTACGTTCCTCTCTATCGGCTAACGCGGCACCAGGAGAACTACTGCAATTGTGCCCCGGTTCAGCCAGGCGAGCACCTTAGTAGAGAAAGCCGAGAACTGACTGTCATGATATAGCGTGAGACTAGTCAAACACTCGATGACTTACCAGTATCTTTAGGATTCCTCCGCATTAACGAAGGGCCGCTTCCCGGCCAAGCACATACGCGCCCCGAGTTCGGGCGAGCGCAGGCGCCACCAGGGGCTATATAAGTAGCCTCAATGTCAATCTCCTATGGCTAAGTGAAAGTGATAAAGCATCATAGTCCGATTGCCTAGTTCGCTGCGCTATCACCTCCTTTGTAGGACCAAGACGTTGGATCAAGTGTGAAAATGCGCCTTCTGCGAACACCCCCGCATTATGTGCGTGGGGGCTGAAGCCGACGACTGCCATCTTTCAGATTATATATACATATATGTTAAACGAACGCACATGAGGTATTATAATACTTGCAGGCACAAGTATAAAAAGCTTCTACAATTTATCAAAATATTGTTTTACAATAATGCTATTCGAATATAGTGTCCTTCAAGCACTGTGTCTCTATTAAACGAGCGCCTTGCAGAACTTCCTGAAAATAGTGCTCGGCGGGTACTCGGCTTCCATCCGAGTCTGGGGATGCAACAGCGGTGGCCTCCATTTCCGCCCAGTATGTCTTGACACGGGCAAGGGCCATCCGCGCACCCTCTATGCACGTTGACCTCTTCATCGCATTGATATGCGGCGCCGCACCAAGGAACTGCTGCACCAAGTTGAAATAACTTTTCGGCTCTGGCCTCTCTGGCCACAGATGACTCATGACATACTTCATGGCGAGTCCGGACAACCTATTTAGCTCGGACCATTCGGCCAAATGATCGGCTAATGACAGCGGACGCTCCAGACTGTGGAACTGCGACCAAAAGAGCTTTTCCACTTCGCGGTCTTCTTGATCTCGGAAGTGTTCGGCCGCATCCGCGGCACTCGCTACCAAATCCAGATAGGTGTCCATCATACTCCACATCCGGTCCAACGGAGCATGTTTAGGATCATAGAACTTCCTCCGCAGCATAAAGGGCTTTCTAGCCGCGATCTCTCCGGCCTGACGCAGGTCCTCCTTCATAGCCCTCATCGCAGAGCGAGCATCCTTGGCATCGGGAACGGCCTTCTCCAGGTCCGTCTGTTCCGCCTGATCTTCTTTTTCAAGAAGCTTGCAATGGTCAGCAGCGTTCTTCAGCTTCACGGCCATCTCGGCCATTTCCTTCTTGCTTTGGCAGTGAGCAACCTGTTCGGCTTTCAGCTCTTCAATTGCCTTTCCAGCAGCCGCATCACTTTTCCTGGCTTGCTCCCTGGCTCGGGCAAGTTCCGCCCGAAGATTCTCCACAACGGCAGCACCATCTGCATCAAGCGCACACATTGTAAGATACTGGCATAAAGCTCCTCTTACCAGGTGCCGCCGGAGGAATTACATACCTTGCGCCTCGTCAAGCCGCTTGTTGACAAGCGCGATGTCGGCATCTGCCACGTCAAGTTGCCGCTTTAGCTCGGTAAAATCATCAGTCCGGCTTGCCTCCGGACACTTCGCCACCTACGTATGAAGGCGGCATATTAGACCTGGGATTATGATCCTCTGCGCGCCGTCACTTTTGACAATGCACAGAGTTTCAGGGGCTACTATCTACACAGGGCGCATCTTATTTATGCGCAACTGTCCAAAAAGGGTACATTATTTCGCGTACCTCAAAACCTGTCAGTAAACTCCTGACGGCCTCGTGCAATCCGCTCTCCGCGGATGAAATCCTCTCAATGACCGTACCCATCAATGCATGGTGCTCCTCTGAGATAGATGCTCACCCTAGCAGATCCTTCAGCTCCTCCGACCGCGCACCAGACGGCGCCGGACTCGTCCGATGGCCCTTTTCGAAGGCCGGACGCGGAGCACTTTGGGGGGCCATATGACTGCCTTCCGGCCCTGCCAGATTCGGAGAAACCCTCCGCGACGATACCTCAGGGTCGCCCGCCTCGCGAGGCGGCACGACAGGGGGAGGCGTTCCGCTCTCCATCATCTCCGGAAGAAGATCCCCCGAAGACGAGCTCTGCTGAGAAGGGCTAAGGTCCGAGCTACAAGGTAAATTTTCAATTACTTTTCTCAGATATAAAGCAAGGATTTATCTCGTTCCTTAAAAAGAAAACTCCTCTCTACTTACAGCTCGGTGGAGGGCTAATCCCCTTGAGGGCATAATTCGGCCGAAGTATCCCCCAGCACAGGACCCTCTGGCGAATATTTCTTCCCCCGCTTTGAGGCCATGGTCTCCGGGTCTTCAGAGGCGGTCCTCTTCTTCCCTCGAGGAGAGGAATTTTCGATTCCTCCCTTCCGGACAACCACCTTCGAGGAGGCTATGGCTTCCTTGTCCCCTCCCTCGCTTTCCTTTGAAGGCACAACCTCTAACATCCTGACTAGCATGGGAACCAGCGTGGTCTCAGGGAGGGGGCGGGACACCTGATTAGCTTTGCTTTCTCTATCCACTCCTGTTTAAAGGATAACTCCTTTAGGGGCAATTTTATGATAAATATACGGATAGCGAGTCCGGGCACAAGGCTACTTACTTGAGTATCCGGACGATTGCAGCTCAGACTTGCGTCCTCCGTAGAATCCGGACACACTACTTGTGGTCCGAAGAACAATTTGTACATCTCCACGGGCGTCATGCCAAGAAAATGTTGGAGAACTCGTGGTCCCTCCGGGTTGAACTCCCACGGGTGGAGGGGGCGACGTTTGCAGGGCAGAACTCGGCGAATTAACATAACCTGCATCACCACGACCAGACTGATGTCTCTTTCTAGGAGATCTCGGATGCGGCCCTGCAACAGGGGCACATCCTTTGCCGGCCCCCAATCCAGCCCCTTATTGACCCATGACGCCAGTCGTGGCGGGGGACCCGAGCGGAAAGCAGGCAACACCACCCACTTGGTGCTCCTAGGAGCTGTGACATAACACCACTCTCGTTCCCATAAGCTAGACTCCCCTGGAAAAGAGCCCTCGGGCCATGGAGCACCAGCATTCTTGCTTATAAAAGCACCTCCGCACTCTGCGTGCCGCCCCTCGATCATCTTCGGCTCTACTTTGAAGGTGTTGAGCCATAGTCCGAAGTGAGGAGTAATATGGAGGAAGGCTTCACACACGACGATGAATGAGGAAATATGGAGGATGGACTCCGGAGCTAAGTTGTGAAATTCCAGCCCATAATAAAACATGAGCCCCCTCACGAAGGGATCAGTCGGGAATCCTAACCCCCGAAGGAAGTGAGACATGAACACCACACTCTCACCAGGCTTGGGAGTGGGAATGACCTGTCCTTGAGCAGGCAGCCTATGCGAGATTTCGCCGGTCAAGAACCTGGCCTCTGTCAACTTCAGCACGTCGTCCTCCGTGACGGAGGAGGGCATCCATTGGCCTCGAAGGTCGGAGCCGGACATTGTCGAAGGTCCGAAGCGCCTGAAATTTGGAGCCTTGGGTGTTGGAACTCGAGGCGAAGGGCGAACTCGTTTGAGATTGAAAGAAAGGAGCAAGGCCTTGGTCTCTTTATAAGAGGTTGAATACCAAGGGCCCTCCCCGTGACCGTTTGGGACTCGCCTTTGATCGAGAAAACATACCAAAGGGTACGGTTGGGTTACCCACACCCGTATTGATGAGAATCCCGGAATAAGGGGACACGATCTCTACTTTGACAAGGCGTGCCAAGGAAACCGCCTCGCTAAACGCGCTGAGGTGGGACAGTAAAATGATTCGAATAAAGACTTGGCCGTGGTGTGATGTCATGCTACAGAATACGTCAGCAGATTAGATTTGTGTAAATATTATTCTCTCTATGGCAATATGTGGAAACTTATTTTGAAGAGCCGGACACTACCTTTGTGTTCAAAATCTTCTATGAAGTACTTGGAGGAGGAACCCGCCTTGCAATGTCGAAGACAAGCTGTGCGCCGGACTCGTCGTCATTGAAGCCTGGTTCAGGGGCTACTAAGGGAGTCCTGGATTAGGGGGTGTCCGGATAGCCGGACTATACCTTCGGCTGGACTCCTGGACTATGAAGATACAAGACTGAAGACGTCGTCCCGTGTCCGGAAGGGACTTTCCTTGGCGTGGAAGGCAAGCTTGGCAATACGGATATGTAGATCTCCTACCATTGTAACCGACTCTGTGTAACACTAGCCCTCTCCGGTGTCTATGTAAACCAGAGGGTTTTAGTCCGTAGGACGAACAACAATCATACCATAGGCCAGCTTCTAGGGTTTAGCCTCCTTGATCTCGTGGTAGATCTACTCTTGTACTACCCATATCATCAATATTAATCAAGCATGACGTAGGGTTTTACCTCCATCAAGAGGGCCCGAACCTAGGTAAAACATTGTGTCCCCTGCCTCCTGTTACCATCCGCCTAGACGCACAGTTCGGGACCCCCTACCTGAGATCCGCCGCTTTTGACACCGACAGCAGGCGAAGACCACCTTTTGTGAGGATAGCTTGTACTAGTTGTCCCCCTTCAAACTGGTTGTTGTGGGATCCCTTTGTTGGGGAACGCAGTAATTTCAAAAAATTTCCCACGCACACGCAAGATCATGGTGATGCACAACAACGAGAGGGGAGAGTGTTGTCCACGTACCAACGCAGACCGACTGCGGAAGCGATCACACAACGTAGAGGAAGTAGTCGTACGTCTTCTTCCCGATCCGAGCGATCCAAGCACCGTTACTCCGGCACCTCCGAGTTCTTAGCACACGTTCAGCTCGATGACGTTCCTCGGGCTCCGATCCAGCAAAGCGTCGAGGAAGAGTTCCGTCAGCACGACGGCGTGGTGACGATCTTGATGTACTACTGACGCAGGGCTTCGCCTAAGCATTGTAACGGTATGATCGAGGTGGAATTTGGTGGCAGGGGGCACCGCACACGGCTAAGGAACGATCTCAAGGATCGACTTGTTTGTCTTGGGGTGCCCCCTGCCCCCGTATATAAAGGCCAGGGGCAGGGGGTTCGGCCGGCTAGGAGGGAGGCGCAGGGAGGAGTCCTACTCCCACCGGGAGTAGGACTCCTCCCCTCCAATCCTATTCCAACTAGGATTCTTGGGGAGGAAGGAGAAAGAGGGGGCCGGCCCACCTCTCCTAGTCCTATTAGGACTTGGGAAAGGGGGGGCGCCGGCTAGGCTTGTGGGCTGCCTCTTCTCTCTTTTCCACTAAGGCCCAATAGGCCCATTTACCTCCCGGGGGGTTCCGGTAACCCTCCCGGTAATCCGGAAAAATCCCGATTTCACCCGGAACGCTTCCGGTGCCCAAACATAGGCTTCCAATATATCAATCTTTACGTCTCGACCATTTCGAGACTCCTCGTCATGTCCGTGATCTCATCCGGGACTCCGAACAACCTTCGGTACATCAAAATGCATAAACTCATAATAACTGTCATCGTAACGTTAAGCGTGCGGACCCTACGGTTCGAGAATAATGTAGACATGACCGAGACACGTCTCCGGTCAATAACCAATAGCGGGACCTGGATGCCCATATTGGCTCCTACATATTCTACGAAGATCTTTATCGGTCAGACCGCATAACAACATACGTTGTTCCCTTTGTCATCGGTATGTTACTTGCCCGAGATTCGATCGTCGGTATCCAATACCTAGTTCAATCTCGTTACTGGCAAGTCTCTTTACTCGTTCCGTAATACATCATCTCATAACTAACATCTTAGTTATTATGCTTGCAAGGCTTATGTGATGTGTATTACCGAGAGGGCCCAGAGATACCTCTCCGACAATCGGAGTGACAAACCCTAATCTCGAAATACGCCAACCCAACATCTACCATTGGAGACACCTGTAGTACTCCTTTATAATCACCCAGTTACGTTGTGACGTTTGGTAGTACCCAAAGTGTTCCTCCGGTAAACGGGAGTTGCATAATCTCATAGTTATAGGAACATGTATAAGTCATGAAGAAAGCAATAGCAACATACTAAACGATCGGGTGCTAAGCTAATGAAATGGGTCATGTCAATCAGATCATTCAACTAATGATGTGACCTCGTTAATCAAATAACAACTCTTTGTTCATGGTTAGGAAACATAACCATCTTTGATTAACGAGCTAGTCTAGTAGAGGCATACTAGTGACACTCTGTTGGTCTATGTATTCACACATGTATTATGTTTCCGGTTAATACAATTCTAGCATGAATAATAAACATTTATCATGATATAAGGAAATAAATAATAACTTTATTATTGCCTCTAGGGCATATTTCCTTCAGTCTCCCACTTGCACTAGAGTCAATAATCTAGATTACACAGTAATGATTCTAACACCCATGGAGCCTTGGTGCTGATCATGTTTTGCTCGTGGAAGAGGCTTAGTCAACGGGTCTGCAACATTCAGATCCGTATGTATCTTGCAAATCTCTATGTCTCCCACCTGGACTAAATCCCGGATGGAGTTGAAGCGTCTCTTGATGTGTTTGGTTCTTTTGTGAAATCTGGATTCCTTTGCCAAGGCAATTGCACCAGTATTGTCACAAAAGATTTTCATTGGACCCGATGCACTAGGTATGACACCTAGATCGGATATGAACTCCTTCATCCAGACTCCTTCGTTTTCTGCTTCCGAAGCAGCTATGTACTCCGCTTCACATGTAGATCCCGCTACGACGCTTTGTTTAGAACTGCACCAACTGACAGCTCCACCGTTTAAAGTAAACACGTATCCGGTTTGCGATTTAGAATCGTCCGGATCAGTGTCAAAGCTTGCATCAACGTAACCTCTTACGGTGAGCTCTTTGTCACCTCCATATACGAGAAACATATCCTTAGTCCTTTTCAGGTATTTCAGGATGTTCTTGACCGCTGTCTAGTGATCCACTCCTGGATTACTTTGGTACCTCCCTGCTAAACTTATAGCAAGGCACACATCAGGTCTGGTACACAGCATTGCGTACATGATAGAGCCTATGGCTGAAGCATAGGGAACATCTTTCATTTTCTCTCTATCTTCTGCAGTGGTCGGGCATTGAGTCTGACTCAACTTCACACCTTGCAATACAGGCAAGAACCCTTTCTTTGCTTGATCCATTTTGAACTTCTTCAAAATCTTGTCAAGGTATGTGCTTTGTGAAAGTCCAATTAAGCGTTTTGATCTATCTCTATAGATCTTTATGCCTAATATGTAAGCAGCTTCCCCGAGGTCTTTCATCGAAAAACTTTTATTCAAGTATCCCTTTATGCTATCCAGAAATTCTATATCATTTCCAATGAGTAATATGTCATCCACATATAATATCAGAAATGCTACAGAGCTCCCACTCACTTTCTTGTAAATACAGGCTTCTCCAAAAGTCTGTATAAACCCAAATGCTTTGATCACACTATCAAAGCGTTTATTCCAACTCCGAGATGCTTGCACCAGTCCATAAATGGATCGCTGGAGTTTGCACACTTTGTTAGCTCCTTTTGGATCGACAAAACCTTCGGGTTGCATCATGTACAACTCTTCTTCCAGAAATCCATTCAGGAATGCGGTTTTTACATCCATTTGCCAAATTTCATAATCATAAAATGCGGCAATTGCTAACATGATTCTGACGGACTTAAGCATCGCTACGGGTGAGAAAGTCTCATCGTAGTCAACTCCTTGAACTTGTCGAAAACCTTTTGCGACAAGTCGAGCTTTGTAGATAGTAACATTACCATCAGCGTCAGTCTTTTTCTTAAAGATCCATTTATTCTCAATTGCTTGCCGATCATCGGGCAAGTCAACCAAAGTCCATACTTTGTTCTCATACATGGATCCCATCTCAGATTTCATGGCTTCAAGCCACTTTGCGGAATCTGGGCTCACCATCGCTTCTTCATAGTTCGTAGGTTCATCATGATCTAGTAGCATGACTTCCAGAACAGGATTACCGTACCACTCTGGTGCGGATCTTACTCTGGTTGATCTACGAGGTACAGTAGTATCTTGATCTAAAGTTTCATGATCATCATCATTAACTTCCTCTCTTATTGGTGTAGTTCTCACAGAAACAGTTTTCTGTGATGTACTATTTCCCAATAACGGAGTAGGTATAGTTACCTCGTCAAGTTCTACTTTCCTCCCACTCACTTCTTTCGAGAGAAACTCCTTCTCAAGAAAGTTTCCGAATTTAGCAACAAAAGTCTTGCCTTCGGATCTGTGATAGAAGGTGTATCCAATAGTTTCCTTTGGATATCCTATGAAGACACACTTCTCCGATTTGGGTTCGAGCTTATCAGGTTGAAGCTTTTTCACATAAGCACCGCAGCCCCAAACTTTAAGAAACGACAACTTTGGTTTCTTGCCAAACCATAGTTCATAAGGCGTCGTCTCAACGGATTTAGATGGTGCCCTATTTAACGTGAATGCGGCCGTCTCTAAAGCATAACCCCAAAATGATAGCGGTAAATCAGTAAGAGACATCATAGATCGCACCATATCTAGTAAAGTACGATTACGACGTTCGGACACACCATTACGTTGTGGTGTTCCGGGTGGTGTGAGTTGCGAAACTATTCCACAATTTTTCAAATGTACACCAAACTCGTAACTCAAATATTCTCCTCCACGATCAGATCGTAGAAACTTTATTTTCTTGTTACGATGATTTTCAACTTCACTCTGAAATTCCTTGAACTTTTCAAATGTTTCAGACTTATGTTTCATTAAGTAGATATACCCATATCTGCTTAAATCATCTGTGAAGGTGAGAAAATAACGATATCCGCCACGAGCCTCAATATTCATCGGACCACATACATCGGTATGTATGATTTCCAATAAATCTGTTGCTCTCTCCATAGTACCGGAGAACGGTGTTTTAGTCATCTTGCCCATGAGGCACGGTTCGCAAGTACCAAGTGATTCATAATCAAGTGGTTCCAAAAGCCCATCAGCATGGAGTTTCTTCATGCGCTTTACACCGATATGACCTAAACGGCAGTGCCACAAATAAGTTGCACTATCATTATCAACTCTGCATCTTTTGGCTTCAACATTATGAATATGTGTATTACTACTATCGAGATTCAATAAGAATAGACCACTTTTCAAGGGTGCATGACCATAAAAGATATTACTCATATAAATAGAACAACCATTATTCTCTGATTTAAATGAATAACCGTCTCGCATCAAACAAGATCCAGATATAATGTTCATGCTCAACGCTGGCACCAAATAACAATTATTTAGGTCTAATATTAGTCCCGAAGGTAGATGTAGAGGTAGCGTGCCGACCGCGATCACATCGACTTTGGAACCGTTTCCCACGCGCATCGTCACCTCGTCCTTTGCTAGTGTCCGCTTATTCTGTAGTCCCTGTTTCGAGTTGCAAATATTAGCAACAGAACCAGTATCAAATACCCAGGTGCTACTGCGAGCATTAGTAAGGTACACATCAATAACATGTATATCACATATACCTTTGTTCACCTTGCCATCCTTCTTATCCGCCAAATACTTGGGGCAGTTCCGCTTCCAGTGACCAGTCTGCTTGCAGTAGAAGCACTCAGTTTCAGGCTTAGGTCCAGACTTGGGTTTCTTCTCTTGAGCAGCAACTTGCTTGCCGTTCTTCTTGAAGTTCCCCTTCTTCTTCCCTTTGCCCTTTTTCTTGAAACTAGTGGTCTTGTTAACCATCAACACTTGATGCTCCTTTTTGATTTCTACCTCCGCAGCTTTCAGCATTGCGAAGAGCTCGGGAATAGTTTTGTTCATCCCTTGCATATTATAGTTCATCACGAAGCTCTTGTAGCTTGGTGGCAGTGATTGGAGAATTGTGTCAATGACGCAATCATCCGGAAGTGTAACTCCCAATTGAATCAAGTGATTATTATACCCAGACATTTTGAGTATATGCTCACTGACAGAACTGTTCTCCTCCATCTTGCAGCTATAGAACTTATTGGAGACTTCATATCTCTCAATCCGGGCATTTGCTTGAAATATTAACTTCAACTCCTAGAACATCTCATATGCTCCATGACGTTCAAGACGTCGTTGAAGTCCCGGTTCTAAGCCGTAAAGCATGGCACACTGAACTATTGGGTAGTCATCAGCTTTGCTCTGCCAGACGTTCATAACTTCTGGCGTTGCTCTTGCAGCAGGCCTGGCACTTAGCGGTGCTTCCAGGACGTAATTCTTCTGTGCAGCAATGAGGATAATCCTCAGGTTACGGACCCAGTCCGTGTAATTGCTACCATCATCTTTCAACTTTGCTTTCTCAAGGAACGCATTAAAATTCAACGGAACAAGAGCACGAGCCATCTATCTACAATCAACATAAACAAGCAAGATACTATCAGGTACTAAGTTCATGATAATTTTTAAGTTCAGTTAATTTACTTAAGAACTCCCACTTAGATAGACATCCCTCTAATCCTCTAAGTGATTACGTGATCCAAATCAACTAAACCATAACCGACCATCACGTGAGATGGAGTAGTTTTCAATGGTGAACATCAATATGTTGATCATATCTACTATATGATTCACGCTCGACCTTTCGGTCTCCGTGTTCCGAGGCCATATCTGTATATGCTTGGCTCGTCAAGTATAACCTGAGTATTCCGCGTGTGCAACTGTTTTGCACCCGTTGTATTTGAACGTAGAGCCTATCACACCCGATCATCACGTGGTGTCTCAGCACAAAGAACTTTTGCAACGGTGCATACTCAGGGAGAACACTTCTTGATAATTTAGTGAGAGATCATCTTATAATGCTACCGTCAATCAAAGCAAGATAAGATGCATAAAAGGATAAACATCACATGCAATCAATATAAGTGATATGATATGGCCATCATCATCTTGTGCTTTGTGATCTCCATCTCCGAAGCATCGTCATGATCACCATCGTCACCGGCGCGACACCTTGATCTCCATCGTAGCATCGTTGTCGTCTCGCCAATCTTATGCTTCCACGACTATCACTACCGCTTAGTAATAAAGTAAAGCATTACATCGCGATTGCATTGCATACAATAAAGCGACAACCATATGGCTCCTGCCAGTTGCCGATAACTCGGTTACAAAACATGATCATCTCATACAATAAAATCAGCATCATGCCTTGACCATATCACATCACAACATGCCCTGCAAAAACAAGTTAGACGTCCTCTACTTTGTTGTTGCAAGTTTTACGTGGCTGCTACGGGCTTAAGTAAGAACTCATCTCACCTACGCATCAAAACCACAACGATAGTTCGTCAAATAGACTCCGTTTTAACCTTCTCAAGGACCGGGCGTAGTCACACTTGGTTCAACTAAAGTTGGAGAGACAGTCTTCCGCAAGCCATCTATGTGCAAAGCACGTCGAGGGAACCGGTCTCGCGTAAGAGTACGCGTAAGGTTGGTCCGGATCGTCTCAACCAACAATACCGCCGAACCAAAGTATGACATGCTGGTAGGCAGTATGACTTGTATCGCCCACAACTCACTTGTGTTCTACTCGTGCATATAACATCAAACCATAAAAACCTAGGCTCTGATACCACTGTTGGGGAACGCAGTAATTTCAAAAATTTTCCTACGCACACGCAAGATCATGGTGATGCACAACAACGAGAGGGGAGAGTGTTGTCCACGTACCAACGCAGACCGACTGCGGAAGCGATCACACAACGTAGAGGAAGTAGTCGTACGTCTTCTTCCCGATCCGACCGATCCAAGCACCGTTACTCCGGCACCTCCGAGTTCTTAGCACACGTTCAGCTCGATGACGTTCCTCGGGCTCCGATCCAGCAAAGCGTCGAGGAAGAGTTCCGTCAGCACGACAGCGTGGTGACGATCTTGATGTACTACCGACGCAGGGCTTCGCCTAAGCACTGTAACGGTATGATCGAGGTGGAATTTGGTGGCAGGGGGCACCGCACACGGCTAAGGAACGATCTCAAGGATCGACTTGTGTGTCTTGGGGTGCCCCCTGCCCCCGTATATAAAGGCCAGGGGCAGGGGGTTCGGCCGGCTAGGAGGGAGGCGCAGGGAGGAGTCCTACTCCCACCGGGAGTAGGACTCCTCCCCTCCAATCCTATTCCAACTAGGATTCTTGGGGAGGAAGGAGAAAGAGGGGGCCGGCCCACCTCTCCTAGTCCTATTAGGACTTGGGAAAGGGGGGGCGCCGGCTAGGCTTGTGGGCTGCCTCTTCTCTCTTTTCCACTAAGGCCCAATAGGCCCATTTACCTCCCGGGGGTTTCCGGTAACCCTCCCGGTAATCCGGAAAAATCCCGATTTCACCCGGAACGCTTCCGGTGCCCAAACATAGGCTTCCAATATATCAATCTTTACGTCTCGACCATTTTGAGACTCCTCGTCATGTCCGTGATCTCATCCGGGACTCCGAACAACCTTCGGTACATCAAAATGCATAAACTCATAATAACTGTCATCGTAACGTTAAGCGTGCGGACCCTACGGTTCGAGAATAATGTAGACATGACCGAGACACGTCTCCGGTCAATAACCAATAGCGGGACCTGGATGCCCATATTGGCTCCTACATATTCTACGAAGATCTTTATCGGTCAGACCGCATAACAACATACGTTGTTCCCTTTGTCATCGGTATGTTACTTGCCCGAGATTCGATCGTCGGTATCCAATACCTAGTTCAATCTCATTACTGGCAAGTCTCTTTACTCGTTCCGTAATACATCATCTCATAACTAACATCTTAGTTATTATGCTTGCAAGGCTTATGTGATGTGTATTACCGAGAGGGCCCAGAGATACCTCTCCGACAATCGGAGTGACAAACCCTAATCTCGAAATACGCCAACCCAACATCTACCATTGGAGACACCTGTAGTACTCCTTTATAATCACCCAGTTACGTTGTGACGTTTGGTAGTACCCAAAGTGTTCCTCCGGTAAACGGGAGTTGCATAATCTCATAGTTATAGGAACATGTATAAGTCATGAAGAAAGCAATAGCAACATACTAAACGATCGGGTGCTAAGCTAATGAAATGGGTCATGTCAATCAGATCATTCAACTAATGATGTGACCTCGTTAATCAAATAACAACTCTTTGTTCATGGTTAGGAAACATAACCATCTTTGATTAACGAGCTAGTCTAGTAGAGGCATACTAGTGACACTCTGTTGGTCTATGTATTCACACATGTATTATGTTTCCGGTTAATACAATTCTAGCATGAATAATAAACATTTATCATGATATAAGGAAATAAATAATAACTTTATTATTGCCTCTAGGGCATATTTCCTTCACCCTTCCCTCCTAATATTTGGGGAGAGGACCAGGGCCTCTATAAATAGGACTAGCCACCACCGTAGGTAGGGATCGGATCGAATATCATCTCATCTTGGACTGGATCCATTCCACCCTCATACGCACAAGCTCACCAAGCACAAGAGCACCTCTCCTCAGGAGGCTGTTCTTCCCTTGTACTTGTTTATCCTCAGCCAAGAAGCAATCCACCACACCACATTGGAGTAGGGTATTACACCACATCGGTGGCCCGAACCAGTATAAATATTGTGTCCCTTTGTTCTGCGAGCTGGACGTGCTGAGCCTTGAGATTGCGGTGAGGGCGCGAGCTAGAGGGGGGAGAGATCTTCGTGCGCACCCCAGTGTTCGAACCTCAAGGGTTTTGCCGGAACACGAAATCTGACACCCTCCGCCACACTCTCACATTCATCTATCTCCCAAACCCTAAAACCTATCTCGGGCCCACCGAAATACATACATCCAGACCCACCGAGATACACTTGACATAGCCACTGGCTAAACCCTAGCAACTCGGTCCCACCGAGATGACCCTTCGGTCTTATCGAAGAGCACTTGCCAACGTTCTGTAACCTATCGATTTCATCTCGGAAATTCCAAGTGGTTTCGATCAGTGTCACCGCATTGTGGAAAGTGATTAGGTCATCACCATTCAGTCTCACCGAGCTGTTCCATATGGTCTCACCGAAAAGCATAAAGTCCAAATCTTTTGTACTAGTCAGTCTCATCGAGTGTCTTCATCCTGTCCCACAGAGTAGTGCATAAAGATGTGTAACGGTTATATTTTTTGTGTTGCCTAGCTTGCGCTCGCCTGAATATTTGCTCCTTGTGAAATACCCATAATTTTTAATGTGATTACCTTTTGTCGTTACGAATTAGAACTCAATGTATGACCTTTTATGTGTTCACCCTTCAGATTGTTGAACATGCATGCATTCATTGTTTTGATTCACCGTGCTTGCATAAGTACTTCCGTCCTTGTTATATAATTAAGTGAAATTATGATATAGTCATATTTATTTTGAATGTTAGGGCCTTGTTTAGCAGTTTTTTCTAAGGGCCCTAAATTCCTAAAGACTAGTCTCGTTCAAATCCATTTTGATCTTAAGAACAGGTTGTGCCATCAATACATATATGCTAATTGGACCATAGCTGGCCAAACGTGCCGGCCCGGCCCGGTCCGCCTAGGCACAATTATTATACGGGTCGTGCCATGCCGGCCTGCATGCTGCAGCCTGCAGCCCAGGCATGGCCCGACTGCTAATCGGGCCGGCCCACCGGCACGCTGGGCACGCTAATCTGACTGCTATTTGGCGCACTGCGTGTTTTAGCCTATTTTTACAAGTTGGGCCATATATATATATATATATATATATATATATATATATATATATATATATATATATATATATATATATATATATATATATAAAGATAACCAGGTCGTGTCGTGCTGGCCCGCGTGCTCAGCCTAGCAGCCCAAGCACGACCCAGTGTGTGCCGCTTGCCGGGCCCGACCCGTTTAGCCTGTGTCGTGTCTGGCCCACGGCGGGCCGTGCCGGTGTGCTCGTGGGCCGGTCTAGTTGGCCTAGCCCATTTGACCAGCTATAATTGGTACCAATTTAATGCTTTAGTTATCCTGAAGGTTTGGGAGAAATTTTTTAATTTCCTATATCAACTATGGAGAGAAATAAATGCCTAAATCAAATCTTCACATAAAAGGATTAAAAATGCATGTATAATTATAAATGAGCTATTATTTATCGACGCCTAAATTTAAACATCAATACTAGCTAAGTTTAGCTCTTCAACAAACATAGGACATAAATAAACATAACCATTAGCATAAGCGTTGATGCCAAAAATTAATCTCCCATAAAAATAACCATGTTAATATCCACGTAATTTAACTATATATATGAAATCATGAATGTGCTCATACGTTCATCTATTCGAGATTGGAAGAATATCTGAAAATACATCATCGACACATGACGAACATGGGTAAAGGACCAGTGGGAACCAACAAGACATTGATATGCTTCTGGTTGGTGATGCTGCTTCTCCTTTCATCTAGTAGGAACAAAATTAACCTACACATCTCCAGTTCATACTAATCCAAGTTAACGTACTTACTTGATTCTTATTGTTTGCTAATGGATGCAGAAAAGATGTGATCTGATGGTTGTGAAGGTCATTGAGAGAGTCCTGGATTAGGGGGTGTCCGGATAGCCGGACTATACCTTCGGCTGAACTCCTGGACTATGAAGATACAAGATTGAAGACTTCGTCCTGTGTCTGGAAGGGACTTTCCTTGGCGTGGAAGGCAAGCTTGGCGATACTGATATGTAGATCTCCTACCATTGTAACCGACTCTGTGTAACCCTAGCCCTCTCCGGTGCCTATATAAACCGGAGGGTTTTAGTCCGTAGGACGAACAACAATCATACCATAGGCTAGCTTCTAGGGTTTAGCCTCCTTGATCTCGTGGTAGATCTACTCTTGTACTACCCATATCATCAATATTAATCAAGCAGGACGTAGGGTTTTACCTCCATCAAGAGGGCCCGAACCTGGGTAAAACATTGTGTCCCCTGCCTCTTGTTACCATCCGCCTAGACGCACAGTTCGGGACCCCCTACCCGAGATCCGCCGGTTTTGACACCGACATTGGTGCTTTCATTGAGAGTTCCTCTGTGCCGTTGCCTTCAGGAAGGATGCCTCATCCCGTCTTTAAAGACGGCACCGTTGCTAAGGGAGCTTTGGCTGTCGGCCAGACTCTCAGGCTAAGTAGTTTCCTTATGACCGCCCGTTCGGCTGCTGCGCCGACGATGACCTCTCGGGTCATCGAAAGCAATCTTCATGTCAGCTCAGAATTCGCCGAGCAGCTAGATCCAATGGAGCTCTCTTCCCTAAACGAGCTCTTGGATGGCTTCGCCGCCCTGGGAGTCACTACGGAGTACGACCAGATTGGGCTAAACCCGATCTGAGAGAGATT
The DNA here is from genome assembly GCA_034509565.1 of Triticum monococcum. Classification (NCBI taxonomy): domain Eukaryota; kingdom Viridiplantae; phylum Streptophyta; class Magnoliopsida; order Poales; family Poaceae; genus Triticum; species Triticum monococcum. The sequence continues at coordinate 741,585,123 of CM067843.1, read as the reverse complement.
AACTTTCCCCAGGTCACCCATCACGTTGCCGTGGTAGAGGGACAGTGCGGCAACCCTTCATCTATCTTAAGGACTAGCTATGTCTGGATTCCCGATCCCTCCAAGCCGGATACCCGCGAAGGGGAGGACATCACTCATGACCTAAACTTAAAGTCGGGCGACGGGCTAGATTCATTGCACAGCATCCAAGAATCCAAACTTCTGAGTTCGGAAACTCCTTTGCCCCTGGGTCTCAGATTGGGTGAGGTTTTGGATTTGATTCCACCCACCCACCCGTACATAAGCGATCTATCTCAAATTAGTCAAGAGCCCGAAGAAACAGTACATCATTACTGGGCCAGATTCCTCATGGTTATGAACAGGATAAAGGACTACCGCGAGGAAGACACAAATTAATTCTTCTGCAATAATTGCACGGACAAGGGAATACTCAACGCCATAAGTCGTCATGATATTACACGCTTCGCTGACTTGGCGTCCATAGTTCGAAAGTACTGTACGATGGAAAGCGCCTGGAAAACCGAAATAAAATTTTGGGACAATCCGGCCCTGAATACAAACCCAGTCCGAAATAAAAGGGTGCATCATCGCCAAACACCCGGGTTCAACACCAAAAAGCAAAACCCCTCTACAGGGCACGGAACCGTGCTGGAAGGATGGCTTAATGGACCCTGTAAAATTCACAGTGCAGAGGGCGCCACGCCAACTCATAGCCTTAGAGCATGTTGGATACTCCGGCAGGTGGCAAAAATTGGCGACGATCTTCTAATTCCAGAAGCCACAGAAAGCCACCCCAGATACACCAGTACGGTATCAACAGTCTTCGAGACTTTCGCATCAAATAATATGCGAAAGAGAACACTCCGTAGCCTTGCCGAAGTCTACCAAGTAGCAACAATAAACCCATGGAGTGACACGGCTATTACTTTTAACGCTAGTGATGAACCTAAATTCCGAACAGCCCGAGCACCAGCCGCAATGGTCCTTAGTCCAATGTGGACGGCTTTCATCTTACCAAGGTACTCATGGATGGCGGCAGCGGATTGAACCTCATTTATGTGGAAACCCTTCAAAAAATTGAAATAGATTGGAACCGCATTGAGCGAAGCAGCACAACCTTTAGAGGAATAATCCCCAGTTGGGAAGCGCGTTGTATAGGAAAAATCACGCTAGATGTGGTGTTCGGCACGCCGGATAATTACAGGCCCGAAGAGGTCACGTTCCAAGTGGCCCCGTTCAGTAGCGGATATCATGCTCTGCTAGGGCGGGGAGCATTTACAATCTTCCAAGAAATACCCCGTTACGGGTACATGAAGCTCAAGATGCCTGGGCCTAACGCAATCATCACCCTCGCTAGTGATCCGGACATAGCACTCCGCGCCGAAAACAAGTCAGCCGCACTAGCCCTCGAGGCGCTATACGAAGCCCTAGCGGCTGAGGAACTGACTGCGCTGCGCTCCACAGTGAATAGGGATGATGTATACTCGACAAAAGATCCAAGTCCACCTCCTTTAAACGGGGGGACGAAATAGTCAAATTCCAAGTCCATCCAACGGACCCCAATAAAACAGCTTCCATCGGAGCACAGTTAAACCCTGATGTAGACGCCGCACTGCGAGAGTTCCTACGAGAGAACTGGGACATTTTCGCCTAGCACCCTTCAGACATGCCAGGAATCCCACGCAAGCTAGCCGAACACAGCTTAAATATCCTAAAAAGATTCAAGCCAGTCAAACAGGATCTTCGGCATTTTTCCGAACCTAAGAGACAGGCCATGGGAGAGGAACTAGCAAAGCTACTGGAGGCCGGATTCATCAAAGATATAAAACACCTGGACTGGGTAGCAAACCTGGTGATGGTACCAAAGAAGGACAAATCCTGCCGCCTGTGCATTGATTTTAAAGACCTTAACAAGGCTTGGCCAAATGATCCCTTCCCTCTCCCCTGCATCGATCAAATTATCGACGCTACCGCAGGACATGATTCATTGTGTTTCCTCGACGCATACTCTGGCTACCATCAAATAAAGATGGCAGAGTCAGACCAAGCCACAACGGATTCATCACACCATACGGCCCATTCTGCTTCAACACAATGCCCTTCGGGCTCAAAAATGCCGGCGCAACATATCAGCGCATGATTCAGACATGTCTGGCAAACCAGATCGGCAAAACAGTGGAGGCATACGTAGATGATGTGGTCGTTAAAACAAGACATGTCGAATCTCTAGTAGACGACTTGAGGCTAACATTCGGTAACCTCCGAACATACGACATCAAGCTTAACCCGGAAAAATGCGTTTTTGGCGTTCCGACCGGAAAGCTCTTGGGCTTCATTGTATCCGGTAGAGGAATTGAAGCAAATCCAGCCAAGATCCGAGCTCTGTCACAATTGGATATCCCGAAGGACCTCAAACAAATACAAAAATTAACCGGATGCGTGGCAGCTCTAAGCCGCTTTATCTCCCGCTTGGGAGAAAAGGCCCTACCCCTTTACCGCCTCCTTCGGCGCACCGAACACTTCGAGTGGACGGATGCAGCCACGGCCGGACTCGACAAAATAAAAGCCATCTTGGAAACAAACCCAGTCCTGGCCGCGCCAAACATTGGTGAACCAATGCTATTATACATTGCAGCAACCCATCAGGTCGTAAGCGCAGTGCTCGTCGTCGAACGAGAAACGGACAGACACAAATTCCCCCTTCAAAAGCCGGTCTACTATGTGTCCACTATCCTTACTCCATGCAAGACACGGTACCCGTATTATCAAAAGATTGCGTATGTGGTATTTATGGCATCCCGGAAGCTGCGACACTACTTTCAAGAGTGTTCAATAACAGTAGCCTCGGAAGTGCCACTTAACAATATTATAAACAACCGCGACGCGACGGGTGGATTGCAAAATGGGCATTGAGCTCATCCCGTTCGACATAACTTACAAGCCATGGCGAGCTATCAAGTTGCAAGTTTTGGCCGACTTCGTCGCAGAATGGACGGAGGCCGAACTCCCTAAAGAGTATGGCACATATTCAAACTTGGCCATGCACTTCGACAGCTCCAAAATGTTGGCCGGTCTAGGGGCTGGCGTCATTTTGAAATCCCCCACAGGAGACACAGTTCAATACGTACTCCAGATAATGTACACAGACACCAACAATGCAGCCGAATATGAGGCCCTTTTACATGGTCTCCGGATGGCAGTATCCATGGGCATTCAACGCCTAGAGGTGGGGGACTCGAACATCGCAATATCCCAAATAAATGGAGACTTTGATGCCAAGGATCCAAAAATGGCAGCTTATCGCAACACCGTCCTAAAAAAGTCAGCTCGGTTCGAAGGCCTCGAATTTCACCATATAGCCCGGGAAAATAATCAGGCGGCAGATGTCCTGGCATGCATCGGCGCAAAACGCGATGTAGTCCCCCCCAACATCTTCTTGGAAAGGCTGTTCAAGCCATCCGTAATATGGGAAGGGGAACCTGGCAATAACAGCCCGGACCCAACCGCACTGCCTGACACCGAACACTCTGACATAATTGGAGGCTCTGCCAATGAAATAACACCTTCAGCCCATGTAATAATGGCCGTCATCGCCCCGTGGACAGAACCATTCCTCGCCTACCTTACTAGGCAGGAACTCCTTGAGGACCAAAATGAGGCACGCTGCATAGTGTGGCGATCTAAAGCCTATAAAGTCCATGAGGGAGAGCTTTATAAGAAAAGCGCTACCGGAGTCCTTCAAAGGTGCATCTCCGAAGAGGAAGGGTGGAACCTCCTGGCTGAAATTCATGCCAGACTCGGTGGTCATCACGCTGCAGCTCGGTCCCTTGTAAGCAAGGCCTTCCGTACAGGCTTTTATTGGCCGATAGCCCGGGCAGACGCCCAGGACTTAGTCCAACGATGCGTCGGTTGCCAGCTTTTTGCAAACCAAAGCCATATGCCACCCACCGCCCTCCAAACTATCCCCATCACTTGGCCCTTCGCGGTCTGGGGGCTTGACATGGTTGGACCCCTTAAAGGCGGAACCCGCAAGAAAAAATACTTACTGGTCATGGTGGATAAGTTCGCCAAATGTATAGAAGTCAAGCCTGTTAAGACGGCCGAATCCGGACCGGTGATAGACTTTATATCCGGGGTTGTACACCGTTACGGCGTCCCCCACACCATCATCACTAATAACGGCATGAACTTTACGGTCGACGAGGCAAAACTCTGGTGCAAAAACAGGGGCATCAAGCTCGATTATGCTTCCATCTATCACCCACAAACTAACAGCCAGGTCGAACGTGCAAATGGTCTTATCATGAGCGGCATCAAACCCAGATTAGTTTGGTCGCTTAAGGAATCTAATACGCACTGGGTAGAGGAGCTCGACTCCGTACTCTGGGGGCTGCGGACCACGCCGAATCGACCACCGGATACACACCATTCTTCATGGTGTACGACGCAGAGGAAGTTTTGCCCTGCGACATAATTCATGACTCGCCTCGAGTGCGCATGTACGAAGAAAGAGAGGCTGAGCTCGATCGGCAGGACAGTTTGGACGCCTTGGAGGACGAGTGTGATGTGGCAAAAGCCCGTTCCGCATTCTATCAATAGCAGGCTCGAAGAAACCAAAGCAGAGAAGTACGGTCCAAAAATTACAACGTTGGCCAATTAGTTCTACGCCCGCTGGACAAGAAAAAGGACAAACTCAAGCCCAAGTGGGAAGGTCCCTTCATAATTGACCAAGTCCTGACTGGTGGAGCGTACCGCCTGCGAGATGCATCGGATAACAGACTCGAGCCGAACCCATGGAACACGGCCCATCTCCGAAGATTCTACACCTAGCGCCGGACTCTGTGTTCGTCTCCTTCCTCTGTCCATTTTTTATATACTTTCTGTCTTACATTTCTCTCCTTCTCCTCTCTCTCTCTTATAGCCTTTAAAGGCTCATACAGTGATGCGCTATCCGCGCTCATTAAACCTGGGGGCTTCCTTAAGCAGAAGCTTATTTATACGGGCTTCATGCCCAACACATGTGTCACACTTCCGCATGTACCTTTTATTCACCATTATATGCATCAATATGACTTAAGTTTTGGCCAAGCTGGGTTGCCTGGCTCCTGTGCTTACCCCTACGTTCCCGATTGTTCGGCTAGGTGGTAAAGGGAGCACCTCTGCGATTGTTACTGCCGGGTCAGCCGGATGTTACCTCAGACTGGGTGAAGCCGAAAGCTAGCGTCCTTAAGGGAATATTCGGTCGGTGAACTAAAGATGATCTTTTTTTCACTCATTTATCTATACGCCCCCAGATGTTTTTCCTGCGTCCCTTTTTGCAGAATGGACATGCACTTTAGGGCATGCCTCCCAGGGAAAGGAACCCCTAACGAAACTATTCTCCCTGGAAGATGTTTCTTACTAACCATGTAATATAACATAACTAGTTGGGCACTTGTCTGTTCAAGCACTAATGACCCCTACGCCTGGTCTCCATGCATACCCCGGTTCTTATATAACGACGAGGGTATTCGGACACACTCCGGACCATCAGGTCCCGAGGTTGAAGCGAAAAGGTCGGCCATGACAAACGATCTATAATCCGGCTAGAAGGCATTACACATGTCAATTATAATTACATAGTCAATCTGACTGATTGTATTCCTCTTCAATACCATCTAACAGGCTGTCTAGTTTACAGTCCTGTTGGGAATACTTTGCGGCCAATTCTACTTGGCCGTATACTAATCTCACAGGGATCTCCTTCCCATCGGGCCCCACGGGTACGACCTCGGCCATGTGGTTTGGGTCAGCCTTCGTGTACCGCGTCTTCACCATGGCCCAGGCCTCCCTGGCGCCTTGACGGCAGGCCGACATCTTCCACAATTGGAAGCGCCGCCGCGCTGCCTTCAGCTTCTCTACAAGCTCTCCAAGGCCTTCGGGCATGGAGACGGATGGCCACAAGGCCTGGGCGACGCTTTGCATCACCTGCCGAACTCGCTCGTGCAGTTGTGAGAGCTCGGGAAGAAGGTCACCCGTAGAACCGGGCATTTCCTCTACAGGACGACCAGTTAGCATACCTACAGACATTACTCTATTAGTCGACTTCCTCGCCGAACTCTTTTTTCAAAGTTTGTTTAAGCACTTACTATATATGCCGCGTCGAAGCTGCTGATTCTCCTTGACGGAGTCCAACAGCTGGGCATGAACATCCTTCAGTTCAACGCCCAGCTTGGTGTTGGCATCTTGGAGATCGTTCTTCTCCCGCATCACCTTTGTCAGCACGCTCTTACCAGCCTCCAGCTGGCGTCGGAGTTGTTGCTCTTCCGGATTTAATCCGGCGCCATCTGCAATTTCATTTGTCAGATTTGCACCCACGCCGCACTTCGCAAAATACTTATCTTTCGAAGTGTATATTACCAGAGGGGGTCTCCTTGGGCTCCCCTGCCGCGGCTAGTGCAGCCTCAAGTTGGGCTTTGCACTCTTCCAGCTCCTGGGACAGTAGGGTATTCTTTTCTGTAAGAATCTGCATAACAAATGATCCTTAAATTAGTTATTCTAACTGTTTCAAGTCTCGGGGGCTACTGGTATATATATAATTACAAAAAAATTCTTACCCGTATGTCTTTTACATATTGCTCCGTGGCTCTGGCTAGACCATTTTGAGCGGCACGGAGGTACGTATCTCCCGAATTGAAGGCATCCAATGCCTCTTGGGAGAAACAAGCGTCGCGAAGAACTGTCCGGCGACGCCTGTGGTTCATGGCACTCTCCACCTCAGAATTGGTGGCAGACAGCCTGTCCGCATCCTTTGTTGGAGGAGCGTCCGGTGAGCGCCTCGTGTTCGCCTCCGCTTCTGGACCAGGCTTTGGAGCCTGGCTGGTGGAGGCGCAATTGGCAACCTCTCCGGATATAGTCCGGCGAGGTCTCTTCGTCCTGAAGAGAGCACGAGTGTTAGTATGCCTTGAAGGAATAACACATGGGAATAAGATGGCGCGCTATACCTTTGCGCCGGCGTCTCAGTCCGGACCGCACTTCTTTTCAGCCCGCAGGGCCTTGCCTCCCCTTGTTGGCTAGTCGCCGCAGGCTCGGCCTCCCGTCTCAAGGACCTCCCCTGCAAAACACGGTTGTCATACGGTAATCGAAAACACGCGAGGATAGATCCCTTTTCAAAGTGCTGGGACTTCGGTCTCAATTACCTGTGAGGCTGGGAGTAGCCTTGGGTAATCGGCCGTAATGGCCACCAAGACGTTGTCCTTGCTCAATTGATGAAACACCCCATCAATCAGCTCTACAGTTAAGTCCGGATCCTCTTGAGAGGCCGGGTCGAGGAACCGTCCCGGATCCTCGGGTTGTGGAGGAGGGTTGTTTATTTCTTTAATAGCCTGGCGCAGTTCCTGCGTTGAAGTTGTTAGACTGAATATTTAACAATGGGAATATAAAACGGATGGGCAAGTAAAAGTGTCCACTTACCCAACTTGGGGGATTGTACATAGAAAATCTACCCTGTGGGTTGACGCGGAGAAATTCCTCCTCTTCTCCCTTGTACAAAGTGGACAAGATCTTTATTAGAGCGGCAGCCGAATCTAGCCCCTTACGGCCGTGGCGGGTGGCATCGTCCTCCCCGTTGAAGTCCCACATGGGGTGGCCTCTATACTGAAGCGGCTGCACCCCTCGCATGATGCATGCGGCCATGACCCCGATCATGGTAAGTTCGGAATGAGCTAACAATCTTATCCGGCCCATCAGGTAAAGAACGTCCTTGTCGCTTTCCTTCTCAGGGCTCCGTGGACGCCAGCTGAGGCGCTTCTTCAGGGGACCACAGTCGAACTCAGGGAGGCCGATCCGTACAGGATCCAGCAGTGGGACGTCCTCTATATAAAACCATTCCGAAGGCCAGTCTTTGGACGCCTTCTTTGGGGTTCCAGATAGATATCCGGTCCCGGCGATGCGCCACACTTAGGTTGCGCCCACTTGATATATTGACCCCTTCTTAGAACGGGGCACAAGGCAGAATAGTCTTTTCCAGGAAGCCTCGCAGCCCAAAAATAGCTCGCAAAGGGCTACGAAGCCCGCGATATGCAATATGGAGGCAGGCGTGAGGTTGTGCAGCTGGAGGCCATAGAACTCCAGGAGCCCCCAGAGAAACAGATGGATTGGAAATCCGAGCCCTCTTATTAAGTAAGGGACAAGGCATACCCACTCTCCTTTGGAGGGATTGGGGCGCTCTCCGCTTGCTCTCCGCCATTATAGGTGGCAAGTCCGGCTCGAACCGGGACCATATAGGCCGGGGGAGAAATCCCTTGGTCTGGAGCGTCGCTAGCTCGCTGTGCGGGATGGAGCACCTCTTCCAATCTCCAGGTTGAGGGCTGGAAGGGAGAGAGGAGGAGCTGCGGCGGCCGGCCATGATAGAATGGACCTCTGTCGGATACGCTCTGATGAATACTCGCGGAGGGGAGAAGGTGTGGTTTGGATCTAAATCCTCGTCCCTTAAATAGGCAGCTCATTCACGCGACTAGGGGTGTAAATATAAAAAAACACCCTGACTTTTCGTATTCATTTGACACGTGGAAGACGGCCATTATTGTGCGTAGAAGCCAAGGAGCGCTACAAGAAACCGAACATTATTCAACAGGTACACGGAATTTGGAGAACCCGCCTTGCAATGCCGAAGACAATCTGCGCGCCGGACTCGTCGTCATTGAAGCCTGGTTCGTGGGCTACCGAGGCAGTCCTGGATTAGGGGGTGGCCGGATAGCCGGACTATACCTTCGGCCGGACTCCTGGACTATGAAGATACAAGATTGAAGACTTTGTCCCGTGTCCGGAAGGGACTTTCCTTGGCGTGAAAGGCAAGCTTGGCGATACGGATATGTAGATCTCCTACCATTGTAACCGACTATGTAACCCTAGCCCTCTCCGGTGTCTATATAAACCGGAGGGTTTTAGTCCGTAGGACGAACAACAATCATACCATAGGCTAGCTTCTAGGGTTTAGCCTCCTTGATCTCGTGGTAGATCTACTCTTGTACTACCCATATCATCAATATTAATCAAGCAGGACGTAGGGTTTTACCTCCATCAAGAGGGCCCGAACCTGGGTAAAACATTGTGTCCCCTGCCTCCTGTTACCATCCGCCTAGACGCACAGTTCGGGACCCCCTACCCGAGATCCGCCGGTTTTGACACCGACAGTCATGATAGCCAAACCTGGGATGGCAACATGTGTGTAAAGCACGGCACCTGCAATGTGGTCTGCCAGAGAGAGGGTTATGACAGAGGCCGCTGCTACATGACTGTATGCAGGTGCTACAAGAACTGCACTGCTCTACCAATTTAGGCATGCTCGATCGGTCTGCTAGTCATGCAATAAAATAAAGGTTTATGCTTGATGGTGCAATGTTTACTTGCTCTTTTTTGCCCGCTTTTTCTTGATTATGATTAACACTGCTCATTGTAGCCATCGTCTATTAGTTTTCAATGGTAACATTAGCAAATTACTGAACAATATCAACTGCCCGCGAGATTGGTTGAAAAGTGCGGCTGCGAGATCGGTTCGCCCTCCGCGAGATCGATGGTAGAGAAGAACCTTTTTCCGCGAGATTGAGGGACGTGCGGCTGCGTACACTGCCCTATTTTTTCAGTTGGTGTCTTGGACATCTAAAGCCCAGTAGGCCCAAATAATGGCAGGTCGTCCATTTTGTTACATGAGCAGCGGCTCATAACGTATAGTGATATGTGGTTACTTACGAGCTTTCGCAAATCGATCTAACAGCCAAAAATTCTTAAACTTGTAGATCTGATGGCCAGAAGCCTTGACGGGTTGAGAGGGCAGGAAAAGTGCTCAGTTATAAGTTATCTAAATAAATTAAATGTGCCATGTTGTGCTCTTAGCCTGTTATTACTGTGTGCGGTGCTGTGTTGTTAGCATGCTACTTCGCACACCAAGCACAAGCAGACGGTTCTCGTTTTACACATCCAGGAGCATACCATGAACTGAACATGGCTGCATTTTACACACACACACACACACACATACTTGAGAGGCAAACAACCAGGTACGGTACAGATTAGGATGGGTCAGAGTGGTGAGACATGTGACATGAAGAGAAATGATGTCAAAACCTATGATGGGCCCGAGTACACTTGTCGAAGGGACGGACAATATTAGCAATAGTCGTAAGAGAAACTCCATGGTGACGGATTTTGTAGGTATAATTGACTTTGAATCATTTGACACTCGCGAACTTTTGTGTAAAGTTTAGGTGACTAATACGCCGTTCACGGGCCATAAGGAACGAGCAACTAATTTATTGCTAATGATGCATATAGATGTGTGCGATTCAATGAGTGTAGTTGTGCAATGTGGATTCTGCTACTTCATTACTTATAGTGATAATTTAAGAGGATGTGTGGATATTTATTTAAGGGTTAATTGGATTCATGCCATTGTAATTTTTACAAGTTTGAAAAATGCCATTACAACAGCCGAACTTGGAAATATGCCACTACAACTTTCTCATACCTCTACCTATGCCATTTTCTGTAATATCAGTCTAAATATTACCCTTATACACCTCGTATTTATTCACATAGCATTATACGGCTGGAGGCGGGTGCGGATGCACCTACGCGCTTGCTGCGACCGTGTGCCACGTCTGCTGTGCGCAGGTGTTGGTCGCCACTCGTGTCTCCATGCTGCCAAGCTACTGTGCGGCTTCACCTCCGACCCCGCCGGCCGAGCACGACGAAGCCGCTCCATGCCACAGCTGCCAAATGCTGCATTCTCCATGCCGAGCCCCCTTCGCCGTTCCCTGCTACCGCCTCAATGGCCCCGCCACCGGCTCGATGCCGTTGCCGCACAGCCTCGAGTCCGGAACGAGCTCGACGCATTGCAGCGGGAACAAGTTCATGGCCTCCACAGGTTCAAGGGTCCTAGGAACTCGAGCTCGGCGAATTCAACGGCGAGCCCAGCGCGCCCGGCGTGCTCCAGGATGGCCCTGCTGCAGGGGCTCAAGATGAACACCGCCATGCACAAGGTCGCCCAAGAAGCCAAGCTTGCCATGCTCTGTCCTGTCGCGCGTGCAGCGGCGGGAGCATGCTCGATACCGGGGTAGTATGCGATGACGATGCTCCAAGCCGTTGCGGCCGCGCTACAGCCGCAGCCGCCGCATGTTGCATCTATCATGCCGAGGTCCTCCGTTGTTCCCCACTACTACCTCGACGGCCGTGCCACCTCCCGATGCCCAGTTCCTCGAATCGCTGCATGTTGTGCAGAAGCCGCTGCTCCTCAAAGCTGCATCCACAGGCATGCCGCGGCTGCTGATTCCGCAAACCAGTATTGAATACACATTGAAATACAAGCATTTATTAAACGGATATTCTTTTATGGGCATCTCCAACAGGTTGTATGTTACTCTTGTTGATAAAATATCCATGTCATCAACTAACAAGCTATCATACAACTACTTCAATGAGTTGTATGTAAGCTATCCAATAGATGGTGAGAAAATAAATTCGATTGCTCTCTATTTAATCTTGCAGCTTGTGCAAAGGTTGTTGGTTAATCTACATACAACTTTGCTCTCTCTCCACATTTAATACATGCCACATCATCACTACTTCCTAGGTGGCAAATTTACCAACACCTATCTTACAACTGTTGGAGATGGCCTACGTAAGAAAATGGCATAGGTAAAGGTATGGGAAAGTTGTAGTGGCATATCTCCAACTTGGGTTTTTGTAATGGCATTTTTCCAAGTCATGAAAGTTGCAATGGCATTTTGTACTACCGTTGCCCCCAACGGTACTACCGCTTAGCGGGATGCGGGAGGGGTATGTATCGGGCAGGGGGAGTTCTAACTCCCCCATACCCGTTCACTCTCCCTCCCCCGTCTCTTTCTTTTTCTCAGGCGCCGAAGAAGGCCGATTCCGTGTTGTCTTCAATGATTCCGACCGGTGGAATCGTTCCCCACCACCTCCTCTAGCCATGGACCCTGGTGGTAGTAGCTCCAAGGTCCGTCGCAAGAATGTGAATCCCCCTTCCAAGCATGGTCGCACCTATCATGCCAGAATTGTGTATTTGAAAGATGAAGAAGAGGTTGCCCCCACACCTCCGCCCGCCCATCGTCAATCTTCTAGGAACAAGGGCAAGTCAAATGTCATGTCAACCGCTGCTCGTAAGAAGAAGGAACTGGTCAAGATCGCAGCTGAGTTAAAGCAGAATGAGTATTGGCAATATCGTGAGCAAAACCCCTACCTCATTCCTCGGGATCCTTGTCTAGTTGGCTCACTATTCGGGAACAAGGACAAATCGCTTGTGTACTTTGATCGGATCAAGGGAAGGAAGAATATGTTTGTCAAGACCAAGTTAATCAACATGGAACATATGGAGAAGTACCAGGCATACTTTGGAGAAACTCGTGCCCTCTATGAACAACTCAACATCGTGCCCCTCTCATGACCTTCAACTATGACTTTGATGCAGATCTAGTTGCTCAGTTCTTTGCAACCATCTGGTATGGCGCCAACTCAGAGCGCACTTTGATCTGGATGACCAATGGTAGGTAGTTGAGCACCACTTGGGCTGAGTTTATGGCTCTTCTTGGATATCCTGACGAGGGGCTGAGGAAGCCTCTTGGCCTTCATCCTCACCATGAGGGGGGGGGGGCTACTCACAAGGATGAGCTGAAACCTCACATGATCATCACCAAGATTGAGAAGGGAGTCAAGAAGGAGCTCAAGCCTTTCTTTGACATTATGCATCGCATCTTCCGGCAAACTCTTTTTCCTCGCATTGGCAACTTGGACATGGTGCGTGGCCATCTTGTGGATATACTCCTGTTGTGCCACTCTGAGAAGGGCACGGATGTCGTCCTTGATGTCTCTCACGTCATGTGGCAGGAGCTAGTGAGTGCTACCTATGGAGATCACTGCCCAATTTATGCTCCTTTCATCTTCAAGCTGATTCAGTCTACCTGGAGCTCCACTTTCCCTGGTATACCACTTGAGCACGGACCCTTGACTCCTCATGACGTTCTCAACTTGCGTCAGAAGGAGCTTTGGGCCTCCACTACTCATCCTGAGGCAGCTGTATTTTCTGCTTCTGGAGAGGATCAAGGTGATGATGGTGGTCTTCCTCCCGGCTCAGAGCATTCTTCTGGTCAGTCAAGTTGGGCGGCCAAGCTCAAGCGTAAGGTGAAGAAGCTATTTTGCCTTCAGAACGATGTTCAGCACAAGATGTACTTGGCACATGTGGATGCCAAGAAGGCTCGTCAGGAGAGGAAGGCGATCATGAGGAAGCTTGAGATCCTAGTTCAAGATGGCTCTGAGGACCGTATCACTCCGGAGGACAAATGGATTTCTTCGTACTCTCACTGGACGGACTCGGATGACTCCAATGTTGCTACTTCTGCTCTAACTAAGGATCAGGAGATCGAGGAGGGGTCCGATGGGTCTGAGGAGATGTGCTGATGGGTCTGATTCTGAGGGGAGTCTGACGACTCCATGGGAGGAGACTAGTGCCATCTAGAGTTGCGTTAGGTATCTCTCTTCCTTTTTGGTGTCTTGATGCCAAAGGGGGAGAGGTTTAGGACCGGGGATTTGTCTTTCTGTAGGGTGTTGCTGAGTCACAAGCTTGGTTCTTGTTGTTGCCCTTGTGTTTCTGCTTGTGAACTCTTTTCATTCATTTGCTTTGGTTTGGTGTGAGACTCTCTATCATATGGTGTAAGACATATGCTACCCGGGTTAATCTTGGTATGTCTCTATGTGTGTGAATGTATGATCTTTTGTCTTATTAGTTTCCTTGCTTAAATGTCCCTTATAAAATTGCAAGGATTGCCTAGTCTATAAAATATAGGGGGGGGGGGTGTTGATCCTAGTATATGTGTTGTGCAGTCCAAAGCACATCTTTTGAATGCACACATCGACGGGGAGCATGTCTATCTTTTATAGATTCTTGGGTTTGCGTATGCTCATTATATATCTCTTTGAGAAAATCTCGTATTGTCATCAATCCACCAAAAAGGGGGAGATTGTAAGGGCATATTTCTCCCTAACTGGTGTTGGTGATTGATGACAATGCATTTGCGTACTAATCGTGTGCATTGAGCATTTCAGATATCTCATGGCTAGGCACTAGACGATTCGACGCCCCTCGGAGCCTTTCAAAGACGGTGGTTTTTTCAACGTTTCTTTTCGGTGGATTTGAGTTGTAGGAAAGCCATACTATTAAGAGGGGGTCCGCTTCGGAAAGGAATGGGTGGAATCAACACGTACACAGCCCCATATGCACCCACTGCCTCCTTCCCATCTCCGAAGCCCGTCCTATGTTTTCTGTGGCATTTTCAGCATCTTGCCAGCGGTAGTACCGCTTGTGCCCATGGTAGTACCGCTTACGCGGTAGTACCACTGGTACTTTCGTGGTACTACCGATTAGGGCCTCCCTGCGGGTGCAACTTTTGGTTGCCCATTTGTCTCTCACGGTAGTACTGCGGTAGTACTGCTTAGGCAGTACTACAACGCGTACCACCATCTCCACTACCGCTTGGGGGGTGTTCTCGTGTGCAAGGTTCTGTTCCCGCTTTGCCTCTAGCGGTAGTAGAGTGGCACTAGGATGGTAGTACCACTTGGCACGGTACTGTCGCCCCTGGCACCCTCTACTACTGCTGGCTCTCCAGGCCTAAGACCCAAGCGGTAGTACCGCTCCAGCGGCACAACCGTTGCTACACTCTGTGTAGTCTTAGGGTTGTGCGGTGGAGTACCACCTAAGCGGTAGAACCACTCCTAGGAGAGGTAGTACCGCTTAACTGCGGGCTGGGCAGAAAAACGGTTGGATTTTTGCTCTCCTATATAAAGGGGGGTCTTCTTCCTCCTAGTGTTGACCTCTTCCTTTCCTAGCTCCATTGTTGCTCAAAGCTCCATTTTCGCCCGATCTCTCTCCATAGCCAATCAAACTTGTTGCTTTTCTAGGGATTGGTTGAGAAGGCCCCGATCTACACTTCCACCAATAGAAATTTGATTCCCCCCACTAATCCCTTATGGATCTTGTTACTCTTGGGTGTTTGAGCACCCTAGACGGTTGAGGTCACCGCGGAGCCATATTCCAGTATGGTGAAGCTTCGTGGTGTCGTTGGGATCCTCCAATTAAGTTGGAGGTTGCTCCAACCTTGTTTGTAAAGGTTCAGTCGCCACCTCCAAGGGCACCAATAGTGGAATCACGGCATCTCACATTGTGTGAGGGCGTGAGGAGAATATGGTGGCCCTAGTGGCTTCTTGGGCAGCATTGTACCTCCACACCGCTCCAACGAAGACATACTTCCTCTCAAAGGGAAGGAACTTCGGTAACACATCCTCGTCTCCACTGGTTCCACTCTTGGTTATCTCTAACCTTTACTTGTGCAAGCTTATATTGTGTTGTATCCCTTGCTTGCATGTGTGCTTGTTGTTGTTGCATCATATAAGTTGCTCACTGAGTTGCATATCTAGACAACCTACTTTTATGCAAAGTTTAAATTGGTAAAGAAAGGCTAAAAATTGTTAGTTTCCTAGTCACCCCCCTCTAGTCAACTATATCGATCATTTCAATTGGTATCAGAGCCTCGTCTCTTTATTAAGGACTTTGCCATCCGAGTATGGTTGACACCGTAGACGGTGGGGAGGAGCACCTCGGTATGATTCCGTCCTCATCTACGGCCGATGGGGGTTCCTCGTTCTCTTGTGAGGAGTTAAATGCGGCTTTGGACACATTGAAAACCTCCATGATGACCGAGGTTGAAAGCATGTTCAATAAGTTTTTAGAAGGCCTTAAAGTATCCACCGCACCAATGAAAGTGGGTGATCCCGCTAACAAGGTGACGGATGCTAACTCCGACAAGGGGGACGCTACGACTGACAAAGTTCATTTATCTAGTGGTAGAAGTGGAAATGGCATCTTTGCCCATGTTGAACCTCCACTTCCTTAAGGACCGGTTCCCTCCACTCATTTGAATCATGTTGGTCCTCCTCCCAAGTTTGTGAAAAATAAAGATTTAGCCTCTTGGATCTATCGCTTTAAACGTCATTTGAATCATAGTTCTACTAACCTTTGGAGAATTATTGAGCAAGGTTTCTATCCGCATGACCCAGCAACTTCACTCCTAGAGAAGCCATGGATCATCAATTCAACGAGTCCGCTCATTGCATTCTCCAAGAGGCCACTCCTCCCGAAGATATTGCGCATCTCCGACCTTTCACCATGGCCAAGGAAGCATGGTAACATGTTGTTTCCATTTACAAGGGAAGCGCAAGCATTCAACTCTCCAACTATGAAATGGTTCAAGATGAAGCCGATGACACTACAAAAAAAGACACATCCGTGACATTTTGGGCCGAACGAAAATTTTTCTGTCATACTTATGGCACTTCTATGACGATAATTGTGAAAAACCCGGTATCGTCATAGATGTGGTGGGCTCCTACTTCTATGACAAAAAATCATGACAGAAAATGGGCTTTTCATCCTGGGCGGGCCGGAGACGCAGCTACATGACATTCTTTGTGCCGTCCATGACGGAAAAACAGTGGTAGAAGCGAGGGCGCGGAAAATATCGGGGAGTTCCTGGTACGGTGGGTGGTCGGGGGCCGAGCGATGCGCGTTTCTCTCGTACATACGCACGTGTGTGTGAGGCATTGCGCTCTAATTGAACCCGAGCGAGGCGTTGGGCTCTAACTGAACCCGAGCAATTGCACTGCAGGCTACGCGTTACTGAACCCGAGCGATCGATCGATGGCTATTAACTGAACCCGATCGAGCAATTCCTTCGCTACTACTGCTAACTGAAGCCGATCGATGATGCCTCTAGACGAACAGTGAGCGTTGTTGGGTGGTTTGGATGAACAGTTCCCGGTGGGGGTTGGATGAATAGGAAGCCGTGGTAGTAGAGGCCGTTGCCGCTGGATGAACAGTACCCCAATCGATCGAGTCGGTGGATGAACAGGACCCCATGGAGGGCTGGATGAACAGGACCCCGTGGAGGGCTGGTTGAACAGTAGTTGGTGGAGGGCTGGTTGAACAGTAGCCGGTGGAGGGCTTGTTGAACAGTAGCCAGTGGAGGGCTGGATGAACAGTAGCCCGTGGAGGAGTGGTTGAACAGGACCCCGTGGAGAGGGCTGGTTGAATAGTAGCCGGTGGAGGCTGGATGAACAGGAGCCCGTGGATGAACAGTCGCGGGTGGAGGCTGGAGGAGGTCGACGGTGGATGAACAGTAGCCCGTGGAGGCTGGAGGAGGTCGACGGTGGAGATGAACAGTATCCTGTGGAGTCCCGTTTTGCGGTACGCCACGCCCCTCCCGATGAACAGGACCCCCGTTTCAACCTAGTGCTCCAACACAAGTCCGTTTCCTTTGTTTTGCGGTATGCCACACCCCTCCCGGTCAACAGGTCCCCATTTCGACCGTAGGAGGTCCAACAGAAGTCTGTTTCCTCCGTTTTGCGGTACACCAGACCCCTCCCGATGAACAGGATCCCGTTTCGACCGTGGCTGGTTGAACACAATGCCGTGTCCTCCGTTCTGCGGTACGCCAGGCCTCGTTTCCATCGGATATTCCGTCCAAGCCGGTTGGCTCCCAATCAACAGCATGCGTTCCGTTGCCTCCCGATGAACAAGACACATATCGTTGCCTCCTCATGAACACGACGACGGCGCAGCTTCTCCGTTCCGACCCAGCCATGTACACGAGCCCTGTACATACGTATGCGCGAGTAGGCGTTCGAGACCCCGCCCGTATGCACGTACGTGGCCGTATTTTCTTTCTTGCACCCTAGCCGCTATACGTACATGCACATGCTACGTTTGCGCCTCTACTACGACACATGCGCGCCTCTACATCGACCAGTATGTACGTACATGTTCGCAACCAGAATGACAAAGCTACGTACGCTTTGACCAGGTGGGTCCCGACTGTCAGGCACTTCCTTGCGTGCGAAGATGTAGCTGGTGGGTCCCAGCAATCAGGGGGCGAATCTTTTTTTGCCCGTAATATGGACGCACTTCCTTGTGTGCGAAGATGTAGCTGGTGGGTCCCAGCAGTCAGGGGGAAACATTTTTTGCGAAATACGGCGGCCCCTCCGGTGGGTCCCTGCTGTCAGGTGGAGAAATAATTATTTTCCGCGTAATAAGGAGGCACTTCCTTACTGCGGTCGTGGACCCAGCTGTCAGCCTCTCCACGTATAGTACTCTTCCGATGGAAGTCGGTCGTTGACCACATTAACCACGCCACACCGAGAGCACCAAGGCAGTGGACAACGGCGAGGCCTAGGAAGGGGATGATGTGGAGCCAGGGAAGACGCGGCAGTGGATGCCCACGCGGAGAGAGGTACAAGGGTTCACTGGTTCGGCTGTGGTGTGAGGATGCCGTCACCGCAGGGCCTGGCCAGTGGTGGGAGTGGTAGGGGGAGGTGAGGCCTCCACGGCAGCACAGCCGGCCACGTGAGGCAGGAGCAGGCGGCACGACCGGCGCTGCTTTGGGCGGCTGGAGCAAGAAGACCAGAGGTTGAAGAATCACAACAGCCGTTGGAAGGACATCATACGGCCACTACAGCTAGAATCGTTTATATTGACTAAGTTGACAAAGCTCTTGGTACACGTCAACTTAGTAGGCCCACAGGTCAGCTTCCGAAACAGTGCGCCCCAGATTTCTGTTGGAAATATGCCCTAGAGGCAATAATAAAAGCATTATTATTATATTTCCTTGTTCATGATAATTGTCTTTATTCATGCTATAATTGTGTTATCCGGAAATCGTAATACATGTGTGAATAACAGACACCAATATGTCCCTAGTAAGCCTCTAGTTGACTAGCTCGTTGATCGACAGATAGTCATGGTTTCCTGACTATGGACATTGGATGTCATTGATAACGAGATCACATCATTAGGAGAATGATGTGATGGACAAGACCCAATCCTAAACATAGCATAAAGATCGTATAGTTAGTTTGCTAGAGTTTTTCCAATGTCAAGTATCCTTTCCTTAGACCATGAGATCGTGAAACTCCCGGATACCGTAAGAGTGCTTTGGGTGTACCAAACGTCACAACGTAACTGGGTGACTATAAAGGTATACTACGGGTATCTCCGAAAGTGTCTGTTGGGTTGACACGGATCAAGACTGGGATTTGTCACTCCGTATGACGAAGAGGTATCACTGGGCCCACTCGGTAATGCATCATCATAATGAGCTCAAAGTGACTAAGTGTCTGGTCACGGGATCATGCATTACGGTACGAGTATAGTGACTTGCCAGTAACAAGATTGAACGAGGTATTGGGATACCGACGATCGAATCTCGGGCAAGTAACATATCGATTGACAAAGGGAATTGCATACGGGGTTGATTGAATCCTCGACATCGTGGTTCATCCGATGAGATCATCGTGGAGCATGTGGGAGCCAACATGGGTATCCTGATCCCACTGTTGGTTATTGACCGGAGAGTCGTCTCGGTCATCTCTACATGTCTCCCGAACCCATAGGGTCTACACACTTAAGGTTCGGTGACGCTAGGGTTGTGAACATATGTATATGCAGTAACCCGAATGTTGTTCGGAGTCCCGGATGAGATCCCGGACGTCACGAGGAGTTCCGGAATGGTCCGGAGGTAAAGAATTATATATAGGAAGTGCTATTTTGGCCATCGGGACAAGTTTCGGGGTCACCGGTATTGTACCGGGACCACCGGAAGGGTCCCGGGGGTCCACCGGGTGGGGCCACCTATGCCGGAGGGCCCCATGGGTTGAAGTGGGAAGGGACCCAGCCCAAAGTGGGCTGGGGTGCCACTCCCCTAGGGCCCATGCGGCTAGGGTTGAGGGGAAACCCTAGAGGGGGCGCCCCTTGCATGGGGGGCAAGCCCCCCACCCCTAGGCCGCCGCCACCCCCTAGGAGATCCCATCTCCTAGGGCCGGCGCCCCCCTTAGGCACCCCTATATATAGTGGGGGAGAGGAGGGACTTCACACACCAGCCCTTGGCGCCTCCCTCTCTCCCCGTTACATCTCTCTCTCGTAGGATAGGCGGAGCCCTGCTACTGTGACGCCCTGCATCCACCACCACGCCGTCGTGTTGCTGGATCTTCATCAACCTCTCCTTCCCCCTTGCTGGATCAAGAAGGAGGAGACGTCATCCGCTCCGTACATGTGTTGAACGGGGAGGTGCCGTCCGTTCGGCGCTTGGTCATCGGTGATTTGGATCACGTCGTGTTCGACTACTTCATCCCCGTTCTTTGAACGCTTCCGCTCGCGATCTACAAAGGTATGTAGATGCATCCGATGACTCGTTGCTAGATGAACTCATAGATGGATCTTGGTGAAACCGTAGGAAAATTTTGTTTTCTGCAACGTTCCCCAACAGTGGCATCATGAGCTAGGTCTATGCGTAGTTCTTCTTGCGCGAGTAGAACACAATTTGTTGTGGGCGTAGATTTGTCAAACTTTCTTGCCGCTACTAGTCTTATCTTGCTTCAGCGGTATTGTGGGATGAAGCGGCCCGGACCAACCTTACACGTACGCTTACGTGAGACCGGTTCCACCGACTAACATGCACTAGTTGCATAAGGTGGCTGGCGGGTGTCTGTCTCTCCTACTTTAGTTGGAGCGGATTCGATGAACAGGGTCCTTATGAAGGGTAAATAGAAGTTGACAAATGACGTTGTGGCTTTCACGTAGGTAAGAAGACGTTCTTGCTAGAACCCTAATTCAGCCACGTAAAACTTGCAACAACAATTAGAGGACGTCTAACTTGTTTTTGCAGCAAGTGCTTTGTGATATGATATGGCCAAAGTTGTGATGAATGATGAATGATCTATATATGATGTATGAGATGTTCATGCTATTGTAATAGGAATCACGACTTGCATGTCGATGAGTATGACAACCGGCAGGAGCCATAGGAGTTGTCTTTATTTTTTGTATGACCTGCGTGTCATTGAGAAACGCCGTGTAAATTACTTTACTTTATTGCTAAACGCGTTAGCCATAGTAGTAGAAGTAATAGTTGGCGAGCAACTTCATGGAGACACGATGATGGAGATCATGATGATGAAGATCATGGTGTCAAGCCGGTGACAAGATAATCATGGAGCCCCAAGATGGAGACCAAAGGAGCTATGTGATATTGGCCATATCATGTCACGTTTATTATTTGATTGCATGTGATGTTTATCATGTTTTGCATCTTGTTTACTTAGAACGACGGTAGTAAATAAGATGATCCCTCATATTAATTTCAAGAAGTGTTTCCCCTAACTGTGCACCGTTGCGACAGTTCGCTGTTTCAAAACACCACATGATGATCGGGTGTTTTATTCAGACGTTCACATACAACGGGTGTAAGACAGATTTACACATGCAAACACTTAGGTTGACTTGACGAGCCTAGCATGTACAGACATGGCCTCGGAACACAGAAGACCGAAAGGTCGAGCATGAGTCATATAGAAGATACGATCAACATGAAAATGTTCACCGACGTTGACTAGTCCGTCTCACGTGATGATCGGACACGGCCTAGTTGACTCGGATCATGTTATACTTAGATGACTGGAGGGATGTCTATCTAAGTGGGAGTTCATTATATAATTTGATTAGATGAACTTAATTATCATGAACCTAGTCTAAAATATTTTACAATATGTCTTGTAGATCAAATGGCCCACGTAGTCCTCAACTTCAACGCATTCCTAGAGAAAACCAAGCTGAAAGACGATGGCAGCAACTATACGGACTGGGTCCGGAACCTGAGGATCATCCTCATAGCTGCCAAGAAAGATTATGTCCTACAAGCTCCGCTAGGTGAAGCTCCCGTCCCACAGAACCAAGACGTTATGAACGCTTGGCAGACACGTGTTGACGACTACTCCCTCGTTCAGTGCGGCATGCTTTACAGTTTAGAGCCGGGGCTCCAAAAGTGTTTTGAGAGACATGGAGCATATGAGATGTTCGAAGAGCTGAAAATGGTTTTTCAAGCTCATGCCCGGATCGAGAGATATGAAGTCTCTGATAAGTTCTTCAGCTGTAAGATGGAGGAAAATAGTTCTGTCAGTGAGCACATACTCACTATGTTTGGGTTACATAACCGCTTGTCTCAGCTGGGAGTTAATCTCCCGGATGATGCGGTCATTGACAGAATCCTCCAGTCGCTTCCACCAAGCTACAAGAGCTTTGTGGTGAACTTCAACATGGAGGGGATGCAAAAGACCATTCCTGAGTTGTTTGCAATGCTGAAATCAGCAGAGGTAGAAGTCAAGAAGGAACATCAAGTGTTGATGGTCAATAAAACCACTAAGTTCAAGAAAGGCAAGGGTAAAAAGAACTTCAAGAAGGACGGCAAGGAAGTTGCCGCGCTCGGCAAGCAAGCTGCCTGGAAGAAGCCAAAGAATGGACCCAAGCCCGAGACTGAGTGCTTTTATTGCAAGGGAAGCGGTCACTGGAAGCGGAACTGCCCCAAATACTTAGCAGACAAGAAGGCCGGCAAAACAAAAGGTATATGTGATATACATGTAATTGATGTGTACCTTACTAGTGTCCGTAGTAGCTCCTGGGTATTTGATACCGGTGCAGTTGCTCACATTTGTAACTCAAAGCAGGGGCTACAGAATAAGCGGAAACTGGCAAAGGACGAGGTGACGATGCGCTTCGGGAATGGTTCCAAGGTCAATGTGATCGTCGTCGGCACGCTGCCTCTACATTTACCTTCGGGATTAGTTTTAAACCTTAATAATTGTTATTTAGTACCAGCTTTGAGCATGAACATTGTATCGGGATCTCGTTTAATTCGAGATGGCTACTCATTTAAAACCGAGAATAATGGTTGTTCTATTTATATGAGAGATATGTTTTATGGTCATGCTCCTATGGTGAATGGTTTATTCTTTATGAATCTCGAACGTAATGCTACACATGTTCATAATGTGAGTACCAAAAGATGCAAGGTTGATAATGATAGTCCCACATACTTGTGGCACTGCCGCCTTGGTCACATAGGTGTCAAACGCATGAAGAAGCTCCATGCAGATGGACTTTTAGAGTCTCTTGATTATGAATCATTTAACACGTGCGAACCATGCCTTATGGGTAAAATGACCAAGACTTCGTTCTCAGGAACAATGGAGCGAGCAACCAACTTATTGGAAATCATACATACTGATGTGTGCGGTCCAATGAGTGTTGAGGCTCGCGGTGGCTATCGTTATGTTCTCACCCTCACTGATGACTTGAGTAGATATGGGTATATCTACTTAATGAAACACAAGTCTGAAACCTTTGAAAAGTTCAAGGAATTTCAGAGTGAGGTTGAGAATCAACGTGACAGGAAAATCAAGTTTCTACGATCAGATCGTGGAGGAGTATACTTGAGTCACGAATTTGGCACACACTTAAGAAAATGTGGAATAGTTTCACAACTCACGCCGCTTGGAACACCTCAGTGTAACGGTGTGTCCGAACGTCATAATCGCACTCTATTAGATATGGTGCGATCTATGATGTCTCTTACCGATTTACCGCTATCTTTTTGGGGCTATGCTTTAGAGACTGCCGCATTCACTTTAAATAGGGCTCCGTCGAAATCCATTGAGACGACACCGTATGAATTATGGTTTGGGAAGAAACCTAAGCTGTCATTTCTAAAAGTTTGGGGATGTGATGCTTATGTCAAGAAACTTCAACCTGAAAAGCTCGAACCCAAGTCGGAAAAATGCGTCTTCATAGGATACCCAAAAGAAACTATTGGGTATACCTTCTACCTCAGATCCGAAGGCAAGGTCTTTGTTGCAAAGAATGGATCCTTTCTAGAGAAGGAGTTTCTCTCGAAAGAAGTAAGTGGGAGGAAAGTAGAACTTGATGAAGTGTTACCTCTTGAACCGGAAAATGGCGCAACTCAAGAAAATGTTCCTGAAGTGCCTGCACCGACTAGAGAGGAAGTTAATGATGCTAGTCATGAAACTTCTGATCAAGTTGCTACTGAACTTCGAAGGTCCACAAGGACACGTTCCGCACTAGAGTGGTACGGCAACCCTATCTTGGAAATCATGTTGTTAGACAACGGTGAACCTTCGAACTATGAAGAAGCGATGGCGGGCCCGGATTCCGACAAATGGCTAGAAGCCATGAAATCTGAGATAGGATCCATGTATGAAAACGAAGTATGGACTTTGACTGACTTGCTCGTTGAACAGCGAGCCATAGAAAATAAATGGATCTTTAAGAAGAAGACAGAGGCGGATGGTAATGTGACCATCTATAAAGCTCGGCTTGTCGCTAAGGGTTATTGACAAGTTCAAGGGGTTGACTACGATGAGACTTTCTCACCGGTAGCGAAGCTGAAGTCCGTCTGAATCATGTTAGCAATTGCCGCATTCTATGATTATGAGATATGGCAAATGGACGTCAAAACGGCATTCCTTAATGGTTTCCTTAAGGAAGAAATGTATATGATGCAGCCGGAAGGTTTTGTCGATCCTAAGAATGCTGACAAGGTGTGCAAGCTCCAACGCTCGATTTATGGGCTGGTGCAAGCATCTCGGAGTTGGAACATTCGCTTTGATGAGATGATCAAAGCGTTTGGGTTTACGCAGACTTATGGAGAAGCCTGCGTTTACAAGAAAGTGAGTGGGAGCTCTATAGCATTTCTCATACTATATGTAGATGACATACTCTTGATGGGAAATGACATAGAACTCTTGGACAGCATCAAGGCCTACTTGAATAAGAGTTTTTCAATGAAGGACCTTGGAGAAGCTGCTTATATATTAGGCATCAAGATCTATAGAGATAGATCAAGACGCCTCATAGGTCTTTCACAAAGCACATACCTTGAGAAGATATTGAAGAAGTTCAATATGGATCAATCTAAGAAGGGGTTCTTGCCTGTGTTACAAGGTATGAAATTGAGCTCGGCTCAAAGTCCAACCACGGCAGAAGAAATATAAGAGATGAGTGTCATCCCCTATGCCTCAGCCATAGGTTCTATTATGTATGCCATGTTGTGTACCAGACCTGATGTAAACCTTGCCGTAAGTTTGGTAGGAAGGTACCAAAGTAATCCCGGCAAGGAACACTGGACAGCGGTCAAGAATATCCTGAAGTACCTGAAAAGGACTAAGGAAATGTTTCTTGTTTATGGAGGTGACGAAGAGCTCGTCGTAAAGGGTTACATCGACGCTAGCTTCGACACAGATCTGGATGACTCTAAGTCACAAACCGGATACGTGTATATTTTGAATGGTGGGGCAGTAAGCTGGTGCAGTTGCAAGCAGAGCGTCGTGGCGGGATCTACATGTGAAGCGGAGTACATGGCAGCCTCGGAGGCAGCACATGAAGCAATTTGGGTGAAGGAGTTCATCACCGACCTCGGAGTCATACCCAATGCATCGGGGCCGATCAAGCTCTTCTGTGACAACACCGGAGCTATTGCACTTGCCAAGGAGCCTAGGTTTCACAAGAAGACAAGGCACATCAAGCGTCGCTTCAACTCCATTCGTGAAAATGTTCAAGATGGAGACATAGAGATTTGTAAAGTACATACGGACCTGAATGTAGCAGATCTGTTGACTAAACCTCTCCCTAGGGAAAAACATGATCAGCACCAGAATTCCATGGGTGTTCGATTCATCACAATGTAACTAGATTATTGACTCTAGTGCAAGTGGGAGACTGTTGGAAATATGCCCTAGAGGCAATAATAAAAGCATTATTATTATATTTCCTTGTTCATGATAATTGTCTTTATTCATGCTATAATTGTGTTATCCGGAAATCGTAATACATGTGTGAATAACAGACACCAACATGTCCCTAGTAAGCCTCTAGTTGACTAGCTCGTTGATCGACAGATAGTCATGGTTTCCTGACTATGGACATTGGATGTCATTGATAACGAGATCACATCATTAGGAGAATGATGTGATGGACAAGACCCAATCCTAAACATAGCATAAAGATCGTATAGTTCATTTGCTAGAGTTTTTCCAATGTCAATTATCCTTTCCTTAGACCATGAGATCGTGTAACTCCCGGATACCGTAAGAGTGCTTTGGGTGTACCAAACGTCACAACGTAACTGGGTGACTATAAAGGTATACTACGGGTATCTCCGAAAGTGTCTGTTGGGTTGACACGGATCAAGACTGGGATTTGTCACTCCGTATGACGGAGAGGTATCACTGGGCCCACTCGGTAATGCATCATCATAATGAGCTCAAAGTGACTAAGTGTCTGGTCACGGGATCATGCATTACGGTACGAGTAAAGTGACTTGCCAGTAACGAGATTGAACGAGGTATTGGGATACCGACGATCGAATCTCGGGCAAGTAACATATCGATTGACAAAGGGAATTGCATACGGGGTTGATTGAATCCTCGACATCGTGGTTCATCCGATGAGATCATCGTGGAGCATGTGGGAGCCAACATGGGTATCCATATCTCGCTGTTGGTTATTGACCGGAGAGTCGTCTCGGTCATGTCTACATGTCTCCCGAACCCGTAGGGTCTACACACTTAAGGTTCGGTGACGCTAGGGTTGTGAAGATATGTATATGCAGTAACCCGAATGTTGTTTGGAGTCCCGGATGAGATCCCGGATGTCACGAGGAGTTCCGGAATGGTCCGGAGGTAAAGAATTATATATAGGAAGTGCTATTTCGGCCATCAGGACAAGTTTCGGGGTCACCGGTATTGTACCTGGACCACCGGAAGGGTCCCGGGGGTCCACCGGGTGGGGCCACCTATGCCGGAGGGCCCCATGGGCTGAAGTGGGAAGGGACCCAGCCCAAAGTGGGCTGGGGCGCCACTCCCCTAGGGCCCATGCGGCTAGGGTTGAGGGGAAACCCTAGAGGGGGCGCCCCTTGCATGGGGGGCAAGCCCCCCACCCCTAGGCCGCCGCCACCCCCTAGGAGATCCCATCTCCTAGGGCCGGCGCCCCCCCCCCTTAGGCACCCCTATATATAGTGGGGGAGAGGTGGGACTTCACACACCAGCCCTTGGCGCCTCCCTCTCTCCCCGTTACATCTCTCTCTCGTAGTATAGGCGGAGCCCTGCTACTGTGACGCCCTGCATCCACCACCACACCGTCGTGCTGCTGGATCTTCATCAACCTCTCCTTCCCCCTTGCTGGATCAAGAAGGAGGAGACGTCATCCGCTCCGTACGTGTGTTGAACGCGGAGGTGCCGTCCGTTCGGCGCTTGGTCATCGGTGATTTGGATCACGTCGTGTTCGACTACTTCATCCCCGTTCTTTGAACGCTTCCGCTCGCGATCTACAAAGGTATGTAGATGCATCCGATGACTCGTTGCTAGATGAACTCATAGATGGATCTTGGTGAAACCGTAGGAAAATTTTGTTTTCTGCAACATTCCCCAACAATTTCAAGGGGAGAAATCATTTTTGGGGCGGGTGAAGCTAGAATATCCGAGATTGAAGAAGAAGCACGACATCCGTTGGATGGACATCCAATGGCCACTTCTGCTAGAACCGTGTGTTGATTATAAGTTGACAAAGCCTTGCATACGCGTCAACTTAGTAGGCCCACAAGTGTGTGGCAGAGAACTTATAGCCCATTTGATATTTCTAAGAATGTACAGCCCATTTTTGAATTCTAATGGAATTTACTACAGCCCATTTGCAGTTTGTCAAAAGTACAACTCATTTTCTAGCTAGGACAACGATTAATAATTTCAACAAACCGTTCAAAACAGAATTCAATAAAATTTCCCACATTTTGATGGGATCCAAAATACTTTTATCCTGAAATTTGTAGTCAGATTAAATACAATTTCAACATAAATTTTTATTACATAAAAATCCAACGAAACATTGCGCGCGCAAAAATTACGTGTTTGGTGCATTTTTTATAGTTACTGCCCAGTTTTTATAATTCCATCCCATTTATTATTTCTTATAGGCCATTTTCTTGTTAAGCCTAGTACATCCCTCCCAGGAAAGATTTGCAGCCCAGCGCGGCAGAGAATAACAAGTTGACCTTGCCTGGGTATTCCTCAAAAAAAGTATAGCTGGGTTAGCCATTTTCAACTTGAAAAAAATTAATATTTGGGCTGGATATCAAGCCTGGACAGTTAATACCCTGCTCTCCTATGAACAACAATGGAAACATCGCTCAAGAAAAACTCTGCAGTGCTCACACCTCAAAAAGACAAATACTGCTCGAGCTGCTTGGTCCCAGCTGTCGGCCGCTCCTTGTGCAATTCTCTCGTTTATTGACTACATAGGTTGACAATGGTGTGGGACCGTGATGTCAGGAAACCAGGAGGAAGCAAAAAATATTACAGATGTATATAATAAGGAGGCACTTGCGTACATGCAGCTATAGCCCTGGTGGGTCCCACTGTCATCCTCTCTATGTAATGTCATCTCCTCATTCCTCATGTCGTTGACCATGTTGACAACGCGAGATGGCGGCGCCATGGCAAGCGCAACAACTCGAAGGACGGCGGAGAGGGCCTCACGGGCCCTACGGATGGTCTGATACAGCGTCCGCTGCTCATTTGGGAAGCCAGGATCATAGGGCCACATGTCCGCGACTGCATTGTCGTTCGCTTGTTCACCGGTGCTCATTGAGGAGACGGAGGTTGCAGCACTGGTCCTCCTACGCTCGTAGCTCTTTCGCCATTAGGGCGTCGAAGTGGGTCTGACCTGCTCTATGGTGAACATGGCATGAACCGGCTTGGACAGTGGCGCCGGCTCCTCGTCAGAAGCTACATCCATCGTCTGATTGTCGTCGCTCAACTCGGCGAGCTCGCTGGCGAGCCAGCATGTCCGGTTGCTGGACCGACCCGCTGCCAAGCACGAGTCTGACTGCCCTGGCCCACCCAGACCACCTCCCTCGCCCACGCACGCTTTCCGCCCGAAACGGTCGGCGCCGCCCGCCCCGCTTCCCAGTGCAGGTGATTGCTCCGCCTTCAAATGACACAAGTGTCGTCCGCCCGTCCGTCTGCCTCCCACATTAATGATACGCGGTTGCCGAGGTGGCTACTCCGGCACCACACGTCCGTCCCTCCGCCGCCCACCATTGCTATATAAACTGTTGCGCCGGCCATAGCCGCAGTCATCTGCCTCTGTCTCCTTTCTCTTGTCCACACCACTACTGCCCACCATGGCTTCCTCGTGCTCCAGTGATCTTCAGGACGGGTGGACGATGGGCCACAGAGAGATGGCAGCCATTGTTGCCGACTGCCTGGGCGGCAGGGAGCCGGAGGACGACGATGTCCCAATGGAGAACATGGTAGTCGACGATCCGGCACCAACCCCCTCCTCCACGCCATCCTCGCCGATGCATTGCACCATGACCATCGGCGAGGCCCATGCCCAATACATGGACACGGTGAGGCAGAAGCATGAGGAGCAGTTCCGGGAGGCACAGGCCGACGCCGCCTACAACCACCATCTCCTCCAGGAGCTCCTGCAGACGGAGGAGCAGATCACCGCGGAGCGGGCGGAGTAGGAGGCGCTGCTCAACTCGTACCGCTCTGCCCACGAGGGCCGCCTCGAGCGCTGGCGGTACCGCATGCGGGTAGTGGAGGCTGTGGCCGCCTACAAAGAGAGTGATGAAGCGGGTGAGACGGGTGAGGCGTTGTTTGGCAAGACTGAGGACGAGGCAGAGGACAATGTCGGCTTCGACCAGTCCCCGCTCCGCTAGTGTCGATGAGGCCCTGCTCCGCCGAGGCCCCGTGGCGCTAACAATGAGGCAGAGGACACCGCCGGCTCCGCTGAGGCCTCGCCCCGCCGGCACCATGGTGGAGGCCCTACTCTACCGAGGCCCCGTGGTGCCAACAACGAGGCAGAGGACACCGCCGGCTCCGCCGAGGCCCTTCCCCGCTAGCACCGAAGCAGAGGCCCTACTCTGCCGAGGCCCTGCCCCGCCAACAACGAGGCATAGGACATCGCTGGCTCAGCCGAGGCCCCACCCTGCCGGCAACGAGGGGGAGGATTTCCTCCACTCCGCCGAGGTGTCGCCCCGCCGGCAATGAGATAGAGGACATCGCCGGCTCCATCGAGGCCCCGCCCTGCTGCCAACGAGGTCGTGCCACGCAGAAAATGAGGAAGAGTAGAACACGGTAGGTCGCCGCCACTCGGGTACAAGTAAGGCCACCGTTACTACCCTCCAATTGAAGCCAAGCTAGGCGGGTTGACCATTGATGGCCGATTAGCTTCTTGGCGGCGACGTGGAGTCGGAGAGCTATGTTGGAGAAGGACGCTGCTTCAGTTACTTAATTGCAGTGCAGTTGGGTCACTGGCATGTGGGCCCAAGAGGCAGCTAGCCCACATGTAAGGGATGCAACTACACCTGATGTTATGTCACTGAAGCTCAGTCCACTACAGAATAAGCTTCTGTTTGGCTCAGCCGGACACGGGTGCTACGGTTAACTAATTATACCTCTAGCGCACCCCTTTTTTGTTGAAGAATGTATGAAATGTAATGAAATCAGCATGTTTATATGAAATCTGGGAGTGTATGAATGAATTTAGTTCGATTTGTTTGAATTCTTGTATCACTGGCATTGGAAGAACATGCAAAACAATACGTACTAGCATTATTCCCAGGGTGATCACCTCATTTGCAACAGTTTCACATGTACTCCCTCCGGTCCTTTTTAGTATGCATATAAGTTTTGTCTGAAGTCAAAGTATCTCTCCTTTGACCAATCTTATTGAAAAAGTATGAACATTCACAATGTAAAATCAACAGACTTGAAAGAAATCTAATATGCGAAGTAAAAAGGAACAGAGGGAGTACAAAATTTAGCGTTCCTATACATTGCAATCAACACACAAGCCTGGCAATTCATAGGGAACATTCAAAACAATCGATGATTATGCATCTCAACGATTCACATGTCAGAGCTAATATTTACTTCACAACTAAAGAATAAAGAAAAATCGATCGATGCTCCTAACAGCAAAGGGCGTCCCATTCGAAAATATCAAACGCATGTCTTCTTGCTAACATCAATGAGCAAAGTTTGACAAGGTTGTCCCATTCCAAAATGTCAAATGCGTGTTGTTTTGCGTACATCAATGAGAAAACTTTGACAAGGTTTCCCATTCCAAAATATCAAATGCCTACGATTGTGTAATGGGCAGGGTTTGCCATCAGTTCGGACATTGACATGGCACCTCGTGCTAAATAAACCAGCTGTACTTTTTGTGCAGTTCCACCAAAATCAACCAAATTCGTGCGTAGCTTGTATAATTTCACCTTTATATGTTGCAACGCCTTGATACGTCTCCAACATATCTATAATTTTGATTGCTCCATGCTATATTATCTACTGTTTTGGACATTATTGGGCTTTATTATCCACTTTTATATTATTTTTGGGACTAACCTATTAACCGGAGGCCCAGCCCAGAATTGTTGTTTTTTTTTGCCTATTTTAGGGTTTCGAAGAAAAGGAATATCAAATGGAGTCCAAACGGAATGAAACATTCGGGAACGCGATTTTCTCATCAGATAAGACCCAGGAGACTTGGACCCTCCGTCAAGAAAGCCACGAGGCGGTCACGACGGTGGAGGGCGCGCCCCCTGCCTCGTGGGCCCCTCGAAGCTCCATCGACGTACTTCTTCCTCCCATATATATCCACGTATCCCCAAACGATCAGATACGGAGCCATAAACCTAATTCCACCGCCGCAACTTTCTGTATCCACGAGATCCCATCTTGGGGCCTGTTCCGGAGCTCCGCCGGAGGGGGCATCGATCACGGAGGGCTTCTACATCATCATCCAAGCCCCTCCGATGAAGTGTGAGTAGTTTACTTCAGACCTACGGGTCCATAGTTAGTAGCCAGATGGCTTCTCCTCTTTTTGGATCTCAATACAATGTTCTCCCCCTCTCTCGTGGAGATCTATTCGATGTAATCTTCTTTTTGCGGTGTGTTTGCCGAGACCGATGAATTGTGGGTTTATGATCCAGTCTATCTATGAATAATATTTGAATCTTCTCTGAACTCTTTTATGTATGATTAGTTATCTTTGCAAGTCTCTTCGAATTATCAGTTTGGTTTGGCCTACTAGATTGGTTTTTCTTGCAATGTGAGAAGTGCTTAGCTTTGGGTTCGATCTTGAAGTGTCCTTTCCCAGTAACAGAAGGGGAAGCAAGGCACATATTGTATTGTTGCCATCGAGGATAACAAGATGGTTTTTTTATCATATTGCATGAAACTATCCCTCTACATCATGTCATCTTGCTTAAGGCGTTACTCTATTTTTAACTTAATACTCTAGATGCATGCTGGATAGCGGTCGATGAGTGGAGTAATAGTAGTAGATGCAGGCAGGAGTCGGTCTACTTGTCTCGGACGTGATGCCTATATACATGATCATACCTAGATATTCTCATAACTGTGCTCAATCCTGTCAATTGCTCAGCAGTAATTTGTTCACCCACCATAGAATAATTATGCTCTTGAGAGAAGCCACTAGTGAAACCTATAGCCCCTGGGTCTCTTTCTCATCATATCAATCTCCATCACTTTATTATTGCTTTGCTTTTTTACTTTGCCTTTTACTTTTCACTCTGCATCTCTATACCAAAAATACCAAAAATATTATTTATCATCTCTATCAGATCTCACTTTCGTAAGTGACCATGAAGGGATTGACAACTCCTAAGTGCGTTGGTTGCGTTGAGCTATTGTTTTTGTATAGGTACGAGGGACTCGCGCGTAGCCTCCTACTATATTGATACCTTGGTTCTCAAAAACTGAGGGCAATACTTACGCTAATTTGCTGCATCATCCTCTCCTCTTCGGGGAAATCCACTCAGTGCTCAAGAGGTAGCAAGAAGAATTTCTGGCGATGTTGCCAGGGAGTCTGCGCAAAAGTCAACATATCAAGTACCCATCACAATCCCTATCTTCCACATTACATTATTTGCCATTTGCCTCTCGTTTTCCTCTCCCCCACATCACCCTTGCCGTTTTATTTGCCCTCTCTCTCTCTCTATCCTCCCTCTCTTTCTCTATTCGCCTCTTTTTGCCCGCTTGCTTTTTGTTTGCTTGTGTGTTAGTTTGCTTGTTTGTCGCGATGGCTCAAGATAATACCAAATTGTGTGGCTTCACCAATACCAACAATAATGATTTCCTTAGCACTCCGATTGCTCCTCTTACCGATGCTGAATCTTGTGAAATTAATACTGCTTTGCTGAATCTTGTGAAATTAATACTGCTTTGCTGAATCTTGTCATGAAAGGTCCGTTCTCCGGCCTTCCTAGTGAAGATGCCGCTACCCATCTTAATAGCTTCGTTGATTTGTGTGACATGCAAAAGAAGAAAGATGTCGATAATGATATTGTTAAATTGAAGCTATTTCCTTTTTCGCTTAGAGATCATGCTAAAGCTTGTTTTTCGTCTTTGCCTAAAAATAGTATTGATTCATGGAACAAGTGCAAAGATGCTTTTATCTCTAATATTTTCTTCCCACTAAAATCATCTCTCTTAGAAACAATATTATGAATTTTAAGCAACTTGATCATGAACATGTTGCACAAGCTTGGGAGAGAATGAAATTAATGATACATAATTGCCCTACTCATGGTTTAAATTTTGCTTCTAGAAATCTTTTGGATTCGGCCGCGGGAGGCACTTTTATGGAAATCACCTTAGGAGAAGCTACTAAACTCCTAGAGAATATTATGGTTAATTATTCTTAATGGCATACTGAAAGATCTACTAATAAAAAGGTGCATGCGATAGAAGAAATTAATGTTTTGAGTGGAAAGATGGATGAACTTATGAAATTATTTGTTAATAAGAGTGTTTCTTCTGATCCTAATGATATGCCCTTGTCTACTTTGATTGAGAATCATAATGAATCTATGGATCTGAATTTTGTTGGTAGGAACATTTTTGGTAACAACACGTATAGAGGAAATTTCAATCCTAGGCCTTATCCTAGTAATCCCTCTAATAATTATGGTAATTCCTACAACAATTCTTATGGAAATTATAATAAGATTCCCTCTGATTTTGAATATAATATTAAAGAATTTATTTCTTCGCAAAAGAATTTTAATGCTATGATTGAATAAAAATTGCTTAGGATTGATGATTTGGCTAGGAACGTTGATAGAATTTCTCTTGATGTTGATTCTTTAAAGCTTAGATCTATTCCTCCTAAGCATGATATCAATGAGTCTCTCAAAGCCATGAGAATTTCCATTGATGAGTGCAAGGAAAGAACCGCTAGGACGCGTGCTATGAAAGATACCTTTATTAAAGCGTGTTCTTCTAGTTCCTATGAAAATATAGATGAAGATCTAAAAGTTATTGATGTGTCCCATATTAAATCTTTGTTTTGCAATAATAATCTTGATAATGATGGGACTGAATATGATCCACCTTTACCTATAAGGCGTTCTAAAAATTTGGAGTATTTAGATCTTGATGATGAAATTGATAAAAGTGCGGTTAAAAGAAATAAAACCCTAGATGGTACTAAACCCACTATATTGGATTTCAAGAAATTTAATTATGAAAATTTCTCTTTAATTGATTGTATTTCCTTGTTGCAATCCGTGCTAAAATCTCCTCATGCTTATAGTCAAAATAAAGCCTTTACCGAACATATCGTTGATGCCTTGATGCAATCTTATGAAGAAAAACTTGAGTTGAAATTTTCTATCCCTAGAAATCTTTATGATGAGTGGGAACCTACTATTAAAATTAAAATTAAAGATTATGAGTTTTATGCTTTGTGTGATTTGGGTGCTAGTGTCTCTACTATTCCCAAAACTTTGTGTGATTTGCTAGATTTCCGTGATTTTGATGATTGCTCTCTAAACTTGCATCTTGCAGATTCCACTATTAAGAAACCTATGGGAAGAATTAATGATGTTCTTATTTTTGCAAATAGGAATTACGTGCCCGTAGATTTTATCGTTCTTGATATAGATTGCAATCCTTCTTGCCCTATTATTCTTGGTAGACCTTTCCTTAGAACGGTTGGTGCAATTATTCATATGAAGGAAGGGAATACTAGATTTCAATTTCCATTAAAAAAGGGCATGGAACACTTACCTAGAAAGAAAATAAAATTACCATATGAATCTATCATGAGAGCCACTTATGGATTGCCTACCAAAGATGGCAATACCTAGATCTATCCTTGCTTGTTATGCCTAGCTAGGGGCGTTAAACGATAGCGCTTGTTGGGAGGCAACCCAATTTTATTTTTATTCCTTGCCTTTTGCTCCTGTTTAGTAATAAATAAATTATTTAGCCTCTGTTTTGGTTGTGTTTTTTGTGTTTAATTAGTGTTTCTGCCAAGTAGAAACGTTGGGAAGACTTGGGGAAAGTCTTGTTGAACTTGCTGTAAAAACAGAAACTTTAGCGCTCACGAGAACTGCTGTAATTTTTATTTGGAAAGTGATATTTAGTTAATTCTTTTTGAATATGATTAATTGATAAATTCCTCACGTCCAGAAATTTATTTTAGAATTTTTGGGGTTCAGATCTTGCGCTAGCTACATATTATTGCAGACTATTCTGTTTTTGACAGATTCTGTTTTTCGTGTGTTGTTTGCTTATTTTGATGAATCTATGGCTAGTAAAATAGTTTATGAACCATAGAGAAGTTGGAGTAAATGAGGTATAACACCCATATAAATAAATAATGAGTTAATTACAGTACCTTGAAGTGGTCTTTTGTTTTCTTTCCCTAACCGAGCTCACGAGTTTTCTACTTTAAGTTTTGTGTTGTGAAGTTTTCAAGTTTTGGTAAAGATTTGATGGATTATGGAACAAGGAGTGGCAAGAGCCTAAGCTTGGGGATTCCCATGGCACCCCCAAGATAATCTAAGGACACCTAAAAGCCAAAGCTTTGGGATGCCCCGGAAGGCATCCCCTCTTTCGTCTACTTCTATTAGTAACTTTACTTGGAGCTATATTTTTATTTACCACATGATATGTGTTTTGCTTGGAGCGTCTTTTATGATGTGAGTCTTTGCTTGTTAGTTTACCACAATCATCCTTGCTGTACACACCTTTTGAGAGAACCATACATGATTTGGAATTTGTTAGAATACTCTATGTGCTTCACTTATATCTTTTGAGCTCTATAGTTTTACTCTAGTGCTTCACTTATATCTTTTGAGTTTTATAGTTTTGCTCTAGTGCTTCACTTATATCTTTTAGAGCACGGTGGTGGATTTGTTTTATAGAAACTATTGATCTATCATGCTCCACTTAGATTATTTCGAGAGTCTTAATAGCATGGTAATTTGCTTAAAATCCTAATATGCTTGGTATGTAAGATTAATAATAAAACTTTCTTATGAGTGTGTTGAATACTAAGAGAAGTTTGATGCTTGATGATTGTTTTGAGATATGGAGGTAATAATATCAAAATTGTGCTAGTTGAGTAGTTGTGAATTTGAGAAATAGTAGTGTTGAAGTTTGAAACATGAGGTCTTATTGCTTAAGGCGTTACTCTGTTTTTAACTTAATACTCTAGATTAATGCTGGATAGCGGTCGATGAGTGGAGTAATAGTAGTAGATGCAGGCAGGAGTCGGTCTACTTGTCTCAAACGTGATGCCTATATACATGATCATACCTATATATTCTCATAACTATGCTCAATTCTGTCAATTGCTCAATAGTAATTTGTTCACCCACCGTAGAATACTTATGCTCTTGAGAGAAGCCACTAGT
This sequence comes from Triticum monococcum, assembly GCA_034509565.1. Classification (NCBI taxonomy): domain Eukaryota; kingdom Viridiplantae; phylum Streptophyta; class Magnoliopsida; order Poales; family Poaceae; genus Triticum; species Triticum monococcum. The sequence goes on along the minus strand of CM067843.1, from coordinate 741,548,443 downwards.
GAAACCTATGGCCCCCGGGTCTCTTTCTCATCATATCAATCTCCATCACTTTATTATTGCTTTGCTTTTTTTACTTTGCCTTTTAGTTTTCACTTTGCATCTCTATACCAAAAATACCAAAAATATTATTTATCATCTCTATCAGATCTCACTTTTGTAAGTGACCGTGAAAGGATTCACAACCCCTAAGCGCATTGGTTGCGTTGAGCTATTGTTTTTGTGTAGGTACGAGGGACTCGCGCGTAGTCTCCTACTGGATTGATACCTTGGTTCTCAAAAACTGAGGGAAATACTTATGCTACTTTGCTGCATCATCCTCTCCTCTTCGGGGAAATCCAACGCAGTGCTCAAGAGGTAGCATGCCTTGAACATATCGGCACCTCCTTTCTTGTGGTGGAAATGAGTGATTCGAGAATATTCAATGTATTCATGAACATTTTGTGCAGTTCCCATTGAAATCAAGCTGAGCACCCATGTTTGCATAAATACAAAAAAGTGATTAGTATAAAGCAAACTATACTATGAATTGACAGTTTAAATAGTCAACCTACATGATCCATGCAGAGCACACATTTAAAAAATGGAAATCACCGGAAGGCATCGTAAAACAACATTGTACTGGCCATCACAGCAACAAAGATGGAGATCCGTGAGTCCTTCTGAGCTGAAGTTAGTTTGTTCGTGTGGGCAATAATGTAACCATCCTTCAACTTCTCCCTTCCTAAGAAGAGAGCCTTGGCTTCTTTATCCTGGCATAATCGGAACTATGCACTTCACGTACTCCATATTCTTCTTCGGAGGAGGATGATCCTGTTGTGCAAAGACAAGATAAAAACTAAATTCTAGCATCCATGTTTGCTCGAAAAAAAGGAAAGGAAATATTTAAAACACATGAAACATTTCTCAAGGACAATACCACTTTCTCATGACAGTATCTAAACAGTAGCACAACACCAATAGAGATGACAAAGCTCAATCATATGGATGAAATCCGTGGGCGAGTACCAACCTTTGTCAGGAGGCTTATTATTTAGAGCATATAGATCAAGCACTTCTTCAGAACCATCTATTGTTATCTATTGTGGTTGTCATCCTTACTATATACTCCTCGATTAGTTTAATGTTTCCAACATCTTCTTGTGCAGTTCCACTAAAATATATGGTATCTTCAAAGAAGATCCCTGTTTGCACAAGTAGAGATAATCACATATTACATTAAGAGTGGCATCAAATCAGTGGCAAAACAATTGCTCGTTCTAGCCATAGCAATAAATTAAGATGCAAAACTATATCATTACTTGTGTCATCACAGTTCCAGTGCTTCATTACAGCATCGGGAGTTCATTTTTGTTTTTCTTGCGCTTGTTCTTCCCCTTCATCACTTGGTTCAATAACAGCCAAGCGTCGCCTTCAATGTAAGTTTTGGCATGTCAATTAGGGAGCACAAGTATAGCACTAAACAATGAAGTTAATTTTCAAATGAAAGTGGCAAAATACAGGCCAACAGTTGTGAAATATCCTTATCTTACCTCAATGGGATATTACGGTGCACATACAGATTGGAAGTCGTGTATCCATTTGTGAAGTTCCCTAAAATCAAGCAACATTAGCGTACAAGTAGCACAACATATGAAAGCACACCGCACAATCATGTGAAAGAAGGCTAGTACTGACCTCTCATGACGCAGAATTCAAACAACCCACAAGAAGAAGATTTGAACCAAATTTGCCAACACGGATAGGAAGTAAGATATCCTCTTGTGCAGTTCCACTAAGATCAAGCCATCAAGCAACGTTGTCAGTGTGACATTTTGCTTGAACTGCACAAAACACTCTTAAAACAAAAGTGTTTTGTTCAGTGCAACAAAAGGTCACAATAGCTACCAGGTGAAGTAGATAACCATGTTTACATAGAGGCGCAAAGGAAACAACTAGTGGTCAATAATGGTGGATGACACAGAAGCCAACAAAAAGAAGCATCGAACTTATCTAAATGGGAAAGAAAGCAAGATAGTAGCATTTCTCAAACGGTGGCATTGATTAATATTAACAGAGACATTATATTAACAATAAAATTCGTTAAACATGTAATTTGGTTTTAACTGTGGAATTGCATCAATTTTCCAGCGGCATTATTAGAGGGTGTTTGTTTACAGGGACATTTTGGTGTAGGGACTAAAAAAGTCCGTGTCAGTCCCATCTAAACCAAACAGGAGGGACTTTTAGGGACTAAAGGAAGAAGACCCTGAGGGAGAGTCTTTTGGGGACTTTTTCCAATAGTTGCCCCTACCCTGCATCGCAGCTTGTCTCTATTAGTTCATTACTAGGGGTAACATGGTCTTTTAGCATGTCATTTAATAACCTCTAGTCCATGTTTAGTCCCTGGAACCAAGTAGGTAGGGACTAGGGAGTTTTTAACCAAACATGGCCTTAGATTAACAACAACTAAAGAGTTGCACGGGACGGTGGACGCACAAGCACCATGTGCATCTACCGATGTATGAAGGGGTCATGCACAGTCTGTTGCAACAAAGAACAAGAACAACCAAGGACCATATTTGTGTTGGTCCCAGTTTTGTTATCTTTAGACATCTTTCCCTATGTGAGTGCAGCAAATCTAGTCCCGCTCAAACTCTATAGCCTTGTCCCCCAAAACAAAAGATCAGTTCATTACAGATGTGTGTACTGCGTTTGTCATTGTTTCCCCTTTTCGACCAACATAGGTGCTGGATAGACAGTCTATACTAGTACTTTCCCCCTTCCTTTCCTCTTTGAACCACGTCCTAGATTCATGCTATACAACTTTCCCCACTACTTTCCTGTTTGATCCAACACCTAGATTCGAGTGCAGAAGCGGAAAAAGCCCACATGCAACTAGTGCAATGCATGTGGAATAAGTAAATTATACCTTAAGGTTCTTGGGGTGTGGTTCGGTGGGCGACCGAAGGCCGTTTGGCCCACACTATGTACGGCGGCGAGGAAGAAGGGGTCGGAGGCCCTCCCGCGCCGCCACTGGGTGAAAGAGAACAGCTGCGCCGGTAGTGGATTCCCTCCCTCGCCGACGGTGAAAGCGTTAAGCCTCCTTCCCTTCCCGGCGGACGGATCCTGCCGGCTCTTTGACCAGCAGTGAGGGGAGAGAGATAGGCCAACGAAGTCTTGTTTCGATCTAGAGAGGGTGAGAGAGTGTGAAGAGAGCAACTACAAGCGCTCAGGCTCCAGCGTGTATATATATACCGGAGAGAGAGTATGAAGAGTGCAAACCCTAGAAAACAAGTGATGAGGCTGCAGCGTATACGTGATGAGGTGATTATACGGTCACTATGAGATCATATAGCTCTGTATCCATCCATTTTGACCAGTCAAAGAATCCTCCTAGCACTGCCCCAGTTCACTTTCTCTCTTTGTCATGCGGGGCCTACCTATCATCGGGTGGAAGAAAGAAGTCGAATAAAAACAAAATTATGCTCAAGTGTAGTTATGGAAACCGAGACCTCAAGTTTGATGAGCGAACGGGCTAACCAGCTACACCACCCCCACGTTATGTTTGACGAGAGGAAAATGACCTTTAATACATTCCTGCATTTGTGTGACAAGCATGCCGTGTTTTTTTTGCGTGGGAGTCATTGGGATTTAAATCATAATCGTGTCATGTGGCTTTGGTGGTAAGGTCTTTTGGGATTTAAAGCAGTGTTGGTAGTACGGAAATAATGCAGCCTTAGTCACCTTACTTTTCTCCACATAGTACATTGGGTCCCATTAGTCAGAGGGTGAAACAAACCAATTAATAAGAAAAATTAAAAGCGCCAGCGATGTATCTTACCTCACACATCTCGCTACTGCTCAGGAACATTGTCCAATTGATCCCTCTGTTCGCTCACGTACTATTTTAAGTGAATCCTTATTATAACATGCACACAATTTTGGGCACTTGTATTCGACCTAAGTCAGTGTGCCGCCATATCTCGTACTACTCCCTCCGTCTAGGTGTAATAAGTCATGTTAGAAGGTGCAGCAAGACCAAGGTGCAAGCAGATTTTTGTTTTCGAAACAAGGTGCAATCAGATTGGAGGAGAAGGAGAAACTTAACCGGTCCTTCCTCCAATCAAAGTCCTGATTTCTGTCTCTAAACGCAACAATTAATCACAATAACTAAGAGATGTCGTTTTAGCTACCATGCAGGGCCACGTATTAAATCGCATGCATCAACGCGTAGTTGTGCTCCATGCATTGGGTTTTCGGGGGAGATAACAAGGCAGAGTAAGGAGCGTTTGGTTACATTGCTAGGCTGGTCATAGTGGTGAGTAACTTGGACTAGTAACATGCATATGTTACTAGTCTATGTTACTACTTTCATAGTAGGTAGTAACTTTCATAGTAGGTAGTAACATATGGATGGTAACATGCAAGTCTTCTTTAATTGAGATATAGACTCATTTTACCTCGGCATGTGTGTGTGTGTTTAACAGCATATGTGTGTGTTAGACTAGTGACAGTGGGGAGTAACTTAGAGTAGTAACATGCATATGTTGCTAGTCTATGTTACTACCTCCACAGTGGGTAGTAACATATGTATTGTGCCATGCATCACTGCATTTATTACGTTGTAGACTCATCTTTTATTGATATGTGTGATGTTACAGTAACTAGATATGTTACCACATGCCTCTCTTTCTTCATTTACTAGCACACATGCCCGTGCTTTGCAACGGGATAATAAAATTGCATGCCTCTAGCTCCTTATAAGAATGGATCAAGACCACCACATATCCGTATTCTCTTGTATCGGCACGTGCCCACAATTTCTTTCAATTATAATTACCAGCATATTCTGTTTTATTGGCACATGGAAGTCAATAAGTTATGGTGTCCTTTATTTTGAACAAGCCGACTTAGCTCGATGTGCCGAATGCGGAGCAGGCCCAGTATGAGAGTGATCGAACTCACGACCTCAAAGACCAGACCACACGTCTCTAGCCACTCAAACAAACGTGTCCTGTTAACCAATGGTCGAAATATTTTTAGTTATTTTTTTGAACTTTTCAAAAACTGATAACTATGTACTGCAAAATATACTTGGCAATGTGAACATTTTCCAATTTACGAATAGTTGTTTTTTTTAAATTCCATACATTTTTGGACAAAGCAAGAACAAAATAATTGAATGAAACATTTCCTGAAATTCACAAACATTTCTTAAAAACATGAACCTTTTATAAAACCTACGAAAATTTTTAAGTTGTGCATTTAAAAAAAAATAGGAACATGTTTTGAAGATTCAGAAGAGTTTTAGTAATTTTTTTCTTTAATGCAAACATTTTTTTCAATTTTTGAACATATCGCGAAAACAAAAATATTTTTAGAATTTGTAACATTTTTAAAATGCATTTTACTAAATATTAATTTTTTTAAAAATACAGTCATTTTAAAAAAAATGGGAATATTTTTAAAATTTTGAAAAAAATGGCACACCAAAAAAAATTCCAAAGATTTTTTAGAATAGGAACACATTTATGCAATTCGTAACTTTTTATGAATTTTTGAATAAAAATGAAATTACATTTTTTTGAAAATTTTGAATTTAAGAAAAAAAAGTAAACAAATAGACTTAGAATGTGAAAAATAAAATAGAAATAGGAAACAAAAAGAGAATGAAACAGAAAAAGAAAAGTGGAAAACAAAACACAAGCATAAATGGGCCGCTGAGTTTCGGGCGCCCTGTGCGTACCCGAAACTATTTACCGCCTTGTGCGGGAAATGGGATTTTTTTTGCTACATTGGCAGGAATAAATGGGCTGACTTTGCGGGCTATAGTGCGCGCGGCCCATGTACGAAATTCTGCACAAGTTGTTTTTCCTTTGCTAATAGACGAACATAAAAAGTTTAGTACCACCTCCAATACAAAAATAATAATCTTTTGATGGTGAACGGATGAAAAAATCGGAGAAACGCATCTTGCTTTATTAGTAGGTATAGATATAGATTATATGCCACATCATCTATTTTGCCTAGATAAGTGTGATATTACCACCAATGCTACTCACACTATGGGTAGTCTTAGAGAAAGCGACACATCAACCTACTCCTATAGAGAGATGGTGTGTGGTGTATGATTTAGCCGCGAGAGTCGGTGCATACTCTCATTTCCGGGCGTCCGGTCAGGACAGGCGGGACAGCTGCCACACCCGCTCCTGACCAGCCTGGCCCATCCAAAGCCCCTCCATCGCCCGCGCGCGCTTCCCGCCCAAAACGGTCAGCGCCGCTCCAAAGAATTGGTGCCGCATTCATGCCCGGGCAGAGCAGACGCGACCTCTCACTGGCGCCTGCGTTGAAGGGAGAAGCGGATTCAAGACTGATGGTTGCTCCATCCGTCCAACTTACTATTGGGTCTATATGATTTGATGGCTCATTGGTCATTATTACTGAGGTGGTAGGACTGCCGGATGTCCCACGCTTTCAGCGAAAGGAGGTACTACTAGATTACAATTTTATCCATTCTCAGCGGAGGAGTGCGAGAGCAATGAAAACATGCAGGCTTAGTTATTACATGGCCCACCTCACACTATCACCATATTTTCTAGACACTGTGCGACACCTAACTCTTTACATAGTACTAGTATAGTATGTACTGTAATTTATCAGCGAGATAAATTTGTACAATGCTATGAAGCTTCCAGCTTCTGTTTCATGTATCTTGCGTCCAAGGTTGCCCGTTGCAACATTTCATCAAATACAAAGGAGACTAACATGCATGCTATTGCATCTCAATGATTGAGAGATCATAGCCAATATGTACTCCCTCCGTTCCAAAATAAGTGTCTCAACTTTATACAAACTTTAGTAAAAGTTGTACTACTACTAAAGTTGACACTTATTTTGGAACAGAGACAACTAAAGAAAAAAAGATCCATGGAGTCCCTAGCCCTTGAACTATAAACCCTAAGGCCTCCTTTGGTTTGTAGGATTTTTGTAGAAATTCTATAGGATAGGATTTGCAAAGGAAAATTTCCTTTGAAGCCCTTTGGTTTGTAGGAATGGATTCCTATTCCTATGTAGGATAGGAATCAATACTTCACGTTTTGGAGGGAAAAAACATTAGCCTAGACTCAATGGAAAAAATCCTATCCTATGCACCAAATGGCATCTCTTTCTCTATAGGAATTAACATGCATGTCATCTCACTTCCTATGATTTTCCTATTCCTATAAAATTCCTATCCTATGAACCAAAGAAGTCCTAACCAGGCTTTAATTTGCTGGCAAAGTTGGAGCTTCCGAAGAAATGAAGTTTGCAACCCTTTGACCCTCGGATCATTTTGTGAAGTTTCACCAAAATCGAGATGAGCATCCCTGTGGCAAAGAAATTGTAGAAGCGTGATTAGAATAAGATTATTGGGACTAGTTTATGAGACATAAACTCATCACAAATACAGTACGTAGAAGCCAGTAGAGGTATGTGCGGGGCAAAGAAGTCGAGAAATGTCCACATGGAGTGATGTGGGCAGCTGGAGCAGTGGTGCAAGCCGGCTGTAAAGGGAGTTGTACCTGAGGGATGTCGGGATGTAGCTCAACCTAGAGGAGGGCGGCGGGAGGAGGCAACTGCCCACGTCGCGGCAGTGAGGAATGGACGAAGGCAACCTCACTAGCTTTGTGAGAGAGAACGGCGGGGACCCCTGATCAGGACGTGCCGACAGTGGTTTTCGCCGTCGGCGACGGCGACCGCATCTACACTAAAAGCATCCACCCCTTCCCGGGGGCTGTTTGGTTTGTGACTAACTTTTCCAAAGATTGCCACACCTAAGGTTAGGCAAGTTTGACCAACTTAGGTGAGTGTTTGGTTCAAGCCACACCTTAGGTAAGCCACACTTGGACCCCACATGGCATACCCACAAAAAGTGTAGGAAGATTCCCTTAGGCTTGCCAACTTGTGGCTCTCATTTTGATGAACTAACCTTAGTCAAGTTTGGCAAAATGTGTGGCAATGCTAGTCCTAAAACCAAATAGCCTGATCCGTCTGGATGTTAGAGATGTGGCCACAGTCGTTTTGTACGAGAGAGTGTGAAGACTGAAGAGAGCAACCCCAGCAAGCAACCGTGTAGGCTCGTCCTGCCTACTAAAGGATATATATTCCAAACAATATGATAATATCTCTAACCAAGGTAGGGACAAGAAGTAAATGGAGGGAGTAGTAAAATTTCCTCCTCGTCCTGTGAGCCACCACGTGCGTGGGCGAGCGAGCGGGCGTAAAGGCGTACTCCCTCGTTTCTTTCTAGTCTGCATATAAGATTTGGTCAAAGTCAAACTTTGTAAAATTTGACCAACTTTGTTGGAAAAAATATCAACATCTACAATGCTAAAGTTATATGGTATGAAAGTTTATTTCATGATGCATCAAACAATATTGATTTCATATTGTGAGTCTTTATATATTTTTCTATAAACTTAGTCAAAGTTGACAAAGTTTGACTTTGATCAAATCTTATATGCAGACCAAAAAGAAACGAAGGGAGTACTAGTAAGCAAGCTTCACCTCATCCTGCGAGCCACCGCGCCCGTGGGCAGGGGAGACGGCGTACTAAGCAAGCTTCTCCTCGTTCTGCGAGTTGACGGGACACATCAAAAGTACTCCAGTGTATAGAGCCTTGCCTCTAAGGTAGGCCCCACATGGTTTGCCTCGATTTTAACATAACGCGTCAAGTCGCAATTTGTTTGTTTACCCTTGGTAGACGATCCTCCATCAAGTGGACAACCAGTACACGTGTCAAATTACCACATGGGCTGCCTTTTCATACAGAAATGAGCTCCACCGTGTACCCGCGCGGGTGTGGTTGGGAAAGAGACGGGAGTATGTGCGTCGTGCGTGCACCTCTTCTCTTTGTGCACGTCCCCCACCTACGTGTGTGTGTGTGAGAGAGATACAAACCTAAACAGATGGCGTGTGCGTTCGTGAGTGTTTTTTGTTTGGGGGGTGGTGATTTCGTGAATGTATTTGTGGGAATATGTGTCGATGACATCTCAAACAAAATTTTGCATGCAATGTGTGTGAAATAGAGGCATATCCATATCATATAGAGAGGGCCAGAGGGGCGATCCACGAGAAGAGAGGGAGGGGTCATAGATATCGATAGAGTCGAAGAGAGGATCAAGTGGGTGGGTGCCAGATGGATGAAGAGAGCCATGGAAATTGTGTGTGTGCAAGTCAAAGATATAGGGCGACTGAACTACCAGAACGTCAGAGGGCACAGGGCAAGTTTGTGTGTGGCAGGGAGACATGACTAGAGCGCTCGATGTATCGGTGTGTGTGTGGGGGGGGGGAGGGGGAGGCAGAGGCCTAACTAGAGAGGTAGAACAACTCGTATATGTGTCGAGAAGGAGAGTCTTGATGACCCACAAGTGTAGGGGATCTATCGTAGCCTTTTCGATAAGTAAGAGTGTCGAACCCAACGAGGAGCAGAAGGAAATGATAAGTAGTTTTCAGTAAGGTATTCTCTGCAAGCACTGAAATTACCAGTAACAGATAGTTTTGTGAAGGTAATTTGTAACGAGTAGCAAGTAATAAAAGTAACTAAGGTGCAGCAAGATGGCCCAATCCTTTTGTAGCAAAGGACAAGCTTGGACAAACTCTTATATGAAGGAACGCGCTCCCGAGGACACATGGGAATTATCGTCAAGCTAGTTTTCATCACGTTCATATGATTCGCGTTCGGTACTTTGATAATTTGATATGTGGGTGGACCGGCACTTGTGTACTGTCCTTACTTGGACAAGCATCCCACTTCTGATTAACCCCTATTGCAAGCATCCACAACTACAACAGAAGTATTAAGGTAAACCTAACCATAGCATGAAACATATGGATCCAAATCAGCCCCTTACGAAGCAACGTATAAACTAGGGTTTAAGCTTCTGTCACTCTAGCAACCCATCATCTACTTATTACTTCCCAACGCCTCCCTTTAGGCCCAAACAATGGTGAAGTGTCATGTAGTCGACGTTCACATGACACCACTAAAGGAATGACAACATACATCTTATCAAAATATCGAACGAATACCAAATTCACATGACTACTTATGGCAAGACTTCTCCCATGTCCTCAGGAACAAACGTAACTACTCACAAAGCATATTCATGTTCATGATCATAGCGGTATTAATATGCATAATGGATCTGAACATATGATCTTCCACCAAGTAAACCAACTATCATCAACTACAAGGAGTAATCAACACTACTAGCAACCCACAGGTACCAATCTGAGGTTTGGATACAAAGATTGGTTACAAGAGATGAACTAGGGTTTGAGATGAGATGGTGCTTGTGAAGATGTTGATGGAGATTGACCCCCTCCCGATGAGAGGATCGTTGGTGATGACAATGGTGATGATTTCCCCCTCCCGGAGGGAAGTTTCCCCGGCAGAAGAGCTTAGCCGGAGCCCTAGATTGGTTCCGCCTCATGGCAGCGCAGTTTCGTCCCGTGAGCTAGCTTATGATTTTTTCTCGGACGAAAGACCTCATATAGTAGAAGATGGGCATCAGAGGGCCACCAGGGGGCCCACGAGGCAGGGGGGACAACCAGGGGGTAGGGCGCGCCCCCCACCCTCGTGGATGGTGGGTGGGCCCCCTCAGGTACTTCTTTCGCCCAATATTTCTTATATATTCTGGAAATAAATTTTGTGAAGTTTCAGGACTTTTGGAGCTATGCAGAATAGGTCTCTAATATTTGCCCCTTTTCCAGCCCAGAATCCCAGCTGCCGACATTCTCCCTCTTCATGTAAACCTTGTAAAATAAGAGAGAATAGGCATAAGTATTGTGACATAATGTGTAATAACAGCCCATAATGCAATAAATATAGATATAAAAGCATGATGCAAAATGGACGTATCAACTCCCCCAAGCTTAGACCTCGCTTGTCCTCAAGCGAAAGCCGAAATCGAAAAATATGTCCACATGTTTGGAGATAGAGGTGTCGATAAAAATAAAATAGGGACATGAGGGCATCATGATCATTCTTAGAACAGCAACCTATATATATTGTCATATGATCTCTTATGCTAAAGTAATAATTCAATCACAATTGCCAACACTCACTGAGAACCATAAACTTCATTGAGAACCAACAAACTCTAATCTCAGTCATTGACGCATTTGGAATTTATCATAACATAGGAAAGAGTCAATATAAGAGCTTTTCAGCAAGTCCACATACTCAACCATCTTTTAGTCTTTCATAATTGCTAACACTCACGCAATACTTATGGGTATGGAGTTTTAATCGGACACAGAGAAAGATAGGGGCTTATAGTGTTGCCTCCCAACTTTTACCTCAAGGGTAGTGTCAACAATAATAGTTCATGCAAACCCACATCCAATTAGCCATATATATCATGATTTTTCCAACACATTGTGCTTGCCAAAGGATAAAATGTAAAATGGAAAGGTGAAAATCACCATGACTCTTTGCATTAAGTATAAGACAAGAATAAAAGATACGCCCTTCGCAGAGGGAAGCAAAGGTTGTCATGCGCTTTTATGGTTGGATGCACGAAATCTTAATGCAAAAGAACGTCACTTTTATATTGCCACTTGTGATATGGAGCTTTATTATGCAGTCCGTCGCTTTTATTTCTTCCATATCACATGATCGTATAAAGCTTATTTTCTCCACACTAATAAGTCATACATATTTAGAGAGCAATTTTTATTGTTTGCACCAATGACAACTTACTTGATGGATCTTACTCAATCCATAGGTAGATATGGTGGACTCTCATGGCAAAACTGGGTTTAGGGATATTTGGAAGCACAAGTAGTATTTCTACTTGGTGCAAAGAATTGGCTAGCAAGAGAGGGAAAGGCAAGCTCAACATGTTGGATGATCCATGACAATATAATTTATCTCAGATGTAAGAAAACATAACCCATTACGTTGTCTTCCCTGTCCAATGTCAAATCGTTAGCATATGATACTTTAATGAGTGCTCACAATTATAAAAGATGTCCAAGATAGTATATTTATATGTGAACCTCTCTTTCTTTATTACTTCCTATTAATTGCAACGATGACCAAAACTATGTTTGTCAACTCTCAACAAATTTTATTCATCATACTCTTTATATGTGAGCTCATTACTCTCCATAAGATCCATATGATCTCTTTATTTCTTCTCTTTCATTTTATTCCCTCAAGAGCATAGCAAAATAATCAATCCCTTGACTCAACACTAATCTTTATTATATATAGCCAACAGACTTAATTACAAAGGAAGATCATAAAGCAAAACTCACAACTAAATCATACTAAAACTTTATTATACTAGATCAAGATATTATCAAAAGGATCGAACTAAGAAAAATGGAAAAGATAAAAGTGATGGTGATACGATACCGGGGCACTCCCCCCAAGCTTGGCAGTTGCCAAGGGGAGTGCCCATACCCGTGTGATTATGTCTCCTTCTTCGGGGGTGGTGATGTGATATTATTGGTGATGATGCCCCTCAAGATATGATTCTTTACCTCGAGCTTATTGACTTGCTGCTTGAGGTTCATTATTTCCTTACGGAGCTTGCCAGTGACGGCTAAAGCTCCTTTCACCAAAGGATGTTGCATAGCTGCGGGAGAACAAGTAACACTCTTTTTCATATTTTCATAAGAAAGAAATCTAACATTGGAAGGGATGACCGAGTTTGGAATAGCTGAGCTCTGTAGTTCCACCATCGTGAATCCTGCGCGGAAACGAGAAGTAACTTCTTGATCCTCCTCCATGGCATCTATCCTTTTCAAGCCAGCTTCCATCTCTTCCTCCTTTGAGGGCCCAAAGTGATAGGCATCGTTGTTTGCCCCTGGACCTGGTGTCAGATGAGACACCCGACTCTCCCTGACTAACTCTTGAGAAGACATCTTGCTCTGATCTGCGGCAGAAACAGCTCGAAACAAAGACATGAGATATTTGTGTGATACGGAGGTCAAAACCTTCGGGAGATTATATAATGAATTTTTACCAACTAAAAGAAGAATCGTGCAAGAAAACAGAGTCCGGAGAGCACACGGGGTGCCCACGAGGCAGGGGGCGCGCCCTCCACCCTCGTAGAAGCCTCGTGTCCTTTTCGGTATGCTTCTTATTTTTCTATTTTCTTAAATATTCCAAAACGGAGAAAATTGCCATTAGAACTGTTTTGGAGTCGGTTTACTTACCGTACCGCGTACCTATTCCTTTTCGGAGTCTGAAACGTTCCGGAAAGTGTCCCTTATGTATTCCTCAGGGGTTACGGTTTTAATAATATTAGTTTCAACATTTATGGGATTACCTGATATATAATGTTTGATTCTTTGACCGTTCACCCCCTTTGGATTTGTGCCTTCAAAGTTGTTGATTTTTATGGCACCGGAACAATAGACCTCCTCGATGACATAAGGGCCTTCCCATTTAGAGAGAAGTTTGCCTGCAAAAAATCATAAATGAGAGTTGAATAGCAATACATAATCACCTACGTTAACTAATCACGCTTTTGTATCCTTTTATCTTGCCATATTTTAACTTTTTCTTTGAACAGTTTGGCATTCTCATAGGCCTGGGTTCTCCATTCATCAAGTGAGATAATGTCAAATAACCTCTTCTCACCGGCAAGTTTGAAATCATAATTGAGCTCTTTAATAGCCCAATATGCCTTATGTTCTAATTCAAGAGGTAAGTGACATGCTCTACCATAAACCATTTTATACGGAGACATACCCATAGGATTTTTGTATGCGGTTCTATAAGCCCATAATGCATCATCAAGTTTCTTGGACCAATTCTTTCTAGATCTGATAACAGTCTTTTGCAAAATTAATTTAAGCTCTCCATTACTCAATTCTACTTGACCACTAGACTGCGGGTGATATGGGGATGCAATTCTATGATTAACATCATACTTAGCAAGCATTTTACGAAAGGCACCATGAATAAAATGTGAACCACCATCAGTCATTAAATATCTAGGTACTCAAAACCTCGGAAAAATAACTTCTTTAAGCATCTTAATTATAGAGGCGTTATGATCAACACTACTAGTTGGAATAGCTTCTACCCACTTAGTAACATAATCAACAGCAACTAAAATATGTGTGTATCAATTAGAGGAAGGACAAGGTCCCATATAATCAAAGCCCCAAACATCAAATGGTTCAATAACAAGTGAATAATTCATAGGCATTTCTTGATGTCTACTAATATTACCAATTCTTTGACATTCATCACAAGACAAGACAAACTTACGGGCATCCTTGAAGAGAGTAGGCCAATAAAAACCAAATTGCAATACCTTGTGTGCAGTTCTATCTCCAGCATGGCGTCCGCCGTAAACTTCGGAGTGGCACTTGCGTAGGATCTGTTCCTGTTAATGCTCAGGTACACAACGTCTAATGACACCATCTACTCCTTCTTTATAAAGATGTGGGTCATCCCAAAAGTAATGTCTTAAATCATAGAAGAACTTTTTCTTTTGCTGGTATGTGAAACTAGGTGGTATAAATTTTGCAACAATGTAATTAGCATAATCAGCATACCATGGAGCAGTACGAGAAGCATTTATGACATTTAATTCTTCATCAGGAAAGCTATCATCAATAGGTAGTGGGTCATCAAAAACATTCTCTAACCTAGACAAGTTGTCTGCAACGGGATTCCCAGCTCCCTTTCTATCTATAATGTGCAAATCAAATTCTTGTAGCAAGAGAACCCATCTAATAAGTCTAGGTTTAGCATCTTTCTTTTCCATGAGATATTTAATAGCAGCATGATCAGTGTGAATAGTTACTTTAGAATCAACAATATAAGGTCTAAACTTATCACAAGCAAATACAACTGCTAAGAATTCCTTTTCAGTCATAGCATAATTTGTCTGGGCATTGTCTAGAGGTTTACTAGCATATTGAATAACATTTAATTTTTTATCAACTCTTTGTCCTAGGACAGCCCCTACAGCATAATCACTAGCATCACAGATAATTTCAAATGGTAAATTCCAATCAGGTGGTTGAACAATAGGTGCAGAAATCAAAGCTTTCTTAAGTATTTAAAATGCTTCTACACAGTCATCATCAAAGACAAAAAGAATATCTTTTTGTAATAGGTTAGTCAGAGGCCGAGAAATTTTTGAGAAGTCCTTAATGAACCTCCTATAAAAACTGGCATGACCAAGGAAACTTCTTATACCTTTGATGTCCTTGGGACACGACAACTTTTCAATAGCATCAACCTTAGCTTTGTCAACTTCAATACCTCTTTCAGAAATTTTATGCCTCAAGACAATACCTTCATTAACCATAAAGTGGCACTTCTGCCAATTCAAGACAAGGTTAGTTTCTTCACATCTCTACAAAACTCGATCAAGGTTGCTCAAGTAATCATCAAAAGAGGATCCATAAACAGAGAAATCATCCATGAAAACTTCATAGATCTTTTCACAAAACTCAGAGAATATAGCCATCATGCATCTTTGAAAGGTAGCAGGTGCATTACATAAACCAAAAGGCATACATCTATAAGCAAAGGTACCGAAAGAGCAAGTAAAAGTAGTCTTTTCTTGATCATCAACTAACACAGGTATTTGAGAGAAACCAGAGTAACCATCTAGAAAGCAAAAATGTGTATGTTTGGATAATCTTTCTAGCATTTGATCAATGAAAGGCAAAGGGTAATGATCTTTTTAGTAGCTTTATTTAGTTTGCGGAAATCAATTACCATCCTATAACCTGTAATAATTCTTTGCGGAATCAATTCATCTTTATCATTAGGAACGACAGTAATACCTCCTTCCTTAGGGACACAAAGGACAGGACTTACCCACTGACTATCAGCAACGGGATAAATTATACCTCCTTCAAGGAGCTTTAATATTTTCTTTCTTACCACTTCTTTCATCTTAGGATTTAGCCGTCGTTGGTGATCAATAACTGGTTTGGCGTCTTTCTCCAAATTTATTTTGTGTTGACATAGAGTGGGACTAATGCCCTTAAGATCATCAAGAGTATATCCAATACCAGCACGGTGCTTCTTCAGAGTTCTCAATAATCTCTCTTCATCATGCTCTGAAAGGTTAGCACTAATAATAACATGATATATCTTCTTTTCATCAAGATAAGCATATTTAAGAGTATCAGGCAATGGTTTAAGCTCAAACATGGGATCACCCTTGGGTGGAGGAGGATCCCCTAGAATTTCAACAGGCAAGTTGTGTTTCAGAATAGGTCCCTGTTTAAAGAATACTTCATCTATTTCCCTTCTTTCATTCATAAACATATCATTTTCATGGTCTAGCAAATATTGTTCTAAAGGATCAGTAGGAGGCACGACAATAGAAGCAAGACAATAATTTCATATTTACTAGGCAATTCCTTATCATGGGGTTGTCTACGAAATTTAGCAAAATTAAACTCATGAGACATATCCCCTAAACCAACAGAAAGAATATCCTTATTGCAGTCTATCTTAGCATTAACAGTATTCAAGAAGGGTCTACCAAATATAATGGGACAAAAAATCATCTTTTGGGGAACCAAGAACAACAAAATCCACAGGGTATTTAACTTTCCCACACAAGACTTCAACATCTCTAACAATCCCAACTGTTGAAATAGTATCTCTATTTGCAAGCTTAATTGTAACATCAATCTCTTCTATCTCAGCAGGTGCAATATCATGCATAATTTCTTTGTATAAGGAATGAGGTATTGCACTTGCACTAGCACCCATATCGCATAAGCCATGATAACAATGATCTCCTATTTTAACAGAAATAATAGGCATGCCTACAACAGGTCTATGTTTATTTTTAGCATCAGGTCTAGCGATTCTAGCAGCTTCATTGCAGAAGTAAATAACATGCCCATCAATATTATCGTCCAAGAGATCTTTAACCATAGCAATCTTAGCTTCAACTTTAATTTGCTCAGGGGGTTTAGGTGTCTTAATATTACTTTTGTTAACCACAGTTGAAACTTTAGCATGATCCTTTATTCTAACAGGGAAAGGTGGTTTCTCAATATAAGCAGCAGGAACAACAGGATCATCATAAATGATAGTCTTTTCTTCAACTTTAATAGGTGCAACTACTTTTACTTCAATGGGAGGATTATATTTAAACCACTTCTCCTTAGGGAGATCAACTTGCGTAGCAAAGGATTCACGAAAAGAAGCTACTATCTTAGAGTCAAGTCCATATTTAGTGCTAAATTCACGGAAAACATTGGTATCCATAAAAGATTTAACACAATCAAACTTAGGTGTTATACCTGACTCCTTACCTTCGTCGAGGTCCCAATCTTCAGAGTTGCGTTTAATTCTTTCCAATAAATCCCATTTGAATTCAATAGTCTTCATCATAAAGGATCCAGTACAAGAAGTATCGAGCATGGAGCGATTACTGAGAGAAAGCCGAGCATAAGAATTTGGAATAATCATTTATCTTGAGAGCTCATGATTGGGGCATGAATATAACATTGACTTAAGCCTCCCCAAGCTTGAGCGATGCTTTCTCCTTCGCGAGGCCGAAAATTATATATAATTATGATCACAATGAACAAGATGCATATGATGAAACTTCTGATGAAATTCCAATTTCAATCGCTTGTAGTCTCATGATTCCATATCATCACAGAGCCTATACCATGTAGATGCCTCTCCCTTCAAAGATAAAGGGAAGACCTTCTTCTTGATAACATCATCGGGCATACCTGCAAGCTTAAATAATCCACAAACTTCATCAACATAGATTAAGTGTAAATCGGGATGCAATGTTCCATCTCCTGTAACAGGATTAGCTAGCAGTTTCTCTATCATACCTGAAGGAATTTCAAAGTAAATATTCTCAGTAGGTTTAGTAGGTTGAGGAGCAACTCTTTGCTCTACTGGTCGGGGTGAAGATACCCCGAACAAGCCCCTCAAAGGATTATGTTCCATAGTAACAAGTGACAGTGAATTTCAGCACACTATATAATTTTTCCTTACCAAATTCCACCTACCAAAGGCGCTTCACTCCCCGACAACGGCGCCAGAAAATATTCTTGATGACCCACAAGTGTACAGGATCTATCATAGCCTTTTCGATAAGTAAGAGTGTCGAACCCAACGAGGAGCAGGAGGAAATGATAACCAGTTTTCTGTAAGGTATTCTCTGCAAGCATTGAAATTATCAGTAACAGATAGTTTTGTGATAAGGTAATTCGTAACGAGTAGCAAGTAATAAAAGTAAATAAGGTGCAGCAAGATGGACCAATCCTTTTTGTAGCAAAGGACAAGCCTGGACAAACTCTTATATGAAGGACAGCGCTCCCGAGGACACATGGGAATTATCGTCAAGCTAGTTTTCATCACGTTCATATGATTCGCGTTCGGTACTTTGATAATTTGATATGTGGGTGGACCGGTGCTTGGGTACTGTCCTTACTTGGACAAGCATCCCACTTATGATTAACCCCTATTGCAAGCATCCGCATCTACCACAGAAGTATTAAGGTAAACCTAACCATAGCATGAAACATATGGATCCAAATTAGCCCCTTACGAAGCAACGCATAAACTAGGGTTTAAGCTTCTGTCACTCTAACAACCCATCATCTACTTATTACTTCCCAATGCCTCCCTTTCGGCCCAAACAATGGTGAATTGTCATGTAGTCGATGTTCACATGACACCACTAAAGGGATGACAACATACATCTTATCAAAATATCGAACGAATACCAAATTCACATGATTACTTATAGCAAGACTTCTCCCATGTCCTCAGGAACAAACATAACTACTCACAAAGCATATTCATGTTCATGATCAGAGGGGTATTAATATGCATAATGGATCTGAACATATGATCTTCCACCAAGTAAACCAACTAGCATCAACTACAAGGAGTAATCAACACTACTAGCAACCCACAGGTACCAATCGGAGGTTTGGATACAAATATTGTGTAGCGACCCGACCCGAATGGATCAAGTCTACTGTGCTCCAGTGTCATCCCTGGATCAGTAATGCTGACACCATACAGTACTTCGAAGGATTTATAGGAGAGTGGCAATTACACACTTATTACAACGATGTCTCAAAAGAGAACTTATTACAATAAATATGGCTTAAGGCCATCTAATAACGATAACAGCGGAAACTTGGAAGATAAATGGGTCCATCAACTCCAACGGCATCACTAAGTATAGAACCACGACCTAAAAGCACCTTAATCGTCGTCTGAAAAGTCTGCAACATTAACGTTGCAGCCCGAAACGGGTCAGCACATGGAATATGCTGGCAAAGTAACACATAGAGAGTAATGGAATGAAACAGCTATACTATATGCATATTTGGCTGGTGGAAAGCTCTATGGTTACTATTTTGCGTAAAGCCAGTTTTTCCCTACTGCAAAGTAATAAATTTATTTAACTATCATGGTGGTTGTTAAACATTGAGAATGGTTGACAGCATTCTCAATCCCAATTAAAAATAGTCATCAATAACCCAACAATATTAATTAGAAGTAACATGTTGAGATTCACATGATATTCAAGTACTAGATACTCAAGTTGTCCATAACCGGGGACACGGCTAATCATGATTGGTTTATTACACTCTGCAGAGGTTTGCGCACTTTTCCCCACAAGACTCGATTGCCTCCGTTGGATTTCTCGCACTACTGGTGTTTGAGAAACGGATGACCGAGACACAGTCTTTCAGAAGCGCTAGCACCTTACGATGGATAGACCGGTACACCTACTTTCCCCTATATCTGCTAGTCTACCCTGTAAGAGTTCGCATGACTTAGTCAACTATGCCAGAGCCCATATTGGCTTGTGGCTACACACGTAAGTATTTAGCATGAAAGATCTTATGATCCCTTTGAGCCTGGGTGGCGGTCCAAAAGAAAAACAGGCAAGTCCTGATAGACATCAGGTGCCTCAATCCACCCAGATGTGTGTTTAAGTTGCCACCTTAGATAAACCATTAAAATTATCAATCTCACATCTGTCATGGATATCACTCACCCAATCCACGTCTACTAGCATAGCATGGCATAATAAGCAAACGTAGAAGTAACTCCCAAAGGTTTCATAATAAACAGGTAATAGGTACTACCTCATCTACTTCCCATCCCATAATTTAATTAGATCCTAATCATGCAATGTGTGAGAATTGATCTAATGCAATAAAACTGGGTTGTAGAAAAGGTATGATCAAAGTGTTACTTGCCTTGCTGATGATCCGCGAGTCCTAGTGATTCGAAGTAACAGGCGGCGCAATCCGGGTAATCTATCGCAGACAAACAACAAGCATACAATAAGTACTCATCTAATGCACAGTTAAAACTCGAACAAAAGATCGAACCAGAAAGTTCAACTTAAGAACTCCGGTTGCAAAGAAAGAACGAACCGAACCAAGCAACGGAAAACAAACGGCAGAAGAAAACAACTCGGTTCTAGCAAGTTGAAACTAGGTCAAATTTTACCATAGCAAAAACTTGTTTAAGTTGATTAGTCGGATCGGCGGTTTCGTAACGAAACACCAGGTGCTTGAATCACCTGATTCCGATAAATGAGCGGGAAGATAAACTAGAACGAAGATCGGATCTGAGATCGCGATCGCGGAATAAATCCGACGGAAAGAAAAAGAAGAACGGTTAAACGAACGGACGTTCGTTGACCGAGAATAATCCGGTGATCACGTTCGTTAGGACGAACGGTCCGGCGAACGGTCTCTAGGCAACTAAACCGGAAAAGAAAAACGAATCCGATCTAGGGTTTCGGGAAAAGAAATCGAAACAAGAACGAAAGAAAAAAAATCGGAAGAGAAGAAAAGAACCGGAACGGTTTATAAGAAAAACCGAACCAAGGAAAAGAGACGCGGCGCGGCTACCTCGGCGAGGTTCCGGCGAACGGGGCTCCGGTGGCGGCGGCGAGGCACAAGGGGAGGCGCGGCGCTAGGGGCGGCGGCGGCGGTGGTGTAGGGCGGCGGCGGCGGGCAAGGGCGGCGGCGGCATGGCTATGGAGGCGCGAAGCGGCGGCTTGGGCGCGGGGTGAGGGGCTTGGGTTGGTGTGGGGTTTAGGGGGGGTGTGGGGGTATTTATATAGGTGAGGGGAGAGGATTGCTTGGGGGAGGGGGCAAGAAAAAGAGAAGGAGAGGGAAACAGAGTCCTACTAGGACTCTAGGGCGGCGGCGGCCTTGGCGCGCGGACGCTAGCGCGGCGGCCTGGCCTGGCCGGCCGGCCTGCTGGCTGGGCCTTGGCCCAGGGCGCTGCGATTTTTTTTAAACGGTTACGCGCGCAGAAAAACAAATAAAAGAACATCGAAACGAACTCCAAAATTTCTAAAGTAAATTTTCCCCGACTCCTAAAAATGAGTCGAACAAAATGAACTTTTCTTGGGACCTAAAATGCAAATTTTGAAAACGCGCATTTTTCCCTATCCAATTAAAAGGCCAATAAACTCTGGCAAATCCAATGATCCTTTCTTCAAAATTTGAGAAGAACTCAAATATGAAAAAGACGAAATCTCCAACTCTCTCCGAGGGTCCTTGAGTTGCGTGAAATTTCTAGGATCGACAAAATGCAAGAAAATATGATACGCATGATGATCTAATGTATAACATTCCAAATTGAAAATTTGGGATGTTACATATTGGATACAAGAGATGAACTAGGGTTTGAGTTGAGATGGTGCTGGTGAAGATGTTGATGGAGATTGACCCCCTCCCAATGAGAGGATCGTTGGTGATGACGATGTGATGATTTCCCCCTCCCGAAGGGAAGTTTCCTCGACAGAACAGCTCTGCCGGAGCCCTAGATTGGTTCCGCCTCGTGGCGGCGCAATTTCGTCCCGTGAGCTAGCTTATGATTTTTTTTCTTGGACGAAAGACCTCATATAGCAAAAGATGGGCATCATAGGGCCACCAGCGGGCCCATGAGGTAGGGGGGCGCGACCAGGGGGTAGCGCGTGCCCCCACCCTCGTGGACGGTGGGTGGCCCCCCTCAGGTACTTCTTTCGCCCAGTATTTTATATATATTCTGGAAATAACTTCCGTGAAGTTTTAGGACTTTTGGAGCTGTGCAGAATAGGTCTCTAATATTTTCTCCTGTTCCAGCCTAGAATCCTAGCTGCCGGCATTCTCCCTCTTCATGTAAACCTTGTAAAATAAGAGAGAATGGGCATAAGTATTGTGACATAATGTGTAATAACAGCCCATAATGCAATAAATATCGATATAAAAGCATGATGCAAAATGGACGTATCAGAGACCCAGCTATGAGTTGAGGGAGATGGGTCGATATCCATACATAATTGAAGGACGGGAAATAGATTGGGACACAGAGAAAGAGAGAGAGAGAGAGAGAGAGAGAGAGAGGAGAGAGAGGGAGGGACAGGGGTAGAGTGCTGGATGGGTGATGGAGTTGCTCCTCGGAGATGGTGGGAGAGGCCTACTAGACAAACTGAGGGTAGAACTGCAATATTATCAATGAGAGTGGGGATGTGTTTCTGTGTGTGCCTATGCGTGATAGATCTGTCAGGACGCATGCATGGATGATGAAGGGGAACCATGTGTTTCGTAAGCAAACCTAACTAGATCAGTAGATCAATTGTTATTTGTCGGAGGAAGGGAGAGACATAACTAATGAGGTAGATCGATCGACGCATGGGGAAAATGAGTTATAAGGACCTAGCTAGCTATATGTATAGCGGGAGATCGATCGGTGTACATCCATTTGTTAGAGGCAAATAAGGCCCAGCGAGACGGATAGACAGAGAGAATGGAGCTAGGAGGTGGTGCGAGAGGCCGAGCTACTAGCTAGATAGGGGAGGAGTGTGCGGTTGTGAGATCAATGAAAAGAGGGGCGAGAGTTTACACGTGTGTGGGACCGTATGAGAGACACGAGGCATGGACACAGAAAGGAGGAGATGGAAGGTGCGTGTGTACGTATGTTTTAGGCAGACGCTATAGAAGTCTATCGATCGGTGTGTGTCGGAAAGGAGCTGTGGAGACTGTGGGAGAACGACCTAAAGAAAGAAATGAATGTGCGTGATGGATAGAATGCTGAGGGAGGGGGAGGGAGAGGAGGGCGTGTGCATGCACGAGAGAAAGTTAGTGCTAGCTACAAAGGTTAGAGGATTGTGTGGTTGTAAGAGACTAACAATGATTATAATTTGATATGAAAGTGGATTCATATATTTGAATAGGAGATCGTAGTGTTATAAACATATGCATGCATGAATATAGCGGTGATACCCATGCTATGGTTTTGCACATGTTATACCATAATGTGATAATGCATGGCGTTCGCAACTCACAGCTAATTGTCCAACAATCTAAACCATACTATATATCGAACAATGTCACACTTTATTTGAATTTGTGATAATGTGTGGCGTTTGCATCTTACAACTAAATATCGAACAATTTAAACAATACTATATATCGAACAATATCACATTTTATTTGAATTTGTGGTAATGTGTGGTGTTTGCAACTCACCTCTAAATACTTGTAGGCGTAGGGGGCGGGGCACCATACATTATGTGATAAACACATTATACATATGAGATATGGTTTAGATTATGAAGATCTAGCTAGAGCTTGAAATGTACTGTGATTTGAAATCAACATAAAGTGGATTCAAAAAATCGAGTTCGAGTTCATATAGTACACATAGTTCATATCTAACTCGAGAGTAATCATGTGGTGTGCTGTGAAGATAATACACAAACGATGGTTTAAATTCACAATAATGATGTTGTAGATCTTCTTAAAATAGAGAAACGAATTCAAATGGTTTGACTTCACAACAATCATTATTGTAGATCTTATTCAAATAGAGAAACGAATTCAAATTTAGTTCATATTGAAGCGGTAGTATATACGTTTGGAATGCACTAAAACGTTCATTTGAGTAGCAGGTTGCATCCATTATACACGTAGTGAAATATTTTAATTGAACATAACATGAATTCAAAGTTTTGAATGACATTTGTAGTGCGAATTGATTTGGTACAGTACACAGGACTAGACTCACTTGTGAGCTGCAAATTGATTTCTTTTTGTTTTTTCATCGACGGAAGTGCGAATTGATTTGGTACAGACACGTTGGGCTTGTCCAGAAATTTCAACATGCGCCTTGTTACCCCGAAATATTTAAGATATATCTTTGTCTCGTTGTGCTCCGACAAATCCCTCCATCTCAACCCGCGCCTTGCTATTCGAAAATTACAACGCGCGCGAAAACTCCCGCCTCCTGTGAAATCCCGACACGCGAAATGCCTGTGATACCCCCGAACCGAAAGAACCGCCTAGCTCAAATCAGTTGGGGTACTTCCTTGACTTACCCCACATTCTGGACAAGCGCGTCCCTAAGCCATGGTTCCCCACTCCCATCCCATCCACCAACCCATTCGTACACCGAGGCCGCGAAAACTCGCGAAGCCCCATGCCCTCCTCCGTTCGCCACCCAGCCGAAGCCTCTTCCCCGACGATGTCGTCCACAACAACACGTCGACGTCCCTCATCCACTGTACTAGATGAGGATCCGTCGTCGATCTCGTCGTCCCGCCGGTTCAGCCACCCCGTCCTCCAAATCCAAGGAGCTGCCCCAACATTCCCCTCGTCTTTCGCGCCACCTCCATTCCCACACCATCGTCTTCACTTGCACCACTAGAAGAGCATCATCATCACCATTTCCTTGGATGAAGCTGAGGCCTAATTGGCGCCACCAAAGAGGTTGTACACTAATCGCCGCATGTTCTTCTTGATTCGATCTCACGGTGCTGCCAACGCTCGGTCCCGAGCCGACACGACGTGGCTCCATCCACGGCGGCGTCGCCGACCACTTCCTCCACGGTGTCGCTCCCTCGGCGGTGACGTCCACATTAGTAGGAGCTACTGTTGCTTTAGCTCTCGCTCGCATTGCAGCTCAGCTCTTGCTCTTGATCCCATGCTTGGTCTGCTCTTGCTCGCGCTGCTGCTCTCGCTCTTGCTCTTGCTTGTGATGATTCTCCGATTTAGCTACACTTCAGTCGACTGAATCGACTTTTGGGTCAGTCGATTTTCAGGTGGTGGGGGGCTCGCCGGAGTTAAGGAAGAACCAGCCATGGCGGGGAGGGGGGCTCGCCGGAGAGGTACCCCACTATCTATCTTAGGGTTCAGGGTGGGGCGGTGGTCGCCGGTGGTGGTGGGGCGGTGGCGTGGTGATTGCCGGAGAAAAAGCTCGGCACGGGGGGCCTAGAGGGATGGCCGGGGCGGCGGCGAACCGGCGGTGGGGAGTGGTTTCGGGGCAGGCGGGGCAACGCACCGCCGGCCGCGGGCGGCGGAGGGCGGCTGTTTGGTCGGTGGTGGCTGGCGGCTCAGGGGGGTGGAGGTTGAAGTTGAACTGCAGACCCTTGATTTCGTATCCAATGGCTAGAAAATTGACTAACCAGAGATGAAAAATTCAGTCGACCGGCTCTCGCATGCGTTGTTGCATGCTGCTGCTACTCCTTTTCTGCTACTAGCTAGTGCGTTCAGTATCGACAGTAAAATTCAGTTTCGACGGTAAAATTCAGTTTCGATAGCAAATTCAGTTTCGACGGTGAAGTTCAATTTCGACAGTCAAATTCAGTTTTGACAATTAAGTTCAGACATGAGTGGCCGATGTATTTTACATCTAGCACTTTGTGGTTATGTATTTTACGTCATCGATTGGAGATGCTATTAGAGTTCCACTCAGGTTAACGTTTGCTCTCCTATCCTGCTTCAGGCTCGGCGTCGTACAACTCACCGGAGCTGCTCCAACGACGAAACCCTCCATCATACAGGAGTAGTACCCCGGGCTCCATCTCAAGATGCCTAAGATCTTCTTCCCCTCCTCCGACAGCCAAGTCAGCCGGATCATCCTCACCGACTGATACGTCTCCAACGTATCTATAATTTTTTTTATTGTTCCATGCTATTATATTATCTGTTTTGGATGTTTATGAGCTTTATTATGCACTTGTATATTATTTTTGGGACTAACCTATTAACCCAGAGCCTAGTGCCAGTTTCTGTTTTTTCCTTGTTTTTAAGTATCATAGAAAAGGAAAATCAAACGGAGTCCAATTGACCTGAAACTTCACGGAGATCATTTTTGGACCAGAAGAAGCCCACGGAGTACCGGAGGTGGGCCAGAAGAGCCCCGAGGCCACCATGAGGGTGGGGGCGTGCCCTACCCCCTGGGCGCGCCCCCTGCCTCGTGGGCTCCTCGTGGCTCCCCTGACCGACTTCTTTCACCTATATATATACAGTGAAAACATCCGGGAGCTGAATAGATCGAGAGTTCCACCACCAGAAGCCTCCGTAGCCACCGAAAACCAATCCCTCTCCGGTGGCCGTCTTCATCATGCCGGCGCTCTCCATGACGAGGAGGGAGTAGTCCACCCTCGGGACTGAGGGTATGTACCAGTAGCTATGTGTTTGATCTCTCTCTCTCTCTCTCGTGTTCTTGAGGTGGCACGATCTTGATGTATCACGAGCTTTGCTATTATATTTGGATCTTATGATTTTTATTCCCCTCTACTCTCTTGTAATGGATTGAGTTTTCCCTTTAAAGTTATCTTATCGGATTGAGTCTTTAAGGATTTGAGAACACTTGATGTATGTCTTGCATGTGCTTATCTGTGGTGACA
This sequence comes from Triticum monococcum, assembly GCA_034509565.1. Classification (NCBI taxonomy): domain Eukaryota; kingdom Viridiplantae; phylum Streptophyta; class Magnoliopsida; order Poales; family Poaceae; genus Triticum; species Triticum monococcum. The sequence continues at coordinate 741,521,792 of CM067843.1, read as the reverse complement.
ATGGGATATCACGTGATCCACTTGATGTATGTTTTGGTGATCAACTTGCGAGTTCCGTGACCTCGTGAACTTATGCATAGGGGTTGGCACACATTTTCGTCTTGACTCTCCGGTAGAAACTTTGGGGCACTCTTTGAAGTACTTCGTGTTGGTTGAATAGATGAATCTGAGATTGTGTGATGCATATCGTATAATCATACCCATGAATACTTGAGGTGACATTGGAGTATCTAGGTAACATTAGGTTTTTGGTTGATTTGTGTCTTAAGGTGTTATTCTAGTACAAACTCTATGATAGATCGAATGGAAAGAATAGCTTCATGTTATTTCACTACGGACTCTTGAATAGATCGATCAGAAAGGATAACTTTGAGGTGGTTTCGTACCCTACCATAATCTCTTCGTTTGTTCTCCACTATTAGTGACATTGGAGTGACTCTTTGTTGCATGTTGAGGGATAGTTATATGATCCAATTATGTTATTATTGTTGAGAGGACTTGCACTAGTGAAAGTATGAACCCTAGGCCTTGTTTACTAGCATTGCAATACCGTTTACGCTCACTTTTATCATTAGTTACCTTGCTGTTTTTATATTTTCAGATTACAAAAACCTATATCTACCATCCATATTGCACTTGCATCACCTATACAATTTACCATTGTATTGGATGTCTTGGAGACACAAGAGACTCTTTGTTATTTGGTTGCAGGGTTGTTTGAGAGAGACCATCTTCATCCTACGCCTCCCACGGATTGATAAACCTTAGGTCATCCACTTGAGGGAAATTTTCTACTGTCCTACAAACCTCTGCACTTGGAGGCCCAACAACGTCTACAAGAAGAAGGTTGTGTAGTAGACATCAAGCTCTTTTCTGGCACCATTGCCGGGGAGGTTAGTGCTTGAAGGTATATCTTTAGATCTTGCAATCGAATCTTTTAGTTTCTTGTTTTATCACTAGTTTAGTTTATAAAAGAAAACTACCAAAAAATTGAATTGAGTTTGCCTCATGCGCTTCATCTTTTTAATATCTTTCGTGAGAATGATGGAAAGGAAAATTGTGCTCAAGTGCTAGAAGAACAAGTCTACAAAATGTTTGGCACTAAATCTTTGAATGATGAGCATGATTGCAATGTTGTTAGTATGAATTCTTTGAATATCCATAGTACTAATGATGATTGCACTAGTCATGATGAAAATGTCTCTTATAAGCACGTCAACTTTTGTGGAGTGCATCGAGTTTGCAAGTAGATACCAAACAGGGAAGATCGATTTTGCAAGAGGCATAAGTATTTGGAAACTAAATGGTTGCAAGAAAGCCTTGATGTTAGTGCTGAAAATTTAAAATATCTTAGCCATACTTGTGAACTTTGCAATGAACATGGTCATTTAAATATCAAATGCAAATTGTTTCATGATCGAATCATGTCCAAAAATTGTGATGACTTGATTTCCCTTGCACATCATAATGAACTTAGTTTGCTTTTGGGTTATGAAGAAATGAAACATCAAACTAAGCATATTCCAGAATATAACCTTGACAAATTCCTCGATATTGATCTAGAAGAAATTTATATGTATTGTGTGGTGAATTGCATTGAAAATCCTTATATTGCCAATTCCATAAAGAAAAGACAACAAATAGAAGATGAAGAGAATATTAACGAAATGGGAGAGACTTCCCAATATTCTCCTATTATTTCTTATGATGAATCAGGTAACGAGGAGGAGCCTTCTATTCAACCAATCTCATTAATAAGGAGCTCAAAAAAGAGGGTTAAACCCACACATGATGTGAAGAAGAAAAAGAAAAGACGGATAAGCAAAGGTAGAAAGGTATGTCTCCCAAATGATGTTGCTCATATTTCTCATTGTGATGATGATAATTGCTATACTATTGGTGCTATCCATACTATTAATGATGGGAGTGATTATGCTTATGATATGAAAAGGCCCAAGCTTGGGGATGCTATGTTTGATGAAGATGATGTTTTGAGAATATATTTTCTGCAATTAATGTTTGTCCCAAGCTTGGGGGTGCTACGTTTAATGAAGATGATATTTTTAGTATCCCAAGTTTTGATATGCAAATTTATAATGATGATATCATGCCTCCTACTTATGATGACTATATTGATGAAAGTGGGTTTGGAAGAGTGTCAACTTTAGGAAGTAATGATCCCACTATTTTGGAGGATGTTGAATCTTATTGTGATAATTATGAAAGTGGATTTGGAGAGGTCATGACTTTATTTAGTAATGATTCCACTATCTTGGAAGAGGTTTCAATTGATTATGATGAGAACAAAGTTGCTACTTATGATGATTATTGTGATGGTACTTATGCTATAAGAAGTAGAGATGATTATATTTATAAAACTTGTCATGATTATGATTACCCTTTTTCTAAACATTACTCCTTTAATGTGGAAACAATTTATAGCATTCGAGTTTCTTATGATACTCCCACTATTCCGAATGAGAAGAATTTTGCTTATGTGGAGAGTAGTAAATTTTCTATGCTTGTAGATCATGATAAGAATGCTCTATGTGATGGTTATATTGTTGAATTCATTCATTATGCTACTGAAAATTATTATGATGGAGGAATATATGCTTGTAGGAATTGCAATAATACCAAGTTTCCTCTCTATGTGCTTAAAATTTTGAAGTTATGCTAGTTTTACCTTCCTATGCAAGTTGATTCTTGTTCCCACAAGGTGTTTGCTCACAAAATCCCTATGCATAGGAAGTGGGTTAGGATTAAATGTGCTAGTAATATTCTTAATGATTCTCTCTTTATGTTTCAATTCTTATCTTTTATATGAGAATCATTGAAATCATCATGCCTAGATAGGGGCGTTAAACGATAGCGCTTGTTGGGAGGCAACCCAACTTTACTTTTGTTCCTTGATTTTTGCTCCTGTTTAGTAATAAATTAATCATCTATCCTCTGTTATGATTTTGTTTTTTATGTTTTAATTAGTGTTTGTGGCAAGTAAATCCTTTAGGATCGTCTTGGGTGATTGTTATTTGATCTTGCTGTAAAAAACAGAAAGTATGCGCTCACGAGAATCATTTTAATTTTTTACCAGAGAGCGATAAAATACCAATTCCACTTGAAGTAGATTAATAAACAAATTTCCTAGGACTTCCAAATTTCTCAGGATTTTTGGAGTTACAGAAGTATTCGAAACCTACAGATTACTACAGACTGTTCTGTTTTTGACAGATTCTGTTCTCTATGTGTTGTTTGCTTATTTTGATGAATCTATGAGTAGTATCGGAGGGTATGAACCATAGAGAAGTTGGAATACAGTAGATATTACACCAATATGAATTTAGAATTAGTTCACAACAGTACCTAAGTGGTGATTTATTTTCTTATACTAACGGAGCTTACGAGTTTTCTGTTAAGTTTTGTGTTGTGAAGTTTTCAAGTTTTGGGTAAAGATTCGATGGACTATGGAATAAGGAGTGGCAAGAGCCTAAGCTTGGGGATGCCCCAGATGGCATGCCCTCTTTCATCTTCATTCATCGGTAACTTTACTTGGAGCTAAATTTTTATTCACCACATGATATGTCTTTTGCTTGGAGCGTCATTTTATTTTATTTTGTTTTGCTTGCTGTTTGAATAAAATACCAAGATCTAAAATTCTCAAATGTTAGAGAGTCTTCACATAGTTGCATAATTATTCCACTACTCATTGATCTTCACTTGTATCTTTTGGAGTAGTTTGTCATTTGCTCTAGTGCTTCACTTATATCTTTTTAGAGCACGATGGTAGTTTTATTTTGAAGAAATAGTTGAACTCTCATGCTTCACTTATATCATTTTGAGAGTCTTTAGAGCAGCATGGTAATTTTCTTTGGTTATGAAACTAGTCCTAATATGATGGGAAACCAAGATGGGTATAATAAAAACTTTCATATAAAGTGCATTGAATACTATGAGAAGTTTGATACTTGATGATTGTTTTGAGATTTGAAGATGGTGATATTAGAGTCATGCTAGTTGAGTAGTTGTGAATTTGAGAGATACTTGTGTTAAAGTTTTTGATTCCCGTAGCATGCACGTATGGTGAACCGTTATGTGACGAAGTCGAAGCATGATTTATTTATTGATTATCTTCCTTATGAGTGGCGGTCAGGGACGAGCGATGGTCTTTTCCAATCAATCTATCCCCCTAGGAGCATGCGCGTAGTACTTTGTTTCGATAACTAATAGATTTTTGCAATAAGTATGTGAGTTCTTTATGACTAATGTTGAGTCCATGGATTATACGCACTATCACCCTTCCATCATTGATAGCCTCTCTAGTACCGCGCAACTTTCGTCGGTACCATAAACCCACCATATACCTTCCTCAAAACAGCCACCATACCTACCTATTATGGCATTTCCATAGCCATTCCGAGATATATTGCCATGCAACTTTCCACCGTTCCGTTATTATGACATGCTTCATCATTGTCATATTGCTATGCATGATCATATAGTTGACATCGTATTTGTGGCAAAGCCGCCGTTCATAATTCTTTCATACATGTCACTCATGAGTCATTGCACATCCCAGTACACTGCCGGAGGCATTCATATAGAGTCATATTTTGTTCTAAGTATCGAGTTGTAATTCTTGAGTTGTAAGTAAATAAAAGTGTGATGATCATCATTATTAGAGCATTGTGCCAGTGAGGAAAGGATGATGGAGACTATGATTCCCCCACAAGTCAGGATGAGAATCCGGACGAAAAAAGGGAAAAAAGAGAAAGGCCAAAGAAAAGAAGGCCCAAAAAAATGAGAGAAAAAGAGAGAAGGGACAATGCTACTATCCTTTTTCCACACTTGTTCTTCAAAGTAGCACCATGATCTTCATGATAGAGAGTCTCCTATGATATCACTTTCATATACTAGTGGGGATTTTTCATTATAGAACTTGGCTTGTATATTCCAATGATGGGCTTCCTCAAAATGCCCTAGGTCTTCGTGGGCAAGCAAGTTGGATGCACACCCACTTAGTTTCTTTTGTTGAGCTTTCATACACTTATAGCTCTAGTGCATCCGTTTCATGGCAATCCCTACTCACTCACATTGATATCTATTGATGGGCATCTCCATAGCCCGTTGATACGCCTAGTTGATGTGAGACTATCTTCTCCTTTTTTGTCTTATCCACAACCACCATTCTATTCCACCCATAGTGCTATGTCCATGGCTCACGCTCATGTTTTGCGTGAAGATTGAAAAAGTTTGAGAACATCAAAAGTATGAAACAATTGCTTGGCTTGTCATCAAGGTTGTGCATGATTTAAATACTTTGTGTGGTGAAGATGGAGCATAGCCAGACTATATGATTTTGTAGGGATAGCTTGCTTTGGCCATGTTATTTTGAGGAGACATGATTGCTTCGTTAGTATGCTTGACGTATTATTATTTTTATGTCAATATTAAAATTTTGTCTTGAATCTTATGGATCTGAACATTCATGCCACAATAAAGAGAATTACTTGGATAAATATGTTAGGTAGCATTCCACATCAAAAATTCTGTTTTTATCCTTTACCTACTCGAGGACGAGCAGGAATTAAGCTTGGGGATGCTGATACGTCTCCAACTTATCTATAATTTTTTATTATTCCATGTTGTTATATTATCTGTTTTGGATGTTTATGGGCTTTATTATGCACTTTTATATTATTTTTGGGACTAACCTATTAACCCAGAGCCCAGTGCCAGTTTCTGTTTTTTCCTTGTTTTTAAGTATCGCAGAAAAGGAAAATCAAACAGAGTCCAATTGACCTGAAACTTCATGGAGATCATTTTTGGACCAGAAGAAGCGCACGGAGTACCGAAGGTGGGCCAGAAGAGTCCCGAGGCCACCACGAGGGTGGGGGCGCGCCCTACCCCCTTGGCGCGCCCCCTGCCTCGTGGGCTCCTCGTGGCTCCCCTGGCTGACTTCTTTCACCTATATATATATCCATATACCCTAAAAACATCCGGGAGAACAATAGATCGGGAGTTCCGCCGCCAGAAGCCTCCGTAGCCACCGAAAACCAATCTAGACCCGTTCCGGCACCCTGCCAGAGGGGGGAATCCCTCTCCGGTGGCCATCTTCATCATCCCGGCGCTCTCCATGATGAGGAGGGAGTAGTCCACCCTCGGGGCTGAGGGTATGTACCAGTAGCTATGTGTTTGATCTCTCTCTCTCTCTCTCTCTCTCGTGTTCTTGAGGTGGCACGATCTTGATGTATCGCGAGCTTTTCTATTATATTTGGATCTTATGATGTTTCTCCCCATCTACTCTATTGTAATGGATTGAGCTTTCTCTTTGAAGTTATCTTATCGGATTGAGTCTTTATGGATTTGAGAACACTTGATGTATCCCTTGCATGTGCTTATCTATGGTGGCAATGGGATATCACGTGATCCACTTGATGTATGTTTTGGTGATCAACTTGCGAGTTCCGTGACCTCGTGAACTTATGCATAGGGGTTGGCACACGTTTTCGTCTTGACTCTCCGGTAGAAACTTTGGGGCACTCTTTGAAGTACTTTGTGTTGGTTGAATAGATGAATCTGAGATTGTGTGATGCATATTGTATAATCATACCCACGGGTACTTGAGGTGACATTGGAGTATCTAGGTGACATTAGGGTTTTGGTTGATTTGTGTCTTAAGGTGTTATTCTAGTATGAACTCTATGATAGATCGAACGGAAAGAATAGCTTCATGTTATTTTACTACGGACTCTTGAATAGGTCGATCAGAAAGGATAACTTTGAGGTGGTTTCGTACCCTACCATATTCTCTTTGTTTGTTCTCCGCTATTAGTGACTTTGGACTGACTCTTTGTTGCATGTTAAGGGATAGTTATATGATCCAATTATGTTATTATTGTTGAGAGGACTTGCACTAGTGAAAGTATAAACCCTAGGCCTTGTTTACTAGCATTGAAATACCATTTACGCTCACTTTTATCATTAGTTACCTTGCTGTTTTTATATTCTCAGATTACAAAAACCTATATCTACCATCCATATTTCACTTGTATCACCATCTCTTCGCCGAACTAGTACACCTATACAATTTACCATTGTATTGGGTGTGTTGGGGACACAAGAGACTCTTTGTTATTTGTTTGTAGGGTTGTTTGAGAGAGACCATCTTCATCCTACGCCTCCCACGGATTGATAAACCTTAGGTCATCCACTTGAGGGAAATTTGCTACTGTCCTACAAACCTCTGCACTTGGTGGCCCAACAACGTCTACAAGAAGAAGGTTGTGTAGTAGACATCACCGACCAACCCAATCATGCTGAGATCGACATGGCTTCGCCAAAGAGGTTGTACACTTGTTGCATCTCTTTTTTACTCTACTAGTAAGATGCTCGTGCATTGCACGGAACAACAAGATTGGGGGTGTATGGCGCCGGCAGCGACCATCACAACAGATTGTTCCGTGGCCTTCTGGATGTGGTGGGGAAGAGATAAGGCTGATTGTGAGAGAGAAGGAGTTGTTTGTAAATATGAAAACAAGTGTCGGGCATCTTTTTGCAAAACTACAGCAATTTGCTTTGTATGCGTCAGATCTAGATCCAACGGCTACTGTTGTAAGACGGCAGGCACACCATCATCACCAACTCAGATTTTTATAGGAGTAGATAGACATGTTGTATATATTGTCCACTGAGCACACGTAGTAACGTGAAATACGATTAGTTTCTCCTACTATATGACAAGCAGTGAGGTACCAGGCAACTTAGTTATCCGTGATGGACTCTCTTGAACGCCATCAATATTTATCTCTGCGTGTTTGAGCTGTGCATTTGTTGATGGGCCTGGGAGTTGAGCTAGTAGGGCAGTGGCCTGGGTCCAAAGTAGTAGAAGTAGGCAAGTAGCACAAAAACATTTTTTGAGTGTAGCTTTTCCTTGCTCCAGCTTGCCTACTAGAATTGACAGTGCTTGAAAGGAAAAGCGAAGGAAAAACATAGGAATTGGAAAGTTTCCTATGGTACTACTATTCATGCATTTGGTTCAAAGGAATGGAGCAAAGGAAAACTGTAGGATTTGTTCCTTTAGTGTCTCCTTGAAAGAAAAACCATACGGATTTTAATTTCCACTTGTCCTCCTTTTCAAATTCCTATTCGTGAAGCATAAGACTAAGAGATAGTAGCATAATAGCATTATAACCGTACATTTTCTTGTTGTTTGACTTAATCTCACCATGCTTCTTTGCATCCTATGATCTTCCAATTCTTGTGAACCAGACACCCAGATTGGCAGAAATCATGTGTTTTTAAATTCTCTGTTTTGCTCGTGCATTCCTATCCTATTACTGTGTATTTCCTATCCCTGCGTTGTAAGAATGCTCCAATTCAAATGAGCCCTTACAGAATTACTTCTCTTACACATAGTTGTCAAAGAAAACCTTGTGTGGTTCGTCCCGCTCCTGATGCGCCGTCATCCACCCAAGCTCAGCTGCTCCAATGATAGAAGGGTCCAGCACAGCAGGGATCCGGCCTCCAGACTATCTTTCGCCACCTCAGATCTTCTTCCCCGCTGCCGCTAGCCATGAAAACTGCATTACCATCATCAACCGAGCAGATGACCTCGAGGACTACACGGATCCGCAAGAGAGGTCGCACTCTTTCGTGTCTGCTTACCTTATGCATCGCTTAATATTACATGCTACTTTGTCGTCTTGTTCACCAATTATACTCTGAGTCAGCTCCAAACTAATGGTCAAACTTGAGTTTTTAAATGGTTGTGGGGTACATATCGGGGCAGCAATCAATAATATCTATCTACTATCTGGTTAATCTCTGGTGTCTACTACGAGTTTCATGTTGGGTGGGAAACAAACAGTAAAGAAGCCATTATCTGTATTTTTTAACTGAAGCCGTTATCTGCCTGCTATCATTGGTTTTGGGTCTATCCATAGGTTGCTACCATCACTCTGGATTTCTGCATGCAATCCTTACATAATCTCACTATGTTTTATTCCTATGCATGTCGGTTATTGTACACAATGGAACTGAACATGTAGAGCAAAAGAGACGAGCCTTGCGTGGCAATAAAATTTCATGCAGATGTCGCTCCATGGTAGGCGCAAAGGCAGCCCCCTCCACCCATTTCGGATTGTAAATTGAGAGGAATATATCTGTTCTGAGGGGGATTCAGAAGGAGAAGACCACTCCTATTTACCCCCTGAGGTCTTCACTCTAACTTGGCATGCTGATGTTGGTTATATCATGCATATGGTGCCTTGCATTGCTTACTTTATACATCAAATATGTCAACTGCTTAGTTTAGACATGCTTTGTGTGAATGTCATATGTTTAGTTTACCATCGTTTATGTGAATTATACAACGCCATCTTGTTTAGCCAGGCATCATATATGTGAATTTTGCAATGACATCATGCTTAGCCAGTCATCTTATATGTGAATTATATCAGGCCATCCTTTTTTTCGTTACGTATTACATTTGTCAACAATGTTAGTACATTCAACTAATCTTCGTGCGCATCAGCCATTTGACACGGTGATGGAAAATTCTGGAGTGAAAACAAGGTCTTCTAAGCAGACTATGCTATCTGACAAAGCGTTTATCTCGCTGGTTACGGATAGCTCCTTAGAGGAGGATTCAGAGACAGATGACCAGTCATATCCCCCCCCCCCCGAGGTGTATGCTCTAACTTGGCAGGGTTATGTTTCTCATATCGTGCGTATGGTGTCTTGCACTCCTATGTCATTTGATTACTTTAGACATTCTTTGTGTGAATGCCACCTGTTTAGTGTCTAATTACCATATATGCGAATTATGCATTGCCATCTTGTTGCAAGATATTATATATGTGAATTATGCAATGCTATCTTGTTGCACAGGCATTATATATGTGAATTATGCAATGCCATGCTGTTGAGCCAATCATCATGTATGTGAATTATATCATGCTATAATTATTTTGTATTACGTGTCCCATTTGTCGACAACATTTGTATATTCAACTACTCTTCCTGTGCATCAACCATTTGAAGCGGTGATGGAAGTATCTGGAGTGAAAACAAGGTATTCAAAGCAGACAATGCTACCTGTTGAAGCAGACATCTTCCTGGATACGGAGAGCTCCTCAGAGGAGGATTCAGAGATTGATGACCAGTCTTATTTCCCCCCTGAGGTCCATGCTCAAACTTGGCAGGGTTATATTACCCATGTCATGCATGTTGTCTTGCATTGCTTATTTTTTACATCATATATGGATTGGCATCTGCTTACTTGCTTACTATATAAATCATATATTTGAATTGTATCATGCCATCATGTTTACATACATAGCATCTAACTGAATTATGGCATGGCAACCCATTTAATAAATACATCATATAGTTATATCATCTCATCCTGTTTAGTGTTTACAATCATCATATTTTGAATTATGTCATTCTATCCGGGAATTATATCATGCTATCATGTTTCCATAGGCGGCATGTATGTGAATTATGGCATGCCAACCTATTTAATAAGGACATTATATAGTTATATCATGTTATCCTGTTTACATAGTCATCATATTTTTGAATTATGCATTTCCATCTTTTTAGTTAGCCATCATAATGTGAAATTGTGTCATGTTATCCTATTTAGTTAGCCATCATATATGTGAAATTGTGTCATGCTATCGTGTTTGGTTAGACAACATAAATGTGAATTATTTCATGCCCTCTTTTATTCCCCACTATGCATTGCACCTGTCTATCATACAATGTCTATGCATTCAATTACTTTTCTTGTTTCTCAGCCATTTGAATTGGAGAGGGTGATGGTAGTATCTAAGGGAATAACAAGACAGTCTTCAAAAAAGATAGTGCTACCAGTTGATGCAGATAGAACCATGGTTGTACTTGCCCAAGAACCAGCCCCACCACACATAACCAAGACTCTCGTAGATTGTACCCCTACCCAGTTGGACAAAGAACCAGCTACACGCCTTCTAACCCCAACTCCAACAGATAGTAACATAGTTCCAGTTGACACAACACCGTCTCCACCACAGAGCACCCAAACACGAGCAGTTAGTAAGGGAACTGCGGTGCCCAAAGCACGAGGACCACCACTCTGAATCCCAACTCAACGCTTAAAGGAGAAGAAGAATTGTTCTTAGGTCAGGTTCTGTAGCTATGGTTCATACTCCTTTGCTCTTGCATCACTGTATTTACTCAGACCAACTATTTTCAAATTTGAAGGATGGAATTGAAACTCCAATGGCGCAACAGGTATGTTTTAAACCTGTTTCTTTAACTGGTTTGCTATTGTAACTTGCTCTAAGTTGATTTTAGTTTCAATTGAATAAATAGTTATGTTCTCATGTCATGCACATTACAAGTGTTGTTATTGCTCTATAGTTTCCCACACTTATATTCTGTCTATTCTGCTTTGTCTTAAACAAATATTATTTGAACCGTGTCTCTATCTTGGTTTGGCAACAAAAACTAGAATGATATAGACCATAAAGTGACCATGGTACATAGATATATGTTTGTTTCATGTTGTTATCCTGTGCACTTTACTACTGAACTGATTTACCAAAATGAGTTTCATATACAACATGGTAAACATGTGATGTGTCTGCTTGTTTCTCTTTTAGAATGCGGACAAAATGTTGGAGAACAGTACCCCGTTATGCAATGGTAAAGGAAGTAATGCAGATAAGGTTCAAGATAGTGAGACATCCCTGTTGGTCTCCAAGAAAGCTGATAAAAAATACCTTGATGACAGTGAGAGAACCCAAAAGTCATGTCTTGATGTAGTGTTCGAGTTACTGGCCACTACTACTGGCACAAGCTCTTCGAACTTGCTGCCTAAATCAGTTTGTCTTCTTGAGTCTCAGCTTCAAGTTGAAAGACATCGATCGGATGTGCTGCGACAGGAAGCTGAAAGACTAAGGAACTCCCTACAGAATTCACATGCATACTTTCTGGTGCAACAGCAAGCACTGGAGGATTTAAGCGCCAAACAAGAGAAAGTTAATAAGCTTGCTAAGCATCTTGCCAGCATTATGGGTACCCAGGATATTGTTTCTTGAGATCTTCTGAAGTGGTTTTAGTTCTGGACTTGATTTGCTGCAGCGTTTATTTGCACTGGTCGCCAACTTTGACAACTAGTGTATATGACATGCTGCTTTGTTCCCTATATTTGCACTGGTGGCGAACTTTGATGCCCAGTGGATGTAATATGTGTAATAGACGTGATAGCCTAGCGTAACTTCCTTGCTTATTTATTTCCTTGTTGTCCTGTTTATTTGTTTGCTTGTAGTTAGTGTTGTTCTTTTTCCGTGGTTTGCTAGTGGCCGTAATAACCTATTTTTTAAAAGTAGGCCACAATAATCATGGGCTACATATTTACTGTAGTGACACTGGGCCTTCTACGGGGCGAAGAAACAATGGGCCTTCTGTTGGGGAAGGTTTCAGAAAACAAAAAAAATTCCTACGTTTCACCAAGATCAATCTATGGAGTCAACTAGCAACGAGAGGAGAGTGCATCTACATACCCTTGTAGATCGTGAGCGGAAGCGTTCAAGAGAACGGGGATGATGGAGTCGTACTCGCCGTGATCCAAATCACCGGTGACCAAGTGCCGAACGGACGGCACCTCCGCGTTCAACACACGTACGGAGCGGTTGACGTCTCCTCCTTCTTGATCCAGCAAGGGGGAAGGAGAGGTTGATGAAGATCCACCAGCACGACGGCGTGGTGGTGGATGCAGCAGTGATCGCAGCAGGGCTTTGCCGAGCTTCTGCGAGAGGGAGAGGTGTAGCAAGGGAGAGGGAGGCGCCAAGACTTGAGGTGTGGCTGCCCTCCCTCCCCCTTCTTTATATAGCCCCCCTAGGGGGGTGCGCCGGCCCTAGGAGATGGGATCTCCTAGGGGGCGGCGGCCAAGGGGGTGGAGTACCCCCCAAGGCAAGTGGAGGCGCCCCCTCTCCTAGGGTTCCCAACCCTAGGCGCATGGGGGGCCCAAGGGGGGGCGCAACAGCCCACTATGGGCTGGTTCCCCTCCCACTTCAGCCCATGGGGCCCTCCGGGATGGGTGGCCCCACCTGGTGGACCCCTGGGACCCTTCCGGTGGTCCCGGTACAATACCGGTGACCCCTGAAACGCTCCCGATGGCCGAAACTGCACTTCCTATATATAATCCTCACCTCCGGACCATTCCGGAACTCCTTGTGACGTCCGGGATCTCATCCGGGACTCCGAACAACTTTCGGGTTACTGCATACTCATATCTCTACAACCCTAGCGTCACCGAACCTTAAGTGTGTAGACCCTATGGGTTTGGGAGACACGTAGACATGACCGAGACGGCTCTCCGGCCAATAACCAACAGCGGGATCTGGATACCCATGTTGGCTCCCACATGCTCCTCGATGATCTCATCGGATGAACCACGATGTCGAGGATTCAAGCAACCCCGTATACAATTCGCTTTGTCAATCGGTAAGTTACTTGCCCGAGACTCGATCGTCGGTATCCCAATACCTTGTTCAGTCTCATTACCGGCAAGTCACTTTACTCGTACCATAATGCATGATCCCGTGATCAACCACTTGATCACTTTGAGCTCATTATGATGATGCATTACCGAGTGGGCCCAGAGATACCTCTCCGTCATATGGAGTGACAAATCCCAGTCTCGATTCGTGCCAACCCAACAGACACTTTCGGAGACACCTGTAATGTACCTTTATAGTCACCCAGCTACGTTGTGACGTTTGGCACACCCAAAGCACTCCTACGGTATTCGGGAGTTGCACAATCTCATGGTCTAAGGAAATGATACTTGACATTTAGAAAAGCTACATCAAACGAACTACACCATCTTTGAGCTAAGCTTAGGATTGGGTCTTGTCCATCACATCATTCTCCTAATGATGTGATCCCATTATCAATAACATCCCCATGTCCATAGCTAGGAAACCATGACTATCTGTTGATCAATGAGCTAGTCAACTAGAGGATCACTAGGGACACATTGTGGTCTATGTATTCACACATGTATTACGATTTCCGGATAATACAATTATACCATGAATAATAGACAATTATCATGAACAAGGAAATATAATAATCATTTTATTATTGCCTCTAGGGCATATTTCCAACACCTTCTACAGGCCGTATCATCAATGGGCCTTCTACGGGTCGTATCATCAATTGGCCTTCTACGGGTCGTATGATCCATTGCCCAAGCGTGGGCCAATAACATACTGCATTATGGCCATAAACAGGCTAGAGTTGGAATCGTCCGTTCATGGGCCGACCATACGGGCCGTAGTTAATCAGCCGTATTTGTTGACGCTACGAAAACGGCCCAACGTATTAACGGGCCACAAATGGGCCAACTGTAACCGAGGTCTGAATTTAGCCCACAAGCAGAAAATGACAGTAACGGGCCATAAGTAACCGAATGCTGGAAATGAGCCCAAGAATAAATGGGCCCTGAGAAGGCCGGAAGATAACATGGGTTGGAAACAGCCCAACGGTATAATGGGCCGTTAATGGGTAAAAAGTGATACACTGCTCATTACGGGCCAGTTTCACCACGGGCCGTTAATGGGCCAAGGGTTACAAAGGGCCTCATATGGGCCGAAAGACTTCATGGGCTATACATGGGCTGAAATTTAAAATGGGCTGGAACCATATTGGACGGCCCAGATGACGCTGCTAGGCCTAATTCGGATAGGTCGTAACGGGCCCTGGATTAGCGGGTTGTAAATGGGCTATACGCAAACAGGCCGTTAACAGGCTTTCCGTGGGCCGGGCCGCCACCTTTTGACCAAGTCAAACGGGCCAGCCTTTTCACAGGAATGGGCCTCTGTTGCGCCGTGCCACGTGTCGATGTATCATAGGCGCCTTCGATCCAATGAGTGGATGACATCTGTCCCAACGGTGAGCCGCCACGTGTTTCCTCCAGCCAATGATGATTTTACACGTGGAAAATCCCCATTGGTCGGGGCTGTTAACGGGTTATCGGATCCAAAACTGGACCCCAATAGCGTAATGGCGAGCCGTTACGGTGGATGCCTCGTGTCGGTCACCCTTGACGAAAGCACTTCTATGATGCGGGATTTATTGTCATGGAAGTGGATACTTCCGTGATGATATTTTTGGTAATGTCATGGAACACTTCTACGACTGCACAGGTATGACTATCTTGATTCTGTCATAAAATTGTCTTGCATGTACATGCATGAACACGTATCATCACGGAAGTGTCTTTTTTTGTAGTGTGAGTTTGCAATGAATGAAGATGAAGAACCTCGTGAGCTTTACCAGAGATTAACCACTCTCGCGGTCTCACTCCAAGATCATGGGAGCAAGGATATGGATGAAAATTGGATCAAGCGCAAGTTTCTCAAGGCCATGATGCCTTACCATAAGGCCATGTCCTCCGTCATCCGTCAAAGGCCGGACTTCCACACCTTGTCCTCAAGTGAAGTGTTGGATGAGTTTGTGGCAATGAGGATCTTGGACAAGAACACCGACAATGTGGTGTTGCGTTCTCAACGCGCAAAGAAGCCCAACCTTGCTTTGAAGGCCTAGGCTAGTGTGGAAGAAGAGGAAGAACAGGAGAGTAACCCTGAAGATACAAAATATGCTTATCATGAGCACATGGCTCTCGCTTCAAGGAAATTTTGGAGCAAGAAGAACTCAAGGCCCAACTTCAACAAGAACAACTCAAGTGGCACCAAGGGCAAGCAACATGTGAGGACATGTTATAATTGTGGCAATGTGAGCCACTTTGTTGCGGAGTGCCCATATGAGAAGAGGGAAGATGATGGTGGCAAACTCATCCGAAAATACAAGGCCAAGTCCTTCCCCAACAAGAACAACTTCACCAAGGAGACTCCTCCCAAGGGGTTGGTAGCACAAGAAGAGTACAATGAGGATGATGACGATGATGAAGATGGTGAGACGGTTGCCATGGCCTCCGTTGCCATTGCAACAACTCCACTGGTGTCCCTCTTTGACTCACCCAACGAGAACATCACCGCCAAGTGCCTCATGGCCAAAGCCACCAACAAGGTAACCCCCAACATCAAAACTACCATCACCACTAATCCCTCTTTGATGGATTGCATTGATGAAAGTGAGGGGTATAATGAGGATGAAAATGAATTTGAGTCTTTTATGAGTAAGCTCAAGGGTAAATCCAAGAAGCACTTTGTTGCTCTCTTGGAACAACTTGGTGAAGCCAATGACATGATCAACACTCACGAAGACACCATATCTAAGATGGAGGGGCATAGTCGTGACTATGCCGATGAGCTATCAGATCTCTCTAATGAGCTTGAGGAAGAGCATGGTCATCGTTTGGCTCTTGAGGAGTCACACAATGCAACGATGATCATGCTAAATTAAAGAAAGATCTTGATCATGCTCTTGTTGTATCTCGTGTGCTCAATTCTGAGAAGGCCAAACTTGGGGTTGATCTTGCTAGACTCAAGGAGGAGTTTGATATACTTGACAAGGCTCACAAGGCCTTGAAGGGTGCTCATGCTAGCCTCAAGGAGTCTCATGATCAACTCCAAGTGAAGCTAACCAAGGAAAAAGCCACTTTCCTCATATGATTTTAATCGATAATGCAAATGCTTCTAACCCGTATTGTGAGCATGTGCATCTTGTGGAGGAGAATGCAAAGTTGAAGGAGCAACTTGAGAAAGGCCTTGTGTCTTGCATACATGGTGAGAAGAACCCCAACGACCTATTGAGCAATCAAAAGGAAGTTGTGGGCAAGGAGGGAATTGGGTTTGCTCCCAAGCCCAAGAACAAGAAGAAGAATGACAAGGCCAAACGACCTCCTCCTCTCAAGCAAACTTTTGTGAAGGAGGGAGAGGGTGCTTCTAAGGAGAATAAGAACAATGAGAAGGGTGGTGGTGTCAATAAGGTCAATGCCACCCCTTCCAACAAAGTTGGCGACTTTAACCCTTCTTATGTGTTATGTCGTGCTAGTGATGGACATGTTTATGCTAAATTTGTTCGTTCTCCTTATGAGTACATTGAATGGTCCATTTGAGTTCTGAAGACCCTTGTTACTAACATCAAAGAACCCATTAAAATTGGGTACCTAAAACCAAGCATTAATCTCTTGTAGGTGTTTGCTTCCGATGGAGGATCATTGTTACTCGATAGTGGAGCCACAAATCATATGACCTGAAGCAAGGACTTGGTGGTGGACGTGCACAAGATTTCATCTATGCCCACCAATGTCAAGTTGGTTGATGCCTCATCTCCTAAGGTATTGGGTCTTGGCAAGGTTGTCATTTCTCACGATCTCACGATCAAGAAAGTCATGCTTGTTGAGTCCCTTGCATAAAATTTACTTCTTGTTCGTCAACTTGCGCTCATGGTGTCGGAGTAAATGACCACGGGTAGCCTCATCAGCCCCCCAAGGTATTTCAGGACATCGAGGCCGACTGCGCCCCTCACACCTCCTGGACGAACGACCGGCTTCTTGGGCCGGCTGATCTAGGAGGTTGGCTGCTAGAAGGCGGCAGAATACCAGAAGGCGGCTACGAGGTAGCCAACTTCTAGCAGGAGGCCCCTCACACCCTCAAAGTTTGCACCCACATAACTGTGCGGGACGGGGCATGGCTACAGTGCAACCTGCCACCCCCGAATCTGGGGCTGAGGGTGGCTCCAGTACGGGCGTACCCAGCGGACGCCCCTCACCCGACGGGGTACTGTAGCCACACAGCCCATGACATCACCTACTACATAGGGAGCTACACTCCCACGGCGGCCTATCGGTACGGCTCGCAGGCGGTGGACCCTACCCGTCAGTGAGCCCCAGAAGGCGGCAAGACCCCAGCAGGCGGCAACGGGGGCAGGCCGCCTCCTAACAAGCGGCCCCGCTCCCCCTCAAAGTATGTGTGCCATTCACCAGAGGAGACGGGGAGTGGCTATAGTGAACGCGCACCAGGCAGCGGTACTGTAGCCATGCTTCCCCCGACAAAGCATCCATCATCAGTAGCAAGGCTACAGTGCAAAGCGATCCACCAGACCCACAAGCGGCGAGCACGGCCTGTCAGCCGAGTACACGACAGCCGGCAGGACCCACCAAGCGATGGGCCCTAGCAGCCGACGAAGAATCCGGCATCTAGAGACACCGATGGCCGGGTCCTACACCCGGCCGGATTACCATTGTACCCCTGGGGGGTAGGCCTATATAAACCCCCCAGGCTTCCCCATGCAAAGGGTTCATAACCTTAGAAGACAGACACCCACATAGAGAGAGTGAAGTAGGGCTAGCCTTGTTCTTCTTCCTCCTCTAGCCAAACAGCTCAAGGAGCAAGCTTGTAGCTATCTTGTTGAGATACTGATCATGCAGAGACCCTGCAGAGCAGGACTAGGGGTGTTATCTTCTAGGAGAGCCCCGAACCTGGGTAAGATTCGTAGGTGTATGCGGTCTCGCTCACTCCCACTTCTAGAGCCCGGCGACGTACTCTTGTCCCTCTCCATGATTAGCCATCCCTCGGCATATGTCGCTGCACAACCCCGACATTTGGCGCCCACCATGGGGTAAGGTGCACCGTCGTCCGGAAACACGTTCTGGACGGGAACCCTTTTCCTTCCCAGCGAACACAGCCAACACGGCATGTTGGATGGCGTCTGCATCGACACGTTGCAAGACGTAGAAGCCGCTTGCACCGCAAGTAGTCTCACCGACCTCATCGGCGGGATCCGCCTCTCCGACGAGCCTGCGCCCGACATGGGTGCAGCCAGTTCCGAAAGCTGCTTCGTCGACCTCCTTGGCAAGCTCCACATCGCCAACGAGCCCGCCTTCGACATAGAGTCTGTTGGCTCCACCGAACCGATGCTCGTCGACTTCGATGTGGCATCCCTCGATTCCTTCCCCGCTATCGTGGTGGTCATCGACGACCCACTCCCTCCTGCGACCAGCGACGCCAGCACCAGCACCTTCACGGAGGTGCTGGTCATTAGCCACGTTGGAGCCTCCGAAGGGGCTGCTGACGACCCACTGTAGGCGGCAGTGCGGGGCTTATCCGCACCTGTTGCGGAGAACGTGGACGGAACGATGTTAGAAGCCTTCCGTGTATCGCTCCTCGAGAGCGCCCAGAAGCTAGCGGTCGTGAGGCGCCTCAGCGAAGCCTACCAGCGCGAGATTGACCGCGCCGTCTGCGACACGCCGGCTGCTGGCGAGCCGAGCCGGATGGGCACCGTTCAGCAGCGTGGCACGGCCGTCGCCAGCATGCTGGGAGCCGACCACCCATCTACGCCATTCCCTTAGAGAACCTACGCACCGCCCAGGCGGCAGCAGATGAACTAGATCACCTGGAGGGTGATGAGCGACGCTGCATGACGGAGCGCATCCAGGAGCTCCTCGATGCGGCCGCCGCACAGCAAGAAGCCGGCCGCCGCGTGGTGGAACCCGGCCTGCACGCCGAGAACCTCCCCCCTCCCCCCACCGAGAACACGGTGTGACCTCCCGGACGCAGACAGGTGGCGCCCGTGACCAAAGAGACCAAGAGCCGGCTGCTAGCCGCAGCCGCACACGCATCACCATCAAGCGCGACCAACACGACCGCCCTCGAGCAGTCGAGCAGCCAAGGTTGTCAGAATCGCGATTCTGTCATACGATTCTACGACTTTACGATCCAAACTAACCCCTATGATTCTACGATTTTAGTTCATAAAATCTACGTTTCTACGATCCTGATAGTGAAGATTCTACGATTTGCGATCTTACCATCGGAGCCCCGATCCGATTCAAAATCGCGATTCTGACAACCTTGCGAGCAGCGGGGCGATCATTCACCTACCCCGCGTAGGGAGAGGCACGCCTCCCCGCAGGCTATTGAGCTCCTGACTCTCGGAGACCGGCTAGGCCCCCGTGAAGGAGTCAGAGAAAACGACACCCGCCCCCGGATCGACCGACTGGCTCGATCCCTGGCGATAGAGGAGGAAGATGCTATCGGCCCGCCTTGTTTCGGCCCCCGCATTCATGATGAACCCTTCCCCAAAGGGTTCTCGCTCCCTCGAGACACTCCCAAGTACAACAGCTCCGTGAAGCCAGAAGATTGGCTGGTTGACTACTCCACCGCCGTCAACATAGCAAATGGCAACAAGCGCGTTGCCATCAAGTACGTTCCTCTCATGCTCCAGGGCATGGTTCGGACATGGCTGAACAGCCTCAAGCCCCACAGCGTCAACAACTAGTTGGACTTCACCAAAGTCTTCATCTGCAACTTCACCAGCACTTACAAGCGGTCGCCCAAGTGTAGGATCGAAAGTATGTCTAGAGGGGGGTGATTAGACTACTTGACCAAATAAAAACTTAACCTTTTCCCAATTTTAGTGTTGGCAGATTTTAGCTATTTTAGGACAAGTCAAGCAATCATCACACAATTCAAGCAAGCATGCCAAGAGTATATTGGCAGCGGAAAGTAAAGCATGCAACTTGCAAGAATGTAAAGGGAAGGGTTTGGAGAATTCAAACGCAATTAGAGACACGGATGTTTTCCCGTGGTTCGGATAGGTGGTGCTATCCTACATCCACGTTGATGGAGACTTCAACCCACGAAGGGTAACGGTTGCGCGAGTCCACGGAGGGCTCCACCCACGAAGGGTCCACGAAGTAGCAACCTTGTCTATCCCACCATGGCCATCACCCACGAAGGACTTGCCTCACTAGCGGTATATCTTCACGAAGTAGGCGATCTCCTTGCCCTTACAAACTCCTTGGTTCAACTCCACAATCTTGTCGGAGGCTCCCAAGTAACACCTAGCCAATCTAGGAGACACCACTCTCTAAGAAGTAACAAATGGTGTGTTGATGATGAAATCCTTGCTCTTGTGCTTCAAATGATAGTCTCCCCAACACTCAACTCTCTCTCATAGGATTTGGATCTGGTGGAAAGAAGATTTGAGTGGAAAGCAACTTGGGGAAGGCTAGAGATCAAGATTCATATGGTAGGAATGAAATATCTTGGTCTCAACACATGAGAAGGTGGTTCTTTCTCAGAACATATGAGTTGGAAATGTGTATGTGTTCTGATGGCTCTCTCTTCGAATGAAGAGGAGGTGGAGGGTTATATATAGCCTCCACACAAAATCCAACCGTTACACACAATCTACCAATCTCGGTGGGACCGAATCAACAAACTCGGTTAGACCGAAAAGGTAAACCTAGTGACCGTTAGAGATTTTCGGTGGGACTGACATGCAACTCGGTCGGACCGATATGGTTAGGGTTTGGGCACAATGTAATCTTGGTGAGACCGATTACACAAACTCGGTGAGACCGAGTTTGGTAATAAGCTAACCAGAGAGTTGGTCAGGCAAACTCGGTGGGACCGATTTGCTCTTTCGGTGAGACCGAAAAGTTACAAAAAGGAAACACAGAGTTTACATTGCAATCTCGGTGGGACCGATTCGCTCTTTCGGTGAGACCGAAAAGTTACAAAAGGGAAACAGAGAGTTTGCAATCCCATCTCGGTGAGACCGAGATCCCTATCGGTAGGACCGAATTGCTAGGGTTTGGCAGTGGCTTATGACATATGAAACTTGGTGGCGCCGGATAGATAGAATCGGTATGACCGAGTTTGGCTTAGGGTTTAGGTCATTTGTGGATATGGGAAAGTGGTTGAGGATTTTGGAGCATATCACTAAGCACATGAAGCAAGAGGCTCATTAAGAAACACCTCATCCCTCCTTGATAGTATTGGCTTTTCCTAAAGACTCAATGTGATCTTGGATCACTAAAATATAAAATGAAGAGTCTTGAGCTTTTGAGCTTGAGCCAATCCTTTGTCCTTAGCATTTTGACGGTTCCACTTTCACATCCATGCCATGCCAATCATTGAGCTTTCCTGAAATAATCAACTTGGAATAGCATTAGCTCAATGAGCTATATGTTGTTATGAATTACCAAAACCACCTAGGGATAGTTGCACTTTCACCAAGCCTCGCCGGCTCTCACTGTGTGTCCAAGGCCCGATCGAGTCCACCCGCGAGTACTTGATACGGTGGGCCAAACTGCGCAACTCCTGCAAAGGGGTGCACGAGGTGCAAGCCATAGAGTACTTCACTGCCGGGTGCCGAGAGGGCACCCTACTCAAGCACCGACGAGCTGGCTACACTCGACGAACTGCTTATCATACCAGACAAGTATGCCACTGTCGACTCCTCCATGAAGTCGGAGCTCCGAGTGGACGCGTCTCGGAAAGTGCTCCCTCCGACTCCTCAGATGCCGGCTAGTGACAACAGTCGGCGCCAGCAGCAGAATGACAACAAGCACAAGGCCCAGCAGCCGGCTTCCATGAGCCGGCAAGTGGCAATAGAAGATCAGCAGCAGGAGGGTCAGCCCGGCCCCAAGCGTCAGAAGGGCAGCAAGCCCGCTTGGTTTCCCGCCTTCTCCTATGAGCAAACCCTCGATGATCCCTGCAAGTTTCACAGCGGCGTGAAGCCATCCAACCACACCACCCGGAAGTGCCACTGGCTCACCCGAATTGCCAAGGGCGAAGGACTGCCGCCTCCACCTGCCGGCCAGCCGGCTCCGCCTCCTCAGCAGCCGGCGGCCTGCCCAGTTGCCACCATCCAAGATGAGTTCCCCGAAGAACACGGAGCCTACGTCGTCTTCACCAGTGTGGCTGATGAAAGGCACAGCCGGTGCCAGCAGCACCATGAGGTGAATGCCGTCACTTCCGAAGCCCCAGAGTTCATGCACTGGTCCAAGAGGCCCATCAGCTGGAGCCGCGCTGACCACCCGGAGGTGATGCCTTCTCCAGGTTCCTACGCCATAGTGCTGGATGCCACGTTTTCAACAAAGAGGTGAGCTGCTCGTTTCTCCCGAGTCCTGATAGACGGCGGTAGCGGCATCAACATCCTCTACCGTGACACCATGGAGAAGCTGTGCATCAAAGAGAAACAACTCCATCCCAGTCGGACTGTCTTCCATGGCATTGTACCTAGCCTTTCTGTTCACCAATTGGCAAGATCAAGATAGATGTCCTCTTCAGAGAAAAAGATCACTTCCGCCGCGAGCCAATTTGGTTTGAGGTGGTTGACCTGGAGAGCCCTTACCACGCGCTCCTAGCCCGGCCAGCTTTAGCCAAGTTCATGGCGGTGCCGCACTATGCCTACCTCAAGACAAAGATGTCGGGTACCAAGGGCGTTATCACTATAGCCCGCGACTACAAGAAGTCGGTCGCCTATGCTGCTGCTAGCAGTCGGCTAGCCGAGTCCCTTGTGATTGCTGCCGAGAAGAAGCTCCTGGACCGGGTTGTGGCCATGGCCAGCAAGCAGCCGGACCTGTCACCAGATCCCAAGGAGTCGGAGACCCAGGGTTCCTTCCAGCCGGCCAAAGAAACAAAGAAGATCCCCTTGGACCCGGAGCACCCGAAGAGGCATGCTGTCATAGGGGCTAACCTCGACAGCAAATAGGAAAGCGAGCTCGTCGATTTCCTCCGTGAGAATTGGGACATCTTCGCATGGTCTCCCAAAGACATGCTGGGTGTTCCGACGGATTTCGCCGAGCACAAGCTACATGTTAGATTAGATGCAAAGCCAGTCAAGCAGCCCCTCGGCCGCCTGCAGAAGAGAATGATTGTTGGTAAAGAGATCGCCCGCCTGCTAGCAGCCGGCTTCAGCATGGAAGTGTTCTTTCCAGAGTGGCTTGCTAATACGTCTCCAATGTATCTATAATTTTTGATTGCTCCATGCTATATTATCTACTGTTTTGGACTATATAGGGCTTTATTTTCCACTTTTATATTATTTTTGGGACTAACCTATTAACCGGAGGCCCAGCCCAGAATTGCTATTTTTTGCCTATTTCGGTGTTTCAGAGAAACAGAATATCAAACGGAATAAAACCTTCGGGAACGTGATTTTCTTACCGAACGTGATCCAGGAGACTTGGACCCTACTCCATGGAGTCAAAGAGGCGATCATGAGGGTGGGGGCGCCCCCCCCCTAGGGCGCGCCCCCTGCCTCGTGGGCCCCTCGGTGCTCCACCGACGTACTTCTTCCTCCTATATACACATACGTACCCCCAAATGATCAGATACGGAGCCAAAAACCTAATTCCACCAACACAACTTTCTGTATCCACGAGATCCCATCTTGGGGCCTGTTCCGGAGCTCCGCCGGAGAGGGCCATCATCACGGAGGGCTTCTACATCATCATAGCCTCTCCGATGAAGTGTGAGTAGTTTACCTCAGACCTTCGGGTCCATAGTTAGTAGCTAGATGGCTTCTTCTCTCTTTTTGGATCTCAATACAAAGTTCTCCCCCTCTCTTGTGGATATCTATTCGATGTAATCTTCTTTTTGCGGTGTGTTTGTTGAGACCGATGAATTGTGGGTTTATGATCAAGTCTATCTATGAATAATATTTGAATCTTCTCTGAATTCTTTTATGTATGATTGGTTATCTTTGCAAGTCTCTTCGAATTATCCATTTGGTTTTGCCAACTAGATTGGTAGTTCTTGCCATGGGAGAAGTGCTTAGCTTTGGGTTCAATCTTGCGGTGTCCTTTCCCAGTGACAGAAGGGGCAGCAAGGCACGTATTGTATCGTTGCCATTGAGGATAACAAGATGGGGTTTATTCATATTGCATGAATTTATCTCTCTACATCATGTCATCTTGCTTAAGGTGTTACTCTGTTTTTAACTTAATACTCTAGATGCATGCTGGATAGCGGTTGATGAGTGGAGCAATAGTAGTAGATGCAGAATCGTTTTGGTCTACTTGTCACGGACGTGATGCCTATATACATGATCATGCCTAGATATTCTCATAACTATGCTCAATTCTATCAATTGCTCAACAGTAATTTGTTCACCCACCATAGAATACTTATGCTCTTATAGAAGCCACTAGTGAAACCTATGGCCCCTGGGTCTATTCTCATCATATCAATCTCCATCACTTTAATCTTGCTTTGATTTTTTACTTTGCATCTTTATACCAAAATATTATATCTATCAGATCTCACTCTCGTAAGTGACCGTGAAGGGATTGACAACCCCTAACCGCGTTGGTTGCGAGTAGCTATCGTTTTCTGTAGGTACGAGGGACTTGAGCGTGGCCTCCTACTGGATTGATACCTTGGTTCTCAAAAACTGAGGGAAATACTTACGCTACTTTGTTGCATCATCCCTTCCTCTTCGGGGCAAACCAACGCAAGCTCAAGAGGTAGCAAGATGGATTTCTGGCGCCGTTGCCGGGGAGTCTACGCAAAAAGTCAACATACCAAGTACCCATCACAATCCCTATCTCTCGTATTACATTATTTTCCATTTGCCTCTCGTTTTCCACTCCCCCACTTCACCCTTGCCGTTTTATTCGCCGTATCTCTCTCTCTCTATCCTCCCTCTCTATTTTCCTCTTTTGCCCGCTTGCCTTTTTGTTTGCTCATGTGTTAGATTGCTTGTTTGTCGCGATGGCTCAAGATAATACTAAATTGTGTGACTTCACCAATACCAATAACAATGATTTTATTAGCATTCCGATTGCTCCTCTTACCGATGCTGAATCTTGTGAAATTAATACTGCTTTGTTGAATCTTGTTATGACAGATCAATTCGCCGGCCTTCCTAGTGAAGATGTCGCTACTCATCTGAATAGCTTCGTTGATTTATGTGATGTGCAAAAGAAAAAATATGTCGATAATGATGTCGTTAAATTGAAGCTATTTCATTTTTCTCTTAGAGATCGTGCTAAAGCTTGGTTTTCGTCTTTGCCTAAAAATAGTATTGATTCTTGGAACAAGTGCAAAGATGCTTTTATCTCTAAGTATTTCCCTCCTGCTAAGATCATCTCTCTTAGAAACGATATTACGAACTTTAAGCAACTTGATCATGAACATGTTGCACAAGCTTAGGAGAGAATGAAATTAATGATACGTAATTTGCCTACTCATGGTTTGAATTTGTGGATGATTATACAAAATTTTTATGCCAGATTGAATTTTGCTTCTAGAAATCTTTTAGATTCGGCCGCGGGAGGCACTTTTATGGAAATCATTTTAGGAGATGCTACTAAACTCCTAGATAATATTATGGTTAATTATTCTCAATGGCATACTGAAAGATCTTCTAATAAAAAAGTACATGCGATAGAAGAAATCAATGTTTTGAGTGGAAAGATGGATGAACTTATGAAATTATTTGCTACTAAGAGTGTTTCTTCTAATCCTAATGATATGCCTTTGTCTACTTTGATTGAGAATAACAATGAATCTATGGATGTGAATTTTGTTGGTAGGAATAATTTTGGTAACAACGCTTATAGAGGGAATTTTAATCCTAGGCCATATCCTAGTAATCCTTCTAATAATTATGGGAATTCCTACAACAACTCTTATGGAAATTATAATAAGATGCCTTCTGAATTTGAGAATAGTGTTAAATAGTTTATGAATTCACAAAAGAATTTTAATGCTTTGCTTGAAGAGAAATTGCTTAAAGTTGATGATTTGGCGATAGAATTTCTCTTGAGATTTATTCTTTAAAGATTAGATCTATTCCTCCTAAGCATGATATCAATGAGTCTCTCAAAGCCATGAGAATTTCCATTGATGAGTTCAAGGAAAGAACCGCTAGGATGCGTGCTTCCAAAGATGCCTTTATTAAAGCGTGTTGTTCCAATTCCTATGAAAATCAAGATGAAGATCTAAAAGTTATTGATGTGTCACCTATTAAATCTTTGTTTTGCAATATGAATCTTGATGAAACTGAATATGATCTTCGTTTACCTAGAAGGCGTTCTAAAAATTCGGAGTATTTAGACCTTTATGATGAAATTGATGAAAGTGGGATTGAAAGAAATAAAAATCTAGATGTTGCTAAACCGAGTATATTGGATTTCAAGGAATTTAATTATTAAATTTGTTCTTTAATGGATTGTATTTCGTTGTTGCAATCCGTGCTAAATTCTCCACATGCTTATAGTCTACATAAAGCCTTCACCGAACATATTGTTGATGCCTTGATGCAATCTTATGAAGGAAAACTTGAGTTGAAAGTTTCTATCCCTAGAAAACTCTATGATGAGTGGCAACCAACTATTAAAATTAAAATAAAAGATCTTGAGTTTTATGCTTTCTGTGATTTGGATGCTAGTGTCTCTACTATTCCCAAGACTTTGTGTGATTTGCTAGATTTCTGTAATTTTGATGATTGCTCTCTAAACTTGCATCTTGCGGATTCCACTATTAAGAAACCTATGGGAAGGATTAATGATGTTATTATTGTTGCAAATATAAATTATGTGCCCATAGATTTCAGTGTTCTTGATATAGATTGCAATCCTTCTTGCCCTATTATTCTTGGTAGACCTTTCCTTAGAACGGTTGGTGCGATTATTGATATGAAGGAAGGGAATATTAGATTTCAATTTCCATTAAGAAAGGGCATGGAACACTTTCCAAGAAATAAAATAAAATTTCCATACAAAACTATCATGAGAGCCACTTATGGATTGCCTACCAAAGATGGCAATACCTAGATCTATCCTCGATTTTATGCCTAGCTAGGGGCGTTAAATGATAGCACTTGTTGGGAGGCAACCCAATTTTATTTTTATTCCTTGGTTTTTTCTCCTACTTAGTAATAAATAATTTATCTAGCCTCTGTTTTGGTTGTGTTTTTTGTGTTTAATTAGTGTTTGTGCCAAGTAGAACTATTGGGAAGACTTGGGGAAAGTCTTGTTGAACTTGCTGTAAAAACAGAAACTTTAGCACTGACGAGAACTGATGTAATTTTTATTTAAAGAGTGATATTTAGTTAATTCTTTTTGCAGATGATTAATAGATAAATTCCGCACGTCCATCAATTTATTTTAGAATTTTTGGGGTTCCAGATCTTGCGCTAGCTACAGATTACTACAGACTGTTGTGTTTTTGACAGATTCTGTTTTTCGTGTGTTGTTTGCTTATCTTGATGAATCTATGGTTAGTAAAATAGTTTATAATCCATAGAGAAGTTGGAATACAGTAGTTTTAACACCAATATAAATAAATAATTAGTTCATTACAGTACCTTGAAGTGGTCTTTTGTTTTCTTTCGCTAACGGAGCTCGCGAGTTTTCTACTTTAAGTTTTGTGTTGTGAAGTTTTCAAGTTTTGGATGAATTCTTTTGATGGATTATGGAACAAGGAGTGGCAAGAGCCTAAGCTTGGGGATGCCCATGGCACCCCCAAGATAATCCAAGGACACCAAAAAGTCAAAGCTTGGGGATGCCCCGGAAGGCATCCCCTCTT
This sequence comes from Triticum monococcum, assembly GCA_034509565.1. Taxonomy (NCBI): domain Eukaryota; kingdom Viridiplantae; phylum Streptophyta; class Magnoliopsida; order Poales; family Poaceae; genus Triticum; species Triticum monococcum. The sequence continues at coordinate 741,493,506 of CM067843.1, read as the reverse complement.
TCGTCCACTTCCATCGGTAATTTACTTGGAGCTATATTTTTATTCACCAACATGATATGTGTTTTGATTGGAGCGTCTTGTATTATTTGTGTCTTTGTGTCTTAGTATGCCACAATCATACTTGCTGTACACACCTTTTGAGAGATCCATACATGAATTTAAATTTGATAGAATACTCTATGTGCTTCACTTATATCTTTTGAGCTATGTAGTTTTGCTCTATGTGCTTCACTTATATCTTTTGAGCTATGTAGTTTTGCTCTATGTGCTTCACTTATATATTTTGAGCGTTATAATTTTGCTCTATGTGCTTCACTTAGATCTTTTAGAGCACGGTGGTGGATTTGTTTTAAAGAAACTATTGATCTCTCATGCTTCACTTAAATTATTTTGAGAAGTCTCCTAATAGCATGGTAATTTGCTTAATAATAATATGCTTGGTATTCAAGATTTGTGAAACTTTCTTTTGAGTTTGTTGAATACTAAGAAAAGATTGAAGCATGATAATCGTTTTGAGATATGGAGGTGATAATATTAAAGTCATGCTAGTTGAGTAGTTGTGAATTTAAAGAATACTTGTGTTAAAGTTTGTGATTCCCGTAGCATGCACGTATGGTGAACCGTTATGTGATGAAGTCGGAGCATGATTTATTTATTGATTGTCTTCCTTATGAGTGGCGGTTGGGGACAAGCGATGGTCTTTTCCTACCAATCTATCCCCCTAGGAGCATGCGCGTAATACTTTGCTTTGATAACTTCTAGATTTTTGCAATAAGTATATGAGTTCTTTATGACTAATGTTGAGTCCATGGATCATAGGCACACTCACCCTTCCACCTTTGCTAGCCTCTGTAATACCGCGCACTTTTCGCCGGTATCATACACCCACCATATACCTTCCTCAAAACAGCCACCATACCTACCTATTATGGCATTTCCATAGCCATTCCGAGATATATTGCCATGCAACTTCCCACCGTTCCGTTTATTATGACACACTCCGTCATTGTTATATTGCATATCCCGGTACACCGCCGGAGGCATTCATATAGAGTCATATTTTGTTCTAAGTATTGAGTTGTAATTGTCGAGTTGTAAGAAAAATAAAAGTGTGATGATTATCATTATTAGAGCATTGTCCCAGTGAGGAAAGAATGATGGAGACTATGATTCCCCCATAAGTCGGGATGAGACTCCGGACGAAAAAAAAGAGGCCAAAGAAGCCCAAATAAAAAGAGGCCATAAAAAAGATAAAAGGCCCAAATAAAAATAAAAAATGAGAGAAAAAGAAAGAAGGGACAATATTACTATCCTTTTATCACACTTGTGCTTCAAAGTAGCACCATGCTCTTCATAGTAGAGAGTCTCTCATGTTATCACTTTCATATACTAGTGGGAATTTTACATTATAGAACTTGGCTTGTATATTCCAATGATGGGCTTCCTCAAATTGCCCTAGGTCTTCATGAGCAAGCAAGTTGGATGCACACCCACTTAGTTTCTTTTTGAGCTTTCATATACTTATAGCTCTAGTGCATCCGTTGCATGGCAATCCCTACTCACTCACATTGATATCTATTGATGGGAATCTCCATAGCCCATTGATACGCCTAGTTGACGTGAGACTATCTTCTCCTTTTTGTCTTCTCCACAACCACCATTCTATTCCACCTATAGTGCTATATCCATGGCTCACGCTCATGTATCGCGTGAAGATTGAAAAAGTTAGAGTATGAAACAATTGCTTGGGTTGTCATCAGGGTTGTGCATGATTTAAATACTTTGTGTGGTGAATATAGAGCATAGTCAGACTATATGATTTTGTAGGGATAACTTTCTTTGGCCATGTTATTTTGAGAAGACATAATTGCTTTGTTAGTATGCTTGAAGTATTATTATTTTTATATCAATATAAACTTTTGTCTTTAACCTTTCGAATCTGAATATTCATATCACAATTAAGAAGATTTGCATTGAAATTATGCCAAGTAGCACTCCGCATCAAAAATTCTCTTTTTATCATTTACCTACTCGAGGACGAGCAGGAATTAAGCTTGGGGATGCCTGATATGTCTCCAACGTATCTATAATTTTTGATTCCTCCATGCTATATTATCTACTGTTTTGGACTATATTGGGATTTATTTTCCACTTTTATATTATTTTTGGGACTAACCTATTAACCGAAGGCCGAGCCCAGAATTGTTGTCTTTTGCCTATTTCAGTGTTTCAGAGAAACAGAATATCAAACGGAGTCCAAATGGAATAAAACCTTCGGGAACGTGATTTTCTCACCGAACGTGATCCACGAGACTTGGACCCTACTCCAAGGAGTCAAAGAGGCGGACACGAGGGTGGGCCCTCCCCTAGGGCGCGCCCCCTGCCTCGTGGGCCCCTCGATGCTCCACCAACGTACTTCTTCCTCCTATATATACATACGTACCCCCAAACAATCAGATACGGATCCAAAAACCTAATTCCACCGTGCAATTTTCTGTATCCACGAGATCCCATCTTGGGGCATGTTCTGGAGCTCCGCCAAAGAGGGCCGTCATCACGGAGGGCTTCTACATCATCATAGCCTCTCCGATGAAGTGTGAGTAGTTTACCTCAGACCTTCGGGTCCATAGTTAGTAGCTAGATGGCTTCTTCTCTCTTTTTGGATCTCAATACAAAGTTCTCCCCCTCTCTTGTGGAGATCTATTCGATGTAATCTTCTTTTTGTAGTGTGTTTGTTGAGACCGATGAATTGTGGGTTTATGATCAAGTCTATCCAAGAATAATATTTTAATCTTCTCTGAATTCTTTTATGTATGATTGGTTATCTTTGCAAGTCTCTTCGAATTATACGTTTGGTTTGGCCAACTAGATTGGTAGTTCTTGCCATGGGAGAAGTGCTTAGCTTCGATCTTGCGGTGTCCTTTCCCAGTGACAGAAGGGGCAGCAAGGCACGTATTGTATCGTTGCCATCGAGGATAACAAGATGGGGTTTATTTCATATTGCATGAATTTATCTCTCTACATCATGTCATGTTGCTTAAGGCGTTACTCTGTTTTTAACTTAATACTCTAGATGCATGCTGGATAGTGGTCGATGAGTGGAGTAATAGTAGTAGAGGCAGAATTGTTTCGGTCTACTTGTCACGGACGTGATGCCTGTATACATGATCATGCCTAGATATTCTCATAACTATGCTCAATTCTGTCAATTGCTCAATAGTAATTTGTTCACCCACCGTACAATACTTATGCTCTTGAGAGAAGCCACTAGTGAAACCTATGGCCCCGGGTTCTATTCTCATCATATCAATCTCCATCACTTTAATCTTGCTTTGCTTTTTTACTTTGCCTTTACTTTTTACTTTGCATCTTTATACCAAAAATACCATAAATATTATGTCTATCAGATCTCACTCTCGTAAGTGACCGTGAAGGGATTGACAACCCCTAATCGCGTTGGTTGCGAGTAGCTATCGTTTTGTGCAGGTACGAGGGACTTGAGCGTGGCCTCCTACTGGATTGATACCTTGGTTCTCAAAAACTGAGGGAAATACTTACGCTACCTTGCTGCATCATCCCTTCCTCTTCGGGGAAAACCAACACAAGCTCAAGAGGTAGAACTTGCCAACCCAGTCCTTGTATAGAAGAAGAACAACAAGTGGCGCATGTGTATTGATTACACCAACCTCAACAAAGCCTGCCCCAAAGATCCGTTTGCTTTGTCCCGGATTGATCAAGTGATAGAATCCACAACCAGATGCGAGCTACTATCTTTCCTTGATGCCTACTCCGGCTACCACCAGATCAAGCTGAACCCGGATGATCGGCTGAAGACCGCCTTCATCACACCATTCGGAGCCTTCTGCTACCTAACCATGACATTCCGCTTGAGAAATGCCGGTGCCACTTTTCAGTGTTGCATACAGATGTGCCTCCTCAAGAAACTCGGCAGAAATGCCCATGTATACATAGACGATATTGTGGTGAAGACGGAGAAGCTTGGCACCCTCCTGGAAGATCTCAAGGAGACTTTTGACAATCCGCGCCGTTTTCAAATCAAGCTCAACCCAGAGAAGTGTGTCTTTGGAGTCCCAGCCGGCCAGCTCCTTGGCTTCCTTGTCTCAGAACCCAGCATCGAGTGCAACCTTATGAAGATCAAGGCCATTGAGTGGATGGAGAGACCCACCCGACTGTGAAACGTCGAGAAGTTTACTGGCTGCTTGGCGTCCATCAGCTGCTTCATTAGTCGGCTAGGTGAGAAGGCTCTTCCCTTGTACTAGTTAATGAAGAAAACCACTCACTTCGAGTGGAACGACAAGGCGGACAAGGCCTTCCTCCAGCTCAAGAAAGTACTGACTACGCCGCCTGTCCTGGCGGCTCCAGCTACTAAAGAGCCCATGTTCCTGTACATCGCCGCCACCAGCTGGGTGGTCATCATTCTCATTGTGGTAGAACACCCAGAAGATGGCAGGGCACAACCGGTCCAGTGGCCCATGTACTACTTGAGTGAGGTGATGTTGGCCTCCAAGCAGAATAACCCCCACTACAAGAAGATGTGCTACGGCGTGTACTTTGCCGCCAAACAACTCAAGCAATATTTCCAATGTTACTCCATCATGGTCGTTTGCACCGCCCCGCTTGTTGAGATCATAGGCAACAGAGATGCATCAGGCCGGGTGGCCAAATGGGCCATCGAGCTGGCCCCTTACAGCATCTTCTACCAGCCATGCACCGCCATCAAGTCCCAAGCACTGGTCGACTTCCTCGTCAACTGGGCCGAGACCCAGTACCTGCTGCCAGCTCCGGACTCCACCCATTGGCGGATCCACTTTGATGGCTCGAAGATGCGAACCGGTTTGGGAGCCGGCATCATCCTCACCTCTCCCAAAGGCGACAAGCTCAGATACACGCTGCAAATTCACTTTGCCGCCTCCAACAATGTGGTCGAGTATGAGGCGCTCGTACACGGACTCCGACTGGCCAAGGAGATTGGCATCCGCTGGATTCTGTGCTACGGCGACTCGGACTTGGTAGTCTAGAAGTCGTCTGGCGACTGGGACACCAAGGATGCAAACATGGCAAGCTGCCGCTTCCTCGTCCAGCAGATTAGCGGATACTTTGACGGGTGTGAGTTCCTTCACGTGCCACGGGCCGACAACGAGCAAGCTGATGCCCTAGCACGGATCGGCTCCACCCGCCAAGCGATACTAGTCGGCGTCTCCCTCCAGTGCCTCCGCAAGCCGTCTATCAAGCCTTCGCTAGAATCAGAGTCCATCTTCGTACCCGCTGCTCCCGGAACAGTCAGATCTGACTTGGGGGCTGCAGCAGCCGGCCCGGGGACTTCGGCGGGTGGCTCGGGGACTGCAGCAGTCGCACCCAGCCCAGGGACTTCAGAATTCGGCCTGGGGGCTGCAGCAGTTGGCTCGGGGACTTCGGCAGGCGCCACGGGGGCTGCAGCAGTCGCACCCAGCCTAGGGACTTCAGAACCTGGTCCGGGAGCTGCAGTAGCTGGACCGGGGACTTCAACGATGCAGCAAGCGGCGGCCGATTCCAACCGGCCTCCTCCCAGCACAACCACCCTGGTACTAGTGGCCGTGATGATAGTGGTTGAAGCACCATCATGGGAGCAGCCCATCCTCAACTTCCTGGTGAGCGGAGAGCTACCAGCCAACGAGATTTTGGCCCGGCAAGTGCAACGCCGAGCAGCAGCATACACGAATAGTAAACAGAGAGCTTGTCAAGCACAGCGTGACTGGCGTCTTCCAGCACTGTGTCGAGCCAGAGAAAGGCAAGGCAATTCTCAAAGACATCCACCAAGGCGAGTGTGGCCACCACGCGGCCTCCAGATCCCTTGTCGCTAAAGCTTTCCGCCATGGATTCTTCTGGCTGACTGTTTTGTACGACGCCAAGGACTTGGTCAAGAAGTGCAAAGGGTGCCAAAAATTTGGCTCCAAGCAACACCTGCCGGCTTATGCACTCAAGACCATCCCCCTCACTTGGCCATTTGCCATCTGGGGACTGGACATGGTGGGCCCATTCAAGACAGCACACGGTGGCATGACCCATTTGCTGGTTACCGTGGACAAATTCACCAAGTGGATTGAAGCAAAGCCAATCAAGAAAGTGAATGGTCCGACTGCTATGACCTTCATTGCAAATATCACCGACTGATACGGTGTGCCGCACGGCATCATCCCGACAATGGCACCAACTTTGCGAAAGGCGCTTTGGCCCGTTTCTACGCGACGCAAGGCATCCGACTGAACTTAGCGTCTATTGCGCATCTGTAGTCAAACGGCCTTGTCAAGCAAGCAAACGGCCTCATCTTGTCTGGCATCAAGCCCCGACTGATTGAGCCGCTGGAGCGTTCGACCGACTGCTGGATCGACGAGCTACCGGTCGTCCTCTGGAGTCTCAGGACCACGCCGAACAAAACAACCGGCTTCACTACTTTCTTCCTCATGTATGGGGCCGAGGCCATCATCCCAACTGACATCGAGTTTGACTCGCCTCGCGTCACCATGTACACGGAGGCGGAAGCACGAGAAGACGGCGTCGGCCCACTAGAAGAGGGATGGCTGCTAGCACTCAGCTGGTCCGCCATCTACCAGCAGGGCCTGCACCGCTACCGCAGCCGGAAGGTCAGGCCTCGATCCTTCCAAGAGGGAGACTTTGTGGTCCGACTGATCTAACGAACAACCGGCCAGCACAAGCTCTCGGCCCCGTGGGAGGGCCCCTTCATCATCAGGAAAGCATTAGGCAACAACTCCTACTACCTCATCGACATGCAGAAGCCCAGGGCGCGCAAGAGAGACGACTCCGACAAGGAAACATAGCGCCCATGGAATGAAAATCTTCTCCGAAGATTTTACAGTTAATGCAGTATGTATTACGCTACCTTTTGTATTAAGAGCAAAGACATCAGGCCCCTTGAGGAGCACTCGGGGGGCTACCCTTTTTTATCTATATGATAAGATTATTCCTATGAATGTGTTTTTCTTTTCCTCCGCCTGGCACCGGGTCAGACCAGTCGGCCCGGGGGTTCACCGCCTTGTCCTATGTTGATAATACCTGCAGTCGGACAAGTAGTGTGCCGACATCTAAGCCCTCTCTTGCCGCAAGCCGCGGTTCGCAGAGCGACTGTCCGGCCGGCAATAGCTAAAGGAGGGAAATGTTGTCCACATGAAAAATGACTAATACCTCATCGTCCGGCTGCTGAGCAGCCGGCCGGCTTCTCACTTGAATTTCTACGTTCTAAGCGGCCAAAGTACTTGTCTATCCAAAAAACTGCTTAGTCCCTGACCCAGCCACAGACCGTAGAGCGGCTGTTTGGCTGGCAGGGCGGCAGCCAAAGGAAGATGGTAAAGGAAAAAGCCAAAACGGAACAGAAAAGCAAGGCAAAGTGGAACCCGACAAGGCACAGACTTGTGCGAGTAAATTAATTTACATAAGCAAAAGGCCCTCGGCCAGCATTCAACAGAGTTTGAAAATACACCCCTAGTGGGTGGAATTGCGGGAATATAACTTGTTCAAAAGATTACAAGAACAGGAAAAGATAAGATAAATTGGCTGTCTAGGCCAAGGGAGCAGCAAGCGTGTCCGCCAAGTAGCGGAGGTAGCGGCGCCGGATGGTGGAGCGGCCGACTGCGAGGTCTCGGCCTGATCAGCTCCGGCAGCAGTTGGCGCGGTAGCGTGTAGCTCGTTGGTCGAGACTTGGTCGGGTTGAGGCCGGCTGCCTGCTCCGTCGTCCGGTGTGTCGTCTTTGCCGTCCTTGTCTTCACACTCGTCGTTGGAGGCGATCTCCTCCGCCGAGTCCTTCCCATACTCTGGGTTCAGCCCGAACCAGTTGGGCGGCACTTCAGCGCCCTCCTTGTTTAGCTCAGGGATGAACACGGTGGTGTCGGCACAGTTGGCGATCGCCACCGCGCGTTGAGTAAGGTCGCGGCTCACAACTACCATCTCCAGTGCGGCCTCCTGCTGGAAGGTGGCCAGCTGGGCTAGGTCCAGGCCTGGGTACCATGCCTTGATGAACTCCAAGGCTCTCTGAGTGCCAGCCCGAGCCGCGGCGCCCTTCCAAGCCTCGAAGCGGCTGACTGCCACCTCCAGCCAGTCGGCAGTCCATCTGGGAGTGCGTGGGATCTAGGCATCCGGCCAGAGGGAGGTCAGCACCTGAGCCCCTATGTGATGCACGCGGCGGAGCATCCGATGAGCCGGCTGCACGCGCGCTTGAACGGCGAGAAGCTGCTCGCTGAGGGTCCGGGGCGCGTTAGGCATGATTTCTGCACCATCCCTTCTTTGCTCGTCGCGGCGTACCTCGATGGCCTGTCTGGCGGCAACGGCGTGACCAGGAAAGAACTCTGCGCAAGAAGAAAAAAGAAGTCTGAAGCCAGAAGCCGTCTCATATAATAGTCGGCGGCTGAACGAAAGGAAAAAATAACTCACCATCAATCATATCCTCGATCTTGCCATAGCTGTTGGACAGGGCCTTCTTCTTCTCGGCCCAGTTCGAACGATGAGTCTCGAACTCGGCCTGAAGGTCGGCTTCGCTGACCTTCAGCTTCTAGAGCTCCCTCTTGTGCCGCTCCGCCTGGTCCACCAGCTCCTTGGCCAGGTGGTCACACTCCTTGGCCGCATGGCCACGCTCCTCCTCCTTGGCACGAAGCGCGGTTTTGGCCGCACCCAGGCTCTTCGCAGGTCTGTGGCGGCCTCTGCCAAGACGGAGAAGAAGAAAAACATCAACACCAAAGATAGCTGTCGGAAGATCCGGCCCGACTGCTCAGCAGTCGGCCCAAATCTCGGGGGCTACACCCAGCGGGTGCACTGACGGGCCCCCGCGAGAAGAAAGATAGAGCACTTACTCTGGCTCTAGTTGAGGTCGGCGGTCCGCTTGGCCAGCTCCTGGACTTGGGAGTTATAGGCCGCCACGCGGACGTTGTGATAATCCTGAAGCAAAAGCAACAAAAGGAAAAGGCAAGTCAGCACTCGGAACTAACTTAAAGTTCCGAGCCGCCTGCACAGCAGCCGGCCCGGAACTTGGGGGCTACACCAAGTGGGTGCGCTGGCGCGCCCCCACAAAAGATTGCAAGGAACCAAAACAAAAAGCAAGAAGTAATAAACATACTCAGAAGGCTGCTCGCGTCACCAGGAACTCCTGCGTGTACTGCTGGAGGGCGGCACCATGGGCGTTGAAATGGGCCTGGACGTCTTGCGCAGCCAAGTTCAAGACGCCGATGCCGCCCCCAGGCGTCCAACCCGGTGTGGCGGCACTGGTGGCTTCGGTGTCAGGGGCCGACGAGCTAGCGGCCCCGATTTCCAATGGCCGCGGTGCCGACACCGCCTTCTTCGGACGTCGGTGCACCGGAGAGCGGGCCAGAGTAGTCGGCCCCACATCCAGTTTGCCGCTAGATGGCGGCACCAACGGCGCCTCAGGCCGAATTCTCGACGCGTTGGCAGTCGGCGTCTGCGGGGGCACCTCCGCCCCCAAGACAACAGGGCCGCCCCTTCCCTTCTCCAAGAGTGGCTGGTCGGCGCCGGTTTCTCCTGTCGGCGCCTGGCCCTCCGTGTCGGGACCCCGATCCCAAGTCATATCGATCTAGCCGGTAACACCTCATATCACTTTGCGGCCTCACGCACGGTATTCCACGGGTGTCGCCTTACCCTGGCCCGGGACCGTTTGCGCCTTTTGGCTCACGTATATGATTGTGTCGCTAGCATCCATATGACAGAGAACCCGGGCCGACATGGCTAGTCGTGAACCCAAAGCGGCACTAACCTATGGGGACAGGCATACCTGATTCACATCGAGCATGTCGGTCAGCAGCGTGTGAATCCGGGGTGTAGCACTGGGCTAACCGGACTCCGGGGAACCCGGGCTGTAGCAGGCTAGGCAGGACTCCGGATGTCACCGCGTGACATTTCCCCGAAGGGACAGACACAGGACCTAAGTGAAACACATGCCGGCTAGTCAAGTGTCCTGAGCAGTAGTGCTGGGCTAGCAGGACTCCAGTGAACCAGGCTGTAGCGGACTACTATGGCTCAAGGAAGCACTAGACTACATTTCCCCATATGAGAGGCTGCCAAGGATAAACAACTAGATTGTCGGATCCCACACATAGCAATACACGTCACACGTACGCATAACATGCAAGTATGTGTTGTACAACATGGCATCACAACATAACGCAACCCATATAGATAAAGGCCCAGAAGAGCCACATAGCATTAAATACAAACAGGGGTCTCATGACCCATCATTTAGAGCATACAAGCAACAGGCAGAAGCGTTACATGTCTGAGTACAGACAACTACAAAAGAAAAAGGCTAAGAGGCCTGACTATCTACAAGTCCCTCCCAAGGGTACAAGATCGTAGATGAGCTAACAAGCTACTCGTCGAAGTCCAAGCGGTACTACTAGTGAGACAGATGTCTCACCTGCAAAACATAAATAAAACAAACATGAGTACAAAGGTACTCAGCAAGACTTACATCAGATCCTATCATACATGCATTTCTATCAAGAAGGTAATGTGGGGCTTAGTTGCAGCAAGCCAGCTTTGACTCAGTGGCTATCCTGTTCTACGACAATGAGAAACTTCTTTGAGGTGAGGCAGCACACACGAGTCCACTAAACACCACATCAATACACTACTATGGATTCATCCTCGTCTTCTTACGAGAAGGCCGTGCACAGCACTCACACTTGTCTTGAGAATTTTAGAGTATCCACTTTAAGTTGTCTATGTACCACGTAAGCATCCAAGAAGTCCATAACCTAGGACACGGCTATTCGAATAGATCATGATAACCCTGCAGGGGTGTACTTCTGTAAGTGCATCTAGTGCCACCCCTAGTTGGTTTTGGAGTATTGACGACAAACCTAGTTGAGGGACTAACGTGTTTGTGAGAATTGCAGGATAACACAGGTAGAAGTCCCTCATTGATTCGGTTTTCCTACCAGAGATGACCCCTAAAAATGTATGAACACATTGATGTCAAAGGTGGTATATGAAGATATTCACATTGAAGACTATGACAAGAGAAGACATCGTATGAAGCCTATGGAGCTCGAAGACTTAGATCTTTCATAGTTCTTTTTCTTCTTTGTTGAGTCATAGGAACCACCGTACTATTAAATGGGGTCCAAGAGAACCAGTCAGAATGACTGAAGTGATGCTTAACCAAAACCTATGTCTTCGAGTGAAGACTATGAGAGCGAATCTTGTCCAGAGTCGGACAAGTCAGCTTTGCTTGTAGCCCAAGTAAAGTTGCCGTGTGAGTTTGAAATCTGACCGTTGGAACACGTGTCAGTTCCTTAGTGACCCAGGGTCATTTCGGACAAATCAGGTCGGGTTGCCTAGTGGCTGTAAATAGCACACCCCCTACAACCATAAATGGTTGGCTGCTCAGAGTTAGAGTACGGCTTTTGTCGTTTGAGAGCAACCCACCTTGAAGCCTTTAAGAGAGAATTCCTTGCGAGGATAAAGCCCTAACCACCCAGAGCCTAAGAGTGTTAGGCATCATTTAAGTCTTCTTGTCTGTGTGATCTGAAGACTTATTACACTTGAGGACTGTGAATCCTCCAGCCGGTTAGGCGTCGCGTTCTGAGCGTCCAAGAGACATTGTGGATCGCCGGTGAATGAAGTCTGTGAAGGTTTGGGAGTCTACCTTGAAGACTTACCAGAGTGATTGGGCGAGGTCTGTGTGACCTTAGCTCAAGGGGAATACAGTGAGGACTGGGTGTCCTGAGCTGCGTGTTCAGGACTGGGTGTCCGGGACTGTGTGTCCTCGGGTTTAAATACCTAGCCGCCCTAACCAGACGTACAGTTGTCACAGCAACTGGAACTGGTCCAACAAATCATTGTCTTCAACGAGTCACTGGTTTCATCCTTCCCTTCCCTTTACTTACTGTTGGTCCTTGTGAAGTCATTGTATGATTGCACTATCTTTTGTCTTCACTGAGTGACTGCGTGTTTTGTTTGGCTTCATAATATCTTCCTACCTGATCCTTACTACCTAGCTGCTATTAGTCATTGTGCTTTCACTTCATTGAATACTTGACTATGGTTTACCTAGTGTAGTCTACCTTCCGCTGCATGGTAATAGGCTTATTTCTATCGTTTGTCTTCGAAACTTCCATGTTTTGAAGACTTTCATAAAAATCACCTATTCACCCCCCCTCTAGTCGATATAACGCACGTTCAATTGGAATCAGAGCAAGGTACTCCCTTTGTTCTGTGTGATTCGGTTTAACCACCTGGAGTTTTAGCTATGTCGACTGCAGGGATAATTAAAGTCTCCGCTGCGTGCCCCGTCTTCGATGGAACTGAATATCCCTACTGGAAGAATAAGATGTGCATGCATCTTGAAGCCATTGACGTTGACCTATGGTATGTCGTCAAGAACGGCGTTCCTAAGGCTGGAGAAGGTGTCACTGCTGCTGATGTCAAGAAGTTCATTCAACTGGACTCTACTGCCAAGAATATCATCTATGGTCATCTGACCAAAGGACAGTATGGCCGTGTGAGTGCTTTGGAAACATCTAAGCTAGTCTGGGACTGGCTCTCCAAGGTCAACGAAGGCGTCTCAACCCAGAGAGATCAGAGAATCAGTGTCCTTCGCAACCTCTTCAACCGCTTCAAGCGAAATGACAATGAGAATGTCCAGCTCACGTTTGATCGACTCACTGACATCACAAATGAGCTTCAAGCCCTCGGCGCTACTGAAATCACCAAGCATGAAGTCGTCAAGACACTACTGAGATCACTTGACAGTTCGTTTGACACCCTAGCCCTGATGATTCAAGAACGTCCTGATTTCAAGACACTTGATCCGTCTGACATACTTGAGAGGGTCAACACACATGAGTTTCAGCTTTCTGAGAAAAGAGATATCTACGGTCCAAACTATGGGCGAACTTGTGCCTTGAAGGCAAAAGCTGTCTCCTCATCTGAAGAAGAATCTGACAGCAGTTCTGATGACCCTGAAGACATTGGAAAGGAACTTGCTATGCTTGTGAAGAAGTTCCAAAAATTCTCCAAGAAGAAAGGCTTCAGGAAGTCTTCACGATCAAGCTCAAGGAATGATGAAGCTTCTGCTCATGACTACAAGAAGAAAACATGCCACAAGTGCAAGAAAACTGGCCACTTCATCTCTGAGTGTCCGAAGTGGGACAATGAAAACAAAAGGAAGAAGAAGAGAAAGGAATATGACTCTGACGACAAGAAGAAGAAGAAGAAATACTCAAAGTCTTCTTCCAAGTCTTCCTTAAAGTCTTCATCACACAAGAAGAGCTCATCTGGCAAGGCACGTGCGATTGTTGGCAAGGAAATGGATTCAGAGGAGGAGTCCGCTTCTGAGGAGGCGGAGGCGGAGGTGGAGTCTGAGGAGGAGTACGATTCTGGCGTTGCAAGTCTGGCTACATCATACGTTGCCAAGTCCATCTTCAACACTGAAGACAATGACTTCATCACTGACACCGATGCAAATGACAAGGACTACTCCGCTCCTACCTACTCCTTCATGGCACGCGGTGCCAAGGTAAGCACACGCACTACTCACTATCAAACATCTAGTGAAGATGACTCTGATTGTGGTTCAAGACCCAGCTACAAAACACTTGCTAAAATTGCAACTGAACAACAGAAAGCTATGGAACATATTCAAAAACTGTTAGACAAAAGCGATGATCTGTTAGGCGCTGAAATGACTCGATCTGAGTCGTTAATTGAAGACATAAAAGTCTTCATGTTAAGTATGAGGAACTTGAAAGTCGTCATGAAACGCTCTCAACAACTCATGAAAACCTCTCCTATAATTATCTTGAAAGGAAGCAAGATCTTGAGAAATTGAGAGTGGCTCATGAAGATCTTCAAAAGGAAAACGAGCCACTTTGGGCCGAACAGATCAGTTCCGCTCAGGAAGGATTTGAACCACCATGTCTTAAATGCATTGAGCATGATAATGCTACTTCTGTTGCTGAATGTTCTACTGCTGCTACTGCTGCAATATCTTCAACTATTGATGTGATAACTAACCCCTCTGCTGAGGATACCACTGCTATTGCTGATGAGAATGCTAGGTTGAAGACATTGCTTGAAACAGGGATGTACAAAAGTCTTAAAGGGCATCAGACACTATGTGATGTCCTCAAAAGGTAGATTATGCACCGAAACCTGAGGAAAGAGGGTGTTGGGTTCGTAAGGAAAATGAATGTTGATGGCTCTTACTGGAAACCTGAGCAGTACCCCAAAACCACATGGGTTGCTGCAAATTAAGGAACCTTCAGCAGATCCATCCAATCTATCTGGCTTCATTTGTGCTAACCCCATTGTCATTGATGAATCCTTTGATGCAAACTATAAACTGTTTAAGAATCAGAATGGTGAAGTGTTTGCCAGGTATGTTGGTACTAACTGCAGGAATGGGCCGCCTATGAAGAAGATCTGGGTGCCGAAAAAGTGTTTGGAAAATCTTCCTGTGAATGTCATCATGACACCACAGGTGAAGAAGACAAACCCCAGACCACGGGCTTCATACGGTCCAAAGGCTTCATACAAAACCTGAGTCGCACTAACGCAAATGTTTTGCAGGGAAACCATACTCAGGCCTATGAATATGAGCGTGGTTCATCGAACCGCCATGTTCATAAGACCAAGAACTATTCTGCTTATTCTTATGAGTACTATTGTCCGCCTACAAGACTTTTTGCTAGGGCTCCAAAGCCAAAGTTCTCAGACGCTGCACTTAGACTTATTGCTTCTAAGCCACCCTTGAAGATGTGGGTGGCTAAGAAAGCTTAACTCTCTTTTGCAGGGAAAGGTCTCCAGCAGAAAACCAAAATCGTCTGACGCTATTGCTGGGGACCTTAAACATCTTGTAGGGTGCAAGATCAAATGCTTGAATGGTCTTACTATGTACTTCCTGAATCGCTTGCTACTCTCCCTATCAGTCCTAATCTGGATCTAAGCTTTCATAACCCACTGGTTCGTCAAATGTTTTTGCTTCACAATTCTCTTCGTGAAGCCTATCCCCCTAACTGCACTGTAGGGTACGACACCAGCGTCTTTAGAATGAATTATTGATAGTGGGTGTACCAATCACATGACTGGCAAAAGAAGCCTTCTTATGGACTCAACCTTACGTCCAACGAGACGAGACGAGCTTTGTTTCTGACAACTTGACCATGCTCATCTTGCTTGTTGCGGTATATCCATTTGGTGCCTATTATATTGTGCTTCCGAGGGTCAGGACGCTTAACCAGTTCCCATACATTATTCAGCTCAAACTGTTGAAGCTCTTCTTGCATAGCTTGAATCCATTCAGGTTCCATGAAGGCTTCTTCAACTTTCTTGGGCTCGGTTATTGAGACAAATGCGAAGTGCCCATAGAAATTTGCTAGCTGAGTTGCCCTTGAACGAGTGAGCAGACCGGGTGCATTGATGCTATCAATTATTCTCTCAATCTGCACTTCATTGGCAACACGAGGATGTACAAGGCGAAGATTTTGCTCTTGCTGATCATTGTCATTGTTAGAGGGATTGTCTTCAGGCTGAGCATTGTCTTCAGGTAGATCAGGTGTGGATATGACAAGTTCCTCTTCAGGTTGAGCTTCAGAGGGTATGATTTCTCCAGTTCCCATTATTTGATTGATTCACTGGATGGAACTTCATCTAGAACATTTGGCAGGTGCTCTCTTTGTGAACCGTTAGTCTCATCGAACCGCACATCCACTGTTTCAACCACTTTATAATGAAAGAGATTGAAGACTCTGTAGGAGTGCGAATCCTTTCCATATCCAAGCATAAAACCCTCATGTGCTTTTGGTGCAAATTTTGAAGTGTGATGTTGATCCTTGATCTAGCACCTGGCGCCAAATACTCTGAAGTAACTGACATTTGGCTTCTTGCTAGTAAGGAGCTCATAAGATGTCTTGTTCAGAAGCTTGTGAAGATAAACACGATTGATTGTATGGCATGCAGTATCAATGGCTTCAGGCCAGAATTTTCTTGGAGTCTTGTATTCATCAAGCATCGTTCGGGCCATCGCAATGAGTGTTCTGTTCTTGCGTTCGACGACGCCATTCTGCTGTGGCGTGTACGGGGCTGAGAATTCATGTGTGATGCCCAAGGTATCAAGATATGTATCAAGGCTAGTGTTCTTGAATTCAGTGCCATTGTCACTTCTGATGTGCTTTATCTTGGCACCATAGTTGTTCATTGCTCGATTGGCGAAGCGTCTGAAGACATCCTGCACTTCAGTCTTGTAGAGGATTATGTGCACCCAAGTATATCTAGAATAATCATCAACAATGACAAAGCCATAGAGACAAGCAGTAGTAGTAAGAGTTGAGTAATGAGTGGGACCGAAAAGATCCATGTGGAGCAGTTCAAAGGGTCGAGTAGTAGTCATGATTGTCTTCGAGGGATGTTTGGCCCTCGTCCTCTTTCCTGCTTCACAGGCACCACATAAGTGATCTTTCTTGAACTTGACGCCCTCGATGCCTATGACATGCTTCTTCTTTGCAAGGGTGTGGAGGTTCCTCATGCCAGCATGCCCTAGCCTCCGATGCCAGAGCCAGCATTCTGAAGCTTTTGCTAGAAGGCATACGGCAAGCTGTGGTCCTGCTGAGAAATCTACCACGTACAAATCATCTTTCCGATACCCTTCAAACACTAGAGACTTGTCAGATTCCATTAGAACAAGGCAACGATATTTTCCAAATATTACGATCATGTTCAAATCACAAAGCATTGAGACAGACATTGAGCTGAAGCCAAGGGATTCAACAAGCATGACTTTATCCATGCGTTGATCCATTGAGATTGCAACTCTACCTAGACCCAATACCTTAGTTTTACCAGTGTCAGCAAATGTGATGTGACTCTTGTCGGATGGACGTAAGGTTGAGTCCATAAGAAGGCTTCTTTTGCCAGTCATGTGATTGGTACACCCACTATCAATAATTCATTCTAAAGACGCTGGTGTCGTACCCTACAGTGCAGTTAGGGGGATAGGCTTCACGAAGAGAATTGTGAAGCAAAAACATTTGACGAACCAGTGGGTTATGAAAGCTTAGATCCAGATTAGGACTGATAGGGAGAGTAGCAAGCGATTCAGGAACGAAGTACATAGTAAGACCATTCGGGCATTTGATCTTGCGCCCTACGAGATGTTTAAGGTCCCCAGCAATAGCGTCAGACGATTTTGGTTTTCTGCTGGAGACCTTTCCCTGCAAAAGAGAGTTAAGCTTTCTTAGCCACCCACATCTTCAAGGGTGGCTTAGAAGCAATAAGTCTAAGTGCAGTGTCTGAGAACTTTGGCTTTGGAGCCCTAGCAAAAAGTCGTGTAGGCGGACAATAGTACTCATAAGAATAAGCAGAATAGTTCTTGGTCTTATGAACATGGCGGTTCGATGAACCGCGCTCATATTCATAGGCCTGAGTATGGTTTCCCTGCAAAACATTTGCGTTAGTGCGACTCAGGTTTTGTATGAAGCCTTTGGACCGTATGAAGCCCGTGGTCTGGGGTTTGTCTTCTTCACCTGTGGTGTCATGATGACATTCACAGGAAGATTTTCCAAACACTTTTTCGGCACCCAGATCTTCTTCATAGGCGGCCCGTTCCTGCAGTTAGTACCAACATACCTGGCAAACACTTCACCTTTCTGATTCTTAAACAGTTTATAGTTTGCATCAAAGGATTCATCAATGACAATGGGGTTAGCACAAATGAAGCCAGATAGATTGGATGGATCTGCTGAAGGTTCCTTAATTTGCAGCAACCCATGTGGTTTTGGGGTACTGCTCAGGTTTCCAGTAAGAGCCATCAACATTCATTTTCCTTACGAACCCAACACCCTCTTTCCTCAGGTTTCGGTTCAGAATCTGCCTTTTGAGGACATCACATAGTGTCTGATACCCTTTAAGACTTTTGTACATCCCTGTTTCAAGCAATGTCTTCAACCTAGCATTCTCATCAGCAATAGCAGTGGTATCCTCAGCAGTGGGGTTAGTTATCACATCAACAGTTGAAGATATTGCAGCAATAGCAGCAGTAGAACATTCAGCAACAGAAGTAGCATTATCACGCTCAATGCATTTAAGACATGGTGGTTCAAATCCTTCCTGAGCGGAACTGATCTGTTCGGCCCAAAGTGACTCGTTTTCCTTTTGAAGATCTTCATGAGCCGCTCTCAATTTCTCAAGATCTTGCTTCCTTTCAAGATAATTATAGGAGAGCTTTTCATGA
Source organism: Triticum monococcum (assembly GCA_034509565.1). Classification (NCBI taxonomy): domain Eukaryota; kingdom Viridiplantae; phylum Streptophyta; class Magnoliopsida; order Poales; family Poaceae; genus Triticum; species Triticum monococcum. The sequence goes on along the minus strand of CM067843.1, from coordinate 741,475,259 downwards.
GCCGCTCTCAATGTCTCATGAGCCGCTCTCAATGTCTACAGCATTCACTTATAGCTATGTCTTCTTGTTGAATCTTTTGAACTAAGTGAATGTGATCGGACCCTAACCTTTCTATGCTTTCTATCTCAAACTCTATCTCTCCAAATCATATGCATTCTATTGAAACTGTCGAATGTCTTCTCTGCGTCCTTGTCAGCAGAAGATACAGAGACAAACTTTAAGTCCGTTTTCAATGCTCATTCCTTCACCTGAAACCCGGAGAAGTGGGAACGACCACCCGACAATCCAGGCGTGCGTGGGACATGGAACAACCCCCGATATGCTGCATGATGGCCACGTGTTCCTGAGATGTGAATCGCCAGGGGCACCTATGTAATAACACGGAGCCGCCCCTGTCCCTATAAATACACGCCTCACCACAGTCATTATCTCTTCTTCCACTCTCGCACGAACCCTAGCGCCACCGCTAGCCCTCGACGACGCCGGTGATGAAGCGCTTCATTGTCGCAACCTCTCCGAAGCCGTCTTCACGCCGACCGCGGACATCGTCCTCTCTGCCGTTGCCGTAGGTGTCCTCCATCACCAAGTTAGGGCACGGACGATCGAACTGCTTGGCCTCCTCTTCCACTCCGTCTAGCAGTTCTACGTGTGGTAAATAAAACTTCCTTTTACGGCGCCTTTGATCCTATAGATTCGTCACTTTCTACCACAAGTGGTTTTTGTTCACACATGTTGGATCCACTTCAAACTGCATCTCATAATATGCCTAGAATATTCACTTATGCTTCACAAAGTAGTTAGATTCCTCACTTGTACCGATCCGTGGATTCGTACAAATCTGGAACCAACTCCTTATCTATGAGTGAATGTCTTCGCACGATGAGGTCAATGTCTTCTAAACTGATTTATCTTCAAAATCTTTTGAGAATGCATATGACCTCTTCCCCTTCCCTCGCACCTTAATGCTGTCACAGGTACATGTCCGTGGGAGAATCCCTTGGTTCTCATAGTCTGCATTCATTTGCAGAATTCTTACAATATCACATAAATTCTCCCGAAGCCAGTTCCTGTTTGTCCAGCAAGCGAAAGCCTTTGAAGCCTTTGAACGTATTGAATACATTCAGTTTAAAGTTCATGGCTTCAGAGAAATCAGCAAGGAAGGGTGGCAGAAAGCGTCGAGGAGAAACATCAAGAGATCTGCCCGATGACCTCTTAGAGCTGTACAAGACAGATCCTGAAGAGGATTACAATCAGCGCAAGACACGAATCCAATGGATTCGACGCTATTGGGCAGAACAGTGGTTCAAGTACAGATTTGCGACAAAGGAATATGCTGAATAGAATGCCATCAAGCGACCATGGGGAGACATCCTCTACAAAAATCTTCAACCCAGGACCAGAGATGAAGCCATTGAACAAGGCTTCTATCCCTGCATGGTCCGTGGACCTCGGCCTGTGGATGCCGACCCACCGTCACGGCTATGGTGTCGTGACGACAATCTGTTCAAGCGCAACTTCCAGTTTGCCCAAAACTCAGCGAAGCAGAACAAGAAGTCTTTGGGATTAGACTTCAACCCTGGTCCCTCTGCTCCCTGTGCCGATGGAACTCGTGAAGCTGAACCTAATCTTCTTGGGCCCTTCTACAACTTGGAAGGTCTCATCACAGACATCGTGGTTCAAGGGACAGCCGTGAATGAGCCTGCAGATGATGCTGAATCAGATGAAGCGCCTGCAGCACCGAAGCCAAGGAAGTTGAAGTAGGCTAAAGCTTCATAGCCTGCCTCTGCGCCAAAAATCTCATGGGCGAAGCCACTGGCCACTGCACCTCCTGAAGACAGTGTGCAGTCTGAAGATTTGTCACGCATCTCCAAGCCCCAGAAGGTCAAGATGCCTCTGCCACACATCGGCCAAGAACTGACTGTTGCTGCCATTCTGCGAAACGATGCCATTGATCTGTCCAGTGATGAAGATCTTGCAGATGACGCTCTTGAGCAACTCATCAAGAGCAAAGAAGAAGCAGAAATCTTCAATGATCCGCCTCTCTTTGACGTGACAATCATCCACAACTTCATTGATGAGTGGTTTGACACGCCCAACATCAGCTTCGAAGATCTGCAACTACCCATTGGCCTCAGTGTCGCCTTCCATGGCGCCATTGCTTCAGAATTAGCTATCGCCCAGCGCATTGTTGAACTGAAGCAAAAGATTGACTTTGAGAAAGCTCAGTTCAAGAAGCATATGGCCAAGCTCAGCGTGCAAGAGGTGAAAAACTTCAAGATTATGCTGCACGAGCTCAAAGAAGCCTTTCTCAAGAAACGCGCAGAAGCTCAGGGTTCTCGTGAGCGCATGAAGAGCCTGGCTGACAAGTGTGTGCAAGGCTACAACGAGGCTGAGAAGCGCAAGGCCCTTGGGCGTCCGGGCATTGATCCCAGGATAGCTGCCAAGCAGAAGAGGAAGCCCACTGTGGCCGAACCCAACGCACCAAGGCAGGAAGCAGATCCCATTGTCTTCCCAACTAGCATGACTGGCTCGAAGCCAAAGGCCCGGTCAACCGCTTCAGAGCTGAAGAAGACGACGACTGCTGAGGCTGAAGCAAGGAAGAGGAAACTGAAGGAAATATGCCCTAGAGGCAATAATAAAGTTATTATTTATTTCCTTATATCATGATAAATGTTTATCATTCATGCTAGAATTGTATTAACCGGAAACATAATACATGTGTGAATACATAGACCAACAGAGTGTCACTAGTATGCCTCTACTTGACTAGCTCGTTAATCAAAGATGGTTATGTTTCCTAACCATGAACAAAGAGTTTTTATTTGATTAACGAGGTCACATCATTAGTTGAATGATCTGATTTACATGACCCATTCCATTAGCTTAGCACCCGATCGTTTAGTATGTTGCTATTGCTTTCTTCATGACTTATACATGTTCCTATAACTATGAGATTATTCAACTCCCGTTTACCGGAGGAACACTTTGGGTACTACCAAACGTCACAACGTAACTGGGTGATTATAAAGGAGTACTACAGGTGTCTCCAATGGTAGATGTTGGGTTGGCATATTTCGAGATTAGGGTTTGTCACTCCGATTGTCGGAGAGGTATCTCTGGGCCCTCTCGGTAATATACATCACATAAGCCTTGCAAGCATAATAACTAAGATGTTAGTTATGAGATGATCTATTACGGAACGAGTAAAGAGACTTGCCAGTAACGAGATTGAACTAGGTATTGGATACCGACGATCGAATCTCGGGCAAGTAACATACCGATGACAAAGGGAACAACGTATGTTGTTATGCGGTCTGACCGATAAAGATCTTCGTAGAATATGTAGGAGCCAATATGGGCATCCAGGTCCCGCTATTGGTTATTGACCGGAGACGTGTCTCGGTCATGTCTACATTGTTCTCGAACCGTAGGGTCCGCACGCTTAACGTTACGATGACAGTTATTATGAGTTTATGCATTTTGATGTACCGAAGGTTGTTCGGAGTCCCGGATGAGATCACGGACATGACGAGGAGTCTCGAAATGGTCGAGACGTAAAGATTGATATATTGGAAGCCTATGTTTGGACATCGGAAGTGTTCCGGGTGAAATCGGGATTTTACCGGATTACCGGGAGGGTTACTGGAACCCCCCGGGAGCCAAATGGGCCAACATGGGCCTTAGTGGAAAGGTGAGAGGGCAGCCCACATAGGGCTGCGCCTCCCCCCCTCTCCCTAGTCCTATTAGGACTAGGAGAGGGGCCGGCCACCTCTCTCTCTCTCCCCTTTAAAGGATTCCTAGTTGGACTAGGATTGGAGGGGGGAGTCCTACTCCCGGTAGGAGTAGGACTCCTCCTGCGCCTCCCTCTCTTTGGCCGGCCAGCCCCCCTCCCTCCAACCTTTATACACGGGGGCAGGGGACACCCCAAGACACACAAGTTGATCCTTGAGATCGTTCCTTAGCCGTGTGCGGTGCCCCCTGCCACCAAATTCCACCTCGATCATACCGTTGTAGTGCTTAGGCGAAGCCCTGCGTCGGTAGTACATCAAGATCGTCACCACGCCGTTGTGCTGACGGAACTCTTCCTCGACGCTTTGTTGGATCGGAGCCCGAGGATCATCATCGAGCTGAACGTGTGCTAAGAACTCGGAGGTGCCGGAGTAACGGTGCTTGGATCGGTCGGATCGGGAAGAAGACGTACGACTACTTCCTCTACGTTGTGTGATCGCTTCCGCAGTCGGTCTGCGTTGGTACGTAGACAACACTCTCCCATCTCATTGCTGTGCATCACCATGATCTTGCGTGTGCGTAGGAAAATTTTCGAAATTACTACGTTCCCCAACAGTGGCATCCGAGCCTAGGTTTTATGGTTTGATGTTATTTGCACGAGTAGAACACAAGTGAGTTGTGGGCGATACAAGTCATACTGCCTACCAGCATGTCATACTTTGGTTCGGCGGTATTGTTGGACGAGACGATCCGGACCAACCTTACGCGTACTCTTACGCGAGACCGGTTCCCTCGACGTGCTTTGCACATAGATGGCTTGCGGAAGACTGTCTCTCCAACTTTAGTTGAACCAAGTGTGACTACGCCCGGTCCTTGAGAAGGTTAAAACGGAGTCTATTTGACGAACTATCGTTGTGGTTTTGATGCGTAGGTGAGATGAGTTCTTACTTAAGCCCGTAGCAGCCACGTAAAACTTGCAACAACAAAGTAGAGGACGTCTAACTTGTTTTTGCAGGGCATGTTGTGATGTGATATGGTCAAGGCATGATGCTGATTTTATTGTATGAGATGATCATGTTTTGTAACCGAGTTATCGGCAACTGGCAGGAGCCATATGGTTGTCGCTTTATTGTATGCAATGCAATCGCGATGTAATGCTTTACTTTATTACTAAGCGGTAGTGATAGTCGTGGAAGCATAAGATTGGCGAGACGACAACGATGCTACGATGGAGATCAAGGTGTCGCGCCGGTGACGATGGTGATCATGACGGTGCTTCCGAGATGGAGATCACAAGCACAAGATGATGATGGCCATATCATATCACTTATATTGATTGCATGTGATGTCTATCCTTTTATGCATCTTATCTTGCTTTGATTGACGGTAGCATTATAAGATGATCTCTCACTAAATTATCAAGAAGTGTTCTCCCTGAGTATGCACCGTTGCCAAAGTTCGTCGTGCCCAGACACCACGTGATGATCGGGTGTGATAAGCTCTACGTCCATCTACAACGGGTGCAAGCCAGTTTTGCACACGCAGAATACTCAGGTTAAACTTGACGAGCCTAGCATATGCAGATATGGCCTCGGAACACAGAGACCGAAAGGTCGAGCGTGAATCATATAGTAGATATGATCAACATGACGATGTTCACCATTGAAAACTACTCCATCTCACGTGATGATCGGTTATGGTTTAGTTGATTTGGATCACGTGATCACTTAGAGGATTAGAGAGATGTCTATCTAAGTGGGAGTTCTTAAGTAATATGATTAAATTGAACTTAAATTTATCATGAACTTAGTCCTGGTAGTATTTTGCAAATTATGTTGTAGATCAATAGCTCGCGTTGTTGCTTCCCTGTGTTTATTTTTGATATGTTCCTAGAGAAAATTGTGTTGAAAGATGTTAGTAGCAAAGATGCGGATTGGATCCGTGATCAGAGGTTTATCCTCATTGCTGCACAGAAGAATTATGTCCTTGATGCACCGCTAGGTGAAAGACCTATTGCAGGAGCAGATGCAGACGTTATGAACGTTTGGCTAGCTCAATATGATGACTACTTGATAGTTTAGTGCACCATGCTTAATGGCTTAGAATCGGGACTTCAAAGATGTTTTGAACGTCATGGAGCATATGAGATGTTCCAGGAGTTGAAGTTAATATTTCAAGCAAATACCCGAGTTGAGAGATATGAAGTCTCCAACAAGTTCTATAGCTAAAAGATGGAGGAGAATCGCTCAACTAGTGAGCATGTGCCCAGATTGTCTGAGTACTACAATCGCTTGAATCAAGTGGGAGTTAATCTTCCAGATAAGATAGTGATTGACAGAATTCTCTAGTCACCATCACCAAGTTAGTAGAACTTCGTGATGAACTATGATATGGAAGGGATAATGGAAACGATTCCCAAGCTCTTTGTGATGCTGAAATCGACGAAGGTAGAAATCAAGAAAAACATCAAGTGTTGATGGTAGACAAGACCACTAGTTTCAAGAAAAGGGCAGAGGGAAGAAGGGGAACTTCAAGAAGAACGGCAAGCGAGTTCCTGCTCAAGTGAAGAAGCCCAAGTCTGGACCTAAGCCTGAGACTGAGTGCTTCTACTGCAAAGGGACTGGTCACTGGAAGCGGAACTACCCCAAGTGATTGGCGGATAAGAAGGATGGCAAAGTGAACATAAGTATATTTGATATACATGTTATTGATGTGTACTTTACTAGTGTTTATAGCAAACCCTCAGTATTTGATACTAGTTCAGTTGCTAAGATTAGTAACTCGAAACGGGAGTTGCAGAATAAACAGAGACTAGTTAAGGGTGAAGTGACGATGTGTGTTGGAAGTAGTTCCAAGATTGATATGATCATCATCGCACACTCCCCATAATTTCGGGATTAGTGTTGAACCTAAATAAGTGTTATTTGGTGTTTTCGTTGAGCATGAATATGATTTGATCATGTTTATTGTAATACGGTTATTCATTTAAGTAAGAGAAAAAATTGTTGTTCTGTTTACATGAATAAAACCTTATATGGTTACACACCCAATGAAAATAGTTCGTTGGATCTTGATCGTAGTGATACACATATTGAAACCAAAAGATGCAAAGTTAATAATGATAGTGCAACTTATTTGTGGCACTGCTGTTTAAGTCATATTGGTATAAAGCGCATGAAGAAACTCCATGCTGATGGGCTTTTGGAATCACTTGATTATGAATCACTTGATGCTTGCGAACCATACCTTATGGGCAAGATGACTAAAACGTCGTTCTCCGGAACAATGAAGCAAGCAACAGATTTGTTGGAAATCATACATACTGATGTATGTGGTCCAATGAATATTTAAGGCTTGCAACAGGTATCATTATTTTCTGACCTTCACAAGATGATTTGAGAAGATATGGGGATATCTAATTGATGAAACATAAGTCTGAAACATTTGAACAGTTCAAAGAATTTCAGAGTGAAGTGGAAAATCATTGTGACAAGAAAATAAAAGTTTCTACGATATGATCGCAGAGGTAAAATATTTGAGTTACGAGTTTGGTCTTCAGTTAAAACAATGTGAAATAGTTTCACTACGCACGCCACCTGGAACACCACAGCATAATGGTGTGTCCGAACGTCATAACCGTACTTTATTGGATATAGTACAATCTATGATATATCTTACCGATCTACCACTATCGTTTTGGGGTTATGCATTAGAGACAGCTGCATTCACGTTAAATAGGGCACCATCTAAATCCGTTGAGACGACACCATGTGAACTATGGTTTGGCAAGAAACCTAAGCTGTCGTTTCTTAAAAGTTTGGGGTTGCGATGCTTATATGAAAAAGTTTCATCCTGATAAGCTCAAACTCAAATCGGAGAAGTGCGTCTTCATAGGATATCCAAAGGAAACTATTGGATACACCTTCTATCACAAATCCGAAGGCAAGACTTTTGTTGCTAAAATTCGGAAACTTTCTGGAGAAGGAGTTTCTCTCGAAAGAAATGAGTGGGAGGAAAGTAGAACTTGACGAGGTAACTGTACCTGCTCCCTTATTGGAAAATAGTACATCACAGAAAACTGTTTCTGCGACACCTATACCAATTAGTGAGGAAGCTAATGATGATGATCATGAAACTTCAGGGAAAGATACTACTGAACCACGTAGATCAACCAGAGTGAGATCCGCACCAGAGTGGTACGGTAATCCAGTTCTGGAAGTCATGCTACTAGATCATGATGAACCTACGAACTATGAAGAAGCGATGGTGAGCCCAGATTCCGCAAAGTGGCTTGAGGCCATGAAATCTGAGATGGGATCCATGTATGAGAACAAAGTATGGACTTTGGTTGACTTGCCCGATGATCGGCAAGCAATTGAGAATAAATGGATCTTCAAGAGGAAGACGGACATTGATAGTAGTGTTACTATCTACAAAGCTAGAATTGTCGCAAAAAGGTTTTCGACAAGTTCAAGGGGTTGACTACGATGAGACTTTCTCACTCGTATCTATGCTTAAGTCTGTCTGAATCATGTTAGCAATTGCCGCATTTTATGAAATCTGGCAAATGGATAAACAAAACTGCATTCCTTAATGGATTTGCTAAAGAAAAGTTGTATACGATGCAACTAGAAGGTTTTGTCGATCCTAAAGGTGTTAATTAAATATGCAAGCTCCAGCGATCTTTCTGTGGACTGGTGCAAACATCTCGGAGTTGGAATATACGCTTTGATGAGTTGATCAAAGCATATAGTTTTATACAGACTTGCGGTGAAGCCTGTATTTACAAGAAAGTGAGTGGGAGCACTACAACATTTCTGATAAGTATATGTGAATGACATATTGTTGATCGGAAATAATGTAGAATTATTCTGTAAAGCATAAAGGAGTGTTTGAAAGGAGTTTTTCAAAGAAAGACTTCGGTGAAGCTGCTTACATATTGAGCTCCAAGATCTATAGAGATAGACCAAGAAGCTTGATAAGTTTTTTGAATGAGTACATACCTTGACAAGATTTTGAAGTAGTTCAAAATGGAACAGTCAAAGAAAGAGTTCTTGCCTGTGTTACAAGGTGTGAAATTGAGTAAGACTCAAAACCCGACCACGGCAGAAGATAGAAAGAGAATGAAAGTCATTCCCTGTGCCTTGGCCATAGGTTCTATAAAGTATGCCATGCTGTGTACCAGATCTATTGTATACCCTACACTGATTTTGGCAAGGGAGTACAATAGTGATCTAGGAGTAGATCACTAGACAGCGGTCAGAATTATCCTTAGTGAAATAAGGATATGTTTCTCGATTATGGACGTGACAAAAAGGTTCGTCGTAAAGGGTTACGTCGATGCAAGTTTTTGACACTGATCCAGATGAATCTAAAGTCTCAATCTGGATACATATTGAAAGTGGGAGCAATTAGCTAGAGTAGCATCGTATAGAGCATTGTAGACATAGAACTTGCAAAATACTTACGGATCTGAATGTGACAGACCCGTTGACTAAAATTATCTCACAAGCAAAACATGATCACACCTTAGTACTCTTTGGGTGTTAATAACATAGAGATGTGAACTAGATTACTGACTCTAGTAAACCCTTTGAGTGTTGGTCACATGACGATGTGAACTATGGGTGTTAATCACATGGTGATGTGAATTATTGCTGCTAAATCACATGGCGATGTGAACTAGATTATTGACTCTAGTGCAAGTGGGAGACTGAAGGAAATATGCCCTAGAGGCAATAATAAAGTTATTATTTATTTCCTTATATCATGATAAATGTTTATCATTCATGCTAGAATTGTATTAACCGGAAACATAATACATGTGTGAATACATAGACCAACAGAGTGTCACTAGTATGCCTCTACTTGACTAGCTCGTTAATCAAAGATGGTTATGTTTCCTAACCATGAACAAAGAGTTGTTATTTGATTAACGAGGTCACATCATTAGTTGAATGATCTGATTTACATGACTCATTCCATTAGCTTAGCACCCGATCGTTTAGTATGTTGCTATTGCTTTCTTCATGACTTATACATGTTCCTATAACTATGAGATTATGCAACTCCCGTTTACCGGAGGAACACTTTGGGTACTACCAAACGTCACAATGTAACTGGGTGATTATAAAGGAGTACTACAGGTGTCTCCAATGGTAGATGTTGGGTTGGCGTATTTCGAGATTAGGGTTTGTCACTCCGATTGTCGGAGAGGTATCTCTGGGCCCTCTCGGTAATATACATCACATAAGCCTTGCAAGCATAATAACTAAGATGTTAGTTATGAGATGATCTATTACGGAACGAGTAAAGAGACTTGCCAGTAACGAGATTGAACTAGGTATTGGATACCGACGATCGAATCTCGGGCAAGTAACATACCGATGACAAAGGGAACAACGTATGTTGTTATGCGGTCTGACCGATAAAGATCTTCGTAGAATATCTAGGAGCCAATATGGGCATCCAGGTCCCGCTATTGGTTATTGACCGGAGACGTGTCTCGGTCATGTCTACATTGTTCTCGAACCGTAGGGTCCGCACGCTTAACGTTACGATGACAGTTATTATGAGTTTATGCATTTTGATGTACCGAAGGTTGTTCGGAGTCCCGGATGAGATCACGGACATGACGAGGAGTATCGAAATGGTCGAGACGTAAAGATTGATATATTGGAAGCCTATGTTTGGACATCGGAAGTGTTCCGGGTGAAATCGGGATTTTACCGGATTACCGGGAGGGTTACCGGAACCCCCCGGGAGCCAAATGGGCCAACATGGGCCTTAGTGGAAAGGTGAGAGGGCAGCCCACATAGGGCTGCGCCTCCCCCTCTCTCCCTAGTCCTATTAGGACTAGGAGAGGGGCCGGCCACCTCTCTCTCTCTCCCCTTTAAAGGATTCCTAGTTGGACTAGGATTGGAGGGGGGAGTCCTACTCCCGGTAGGAGTAGGACTCCTCCTGCGCCTCCCTCTCTTTGGCCGGCCAGCCCCCCTCCCTCCAACCTTTATATACGGGGGCAGGGGACACCCCAAGACACACAAGTTGATCCTTGAGATCGTTCCTTAGCCGTGTGCGGTGCCCCCTGCCACCAAATTCCACCTCGATCATACCGTTGTAGTGCTTAGGCGAAGCCCTGCGTCGGTAGTACATCAAGATCGTCACCACGCCGTTGTGCTGACGGAACTCTTCCTCGATGCTTTGCTGGATCGGAGCCCGAGGATCGTCATCGAGCTGAACGTGTGCTAAGAACTCGGAGGTGCCGGAGTAACGGTGCTTGGATCGGTCGGATCGGGAAGAAGACGTACGACTACTTCCTCTACGTTGTGTGATCGCTTCCGCAGTCGGTCTGCGTTGGTACGTAGACAACACTCTCCCATCTCGTTGCTGTGCATCACCATGATCTTGCGTGTGCGTAGGAAAATTTTTGAAATTACTATGTTCCCCAACAGAAACATCTTGAAGCCTCTGCTAGTGCCCCCTCCAAGAAGAAGTGGAATACCAAGAAGGAACGGGCTGCTCCCACAGAGCCCTTGATTGTTGAACCCATCTCCATGGTTCGCCCTGACGCTGAACCTCAAGAGCGCCAACTGACTGTCCATGAGCCTGCTTTCACAGGGGCTCATGAAGTTGAAGACTTTCCAGCAGCTGATCCCATCGCTGCTGAAGACATTGGTCACCATGACCATGTTGAAGATGATGCAGTTCTTCCTCAGCTCGAGCACCAACAGGTATCATCGCCTGTGCTCACGCACAGCGAGCTCATCAGCATTGGTCGTCCTCTGACGCCAATTTCTCAGGATGCATCATGGGCTGATCACCCACAAGCACAAGAGGAAGAAGACTTTGAGGCCTAGCCAACTCCAACTCCACAGGCGTCGCCAGCGTTACACAGGCTTCGCAAAGGACCAAGGCCTCCAGTCTCTGAGTCTGAAGCTAAAGCTGCTGAAGACATTCTGGCTGCATCAGCCGATGAAGAAGAAACCACAAGCGCTGCTACACCCCCATCTCACCAAGAAGCTGTTCTCGAGGAGAACGTGACTGTGACCGACCCTCCAGCTCATCAAGTGGAGGTTGAGAATTTTGAGGCTGCCACCGACGCCACTGACGCTGTCATGGCTGAAGCCAATGTGGAGCCTTCACCTACCCAAGCACCAGAAGTCAGTGAAGCCAATGATACTACTGCTTCTGTTCCTGCGCCTACTGCTGGTCCTCAGTTTGACTACCATGTTGAGCACATGCCTCAGGTACAGAAGCCAATCCCCGAATTGCCTAGGTTTCCAGGTCCTGCATCAGCACCTGGATCCTTCAATGTCAATGGCTTCAAAGCAGACAACACCTTCTTCAACAGCTCCAGGAACCCCTACTCAAGGGAAAGGATATCATCTGATCGGTTGTGGAGCTATCCGCAGCGAAGCTATTACTCCTGCATTGTATACAATCAAGGTCGCATCTTCCCACATAAGCGTCTAGACATTGAAGCAATAGCTGGTCTGCCCTGTATGGAAGAAGCTCTGGATTGCTTCAAAGAGGTTGGATCGCTGTCGTTTGTCACCGACCAAGAGCACTGGAATGAAGAGTTGCTGCTCCAATTCTATGCCACACTTCACATCCGTGGGTACGACAGAGATCCGAAGACTTGGGTCCTGGAGTGGATGACAGGAAATGTTCATCACGAAGCCAAAGCCTTTGATATCATTGAGCTCACTGGTCTGCCCACTCCTGGCGATCTCTACGAACATGGCTGTCAGCTTCACAGTGAAGCTGTGGAGAGCATCTTTCAGAAGACTGAACCTAACATGAGTCAGATGCTCAGTATGATGAAGCCATTGCCCCAAGATGCTGCATATCCCAAGGAGTTCTTTGTTGAAGACCTTGAGTATCTGCCAAGGACTATTTATCACATCATAAGGCAAACTCTCTGGCCCATCAAAGGACATTCTCCACATGCCAAGCTGGAAGGTGCAATGAAGACTTTGGTCTTCTATATTCTTCATGGCAAATGCTTCAATGCACATGACTTCTTCATCCGCCAACTTGCTGCATCAGGCTCTGATCTTTTTGGCTTGAAGTTCTACGCTCCATGGATAATGCGGCTGATTAAACTTCACTCTGCTATCTCATATCAGCCATCTGCTCGCAATCATCGGATCTTTCTGCCTGATGTGGATATGTCTGTTGAAGCCATTTATCCTGAGCCTGCCAAGGAACCTTTAAGTCTTCAAAATGCGAAGCATCAAAGTTTTTCTCAGAACATTGAAGGAGTTGAAGCTGTCACTCGTGTGTATCCTTTGGCTGGAACTACACGTGCACCACATCTTGCCCTTACTGAAGCCACCGATAGCACAATTGCCCAATGACCTAAGAAGCGCACTCGTGTTCTCAATGATCGAGAGCTTCTGGTGGCTCTTCGTCAGAAACAGGATAGGCATCATGACTGGCTGAAGCGCCAAATGCAAAGCCTCTTGGTGGATGTCAACCGTATTCACAATCCTGCCACCAAGAATACCTTTGTTGCACATGAAACATCTTGACGCACATGGAAAGGGCTGACGCTTATGTGCTCTAAAGATGATCTTCAAGAGGATGGCTTCTCTAAACGCTTCAAGTTTGACTCCACACCTCCTCGAAGGGCAGTGCTGCGACGAACTCCATCTCTTGAAGACTCTGAGTTCTCTTCCTCTGCTGCAACGGTGAATGCCAGAGTGATCGAGGATGAAGACGATGCTACCTCACCGCCACCTCCTTCAGCACGCTTCGACACTGCTCCAAGTTCTTCTACACCGCCGAACACCACCGAAGACCCTGCTGCTTCACCTACTCTTCATGGGAACGAGTAGATGCTCTATGTCTTCAAACCTTTTTGGTCCTTACTGACAAAAGGGGGAGAAGCATATGAGTTTGATAGTCTTCAAGCGGGTCCATATGGGCGGTTGCTTTATATTTTGCTTCGTTTTACAACTCTCGTTTTGATACATTTGGTTCTTTGAGTTGTAACACTTAAATTCGATGGTCGTCTGCTACTTATGTGCTACTTCATGATGCGACGATAAATTCCGCATGTGCGACGATAAATTCCGCACTTAGATCATTTTGCAGACGTCCATTTTCCATTATGCATGTCATTATCTTCACATACCTTCTCATGCATAATGAATTGTCATCATAAGTTGAAGAGGATCTCCATGAGTACAACCTGCCATGTGCATTTGCATTCCAAAAGCAAATTCCTTATATGCACGTCTTCAGGGGAGCCCTTGCAACTAATGAATACAATTCCTCTACAATTTCACATAGTATATTCCCCGTTGAAAACTTCAACTAGTTTGTCATCAATCACCAAAAAGGGGGAGATTGTAAGTGCATCTAGTGCCACCCCTAGTTGGTTTTGGAGTATTGACGACAAACCTAGTTGAGGGACTAACGTGTTTGTGAGAATTGCAGGATAACACAGGTAGAAGTCCCTCATTGATTCGGTTTTCCTACCAGAGATGACCCCTAAAAATGTATGAAGACATTGATGTCCAAGGTGGTATATGAAGATATTCACATTGAAGACTATGACAAGAGAAGACATCGTATGAAGCCTATGGAGCTCAAAGACTTAGATCTTTCGCAGTTCTTTTTCTTCTTTGTTGAGTCATAGGAACCACCGTACTATTAAGTGGGGTCCAAGAGAACCAGTCAGAATGACTGAAGTGATGCTTAACCAAAACCTATGTCTTTGAGTGAAGACTATGAGAGCGAATCTTGTCTAGAGTCGGACAAGTCAGCTTTGCTTGTAGCCCAAGTAAAGTTGCCGTGTGAGTTTGAAATCTGACCGTTGGAACACGTGTCAGTTCCTTAGTGACCCAGGGTCATTTCGGACAAATCAGGTCGGGTTGCCTAGTGGCTATAAATAGCCCGCCCCCTACAACCATAAATGGTTGGCTGCTCAGAGTTAGAGTACGGCTTTTGTCGTTTGAGAGCAACCCACCTCGAAGCCTTTAAGAGAGAATTCCTTGCGAGGATAAAGCCCTAACCACCCAGAGCCTAAGAGTGTTAGGCATCACTTAAGTCTTCTTGTCTGTGTGATCTGAAGACTTATTACATTTGAGGACTGTGAATCCTCCAGCCGGTTAGGCGTCGCGTTCTGAGCGTCCAAGAGACATTGTGGATCGCCGGCGAACGAAGTCTGTGAAGGTTTGGGAGTCTACCTTGAAGACTTACCAGAGTCATTGGGCGAGGTCTGTATGACCTTTGCTCAAGGGGAATACGGTGAGGACTGGGTGTCCTGAGCTGCGTGTTCAGGACTGGGTGTCCGGGACTGTGTGTCTTCAGGTTTAAATACCTAGCCGCCCTAACCAAACGTACAGTTGTCACAGCAACTGGAACTGGTCCAACAAATCATTGTCTTCAACGAGTCACTGGTTTCATCCTTCCCTTCCCTTTACTTACTGTTGGTCCTTGTGAAGTCATTGTATGATTGCACTATCTTTTGTCTTCACTGAGTGACTGCGTGTTCTGTTTGGCTTCATAATATCTTCCTACCTGATCCTTACTACCTAGCTGCTATTAGTCATTGTGCTTTCACTTCATTGAATACTTGACTATGGTTTACCTAGTGTAGTCTACCTTCCGCTGCATGGTAATAGGCTTATTTCTATCGTTTGTCTTCGAAACTTCCATGTTTTGAAGACTTCCATAAAAATCGCCTATTCACCCCCCCTCTAGTCGATATAACGCACTTTCAACTTCTTCACAGACGCTCTCAGCACTTATCACCATGTACACGTCATGTACCTCGGCAACCTTCAAGCGGAAGCCTGGCGAGGGTGTCGGCCATGACCTGACTAACCACACAAGTCTCTCATCCAGGTTTATCGCTTATTCGGGTTCCATCCGCAAGGAGATCCGGCCGGGGTGTCGCTCACGGCCCCAAACGATGTGAGCAGGGTTCCCAAGCCCACCATCCGGGTGCCACTTGGTACACCATGCCACTGTGCCTAGTCTGTCCCAAGCCCACCTGGCTGGGTGCCACTTGGTAGACTACTAACACTACCTACAAACACCAGAAACTATTTGCAACTCCTGGACAGAGATCAAGTTGGCTAATAAATCGAGAGAGCTTGGAGCGCCCGGAGCCCATTGTGTGGTAGTAACTAGTCATTGGACAACTTACATAGAACTCAGTTCTTAAGGACGGTTCTAGTGAGACAACCCACCATGTACTCCTACATGGCCTCTCACCGCTACCTTTACCAAATCGTGTTCACACGCTTAACTCTCAGCACCAGAACATATCGTACCAATCCAATTCATTCCCGATGAACCAGACCTAACACAACTCTAAGCAATAGCAGGCATGGCATGGCAAGAACACAACATGGCTCAATCAACTCCTACACATGCTAGTGGGTTTTAACTATTTACTGTGGCAATGACAGGTCATGCAGAGGAATGGGTTCAACTACCGCAGCATAAAGTAACAGTTGAATCGTTGTTGTCCTAATGCAATAAATGAGAGCAGGAGCGAGAGAGTAGGATTATATCGGAATGAACAAGGGGGTTTGCTTGCCTGGTAGATCAACAAGGGGGGGCACTGCTCCTCTGACAGGTACTCTGGATCGGTCTCCGGAGCAGGACCTATCAAGAAGGAACGGTGTCGACAATCAAACGCAAGCATATGCAACAATATTATGCATGATCATGGCATGAGTATGTGATGTTTGTTTGAGTTAATGCAACTAGCATTCATTTGCATGAAGTCCATTTGAACCAAAGTTTCAAATGCAACTCCAAAATAAGCTCTTATAAATGCCATTCATGTGTTTTCATATGTACAACATGTATAGATTGTTTTGTCATGCATGAAAATGGTACAGATGGATAGATTGAATTTTTCTGGTCATTTTTCATATATAAATTATTTAAAAGCTACGGTTGAATTTCTATGAATTTTTGAAGTTTATACTAATTTCTGGAATTTTCTGGGTTATTTTAAATCCAGAAATGTTAACTACGTCAGCATGACGTCACAAAGGCGTCAGTAGGGCTGACCAGGTCAAACCTGACGTGTGGGGGCCACACGCCAGTGACACCGGGGCTAAACCCAAGTCAAACCCAGCTGACCAGGGTTTGACCGAGCCCTGGGGCCCATAGTCAGTGGCTTAGTGGTGGATTATGTGGCAGGGTTAGCAGTTAATCACGTGCCACATCAGCCGCCGGAGTTTCGCCGGCGACGACCTCGAGCCACGGCGGAAGTTCGCCGGAACGAGCGGGAGGCCACGGTTAGGCACACGGAGACCACCAGCGGGTAGCCCGTGCACGGGCGCATCCAGCCGCGCTCAGGGGAGGCCGCGGGAACGGCGGAGCTCGCCGAAGCAGAGCTCGCGGCGGTGGCCGGAGTCGGGCGTCGAACGAGTCGACAGTGCAGAGCATGGCAGATTTTAGCTATTTTAGGACAAGTCAAGCAATCATCACACAATTCAAGCAAGCATGCCAAGAGTATATTGGCAGCGGAAAGTAAAGCATGCAACTTGCAAGAATGTAAAGGGAAGGGTTTGGAGAATTCAAACGCAATTAGAGACACGGATGTTTTCCCGTGGTTCGGATAGGTGGTGCTATCCTACATCCACGTTGATGGAGACTTCAACCCACGAAGGGTAACGGTTGCACGAGTCCACGGAGGGCTCCACCCACGAAGGGTCCACGAAGTAGCAACCTTGTCTATCCCACCATGGCCATCACCCACGAAGGACTTGCCTCACTAGCGGTATATCTTCACGAAGTAGGAGATCTCCTTGCCCTTACAAACTCCTTGGTTCAACTCCACAATCTTGTCGGAGGCTCCCAAGTAACACCTAGCCAATCTAGGAGACACCACTCTCTAAGAAGTAACAAATGGTGTGTTGATGATGAAATCCTTGCTCTTGTGCTTCAAATGATAGTCTCCCCAACACTCAACTCTCTCTCATAGGATTTGGATCTGGTGGAAAGAAGATTTGAGTGGAAAGCAACTTGGGGAAGGCTAGAGATCAAGATTCATATGGTAGGAATGAAATATCTTGGTCTCAACACATGAGAAGGTGGTTCTTTCTCAGAACATATGAGTTGGAAATGTGTATGTGTTCTGATGGCTCTCTCTTCGAATGAAGAGGAGGTGGAGGGTTATATGTAGCCTCCACACAAAATCCAACCGTTACACACAATCTACCAATCTCGGTGGGACCGAATCAACAAACTCGGTCAGACCGAAAAGGTAAACCTAGTGACCGTTAGAGATTTTCGGTGGGACTGACATGCAACTCGGTCGGACCGATATGGTTAGGGTTTGGGCACAATGTAATCTTGGTGAGACCGATTACACAAACTCGGTGAGACCGAGTTTGGTAATAAGCTAACCAGAGAGTTGGTCAGGCAAACTCGGTGGGACCGATTTGCTCTTTCGGTGAGACCGAAAAGTTACAAAAAGGAAACACAGAGTTTACATTGCAATCTCGGTGGGACCGATTCGCTCTTTCGGTGAGACCGAAAAGTTACAAAAGGGAAACAGAGAGTTTGCAATCCTATCTCGGTGAGACCGAGATCCCTATCGGTAGGACCAAATTGCTAGGGTTTGGTAGTGGCTTATGACATATGAAACTTGGTGGCGCCGGATAGATAGAATCGGTATGACCGAGTTTGGCTTAGGGTTTAGGTCATTTGTGGATATGGGAAAGTGGTTGAGGATTTTGGAGCATATCACTAAGCACATGAAGCAAGAGGCTCATTAAGAAACACCTCATCCCTCCTTGATAGTATTGGCTTTTCCTAAAGACTCAATGTGATCTTGGATCACTAAAATATAAAATGAAGAGTCTTGAGCTTTTGAGCTTGAGCCAATCCTTTGTCCTTAGCATTTTGACGGTTCCACTTTCACATCCATGCCATGCCAATCATTGAGCTTTCCTGAAATAATCAACTTGGAATAGCATTAGCTCAATGAGCTATATGTTGTTATGAATTACCAAAACCACCTAGGGATAGTTGCACTTTCACCAAGCCTCGCCGGCTCTCACTGTGTGTCCAAGGCCCGATCGAGTCCACCCGCGAGTACTTGATACGGTGGGCCAAACTGCGCAACTCCTGCAAAGGGGTGCACGAGGTGCAAGCCATAGAGTACTTCACTGCCGGGTGCCGAGAGGGCACCCTACTCAAGCACCGACGAGCTGGCTACACTCGACGAACTGCTTATCATACCAGACAAGTATGCCACTGTCGACTCCTCCATGAAGTCGGAGCTCCGAGTGGACGCGTCTCGGAAAGTGCTCCCTCCGACTCCTCAGATGCCGGCTAGTGACAACAGTCGGCGCCAGCAGCAGAATGACAACAAGCACAAGGCCCAGCAGCCGGCTTCCATGAGCCGGCAAGTGGCAATAGAAGATCAGCAGCAGGAGGGTCAGCCCGGCCCCAAGCGTCAGAAGGGCAGCAAGCCCGCTTGGTTTCCCGCCTTCTCCTATGAGCAAACCCTCGATGATCCCTGCAAGTTTCACAGCGGCGTGAAGCCATCCAACCACACCACCCGGAAGTGCCACTGGCTCACCCGAATTGCCAAGGGCGAAGGACTGCCGCCTCCACCTGCCGGCCAGCCGGCTCCGCCTCCTCAGCAGCCGGCGGCCTGCCCAGTTGCCACCATCCAAGATGAGTTCCCCGAAGAACACGGAGCCTACGTCGTCTTCACCAGTGTGGCTGATGAAAGGCACAGCCGGTGCCAGCAGCACCATGAGGTGAATGCCGTCACTTCCGAAGCCCCAGAGTTCATGCACTGGTCCGAGAGGCCCATCAGCTGGAGCCGCGCTGACCACCCGGAGGTGATGCCTTCTCCAGGTTCCTACGCCATAGTGCTGGATGCCACGTTTTCAACAAAGAGGTGAGCTGCTCGTTTCTCCCGAGTCCTGATAGACGGCGGTAGCGGCATCAACATCCTCTACCGTGACACCATGGAGAAGCTGTGCATCAAAGAGAAACAACTCCATCCCAGTCGGACTGTCTTCCATGGCATTGTACCTAGCCTTTCTGTTCACCAATTGGCAAGATCAAGATAGATGTCCTCTTCAGAGAAAAAGATCACTTCCGCCGCGAGCCAATTTGGTTTGAGGTGGTTGACCTGGAGAGCCCTTACCACGCGCTCCTAGCCCGGCCAGCTTTAGCCAAGTTCATGGCGGTGCCGCACTATGCCTACCTCAAGACAAAGATGTCGGGTACCAAGGGTGTTATCACTACAGCCCGCGACTACAAGAAGTCGGTCGCCTATGCTGCTGCTAGCAGTCGGCTAGCCGAGTCCCTTGTGATTGCTGCCGAGAAGAAGCTCCTGGACCGGGTTGTGGCCATGGCCAGCAAGCAGCCGGACCTGTCACCAGATCCCAAGGAGTCGGAGACCCAGGGTTCCTTCCAGCCGGCCAAAGAAACAAAGAAGATCCCCTTGGACCCGGAGCACCCGAAGAGGCATGCTGTCATAGGGGCTAACCTCGACAGCAAATAGGAAAGCGAGCTCGTCGATTTCCTCCGTGAGAATTGGGACATCTTCGCATGGTCTCCCAAAGACATGCTGGGTGTTCCGACGGATTTCGCCGAGCACAAGCTACATGTTAGATTAGATGCAAAGCCAGTCAAGCAGCCCCTCGGCCGCCTGCAGAAGAGAATGATTGTTGGTAAAGAGATCGCCCGCCTGCTAGCAGCCGGCTTCAGCATGGAAGTGTTCTTTCCAGAGTGGCTTGCTAATACGTCTCCAATGTATCTATAATTTTTGATTGCTCCATGCTATATTATCTACTGTTTTGGACTATATAGGGCTTTATTTTCCACTTTTATATTATTTTTGGGACTAACCTATTAACCGGAGGCCCAGCCCAGAATTGCTATTTTTTGCCTATTTCGGTGTTTCAGAGAAACAGAATATCAAACGGAATAAAACCTTCGGGAACGTGATTTTCTTACCGAACGTGATCCAGGAGACTTGGACCCTACTCCATGGAGTCAAAGAGGCGATCATGAGGGTGGGGGCGCCCCCCCCCCCTAGGGCGCGCCCCCTGCCTCGTGGGCCCCTCGGTGCTCCACCGACGTACTTCTTCCTCCTATATACACATACGTACCCCCAAATGATCAGATACGGAGCCAAAAACCTAATTCCACCGACACAACTTTCTGTATCCACGAGATCCCATCTTGGGGCCTGTTCCGGAGCTCCGCCGGAGAGGGCCATCATCACGGAGGGCTTCTACATCATCATAGCCTCTCCGATGAAGTGTGAGTAGTTTACCTCAGACCTTCGGGTCCATAGTTAGTAGCTAGATGGCTTCTTCTCTCTTTTTGGATCTCAATACAAAGTTCTCCCCCTCTCTTGTGGATATCTATTCGATGTAATCTTCTTTTTGCGGTGTGTTTGTTGAGACCGATGAATTGTGGGTTTATGATCAAGTCTATCTATGAATAATATTTGAATCTTCTCTGAATTCTTTTATGTATGATTGGTTATCTTTGCAAGTCTCTTCGAATTATCCATTTGGTTTTGCCAACTAGATTGGTAGTTCTTGCCATGGGAGAAGTGCTTAGCTTTGGGTTCAATCTTGCGGTGTCCTTTCCCAGTGACAGAAGGGGCAGCAAGGCACGTATTGTATCGTTGCCATTGAGGATAACAAGATGGGGTTTATTCATATTGCATGAATTTATCTCTCTACATCATGTCATCTTGCTTAAGGTGTTACTCTGTTTTTAACTTAATACTCTAGATGCATGCTGGATAGCGGTTGATGAGTGGAGCAATAGTAGTAGATGCAGAATCGTTTTGGTCTACTTGTCACGGACGTGATGCCTATATACATGATCATGCCTAGATATTCTCATAACTATGCTCAATTCTATCAATTGCTCAACAGTAATTTGTTCACCCACCATAGAATACTTATGCTCTTATAGAAGCCACTAGTGAAACCTATGGCCCCTGGGTCTATTCTCATCATATCAATCTCCATCACTTTAATCTTGCTTTGCTTTTTTACTTTGCATCTTTATACCAAAATATTATATCTATCAGATCTCACTCTCGTAAGTGACCGTGAAGGGATTGACAACCCCTAACCGCGTTGGTTGCGAGTAGCTATCGTTTTCTGTAGGTACGAGGGACTTGAGCGTGGCCTCCTACTGGATTGATACCTTGGTTCTAAAAAACTGAGGGAAATACTTACGCTACTTTGTTGCATCATCCCTTCCTCTTCGGGGCAAACCAACGCAAGCTCAAGAGGTAGCAAGATGGATTTCTGGCGCCGTTGCCGGGGAGTCTACGCAAAAAGTCAACATACCAAGTACCCATCACAATCCCTATCTCTCGTATTACATTATTTTCCATTTGCCTCTCGTTTTCCACTCCCCCACTTCACCCTTGCCGTTTTATTCGTCGTATCTCTCTCTCTCTCTATCCTCCCTCTCTATTTTCCTCTTTTGCCCGCTTGCCTTTTTGTTTGCTCATGTGTTAGATTGCTTGTTTGTCGCGATGGCTCAAGATAATACTAAATTGTGTGACTTCACCAATACCAATAACAATGATTTTATTAGCATTCCGATTGCTCCTCTTACCGATGCTGAATCTTGTGAAATTAATACTGCTTTGTTGAATCTTGTTATGACCGATCAATTCGCCGGCCTTCCTAGTGAAGATGTCGCTACTCATCTGAATAGCTTCGTTGATTTATGTGATGTGCAAAAGAAAAAATATGTCAATAATGATGTCGTTAAATTGAAGCTATTTCATTTTTCTCTTAGAGATCGTGCTAAAGCTTGGTTTTCGTCTTTGCCTAAAAATAGTATTGATTCTTGGAACAAGTGCAAAGATGCTTTTATCTCTAAGTATTTCCCTCCTGCTAAGATCATCTCTCTTAGAAACGATATTACGAACTTTAAGCAACTTGATCATGAACATGTTGCACAAGCTTGGGAGAGAATGAAATTAATGATACGTAATTTGCCTACTCATGGTTTGAATTTGTGGATGATTATACAAAAATTTTATGCCAGATTGAATTTTGCTTCTAGAAATCTTTTAGATTCGGCCGCGGGAGGCACTTTTATGGAAATCATTTTAGGAGATGCTACTAAACTCCTAGATAATATTATGGTTAATTATTCTCAATGGCATACTGAAAGATCTTCTAATAAAAAAGTACATGCGATAGAAGAAATCAATGTTTTGAGTGGAAAGATGGATGAACTTATGAAATTATTTGCTACTAAGAGTGTTTCTTCTAATCCTAATGATATGCCTTTGTCTACTTTGATTGAGAATAACAATGAATCTATGGATGTGAATTTTGTTGGTAGGAATAATTTTGGTAACAACGCTTATAGAGGGAATTTTAATCCTAGGCCATATCCTAGTAATCCTTCTAATAATTATGGGAATTCCTACAACAACTCTTATGGAAATTATAATAAGATGCCTTCTGAATTTGAGAATAGTGTTAAATAGTTTATGAATTCACAAAAGAATTTTAATGCTTTGCATGAAGAGAAATTGCTTAAAGTTGATGATTTGGCGATAGAATTTCTCTTGAGATTTATTCTTTAAAGATTAGATCTATTCCTCCTAAGCATGATATCAATGAGTCTCTCAAAGCCATGAGAATTTCCATTGATGAGTTCAAGGAAAGAACCGCTAGGATGCGTGCTTCCAAAGATGCCTTTATTAAAGCGTGTTCTTCCAATTCCTATGAAAATCAAGATGAAGATCTAAAAGTTATTGATGTGTCACCTATTAAATCTTTGTTTTGCAATATGAATCTTGATGAAACTGAATATGATCTTCGTTTACCTAGAAGGCGTTCTAAAAATTCGGAGTATTTAGACCTTTATGATGAAATTGATGAAAGTGGGATTGAAAGAAATAAAAATCTAGATGTTGCTAAACCGAGTATATTGGATTTCAAGGAATTTAATTATTAAATTTGTTCTTTAATGGATTGTATTTCGTTGTTGCAATCCGTGCTAAATTCTCCACATGCTTATAGTCTACATAAAGCCTTCACCGAACATATTGTTGATGCCTTGATGCAATCTTATGAAGGAAAACTTGAGTTGAAAGTTTCTATCCCTAGAAAACTCTATGATGAGTGGCAACCAACTATTAAAATTAAAATAAAAGATCTTGAGTTTTATGCTTTCTGTGATTTGGATGCTAGTGTCTCTACTATTCCCAAGACTTTGTGTGATTTGCTAGATTTCTGTAATTTTGATGATTGCTCTCTAAACTTGCATCTTGCGGATTCCACTATTAAGAAACCTATGGGAAGGATTAATGATGTTATTATTGTTGCAAATATAAATTATGTGCCCATAGATTTCAGTGTTCTTGATATAGATTGCAATCCTTCTTGCCCTATTATTCTTGGTAGACGTTTCCTTAGAACGGTTGGTGCGATTATTGATATGAAGGAAGGGAATATTAGATTTCAATTTCCATTAAGAAAGGGCATGGAACACTTTCCAAGAAATAAAATAAAATTTCCATACAAAACTATCATGAGAGCCACTTATGGATTGCCTACCAAAGATGGCAATACCTAGATCTATCCTCGCTTTTATGCCTAGCTAGGGGCGTTAAATGATAGCACTTGTTGGGAGGCAACCCAATTTTATTTTTATTCCTTGGTTTTTTCTCCTACTTAGTAATAAATAATTTATCTAGCCTCTGTTTTGGTTGTGTTTTTTGTGTTTAATTAGTGTTTGTGCCAAGTAGAACTATTGGGAAGACTTGGGGAAAGTCTTGTTGAACTTGCTGTAAAAACAGAAACTTTAGCACTGACGAGAACTGATGTCATTTTTATTTAAAGAGTGATATTTAGTTAATTATTTTTGCAGATGATTAATAGATAAATTCCGCACGTCCATCAATTTATTTTAGAATTTTTGGGGTTCCAGATCTTGCGCTAGCTACAGATTACTACAGACTGTTGTGTTTTTGACAGATTCTGTTTTTCGTGTGTTGTTTGCTTATCTTGATGAATCTATGGTTAGTAAAATAGTTTATAATCCATAGAGAAGTTGGAATACAGTAGTTTTAACACCAATATAAATAAATAATTAGTTCATTACAGTACCTTGAAGTGGTCTTTTGTTTTCTTTCGCTAACGGAGCTCGCGAGTTTTCTACTTTAAGTTTTGTGTTGTGAAGTTTTCAAGTTTTGGATGAATTCTTTTGATGGATTATGGAACAAGGAGTGGCAAGAGCCTAAGCTTGGGGATGCCCATGGCACCCCCAAGATAATCCAAGGACACCAAAAAGTCAAAGCTTGGGGATGCCCCGGAAGGCATCCCCTCTTTCGTCCACTTCCATCGGTAATTTACTTGGAGCTATATTTTTATTCACCAACATGATATGTGTTTTGATTGGAGCGTCTTGTATTATTTGTGTCTTTGTGTCTTAGTATGCCACAATCATACTTGCTGTACACACCTTTTGAGAGAGCCATACATGAATTTAAATTTGATAGAATACTCTATGTGCTTCACTTATATCTTTTGAGCTATGTAGTTTTGCTCTATGTGCTTCACTTATATCTTTTGAGCTATGTAGTTTTGCTCTATGTGCTTCACTTATATCTTTTGAGCGTTATAATTTTGCTCTATGTGCTTCACTTAGATCTTTTAGAGCACGGTGGTGGATTTGTTTTAAAGAAACTATTGATCTCTCATGCTTCACTTAAATTATTTTGAGAAGTCTCCTAATAGCATGGTAATTTGCTTAATAATAATATGCTTGGTATTCAAGATTTGTGAAACTTTCTTTTGAGTTTGTTGAATACTAAGAAAAGATTGAAGCATGATAATCGTTTTGAGATATGGAGGTGATAATATTAAAGTCATGCTAGTTGAGTAGTTGTGAATTTAAAGAATACTTGTGTTAAAGTTTGTGATTCCCGTAGCATGCACGTATGGTGAACCGTTATGTGATGAAGTCGGAGCATGATTTATTTATTGATTGTCTTCCTTATGAGTGGCGGTTGGGGACAAGCGATGGTCTTTTCCTACCAATCTATCCCCCTAGGAGCATGCGCGTAATACTTTGCTTTGATAACTTCTAGATTTTTGCAATAAGTATATGAGTTCTTTATGACTAATGTTGAGTCCATGGATCATAGGCACACTCACCCTTCCACCTTTGCTAGCCTCTGTAATACCGCGCACTTTTCGCCGGTATCATACACCCACCATATACCTTCCTCAAAACAGCCACCATACCTACCTATTATGGCATTTCCATAGCCATTCCGAGATATATTGCCATGCAACTTCCCACCGTTCCGTTTATTATGACACACTCCGTCATTGTTATATTGCATATCCCGGTACACCGCCGGAGGCATTCATATAGAGTCATATTTTGTTCTAAGTATTGAGTTGTAATTGTCGAGTTGTAAGAAAAATAAAAGTGTGATGATTATCATTATTAGAGCATTGTCCCAGTGAGGAAAGAATGATGGAGACTATGATTCCCCCATAAGTCGGGATGAGACTCCGGACGAAAAAAAAGAGGCCAAAGAAGCCCAAATAAAAAGAGGCCATAAAAAAGATAAAAGGCCCAAATAAAAATAAAAAATGAGAGAAAAAGAAAGAAGGGACAATATTACTATCCTTTTATCACACTTGTGCTTCAAAGTAGCACCATGCTCTTCATAGTAGAGAGTCTCTCATGTTATCACTTTCATATACTAGTGGGAATTTTACATTATAGAACTTGGCTTGTATATTCCAATGATGGGCTTCCTCAAATTGCCCTAGGTCTTCATGAGCAAGCAAGTTGGATGCACACCCACTTAGTTTCTTTTTGAGCTTTCATATACTTATAGCTCTAGTGCATCCGTTGCATGGCAATCCCTACTCACTCACATTGATATCTATTGATGGGAATCTCCATAGCCCATTGATACGCCTAGTTGACGTGAGACTATCTTCTCCTTTTTGTCTTCTCCACAACCACCATTCTATTCCACCTATAGTGCTATATCCATGGCTCACGCTCATGTATCGCGTGAAGATTGAAAAAGTTAGAGTATGAAACAATTGCTTGGCTTGTCATCAGGGTTGTGCATGATTTAAATACTTTGTGTGGTGAATATAGAGCATAGTCAGACTATATGATTTTGTAGGGATAACTTTCTTTGGCCATGTTATTTTGAGAAGACATAATTGCTTTGTTAGTATGCTTGAAGTATTATTATTTTTATATCAATATAAACTTTTGTCTTTAACCTTTCGAATCTGAATATTCATATCACAATTAAGAAGATTTGCATTGAAATTATGCCAAGTAGCACTCCGCATCAAAAATTCTCTTTTTATCATTTACCTACTCGAGGACGAGCAGGAATTAAGCTTGGGGATGCCTGATATGTCTCCAACGTATCTATAATTTTTGATTCCTCCATGCTATATTATCTACTGTTTTGGACTATATTGGGATTTATTTTCCACTTTTATATTATTTTTGGGACTAACCTATTAACCGAAGGCCGAGCCCAGAATTGTTGTCTTTTGCCTATTTCAGTGTTTCAGAGAAACAGAATATCAAACAGAGTCCAAATGGAATAAAACCTTCGGGAACGTGATTTTCTCACCGAACGTGATCCACGAGACTTGGACCCTACTCCAAGGAGTCAAAGAGGCGGACACGAGGGTGGGCCCTCCCCTAGGGCGCGCCCCCTGCCTCGTGGGCCCCTCGATGCTCCACCAACGTACTTCTTCCTCCTATATATACATACGTACCCCCAAACAATCAGATACGGATCCAAAAACCTAATTCCACCGTGCAATTTTCTGTATCCACGAGATCCCATCTTGGGGCATGTTCTGGAGCTCCGCCGAAGAGGGCCGTCATCACGGAGGGCTTCTACATCATCATAGCCTCTCCGATGAAGTGTGAGTAGTTTACCTCAGACCTTCGGGTCCATAGTTAGTAGCTAGATGGCTTCTTCTCTCTTTTTGGATCTCAATACAAAGTTCTCCCCCTCTCTTGTGGAGATCTATTCGATGTAATCTTCTTTTTGTAGTGTGTTTGTTGAGACCGATGAATTGTGGGTTTATGATCAAGTCTATCCAAGAATAATATTTTAATCTTCTCTGAATTCTTTTATGTATGATTGGTTATCTTTGCAAGTCTCTTCGAATTATACGTTTGGTTTGGCCAACTAGATTGGTAGTTCTTGCCATGGGAGAAGTGCTTAGCTTCGATCTTGCGGTGTCCTTTCCCAGTGACAGAAGGGGCAGCAAGGCACGTATTGTATCGTTGCCATCGAGGATAACAAGATGGGGTTTATTTCATATTGCATGAATTTATCTCTCTACATCATGTCATGTTGCTTAAGGCGTTACTCTGTTTTTAACTTAATACTCTAGATGCATGCTGGATAGTGGTCGATGAGTGGAGTAATAGTAGTAGAGGCAGAATTGTTTCGGTCTACTTGTCACGGACGTGATGCCTGTATACATGATCATGCCTAGATATTCTCATAACTATGCTCAATTCTGTCAATTGCTCAATAGTAATTTGTTCACCCACCGTACAATACTTATGCTCTTGAGAGAAGCCACTAGTGAAACCTATGGCCCCGGGTTCTATTCTCATCATATCAATCTCCATCACTTTAATCTTGCTTTGCTTTTTTACTTTGCCTTTACTTTTTACTTTGCATCTTTATACCAAAAATACCATAAATATTATGTCTATCAGATCTCACTCTCGTAAGTGACCGTGAAGGGATTGACAACCCCTAATCGCGTTGGTTGCGAGTAGCTATCGTTTTGTGCAGGTACGAGGGACTTGAGCGTGGCCTCCTACTGGATTGATACCTTGGTTCTCAAAAACTGAGGGAAATACTTACGCTACCTTGCTGCATCATCCCTTCCTCTTCGGGGAAAACCAACACAAGCTCAAGAGGTAGAACTTGCCAACCCAGTCCTTGTATAGAAGAAGAACAACAAGTGGCGCATGTGTATTGATTACACCAACCTCAACAAAGCCTGCCCCAAAGATCCGTTTGCTTTGTCCCGGATTGATCAAGTGATAGAATCCACAACCAGATGCGAGCTACTATCTTTCCTTGATGCCTACTCCGGCTACCACCAGATCAAGCTGAACCCGGATGATCGGCTGAAGACCGCCTTCATCACACCATTCGGAGCCTTCTGCTACCTAACCATGACATTCCGCTTGAGAAATGCCGGTGCCACTTTTCAGTGTTGCATGCAGATGTGCCTCCTCAAGAAACTCGGCAGAAATGCCCATGTATACATAGACGATATTGTGGTGAAGACGGAGAAGCTTGGCACCCTCCTGGAAGATCTCAAGGAGACTTTTGACAATCCGCGCCGTTTTCAAATCAAGCTCAACCCAGAGAAGTGTGTCTTTGGAGTCCCAGCCGGCCAGCTCCTTGGCTTCCTTGTCTCAGAACCCAGCATCGAGTGCAACCTTATGAAGATCAAGGCCATTGAGTGGATGGAGAGACCCACCCGACTGTGAAACGTCGAGAAGTTTACTGGCTGCTTGGCGTCCATCAGCTGCTTCATTAGTCGGCTAGGTGAGAAGGCTCTTCCCTTGTACTAGTTAATGAAGAAAACCACTCACTTCGAGTGGAACGACAAGGCGGACAAGGCCTTCCTCCAGCTCAAGAAAGTACTGACTACGCCGCCTGTCCTAGCGGCTCCAGCTACTAAAGAGCCCATGTTCCTGTACATCGCCGCCACCAGCTGGGTGGTCATCATTCTCATTGTGGTAGAACACCCAGAAGATGGCAGGGCACAACCGGTCCAGTGGCCCATGTACTACTTGAGTGAGGTGATGTTGGCCTCCAAGCAGAATAACCCCCACTACAAGAAGATGTGCTACGGCGTGTACTTTGCCGCCAAACAACTCAAGCAATATTTCCAATGTTACTCCATCATGGTCGTTTGCACCGCCCCGCTTGTTGAGATCATAGGCAACAGAGATGCATCAGGCCGGGTGGCCAAATGGGCCATCGAGCTGGCCCCTTACAGCATCTTCTACCAGCCATGCACCGCCATCAAGTCCCAAGCACTGGTCGACTTCCTCGTCAACTGGGCCGAGACCCAGTACCTGCTGCCAGCTCCGGACTCCACCCATTGGCGGATCCACTTTGATGGCTCGAAGATGCGAACCGGTTTGGGAGCCGGCATCATCCTCACCTCTCCCAAAGGCGACAAGCTCAGATACACGCTGCAAATTCACTTTGCCGCCTCCAACAATGTGGTCGAGTATGAGGCGCTCGTACACGGACTCCGACTGGCCAAGGAGATTGGCATCCGCTGGATTCTGTGCTACGGCGACTCGGACTTGGTAGTCTAGAAGTCGTCTGGCGACTGGGACACCAAGGATGCAAACATGGCAAGCTGCCGCTTCCTCGTCCAGCAGATTAGCGGATACTTTGATGGGTGTGAGTTCCTTCACGTGCCACGGGCCGACAACGAGCAAGCTGATGCCCTAGCACGGATCGGCTCCACCCGCCAAGCGATACCAGTCGGCGTCTCCCTCCAGTGCCTTCGCAAGCCGTCTATCAAGCCTTCGCTAGAATCAGAGTCCATCTTCGTACCCGCTGCTCCCGGAACAGTCAGATCTGACTTGGGGGCTGCAGCAGCCGGCCCGGGGACTTCGGCGGGCGGCTCGGGGACTGCAGCAGTCGCACCCAGCCCAGGGACTTTAGAATTCGGCCTGGGGGCTGCAGCAGTTGGCTCGGGGACTTCGGCAGGCGGCACGGGGGCTGCAGCAGTCGCACCCAGCCTAGGGACTTCAGAACCTGGTCCGGGAGCTGCAGTAGCTGGACCGGGGACTTCAACGATGCAGCAAGCGGCGGCCGATTCCAACCGGCCTCCTCCCAGCACAACCACCCTGGTACTAGTGGCCGTGATGATAGTGGTCGAAGCACCATCATGGGAGCAGCCCATCCTCAACTTCCTGGTGAGCGGAGAGCTACCAGCCAACGAGATTTTGGCCCGGCAAGTGCAACGCCGAGCAGCAGCATACACGAATAGTAAACAGAGAGCTTGTCAAGCACAGCGTGACTGGCGTCTTCCAGCACTGTGTCGAGCCAGAGAAAGGCAAGGCAATTCTCAAAGACATCCACCAAGGCGAGTGTGGCCACCACGCGGCCTCCAGATCCCTTGTCGCCAAAGCTTTCCGCCATGGATTCTTCTGGCTGACTGTTTTGTACGACGCCAAGGACTTGGTCAAGAAGTGCAAAGGGTGCCAAAAATTTGGCTCCAAGCAACACCTGCCGGCTTATGCACTCAAGACCATCCCCCTCACTTGGCCATTTGCCATCTGGGGACTGGACATGGTGGGCCCATTCAAGACAGCACACGGTGGCATGACCCATTTGCTGGTTACCGTGGACAAATTCACCAAGTGGATTGAAGCAAAGCCAATCAAGAAAGTGAATGGTCCGACTGCTATGACCTTCATTGCAAATATCACCGACTGATACGGTGTGCCGCACGGCATCATCCCGACAATGGCACCAACTTTGCGAAAGGCGCTTTGGCCCGTTTCTACGCGACGCAAGGCATCCGACTGAACTTAGCGTCTATTGCGCATCTGTAGTCAAACGGCCTTGTCAAGCAAGCAAACGGCCTCATCTTGTCTGGCATCAAGCCCCGACTGATTGAGCCGCTGGAGCGTTCGACCGACTGCTGGATCGACGAGCTACCGATCGTCCTCTGGAGTCTCAGGACCACGCCGAACAAAACAACCGGCTTCACTACTTTCTTCCTCATGTATGGGGCCGAGGCCATCATCCCAACTGACATCGAGTTTGACTCGCCTCGCGTCACCATGTACACGGAGGCGGAAGCACGAGAAGACGGCGTCGGCCCACTAGAAGAGGGATGGCTGCTAGCACTCAGCTGGTCCGCCATCTACCAGCAGGGCCTGCACCGCTACCGCAGCCGGAAGGTCAGGCCTCGATCCTTCCAAGAGGGAGACTTTGTGCTCCGACTGATCTAACGAACAACCGGCCAGCACAAGCTCTCGGCCCCGTGGGAGGGCCCCTTCATCATCAGGAAAGCATTAGGCAACAACTCCTACTACCTCATCGACACGCAGAAGCCCAGGGCGCGCAAGAGAGACGACTCCGACAAGGAAACATAGCGCCCATGGAATGAAAATCTTCTCCGAAGATTTTACAGTTAATGCAGTATGTATTACGCTACCTTTTGTATTAAGAGCAAAGACATCAGGCCCCTCGAGGAGCACTCGGGGGGCTACCCTTTTTTATCTATATGATAAGATTATTCCTATGAATGTGTTTTTCTTTTCCTCCGCCTGGCACCGGGTCAGACCAGTCGGCCCGGGGGTTCACCGCCTTGTCCTATGTTGATAATACCTGCAGTCGGACAAGTAGTGTGCCGACATCTAAGCCCTCTCTTGCCGCAAGCCGCGGTTCGCAGAGCGACTGTCCGGCCGGCAATAGCTAAAGGAGGGAAATGTTGTCCACATGAAAAATGACTAATACCTCATCGTCCGGCTGCTGAGCAGCCGGCCGGCTTCTCACTTGAATTTCTACGTTCTAAGCGGCCAAAGTACTTGTCTATCCAAAAAACTTCTTAGTCCCTGACCCAGCCACAGACCGTAGAGCGGCTGTTTGGCTGGCAGGGCGGCAGCCAAAGGAAGATGGTAAAGGAAAAAGCCAAAACGGAACAGAAAAGCAAGGCAAAGTGGAACCCGACAAGGCACAGACTTGTGCGAGTAAATTAATTTACATAAGCAAAAGGCCCTCGGCCAGCATTCAACAGAGTTTGAAAATACACCCCTAGTGGGTGGAATTGCGGGAATATAACTTGTTCAAAAGATTACAAGAACAGGAAAAGATAAGATAAATTAGCTGTCTAGGCCAAGGGAGCAGCAAGCGTGTCCGCCAAGTAGCGGAGGTAGCGGCGCCGGATGGTGGAGCGGCCGACTGCGAGGTCTCGGCCTGATCAGCTCCGGCAGCAGTTGGCGCGGTAGCGTGCAGCTCGTTGGTCGAGACTTGGTCGGGTTGAGGCCGGCTGCCTGCTCCGTCGTCCGGTGTGTCGTCTTTGCCGTCCTTGTCTTCACACTCGTCGTTGGAGGCGATCTCCTCCGCCGAGTCCTTCCCATACTCTGGGTTCAGCCCGAACCAGTTGGGCGGCACTTCAGCGCCCTCCTTGTTTAGCTCAGGGATGAACACGGTGGTGTCGGCACAGTTGGCGATCGCCACCGCGCGTTGAGTAAGGTCGCGGCTCACAACTACCATCTCCAGTGCGGCCTCCTGCTGGAAGGTGGCCAGCTGGGCTAGGTCCAGGCCTGGGTACCATGCCTTGATGAACTCCAAGGCTCTCTGAGTGCCAGCCCGAGCCGCGGCGCCCTTCCAAGCCTCGAAGCGGCTGACTGCCACCTCCAGCCAGTCGGCAGTCCATCTGGGAGTGCGTGGGATCTAGGCATCCGGCCAGAGGGAGGTCAGCACCTGAGCCCCTATGTGATGCACGCGGCGGAGCATCCGATGAGCCGGCTGCACGCGCGCTTGAACGGCGAGAAGCTGCTCGCTGAGGGTCCGGGGCGCGTTAGGCATGATTTCTGCACCATCCCTTCTTTGCTCGTCGCGGCGTACCTCGATGGCCTGTCTGGCGGCAACGGCGTGACCAGGAAAGAACTCTGCGCAAGAAGAAAAAAGAAGTCTGAAGCCAGAAGCCGTCTCATATAATAGTCGGCGGCTGAACGAAAGGAAAAAATAACTCACCATCAATCATATCCTCGATCTTGCCGTAGCTGTTGGACAGGGCCTTCTTCTTCTCGGCCCAGTTCGAACGATGAGTCTCGAACTCGGCCTGAAGGTCGGCTTCGCTGACCTTCAGCTTCTAGAGCTCCCTCTTGTGCCGCTCCGCCTGGTCCACCAGCTCCTTGGCCAGGCGGTCACACTCCTTGGCCGCATGGCCACGCTCCTCCTCCTTGGCACGAAGCGCGGTTTTGGCCGCACCCAGGCTCTTCGCAGGTCTGTGGCGGCCTCTGCCAAGACGGAGAAGAAGAAAAACATCAACACCAAAGATAGCTGTCGGAAGATCCGGCCCGACTGCTCAGCAGTCGGCCCAAATCTCGGGGGCTACACCCAGCGGGTGCACTGACGGGCCCCCGCGAGAAGAAAGATAGAGCACTTACTCTGGCTCTGGTTGAGGTCGGCGGTCCGCTTGGCCAGCTCCTGGACTTGGGAGTTATAGGCCGCCACGCGGACGTTGTGATAATCCTGAAGCAAAAGCAACAAAAGGAAAAGACAAGTCAGCACTCGGAACTAACTTAAAGTTCCGAGCCGCCTGCACAGCAGTCGGCCCGGAACTTGGGGGCTACACCAAGTGGGTGCGCTGGCGCGCCCCCACAAAAGATTGCAAGGAACCAAAACAAAAGGCAAGAAGTAATAAACATACTCAGAAGGCTGCTCGCGTCACCAGGAACTCCTGCGTGTACTGCTGGAGGGCGGCACCTTGGGCGTTGAAATGGGCCTGGACGTCTTGCGCAGCCAAGTTCAAGACGCCGATGCCGCCCCCAGGCGTCCAACCCGGTGTGGCGGCACTGGTGGCTTCGGTGTCAGGGGCCGACGAGCTAGCGGCCCCGATTTCCAATGGCCGCGGTGCCGACACCGCCTTCTTCGGACGTCGGTGCACCGGAGAGCGGGCCAGAGTAGTCGG
Source organism: Triticum monococcum (assembly GCA_034509565.1). NCBI lineage: Eukaryota > Viridiplantae > Streptophyta > Magnoliopsida > Poales > Poaceae > Triticum > Triticum monococcum. Next base: position 741,440,820 of record CM067843.1, on the reverse strand, counting down.
CCCCACATCCAGTTTGCCGCTAGATGGCGGCACCAACGGCGCCTCAGGCCGAATTCTCGACGCGTTGGCAGTCGGCGTCTGCGGGGGGACCTCCGCCCCCAAGACAACAGGGCCGCCCCTTCCCTTCTCCAAGAGTGGCTGGTCGGCGCCGGTTTCTCCTGTCGGCGCCTGGCCCTCCGTGTCGGGACCCCGATCCCAAGTCACATCGATCTAGCCGGTAACACCTCATATCACTTTGCGGCCTCACGCACGGTATTCCACGGGTGTCGCCTTACCCTGGCCCGGGACCGTTTGCGCCTTTTGGCTCACGTATATGATTGTGTCGCTAGCATCCATATGACAGAGAACCCGGGCCGACATGGCTAGTCGTGAACCCAAAGCGGCACTAACCTATGGGGACAGGCATACCTGATTCACATCGAGCATGTCGGTCAGCAGCGTGTGAATCCGGGGTGTAGCACTGGGCTAACCGGACTCCGGGGAACCCGGGCTGTAGCAGGCTAGGCAGGACTCCGGATGTCACCGCGTGACATTTCCCCGAAGGGACAGACACAGGACCTAAGTGAAACACATGCCGGCTAGTCAAGTGTCCTGAGCAGTAGTGCTGGGCTAGCAGGACTCCGGTGAACCAGGCTGTAGCGGACTACTATGGCTCAAGGAAGCACTAGACTACATTTCCCCATATGAGAGGCTGCCAAGGATAAACAACTAGATTGTCGGATCCCACACATAGCAATACACGTCACACGTACGCATAACATGCAAGTATGTGTTGTACAACATGGCATCACAACATAACGCAACCCATATAGATAAAGGCCCAGAAGAGCCACATAGCATTAAATACAAACAGGGGTCTCATGACCCATCATTTAGAGCATACAAGCAACAGGCAGAAGCGTTACATGTCTGAGTACAGACAACTACAAAAGAAAAAGGCTAAGAGGCCTGACTATCTACAAGTCCCTCCCAAGGGTACAAGATCATAGATGAGCTAACAAGCTACTCGTCGAAGTCCAAGCGGTACTACTAGTGAGACAGATGTCTCACCTGCAAAACATAAATAAAACAAACATGAGTACAAAGGTACTCAGCAAGACTTACATCAGATCCTATCATACATGCATTTCTATCAAGAAGGTAATGTGGGGCTTAGTTGCAGCAAGCCAGCTTTGACTCAGTGGCTATCCTGTTCTACGACAATGAGAAACTTCTTTGAGGTGAGGCAGCACACACGAGTCCACTAAACACCACATCAATACACTACTATGGATTCATCCTCGTCTTCTTACGAGAAGGCCGTGCACAGCACTCACACTTGTCTTGAGAATTTTAGAGTATCCACTTTAAGTTGTCTATGTACCACGTAAGCATCCAAGAAGTCCATAACCGAGGACACGGCTATTCGAATAGATCATGATAACCCTGCAGGGGTGTACTTCTGTAAGTGCATCTAGTGCCACCCCTAGTTGGTTTTGGAGTATTGACGACAAACCTAGTTGAGGGACTAACGTGTTTGTGAGAATTGCAGGATAACACAGGTAGAAGTCCCTCATTGATTCGGTTTTCCTACCAGAGATGACCCCTAAAAATGTATGAACACATTGATGTCAAAGGTGGTATATGAAGATATTCACATTGAAGACTATGACAAGAGAAGACATCGTATGAAGCCTATGGAGCTCGAAGACTTAGATCTTTCATAGTTCTTTTTCTTCTTTGTTGAGTCATAGGAACCACCGTACTGTTAAATGGGGTCCAAGAGAACCAGTCAGAATGACTGAAGTGATGCTTAACCAAAACCTATGTCTTCGAGTGAAGACTATGAGAGCGAATCTTGTCCAGAGTCGGACAAGTCAGCTTTGCTTGTAGCCCAAGTAAAGTTGCCGTGTGAGTTTGAAATCTGACCGTTGGAACACGTGTCAGTTCCTTAGTGACCCAGGGTCATTTCGGACAAATCAGGTCGGGTTGCCTAGTGGCTGTAAATAGCACACCCCCTACAACCATAAATGGTTGGCTGCTCAGAGTTAGAGTACGGCTTTTGTCGTTTGAGAGCAACCCACCTTGAAGCCTTTAAGAGAGAATTCCTTGCGAGGATAAAGCCCTAACCACCCAGAGCCTAAGAGTGTTAGGCATCATTTAAGTCTTCTTGTCTGTGTGATCTGAAGACTTATTACACTTGAGGACTGTGAATCCTCCAGCCGGTTAGGCGTCGCGTTCTGAGCGTCCAAGAGACATTGTGGATCGCCGGTGAATGAAGTCTGTGAAGGTTTGGGAGTCTACCTTGAAGACTTACCAGAGTGATTGGGCGAGGTCTGTGTGACCTTAGCTCAAGGGGAATACAGTGAGGACTGGGTGTCCTGAGCTGCGTGTTCAGGACTGGGTGTCCGGGACTGTGTGTCCTCGGGTTTAAATACCTAGCCGCCCTAACCAGACGTACAGTTGTCACAGCAACTGGAACTGGTCCAACAAATCATTGTCTTCAACGAGTCACTGGTTTCATCCTTCCCTTCCCTTTACTTACTGTTGGTCCTTGTGAAGTCATTGTATGATTGCACTATCTTTTGTCTTCACTGAGTGACTGCTGATGTCAAGAAGTTCATTCAACTGGACTCTACTGCCAAGAATATCATCTATGGTCATCTGACCAAAGGACAGTATGGCCGTGTGAGTGCTTTGGAAACATCTAAGCTAGTCTGGGACTGGCTCTCCAAGGTCAACGAAGGCGTCTCAACCCAGAGAGATCAGAGAATCAGTGTCCTTCGCAACCTCTTCAACCGCTTCAAGCGAAATGACAATGAGAATGTCCAGCTCACGTTTGATCGACTCACTGACATCACAAATGAGCTTCAAGCCCTCGGCGCTACTGAAATCACCAAGCATGAAGTCGTCAAGACACTACTGAGATCACTTGACAGTTCGTTTGACACCCTAGCCCTGATGATTCAAGAACGTCCTGATTTCAAGACACTTGATCCGTCTGACATACTTGAGAGGGTCAACACACATGAGTTTCAGCTTTCTGAGAAAAGAGATATCTACAGTCCAAACTATGGGCGAACTTGTGCCTTGAAGGCAAAAGCTGTCTCCTCATCTGAAGAAGAATCTGACAGCAGTTCTGATGACCCTGAAGACATTGGAAAGGAACTTGCTATGCTTGTGAAGAAGTTCCAAAAATTCTCCAAGAAGAAAGGCTTCAGGAAGTCTTCACGATCAAGCTCAAGGAATGATGAAGCTTCTGCTCATGACTACAAGAAGAAAACATGCCACAAGTGCAAGAAAACTGGCCACTTCATCTCTGAGTGTCCGAAGTGGGACAATGAAAACAAAAGGAAGAAGAAGAGAAAGGAATATGACTCTGACGACAAGAAGAAGAAGAAGAAATACTCAAAGTCTTCTTCCAAGTCTTCCTTAAAGTCTTCATCACACAAGAAGAGCTCATCTGGCAAGGCACGTGCGTTTGTTGGCAAGGAAATGGATTCAGAGGAGGAGTCCGCTTCTGAGGAGGCGGAGGTGGAGTCTGAGGAGGAGTACGATTCTGGCGTTGCAAGTCTGGCTACATCATACGTTGCCAAGTCCATCTTCAACACTGAAGACAATGACTTCATCACTGACACCGATGCAAATGACAAGGACTACTCCGCTCCTACCTACTCCTTCATGGCACACGGTGCCAAGGTAAGCACACGCACTACTCACTATCAAACATCTAGTGAAGATGACTCTGATTGTGGTTCAAGACCCAGCTACAAAACACTTGCTAAAATTGCAACTGAACAACAGAAAGCTATGGAACATATTCAAAAACTGTTAGACAAAAGCGATGATCTGTTAGGTGCTGAAATGACTCGATCTGAGTCGTTAATTGAAGACATAAAAGTCTTCATGTTAAGTATGAGGAACTTGAAAGTCGTCATGAAACGCTCTCAACAACTCATGAAAACCTCTCCTATAATTATCTTGAAAGGAAGCAAGATCTTGAGAAATTGAGAGTGGCTCATGAAGATCTTCAAAAGGAAAACGAGTCACTTTGGGCCGAACAGATCAGTTCCGCTCAGGAAGGATTTGAACCACCATGTCTTAAATGCATTGAGCATGATAATGCTACTTCTGTTGCTGAATGTTCTACTGCTGCTACTGCTGCAATATCTTCAACTATTGATGTGATAACTAACCCCTCTGCTGAGGATACCACTGCTATTGCTGATGAGAATGCTAGGTTGAAGACATTGCTTGAAACAGGGATGTACAAAAGTCTTAAAGGGCATCAGACACTATGTGATGTCCTCAAAAGGTAGATTATGAACCGAAACCTGAGGAAAGAGGGTGTTGGGTTCGTAAGGAAAATGAATGTTGATGGCTCTTACTGGAAACCTGAGCAGTACCCCAAAACCACATGGGTTGCTGCAAATTAAGGAACCTTCAGCAGATCCATCCAATCTATCTGGCTTCATTTGTGCTAACCCCATTGTCATTGATGAATCCTTTGATGCAAACTATAAACTGTTTAAGAATCAGAATGGTGAAGTGTTTGCCAGGTATGTTGGTACTAACTGCAAGAATGGGCCGCCTATGAAGAAGATCTGGGTGCCGAAAAAGTGTTTGGAAAATCTTCCTGTGAATGTCATCATGACACCACAGGTGAAGAAGACAAACCCCAGACCACGGGCTTCATACGGTCCAAAGGCTTCATACAAAACCTGAGTCGCACTAACGCAAATGTTTTGCAGGGAAACCATACTCAGGCCTATGAATATGAGCGTGGTTCATCGAACCGCCATGTTCATAAGACCAAGAACTATTCTGCTTATTCTTATGAGTACTATTGTCCGCCTACAAGACTTTTTGCTAGGGCTCCAAAGCCAAAGTTCTCAGACGCTGCACTTAGACTTATTGCTTCTAAGCCACCCTTGAAGATGTGGGTGGCTAAGAAAGCTTAACTCTCTTTTGCAGGGAAAGGTCTCCAGCAGAAAACCAAAATCGTCTGACGCTATTGCTGGGGACCTTAAACATCTTGTAGGGCGCAAGATCAAATGCCTGAATGGTCTTACTATGTACTTCGTTCCTGAATCGCTTGCTACTCTCCCTATCAGTCCTAATCTGGATCTAAGCTTTCATAACCCACTGGTTCGTCAAATGTTTTTGCTTCACAATTCTCTTCGTGAAGCCTATCCCCCTAACTGCACTGTAGGGTACGACACCAGCGTCTTTAGAATGAATTATTGATAGTGGGTGTACCAATCACATGACTGGCAAAAGAAGCCTTCTTATGGACTCAACCTTACGTCCATCCGACAAGAGTCACATCACATTTGCTGACACTGGTAAAACTAAGGTATTGGGTCTAGGTAGAGTTGCAATCTCAAAGGATCAACACATGGATAAAGTCATGCTTGTTGAATCCCTTGGCTTCAACTCAATGTCTGTCTCAATGCTTTGCGATTTGAACATGATCGTAATATTTGGAAAATATCGTTGCCTTGTTCTAATGGAATCTGACAAGTCTCTAGTGTTTGAAGGGTATCGGAAAGATGATTTGTACGTGGTAGATTTCTCAGCAGGACCACAGCTTGCCGTATGCCTTCTAGCAAAAGCTTCAGAATGCTGGCTCTGGCATCGGAGGCTAGGGCATGCTGGATGAGGAACCTCCACACCCTTGCAAAGAAGAAGCATGTCATAGGCATCGAGGGCGTCAAGTTCAAGAAAGATCACTTATGCGGTGCCTGTGAAGCAGGAAAGAAGACGAGGGCCAAACATCCCTCGAAGACAATCATGACTACTACTCGACCCTTTGAACTGCTCCACATGGATCTTTTCGGTCCCACTCATTACTCAACTCTTACTACTACTGCTTGTCTCTATGGCTTTGTCATTGTTGATGATTATTCTAGATATACTTGGGTGCACATAATCCTCTACAAGACTGAAGTGCAGGATGTCTTCAGACGCTTCGCCAATCGAGCAATGAACAACTATGGTGCCAAGATAAAGCACATCAGAAGTGACAATGGCACTGAATTCAAGAACACTGGCCTTGATACATATCTTGATATCTTGGGCATCACACATGAATTCTCAGCCCCGTACATGCCACAGCAGAATGGCGTCGTCGAACGCAAGAACAGAACACTCATTGAGATGGCCCGAACGATGCTTGATGAATACAAGACTCCAAGAAAATTCTAGCCTGAAGCCATTGATACTACATGCCATACAATCAATCGTGTTTATCTTCACAAGCTTCTGAACAAGACATCTTATGAGCTCCTTACTGGCAAGAAGCCAAATGTCAGTTACTTCAGAGTATTTGGCGCCAGGTGCTAGATCAAGGATCAACATCACACTTCAAAATTTGCACCAAAAGCACATGAGGGTTTTATGCTTGGATATGGAAAGGATTCGCACTCCTACAGAGTCTTCAATCTCTTTCATTATAAAGTGGTTGAAACAGTGGATGTGCGGTTCGATGAGACTAACGGTTCACAAAGAGAGCACCTGCCAAATGTGCTAGATGAAGTTCCATCCAGTGAATCAATCAAATAATGGGAACTGGAGAAATCATACCCTCTGAAGCTCAACCTGAAGAGGAACTTGTCATATCCGCACCTGATCTACCTGAAGACAATGCTCAGCCTGAAGACAATCCCTCTAACAATGACAATGATCAGCAAGAGCAAAATCTTCGCCTTGTACATCCTCGTGTTGCCAATGAAGTGCAGATTGAGAGAATAATTGATAGCATCAATGCACCCGGTCTGCTCACTCGTTCAAGGGCAACTCAGCTAGCAAATTTCTATGGGCACTTCGCATTTGTCTCAATAACCGAGCCCAAGAAAGTTGAAGAAGCCTTCATGGAACCTGAATGGATTCAAACTATGCAAGAAGAGCTTCAACAGTTTGAGTTGAATAATGTATGGGAACTGGTTAAGCGTCCTGACCCTCGGAAGCACAATATAATAGGCACCAAATGGATATACCGCAACAAGCAAGATGAGCATGGTCAAGTTGTCAGAAACAAAGCTCGTCTCGTTGCTCAAGGGTATACCGCAACAAGCAAGATGAGCATGGTCAACAAGCAAGATGAGCATGGAAGGGTATACCCTTGAGCAACGAGACGAGCTTTGTTTCTGACAACTTGACCATGCTCATCTTGCTTGTTGCGGTATATCCATTTGGTGCCTATTATATTGTGCTTCCGAGGGTCAGGACGCTTAACCAGTTCCCATACATTATTCAGCTCAAACTGTTGAAGCTCTTCTTGCATAGCTTGAATCCATTCAGGTTCCATGAAGGCTTCTTCAACTTTCTTGGGCTCGGTTATTGAGACAAATGCGAAGTGCCCATAGAAATTTGCTAGCTGAGTTGCCCTTGAACGAGTGAGCAGACCGGGTGCATTGATGCTATCAATTATTCTCTCAATCTGCACTTCATTGGCAACACGAGGATGTACAAGGCGAAGATTTTGCTCTTGCTGATCATTGTCATTGTTAGAGGGATTGTCTTCAGGCTGAGCATTGTCTTCAGGTAGATCAGGTGTGGATATGACAAGTTCCTCTTCAGGTTGAGCTTCAGAGGGTATGATTTCTCCAGTTCCCATTATTTGATTGATTCACTGGATGGAACTTCATCTAGCACATTTGGCAGGTGCTCTCTTTGTGAACCGTTAGTCTCATCGAACCGCACATCCACTGTTTCAACCACTTTATAATGAAAGAGATTGAAGACTCTGTAGGAGTGCGAATCCTTTCCATATCCAAGCATAAAACCCTCATGTGCTTTTGGTGCAAATTTTGAAGTGTGATGTTGATCCTTGATCTAGCACCTGGTGCCAAATACTCTGAAGTAACTGGCATTTGGCTTCTTGCTAGTAAGGAGCTCATAAGATGTCTTGTTCAGAAGCTTGTGAAGATAAACACGATTGATTGTATGGCATGCAGTATCAATGGCTTCAGGCCAGAATTTTCTTGGAGTCTTGTATTCATCAAGCATCGTTCGGGCCATCGCAATGAGTGTTCTGTTCTTGCGTTCGATGACGCCATTCTGCTGTGGCGTGTACGGGGCTGAGAATTCATGTGTGATGCCCAAGGTATCAAGATATGTATCAAGGCTAGTGTTCTTGAATTCAGTGCCATTGTCACTTCTGATGTGCTTTATCTTGGCACCATAGTTGTTCATTGCTCGATTGGCGAAGCGTCTGAAGACATCCTGCACTTCAGTCTTGTAGAGGATTATGTGCACCCAAGTATATCTAGAATAATCATCAACAATGACAAAGCCATAGAGACAAGCAGTAGTAGTAAGAGTTGAGTAATGAGTGGGACCGAAAAGATCCATGTGGAGCAGTTCAAAGGGTCGAGTAGTAGTCATGATTGTCTTCGAGGGATGTTTGGCCCTCGTCCTCTTTCCTGCTTCACAGGCACCACATAAGTGATCTTTCTTGAACTTGACGCCCTCGATGCCTATGACATGCTTCTTCTTTGCAAGGGTGTGGAGGTTCCTCATGCCAGCATGCCCTAGCCTCCGATGCTAGAGCCAGCATTCTGAAGCTTTTGCTAGAAGGCATACGGCAAGCTGTGGTCCTGCTGAGAAATCTACCACGTACAAATCATCTTTCCGATACCCTTCAAACACTAGAGACTTGTCAGATTCCATTAGAACAAGGCAACGATATTTTCCAAATATTACGATCATGTTCAAATCGCAAAGCATTGAGACAGACATTGAGCTGAAGCCAAGGGATTCAACAAGCATGACTTTATCCATGCGTTGATCCATTGAGATTGCAACTCTACCTAGACCCAATACCTTAGTTTTACCAGTGTCAGCAAATGTGATGTGACTCTTGTCGGATGGACGTAAGGTTGAGTCCATAAGAAGGCTTCTTTTGCCAGTCATGTGATTGGTACACCCACTATCAATAATTCATTCTAAAGACGCTGGTGTCGTACCCTACAGTGCAGTTAGGGGGATAGGCTTCACGAAGAGAATTGTGAAGCAAAAACATTTGACGAACCAGTGGGTTATGAAAGCTTAGATCCAGATTAGGACTGATAGGGAGAGTAGCAAGCGATTCAGGAACGAAGTACATAGTAAGACCATTCGGGCATTTGATCTTGCGCCCTACGAGATGTTTAAGGTCCCCAGCAATAGCGTCAGACGATTTTGGTTTTCTGCTGGAGACCTTTCCCTGCAAAAGAGAGTTAAGCTTTCTTAGCCACCCACATCTTCAAGGGTGGCTTAGAAGCAATAAGTCTAAGTGCAGTGTCTGAGAACTTTGGCTTTGGAGCCCTAGCAAAAAGTCGTGTAGGCGGACAATAGTACTCATAAGAATAAGCAGAATAGTTCTTGGTCTTATGAACATGGCGGTTCGATGAACCGCGCTCATATTCATAGGCCTGAGTATGGTTTCCCTGCAAAACATTTGCGTTAGTGCGACTCAGGTTTTGTATGAAGCCTTTGGACCGTATGAAGCCCGTGGTCTGGGGTTTATCTTCTTCACCTGTGGTGTCATGATGACATTCACAGGAAGATTTTCCAAACACTTTTTCGGCACCCAGATCTTCTTCATAGGCGGCCCATTCCTGCAGTTAGTACCAACATACCTGGCAAACACTTCACCTTTCTGATTCTTAAACAGTTTATAGTTTGCATCAAAGGATTCATCAATGACAATGGGGTTAGCACAAATGAAGCCAGATAGATTGGATGGATCTGCTGAAGGTTCCTTAATTTGCAGCAACCCATGTGGTTTTGGGGTACTGCTCAGGTTTCCAGTAAGAGCCATCAACATTCATTTTCCTTACGAACCCAACACCCTCTTTCCTCAGGTTTCGGTTCAGAATCTGCCTTTTGAGGACATCACATAGTGTCTGATGCCCTTTAAGACTTTTGTACATCCCTGTTTCAAGCAATGTCTTCAACCTAGCATTCTCATCAGCAATAGCAGTGGTATCCTCGGCAGTGGGGTTAGTTATCACATCAACAGTTGAAGATATTGCAGCAATAGCAGCAGTAGAACATTCAGCAACAGAAGTAGCATTATCACGCTCAATGCATTTAAGACATGGTGGTTCAAATCCTGCCTGAGCGGAACTGATCTGTTCGGCCCAAAGTGACTCGTTTTCCTTTTGAAGATCTTCATGAGCCGCTCTCAATTTCTCAAGATCTTGCTTCCTTTCAAGATAATTATAGGAGAGCTTTTCATGAGCCGCTCTCAATGTCTCATGAGCCGCTCTCAATGTCTACAGCATTCACTTATAGCTATGTCTTCTTGTTGAATCTTTTGAACTAAGTGAATGTGATCGGACCCTAACCTTTCTATGCTTTCTATCTCAAACTCTATCTCTCCAAATCATATGCATTCTATTGAAACTGTCGAATGTCTTCTCTGCGTCCTTGTCAGCAGAAGATACAGAGACAAACTTTAAGTCCGTTTTCAATGCTCATTCCTTCACCTGAAACCCGGAGAAGTGGGAACGACCACCCGACAATCCAGGCGTGCGTGGGACATGGAACAACCCCCGATATGCTGCATGATGGCCACGTGTTCCTGAGATGTGAATCGCCAGGGGCACCTATGTAATAACACGGAGCCGCCCCTGTCCCTATAAATACACGCCTCACCACAGTCATTATCTCTTCTTCCACTCTCGCACGAACCCTAGCGCCACCGCTAGCCCTCGACGACGCCGGTGATGAAGCGCTTCATTGTCGCAACCTCTCCGAAGCCGTCTTCACGCCGACTGCGGACATCGTCCTCTCCGCCGTTGCCGTAGGTGTCCTCCATCACCAAGTTAGGGCACGGACGATCGAACTGCTTGGCCTCCTCTTCCATTCCGTCTAGCAGTTCTACGTGTGGTAAATAAAACTTCCTTTTACGGCGCCTTTGATCCTATAGATTCGTCACTTTCTACCACAAGTGGTTTTTGTTCACACATGTTGGATCCACTTCAAACTGCATCTCATAATATGCCTAGAATATTCACTTATGCTTCACAAAGTAGTTAGATTCCTCACTTGTACCGATCCGTGGATTCGTACAAATTTGGAACCAACAACTTATCTATGAGTGAATGTCTTCGCACGATGAGGTCAATGTCTTCTAAACTGATTTATCTTCAAAATCTTTTGAGAATGCATATGACCTCTTCCCCTTCCCTCGCACCTTAATGTTGTCACAGGTACATGTCCGTGGGAGAATCCCTTGGTTCTCATAGTCTGCATTCATTTGCAGAATTCTTACAATATCACATAAATTCTCCCGAAGCCAGTTCCTGTTTGTCCAGCAAGCGAAAGCCTTTGAAGCCTTTGAACGTATTGAATACATTCAGTTTAAAGTTCATGGCTTCAGAGAAATCAGCAAGGAAGGGTGGCAGAAAGCGTCGAGGAGAAACATCAAGAGATCTGCCCGATGACCTCTTAGAGCTGTACAAGACAGATCCTGAAGAGGATTACAATCAGCGCAAGACACGAATCCAATGGATTCGACGCTATTGGGCAGAACAGTGGTTCAAGTACAGATTTGCGACAAAGGAATATGCTGAATAGAATGCCATCAAGCGACCATGGGGAGACATCCTCTACAAAAATCTTCAACCCAGGACCAGAGATGAAGCCATTGAACAAGGCTTCTATCCCTGCATGGTCCGTGGACCTCGGCCTGTGGATGCCGACCCACCGTCACGGCTATGGTGTCGTGACGACAATCTGTTCAAGCGCAACTTCCAGTTTGCCCAAAACTCAGCGAAGCAGAACAAGAAGTCTTTGGGATTAGACTTCAACCCTGGTCCCTCTGCTCCCTGTGCCGATGGAACTCGTGAAGCTGAACCTAATCTTCTTGGGCCCTTCTACAACTTGGAAGGTCTCATCACAGACATCGTGGTTCAAGGGACAGCCGTGAATGAGCCTGCAGATGATGCTGAATCAGATGAAGCGCCTGCAGCACCGAAGCCAAGGAAGTTGAAGTAGGCTAAAGCTTCATAGCCTGCCTCTGCGCCAAAAATCTCATGGGCGAAGCCACTGGCCACTGCACCTCCTGAAGACAGTGTGCAGTCTGAAGATTTGTCACGCATCTCCAAGCCCCAGAAGGTCAAGATGCCTCTGCCACACACCGGCCAAGAACTGACTGTTGCTGCCATTCTGCGAAACGATGCCATTGATCTGTCCAGTGATGAAGATCTTGCAGATGACGCTCTTGAGCAACTCATCAAGAGCAAAGAAGAAGCAGAAATCTTCAATGATCCGCCTCTCTTTGACGTGACAATCATCCACAACTTCATTGATGAGTGGTTTGACACGCCCAACATCAGCTTCGAAGATCTGCAACTACCCATTGGCCTCAGTGTCGCCTTCCATGGCGCCATTGCTTCAGAATTAGCTATCGCCCAGCGCATTGTTGAACTGAAGCAAAAGATTGACTTTGAGAAAGCTCAGTTCAAGAAGCATATGGCCAAGCTCAGCGTGCAAGAGGTGAAAAACTTCAAGATTATGCTGCACGAGCTCAAAGAAGCCTTTCTCAAGAAACGCGCAGAAGCTCAGGGTTCTCGTGAGCGCATGAAGAGCCTGGCTGACAAGTGTGTGCAAGGCTACAACGAGGCTGAGAAGCGCAAGGCCCTTGGGCGTCCGGGCATTGATCCCAGGATAGCTGCCAAGCAGAAGAGGAAGCCCACTGTGGCCGAACCCAACGCACCAAGGCAGGAAGCAGATCCCATTGTCTTCCCAACTAGCATGACTGGCTCGAAGCCAAAGGCCCGGTCAACCGCTTCAGAGCTGAAGAAGACGACGACTGCTGAGGCTGAAGCAAGGAAGAGGAAACTGAAGGAAATATGCCCTAGAGGCAATAATAAAGTTATTATTTATTTCCTTATATCATGATAAATGTTTATCATTCATGCTAGAATTGTATTAACCGGAAACATAATACATGTGTGAATACATAGACCAACAGAGTGTCACTAGTATGCCTCTACTTGACTAGCTCGTTAATCAAAGATGGTTATGTTTCCTAACCATGAACAAAGAGTTTTTATTTGATTAACGAGGTCACATCATTAGTTGAATGATCTGATTTACATGACCCATTCCATTAGCTTAGCACCCGATCGTTTAGTATGTTGCTATTGCTTTCTTCATGACTTATACATGTTCCTATAACTATGAGATTATGCAACTCCCGTTTACCGGAGGAACACTTTGGGTACTACCAAACATCACAACGTAACTGGGTGATTATAAAGGAGTACTACAGGTGTCTCCAATGGTAGATGTTGGGTTGGCATATTTCGAGATTAGGGTTTGTCACTCCGATTGTCGGAGAGGTATCTCTGGGCCCTCTCGGTAATATACATCACATAAGCCTTGCAAGCATAATAACTAAGATGTTAGTTATGAGATGATCTATTACGGAACGAGTAAAGAGACTTGCCAGTAACGAGATTGAACTAGGTATTGGATACCGACGATCGAATCTCGGGCAAGTAACATACCGATGACAAAGGGAACAACGTATGTTGTTATGCGGTCTGACCGATAAAGATCTTCGTAGAATATGTAGGAGCCAATATGGGCATCCAGGTCCCGCTATTGGTTATTGACCGGAGACGTGTCTCGGTCATGTCTACATTGTTCTCGAACCGTAGGGTCCGCACGCTTAACGTTACGATGACAGTTATTATCAGTTTATGCATTTTGATGTACCGAAGGTTGTTCGGAGTCCCGGATGAGATCACGGACATGACGAGGAGTCTCGAAATCGTCGAGACGTAAAGATTGATATATTGGAAGCCTATGTTTGGACATCGGAAGTGTTCCGGGTGAAATCGGGATTTTACCGGATTACCGGGAGGGTTACTGGAACCCCCCGGGAGCCAAATGGGCCAACATGGGCCTTAGTGGAAAGGTGAGAGGGCAGCCCACATAGGGCTGCGCCTCCCCCCCTCTCCCTAGTCCTATTAGGACTAGGAGAGGGGCCGGCCACCTCTCTCTCTCTCCCCTTTAAAGGATTCCTAGTTGGACTAGGATTGGAGGGGGGAGTCCTACTCCCGGTAGGAGTAGGACTCCTCCTGCGCCTCCCTCTCTTTGGCCGGCCAGCCCCCCTCCCTCCAACCTTTATATACGGGGGCAGGGGACACCCCAAGACACACAAGTTGATCCTTGAGATCGTTCCTTAGCCGTGTGCGGTGCCCCCTGCCACCAAATTCCACCTCGATCATACCGTTGTAGTGCTTAGGCGAAGCCCTGCGTCGGTAGTACATCAAGATCGTCACCACGCCGTTGTGCTGACGGAACTCTTCCTCGACGCTTTGCTGGATCGGAGCCCAAGGATCATCATCGAGCTGAACGTGTGCTAAGAACTCGGAGGTGCCGGAGTAACGGTGCTTGGATCGGTCGGATCGGGAAGAAGACGTACGACTACTTCCTCTACGTTGTGTGATCGCTTCCGCAGTCGGTCTGCGTTGGTACGTAGACAACACTCTCCCATCTCATTGCTGTGCATCACCATGATCTTGCGTGTGCGTAGGAAAATTTTCGAAATTACTACGTTCCCCAACAGTGGCATCCGAGCCTAGGTTTTATGGTTTGATGTTATTTGCACGAGTAGAACACAAGTGAGTTGTGGGCGATACAAGTCATACTGCCTACCAGCATGTCATACTTTGGTTCGGCGGTATTGTTGGACGAGACGATCCGGACCAACCTTACGCGTACTCTTACGTGAGACCGGTTCCCTCGACGTGCTTTGCACATAGATGGCTTGCGGAAGACTGTCTCTCCAACTTTAGTTGAACCAAGTGTGACTACGCCCGGTCCTTGAGAAGGTTAAAACGGAGTCTATTTGACGAACTATCGTTGTGGTTTTGATGCGTAGGTGAGATGAGTTCTTACTTAAGCCCGTAGCAGCCACGTAAAACTTGCAACAACAAAGTAGAGGACGTCTAACTTGTTTTTGCAGGGCATGTTGTGATGTGATATGGTCAAGGCATGATGCTGATTTTATTGTATGAGATGATCATGTTTTGTAACCGAGTTATCGGCAACTGGCAGGAGCCATATGGTTGTCGCTTTATTGTATGCAATGCAATCGCGATGTAATGCTTTACTTTATTACTAAGCGGTAGTGATAGTCGTGGAAGCATAAGATTGGCGAGACGACAACGATGCTACGATGGAGATCAAGGTGTCGCGCCGGTGACGATGGTGATCATGACGGTGCTTCCGAGATGGAGATCACAAGCACAAGATGATGATGGCCATATCATATCACTTATATTGATTGCATGTGATGTCTATCCTTTTATGCATCTTATCTTGCTTTGATTGACGGTAGCATTATAAGATGATCTCTCACTAAATTATCAAGAAGTGTTCTCCCTGAGTATGCACCGTTGCCAAAGTTCGTCGTGCCCAGACACCACGTGATGATCGGGTGTGATAAGCTCTACGTCCATCTACAACGGGTGCAAGCCAGTTTTGCACACGCAGAATACTCAGGTTAAACTTGACGAGCCTAGCATATGCAGATATGGCCTCGGAACACAGAGACCGAAAGGTCGAGCGTGAATCATATAGTAGATATGATCAACATGACGATGTTCACCATTGAAAACTACTCCATCTCACGTGATGATCGGTTATGGTTTAGTTGATTTGGATCACGTGATCACTTAGAGGATTAGAGAGATGTCTATCTAAGTGGGAGTTCTTAAGTAATATGATTAAATTGAACTTAAATTTATCATGAACTTAGTCCTGGTAGTATTTTGCAAATTATGTTGTAGATCAATAGCTCGCGTTGTTGCTTCCCTGTGTTTATTTTTGATATGTTCCTAGAGAAAATTGTGTTGAAAGATGTTAGTAGCAAAGATGCGGATTGGATCCGTGATTAGAGGTTTATCCTCATTGCTGCACAGAAGAATTATGTCCTTGATGCACCGCTAGGTGAAAGACCTATTGCAGGAGCAGATGCAGACGTTATGAACGTTTGGCTAGCTCAATATGATGACTACTTGATAGTTTAGTGCACCATGCTTAATGGCTTAGAATCGGGACTTCAAAGATGTTTTGAACGTCATGGAGCATATGAGATGTTCCAGGAGTTGAAGTTAATATTTCAAGCAAATACCCGAGTTGAGAGATATGAAGTCTCCAACAAGTTCTATAGCTAAAAGATGGAGGAGAATCGCTCAACTAGTGAGCATGTGCCCAGATTGTCTGAGTACTACAATCGCTTGAATCAAGTGGGAGTTAATCTTCCAGATAAGATAGTGATTGACAGAATTCTCTAGTCACCATCACCAAGTTAGTAGAACTTCGTGATGAACTATGATATGGAAGGGATAATGGAAACGATTCCCAAGCTCTTTGTGATGCTGAAATCGACGAAGGTAGAAATCAAGAAAAACATCAAGTGTTGATGGTAGACAAGACCACTAGTTTCAAGAAAAGGGCAGAGGGAAGAAGGGGAACTTCAAGAAGAACGGCAAGCGAGTTCCTGCTCAAGTGAAGAAGCCCAAGTCTGGACCTAAGCCTGAGACTGAGTGCTTCTACTGCAAAGGGACTGGTCACTGGAAGCGGAACTACCCCAAGTGATTGGCGGATAAGAAGGATGGCAAAGTGAACATAAGTATATTTGATATACATGTTATTGATGTGTACTTTACTAGTGTTTATAGCAAACCCTCAGTATTTGATACTAGTTCAGTTGCTAAGATTAGTAACTCGAAACGGGAGTTGCAGAATAAATAGAGACTAGTTAAGGGTGAAGTGACGATGTGTGTTGGAAGTAGTTCCAAGATTGATATGATCATCATCGCACACTCCCCATAATTTCGGGATTAGTGTTGAACCTAAATAAGTGTTATTTGGTGTTTTCGTTGAGCATGAATATGATTTGATCATGTTTATTGTAATACGGTTATTCATTTAAGTAAGAGAATAAATTGTTGTTCTGTTTACATGAATAAAACCTTATATGGTTACACACCCAATGAAAATAGTTCGTTGGATCTTGATCGTAGTGATACACATATTGAAACCAAAAGATGCAAAGTTAATAATGATAGTGCAACTTATTTGTGGCACTGCTGTTTAAGTCATATTGGTATAAAGCGCATGAAGAAACTCCATGCTGATGGGCTTTTGGAATCACTTGATTATGAATCACTTGATGCTTGCGAACCATACCTTATGGGCAAGATGACTAAAACGTCGTTCTCCGGAACAATGAAGCAAGCAACAGATTTGTTGGAAATCATACATACTGATGTATGTGGTCCAATGAATATTTAAGGCTTGCAACAGGTATCATTATTTTCTGACCTTCACAAGATGATTTGAGAAGATATGGGGATATCTAATTGATGAAACATAAGTCTGAAACATTTGAACAGTTCAAAGAATTTCAGAGTGAAGTGGAAAATCATTGTGACAAGAAAATAAAAGTTTCTACGATATGATCGCAGAGGTAAAATATTTGAGTTACGAGTTTGGTCTTCAGTTAAAACAATGTGAAATAGTTTCACTACGCACGCCACCTGGAACACCACAGCATAATGGTGTGTCCGAACGTCATAACCGTACTTTATTGGATATAGTACAATCTATGATGTATCTTACCGATCTACCACTATCGTTTTGGGGTTATGCATTAGAGACAGCTGCATTCACGTTAAATAGGGCACCATCTAAATCCGTTGAGACGACACCATGTGAACTATGGTTTGGCAAGAAACCTAAGCTGTCGTTTCTTAAAAGTTTGGGGTTGCGATGCTTATATGAAAAAGTTTCATCCTGATAAGCTCAAACTCAAATCGGAGAAGTGCGTCTTCATAGGATATCCAAAGGAAACTATTGGATACACCTTCTATCACAAATCCGAAGGCAAGACTTTTGTTGCTAAAATTCGGAAACTTTCTGGAGAAGGAGTTTCTCTCGAAAGAAATGAGTGGGAGGAAAGTAGAACTTGACGAGGTAACTGTACCTGCTCCCTTATTGGAAAATAGTACATCACAGAAAACTGTTTCTGCGACACCTATACCAATTAGTGAGGAAGCTAATGATGATGATCATGAAACTTCAGGGAAAGATACTATTGAACCACGTAGATCAACCAGAGTGAGATCCGCACCAGAGTGGTACGGTAATCCAGTTCTGGAAGTCATGCTACTAGATCATGATGAACCTACGAACTATGAAGAAGCGATGGTGAGCCCAGATTCCGCAAAGTGGCTTGAGGCCATGAAATCTGAGATGGGATCCATGTATGAGAACAAAGTATGGACTTTGGTTGACTTGCCCGATGATCGGCAAGCAATTGAGAATAAATGGATCTTCAAGAGGAAGACGGACATTGATAGTAGTGTTACTATCTACAAAGCTAGAATTGTCGCAAAAAGGTTTTCGACAAGTTCAAGGGGTTGACTACGATGAGACTTTCTCACTCGTATCTATGCTTAAGTCTGTCTGAATCATGTTAGCAATTGCCGCATTTTATGAAATCTGGCAAATGGATAAACAAAACTGCATTCCTTAATGGATTTGCTAAAGAAAAGTTGTATACGATGCAACTAGAAGGTTTTGTCGATCCTAAAGGTGTTAATTAAATATGCAAGCTCCAGCGATCTTTCTGTGGACTGGTGCAAACATCTCGGAGTTGGAATATACGCTTTGATGAGTTGATCAAAGCATATAGTTTTATACAGACTTGCGGTGAAGCCTGTATTTACAAGAAAGTGAGTGGGAGCACTACAACATTTCTGATAAGTATATGTGAATGACATATTGTTGATCGGAAATAATGTAGAATTATTCTGTAAAGCATAAAGGAGTGTTTGAAAGGAGTTTTTCAAAGAAAGACTTCGGTGAAGCTGCTTACATATTGAGCTCCAAGATCTATAGAGATAGACCAAGAAGCTTGATAAGTTTTTTCAATGAGTACATACCTTGACAAGATTTTGAAGTAGTTCAAAATGGAACAGTCAAAGAAAGAGTTCTTGCCTGTGTTACAAGGTGTGAAATTGAGTAAGACTCGAAACCCGACCACGGCAGAAGATAGAAAGAGAATGAAAGTCATTCCCTGTGCCTTGGCCATAGGTTCTATAAAGTATGCCATGCTGTGTACCAGATCTATTGTATACCCTACACTGATTTTGGCAAGGGAGTACAATAGTGATCTAGGAGTAGATCACTAGACAGCGGTCAGAATTATCCTTAGTGAAATAAGGATATGTTTCTCGATTATGGACGTGACAAAAAGGTTCGTCGTAAAGGGTTACGTCGATGCAAGTTTTTGACACTGATCCAGATGAATCTAAAGTCTCAATCTGGATACATATTGAAAGTGGGAGCAATTAGCTAGAGTAGCATCGTATAGAGCATTGTAGACATAGAACTTGCAAAATACTTACGGATCTGAATGTGACAGACCCGTTGACTAAAATTATCTCACAAGCAAAACATGATCACACCTTAGTACTCTTTGGGTGTTAATAACATAGAGATGTGAACTAGATTACTGACTCTAGTAAACCCTTTGAGTGTTGGTCACATGACGATGTGAACTATGGGTGTTAATCACATGGTGATGTGAATTATTGCTGCTAAATCACATGGCGATGTGAACTAGATTATTGACTCTAGTGCAAGTGGGAGACTGAAGGAAATATGCCCTAGAGGCAATAATAAAGTTATTATTTATTTCCTTATATCATGATAAATGTTTATCATTCATGCTAGAATTGTATTAACCGGAAACATAATACATGTGTGAATACATAGACCAACAGAGTGTCACTAGTATGCCTCTACTTGACTAGCTCGTTAATCAAAGATGGTTATGTTTCCTAACCATGAACAAAGAGTTGTTATTTGATTAACGAGGTCACATCATTAGTTGAATGATCTGATTTACATGACCCGTTCCATTAGCTTAGCACCCGATCGTTTAGTATGTTGCTATTGCTTTCTTCATGACTTATACATGTTCCTATAACTATGAGATTATGCAACTCCCGTTTACCGGAGGAACACTTTGGGTACTACCAAACGTCACAACGTAACTGGGTGATTATAAAGGAGTACTACAGGTGTCTCCAATGGTAGATGTTGGGTTGGCGTATTTCGAGATTAGGGTTTGTCACTCCGATTGTCGGAGAGGTATCTCTGGGCCCTCTCGGTAATATACATCACATAAGCCTTGCAAGCATAATAACTAGGATGTTAGTTATGAGATGATCTATTACGGAACGAGTAAAGAGACTTGCCAGTAACGAGATTGAACTAGGTATTGGATACCGACGATCAAATCTCGGGCAAGTAACATACCGATGACAAAGGGAACAACGTATGTTGTTATGCGGTCTGACCGATAAAGATCTTCGTAGAATATGTAGGAGCCAATATGGGCATCCAGGTCCCGCTATTGGTTATTGACCGGAGACGTGTCTCGGTCATGTCTACATTGTTCTCGAACCGTAGGGTCCGCACGCTTAACGTTACGATGACAGTTATTATGAGTTTATGCATTTTGATGTACCGAAGGTTGTTCGGAGTCCCGGATGAGATCACGGACATGACGAGGAGTATCGAAATGGTCGAGACGTAAAGATTGATATATTGGAAGCCTATGTTTGGACATCGGAAGTGTTCCGGGTGAAATCGGGATTTTACCGGATTACCGGGAGGGTTACCGGAACCCCCCGGGAGCCAAATGGGCCAACATGGGCCTTAGTGGAAAGGTGAGAGGGCAGCCCACATAGGGCTGCGCCTCCCCCTCTCTCCCTAGTCCTATTAGGACTAGGAGAGGGGCCGGCCACCTCTCTCTCTCTCCCCTTTAAAGGATTCCTAGTTGGACTAGGATTGGAGGGGGGAGTCCTACTCCCGGTAGGAGTAGGACTCCTCCTGCGCCTCCCTCTCTTTGGCCGGCCAGCCCCCCTCCCTCCAACCTTTATATACGGGGGCAGGGGACACCCCAAGACACACAAGTTGATCCTTGAGATCGTTCCTTAGCCGTGTGCGGTGCCCCCTGCCACCAAATTCCACCTCGATCATACCGTTGTAGTGCTTAGGCGAAGCCCTGCGTCGGTAGTACATCAAGATCGTCACCACGCCGTTGTGCTGACGGAACTCTTCCTCGACGCTTTGCTGGATCGGAGCCCGAGGATCGTCATCGAGCTGAACGTGTGCTAAGAACTCGGAGGTGCCGGAGTAACGGTGCTTGGATCGGTCGGATCGGGAAGAAGACGTACGACTACTTCCTCTACGTTGTGTGATCGCTTCCGCAGTCGGTCTGCGTTGGTACGTAGACAACACTCTCCCATCTCGTTGCTGTGCATCACCATGATCTTGCGTGTGCGTAGGAAATTTTTTGAAATTACTATGTTCCCCAACAGAAACATCTTGAAGCCTCTGCTAGTGCCCCCTCCCAGAAGAAGTGGAATACCAAGAAGGAACGGGCTGCTCCCACAGAGCCCTTGATTGTTGAACCCATCTCCATGGTTCGCCCTGACGCTGAACCTCAAGAGCGCCAACTGACTGTCCATGAGCCTGCTTTCACAGGGGCTCATGAAGTTGAAGACTTTCCAGCAGCTGATCCCATCGCTGCTGAAGACATTGGTCACCATGACCATGTTGAAGATGATGCAGTTCTTCCTCAGCTCGAGCACCAACAGGTATCATCGCCTGTGCTCATGCATAGCGAGCTCATCAGCATTGGTCGTCCTCTGACGCCAATTTCTCAGGATGCATCATGGGCTGATCACCCACAAGCACAAGAGGAAGAAGACTTTGAGGCCTAGCCAACTCCAACTCCACAGGCGTCGCCAGCGTTACACAGGCTTCGCAAAGGACCAAGGCCTCCAGTCTCTGAGTCTGAAGCTAAAGCTGCTGAAGACATTCTGGCTGCATCAGCCGATGAAGAAGAAACCACAAGCGCTGCTACACCCCCATCTCACCAAGAAGCTGTTCTCGAGGAGAACGTGACTGTGACCGACCCTCCAGCTCATCAAGTGGAGGTTGAGAATTTTGAGGCTGCCACCGACGCCACTGACGCTGTCATGGCTGAAGCCAATGTGGAGCCTTCACCTACCCAAGCACCAGAAGTCAGTGAAGCCAATGATACTACTGCTTCTGTTCCTGCGCCTACTGCTGGTCCTCAGTTTGACTACCATGTTGAGCACATGCCTCAGGTACAGAAGCCAATCCCCGAATTGCCTAGGTTTCCAGGTCCTGCATCAGCACCTGGATCCTTCAATGTCAATGGCTTCAAAGCAGACAACACCTTCTTCAACAGCTCCAGGAACCCCTACTCAAGGGAAAGGATATCATCTGATCGGTTGTGGAGCTATCCGCAGCGAAGCTATTACTCCTGGATTGTATACAATCAAGGTCGCATCTTCCCACATAAGCGTCTAGACATTGAAGCAATAGCTGGTCTGCCCTGTATGGAAGAAGCTCTGGATTGCTTCAAAGAGGTTGGATCGCTGTCGTTTGTCACCGACCAAGAGCACTGGAATGAAGAGTTGCTGCTCCAATTCTATGCCACACTTCACATCCGTGGGTACAACAGAGATCCGAAGACTTGGGTCCTGGAGTGGATGACAGGAAATGTTCATCACGAAGCCAAAGCCTTTGATATCATTGAGCTCACTGGTCTGCCCACTCCTGGCGATCTCTACGAACATGGCTGTCAGCTTCACAGTGAAGCTGTGGAGAGCATCTTTCAGAAGACTGAACCTAACATGAGTCAGATGCTCAGTATGATGAAGCCATTGCCCCAAGATGCTGCATATCCCAAGGAGTTCTTTGTTGAAGACCTTGAGTATCTGCCAAGGACTATTTATCACATCATAAGGCAAACTCTCTGGCCCATCAAAGGACATTCTCCACATGCCAAGCTGGAAGGTGCAATGAAGACTTTGGTCTTCTATATTCTTCATGGCAAATGCTTCAATGCACATGACTTCTTCATCCGCCAACTTGCTGCATCAGGCTCTGATCTTTTTGGCTTGAAGTTCTACGCTCCATGGATAATGCGGCTGATTAAACTTCACTCCGCTATCTCATATCAGCCATCTGCTCGCAATCATCGGATCTTTCTGCCTGATGTGGATATGTCTGTTGAAGCCATTTATCCTGAGCCTGCCAAGGAACCTTTAAGTCTTCAAAATGTGAAGCATCAAAGTTTTTCTCAGAACATTGAAGGAGTTGAAGCTGTCACTCGTGTGTATCCTTTGGCTGGAACTACACGTGCACCACATCTTGCCCTTACTGAAGCCACCGATAGCACAATTGCCCAATGACCTAAGAAGCGCACTCGTGTTCTCAATGATCGAGAGCTTCTGGTGGCTCTTCGTCAGAAACAGGATAGGCATCATGACTGGCTGAAGCGCCAAATGCAAAGCCTCTTGGTGGATGTCAACCGTATTCACAATCCTGCCACCAAGAATACCTTTGTTGCACATGAAACATCTTGACGCACATGGAAAGGGCTGACACTTATGTGCTCTAAAGATGATCTTCAAGAGGATGGCTTCTCTAAACGCTTCAAGTTTGACTCCACACCTCCTCGAAGGGCAGTGCTGCGACGAACTCCATCTCTTGAAGACTCTGAGTTCTCTTCCTCTGCTGCAACGGTGAATGCCAGAGTGATCGAGGATGAAGACGATGCTACCTCACCGCCACCTCCTTCAGCACGCTTCGACACTGCTCCAAGTTCTTCTGCACCGCCGAACACCACCGAAGACCCTGCTGCTTCACCTACTCTTCATGGGAACGAGTAGATTCTCTATGTCTTCAAACCTTTTTGGTCCTTACTGACAAAAGGGGGAGAAGCATATGAGTTTGATAGTCTTCAAGCGGGTCCATATGGGCGGTTGCTTTATATTTTGCTTCGTGTTACAACTCTCGTTTTGATACATTTGGTTCTTTGAGTTGTAACACTTAAATTCGATGGTCGTCTGCTACTTATGTGCTACTTCATGATGCGACGATAAATTCCGCATGTGCGACGATAAATTCCGCACTTAGATCATTTTGCAGACGTCCATTTTCCATTATGCATGTCATTATCTTCACATACCTTCTCATGCATAATGAATTGTCATCATAAGTTGAAGAGGATCTCCATGAGTACAACCTGCCATGTGCATTTGCATTCCAAAAGCAAATTCCTTATATGCACGTCTTCAGGGGAGCCCTTGCAACTAATGAATACAATTCCTCTACAATTTCACATAGTATATTCCCCGTTGAAAACTTCAACTAGTTTGTCATCAATCACCAAAAAGGGGGAGATTGTAAGTGCATCTAGTGCCACCCCTAGTTGGTTTTGGAGTATTGACGACAAACCTAGTTGAGGGACTAACGTGTTTGTGAGAATTGCAGGATAACACAGGTAGAAGTCCCTCATTGATTCGGTTTTCCTACCAGAGATGACCCCTAAAAATGTATGAAGACATTGATGTCAAAGGTGGTATATGAAGATATTCACATTGAAGACTATGACAAGAGAAGACATCGTATGAAGCCTATGGAGCTCAAAGACTTAGATCTTTCGCAGTTCTTTTTCTTCTTTGTTGAGTCATAGGAACCACCGTACTATTAAGTGGGGTCCAAGAGAACCAGTCAGAATGACTGAAGTGATGCTTAACCAAAACCTATGTCTTTGAGTGAAGACTATGAGAGCGAATCTTGTCTAGAGTCGGACAAGTCAGCTTTGCTTGTAGCCCAAGTAAAGTTGCCGTGTGAGTTTGAAATCTGACCGTTGGAACACATGTCAGTTCCTTAGTGACCCAGGGTCATTTCGGACAAATCAGGTCGGGTTGCCTAGTGGCTATAAATAGCCCGCCCCCTACAACCATAAATGGTTGGCTGCTCAGAGTTAGAGTACGGCTTTTGTCGTTTGAGAGCAACCCACCTCGAAGCCTTTAAGAGAGAATTCCTTGCGAGGATAAAGCCCTAACCACCCAGAGCCTAAGAGTGTTAGGCATCACTTAAGTCTTCTTGTCTGTGTGATCTGAAGACTTATTACATTTGAGGACTGTGAATCCTCCAGCCGGTTAGGCGTCGCGTTCTGAGCGTCCAAGAGACATTGTGGATCGCCGGCGAACGAAGTCTGTGAAGGTTTGGGAGTCTACCTTGAAGACTTACCAGAGTCATTGGGCGAGGTCTGTATGACCTTTGCTCAAGGGGAATACGGTGAGGACTGGGTGTCCTGAGCTGCGTGTTCAGGACTGGGTGTCCGGGACTGTGTGTCTTCAGGTTTAAATACCTAGCCGCCCTAACCAAACGTACAGTTGTCACAGCAACTGGAACTGGTCCAACAAATCATTGTCTTCAACGAGTCACTGGTTTCATCCTTCCCTTCCCTTTACTTACTGTTGGTCCTTGTGAAGTCATTGTATGATTGCACTATCTTTTGTCTTCACTGAGTGACTGCGTGTTCTGTTTGGCTTCATAATATCTTCCTACCTGATCCTTACTACCTAGCTGCTATTAGTCATTGTGCTTTCACTTCATTGAATACTTGACTATGGTTTACCTAGTGTAGTCTACCTTCCGCTGCATGGTAATAGGCTTATTTCTATCGTTTGTCTTCGAAACTTCCATGTTTTGAAGACTTTCATAAAAATCGCCTATTCACCCCCCCTCTAGTCGATATAACGCACTTTCAACTTCTTCACAGACGCTCTCAGCACTTATCACCATGTACACGTCATGTACCTCGGCAACCTTCAAGCGGAAGCCTGGCGAGGGTGTCGGCCATGACCTGACTAACCACACAAGTCTCTCATCCAGGTTTATCGCTTATTCGGGTTCCATCCGCAAGGAGATCCGGCCGGGGTGTCGCTCACGGCCCCAAACGATGTGAGCAGGGTTCCCAAGCCCACCATCCGGGTGCCACTTGGTACACCATGCCACTGTGCCTAGTCTGTCCCAAGCCCACCTGGCTGGGTGCCACTTGGTAGACTACTAACACTACCTACAAACACCAGAAACTATTTGCAACTCCTGGACAGAGATCAAGTTGGCTAATAAATCGAGAGAGCTTGGAGCGCCCGGAGCCCATTGTGTGGTAGTAACTAGTCATTGGACAACTTACACAGAACTCAGTTCTTAAGGACGGTTCCAGTGAGACAACCCACCATGTACTCCTACATGGCCTCTCACCGCTACCTTTACCAAATCGTGTTCACACGCTTAACTCTCAGCACCAGAACATATCGTACCAATCCAATTCATTCCCGATGAACCAGACCTAACACAACTCTAAGCAATAGCAGGCATGGCATGGCAAGAACACAACATGGCTCAATCAACTCCTACACATGCTAGTGGGTTTTAACTATTTACTGTGGCAATGACAGGTCATGCAGAGGAATGGGTTCAACTACCGCAGCATAAAGTAACAGTTGAATCGTTGTTGTCCTAATGCAATAAATGAGAGCAGGAGCGAGAGAGTAGGATTGTATCGGAATGAACAAGGGGGTTTGCTTGCCTGGTAGATCAACAATGGGGGGCACTGCTCCTCTGACAGGTACTCTGGATCGGTCTCCGGAGCAGGACCTATCAAGAAGGAACGGTGTCGACAATCAAACGCAAGCATATGCAACAATATTATGCATGATCATGGCATGAGTATGTGATGTTTGTTTGAGTTAATGCAACTAGCATTCATTTGCATGAAGTCCATTTGAACCAAAGTTTCAAATGCAACTCCAAAATAAGCTCTTATAAATGCCATTCATGTGTTTTCATATGTACAACATGTATAGATTGTTTTGTCATGCATGAAAATGGTACAGATGGATAGATTGAATTTTTCTGGTCATTTTTCATATATAAATTATTTAAAAGCTACGGTTGAATTTCTATGAATTTTTGAAGTTTATACTAATTTCTGGAATTTTCTGGGTTATTTTAAATCCAGAAATGTTAACTGCGTCAGCATGACGTCACAAAGGCGTCAGTAGGGCTGACCAGGTCAAACCTGACGTGTGGGGGCCACACGCCAGTGACACCGGGGCTAAACCCAAGTCAAACCCAGCTGACCAGGGTTTGACCGAGCCCTGGGGCCCATAGTCAGTGGCTTAGTGGTGGATTATGTGGCAGGGTTAGCAGTTAATCACGTGCCACATCAGCCGCCGGAGTTTCGCCGGCGACGACCTCGAGCCACGGCGGAAGTTCGCCGGAACGAGCGGGAGGCCACGGTTAGGCACACGGAGACCACCAGCGGGTAGCCCGTGCACGGGCGCATCCAGCCGCGCTCAGGGGAGGCCGCGGGAACGGCGGAGCTCGCCGAAGCAGAGCTCGCGGCGGTGGCCGGAGTCGGGCGTCGAACGAGTCGACAGTGCAGAGCATGGCAGGAGCCGCGGTTAGGCACGTCGGACTCGTGGGGGTGCGGGGAGTGCATTAGGCACCAGTGGTGACCAAAAGGCCACCGGAGTGACGCCGGCGTCGAGCTCGTGCGGCGGAGCGGCTCGGCTCTGGTAGAGGAGGCAACTAGAGGATGCATACAAGCGCGGGGAGTAGGGGAGAAGATGGCGGAGCTCACAGCGGGGTCGGAGACGATCTCAGCGAGCTCGGGGAGGCGGAGACGGCGGCAAATCGGCGCGTGTGGCTTCCGGCGACCGAGGAGGAAGAAGGCGACAGCGACGGCTCCACGGGGCGTCTGGCGATGCACGGCTTGGCGGAAAGGTAGCAGACGAGGTGGTGGAGCTTTTGGGCACGACGGAGGGGCGAGGGGACTACGGTGGGCGCGTCGAACGGCGTCGGTGGCGATGGTGGCGCTCGGGCAGCAGCGGGGAAGAGAGCAGAGGAGGAGAGCGGCGACCAGAGGGGAGGAGGAGAGGGTCGAGGGGTTTTCAGGGGGGTGCGTGTCGCCATCGAATGCCTCCAGCGGCAAGCAGGGAAGCAAGAGGTGGTCGGTGTGTGCTCGCGTGCGGTGGCCACGCGCGCGTCCTCCTGGCGGGAGGAAGACGATAGGGGAGAGGGGCAGATGGGCTGGGCTGGCCAACTGGGCCGGCCAGGCCGCACAGTGCTGGGCCAGCACGGAAGTTGGCCGCAGGTAAGGTTTTATTCCATTTTTGTTTTTCTTTTCTATTTTTCTGACATTTGTTTGGTTTAATAAAAATACTAAACCATTTTATTTTGTTATGCCAATTTTTGCAGGGGCTAGTGGTATTATTCCAGAGCTCCTCAACTACTGGCATAATTTTTGGACATATTATATATATATCATATATATATCCAAGCAAATAATTACTAGATTAATTCCAGAAGGCCAAAATAAATATTTATGAGCTCCTGAAAATATTTGCTTGAATTTTACTTCTGAACAATATTTTCAGAGAGCAACATGAACATTTTCTTGGACCTTTTTGGAGCAATTTTTATCTGGGTCATTTCCAAAAATGAAATCTGAGGGTTTCACAAGTCCCCATTTCAAATTCAAATGGAATTTAAACATGATGCACAAATGAAGGGCTAGCCTAGGTCATACCAGAACTAGGGATGTGACACTCCGGCATCGATGGGTCCGCGCATTGTGGGCCGGTGGACTCCGGAGCCCGGCTGCAGGACGCCTCCTCCGCCTGCGCCATGGCGGCCTGTTAGACTAGGTATATTGTAGATATACGTGTTGTAACACAATACATGTACCTGTACGTTCTCTCCTATATACATGACAGCCGTACCCGCTTAGGGTATCGAGTATTGTTCCAAACCCTAGTTTGTCTAACATGGTATCAGACGACGCGTTCAATCCGCGTCGTGCTTCCGCCTCCTCTACCGCCGCCGCATCGGCCTCCGCCACCGCGCCGCCTCCGTCAACCCTGGCGATGGAATCGCCTTTCATGGCCTCCACGCCGCTCGCCTGGGCCCGTCCGGCTGCACCGGGCTCGCGTCCACTAGCGCCCCGATCGCCCGCGATGCATCTCTGGCCCCGAACTCCTACGGCGCCTCTGCACAGCTGCCCCGTGATGGATTGATCTCCTGTGTGCAGCCCCGTGATGGATTGATCTCCCGTGATGCGTCTCTGCCGCAGAACTTCTACAACACATCTGCGTCGCTGCCCTACGGTGGGACTCTGTCTAGTGATATGCCGCCGGCACATACTTGCTGATCAAGGTGATGAGCCATGCAATAAATTTGCTTCATATATTTGATGTGCCACAGAAGTTCAAGGTGATGAGCCTCATGGTAGAGACCATTAAGAGGACAGCAGCTGATCAGAAGAGGAGCTGTGGATATGCCCCACAAATCCAAGAGTTAATCAACTCAAAGATGGGCATAGGCACATACTTGCTGGACAAGGAACACCTGCCCATCCATCCAGACTTTGAGGACAATCAAGTTGTGATGAATGAGAATGAACCATCATCTGCACAAGCACAAGCAAAGAAGGAGAAGGCAAGGAAGGAGAAAGCTGCAAAGATGCCAACTCAAGAGGAGGCATCTGAGTATTTCTTGAAAACCAAACAAGAGCAGCTTGGTTACTTGATTGCATCCACACTGAGGATTGAGAAAGGACTGGCCACCCTCACTCAGAATCAGCAGAGCTTAGAGAGGATCATAGAACAAAAGTTCTATGACATGGATGTCAAAGTAACAGAGATTCAGTCTGCAGTGGAGCAACTTCAAGATGACATGCAGGAGAGGAGACGGAAGACTACAACTGATGCATTTGCCAGAGTGCCACGAGCTCCGAGGTCGACTACAGTGCCAGTTCCTGACACCAGAGCCACCACCTCAGCTCCAGCCACAGCACCAGCCCAACCAGCTCCAGCATCTACTTCAGCTTCAACTCCAACCACGTCTACAGAAGGCTTCGTCCTTGGAGTGATCCAGACTCCACCACCACCAGAAGATCAAGCCTGAGAGTCGATCTAGCACTATGCATTTTCTAGGAACTTTTTGGTAACTTGTTGCCAAAGGGGGAGAAAAATGTATAGATCATAGGCTTCGAGAGAGAGAGTGTGTGTGTTGCTTTTATTCTCTCTTGCTTTATTTGGTGTTTTTCAAACTTTGTTTGCTTTTGTGTGAGATACTTTGATATGCTTGTGAGACATTGATGATCATGTGTTTGATCATAAGCTACACTTATGCATGCTTGATATTGTCCTATCTATCTTATGTGATCATTCACTTTTCTTGGTGATGAGTGCATGTATTTAATTCTTATCATTTTGAGCGCTCCACCAAGATGTATGTGACATGGAAGAGTAACCCATGATTCTAACTCTTTGTGCATTTGCAGTCCAACGCAAATTTTAAATATGCACAAATTTAGGGGGAGCTCTTACTTATCACATACTTCTCAAAGCAACGATATATTTCACTCTTATTATTATTTGTCGAAGCTTTGATCTATATGTTGTCATCAATTACCAAAAAGGGGGAGATTGAAAGTGCAACTATCCCTAGGTGGTTTTGGTAATTCATAACAACATATAGCTCATTGAGCTAATGCTATTCCAAAATGATCATTTTAGGAAAGCTCAATGATTGGCATGGCATGGATGCTGAAAGTGGAACCCTCAAAATGCTAAGGACAAAGGATTGGCTCTAGCTCATATGCTCAAGACTCTTCATTTTACATTTTAGTGGTCCAAGATCACATTGAGTCCATAGGAAAAGCCAATACTATCAAGGAGGGATGAGGTGTTGCTTAATGAGCCTCTTGCTTCATGTGCTTAATGATATGCTCCAAAACCCTCAACTACTTTCACTTATCCACATTTGACCTAAACCCAAAGCCAAACTCGGACCTACCGATTCTTTCAACCCGGCGCCACCAAGTTTCATTTGTCATAAGCCACCGCCAAACCCTAGCAATTCGGTTCTACCGATAGGGATCTCGGTCTCACCGAGATGGCATTGCAATCTCTCTATTTCCTTTTCGTAACTTTTCGGTCTCACCGAAAGAGCGGATCGGTCCCACCGAGATTGCAATGCAAACTCTCTGTTTCCTTTTTGTAACTTTTCGGTCTCACCAAAAGAGCAAATCGGTCCCACCGAGTTTACCTGACCAACTCTCTGGTTAGCTTATTACCAAATCGGTCTCACCGAGATTATGTTATGCCCTAACCCTAACCATATCGGTCCTACCGAGTTGCATGTCAGTCCCATCGAAAATCTCTAACGGTCACTAGGTTTACTATTTCGGTCTGACCGAGTTTGTTGATTCGGTCCCACCGAGATTGGTAAATTGTGTAACGGTTGGATTTTGTGTGGAGGCTATATATACCCCTCCACCTCCTCTTCATTCGTGGTGAGAGCCATCAGAACACATCTACACTTCCAACTCATATGTTCTGAGAGAGAACCACCTACTCATGTGTTGAGGCCAAGATATTCCATTCCTACCATATGAATCTTGATCTCTAGCCTTCCCCAAGTTGATTTCCACTCAAATCTTCTTTCCACCAAATCCAAATCTTGTGAGAGAGAGTTGAGTGTTGGGGAGACTATCATTTGAAGCACAAGAGCAAGGAGTTCATCATCAACACACCATTTGTTACTTCTTGGAGAGTGGTGTCTCCTAGATTGGCTAGGTGTCACTTGGGAGCCTCTGACAAGATTGTGGAGTTGAACCAAGGAGTTTGTAAGGGCAAGGAGATCGCCTACTTCGTAAAGATCTACCGCTAGTGAGGCAAGTCCTTCGTGGGCGATGGCCATGGTGGGATAGACAAGGTTGCTTCTTCGTGGACCCTTTGTGGGTGGAGCCCTCCGTGGACTCGCGCAACCGTTACCCTTCGTGGGTTGAAGTCTCCATCAACGTGGATGTAGGATAGCACCACCTATCCGAACCACGGGAAAAACATCCGTGTCTCCAATTGCGTTTGAATTCTCCAAACCCTTCCCTTTACATTCTTGCAAGTTGCATGCTTTATTTTCGGCTGCCAATATACTCTTTGCATGCTTGCTTGAATTGTGTGATGATTGCTTGACTTGTCCTAGAATAGCTAAAATCTGTCAAGAACTAAAATTGGGAAAAGGTTAAGTTTTTATTTGGTCAAGTAGTCTAATCACGCCCCCCCTCTAGACGTACTTTCGATCCTACAAGTGGTATCAGAGCTTTGGTCTCCATTTGCTTTGATTTCCATAGCTTTTGGTGGTCATAGCCTTGGTTTCACAACCTAGGAGAGTATGGCGTCTAGCGAGGGAAATTATCACCGTAGAGGTCCTTACTTTGATGGTACTAATTTTGCTAGTTGGAAGCATAAAATGAAAATACATATTCTTGGACATAACCCCGCCGTTTGGGCTATTGTGTGTTGGTTTGCAAGGTGACTTCTTTGATGGGAGAGAACCAAACCGTGAAGCTACCGCGGATGAGTTGAAGATGTTGCAATACAATGCTCAAGCTTGTGATATTCTCTTCAACGGATTGTGCCCCGAAGAATTCAACAAAATCAGCCGTCTTGAGAATGCAAAGGAAATTTGGGACACTTTCATTGATATGCACGAAGGTACCGACTCCGTCAAAGAATCCAAATTGGATGTGCTTCAAAGTCAACTTGACAAGTTCAAAATGAAGGATGGTGAAGGTGTCGCTGAAATGTACTATAGGCTTGCTCTCATCACAAATGAGATTGCCGGCTTAGGAAGTGAAGAGATGACCGATAGATTCATCATCAAGAAGATTCTAAGAGCCTTGTATGGAAAATATGATACCGTGTGCACATTGATCCAAATGATGCCCAATTACAAAGATCTCAAGCCAACAGAGGTAATTGGAAGAATTGTTGCTCATGAGATGTCACTTAAGGATAAAGAGGAACTTCACAACAAATCAAGTGGTGCCTACAAAGCCTCATGTGAAGCCCCTACATCATCAAGTGAGAAACAAAACTTCAATGAAGAATTGAGCTTAATGGTGAAAAACTTCAACAAGTTCTACAAGAGTAGAAGCAAAGATAGAAGCTCCAAGTCAAGGTCCTACAATGACAAAAGATCTTCTAGTCGAGAGCGAAACTGCTACAATTGTGGAAGACCCGGACACTATTCCAATGAGTGTACGGCTTCCTACAAGAGAAGAGAAGACTCTCCAAAAAGAAGAAGCAAAAGAGAAGAATCATCACCAAGAGAGAGAAGGAGTAGAGATGATCGTTATGAACGAAGATACTCACGGAGAAGCAAGGATTCGGAAAGGAATGAAAAATCATCAAGGAGCTACACAAGACGAAGACATCAAGCTCATGTTGGTGAATGGGTATCCGGCTCCGACTCCGGTAGCCACTCCGAGAGAAGTTATCACTCCGATTCCGAATATACTCAAGATGAAGGTGTTGCCGGTCTAGCACTTGTGTCAACCAACTCCTACGACATATTTGACTCACCAAATGAAGGAATTGGAAGATGCTTCATGACCAAAGGTCCTAAGGTAACACACCCCGAGTATGTTGATTTTAATAGTGATGAAGATGACTTGTTAGGTGATGATGATTTACTTGTTGACAACTCTAGTGATGAATACTATGATGAAACGTGAATTAATCATGCTAATCAAGATAAAACGAATGACAATGATAAGGAGAAGA
The DNA here is from genome assembly GCA_034509565.1 of Triticum monococcum. Lineage (NCBI taxonomy): Eukaryota > Viridiplantae > Streptophyta > Magnoliopsida > Poales > Poaceae > Triticum > Triticum monococcum. The sequence continues at coordinate 741,407,284 of CM067843.1, read as the reverse complement.
TTGAGGCTCTAACTAAAGAACTAAACACTCTTAAGTTAGCTCATGAAACTATCTTCGAAGATCATCGAGAACTTTTAAGAGCACATGAGAAGTTACGCTTTGAAAAGCTCAATCTTGAGCAAGAGCATGAGTTTTTAAAGGCAATCAATGATGATCTCCGCAAGAAAAGTTCTTATTACATTGCCAAGCATTTACTCTTATCCACTTACATGCCTCAAGTTAAGTCTAGTAACAAGAACAAGAAAGATTCTTCCTCTAGTAGTAACAATGATCATGCTAAATCCAATATTGTTGCTTCTAGTAGTTCTCTTGATTCCACTAATGATTCTCTTAGCCAAGTTACACTTGAGCAAGAAAATAGCTTATTGAAGGGAATTATAGAGAAAGGAGTGTACAAAAGCCTTGCCGGGAGTAAGCAATTCGAGGAAATTGTGCGCAAGCAAGGAAGGCACCGGACGAATCAAGGTGTTGGTTTTGAACGAAAGTTCAATGCCAATGGAGTTGAGTGGGAAGAAGATCAATACCCCAAGACAAAGTTTGTTCCTCAACAAGAGAAGTATGATACTTTCTTCAAGGGGACACAAGCTCAAGATGATCTTCCACCACAAGACTACAAGCAAAAAGGCAAGGACAAGCTTCAAGAGGAAATTGATGCATTTGAAGAAGCTCCTAAGACCTTAGTCAAGTGGATTCCCAAGACCACTTCAAGTTCCACTTCATCAAGTACGACTACAACTCTAAGGATTCCCATCAAGATGGTGTGGATCCAAAAGAAGAATAACTAGAGAGTTCTTGAGGGTGACTCCGCCAACATACTTCACTCTTATCATTTTGGCAAGAACAAGTGCAATCAACTTCCACATCTTGCACTAGTTCAAGGAGTCACAAACCCTCTTGTTGGTAAGACAAGGGACAAGGTAACCTAAAAGTTTTCATGGACATCATCTTGTGTGTGCATCACTCTATGTCTATGGATATCCTTGTTTGTTCCTTGTGGGACTAACCCATGTAGGTATTGAAAGTGCAATTCACTCAAATGGATAGCTCCAAGTGATCTACATCAACATTGAGCATCCACATCTTCAACATCTACATGAAGTCATCATCGACAAAACCCAAGGTTAGTTCATCCCTCTTAGGGGGGATATAACATCTAGGGGGAGCTTTACTCTAAGACTTGAGCTAAAGCAACTCTAAAGATGTGAACACAACAATGCTTTATGTAAAAGTGGTAACCCCACTTGAGCTTAAACGATGAGTATGACCTATGATCAAGTGTTCTCACTTGACTCCTAAGTCAATATACTCATATATAGATGACCTAGTCATCGCCAATTGCTTGATAGATGCTAGAATTGGTTGTGCATGCTTTGTCACATATTTCAATTGCCATTTTATTGTGTGAGCAAGTTGGTTGCATATTTTACTCATTCGAGGACATCCGCTTGTTGTTATGATTGTTTGGTTTTATTTCCTTTTGCCAAGTGGATGGACAAGAATGCCTAAGAACCTCCTCTAGCTATCTATGCTTTTCTCGTCTCAAACTCTATTCATGCTACATCACAAAATTTGATCAAGTCAGATTCGAACCACTCTGTGTGAGGAGCACTCGGAGTCCCCGATTCGTCATAGACTTAAACTTCCAAAACCTCTTTGTGATTCTCGGTCTGACCGATATCCTACTTTCGGTCCTACCGAGATCATTAAGTTGATCTGAATTTTCGATCTCGGTGCAACCGATTTGAACCATTCGGTCACACCGAGTTGCAATAACTGTATACAGTTTTGCATCTCGGTGCCATCGAGTTGTTCCACTCAGTCACACCGACAGGGTCGGGCTATATATAGTCACGGGCAAAATTTTGGAAATTTCTCCGAACCCCTTTGCCTGCGCAATAGCTCGCTCTGCCAACGTGGTCTCCGGATTGTCTCCTCGCCGCCAGCCGCCTCCATTCGCTGGTCTCCATCGCCGTCAACGGAATTCAACCCCGCCGTTGCCGCCGTAGCGAGTCTCCGCCGAACTAGGGTATGTACTCGATCTTTGTGCGATCCCCAATCTGATTCCTAGCACATTGTGATCTTATTGTTTCTAGCCATGATTGAAACACTCCTATCCAGTCAATGCGTTCGTAGAATAGGATTGATTCGAAAATTTTAGGGTTAGGTTTCCGCCGAAACCATCTCGGACCCACCGAGTTGAAAAACTCGGTCCCACCGATTTGGCTCCTGCCATTGCACAAGTGAGACTCGGTCTGACCGAGAATTACTAATCGGTGTGACCGATTTTGGAACTTTGTAAAACCCTAGCAGTCTCGGTGCCACCGAATTGTGACTCAGTCTGACCGAGTTCACTAGTTTAGGTTCCAAAACTGCTTCGGTATCACCGAGTTTAAAAATCGGTAGATCCGAGATGATTTCAGTGGGAAACTAAAACTAAGATTTTGAATCATTCTTTTGCAAAAATCTCTGCATTTTGTGATGCTCATCCACTCTACCTCATCTATAAACTATTCACAGGGTTTAGCAGTCAGCTTGTTCATCATGTCAGATCAGAGTGACAGCCAGAATGTGTCAGAACGGCAAGTGCACATGAGTGAGGGCACTAGTCCCTCCAGTTATTCAGATGAAGGCAGCAGGAGCACCCCTAGCAACCTGCCAAAAGCTGCCACCAGACAAAGGAAGAAGAGAACCTCAGACTCAGAGGATGAAGACTATGTGGCAGAAGAGGAAGCAACTTCCAAGAGAGTTGTGCTCAAGAAGGAATATGGCCCAGCACAGAGCACAAAGCCAGGGATGAAAGTCAAAAGGCCAGCAGGTAGACAGTCTATGCCAAAGGCCAGAACCTCAACTCAGATTCCTGAAAACCCTGAACCCAATGAGGCTGCTGCAGAAGGGAAGAAGAGGAAGGAGAGGATCAAAAAGACCACTGCTAGAGTGCTTGGGAGATCCTCAATCATGAGAGATTCTGAAGAGGAAGAGGAAGAAGAGGTTGCTGCACCAGCACCTAAGGCACCTAAGCTTATGGGTGATGCTATCAGAATAGGGGCTACTGCATCCAAGCCCAAGGAAGCACCCAAAGCTGCCTCCAAGCCCAAGTCAGCACCAAAGAGAAACACAAGGAGCATACCAGTTGCTGAAAAGAACAAGGCCCCAGTGCCTGACATTGCTGAAGAAGAAGAAGGTCAAGTTCTGAGAAAGCTTAAGCCCAAGATCCCAGACCACAATGATGCTCATCCTGTGGCTGAGGACATGAAAATCAGAAGAGATTCAGGGCTTAGGAAGTGGAGAGAAGCAGATCCATATGCTTCAAGGAGAAGAACTGCTGTTGATTACAGGTTTCACACCAAGGAACAACAAGATTTTTATGAGACAGTGCTGCTAGATAAGAAGCCCATAGTGTGTGACATGAGATGGGTTGATTGGAAATATATCAAGGAAAACGAAGAACACTATCCTGGAGTGTATGACAACTTCAATGCTTGTGGAGTTGCAGACTTTGTTGGGCAGAAGCTCACAAAGTGGAACGAGGAGCTCATTATGCAATTCTACTCCATAGCACACTTCTATCCAGATGGCAGGATAGTGTGGATGTCTGAAGGCACTAGATACCAATCTACAGTTGCTGAATGGGCTCAGCTGATCAATGCCCCAGAAGAGCAGGAAGATGACTTTGATATCTATGCCAAGAAGAAGATGGATCACAATTCCATGTCAAACATGTACAAGGAGATCCCAAATGAAGCTCTTGAAACTTTCAAGTTTGGCTCAGTGCATTATCTTCTATCGGGGCTGCCAACTATCAACTGGATCCTAAGGCACACTCTGTTGCCCAAGTTAGGTGATCACAAGATGATCAAAGGCCATGCAATAAATTTGCTTCATATATTTGATGTGCCACAGAAGTTCAATGTGATGAGCCTCATGATAGAGACCATTAAGAGGACAGTAGCTGATCAGAAGAGGAGCTGTGGATATGCCCCACAAATCCAAGAGTTAATCAACTCAAAGATGGGCACAGTCACATACTTGCTGGACAAGGAACACCTGCCCATCCATCCAGACTTTGAGGACAATCAAGTTGTGATGAATGAGAATGAACCATCATCTGCACAAGCACAAGCAAAGAAGGAGAAGGCAAGGAAGGAGAAAGCTGCAAAGATGCCAACTCAAGAGGAGGCATCTGAGTATTTCTTGAAAACCAAACAAGAGCAGCTTGGTTACTTGATTGCATCCACACTGAGGATTGAGAAAGGACTGGCCACCCTCACTCAGAATCAGCAGAGCTTAGAGAGGATCATAGAACAAAAGTTCTATGACATGGATGTCAAAGTAACAGAGATTTAGTCTGTAGTGGAGCAACTTCAAGATGACATGTAGGAGAGGAGAGGGAAGACTACAACTGATGCATTTGCCAGAGTGCCACGAGCTCCGAGGTCGACTGCAGTGTCAGTTCCTGACACCAGAGCCACCACCTCAGCTCCAGCCACAGCACCAGCCCAACCAGCTCCAGCATCTACTTCAGCTTCAACTCCAACCACGTCTACAGAAGGCTTCGTCCTTGGAGTGATCCAGACTCCACCACCACCAGAAGATCAAGCCTGAGAGTCGATCTAGCACTATGCATTTTCTAGGAACTTTTTGGTAACTTGTTGCCAAAGGGGGAGAAAAATGTATAGATCATAGGCTTCGAGAGAGAGAGTGTGTGTGTTGCTTTTATTCTCTCTTGCTTTATTTGGTGTTTTTCAAACTTTGTTTGCTTTTGTGTGAGATACTTTGATATGCTTGTGAGACATTGATGATCATGTGTTTGATCATAAGCTACACTTATGCATGCTTGATATTGTCCTATCTATCTTATGTGATCATTCACTTTTCTTGGTGATGAGTGCATGTATTTAATTCTTATCATTTTGAGCGCTCCACCAAGATGTATGTCACATGGAATAGTAACCCATGATTCTAACTCTTTGTGCATTTGCAGTCCAACGCAAATTTTAAATATGCACAAATTTAGGGGGAGCTCTTACTTATCACATACTTCTCAAAGCAACGATATATTTCACTCTTATTATTATTTGTCGAAGCTTTGATCTATATGTTGTCATCAATTACCAAAAAGGGGGAGATTGAAAGTGCAACTATCCCTAGGTGGTTTTGGTAATTCATAACAACATATAGCTCATTGAGCTAATGCTATTCCAAAATGATCATTTTAGGAAAGCTCAATGATTGGCATGGCATGGATGCTGAAAGTGGAACCCTCAAAATGCTAAGGACAAAGGATTGGCTCTAGCTCATATGCTCAAGACTCTTCATTTTACATTTTAGTGGTCCAAGATCACATTGAGTCCATAGGAAAAGCCAATACTATCAAGGAGGGATGAGGTGTTGCTTAATGAGCCTCTTGCTTCATGTGCTTAATGATATGCTCCAAAACCCTCAACTACTTTCACTTATCCACATTTGACCTAAACCCAAAGCCAAACTCGGACCTACCGTTTCTTTCAACCCGGCGCCACCGAGTTTCATTTGTCATAAGCCACTGCCAAACCCTAGCAATTCGGTTCTACCGATAGGGATCTCGGTCTCACCGAGATGGGATTGCAATCTCTCTGTTTCCTTTTCATAACTTTTCGGTCTCACCGAAAGAGCGGATCGGTCCCGCCGAGATTGCAATGCAAACTCTCTGTTTCCTTTTTGTAACTTTTCGGTCTCACCGAAAGAGCAAATCGGTCCCGCCGAGTTTACCTGACCAACTCTCTGGTTAGCTTATTAGCAAATCGGTCTCACCGAGTTTGTGTAATCGGTCTCACCGAGATTATGTTATGCCCTAACCCTAACCATATCGGTCCTACCGAGTTGCATGTCAGTCCCACCAAAAATCTCTAACGGTCACTAGGTTTACTATTTCGGTCCGACCGAGTTTGTTGATTCGGTCCCACCGAGATTGGTAAATTGTGTAACGGTTGGATTTTCTGTGGAGGCTATATATACCCCTCCACCTCCTCTTCATTCGTGGTGAGAGCCATCAGAACTGTCGGATTTCGAGTTCCGGCAGACCCTTTAGGTTCGAACATTGGGGTGCGCGCGGAAATCTCGCCTTCAACCTCTCCGTCTCGATGGGATCTAAACTACTAAAGGAATCACACAAGAGACACAAGATTTATGCTGGTTCGGGCCACCGTTGTGGTGTAATACCTACTCCAGTGTGTGGTGGATGGATTGCCTCCTGGGGCTGGTGTGGATGAACAATACAAGGAAGAACAGCCTCGCGAGGGTCTGTTCTTGGCTGTGGTGATGAACTGCTAGGAGGAGTTCGGTCACCTCTCTCTCTCTCTCTTTCTCTACTCTGTGTGCCTTCTCATCAAAACCGGACCGCTTGCTACGTGGGTGGCCGGTCCCTATTTATAGAGGCCCTGGTCCTCTTCCCAAATATCGAGCCGGAAGGGAGCCAACAATGGCGGGCTAATTTGAAGGGGGACAGCAAAGACATCTATCGTGACTAAAGGTGGTCTTCGCCTGCGAAAGACTCTGCGGTGACGCCGCGCTGGGCTCCATGGTGACCTCCGTCTCGTAGTCCGCTTGGTCCTGGCCTTGTTGCACCGAAATGGCAACCTTTTCCTGATGCCTCGGTACTCCGCAGCTGCGCTTGCCCCCTTTGCACCAAAGAGGAAAGAAGGACGCTACACGTGCTGGCGCCTGCCTGGCGCCCTTGATCGTCATGGCTTGCATCACTGGCACCTCGCGAGGCACCCCGCCTCGATACCTCCGTCTCCTCGCAAGCTAGCCTGAGGAGGCTGCGCCTGAGGATGCGACGTGTCGTCCGCCTCGCGAGGCTTGGCCCCTCGCGAGGGTCTTGAGCCTTGTGCTTGATGAAGATGGGCCATGTTGGGCCCCCACTCGAGCCACGCCGCGGGCCGCAGGCAGGCAAGTCTGGGGACCCCCGTTCCCAGAACGCCGACAGTAGCCCCCAGGCCCAAGGCGCGCACGGACTTGGCCATGCCGAGAGGTGAAAGGGCGAAGCGCCGCGGGCCCTAACAGCCTGCGGCCTTGCGCGCCGCGTGGCGGTTGATTGGACGTGGGCAACTCCACTTCCCCACGACGCCTTGGTGACCGCGCGAGGTGGACAAGTCCCTGCATGCAAAGCGTGCCATGATTACCTATGATCGTGGAGGCCGGCGGTTGGCCTTCGCGGGCTATAGGTACGGCACCGCGCGTGCTTGTCCAGTCCATCTCTTCTTGCTCTCTCCTTCGCCTCAGTTCTTGCTCCGTCTTGGCGTGATGGCTCCATCAAGGAGGTACTCGGCCGCAGAGAAGGGGAAGGCCCTCCAGGTCGGTCCTGCCTCTCCTCCACCCAAGCGTGGTCGCGGGCGCCCTCGGAAGCACCCGATGGCCGCCCCAGCAGCTTCCAGCGGCCATGGGGGGCTCCCAGCGCGGCGGCGGGCAAGCCGCCGCAGCCGAAGGGTGCGCCTGGGTTGCACGCTCCCCCAAGCCACGCTTTCGCGCCGTACAGGCGCCACCGGAATTTGTCGTTTGGTCGGCGGAGCCGGCTCGCGCCCGGCTCCCGCTCCCTCGCTTCCTCCTTGGCGAACTCCCGGCTGGCGCTCCTGGCGGCCTCTAGCTCCAGGCGGAGGGCTGCTGCTGCAAGTCCTCGTGGGTCGCGCTGGAGGTCTCCGCCAGCGGGGGCTTGGCCTTCACTCGCGGCTGGCAGGCGTTCGCCCGCGCTCGCGGCCTAGAGCGTCAGTGCACTCTGCACTTCAGGTTCGATGGCGACGCCACCCTCTACGTGAGGGTGTTTGGGGAAGATGGTCGCCGCGCGGGGTGCTGCCCTGAGGACGATGACCGCGTCCGCAGGCCCCGCTCCGATGGTGATGGGGGAGATAGCGCCCGAGCGGGCGGCGGTGTCAGCGACTCCCCCAGCTTCGTCAGCTCTTCCTCAAGCGACTCCTCCAGTGGTGGCAGCAATCCTCCCCCGCGCCGTCAGGTTTGCCTAGGAGGTGGTGGTTCGTCTGCCCGCCGTCGTGCCCCGGTGAAGCGCGTGAGGGGGTCCGCTTGAGGCCCTGAGGCAGCCTGTGTGCCGTGGGCCGATGCGGGAGGGGCGGCGCCAGGCTCGTCCTTTTCCTTTCTCTTTTGTTCCCTGTGTAAAACAGAACAGATGCATGGAGCCCCCTTGGGGCGTGTTGGGAAATGTTGCCGCTTCAGTTATTACCTTGATCTCATTTTTGTACTCCTTGATTTCCCGCCTGTGCGTAGATAGCTTTCGACCCCTGCCGGGGAGTGGGGCGACCGACCCAGGCCCTGTGTGCGCGTCGTGGTACCCGAGGGGCACGGACTAGGAGGGGTGCTCCTGTAATGCGCCAGGGCCGTCAAACCCTCCTATGGCTAGGGCGGAAACCCTCGCGAGGGCGTCTGAGCACCATCCCTCGCGAGGTTGTTCTCGAGAGAAACCAAAGCGAGGGGCGAAAATCGACGAACCATAAATCAGCAACAACGATAACTCCAATAAGTCTCCAAATGCAAACGAACACGTCAACTGCGAAAAGCAAATGGAATAGCCGCGTCCGGCACCTAATCTAGTCTTCGACGTCTTCTCACCAGCGCGGAGCAAAGTGCTGCCACTGGGCGTGGGAGGGAGCCCCAGGGCCTGAGGCCGGCGCTCCTGAGACTCCGGGGCGTGTACAGCCCCACTCATTATTACGTGAGAGTGGTCACGGGGTGGCGAGCTTCACAGGCATTGGCCTTGCTTCACAGGCTCTGGGCCTTTTCGTTGAGCGCGAGGGCTTCACAGGCACTCGCCTTGCTTCACAGGCTCCGGGCCTTTCCAAAAGAGATGATCTTCACAGGCACTCGCCTTGCTTCACAGGCTCCGGGCCTTTCCAAAAGAGATGATCTTCATAGGCACTCGCCTTGCTTCACAGGCTCTGGGCCTTTCCAAAACGCGATAGCTTCACAGGCACTCGCCTTGCTTCACAGGCTCTCGGCCTTTCCAAAACACGATAGCTTCACAGGCACTCGCCTTGCTTCACAGGCTCTGGGCCTTTCCAAAACGCGATAGCTTCACAGGCACTCTCCTTGCTTCACAGGCTCTGGGCCTTTCCAAAACGCGATAGCTTCACAGGCACTCGCCTTGCTTCACAGGCTCTGGGCCTTTCCAAAATGCGACAGCTTCACAGGCACTCGCCTTGCTTCACAGGCTCTAGGCCTTTTCAGGGGTAGAACCTCTGGAGGTGCTGGATGTTCCACGCATTCTAGATTGGCACTCCCTCCTGAGTCTCCAAGTGCGCGGAGCCGGGCCTGGAAACATGAACAACCTTGAACGGGACCTCCCACATGGGAGAGAGCTTATGCAACCCCTCCTTGGAGAGAACCCGCCTGAGCATGAGGTCTCCTACCTCGAGAGTCCTGGGGCGGATGTTGCGGCAGTGATATCGCCGCAGCGCCTGTTGATACCTCGCCGCTCGCAGCGCGGCCTCCCGGCGACGTTCCTCCCCCAGCACGAGGTCCATCCCCCCATGGCGTCCTGCTGCGCCTCGTCGAACGCCAGGACCCGCGCGGAGTGACGTCTGACCTCGTGAGGGAGGACTGCTTCCGCTCCGTAGACCAGGAAGAATGGGGTCTCCCCAGTCAGTTTGGTCGCGGTTGTGCGGATGGACCACAGCACAGACTTCAGCTCGTCGTACCATCCTCTGCCGCAGGCCTCCAGCTTCTTCTTGAATGTCCTGGTCTTGAGGCCCCTCAGGACCTCTGCGTTGGCTCGCTCGGCCTGGCCGTTGCTTCGGGGGTGCGCCACTGAAGCGTAGCATATCTGTGTTCCAAGGTTAGCACAGTATGTTTTGAAGAGGTTACTGGTGAACTACGAACCGTTGTCTGTGATGATGCGGTTCGGCACCCCGAACCGGCTCACGATGCCCCTGATGAACTTGACCGCGGAGCCCGCGGGGATGGTGCGAACGGCCTCCACTTCAGCCCACTTGGTGAACTTGTCCACGGCAACGTAGAGGTAGTGGTAGCCCCCTGGCGCCCGAGGAAACGGACCCAGGATGTCCAGCCCCCAGACTGCGAATGGCCACGAAAGGGGTATAGTCTGCAGGCCTCCCGCCGGCTGATGGATTTGCTTGGTGTGGAACTGGCAGGCCTCACAAGCTTTCACCAGCTCTACGGCGTCATTGAGTGCGGTAGGCCAATAAACCCCACTCCGGAACGCCTTGCTGACGAGGGTCCACGATGATGAGTGGTGCCCGCATTCTCCGCCGTTTATGTCCTCCAGCAGTTCCTTTCCTTGCTCCCTGGAGATGCAGCGCAGGGATACATCGTTTGGTCGCTTCCGGTAGAGCTCTCCATCCTTGATGCAATACGCCGTGGCCTCCCGTGCCACACGCTTCGCTTCCTCCTCCTTCTCCGGCAAGGTCCCTTGTGTTAGGTAGCTCCGGAGCTCCGTGATCCAGCACCCCTCCTGAGGTTCCATCGTCAAGAGCAGGCGTGCTCCTGAGGCCGGGCCACAGACCGGGGCTCCTGAGGCAGGTGGCTGGGGGAGCTCCTCCCGAGGCTGAGCCGTGTTTGACAACGATGGCAAGGCTGAGGGCTTGAAGAGCCGCTCCTTGAAGACACCAGGCTCCTGAGGTAACCGCCTGGACGCCCGTTTGGCGATGTCGTCGGCCTCCTGATTGGTGCCACGGGGCACATGCTGCAACTCCAACCCCCAGAACTGCTTCTCCATCCGGCAGACCTCCGCAAGGTAGGCTTCCATGTGCTCATCTTTTGGCTCGTATACCTTGTTGGAGAAATTAACAAGGAGCTGTGAATCGCCCTTAATGGTGAGGCGTTTCACCCCCAGGGCTGCTGCGGCCCTCAAGCCCGCTATCAAACCTTCATACTCCGCTATGTTGTTGGAGACCTTTTCACCTTGCTGGAAACAGAGCTGTACGGCGTAGTAGAGCTTGTCCTGAGTGGGCGATATAAGCACCGCCCCAGCCCCAGCACCATGTCTGGAGAACGCCCCGTTGAAGTGCATGACCCAGCCTTCTGGTGCCTCGCTCCCCGGGGAGAGGGACCGATCCTCGTCGGCCTTGAGGCATGGTGCCTCTGTCCATTCTGCCACAAAATCCGCCAACGCTGCTCCTTTGATGACCCTGGTTGTGCTGAACTCGAGCTGAAACGCCTGCAGCTCTATGTTCCACTCAGCGACCCTTCCGGCTGAGTTAGGGCTCCTGAGCACCCTCTCCAGGGGGTATGACGAGACGACTTTGATGGGGTGAGCCTGGAAGTAGTGACGCAGCTTGCGCGAGGCTATCAGTAGCGCGAGGAGGAGCTTCTGAGGCATTGGGTACCGTGCCCTCGCGTCCCGTAGCACCGTGCTGACAAAGTAAACTGGGTGCTCGACAAGACTGGGAGCATCTGGGGTTGCCGCGCCCTCAGGAGGTGAGGGCGCCTCGTGAGGCGTCGCGGCCTCGGGAGGCGGACTACACGGTCGGGTGGCCTCTCCTGCCCCCGGTGCATTTCCCGGCTGCTGACCCTCGTCAGCTATGGTTGTGGCTCCTGCAAGCTTTCCTTGTTCCTGTTTTGTCCTGCCCCAGGCTGCCGCTGCGGCCTTGACTTTGCGTTCCTCCCTAACCGCCACCAGGGCTGCGCTGGCGGAGTAGGGTGTGGCGGTGAGGTACAGTAGCAGGGGCTCCTGAGGGCGTGGAGCCACCATGACTGGGGGACTGGTCAGGTACCTCTTGAGATCTTGAAATGCCTTATCTGCTTCTTCAGTCCACTCAAAGGTCCCTTTCTTCTTCATTAGCTAGAATAAAGGCAGCGCTCGCTCCCCCAGTTTGGAGATGAAGCGCCCTAGCGCGGTCACGCGCCCTGTGAGCTTCTGCATTTCTCTGAGGGTCTTTGGCGGGCTCATGTCCTCGACTGCTTTGACCTTCTCGGGGTTGGCCTCGATGCCACGATGGGACACGAGGAATCCCAAGAGCTTGCCCGAGGGGACGCCAAACGCACATTTCTCCGGGTTGAGCCGCAGGTTTACTGCATCGAGGCTCGCAAAGGTCTCCTCCAGGTCTTGTATCAGGGTCTTGGCCTCCCGAGACTTTACCACTATGTCATCGACGTAGGCTTCGACATTCCTTCCGAGCTGCTGACCCAAGGTGATGTGCATCAGTCGCTGAAAGGTTGCCCCCGCGTTACATAGCCCGAATGGCATGCATGTATAGCAGTATACCCCGCACGGGGTCAAGAGAGCAGTCTTCTCGACATCTTCCACGGCCATCTTGATCTAGATACCCGGAGAAGGCATCCAGGAAGCATAGCAGGTCGCACTCCGCAGTGGAATCGACAATCTGGTCGATACAGGGGAGCGGGAACGGATCTTGCGGGCATGCCTTGTTGAGGTTGGTGAAGTCGACACACATGCGTTCTTTCCCCCCCCCCCTTCTTGGGCACAACGACAGGGTTGTCCAACCAGTCCGGGTATCGGACCTCGTGAATGACCCCTGCGGCCTCTAGCTTGCGGGTCTCTTAGGTGATGAAAGCCTGCTTCTCCGTGGACTGCCGCCTGGCCTTCTGCTTCACGGGGCGTACATTTGGGCATACGTTGAGGTGGTGCTCGATGACACTTCTAGGGATCCCCTCCAGCTGATCCGGCTCCCAAGCAAATACCTTCTTATTCGAGCGCAGGAACTTGACCAAGGCCTCCTCCTGCTCAGGCTCTAGGTTGGCGCCTATGGTGAAAGTGGCGCTGGAGGACCCGTCCTCGTCGACGGGTATCTGCTTGGTTTCTGCTTTGTCCTGGGTGAACAACTGCTTCTTCTTGGCGGGCGCAGCCCCCTTGGGCTCTGGGGCCTCCGCATCAACGGGCCGTGCCGGCGCCGCGGTCTTGAAGGCGAGTTTGAGTACTTGCAGGGCGTCCCCGGTGTCCTCGTGCACGGTGAGGGTACCGCTGCTCCCGGGCATCTTCATGAGGTTGTACGCCGGGTGCGTGGTGGCCATGAATTGAGCCAAAGCTGGGTAGCTGAGGATGGCGTTGTAAGGGAGGCCGATGGGGGCGATGTCGAAGTCGACCATCTCCGTGTGGAAGTTGTCGTAGGTGCCGAAGGTTACCGGGAGCCGGATCTGTCCTAGGGAGTTGGACGATCCGCCCCCGACACCTGAGAAGGCTCGACTGGGTCGCAGCCGCTCCCGAGGTATGCGGAGGAGGCTGAAAGTCTTGACTGAAAGCACGCTGAGACCCGCGCCGCCGTCAACGAGGGTCATGGTGACGGCCACCCGGCAGATAGTGGGCGTGCACAGCAGCGGGAGCGCGCCAGAGCTGACCGGGTTGGTGGGGTGGTCCACCGAGCTGAAGGTCAGGCCGACCTCGGGCGCCGCCCGGTCCGGGGGAGCCCCCTGCCATGCAGAGATGGTGCTAACCCGGCGGGCAAAGGTCTTGACGTGGCGACAGGTGGGCAGCGCCTGCGAGCCGCCCAGGAGGGCCGCGACGACCGGAGGCGTCGGCACCGTGGTGCAGTCACTCTGTTGCGCGGGCGGGTGCTGAGACGAGGCCTGCTGCTCGCCCCCCGCCAGGCCGGTGGCGGCGTTGACGGCGGGCGACGGGGAACGACGAGGACGCCCACCGACGGGGGCCGTCTGGGCGACGCGAGAAGCGATGGCGGCCCGGCGCTCAGCACGGGCCCGACGAGCGTCAGACATGGATTCGACGGTCGGAGGAGAGCGGAGCGGTGGAAGACGAACTCCGGCGCACCCCTACCTGGCGCGCCAAATGTCGGATTTTGGGTTCCGGCAGACCCTTTAGGTTCGAACACTGGGGTGCGCGCGGAAATCTCGCCTTCAACCTCTCCGTCTCGATGGGATCTAAACTACTAAAGGAATCACACAAGAGACACAAGATTTATACTGGTTCGGGCCACCGTTGTGGTGTAATACCCTACTCCAGTGTGTGGTGGATGGATTGCCTCCTGGGGCTGGTGTGGATGAACAATACAAGGAAGAACAGCCTCGCGAGGGTCTGTTCTTGGCTGTGGTGATGAACTGCTAGGAGGAGTTCGGTCACCTCTCTCTCTCTCTTTCTCTACTCTGTGTCCCTATTTATAGAGGCCCTGGTCCTCTTCCCAAATATCAAGCGGGAAGGGAGCCAACAATGGCGGGCTAATTTGAAGGGGGGCAGCAAGTACATCTATCTTGACTAAAGGTGGTCTTCGCCTGCGAAAGACTCTACGGTGACGCCGCGCTGGGCTCCATGGTGACCTCCGTCTCGTAGTCCGCTTGGTCCTGGCCTTGTTGCACCGAAATGGCAACCTTTGCCTGATGCCTCGGTACTCCACAGCTGCGCTTGCCCCCTTTGCACCAAAGAGGAAAGAAGGACGCTGCGCGCGCTGGCGCCTACCTGGCGCCCTCGATCGTCATGGCTTGCGTCACTGGCACCTAGCGAGGCACCCCGCCTCGATACCTCCGTCTCCTCGCAAGCTAGCCTGAGGAGGCTGCGCCTGAGGATGCGCCGGGTCGTCCGCCTCGCGAGGCTTGGCCCCTCGCGAGGGTCTTGAGCCTTGTGCTTGATGAAGATGGGCCATGTTGGGCCCCCACTCGAGCCACGCCGCGGGCCGCAGGCAGGCAAGTCTGGGGACCCCCCTTCCCAGAACGCCGACAAGAACACATCTACACTTCCAACTCATATGTTCTGAGAGAGAACCACCTACTCATGTGGTGAGGCCAAGATATTCCATTCCTACCATATGAATCTTGATCTCTAGCCTTCCCCAAGTTTCTTTCCACTCAAATCTTCTTTCCACCAAATCCAAATCTTGTGAGAGAGAGTTGAGTGTTGGGGAGACTATCATTTGAAGCACAAGAGCAAGGAGTTCATCATCAACACACCATTTGTTACTTCTTGGGGAGTGGTGTCTCCTAGATTGGCTAGGTGTCACTTGGGAGCCTCCGACAAGATTGTGGAGTTGAACCAAGGAGTTTGTAAGGGCAAGGAGATCGCCTACTTCGTGAAGATCTACCGCTAGTGAGGCAAGTCCTTCATGGGCGATGGCCATGGTGGGATAGACAAGGTTGCTTCTTCATGGACCCTTCATGGGTGGAGCCCTCCGTGGACTCGCGCAACCGTTACCCTTCGTGGGTTGAAGTCTCCATCAACGTGGATGGAGGATAGCACCACCTATCCGAACCACGGGAAAAACATCCGTGTCTCCAATTGCGTTTGAATTCTCCAAACCCTTCCCTTTACATTCTTGCAAGTTGCATGCTTTATTTTCCGCTGCCAATATACTCTTTGCATGTTTGCTTGAATTGTGTGATGATTGCTTGACTTCTCCTAGAATAGCTAAAATCTGTCAAGAACTAAAATTGGGAAACGGTTAAGTTTTTATTTGGTCAAGTAGTCTAATCACCCCCCCCCCTCTAGACATACTTTCAATCCTACAAATCTCCCATCATGTGTCTTGTCCTCATACACATCAGTAGAATGGTGCAGCTGAGCGCAAGCACCATCACATAGTTGAAACTGGCTTAACACTGCTTGCACATGCCTCTGTCCCATTCCGGTTCTGGAGTGATGCTTTTGGTACTGCTTGTTTTTTGATAAACAGGCTTCGCACACGACTTCTTCACATGAAATCTCCCCTAGAGGTATTACTTCATGAAACTCCAGATTACTCTCTTCTCAAAGTGTTTGGTTGTGCGTGCTGGCCACATCTTCGACCATACAATAAGCATAAACTCGAATTTTGATCTAAGAAGTGTGTGTTTCTCGGGTACAGTCCTCTTCACAAAGGTTACAAGTGTCTTCACATTCCGACAAATCGTGTTTACATTTCCCGTGATGTTGTGTTCGATGAGACTGTTTTCCCTTTTTCCACGCTCTCATCATCCACTGATATTACCGCTACCGAGCTACACTCCTTTCCAGTTTTGCTTGATCAATTTGTAGATGCTGCATATTCTCCTCTGTTGTTGCCTAACCATGGTGCAGGAACTGGATGGGGCGCTCGCGTTGAGCTTATTCACGATGACGTGGTTGCCGCTGCACCGACTGCGGTCGTTACGCCGGTTGGGTCGCTCGACGGGGCGCTCGACGTCGACCGCACATGCATGCCCCATGCACATGGATCGGGTGGGGCGGCAGCCTCGCCTAGCATTGCTGTCCGTACGTGCATGCCCCATGCACATGGATCGGCTGGGGCTGCAGCCTCGCCTAGTCCGGCTGCACACACGTCCATGCCACATGCACATGGATCGGCGCCTAGTCCGGCTGTATGCACGTGCATGCTCCATGCAAATGGATCGGCGCCTAGCCTGGCTGTACGTACGTGCATGCTCCACGCAAATGGATCGGCGCCTAGTCCGGCTGCATGCATGTGCATGTCCCCGGTCTCTGCCCCGCGTGATCCGTCCTCGCCTGGCCCGTCTTTGCCGGCCACTCCGGCCCCAGCAGAGCCAGTGGACTCGCCCACTGGTGTGTCTTCCGCGCCGCTCCCAGACGTTGCTCCTTCTGCCGTGGTGGCTTCTCCGACACCTCCGCCACCTATCATATTGTGTCCTCATACGCGCAGCAAGAGTGGCATCTTCAAGCCTCTCCAGTGCACGGATGGTACCGTCGCATGGCTTGCGGCCTGTGTTGGTCGTGCTGAGGCTAATCCTATGGTGGAACCGTGACATTTTCAGGCAGCGCTTGGCATTCCACACTGGCGCGCTGCTATGGAACAGGAGATCCATGCTCTTCAAAAGAATAATACCTGGCGCCTCGTTCCACCTCCCTCTGGTGTCAATGTTATTGACTCTAAATGGGTGTTCAAGGTGAAGAAACATGTTGATGGATCCATTGAGAGGTACAAGGCAAGATTAGTTGCCAAGGGGTTTAAACAAAGGTATGGCCTTGATTACGAAGATACGTTTAGTCATGTTATTAAACCCATGACTATTTGTGTTCTTCTTTCGCTCGCTGTTACTCAAGGGTGGTCGCTTCGACAGCTCGATGTCTAGAATGCCTTTCTTCATGGAGTTCTGAAAGAAGGGGTATATATGCGTCAGCCACCAGGTTTTGTTGACCCTGCTTAGCCACATCATCTGTGTCGCCTCGACAAGGCTCTCTATGGTTTGAAGCAAGCTCCTCGTGCATGGCATGCACGTCTTGGCGCTGCACTTCGTGCACATGGGTTTGTACCGTCTACAGCAGACACGTCGCTGTTCATTCTTCAGCGACCTGAGGTGACTATGTACATTCTGGTCTATGTTGATGACATCATACTTGTCAGTTCATCGGTCACTGCTGCAGATCGACTCGTGCTTTCTCTAAGGGCTGTTTTTGCTGTCAAGGATCTTGGGAGACTGCATTATTTTTTTGGTCTGGAGGTTATTCATTCTGACAGTGGCTTGACTCTCACTCAGCAGAAGTACTCTCAGGATCTATTACAACGCGCGGGTATGATGTAGTGTAAAACTGCTATGACCCCTATGTCCTCCATAGACAAATTGTCAGCTTTTGATGGAGACTTGCTCTCCTATGAGGATGCCACTGAGTACCGCAGCATCGTTGGTGGACTGCAATACTTGCTCATTACTCGACCAGATATATCATTTGCAGTTAACTGTGTGTGTCAGTACCTTCATGCACCGCGTGATCCTCATTGGACGGCTGTTAAGCGCATTTTGCGCTATGTTTGACACACTGGTTCATATGGTCTACATCTGCAACCTGCACCTTCTGGTATGATCTCAGCCTTCTCTAATGCTGATTGGGCTGGTAGTCCTGATGATAGGCGATCCACGGGGGGGGCATGCTGTGTTATTTGGTCCTAACTTGATCGCCTGGCAAGCTCGCAAGCTGTCGGATCCCGGGTTCCGGCAGACCCTTAAGGTTCGAACACTGGGGTGCACGCGGAGATCACGCCTTCTACCCCCCCCCCCCCCCCCCGTCTCACAAAGATCTAAACTACTAAAAGAACTGCACAAGAGACACAAGGTTTATACTGGTTCCGGCCACCATTGTGGTGTAATACCCTACTCCAGTGTGCGGTTGGTGGATTGCCTCCTGGGGCTGGTGATGATGAACAATACAAGGAAGAACAGCCTCACGAGGGTCTGTTCTTGGCTGGGGCGATGAACTGCTAGGAGGAGTTCAGTCACCCTTCTCTCTCTCACTCATTCTCTCTACTTGCTAGCCGGACTAACTGAACCCCTGGCTATGCGAGTGGCTGGTCCAATTTATAGGCGAAGGCCCTGGGCCTCTTCCCAAATATTGAGCGGGAAGGGTGCCAACAATGGCAGGCTAATTTGAAGGGGAACAGCAAGTACTCTTATCCTGACTAAAGTTGGTCTTTGCCTGCGAAAGGCTCTGCAGTAACGCCGTGCTGGGCTCCATGGTGACCTCCGTCTTGTAGTCCGCCTGGTCTTGGTCTCGTTGCACCGAAATGGCAACCTTTGCCTGATGCCTCGGTACTCCGCGGCTGCGCTTGCCCCCTTTGCACCAAAGAGGAAAGAAGGATGCTGCGCGCGCTGGCGCCCGCCTGGCGCCCTGAGTTGTCATGGCTTGCGTCATGGGCACCTCGCGAGGTACCCCGCCTTGATTTCTCCGCCTCCTCGCGAGCCAGCCTGAGGAGGCTGCGCCTGAGGATGCGCCGTGTCGTCCGCCCCGCGAGGCTTGGCCCCTCACGAGGGTCTTGAGTCTCATGTTGATGAATATGGGCCATGCTGGGCCTCCTTTGAGCCACGCCGCAGGCCGCAGGCAGGCAAGTCTGGGGACCCCCGTTCCCAGAACGCCGACACAAGCAAGCTACAGTGTCCCGGAGTAGTACTGAAGCTGAGTACAAAGCAGTTGCTAATGCCATAGCTGAGATCATATGGGTGCAGTCATTACTTCGAGAGTTGAAGGTCTCTCAAGCTCAGCCGCCTGTCCTTTGGTGTGATAACATCGGTGCTACATATCTTTCATCCAATCCGGTATTTCATGCCCGAACAAAACATATCGAAGTTGACTATCATTTTGTGAGGGAAGGTGTTGCACGGAAGCTACTTCAGATCAAGGTCGTTTCTTCTAAGGATCAGCTTGCTGACATTTTCACTAAACCCTTGGCCTTACCTTCGTTTGAAGGATGTCGACGCAATCTTAACCTCCTGAGTGTTTCAGGACATAGTTAAGATTGAGGGAGGGTGTTAGACTAGGTATATTGTAGATATACATGTTGTAACACAATACATGTACCTGTACGTTCTCTCCTATATATACAAGACAGCCGTACCCGCTTAGGGTATCGAGTATTGTTCCAAACCCTAGTTACCCTAGTTTGTCTAACACGGCCGCGTCGGCTTGCGCCTTGGCCGCTGCGTCGGCTTGGGTCTTGGCCGCGGCATCAGCCTCTGCTTGCACCGCCTTGGCCGCCTCTGCCTTCTTCCGCTCCGCCTCCTCCTACTCCTAGTGCACCTCCCGCGCGTTCCTCTTCGTCGCCTCCTAGAGATCGGCGAGCGGATCCATGCAGCGGGGTTCCACGGAGCCGCCTGCCGTCCCAATCACCGAGTCTGACTAGGCCCGCACGAGAGAGAGGGGGGGCCTGCTCGACAAGATAAGAGAAAGAGAAATAAGAAGTTTTGCGAGGAGAAGAAAAGCAAACGCAAGGCAGAAATCTAGTTCCACGACAGACTTAACACATGCAAACCCTGCCTTTCAGCATCTCTGGAAATCTTGCACAATGAAGATCAAAGTGTTTGGTTGGTTACTGTTCCACGACAGACTTAACACACGCAACATGCTTCGCAGGAGGCACAACAACATTGGAAATGACTTCACTTGTCTCCTTTGTGGCCGGAACGTTGAAGAAACAGTGGGCCACATGGTGTTTACATGCCAGTTCAGCAAGAGATGTTGGGCCAAACTGCACGTTGAGTGGCCTGACTTTGATAATAGGCTCACTGCTCTACAGCTTGCACGAACGGATTGGCCCAACCCCTTCTTCACTGAGATTTTCCTAACTGTTGCCTGGAGTCTATGGAAAGAAAGAAATAACAAGTACTTTAGAGGAGTCAATCCCACCATTGGGTCCTGGCACACGCACTTCAAGGAGGATCTTGGACTATTGCAACATAGGGTCAAAGCTGCTCGCAGAACGGCCCTGCTCTCCTACTGTGCCACACTTGACTAGGGCCATGCTTGCCTAGGCCACGCTTGCTCTGATCTCATTCCTTGTAAACACAGTCTAGCAAAAATAGTAGCACAGAGTTGAGAGGTGTTAGATTTCTACACCCCCACTGGTGGTGATGCCAGTGGATGGTTGTCCCAATCTGTGTAACTGTGTATGTCTATGTAAACACCCCATTTATATAGATCTATGGAAAATACAGTAGGAGTTCTCTCCTACTGTCAATTCCCTAAAAAACACAAGGCAGAAACACAAAAAGGATCAAGACACTTACCCGGACACCAGTGGGAGCCGTCTTGGGGCCTTCTGGAATTGGGCCGCCTTCGTGGCGGCCTCCTGCCGCTTGGGCTTCTTGGGCCGGCTGCCATATAGCCCGATGTTGGCTCGGGGCTTCGGCGCGCCGCCTGTTGCTGTCGGCGTGGCTGAAGAGCTCGCGCCTGCCTTGTCAACATCGTGAGTACGACACGGCTCGTTGTCCTCCTCATCATCATCCGGCCAATCCCCAAGGTCACCTCTTGAGGAGTTGCCTGCTCCATCACCACCACCGCCTGTGGCGTCGTCCTCTTCCATGGCGGCTGCCCCCAAGTCGGGGTCGTCCACGTCGCTCACCGACCGGTCCGGCAGGTACTGATAACCTGGGGCCAGAGCGTCGGTCGAGGACTGGGTCGAGAAGATCTGCACCATGGCCGACTGGTCAAGCGGCAAGAACGGAGGAAAGAGAATTAAAAGACTTACCGCAGGCGGCGAGTGTGCGCGGCTGTACGGCGGCTTGCCGAATCGCCACTCCTTCACTGAGAGCTTGCAATTGGAGAAGTAATTCACCAGCCAGACCACCTCCACATCCGGCAACTCCTTGGTGCATAGTCGGCCTGGGTCCCGGTGCCCGCTCATGCGGCTGATGATGTGGGGCTAGGCTTGGAGGGGAAGCACTCGGCGTGCCATGAAGGCAGTCAGCAGATCCGAGGCCTTGAGGCCCTCCGACTCCGTCATCACCTGAAGTCGAGCGACAGCGGCAGAGGAGGCGGCCGACAGGTTCTTCGGCCAAAATTGCCAGTTGGTGCGGGGCTCGACCGGCGGGCCGGTTGCATAAGCCGGCAGGTTGATGTAGTCGATTGTTGGCTGGATGTTCTTGCCATAGAAGTAAGTTTTCTGCCACAGCTTGGCTGACTGCGGCAAGGCGAGGGCCGGGAAGCTGACCCCGGAACCCGAACGCCGCACTGTGACGCAGGCTCCACACTGGGCCTCCTCTTTCTTGGCGGCGGTACCAAGCATGAGGTAAAAGAACTCCCCCAGATCTCGAGGGTGGGGAGTGTGCCGAGGTAGCCTTCGTAGAGGGTGACCAAGGCGGCCAGCAGCACCACCGTATTCTGCGTGAGGTGGTGCAGCTGGACTTTGTAAAAAGTGAGGAAGGAGCGGAACAAGCTGCTCGCCGGGAGCCCAAAGCCGCGAAGAAAGTGCGACCGGAAGACGACGTGTTCGCCATCCTCCGGCGCCAGCAAGATCTCCGCCTCGGGAGGAACACGCACCTTTATGTGCATCTCGCGAGGCAACCGCTGCGTTTGGTGAAGGAAAGTGAGGTGGTCTTCATGGACGTTGGAGCCATCCCAATCGCCGGCCTGTTCGCGCGCCATGGATATGGATGCACGACGGAAGCGCGGCGCAGCGACGAGAGGGTGAATCCGTGGCGGAATGAGTAACCCGCGGTGCGAGGAGGCCTGGCGATGGCAAGCTGCTGCAGCGCCTCGACAAGAGGAAGGGGTGCGGCGGCAGCAAGGAGAAGAGAAAGGAGAAAGGCAAAGACGAAGGGAGAGGAGGGCGCGTGTGCGTCCGCCGCCCCCTCCTCCCCCTGGCGGTGGAGCCGAGGGGGCGAGACATGGGAGGTCGTGGGATTAACTGCGCCCACTCCCCCCATGACCCCACACCTTTCGCGCCTTAATGACGTGCGGTTAATGTGCCACAGAAGCCCAACCGCCCGCCTCGGCCGCAGTGGATCCACGCGCGTGCTGAGGCCCTATAGTGGTGGGCCCTGGCATGCGGCGACGTCCCGTCACACGCATGGACTGGCTGGCTGGCCTGGCCTGATGGCGCCGTGTGCGGGGGAGCAACGGGCGGCAAGCCTGTCATCCGGCTAGCGTGCCACCCGCCCCCACCACGACGTTTCAAGTTCACCAGGTGGCCCGCCTAGCCACGGCCGGCTCCTAGTTGTCGGTGCCTCCAGATGACGGACAAAGAAAAGCTACCAGGCAACTCAGAGTAGGAAGCTGCTGAGGCTCCTCGCCGCCGCGCCCCACCAGCTTTGGGGACTATTGTCGGAGTAAATGACCACGGGTAGCCTCATCAGCCCCCCATGGTATTTTAAGACATCAGGGCCAACTGCACCCTTCACACCTCCTGGACGAACGACCAGCTTCTTGGGCCGGCTGGTCTAGGAGGCCGGCTGCTAGAAGGCGGCAGAATACTAGAAGGCGACTCTAAGGTGGCCGGCTTCTAGCAGGCGGCCCCTCGAACCCTCAAAGTTTGCACCCACATAACTGTGATGGGACTGAAGGAAATATGCCCTATAGGCAATAATAAAGTTATTATTTATATTTCCTTATATCATGATAAATTTTTATTATTCATGCTAGAATTGTATTAACCGGAAACTTAGTACATGTGTGAATACATAGACAAACAGAGAGTCACTAGTATGCCTCTACTTGACTAGCTCATTAATCAAAGATGGTTAAGTTTCCTAACCATAGACATGAGTTTTCATTTGATAAACGGGATCACATCATTAGAAAATGATGTGATTGACATGACCCATCCGTTAGCTTAGCACTTTGATCGTTTAATTTATTGTTATTGCTTTCTCCATAACTTATACATGTTCCTATGACTATGAGATTATGCAACTCCCGAATACCGGAGGAACACTTAGTGTGCTATCAAACATCACAATGTAACTGGGTGATTATAAAGATGCTCTATAGGTGTCTCCGATGGTGTTTGTTGAGTTGGCATAGATCGAGATTAGGATTTGTCACTCCGATTGTCGGAGAGGTATCTCT
Source organism: Triticum monococcum (assembly GCA_034509565.1). Lineage (NCBI taxonomy): Eukaryota > Viridiplantae > Streptophyta > Magnoliopsida > Poales > Poaceae > Triticum > Triticum monococcum. The sequence goes on along the minus strand of CM067843.1, from coordinate 741,384,117 downwards.
AGGCCCTCTTGGTAATGCACGTCACTATAAGCCTTGCAAGCAATGTAACTAATGAGTTAGCTGCGGGATGTTGCACTACGGAATGAGTAAAGAGACTTGTCGGTAACGTGATTGAACTAGGTATTGAGATACCGACGATCGAATCTCGGGCAAGTAACATACTGATGACAAAGGGAACAACGTATGTTGTTATGCGGTTTGACCGATAAAGATCTTCATAGAATATGTAGGAACCAATATGAGCATCCAGGTTCCGTTGATGGTTATTGACCGAAAGTGGGTCTCGGTCATGTCTACATAGTTCTCGAACCTGTAGGGTCCGCACGCTTAACCTTCGGTGACGATCGGTATTATGAGTTTATGTGTTTTGATGTACCGAAGGTAGTTCAGAGTCCCGGATATGATCACGGACATGACGAGGAGTCTCGAAATGGTCGAGACATAAAGATCGATATATTGGAAGGCTATGTTTGGACATCGAAATGGTTCCGGGTGAGTTCGGGCATTTATCGGAGTACCGGGGGGTTACTGGAACCCCCCGGGGAGTGTATGGGCCTTATTGGGCCTTAGTGGGAGAGAGGAGGAGGCGGCCAAGGTGGAGGGTGCCCCCCCCCCCCTTTCCTTTCCTCTCTCTCCCCCTTCCTTCCTCTCCTACTCCAACTAGCGAAGTGGGATTCCTATTCCCACCGGGAGTAGGACTCCCCCCTTGGGCGCGCCATGAGAGGGCCAGCCCTACCCCTCCTCCACTCCCTTATATACAGGGGAGGGGGCACCCCATAGACACACAAGTTGATTGTTTAGCCGTGTGCGATGCCCCCCTCCACAGATTTCCACCTCGGTCATATCGTTGTAGAGCTTAGGCGAAGCCCTGCGTCGGTAACTTCATCATCACCGTCATCGCACCGTCGTGCTGACGAAACTCTCCCTCGGCCTCAGCTGGATCTAGAGTTCATGGGACGTCGCCGAGCTGAACGTGTGCAGATCGCGGAGGTACCGTACCTTCGGTGCTAGGATCGGTCAGATCGTGAAGACGTACGACTACATCAACCGTGTTGTTATAACGCTTCCGCTTATGGTCTACGAGGGTACGTGGAAAAACTCTCCCCTCTCATTGCTATGCATCACCTAGATGGATCTTGCGTGTGCGTAGGAATTTTTTTGAAATTACTGCGTTCCCCAACAGGGACGAGGCATGGCTATGGTGCAACCTGCCACCCCCGAATCTGGGGATGAGCGCGGCTACAGTACGGGCATACCCAGCGGACGCCCCTCACCCGGCGTGGTACTTTAGCCACATGGCCCATGACATTACCTACTACATAGGGAGCTACGCTCCCATGACGGCCTATCAATATGGCCCGCGGGCAGCGAGCCCTACCTGTCGGCGAGCCCCAGAAGGTGGCAACGGGAGCGGGCTGCCTCCTAGCAAGCGGCCCCCCTCCCCCATCAAAGTCTGTGCGCCATTAACCAGAGGAGACAGGGAGTGGCTACAGTGAATGACCACCAGAAGGCTGTACTGTAGCCATGCTTCCCCCGACAAAGCATCCATCATCAGTAGCAAGGCTACAGTGCAAAGTGATCCACCAGACCCGCAAGCGGTGGGCATGGCCTGTCGGCCGAGTACACAAAAGTCGGTGGGACCCACCAAGCTGCGGGACCAGCAGCCGGCGGAGAAGTCGGCTTCTAGAGACACTGATGGCCGGTTCCTACACCCGGCCGGATTACCATTGTACCCCTGGGGGTAGGCCTATATAAAGCCCCCAGGCTTCCCCATGCAAAGGGTTTAGAACCTTAGAAGACACACACCCACATGGAGAGAGTGAAGTAGGGCTAGCCATGTTCTTCTTCCTCCTCTAGCCAAACAGCTCAAGGAGCAAGCTTGTAGCTACCTTGTTGAGATAGTGATCATGAGGAGACCCTACAGAGTAGGACTAGGGTTGTTATCTCCTAGGAGAGCCCCGAACCTGGGTAAGATTCGCAGGCGTACGCGGTCTCGCTCACTCCCACTTCTACAGCCCGGCGACATACTATTGTCCCTCTCCATGATTAGCCTTCCCTTGGCATATGTCGCTGCACAACCTGTTGGGGATATTACTGTCGGCGTTCTGGGAACGGGGGTCCCCATACTTGCCTGCCTGCGGCCTGCGGCGTGGCTCAAGTGGGGGCCCAGCGCGGCCCATCTTCATCAACACGAGGCTCAAGACCCTCGCGAGGGGCCAAGCCTCGCGAGGCGGACGACACGGCGCATCCTCAGGCACAACCTCATCAGGCTGGCTCGCGAGGAGGCGAAGAGTTCAAGGCAGGGTACCACGCGAGGTGCCCATGACGCAAGCCATGACAATACGGGGCACCAGGCGGGTGCCAGCGCGCGCAGCGTCCCTCTTTCCTCTTTGGTGCAAAGGGGGCAAGCGTACCAGCGGAGTACGGAGGCATCAAGCAAAGGTTGCCACTTCGGTGCAACGAGACCAAGACCAGGAGGACTACAAGACGGAGGTCACCATGGAGCCCAGCGCGGCGTCATCACCAGAGCCTTTGGCAGGCGAAGACTGCTTTTGTCAGGATAGATGTAATCGTTGTCCCCATTCAAATTAGCCCGATCCCTTCCCGCTCAATATTTGGGGAGAGGACCAGGGCCTCTATAAATAGGACTAGCCACCCACATAGCAAGGGGTTGGGTTCGGTTCGGGTCGGTTCGGTTCGGGTCGGTTCGGTTGGGTCCGATTCGGTTCGGTTGGGTTCGATTCCTGGTTGTTCGGCCCGGGATCTGAGAGAAAAAGAGAGAGAGAGGTGACTGAACTCTTCATAGCAGTTCACCACCACAGCCAAGAACAGACGCTCGCGAGGCTGTTCTTCCTTGTATTGCTCATCCACACCAGCCCCAGGACGCAATCCATCAACCACACATTGGAGTAGGGTATTACACCACATTGGTGGCCCGAACCAGTATAAATCTTGTGTCTTTCGTGCAGTTTTTTTAGTAGTTTAGATCCCAGCGAGACGGAGAGGTTGAAGGTGAGATTTCCGCGCGCACCCCAGTGTTCGAACCTTAAGGGTCTGCCGGAACCCGAAATCCGACATTTGGCGTGCCAGGTAGGGGTGCGCCAAAATTCGTCTTCCACCGCTCCGCTCTCCTCCGACCGTCGCATCCATGTCTGACGCTCGTCGAGCCCGCACCGAGCGCCGGGCCACCATCGCTTCTCGCGTCACCCAGACGGCCCCCATCGGTGGGCGTCCTCGTCGTTCCCCGTCGCCCGCCATCAACACCGCCACCGGCCCGGCGGGGGGCGAGCAGCAGGCATCGTCTCAGCACCCGTCCGTGCGGCAAGATGGCCGCACCGCCACCCCGTCACTCGCACTAGCTGGTTCTTCGTCCCGCGCGCTCCACGCACCCTTGGAGGCTCGAGCTGCGCTCCTCGCGACAAACGAGCTCCTACGCTACCATCCCGTCGACGATGTCTACGAAGAATGGCTCGACCGCGTCGCCGAGCTTGTCCGTGCCGCAGGGGGCTCTTCCGCGCCGTCCGTCCCTCTGCGCCGCACTCCGCCCCGCGCGGGCAACGAAGCTCCGGAGGCGCACCAGCCGCCTCCTCTCCAAGAAGATGCCGTGGCTCCAAGGCGACTGGCCCCTGGGCGCAACCCGCACCGCCAGGCGCCATTGCAACAAGAGCGAAGCTGCCAAGAAATCCCTTGCCCGCAGGGGCTGCCAGGGCGCTCCCTGCTCTGGCACGCCGCGACCCTGCTCCAGCTCCGGCGCGTCAAGACCCCGCCCTGCTCCTAGCTACAGCGCGTGGGGACCCTCAAGACCAAGCTCTCCACCAACCGAGGCCTTTCGTGGCCACCGCGGGCTGCCACGCCTACACCACTGAGCTGCGCAGCGTCGCGTGGCCCGGCAAGTTCAAGCCCGACCTGCCCCCTCGCTACGACGGCACGACCGATCCCGCAGAGTTCCTCCAGCTCTATGAGCTGGGCATCGAGGCTGTCGGCGGGGATGAAAAGGTCATGGCGAACTGGTTCCCCATGGCGCTCAAGGAAGGAGCTTGAACCTGGCTCCTGAATCTGGCTCCAGGCACGATCTCCTCCTGGGACCAGATGCGCGCCCGCTTCATCGCCAACTTCCAAGGTACTCGCGACCGGCCGCCTGCCGTGAGCGACATGCGCCGCGTCAAGCAACAACCCGGAGAGACCCTGCAAAAGTACATCCAGCGCTTCAACAGTGCGCGCCTCAAGATCCCCAGGGTGTCAGAGGAGGCCATCATCTCCATCTTCTCTGACAGCGTGCGTGACGTCAAGATGAAGGAGGAACTGGCGATGCACGAAGACCTCTGCACCTCCCTGGAGCTGTTCAACTTGGCGAACAAGTGCGCCAGGGCTGAGGAGGGATGTCTCTCCCTCCTCAAGCTGCCTGCCGCGAACCCAGAAGAGAAGAAGCCCAAGGCCAAGGACGTGAAGCGCAAGGGGGCTGTCGTGCTCGCAGCCGAACCAGACACCAAGCGAGGCAAGGATCTGCCCGAACCCTCCAGAGGCAGCCGGTACTGTGTGTACCATGACCTCCACACCCACAACACCAACGAATGTCAAGAGCTCCGCGCCGTACGAGAAAGAAGGATCGGCCGTCGCCCTGACCGTGCTGACCGGGGCTATGGCCGAGGAGGAGGAAGAAACCCAGGGCGCTGGGAAGACCGCGGCCCGTGCCAGGGGTGGCGCGACCAGCCTCGCGAGGAGCGTTGGCGGGACCTGCCTCGCGAGGGGGACTGGAGAGACCAGCCTCGTGAGGACCGCCCTCATGGCAACGCATGCCTACCTCCGCTGCCGCCTCCACCAAGAAGGAACGAAGACCGCCATCAAGACGAGGGGGCTGGGGGCTTCCAGGAGCCGCGTGCAATCGCCTGCATCCTGGGCGGAGCTCAAGCCCCAGCCTCCCAGTGCATCTTCAAGCAGTTTGCGCGCGAGGTGAATGCAGCCCTCCCCAAGCTCGAAGCAACGCGCCCCCTCATGTGGTCGGCGTGCCCCATCACGTTCAGCTCGGCAGACCAGCTCAAGTGCGCGGCCACTGCAGGAGTCCTCCCGATGCTCTGCTCCCCGGTCATCAGCAACGTGCAGGTCACCAAGACCCTCCTCGATGGCGGGGCAGGGCTCAACGTCCTGTCCGTGGAAACTTTCAACAACCTCCAAGTGCCCTATGATCAGCTCCAGCCGACCAGGCCTTTCTCCGGGATCACCGACGGTTCCACAGTCCCGACCGGGCAGGTCCGCCTCCCTGTCACCTTCGGAGCCCGCAGCAACTACCGCACCGAGCTCATCGACTTCGACGTCGCCCACATCCGCCTGCCGTACAACGCCATCCTTGGGTACCCAGCGCTGGCCAAGTTCATGGCCGTGACCCACCACGGCTACAACGTCCTTAAGATGCCAGGAAGTGGCGGCGGCATCACGGTGCCCTGTGAAGAGAGAGATGCAGTGTGTTCCCTGGAGCAAGCCTTTCAGGCCGCGTCGCTAGAAGACCCAGATCGTGGAAGTAGGAGGCTTCCTGAGACCACCCCCCAAGAAGAAGAAGACGTCGTCAGGCTCAGCCCCTCAGGGCCCGTGCCCCCTCAGGAGGGCCCTCCATCCATCCCATAGGAAAGCGCACCCGGCGCCCTCCTCAGGCAGGGCTCGGGGGCTCTCACCTGGAGGGCCACCGACCTAGCCAGGGTCGTGAGGGAGGCACTTGGGCACCATGTGGAGGCGTGCTTCGCAGCATGTTTCCCTCAGGAGGGAGCCAGGCGAGGAAGATCAGACCAGCAAGAGTTCGTTGACGAGGCCATTCAAGAGCTACAGGAGACAAGGATCATGAAAGGAGGCTGCCGCTTGCCAGCCGTGGCCCCACATCCAGGCGAGGATGGTGGGCTGCGCGTCTGCGCCGATGTACCAGGGCTCAATCAGATCGCCACAACGGAGCGCCTCTGGCCCTCGCAAGTGGGGCGCTGCAGAGGTCCACCCCACAGCTATGTTCGCATGCCTTACGGCCTGCCGAGCATGGCTGCGGCGTACCAGCGCCTCATGAGGGGCATCGTGGAGGCTCAGGAAGATAGGCGTTCCGCGGCCTTGGCAGAGATGGAGGCAGCTCGCGAGGAGTCACCAGCGCCTCCAGAGCCTCCCGAGGCCCCATAGCCTCCCAAGGCCCCGGGGCCTGGGGGGCTCGTGAGGATCGGCTTCTGCAGCCCACCAAGTCTGCTGCACCAACGCCACTACGCCGACGACATCCTCAGGTGACGTATTTCAAGTTCCGCTCTCAGCTGGGAGCACCCTCCCAGGGTTGCATCACTCCCAGGCCGCGTGGGTCCGTCCCCGTGGCATGTATCTGCATTTACCTTTCCGTCGTTAGTTTGCCTTGTTGGGGGCGCCCCTCGGGCTACATCATCCCCAAGCCGTTCGGGCCAGACCCAGCGGCGTGTATCCCCCTAGCGTTTGTTTCCAACTATGCATTGCCTATCACGCTTAACTGCATGGTGCTCGTCCGCGACATCCTCTCTTCCCATGTCGGCCACTTGCACGTTAAAGGGGGGTGCCTGAGCATCGTGACTCAGGGCTCTTACTGGCTCTCCAGCCATCACCCTCTGGCCTTGTCCACGGCATCGCGACCTGGCATACCAGCGACGGTTGAGACAAGCTCGAGGGCCGGGACCCGAGGACGTAGAGTACCGGCATCTAACCAAATTTTGCAGGGACATATCTCAAGATATGGCCCAGTGCCGGGCGCAACCCGCCCAGAGATAGGGCCTCGTGAGTCCCGCGCTGGCTCACGGGTGCCCAGATACACCTCACCCAGCTCTACCGTGCCGGTCACGTGTCAGGGCGGGGCTGTATATGCCCCGGGGGCTCCTCCCGGAGGGGAGCCCCCTCCCACGTACCAGTGGAAGCACCATGCTCCGCGCTGGCTGACGACACTGCCGAGGAGCAGCTATGCCCGTACACATACGGAAGCGCTATGCTCCGCGCTGGTGATAAACAACTGAGGGTGGCCTCCGGGCCGCGTTAACCTCAGGGAGCCCAGAGCTCAGTGGCTGGCCTCATCGCAACGCTTCCCCTCGGGAGCGCCGCGCGAGGGGGCTGGGCACGGGGGCTACGGCTGGGTCACGCCCAGACATACGCCGCCCAGCCAGGCCCCTCGGGCCTGGTTCACCGCGCGTCTCTCCCCGAGCGGAGCCAAGGTATGAAGGCCGTTTGCGCGTCAAGGGGGACCCCTGGGCATCGCGACCCAGGGGCCTAACTGGTCCCGTAGCCCCTCACTCCTTAGTTCCGAAAGGCTATGCTGGGTGAAGTACGCGCGAGGCCGGGCTCTGCAGACGTAGAATGGTAGCCATGCTTACATTTCGCCTCATCACCCGTTGTTCGCGCGTCAAGGGGGACCCCTGAGCGTCGCGACTCAGGGGCCTAACTGGCTCTGTAGCCCCTCACTCCTTAGTTCCGAAAGGCTATGCTGGGTGAGGTACACGTGGAGTTGGGCTCTGCAGACGTAGAACGGAAGACACGCCTACATCACGCTTCCCTACTTGTTGTTCGCGCGCCAAGGGGGACTCTTGAGCATCGCGACTCAGGAGCCTAACTTGTCATGTGGCCGCTCACTCCTTTGGTCCCGTCCTGGTTTCCGGTCGGGGCTAATGCTGGGAGAGGCATGTGCGGGGCCGGGCCCTGCCGGCGTAGAACACAAGCAAGTAGGGAAGAAAAGCATAAAATCCAAGGAACTTAAAAGCAAATATTACAGTCCACACTGTCAATCTCAATGCCAAACGCAATTTTAAATGCCTCCCTGAGGCGTGATGCATGTGCAGGAACCTAAAGAAGAGCAGGGACGGGACGGAGTCACTCGTCGGCGCTGGTTTTGCCTTGTGGAACAGCAGGGTCGGCAGCGCCTTGCTTCGGCCTGGTGCTGAAGGCCCGGAACTTCTCCAGCAGCGCCTCCGCGCGCCCCTTCATGGCTTCGACAGCGGCAGCAGCACCCTCGCCGCTCACCGGTTCCAGCAGGGCATCGAGCTCAGTGTTGGGATCGCGGAGGTAGACGTGGGCGAAGACCCGTGTCAGCGTGGCAGAAGACAGGACGTGCGCCTCGGCCTCGGTCGCGGGGCCGATGCCAAGGACGACGTCCTCAAGAGCCTTGACCAGGAAGGGAAGCAGCTTGGCGGGGCCATCCTCATCACCAACAAGCGGGTTGTCCAAGCCGCTCTCGTAAAGCATCTTCAGCGAAGCGCGGGCGTCCTTCTCCATGTCCGCGAAGGCCACGCGATCTTCGGCGAGGACCTGAGCCTTGGCCTCCAGCTCGGTCTTCGTTGCCTCCAGCTCTGTCTTCCACACGCCTAGACGCTCGCGGTGCTTCTTGAGCTTGGCCTCCGCGTCCTCGAGCACCGCCTCATGCGCCTTCGCCCCCTCCTCCGCAAGTTGGCCCCGCAGGCCTTGCAGCTCGTCCTCCAGCGCCTTGCAGCGGTCGCGGGCCTTGACCGCTTCCCCCAGGGCCACGTCATGAGCAATCTTTGCCTCAAGGATGGCCCACTTCTCCTCGTCGTAGGCCGTCGAGGACTGAACCAGCGCTGCCCGGATCGAAGCATCAGAGCAAATCCACCCCGAAGCCAGTTCCAGACGCCCGGCCACCAGGCGAGGGTCGGCGCCGAGAAGGTCCTGACGCAGCCGGTCCAGTTCAGCAGCAGCATGCTCCAAGACGGAGGAAGAAGACGGAGGAGCCTCGGCGCGCCCCAGGACGACAGGAGAAGCCGAGGGAGCAGTGGCCAGCAAAACGGGAGGAGAAGGTGGCGGCGGCAAGGCCGCCGAATCCCGAGCCAGCGTTCGCTGCGTCTCCCCAGCCGTGGAAGTGGCGCCAGATGAGGACACTTCAGGAGTCACCTGGGCCATGGGGGCTGAGCTCGCCCCCGCCAGCATGGCCAGACCTCCTGAGGGCGACCGACCAGGAGAAGCCCGCGCACTGCGATCGCCCCCATTCACAGGCGGGGGCGCTGCCGCGGATGGAGCCTCAGGAGCCCACTTCGGTTTCTTCGCCGTGGGCGCCCGCCTACTCAAGAGAAGCAATCATCAAGTCTCGTCGGCAGAATGAGAAACAACAGAACAAGGATCAAGCGCTTACGGGTCATCGCCGCTGAGCTCGGGCAGCTTTCGGCCTAACTTCAAGCCAAACAGCCGGCTGGAAGGGTCGACCTTGGGAGCAGAAGGCACGGCAGCGGACTGCCCCGGGGTAGGGGCAGGCCCGCGGGGGGCCAGCCCGGTCCTGTCCTTCTTCGGGATCGGGGGCGAGCTCCCGCTACCCAGCACGTCATCGTCATCATCATCATCATCGCTCGGTGATAGGCGGAGAGTGCGGGGCGAGCGCCGAGGGAGGGGAGCCCTCGACTCTCCCTCAGTCGCCCCGGAGTCGGGCCCCTCTCCCCGCTCCTCTCCGTCCTCTTCCTCGCTGGAGTCACCGGAGGGCACGTCCACCAGTCCTTCAGAAGGAGCCACGGGCACGAGCCCGACCCCGTTGAAAACGGGCATGGACTTCACCACCTGCTCCCAGTCGCTGCGAAGAAACAACGGCTCGGGAGCGCCCTCCAACCTTGCCACTGTGCCCCCGACCAGAGATTGAAGAACCGCGTTCACGTCCTCTTCGTCCACAGGCACGGGGCTTAGATGAGGCCTCCACATCGGAGAAGAGTACTACCGGAGTGGAGCCAGCTGCAGCTCCAAGAACTCCCTCAACAGTGACGCACCAGTCAACTTCGCCGTAGCCATGTTGGTTGGCCTCAAGTCCGCATCCATCTTCTCCAACACCGGCTTCGCGCGGGGATCCATGAGCTCCGCCCGGCACCAGTCACTGGCGCTCACGGCCTGCTCCGTGGGCGGGATCAGCCAAGGGTGGACGCGCCCGGCGTTAACCAAGACCCACTTGCTCCGGAAGCCATCAGCCCTCTTCTTAGGACTCAAGATGGTAATGGTGCTGCCATGCGCGACGAAGCTCGCGCACGCGGAAGGAGAACTGCCAGTAGTCCGGAGGTAGAAGTAGTGGCGCAGCAAGGCCACCGAGGGCTGCACCCCTACGTGGGCCTCGCAGTAGTAAGCAAAGATTGCCAGGAGAAGGACAGAGTTGGGGTGGAGATGCAGAGCCAGCAAGTTGTAGTGGCGGAGGACAGAGAAGAAGAACTCGGAGAAGGGAGGCACCAAGCCCGCTGCGATGGCGCTCACAAAGAAAGGGTAATAGGTGCTCCCACGACCTTCAGGGGAGGCGGAGCCGACCTTGAACACCTCCGTCCCGATGACGCCCTGCGCCGCCGCCATCCGGCACAGCCGGGCAAAGGTGGCCTTGGACACAGTCGGCGGGTCCAGAGCGGGGGAATACCAAGCTTCGGCCGGAGGCTTGCGAGGCGCCATGGCTTCCTAGGTCGCGCAACCGGAGTAGATCTGGAAGTTTGGAGGAAGGAAGGGGAGGCGCAAGAAAGGGGATCTGAGCAGCAACCGGAGAAAGCAAGGGCGAAGTCTGGGAAGATGCCTCTCCCTTGTCAACCCGCGTGGTTGCTAAGGCGCACATGTCCAATCAACCGCCACGTGGCGTCCAAGGCCGCAGGCTGATGGGGCCCGCGGCGCTTCGCCCTTGCCCTTTCGCTTCTCGGCACGGCCAAGTCCATGCGCGCCTTGGGCCCGGGGGCTACTGTCGGCGTTCTGGGAACGGGGGTCCCCAGACTTGCCTGCCTGCAGCCTGTGGCGTGGCTCAAGTGGGGGCCCAGAGCAGCCCATCTTCATCAACACGAGGCTCAAGACCCTCGCGAGGGGCCAAGCCTCGCGAGGCGGACGACACGGCGCATCCTCAGGCACAGCCTCGTCAGGCTGGCTCGCAAGGAGGCGGAGAGTTCAAGGCAGGGTACCTCGCGAGGTGCCCATGACGCAAGCCATGACGATACGGGGCTCCAGGCGGGTGCCAGCGCGCGCAGCGTCCCTCTTTCCTCTTTGGTGCAAAGGGGGCAAGCGTATCAGCGGAGTACCGAGGCATCAGGCAAAGGTTGCCACTTCGGTGCAACGAGACCAAGACCAGGAGGACTACGAGACGGAGGTCACCATGGAGCCCAGCGCGGCGTCATCACCAGAGCCTTTGGCAGGCGAAGACTGCTTTTGTCAGGATAGATGTACTCGTTGTCCCCCTTCAAATTAGCCCGCCATTGTTGGATCCCTTCCCGCTCAATATTTGGGGAGACGACCAGGGCCTCTATAAATAGGACTAGCCACCCACATAGCAAGGGGTTGGGTTCGGTTCGGGTCGGTTCGGTTCGGGTCGGTTCGGTTGGGTCCGGTTCGGTTCGGTTGGGTTCGATTCCTGGTTGTTCGGCCCGGGATCTGAGAGAAAAAGAGAGAGAGAGGTGACTGAACTCTTCATAGTAGTTCACCACCACAGCCAAGAATAGGCCCTCGCGAGGCTGTTCTTCCTTGTATTGATAATCCACACCAGCCCCAGGAGGCAATCCATCCACCACACACTGGAGTAGGGTATTACACTACATTGGTGGCCCAAACCAGTATAAATCTTGTGTCTTTCGTGCAGTTCTTTTAGTAGTTTAGATCCCATCGAGACGGAGAGGTTGAAGGTGAGATTTCCGCGCGCACCCCAGTGTTCAAACCTTAAGGGTCTGCCGGAACCCGAAATCCGACAATTACTACCGGAGGTAAACCGGCCTTGGGTAGCCGGGTTGACTCTTTGAAGATTAGAAGCCCATGAAGATGTAAAGATGCTAGCGCTTACAGAGGGCCCAAAGGCGAGTTACAGTATGTAAATGTAAACCGGCCCAATCTTGTAACTTGTATAGTAAGATAGAAGACAGAGGCCAAACCGGATACGTTTATAAACCGGCTTCGGGACTCTATAGCCCGGCGGGCGTCAACCTATGTATATAAAGAGGCGACCCGGTCGCGGTTTTGGGACAGACAACAACAACTTGAAAGCCAGACAAAGCGGATTCACTCCCTGGCCTTCGAAACCCTAGCAATACCAATCAGAACTAGACGTAGGCTTTTACCTTCATCGAAGGGGCCGAACTAGTATAAACTCCCGTGTCCCTTTGTCCGGTTTAACCCCTTTAAGCTAACCCATCGCGATGGCTCCACAACTAAGTCCTTTCACGAGGACATCTGCCGTGACAAAGCCACAACAGTTGGCGCCCACCGTGGGGCTATCGCACGATGGTTTCGAGTTCTTGAAGGGCAGCTTTGTTGGACTTAAGGGATACGCTGTGGGCCAGATGACGAAGATTCGCCGCGGCAAGCTCTACATCGACAACGCAGGATGGGGTCCCAAGGCCGATTCAAATCGAATACGGGTACCGGGTCCCCTTTGGTGGGATTCACGTCTTCATCGGCAAGATCGGCGAACCGGCCCCCGAGCCGGACATCTACACCGACATCATCGAAACGGCTCGGCGTGCAAGTCCTTCGCTGGTTCAGCCCGAGGCAAGACATGTTTTTGTAGGTGTCGTCCATGGATCAGGGCACGAGGACGGACCGGTGTCCGAAGGAGAAACCGTAGTCTGCTCTGATGACGAGTCTTCTGGAGAAACCGAATCGCTTTACCAGTTGCAGGACGGCCAGATTGAGGGAGGATCCGAGGGCAACAGTATTCTGGTTGCCCTCGATCTGCCAAACCGGGCCTCCATCTTCATGGCCGGTACACAATCAGCGCCTCATTCATCTACCGCTGCAGCAATGCTCTCCGGTTCAACAACGGCCACACCAGCAGGGGCAGGAAGCTCGGCGCCACCTCCGGCCCAAGTCTTATCTGATTTGTTCGACGCTCTGGCAACATTGATGTCTGCAGAGGTAGACGCAGCAGCCAGGGATCAGCACGATGCGGAGATTGCAAAGGTGAAAGATCAGATAGCCCAGGCCAAGGCGGACCTAGCACCAGAGAACGCCAGGATGGCTACGGAGCGGGCCGAGTTGGAAGCACAGGCTTACCGGATTAGACTAGACCAGGATGCTTTAGAGGAAGTCATGAGAAGAAGGTACCGATCACGTCTCCCGTCGGGTTATGAGCCGCAGAATCTTTTCAACACGCCAGGCGCAGGAGCTGGTAACCAGGCGGGGGCGCCGGGAGCAGGAGCGTCGGTTCAGTCGCACACGACGGACCTGCCTCGCCAGAACAACATTGTACCATCAACGCCGCCCGGGCATTATTCTAACCCGTTGGACAACATTGTGGCTGCTACGTCACGCCTGGCGGCCCTCCCAACTGACGGCGAGTCACCAGTGGCAGTGGAAGCACGCCGGGCCAGGGATCTCCTTCAGACAGCACTAAATCAATAGCAAGCATATTCACATAGCCGTGAGAGGATTCACTCCACTCCCCGCCCAAGCCGGAGTTATAGCAGATACGTGGAAGATGAACCGGCCATGTCCAGTAGTGCACGCCGCCGAAATTCGCCACAAGGGATCAACCCGACTGGGGGAGGTGCCAATGCACAAGATGTTGTGGATCATGGCCGCGCACGTCGAGAGGCCGAGTTGACAGCTCGACACGAGGCACGACAGCATACTCCGGTTCACCCCACTGCCTCCGTGGAGCCAGCGGCGATGTTCAGTTCCTTAGGGGTACCGTGCTTATCTCCTGCTTTGCGTAATGTGCGACTACCCAAGGATTTCAAGGGACCTCGTAAGGTACCAAATTATACCGCCGATTTGCAGCCAGAGGCGTGGGTGGAGAGCTATGAGATGTCAATGGAGATGTTAGATGTGGACGAGGCGGTGTGTGCTAAATATTTCACCATGATGTTGGAAGGAATAGCTCGCACTTGGTTCAAGAGATTGCCGATCAACACTATTGGATCATGGGGCGAATTGAAGCACCGGTTTATCCAAAACTTCAAGGATACGTGTAAGCGGCCGATGTCAATTGTAGATCTGGCCGCTTGTGTCCAAGAGGAAGGGGAGTCCACGACCCATTGGGTTAAACGGGTCTCGGCGATTTTGCATTCGTCAGATCGTATCAACGCAGACACCACAGTGTTAACGTTAGAGGGTAATTGCGGTTTCAAACCGTTGAAACAGAAGTTCGCAAGGCTCAAACATCACTGCAACAACATGTCAACACTCATGGCTGCTTTGGTTAAATACGCCGATTCAGATAATACCAAGGATCCGGATTCAGAGGAGGACAAACCGGAGAAGGGTAAGAAGACCGGCAATGCCAAAGGCCAACAACACAATCCGGCAGGCCATGGAAACGCTGGTAAGTGCAAGGCCGATAGTGGTTTGGACTTTGTCGCAAATACCAACGCACAGGAGAATGGCCAACGCCGTAAAGGCAAGCAGCACCAGAGGGGTGGAGGTCCAGGCAACAATTTGGAGCGTTTGTTAAATCAGCCCTGTCCAAAGCATGGATCAAAGGAGAAACCGGCATCACATCTCTGGAAAGATTGTTATATCATGCGGGATTTCAAGAATTCCAATATGTTCCAATATGACAACGGCTTGCCCGGCGGTTCAGGAGGAGGTTTCCACGGGCCGGGTTACGGAGGCGGTGGTTCCGGTTCAGGGTTTCCAGGCAATCAAACCGGACACGTCAATCAAGGACACCAAGGCAACCAGGGAGGTTACAACCATCAGGGGAGTCAACAGCAGCAGCAGTCGGGTTATCAGAGCAATCCCAAACAGCTGAACAGCGGGCAATATCATGTCTTCACTACTAGTTTGTGCAAACGTGATCAGAAGCTTCACAAAAGAGTAGTCAACTCTGTTGAGCCAGCAGTACCTCAGTATTTACGCTGGTCGGAGAAACCTATTTTGTGGAGTAGAGAGGATCACCCGCCCCGGGTTGATAATCCAGGTCACTTGGCCTTGGTGGTAGCCCCTCAAGTTGGGGGATACAAGTTCACTAAAGTGCTCATGGATGGGGGAAGTAGTATCAATTTTTTTATGATACATTCCGCCGTATGGGGTTGACAGATAAGGATCTTAAACCGTCGAATACGGTATTTCATGGTGTGGTGCATGGTAAGTCTGCATATCCTGTTGGTAAGATAGCTTTGGAGGTAGCTTTTGGAGATGACTATGATTCAAGGTCAGAAACAGTGACATTTGAGGTGGTGCAGATCAAAAGTCCGTACCACGCTCTGTTTGGGCGGCCGGTTTATGCTAAGTTTATGGCAAGGCCATGTTATGTTTAGCTGCAGCTTAAAATGCTAGGCCATAAGGGGACTATCACAGTACATGGAAGTAGAAAGATTGCTTTGGAGTGTGAAGAAGGCGATGCGGCTTATGCTGAGTCGGTTTGTGCCACGGAGGAGTTAACATTCTATAAGGAGCAAGTTGATCCGACAGACATGACCTCCTTAAAAAAGCCAACCACGGAACATGATCCAGCATTGAAGTTCAAATCAGCTACAGACACTAAGATGGTTGACTTTGTCCCTGGCGATTCATCCAAACAGTTCAGCATCAGCGCTAACCTGGATCCCAAATAGGAAAGCGCGCTCATCGAGTTCATCCTTGAGAATCAGGACATCTTTGCATGGAAACCTTCTGACATGCCAGGTGTACCGAGAGAACTCGCTGAGCACACACTCAACATTGATCCGAAATTCAAACCGGTCCGACAGTTCCTCCGCCGCTTCAACGAGGAAAGGCGCAAGGCTATAGGTGAAGAGGTCGCCCGTTTGTTGGCTGCTGGGTTTATTGTTGAAGTTTTTCATCCAGAGTGGTTAGCCAATCCGGTGCTGGTTCTTAAGAAAAATGGCACTTGGCGCATGTGTGTGGACTACACAGATTTAAACTAGGCTTGCCCTGCAGACCCCATTGCTCTCCCTCGCATTGATCAGATAATTGATGCTACGGTGGGTTGTGACCGTTTGTGTTTTTTGGATGCTTACTCTGGTTATCATCAGATCAAAATGGCAGTTAAGGACCAGGAGAAGACAACCTTTATAACTCCCTTTGGAGCCTTCTGCTATGTTTCCATGCCCTTTGGACTCAAGAGTGCCCAGGCAACTTACCAGCGATGTGTTCAGAATTTCCTTCATAAGCAAATTGGGCGCAATGTCCATGCGTATGTAGATGATATTGTGATCAAATCCAGAAAGGAGGAGGCATTGATAGATGATCTACGGGAAACCTTTGACAATCTCCGGGTCTACAAGATGATGCTCAATCCGGAGAAGTGTGTTTTCAGTGTCCCGGCAGGCAAGCTCTTAGGCTTTCTGGTTTCAAACAGAGGCATTCAGGCTAATCCGGAAAAGATTGCAGCGATTACGTCCTTGGCTAAACCGGCGTGTATTAATGATGTGCAACGTCTGGCCGGCCGGATTACAGCCTTGAGCCGGTTTATCAGCCGCCTTGGAGAGAAGGCCATTCCCTTATATCAGATGCTCAAGAAAACGGATAACTTTGTCTGGAGTGAAGCAGCTGATAAGGCGTTTGAAGATCTGAAGAAACAGCTCGTGGAACCGCCCGTACTGGCAGCACCGATCGATAAAGAGCCCTTATTATTATATGTGGCTGCTAATGCCGGGGCTGTCAGCATAGCCATTGTGGTAGAGCGCAAAGAGCCTGGCAAAGAGTATCCGGTTCAACGGCCAGTTTATTATATCAGTGAGGTGCTCATTGAGTCAAAGCAGAGGTATCCGCATTGGCAGAAACTGGTGTATGGCGTGTTTATGGCAAGCTGGAAGCTCAAACACTATTTTCAGGGCCATCCTATCACAGTAGTCAGTTCAACTCCTCTGGGTGACATCATTCAAAACAGAGACGCAACTGGCCGGATTGCCAAGTGGGCCATTGAGCTTGGACCCCACGGGCTCAGATATATACCCCACACGGCGATCAAGTCCCAGGCACTCGTAGATTTCATCAATGATTGGATGGAGTTACAGGCACCTGAGGAGAAACCAGATAATACATATTGGACTATTCATTTTGATGGGTCCACACAGCTAGAGGGTTCGGGGCTGGAGTCATATTAACCTCCCCACGAGGTGATAAGTTTTGTTATGTCCTCCGTTTAATGTTCCCCTGTACTAACAATGCAGCTGAATATGAGGCTTTACTCCACGGTCTTCGGATGGCTAAAGAGATGAATTTGAGCCGGGTTAAGTGCTTCGGCGATTCAGATCTAGTAGCTCAGCAAGTGTCTGGCACTTGGGATTCTAAGGACCCACTCATGGCTGCATATCGGCGACAGGTGGACACAGTGGCTGGTCACTTTAAAGGTTATCAGGTGGACCATATAGACCGGCGGAAGAATGAAGCGGTGGACGCTTTAAGTCGTCTTGGTTCCCAACGTAAACCGGTTCCGCCCAATGTCTTTCTTGATGTGTTGCACAATCCGTCAGTCAAAATACCATCCGAAGAAGATTTGGCTGTTCCTGATCCGGAGGCTCAATTGGTGGAAGCTTTGCATGCCATACCGGATTGGACGATCCCATATCTGGATTACATGAACTGGGGCGAGTTACCAGTTGAGGAAACGTTGGCCCGACAGATAATCCGGCGTTCCAAGTCCATGACCATACTCAACGGGGAGTTACATCGTTACAGTGTTTCAGGAGTGATTCAACGATGTGTTTCTCCTCAAGAAGGTTGTGAGATTTTGCGAGAAATTCATGGAGGGGATTGCGGTCATCACGCCGGTTCAAAGTCGTTGGTTGCTAAAGCTTTTCGCCATGGTTTTTACTTGTTGATGGCGCATGCTGATGCGGAGGATTTGGTCAAAAGATGTGATGGATGTCAAAAGTTTTCCCGCCGTGCGCACGTTCCGGCTCAAGAGTTGCGGATGATTCCAATTACATAGCCGTTTGCCACTTTGGGGCTGGATATGGTTGGACCCTTTAGGCGCTCCAAGGACAAGAAGACCCATCTGTTAGTAGCAATTGATAAATTCACTAAATGGGTAGAGGCAGAGCCAGTTAGCAAGTGTGATGCAGCCACAGCGGTTCAATTCATCAAAAAGGTGATATTCCGGTTTGGCTTTCCACATAGCATTATAACATATAATGGCACTAACTTGTCAAAAGGAGAGATGGAAGAATTCTGTCAACATGAGCACATCCGGCTTGATCTAGCATTAGTGGCTCACCCCCAATCTAATGGTCAAGCGGAAAGGGCAAATCAAGAAATTCTGTGGGGTTCCCTTAAAGCGGACGCCGGGTTGTTGGGTCGAGGAGCTACCTTCTGTGTTATGGAGCATCAACACCACACCCAATAGGTCTACGGGTTACACGCCATTCTTCATGGTTTATGGAGCAGAGGCGGTTCTTCCTAGTGACATCCGTCACGATTCGCCCCGTGTGGCAGCTTATGTTGAAGCTGATAATGAGAAGGCACGTCAGGATTCTCTGGACCTGTTGGATGAAGAGCGGGATCTTGCAGCAGCGCGTTCGGCGATTTATCAACAAGATCTTCGACGTTATCACAGCCGCCGGGTTAAAACTAGAACCTTTCAAGAAGGTGATTTGGTGCTCCGGCTCATCCAGGATCAGACTGATATGCATAAGTTATCCCCCCCTTGGGAAGGACCCTTTGTGGTCAGCAAAAATCTGCAGAACGGATCCTACTACCTCATTGATGTTCGAGAGCATGAAGACTCACGTCAATCGGAGGAGGAGACAAAGCGGCCATGGAACATAGCTCTCCTTCAGCCTTACTATACTTGAAGCCATAGGCTTTTTCACCTGTACATATTTATGACAGTGTATATACCATATAATAAACCGGAGCCTCCGTTATAAGCGGGGTATCTGTTCTTTCTTATATCATATGTGTTCTTTTACAAGTTAACGGTCAAAGCGGAGTCTTTGTTAAACCGGATTTAGCAACTGCATAAAGATAAAGAAAATCACTAGGGGGCTTGGTCATGTTTGAACCACGGCTACACCTCTTGATAGGCTTTTCAGGCACACAAGGACAAATTTGTGGAGCCAAAGTGTCAGGACCCCGATTCCAAGCCACATCGATCTAGCCGGTAACACCTCATATCACTTTGCGGCCTCACGCACGGTATCCCACGAGTGTCGCCTTACCATGGCCCGGGACCGTTTGCGCCTTTTGGCTCACGTATATGACAATGTTGCTAGCATCCATATGACCGAGAACTCGGGCCGACATGGCTAGTCGTGAACCCAAAGCGGCACAGACCTATGGAGACAGGCATACATGAATCACATCGAACATGTCGGTCATCAACGAGTGATTCCGGGCTGTAGCACTGGGCTAACAGGACTCCGGAAGTCACCGTGTGACATTTCCCCGAAGGGACAGACATAGGGACGAAGTGAAACACATGCCGGCCAGTCAAGTGTCCTGAACAGTAGTGCTGGGCTAGTAGGACTCCGGTGAACCGGGCTGTAGCGGACTACTATGGCTCGAGGAACACTAGACTACATTTCCCCATAAGAAAGGCTGCGAAGGATAAACAACTAGATTGTCGGATCCCACTCATACCAAGCATTTCAATCATACCCACAATATACCCGATATGAGTACATACAACATGGCATCACAACAAAACTCTACAACTCAAGTACTTTATTTAAAGGCTCCAGAGAGCCATACATAACATGTTCATACAGATAGGGGTCACATGACCCGACACTCAAGTCATTCAAGCATACAAGCACGTGCGGAAGCAACTAGTCTGAGTACAGACTCTAAAAAGAAAGAAGGCTTCTCAAGCCTGTCTATCTACATAGGGCCCTCCATGGCCGGGATCACCACCTGGGTGGCTAGTCACTCGTCGATGTCAAGATCTACATAAAACCCATCGGAGGGGGCAGTGTTGTCGTCTGAAAACAATAATAAACAAACATGAGTACAAAGGTACTCAGCAAGTCTTACATCAGAACCTACTATACATGCTCATTCTCAAGAAGGTGGTGGGGTTATGCAGCAAGCCAGCTTTGACCCGTGGCTAAGCTATCCTACGGAACCTCTTTAGTAAAAATAGTTTTCGCACACGAGTCCACTACTCACCAACACAATACTCCACCGGGGATCCTCCCTCGTCATCCTGCGAGAGGGCCATCCTCGGTACTCACACTTATCTTGAGTCTTTTAGTAGTAACCATTAACTTGTCTATGAACTGTATAGGCAACCAAGTAGTCCTTTACCGCGGACGCGGCTATTCGAATAGTTTTATACCCTACAGGGGTGTACTTCGTCATACACGATTTCACCGCTTACCGCCGTCTACACGACATGTACTCGGCAACCTTCAAGCGGAAGCCCAGCGAGGGTGTCGGCCACGACCTACCTAAACACCTAAGTCTCTAGTCTAGGTTTATCGCCTATCCAGGTTCCATCCGCAGGGAGTCCGGCCGAGGTTTCCACTTACGGCCCCGAACAATGTGAACAGGGTTCCCGAGACACCAAACAGGTGACTCGGTACACCGTGCCATGGTGTATCTACCGCAACATAGCCCACCCCTGGGGTCAGCGCTATGCACGGCCGCCAACACATATCCTACAAACACCAGAAACTAATTGCAACTCCTGGACAGAGTACTAGGGTGGCTAAGAAGCCGAGAGGGTCCATTTGTTTCGGGCCCAATGTACGGTAGTAGCTGCATCTTAAATCACACATACAGATCTCAGTTCTTATGGACGGCCTCAATGAAACAACCCACCATGTACTCCTACATGGCCTCTCACCGATACCTTTACCAAACATGTTCAACACATCCCACATATTACTGACATAAGCATTTCACTCTAGCCCATCACCCAGATGAACTAGACCTGACACAACTCTAAGCATAGCAGGCATAGCAAGGTAGGAATCACAAAACATGGCTCAATCAACTCCTACACATGCTAGTGGGTTTCATCTAGTTACTGTGGCAATGACAGGTCATGCAGAGGATAAGGGTTCAACTACCGTAGCACACAGCAGTTTGAATCATGTTGTCTTAATGCAGTAAACAAGAGCAGGAGCGAGAACATGGGTTGTATCGGAATGATCAATGGTTGCTTGCCTGATGGAGTGGTAACGGGATACTGCCCTTCAGTTGGATACTCGTGAATATCCTCGGAGGCAGAACCTACCACGAAGAACACAACCGAGCACAATCAACACATGACGATATGCAACAATATGATGCATGCTATGACATGGCAATATGAATGTGTTTTGGCCTAGTGCAAGCTAAAATAGAAAGGGATGAACTCATTTGAATCCAAGATTCAAATATTAGCTCATTAAATATGGCATTTATAGGGCATTTCCTTATTCTGCTTAAACAGCAAGGTAAACTTGTTTTGTCATGCATGAAACCATTATAGATGGATAGATTGAATTTTTCTGATAATTTTTCATATATAATTTATCTCATTTGGAGTTATGGTTGAATTTCTATGAATTTTTTAAGTTTGAACTATTTTTTGGAATTTCCTGAATAAAAATAATTCCAGAAAAACAATTACTGCGTCAGCAATGCGTCAGGGTGACGTCAGCAAGTCAAAGGCGCCAGCCAGGTCAAACCTGACTGGTGGGGCCCCCTGGTCAGTGTCTCTGTGCACTAACCACGCTTAGTTAGCCTAGTTAACAGGCGGGGCCCACTAGTCAGTGACTATACTAATTAAACTAACCTATTTAGTTAGCACTAACAGGGTAATTAGCCGGGCGGGGCCCGCATGTCGGTGAGAGAGGGGGGGAAGTCAACCCACATCAGTAGGTCAACCTCGCCGATCAGTGGGTCAAAGCCTGCCGGCGTTTAGCCGCCGGCGAGGCCAGACGCGGTGGCGCGCTGCGGAAAACGCCCACAGGGTACCATTTGGTGCGCGTAGAGCAGCTACGGGTAGCTGGGGACAAACCGCGCCGTTTGGTGGTGGTGGTTGGGCTCGGGGTGGCCGGAAACGTCGCCGGTGATGAGCCTTGCGGTTGCCAGAGTCGGGTAGAAACGGGCCCGAGGCTACGGGGCACGGCAGGGCGTGTGGTGAGGTGCGTTGTGCCCCTAGGGATGCGGTGGAGTGGTTAGACTAGGTGGCGTGGCCGGTGTTGGGCCGGAGACACGTCGGCGAAGAGCTCCACAGTGGCGGGTGCGGGTGAGCTTCGTGGGCTCGTTGTGGTGCACGAGAAGAGGAACGGAGAGGTTGGGGAGGTGCAACAGCTCACGGCGATCATGAAGAGGTAGACGGCGCGGTCGGGGACAAGTCGATGCGGCGGTGACGTCGAAGGGGATCTCCGGCGAGGCTCGGTGAAGACGAGGTCGAAGAAGACGTTGCAGAGCATGTGAGCGCTTGGGGCTTGGCTGCTCGAAGGAGTTGACGACGGCGGAGAGGATGGAAACGGTGGTGCATCACGGGGACGTCGGTGGACGGGGGTTTCACGGTGGCGCGAGCTCAGCAGCGTCGGCCATGGCGGAGGGGAGCGAAAGAGGGAGGCAGGGGGCGAGTGAACGTGTCCAGGGGGTCGAGGCGGCGACGTGGATCCTGTCCAGGCCAGCAGGGCGGCGAGGGGAGGAAGCAGGATGGCAGCCAGCTGCGTGGCGCGTGCTGGTGCCGTCGTCGAGCACCTGCCTGCCTACCTGGCCAAGCCAAGCTGCTCGTTGGCGCGGTGGCTGGGCTGGGCCGGCAGGTGGGCCTGGTGGGTGGCGCCAGGTGAGCTTCTTCTCCTTTTTTATTTTTGTTTCCTTTTCTATTTTTCTATAGCTTTAGGGCTTTATTTAAAATACCTAGGCACTTTCTAAAATCCTGAAAATATTTGTGGGCCCTGTTGGGATTATTCCTAACAGCAAACAATTATTTCCAGCATTATTTGAGCACTTAAATTATTTAATAGCATTTAAATGCCCAAAATCAATTATTTATGATTTAAATCAGTGACCTTCTGTTGACCTAGAAAAATGTGCACCTATTTTCCCAGAGGTTCCAACCCAAGGCAAAGAGGGTGAACATTTTAGAAGGGCATTTCAGGTTCATTGAAATTATTTTCAGTAAACCCTAGTTGATTTAAGGGGGGTGCTGGGGGTTCTACCTTCCCCATTTCAAGTTTCTGATGAAAGTAAACATGATGCACACTCTAATGCATGGACTAGCTAGGGTGTGACAACTCACCCCCACTCAATAGAATCTCGTCCCGAGATTTAGGATCCTCTGGAAAGAAGGTGGGGTACTCGTGTCGAAGACGATCCTCCCTTTCCCAAGTGGCTTCTTCCTCGGAATGGTGTGACCATTGAACCTTGAGAAACTTGATATTATGACGTCGAGTGGTACGCTCGGCTTGATCAAGGATACGAACGGGATATTCCCGATAAGAGAGGTTATCTTGTAAATCAAGCGTTGCGTGGTCCACTCCACGGATAGGATCCGCGAAGCAACGCCTGAGTTGCGAAACGTGGAAGAAATCGTGAACTCTGGAAAGATGCGGGGGTAGTTCCAATTGGTAGGCAACTTCTCCTCGTTTGGCAAGAATGCGAAAGGGTCCAATGTAACGAGGAGCCAATTTTCCTTTGATACAGAAACGATGGGTTCCCTTTAACGGAGTAACCCGAAGGTAAGCCTTCTCGTCAACTTCAAAGGTCATAGGCTTATGTTTACGATCATATTGACTCTTTTGGTGAGATTGGGCTGTTTTCAATTTCTCACGAATAACGCGAACCTGCTCTTCTGCTTCCTGAATCATACCCGGGCCAAAGAGTTGTCTTTCCCCGGTTTCTGACCAGTTAAGAGGCGTTCGACATTTTCGTCCATAAAGAACTTCGAGAGGAGCTTTGCCCAAACTAGCTTGATAACTATTGTTATAAGCAAACTCCGCGAATGGAAGGCATTTCTCCCAACTCATTCCGAACGAGATAACAGAAGCTCGGAGCATATCTTCCAGAATTTGATTGACTCGCTCCACTTGACCACTTGATTGAGGATGGAAGGCGGTACTAAAGGAGAGACGAGTTCCCATAGCACTTTGGAAACTTTCCCAAAATCGAGAGGTGAAGAGACTCCCACGGTCTGAGTTAATTTCCAATGGGACACCATGAAGAGACACTATTCGGGAGATGTATAAGTCAGCTAGCTGGCCAGCGGTGATACTCTCACAAACAGGTAGAAAATGGGCTACTTTGGAAAGTCGGTCGATCACAACGAAGATGGCATTATTCCCTCTCTTGGTCCTGGGAAACCCAGTGATGACATCCATACTGATTTTATCCCATTTCCATTCAGGAATAGCCAAAGGTTGAAGGGTGCCAGCAGGCCGTTGATGCTCTGCTTTAACACGATGACAAACGTCGCAATTAGCAATGTATTGAGCGATTTATCTCTTCATCCTAGTCCACCAAAACCTCTGGCGTAGGTCTTGATACATTTTAGTACTACCGGGATGAATGGTGAGAGGGGATTCATGAGCTTCCTTAAGGATCAGTCGCCTCAGGTTTCGCGCCTTTGGAACCACTAGGCGATTCCCAAAGTATACGACACCTTGATCATCATGGAGAAACAATTCATGACTCCTTTCTTAACGTTTCTCTTGATACGGGAGATTCCCGGATCTACCTTCTGTGCCTTGATGACCTGATCCGTAAGGGTAGGTTCCGCCACCAGGGTGGATAGGAATCCTCGAGGAACAATGTGAAGGTTTAGCTTACGAAATTCCTCATGGAGAAGTGGTTGACTTTGTTGTAACATCAGGTTGTTACAATAGGACTTACGGCTTAGTGCATCAGCCATGACATTGGCTTTGCCCGGGGTGTAAGTTATTCCTAAGTCGTAATCCGAGATCAACTTGACCCAACGTCTTTGCCTGAGATTCAAATCTGGTTGGGTGAAGATATATTTCAAACTTTGGTGATCGGTGAAGATCTCGCAACGATTACCGAGAAGGTAATGTCGCCAGGTTTTAAGTGCATGGACTACGGCTGCA
The DNA here is from genome assembly GCA_034509565.1 of Triticum monococcum. Classification (NCBI taxonomy): domain Eukaryota; kingdom Viridiplantae; phylum Streptophyta; class Magnoliopsida; order Poales; family Poaceae; genus Triticum; species Triticum monococcum. The sequence goes on along the minus strand of CM067843.1, from coordinate 741,359,275 downwards.
AGCTCTAGATCATGTGTAGGATAATTCTCCTCATGTGGGTGTAATTGCTGTGAGGAGTAGGCAATTACCTGACGATCTTGCATGAGTATGCAACCTAGTCCTTGTCACGAGGCGTCGCAATAGATAATAAAGTCCTTGGAGAAATCTGGTGGTACCAGTACGGGAGCAGATGTCAGGCGTCTTTTCAGTTCCTGAAAACTGAACTCGCACTATGGAGTCCACTCAAACTTTTTATCTTTCTTGAGGAGTTCAGTTAGAGGTTTCGCAACCTTGGAGAATTTCTCGATGAAGCGGCGGCAATAGCTCGCTAGGCCAAGGAAACTCCGAACTTGCTTGACCGTTTCAGGTGGAGTCCAATCAAGGACGGCTTGAACTCGCTCGGGATTGACAGCAATACCCTTACCAGAGATTACATGGCCTAGGTAGGTCACTTCTGGCAACCAAAATTCACACTTGGAGAATTTGGCATAAAGGCGATGCTCTCGAAGTTTCATCAATACCAGCCTTAGATGTTCGGCATGATCCTCTTCATTCTTGGAGTAGATGAGTATGTCATCGAGGTATACAACGATGAATTTATCCAGGTACTCCATGAAGACTGAGTTCATTAACCGAGAGAAAGTAGCCGGGGCATTGGTTAAACCGAAGGACATGACGGTGTACTCGTATTGGCCGTAACGAGTAACAAAGGCCATTTTGGGAATGTCCCCGTTTCTGATTTTGATTTGATGGTAACCCAACCTCAAATCCATCTTGGAGAAGACTGAGGATCCAGCGAGCTGATCATACAGATCGTTGATCCTGGGAAGCGGGTATTTGTTCTTGATGGTGACCAGGTTGACGGGTCGGTAATCCACGACCATTCGATCTGTTCCATCCTTCTTCTTGACGAACAGGATGGGGCAAGCCCAAGGAGAGGAACTAGGACGGATGAACCCCTTGTTCAAGGACTCATCGAGTTGGTTCTTAAGCTCGGCTAGTTCTAAGGGTGCCATCTTGTAGGGTCTTCTAGAAATTGGAACGGTTCCTGGAACAAGGTCTATCACAAACTCGACATCCCTGTTAGATGGAACACCTGGCAGTTCTTCTGGAAACACATCCAGAAAGTCTCGGACTACCGGAACATCCTCAAGGTCTGGAAGAGGGTTGGCATTTAGGGAATAAAGTTGGCGCTTGGCCACTCGAGTTAAGACATTAACCGTCTTGCCCGAGGGGTGAGTAAGTTGAACGGTTCTAGTGGCACAATCGATCTTAGCATAATGAGATGACATCCAGTCCATACCCAAGATGATGTTTATGTCAGAGGACTTGAGAGCTATTAAAGATGCAAGGAAGACAAGTCTGTCGACAAGAATTTCGTTCCCATGGCTTACTCTAGAAGTTTGCCATTTGGAACCCGGAGTTTGAATTACCATGGAAGTGGGCATGTCACAGAATGTCGTGTTATGCAACCGAGCATAATTCTCGGATATGAATGAATGAGATGCTCCACTATCGAAAAGAACAGATGCCGGATGGCAGTTAACAAGGAGCGTACCAAGGACGACGTTGGGATCCTCATGAGCCTCCTCGGCTGAGACATAGTTAACATGGCCACGGGCAGTGGTGGCCGGCTTGGCGTAGAAAGTCTTTCCCGCGGGCTTACCACGGCCAACGGACTTTCTAGCTTGATTGGGGTTGTTCTGGGGACACTCTCGACTATAGTGACCCGGCTCTCCACACTTGAAGCATGTTACCACATTGGGGCGTGGAGAAGCATTAGCAGCGGGGCCACCATAGGGCTTGGGCGGTGCGAGTTGTTGGTTGGGACGAGGCGCCTCAAAGGATGGCCTCGGAATGAATCTGGGTGGCAGTGCCGTGCTTGGGATCCACACACGGCACTTCTGAAATCCAGAGCCGGATGAAGAGCCAAAATCACGGGAGTGCTTGCGTGAAGCGTCATAATCAGTCTGGCCGGTCTCAGCACTGATAGCTTTATTGACCAACTTCTGAAAAGATGTGCACTCATGCAGACGAAGATCGCGGCGAAGCTCAGGGCTAAGTCCCTCGCGGAACCTTGCCTGCTTCTTGGCGTCAGTAGAAACCTCTTCAGGAGCATAGCGTGCCAGGTTCCCAAATTCACGACTATATGCATCCACAGTCAGCCTTCCTTGGGTGAAGTTGCAGAACTCCTCCCTCTTACGATCCATGAGACCTTCCGGAATGTGATGCTCGCGGAAAGCCTCACTGAATTCATCCCAGGTAGTGATTTGACCGACCGGGCGCATAGCTTCGTAGTTTTCCCACCAATGGCTAGCGGGGCCTTCGAGATGATAGGCAGCATAGGTAACCTTGTCGGCTTCGGCTACGTTGGCAGAACGTAGCTTGTGGGTGATGCTGCGAAGCCAATCATCCGCGTCGAGGGGCTCGACGGAATGGTTAAACTTTGGTGGGTACAGCTTGATAAAGTCATTGATTGACACCAAGTCATTTCGTGGGTGGCATGCAGTGTTCTGCTCAATCCGCTCCAGCAGGTGGTTGGTCTCACGCTTGTTTCTTTCTGCCTCCAGCATCACTTCGGCCAGAGAAGGCGGGTGAGGCAGATTTTCACCTCTAGCTGCACTGGCTTCCCCCTGCTCCGGAACAGAGGGTTGCCGCGGGTGTTGACCATCCTAGGAGAAAACAAGACAACGGTTTAGACAAGGATGGCTCAAACTTAACAAGGAAGTGCAGAATGTAATGGATAACACGGAATGCAGAGATGCTCATCCGTATGCCATGGTAATATAAAACTGCCATATATATATACCAACGGTCATACACATCATACATAGTTTAGTACAAGCCCAGGCTACAGTACAACTATGAAGAAAGACGTTACATCTCATCGGAGGCAGTCCAAGCTCCTATACATTATTTGTCTGCACCTCCGGAATCGATTACACGCAAAGTCATATTCCACAAGTCACGCAGGATGATGGAGATACAACTACTACAATACTAGTGGTACTACTACTAACTCAGACAGCTCCGTAGTAGTCTTCATAGAAGTCACCTCCATAGCCTGGAAGTTCAACGTGATCATCCGGAAACAGACGGTCCTGAGGAGCCTATGGACCATAGGGGCTAGGATGAGGTCTTGGACCAACAAACGGTGGCCTGCGGGGACCAAGGGGTGGGGTGATGCCTCCCACATCGCGCCAATCCACCATGTCTGGCAGAGCTGATCTCACAGGATACAGATCCCTTGTATCCATACATCCAGCTTGCACCACAGGTGCAAACCGAGTCAATGTGGCCCAATGATCAGCATGAGTATTAAAAAGCTCCAGCCTCAAGGCCCGATTCTCTCGGTCCTTATCTTCGAGCATCTCAGCAGTGGTACGAGTTAATGAGTCCTCCTGAGTGGAGTCAGCATAGATAGCCTGGAGATACCCTTGCGCTCCCGGAAGTAAAGCTGGCATGTAACGGAAGTCAGTGTTCCGAAGCAGGCCAGTCCGGACTCGCAAGATGGTCATCATGGAGTAGGCAGCATCCTGCACAGCCATCTCAACGGTAACCCCGAGTCCATAGGAACAGTGAAGGGGCTCGGTAGATCCAGGATAGGAAGGAAATATCCTGACGATGCAGAAATACTGGCTTTGATTAAAGTCGTAGAACTGCTCTTCGACAGTGTATTCGGGATACCAACGGTATCCTGTCTCGATCATGACCCGGACTAACATAGCAGTATGACCGGGCATGTTGAGGCACCTGGTCAGGCGAACCACTTGGTTTTGAGGACGGTTGGCCATCTGAACGCACAACCACAAGAAGAAGACATCATAATTCCTAGGGAAAATTGAACAGCATAACTGCTGTAAATGCTCAGAAAAAAGATTTGAGACATCCACAACAGTTCACAATACCGCTCAACAGCATCATATCAAGGTTCTGATTCAAATAGCAACATACTAAAATAGTAGAAATTGGACTGGGACTCGTAGCAGTAATCCTATAAGCTACTACGGATTAGAAACACGTGAACCTGATAGAAGAAGAGAGCCTAGTCCTTAACCCATGTTGAATGAGAAGAGAATGACTCAGATCAGGGGCATAGGGTAAGGAGTAAAAGAACCTTACGTTCCCTTCCATAATCAATTCCCTTACATATAACTAAAGCATTTCTAGACACGACATCGACCAGTTTGGCTCAACGAACCTACAGGCAGTCCGGCTCTGATGCCAACGCTGTCAGGACCCCGATTCCAAGCCACATCGATCTAGCCGGTAACACCTCATATCACTTTGCGGCATCACGCACGGTATCCCACGGGTGTTGCCTTACCACAGCCCAGGACCGTTTGCGCCTTTTGGCTCACGTATATGACAATGTCGCTAGCATCCATATGACCGAGAACCCGGGCCGACATGGCTAGTCGTGAACCCAAAGCGGCACAGACCTATGGAGACAGGCATACATGAATCACATCGAACATGTCGGTCATCAACGAGTGATTCCGGGCTGTAGCACTGGGCTAACAGGACTCCGGAAGTCACCGTGTGACATTTATCCGAAGGGACAGACATAGGGACGAAGTGAAACACATGCCGGCCAGTCAAGTGTCCTGAACAGTAGTGCTGGGCTAGCAGGACTCCGGTGAACCGGGCTGTAGCGGACTACTATGGCTCGAGGAACACTAGACTACATTTCCCCATAAGAAAGGCTGCGAAGGATAAACAACTAGATTGTCGGATCCCACTCATACCAAGCATTTCAATCATACCCACAATATGCCCGATATGAGTACATACAACATGGCATCACAACAAAACTCTACAACTCAAGTACTTTATTTAAAGGCTCCAGAGAGCCATACATAACATGTTCATATAGATAGGGGTCACATGACCCGACACTCAAGTCATTCAAGCATACAAGCACGTGCGGAAGCAACTAGTCTGAGTACAGACTCTAAAAAGAAAGAAGGCTTCTCAAGCCTGTCTATCTACATAGGGCCCTCCATGGCCGGGATCACCACCTGGGTGGCTAGTCACTCGTCGACGTCAAGATCTACATAAAACCCATCGGAGGGGGCAGTGTTGTCGTCTGAAAACAATAATAAACAAACATGAGTACAAAGGTACTCAGCAAGTCTTACATCAGAACCTACTATACATGCTCATTCTCAAGAAGGTGGTGGGGTTATGCAGCAAGCCAGCTTTGACCCGTGGTTAAGCTATCCTACGGAACCTCTTTAGTAAAAATAGTTCTCGCACACGAGTCCACTACTCACCAACACAATACTCCACCGGGGATCCTCCCTCGTCATCCTGCGAGAGGGCCATCCTCGGTACTCACACTTATCTTGAGTCTTTTAGTAGTAACCATTAACTTGTCTATGAACTGTATAGGCAACCAAGTAGTCCTTTACCGCAGACGCGGCTATTCGAATAGTTTTATACCCTACAAGGGTGTACTTCGTCATACACACTTTCACCGCTTACCGCCGTCTACACGACATGTACTCGGCAACCTTCAAGCGGAAGCCCAGCGAGGGTGTCGGCCACGACCTACCTAAACACCTAAGTCTCTAGTCCAGGTTTATCGCCTATCCAGGTTCCATCCGCAGGGAGTCCGGCCGAGGTTTCCACTTACGGCCCCGAACAATGTGAACAGGGTTCCCGAGACACCAAACGGGTGACTCGGTACACCGTGCCATGGTGTATCTACCACAACATAGCCCACCCCTGGGGTCAGCGCTATGCACGGCCGCCAACACATATCCTACAAACACCAGAAACTAATTGCAACTCCTGGACAGAGTACTAGGGTGGCTAAGAAGCCGAGAGGGTCCATTTGTTTCGGGCCCAATGTACAGTAGTAGCTGCATCTTAAATCACACATACAGATCTCAGTTCTTATGGACGGCCTCAATGAAACAACCCACCATGTACTCCTACATGGCCTCTCATCGATACCTTTACCAAACATGTTCAACACATCCCACATATTACTGACATATGCATTTCACTCTAGCCCATCACCCAGATGAACCAGACCTGACACAACTCTAAGCATAGTAGGCATAGCAAGGTAGGCATCACAAAACATGGCTCAATCAACTCCTACACATGCTAGTGGGTTTCATCTAGTTACTGTGGCAATGACAGGTCATGCAGAGGATAAGGGTTCAACTACCGTAGCACACAGCAGTTTGAATCGTGTTGTCTTAATGCAGTAAACAAGAGCAGGAGCGAGAACATGGGTTGTATCGGAATGATCAATGGTTGCTTGCCTGATGGAGTGGTAACGGGATACTGCCCTTCAGTTGGATACTCGTGAATATCCTCGGAGGCAGAACCTACCACGAAGAACACAACCGAGCACAATCAACACATGACGATATGCAACAATATGATGCATGCTATGACATGGCAATATGAATGTGTTTTGGCCTAGTGCAAGCTAAAATAGAAAGGGATGAACTCATTTGAATCCAAGATTCAAATATTAGCTCATTAAATATGGCATTTATAGGGCATTTCCTTATTCTTCTTAAACAGCAAGGTAAACTTGTTTTGTCATGCATGAAACCATTACAGATGGATAGATTGAATTTTTCTGATAATTTTTCATATATAATTTATCTCATTTGGAGTTATGGTTGAATTTCTATGAATTTTTGAAGTTTGAACTATTTTCTAGAATTTCCTGAATAAAAATAATTCTAGAAAAACAATTACTGCATCAGCAATGCGTTAGGGTGACGTCAGCAAGTCAAAGGCGCCAGCCAGGTCAAACCTGACTGGTGGGGCCCCTGGTCAGTGTCTCTGTGCACTAACCATGCTTAGTTAGCCTAGTTAACAGGCGGGGCCCACTAGTCAGTGACTATACTAATTAAACTAACCTATTTAGTTAGCACTAACAGGGTAATTAGCCGGGCGGGGCCCGCATGTCGGTGAGAGAGGGGGGGAAGTCAACCCACGTCAGCAGGTCAACCTCGCCGGTCAGTGGGTCAAAGCCTGCCGGCGTTTAGCCGCCGGCGAGGCCAGGCGCGGTGGCGCGCTGCGAAAAACGCCCACAAGGTACCATTTGGTGCGCGGAGAGCAGCTACGGGTAGCTGGGGACAAACCGCGGCGTTTGGTGGTGGTGGTTGGGCTCGGGGTGGCCGGAAACATCGCCGGCGATGAGCCTTGCGGTCGCCGGAGTCGGGTAGAAACGGGCCCGAGGCTACGGGGCATGGCAGGGCGTGTGGTGAGGTGCGTTGTGCCCCTAGGGATGCGGTGGAGTGGTTAGACTAGGTGGCGTGGCCGGTGTTGGGCCGGAGACACGTCGGCGACGAGCTCCACGGTGGCGGGTGCGGGTGAGCTTCGTGGGCTCGTTGTGGTGCACGAGAAGAGGAACGGAGAGGTTGGGGAGGTGCAGCAGCTCGCGGCGATCACGAAGAGGTAGACGGCGCGGTCGGGGACGAGTCGATGCGGCGGCGACGTCGAAGGGGATCTCCGGCGAGGCTCGGTGAAGACGAGGTCGAAGAAGACGTTGCAGAGCGTGTGAGCGCTCGGGGCTTGGCTGCTCGAAGGAGTTGACAACGGCGGAGAGGATGGACACGGTGGTGCATCAAGGGGACGTCGGTGGACGGGGGTTTCACGGTGGCGCGAGCTCAGCAGCGTCGGCCATGGCGGAGGGGAGGGAAAGAGAGAGGCAGGGGGCGAGTGAACGTGTCCAGGGGGTCGAGGCGGCGACGTGGAGCCTGTCCAAGCCAGGAGGGCGGCGAGGGGAGGAAGCAGGACGGCAGCCAGCTGCGTGGCGCGTGCTGGTGCCGCCGTCGAGCACCTGCCTGCCTGCCTGGCCAAGCTAAGCTGCTCGCTGGCGCGGTGGCTGGGCTGGGCCGGCAGGTGGGCCTGGTGGGTGGTACTAGGTGAGCTTCTTCTCCTTTTTTTTATTTTTGTTTCCTTTTCTATTTTTCTGTAGCTTTAGGGCTTTATTTAAAATACCTAGGCACTTTCTAAAATCCTGAAAATATTTGTGGGCCTTGTTGGGATTATTCCTAACAGCAAACAATTATTTCCAGCATTATTTGAGCACTTAAATTATTTAATAGCATTTAAATGCCCAAAATCAATTATTTATGATTTAAATCAGTGACCTTCTGTTGACCTAGAAAAATGTGCACCTATTTTCCCAGAGGTTCCAACCCAAGGCAAAGAGGGTGAACATTTTAGAAGGGCATTTCAGGTTCATTGAAATTATTTTCAGTAAACCCTAGTTGATTTAAGGGGGGGTGCTGGGGGTTTTGCCTTCCCCATTTCAAGTTTCTGATGAAAGTAAACATGATGCACACTCTAATGCATGGACTAGCTAGGGTGTGACACAAAGAGAGTATTATGCACTGTACAAACTCAAACATAGGCACACGCTGAGCATCGCTCACAAAGTTACTTGGGGGCTCTTTTTTGCAAAGCAACAAAGAGTTTGAAAGGACCCTCGTAATTGGCTATCAAGCCACGGCTTGGAAGCCTGGTGTATTCACCTAAAACCCAGGGTTAACCTGCCTTCATCAAGTAAGCCACTCCTATCCAGGTAATCCTGGCATGACCCATCGAACGTTTGACAAGTCAATATTTTATAGACCCTGAACTTGTCATCGTTAAAACGGTGATTGGTTAGTTGGAGGCCCATCTTAAAAGGCTTTGTTAAATGGTTTAACTCAGAGGCCTGGCAGCCCATGAAAGGCCTCGATTTGGAGCCTGGCAGCTCGTAAAAAGCCTCGCATATTTTCCTATTTGCATTTTGTTTGTTGACAATCATAAGTATTTTTTTGATAAATTGGCATCCTTGATCCAGCTTGCTTTCCAACCACCAGTTGTTGGTTCATGATCAGTTATAAACCGGTGGTCACTGACCCGGTATGGTTTGACTAAAATCACCAGTGTTATGAAGAAAATCCGGTAGGTATACCGGTCCGGTTTAATAGATAGACCGGCATTTTGAAGATGAGATTATCAAACGTATCGGGTTGGTGTTAAACACCTTTGCTGTATACACGTTTGCTCACTCAATGAGGTATGTTCTGTACATTATTTTTTGTACAAACACTTGGTTATTCAGCTCAAGTACTATATACTTCTTGGATATTATGACATGTTAGCGGTAAACCGCTAGACACTTTTAAGTTTTTTGTACCCAGGAAGGCAAGTCATCATAGACTGTGCATAAAATATATCCTGAAGGGTGGCACAGATTGTCACAAAGGGATATGAAGCATGCTCGATGGCATGGCAGATAAACAAAGTTTCAGCTATCCTATTACATGAAGCTTTAAAGCGGCTCAACAGTGCCATTGTTTTTCACAGTAGCCATATAAACCGGCGACTAGATCAAGACTCTTCATCATGATGGTTTGACGGTTGCGGATCAGTTGGTGCACGCACTTCTTCATCCCTCCCCGGCCGCTGGAAATCAGCCGTTGACCAATCGATTCTGGTTAAAGCTCGGAATACTGCTTCTTCATGGATTAGATCAGAAGGGTTAATATCAGGGGCATAAGTGTGCTTACGAATCGGAGGCACAAGTTCTTCGACTTCATGGATCTCGGCCGACTGTCTTTTCCCTTCTGCATCATAAAATGGTTGAAAATGGGACAAATCGGTGTCTTCAGCTAATTTGCTGGCTGCTGGCCGCATCTGTTTGGTCAACCGCCGAAGATCATCATTGTCAAAGTTTGAGCCGTCTTCTTTAACGCCTGGATACCCTTTAATGATATCCTCCGCTTCAAGATCTGGAATCCAGGCCTTGGCTCGAATAAGGGCAGTTAATGCTCCGGCTCTTGCAGCAGCTCTTTTCAACTCGGCAATACGCGTCGGTAACATGCCCAGCTTCTCAAGTGTTTCCTTAATCAATGTTGGTGTCGGTTTGTTATAAGCTGTTGTACTAATGGCTCACTGAGATCCAGAGTATAGTTGCTCAACCAATGTGTATGCCGCTTTGAGCTTCATCCGCATATCTGCACCAAGATGAGTGATCCGAGTTCCTGCCAAAGATTTTTTCAACATCGTGGTCAGTTTTAAGATTCATTGACTGATGCAACATACATAAGCAAATACTTACCATAGATAGCAGACGTCATAGCATTGATTTGGCGCTTCAAACCGGCTAGTTCTTCAGCCACCGGTTTCAGGGCTTCCTCGGCATCTATGGCTCTTTTGGTCAAACCGGCTTTTTCTATTTCCCATGCAGCACGATCTTGATTGAAGGATTCTTTCAATTTTTCCATTCCAGCCAGGACCTGGGTCAGCTCCTCTTTGGCTTTTGCAGCTTCGGCTTGTTGCGACTTCACATTTTCTTGCAAGTCAGAGTTTTTGGCATCTTTGCTTCTCACTTCAGCCTGCAACATTGAAGGTATCTTCAACAAAACAACATATATATGCACTAAGTATAAAGCATATAACAAGTTATCCACTTCATACTTGGGGGCTAATGCTTATTTTCTCTCAAATACTACCTTCTATGCAAGTCTCCAGAACAATGCAAGCATTATCCTTGACACTTGGGGGCTAATGTACGTTTGTTCTAAACTGGCGGTGTGCATTAAAAACCGGATTAACTTGCAAAGTTAAACCGGCCTTTGGGGGCTATGCTACAGAATGTTATCTCATTTTTCAAACATGAGTTTTATTTATGATTGAAGACACGCCTTGGCAAGGATTAATGATGGGATGCTTAAAGTGTTACAAAGACCCGGTTTATGATTGACAATCATAAAACGGCTCTTGGGGGCTACTTGGAATATTATTTTAGCTATAAATCAATGTGCAAGGGAGAAGAATTTACCTCATATCGTTCTTTCATCAAATTCACCAAACCGGCTTCATAATCCCGGTTTGAGTGCACACGGTTCAAGAAGCTGGAATGAAGCTCATCAGCGTTAAGATGAGCATAGTTTGATAAGTCGCTGCTCCATTTACCTTTATCGCTGGCAATTTGCTCTTCTTTGGCACTATGCTGAGCCAAAATGACGGGATGACTAGGAGAACTGTGGCCGGCTCCAGTAATAATAACATCATCGCCTTGGCCTTCAGGATTTTGGGCGGATGATGGTGGAATTTCAGTGTCTTTCATTGGATTAGCCCGGTTTGGTTCTGCCGGTTCAGCATCAGGGGAGGCAGGCTCAGCATTTATGGGTTCGTCAGTATGTTGGCCGTCAAGGGGCGGATCATCAAACGTTGTTTCAGGATGGAGGCCTTCCGGTTCACCTGTTTGCTCCGCTTCAACTCTTGGTTCTTCTTCTTCAGCAACAGGGTCTTCTGGCGGATTGGTGACCCGAGCTTTCTTGTCGGGTCTGGCTTTGGCCCTGCAAACAGAATAAAAAGGGTTAACATCCTGTTCAAAAGATGTAGGGCACATTGAAAGGAAAGGTTTTTCGTAACTCACCCAGCCACAGTTTTCAAAGGGGGAGTTGAGTTGTTGTCGATTCACCAGAAGAGGAAGGAGGTGTCACCTGATAATTTGAATCGGACGGATTAAGAGGCTGTCTAAAATAACCTGCCTTGGGGTAAGAATGGTCAGAAGTAGGAGAGACCTCAGACCGACGCTTCTGAACCGGAGTATCAGGTAAACCGGTAGAGGTGACCTGTTGGCCACTGTGCCGAGTTGTCCGGCGAGCCTCATGCTGTTGAGTCTTCAAAATAAATGTTAGATCCAAGTGAGCAAGAGGATGAGAAAAGCTTACTTTCCGGATTGTTTGGCGAGGTTTTTGTGTTGGCATAGAGTCTGAACCAGAGGAAAGGGTAATTACCTCTACGTCCTCAGCCTGACTAGCTTCGGCCTCCTCCTGAGGAAGATCATTGTTAACAAGATGCATAAAAAGAGAGCCAAGTGAGTCAAGTTCTACCTCAGCTTCTAGGTCATCAGTATCATCATCAAGTTCCATATTAATCCGGTCAGCCATTTTCCGCTTTGACGTCCGTTTTACGGCTTTGGTCTTCAGGCGGGTTGGCTTGGCCACTTTGTCTCCAGTTGGCTTTGCCGCTTTTTCTATGGATTTTCGTTTCCAGAAGGGGTCATCACCCTATACATATAAAGAAGAAGGGTTATAGCTTGTATAAGTCAAATATATTAGAGATGAAGAGGAAGTGTAATGCTTACAGCAGGCGGTTTGTTCTTGGTGTAGAAGGGACTCAGGCCGGTTTGACTACAGACCAGTTCCGATTCATTTAGAATCTTCTTTACACCTTCAGTAATTTATTCCTCAGATAATTGGATGTTGCAGTGGCGTTGAGATCGTCAACCTCACCGGTATATTCGCACATTAAACCGAGACGTCGGCTTAGCGGCAAGATACTCCATGATATCCAACAGCGCACAAAATCCACACCTGTTAAACCGTTTGCCATAAAGGCCCGGAGCTTGGCGATTTGAGGAGCATATTTTGCCCTTTCTGAGGAGCTCAGGCGTTGTGGCATTGGGTGAGTATTGGATAATCTATGATCTCGGAAGCCGGGGAGGGGATTCTCATCTTCAGACGAAGTGTCTCTGCAATAGAACCATGTTTGGTTCCATTCCTTTGGGTGGCTATGGTGTTTGGCATGAGGAAATTCCACTTCTTTCCGCTTTTGAATCGAAACACCACCAAGCTTGGTATTCGGGCCATTCACAAACTCTGTGCGCCGGTTTAAGTGAAAGAAATCCCGGAACAATTCTGCAGTTGGTTCTTCCTGAAAATAGGCTTCACAGAAGACTTGGAAATTGCATAAGTTGGAGACTGAATTGGGACCAATATCTTGTGGATGCAGTTGGAAGCTGGCGAGCACATCTCGGTAAAATTTTGACCCTGGCGGTTTGAAACCACGGCCTATATGGTCAACAAAGATTACCACTTCGCCTTGTCTTGGGGTTGGAGGATTCTCAGTTCCTCGAGCTCGCCATTTGATCTCAGTTTTCTTAGGCAGAGAGCCGATGCTAACCATCTCATCCAGTTGAGCCTCAGTAACCCGGGAACGAGCCCAGTTGCAGGCAGTGAATTGTTTGGCCATTGCAAAGCAAATAAACTGAAAATGAAAGGCCGGTTTATAAATTATGCATGATCATACACAAGAGACAAGGGAGTAAGAAACGAACTAATATAATAAATGGTACAACCCGGAGACTAGTATGATGAGAAAGAAGGTAATGCTAGCGCAGGATTGATCAGACACTGTTAAACCGGAGCGTAATTATGAAGGTAACATGCTCTTCCACTTATATTGGTGCGAGGAGAAACAGATTTCACAGTGATGTATAAAACTTTCGGATCTAGAGATAAGACAAAAAAGCAAAAATAATTGGATCTTGAAGGGGTGCAGAACTGAAGCAATTTTTGACAGACAGATCAGTTCTTTGCGCATAAAGATTTGTGATGATCATGGTAGGTAAGCTATGGTAAGAGATGTATCAAGTATGAAGTGTCCATCTATTAAAGGAAGAACATGGAAGAATAGCACTCATGAACTTCGGAAGAACTGCGAGGAATATCAAAACCCTAGAACAGATCTATGGTGAAAAAGTAGAGAACTTACCGGAGCTAGTGAGGAAGTGGAAGGGCGCCGCAGTTCTCTGGTGCGTTCAGGGCGATGCAGCGGCCGAGGTCGGAGCAGAAACGGTGGTCAACGGTGGCGGCGGAGTTCCAGAGGCTGAGCGGCGCGAGGAAGATGATGCGAAGAGGCACGGGGGGGATGGTGAAAATGACCCCTCGGTCCTATTTATAAGGCGAAGTGAAAAATGGCAAGTGCGGGAGTTGAGGAGTCCAAAAAATGGATAAGTTAATAAAGGTGTCGCCTCGACAACTGGATATATATTAAATGAAGGAAATCTCTGATATCAATGGATGGATGACGTCAGGACGGTTTATCGTAATTTTGAAGTATGACGTCACGGTGGTTTACAAGATCAAAAACGAAGACAAGAGAGAAGATTTTTTCTAAAGTGTGGAAGATTGACATGAACAAGTTCAAACCAATCTGGGGCCTAATGTTGGGGATATTACTACCGGAGGTAAACCGGCCTTGGGTAGCCGGGTTGACTCTTTGAAGATTAGAAGCCCATGAAGATGTAAAGATGCTAGCGCTTTACGGAGGGCCCAAAGGCGAGTTACAGTATGTAAATGTAAACCGGCCCAGTCATGTAACTTGTATAGTAAGATAGAAAGAGAGAGGCCGAACCGGATACGTTTATAAACCGACTTCGGGACTCTGTAGCCCGGCGGGCGTCAACCTATGTATATAAAGGGACGACCCGGCCGCGGTTTAGGGACAGACAACAACAACTTGAAAGCCAGACAAAGTGGATTCGCTCCCTGGCCTTCGAAACCCTAGCAATACCAATCACAACTAGACGTAGGCTTTTACCTTCATCGAAGGGGCCGAACTAGTATAAACTCCCGTGTCCCCTTGTCCGGTTTAACCCCTTTAAGCTAACCCATCGCTGTGGCTCCATAACTAAGTCCTTTCACAAGGACATCTGTCGTGACAAACCCATGACACAACCCCGACACATGGGCTTTCCCACTTTCTTTGATATTGATATCGTGGCCCTCTTGTGGAGCAAGACTCTTAAAGTAGCCTTTATGTGATTAACTTTTCGGAGCGACCCACTAAGACCGCGACATGCCTAATGGCTAAAGTTGAGTGGGATGGGTTTGGCATCGCCGTTTAGCCCATGTCAATATGAGATCTTTGCGAAGTCTTCTCAAGGGAGACCATGTCCATGGACTAACAAATGTTAGCTTTGCAAAAGATTGTGCTTGCAGTGCTTGTATAGAAGGAAAGCTACATGAGAAGGCTCACCCTCCCACGACTATCATCTACTCAAAAGAGGCCCTTGGAGCTCCTTCACTCTGATCTCTTTGGACCTCCATCCTTTGATAGTCTTGGGGGTAGAAAGTATTGCTTGGTGATTGTGGATTATTATTCAAGATACACTTGGGTATATTTATTCAAGAGGAAGAGTGAGACCCAACAAACCATCATAGACTTTGCAAATGAAGCTCAACGCCAACACAACGCAAAGATCTTGACAATAAGAAGTGACAACGGCACCGAGTTCAAGAACTACGCCTTGGATGAGTTTCTTAGTGATGAGGGGATCAAGCATGAATATTCCGCACCTTACACCCCTCAACAAAATGGTGTAGCGGAGAGGAAGAACCGGACGTTGATGCATGCGGCAAGGACCATGATGGGGGAGTTCAAGTCTCCATACAATTTTTGGGCCGAAGCCATCAACACCGCGTGTCATGCATCCAATCGGCTCTACCTCCGCAAAGGCTTGAACAAGACTCCATATGAGATACTCACCGATAACAAGCCCAACCTTAAGTACTTCCGGGTGTTCGGGTGTAGGTGTTTCATTCTCAAGAAAGTTGTTCGTTTGTCTAAATTTGAGGATAGAGATCATGATGGCATATTTGTTGGTTATGCTACAAACTCTCATGCTTACCGTGTCCTCAGTAAGTCCACGAGACTTATTGAGGAGATGTGTAACATGGAGTTTGATGAGAATAACGGCTCCCAAGTGGAGCAAAGTGGTACTTGTGATGTAGGTGATGAAATTCCTCCCCAGGCCATAAGAAGAATGGGTGTTGGTTATATCCTACCCATTGAGGAACCCCTTGTGGCCGAAGGAGAAGGACAATGTTCCACTCAAGTGGAACCATCACCAACCCAAGACCCACATGCTTCCGAAGAACAAAGTGAAGGTCCTAAACCAAATGAACAATATCAAGGGAAAGATCAACCTCAAGATGGTGGTGAACTACCAAGTGATGCCCAAGGTCAAGCTCTCACCTCCGAGCAAGTTCAAGATCAAGAGCAAGTTGAAGACGACACTCAAGATGATCAACTTACCGCTCCTCAACTCACTCCTGAGGAGGAATTGGAGTGTTGTACCGACAAGATTGCATCCAAGCTCACTACCAAGGGTCATTGTCGGTGTTGAGGAGCGACACCTATGGGATCACAAGAATCCCTACTACGGTTAGCGGGGCGCGGGGTCGTGGGAAGAGTGGATCTAACAGGTAGCCCACAGTTTGTTTATCCAGGTTCGGGCCGCAAGGATGCGTAAAACCCTACTCCTGCTTTGGTGGATTGTATATCGGTGTTCTTGAGCTAGCTATGGGGCGTGAGGAGCTCCAAAAAGCCGAATCCTTCTCCTGGTCACCTCGGGCCTCCTTTTATAGGAAAAGGGGTGGCCACAGTGGCACACAGGAGGTGGAAAGGGTACAGTGATGCGAGGCTATCCCTCGCATTACATGACAAGGCGCATTAAATGCGCCTTGCTTAGGTGTCCTTGCTTTATCGGGGACGGGGGAGAAAGATCAGTCTTGTCCATCGCCGCTCCTTCTCGTGTCAACACGCGCCCTGGCCAGCGATGCCTGAGATTCCACGTAGGTAGGCAGGCAGCTGAGGTGGCGCAGTGGTGGGTCTTCACGAAGATCTGCATGCCGCCACGCAGGTGCCTGCCCAGCTGGTTGGGTCGGCAGCTACATGCATGCGGTGGTGGAGGTTTGGTCAGCGTGGGCCTGATGGTGGCCCTGCGGGTGTCCTCGGCAAGGGCCTTGCCGGGGCCCCGGAAAGGGTCTTGTCAAGGCGCCTGCTGTCATCCCCGGCAAGGCGCTTGCCGGGGGCCTGGTGGTCTTCCTCGGCTGGGATCCCGCCAGGGGTTGTCGTCTCCTTAGTGTGTATATGATCTTGAATGTCTTCACGAAGATCTACATGCCGCCACGGGGATGTCTCCCGAATCCTTGCCCTATGGGGGCAGTGGACTCAAGGGTGACTTGCTCCGTAGGCGCGGGACGAGTCGCTGCGGCAAGAGTCTTGTCGGGGTTGCTAGAACCGTCTCCCGGCAAGGATCTTGCCGAGGGAGTTCGCTTCGTCCCCTTTGCTCTTCGTGGTCTTGGCCTTGGTGTTGTTCTAGTTCTCTTGAGCTTCGGTCTTACCCTGGCTCACCTCCCTTGCCTTGCTTGGTGTGGTGGTGCCCGTGGCTCAGACTGCCCGTGCATAGCTATAGGGGTACAAAAAGTGTACCCCCCCCCCCCTTTTTGTGCACCGACAGGAGCCCCGGGCCTGGTCCACACATAAGCGCAACACGTTGTTTGGGCTAGGCCCAAAAAAACGGTGCGCGGGCAGGCGGGGTGGTTTTTACCGCGGTAAGATTCTTCGCGCGCTGCGCTTCCCATGACTCCCGTGCGTGGCGCGGTGTGAGGAGGCGCGTGTGACGTGGGCGGCATGCGTGGGGTTGGTTCCCACAGGCATGCGTCACGTCATAGTAAAGGGGGCAGTTCGCGCCTTCCCCATAAACGGAGGGAGGCGTGGAGGCGCAGCCCATTTACTGAATGGGGCCAAGGCGCGGTCCTCGAGGCGTCCACTCCCCATGATCACGAGGTGGGGAGAGGTCGCCTCACCCGTCCCCTCGGTTCTGAACGTCCGCCACGTGTCTCCCATGCGCGTGGGGTGGCAAACGGTGGAGGCGGGAAACCGGGCCGCCGCTGGTTGGGGCAGCGGGTCAGCCCTAGCTCCCTGTGCCTCCCGTGTCTTGATTGGCCGAGCGGGGCGGCCAAGCCCCAACCCCGATCCTTTATAAAGAGCGGGAGGGGGGATGGCGTCCCACATTCCTTCATCTTCTTCTTCCTTCAGCTTCTGCTCATCCCTTCCATCCGTCATGGAGAGAGGGAATCCCGGTCCTTCAACAGTGGCAGCGAGGGGAAGGGGGAGGGGTGAGGCCGTGGGCGAGGCCGGGGCGCTCGGGGAAGAGGAGGACGGGGTGGCGCGCCGGCCTCGCCTCCGCCAGCAGCTCCTCCTCCAATGGAGGGCCACGTTGGGGACGACCCTTGTGAGTTCTTCGTCAGGCTGCGCCGGCCGCCGCGCCATCGCCTTCGTCTCCCGACTCCATTTGCGCGGGAGATGGAGCTGGATCCACTGGAGTCATTGTGGCTGCACATGAGGGGCTGCGGGATCAGTGGCACGCGGGCTCTTGTGGATTTCCCCGCCCCTCACGTGATGTATCTTGGTCGAGGATGGAATACGTTTGCGCATATCCACCGCTTGATGGAGGGGCTCACTCTCCATTTTAAGCTGATGGAGGGTGGCCTTCTCTCCGTCAAGGTCTTCGGGTGCTTTGGGACCCATGCAAGGTGTTGCGTGGAGAGCTCTTCTGATAGTGAAGACTCCTCCTCGGGCGGGAGTGACGATGAGGACAGCGGCAGCGACGACGAGGGTAGTAGGCGGCAGGATGACGGGTCCGATTAGGTGTCGGGTGCCGCTCCGTGCGGCATCGGCGACCCCATCATCCGCGTCGCCGGATCCCTGAGCTTCTCGGGGTCGTCTCCTTGGGCGACTGGCGTTGGGAGGCTGCGGAAGAGGAAGAGGGCGGGCAGCAAGGCCGTCAAGTCAGAGTATGCGGGCACCGACGCCTTCGACGCGTGGTGACGTCCTGCCGCCTCGTCTTCGAGCTCTGCTTCCGGCGCCGCCATCACCATCCAGCCTTTGGACGGCCACCAAGATGTTCTCTTGGTGTCTTCTGCCACTCGTAGCTCTCCTAGGGCTCCTTTTGCCCCTTTCGCCTCCTTGACCTGCCTCCTGAGGAGAGGGACAAGAAAGGGATTACGGGCACCTTATCTTTTTTTAGTTTGTAAGCCTTCGGGCCTTTGTTGAATTTAAAACTTATAATCCCATCACTCATGTTTTTCATCCCCTATGGACTGTACCTGAGTGGAATGTTTTTAATGAAAAAGGGATGCTTGCCGGGTCATTTATTTGTGGGTGAAACCCACGGCAAGGAATAAATCCTTGATATCTTTAAGATAAACATTCCTTGCCCGGCAGCAGGCCTTGCCGTCTTCCCACTTCGCTCGACCTTTCTCACGCCTTTGGCGGAGGCAGGGATGAGGCGGGTTCAGGCTCCTTGTTTCATCCTTTTGCTGTCGTGGCTACGACCAAACTCGGCCCCAGGAACGAGCCCTAGGGCCTAGAGTTAGGGGAGCACGGTAGCTTAGGGGAAAACGAGGTTTCACATACCTCAGTCCATAATGGAATGCATGATAAGGGATGAAGAACTTATCTGAAGCTATAGTCCTCGGCAACCCTGGTTCGTTGTGGGTGAATCTGTGCTCTTGCAGCCCCCGGCAATACTGGCTTGCCGGCGGCCAGACGCTGGTTTGTTCCTATTTTTTATCCCCCCCAAGTGGTTCGGCACAGATATCCGTGTGTCCTGTGAACCAAAGAAGACAAAAGAAATACAAAGAGACGCTCACTCAACCTCTAAGCTAGGGGTTAGTCGCCGCTAAGCACTATCAACCCTAACCAAGGACGAGACTCGACCTAGCATGCATGCTATAACTTAGGGCGCCAGCGCTTCATTTACTTATGCTCAGGGTCTGCGCCTGGCTTTGTACAAAGGGTTACATGCATCATCGGCAATGCTCGTACAAAAGGTGGCTTGCCGGGGGGCCCGGCAAGCCGCGCCTCACGGGTAAACCTTGCGAAGATGCTCAATGTTCCAGGAGTTACTCATCGGAACGGCATCTTCGGTCTCCAGGCGGACTGCGCTGGGCCTGGTGACTCGTATTACCCGAAAAGGGCCTTCCCACTTTGGCGTCAACTTGTTGGAATTCTTGGCCGGTTGAATGCGCCGAAGAACAAGGTCACCCTCCTCAAAGCTTCGGGCATGAACCTTGCGGCTATGGTAGCGGCGCAAGGCTTGCTAGTAGCGCGCTGCTCTCACAGCCGCCCGAAGACGATCTTCCTCAAGGAGTGTTGCGTCATCTTGGCGTAGTTGCTCTTGCTCAAGCTCATCATAAGCGAGTAGTCGAGGTGACCCATATATGAGTTCAGTGGGGAGAACTGCTTCTGCCCCGTATACCAGGGCAAAGGGTGTCTGGCCGGTGGCTCGATTTGGTGTCGTTCTGATTAACCAAAGAACCGCCGGCAATGCATCAATCCAGCGCCTTCCACTCTTGCGCAGCCTGTCAAAGGTCTTTGTCCTTAAGACTCACAGTACTTTAGCGTTTGCCCTCTCAGCTTGACCATTGCTTCGTGGGTGAGCATCGAAAGCGAAACAGACTTTGCTGCCGAGGTCTTGGGTAGATTGCATGAAGGTGCGGCTTGTGAAATGTGTACCGTTGTCGGTGATGACCCTGTTGGGTAGACCAAAACAGCACACTAGTCCCTTGAAGAATTTGACGGCTGACTATGTCGTGACCTTCCTCACTGCTTCCACTTCTGGCCACTTTGTGAACTTGTTGATTGCAACGTACAAGTACTCAAAGCCCCCGACAGCACGGGGGAAAGGGCCCAGTATGTCGAGCCCCCAGACCGAGAAAGGCCAGGAGAGAGGAATGGTTTGAAGGGCTTGAGCTGGCTGATGAAGCTTCTTTGAATGGAACTGACACGCTTCACACCTGGTGACTAGTGTCATCGCATCCTGGAGGGCGGTGGGCCAGAAGAAGCCCTGCCGAAACGCTTTGCCGGCAAGGGCCCTTGACCCGATGTGGGATCCACATATGCCTCCATGTATCTCCGCCAACAGCCCCAGTCCTTCCTCCCGAGGGATACACTTCAATTTCACGCCGTTCGGCGTCTTTCTATACAGGACGTCATCGACAAACTGGTACATAGTAGAGCGACAGGCTACTTTTTCCTCTTCTTCCTGCTCCTCAGGAAGTTCCCCTGTTTGGAGGAATCGGACGGTATGTTGTGCCCATGCTGGAGCTTGGGGCTCGACGGCGAGGACTAAAGGCGTTTCCTCCGCTACAAGAGTGGCTGTCTCAACGGCAAGAGCTTGATGCTCCGCCGGAGCTAGCCGTCTCATGGTGGGCTTAGTATCTCCGGCAACATCCTTGCTGGTGGCTCCGGGGAGCTCGGCGGGAAAGTACTTGCCAGGCCCTGATTTCCTCCTCTTGTTTTGCTCTACTGATGGATCAACGGATGGCTGAGTTAGCTGAAGCACAAAGGTACCTGGTTCCATAGGTAGCTTGAGGGCAGCGCGTTTTGACAGGTAATCGGCGATATCATTCTCCACTCGGGGAACGTATTCTGCCTGTATGCTGTCAAAACGCTCTTCTGGCTTTCTCACTTCATCGACGTAGGCCTTCATCAACGGGCTCTGGTAATCCTTGTTGACTTTCTTGACGACAAGTTGCGAGTCGCCTCTGACGACGAGTTTCTTGATTCCGAGGTCGGATGCGATCCTAAGACCGACAATCCGCCCTTCGTACTCAGCCGTATTGTTTTTTGACACCTCCCTGGGGAAGTGCATCTGGCACGTACTTGAGGTGCTCTCCGGTGGGCACGACAAGCAGTACGCCAGCCCCGGCGCCCTGTAAGGAGAAAGCTCCATCAAAGTACATGATCCAGTCGCAACTTGCCTCCTTGCCAGGGAGAGCAGTCTCTTGGAATTCTTCGTCAGGCGTCGCGGTCCATTCTGCAACGAACTCCGCTAGGACTCGGCTTTGAATCGTCGAGGTACTCTCAAACTTGAGGCCAAAGCTGGACAGTTCCAGTGCCCACTCTACGATCCTTCCCGTTGCGTCTGGATTGTGCAATATCCATTGCAGAGGGAGGCGAGTGACGACAGTGATTTCATGCGCCTGGAAGTAGTGATGCAGCTTCCTCGAGGCCATAAGAAGGCCGAAGAGCAGTTTCTGCACACCAGAGTACCTTGATCTAGCCCCCTGCAGAAGGGAGCTAACAAAGTAGACCGGGTGCTGCATCATCTTCTTCCTTGGCGGCACTCCAACCGGCTACGCCGTCTCGGCATCGGTGGCATCGGGCTCCGTCGCTGCTATTACCTCATCATCAATTTCCCTCTGCGTCACTAGTGCGGCGCTGACCACCTCGTTCGTTGCCGCCAGGTACAGCAGCAATGGTTCCTGTGGCCTAGGCGCAACTAGTATTGGCGCGGAGGAGAGGTACCTCTTCAAATCTTGCAATGCTGCTTCGGCTTCTGGTGTCCACTCCATCGAGCCCGCCTTTTTCAAAATCTTGAAAAAGGGAAGGGCGCGCTCGGCGGACTTGGAAATGAAGCTGCTCATGGCGGCAGCGCAACTAGCAAGCCGACGCACATCCTTGACTCGCTTGGGCGCTTCAATCCGTTCTATAGCTTTGATCTTGTCCGGATTGGCCTCTATCCCACACTGTGACACAAAGAACCCGAGAAGCTTGCCAGATGGGACGCCGAAGACGCACTTCTCAGGGTTCAGCTTGAGATTGATCTTGCGTAGATTTGCACATGTTTCTTGTAAATCTGATATGAGGGTTGCCCTGTTCTTGGTTTTGACAACTATATCATCCATATAAGCTTCCATATTTCTATGGAGCTAGGGTTCAAAACCAATCTGGACCGCCCTTGCAAACGTTGAACCAGCACTCTTCAACCCGAAAGGCATCCGTATAAAGCAATACGTACCACATGGGGTGATGAATGTCATTTTCTCTTCATCTTCCCTTGTCATGAAGATCTGGTGGTAGCCGGAGTAGGCATCGAGGAATGACAACAGATCACACCCAGCTGTGGAGTCAACAATCTGTTTGATGCGCGGCAACGGGAAGGGGTCTTTGGGACAAGCCTTATTAATATTTGTGTAATCAATACACAGCCTCCACTTCCCATTTGCCTTGCGCACTACCACTGGCTTGGCCAACCACGTTGGATGGAGCACTCCTCTTATCAAACCCGCTGCTTCCAGTTTCCGGATCTCCTCTGTGATGAACTCTTGTCGTTCCAAAGCTTGTTTTCTGACCTTCTGCCTGACGGGCCGCGCATGAGGACAGACAGCAAGGTGGTGCTCAATCACCTTCCTGGGAACGCCGGGGATGTCGGATGCTTGCTAGGCAAACACATCGACATTCGCCCACAAGAAGGTGACGAGCGCGTCTTCCTATTTGTCATCCAGGGTGGAGCTTATGGTAAAAGCTCCTCCCGTGTCGTCCTCCTTGACAGAAACCTTCTTGGTTCCCGGCGGTGTGGCCCTGGACTTCTTGTTTCTGTCGGCGGAGCTCTCTGGCACGTCCTCAACGGGAGCGCTACACTCCGAAGAGGTGCGCTTGCCGGAGTGGGTGCCTAAGGTCTCACCGGTCTTCTTCTTTTGCCTTCCCGGGGCTCCAGTGGCAGGAGCAAGCGCCTTAGCAGTGGCAGCTGTTGCAACTGCTTGTTGGTAGAGTTGGTGAGCGCAAATTAGCGCATCCTTCTTGTCGGAGGGGATGGTGATGATCGTCACATGTCCTGGCATCTTCAGGGTGTTGTAGGCGTAATGTGACGCCGCCATGAACTTGGCCAGCGCTGGGCGGCCAAGGATCCCGTTGTAGGGCAAGGGGATCTTGGCAACATCGAACACGATCCTTTTTGTCCTGTAGTTTAGATCACTTCCAAAGGTCACGGGCAGCGTGACCTTCCCCTTTGGTTGACTTCTTCCCGGGTTGACCCCCTGAAACATGCCCGTCTCTTCGAGGTCTCCGTCAGGAATTTGCAATTTCTCGATCACGGCAGGCGAGATTAAGTTTAGACCGGCCCCGCCATCGACTAGCATCTTTGTCACCTTGAGGTTGCGTATTGTTGGTGACACCAACAACGGCAAGCACCCGACTGGAGTAGTGCGATCAGGGTGATCCTCAGTGTCAAAAATGATAGGTGTGCTGGACCACTTCAGCGGCCTTCGGGCATCAAACGACGGTTCTGCCGCTGTAATCTCACGCGCCCACTGTTTAAGCTGGCGGTGAGAGGTATGCAGCGAGGCGCCGCCATCGACGCACATGGCCTCTATAGCTTTCTGAAATCCTTGGTCACCAGACTCATCGTCCTCTTCATGACCATCGTCTTCTGGCTTTTTGTCACGGCCCCGGGCGGGCCTCTCCCGCTCTTTATCCTTGCCGCGACGGCCCGCCTGGCCGTCACGCTTCTTGTCGGACCCCTCAGCACCGTCCTGGCCTTTCTCCTTGTCCCGCCTCTCATATTCAGCCCTCTGCTTCTCAGCAAGGAGCTCAACCTGTCGGTAGTTCTGGAGATCATGGCCTTTGGTGCGATGGATCTTGCAGTATTGCTTGTCGGAGTTTCCTGGCTTCTCGGCAGCCGCCAAGGCCCGGCAGGCGACACATCCTGCAATTTCCTTGCAGGGGTCATCTGCCTTGGTTTTCTTGGCGGAGCCGGAGTCGCCAGATCCCTCGACGGCAAGCCGAGCTTTACCTTTGCGCTTCCTGTTGCGGCGCCGGCCTTTCTTCGTCGGGGCGGCAGTATCCTCATCTGAGGAGTCGGTTTCCACACCGGCATCTTCGCCGGGGTACTTCCTGTTGGGGAACGTAGTAATTTCAAAAAAATTCCTACGCACACGCAAGATCATGGTGATGCATAGCAACGAGAGGGGAGAGTGTTGTCTACGTATCCTCGTAGACCGAAGCGGAAGCGTTGACGCAACGTAGAGGAAGTAGTCGTACGTCTTCCCGATCTGACCAATCCAAGCACCGTTACTCCGGCACCTCCAAGTTCTTAGCACACGTACAGCTCGATGACGCTCCCCGGGCTCCGATCCAGCAAAGCTTCGGGGATGAGTTCCGTCAGCACAACGGCGTGGTGACGATCTTGATGTTCTACCGTCGCAGGGCTTCGCCTAAGCACTACAACAATATGACCGTGGTGGAATATGGTGGAGGGGGCACCGCACACGGCTAAGGAACGATCACGATGATCAACTTGTGTGTTCTAGGGTGCCCCCCTATCCCCGTATATAAAGGAGGGAGGGGGAGGTGCGGCCGGCACCAAGGGGTGCGCCTGGAGGAGTCCTACTCCCACTGGGAGTAGGACTCCCCCCTCTTTTGCCTTGTTGGAGAAGGAAAGGGGGAAGGAGAAGAGGAAAGGGGGGCGCCCCCCCCCTTCCTTGTCCTATTCGGACTAGGGGGGAGGGGCGCGCGGCCTGCCCTGGCCGGCCCCTCTCTTCTCCCTTATGGCCCATGAAGGCCCATTAACCCCCCGGGGGGTTCCGGTAACCCCTCGGTACTCCTGTAAAATGCCGATTTCACCCGGAACGATTCCGATGTCCAAATATAGGCTTCCAATATATCAATCTTTATGTCTCGACCATTTCGAGACTCCTCGTCATGTCCTTGATCACATCCGAGACTCCGAACTACCTTCGGTACATCAAAATGTATAAACTCATAATAACTGTCATCGTAACTTTAAGCGTGCAGACCCTACGGTTCGAGAACAATGTAGACATGACCGAGACACGTCTCCGGTCAATAACCAATAGCGGGACCTGGATGCCCATATTGGCTCCTGCATATTCTACGAAGATCTTTATCGGTCAGACCGCATAACAACATACGTTGTTCCCTTTGTCATCGGCATGTTACTTGCCCGAGATTTGATCGTCGGTATCCAATACCTAGTTCAATCTTGTTACCGGCAAGTCTCTTTACTCGTTCCGTAATTCATCCCGCAACTAACTCATTAGTTGCAATGCTTGCAAGGCTTAAGTGATGTGCATTACCGAGAGGGCCCAGAGATACCTCTCCGACGATCGGAGTGACAAATCCTAATCTCGAAATACGTCAACCCAACATGTACCTTTGGAGACACCTGTAGAGCACCTTTATAATCACCCAGTTACATTGTGACGTTTGGTAGCACACAAAGTGTTCCTCCGGCACACGGGAGTTACATCATCTCATAGTCATAGGAACATGTATAAGTCATGAAGAAAGCAATAGCAACATACTAAACGATCGGGTGCTAAGCTAGTGGAATGGGTCATGTCAATCAGATCATTCAACTAATGATGTGATCCCGTTAATCAAATGACAACTCTTTGTCCATGCTTAGGAAACATAACCATCTTTGATTAACGAGCTAGTCAAGTAGAGGCATACTAGTGACACTCTGTTTGTCTATGTATTCACACATGTATCATGTTTCCGGTTAATAAAATTCTAGCATGAATAATAAACATTTATCATGATATAAGGAAATAAATAATATCTTTATTATTGCCTCTAGGGCATATTTCCTTCACTTCCTTCCCTCTTCAGCTCGGGCACATTTGTCAGCAAGAACATAGAGCTCTGCCACATCTTTCACCTTGTTCGTCGCCAGTTCTTCGCGCATCTTGCGGTTACGCACGTTCTGACGGAATGCGCTGATGATGGCGGCAGGGTGAACATCAGGGATATTGTACTTGACCCGGCTGAACCTCTGTATATACTTGCGCAGACTCTCGCCTCCCTTCTGGGGAATGACATGCAGGTCGCTTGCTTGGCCATGGGCTTGGTGACCTCCAGTAAAGGCGCCCACAAACTCATGGCACAAATCTGACCAGGAGGAAATAGAGTCTACCGGCAAGTGCATCAACCACGACATGGCGTTGGGTTTAAGAGCCAATGGAAAGTAATTTGCAAGCACCTTATCGTCGCGGGCTCCGGCGGCTTGCATCGCGATGGTGTAGATGCTGAGGAACTCAGATGGGTGAGTCTTGCCGTTGTACTTTTCGCCAACGTCAGGTTTGAAGGTGCGGTGAGTGGGCCACTGGAACTGCCGCAGCTCATGGGTAAAAGCCGGACAGCCTATCTCGTAAGGTAGGCCTCCAGGGCTCTCTGGGGCCGGGTCGTTCAAAGCATGCCCTGCTCGCCTGTCTGACTGGTGGTGCGCTCTGCACCGGCGCTCGATAGTGGTTCGAGCGTCTTCATGGGCTCGTTCCCGAAGAACTTGGCGCTGGTCACAGTGGGTCCGCGGGTCAGACGATGCTATGGAGATGGCGCCGCCCGTGATGTCGCGACGAGCCGGCGTCCGCGGTACCGGATGGGGAAGAGGTGAATGCATCGTGGTCGCGGCGTCGCCGGCTTTTTCGCCACTGGTCCGTGGGACTCCATCGGAGCGTCGACCCGGGGGCCCCACTGGACTTGGTTCGTCTTGGTTGGCCACCGCAACAAGGCTTCAGATAGTGGCTCTCCATTCATCGAATTTCCCCGTGGCAGGAGGAAAGTAGAGGAGCAACTGCACGCGCGCCAGGGCCTCTGCTGGCGTCGGTGGCAGCGAAACCTGCACGGATCGCGACGCGCTTCGACTTCTGACCATGTCAGAAGGAGCTCTATCACGACCCCGCAGTCGCATGCCATTTTCACCAGCGCCTCGGCGAGTGGGTAGGTCTTCTACGTCCCAGGAGTGGCGCTCGGGGCTCTTCCCGCGGCGACGCCCGGGATCTTCGGCGTGATTACGCCGTTCGTCGCGCGCTGCCCGGGAGGAGCGCGCTGTTGACGCCGGTGTGGGAGTCTTGGAGGCCCTCGCGTCGCCTTCGGGCGGGGCGGTGATGACCCTGGAAGGCCCCGCTCCACCCGCGAGGGACTTGGCTCCGCCTTTGGATTTGGCGACGTGTGGCCCGTTACCAGGCGCACAAACATCGCCGCCTCCCAAACTCCGGCTACTGGGATGGTGTTGGTGTTCGCGAGCAGCGCCCCGGGTCCTCTCTGCGACCGGCCCGCTGCTCGCCCGCGTCGGGACGGGCTGTCCGGCTTCCGACTGGCCAACCGCCACCGTCGTCTTCTTCTTGGGCGCCATGATGATGAAGAAGCGCTGAACTAACTGCTAAAGCCGATTCTCATAACTGCGCGCCCCTACCTGGCGCGCCAAAGATGTCGGTGCTGAGGAGCGACACCTATGGGATCACAAGAATCCCTACTACGGTTAGCGGGGCGCGGGGTCGTGGGAAGAGCGGATCTAACAGGTAGCCCACAGTTTGTTTATCTAGGTTCGGGCCACAAGGATGCGTAAAACCCTACTCCTGCTTTGGTGGATTGTATATCGGTGTTCTTGAGCTAGCTATGGGGCATGAGGAGCTCCAAAAAGCCGAATCCTTCTCCTGGTCGCCTCGGGCCTCCTTTTATAGGAAAAGGGGTGGCCACAGTGGCACACAGGAGGTGGAAAGGGTACAGTGATGCGAGGTTATCCCTCGCATTACATGAAAAGGCGCATTAAATGCACCTTGCTTAGGTGTCCTTGCTTTATCGGGGACGGGGGAGAGAGATCAGTCTTGTCCGTCGCCGCTCCTTCTCGTGTCGACGCGTGCCCTGGCCAGCGATGCCTGAGATGTCACGTAGGTAGGCAGGCAGCTGAGGTGGCGCAGTGGTGGGTCTTCATGAAGATCTGCATGCCGCCACGCAGGTGCCTGCCCAGCTGGTTGGGTCGGCAGCTGCATGCATGCGGTGGTGGAGGTTTGGTCGGCGTGGGCCTGATGGTGGCCCTGCGGGTGTCCTTGGCAAGGGCCTTGCCGGGGCCCCGGCAAGGGTATTGTCAAGGCGCCTGCTGTCATCCCCGGCAAGGCGCTTGCCGGGGGCCTTGCGGTCTTCCTCGGCTGGGATCCCGCCAGGGGTTGTCGTCTCCTTAGTGTGTATGTGATCTTTAATGTCTTCACGAAGATCTGCATGCCGCCACGGGGATGTCTCCCGAATCCTTGCCCTTTGGGGGCAGTGGACTCAAGGGTGACTTGCTCCGTAGGCGCGGGACGAGTCGCCGTGGCAAGGGTCTTGTCGGGGTTGCTAGAACCGTCTCTCGGCAAGGATCTTGCCGGGGGAGTTCACTTTGTCCCCTTTGCTCTTCGTGGTCTTGGCCTTGGCGTCGTTCTAGTTCTCTTGAGCTTCGGTCTTACCCTGGCTCACCTCCCTTGCCTTGCTTGGTGTGGTGGTGCCCGTGGCTCAGACTGCCCGTGCACAGTTATAGGGGTACAAAAAGTGTACCCCCCTTTTTGTGCACCGACAGTCATCTCATGACGAATGTGCTTGGAAGCTTAAGAAATGGGGTAAGCACTCATAGACAATTAGCAAACTATTGTGAACATCACGCGTTTGTTTCTTGTGTTGAACCCCAAAAGGTCTACAAGGCGCTCGAGGATCCCGATTGGCTTAATGCCATGCACAAAGAACTCAACAACTTTGAGCACAACAAGGTGTGCAGATTGGTGCCAAGGCCAACGGGGAACCATAATGTCATTGGAACCAAGTGGATATTCAAGAACAAGCAAGATGCTCATGGAATTATCATTCGCAACAAGGCTCGTTTGGTAGCACAAGGCTACTCCCAAGTCGAGGGTATCGACTACGGTGAAACCTTTGCTCCCGTTGCTCACCTTGAATCCATTTGTTTGTTGATTGCTTATGCCTCTCCTCATAACTTCAAGTTGCAACAAATGGACGTGAAGAGTGCTTTTCTTAATGGTCCTATTGATGAGTTGGTGTATGTCAAACAACCCCCGGGGTTCGAGGATTCGTATTTCCCCGATCATGTGTACCAACTCGATAAGGCACTATATGGCCTCAAACAAGCCCCACGTGCGTGGTATGAGCACCTTACCGAGTTGTTGCAAGATCATGGGTTTGAAATTGGGAAAATCGACCCCACTCTTTTTACTAAGAAGGTCAAAGGGGAGTTATTTGTATGCCAACTATCTATTGATGATATTATCTTTCGTTCCCCTAACAAAGCTTTCAATGAGGAGTTTGCCGCTCTCATGACCTTGAAGTTCAAGATGTCCATGATGGGAGAGCTGAAGTTCTTTCTCGGGTTCGAGATCAAGCAAAGAAGAGAAGGAACCTTCATTAACCAAGACAAATATACTCAAGACATGCTCAAGAGATTCAAGCTAAGTGATGTCAAGCCAGCTTCCACTCCAATGCCCATCAAATGCCAACTTGACATAGATCCCAATGGTAAAGCGGTGGATCAAAAGGTATATCGCTCCATGATTGGCTCCTTGCTTTACCTTTATGCATCTAGACCGGATATCATGTTGAGTGTGGGAATTTGTGCATGGTTTCAAGCCGCACCTAAGGAAAGCCACTATGTGGCGGTCAAGAGAATCTTTTGATATTTGGCTCATACCCCAAACTTTGGCTTATGGTACCCAAGAGGAGCAAACTTAAACCTTGTGGGCTTTTCGGACTCAGATTGGGCAGGAGACAAAGTGGATAGGCAGTCAACTTCCGGACGGTGCCAATTTCTTGGTTGCTCTTTGGTGAGTTGGTCTTCTAAGAAGAAAAGTTGTGTATCTCTCTCGTCCACCGAAGCGGAGTATGTGGCCACCGACAGTTGTTGTGCACAACTTCTATGGATGAGGCAAACTGTAAAGGATTACGGTGTCATTTGTGACAAAGTGCGTCTTTGGTGTGACAATGAAAGTGCCATCAAGATTTCTCTCAACCCGGTGCAACACTTCAAGACGAAACATATTGAGATTCGGTATCACTTCATCCGGGATCACATTAGGCGAGGGGAGATCGAGCTCAACTATGTCAACACTCATGATAACCTTGCGGATATCTTCATGAAGCCACTGGATGAAGCAAGATTTCACGAGTTAAGGCATGAGCTAAATATCATTGGTTCGAGCAATGTGGTTTGAACCTTTGCACACCCCACCATACTCATCGTGATCTCTTGTTCTAGGTGTAGGCATGGTCATAGGGGGAGTATTGTTCTCTCAATCAACTCTTCCTCCCCCCGTTATGCATAAATTAATCAACTCTTTCACATTCGCCATTTTTATGGTACTTGTGCTTCAAAGACGAGTCTTGGTCATGGGCCCAAGGTTAAAATCTTCGCGGTGCCATACCAATTGACTCAAACATAGGTGGCCTCGGCCATCGCCCTCCTTTGAAAGAAGGGTGTGCGAGTAGCTTCCTTAGGACGTGGTTTGTGATTTTGAGTTACTCCAAGTTGCTCTTGGTTTCTTTGTCTTTTTCAAACTTGGAGTATCTCTTCCTTGTGCTGTTCTCTTGAGTCTCTATCCCAAGCCTTTCCCTATGCTTCAACCCCTAGTCTGCATAAGCCATTAGTTCTCTGTTCGGGCTGTTCTGTCTCCCTGCTGGCGGTACTACCGCTGTGAGGGAATGGTACTACCGTTCTATCAAGCGGTACTACTGGGCCTCCTGTCGGATGTAGTACTGGGGTGATACTACCGCTGCCCCCAACGGTACTACTGCTTAGCGGGACGCGGGAGGGATATGTATCGGATAGGGGGAGTTCTAACTCCCCCATACCCATTCACTCTCCCTCCCCGTCTCTTTCTCTTTCTCAGGCGCCGAAGAACAGCCCCGGCCGCTGCTCCGGCTGGCCGATTCCGTGCCGTCTTCAATGATTCTGACCGGTGGAATCGTTCCCCACCACCTCCTCTCGCCATGGACCCCGGTGGTAGTAGCTCCAAGGTCCGTCGCAAGAATGTGAATCCCCCTTCCAAGCATGGTCGCACCTATCATGCCAGAATTGTGTATTTCAAAGATGAAGAAGAGGTTGCACCCACACCTCTGCCTGCCCATCGTCAATCTGCCAGGAACAAGGGCAAGTCAAATGTCAAGTCAACCGCTGCTTGTAAGAAGAAGGAACCGATCAAGACCGAAGCTGAGTTAAAGCAGAATGAGTATTGGCAATATCGTGAGCAAAACCCCTACCTCGTTCCTCAGGATCCTTCTTTGGTTGGCTCACCATTCTGGAATAAGGCCAATCGCTTGTGTACTTTGATCGAATCAAGGGAAGGAAGAATATGTTTGTCAAGACCAAGTCAATCAACATGGCACATATGGAGAAGTACCAAGCATACTTTGGAGAAGCTCATGCCCTCTGTGAACAACTCAACATCGTGCCCCTCTCATGACCTTCAACTATGACTTTGAGGCAGAGCTAGTTGCTTAGTTCTTTGCAACCATCTGGTATGGCACCAACTCAGAGCGCACTTTGATCTGGATGACCAATGGCAGGTAGTTGCGCACCACTCGGGCTGAGTTTATGGCTCTTCTTGGATATCCTGACGAGGGGCTGAGGAAGCCTCTTGGCCTTCATCCTCACCATGAGGGGGGCTACTCACAAGGATGAGCTGAAACCTCACATGATTATCACCAAGATTGAGAAGGGAGTCAAGAAGGATCTCAAGCCTTTCTTTGACATTATGCATTGCATCTTCCGGCAAACTCTTTTTCCTCGCATTGGCAACTTGGACATGGTGCATGGCCATCTTGTGGATATGCTCCTATTGTGCCACTCTGAGAAGGGCACGGATGTCGTCCTGGGTGTCTCTCACGTCATGTGGAAGGAGCTAGTGAGTGCTACCTATGGAGATCACTGGCCAATTTATGCTCCTTTCATCTTCAAGCTGATTCAGTCTACCTGGAGCTCCACTTTCCCTAGTATACCACTTGAGCATGGACCCTTGACTCCTCATGACGTTCTCAACTTGCGTCAAAAGGAGCTTTGAGCCTCCACTACTCATCCTGAGGCGGCTGTATCTTCCGCTTCTGGAGAGGATCAAGGTGATGATGGCGGTCTTGCTCCCGACTCAGAGCATTCTTCTGGTCAGTCAGGTTGGGCGGCCAAGCTCAAGCATAAGGTGAAGAAGCTATTTTGCCTTCAGACCGATGTTCAACACAAGATGTACTTAGCACATGTGGATGCCAAGAAGGCTCGTCAGGAGAGGAAGGCGATCATGAGGAAGCTTGAGATCCCAGTTCAAGATGGCTCTGAGGACCGTATCACTCCGGAGGACAAATGGATTTCTTCGTACTCTCACTGGACGGACTCAGATGAGTCCAATGCTGCTACTTCTGCTCCAACTCAGGATCAGGAGATCGAGGAGGAGCCCGATGGGTCTGAGGAGATGTCTGCTCATGGGTCTGATTTTGAGGAGGAGTCTGACGAGTCCATGGGAGGAGACTAGGGCCATCTGGAGTTGCGTTAGGTATCTCTCTTCCTTTTGGTGTCTTGGTGCCAAAGGGGGAGAGGTTTAGGACCGAGGATTTGTCTTTCTGCAGGGTGTTGGTGAGTCACAAGCTTGGTTCTTGTTGTTGCCCTTGTGTTTCTACTTGTGAACTCTTTTCCTTCGTTTGCTTTGGTTTGGTGTGAGACTCTCTATCATATGGTGTAAGACATATGCTACCCGGGTTAATCTTGTTATGTCTCTATGTGCGTAAATGTATGATCTTTTGTCTTATTAGTTTCCTTGCTTAAATGTCCCTTATATCATTGCAAGGATTGCCCGGTCTATAAAATATAGGGGGAGTGTTGATCCTAGTATGTGTGTTGTGCAGTCCAAAGCACATCTTTTGAATGCACACATCTAGGGGGGGCATGTCTATCTTTTATAGATTCTTAGGTTTGCGTATGCTCATTATATATCTCTTTGAGAAAATCTCGTATTGTCATCAATCCACCAAAAAGGGGGAGATTGTAAGGGTATATTTCTCCCTAAGTGGTTTTGGTGATTGACAATGCATTTGCGGACTAATCGTGTGCATTGAGCATTTCAGATATCTCATGGCTAGGCACTAGATGATTAGACGCCCCTCGGAGCCTTTCGAAGACGACGGTTTTTTCTATGTTTCTTTTCGGTGGATTTGAGTTGTAGGAAAGTCGTACTATTAAGAGGGGGTCCGCTTCAGAAAGGTATGGGTGGAATCAACACGTACACAGCCCCATATGCACCCACTGCCTCCTTCCCATCTCCGGAGCCCTTCCTGTATTTTCTGTGGCATTTTCAGCATCTTGCCGGTGGCAGTACCGCCTGTGCCCATGGTAGTACCGTTGGTACTTCCGTGGTACTGCCGCTTAGGGCCTCCCCGCGCGTGCAACTTTCGGTTGCCCATTGTCTCTCACGGCAGTACTGCAGTAGTACCGCTTAGGCAGTACAACAGCCCGTACTACCGTCTCCACTACCGCTTGTGGGGTGTTCTCGTGTGCAAGGTTCTGTTCCCGCTTTGCCTCTAGCGGTAGTAGAGTGGCACTAGGACGGTAGTACCGCTTAGCACGGTACTACCGCCCCTGGCACCCTCTACTACAACTGGCTCTCTAGGCCTAAGACCCAAGCGGTAGTACCGCTCGGGTCAGCTGTAGTACCGCTCCAGTGGCACTACCGTTGCTACACTCTGTGTGGTCTTAGGGTTGTGCGGTGGTGTACCGCCTAAGCGGTAGAACTGCTCCTAGGAGCGGTAGTACCGCTTAACTGCGGGCTGGGCAGAAAAACGGTTGGATTTTTGCTCTCCGATATAAAGGGGGGTCTTCTTCCTCCTAGTGTTGACCTCTTCCTTTCCTAAGCTCCATTATTGCTCAAAGCTCCATTTTCACCCGATCTCTCTCCCTAGCCAATCAAACTTGTTGATTTTCTAGAGATTGGTTGAGAAGGCCCCGATCTACACTTCCACCAAGAGAAATTTGATTCCCCCCACTAATCCCTTGCGGATCTTGTTACTCTTGGGTGTTTGAGCACCCTAGACGGTTGAGGTCACCGCGGAGCCATATTCCATTGTGGTGAACCTTCGTGGTGTCGTTGGGAGCCTTCAATTAAGTTGTGGAGATTGCCCCAACCTTGTTTGTAAAGGTTCAGTCGCCGCCTCCAAGGACACCAATAGTGGAATCACGGCATCTCACATTGTGTGAGGGCGTGAGGAGAATATGGTGGCCCTAGTGGCTTCTTGGGGAGCATTGTGCCTCCACACCGCTCCAATGGAGACATACTTCCTCTCAAAGGGAAGGAACTTCGGTAACACATCCTCATCCCCACCGGTTCCACTCTTGGTTATCTCTAACCTTTACTTGTGCAAGCTTATATTGTGTTGTATCCCTTGCTTGCTTGTGCGCTTGTTGTTGTTGCATCATATAGGTTGCTCACTGAGTTGCATATCTAGACAACCTACTTTGATGCAAAGTTTAAATTGGTAAAGAAAAGCTAAAAATTGTTAGTTGCCTATTCACCCCCCCCCCCTCTAGTCGACTATATTGATCCTTTCAGCAGGTACATGGATGGAGATGTGGACCCCTCAAGCTACTAAACGACAAGCATTGGTAAAAGCTTCAAGACTCTACATTTTTGGTTAAGTGGTCCAAGATCACATTGAGTCCATAGGAAAGACAATACTATTAAAAGGGATGAGGTTTTGATTCTGGTCTATTTGCTCAAGTGCTTAGAGATATTGCTCCAAACCCTCCGCCACACTCTCACATTCATTTATGTCCCAAACCCTAAAACCTATCTTGGCCCCACCGAAACACATACATCCAGACCCATCGAGATACACTTGACATAGCCACTGGCTAAACCCTGGCAACTCGGTCCCACCGAGATGACCCTTCGGTCTTACCGAAGAGCACTTGCCAACCTTCTTTAACCTATCGATTACATCTCAGAAATTCCAAGTGGTTCCGATCGGTGTCACCGCATTGTGGAAAGTGATTAGGTCATCACCATTCAGTCTCACTGAGCTGTTCCATCTGGTCTCACCGAAAAGCATAAAGTTCAAACCTTTTCTACTAGTTAGTCTCATCAAGTGTCTTCATCCTGCCCCACAGAGTAGTGCATAAAGGTGTGTAACGGTTAGATTTTTGGTGTTGCCTAGCTTGCGCTCGCCTGAATATTCGCTCCTTGTGACATACCCATAATTTTTAATGTGATTACCTTTTGTCGTTACGAATTAGAACTCAATGTATGACCTTTTATGTGTTCACCCTTCAGATTGTTGAACATGCATGCATTCATTTTTTGATTCGCCGTGCTTGCATAAGTACTTCTTTCCTTGCTATATAATTAAGTGAAATTATGATATAGTCATATTTATTTTGAACGTTAGGGCCTTGTTTAGCAGTTTTTTTCTAAGGGCCCTAAATTCCTACAGACTAGTCTGATTCAAATCCATTTTGATCTTAAGAACAGGGTGTGCCATCAATACATACTGTATATGATAATTGGTACCATAGCTGGCCAAACGTGCCAGCCTGGCTCGCCTAGGCACGATTATTCTACGGGCCCTGCAGCCTGTAGCCCAGGCACGGCCTGACTGCTAATTGGGCCGGCCCACCGGCACACCGGGCATGCTAATCTACTGCTATTTGGCGCACTAGGCGTTTTTAGCCTATTTTTACATGTTGGGCCATATAGAGATATATAAAAATAGAAAAAGATAATTGGGTCGTGCCGCGCCGGCCCACACGCTCAGCCTAGCAGCCCAAGCATGACCCAGGGTGTGTCGCTTGCCGGGCCCGACTCGTTTAGCCCGTGTCGTGCCTGGCTCACGGTGGGCCGTGCCGGTGTGCTCGCGGGCCAGTCTCATTGGCCCAGCCCATTTGACCAGCTATAATTGGTACCAATTTAATGCTTTAGTTATCCTGAAAGGTTTGGGAGGAAATTTTTAATTTTCCTATATCAATTATGGAGAGAAATAAATGCCTAAATCAAATCTTCAGATAGAAGGGTTAAAAATGCATGTATAATTATAAACAAGCTAATATTTATCGACGCCTAAATTTCAACATCAATACTAGCTAAGTTTAGCTCTTCAACAAACATAGGACATCAATAAACATAACCATTTGGATAAGCGTTGATTCCAAAAAGTAATATCTCATAAAAATAACCATCTTAATATCCACGTACTTTAACTGTATATATGAATCATGAATGTACTCATACTTTCATCTGTTCGAGTTTGGAAGAATATCTGAAAATACATCATCGACACATGACGAACATGGGTAAAGGACCAGTGGGAACCAACAAGACATTGATATGCTTGTGGTTGGTGATGCTGCTTCTCCTTTCATCTGGTAGGAACACAATTAACCTACACATCTCCAATTCATACTAATCCAAGTTAACTTAATTACTTGATACTTATTGTTTGCTAATGGATGCAGAAAAGATGGGATCTGAAGGTTGTAAAGGTCATGATAGCCAAACCTGGGATGGCAATATGTGTGTAAAGCACGGCACCTGCAATGTGGTCTGCCAGAGAGAGGGTTATGACAGAGGCCGCTGCTACGTGACTGTATGCATGTGCTACAAGAACTGCGCTGCTCTACCAATTTAGGCATGCTCGATCGATGTGCTAGTCATGCAATAAAATAAAGGATTCGTGCTTGATGGTGTAATGTTCACTTGTTTTTTTTTTTGCCCGCTTTTGCTTGATTATGATTAACACTGCTCATTGCAGACATCGTTTATTAGTTTTCAATGGTAACATTAGCAAATTACTAAACAATATCAACCGCCCCGCGAGATTGGTTGAAAAGCGTGGTTGCGAGATCAGTTCGCCCAGCCACAAGATCGACAGTAGAGAACAACCTTTTTCCACGAGATTGAGGGACCTGCGGCTGCGAACACTGCCCTATTTTTTCAGTTGATGCCTTGGACATCTAAAGCCCAGCAGGCCCAAATAATGGCAGGTCGTCCATTTTGTCACAGGAGCAGCGGCCCATCCCGTATGGCGATCTGTGGTTACTTACCAGCTTTTGCAAATCGATCCAACGGCCAAAAATTCTTAGGCCTCTTTTGGTTCATAGGATAGGATTATTATAGGAATAGGAATCTTGTAGGAAATGAGATGACATGTATCTCAAATCCTATGAGTAGAAATAGGAAACAAGATGTCATTTGGTTGACACCAAAGGAATTTTTTCATTGAGTCTAGGCTCTTTTTTATTTTTCTATGAAATGTGGAGGATAGGAACCAATCCTATGTAGGAATAGGAATCCATTCCTATGAACCAAAGGGCTTTAAAGAAAAAAATCCTATAAAAATCCTATCCTCTAGAATTCCTATGAAATTCCTCTAAACCAAACGAGGCCTTAAACTCGTTGATCTAATGGCCAGAGGCCAGAAAAGGTACTCAGTTATAATGTATCTAAATAAATGTGCTGTGCTGTTAGCATTTTATTACTGTGTGTTGTGCTGTTAGGCTGTTACTTCAAACACCAAGCAGACGGTTCTCGTTTTACACATCCAAGACCATACTATGCCCTGAACATGGCTACATTTTACTCTCACACACACAGTACTTGAGAGGCAAACAGCCAGGTACGGTACGGATTAGGGTGAGTCGGAGTGGTGAGACATGTGACATGAAGAGAAATGATGCCCAAACCTGTGATGGGCCCGACGACGCTTGTCGAACGGACGGACACCAGGCCATGGGCAAGCAGAGAGAGGGGCCCATGCCTCTGATGGGTCAATGCACAGGCCAAAACATCACCCTCCCTCTACAGCAAAGGGAGATCCAACAAGATATGCACCATTCTGGAGAACACACACTACAGTCTACATATATGCACATTTGTTGTCCCCAGGCTCATTCATGGCCAGAACATCACCATCATCATCTTACATGAACCTCAACCACCAGCATGTGCCATGAAGCTATTTTGCCACACTTGTTGTTTGGCCTCTACATTGCTGGTTCCCATCTGGACAAACTGAATTCAGCTGAAGAAGCTGAAATGGTGGGACTGTATGGCCGGCCGGGGTCCGATCCAGCTCCATTCGGCGTCGTCTGGCGCGATGGAAGATGTTCTGAAGAAATTTTCTGCTAGAACGATGATGGAGGTGGCTAGAAGCTGTGGAGCTGGGCCAGCATCGCGACGAGTTCATCGCTGGATGGCCGATCAGCGGGCAGCTCCGAGAGGCACACGATGGCGACCCTGACGGCCATCACCATCTCCTCCTCGTCGACCTCCTCCCCTACAATGCTGCTGTCCAGCGCTTCTTTCGTGTCGCCGGAATGCTGCATGTGACGGAGCCATCGCGCCAGGCTGCCCCGTCCGCTTTCTCCCGAGAAAAACGGGTCCGCGGGGTCTTTCCCGGTGAGCAGAACGCCGAGGATCATGCCGAAAGCATAGACGTCGCACTTATCCGTGTACCTGCACAAGCAAATGTTTGAATCTAAATGCTTAGAAACACCTAATAAGAGCTGAAAAACATATGGATGGCAGTACATGATATTGAAGTTCTGAACCATCTAACAGAAGAAAAACACAAGCTCTATTAGGACTGACCACTAAAGTTGTAAAACTGATGATCAACCATGACAAAATAAACAAATCATGAGTTACTGATCTGGTTAAAGTAGTCTGGTTAAAAGTCCTTATCTGCATGTTAACTTCCCATAAGTTTACCGATGATGTACTTATCTGAAGGATATTGGAATAAGAATATAGAACACCAATCCTCAAAGCATCTATTCTCTGATTGATATACAAGAGGCTAGAACGAAATATATCGATATTTTTTAGTAGAACAGGGGGTGGGCCAACAGCTGTATGTGCTCATGCGGGAATATATGGAAAGCGTAACAATCAAAGGTAATTCAAAAAGGTTAGATGCAGGTTCCCTAACAAAGTAAAGATTCTCCAGTTACAAAAAGCAAAAGCTGGGTACCTTCGATTAAGCCCTCTGGTATTCTTTATTAATATGCTTTATGTTTTCTCTCTTACTCATTTCACTGATTAAATTTAAATGGCGCGGAAGTGAAGTCTACTTATCGTCAACACAGTCAAATTACTAGAAAACCAAATCCAGAAAGAGTCTAATGAAAGGAAACAGACAACAGTGTTTGCTAGCCAATGATTGCGCACTGTTAACTGGGGACACAAATCGAAAAAAACTATGGATGCAAGCAATAATGAAATGGAATGTCAAATACTTGTTTTGGTAGTGTATATAATGTTGCAAATGCTTGTACTAGTTCAAATGAAAAAAAGATGGTCTGATATTATCACCACAGAATTACACATTTAGTTGCCAGATGAATAAGTATGGGTTAACAAAATTTTAATGAGCTGTTGCTATCACACATCACAGATTTCTAGCAATCTGAAATACCTCTTGTTTGCTTCATATCTACAAAATTGTGGTATGCAACATTTGAACATGCACACACATGATATCTGCTTCTAATAATAAAAAAATACAAAATCTAACAGCAAAAATTCTTGATTTTACGAAAGATATATTTAGAGCTACCTTCCTCGCAGTGATAACGATGCACATCCTAGGTTTAATTTTCCCTCATTATAATTTATAATGAACAGACAAACAAACCACATTGTCAATTTGAGAAAGTAGTAGTTATACTGCAATATGCAAGGTACTAGATTTAGCTGAACAGAACACTGAACTCTGAAAAAAGATAACACATCGAATTTTACCTGCTACTTTGGTAGCACTCTGGAGCTGCGTAGAGGCTGCCGGACGACTCTGGATCAGGCGAACCCGAATCGATCAGCCTGGCAACGCCGCAATCCGCCAGCACCGGCTCGAAGCCTTCCTCCAGCATCACGTTGGACGGCTTGAGGTTGCAATGCAGTATCCTGGGGTTGCACTCGAAGTGCAGGTGGCGCAGTCCCTTGGCCACCCCGGCCGCAATCCTGTTCCTGGTGTCCCAGCTGAGGCTGACCTGCTGCGACCTCACCCTCTTCATCACGTCCTCGAGGCTGCCCCCCGGCACGAAGTCGTAGACGAGCGAGAGCCGGTCGGCGTCGCGGACGTAGGCCTTGAGGCTCATGACGTTGAGGTGCCGCACCCGGGCGAGCAGCTCCAGCTGCCGCTGCACCCTCCTCATGTCGGACTTGGAGTTGGAGCCGTTCGCCGGCCGCGAGGGCGAGGGCGAGGCCTCGGCGCGGGCGGCGGTGGCGAGGTCGAGCACCTTGACGGCGACGGTGAGGTCGCCGTCGAGGTCGAGCTTGTGGTACGTCCCGCGGGGCCCGCGCGCGAGCGGGCGCGCGGAGGGGAGCGCGCACTGGAGGCTCTTGGGCGAGATTTGCGGCGTGAAGGAGACGGGGCCCCTGGCGACGGCCGGCGCGTTCCCGGCGTGGAGCACGGCGACGCGGATGGCGTAGAGGAAGGCGAGCGAGAGAATGAAGCCGGCGAGCGAGCCGAGGAGCACGCCGAGCGCGATGCGGCGGAGGCGGACCGCGCCGCCGGCCTGCGCGCGGGGGCCCCTGGGCTGCGGCGGCGGGAGGGGCGCGGCCGGGGACTGCGTGGCGGGCAGGGGCTGGGAGTGCAGCGGCGGCTGGGAGGCGCAGAGCGGGAGGTCGGCGAGCAAGAGGACGAGGAGGAGGAGAGTGGCGAGGGTTTTTGTAGGGTTCTTGGTCGGCGCCGCCGCCATCCCGGCTCCCGGCGCCATTGGACAAAAGAATCGATTTGGCAGCGGGGAGGAGAGAAGAAATCTCTCTAGGGGAAATGCTCGAGGAATAGAATCAAAGAGTGGTGTACCAAGATGCCATTTTCCGCATGGTTCCTGCTTATGCTTATCAACAAGGGGGAGATGGGATTGATTGCAGCCGAAAGAGGACAGCGAAACGGAAACGAGCAAGCTCACTCAGCGCAATGAATAGGGCTCAGAGATTTCGCAGGAGAGTGGCGAGGAGCTCTGCACGGTGCCAAAATTATACCTGGCGACGACGAGGAAGAAGGCAGAAACGGCGAAAACGTCGCCTTGCTCCTCCTCCTCCTCCTCCTCCGCAGGGGCAGAGCAGGCGTGAGAGAGAGAGAGAGAGCCGCTCACCGTCACGTCACGCGGCCCGCGCCTCCTACCAAGACGAGCGGGCGAGCTTCTCCCTCCCGAGAGGAGCTTTAAGTCGAAACGGAACGGCGGGGCGAGAAGAGAGAAACAGTCCCAGGCTCCCACGGTGAGCGGAGGGGAGCGGAGCAGGGGGCAGCAAAGGCGTTGGCGTGGGGGAATCAAAAGGGCGGGCGAGGCTTTCTGGGTTGCCGGCGCATCTCGCAGCTCAGCTCAGGCTCAGCACGCACGCACGGCACGCACGCAGCCGCGGGACAGGGCATGGAGACCGGA
Source organism: Triticum monococcum (assembly GCA_034509565.1). Classification (NCBI taxonomy): domain Eukaryota; kingdom Viridiplantae; phylum Streptophyta; class Magnoliopsida; order Poales; family Poaceae; genus Triticum; species Triticum monococcum. The sequence continues at coordinate 741,317,706 of CM067843.1, read as the reverse complement.
ACCAGACATTCTCCTCCCCCGTCCGTCCGTCCGCCTGGATTCCCTCCCCCGTTTTCACCCCACCCCACCCCGGTTGGGTTTACGTTTAGAGCATGGTTAATAGTATAGCCAGCTGCTGGCTATAAGCCAGTGCCATGTCATCTACGGCCCATCTTATAGCCCACATGTACAATAATAGATCAAAAGAGTGTACTACTTTTTTATTATGTGGCCCACTTCTCATTCTCACAAAGTGCCTAGGAGCACGTGCTAGAGCTGGCTCTTCACGAAGAGCCCGCTTACCTTCTCTCTCTTCTTCTCTTTCCTCCAACTAAGCAGAAATATACTAGTTTATTTCTTATAGCCCGCTGACTCAGCTCTATTGTACTTGCTCTTACCACGGTGTGGCTCTAGCGGCAGCAGATAGCATGGGGAGGAGAGACGAGGGGGAGGGGGAGCCCGAGACGGAGCAGGGGCGCGTGGATACTCGCGCGCCATGCCCAGACCCTGTCCCCGAAAACCTATTCTACACCCCTGTCCCTCCTCAAAGTCCCCCACACGCACGCCGTAGCGCCACTGTTGCCGCAATCAATCCCCTCCTCCGCCCATATCCGGTAAGTTTCCTCCTGCGCCAGTAATGGTAAACCGAATTTTGACCGGCTGTTTATTAATCTCTCGCTCCCGTGGAGATTTCTTAACCTAAACGTGGTTATCCACTGAATGGACTGTTGTTCGTTTCGTTTGCATCTGCACTGCAGAGGGGCGGCAGATGCAGAGAAAAATTATGATTAGCGGACCTGGTAGTGGGGTAAAAAGCGGGGTACGGAGGGTGGGGAGGGGAGGTAATTATGCCCCCAGGCCCGTACTTTGAGAGCGTTTGGCTCCTTTTCCCGCCGCTTTCTTTTTGTTCGCTCCACCCTCTTTTCGGCCTCCCCCAGCGTGCATTCATCTGTGCTTCCGCATACGTGACATGATTTAATTGAAATAAAATAAGACCCGGCTCCATTCCTTTAAAATCAGGGGGAGATGATTAGATTTTTTTTTAGCATCAATACAGACACAAGCGCTCATATACACGCGCATACACTCACCTCTATGAACGCACACACGCACACCCTACCCCTATGAGTACCTCCGAGAGACTGAGCCGGCATATCATTTTGAGATTTACGAAGTCACCGTAGGCGCCTCGTCGTCGACGGGAACGTCTTCTCCCACTGAAAACGCATCGCCGGAAATCCTGAAATAAATCCAAGAATAATGCGAGCACCAGGATTTGAACCTTGGTGGGTTGAGGATACCACTGTCCACCAAACCAACTCAACCACAAGTTGATTCGCGAAAATGATTAGATTAGAAAGAAAAAAGAGAAAAGGACAGCCGTAGGATAAAGTAGGAGCACGGATGGGAGCATGGCGAAGAAGCAGGCAAGCCGGATCCCCTCATGGCGCCCCCGCTGGCTGCCATGTGGGGGCCGCCTCGCCCACGTGCCGTGAGACGGGCTTGTGCGATTATTTTTAGAAAATCTCGTCCCATGCGTGCGTGCTTCTGGTTTTAGATAAGCTATACTAGTACTCCCTCCGTCCAGTGAAAATTGTATGCTTGATTTTAAAATTTGTTCATGAAAAAAAATGTATTTCTATCTTTTCAATACACTTGAAAAATAAATTCTCTTTCATCACACGGTAATCAAGACCAATAACATTTGACACATAGTTTTTTAATTTCTACATGCACTTAGCTTATTAGGGGTTGAGTAATTAAAAAGAAGAGAGGTGTTTGCTTGTACTTCCTCCGTTTCAAAATAGATGACCCAACTTTATATTAGCTTTAGTATAAAGTTAGTATAAAACTGGGTCATCTATTTTAAAATAGAGGGAGTTATCTTTTTAATGATTTTTTATTCCACTTTATAATTTGTCTTAAAATTTCTATATGTACAATTTTCATCGGGCGAAGGGGGTAGCTCTTTATTTCGGGTAGTAGGAGTGGACAGTCACACATGCGATCCAAAATCTAATGTTTTTCTTTCTAACAATGAAGGACGCCAAAAGGTGTGAAAATTCATTTCTGCACCCAAGCTCATCTGCACCCGCGTCAAAATACTAAAAAAATTCAAAAGTTTCCAAATCAAATATGTAAGGTAGACAATTTGATGCGTGAGGTCCGTCTCAAATTTCAAGTCATTTGGACATATGAGTGGTTTTCAGCAAAAAAGACAAATTGGTGGTTTGTAAAAATGTTTATTGTTCATGTGTTGTTTTGGCCCGATTTGTTTTTTTGCTGAGAGCTGCTCATATATTCAAATGACTTGAAATTTGAAACGAGTCTCACGCATCAAATTATTTACCACATAAATTTTATTTAGAATTTTTTAAATTTGTTTTGAATTTTTTACAAATTTGTTTTTAACCAGATGCAGACGAGCTTGGGCACAAAAAGCCCTACTCGCCAAAGGTGCATATTTTCAGCTCCATAACAATTTACAACACAGATTACAAAGCCCTGGCAAATGAAACGAGCTAACGACTGAACTAGAGGGCAACATCTGTTCGTATGTGCTGAGTTGACACAACTGAAAGTAGGTTCTGCTGAAGATCGGTTCAGAACCTAATATGAACAATTATGAGCAGTGGCGAAGGTAGGACTACTTTTCAGGTGTGGCGGGTTTATAAAGGAGAAAACAATGTATAACAAAATCACTGAGAGAAAATCAAAAGCACTAGAATAGACTCAATGTTGACGGAAAAAAAATGCTTTCATTGTGTATTTATTTCTCTTCTTCTTCGACGCCATCTCCATAGTAACTAGATCAGGATCGCGCCATGGCGCGAGGGTGCCGGTCCAAACATTTGTATGCACATAATAAGAAGCTATTTAACAATGCATGAACATAGAAAGCATGTTTCACGATAGGTTAGCACCAAATATCTTAGGCATAGAAGATACGACAACACGTCGCTTAAAGACAATTTACAACTATGCATAGACAACTTTAAGTTTTAGGCATAATGTAGACGTTTAGGCATAGAAGATACAACAACACGTTGCTTACATATGTTTTAGGCATAGAAGATACGGCAACACATCGCTTACAGACAATTTGCAACATGGATCTTGCCGTCCTCATGAACAACACGTTCATACTGAGCTGGTGATAGTCCAAGGTGTGCCAGGAGCATGCCAAGAACTGCCGTGTGTGGGATCCTAAACACTCGTTGGGTGTCCTGTAGTTCCCAATAACATAAAACATAAGGCCTTGGGGAATTGCCCAAAACAATTGCATTACAGCATGGGAAAGGAATCAGAGAAATCAGTTGCGGATAAAAGCAACCATAGTGACAAAAAAGATATGCCAAGCCTATCGTTTAATCAGGATTTTGTTTAGGATGTGCCAAGCATTTAAAAAAACAGACTATGAATCAGGATTTTGTTGCAAACAGACTGAATGATGGAATGAGAAGAGGAATATATTCATGAAATAAAGCAAGAGAGATGAAGTTGAAAGGAAAGAAGTGCAGAGCTTGCAGGTGAAAAACATCATATAAAATGTATAATCACCAATCCGGCAATTTCAAGATATCATGACTTATTGTTGTGATTAAAACAAAGCTAGTTGATGAATGATTGGAATCAGCTATTTCACTGAATAAATACATTCATGGCGTAGTTTTAGTTTTGTGCCATGAAGAGAGGCCGTCGAGTGTGATATCCAGAACAGAGATGACCATATATATCAAGAATGGTGAGGTATGAAGAAGACAAACTCTCTAAGGAACACATGCAGGTAGGTATTTTTTTCTTGGATTCTATTGCTTCTACCTGAATCTCAAGATATACAGTGACAGCCACGATTAGCGGAATTAAGCAACAACGACATGCTCTCTGATTTCAATGTAACATGTTTCAATTCCTCTATAACCCACGTGTTTTATCAAAACAAGCGCACAAACAAGATAATTATCGAAACAATATTATGTTCTCAGCAAGGCTATGTGAATTCTTCTCAAGTCTGAGATATGCACGTACAGTGGTCTTAGATCAATTGATAATCATCAGAACTAACTACAGTACATAGTCTGTGAATCAAAAGTGAGAAAATACCAGGAAGATGATTTGTGTAGTTGCAAGAGCTCAGGGGAAAGGAGAGTAGGCGGACCTGCTTGCTGGAGCTCCTTGACTGGCCAGTTGAACGTGCAGCCACAGCCGAGAGAGTGCTACTACCTTACATGAGAGCATGTTAAATGTTAAAAACTCAAATCCCTAACAAGAACTTTTTTTGAAAGATCCATAAAATCCAGATCGGGATAGGGGGACTAACACGAACTCATCCTTCACGCGAGCACCGCCACTCGATGGAGATGGTTGGTACCCCACGCCACTCCACGCATCATCATATTCCTCCTTCACGCGAGCACCGCCGCTCGGCAGCCTCCACATCCGCCGGCTCGGCTCCCTCGGAGGCCGATGTGCCCCACGCCGACATGAGCGCCCATCCAAAGGGAAATAAAGAAGTAGACAACAAAACAAAGAGTGATGTTAATATAACCACAACATTCAATTCACATGTCAAGATACAATAGGAAGTCTTTCCACCAAGCGGCTTGATACATACAATTAAACTCAGGAAAATAATATTCACCACTTATAGATAATAAGCAGCTATAAGGGGGCACGTAGACAACCGCCTACCAGTATACATGCAAATAACTTCCAAAATAAACGTATGCCACAGGAAAAGTAAACTCCAACATATTACCAAAGAGACAATAAAAGCTCTAAACCAAAAAATCTAAGAAATGCTCAATTCAGTTTACTTAATAGTTATGAAATTAATTATTCTCGGTCAGGTGGTTCTGGTATACTTAAGAAAACACTTGTAGACTTCAAGTACAGATAAATACTCAAGCTACATGGAACTATAGTCAACAACATAGTTCTATAATAACAAGTGATTCCAATTAAACACAAGTGCTCAGAACCATGGAACTGGAGCTTTATAAAATCATGCTACTAATTATCTTAGACACCAATTAAACTCATATCCGGACCATGGTCAACTGTGGGTTTATACACTCGTCAGAAATATTGGCCACTAAAAACATAACAGCATTAATACAGTCAACACATACCTCAAGTACTGAAGGACTGAGGCACTGATCATCTGTTTGACTCGTTTTCACTTCTGCATACGCTATTTTTATAAAGTGATCGAGCAGGGGTGCAGCATCGTCGAGCAGGGGCGGCAGCGACAGCCAGACCACCTTGAGCACCACGGTCCGGAAGCCAAGAGCATGAGCAGACCAAAATCAGAATGGATTAACCAGGAAACCCTAGACAAATCCCTAAAAAAACAACAAAGCCCTTGATGAGCACATACACATCACAAAGGGAAAGACAAACAAGGGAGCAAATAATCACCTCAGCCATCTTAGAAGCCCACTCGGTGTGCTCCCTCTCCGCCCGACCCGCAAGACAGCCCCAACGCCACGCCACCGTCCCAACCGTGAAACAGCCAGAGAAGCAAGGAAGATGGTAAGAAACAAGCGAAATAAAAGGTAGTGGGATCCAATACAAACATTAACCAGCCTAAAGATGTTGTTATTAGAAACATGACACAATGGTTTCTGCTGGTTTATCAACAAATTAAAACAAGCCATTGAACCGACAACTTGCTTACTCTTAACCAGATGAAATCAAGGACCAACAACAAACAATAAAAGTCAAGAACAACTTATATGCAATAAAGGTATGAGAGAGAAGAAATATTCACATAAGATGGCTATAAACACTAGAGCATAAATAAGCAACACCTTTAAATACAAATAAAAAGGGTTCAGGGTTCAATGCATAGTGGGCTCAGATTTGCCTTTCCTCGATCATATAATCTACCCCCGCCATCTCTTGTCACCACATTAATCTGTTTATATAGTGGAGCTGCCCTGGTTATCACTCAACAAGAATGACCATCCAAGGACAAAACAATAAGTATCACATGATCAAAAAGGATTCTAGAGACAAGAGGGAGGACCCAACTTGATACCCACAGGTGCCTTGTTTGCTCAAAGGCACACTTATTTCAGCCACAGCGAATCATCATCGCCCTAGCAAGGATGGCTTCCAACCAGTGGGGCACGTGCGAATAAAAAGGGTTCAGGGTTCAATGCATATGGGCTCAGATTTGCCTTTCCTCGATCATATAATCTACCCCCATCATCTGTTATCACCAGATCAATCTGTTTATACAATGGAGCTGCCCTGGTTATCACTCAATAAGAATGACCATCCAAAGGACAGAACAATAAGTATCACAGGATCAAAAAGGATTCTAGAGACAAGAGGGAGGACCGAACTTGATACCCACGGCTAATCATCATCGCCCTAGCAAGAATGGCTTCCGGCCGATGGGGCACGTGATTCAAACGCGGTGGCACGAGATATCTCATTTTGGGAGTAACTATTCATTCCCGCAGTAATTGTTTTTTATCTGACGGACAAGGTCGTTACAGGGGTCAATCCGACGGCCCAAGATCCATCAAGCAACCAGATCCGACGGCCAGGAATCCCAAATCGCTGAGGAGCGGCCTGAGGAGCTTCTATTCTTATTTCTGGATGGACTTATTTCTGGATTTCTGGATGGACCACCGGATCAATATGTTCTTATGAGGGTTTAACTGCCCTGGTTATCACTCATTAGAAATGACAATCCAAGGACAGAGCCACTAAAATAAGAACGTGATCAAAACAGCTCAAAGAAACGAGGGAGGATCCAAATTAATACCCACAAGTGCCTCGACTGCTTGAGAGCATGCCTATATCAGCCATAGCTGATCATCATAGCCCTGGCCATGTCCCATATAGTAGCCGAAGCAGAGAAGGGGAAGATGGAGCTCACAGAGGGAGGTTGTAGCCGAGGCAGTACTCAGAGGGCACAAGGGTTGTGCCTAAACGACATCCAACCAGTGAGGAACCACGTCGGAGTTGCGCCTTGCACCATCCCGCCGACGAGCACGAAAGCCATGGGCACCAAAGTAGCCAAGGAGGTGAGGAGGTGATGTATAGCACATCTAGGAGCACCATCAAAGACGACCGGGGCAACGAGCAAGCAGGGAGAGAGGCGAGGCGGCAGGGAGAGGAAAGGGCACGACGCAAGTGCAGGCCTGCAGGGAGCGGAACATCAGCTATTTTTTCTTTCGGGGTATATAGGAAGTATCAAACATATCATATAAGTGCAATCATTGGAGTGAGTGATAGATTTATTATTCTGATAATTTGGTAGTAACTATACATAAATAATTCATTCCCCAACAGTAAAAAATATGCGATGCATTATTTACACAAAACAATATTTTTTGTATAGGGTCAGAAAGATATTTCAGCATTCAAATCAATAAGGCTGAAATAATCTAAGAGTATTATCACTACAGACCAACAATTTATGAACTCGCTGTCAGTCAAAAGTAATAATACATGGAAATCTATCTTGAAGTGCAAGAGTTCAATTTAGCAGATCTGACACACCAGACACGAATGTGCTTACCTGCTTTCCCAGGCGGGCCTAGTCAGCTCTCTTTTAGCTGCAATCAAAGATAAGATTTGTTAGGACATTCTTGTGGGCAAAATTTATCATCATGCAAGCAATGGGCCTATCTATCATCATGCAAGCAATGGGCCTATCTATCGGGTTCGCGCCTTGACGCGAGGGTGCCGGTCCTAACGTTTTAATCAAACGGGTAATGCTAAGTCAGTATTAACCCAGATTTAGCATATGCAATCATACAGGATAACATGCAGTGAGAATATAATAGGAGCGAGATACAGATGTGCAAACACATGTGAACAGATTTCAAAATTACAGTAATATTTTAAAAATATGTTAACACTTCTTAAGTTACACAGAAAAAAGCCTATAATAGTCAACAACAAGAAACCCAACCCATCCAACACTTTTACATCGCCACCAAGTGCCCTGTAGTAGAAATATCAGCCAAAATATGCACTAATGATTATCTGAACTGGAGCATCACAAGAAATAAGAATATATTTGATAGACAACATACTGAACTTGGTTCACAGGACATGACATTCCTTATGATCTGAACCTTGTAAAAAGGAAAGATGTATTTACTATTACATCTGATCATTCTAGCACAGCGAGTACAACCTTAAGGTAAAGAGAAGATTCACAATGGAGTTGACAGATGCCATGAGGACGATCAAGAGTACAGAATCAGCCGGGCTACAAAGCAGCAGAGCAAGTCTGTGAATAGATGTGGCGCGCGTTGCCTGCCTGAGCAATTCGACAGAGTATATGTCCTGACAAGAAGAGAAAAGGAGGTGGAGCACCACATTACATAATTTATATTAGACTAAAGAGTTCATTCCAGCAGTGCTCATCCCAGATCCGATGGCCCATCTTTCTCCAGATCTTGATCGGACGCCCAGAAAACCTTTCACAATAACGAAGTACAACTCCAAATCAGAGAGGTCGCCGATAATGCTGAGCATGGAAAGGTTTTTGTAGTTACCATTAATGTAATCAGCGAGTACCAACTATTGCTTGATGCATATATAAACAATCAGCTGGCTACTATTGCTTGATACATGGAAAGGTTTTTGTAGTTACTATTGCTTGATGCATATAGTAACAAAAATAAGTAGGAGGGGCTACTACTACGTTATTATATTATTTATAAGCAGAAATGTTCATGAGTAATTCTAACCTCTTAGCCGCCCACAATCTGGATTGTCAACAACCATACACAATTCCCTTTGATAACCTAAAGACACCATGCCCAATGAGAAGACAAATAAGATTAGAACGCAAGTTACTGAATCATAGGATAAACACCTCCTGAACCTGTTTTTACCGAGTAGGGGCCCGCCTCAACTTGTTGTTGTAGCCTATAGGTTGGCGCTTGGGGAGGCATGGAGAGGCCAGGGATGTGGCTCCCCTGTTGCAAGCGCTGATTGGAGACGCAACAGGCCACGGGGGGCTAGCAGCATCTTACTTCTTCCTCCTCTGTTTTTGGTGGAGACCATGCCTCTTCTTCTTCTAAGCGCCGAGTAACAGGGGGAGCACGCACCAATGAATCTTGAGTGCAAGAAAGATAAAATCAGTTAGGTCAGATAAGCAGAGGTGAGGGCGTTATATACTGCCAATTGTTGGAGCAAAGATGAGCCGAAACTAACAGCGTCGGATCAGCCAAACATCCAAAACATCTGAACCTGAGATGCGACAGTACCCAATCCAATAGCTATCACAACAACCTAGAGATCCACATTCCGTATATACTGCCCATAGTACAACTATTCGTCAAACCCAAACCGGTCACTTATCAAGCAAAAACAAGCCGAGACAAATAGAAAAACTTCTTATAATACTGTCAACCAAGAGAAAATTTTGGTGTGGCAACCGTCGGCCACCATCCAAACAGCCCCTATAATTCCTATAAATTGGGACACTGCCGTATTTTCACTGTGCACTGGAACGCTCCTTAAAGCCATTTTTCAATAATTGTTAGTTCGGTTAACATTTAACAACAAGGAAACCAAGGCCCAAGGTTTAAGATGCCATGGTCCGCTAACAATTGAAAGACTAAATTTAACTCAGAAACATATCTGAAGCTCTGCAAAGCTGAAAGCAAACACGAGTTCTTTTTCTTTACTAATCCACTAGTCATAAATGCTGAAAACTAACATGAGTTCCTCTTCTTTAGTAATCCACTAGCCATAAATCAAAGTAGCGTGAGAAGTAAACTGCTAGGCATGCAAGCTAGAACACAAGAACGCAAAGACCATCTTAGAAAACAGAAAGGCACAGATCAGAATTTTGATCCCCAACAGAAGCATCAATGACAATTTCCCAAATAAATAGAATGTGCAACTTGACGCCATTTAAAACGAACATTGCAAATCATGTGATCTGAGTATTCTCATTAGTATATCGGATGCATACTCTACCTACAGACCTACAACAATCATCCGATTAGGGTGTTACAAAAACTAAAATCTCCATCCGATAGCTAGCTATATTGAAAACCAAACGGAACATCAGCAAGCAAATGATCGTCAAATGACAAAAGATCACACAAAGTTCTGTCCAGACATTCAAAACACCTAATGTTTGTGATAAGTGCTACATACCAGATGATTAAAGAAGTATCTTTCAAAATATTACACAGATGTGTGCCTCTTTTGATGTCACAAAGAGTAGTCTGGTCAATCTGCAACACTATTTTAAATCGAGAGTCAGTTGTTCTACCACCAGCAAGCAGCAAAGCCGCAACACCAGAAGATGCCACCATAAGAACTATCTTCGCCCATTTTCACGACGCCTATACAAAGCAAAACCATTTTCATCAATAGTTGTCTTGTTCTGAAAATCCTTTGGGAAACGTTTAGAACATACCCCCTTTTCCATGTAAATATATATCTATTACTACATGGACAAAACATTGGTATGAGAGAGAAGAAATATTTACATAAGAGAGAGAAGAAATCTTAACCAGATTAAATGAAGGACCAACAACAAACAATAAAAGATCAAGAACAATGCAATAAAGGTATGAGAGAAGAAATCTTTACATAAGACGGCTATAAACACTGGAGCATAAATAAGCAACACCTTTAAACACAAATAAAAAAGGTTCAGGGTTCATTGCATGGTGGGCTCAGATTCACCTTTCCTCGATCATATAACCTACCCCCGTCATCTCTTATCACCAGATCAATCTGTTTATACAGTGGAGCTGTCCTGGTTATCACTCAAAAAGAATGACCATCCAAGGACAGAACAATAAGTATCACATGATCAAAAAGGATTCTAGAGACAAGAGGGGGATCCAACTTGATATCCACAGGTGCCTCGATTGCTCAAAGGCACACTTATTTTAGCCATGGTCAATCATCATCACCCTAGCAAGAATGGCCTCGGACCGGCCGGCTGTCCGACCATGTGAAACGACAAAAATGCCCATCGGCGGCCACCCAGTTTTACACGCGGTGGCAAGCCTGGAGTGTAACTATTCATTGCCACAGTCGTGCGGGCTCGATCCGACGGCCCAGCTCCTCCCACCGCTTGATCCAACGACCGGAAACACATCAAGGAAATCGATCGGACGACCGGATTCGTCTGAGCTCTGAGGAGGGTCGGTGAGACATCCTTCTCTTATTTCTGGATGCTCTAGAAAGCTCCGTAGGGCTAGCAGCTCCAGTGGCATCACCTATCAGCTCATTCAAGTGGTGGTAGATCAGCTATCCCAGACAACACCAAATTACACACTACAAATGTAGATGTGGCTATGAGCAAGAGATCATTTGGCAGTTTGCAAATAGGAAATCAGCACTGCCACTGATCAACTTAGCAAATCCATGAGCATAGCTATAGGATCAGGGCATCCACATGTAAACCAGAGAATCGCGGGAGCTCCTATGACAACAACTATAACATGAACAGCCTGCAAACCCTATGCATGAGTAGGGCATAGAGCAACAACCAACCAGCACCACATCGACATAGCCACAACCATGTCCCAACAGTAGCCAAAGCAGAGGAGTAGGCGGAAGATGGAGTTCACCGATGGAGGTTGTAGCCGAGGCAGTACTCAGTGGGCGCTGGGGTTGCGCCTGAACGCCGTCCAACCAGCGAGGAACCGCTTCCTACACCGCACACCCACGCCCCTGCGTCGGAGCTGCTACTTGCACTGTCCACATCCTGAAGCCATAACGGGGCACCATCATATAATGTAGGCCAATATGAAAAGAAGATTCATCTCATAATTAAATACAGCAAGACACATGAAGTAAACCTAATTGTAAGAGCAAGCTGTGCACAATTGATAGATGGTAGTGCACAGCTTGCTCTTACAATTAGTTCCTCTGGCATGGTCCCTATAGAAACACAGAACTACTCTATTACTGAGGTCAATTTTGGCTCCAAAACTTTCAGTTTCAGCAATTACACAAACAGTAGGCTTCCTGGTTTACCTTTTCAGCAATTACACAAGCCAATTACGAATGAAAATTGACAAATTATGATTAAATCAATTGTAGGCCAAAATTTGGAAGTTAAAAGAAATCAAGTTGGTGAAATACTACCGGCACGCTAAAGGTGAAAAGAGTCCAAATCTGGCATAGAAGGAACTTGAATGATACTTTTCTAACTCGAATGATTTTTGTGATCATATATGCACACTAACCCAAGTGTAGCAATCACCACATCCCAAACAAAACTTCCTAATACATCAATCAAACGGGGCACACCAAAGCACCAAAGCATCTCCAAGGGTACTCCTAATTAGCATATGACCTCAAGACTAAACCTCTCCTTGACAACAAAGGCATACTTTGAAAAAAATTGTTTCTAGATGTAATGCTCCCCTGGACAGCAAACTAACAAAATAAGATAGCTCCAAAGAGCCCCTTCCTTGGAACCTAGCTAGAGTAGTAAACGAATAAGAAGCCACAACTCCTTTACCAAAACCTAGCCTTCCTGCATGCAAAAAGGAACAAACCCAGCAGGGTTCCTACCAACGTCCAGCCAAGAAATAAAAGGCATATGTCCACACCCCACTAAAAACAAGCACAAATAAAAGGCACAGAGCCCCCTTCGATCAATGATGTCCCTCCTTCCAATAGAGAAAAAGGTTGAGCAAACCAAATATTCGCATCGTGATGAGCAAACACAAACAATACATTTTTTGAATGATCCCAACCAATCTCTGGCCAACCTTGCAAACAAACGCACCCTAAATGAACCAGACCAAGACATAGACAGAGGCCATGTTTTATACAGATTGCACCCTCCTGACAACACATCTACCGCAGTTGCATGGTAACGAACAATTTTTATGCACTCTATTTGCAACGCCATTGGCCTCTTTCATAGCCTGAAGAACAAGACATAGGCAAATAGGAAAACAAAATGAACAACCCATACAAATGACTGCATCTTGTCGTCACCTAACTACTGCAACTACTGTCCAACCAATAGTCTTTATAAATCATATCTGCAACGACACTGGCTTGTTCGGTAGCTCCAACAACATGGCACATGCGAGTAGTTCCAACAAACAAATCAGCAGGACATGACAAAAACGTATAGAAACAAATTAGGTTCCACCAAGATTCATAGAAGTGACAAAAATCTCCAATTCGAACCAGTAAGGAAGCACAAAAATACAAGCAGATAACGACACTCTTAGACGCCAGCCTTCTACCAACAAGAACAAGGAAGATACACGGCTGCAAGAACGCAAGCGCGGGCCTGGAGAGCTGAGAGGTGAAGGAGAAAATGGGTTGACCTGCAGAGCAATGACCGAAGACGCAGCAGGACGAACCGACCAGCACCACGAGCACCTGCAGACAGCAGACCAACCTACAAGGTGAAAAGGAGAAAATTAGGGATGAGCTTCAGGTAAGCAAAACTGAGAGGGTTGAAAACAAGCAATTATAGATCAAGAAACACAGCAACATATCTGACGCATAGGGAGCAAGAATAGGAAATCTGCAGGCAAAACGAGATCCAAAATTAGTCAAGAACACCTACGGCAACCAAAACAAATTGGATCAGAGGAAAGAAATTACCTTAACCAGCGTCACACGAAGACCAACCTTGGGAACGAGGGGGCCATCTTCTTCCTCCCCATGGCCTCACGTTCCTCTCCCCGCTGCTCCCCCGTCGAGCTCGAGCTCGTCCATGGCCGCCGCCGCCTCGCTCACCAACGAGCCGTCGCGCCCGGATCATGCGCGCCACTCGACCCCGATGCCGGACCCGGCACTGCATGAGCCGCTTGATGCCGAGGGAGAGAGGGACGAGCAGCTACGGGAGCGGCAACCTCCGCGCCTCCTGGCAATGGGGACGCTCGAGCTCGACGGAGGAGCAGCGACGCTCCCGGCGGCGGCGCCCCTTCGGGAGATGCAAGAGGACGAGCGAGGGGGGCGAGGGGAGGGGGGCAGCCACGGCCGGAGAGGAGGCATGATGGCAGCGTGAGGGGCGGGGGAGAAGAGGAGGCGCGCGGGAGGGGAGGGAGGGAGGCGGCTGCGGGAGGAAGGGAGAGAGGAGGAGGCGGCTAGGTCTACGTCATAGGGGCGGCCGGCCCTTTTATACCCCCACCACGTGAAATGACCGAAATGCCCTGGTGGGGGCATAGTATTTACATTTTGTTACCATTACTATTCATTCCAGCAGTGTTTTTTCCAGATCCGACGGCCCAGATCCTCCAACCTCTCGATCCAACGGATGAAAACGCATCAAGCGGCCCGATCCAACGGTCCAGAATCGCGATCGCTGAGGAGGCTGTGGCATCCATCCATCTCTTATTTCTGGATGCTCATAGTCTCCACGGCATCTGCCTTGCCTAGCCAGCTGATGTGCCACTGCGTGCCGCTCCTCTGCTCGCTGATTGTTGCTGTAACTGTGCCCTGTCACTGTGTTGCCTCCATGCATGATAAGAACGTATGTAAGAGCAATTCCAACGGGCAGACCTAAACCGACGGCGCTTTTGTTCGATTTTTGTTTGTTTGGCTCGGCTGTCCGCCCGCCATCCGCCCTCTTTTAGTTTTGGGTCGGCAGTATGTCCAACGGGCCGACCCATTTCATGACCGCACGCGTTTAACATTATGCCGTCGTCCTGGTTTTGGCGCTTCAGCGCGCGGGGGAAAAGCAGCCTAGCGCGCGCTAGTTTTGGCGCTCCAGCGCGCGGGAAAGGTTCGCGCGCGCCGCAGCCGGCGCTCGCTATAAAAAAGGTGCTCCCTCCACACTCTGTCGGCCGCCCACTCTCGCCGCCTCTGCGCCACCATGTTGATCCGCCGCCTGGGCGCTTCGAATTTTCGCGGAGTCTGCGAGTGCCGCTCCGGCGCCTTCTCCGCCGAGATCTGGTTTCGCGAGAAACGTCTCGTCCTCGGCACCTTCGACACCGCAGAGGAGGCGGCCCGCGCGCACAATGCGGCGGCATGGCGCATCCTGAGGCCTCGTCGGGATATGAATTTTCCCAACGTGTCGAGCCAGCGGGCGCAGGATCTGGCGCCTCTCCCGCAGCTTTTCACCGACGAGGATCGTCGTGTCCACCGGAGGCGGCAGCGTCGCCTCGCCATCACAGAGAAGGACGCGGAAGCCTTGGTGGTGTGGCGCGGAGGCTACTCGCAGGACATCGTCGACGAGCGCCAGTTTTACAAGCAATTGAGATCGGAGAGGGACGCGAGGAGGAAGGAGCGAGCCGCCTATCGGGAGGACAAGCATTTGCGGAAGCAGGCAGCTCAATTGAAACTGAAGCTACGAGAAACGTCGGGTTGGGACTTTGAAGACGAGCAGTTTGCTGACGCCTACCTTCAAACGTCGGAGGAGGACATTATCGAGTCGGAGTCAGAAAGCGACGAGTAATGGTCTTTTTCTTTTATCTGTGTACGCTAGAACTATCTATATATTTATTTAATCTGAAAAAATAGCCGGCGGCGTCAGCGACGTAGCAGGCGGGCGAGTGTGTAAATTCAATGTGCCACCGACCAGCGGGCCTGATGAGGAAAGAAGGCGAGCGCGCGCGTGTCCGTCTTGTGTCCGTGCCGACGCAAATCAGGCTCAAAAATGGGTCGGCAGGCGAACGAAAACGGACACGCGTCCGTTTGAGTCGGCGTGTTAGGCTGATTTTTTGTCCACGCCAACCCAAATGAACGGACGCGAACGAAATGGATCGTTCCATTGAAGTTGCTCTAATCGCTAGCAATTTTACTTAGGTATGTGCAAGTCGCTCAGTTAAGTCAGCGGCAATCAGGCCGACGGCCCATTGGCCATGAATGTTAATTAACTATCAATCTGGCGTAGGCAGCCACGGTGCCCAGCTTGGCTCAAATCACAAATACGTAATATAAATACGTTTTTGACATTAATATAGTGTCAAAAACGCTTTTATATTATGGAATAAGGAGACTAATATTAACCAACACATCTACAGTATTATTTACAGCAAGCAAATTAGGTGTGGCAACCGCCGAGCCATGCCAGATTGCCGGCTCTGCCCCTGATTATGAGATACACTGTTGAGGTCTCTTGAGATATTGTACATATGAGCTTGCAGACCGGCAGAGACAAGATGATAACCTGCTAAATGCTTCCTAATTTTTTAGTGAGTAAAATTCACTGATGGTCATCGTACTTGTCTCGCTGATTCATTTTAGTCCCTGTACTTAAGAACTTAGTCAATACGGTCACTATATACTCAACTTGATGATTATACGGTTACCACTAAAACCTACAGCTTCGTATTTTTCACTATGTTGACCGGTCAGCTCCCCACCCCCATGCGGGTCCCAGCTGTCAGTGATTAGAAGAAAATAATAAAGAGAAGGATAAATTCTTGGGCGAGTGAGGATTTGAAGAAGAGGCTTGACCGCCAGATTCACTCGCGCTAACCACCTAAGCACAACAGACTTTCTGTTTTCTACTGAGCGAATTTCTTTTGTCCTAATACAAACACACGCACGCAGCGCTCTTTCTTTTAGGGGTACGGAGCGCACATTTTGTTTTCTTAAATAAATTGCAATGAACAGTATTAATCAAGAGAGTAATTCGGGAATGTTTAATCTCCCGTGCAACGTTCCAACTTCCACGTCACCTGAGCACAACACGCTTTTGTGTTTTCTACTGAGCGCACATTTTTCTTAGGGGCACGCAGCGCACATTTTGTTATCTTAAATAAATAGCAATGAATAGTACTTCCTTTATTCTGAATTACTTGTCGCAGATATGGATGCATCTAGATGTATTTTAGTTCTAGATGCATCCATTTCTGTGACCAGTAATTTAGAACAGAGGGAGTATTAATCAAGAAAATAATTCGGTTTAACCTCTCGTGCAATGTTCCAACTCCCAAACCAACGGGTACCCATCCCACACAATGACACAAGTCCACACTTCCGGGACTAGTACAACATTTTTCTTCTATGGTTCTTTGTTCTCCTTGCAGCAAATCACTTTGCAAATTCTTCGAAGATGGGTTCATACTCTCTGCCCTCATATATTTAGTTTTTTTTCCTCATCATCTATCGCTCTTGTATTATTATTATTAAGATGATTATGTTTATAATATGCTAAATTGCTAACAAATGAGTGAGGCTTTTTGGCACTCAGGCTCCACATTTTAAAAGATTCAAAAATAAAAATTTAAGGTAAAAAGGCTGAAAATAAATACACAGATATTTGTAGATGTGGTTAAAATTTCATTATGAAATAGTATATTTTTTATGAGCTGTACAAAAAAAATCATGTACAGTACTTTATAGTGAGCGTACACTAGCGTTTAAAAAAGAACATACCCGTGTGTGTGCCAAATCTTGTTGCACGCGTGTGTTCTTTACACTATATAAAATGAGTGAGGCTTTTGCGCAAAAACGAATATAAATGAGTGAGGCTCTTATTAATGACAGAATTCTTTGCGCGCACAGGTGGTTAGTGCGTGCTGTCCCTCACCTGCAAGTCTCCGGTTCGTTTACCCACTTCAGCTATATTTTATCCTTCTCTTTCTTTCTTTCTTCTATTCACTGACAGGTGGGTCCTGCGTGGAGGTGGAGAGCTGACCGGTCAACGTAGAGATAATACGAAGCTGTCCGTTTAGGCGGTGACCGTATAATCATCAAGATGAGTATATAATGACCGTATTGACTAAGTTCTTGAGTACAGGGATTTAAGTGAATCAGCAAGATAAGTACAGTGACCACCAGTGAATTTTACTCTTTTTTAATTGATCTTGTCTAGATAGATACATTTCTTTATGTTGTTGTCTTGGCTAAGGTCAAGTTGCTAGTGAGGAATGTAACTTGTTGCAGTTGAAGATGTTGGCAGAATTTTGCCGCGAGTAGGAGACCTAATGCTTCAGCATGTAGTGGCCAAGTTACAACTGGACCAGAGGCCTATACCATAATTTTGTAAGTTGTAGTTTTCTTCCGGAAATTGTAGAAACACTCAGATCCCTGTCTCAGTTCCTCCAGCAGAGGCAGGAATTATTTTGGTTCTTCTAGGAGGCATCTAGGAAGCTTTTGGACCTGTAATAAGCAAATCGGACTTGATGGTGCCCCCTGCACAAGATTTGCAAATGGTTGCATAGGTTGTCAGGTTTTGGCTGGAAGTTATTGCCTTCGTCCCATGAGAAACCTGCATACGAGCAGCCACTTTCCTGCCAAAGAAATTATCATTTCTAGACCCCCATAAGCACCACATGAAAGTGAAAGTATTTTTTATAGAAGCACGTGGATGGCGCAAATTAAGAAGTGTTTGGATAATCTCTACCAAGGACCTGTGAGTTCGAGCGAGAATATCTGTTTTAATAAACCAAGATTCAAAGAACCAGCTTGCCCTAGGAAAGTCACATAGGAAGAATAGATGGAGATTGTCCTCCTCCAGGTTGCATCAAGAGCATAACTTATTGATATGAATTGTAAATATGCCAGCTCTTTTGCCTGTAGGAATAGCCCTCCTTAGGATTCTCCAAACAAAAACTTGAACCCTAGGAACCATTTGTTTGTTCTTCCAGACCTGTTGAAGAATAAGTTTAACTTGAGGGTTCACCAGCCTGGGCTTAGGCCCACCTTGTTCCTACATCCCTTGGAGGCAAAGTTTGTAAGTTGGCTTAGAGTTACATTTACATGCAGGAGTAAGATCCCAGCAAAAGATGTCTTTGTCACTACTCTCGATGATGGGAGCGCTTTTAATGATGTTAGCTGCAGGTTGCTCAAAAAGAGTATCAATGAGCTCGTTATTCCAGATTTTCTTATTTGGGATCCAAAAATCTTTGACGAGTGTAGGGTACCTGTATTGGTTGTGCTGGATAATTAGGTGATCACAGATTGAGTGCCAAACGGGACACTGGGGTGTGCTCCAAATGGATATGTTGCCTTGGGTGATTTGACAGAAAGCGTGACTTTGGAGAATAGGTTTGACTTTCATAATGGAGGCCCAAAAGGAAAATTTGGGAAGAAAGAGGTTGGCTTTCGAGAAGGAGGTGTCATGAAAATATTTAAATTTGAGGACTTGGTGAAGATGATCGTCGGGATTTTCAGCTATCCTTCGAGCTGCATGAAGAATTAAGCCTTGATTCAAAGACTGAAGATTCTTAACCCCCAATATTCATTCTCTTTTAGGAGAGAAATTGTCCTTCCAAGCTCTGAGTTAGAGAGATTGGGTAGTAGGCTCCTCTTTAATGCCCGTCCACCAAAATTTCCTGGCGATGGCTGTGAGTTTTGCAATGAGTTTCTTAGGGAAAATAATGTTGGACTTGTAGCAGGCAGGAACAGAAGCAAAATTAAATTGACAAGAGTGAACCTTGTTTTATAGGAGATCTTGTTAGCCTTATAACCACTTAATTTGGCTATGAATTTGTCAAGATGAAGTTGTAAGAAGTGTATCTATCTTTGGCGGGAGGATTAAAGGATGCCCCAAATGAACTGAGTGGATATCAATGCCAGGGTCATGAAATATTCTCTTGATGGCTTCACTATTAGTAGGTTGAACATGGTTGCTAAAGATGATGGTACATTTAGACCAATTAGGTGTTTAACCTGAAGCAATGCAGAAGTTGTGGAATATCTCCCTCATTGTGGTGGCTTCAAGGATAGAAGCATGGCCACAAAAGAGCAAGTCACCAGTAAACAATAGGGAGTGAATGAGGGGGCAACCTGGACCTAAAGTGATGCCGACTAATTTGTGGTTTTTCATGACCTGTTGAAGCGAAGTAGAAAGATCATTAATATTAACTGAGAAAATAGGCAAGAAGATGCGTCACATGGATAAGATTAATGAAGTGACCATGCAAGCCTTTGCAAACTAGAGCATTGATAGTGAAGTTTCGTTCGATGCAATATAAAGCCTTGTCAAGATCTATCTTAACCATTAAGGCTTCATTTTTCCAAGAGCTTAAACACAAAGAATGAGTAATTTATTGAGCAATGATTATATTGTTGCTAATCTTTCTGCCTTCTATAAAAGTTTGTTGGGGAGGGTGAATGTAATCTGGAAGGTGAGCCTTAAGTCTGTTAGGCAAAGTTATTGATATGATTTTGTAAACAACATTGCATAGGCTTATAGGCCTATAGTCCATAGGGACAATGGAAGCAAGCCTTTTGGGAATTAATACAATGTGAGTATCATTGATATGCGATGGAAGGATAAATGTTGTATAAAAATCTCTGACCATATTTGTGAAATCATCCCCCATCAAATTCTAGGTGGCAATGTAGAATTTGACATGAAGGATGTCCTTTTTTCATGTCCTGCAAGGTTTGCTAAATATCTTGCTTATCTGGAATGGTGTGAGTGTAATCATTATCCTATTGGGGGAGCCAAATTACAATGAAAGGCTTGCCATTGCTAGTGTTTGGAGAAGATAAAATATGCCTAAAGAAGTTAACCGTTTGAGCAATTTTATCCGTATTGAACTGGGCGATACCATTTTCATCTTTAAGAAGAAAGTAGTGTTTCTATCCCTATCTTTAGCCTGGTGTTTTGAGCTCTTTGGCTATAAAATTCTGTTAATTTGATCATGTTTTATTCATAGTCAGCAATAAGAGAGGCTTCAAGTTTGTGATCTTGTACCTAGGGGTCTTGCATCTGTACCTGTCAAATCTTTTCTTCTATATTGTTTTGTTCCTCCTGCAAAGGCTTCTTTTTTATGCACCACCTTTTCAAGGCTCTTGCAAGATGATTAGTTCTGGCACAAAAAGGCTTGTTCATTGAGTTATTCCAAATAGATTTAACATTGGAGTGAAAGTATGATTCCATAAGCCACCAGTTTTTGAATTCAAAAGTTTGCCTGGGACTTCTATATTTCACGTCGGACGAAATTAAGATAGGTGCTTGATCACTAAGATTGTTGGGAAAATTGAAAACATTGGTATTATGGACACTACAAAATCTCCTATATTATGCGACAAAAACCCGGACGATGAAGAACAAACCGTCATCTAATATCATTTTTTGTGACGGTCACCATCACAGTCAAATTCCCTCCCTGGGATGGCGCCCTAGGCGACCTTGGTGTTGTTCTGGGCAAAATTTAGGCGACGAATTCGGCCGTCACTAGGCATGTGCATATTAAGCGACGATTTTTACAGTGTACTTGTACAGTGGTCCTCATAGATATGTTTATACACAGCTTCTCCAACACTCCATCTCCCTCAAAGCAGGGGATGTACTTAGCACAACTCACAGATTGCTAAAAAAATTTAGGCTGTTGATTTAGCTGATACCATTTACGAAAATGCTTAAATACAATTTATGATATTGCTTACTGCAATTTATGAAAGCGATCGCAAACATTCTTAAATGAACATTTGTTTTGAACTTATTAGTTTCAGAAAGACTTATGAAAATTTTAGGGTCGCAACAGAAATCAGGAATTCTCTATATCATAAACATAAAAGAAATTTCTTCAAATTATACATAGGTTACTCATGACATCTAAATTCAGACTAAGTAGTGAATGTAGCACAAAGTTCTGAATGTAGCAATGGCTACTACTGGCATTTTACCAAATTTAGTCATGTATATCTATTTTTAGATACTTTCCATTAAAAACATGATTTATGTTCGCCTCATGGAGGGGCTTTTATACTTATGAACCAATCATGAAATCCATCTTCATTTGTGTATTAAAATTCACATCCGTGAATTATCACAACTTAACCAAACATACATGTATGTCTAATAAGTTGGAAATTTTAAAACCATACCATAATTTCTTTGAATCCTCGCGAAAGCCTGAGGCGAAGGTACTTGTCCTTCAGAACATACGGGTGAGCGCATAGATTCCTGGTGTCCAAACACATCGGGCACTGTGAATCTGAACCCTCGGATATTTCACAAATAGCATTCGGAGATGATTTGTACCTAATTAGGAGATATCCCCACTGGCTGCCATGTGGGGGCCACCTCGCCCCCGTGCTGTGAGACGGGCCCGCCTCTCAGTCTCGTCCCCTGCGTTTTCTTCGAAAATCTCGCCATGCGTGCGTGCTTTTGTTTTTAGCTAAGCTACCGGTACACCCTTCGTCCGGTGAAAACCGTATGTTTGACTTTAAAATTTATTTAAAAAATGTATTTCTATCTTTTCAGTGCATTTTAAAATAGAAAAAAATATCTGTCCCTCATCACTACTAGGAAAACGACTATAGATGAAATTGACACTAATGGCGCACCAGAGAAGTGGTGCGCCACTACTATATACTAATGGCGCACCATGTGAAGATGCGCCATTAGTGTTGAAGACACTAATGGCGCATCAGGCACACGGTGCGCCACTAGTAACAAAATATTTTTTTTTCATTTTTTCAAACATACTAATGGCGCATCCGGATAGAGTGCGCCACTACTGTATTTTTTTTTACTTTTTTGCAAAACTACTAATGGCGCACCGTTGCACAGTACACCATTACTAGTTTAAACTTCATGGACACTTTTTTTTTTACTTTTTGATATTATGAATATTTTTAAATTTCATGGGCACTTTTTGAATTTATGAATATTTTTTCAAATTTGATGATATTTTTTCATATTCCATATGAAAAAATATTGAATATTCATGAGGACACTCGATCTCGATCCCCCTCCCTCTCGATAGCTATCCCCCTCGCCGCCGAGCACCCCCCGCACCCTCCCCCCGCTCCACCGCCGCCGCCGACCCCCCGCACCCTCCCCCGCTCCACCGCCGTCGACGACCCACCGCACCCTCCCCCGCTCCACCCCCGTCGACGACCCACCGCACGCTCCCTCGCTCCACCGCCGCCGCCGACCCATCGCACCCTCCCCCGCTCCACCGCCGCCGCCGACACCCCGCACCTTCCCCCGGCCCGCTCCACCGCCGCCGCCGACACCCGCACCCTCCCCCACTTTTTGAAAATATTTTTAAATAACAAATTTGATGATATTTTCAAATAAGAAATTTGATGATATTTTCAATTAAAAATAAAAAACAAATTTGATGATATTTTCAAAAAAAAATTTGATGATATCTTCTGTTCTAGTCCTCATGAAAATAACAAATTTGATAAAAAAACAAATTATTAGATGCAACAAGAAATAATGAAAAAATGTTACTAATGGCGCACCAGAGGAGGGTGCGCCATTGCTGTCAGAAAAAAAAGTTACTAATGGCGCACCAGAGGAGGGTGCGCCATTGCTATCAGAAAAAAAACTACTAATGGCGCACCAGAGGGTGGTGCGCCATTGCTATAGTGTCTAGCTGGATAACCCTTCGCCCGACCCCCCTTCCCTCTCCCTCGCCAGATCCCCCTTCCCTCCCCCGCCGCGCCCGCTCCGACGACCCCCGGCCCGCTCCACACCCGCTCCGGCTCCCCCGCCTGCCGCCACGACTGCCAGCCCGACGCCGCGGCGCACCCAGCCGTCCAAAGCCTCCGCTGCCCTGCAGCCGGCACAGGAGCCCAGCAGCGCCTCCCTCCGCCGCCCCTACTGCGCCGCCGCCCGTCCTCCTCCGCCCGTAAGCCCCCCTCCTTCTCCGCCCGTCCTCCTCCGCCCGTAAGCCCCCCTCCACTCCAAACCCCTGACCCCTTCTTGTCTCGTCTCTACAGGTAGACCGCGCCGGCAAGCGACCAGGACGACGCCCGGAGAGGAGAGGAGGGCCTTCTGCTCACCGTGTAGCCGCCGACCTTGTCCTGCTCGAGGAGGAGGAGCAGGAGGTGCGCACCCAGCCACCACAGTCGCCGTCGTTCAGCCACCCAAGGTGAAGGTGCCCCCAACTCCCCTCCGTCCCCTCTCCCCTCCTTGTTTCATTCGATCTAGCAACCATGGATTTGGGTTCCTCAAGGCTGCCTAATTACTCTACCATGTGTTCCTACTACTAGCTCTAGCCATGGATTAGGGGCTAGTGTAGATGCAAAATAAGGTCAAATCCCTCTCGAATTTAGGTCAAATTAGGTTCAAATCCCTCCGAAATTAGTATGTAAAGCTCACTGTTCTGAAGTTCTGATCAGTCCAGTACCTGAGTAAGCAATAACACAAGCTTGCTACTAGTTCAGTACCTTTTGCTGCTAGTTCCTCAAGGAGTTCTGCTCAAAATTAGCTCAACAAGTTGCATCTGGCTTTTAGAAAGTTGTTTTGGCTTAAGAGGATAAGTTGTTGTATATACTGTCATAAAGTTCAGCAAGAACAGGGCATCAACAGTGCTACTCTAGTATCTAGTTGGGGAGGGACAAAATGGACAGGGCATCATTGTAGCTGTACTGCACAACAAACTATTAGTCTTAGGATTAACACTCCTCATATGAGATGAGAGGATTTTTTTAAATGGCTTTTCCCTCTAGCTAGCTTTAAATGGCATCACTGTAGCTGCCAATTCAGATAGAGTAATGCTACATCAACGGGGTGTTTTAATACGGGGTTCACGGGCTAGATGAGGTGGACCAGTAGAATTGCAGATTAGGAGGGGAAGGCCCCACACCCCCCTGAAAATCAGGGGGGGCAGAGAGACTTATTAGAAGTAAGCCCCGTAAAACGCCCGTGATTGTCCATGACTCTAGCATTGATTCAGATAAACCTGAATTGACTTTTCCAGTGTTGTATTTGTCCCTTCAGATTATTGTAAATTATATGTAGTGAAGCATGCAAATTGGATTTGCTATAGTCAACCTATTAATATTTGTCAGTTTTGAAAATTTAGTTTATTCGATTACTGAAAATTCAGTTAATTCAGTTAGGCACACAAATTTTAGAACTTTTATGTGCCCTAGTACTTGGTGTTTGTAGAAAATTCAGTTAATCCATCGAGGTGAGCACTGATGCTACAAAAAGAGAAGACATGTATGAGTTTGGAGAAAGTGCCAATTTGATATTCAGTTGCTAGCTACCTGTGATTTATTGTTTCAATTTGGATTCCAGAAATGTTACTGTGTGTTACTATGACCCAATTTTATCTGTACCATAGCATGCTACTATCAGTTATTTTTGAACATCAAATTCAGTCTGTATCTTGCGTTCTTTTTTTGTTCAAAATTTCTCAAACTCTGAATAAATAAAATTATTTGGAAAGAAGCACATGAGTATCAACAATAATTGTTTCTTTCTGCTTGAATGAATGGAGTACAATACAAGTTCAGGAACAAGGGACATTTTTTGCAATTGTGAACTCTCAATGCTCAAGTCTGGAAGTGTTTACAAATTCAAAGAGTTCACATGACTACTGGTCAAATACTCTAGTGTATTTAGTGTAAATCTAGTCTGAAACTAGTAGAGCTCTTGTTGATTTGCAAATTCAGTTTAAATAAAAATTTGGTACATGACTACTGATCATGTATGAAAGATGTTGCTACTGGATGAGCACAAGAGCTAATTAGTAGATTTTGATTTTGAATGATTTTGAATTTTTATGACTAGTGATCAGGTTTCAAATGATTTTGAATTTTTATGATTTTTATGCACATAGGTGAAGCCACTGACTACACTTCAGGTTCTACTCCTGGAACACTTCAGGAATTTTACTTCATAACTGGAGTATTTTGATGATATTGGGGGGTTTTGTCTCCGACCATCGTGTCGTGATGATATTGTGGGGTCTTGTGGGGTTGCAGCTGGGTGGGGGTGGGGTAATGATTTTGCAGGTACCCCGAGAGGCCCTTGAGTTTGCCGGAAGTCGATTAACTTCCGTTCCGGCAAATTCGGGTACTCCATATGTCCTATTTTCAGCAAAGATCATGCTAAAATTTTCCGTGAATTTTAGCATGACTTTGCTAAAAGTAGGACATATGGGGTACTTGCGACTAATGTTGATTATCTTCTGCTCAAAATTTATGCTGCTATAATGTTGTAAGGGTACTAATTGGTCTCTTCTGCTGCTTATCAAAGATGGGGGGAAGCAGCCACCGTCGCTCTGCCTCATCGGAGTACGAGTTGGATGCTTTCGAGTTCTTCACTATCATACTTTCTTCTTCAGTATCAGCCACGAGGCAGGTATATAAAACGAGAGATCTCCCCTTCACCCATCTCATTATGATAACTCTGTTGTTTGCTACCTCACTCCTTGTCCCAAATTGCAGAGGCTGCCTAACGCTTTTATGAAGATGCTGGGTGAAGATCCGCCAGATAATGTGAAGCTCCGACAGGCTGGCAGCAGGGTTCGCAGGCTGTGGGACATGGAGTTAGTGATTGAGGAGGGCCACATGTACCTGTGCCGTGGCTGGGAGAAGTTCTACAGTGCCTACGACATGCGGACCGGGTACTTTCTTCTCTTGAGGTACGACGATGACGCCACAATGCTCATCGTGAAGGTTTTCAACAAGACTATGTGTCGCATGCGCTACGCTGAAGACGAAGATGCCAGTGCGTTCTGCCTCTTCTTATTCCTCCATATTTGGCTTTGTCTCACATCGATTGTTAACGGTCATTGTTGCATTTGGATAGGCAATGGGAGCAGCATCAGCGACACTGGCTACAGCCAAAGCAGCAGTGATTATGGTTGTAGCAAAAGCAACAACGATTTTGGCCTTAGCGAAAGCAACATCGATTCTGGCAGCAGCGAAGACAACAAGAAGGATGATCTGGACTGGAGTGGGGAGGAGAGGAGCAGAGTGGGGATGAGGAGCTGCAGGATGACGATGGACATCAGGCTGAGGATGACCTAGCGCTGGTGGTGGCTGACCAAGGGCAAGAGATGGTGGTGGCTGACCAGGTGCAAGAGATGGTGGTGGCTGACCATGGGCAAAAGATGGTGGTGGCTGACCATGGGCAAGAGATGGTGGTGGCTGAGGGTGGCCTCGCGATGGTAGTGGTGCCTGACAATTACCACGCACCGGTGGTGGCGCCGACGATCCCACAGCTAGGCGACATGTGAAGGAAATATGCCCTAGAGGCAATAATAAAGTTATTATTTATTTCCTTAAAATCATGATAAGTGTTTATTATTCATGCTAGAATTGTATTAACCAGAAACATAATACATGTGTGAATACATAGACAAAACAGAGTGTCACTAGTATGCCTCTACTAGACTAGCTCGTTAATCAAAGATGGTTATGTTTCCTAACCATGAACAAAGAGTTGTTATTTGATTAACGAGGTCACATCATTAGTTGAATGATCTGATTGACATGACCCATTCCATTAGCTTAGCACCCGATCGTTTAGTATGTTGCTATTGCTTTCTTCATGACTTATACATGTTCCTATAACTATGAGATTATGCAACTCCCGTTTACCGGAGGAACACTTTGGGTACTACCAAACGTCACAACGTAACTGGGTGATTATAAAGGAGTACTACAGGTGTCTCCAATGGTAGATGTTGGGTTGGCGTATTTCAAGATTAGGGTTTGTCACTCCGAGTGTCCGAGAGGTATCTCTGGGCCCTCTCGGTAATACACATCACATAAGCCTTGCAAGCATTATAACTAAGATGTTAGTTGTGAGATGATGTATTACGGAACGAGTAAAGAGACTTGCCAGTAACGAGATTGAACTAGGTATTGGATACCGACGATCGAATCTCGGGCAAGTAACATACCGATGACAAAGGGAACAACGTATGTTGTTATGCGGTCTGACCGATAAAGATCTTCGTAGAATATGTAGGAGCCAATATGGGCATCCAGGTCCCGCTATTGGTTATTGACCGGAGACGTGTCTCGGTCATGTCTACATTGTTCTCGAACCGTAGGGTCCGCACGCTTAACGTTACGATGACAGTTATTATGAGTTTATGCATTTTGATGTACCGAAGGTTGTTCGGGGTCCCGGATGTGATCACGGACATGACGAGGAGTCTCGAAATGGTCGAGACGTAAAGATTGATATATTGGAAGCCTATGTTTGGACATCGGAAATGTTCCGGGTGAAATCGGGATTTTATCGGATTACCGGGAGGGTTACCGGAACCCCCCCCCCCCCGGAGCCAAATGGGCCAACATGGGGCTTAGTGGAAAGGTGAAAGGGCTGCCCCATGGGCTGCACGCCTCCCCCCTTTCCCTAGTCCTATTAGGACTAGGGAAGGTGGCCGGCCACCCCCTCTCTCCTTCCCACTTGAGGAAACCTAGTTGGACTAGGATTGGAGGGGGGGAGTCCTACTCCCGGTAGGAGTAGGACTCCTCCTGCGCCTCCCAACTTGGCCGGCCAGCCCCTCCCCTTGAAACCTTTATATACGGGGGCAGGGGGCACCTCTAGACACACAAGTTGATCCTTGAAATCGTTCCTTAGCCGTGTGCGGTGCCCCCTGCCACCAAATTCCACCTCGATCATACCG
The DNA here is from genome assembly GCA_034509565.1 of Triticum monococcum. Classification (NCBI taxonomy): domain Eukaryota; kingdom Viridiplantae; phylum Streptophyta; class Magnoliopsida; order Poales; family Poaceae; genus Triticum; species Triticum monococcum. The sequence continues at coordinate 741,289,501 of CM067843.1, read as the reverse complement.
TTGTAGTGCTTAGGCGAAGCCCTGCGTCGGTAGTACATCAAGATCGTCACCATGCCGTCGTGCTGACGGAACTCCTCCCCGAAGCTTTGCTGGATTGGAGCCCGGGGATCGTCATCGAGCTGAATGTGTGCTAAGAACTCGGAGGTGCCGGAGTAACGGTGCTTGGATCGGTCGGATCGGGAAGAAGACGTACGACTACTTCCTCTACGTTGTGTGATCGCTTCCGCAGTCGGTCTGCGTTGGTACGTAGACAACACTCTCCCCTCTCGTTGCTATGCATCACCATGATCTTGCGTGTGCGTAGGAAATTTTTTGAAATTACTACGTTCCCCAACAGTGGCATCCGAGCCTAGGTTTTATGGTTTGATGTTATTTGCACGTGTAGAACACAAGTGAGTTGTGGGCGATACAAGTCATACTGCCTACCAGCATGTCATACTTTGGTTCGGCGGTATTGTTGGACGAGACGATCCGGACCAACCTTACGCGTACGCTTACGCGAGACCGGTTCCCTCGACGTGCTTTGCACATAGATGGCTTGCGGGCGACTGTCTCTCCAACTTTAGTTGAACCGAGTGTGGCTACGCCCGGTCCTTGAGAAGGTTAAAACGGAGTCTATTTGACGAACTATCGTTGTGGTTTTGATGCGTAGGTGAGATGAGTTCTTACTTAAGCCCGTAGCAGCCACGTAAAACTTGCAACAACAAAATAGAGGACGTCTAACTTGTTTTTCCAGGGCATGTTGTGATGTGATATGGTCAAGGCATGATGCTGATTTTATTGTATGAGATGATCATGTTTTGTAACCAAGTTATCGGCAACTGGCAGGAGCCATATGGTTGTCGCTTTATTGTATGCAATGCAATCGCGATGTAATGCTTTACTTTATTACTAAGCGGTAGTGATAGTCGTGGAAGCATAAGATTGGCGAGACGACAACGATGCTACGATGGAGATCAAGGTGTAGCGCCGGTGACGATGGTGATCATGACGGTGCTTCGAAGATGGAGATCACAAGCACAAGATGAAGATGACCATATCATATCACTTATATTGATTGCATGTGATGTTTATCTTTTATGCATCTTATCTTGCTTTGATTGACGGTAGCATTATAAGATGATCTCTCACTAAATTATCAAGAAGTGTTCTCCCTGAGTATGCACCGTTGCCAAAGTTCGTCGTGCCCAGACACCACGTGATGATCGGGTGTGATAAGCTCTACGTCCAAATACAACGGGTGCAAAACAGTTGCACACGCAGAATACTCAGGTTATACTTGACGAGCCAAGCATATACAGATATGGCCTCGGAACACGGAGACCGAAAGGTCGAGTGTGAATCATATAGTAGATATGATCAACATAACGATGTTCACCATTGAAAACTACTCCATCTCACATGATGATCGGTTATGGTTTAGTTGATTTGGATCACGTGATCACTTAGAGGATTAGAGGGATGTCTATCTAAGTGGGAGTTCTTAAGTAATTTGATTAACTGAACTTAAACTTATCATGAACTTAGTACCTGATAGTATCTTGCTTGTTTATGTTGATTGTAGATAGATGGCTCGTGCTGTTGTTCCGTTGAATTTTAATGCGTTCCTTGAGAAAGCAAAGTTGAAAGATGATGGTAGCAATTACACGGACTGGGTCCGTAACTTGAGGATTATCCTCATTGCTGCACAGAAGAATTACGTCCTGGAAGCACCGCTGGGTGCCAGGCCTGCTGCTGGAGCAACGCCAGATGTTATGAACGTCTGGCAGAGCAAAGCTGATGACTACTCGATAGTTCAGTGTGCCATGCTTTACGGCTTAGAATCGGGACTTCAATGATGTTTTGAACGTCATGGAGCATATGAGATGTTCCAGGAGTTGAAGTTGATATTTCAAGCAAATGCCCGCATTGAGAGATATGAAGTCTCCAATAAGTTCTATAGCTGCAAGATGGAGGAGAACAGTTCTGTCAGTGAGCATATACTCAAAATGTCTGGGTATAATAATCACTTGATTCAGATGGGAGTTAATCTTCCAGATGATTGCGTCATTGACAGAATTCTCCAATCACTGCCACCAAGCTATAAGAGCTTCGTGATGAACTATAATATGCAAGGGATGAACAAGACTATTCCCGAGCTCTTCGCAATGCTGAAAGCTGCGGAGGTAGAAATCAAGAAGGAGCATCAAGTGTTGATGGTCAACAAGACCACTAGTTTCAAGAAAAAGGGCAAAGGGAAGAAGAAGGGGAACTTCAAGAAGAACAGCAAGCAAGTTGCTGCTCAGGAGAAGAAACCCAAGTCTGGACCTAAGCCTGAAACTGAGTGCTTCTACTGCAAGCAGACTGGTCACTGGAAGCGGAACTGCCCCAAGTATTTGGCGGATAAGAAGGATGGCAAGGTGAACAAAGGTATATGTGATATACATGTTATTGATGTGTACCTTACTAGAGCTCGCAGTAGCACCTGGGTATTTGATACTGGTTCTGTTGCTAATATTTACAACTCGAAACAGGGACTACGGAATAAGCGAACGCTAGCAAAGGACGAGGTGACGATGCGCGTGGGAAATGGTTCCAAAGTCGATGTGATCGCGGTCGGCACGCTACCTCTACATCTACCTTCGGGATTAATATTAGACCTAAATAATTGTTATTTGGTGCCAGCGTTGAGCATGAACATTATATCTGGATCTTGTTTAATGCGAGACGGTTATTCATTTAAATCAGAGAATAATGGTTGTTCTATTTATATGAATAATATATTTTATGGTCATGCACCTTTGAAGAGTGGTCTATTCTTGTTGAATCTCGATAGTAGTGATACACATATTCATAATGTAGAAGCCAAAAGATGCAGAGTTGATAATGATAGTGCAACTTATTTGTGGCACTGCCGTTTAGGTCATATCGGTGTAAAGCGCATGAAGAAACTCCATACTGATGGGCTTTTGGAACCACTTGATTATGAATCACTTGGTACTTGCGAACCGTGCCTCATAGGCAAGATGACTAAAACACCGTTCTCCGGTACTATGGAGAGAGCAACAGATTTATTGGAGATCATACATACCGATGTATGTGGTCCGATGAATATTGAAGCTCGGGGCGGATATCGTTATTTTCTCACCTTCACAGATGATTTAAGCAGATATGGGTATATCTAATTAATGAAACATAAGTCTGAAACATTTGAAAAGTTCAAGGAATTTCAGAGTGAAGTTGAAAATCGTTGTAACAAGAAAATAAGTTTCTATGATCTGATCGTGGAGGAGAATATTTGAGTTACGAGTTTGGTGTACATTTGAAAAATTGTGGAATAGTTTCGCAACTCACGCCACCCGGAACACCACAGCGTGATGGTGTCTCCGAACGTCGTAATCGTACTTTACTAGATATGGTGCGATCTATGATGTCTCTTACTGATTTACCGCTATCGTTTTGGGATTATGCTTTAGAGACGGCCGCATTCAAATTAAATAGGGCACCATCAAAATCCGTTGAGACGACGCCTTATGAACTATGGTTTGGCAAGAAACCAAAGTTGTCGTTTCTTAAAGTTTGGGGCTGCGATGCTTATGTGAAAAAGCTTCAACCTGATAAGCTCGAACCCAAGTCGGAGAAATGTGTCTTCATAGGATATCCAAAGGAAACTATTGGATACACCTTCTATCACAGATCCGAAGGCAAGACTTTTGTTGCTAAGTTCGGAAACTTTCTAGAGAAGGAGTTTCTCTCGAAAGAAGTGAGTGGGAGGAAAGTAGAACTTGACGAGGTAACTGTACCTGCTCCCTTATTGGAAAATAGTACATCACAGAAAACTGTTTCTGCGACACCTATACCAATTAGTGAGGAAGCTAATGATGATGATCATGAAACTTCAGGACAAGATACTACTGAACCACGTAGATCAACCAGAGTAAGATCCGCACCAGAGTGGTACGGTAATCCAATTCTGGAAGTCATGCTACTAGATCATGATGAATCTACGAACTATGAAGAAGCGATGGTGAGCCCAAATTCCGCAAAGTGGCTTGAGGCCATGAAATCTGAGATGGGATCCATGTATGAGAACAAAGTATGGACTTTGGTTGACTTGCCCGATGATCGGCAAGCAATTGAGAATAAATGGATCTTCAAGAAAAAGACTGACGCTGACGGTAATATTACTGTCTATAAAGCTCGACTTGTCGCAAAAGGTTTTCGACAAGTTCAAGGGGTTGACTACGATGAGACCTTCTCACCCGTAGCGATGCTTAAGTCCGTTAGAATCATGTTAGCAATTGCCGCATTTTATAATTATGAAATATGGCAGATGGATGTCAAAACTGCATTCCTGAATGGATTTCTGGAAGAAGAGTTGTATATGATGCAACCAGAAGGTTTTGTCGATCCAAAGGGAGCTAACAAAGTATGCAAACTCCAGCGATCCATTTATGGACTGGTGCAAGCATCTCGGAGTTGGAATAAACGTTGTGATAGTGTGATCAAAGCATTTGGCTTTATACAGACTTTTGGAGAAGCCTGTATTTACAAGAAAGTGAGTGGGAGCTCTGTAGCATTTCTGATATTATATGTGGATGACATATTGCTGATTGGAAATGATATAGAATTTCTGGATAGCATAAAGGGATACTTGAATAAAAGTTTTTCGATGAAAGACCTCGGGGAAGCTGCTTACATATTAGGCATAAAGATCTATAGAGATAGATCAAGATGCTTAATTGGACTTTCACAAAGCACATACCTTGACAAGATTTTGAAGAAGTTCAAAATGGATCAAGCAAAGAAAGGGTTCTTGCCTGTGTTACAAGGTGTGAAGTTGAGTCAGACTCAATGCCCGACCACTGCAGAAGATAGAGAGAAAATGAAAGATGTTCCCTATGCTTCAGCCATAGGCTCTATCATGTATGCAATGCTGTGTACCAGACCTGATGTGTGCCTTGCTATAAGTTTAGCAGGGAGGTACCAAAGTAATCCAGGAGTGGATCACTGGACAGCGGTCAAGAACATCCTGAAATACCTGAAAAGGACTAGGGATATGTTTCTCATATATGGAGGTGACAAAGAGCTCACCGTAAGAGGTTACGTTGATGCAAGCTTTGACACTGATCCGGACGATTCTAAATCGCAAACCGGATACGTGTTTACTTTAAACGGTGGAGCTGTCAGTTGGTGCAGTTCTAAACAAAGCGTCGTAGCGGGATCTACATGTGAAGCGGAGTACATAGCTGCTTCGGAAGCAGCGAACGAAGGAGTCTGGATGAAGGAGTTCATATCCAATCTAGGTGTCATACCTAGTGCATCGGGTCCAATGAAAATCTTTTGTGACAATACTGGTGCAATTGCTTTGGCAAAGGAATCCAGATTTCACAAAAGGACCAAACACATCAAGAGACGCTTCAACTCCATCCGGGATTTAGTCCAGGTGGGAGACATAGAGATTTGCAAGACACATACGGATCTGAATGTTACAGACCCGTTGACTAAGCCTCTTCCACGAGCAAAACATGATCAACACCAAAGCTCCATGGGTGTTAGAATCATTACTGTGTAATCTAGATTATTGACTCTAGTGCAAGTGGGAGACTGAAGGAAATATGCCCTAGAGGCAATAATAAAGTTATTATTTATTTCCTTAAAATCATGATAAGTGTTTATTATTCATGCTAGAATTGTATTAACCGGAAACATAATACATGTGTGAATACATAGACAAAACAGAGTGTCACTAGTATGCCTCTACTAGACTAGCTCGTTAATCAAAAATGGTTATGTTTCCTAACCATGAACAAAGAGTTGTTATTTGATTAACGAGGTCACATCATTAGTTGAATGATCTGATTGACATGACCCATTCCATTAGCTTAGCACCCGATCGTTTAGTATGTTGCTATTGCTTTCTTCATGACTTATACATGTTCCTATAACTATGAGATTATGCAACTCCCGTTTACCGGAGGAACACTTTGGGTACTACCAAACGTCACAACGTAACTGGGTGATTATAAAGGAGTACTACAGGTGTCTCCAATGGTAGATGTTGGGTTGGCGTATTTCGAGATTAGGGTTTGTCACTCCGATTGTCGGAGAGGTATCTCTGGGCCCTCTCGGTAATGCACATCACATAAGCCTTGCAAGCACTGCAACTAATATGTTAGTTGTGAGATGATGTATTACGGAACGAGTAAAGAGACTTGCCGGTAACGAGATTGAACTAGGTATTGGATACCGACGATCGAATCTCGGGCAAGTAACATACCGATGACAAAGGGAACAACGTATGTTGTTATGCGGTCTGACCGATAAAGATCTTCGTAGAATATGTAGGAGCCAATATGGGCATCCAGGTCCCGCTATTGGTTATTGACCGAAGACGTGTCTCGGTCATGTCTACATTGTTCTCGAACCGTAGGGTCCGCACGCTTAACGTTACGATGACAGTTATTATGAGTTTATGCATTTTGATGTACCGAAGGTTGTTCGGAGTCCCGGATGAGATCACGGACATGACGAGGAGTCTCGAAATGGTCGAGATGTAAAGATTGATATATTGGAAGCCTATGTTTGGGCACCGGAAGTGTTCCGGGTGAAATCGGGATTTTACCGGATTACCGGGAGGGTTACCGGAACCCCCCGGGAGGCAAATGGGCCTATTGGGCCTTAGTGGAAAAGAGAGAAGGGGCAGCCCACAGGCTAGCCGGCCGAACCCCCCTTCCCTAGTCCTATTAGGACTAGGAGAAGGGGCCGCCCCCCCTCTCTTCTCTTTCTCCCGAAGAGTCCTATTAGGAATAGGATTTGAGGGAAGGAGTCCTACTCCCGGTAGGAGTGGGACTCCTCCCTGCGCCTCCCTCCTAGCCGGCCGACCCCCTTGCCCCTGGTCTTTATATACGGGGGCAGGGGGCACCCCATGAACACACAACTTGATCCTTGAGATCGTTCCTTAGCCGTGTGCGGTGCCCCCTGCCACCAAATTCCACCTCGATCGTACCGTTGTAGTGCTTAGGCGAAGCCCTGCGTCGGTAGTACATCAAGATCGTCATCACGCCGTCGTGCTGACGAAACTCTTCCTCGACGCTTTGCTGGATCGGAGCCCGAGGAACGTCATCGAGCTGAACGTGTGCTAAGAACTCGGAGGTGCCGGAGTAACGGTGCTTGGATCGGTCGGATCGGGAAGAAGACGTACGACTACTTCCTCTACGTTGTGTGATCGCTTCCGCAGTCGGTCTGCGTTGGTACGTAGACAACACTCTCCCCTCTCGTTGCTGTGCATCACCATGATCTTGCGTGTGCGTAGGAAATTTTTTGAAATTACTGCGTTCCCCAACATATCAAAGCGTTTATTCCAACTCCGAGATGCTTGCACCAGTCCATAAATGGATCGCTGGAGTTTGCATACTTTGTTAGCTCCCTTTGGATCGACAAAACCTTCTGGTTGTATCATATACAATTCTTCTTCCAGAAATCCATTCAGGAATGCAGTTTTGACATCCATCTGCCATATTTCATAATCATAAAATGCGGCAATCGCTAACATAATTCTGACGGACTTAAGCATCGCTACGGGTGAGAAGGTCTCATCGTAGTCAACTCCTTGAACTTGTCGAAAACCTTTCGCGACAAGTCGAGCTTTATAGACAGTAATATTACCGTCAGCGTCAGTCTTTTTCTTGAAGATCCATTTATTCTCAATTGCTTGCCGATCATCGGGCAAGTCAACCAAAGTCCAAACTTTGTTTTCATACATGGATCCCATCTCAGATTTCATGGCCTCAAGCCACTTTGCGGAATCTGGGCTCACCATCGCTTCTTCATAGTTCATAGGTTCATCATGATCTAGCATCATGACTTCCAGAACTGGATTACCGTACCACTCTGGTGCGGATCTCACTCTGGTTGATCTACGTGGTTTAGTAGTATCTTGTTCTGAAGCTTCATGATCATCATCATTTGCTTCCTCACTGATTGGTATAGGTGTCGCAGAAACAGTTTTCTGTGATGTACTAATTTCCAATAAGGGAGCAGGTACAGTTACCTCGTCAAGTTCTACTTTCCTCCCACTCACTTCTTTCGAGAGAAACTCCTTCTCTAGAAAGTTTCCGAATTTAGCAACAAAAGTCTTGCCTTCGGATCTGTGATAGAAGGTGTATCCAATAGTTTCCTTTGGATATCCTATGAAGACACATTTCTCCGATTTGGGTTCGAGCTTATCAGGTTGAAGCTTTTTCACATAAGCATCGCAGCCCCAAACTTTAAGAAACGACAACTTTGGTTTCTTGCCAAACCATAGTTCATAAGGTGTCGTCTCAACGGATTTTGATGGTGCCCTGTTTAACGTGAATGCGGCCGTCTCTAAAGCATAACCCCAAAACGACAGCGGTAAATCAGTAAGAGACATCATAGATCGCACCATATCTAGTAAAGTACGATTACGACGTTCGGACACACCATTACGCTGTGGTGTTCCGGGTGGCGTGAGTTGCGAAACTATTCCACAATTTTTCAAATGTACACCAAACTCGTAACTCAAATATTCTCCTCCACGATCAGATCGTAGAAACTTTATTTTCTTGTTACGATGATTTTCAACTTCACTCTGAAATTCTTTGAACTTTTCAAATGTTTCAGACTTATGTTTCATTAAGTAGATATACCCATATCTGCTTAAATCATCTGTGAAGGTGAGAAAATAACGATATCCGCCACGAGCCTCAATATTCATCGGACCACATACATCGGTATGTATGATTTCCAATAAATCTGTTGCTCTCTCCATAGTACCGGAGAACGGTGTTTTAGTCATCTTGCCTATGAGGCACGGTTCGCAAGTACCAAGTGATTCATAATCAAGTGGTTCCAAAAGTCCATCAGTATGGAGTTTCTTCATGCGCTTTACACCGATATGACCTAAACGGCAGTGCCACAAATAAGTTGCACTATCATTATTAACTTTGCATCTTTTGGCTTCTACATTATGAATATGTGTATCACTATCTTCGAGATTCAACAAGAATAGACCACTCTTCAAAAGTGCATGACCATAAAAGATATTATTCATATAAATAGAACAACCATTATTCTCTGATTTAAATGAATAACCGTCTCGCATTAAACAAGATCCAGATATAATGTTCATGCTCAACGCTGGCACCAAATAACAATTATTTAGGTCTAATATTAATCCCGAAGGTAGAAGTAGAGGTAGCGTGCCGACCGCGATCACATCGACTTTGGAACCGTTTCCCACGCGCATCGTCACCTCGTCCTTTGCTAGTGTCCGCTTATTCCGTAGTCCCTGTTTCGAGTTGTAAATATTAGCAACAGAACCAGTATCAAATACCCAGGTGCTACTGCGAGCTCTAGTAAGGTACACATCAATAACATGTATATCACATATACCTTTTCTCACTTTGCCATCCTTCTTATCCGCCAAATACTTGGGGCAGTTCCGCTTCTAGTGACCAGTCTGCTTGCAGTAGAAGCACTCAGTTTCAGGCTTAGGTCCAGACTTGGGTTTCTTCTCCTGAGCAGCAACTTGCTTGCTGTTCTTCTTGAAGTTTCCCTTCTTCTTCCCTTTGCCCTTTTTCTTGAAACTAGTGGTTTTGCTAACCATCAACACTTGATGCTCCTTCTTGATTTCTACCTCCGCAGCTTTCAGCATTGCGAAGAGCTCGGGAATAGTCTTGTTCATCCCTTGCATATTATAGTTCATCACGAAGCTCTTGTAGCTTGGTGGCAGTGATTGGAGAATTCTGTCAATAACGCAATCATCTGGAAGATTAACTCCCATCTGAATCAAGTGATTATTATACCCAGACATTTTGAGTATATGCTCACTGACAGAACTGTTCTCCTCCATCTTGCAGCTATAGAACTTATTGGAGACTTCATATCTCTCAATTCGGGCATTTGCTTGAAATATTAACTTCAACTCCTGGAACATCTCATATGCTCCATGACGTTCAAAACGTTGTTGAAGTCCCGATTCTAAGCCGTAAAGCATGGCACACTGAACTATCGAGTAGTCATCAGCTTTGCTCTGCCAGACGTTCATAACATCTGGCGTTGCTCCAGCAGCAGGCCTGTCACCCAGCGGTGCTTCCAGGACGTAATTCTTCTGTGCAGCAATGAGGATAATCCTCAGGTTACGGACCCAGTCCGTGTAATTGCTACCATCATCTTTCAACTTTGCTTTCTCAAGGAACGCATTAAAATTCAACGGAACAATAGCACGAGCCATCTATCTACAATCAACATAAACAAGCAAGATACTATCAGGTACTAAGTTCATGATAAGTTTAAGTTCAGTTAATCAAATTACTTAGGAACTCCCACTTAGATAGACACCCCTCTAATCTTCTAAGTGATCACGTGATCCAAATCAACTAAACCATAACCGATCATCACGTGAGATGGAGTAGTTTTCAATGGTGAACATCGTTATGTTGATCATATCTACTATATGATTCACGCTCGACCTTTCGGTCTCCGTGTTCCGAGGCCATATCTGTATATGCTTGGCTCGTCAAGCATAACCTGAGTATTCTGCGTGTGCAACTGTTTTGCACCCGTTGTATTTGGACGTAGAGCTTATCACACCCGATCATCACGTGGTGTCTGGGCACAACGAACTTTGGCAACGGCGCATACTCAGGGAGAACACTTCTTGATAATTTAGTGAGAGATCATCTTATAATGCTACCGTCAATCAAAGCAAGATAAGATGCATAAAAGGATAAACATCACATGCAATCAATATAAGTGATATGATATGGCCATCATCATCTTGTGCTTGTGATCTCCATCTCCGAAGCACCGTCATGATCACCATCGTCACCGGCGCGACACCTTGATCTCCATCGTAGCATCGTTGTCGTCTCGCCAATCTTATGCTTCCACGACTATCACTACCGTTTAGTAATAAAGTAAAGCATTACATCGCGATTGCATTGCATACAATAAAGCGACAACCATATGGCTCCTGCCAGTTGCCGATAACTCGGTTACAAAACATGATCATCTCATACAATAAAATCAGCATCATGCCTTGACCATATCACATCACAACATACCCTGCAAAAACAAGTTAGACGTCCTCTACTTTGTTGTTGCAAGTTTTACGTGGCTGCTACGGGCTTAAGTAAGAACTCATCTCACCTACGCATCAAAACCACAACGATAGTTCGTCAAATAGAATCCGTTTTAACCTTCTCAAGGACCGGGCGTAGTCACACTTGGTTCAACTAAAGTTGGAGAGACACTCTTCCGCAAGCCATCTGTGTGCAAAGCACGTCAAGGGAACCAGTCTCGCGTAAGAGTACGCGTAAGGTTGGTCCGGATCGTCTCACCCAACAATACCGCCGAACCAAAGTATGACATGCTGGTAGGCAGTATGACTTGTATCGCCCACAACTCACTTGTGTTCTACTCGTGCAAATAACATCAAACCATAAAACCTGGCTCGGATGCCACTGTTGGGTAACGCAGTAATTTCGAAAATTTTCCTATGCACACGCAAGATCATGGTGATGCACAGCAACAAGAGGGGAGAGTGTTGTCTACGTACCAACGCAGACCGACTGCGGAAGCGATCACACAACGTAGAGGAAGTAGTCGTACGTCTTCTTCCCGATCCGACCGATCCAAGCACCGTTACTCCGGCACCTCCGAGTTCTTAGCACACGTTCAGCTCGATGACGTTCCTCGGGCTCCGATCCAGCAAAGCGTCGAGGAAGAGTTCCGTCAGCACGACGGCGTGGTGACGATCTTGATGTACTACCGACGCAGGGCTTCGCCTAAGCACTGTAACGGTACGATCGAGGTGGAATTTGGTGGCAGGGGGCACCGCACACGGCTAAGGAACGATCTCAAGGATCAACTTGTGTGTGTTGGGGTGTCCCCTGCCCCCGTATATAAAGGTTGGAGGAGGGGGGGCCGGCCGGCCAGGGAGAGGGAGGCGCAGGGGAGTCCTACTCCCACCGGGAGTAGGACTCCTCCCTCCAATCCTAATCCAATTAGGACTCTCGGGGAAAAAGGAGAGAGAAGGGGGGCCGGCCCCTTATCCTAGTCCTACTAGGACTTGGGGAAAGGGGGGGCGCCGGCCAGCTATGGGCTTGTCCCTTTTCTCTTTTTCCACTAAGGCCCAATAGGCCCATTAGTCTCCCGGGGGGTTTCGGTAACCCTCCCGGTATTCCGGTAAAATCCCGATTTCACCCGGAACACTTCCTATGTCCAAACACAGGCTTCCAATATATCAATCTTTACGTCTCGACCATTTCAAGACTCCTCGTCATGTCCGTGATCTCATCCGGGACTCCGAACAACCTTCGGTACATCAAAATGCATAAACTCATAATAACTGTCATCGTAACGTTAAGCGTGCGGACCCTACGGTTCGAGAACAATGTAGACATGACCGAGACACGTCTCCGGTCAATAACCAATAGCGGGACCTGGATGCCCATATTGGCTCCTACATATTCTACGAAGATCTTTATCGGTCAGACCGCATAACAACATACGTTGTTCCCTTTGTCATCGGTATGTTACTTGCCCGAGATTCGATCGTCGGTATCCAATACCTAGTTCAATCTCGTTACTGGCAAGTCTCTTTACTCGTTCCGTAATACATCATCTCACAACTAACATATTAGTTGCAGTGCTTGCAAGGCTTATGTGATGTGCATTACCGAGAGGGCCCAGAGATACCTCTCCGACAATCGAAGTGACAAACCCTAATCTCGAAATACGCCAACCCAACATCTACCATTGGAGACACCTGTAGTACTCCTTTATAATCACCCAGTTACGTTGTGACGTTTGGTAGTACCCAAAGTGTTCCTCCGGTAAACGGGAGTTGCATAATCTCATAGTTATAAGAACATGTATAAGTCATGAAGAAAGCAATAGCAACATACTAAACGATCGGGTGCTAAGCTAATGGAATGGGTCATGTCAATCAGATCATTCAACTAATGATGTGACCTCGTTAATCAAATAACAACTCTTTGTTCATGGTTAGGAAACATAACCATCTTTGATTAACGAGCTAGTCAAGTAGAGGCATACTAGTGACACTCTGTTGGTCTATGTATTCACACATGTATTATGTTTCCGGTTAATACAATTCTAGCATGAATAATAAACATTTATCATGATGTAAGGAAATAAATAATAACTTTATTATTGCCTCTAGGGCATATTTCCTTCAATGCTAACTTAGAGCTTATATGCTTAGTTTCCTATAGGTTAGCTCCAAAATTACTTATGTTAGCACAAAATGATCAAGTTTACATAATAAGCTTATAGTCTTCTTCTTATTCTTCTTCTTATCCAAAATGACATAGGTTAGCTTCATTTTACTTAAGTTGGCTCTAATATGCTAACTTAGAGCTTATATGCTTAGTTTCCTATAGGTTAGCTCCAAAATTACTTATGTTAGCACAAAATGATCAAGTTTACACAATAAGCTTATAGTCTTCTTCTTATTTTTCTTATTCTTCTCCTTATTCTTCTTCTAGTCTTCTTCTTCTTCTTCTTCTCTTCTTCTTCTTCTTCTTCTTCTTCTAACTTCTTGTTTATCATTTTGCAGATTTGATTTAATTCACGGAAGCTTGCATGGATGGAGTGCTTCTTTTCCATTTGTGTTTTTATTTTATATCAATGTGAAACTTTTGTGAATTGATGGATAACGGTGTTGAATGAACATTGTGAAACTTTTGTAATATGTAACGATGGAACTATGTGTTGGCTATGTATGTATATATGATGAAACTTGTGTGTTGGATATGATCTGGTGGACGCAGGTAACATCGTTACATATGGCCCCCTGTATGTAAGCTAAGCAGATCTGTGTTGTATGTTATCTCTAATATTTTTTAACCTGTGAAAATATCAGAAATGAAAAAAATCTCTAATATTCATACTAGTGGCGCACCACACAAGACACTAATGGCGCACTGTTATAATCACACTAATGGCGCATCACCCAACAGTGCGCCATTAGTATGCCAAAGCACATGGTTAAATATGGCCCCCTGGGAGGCATACTAATGGCGCATGGTGTTCTATACTAATGGCGCACTGCTTGGTGCGCCATTAGTAAGAAATACTAGTGGCGTGATACTAATGGCGCACGAGCAGTGCGCCATTAGTAGGCCTTTTCCTAGTAGTGTCACACGGTAATCAAGACCAATAAGGCTGCTGCCAATGCATGGGTGCTTAGATGAGGTGCTTAGCTTATGGTTGCTAAGGGCATCTCTAACAGTTGTAAGATACGTGTTGGTAAATTTGCCACCTAAGGCATAGTGATGATGCGGCATGTAATAAATATGGAGAGAGAGAAAGTTGTATGTAGAATAACTAACAACCTTTGCACAAGCTCCAAGATGAAATAGAGAGCAATCACATTTTATTTTCAAAGAACCAGGCTGCCCTAGCAAAGTCACAAAGGACGAATGGATGTAGATTGTCCTCCTCCAGGTTGCATTGAGAGCATAACTTACTGATATGAGTTGAAAACCTGCTAGCTCTTTTGCCTTTAGGAATAGCCCTCCTTAGGATTCTCCAAGCAAAAGCTTGAACCCTAGGAACCATTTGTTTGTTCTTCCAAACCCGTTGAAGAATGAGTTAAACCTGAGGGTTCACCAGTCTGGGCCTTGGGCCCACCCTATTCCTGCATCCCTTGGAGGCAAATTTATAAGTTGGCTTAGAGTTACATTTACCTGTAGGAGCAAGAGGAAAGGATGTCTTTGTCATTACCTTGTATAATGGGAGTGCTTTTAATGATGTTAGGTGTAGGTTGCTCAGAAAGAGTATCAATGAGCTCGTCATTCCAGATTTTCTAATTTGGGACCCAAAGATCTTTGACGAGTGCATGGTACCTGTATTGGTTGTGCTGGTTAATTAGGTGATCACGGATTGAGTGCTAAACGGGACACTGGGGTGTGCTCCAAATGGATATGTTGCCTTGGGTGATTTGATAGAAAGCATGACTTTAGAGCATAGGTTTGACTTTCATAATGGAGGCCCAAAAGGCAGATTTGGGAAGAGAGGGATTGACTTTCTAGAAGGAGGTGTCATGACAATATTTAGATATGAGGATTGGTGAAGATGATCATTGGGATTTTCAGCTATCCTCCAAGTTGCATGAAGAATTAAGCCTTGATTCAAAGACTGAAGATTCTTAACCCCTAATCCTCATTCCCTTTTAGGAGAGCAAATGTCCTTCGTCCAAGCTCTGAGAGGAAAGAAATTTGGTATTAGGCTCCTTTCTAATGACTGTCCACCAAAAGTTCATGGTGATGGCTGTGAGTTTTGCGATGAGTTTCTTAGGGAAAATAATGTTGGACTTATAGTAGGCCAGAATAGAAGCAAAATAAAATTGATAAGAGTAAACCTTGTTGTACGAGAGAGCTTGTTAACCTTATGTAGGATTGAAAGTATGTCTAGGGGGGTGATTAGACTACTTGACCAATTAAAAACCTAGAGTTTTCCTAATTTTAGTTGTGGGTAGATTTTAGTAATTCTAGAAAGTCAAGCATCACCCTACACATGCAATTCTGGCGAGCGGTGGCTCTTGTGTGTAGGTTCGCAAGGAGGGATTTCTTTGGTTGCTCGTGGAGAAGGCCTTGCTATGGCTCTGTCCGGAGCAGACAACGACGACGCTTGTGGGCGCCGCACACCTTCTTGGAGGCGTTGTCATCGGGGTTCCTACGCCCTCCCCTCTTGCACTCCGGGTGAAATCCCTCGTTCCATCCATGGAGCGGACGATGGCGGCGCTTTGATGTCGTTGACCTTCTTGGAGGCATCGTTTTGGAGTGGTCTGGGCTTGAGAGCCACTGGCTCGGGTGGTGCGGCCTCGGGTCCGGCGTGGAAGTCGGAGCGACGGGCTCCGAATCTCGTTGTCATGGAGGGGTGCCGGCACTGGTCACGTGGGTGGCTGTGTCGTTGGCCAGCCTGGTGCGCGGCCTTGGGGGTTGGTATGGATGTTGGAGCGACGACTTTAGATATGCTTGTTGGGTGTCGGCTCCGATTGCTCGGGTGACGAAGCTGACGCCTTGGGGTCGGCGTGGATGCCGGAGCGGCGGCTTCGGTTTTGGTTGTAGGGTGTCAGCTTCGGGTTGCTTGGGTGGCGGAGTCGGCGGCTCGCCTGTTGCACTGCCTCGGGGTCAGCGTGTGTTGATGGTGCCCCATTGGGGGTGCGTTGTATCAGTTTTCGTCTGGTTTTCTGTTAATTAACCGGGCAACCCTCTTCTACCTTTTTTAATGAATCGGGCCCTAAGGGACCGCATTTCAGAAAAAAAAACTTTGCGTAAGCTTTACTTGTGCTGTATCGTTTGCTTGCTTGCTTGCTTGTGTTGTTGTTGCTAGCATCATATAGGTTGCTCACCTAGATCCATATATAGACAATCTATTTGTTGCTTAGGCCCCGCTTGGAACGTAGTTTTACAGTCGTATACACATGTAAAATACTCCCCCGTAACAAAAAACCGGGCCCCTTTCAATTAGCCGATTGGTTCGTCGTTTCAGACCGTAATTTTTACACGTGTTTTCCATATTACAACCGTAATGGGCCAATATCTGATATAGACCAACGCCCATCGTTTTCCCCCACCTCGCTCTCGCTCGAGACCTAGAACGAGACTGCACCGCCGGGAGGCGCTGGTGCCAGCCTCCCTGAGTGGGTGAAGCGTTGGTGTTCGCGACGACGACGTGGTGAGACGCCGCCGATGTTGACCCCGACGGGGGTTAGGCGTGACGACGGCGGCGACTCGCTCCTTACCGCGACGGCGACCCTGACCGGCGGTCCCGACCGCGATGGCGAATCGCTTCGCCTCCTCTAAGTGGCCTCCTCTGCTAAACCAATGTATCCTCCCTCCTCCTCTGCTCCCCCTCCCCGTCTCTTCCTTGGTCAGTCGGCGGTGGCGGGGGTGCTCCTCCTTGGTGACGTGGTCGTCTTGCTTGGTGATGATGAGTGTATTACAACCCGGCAGCCAAGCAGTGATTACAACCAAAAAAGAAATACAACCGGATTTTGCTGGAGCCTGGTAAGATACACGTGTAAACATTTATAGCCGGAAAAGAAACCCAAGATTCCAATTGCATCCTTAACCTAATTTGTTAAGAAAAACTAAAAATTGGTAGTTGTCTATTCACCTCCTCTAGTCAACCACATTGATACTTTCACTCACGACATCATCATCCACTCTTCATCCTACAAGTTCATATGCTTCAACATCTCCTACAGATAAACTTGCACCCCTGTTCTTTGGCCGTGACAAACCTGAAGCCTCAACCACCATATTGGGTTTCAGGACTAACAACACGATCCCCCGCATAAAGCCTCACGTCTTCCTTGACACCCGTGTAGCAAGCGACGGTCTGGTAAAAAAACCACTTGGGAAAAACTCTCGTCGGTGCTAAGATCGCCGACGGAGGATGGAAACCCTAACTACAGGGTATTTTTCTTTTTATATAGAAGAAAAAAAAAACTCGTCCCGTGCGTGAGTTTTTCTTATTTTTTGTGGGCGCGTGCTTTGCATCTTCGAGCGACTGGACCTCCTTTCCTTCTGCCGGGCCATTCGTGTTTCTGCCTATTCGGCCCAGAGTCTGTCTGTACAAACAAGCATTCCGAACTGCCAGCCCATTCGCTTCTCCCTCTGTGGCGGCCTGGCCCACGAGGGGAGAGGTGGGGTCGCCGCCACACCGTAGGCCATAGAGTGAAGTTGTAGAGCTCGAGCGGGATCACCGCCACTGGGGAAGTCGCTGCGCTCGCCGTAGCAGCGCCGAAGAGTCAAACACCAAATCTCGGCGGAAATCGCCGCCGCACTAGGGTTCAGGGATCCCTCGATTCGAATTCGTCCCCCGTCCCGGCCGGTCGGCGCGGCAGGTGAGCTTCCCACCCCTGTATCGCATGGGGATCGAATGCGGGGATGTAATTCGGTTCTGACGAGGATTTCTGGCTGCAGGATGGAGGATGGGGACGGCGAGGCGGCGCGGGAGGCAATCGCGGCGAGGATGCGGGGCGGGGACTACACTGGCGCCAGGACGCTGCTGCTGGAGACGCTGCAGACCAACCCCGGCCTCGACGGCGCCGTCGAGATGCTCGCCGTGCTCGAGGTCCTCTGCGCCGCCCCCGCCGGCCGCCCGCCGCACTGGTACCGGGCCCTCCAGGTCCTGCCCGGGGACGGCGCCGCCGCAATCGAGGCGCGGCACAGGGCCCTCCTCGCCCAGCTGGAGCCCGTCCGGGACGCCCTCCCCGGCGCCGACCTGGCGCTCCGCCTCGTCGACGAAGCCTACAAGGTGCTGTCCGACCCGGCCAAGAGGGCCAGCTTCGACTCGAGCAACACGGCGGGGGGTTCGGTCAAGCAGATGGCAGTAGGTGCGTTCAGCAGTGCTCACACTGACTTGCGGCGTGACTCCATTTCGCTGACCGAACGGATGCATGTCGATGGGTCAGCAACTCCTCTCGGCACAAATCCTGACCTGCATAGAGTAAAAAGCGTGGACACGAAGAATGTTCGGCAGATTGACCGACCATTTCTGGATGCAGGAAATTGTTCAAACTTGGCTAGTTCTTCCAAAACCAAGAGGACCGACCATTGCTTTCCAGGTGATGATGGCGAGTTCTGGTTGCATGAGGAAAATCATGCAGACAAGAAGCTGAAGAGTGTATGGGAGAAGGACGTGTATTCTGTGTCCTCGTCGGAGGAAGATCCCGACGGCTGCTTTGCTGATCTCTCAGATGCCATGCAAGATGACCCCTGCTCTAGTCAACAGTATGACTATCATAACTTTGAGGAGGACAGGTTGATACAGCAATTTGCTACTGGCCAGATCTGGGCAGGGTATGACTGGGAGAAGTTTCCTCGCAGATATGCACGGATAAATAAAGTTTTGACAGATAAGATGCAGTTATATGTATCATGGTTCAAACCATGCCCGCAATCTCATGAAGAGAAGAACTGGTTAAGTGCAAGCTTGCCGGTCGTCTGTGGAACCTTCATTGCGGAAGAACGGCAAATATCGCTATCTTCTATAAGTATGTTTTCCCACGAAATATCTCGTGATACTCTAAATCAGCAACTTGAAGTATTTCCCCGGCAAGGAGAAGTATGGGCCATCTACAGTGACTGGGACATTGGGTGGTGCAATAATCCTGAAATGCGGAAGAAGAGTGCCTTTTCTGTTGTAGAAATTCTTACCAGTTATTCAGAAGAATCAGGTTGTACAGTTGCGCCCTTGGTAAAGGTAGGTGGATTTAGAAGCGTTTTCCAGAGGTACATGAGGAGTGGGAGGGAGCAGGTATTACAAGTCTGCAGTGACAATCTGCTCATGTTTTCTCACAGGATCCCTTTGTTTAGGTTTACTCATGAGGCTGGAACAGTCCTGGAGCTTGAACATTCTATTGTACCAGAAAATCTGCGGCATCAAAATACATTGGCAAGTGTGACTCCTCTGTCCCCACTTTCAGGTTTGGATAGTGATACAAATGGCTTTCATGAAGCTGCCATGGCGCAATTCTCCAGTGCTTCAACTAGCAATTTAGGTTCAGGTATTTCCCAGCAAGGAGTGATGAACTACAATAACAAGTTGTCACCTGAAGATTTTATGGAGGGGCAGATCTGGGCTGTGTACGATGCTCGGGATCGGATGCCTAGGTCTTATGTCAGAATAATCCATGTGGTTTCAGATGCTACAATTTTTGTGTTGAAGTTGGAACCACATCCAATGCTTAACGAAGAAATACGGTGGGTCGAAGATGGCTTACCGGTTGCTTCTGGGGTATTTCGAGCTGGTACTGGAACTAGTTACAAGGACATATCAGCTTTCTCTCATCCTGTACAGTGTGACTGGAGTTCAAAGAAGTCTTTCTATCGAATCTTCCCGAAGAAAGGGGAAATATGGGCAATGTACAAAAATTGGAAGATTACCTTAAATAGCACTGATATTGACAAATGTGAACCTCGCATGGTTGAGATCCTCTCAGATTACACTGATGAGAATGGAGTTAATGTGTGCAGCTTGACTCGCGTAAAAGGCTGTTTATCATTTTTCCAGAGAGCATTACTGGAAGGTTTCCATTTGACAAGGTGGATTTCGAAGTCTGAAATGCTTAGCTTTTCCCATCGAGTTCCTGCTTTTGTTGTCATTGAAATCAGAGAGCGTGATATACCACAAGGGTCATGGCACCTGGAACCAGGTGCCCTACCTCTTAGGAGCATACATTGACAGTCCAAACATAGCAGCTGATGTTTACCCAACCCTTTTCTTTTGGTTCATTTTGAATAGATTTATTGCCTCTGTCTATGCTCTTGTCTATTGTCTTGATTGTTTTATCCGTCAAGGGAGTTGTTTGTTCACCTTTTCCTTCATGATACCATCTTTTTGCAATGGTTATATCTTATGTCCTCTATTTTACCAATAGCAGACCATCACTGGCACATTAAAACATGGAAGTAAGATTCCGTAGCATTAATTAAAATATGCAACACCAAACATTCTTTGGTAAACCGAAACTTTGACTACCCTAGCAACAATTGAAGTGTCGTCTTAGTATAGCTGTTGCCACCAAATTTCTTGAACCGAATTGGAATTCTTGCTATGTTTGTAAGCTACTCAGCTTCTGTATCTGCATGCAGCATTATTTTGCCCTTGTCATGCCATCAACTGTATGTTGCCGTGTTCACTATTACTGTTTTCTAGTAGATCGTACTAGCAGGTTCCCAGTTGGGGATATCTTCGCTCTGACCCTGCTATTCTTCTGGTTGCTTCTTCTTGATAATTCTGTGGATGGGGACTCCTGTTTATGTGTGTGAGATCTGCTGATGTCGGGTTGGTGCCTAAGAAAGCAAGGTTGCAGTCACCAACCAATAAAGGGGCCTGGTAATGTTCTCTATGTACTATGAGCCTGTGAGGGCGTCCAGAATATTGTTGTCAATAGTTCTATTATGATAAGATTTAATGATACGGTTCTTAGGGCCACACATTGATAGTTCCAAACATAGTAGCAGAAGTTTACCCAGTTGTAATGTAACCCTTTGTTGTTGGTTCATTTTTGACTGATCTGTGCCTGTATTTACGTTCTTATCTTGATTGTTTATCTGTCAAGGGAGTTGTTTGTTCACCCTTTCCTTCGTTATACCATCTGTTTGCTATGGGTCTATCTTCTCCCCTCTGTTTTACCAACCGCAGACGAGGACTGACAGAGTAAAACATGGAACTCGGTTTTTTTATAACGAACACAGAACATGCAACAGGAAACATTCTTTGATATACTGTAACTTAGATTACCCTGAAATCAATTAAGATGGAATCTTACTATAGCTGTTGTGCCAAAATTCTTGAACTAGAGTTGAACTTTTGTTATGTTTTAAGCTACATAGCTTCTGTAAAACTTTGGCCTTGTCCTATAAAACTAGAGTTGAACATTTGTTATGTTTACATTTCCACTACTAATATTCATCTAGATGCTACTAACAGGTTCCTGGTTGGGTATATCTTCTCCCGGACCCTGCTGTTCTTCTGGTTGCTTCTTGTTGAGAGCTCTTTGGACGGGGAATCCCATTGATTACACTGCTAATTAATTTTTTACCGCGATGGAACATAAAAGGTAGATGAATGGTTGGAAGCTGATGTGATGTTTGTGAGATCTGCTGATGTTGCGTTGGTGCCTAAGATAAGTTACAATCACAAACCAATAAAGAGGCCTGGGAATGTTTCCTGTATTAGGACGTCCAGAATGCCTTTACCAATGCTTCTATCATGATTATAATATGGCAAGTCTCTGTATCAAAAAATGAGATTTGCAAAACCACAGGCAAGTGAACGACGTCTTGTGATGCCACCCTTACCCAATTGCTTAAGCAGTTTAAACATCGGCATATAGGATTTGCTTTGTTCGATTATTGTAATAGTACTAATCAAATACAGCTGACCAAATACAATCGATCTTTTGGATGGGCCAAATTTTGCTTTTGTGCTGCTGCCATTTGCATCAATTGTAAGCCTTTTTTGGTACTTGATGAATCTCTTCTCTTTAAGCAATTTATGTCCATGCTCACTGGCGGAGCTATGTGTATGGCTGGGGGGGCTGTGGCCCCCCCAAGCCTGGTAGCTTTTGTGAAGAATTTTTTTTTTTGGGATGACATAGATTGAGAAAAATAGGGACTTTTACCCATTCATAAAGCCATATTTTGCCATTGGCCCCCCCAATGATCCTGTGCTAGCTCCGCCACTGTCCATGCTTATAGAACTACGGAAATATTTAACATTCAAGTACACCCATTGGCTTCTAACTGAAACGCTTACCCTTAAACACTGTAATTTTTATCGAATTCCAGGTTGCTTGTTTTCTTTTGCTCAATTTCAGCCTTGTACTTTGGTCCATTCAAAGGAAAAGATGGGCTAGAATAAGTACTGTATTTTGTGGTCCTTTTGTGCATGGTACGCCATCAAATTATATACTATGGTGATCTAGTGATCTAAATATCCTTGTCAACAAGACTTTATCGCGTTCACTGCACTGTTTGCTACTAGATACTACTAGCCGGTTTTGAGTTGGGGATATCTCCGCTCTGGTCTGCTGTTCTTGTGGTTGCAGTCCTAAGTATTTTTTACTGCGGCGGAACGTTAACGTAAATGAATGGATGGACAACGATGTCTATGTGTGTGAGATCTGCTGATGTCTGAGTCGGTGCCTAAGAAAGCAAAGTTACAATCACCAACCAATAAAGCGGTCTGGTAATGGTCTCTATGTATGCGGGCGTCCAGAATATTGTTGTCAATAGTTCTATTATGTTCTGAATAATATGGTTCTTAGAGTCATGCATGGACAGTTGGAAACACAGCAGCAGAAGCTTAGCCAATTCTAATGAATCAATCCTTTCCTGCTGCTTCATTTTTAATTGATCGATTGCCTCTGTTTTTCTCAACTCTATTTTATCTGTCAAGGGGGTTGTTTGTTCACCTTTTCCTTCATTGTACCATCCTTTTGCTATGGGTCTATCTTCTCCCCACTGTTTTACCAACGGCAGACAAGGACTGATGCGGTAAAACATGGAGCTCAGTTTTTTATAACAAACACGAAATATGCAACATGAAACATTCTTTGATATACTGTAACTTGGACTACTCTGGAAACAACAAATGGAACGGCATCTTAACTAGAGTTGATTTTTTTGTTATATTTTAAGCTACACAGCCTCTGTAAAACTTTGCTTTGTTGTGCCATTTAATTGTCCTTTTCCATTTTTACTGCTACTGATAGATGCTACTAACAGGTTCCTAGTTGGGGATATCTTTTCTCTGATAGTTTGTTCACCTTTTCCTTCATTGTGCCATCATTTTGCAATGCTTATATCTTCTTTCCTCTATTTTACCAGTAGCAGACCAGCACTGACACATTAGATCATGGAAGTAAGATTCCTTAGCATAAATAAACATATGCAACACCAAACATTTTTTGATAAACCGAAACTTCGACTACCCTATAGCAACAATTGAAGTTTGTCTTACTGTAGCTGTTGCCATCAAATTTCTTGAACCGAATTGGAATTCTTGTTATGTCACCGCAGCATTATATTGCCCTTGTCATGCCATCAACTGTATGTTGCCGTGTTCATTATTACTGTTTGCTAGTAGATGCTACTAGCAGGTTCCCAGTTGCGGATATCTTCGCTCTGACCCTGCTATTCTTCTGGTTGCTTCTTGATAATTCTGTGGATGGGGAATCCTGTTTATGTGTGTGAGATCTGCTGATGTCAGGTTGTGCCTAAGAAAGCAAGGTTGCAGTTACCAACCAATAAAGGGGCCTGGTAATGTTCTCTATGTATGAGCCTATGAGGGCGTCAAGAATATTGTTGTCAATAGTTCTATTATGATAAGATTTTAATGAAGGTTCTTAGGTTACACATTGATAGTTTGAAACATAGCAGCAGATGTTTACCTTCTTGTTGGTTCATTTTGAACTGATCTGTGCCTCTATTTACCTTCTTATCTTGATTGTTTATCTGTCAAGTGAGTTGTTTGTTCACCCTTTCCTTCGTTGTACCATCTTTTTGCTACGGGTTTATCTTCTCCCCTCTGTTTTGCCAACCGCAGACAAGGACTGACTAAGTAAAACATGGAACTTGGTTTGTTTTACAATGAATACAAAACATGCAACATGAAACATTCTTTGATATACTGTAGCTTGGATTACCCTGAAATCAATTAAGATGGCTTCTTACTATAGCTGTTGTACCAAAATTCTTGAACTAGGGCTGAACTTTTGGTATGTTTTAAGGTACATAGCTTCTGTAAAACTTTGGCATTGTCCTGTAAACCTAGAGTTGAACTTTGTTATGTTTAGATTTCCACTTCTAATATTCGTCAGTAGATGCTACCAACAGGTTCCTAGTTAGGTACATCTTCTCTCCAACCCTGCTGTTCTTCTGGTTGCTTGTTGGGAGTTTTTTGGATGGGGAATCCCACCGATTACACTGCTAATTAATCTTTTACCACGATGAAACCTAAATGTAGATGAATGGTTGGAAGCTGATGTGATGTTTGTGAAATCTGCTGATGTTGCGTTGGTCCCTAAGATAAGTTACAATCACAAATCAATAAAGGGACCTTGGATTCTCCATGTATTAGGTCATCCAGAACACCTTTACCAATGCTTCTTTCCTGATTATAATATGGCAAGCCTCCGTACCAAGAAGTGATATTAGCAAAACTACAGACAAGTGAATGGCGTCTTTTGATGCCACCCTTACCCAATTGCTTAAGCAGTTTAAACATCGGCATATAGGATTTACTTTGTTTGATTGTCGTAATAGCACCAACCAAATACAGCTGATCTTTTGGATGGGCCAAATATTGCTTTCTTGCTGCTGCCATTTGCATTACTTGCAAGTCTTTTTATGATATTTGATGAATGTCTTTTCTTTAAGAAATTTCTGTTCATGGTTATAGCATTACGATGATATTTACCATTCAAGTACACCCATTGGCTTCTAGCTGAACGGCTAACCTTAAACACTTCTATTTTTTTTCGAATTCCAGGTTGCTTATTTTCTTTTGCTCAGTTTCAGCCTTGTACTTTGGTCCATTCAAAGGAAAAGATAGGCTAGAATAAGTGCTGTATTTTTTGGTCCATTTGTGTAAGGAACGCCATCAAATTAGACACTATGGTGATCTACTGATCTAAATATCCTTTTGTCAACAAGACTTTATCGTGCTCACTGCACTGTTTGCTACTAGATGCTACTAGCAGGTTTCTAGTTTTGGATATCTTCCCTCTGATACTGCTGTTCTTGTTGTTACAGTCCTAATTTTTTTTTACTGTGGTGGAACGATAACGTAAATGAATGGATGGAAAATGATGTTAATGTGTGTGAGATCTGCTGATGCCTGAGTCAGTGCCTAAGAAAGCAAAGTTGCAATCACCAACAAATAAAGGGGCCTGGTAATGTTCTCTATGTAGGCAGGCGTCCAGAATATATTTTTTTACCAATATTTCTATTATGTTTTGAATAATATGGTTCTTAGGGCCATGCATGGACAGTTTGAAACACAGCAGCAGAATTTTATCCAGTTGTAAACTTGTAATGAATCAACCCTTTCCTCTTGGTTCATTTTTAACCGATCGTTTGCCTCTGTTTAAGTTCTTAACTTGATAGTTTGTCTGTCATGGGAGTTGTTTGTTCACCTTTTCCTTCATTGTATCATCCTTTTGCTATGGGTCTAATCTATCTTCTCTGGTAAAACATGGGACTCAGTTTTTTTTATATAACAAACACAAGCTATGCAACATCAAACATTCTTTGATATACTGTAACTTGGGCTACCCTGAAAACAACAAATGAGGTGGCATCTTAACTAGAGTTGATTTTTTGTTATGTTTTAAGCTACATAGCCTCTGCAAATCTTTGCTTTGTTGTGCCATTTAACTGTCCTTTTCCATTTTTACTGCTACTGATAGATGCTGCTAACAGGTTCCTAGTTGGGGATATCTTTTCTCTGATCCTGCTGTTCTTCTGGTTGCTTCTTGTTTAGATGTCTTTGAATGGGGAACCCCATCGGTTACACTACTAATTAATTTTTTTACTGCGATGGAACGTAAAGGTAGATGAATGGTTGGAAGCTGATCTGATGTTTGTGAGATCTGCTGATGTTGCGTTGGTGCCTAAGAAAGCAAAGTTACAATCACAAACCAATAAAGAGGGATGCTCTCTATGTATGAGGTCATCTAGAATATCTCTACTAGTGCTTCTATCATGATTATAATATGGCAAGTCTCCGAATCAAGAAGTGAGATTTGCAAAACTATAGACAATTGAATGACATCTTGTGATGCCCCCCTTACGCAGTTGCTGAAGCAGTTTAGACATCATCATATAGGTTTTGCTTTGTTCGATTATCATAATAGTACCAATCAAATTCAGCTGACCTTTGGGATGAGCCAAATATTGCTTTCTTGCTGCTGCCATTTGCATTACTTGTAAGCCTGGTTTGGTACTTGATGATTATCTTTACTTCAAGCAATTTCTGTCCATGCTTATATCTTTAATGTGATATTTACCCTTGCAGTACAACCATTGGCATCTAACTGAATAACTAAACCGTAAACACTGAGATTTTACCTCATTCCAGTGTGCTTGTTTTCTTTTGCTTGGTTTCAGCCTTGTACCTTGGCCCATTCAAAGGAAATGATAGGCTAGGATAAGCACTGTATTTTGTGGTCCTTTCGTGGAACATACATGCTTAAATTAGATACCATGGTGATCTAAATGTCCTTTTGTCAACAAGACTTTATGGCGTTCACTGCATTGTTGTCATTCAAAGTACGCAACTAGTTTCCAATACGTCCAAATACACCCCCTGATTTTTAACTTGGTAGTATCGGAATAAGTTTTGGCCAGTCATGATCTATGTGTTTTTCTTGTGCTTAAAATACAGCTAGTTTCAAGTATTCTTCGACACAAGCCGGAAGTTTCCTGCCCTGCAACTTGCTTGAGAAATAGTTAAGAATGACAGAGATAGACTAATTCATGGTGTTCTGGTTATTTTCATGTGGTCAGATTCAACTGTTTTTAAGTGTTTGTATCGCACATGCAATAGACGAACTCATGGCGTTCTGGTTATTTTCATGTGCTCAGGTTCAACTGTTTTTAAGTGTTTGTATCGCACATGCAATAGACGAATTCATGGTGTTCTGGTTATTTTCATGTGCTCAGATTCAACTGTTTTTAAGTGTTTGTATCGCACATGCACCTCTGAAAACTTCCGAGTTTCCAGCTGGCTTAAGGAGCACTTAAGAATGACAAAGATGTATGGATTCATGATGCAGTGAGAGGCGTGAAGCATTCTGTTGCACACTTGTAATAACAACCGAGTTTACAGGTTAGTTGCTTCATCTACCATCATGTCGATATCACAGCCTGAAAATATGGCGAAAATGTCACTTGGGAAAGCTACACATTGTGTGGTAAGGCTCAAAGTGGAAATTATTGTTGTCCTAACTGATGTTGAAACTTCAAAGTGCAATCTTGGTCACTAGCGTGCTCAGGAAGGGGAGGTAGGTGAGACCAGAAGAATGTGAAGAATGTTAGAAACACCCCCTTGCTTTTCACATTAAGTACTGTTGAGCATTTCTGAACTTCCCTTGTGCACTTCAGCTAAAACCTTTTGATTTGTTTCATATGATTTTAACACTCTGGCTGTCAGTTTTTTTGCGTGTGTGTAAATCCTTTAGTCTTGATGAATGTTCCTTTGTATATGTGGATGCTATAAGCTATCAAGAATGAGTTAAGGTGCCTCTGTTTGTTTGAATTACAAGCTGTTCCCGCAAAAAAAAAGAAAAAAACGAAAAAAAAGGAATTACAAGCTGTATAGTTGAGATTTGTCTCTCAAAGCTGCATTTTGCCGTCTAGCGCAACAACCTAATTAGAGGACTTATCTGTCGATTCAAGCAATACTAATACTACTCTTTCGGTGTGGGTGGGCATTGAATGCATGCGAGTGATGATCTTGTTTTTCTCTTGCTCTAGTTCCGGAGTTTGAGAGGATGATAGTTCCTCTTTGCCTACTCATTTGAAAAACTCGTGGTTTGATCTCTTATTCAGTTCCTTTTTCATGTGCAAGTTTAAGGATGTGATAGCATATTCAGTCCATAGTAAACGACACTGGAGATACCTAAGGGGGCAGTACACCTAAAGAGCACTTTGGTTCCTTCTTTTATATTACTGATGAAACCTTTTGTTTCTTTTGACCCAGGGATTATCTTGTTCTTCTCTTGCTCTAGTTCTGTGGTTTGAGGGAACGACAGCTCCTCTCTGCCCACTCTTTAAACATTCGTGTAGTTTGATCTTTCTTATTCAGAACCTTTTTCCTATGCAAGTTTAAGGATGTGGTTGTATAACCAGTTCATGCTAAACGACATCTGAGATACCTAGGGGGTGTAGTATACCTAAAGAGCACTTTGATTCTTTCTTTTATATACTACTGAAAACATTTTGTTTCTTTTGACTGAGCCCTTCTGATCTGCAATACCCACTCTGCGTATCGCATTGTTAATCTTCACGCTGCATGGTTCCAACGAGTGAGTTCTCTGCCGTGTATGATTGTACAATTACAAGATTCTAATGGGAATATAAAGAACCGTATATGATCTATGGACGGCTCTTTACTACATATTGAGATGTTGAACTGTCACCGTTATATTTCACCTTCCGTTTTGACCATTTTACTCTTTACCGAAAAAAAACTGTGACTATTTTACCGGCCTTGCTTGCTCTTAGACACCTCTGGACTGGAGAGCACTGCAAGCAACCTCTCTGCCATGGTGGCTTGTTTGTTTCTACACAATATATAGTTGACAAATGGTGAAAAGTGCAGAAGGAATCCAATACGAAGTGGAAAGTGGGGCCACCTGCAAAGAACTGGAGATCCCACCAGCAAACTGTCATTATATCCGACTCATCCAATGGGACTGGCTGTCTTTGCAAATGATTTGCCATCAGACAAGTAGTAGAATACATCCGATGGTGTCACTTTTGTGATTGCTGGTGTTCACCTTCCATTCTCCGCCTAATTTTATCCAGGTAGGATTTTAAAAAATATACTTGCATTTCCTGTGAGCGGTCTCCGGCCCTAAGCTGTTGGTTGTTCCTCTTTCTCTCTGTTCTCTTCCCCAGGACCGACTAGTATAAAAGAGGAGGGTGCTTTTCTACTCTCCTTCAGACGACAAGGCATAGCTACGAGAAAGAAAGTCTCGTTGAAGAGAGGCAGAGGAAGCTCCCACCCACCCAGAGGGGGCTAAGGCAGCATGGAGTGTGCAGGGGAAGATGATGGCACAGGGAGTGGAAGCAGGAGGAGGAGCAGGAGCATGAGCATGGGCGGATCAGATGCAACGTCGACCATGAGCGACGGCGGCACCACGGCGGTCAAGCAGCACCAGGCTCTGAGGCTCGTGGAGGACCTCTCCCTCCCTTCGGTATGATCTCCATCCCCCCCCCCCCCCCCCCCCCCGCCCCCCCTCTCTCTCTCTCTCTCTCTCTCTAAGCTTTCACAGCCATGAAATCTCTAACAGCTCTGCAATCCCAGCTCCGATCATAGTCTGGTCATGTTTCCTTCAAATTTGTTCTTCTCTCTTTTTCTCTCCATCTTTAGTGTCAATAGGAGCATGTCAACTGTGTCACAGATCACCAGTAGTTTCCTCCTATATTTTGCCTGTTTCTTTTCCTGATTCCTTTGCTCTTCCCCATGAGGAAATGGAGTCGTTGTGAGTGGCATGCACACTGGAATCAATCTCTCGGTCCCATTCCCATTTGTCAATATGCACTAGCTAACCTAGCTTATAGCCCTCCTTGGATGCCCACTATTCTATATAGTACCCGTGTCCTGCATTCAGTCCTCCCATATCGTGTGTTCCCTTCCCCTGCCCCGTCTGCAGCCCCATTGAAGTGCGTGAGCGAGTGACTGTTTATCTACTCCTTGGATACTCACGGTCCCCCTCTCATTTCCAATCACCTTTTTAGACATCATAAAGGTTGAAAGAGAGAGAAGGCGCTGCATCAATCAACCAATCAATTCCACATTTTACTTTGTTTTGTTTAACCCGCACTGCACCGCACGCCCTAGCTAGAAACCAGAGACACAAGTGCTGAGATCAGAATGATACGTATCACCTTGTTCCTCCGACTCAGAAAGGGACAAATGAACGGCCACCTGCATCTGCACGGAGCTGCAGCGAGAGTCTGACGGTCTCATACGGACACGTCCCTACGCGTGCGTCAAGCCACTGTAGTGAGTACGTAGCTAGCAGCAGCACTGCACTGAGCAATCAGCCTCAAGGTGTCGGTCGTGTTCTTGGAATCACGGAGGTGAAGCTGGAATCGCCATGAGAAAACGAGTGGCCATGGACGCCATGTGTGCCTGCTTGCTGCTGCCATTAGGTAAGGTGTGATTCCAAAGCGAGATTAGGACTGGATTTTTATTGTGTCTTTCTTGGATCTTGACCTAACATCACGTGCGTCCATTAGAGAGCCGTTAACCGGGAACAAGTCACGGTCACATCACTGTAGCAGCCTCGATCAGCAAATGGATTCTTTCCCCATTAATGCAAAGTACTAGCGGTCAAACAAATGCCTGCCCCTCTGGCTCACAACATCCCCCTGCCTCTGGGTTATCTTCCGTAGATCCCTTTCCTGCTCCGTATTCCTCCGGTCAAATACGGCACATGCTACGCAGAACGAGCCCTCCCTTGACCCGAAAAATACGAATATATTTCTGTACGCGGACTTATTAGATGTATACAAGCATCTGTTCATTCGTCCATTCCTGTCACAAACATGCTAAGCATCTTTGAACGTGCTTTTATATACTACACGCGTGCGCACGCGTTGCTTACGTCGCCATGCAAATTTTAACTCGGTGTCAGATCGGAAACATTGCCGTCCCCACAGTTTGGTTGATCCGGTCAGTCAAACAAAAACATTTCACCGTCAGCTGGGCTAGCCAGAGCGTGCAGTTTTGACCTAACACCTCCGCACATGTAGGCTGCACCAGATACATACATATGGAAGAGGAAACGGTATTTTAATCAGAATACAAAATGCTTGGCACGGGCGAAGAGCTCTTACTAATTGGTTAGGTTGGATGACAATGTGCCCGTTCAACACTGACACATGGGATGGGGACGGCGTACATATACGTACATTGCATGTACAACAAAGACGCACATATACATGTAGTCATGGATGTAGACATCCATATGTTTTATGCCTCTAGCCAGCACGCCTCTAGCTAGTTTAATTAAGATGCTCCGTGGTGGAAAAAAACTCAAACCGTTAGGATGTTAATGTCATCTTAGTGTTTTAATTGGTTATTACGGCGGCACCCGACAGTAAGGTACGAGAGGCACCACTCGGCCACATGCCTTTGCCCTCGCTGCTACAGCACTATGCATGTAAGGTTGTCCTTGATCGATAGAGATAGTATCATGCGTATCACAAGCGCCGCACGTGATGGTATCATACACCAAGCAGCAGTAGCAGCAGCTTAAATTAACTTATCAGACCATGCCATTGAGACGAACAAGTGCTCCTGGCTAGTACTTGCAGCAGTGCAGGTCATGTGGTGCCCAGAACGAGGGAGGGAGAGAAATTTTCAAGTGGCAAGTGGTCAAGATAGAATGGTTTGGTGAGAGGGACGCATACATGGGTTGCAATTAGCACGCAGCTCTAATATTCTTTAACTGTAGAGCGGGCCAGGTTGCTGGTTGCCGCTACCACCACTCGAGTACGAGTAGTAGCTAACCATCCACAATTAACCACCGTCCGTATGGCTAATAATCAAGTCAAGGCCTAACCAAGACTTAAAAACTCAGCTAGTACGTTACGTGCATCGATTAGTGACTTAGCTGCGCAATATGTTGACATATACTAGCTGGTTGCCGGTCCCTTTGCTTAATTGCGTAGAAGCGATGCAAACATATTTGGTGCTGGGTTGATGATGCTTAATTAGCCAGTGCGGACGTTGATGGTGGAGATTTTAATGGGATTCTGAATGCATATGCTGCAACGGATGCAGGTGCAGGTGGTGGTGATGAGCGCCAACATGGGCTGCTCCCACTGCCGACAGCGGGTCACCAAGGTCGTCACCAAGATGAACGGTGAGGATCCAACTGACATCTCATTTTAATCACTGATGTTCGCTGCAAATATCGTGCTGATGTGTTATTGGCGTGTATTGATCTCGTCTAGCAGGGCTGCTGGATTACATGGTGGATTTCGGGAAGAAGGAGGTGACGGTGAGGGGCACGGTAATTCACACCAAGAAGAAGAAGAAGAGGAAGAAGCAGCAGCAGTACATGATCGCTGGGCTGGAGAAGGTGCCGCCTGCTGCTAACGTGGGCGCCAGGACGCTCTCCTGGTTTTTGGGATGCTACGGTTCATAGCTAGTAGTACGTACAAAGCATAGTAGTATACTGTTATGTACTAGTTACTCTTTCTTCTTTATAAAATTTTCCATGAAAATAATGTTTGCTGGTAGAGTGGTAGTGGTAACTATTGTGTATATCATGTCCTATAATCTCATATTTGCAAATTGCAAGGTGCTAGAGCACACATTGCAGGCTTCTAGTACAATTTTTGTCTGTGGGCCTTCTCTGCAAGTATGAAATGGAACCATGAGGATTAAGTTGCACGTCGTTTTCAGCCTGGCTAACAGTAGTGTCTCATATCCAAAGTTTCGAGTGTACATAGGCCCACCGCTCTTAGCACGCCCGGCCTACTCGCTTACTTTGCCATTTTATTTCATCATGAATGAATAGATCCACTGTCTCATGTCGAAAGTAAACCTGGATGGAAGTGGAGTGGGTTCAGAGAATCGCACGGGTCCTAGCTGATTACTAGTACTACAATACAGGGAGGGAGGGGCCGAGCAAGAATGGGCGGTGCGTGGCAAAAAAGTGAGTGAGATGAACAGCTCAAAGAGACAAGAAGAAAAGATAAGATGCCGATGAAAAGATGCAGCGACGTGGAGGGGACGACCACATGAACGATCTCATCTGATCTGATCTGATCTTGCTGCTACTGCCGCCTCATGTAAATGTTCAGGTTATATATGTTGAGAGCTTTTGAGAAAATTGCATAAACCAACAGCTATTGGGGTCGATTTCGCATAGAACGCCTACTTTTCATGTTTGTCGCACAAAACACCACGTATTGGTGTAATCCATTGCAACCAGCTCTAATCCATCATTTGACTTTGTGGACATGATTCCCAACAGCTGGGTCCCACTTGTAAGTGTGCATGTGCCAAGAAAAAATTGCCACATCAGCAGGACAACTAAAACTACATTTCAAAATTAGTCAAAATTTCGAGATCAATACAATGCGCGTATATGGATTATCTTGTATTTTTTTGCAAACTAGCAAAGTGGCCGTGCACATGCACGGGCTAGTACTTAACAAAGTTATGTTACTCCAAGTGGATACTTGCCATTTCTGACGATTGATCCTTAAGTGGTGGTTGAAACCACACAGTTTTACCCTTAAACATACCTTGTGGTCATTTTCATGATATGATGAATTCCCCTTTCACGTTTCCAGAAATATCGGGCGCTCATATTTGTGTCATATCTTTTGGTAGCGATGCGCTCCAACATGTCGGTCCAACTGATGGGGCTGAATGATTGTGTACGTGGTGTGGAACCAGCTTGGCATGAAATGGCAGCACGCATACTAAAGTCCTTCATGTTAAAAATATATATTTCCTCCGATCCTTTTTACCCATATATAGAATTTGTCTGGAGTCAAACTTCATAAAGTTTGACCGTATTTATGTTTAAAACATCAACATCTACAACTTTAAAGTTATATAATGTAAAAGTTAAATTCGTGATGCATTTAATGATGTTGATTTGTATTGTGAATGCTCATATTTTTTTATAAGTCGTTCGAACTTTATGAAATTTGACTCCAAACAAATCTTATATGCGGAGTAAAAAGAACCGGATGGGCTGTATGGGTTCTTTTGTGGGGAAGTTCCACATGCATAAAATTTGAGTCAAAATATGAATGATTGGTATCGGTTAGAGATTTTTCTTGTATGACCATCTACTATATGTTTGCATGAATATGTTCAGTAATTTGCAACATGAAAATTAAATCGTTTAGGATGACCACCACCTATGCACTATACCTTTTTCAGGTGTTCTGCATTGTACTTAATCATATATGATTAGTAAGAAATTGATTTGTTGTTTCCAATAAAACAATGATCTTTTTATGCTGGAATGATTAGTTGGGCAAGCGGCTAAATTTCGTGTTTTTGACCCTTTTCTGAAACTTGTTTGAGATTTGACCCTTGCAAAAAATTTGGGATCTAACCATTTTTTTTACCGTGAAGGTCCATGGCGATAGGGTATAATAGCTTACCGCCAAGGTCCCTGGCGGCAGGGTTGCACGCCCTACCAGAAAAATTTCCTAAGTATGAAACCTAGTGCATGCTCGCACCTACCGCCAAGCACCTTGGCGATAGGGGTGCACAGGCTACCGTCAGTGGGGGTGTTTCCTACCGCCAAGGTCCCTGGCCGTCATGGATCCTGGCGGTAGCAAAAGGGTCAGATCCCGAAATTTTCACAAACTAGGGTCAGATCTCGATTAACTTTTAGAAAAGGGTCAAAACATGAAATTGAGCCCGGGCAAGCCCAATAGGCTGACGCAGATGCACACAATGTCCGTACATATTCTCTCTCACACACACTGCTACGTCTCCAACGTATCTATAATTTTTGATTGTTCCATGCTATTATATTATCAATCTTGGATGTTTTATAATCATTTTATTGCCATTTATATCATATTTTGGTACTAACCTATTGACATAGTGTCAAGTGTCAGTTGCTGTTTTTTTCCATGTTTTTTACATCGCAAAAAATCAATATCAAACGGAGTCCAAATGCCACGAAACTTTATGGGTATTTTTTATGGGTCAAAAGGAACACAACGGCCGGTCATGCCAGCGGCCATGTCTCACCATGCCGGCGCCATGCCAGCGCGGACATGAACTTGATGACACAAAAGAGGGCGGCTTGCTAGCATACCATGTCTTGCATGCCGATGCTGCTCACGGGGCGGGCCTTGATGCTCTGAAGAATGGCGCAAAACTTGTTGCACTCTTGTTGGATCGCCCTCCATCGCTTGGAAATGGACACCCACCCGCGCGTGCTCACAAGTTGGTAAGGCGGAAACTTCTTGCGCTCACGAAACTCTCGGTGGACATGAATCCAAAAGGTTGAATGCTTTTGTTCGGCGCCCGTCTTGGGGTCTTATCCAATGTCTCGCCAACACTCGCAAAGAAGCTTCTCCTCGGCCGCCGTGTATTCCTTCACGCGCTTGCTCTTGCGCTTCGTCTTAGGACCAGCGGCTTGGTTGGCGAGCTCGTCCTCAAACAAGGGCTCCTCTAGTCTGTAGTCGTCCAGAAACTCGTGGTCGAGTGGGAAGCCGTCCAGGTCGATGCCGACCTGATCATGCATGAAGGCCGCCTGATCGGGATCATAGCCAGCGGCCGGCGTGAACGGCGCGCGGCCGTCCTGGCTTTTGTGTATCCTCGGGATCGTAGCCAGCGGCCGGCACACCGCCCTCGAAGATGAGGTTCTGCATGTAGTCCTCGTTGACGGCGGACGACATTTCCTCGAACAGGTTGCGGGCCTCCGGGAGCACGCCGGCCGGCGTCTGCCACGCGCGTTTCCTCGCCCTACTAGATGACGAGCCACCGGCCACCGGGGTGGCGTTGAGGTCGATGGGCGCGGGCACGGGCGTGGAAGGCATGACCACACTCACGTCGGGCGAGCACTCCCCGGAGAGGCGGGAGGCCTGCGGGTACATGTGGAAGCCGGGCACCGGGTTGCAAGCCGACGCGCGGGGCGAGTCGGGCAGCACCATCCGAGGAAACACCGATGAGCCGGTGCTGGCCGCGGCAACAACGGCGTTGAGGAGGCCGTGCTGGCCAGGGTTTAACCCTAGCATGTAGAGCGCCTTCTGCCGATGTCAAAACCGACGCATCTCGGGTAGGGGGTCCCGAACTGTGCGTCTAGGATCGATGGTAACAGGAGACACGATGTTTACCCAGGTTCGGGCCCTCTCTATGGAGGTAATATCCTACGTCCTGCTTGATTGATATTGATGAATATGAGTGTTACAAGAGTTGATCTACCACGAGATCGAGATGGCTAAACCCTAGAAGCCTAGCCTATATGACTATGGTAATGAGTATATCCTTTCCGGACTAACCCCTCCGATTTATATAAACACCGGGGGGATCTAGGGTTTACATAGAGTCGGTTACATGAGAAGAAATCTCCATAGTCGGTTACCAAGCTTGCCTTCCACACCAAGGAGAGTCCAATCCGGACACAGGAATGGTCTTCGGTCTTCATATCCTCATAGCCCAACAGTCCGGCCCATGGATAACAGGCTGGACGCCCGAGGACCCCTTAGTCCAGGACTCCCTCAGTAGCCCCTGAACCTGGCTTCAATGACGAGGAGTCCGGCGCGTAGATTGTTTTCGGCATTGCAAGGCGGGTTCCCCCTTCCGAACTCCTAGTTGATCTTCAGATGTAATGATTGTATCCGGTCTTGTATGCACAACCATAGAGGATATAATATTTCATGGGTTCAACCCACCGACCACTTTTTGGTAATATGACACCACGCCTGCCCGGCCTTTGCTTGCGAACCGTTTTAGCCGGCCCGTCGCCCCACGTCCCAGGACGTGGCCTTATTGGCGCATCTTATCTAAACGGAGATCGTTCCTCCCTTTTTAAGGGATTCCTGTCGACCCGCACGTGGGTAACCCAACCGTCGCTTGGGTACAACTCCTTGGAGCAAGTTTTTGAGGCCTGAGAGGAGACGTTTGATATTTGCAGCCTTTATATAGGGGTACATACCCGTCTTTTTCTTCCACACTTGCCTCTTCCTCAACCCCTGCTACCCCGAGTTCCAACACCCGGGTTCCGGTCGCCACTAGCCCCAATCATGTCCGGATCTAGCCGTCAAGGTCGGTGGGTAGCTTCTTCTGTTACGGAGGAAGATATCGCAAAGCTTCGGGCGGCGAGGTACCTGATCGCTGAAATCCATCATCGGCTTCCTGCTGAGGGGCATGTTATTCCCACCCCTAGATCCGGCGAGAGGGTCGTGTTCGTGTCCCACTTCCTCCGCGGGTTGGGTTTGCACTTAACCCCTTCGTCTGAGGGCTCATGTTCTATTACGGGCTAGACTTCCACGATTTGGCCCCGGACTCTATTCTTCTTATCTCGACGTTTATCATTACGTGCGAAGCCCTCCTCCGAACTCCTCTGCACTTCGGCTTGTGGCTCAAGACCTTTGATGTAAAGCCGCGAGTGGTAGAGGGGGAGCAGGCCGAGTGCGGCGGTGCTACAGTGAGCAAGCTTGCTAGCGCCGTTTGGCTAAAAGGATCCTTGGCCAAATCTTCTGATCTGTGGCAGCAGGGGTGGTTCTATATCACCGAGCCCCGCAGCTCCAAGTGGGCGACCGCGCTCGCATTTTGACCCAGCCCTCCAACTCAACTTGCATCGTGGATTAATAAGGGGCTAGATTGGGGATCAATGAATGATGTGCGAACTCTGCAAAGTCACATCCGAAGCCTCATTGAGAGGGACATCGACATAGCCAGCGTTGTTCATATAATGCTAGTTCGTCGGACCCTGTCGTGCCAGCGACGGCCTCTCCGCCTATGGGAGTTCAATCCAGAAGGGCC
Source organism: Triticum monococcum (assembly GCA_034509565.1). NCBI lineage: Eukaryota > Viridiplantae > Streptophyta > Magnoliopsida > Poales > Poaceae > Triticum > Triticum monococcum. The sequence goes on along the minus strand of CM067843.1, from coordinate 741,251,734 downwards.
ACGAACTCTTCAGAACTTCTTCGGCACAATGCACAAAGGAATGTGGAGATTAGTCTTCGGGAAACGAAGGCAGTGGACGGACACCACCGAAGATGTTGGCCTTAACTGCAACCATCCGGACACCCCAGTAAGTACTCGTTTACTGAATACTTCATAATCAGATACCCAGTGGCAAGATACAAACAGTATCATCCTTTTCAGGGCTGGATAAAGAAGGTGGAATTGATTAGGTGTCCGGCTCCCCTTCCCGAGGACTCAGCTACTCCTGTGTTGACAAGGATGCTGGCCTCGGTGCCACACCAGGCACCAGCAGGGGAGGGCGAAAAGATCCAAGATGACCTTGGTTCCGGAGGTAAGTCGGACACTGAATCCGGAGAAATCGACCTTTGCTCGCCCGAAGACGGAGGCGGAAAAGGACCCAGTATCCCTTCTTCGAACAGGAGGAAAAGGGCCGCCTCCGAAGATGGGGAGGGGCAGTCTCCCAAGAAGGGCAAGATGCCACTGTCGACGAGCTTGGGTTTGGAAAGTGATGCCGTTGAGCAGCTCCAACAAGGGGACAAGCCCTCGGCCGAACCGTAAGAGAATCCGGAGTACTTTGATAGCGTTCCGCTCCGTTATTGTTACCGAAGATACATGTAACGCATTTATGAATTTTTATAGGTCGGCACATGATTTTTCGGGGCGATCCTCTTCTTCGGGGAGTCTCCTCCCAGAGATGATGGAGAGCGAGATGCCTCCTCCGACCTCCTCGCCCAATAAGGCGGATGACTCTGAAGTGTCATCGCGGAGGGCCCCTTTAAAACAAGGGGCAGAAGAGGTAGTGCCCAAAGGTGGATCTCCGACCATCCGGGATTCTGGGGCTGATGATAACCGAAGCCCCGGCCTGTCTGGTTCACAGCCGCCAGCGATTTTGAAGACGGGTGAGCCGATTCCTTCAAAGGATGATTGTGCTTTTGGGGCAGCCTCGGGGAACCCAGAGACTCCGGATATATTGCGGGACATGTTGCGGAAAGCATCTGTCTCGGGGGAATAGCGTACCTTGATGGGTACAGTGATTGAGAAGATTTCGTCCGCGAAGAGAAGATTAAATGAAGCCTTCATGAGCCTACTGAAGGGCTTCGAGGTTTGCAACCTAATGTTTCCAGCTATGTTTCATTTGCAAAGATGCGCCTGTGTATAGGTAGTAGCCCCTGATACTCGGGTTGGCTTCCACTGGGAAGCAAAACGGAGGATCGAAAAGGACCGTTTGAGGACTAACCTGATCAACTCTTAACACAGGCTTCTTCTCCCTTGGCCACTTCCCGGACTATGGAAATTGCCGATTTGCAGCGAAAGCTTGATGTAGCAGGGGATGATCTTGCTTTAATCAATATGCGTCTTGACGAGTCGCAAGGTATGTATTCGGGGCAATCCTCATACATTTTTTTGGTATAAGCATGATGCTGACATTTTGGCTGCAGATGGTGCTGCCGCCATTGAAGTTCTGCGAGCGGAGCTGGCCCGGGCCAAGGAGCAGGCCCAGCGTACCAATGCTGTTGTCGGAAAGGCATCGGCTGAATTAAAAGCTGAACGAGCTACACGGCGCCAAGATGAGGAGAAGATATCCACGATGACGCTCGAGCTGGAGAATGCTACCGGCCGCTGTGAATTTCTGGAGAAGGAGAGTGAAGCCTTAACGGCTGATCTGGAGAAGTCCTTACAAGAGGCGAGAGGAGTGCGGTCGGAATGCAGAGCGGCCCATGAGGAGGTTCGACATGCGAGGGAGTTTGCGGCCGGAAATCCCTTTCTGCTGCAAACTAAGTTCGGCGACCCGAACTATGCCCGGCTCAACCAAGTATGGAGTTCTCCGGACGAGTTCTTGGACTTGCCGAAGAGTTCTGCCGATGCGGCGCAGTATTACCAAGCGCGATATGGATATGCAACGGAGAAGCTTTTTTGGTCACATTTTGGCGCATCCAAGCACCCTTTGTTGCTCAATGAACAGATCTCCCAATGGGACGAACTTCATAGGATGTCCGCCGCCGCCATGAAGGATGTCATAGTCCGGTTGTGGCCAACCGAGCCTGTTCCGAATAGCTATTTCGGTTTAGTGCAAAGGCTTGTTGACGCAGTGCCGCGTATCGACGCTGTGAAGTGGTCAACGTACATTGAGGGTGCACGGATGGCTTTTGCCCGAGTCAAGACATTCTGGGGGAAGATGAAGGCCATCGATGTTACGACAAAGGGTCCATCCAAAGGCAAGGGCCGTCCGGAACCGGAGCATTATTTTGAAGACATCCTAGAGGCCGCCCGCTTTGTAGAGGGTCAGTGCTCAAAAGACATAATGTTCGAGTGAGGTGTATGAAAATTGTAACAAACAATTTTATAGTTAATCTATTTATGTTTTGCTTGAAAGCTTGAATTCCTCTTATGCGGCCATTTTGATATAATCTGAAATTTTTCCAGTCGTCGGCTTCAGCCCCCTCGTAGGAAGTACGGGGGTGTTCGGAAAAGCATTTAATCACTCTTTATCCAACTTCTTGGTCAATTAAGGAGGTGATAATGCGGCGAACCAGGCAATCGGACTATAAGGCGTTAACACTTTCACTTAGCCATAGGAGTTTTATGATGGGGCTATGACATAGCCCCTGGTATGTATGTGGCGTATGGTGCCTTACATTTTTTATCTAAAAAAGATCCCTCGTGTGACACGGAGAATCACGAAAGATTCCAATAAGTCGTCAAGTGGTTGACCAGCTTACGCCGCATCATGACAGTCAGTTTTCGGCTTCTCTACTGAGGTGCTCGTCCGGTTCAGACCAGGGCACAATCGCAGTAGTCCTCCCTTTACTACCCTAGCCGATAGAGAGGAACGTAGGGTAGCAAGCACAGGAGCTGGGCAACCCAACTATTGACCCAAGACAATGATTCGGAGCTGATGCATATAAGGCCAAACTTGAGACGCCAAAGTATGCTATGGAGCTGTTCGGACTTTTACTAGCAACTCATTTGTTCCCACACCGAGCCCCTGGCAGGTTAGGCCAAGGTATCTCTTCGAAATAACCGTAGGAGCCATATTTGTCAGGAAAACCATACAAATGATTAGTTCGGATATTGTTTACTGGTAACTGAGCGATGTGCCGATGATTATTTATGATATATGTATATAAAAGCCACCCCCCGGCGATTTGACATGCTTGGGGTTGGAGGCGGAGGAACAGGCATAGTACAGGCTCGAAAAATAGAGAGTGCGGTCTACAAAAAGTTATTTTGGACCTCCTGTCGCACATCTGCGTCGCCAGTCCTCGGTGGGGGGAATCCTTGATGGACATAGCCCCTTAGGTGAGTGTACGGATCCAGACTCCGATGGAGCCAGTTTCCGATTTTTATCCTGTTCGTCACCTATTTTTTAAAGGGTATCGAAAGAAGAAATAAAAAGAAAATAAATAATTATATGTAGAAAAAAGTTACTGGAGTGCTCGCAGGCTTGTCTGTATTGTGCTTCCGCCAATGCCCATGGTATCTTGAGTGTGTAATGATGTACGCGCGACACAAACTTTGTAGGTGTACGGAGTGGGCGACAGAAGCCGGTTTGCTATTTCCGTTCTAGGGGTAGTTGATCCTTGGGTGGAGGCTGCTTCAGATCCCCAGTTTTTCGTTGGTGAACCTTTCCGTCATCCATGTCGTTTGGCGTCTTCCTTCCCCTGTATTCGGCGTTGAGCTTGCCGACCTATTTAAAGACCCAACAATTTCTGTTGGTATGATTAGCTGGTTTATCAGGGTGGCCATGAATCTGGCAGGGTTGGTCCAATATCCTGTCCAGGTTGGATGGTTCATCTCGATTCGCCTTGGATGGCTTCTTCCGCTGACTGGGCTTGGGGTTACTGAATCCGGTGTTGACCGTTGTGTCGCCTGATCTTTCATTGTCATTGTGACTGTTGTTTTTGCTTTGTTGTGGCTTGCCGTTGGCGTCTCGGATTTCGGAGGTGCCCTGGTTGCTGGCGCTATTGCTTCTACAAGTGAACCAGCTGTCTTCTCCCACACAAAAGCGAGTCATCAGAGCAATGAGAGCTGTCATGGATTTAGGTCCTTCTTGGCCGAGGTGGCATGCAATTGCTAACATGATTCGGACAGACTTAAGCATAGATACGCGTGAGAAACTCTCATCGTAGTCAACACCTTGAACTTGTCGAAAACCTTTTGCGACAATTCTAGCTTTGTAGATAGTAACACTACTATCAGCATCCGTCTTCCTCTTGAAGATCCATTTAATCTCAATGGCTCGCCGATCTTTGGGCAAGTAAATCAAAGTCCATACTTTGTTCTTATACATGGACATGGCCTCAAGCCATTTCGCGGAATCTGGGCTCATCATCGCTTCCTCATAGTTCGTAGGTTCGTCATGGTCAAGTAACATGACCTCCAGAATAGGATTACCGTACCACTCTGGCGCGGATCTCACTCTGGTTTACCTACGAGGTTCGGTAGTAACTTGATCTGAAGTTACATGATCATCATCATTAACTTCCTCACTAATTGGTGTAGTAGTCACATGAACAGATTTCTGTGATGAACTACTTTCCAATAAGGGAGCAGGTACAATTACCTCATCAAGTTTGACTTTCCTCCCACTCACTTCTTTCGAGAGAAACTCCTTCTCTAGAAAGGATCCATTCTCAGCAATGAATATCTTGCCTTCGGATCTGTGATAGAAGGTGTACCCAACATTTTCTTTTTGGGTATCCTATGAAGACGCACTTCTCCGATTTGGGTTTGAGCTTATCAGGTTGAAACTTTTTCACATAAGCATTGCAACCTCAAACTTTAGGAAACGACAGCTTAGGTTTCTTGCCAAACCATAGTTCATACGATGTCGTCTCAACGGATTTAGATGGTGCCCTATTTAACGTGAATGTAGTTGTCTCTAATGCATAACCCCAAAACGATAGTGGTAAATTGGTAAGAGACATCATAGATTGCACCATATCTAATAAAGCACGGTTACGATGTTTGGACACACCATTAAATTGTGGTGTTCCAGGTGGCGTGAGTAGCGAAACTATTTCACATTGTTTTAACTGAAGGCCAAACTCGTAACTCAAATATTTTACTTCTGCGATCATATCATAGAAACTTTTATTTTTGTTACAATGATTCTCCACTTCACTCTGAAATTCTTTGAACTTTTCAAATATTTCAGACTTGTGTTTCATCAAGTAGATATACTCATATCTGCTCAAATCATCTGTGAAGATCAGAAAATGATGATACCTGCCGCGAGCCTCAATATTCATCGGACCACATACATCAGTATGTATGATGTCCACAGTCATCTTGCCCATGAGGCATGGTTCGCAAGCATCAACTGATTCATAATCAAGTGATTCCAAAAGCCCATCAGCATGGATTTTCTTCGTGCGCTTTACACCAATATAACCTAAACGGCAGTGCCACAAATAAGTTGCACTATCATTATTAACTTTGCATCTTTTGGCTTCAATATTATGAAAATGTGTATCACCACGATCGAGATCCAACAAACAATTTTCATTGGGTGTATGGCCATAGAAGGTTTTATTCATGTAAGCAGAACAACAATTATTCTCTAACTTACATGAATAACCGTATTGCAATAAACATGATCCAATCATATTCATGCTCAACGCAAACACTAAATAACATTTATTTTAGGTTTAACACTAATCCCGAAAGTATAGGGAGTGTGCGATGATGATCATATCAATCTTGGAACCATTTCCAATACACATCGTCACTTTACCCTTAACTAGTCTCTGTTCATTTTGCAACTCCCGTTTCGAGTTACTATTCTTAGCAACTGAACTAGTATCAAATACTGAGGGGTTGCTATAAACACTAGTAAAGTACACATCAATAACATGTATATCAAATATACATATGTTCACTTTGCCATCCTTCTTATCCGCCAATTACTTGGGGTAGTTCCGCTTCCAGTGACCAGTCCCTTTGTAGTAGAAGCACTCAGTTTCAGGCTTAGGTCCAGACTTGGGTTTTTTCACTTGAGCAGCAACTTGCTTGCCGTTCTTCTTGAAGTTCCCCTTTCTTCCCTTTGTCCCTTTACTTGAAACTAGTAGTTTTGTTTACCATCAACACTTGATGCTTTTCTTGATTTCTACCTTCGTCGATTTCAGCATCACAAAGAGCTTGGGAATCGTTTCCGTTATCCCTTGCATATTATAGTTCATCACGAAGTTCTACTAACTTGGTGATGGTGACTAGAGAATTCTGTCAATCACTATTTTATCTGGAAGATTAACTCCCACTTGGTTCAAGCGATTGTAGTACCCAGACAATCTGACCACACGCTCACTGCTTGAGCTATTCTCCTCCATCTTTTAGCTATAGAACTTGTTGGAGACTTCATATCTCTCAACTTGGGTATTTGCTTGAAATATTAACTTCAACTCCTGGAACATCTCATATGGTCCATGACGTTCAAAGCGTCTTTGAAGTCCCGATTCTAAGCCGTTTAAGCATGGTGCACTAAACTATCAAGTAGTCATCATATTGAGCTAGTCAAACGTTCATAACATATGCATCTGCTCCTGCAATAGGTTTGTCACCTAGTGGTGCATCCAGGACATAATTCTTCTGTGCAGCAATGAGGATAAATCCCAGATCACGGATCCAATCCGCATCATTGCTACTAACATCTTTCAACTTAGTTTTCTCTAGGAACATATCAAAAATAAAACAGGGGAGCTAAACGCGAGCTATTGATCTACAACATAGATATGCTAATACTACCATGACTAAGTTCATGATAAATTTAAGTTCAATTAATCATATTACTTAAGAACTCCCACTTAGATAGCAATCCCTCTAATCCTCTAAGTCGTCACGTGATCCATATCAACTAAACCATGTCCGATCATCACGTGAGATGGAGTAGTTTCAATGGTGAACATCACTATGTTGATCATATCTACTATATGATTCACGCTCGACCTTTCGGTCTCAGTGTTCCGAGGCCATATCTGTTATATGCTAGGCTCGTCAAGTTTAACCTGAGTATTCCGCGTGTGCAACTGTTTTGCATCCGGTGTATTTGAACGTAGAGCCTATCACACCCGATCATCACGTGGTGTCTCAGCACGAAGAACTTTTGCAATGATGCATACTCAGGGAGAACACTTGTACCTTGATAATTAGTGAGAGATCATCTTATAAAGCTACCATCGAACTAAGCAAAATAAGATGTATAAAAGATAAACATCACATGCAATCAAAATATGTGACATGATATGGCCATCATCATCTTGTGCCTTTGATCTCCATCTCCAAAGCATCGTCATGATTTCCATCGTCACCGGCATGACACCATGATCTCCATCATCTTGATCTATATCAATGTGTCGTCACATGGTCGTCTCGCCAACTATTGCTCTTGCAACTATTGCTATCACATAGCGATAAATTAAGGAATTATTTGGCTCTTGCATCTTATGCAATAAAGAGACAACCATAAGGCTTCTGCCAGTTGCCGATAACTTCAACAAAACATGATCAGATTATACAACAACTTATATCTCATCACGTCTTGACCATATCACATCACAACATGCCCTACAAAAACAAGTTAGACGTCATCTACTTTGTTGTTGCAAGTTTTACGTGGTTGCTATGGGCTGAGCAAGAACCGTTCTTACCTACGCATCAAAACCACAACGATAGTTTGTCAAGTTAGTGCTGTTTTAACCTTCTCAAGGACCGGGCGTAGCCACACTCGGTTTAACTAAAATTGGAGAAACTGACACCCGCTAGTCCGTCCGGGCCGCTTCATCCAACAATACCGCCGAACCAAAGTGTGACATGCTGGTAAGCAGTATGACTTATATCGCCCACAACTCACTTGTGTTCTACTCGTGCATATTACATCAACGCATAAAACCTGGCTCGGATGCCACTGTTGGGGAACGTAGTAATTTCAAAAAAATTCCTACGCATACGCAAGATCATGGTGATGCATAGCAACGAGAGGGGAGAGTGCGTCCACGTACCCTTGTAGACCGAAAACGAAACCGTTAGCACAACGCGGTTGATGTAGTGGTACGTCTTCACGATCCGACCGATCAAGTACCGAACGCACGACACCTCCGAGTTCTGCACACGTTCAACTCGATGACGTCCCTCGAACTCCGATCTAGCCAAGTGTTGAGGGAGAGTTTCGTTAGCACGACGGCATGGTGACGATGATGATGATCTTTGCCTAAGCACTGCTACGATATGATCGAGGTGGATTATGGTGGAGGGGGGCACCGCACACGGCTAAGAGATCAAGAGATCAATTGTTGTCTCTATGGGGTGCCCCCTGGCCACGTATATAAAGGAGTGGAGGAGGGGAGGGGCCGGCCCTCTCTATGGCGCGCCCTAGGGGAGTCCTACTCCCACCGGGAGTAGGATTCCCCCTTTCCTAGTAGAACTAGGAGCCCTTCCAAGTAGTAGGAGTAGGAGAGAAGGAAAGGGAAAAGAGAAGAGAAGGAAGGAGGGGGCGCAGCCCTTCCCCCTAGTCCAATTCGGACTAGGCCTGGGGGGCTGCCTCTCTCTCTTTCCCCTAAAGCCCAATAAGGCCCATACACTCCCCGGCGAATTCCCGTAACTCCCTGGTACTCCGATAAATACCCGAATCACTCGGAACCTTTCCGATGTCCGAATATAGTCGTCCAATATATCGATCTTTACGTATCGACTATTTCGAGACTCCTCGTCATGTCCCCTATCTCATCTGGGACTCTGAACTACCTTCAGTACATCAAAACACATAAACTCACAATATAACCATCATCGAACTTTAAGCGTGCGAACCCTACGGGTTCGAGAACTATGTAGACATGACCGAGACACGTCTCCGGTCAATAACCAATAGCAGAACCTGGATGCTCATATTGGCTCCTACATATTCTACGAAGATCTTTATCGGTCAAACCGCATAACAACATACGTTGTTTCCTTTGTCATCGGTATGTTACTTGCCCGAGATTCGATCATCGGTATCTCAATACCTAGTTCAATCTCGTTACCGGCAAGTCTCTTTACTCGTTCCGTAATACATCATCCTGCAACTAACTCATTAGTTGCAATGCTTGCAAGGCTTATAGTGATGTGCATTACCGAGTGGGCCCAAAGATACCTCTCTGACAATCGGAGTGACAAATCCTAATCTCGAAATACGCCAACCCAACAAGTACCTTAGTGGCTATGAAGTGGGTGGCGGGTGGGAAACAAAATTCTCCGTCATCAGCCCCTAGTTCGAACCGGACATAGTTCGGCTGCGAGTCTCCCGTGAATGGAAGGTTCTTTAAAAAGTTTAGCACATCGCCCAAAGGTGAGTGCTAAAAAACGTCTGCAGCACTAAATTCGTAGATCGATAACCGATCTAGCTCGGTGTACGCAAGTGTATATGGTCCGGAATTTATAGCCGGAGACGAATCCAGAGTTCCATTGACACAGATATTGCGAGGTGCCGAGTCCGTGTGCGGCTCCAACGCCACGGACTCTGTGGCTTTGGATGGCACGATCTGCTCCGGTTCTAAGGCCGTTGCAACAGCAGGGACCATCTCTTGGATGTGATCCGATGACAGATTTAAGTCATGTTCCTCGGAGTAAGGGGGAGCGATCGCTGCGGTCTCAAATCCATTGAAGATCAAGTCTCCACGAATATCCGCGACGTAGTTCAAGCTTCCAAATCTGACCTGGTGGCCAGGGTCGTAGCTATCGACCTGCTCCAGATGGCCAAGCGAAAATCTGTCCGGGGAGGAAGGTTTCTCCTTGGACAGCGTCGCTATAGATGATTGAAGGGGCCATCGAACCTTTCGTTGATGGCATAGTGGAACTCTCAATGAAAGCACCAATGTCGGTGTCAAAACCGGCGGATCTCGGGTAGGGGTCCCGAACTGTGCGTCTAGGATCGATGGTAACAGGAGACATGGGACACGATGTTTACCCAGGTTCGGGCCCTCTCTATGGAGATAATACCCTACGTCCTGCTTGATTGATATTGATGAATATGAGTGTTACAAGAGTTGATCTACCACGAGATCGAGATGGCTAAACCCTAGAAGCCTAGCCTATATGACTATGGTAATGAATATATCCTTTCCGGACTAACCCCTCCGGTTTATATAGACATCGGGGGAGGGGATCTAGGGTTTACATAGAGTCGGTTACATGAGAAGAAATCTCCATAGTCGGTCACCAAGCTTGCCTTCCACGCCAAGGAGAGTCCAATCCGGACACAGATACGGTCTTCGGTCTTCATATCTTCATAGCCCAATAGTCCGGTCCATGGACAACAGGCCGGACGCCCGAGGACCCCTTAGTCCAGAACTCCCTCACCTTCCTCGTTGCCGCCGTGACGTGGGCGTTGGTGACCTCCTTCTGCGCGGCGATGGCCACGGCGGCCTGAGCGGCGGCCTCATCCCTCGCGTCTGCGCCGTACCTTCGGTCCTTCCTCTTGGCCGACTCCCTTACCCGATGTGCGGGCGTCAGCGGCTTCTTTGGCTTCGTCGCGGCAGCGGTCTTGCACGGGGCAGGAGGCTTGCCTTTCTCGGTGGGGGCAAGGGCGCCGGACGAGGCAAGGGAGGCGAGGTTGTCGGCGGCGTCGAGGTCGATGGCGTCCTCCATGGCGAAGTGTGGGGCGGAGCGCGCGGGCGGGAAGGTTTTTGGGGGAAATGGGGGGAAATAGTGGTGGCTGCCACCGACCGGCAGGCCCGGGAGAGGAGTAGGCGCGCACGCGTCTCCGTCTCGTGTCCGCGCTGACGCAAATCCAGCTAAAAAATGGGCCGGGAATGGGTCGGCAGGCGGACGCCAAGCGGACGCGCGTCTGTTTGGGTCGGCGCGTTGGGCCGACTTTTGTGTCCGCGCCGACCCAAACGGACGCCAGCGGACGAAATGGGTCGCCCCATTGGAGTTGCTCTAACTTCTCTTCTTTCTATCCGTATGATTAAGACTAAAATGACTTAAATTAATTTACAAATTGATGATCTACTGTGTACATTTACAGTAATTACATACAAACAAATTGATGATGAAATAAAATTAATTTTAAAATATAAATTTCTACTAGACAATCTGCTAACTATCTACTAATAGTTTCTAATTTGTCTTTTTCATTTTACACTAGGCTAGCACTGTAGCATCCTGACTTTCTTTTTCTATGTTAGTGGATCTGGTTCCAGCTTGTACGTGAAAAATCCGGACCAAACCGACATTTGGATCACGATGAACTACATTGATACACCAACCCGCAGTTCATAGGCCGTGTTTGGTTGCCCACATAGAGCCCAACTAGGCCCGCACGGGAAGCAAGAGGCATGTTTGTTTGCCTAGTTTCACTGTTGGGTCTGCATCGCACGCTTCTTAAAGCAGCCCAGAGCCTGGCTTGCTGGAAACACTTGAATCGATAGTTTCTCATGGGTCAGGCCGAGCCGATTGCAAGCGAGTGGGCCCTTGCACGAGTGGAGACGGGAGGGATGCGAGGTGATTACGTGAGGTCTTCTTCAACCTCTAGTAAGTTCCTATCTAATCTCCTCCCTCTGATCTACACAACGATGCTTCGATTCGAGGTAAGCTCTGCACGAAAAAGATGCACCTCGATGCTACGATTCCATTCAGGCGATCGGTTTGTAGTTTCGTCGGTCGTAAGTTCTTAATTTCGTCTTCCCGTTTCGAGCTATTCTTGACGAATTTCGTCAGATTCGTCGCGCACGATTGATCATTTGAAATTTCCTTTTACCAGCAGGCTAATCTCGCAGTTCCTCACAACGTTCATGTTGTAAGTTTTTGATTTCGACGATCGTAGCTTCATCTCTCTTTGAACAGCAGTCTAGTGCACTGATGCCGCCATGTCGAGCTCCTCTGTCCTCTACTCAAAGCTCTCCTATTCGTCCCTCTTGACGCCGACGCCCTTCCCCTTGATCTCCTTGCCCGCATCCTACTACACTAGAGTCGTTTCCGGCGTCGCTCATCTCGAGCTACTCTCTGTCGTCCTCCTACTGCACTGATGCTGCAATGGCGCGAACAATGTAGTTTGCCACGTCGCCGACGGGGTCGATCATCTTGGCCTCCTCTCTTGTCCCACTATACTAGAGTCGTTTCTGGTGTCGACCATCTCGGCCTCCTCTCTCGTCCTACCACACGGACGAAACCATGGTGTGAGCACTGCATTCTCCTCTCCTGTCCACTGTCTTTGCGCGAGCACCGCAACTAGTTCGCTGATGGTGTCGCTCGCCCACGACTCCATGCTCGTCATGTCGGACACGGCGCCACGACCACTCTCCACCTCAGTCGCCATGGTCCGGCGCACACTGCATTTCTTCTCCCCCTTCCTCTGCTAGCTCTTAACCCTGTGTGCAAAGTGCAATTGCTATCTCTTAATCATACCCCATACAGGCAACCAAACAACATGTAGTTGTATGCGTCGAGACAATGCAGGCAACCAAACAATGTGCCAAAGTTGATCCCCTAATGCAGGAAGTCCATATGCAGGCAACCAAACAACTTGCAGATGTTGCTTATAAGATTGTTTTTTCATGGTCAAAAAAGATTGTTTTTTCAGAGCCAGGCTGAGTTCAGATGTGTATGCAACGCAGGTACTATTCACTACTGCAACCAAACACACCCATAGAGAATGAATATGAGTAACAATTCTCAACACCAAGAACAACACGAGTTCATGCATACAACATATACTATGCATAAAGTACCAATTTCACCAACATGTACTATACGGAAGCATATGAATTATGCTTATGTATGATCATATACAACTTAAGCATATGAATTATGTCTGATCATATACTTATCGATTACGTACAGCTTGCCCTGCTTCTCAAGGAATCTTCAGCCATTTGCCCCCCGCCCCTCCCGAAGGCTCTACAATATCGCCTCCTAGGGACTAACGGGCAATATTTTCACAGTGGGGCGGTCAGGTTCCCAACCGCCGCCCTATGTTGGCACCCAGACACCGTTTTTCAAATGCAATTTTGGCTCATATTCGAAGAACATGACACGATTTTGGACGGAATTTAGGCGGTTTCATTCATATTTGTACAAACTTAAAAACATACATAAAAACTTTAAAAAAACTACACCGCCACCGCCGCCCCGAGCCTAGTTCATGCCGAGGAGCTTGTAGAAGGCGGTGTAGTCGTCGCCGCCATCCTTGCTGCAGCCCTGCCCTGGATCGCCGCTGCGGACGGGATTGGTCGGCGCCGGCGCCTCGTTGTGACGCCCGGATATTTAAGCTATAGTGAACCTCTGCTAATGATGCCACGTCACCTCGGTTACTGTTGTTAATCTCCCGTTAGTTCAAAACCGATTCATAATTCAATTTGAATTAAAGTCAAATGGTAAAACTTTTCAAATATAAAAAACTAAAATGTTACAGGCGTGACAAATAATCCCTAGATAATAATGGTGGAGAAACCAACATCTTTAAAAGTGTTTGAATGTCCTAAACTAATTAAAACAGTAGGCAAAACAATTAAATAAATGCCTTTTGTATTTTATAAATAACAAACTATTCATTTAGTTGCCCAAAAGTTAATGGGGCAGTAGCATAATTATTAGTACTAAATTGTGAACTATTTTTATACTTTATAAAACTAAAACAAATTAAAACTAAAAGAAAGAAAAAATAGCAAATAAAAATAAGAAAAGAGAAAGACAAAACAAAATAAAAAGAGAAAGGAAAGGACACCCCGGCCAACTGGGCCAACAGGCCCAGCTGGCCACCCACGCGGCCCAGCTGGCCCACTCTGGCTGTATAACCCCTCCCTGGAAACCCTAGCTACCCACCCGATCCCCCACTCCCCCCCGCACGATCCCCTGTTCCCCACCCCACGACCCGATGTGGATCGGGCGCGCTCGCCCCCGACCCTGGTGACTGCGCCGCCCCGCGCCCCGACGCCGCCCCACCACTGACGCCTCGCCTCCTCCCGGAGCCCCCTTCGCCGGCGCCTTGCCACCTCGCCGCCCCGTCCACGACCGCGCCGTCAGTGGACCCCGCCCGGAGCTACCTCGCCCCCGCCTCCCCAACGCCGCGTCGCCGAACTGCCCCGTCCTCGGCTCCTCCCCGAGCCCGCTGCCAATCCCTACAGCCGCATAGTGAGCTGTCCCCCCGTTTCCCTCCCCTGTCCCCTGCTTTCATCGCGTCGCCCATCGTGCCCCTCGCCGCGCGCACGCGCGCCACCGTGCCAGCCCCGCTCTGCGCCGCCGCGCCGCGCTGTCCCGTTCACCGCCGACTGCCCCTGCTGCTCGGCTTCGCCTGCACCGCCGCGTTCCCTGCGCTGCCGCTGCCCACTCGTCCCCGCGCGGCGCCAGCCGCATCCGCCTCTCCGCCGGCCGCCACCACTTCCCCCTGGTCGGTGCCTCGCCGCGCCCCGGCGGCCATCGTCCACCGCACCCCCTCGCCAGTCCGGTTTGGGCGAACGGCCGACGCCTGGCGCCCGTTGCACCGGTCCACTTTGGCATATGGGCCACCGGCAGCTGGGTCTGCCCCTGTGCCTATGACAGTGGTCCCAGCGCCCCAGAACGATAAAAGGAATAAAAAATATAATAAATAAATAAGTAATAATAAAATTAATTAATTAACTAAATAATTAACTTAATTAATCATGTTTAGTTAAACTAATTAAACGTGATTAACCTAAAGTATATAATTAACCTAACTAATCTCTTAGTTAGGGTGATGTGTCTATGATAGACGTGACCCACACGTCAGTTTGACCCAGTCAACCCCCTGTTGACTGCTGATGTCATGCTGACATCAGCAAACACTATTCTGGATAATGTTGATTTAATTAATTAAATAAATCCTAAACTTGATTTAATTCTTTTAAAATTAATATAAAATAAACCGTAGCTCGGATGGAAAAACTTTGTACATGAAAGTTGCTCAGAACGACGAGACGAATCCGGATACGCAGCCCGTTCGTCCGCGATGGATCCCTGGCATAGAAAACACGCAACTTTCCCCCTCCGGTTCATCTGTCCGAAAACGTGAAACACCGGGAATACTTTCCCGGATGTTTTCCCCCTTCACCGGTACCACCTCGTACCGCATTAGGGCACACCTAGCATCACGCTTTGTCATGTCATGCATCGTCATGCATTTGTTTGCATTATATTTATTGTTTCTTCCCCCTCTTCTCTCGCTAGACACCAATTCCGATGCCGCTGCTACCCAGGACGACTACGGTGTTGACGACCCCTCTCTCTTGCCAGAGCAACCAGGCAACCCCCCCCCCTTGATCACCATATATCGCCTACTCTCCTCTATACTGCTTGCATTAGAGTAGTGTAGCATGTTACTTCTTTCCGTTAATCCTATCCTGATGCATAGCCTGTCCTTGCTACTACTGTTGTTACCTTTACCTGCAATCCTAATGCTTAGTATAGGATGCTAGTTTATCATCAGTGGCCCTACATTCTTGTCCGTCTGCCATGCTATACTATCGGGCCGTGATCACTCGGGAGGTGATCATGGGTATATACTACATACTTTATACATGATACAGGTGGTGACTAAAGTTGGGTCGGCTCATGGAGCACCCGCGAGTGATTCTCGGATTGGGGGCTGAAAGGACCTTTGTCCCAACGGCCCTCTGTGTGGATCTTTGTGGCGAAGCGACAGGGCAGGTTGAGACCACCTAGGAGAGAGGTCGGCCTGGCCCTGGTCGGCGTTCGCGGTTATTTCAAGATAACACGTTTAACGAGATCTTGGTATTTGATCTGAGTCTGGCCACTGGCCTATACGCACTAACCATCTACGTGGGGACAGTTATGGGCACTCGACGTCGTGGTATCAGCCGAAGCCTTCATGACGTGGTGGTATCAGCGACTGAGCGGCGCACGCCGGGTTGGACCGCATAACGCAACTTCCTTTGTAATGGAGGTTGCTAGGTCTGCTCTCCGGTCGCCCTCGCAACGTGCAGGTGTGCAATGGACGATGGGCCCAAACCCCTGCGCCATAGGATTTAGACCGGCGTGCTGACCTCTCTGTTGTGCCTAGGTAGGGCTGCAACGTGTTGATCTTTCGAGCCCGGGCATGACCCAGGAAAGTGTGTCCGGCCAAATGGGATCGAGCGTGTTGGGTTATGTTGTGCACCCCTGCAGGGAAGTTAATCTATTCGAATAGCCGTGATCTTCGGTAACAGGACGACTTGGAGTTGTACCTTGACCTTATGACAACTAGAACCGGATACTTAATAAAATACACCCTTCCAAGTGCCAGATACAACCGGTGATCGCTCTCTCACAGGGCGACGAGGGGAGGATCATCGGGTAGGATTATGCTACACGATGCTACTTGGTGAACTTACCATCTACTCTCTTCTCCTGCTGCAAGATGGAGGTTACCAGAAGCGTAGTCTTCGATGGGACTAGCTATCCCCCTCTTATTCCGGCATTCTGCAGTTCATTCCACATATGATACCCTTATTCCATTTGATATCAATGCATACATATGTAGTGTAGCTCCTTGCTTGCGAGTACTTTGGATGAGTACTCATGGTTGCTTTGCTCCCTCTTTTCCCCCTTTCTATACCCGTTGCTGCGACCAGACGTTGGAGCCCAGGAGCCAGACGCCACCGTCGACGACGACTACTACTACTCGGGAGGTGCCTACTACTACGTGCAGCCCGCTGACGCCGACCAGGAGTAGCTTAGGAGGATCCCAGGCAGGAGGCCTGCGCCTCTTTCGATCTGTATCCCAGTTTGTGCTAGCCTTCTTAAGGCAAACTTGTTTAACTTATGTCTGTACTCAGATATTGTTGCTTCCGCCGACTCATCTATGATCGAGCTCTAGTATTCGAGCCCTCGAGGCCCATGGCTTGTAATATGATGCTTGTATGACTTATTTTATTTGTAGTGTTGAGTTGTCAAATCTTCCCGTGAGTACCTGATCTTGATCATACATGTTTGTGAAGGAAATATGCCCTAGAGGCAATAATAAAGTTATTATTTATTTCCTTACATCATGATAAATGTTTATTATTCATGCTAGAATTGTATTAACCGGAAACATAATACATGTGTGAATACATAGACAAACAGAGTGTCACTAGTATGCCTCTACTTGACTAGCTCGTTAATCAAAGATGGTTAAGTTTCCTGACCATGAACAATGTGTTGTTATTTGATTAACGAGGTCACATCATTAGTTGAATGATCTGATTGACATGACCCATTTCATTAGCTTAGCACTCGATCATTTAGTATGTTGCTATTGCTTTCTTCATGACTTATACAAGTTCCTATGACTATGAGATTATGCAACTCCCGTTTGCCGGAGGAACACTTTGGGTGCTACCAAACGTCACAACGTAACTGGGTGATTATAAAGGAGTACTACAGGTGTCTCCAATGGTAGATGTTGGGTTGGCGTATTTCGAGATTAGGATTTGTCACTCCGATTGTCGGGGAGGTATCTCTGGGCCCTCTCGGTAATACACATTATACAAGCCTTGCAAGCATTGCAACTAATGAGTTAGTTGCGGGATGATGTATTACAGAACGAGTAAAGAGACTTGCCGGTAACGAGATTGAACTAGGTATTGGATACCGACGATTGAATCTCGGGCAAGTAACATACCGATGACAAAGGGAACAATGTATGTTGTTATACGGTCTGACCGATAAAGATCTTCGTAGAATATGTAGGAGCCAATATGGGCATCCAGGTCCCGCTGTTGGTTATTGACTGGAGACGTGTCTCGGTCATGTCTACATTGTTCTCGAACCGTAGGGTCCGCACGCTTAACGTTACGATGACAGTTATTATGAGTTTTTGCATTTTGATGTACCGAAGGTTGTGCGAAGTCCCGGATGTGATCACGGACATGACGAGGAGTCTCGAAATGGTCGAGACATAAAGATTGATATATTGGAAGCCTATGTTTGGACATCGGAAGTGTTCCGGGTGAAATCAGGATTTTACCGGATCACCGGGAGGTTACCGGAACCCCCCAGGAGCCATATGGGCCTTCATGGGCCTTAGTGGAAAAGAGAAAAGGGGCAGCCCATAGCTGGCCGCGCGCCCCCCTTCCCTTAGTCCTATTAGGACTAGGAGAAGGGGCCGGCCCCCCTCTCTCTCTTTTCCTCCTTGGGAATCCTAGTTGGAATAGGATTGAGGGGGGGAGTCCTACTCCCGGTAGGAGTAGGACTCCTCCCGCGCCCTCTCCCTGGCCGGCGCACCCCTCCCCCTTGGATCCTTTATATACGGGGGCAGGGGGGCACCTCTAGACACACAAGTTGATCATTGAGATCGTTCCTTAGCCGTGTACGATGCCCCCTGCCACCATATTCCACCTCGATCATATCGTTGTAGTGCTTAGGCGAAGCCCTGCGTCGGTAGAACATCAAGATCGTCACCACGCCGTCGTGCTAACGGAACTCCTCCCCGAAGCTTTGCTGGATTGGAGCCCGGGGATCGTCATCGAGCTGAACGTGTGCTAAGAACTCGGAGGTGCCGGAGTAACGGTGCTTGGATCGGTCGGATCGGGAAGAAGACGTACGACTACTTCCTCTACGTTGTGTCAACGCTTCCGTTGCGATCTACAAGGGTACGTAGATCAGACTCTCCCCCTCGTTGCTATGCATCACCATGATCTTGCGTGTGCGTAGGAATTTTTTTGAAATTACTACGTTCCCCAACAGTTTGCGTGTATGATTAGTGTACGATTGAATCGGGGGTGTCACAAGTTGGTATCAGAGCCGACTACCTGTAGGAATCCCCCTTCAACACTCCTTGGCCGAAGTTGAGTCTAGACATTACAAAAACTTTTACTAACATGGTTGTGTGCCTTACGGGCCCACGTCGCCATCTGGGTGGTATTAGGATCTTTTATTCCCCGACCTATACTCTGGGACTCTGACATCTCTTCTGTTCGGGTTAAATGAATTTACTAAAACTCTAATTTTAGGTTCTCGTAAACACTTTCTCCCGGAGATCCCCTTCAGTCCAGATGATTGCTGGCTGCACCAGAATATTTTGAAGATACTCTCCGATGTTTCCTCGAGACCCTTGTGCCCTTCGCCGTTGCACTTCCATACCACCGATAAATCCCTATGGAAAGCTACATACACTTGTCGTCCATAACTTCATTTCCAATTGTTGTTGTTATTACAAGATACCCTGAAATACTTCGGATATTCTGAGGATTCTTTGTGTTGTCTTGCAGCTCCTTTTCCTCATGAATACATGTATGAATAATTCCTCGCATTTACCGGGGATTCGTTCATCCCCAGTTGTTCAGGTGTTTCGCAAAATTCTTCGAAATGCCATTCGATCTTCCGAAATCCTCAGTAGCCTATTGCTCTTGATCTTCTTTACCTGCTGGCATAATGGTGAATTCCATATGTTAAGCAATATTCGTTAAAATCCTTGAGATGAACATTCTGACCATATTGATTCAGCATGTGTGCGAATGCACGCAATCATCGGTTGATCCTTATAAATTATCTTTCCGACTCGGATGTCTTCCCGAACATGAGCTGGTTCTCGACCATTCAAATAGTTGTCGATTTCACCCCTAAGGCTATTCAACTTATCCAACCCTAATCAGAATGTTGCTTCTGATCCCTTGATTTGAAAATCATAATTCTGTTGCATTTGAGCTTAAATTGGTCAGTTGTTTCTATGGTCTAATCTTCTTACCTTTTTCCTTCTTCTGGTTGAGTACTGATGCTCGCATCAGACCCCTTGTGAACCACCAGATCCTTTGTTGGATTTTATTCAACACCGTCCTTCATATTCATTAAACATTGTGAGCTTTTCTTCGGTTATATAATGCCTTTCATAAATTGTATCCTCTGCTTTGTGAACCATGCTCTACTTTCGAGCTTGTATTATTTACTCCAAAGATTGTGATATATGTTCCTAAGATGCCCTGATGGGTTGAACCTATGCCTTCCCTAATCCGTGTGAACCTGAAAGATTTCACAGGTCATACTTATCTGGTATTGCACCAGGTAAAACTTTCAACAACTAATGTCAATTTCGAAAAGCGAGAGGTGAATGGAAGGTTATACATTGAAGAAGTGGGAGTCGACCTTGAACCTTGTGTTCATGCCCATGGACACGATGTAGATCCTATCATGGATGCTTCTTGTAACTATTTCCTTGATATAATATCCATTGGTATCAGTGAATTGATCCTTTGCAATCGTGGTTCCGACCATATGTTTCTTCTTAGATCACATTTCTCGGGCAAGTTTAAGCACTTGTCGTCTGTGGATCAATACACCAGACCAATCTTTACTTTGATCTTTTGTCGAGTATTACCCCTGGTATATCGAGGATATCAACCCATTGCACCTCATCTTATGAATTTTTGATGAAGTAGTACCTTTCCCCGTCATAGTCACTCCTCGGGTTCTAGGTTATCGTCAACCGAGAACATCGATTTGTGAATTGAATCAACACTGAGATTTAGTACTCCCAGTACTTTGTTGTTGAGGAGTTTAATACTCCATCACGTCACTCCTAGCCTGATCGGCTATATCATTACCATGTTAAATTTTAACTGTGCTACATGGTCCTTCCTCCCGGAGCACAATTATTTGACGATGAGCTAAGCTTACGTTGATCTTCATCATCATATCATTTCGCTTTGGGCAGCAAGCTTGATTCCGAGTTGGTGTCGTATCCATAGACCCAATAATGTTTCACTGCATCAGTCTTTTTGCTTGATGCAGTCGTTGTTCGATTGCTTCTTCATGGAGCCTCTCGACAAAATTTGTCATGATCATTATCAACATCTTGACTCCTTCCTGGATATCAATTGAATTCATTATGAGAAATAACATCCTTGCCCTCGATGATTGGTGCTATCATCGACCACTTTATTGCCTTCCGTTCAACACAAACTTGTTCGTGTTTTGTGTATACCTTGAGATCCTTGCTATCCAGCATTTGTTCACCTTTACCTTGGAGTATTACCATCATTTGTGTCAAGAATGTCGTGAGAATTTCATCACCTCTTAAGAATTCTTGATACAAGTGATACTTCTTGCCATATCACCATTTCTTCTTGGTCCCCGCATTGTTTCTAACCGGAATACCGGCAAATGGACTGAGAGGTGTAAATTTCAAAACTTATAGCAACCCTATTGCTTGAAGTCAATGGTCGATAGTTTCATTCTAAGTCTATTGCTTATTGGGTCATCATTCAAACATTGATCGTGCTACCTAGTCCAGATTTCCGGGTGCACCCTTCTATCATTGTTAAATTGTGTATGTTTTCCTCGAGCATACCTCATTATATCATTTGATATGACTATTGTTATCGCCTTGTTCACATAATTGTGGAAATCCATCTTTTTGGAAATCCCAATGAATTGTCGCTGAGACCATAGCCACCCCTCATTCTCTCGGTTTAATGATGAACTCTTGTTTTGGAACTCGCTTCCATAGTACATTTCCCGAGAATCTTACAATGTCGTCTCGTCAATTGTGATGCACCTTTTCTTTTCAGGCATCCTGAGTCTGAGGCATCCTGGCACCAATCAGATACGAATCTCGGTCAGCTATGATGGTTGGAACATATTTCCAAGAGTTATTACATTGGACCTTATATATCGGTAAGGTGAGGTCATGCCTATCACACCTGGCCGGAGGACTTGTTGTTATAGATTCCTTTTCAACAAGGTTATCCCTTCTTCCATGAGGGAATTGTAAGACCTATTCTTCAAGTTATTCCTGATGGATCCTTTGTGTCTCCAGAGTCTGATCTTCACCTGTTGGCCATGTCAATGCTATCTCGAAGCATGTCTGTGATACTCCAATTTTCAACAAGAACACTTATCCCAATGCTAATTGTTTCTTGCTCAATTATCCAAACACCGTTGTAGGGGTAATGTCATGAAAATTCTCTCCCCTACCTAAAGAATTTTCTACATTATATCCTCTCATGGATATCACGCTCTGCTTGTCCTTGGGAAGGATATACCCTTGAAATATGTGTTTAAACACATTTTCCTTTCCATTGTTCTGTTTAATCTGATAATCATATTTTCCTTTCCATTGGTTGGTTTAACGTTTCTTGTGATCTATATGTTCTAAGCAGTAATATTCTCCTACTTATGTAAACACCTCGGTGTACAATTCTGTCAGCAAGACCCTGTTACTGTTGTTAATGACATTCCAGTAGCCACTGATGGACGAGAACCTTGCCTATTGGTCCGCCTCGTTCAACGAGTAGGAAAAATGGTTCTCATCGTCCCTCGCCCTTGGTACCGACATTGTTGACAACATAACTGACAGGCTATCCTCTAACATACCTTGCTATCTTGACCGTGTAAGACGTCAACGCCCCTTATCTACTTTTAACCCACATGGTGGCCCATAACCCACAGTTCCACGGGATCGAAACCTGACTCTCCTGTACACCCCTGTTTCTAAAGTCATTCCTCACGCTTGGCTTCGTATGAAAGATCACGAGCCACCTTCCTAGTGATCTATTCTGGTATCAGACACAATACTTATTCTCGTTGCTCTGGACCCCTTTCATACTTTGTTTCAGGCATCGAACGATTGCCTACTCGCTCGAAACTTCTTATGGTACCTACTTACCTTGCTATCGATATTGTCTTAAGTTTCCATTTGAGAGTTACTTTCCACCCCATCCCCGATGTTATCAACCGGATAGTGAACCTTTCAGAGGCCCGTTCTTTCGAAGTTACCCCTTGTCATTTTCGTAAGTACGATGGAGTTCCTGAAGAAAGGACGGCAACCTCATCATGATGCATCGATGCATAGGAATGAAGTCATCACCGCTATGGATCGACCACTTTGAGAAGAGCAACCAAGCCCGAAAAGATCCGTTAGAATTTCATAACCAAATCCCTTCCCCCTTACTCTACCTCTTAAATCTCGGGACGAGGTTTCTTATAGTGGAGGAGAATTGTGACGCCCGGATATTTAAGCTACAGTGAACCTCTCCTAATGATGCCACGTCACCTCGGTTACTGTTGTTAATCTCCCATTAGTTCAAAACCGATTCAGAATTCAATTTGAATTAAAGTCAAACAGTAAAACTTTTCAAATATAAAAAACTAAAATGGTACAGGCGTGACAAATAATCCCTAGATAATAATGGTGGAGAAACCAACATCTTTAAAAGTGTTTGAATGTCCTAAAATAATTAAAACAGTAGGCAAAACAATTAAATAAATGCCTTTTGTATTTTATAAATAACAAACTATTCATTTAGTTGTCCAAAAGTTAATGGGCAGTAGCATAATTATTAGTACTAAATTGTGAAATATTTTTTATATATTATAAAACTAAAACAAATTAAAACTAAAAGAAAGCAAAATTAGCAAATAAAAATAAGAAAAGACAAAGACAAAACAAAATAAAAAGAGAAAGGAAAGGACACCCCGGCCAAGTGGGCCAACAGGCCCAGCTGGCCCACTTCGGCTGTATAACCCCTCCCCGGAAACCCTAGCTACCCACCCGATCCCCCACTCCCCCCCGCACGATCCCCTGTTCCCCACCCCACGACCCGATGTGGATCGGGGGCGCTCGCCCCCCCCCCCCCCCCCCCCCCCGACCCTGGTGACTGCGCCGATCGCGCCCCGATGCCGGCGCCTTCCCCAGCGCCGCCCCACCACCGACGCCTCGCCTCCTCCCGGAGCCCCCTTCGCCGGCGCCCAGCCACCTCGCCGTCGCTGGACCCCGCCCGGAGCTACCTCGCCCCCGCCTCCCCAATGCCGCGTCGGCGAACTGCCCCGTCCTCGGCTCCTCCCCAAACCCGCTGCCAATCTCTACAGCCGCATAGTGAGCCGCCCCTTCCCCCCCGTTTCCCTCCCCTTTCCCCTGCTGTCATCGCGTCGCCCGTCGTGCCCCTCGCCGCGCGCACGTGCGCCATCGTGTCAGCCCCGTTCTGCGCCGCCGCGCCGCGCTGTCCCATTCACCGCCGACCGCCCCTGCTGCACGCTGCTGCTGCTCGGCTTCGCCTGCACCGCCGCGTTCCCTGCGCTGTCGCTGCCCACTCGTCGCCGCACGCGGCGCCAGCCGCATCCGCCTCTCCGCCGGCCGCCACCACTTCCCCCTGGCCGGTGCCTCGCCGCGCCCTGGCGGCCTTCGTCTGCCGCACCCCCTCGCCAGTCCGGTTTGGGCGAACGGCCGACGCCTGGTGCCCGTTGCGCCCGATCCACTTTGGCATATGGGCCACCGGCAGCTGGGCCCGCCCCTGTGCCTATGATAGTGGTCCCAGCGCCCTAGAACGATAAAAAAAGGAATAATAAATATAATAAATAAATAATTAATAATAAAATTAATTAAGTAAGTAAGTAAATAATTAACTTAATTAATCATGTTTAGTTAAACTAATTAAACGTGATTAACCTAAAGTGTATAATTAACCTAACTAATCTGTTAGTTAGGGTGATGTGTCTATGACAGACGGACCCACATGTCAGTTTGACCCAGTCAACCCCTTGTTGACTGCTGACGTCAGCAAACACTATTCTGGATAATGTTGATTTAATTAATTAAATAAATCCTAAAATTGATTTAATTCTTATAAAATTAATATAAAATAAACCGTAGCTCGGATGGGAAAACTTTGTACATGAAAGTTGCTCAGAACGACGAGACAAATCCGGATTCGCAGCCCGTTCGTCCGCCACGCATCCCTAGCACAGCAAACACGCAACTTTTCCCCTCTGGTTCATTTGTCTGAAAACGTGAAACACCGGGAATACTTTCCCGGATGTTTTCCCCCTTCACCGGTACCACCTCGTACCGCGTTAGGGCACACTTAGCATCACGCTTTGTCATGTCATGCATCGTCATGCATTTGTTTGCATTATATTTATTGTTTCTTCCCCCTCTTCTCCCGCTAGACACCGAGACCGACGCTGCTGCTACCCAGGACGACTACGGTGTTGACGACCCCTCTCTCTTGCCAGAGCAACCAGGCAAGCCCCCCCCCCCTTGATCACCAGATATCGCCTACTCTCCTCTATACTGCTTGCATTAGAGTAGTGTAGCATGTTACTGCTTTCCGTTAATCCTATCCTGATGCATAGCATGTCCTTGCTACTACTGTTGTTACCTTTACCTGCAATCCTCATGCTTAGTATAGGATGCTAGTTTATCATCAGTGGCCCTACATTCTTGTCCGTCTGCCATGCAATACTATCGGGTTGTGATCACTCGGGAAGTGATCATGGGTATATACTACACACTTTATACATGATACAGGTGGTGACTAAAGTCGGGTCTGCTCGTGGAGCACCCGCGAGTGATTCACGGATTGGGGGCTGAAAGGACCTTTGTCCCTACGGCCCTCTGTGTGGATCCTTGTGGCGAAGCGACAGGGCAGGTTGAGACCACCTAGGAGAGAGGTGGGCCTGGCCCTGTTCGGTGTTCGCGGTTATTTCAAGATAACACGTTTAACGAGATCTTGGTATTTGATCTGAGTCTGGCCACTGGCCTATATGCACTAACCATCTACGCAGGGACAGTTATGGGCACTCGACGTCGTGGTATCAGCCGAAGCCTTTGTGACGTCACCGACTGAGCGGCGCGCGCCGGGTTGGACCGTGTAATGCAACTTCCTTTGTAATGGAGGTTGCTAGGTGTGCTCTCTGGCTGCCCTCGCAACATGCAGGTGTGCAATGGGCGATGGGCCCAGACCCCTGCGCCATAGGATTTAGACCGGCGTGTTGACCTCTCTGTTGTGCCTAGGTAGGGCTGCGACGTGTTGATCTTCCGAGGCCGGACATGACCCAGGAAAGTGTGTCCGGCCAAATGGGATCGAGCGTGTTGGGTTATGTGGTGCACCCCTGTAGGGAAGTTAATCTATTCGAATAGCCGTGATCTTCGGTAACAGGACGACTTGGAGTTGTACCTGGACCTTATGACAACTAGAACCGGATACTTAATAAAACACACCCTTCCAAGTGCCAGATACAACTGGTGATCGCTCTCTCACAGGGCGACGAGGGGAGGATCATCGGATAGGATTATGCTACACGATGCTACTTGGTGAACTTACCATCTACTCTCTTCTCCTGCTGCAAGATGGAGGTTACTAGAAGCGTAGTCTTCGATAGGACTAGCTATCCCCCTCTTATTCCGGCATTCTGCAGTTTGGTCCACATATGATACCCTTATTCCATTTGATACCAATGCATACATATGTAGTGTAGCTCCTTGCTTGCGTGTACTTTCGATGAGTACTCACGGTTGCTTTGCTCCCTCTTTTCCCCCTTTCTATACCCGACTGCTGCGACCAGACGTTGGAGCCCAGGAGCCAGACGCCACCGTCGACGACGACTACTACTACTCGGGAGGTGCCTACTACTACGTGCAGCCCGCTGACGACGACCAGGAGTAGCTTAGGAGGATCCCAGGCAGGAGGCCTGCGCCTCTTTCGATCTGTATCCTAGTTTGTGCTAGCCTTCTTAAGGCAAACTTGTTTAACTTATGTCTGTACTTAGATATTGTTGCTTCCGCTGACTCGTCTATGATCGAGCTCTTGTATTCGAGCCCTCGAGGCCCCTGGCTTGTAATATGATGCTTGTATGACTTATTTTATTTGTAGTGTTGTGTTGTGATATCTTCCCGTGAGTCCCTGATCTTGATCGTACACGTTTGCGTGTATGATTAGTGTACGATTGAATCGGGGGCGTCACACTCGTGCTCGTCGCTGTCGAGGACGGTGATGCCATCCTCCTCGCGGTCGCGGCATCGCTCGGCGATCTCCTCTAGAGCGTGGCGCTGGCGCTGGTGCTCCATCTCCTCTCGCATGTAGTCGTCACGTGCCCATTTTAGGTCGGTTTCAAGGTCGGCGACCATCTCCACGTGCTCCTGCTTGACGACCACGGGTGTCACCTGCTCCTTCTTCAGCCTGACCTTGCGAAGATGGCCGCGGGGAGGGGAAGGTTGGCGGTGGCTCTCGTTTATGATGAGGTTGTCGGCGCTCCGGCGTCTCCTGGGACTCGGCCTTGATGCGGGCGAGCGGCCTCGCCTTCACAGGGCTGCCCGTGATCAATGGAAGGCTGACTGGCGGCAGCCTTGACATTGATTCGCGCAGGAGCCGAGGCGCTGAGATGAGGACGAGGATGCTAGTCGCTGACTCGGCTGGCCCACGGGGTGGGAATCTGGCGCGGGAAGTTTTGGCGCAATTTTCCTTTCCTTCGGCGCCCCCGGTCGGCACCCAGCGCGCTGGGTTTGTCCTGGATCCGCCGACGCCAATTTCGGTCCTAATCGGCGAAATTTGGGCTCCTAGAGGCGTGACTGAACCATTTTTTTGAGCTGACAATAAAAAAGGGGCCCGGGGGCCTGTTGGGGGGGGGGGGGAGGGGGCGAGCGGAGATGCTCTCAGTCTCCAAGAAGGGCCAGGAAACTGTTGATGTCGCCCGCCACGAGGAAGACGAGAGCCACGGTGCACGAAGAGGTCTCCTGGGTCATCGACGACGAAGAGAAGGGCAGCAGCGGTGGCGGCGACGACGTACATGCAGTGGATGACGATGGTGAGCGCGAGCGCGAGGTAGGTGAGGGCACGACGGACCCAGCGGCAGTGGCACGGGAGCCGCAACGCGAGCACCGTCGCGGCCGCGTGGAGTGTTGGTGTGGTGAGCATAGCATCCCGATCCAGAGGGTGGTCTCCTCGGCTTCCTCCGACTGGAGGGCTCGGCGGAAAGGATCAACACCAGAGCAGAGGAAATCGTAAGGCAGGGAGAAGGGCACCAGCCGCCAACATGGTTACCTACCTGGGGCCGACCATGGTGGCCCACACCCTGCATGCCTGCGCCGTGCTCCTCCGCTGCAGCCGCGACTGGGACGGGTTCATCAACCTCTCAGCCTCCGACTACCCGCTTATGACCGATGTTTTAAATATCGACTATGCTAAATAATGGCAGACCTACAAATGAGCTATAGCGGGCTATTTATAGATGGGACCATTTAGCGGCACCCTGCGGAAAAGGGTATAACAGGATTATAGCAGGCTATTTAAAACTATGCTCATGACCCAGGACGGTAGTGCCTTACTTTTTTTTACGCGGCGTCCGATCAATTAATCCCTTCAGGTTTTCTTATAGCTTACTTAGCTTGACGCGATATGTCCTATGTCTATTTGTCCATAATCGAATCCGCTGGCTGACTAACCAACTGCGGCGACACAGATGTCATGCACATATTCTCGACGCTGCCGCGCAACGTCAAGTTCATCGAGCACACCAGCCGCCTCGGCTGGAAGGAGTGAGCATTCTTCCTTCTTCCCCACCTCCGGCGATCGATATTTATGTACGAGCTGGAACTGACGGTGATGAGTGATTGTGGCATGATGCAGGGGGCAGCCGCTGATCGTGGACCCGAGGCTGTACGCGTCGCGGAAGCAGGACATCTTCTACGCGTCCACGGTCCACCCGGCGGGAGCTGCCGACGGCGTTCAAGCTGCCCACGGGGTCGCTAACGCGGGACTTGGCCGAGTACGTGGTGAGGTGTACACTGCTCATGTACTACGCCAACTTGGTGTCGTCGCCGGAGGGCTACTTACGGTGCGCAGCGACGCGCGACGACCCGGCGGTGCTCGACGCCATCGACGCCCAGCTGTTGGGCGAGCGTGGCACGGCAGCGGCAAGTAGGCAAATCATGTTATAGCATCTTTAGCCACGCCTCCAAGAAGGCCCCTCAGGTGATTTTTCGGCTGCCGGCGTCAAAAAATCGGCAGTCGCGCTTTCAAGGGCTCAGTTTTCGCCGGTTCGGGTCGAAATTGGCGTCGGCGGACCCAACCCGAATCCGGCGCGCTGGGGGTCGCTCGGGGGTGCCGGGCGAATCGTTTTTGGCGCGAATAGCCGCGGGCCAGCCGCGTCAGCGAGTCGACTCTCTTCTCACCGCTTCGTCGTCCTTATCGCCTCGTTTGCCGCGGTGAATCAATGCCAAAGTTGCGCGTGCTGCCGCGCCGGTGAGCCTCCATTGATGCCTCACGAGCGACGCAGTGAAGGCCGGGCGACGCGCGTCCCCTCGCCCGCCACGCCACCACGCCACGCGTAACGCGCCGGCCAAGCCTACCACGCGGCGCCTCCGCCTATATAAGCCGACCACCAGCATGCCGGAGACACACACAGATACTCCACCACCGACGCGCCCATTCCCCCCCCCCCCCCTTCCTCCTCTCGCCGTCTCCAGTTCAGAAGAATGGTCGAGCGCTTCCCAGGCGACAGCGCGGGGCGAATGGCTTCGGGTGCCGCCATCTTCACGAGGACGAGGCTCGCCTCCGTTTCGAGGCCGAGTACCCGGTCCCGCCGGACATGCGGGTGCCCGGGGCTTGGAGGATCAGCGCTGGCGGCGTGCCGGTGCCACCACCACCCACCGGGGCGGCGCGGCGTGCGGAGATCGCACGTATCCGCGCGTCCCTACCGCGGGCGGCGAGGGAGGGGCCACGCTACGTCCCCGACAGCCCGCTCTGGGAGCCCTACTTCCGCCGCCATCACGCCAAGCAGCTCGAGGCCACCAACGGCGTCGTGCCCTCTGGCAAGCTCAACTCCGAGGGTCGGCGCCGGTGGTGGGGCGTGCCCGGCCGCACATTGGAGGCTGTCCTCGAGTACATCGAGGACGGCAACACGCCGCGCCTCGAGTACCCCGCTCCCCCGTCCTTCTCACGCCGCCGTGGGAGCTCCTGGACGCTGAGGTGCATGGAGCGGCCCAGGGCGTCCTCCTCCTCGTCCGGCCGCTCGTCGGGCTCTCCCTGCCTCCGCCCCGTCAAGCCGGAGCCCCAGGACACGCATGTCAGCGCGCCCACCCGCAGCTCCGGCGTCCGCATCGGCGACTCCACCCCCCCCCCCCCTCCGGCCGCTTCGTCCTCGTCGAGCCCAAGCCGGAGCTCGGCCTCCCCGCGGAGTACGAGGAGATAGCCCGGCGCGGCTTCTCCGACGAGGACGCCCTGAAGTGGGCGCGGGACGACTACCTCCGCGACGAGATGGTCCGGCAGCGCCAGGCCCTTGAGGAGATCGCCGCCCGCAAGCGTGGGCGCGAGGACGAGCACGGCATCGTG
This sequence comes from Triticum monococcum, assembly GCA_034509565.1. Lineage (NCBI taxonomy): Eukaryota > Viridiplantae > Streptophyta > Magnoliopsida > Poales > Poaceae > Triticum > Triticum monococcum. The sequence continues at coordinate 741,221,702 of CM067843.1, read as the reverse complement.
ATCCTCGACACCGACGACGACGAGGACGCCCCCGTACCGTCCAACCCGCCGCGCAAACCGGGGGAAGGATGCAGCAGTGACGGCAGTGGCGGCGACTACACGCGGTTCTACCACCTCCTCGGCATGTAGAACTGCAAAGGCGGGCGGCGGGGAGTAGCGAGGAGCGGTGATGGAGACGACGGGGGCAGCCCGTAGTAGTTTTTTCTTTTTTTTTGTAAAATATGTTTAAATTTGAACGAACTCGTCGATGTTTGCGTTAAATTTGAGTCATGGTTGCGCCGTATTTAATTTTTTTCAAAAAAACGTGGGCGCCGCGACTGATAGGCATCACGCCCCCAGTGCGCGGTTTAGCGCCGGTGTGTCCCAAGAGGGCGATTTTTAGCCCCTCGTGAGAGGCCGAGGACAGGAGATGCTCTTAGTCTTCTGAAAATACAAAGATGTGACATCTACGGGATTATACAGCCACACGTCGACGTGACAAGTCGTCGCCAGCGAGTTAATCTTCTGGAAATTCAGAGATGCAGAGTCGGAGTATAATTACCGCGTGGGGAAAATCTCGCTTCGGTCAAACCATGTTACTCTTCTGAATCTGAAAATACGTACAAAGATGTGACATCGAGAAGATTATACGACCACATCGACGGGACAAGTCGCCGCCAGTATGAAAATTCAAAGATGTACTCCGCGAGGTGAACATCTCCAATTGCCTTCCCATCCCAGTTCCCACCGCCGCCAACGACGACGCTTTGCCTCATCGGCTCATTTGCTCGGTTCGATATGACCAGCAGTAGCACGCCCACCGTTACCAAGTCGCCGCCGGCGCTCATCCCGCCGGCGGGGCCCACTCCCCGGGGCACACTCGCGCTCTCCTCCATCGACAAGACCGTCGCCGGCTCCGGCTTCGTGTGCCTTATCCAGGTGTTTTCCCCGCCCTCGCCCTCCGCCGCCCGCAGAGACCTGGGCGCCGCCGCGGCCGTGGCCGCAATGCGCGAAGGGTTCGCGAGGGCGCTTGTACCGTACTACCCAGTGGCCGGACGGGTCGCCCCAAGCGGCCTCGCGGTGGATTGCACCGGCGAGGGCATCTGGTTCGTGGAGGCCGCCGCGAGCTGCGCGCTCGCCGACGTGGACGGCCTCGAGTGCTGCCCGCTTCCCATCCCACAGAAGCTCCTCCTCCCGCGCCCTCCCCCCGGCGAGAAGCTCGACGGCCTCATCTTCATGGTCCAGGCGACGAGGTTCACCTGCGGTGGCTTCGCCGTCGGGATCATCTTCAGGCACGCGGTGTTCGACGGGCAGGGGGCGGCGCAGTTTCTCACGGCGGCAGGGGAGCTGTCGCGGGGGCTCAAGGCGCCGTCGGTGGCTCCGGTGTGGGACCGCGACGCGATCCCAGACCCTCCAGGCCCGCTGCCGGGGCAGGTCACGGAGTTCAGGCTCGTGACCCAGGTGGCCGACATCTCGGCGGAGAGCATCGCGCGCGTCAAGGACGAGTTCAAGCAAGCTTCCGCGGCATCGGCGGGGGAGGTCTGCTCCACCTTCGACGCAGTGACGGCCATCGTGTTCAAGTGCCGCACGCTGGCGCTGGCGTCGGCGCTCCCAGACGACGACGCCGAGGTCCGGGTGGCCTTCGCCGTCAGCACCCGTCGCCTTCTCCGCGGCGTGCTGCCGATACCGACGGTGGAGGGATACTACGGCAACTGCGTATTCCTGGCGTGCGTCGCGAGGACAGGCAAGGCCGTCCGGGAGGCGGCGCTGGCGGAGGTGGTCGGCGCAGTACGGGAGGCCAAGGAGGCGGTCCCCGCTCGGTTCGCGGGCTGGATGCGCGGCGCCGAGCAGTACGACGTGCCGCCGCTGGACTACAGCACGGTGACGTTGTCGGACTGGACTCGTCTCGGCTTGGACGAGGTGGACTACGGCTTCGGCGCGCCCGGGTACGTGTCCCCGCTCAACGACCACAACAACTTCATCGTGCAGCTCCACTACGTCAGGCCGCCAGCGCCCAGGCGTGGAGGCGTCCGGGTGGTGCTCCGCTGCGTCGAGGAGCCTCATGCCGCCGCTTTCGCCGTCGAGCTCGCCAAGTTCGCCTAGATGATCATATGCTTCCCGTTTCTTGTACATGTCCGTCCATTAATATGGCACTGCGCAGTTGCATTCACGGTGTTTTCATAAAATGTAAAAATAAAGGAATTTAAACATGGGCCATTGAACGCTTTTTTAGGGCAAATTACGCAAATTCTGGCATGTTTAGGTTTTTACCAGGATTTGCCGCTACTCGTAAATCGTAATTTGCCATCTGAAAATGTTCGGTTTGCTATCCTTAAAAAATCTGACGTCAGATTTTGAGCATTGAGTACATATCTAGTGGAAACCATACATTCATTCAGTGAAAACATGAAAACTTCATCTTGATCCGTTGGATAGAGAATGTGGGTTGGCTGATGAAAAGCTGTACAATTTGCAAATAGAACCCCACAACCATCCTGTACTTCCGTACACAATAATGCCGATGGAGGCTGAGGAGCTGAGCCATCCCGTTCAGCTAACGTGCCTACATATTTGGACGCACACAAGATTTTGTCTTTTGATGATCCATTTTGCTGCCTCTGAACTCGAACATGGCTACATATTTGGACGCCCAAGATTTTAATAGAATTGCAACTGTTCTGTTTGGAGTATCCTGTATCTATTCCTGTGCATACTTCTCTTTTTTGGGCAGAGTACTGTTGGACAGGCTTCTCATTCTGCTAGCATTGAGGGGCTATGTGCAAAATATAAATGCTGCCAGCGGGCGTTTTTAATGCAAATAGCACGTAGCAGTTCTGTACGGATCTAGTCCATACATATATGATCCAACGGCCTGCACTTAGGTTTCCAAGCTTCAGTGAAGATGTGATTTTCACTTAGTATTGTCTCTTTGGCGTTTTCGATAATAAATTAGAAACAGATGCGCGTGGATGAGACACGTGACCACATTCAATGTCGATGTGCTCTGGCTCAATTTCTACGAGAAGCAATTGGGGTATCATAGAAACCAACCGGCTTTGTGGATTTTCATTCTCTCTCTTTTTTTGGCGTGGTAAAACGAGTCTCATTTATATCATAAAAATTAAAGTATAAGTCAGGTAAAGACTGACCTGACAAAATTGAAAAGATAGCAGCTGAGCTTGACACCAACGTTCGTCACCTGCCTCCAACACCATCATAGCAGCCACCAAAGAAAAAATAACGAATCACCTCCTTACCCGACCTTGACGCGACTGCATCGTTGATATGCAGCTTTATGGGCCTCCAAGACGGTGAGAGTACTATGCGCAGTGCACGCCTGCAATTCAGGCATGCGCGTCCTCGGAGCCAGTGGAGCGGCCACTAAAACCCATCGATGCCTTGCCAGAGCAGCGGCCGGAGGGGGGAAGGTCGACGGACGGGCGGCGCGGAGTGAGCTGCCCGCGGGGCAGGAAGGTCCTGCGCGGGCGCCAGCGCTGCGGCAGCGAGCGACAGGCGACGCAACATATCCGGAACTGCCACCCTTGTCCACCTGCATTTGGAACTGCTACCCTTGTCTCCAATATGTTCCATAAGAGATTCAGTTGGCAGACTTCATCATGCCTCAAACTAGAGAACAATGTCGTTTCATGTTCTAAAACTCAATTTTTTAGATCTTCTTGAGTTTGTGGGAGTTTTTTTTTTGAGTAAGTTTGAGGGAGTATTAGGAGTGTTACTCTTGTGTATCATGTAGGAATATATGTTAGTTTAGACCCATACTCTTGTATATCTCACCGCAAATAGAGAAAATTGATTTGCCTATTTCTCATTTTATCTAACAATATGTTTCTACCAGAAATAAATTTAACAATATGTATCAAGTAACTGATCTATCTTGATCGATCCCCTGAACCGAGTTCCTAGTTGTCAGACATCCTGCAAGGAATTCATCAAGACAACAAACATTATTCTATCACCATATCACGGATGAAGATCAATTGAATCCGGCCAATTCACCATTCACCCATAGTCGAGTCGCAAACTCTAATTTAGCACGCCAAAATTATTCGTGATAGATTTGATGGTCATAGTGAAAGCAGCATTCTTAATTTTGATCTAACTTAGTATCTGAAGTTCTGAAACGGCTTAGTATCTGAAACTCTAATTCACCATTCACCCATAGGGAAAGCAGCGTTCTTATTTTTTGTTTTTTAAATCCATGAACTTTTTTCCAAATCCTCAATTTTTTTGTCAAAATCCGCAAACTTTTTTCAAATCCGTGAATTGTTTTCAAAATCCTTGAACTTTTTCAAATTCATGAATTTTTATTTTGCAAATTATTTTTTAAACCTATGAACTTTTTTGAATTCACAAACTTTATTTCAAATCTTTGCGATTTTTTTTGGATTTTTTTTGCAAAAGTCAACGGTTGACCAGTCAACCAGGTGCAACCTGGGCGAGCGATTGCACGCGCGCCTTATGGGCCGGCACATATTTGCTTGCGAGTGGGCGTGAGACCGACGCATAAGGCGCCGATTATGTGGTGTCCATACACGCTAGCTAGGGTTTCTCGTGCCGCCGTGGTCGCCGCCATTTGAGAAATTTTCCTCCCCTTGCCTTCAGCTGCCATCTTGGCGCTGAGAGGTGGGGGGACCATGGATCTTCAAGACCTTTATGTTCTTTGTCAACACCTAGTGTTCTTTCATAGTTTTGTGAGAATAAACTTCCTCTCATTCTTTTGGTAGTGCCATGAGGTTAGGGAGTATTTTGTTCGTGCAGATTCGATTATTCGGATCTGATGAGTTTATGTTGTTGCGTCAAGCTTTTTTTCTTGGTTTGATTCTTCGCGGAAGTGAAATTTTTCATCGACATCATGGTGAAGATATAGTGATTCGAGGGCCTGAACTTCTAGGGGATCATCTCTGGCCCAATTATGTTCATCGACCAAGGCTTCCAATCTGTTTAGATGGGCAACTCAAGGCGCTTTCAAAAATCACTATTGGTATTGTTTATGCGGATGAAAGAGTGACAACATCGTTGTACATCCTCCAAGGAATTAATCTAGACAACAAACATTATTCCATCATCATATCAGGTCAATTCACCATTCACATCAGGAACAACTAGAGAGGAATACTCAACATTATCTATGATAGATTTGATAGTCATACGGAAAGCATCATTCTTAATTTTGGTCTAACTTAGTAGTATCTGAAACTCTGAATCGGCTTCATCTCCTATCTCTGCTATCGATCGGTGTCGACGACGAGAATTCATCCACTCGAGACGTCAGAGCCTCTCGGCGATCCTGGCGGCGGCGTCGGCGAGCTTGTTGACGGCGGCGAGGAGCGCCCTCCGGTGCTCCCTGTCCGCCTCCCAGTTCGCCCTCTGCGCCTCCAGCTGCTCCGCCAGCAAACGGTTGCCCCTCTCCAGCGCCTCCGACATCTGCCTCCCCATGCTCGTCGTCCCCGCCCCTGCCGTTGGCGTCGCCGTCGCCGTGTCCGTGTCCTCCGCCCCGACTCCGGCGCCGAACGTCGCCTCGCTGTCCTGCTGCGACGTCGAGTTCTTGTCCGACGCCGGCTTCTTGGCGCTCTCCGTCGCCGGATCGGAGCACTCGCGCTGGGACTGGGAGGAGGCCGGCGGCACGTACATTCTCGCTGCGCAGCGGCAAAAAAACGTGCGACACATATGAGTACGTGGCAAGTGGCAAGTAAGTTTGCGTTCGAATGTAGTGGCGGCGCTTACCTTGGATGGGCATGACCATCATCGGCGACGGCGGGTGCTCGTCGGCGTCGTCGGCGAGCTCCATCTCCTCGGCGGAGTCCGGCTTCAGCTGGTTGGCGGCGCCGCCGGCGCCGACGATGGCGTCGTAGACCTCCCGGTCGAACGACGACGGCAGCTGCCTGGCGCGCCGCTCCTCCCCGCGCATGTCCCAGAACGACTCGCGCTCCGGCGCCGTCGAGTCCGCGTCGCCCGCGACGGCGGCGGCGGCGGCGGCGTGCTTCTTCTCCCAGGCGACGATCTTCTTGAGGTCCCAGGAGAGGTTGCCCCAGCGCTTGCGGCACTGCATGGGCCCGCGCTCCACGCCGTGCCGCCGGCAGTAGGCCGACACCACCGCCCACTTGAGCCGCACCGGCTGCGCCGCCCGCTGCTCCGTCACGCGCTTCGCCTGGATCAGCACCAAAGTCTCGTGCCGCGTCCACCGCGGCAGCCGCGACCTCGGCGTCGTCACGGCGGCGCCGGCCGGAGAGTCGCCGTTGGCAGACATCATTTCTTACTTAGGCTGGAATCAGGAGAGGATGGGCACGCGTCGAGATCGAGAGGCCTCACCGGGCTGAGATTTATGCACTGCTGTTTCCCTGGCCATTAAAATCGGCAGGGCAGAAATTGGCAAGAACTTAACCCTGCACAGCTAGTGCCATCTATATCTCATTGCACTTATCCAAAAAAGTTAATAGATTTACTGCCATACCACTGCTGGCACCACAGCCCAAAATCAGCAGGAAATTAAACTTGTAAAGCAACAAATACGCCACCCCAAACATTACCTGTACCCAAGAGGAGATACAAATCAATGCTGATATATGAATTTGGCGAGGACTAATTTGTTCGACAGCAGTATGGCAGCACTATCAATTCGCATCCACAGCCACACAGAGAGCATAGGCTGGCATTTCTCGAGCAATGAGACAGACAGAAGTAGAAATTACTCCCTCCGTTCGTAAATAATAAGTCCTTTTAGACATTGCAATATGGAATACATACGGAGCAAAATGAGTGAATCTACATTCTAAACTACGTCTATATACATTTGTATGTACTCCCTCCGTTTCTTTTTAGTCTGCATATAAGGTTTGGTCAAAGTCAAGTTTTGTAAAGTTTGACTAACTTTATATTAAAAAATATAAACATTGACAATATGAAATCAATATTATCAGATGCACCACAAAATGTATTTTCATACTCCCTCCGGTCTTTTTTAGTTCGCATATAAGATTTGACTGAAGTCAAGCCTCGTAAAGTTTGACCAACTTTATAGAAAAAAGTATCAATATTCACAATCTGAAATCAATATCAATAGATGTGTCATGACTTAAAGTTTCATATTGTATAACTTTAGCATGACAGATGTTGATATTTTTTCATATAAATACGGTCAAACTTTGTAAAGTTTGACTTTAGAGAATTCTAATATGCAAAGTAAAAAGGACCGGATGGAGTACTATATAGTTTTAATATTGTAGATGTTCATATTTTTTTATATAAATTTGGTTAAACTTTGTGTAGTTTGACTTGGACCAAATCTTATATGCGGAGTAAAAAGAAACGAAGGGAGTAGTCCATAGTGAAATATCTAGAAAGACTTATATTTAGGAACGGAAGGAGTATATGGCAATAAATTATATCTCATCTTCTGTCATAATTTTGACAGCAGAACACAGCACTCACACTGAATTATGTGTAATATGCTGAAATATGAAGAGGGATTTAAGAAGCATGACGCAAGGAACGCATAAAAATGTCAAAAGATCGGTTAATCCTTCCATCGCTTATATGGATCAGTTGTTCACAAAATATCATGGCATCATGACCAGCATGTCACCACCTAGACAAACTTTGTTTGCTAAATATAATTAGCATGTCCAGCATGTCATCTATCCTACACAAAATGAGAACGCGCTTCTTTCGCTAATAATCATAGGATGTCCTGCTTGTCATATACACAGCAGGCATGGCCACGTTCATGCTCCCAATACTACTACATATACTTCTGCTTTCTCCAAAATCCAGAGCAGAAGAGCCCCCCTAGTAGAGTCGCTTGCGGCAGTCTGGGGCACCACAGCAGCATGGCAGCTTGACAATTTCGCCATCCGCAGAAACGACGCTGTTCAGGACATAGCCATAGTCGTAGCAGAGCTCCTACAAAGCACATACCAGTTATTAGAACTTGAGAGAAGTTATAGGGCTGTAACTCGAAAAATTACAGAGACGCAACAGAAATGAACTCACCTGAAGTGGAAGTATCGTGTCAGCAGCAAAAAGCATCACCTTGGCTAGCTTGACGTCATGGTGATTGGTTAGGACACACTGGACGAAGAGGTTAGGGTTACAGCTGTGGTTTATGAACCTCGCGAAACTTCCAATGGAGCCAGCATCTATGCAGTACTCCGGTGCCGGTGGTGCCTCTGAATCATTCTCAGCGTGAAGTGATGGCATATTCATATCAGACCCTGCCCTTTTCTGTGCAAGAGCAGAAACAAACAATTTAAAACCCTCCATTTTTCAGAAACAAGCTACGAAACCGAGCAATGAGACAAATGATGTAATGTAAGCAAAATGAAAGCTTTAAGTGAAGCAATTAGTACCTCCCGTCCATCTAAACCCTTCATAGTTTGAAGACAATCAATGTCAAATATGTAGTTGTTATGTAGCAAACCATCCACTTCCTCAGTCCTCTTCAACACCCCAACGTACTCACAGATTGGAGCCCCCGGGAGGATTGTGTCCCAGGTCCTAACGCCCCATCCTTTGGAAGCCGTCTTGAACACCTACATTGGGGTTCAGTTTGTTGAGCAACTGCAGCATATAAAAGATAGGAAACGTAACAAGAGACAGGACAGCAGTTAAATTAACAGATATGGTTGCTTCCAGGCATTGGGCATGCTATATCAAACTTCGGAATCACTAAAATGTGTAGTGTCTTCCTTGAATGAAAATAGCAAACGTAACAAGATATAGGACAGCAGTTAAATTAACAGATACGGTTGCTTCCAGGCATTGGGCATGCTAATATCAAACTTTGGAATCACTAAAATGTGTAGTGTCTTCCTTGAATGAAAATAGCAAACGTAACAACATATAGGACAGCAGTTAAATTAACAGATACGGTTGCTTCCAGGCATCGGGCATGCTAATATCAAACTTTGGAATCACTAAAATGTGTAGTGTCTTTCTTGAATGAAAATAGCAAACATAACAAGATATAAGACAGCAGTTAAATTAACAGATACGGTTGCTTCCAGGCATTGGGCATGGTAATATCAAACTTTGGAATCACTAAAATTTGTAGTGTCTTCCTTGAATGAAAATAGCAAACGTAACAAGATATAGGACAGCAGTTAAATTAACAGATACGGTTGCTTCCAGGCATTGTGCATGCTATATCAAACTTCGGAATCACTAAAATGTGTAGTGTCTTCCTTGAATGAAAAATAGCAAACGTAACAAGATATAGGACAGCAGTTAAATTAACAGATACGGTTGCTTCCAGGCATTGGGCATGCTAATATCAAACTTTGGAATCACTAAAATGTGTAGTGTCTTCCTTGAATGAAAATAACAAACGTAACAAGATATAGGACAACAGTTAAATTAACAGATACGGTTGCTTCCAGGCATTGGGCATGCTAATATCAAACTTTGGAATCACTAAAATGTGTAGTGCCTTCCTTGAATGAAAATAGCAAACGTAACAAGATATAGGACAGCAATTAAATTAACAGATACGGTTGCTTCCAGGCATTGGGCAGGCTAATATCAAAATTTGGAATCACTAAAATGTGTAGTGTCTTCCTTGAATGAAAATAGGGAATACGCGGGATAAACGATGGCAGTGGCGCGCGGGATAAACGATGGCAGTGGCGTACATAAACCTAGAGGGACGAAAACTGAAGAATGGATAGAGAATGAGTGATGTTTGGTTAAAACACACTATTTAAGTTGAGCCGCAGTGGCGCGCGGGATAAACGATGGCAGTGGCGTACATAAACCTAGAGGGACGAAAACTGAAGAATGGATAGAGAATGAGTGATGTTTGGTTAAAACACACTATTTAAGTTGAGCCCGCATATATAACATGTGATTTATCTATGGAATTTTACTACCACAAATACAAATACAAAAAATATACCAAAGCCATCATTATCAACTACACTTACATCTATATAATATTGCACAATTATCAGATTAGCACATGTGAAAGTTCCTGGCAAGGTAGAAAAGTGGAAACTGGAAACATTAAAAGATTAGAGGAAGAGCAAAATACAAACCTCTAGGCGATGTTGCAGCCCTTGTTGAGATGTTCTATTGACACAGTTTCGATTGCAGCTGCAGTTAGCACCACACTCGAATACGACTGCTTTGGGCTCCACCAACCTAAAGAAAAACCATTAGCTCACAAAGCAAGAGATGGTCTTGCTTAACTAAGGAATTTGGACCGTTACACTTTACCTGCCAATGTTCTTAAATGATACATAAGGCAAATCCGAGCCGTTAAGTTGAGCACATGAACAATTTTTGTTATTAGCACAGTCTCCTTCACAGTCACAGCCAGCACAATCAGATGGAATCTTTATGCCTTTTGAGATTTTTAGTGATTTGGAGTACACAAAACCTACAGAATTGCCAAAGGTAAGGGATCCAAAAGCAGACAACAACTTAGCCACTAAAGAGTACTGCATATTTTGAAGACAAAAAGAGGACATGGAGACAAACAAAATAGAAAGAACATGGTAGTTAAGCTGATAGAAGAACACTTTAAAGAAATGTAATCTGTATATGATAAAAACTGATGACTATTAATTACAGCGGTTGATGAATCCTGCAATCCGGCCCATGGGCTTGGCCGCCCATGGCCACCCGACCTGATTGGGTAGGGTATGGGTCGCCATCTTCACCCATGGGTCTTGCCTAGGGTATGGGCGCAAGTTTGTGCCCATGGGTCACCCGATTCATATTAATAATCATATTTATTTGTTTTACTTGCCAATTGCTATTTGAAAAGGTCACTTTATATAGACATTTTTCTCTAAAATAGCATCCAGTAGACTGCGCTATGCAGTTCAGAACTAGCTGCCAGCTTTCCCAGCAAAATAGAGCAATCATTGGTCAGCCCACAACATGCAGCCTAAGTGCTTAACCATACTAAAGTTAGTACTAAGCATGAGACACTTATTTTGGGACGGAGGGAGTACTATATTATTACTATCGACTGGTACACAGGCCACAGTGCACATGCAGTAAAGAAGGAGTCCAAGACGAACTCAGACCAAAATTCGTCATTCAACCAACAATCTGACACATGAGAAGGCTTTGCTCCTTTTATCATTCACACAGGTCTGAAGCATTACGGGTCCAAAATTCGTTTTGAGATCGGCCCATGCAGATACCAGCCACACGAAACTAGTACCTAAAAATTGCAGGTAGTTTAGTACCACCTCGACCAGCCAGGAAGAATGAAAGCATATCACTATAAAGCTAGCAGGAGGCTGACTACCTAGTTACTGGTTGTGGCATATGGCATATAAAAGCTTTGTTATAAAAAATTGGGTTGAAAAGACCCCACCTTCCTTGAAATTTTAGGCAAGCAAAATTGATAAACACAAAAAAATATTTAAATGGCCTGTGCTGCCATACCCGATGGGTGCCCGACTGGGTCAGGTTACCCGGTGGGTTCGGGAATGGGTATCTTTCCAGACCCATGGGTAGGGTCGTGGGTTGATGATTGACCCGATAGTGTAGTTGTGCATGGGTCTGGTAGAGGTCAACCCGACCAAACCCGACCCGATTGCCAGGTTGAGTTGTTGCTGAGAGATATACTAGAACATGCATGGAGAAATATCTGGTCTTGAATTTAAATAAATCTTAACCTGAGAGTGCTGCGTCAACAAACGTTTTGTTGATGTTGATGCTGCAAAAAGATGGTGATATCAATGAAGATGTGAGTCGTCGAATCAAAGTTGGGTGGATGAAGTGGCACAAAGCTTCTGGTATACTAGAGATGCACATGCTAAGGTGGATAGGTGGCCGAACAACAAAGGATCGGGTCCGGAATTTTTATATATGTGATAGAGTTGGGGTAACTAGTTCCAGGGAAGCTGCTTCAATGGAAGCTGGATTGCCCAGTTGCTTTTGAGTTCGATTTGGACTAGTTTCCAATTGAAGAGAAGCATGTCCAACATCATCTGAGATGGTTTGGGCATATACAATGTAGGCCTACAGAAGCACAAATGCATAGCAGAAGGATAAAGCATGATGATAATGAGAGGTCAAGGTAGACCAAACGACAAACGTGACATGGGAGGAGTCTGTAAAGAGAAACCTGACGGACTGGTATCACCAACGAACTAGCCATGGGCAAAGGTGCGTGGAAGTTAGCCATCCATGTGCCAGAACCATGACTAGGTTTTGAGATCTTATGGATTTCAACTCTAGCCTACCCCAACTAGTTTGGGACTAAGAGTCTTTGTATGTTTATTTTTGTTTTTACTTGAAGGTATATGCTGTCTGCTGAAACTTAAGCACACAAAAAACGTAAATCATGAATTAGTAATACCAGATGGAGGAACAGGTGGGTCGTCAACCACATTAGTAGCAGGAATTGGGATGTTCTCCTGTCCTCCAGAGATGTCATCACAAACCAACCTATCAAATAAAAGGCAGCACACGATTCCTATTAGGATAAGTAGCAGGGTGAGGAACAAACATTAATAGTTTAGCAGTTTGAGATTCCTTGATTGAAAAATCAAAACTCCATCATAAACATATTAAATCACGAAAGGTAAAACAGGAAAGCTATCATGTACCCAGGTAATTCAGAAATCTTTCTGGGAGCTTCCGCACGAGTGAATCGCACCTGCAGAAATAAACATTTTATGTGGAAAAAGTAAGGCAAAGAACAAAATGCAGATAAATGTGTGTTAAGGTGTTAAATATATCCAGCATCAAGATATAAAAAACAGAGACCAATCATATTTAGATTACTTCAACCTGCAGTGAGCATACTGGAGATAAATCTGCCTTGTGACAGATTTTTTTTTCTAGTCAGACCCATCTATAGCGCCAAAACAAGCATCGATTGCGCATTCTTACACCAGCATCAGTCATGTAGCTTACTGTAGGCTAAACTTGAGCAAATTTTATGCCCTCAAATCATAATGTAAGAAGAAATTCTGTAGCACCACCACAACGTACAGTGGGAATTAAGTTCGGGTTTCACGCATATATACCTCAGTGGTTGTCAACGACGGCTGACCCTCAAGCCTCTTCAATTTATACTTGTATACCACATGTCCTTGTACTCCCTTCTGCACCCAGTCATCTACAACCTACAGATTGAAAACAGAGGGGAATAATATTAGCCAAAGGAAGATAACAGAAGTACAGAACTAGCAGATGCTAAGAACCATATCTTGTTGTTTCATGAACAACTATATTTCCGGGTAAGGATTTGGCTATTTCGTATCCTGCTTGTGGTTGAGTGCCAAAGGGCAGAGAGAGTTACCCAGCATTCATCAATAACAAGTAACAACTAGTGTGGTAAAGGAAGTAATCAAACAAAATTAATTCATTTCAATGAAACTACCTCCGTTCATAAATACAAGAGTTTCTAGAAAGCACGCAGTCAACTTTTATAATTTAATTTTAATATACAAAAATGGTCATATTGATAAAGGCCAAAACTAGTATCAATGAAACAATTCATAATTTTCTACTAACATATACATACAAAAGTAACAGTCGAGGATACATATTGTTGACGTGACATTGTCTAAATGTGACCGATGTGGGATAAGTGAAGGATAAGACCTTGTACAAGCCATCATATGTGTAGATTTTGCCGGTGTAGCTATTCTTGGCCACATGACCTCTAATAACTCGTATCAGATTGCCATTATCCTTGCTATTCTGCGACATGACAAGAAATGAACATACAATATATCAAAAAATTGCTATTGGTATTGATGCGTGAAAAAATCAGCAAATTGCAAATTGCTAGGCATGATTCCAGTGAAATAAAGATAAACAGCTTCCAAGATTGTATGGCAACCAAAACTCTAACATATAAGAAGATTCAAGTTAGAAGATGGACTAAGTTATCACTGACAAACAAGTTGAGAAACTATTACAAACAACATTAGATTTACTATAATGAGATTTACTTTAATGACATGTAACTGATAAGAACCATTAAAACTAACCTTCAATGCCAAATTTCCGCGGTTCAGTTGTTGAGAACCAATTTGGCGATGGTTGCCAAGTAAATCATTTCCTCCCTGACCAGTATAAATAATTTCATCAGCCTTGTCCAGATCATCTTCATATATCCCTGACATGACGATGCAAGTTGCCATGGGGAAAGTGAAGTTCTCGTACTCCTTCTGCATAAATGTCAAAAGTGTTAGCTAACTAAAAATACCAACAAAACATATGAAGATGATCTGGACAAATTCTACTCTAGCATGAATCAAATTACCGTTGCTTAACAACTTGGAGATGAAATAGGAGGTAACTAGAGTAGAATTTAGGAAGGGATTACAATTGCTCCCAGCAAATCAATTCGACAATTGGGAGATCTAAAGTGGAAATGTTATATAGCTTACTGCTATACAATTTTCAAAAAATGGGAAAGCATAAGCGAAGCGGAGCACTAATCCTAAACCCTAACCCTAAAAACGCGTAAGAGCACTTAAGCATTTTCAAAATGCCAGAATTTGACTGTTTTTAAATAATATGCACAGGAAAATAGGAAACATAGCACACAAGTAACTGAAATAGCATCTAAAATTCAGTTCACACCATAGCAAATACACATGAGGTTCACACAGCAAGCAAATTACCAATTAAAATGCAGTTCAGTTCAAATAGACCCTGATATTAAGATAAATAGCAAATTGTCATTATTGCGCAAGCAGCCAAGCAAAAGTTGTCTAAAAACAACCAAATTCTGCTCAATTTAAAAAAAAACGCTCAATCTACCACTTAGGGCCAAAGCAAAACGTTTTGCCATCGCTCAGCGCTTAAGTGTCGCTTAAAAACACTTTCATGAACAGTGCTGCTATGAGTGGGTCACAACCTGCAGTCACACAATGGCACGTGAAAAGTAGTCGGCTGATGACTGTTATACTCTCTAGATCATGTAGAGTCAACACTAAACACAACTTGTACAGCGGCTTCTCACTTAAGTTTTTGCCTACACGAAGAGTCAATACAAGGAGACAGCAGCGCACAAAGGCACTAAGCTTTGAATTTGCAGTTTCAACATTTAACTAATACAAGAGTCAGACTCCAAATCAAGAGAGAGCTATTTTCTCTCTGATCCTTTTCACTCCTCCACATTGGCAATAATCATATGTGGTAGGACAGAAAAACTATTGGGACTAACCAAGTTGTCGTCAACCATTAAAGGGATAAAAAAGGAAAAGATGATGAGTATGACAGTTGCTATGGAAATGTTTATTGATGTTACCTTTTCTTGGTATTTCATACCCATATAGTCAATACCATTCAGCCAATGGCTGTGAATGCCCAAGACAACCATCTCCGCACGAGAATAAAACTGATCCCCGACGTCGATCCCTGAGAAGGAGGATATCAGGGCATCATACATCCAGAGGGTGATAACGTAATATCAAATATGGTGGATACTAAAAACTGAAATCATGTTCACAATAACTCAAATTACAAATTTTCTTCCTGGTATATAGAACTAGAAGGACAGACTGACCTGGTATTGGCCCTAACACCTTCTCCGTATAAAGAAAAGAGTTGTTCTCTTGCATCTAAGATTTCAACAATTATGGCAAGTTCAGCCTAAATAAAGAAGTCAAGTAGGTTTGCACCAATGAAAATAAAAGCAGAGAACAGAACACCTTTGTAATTGCTTTCAAATCAGGCCGCTTTGATGGGCGCTTTTCTTTGGCCTCACCTTCGCCGCCTTTCTTGCCATCCTACATTTACAAGGACAACAGAAGAACTTACAAATCTGACCATTCACCACAATGAACAGGAGTTACAGCACTAAGAGACAGGCGGCATGACACATGTAGAAACATAATTTGAACTGCACGAGAATCCACACCTTATTTTTGGCAGCTCCTTTGGCTGCAATCTCCTGTATGACAGCCTGTGCTCTTTTCTGCTCTTCCTGCACCCATATAAGCAGAGAGTCAGAGTCAGACAAAGCATACAGTAAACTGAAAAGAACCTGAACATTCAGAGTTCATACAGACGAGGCTACCTGGACAAGGTGGAGGTAGTGGCTGTTGAAGGCACGCAAGGTTTCCTTGACCCGCAGCTTGGCACTCTTCCCGGTGCCCAGGGCGTCGTCCTCCGCGGCAGCTCCGGTGCAATCAGCAGGAACCGGCTCCGGCCCAACCACCGGCATCGGCTTCCTCTCCTTTGGCTCGACCTTGGCGGTCTTCCGGGGCACCTTGGCCGCGACCTGCGGAGCCGGGTCCTGGTTCTCCTCGTCCCTCTTCTTCTTAGGGCGGCCCCGGCGGCCGGTGGACTGCTTGGGCTCCGCCGGCTCCGCGTAGACTGGGACGCGTGGCTTGCCGAGGCAGCGGGCGCTGCGGCGCAGCACGAGCTCCGACTCCGGTGGCGCCGGGATCAGGGGGGTGGCGCCGACGAAGAGCGGGTCCGGCACCGGCGCCACCTCCATCACGGCGACCGAATCCATCCCCTCCATCAGCGGGAGCTCCACAAACTCTGCAGCGAAAAAACAGAGCATAGTCAGATACTCTGCTCTCGTCTCCCTTCCTTCCTGAATTCCTTCCACATGACACTGCTGACCAAAAATAGAAGATACAGGCATACAGCGCAATCTGCAGCAATGGGGGGCAGAAAATCGCACCCAGAAAACCCCGCCAAAACCCTCGCCCTGTTGACCGGAAGCACCAGATTGCAAATTCCCACCCTAATCACAGCCCCGGACGAAGAAACAGCGACCGGAGATGGATAATCGGCAGGAAATCGCCGGGAAAACACACACACACAAAACCCCCACAAATGGTGACCAAAAAACCCCAGAAATGAACAGCACCATCAGCTTCCAACCTACCACCCTGATAGCACCCACAGACGAAGCAAAGACGTCCGGAGACGAACAATCGGCAGGAAATCGCCCAGAAAACCACAAGCAAAAACCCCCAAAATCGACGGCAAAAAAACCCGCTCTGCATAACGAAGCGACCAAACCACGCCGACAGGCGCGGCAGCACGAGCACGAGACGGCTGAACGGAGCAGACCGAGCGGAACTCACCTCTACCGGCGCGGAGGAGCGACGCGGCGGCGGGGGAGGTGGAGAGGCGGCGGAAACGGAAGAGGGAGAGGAAGGGGAAGGCGATGGGGGAGGGGGGCAGGAAACAGGGGACACAGAGCAAGCAAAATAGCGAGGGCCAGCTGCCGCTTCGCCTTTTCCGAGGCGAGATTACGTTATTACCCCCGAAGGTACGACGAAATCACCCGCCGCTGCCACCCATCAAAGCGTGTGTGGCACGCGGGGCGTCGCACGGGCGGGGCGGATTTGAAATTCGGGCGGGCGCACCGCGGCGGGCATCGGACGGCCCGGGATTCGCCGCCCGCGCCGCGCGGCCGTCCGATGGGGGCGGGGGCAGTCGGTTTTAGTATTTTATTTCGGGAAGGCAGTCAAATCGGCGCGCGCCAGTGCGGGGAGCCCCCAACGGGCCAGTGCGAGCCCGTGAGACATTTTCTTTCCTTCTTCGTGCCTCCTGCCAGCCTCTATAGGCCCATCATAGGCCACGCTGGTTTCCATTCCCGTTTTGCCTCACCCCCCTATTGACCCCTGTAGAAAGCGCGGCTGCTTTTTGAAATTTTGAAATTTGAACGGTGCACCTCCTCTCCTCTCCATCTAGCAACTAGCATGCCCATCTCTCCTTTTTTGTAAATAAACGGGCATACATGCATGTAGTACGTTTTAACTGTCACAAGCTGACGCAAGAGCATTAACTGCAATTACGAGCCCAGTGTGCGCTACAAAACAACAATTACAACTGGTCTCGCTGGAATCTAGTCCGACAATCTGCGCGGTCAAGCAAGAGAACAAAAACCATTTTCTGGAACGATAATAGTTGCAGTATGGGCTGTTTTCTTCATTAATTTTGAGGCTGTTTGATTTGTGACTAACTTTACCAAAAATTGCCATACCTAAAATTAGGCAAAATAAATGTTGCGGGGTAAAGTTAGGCAAGTTTGATCAACTTAGGTGAGTGTTTGGTTCAAGTCACGCTTGAGCCCCACATGGCATACACATAAAAAGTGTGGCAAAATTTTCTTAGTCTTGCCAACTTATGGCTCTCATTTTGATGAACTAACCTTACACAAGTTTGATAAAAATATGTGACAAAGTATGGCATTGCTAATCCTAGAACCAAATAGCCCTTTATTTTATTCCGGAAAACAAGAGCAGTCGGAGTTTGAAAAGTTTGAACAGTGCTCTATCTCTCCATCTATGCCCATCTCTCCTTTGGGCAAGCGGCATGGTTTGAAAAGTTTTGTATGCTATTACTGGTGGTGTGGAATATATATTTAAATTTCGCACGCTTCTAGAATTTACATGCAGACGGTAGCATCGGTTATCGAGCCCAGCTAAAAAAACAATACGGACGGTTAGGCGCAGAATAGTCGATGTGTCATGGTGTGGGCATACATGTACGATTTTACTATGACAAGCTGACGCAGGAGCATGAACTACAATCACGAGACAATAGTGTGCTATAAACAAAGAATATGTATTGCGCTTGTATTTTACAGGTAATCTTGCTAAAATCTAGTCTGACAGTACAATTGTATCACGAGTTGGCGTGAAAGCATTAACTGTGAGTATGAGACATCGGTGCCCTACAAACAATGAATATGTACTATGGATGTATTATACAACTGGTCTTGCTGAACTCTTGTCTGACAATACGACTGAAGCAGTTGGTAGCACTAACTAGGATTACGAGCCAGCAGTGCATCCGTTGGAAATATGTCATAAAGGCAATAATAAAGTTGTTATTCTCATATTTCCTTATTCTTGATGAGTGTTTATTCTCCATCTTATAATTGTACTAACCAAAAACTTAAATACATGTATAGATACATAAACAAATATTATGTCCATAGTAAGCCTCTACTAGACTAGTTCGTTGATTAAAGATGGTTAAGATTTCCTAACCATGGACATGAGTTATCATTTAATAACAAGGTATATCATTAGGAGAATAGTGTGATGGACATACTCAATCATAAGCTTAGCATCTAGTCGTGTCACTAAGTTTAAATTGCTACAACTTTCTTAATGTCAAGTATTTGTTCCTTAGACTATGAGATCATGCCATTCCATAGTATCGGAAGAATGCTTTGTGGGCATCAACCGTCACTTTGTGACTGGGTGATCATAAAGATGCTCTTCATGTATCTCGGAAGGCACTAGTTAGGTTGCATGGAGAGATATCTCTGGGCCCTTTCGGTAATAAAACATCCTAAGTAGCTTGCAAGCATGTGACTAATGTGTTTGGTCATGGGGGTATTGTATTATGGAACGACTAAAGAGAACTTGCCGGTAACGAGATTTAACTAGGTGCGGTGATACTAATGATCGAATCTTAGGCTAGTAACATATTGCCAGACAAAGGGAATCGTATACGAGATTATTTGAATCCTTGACATCGTGGTTCGATCGATGAAATATCTGGGAACCATTATGGGCATTGATACGTCTCCGTCGTATCTACTTTTCCAAACAGGTTCGCCCTTATTTTGGACTCTAACTTGCATGATTTGAATGAAACTAACCCGGACCGACGCTGTTTTCAGCAGAATTACCATGGTGTTATTTATGTGCAGAAACAAACATTCTCGGAATGACCTGAGACTTCACGGAGCAACTTTTTGGAAAATATAAATAATACCTGCAAAAGATGAAGGCCGGGGGGCCCACCACCTGTCCACGAGGGTGGGGGGCGCGCCTGCCCCCCTAGGGCGTGCCCCCTACCTCGTGGGCCCCCTGGTGCCTCTCCGACTCCAACTCCATATATTGTGTTTCGGGGAGAAAAAATCAGAGAGAAGAATTCATCACGTTTTATGATACGGAGCCGCCGCCAAGCCCTAAAACCTCTCGGGAGGGCTGATCTGGAGTCCGTTCGGGGCTCCGGAGAGGGGAATCCATCGCCATCGTCATCATCAACCATCCTCCATCACCAATTTCATGATGCTCACCGCCGTGCGTGAGTAATTCCATCGTAGGCTTGCTGGACAGTGATAGGTTAGATGGGATCTACCATGTAATCGAGTTAGTTTTGTTAGGGTTTGCTCCCTAGTATCCACTATGTTCTGAGATTGATGTTGCTATGACTTTGTTATGCTTAATGCTTGTCACTAGGGCCCGAGTGCCATGATTTCAGATCTGAACCTATTATGTTTTCATCAATATATGAGAGTTCTTGATCCTATCTTGCAAATCTATAGTCACCTATTATGTGTTATGATCCGTTAACCCCGAAGTGACAATAATCGGGATGCTTATTGGTGATGATCGTAGTTTGAGGAGTTCATGTATTCACTATGTGTTAATGATTTTGTTCCGGTACTCTATTAAAAGGAGACCTTAATATCCCTTAGTTTCCGTAAGGATCTCTCTGCCACGGGAGGGTAGGACAAAAGATGTCATGCAAGTTCTTTTCCATAAGCACGTACGACTATGTTCGGAATACATGCCTACATTATATCAATGAACTGGAGCTAGTTCTGTGTCACCCTAGGTTATGACTGTTACATGATGAATCGCATCCGGCATAATTCTCTATCACCGATCCATTGCCTACGAGCTTTCCATATATTGTTCTATGCTTATTTACTTTTCCGTTGCTATTGCTATCATCACTACAAAATACCAAAAACATTACTTTTACTATTGTTACCTTTTGCTACCGTTACCATTACTATCATATTACTTTGCTACTAAATACTTTGCTACAGATACTAAGTTTCCAGGTGTGGTTGAATTGATAACTCAGCTGCTAATACTTGAGATTATTTTTTGGCTCCCCTTGTGTCGAATCAATAAATTTGGGTTGAATACTCTACCCTCGAAAACGGTTGCAATCCCCTATACTTGTGGGTGATCAAGACTATTTTCTGGCGCCGTTGCCGGGGAGCATAGCTCTATTCTTTGAGTCACTTGGGATTTATATCTGCTTATCATTACGAAGAACTTGAAAGATCCAAGAACCAAGATTTATCCCTCAACTACGAGGGGAGGTAAGGAGCTGCCGTCTAGCTCTGCACTTGATTCACCTTCTGGTTTGAGTAAGCTTGCGACACCTAAAACTGCTTCTGCTATTCGTTCTGATATGTCGCATGTTATTGATGATGCTACTTCTGCTATGCATGATACTTATGATGAAACTACTTCTATGCTTGCTACTACTGTGCCACTTGGTAAATTTCATGATGAGCAATTTGCTAGGGCTAGAGAGATTGAAAATATTGAATTTGATAATACTGATGAAAGTGATGATGAAGAATCACTTGTTATTCCTTAGGGTTATGTTTTTGATCAAGAAGCTTCTTTAGCTATTTTAGCTTGCAAAGATAGATACGAAGTTAAGAGGTTATTAGCTAAATGGAACAAGCAATCTCTAAATGCTAGAATGAAACTTGACCCTGCTTTTGCTACTTCACCTATCTGTGTTACCGATAAGGATTATGAATTCTCTGTTGATCCTGATATAATTACTTTGGTTGAATCTGATCCTTTTCATGGTTATGAATCTGAAACTGTTGTGGCACATCTTACTAAACTGAATGATATAGCCACCCTATTCACTAAAGATGAGAGAACTCGTTACTTTTACATCCTTGAAATATTTCCTTTCTCATTAAAGGGTGATGCTAAGATATGGTTTAATTCTCTTGATCCTGGTTGTGTGCGTAGTCCCCAGGATATGATTTATTACTTCTCTGCTAAATATTTCCCTGCTCACAAAAAACAAGCTGCTTTAAGGGATATATATATAATTTTGTGCAAATTAAAGAAGAGAGTCTCCCACAAGCTTGGGGGAGGCTTCTCCAATTACTTAATGCTTTGCCTGGTCATCCTCTTAAGAAAAATGAAATACTTGATATCTTTTATAATGGACTAACCGATGCCTCCAGAGATTACCTGGATAGTTGTGCTGGTTCTATTTTCAGGGAAAGAACACCGGATGAAGTTGAAATTCTATTGAATAATATGTTGAAAAATGAAAATAATTGGACACCTCCGGAGCCAATTCCTTAGCCAATTCCTAAACCAACTCCGAAGAAGAGGGGTATTCTATTTCTCAGTCCTGAAGATATGCAAGAGGCAAAGAAATCTATGAAAGAAAAAGGTATTAAAGCTGAAGATGTTAAGAATTTACCTCCTATTGAAGAAATACATGGTCTTAATTTACTGCCTGTTGAAGAAACATATGATGTTGATCCACCACCTATTGAAGAAACTCATGGTCTTGATAACCCGACAAAGGTAGTAAAGGTAAATTCTCTCTATAGATATGATAAAGCTGAAATCCCATTTACTAAGTTTGCTAGCCCATGCTTAGATGAGTTTGATAAATTTATGGCTAAGCAAGAAGACTTTAATGCTTATTTTGGTAGACAATTGAAATACAATTCAAATATGCTTGAACACTTGGGTGATTATATGGCTAATGTCAAAGGTGAACTTAAACTTATTAGTAAACATGCTTCTATGGTTACCACTCAAGTAGAATAAGTACTTAAAGCTCAAAATGATTTGCTCAATGAATTGAATAGTAAGAATAATGATAATGTTGTTAGAATTATGACTAGAGGTGGTAGAATGACTCAGGAACCTTTGTATCCTGAAGGCCATCCTAAGAGATTTGAGCAAGATTCTCAGAGAAATAATGTGGATGCACCTAGTCCTTCTAAAAGGAAGAAAAAGAAAAATGATAGGACTTTGCATACTTCTAGTGAACCTGTTATTGAACCACCTAAGAATCCAAATGATATTTCTATTTTTGATGCTGAAACTCAATCTGGTAATGAACCTGAAACTAGTGATAATGTTAATGATAATGTTCATGATGATGCTCAACCTAGTAATGATAATGATGTAGAAACTGAACCCGCTATTGATCTTGATAACCCACAATCAAAGAATCAACATTATGATAAGAAAGGCTTTGTTGCTAGGAAACATGGTAAAGAAAGAGAACCATGGGTTCAGAAACCCATGCCTTTTCCTCCCAAACCATCCAAGAAAAAGGATGATGAGGATTTTGAGCGCTTTGCTAAAATGATTAGACCTATGTTTTTGCATATGCGATTAACTGATATGCTCAAAATGAATCGTTATGCTAAGTATATGAAAGAAATTGTTACAAATAAAAGAAAGATACCGGAAGCTGAAATTTCCACCATGCTTGCTAATTATACTTTTAAGGGTGGAATGGCAAAGAAACTTGGAGATCCAGGAGTACCCACTATACCATGCTCTATTAAAAGAAACTATGTTAAAACTGCTTTATGTGATCTTGGTGCCGGTGTTAGTGTTATGCCTCTCTCTTTATATCGTAGACTTGATTTGAATAAGTTGACACCTACTGAAATATCTTTGCAAATGGCTGATAAATCAACTGCTATACCTGTCGGTATTTGTGAGGATGTGCATGTTGTAGTTGCAAACATTACTATTTTAACGGACTTTGTTATTCTTGATATTCCCGAGGACGATAGTATGTCTATTATTCTTGGAAGACCCTTTTTGAATACTACAGGGGCTGTTATTGATTGCACTAAAGGCAATGTCACTTTTCATGTTAATGGCAATGAGCATACGATACACTTTCCGAGGAAACAACCTCAAGTTCATAGTATCAACTCTATTGGAAAGATTCCATCGATTATATTTGGAGGTTTTGAATTTCCTCTTCCTACTGTCAAGAAGAAATATGATATTCTTATTACTGGGGATGTGCATATCCCCATTGAGGTAACATAGTGTTATTCAAATTTCTCCGGTTTCATGTTATTCGGAATGAGTTCATTAACAAGACCTGATCAACCTTGTTAGTGGATTCCTTTTGATGAGCATGAGATGGATGAAACTAGAAAGCACAACCTTCTGTACCCCACTTTTACTTTCTGTTATTTATATTAAATAAAAATATATTTTTCTGTCTGTTATCTGATTATCCGTGCAATATAAAAATACCCCGAAAATAGAAGTTCTCCAAATGCCCTGAAATTTAAATATGATTTTTTTCTAGAATATTTGAGAATATTTGGCACTGAGAACACAGCGGGGGGGGGGGGGGTCAACCACCTGCCCACGAGGGTGGAGGGCGCGCCCTACCCCCCTGGGCGCGCCCCTACCTTGTGGGCCCACGGTTGCCCTCCTCCACTCATCCTTCCACCCACACACTCCTTCTTCCTCCCCCAAACACGAATATCCAGCTCAAACCCGAGCCCAAGCTCATTTTGCTGCCATTTTCGATTTCCTTGCTCAAAGCACCTCTCACAAAACTGCTTGGGGAGATTGTTCCTTGGTATGTGACTCCTCCATTGGTCCAATTAGTTTTCGTTCTAGTGCTTTATTCATTGCAAATTTTTGCTGCTTAGGTGACCCTGTTCTTGAGCTTGCCTGTCAAATTTATATGGTTCCAAGTAGTTTTGATGCATGACATAGGCCCTAGACACTTGTAGGAGTAGTTGCTATCAATATTATTGAGTTTGGTTTACTTTTATTTGAAGTTACTAAAAAAATTCAGAATTTTTCAGAGGAAGAAATATGCTTAGGAAAATGTTCCAAGGTGGTTCTTCAAGGAAGCAAGGACCCAGGCTTGCAATGCGTGATGCTGATGAAGAGCCACCAAGAGATGCTCCAGTGCGTCCTTGTGAATGGCCTTCGGAAAATTTTATGGATCGAGCGGGAATTAAGGAAGAATTCAACGCATATTTGCGTAACGCTGATCTTGTGAGCTTCGAGGAAGAGAAGTGCAGCCAGTATCACAACCTCACCAGTACCTTTGTGAGGAGGCAAAAGGAAGATATACTATTACCAGAGAGGAGGCAGATGAGTACGAGAGGAGAGCGGAGGCCGCTCGTCGCCACACTGCAGCTCAGCAGGCGATAGCCGCTGCATCTCAGTACGACCCCAGCTATTATTATGGATATCCGCCAGGCCAGCCGTGGCCATAGACCAACTTAGGCCAAAAGCCTAAGCTTGGGGGAGTACGTATTTCCCACCGACATTATATTTATGTTCACACACTCATTGCTAGATGTCGGTGCTCATAATTTTTTCATCGTATCATCCATGCTAGTTTACTTTCCTTTTTATGCTTTCTTCTTGTGTGTTTAATAAACCTTAAGAAAAACCAAAAAAAATAGTTGTAGCTTTTAATTAGTTTACCTTCCATGCTTGTAGTAGTAATTAAAAAGAAAACCCAAAAATATTTCTTGTTCTTCTTTTGCATGTTGGGAGCTCTCCCGTGTAAATAGTTTTATTTCTTTTCTTTTCTTTGGGGGTCGATAGGAGAAGACCTTAATTAAATTGTTGAAGTGTCTCTTGTATGCATAATTGTTGATCTGACAAAATAGCCCATATTGCCTTGTCTTCTCCTGTTTATTGAATGCTTGCTGATTCCAGCTTAGTCCAATGCACGTGCACTATTATTATTATTCACATCGTTCAGTCATGCAAGTGAAAGGCAATTATGATGATATATGATGGACTGACTGAGATGAGAAAAGCTGGTATGAACTCGACCTCTTTTGTTTTTGTAAATATGATTAGTTCATCGTTCCTTATTCAGCCTATTATGAATAAACATGTTTGCAATGACAACTAGAGATCATAGTTCCTTGTGTCATGCTTGATTAGCTATGAGTCATAATGGTTTAGGTGCCAACATGCTATTAAAATGGTTGTGATGTGGTATGATAGGGTGGTATCCTCCTCTGAATGATTTAAGTGACTTGACTTGGCGCATGTTCATGCATGTAGTTGAAACAAAATCAACATAGCCGTCACGATATTTATGTTCATGGTGGATTATATCCTACTCATGCTTGCACTCGGTGTTGATTAATTTTAATGCATGTTCATGACTGTTGTCGCTCTCTAGTTGGTCGCTTCCCAGTCTTTTGCTAGCCTTCACATGTACTAAGCGGGAATACTGCTTGTGCATCCAATCCCTTAAACCCCAAAGTTATTCCATATGAGTCCACTATACCTACCTATATACGGTATCTACCTACCGTTCCAAGTAAATTTGTATGTGCCAAACTCTAAACCTTCAAATAAATATCCTGTTTTGTATGCTCGAATAGCTCATGTATCAACTAGGGATGTTTGTATCTTCCATGTTAGGCGGGTTATTCTCAAGAGGAGTGGACTCCGCTCCTCACTCACGAGATAAATGGCTGGTCACCGGGATGCCCAGTCCCATGCTTTATGCAAAGTAAATCAAAATAATTGCAAACAAAACTCCCCCTGGGACTCTTGTTAGTTGGAGGCACTCGTTGTTTCGAGCAAGCCATGGATTGATGCTTGTTGGTGGAAGGGGGTGTAGCAACCCGACCCAAAATGGATCGAAGTCTTTGTGCTTAAGTGTCATCCCTGGATCGGTATGCTGACACACACAGTACTCGAGGAATTATAACAGAGTTCAATCACACTTTATTACATCAAGGTTCTGAAAAGAGTATTTATTACAATAATATGGCCAAAGGCCATCTAAATAAAAATAACTGCGGAAGCTTCAAAGGTAAATGAGTCCATCCAACTCCACGGCAAACTGAGTGCAGAATAACGACCTATCGCACCTTTAATCTTCGTCGGAAAAGTCTGCAACATGAGACGTTGCAGCCGTGTAGGTCAGCACATGGAATATGCTGGCAATTTCACACCATAGAATAATAATAAATGAAAAGATTATCTCTATATGCAAATTTAGCTGGTGGAGGCTCTAAGTTTAATTTTTGCATAAAGCCAATTTTACCCTACAACAAAGGAATATTTTTTTATTACTATTAAGTTAAAATGCCATTACTGAGAAGGTTCCTCCAACTCAATCCCAAAAATTCCCAAGTTATTAGTAACCCAATAATTTCATTAAAAAGAGTGATGAGATCAACCTATAGTTCACTTCTAGATACTCAAGATGTCCGTAACCGGGGACACGACTAATCATGATTAGTTTGTACACTCTGCAGAGGTTTGCGCACTTTTCCCCACAAGACTCGACCACCTCCATGATCGGAAGATCGAGACATAGCCTTTCAGAAGCGTTTCCCCTTAACCCTGGGTAGACCGGTACACCTACTTTCCCCTACATCAGCTAGTCTACCACGGAAAGAGGTCACACAACTTACTCAACTATGCCAGAGCCCATAATGGCTTGTGGCTGCACACGGAAGTTTCTAGGCATGAAATATCTTATGATCCCTTTGAGCCTGGGTGGCGGACCTAGGGTAATCACACGGGTACTCCGGGATTCCCCTTGGGCAAGCACTGGTTTCTCCAGGTGCCCCAAACAATCCACCCAAATGTGTATTAAAGTTGCCACCTTAGGTTATCCCAAAATTATTATCTCTCGCAACTTGCATGAATCACACATACCAATCCCTGTCTACGAGCAGGGCTAAGCAATATATGATATAACGAATATTCCCGCGGTGATCAAAAGGTCATAGGTTCCTACCACATGAACTACATAGCATAACCACATGTTCCCAATCCTACTCATGCAATCTTTGAGGGTTAAACTAATGCATAGTAAAAACTGGGTATTAAAAATTATGATCAAGGTGTGAACTTGCCTTGCTGACGTTCGTTGAACTGTAAAGATTCGTGATAGCAATCTTCACACTCCGGATGATCTAGCGTAAGTAAGCAATAACATACATAAGCATACAAGCAAATATCCAAAAAGTAAAGAAATGAAAGACTTCGAAAAACTCCAACACAACTAAATAAAGTTTCTGTATAGAACGTAATTTTTATAGTAGCAAAAATATGTGTGTTTGGGTTCAACAGAAAGTACACGTTACGAGCTTCGATTTGCAAAAAGAATCACCTCAAACGGAGTTATGAAACTCGAGATACGACCTAACAAAGTTTGAATTCAGATCTGTTTGAATTCAAAAATTTAAAATTTTCAAAAATATTTTTCGTTTGGTTCTCTGGATAGAGGGGATTTTTATGAAACCGTAGGAAAAAGAATCAACTAATTCGGATCTATAGACTAAAAGATATACAAGAAACAAGAATTGGTATAGAATCTGAGATTGAAAAAAAATACTGGAAAAAGAGAAAAAATTGGCCTGGGTGTTCACTGGACTTGTCGCCGGAGACGAGGAAGAAGGCGGCTCTGGTGTGCTTCGGCGAAGGATGCGTGCAGGACGATGTAGAGGACGATGAGGTGAACCACTTGAACAACTTGTGGTTGTAGAATGCTTCCTGTACACGCGGTGAGAGGTCGCCGGAATACACGAACTCCGGCGAGCAATTGGAGAGGTTAGAGAGAGGGAAAAACTCCAGAAGGAGAGGGCTTCGGACGAGGGGTGAGAGGGTCTGCCAGGGGTGCTTTATATAGGGCTTGGGGAGGTCTGAATTCAAGCAGACAATGGAGTATAATGGTGGCTGTTTCTCTGCCTCGTAATGGCCATTACAGGCGACTCCAAGGCGCACTGAGGAGGGCAAAGGGTCGAGGGAGGCGAGGGGATTCCGTTCAGAGCGGTTTTGGAGCGAGAGAGAGGAGGGGAGGGGGTGGGGCGTTGGGTGGGAGTGCTGCGTATGTGCTCTCTGCCATGAACGAACGCTCAAGGAAGAAGATGCAGCTGAATGGGTCGTGGGAAGGCTGGGCCTGCTGGGCTGCATTTTGTTAAACGTTTTTTTCTTTACAGAAGCAGAGAAACACCAAAAAAACAAATAAATATAAGTCTATAAATGCCATAAAAATTCACATAATTATATGGTCTTATATATGACCTAGTGAACTTTTATCTGGCCTAAAATGCAAGTTAAAAAAAACAAATTGCTATGCTAATAAAATAAATTGCAAATAAAACTCAACAAATAAATTTTGGTTCCAAATTCAATTTCCAATATTTTCTTTTCCGATTTTGAAGAAGTCATTTTATCTTCTCTCTTTATTTTATTTTTGATATAATGGAAATGAATTTTTTTGTGAAACCAAATTTGATTCAAACTCACAACTTTGAAAAAAAATCGAAATTGGTTTTTAGGGAAACTTCCAACTCTCTCTTTTGGTCCTTGAGTTGCTCAAAGTTCCTTGGATCAAAAATCAAATAAAACAAATGGAGGAAAAAAATGCATAAATCAAGGATGCATATGAATGATCTATTTATAAACATCCAAATTGAAAATTGGGATGTTACAAACCTACCCCCCTTAAGATGAATCTCGCCCTCGAGATTCGGGTTGGCTAGTAAAAAGGTGTGGGTGGTCCTGTCGGAGATCTTCTTCTCGTTCCCAGGTGGCTTCTTCTTCGGTATGATGACTCCATTGAACCTTGCAGAACTTGATGACTTTGCTGCGGGTAACCCTGCTTGCAGTTTCGAGAATCTTGACGGGCTTCTCCTCATAGGTCAGATCATTATCCAACTGTATGGCCTCTAGTGGCACTGTATCTCTCAAAGGAATATCGGCCATCTCCGCATGGCACTTCTTCAACTGGGAAACGTGAAACACATCATGAACTCCTGACAAGGCTTCTGGTAATTCCAACTTGTAGGCAACTTCACCCATGCGTTCTAAAACTCTGTACGGCCCCACAAATCGTGGTGCTAACTTTCCTTTGACTCCAAATCGTTTTACTCCTCGAATTGGCGACACACGCAGATATGTTCTATCTCCGACTTCATAGGTTACCTCCTTGCGTTTAGTATCGGCATAACTCTTCTGTCTGGATTGGGCTACCTTGAGTCTGTCGCGGATCAGCTTGACTTTCTCCTCTGAATCTCTAATTAAATCTGGTCCGAATAATTTACGGTCTCCAACTTCATCCCACATCAATGGTGTTCTACACCTCCTTCCGTACAAAGCTTCGAAAGGGGCCATTTTTAAACTAGCTTGATAGCTGTTGTTATATGAGAACTCTGCGTAAGGCAAATTATCATCCCAACTAGATCCATAATCTAGCGCACAAGCTCTCAACATGTCCTCTAGAATCTGATTGACTCTCTCGGTCTGCCCATCCGTCTGTGGATGAAAAGCTGTACTGAACTCCAGCCTGGTACCCAAAGTTTCATGTAACTGATGCCAAAACTTTGAGGTAAACTGTGTTCCTCTATCTGATACAATGGTCCTCGGAACTCCATGCAGACATACGATCCTGGTCATGTATATCTTGGCTAACTTAGCACTTGTATATGTGGTTTTCACGGGGATGAAGTGAGCTACCTTAGTCAAGCGATCAACCACTACCCAAATAGAATCATAGCCTGATCGGGTCCTGGGTAATCCTGTAATGAAGTCCATGCCAAGCTTGTCCCACTTCCAATCTGGTATCGGCAAAGGCTGAAGTAATCCTGCTGGTTTCTGGTGCTCTACCTTAACCCTCTGACATACGTCACATACTGCGACATACACGGCAATATCCTTTTTCATACCTGTCCACCAGAAACTTTCCTTCAAGTCCAAATACATCTTGGTGTTGCCCGGGTGTATTGAATAAGGCGAATCATGAGCCTCCTGAAGAATCAATTTCCTGATCTCTGGGTCATTTGGCACGTAAATGCGCTGTTCAAACCATAAGGTTCCATGTTCATCCTCACGAAATCCTTCTGCCTTTCCTTGGTTCATCCTTCCCTTTATCTCCGCAATACCTTTGTCTAACTTCTGGGCTTTTCGGATCTTTTCCAACAAAGTGGATTGAATATCCATTGCGGCAACAAAACCT
The DNA here is from genome assembly GCA_034509565.1 of Triticum monococcum. Taxonomy (NCBI): domain Eukaryota; kingdom Viridiplantae; phylum Streptophyta; class Magnoliopsida; order Poales; family Poaceae; genus Triticum; species Triticum monococcum. The sequence goes on along the minus strand of CM067843.1, from coordinate 741,191,006 downwards.
CGTGGTACTATCTCCAATCGAAGATCTCTGAGATCTTCAATTAACTCCTGAGGTAATCCTCCTGCTATGAGGGTATTAACATAGCTCTTGCGGCTCAATGCATCTGCCACAACATTGGCCTTTCCTGGGTGATAGTGCAATTTCATGTCATAATCCTTTATGAGCTCCAACCATCTTCTTTGCCTGAGGTTCAACTCCTTCTGCGTGAAGATGTATTTCAAACTCTTATGATCCGTGTAAACATCACAACGATTTCCGATAAGAAAATGTCTCCAGGTCTTGAGTGCGTGCACTACGGCTGCTAACTCCAAATCATGTGTGGCATAATTCCGCTCATGAGGTCGAAGCTGACGTGAGGCATATGGAACAACTCTTCCTTCTTGCATAAGAACACCTCCAAGTCCCTGACGGGAAGCGTCACAATATACTTGGAAATCCTTGCATATATTCGGAAGGATTAGCACTGGGGCTGTGACCAAACGTGTCTTCAGCTCCTGGAAACTAGCCTCACATTCCTCGGTCCAATTAAACTTGGTATCTTTCTTCAATAACTCTGTCATGGGCTTCGCGATCTTGGAGAAATTCTCAATAAATCTCCGGTAATATCCTACGAGTCCAAGAAAACTGCGAATCTCTCCGACTGAGGTGGGTGCCTTCCATTCGGTGACGGCTTCAACCTTTGAGGGGTCTACTGTTATCCCTTCTCCTGATATAACATGTCCGAGAAATCCAACTTCCTTCAACCAGAATTCGCACTTGCTGAACTTTGCGTATAACTGATGTTCCCTGAGCTTCTCAAGAACCAAGCGCAAATGTTCCTTGTGTTCTTCTTCATTCTTCGAGTAAATCAATTTGTCATCAATGAATACCACAACAAACTTATCCAAGAACTCCATGAATACCTTATTCATCATGCTCATGAAATAGGCAGGGGCATTAGTCAAACCAAAAGACATGACCGTATACTCATAAAGCCCATATCTCGTGGTAAAGGCTGTCTTGGGTATATCCTGTTCTCGAATCTTCAGCTGGTGATATCCTAATCGAAGATCGATCTTGGAGAAAACTTTTGCTCCTTGTAGCTGGTCAAACAAATCATTGATCATTGGTAGAGGGTACTTGTTCTTGATCGTCACTTCGTTTAGTGCACGATAATCTACAACCATTCTCAAGGTTCCATCCTTCTTTTCAACTAGAAGCACTGGGGCTCCCCAAGGTGATGAACTCGGTCGAATATAACCTTTCTCCAATAATTCCTTAATCTGCTTCTTAATTTCCTCCAGATCATTTGCGGGCATCCGGTACGGTCTCTTGGATATTGGTCCGGTGCCTGGTAACAATTCAATCAAAAACTCTATGTCCCGATCCGGTGGCATGCCGGGCAATTCCTCAGGGAATACATCGGGATAATCCTTCACAACCGGTACTTCCTCCTGAACAACTCCCGAAAGAGAATTCACTTGAGTCCTCCTTGGCGTATGCCTCGACACATACTTGATTCGTTTCCCCTCTGGGGTGGTGAGAAGAATCGACTTACGGGCACAATCAATATTCCCTTCATACTTGGATAGCCAGTCCATACCTAGAATTACGTCCAATCCTTGTGATTCTAGGATGATGAGGTCTGTAGGGAAAACGTGTCTCCCTATGGTCAATGGCAACTGAAAACATCCCCGACTAGCCATATGCTCTACTCCTGGGGAACTCACTAACATTGGTGTTTTAAGGGCTATGGTTGGCAACTTAAACTTATCCATAAACCCCCTTGATATGAATGAATGTGATGCACCAGTGTCAAAAAGAATAAGGGCTGTAAATGAATTAATCAAGAACTTACCAACAACGGCGTCAGGCTGGTCATAAACTTCCTCCAAATTGACATGGTTCACCTGACCTTTGGTGAAAGGATTGGGCTTCTTTCTAGAGCTTCCATTTCCATTCCCGTTCTTCGCCTAGGGACACTCGGTGGCATAGTGTCCGGTCTTCCCGCACTTGAAGCAGGTAATGTGGCTCAGATCCTTCTTTGCTGGTGTAGCGGGGTTGGACTGATGCTGATTGTTGTTTCCTCCATTCCCATTGCCATTCCTATGGCCATTATGGTGGTGTCCATTCCCTCCATGATGTGAATGTCCTCCATGGTTATGGTGAGTGTGTCCATTATACTTGCCAGATCCTGGTCCATTATTTCCCGAGTATGGGGTATAGCGGGGCTTCTGCTGAACTCCAGAGTTGTACTTTCCCTGTCCATACTTCCTCTTGCGATTCTCCACCTGCTGCTGCTTGCCTTCCAGAATGAGAGCCTTGTCAACCAACTCTTGATAATTGTTAAAGGTAGCCACGGTCAACTGAAGTCCCAAATCATCGTTTAGTCCCTCCAGAAATTTCTCCTGCTTAGCGGCATCATCAGCCACGTCTCCGGGAGCATACCTGGATAACTTGCTGAATTCCTCCACATAATCACCAATAGAACGATTTCCTTGGCGTAAGTTGCGGAACTCATGCTTCTTCAGACTCATAGCTCGGGCTGAAACATGTGCGGTACGGAACGCCTGCTGGAACTGATCCCAAGTCACATTGGCTATGGGGAATGTGGTGGTGTAATTCTCCCACCACGAGGCTGCTGGTCCATCCAGTTGATGTGCGGCAAAGCGCACCTTCTCAGCGTCAGTGCATCCTGCAGTGCTCAGCTCTCTTCCAATCTTCCGAAGCCAGTCATCTGCAACGATCGGCTCCGTGCTGCTAGAGAACACTGGTGGGTTCAACCTCAGGAAACGGGTAAGGTTGTCGACCGGGGGTGGTGGCGGTGGGTTGTTGTTGTTCTGGTTCTGATTCTGGATGAGTAGCTGCATGAGGGCATTCTGGTTCTGGATCAACTAGGTAAGTTCCGGTGGGAATTCCGGGTCACGTCTTGGAGGCATCTATTAGGTTTAGAGTGGATGAGAAATTAGAATAGAATAAGGGCCTAATGAGAGAAATCACTACCCATATTCTTATGATAGCAAGAAAACTTCAAATCAAGCAATTCACACATATCACACCACACAAGCAAAACCTACAGGTAAGGTCATATCCACAAGAGATATGATCTCTTCATACTACTGCGATCATTCGTTGGACTCAACTTGGTAGTGGTGTCTGAACTAAATCTTCTCAAATCGAAGTGAACTCTAGCTTCTTCTTCTTCGTCAATGATGTCTTCATAGCTCATGGTCTCATCGGGCGGAGCAACTTGGTGATGGGGTTCAACAACTATTTTATTGAAGTAGAGAAGAGATAGAAATGAATAGAGAAGAGTATAGACCAACGGATATTTAAGGAAGTCATAAAATAGAGTTTTCCTCCTATGGCTTTCCATTTCCTAGTGGTCGCGTCCTACAGTCAGCGTGTGCTATGATACCATCTTGTAGCGACCCGACCCAAAATGGATCGAAGTCTCTGTGCTTAAGTGTCATCCCTGGATCGGTATGCTGACACACATAGTACTCGAGGAATTATAACAGAGTTCAATCACACTTTATTACATCAAGGTTCTGAAAAGAGTATTTATTACAATAATATGGCCAAAGGCCATCTAAATAAAAATAACTGCGGAAGCTTCAAAGGTAAATGAGTCCATCCAACTCCACGGCAAACTGAGTGCAGAACAACGACCTATCGCACCTTTAATCTTCGTCGGAAAAGTCTGCAACATGAGACGTTGCAGCCGTGTAGGTCAGCATGGAATATGCTGGCAATTTCACACCATAGAATAATAATAAATGAAAAGATTATCTCTATATGCAAATTTAGCTGGTGGAGGCTCTAAGTTTAATTTTTGCATAAAGCCAATTTTACCCTACAACAAAGGAATATTTTTTTATTACTATTAAGTTAAAATGCCATTACTGAGAAGGTTCCTCCAACTCAATCCCAAAAATTCCCAAGTTATTAGTAACCCAATAATTTCATTAAAAAGAGTGATGAGATCAACCAATAGTTCACTTCTAGATACTCAAGATGTCCGTAACCGGGGACACGGCTAATCATGATTAGTTTGTACACTCTGCAGAGGTTTGTGCACTTTTCCCCACAAGACTCGACCACCTCCATGATCGGAAGATCGAGACATAGCCTTTCAGAAGCGTTTCCCCTTAACCCTGGGTAGACCGGTACACCTACTTTCCCCTACATCAGCTAGTCTACCACGGAAAGAGGTCACACAACTTACTCAACTATGCCAGAGCCCATAATGGCTTGTGGCTGCACACGGAAGTTTCTAGGCATGAAATATCTTATGATCCCTTTGAGCCTGGGTGGCGGACCTAGGGTAATCACACGGGTACTCCGGGATTCTCCTTGGGCAAGCACTGGTTTCTCCAGGTGCCCCAAACAATCCACCCAGATGTGTATTAAAGTTACCACCTCAGGTTATCCCAAAATTATTATCTCTCGCAACTTGCATGAATCACACATACCAATCCCCGTGTACGAGCAGGGCTAAGCAATATATGATATAACGAATATTCCCGCGGTGATCAAAAGGTCATAGGTTCCTACCACATGAACTACATAGCATAACCACATGTTCCCAATCCTACTCATGCAATCTTTGAGGGTTAAACTAATGCATAGTAAAAACTGGGTATTAAAAATTATGATCAAGGTGTGAACTTGCCTTGCTGACGTTCGTTGAACTATAAAGATTCGTAATAGCAATCTTCGCACTCCGGATGATCTAGCGTAAGTAAGCAATAACATACATAAGCATACAAGCAAATATCCAAAAAGTAAACAAATGAAAGACTTCGAAAAACTCCAAAACAACTAAATAAAGTTTCTGTACAGAACGAAATTTTTATAGTAGCAAAAATATGTGTGTTTGGGTTTAACAGAAAGTACACGTTACGAGCTTCGATTTGCAAAAAGAATCACCTCAAACGGAGTTACGAAACTCGAGATACGGCCTAACAAAGTTTGAATTCAGATCTGTTTGAATTCAAAAATTTAAAATTTTCAAAAATATTTTTCGTTTGGTTCTCTGGATAGAGGGGATTTTTATGAAACCGTAAGGAAAAAGAATCAACTCATTCGGATCTATAGACTAAAAGATATACAAGAAACAAGAATTGGTATAGAATCTGAGATTGAAAAAAAATACTGGAAAAAGAGAAAAAATTGGCCTGGGTGTTCACCGGACTTGTCGCCGGAGACGAGGAAGAAGGCGGCTCTGGTGTGCTTCGGCGAAGGATGCGTGCGGGACGATGTAGAGGACGATGAGGTGAACCACTTGAACAACTTGTGGTTGTAGAATGCTTCCTGTACACGCGGTGAGAGGTCGCCGGAATACACGAACTCCGGCGAGCAATTGGAGAGGTTAGATAGAGGGAAAAACTCCAGAAGGAGAGGGCTTCGTACGAGGGGTGAGAGGGGCTGCCAGGGGTGCTTTATATAGGGCTTGGGGAGGTCTGAATTCAAGCAGACAATGGAGTATAATGGTGGCTGTTTCTCTGCCTCGTAATGGCCATTACAGGCGACTCCAAGGCGCACTGAGGAGGGCAAAGGGTCGAGGGAGGCGAGGGGATTCCGTTCAGAGCGTTTTTGGAGCGAGGGAGAGGAGGGGAGGGGGTGGGGCGTTGGGTGGGAGTGCTGCGTATGTGCTCTCTGCCATGAACGAACGCTCAAGGAAGAAGATGCAGCTGAATGGGTCGTGGGAAGGCTGGGCCTGCTGGGCTGCATTTTGTTAAACGTTTTTTTCTTTACAGAAGCAGAGAAACACCAAAAAAACAAATAAATATAAGTCTATAAATGCCATAAAAATTCACATAATTATATGGTCTTATATATGACCTAGTGAACTTTTATCTGGCCTAAAATGCAAGTTAAAAAAAACAAATTGCTATGCTAATAAAATAAATTGCAAATAAAACTCAACAAATAAATTTTGGTTCCAAATTCAATTTCCAATATTTTCTTTTCCGATTTTGAAGAAGTCATTTTATCTTCTCTCTTTATTTTATTTTTGATATAATGGAAATGAATTTTTTTGTGAAACCAAATTTGATTCAAACTCACAACTTTGAAAAAAAATCGAAATTGGTTTTTAGGGAAATTTCCAACTCTCTCTTTTGGTCCTTGAGTTGCTCAAAGTTCCTTGGATCAAAAATCAAATAAAACAAATGGAGGAAAAAAATGCATAAATCAAGGATGCATATGAATGATCTATTTATAAACATCCAAATTGAAAATTGGGATGTTACAGGGGGAGTATAAACTTTACCATTCTGTTTGGGAACCGCCTATAATGTGTGTAGCATGGAAGATATCACCATCTCTTGGTTGTTATGTTGACAATGAAAGTATACCGCTCAAAATATTATTCACCTCTGTTTCAAAACCGAGCTCTAGCACCTCTACAAATCCCCGCTTCCCTCTGCGAAGGGCATATCTATTTACTTTTATGCTGAGTCATCACCCTCTTATTAAAAAGCACCAGTTGGAGAGCACCACTGTCATTTGCATTCATTACTGTTAGTTTACATTGAGTATGACTTGACTGGATCTCTTTTACCATAAATTATAATGTCTAGTCAGTCCTTGGTCTTTAAAGGTGCTCTGCATTTATGTTTTGCGGTCTCAGAAAGGGCTAGCGAGATACCACCTTGTTATATCATATTATGATTGTTTTGAGAAAGTGTTGTCATCCGAGATTTATTATTATTACTCGCTAGTTGATTATGCTATTGATATAAGTAAACTTGAGACCTAAGCATTATTGCGAGTGTGGTTAGTTATAATCTTTGCTGAAAACTTGAATGCTGGCTTTACATATTTATAACAACAAGAGCAAATAGAGTTTGTAAAAGTTTTTCTTTATCACTTTCAGTTTGTCAACTGAATTGCTTGAGGACAAGCAAAGGTTTAAGCTTGGGGGAGTTGATACGTCTCCGTCATATCTACTTTTCCAAACACTTTTGCCCTTGTTTTGGACTCTAACTTGCATGATTTGAATGAAACTAACCCGGACTGACATTGTTTTCAGCAGAATTACCATGGTGTTATTTATGTGCAGAAACGAACGTTCTCGGAATGACCTGAAACTTCACGAAGCAACTTTTTGGAAAATATAGAAAAATACATACAAAAGATGAAGGCCAGGGGGCCCACCACCTGTGCACGAGGGTGGGGGCGCCCCCTACCTCGTGGGCCCCTGGTGCCTCTCCGACTCCAACTCCAACTCCATATATTGTGTTTCGGGGAGAAAAAATCAGAGAGAAGAATTCATCATGTTTTACGATATGGAGCCGCTGCCAAGCCCTAAAACCTCTCGGGAGGGCTGATTGATACGTCTCCAACATATCTATAATTTTTGATTGCTCCATGCTATGTTATCTACTGTTTTGGGCAATATTGGGCTTTATTATCCGCTTTTATATTATTTTTGGGACTAACCTATTAACCGGAGGCCCAACCCAGAATTGCTGTTTTTTGCCTATTTCAGTGTTTCGAAGAAAAGGAATATCAAACGGAGTCGAAATGGAACGAAATCAACTGGAGAAGGTATTTTTGGAAGGAAAGCTACCGGATGAACTTGGACCCCACGTCAGGAGCCAATGGAGGTGCTCACGAGGGTGGGGGCGCCCCCTACCTCGTGGGGCTCCCGAAGCTCCACCGACGTACTTCCAGCACCCATATATACTCAAGTACCCTAAAACTTCCAGAAGAGAGAATAGATCGGGAGTTCCGCCGCCAGAAGCCTTCGTAGCCACCAAAAACCAATCTAGACCCGTTCCGGAACCCTGCTGGAGGGGGGAATCCCTCTCCGATGGCCATCTTCATCATCCCGGTGCTCTCCATGACGAGGAGGGAGTAGTTCTCCCTCGGGGCTGAGGGTATGTACCAGTAGCTATGTGTTTGATCTCTCTATCTCTCTCTCTCTCTCTCTCTCTCGTGTTCTTGAGGTGATACGATCTTGATGTATCGCGAGCTTTGCTATTATATTTGGATCCTATGATGTTTTCTCCCCCCTCTACTCTCTTGTAATGGATTGAGTTTCCCCTTTGAAGTTATCTTATCAGATTGAGTCTTTAAAGATTTGAGAACACTTGATGTATGTCTTGCCGTGCGTATCTGTGGTGACAATGAGATACCACGTGATTCACTTGATGTTGTTTTGGTGATCAACTTGCGGGTTCCGCCCATGAACCTATGCATAGGGGTTGGCACATGTTTTCGTCGTGATTCTCTGGTAGAAACTTTGGGGCACTCTTTAAGGTTCTATGTGTTGGTTGAATAGATGAATATGAGATTGTGTGATGCATATCGTATAATCATACCCACGGATACTTGAGGTGACATTGGAGTATCTAGGTGACATTAGGGTTTTGGTTGATTAGTGTCTTAGGGTGTTATTCTAGTACGAACTCTAGGGCTGTTTGTGACACCTATAGGAATAGCCCAACGGATTGATTGGAAAGAATAACTTTGAGGTGGTTTCGTACCCTACCATAATCTCTTCGTTCGTTCTCCGCTATTAGTGACTTTGGAGTGACTCTTTGTTGCATGTTGAGGAATAGTTATGTGATCCAATTATGTTAGTATTGTTGAGGGAACTTGCACTAGCGAAAGTATGGACCCTAGGCCTTGTTTCAACACATTGCGATACGTTTACGCTCACTTTTATCATTAGTTACCTTGCTGTTTTTATAATTTCACATTACAAATACCTTTATCTACTATCCATATTGCACTTGTATCACCATCTCTTCGCCGAACTAGTGCACCTATACAATTTACCGTTGTATTGGATGTGTTGGGGACACAAGAGACTCTTTGTTATTTGGTTGCAAGGTTGCTTGAGAGAGACCATCTTCATCCTACGCCTCCTACGGATTGATAAACCTTAGGTCATCCACTTGAGGGAAATTTGCTACTGTCCTACAAACCTCTGCACTTGGAGGCCCAACAACGTCTCGAAGAAGAAGGTTGTGTAGTAGACATCAAGCTCTTTTCTGGCGCCGTTGCCGGGGAGGTTAGTGCTTGAAGGTATATCTTTAGATCTTGCAATAGAGTCTTTTAATTTCTTGTTTTATCACTAGTTTAGTCTATAAAAGAAAACTACAAAAAAATGGAATTGAGTTTGTCTCATATGCTTCATCTTTTTAATATCTTTCGTGAGTATGATGGAAAGGAAAATTGTGCCAAATTGTTAGAAGAAGAATGCATTAAAAATTTTGGCACTAAATATTTGAATGATGAGCATGATTGCAATGTTGTTAGTATGAATTCCTTGAATATCTATGATGCTAATGATATGCAAAGCCACAATCTTGGGGAAGCTGTGTTTGTTGAATATGATATTTTTTATCCCCCAAGTTTTGATGAGCAAATTTATTATGATGAAAGCATGCCTCCTATCTATGATGATTATTGTGATGACTTGTATGCCATAAAGAATAATGATATCCATGAAACTTGTCATCATGATTTTAGTTTTCAATTGGATAATGCCTCACATGATAGTTATTTTGTTGAGTCTGCTCCCACTATTATTCATGAGAAGAATTTTGCTTATGTGGAGAGTAGTAAATTTTCTATGCTTGTAGATCATGAAAAGAATGCTTTAGGTGCTGCTTATATTGTTGAATTCATTCATGATGCTACTGAAAATTATTATGAGGGAGGAATATATCCTTGTAGGAATTGCGATAATATCAAGTTTCCTCTCTATGTGCTTAAAGTTTTGAAGTTATGCTTGTTTACCTTCCTATGCTAGTTGATTATTGTTCCCATAAGTTGTTTGATCACAAAATACCTATGCATAGGAAGTATGTTAGACTCAAATGTGCTACTCATATTCTTCATGATGCTCTCTTTATGTTATAATTCTTATCTTTTATGTGAGCATCGTTGAAATCATCATGCCTAGCTAGGGGCGTTAAACGATAGCGCTTGTTGGGAGGCAACCCAATTTTATTTTTGTTCCTTGCTTTTTTTCCTGTTTAGTAATAAATAATTCATCTAGCCTCTGTTTAGATGTGGTTTTATGCTTTTAATTAGTGTTTGTGCCAAGTAGGACCGTTGGGAAGACTTGGGGGAAGTCTTTGTGATCATGCTGTAAAAAACAGAAACTTTAGCGCTCACGAGAATTGCTACCATTTTTATTTGGAGAGTGATATTTAGTTAATTATTTTTTCAGATGATTAATAGACAAATTCCTCAGGTCCAGCAATTTATTTTAGAATTTTTGGGGTTCCATAAGTTTGCGTTTGATCCATATTACTACAGACTGTTCTGTTTTTGACAGATTCTGTTTTTCATGTGTTGTTTACTTATTTTGATGAATCTATGGCTAGTAAAAGAGTTTATAAACCATAGAGAAGTTGGAATATAGTAGGTTTAACACCAATATAAATAAAGAATGAGTTCATTACATTACCTTGAAAGGGTGATTTATTTTCTTATACTAACGGAGCTTACGAGTTTTCTGTTAAGTTTTGTGTTGTGAAGTTTTCAAGTTTTGGGTAAGGATTCGATGGACTATGGAATAAGGAGTGGCAAGAGCCTAAGCTTGGGGATGCCCAAGGCACCCCAAGGTAATATTCAAGTATGACCAAGAGCCTAAGCTTGGGGATGCCCCGGAAGGCATCCCCTCTTTCGTCTTCGTTCATCGGTAACTTTACTTGGAGCTATATTTTTATTCACCACATGATATGTGTTTTGCTTGGAGAGTCAATTTATTTTGTTAGGATTTGCTTTCTGTTATTTAGAACAATGTTTTGCATCTTTTATTTCAATAAAAGTGGCATTGATAGCCTTTACTATGCCTATTTTAGAAGTCCACATGTTGCTGTTTGAAAACAGAAAGTTTACCGCTGTTGTAATAATTCCCTAGAAAATTCAGAAAGTGATAAAATGTTGAAACCTTTTGAATATCAAGCTCTGATAAATTTACTACAGTGGGAATTTTCTTTCATAATTTTTGGATCTAGGGAAGTACGGATGTTGCTGCATTCTTTATAGACTGTCCTGTTTAGGCAGATTGCTGTTATGTTTGCGTTGTTTGCATATGTTTGCTTCTTTAATGACTCTATTTGAGGATAGGACTATTAAATATGCAGAGGCATTTAGTATGAAATGTTGAATAATAATTTTAGTAATTTGCTATAGTAGAGTATGATAAGGTTTTTGCAATGGTTTATACTAATTTATCTCACGAGTCCTTGTTGAGTTTTGTGTGGATGAAGCTTTTGAGATTTAGGGAGACCGTGATATGAGAGGAATTAAGGAGACACAAAAGCTCAAGCTTGGGGATTCCCAAGGCATCCCAAGATAATATTTCAAGAAGTCTCAAGCGTCTAAGCTTGGGGATGCCCCGGTTGGCATCCCACCTTTCTTCTTCAACAACTATTGGTTAGTTTCGGTTGATCCTAAGTTTTTGCTTCTTCACATGATGTTTGCCATTCTTGGAGTGTCATTTTATTTTGCTTTGCTTGCTGTTTGAATAAAATACCAAGATCTGAAATTCTTAAATGTTAGAGAGTCTTCATATAGTTGCATAATTATTCAACTACTCATTGATCTTCACTTATATCTTTCGGAGTAGTTTTTCATTTGCTCTAGTGCTTCACCTATATATTTTAGAGCATGGTGGTAGTTTTATTTTGAAGAAATAGATGAACTCTCATGCTTCACTTATATTATTTTGAGAGTATTAAATAGCATGGTAATTTTCTTAAAATCCTAATATGCTAGGTATACAAGATTAGTAAAAAAAATCTTATGAGTGTGTTGAAAACTAAGAGAAGTTTGATGCTTGATGATTGTTTTGAGATATGGAGGTAATAATATCAAAGTCATGCTAGTTGAGTAGTTGTGAATTTGAGGAATACTTGTGTTGAAGTTTGCAAGTCCCGTATCATGCACGTATGGTAAACGTTATGTAACAAATTTGAAACATGAGGTGTTATTTGATTGTCTTCCTTATGAGTGGCGGTCGGGGACGAGCGATGGTCTTTTCCTACCAATCTATCCCCCTAGGAGCATGCGCGTAGTGCCGAGGTTTTTGATGACTTGTAGATTTTTGCAATAAGTATGTGAGTTCTTTATGACTAATGTTGAGTCCATGGATTACACGCACTCTCACCCTTCCATCATTGCTAGCCTCTTCGGTACTGTGCATTGCCCTTTCTCACATTGAGAGTTGGTTTAAACTTCGCCGGTGCATCCAAACCCCGTGATACGATACGCTCCGTCACACATAAACCTCCTTATATCTTCCTCAAAACAGCCACCATACCTACCTATTATGGCATTTCCATAGCCATTCCGAGATATATTGCCATGCAACTTTCCATCATTCTATTCATCATGACACATTCATCATTGTCATATTGCTTAGCATGATCATGTGGTTGACATAGTATTTGTGGCAAAGCCACCATTCATAATTCTTTCATACATGTCACTCTTGGTTCATTGCATATCCCGGTACACCGCCGGAGGCACTCATATAGAGTCATCTTTGTTATAGTATCGAGTTGTAATCATTGAGTTGTAAATAAATAGAAGTGTGATGATCATCATTTTCTAGAGCATTGTCCCAAGTGAGGAATATATAAAAAAGAGAGGAAAGGCCATAAAAAAAGAGAAGGCCCAAAAAAATAGAAAGGCCATAAAAAAGAGAAAAGGCCCAAAAAAATGTGAGAAAAAGAGAGAAGGGACAATGTTACTATCCTTTTACCACACTTGTGCTTCAAAGTAGCACCATGATCTTCATAGTCGAGAGTCTCTCATGTATCACTTTCATATACTAGTGGGAATTTTTCATTATAGAACTTGGCTTGTATATTCCAACAATGGGCCTCCTCAAGCGCCCTAGGTCTTCTTGAGCAAGCAAGTTGGATGCACACCCACTAGTTTCTTTTGTTGAGCTTTCATACATTTATAACTCTAGTGCATCCGTTGCATGGCAATCCCTACTCCTTGCATTAACATCAATCGATGGGCATCTCCATAGCCCATGATTAGCCTCGTTGATGTGAGACTTTCTCCTTTTTGTCTTCTCCACATAACCCCCTCATTATTCTATTCCACCCATAGTGTTATGTCCATGGCTCGCGCTCATATATTGCGTGAAAGTTTATAGGTTTGAGATTACTGAAGTATGAAACAATTGCTTGGCTTGTCATCGGGGTTGTGCATGATGAGAGCATTCTTGTGTGACGAAAATGGAGCAATACTGAACTGTATGATTTTGTAGGGATGAACTTTCTTTGGCCATTTTATTTTGAGAAGACATAATTGCTTAGTTAGTATGCTTGAAGTATTATCATTTTTATGTCAATATGAACTTTTGTCTTGAATCTTTCGGATCTGAATATTCATACCACAATTAAGAAGAATTACATTGAAATTATGCCAAGTAGCACTCCGCATAAAAAAAATCTGTTTTTATCATTTACCTACTCGAGGACGAGCAGGAATTAAGCTTGGGGATGCTTGATACGTCTCTAACGTATCTATAATTTTTGATTGCTCCATGCTATGTTATCTACTATTTTGGGCAATATTGGGCTTTATATCCACTTTTATATTATTTTTGGGACTAACCTATTAACCGGAGGCCCAGCCCAGAATTGTTGTTTTTTACCCATTTCAGTGTTTCGAAGAAAAGGAATATCAAACGGAGTCGAAATGGAACGAAATCAACTGGAGAAGTTATTTTTGGAAGGAAAGCTACCGGATGGACTTGGACCCCACGCCAGGAGCCAAGGGAGGTGCTCACGAGGGTGGGGGGCGCGCCCCCTGCCTCGTGGGGCCCCCGAAGCTCCACCAACGTACTTCCTGCACCCATATATACTCACGTACCCTAAAACTTCCAGAAGAGAGAATAGATCGGGAGTTCCGCCGCCAGAAGCCTCTGTAGCCACCGAAAACCAATCTAGACACGTTCCGGGACCCTGTCGGAGGGGGGAATCCCTCTCCGGTGGCCATCTTCATCATCCCGGTGCTCTCCATGACGAGGAGGGAGTAGTTCTCCCTCGGGGCTAGGGTATGTACCAGTAGCTACGTGTTTGATCTCTCTCTCTCTCTCTCTCTCGTGTTCTTGAGGTGATACGATCTTGATGTATCGCGAGCTTTGCTATTATATTTGGATCCTATGATGTTTTATCCCCCCTCTAATCTCTTGTAATGGATTGAGTTTCCCCTTTGAAGTTATCTTATCGGATTGAGTCTTTAAAGATTTGAGAACACTTGATGTATGTCTTGCCGTGCGTATCTGTGGTGACAATGGGATACCACATGATTCACTTGATGTATGTTTTGGTGATCAACTTGTGGGTTCCGCCCATGAACCTATGCATAGGGGTTGGCACATGTTTTCGTCATGATTCTCCGGTAGAAACTTTGGGGCACTCTTTAAGGTTCTATGTGTTGGTTGAATAGATGAATATGAGATTGTGTGATGCATATCGTATAATCATACCCACGGATACTTGAGGTGACATTGGAGTATCTAGGTGACATTAGGGTTTTGGTTGATTTGTGTCTTAGGGTGTTATTCTAGTACGAACTCTAGGGCTGTTTGTGACACCTATAGGAATAGCCCAACGGATTGATTGGAAAGAATAACTTTGAGGTGGTTTCGTACCCTACCATAATCGCTTCGTTCGTTCTCCGCTACTAGTGACTTTGGAGTGACTCTTTGTTGCATGTTGAGGGATAGTTATGTGATCCAATTATGTTAGTATTGTTGAGGGAACTTGCACTAGCGAAAGTATGAACCCTAGGCCTTGTTTCAACACATTGCAATACCGTTTACGCTCACTTTTATCATTAGTTACCTTGCTATTTTTATAATTTCAGATTACAAATACCTTTATCTACTATCCATATTGCACTTGTATCACCATCTCTTCGCCGAACTAGTGCACCTATACAATTTACCGTTGTATTGGGTGTGTTGGGGACACAAGAGACTCTTTGTTATTTGGTTGCAGGGTTGCTTGAGAGAGACCATCTTCATCCTACGCCTCCTATGGATTGATAAACCTTAGGTCATCGACTTGAGGGAAATTTGCTACTGTCCTACAAACCTCTGCACTTGGAGGCCCAACAACGTCTACAAGAAGAAGGTTGTGTAGTAGACATCACTGATCTGGAGTCCGTTCGGGGCTCCGGAGAGGGGAATCCATCGCCATCGTCATCATCAACCATCCTCCATCACCAATTTCATGATGCTCACCGCTGTGCGTGAGTAATTCCATCGTAGGCTTGCTGGACGGTGATGGGTTAGATGGGATCTATCATGTAATCGAGTTAGTTTTGTTAGGGTTTGATCCCTAGTATCCACTATGTTCTGAGATTGATGTTGCTATGACTTTGCTATGCTTAATGCTTGTCACTAGGGCCCGAGTGCCATGATTTCAGATCTGAACCTATTATGTTTTCATCAATATATGAGAGTTCTTGATCCTATCTTGCAAGTCTATAGTCACCTATTATGTGTTATGACCTGTTAACCCCAAAGTGACAATAATCGGGATACTTACCGGTGATGACCGTAGTTTGAGGAGTTCATGTATTCACTATGTATTAATACTTTGTTCCGGTACTCTATTAAAAGGAGGCCTTAATATCCCTTAGTTTCTGTAAGGACCCCGCTGCCATGGGAGGGTAGGACAAAAGATGTCATGCAAGTTCTTTTCCATAAGCACGTATGACTATGTTCGGAATACATGCCTACATTATATCAATGAACTGGAGCTAGTTCTGTGTCACCCTAGGTTATGACTGTTACATGATGAACCGCATCCGGCATAATTCTCTATCACCGATCCATTGCCTACGAGCTTTCCATATATTGTTCTCCGCTTATTTACTTTTCCGTTGCTATTGCTATCATCACTACAAAATACCAAAAACATTACTTTTACTACTGTTACCATTTGCTACCGTTACCATTACTATCATATTACTTTGCTACTAAATACTTTGCTGCAGATACTAAGTTTCCAGGTGTGGTTGAATTGACAACTCAGCTGCTAATACTTAGAATATTCTTTGGCTCCCCTTGCGTCGAATCAATAAATTTGGGTTGAATACTCTACCCTCGAAAACTGTTGCGATCCCCTATACTTGTGGGTTATCAGGCATCCATGGCCCTACTATTGGTTATGGATCGGATAGTAGTCTTGATCATATCCTCATATTCATGAACCCGTAGGGTCACAGACTTAACGTTCGGTGCCGCTAGGATTTTATGAGATAATAAGATGGTGTGTATCGAATTTTGATTCAAAGTCTCAGATGGGATCCCGGGCATCACGAGGAGCTTCGGAATGGTCCAGAGACAAATAAAACATATATGGAAAGTATTTTCGGGGTTACCAGAAAAGTTTAGGATTTTCGGTATTATACCAGGTAGGTTCTAGAAGGTACTCAAGTGGGACCCACCTGGACATGAGTGGTGGGCCAAGGCACCATACCTCTGGTCCATGCACACCAAAATACCCCCCT
The DNA here is from genome assembly GCA_034509565.1 of Triticum monococcum. Taxonomy (NCBI): domain Eukaryota; kingdom Viridiplantae; phylum Streptophyta; class Magnoliopsida; order Poales; family Poaceae; genus Triticum; species Triticum monococcum. The sequence continues at coordinate 741,174,509 of CM067843.1, read as the reverse complement.
AAAAGGAATAGGATCAAATCCCGAAGGTATAAGATCAAGATCCCTAAAAAGGAGGGATCATGATTGGTGGGGAAGGAAGGAGGAGATTTCCTTCCCCCCTTTGGTGCACAGCCCCTAGAGGTTTGGCGGAGGGGCCAAGACTCCTCCCCCACGCCTATAAATAGAGGAGGGATGGGCTGGCTGCAGGACGACACACCTCGGTTGCTGGCTGCCTCCCTCTCGTTCCATACGTCACTCATTCGCGCAGTTCTTAATAAAGCTCTATCAGATTTCAACCATACTTCCTGCACCACGCCGTCGTGCTACCAGATCGATCTCATCCACGTATCCCCCTCGCTTGCCGGATCAAGAAGGAGGATACGACATCAAGCTGCACGTGTGTGCAATTCGGAGGCATCATTCGTGCGGTGCTACATCGAATTGATTCGACGAAAGTACGACTACATCGCCCACGATCTTTAGATCGTTAAAAATACATGTTCTACGAGGGTACGTATACCTTTTCCCACTCATTGCTAGCATCTAGTAGATTGGATCTTGAGTTTATTCGTTTTCTCGTAGGAAAAAATTGCTTTCCTTGCAACGAATCCCTTCAGCATCGTAGACAATGAATAGGTCTTCCAAATGTTTTTTTATAGCTAAATGTGTTGAAGCAGGGATACTATAGGTCCTTTGAATAGTGCTTCATCTCTTCACTCCATCTATGTACCTCTCCTTTTTGTGTAAAAAATAGTGTCGTCAAAGTTCTACATGTTATTATAATGGTGTTGCAAAACATATAGAAAAAATAGGTGTATGCTTCGAAACTCCGCGGGTGGGGGGTAACATAGATATTCGGGCCAACCGGTCATAGATTAACTGACATGTCATGGCATGAGAATACATGTACGACAGAATTGTCATGAGCTATTGTCAGAGCTTGGCTTAATAGGAATGATAGACTACTCATATCAACAAAGGAATTCCTTCTTTTTTGGGAGCTCATTCGCAAAGAACTCCAAAGTTATGGGTGCTTGTCTTGGAGCGATTTTAGGATGGGTGACCAACCGGGAAGTTGCTCTTGGGTGCGCACGAGTGAGGAAAAAATGTGCAGAAAAGACTAGTGTTGGTCTGTGGGTATAGTGTAGACCCCGCTAGACGTAATAGCCGGGAAATGGTGGTCGTGGCCGAGGCGTTACAATTGGTATCAGAACCGACTGTTGCGGTTACATGGGAATGCGCAGGTCAGGTGTGCGGGCATGTGGCGCATGGCGCCTGTGCCCGTTGTGGCGCACTGAAAGTGCTAGTATTGACTAGAGGGTGGGGGGTGAATAGGCGATTTTTATGGAAGTCTTCAAAACATGGAAGTTTCGAAGACAAACGATAGAAATAGACCTATTACCATGCAGCGGAAGGTAGACTACACTAGACAAGCCATAGTCAAGTGTTCAATGAAGTGAAAGCACAAAGACTAATAGCAGCTAGGCAGTATGGATCAGGATGGAAGATAGTATGAAGCCAATCAGAACAAGCAGTTACTTAGTGAACACAAAAGGATAATGCAAACAGGCAATGACTTCACAAGGACCAACTGCAAATAAGGAGATGGGAAGGATAGAACCAGTGGCTCGTTGAAGACAATGATTTGTTGGACCAGTTCCAGTTGTTGTGACAACTGTACGTTTGGTTAGGGAGGCTGAGATTCAACTCAGAAGACCGTGTCTTCACCTTATTCCCCTTGAGCTAAGGACACCCAGTCCTCGCCCAATCACTCTGGTAAGTCTTCAAGGTAGACTTCCAAACCTTCACAGACTTCGTTCACCGGCGATCCACAAATGACTCTTGGATGCTCAGAACACGATGCCTAACCGGCTAGAGGATTCATAGTCCTCAAGTGTAATAAGTCTTCAGATCACACAGACAGGAAGACTTTAGTGATGCCTAACAATCTTTGGCTCTGGGTGTTTAGGGCTTTGTCCTTGCAAAGATTTCTCTCTTAAAGGCTTCGAGGTGGGTTGCTCTCAAACGACAAAAGCCATGCACTAACTCTGAGCAACCAACCAATTTATGGTGTAAGGGGTGGACTATTTATAGCCACTAGGCAACCCGACCTGATTTGTCCGAAATGACCCTGGGTCACTAAGGAACTGACACGTGTTCCAACGGTCAGATTTCAAACACACATGACAACTTTACTTGAGCTACAAGCAAAGCTGACTTATCCAGCTCTGGATAAGATTTGCTCTCATTGTCTTCGCTCGAAGACATAGGATTTTGGTTAAGCATCACTTCAGTCATTCTGACTGGTTCACTTGGACCCCACTTAACAGTACGGTGGTTCCTATGACTCAACAAAGAATAAAATGAAACAACGAAACAACTAAGTCTTCGCGCTCCATAGTCTTCACACGATGTCTTCTCTTGTCATAGTCTTCAATGTGAATACCTTCACAAACCACCTTTGTCTTCAATGTCTTCATACATTTTTAGGGGTCATCTCCCGTAGGTAAACCGAATCAATGAGGGACTACTACCTGTGTTATACTGCAATTCTCACAAACACATTAGTCCCTCAACCAGGTTTGTTGTCAATACTCCAAAACCAACTAGGGGTGGCACTAGATGCACTTACAATCTCCCCCTTTTTGGTGATTGATGACAAACTGGTTGAAGTTTTCAACGGGGATAAAAGTATGTGAAATTGTAAAGGATTTAAGTATTGTCTTCGTAAGTAGCAGAAAGGCTCCCCCTAAAGATGTGCATATAAGTATCTTGCTTTTGAATGGAAATGCACATGGCAGGTTGTACTTGCAGAGCTCCTCTTCTACTTATGAAGACAATTCATCATGCATGAAAGGATATATCGAATATAATGACATGCATAATGAAGAATGGACGTCTGCAAAATGACTTCGTGCGGAATTTATCGTCGCACATGCGAAATTTATCATCACATCACATAGTGTCGAAAAGGTAGCAGACGACCATCAAGTTTAAGTGTTACAACTAAAAAACGAACCAAATGTATCAAAAGCGAGAGTTGTAAGCACTTGGCAAAAGCAGCAAAAGTAAAGCAACCAACCATATGGACCCGCTTGAAAACTATCAACTCATATGCTTCTCCCCCTTTTGTCAGTAATGACCAAAAAGGTTTGAAGACATAGAGTTTCTACTCGTTCCCATGAGGAGTAGGCGAAGCAGCAGGGTCGTCGTTGAGGTCCGGTGGTGCAGAAGAACTTGGTGCAGTGTCGACACGCGCTGAAGGTGGAGGTGGTGAAGTGGCATCATCTTGATCATCGATGACTCTGGCATTCACCGTTGCAGCTGAGGAAGAATAGTCAGAGTCTTCAAGTGAGGGAGTCCGCTGCAAGTGAGCATTCGTTGGAGGAGTGGAGTCAAAGTTGAATCTTTTTGTGAAGCCATCGTCTTGAAGATTTGCTTCAACAGTGAGCAATGTCAAACTCTTCCAGGACCTCCGACAGGTTTCATGTGTAACAAAGGCATTCTTGGTGGCAAGATTGCGAATGCGATTGATGTCCACCAAGAGGCTTTGCATCTGACGCTTGAGCCAGTCATGATGCTTATCCTGTTTCTGATGTAGAGCGACGAGAAGCTCTCGGTCATTGAGAACACGAGATCGCTTCCGAGGCCTTTGGGCAATGGTGCTTCCAGTGGCTTCAGTTTGGGTGCGAGGGGCACGTGTGTTGCTAGTCAAGGGATAAACACGAGAGACGGCCTGAACTCCTTCAATGGGCTGGGTGAAGCTTTGATAAACAACATTGTGAAGATAAATTGGATCCTTTGCAGGCTCTGGGTAAATAGCTTCAACAGACAGATCAACCTCTGGCAAGAATACTATATGATTGCGTGCAGACGGCTGATAGTTGAAGGCAGAGTGAAGCTTGATAAGACGCATTACCCATGGAGCATAGAACTTCAGACCAAAGATATCGGAGCCAGATGCAGCCAACTACCTGATGAAGAAGTCTTGAGCATTGAAGCTTATGCCATTGAAGATATAGAAAACCAAAGTCTTCATTGCTCCTTCAAGCTTCGCTGCAGATGAATGTCCTTTGACAGGCCATAGAGTTTTTTTGATGATATGGTAAATGGTGCGGGGCAGATACTCTCGGTCTTCAACAAAGAGTTCGGTTGGGTATTCAGCGTCGCGTGGCAAAGGCTTCATCATGCTCAGCATTTGGCTCATGTTGTGTTTTGGTTTCTAGAAAATGCTCTCCAAAGCATTCTGGTGTTGTTGACAACCTGGTTCATAATATTCGCCAGGAGTGGGCAGGGATGTAAGCTCAATGATGTCTTGGGCTTTAGCTTCATGATGAACATCTCCTGTCATCCACTCAAGGATCCAAGTCTTCGGATCCATGTTGTATCCATGAATGTGGAGGGTAGCATAGAATTGAAGCAGTAGTTCTTCATTCCTGTGTTCCTTCGCAGTCACAAAGTTGAGCAGACCCGCATCACGAAAGCAGTCAAGGGCTTCTTCAAGGCATGGCAGTCCAGCAATGGCTTCACAATCAAGATGCATATGAAGGAAGATGCGTCCCTGATTGTACAAGATGCATGAATAATAGCTTCGCTGCTGATAACTCCAGAATCGGTCTGAAGAGATTCTTGGCCTTGTGTAGGGGTTCTTGTCACTGTCGAAGAATGTGTTGTGTGCCTTGAATCCATTCATATTAAATGATCCTGGTGATGTGGCAGTACCTGGAAACCGTGGTAGCCTTGGCTTTGGCTTCTGGACCTGAGGCCTGTGCTCCACATGATAGGCAAATTGAGGGCCGGGAGCAGGCGGAGGAACCAGAATTGGCCAGCGGACTGTAACAAGCTGACCACGATCATATGCTTGCTCGATGGTGTGTGGCCTGGGAGGTGGTACATGAGCAGAGGCATTCGCTTCAAGCTGCAGATTTGCATTAGGTGCAGCGACATCTGGCACCACATTAGCTTCAGCCATGACAATGTCATTGGCTTCAGTGTTGGTGGCAGCCTCAGTATTGGTAACCTCCATTTCAGGAGCTGGAGGGTCAGACACGTTCTCCTCGAGAACAACTTCAGGGTTGAACGGGGGTATAGAAACTCTTTCTTCATCTCTTGGTTCTTCTTCTTGATCATCGGCTGATGCAGCTGGAATATCTTCAGCCGTTTTGGCTTCAGATTCAGGGGTGTTCGCGGTAGGAGAGGCTCAGGAAAGACTTCACGTGAAATGGATTGGCGCTCTTCTCCTTCTGGAACACTTGACAATGTGACATGTGGCCTTGGTCCTTTGCGAAGCCTGCGAAACGCTGGCGACGCCTGTGGAGATGGAGTTGGTTGGGCCTCAAAGTCTTCACTGTCAATCACCGGAGTGGTGACCTGTGATGGGGGAGTAACTGGTGTTTCCTCACCACGAGGGGATTCTTGAGGGTGATCAGCCCATGAGTCATCCTGAGCAATTGGCATCAACGGATGACCAATGCTGATGAGTTCGATGTTCGTGAGAACAGGCGATGATACCAAATTGTGCTTGATCTGAGGAAGGACTTCATCATATTCAACATTGTCTTGATGACCAATGTCTTCAGCTGCGGTGGGGTCAACAGCTGGATTCTCTTCCGCTTCAGGAGCCTCTGTGGAAGCAGGTTCATGAACTACCAAACGACGTTCTCGATGTGCAGAGGAAGGACGAGCAACAGAAATTGGCTCGACAACAAGGGGCTCTGTGGAAGCAGCCCGGACTCTCTTCTTTGTTTTTCTTTTCTTGGTTGGGGGAGCATCATCAGTGGTGGCTCTGGTCTTGCGCTTTCTGGCTTCAGCTTCAACTGCTCTAGTTTTCTTGAACTCTGAAGCCACTGTGGGGACCTTAGGCTTCGAGCCTGTCATACTGGCCGGGAAGACAATATGAGGTTCTTCCTGCCTTGATGCTTCTGGTTCGGCCACAGCTGGCTTCTTCTTCTTGGCAGCCATTCTAGGGTCGATGCCTGGTCGCCCCAAAGCCTTGCGCTTTTCAGCTTCATTGTAGCCTTGAACACATTTGGCAGCAAGATGCTTCATGCACTCATGAGAACCTTTTGCTTCTTCTCGTTTCTTGTGGAATGACTCCTTGAGCTCATGCATCATGACCTTGAAGTTTTGAATGTCTTCAACATTAAGGTTGGCCATGTGCTTCTTGAACTGAGCCTTTTCACAGTCAATCTTGTGCTTCAGCTCAACAATCTTCTGGGCAAGAGCCAACTCAGGAGCAATGGCTCCGTGGAAGGAGACGCTGAGGCCAATTGGGAGATGAAGATCATCAAAACTGAGGTCTGGGCTATCAAATCACTCATCAATAAACTTGTACAGAATCTCCACATCAAAGAGGGGAAGATCATTGAAGATCTCCGCCTCTTGCTTGCTCTTTATCAATTTCTCAAGAGCGTCATCGCCAATATCGTCGTTGCTAGACAGATCAATGGCGTCATTCTCGTTTCTCAAAACAGCATCAGGAGTCAATGCTTGACTAGTTGGTTGCATGGGCTTTTTCAACTTGTCAGACTTGGAGATGCGAGAGAGATCTTCAGACTACACACTGGCTTCAGGAGGTGCAGAGGCCAGAGGCTTCGCCCGTGAGACCTTTGGTGTAGAGGGGGGCTTTGAAGCCTTTGGTTTCTTTTGCTTCACAGGCTTCAGTGGTGCAGGCGCTTCGTCAAAATCAGCGTCATCTGCAGAATGGTCCACGGCTGCCCCTTGAACCTGAATGTGAGTGATGAGACCTTCTAAGTTGTAGAAGGGCCTAATAAGATTGGGTTCAGCTTCGCGTGTGCCATCAGCACGTGGTGCAGAGGGGCCTGGGTTGAAGTCTAATCCCAAAGACTTCTTGTTTTCCTTGGCCGAGTTCTTTCCAGCCTGATAGTTGCGCTTGAAGAGATTATCTTCATGACACGATAACAGAGAGGACGGGTCGGCATTAGCAGGCCGAGGTCCACGAATCATGCAGGGGTAGAAGCCCTGAGCAATAGCTTCGGACTTCGACTTGGGCTGAAGACCTTTGTATATTATATCTCCCCAAGGGCCCTTTATGGCATTCTTCTCAGCATATTCATCAGTGACGAATCTGTACTTGAACCATTCCCCTGCCCAATGTATTCGAATCCATTGGATTCGGTTCTTGCGTTCTCCATAGGTTTCTTCTGGATCAGACTTGTATAACTCATAGAGATCCGGTGGCAGGCCCTTAGCAGTGTTTCCACGGCGCTGTCTGCCTCCCTTCCTGACTGATTTTTCAGTTGCCATGAAGTTTAGACTGAAAGGCTTCAACACTGTCAAAGTCTTTCGTCTACTGGTCAGACAGGAACTGGCTTCAGGAGAATTTATGTGATGCTGTAAGAACTTTGCAAATGAATGCAGACTATGAGAACCAAGGGATTCTCCCACGGACATGTACCTGTGACAACATTAGAGATGCGAGGGAAGGGGAAGAGGTCATGTGCATTCTCAGAAGATTTTGAAGGTAAATCAGTTTTAGAAGACATTGACCTCATAGTGCGAAGGCATTCACTCATGTGTAGAGAGTTGGTTCCAGATTTGTACGAATCCACAAGTACAAGTGAGGAATCTAACTACTTTGTGAAGCATAAGTGAGCATACTAGGCATGTTATGAGATGCAGAATGAGATACATCCAACTTTGTAGGAATAGAAACCACTTGTGGTTGAAAAGGATGAATCTATCGGACCAAAAAGACTGTAAAAAGAGTTTTTATTTACCACTCGAGGAACTGCTAGACAGAGTAGTAGATGAAGCCGAGCAGTTCGATCTTCCGTGCCCTAACTTGGCGACGGAGGACACCTACGGCGACGGCGGAGAAGACGATGTCCGCGGCCGGCGTGATGACGGCGTCGGTGAGGTCGCGACAACTAAGCGCTTCGTCGCCGGCGTCGTCGAGGGCTAGCGGTGGCGCTAGGGTTTGTGCGAGAGTGGAAGAAGAGATAATGACTGGGTGAGGCGTGTATTTATAGGGACAGGGACGGCACAACATTATTACGCAGGTGCCCCTGGCGGTTCACATCTGAAGGACACGTGGCGATCACGCAACACATTGGAGGTTGTTCCACGTTCCCTGATATGTCCATTTAGCATCATGCTTTTATATCGATATTTATTGCATTATGGGCTGTTATTTCACTTTATGTCACAATACTTATGGCTATTCTCTCTTATTTTACAAGGTTTACATAAGGAGGGAGAATGCCGACAGCTGGAATTCTGGGCTCGAAAAAGAGCAAATATTAGAGACCTATTCTGCGCAACTCCAAAAGTCCTGAAACTCCACGGAACATCTTAAAGTAAATAAAGAAAAATCCTCACCAAAGATGAAGGCCAGGGGGCCCACACCCTGCTCATGAGGGTGGGGGCGCGCCCCCTACCTCGTGGGCCCCCTGGTGGGTCTCCGACGTCCATCTTCTCCTATATGAAGTCTTTCGATGAGAAAAAATAAGAAGGAACCTTTCGGGACGAGACTCCACCGCTACGAGGCGGAACCTTGGCGGAACCAATCTAGAGCTCCGGCAGAGCTGTTCTGCCGGGGATACTTCCCTCCGGGAGGGGGAAATCATCACTATCGTCATCACCAACGCTCCTCTCATCGGGAGAGGGCAATCTCCATCAACATCTTCACCAGCACCATCTCATCTCCAAACCCTAGTTCATCTCTTGTATCCAATTCTTGTCTCAAAGTCCGGGATTGGTGCTAGTAGGTTGCTAGTAGTGTTGATTACTCCTTGTAGTTGATGCTAGTTGGTTTATTTGGTGGAAGATCATATGTTCAGATCCTATATGCATATTATTACCCCTCTAATTATGAACATGAATATGCTTTGTGAGTAATTACGTTTGTTCCTGAGGACAAGGGAGAAGTCTTGCTATTAGTAGTCATGTGAATTTGGTATTCGTTTGATGTTTTGATAAGATGTATGTTGTGTAGCCTCTAGTGGTGTTATGTGAACGTCGACTACATAACACTTCACCATTATTTGGGCCTAGAGGAAGGCATTGGGAAGTAATAAGTAGATGATGGGTTGCTAGAGTGACAGAAGCTTAAACCCTAGTTTATGCGTTGCTTCGTAAGGGGCTGATTTGGATCCATATGTTTCATGCTATGGTTAGGTTTACCTTAATACTTTTGTTGTAGTTGCGGATGCTTGCAATAGAGGTTAATCATAAGTGGGATGCTTGTTCAAGTAAGAACAGCACCCAAGCACCAGTCCACCCAAAATTATCAAAGTATTGAACGCGAATCATATGAACATGATGAAAACTAGTTTGACGATATTCCCATGTGTCCTCGGGAGCGCTTTTCTTATTATAAGAGTTTGTTCTGGCTTGTGCTTTGCTACAAAACGTTTGGTCCATCTTTCTGCACTTTATTTACTTTTGTTACTTGTTGCTCGTTACCATTTATCTTGTCACAAAACTATCTATTACCACTTATTTTAGTACTTGCAGAGAATACCTTGGTGAAAACCGCTTATCATTTCCTTCTGCTCCTCGTTGTGTTCGACACTCTTACTTATCGAAAGGACTACGATAGATCCCCTATACTTGTGGGTCATCAAGACTCTTTTCTGGCGCCATTGCCGGGGAGTGTAGAGCCTTTGGTAGGTGGAATTTGGTAAGGAAAAATTGATATAGTGTGCTGAAATTTACTCTCACTTGCTACTATGGAAAGTAATTCTCTGAGGGGCTTGTTCGGGGTATCTTCACCCCGTCCAGTAGAGCAAAGAGTTGCTCCTCAACCTACTGAACCTATTGAAAGTGAAACTCCTTTTGAATTTCCTTCGGGTATGATGGAAAAACTGCTAGCTAACCCTTTTACAGGAGATGGAACAAAGCATCCTGATGAGCACTTAATATATGTGGATGAAGTTTGTGGATTATTTAAGCTTGCAGGTATACCCGATGATGTTGCTAAGAAGAAGGTCTTCCCTTTATCTTTGAAGGGAGACACATTGATATGGTATAGGCTATGTGATGATATGAGATCATGGAACTATAAAAGATTGAAATTGGAATTTCATCAAAAGTATTACCCTATGCATCTTGTTCATCGTGATCGCAATTATATATATATAATTTCTAGCCTCGCGAAGGAGAAAGCATCGCTCAAGCTTGGGGGAGGCTTAAATCAATGTTATATTCATGCCCCAATCATGAGCTCTCGAGAGGAATAATTATGCAAAGTTTTTATGCTCGGCTTTCTCATAATAATCAAACCATGCTCGATACTTCTTGTGCTGACTCTTTTATGATGAAGACTATTGAATTCAGATGGAATTTATTGGATAGAATTAAACGCAACTCTGAAGATTGGAACCTTGATGAAGGTAAAGAGTTAGGTATGACACCTAAGTTTGATTGTGTTAAATCTTTTATGGACACCGATATTTTCCGTAAGTTTAGCACTAAATATGTACTTGACTCTGAGATAGTAGCTTCTTTCTGTGAATCTTTTGCTACTTATGTTGATCTCCCTAAGGAGAAGTGGTTTAAATATCATCCTCCCATAGAAGTAAAAGTAGCTGCACCTATTAAAGTTGAAGAAAAGACTGTCACTTATAATGATCCTATTGTTCCTACTTCTTATGTTGAGAAACCACCTTTCCCTGTTAGAGTAAAGGATCATGCTAAAGCTTCAACTGTTGTTTGTAAAAGCAAAATTAGAACTTATACACCCCCTGAGCAAGTTAAAGTAGAACCTAATATTGCTATTGTTATAGATCTCTTGTCTGATAATATTGATGGGCATGTTATTCAGTTTGAAGGTGAAACTGCTAGAATTGCTAAACCTTGTGCTAAAGATAAACATAGACCAGTGGTGGGCATGCCTGTTATTTCTGTTAAAATAGGAGATCATTGTTATCATGGCTTATGTGATATGGGTGCGAGTGCTAGTGTTATACCGCATACTTTATACGAAGAAATTAAGAATGAAATTGCACCTGCTGAGTTAGAAGGTATTGATGTCACAATTAAACCTGCCAATAGAGATACTATTTCACCAATTGGAATTGTTAGAGGTGTTGAAGTCTTGTGTGGAAAAACTAAATATCCTGCTGATTTTCTTGTTCTTACTTCTCCGCAAGATAGCTTTTGTCCCATTATATTTGGTAGACCCTTCTTGAACACTGTTAATGCTCGGATAGATTGCGAAAAGAATGTTGTTACTATTGGCTTGGATGATATGGTTCATGAGTTTAATTTCTCAAATTTAGTAAACAACATCGTGAGGAAGAATTACCTAGTAAGGATGAAATTATTGGTCTTGTTTCTATTGCCGTACCTCCTAGTGATCCTTTAGAACACTATTTGCTACACCATGAAAATGATATGTTCATGAATGAAAGAAGGGAAATAGATGAAGTATTCTTTAAACAGGAACCTATTCTGCAACACAACTTGCCTGTTGAAATTTTAGGGGATCCTCCTCCACCCAAGGGTGATCCCGTGTTTGAGCTTAAACCTTTGCCTGATAATCTTAAATATGCTTATCTTGAGGAAAAGAAGATATATCCTGTTATTATTAGTGCTAACCTTTCAGAGCATGAAGAAGAAAGATTATTGAAAACTCTGAAGAAGCATCGTGCTGCTATTGGATATACTCTTGATGACCTTAAGGGCACTAGTCCCACTCTATGTCAACATAAAATAAATTTGGAAGCAGATGCCAAACCAGTTCGTGATCCTCAACGACGTCTGAATCCTAAAACGAAAGAAGTGGTAAGAAAAGAAATACTCCAGCTTCTGGAGGCAGGTATAATTTATCCCGTTGCTGATAGTCAGTGGGTAAGTCATGTCCATTGTGCCCCTAAGAAGGGAGGTATTACTGTTGTTCATAATGATAAAGATGAATTGATTCCACAAAGAATTATCACAGGTTATAGGATGGTAATTGATTTCCGCAAATTAAATAAAGCTACTAAGAAAGATCATTACCCCTTACCTTTTATTGATCAAATGCTAGAAAGATTATGCAAACATACACACTATTGCTTTCTAGATGGTTATTCTGGTTTCTCTCAAATACCTGTATCAGCTAGAGATCAATCAAAGACTACTTTTACATGCCCTTTTGATACTTTTGCTTATAGATGTATGCCTTTTGGTTTATGTAATGCACCTGCTACCTTTCAAAGATGCATGGTAGCTATATTCTCTGACTTTTGTGAAAAGATTTGTGAGGTTTTCATGGAGGATTTTCCGTATATGGTTCCTCTTTTGATGATTGCTTGAGCAATCTTGATTGAGTTTTGCAGAGATGTGAAGAAACTAATCTTGTCTTGAATTGGGAAAAGTGCCACTTTATGGTTAATGAAGGTATTGTCTTGGGGCATAAAGTTTCTGAAAGAGGTATTGAAGTTGATAAAGCCAAGGTTGATGCTATTGAAAAGATGCCATGTCCCAAGGACATCAAAGGTATAAGAAGTTTCCTTGGTCACGCCGGATTTTACAGGAGGTTCATTAAGGACTTCTCAAAAAATTCTTAGCCTTTGACTAATTTATTGCAAAAAGATATACCATTTGTCTTTGATGATGATTGTGTAGAAGCATTTGAAATACTTAAGAAAGCATTAGTCTCTACACCTGTTGTTCAGCCACCTGATTGGAATTTACCCTTTGAAATTACGTGTGATGCTAGTGATTATGTTGTAGGTGCTGTTCTAGGGCAAAGAGTTGATAAGAAATTAAATGTTATTCATTACGCTAGTAAGACTCTAGACAATGCTCAAAGAAATCATGCTACTACTGAAAAAGAGCTTTTAGCAGTTGTATTTGCTTGTGATAAGTTCAGACCTTATATTGTTGATTCTAAAGTAACTATTCACACTGATCATGCTGCTATTAAATACCTTATGGAAAAGAAAGATGCTAAACCTAGACTTATTAGACGGGTTCTCTTGCTACAAGAATTTGATTTGCATATTGTTGATAGAAAGGGAGCCGAGAACCCCGGTGCAGACAACTTGTTTAGGTTAGAGAATGTTCTTGATGACCCACTACCTATTAATGATAGCTTTCCTGATGAACAATTAAATGTTATAAGTACTTCTCGTAGTACTCCATGGTATGCTGATTATGCTAATTATATTGTTGCTAAGTTTATACCACCTAGCTTCACATACCAGCAAAAGAAAAAGTTTTTCTATGACTTGAGACATTAGTTTTGGGATGACCCACATCTTTATAAAGAAGGAGTAGATGGTGTTATTAGACGTTGTGTACCTAAGCATGAACAGGAACAGATCCTACGCAAGTGTCACTCCGAGGCTTATGGAGGACACCACGCTGGAGATAGAACTGCACATAAGGTATTGCAATCTGGTTTTTATTGGCCTACTCTTTTTAAGGATGCCCATAAGTTTGTCTTGTCTTGTGATGAATGTCAAAGAATTGGTAATATTAGTAGACGTCAAGAAATGCCTATGAATTATTCTCTTGTTATTGAACCGTTTGATGTTTGAGGCTTTGATTATATGGGACCTTTTCCTGCCTCTAATGGATACACACATATTTTAGTGGCTGTTGATTACGTTACTAAGTGGGTAGAAGCTATTCCAACTAGTAGTGCTGATCATAACACTACTATTAAAATGCTTAAAGAAGTTATTTTTCCGAGGTTTGGAGTCCCTAGATATTTAATGACTAATGGTGGTTCACACTTTATTCATGGTGCTTTCCGTAAAATGCTTGCTAAGTATGATGTTAATCATAGAATTGCATCTCCTTATCACCCACAGTCTAGTGGTCAAGTAGAGTTGAGCAATAGAGAGCTCAAATTAATTTTGCAAAAGACTGTTAATAGGTCTAGAAAGAATTGGTCCAAGAAACTTGATGATGCATTATGGGCCTATAGAACTGCATATAAAAATCCTATGGGTATGTCTCCGTATAAAATGGTTTATGGAAAAGCATGTCACTTACCTCTCAAACTAGAACATAAGGCATATTGGGCTATTAAAGAGCTCAACTATGATTTTAAACTTGCCGATGAGAAGAGGTTATTTGATATTAGCTCACTTGATGAATGGAGAACCCAAGCTTATGAAAATGCCAAGTTGTTTAAAGAAAAAGTTAAAAGATGGCATGACAAAAGGATACAAAAGCATGAGTTTAATGTAGGTGATTATGTATTGCTATACAACTCTCGTCTAAGATTTTTTGCAGGAAAACTTCTCTCTAAATGGGAAGGCCCCTACGTTATCGAGGAGGTCTATTGTTCAGGTGCCATAAAAATCAACAACTTTGAAGGCACAAATCTGAAGGTGGTAAACGGTCAAAGAATCAAACATTATATCTCAGGTAATCCCATAAATGTTGAAACCAATATTATTGAAACCGTAACCCCGGAGGAATACATAAGGGACACTTTCCGGAACGTTTCAGACACCAAAAAGGAATAGGTATGTGGTAAGGTAAGTAAACCGACTCCAAAACAATTTTTAAGGCAATATTTCTCCGTCTTGGAATATTTAGAAAAAAAAGAAAAATAAGTAGCAGTCCGGGAAGGACATGAGGGTGGTGGGCACGCCCCCTACCTCGTGTGAGAACCTTGTGTGCCTTCCGGACTCCGTTTTCTTGCACGTTACGTATTTTGGTCGATAAAAATTCATTATATAACCTCTCGAAGGTTTTGACTCCCGTATCACGCAAATCTCCTCTGTTCTTGTTTCGAGCTGTTTTCTGTCAGGGTTTTCCAGGCTAGGCATCATGTCGTCTCCCTCCTCCAACAATGGTGACAATGATGCTTGGCTAATGAAGATAGATCTGAAGAGGGAAGAACCCACGAGGGTCAACAAGGATGAAAGGATCAAGAAGGCCACGGAGGATCAAGCTCCGGCAGCAAAAGACATCCTTTAACTTGATCATAACCTTCTTACCCCAACTGAGATCGAAGCTTTCAAGATGATTGAGTTAGCTCGTATACAAAACAAGTATCTCACACAAGAAAATATTTTGTTGAAGGAGCATATTGTCGCACTCAAAGGCATTATTCGCAAGCTGGAGGACCTCTTACGCTCGATGTGCGATTATCCGTCACCTCCACCTTCTTCACCGACAAAGGAGATATAATCACATGGGTATGGGCACTCCCCTTAGCAACTGCCAAGCTTGGGGGAGGTGCCCCGGTATCGTATCACAATCACAACTCCTATCTTTACCGTTTTTCTTAGTTCGATCCTATTAGTAGTATCTTGATCTAGTAGAATAAAGTTTATGGCACGATCTAGTTTTGAGTTTTGCTTTATGATCTTTCTTTGTAATCGAGTCCGTGAGCTATATATAATAAAGATTAGTGTTGAGTCAAGGGCTTGATTATTTTGCCATGATCTTGGGTGAATAAAAGAAAAGAGAAAAAGAATAAAAAGAAACAAAAAGTTCATATTGATCTTATTGAGAGTAATGACTTCACATAAAAAGAGTACGATGATTAAAAGTTGTTGGGAGTTGGCAGACATAGCTTTGGTCATTGTTGCAATTAATAAGAAGTAATAAGGAAAGAGAGGTTTTCACATATAGATATATTATCATTGACATCTTTTATGATTAGGAGCACTCATTAAAATATGACATGTTAAAGGGTTGATGTTGGACAAGGAAGACAATGTAATGAGTTATGTCTTTCTTATATCCGAGATAAAGTATGTTGTCATGGATCCTCTAACTTGTTGATCTTGCCTTTCCCCCTCATGCTAGCCAAATTCTCAGCACCAAGTAGAAATACTACTTGTGCTTCCAAATACCCTTAAACCAGTTTTGCCATGAGAGTCCACCATATCTACCTATGGATTGAGTAAGATCCTTCAAGTAAGTTGTCATCGGTGCAAAGCAATAAAAATTGCTCTAAATATGTATGACTGATTGGTGTGGGAGAAATGAGCTTTATACGATCTTGTGATGTGGAAGCAATAAAAGCGACGGACTGCATAATAAAGGTTCATATCACAAGGGGCAATATAAAGTGACGTTCTTTCGCATTGAGATTTTGTGCATCCAACCATAAAAGCGCATGGCAATCTCTGCTTCCCTCTGTGAAGGGCCTATCTTTTATTATTATCTTCTACCTTATGCAAGAGTCATGGTGATCTTCACCTTTTCTTTTTCATTTTATCCTTTGGCAAGCTCAGCATGTTGTAAAGAACATGATATATATATATACATCTAATTGGATGTAGGGGAGCATGAACCATTATTGTTGACATTACCCTTGAGGTAAAAGGTTGTGGGGCAAAACTATAAGCCCCTATCTTTCTCTGTGTCCGATTAAAACATCATAACCACAAGTATTGCGTGAGTGTTATCAATTATGAAGGACTAAATGATAGTTGAGTATGTGGACTTGCTTTTAAGCTCTGACATAGACTCTTTCCGATGTTATGATAAATTGCAATTGCTTCAATGACTGAGATTATAGTTTGTTGGAGCCCAATAAGGCTTATGATTTATACTCTTGCATTGTGAATAGATCATCACTTGAACATAAGTAATCATATGACAAAATCTATATATGTTGCTGTTATGAGAACAATCATGATGCCTTCATGTCCATATTTTATTTTTTATCGACGCTCTACCTCTAAACATGAGGACATATTTATTGTTATCGGCTTTTCGCTTGAGGACAAGCGAGGTCTAAGCTTGGGGGAGTTGATACGTCCATTTTGCATCATGCTTTTATATCGATATTTATTGCATTATGGGTTGTTATTTCACTTTATGTCACAATACTTATGGCTATTCTCTCTTATTTTACAAGGTTTACATAAGGATGGAGAATGCCAACAGCTGGAATTCTGGGCTGGAAAAGGAGCAAATATTAGAGACCTATTATGCGCAACTTCAAAAGTCCTGAAACTCCACGGAACATCTTAAAATAAATAAAGAAAAATCCTCGCCAAAGATGAAGGCCAGGGGGCACACCCTGCTCACGAGGGTGGGGGGGCATGCCCCCCTCCTAGGGCGCGCCCCCTACCTCATGGGCCCCCTGGTGGGTCTCCGACGTCCATCTTCTCCTATATGAAGTCTTTCGATGAGAAAAAAATAAGAAGGAACCTTTCGGGACGAGACTCCGCCGCCACGAGGCGGAACCTTGGCGGAACCAATCTAGAGCTCCGGTAGAGCTGTTCTGCCGGGGATACTTCCCTCCGGGAGGGGGAAATCATCACCATCGTCATCACCAACGCTCCTCTCATCGGGAGAGGGAAATCTCCATCAACATCTTCACCAACACCATCTCATCTCCAAACCCTAGTTCATCTCTTGTATCCAATTCTTGTCTCAAAGTCCGGGATTGGTGCTAGTAGGTTGCTAGTAGTGTTGATTACTCCTTGTGGTTGATGCTAGTTGGTTTATTTGGTGGAAGATCATATGTTCAGATCCTATATGCATATTATTACCCCTCTGATTATGAACATGAATATGCTTTGTGAGTAATTACGTTTGTTCCTGAGGACAAGGGAGAAGTCTTGCTATTAGTAGTCATGTGAATTTGGTATTCGTTTGATATTTTGATAAGATGTATGTTGTCTAGCCTCTAGTGGTGTTATGTGAACGTCGACTACATAACACTTCACCATTATTTGTGCCTAGAGGATGGCATTGGGAAGTAATAAGTAGATGATGGGTTGCTAGAGTGACAGAAGCTTAAACCCTAGTTTATGCGTTGCTTTGTAAGGGGCTGATTTGGATCCATATGTTTCATGTTATGGTTAGGTTTACCTTAATACTTTTGTTGTAGTTGCGGATGTTTGCAATAGAGGTTAATCATAAGTGGGATGCTTGTTCAAGTAAGAACAGCACCCAAGCACCGGTCCACCCACATATCAAATTATCAAAGTATCGAACGCGAATCATATGAACGTGATGAAAACTAGTTTGATGATATTCCCATGTGTCCTCGGGAGCGCTTTTCTTATTATAAGAGTTTGTTCTGGCTTGTCCTTTGCTATAAAAGGATTGGGCCATCTTGCTGCACTTTATTTACTTTTGTTACTTGTTGCTCGTTACCATTTATCTTGTCACAAAACTATCTGTTACCACTTATTTCAGTACTTGCAGAGAATACCTTGCTGAAAACCGCTTATTATTTCCTTCTGCTCCTCGTTGGGTTCGACACTCTTACTTATCGAAAGGACTACGATAGATCCCCTATACTTGTGGGTCATCATTCCCATGCACGCCTGGATCGTCGGGTGGTCGTTCCCGCTTCTCCGGGTTTCAGGTAAAAAGGATTGAGCATTTAAAATAGATTTAATGTTTGTCTTTGTATCTTCTGCTGACAAGGATGCAGCGAAGACATTCGACGGTTGCAATAGAATGCATATGATTTGGATAGATAAACTTAAGACGGGAGCATAGAAAGGTCAGGGTCCGATCACATTCACTTAGTTCAAAAGATTCAACTAGAAGACATAGCTATAAGTGAATGTTGTAGAGGACAGAAACCAAATCAGTATATTGAAGATAAACATGAAGCCATGTTAGCATTGAAGACAAACAAAAAATCGAAGACTTTGCAAATGTAACGCCAACAGAAGGTATTCCAAACAAAACTTTGGTGGTGGCGTTACCCACCGTATAGGAAGTATTAGATCCAGACACGGTGCACAATTATCGTGGCGCTCCGAAGTCAAATTCCGCGTTAATGTATTCACACTTAGAGTGTAAGTCTTCATTAGTTGAAGATATACGTTACTTCGTGTGTTTGCACATCTAAGTCATCAACATGCATAAGTGTTAGGATGTGTGCATGATCACAGGACATTTGAGGATTCCAAGATATTTAGCTAACACCATAACTTGCAAAACCTTTTCTCATCCAAGGGCTTTGTGAAGATATCTGCCAGCTACTCTTTAGTGTTGACGTGAATGATATCAATATCTTCCTTCATGACATGATCTTTGAGAAAGTGATGACGGATCTGAATGTGCTTTGTCTTCGAGTGATGAACTGGGTTGTTGGCAATCTTGATGGCGCTTTCATTGTCGCAGTAGAGTGGCACTTGCTTCAGATGAATGCCATAGTCTTTGAGTGTTTGCTTCATCCATAGAAGCCGAGCGCAGCAAGATCCAGCAGCAATGCATTCAGATTCAGCAGTGGAGAGAGATACACAGTTCTGCTTCTTTGAAGACCAACACACAAGTGATCATCCTAGAAAGTGACATGTGCCTGATGTAGACTTGCGATCCACCTTTTCACCAGCATAATCAGCATCCGAGAATCCAACTAGATCAAACTCTAAGCCCTTTGGATACCATAATCCTAGTGTTGGGGTGTGAGCCAAATATCGAAGAATTCGCTTCACAGCTAAGTGATGCGATTCCTTTGGTGCCGCTTGGAATCGGGCACACATGCAAACACTAAGCATGATATCTAGCCTAGATGCACATAAATAAAGCAGAGAACCAATCATGTAGTGGTATACCTTTTGATCGAACTCTTTATCATTGGCGTTAGAATACAGATGACTCTTGGTAGGCATTGGCGTTGTATAACCTTTGCAGTCTTGCATTCCAAACTTCTTCAGGCAATCTTTGAGGTATTTCTCTTGAGATATGAAGATGCCGTTGCGTTGCTGCCGTATTTGAAGACCAAGGAAGAACTTCAGCTCACCCATCATGGACATCTGATATTGCCCTTGCATCATGTATCCAAACTCATCACTGTATTTCTGATTGGTGCAGCCGAAGATAATGTCATCCACATATATTTGGCACACAAACAGTTCACCATCATATGTCTTCTTGAAGAGAGTGGGATCTAGGGAACCAGGTTTGAAGCCTTTGCTCTTCAGGAAGTCTTTGAGTGTGTCATACCAAGCACGTGTTGGGGAACGTAGTACTTTCAAAAAAAATTCCTACGCACACGCAAGATCATGGTGATGCATAGCAACGAGAGGGGAGAGTGTTGTCTATGTAGCCTCGTAGATCGTTCGCGGAAGCGTTATATCAACGCGGTTGATGTAGTCGTACGTCTTCACGTCCGACCGATCCAAGTACCGAAAGCACGACACCTCCGAGTTCTGCACACGTTCGGCTCGGTGACGTCCTCGCCTTCTCGATCCAGCAAGAGGGGCGAAGTAGTAGATGAGTTCCGGCAGCACGACGGCGTGGTGACGGTGTTGGTGAAGAACAATCTCCGCAGGGCTTCGCCTAAGCACTACGAAAACTATGACGGAGGATAAAATAGAGGAGACGGTGTTGCCGGCACATGGCTTGGTATTTCTTGATGTGTCTTTGGTGCTAGCCCTACCCCTCTATTTATATGTTGAGCCCTGGGGTCTAAACTTGGAGTAAAAGCCTCCTCAAAGTCGGTTTTACCCGAAAGGCAAGAGTCCTTCTCGGACTCCAGGGCTAGACGCCAGGGTTCCCGGCGTCTACCCCCTAGACGCCAGGGTTCCTGGCATCTAGTCTCTGGTCTCCGCAAAACTTCCTTTTGCACTTTCCAAAAGCCTCGCGGGCTTTCCCCTTTGGCCTAGATAAAGTGTTCTCGTGCCCAAACATTTCAGGAAACATCCGGAACCCCTTCTAGTGAATTCCGGAACCCTTCCGGAGATCAAAGACTACTATCCACATATCAATCTTTATCTACGGACCATTCCGGAGTTCCTCATCATGTCTGCGATCTCATCTCGGACTCCGAACAACATTCGGTCATCAACATACATAACTCATATAGTACTATATCGTCAATGAACGTTAAGCGTGCGGACCCTACGGGTTCGAGAACTATGTAGACATGACCGAGACACCTCTCTTGTCAATAACCAATAGCGGGACCTGGATGCCCATATTGGCTCCTACATACTCTACGAAGATCTTTATCGGTCAGACGGCATAACAACGTATGTTGTTCCCTTTGTCATCGGTATGTTACTTGCCCGAGATTCGATCGTCGGTATCTCAATACCTAGTTCAATCTCGTTACCGGCAAGTCTCTTTACTCGTTCCATAATACATCATCCCACAACTAACTCATTAGTTGCAATGCTGGCAAGGCTTATAGTGATGTGCATTACCGAGTGGGCCCAGAGATACCTCTTCGACAATCGAAGTGACAAATCCTAATCTCGAAATACTCCAACCCAACAAGTACCTTTGGAGACACCTGTAGAGCACCTTTATAATCACCCAGTTACGTTGTGACGTTTGGTGGCACACAAAGTGTTCCTCCGGTAAACGGGAGTTGCATAATCACATAGTCATAGGAACATGTATAAGTCATGAAGAAAGCAATAGCAACAAACTAAA
The DNA here is from genome assembly GCA_034509565.1 of Triticum monococcum. NCBI lineage: Eukaryota > Viridiplantae > Streptophyta > Magnoliopsida > Poales > Poaceae > Triticum > Triticum monococcum. The sequence goes on along the minus strand of CM067843.1, from coordinate 741,153,254 downwards.
CGATCAAGTGCTAAGCTAACGGAATGGGTCAAGTCAATCATATCATTCTCCTAATGATGTGACCCCGTTAATCAAATGACAACTCATGTCTATGGTTAGGAAACATAACCATCTTTGATCAACGAGCTAGTCAAGTTGAGGCATACTAGTGACACTCTGTTTGTCTATGTATTCACACATGTATTATGTTTCCGGTTAATACAATTCTAGCATGAATAATAAACATTTATCATGAAATAAGGAAATAAATAATAACTTTATTATTGCCTCTAGGGCATATTTTCTTCAGTCTCCCACTTGCACTAGAGTCAATAATCTAGATCACATCGCCATGTGATTTAACATCAATAGTTCACATCACCATGTGATTAACACCCATAGTTCACATTGTCATGTGACTAACACCCAAAGGGTTTACTAGAGTCAATCATCTAGTTCACATCGCTATGTGATTAACACCCAAAGAGTACTAAGGTGTGATCATGTTTTGCTTGTGAGAGAAGTTTAGTCAACGGGTCTGCGACATTCAGATCCGTATGTATCTTGCAAATTTCTATGTCAACAATGCTCTGCACGGAGCTACTCTAGCTAATTGCTCCCACTTTCAATATGTATCTAGATCGAGACTTAGAGTCATCCAGATTGGTGTCAAAGCTTGAATCGACATAACTCCTTATGACGAACCTTTTGTCACCTCCATAATCGAGAAACATATCCTTATTCCACTAAGGATAATTTTGACTGTTGTCCAGTGATCTACTCCTAGATCACTATTTTACTCCCTTGCCAAAAACAGTGTAGGGTATACAATAGATCTGGTACACAGCATGGCATACTTTATAGAACCTATGGATGAGGCATAGGGAATGACTTTCATTCTCTTTCTATCTTCTGCCGTGGTCGGGCTTTGAGTCTTACTCAATTTCACACCTTGTAACACAGGCAAGAACTCTTTCTTTGACTGTTCCATTTTGAGCTACTTCAAAATCTTGTCAAGGTATGTACTCATTGAAAAACTTATCAAGCATCTTGATCTATCTCTATAGATCTTGATGCTCAATATGTAAGCAGCTTCACCGAGGTCTTTCTTTGAAAAGCTCCTTTCAAACATTCCTTTATGCTTTGCAGAATAATTCTACATTATCTCCGATCAACAATATGTCTTTCACATATACTTATCAGAAATGCTGTAGTGCTCCCACTCACTTTCTTGTAAATACAGGCTTCACCGCAAGTCTGTATAAAACTATATGCTTTGATCAACTTATCAAAGCGTATATTCCAACTCCGAGATGCTTGCACCAGTCCATAGATGGATCGCTGGAGCTTGCATATTTTGTTAGTACCTTTAGGATTGACAAAACCTTCTGGTTGCATCATATATAACTCTTCTTTAATAAATCCATTAAGGAATGTAGTTTTGTTTATCCATTTGCCAGATTTCATAAAATGCGGCAATTGCTAACATGATTCGGACAGACTTAAGCATAGATACGAGTGAGGAACTCTCATCGTAGTCAACACCTTGAACTTGTCAAAAACCTTTTTGCGACAATTCTAGCTTTGTAGATAGTAACACTACTATCAGCATTCATCTTCCTCTTGAAGATCCATTTAATCTCAATGGATCGCCGATCATTGGGCAAGTCAATCAAAGTCCATACTTTGTTCTCATACATGGATCTCATCACAGATTTCATGGCCTCAAGCCATTTCGCGGAATCTGGGCTCATCATCGCTTCCTCATAGTTCGTAGGCTCGTCATGGTCATGACCTCCAGAACAGGATTATTGTACCACTCTAGTGCGGATCTCACTCTGGTTTACCTACGAGGTTCGGTAGTAACTTGATCTGAAGTTACATGATCATCATCATTAACTTCCTCACTAATTGGTGTAGTAGTCACAGGAACAGATTTATGTGATGAACTACTTTCCAATAAGGGAGCAGGTACAGTTACCTCATCAAGTTCTACTTTCCTCCCACTCACTTCTTTTGAGAGAAACTCCTTCTCTAGAAAGGATCCATTCTCAGCAACGAATATCTTGCCTTCGGATCTGTGATAGAAGGTGTACCCAACATTTTCTTTTGGGTATCCTATGAAGACGCACTTCTCCGATTTGGGTTTGAGCTTATCAGGTTGAAACTTTCTCACATAAGCATTGCAAGCTCAAACTTTAAGAAACGACAGCTTAGGTTTCTTGCCAAACCATAGTTCATATGGTGTCGTCTCAACGGATTTAGATGGTGCCCTATTTAACGTGAATGTAGCTGTCTCTAATGCATAACCTCAAAACGATAGTGGTAGATCGGTAAGAGACATCATAGATCGCACCATATCTAATAAAGCACGGTTATGACGTTCGGACACACCATTACGCTGTAGTGTTCCAGGTGGCACGAATTTGTGAAACTATTCCACATTGTTTTAATTGAAGACCAAACTCGTAACTCAAATATTCGTCTCCGCGATCAGATCATAGAAACCTTATTTTCTTGTCATGATGATTTTCCACTTCACTCTGAAATTCTTTGAACTGTTCAAATGTTTCAGATATATGTTTCATCAAGTAGATATACCCATATCTGCTCAAATCATCTGTGAAGCTCAGAAAATAATGATACCCGCCGCGAGCCTTAACACTCATCGGAACACATACATCAATATGTATTATTTCCAATCAAGTTTGTTGCTCGCTCCATTGTCCCGGAGAATGGAGTCTTAGTCATCTTGCCCATGAGGCATGGTTCGCAAGCATCAACTGATTCATAATCAAGTGATTCCAAAAGCCCATCAGCATGGGTTTTCTTCATGCACTTTACACCAATATGACCTAAACGGCAGTGCCACAAATAAGTTGCACTATCATTATTAACTTTGCATCTTTTGGCTTCAATATTATGAAAGTGTGTATCACCACAATCGAGATCTAACAAACCATTTTCATTGGTGTGTATGACCATAGAAGGTTTTATTCATGTAAACAGAACAACAATTGTTCTCTAACTTAAATGAATAACCGTATTGCAATAAACATGATCAAATCATATTCATGTTCAACGCAAACACCAAATAACACTTATTTAGGTTCAACACTAATCCCGAAAGTATAGGGAGTGTGCGATGATTATCATATCAATCTTGGAACCACTTCCAACACACATCGTCACTTCACCCTTAACTAGTCTCTGTTCATTCTGCAACTCCTGTTTCGAGTTACTACTCTTAGCAATTGAACTAGTATCAAATACCGAGGGGTTGCTACGAACACTAGTAAAATACACATCAATAATCTGTATATCAAATATACTTTTGTTCACTTTGCCATCCTTCTTATCTGCCAAATACTTGGGGCAGTTCCGCTTCCAGTGACTAGTCCCTTTGCAGTAGAAGCACTTAGTCTCAGGCTTAGGACCAGACTTGGGCTTCTTCCCTTGAGCAGCAACTTGCTTGCCATTCTTCTTGAAGTTCCCTTTCTTTTCCTTTGCCCTTTTCTTGAAACTAGTGGTCTTGTTAATCATCAACACTTGATGTTCTTTCTTGATTTCTACCTTCATCGATTTCATCATCATGAAAACCTCGGGAATCATTTTCATCATCCCTTGCATACTATAGTTCATCACGAAGTTCTACTAACTTGGTGATGGTGACTAGAGAATTCTGTCAATCACTATTTTATCTAGAAGATTAACTCCCACTTGATTCAAGCGATTGTAGTACTCAGACAATATGAACACATGCTCACTGCTTGAGCTATTCTCCTCCATCTTTTAGCTATAGAACTTGTTGGAGACTTCATATCTCTCAACTCGGGTATTTGCTTGAAATGTTAACTTCAATTCCTGGAACATCCATATGATCCATGACGTTCAAAACGTCTTTGAAGTCCCAATTCTAAGCTGTTAAGCATGGTGCACTAAACTATCAAGTAGTCATCATATTGAGCTAGCCAAACATTCATGACGCCTGCATCTGCTCCTGCAATAGGTCTATCACTTAGCGGTGCATTAAGGACATAATTCTTCTGTGCAGCAATGAGGATAAACCTCTGATCACGGATCCAATCCGCATCATTGCTACTAACATCTTTCAACTTAGTTTTCTCTAGGAACATATCAAAAATAAAACAGGGGAGCTAAACGCTAGCTATTGATCTACAACATAGATATGCTAATACTATCAGGTCTAAGTTTATGATAAATTAAAGTTCAATTAATCATATTATTTAAGAACTCCCACTTAGAAAGACATCCCTCTAATCTTCTAAGTGATCACGTGATCCAAATCAACTAAACCATAACCGATCATCACGTGAAATGGAGTAGCTTTCAATGGTGAACATCAATATGTTGATCATATCTACTATATGATTCACGCTCGACCTTTCGGTCTGAGTGTTCTGAGGCCATATCTGCATATGCTAGGCTCGTCAAGTTTAACCTAAGTATTCTGCGTGTGCAAAAACTGGCTTGCACCCGTTGTAGATGGACGTAGAGCTTATCACACCCGATCATCACGTGGTGTCTGGGCACGACGAACTTTGGCAACGGTGCATACTCAGGGAGAACACTTTTATCTTGAAATTTAGTGAGAGATCATCTTATAATACCACCGTCAATCAAAGCAAGATAAGATGCATAAAAGATAAACATCACATGCAATCAATATAAGTGATATGATATGGCCATCATCATCTTGTGCTTGTGATCTCCATCTCTGTGTTGGAAATATGCCCTAGAGGCAATAATAAAATGGTTATTATTATATTTCTTTGTTCATGATAATTGTCTATTGTTCATGCTATAATTGTGTTATCCTGAAATCGTAATACATGTGTGAATACATAGACACCAACATGTCCCTAGTAAGCCTCTAGTTGACTAGCTCGTTGATCAACAGATAGTCATGGTTTCCTGACTATGGACATTGGTTGTCATTGATAACGAGATCACATCATTAGGAGAATGATGTGATGGACAAGACCCAATCCTAAGCATAGCTCAAAGATCGTGTAGTTCGTTTGCTGTAGCTTTTCTAAATGTCAAGTATCATATCCTTAGACCATGAGATTGTGCAACTCCCGGATACCGTAGGAGTGCCTTGGGTGTGCCAAACGTCACAACGTAACTGGGTGACTATAAAGGTACATTACAGGTATCTCCGAAAGTGTCTGTTGGGTTGGCACGAATCAAGACTGGGATTTGTCACTCCGTATGACGGAGAGGTATCTCTGGGCCCACTCGGTAATGCATCATCATAATGAGCTCAATGTGATCAAGTGGTTGATCAGGGGATCATGCATTACGGTACAAGTAAAGTGACTTGCCGGTAACGAGACTGAACAAGGTATTGGGATACCATCGAGTCTCGGGCAAGTAACGTACCGATTAACAAAGGGAATTGTATACGGATTGATTGAATCCTCGACATCGTGGTTCATCCGATGAGATCATCGTGGAGCATGTGGGAGCCGACATGGGTATCCAGATCCCGCTGTTGGTTATTGACCGGAGAGGCTTCTCAGTCATGTCTGCATGTCTCCCGAACCCGTAGGGTCTACACACTTAAGGTTCAGTGACGCTAGGGTTGTAGAGATATTAGCACATGGTAACCCGAAAGTTGTTAGGGGTCCCGGATGAGATCCCGGACGTCACGAGGAGTTCCGGAATGGTCCGGAGGTAAATATTTATTTATAGGAAGTCTAGTTTCGGCCATCGGGAAGGTTTCGGGGTCACCGGTATTGTACCGGGACCACCGGAAGGGTCCCGGGGGTCCACCGGGTGGGGCCACCTATCCCGGAGGGCCCCATGGGCTGAAGTGGGAGGGGAACCAGCCCCTAGTGGGCTGGTGCGCCCCCCCTTGGGCCTCCCCCTGCGCCTAGGGTTAGAAACCCTAGGGATGGGGGGCGCCACCCTTGCCTTGGGGGGCAAGGCACCCCCTTGGCCGCCGCCCCCCTAGGAGATTGGATCTGCTAGGGCCGGCGCCCCCCTAGGCACCCTATATATAGTGGGGGGAGGGAGGGCTGCGCACCCAAGCCCCTGGCCTCTCCCTCTCCCTCCCGTGACACTCCTCCGTCTCCCAGTGCTTGGCGAAGCCCTGCCGAGATTACTGTTGCTTCCACCACCACGCCGTCGTGCTGCTGGATCTACATCAACCTCTCCTTCCCCCTTGCTGGATCAAGTTGGAGGAGACGTCTTCCCCAAACGTATGTATGTTGAACGCAGATGTGCTATCCGTTCGGCACTTGGTCATCGGTGATTTGAATCACGTCGAGGACGACTCCATCAACCCCGTTCTCTTGAACGCTTCCGCTCGTGATCTACAAGGGTATGTAGATGCACTCCTCTCTCTCATTGCTAGATGACTCCATAGATTGATCTTGGTGATGCGTAGAAAATTTTAAAAATTCTGCTACATTCCCCAACAGTGGCATCATGAGCTAGGTCTATGCGTAGTTACTATGCACGAGTAGAACACAAAGTAGTTGTGGGCGTCGATATTGTCAATTTGCTTGCCGTACTAGTCTTATCTTGATTTGGCGGCATCATGGGATGAAGGGGCCCGGACCAACCTTACACGTACACTTACGTGAGACCGGTTCCACCGACTGACATGCACTAGTTGCATAAGGTGGCTGGCGGGTGTTTGTCTCTCCCACTTTAGTCGGATCGGATTCGATGAACAGGGTCCTTATGAAGGGTAAATAGAAATTGGCAATTCACGTTGTGGTTTTGGCGTAGGTAAGAAATGTTCTTGCTAGAGACCTATAGCAGCCACGTAAAAACTTGCAACAACAATTAGAGGACGTCTAACTTGTTTTTGCAGCAAGTGTTTTGTGATGTGATATGGCCAAAGGTTGTGATGAATGATGAATGATATATGTGATGTATGAGATTGATCATGGTCTTGTAATAGGAATCACGACTTGCATGTCGATGAGTATGACAACCGGCAGGAGCCATAGGAGTTGTCTTAATTTATTTATGACCCGCGTGTCAACATAAACGTCATGTAATTACTTTACTTTATTGCTAAACTGTTAGCCATAGTAGTAGAAGTAATAGTTGACGTGACAACTTCAAGAAGACACGCTGATGGAAATCATGGTGTCATGCCGGTGACAACAATGATCATGGAGCCCCGAAGATGGAGATCAAAGGAGCAAATGATATTGGCCATATCATGTTACTATTTGATTGCATGTGATGTTTATCATGTTATACATCTTATTTGCTTAGAACGACGGTAGCTTAAATAAGATGATCCCTCGTAATAATTTCAAGAAAGTGTTCTCCCTAACTGTGCACCGTTGCGAAGGTTCGTTGTTTCGAAGCACCACGTGATGATCGGGTGTGATAGATTCTAATGTTCGAATACAACGGGTGTAAGCCAGATTTACACACGCAATACACTTAGGTTGACTTGACGAGCCTAGCATGTACAGACATGGCCTCGGAACACAGAAGACCGAAAGGTCGAGCATGAGTCGTATAGAAGATACGATCAACATGAAGATGTTCACCGATGTTGACTAGTCCGTCTCACGTGATGATCGGACACGGCCTAGTTAACTCGGATGATGTTATACTTAGATGACTGGAGGGATGTCTATCTGAGTAGGAGTTCATTGAATAATTTGATTAGATGAACTTAATTATCATGAACTTAGTCTAAAATCTTTACAATATGTCTTGTAGATCAAATGGCCCACGTTGTCCTCAACTTCAACGCGTTCCTAGAGAAAACCAAGCTGAAAGACGATGGCAGCAACTATACGGACTGGGTCCAGAACCTGAGGATCATCCTCATAGCTGCCAAGAAAGATTATGTCCTAGAAGCACCGCTAGGTGACGCACCCGTCCCACAGAACCAAGACGTTATGAACGCTTGGCACACACGTGCTGATGATTACTCCCTCTTTCAGTGCGGCATGCTTTACAGCTTAGAACCGGGGCTCCAAAAGCGTTTTGAGAGACACAGAGCATATGAGATGTTCGAAGAGCTGAAAATGGTTTTTCAAGCTCATGCCCGGGTCGAGAGATATGAAGTCTCCGACAAGTTCTTCAGTTGTAAGATGGAGGAAAATAGTTTTGTTAATGAGCACATACTCAAAATGTCTGGGTTGCATAACCGCTTGACTCAGCTGGGAGTTAATCTCCCGGATGACGCGGTCATTGACAGAATCCTTCAGTCGCTTCCACCGAGCTACAAGAGCTTTGTGATGAACTTCAATATGCAGGGGATGGAAAAGACCATTCCTGAGGTATATTCAATGCTGAAATCAGCAGAGGTAGAAGTCAAAAAGGAACATCAAGTGTTGATGGTGAATAAAACCACTAAGTTCAAGAAAGGCAAGGGTAAGAAGAACTTCAAGAAGGATGGCAAGGGAGTTGCCGCGCCCGGTAAGCAATCTACTGGGAAGAAGCCAAAGAATGGACCCAAGCCCAAGACGGAGTGTTTTTATTGCAAGGGAAGTGGCCACTGGAAGCGGAACTACCCCAAATACTTAGCGGACAAGAAGGTCGGCATCACGAAAGGCATATGTGATATACATGTAATTCATGTGTACCTTACCAGTACTCGTAGTAGCTCCTGGGTATTTGATACCGGTGCGGTTGCTCACATTTGTAACTCAAAGCAGGAGCTGCGGAATAAACGGAGACTGGCGAAGGACGAGGTGACGATGCGCGACGGGAATGGTTCCAAGGTCGATGTGATCGCCGTCGGCACGCTACCTCTACATTTACCTATGGGATTAGTTTTAAACCTCAATAATTGTTATTTAGTGCCAGCTTTGAGCATGAACATTGTATCAGGATCTCGTTTAATATGAGATGGCTACTCATTTAGATCCGAGAATAATGGTTGTTCTATTTATATGAGAGATATGTTTTATGGTCATGCTCCGATGGTGAATGGTTTATTCTTAATGAATCTCGAGCGTAATGCTACACATATTCATAGTGTGAATACCAAAAGATGTAAGGTTGATAATGATAGTCCCACATACTTGTGGCACTGCCGCCTTGGTCACATAGGTGTCAAACGCATGAAGAAGCTCCATGCAGATGGACTTTTAGAGTCTCTTGATTACGAATCATTTGACACGTGCGAACCGTGCCTCATGGGTAAAATGACAAAGACTCCGTTCTTAGGAACAATGGAGCGAGCAACCAACTTATTGGAAATCATACATACTGATGTGTGCGGTCCAATGAGTGTTGAGGCTCGCGGTGGCTATCGTTATGTTCTCACCCTCACTGATGACTTGAGTAGATATGGGTATGTCTACTTAATGAAACACAAGTCTGAGACCTTTGAAAAGTTCAAGGAATTTTAGAGTGAGGTTGAGAATCAACATGACAGGAAAATCAAGTTCTTGCGATCAGATCGTGGGGGAGAATACCTGAGTCACGAATTTGGCACACACTTAAGAAAATGTTGAATAGTTTCACAACTCACGCCGCCTGGAACACCTCAGCGTAATGGTGTGTCCGAACGTCGTAATCGCACTCTATTAGATATGGTGCGATCTATGATGTCTCTTACCGATTTACCGCTATCATTTTGCGGCTATGCTTTAGAGACTGCCGCATTCACTTTAAATAGGGCTTCGTCGAAATCCGTTGAGACGACACCATATGAATTATGGTTTGGGAAGAAACCTAAGCTGTCGTTTCTAAAAGTTTGGGGATGCGATGCTTTTGTCAAGAAACTTCAACCTGAAAAGCTCGAACCCAAGTCGGAAAAATGCGTCTTCATAGGAGTTCAAGCTCTAGTGGATGGGTTTGATAGCTGAACGCAAGGATAATTCATCTACGTAGCTAGTTGGTTATGGTGGCGGAGAAGCCCCTCGTTAGCTAGATTGGGCTCCTTTACTACTTTATTTAACCCGGGGTTATGCCTAAAACCGGTATCTTATTATGCATGTTCGACTAGTTCCATTTCTGATTCTCCTTCTTCGCTGGGGTCTACCCTAAAGAAACTGTTGGGTATACCTTCTACCTCAGATCCGAAGGCAAGATCTTTGTTTCCAAGAATCGGTCCTTTCTAGAGAAAGAGTTTCTCTTGAAAGAAATAAGTGGGAGGAAAGTAGAACTTGATGAAGTATTACCTCTTGAACCGGTAAGTGGCGCAGCTCAAGAAAATGTTCCTGAGGTGCCTGCACTGACTAGAGAGGAAGTTGATGATGATGATCATGAAACTTCAGATCAAGTTGCTACTGAACTTCGTAGGTCCATGAGGACACGTTCCGCACCAGAGTGGTACGGCAACCCTATCCTAGAAATCATGTTGTTAGACAACGGTGAACCTTCAAACTATGAAGAAGCGATGGCGGGCCCGGATTCCGACAAATGGCTGGAAGCCATGAAATCCGAGATAGGATCCATGTATGAAAACGAAGTATGGACTTTGACTGACTTGCCCGATGATCAGCGAGCCATAGAAAATAAATGGATCTTTAAGAAGAAGACAGACGCGGATGGTAATGTGACCATCTATAAAGCTCGGCTTGTCGCTAAGGGTTATCGACAAGTTCAAGGGGTTGACTATGATGAGACTTTCTCACTCGTAGCGAAGCTTAAGTCCGTCCGAATCATGTTAGCAATTGCCGCATTCTATGATTATGAGATATGGCAAATGGATGTCAAAACGGCATTCCTTAATGGTTTCCTTAAGGAAGAATTGTATATGATGCAGCCGGAAGGTTTTGTCGATCCTAAGAATGCTGACAAGGTGTGCAAGCTCCAACGCTCGATTTATGGGCTGGTGCAAGCATCTCGGAGTTGGAACATTCGTTTTGATGAGATGATCAAAGCGTTTGGGTTTATGCAGACTTATGGAGAAGCCTGCATTTACAAGAAAGTGAGTGGGAGCTCTGTAGCATTTCTCACATTGTATGTAGATGACATACTGTTGATGGGAAATGATATAGAATTCTTGGAAAGCATAAAGGCCTACTTGAACAAGTGTTTTTCAATAAAGGACCTTGGAGAAGCTGCTTATATATTAGGCATCAAGATCTATAGAGATAGATCAAGACGCCTCATAGGTCTTTCACAAAGCACATAACTTGATAAGATATTGAAAAAGTTCAATATGGACCAGTCTAAGAAGGGGTTCTTGCCTGTGTTGCAAGGTGTGAAATTGAGCTCAGCTCAATGTCTGACTATGGCAGAAGATATAGAAGAGATGAGTGTCATTCCCTATGCCTCAGCCATAGGGTCTATAGAGATTTGTAAAATACATACGGACCTGAAAGTAGCAGATTTGTTGACTAAACCTCTCCCTAGAGCAAAACTTGATCAACACCAGAACTGCATGGGTGTTCGATTCATCACAATGTAACTAGAATATTGACTCTAGTGCAAGTGGGAGACTGTTGGAAATATGCCCTAGAGGCAATAATAAAATGGTTATTATTATATTTCTTTGTCCATGATAATTGTCTATTGTTCATGCTATAATTGTGTTATCCGGAAATCGTAATACATGTGTGAATAAATAGACCACAACACGTCCCTAGTGAGCCTCTAGTTGACTAGCTCGTTGGTCAAAAGATAGTCATGGTTTCCTGACTATGGACATTGGATGTCATTGATAACGGGATCACATCATTAGGAGAATGATGTGATGGACAAGACACAATCCTAAGCATAGCTCAAAGATCGTGTAGTTCGTTTGCTGTAGCTTTTCTAAATGTCAAGTATCATATCCTTAGACCATGAGATTGTGCAACTCCCGGATACCGTAGGAGTGCCTTGGGTGTGCCAAACGTCACAACGTAACTGGGTGACTATAAAGGTACATTACAGGTATCTCCGAAAGTGTCTGTTGGGTTGGCACGAATCAAGACTGGGATTTGTCACTCCGTATGACGGAGAGGTATCTATGGGCCCACTCGGTAATGCATCATCATAATGAGCTCAATGTGATCAAGTGGTTGATCAGGGGATCATGCATTACGGTACGAGTAAAGTGACTTGCCGGTAACGAGACTGAACAAGGTATTGGGATACCGACGATCGAGTCTCGGGCAAGTAACGTACCGATTGACAAAGGGAATTGTATACGGATTGATTGAATCCTTGACATCGTGGTTCATCCGATGAGATCATCGTGGAGCATGTGGGAGCCAACATGGGTATCCAGATCCCGCTGTTGGTTATTGACCGGAGAGGCTTCTCAGTCATGTCTGCATGTCTCCCGAACCCGTAGGGTCTACACACTTAAGGTTCAGTGACGCTAGGGTTGTAGAGATATTAGCACATGGTAACCCGAAAGTTGTTAGGGGTCCCGGATGAGATCCCGGACGTCACGAGGAGTTCCGGAATGGTCCGGAGGTAAATATTTATTTATAGGAAGTCTAGTTTCGGCCATCGGGAAGGTTTCGGGGTCACCGGTATTGTACCGGGACCACCAGAAGGGTCCCGGGGGTCCACCGGGTGGGGCCACCTATCCCGGAGGGCCCCATGGGCTGAAGTGGGAGGGGAACCAGCCCCTAGTGGGCTGGTGCGCCCCCCCTTGGGCCTCCCCCTGCGCCTAGGGTTAGAAACCCTAGGGGTGGGGGGCGCCACCCTTGCCTTGGGGGGCAAGGCACCCTCTTGGCCGCCGCCCCCCTAGGAGATTGGATCTCCTAGGGCCGGCGCCCCCCTAGGCACCCTATATATAGTGGGGGGAGGGAGGGCTGCGCACCCAAGCCCCTGGCCTCTCCCTCTCCCTCCCGTGACACTCCTCCGTCTCCCAGTGCTTGGCGAAGCCCTGCCGAGATTACCGTTGCTTCCACCACCACGACGTCGTGCTGCTTGATCTTCATCAACCACTCCTTCCCCCTTGCTGGATCAAGTTGGAGGAGACGTCTTCCCCAACCGTACGTGTGTTGAACGCGGAGGTGCTATCCGTTCGGCACTTGGTCATCGGTGATTTGAATCATGTCGAGTACGACTCCATCAACCCCGTTCTCTTGAACGCTTCCGCTCGTGATCTACAAGGGTATGTAGATGAACTCCTCTTTCTCGTTGCTAGATGACTCCATAGATTGATCTTGGTGATGCGTAGAAAATTTTAAAAATTCTGCTACGTTCCCCAACACTCCAAAGCACCGTCATGATCACCATCGTCATCGGCACGACACATTGATCTCCATCGTAGCATCGTTGTTGTCTCGCCAATCTTATGCTTCCATGACTATCGCTACCGCTTAGTGATAAAGTAAAGCATTACAGCGCAATTGCATTGCATACAATAAAGCGACAATCATATGGCTCCTGCCAGTTGCCGATAACTCGGTTACAAAACATGATCATCTCATACAATAAAATTTAGCATCACGTCTTGACCATATCACATCACAACATGCCCTGCAAAAACAAGTTAGACGTCCTCTACTTTGTTGTTGCAAGTTTTACGTGGCTGCTACGGGCTTAAGCAAGAACCGTTCTTACCTACACATCAAAACCACAACGATAGTTTGTCAAGTTGGTGTTGTTTTAACCTTCGCAAGGACCGGGCGTAGCCACACTTGGTTCAACTAAAGTTGGAGAAACTGACACCCACCAGCCACCTATGTGCAAAGCACGTCGGTAGAACCAGTCTCGCATAAGCGTACGCGTAATGTTGGTCCGGGCCGCTTCATCCAACAATACCGCCGAACCAAAGTATGACATGCTGGTAAGCAGTATGACTTATATCGCCCACAACTCACTTGTGTTCTACTCGTGCACAACATCAACGCATAAAACCTAGGCTCTGATACCACTGTTGGGTAATGTAGTAATTTTAAAAATTTTCCTACGCACACGCAAGATCATGGTGATGCATAGCAACGAGAGGGGAGAGTGTTGTCTACGTACCCTCATAGACCATTCGTGGAAGCGTTATATCAGTGCGGTTGATGTAGTCATACGTCTTCACGTCCGACCGATCCAAGTATCGAAAGCACGGCACCTCCAAGTTCTACACACGTTCGGCTCGGTGACGTCCTCGCCTTCTCGATCCAGTAAGAGGGGCGAAGTAGTAGATGAGTTCCGGCAGCACGATGGCGTTGTGACGGTGTTGGTGAAGAACAATCTCCGCAGGGCTTCGCCTAAACACTACAAAAACTATGACGGAGGATAAACTAGAGGAGACGGGATTGCCGGCACATGGCTTGGTGTTTCTTGATGTGTCTTTGGTGCTAGCCCTACCCCTCTATTTATATGTTGAGCCCTGGGGTCGAAACTTGGAGTAAAAGCCTCCTCAAAGTCGGTTTTACCCGAAAGGCAAGAGTCCTTCTCGGACTCCAGGGCTAGACGCCAGGGTTCCCGGCGTCTACCCCCTAAATGCCAGGGTTCCTGGCGTCTAGCCTTTGGTCTTCGCAAAACTTCCTTTTACGCTTTCCAAAAGCCTCGTGGGCTTTCCCCTTTGGCCCAGATAAAGTGTTCTCGTGCCCAAACATTTCGGGAAACATCCGGAACCCCTTCCGGAGATCAAACACTACTATCCACATATCAATCTTTATCTCCGGACCATTCCGGAGTTCCTCGTCATGTCCGTGATCTCATCTCGGACTCCGAACAACATTCGGTCATCAACATACATAACTCATATAGTACTATATCATCAACGAACGTTAAGCGTGCGGACCCTATGGGTTCGAGAACTATGTAGACATGACCGAGCCACCTCTCTTCTCAATAACAAATAGCGGGACCTGGATGCCCATATTGGCTCCTACATACTCTACGAAGATCTTTATCGGTCAGACCGCATAACAACATACGTTGTTCCCTTTGTCATCGGTATGTTACTTGCCCGAGATTCGATCGTCGGTATCTCAATACCTAGTTCAATCTCGTTACCGGCAAGTCTCTTTACTCGTTCCGTAATACATCATCCCGCAACTAACTCATTAGTTGCAATGCTTGCAAGGCTTATAGTGATGTGCAGTACCGAGTGGGCCCAGAGATACCTCTCCGACAATCAAAGTGACAAATCCTAATCTTGAAATACGCCAACCCAACAAGTACCTTTGGAGACACCTATAGAGCACCTTTATAATCACCCAGTTACGTTGTGACGTTTGGTGGCACACAAAGTGTTCCTCCGGTAAACGGGAGTTGCATAATCTCATAGTCATAGGAACATGTATAAGTCATGAAGAAAGCAATAGCAACAAACTAAACGATCAAGTGCTAAGCTAACGGAATGGGTCAAGTCAATCACATCATTCTCCTAATGATGTGACCCTGTTAATCAAATGACAACTCATGTCTATGGTTAGGAAACATAACCATCTTTGACCAACGAGCTAGTCAAGTTGAGGCATACTAGTGACACTCTGTTTGTCTATGAATTCACACATGTATTATGTTTCCGGTTAATACAATTCTAGCATGAATAATAAACGTTTATCATGGAATAAGGAAATAAACAATAATTTTATTATTGCCTCTAGGGCATATTTCCTTCAGCACGAGGGGCTTGTTTGAGGCATACAATGCCTTGTTGAGCTTATAAACCATGTCAGGATGTTTTGGATCTTCAAAGCCAGGCGGTTGTGCAACATACACTTCTTCTTCAATCTTGCCATTGAGAAAAGCACTCTTCACATCCATTTGATACAGAAGGATGTTATGATGATTTGCATAGGCTAGCAGTATGCGTATAGCTTCAAGCCTAGCCACAGGAGCAAATGTTTCATTGAAGTCAATTCCTTCAACTTGAGTGCATCCTTGAGCAACTAGACGAGCCTTGTTTCTGACAACTTGACCATGCTCATCTTGCTTGTTGCAATATATCTATTTAGTTCCTATGATATTTTGTTTACGAGGATCAGGACGCTTGACCAGTTCCCATACATTATTCAGCTCAAACTGTTGAAGCTCTTCTTGCATAGCTTGAATCCATTCAGGTTCCATGAAGGCTTCATCAACTTTCTTGGGTTCTGATATTGAGACGACTGCAAATTGTCCACAGAAATTTGCTACTTGTGTTGCCCTTGATCGAGTGAGTGGACCAGGTGCATCGATGCTATCGATTATCTTCTCAATTTGTACTTCATTTGCAACACGAGGATGAACTAGACGAAGATTTTGCTCTTGTTGATCATTGTCATCGTTTGAAGGATTGCCTTCAGGCTGAGCATTGTCTTTAGGTTGATCAGGTGCAGAGATGATAAGTTCCTCTTCAGGCTGTACTTCAGACGATATGATTTCTCTAGTTCCCATAAGCTTGATGGATTCACTGGGTGGAATTTCATCTAGCACATTTGGTAGGTGCTCTCTTTGCGAGCCATTAGTCTCATCGAATCGCACATCCATAGTTTCAACCACTTTATAGTGAAAGAGGTTGAAGACTCTGTAGGAGTGCGAATCCTTTCCGTAACCAAGCATAAAACCTTCATGTGCTTTTGGTGCAAATTTTGAAGTGTGATGTGGATCCTTGATCCAGCACCTGGCACCAAATACTCTGAAGTAACTTACATTTGGCTTCTTACCAGTGAGGAGTTCATAGGATGTTTTGTTAAGAAGCTTGTGAAGATAAACACGGTTGATGACATGGTATGCAGTATCAATGGCTTCAGGCCAGAACTTCCTTGGAGTCTTGTATTCATCGAGCATCGTCCGAGCCATCTCAATGAGTGTTCGGTTCTTGCGTTCCATGATGCCATTCTGCTGCGGCGTGTATGGAGCTGAGAACTCATGAGTGATGGTCAAAGTATCAAGATAAGTGTCGAGGCCGGTGTTCTTGAATTCAGTGCCATTGTCCCTTCTGATGTGCTTGATCTTGACGCCATAGTTGTTCATGGCTCGATTGGCAAAGCGTCTGAAGACATCCTGCACTTCAGTCTTGTAGAGGATTATATGCACCCATGTATATCTTGAATAATCATCAACAATAACGAAGCCATATAGACAAGCAGTAGTAGCAAGGGTTGAGTAGTGAGTAGGGCCAAAGAGGTCCATGTGTAGCAGTTCGAAGGGTTGAGTCGTTGTCATGATTGTCTTCGAGGGATGCTTGGCCCTCGTCATCTTTCCAGCTTCGCAGGCACCGCATAAGTGATCCTTCTTGAACTTGACGCCCTTGATGCCTATGATATGCTTCTTCTTTGCAAGAATGTGCAAATTCCTCATGCCAGCATGCCCTAGCCTCCGATGCCAGAGCCAGCATTCTGAGGCTTTTGTGGTCCTGCTGAGAAATCTACCATATAGAAATCATCTTTCCGATACCCTTCAAAGACTAGAGACTTGTCAGATTCCATTAGAACTAGGCAACGATATTTTCCAAATATCACAATCATGTTCAAATCGCAAAGCATTGAGACGGACATTAAGTTGAAACCAAGGGATTCAACAAGCATCACTTTATCCATGTGCTGATCCTTTGAGATTGCAACTCTACCTAGACCCAATACCTTGCTTTTACCAGTATCAGCAAATGTGATGTGACTTTTGTCAGATGGACGTAGAGTTGAGTCCATGAGAAGACTTTGCTTGCCAGTCATGTGATTAGTACATCCATTATCAATAATCCATTCTGAAGCAGCTGGTGTCATACCCTACAGTGCAGTTAGGGGGATAGGCTTCACGAAGAGAATTGTGAAGCATAAACATTTGACGAGCAAGTGGATTATGAAAGCTTAGATCGAGGTTAGGACTGATAGGGCAAGTAGCAAGCGACTCAGGAACAAAATACATAATAAGACCATTTGGGCATTTGATCTTGCGCCCTACAAGATGTTTAAGGTCCCCAGCAATAGCTTCAGACACATTTGATTTTCGGCTGGAGACCTTTCCCTGCAAAAGAGAGTTAAGCTTTCTTAGCCACCCACATCTTCAAGGGTGGCTTCGAAGCAATGAGTCTAAGTGCAGCATCTGAGAACTTTGGCTTTGGAGCCCTAGCAAATAGTCTTGCAGGTGGACAATAGTACTCATAAGAATAAGCAGAGTAGTTCTGGGTCTTATGAACATGGTGGTTTGATGAAACGCGCTCATATTCATAGGCCTGAGTATGGTTTCCCTGCAAAACATTTGCATTAGTGTGACTCAGGTGAGTCCTCTGTCTGTATGAAGCCTTTGGACCATATGAAGCATGTGGTCTGGGTTTTGTCTTCTTCACTTGTGGTGTCATGACGACATTCACAGGAAGATTCTCCAGACACTTTTTCGGCACCCAGACTTTCTTCATACGTGGCCCATTCCCGCAGTTAGTACCAATATACCTGGCAAACACTTCACCATTCTGATTCTTAAACAGTTATAGTTTGCATCAAAGGATTCATCAATGACAATGGGATTACTACAAGTGAAGCCAGATAGGGTGGATGGATCCACTGAAGGTTCCTTTGCAGCAACCCATGTGGTTTTGGGGTACTGCTCAGGTTTCCGGTAAGAGCCATCCGCATTCATTTTCCTTTCGAACCCAACACCCTCTTTCCTAGGGTTTTGGTTCAGGATCTGCCTTTTGAGGACATCACATAGTGTCCGATGCCCTTTGAGACTTTTGTACATCCCTGTTTCAAGCAATGTCTTCAACCTAGGATTTTTATCAGCAATAGTAGTGGCATCCTTAGCAGAGGGGTTAGTTACCACATCAAAAGTTGAAGATATTGCAACATTAGCAGCAGTAGAACATCCAGCAACAAAAGTAGTGTTGTCACGCTCAATGCATTTAAGACATGGTGGTTCAAATCCTTTCTGAGCGGGACTGATCTGTTTGGTGCGAAGTGACTCGTTTTCCTTTTGAAGATCTTCATGAGCCGCTCTCAATTTCTCAAGATCTTGCTTCCTTTGAAGATAATCATAGGAAAGCTTTTCATGAGTTGTTGAGAGCATTTCATGACGACTTTCAAGTTCCTCATACTTAACATGAAGATTTTTTATGTCTTCAATTAAGGACTAAGATCGAGTCATTTCAGCGTCTAACAGGTCATCACTTTTGTCTAACAGTTTTTGAATATGTTCCATAGCTTTCTATTGTTCAGTTGCAATTTTAGCAAGTGTTTTGTAGCTAGGTTTGGAACCACAATCAGAGTCATCTTCACTTGATGTTTGATAGTGAGTGGTGCGTGAGTTTACCTTGGCACCGCGTGCCATGAAGCAGTAGGTGGGAGCGGAGTTGTCCTTGTCATCAGCATCGGTGTCGATGATGAAGTCATTGTCTTTAGTGTTGAAGATGGACTTGGCAACGTAGGCTGTAGCCAGACTTGCAACGCCAGAATCGGACTCCTCCTCAGACTCCACCTCCGCCTCCTCAGAAGCAGACTCCTCCTCTGAATCCATTTCCTTGCCAACAAACGCACGAGCCTTGCCAGATGAGCTCTTCTTGTGTGATGAAGACTTTGAGGAAGACTTGGAAGAAGACTTTGAGTATTTCTTCTTCTTCTTGTCGTCAGAATCATATTCCTTGCTCTTCTTCTTCTTCTTCTTCTTCTTGTTCTCATTGTCCCACTACGGACACTCAGAGATGTAGTGACCAGGTTTCTTGCACTTGTGGCATGTTCTCTTCTTGTAGTCATGAGCAGAAGCTTCATCATTCCTTGAGCTTGATCGTGAAGACTTTCTGAAGCCTTTCTTCTTGGTGAATTTTTGGAACTTCTTCACAAGCATAGCAAGCTCCTTTCCAATGTCTTCAGGATCATCAGAACTGCAGGCAGATTCTTCTTCAGATGAGGAGACAACTTTTGCCTTCAAGGCCCGAGTTCGGCCATAGTTGGGACCGTAGATATCTCTTTTCTCAGAAAGCTGAAACTCATGTGTGTTGAGCCTTTCAAGTATGTCAGACGGATCGAGTGTCTTGAAGTCAGGGTGTTCTTGAATCATCAGGGCTAGGGTGTCAAATGAGCTGTCAAGTGATCTCAGGAGTGTCTTGACGATTTCATGCTTGGTGATCTCAGTAGCGCTGAGAGCTTGAAGCTCATTTGTGATGTCAGTAAGGCAATCAAACGTGAGCTGAACATTCTCATTGTCGTTTCTCTTGAAGCGTTGAAGAGGTTGCGAAGGACACTGATCCTTTGATCTCCTTGGGTTGAGACGCCTTCGTTGACCTTGGAGAGCCAGTCCCAGACTAGCTTAGATGTTTCCAGAGCACTCACACGGCCATACTGCCCTTTGGTCAGATGACCACAGATAATGTTCTTGGCAGTGGAGTCTAGTTGAACAAACTTCTTGACATCAGCAGCGGTGACACCTTCACCAGCCTTGGGAATGCCATTCTTGACGACATACCAGAGGTCGACATCAATGGCTTCAAGATGCATGCGCATCTTATTCTTCCAGTAGGGATATTTAGTTCCATCAAAGACGGGGCACGCAACGAAGACTTTAATTATCCCTGCAGTCGACATAGCTAAAACTCCAGGTGGTTAAACCGAATCACACAGAACAAAGGAGTACCTCGCTCTGATACCAATTGAAAGTGCTAGTGATTGAATAGAGGGGGGTGAATAGGCGATTTTTATGAAAGTCTTCAAAACATGGAAGTTTCGAAGATAAACGATAGAAATATACCTATTACCATGCAGTGGAAGGTAGACTACACTAGACAAGCCATAGTCAAGTATTCAATGAAGTGAAAGCACAAAGACTAATAGCAGCTAGGCAGTATGGATCAGGATGGAAGATAGTATGAAGCCAATCAGAACAAGCAGTTACTCAGCGAAGACAAAAGGATAATGCAAACAGGCAATGACTTCACAAGGACCAACTGCAAATAAGGAGATGGGAAGGATAGAACCAGTGGCTCGTTGAAGACAATGATTTATTGGACCAGTTCTAGTTGTTGTGACAACTGTACGTCTGGTTATGGAGGCTGAGATTCAACTCAGAAGACCGCGTCTTCACCTTATTCCCCTTGAACTAAGGACACCCAGTCCTCGCCCAATCACTCTGGTAAGTCTTCAAGGTAGACTTACAAACCTTCACAGACTTCGTTCACCGGCGATCCACAATGACTCTTGAATGCTCAGAACGCGGCGCCTAACCGGCTGGAGGATTCACAGTCCTCAAGTGTAATAAGTCTTCAGATCACACAAACGGGAAGACTTTAGTGATGCCTAACACTCTTTGGCTCTGGATGTTTAGGGCTTTGTCCTCGCAAGGATTTCTCTCTCAAAGGCTTCGAGGTGGGTTGCTCTCAAATGACAAAAGCCGTGCACTAACTCTAAGGAGCCAACCAATTTATGGTGTAAGGGGTGGACTATTTATAGCCACTAGGCAACCCGACCTGATTTGTCCGAAATGACCCTGGGTCACTAAGGAACTGACACGTGTTCCAACGGTCAGATTTCAAACACACACGACAACTTTACTTGAGCTACAAGCAAAGCTGACTTATCTAGCTCCGGATAAGATTTGCTCTCATTGTCTTCGCTCGAAGACATAGGATTTTGGTTAAGCATCACTTCAGTCATTTTGACTGGTTCACTTGGACCCCACTTAAATAGTACAGTGGTTCCTATGACTCAACAAAGAATAAAATGAAACAACGAAACAACTAAGTCTTCGCGCTCCATAGTCTTCACGCGATGTCTTCTCTTATCATGGTCTTCAATGTGAATACCTTCATATACCACCTTTGTCTTCAATGTTTTCATACATTTTTAGGGGTCATCTTCGGTAGGTAAACCGAATCAATGAGGGACTACTACATGTGTTATCCTGCAATTCTCACAAACACATTAGTCCCTCAACCAGGTTTGTCGTCAATACTCCAAAACCAACTAGGGGTGGCACTAGATGCACTTACACACACGGCATGGGAATACGCGGGTCAGGTGTGCAGGCATGTGGCGCATGGCGCCTGTGCCCGTTGTGGCACATGGCATGGCACATGTGCCGGACTAGATGCGCATACCTGTAGCAAGAGGGAACGTTTATGATGGGCCGACAAGGATGCCGGTTTCTTTGAGTGAGGGTGTATGTGAGAACCTGACTTAATAGGAATGACAGACTACTCATATCAATAAAGAATTCATTCTTTTCCAGGAGCTCATTCGCAAAGAACTCCAAAATTAAGCATGCTTGGCCTGGATTGATTTGAGGATGGGTGACCGACCGGCAAGTTGCTCCTCGGGTGTGCATGAGTGAGGATAAAGTATGCAGAAAAGAATAATGTTGGTTTGTGGGGATAGTCTAGATCCCACCAGGCGTAACGTCCGGAAAATGGCGGTTGTGGACAGGGCGTTACAGCTATCGCGAAAGCATGAACTGCAATTACCAGCAGCATGCTATAAATAACGAATATGTACCGGCCGCATTTCACGGTTGGTCTCGCTGAAATCCAGCCAACGGTACACGTAATCAGGAAAGTGTGCAATAAGCATTTTGTGGACATGCTAATGATTTCGGCGTGGATGGTTTCTACAAGTGCAACTCTTGCCACCCCTTGTTGCTTTTGGAGTATTGATGACAAATCCGATTAAGGGACTAATGTGTTTGTGAGTGTACACATAGATTTGACTTAACTATTCGAAGATGACCCCTGAAATATCTGGAGACTTTGAAGACAATGGTGGTACACAAAGACTATCGCGTGAAGACAATGAGATAAAGACTTACTCCTTTGTTGGTTTCATTTTTTTCTTTCTTAAGTCATAGGAACCACCGCACTATTAAGTGGAGGCAAGGTGATACGAAGTCAAAAACTAGCGTGGTGCTCAACCTAAAATCCCATGTCTTCTAGTGAAAACTTTGAGAAAAAGTCTATTTCACAGTTGGTTAACTCAGCCTTGCTTGTAGCCCAAGTAAGATTGTCACGTGTGTTTTAAATCTGATCGTTGGTAAACGAGTCGGTTGGCCACTGACCTAGGTAAATTTCAGTTGTATCATGTCGGTTTGCCCCTGAATATAAATAGAAGCCCCCTTCCTCCATAAGTTGGTGGCTGCTCCAAGTTATTACACGACTTCTGTCATTTTAGAGCAACCCACCTCCGAAACTTTTGAGAGAGATTTACTGTGAGGAAAATTCCAAACACCTAGATCTCAAAGATTGAGCATTATTGAATACATTTTTTAGTGAACCAAAGACTTGTTACACTTGAAGACTATGATCTTCCAGACGGTTAGGCGTCATCTTCTGAGCATCCAAAAGTCATTTATGGATTGCCAGTGAACATGTTTGTAAAGATTTCAGAAGTCTACCTTGAAGACTTACCTGAGTGACTGAGTGAGGTCTAGGTGATCTTAGCTCATGGAGAGTAAAGTAAACACCTAGTCTTCTGAGTTAAATCTCAGCCTCTCCAACCAGACGTATAATTATCACAGCAACAGAAATTGGTCAAACAAATCATTTGTCACCGAGCAACTGGTTCTATCTCGTCATTACTTTACTTTCCATATTTGTATTGTGAAGCCTTTGCTTGCTCATCTGTGTGTCAAGACATTGCTTGAAGACATTCCTCATGATAATCTTTTCTGTCTTCCAATTTGTAGTTCTTAAGATTGTTTGCTTGTATGTTTGCTTGTTCTATATTTACTACTACCTAGTTTGCCTATTATCTCTTATGCTAATGTCATTAGCTTCTCATTGATTGCATGCTTAGAGTAGCTCTACTTATATTTTGCTTCCGCGCCTTCGAAGACATTGCCTGTTTCAAATACTTTCATAAAAATCTCCCATTCACCCCCATCAAATCGATAACTAGCACTTTTAGTTTCATGTTAATGGTCTTTGCAACAAAAAATGGTTAACATTAGTTTCATTATTATATTCAATGTTTCAAGCCACTAATAACTGGGCCAACAAGACGTAGATTATACCGCAAAAAAAAAAAAAACAAGACGTAGATTAGTCGACGTGTCATGGCGTCGACGTACATGTGCGATTATACTTTCACGAGCTGGTGTGACAACATTAGCTACAAATATGAGGCAGGGGTGTGCCATAAAAAACAAATAAGTATTTCAGATGTATTTTACTGCTGATCTCTCTAAAGCGCATATACTTCGGGTGCTTTGAACTTTTGAAATTTGAACGTGCTCTCTTCTCTCCATCTGTGTCCCTCGCTCCTTTTTGTGTAAAAAATAGTGTTGTGCGAAAAGCTCTATATATTATTATAATGGTGTTGCAAAGAAAAGGGAAAAAATAGGTGCGTGCTTCAAGAATCCACGAATGGAGTGTAGCATAAATAGCCGGGTCGGTCGGTTATATATTACTGGACGTGCCGTGGCATGGCCATGCGTGTATGATTGAATATTCACGAGTTAGCGCGAAAAAAAGAACTGCAATTACAAGACAACATCGTGTTGTAGCAATGAATATGTATTTCAATTGAATTTTATAGTTGGTCTCGCTGAAATCTAACCAGACAATACACATAGCCAGGAAAAAAATAACATAGGTATTCCCTGGACACGATAATGGGTGCGGCGTGGATGGTTTTCTACATTAATGGTGCTCGTAGCAAAAAATGGTTAAAAACAATAGGACATGGAGGTGAGCTTTAATGAGGATATTGGACCCTATTTTAATTCTTATAAAGTTCTTAGGCAGTGGGGGTCTTTATCTCTTCTGTTTGACCTAACAACATATGCTTTAGCCATTATCATGGAATAGGACTACACATGATGGTGTGGTAAAATGGATTTTGGAGAGATAATTGAAAATATATTAATATTTTGCAATATGCCGATGACACCATTTTTTGGTGAGAGTTGGTGAGGAGAGTGAAAAAAATTGAAATTTATTTTACGTGCTATCAAGAAAATGTCACGCCTCACCATTAATTTCCATAAGAGTGAATTGTTCCCTCTTGGGCAGGCTAGGAGCAAGTATGATTTATACCAAGAGATTCCTACTTGTTAACTTGATGGCATGCCTTTGAAATACGTAGAGATTCATATTTTTACAAACACTCAAGGGGCGCCAAGAAAAAGATGGAGAATAAATGTTCATGTTCGCAGAGCAAGTTAACAAACATTGTTGACATGTTAACCCTTTTTCAGGCCGTATAAGTAATACTTGCTTGTACATGATGTGTTTTTTACCCTATTCCTGTTAGAGTTAGGAAGAGGAGTGAGCTTTTTAGGGCTAGGTCTGTCTGGCAAGGGGATGAAGAAATACCACCTAGTTAACTAAACAATAACTTGTCTATCCAAAGACCAAGGGCACATACGTGTAGTTAATTTGGACATCATGAACAAAGCCCTCCTCGCTGAATGGCTTTGGATACTGGGAAACAAGCAAGGAATGTGGCAATCTTTCATACTGAATGGATATGCTAAGAATTGGTCTCCTATTGGTACTAGGAGTAGACATGGCTACGACTCTCAGTTTTGGCCAAGTCTCATGACTGTGAAAGACATTTTTTATCAGCATTGCGAAAAGCTAGTTGTGAATAGGTATAATACTATATTTTGGGGGAGGGGGGAGGTGGGTAGGCTGCAGACCTCTAAAGCTTTGCTTCCCAAGGCGATATACCATCCTCTTTGATCATGATATCTCAGCAGATAATGCCTTCTCTAGTGGACACTTTATGGTGATGTCTTTCTTTCAGGTAGGAAGGATCCAATAAGATGGATGCTTATGCTAATGGTGTATTTACTGTTAGGTATTTGTATAAAATCGGATTTCAAACACCGCTGGGTTCCCACA
Organism: Triticum monococcum; assembly: GCA_034509565.1. Lineage (NCBI taxonomy): Eukaryota > Viridiplantae > Streptophyta > Magnoliopsida > Poales > Poaceae > Triticum > Triticum monococcum. The sequence goes on along the minus strand of CM067843.1, from coordinate 741,127,681 downwards.
CAATTTTTTATGGAAAGTCAAGATTCCCTTTGAAATTAAGGTTTTCCTTTGGTTGATATTTGACTAGACATAACCTATCTAGGCAGGTGAGCACGGGACAAAACATGTGTATTTTGTACAATGAAAGCATAGGCCATCTATTTTTCACATGTTCCGTCGTGAGGCTCGTGTGGATTTTACTAAAAAGTGGTTTTAATTTTGCCATCAATTCCTGTCATTTTGCATGATTTGTTTCACACTTGGTTGCGATCCTTTTAATAAAAAATGACTCTTCTTTTTGGGGTAATGTAGTAAAAATCCTTTATTTCAGGGGATTCCCCATTTCTTTCCAAATGAATCGGGGCAGACTCTCTCAGCAGCTAGGCGGGTATTTTTTCATCGGGGATAGATGATATTTGAATGTTTTTGCTGAATTTGAGGATTTCATAGCGGTTGCCACATTGCAGTGCCCACACCCGAGGCTCCCCTACAGCAATTGCAGCGCTATGATGAAGATTTAGCAGACAATTTACAATCATGTTTGTAGTACATGGTTTGCATAAAAATTAACACTCAACAATTTAAGATGGACGATAGTAAAAATGCTTGCCAAAAAATCAAAATGAAGTGTTTAACTAGAAATACTAGTTGATTATATACGTAAAAAAATTCAAACTAATTAAGGAAACAAAGATGATTGGTAAATTGGAAAATCACCATGAAAACCTGAAAAAGAAGAGTAATCCAATTCTCAAATAGATGTGAATCAGAATAATATTTTGGAATATCATAGTGATCCAATTCTGAAACAGATGGGAACCACTCCTCAAATTTGGATAAGTACCGTAACCTAATTCTCAATTGTAAGACCTTTGAGGTTCAAAACCCTAGCCGAGGATTGGACTTCAAAAAGATGAGGGAGTTACCTTGCCTTAATATTTTCTCCACTAATCCAGCCATCCAGGGAAAAGTCGGCGTGCCGCCATGCGATGGTGAGCCACGGGTTGTCCCATAGGATGAGGACGAGGCCATGGGGATTCGCTGGAGAGGAGGCGAGAAACCAGAAGGCAGTATGCGCAGATACACATAAAGCGGATCGGATCAGAATTTCTTTAGGTCGATCGATCAGATGGGCTGCATATGGGCCATTAGATGGGTTGCGCGAGCGCTCAGTCCCTGGTGGCTTCTCGCCGGTGTCCAACAACAAATTTTACCGGTGTCACACGCCTGCATGGGCTATAAATATAACGTAATCGGAACAATTACCCGGTGTCCTGTGACACCGGTTGCTTGTACGTAGGTCCGCCCCTGCGCCTATCTACTTTGTGATTCAAAAAGTTGGTTGGTGCCCTGCATGGCTTAAGACCTTGGTTACGTTAGGGGATATGCCTGCATGCTTTTGGATGAGATTGCATGCTCCACTCACCCCACCTCCCATGTGTTTTTCTTATGACTTCCATGTTTGAATCTATTGTATCTTTCGAACCAAATGTTCAAATTTTGTCTCACATGTATATTCATGTTCCTTGTGACGAGGGCTTTGAAACAGGACCACTTTGAATATGTTTTGACAAGTTTTAAATTTTTCACCAAGTTTCAACCTTTAAAACTTGATAAGAGCGAAGAGACATTCACCAAGTTACACAGATTAAAACTTAAACCCTAAGTCCTTAGCCCTAAACAGTAAACCCTAATAGCGAAATGGAACTTGCTAAAACTTGCAAAAATAGTATTAATACAATTATCAACTTTTAATATTTGAAACTTGGTAAAATGCTAAAACTTGTGAAAATGCATTTAAGAGTGGTCCTGGTTCAAAGTCCTCGTTGAAAGGAACACGAATATGCAAATGGTACAGAAATTGAACGTTATGTTCAAAAGATGCAATAGATTGAAAAATAGAAGTAAAAAAGTATGGAAGGCAGGATGGATGAAGCATGCAATCTCTGCCGAAAGCATTCTTGCATGAACGCCCTTAAAGTAATCAAGAGCTGGACACATGCAGGGGACCAACCACTTTTATTAATTGTGAGGCACATGTGTGGCTGACCAAGTTCATGCGCCCTTCAGTTTTCTCAGCTAACCAAGGTAAAACGCATGTCCTACATTTGGTTAAGTTACATAGAGCTTGGTTGAGCCTATATATAGATTTACATCTTCATACATTTTCAGTCGATCCTATATGTAGAGACATTTACATCTTAATACATTTTTTATTGAGGCTGAAGCTTTTTTGGTTGAATGTCTGTGTACACTTTGCTTACAGAGATGGTTAACCTGAATTATTAGAAAAATGCTCATCAGTGTCATAATCATATTAATCAATTTTGTTTTTTGAGAATGTTCCAAAAGACCCGGTTTGTTGTTTGGCCCATTGAAGCCTGTTATTACGCACCATACAATTTGTTTTATCCCCTTCTAGGCCCTGTTCGGCACAAAGGGTATTAAAACACATGAACTTGAAAAATCACAAGAATAGGAAATGAAAACGGAGCAAAACAGAGGATCTAGAAACATAGGTAAGTTTGAGGGAAACGCGTTCGGCTGGCTGCAGGAATAATACAGGAGGCAACTTATGTGTGGAGTGTGAAGTACAGATTACAAAACATAAGGAAAAAGTTTATTTTAAACCTTGAACTTGTAGAGGTCAGACGGAATGAACCCTCAAATCAAAATCCCGGTCGATTGCACCCTGAACTGTGCAATCCCGGTCTAAATCAAGGGATCAACTAGTTAACGAGCGCTCCTTGGGAAGCCTCGCAACGATCAGCGCCACTTGACGCGCTCTCAGCCATTCGCCACGTGTCGCGCTTTGGACGCTTCCTCCGAATTTTATTTTTTTATTTTTCTGCACGCGTTTTTTGCTTTTTAAACGGTTTTTTTTCTGTTTTTTTTCTGTTTTGGTTTTCTCCCGGTCTTCCTTAGCTTTTTGATCCAAAAAAATTCGAATTTTTTTTGCATGAAAAAAACGTGTTTTCTTTTTTTTTTCTTTCACAAAAGTCACGGTTTTTTTCACAAGAGGCATGGTTGTGCTTTAGCGAGAGTCATGGCCGTGACTTTCAGAAACGACTTTTTTTCTTTCGCGAGAGTCACGGTTTTGCTTCCGCGAGAGGCACGGTTGTGTTGGGGAACGTTGCAGAAAACAAAAATTTTCTTACGGTTTCACCAAGATCCATCTATGAGTTCATCTAGCAACGACTGATCGGATTGCATCTACATACCTTTGTAGATCGCGAGCGGAAGCGTTCAAGAGAACGGGGATGAGGGAGTCGCACTCGACGTGATCCAAATCACCGGAGATCCTAGCGCCGAACGGACGGCACCTCCGCGTTTAACACACGTACGGTCAGCGTGACGTCTCCTCCTTCTTGATCCAGCAAGGGGGAAGGAGAGGTTGATGAAGATCCAGCAGCACGACGGCGTGGTGGTGGATGCAGGAGTCACCGCAGCAGGGCTTCGCCGTTCTACTGTAAAAGGGAGAGGTGTAGCAGGGGAGAGGGAGGCGCCAAGAGTCAAGGGTGCGGCTGCCCCTCCCTCCCCCCTTTATATAGGCTCCCCAAGGGGGGGCGCCGGCCCTAGGAGATGGGATCTCCTAGGGAGGGCGGCGGCCAAGGGTGGAGTGGCCCCCAAGGCAAGTGGGACGCCCCCTCCCTAGGTTTCCAACCCTAGGCGCAGGGGGTGGGCCAAGGGGGCGCACCAGCCCACTATGGGCTGGTTCCCCTCCCCACTTCAGCCCATGGGGCCCTCCGGGATGGGTGGCCCCACCCGGTGGACCCCCGGGACCCTTCCGATGGTCCCGATACAACACTGGTGACCCCCGAAACTCTCCCGATGGCCGAAACTGCACTTCCTATATATAATTCTTCACCTCCGGACCATTCGGGAACTCCTCCTGACGCCCGGGATCTCATCCGGGACTCCGAACAACTTTCGGTTTACTGCATATTCATATCTCTACAACCCTAGCGTCACCAAACCTTAAGTGTGTAGACCCTACGGGTTCGGGAGACATGTAGACATGACCGAGACGGCTCTCCGGTCAATAACCAACAGCGGGATATGGATACCCATGTTGGCTCCCACATGCTCCTCGATGATCTCATCGGATGAACCATGATGTCGAGGATTCAAGCAACCCCGTATACAATTCCCTTTGTCAATCGGTACGTTACTTGCCCGAGATTCGATCGTCGGTATCCTATACCTCGTTCAATCTCGTTACTGGCAAGTCACTTTACTCGTACCGTAATGCATGATCCCGTGACCAGAAACTTGGTCACTTTGAGCTCATTATGATGATGCATTACCGAGTGGGCCCAGAGATACCTCTCCATCATACGGAGTGACAAATCCCAGTCTTGATCCGTGTCAACCCAACAGACACTTTCGGAGATACCCGTAGTATACCTTTATAGTCACCCAGTTACGTTGTGACGTTTGGTACACCCAAAGCATTCCTACGGTATCCGGGAGTTACACGATCTCATGGTCTAAGGAAAAGATACTTGACATTGGAAAAACTCTAGCAAACGAACTATACGATCTTGTGCTATGTTTAGGATTGGGTCTTGTCCATCACATCATTCTCCTAATGATGTGATCTCGTTATCAATGACATCCAATGCCCTGGAGTCCGAGAAGGACTCTTGCCTTTCGGGTAAAACCGACTTTGAGGAGGCTTTTACTCCAAGTTTCGACCCCAGGGCTCAACATATAAATAGAGGGGTAGGGCTAGCACCAAAGACACATCAAGAAACACCAAGCCGTGTGCCGGCAACCCCGTCTCCTCTAGTTTATCCTCCGTCATAGTTTTTGTAGTGTTTAGGCGAAGCCCTGCGGAGATTGTTCTTCACCAACACCGTCACCACGCCGTCGTGCTGCCGGAACTCATCTACTACTTCGCCCCTCTTACTGGATCGAGAAGGCGAGGACATCACCGAGCCGAACGTGTGTAGAACTCGGAGGTGCCGTGCTTTCGATACTTGGATCGGTCGGACGTGAAGACGTATGACTACATCAACCGCGCTGATATAACGCTTCCACGAATGGTCTATGAGGGTACGTAGACAACACTCTCCCCTCTCGTTGCTATGCATCACCATGATCTTGCGTGTGCGTAGGAATTTTTTTTAAAATTACTACATTACCCAACAGTGGTATCAGAGTCTAGGTTTTATGCGTTGATGTTGTGCACGAGTAGAACACAAGTGAGTTGTGGGCGATATAAGTCATACTGCTTACCGGCATGTCATACTTTGGTTCGGCGGTATTCTTGGATGAAGCGGCCCGGACCAACATTACGCGTACGCTTACGCGAGACTAGTTCTACCGACGTGCTTTGCACACAGGTGGCTCGCGGGTGTCAGTTTCTCCAACTTTAGTTGAACCAAGTGTGGCTACGCCCGGTCCTTGCGAAGGTTAAAACAACACCAACTTGACAAACTATCGTTGTGGTTTTGATGTGTAGGTAAGAACGGTTCTTGCTTAAGCCCGTAGCAGCCACGTAAAACTTGCAACAACAAAGTAGAGGACGTCTAACTTGTTTTTGCAGGGCATGTTGTGATGTGATATGGTCAAGGCGTGATGCTAAATTTTATTGTATGAGATGATCATGTTTTGTAACCGAGTTATCGGCAACTGGCAGGAGCCATATGGTTGTCGCTTTATTGTATGCAATGCAATTGCGCTGTAATGCTTTACTTTATCACTAAGCGGTAGCGATAGTCGTGGAAGCATAAGATTGGCGAGACAACAACGATGCTACAATGGAGATCAATGTGTCGTGCCGATGATGATGGTGATCATGACGGTGCTTCGGAGTGTTGGGGAACGTAGCAGAATTTTTAAAATTTTCTACGCATCACCAAGATCAATCTATGGAGTCATCTAGCAACGAGAGAGAGGAGTTCATCTACATACCCTTGTAGATCACGAGCGGAAGCGTTCAAGAGAACGGGGTTGATGGAGTCGTACTCGACATGATTCAAATCACCGATGACCAAGTGCCGAACGGAAAGCACCTCCGCGTTCAACACACGTACGGTTGGGGAAGACGTCTCCTCCAACTTGATCCAACAAGGGGGAAGGAGAGGTTGATGAAGATCAAGCAGCACGACGACGTGGTGGTGGAAGCAACGGTAATCTCGGCAGGGCTTCGCCAAGCACTGGGAGACGGAGGAGTGTCACGGGAGGGAGAGGGAGAGGCCAGGGGCTTGGGTGCGCAGCCCTCCCTCCCCCCACTATATATAAGGTGCCTAGGGGGGCGCCGGCCCTAGGAGATCCAATCTCCTAGGGGGGCGGCGGCCAAGGGGGTGCCTTGCCCCCCAAGGCAAGGGTGGCGCCCCCCACCCCTAGGGTTTCTAACCCTAGGCGCAGGGGGAGGCCCAAGGGGGGCGCACCAGCCCACTAGGGGCTGGTTCCCCTCCCACTTCAGCCCGTGGGGCCCTCCGGGATAGGTGGCCCCACCCGGTGGACCCCCGGGACCTTCCGGTGGTCCCGGTACAATACCAGTGACCCCGAAACCTTCCCGATGGCCGAAACTAGACTTCCTATAAATAAATATTTACCTCCGGACCATTCCAGAACTCCTCGTGACGTCCGGGATCTCATCCGGGACCCCTAACAACTTTCGGGTTACCGTGTGCTAATATCTCTACAACCCTAGCGTCACTGAACCTTAAGTGTGTAGACCCTACGGGTTCGGGAGACATGCAGACATGACTGAGAAGCCTCTCCGGTCAATAACCAACAGTGGGATCTGGATACCCATGTTGGCTCCCACATGCTCCACGATGATCTCATCGGATGAACCACGATGTCGAGGATTCAATCAATCCGTATACAATTCCCTTTGTCAATCGATACGTTACTTGCCCGAGACTCGTCGTCGGTATCCCAATACCTTGTTCAGTCTCGTTACCGGCAAGTCACTTTACTTGTACTGTAATGCATGATCCCCTGATCAACCACTTGATCACATTGAGCTCATTATGATGATGCATTACCGAGTGGGCCCAGAGATACCTCTCCGTCATACGGAGTGACAAATCCCAGTCTTGATTCGTGCCAACCCAACAGACACTTTCGGAGATACCTGTAATGTACCTTTATAGTCACCCAGTTACGTTGTGACGTTTGGCACACCCAAGGCACTCCTACGGTATCCGGGAGTTGCACAATCTCATGGTCTAAGGATATGATACTTGACATTTAGAAAAGCTACAGCAAACGAACTACACGATCTTTGAGCTATGCTTAGGATTGGGTCTTGTCCATCCTAATGATGTGATCTCGTTATCAATGACATCCAATGTCCATAGTCAGGAAACCATGACTATCTGTTGATCAACGAGCTAGTCAACTAGAGGCTTACTAGGGACATGTTGGTGTCTATGTATTCACACATGTATTACGATTTCCGGATAACACAATTATAGCATGAATAAAAGACAATTATCATGAACAAGGAAATATAATAATAATCCTTTTATTATTGCCTCTAGGGCATATTTCCAACAGTCTCCCACTTGCACTAGAGTCAATAATCTAGTTACACTGTGATGAATCGAACACCCATGAAATTCTGGTGTTGATCATGTTTTGCTCTAGGGAGAGGTTTAGTCAATGGATCTGCTACATTCAGATCCATATGTACTTTACAAATATCTATGTCTCCATCTTGAACATTTTCACGAATGGAGTTGAAGCGACGCTTGATGTGCCTGGTCTTCTTGTGAAATCTGGGCTCCTTGGCAAGTGCAATAGCTCCAGTGTTGTCAAAGAAGAGTTTGATCGGCCCCGACGCATTGGGTATGACTCCTAGGTCGGTGATGAACTCCTTCACCCAAATTGCTTCATGCGCTGCCTCCAAGGCTGCCATGTACTCCGCTTCACATGTAGATCCCACCACGACGCTCTGCTTGCAACTGCACCAGCTTACTGCCCCACCATTCAAAATATACACGTATCCGGTTTGTGACTTAGAGTCATCCAGATCTGTGTCGAAGCTAGCATCAACGTAACCCTTTACGGCGACCTCTTCGTCACCTCCATGAACGAGAAACATTTCCTTAGTCCTTTTTAGGTGCTTCAGGATATTCTTGACCGCTGTCCAGTGTTCCATGCCGGGATTACTTTGGTACCTTCCTACCAAACTTACGGCAAGGTTTACATCAGGTCTGGTACACAGCTTGGCATACATAATAGACCCTATGGCTGAGGCATAGGGGATGACACTCATCTCTTCTATATCTTCTGCCGTAGTCGGACATTGAGCTGAGCTCAATTTCACACCTTGCAACACAGGCAAGAACCCCTTCTTAGACTGATCCATATTGAACTTTTTCAATATCTTATCAATGTATGTGCTTTGTGAAAGACCTATGAGGCGTCTTGATCTATCTCTATAGATCTTGATGCCTAATATATAAGCAGCTTCTCCAAGGTCCTTCATTGAAAAACTCTTATTCAAGTAGGCCTTGATGTTGTCCAAAAGTTCTATATCATTTCCTATCAAAAGTATGTCATCTACATATAATATGAGAAATGCTACAGAGCTCCCACTCACTTTCTTGTAAACGCAGGCTTCTCCATAAGTCTGCATAAACCCAAACGCTTTGATCATCTCATCAAAGCGAATGTTCCAACTCTGAGATGCTTGCACCAGCCCATAAATCGAGCGTTGAAGCTTGCACACCTTGTCAGCATTCTTAGGATCGACAAAACCTTCCGGCTGCATCATATACAATTCTTCCTTAAGGAAACCATTAAGGAATGCCGTTTTGGCGTCCATTTGCCATATCTCATAATCATAGAATGCGGCAATTGCTAACATGATTCGGACGGACTTCAGCTTCGCTACGAGTGAGAAAGTCTCATCGTAGTCAACCCCTTGAACTTGTCGATAACCCTTAGTGACAAGCCTAGCTTTATAGATGGTCACATTTCCATCCGCGTCTTTCTTCTTCTTAAAGATCCATTTATTTTCTATGGCTCGCCGATCATCGGGCAAGTCAGTCAAAGTCCATACTTTGTTTTCATACATGGATCCTATCTCGGATTTCATGGCTTCCAGCCATTTGTCGGAATCCGGGCCCGCCATCGCTTCTTCATAGTTCGAAGGTTCACCGTTGTCTAACAACATGATTTCCAAGACAGGGTTGCCGTACCACTCTGGTGCGGAACGTGTCCTTGTGGACCTATGAAGTTCAGTAGCAACTTGATCTGAAGTTTCATGATCATCATCATTAACTTTTTCTCTAGTCGGTGCAGGCACCTCAGGAACATTTTCTTGAGTTGCGCCATTTTCCGGTTCAAGAGGTAATACTTCATCAAGTTCTACTTTCCTCCCACTTACTTCTTTCGAGAGAAACTCTTTCTCTAGAAAGGATCCATTCTTGGCAACAAAGATCTTGCCTTCGGATCTGAGGTAGAAGGTATACCCAATAGTTTCTTTAGGGTATCTTATGAAGACGCATTTTCCAACTTGGGTTCGAGCTTTTTAGGTTGAAGTTTCTTTACATAAGCATCGCATCCCCAAACTTTTAGAAACGACAGCTTAGGTTTCTTCCCAAACCATAATTCATACGTTGTCGTCTCAACGGATTTCGACGGAGCCCTATTTAAAGTGAATGTGGCAGTCTCTAAAGCATAGCCCCAAAATGATAGCGGTAAATCGGTAAGAGACATCATAGATCGCACCATATCTAATAGAGTGCGATTACGACGTTCGAACACACATTACGCTGAGGTGTTCCAGGCGGCGTGAGTTGTGAAACTATTCTACATTTCCTTAAGTGTGTGGCAAATTTGTGACTCAAGTATTCTCCCCCACGATCTGATCGCAAGAACTTGATTTTCCTGTCACGTTGATTCTCAACCTCACTCTGAAATTCCTTAAACTTTTCAAAGGTCTCAGACTTGTGTTTCATTAAATAGATATACCCATATCTACTCAAGTCATCAGTGAGGGTGAGAACATAACGATAGCCACCGCGAGCCTCAACACTCATTGGACCGCACACATCAGTATGTATGATTTCCAATAAGTTGGTTGCTCGCTCCATTGTTCCTGAGAATGGAGTCTTGGTCATTTTACCCATGAGGCATGGCTCGCATGTGTCAAATGATTCGTAATCAAGAGACTCTAAAAGTCCATCTGCATGGAGCTTCTTCATGCGTTTGACACCTATGTGACCAAGGCGGCAGTGCCACAAGTATGTGGGACTATCATTATCAACTTTACATCTTTTGGTATTCACACTATGAATATGTGTAACATTACGCTCGAGATTCATTAAGAATAAACCATTCACCATTGGAGCATGACCATAAAACATATCTCTCATATAAATAGAACAACCATTATTCTCGGATTTAAATGAGTAGCCATCTCAAATTAAACGAGATCCTGATACAATGTTCATGCTCAAAGCTGGCATTAAATAACAATTATTGAGGTTTAAAACTAACCCCGTAGATAAATGTAGAGATAGCGTGCCGACGGCGATTACATCGACCTTGGAACCATTCCCGACGCGCATCGTCACCTCGTCCTTCGCCAGTCTCCGCTTATTCCGCAGCTCCTGCTTTGAGTTACAAATGTGAGCAACTGCACCGGTATCAAATACCCAGGAGCTACTACGAGTACTGGTAAGGTACACATCAATTACATGTATATCACATATACCTTTCGTGATGCCGGCCTTCTTGTCCGCTAAGTATTTGGGGGCAGTTCCGCTTCCAGTGACCACTTCCCTTGCAATAAAAACACTTAGTCTCGGGCTTGGGTCCATTCTTTGGCTTCTTCCCGGCAGCTTGCTTACTGGGCGCGGCAACTCCCTTGCCGTCCTTCTTGAAGTTCTTCTTACCCTTGCCTTTCTTGAACTTAATGGTTTTATTCACCATCAACACTTGATGTTCCTTTTTGACTTCTACCTCTGCTGATTTCAGCATTGCCAATACTTCAGGAATGGTCTTTTCCATTCCCCGCATATTGAAGTTCATCACAAAGCTCTTGTAGCTCGGTGGAAGCGACTGAAGGATTCTGTCAATGACCGCGTCATCCGGGAGATTAACTCCCAGCTGAGTCAAGCGGTTATGTAATCCAGACATAGTGAGTATGTGCTCACTGACAGAACTGTTTTCCTCCATCTTACAGCTGAAGAACTTGTCGGAGACTTCATATCTCTCGACCCGGGCATGAGCTTGAAAAACCATTTTCAGCTCTTCGAACATCTCATATGCTCCATGTCTCTCAAAACGCTTTTGGAGCCCCGGTTCTAAGCTGTAAAGCATGCCGCACTGAACGAGGGAGTAATCATCGGAACGTGTCTGCCAAGCGTTCATAACGTCTTGTTCTGCAGGGAGAGCAGGTGCTTCACCTAGCGGTGCTTGTAGGACATAATCTTTCTTGGCAGCTATGAGGATGATCCTCAGGTTCCGGACCCAGTCCGTATGATTGCTGCCATCGTCTTTCAGCTTGGTTTTCTCTAGGAACGCGTTGAAGTTGAGTACAACGTTGGCCATTTGATCTACAAGACATGTTGTAAAGGTTTTAGACTAAGTTCATGATAATTAAGTTCATCTAATCAAATTATTCAATAAACTCCCACTCAGATAGACATCCCTCCAGTCATCTAAGTATAACATGATCCGAGTTAACTAGGCCGTGTCCGATCATCACGTGAGACGGACTAGTCAACATCGGTGAACATCTTCATGTTGATCGTATCTTCTATACGACTCATGCTCGACCTTTCGGTCTTCTGTGTTCCGAGGCCATGTCTGTACATGCTAGGGTCGTCAAGTCAACCTAAGTGTTTGCATGTGTAAATCTGTCTTACACCCGTTGTATGTGAACGTTGGAATCTATCACACCCGATCATCATGTGGTGCTTCGAAACAACGAACTGTCGCAACGGTGCACAGTTAGGGGGAACACTTTTTTGAAATTATTATGAGGGATCATCTTATTTACTACCGTCGTTCTAAGTAAACAAGATGTAAAACATGATAAACATCACATGCAATCAAATAATAATAGTGACATGATATGGCCAATATCACATAGCTCCTTTGATCTCCATCTTGAGGCTCCATGATCATCTTGTCACCGGCATGACACCATGATCTCCATCATCGTGTCTCCATGAAGTTGCTTGCCAACTATTACTTCTACTACTATGGCTAACACGTTTAGCAATAAAGTAAAGTAATTTACATGGCGTTTCTCAATGACACACAGGTCATACAAAAAATAAAGACAACTCCTATGGCTCCTACCGGTTGTCATACTCATCGACATGCAAGTCGTGATTCCTATTACAAGAACATGATCTCATACATCACATATACCATTCATCATTCATCACAACTTTGGCCATATCACATCACAAAACACTTGCTGCAAAAACAAGTTAGACGTCCTCTAATTGTTGTTGCAAGTTTTACGTGGCTGCAAAAGGGTTCTAGCAAGAACGTTTTCTTACCTACGTTAAAGCCACAACGTGATTTGTCAACTTCTATTTACCTTTCATAAGGACCCTTTTCATCGAATCCGCTCCAACTAAAGTGGGAGAGATAGACACCCGCCAGCCACCTTATGCAACTAGTGCATGTTAGTCGGTGGAACCGGTCTCACGTAAGCGTACGTGTAAGGTTGGTCCGGGCCGCTTCATCCCACAATACCGCTGAAGCAAAATAAGACTAGTAGCCGCAAGAAAGTTGACAACATCTACGCCCACAACAAATTGTGTTCTACTCGTGCAAAGAGAACTACGCATAGACCTAGCTCATGATGCCACTGTTGGGGAACGTTGCAGAAAACAAAAAATTTCCTGCGGTTTCACCAAGATCCATCTATGAGTTCATCTAGCAACGGGTGATCGGATTGCATCTACATACCTTTGTAGATCGCGAGCGAAAGCGTTCAAGAGAACGGGGATGAGGGAGTCGTACTCGACGTGATCCAAATCACCGGAGATCCTAGCGCCGAATGGACGGCACCTCCGCGTTCAACACACATACGGTCAGCGTGACGTCTCCTCCTTCTTGATCCAGCAAGGGGGAAGGAGAGGTTGATGAAGATCCAGCAGCACGACGGCGTGGTGGTGGATGCAGGAGTCACCGCAGCAGGGCTTCGCCGTTCTACTCCAAGAGGGAGAGGTGTAGCAGGGGAGAGGGAGGCGCCAAGAGTCAAGGGTGCGGCTGCCCCTCCCTCCCCCCTTTATATAGGCTCCCCAAGGGGGGGCACCGGCCCTAGGAGATGGGATCTCCTAGGGGGGGGGGCGCCGGCCAAGGGTGGAGTGGCCCCCAAGGCAAGTGGGACGCCCCCCTCACTAGGGTTTCCAACCCTAGGCGCAGGGGGTGGGCCAAGGGGGCGCACCAGCCCACTATGGGCTGGTTCCCCTCCCCACTTCAGCCCATGGGGCCCTCCGGGATGGGTGGCCCCACCCGGTGGACCCCAGGGACCCTTCCGGTGGTCCCGATACAACATCGGTGACCCCCGAAACTCTCCCGATGGCCGAAACTGCACTTCCTATATATAATCTTCACCTCCGGACCATTCCGGAACTCCTCGTGACGTCCGGGATCTCATCCGGGACTCCGAACAACTTTCAGTTTACTGCATATTCATATCTCTACAACCCTAGCATCACCGAACCTTAAGTGTGTAGACCCTACGGGTTCGAGAGACATGTAGACATGATCGAGACGGCTCTCCGGTCAATAACCAACAATGGGATCTGGATATCCATGTTGGCTCCCACATGCTCCTCGATGATCTCATCGGATGAACCATGATGTCGAGGATTCAAGCAACCCCGTATACAATTCCCTCTGTCAATCGGTACATTACTTGCCCGAGATTCGATCGTCGGTATCCTATACCTCGTTCAATCTCGTTACCGGCAAGTCACTTTACTCGTACCGTAATGCATGATCCCGTGACCAGACACTTGGTCACTTTGAGCTCATTATGATGATGCATTACCGAGTGGGCCCAGAGATACCTCTCCGTCATACGGAGTGACAAATCCCAGTCTTGATCCGTGTCAACCCAACAGACACTTTCGGAGATACCCGTAGTATACCTTTATAGTCACCCAGTTATGTTGTGACGTTTGGTACACCCAAAGCATTCCTACGGTATCCGGGAGTTACACGATCTCATGGTCTAAGAAAAAGATACTTGACATTGGAAAAACTCTAGCAAATGAACTATACGATCTTGTGCTATGTTTAGGATTGGGTCTTGTCCATCACATCATTCTTCTAATGATGTGATCTCGTTATCAATGACATCCAATGTCCATAGTCAGGAAATCATGACTATCTGTTGATCAGCGAGCTAGTCAACTAGAGGCTTACTAGGGACATGTTGGTGTCTATGTATTCACACATGTATTACGATTTCCGGATAACACAATTATAGCATGAATAAAAGACAATTATCATGAACAAGGAAATATAATAATAATCCTTTTATTATTGCCTCTAGGGCATATTTCCAACAGGTTGTACTTTCACGAGAGTCACGGCCGTGCCTCTTGGAAAGGGAAAACAAAACGTATTTTCTGTTTTTCTTTTATTTCGCGAGAGTCAAGATTTAGCTTCCGCGAGAGGCACGGTTGTGCTTTCGTGAGAGTCACGGCCGTGCCTCTCAGAAAGGGAAAAAAATATGCGTTTTCTATTTGTTTTCTTTCGCGAGAGTCACGGTTTTGCTTTCGCGAGAGGCACGGTTGTGCTTTCGTGAGAGTCACGGCCGTGCCTCTCAGAAAGGGAAAAAAATACGCGTTTCTGTTTTTTTTTTCTTTCGCGAGAGTCACGGTTTTGCTTCCGCGAGAGGCACGGTTGTGCTTTCGTGAGAGTCACGGCCGTGCCTCTTAGAAAGGGAAAAAATACGCGTTTTCTATTTTTTTTCTTTCGCGAGAGTCACGATTTTGCTTCCGCAAGAGGCACGGTTGTGCTTTCGCGAGAGTCACGGCCGTGCCTCTCGGAAACGAAAAAAAAGTGTTTTCTCTTTTTTTCCTTCCACCAGAGTCACGGTTTTGCTTCCACAAGAGGCACGGGTGTGATTTCGCAAGAGGCACGGGCGTGCCTCTTTTGGAAAGGGAAAAAATCGTGCTCCCGGTTCGGTTTTTTCGCCTGGTTTTTTCATGAAAAAAAGGTTTGTCAAAACTTATCAACATGGGATCTAGTTTTGAAAATCTTGACGCGAGGAATTCAATGATGAAAACGGTTCGAGATTTGGACGCACAGTTTTAAAAATAAAACATTTTAAATAAACAGATTTAGAAAAAACAGAAAACTCCAGGTTGCGACCTTGAGAGTTCGTAACTTTCCCTGGGCCGGTTCCTGGTACTCGCGTGAAAAAAGACCTCAAAAATTATTCAGAGCGGGGATCGAACTCGCGCCATGAGAACATCATGGAACGAGTATGAATGACCACCTGACCAACTGTGCACCACTGATCAAACCAAGGAGAACTTTATAAGTACATTTGTAGTCACGTAATTTTTTACACATATAAACATTTACTGTAGCGATTTGATTTTTATTTTTTTAAAACATTTTGGAAAAAGCTCACGAATTACAGAAGTGTTCATTTTTTTGAAGAAATAATCGATTTTGAAAAACAAACCACCAGGACATATTGTTTTCAAATCCCATAAATATTTTTTTCAATGCTCAAATTATTTTAAAGTATATATAAAACCGGCCCATTTGGAGCTACTGAATAGCAGGCGTGAAAAAAAATCTGGAAAAGTTATGCGGGGGCAACTCGAACTCGCGACTTCAGTTTTGTTAGCTGCTATAACTTGCCAACCGAACTAGTGAGTTCAACAGATAGATTCACGGCGCGAAACATTATGTATCAAACTGCTTTTGAACATTTGCAAATATTGTGCACTGAACATTTTGTTAATATACAATGAACATTTTTAAATATATGATGCACATTTTTAAATACACATTTTTAAATATATGATGAACATTTTTAAATACACAATGATCCGAAGGAAATAGAAAAAAAATCGTAAAAAAGGAAAAAAGAAAAGAATATAAATAATAATAATAATAATAATAATAATAATAATAAAAGAAATAAAAACGAAAAGAAAAAAGAACCAGAAAAGAAAAACTGAAAAAAAACAAATAACGAACGAAAAACGGAAGCAACAAGGTGCAGCACGCGCTGCCGTGAACTGGGCCGGCCCATCCGCGGGCGCTGCGAGCGTTTCCTCCCCAATCCCGGTCCACCACAGCAATCCCTGTTTGGAAAATGATCCGAAGGTTCGATTTAAACCGGGATTACAGAGTTTAGGATGCAATCGACCGGGATTTCAATTTGGGATTCATTCCGTCCGACCTCTACGAGTTCAAGGTTTAAAATGAACTTTTTTTTCAAAACATAATTTATTCGGCATGCAGAGTAGCTGCTTTTGTCTCCAAGCTAAAATATGCACAAGAAAGGTATATTTTATTTGGATGCACAATACAGATGTCAGGCTCCATCCATTGTTACCGCTCGCCTACCTCGGTCTTCCGCGAAAACAAGAGCTTTGGTTGGATTTTTTTTTTCTGTGAAAGTACAGGCTATGGAATCTTTCCAAAGGAATGCGAAGCCAAAAATCCTGCAAGCCGAACGCTGGTTCTTGTACATTTCCTCCATTTTCGATTCCTGTACCTTTTCCTTTGAAATTCCTACAAACCGAACAGGCCCCTACTTTTCATTATATCTTGACATTAAGGCCCCGTTCGGAAGTGCCCCAGCTTCCAAAAATCGCTGGCTCCAGCTTCTCATCGAGCGACCCAGCTTCTCGAAGGAGGAGCGATCCGTTCGGCTGCCCGCTGTGGCTCCTATCGCATTGCAGGCAGGGCTGGTAGCCCACGAAAACAGGCTGCTATGGCCTGCTCGGCCATACAGTGGATCTTGCTGCCAGGCCCGTCCAGGAGCTCTCCTTCGTGCAGCTGCCGGCGGCGACCAACGAAGGAAGTGGCGGCAGATGGGGAGACGACAGCACGGGGACGTTGGGCGGTTGCTGTGAGTGGCGATGGACGGAAACTTGCGGGGCGATGCGTAGATCCGAGGGGCGGCGGCGGACGGCGGCGCGACGGCGCGGAGGCGCGCCGGCGACGGGGCGGCGGCTAGGGTTGCGAGAGCAGATGAGGAGCCTGGGCGTTCGTTCTATACGAGCAGAGGAGTCGGGCCGGTGGGTCGAGGGAAACGGTTCAACTCGGTATACTTCGCAGTGGCATTAGCATCGTAATTTTGAGCAACTCCCGATTCTGCTTTTTGCGAAGCTGCGCCAGCCCAGCTTCTCGTCTCCGCGATTATTGCACTGCCGAATTCTCGTCTCCGCGGAGCCCAGCCCAGTTAACTTATGACCAAAACCACTTTTGTGGACGAGAGGAAATATGACCGGTTGATCGCTGCCGCTCCTCGTCTCTTCATTTCTCAAAGATGTGCGATGTAGGGAATTGCGATCAGTTGCGGGCGAGGTGTTGAACCCAAGGACTAGGTGACAGAGGCTGGCGTCTGGCCTGGCCACGAGGCCAGCGACTTGCATCCTCGACCAACATGCAGTTTACTCGCCCCCTCCTCGCCTCCTTCTTGACTTTGTAAGATTGCTAACTGTTTAGGGGTTAAGTTTCAAAGGTTGGGACATGGGGAATTGCCTAGTAAGGGGACAAACAGTTTAGGTTTTTTTCCTAAATAGTCAACCCCCGAAATTTTAATCATTAAATTTCAGGGTAAGAGCTAGCTCGTCTCCTAGCTCGTGGTTGCATGTATACTTACATAAAGATGCTTCTACTAAATTTGTGGTTTAATAAAATGTTCTGGGCCAAAAAGTAGAATGCACCAAATTTGTGGTTTGGTTAAATGTTGCGGGCCAAAAAGATGTTGCTGCTTCAGTAAAATGTTTGTCACATGCTCATAGCCCGGCCCAATTAACTTATGACCAAAACCACTTTTGTGGACGAGAGGAAATACGACCGGTTGATCGCTGCCGCTCCTCGTTTCTCAAAGATGTGCGATGTAGGAAATTGCGATCAGTTGCGGGCGAGGTGTTGAACCCAAGGACTAGGTGACAGAGGTTGGCATCTGGCCTGGCCACGAGGCCAGCGACTTGCATCCTCGACCAACATGCAGTTTACTCGCCCCCTCCTCGCCTCCTTCTCGACTTTGTAAGATTGCTAACTGTTTAGGGGTTAAGTTTCAAAGGTTGGGACATGGGGAATTGCCTAGTAAGGAGACAAACGGTTTAGATTTTTTTCCTAGATAGTCAACCCCCGAATTTTAATCATTAAATTTCAGGGTAAGAGCTAACTCGTCCCCAAGCTTGTGGCTGCATGTATACTTAAATAAAGATGCTTGGCCATGAGGCCAGCGACTTGCATCCTCGACCAACATGCAGTTTACTCGCCCCCTCCTCGCCTCCTTCTCGACTTTGTAAGATTGCCTAGTAAGGAGACAAACGGTTTAGATTTTTTTCCTAGATAGTCAACCCCCGAATCTTAATCATTAAATTTCAGGGTAAGAGCTAACTCGTCCCCAAGCTTGTGGCTGCATGTATACTTAAATAAAGATGCTTGGCCATGAGGCCAGCGACTTGCATCCTCGACCAACATGCAGTTTACTCGCCCCCTCCTCGCCTCCTTCTCGACTTTGTAAGATTGCTAACTGTTTAGGGGTTAAGTTTCAAAGGTTGGGACATGGGGAATTGCCTAGTAAGGGGACAAACAGTTTAGGTTTTTTTCCTAAATAGTCAACCCCCGAAATTTTAATCATTAAATTTCAGGGTAAGAGCTAGCTCGTCTCCTAGCTCGTGGTTGCATGTATACCTACATAAAGATGCTTCTACTAAATTTGTGGTTTAATAAAATGTTCTGGGCCAAAAAGTAGAATGCACCAAATTTGTGGTTTGGTTAAATGTTGCGGGCCAAAAAGATGTTGCTGCTTCAGTAAAATGTTTGTCACATGCTCATAGCCCGGCCCAGTTAACTTATGACCAAAACCACTTTTGTGGACGAGAGGAAATACGACCGGTTGATCGCTGCCGCTCCTCGTTTCTCAAAGATGTGCGATGTAGGAAATTGCGATCAGTTGCGGGCGAGGTGTTGAACCCAAGGACTAGGTGACAGAGGTTGGCATCTGGCCTGGCCACGAGGCCAGCGACTTGCATCCTCGACCAACATGCAGTTTACTCGCCCCCTCCTCGCCTCCTTCTCGACTTTGTAAGATTGCTAACTGTTTAGGGGTTAAGTTTCAAAGGTTGGGACATGGGGAATTGCCTAGTAAGGAGACAAACGGTTTAGATTTTTTTTCCTAGATAGTCAACCCCCGAATTTTAATCATTAAATTTCAGGGTAAGAGCTAACTCGTCCCCAAGCTTGTGGCTGCATGTATACTTAAATAAAGATGCTTGGCCATGAGGCCAGTGACTTGCATCCTCGACCAACATGCAGTTTACTCGCCCCCTCCTCGCCTCCTTCTCGACTTTGTAAGATTGCCTAGTAAGGAGACAAACGGTTTAGATTTTTTTCCTAGATAGTCAACCCCCGAATTTTAATCATTAAATTTCAGGGTAAGAGCTAACTCGTCCCCAAGCTTGTGGCTGCATGTATACTTAAATAAAGATGCTTGGCCATGAGGCCAGCGACTTGCATCCTCGACCAACATGCAGTTTACTCGCCCCCTCCTCGCCTCCTTCTCGACTTTGTAAGATTGCTAACTGTTTAGGGGTTAAGTTTCAAAGGTTGGGACATGGGGAATTGCCTAGTAAGGAGACAAACGGTTTAGGTTTTTTTTCCTAGATAGTCAACCCCCGAATTTTAATCATTAAATTTCAGGGTAAGAGCTAGCTCGTCCCCAAGCTTGTGGCTGCATGTATACTTAAATAAAGATGCTTCTACTAAATTTGTGGTTTGGTTAAATGCTGTGGGCCAAAAAGTAGAATGCGTCAAATTTTAATCATTAAATTTCAGGGTAAGAGCTAGCTCGTCCCCAAGCTTGTGGCTGCATGTATACTTAAATAAAGATGCTTCTACTAAATTTGTGGTTTGGTTAAATGCTGTGGGCCAAAAAGTAGAATGCGTCAAATTTTAATTATTAAATTTCAGAGTAAGAGCTAGCTTGTCCCCAAGCTTGTGGCTGCATGTATACTTAAATAAAGATGCTTCTACTAAATTTGTGGTTTGGTTAAATGCTGTGGGCCAAAAAGTAGAATGCGTCAAATTTATGGTTTGGTTAAAATGTTTGTGTGCCAAGAACATGAAAACGCCGTCCGTGGGGATCGAACCCACGGCCACGTGGTTAAAAGCCACGCGCTCTACCACTGAGCTAGGACGGCTAGTGTGATTGAATGTATTCCATATATTCCATAAACATAAAGAATTTTCCCATTTGTTCACCACAACTACACGAGAGAAGCATAGACCCACAGATATGTGATACAGCACAAAAGGTGGTATCTTCACGTGACCAGACATAATCCCATATATATACCTAACACTAAGTACCATAGAGTTCTTCCGTATTATTGATCCGTCGACGTTAGCACCGGCTGGGTTGGCCACACGTACGAAGCAGTCACAGCGCTGCAAGAGAGCGAGAGCAAGCTGCGCTCGTCTCCCTCCCCTGGTTACATCGACATCGCACACATGGTTAGTTTGTTTCAGGTACATCCATTCCTCTTCGGTGCTCCTCCTCACTCTACTCGAGGGGAACGATGGGCATCTTCCCGCCGTACATCTCCGGGAGCTGGCCGTCCTCCATCTCCCGCCGCAGCGTCTCCTCCAAGCTCTTGTCGTCCACGAACACGAACTGCACCGGTCAATCGAGACGACGCAATGCAATTAGCCAGGATTTTACTTCTCAATAAACATTCATCAGCCAGCTTAACAGGCAAACATGCCCCAAAACACAAGAAAAATAATCGATAACAGAGACGAGAAACATGCATGAACCACTATCATCTTCTCGTCGAGCGAGGTTAATTACCTTGTCCCTGGTGTTGGCGTCGATGAAGGGCTGAACCACCTTCCACGCCTTCATGAACAGGTAGGGCACATGGATCATGAGCGCCTTGCCCAGCCGCTCCGGGTAGTAGCTCTGCAGGATCTCGATGGCCGCGATGTAGGCGCGGACGTCGCAGTTGGCGTACCCCCACCCCTTCAGATCCACGACGCACAGAAACTTCTCCTGCCCTCTAGGGATCCTACAACAATTCGATTTCAATGTCATGCTAAACTCTGCCACAAATCATGCTGATCAACAGACATGTGGGTGTGGTAATGAACGCGCTACCTGGCACACATGGCGTCGAACAAGTAGACAATATAGCCTGTAGGAAGGAGAAGAAAATTATATCAATGGGCGCTCCAAATGTTTTTGTATTGGATCGTGTCATGATTTCATTTCTTCAAAAAGGTAAATATTTCGAAGTCACACCTTTGTGATTTTTCATTCAAATAACCACTACTCCATCTATTTCAAACTAAGTGAAGTTTTAGCTTTGTCCTAAGTTAAGCTTTTCTCAACTTTGATCAAGTTTATTGAAATATCTTTATCAATGTTTACAACATTACATTATTTCCGGTAGTTCCATCACAAAATATGTTTTTATACTTACTTCTTGGTTGTTATAGGTATTAGCGCATTTTTTAAATATAATTTTTGTCAAACATCCAGAAGTTTGACTTTGGATAAGTCTAAACTTCAATTAACTAGGATTGGAGGAATCACTTGGGCCTCATAGTAATAGAGTCTGTTTTGACCAGTTGATTCAGCCCACCTGCAAGTCTAAACTTCAGTCATGAGAGTGAAGGTGAGATGTGAACGTACGCTTGAAGCCGGCCATGTCGCGGGTGGCAGAGAAGTGCTTGGCGGGGAAGGCGAGCATGACGGGGCGGCCGGCGCGGTCGGCCCCGGCCATGTAGGTCATCTCGTGCGACAGCTCCGTCCGCACCAGCTCCGCCGGCATGACGCCGCCGGGCACGGCCTCCCGCCTCCATGCCACGAACTTGAGCAGCATCGCCGAGGCCTTGCCGACGACATGGCCGCGCGCCCGCAGGAACCTCCGGAGCGTCAGGTTGTCCACCTCCTGCACGCACGTGTCGACGTGTCGTGTTCAGTATGTTCGATCCGTTGAATTATTGAGTTACTTAACTGAATCAATTAAATTACTGCTGAGATGTTCTAGCTTCTCGCGCCATGTGCGCTGGTGATTCCGGCATATTCGATCCGTTGTATACTAGTATATCCTTGCTCGAATAATTATCGTGGCCATGCTTCACGTGGCCACGACTTTGCCTTTGCTAGCTAGGGAGAGCATTTGCTTATTCGGTCAACGAGCAATTTGTTAGGAAGAATCCCATCAGCAAGCTTAATCAATTGATTTTTCCACACAACCAACTACTAACAAGATGTTATCTGGTGACTGGTGACAGCGTCAGTAGCACTGTACGCATCACTGGGCAATTAAGGTGACATGTTACCGGCCATAAAATACTACAGTAATACAGTCTGTTGTTTGTGTTCTGCTCCCAAAGGCCAGGAGAAGGCCAGAGTGGCAGACTAGGAACAGCAAGGAAACGGAAGCAACCCAATGGCCATGAAGAACAGTTGAGTTGGATCAACGGGGCAAAAGAAGCAACAAGAACACGGCCGGGGACGGGGATTTTAGGCTGGTTGCAGAATCAGATCGACCACCGTGAGACGGCAGAAATCCGTCAAAGCAGGTATATGCATCGACAGATCAACCCCCGAAAGGAAGAGGGCGAAGGAGAACGAGTGTTTATTATCGGACGGAGCTACCGAAGATGAAGGAGCGTACCTTGACGTGCGGGTCCTGGGCTTCCGCCATGGCCCTCAGCTCGGCGACCTTGAGCCACTCCCCTTCCCCAGCATCTCCCTCCATGCTGCTCGCCATCGATCTCCTATCCTCTCCTCTCCTCCCCGCTCCTGTCCTTCTTACTGGTACTCTGGCTCTGCGAGCACTTGTGGAGCGGGGAGGAGTCTCTGCCTCTCTGGTCTTCCTGACTGCAGGGAAGCTAGCTGTATAGACGCCACGTGATTGGCTAGGTGTTACTTATTGTTTGGCCGGGTGGAATATAAGCGAGAGGCGGAGATGGGAGTGTGCAATTGTTCTTCGTTCCTTCTGCTCGTCGTGGCGTGGGTTGCATTTGACTGCGTTCCCTTTTCCGTGGAGTACGCAAGTTTTGACTTCTGGTAGGCCGGCTGCTATTGGACGGACTGGTGTCCACAAAACTTCCATCTCGTTGTAGCGTCTTTTTCGACGGAGGATGAATTTTATCGGCTCAAATAAGCATGGAAAATAATGATCGACGAAATATGAGGGGGATTTTTTTGGAATTTTATAATGGGCACATGGCAAAGTTGGGATTTTTTTTCTTTGAACAGATGTCAAATTTAGGAATTTTCCATGAACACGCGGCAAAGTTTAGGAATTTGCTCCTTGAAACACATGACATATTTCTAACTACCAAATATATCTCTAATAGAGAGAAATGGGGAGTGGAGCTGAGGTGTATGGTGGCTAAGAGGACAAGGTCGTACTAAAGAGGTCGTTCGCGTGAGAACTCGCACCGGGCAAAAGATGGCTTCGGCTGACATGACGCGCTCCATCGTTTTGGGATTCGTGTTGGCCATCCGACAGCGAGCAAGTTCTTCATTGAGAATCATCAAAAAACTGACGTCAGCTGGTATATAACATTTCTCTAAGTTAATAGACTAATGACGCATTTCACTCTAACATTTAAGCCCAGTGTCCTCAAGGCGGTGTTTTGATAAGTTGAATGTTTTGTTTCTTAAAATAGTACTACCAACATCCTAGCAACAATGACTCGGGGTCCAAATTCTGTCGTGGTTAAATGCTATTAATCCCTCACAGTATGACACCGCTGAATGCAGGAATACTTTTTGTCAGAAAATACCTTACCATACAGACGGTGACACTGCGAGCTCTCTTCCCCAATTACGAAAAAAAATATATGAAACCAGGTCTCACGATTAGCAGGTGAGACCCGTCCTGATGGATGACACGTGACATTCACAAATCACAAAGCATCTAATCTTCCCCCCTCCCCCTCTCTGATTTTAAGTGGGGGTGGGGAATGCTTTGTCATTTGTGAATGCTACGTGTTATCCATCAGGATGAGTCTCGCATGAGACCTGGTCTCGTAGAATTCTTTTATTCCAATTACATCTATATACAAGAGACCCTGTCCTTTTTGTTTCGATGCTACACACATCGACCGATCGTACTCTCTCGTTCCGAATTACTTGTCGCAGGTATGGATGTATCTAGATGTATTTTAGTTCTAGATACATTCATTTCTTCGACGAGTAATTTGGAACGGAGGGAATACACCGTAGCTACCTAGTCGTCGGTGAGGGGGGCAATGGGCAGCTTCCCGCCGTACATCTCCGGCAGCTGGCTCTCGTCCATCTCCCGCCGCAGCGCCCTCTTGTTGTCCACGAACACGAACTTGTCCCTAGTGTTGGCGTCGATGAAGGGGTACACCACCTTCCACGCCTTCATAAACAGGTAGGGCACATGGACCATGAGCGCCTTGCCCAGCCGCTCCGGGTAGTAGCTCTGCATGATCTCGATGGCCGCCACGTACGCGCGCACGTCGCAGTTGGCGTACCCCCACCCCTTGAGGTCCACGACGACGACGAACTTGTCCTGCCCCCGTGGGATCCTCGCGCAGACACTGTCCAGCAAGTACACAACGAGCCCTGCACCGGGTGAAGGTAACCAAGATCGTCAAACTCCATCGTCGATCATTGGGCAGGCAAAGATCAGAGGCCATGGGAGTGAGGGTGCGGTCGATGTGCGTACGCTTGAAGCCGGCCATGTCCCGGTTGGCGGAGAAGTGCTTGGCCGGGAAGGCGAGCAGGACGGGGCGGCCCGCGCGGTCGACGCCGCCCATGGAGGCCAACTCGCGCGACGGCTCCGCCCGCACCAGCTCCGCCGGCATGACGGCGCCGACGCCCCCCGGCACGGCCTCCCGCCTCCACGCCACGAACTTGAGCAGCATCGCCGAGGCCTTGCCCACGTCGTGGCCGCGCGCGCGCAGGAACCTCCGGAGCGTCAGGTTGTCCACCTCCTGCACGTACGGTTCAATAGTTTCGATCAGGTAAAATACTGAATGGAATTAACTGAATTAATACACTGTACTGTTCTTGCTGCATGCATAGACCTATAAAGAATCTACAAAGGTTTACTTAACCTTCCAAACTAATTCTCTATCCCCTGAATTTAAGTGGGGTGAACCCTCATCCCTCTCTATTACCAATCACAATCATCCACATCAGTTTATATGTAATTTTTAAGTAAATCTTTGTAGATGTAGTATTACTCTGCGCCACGTGTCTCGGTGATTCGATCCGCTGTATGCTTACTTGGATAGTTATCGAGAGTGATATTATCACGATTGGGGCAACCTTCCCTAGAACTATCTCTTTACATTTTTTTGTTGTCAAAGCCTACCAATTTTGCGCTAACTTTTTGCTAAAACATACTTGTTCGAGTTGGGTACGGGTTTGGGCGTTTTAGAATCGTTTATGACATGCTGGTCCCACTTGTCAGGGCTAACACGGCATAAAATGTCAACTCCGTTAACTTTGACCATTATTCAGCCACTATTACAGGTGGGACCCACGTCGGCATCAACCATTTTCTCTCTCGAAACATTTTATCTATGGGAAATTTCCTCGGGCAGCTTGTAGACGACAACGCCGTGGGCATTCTCCACTGCGAGGTTGACCTTGCTGACGTGTCTGGCCTCTTCGGATCAAGTCACGGTGATCTTGAAGTTGTAGCTGCCCAGCACCATCGCGAACCGCACCAGCATCTCACCGGCGTACCATTGCCGGGCCAAGGCGACCGCATGCCTGCTAGACACCTTCATCGCTTGGCCGCGGGCGGGGTTGACGACCAACCAACTCAGCTCGACCTCCGCCGAAGAGAACGCCGCCGCCACCGGCGCCAGCTTCTTGTAATCCATGACCTCGACGCAGAGTTGTGAGCTAAGGAACCATGGCGGTGACACGGTCATCTCCACCACATGGGACAACATGAGGCCTGTAATACACGTCCACCACGAAGACGCTCTTCGCAGGGATGCCCTCGGCGCCGAGCTCCCTGGCATCCGGGCCCGGGAAAGGGGAAGCGTCCGCGAAGAGGAACCAGTGCTGGCCCGCGAGGGACGGCCACCCTGCGAGGCAGAGCACACACCACGTGTTCGGGGCTGGAGGCAGTTGGGGTAGAGATTCATCGTAAAGCTACGTAAGAGTTGGTTTGGCATGCTCTGATTGGAAGAGAAAATGACACAGCCCCATCCCGCAAAAATCAAGGAGGGAAGAGAGAATTAAATTAGGAAGATTATGTAAGGTTACGTAGGTGGATACATAGATGTAGGATTATTGCTAAACCTAGCCTCGCCTCCTGCGTCCGTGCGAGCGGCTAAGCACAAATTGAAAGTGCTTCGCCTAGTGCGTGTGCGCGAGCGTCCCCCCCCCCCCCCCCTTCGAAAATAGCCTGTGGGTCCCACATGTCATAACGGTCAACATGACAATGCAGCTCAATGGGGTTGACTTTGTGCTACGTCGGTCCTAAAGGGTGGGCCATATATGTCATAACCACCATTGAGCTGACAATATACTATAGTTTGAGGTCAATCGGCCATCAACAAAATACGATAGTTTTTAAAAGAAAAAAATTACACAAAATTGGTAAGTTTTGGCAAAAGAATTGGAAGTGGTAGTTCTGGGGAAAAAAGTTGTCTCAACTGTGATAGTTTTTCGCCTATTTACTCGAAAAACAGTAGGGTCGGCGCGGCGCCCTTGCTTCACGTGGCCACATGGCTCTGCTAGCTAAAGTTGAGCTACGAGTACGATACGCCTGTTCCCATCACTTGTTCTGGAGCATCTGGTTGTTCAGTCAAGGATCAATTTGTTAAGATGAATCCCCCACCATCTTTTCATGCAACGAACTGCTACCGAGATGCTCTGTATACCTTATTTTTTGCGGGTAAACTTGAAGAGCTTTATTCAACAAAAACAGCCCTGGGGCAGTCAGCCGTGAGGCTACTGTTCAGAAAACTGGCTGTAACATGTAGCCAATTCTCGGACACATCCGGAGTGCAAGCAAACTTCGCACAGAGGTAAGCCGGGAGGTTAGCAGTACAAATTACATGCTGAAAGGACAAAAGAAATAGACTGAGGTATACGCTCTCCTATTTCATCTAAGAGACGCTACATCGAGTGTGACAATCACCTAGTGTTCCAGAGATTAACTAGCTCCAGGCAATCTGACTCTACGGTCACATAACTAAAACCGCCATCACAGAAGGATAAGGTCTTCATGATTAGCGGGTCGGTAACATCCTCATAAGGCTTGCTCCATGCAGCAATACACGAGGAAGCTGAACGAGCAACGCCATCCGCCCCTCCCTTCCACAGATAAGAAAAGATGGCATCGTGTGTATTGATTTTGATAATTCCATCATCAAGCGGACGCCAACCAAACCTAGACAGAATTTTTGCATGATCACGAGGTAGTTCAAGCAGGGCAGGGAGTTCATCTGTATACCTTATTGACCAATCAAAGTGACAGATTACGGGCCGTATAACGTACTCATATATTCCACTGATACTTTCATCTCGGTATCAAAAAAAAGAAAATCGGTTGTTTGCGTTCTGCTCGCAATTCCCTAAAACTAAGAGGCTGTTCGGAATCTCTCCTCTTTGTAACTTCTGAGCGAAGCGAAGCGGCATACAGTAAAATTTTGGCGAGCGGCCGAATGGGTGCTCCACCTGCTCCGCCCCTGGGGAAGGAGCGGAGCATTACCGAACACAGCTTAAGCATGCAAAGCGGCCGGGGATTTCTGGTTAGTTGCATATCGATCGCCGGTGACAAACCGTCGAGCGTGCATACGCATCCACAGTCCATCTCTCGAAAGGAGGACGTACGACAGCGACGAAGATGAAGGAAGGAACGTACCTTGACATGCGGGTCCTGGGCTCCCGCCATGGCCCTCAGCTCGGCGACCTTGAGCCACTCCCCTTCCCCGGCATCTCCCCCCACGCTGCTCGCCATCGGTCTCCTCTCCTCCCGGCTCCTGTCCTTCTTACTGGCACCGTGAGCACTCGTAGAGCGGGGAGTCTGTGCCTGTCTCGTCTCTGGCTGTGCAGGAGGAGAAATGCAGGATAGAAAGGGAGTGGCAAGCTACTACTAGTATGCACACGTGTTTGACCGGTGGAATATAAGCCAGAGGAGAGTATGCAGTGATTCTCCGTTCCTCTGCTTGTCGTGGCGTCGGGTGCATTTGTTTTCCTGCGTTCCATTCTCGTGGAGATTTTTGTAGCACGGATGCAAGTTTGACTTCTCGTAAGCCGTCTGCTATTGGTCTTGTCTCCGAAGAACTTTCGTCTCGTTCCAACATAGTTAATATTATTTTCTTTGTAAAGAACTATAAAAGCATTTAGATCATTAAAGTAGTGATCAAAATGCTAAATTAAAAATTTAAAATTATTTATCCCACATTGTTCGTGGTGGAGCTAGCACTTCGTGAAAGCCCGGTCACACCGCATTACTTTATTACTCCTTCCGTTCATTTTTATAAGACCTTGAAGATATTTCAGACAATGTAGAAAACAACTCATTTTGAGTTGTCTGAAATGACTTACAAAAGTAAACGGAGGGAGTACTTCTTTACGGAGGGAGTGCCTCACATTGTGTACTGAGAAACTGCAACTATTCAATATTTAGTTACACAAATGTTTAAATATAAGCACTAATACGTTTCATAGATCATAGATGTACATAACATGAGACATACAACATATACTCACTAAACTTTGTGAAACATCTTCAAGCATATTAGCGGCGTGACAAGGACGTAAACGTTGTACAACGTCACCGACTACGCCGACTTCCATCACACCTGGTGTGACGCGAACGTAAACACCTCATCATGCACTCCCCTCATGGACTTCCGACGCATCTCATTCTTAGCAGATGACCTCGAGCTGCCCCCTCTGAACTCTTCATAATTTAATCCTCTAAGGATATCCTTCAGTAAATATGCAAGGGCGCGCGAGGGGGGGGGGGGGGCCCTCAGAACTACACATAGCTTCGCTGCTGGCTACAGTGCAACATATTGGTACCATCCTTCAAGTCACAAATATTGCAAGAAAATGTTTGCGCGGTGATGTGGAAAGAGTGTTGTGAGCAGTTCAAGCAGGTCCCTGACCAGTCATGATGCCTGGCTATCAATATTGTCGTCCATGTCATTATTTTGCATCAACAACAACAATACTCGTGGGGTGTGGGCACCTTCAAGCTACCTCAACAACAATACCGTCGGGCAGGGCTCCATCCAACCTCCATTTGAGGCAATAAGAGCAACTCCAATGGGGCAACCCAAACGGACGACGATTTCGTCCGCTTTTTGTCCGTTTGGGTCGGCCGTTCGTCCAACGTCCGCCCTGTTTTAGATACGGGTCGGCAACGCGCCCAACGCGTCGACCCATATGTGCCGGCCATGCCGACTGGCCGCCCTATTTTGCATTGATGAATTGGATTAAACATATAGTCAAATAACACAGTTTGAACCGAGCAAAATAGCATAGTTTTACAAGCCAAATAAAAATAAAAATGTCCCACATAGTTTTGCAAACGAATAAAAGAAGATACATCTATTGGTTGCCAACATGAGCCCACATATGCTCAACCAAATCATTTTACAGTTGCACGTGAGTTTTCCATTCACGCATGTCATGGTGAAATTGGGTAAACTGTTCAAACATTGCCGCTCTTCCATGCTCAAGCACAACATTCTCACCCTGAAACTGAAACCCTTGATCGTATAGATGTTTCGGACGCTCGTCTTCTACGATCGTATTATGCATGATCACACAAGCAGTCATCACCTCCCACGGGTTTGTTCTATCAAAGTAGTCCTTCCAAAGAAGAAAATGTCTGCTCTCTCGGTTGTGATTCAACGCCGGAAGGTGCCCGGAATGGAGCCACGAAACAACGGCCGCTGGCTGTTGAGGTGGTGATCAGAGGCGGAACCAGGATTTCCCAAAGCCTAGGGCTAAAACTAAGTGGCTACAAAAAAAAAGCCAAGACTAGTGTACCACATGTAACAATGCATGTCAGAAATATACTACATATTTACATTTTGTAGGAAATACAAAATCCGTGATTAAAACAAGAGAAAATTCATAAATACATGTAAATAGTTTATCAAAGTGCAGCATTGGACAAGCTGGTAATAAATTAATGAAGACTTGATTAATTTTATACCATTGAAAATAAGAACATAATATACCATTATCACCAAGTGTGTAGTTGGACAGTATGTACTATGTCCGAGTCCTCTTCGTCTTGGATTCTAATTTCCTGTCGACAACAAAAGAAAATTGAATGAAGCTGTACAGTTTAACAAAGTAAAATTGACTTTAGTTGTAAAATTTAACAATACCAAACTATGATACAGAAGAAGTAGGGTCAAGGGAAAATAAGATACATGGTAGAAACTATCTGTTGCATTGTATAAACTAGGAACAGATGTACTAAAAAAACTATACAAGGAACAGAGAAACCGTTGGATAATAACCTGGTTTGCTAGTGGGCAGCTGAGAATTGCAGAACAAGGGGTAGTCAAGCAGATCGTTAGGGCGTCGGCGCGCGGAATGGGGCTGCCCTGCAATGAGCGCGGAGCCGCTTTGACGAGGGGAAGCAACGCAGCTGTGATTCAGGGTTTGTTTCCAATCGGACGAGATTTTCTTCGATTAGGCGAGTTGAATGTATCACTGGGCTATTCTTTTTCGTTTAGCGATTGAGATGGCAACCGCATGTGGATGGAGAGATTAGTGGGCTTAGAAAGTGCACGTCCATGGCTGCTGAAACTTGGGGCTGGGCCACTATAACACTAAATTCTGAAAAAAAATACCAATAAAGGTACATGTGCTAGTTGGGCCACGACTGGGGCTATAGCCCCAGTTGCCCCAGGCCTAATTTCACCCCTGGTGATGATGAACCAACACGGCAGCCAATATCTTCTCCTCCTCGTCGGACGATGAATCGTTGCAGTCGCAAAGAAAATTGTGAAAAAAGAACTCATCGGCGGAGTCCATTTTATACCTTGGCAAACTGTCGAACAACTTGCGGGCGTCGACGAAGAAGATGGCCGACGAAGGGAGTCGTAGCGCGCACGGACCAACTAGCTGCCCTGCCGGCGTCCGACGAGTGTGCCGGTGAGGATCTGGCCGGGGCGGCGAGGCGGCTTCTTGGTCACGGGCGGCTATGTGTGTGTGTGTGTGTGGGGGGGGGGGGGGGGGAGCTGTCGGCTCCTCGGCGGTAAGACGGCGGTGGCGGGCGACGTGGGAGTGGGCGGGGTTGCTGGGCGGATGTGGAGGCGCCGACAGCTGACAGAGTCGCCGACAAAAATGGATGACGGCGTTGACGATGAAGGAGGCGAGCGAGGGTTGCTGTTAGATGGGGGAAGGCCAATGTGCCACCGACCAGCGGGCCCGGGGGAGAAGAAGGCGAGCGTGCGCACGTTCATCGTGTGTCCGTGTCGACGCAAATCTGACTTAAAAATGAGCCGAAAATGAGTCGCTCGCGGACAAAAAGCGGACGCGTGTCCATCTAGATCGGTGTGTTGGGCCACCTTTTCTATCCACGCCGACTCAGACGGACGGCGGCGGATAAAATGGATCGTCTCATTGAAGTTGGTCTAAGGACGCTTGTCTTGCAAACACCATGGGCGGTGTGCGGTGCGTATGTCTCACAATATCGCTCCACCATCACCGACTCATTTGGTGGCATCGTTGGTAACTGACTAGAGCTGAATACTAGATAGATTGTCCGCCTCCACCATCACCGACTCATTTGGTGGCATCGTTGGTAACTGACTAGAGCTGTAATACTAGATAGATTGTTCGCCGTTGATTAGTCGATGGTTCGATTGATGTAGCGGCGACACATAAAGTTATGTACTAGTTTTAATTTGAAAATAAAAGACAAGCATATTTATTGTCTGGATATGGTTTCTTTGTTTGAGTTCACTCAAGTCCATGTTGATATGTTCACACTAACAATACTGTTATGCATTAACTAGCTATTTATGTAGAGTATTTGTGTAGTGTAGCAATTTAAACATAACATAATTGTTGCGAAACTTGGATAAATTTGAAGTATTATTAAAGGAGCGAGGACAAGCCACAAATAACTTTTTAATAGTGTCCTTCTGTGTTTTGAACTTCTTGCATGATTTTCATATTGTTCTAAACAGTAATATTGTCTCGTTGTTATCAATGAGGTGCACAACATATTTTTATTTTTGATTTAGAGAGAAAAATTCTTTTCAATGAATTTCATCAATCATCACTATGACATATAGTGATATCTATGAAGAAATGACTTGACGAGAAAAAAAAACAGACATGTATATGTTCACTTCTAGGAGAGGTTGACAATATCTATGACGGAACCTAAAAAATGGACATAGACCTGTAACCAACTCTGTCATATAAGTTAAGTGCGCCATGTGTGGGCACTTCTATGACAATTTCAGCACCATCAATGATGGACAAATTTGATCTATGGATGAAATCATTTTACAAAATGAAGTGCTCCTAATTTTTTTTCACTCAGTTGATCTTATTGAGTGGCGCTCGACACGAAGGCGCCACACTACACTGTGCAACGCCTGACTGACAGGCGCTACACGACTGGCCAGCGTCGCACCCCGGACTGCCTAAAAATTACCAAGTCAATATGCAGCGCCTAAAAGCTAGGCGCCACACTGTACAGTGCAGCGCCTAAGAGCTAGGCGCCACACTATACAGTGTAGTGCCTAGCCTCTAGGCATTGCACTGGTGGTTGCATTGGCGCTATATTGTATAGTGTGTTGCCTAGCTCTCAAGCGCTGCACACTAACTTAGTAATTTTCGGATCACACGAGTGCGACGCTGGCTAGGCGTGTAGCGCCGGTCAGTCAAGCGCTGCACAATGTAGTGTGGCGTCTTCATGTCGGGCGGCACTTAAAAAGGTTAGCTGAGTGATTTTTTTAAAAACAATTCATTTTGTGAAATGATCTCATCCACATATTAAAATTGTTAAATTTGCCTCAATGATGAATGTCCGACCGTCATGGAAGTGGGCCACATCTATGACGTCGTGTTCTGTCACACAGTGAGATCTATATTTTCGATTTGTTTGGTCAATTTCATAAGGTAATGCCCTGGGTTCCTTAGGGCATCTACAATGCAGGGACTCTTGTATAGGCGCTAACAGTAAATAAAAAATGAATTTTATGTTTAACGCCCGCGTAAGAGTCTCGGGCTCCAACGCTCAGCGCTATAGACAGGCGCTAAACGGCTTTAAAAAAGCAACAGGAGATGCGCTAGCATCGATCTCTCCAACGCAGAGGCGCCGTATCGAGCTGTTGCAGTTTATTGAGATTACCAGATTTCCTCTATTTTTTAGCGCTTACACTAGCGCCCGGCTCAGCTCAAACAAATTCGTGTGAGAAAAAAAAGAACTAAGCGCCCGACGACATAAGTGGCGTCGACACAAGTGGAAATCCCAAGATCGGGCAGGAATCGACCGAAACGGCCAGGATTGGGACCCTAGCGCCCATCCTAAGAGCCTACGTTGTAGATGCCCTTAGCCTCACAATTCATGAATCAAATGTTGCCTACGTTGCACCATTGATGGGACCCATCGGTCAGATTTGACGCCAACAGGTGCTAATCCAGCGTTCAGTGTTTTTGCCAAACTGTCAGCACAATACTTATGGGTTTCTAGAAAAAAAACGTAAACTGATGGTTTTTGATTTAGGGTCCATGAATATGGTGGTTTCCTGCAATTTACTCCCTGACCTGTCACTGATGACTTTTAATTAGAAAGCGCTTCGTCTCGAGCCTTCTTTCTAAAAAACGGATTTGATCAGAAATTATCCTACAAAACAGACAGTGACGGTGCGAGCTAGCAGCGTATCTCTCCCCCAATTACATCTACAAGAGACCATTGTTTGTCTCGGTACTAGGTACATCGATTGATCGATCGTACGTTGTAGCTAGCTAGTCGTCGGTGAGGGGGACAGTGCGCAGCTTCCCGCCGTACATCTCCGGCACCTGGCTCTCGTCCATCTCCCGCCGCAGAGTCTCCTCCAAGTTCTTGTCGTCCACGAACACGAACTGCATGCGCGCGCGCAAACAGTTCAGCAAGCAGAGCAACATTCACCAATCGGTTCTCCATTGTGAGTAACAGGGAGAGAGATACGCACCTTGTCCCGGGTGTTGGTGTCGATGAAGGGGTACACCATCTTCCAGGCCTTCATGAAGATGTAGGGCACGTGGACCATGAGCGCCTTGCCCAGCCGCTCCGGGTAGTAGCCCTGCATGATCTCGATGGCCGCGATGTAGGCGCGCACGTCGGAGTTGGGGTACCCCCACCCCTTGAGGTCCACGATGCACATGAACTTGTCCTGCCCCCGCGGGATCCTGGCACTGATCCTGTCCAGCAGGTACACGACAAGTCCTGCAAAGAAGAGACGAAAATGCATGATATGATCAAGTTTCATTCATTGGCAGATAGCTTGGGATCATCTGCAGCATGTGCGTGCACGCACGCTTATGCTCCGCCATGTCGCGGTCGGCGGAGAAGTGCCTGGCGGGGAAGACGAGCAGGACGGGGCGGCCGGCGCGGTCGACGCCGCCCATGCGGGCCTTGTCCTGCGACAGCTCCGTCCGCACCAGATCGGCCGGCATCACGCCGCCGACGCCGCCCGGCACGGCCTCCCGCCTCCACGCCACGAACTTGAGCAGCATCGCCGAGGCCTTGCTCACGTCGTGGTCGCGCGCGCGCAGGAACCTCCGCAGCGTCATGTTGTCCACCTCCTGCAGTTCAGCACCAAAATTACTTACTTCCACGGTTTTGCCATTCTAAAGCAGCTGTCAGGCCTACATTAGCAGACCGTTTTCTGAAACTAAAGAAGAGAGGTTTATATTGCAATCTTTAACTCTTCCATTCGTCTAAGATTCAATCCTGTACTGTCAAAAGTAGCTATGAATCAACCCCCACCTTTCGT
Source organism: Triticum monococcum (assembly GCA_034509565.1). NCBI lineage: Eukaryota > Viridiplantae > Streptophyta > Magnoliopsida > Poales > Poaceae > Triticum > Triticum monococcum. Next base: position 741,092,560 of record CM067843.1, on the reverse strand, counting down.
CAAACTGATTTTCTCTAAGTAGCCCTGGTTTTGGGCCCATTGACCGACCGGTCGGCATCCCAGCAGTCAACAGCAGCCACAGAAGCAAACCCACTAAATTTACATTTTCAGCCCACTTTTTTAGACCAAAAAAAAAATGAAAGAGTCCAATTTTTTTTTGAAAAATCTTGTAAAATCAATACTAATTTTATGATCATTCTGGGGAGGTTTCACACATTTTTCCAAACAGATTCCAAAATACATTTTCGCTCCCTTTTTTGTTCAAATTTTGAGGGTATTCTTAATTCTGTTAGGCAAAAATGCTCGAAAAACTTCTCAGAATAATCAATATATTAGTGTCGGGTTTACATTATCTTTTTTTTTAAATCTAGACACTAGTATAATTTTGGTCAAAATTTTACAGTAATGTAGTGATCATTCTGGGAAAGTTTCTTACATTTTTGCCAAACAGTTTTGGAAAAACACTTACATTACATATTCAGTTTCTTTTTTCGTCAAATTTTACGGGAATTCTTAATTCTGTCCAGCAAAAATGTTTGAAACTTTCCAGAATGATCACTATATTAGTGTTGATTTTATAATATTTTTTCAATTTTGTATTGAGACTTTCATTTTTTGGTCAAATTTTACCAAAAAGGGGCTTAAAAATGTAATTTAAGTATATTTTAAATATGTGTAGATATATAAGAGAAGTGTGAAAATTTTCCAGAATGATCACTATATGAATGGTGATTTCATGACAGTTTTTCAATTCTTTTTGGACACTTTTTCTGGTCAAAATTTGACCGAAAAGGGGCTGAAAATATAAGTTAAGTGTATTATAAATTTTGTTTGGAAAAATAGGTGAAACTTCCCAAAATGATCACTATATTAGTGTTGATCTTAGAAAATAGATATAATTTTTTCTGGACACTTTTATGTTTTGGTCAAAAAGTGACCAAAAAATTGCTGAAAATGTAATTTAAGTGCATTTTTAAATATGTTTGAAACAAGTATGAATACTTCCTAGAATGATCACTATATTTGTGCTGATTTTTACAGAATTTTTTTTAATAAAAATCTGGACACATTCTTTTTTTGTCAAATTTTAATTTAAGGGGAGGTGGCCGGTCAACAGGTCAAAACAATTCCTACTCAATGAAAACCAGATTGAGTAGAGGGGATGGTTGATTCCCATCCAATTTTGATAGTTTAGGGTTGAATCTCGGACAAATGAAAGAGTCAAGTGTTGTAGTATGGATTCCTCTTAAACTAAAAATGCATGTAATTTGGAAAATGTGGTAATTTTAGCTGGAGATTGATGTTGGATATAGATTCAGAAGGTTAAAATCATTGACTTGGAAAAACAAATTCCCAATCAACCGAGAAGTTTCAGTGCCGCAAGTACTGCGTAAAGTACTTCTGGTCCTCATAAATCTCAGGTCGGCCTTCCATGATATTGTAAGATATTTAATTAACAGTGTTGCACGTTTGGACACTTTCGACCTCTGCATCGATCTATGCACAAATCCTCGAAGCATCTCAGCTGCTCAGTCCCAGCTAATGCATCATGGTTATTTTAGCTAGATCAACCGTGGTCACTTGGTCCGATCGATAAAGGCTTGTTTACCCATTTTTTCGTGATCGAGCATATTCCGTTGTGATAGAAAACTACAAGGGCCATGCTTCACGTGGCCTGGTAGTGGTAGGTGTGAGGTGGTACACAGCCTGCTCATATCTTCTTTTACCAGTAGTATACGCATTAGTCAACGATATTGATCAGTTTCTTAAGATGAAACCCATCAGCTAGCTTAGTTTAATTTATCCATGCCATGATCCTAGAGATCTCAACGGGTAGTCATGTTGCTATGACTATCGGCTGAGATCTCTTCACTATTCTTAGAAAAAAGTAATCATGTTACTTCCTTCGTTTTTAAATATAAGTCATTTTAAGAGATTTTAATAAGGATTATATTCGCATATATATAGATATATTTTAGAGTATAGATTTACTCAGTTTGCTTCGTATGTACTCCTTCCGTTCCAAATTACTTGTCGTGGTTTTAGTTTAAATTTGAACTAAAACCACGACAAGTAATTTGGAACGGAGGGAGTAGTCTACATTAAAATCTTTAAAAAGATTTATATTTAGAAATAGAGTACTACGACACCAACATTTTAGCGGTACATGTCATGGGTAAAGTCCAAGTGTACTTGGTATCACATTAGCATTAATAGATGTCCATTCATATCAGCAGTATATGTTGCTGTAGAAGGGGGGCAAGTTGCCGCTCTAAACTAACTAATTAATACTACTACTTCTGTAGTATAGCAGTGTAGCTGTACCCTAGACGGAGGAAACATGAAAACTGACCGGTCACGAGCAAACAGATCGACGAGGCCGGGCGGGGAAAGCAAACCAGACCACTAGATCAATTGCACATTTCTTTAGCAACTACGGTTAATTGCGCATCATCGACAGTAAACTAAGACAGCAGAGAAATCCTCTCGTAAAGCAGAGCATCAAAGAAGAAGTTTTTTTTTTGTGGGAAATCAAAGAAGAATTAACAGTTAATCGACGATTCATCTGTCAAAGAGCTATGGGCTGCGTGCGTACCTTGACGTGCGGGTCCTGGGCTTCCGCCATGGCCTTGAGCTCGGCGACCTTGAGCCACTCCCCTTCCCCTGCGTCCCCTCCTCCTCCTCCTCCCTCGCTGCTCGCCATCGGCCTCCGTCTCCAACGGGAGGCAGTTTGGGATGCAACCTACTGGCAAGGTGAGCGAGCACGCTTGGAGGGCGGAGTAGCCGGAGGGGAGAAAGATCTCAACTCGAATAGTAGAGGAGGGGGATAGGGAAGGAGGCGAATAGTGGTGGTGTGCACGAGCTTGACTAGATGTTATCGGAGGGAGACCGGTGGTGGGATATTGGGAGCGAGAGGTGTGCAGTGCAGGGATTCTTCGTTTCTCCGGCTTGTCCTCTCGTGGGCTTAATTTGTTTTCTTGCGTTTTTTTCTCTTCGTAGTCAGCACTCAGCAATGGCGACGGCTCTGGTATGGGGTGTGCTTATTCTGGACCCCAAGTTTTCTCCATCAAATGTCTATTCATTTTTTAGGGCCAGGACGTTCCCTGCCCATAATATTTGGCGTCAGGACTTTCTCAAGAATAAACGACCAACTAAGAGAAGCGTGTGAACCAATCTGTGGTTGAATAGTTAGAGGGATTGTGGTATCCTTAGTTCATCAAGATTCAAGTCCTGGTGCTTGCATTTATTTCTGAATTTATTTTAGGATTTCCGACGATGCGCACTTAGTGGGTGGAGACGTTCCCGTCGACGACGAGGTACCTACGGTGGCTTCGTAAATCTCAAGATGATATGCCGGCTCAGTCCTTCGAAGGTGCTCATAGAGGTAGAGTGTGCGTGTGTGCATTCATAGGGGTGAGTGTATGCACGTGTATATGAGCGCTTGCATCCGTACTGTGTTAAAAAAACAAAAAGAAGCATACATATTTTTTGAAAAAAATGAAAATTATATATTTTTCAATTGCCTCGGTAATGGTCACCGTGAGAGGGCGACGCAAAGTCGATCGACCCCACTTTTTGTTGCCTCTTCATGAATGATTGTTTTCTTCCTTTTCGCAATCTATCTTAGCATTAACTGTGTTTAAGAAGGGTTTACTAAATACAATGGGACAAAATCTATCTTGTGGGGAACTAAGAACAAGAAAATCAGCAGGATATTTAGTTTTCTCACACAAGACTTCAACATCTCTAACAATTCCAATGGGTGATATGGTATCTCTATTGGCAAGCTTAATGGTAACATCAATATTTTCTATCTCAGCAGGTGCAATATCATGCATAATTTCTTTGTATAAGTCATGAGGTATAGCACTAGCACTGGCACCCATATCACATAAGCCATGATAACAATGATCTCCTATTTTAACAGAAATAACAGGCAATGCCTATCACGGGTCTATGTTTATCTTTAGCACAAGGTTTAGCAATTCTAGCAGTCTCATCACAGAAATGAATAACATCCCCATCAATATTATCAGACAAGAGATCTTTAACAATAGCAATATTAGGTTCAACTTTAATTTGCTCAGGAGGTGTATAGGTTCTAATATTGCTTTTATGAACCATAGTTGAAGTTTTAGCATGATCTTTTATCCAAACAGGAAAAATGTGATTTCTTAACATAAGCAGTAGGAACAATAGGATCATTATAAGTGACAGTCTTTTCTTCAACTTTAATAGGTGCAACTACTTTTAGTTCCATGAGAAGATGATATTTAAACCACTTCGCCCTAGGGAGATCAACATGAGTAGCAAAAGATTCACAGAAAGAAGCTACTATTTCAGAGTCAAGTCCATATTTAGTGCTAAATTTACGAAAACATCGGTATCCATAAAAGATTTAACACAATCAAACTTAGGTGTCATACCTGACTTCTTACCTTCGTCGAGGTCCCAATCTTCAGAGTTGCGTTTAATTCTTTCTAATAAATCCCATTTGAATTCAATAGTCTTCATCATAAAAGAGCTAGCACAAGAAGTATCAAGCATGATGCGATTGTTATCAGAAAGCCGAGCATATAAATTTTGAATAATTATTTCTCTTGCAAGCTCATGATTGGGGCATGAATATAACATTAATTTAAGCTCCCCCAAGCTTGAGTGATGCTTTCTCCTTCGCGAGGCCAAAAATTATATATATAATTGTGATCACGATGAACAAGATGCATAGGATAAAACTTCTGATGAAATTCCAATTTCAATCGTTTGTAGTTCCATGATCCCATATCATCACATAGCCTATACCATGTCAATGCATCTCCCTTAAAAGATAAAGGGAAGACCTTCTTCTTAATAACATCATCGGGCACACCTGCAAGCTTAAATAATCCACAAACTTCATCCACATATATTAGGTGCTCATCAGGATGCATTGTTCCGTCTCCTGCAAAAGGATTAGCTAGCAGTTTTTCTATCATACCCGAAGGAATCTCAAAGTAGACATTTTCATTTTCAGTAGGTTCAATAGGTTGAGGAGCAACTCTTTGCTCTGCTGGTCGGGGCGAAGATACCCCGAACAAGCCCCTCAGAGGATTACTTTCCATACTAACAAGTGACAGTAAATTTCAGCACACTATATAAAATTTTCCTTAGCAAATTCCACCTACCAAAGGCGCTCCACTCCCCGGCAATGGCGCCAGAAAAGAGTCTTGATGACCCACAAGTATAGGGGATCTATCGTAGTCCTTTCGATAAGTAAGAGTGTCGAACCCAACAAGGAGCAGAAGGAAATGATAAGCGGTTATCAGCAAGGTATTCTCTGCAAGCACTGGGTGACAGATAGTTTTGTGATAAGATAATTTGTAACGAGCAACAAGTAACATAAGTAAATAAAGTGCAGCAAGGTGGCCCAATCCTTTTTGTAGCAAATGACAAGCCTCGACAAATTCTTATATATAGAGAAAAGCGCTCCCGAGGACACATGGGAATTATCGTCAAGCTAGTTTTCATCACGTTCATATGATTCGCGTTCGGTACTTTGATAATTTGGTATGTGGGTGGACCGATGCTTGGGTACTGCCCTTACTTGGACAAGCATCCCACTTATGATTAACCTCTATTGCAAGCATCCGCAACTACAACAAAAGTATTAAGGTAAACCTAACCATAGCATGAAACATATGGATCCAAATCAGCCCCTTACGAAGCAATGCATAAACTAGGGTTTAAGCTTCTGTCACTCTAGCAACCCATCATCTACTTATTACTTCCTAATGCCTTCCTCTAGGCCCAAATAATGGTGAAGTGTCATGTAGTCGACATTCACATAACACCACTAGAGGAGAGACAACATACATCTCATCAAAATATCGAATGAATACCAAATTCACATGACTACTAATAGCAAGACTTTTCCCATGTCCCCAGGAACAAACGTAACTACTCACAAGGCATATTCATGTTCATAATCAGAGGAGTATTAATATGCATATAGGATCTGAACATATGATCTTCTACCAAATAAACCAACTAGCATCAACTACAAGGAGTAATCAACACTACTAGCAACCTACAGGTACCAATCCCGGACTTAGAGACAAGAATTGGATACAAGAGATGAGCTAGGGTTTGAGAGGAGATGTTGCTGGTGAAGATGTTGATGGAGATTGACCCCCTCCCGATGAGAGGATCGTTGGTGATGACGATGGCGATGATTTCCCCCTCCCGAAGGGAAGTTTCCCCGGCAGAACAGCTCCATCGGAGCCCTAGATTGATTCCGCCAAGGTTCCGCCTCGTGGCAGCGGAGTCTCGTCCCGAAAGCTGGCTTATGATTTTTTCCTCATCAAAAGACTCCATATAGCAAAAGATGGACATCAGAGGGCCACCTGGGGGCCCACGAGGCAGGGGGAGCGCCCCCCACCCTCGTGGGCAGGGTGTGGCCCCCTTCCGGAACTTCTTGCGCTCAGTATTTTTTATATATTCTGAAAATGACTTCCGTGAAGTTTCAGGACTTTTGGAGCTGTGCAAAATTGGTCTCTAATATTTGCTCCTTTTCCAGCCCAGAATCCCAGCTGCCAGCATTCTCCCTCTTTATGTAAACCTTGTAAAATAAGAGAGAATAGGCACAAGTATTGTGACATAATGTGTAATAACAGCCCATAATGCAATAAATATCGATATAAAAGCATGATGCAAAATGGACGTATCATATCCCTAACCCCCTCGCTCCCTTCCTCCCTTCCCGAGCGCCGTCACCAGGGTCTCCCTTGATCCCCTCCATCATCCTGCCGCCAGCTCGCATCGCCAAGGAGAGGAGCTCCCCAACGCTCAATCCCCATCTCCCCATCGCCCGAGCGCTCGAGGAGAGGAGCTCCTCGAGCACCTGCGCCCGCATCCGTCGTCCTCTGCGCGTCCTTCCTCAGCGCCAAGCCGCCACTGCGACTGTCCTCTGATCGCCTCCTTGCCTCGCCGCCGGCGAGCCCCTTCTCCGGCCTCCCAAATGACCTGCGCCCTTGGGCCACCGCCGGACCTCCTCCCTCCACGCCAAGGTCGTCGTTGCCGCTTCCCTGCTACCTCGAGGCACCTCTCGCACCTACCGCCATGGAGCTGAGCTAGAAGCTCCGCTGCTTCCTCGGCTCTGCATCGTCCTCTCGTTCCTTGCCTGCATCGTTGTCGTGCCTGTCGCTCGCCTAACCGCGGCCAGCACCTGAACCCGCTGCTACTCTACTGCGAGCCACCGTACGTCGCAGCTGCGCTGTTGCACGGCGCCACCAGCAACCTCCCGCCTCACCTGCCTCCTGTGTCCACCGCCGTCGCGGCCTAAACCTTCATTGACGGCCTCCTATACATTGAACGGGAGGAGAACCGTTGCGTTGACTGGATCGATGCCGCTCCAGGCCACCGCACTGTACAACTGCTTTGAGAGAACCCGGATACGTCAAGACCCGGACCGACAAGTACCACGACGTCCGTCGATCGCCAAGTACCCCTTAGGATACGCAAGTCCCTCGAAGGTTCACCAATGCCTAGTACCACTTCGGTTCTGGAACGCGACGAGTACCACGACATCCATGTCCCGTCAAGTTCGACTACAACGACTACAACGTGTACCACTACCGTCGTCGAAGACCCGTGTAACGCATGCGTCAAGTACCTCTACGGAAGACCCGAACGTCTATGAACCATGTACGACTACCGTCGTCGAAGACCGCGAGTACAACTACTTCCCAATACGGCGCCAAGTTCCACCACCGACGACCGTTTTGGATTCGCCAAGTCCGACTATAAAGTGAAGACCCGTGTACCACAACTTTCCTCTACGAACCCGAACCGTCCCGATTGCACACTTCGAAGGTATAACCGCCGAGATGACCGTCCGTGGACCGAATGCATGTGTTGTATGAGATGTATCCTATGTTTGCACCGTGTCCGAATTGCCACTCGTTTCCATGCCACTAACCCGTGGGGACCCGGTAGTCGGCAGCACCCCACCATCTTGCTCAACTCGCTCACGCCCTATCTTTTTCACCGGCATCTCAATCGAGTTACTGGAACCGGAACGTTGCCGTGGCACCATTTTCGTTATCGTCGCCGTGGCACCCTTTCTTTCCACCACGGTGACAAATGCTTCATAATATGCTCATGTCAACTTTTAACAAAAATTGCATAAAAATTGCAATGTCATCCGCATCATGATAACGACATCTAAAATGTTTAAATTGTTGTTTGCTTCAATTTTTCTATATATATGACATGGGGATTTTTTGGAATTGTTGTTTGTTGTTCCAGCCTCATTTAAACTTGCCTGGATAGGTAGTTTTATTATGTTTCACCTCTTGCCATGGTTAACAACACTTAATTTTGTTGGGTACATAATCGGGAGTGAACTAAATAATCGAATGTGGTGTTCCGTCAATATGCAACTCGTTTCATATTGAGCTCCACTTAAGTTGTAGTATTGTTTGTTTCACTTTGCCATGCCATGTTTCATTAAATCGGACATGCATCATACTTGGTTGTGCATCATGCCATGTTTATGTGATGGTTGTTTACTATGTTGCTTGCTTCTTTCCGGGTTGCTTCTCTCGTTAGCTTCGATTTTGTTCCGGAGTTGTGAGGATTCGTTTGACTACGTTGGGTCATCTACTTCTTAGACTCGTTCTTCTTCCTTGCGGGATCTCAGGCAAGATGACCATACCCTCGATATCACTTCTATCTTTGCTTGCTAGTTGTTCGCTCTATCGCTATGTCGCGCTACCTAACACTTGTTATATCATGCCTCCCATATTGTCATGTCAAGCCTCTAACCCGCCTTCCTAGCAAACCGTTGTTTGGCTATGTTACCTCTTTTGCTCAGCCCTTCTTATAGCATTGCTAGTTGCAGGTGAAGTTGAAGTTTGTTCCATGTTGGAACATGGATATGTTGGGATATCACATTATCTCTTATTTAATTAATGCATCTATATACTTCGTAAAGGGTGTAAGGCTCGGCCTTTTGCATGGTGGTTTGTTCCACTCTTGCCGCCCTAGTTTCCGTCATACCAGTGTTATGTTCCTTGATTTTGCGTTCCTTACACGGTTGGGGTTATGGGGCCCCCTTGATAGTACGCTTTGAATAAAACTCCTCCAGCAAGGCCCAACCTTGGTTTTACATTTGCCTAACAACCTAAGCCTTTTTCCCTTGGGTTTCCGGAGCCCGAGGGTCATCTTATTTACCCCCCCCCCCGGGCTAGTGCTCCTCTGAGTGTTGGTCCAACTTAGAACCACTTGCAGCGCCACCTCGAGGAAACATGAGGGCTGGTTTTAGCTATACGTAGTGTTCATCCGGTGTGCCCTGAGAACGAGATATGTGCAGATCCTATCGGGATTTGTCGGCACATCGGGCGGCTTTGCTGGTCTTGTTTTACCATTGTCGAAATGTCTTGTAACCGGGATTCCGAGTCTGATCGGGTTGTTCCGGGAGAAGGAATATCCTTCGTTGATCGTGAGAGCTTGTGATGGGCTAAGTTGGGACACCCCTGCAGGGTTTTAACTTTCGAAAGTCGTGCCCGCGGTTATGTGGCAGATGGGAATTTGTTAATATCCGATTGTAGAGAGCTTGACACTTGACTTATTTAAAATACATCAACCGCGTGTGTAGCCATGATGGTCTCTTTTCGGCGGAGTCCGGGAAGTGAACACGGTCTTGTGTTATGCTTGAACGTAAGTAGTTTCAGGATCACTTCTAGCTTCACGACAATTGCGTTGCTTCTCTTCTCGCTCTTATTTGCGTATGTTAGCCACCATATATTTCTTAGAGCTTGTTGCAGCTCCACCTCATGACCTTATCCTACCCATAAGCTTAAATAGTCTTGATCTCGCGGGTGTGAGATTGCTGAGTCCTCGTGGCTCACGGATACTTCCAAACATTTGCAGGTGCCGATGATACCAGTGCAGGTGATGCAACCGAAATCAAGTGGGTGCTCGATGAAGATCTTGATCGTTGTTATGTGTCTTTTCCGGTTGATCAGTAGTGGAGCCCAGTTGGGACGATTGGGGATCTAGCATTTGGGTTTGTCTTCTTTTATTTTGGTTCCGTAGTCGGGCCTTGATTGTACTCTGGATGATGTATGTTTAACTTGTTATTTGTGTGAAGTGGCGATTGTAAGCCAACTCTTTATCCCTTTCTTATTCAGTACATGGGATTGTGTGAAGATTACCCCTCTTGCGACCAAACCACCATGCGGTTAAGCCTCTAAGTCGTGCCTCGACACGTGGGAGATATAGCCGCATCATGGGTGTTACATCTTCTATGCTCCGGAATCAACGGGTAAAGCCCTCGAACACATCTACCTCGATGGAGGATTTTCTTCGTGGCCTGATCCTTTATCAAAAAGAAATAGGGATGAAACTCGAGGAAGACATGATTATCAATAGCAATTCTATGAACAGAGAGAAGATTTTTGTCGGCACGAGGAATATGTAGAATTCTCCTAAGATGAATTTTGCGTTTAGGGGTACTAAAAATTGAATGACCAGCATGACATATCCGCATACCTTCGCCGCTGGCAGTATGGATCTGGTCCTTGTCATGGTATTTCTCCTTCATCATCACCTTCTCAAGATCGCTGGTGATGTGGTTGGTGGCGCCGCTATCGACGTACCAGTTGGTGTCAATCCCATAGGAGCCATCAGCAGCGTTGGCGACCTTGTCCTCATCCTGGGAGTCGTCGTCGTCTTCGTCGTAGCGGTACCAGCAATATTTAGCTGTGAAAGAACATGCGGTGCCCCCATGTTTGGTTTTGGTAATTAATGACAATCTCTATGGACTAATGGTTGCCTTTGAGTTATATTTGAAGGTTTTGTCCATAGGCTTTTCTTGGAGTACATGTGTTGGTTTCAAGGAGAGTTTGTGTCGACCAAGGTGCTATTCAAGGAATTACCTAAAGATTGGTCTTGTGAGAGGTTGATCAAGACTAAGTTAAAGAGTGAATCAAGTTGATCAACCCACAAAGCGTAGAAGATGTACCGAGAGGGATCAAGTGATCCCATGGTATGATAAGCATTGTCAATTACGCTTGATGTACTAACCCATGGTCTTCGTGAGAGTTCTTTGTGGGGTTAGGTTGCGGTGTGCAAGTTCAAGTGGAGTATCACGAAGAGATCAAATGCTTGAAGCTTGCCGTCCTTTGTGGTGTCAATGGACTCATGAAGATGTGCGGAAGAAAGGCTCACCCATAGTGGAGTATGGGGGAGCAATCAACTAGTCTTCATCGAGCCAACACAATCAAGAAAGGTGGTCCAACTTGAGGGAGTCAAGATCGTCATCATCTAGCTCAAGTGGACCATGTGCAAGGCAAAGGTTTGCCCTTGGTAGGTTTTCTATTTTACCGGTCTCATGATGGTAGTTGGGAGACCGGGTTATAGGATCGATTGCCGTACTATCAAGGGGGGCTCTCGATGAGTAGCTTGATCGTATCGTTCGCTGAGAACTCAAACCATTGCATCCTTGCATCATCTTTCTTGGTTCTTGTTTGGTTCTCTTTGTGAGTCTTAGAGCTTATGGTCATCTTGATGACAAGCTTGAGTTCATCGAAAACGGAGTTCGCATGCATCTTCTATGATGTTTTCGATGTTGGAGGTTTTGCCGGTTCGTCTCAGTTGGAGGTTTCACTCCTCTATTTGTTGGCATACCTCCCCTGCCTCTTCTTACTATAACTTGAGTCTCAGTTGGAGTTCATCGAAAACGGAGTTCGCTGTTTTGATGCTACTCGTCGTCTTGCTTTCAACAAGCTTGAGTTTGCTCAATTCGGAGCTCATATGCAGAAGTTATGGCAGTTCTGGTTTTCTGGAGTATGGTTTTTCTCCTGGACCCAGCGGTAGTACCGCGGTCCACAGCGGTAGTGCGGCTGAGACTCCCTAAGCGGTAGTACCGCTCCCCGGAGCGGTAGTACCGCTCCCCGGAGCGGTAGTACCGCTCCCCGGAGCGGTAGTACCGCTGGGTGGCCTCAGCGGCAGTACCTCTGCGGTTCCGTACTACTACCGTCCTGTCACTGCGTCTGTAGCGGTAGTACCGCTCCTCGGAGCGGTAGTACCGCTTGCTGGGCTCAGCCGCAGTACCGTGGTGGCATGGTGCTCCTTCCGCTTCGATTCTTGCGCGCATTTTCTCGTGTCGGGTTTTGCGGTACTAGCTGCGGCAGTAGTGGCGGTAGTACTGCTTGAGAGCGGTAGTACCGCTCTACCTCCGCGGTAGTACCGCCCTGGGCCCCTGCCCCAGCCCTTCTCTTCTGGCGCGGTAGTACCGCTGAGGGGGAGCGGTAGTACCGCTTGAGGGCGGCAGTACCGCTCTACCTCAGCGGTAGTACCGCTCTCTGCGGGGCTGTGTGGGGGATAACGGTTGGATTTTCCCCCTCCTATAAAAGGGGGTCTTCTTCCCCATTGAACCCAATCTTTTGAGCTCGTGTTCTTCCCCCATTGTTGACCTTCTTCGAGCTTGCTAACTCTCAATCCCTCCATGGATTCTTGCTAGTTTTTGAGGGAAAAGAGAGAGGAGATCTAGATCCACATTTCCACCAATCACTTTCTCCTCTATGTGAGGGGAACCCCTTGGATCTAGATCTTGGAGTTCTTGGTGTTCTCTTTCTTGTTCTTCCTCTCATTTTCCTCCCTAGCATTAGTTGCTTCTGTGGGATTTGAGAGAGAAGGACTTGGGCACTCCGTGTGCCCTTGCCATTGCATTTGGTGCATCGGTTTCAGTTCTCCACGTGATACGTGGAAGTTACAAGTTGAGAAGCTTATTACTCTTGGGTGCTTGGTACCCTTGAGCTTGTTCCTCTTGGGTGCTTGGGCGCCCTAGACGGTTGTTGGTGTTCGGAGCTCAATCATTATGGTGTAAAGCTCCGGGCAAGCGTTGGGGTCTCCAATTAGGTTGTGGAGATCGCCCCGAGCAATTTGACGGGTACCGGTGACCGCCCCCAAGGGTTGCCAAAGTGTACGGGTTCGGTGACCGCCCCCAAGGGTTGCCATTTGTACGGGTTCGGTGACCGCCCTCAAGGGTCCCTTAGTGGAATCACGGCATCTTGCATTGTGCGAGGGCGTGAGGAGATTACGGTGGCCCTAGTGGCTTCTTGGGGAGCATTGTGCCTCCACACCGCTCCAAACGGAGATTAGCATCCGCAAGGGTGTGAACTTCGGGATACATCATCGTCTCCGCGTGCCTCGGTTATCTCTTACCCGAGCCCCTTTACTTATGCACTTTACTTTGTGATAGCCATATTGTTTCTTGTCATATATCTTGCTATCACATAGTTGCTTATCTTGCTTAGCATAAGTCGTTGGTGCACATAGGTGAGCATAGTTGTTTTAGGTTTTGTGCTTGACAAATTAACCGCTAGGTTTATTCCGCATTTGTTCAAGCCTAAACCGTAATTATTTTAAAACGCCTATTCACCCCCCTCTAGGCGACATCCACGATCTTTCAAGCTGTGTGCCCCGGCTTGCCACAAATCTGGCAGCAAGGACTGTCCGCACGAGCGCGACCAGAGTCGCCGCCATGGCGACCCCTGGTGCCTGAGCGCCCGCCGCTGCCACCACCGTGCCCTCCACCTGAGGACCGTCCTTTGCCACAGGAAGAGCCATGGTAGCGAGAACCACCACCACGACCCCGAGAGGCAGCGTTTGCACACGACTTGAAGCCGCCGCCGCCGTCGGAGCCATGGAACTGAGCCATGCATTGGTCGAAGTTGCTGAGCATGGAGAAGATCTCGTCAAGGGAGGCAGGAGTGACACGAGCATCGAGGGCCGAGACCAGGGGTTGATAGTCCTGATCCAGCCCATGAAGGATATAGGAGATGAGTTCATCGTCCTGGATCGGCTTGCCGGCCGCGGCGAGTTCGTCAGCAAGACCACGCATGGAGGCAAAGTAGGAGGCGACGGACTGGTTGCCCTTCTAGGCGTTGATGAAGGAGGTGCGGATGTTGTCGAGTACATGGCGCCAGAGTCGTCCAGAGCGCAGTCGCCGTGGTGACCGTGGTCAGCGTGATGAGGACTTCCTTGGAGAGGTTACTCAGGAGGTAGCCGAGCACCTGTTGGTCCTCCCCGACCCAGATCGAGTAGAGAGGTTTGGGCTCAAACATTTCCTTGCCATCCTTGTCCTTGGTGGCAAGGAGTTTGGCTGGTTCCGGCAGGGTGCCGTCGACATAGCCGAAGACCCCGGCACCATGCAGTTGCGGGATGATCTGTGTGCGCCATAGCACGTAGTTTGTGCGGGAAAGCTTCTCGGTGACCTGACTGCTGAGGGTAGGTTGGGAGATAGCGCCGGATGAGGAAGATGAGGAAGACATGGCTAGGCACAGATTGGAATCATGGAAAGCTTAGATGGGAAGAGGTTAGGCTCTGATTACCATGTGCGACTGGCAGAAACGTCTTACCCTACCTTGGGCGACGTGTTGCATGTTATATAGCAGGGGCGCAATAACCCTGACAGCGCATACATGATTTGGTTGAGAGGATACATCTTGGAGAGAAAGAAAGAGGAGGAGATATGTTTAGTTACAACAAGAAGATCTAGTCTAAACTACCTCCTGAACTTATCTCATGCGCAAGATATCCTCTACCTAAACCATATGTGACAGAGTATATGCACCTGGTTTAACACTGCCTAACCATCATGGTCAGACTCTTGAGAAGGTCTCATCTCCAAACAATGTCTTCAACAAGAAAAATGACTAGGGAGCCGCCATTGTTAGGTACAACCACCGAAGGCTAGACCTAGGATTTTCTTGAGGACAGTAAATAATCCACAGAGTCAGATAACCTACTACTAAATATTAAACCCATAAACATTGATTAACTAATTAAGTTCATCAACAAACTGAATTGTTATTTCTCCTAGGTCATGGCCTAGCCGCCACAACAAGGAACATGTGCCCCGAACTGCGTATTACTAGGGTCCCCTCACCGCCATCGACTTCTCTAGTGGCGGTGGGAGGAAAACACTAGGACTTTGTTTCCGTGTCTTCGGTAGTCAGGTGTATTAGTTAGGTCCTTCACTGTCCATGACTTCGGCTCCATCCGTGGCGATAGCGACATCGAATAAGTTTCCCTTAGATTCCTCACTGAAGCAGTGGTTCTCTCAACTACCAGTGATGGATCTAGGAGGAGGTGTCTACATCGTCTCGCGCCCTTTAGGTCCGGGAGGGGGCTTCATGTGTCTTGTTGGTGTTGAGGTAACGGCTTCGATAGTGGACGACCGACCCTTGGAGACCGGGGTGATGTTCCCCTAACCGGTTTTGCGATAGAGACGAGGGTGTGACCCTTTTTATCCCCTTGTGTGTCCCTATAATGCGGGAGATCACTCACTGATGGATCGTGCTCCCTCTCATGCTCCCTCTCCGTCATAGCGGTGCTCTCTCCTCCGTCATTGCGAAGCTGAGGGAAGTTTTGTTCATGAGATGTTTCGGTTCCGATTTTCAATTTATGCAAGTCTTCTATGACGACGACTTCTTCTCTAGGGTGTCGGTCCAGCTGGACCTTAGGGAGACGACTTCTCGATGGCGACATACAGTGTTAGGTCGACTCCGACAATGGAGCGGCAATGGCATTACGCCTTCGGCTCATGGTGAAGATTGAGTTTATTTGGCTCTGTGATAACTTGGTTGAATTTTTTTCTCGATGTCTTGTATCATTGTAAGTTTTTAATATAAATCCATAGCCTTCTGTGCAAGGAAAACATTGATCAGCTAAACCATGTCATGATTTATTGCATGTTCTCTAGGGTAGCTAATTAATCTACAAGGCTTGCTTGCACATACTGTGGGAAACATTGTTATAAAAAATACTATACTATAGAAAGCATTTTAAATGTGTTTGAAGAACTAGCTCCATGGCATTCAAAATGTCGGTGAATTCAAGAAATGTTCATGAATGTGAAAAAAGTAATAAAAAAGGAAAATAAAACAATAAATAAAGAAATAAAATTTAGAAAAAGATAGCAAAAACAAGTACTTAACAAAAGAATAACCACTTAAAAGCATACCACAAAATGTGTCAGCCCTATAACCAGAGGCGGACCACGAAAAAAAAATTAAGGTGGGGCGAAGTCTCATTAAGATTTTTTTATGCGAATCAAAGGAGTCAATACACACTATCAATGCACACTACAAATGAATAACCAAATACAATGAAGATGTAGACATGTTTCAATAGGAAAACAACCTAAAACATACCGATAATGCTTATAATGGCGTCTAGAAGACCCAGGCAATGGCAGTGCCCTACCATCCTTCTGAAAATCTTAATTTTAACAAGAGCAATCTTTTGAAGATCTATCACTCAATGTAACACATCTTCCTTAATTTTACCAAGCGGACATGATAAATATACCTCTTCCTCCTCTTTCCTTTGCATTTGCTGGTTCTTTCCCCTTCTTTTCCATCTTATGGACAGAAGTCATAGAACTGCACCGGTTGGGCATCTTATTAGCTTGTACGTATAATCATCTAAAAACAAAAAACTTGTGCGTACACTAGCATGAATGAAAAATATAATTGTATAAACAAAGTGGTAGTGGCTGCAAATAGTTCAGAGCAGAGGAGTGGTTCAGAGTTTCGGACCCCGAGAGATTACTAGGAAAATCCTCAACTATCGTCGCCCGCTGGAGCCGCCGCTTTCTGCTGCCGCCGGAGCTTGCTGCCGCCGCCCTCTAAGCCCTCAGCCAGCCGCTGCCGCCCGGCCGTCGGCTGCCGCGTCATCGGAAGCCCACGGCCCTCCTCGTCCTCACGACCTGGGCAGCCACCGCCGCTGCGCTAGCTGCTTAGGGTTACGTCGCGGCTGGGCGTCGTGTCTCGTGTGTGTGGGCGCTGGATCGATCTTGACCGGTTGTGACTAGCCCAAGTGTCCAACAGCTGGATGCTTCGCGTCGGCCCATTAGGCCAGGCTGGCCAGCCCTGGACGCGGTCAAACGAGTCAAACAATTCATTCAAGCATCGATCGATAGATGTATATGTATATTTTTTTTTGCCGAGAAGTAAGGTATGGCGGCTGCCATACCCTGCCCACTGGGGAGGTCCGCCAGTGCCTATAACAGTCCAGCGCTCGGCGGGTGCGTGATTACCTGTTATTCTGAGTTTCACACGCATAATAGGGTCTGCCAATCCATTGGTGATGAACTTTGGTTTCGTGGGGAGCCTATTTCGTGCCACAGGCGTCGAATAGTGCACATACTAAATGGGCAGCGGCCCAATAGTGATCACACTTAGTTGCATTCTATGCGGTTGCTTGTGTTTCCTTTTCTAGCTCACTCGTGAAAAGGAAAACCCTCCTTTGAAAATTTTAACGAATTAAGAAAAGCTCACGAACCTAAAACGTTTATGACATTTATTGAAATCCATGAATTTGAATATATATACCAATTTTTTAAACCATGCATTAGAAAAATTCTAGAATTTGGAAATTTATTCACACACTAGAAGAACGCCCGTGCGTTGCAACGGGGCCACATTAACTTTAAGAGTTCAATACCAATCATGTTAATATTATATTTAATATTCTCATACATATTAAGTGACATTGACGACCTTTTTTACCATCAAATTCTCACGCACACCCTCTCCCTCCCTCTTCCTCACTCTCTCTCCCCCTCTCCCCCTCTCTCTCTAACACACACACATATCCATCTTATTGGGTATGGGACCATAATTCATCTATTTCACACGCACACGCGCTAGTGCATAACAATATGGATTATGTGTATTATATTTGCCACCACAACTGAGGGATTAATTTCATGTAATCGGCCAGCCATAGCTCCATGACAAACAATACATCTAAATTCTCAGCGTTATTTTTATGTAACATTGGCGAGAGGTAAACGACGGTGATTGTTTCCTTTGTTTGGAGATTGATTACCATCCGTGAGTTAAGCTGGGTACTAAAGAAGAATCTGATTGTGATACGTGAATTGATTGTTGCCTTGTACGTTTGGTTTTGGTATTTGAAGATTGATTACCATCCCTTAGTTGGGTTACCAAAGAAGAAATCAATCACCATATGTAGAAAAAGGAACTACATTGCACATGCTTACACCTCATCTACTTGTGAGAATATATAGAATTGGAGCAAACAAAATAAATGTAGACGAGAGATAAAACATCAATAAGGATTGCTAATGTCTTGACTAATATGTTGTCCTCCGGCTTGAGAAGCACCTACAAGAAATTGGGAGGTGGGAGAGAGGACGAAAAAAACCAGGGGAGGTGGGACGAAAATAAATCCGGAATGGAGACTACCAACTGAGACATTAGGAGTAGAGATCATTTAGTTGATAAGAACAAATAGAAAACGGTGTTAAAAAGGAGAAACAGATTAGAATACATTGAAAACCCAAAAGAACGATGTAAAAGGGGATTCGCCCTGCCCCCCGGGCCTTGCCACCGAACCGGCTCAGCGGTCCAGTCCCCGCGCGGTCGTCTTCTCCTGTTCCCCGAGCCGCCCCGCTACAGAGCCGGGCTCCCGCCCGACCACCTCGCTGGCATCGAAGGGGAATGGATAAGGGTGACACCCTGCCTTCCCTGCCCCCATGGCCTCACTCCTCCTCGACGCCCCTCCCAAATCCACTTCTCCTCCTCGCTCGCTCGATCCCGTCGATCTGGACGAAGTCAGACGCCACGGCCACCATGACCGACCCCGTCCACACAGCCACTGCCCTCCCTACGGGCTAGGAGCTTGTCGAGGAGCTCCGAACGCCTTCGCTACTTCGTCTGCGCCAACGAGATCAAGTCCAGCACCCCCGCATCGACGTCGCTGCCGTCTTCCTCAACCTTGGGCCACCGCGACATTGCCGTTTGATCCGCGTCACCCCGAGCTCCCATGTCTTCCCCTAGGGCGCCATTGACACCACCATGATCTCCTCTTGCCTTTCCCCTATTTCCCCTCTCGTTTGCTCTCGTTAGGTATTTCGCCGTGGCCGAGAACCGCCGTCCGCCATGGCCATTGCAGGGGTAGCCACCGAGCTCCTCGGATTGACCCCGTGACACATGCCCGCTCCTATGCACGCCCATGCCCGAGCCCACCGCTCTTCTTCCACGCCCGCGGGGCCACTCCCTTTAAATGCCCACGCCCGTGCTACACCGCGTCGGTCGCGCCCGCCGCTGCCGTCGCGCTCACCGCAGCCACCGCACCTCTATGCCCGCGCGACACACACCCTGGCCGCGCGCCACACTCTCCCTGGCTGCGCTCGCCTCGTCTACTGCCGCCTATCCCTTCGCTCGCCCCGCTGTCGCGCCCCTGCCTCGTGCCGCCTCCAGTCATGGCCATCTTCTACCGGCCGCCCCCTCAGCCACGCCGGCCGCATCTCTGCCCTCCACCGTCGGCCGCTCACCTCGCTTGCTGCGTGCTGCATCCTGCTGCTATGCGCTGCTCTACCACCGGTACGCTGCTGCGCCATGCCCTCGACACCGCTGTGGACAAATGTGGCGGAGGGATTGTTAATGGAGTACGAGAAGGAGGAGGCGGAGAAGGTGTGGAGAGGCAGGAGGTCTGGGGTGGTGTCACCTGGCTGTGGTGGAGGTGTTTATACGAGAAGGAACCGGAGTGGAAGGAGAGGTCACAATTGGAAAGAATCGAAAAAAATCATAACCCGGAGATCTCATTCCAAAAAAATGCTAATATCGATGCAGGGGTGATTTCCTTCAATAGGGGGAAAAGATAGGAAATATTGGTTGTTATCAAGGAAAGATAAAAAATTAGGAAAGTTAGGATTTTTGAACGGTTTCTATGCAAATGAGATTTTATTGTTTGGTAACGTGACATCAGTACCTGCCCGTTTGTGACGTGTCTGATTAGGAAAGTTTACAAATGTTAAGAAACTATTTATTGAGAGGAAAGTTGTGACGTGTCTGTTATTTGTTTCCTAAAACAAATTTCACTAATAAGAGAAATCGATTGATTTTGATAAGTTGGAAAAGTTAGATTAAAATGTATTATTTGTTTCCTAAGACAAATTGAACCAATAAAAGGAGTCGATTGATTTGCATAATTTAAGGAAGTTAGATCCGTGATTTGTTATACGTTAGTAAAGTTCTGGTTGTAATAAAGGCAGGAGAGAAAAATAAACTGATGGACCAGGGTGGGAGGGGGTGGTGGGAGGAGAGACGAAAAAACCCAGTGAAAATAAACCGCGGAGACTATTCACCAACTCGTCCATTAGAAGTAGAGATATTAAAGTTCACAGAGTTGAAAAAGGTACACGAATTTGAAAATATGCATGAATTTTCAAACATTATTTTAAAATATTCCTTTTTTAAAGGAAGCAAACAATGAAAAAAAATGTTTTTAATGTTCCATTTTTTCCAAAAAAGGAATAAAAAGCGAAGACCTCAGCAGAAAACCCAAAACAATCGTACCGGAAGCCTAAAAAAGCCTTCCAACACTGGGATTGGTTAGAAGCTTAAATGGACCACCCACGAAACACACATGTTGAAAAGCTTGTGAGCGATGTGTAACACCCCGTATATGATTTACCTAATATGTAATCCAACTCTTGCCGTTTCCGGCGCTAAGTTATTTTATTTTCTCGGGTTCGGGTTTTTGTCTCCGCGTGTTGTTGTCGTTGTCATGCATCTCATATCATGTCATCATGTGAATTGCATTTGCATACGTGTTCGTCTCATGCATCTGAGCATTATCCCCCATTGTCCGTTTTACATTCCGGCGCTCCGTTCTCCTCCGGTGGTCATTTCTACCTTTCTTTCATGTGTGGGGGTTAAACATTTCCGGATTGGACCGAGACTTGCAAGCGACCATGGTTCACTACCGGTAGACCGCCTGTCAAGTTTCGTACCATTTCGACTTCGTTTGATGCTCCAACGGTTAACCGAGGGACCGAAAAGGTCTCGTGTGTGTTGCAGCCCAACACCCCTACATTTTGGCCCAAAACCCACCAAAACCCCCTCCGTCATCTAGAGCGTTCGATCACGATCGCGTGGCCGAAAGCCGCACCTCATTTGGAAACTCCTAGCTCCTCCTATGCCTATTTAAAGACCCCCTCCGAAATTCTCGGTTCTCCTCTCCCGAAACCCTAGATCCATCTTCCCCGCGCCGCCGGACGCATCCGAACCAGGCCGGACATGTCCAACCTCCCCGCGCCGCCGCCATGTGTCGGCTCCTGATTCGCCGAGCCGCCGCGCCCACTTCATCGCGCCGCCACCCGCGCGCCGGCTCGCCCGGCCCGCTCGGGGCCCCCGCGGCCCAGATCCGCCGCACCGCCGCCCGCCTTCTCTTCCCCGACACCGTCCAAGCTCCGCCGCCATCGCTCACCGCGCCGCCGCCTGCCTCCCTCGCCGGCGGGCACCGCCACCTCATCGCCTCGGCCTCCGCGCGCCACCGCCGCCTCGTCCTCGCGCCGCCACGCCGCCCGGAGGGCCCGGCGAGCGTCTCCGCCGCTCCGGCAAGCCCCAAGCCGGCCGGCCTCCTCTTCCTCCCTCTACTCCGGCCGCCGCACTGCCATCGACGCCGGCAAGGCTCCGGCGAGCTTAGATCCAACCTCGGGGCACGTGCAGACCCTAGATCTGGGGTGACCTCCCCCCTCTATCCGTATTATTTTGCAATGTTCATCGTGCCGTAACTTCGCATCTGTAGATCCGTTTTGGGCGTATAGCATATAAAAATGTTCGTCTCAGAGAGTACATCATTTCATCTCATTGCATCATTTTCATTTGAGTTCATCTTGATGCCCGAAATGCTGTTGGAAGAGTGCTATTTGAGATAATTGTCAGATCTGCTGCTCCAAATAGCTATTCGTCGTTTTTGCCATGATTATTGTATGCATGATATGCTCATGAGCTCTACATGAGTTTTGTTATATGCTTTGCCATCTTTCCAGAGGTGCAACCCATGTATTTTTTTGATGTGTGTGGTGACTAGCACAAGCTTGCAAAGTGGTGCATTCGTTAATGTTGATTTCAGGGACTTAACAATTCCACTAAGTCCTTGATCTGTTTATATCAATATGCCATATGTTCATGTTGTTTCCTAGTGATCCGTGCTTCTTTTGAGGATGATCAGTAAGGGTGATTTGTTAATCTTGTAGTGCTCTATCCATCCATGTCTTTGTTTTCAATTATGGAGCAACCTAGCTTGAGTCAATCGAGCTCTACTTTTGCCATTTCGTGAATCTGGGCAGATTGTCTACTTGTTAGCGATTTTGCCGAGGATGTTGTAGTTGATCCGTGCATGCTATGTTATTGTTTTTGCCATGTCTAGCTTTCATAATGTGTATTCTTGACGGGTGTATGCTTAGATTGTCGTGACATGCTCTGTAGTGAGTGCATCGAGCTCGTGAACATGCCTACTTGATATCTGATTTGCATGTTCCAGTTTTTCTCTAAGTCTGTGACCTGATTATGTTTTTGCCATGTTCACATGCTTGCAATTGTATTTTTTGATCCCTTTTGGCTCAAGGTCACTAATGGACTTTTGTTAAGCTCTATGAGTAGCTCCATGCCATGCCTTGCTTTGCCATGTTAAGTTCCTGTAGCATATAGTTTTCTTGCTCCAAAGTGTGCTACCTGATCTGAAATTCCAGACAAGTGTTAATTTCACTAAGTCTGAAAACTGTTTACCAATTGCACTTTTGCCATGCTTGTTTGAACCTGTTAATGGATGAATTGGCCGTAGCTCAGTGTTCATCTTTTGTTAAGCATCATGAATGGATCCCTGCCATGTATTTTGTTGCCATGTTTGAGTGCTGTAGCATGTTTGTCTTGTTGCATTTAGGTGACTACTTGTTGTATATCGTAGACCGGTGCCATATTTGAATTGCTTGCCATTTCCAAACCGTGTCTCCGATTCCGGTGTTCTTTATATCGATTTCAACCGAAATCACCTCACCTTTCCAGTGGCACACTTGGATTTCCAAGTTGAGGCCAGGTTCATTCATTCCTTGTCAAGTCTTGCATATGCATCACATATCGCATTCCGCATAGCATACCATGTTTGCATCATGTTGTTTGAGCTTTGCACGTGGTTGATTGTGTTCTTGTTGCTTGTTTTGTCTTGCTTGGGTAGAGCCGGGAGACGAGTTTGCTAACGAGGAGCCCATTGAGTTTGCTTTCAAGGATCCAGTCAACTCTGACAACTTTGCAGGCAAGATGATCATACCCTCGAAATCACTTCTATCTTTGCTTTGCTAGATGCTCGCTCTTTTGCTATGCCTATGCTATGATGCCTACCACTTGCTTATCATGCCTCCTAAATTGCCATGTCAAACCTCTAACTCACCATGTCCTAGCAAACCGTTGATTGGCTATGTTACCGCTTTGCTCAACCCCTCTTATAGCGTTGCTAGTTGCAGGTGAAGATTGGAGACCGTTCCTTGTTGGAACATTATTTTCTTGTTGGGATATCATTATATTACTTTGTTATCTTAATGCATCTATATACTTGGTAAAGGGTGGAAGGCTCGGCCTTTTGCCTAGTGTTTTGTTCCACTCTTGCCGCCCTAGTTTCCGTCATATCGGTGTGATGTTCCCGGATTTTGCGTTCCTTACGCGGTTGGGTGATAATGGGAACCCCTTGATAGTTCGCCTTGAATAAAACTCTTCCAACAATGCCCAACCTTGGTTTTACCATTTGCCACCTAGCCTCTTTTTCCCTTGGGTTTCCGGAGCCCGAGGGTCATCTTATTTAAACCCCCCGGGCCAGTGCTCCTCTGAGTGTTGGTCCAACCTAGAGCCCCTTGCAGCGCCACCTCGGGGAAACTCGATGGCTGGTTTTAGTTGTACGGGTTGCTTATCCGATTGTGCCCTGAGAACTAGATATGTGCAGCTCCTACCGGGATTTGTTGACACATTCGGGCGGTGTTGCTGGATTTGTTTTAACTTGTCGAAGTGTCTTGTAGAACCATGATACCGAGTCTGATCGGAACGTCTCGGGAGAAGGTATATCCTTCGTTGACCGTGAGAGCTTGTCATGGGCTAAGTTGGGACTCCCCTACAGGGATTTGAACTTTCAAAAGCCGTGCCCGCGGTTATGGGCAGATGGGAATTTGTTAATGTCCGGTTGTAGATAACTTGAACCTAAACTTAATTAAAATGAATCAACTGTGTGAGTTACCCTGATGGTCTCTTCTCGGCAGAGTCCGGAAAGTGAACACGGTGTTGGAGTAATGCTTGCCGCAGGTTGTTCTCTAGTTATTCGTTCGCGCTTTGCCTTCTCTTCTCGCTCTCTTTTGCGAAAAGGTTAGCCACCATATATGCTAGTCGTTTACTGCAGCTCCACATTTAGCTTGCCTTACCTATAAGCTTAAATAGTCTTGATAGCGAGGGTGCGAGATTGCTGAGTCCATGTGGCTCACAGATTACTTCCAAACCAGATGCAGGGCCTGATGACTCCATTCCAGATGACGCGCTTGAGCTCAAGTGGGAGTTCGACGAGGACTCACGCAGTTACTATGTGTCTTTCCCTGATGATCAATAGTGGTGCCTAGTTGGGGCGATCGGGACCGTGTCGCATGTTGGGTTGATCTTTTATTTTGGCACTGTAGACGGGCCATGAGTGATTGCATGATGTAATGCTATTTATGTACTTTGTTTGACGTGGCTAGTGTAAGCCAACTATGTATCTTCCCCTTTTATTATCTATTTACATGGGATGTTGTGAAGATTGCCTTACTTGCGACATTGCTTTCAATGCGGTTATGCCTCTAAGTCGTGCTTCGACACGTAGGAGATATAGCCGCATCGAGGGCGTTACAAGTTGGTAATCAGAGCCTTCCCCGACCTTAGGAGCCCCCACTGCTTGATCGTTTTAGCAGCCGTTGTTGAGTCTAGAAAAATGTTTGAAGTCATTAGGAATTATATATCGGAGAGTTTAGGAATTCTTTTTACTCCCCAGTCTCCTCATCGCTCTGGTAAGGCATCCTGACGTAGAGTTTTGACTCTTCTCTTCTCAAATTTCACTAAAAAAAATTAGGATCACGCGGGTATCTTGGAATCGTTCCGATGGTTTTGTGACGAGAACATTGTTCTTGGTGCCTCCTGTCATTTAGGGGTTGTGGCAGTGTCCCGGGGAGTTGAGCTCCAAGGTGTTGTCGTCACAATTTTATCGTTGCAGTTCTGGAATACCTGAGTTTAGTACGCCGACATCGAAAATCTCTTTTATGCAGTTGTTGGTGAGATAACCTCGATGCCACCCAGTACTGGGGTGGGAGTTCGGGAGTATTGCCATAACTTGTATAACGGATGCTTTTCGAAGGTTGAGGTAGATGGTTTCCGAAGTTTTTCTCGGTTATGTGTTGAAGGATGGATACAGCTGGATGTAGGATTTGCTAGAATTGGGTGAGATATTATGCTTCCCCTGTATCCCCAACACCTGATTGCATAACCGGAAAGGTTCGGGAGTTTCATAGGTGGGAATTCTTGTAACTCTAGTTCTTCTTCCATGGATATTTGGTTTGAGATTGGGATTTCTTACCGAGTATTCGTTCTTGATCCGTACCTTGTTGATTTATTCCTCTACCTAAATTCTAAGTGGCTTCTCAATTTATGGATATGTGACCATTTCAATTGGAATGCATTCGTTCATTTTGTTCGGATGTGAAGACTATATGTTGCAATTTCATCCCGTTGATTCAGCTTCAATTTGGTCTATCAATGTGCTAATGGATGTCAACCTCTTCAGGATGGCTCCTCCAACGCACACGACTACGAATCCTGATCCGCCACCACCTCCCCCTCCTCCGGAGGCATGGCAAGCTATGATGGTCGCTACCAATGCAAACACACAGTTGATCATGCAAATTCTTCAAGAGCGCAACCAAACGAACCAAGGCAACCAAGGCAACCAGGGCAACAATCAGAATCACTTTGCTACACTCAACCAGTTCCTTGCAAATCAGCCAAAGACTTTCAGCAATTGTGTTGAGGCAACTGATGCTGGCGAATGGCTTGTGGACTTGTGCAAGCATTTCAACTGCAGTAACGTCAGGCCTGAGGACTTTGTCAATTTCGCTTCCTTCCAACTCAAAGACCAAGCTGCAGAATGGTTCCAGCAGTACAAAGATTCCAGAGGAGGCCGTGCGATTTCCTGGGATGAATTCCGTCAATACTTCAAAGCTCATCATATTCCTCAGAGCGTGGTTGAAAGCAAGCGTGAGGAATTCCGCAACCTGAAGCAAGGCTCCTTGTCTGTCTATGACTACAACAAGTTGTTTCATAAGCTCGCCCGCTTTGCTAAGCAGGACGTCCCTGATGAGAAGAGTATGATATACCAGTTCAGGGGCGGTCTCAGAGAGGAAATCTAGCTAGCTCTTGTTCTCTTTGAGCCCTTGAGGTACGATGAGTTCTACAACATGGCATTGAAGCAAGAGGCTGCTCAACTGAAGTGTGATGCTTCCAAGAAGCGAGTCAGAGATGCTACTCCTTCCTCTACTCAAGTGGCCAAGCAGCAGAAGTATTGGCTTCCTCCTCCTCCATTCCATCAGCCGTATCAGCAGAAGGGCAAAGGTGGCAGTGGATCTTCCCACCCACCCAACCCTGGCTTTCAGAACAAGTCTTCGTCTCAAGCTTCAAGATCGAGTGCTCCGTATCACCGTCCTCTTTCAGAAGTCACGTGCAACAAGTGCCAACAGAAGAGGCACTATGCCAACAAATGCTTCAATCAGAGGCGTCTCCCTCCTCCTCCTCCTGTGAGATCGGCAAGTACAGCTGTGATCAAGCATAACCCCAAGTACGCCAAGGTCAACATGGTCAATGCAGCTCAGGCAGAGGACTCGTCAGATGTCATCATGGGTAACCTTCCTGTTAACGATATTCCTGCAAGAGTTCTTTTTGACACTGGTGCATCGCATTGTTTCATCTCGAGACCTTTTGCATCTAAGCATGATTTTGTTACTCAAGTGTTGCCGAAACCATTGGCTATTGTCTCTCCGGCCCGTCAAATGACATCTCGAGTATGCGTTCCGGATGTTACAATCACTTGGGGTGACTATAAGTTCTTGTCCTCTCCAAATGTTCTTGGTGACTCGGATATTGATCTTATTCTCGGAATGGATTGGCTTTCTAAGCACAAGGCTCAGCTTGATTGTGCAGCCAGGCAGATTCAATTGACTCATTCGTCTGAGGATGTAATTGTCTTTGCCGCTCGTGATGATACCATCCGTCTGTTTTCTCTAAACGAGAAGGGTGAACTGGATGCTATCTCGCAAATCCCAGTCGTTTGTGAATATCAAGACGTCTTTCCAGAGGAGCTTCCAGGAATGCCTCCGCACCGGCCAGTAGAATTCGTCATCGATCTTGAGCTTGGCACGGAACCAGTGTGCAAGCGTCCTTACAAGATCGGACCTGAAGAGCTGAAGGAGCTGAAGAAGCAACTCGATATTCAAGAACGAATGGGTCTCATCTGACCTAGTTCTTCTCCGTGGGGTTGTGCTGTACTCTTTGTGAAGAAGAAGGATGGAACGGACCGACTTTGTGTTGACTACCGTCCATTGAACAAGAAGACTATCAAGAACAAGTACCCACTTCCCAACATCAACGAGTTATTCGAACAACTCAAAGGTGCCCAAGTATTCTCCAAGCTTGATCTCCGTATGGGTTATCACCAGATTCGAATCCGTGAGCAAGATATTCCCAAGACGGCTTTCAGGACAAGCTATGGTTCATATGAATACACTGTCATGTCTTTTGGCCTCGTCAACGCTCCTCCGACTTTCTCTCGCATGATGAACTTCATCTTCAATGCCTACACCAATGACTTTGTTTTGGTCTATCTCAACGACATTCTGGTCTTTTCGAAGAACAAGGAAGATCATGCCAAGCACTTGCGTTTGGTACTCGATAAGCTCAGGGAACACCAGTTCTACGCCAAGTTCTCCAAGTGCGAGTTTTGGCTCGATGATGTTCTTTATCTTGGGCATATCATCTCTGCCAAGGGCATTGCGGTGAATCCTGAGAAGGTGTCTGCAATTGTGAATTGGGAAACACCTCAGAACATGAAGCAACTCCGTAGCTTCCTCGGCCTCGCAAGCTACTGTCGAAGGTTCGTTGAGAACTTTTCAAAGATCGTGAAGCCTCTTTCAAATCTTCTCCAGAAGCACGTCAAGTACGTTTGGTCTCCGGAATGTGACAACGCTTTCAACACTTTAAAAGAGAAATTGGTCACTGCTCCAGTTCTGACTCCTCCTGACGAATCCAAACCGTTCGAGGTCTTCTGCGATGCCTCTCTTCAAGGTCTTGGTGCAGTGTTGATGCAATAGAAGAAAGTTGTGGCTTATACCTCTCACCAGTTGAAGCCCAATGAGAAGAACTACCCCACTCATGACCTCGAGTTGGCGGCAGTTGTGCATGCTCTTTTGACTTGGAGACATCTCCTATTGGGAAGAAAAGTGGACATCTTCACTGACCACAAGAGTCTCAAGTACATCTTCACTCAGCCTAATCTCAACCTCAGGCAGACTCGATGGGTCGAAATGATTCAAGAGTATAATACAAGTATCGAGTATACTCCAGGCAAGGCCAATGTGATTGCTGACGCATTGAGCAGGAAGGCTTACTGCAATAGTCTGATTCTCAAGCCTTATCAACCCGAGCTTTGTGAAGCTTTCCTCAAACTTAATCTGCAAGTTGTTCCTCAAGGTTTCATCGCCAACCTTCAAGTCTCTCCTACCTTGGAAGATCAGATTCGCCAAGCCCAACTTCTTGATGCTATGGTGAAGAAGGTGAAGATTGGGATTGCCAAGAGTCAACCCAAGTACAAGTGCTACCGCCTTGATGACAAGGATACTCTCTTCTTCGAGGATCGTATTGTTGTGCCCAAAGGAGACCTCCGTAAGGTTATCATGAACGAGGCTCACAATTCACTCCTCTCCATTCACCCTGGGAGCATGAGGATGTATCAGGACCTCAAGCAGGCTTATTGGTGGACTCGAATGAAGCGCGAGATTGCTCAGTTCGTGAATGAATGTGATGTCTGCAGAAGAGTGAAGGCAGAACACCAAAGGCCAGCTGGCTCCTCCAACCTCTTGCCATTCCAGAATGGAAGTTTGACCACATTGAGATGGACTTCGTGGCTGGGTTTCCAAAGTCCAAGCGTGGCAATGATGCTATATTCGTTGTCATCGACAAACTCACTAAAGTGGCTCACTTTCTGCCTATCAAAGAGTCAATCACTGTAGCTCAATTGGCAGAGCTCTATACCTCTCAAATGGTCTCGCTGCACGGTATTCCACAGGTGATCTCTTCAGACCGTGGCAACATCTTTACCTCCAAGTTTTGGGATTCTTTTCAGAAGGCTATGGGCACCAACATCCGCTTCAGCACAGCTTTCCATCCTCAAACTAGCGGTCAAGTTGAGCGTGTCAACCAGATTCTTGAAGATATGCTCAGGGCTTGTGTGATCTCCTTCGGCATGAAGTGGGAAGATTGCCTTCCTTATGCTGAATTGTCCTACAACAACAGTTTTCAAGCAAGTTCGGGCAAGGCCCCATTCGAAATTCTGTATGGCAGGAAGTGCCGTACCCCTCTCAACTGGTCTGAAACCGGTGAACGTCAACTTCTGGGAAATGACTTAATCACAGAGGCAGAGGAGATGTGTAAAGTCATTCGTGATAACCTCAAAGCAGCCCAATCCCGCCAAAGAGCTACTATGATAGTAAGCACCGTGATTTGGCTTTCGAGATCGGAGATCATGTTTACCTCTGCGCCTCTCCAATGAAAGGTATTCGTCGCTTCGGTATCAAAGGGAAGCTTGCCCCTAGATACGTGGGACCTTTCAAGATCGTCAGCAAGAGAGGCGATCTCGCCTATCAACTCGAGCTTCCTTCAAACTTTGAAAATGTGCATGACGTGTTCCATGTCTCTCAGCTCCGCAAGTGCTTCAAGACTCCTGAATGCACTGCCAACTTCGAAGTCATTGAGCTCCAAGAAGATCTCTCTTATCGTGAGCACCCCGTTGCAATTCTTGAAGAGACTGAACGCAAGACTCACAATAAGTTAATCAAATTCCTCAAAGTCAAGTGGTCACACCATTCCGACCATGAAGCCACCTGGGAACGCGAGGATCACCTCCGTTCTGAGTACCCGGCGTTCTTCCAGTCCTAGATCTCGGGACAAGATCCTTTCATAGTGGTGGAGTGTTGTAACACCCCGGATATGATTTACCTAATATGTAATCCAACTCTTGCCGTTTCCGGCGCTAAGTTATTTTATTTTCTCAGGTTCGGGTTTTTGTCTCCATGTGTGGTTGTCGTTTTCATGCATCTCATATCATGTCATCATGTGCATTGCATTTGCATACATGTTCGTCTCATGCATCCGAGCATTTCCCCCGTTGTCCGTTTTACATTCAGGCGCTCCGTTCTCCTCCGGTGGTCATTTCTACCTTTCTTTCATGTGTGGGGGTTAAACATTTCCGGATTGGACCAAGACTTGCCAAACGTCCTTGGTATACTACCGGTAGACCGCCTGTCAAGTTTCGTACCATTTGGACTTCATTTGATGCTCCGACGGTTAACCGAGGGACCAAAAAGGCCTCGTGTGTGTTGCAGCCCAACACCCCTCCATTTTGGCCCAAAACCCACCAAAACCCTCTCCATCATCTAGAGCGTTCGATCGCGATCGCGTGGCCAAAAACCGCACCTCATTTGGACACTCATAGCTCCTCCTATGCCTATTTAAAGACCCCCTCCGAAATTCTCGGTTCTCCTCTCCCGAAACCCTAGATCCATCTTCCCCGCGCCGCCGGACGCGTCCGAACCAGGACGGACATGTCCAACCTCCCCGCACCGCCGCCATGTGTCGGCTCCTGATTCACCGAGCCGCCGCGCCCACTTCGTCGCGCTGCCACCCGCGCACCGTCCCGCCCGGCCCGCTCGGGGCCCCCACGGCCTAGATCCGCCGCACCACCGCCCGCCTTCTCTTCCCCGACGCCGTCCAAGCTCCGCCGCCATCGCTCGCCACGTCGCCGCCTGCCTCCCTCGCCGACGGGCACCGCCACCTCGTCGCCTCGACCTCCACGCGCCACCGCCGCCTCGTCCTCGCACCGCCACGCCGCCCGGAGGGCCCGGCGAGCGTCTCCGCCGCTCCGGCAAGCCCCAAGCCGGCCGACCTCCTCTTCCTCCCTCTACTCCGGCCGCCGCACTGCCATCGATGCCGGCAAGGCTCCGGCGAGCTTAGATCCAACCTCGGGGCGCGTGCAAACCCTAGATCTGGGTTGACCTCCTTCCCTATGTCCGCATTATTTTGCAATGTTCATCGTGCCGTAACTTCGCATCTGTAGATCCGTTTTGGGCGTATAGCATATAAAAATGTTCGTCTCAGAGAGTACATCATTTCATCTCATTGCATCATTTTCATTTGAGTTCATCTTGATGCCCGAAATGCTGTTGGAAGAGTGCTATTTGAGATAATTGTCAGATCTGCTGCTCCAAATAGCTATTCGTCGTTTTTGCCATGATTATTGTATGCATGATATGCTCATGAGCTCTACATGAGTTTTGTTATATGCTTTGCCATCTTTCCAGAGGTGCAACCCATGTATTTTTTTGATGTGTGTGGTGACTAGCACAAGCTTGCAAAGTGGTGCATTCGTTAATGTTGATTTCAGGGACTTAACAATTCCACTAAGTCCTTGATCTGTTTATATCAATATGCCATATGTTCATGTTGTTTCCTAGTGATCCGTGCTTCTTTTGAGGATGATCAGTAAGGGTGATTTGTTAATCTTGTAGTGCTCTATCCATCCATGTCTTTGTTTTCAATTATGGAGCAACCTAGCTTGAGTCAATCGAGCTCTACTTTTGCCATTTCGTGAATCTGGGCAGATTGTCTACTTGTTAGCGATTTTGCCGAGGATGTTGTAGTTGATCCGTGCATGCTATGTTATTGTTTTTGCCATGTCTAGCTTTCATAATGTGTATTCTTGACGGGTGTATGCTTAGATTGTCGTGACATGCTCTGTAGTGAGTGCATCGAGCTCGTGAACATGCCTACTTGATATCTGATTTGCATGTTCCAGTTTTTCTCTAAGTCTGTGACCTGATTATGTTTTTGCCATGTTCACATGCTTGCAATTGTATTTTTTGATCCCTTTTGGCTCAAGGTCACTAATGGACTTTTGTTAAGCTCTATGAGTAGCTCCATGCCATGCCTTGCTTTGCCATGTTAAGTTCCTGTAGCATATAGTTTTCTTGCTCCAAAGTGTGCTACCTGATCTGAAATTCCAGACAAGTGTTAATTTCACTAAGTCTGAAAACTGTTTACCAATTGCACTTTTGCCATGCTTGTTTGAACCTGTTAATGGATGAATTGGCCGTAGCTCAGTGTTCATCTTTTGTTAAGCATCATGAATGGATCCCTGCCATGTATTTTGTTGCCATGTTTGAGTGCTATAGCATGTTTGTCTTGTTGCATTTAGGTGGCTACTTGCTGTATATCGCAGACCGGTGCCATATTTGAATTGCTTGCCATTTCCAAACCGTGTCTCCGATTCCGGTGTTCTTTATATCGATTTCAACCGAAATAACCTCACGTTTCCAATGGCACACTTGGATTTCCAAGTTGAGGCCAGGTTCATTCATTCCTTGTCAAGTCTTGCATATGCATTACATATCGCATTCCGCATAGCATACCATGTTTGCATCATGTTGTTTGAGCTTTGCACGTGGTTGATTGTGTTCTTGTTGCTTGTTTTGTCTTGCTTGGGTAGAGCCGAGAGACGAGTTCGCTAACGAGGAGCCCATTGAGTTTGCTTTCAAGGATCCAGTCAACTCTGACAACTTTGCAGGCAAGATGATCATACCCTCGAAATCACTTCTATCTTTGCTTTGCTAGATGCTCGCTCTTTTGCTATGCCTATGCTATGATGCCTACCACTTGCTTATCATGCCTCCTAAATTGCCATGTCAAACCTCTAACTCACCATGTCCTAGCAAACCGTTGATTGGCTATGTTACCGCTTTGCTCAACCCCTCTTATAGCGTTGCTAGTTGCAGGTGAAGATTGGAGACCGTTCCTTGTTGGAACATTATTTTCTTGTTGGGATATCATTATATTACTTTGTTATCTTAATGCATCTATATACTTGGTAAAGGGTGGAAGGCTCGGCCTTTTGCCTAGTGTTTTGTTCCACTCTTGCCGCCCTAGTTTCCGTCATATCGGTGTTATGTTCCCGGATTTTGCGTTCCTTCTGCGGTTGGGTGATAATGGGAACCCCTTGATAGTTCGCCTTGAATAAAACTCTTCCAGCAATGCCCAACCTTGGTTTTACCATTTGCCACCTAGCCTCTTTTTCCCTTGGGTTTCCAGAGCCCGAGGGTCATCTTATTTAACCCCCCCCCCCCGGGCCAGTGCTCCTCTGAGTGTTGGTCCAACCTAGAGCCCCTTGCAGTGCCACCTTGGGGAAACTCGAGGGCTGGTTTTAGTTGTACGGATTGCTTATCCGATTGTGCCCTGAGAACGAGATATGTGCAGCTCCTATCGGGATTTGTCAGCACATTCGGGCGGTGTTGCTGGATTTTTTTTAACTTGTCGAAGTGTCTTGTAGAACCGGGATATCGAGTCTGATCGGAACGTCTCGGGAGAAAGTATATCCTTCGTTGACCGTGAGAGCTTGTCATGGGCTAAGTTGGGACTCCCCTGCAGGGATTTGAACTTTCGGAAGCCGTGCCCATAGTTATGGGTAGATGGGAATTTGTTAATGTCTGGTTTTAGATAACTTGAACCTAAACTTAATTAAAATGAATCAACTGTGTGAGTTACCGTGATGGTCTCTTCTCGGTGGAGTCCGGGAAGTGAGCTCGGTGTTGGAGTAATGCTTGCCGCAGGTTGTTCTCTAGTTATTCGTTCGCGCTTTGCCTTCTCTTCTCGCTCTCTTTTGTGAACAGGTTAGCCACCATATATGCTAGTCGCTTGCTGCAGCTCCACATTTACCTTGCCTTACCTATAAGCTTAAATAGTCTTGATCGCGAGGGTGTGAGATTGCTGAGTCCCTGTGGCTCACAGATTACTTCCAAACCAGATGCAGGGCCTGATGACTCCATTCCAGATGACGCGCTTGAGCTCAAGTGGGAGGTCGACGAGGACTCACGCCGTTACTATGTGTCTTTCCCTGATGATCAGTAGTGGTGCCCAGTTGGGGCGATCGGGACCGTGTCGCATGTTGGGTTGATCTTTTATTTTGGCACCGTAGACGGGCCATGAGTGATTGGATGACGTAATGCTATTTATGTACTTTGTTTGACGTGGCGAGTGTAAGCCAATTATGTATCTTCCCCTTTTATTATCTATTTACATGGGATGTTGTGAAGATTGCCTTACTTGCGACATTGCTTTCAATGCGGTTATGCCTCTAAGTCGTGCTTCGACACGTAGGAGATATAGCCGCATCGAGGGCGTTACACGATGCGTCCTAAAGGCCTGTTCGGCATCCCACCGCTCCACACTCCCGCTCCCGGATTTGAAGTTAAAAATTGCGGAGCGGGGAAACAGGCGCTCCCCGGATCCTCGAACTTCACGGAGCAAGGGGTTGCCGAAGAGGCCCTAAATACGAGTATTCAGCGCTTTAAGTTTGAGTAGAATATTCGTGATCTGTTTCTTTTCTCTTTTTCTTTTTTCTTTTTGTGGATTCCTTTTCCCTTTCTTCCTTTTCTTTTTTTAGGTTTGTTTACTGAATAATGTATGAAGTTATGTAAAACAACGCCTTTTCAGAACACTTGTATATTTTTTATAAAAATTGCATGGATTTTATTTTACAAATACATGAACGCGGTGAACCATTTTTAAACGTTAAACATTTTTCAACTATAAAGTATTATCATTTTCTGAATAGACAATGAATAATTTTTTAATGCATGGTCAATGTTTTTTCAAAGCGCAATGAACATTTTCTAAAAGATAATGTATATATTTTTGAAACACTATGAATATTTTAAATAGAAAATGAATATTTCCTTTGAAGTACACTATGAACCTTTTCAAATATATAATTAAAATTTAAACATGTGATGACCAATTATTTACAATATAATATGAACATTTCCCAAATGGAGGATCTACAATTTTAAGCACATGGTGAACTTTTTTTTAAATACACTGTGCATATCTTTTGAATAGACAATGAACTTATTTTAACACATGATGATTTATTTTGAATTACAGTATTAACATCATTGAAATACAAAATGAATATTTTTTCAAATACACACCAAATAAATTTCAATTTTATAACGAAACTTTGTTTTTGAAATACAATTTGAGCATTTTTTAATACATGATAATCATTTCATAAAGTTAGTAAAATATTTTTTGTTTATTACACAAGAAAAAACAAACGTAAACCACTCCAAATGACAAAAAGCTATATATAGTTAGCATATTCGAAATAAGAACCTACGGTTCAGTTCCAACAGTTCAACCATCAGGACAGATTACCTCGTACGCCTATTTAGTTCTCTATCCACTTGTTGTGCAAACGTAACTCTTAAAAAAGCACCTTCCCTGTATTTGTTTTTCGGCTTTGTTTGGCCGGTTTTTCTTCTGGATTTTTGTTTTTCTCTTTCTTTTTAATTTTCTTTTCTTTTTCCTAAATCTGTGAACTTGTTTTAAAGCCGTGAACACTTTTTCAAATATGAAA
Organism: Triticum monococcum; assembly: GCA_034509565.1. Lineage (NCBI taxonomy): Eukaryota > Viridiplantae > Streptophyta > Magnoliopsida > Poales > Poaceae > Triticum > Triticum monococcum. The sequence goes on along the minus strand of CM067843.1, from coordinate 741,056,959 downwards.
ACTTCTTTTTCAAATCCATAAACTTTATTTCAATGCTTGAGCATTTTTAAAATTCATGAGGAAATTTAAAGTTCCTGAAGCTTTCCATATTTGTGAACTTTTTCCAAGTTCATGGACTTTAGCAGAATGCGTCATATAGGAGGTCTCATCTCCCCTAGCCACAGGTGCTAATACTCAACAAATCTGTGATCCGTAAGCGTGTGACCCCATAGGTCCGGTAAAGTATAGACATGATCAGAACTCCTTCTGTTCAATGATCAGTAGCAGAACCATGGTCCATATTGACCCCTAAACCGACATGAATGATCGAGTGAACCTATTCTTCCCTTGTGCTATTCCGTTTGCTTTGCTAAACTTTACAGAACTCGAGGTGAGATTTATCGGCATCCACGTGAATCAAACTCGATCACTATGCCAGTTATACTCATTATCGGTCTGTTATCTTTTCTTCTTCCCGCGTCCCAGCAACCCCGTGAAGAAGTCATTGATGTAGATTCCAGCATCTAGGATTTATAACCTCCGAGCCACGAGAAATTTCCATCGAAGAAAGATCAAACAGACGACCTCTCTGACGGTATCCACGCATATAGACTCAATTATTCGACAAGGATTCGCCATCTAGAGCTAAGCAATCTTGGAGTAGAAGAACGGAAGATCGCCTCGCGGAATGGAGCAACTCGCGGGAGAGAGAAAGAGAGAGAGGCACAATGATACGTCCATTTTGCATCATGTTTTCTTACTGTTATTTATAATGTTTTTATCCATAATAATGCTTTTTGGAGTAATTCTAATGCCTTTTCTCTCATAATTTGCAAGGAACACACCAAGAGGGAGAATTCCAGCAGCTGGAAATCTGGACCTGGAAAAGCTACGTCAGGCCACCTATTATGCACAGCTCCAAATGAGCTCAAACTTCACGGAGATTTTTTATGGATTATTTGAGGAATACTGGAGCCAATAAACACCAGAGAGGGGCCACCAAGTGGGCACAACCCACCTGGGCGCGCCAGGCCCCCAGGCGCGCCCTGGTGGGTTGTGGCCTCCTTGGCCCACCTCCAGTGCCCATCTTCTGGTATATAAGTGGTTTGACCTAGAAAGATAACAGGAGGACTTTCGGGATGAAGCGCCGCCGCCTCGAGGCGGAACTTGGGCAGGAGCACCTTTGCCCTTCGGCGGAGCGATTCCGCTGGGGGAACTTCCCTCCCTGAGGGGGAAATCATCGTCATCATCGATATTTTGATGGTATGTATGTTGTGATTCCCTTAGTGGTGTTATGTGAACGTCGACTACATGACACTTCACCATCTTGGGGCCTAAGGGAATGCATTGTGGAGCAATTATTAGATGATGGCTGGCTAGAGTGACAGAAGCTTAAACCCTAGTTTATGCGTTGCTTGATAAGGGGCTGATTTGGATCCACATGTTTCATGCTATGGTTAGATTTATCTTAATTCCTATTTCGTAGTTCCAGATGCTTGCGAGAGGGTTTAATCATAAGTGGGAGGCTTGTCCAAGTAAGAACAACACCCAAGCACCGGTCCACCCACATATCATATTATCAAAGTAGCGAACGCGAATCATATGAGCATGATGAAAACTATCTTGAAGATAATTCCCATGTGTCCTCAGGAGCGCTTTGCTTTATATAAGAGTTTGTAGCCTTACCCTTTGCTATAAAAAGGATTGGGCCACCTTGCTGCACCTTTATTACATTTGTTACTTGTTACCCGTTACGAATTATCCTACTACCAAACTATCTATTACCGATAATTTCAGTGCCTGTAGAAAATACCTTGCTGAAAACCGCTTGTCATTTCCTTCTGCTCCTCGTTGGGTTTGACACTCTTACTTATCGAAAGGACTACGATTGATCCCCTATACTTGTGGGTCATCAATGGGGTAGCTATCTTACAGTATGTTGATGATACTATTTTATTGATACAAGTAACATGTATAGTTGCTAGAAATTTAAAGCTACTTATGTATATGTTAGAACAAATGCGTGGGCTGAAAATAAATTTCTAGCAAAGTGAAGTGTTGATGGTCTTGCACGGCGAGGGGAGAGGGCATGCATATGTTGATTTATTCAACTATCTACTACAAAGATGGCATATAAGTACCTAGTGGTGCTCGTGTGTGGAAGTAGGTTGCATGTGTTTGATTAATTAGGTACTTGATGAGACCTGTTGAGAACAAACTTTATGACATATTGATGGATGGGAAGCTAGAACCCTATCCCTTAGTAGTAGGGTAACACGAATTAAATTTTGTTTTTCTAGTGTGACAGTCTATTACTTCTCAATGTATAGGTTCCCAAAGACCAATATTGGGGGTATGGACAAAACCATCTGAAGATTCTTTTGGTAAGGGAGTGGTAAAAAAGAGGAAATATCATATGGTGTGCTTGTAATTGTAGATCTAAGAAAAAGTTGAGTTGGGCATTTAATGTCAGTTTGTAATCTAAATGTTGGTGGAACTTAGAGAGCAAAGAAGGGGCATGGCAAGAGATTGTTAAAAATAAATACAAGATTACTGAAAACGGAATTTACCAGATCCATGGTAGAAATAATGATTCTCCCTATCGGGCTGATCTGTCAAAAATTAAGAAAATCTACGCCAAGGGGAGGATCATGATGGTTGGAAGTGGCCAGCAGACTATTTTTTTGGTAATAGTTGGTGTGGTGGAAGACCTATGAAAGAACAATTTCGTGAATTATTTCGAGTCTAGAATGATCCAACAAAGGTTATTAAATAGATGCATGATACGATGGGGTTTGACCTTCTGGAGATGGTTAAAATGGTGACCAAATTAAGCAGTTGAATGTATCGAGAAGCTTGTTAGGAAGTGTGATGTTGACACGGACTGATGATATTCCTAAATGGAAGTTGAATTAAAAAAACAAATTTATTATCAAATCTGTGTATAGTTAGTTATCTCATGCATGCCTGATATCTCACTTTAAACATTGTGAAAAGCCAAAATCCACTGCAAATCAAAATTTGGTTGTGGCTTATTTGACATAGTGCCATTGCAACAAAATATTATATGCTCAAAAGAAACTGAAGTGGTGGCCCTCTATGTCCCTTCTAGCAGGAAATGAGAAATATTCATCATTTGTTTTTTCGTTGCTCTGCTGTGAAATATTATTAGTAATGATTTGGGTCTGGGGACAAGCCTCGATGTGTTTACTCAACATTTCTTGTGGATCCCCACATTTTTACCTGAGAGTAGAAATCTGCAATTTGTTGGGCAATTTGGCAGCTGCGTAGGGTTTGGAAGCTGTGTAACATGGCTTGTTTTGAAGAAGAAAAAACTTGTTAGATCTCATATGCTAAGTTAATATGTTATGCTTGCTTATTGATGCGGGATTGGGCAGGTTTGCAAGAAGATGTTGATCATGTGATCCTGGAACAAGGTGTTGATGCATTATAGTTGAAGCTCTGGCGCAACATGATGATGGGTGCATGAAATGTTGAGCCTATGGGCGTTAAAGCTATTGATGAAACAACAGCTGAAAAGCTATAGGAAAAACAGGATAAACTTGGCATATGATCATTTGCGTGGTGTAGTACGTAGGGTTGAAAGGAAACATAGAATCAACAACTTACATATACATGGTGGTGTAGATTCCCTATACGTGTCCTTTTTTTGTAGTGCACGTGATTTTACATGTGAATATTCATTTAAGAAATATGAACATATTGATCACGCCCTCCCAGTGGACATGTCAGGCTCCGATATTTGAGCATATACTATCGCTTCCTGATTAGCAACTGCATATACACCTGTATTTAGACTTCAAACAAATCATTGCAATCGAGGGTAATGTCGTTTGAAGTTACGTCGGTATTTCCCCAAAGAGGAAGGGCTGATGCAGCATAGTGCAAGTAGGTATTTCCCTTAGATATGAAACCAAGGTTATCGAACCAGTAGGAGAACCAAGCAACACAAGGTAAACAACACCTGCACACAAATAACAAATACTCGCAACCCGACGTGTAAAAGGGGTTGTCAATCCCTTTCGGGTAACGGCGCCAGAAATTGGCAAACATACGTGAGAGAGTTGTAAATATTGATAGATTGAACGCCAAATAAAATAAATTGCAGCAAGGTATTTTTTGTATTTTTGGTTTATTAGATATGAAAATAAAAGCAAATAAAATAGATCATGAAGGCAAATAATATGAGAAAGAGACACGTGGGCCGTAGGTTTCACTAGTGGCTTCTCTCGAGGAAAATAGCAAATGGTGGGTAAACAAATTACCGTTGGGCAATTGATAGAACTTCAAATAATCATGACGATATCCATGCAATGATCATTATATAGGCATCACGTCCAAGATTAGTAGACCGACTCCTGCCTGCATGTACTACTATTGCTCAACACATCAACCGCTATCCAGCATGCATCTAGTGTCTTAAGTTCATGGAGAAACGGAGTAATGCAATAAGAACGATGACATGATGTAGACAAGATCTATCTATGTAGAGATAGATGCTACCTCTTGAGCACTGTGATGGTTTTCCCTTGAAGAGGAAAGGGTGATGAAGTAGAGCAGCGTAAGTATTTCCCTCAGTTTTTGAGAACCAAGGTATCAATCCAGTAGGAGGCCACGCACGAGTCCCTCGCACCTACACAAACAAATAACTCCTCGCAACCAACACGATAAAGGGGTTGTCAATCCCTTCATGGTCACCTACGAGAGTGAGATCTGATAGATATGATAAGATAATATTTTTGGTATTTTTATGATAAAGAGAAATAAAGATGCAAGTAAAATAAATGGCAAAGGAAATAACTAAGTATTGGGAGATTTCATATGATGGAGAATATACACGGGGGCCATAGGTTTGACTAGAGGCTTCTCTCGAGAGCATAAGTATTACGGTGGGTGAACAAATTACTGTTGAGCAATTGACAGAATTGAGCATAGTTATGAGAATATCTAGGTATGAGCGTATCAACGGGCTATGGAGATGCCCATTAATAGATATCAATGTGAGTGAGTAGGCATTGCCATGCAACGGATGCACTAGAGCTATAAGTATATGAAAGCTCAACAAAAAGAACTAGGTGGGTGTGCATCCAACTCACTTGCTCACGAAGACCTAGGGCATTTTGAGGAAGCCCATAATTGGAATATAGACGCCAAGTTCTATAATGAAAATTTCCCACTAGTATATGAAAGTGATAACATATATAGGAGACTCTCTATGAAGATCTTGGTGCTACTTTGAAGCACAAGTGTGGTAAAAGGATAGTAGCATTGTCCCTTCTCTCTTTTTCTCTCAATTTTTTATTTGGGCCTTTTCTCTTTTTTTATGGCCTCTTTTTTTTAGTCCGGAGTCTCATCCCGACTTGTGGGGGAATCATAGTCTCCATCATCCTTTCCTCACTATAATGCTCTAAAAATGATGATCATCACATTTTTTTATTTACTTACAACTCAATACTTAGAACGAAATATGACTCTATGTGAATGCCTCCGGCGGTGTACCGGGATATGCAATGAATCAAGAGTGACATGTGTGAAAGAATTATGAATGGTGGCTTTGCCACGAATACAATGTCAACTACATGATCACGCAAAGCAATATGACAATGATGGAGCGTGTCATAGTAAACGGAACGGTGGAAAGTTGCATGGCAATATATCTTGGAATGGCTATGGAAATGTCATGATAGGTAGGTATGGTGGCTGTTTTGAGGAGGGTATATGGTAGGTGTATGATACCAGCGAAAGGTGCGCGGTATTAGAGATGCTAGCAATGGTGGAAAGGTGAGAGTGTGTATGATCCATGGACTCAACATTAGTCATAAAGAACTCATATACTTATTGCAAAAATCTACAAGTTATCAAAGCAAAGTATTACGCGCATGCTCCTAGGGGGATAGATTGGTAGGAAAAGACCATCGCTCGTCCCCGACCGCCACTCATAAGGAGGACAATCAATAAATACATCATGCTCCGACTTCTTAACATAACGGTTCACCATACGTGCATGCTACGGGAATCACAAACTTCAACACAAGTATTTCTCAAATTCACAACTACTAAACTAGCACGACTCTAATATCACCATCTCCATATCTCAAAACAATTATCAAGTTTCAAACTTCAAACTTCTCATAGTATTCAACACTCATAAGAAAAAAATTATTATTAATCTTGAATGCCTAACATAATTAAAGAAAATTACCATGCTGTTTTGTAGGACTCTCAAAATAATCTAAGTGAAGCATGAGAGAACAATGGTTTCTATAAAACAAATCCACCAATGTGCCCTAAAAGATATAAGTGAAGCACTAGAGCAAAAACTATATAACTCAAAAGATATAAGTGAAGCACATAGAGTATTCTAACAATTTCCGAATCATGAGTGTCTCTCTCAAAAAGGTGTGTGAAGTAAGGATGATTGTGGTAAACTAAAAAATAAAGACTCAAATAATACAAGACGCTCCAAGCAAAACACATATCATGTGGTAAATAAAAATATAGCTCCAAGTAAAGTTACCGATAGAAGTAGAAGAAAGAGGGGATGCCTTCCGGTGCATCCCCAAGCTTTGGCTTTTAGGTGTCCTTAGATTATCTTGGCGATGCCATGGGCATACCCAAGCTTAGGCTTGCCACTCCTTGTTCCATAATCCATCAAATCTTTACCCAAAACTTGAAAACTTCACAACACAAAACTTAAAGTAGAAAATCTCGTGAGCTCCGTTAGCGAAAGAAAACAAAACACCACTTCAAGGTACTGTAATGAACTCATCTCATTCTTTATTTATATTGGTGTTAAACCTACTGTATTCCAACTTCTCTATGGTTTATAAACTACTTTACTAGCCATAGATTTATCAAAATAAGCAAACAACACACGAAAAACAGAATCTGTCAAGAACAGAACATTCTGTAGTAATCTGTAGCTAACACAAGATCTGGAACCCCAAAAATTCTAAAATAAATTTCTGGACGTGAGGAATTTATCTATTAATCATCTTCAAAAATAATTAACTAAATAGCACTTTCCAAATAAAAACGGCAGCAGTTCTCGTGAGTGCTAAAGTTTCTGTTTTTTACAGCAAGATTAAAAAGACTTTCCCTAAGTCTTCCCAACGGTTCTACTTGGCACAAACACTAATTAAACACAAAAAACACAACCAAAACAGAGGCTAAATAAATTATTTATTACTAAAGAGGAGCAAAAAGCAAGGAATAAAAATAAAATTGGGTTGCCTCCCAACAAGCGCTATAGTTTAACGCCCCGTGCTAGGCATGAAAGCAAAGATAGATCTAGGTATCTTTAGTTGGTAATTCGTTAATGAGACATCTATCACCTTTAGGAGTTTCTTTCCTTTTATCAATAATCAAACTTCTAGGCACAAAATCAAAAAAATCATTAGTAGCAAATGGTTCCTTAATGATAGTAAAAAGATTAGGATGAATACTTATAGATTTGAGATCCACAGTTTCTTTGCTAGAGGATTCACCCTTATTTTTAGGATACATAAGCTTGGCAATTTTAGTTGGAGGACTTGGGGTATTCTTTACGGAAGCAAAAGCGGTTCCCAAGTTGGTAATGATACCCTCAAGTTTATCGATTCTAGTGGAATCATGATTTATTCTTTCATTAACTATGGGTTCCTTCTCCTTAATATTTTTCAAAGTGACTCCTACTTTAGATCCATATTGAGTAATTGGTTGTGGATATTTTTATCTAAATTTTCAATTAACTCTATGGTAGCAACTTTATTTTCAATAATTTCAAGTTTTTGCATTACATGCTCCAAAGTTAACATAGTTCCATTAACCAAAAGAGGGGGTGAGCCAAACAAATCTACCATAGCATTATAAGAATCAAAAGTGTGGCTACCCAAGAAGTTCCCTCTGGTAATGGTATCAAGGACATATCTGTGCCAAGGAATAGCACCTACATAAAAATTGCGAAGAAGAATAGAAGTAGATTGCTTCCTGGTAGATCTATTTTGAGCATTGCAAATTCTATACCAAGCGTATTTTAGGTTTTCTCCTTCCCTTTGCTTAAAATTAAGAACTTCATTTTCGGGAGAAAACGGAGAAGATAGGGGACTAGCCATAATGACAAGCAAGCAAACCGACACACACGCAAACAGGAAACAAGCAAAAAGAGGCGAATAGAGAAAGAGAGGGAGGATGGAGAGAGAGAGGGCGAATAAAACAGCAAGGGTGAAGTGGGGGGAGAGGAAAACGAGAGGCAAATGGCAAATAATGTAATGCGGGAGATAAGGGTTTGTGATGGGTACTTGGTATGTTGACTTTTGCGTAGACTCCCCGACAACGGCGCCAGAAATCCTTCTTGCTACCTCTTGAGCACTGCGTTGGTTTTCCCTTGAAGAGGAAAGGGTGATGTAGTAGAGCATCGTAAGTATTTCCCTCAGTTTTTGAGAACCAAGGTATCAATCCAGTAGGAGGCCAAGCATGAGTCCCTCGCACCTACACAAACAAATAACTCCTCGCAACCAATGCGATAAAGGGGTTGTCAATCCCTTCACGGTCACCTACGAGAGTGAGATCTGATAGATATGATAAGATAATATTTTTGGTATTTTTATGATAAAGAGAAATAAAGATGCAAGTAAAATGAATGGCAAAGGAAATATCTAAGTATTGGGAGATTTAATATGATGGAGAATAGACCAGGGGGGCATAGGTTTCACTAGAGGCTTCTCTCGAGAGCATACGTATTACGGTGGGTGAACAAATTACTGTTGAGCAATTGACAGAATTGAGCATAGTTATGAGAATATCTAGGTATGATCATGTATATAGGCATCACGTCCGAGACAAGTAGACCGACTCTTGCCTGCATCTATGATGACCCACAAGTATAGGGGATCTATCGTAGTCCTTTCGATAAGTAAGAGTGTCGAACCCAACGAGGAGCAGAAGGAAATGATAAGCGGTTTTCAGCAAGGTATTCTCTGTAATTATTGAAATAAGTGGTAACAGATAGTTTTGTAATAGGATAAATTGTAACGAGCAACAAGTAACAAAAGTAAATAAAGTGCAGCAAGGTGGCCCAATCCTTTTGTAGCAAAGGACAAGCCGGAACAAACTCTTCTAATAGGAAAAGCGCTCCCGAGGACACATGGGAATACCGTCAAGCTAGTTTTCATCATGTTCATATGATTCGCGTTCGATACTTTGATAATTTGATATGTGGGTGGACCGGTGCTTGGGTGCTGTTCTTACTTGAACAAGCATCCCACTTATGATTAACCTCTATTGCAAGCATCCGAAACTACAACAAAAGTATTAAGGTAAACCTAACCATAGCATGAAACATATGGATCCAAATCAGCCCCTTACGAAGCAACGCATAAACTAGGGTTTAAACTTCTGTCACTCTAGCAACCCATCATCTACTTATTACTTCCCAATGCCTTCCTCTAGGCCCAAATAATGGTGAAGTGTTATGTAGTCGACGTTCACATAACACCACTAGAGGCTAGACAACATACATCTTATCAAAATATCAAACGAATACCAAATTCACATGACTACTCATAGCAAGACTTCTCCCTTGTCCTCAGGAACGAACGTAATTACTCACAAAGCATATTCATGTTCATAATCAGAGGGGTAATAATATGCATATAGGATCTTAACATATGATCTTCCACCAATTAAACCAACTAGCATCAACTTCAAGGAGTAATCAACACTCAACACTACTAGCAACCTACTAGCACCAATCCCGGACTTTGAGACAAGAATTGGATACAAGAGATGAACTAGGGTTTGGAGATGACATGGTGCTGGTGAAGATGTTGATGGAGATTGCCCTCTCCCGATGAGAGGAGCGTTGGGGATGACGATGGTGATGATTTCCCCCTCCGGGAGGGAAGTTTCCCCGGCAGAACAGCTCTGCCGGAGCTCTAGATTGGATCCGCCAAGATTCCGCCTCGTGGCGGTGGAGTCTCGTCCCAAAAAGTTCCTCCTTATTTTTTTTCTCATCCAAAGACCTCATATAGGAGAAGATGGGCATCGGAGAGCCACCAGGGGGCCCACGAGGTAGGGGGCGCGCCCTAGGGGGAGGCGCCCCCCACCCTCGTGAGAAGGGTGTGGCCCCCCTGGCCTTCATCTTTGGCGTGGATTTTTCTTTATTTCTTTTAAGAAGTTCCGTGGAGTTTCAGTACTTTTGGAGTTGCGCAGAATAGGTCTCTAATATTTGCTCCTTTTCCAGACCAGAATTCCAGCTGCCGGCATTCTCCCTCTTTATCCAAACCTTGTAAAATAAAATAAAATAGCCATAAGTATTGTGACATAAAGTGAAATAACAGTCCATAATGCGATAAATATCGATATAAAAGCATGATGCAAAATGGACGTATCAATCTACTACTATTACTCCACACATCGACCGCTATTGTAACATCCCAAATTTTCAATTTGGAATGTTATACATATATCATCATGCATATCATATTTTCTTGCAATTTTGTCGATCCTAGAAATTTCACGCAACTCAAGGACCCTCGGAGAGAGTTGGAGATTTCGTCATTTTCATATTTGAGTTCTTCTCAAATTTTGAAGAAAGGATCATTGGATTTGTCGGAGTTTTTATTTGCATTTTTTTGGATAGGGAAAAATGCACGTTTTCAAAATTTGCATTCTAGGTTCCGAGAAAAGTTCATTTTGTTTGACTCATTTTTAGGAGTCGGGGAAAATTTACTTTAGAAGTTTTGGAGTTCGTTTAGGTTTCTTTTTCTGTGTTTTTCTGCGCGCGAAACCGATTTAAAAAAAATCCCGCAGCGACTGGGCCAAGGCCCAAGCAGCCGGCCAGGCCGGCTCCCCATCGCGCGCGCGCGCCAACAGGCAGGCGCCAAGCCGCCGCCGCCCTAGGAGTCCTAGTAGGACTCCATTTGTTTTTTTAGGACTCCCTCTCCTTCTCTTTTTCTTGCCCCCTCCCCCAAGCAAACCCTCTCCCCTCACCTATATAAATACTCACCCCCCCTCTAAACATCACATCAAGCCCCAAGCCCGCGCCGCGCCCTCAACCCACGCCGCCACCCCTAGCGCCGCGCCACCTTAGCCGCCGCCCACACCGCCCTTGCCCGCGCCGCCGCCGCCCTTTGCCCGCGCCGCCGCCGCCCCATAGCGCCGCCCGCCGGAGCCCCTCGCCGGAATCCCGCCGAAGGTAGCCCCGCACCGTGCCTCTCTTTTCCCCTCGGTTCAGTTTTCTTATAAATCGTTCCGGTTCTTTTCTTCTCTTCCGATTCGTTTTCTTTCCGGTTCTTCTCTAAACCGTTCCGGTTTTCTAGATCGGTTTTCCATTCGGTTTTCTTCTCCGAAACCCTAGATCGGATTCGTTTTCTTTTCCAGTTTAGTTGCCTCGAGACCGTTCACCAGACCGTTCGTCCTAACGAACGTGATCACCGGATTATTCTCGGCTAACGAACGTCTGTTCGTTTAACCGTTCTTCTTTTTCTTTTCGTCGGATTTATTCCGCGATCGCGATCTCAGATCCGATCTTCGTTCTAGTTTATCTTCTCGCTCGTTTATCGGAATCGGGTGATTCAAGCGCCTGGAGTTTCGTTTCGAAACCGCCGTTCCGACTAATCAACTTAAACAAGTTTTTTCTACGGTAAAATTTGACCTAGTTTCAACTTTCTAGAACCGAGTTGTTTTCTTCCGCCAGTTGTTTTCAGTTTCTTTGTTTGGTTCTTTCTCTCTTTGCAACCGGAGTTCTTAAGTTGAAATTTCTGGTTCGATCTCTTGTTCGAGTTTTACCTATGCATTAGATGAGTACTTATTGTATGCTTGTTGTTTGTCTGCGATAGATTACCCGGATTGTGCCGCCTGTTACTTCGAATCTCTAGGACTCGCGGATCATCAGCAAGGCAAGTAACACTTTGATGATACCTTTTCTACAACCCAGTTTTATTGCATTAGATCCATCCTCACACATTGCATGATTAGGATCTAATTAAATTGTGGGATGGGAAGTAGATGAGGTAGTACCTATTACCTGTTTATTATGAAAACTTTGGGAGTTACTTCTACGTTTGCTTATTATGCCATGCTATGCTAGTAGACGTGGATTGGGTGAGTGATATCCATGACAGATGTGAGATTGATAATTTTAATGGTTTATCTAAGGTGGCAACTTAAACACACATCTGGGTGGATTGAGGCACTTGATGTCTATCAGGACTTGCCTGTTTTATTTTGGACCGCCACCCAGGCTCAAAGGGATCATAAGATCTTTCATGCTAGAAACTTACGTGTGCAGCCACAAGCCAATATGGGCTCTGGCATAGTTGACTAAGTCATGCGAACTCTTACAGGGTAGACTAGCAGATGTAGGGGAAAGTAGGTGTACCGGTCTATCCATCGTAAGGTGCTAGCGCTTCTGAAAGACTGTGTCTCGGTCATCCGTTTCTCAAACACCAGTAGTGCGAGAAATCCAACGGAGGCGATCGAGTCTTGTGGGGAAAAGTGCGCAAACCTCTGCAGAGTGTAATAAACTAATCATGATTAGCCATGTCCCCGGTTATGGACATCTTGAGTATCTAGTACTTGAATATCATGTGAATCTCATCATGTTACTTCTAATTAATATTGTTGGGTTATTGATGACTACTTTTAATTGGGATTGAGAATGCTGTCAACCATTCTCAATGTTTAACAACCACCATGATAGTTAAATAAATTTATTCCTTTGCAGTAGGGAAAAATTGGCTTTACGCAAAACAGTAACCATAGAGCTTTCCACCAGCCAAATATGCATATAGTATAGCTGTTTCATTCCATCATTCTCTATGTGTTACTTTGCCGGCATATTCCATGTGCTGACCCGTTTTCGGGCTGCAACGTTAATGTTGCAGACTTTTCAGACGACGATTACGGTGCTTTTAGGTCGTGATTCTATACTCAGTGATGCCGTTGGAGTTGATGGACCCATTTATCTTCCAAGTCTTCCGCTGTTATCGACATTAGATGGCCTTAAGCCATATTATTGTAATAAGTTCTCTTTTGAGACATCGTTGTAATAAGTGTGTGATTGCCACTCTGCTATACATCCTTCGAAGTACTGTGTGGTGTCAGCATTACTGATCCAGGGATGACACCGGAGCACAGTAGACTTGATCCATTCGGGTCAGGTCGCCACAGCTATCGAGCATGCATCTAGAGTATTAAGTTCAAGAGAACAGAGTAACGCTTTAAGCAAGATGACATGATGTAGAGGGATAAACTCATGTAATATGATATAAACCCCATCTTGTTATCCTTGATGGCAACAATACAATACGTGTCTTGCTGCCCCTACTGTCACTGGGAAAGGACACCGCAAGATTGAACCCAAAGCTAAGCACTTCTCCCATTGCAAGAAAGATCAATCTAGTAGGCCAAACCAAACTGATAATTCGAAGAGACTTGCAAAGATAACCAATCATACATAAAAGAATTCAGAGAAGATTCAAATATTGTTCATAGATAAACTTGATCATAAACCCACAATTCATCGATCTCAACAAACACACCGCAAAAGAAGATTACATCGAATAGATCTCCACAAGAGAGGGGGAGAACTTTGTATTGAGATCCAAAAAGAGAGAAGAAGCCATCTAGCTAATAACTATGGACCCATAGGTCTGAAGTAAACTACTCACACTTCATTGGAGAGGCTATGGTGTTGATGTAGAAGCCCTCCGTGATCGATACCCCCTCCGGCGGAGCTCCGGAAAAGGCCCCAAGATGGGATCTCGTGGATACAGAAAGTTACGACGGTGGAATTAGGGTTTTGGCTCCGTATCTGGTAGTTTGGGGGTACGTAGGTGTATATAGGAGGAAGGTGTACGTCGGTGGAGCAACATGGGCCCCATGAGGGTGGAGGGCGCGCCTGGGGGGTAGGCGCGCCCCCTACCTCGTGCCTTCCTTGTTGATTGCTTGATGTAGGGTCCAAGTCCTCTGGATCATGTTCATTACGAAAATCACGTTCTCAAAGGTTTCATTCTGTTTGGACTCCGTTTGATATTCTTTTTCTGCGAAACCCTTAAATAGGCAAAAAACAGCAATTCTGGGCTGGGCCTCCGGTTACTAGGTTAGTCCCAAAAATAATATAAAAGTGTATAATAAAGCCCAATAATGTCCAAAACAGGATATAATATAGCATGGAACAATCAAAATTATAGATATGTTGGAGACGTATCAATAGACCCCATCGTTTTATCCTTAGTAGCAACGATACATACGTGTCGGTTCCCCTTCTGTCACTGGGATCAAGCACCATAAGATCGAACCCACTACAAAGCACCTCTCCCCATTGCAAGATAAATAGATCAAGTTGGCCAAAGAAAACCCAAATATCGGAGAAGAAATACGAGGCTATAAGCAATCATGCATAAGAGAGATCAAAGAAACTGAAATAACTTTCATGGATATAAAAAGATAGATCTGATCATAAACTCAAAGTTCATCTGATCCCAACAAACACACCGCAAAAAGAGTTACATCATATGGATCTCCAAGAGACCATTGTATTGAGAATGAAACGAGAGATAGGAAGCCATCTAGCTACTAACTACGGACCCAAAGGTCTACAAAGAACTACTCACGGATCATCGGAGAGGCACCAATGGAAGTGGTGAACCCCTCCATGATGGTGTCTAGATTGGATCTGGTGGTTCTGGACTCTGCGGCGGCTGGAATTGATTTTCGTCGACACCCCTAGGGTTTCTAGAATATTGGGGTATTTATAGAGCAAAGAGGCAGTCTGGGGGGCACCCGAGGTGGACACAACCCACCAGGGCGCGCCTGGGCCTCCTGGCGCACCCTGGTGGGTTGTGCTCTCCTCGGAGCACCCCCCCCCAGGCGCAGCCTTGGACCATTAGGTGTCTTCTGGTCCATAAAAAATCTTCGTAAAGTTTCGTGGCATTTGGACTCCGTTTGATATTGATTTTTTGTGATGTAAAAAACATGCAAAAAATAGCAACTAGCACTTGGCATTATGTCAATAGGTTAGTACCAAAAATGATATAAAATGACTATAAAATGATTATAAAACATCCAAGATTGATAATATAACAGCATGGAACAATCAAAAATTATAGATACATTGGAGATGTATCAGCATCCCCAAGCTTAACTCCTACTCGTCCTCGAGTAGGTAAGTGATAAAAACAATTTTTTGATGTGGAATGCTGCCTAACATGTCATATCATATTTCTTTTCTTTATAGCATGGGCATTTGGACTTTTATATTGTTCAAAGCAATAGTCTAGTTTTGACATGATAACTTAAATACTCAAGCATATCAACAAGCAACCATGTCTTTCAAAATATCAATGCTAAAATAAGTTATTCCTAGCCCATCATGCTCAATCATTGATCCATTCATGAAACACACTCGCATATTAACTACACGCAATGCTCAAGTACGATCATAGTGCCTCCTAGTTGGTGCTTTTATAAGAGAAGATGGAGACTCAAATTCAAAAATAAAAATTGCATAAAGTAAAAGAAAGGCCCTTCGGAGAGGGAAGTAGGGATTTGTAGAGGTGCCAGAGCTCAAAGCGAAAAACTTAGAGATAAAAACATTTCGGCAGGTGTATCCTTCCCACCAATGAAAACGACTTAGAGTTCCCAACACTTTCCATGCTAGATATATCATAGGCGGTTCCCAAATAGAAAATAAAGTTTATTCCTTTTTCCACCATACTTTTACTTTCCATGGCTAGCCGTATCCACGGTTGCCCTCCATACCAACACTTTCCAAGGAATTTATTATTTGACAACATAAAGTAAATTCATTTTTCATTTCGGGACTCGGCATCCCTAATACCTTTGCCTTACTCTCGTGCAATGACAAGTGAATAAACACTCATCGTGAGAATAACACATCTAACATGGAAAATATTAGCCACCCCTCACTGCTCCACGAGCGAAACGAACACACAAAAGAGAAGTTTATTTTGAAAATTAGAGGTGGCACATACAAATTTGCTTAGAATGGCAAAAGAATACCGCATATAGGTAGATATAGTGAACTCATGTGGCAAAAATGGTTTAAAGGTTTTTGGATGCACAAGTAGTGACCATACTCAGTGCAAAATGAAGGCTAGCAAAAGATTGAGAAGCGACCAACCAAGAAACGAATAATCTCATAAGCAAGCATTAAGCATAATTAACACCGAATAATGCACCACAAGTAGGATATAATTTCATTGCATAATTATTGACTTTCATGCTTGCATAGGGAATCACAAACATTAACACCAATATTCTTACTAAAGCATAATTACTCATCAACATGACTCACATATCACATCATCATATCTCAAAACTATTACTAAGAATCAAGTTTATTTTGTCCAATGATCTTCATGAAAGTTTTTATTATATCGTTCTTGGATATCTATCACTTTAACACTAATTTTCATGTGTTGCTTTTGATAAGCTCAAACAAATATAAGTGAAGATCATAAGCATAATATTTCTTTCTCTCAAATTAATTTAAGTGAAGCAAGAGAGAATTTCTTGAAAATTTTACTAACTCTCAAATAAATCTAAGTGAAGCAAGAGAGCATTTTTTCAAAAATACTAAAGCATATAGTGCTAAAAAAAGATATAAGTGAAGCACTATAACAAGTCCATAGCTCAGAAAAATTTAAGTGAAGCATAGAGAGCAATTCTAACAAGTCATGACATAATTTTGGCTCTCTCAAATAGGTGTGTCCAGCAAGGAATCAAGACTAAAAACACAAAATAAAACAAGAAAAGACTCAAATCATACAAGACGCTCCAAGCAAAACACATAGTATGTGACGAATAAAAATATAGCTTCGAGTAAAATACCAATGGTCGTTAAAAGAAAGAGGGGATGTTAGGCTCTTCTTACTCCTTATTCCTTCATCCATCGTGAGATAACACAAAACTTGAAAACTTCAATCACACAAAATTCAACAAAACCTTCGTCAGATCCATTAGTATAAGAAAGTAAATCACTACTATAAGTGTTGTAGTAAACATTTCATATTTTGTTCATACATTATATTTATTGTATTCCAACTTTTCTATGGAAAAAACTCATCAAATAA
This sequence comes from Triticum monococcum, assembly GCA_034509565.1. NCBI lineage: Eukaryota > Viridiplantae > Streptophyta > Magnoliopsida > Poales > Poaceae > Triticum > Triticum monococcum. The sequence continues at coordinate 741,039,881 of CM067843.1, read as the reverse complement.
AACCATAGAGCCATCAAAACAAGCACACAACGCAAAGAAAACATAATCTGTCAAAAATAGAACAGTCTGTAGTAATCTGATAATTTCGAACACTTATGGAACTCCAAAAATTCTTAAAATTTAGGACTAACTTAGAAATTTCTATATTTATCTACTACAAAAGGAATGGGTATTTTATCGCTCTCTGGTTAAAAACGAAAATTATTTTCGCGAGCGCAAAAGTTTCTGTTTTTTCAGCAAGATCAAACAACTATCACCCAAGAAGATCCTAAAATCTTTACTTGGCACAAGCAATAATTAAAACATAAAAAACACAATCATAACAGTAGCATAATTGTGCTAACACTCAAAAAACAGGAAGCAAAAACCAAAAATAAATTTTATTCATTGGGTTGCCTCCCAACAAGCGCTATAGTTTTATGCCCTTAGCTAGGCATAAAGCAAGGATCTAAGTTTTATCACCCTTCTTCTTAATTCCCTTAGAGGTGTTTTCATCATGGGGTTTTGTAAAAACAACATAATACATATTATCCATAGAAACCTTAGCATTATTAAGTTGCCCATTATCATGCAATTTTCTAGGAATTGAAACTTCTAATTCCAACTTTTCTTCTAAAGCTTTCATCATAGCATCAACAATATGTTTAGTGAAAGCTTTATTTTGTTCATAAGCATGGGGTGAATTCATCATGGATTGCAACAAATAAATACAATCAATCAAAGAGAAACTATCATAATTAAAGTCTTTGTAATCCAAAAGAGTGGGTGCATCACTAGCTAAAGTTTTGACCTCTTCAAACCCACTTTTATCAATTTTCTCAACAAGATTGTCACCCTCCGAAATATCGGGACGCCTTCTAGCTAAAGTTGACTCTTCTCCAGTCCCTTTTTCGTCAATATTAACTTTAATAAACAAGGAATCAATAGAAGAAACACCAATCATTTTAAGATCTTCATCACTTTTACGAAAGTAATCACTAGAAAACACTTTTTCTAAAAATTCTCTTTTAGCTCTAAGCATAGCGGTTCTTTTCTTACTTTCATCCATAGAAACATAAATAGATTTAATTGATTCATCAACTTTAGGCACAAAAAAATTTCATCTTGAGATTTTCCACATCATGAGAAATTATATCAACACTTCTAGACAAATCATCAATCTTATTCAAGTGTTCTTCTATGGAAGTGTTAAAAACTTTTTGCGTGTTGATAAATTCTTTAATATTATTATCAAGAGCAGAGGTGTTCCTATTATTATTATAAGAATGATTTCCATAGGAATTACCATAATTATTAGAGGAATTACTAGGAAAAGGCCTAGGATTAAAATTACCTCTATAATCATTATTGTTGAAATTATTTCGAGATATAAAATTCACATCTACGACATCACTAGTTTGATCAATCAAAGTAGACAAAGGCATATCATTAAAATCAATAGGAGCACTTTTACTAGCAACCAATTTCATAAGAGCATCAACTTTTTCACTCAAAGAAGAAATGTTTTCAACCGAATTAACTTTTTTACTAGTAGGAGCTCTTTCGGTATGCCATTGTGAATAATTTTCCATAATATTATCAAGCAATTTGGTGGCTTCACCCAAAGTAATTTCCATATAAGTACCACCCACGGCGGAATCTAAAAGATTACGAGAAACAAAATTCAATCCCGCATAAATTTTTGTATGATCATCCCATGAGTCGGGCAATTCCTTAGCATCATTTTCATCCTTTCCCAAGATTGTGCAACATGCTCATGTTCAAGTTGATTGAAATTCACGATCTGGGTTCTAAGGGAAATAATTTTTGCGGGCAGAAAATACTTAGTGATAAAAGCATCTTTGCACTTATTCCAAGAATCGATACTATTGCGAGGAAAAGAAGAGAACCAATTTTTTGCAGAATCACACAACGAAAACGGAAATAATTTCATCTTCACAACAGCATTGTCCACATATTTTTTCTTTTGCATATCGCATAATTCTACGAAGGTATTAAGATGGGACGCGGCATCCTCATTAGGAGTACCGGAAAATTGATCTTTCATAACAAGATTCAGCAAAGCAGTATTAATATCACAAGAATCCACACTAGTGGCAGGAGGAGCAAGCGGAGTGCCAATAAAATCATTGTTTTGGTATTTGAGAAATCACACAACTTGGTGTTCTCTTGAGTCATGATGACTACACAACAAGATTGCACTCAAAAAACAGATCCGACAAGAAAACGACGAACGGAAAAAAGAGGGGCGAATAAAACGGCAAATTTTGTGAAGTGGGGGAGAGGAAAACGAGAGGCAAATGGCAAATAATGTAAATTGCGAGGAGATGAGATTTGTGATTAGGAACCTGGTATATGTTGAAGATCCTCCCCGGCAACGGCGCCAGAAATTCCTTTTGATGTCGCTTGAAGCAATGTCAGTATTTCCTCAAAGAGGAAGGGATGATGCAGCACAGCGGCGGTAGGTATTTTCCTCAGGTATGAAACCAAGGTTATCGAACCAGTAGGAGAGGAAAGCAACACAACATAAACAACACATGCACACAAATAACAAATACTCGCAACCCGACGTGTAAAAGGGGTTGTCAATCCCTTTCGGGTAACGGCGCCAGAAATTGGCAACCGGACGTGAGAGAGTTGTAAATATTGATAGATTGAACGCCAAATAAAATAAATTGCAACAAGGTATTTTTGTATTTTTGTTTGGTAGATCTGAAAATAAAAGCAAATAAAATAGACCGTGAAGGCAAATAATATGAGAAAGAGACCTGAGGGCCGTAGGTTTTACTAGTGGCTTCTCTCGAGAAAAATAGCAAACTGTGGGTAAACAAATTACTGTTGGGAAATTCATAGAACTTTAAATACCCATGACGGTGTCCAGATAACGATCATTATATAGGCATCACGTCCAAGATTAGTAGAGCGACTCCTGCCTGCATCTACTACTATTACTCCACACATCGACCGCTGTCCAGCATGCATCTGGTGTTTTAAGTTCATGGAGAAACGAAGTAATGCAATAAGAACGATGCCATGATGTAGACAAGATCTATCTATGTAGAGATAGAACCCATCATTCTATCCTTAGTAGCAACGATACATGTGCCGGTTCCCCTTCTGTCACTGGGATCAAGCACCATAAGATCGAACCTACTACAAAGCACCTCTTCCCATTGCAATATAAAATAGATCAAGTTGGCCAAACAAAACCCAAATATCGGAGAAGAAATACAAGGCTATAAGCAATCATGCATAAAAGAGATCAAAGAAACTGAAATAACTTTCATGGATATAAAAAGATAGATCTGATCATAAATTCAAAGTTCATCCGATCTCAACAAACACACCATAAAAAGAGTTACATCATATGGATCTCCAAAAGACCATTGTATTGAGAATCAAACGAGAGAGAGGAAGTCATCTAGCTACTAACTATGGACCCGAAGGTCTACAAAGAACTACTCACGCATCATCAGAGAGGCACCAATGAAAGTGGTGAACCCCTCCGTGATGGTGTCTAGATTGGATCTGGTGGTTCTGGACTCTGCGGCGGCTGGAATTGATTTTTGTCGACTCCCTAGGGTTTCTGGAATATTGGGGTATTTATAGAGCAAAGAGGCAGTTCGGGGGGCACCCGAGGTGGGCACAACCCACCAAGGCGCGTCTGGGCCTCCTGGCGCGCCCTGATGGGTTGTGCTCCCCTCGGAGCATCCCCAGGCACAGCCTTGGCCCATTAGGTGTCTTCTGGTCCATAAAAAATCTCCGTAAAGTTTCGTGGCATTTGGACTCCATTTGATATTGATTTTCTGTAATGTAAAAAATGTAAAAACAGCAACTGGCACTTGGCACTATGTCAATATGTTAGTATCAAAAAATGATATAAAATAACTATAAAATGATTATAAAACATCCAATATTGATAACATAACTGTATGAAACAATCAAAAATTATAGATACGTTGGAGACGTATCAGAGGACTGGTATGTATGATGGATCCGATGAAGCATTACTCATAATGAATCGGTCCCGTCTAGATGGAGATGGTCTCTTTTGGTCATATCCATTGCAAGTAACCATCAGGATGCATCTACCCAGTCATCTAGGACCCCGGAAGCTAATTGGTCTAAACCAGATCCTTGCATAAATTAAGTTTGGATGCTGCTTTTTCCCTAGATGATGGAGGAGGAGCTATGGCGGCTATTCTACACGATAACAAAGCGACATTCCTAGCAACACGGTGTGATTTCATTCCTTTTGCAACGGATGTCATCACTTCAGAGGTGATGGCTATGAGAGATGGGCTTGCTCTTGCTACCTCGCTTGGATTTAATAGAATGAAAGCGGAATCAGACTCCTTACAGGTCATTAACTATTGTTCTGGGCAAACAAGATGATGGGATTCGGTGGCGGCATTTTTTGCGGAGTGCGCTGATATTAGTTCTTTGACCGAGAAGGTCATTTATAAGCATTGTCCTCGTTCTTGTAATCAAGCGGCTCATGTGCTAGCAAACTTTGGCTTTTATAATAAGTCCTCTTTTAGTTGGTTGGACGAGCCTCCTGACCCTGTGGTCAGTACACTCGTAGACGATGTAAATGTTTTTAATTTTAATAAAACTAGTCATAATGGCCTTCCCTAAAAAAATATGAACATATTTTTGAGATACATGATTTTTTATAAATTATTTCATGATAAATCATGAAAAATATATTAATATATGTGCCATTTTTTTGCAACACATTAACATTTATTGTAGTACGTGTGAACATTTTTCTTGCAACGTGTAAACATTTATTTTAGTACATGCAGACTAATTTGTTGCAAGTTATGAAAATATATTTAGTATGCACGGAAATTTTATCTTTATGCGTGTGACATTTTTATTAGAACACATGAACTTTTATTTAATATGCAGAACATTGTTTTTTTGCAACATGGCATGCACATTTATTTTAATATGTGTGAACATTTTTTTTATAACACATGAAAATTTATCTTAATATGCATGAACGTCAACTCAAAAAACATGCGCGGACAATTTTTTTTGCAACACATGGTCATTTTTCCCACGAAAAGAAATTTCTGTGACCAATTTTCAAAAACAAACGTGAAAAAAACTGAGAGTCCGTAGAGATAAAAAAGAAAAACAGGAATAGAAAGAAAAATAGGAAAAAATATAAACAAAAAAACACTGAAACCATCCGAAAGTATATAAAATATGGAAAGGAAAAACAGAAGAGAAATAAAATAGAAAAAGTAAAGCACAAAAAAACGCTGAAAACAACCAAAAAATCCTGGTTCCCCAAATAAAACCTAGGTAAATAGCTCCTAAAAAACGGCCTAATAAAATCGTAGAGAAAAAACCTCTCCCCTGACCCTCAGCTGAACCCGGCTAACATTTGGTGGCTGTGGCAGGCGAGCACATGCTCTACCTCGCAGTAGGCGAGATATAGTACTGGCCTGTGTGTATAGATTGAGCAAGAGGTGACCAGCTGGACCTGGTAATTAGCACATGCTAATTGAGGCCAGCTAATTAATTGAATTTGTCAATTGCTCAAAAAAAATTTAATTGAATTTGTCGCAAAAACGCTAATTAATTAAATCAAGAATCCCTCAAAAAAATATTAAATCAAGATTCTCAAAAAGTAAAAAAAAGGTAAAGATCAATTAAGTACTCGTCTTGAAAGCACTCAAGATGAAACTGTGCTTGGGTGGAAGAAAAAAAATCGAAGTATAATCATAAATACATAAACTCTTATGAATTTGTAGCATCCATTTTCATAGAACGTTTATCTGACTACTGTAAGTCTGTAACCTTATTTCCGGCAAAGAAAAAGTCTGTAACCTTATTAAAACGTAGAGATTCGCAGAAGCTAACATGTTCAAGATGGGAACTGATCCAGAACTTGAAGACAAACTGGATGCAGTGTTTGACACCACACCATAACTGCTCGAGGCAAATCAGGGGAATTTCCTACTGGAGTGCCAGTCCACATGATGATCATGACTCCGCAGAGACGCTCATTCCTCTATCCCGTGTTGACATTCCAAAGAAACAGACATGAAGTCAGTCAGGCAGCCAGCTGAGTCGGCGCCCACCTGCATTACCAGCAGCATCAGTAGTCGGTAGAATAAAGATTTCATGGGAGGCCAATCCCACTCGTCATTAGTTAGGAAGGGCAATTGACTATTGCAGCACATGGATCATGGGCGCGTCGGTGGGTTCCTTCCCTTCTCTTGTCCAAGAATATTAAAGGAACAACTTATAAGAACAAGTACAATAATGCATTACCTAATGAAATGAAAATAAACTAAGAATGCACATTTTTCGCTTAAAACGAGGGGCTCACATTGCCCCACAGAAGATTTAGAGAAGTCCACAGTTTCTGTACTCTTTTCAGGTCCCTCTCTTGTTGATCACCAAACCCGTGGACCCTCATGTTCATGGTACGTATTAATGGTTTATGCTCCTTTCTTGTAGTTTATGCTCAGCTAAAGATTCTTTGAGTGCATTACCTTTTTTTTGGAGTGCATTACCTTTTTTTTGGAGTGCATTACCAACAAAACAAGAGAAGTTCTGTCTGCAATTACTAATTAAGACACAGAAATGTACCATGAGTCGTAAGCCATGACGATGGGTTGCTGGCCATTCCATTTCATGGCTTGCAAATTGTCATATGTTTCTACAATGTCTCTGCCTATTTTTTACATATTTCTTTATAACTTGGGATGTGTAGTTTTACTTCTTTAATTCTGCATATATCTAGGTTTAAAAAATGTGCTACTTCTAGCGGTGTTTGGCAGATTTATTCTTGCGGGAAGTGCGCTAATAGATATCACATTTATTTGTATCCATATTATTTTACTATAAAACAATCATGTCAGATACACCAAGGTCCTAAAACTTGTGTGGCATGCTCATTCCAGTACTCTTACTATGAAAACACACATAGTAAAAAGTGGTTCATTTTACTCCTCTACATCAAGAAGAACAATGGGATCCGAATAATGTTTGCGTGGCAGAAGATGGATAGCGTGCCTTTTTTTTTGCAGGACCAATTTGTCACATAGTCGGCATCCATAGTGGCATTTCAGTGATTTTTTCCATTAATTCATCTTTTCATCATGCAAACATTTCCACGAGCACCAGACATGCGTATGTATGTCGCTCACCCCTCTCGTTTGTTGTTATCTCTTCCCCATGCCGATCATGCCGATATGGATTCCTCCCCAAGAAGGCCAAGATTGTGACCTCATGTAACCTTGATTTTAGCGTAACTTGTCTCTCGTGTTTGAGTTTTTGTGCTTGTCTATTACAACGAGCTCTTAATATCTTTTGTTTCATTTCTTGATTTTGTTTATTGGTTTGCTTTTGCGGAGGGGTGGCAAGTACAAGAATTATGGACTTGACCGCAATGAAAGTGCACGGTGACTAGGACACGACATCAACGGTTATATATAGCCAGGAGAGCAGTTTAGCCTTAAATTGGGCAATCTTTAAAAGTTTGGGGGCTAAGCGTGTGTTCTTGAAGTTTAGGCACTAAAGTAACCACAGCTTTGGAAGCTAAAATACTAGGAGCTACATAATGTGTATCCAAATATTTCATGCGTATGGTTCTTCGGTAGAACATAGTTAATCACTAGAAGTGATCACGTGGTGTTTTTTGAGGTTTTCGAAAAGTCCTAGCCTTAGCATTGCGCACAATCCTAAGCTAAAAAAATAAAGGTTGGATTAAAAAAACAATGGAGTCTTCTCCTTGTCTCGCTTTGTTCTGTGTCCCGTGTTGACATATGTAAGAAACAAATATTGAAGCCAGCTGATTCATCTCATCATTTTTTACAATTTAAGATCTATAGTTTTACTCTCTTTTTTCATGTATCTAGGTTTTAAAAATGTGCTATTTATAGCGGGTTTATTCTTGCAAGGAGTGTTTTAATGGATTTCACATTTTTTATATCCACATTTTTTTTGCTACAAAACAATCATGTTAAGCACACCGAGGTCCTAAAACTTGTCTGTCGTGCTCATTGTAGTAGTCTTACTATGAAAACACACATAATAAAAGGAGGTCCATCCCCCCCCCCCTCCCCCCGCCCCCCCACACACACACACACACATGAAGAAGTACCATGGGATCCAGACAATATTTGCGTGACAAAAGATGAATAACTTGGCGTGTTGACCGTGCGAATAATGTGTATCCATAGTGGCATCTCACTAGCTCAACCCATTATCCATCTTCCGCCACGCAAACATTTCCACGAGAACCAGATATGCATTTGTGTGCCTCTCATGCCTCTCTCCTTCATCATTATCTCTTCCCCACGTCGACCATGCATGAGATCCTCATTGCCACATCAATGTCCAATCCACCTTCCCAAGATGGATGCCTCCCGAAGAAGGCCAAGATTGTGACCTCATGTAACCTTGAGTTTGACGCAAGTTGACGTCTTGGTTCCCCGAGTTGGTGTATTACAACGAGCTCTTAAAATCTTTTGTTTATTGGTTTGCTTTTGCGGAGGGGTGGAAAGTAGAAGCATTGTCCACCCACTTGGCAGCGATGAAGTGCACAACGATTAGGATGCCGCATCAGCGGCTATATATAGCCATTAGAGTAGTTTAGCTTTAAATTGGACAATTTTGACAAATTCGGGGTCTACGTGCGTGTTCTTGAAGTTTGGGCACTAAAGTAAGCGCAACTTTACAAACCAAGAGACTAGGAGTTACATAATGTATATCCTAATATTTGATGCTTATGGTTCTTCGATAGAACATAGTTAATCACTAGAAGTGGGCATGCGGTGTTCTCTGAGGTTTCTGAAAAATGCTAGCCTCACTGTTGTGCACAACCCTAAGCAAAAAAATGCCAGATATAAAGGTGGGAATTAAAAGAATAAACATACGTGTTTTCCCTTTGTCTCGCCTCGTTCTGTGTCCCGTGTTGACATCCATCAAAAACACACGTTGCAGCCAGCTGAGTCGTCTCATCACCTGCAGTAGAATAAGATTTGATGGAAGGCCAGTACTCGTCGTTAGTTAGGACTTAGGAAGAGCAGTTGACTGCTAAGCAATGCAGCACATGGATCGTGCTCGCCGTCGGTGGCTCTCTTCTCTTGTACGAGATTTTGTGAAGCACACATTCCTTTTTCTTTTTTTGAGCAGCACACATTCCTTTTTCAAACGAGTGCAATAATGCATGACCAAACGAAAGCACAAGTTCGCATTTTTCCGCCTAAAAGGAGGGGCTCACACGTTGGACCCTCATGATCATGCTAAGTAGACATACAACTAGTGCAACCAATGCTTTATGCTCTTCCATTCCAGTTTTCGCGTACATAAAGGAACCACTGAGTATAAAAGCATTAGGCATAAGAGGAACTTTGGCCGCAATTATCAAGACCCCAAAATGGATAATGACTCATGATCCAGTGATGGCGAGCCGTCCCTGGCCGTTGCATCCATCCATCCCATGTGCGGCGCAAGGGAACAATCCCAATCACCACATTGTTAAAGGGTCTTGGAGGGGAGAAGCAGAAGACCTGAATACAGTAGCAAATTAATAGCATACACCAAAGAGCGAGACCAGCATAGCATAAAGAGAGTGACAGTTGGAGTACGTGTTTAAACTAAGACAAGCGAGAGGCAACTCCAGATCGTTCCTGTCGTCTACTCGGCTCTGTGTGCCCGGCCGGCCGCGTGCTCGTCGTCCATCTTATGATGAGGAGTTGTCCGCACGTCCGTGTTGACGTTGGAAGCAGACACGCATCGTCCAGGTCAGGGTTGGTGGTCACTCGTCTGTGGGAGGACGACGATGGATTGACTATTGCCATTGCCGCACATGGACATGGACGAGAACGACGCCGTCGGTGGGTGAGGGGGTTCTCCTCTCCAGCGGGATGGTCCTGGCGCTGGCCCTAGCCTAGGTATAGCAGCAGCGTCCGCTGTAAGACGCCGCGTCGACGATCGACCACTATGTCCTGTTCACATAAGATGGTGCATCACCGACGCCGGCAGGACAACTAGCGTGGCTGGGTGGGCTGGGGCAGCTTCCCGGCGGCGATCAGCTCCGGCGGGTGACGTGTCTGCGTCTTGGTACGATACGATGATCGACAGAATCCGATCCATATGGTTGGATGAAATGTTGATTTGCTTGGATTCATAGACCCATGATGCAACAACTATCACTATGCCTGCCATCTTATTATTTAAAAAATGCATGACCCCCTCCACGCATCAAGTAAAGCACTTTTGTTAAATTCGAGCATACAATAAAAAATTAAAATATAATCACAACCTAACGAAGGGAAAAGAAATGGAAAAGACAGGATGATTTGCGATTTTTCTTCTTCTTAAACTAAGGGATCACACTCCTCCACTGAGATTGAAAGTGCATAATTTATGCTTTTTTTGTATTTATATAGGTTTACTCTTTGTGATCACAAAACCCTTAGCTCATCTTTTGTTTTTGGAACTGCTTAGCTCGTCTTGGTAGACCTATTACCACCGGCGGAGCTTCAGCAAGGCTGAAAGGGCCATGGCCCGCCCTTGGCTGGAGCAAAATGCAGTTTTATATGAAGTCTATCTCACAACAACATTAATTTTTTTACTTTGTTACTACTCTTTATACTATCCGGCCCGTCCAATATTTTTCTGGTAGCTCCGCCACTGCCTATTACGTCCACTATCTCTGCTCGTAAGTCCTTCCTCCATGTATGACGCTTTTGAATATTTTGTGCAGTCTTTGAGATTTAATTTTGACCAATAACTTCTGTTCTAACATATGTATAAAACAAAACAAATACCAGTTTAAGACAAAGCTATACACATTAGTTCCAAGTTTTAAATCTGAATAATTAAAATGGTATTCGTAGTCAAAGTTTTAAAGGTATAACTGAAAACATGCTCACAACCTATGTTTTCGTGATATGGAGGGAGATTGTGGTTTACTATGAAGACACACATCTATATCTATACCAATATAAAAAGACCCAAAAGGGCAGATCTAATTAATCTCGTCCATCAAATCTTGTCAATCCAACGACCTAGACTACTTCAATATCGAGCGCTCAACACGTTTAGCGTGCAGTTAATTTCATGCCAAATATAGTGATGATCACATAATAACACATAAATAATATCCTACTTGATATCCACATGCACTTAATATACTTCCAAAGTAACGTGTATGCACGTACACATTGACTAGTAGTAAAAAGAGGTTCATTTTACTCCTCTACATCAAGAAGAACAATGGGATCAGAATAATGTTTGCTTGGAAGAAGATGGATAACATGGCATGTTGGCCATGCCAATTTGTCATATAGTCGGCATCCATAGGGGCATTCAGTGGTTCTGCCCATTAATTCATCTTTTTCTTCATGCAAACATTTACATGAGCACCAGACATGCGTATGTATGTCTCTCACCTCTCTCGTTTGTCGTTATCTCTTCCCCATGCCGACCGTGCCGAGATGGATTCCTCCCTAAGAAGGCCAAGATTGTGACCTCATGTAACCTCGAGTTTAACGTAAGTGCTCTCACGCATTTGAGTTTCTGTGCTTGTCTATTACAATGAGCTCTTAATATATTTTGTTTCATTTCTTGATTTTGCTTCTTGGTTTGCTTTTCCGAATGGGTGGAAAGTAGATGAATTATACACTCGACTGCAATGAAAGTGCACGGTGACTAGGATGTGACATCAACGGTTATATACAGCCATGAGAGAAGTTTCTATATCTATACTTTTATAAAAGGCAGAGTTGGTGATGATGGTGTGCTTGTCATCCTGCAATATAGGCCGTCCGATCTATATCTAACGGATAGAAAAGAAACTATGACAATTTACCCGCACTCCTCTCTACATTTGCAGATAAGGCCTTCCCTCGTTCATCCTTTTCTCCCACAAGATCTTGATGTTCCGTGCAACGCACGGGCATCTTGCTAGTAGCCTTAAATTGGGCAATCTTAGAAAGTTTGGGTGCTAACCGCATGTTCTTGAAGTTTGGGCACTAAACAACTTTGGAAACTAAAATAATGTGTATCCAAATATTTGTTGCTTATGGTTCTTTGATAGAACATAGTTAATCACTAGAAGTGATCACGCGGTGTTTTTTGAGGTTTTTGTAAAGTCCTAGCCTTGGCATTGTGCACAATCCTAAGCTAAAAAAATAAAGGTTGGAATTAAAAAAAATAGATGAGTCTTCTCCTTGTCTCACTTTGTTCTATGTCCCGTGTTGACATCCGTAAGAAACAGATATTGAAGCCAGCTAAGTCGTCTCATCATTTTTTATAATTTAAAATGTGTAGTTTACTCTCTTTTTCCATGTATCTAGGTTTTTAAAATATGCTATTTCTAGCGGGATTATAGTTTAGCAGGTTTATTCTTGTGGCAAGTGTTTTAATGGATTCCACTTTTTTTATATCCACATAACAATCATGTTAAGCACACCGAGGTCCTAAAACTTTTCTGCCGTGCTCATTGTAGTACTCTTACTATGAAAATACACATAGTAAAAGGAGGTCCATTTACCCCCCCCCCCCCCCCCACCTCCTTACATCAAGAAGAACCATGGGATCCGAACAATGTTTGCTGACAAAAGATGAATAGCATGGCATGTTGAGCATGCCAATTTGTCATTTGGTCAGCATCGATAGTGGCATCCCACTAGCTCAACCCACTATTCATCTTCTGTCACGCAAACATTTCCACGAGAACCAGACATGCATTTGTGTGCCACTCACGCCTCCTTCATCGTTATCTCTTCCCCACGTCGACCATGCATGAAATCCTCATTGCCACATCATAGTTCACAATGTCCACTCCACCTTCCCGAGATGGATGCCTCCCCAAGAAGCGTAAGATTGTGACCTCATGTATCCTCGAGTTTAACACAAGTTATTTCGCATGCCTTGGTTTCCCAAGCTGGTGTATTGCAATGAGCTCTTAATATCTTTTGTTTCGTTTCTTGATTTTGTTTATTTGTTTGCTTTTGCGGAGGGGTGGCAAGTAGAAGCATTATCCACTTGGCAGCGATGAAGTGCACAGCGATTAGGATGCCACATCAGCGGCTATATATATCCCTTAGAGTAGTTTGGCCTTAAATTGGACGATTTTAACAAGTTTGGGGGTCTACGTGTATGTTCTTGAAGTTTGAGCACTAAAGTAAGCGCAACTTTGCAAACCAAAAGACTAGGAGTTATGTAATGTGTATCCAAATATTTGATGCTTATTATTCTTCGATAGAACATAGTTAATCACTGGAAGTGGGCACGTGGTGTTCTTTGAGATTTTTGGAAAATGCTAGCCTCGCCACCATGCACAACCCTAAGCAAAAAAAAATGCTGGGTATAAAGGTGGGAATTAAAAGAATAAACGGACGTGTCTTCTCCTCGGCTCGCCTCATTCTGTGTCCCGTGTTGACATCCATAAAAAACAGACATTGCAGCCAGCTGAGTCGTCTCATCATCTGCAGTGGAATAAGATTTCATGGAAGGCCATCACTCGTCATTAGTTAGGAAGAGCAGTTGACTACTCCCTCCATAAAAAAATATAAGAGCGTCTAGATCACTTTAGTAATAGCATTTTTGTACGAAGGGAGTACTAAGCAATGCAGCACATGGATCGTGCTCGCCGTCGGTGGCTCTCTTCTCTGGTACGAGGATTTCTAAAGCACACTTTTTCTTTTTCAAATAAGCGCAATAATGCATGACCAAACGAAAGCATAAGCTCACATTTTCCGCCTAAAGAGAGGGGCTCACACGCTCACGTCGTCCCGCGGATGATTCGGAAGCGCACAGTTTATTCTGCTGGTCATTAGGGTCCCCTCTGGTTGATCACCAAACCCCTCGACCCTCATGATCATGCCCTAAGTAGACCTACAACTAGTGCAACTAATGCTTTCTGCTCTCTTTTTTTGTGTGCGAGTGAAACGCTTTCTGATCTTCTCTTCCAGTTTTCGCGTAGATAAAGAAACCACTGAGCGAAAAGCATTAGCTATAACAGAAGCTTTGGCCATAATTATCGAGACCCCGAAATGGATAATGACGCATGATTCATGTTCGCGAGTCGTTCCTGGCCGTTGCATCCATCCCATGTGCGGTGCAAGGGAACAATCCTAATCACCACATGTTGGTGAGTCGTTCCTGGTCTTGGAGGGAAGAAACAGAAGACCTGAATACAGTAGCAAATTAATAGCATAATACCAAAGAGTGAGACCAGCATAGTATAGAGAGAGTGACAGTTGGCGTGTTTAAACTAAGATAAGCGAGAGGCCCGTCGTCCTAGTTGTTCCTGTCGTCTACTCGGTTCTGTGTGCCCGGCCGGCCGCGTGCTCGTCGTCGATCTTATGATGATGATGAGGAGGAGGAGTTGTCGGCACGTCCGTGTTGACGTTGGAAGCAGACGCGCATCCACCAGGTCAGGGTTGGGTTGGTGGTCACTCGTCTGTAGCAGGACGACGATGGATTGACTATTGCTACTGCCGCACATGGACATGGACGAGGACGACACCGTCGGTGGGTGAGGGGGTTCTCCTCTCCAGCCGGATGGTCCTGGCGCTGGCCCTAGGCTAGGTATAGCAGCGCCCGCCGTAAGACGCCGCGTCGACGATCGACGACTATGTCCTGTTCACATGGTGCATCACCGACGGCGGCAGGACAGCTAGCGTGGCTGGGCGGGCTGGGGCGGCTTCCCGGCGGCGATCAGCTCCGGCGGGTGACGTGTCTGCGTCTTGGTACGATACGATCGACAGAATCCGATCCATGTAGTTGGATGAAATGTTTGATTTTCTTGGATTCATAGACCCATGATGCAACAACTATCACTATGCCTGCCATCTTATTAAAATATATGCACAATCTCCTCCACACATCAAGTAAAGCACTTTTGTTAAATTCGAGTATACACTTAAAAATTAAAATACTCCTCCACTGAGATTTTTTTCCCAACCTAACGAAGGAAAATATATGATTTGCGATTTTTTCCCTTAAACTAAAGGGCTCACACTCCTCCACTGAGATTGAAAGTGCATAATTTATGCATTTTTTGGTATTTATACAGGTTTCCTCTTTGTGATCACAAAAACCCATAGCTCGTCTCGGTAGACCTACAACTACTGATTTATGCTATTTACTTTTACTATCTCTGCTCGTAAGTCCTTCCTCCATGTCTGACGCTTCTGAATATTTTGTGCAATCTTTGAGATTTAGTTTTTACCAATAACTTCTGTTCTAACATATGTTTTTTTTAATGTTCACCGAGGGGAGGGGGGAGGAGTTTCCCCCACCTGAATATATTGATGATCAAGGGACAACCCCAGGGTAGTGTTTTGCAGACAACCGTGTACACATCGAGAAAGGGGAGAGAGAGAGAGGGGGGTTTTCCAGGGAGGCAACAGGATACACACTAACTAGACGGAGAGGGCATCTAGCCAAGTTTCGACATGATCCCTCCGACTCTCAGGGAGCTGACCACACCATAGGGCGGCTGAAGGAAATATGCCCTAGAGGCAATAATAAAGTTATTATTTATTTCCTTATATCATGATAAATGTTTATTATTCATGCTAGAATTGTATTAACCGGAAACATAATACATGTGTGAATACATAGACCAACAGAGTGTCACTAGTATGCCTCTACTTGACTAGCTCGTTAATCAAAGATGGTTATGTTTCCTAACCATGAACAAAGAGTTGTTATTTGATTAACGAGGTCACATCATTAGTTGAATGATCTGATTGACATGACCCATTCCATTAGCTTAGCACCCGATCGTTTAGTATGTTGCTATTGCTTTCTTCATGACTTATACATGTTCCTATAACTATGAGATTATGCAACTCCCGTTTACCGGAGGAACACTTTGGGTACTACCAAACGTCACAACGTAACTGGGTGATTATAAAGGAGTACTACAGGTGTCTCCAATGGTAGATGTTGGGTTGGCGTATTTCGAGATTAGGGTTTGTCACTCCGATTGTCGGAGAGATATCTCTGGGCCCTCTCGGTAATGCACATCACATAAGCCTTGCAAGCACTGCAACTAATATGTTAGTTGTGAGATGATGTATTACGGAACGAGTAAAGAGACTTGCCAGTAACGAGATTGAACTAGGTATTGGATACCGACGATCGAATCTCGGGCAAGTAACATACCGATGACAAAGGGAACAACGTATGTTGTTATGCGGTCTGACCGATAAAGATCTTCGTAGAATATGTAGGAGCCAATATGGGCATCCAGGTCCCGCTATTGGTTATTGACCGGAGACGTGTCTCGGTCATGTCTACATTGTTCTCGAACCGTAGGGTCCGCACGCTTAACGTTACGATGACAGTTATTATGAGTTTATGCATTTTGATGTACCGAAGGTTGTTCGGAGTCCCGGATGAGATCACGGACATGACGAGGAGTCTCGAAATGGTCGAGACGTAAAGATTGATATATTGGAAGCCTATGTTTGGACATAGGAAGTGTTCCGGGTGAAATCGGGATTTTACCGGAATACCGGGAGGGTTACCGGAACCCCCCGGGAGACTAATGGGCCTATTGGGCCTTAGTGGAAAAAGAGAAAAGGGGCAGCCCATGGCTGGCCGGCGCCCCCCCCCTTTCCCCAAGTCCTAGTAGGACTAGGATAAGGGGCCGCCCCCCCCCCCTTCTCTCTCCTTTTCCCCGAGAGTCCTAATTGGATTAGGATTGGAGGGGGGGAGTAGGACTCCCCCTGCGCCTCCCTCTCCCTGGCCGGCCGGCCCCCCTTCCTCCAACCTTTATATACGGGGGCAGGGGACACCCCAAGACACACAAGTTGATCCTTGAGATCGTTCCTTAGCCGTGTGCGGTGCCCCCTGCCACCAAATTCCACCTCGATCATACCGTTGTAGTGCTTAGGCGAAGCCCTGCGTCGGTAGTACATCAAGATCGTCACCACGCTGTTGTGCTGACAGAACTCTTCCTCGACGCTTTGCTGTATCGGAGCCCGAGGATCGTCATCGAGCTGAACGTGTGCTAAGAACTCGGAGGTGCCGGAGTAACGGTGCTTGGATCGGTCGGATCGGAAAGAAGACGTACGACTACTTCCTCTACGTTGTGTGATCGCTTCCGCAGTCGGTCTGCGTTGGTACGTAGACAACACTCTCCCCTCTCGTTGCTGTGCATCACCATGATCTTGCGTGTGCGTAGGAAAATTTTCGAAATTACTGCGTTCCCCAACAGTGGCATCCGAGCCTAGGTTTTATGGTTTGATGTTATTTGCACGAGTAGAACACAATTGAGTTGTGGGCGATACAAGTCATACTGCCTACCAGCATGTCATACTTTGGTTCGGCGGTATTGTTGGGTGAGACGATCCGGACCAACCTTACGCGTACTCTTACGCAAGACCGGTTCCCTCGACGTGCTTTGCACATAGATGGCTTGCGGAAGACTGTCTCTCCAACTTTAGTTGAACCAAGTGTGACTACGCCCGGTCCTTGAGAAAGTTAAAACGGAGTCTATTTGACGAACTATCGTTGTGGTTTTGATGCGTAGGTGAGATGAGTTCTTACTTAAGCCCGTAGCAGCCACGTAAAACTTGCAACAACAAAGTAGAGGACGTCTAACTTGTTTTTGCAGGGCATGTTGTGATGTGATATGGTCAAGGCATGATGCTGATTTTATTGTATGAGATGATCATGTTTTGTAACCGAGTTATCGGCAACTGGCAGGAGCCATATGGTTGTCGTTTTATTGTATGCAATGCAATCGCGATGTAATGCTTTACTTTATTACTAAACGGTAGTGATAGTCGTGGAAGCATAAGATTGGCGAGACGACAACGATGCTATGATGGAGATCAAGGTGTCGCGCCGGTGACGATGGTGATCATGACGGTGCTTCGGAGATGGAGATCACAAGCACAAGATGATGATGGCCATATCATATCACTTATATTGATTGCATGTGATGTTTATCCCTTTTATGCATCTTATCTTGCTTTGATTGACGGTAGCATTATAAGATGATCTCTCACTAAAAATTATCAAGAAGTGTTCTCCCTGAGTATGCACCGTTGCCAAAGTTCGTCGTGCCCAGACACCACGTGATGATCGGGTGTGATAAGCTCTACGTCCAAATACAACGGGTGCAAAACAGTTGCACACGCAGAATACTCAGGTTATACTTGACGAGCCAAGCATATACAGATATGGCCTCGGAACACGGAGACCGAAAGGTCGAGCGTGAATCATATAGTAGATATGATCAACATTAACGATGTTCACCATTGAAAACTACTCCATCTCACGTGA
This sequence comes from Triticum monococcum, assembly GCA_034509565.1. Lineage (NCBI taxonomy): Eukaryota > Viridiplantae > Streptophyta > Magnoliopsida > Poales > Poaceae > Triticum > Triticum monococcum. Next base: position 741,021,596 of record CM067843.1, on the reverse strand, counting down.
TGATCGGTTATGGTTTAGTTGATTTGGATCACGTGATCACTTAGAAGATTAGAGGGATGTCTATCTAAGTGGGAGTTCCTAAGTAATTTGATTAACTGAACTTAAACTTATCATGAACTTAGTACCTGATAGTATCTTGCTTGTTTATGTTGATTGTAGATAGATGGCTCGTGCTATTGTTCCGTTGAATTTTAATGCATTCCTTGAGAAAGCAAAGTTGAAAGATGATGGTAGCAATTACACGGACTGGGTCCGTAACCTGAGGATCATCCTCATTGCTGCACAGAAGAATTACGTCCTGGAAGCACCGCTGGGTGACAGGCCTGCTGCTGGAGCAACGCCAGATGTTATGAACGTCTGGCAAAGCAAAGCTGATGACTACTCGATAGTTCAGTGTGCCATGCTTTACGGCTTAGAATCGGGACTTCAACGACGTTTTGAATGTCATGGAGCATATGAGATGTTCCAGGAGTTGAAGTTAATATTTCAAGCAAATGCCCGAATTGAGAGATATGAAGTCTCCAATAAGTTCTATAGCTGCAAGATGGAGGAGAACAGTTCTGTCAGTGAGCATATACTCAAAATGTCTGGGTATAATAATCACTTGATTCAGATGGGAGTTAATCTTCCAGATGATTGCGTCATTGACAGAATTCTCCAATCACTGCCACCAAGCTACAAGAGCTTCGTGATGAACTATAATATGCAAGGGATGAACAAGACTATTCCCGAGCTCTTCGCAATGCTGAAAGCTGCGGAGGTAGAAATCAAGAAAGGGCATCAAGTGTTGATGGTTAGCAAAACCACTAGTTTCAAGAAAAAGGGCAAAGGGAAGAAGAAGGGAAACTTCAAGAAGAACAGCAAGCAAGTTGTTGCTCAGGAGAAGAAACCCAAGTCTGGACCTAAGCCTGAAACTGAGTGCTTCTACTGCAAGCAGACTGGTCACTGGAAGCGGAACTGCCCCAAGTATTTGGCAGATAAGAAGGATGGCAAAGTGAGCAAAGGTATATGTGATATACATGTTATTGATGTGTACCTTACTAGAGCTTGCAGTAGCACCTGGGTATTTGATACTGGTTCTGTTGCTAATATTTGCAACTCGAAACAGGGACTACGGAATAAGCGGACGCTAGCAAAGGACGAGGTGACGATGCGCGTGGGAAACGGTTCCAAAGTCGATGTGATCGCGGTCGGCACGCTACCTCTACATCTACCTTCGGGATTAATATTAGACCTAAATAATTGTTATTTGGTGCCAGCGTTGAGCATGAACATTATATCTGGATCTTGTTTAATGCGAGACGGTTATTCATTTAAATCAGAGAATAATGGTTGTTCTATTTATATGAGTAATATCTTTTATGGTCATGCACCTTTGAAGAGTGGTCTATTCTTGTTGAATCTCGAAGATAGTGATACACATATTCATAATGTAGAAGCCAAAAGATGCAAAGTTAATAATGATAGTGCAACTTATTTGTGGCACTGCCGTTTAGGTCATATCGGTGTAAAGCGCATGAAGAAACTCCATACTGATGGGCTTTTGGAACCACTTGAATATGAATCACTTGGTACTTGCGAACCGTGCCTCATAGGCAAGATGACTAAAACACCGTTCTCCGGTACTATGGAGAGAGCAACAGATTTATTGGAAATCATACATACCGATGTATGTGGTCCGATGAATATTGAGGCTCGTGGCGGATATCGTTATTTTCTCACCTTCACAGATGATTTAAGCAGATATGGGTATATCTACTTAATGAAACATAAGTCTGAAACATTTGAAAAGTTCAAAGAATTTCAGAGTGAGGTTGAAAATCATCGTAACAAGAAAATAAAGTTTCTACGATCTGATCGTGGAGGAGAATATTTGAGTTACGAGTTTGGTGTACATTTGAAAAATTGTGGAATAGTTTCGCAACTCACGCCACCCGGAACACCACAGCGTAATGGTGTGTCCGAACGTCGTAATCGTACTTTACTAGATATGGTGCGATCTATGATGTCTCTTACTGATTTACCGCTATCGTTTTGGGGTTATGCTTTAGAGACGACCGCATTCACATTAAATAGGGCACCATCAAAATCCGTTGAGACGACACCTTATGAACTATGGTTTGGCAAGAAACCAAAGTTGTCGTTTCTTAAAGTTTGGGGCTGCGATGCTTATGTGAAAAAGCTTCAACCTGATAAGCTCGAACCCAAATCGGAGAAATGTGTCTTCATAGGATATCCAAAGGAAACTATTGGATACACCTTCTATCACAGATCCGAAGGCAAGACTTTTGTTGCTAAATTCGGAAACTTTCTAGAGAAGGAGTTTCTCTCGAAAGAAGTGAGTGGGAGGAAAGTAGAACTTGACGAGGTAACTGTACCTGCTCCCTTATTGGAAAATAGTACATCGCAGAAAACTGTTTCTGCGACACCTATACCAATCAGTGAGGAAGCTTCAGAACAAGATACTACTGAACCACGTAGATCAACCAGAGTGAGATCCGCACCAGAGTGGTACGGTAATCCAGTTCTGGAAGTCATGATGCTAGATCATGATGAACCTACGAACTATGAAGAAGCGATGGTGAGCCCAGATTCCACAAAGTGGCTTGAGGCCATGAAATCTGAGATGGGATCCATGTATGAAAACAAAGTATGGACTTTGGTTGACTTGCCCGATGATCGGCAAGCAATTGAGAATAAATGGATCTTCAAGAAAAAGACTGACGCTGACGGTAATATTACTGTCTATAAAGCTCGACTTGTCGCGAAAGGTTTTCGACAAGTTCAAGGAGTTGACTACGATGAGACCTTCTCACCCGTAGCGATGCTTAAGTCCGCCAGAATTATGTTAGCAATTGCCGCATTTTATGATTATGAAATATGGCAGATGGATGTCAAAACTGCATTCCTGAATGGATTTCTGGAAGAAGAGTTGTATATGATACAACCAGAAGGTTTTGTCGATCCAAAGGGAGCTAACAAAGTATGCAAACTCTAGCGATCCATTTATGGACTGGTGCAAGCATCTCGGAGTTGGAATAAACGCTTTGATAGTGTGATCAAAGCATTTGGCTTTATACAGACTTTTGGAGAAGCCTGTATTTACAAGAAAGTGAGTGGGAGCTCTGTAGCATTTCTGATATTATATGTGGATGACATATTGCTGATTGGAAATGATATAGAATTTCTGGATAGCATAAAGGGATACTTGAATAAAAGTTTTTCGATGAAAGACCTCGGGGAAGCTGCTTACATATTAGGCATAAAGATCTATAGAGATAGATCAAAACGCTTAATTGGACTTTCACAGAGCACATACCTTGACAAGATTTTGAAGAAGTTCAAAATGGATCAAGCAAAGAAAGGGTTCTTGCCTGTGTTACAAGGTATGAAGTTGAGTCAGACTCAATGCCCGACCACTGCAGAAGATAGAGAGAAAATAAAAGATGTTCCCTATGCTTCAGCCATAGGCTCTATCATGTATGCAATGCTGTGTACCAGACCTGATGTGTGCCTTGCTATAAGTTTAGCAGGGAGGTACCAAAGTAATCCAGGAATGGATCACTGGACAGCGGTCAAGAACATCCTGAAATACCTGAAAAGGACTAAGGATATGTTTCTCGTATATGGAGGTGACAAAGAGCTCACCGTAAGAGGTTACGTTGATGCAAGCTTTGACACTGATCCGGACGATTCTAAATCGCAAACCGGATACGTGTTTACTTTAAACGGTGGAGCTGTCAGTTGGTGTAGTTCTAAACAAAGCGTCGTAGCGGGATCTACATGTGAAGCGGAGTACATAGCTGCTTCGGAAGCAGCGAACGAAGGAGTCTGGATGAAAGAGTTCATATCCGATCTAGGTGTCATACCTAGTGCATCGGGTCCAATGAAAATCTTCTGTGACAATACTGGTGCAATTGCCTTGGCAAAGGAATCCAGATTTCACAAAAGAACCAAACACATCAAGAGACGCTTCAACTCCATCCGGGATTTAGTCCAGGTGGGAGACATAGAGATTTGCAAGATACATACGGATCTGAACGTTGCAGACCCGTTGACTAAGCCTCTTCCACGAGCAAAACATGATCAGCACCAAGGCTCCATGGGTGTTAGAATCATTACAGTGTAATCTAGATTATTGACTCTAGTGCAAGTGGGAGACTGAAGGAAATATGCCCTAGAGGCAATAATAAAGTTATTATTTATTTCCTTATATCATGATAAATGTTTATTATTCATGGTAGAATTGTATTAACCGGAAACATAATACATGTGTGAATACATAGACCAACAGAGTGTCACTAGTATGCCTCTACTTGACTAGCTCGTTAATCAAAGATGGTTATGTTTCCTAACCATGAACAAAGAGTTGTTATTTGATTAACGAGGTCACATCATTAGTTGAATGATCTGATTGAAATGACCCATTCCATTAGCTTAGCACCCGATCGTTTAGTATGTTGCTATTGCTTTCTTCATGACTTATACATGTTCCTATAACTATGAGATTATGCAACTCCCGTTTACCGGAGGAACACTTTGGGTACTACCAAACGTCACAACATAACTGGGTGATTATAAAGGAGTACTACAGGTGTCTCCAATGGTAGATGTTGGGTTGGCGTATTTCGAGATTAGGGTTTGTCACTCCGATTGTCGGAGAGGTATCTCTCGGCCCTCTCGGTAATGCACATCACATAAGCCTTGCAAGCACTGCAACTAATATGTTAGTTGTGAGATGATGTATTATGGAACGAGTAAAGAGACTTGCCAGTAACGAGATTGAACTAGGTATTGGATACCGACGATCGAATCTCGGGCAAGTAACATACCGATGACAAAGGGAACAACGTATGTTGTTATGCGGTCTGACCGATAAAGATCTTCGTAGAATATGTAGGAGCCAATATGGGCATCCAGGTCCCGCTATTGGTTATTGACCGGAGACGTGTCTCGGTCATGTCTACATTGTTCTCGAACCGTAGGGTCCGCACGCTTAACGTTACGATGACAGTTATTATGAGTTTATGCATTTTGATGTACCGAAGGTTGTTCGGAGTCCCGGATGAGATCACGGACATGACGAGGAGTCTCGAAATGGTCGAGACGTAAAGATTGATATATTGGAAGCCTATGTTTGGACATAGGAAGTGTTCCGGGTGAAATCGGGATTTTACCGGAATACCGGGAGGGTTACCGGAACCCCCCGGGAGACTAATGGGCCTATTGGGCCTTAGTGGAAAAAGAGAAAAGGGGCAGCCCATGGCTGGCCGGCGCCCCCCCCTTTCCCCAAGTCCTAGTAGGACTAGGATAAGGGGCCGGCCCCCCCTTCTCTCTCCTTTTCCCCGAGAGTCCTAATTGGATTAGGATTGGAGGGGGGAGTCCTACTCCCGGTGGGAGTAGGACTCCCCCTGCGCCTCCCTCTCCCTGGCCGGCCGGCCCCCTTCCTCCAACCTTTATATACGGGGGCAGGGGACACCCCAAGACACACAAGTTGATCCTTGAGATCGTTCCTTAGCCGTGTGCGGTGCCCCCTGCCACCAAATTCCACCTCGATCATACCGTTGTAGTGCTTAGGCGAAGCCCTGCGTCGGTAGTACAACAAGATCGTCACCACGCCGTTGTGCTGACGGAACTCTTCCTCGACGCTTTGCTGGATCGGAGCCCGAGGATCGTCATCGAGCTGAACGTGTGCTAAGTGTTGGGGAACGCAGTAATTTCAAAAATTTTCCTACGCACACGCAAGATCATGGTGATGCATAGCAACGAGAGGGGAGAGTGTTGTCTACGTACCAACGCAGACCGACTGCGGAAGCGATCACACAACGTAGAGGAAGTAGTCGTACGTCTTCTTCCCGATCCGACCGATCCAAGCACCGTTACTCCGGCACCTCCGAGTTCTTAGCACACGTTCAGCTCGATGACGTTCCTCGGGCTCCGATCCAGCAAAGCGTCGAGGAAGAGTTCCGTCAGCACGACGGCGTGGTGACGATCTTGATGTACTACCGACGCAGGGCTTCGCCTAAGCACTGTAACAGTATGATCGAGGTGGAATTTGGTGGCAGGGGGCACCGCACACGGCTAAGGAGCGATTAACTTGTGTGTCTTGGGGTGCCCCCTGCCCCCGTATATAAAGGCCAGGGGCAGGGGGTTCGGCCGGCCAGGTGGGAGGCGCAGGGAGGAGTCCTACTCCCACCGGGAGTAGGACTCCTTCCCCCCAATCCTATTCCAACTAGGATTCTTGGGGAAGAAGGAGAAAGAGGGGGCCGGCCCACCTCTCCTAGTCCTATCAGGACTTGAGAAAGGTGGGGGGCGCCGGCCAGGTGTGGGCTGCCTCTTATCTCTTTTCCACTAAGGCCCAATAGGCCCATTTACCTCCCGGGGGGTTCCGGTAACCCTCCCGGTAATCCGGAAAAATCCCGATTTCACCCGGAACGCTTCCGGTGCCCAAACATAGGCTTCCAATATATCAATCTTTACGTCTCGACCTTTTCGAGACTCCTCGTTATGTCCGTGATCTCATCCGGGACTCCGAACAACCTTCGGTACATCAAAATGCATAAACTCATAATAACTGTCATCGTAACGTTAAGCGTGCGGACCCTACGGTTCGAGAACAATGTAGACATGGCCGAGACACGTCTCCGGTCAATAACCAATAGCGGGACCTGGATGCCCATATTGGCTCCTACATATTCTACGAAGATCTTTTATCGGTCAGACCGCATAACAACATACGTTGTTCCCTTTGTCATCGGTATGTTACTTGCCCGAGATTCGATCGTCGTTATCCAATACCTAGTTCAATCTCGTTACTGGCAAGTCTCTTTACTCGTTCCGTAATACATCATCTCATAACTAACATCTTAGTTATTATGCTTGCAAGGCTTATGTGATGTGTATTACCGAGAGGGCCCAGAGATACCTCTCCGACAATCAGAGTGACAAAACCTAATCTCGAAATACGCCAACCCAACATCTACCATTGGAGACACCTGTAGTACTCCTTTATAATCACCCAGTTATGTTGTGACGTTTGGTAGTACCCAAAGTGTTCCTCCGGTAAACGGGAGTTGCATAATCTCATAGTTATAGGAACATGTATAAGTCATGAATAAAGCAATAGCAACATACTAAACGATCGGGTGCTAAGCTAATGGAATGGGTCATTTCAATCAGATCATTCAACTAATGATGTGACCTCGTTAATCAAATAACAACTCTTTGTTCATGGTTAGGAAACATAACCATCTTTGATTAACGAGCTAGTCTAGTAGAGGCATACTAGTGACACTCTGTTGGTCTATGTATTCACACATGTATTATGTTTCCGGTTAATACAATTCTAGCATGAATAATAAACATTTATCATGATATAAGGAAATAAATAATAACTTTATTATTGCCTCTAGGGCATATTTCCTTCAGTCTCCCACTTGCACTAGAGTCAATAATCTAGTTCACATCGCCATGTGATTTAGCAGCAATGGTTCACATCACCATGTGATTAACACCCATAGTTCACATCGTCATGTGACCAACACTCAAAGGGATTACTAGAGTCAGCAATCTAGTGCACATATCTATGTGATTAACACCCAAAGAGTACTAAGGTGTGATCATGTTTTGCTTGTGAGATAATTTTAGTCAACGGGTGTGTCACATTCAGATCCGTAAGTATTTTGCAAGTTCTATGTCTACAATGCTCTACACGGAGCTACTCTAGCTAATTGCTCCCACTTTCAATATGTATCCAGATTTAGAATCATCTGGATCAGTGTCAAAAACTTGCATCGACGTAACCCTTTACGACGAACCTTTTTGTCACGTCCATAATTGAGAAACATTTCCTTATTTCACTAAGGATAATTCTGACCGCTGTCCAGTGATCTACTCCTAGATCACTATTGTACTCCCTTGCCAAATCAGTGCAGGGTATACAATAGATCCGGTACACAGCATGGCATACTTTATAGAACCTATGAATGAGGCATAGGGAATGACTTTCATTCTCTTTCTATCTTCTGCCGTGGTCGGGCTTTGAGTCTTTACTCAACTTCACACCTTGTAACACAGGCAAGAAACTTTTTCTTTGACTGTTCCATTTTGAACTACTTCAAAATCTTGTCAAGGTATGTACTTATTGAAAAACTTATCAAGCGTCTTGATCTATCTCTATAGATCTTGAAGCTCAATATGTAAGCAGCTTTACTGAAGTCTTTCTTTGAAAAACTCCTTTCAAACACTCCTTTTATGCTTTACAGAATAATTCTACATTATTTCCGATCAACAATATGTCATTCACATATACTTATCAGAAATGCTGTAGTGCTCCCACTCACTTTCTCGTAAATACAGGCTTCACCGCAAGTCTGTATAAAACTATATGCTTTGATCAACTCATCAAAGCGTATATTCCAACTCCGAGATGCTTGCACCAGTCCACAGATGGATCGCTGGTGCTTGCACATTTTGTTAGCACCTTTTGGATTGACAAAACCTTCTGGTTGCATCATATACAACTCTTCTTTAATTAATCTATTAGGGAATGCAGTTTTGTTTATCCGTTTGCCAGATTTCATAAAACGCGGCAATTACTAACATGATTCGGACAGACTTAAGCATAGATACGAGTGAGAAAATCTCATCGTAGTCAACACCTTGAACTTGTCGAAAACCTTTTGCGACAATTCTAGCTTTGTAGATAGTAACACTACTATCAGCGTCCGTCTTCCTCTTGAAGATCCATTTATTTTCTATGGCTTGCCGATCATCGGGCAAGTCAACTAAAGTCCATACTTTGTTCTCATACATGGATCATATCTCAGATTTCATGGCTTCAAGCCACTTTGCGGAATCTGGGCTCACCATCGCTTCTTCATAGTTCGTAGGATCATCATGATCTAGTAGCATGACTTCCAGAACAGGATTACCGTACCACTCTGGCGCGGATCTTACTCTGGTTGATCTACGAGGTTCAGTAGTGTCTTGTTCTGAAGTTTCATGATCATCATCATTAGCTTCCTCACTAACTGGTGTAGGTGTCACAGAAACATTTTTCTGTGATGTACTACTTTCCAATAAGGGAGCAGGTACAGTTACCTCGTTAAGTTCTACTTTCCTCCCACTCACTTCTTTCAAGAGAAACTCCTTCTCCAGAAAGTTTCCGAATTTTAGCAACAAAAGTCTTGCCTTCGGATTTGTGATAGAAGGTTTATCCAATAGTTTCCTTTGGATATCCTATGAAGACGCACTTCTCCGTTTGAGTTTGAGCTTATCAGGATGAAACCTTTTCATATAAGCATCGCAACCCCAAATTTTTAAGAAACGACAGCTTAGGTTTCTTGCCAAACCATAGTTCACACGGTGTCATCTCAACGGATTTAGATGGTGCCCTATTTAACGTGAATGCAGCTGTCTCTAATGCATAACCCCAAAACGATAGTGGTAGATCGGTAAGATACATCATAGATTGCACTATATCCAATAAAGTACGGTTATGACGTTCGGACACACCATTATGCTGTGGTGTTCCATGTGGCATGATTTTGTGAAACTATTCCACATTGTTTTAATTGAAGACCAAACTCGTAACTCAAATATTTTACCTCTGCGATCATATCGTAGAAACTTTTATTTTCTTGTCACGATGATTTTCCACTTCACTCTGAAATTCTTTGAACTTTTCAAATGTTTCAGACTTATGTTTCATCAAGTAGATATACTCATATCTGCTCAAATCATCTGTGAAGATCAGAAAATAATGATACCTGTCGCGAGCAATATTTATCGGACCACATACATCAGTATGTATGATTTCCAATAAATCTTTTCTCGCTCCATTGTTCCGGAGAACGGCGTTTTAGTCATCTTGCCCAAAAGGCATGGTTCGCAAGCATCAAGTGATTCATAATCAAGTGATTCCGAAAGCCCATCAGCATGGAGTTTCTTCATGCGCTTTATACCAATATGACCTAAACATCAGTGCCAGAAATAAGTTGCACTATCATTATTAACTTTGCATCTTTTGGTTTCAATATTATGAATATGTGTATTATTAAGATCGAGATCCAATGAACTATTTTCATTGGGTGTGTAACCATATAAGGTTTTATTCATGTAAAGAGAACAACAATTTATTCTTTTACTTAAATGAATAACCGTATTACAATAAACATGATCAAATCATATTCATGCTCAACGCAAAAACCAAATAACACTTATTTAAGTTCAACACTAATCCCGAAAGTATAGGGGAGTGTGCGATGATGATCATATCAATCTTGGAACTACTTCCAACACACATCGTCACTTCACCCTTAACTAGTCTCTGTTTATTCTACAACTCCCGTTTCGAGTTACTAATCTTAGCAACTGAACTAGCATCAAATACTGAGGGGTTGCTATAAACACTAGTATAGTACACATCAATAACATGTATATCAAATATACTGTTGTTCACTTTGCCATCCTACTTATCCGCCAATCACTTGGGGTAGTTCCGCTTCCAGTGACCAGTCCCTTTGCAGCAGAATCACTTAGTCTCAGGCTTAGGATCAGACTTGGGCTTCTTCACTTGAGCAGCAACTTGCTTGCCGTTCTTCTTGAAGTTCCCCTTCTTCCCTTTGCCCTTTTCTTGAAACTAGTGGTCTTGTCAACCATCAACACTTGATGTTTTTCTTGATTTCTACCTTCGTTGATTTCAGCATCACGAAGAGCTTGGGAGTTGTTTCCGTTATCCCTTGCATATTATAGTTCATCACGAAGTTCTACTAACTTAGTGATGATGACTAGAGAATTCTGTCAATCACTATCTTATCTGGAAGATTAACTCCCGCTTGATTCAAGCGATTGTAGTACCCAGACAATCTGAGCACATGCTCACTAGTTGAGCGATTCTCCTCCATCTTTTAGCTATAGAACTTGCTGGAGACTTCATGTCTCTCAACTCGGGTATTTGCTTGAAATATTAACTTCAACTCCTGGAACATCTCATATGGTCCATGACGTTTAAAACGTCTTTGAAGTCCCGATTCTAAGCTGTTAAGCATGGTGCACTAAACTATCAAGTAGTCATCATATTGAGCTAGCCAAACGTTCATAACGTCTGCATCTGCTCCTGCAATAGGTCTGTCACCTAGCGGTGCATCAAGGACATAATTCTTCTGTGCAGCAATGAGGATAAACCTCAGATCACGGATCCAATCTGCATCATTGCTACTAACATCTTTCAACATAATTTTCTCTAGGAACATATCAAAATAAACATAGGGAAGCAACAACGCGAGCTATTGATCTACAACATGATTTGCAAGATACTACCAGGACTAAGTTCATGATAAATTTAAGTTCAATTTAATCATATTACTTAAGAACTCCCACTTAGATAGACATCCCTCTAATCCTCTAAGTGATCACGTGATCCAAATCAACTGAACCATAACCGATCATCACGTGAGATGGAGTAGTTTTCAATGGTGAACATCGTTATGTTGATCATATCTACTATATGATTCACGCTCGACCTTTCGGTCTCCGTGTTCCGAGGCCATATCTGTATATGCTTGGCTCGTCAAGTATAACCTGAGTATTCCGCGTGTGCAACTGTTTTGCACCCGTTGTATTTGAACGTAGAGCCTATCACACCCGATCATCACGTGGTGTCTCAGCACGAAGAACTTTTGCAACGGTGTATACTCAGGGAGAACACTTCTTGATAATTTAGTGAGAGATCATCTTATAATGCTACCGTCAATCAAAGCAAGATAAGATGCATAAAAGGATAAACATCACATGCAATCAATATAAGTGATATGATATGGCCATCATCATCTTGTGCTTTGTGATCTCCATCTCCGAAGCACCGTCATGATCACCATCGTCACCGGCGCGACACCTTGATCTCCATCGTAGCATCGTTGTCGTCTCGCCAATCTTATGCTTCCACGACTATCACTACCGCTTAGTAATAAAGTAAAGCATTACATCGCGATTGCATTGCATACAATAAAGCGACAACCATATGGCTCCTGCCAGTTGCCGATAACTCGGTTACAAAACATGATCATCTCATACAATAAAATCAGCATCATGCCTTGACCATATCACATCACAACATACCCTGCAAAAACAAGTTAGACGTCCTCTACTTTGTTGTTGCAAGTTTTACGTGGCTGCTACGGGCTTAAGTAAGAACTCATCTCACCTACGCATAAAAACCACAACGATAGTTCGTCAAATAGACTCCGTTTTAACCTTCTCAAGGACCGGGCGTAGTCACACTTGGTTCAACTAAAGTTGGAGAGACAGTCTTCCGCAAGCCATCTATGTGCAAAGCACGTCGAGGGAACCGGTCTCGCGTAAGAGTACGCGTAAGGTTGGTCCGGATCGTCTCGTCCAACAATACCGCCGAACCAAAGTATGACATGCTGGTAGGCAGTATGACTTGTATCGCCCACAACTCACTTGTGTTCTACTCGTGCATATAACATCAAACCATAAAACCTAGGCTCGGATGCCACTGTTGGGGAACGCAGTAATTTCAAAAAATTTCCTACGCACACGCAAGATCATGGTGATGCATAGCAACGAGAGGGGAGAGTGTTGTCTACGTACCAACGCAGACCGACTGCGGAAGCGATCACACAACGTAGAGGAAGTAGTCGTACGTCTTCTTCCCGATCCGACCGATCCAAGCACCGTTACTCCGGCACCTCCGAGTTCTTAGCACACGTTCAGCTCGATGACGTTCCTCGGGCTCCGATCCAGCAAAGCGTCGAGGAAGAGTTCCGTCAGCACGACGGCGTGGTGACGATCTTGATGTACTACCGACGCAGGGCTTCGCCTAAGCACTGTAACGGTATGATCAAGGTGGAATTTGGTGGCAGGGGGCACCGCACACGGCTAAGGAGCGATTAACTTGTGTGTCTTGGGGTGCCCCCTGCCCACCGGGAGTAGGACTCCTTCCCCCCAATCCTATTCCAACTAGGATTCTTGGGGAAGAAGGAGAAAGAGGGGGCCGGCCCACCTCTCCTAGTCCTATCAGGACTTGAGAAAGGTGGGGGGCGCCGGCCAGGTGTGGGCTGCCTCTTCTCTCTTTTCCACTAAGGCCCAATAGGCCCATTTACCTCCCGGGGGGTTCCGGTAACCCTCCCGGTAATCCGGAAAAATCCCGATTTCACCCGGAACGCTTCCGGTGCCCAAACATAGGCTTCCAATATATCAATCTTTACGTCTCGACCTTTTCGAGACTCCTCGTTATGTCCGTGATCTCATCCGGGACTTCGAACAACCTTCGGTACATCAAAATGCATAAACTCATAATAACTGTCATCGTAACGTTAAGCGTGCGGACCCTACGGTTCGAGAACAATGTAGACATGGCCGAGACACGTCTCCGGTCAATAACCAATAGCGGGACCTGGATGCCCATATTGGCTCCTACATATTCTACGAAGATCTTTTATCGGTCAGACCGCATAACAACATACGTTGTTCCCTTTGTCATCGGTATGTTACTTGCCCGAGATTCGATCGTCGTTATCCAATATCTAGTTCAATCTCGTTACTGGCAAGTCTCTTTACTCGTTCCGTAATACATCATCTCATAACTAACATCTTAGTTATTATGCTTGCAAGGCTTATGTGATGTGTATTACCGAGAGGGCCCAGAGATACCTCTCCGACAATCAGAGTGACAAAACCTAATCTCGAAATACGCCAACCCAACATCTACCATTGGAGACACCTGTAGTACTCCTTTATAATCACCCAGTTACGTTGTGACGTTTGGTAGTACCCAAAGTGTTCCTCCGGTAAACGGGAGTTGCATAATCTCATAGTTATAGGAACATGTATAAGTCATGAATAAAGCAATAGCAACATACTAAACGATCGGGTGCTAAGCTAATGGAATGGGTCATTTCAATCAGATCATTCAACTAATGATGTGACCTCGTTAATCAAATAACAACTCTTTGTTCATGGTTAGGAAACATAACCATCTTTGATTAACGAGCTAGTCTAGTAGAGGCATACTAGTGACACTCTGTTGGTCTATGTATTCACACATGTATTATGTTTCCGGTTAATACAATTCTAGCATGAATAATAAACATTTATCATGATATAAGGAAATAAATAATAACTTTATTATTGCCTCTAGGGCATATTTCCTTCACTAAGAACTCGGAGGTGCCGGAGTAACGGTGCTTGGATCGGTCGGATCGGAAAGAAGACGTACGACTACTTCCTCTACGTTGTGTGATCGCTTCCGCAGTCGGTCTGCATTGGTACGTAGACAACACTCTCCCCTCTCGTTGCTGTGCATCACCATGATCTTGCGTGTGCGTAGGAAAATTTTCGAAATTACTGCGTTCCCCAACAGCGGCGTCTTCAGGGCAGCATCCAAGCACACGCTGCAGAGACGGCTGCTGTCGCTGGAAGACCACAATGTTCCCGTGTTTCCAAAGTTGCCAGCAGCACAGTAACGCGAACTCCACCGCTGATTCGGTCACCGCGCCCACCGCGGTGGCAAGGCGAGGCAGCCCGCACACCTTCTAACATATGTATAAAACCAAAAAACCATTTCAAGACAAATCTATACACATTAGTTCCAAATTTTAAATCAGAATAATTAAAATGATACTTGTAGTCAAAGTGTTAAAGGTATAACTGAAAACATGGTCACAACCTATGTTTTCGTGATATGGAGTAAGTGGTTTTCTAGAAAACATGTGATCAGTATTTCTTTTAGCATTGACAAAAATATTTGGCGTGCTAAAATCAAAAGAGATAACTAGGTTACCATGAAAAATGTTTTGATGGCTACACATACACAAAGAACTATCAAGCATACATATTGGAGAGCATGCCAATTAAAATAAAGTCAACGATGGAAAAAACCATCAACGATGAGAGAAGTTTTGGCAGCAATTATTATGATCCAAAAAATTATCATGACTCATAACAACAAGTGGCCATCTTTCAAATACCACGTGGGTCAACTACTGGCCTGCTCAGGCGGTGGAGACACTCCACAACCGCATGTCCCCAGCCCCTCGATTGTTGCCATAATTGATCTGAGCCGCTAGTATAGATTTGTGTAGCGGGTTTTCAATGCCTCGTATCTTCAACTCTGCCATGACTTCCATTCAGCCCCACTTGATCTAGGCCCACAGAGCAGCCACTTGGCATAATTCCATTAATCAAATGTGCAAATTAATCTTGCGGTCAAACCTCTTTTTAACTTTGATTGCTATCTTCACAAAAAAAAATTGGACTATATTACTAAGCTTGCCATGTAAATATTTTCCATGGTATACACGTAGAAAATGTAACTATCAAACGTGTATACTAGAGAGCACATCAACAGAAAATATCATCGATGCAAAAAACATCAACCATAAGAGTATATAGTTTTGACTACAATTATCATGACCCAAGAAAATCCATCAAATGTATATTGGAGAGCATGTCAATATAAAATATCACTAAAGAAAAAACATCAACCATAAGATACACTTTGACTACAATTATCGTGACCGAGAAAATGATCATGGTAGCCATCTCTTTAAATGCCACATGGGTTTAACCACCCGCCCACTTAGTTGGTCAGACAACTCCTGCTTGCATATTATCATCCCTCTGATCGCCACTGGAAACGATTTGAGCCGTCGGTTTTGGCTTGCGGAGTGGGTTTACTGATACTCAATTTTTTGCTCTTCCACCACTTCGATCAGTCCCGCTTGATTCAGCCCATAGAGTAGTCACCTGGTATAATTTTCATTCATCCCATGTGAAAAAAATAAACAATTCAGATTACTAAGGAGAAAGCGCCTTTTCTCATAGACGTGGAAGAACGATCATGACCCACGACAACACGTGTCTATCTTCCCAATGCCGCGTGGTTCAACTACTCGCCTACTCAGATAGTCACGCCACTCCCGTTCGCCCTCCGATCGTCGGCGGAAATGATTTGAGCCGTTAGTTGCGGCTTGCGGCACGGATTTCCGATACCTTCCACCACGCGCCGCTTGATTTGGGCCCACAGACTCCTTAGCGTCTCTACTCGACCTAAAATGGACCGGGGGACCTTGAAGGATCAGGAAGAGAAACATCTGAGCCACCTCAGCCATTTGGTATAATTTCCATCCATCCCATGTGCAAATCAATTACATACTCTTCTAGAGACTTGGAGAAAGAGACAGACGACCCAAATACAGTATCAATTTATCACCTGCCTTCCTAAACAAAATAAATAATCACTACTACTACATGCTAAAGAATGAGGGAAAAAGAGGGAGGACTTGACAGTTGACATGTTGACATGTTCAAGGTGAGGACAAGTGAGGGGTCGAATGTCCAAGGTGGGTGAGGTTGAGGGGAGCAGGAAAGAAAGAAGCCTGGCAGCAGACCCCTCACCAAACCTCCCTGGAAAACACGCCGCGTTAGACTAATCCGGAGCCCTACAGCTCACCCATCATTGGTGTGCACGGAAAGTGAAGGAAGGAAAGCCGCAGGAAGCGAGAAGAGGGAGGGAAGAATCAGCCGCGGACAGCTCTCCCCCACCCTCCCTCCCTCCTCGTCTCTCAGCCAACAGTATTAATCCCCTCCCCCCTTCCCTCCCTTGAAGTCCACATGAGCCGCTCTGATTGTTCCTCAAGCTCGGTCTCGGCGTAGGAAGAAGAAAGGGGAGCCTAGGATAGGCCCTGCTCACCTTCCGCCGCCACCAAACGCTTCTTGGTGGGGCAAGGAAGGA
This sequence comes from Triticum monococcum, assembly GCA_034509565.1. Lineage (NCBI taxonomy): Eukaryota > Viridiplantae > Streptophyta > Magnoliopsida > Poales > Poaceae > Triticum > Triticum monococcum. The sequence goes on along the minus strand of CM067843.1, from coordinate 741,004,837 downwards.
ATTGCCGGAAAGGCCTCTCCCCTGCCTCCCGTTCTCTTCTTCTTTAACTAGCCTTGGCGATTGCCTAGAGGTTCAGAAGGGCAGAGCGCCGGAGCCGGACAGAGAGAGGGGCAGGCTTGTGGGGATCGGGAAGATGATGGCGAGGCGGGTCTTGGTTGCCATTGCGGTTCTTGCGGCGGCGGCGGCGCTGTTTGTTGCGGCGGAGGCCCAGCAGGCGCCGGCGCAGCAGGGCCACCAGACAGAGAGGATCTCAGGTGAGGGGCCTTGTCTTGACTCTTGACTTGATACCCATAATCTTTGTCAGTTGTTTTTTTCGAATTAAGGGGTTTCCCCCCAATCTTGTCAGTTTGTGCAACTCGAACTGCTTGATTTCTCTAGCTGTTTCGTGTCCTGCACCTAGGACGCTGCTAAAGATAGCATTTTTGGCATCCTATATCAGGGAATTTTCATATTTGATTGCTTGTGGTTAGACTTCTCCAGCCTGAATTCACAGGTCCCATTTCACAATCAGATGCGACTGGATTATACAGATAGGTGGAATGGGGTAGTTTCTATTGCCGTTCCACCTCCAAATAATTTGTCTAGTTTCTGGTTCAATCCAAACTATCTTTTATTGAACATCCAAATGCTATTAGCACCTCAGTTCATATAGTCGTAGGGCAATCATGATTCATGCCATTTAGCATAGATAGAGTATTAGAGTTAGACCTTGCTTATCATACAATCCTTTCAATCAAAGTGCTATGTGATCCTGTTATCAAGCTTGGTATATTCTTTGCTCTGCTTTTGGGCAACACTCATAGATGTCTTCTGGCCAACAAAATGCAGGGAGTGCTGGTGATGTGCTGGACGATGACCCTGTTGGGAGGCTTAAGGTGTTTATCTATGACCTCCCTGGAAAATACAACAAGAAGCTGCTGAAGAAAGACCCAAGGTGCCTGAACCACATGTTTGCCGCGGAGATCTTCATGCACCGGTTCCTGCTGTCGAGCGCGGTTCGGACTACTAATCCCGAGGAAGCGGATTGGTTCTACACACCTGTGTACCCAACATGCGACCTGACGCCTTCGGGTCTCCCCTTGCCCTTCAAGTCTCCGCGTATGATGCGCAGCGCGATCGAGCTGATCGCGACGAAATGGCCTTACTGGAATAGATCGGAGGGGGCAGATCATTTCTTTGTCACACCACATGACTTTGGCGCTTGCTTCCATTATCAGGTACAGACACATGAGCAAATCCTTGCTGTTTATTTGATTAACTGAATACTACTGTAGATGTTAAGCAGTTGTTTAGCACTGGAGTACATGTGTTTTGAACAGCTTGGGCATATCTAATTGCAGCACAAAGCATGTGGACAGTGGGGCATCAAGATGCTAGTTTTATTATCTGTGCTTAAGAATGGGCATCTCTGACTTAAGTACTTCAGTACATGTTCTGTCCTTTGTGTTCAGATAATGATTTGCTTGCTTTTTCTGTATTAAAAAAGTCTGACTACTCTTTAGATCTACAGTTAGCTGTCTAATTGAAAATAACTACTCCCTCCGTTCACTTTTGTAAGTCATTTCAGACAACTCAAAATGGGCTGTTTTGTACATTGTCTGAAATGTCTTCAAGGTCTTATAAAAGTGAACATAGGAAGTACATGCCAATCTGCCATGTCATGCCATGTTTTTTTGCGACTGACACATTATCTCTGATGCTTATTCCAGCACAATTTTGTCCTTATGTAACACGACCTTCCTTTGTTATTTCAGGAAGAGAAAGCAATTGGACGCGGAATCCTTCCCTTGCTTCAGCGTGCCACACTGGTTCAGACCTTTGGACAAAAGAACCATGTCTGCTTGAAGGAAGGCTCCATCACAATTCCGCCGTTTGCGCCTCCGCAGAAAATGCAAAATCACCTTATTCCCGGAGAGACCCCTCGATCCATCTTCGTGTACTTCCGTGGTCTTTTCTACGACACCGGCAATGATCCCGAGGGTGGATACTATGCCAGGTAATTTTTTGTCTGTCGAAAACTAATGCATCAGTCTTATAGATCCTGCTATTCCCTCTTATTGTATTATTTTGTATTGTTGATCTGACATTTCTATGTATTTTACAGAGGTGCTCGTGCATCTGTCTGGGAGAACTTCAAGAACAACCCGCTCTTCGACATCTCAACCGACCACCCACCGACGTACTACGAAGATATGCAGAGGTCTGTGTTCTGCCTGTGCCCATTGGGCTGGGCACCATGGAGCCCCAGACTGGTGGAAGCCGTGGTTTTCGGCTGCATCCCGGTGATCATCGCAGACGACATCGTCCTGCCCTTCGCGGACGCCATCCCATGGGAGGAGATCGGCGTGTTTGTTCCCGAGGAGGACGTCCCAAGGCTGGACAGCATCCTGACATCCATTCCAACAGAGGACATACTGAGGAAGCAAAGGCTTCTCGCAAACCCTTCGATGAAGCAGGCCATGCTGTTCCCCCAGCCAGCTCAAGCAGGGGATGCGTTCCACCAGATACTTAACGGGCTTGCTCGCAAGCTTCCACATGGCGAAAGTGTCTTCTTGAAGCCCGGCCAGGCCCGTCTGAACTGGACCGCCGGCCCGGTGGGTGACCTGAAGCCGTGGTAGCATCTCTCGCATCGCGGTTTGGAGATGTATAAAAACCTTTTTGAAAATAAACATTTTCAGACCTGATATACTTTGCGCCTTTATACCGCCATGGTTGCACAGTGCTGACCATAAGTCAAATGTACATCTTTTTTCTTTTACCTTCTTTGCTGATAGCTAGTATACCATAGAGCTTCATCCTTTTTTTTCCTTTCTTCTTTTTATATTAGTTGATGAAATGTGTCAACCATTGTGCAGTTTGTTCGTTATATGTGGATATCGTAATGGAAATTGCAAGATTTAAACCGGCACATGCTTGCGATCTCCAGTTGTCAAGCCTGCTTAGCCCCAGTTGGTGATTTTCCTCCCCACTCTGTTTTGCTGTATCCCTGATGAGATACTGTAAGTGCTGCAAGAGGCATTGCTATCCCATCTGGATCCTGTCAGTTTGAGTGACTGGGGACTTGGGACTGGCAATTATGATCATGTAGCTGCAGTCTTTGTGTAAATATATTGCTGATTTCCTAAGGAATAATGTTCAGACGTGTGACCGAACTGACCAACAGATGCTTGTTGGCTCTTTTGAAGTTTGGCCGGATATCCTGCAGCCTGCACAGGGAAACCACAGACTCCAGCACCAGCAGTCTACAGTCTACACCCATCTTAGGGTTGGAGTGGCATGCACACATGAAGCCTACAGGATTAGCATGGAGTGTTTGATGGCACAGGAAAAACAAAGGAATTGTAAAAAAAGGTTGGAGTGGATGTTAGATTTCCTATGAAATGTAGTACAAAAGATTTCATAGGAAAAATTCCGATGGATCCAATCCTATGAATCAAAGGACCAACATAGAAAAAATTCTTAAGGATTTCAATCCTCCAGAAATCCTATAGAATTCCTTTGAATCAAAGGAGCCCTTAATGGGCCTGGGTGAACGTTGTCCAAGGGGAGAACAAATGGTAGGGCAAAGCCTTCCTTCCTTGCCGGCTGTTTGCTAGACTAGCTGAATGCCCGTACGTTGTCACGGGTCAAAAAACACATTATGATCAAATAATTTTTTGAATTAAAAAATGTGTGTCGGATATGATAGGACTGGTTTCAATTCCTGGACAAGTTGATTCTCTCCCTCTTATTTCTTCCTAGGCAATCGTCGTATGTCTTTAAAAACTCCCCTTTGCATCATTTTATTCTCCTCACCCTTCCTTTCCCTTCACCTTTTTCCACAGTGCTGTGTGGGCAAGCCCTATTCAAAATCTTGTATTTTCATTTATTATGTCATCGATTCAAAATATTATTTGATCTCCTTTTTGAATGGAAACTTACGAAGTCCTCTCACAACTAACTGGAAAGAAACATGAACTTCGGTAAGTATAGAAACAAAGAACAAAATCATATTTTCTAAAAAAATAGACCCTCTCAAACAACATATAATACTCTCAAACCCAAAGTTAAATAGACCTACAAGAGATGTATGCTTAATGTAAAACATCTGACTTTTAGGTCACTCTCATAAAAGGTTATTTCTGCATCGATCAAATGACTGGGAGGAGCATCTTGAGTTCAAGCAGTTCAAGCTGTCCTCTTTCTTCTCAAGAGGAACTCTTGACCTCCTTGAGAATATAAAGAAGCTTAACAAACCAAGCTCTATGTGCCCCCTATCTTGACCATGGACAAATACAAACTTTTGCAAAAAAAATACAAACTGAAAATTCAAAGCCAGGATGTTAGCGATAGTTACTTCAAACTCATACAGCCCAAAAAGCAATAGTTAGTTTAAACTCTTACAGCCCAAAAAGCATATGGTTTGATCGCCTCCAAGTTTCAACATTACCTTGAGCTTTAGACATGCTTTCTGATTTTGTAGAGTTAGAGATAAAAGCTCCAAGCATGACTGAAAATTGAGAGTGATGTGATGAGTTAGGACTGACAGGAACATTCAGTAGGACAACCAACACAAAAACTACGACGACATACTACCATCACATGAAATATGTAAATGTGTGTGCATTATTTAGGTTCTCAACATCTATCTCTCATGCTCTTCCGATTCACTTTTCTCCTATACAAGCATCTCACTGCCAATCTATCAAAAAAAATAGCAGCTTCCCACGTAGATGGGGCCTCGGTCAGCAACACGGCGGGAGCAGAAATCAGCCTTCAGGAAGTACTCGTCAAGCTTGATATAGACCAATGACCACCTTGATTGATGACATTAGCCCGTGAGAAGACGTCACACTTCGGCTCACCGCAGAAGTAATTCTGCACACATGAAGACTTAGAAAAAAAGAATGAATGTCTTAAAAAAAATTAAAAGCTACACATATAAAAGTGTAAAAAGGCATAAGTGGGGACAGAATTTTGGAATAGCTCTGATGAATGCACATAAGACTATGCGGCGCTTTGATTATCAGAGAAGATTAAATGCTCGTAAATCGTAATGTACCCTTCATGACCATAATCAAATCCTGAGAAAGATAAAAATTGTTATCACCACAAGCCACATACAAGATGTCTAGAAAGCAAATAGCAATTGTCATTTTGACAAGAATCAAAATATGAGACATTATTCAGAAAAAGAATTATAAGTTCAACGTGCAGGCAACATGATACTAATTTATACACACACGGTTGTCATGCGTATAGCAGGCGCCATTTGAAAACAGAGTACTACCCCAGTCCCAAAATAAGTCTTTGATTTAGTAGAGGTAGTACAGTTTTATAGTATAAACAGTACTAAACAAAATAAACTTATTTTGGGACGGATGGAGTAATCATTATCGGTATACATAGACAATTCTTGGACAAACCGAAACCTACATGCAGCTGCAATCATGCATCAAAACTGCCAGTACAAAATACATCTTTTGAATGTTGAAATTTTACGGTTTGGTAGCCATCTGCAATCATGCATCCATTCTCAGAATCATATCATGATTGAAAATCTTCCAATTTGGTAGTCTCCAGATTAATATAACAAGCAACAATTTGAGAGTTGGGAGACATTACTTATATCATGATTCACTTTTTACAGTGTAGTTTCAGCATGATAAAAAAATTCCCAATTTGGTAGTCTGCACATCAACATTACGAACAACAATTTTCCACTTTTTACAAAGCAGTTCATGTAGAAGATGGCAGAGAGGATGTGGGTTTGACACTACTGATCATCTGCAGATTTTGAATGATACTCCCTCCGTAAAGTGATATAACAGCGTTTAGATTACTAATTTAGTATTCTAAACGCTCTTATATTAGTTTACGGAGGGAGTACCTTTTAGACCTTGTGATTAGAAAAGGATGTTGAACTATTGGCAGAGATTCAAAATCAGTCAAGGATTAGTTGATTAGCACCGTGATTCTACAACAAAGTGATCAAATTTTGAGTACCTCCCAATAAGTGTTTGCTTCACCCCCTGCTGTTGGAGACCCGGAGCAGGGGCAGGTTGGGGAGGCCACGGAGGAACGGGAGGAGGTAGGCGGGGCTGGGGTTGTCGAGGCGCGTGGGGCTCGGGAAGCTGGATGACGCCGGGCTGGGGTGGTAGGAAGGTACCGGGCTCGGGAACGCCGACGACAGGCGCACTGAGCAGCTGCGAGGACGAGCAGGGGCTCATGCCCACCGACGAGACCCCACCGAACGGCCCGGACGACGGCGGCTTGTATCCCTGCCATGAATTGAACCAAACAATCAGATCTACACATCCAAGCAAGGCTGGCTAGATCCAGGAAACGGAAGGAGAGAAGAAACATGGGATGGGGGGGGGGGGGGGGCATCTCGATCCCGAGACCAAGAAGCGAGGCTTCACCTTGCGGTAGGTGGTGCCGTCGTCCTCCACGACCCATTCGGCCTCGCGGCAGAGCTCCTTGAGCACCTCGTTGTTGTCGCAGTGCTTGGGGAGCTTGTAGCTGCCGAGCGCGCGGAGGCCGGTGAAGATCTTGGCAGCGACGGCCCGGCGCCGGCGCTCGCGCAACTTGTTGTTCTCCCGCTCCTTCCATGTGGGCGTCCGACCCAGCCCGGCGTCCGCCTCCGTCGCTGTCGGCGGGAGGAGGTTGGCGGCGGTGATTCCTCTCTGGAGAGAATAGGGAATCGAGAGCGAGGGATTTGGGGAAGGGAGTGGGAGGTGGGATACGGGGACGTGGGGACGTGCGTTTTTTTTTCTTTTTCTCGTGAGCGGAGGGGCGGGGAGACAGTCCGATTTTTCAGGAATCGTAGGAGGGTGGGGTGGAGGGGAGCGAGGCGATCGTGAAGGTCGAACCATCACGACGTTCGATTCTCCTTTAATAGTAGAGATAACCACCACGCGTCCATCCCTACCACCGAGCACCGACCGAATCCGCCTCTGTTTCCCCTTTCTGCTCTTCAGCGCCGCCGTCGCGGGGAGAAGCAGATCCGCTGCCTTCGCCCGTCGAGCACACGAGGTAAATCGACCTCGGCTTTGGGTCCTGGCCCGCATCCGCCGTGTGCTAGCTCCCCCCATTCTTGCTCTGTTTAGGCGCCACGAGGGAGCTCTGAAACAGAGTGACTGCCGGTTCCTGCAGGACCTTGGAACCATGGCGACCATGACCAACGAAGAAATGGGGTCACCGGGTTCAGCACCAGGGCTTGCTCAGGTCAGCTCAATATTTACCGCTTTCACGGCTAGCAGTTTACGTTTGGAGAAATAATACAACCCTCGATAGCATGAGTGCCGCATATACAGTTTGATGTTTACGTTTGGAGAAATAATACAACCCTCGGTAGCATATTCTGGCTACACAAAGACCATGCCCTCATGCGGCACTCTAGGTCGACTACAGTCCAGATGATGTCTTTTTTCCTGGACAAAAGAATCATGGTGCGTAGATATATTCGCCTTTACCTTGATGTATGTTTGCAGTTTGCTCTGTGTCATGCTACCCAGTACCCACTGCTCGTCTAGTATGTAAGCCGTCATTCTTTGTTCCAGTCCTGCACTGATAGTCTGATACCACTATCTTGGGCTCTAAACATTACAGGATGCTCCGACAATCATCAGAATTCCCTTGAGAGCCATACTTGATTTTGTGCTGGCAGAGCTGGGAATCCCAGAGGCCGAATACCGTCGCGAGATATGCTACGGAAACAAGATCTGCGTCACCGTGCTCTTCGACGCCTCTACGATCAAAGGAGCCCCCGCCCATATGTCGATATCCGGAACATATTCCACGGACGATGAAGTGGCAGAGGACACAGCTGCTCTTAAAGCCATTGAGTACTTAGAAACCGCAGCCACTGTGGTGATCAGGGACTACAGTTACGACAAACTGAAACGGTTGGAGGAAGAAAGTGAGCGCCTAATGGAGCAGTTGGAAGAAGCAAATGGTGGCATACCCAAGCTTGTTAGGGCCTGGCTGCTTGCTGTCAGATGTATGAGTTCATTCTCTCATAGTCTTAAGCTACTCCTGGGCAAAGCATCATGGATGAGATTATGAATGCGGCTCTTCTCTTCTCGGTGTCGAAGCAGTGGCTCGTTGACTAAGTCTGTAGGCATGCGATTAGAAGAACTTCCGGAGAAGATCAAAAGCTGCTCTTAGAAAATGACCCGTTGTATCGTGAATGCAAGTCATATGTAAATTATCGTACTAAGTGATCTTACTAAAATCGTACCAAGTGCTTGTACTAGAACTGCCATTTTGCTTACCAAGTGGGGTGTTCCTTGCACCCCATGTGAAATTTGCTCTGCGTAGTTTCAACTCCTATGGAGTTTATCTAATCAGATATGTTGAATGAATTGGTTGGGAGATACTCCCTCCATACCAAAATATAAAACGTTTTTGACGGGGAGTACCTTTTTTATTTAATTGTCAGTATCAAGATACAAGTACTGTATTTCCCATGGCAAAACGGCCTGCACGGCTGTACATGTTCTGGTTGAATATACTGTCATGTACCAGTGCCACCAGGCACATTATCTGCCCAGTTAGAACATTTAGAAAGGTCATATACTTTATTGCTACCCACCAAACCTTCGCTTTGGAAAATGACATCCAGACTAGGGGATTTACAACAAATTCATTTGAATTAAGTAGTTAATTGATGGCACGAAAAGTTTTCAGCAAGACCAAACGAAAATAAGTAGGCATGACAAACAAAGATTTAGTTTTAAACATCTGGAGATAGAAGAAAAACATAACATTAATGCTAATGAAGAAGATTTTTCTAATATGGACAAATAAGAATTACGAATAGCAATCCGTTGTTAATATGGATAAATGATTGAATAAGTTGGGGTTCCAAACAGCGACTTGTCGGCAATCGTTGGACATGTAAGTTTACATGAAGTTATAACAATGCCCTCGCATTATTCTTAGATTTATTTCAGGATTTCTGGCGATGCGCTTTCAGTGGGAGGAAACGTTCCCGTCGACAACGAGGCGCCTACGGTGATTTCGTAAATTTCAAGATGACATGCCGGCTTAGTCTCTCGAATGTGCTCATAGGGATAGGGTGTGATAGTGTGCGTTCATATGAGTGAATGCATGTCCATGTATGAACGCTTTGCGTCTATACTGATATTAAAAAAAACTCTTAACGAAAACAAAACTAAAACCATAATTGACGCCCTAATGGAGTACTTAAGGAGGGACATACCCTCAGATTGTAATAGTCTTGGTTTGAGAACTAACGTTCGTGGTGGCTTTTAGTTCAGTGTGGGCATTGGAAGTAGTTTGTAAAAAAGACCAATGGCTTATCTATATGAAATCGAAGAGGGGGGCCTCTCTTTCACTGAAAAAAAGACCAATGAGGAGTAGGATGTATTTAGATATTTTTTAGTGATATAGATATATACGTTTGATCGACATAAGTACTTCCTTCCCTTCGTCCCTAAATATAAAATGTTTTATCTTTTATCTACTTTCTTAAATTCGTATACATCTAGACGTGCTTTAGTGTGTATATTCATCCATTTTAATACGTATATAGTTCATATTGCAATATCTCGTATTTATCTTGGATTTGTTTCAAGATATTCGGCGATGTGCGTTTAATGAGAATAGATGTTCCTGTTGAATACGAGGCGTTTAAGATGACTTTATAAAATCTAGTAATGATATGCCGGCTCAATCTATCCGGATGTGCATGTGTGTTTATAGAATGAATTTATGCGGGCACGGAGACAGTACACTTACGGGCACTTTGGCCTACGGAGGGACTTAGAGCATCTCCAACAGACACCCTACGAAGCCGCGCGCTAAAAAAATTTTACAACGCCAAAATAGCGTTTTAGAGCACCGGATGACCGGACATCTCCAGCAGACGCGCAAAAATATAGTGCCCAAGTACATCTCCAGCAGACGCACAAAATTAGTCTCACACGCTCGTACCCAGCTCGCCACCCGTGGCATGCTCGCCGCCATGGTCATGGCCACGGGCCCGCAGCCGCCATGGCCGTGGTCATGCTCCTGCGAGCCCCCCCCACCCCCCCCCCCGCCGCGCCCGTGGCCGCGGCCTGCTCACGACGCCCGCGCCCCGCCTTGCCGCGCCGTGGCCGTGCCCGCGCCCGCGCCCCGTCGCCCGTGGCCGCGGCCTGCTCACCACGCCCGCGCCCCCGCCCCGCCGTGGCCGCGGCCTGCTCGCCCCGCCGCCCCGCCGTGGCCGCGGCCTGCTCGCCCCGCCGTCCTGCCGTGGCCGCGGCCTGCTCAGCCCGCCGCCCATGCTCTCCCCGACCCGCCGCCCTGCCGTGGCCCGCGCCGCCCCTGCTTTCCCCGACCCGCCGCCACGCTCGCCCCTGCTTTCCCCGACCCGCCGCCACGCTCGCCCTGCCGCCCTTGCTTGCCCCGACCTGCCGCCCTGCTCGCCCCGCCATGGTCGCGCCCACGCCCCGCCGCCCGTGGCCGCGCTCCTCCGGCCCACGTCGCCGTCGTGGCCGTGGCCGGCTGGCGAGCTGGCGTGCACACGCGAGGAGGCCGGCGGCGGGCGCACGCGAGGAGACCGGCGGGCTGGCGCGTGCACGCGAGGAAGCCGACGACAGCCAAGGACGCAACGGGGCACTTTTTCGTGTGCGTGGGATGTTCGGCGCGCTGGAGCTCGCACCCCAAATATACGGCTTCGGGTCTAGTTTCTTTCTGCGTGCTGAACACTTTTTACAGCGTGCTTTATTATACAGCGTCTGCTGGAGTGTTATTTCTAACTCCGCGCGTGCTAAACTTATGATTTTTTTGGGCGCGAGGCTGATATTGGGCGTCTGTTGGAGATGCTCTTACCGGATTACCTGGCCCAACACAACTAATCTCCCCCCTGATGTTCAGGGTGGGGCTGCGCGTGTTGCGCCAGAATTTTGCAGTCCGGCAGCGGCTGCAACAGTTGCTACTGGTGGCACCGGCGGCTCATCGTTGACACGAAGAGCCCCCGGGAAGCCGTACCGAGGGGATGCCGCTGCTCTGTTCCCACCGCCCCATCTCCATCTGATCCCCCTGTCCTTCTCTCCCGCCCGCATTACACCTCTCGCCTCCAACGAGCAGCAGATTCCGTTCACCAGCAGTTCGCTTTCTCTCCGTCCCGGCCTCTTGGCGCTGACGACTCCGCAAGCAAGGGCGGCGGGGGGCAGGTGTGGGCGGCGGCGGCGATGGGGAAGCCCTGGCGGCGGCGGCGGCGGCGGTGCCGGCATTGCTCCTCTCCTTCTCGGTCGCCGCCGCCGGGGGGCAGGGCGCCGGGAGGTATGGATGGATGCGCGATGCACCTGATTGGTCTGAGAAATCCGTGGCTTCCATTGGTAGTGATAGCATAGCATAGCGGGCAGAATGGCTTCGTCTAGCTCGGGATCTCTGACCCATTTCACTGGTCTGGTCTGCTGTAAGGCATATTTCATATCAGATGCAAATGGATTATATAGATAGGTGGAATGGTAGTTTCTGTTGGTGTTCTAATCTACACCCAAGTGATTCGTCTAGTTTCTGGTTCAATTATAACCATCTTTTATCAAGCACCTGATGCTATTGACACTTTGTTGATTCAGCCAAGACATGTTTCTTGCTTTCAGTTTCAGGGATCATGATTCATGCCATCTAGTCTAGGGTTAGACCTGCACCTTGCTTACCTGTCTGTCATAGTATCATACTACCATGCTTTCAATCAAAGTGCTATGTCATCACAAGCAATGCCCTCAAACTTGGTATATTCTTTCCTCTACATTTGGGCTAAACTAATAGATGTCCTGTGGCCAACAGAATATAGGAAGTGCTGATGATGACTCTGCCGGGGGGCTCAAGGTGTATATGTATATCTATGGTCTCCCTGAAAAATACAACAAGCCGCTGAAGAAGGAACCTAGATGCCTGAACTACATGTTCTGTTGCCAAGTGTGATTCAGATTTTAATCCCGAGGATGCAATTTGGTTCTACACACGCTATTCAGTGTGCAGCGCAATTGAGCAGATCACGACGAAATGACCTCACTGAAATAGCTCAAGGGAGGAGATCATTTCTTTGTCACACCACATGACTTTGGTGCTTGCTTCCGTTATGAGGTACAGACATGAGTTCAAATCCTTGCTATGGACCCATCCTCTTATTTGATAAGGAATTGTGTAATGCTAAGTACATGTGTTTCGAGCAACTGGGACATATCCAATTGCAGCACAGCACATGGGGCAATGGACCTTCTGTATACTCTACTGAATGGGCCAGTCTGACTTAATTACTTCTGTCTGCACATGTGCTTTGGCACTTTGCTTCAGATAATATTTTGTTTTCTTCTCTGAAAGACTGTTAGACTGCTCTTCATACTCATAACCAGCTGTCTAGTTGAAAATAACTACCTGTCATTCCATACCATATTTCCTTCTGACTGACATACAATGAATCTTGTTGGCTATATAAAGTTTTAAACACCATTTCTATCTTTCTTTAACAAATTCTTCTAATGTTATTTCAGGAAGAGAAACCAGTTGTACGAGGATTAGGCATACGCGGGTGTTTTTTGGTCATCTCTTCTCCCATGTATTCCCTTGTGCTCTGGTTAATTTGAACCTATGTTGCAAGGGGCTGCAATGCCTATCATAGGCAAAAGTGAATGAAAATTCAGGTGCACAACCCCCCCTCCGGTGACCATTAAACGAAGTTTTTATTTTATTTTTTGTTGACCAAGAGTTTGGTTAGTTGGAACAAAACAATCTTAGAGCAAGAAATATTGTGAGGAAAAAATGTTTCTTCAACAAAAGTAGTTCTCAAATTTTTCTCATTGCATGGTGGAACAAAAAAAACAGCACCTTACAGACTAGCTCTAGTGGTCTTCAATGGAAATTATTCTCCTCTGCATTTGGTCGCTGCTTCTGCTGATTAATAGGTCCAGCTAGATTGCTTGGTACAAGTTGCGAATAGTATTATGATTGGACCATTAGTCTGATCTGCGTATTTTCTGTGATGATGATTGGTCCAAAAAGCAATTCACTTTTACATGTCAATGGAAATTCACAATACAGACTTTAAAATTGAATTTTGCAGTACGGGCAAAAGGTAATTAAGATATACACAAAGCCATATGCCTTTTGGTCTAAACTAACGGTATACCAAGTGCCAACAAACTACCGTGGTACACGCAGAGACGACACGAACTCCTGCTCTTGGCTGAACTGACGTGAGCTGTTCTGACCAATCAACGGAGTAATGCCACCACACCCATTGTTTCCTGCAGCTTCAGAGTGAGGCTGTGCAACTTCACCTCGCTCCACCCTCGCTGCAACACGGCGCCCCGTCAGGAGCTGCAGCCTCATCTCCACGTCCTTCATGGTAGGCCTCTGCCCTCGTGTCAGACATAGGCACTCCTCCGCCAACCGAGCCATGCACAGAACACCTTCCCCATTCGCTTCCTCGAGGATCTGAGCGTCCACTGTCTCCTCAAGGGGCCTCTCCCTCATAGCCCACAAGAAGTAATTGGACAGGTTCTGCTTCTCGCCATGCTCGTTCTGAATGATCGGCTTCCTCCTCGTCAGCAGCTCAACGAGTATCACTCCGAAACTATAAACATCGCTCTTTTCATTGAGCTGACCGGTGTGGTAATACTCCGGATCCAGGTACCCAAATGTGCCCTGAACGGCAGTGACTAGGTGCGTCTGATCGATGGGGATCAGCCTCGACGCGCCGAAGTCTGAAACCTTTGCGGTGTAGCTGTCCGTCAGGAGCATGTTCATGCACTTGACGTCTCTGTGTAGGATCGATACGGAAGCCGCGGAGTGAAGGTACGTGAGCGCACCCGCGATCTCGGTGGCGATCCTTAGGCGCTCCTCCCAGGACAACGGCAACAAGCTACCATTCTGCTCACGGTGCAGGAGGTCGTAGAGCGTGCCGTTGGAAACAAACTCGTAGACAAGAAAAGGGACCTCGGATTCTAGGCAACATCCATGCAGCTTCACCACGTTCCGGTGGTTGATCTGCGATAGGATGGAGACCTCGTTGATGAACTCGTCGATCTCTCTGATCACCGCAAGCGTTGATTTCTTGATGGCCACCACTCGCTGGTCGGTCAGGATGCCCTTGTAGACAGTGCCATGGCCACCGCGTCCAACCACACGGGTGTGATCGAAATTATTGGTTGCCTTTTGCAGCTCCTCCAGGGAGAATATCTTTGTGCCGCCATCACTGGCACTTTGATCGGAAGAGATCAGCTGTTCTAGCAGAATGCCTCTGTTCTTATGGAAATGCCTCTTTCTCAAACGTTTCTGAACATTTCTCTTCCATCTCTGAGTTAGAATAGCAACAATCGCGGCAAGAAACAGAATGCCTGCACCACTGGTTAGTCCAATAGTAACACCTGCAATAGATGGCCCGTTTAAGTGAGTTATTTATCTCCAAGATATAGCAGAAACCATAATACATATGAACTTATTAACTTTTTCACCTAATATTATAGTAGTTGGCTTGCATTTTCCTGTGGCGCTATTGAAATCTGTTCCATGAGGACAACTGGTACATGTATAGCTTCCGAAACTATTCTGGCAGATACCCTTGCATTTATCTGGCTGATGGCACTCATTGGTATCTGTAAATAGCACAGTAAGATCTCTGATTATCTTTGTGCAATACGAAATTTGTATGCAATATCTCTCCAACAGTGATATGTGCGATTTTCACAACAAAAACTATCCATTTGTTTGACCCATGCCACAAATTATGAGCTTCAACACAACAGTAGTGTTTATGTGGTTAGCGATCTTCATAAATTTTGGTATTTATTCACCTCTCAGTGTCCCTGGGATTGTTAGAAATTAATTGTAGGGGGCAGGGGCAGGCGCAGATAAATAACCATGCTCACATAGTTTAGTGTAAGAACATTCTTTATGTTGGTCGATTTGTCTATGGACGGTTTTTTTCTTGAAAAAAGGAAAACCGACTAATCTTTGTTGGCCATCTTCTTATGTATCAACTGGTTGTGGCAGTGAAGTTTTATCGCACTGGTAATTGGATGAGGAGCGGGTGGTTCAGCTGGTGTCATGGGGTTGGAGTTCGCTACCGGAGACTTTTTGTCCCTCTTCAAACAATGTAATGTTTGATTTATTTATTTTTTCCATGCCTTAGGTAGGTTGTCGCTTCCTGGTCATCTTATGATGTGAATATTGTATTGACATTGTAATAAGTTGCTTTATGTGCATCTTTGGGTGCAGGGGACGGAAAGGTGTAATGAAAGAGGTAATCATTTTGCTCTCAATTTGGTATTACCCCTCGCACGGTTATGCATGCTTGAATGTGGCTTGGGAGTAACTATCCGTAAGTTATCTATTTTTGACATCTCAGCTGTGTTTCTGAGTCTTTGGGTCATCATATCCAACCATCCCGATCTCATCCCACTTTATACTTGTGTAAACTATAGGGGCCAAAAAATTACACAAACATTACACTAAAACTGCAAGCTTTCAGAATACAATTTTGGGCTAACTAATATTTATTCGGGAAAATTGTTCTCTTGGGGAAAAATTAATATGCAACTTTCGGTGACTGTGATTTACGGAAAATTCAGACAACTTAGGAAAAGTAAAATGATTCTGAGTGTACCTGTACATCCATCTTGGAGGTAAGGATTTCCTTCAAAACCAGGAGAACACTTGCACCGGTAACCGACATGTTTGAGTGTTCTATCGTCCGTGACATCAATGCAGCCGCAATGGGTGCTGACACATCTGTAGTCGCTCTCGTTCATAGCATCCTCGCATGGCATGAAATCGATAGCCCACTTCACCATGCCCGACTGTACAGATGATATGTAGAGCGTAGGGTCTGAGTTCGAACCAGAATCGTCTGGCTCTAGTAACTCCTGAACTTGCAAGATACCATCATCAATAGATATGTCTGTGACGAACTTTCGAGCTGTCATTTTAAGGACCGGTGGTGTACATGCGAGGTGGAGATGGGGCTTTGCAAAGCAGCCAAGATCTGTACCGAAGGGGAATGGGATGCTCACGTCCCCGCATGATGTAGGACAATCCTTTCTCGGCTGCATGGAGCCGTATAATCCGTATAATTCTGTTGAAGGCAGAAAGAATACCAAACATTTGAGGAAATGAACAACAATAAATAAATAGATAAACTAAGATTGCATTTGGTTCCTTAAAAAATCAAGGGTTTAACTGGTACAACAATGCATTTTAAAGGGCATTTCACCTCACCTGGTCAAGACCTTTTATCCCTTTAAACCCTGCATACCGGACCGGAGGGAGTACACAATAGTATGTTACTATATCCACTGACTCAACCCTGTTTCCCTATTCTTAAACCATACTCCCTCCGTTCCATAATGTAGTGCCTATAGATTTTTTGAAAAGTCAAACCTCACAAACTTTGACCAAGTTTGTGGAGAAAAATATTTACATCTAGAGTGTGAAACATATATCACTAGATTCATCATAAGATGTAGTTTCACACTATATATTATTGGTATTGTAGATATAAATAGTTTTCTCTACAAACTTGGTCAAAGTTTGCAAAGTTTGACTTTAAAAAATCTATAGGCACTATATTATGGAACGGAGGGAGTATTATCTAGTCAAAAGAATCATGTCAATTAAGCTGACTAGGCTTTGGAAACATGGAAAGTAGGACTAGGTATTTAACCTAGCTGAGTTAGTTAGCTAACTAGTCTAACGCAAAAAAAAATTTAGCTAACTAGTCATTTATCCTTGGACTGAACGCAGCATATATACTACTACTAGTACTAAGAGTTACCACCGTCACATAATGGAGAGATGACCTGGCGGATTACCTTTTATGCAGCCGCCATAGACGTAAGGGTTGCCCGCGCCCGACTGGCAATAGCAAACATATCCCCCGATCGGCGAGTCATAGCACTCGCTCTGGTTACTAACGCAGGCATAGCTGTCCTTGTCCTCCATGGCACGCCTGCAGTTCGGCTGGTAGGGAATAGACCAATCCAGATGAGCTGTTCCTGAGTATTGAGACCCAGAGTATGCACCAATCGGGGTGAAACTTGGGTCCATATTATCGCTGATGTAGGCTTGCACTTGTTTCGGGTGTGGAGTGCCGTTGATGCGCGAGATGTCCAGAGTGAACGCCCTTAGGTTCACTTGTATATCAATGAAATAGCATCCGAGGCCAACCATGGCATCACACGTTCCTGTGGGTAGCTTCTCCATGACTTGAGCTTCTGCACAGACGACGGAACAGTTCCCAACCTCAACGGCCGAGTTTCCAATGAACAGCGAGGCCTTGACGCCGCAGCCAACAACGAACAAGGACATGTTTGACCAGCCAGATATGGCAAAGGGCCTAGCTGGAGCTTCCCAGTGGATGGAGTAGTCGCGTACACCGGGAATCATCTTCACGGTGTACGAGATACTGGTGGTGAACAGGTAGGGGATGGGGGATGCATCGAGAGGGAAACTGACCGCCAGCGTTGAGTTGCCCAGCACGGGATGACTGTCGTTGGTCTGCTTGTCGACAGCACAAGTGAGATTGAAACCAGGCAAGGAGCATGAAGGACCTACTCCGAACGGAAAAGGTACGTCATAATAACCACAGGTGTCGGGGCAGTTTCTTCTAGCCGTAGTCACCGTGGCAATTGTTGCCGGCAGCAGCACGAGCACCGCAAGCACGACTAGTGATACCATGGCCCTGCTCATCTTGTATGTGTATACTCTGTTTATCTGTTTGTGTTGGATAGTACCGGTGCTAGCATGCATCTAGCGTTCTAGCGGGATGCATCTTGGGTCTCACTGACTGACTAGTAGTAATGCAACGACTGAAAATGACTCGCTTGGAATGATATGTGGGCCGTGGAAGAAGGGGCACACAGGGAACCACTGGTGGGTCGTGGATGAAGGCGCACCCTTATTGACTGACTAGTGGTAGTCTCGCCTCAAACAAACAAACAAAAAGACTAGTGGTAGTAATGCAGACATGTACCTTTCGGGTCGGCATTCGTCTTTGTCATAAGAACAGGTCCCCAACCTTACGAGTCATGTGCAGCAGGGGAAGCTTGCACTAGTTAAGCCATGGCTGAATTAAGCAATGGAGAGCTAGCTTTGGGCTTCCATTACCCCCGGAGGCTTGCACTAATTAAGATTGTTTAGTGGTGAGAGCACGTGAGGGCAATGGACCATGTGAATACTCTATGCTAGTTTTATTATTTATGCGTCTGAATGGGCCAATCTGACTTGATTACTTCTGCCTGTACATGTTCTTTGGCACTTTGTTTCAGATAATGATTTGCTTTCTCTTCTACAAAACAGTAAGATTGCTCTTCATATATACTCGTAGCTAGGTGTCTAGTCCAGTTTAAAAAAAACACCTACCATTCATACCATATTTCCTTCTGAGTTCTGACTGATATACAATGAATTAGCCAACAAAAATCCTAGGCCTGATCTTGATCTATAATCGCAATCGAAATTACATCCTCAATTTTTATATTCTTATATTTCTGTTTTTATTGTAATATATATATATATATATATATATATATATTTGCTTCTGAGTTCACTGGTGGTGTGCTGGGTTCATACCATATTTTCTTCTGAGTTCTGACTGATATACAATCAATCTCGTTGGTTATTTAAAGTTTTAGACACCATTTTCATCTTTCTGTAACAAAATGCTTCCATTATTATTTCAGGGAGAGAAAGCTACTGTACGGGGAATCCTTCTCTTGCTTCAGCGTCACACATTGGTTCAGTCCTTTGGACAAAAGAACCATGTCCGTTTAAAGGCCGGCCCCATCGTAATTTCACCATATGTGCCAACACAGAAAATGCAAATTTCATCTTCATGTACTTCCATGGTTTGGCAGCACAGCACATGGGGGCAATGGACCATCTGAATACTCCATGCTACTATCATTAACTGTACTCTGATTTGGCCCATCTGACTTGATTATTTCAGTCTGCGCATGTTCTTTGGCACTTTGTTTTCAGACAAGATTTGCTTTCGTTTCTGAAAAATGTCAGACTACTCTTCATATATGCTCATAACCACTCCCATGCTTTTGCAAGCTAATATAGTTTGCAAAAACGTCTTATAGTATGGGAGTATGGGACGGAGGGAGTAGCTGGCTACTTGAAAGTAACTACCTGGCATTCCATACCATATTTCCTTGACTGAAATCTCATTGGTTATTTTAAGTTTTAAACACCATCTTTTATCTTTCAGTAACAAGTGCTTCCAATGTTATTTCAGGAAAAAGAAAGCAATTGTACGAAGATTAGGGCATGCACGGGTGTTTTTGTTGTTGTCTCTGTCTTCTCTCTTGCATAAGAAAAAAATAAATGAAAATTCAGGTGCGCACTCTCCCCTCCTGATGACCATGAAAAAATCATTCTTTAGCGGGAACAAAGAAAATCTTATAGTCTGGAGATTGAAATATTTTGTGTGGAAAAATGTTTCTCATAACAAAAGTACTTCTCAAAACGTTTCTCATTGCACGGTGGAACAAAAAAACAGCACCTTCCAGACTAGCTCTAGTCGCCTTCAATGGAAGTTATCCTCCTTTGCGCTCTGTTTTGGAACAGAGGAGACAAAGGCATGTCGTTAGTTCTGCTGATTGGTGGGTCCAGGTTGGTCCAAAAAGAAATCACTTTTACATAATTCAATTGAAATTTCCAATACACGTTATAAAATTGGATTTTGCAAGCATGAGCGGAAGGTAATTAGGATACACACAACTGTATAATACGTCTTTTGTTCTATACTAACAGTATGCTTCATGCTACTGTAAAAAAAAGCAGTATGCTTCATGCCTACAAACTACCGTGGTACACGCAGAGACAATGCAAACTCCTGCTCTTGGCTGAACTGACGTGAGCCGTTCTGACCAATCACCGGAGCAATGCCACCATGCCCATTGTTTCCTGCAGCTTCAGAGTGAGGCTGTGCAACTTTGCCTCGCTCCACCCTCGGTGCAACACGGCGCCCCGTCAGGAGCTGCAGCCTCATCTCCACGTCCTTCATGGTAGGCCTCTGCGCTCGTGTCAGACATAGGCACTCCTCCGCCAACTGAGCCATGCACAGAACCCCTTCCCCATTCGCTTCCTCGAGGATCTGAGTGTCCACTGTCTCCTCAAGGGGCCTCTCCCTCATAGCCCACAAGAAGTAGTTGGACAGGTTCTGCTTCTCGCCATGCTCGTTCTGAATGATCGGCTTCCTCCTCAGCAGCAGCTCAACGAGTATCACTCCAAAACTGTAAACATCGCTCTTTTCATTGAGCTGGCCAGTGTGGTAATACTCCGGATCCAAATACCCAAACGTGCCCTGAACGGCAGTGACTAGGTGCGTCTGGTCGATCGGGATCAGCCTCGACGCGCCGAAGTCTGAAACCTTTGTCGTGTAGCTGTCCGTCAGGAGCACGTTCATGCACTTGACGTCTCTGTGCAGGATCGACATGGAAGCCGCGGAGTGCAGGTATGTGAGCGCGCCCGCGATCTCGGTGGCGATCCTCAGGCGCTCCTCCCAGGACAACGGCGATAAGCTACCGTTCTGCTCGCGGTGCAGGAGGTCGTAGAGCGTGCCGTTGGAGACGAACTCGTAGACAAGCAGAGGGACCTCAGATTCTAGGCAACATCCATGGAGCTTCACCACGTTTCGGTGGTTGATCTGTGATAGGATGGAGACCTCGTTGATGAACTCATCGATCTCGCTGATCACGGCAACCGTTGATTTCTTGATGGCCACCACACGCTGGTCAGTCAGGATGCCCTTGTAGACGGTGCCATGGCCACCGCGTCCCACCACACGGGTGTGATCGAAATTATTGGTTGCCTTTTGCAGCTCCTCCAGGGAGAATATCTTTGTGCCGCCATCGTTGGCACTTTGATCTGAAGAGATCAGCTGTTCTAGCAGAATGCCTCGGTTCTTACGGAAATGCCTCTTTCTCACACGTTTCTGAAGGCTTCTCTTCCATCTCCGAGTAAGAAAAGCAACAATTGAAGCAAGAAACAGAATGCCTCCACCACTGCTTAGTCCAATAGTAACACCTGCATTGGTTGACCCGTTTAAGCCGAATTATTTATCTCCTTATACATAGCAAGCATAGTAGTATATGTACAAAATAAATGAATTGTTTACCTAATATTATAGTAGTTGGTTTGCATTTTCCTGTGACACTATTAAAATCTGTTCCTCGAGGACAACTGGTGCATGTATAGCTTCCGAAACTATTGTGGCAAATACCCTTGCAGATGTATTTATCTGGCTCACGGCACTCGTTGGTATCTGTAAATAGCATAGTAAGATATCTGATTATCTTTGCACTATATGAAATTTGTATTAATATCTCTTCAAATACATGCAATTTTCACAAGAAAACTAACTACTTATTTGACCCATGACACAAATTTTGTGCTTCAAACAGCAATAATGGTTGAGTTATCTTCAGGCATTCAGCAGCACCAGTGTACCTTGGATTTTTGGAAATTTGTCTATGCTATTTTTTTTTTTGAAAAGGGAAAACCAATTAATATTTGTTTACTATCTTTAACTTCTTATGTATCAACTGGTTGTAACAGTGAAATTTGTACCGACAACAATTGGAGCTGGGGCGGATGGTTCTGGTGCCATGCTGTTGGAGTTGGGTACAGAGACGTTATGTCCCTCTTAACAGATAATGTAGTATTTGCTTTTTTTCATGCCTTTATGTAGCTTGTTGCTTCCTTGGAAGTCTTATGATGTGAATATTATATATGGAATTTATAATAATTTACCTTGCGTGCATTTTTGGATGCAGGGGATAGAGAGGTGAAACGAAAATGGAAATCATTTGGCTCTCAATTAGTTATAGCCTGGCAAGATGCTTGAATGTGGTTTGGGAGTATGTATTTGTAAGTTGTCTGTTTTTTTACATCTTATGCATGTTTCTAATTCTTTCGATCATCGTCCGACCTTCCCCGTCTCATCTCACTTTATATAAACTACAGGCTAAAAATTTACTTAAGCATTACACTGGAAGTGCACACTTTCAAAAGTACAGCTTTAGGCTAACTAATATATAGTATATTTTGGTAAAAAAACTAATGTGCAACTTTAAGTGACTGTGATTTATGAAAAATTCAGACAACTGAAATTAAGCAATTGTGATGTATTGTCCAAAACTAAGAGTGGTAAAAGTGAAATGTCAAATTCTAGAGTGGCATAAGTAAATTGGTCAAAAGCTAGAGTGGCAAAAACAAAGTTTTCCCAAAAACTAAATGGTTCTGAGGAAGTATACCTGTGCATCCATCTTGAATGTAAGGATTTCCTTCGAAACCAGAAGAGCACCTGCACCGGTAACCGACATGTTTGAGTGTTCTATCCTCTGTTACATCAACGCAGTCGCTGTGGGTGCTGAAGCATCTGTAGTCGCTGTTGTTCATTGCCTGCTCGCATGCCATGTTATCAATAACCCACTTCACTGCACCCCATTGTCCGGATGATGTGTAGAGCGCGGGGTCCAAGTTCCAACCAGCCATGAAATCGCCTGGCCCCGATGCCTCATGAACTTGCAAGATACCGTCATCAATAGATATGTCTGTGACGAGCGCTTGATCGGTCAATTTAAGGACCGGGGGAAGAACGGTCGTCCCTGGTGTACATGTGAGGTAGAGATGGAGTTTTGCAAAACAGCCAAGCTCTATACCAAAGGGGAACGGGATGCTCATATTCCCGCACGATGTAGGACAATTCGTTCTTGGCTGAATGGAGTCATATACTGTTGAAGGTGGAAATAACAATACTAATAAATATCTAATGATGATATATCATACATTCAAACAAAATAGTGTACTTCCTCCGATCCATATTACTTGTCGCTGACTTAGTACAACTTTATACTTAGATATACTCCGCAAAAAGGGTAGCACATCTAACTAAGATTGCGTTAACCCCTAAACTAACTGAGGAAAGGATATAAATACGTTATATGATATATACACCCAGCCAACCATGTTTTCTGATTCTTAAACCACATTATGTAGTCAAACAATCATTTGAATTAGGCTAACTAGGCTTTGGAAACAGGGAAACTAGGACTTGGTATTTAACCTAGCTGAGTGAAAGTTGTACTACTAGCTAGTCATTTTAAGCTCAGACCAAACACAGCACATATATATGAGCTATCCCAGTCACATAGTAGATGATTGGTGTTTTGGCTGCGTAGAGGCTGGGGAGGCTACACTTCTTTTTGGAAAAAGTAGATGATAGATGGAGAGATGACCTGGAGGATTAGGGCAGCCGCCATCAATGTAAGCATTCCCCTCGCCTGACTGGCAGTAGCAGAGGTAGCCACCGATCGGCGAGTCCTGACAGTTGCTGTGGTCACTAACGCAGGCATAGTTGTCCTTGTCCTCTATGGCATGCTTACAGTTTGGTTGGTATGGAATAGACCAATCCAGTTGAGCAAGGTATCGCTCTAATAACCCAGAGTAGGCGTCAATCGGCCTGAATGTTGGGTTCCAATTGTAGGCGATGAAAGCTTGCACTTGTTTGGGGCGTGGAGAATCACTGATGCGTGAGATGTTGAGAGTGAACGCCCTTAGGTTCACCTGTATGCCGATGGAACAGCATCCGATGCCAACCATGCCATCGCATGTCCCCACAGGTAGCTTCTCCATGATTTGAGCTTCTGCGCCGACGACAGTGCAGTTCCCGACCTGAACGGCCGAGTTTCCAATGTACAGCGAGGCCGTGACATCGCAGCCGACAACGAACAAGGACATGTTTGACGAGCCAGATATGGCAAAGGGCCTAGCTGGAGCTTCCCAGTGGATGGAGTAGTCGCGGACGCCGGGAATCATTTTCGTCGAGTACGAGAGAATGGTGTTCACGTAGAGGTTGAAGTTGGCATCCACATAAACCTGAGACAACTTTAGGATTGAGTTGCCCATGCCCAGCATGAGAGAACTCTCGTTGGTGTTCTTGTCGACAGCACAGGTGAGATTGAAACCAGGCAAGGAGCACGAAGGATCTAGCCTGAACGGGTAAGGTATCACTTCAGAACCACAAGTGTTGGGACAGTTTCTTCTAGCCGTAGTCACCGTGGCAATTGTTGTCGGCAGCAGCACGAGCACCGCAAGCATGACTAGTGATACCATGGCCCTGCTCATCTTGCATATGTACACTCTGTTTCTCTGTTTGTGTTGGATAGTACCGGTGCTTCAACTTGTTAGTGCTATATAGCATGCATCTAGCGTTCTAGCGGGATGCATGTTGGGTCTCACTCAGTGACTAGTAGCAGAAGGATTGAAGACGGCTCTCGCTGAACCACATGCGGCCTGTGGAAGAAGAGACACCATTGTTGACTAGTTGAATAGACTCACACGTGGAAACAAACTTGTGGACCGTGGAAGAAGGGACACTATTGTTGACTAGTTGTAGACATGTACCTCTCGGGTTGGCTCTATGCTAGTTTATGAGCCATGTGGAAGCTTGCACTAGTTAAGCAAGTCCACGTAGTTCTTTGGCACTTTGTTTCAGATAATGATTTGCTTTCTTTTCTAAAAAACTGTCAGACTACCCTTCATACATCTTATATCTTACTATATCTTATATTTACGAGACACCACGTTAATCCTAGAAAACTAACAAAATTAGCCATCTGATCTAAGTGTTAAATATTTGCAGCCGTTGGATGAAGTCCCTAAGAGAGTCCTAGCAATTTATCCCACACGTATGTCTCCTTACAAAAAAAAAAGAGGTCTTCACGTGGAAGCCCAAAAGGAAAAATCAGATCCCCATGCGTGGCCGCATCTCTTCTGCCAGCGCTGCTCCTCCTCCTCCGACGCCTCTCCATGTTCTCCTTTAGTGTCGTCTTCCTATTATATACTCCAAGGTACGATCTGTGTTGCAGTCCATACAGAAGAAAATTAACGAATCCGATCTCTCCTCATTCCCCTTCACCTCCAATTTTGAGATCTTATTTTTATCCAGGTTTCTGAATCCTAGATGGGTTATGCATATATGGATGTGTATCCACGGTTGTTTGAAAGAGGGCACCATTGGTATTCTGAGGGCGCACAAGCGAGAAGTCAAAGACAAGTACAGGATGGTGACAACTTCATCATCTGCTCCTGCCCTGTTTGGTCTGGACAGGTACGCACACACCTCCTCAGTTTTACGGGAAATTCTACCTACTGAAAGCAACATGTCCCGATTTGGTGAGCTGACTTATGTGCTACGTGCAGAAACTGAAGAGAGGCAGACAACGGGTAACTTCTAACAATTGTAGTTTCATGAAACTAGATCATTGTCAATTGTAAACTGCTAATTTTAGTTAAAAGCCTTGACACACTTCCTTGAACAAACATTAGATTCATCAAGTTTGAGCTACCGTTTGCTTAAGTACCATGAATGATATTATTTCCACTCAATGAGAATCATTATTTTTAAATTATTTTTCATTAGCTAGGGATACAGTAAAATTGGTTCAATAATGGACTCCTAGATGCTAATCCGACTGATTCATGTTACTCCTCCGAAAGGCACAGAATCCTCCTCTACTTCTTTCATTAGATTATTAGAGGAAAGAACTATGCATGGTCTCTCTATGTACTAGATGCTTGTACTCATAACTAGCTGTCGAGTTGAAAATAACCAATTACCATCCCATACAACATTTCCTTCTGACTGACATACAACGAAATCCCTCGCGTTGGTTGCTTGAAGTTTTTAAACACCATTTTTATCTTTCTGTAACAATTGCTTCCACCATTATTTCAGGAACGCAGTTGTTCAGAACTTCGGACAGAAGATCATATCTGCTTGAAGGGCGGCTCCATTGCAATTTCGCCATATGCGCCTCCACAGAAATTGCCAAAACCATCTTTCATATACTTCCACCGCCTCCTTCTACGACGGCACAAATGATCCCAAGGGTGGATTAATATGCCAGGTAAAATGGGCGTCTGTCGGCGAACAATACTCTTATTCCCCTCTTCTTGTTTTGCTGAACTGACCTTTCTATGTGCCCCATACAGGTGCCTGCGCATCTGGTTGGGAGAAGTTCAAGAACAACCTGCTATTTGACATTTCAACCGATTGCCCACCCATGGCTGTGGTTTTTCTGTTACGTCTTGGTGATCATCGCATACGGATGATGATGATCCGACTCCTGAAGCCGTTTGGTGTGTTTGTCTCAGAGGGGGATGCTCCGACTCCTGAAGCTGGGCAGTATCCTGAAACAGATGTTACAGAGGAAGCAAACGACTTGTCGCAAACCCTTCGTAATGAAGCAGGCTATGGTGTTCGACTGATGGTACACGTATACGATAAAATTTGAACCATCCTTGTATGGCAGATGACATGAAGAGTTGTTGATTTTCTTGTTTTCAATCTGTACGTTCCATGTTAGTGTCGTACCAGCATTGTGCAGGAAAGTATCGTATGCACATCATTTTCGATGGTGTTCCTCTTTTGTGCTCAAGCTGGAGATGCAAAACTATCTTTTGACGCGCATATGGCAAAAATGTGTTTTTTTTTCTGGACGCAAAACTGTCTTTTGACGCCCGGGCAGACCCTCCTGAGCTGGACTACTGGCCTGGTGGGTGACCTAGCATCTCTTGGGCCTTAAGAAATGCTAGAGTCATTTTTTTAATAAACATTTCAAACTAGGTATACTTTGTGGATGGCGTTTTTTCCAGCGACTTGATGCAGTGAACATCAGTCAGATAGGTTTTCTCCGTTTGTAGTTTGGATGGCGTTTTAAAGCTGCTTGGTTTTTGTAGGGAATTCAAAAGTGTTTGATTTTCGATTGTAAAGTAGCTGGGCCGAGAGAAGGCCCAGCGGTGGGCCACGGGAAGGTGGCCCGCTTCGTCTGGCTGTAGGCGGTGTAACCCGGGCTCAGGGCCCTTTTCTATCCTCATGCGGCCCTCCAAGCTCCTCACCTCAGGCCTCAGGCGCAGGCGCCCCCGGCTTCCCTGATCTCATCCCCGTTCCGGAAGGCTCGACCTCCTCTGGCGGCGCCGCCGGAACCTCCACCGCCTCTGCCCCCTCCCACCCCCCACCAAAGCACCGCCCTTCCTTCCCCTCCCCTCCCCTCCCCTCCACCGGATCCATATCAGACGCGCTTCTTTCCTTTCATGGGCAATCAAACCCTAGCCTACTCGGATTTGTCTTCGCTTTATTAGGGTTAGGCACCTCCTGCTCCGGTGCTCCCCCCTCCCCATCACCGCCACAAGCCGTCCGTCGCCCGTCCACGTCCAGCGGCGGAGCGCGAGCGCCATGTCCGTGGCGGCGGGGGTCAGCGATGCGGCCATCGCGGTGCGCGACAAGCTCCGGGGCAAGATCGGCCAGACCAAGGTGAAGCGCTACTGGCCCGGGAAGAAGCCCGAGTGGGCCGATGAGGCCGAGGACGACATCGACCTCCGGGCGGCCAGGGTCTCCCTCGACGAGGCCTTCCCCAAGGCCGAGGAAGGGGACCGGGACCGGGACCGGCCCCCCAAGGACGACCGGCGGCTCCGGCGGCTCGCGGAGACGCGCGCGGAGAACAAGGAGGAGCTCCGGGCCGACCACCGCCGCATCCGGCAGGCTGAGATCGTGTCCACCGCTGAGGAGGAGCGGGACAGGCAAGAGGCCCAGGTGGAGGAGGAGGACGACGAGGACGCGCAGGAGGAGCGGCGGCGGAGGATCAAGGAGCGGCAGCGCCTCAGGGCGCAGGAGGAGGAGGAGCTGCTCCCGCAGGAGGACGAGCCGCTCGAGGATGACGTGCAGGAGTCGGAGGAGTCCGAGTACGAGACCGACTCGGAGGATGAGCAGATGGGCATGGCCATGATGAAGCCCGTCTTCATCCCCAAGGCGCAGCGGGACACCATCGCCGAGCGCGAGCGGCTGGAGGAGGAGGAGCGGCAGGTGGAGGAGACCATCAGGAAGAGGCTCGAGGCTAGGAAGATCGAGACCAGGCAGATTGTGGTGGAGGAGATTAGGAAGGATGAGCACATTCAGAAGGCGCTCAACGAGGATGCTAGCGTCGAGGATGTCGACACGGATGATGAGCAGAACGAAGCTGAGGAGTATGAGTCATGGAAGAATCGTGAGATGGCGCGGATTAAGAGGGACAGGGAGGAAAGGTATGCACGGTTGAAGGAGAAGGAAGAGATTGACAAGGTGAGGAATATGACTGAGGAGGAGCGCCGGGAATGGGAGAAGAAGAACCCCAAACCTTCTCTCCAGAAGTCCAAACAGAAGTGGAACTTTATGCAGAAGTACTACCACAAGGGTGCCTTCTTCCAGGAGGGCGGTGATGACGTGAGCCAGTCAGCTGGTAGAGATGCTATATACACCCGCGATTTCTCTGCGCCCACCGGTGAAGATAAGATGGACAAGAGCATCTTGCCTAAGGTCATGCAAGTCAAGCATTTCGGGCGGAGTGGCAGAACTAAGTGGACACATCTTGTTAATGAGGACACTACCGACTGGGATGCACCGTATGTACTCATTCTTATGGCATTACTGCTTTATACCTGAAAAATGTTCAGTTGGTTTTTTAGTTATCGTCCTATTGCTTATTATTAGTAGAACATGTGCCATCTATCCACTACTTGGTCCAGAAAATATACTAGCCTACATAGAAGGCACTCTGTGTATGCTTTTCAGCAGAATACTAATAGCCCCTCTCTCTAGTTCTTCTATTGGCATGCCTGATTTGTCCCCCTCTTTGTTATTCTAGCCTTGTGGATGATATTTATCAATTAGTTTGTTTTTGGTAAAGGGCAGTCATTCCAATCTTATAACAAGGAAGTCATGGCCCTTACTTATTTCTTGTTGAATTTCAGATGGGCTACAAACGGGCCGCTGCGAACAAAATATAATGCAAAAATGGCGGGCATGAATGCACCTATTGCTAAACCAAAGGGAAGTAAGAAGATGAAGGATTGGGATACGAAACGAGATGATTAAATGTTTGTTGCTGGCTGTGTGACCTGGTACACTGCTGAACATGGTGATTATGCAGATGTTTTTCTTCTTTATGTTGGTCGCATATGACACATGTGCCATCATTTGGTAATGTACCTATGCTGTGAAAATTCTTCGTCTTCAGTCTTTTACTGTCTTGCGAAATGCTTTGTCAGAGAAATATTTCATACATATATGTTTCTGTGCTTCTCGTGACAGGAGCATGTTCTATACTTCTATGCTATTTGTTGGAAAATGTTGTCGTCCCCTAGGCATGCTATATTTACGTGCTCTTGAGAATCGTATAGCAATAGAATTCCAAGGAAGCCTTAATTTGTCCCTCCGGTCCTTTTTAGTCTGCATATAAGTTTTGCCTGGAGTCACAGTATCTCTAATTTGACCAAACTTATAGAGATAAATATCAACAATTCATAATACGAAATCAATATCATTAGATTCATTATGGAATGTAGTTTCATATTATATGTATTTGATATTGTAGATGTTGATATTTTCTAATATAAATTTGGTCAAACTTTACAAAGTTTGACTTGACACAAATCTTATACGCGGAGTTAAAGGGACCGGAGGGATGTTTAAATGGAAGAAAACATAGGCCAAAAAGGTCTCATGGGTGGTGGCTCTATTCATAGCTGTTGGACCATGAGATACTCGGAATTTGTGTTACAGACTAACAGATCAAATTAACTGTCTGTCCATTTGCTGCCTCATTTCATTTAATTGTCTGTCCATTTGGTTGTTGTGTTCTTTTCCATTACCTTCATTGTTAAGGTTGGAATGAAATAAACTATCCTACCAATCTCAGTTCAAAATTCAAATCGCCATGTAGGCTGCCCAAATCCTCCCCCACTACCCCGAAGCCCGGGCAGACCCTCCTGAACTGGACTGCTGGCCCGGTGGGTGAACTAAAGCCTTGGTAGCTTCTCTCGAACCTTAGAGCTGTCCTTTTAAAAATAATAATACAACTTAGTGTACTTTGTGCGCTTATTATACCTCATAACTTAATCTCTTTTCTTGTTCTTCATTAGAGGATGAAATGACAGCCATTGTGCACTTTGTCCGTTGTATGTGGATATCATAATGGAAATTACAAAATTTTAATCCTGTGGATTGTTTGTCCATTGTTGTCTCTAGACAGGCTCGCGATTCCTGATTGTCAAACCTGCTTATACCCTGTCAGTTATGTTCTTGGCCTGTGGTGCATGACCTGACTGATGTTTCTATTGCCCCCTTTTGTGTTCCCCAGAAACAGTAGAGAAGAGGTGAACTGCTGTTATAAGTAACGCCATCGCCCATCTCATCTGGGAGCCTGTCTGGTAATTTGATTGGAGATTTGAAGTAACAATCCAGGCATGTAGCTGCAGTCTTTGTATAAATACTGTTGCTGATTTCTCAAGGAATAATGTTCAGACATGTTACTGGATTAGCCAACCGATGTTTGTTGGCTCTTCTGAGAATTGGATTCCACGTCAGGCCTTTGTGTTGGACCTTCCTTATAAAAAGGGGAAATGTTCAAGTTACACCTCTACTTGTATGAAAATCCTGATTACTCTGAGCCTTGCTATAAACTGGTCGCTTTTCGAGATAGCCGGTCACTTTAGTCCACCAACTTTGACAGCCGGTGCAAATATCACCCTGATACAGTGGCAACTTGGCGACTGGGCCTCCCATTAGCTTAATTTTGTCACTTCCCGAAACCAGAACAGAGGGGAATAGATTACATCTTTTTCAAGAAGAAGGAAAAAAATCTTAGGCCTGATCTTGACATATAATTGCAATTGGAAGCAGTAGATGCTAACTAACACAGGTGCTGGGTACTGTACCGTAAAAGAGCTCCACCTGCAGCCCTGCTTATTAAAGGTGATTTCATCTGGTAGCCTGTCTTAGGAAAAGTGATTTGACACTTGGAGTAATGTATAATTAGGCATCTAGCTAGTTGCAGTCTCTGTCCAAGTGTTGCTGATCCATCAAGCAAAAAAGAATAGCTCGGACATGTGACCGAATTGGCCAACAGATGTTTGTTGGCTCCTATGAAAAATGAGAGTCGATGTCATGACTTTTGTGTCATGGCTCACTTTTGTTAGGCCTTCCTTTAAAAAGGGAAAAAGAGGTTCTCCCATATATTTTTTTTTCTAGCGAAACTAGTTTTGTAAAAATTGCTCTATTGTGTATGTATATATTGTATTCTCGTGTATTTCTTCTCTTAGGCCTTTTTGTCCAACGATAGTTTTGATGACCCAACTTTAATACTTCCTCTGTAAACTAATATAAGAGCGTTTAGATAACTAAAATAGTGATCTAAACGTTTTTATATTAGTTTGCGGAGGGAGTACTATACTTCCTATAGGACATGACTTGTCAACTTGATAAACCACACAGCTTTGGTCTGTTTGCTGGCTTGGAAATGTTTGGTGGATGATGTGGCAGTGGTTTTGCACACGTAGTGGCACCAACCAGGATATTTGTGGAAGAAGCAGATAATAGGAGAGGGTAGAGGAACAAGAATACTTGTTAAATCATGATAAGCATTCTAGATGGGAACGAATAAGAATGATGTTTAATCATGATGGATACTATCCTAGACAAGAGACAAGAATATGGGATGTCAGAAAATTGAGAAAATGACAATAACGCAACGAGGACAAGTGTTTGTAACATGTCTTTTTTTGTCTAAATGCTCAATGTTTTTGGATTTTATAAACATCCTTCCGTAATTCGGATCATGTTTCCGTGGTTTCTTATTTCTTAATATGAATTCCTTGCCGATTTTTGTGAAGATTTTGTGTGTTGTGTAAATTTGTTTGAAATCTTGACCGACGGCGGGCGATGGGCGTGCCATCCACCCAACCTACCTCTGTTTAAGCGTATCTATCAGGCCAGGGACCAAACATGTCCAGTTTAAATCGTCAACTGTCAGTCTGTGAACACACGCAGAGGGAAGAAGACGTGTCTTCTTACCACCGACGACGACCTACTCCCCTGCGTGTAGTCTACTACGTATATGTACTGCTACCTAACCAGGTACCCCTGCCGAACACGAGCAGCACCAGCCGACGACGGCGACGAGCGAGCGGGAGGGAGGGAGACGACGACAGGTGCCCCCGCTCGCTGGCTGGCTCTAGTTGAAGTCAAAGGAGGAGGACAGGCGGCACGGCGTTGGATTGATTGTGCGGCAAGCACGCATGGCCATGGCGTTCCCACCGACGGATGGAAAGGTTGGACAGGCTTCCTCTTAAATACGCGGTTTGGCTGGCTGGACCCCGCCAAAAAAGCCAGATGTACGTCGCTCCAGTCGGCGGCGTCCGGTTGGATTTCACGTACCGGAGTAATCCCCGGCCGCGTCTCCCGGGCTTGATTGATTCATCCATCGTCTCCGTCTGCCAGCAAAAGCCTAACTTTCGCCTCCTCTGCGCGCTTAATCAACTAACTGAGCGGCCGTTCACACGACTCTCGCATTGCCTACTGTAGGAATAAAAAAGAAAGGAGATATGTTACTCTTGAGATTTAAATAAGCGGCATCGATGACTCGTTGGTGTAGATTCACGCTGACCTCTTGACGATACAGTTAGGGTTTTGTTACTATGATGATAGTGGCGACTTTCCTTTGCAGTATCCCACTTCGTTACATTGGTGTCACCTTCAGCGGAGCTTCTTTTAGAGATTATTGGGATATTGGATGTATGAATCTTTCGGCGTTTTCGCCAAAAAAAAAAAACTTTCGGCGGCCACAACTTCAACAATTTATTCTCCAGGCGGTTGCTCTGGCATAAACGTGGCCTTGTTTATTATTGACCTCTCCTTTTTAGGTCTATATATCTACATTACTGTTAGTTTTGTTATAAGAGTATATATATATGTACTGTTGGTTTGATCATTAGAGTCGGGCGTTTTCTAATAAAAAGAAAATAATAGCACCATTTTACCTGTCGAATCACTACGTGCACGCCACTAGTAAAGTGCTGGGCTTGGCTAATAAATCCTCATCATCCCTAAATACGTGGGCCGTGGTACGTGTAGCATTTACAGATACGGTGCTGGATTTACTGCGCGCGCGCGCGTGTGTCCTGAGAGGACTTGAGGTGAGCGTCCCACCAACCTGCTCCGCCGACAGCTAGCTCATCATTGACACCGAGGGCCGAGCCGGCTCCCACCACCACCACCCTCCGCCTCCACCTCCGCCCCGCTCGCTCCTCCGCATTATTATCACCCGACGCCCCTCCCCTCTCCTCTCCGACTCCCCCCCCCCGGCCCCCTCCCTCCCCTGCTCGCCAACGCGCGGCAGCAGATTCGCCCGTCTCCCCACCCTCTGCGTGAGTGTTTCTCCTCCGTCCTTCTTGGCGCCGAGCAGGGAGGCGCGCGGGGAGCTGCGGGCGGGCGGGCGGCGATGGGGAAGCCGCGGGCGATGCTGGCCCTCGCGGCGGCGCTCGCGCTGCTCCTCTCCTGCTCCGGCGTCGTCGTCAGGGGCCAGGACACCGAGAGGATCGAAGGTGTGTGCCTTTCTTTCTCCTATGCGCGATTCAGCTGGAGAGAGCATAAAAATGCTCCCTTTACCTTTCCAGCCTTTGATGCTCTGGTAGTTAGTCTTTACTGTTCTTCTTCCTGCTGCCGTGCCGCAATGCTTGTGCCACCGAGCTCGATTGATCCCCAGAAATCCGCGGTCCCGTGTGCGTTCCCGCGGTGCCTGGGATCTGATTGGGGGGGCGCTGCTTTTGGACCGAATCCTGCCGGTTGAGGCCGGGGAAGAAGGCCGGCGGCATGAGATCTGCGGCCGCTGGACCAATTCGGGACGTGATGGCCAGCACATCAGCTGTTCGTCCCGAGATCTCGCCGCGATAGGATTTTTTATTCCGCGCCGCATGTTCCGACTTTGGTCACCGACAGGCCAGGGAGAGCATGTCTGACTTTGTAGATAAGCATTGGCCTTCTGGACTGGGAGTCTAAATTGTCTGTTGCATTGCCATGTACTCTACCAACAGTCCACTCAAGCTGTTCCATAGCTCTGTAAATTTT
The DNA here is from genome assembly GCA_034509565.1 of Triticum monococcum. Lineage (NCBI taxonomy): Eukaryota > Viridiplantae > Streptophyta > Magnoliopsida > Poales > Poaceae > Triticum > Triticum monococcum. Next base: position 740,970,894 of record CM067843.1, on the reverse strand, counting down.
AGCTATGATTATTGTGCTGTGGCAGTGCTTGGTTCTCATCATGTTTGTCATGGAAATTCAGGGAGTGCTGGTGATGTGCTGGAGGATGATCCCGTCGGGAGGCTGAAGGTGTACGTCTACGAGCTGCCCACCAAGTACAACAAGAAGATGGTGGCCAAGGACTCCAGGTGCCTCAGCCACATGTTTGCCGCCGAGATATTCATGCACCGGTTCCTGCTGTCGAGCGCGATCCGGACCATGAACCCGGAGGAGGCCGACTGGTTTTACACTCCGGTGTACACCACCTGTGACCTTACTCCGTGGGGTCATCCGTTGCCCTTCAAGTCTCCGCGGATCATGAGGAGTGCAGTTCAGTTCATCTCCTCGCACTGGCCCTATTGGAACCGGACGGCCGGTGCTGATCATTTCTTCGTCGTGCCACATGACTTTGGGGCATGCTTCCATTATCAGGTGAGTCATAGAGCAGAGATGGAAAGCCTGAATCTTCCAACTACATATTACCACTGATACATGGAATGAATGTACTTTGCACACTTTTATACATACTTTGCACACTTGTACTACCACGGACTTTGATGATTGTTCATTCACTTATGTACTAGCATAATCTGAGTTTTATCTTATATATTTGGAAACAAACTGCATGCTCTGTTCTAGTAGAATCTTTCTCTGACATGCATTTGGCATTGCCATGGTTTAGGAAGAGAAGGCGATTGAAAGGGGGATCCTTCCATTGCTTCGCCGCGCTACACTTGTCCAGACATTTGGGCAGAAGGATCATGTCTGCCTAAAGGAGGGCTCAATCAACATCCCACCATATGCTCCTCCCCAGAAAATGAAAACCCACCTTGTTCCCCCGGAGACCCCACGGTCCATCTTTGTGTATTTCCGTGGTTTGTTCTACGATACGGCGAATGATCCCGAGGGTGGTTACTATGCAAGGTATGCAACACATGAAACATGCTAGTACTTCATAATCATTCTTAATGAATTATTGGGGCACAAAAGTCTTGACGTACCTTCTATATATGCAATGCAGAGGCGCTCGTGCGTCAGTGTGGGAGAACTTCAAGAACAACCCTCTGTTCGACATCTCGACAGACCACCCACCCACCTACTACGAGGACATGCAGCGCGCCATCTTCTGCCTGTGCCCGCTGGGCTGGGCTCCGTGGAGCCCCCGTCTTGTGGAGGCGGTGGTGTTCGGGTGCATCCCGGTGATCATCGCGGACGACATTGTCCTGCCCTTCGCGGACGCCATCCCGTGGGACGAGATCGGTGTGTTCGTTGCGGAGGACGACGTCCCGAAGCTGGACACCATCCTGACCTCCATCCCGATGGAGGTGATCCTACGGAAGCAGAGGCTGCTGGCGAACCCGTCGATGAAGCAGGCCATGCTTTTCCCGCAGCCGGCCCAGCCCGGGGACGCCTTCCACCAGATCCTGAACGGGCTGGCGCGGAAGCTCCCGCACAGCAAGAGCGTGTACCTGACCCCGGGGCAGAAGGCGCTGAACTGGACCCAGGGCCCCAAGGGCGACCTGAAGCCATGGTAGGTAGGGGCGGCGGCATTGGCACCATGAGCTGACGATGTTCAGTCAGAATGAAATGAGAGGACTGATGAGTAAGCCAAGCCAAGCCATTACTGTCATCAAATGTAAAGCTCCTTCCTGTCTAATACCACCTTGCTTCTTTTTGTTGTGATGATGTGCCTGCCTACCTTCCATGTTGTGGCATGGCATGGTTCCCTTGTTTTTTGTTGCCCTAGTGCTTAGAACTGCTGCTGTTGTAGGTGATCATGGATCATATAGTGTGTTATATATATGCATGACCTTTGTATTATACTGCTATACACTAGATGCCGATCTGTAATGGCGGGAATAATTAAGTAAGGTTAACAACAGACCAGTCTGTATCCAGTGTACAGAGGCAGAGAGATATGCTTGTCGCTGAGCATGCCTGCCGTTTGTATTGTCTGAAGGCAGCACAGTATCTGTCTGATCTTTGGTTGATACCTTGATCTTTTATGTGACACCACAGGGCTTTTATTTAGAACATCAATGTACTTGGCTTACATTGATGATGAAGGTAGATTAGAGTGATGCTGAATGCAACTTGCAAGGAACGCAGGCACCTGGCGGCTCCAGCTGCTGCAGCAGACCGGACGTTCCATCGATGCATGCTTAGCAGTAAAGCATTATCAGCTGCAATGTTTGCATCCCTGTTAACATGGGCAAGCGTATAAAAGACTGGAGCACCCACAGATTTGTTAACATGAGCATCCCGGAGAAGCGTCCGTGTGAGCCCAAACCATTCAAGACAAAGGACGGTTAACAGAATTTGAGCCCAAACCCCAGTTACGAGCAAGACAACGCCCCATGCTGGTCCGACAGTATAGGTTATTAAAGTAACAATCAGTTTTAAAACGTAAAGCGGGGATAGCTCAGTTGGGAGAGCGTCAGACTGAAGATCTGAAGGTCGCGTGTTCGATCCACGCTCACCGCAAGTTACCATTCTTTTGTCTAAATAATCGGTCAACAGTGTTTTCCCTAAGACAAAATTAAAAAAAACGGTATGTATCAGTGATTTTTTTAAGTAGGTAGCATATCAAATTTTTTTGTATAATCTGTCATCAGTGTTTTAAATTTTTTTTTAAAAAAACTGGTATGTATCAGCAATTTTTTAAGTGGTACTGTAATTTTTTGAAACCTTAACACCGACTGTGATAGTTTTTTTGCTATTTACTCGACCAAACACCATGCTGATGTTGAATCCCACAACACTACTACCCATCACTATCCCCAAGCTTGTATGGGAAACAAGAAAAAACAAACCAATCCACCGGTGAAGTGCCGCCCATATAGAAAACCCTCACACCGATGCACCAACCTCTAGTCGCACCAGCAACAGCAAGGAAGCGCATAGCACGCCCTACCCCTGTCGCCGACTGCCTAACGTCCACCCTCTCCCCAGCCGAGCAACTCCACAAAGCAAGACACACACATCCATAAAGGTCTAAAAAATCCCATGCGTTGATCATAGTATAGGGACCTACCAGGATGAGAACTCAGTCAAAATCGAGGCTAGAATCCGAAATTTGATTGTGACGGCTTCAAACTAAGGTTGCAACAGAAACATTAGGGTCAAGGAGCATAAACGCTAGCCAATTGATTGACGAAGCCATGACAATTGATCGCGTAATTTCATCGAACTGGTATTAACCTGATCATAGCATTTACAGCGAGAAAAAAGTCTAACCATAATAACTAAGGGCATCTTCGACGGCGTCCCATAAGTTGGATGACATTATTCGTCTGCCTATGTGTCAGAACGTGTTCACAACGGATACAAGAGCGTCGTCCAAGCATGTCCATCAAACACCCACCTCTATTTTTTTTCCTATGCCCGGAGCATTGAAAGTAAGTAATAGCACTAGCACTATTCATCCTTCAATAACATGCAATTATCCTAATACAACAATAGCTTAAATATAGATGTTATATCTAAAATAAAATGGATGTTCAACAAGTTTTTCAAATTTAACGATTCAAATGCAACGTTAATCGAGGCCAACAATGCATCCATATCTACAAATGTTGGTCATCCGGACGATGTGCACCTTGAGCTTCATCCATATGCATCAACATGATTGGTCTGCTCTCCGTTGATTGGTACAGTGTGGTAGCGTGTCTGGGCTATACAACATGATGATCATCAAGTTGCAACCTTGAGAGAATCAATAAATTGACCAACATGTAACGCAACAAGAAGCAAAACTTACGACCTTCAGGATTGACATGCCCGGTGGCCAACGTCCTTGCGCGCATATGATTGCACCGCAAAACTTCATGACGGAGTTTGAGATGGCATACCATGGATGGGGTAGCAACTTCACATTGCAATCATGTATCACGTGCAAGTTGTATCATGCCTACAAAGTCCGCATTCTGGCCAACCATGTATCATATAAGAACTCATCTTCCGTCACCGAATCCCCATCATCGTGATTGCTCCAAAGAAACAACGAGAACGTAAAAAACCTCAATGACATTTTCCCGGACACTTGTTAGGCATGGCGTCCGGCATGGTCTATGCCGACAGGCAGAGGGGTATTGTAACACCCCGGACACACCCGTCGGTTACTGTCCGGAATTCCTGGTGGGATCTAGACTAGCCCCACAGATCAACACTAGTCTTTCATACACACTTTGTCCTCACTCGTGCGCATCTAGGATCAAATTTCCAGTCGGTCACCCGTCTTGAAATTGGTTCAAGCTGAGCATGCTTAACTTTGAAGTTCTTTCTGGATGAGCTCCTGAAAAAGAAGGAATTCCCTATCAATATAAGTAGTATATATATCATCCCTATTAAGACGGGTTATCACAAATATGAAAAATACCTGGCCGCAGACGAATTCAGGGTGGACAATGGTATAGTCCAAGACGGGTAGATGTGTTGGTGGGCTGATGGAAGTAATAAGTGCCGGCACCGACTAGGAGGGTGCAATATATAGAAGAAAGAGAGAGGGACGAAGTGAAAAAAGTGATATGAAAGAAGAGATTTAAATGGGCCAGAGGTGTCGGAGTTCTATGTGACAGAGATCCATACGCCCGCAAACCTCCCCCAGATTATGATCGGATTGCGAGAATTCGAATGCGGAGTCCTGGACACTCGGGAACCTCCCCTATGGTCCATTTGCGACAATTCAAATGCATGGACACGTCCACAGACGTTTAGGGCAACTTTAACACATGACCCCAAATCGTCCGCCCGCGTCCGTTTGGGGGTAAACGGACACAAACCGCGGCCCAACTGTAACGCCCTCGATGCGGCTATATCTCCCACGTGTCGAAGCACGACTTAGAGGCATAACCGCATTGAAAGCAATGTCGCAAGTGAGGTAATTGTAAGTGCATCTAGTGCCACCCCTAGTTGGTTTTGGAGTATTGACGACAAACCTAGTTGAGGGACTAATGTGTTTGTGAGAATTGCAGGATAACACAGGTAGAAGTCCTTCATTGATTCGGTTTTCCTACCAGAGATGACCCCTAAAAATGTATGAAGACATTCAAGACAAAGGTGGTATGTGAAGACATTCACATTGAAGACTATGACAAGAGAATACATCGCATGAAGACTATGGAGCGCGAAGACTTAGATCTTTCGTAGTTCTTTTTCTTCTTTGTTGAGTCATAGGAACCACCGTACTGTTAAGTGGGGTCCAAGAGAACCAGTCAGAATGACTGAAGTGATGCTTAACCAAAATCCTATGTCTTCGAGTGAAGACTATGAGAGCGAATCTTGTCCAGAGTTGGACAAGTCAGCTTTGCTTGTAGCCCAAGTGAAGTTGCCGTGTGAGTTTGAAATCTGACCGTTGGAACACGTGTCAGTTCCTTAGTGACCCAGGGTCATTTCGGACAAATCAGGTCGGGTTGCCTAGTGGCTATAAATAGCCCACCCCCTATAACCATAAACGGTTGGCTGCTTAGAGTTAAAGTACGGCTGTTGTCGTTTAAGAGCAACCCACCTCGAAGCCTTTGAGAGAGAATTCCTTGCGAGGATAAAGTCCTAACCACCCAGAGCCAAAGAGTGTTAGGCATCACTTAAGTCGTCATGTCTGTGTGATCTGAAGACTTATTACACTTGAGGACTGTGAATCCTCCAGCCGGTTAGGCGTCGCGTTCTGAGCATCCAAGAGTCATTGTGGATCACCGGTGAACGAAGTCTGTGAAGGTTTGGGAGTCTACCTTGAAGACTTACCAGAGTGATTGGGCGAGGTCTGCGTGACCTTAGCTCAATGAGAATACGGTGAGGACTAAGGGTTCTGAGCTGTGTGTTCAGGACTGAGTGTCCGGGACTGTGTGTCCTCAGGTTTAAATACCTATCCACCCTAACCAGACGTACAGTTGTCACAGCAACTGGAACTGGTCCAACAAATCATTGTCTTCAAAGAGTCACTGGTTTCATCCTTCCCTTCCCTTTACTTACTGTTGGTCCTTGTGAAATCATTGCATGATTGCATTATCTTTTGTCTTCACTGAGTGACTGCTTGTTCTGATTGGCTTCACAATAATCTTCCAACCTGATCCTTACTGCCTAGCTGCTATTAGTTATTGTGCTTTCACTTCATTGATTACTTGACTAAGGCTTGCCTAGTGTAGTCTACCTTCCGTTGCGTGGTAATAGGTTTACTTCTATCGTTTGTCTTCGAAACTTCCCTGTCTTGAAGACTTTCATAAAAATCACCTATTCACCCCCCCCCTCTAGTCGATCACTAGCACTTTCAATTGGTATCAGAGCAAGGTACTCCCTTAGTCTGTGTGATTCGGTTTAACCACCTGGAGTTTTAGCTATGTCGACTGCAGGGATAATTAAAGTCTCCATTGCGTGCCCCGTCTTCGATGGAACTGAATATCCCTACTGGAAGAATAAGATGCGCATGCATCTTGAAGCCATTGATGTCGACCTATGGTATGTCGTCAAGAACGGCGTTCCCAAGGCTGGAGAAGGTGTCACTGCTGCTGATGTCAAGAAGTTCGTTCAGCTGGACTCTACTGCCAAGAATATCATCTGTGGTCATCTGACCAAAGGACAGTATGGCTGTGTGAGTGCGTTGGAGACTTCCAAGCTAGTCTGGGACTGGCTCTCTAAGGTCAACGAAGGCGTCTCCACCCAGAAAGATCAGAGAATCAGTGTCCTTCGCAACCTCTTCAATCGCTTCAAGAGAAATGACAATGAGAATGTCCAGCTCACGTTTGATCGACTCACTGACATCATAAATGAGCTTCAAGCCCTCAGCGCCACTGAGATCACCAAGCATGAAGTCGTTAAGACACTCCTGAGATCACTTGACAGTTCGTTTGACACTCTAGCCCTGATGATTCAAGAACGCCCTGATTTCAAGACACTCGATCTGTTTGACATACTTGAGAGTCTCAACACACACGAGTTTCAGCTTTCTGAGAAAAGAGACATCTACGGTCCCAGCTATGGGCGAACTCGTGCCTTGAAGGCAAAAGCTGTCTCCTCATCTGAAGAAGAATCTGACAGCGGTTCTGATGATCCTGAAGACATTGGAAAGGAGCTTGCTATGCTTGTGAAGAGGTTCCAAAAATTCACCAAGAAGAAAGGGTTTAGAAAGTCTTCACGATCAAGCTCAAGGAATGATGAAGCTTCTACTCATGACTACAAGAAGAGAACATGTCACAAGTGCAAGAAACCTAGCCACTACATCTCTGAGTGTCCACAGTGGGACAATGAGAACAACAAGAAGAAGAAGAGCAAAGAGTATGATTCTGATGACAAGAAGAAGAAATACTCAAAGTCTTCTTCCAAGTCTTCCTCAAAGTCTTCATCACACAATAAGAGCTCATCTGGCAAGGCACGTGCATTTGTTGGCAAGGAAATGGATTCTGAGGAGGAGTCTGCTTCTGAGGAGGCGGAGGTGGAGTCTGAGGAGGAGTCTGATTCTGGCATTGCGAGTCTGGCTACAGCCTATGTTGCCAAGTCCATATTCAACACTGAAGACAATGACTTCATCACCGACACCGATGCGAATGATAAGGACTACTCCGCTCCTTCATACTGCTTCATGGCACACAGTGCCAAGGTAAACACACGCGCTACTCACTATCAAATATCTAGTGACGATGACTCTGATTGTGATTCCAAACCTAGCTACAAAACACTTGCTAAAATTGCAACTGAACAACAGAAAGCTATGGAACACATTCAAAAACTGTTAGACAAAAGCGATGATCTGTTAGACGCTGAAATGACTCGATCTCAGTCCTTGATTAAAGACATAAAAAATCTTCATGTTAAGTATGAGGAACTTGAAAGTCGTCATGAAACACTCTCAACAACTCATGAAAGGCTTTCCTATGATTATCTTCAAAGGAAGCAAGACCTTGAGAAATTGAGAGCAGCTCATGATGATCTTCAAAAGGAAAACGAGTCACTTCGTGCCAAACAGATCAGTTCAGCTCAGGAAGGATTTGAACCACCATGTCTTAAATGCATTGAGTGTGATAACGCTACTTCTGTTGCTGAATGTTCTACTGCTGCTACTGTTGCAATATCTTCACCTGTTGATGTGGTAACTAACCCCTCTGTTGAGGATACCACTGCTATTGCTGATGAGAATGCTAGGTTGAAGACACTGCTTGAAACAGGGATGTACAAAAGTCTCAAAGGACATCAGACACTATGTGATGTCATCAAAAGGCAGATCCTAAACTGAAACCCTAGGAAAGAGGGTGTTGGGTTTGAAAGGAAAATGAATGCCGATGGCTCTTACTGGAAACCTGAGCAGTACCCCAAAACCATGTGGGTTGCTGCAAAGGAACCTTCAGCGGATCCATCCACCCTATCTGGCTTCACTTGTACTAATCCCATTGTTATTGATGAATCCTTTGATGCAAACTACAAACTGTTTAAGAATCAGAATGGTGAAGTGTTTGCCAGGTATATTGGTACTAACTACAGGAATGGACCGCCTATGAAGAAGATCTGGGTGCCAAAAAGGTGTTTGGAGAATCTTCCTGTGAATGTCATCATGACACCACATGTGAAGAAGACAAACCCCAGACCACAGGCTTCATATGGTCCAAAGGCTTCATACAGACAGAGGACTCACCAGAGTCGCACTAACGCAAATGTTTTGCAGGGAAGTCATACTCAGGCCTATGAATATGAGTGTGGTTCATCAAACCGCCATGTTCATAAGACCAAGAACTATTCTGCTTATTCTTATGAGTATTATTGTCCACCTGCAAGACTTTTTGCTAGGGCTCCAAAGCCAAAGTTCTCATATGCTGCACTTAGATTCATTGCTTCAAAGCCACCCTTGAAGATGTGGGTGGCTAAGAAAGCTTAACTCTCTTTTGTAGGGAAAGGTCTCCAGCAGAAAACCAAAATCGTCTGACGCTATTACTTGGGACCTTAAACATCTTGTAGGGCGCAAGATCAAATGCCCAAATGGTCTTATTATGTACTTTGTTCCTAAATCGCTTGCTACTCGCCCTATCAGTCCAAATCTCGATCTAAGCTTTCATAACCCACTAGTTCGTCAAATGTTTTTGCTTCACAATTCTCTCCGTGAAGCCTATCCCCCTAACTGCTTGTAGGGTATGACACCAGCAGCTTCAGAATGGATTATTGATAGTGGGTGTACCAATCACATGCCTGGCAAGAGAAGCCTTCTTATGGACTCAACCTTACGTCCATCCGACAAGAGTCACATCACATTTGCTGACACTGGTAAAAGTAAGGTATTGGGTCTAGGTAGAGTTGCAATCTCAAAGGATCAACACATGGATAAAGTCATGCTTGTTGAATCCCTTGGTTTCAACTTAATGTCTGTCTCAATGCTTTGCGATTTAAACATGATTGTGATGTTTGGAAAAATATCGTTGCCTTGTTCTAATGGAATCTGACAAGTCTCTAGTGTTTGAAGGGTATCAGAAAGATGATTTGTACGTGGTAGATTTCTCAGCAGGGCCACAGCTTGCCGTATGTCTTCTAGCAAAAGCTTCAGAATGCTGGCTCTGGCATCGGAGGCTAGGGCATGCTGGCATGAGGAACCTGCACACCCTTGCAAAGAAGAAGCATGTCATAGGCATCGAGGGCGTCAAGTTTAAGAAAGATCACTTATGTGGTGCCTGTGAAGCAGGAAAGATGACGAGGGCCAAGCATCCCTCAAAGACAATCATGACAACGACTCGACCCTTCGAACTGCTCCACATGGATCTTTTTGGTCCCACTCATTACTCAACTCTTACTACTACTGCTTGTCTCTATGGCTTTGTCATTGTTGATGATTATTCTAGATATACTTGGGTGCATATAATCCTCTACAAGACTGAAGTGCAGGATGTCTTCAGACGCTTCATCAATCAAGCAATGAACAACTATGGCGCCAAGATAAAACACATCAGAAGTGACAATGGCACTGAATTCAAGAACACTGGCCTGGATACATATCTTGATACTTTGGGTATCACACATGAATTCTCAGCTCCATACACGCCACAGCAGAATGGCGTCGTCGAACGCAAGAACAGAACACTTATTTAGATGGCCCGAACGATACTTGATGAATACAAGACTCCAAGAAAATTCTGGCCTAAAGCCATTGATACTGCATGCCATACAATCAACCTTGTTTATCTTCACAAGCTTCTGAACAAGACATCCTATGAGCTCCTTACTGGCAAGAAGCCAAATGTCAGTTACTTCAGAGTATTTGGCGCCAGGTGCTGGATTAAGGATCCGCATCACACTTCAAAATTTGCACCAAAAGCACATGAGGGTTTTATGCTTGGATATGGAAAGGATTCGCACTCCTACAGAGTCTTCAATCTCTTTCATTATAAAGTGGTTGAAACAGTGGATGTGCGGTTCGATGAGACTAACGGCTCACAAAGAGAGCACCTGCCAAATGCGCTAGATGAAGTTCCATCCAGTGAATCAATCAAACTTATGGGAACTGGAGAAATCATACCTTCTGAAGCTCAACCTGAAGAGGAACTTATTATCTCCGCACCTGATCAATCTGAAGACAATGCTCAGCCTGAAGACAATCCCTCTAACAATGACAATGATCAGCAAGAGCAAAATCTTTGTCCTGTACATCCCCATGTTGCAAATGAAGTGCAGGTTGATAGAATAATTGATAGCATCAATGCACCAGGTCCACTCACTCGTTCAAGGGCAACACAACTAGCAAATTTCTGTGGGCACTTCGCATTTGTCTCAATAAGAAGAGCTTCAACAATTTCTGTGGGCACTTCGCATTTGTCCATCATGAAGCCAATGCATTCGATATCATTGAGCTTACCGGCCTACCCACTCCTGGCGAACTCTTCGAAGAAGGCTGCCAACTTCATGCTGAAGCAATTGAGAGCATATTCTAGTGACCTGAGCCAAATATGAGTCAGATGCTCTCAATGATGAAGCCATTGCCTCTTGATGCACCTTATCCAACTGAGTTCTTCGTTGAAGACTTAGAGTACCTGCCCAGAACTATATATCACATCGTCAGGCGGACTCTATGGCCCATTAAGGGGCACTCTCCATATGCCAAGGTTGAAGGTGCCATGAAGACTCTCATCTTTTGTATCCTGCATGGCAAATGCTTCAATGCCCAGGATCTCTTTATACGCCAACTTGCAGCATCTGGCTCAGATCTCTTTGGTTTGAAGATTTATGCTCCATGGGTTATGAGGCTAATCAAGCTCCACTCTGCTATCTCCTATCAGCCCTCTGCCCGCAACCATAGAATCTTCTTACCTGATGTGGACACCTCTGCTGAAGCAATATATCCTGAGCCTGCCAAGCAACCATTAAGTCTTCAGAATGCAGAACACCAGAGCTTCACTCAGAATGATGAAGGTGTTGAAGCCATCTCCAGAGTGTATCCAATGGCTGGCACCACACGTGCCCCTGCATCAACTGAAGCCACTGACAGCATAGCTGCACAGAGACCCAAGAAACGTGCCCGTTCACTCAATGACCGTGAACTTCTTGTGGCTCTTCACCAAAAGCAAGATAGGCATCAGGACTGGCTCAAAAGGCAGATGAGAAGTATCATGCAAGACGTCAATCGCATCAGAAATCTGGCCACCAAGAATGCATTCGTCGCACATGAAACCTGTCGCCGCACTTGGAAAGGCCTCACCATGATGTGCACTGAAGCTGAACTTCAAGAGGATGGCTTCAGAGAGAGATTCAAGTTTGACTCCACACCCCCCAGAAGAGCTGTGCTGCGCGGAACTCCGTCCCTTGAAGATTCAGAGTTCTCTTCCTCTGCTGCCACCGTGACTGGAAGAATCATTGAGGAAGAAGACGATGCTACATCACCACCACCTTCTTCAGCGCGCGTCGACCCTGCACCAAGCTCTTCAGCACCACCAAACGCCTCCACCGACCCTGCTGCGCCTGGGAACGCGTAGAAAACTCTATGTCTTCAAACCTTTTTGGTCATCACTGGCAAAAGGGGGAGAAGCATATGATGTTTATAGTCTTCAAGCGGGTCAATAATATGGGCTGGTGCTTTATATTTTGCATTTTGCTTCGTGCTTACAACTCTCGTTTTGCTACATTTGGTTCTTTGAGTTGTAACACTTAAACTTGATGGTCGTCTGCTACTTGTTTGCAACTATGTTTTTGCGAAGATAAATTCCGCATGTACGACGATAATTTCCGCACTTATATCATTTCACAGACGTCCATTTTTCATTATGCATGTCATTCTCTTCATATACCTTTACATGCATGGTGGATTGTCATCATAAGTTGAAGTGGATTCCCACAAGTACAACCTGCCATGTGCATTTGCGTTCCAGAAGCAAATTACTTATATGCACATCTTCAAGGGGAGCCCTTGCAGCTTATGAAGACAATTCCTTTACAATTTCACAAATTATATTCCCCGTTGAAAACTTCAACTAGTTTGTCATCAATCACTAAAAAGGGGGAGATTGTAAGTGCATCTAGTGCCACCCCTAGTTGGTTTTGGAGTATTGACGACAAACCTAGTTGAGGGACTAATGTGTTTGTGAGAATTGCAGGATAACACAGGTAGAAGTCCCTCATTGATTCGGTTTAGCTACCAGAGATGACCCTAAAAATGTACGAAGACATTGAAGACAATGGTGGTTTATGAAGACATTCATGTCGAAGACAATGACATGTGAAGACTCCCCATGAAGCTTATGGAACTCGAAGACTTAGATCCTTCGTAGTTTTACTTCATTCATGTTGTGTCATAGGAACCACCGTACTGTTAAGTGGGGTCCAAGAGAACCAATCAAGATGACTGAAGTGATGCCTAATTCAAATCCTATGTCTTCGAGTGAAGACAATGAGAGAAAATCTTGTCCAGAGTCAGACAAGTCAGCTTTACTTGTAGCCCAAGTAAAGTTGCCGTGTGAGTTCGAAATTCGACCGTTGATACACGTGTCAGTTCCTTAGTGACCCAGGGTCATTTCAGACAAATCAGGTCGGGTTGCCAAGTGGCTATAAATAGTCCACCCCTACAACCATAAACGGTTGGCTGCTCAGATTTCAGTGCACGGCTTTTGTCGTTTGAGAGCAACCCACCTCAAAGCCTTTGAGAGAAAATCCCTAGCGAGGAGAAAAGCCCTAACCACCCAGAGCCAGAGTAATTGGGCATCACTTAAGTCTTCTTGTCTGAGTGATCTGAAGACTTATTACACTTGAGGACTGTGCATCCTCCAGCCGGTTAGGCGTCGCATTCTGAGCATCCAAGAGAAATTGTGGATTGCCGGTGAACGAAGTCTGTGAAGGTTTGGGAGTCTACCTTGAAGACTTACCAGAGTGATTGGGCGAGGTCTGTGTGACCTTAGCTCAAGGAGAAAACGGTGAGGACTGGGTGTCCTGAGCTGCGTGTTCAGGACTGGGTGTCCGGGACTGTGTGTCCTTTGGTTTAAATACCTAGCCGCTCCAACCAGACGTACAGTTGTCACAGCAACTGGAACTGGTCCAACAAATCATTGTCTTCAGCGTGTCACTGGTTTCATCCTCACCTCCCTTTACTTACAATTACACATTGTGAAGCCATTGCATGCTTGCTTTATCTTCTGTCTTCACAACTTAACTGTATGATTTGTTTGGTTTCATAACTTCTTCCTATCTGATCCTCATTACACTGAAGCTGTTTGTCACTGTGCTTTCACTATATTGTATACTTGACCATGGCTTGCCTTATGTAATCTAACTTCCGCTGCATAGTGATAGGCTTGTCCATTCTGTTTGTCTTCATAACTTTCACGTTTTGAAGACTCTCATAAAAATCGCCTATTCACCCCCCCTCTAGTCGATATAACGCACTTTCAATTGGTATCAGAGCAAGGTGCTCCCTTGTTCTGTGTGATTCGGTTTAACCACCTGGAGTTTTAGCTATGTCGACTGCAGGGATAATTAAAGTCTCCGCTGCGTGCCCCGTCTTCGATGGAACTGAATATCCCTACTGGAAGAATAAGATGCGCATGCATCTTGAAGCCATTGACGTCGACCTATGGTATGTCGTCGAAAACGGCGTTCCCAAGGCTGGAGAAGGTGTCACTGCTACTGATGTCAAGAAGTTCACTCAACTGGACTCTACTGCCAAGAATATCATCTGTAGTCATCTGACTAAGGGAGAGTACAGCCGTGTGAGTGCCTTGAAGACATCCAAGCTGGTCTGGGACTGGCTCTCCAAAGTCAATGAAGGCATCTCAACCCAGAGAGATCAGAGAATCAGCGTTCTTCGCGACCTCTTCAACCGCTTCAAGCGAAATGACAATGAGAATGTCCAGCACTAATTTGACCGGCTCACTAACATCACAAATGAGCTTCAAGCCCTCGGCGCCACTGAGATCACCAAACATGAAATCGTCAAGACGCTGCTGAGATCACTTGACAGTTCGTTTGACATCCTAGCCCTGATGATCCAAGAACGTCCAGATTTCAAGACACTCGATCCGTCTGACATACTTGAGAGGCTCAACACACATGAGTTTCAGCTTTCTGAGAAAAGAGATATCTACGGTCCAAACTATGGGCGAACTCGTGCCTTGAAGGCAAAAGCTGTTTCCTCATCTGAAGAAGAATCTGATAGCAGTTCTGATGATCCTGAAGACATTGGAAGGGAACTTGCAATGCTAGTGAAGAAGTTCCAGAAATTCACCAAGAAGAAAGGCTTCAGAAAGTCTTCACGATCAAGCTCAAGGAATGATGAAGCTTCTGCTCATGACTACAAGAAGAAAACATGTCACAAGTGCAAGAAAACTGGACACTTCATCTCTGAGTGTCCACAATGGGACAATGAGAGCAGAATGAAGAAGAAGAGCAAGGAATATGACTCTGATGATAAGAAGAAGAAGAAATACTCAAAGTCTTCTTCCAAGTCTTCCTCAAAGTCTTCATCACACAAGAAGAGTTCATCTGGCAAGGCTCGTGTGTTTGTTGGCAAGGAAATGGATTCAGAGGAGGAGTCCGCTTCTGAGGAGGCAGAGGTGGAGTCTGAGGAGGAGTCTGATTCAGGCATTGCGAGTCTGGCTAGAACCTACGTCGCCAAGTCCATCTTCAACACTGAAGACAATGACTTCATCACCAACACCGATGCATATGACAAGGACGACTCTACTCCTACCTACTGCTTCATGGCACGTGGTGCCAAGGTAAACACACGCACTACTCACTATCAAACATCCAGTGACGATGACTCTGATTGTGATTCAAAACCCAGCTACAAAACACTTGCTAAAATTGCAACTGAACAACAAAAGGCCATGGAACATATTCGAAAACTGTTAGACAGAAGCGATGATCTGTTGGGTGCTGAAATGACTCGTTCTGAATCCTTAATTGAAGATATAAAAAATCTTCATGTTAAGTATCAGGAACTCGAAGATCGTCTTGAGACTCTCTCAACTACTCATGAAAAGCTTTCCTATGATTATCTTCAAAAGAAGCAAGATCTTGAGAAGTTGAGAGCGGATCATGAAGATCTTCAAAAGGAAAACGAGTCACTTCGAGCCGAACAGATCAGTTCTACTCAGGAAGGATTTGAACCACCATGCCTTAAATGCATTGAGCGTGATAATGCTACTTCTGTTGCTGAATGTTCCACTGCTACTGCTGTTGCAATATCTTCAACTGTTGAAGTGGTAACTAACCCCTCTGCTGAGGATACCACTGCTATTGCTGATGAGAATGCTAGGTTGAAGACATTGCTTGAAACAGGGATGTACAAAAGTCTCAAAGGACATCAGACATTATGTGATGTCCTCAAGAAGCAGATTCTGAACCGAAACCCTAGGAAAGAGGGTGTTGGGTTCGTGAGGAAAATTAATGCAGATGGATCTTACTGGAAACCTGAGCAGTACCTCAAAACCACATGGGTTGCTGCAAAGGAATCCTCAGCAGATCCATCCAATCTATCTGGCTTCACTTGTTCTGATCCGATTATCATTGATGAATCCTTTGATGCAAACTATAAACTGTTTAAGAATCAGAATGGTGAAGTATTTGCCAGGTACATTGGTACTAACTACAGGAATGGACCGCCTATGAAGAAGATCTGGGTTCCAAAAATGTTTCTGGAGAATCTTCCTGTGAATGTCCTCATGACACCTCACATGAAGAAGACAAGCCTCAGACCAAA
Source organism: Triticum monococcum (assembly GCA_034509565.1). Lineage (NCBI taxonomy): Eukaryota > Viridiplantae > Streptophyta > Magnoliopsida > Poales > Poaceae > Triticum > Triticum monococcum. Next base: position 740,954,726 of record CM067843.1, on the reverse strand, counting down.
AGCTTCATATGGTCCAAAGGCTTCATACAGGCAGAGGACTCACCTGAGTCGCACTAACGCAAATGTTTTGCAGGGAAATCATGCTCAGGCATATGAGAGCGGTCCTTCAAACCGTCATGCTCATATGACCAAGAACTATTCTGCCTATTCTTATGAGTACTATTGCCCGCCTGCTAGACTGTTTGCTAGGGCTCCAAAGCCAAAATTCTCAGATGTTGCACTTAGACTTATTGCTTCTAAGCCACCCTTGAAGATGTGGGTGGTTAAGAAAGCTTAACTCTCTTTTGCAGGGAAAGGTCTCCAGCAGAAAACCAAAATCTTCTGACGCCATTGCTGGGGACCTTAAAAATCTTGTGGGGCGCAAAATCAAATGCCCGAATGGCATCACTATGTATTTCGTACCTGAATCGCATGCTACTCTCCCTACTAGTCCTAACCTGGATCTAAGTTTTCATAATCCACTGGTTCGTCAAATGTTTTTGCTTCACAATACTCTTCGTGAAGCCTATCCCCCTAACTGCACTGTAGGGTATGACACCAGCGACTTCAGAGTCTTCAGAATGGATTATTGACAGTGGGTGTACAAATCACATGAGTGGCAAAAGAAGTCTCTTTATGGACTCAACCTTACGTCCATCTGACAAGAGCCACATCACATTTGCTGACACTGGTAAAAGTAAGGTATTGGGTCTAGGTAGAGTTGCAATCTCAAAGGATCAACACATGGATAAAGTCATGTTTGTTGAATCCCTTGGCTTCAACTTAATGTTTGTCTCAATGCTTTGTGATTTGAACATGATTGTAATCTTTGGAAAATATCGTTGCCTGGTACTAATGGAATCTGACAAGTCTCTAGTGTTTGAAGGGTATCGGAAAGATGATTTGTATGTGGTAGATTTCTCAGCAGGGCCACAGCTTGCAGTATGTCTTCTCGCAAAGGCTTCAGAATGTTGGCTTTGGCATCGGAGGCTTGGGCATGCTGGCATGAGGAACCTCCACACCCTTGCGAAGAAGAAGCATGTCATAGGCATCGAGGGCGTCAAGTTCAAGAAAGATCACTTATGCGGTGCCTGTGAAGCAGGGAAGATGACAATGGCAAAACATCCTTCGAAGACAATCATGACCACTACTCAACCCTTCGAACTGCTTCACATGGATCTCTTTGGTCCCACTCACTACTCAACTTTTTCCACTGCTGCTTGCCTCTACGGCTTCGTCATTGTTGATGATTACTCTAGATATACTTGGGTGCACATAATCCTTTACAAGATTGAAGTGCAGGATGTCTTCAGACGCTTCGCAAATCGGGCTATGAACAATTATGGCGCCAAGATAAAGCACATCAGAAGTGACAATGGCACTGAATTTAAGAACACTGGCCTTGACACATATCTTGATACATTGGGCATCACTCATGAATTCTCAGCTCCGTACACACCACAGCAGAATGGCATCGTCGAACGCAAGAACAGAACACTCATTGAGATGGCCAGAACAATGCTAGATGAGTACAGGACTCCAAGAAAATTCTGGACTGAAGCCATTGACACCGCATGCCATACAATCAACCGTGTCTATCTTCACAAGCTTCTGAACAAGACATCTTATGAACTTCTAACTGGCAAGAAGCCAAATGTCAGTTACTTCAGAGTATTTGGCTCAAGATGCTGGATCAAGGACCCTCACCACACCTCAAAATTTGCTCCAAAAGCACATGAGGGCTTTATGCTTGGATATGGAAAGGATTCGCACTCCTACAGAGTCTTCAATCTCTTTCACTACAAAGTGGTTGAAACAGTGGATGTGCGGTTCGATGAGACCAATGGGTCACAAAGAGAGCAACTGCCAGATGTGCTAGATGAAGTTCCAGCCAGTGAATCAATCAAGCTAATGGGAACTGGAGAAATTATACCTTCTGAAGCTCATCCTGAAGAAGAACTTATCATCTCAGCACCTGATCCACATGAAGACAATGCTCAGCCTGAAGATATTCCTCCCCACGACAACATAGATCAGCAAGAGCAAAGTCTTCGACCCATACATCCTCGTGTTGCCAATGAAGTGCAGATTGACAGAATAATTGATAGCATCAATGCACCTGGTCCACTGACTCGTTCAAGGGCAACTCAACTGGCAAATTTCTGCGGACACTTCGAATTCGTTTCAATCACAGAACCCAAGAAAGTTGAAGAAGCTTTTATGGAACCTGAGTGGATTCAAGCTATGCAAGAAGAGCTTCAACAGTTTGAGCTGAACAGTGTATGGGAATTGGTTAAGCGTCCTGATCCATGGAAGCATAACATAATAGGCACCAAATGGATATACCGCAACAAGCAAGATGAGCATGGTCAAGTCGTCAGAAACAAGGCTCGTCTCGTTGCTCAAGGATATACTCAAGTGGAAGGCATTGATTTCGATGAAACATTTGCTCCTGTGGCCAGACTTGAAGCCATTCGTATACTGCTGGCCTATGCAAATCATCACAACATAATTCTGTATCAAATGGATGTGAAGAGTGCCTTTCTCAATGGCAAGGTTGAAGAAGAAGTGTATGTCGCACAACCACCAGGGTTTGAAGATCCAAAACATCCTGACATGGTGTACAAGCTCAATAGGGCACTGTACGGCCTCAAACAAGCCCCTCGGGCCTGGTATGATACACTCAAATACTTCCTGAAGAGAAAAGGCTTCATACCTGGTTCCTTAGATCCCACACTCTTCACGAAGACATATGACGGTGAACTGTTCGTGTGCCAAATATATGTGGATGACATTATCTTCGGCTGCACAAATCAGAAGTACAGTGAAGAGTTTGGCTATATGATGCAAGAGCAATATCAGATGTCCATGATGGGGGAGCTGAAATTCTTCCTCGGTCTTCAGATACGGCAACAACGCAATGGCATCTTCATATCTCAAGAGAAGTATCTCAAAGATTGCCTGAAGAAGTTCGGTATGCAAGACTGCAAAGGCTTCACAACACCAATGCCAGCCAAACATCATCTGGGTCCTAACGACAATGGTAAAGAGTTCGATCAGAAGGTATACTGCTCCATGATTGGTTCTTTGCTTTATTTATGTGCGTCTAGGCCAGATATTATGCTTAGTGTTTGCATGTGTGCTCGATTCCATGCGGCACCAAAGGAGTCGCATCACTTAGCTGTGAAGCGAATTCTTCGATATTTGGCTCACACCCCAACTCTTGGGTTATGGTATCCAAAGGGCTCAGAGTTTGATCTGGTTGGATTTTCGGATGCTGATTACGCTGGTGACAAGGTTGATCGGAAGTCCACATCAGGCACATGTCACTTTCTGGGCCGATCACTTGTATGTTGGTCTTCAAAGAAGCAGAACTGTGTATCTCTCTCCACTGCTGAATCTGAATACATTTCTGCTGGATCCTGCTGCGCTCAGCTTCTATGGATGAAGCAAACCCTCAAGGATTATGGCATTCATCTGAAGCAAGTGCCACTTTACTGCGACAACGAAAGCGCCATCAAGATCGCCAACAACCCAGTTCAGCACTCGAAGACAAAGCACATTGAAATTCGTCATCATTTTCTCAGAGATCATGTTGCAAAGGAAGATATTGATATCATACACGTCAACACTGAAGAGCAATTGGCAGATATCTTCACCAAGCCCTTGGATGAGAAGAGATTTTGCAAGTTACGGTGTGAGCTAAATATCTTGGAATCCTCAAATGTCTTGTGATCAGGCACACATCCTAACACTTATGCATGTTGATGACTTAGATGTGCAACACACGAAGTAACGTATATCTTCAATCAATGAAGACATACATTCTAAGTGTGAATACATTAACATGGAATTTGACTTCGGAGCGCCACAATAATTGTGCGCCGTGTCTGGGTCTAATACTTCCTATACGGTGGGTAACGCCACCACCAAATTTTCTGCTTGAAGTGTTTCACTCATGGCGTTACATTTGCTATGTCTTCACATTTGGTTTGGTTTCAATCTCAATTTGTCTTCATGATTATCTTCACTGCGTTAATTATATAGATATATATATATACGTACTGGTGTTCTGTCCTCTACAGCATTCACTTATAGCTATGTCTTCTTGTTTGAATTTTTTGAACTAAGTGAATGTGATCGGACCCTAACCTCTCCATCCTTCCTACCTCAAACTCTATCTCTCCAAGTCATGTGCATTCTACTGAAACTGTCGAATGTCTTCACTGCATCCTTGTCAGCAGAAGACACAGAGACAAACTTTAAAACCGTTTTCAATGTTATTTCATCAACAAGAAATCCGGAGAAGTAGGAACGACACCCGACAAACAAGGCGTGCGTGGGATGTGGAACTGCCCCCACAATACAGCATGATGGCCACATGCTGATCAGATGCGAATCGCCAGGGGCACCTGAGTAATAGCGCAGTGCCGCCCCTATCCCTATAAATACACGATTCACTGCGGTCATTATCTCTTCTTCCACCCTCGCACGAACCCTAGCGCCACCGCTAGCTCTCAACGACGCCGGCGACAAAGTGCTTCACTGCCGCAACCTCTCCGACGCCGTTTTCACGCCGACTGCGGACATCGATCTCTCCGCCGTCGCCGTAGGTGTCTTCCGTCGCCAAGTTAGGGCACGGAGGATCGAACTGCTCGGCCTCAACTCCCACTTCGTCTAGCAGTTCCAAGTGTGGTAAATAAAACCTCTTTTTACAGCCTCTTTTGATCCTATAGTTCGTCACTTTCTGCCATAAGAAGTTTCTATTCACACAAGTTACATCTCTCTCAATCTGCATCTCATAACTTGCCTAGTATAGTCACTTGTGCTTCATGAAGTAGTTAGATTCCTCACTTGTACTGATCTATGGGTTCGTACAAATCTGGAACCAACTTCTTTTCTATAAGTGAATGTCTTCGCATGATGAGGTCAATATCTTCTAAACTGATTATCTTCAAAATCTTCTGAGAATGCATATGACCTCTTCCCCTTCCCTCGCACCTTAATGCTGTCACAGGTACATGTCCATGGGAGAATCTTTTGGTTCTCATAGTCTGCATTCATTTGCAGAGTTCTTACAGCGTCACATCAATTCTCCTAAAGCCAGTTCCTGTTGGTCCAGCAAAAGAAAACCTTTGAAGCCTTTGAATGTTTTGAAGCCTTCCAAGTTAAGATTCATGGCTTCAGAAACAGCAACCAGGAAGGGAGGCAGACAGAGACGTGGTGAAACGTCCAAAGATCTGCCTGATGAATTGGTAGAAATGTACAAAACTGATCCTGAAGAGAGCTATGGTCAGCGCAAGACACGAATCCAATGGATTCGAAGATATTGGGCAGAGCAGTGGTTCCAATACCGCTTCGTCACTCAGGAATATGCAGAAAAGTGCGCCATCAAGAGACCGTGGGGAGACGTATTATACAAAAATCTCGTACCCCAGTCCAGAGACGAAGCCATTGCTCAAGGCTTCTATCCATGCATGGTCAGAGGACCACAGCCAGCTGCAGCACATCCGTCATCACTTCTCTGGTGTCGTGATGACAATATGTTCAAGCGCAACTTCCAATTTGCTCAGAACTCTGCGAAGCAAAACAAGAAGAAGCTGGGGTTGGACTTCAACCCTGGTCCCTCTGAACCAAGGGCGGATGGCACGCGCGACGCTGATCCCAATATCATCGGGCCGTATGCCAATCTCGCAGGCCTCATCACTCGCATTCTAGTCCAAGGGACTGCCGTGAACGACCCTCCAGCAGACACTGAGTCTGATGACGCTCCTGCTACACCGAAGCCGAAGCAGACGAAGAAGCCAAAAGCTTCAAAGCCAGCCACTTCTCCCAAAATCTCCAGAGCGAAGCCATTGGCAACTGCACCTCCTGAAGCAAGTGTGCAGTCTGAAGACTTATCACGAGTCTCCAAGCCCCAAGAAGCCAAGACGCCTCAGCCACACACTGGCAAAGAGCTCACAGCTGCTGCCATTCTGCGCTGTGAAACCATTGATCTTTCAAGCGATGAAGATCTTGGCGATGACGCTCTTGAGCAGCTCATCAAGAGCAAGGAGGAGGCTGAAATCTTCAACAATCTACCTCTGTTTGATGCGGCAATCATACACAACTTCATTGATGAATGGTTTGATACACCCAATATCATCTTCGATGATTTGCAGCTGCCCATTGGCCTCAGCGTCGCCTTCCAAGGCGCTATTGCTTCAGAACTTGCAATTGCCCAGCGCATTGTTGAACTGAAGCAGAAGATTGATTTTCAAAAGGCTCAGTTCAAGCAGAATATGGCCAAGCTCAGCGTCCAAGAAGTCAAGGACTTCAAGGTCATGTTGCACGAGTTGAAGGAAAACTTTTTGAAGAAACGTGCAGAAGCTCAGGGTTCGCAGGAGCGAATGAAGACTTTGGCTGATCTCTATGTGCAGGCCTACAATGAGGCCGAGAAACGCAAGGCACTTGGGCGTCCCGGCATCAACCCCAGGATGGCCGCGAAGAAAAAGAAGAAGCCCGTTGTGGCTGAACAAGAGGCACCAAGGCAAGAAGCTGTTCTGATTGTCTTCCCAACTGCTAAGACTGGCTCGAAGCCAAAGCATCGGTCAACCGCTTCAGAGCTCAAGAAGACACGGACAGCCGAAGCTGAAGCTCGGAAGAGGAAACACCCTGAAGCCTCTCCTTCTAACCCCACCATCAAGAAGCGCAAGACCAAGAAATCTCGGGCTGCTCCCACAGAGCCCTTGATAGTCGAACCCCTCTCCGTCCGCTATCCTGACGAAGATCGTCAGTTGACCGTGCATGAGCCTGCTTTCACAGAGGCTCCGCACGCTGAAGACATTCCAGCAGCCGACCCCAACGCTGCTGAAGACATTGGTCTCCAAGACAATGTACAAGGTGATGCAGCCCTTCCTCAACTTGAAACAAGCGACATGATCAGCATTGGTCGTCCATTGACACCAATCACCCAAGATGCATCGTGGGCAGATCGCCCGCAGGAGGAAGAGAATGAGCCCCAGCCCACTGCAACTCCACCGGCGTCGCCTACATTCCGTAGGCTTCGCAAAGGGCTAAGGGCTCAGGCTGCTGACGACATTCCGGCTGCATCAGCCGAAGAACATGAAGAAGAGCATGAAGAAGAACCTCAAGCTTCGTCTCCCCCGAACCAACAAGAAGAAGTTCTCAAGGAGAACGCACCTGAATCCGTCCCTCTCACTACACATGTTGAGGCTGAAATCCTTGAGGCTGCCACCACCAACACTGAAGCTACTACATCTGAACCTTCTGTGCCTGAGTCTGCTGCCGGTCCACAGTTCAACTATCATGTTGCTCACAGGCCCCAGGTCCAGAAGCCAATCCCATGACTGCCAAGGTTCCCAGGTCCTGCATCAGCTCCAGGCTCCTTTAATGTCAATAGCTTCAGGGCAGATAACACTTTCTTCAACAGCTCCAAGAACCCTTATTCAAGGGAACGGATTGTATCAGATAGGTTCTGGAGCTACCCACAGCGCAGCTACTATTCATGCATCCTCTACAACCAAGGCCGTATCTTTCCTCACCAGCGCCTTGAGGTTGAAGCTGTTGCTGGTCTGCCTGGTCTGGAAGAAGCACTGGATTGCTTCAAGCAAGTGGGTCTGCTGCCGTTTATCACTGATGAAGAGCACTGGAATGAAGAGCTTCTGCTCCAGTTCTATGCCACACTGCATATCAAAGGCTACAGCAGAGATCCGAAGACTTGGGTCCTCGAGTGGATGACCGGCAATGTCCATCATGAAGCCAATGCATTCGATATCATTGAGCTTACCGGCCTACCCACTCCTGGCGAACTCTTCGAAGAAGGCTGCCAACTTCATGCTAAAGCAATTGAGAGCATATTCCAGCGACCTGAGCCAAATATGAGTCAGATGCTCTCAATGATGAAGCCATTGCCTCTTGATGCACCTTATCCAACTGAGTTCTTCGTTGAAGACTTAGAGTACCTGCCCAGAACTATATATCACATCGTCAGGCGGACTCTATGGCCCATTAAGGGGCACTCTCCATATGCCAAGGTTGAAGGTGCCATGAAGACTCTCATCTTTTGTATCTTGCATGGCAAATGCTTCAACGCCCAGGATCTCTTTATACGCCAACTTGCAGCATCTGGCTCAGATCTCTTTGGTTTGAAGATTTATGCTCCATGGGTTATGAGGCTAATCAAGCTCCACTCTGCTATCTCCTATCAGCCCTCTGCCCGCAACCATAGAATCTTCTTACCTGATGTGGACACCTCTGCTGAAGCAATATATCCTGAGCTTGCCAAGCAACCATTAGTCTTCAGAATGCAGAACACCAGAGCTTCACTCAGAATGATGAAGGTGTTGAAGCCATCTCCAGAGTGTATCCAATGGCTGGCACCACACGTGCCCCTGCATCAACTGAAGCCACTGACAGCACAGCTGCACAGAGACCCAAGAAACGTGCCCGTTCACTCAATGACCGAGAACTTCTTGTGTCTCTTCACCAAAAGCAAGATAGGCATCACGACTGGCTCAAAAGGTAGATGAGAAGTATCATGCAAGACGTCAATCGCATCAGAAATCTGGCCACCAAGAATGCATTCGTCGCACATGAAACCTGTCGCCGCACTTGGAAAGGCCTCACCATGATGTGCACTGAAGCTGAACTTCAAGAGGATGGCTTCAGAGAGAGATTCAAGTTTGACTCCACACCCCCAGAAGAGCTGTGCTGCGCGGAACTCCGTCCCTTGAAGATTCAGAGTTCTCTTCCACTGTTGCCACCGTGACTGGAAGAATCATTGAGGAAGAAGACGACGCTACATCACCACCACCTTCTTCAGCGCGCGTCGACCCTGCACCAAGCTCTTCAGCACCACCAAACGCCTCCACCGACCCTGCTGCGCCTGGGAACGCGTAGAAAACTCTATGTCTTCAAACCTTTTTGGTCATCACTGACAAAAGGGGGAGAAGCATATGATGTTTATAGTCTTCAAGCGGGTCAATAATATGGGCGGGTGCTTTATATTTTGCATTTTGCTTCATGCTTACAACTCTCGTTTTGCTACATTTGGTTCTTTGAGTTGTAACACTTAAACTTGATGGTCGTCTGCTACTTGTTTGCAACTATGTTTTTGCGAAGATAAATTCCGCATGTACGACGATAATTTCCGCACTTATATCATTTCGCAGACATCCATTTTTCATTAGGCATGTCATTCTCTTCATATACCTTTACATGCATGGTGGATTGTCATCATAAGTTGAAGTGGATTCCCACAAGTACAACCTACCATGTGCATTTGCGTTCCAGAAGCAAATTACTTATATGCACATCTTCAGGGGGAGCCCTTGCAGCTTATGAAGACAATTCCTTTACAATTTCACAAATTATATTCCCCGTTGAAAACTTCAACTAGTTTGTCATCAATCACCAAAAAGGGGGAGATTGTAAGTGCATCTAGTCCCACCCCTAGTTGGTTTTGAAGTATTGACGACAAACCTAGTTGAGGGACTAATGTGTTTGTGAGAATTGCAGGATAACACAGGTAGAAGTCCCTCATTGATTCGGTTTAGCTACCAGAGATGACCCCTAAAAATGTACGAAGACATTGAAGACAATGGTGGTTTATGAAGACATTCATGTCGAAGACAATGACATGTGAAGACTCCCCATGAAGCTTATGGAACTCGAAGACTTAGATCCTTCGTAGTTTTACTTCATTCATGTTGTGTCATAGGAACCACCGTACTGTTAAGTGGGGTCCAAGAGAACCAGTCAGGATGACTGAAGTGATGCCTAATTCAAATCCTATGTCTTCGAGTGAAGACAATGAGAGAAAATCTTGTCCAGAGTCAGACAAGTCAGCTTTACTTGTAGCCCAAGTAAAGTTGCCGTGTGAGTTCGAAATTCGACCGTTGATACATGTGTCAGTTCCTTAGTGACTCAGGGTTATTTCGGACAAATCAGGTCGGGTTGCCAAGTGGCTATAAATAGTCCACCCCTACAACCATAAACGGTTGGCTGCTCAGATTTCAGTGCACGGCTTTTGTCGTTTGAGAGCAACCCACCTCGAAGCCTTTGAGAGAAAATCCCTAGCGAGGAGAAAAGCCCTAACCACCCAGAGCTAGAGTAATTGGGCATCACTTAAGTCTTCTTGTCTGAGTGATCTGAAGACTTATTACACTTGAGGATTGTGCATCCTCCAGCCGGTTAGGCGTCGCGTTCTGAGCATCCAAGAGAAATTGTGGATTGCCGGTGAACGAAGTCTGTGAAGGTTTGGGAGTCTACCTTGAAGACTTACCAGAGTGATTGGGCGAGGTCTGTGTGACCTTAGCTCAAGGAGAAAACGGTGAGGACTGGGTGTCCTGAGCTGCATGTTCAGGACTGGGTGTCCGGGACTGTGTGTCCTTTGGTTTAAATACCTAGCCGCTCCAACCAGACGTACAGTTGTCACGGTAACTGGAACTGGTCCAACAAATCATTGTCTTCAGCGTGTCACTAGTTTCATCCTCACCTCCCTTTACTTACCATTACACATTGTGAAGCCATTGCATGCTTGCTTTATCTTCTATCTTCACAACTTGACTGTATGATTTGTTTGGCTTCATAACTTCTTCCTATCTGATCCTCATTACACTGAAGCTGTTTGTCACTGTGCTTTCACTATATTGTATACTTGACCATGGCTTGCCTTGTGTAATCTAACTTCCGCTGCATAGTGATAGGCTTGTCCATTCTGTTTGTCTTCATAACTTCCACGTTTTGAAGACTCTCATAAAAATCGCCTATTCACCCCCCTCTAGTCGATATAACGCACTTTCACAAATACTTCCTGAAGAGCAAAGGCTTCACACGCGGTTCCCTCGACCCCACTCTCTTCACGAAGACATATGATGGTGAACTTTTTGTGTGCCAAATATATGTGGATGACATTATCTTCGGCTGCACCAATCAGAAATACAGTGAAGAGTTTGGATATATGATGCAAGAGCAATATCAGATGTCCATGTTGGGTGAGCTGAAGTTCTTCCTTGGTCTTCAAATACGTCAGCAACGCAACGACATCTTTATATCTCAAGAGAAGTACCTCAAAGATTGCCTGAAGAAGTTTGGTATGCAAGACTGCAAGGGCTTCACGACGCCAATGCCAGCCAAACATCATCTGGGCCCCGACAACAATGGTAAAGAGTTCGATCAAAAGATATACCGCTCCATGATTGGTTCTTTACTTTATCTATGTGCATCTAGGCCAGATATTATGCTTAGTGTTTGCATGTGTGCTCGATTCCAAGCGGCACCAAAGGAATCGCATCACTTAGCTGTGAAGCGAATTCTTCGATATTTGGCTTACACCCCAACTCTAGGATTATGGTATCCAAAGGGCTCAGAGTTTGATCTGTTTGGATTCTTGGATGCTGATTATGTTGGTGACAAGGTGGATCGCAAGTCTACATCAGGCACATGTCATTTTCTGGGACGATCACTTGTATGTTGGTCTTCAAAGAAGCAGAACTGTGTATCTCTCTCCACTGCTGAATCTGAATACATTGCTGCTAGATCTTGCTGCGCTCAGCTTCTGTGGATGAAGCAAACACTCAAGGACTATGGCATTTATCTGAAGCAAGTGCCACTCTACTGCGACAACGAAAGCGCCATCAAGATTGCCAACAACCCAGTTCAGCACTCGAAGACAAAACACATTGAGATTCGTCATCACTTTCTCAGAGATCATGTTGTGAAGGAAGATATTGATATCACACACGTCAACACTGAAGAGCAATTGGCAGATATCTTCACCAAGCCCTTGGATGAGAAGAGATTTTGCAAGTTACAGTGTGAGCTAAATATCTTGGAATCCTCAAATGTCCTGTGATCAGGCACACATCCTAACACTTATGCATGTTGATGACTTAGATGTGCAACACACGAAGTAAAGTATATCTTCAATCAATGAAGACATACATTCTAAGTGTGAATACATTAATGAGGAATCTGACTTCGGAGCACCACGATAATTGTGCGCCGTGTCTAGGTCTAATACTTTCTATACGGTGGGTAACGCCACCACCAAATGTTCTGTTTGAAGTGTTTCACTCATGGCGTTACATTTGCTATGTCTTCACCTTTGGTTTGGCTTCAATCTCAACATGTCTTCATGATTATCTTCACTATGTTGATTATATATATATACTAGTGTTCTGTCCTCTACAGCATTCACTTATAGCTATGTCTTCTTGTTGAATCTTTTGAACTAAGTGAATGTGATCGGACCCTAACCTCTCTATGCTTTCTATCTCAAACTCTATCTCTCCAAATCATATGCATTCTCTTGAAACTGTCAAATGTCTTCTCTGCGTCCTTGTCAGCAGAAGATACAAAGACAAACATTAAGTCTGCTTTCAATGCTAATTCCTTCACCTGAAACCCGGAGAAGTGGGAACGACCACCCGACAATCCAGGCATGCGTGGGACGTGGAACAACCTCCGATATGCTGCATGATGGCCACGTGTTCCTCAGATGTGAATTGCCAGAGGCACCTGTGTAATAACACTGAGCCGTCCCTGTCCCTATAAATACACGCCTCACCTCAGTCATTATCCTTTCTTCCACTCTCGCACGAACCCTAGCGCCACTGCTAGCCCTCGACGATGCCGACGACGAAGCGCTTAGCTGCCGCAACCTCTCCGACGCCGTCTTCACGCCGACCGCGGACATCGACTTCTCCGCCGTCGCTGTAGGTGTCCTCCGTCGCCAAGTTAGGGCACAGACGATCTAACTGCTCAGCCTCCTCTTCCACTCCATCTAGCAGTTCTTCGTGTGGTAAATAAAACTTCCTTTTTTATGGCCCCTTTGATCCTATAGATTCGTCACTTTCTACCACAAGCAGTTTCTGTTCACATAAGTTGGATCTATTTCATACTGCATCTCATAATATGCCTAGTATATTCACTTATGCTTCACAAAGTAGTTAGATTCCTCACTTATAATAATCCATGGATTCGTACAAATCTGGAACCAACTCCTTATCTATGAGTGAATGTCTTCGCACGATGAGGTCAATGTCTTCTAAACTGATTTATCTTCAAAATCTTCTAAGAATGCATATGATCTCTTCCCCTTCCATCGCCCTTAATGCTGTCACAGGTACATGTCTGTGGGAGAATCCCTTGGTTCTCATAGTCTGCATTCATTTGCAGAATTCTTACAACATCATATAAATTCTCCTGAAGCCAGTTCCTGTTTGTCCAGCAAGCGAAAGCCTTTGAAGCCTTTGAACGTATTGAAGCCATTCAGTTTAAAGTTCATGGCTGCAGAAAAATCAGCAAGGAAGGGTGGCAGAAAGCGTCAAGGAGAAACATCAAGAGATCTGCCCGATGACCTCTCAGAGTTGTACAAGACAGATCCTGAAGAGGATTACAATCAGCGCAAGACACGAATTCAATGGATTCGACGATATTGGGCAGAACAGTGGTTCAAGTACAGGTTTGTGACAAAGGAATATGCTGAGAAAAATTCCATCAAGCGACCATGGGGAGACATCCTCTACAAAAATCTTCAACCCAGGTCCAGAGATGAAGCCATTGAACAAGGCTTCTATCCCTGCATGGTCTGTGGACCACAGCCTGCGGATGCTGACCCATTGTCACTGCTATGGTGTCGTGACGACAATCTGTTCAAGCGCAACTTCCAGTTTGCCCAGAATTCGGCGAAGCAGAACAAGAAGTCATTGAGATTAGACTTCAACCCTGGTCCCTCTGCTCCCCGTGTCGATGGCACCCGCGAAGCTGAACCCAATCTTGTTGGGCCCTTCTACAACCTGGAAGGTCTCATCACTCATATCGTGGTTCAAGGGACAGCCGTGGATGAGCCTGCAGATGACGCTGAATCTGATGAAGCGCCTGCAGCGCCGAAGCCAAAGAAACTGAAGCAGCCTAAAGCTTCAAAGCCTGCCTCAGCACCAAAAATCTCACGGGCGAAGCCACTGGCTACTGCACCTCCTGAAGATAGTGTGTAGTCTGAGGATCTGTCACGCATCTCCAAGCCCCCGAAAGTCAAGATGCCTCTGCCACACACCAGCCAAGAACTGACTGCTGCTGCTATTTTGCGCAACGATGCCATTGATCTGTCCAGTGATGAAGATCTTGCAGATGACGCTCTTGAGCAACTGATCAAGAGCAAAGAAGAAGCAAAAATCTTCAACAATTTGCCTCTCTTTGAGGTGGCAATCATCCACGACTTCATCGATGAGTGGTTTACCACACCCAACCTCAGCTTTGAAGACCTGCAACTTCCCATTGGCCTCAGTGTCTCCTCCCATGGCGCCATTGCTTTAGAGCTAGCTCTAGCTCAGCGCATCGTCAAACTGAAGCAAAAGATTGATTTTGAGAAAGCTCAGTTCAAGAAGCATATGGCCAAGCTCAGCGTGCAAGAGGTCAAGAACTTCAAGATCATGTTGCACGAGCTCAAAGAAGCCTTTCTCAAGAAGCGTGAAGAAGCTCAAGGTTCTCGTGAGCGCATGAAGAACCTGGCTGACAAGTGTGTACAAGCCTACAATGAGGCTGAGAAGCGCAAGGCCCTTGGGCGTCCTGGCATTGACCCCAGGATGGCTGCAAAGCAGAAGAAGAAGCCAGCTGTGGCCGCACCCGACGCACCAAGGCAGGAAGCACATCCCATTGTCTTCCCAGCCAGCATGGCTGGCTCGAAGCCAAAGGTCGGGTCAACTGCTTCAGAACTGAAGAAGACGAGGACTGCTGAGGCTGAAGCCAGAAAGAGGAAACATTCTGAAGCCTCTGATGCTGCTCCCTCCAAGAAGAAGCGGAAGACCAAGAAGGAACGGGCTGCTCCCACAGAGCCCCTGGTTGTTGAACCTATCTCAATGGTTCACCCTGCATCTACACACCAAGAGCGCCAACTGATTGTCCACGAGCCTGCTTCCACAGAGGCTCATACAGCTGAAGACATTTCAGTAGTCGATCCCACCGCTGCTGAAGACATTGGTCCCCATGACAATGTTGAAGATGATGCAGTTCTTCCTCAAATCAAGCACCAACAGGTATCATCGCCTGTGCTTATGCACAGCGAACTCATCAGCATTGGTCGTCCTCTGACGCCAACTGCTCAGGATGCATAATGGGCTGATCACCCACAACAACAAGAAGAAGATGACCTTGAGGCCCAGCCAACTCCATCACCAAAGGCGTCGCCCGCGTTACGCAGGCTTCGCAAAGGACCAAGGCCTCCAGTCTCCGAGTCTGAAGCTAAAGCTGCTGAAGACATTCCGGCTGCATCAGCCGATGACACCCAAGAAGAAGAAGGTGTCCCCACTCCCCTAACTACTGAAGAAGCTGTTCTCGAGGAGAACGTGTCTATGCCCGACCCTCCAGCTCATCAAGTGGAGGTAGAAAATCTTGAGGCTGCCACCATCAACACGAATGAAGCCACCGACACTGTCATGGCTGAAGCAAATGTGGAGCCTTCACCAACCCATGAACCAGATGTCAACGAAGCCAATGATGCTACTGCTCCTGTTCCTGCGCCTGCTGCTGGTCCTCAGTTTGACTATCATATTGAGCACAGGCCTCAGGTACAGAAGCCAATGCCAAGGTTGCCCAGGTTTCCAGGTCCTGCATCAGCACCTGGATCCTTCAATGTCAATGGCTTCAAAGCAGACAACACCTTCTTCAATAGCTCCAAGAACCCCTACTCAAGGGAATGAATATCTTCAGATCAGTTCTGGAGCTATCCGCAGCGAAGCTATTACTCGTGCATTCTGTACAATCAAGGTCGCATCTTCCCACATATGCGTCTTGACACCGAAGCAATAACTGGTCTACCCTGCTTGGAAGAAGCTCTGGATTGCTTCAAAGATGTTGGATTGTTACCTTTCGTCACCGACCAAGAGCACTGGAACGAAGAGTTGCTGCTCCAATTTTATGCCACTCTTCACATACGTGGTTACAATAGAGATCCGAAGACTTGGGTCCTTGAGTGGATGACAGGAAATGTTCATCACGAAGCCAAAGCCTTTGACATCATTGAGCTTACTGGTCTGCCCACTCCTGGAGATCTCTATGAATCTGGCTGTCAGCTTCACAGTGAAGCCATGGAGAGCATCTTTCAGAAGCCTGAACCAAACATGAGTCAGATGCTCAGTATGATGAAGCCTTTGCCTCAAGATGCTGCCTATCCTAAGGAGTTCCTTGTTGAAGACCTTGAGTATCTGCCACGGACTATCTATCACATCATAAGGTGAACTCTCTGGCCCATCAAAGGACATTCTCCATATGCAAAGCTGGAAGGTGCAATGAAGACTTTGGTCTTCTATATTCTTCACGGCAAATGCTTCAACGCACAAGACTTCTTCATCCGCCAACTTGTTGCTTCAGGATCTAATCTCTTTGGCTTGAAGTTCTATGCTCCATGGATAATGCGGCTAATCAAACTCCACTCAGCTATCTCATATCAGCCCTCTGCTCGGAATCATCAGATCTTTATGCCTGACGTGGATATGTCCGTTGAAGCCCTCTATCCAGAGCCTGCCAAGGAGCCTCTTAGTCTTCAGAATGCGGAGCATCAAAGTTTCTCTCAGAACATTGAAGGAGTTGAAGCATTCACTCGTGTTTATCCTTTGGCTGGCACTACACGCGCACCTCATCGTGCCCTCACCGAAGCCACTGAAAGCACTATTGCCCAACGGCCCAAGAAGCGATCTCGTGTTCTCAATGACCGAGAGCTTCTGGTTGCTCTTCATCAGAAACAAGACAGGCATCATGACTGGCTGAAGCGCCAAATGCACAGCCTCTTGGTGGATGTCAACCGCATTCGCAACCTTGCCACCAAGAATGCCTTTGTTGCCCATGAAACTTGTCAGCGTACATGGAAAGGGCTGACGCTTATTTGCTCTTGTTGGGGAACATAGTAATTTCAAAAAAAATCCTACGCACACGCAAGATCATGGTGATGCATAGCAACGAGAGGGGAGAGTGTTGTCTACGTACCAACGCAGACCGACTGCGGAAGCGATCACACAACGTAGAGGAAGTAGTCGTACGTCTTCCCGATCCGGCCGATCCAAGCACCGTTACTCCGGCACCTCCGAGTTCTTAGCACACGTTCAGCTCGATGACGATCCTCGGGCTCCGATCCAGCAAAGCGTCGAGGAAGAGTTCCGTCAGCATGACGGCGTGGTGACGATCTTGATGTACTACCGACGCAGGGCTTCGCCTAAGCACTACAACGGTATGATCGAGGTGGAATTTGGTGGCAGGGGGCACCGCACACGGCTAAGGAACGATCTCAAGGATCAACTTATGTGTCTAGAGGTGCCCCCTGCCCCCGTATATAAAGGATGAGAGGGGGAGGGCTGGCCGGTCAAGCAAGGGAGGCGCAGGAGGAGTCCTACTCCTACCGGGAATAGGACTCCCCCCTCCAATCCTATTCCAACTAGGACTCCAAGGGGGAAAGAGAGAGAGAGGTGGTCGGCCACCTCTCCTAGTCCTAATAGGACTAGGGGATGGGGGGAGGCGCGCAGCCATCCATGGTAGCCCCTTTCACCTTTCCACTAAGGCCCATGTAGGCCCATTTGGCTCCCGGGGGGTTCCGGTAACCCTCCCGGTAATCCGGTAAAATCCCGATTTCACCCGGAACACTTCCGATGTCCAAACATAGGCTTCCAATATATCAATATTTATGTCTCGACCATTTCGAGACTCCTCGTCATGTCCGTGATCACATCCGGGACTCCGAACAACCTTCGGTACATCAAAATGCATAAACTCATAATAACTGTCATCGTAACGTTAAGCGTGCGGACCCTACGGTTCGAGAACAATGTAGACATGACCGAGACACATCTCCGGTCAATAACCAATAGCGGGACCTGGATGCCCATATTGGCTCCTACATATTCTACAAAGATCTTTATCGGTCAGACCGCATAACAACATACGTTGTTCCCTTTGTCATCGGTATGTTACTTGCCCGAGATTCGATCGTCGGTATCCAATACCTAGTTCAATCTCGTTACTGGCAAGTCTCTTTACTCGTTCCATAATACATCATCTCACAACTAACATCTTAGTTATAATGCTTGCAAGGCTTATGTGATGTGTATTACCGAGAGGGCCCAGAGATACCTCTCCGACAATCGGAGTGACAAACCCTAATCTCGAAATACGCCAACCCAACATCTACCATTGGAGACACCTGTAGTACTCCTTTATAATCACCCAGTTACGTTGTGACGTTTGGTAGAACCCAAAGTGTTCCTCCGATAAACGGGAGTTGCATAATCTCATAGTTATAGGAACATGTATAAGTCATGAAGAAAGCAATAGCAACATACTAAACGATCGGGTGCTAAGCTAATGGAATGGGTCATGTCAATCAGATCATTCAACTAATGATGTGACCTCGTTAATCAAATAACAACTCTTTGTTCATGGTTAGGAAACATAACCATCTTTGATTAACGAGCTAGTCAAGTAGAGGCATACTAGTGACACTCTGTTTGTCTATGTATTCACACATGTATTATGTTTCCGGTTAATACAATTCTAGCATGAATAATAAAAATTTATCATGATATAAGGAAATAAATAATAACTTTATTATTGCCTCTAGGGCATATTTCCTTCAGTCTCCCACTTGCACTAGAGTCAATAATCTAGATTACACAGTAATGATTCTAACACCCATGGAGCCTTGGTGCTGATCATGTTTTGCTCGTGGAAGAGGCTTAGTCAACGGGTCTGCAACATTCAGATCCGTATGTATCTTGCAAATCTCTATGTCTCCCACCTGGACTAGATCCCGGATGGAGTTGAAGCGTCTCTTGATGTGTTTGGTCCTTTTGTGAAATCTGGATTCTTTTGCCAAAGCAATTGCACCAGTATTGTCACAAAAGATTTTCATTGGACCCGATGCACTAGGTATGACACCTAGATCGGATATGAACTCCTTCATCCAGACTCCTTCGTTCGCTGCTTCCGAAGAAGCTATGTACTCCGCTTCACATGTAGATCCTGTTGGGGAACGCAGTAATTTCGAAAATTTTCCTACGCACACGCAAGATCATGGTGATGCACAGCAACGAGAGGGGAGAGTGTTGTCTACGTACCAACGCAGACCGACTGCGGAAGCGATCACAAAACGTAGAGGAAGTAGTCGTACGTCTTCTTCCCGATCCGACCGATCCAAGCACCGTTACTCCGGCACCTCCGAGTTCTTAGCACACGTTCAGCTCGATGACGTTCCTCGGGCTCCGATCCAGCAAAGCGTCGAGGAAGAGTTCCGTCAGCACGACGGCGTGGTGACGATCTTGATGTACTACCGACGCAGGGCTTCGCCTAAGCACTGTAACGGTATGATCGAGGTGGAATTTGGTGGCAGGGGGCACCGCACACGGCTAAGGAACGATCTCAAGGATCAAGTTGTGTGTCTTGGGGTGCCCCCTGCCCCTGTATATAAAGGCCAGGGGCAGGGGGTTCGGCCGGCTAGGAGGGAGGCGCAGGGAGGAGTCCTACTCCCACCGGGAGTAGGACTCCTCCCCTCCAATCCTATTCCAACTAGGATTCTTGGGGGGAAGGAGAAAGAGGGGGCCGGCCCACCTCTCCTAGTCCTATTAGGACTTGGGAAAAGGGGGGGCGCCGGCTAGGCTTGTGGGCTGCCTCTTCTCTCTTTTCCACTAAGGCCCAATAGGCCCATTTGCCTCCCGGGGGGTTCCGGTAACCCTCCCGGTAATCCGGAAAAATCCCGATTTCACCCGGAATGCTTCCGGTGCCCAAACATAGGCTTCCAATATATCAATCTTTACGTCTCGACCATTTCGAGACTCCTCGTCATGTCCGTGATATCATCCGGGACTCCGAACAACCTTCGGTACATAAAAATGCATAAACTCATAATAACTGTCATCGTAACGTTAAGCGTGCGGACCCTGCGGTTCGAGAACAATGTAGACATGACCGAGACACGTCTCCGGTCAATAACCAATAGCGGGACCTGGATGCCCATATTGGCTCCTACATATTCTACGAAGATCTTTATCGGTCAGACCGCATAACAACATTCGTTGTTCCCTTTGTCATCGGTATGTTACTTGCCCGAGATTCGATCGTCGGTATCCAATACCTAGTTCAATCTCGTTACCGGCAAGTCTCTTTACTCGTTCTGTAATACATCATCTCACAACTAACATATTAGTTGCAGTGCTTGCAAGGCTTATGTGATGTGTATTACCGAGAGGGCCCAGAGATACCTCTCCGACAATCGGAGTGACAAACCCTAATCTCGAAATACGCTAACCCAACATCTACCATTGGAGACACCTGTAGTACTCCTTTATAATCACCCAGTTACGTTGTGACGTTTGGTAGTACCCAAAGTGTTCCTCCAGTAAACGGGAGTTGCATAATCTCATAGTTATAGGAACATGTATAAGTCATGAAGAAAGCAATAGCAACATACTAAATGATCGTGTGCTAAGCTAATGAAATGGGTCATGTCAATCAGATCATTCAACTAATGATGTGACCTCGTTAATCAAATAACAACTCTTTGTTCATGGTTAGGAAACATAACCATCTTTGATTAACGAGCTAGTCTAGTAGAGGCATACTAGTGACACTCTGTTGGTCTATGTATTCACACATGTATTATGTTTCCGGTTAATACAATTCTAGCATGAATAATAAACATTTATCATGATATAAGGAAATAAATAATAACTTTATTATTGCCTCTAGGGCATATTTCCTTCAGTCTCCCACTTGCACTAGAGTCAATAATCTAGATTACATAGTAATGATTCTAACACCCATGGAGCCTTGGTGCTGATCATGTTTTGCTCGTGGAAGAGGCTTAGTCAACGGGTCTGCAACATTCAGATCCGTATGTATCTTGCAAATCTCTATGTCTCCCACCTGGACTAAATCCCGGATGGAGTTGAAGCGTCTCTTGATGTGTTTGGTTCTTTTGTGAAATCTGGATTCCTTTGCCAAGGCAATTGCACCAGTATTGTCACAGAAGATTTTCATTGGACCCGATGCACTAGGTACGACACCTAGATCGGATATGAACTCCTTCATCCAGACTCCTTCGTTCGCTGCTTCCGAAGCAGCTATGCACTCCGCTTCACATGTAGATCCTGCTACGACGCTTTGTTTAGAACTGCACCAACTGACAGCTCCACCGTTTAAAGTAAACACGTATCCGGTTTGCGATTTAGAATCGTCCGGATCAGTGTCAAAGCTTGCATCAACGTAACCTCTTACGTTGAGTTCTTTGTCACCTCCATATACGAGAAACATATCCTTAGTCCTTTTCAGGTATTTCAGGATGTTCTTGACCGCTGTCCAGTGATCCACTCCTGGATTACTTTGGTACCTCCCTGCTAAACTTATAGCAAGGCACACATCAGGTCTGGTACACAGCATTGCATACATGATAGAGCCTATGGCTGAAGCATAGGGAACATCTTTCATTTTCTCTCTATCTTCTGCATTGGTCGGGCATTGAGTCTGGCTCAACTTCACACCTTGTAACACAGGCAAGAACCCTTTCTTTGCTTGATCCATTTTGAACTTCTTCAAAATCTTGTCAAGGTATGTGCTTTGTGAAAGTCCAATTAAGCGTTTTGATCTATCTCTATAGATCTTTATGCCTAATATGTAAGCAGCTTCCCCAAGGTCTTTCATCGAAAAACTTTTATTCAAGTATCCCTTTATGCTATCCAGAAATTCTATATCATTTCCAATTAGTAATATGTCATCCACATATAATATCAGAAATGCTACAGAGCTCCCACTCACTTTCTTGTAAATACAGGCTTCTCCAAAAGTCTGTATAAATCCAAATGCCTTGATCACACTATCTAAGCGTTTATTCCAACTCCGAGATGCTTGCACCAGTCCATAAATGGATCGCTGGAGTTTGCACACTTTGTTAGCTTCCTTTGGATCGACAAAACCTTCAGGTTGCATCATATACAACTCTTCTTCCAGAAATCCATTCAGGAATGCGGTTTTTACATCCATTTGCCAAATTTCATAATCATAAAATGCGGCAATTGCTAACATGATTCTGACAGACTTAAGCATCGCTACGGGTGAGAAAGTCTCATCGTAGTCAACTCCTTGAACTTGTCGAAAACCTTTTGCGACAAGTCGAGCTTTGTAGACAGTAACATTACCATCAGCGTCAGTCTTTTTCTTAAAGATCCATTTATTCTCAATTGCTTGCCGATCATCGGGCAAGTCAACCAAAGTCCATACTTTGTTCTCATACATGGATCCCATCTCAGATTTCATGGCTTCAAGCCACTTTGCGGAATCTGGGCTCACCATCGCTTCTTCATAGTTCGTAGGTTCATCATGATCTAGTAGCATGATTTCCAGAACAGGATTACCGTACCACTCTGGTGCGGATCTTACTCTGGTTGATCTACGAGGTACAGTAGTATCTTGATCTAAAGTTTCATGATCATTATCATTAACTTCCTCTCTTATTGGTGTAGGTCTCACAGAAACAGTTTTCTGTGATGTACTATTTCCCAATAATGGAGTAGGTACAGTTACCTCGTCAAGTTCTACTTTCCTCCCACTCACTTCTTTCGAGAGAAACTCCTTCTCAAGAAAGTTTCCGAATTTAGCAACAAAAGTCTTGCCTTCGGATCTGTGATAGAAGGTGTATCCAATAGTTTCCTTTGGATATCCTATGAAGACACACTTCTCCGATTTGGGTTCGAGCTTATCAGGTTGAAGCTTTTTCACATAAGCATCGCAGCCCCAAACTTTAAGAAACGACAACTTTGGTTTCTTGCCAAACCACAGTTCATAAGGCGTTGTCTCAACGGATTTAGATGGTGCCCTATTTAACGTGAATGCGGCCGTCTCTAAAGCATAACCCCAAAATGATAGCGGTAAATCAGTAAGAGACATCATAGATCGCACCATATCTAGTAAAGTACGATTACGACGTTCGGACACACCATTACGTTGTGGTGTTCCGGGTGGCGTGAGTTGCGAAACTATTCCACAATTTTTCAAATGTACACCAAACTCGTAACTCAAATATTCTCCTCCACGATCAGATCGTAGAAACTTTATTTTCTTGTTACGATGATTTTCAACTTCACTCTGAAATTCCTTGAATTTTTCAAATGTTTCAGACTTATGTTTCATTAAGTAGATATACCCATATCTGCTTAAATCATCTGTGAAGGTGAGAAAATAATGATATCCGCCACGAGCCTCAATATTCATCGGACCACATACATCGGTATGTATGATTTCCAATAAATCTGTTGCTCTCTCCATAGTACCGGAGAACGGTGTTTTAGTCATCTTGCCCATGAGGCACGGTTCGCAAGTACCAAGTGATTCATAATCAAGTGGTTCCAAAAGCCCATCAGTATGGAGTTTCTTCATGCGCTTTACACCGATATGACCTAAACGGCAGTGCCACAAATAAGTTGCACTATCATTATCAACTCTGCATCTTTTGGCTTCAACATTATGAATATGTGTATTACTACTATCGAGATTCAATAAGAATAGACCACTTTTCAAGGGTGCATGACCATAAAAGATATTACTCATATAAATAGAACAACCATTATTCTCTGATTTAAATGAATAACCGTCTCGCATCAAACAAGATCCAGATATAATGTTCATGCTCAACGCTGGCACCAAATAACAATTATTTAGGTCTAATATTAATCCCGAAGGTAGATGTAGAGGTAGCGTGCCGACTGCGATCACATCGACTTTGGAACCGTTTCCCACGCGCATCGTCACCTCGTCCTTTGCTAGTGTCCGCTTATTCTGTAGTCCCTGTTTTGAGTTGCAAATATTAGCAACAGAACCAGTATCAAATACCCAGGTGCTACTGCGAGCATTAGTAAGGTACACATCAATAACATGTATATCACATATACCTTTGTTCACTTTGCCATCCTTCTTATCCGCCAAATACTTGGGGCAGTTCCGCTTCCAGTGACCAGTCTGCTTGCAGTAGAAGCACTCAGTTTCAGGCTTAGGTCCAGACTTGGGTTTCTTCTCTTGAGTAGCAACTTGCTTGCCGTTCTTCTTGAAGTTCCCCTTCTTCTTCCCTTTGCCCTTTTTCTTGAAACTCGTGGTTTTGTTAACCATCAACACTTGATGCTCCTTCTTGATTTCTACCTCCGCAGCTTTCAGCATTGCGAAGAGCTCGGGAATAGTCTTGTTCATCCCTTGCATATTATAGTTCATCACAAAGCTCTTGTAGCTTGGTGGCAGTGATTGGAGAATTCTGTCAATGACGCAATCATCCGGAAGTGTAACTCCCAATTGAATCAAGTGATTATTATACCCAGACATTTTGAGTATATGCTCACTGACAGAACTGTTCTCCTCCATCTTGCAGCTATAGAACTTATTGGAGACTTCATATCTCTCAATCCGGGCATTTGCTTGAAATATTAACTTCAACTCCTGGAACATCTCATATGCTCCATGACGTTCAAAACGTCGTTGAAGTCCCGGTTCTAAGCCGTAAAGCATGGCACACTGAACTATTGAGTAGTCATCAGCTTTGCTCTGCCAGACGTTCATAACTTCTGGTGTTGCTCTTGCAGCAGGCCTGGCACTCAGCGGTGCTTCCAGGACGTAATTCTTCTGTGCAGCAATGAGGATAATCCTCAGGTTACGGACCCAGTCCGTGTAATTGCTACCATCATCTTTCAACTTTGCTTTCTCAAGGAACGCATTAAAATTCAACGGAACAACAGCACGAGCCATCTATCTACAATCAACATAAACAAGCAAGATACTATCAGGTACTAAGTTCATGATAATTTTAAGTTCAGTTAATTTACTTAAGAACTCCCACTTAGATAGACATCCCTCTAATCTTCTAAGTGATCACGTGATCCAAATCAACTAAACCATAACCGATCATCACGTGAGATGGAGTAGTTTTCAATGGTGAACATCAATATGTTGATCATATCTACTATATGATTCACGCTCGACCTTTCGGTCTCCGTGTTCCGAGGCCATATCTGTATATGCTTGGCTCGTCAAGTATAACCTGAGTATTCCGCGTGTGCAACTGTTTTGCACCCGTTGTATTTGAACGTAGAGCCTATCACACCCGATCATCACGTGGTGTCTCAGCACGAAGAACTTTTGCAACGGTGCATACTCAGGGAGAACACTTCTTGATAATTTAGTGAGAGATCATCTTATAATGCTACCGTCAATCAAAGCAAGATAAGATGCATAAAAGGATAAACATCACATGCAATCAATATAAGTGATATGATATGGCCATCATCATCTTGTGCTTTGTGATCTCCATCTCCGAAGCACCGTCATGATCACCATCGTCACCGGCGCGACACCTTGATCTCCATCATAGTGTCGTTGTCGTCTCGCCAATCTTATGCTTCCACGACTATCACTACCGCTTAGCAATAAAGTAAAGCATTACATCGCGATTGCATTGCATACAATAAAGCGACAACCATATGGCTCCTGCCAGTTGCCGATAATTCGGTTACAAAACATGATCATCTCATACAATAAAATCAGCATCATGCCTTGACCATATCACATCACAACATGCCCTGCAAAAACAAGTTAGACGTCCTCTACTTTGTTGTTGCAAGTTTTACGTGGCTGCTACGGGCTTAAGTAAGAACTCATCTCACCTACGCATCAAAACCACAACGATAGTTCGTCAAATAGACTCCGTTTTAACCTTCTCAAGGACCGGGCGTAGTCACACTTGGTTCAACTAAAGTTGGAGAGACAGTCTTCCGCAAGCCATCTATGTGCAAAGCACGTCGAGGAAACCGGTCTCGCGTAAGAGTACGCGTAAGGTTGGTCCGGATCGTCTCAACCAACAATACCGCCGAACCAAAGTATGACATGCTGGTAGGAAGTATGACTTGTATCGCCCACAACTCACTTGTGTTCTACTCGTGCATATAACATCAAACCATAAAACCTGGCTCGGATGCCACTGTTGGGGAACGCAGTAATTTCGAAAATTTTCCTACGCACACGCAAGATCATGGTGATGCACAGCAACGAGAGGGGAGAGTGTTGTCTACGTACCAACGCAGACCGACTGCAGAAGCAATCACAAAACGTAGAGGAAGTAGTCGTACGTCTTCTTCCCGATCCGACCGATCCAAGCACCGTTACTCCGGCACCTCCGAGTTCTTAGCACATGTTCAGCTCGATGACGTTCCTCGGGCTCCGATCCAGCAAAGCGTCGAGGAAGAGTTCCGTCAGCACGACGGCGTGGTGACGATCTTGATGTACTACCGACGCAGGGCTTCGCCTAAGCACTGTAACGGTATGATCGAGGTGGAATTTGGTGGCAGGGGGCACCGCACACGGCTAAGGAACGATCTCAAGGATCAAGTTGTGTGTCCTGGGGTGCCCCCTGCCCCCGTATATAAAGGCCAGGGGCAGGGGGTTCGGCCGGCTAGGAGGGAGGCGCAGGGAGGAGTCCTACTCCCACCGGGAGTAGGACTCCTCCCCTCCAATCCTATTCCAACTAGGATTCTTGGGGGGAAGGAGAAAGAGGGGGCCGACCCACCTCTCCTAGTCCTATTAGGACTTGGGAAAAGGGGGGGCGCCGGCTAGGCTTGTGGGCTGCCTCTTCTCTCTTTTCCACTAAGGCCCAATAGGCCCATTTGCCTCCCGGGGGGTTCCGGTAACCCTCCCGGTAATCCGGAAAAATCCCGATTTCACCCGGAACGCTTCCGGTGCCCAAACATAGGCTTCCAATATATCAATCTTTACGTCTCGACCATTTCGAGACTCCTCGTCATGTCCGTGATCTCATCCGGGACTCCGAACAACCTTCGGTACATCAAAATGCATAAACTCATAATAACTGTCATCGTAACGTTAAGCGTGCGGACCCTGCGGTTCGAGAACAATGTAGACATGACCGAGACACGTCTCCGGTCAATAACCAATAGCGGGACCTGGATGCCCATATTGGCTCCTACATATTCTACGAAGATCTTTATCGGTCAGACCGCATAACAACATACGTTGTTCCCTTTGTCATCGGTATGTTACTTGCCCGAGATTCGATCGTCGGTATCCAATACCTAGTTCAATCTCGTTACCGGCAAGTCTCTTTACTCGTTCTGTAATACATCATCTCACAACTAACATATTAGTTGCAGTGCTTGCAAGGCTTATGTGATGTGTATTACCGAGAGGGCCCAGAGATACCTCTCCGACAATTGGAGTGACAAACCCTAATCTCGAAATACGCTAACCCAACATCTACCATTGGAGACACCTGTAGTACTCCTTTATAATCACCCAGTTACGTTGTGACGTTTGGTAGTACCCAAAGTGTTCCTCCGGTAAACGGGAGTTGCATAATCTCATAGTTATAGGAACATGTATAAGTCATGAAGAAAGCAATAGCAACATACTAAACAATCGTGTGCTAAGCTAATGAAATGGGTCATGTCAATCAGATCATTCAACTAATGATGTGACCTCGTTAATCAAATAACAACTCTTTGTTCATGGTTAGGAAACATAACCATCTTTGATTAACGAGCTAGTCTAGTAGAGGCATACTAGTGACACTCTGTTGGTCTATGTATTCACACATGTATTATGTTTCTGGTTAATACAATTCTAGCATGAATAATAAACATTTATCATGATATAAGGAAATAAATAATAACTTTATTATTGCCTCTAGGGCATATTTCCTTCAGATCCCGCTACGACGCTTTGTTTAGAACTGCACCAACTGACAGCTCCACCGTTCAAAGTAAACACGTATCCGGTTTGCGATTTAGAATCGTCCGGATCAGTGTCAAAGCTTGCATCAACGTAACCTCTTACGGTGAGCTCTTTGTCACCTCCATATACGAGAAACATATCCTTAGTCCTTTTCAGGTATTTCAGGATGTTCTTGACCGCTGTCCAGTGATCCACTCCTGGATTACTTTGGTACCTCCCTGCTAAACTTATAGCAAGGCACACATCAGGTCTGGTACACAGCATTGCATACATGATAGAGCCTATGACTGAAGCATAGGGAACATCTTTCATTTTCTCTCTATCTTCTGCAGTGGTCGGGCATTGAGTCTGACTCAACTTCACACCTTGTAACACAGGCAAGAACCCTTTCTTTGCTTGATCCATTTTGAACTTCTTCAAAATCTTGTCAAGGTATGTGCTTTGTGAAAGTCCAACTAAGCGTCTTGATCTATCTCTATAGATCTTTATGCCTAATATGTAAGCAGCTTCCCCGAGGTCTTTCATCGAAAAACTTTTATTCAAGTATCCCTTTATGCTATCCAGAAATTCTATATCATTTCCAATCAGCAATATGTCATCCACATATAATATCAGAAATGCTACAGAGCTCCCACTCACTTTCTTGTAAATACAGGCTTCTCCAAAAGTTTGTATAAAGCCAAATGCTTTGATCACACTATCAAAGCGTTTATTCCAACTCCGAGATGCTTGCACCAGTCCATAAATGGATCATTAGAGTTTGCACACTTTGTTAGCTCCCTTTGGATCGACAAAACCTTCTGGTTGCATCATATACAACTCTTCTTCCAGAAATCCATTCAGGAATGCAGTTTTGACATCCATCTGCCATATTTCATAATCATAAAATGCGGCAATTGCTAACATGATTCTGACGGACTTAAGCATCGCTACGGGTGAGAAGGTCTCATCGTAGTCAACCCCTTGAACTTGTCAAAAACCTTTTGCGACAAGTCGAGCTTTATAGACAGTAATATTACCATCAGCGTCAGTCTTTTTCTTGAAGATCCATTTATTCTCAATTGCTTGCCGATCATCGGGCAAGTCAACCAAAGTCCATACTTTGTTCTCATACATGGATCCCATCTCCAATTTCATGGCCTCAAGCCACTTTGCGGAATCTGGGCTCACCATCGCTTCTTCATAGTTCGTAGGTTCATCATGATCTAGTAGCATGACTTCCAGAATTGGATTACCGTACCACTCTGGTGCGGATCTCACTCTGGTTGATCTACGTGGTTCAGTAGTATCTTGTACTGAAGTTTCATGATCATCATCATTAGCTTCCTCACTAATTGGTATAGGTGTCGCAGAAACAGTTTTCTGTGATGTACTATTTTCCAATAAGGGAGCAGGTACAGTTACCTCGTCAAGTTCTACTTTCCTCCCACTCACTTCTTTCGAGAGAAACTCCTGCTCTAGAAATGATCCATTCTTAGCAACGAATGTCTTGCCTTCGGATCTGTGATAGAAGGTATACCCAACAGTCTCCTTTGGGTATCCTATGAAGACACATTTCTCCGCTTTGGGTTCGAGCTTATCAGGTTGAAGCTTTTTCACATAAGCATCGCAGCCCCAAACTTTAAGAAACGACAACTTTGGTTTCTTGCCAAACCATAGTTCATAAGGCGTCGTCTCAACGGATTTTGATGGTGCCCTATTTAACGTGAATGCGTCCGTCTCTAAAGCATAACCCCAAAACGATAGCGGTAAATCAGTAAGAGACATCATAGATCGCACCATATCTAGTAAAGTATGATTACGACGTTCGGACACACCATTACGCTGTGGTGTTCCGGGTGGCGTGAGTTGCGAAACTATTCCACAATTTTCCAAATGTACACCAAACTCGTAACTCAAATATTCTCCTCCACGATCAGATCGTAGAAACTTTATTTTCTTGTTACGATGATTTTCAACTTCACTCTGAAATTCCTTGAACTTTTCAAATGTTTCAGACTTATGTTTCATTAAGTAGATATACCCATATCTGCTTAAATCATCTGTGAAGGTGAGAAAATAACGATATCCGCCACGAGCCTCAATATTCATCGGACCACATACATCGGTATGTATGATTTCCAATAAATCTGTTGCTCTCTCCATAGTACCGGAGAACAGTGTTTTAGTCATCTTGCCCATGAGGCACGGTTCGCAAGTACCAAGTGATTCATAATCAAGTGGTTCCAAAAGTCCATCGGTATGGAGTTTCTTCATGCGCTTTATACCGATATGACCTAAACGGCAGTGCCACAAATAAGTTGCACTATCATTATCAAATCTGCATCTTTTGGCTTCTACATTATGAATATGTGTATCACTAATATCGAGATTTAACAAGAATAGACCACTCTTCAAGGGTGCATGACCATAAAAGATATTACTCATATAAATAGAACAACCATTATTCTCCGATTTAAATGAATAACCGTCTCGCATTAAACAAGATCCAGATATAATGTTCATGCTCAACGCTGGCACCAAATAACAATTATTTAGGTCTAATATTAATCCCGAAGGTAGATGTAGAGGTAGCGTGCCGACCGCGATCACATCGACTTTGGAACCGTTTCCCACGCGCATCGTCACCGCGTCCTTTGCTAGCGTCCGCTTATTCCGTAGTCCCTGTTTCGAGTTGCAAATATTAGCAACAGAACCAGTATCAAATACCCAGGTGCTACTGCGAGCTCTAGTAAGGTACACATCAATAACATGTATATCACATATACCTTTGTTCACCTTGCCATCCTTCTTATCCGCCAAATACTTGGGGCAGTTCCGCTTCCAGTGACCAGTCTGCTTGCAGTAGAAGCACTCAGTTTCAGGCTTAGGTCCAGACTTGGGTTTCTTCTCCTGAGCAGCAACTTGCTTGCTGTTCTTCTTGAAGTTCCCCTTCTTCTTCCCTTTGCCCTTTTTCTTGAAACTAGTGGTCTTGTTGACCATCAACACTTGATGCTCCTTCTTGATTTCTACCTCCGCGGCTTTCAGCATTGCGAAGAGCTCGGGAATAGTCTTGTTCATCCCTTTCATATTATAGTTCATCACGAAGCTCTTGTAGCTTGGTGGCAGTGATTGGAGAATTCTGTCAATGACGCAATCATCTGGAAGATTAACTCCCATCTGAATCAAGTGATTATTATACCCAGACATTTTGAGTATATGCTCACTGACAGAACTGTTCTCCTCCATCTTGCAGCTATAGAACTTATTGGAGACTTCATATCTCTCAATTCGGGCATTTGCTTGAAATATTAACTTCAACTCCTGGAACATCTCATATGCTCCATGACGTTCAAAACATCGTTGAAGTCCCGATTCTAAGCCGTAAAGCATGGCACACTGAACTATCGAGTAGTCATCAGCTTTGCTCTGCCAGACGTTCATAACATCTGGCGTTGCTCCAGTAGCAGGCCTGGCACCCAGTGGTGCTTCCAGGACGTAATTCTTCTATGCAGCAATGAGGATAATCCTCAGGTTACGGACCCAGTCCGTGTAATTGCTACCATCATCTTTCAACTTTGCTTTCTCAAGAAACGCATTAAAATTCAACGGAACAACAGCACGAGCCATCTATCTACAATCAACATAAACAAGCAAGATACTATCAGGTACTAAGTTCATGATAAGTTTAAGTTCAGTTAATCAAATTACTTAGTAACTCCCACTTAGATAGACATCCCTCTAATCCTCTAAGTGATCACGTGATCCAAATCAACTAAACCATAACCGATCATCACGTGAGATGGAGTAGTTTTCAATGGTGAACATCGTAATGTTGATCATATCTACTATATGATTCACGCTCGACCTTTCGGTCTCTGTGTTCCGAGGCCATATCTGCATATGCTAGACTCGTCAAGTTTAACCTGAGTATTCTGCGTGTGCAAAACTGGCTTGCACCCATTGTAGATGGACGTAGAGCTTATCACACCCGATCATCACGTGGTGTCTGGGCACGACGAACTTTGGCAACGGTGCATACTCAGGGAGAACACTTCTTGATAATTTAGTGAGAGATCATCTTAGAATGCTACCGTCAATCAAAGCAAGATAAGATGCATAAAAGATAAACATCACATGCAATCAATATAGGTGATATGATATGGCCATCATCATCTTGTGCTTGTGATCTCCATCTCCGAAGCACCGTCATGATCACCATCGTCACCGGCGCGATACCTTGATCTCCATCGTAGCATCGTTGTCGTCTCGCCAATCTTATGCTTCCACGACTATCACTACCGCTTAGTAATAAAGTAAAGCATTACATCGCGATTGCATTGCATACAATAAAGCGACAACCATATGGCTTCTGCCAGTTGCCGATAACTTGGTTACAAAACATGATCATCTCATACAATAAAATCAGCATCATGCCTTGACCATATCACATCACAACATGCCCTGCAAAAACAAGTTAGACGTCCTCTACTTTGTTGTTGCAAGTTTTACGTGGCTGCTACGGGCTTAAGCAAGAACTCATCTAACCTACGCATCAAAACCACAACGATAGTTTGTCAAATAGACTCCGTTTTAACCTTCTCAAGGACCGGGCGTAGCCACACTTGGTTCAACTAAAGTTGGAGAGACAGTCGCCCGCTAGCCATCTATGTGCAAAGCACGTCGAGGGAACCGGTCTCGCGTAAGCGTACGCGTAAGGTTGGTCCGGGTCGTCTCGTCCAACAATACCGCCGAACCAAAGTATGACATGCTGGTAGGCAGTATGACTTGTATCGCCCACAACTCACTTGTGTTCTACTCGTGCAAATAACATCAAACCATAAAACCTAGGCTCTGATACCACTGTTGGGGAACGTAGTAATTTTAAAAAATTTCCTACGCACACGCAAGATCATGGTGATGCATAGCAACGAGAGGGGAGAGTGTTGTCTACGTACCAACACAGACCGACTGCGGAAGCGATCACACAACATAGAGGAAGTAGTCGTACGTCTTCCCGATCCGACCGATCCAAGCACCGTTACTCCGGCACCTCCGAGTTCTTAGCACACGTTCAGCTCGATGACGATCCTTGGGCTCCGATCCATCAAAGCGTCGAGGAAGAGTTCCGTCAGCACGACAGCGTGGTGACGATCTTGATGTACTACCGACGCAGGGCTTCGCCTAAGCACTACAACGGTATGATCGAGGTGGAATTTGGTGGCAGGGGGCACCGCACACGGCTAAGGAACGATCCCAACGATCAACTTGTGTGTCTAGAGGTGCCCCCTGCCCCCGTATATAAAGGATGAGAGGGGGAGGGCTGGCCGGCCAAGCAAGGGAGGCGCAGGAGGAGTCCTACTCCTACCGGGAGTAGGACTCCCCCCTCCAATCCTATTCCAACTAGGACTCCAAGGGGGAAAGAGAGAGAGAGGAGGCCGGCCACCTCTCCTAGTCCTAATAGGACTAGGGGAGGGGGAGGCGCGCAGCCCTCCATGGTAGCCCCTTTCACCTTTCCACTAAGGCCCATGTAGGCCCATTTGGCTCCCGGGGGGTTCCGGTAACCCTCCCGGTAATCCGGTAAAATCCCGATTTCACCCGGAACACTTCCGATGTCCAAACATAGGCTTCCAATATATCAATCTTTATGTCTCGACCATTTTGAGACTCCTCGTCATGTCCGTGATCACATCCGGGAATCCGAACAACCTTCGGTACATCAAAATGCATAAACTCATAATAACTGTCATCGTAACGTTAAGCGTGCGGACCCTACGGTTCGAGAACAACGTAGACATGACCGAGACACGTCTCCGGTCAATAACCAATAGCGGGACCTGGATGCCCATATTGGCTCCTACATATTCTACGAAGATCTTTATCGGTCAGACCGCATAACAACATACGTTGTTCCCTTTGTCATCGGTATGTTACTTGCCCGAGATTCGATCGTCGGTATCCAATACCTAGTTCAATCTCGTTACTGGCAAGTCTCTTTACTCGTTCCGTAATACATCATCTCACAACTAACATCTTAGTTATAATGCTTGCAAGGCTTATGTGATGTGTATTACCGAGAGGGCCCAGAGATACCTCTCCGACAATCGGAGTGACAAACCCTAATCTCGAAATACGCCAACCCAACATCTACCATTGGAGACACCTGTAGTACTCCTTTATAATCACCCAGTTACGTTGTGACGTTTGGTAGTACCCAAAGTGTTCCTCCAGTAAACGGGAGTTGCATAATCTCATAGTTATAGGAACATGTATAAGTCATGAAGAAAGCAATAGCAACATACTAAACGATCGGGTGCTAAGCTAATGGAATGGGTCATGTCAATCAGATCATTCAACTAATGATGTGACCTCGTTAATCAAATAACAACTCTTTGTTCATGGTTAGGAAACATAACCATCTTTGATTAACGAGCTAGTCAAGTAGAGGCATACTAGTGACACTCTGTTTGTCTATGTATTCACACATGTATTATGTTTCCGGTTAATACAATTCTAGCATGAATAATAAACATTTATCATGATATAAGGAAATAAATAATAACTTTATTATTGCCTCTAGGGCATATTTCCTTCAGCTCTAAGGATGATCTTCAAGAGGATGGCTTCTCTGAACGTTTCAAGTTTGACTCCACACCTCCCCGAAGGGCTGTGCTGCAACGAACTCCCTCACTTGAAGACTCTGAGTTCTCTTCCTCTGCGGCAACTGTGAATGCCGGAGTGATCGAGGACGGAGACGATGCTACTTCACCGCCCCCTCCTTCAGCACGCGTCGACACTGCCCCAAGCTCGTCTGCACCGCCTAACAACACCAACGACCCTGCTACTTCACCTACTCCTCATGGGAACGAGTAGATGCTCTATGTCTTCAAACCTTTTTGGTCCTTACTGACAAAAGGGGGAGAAGCATATGAGTTTGATAATCTTCAAGCGAGTCCATATGGGCGGTTACTTTATGTTTTGCCTAGTGTTTACAACTCTCGTTTTGATACATTTGATTCTTTGAGTTGTAACACTTAAACTCGATGGTCGTCTGCTACTTATTTGCTATTTTGTGATGCGATGATAAATTTTGCATGTACGATGATAAATTCCGCACTTAGATCATTTTGCAGACGTCCATTTTCCATTATGCATGTCATTATCCTCACATACTTCTCATGCATAATGAATTGTCATCATAAGTTGAAGAGGATCTCCACAAGTACAACCTGCCATGTGCATTTGCATTCCAAAAGCAAATTACTTATATGCACATCTTCAGGGGAAGCCCTTGCAACTTATGAAGACAATTCCTTATCCTTTACAATTTCACATATTATATTCCCCGTTGAAAACTTCAACTAGTTTGTCATCAATCACCAAAAAGGGGGAGATTGTAATGCATCTAGTGCCACCCCTAGTTGGTTTTGGAGTATTGACGACAAACCTAGTTGAGGGACTAATGTGTTTGTGAGAATTGCAGGATAACACAGGTAGAAGTCCCTCATTGATTCGGTTTTCCTACCAGAGATGACCCCTAAAAATGTATGAAGACATTAAAGTCAAAGGTGGTGTGTGAAGACATTCACATTGAAGACTATGACAAGAGAATACATCGCATGAAGACTATGGAGCGCGAAGACTTAGATCTTTCGTAGTTATTTTTCTTCTTTGTTGAGTCATAGGAACCACCGTACTGTTAAGTGGGGTCCAAGAGAACCAGTCAGAATGACTGAAGTGATGCTTAACCAAAATCCTATGTCTTCGAGTGAAGACTATGAGAGCGAATCTTGTCCAGAGTTGGACAAGTCAGCTTTGCTTGTAGCCCAAGTAAAGTTGCCGTGTGAGTTTGAAATCTGACCGTTGGAACACGTGTCAGTTCCTTAGTGACCCAGGGTCATTTCAGACAAATCAGGTCGGGTTGCCTAGTGGCTATAAATAGCCCACCCCCTATAACCATAAACGGTTGGCTGCTTAGAGTTAAAGTACGGCTGTTGTCATTTAAGAGCAACCCACCTCGAAGCCTTTGAGAGAGAATTCCTTGCGAGGATAAAGTCCTAACCACCCAGAGCCAAAGAGTGTTAGGCATCACTTAAGTCGTCCTGTCTGTGTGATCTGAAGACTTATTACACTTGAGGACTGTGAATCCTCCAACCGGTTAGGCGTCGCTTTCTGAGCATCCAAGAGTCATTGTGGATCGCCGGTGAACGAAGTCTGTGAAGGTTTGGAAGTCTACCTTGAAGACTTACCAAAGTGATTGGGTGAGGTCTGCGTGACCTTAGCTCAATGGGAATACGGTGAGGACTAAGGGTTCTGAGCTGTGTGTTCAGGACTGGGTGTCCGGGACTGTGTGTCCTCAGGTTTAAATACCTAGCCGCCCTAACCAGACGTACAGTTGTCACAGCAATTGGAACTGGTCCAACAAATCATTGTCTTCAAAGAGTCACTGGTTTCATCCTTCCCTTCCCTTTACTTACTGTTGGTCCTTGTGAAGTCATTGCATGATTGCATTATCTTTTGTCTTCACTGAGTGACTGCTTGTTCTGATTGGCTTCACAATAATCTTCCTACCTGATCCTTACTGCCTAGCTGCTATTAGTCATTGTGCTTTCACTTCATTGATTACTTGACTAAGGCTTGCCTAGTGTAGTCTACCTTCCGCTGCGTGGTAATAGGTTTACTTCTATCGTTTGTCTTCAAAACTTCCCTGTCTTGAAGACTTTCATAAAAATCGCCTATTCACCCCCCTCTAGTCGATCACTAGCACTTTCAATCTTCACACAACCCATGTAATACATAAGGGAAAGAGATACATAGTTGGCTTACAATCGCCACTTCACACAATTACATGAATAAAGCATTACATCATCCAGATACAATCAAGGTCTGACTACAGAACCAAAATAAAAGAAGACTACCCCAAAAGCTACACAGATCCCCGATCGTCCCGACTGGGCTCCACTACTGATCAACTGGAAACGGAACAACATAACGAACACGGTCTTCATAGAGCTCCTCCTTGAGCCTGGATTGCGTCAACTGCATGGTATCATCGGCACCTGCAAACTGGTTTTGGAAGTATCTGTGAGTCACGGGGACTCAGCAATCTCACACCCTCGCGATCAAGACTATTTAAGCTTATAGGTAAGGTAAATGTTTGAGGTGGAGCTGCAGCAAGTGACTAGCATATATGGTGGCTAAACATACGCAATATGAGAGTGAGAAGAGAAGGCAAAAGCACGGTCGAACAACTATGATCAAGAAGTGATCCTAGAACAACCTACGCCAAACATAAGTCCAACACCGTGTTCACTTCCCGGACTCCACCGAGAAGAGACCATCACGGTTACACACGCGGTTGATGTATTTTAATTAAGATCAACTTCAGGTTTTCTACAACCGGACATTAACAAATTTCCATCTGCCCATAACCGCGGGCACGGCTTTCGAAAGTTCAAATCCCTGCAGGGGTGTCCCAACTTAGCCCATCACAAGCTCTCACGGTCAATGAAGGATATTCCTTCTAGCGGGAAGACCCGATCAGGCTCGGAATCCCGGTTACAAGACATTTCGACAATGGTAAAACAAGACCAGCAAAGCCACCCAGATGTGCCGACAAATCCCGATAGGAGCTGCACATATCTTGTTCTCAGGGCACACCGGATGAGCAAGACGTCGGGTGGGCCAGCCCAGAGTTGCCCCTGGTAGCTCGGGACATCGCTCAGTTGGACCAACACTTAGAGAAGCACTGGCCGGGGGGGGGGGGGGGGGTTAAAATAAAGATGACCCTTGAGTCTGCAGAACCCAAGGGAAAGAAAAGGCTAGGTGGCGAATGGTAAAACCAATGTTGGGCCTTGCTGGAGGAGTTTTATTCAAAGCGAACTGTCAAGGGGTTCCCATTATAACCCAACCGCGTAAGGAACGCAAAATCCGGGAACATAACACCGATATGATGGAAACTAGGGCGGCAAGAGTGGAACAAAACACCAGGCATAAGGCCGAGCCTTCCACCCTTTACCAAGTATATAGATGCATTAATTAAATAAGAGATATTGTGATATCCCAACAAAATATCCATGTTCCAACATGGAACAAGCTCCAATCTTCACCTGCAGCTAACAACGCTATAAGAGGGGCTGAGCAAAGCGGTAACATAGCCAAACAACGGTTTGCTAGGACAAGGTGGGTTAGAGGCTTGGCTTAACAATATGGGAGGCATGATAAGCAGGTGGTAGGTATCGCGGCATAGGCATAGCAAAAGAGCGAGCAACTAGCAAGCAAAGATAGAAGTGATTTCGAGGGTATGGTCATCTTGCCTGAAATCTCTCAAGGAAGAAGAACGAGTCCATGAAGAAAACAAACGGACGTAGTCGAACGGATCCTCACAAACGCGACGTTATCGGAACCAACCCGAAGAAGCAACACCGGAAAGAAGCACACAACATAGTAAACAAACAACACATGAACATGGTATGATATGGGGGATGCGGCATGGGATGCATATGCATGATTTGTAATGGAATGATTGAACCTGGCCTCAACTTGGAAATCCAAGAGTGCCACTGGAAAGGTGAGGTGATTTTGGTTGAAATCGATATAAAGATCACCGGAATCGGATGCACGGTTTGGAAAACATGATGATGCAATGCACATGATGACATGATGAAATGCAACACGCAAGCAAATGACATGGCAACGCCGGCGAATAACTGGAAGACACCTGGCGCATCGGTCTCAGGGCGTTACACCAACGCACGGGAGCAAACGGACTAACATTCGTTTTGGGTCCGCTTTCGACCCATTCTCGGCCCAAGTTTGGGCCGCATTTGCTCCCCTGGCCCGCCCATTGGAGACACAACCCCATTTCTTCCTCCTCTTCCATCACTCCACCCTCGGCCCTCGCCATCGCCGCCTCCATGCCCGTCATCCACCTTGCTTTGCCCATCGGTGGAGCAACCCCTTTTCTTCCTCGTCGCTTCGCCCTCCACCCGCGGTCGTCCACCTTGCTACGAACCAACAACCTCGACGTGCCCTTTCCGGCCGCGTCTCCACCACGAGCGCAAGGTGTTCGACGCTTTGATCGCAAGGTACCATGGATAACGGAGATGAGTACTTCTTTCACAACTTCATTTGTTCATCGGATGATTCGTCCTCGGACAATGAGGACATAGTGGCAGCAGCATTGGTCGTCCATGACCACATCAGTAGGATGCGGCCTCGGTTTAGGGGATCAACCACCGGCCATGCCCCGGCCTTGTACCGCAATAGGGAGAAAGGGCACCACCTCCTCTATTCTGATTACTTTGAGAGAACCGCACTCTACAAACTGCATCAATTTCGTCGCCGCTTTCGAATGAGGAGGCATGTCTTCAATCGTATTCCGGAAGGAGTGGTTGCATATGACCCATACTTTGAATGCAAAGAGGATCCCCTTGGCAAACTTGGCTTCTCTTCTTACCAGAAATGCACTGCGACTATTCACATGTTTGCATATGGAATTCTCGGTGATCTTGTGGATGAGTATGTGCGTATAAGTGAGTCCACATGTTTCCTCTCAATGTATAGTTTCTGCAAGGCTGTGGTGGCAGTGTTCGGTCCTGAATATCTGAGAGAACCAAATGCCGCTGATACAGAGAGGTTGATGATGATTAATGCCGAGAGGTGCTTTCCGGGCATGCTTGGTAGTATCGATTGTATGCATTGGAAGTGGAAGAACTGTCTATTTGCTTGACAGGTGCAGTACAAGGGACATGTGAAAGACGCCACTGTCATACTTGAAGCCGTGGCTTCACAAGATCTGTGGACATGACATTCTTTCTTCGGCATGGCTGGTTCTCACAATAATATTAGTGTTCTTCAGCATTCTCCAGTGTTTGCAAGGCTTGCGGAAGGCCACTGCCCGGTGGTCAACTTTGAGATCAATGGTCACCATTACAATAAGGGATATTATCTAGCTGATGGTATCTATCCCTAGTGGTCCACTCTTCTGAAGACCATACCCAATCTACAAGGAGAGAAGAGACAGAAGTTTTGCCCAAATGCAGGAGAGTGCTGGGAAAGATGTGGAGTGTGCATTTGGTGTGCTTCAGTCTCAATGGGGTATTGTTCGAAACCCTGCATTGACATGAAGCACTCAGAAGCTTTGGGAGGTGATAACTGCTTGTGTGATCATGCACAACATGATCGTTGAGGATGAACATGATGACAACATCTACGACCAAGGGTTTGATTTTCAGGGTGAGAATGTTGAGCGTGAGCACCCACCTCGTGTAACCTTTGAACAGTTTATTCAATTTCATCGTCAGTTGCGTGATCGGAATACTCATACGCATTGTAATAAAAGACTATTTTGAACATGCTGTTATGTTTGATTTAAACTACTTTTGCTATGCTAAGGCGGCAGCGGCCATAATCCCGGACGGGCAGATGCGTTGGTGGGCTGACCGGAGTGATAAGTGACGGCATCGGATTAGAAGGGTGCGATATATAGAAAATAAGAGAGGGATGAAGTAAAAGAATGGTACTATAAAAAAGGATTTAAATGAATCAGGGTGTCGGAGTTCTAAGTGCCAGTTTGCGAGAATTCAGATGCACGGGCACATCCACGGACGTTTACGACACCGTGTTGGATGAAAAGAAAAAAGTTCAAACACCTCGATCTAAACGTTGGGGGGCGAGATGCCCTATCAACCCAGCGTCCCGACACGGAGCATCGGCACCCTCCCAACCCACGATTAAAAAAGCGCA
Organism: Triticum monococcum; assembly: GCA_034509565.1. Lineage (NCBI taxonomy): Eukaryota > Viridiplantae > Streptophyta > Magnoliopsida > Poales > Poaceae > Triticum > Triticum monococcum. The sequence goes on along the minus strand of CM067843.1, from coordinate 740,914,262 downwards.
AGATGCCATTCCTCCACCCTGACACCCATGGCCGCGGACCCACACATGCCGGCCATCATTGTACTCCCGGCGAACCCAGGATCGATGCCCTGGCCCTTGAGTATCGACCACTATCCACACCCGAACGGCACAGATTGAGAAGCTCTGCATCTACCCCGCCCGCCTTTCTCCTTCCTCCTCCCCTGTTTTCCTTTCTTTCTTTCTTTTTCGCGGGGATCCTCCTCCCCTCCCCTGCCCTTCCCCCCATCCCTCTCAGATCCAGCTCCAGGAGTGACAGGAGCGCGACGAGTGCGGCGGCCGAACTCGCGGGATCTCCCCGGCGCAGCGCACCCCGTGTCCTCTCCCGCGGGTCACCTAGGTTTCAGCCTTGCCGCCGCTGATCAAGAAACCCGCCCCTTCCTCCTTGCAGAGTAAAGAAGGGGTTGGAGCGACCTGTCCCCCGAGACCTCCACCCAAGGTAAAAGTCCAATCGTGTTACCCGTGGATCTCTGTGTCTTGTTTAATTCTTGTAGTATGTGGCAAAGGTGCTTGGCGTGAGCGCCCACAAACAAACCCTTCTTGCATCGGCTGGGTCTCAGCTTCGTCTTGTATTTGATATGGCACACTGGAAATTTTGTTTCCTCCCATGTCAAAATTGAATATTTTGATCAGTTAATTTCTAGTTTACGTGTGCCAAATTGATGTTTATGCACAAGAGATATGGACTTGTCTGCAGTTTACATCTGTGGTGTGACTGTTCACAAGTTGTGAGAATTGATTCTGGAGTTGCAGCTGGATGTACGTAGTTGCAGATGCGTGCTTGTGGAATATACTTGTGTGCTATCCAAACAAGGCCCAACAGTTTTTTTACACGGGGAATGGTTTCCGGTGGTGGTTTCATCCGTGGCCAGTAAAATACCCTTGTATCTTTAATACAGCTGCATATGTTTACATGGTGTCCAAGCAGGGCCTTAGTGTAGTATTGCCAGCTGGAGAATTTTTTGGATCCTACAGTATCCCTTTCAGTTGGTTGGATTGATCTTCGACTGTGAAGGTCCCTATGGTTTTTGTCTTCCGAGTTTTGTCTTATCTTTGTTGGAACAACTTTTTAAGCAAGGTAAAATGATCTAGACATAGTGTAGTATTATAAACTGCCGCACAATGTTAAGAAGTCCTCGAGTACGCAGTTCGCTTGTTTGGACTGATCTTGGACCATATACATGCCCCTACTGTTTTCATCTTTTCACTTATCCATGTTGGGATAATTGTGTGGAAGGTTGTGTATGCAGTCTAGTGTTATTGTGTAAGTCACGTTTGAAATTTGTTGCTGAGCTCTTGGCTATTGTGTCTATTTTGCAGATCTGAGGAGATCCGCTTCCTTTTGGTTCATTTGTGAGGCAGTACACCTCAAGAAATGTCAGGAGGTCGGCAGACATATTGGTGCTTCCAGTGTAGACAGCGGGTTAGGCCGCGTGGACGGGAGATGGAGTGCCCTTACTGTGATGCTGGCTTTGTGGCTGAAATGGATGATGTCGATGCTCTCATGAGCCAATTTGTTGGGATGTATAGTGATTTTCATCGTGACCCAAGGTTCGGGATCATGGAGGCAATGTCTACCGTGATGCGACATGGAATGGGGAGCATGAATCGAGAGGCTGATGTAAGAGGAAGGCCAAGCATATTATCTGAACTGGAGATGGAATTTGGTTCGGGGCCATGGTTGCTCTTCCGTGGCCAGCTTCCCGGTCATCTCTCAGAGGCCAATAATGGTTTCGACGTTTTCGTCAATGGACGCCGTGGTGTTGGCATGCGGAGGGCAGATGTTGCAGATTACTTTGTTGGGCCTGGATTAGAAGATCTGATTGAGCAGTTGACTCATAATGATCGTCGAGGGCCACCACCTGCCTCTCAGTCCTCGATCGATGCCATGCCTAGTGTTAGGATCACTGCCAGGCATCTCACTGGAGACTCGCATTGCCCTGTCTGCAAGGACAAGTTTGAACTGGGATCAGAAGCAAGAGAGATGCCATGCAAGCATTTATACCACTCTGATTGCATACTTCCTTGGCTAGAACAACACAATTCCTGCCCTGTGTGCCGATATGAGCTGCCAACACAGAGCTCTAGTGGTGCTAGCTGCTCACGCTCAAGATCAACCAACCAAAATGACAGTTCAAGCAGCTCAAGTAGCAGTGGAAGAACCAGTGGGCGTCAGAGGAGAAGGAATCCGTTCTCGTTCCTATGGCCTTTCCGCTCATCAAGTTCTAGCACTGGTTCTCGTTAGATTAGTTTGGTTACCTGGTTGGAGTTCACAATGCTATTTTAGTGAAGATGCTGATCAAATGGGATTTATGTGTGCCGCGTCTTACACCCAATATGTAATGTATGGCTTGTTATAGTCGCCCCACAAAATGGATTTCCTTGCAAGTATATAGTCATCTATCTTGCTAAATTTCATAGCAGCTGATCTTGTTTGCTTTTACACAAGTCAATATAAACTTCTTATTTTGGGATTTCAATATAAACTTTTCGGGTGTGAGAGGTCGGATATTTTTTTTCTGCTGTATTGATTGTTTTGTAGTTGCTGCATTATATATACCTAGTAAATTTGTTTATTTGTTGTTGGACAGGAATTTTTGGAACATGGCTTCAAGCGCACTCGTTAGAACAGTAAAATAAAATAAAAATACTAGATTTTTTCTTTTAAAAATCTGACACCTAAGAAACCTGTTGATTGTTTCACCTTGAAATTTCAAGGTATCCATCAACGGTAGCAAGTACTTCTTCCGTCCCAAAATAAGTGACTCGACTTTGTACTAGCTTTAGTACAAAGTCGAGTCACTTATTTTGGGACGGAGGGAGTATAATTCTAAAAATACCGAAGACAAACACTTGCCGACATACGTAGGTATCCTCTTCATCCCATAATATAAGAGCGTCTTTTACAATAGTTGATATTAATGGGTTGACATGGTATTGACTCGATATTTGTTATTAGTACAAGCTAAAATTACGGTGGGATCTCATACTAGTGGATCCTCGAGCTGACATGAAAAGTAGCCATGCCCGACCGCTCTTGTGATAGTCCACCGGCTTCCATCAGCGTTGGCCGCTCAGATGCCGTCGGCCACCCCCCTCCTACTCGCCCTTTCCACCCTCATCGCCGGCCCTCCTCTCCCTCCCCGCCTCAGGTGCTGTGGGGCTTCCTCCCCATCCAGCTATCTGTGGTCGTGGGTGCATGACTGCATGGTATTTGGATTGGGAGGTCGACCCTCAGCTGCATCAGAGGACGCACCAGCTTTAAGCCTTCCATTGTGTTGTTCTTACGGGCACCCTTCTTGGCCTTACCCTTCTTCTTGAAGTTGGTTGTTTTGCTCACCATCATTACATGATTAACGTCCTTCTGTGTTTCAACTTTTTGTGGTCTTGAGCATGTTGAAATATTCATTCAGACTCTTGTTCATCCCATTCATGTAACAATTCATGGTAAAGCCATTGTAGCTTTGAGGGAGAGATGTGAGGAGAAAATCAGTGCCCAACTCAGGTGGAAATTTAAGGCCTAAAGCCTCCAGCCAATACCCAACTAACTTGAGTAAGTGTTGGCTCACTGAAGTTTCATCTTTCATCTCATATTTTCCAGCTCTTGCTTGTAGTTGAACACAAAGTTGTCATCTCCGCGATTATCTCATGAACACCATAAATTTTAGAATGTTTTTGAAGTTCTGGCTCCATAGATGCAAGCATGATACGTTGTACTACTAAAGAATCATCACTCCTTGTCTGATATTATACATTTTATATCATCCTGAGCGGCGTTATCCGGTGGAGGATCACCAGGAGTTTTCTCAAGAAAATATTCTTTTTAGCACTTTTCAGAACAAATCGTCATATTATGGTGCCAATCCGTAAAGTTGCTGACAGTTGCACCCCCCCCCCCCCCTCTTTATGAAGCAACAGTGCCAATGTGAAGGTGGGATTGGGTGTCACTTATCTACAATGAAAATGCATACACACTAAGACATTTGTTCATGAACCTTCCATCTATTTTTGGGAAGGTTCTCGAACCTTACGTCCGGTTTTAATCTCATTTCTGTTTTCTATTTTCTAGTTCCGGGTTTCTTTCAATATTTTATTTCATTTTCCTCTTTATTTATTTTCAAATTCACGAACTTTTACAATTTTGCAAATATTTTAATTCGCAACATTTTTTAAAATTTGCAAAATTTCTGAATTCATGATTTTTTTAAAAATTCATGTACATTTTCAGATTCATGAATATATTTTGAATTTGCAAAAAATAGAATTCCCAAACAATTTTAGAATTCATGTAAAATTTTGAATTTAAAAACATTCTTTTAACTCACGAACATATTCCTAGTTCAATAACATTGTTTGAACGTTTTTTGAATTCACATATTTTTTTTGTATTCATGATTTTTTTCTCAAATTAAAACTTTAAAAAGAAATGAAAAAAAGTCGTGCCCTCTCTTCCTAGCTCTGCTTGCGCTGGCTGGGCGAGGCCCATGTTGGGCAGGCGACGCGAACTGTACTGCTCGCTACGCCCATGCTTTTACTCAAAAAAAGAAAGGAAAACGCCCATGCTGATCTGTGATTATAAGTTATTAAAGAAACAAGCTAATTAGAAACATGAAGCGGGGATAGCTCAGTTGGGAGAGCGTCAGACTGAAGATCTGAAGGTCGCGTGTTCGATCCACGCTCACCGCATATCCATCAATAATTTTTTGTTTGTCTACGTAGCATCTCAGTATTTGACTTGCGATACTGCTGATCACTCTGCCATAAAACGGTGACAGTGAAGAGTCGAAGCCTTGGTTTTGAAGGGCGGAAACGGAAGGGGTAGACCCAGCAGCAGTCGGTCAAGCAAACTCATCAGAGACAATAATACGCGTCCACTCACTCATGTTTGTCCTTTTGTCCTGTCAGCCGTACGCATACGTACCACAGTATTGATTAAAACGCATGTTCTTCGCCGAATAATGGAGTACTGGCCGGTCGCAGTCCCGGCGAGCCGAGGTGCAAATCGTCGGCGTCAACTACACTACTCCTGTGCTAGCTAGACCGGCGAGCTGAGGGTCCTTCCTCCCCCTCGTCGATCCTACCGGTAGTTAATTGCGTCCAGTTGCCGGCCGGGAATACATGCGCGTCTTGGTTCCATCATAACCTGATGTCATATACCAATATTAATTTCCTGAATAGGTTCCCTACCGGCTACCGTCCCTTTTCGTTCTATTCTACTAGTCGCAATATATACACCGTAGTCCTCGGTTCCTTCTTTCTTTTCTCTTTGAAAAAAGTGACCCGATGGGTTTTCTCCAGCATTTTCCTTGCGGAATCACGGAAAAAAGGACAGCATATCACCTGCCTTCAGGTCTGCAACTGCACGCCTTCAGTTAAGAGTTAAAAGCACTAGGGGTCCTAGAACTTGTTCACTATGTGATGGTTTGCTCCTATAACTTGCAAAATGACCCTACCCAGTCCCACAACTTGCACTCAATGTGCAACTTTGGTCCTGAACCAATCACAGAGCGACAAGTGGACTCGTTGGGCCCGAGCCGGTCAGCGCGCGCATTTTTGCAAAGAGCCCCCTGTCTTTCATTAGAATCAACCCGCTGCAGTGAATCAAGTCCAAATTCAGGTGCATCAAGTTGCTGCAGTATTAAACAGACGTGCGATCTTTTTCGTTCCCTTTTCTTTGGCAAAGAAAATGCTGCCTAGTAGTATTACCTAATGGAGGCTACCTGCTCTACCGCTAAACCTAGCTAGCTCAGTCAAAACAAGGTCAATTTCATTTGCTGGTGTCAAGATCTCTGCCACTCACGCTGCTTCCGCTGCCGGCGGTGGCGGGATGGGCCGCCTTCCGGCTGAGCGACGACCGCAGGCGCGCGGCTGCGTCCTTCGCCGCCATCTCTTTCTTGTCCTTGAAGAACCCGCACGACGGCCGCGAGCAGACAGGCACGTTGAGCACCACCGGCGTGGAGTATGCCCGGTCTATGATGCGCGGGCGGGAACGCAGGCTGGAATGGACGCTGCCGGCGGGGGAGCTGGAGCTGCGCTCTAGCCCCTGGAACACGATCTTCCCGGAGGAGTTCATACGTACACACACCACAAGCAATGCATCCTGCTGGGCATCAGTTGACTTGACTTCGACGATGCATGTGGCTCCATCGTCTCGTCCAGTCTATAATTCCGCAAACCTTTGGACGATGCCCGTTCCCCTACCCCTCGATCTTCTTGTGTAGCAGCTACGTAGAGAATTCGGAGAGCATGAAGCTCCTCCCGCTTCTCGTCGTCGGCAGTGCACTGTCACTCACCTTCTTCTCCGGTTCAGGTAATCACAACCACACACTGTAGTTCTGAAGAAGTTGTGTTGATTAGGTGTTGTAGCTAACAAACCTTTTGGCTGTACATTGCATTGCAGCAGAGGCCGGGGAGGTGGGGGTGTGCAGCTACGGGATGATGGGCGACAACCTGCCGCAGCCACCGGCTATGGTGCAGCAGCTGAAGCAGCACGGCATCACGATGATGAGGCTGTTCAACGCCGAAGCTGGAGGGCTCCGCGCGCTGGCCAACACCGGCATCAAGGTGGGGGTGTCCCTGCCCAACGACAAGATACCAGACGCGGCGAGCAGCATGCCGTACGTGGTGCGGTGGGTGCAGAGCAACATGCAGGCGTACCCGGGCACGTGGATCGACAGCATGGCGGTCAGGAACGAGGTGTTCCACCAGGCGCCATGGCTGACCCACCAGCTCCTCCCGGCCATGAAGAACATCCAGGCTGCACTTGCCGGCGCGGGGCTGGTCGACACCGTGAAGGTGGTGACGCCGATCGCGCTGGACACGCTCAAGGTGCCGTCGTTCCCGCCGGTGGTCAGCGAGTTCCGGGACGACCTGGCGTGGTCGGTGATGAGGCCCATGGTGGATTTCCTGGAGCAGACCGGGTCGCACTTCACATTCAACATCTACCCGTACTTCGCCTACAAGTACGATTCTCGGGTGGACCCCGACTTCGCCTTCTTCCGCCCAACAGCGGCCAGTACGACCCGGGCACCGGCCTCACCTACTTCAACCTGTTCGACGCCATGGTCGACGGATCAGTCTTCCACGCCGTGGAGAAGCTGGGTAACTCCGGCAAGCATACTGATGGTAATGGCAGGAGGCGTGGACATCGTGTTGGCTCGACGATGAGGGTTCTGGAGACTGGCGCCCCGCGCGGCAAAGGCAGAACGGGGGTGGCATCGAACTCGAAGCTGGACGGCCCGGCTTCGACGGAGAACGCCCAGGCGTACAACTCCAACCTCATCCACAAGGTCCTGAGCGGCACCGCCACGCCGTACAACCCCAACCCCGGTAGACCGAGAGGCGCGGGCCGAGCCAGCCGTAGGAGACGGCAGCAGGGGCCGCGGCGGGAATGCTAATGGCGACGGCGGATGCCATGGCGTGCGGCGAGGCGCATCCAAGGGCGGCAGGGCCAGGAGGAGCGAGCAGTGTCACTATACTTGAATGTTGTGTGGAGTGGAGCTGGTTATTATTGTTTAAACAAACGTGCGATCAAGTTGTTGCAGTATTAACCAGACGTGCGATCAACCCATTTGGATTTTATGAAAGCCAAGTTGATGCACTGCAGCAACTTTGCCACTGAACCAGCGGGTTCATTTTAATGAAAGGCAGGGGGCTCTTTGCAAAAACACGTGCGCTGACCGGTTCAGGCCCAACGTGTCTACTTGTCGCTCTATGATTGGTTTAGGACCAAAGTTGCACATTAAATGCAAGTTGTGGGACTGGATAGGATCATTTTGTAAGTTGTAGAACTAAATCATCACATTATGAGCAAGTTCTAGGACCTCCGGTGCTTTTAACTCTTCAGTTAATCAGTGGTTCTCGAGTTCTCCTAGCCACCGGCACCCCACCCACCAATGCATTCAGTCAATCATAGTAGTGATTGAACGGAGAAGAAAAAGAAAAATGTACCGGCCAGGAGGGGGAGGTGCTTAAACGTGAAGAACGAGTTGGAGCATCTGGGCATGTTACTGTACCCCCTGTGTTGGCATGGAGTGGGTAGCTAAGAGCATTTATAATCCGACTTGGCAAATCTGAGGCCTATACATTTGCGGACGCAGATGGACCGTCCCTCGTATGTCCTGCACGGCAATCACATATCTCAAATTTTAAGTTCTCAATTACATACAAATCAATGCACATTCATCACACACTCCAGACATACTCGGCGGCTACAGATGATGCACTACATCAAGGGCGGCCCATCGGCTAGGAAGTACGGTAGTGGGCCGGCCTCGGGAGCCACGAGGCCTGGTGGAAGTCTGGCGTCAGGAGGCAGCCCGAGGGCTCGGTTGGAAGCCAGAAGACCATCTTGGCGTGCAAGGCAAGATGATGGAGGTGTGGGATTGGATAGGCGTCATGTAAACCCTAGCCCTGGTCACCTATATAAGGCGGGCCTAGGCGTAATCTTTTCCATCTACTCACATAGCTCTGGCTGCCTTGTTAACCATCGCGGCTCTGCCTAGCCCGGCTATTTAAAGTAGACCGAGCACGCCCCCAAAACCCTACCCCTCCGAGCTCTTTCTCCCACGGTTTGAGCTGCCGTACGTAGTTTGCATCATCGTGAGTCGTCCGCTGTCGCAATGGTTGGCACTGTTTGTTCGTGGTGGAGGCAGTTGTTGCAGGTGCACTACGCCAAAATCGGGGTTGAGCTCCGGTTAACAACATTTGACGCCACGCCCGCACTAAGGTGGGCCAATCTCCGAGCTCGTAGCTAGGAGGTGGGTGACCCGACGGCGATGACGGAGGTTGCATACAAGGAGGCGCCTACGTAAGTGGTGGTGGCGCCACGTTGATACCCAGGGTTCAGACTGTTGCGGGCGGAGTAACAATAGAACCTGGCACTCCTGGAAGAGCATCGGTTGGAGGAGGATTAGCTAGTGGCGCAACGCTCGTCCGGCGCTACCATCCTGACAATGGTTGCGGCGAACCCAGGCATCATGGACATAAACAAAGCGGTATTCGCGTCCTAGCATAGTGCATGCACGGTCCGCCGTGAGAGGTGGCACCTCCGCGTCAACGAGGCAAAGCGTGACCGCCTCTTTTAGGAGCTAGAGGCGGAGGACAACGATGCGCCGAAGCAGCATGAAGATTATGCCGGAGAGGCATCCGTCGTCAGCTCTACCTTGATCGTGCCGACCGCCAAAGACGACGAGGCCGAACCGTCTAGGACGGGGTTCCTCGACCTCACCTCGAAAGGGGAGTAGTAGATTAGAGCAGTTGTTTTAGGAATTGATCTGTTGCTATGTACTCTCTCCGTTTCAAAATAGATGACTCAACTTTATATAACTTCTTACTAAGTTAATACAAAGTTGAGTCATCTATTTTGGAACGGAGGGACTAGTAAGTAATCCAAAAATTAATGAAAAAATTGATGTCCGTTTATATATATATATATATATATATATATATATATATATATATATATATATATATAGGTAAAATAGACGGGGCACCTAGGTGCCTGGGCATCTAGATTATTTTGGAAACCATGGTATATTTAATTTGTTTCCTCACTATTCTTCATGCAAGACTTTCCATACTTCATTTTGTAAATATTAGGCATGCAAGACTTGCCATACAATAAATAGTACTAACGTTGATTTGTTTTGAATTTCCGCAGGTACTAATATGCGTATTTTTGTTTCCTAATACGGGTATCTAATAGCACCATACGATATATTTTTGTTTCAATAAAATATTTTGTGAACTATTACACTTTATTCGTATGTACATTTCTAATATATATTCAATATATCGTATGACTAATGTATGAAACCAATGCTGTAATATATGTTACGATGATAAGAGTACAACATACCTCCTATTTTGTATAACCAATTTATCGTATACCCTAATGTCCGAATTGTACATATATACCTATTAGGTATACATTGGATATACCTGTGATATCGTACACCCAATGGATGTTCGTATGTATGTTTCTAATGAATTGATTTTCAAGGTATATGACATTTAATAAAAATTAGGACCGGGTAGTACCCAACGAATATAAGAGTACATCATACGTCCTATTGGGTATACCCACGATATCATATACCCAATATATCATATACCTAATGAAAATAAAATCATGTTCCACAGATGAATACAACATACCTCTTACTAATACACGTATGAAAAAATGTCTTCATACGCATTAATTTCTGATTTGTGTCTCTCCTATTTCCATTAATAGCTCTCAAAAATGCAACGTTGCCATGCGTGGCATTTGCTTTCCTATTTGTTACTACTACATAATTATTACCTTGCATGCTATTAATGGCCATATTTATGGTAGGTATTCTACCATAATTATTTCCAAATCAGTCAATTCTAATGTAACACATGAACACGCATCTAAATGCAATCCAGTGGTCGAAAGGCAAGGAGTCTGGACACCTAGGTGTCCCAAACTGCCAATCTATTCATCTTCAATCATGACAGTACAACGAATACCAGAAATAAAAATTACATCCAGATTCGTAGACAACCTAGCAACGATTACAAGCACCGAAGCGAGCCAAAGGCGCGCCGCCGTCATCGCCCCTCCATCGCCGGAGCCGGGCACAATTTATTGTAGTAGACAATCGAAAAGTCATTGTGCTAAGGCCCCATAGAACCAGCACCTCTTTTTAGGTTTTTTTTTGAAGGGTAAGGATGGACGTCCATTAGGGTTTATTTTTATTTTTTGAGACAAGGACGTCCATTAGGTGATCTGTGTTGGAGTTGTCCTGACCCCTTTTTTGAGACTTCATGAGAAGAGTGACGGACACTCGGTGGACTGAAAGGCAAAGTAGTGGTGTGCTCACGGGCCTCTTATACGATGACGACATCCATGTGAGCCCAAACCATTGAAGACAAAGGACGTTTAACAGAATTTGAGCGCAAATCTCAGTTCCGTGCAAGAGAACGGCCATGCTGATCGGTAACTTGAGGTTGTTAAAGTGATAATCGAATTTAAAACATAAAGCGGGGATAGCTCAGTTGGGAGAGCGTCAGACTGAAGATCTGAAGGTCGCGTGTTCGATCCACGCTCACCGCAAATAGTCTTTTTACTAGTCGTCATCGTTTTGATTTTGGCACCCACCTTAGTTGAACAATGGAGTGCCGAGGTGTAAGCGACGTCTGCATCCACTACTAATGTGCTTGTAGCTAGATCGGCGAACTGATGGTGTTCTCTCCCCTCGTCGATCTTACTATGGTATAGCATTTTTACTGTGCTAGATCGGCCACTTCATGGTACATTTTTTTATAGTATTGCAAAAAACCACATAAAAACTGTTATAACATGCCCATAAAAAGGGCACACTAGTTGATCTGCCTACCCACAAGATCCACACACATCATTGTTGACAATGTCATCGTCATCATTTCTTTCTGAGCAAGTGACTTCAACTTCACACGGACCACTCCGAACAAATGACACACGGGAACCATGTCGGCCTATGCCAAACAGTCGCCCAAACGAGTAGAGGACCAGGTAGCTACAGAAAGAAGCACGCCTTGCACCAACATAGCCCAACCTTTCCATCACATGGCATCGTTGTCGTTGCGTCGTTGTAGCATCATGCTCAGGGGCATGCCAAACGGTCGACTGCGAAAACATCCCGCGACCCTGCTCCTATTGCTACCATCATCGTTGTTGCATAAGTTGCATCGCAATAGATACACCACACTCGTATCGCCTGCCAAGCACCTTCCGTGCGCAATGACATGTCGTTGTTACACAGGGACCACCTTCGCCCTCCATCGCTGGCATCGCCGGCCAGCAGCACCGGACACCCCACACCAATGGGCAGCTACATGACCCAACACTCACGTTGTCAGCGATATGGGAAACAGGGATCCCCGGTGCTGCTGGAATGGGCCGGACTTAGCACTAAGGGCCCATTCTCGAGGCTCCACGAGCACACCAACCATACTCTTTTAGGTCGGAATACACGAGGGCCCCACAGTATATCTCTATAGATCGGAGGGGCAAATCACATCTTGCTCGAACACGTCTCCCATCATGGATCTACACAAGCCCAAAACCGACATTTATATCTACTCTGTTATGGTGTAGCTTTGATCAATTCTAAGCAGACCGGTTACCATCCGAAGTCTGTACGCCGAGCTCGGGTCTTAGGACACAGAATACATGTCATACTAGAGACTCACGGACCTATCGCTGTGTCTCATGGTTGGGTCTGTCCAACCTAATCCATCCGAGCTCGGCTCCTAGTCTCTTGTTACCTGACCTCAGATCCGATCTGGTCCATGCAATCCAGTTAGCAACCAATGCTTCATGGCTAGTGAGATCAAGCCACCTACTGTATTGCAGGCCGGTCTAGTTTGATGTGAGCCCACACATCACTTTCCGACCAGTGACTATTTAGAACGTATATACAATGCAAGATCTCACAAACAAGTACGTACTTGCGATGCACGAGTGATATCATCCAAGGCCTATATATTACTTCATAAACACAGTGAAAAAATCATCATACATATGATAGCCTCTAGGGCATACTCCCTCTTTTTCCATAATGTAGTGTATATAGATTTTTTGAAAAGTCAAATCTCACAAATTTTGATCAAGTTTGTGGAGAAAAACATTTATAACTAGAATGCAAAACATATATCATTAGATTCGTCAGAAGATGTAGCTTCATATTTGTATATATTTGGTATTGTATATACAAATTGTTTTTTCTATAAACTTGGTCAAAAGTTGTAGAGTTTTAATTAAAAATAAATAAATTATGCGCACTACATTATGGGACGGAGGGAGTATCTGAAGGAAATATGCCCTAGAGGCAATAATAAAGTTATTATTTATTTCCTTATATCATGATAAATGTTTATTATTCATGCTAGAATTGTATTAACCGGAAACATAATACATGTGTGAATACATAGACAAACAGAGTGTCACTAGTATGCCTCTACTTGACTAGCTCGTTAATCAAAGATGGTTATGTTTCCTAACCATGAACAAAGAGTTGTTATTTGATTAACGAGGTCACATCATTAGTTGAATGATCTGATTGACATGACCCATTCCATTAGCTTAGCACCCGATCGTTTAGTATGTTGCTATTGCTTTCTTCATGACTTATACATGTTCCTATAACTATGAGATTATGCAACTCCCGTTTACCGGAGGAACACTTTGGGTACTACCAAACGTCACAACGTAACTGGGTGATTATAAAGGAGTACTACAGGTGTCTCCAATGGTAGATGTTGGGTTGGCGTATTTCGAGATTAGGGTTTGTCACTCCGATTGTCGGAGAGGTATCTCTGGGCCCTCTCGGTAATGCACATCACATAAGCCTTGCAAGCACTGCAACTAATATGTTAGTTGTGAGATGATGTATTACGGAACGAGTAAAGAGACTTGCCGGTAACGAGATTGAACTAGGTATTGGATACCGACGATCGAATCTCGGGCAAGTAACATACCGATGACAAAGGGAACAACGTATGTTGTTATGCGGTCTGACCGATAAAGATCTTCGTAGAATATGTAGGAGCCAATATGGGCATCCAGGTCCCGCTATTGGTTATTGACCGGAGACATGTCTCGGTCATGTCTACATTGTTCTCGAACCGTAGGGTCCGCACGCTTAACGTTACGATGACAGTTATTATGAGTTTATGCATTTTGATGTACCGAAGGTTGTTCGGAGTCCCGGATGAGATCACGGACATGACGAGGAGTCTCGAAATGGTCGAGACGTAAAGATTGATATATTGGAAGCCTATGTTTGGACACCGGAAGCGTTCCGGGTGAAATCGGGATTTTTCCGGATTACCGGGAGGGTTACCGGAACCCCCCGGGAGGTAAATGGGCCTATTGGGCCTTAGTGGAAAAGAGAGAAGAGGCAGCCCACACCTGGCCGGCGCCCCCCACCTTTCCCAAGTCCTAATAGGACTAGGAGAGGTGGGCCGGCCCCCTCTTTCTCCTTCTTCCCCAAGAATCCTAGTTGGAATAGGATTGGGGGGAAGGAGTCCTACTCCCGGTGGGAGTAGGACTCCTCCCTGCGCCTCCCACCTGGCCGGCCGAACCCCCTGCCCCTGGCCTTTATATACGGGGGCAGGGGGCACCCCAAGACACACAAGTTAATCGCTCCTTAGCCGTGTGCGGTGCCCCCTGCCACCAAATTCCACCTCGATCATACCGTTACAGTGCTTAGGCGAAGCCCTGCGTCGGTAGTACATCAAGATCGTCACCACGCCGTCGTGCTGACGGAACTCTTCCTCGACGCTTTGCTGGATCGGAGCCCGAGGAACGTCATCGAGCTGAACGTGTGCTAAGAACTCGGAGGTGCCGGAGTAACGGTGCTTGGATCGGTCGGATCGGAAAGAAGACGTACGACTACTTCCTCTACGTTGTGAGATCGCTTCCGCAGTCGGTCTGCGTTGGTACGTAGACAATACTCTCCCCCTCGTTGCTATGCATCACCATGATCTTGCGTGTGCGTAGGAAAATTTTCGAAATTACTGCGTTCCCCAACAGTATCTCCGCGAGGTCGGGCTTAGCCCGTCGGCATCATTCAACGACAGCGAGATGAGGCAAAAGGATGGGAGGAGCTGGGGGTGGCAGCGGAAGGGTTTTGCCCGAGTGCCCCTCGGGGGTGAAATGGGGTGGCGGGGGACTATTGGGGAACGTAGTAACTTCAAAAAATTTCCTACGCACACGCAAGATCCATCTAGGTGATGCATAGTGATAACCCACAAGTATAAGGGATCGCAACAGTTTTCGAGGGTAGAGTATTCAAGCCAAATTTATTGATTCGGCACAAGGGGAGCCAAAGAATATTCTCAAGTATTAGCAGCTGAGTTGTCAATTCAACCACACCTGAAAACTTAATATCTGCAGCAAAGTGTTTAGTAGCAAAGTAATATGATAGTAGTGGTAACGATAGTAAAGGGTAACGGTAGCAAAAGTAATGTTTTTGGTATTTTGTGGTGATGATAGCAATAGCAACGGAAAAGTAAATAAGCGAAGAACAATATATGGAAAGCTCGTAGGCAATGGATCGGTGATAGAGAATTATGCCGGATGCGGTTCATCATGTAACAGTCATAACCTAGGGTGACACAGAACTAGCTCCAATTCATCAATGTAATGTAGACATGTATTCCGAATATAGTCATACATGCTTATGGAAAAGAACTTGCATGCCATCTTTTGTCCTACCCTCCCGTGACAGCGGGGTCCTAGCGGAAACTAAGGGATATTAAGGCCTCCTTTTAATAGAGTACCAGACCAAAGCATTAACACATAGTGAATACATGAACTCCTCAAACTACGGTCATCACCGGTAAGTATCCCGATTATTGTCACTTCGGGGTTAACGGATCATAACACACAATAGGTGACTATAGACTTGCAAGATAGGATCAAGAACTCTCATATATTGATGAAAACATAATAGGTTCAGATCTGAAATCATGGCACTCGGACCCTAGTGACAAGCATTAAGCATGGCAAAGTCATAGCAACATCAATCTCACAACATAGTGGATACTAGGGATCAAACCCTAACAAAACTAACTCGATTACATGATAAATCTCATCCAACCCATCACCGTCCAGCAAGCATACGATGGAATTACTCACGCACGGCGGTGAGCATCATGAAATTGGTGATGGAGGATGGTTGATGATGACGATGGCGACGGATTCCCCTCTCCGGAGCACCGAACGGACTCCAGATCAGCCCTCCGAGAGGATTTAGGGCTTGGCGGCGGCTTCGTATCGTAAAACGCGATGAATCCTTCTCTCTGATTTTTTCTTCCTGAAAGCAAATATATAGAGTTGGAGTCGAGGTCGGAGGAGCTCCAGGGGGCCCATGAGGTAGGGGGGGCGCCCTGGGGGGGGGGGGGGGGGCAGGCGCGCTCCCACCCTCATGGCTAGGGTGTGGGGCCCCTGGTCTTCATCTTTTGCAAGGATTTTTTATTATTTCTGTAAAGATGTTCCTTGAAGTTTCAGGTCATTCCGAAAACTTTTGTTTCTGCACATAAATAACACCATGGCAATTATGCTGAAAACAACGTCAGTCTGGGTTAGTTCCATTCAAATCATGCAAGTTAGAGTCCAAAACAAGGGCAAAAGTGTTTGGAAAAGTAGACACGACGGAGACGTATCAACTCCCCCAAGCTTAAACCTTTGCTTGTCCTCAAACAATTCAGTTGATAAACTCCCCCAAGAGATGTCACTTGATTCATGGGATAGGATTTTTTCCATTGAGTCTAGGCTAATGTTTTTCCCTTTGAAATATGAAGGATTGATTCCTATCCTATATAGGAATAGGAATCCTTTCGTACAAACCAAAGGCCTTCATAGGAATTTTTCCTACAAAAATCCTATCCTCTAGAAATCCGACAAGATTCCTACAAACCAAAGGAGGCCTAAAAGTGATAAAGAAAAACTTTTACAAACTCTGTTTGCTCTTGTTGTTGTAAATATGTAAAGCCAGCATTCAAGTTTTTAGCAAAGATTATGAACTAACCATATTCACAATAACGCATAGGTCTCATGTTTACTCATATCAATGGCATAATCAACTAGCAAGCAATAATAATAAATCTTGGATGACAACACTTTCTCAAAACAATCATAATATGATATAACAAGATGGTATCTCGTTAGCCCTTTCTGAGACCGCAAAACATAAATGCAGAGCATATTTAAAGATCAAGGACTAACAAGACATTGTAATTCATGGTAAAAGAGATCCAGTCAAGTCATACTCAATGTAAACTAACAGTAATGAATGCAAATGACAGCGTTACCCACCGTGTAGGAAGTATTAGACCCAGACACGGCGCATAATTATCGTGGCGCTCCGAAGTCAATTTCCACGTTAATGTATTCACACTCAGAATGTAGGTCTTCATTGATTGAAGATATACTTTACTTCGTGTGTTGCACATCTAAGTCATCAACATGCATAAGTGTTAGGATGTGTGCCTGATCATAGGACATTTGAGGATTCCAAGATATTTAGCTCACACCGTAACTTGCAAAACCTTTTCTCATCCAAGGGCTTTGTGAAGATATCTGCCAGTTGCTCTTCTGTGTTGACGTGTATGATATCAATATCTTCCTTCATGACATGATCTTTGAGAAAGTGATGACAAATTTCAATGTGCTTTGTCTTCGAGTGCTGAACTGGGTTGTTGGCAATCTTCATGGCGCTTTCGTTATCGCAGTAGAGTGGCACTTGCTTCAGATGAATGCCATAGTCTTTGAGTGTTTGCTTCATCCATAGAAGCTGAGCACAGCAAGACCCAGCAGCAATGTATTTAGATTCAGCAGTGGAGAGAGATACATAGTTCTTCTTTGAAGACCAACATACAAGTGATCGTCCCAGAAAGTGACATGTGCCTGATGTAGACTTGCGATCCACCTTGTCACCAGCATAATCAACATCCGAGAATCCAACTAGGTCAAACTCTGAGCCCTTTGGTTACCATAATCCTAGTGTTGGGGTGTGAGCCAAATATCGAAGAATTCGCTTCACGGCTAAGTGATGTGATTCCTTTGGTGCCTTTTGGAATCGGGCACACATGCAAACACTAAGCATGATATCTGGCCTAGATGCACATAAATAAAGCAAAGAACCAATCATGGAGCAGTATACCTTTTGATCAAACTCTTTATCATTGTCGTCGGGACCCAGATGGTGTTTAGCTGGCATTGGCGTCGTGTAACCTTTGCAATCTTGCATTCCAAACTTCTTCAGGCAATCTTTGAGGTATTTCTATTGAGATATGAAGATGTCGTTGCGTTGCTGTCGTATTTTAAGACCAAGGAAGAACTTCAACTCACCCATCATGGACATTTGATATTGCTCTTGCATCATGTATCCAAACTCATCACTGTATTTCTGATTAGTGCAGCCAAAGATAATGCCATCCACATATATTTGGCACACAAACAGTTCACCATCATATGTCTTCGTGAAGAGCGTGGGATCCAGGGAACTAGGTTTGAAGCCTTTGCTCTTCAGGAAGTCCTTGAGTGTGTCATACCAAGCACGAGGGGCTTGTTTGGGGCCATACAGTGTCTTGTTGAGCTTATAAACCATGTCAGGATGTTTTGGATCTTCAAAGCCAGGTGGTTGTGCAACATACACTTGTTCTTCAATCTTGCCATTGAGAAAGGCACTCTTCACATCCATTTGATACAGAAGAATGTTATGATGATTTGCATAGGCCAGCAGTATGTGTATAGCTTCAAGCCTAGCCACAGGAGCAAATGTTTCATCGAATTCAATCCCTTCCACTTGAGTATATCATTGAGCGACGAGACGTGCCTTGTTTCTGACGACTTGACCATGCTCATCTTGCTTGTTGCGGTATATCCATTTTGTGCCTATTATGTTGTGCTTGCGAGGGTCAGGTCGCTTGACCAGTTCCCAGACATTGTTCAATTTGAGCCGTTGAAGCTCTTCTTGCATAGCTTGAATCCATTCAGGTTCCATAAAGGCTTCAGCAACTTTCTTGGGTTCAGAAATTGAGACAAAAGCAAAGTGCCCACAGAAATTTGCTAGCTGTGTTGCTCTTGAAAGAGTGAGTGGACCGGGCGCATTTATGCTCTCAATTATCTTCTCAATCTGTACTTCGTTTGCAACATGAGGATGAACAGGACAAAGATTTTGCTCTTGCTGATCATTGTCATCGTTAGAAGGATTGTCTTCAGGCTGAGCATTGTCTTCAGGTTGATCAGGTGCAGAGATGAAGAGTTCCTCTTCGGGTTGTGCTTCAGACGGTATGATTTCTCTAGTTCCCATAAGCTTGATGGATTCACTGGATGGAACTTCATCTAACACATTTGGCAGGTGCTCTCTTTGTGAGCCATTAGTCTCATCAAACCGCATATCCACAGTTTCAACCACTTTATAGTGAAAGAGGTTGAAGACTCTGTAGGAGTGCGAATCCTTTCCGTATCCAAGCATAAAACCTTCATGTGCTTTTAGTGCAAATTTTGAAGTGTGATGTGGATCCTTGATCCAGCACCTGGCGCCAAATACTCTGAAGTAACTGACATTTGGCTTCTTACTAGTGAGGAGCTCATAGGATGTTTTGTTCAGAATCTTGTGAAGATAAACACGGTTGATGATATGGCATGCAGTATCAATGGCTCCAGGCCAGAACTTTCTTGGAGTCTTGTATTCATCGAGCATCGTCTGGGCCATCTCAATGAGTGTTTTGTTCTTGCGTTCCACGATGCCATTCTGCTGCGACGTGTACGGAGCTGAGAACTCATGAGTGATGCCCAAAGTATCAAGATAAGTGTCGAGGCTGGTGTTCTTGAATTTAGTGCCATTGTCACTTCTGATGTGCTTGATCTTGATGCCATAGTTGTTCATGGCTCGATTGGCGAAGCGTATGAAGACATCCTGCACTTCAGTCTTGTAGAGGATTATATGCACCCATGTATATCTTGAATAGTCATCAACAATGACGAAGCCATAGAGATGGGCAGTAGTAGTAAGAGTTGAGTAGTGAGTGGGACCGAAGAGGTCCATGTGTAGCAGTTCAAAGGGTTGAGTCGTTGTCATGATTGTCTTCGAGGGTTTCTTGGCCCTCGTCATCTTTCTAGCTTCGCAGGCACCGCATAAGTGATCCTTCTTGAACTTGACGCCCCCGATGCCTATGATATGCTTCTTCTTTGCAAGAGTGTGCAAATTCCTCATGCCAGCATGCCCTAGCCTCCGATGCCAGAGCCAGCATTCTGAAGCTTTTGCAAGAAGACATACGGCAAGCTGTGGTCCTGCTAAGAAATCTACCATGTACAAATCATCTTTTCGATACCCTTCAAAGACTAGAGACTTGTCAGACTCCATTAGAACAAGGCAACGATATTTTCCAAACATCACAATCATGTTTAAATCGCAAAGCATTGAGACAGACATTAAGTTGAAACCAAGGGATTCAACAAGTATCACTTTATCCATGTGCTGATCCCTTGAGATTGCAACTCTACCTAGACCCAATACCTTGCTTTTACCAGTATCAGCAAATTTGATGTGACTCTTGTCAGATGGACGTAAGGTTGAGTCCATGAGAAGACTTCGCTTGCCAGTCATGTGATTAGTACATCCACTATCAATAATACATTCTGAAGCAGCTGGTGTCATACCCTACAGTGCAGTTAGGGGGATAGGCTTCACGAAGAGAATTGTGAAGCATAAACATTTAACGATCAAGTGGATTATGAAAGCTTAGATCGAGGTTAGGACTGATAGGGCAAGTAGCAAGTGACTCAGGAACAAAATACATAATAAGACCATTTGGGCATTTGATCTTGCGCCCTACAAGATGTTTAAGGTCCCCAGCAATAGCTTCAGATGCATTTGATTTTCGGCTGGAGACCCTTCCCTGCAAAATAGAGTTAAGCTTTCTTAGCCACCCACATCTTCAAGGGTGGCTTCGAAGCAATGAGTCTAAGTGCAGCATCTGAGAACTTTGGCTTTGGAGCCCTAGCAAATAGTCTTGCAGGTGGACAATAGTACTCATAAGAATAAGCATAGTAGTTCTTGGTCTTATGAACATGGCGGTTTGATGAAACACGCTCATATTCATAGGCCTGAGTATGGTTTCCCTGCAAAACATTTGCGTTAGTGCGACTCAGGTGAGTCCTCTGTCTGTATGAGGCCTTTGGACCATATGAAGCCCGTGGTCTGGGGTTTGTCTTCTTCACTTGTGGTGTCATGACGACATACACAGGAAGATTTTCCAGACACTTTTTCGGCACCCAGACTTTCTTCATAGGTGGCCCATTCTTGCAGTTAGTACCAATATACCTGGCAAACACTTGACCATTCTGATTCTTAAACATTTTATAGTTTGCATCAAAGGATTCATCAATAACAATGGGATTAGCACAAGTGAAGCCAGATAGGGTGGATGGATCCACTGAAGGTTCCTTTGCAGCAACCCATGTGGTTTTGGGGTACTTCTCAGGTTTCCAATAAGAGCCATAATCATTCATTTTCATTTCGAACCCAACACCATCTTTCCTAGGGTTTCAGTTCAGGATCTGCCTTTTGAGGACATCACATCGTGTCTGATGCCCTTTGAGACTTTTGTACATCCCTGTTTCAAGCAATGTCTTCAACCTAGCATTTTCATCAGCAATAGAAATGGCATCCTCAGCAGAGGGGTTAGTTACCACATCAACAGTTGAAGATATTGCAATAGTAGCAGCAGTAGAACATCCAGCAATAGAAGTAGCGCTGTTACGCTCAATGTATTTAAGACATGGTGGTTCAAATCCTTCCTGAGTGGAACTGATCTGTTTGGCGCGAAGTGACTCGTTTTCCTTTTGAAGATCTTCATCAGCCGCTCTCAATTTCTCAAGATCTTGCTTCCTTTGAAGATAATCATAGGAAAGCTTTTCATGAGTTGTTGAGAGCGTTTCATGACGACTTTCAAGTTCCTCATACTTAACATGAAGATTTTTTATGTCTTCAATTAAGGACTGAGATCGAGTCATTTCAGCGTCTAACAGGTCATCGCTTTTGTCTAACCGTTTTTGAATATGTTCCATAGCTTTTTGTTGTTCAGTTGCAATTTTAGAAAGTGTTTTGTAGCTAGGTTTGGAACCACAATCAGAGTCATCTTCACTGGATGTTTGATAGTGAGTAGTGCGTGAGTTGGCACCGCGTGCCATGAAGTAGTAGGTGGGAGCAGAGTTGTCCTTGTCATTAGCATCGGCGTCGGTGATGAAGTTATTGTCTTCAATGTTGAAGATGGACTTGGCAACGTAGGCTGTAGCCAGACTTGCAACGCCAGAATCGGACTCCTCCTCTGACTCCACCTCCGCCTCCTTAGAAGCAGACTCCTCCTCTGAATACATTTCCTTGCCAACAAACACACGAGCCTTGCCAGATGAGCTCTTCTTGTGTGATGAAGACTTTGATGAAGACTTGGAAGAAGACTTTGAGTATTTCTTCTTCTTGTCGTCAAAATCATATTCCTGGCTCTTCTTCTTCTTCTTCTTCTTCTTCTTCTTCTTCTTCTTCTTCTCATTTTCCCACTGCGGACACTAAGAGATGTAGTGACCAGGTTTTTTGCACTTGTGGCATGTTCTCTTCTTGTAGTCATGAGCAGAAGCTTCGTCATTCCTTGAGCTGGATCGTGAGGACTTTCTGAAGCCTTTCTTCTTGGTGAATTTCTGGAACTTCTTCACAAGCATAGCAAGCTCCTTTCCAATGTCTTCAGGATCATCAGAACTGCAATCAGATTCTTCTTCAGATGAGGAAATAACTTTTGCCTTCAAAGCACGAGTTCGCCCATAGTTGGGACCATAGATGTCTCTTTTCTCAGAAAGCTGAAACTCATGTGTGTTGAGCCTTTCAAGTATGTCAGACGGATCGAGTGTCTTGAAGTCAGGGCGTTCTTGAATCATCAGGGTAGGGTGTCAAACAAGCTGTCAAGTGATCTCAGGAGTGTCTCGACGACTTCATGCTTGGTGATCTCAGTAGCGCCGAGGGCTTGAAGCTCATTTGTGATGTCAGTGAGTCGATCAAACGTGAGCTGAACATTCTCATTGTCGTTTCTCTTGAAGCGGTTGAAGAGGTTGCGAAGGACACTGATTCTTTGATCTCTCTGGGTTGAGACGCCTTCGTTGACCTTGGAGAGCCAGCCCCAGACTAGCTTGGATGTTTCCAGAGCACTCACACGACCATACTGTCCTTTGGTCAGATGACCACAGATGATGTTCTTGGCAGTGGAATCCAGTTGAACGAACTTCTTGACATCAGCAGTGGTGACACCTTCACCAGCCTTGGGGACGCCATTCTTGACGACATACCAGAGGTCGACATCAATGGCTTCCAGATGCATGCGCATCTTATTCTTCCAGTAGGGATATTCAGTTCCATCGAAGACTAGGCACACAACGAAGACTTTGATTATCCCTGCAGTCGACGTAGCTAAAACTCCAGGTAGTTAAACTGAATCACACAGAACAAGGGAGTACCTTGCTCTGATACCAATTGAAAGTGCTAGTGATCGACTAGAGGGGGGGGGGTGAATAGGAGATTTTTATGAATCTTAAAAACATGGAGGTTTCGAAGACAAACGATAGAAATAAACCTATTACCATGCAGCGGAAGGTAGACTACACTAAGCAAGCCATAGTCAAGTATTCAATGAAATGAAAGCACAAAGACTAATAGCAGCTAGGCAGTATAGATCAGGATGGAAGATAGTATGAAGCCAATCAGAACAAGCAGTCACACACTGAAGACAAATAGATAATGCAAACAGGCAATGACTTCACAAGGACCAATCTGCAAATAAAGAGATGGGAAGGATAGAACCAGTGGTGTCGTGGAGTTGACACGGCAGATGTCCTAGAGCAAGGACTTAGTTGTAGGGCCATCGCACTAGGAAGCTTAAAGGGGTTAATTGGGACAAAGGACACATGAGAGAGTTTTTATACTAGTTCGACCCCTTACGATGAAGGTAAAAGCCTACGTCTAGTTGGGATTGGTATTGCTGAAGTTTCGATCTCCAAGGGGCTCAACTCGCCGGCTTGGTTATCGATTTGGTTGTTTCTTTTTCTAAGCCGCCACCGAGTCGTCCCCTTATATACATGGGTTGACGCCTGGTGGCCTACAGAGTCCCGGCCGGCTCATAATCGTGTCCGGCTCGGTGACTTCCTTTACATGTCTTTCCTTACAAGTCTTTCCTTACATACCGCGGTTTACAATATCGGGCCTTAAGCCGGCCCCAGGGCTTTGGGCCTTCTATATGTTTAATAAACTATCATCTTGAATGTATATTGGGCTTCTTATGTAACCCGCCATTAGGGCTGACCCAGCCCCTCCTGGGCGGGTCATACTGATAGTAATATCCCCAACATTAGGCCCCAGGTTGACTTTGAACTTTGTTCTTTGTCAATCTTGAATACTTAGATGAAATCCATCTTCTGTTTGAAAAACTCTGTAACCCGCTGTGACGTCATCTTTTGAAAACACAAAAAACTTTCATGGCGTCATCTTCCAACGGATGTTTTATCTTTAATGCTTCCCGAGAATCGAGGCGTCTACATAGCTGGATGACCATTATTTGGTTCTCCCTTGATTTTCACGCCCGTCTATTCGCACCTGCCCTTATAAATAGGCACGCGGCCGGTTTTTCTCATTCTCCCTTCTTCTTCATCTTCTTCCTCTCGCAATCTCTGCTGCTGCTCGAGCTCCGCCGCCACCGCAACGCTCATCGTCGTGCTCGAGCTTGGCCGTTGCATCACCCTGAACTTTCCAGATAAACGGCGACGACCCTCCGCAGCGAATCCGCATCCGTAAGTCTTGCCTTCTCAAACTTTCTAGATCTACATTAGGGCTTGCGAGTTCATCAGTGTTCTTCACCGTTCTTCATGAACCTTTCTAGTAGTTCTTCCTCCGCAGCCTCTCTTGATCCAAAGAGGAGATATAACTCGCGCGGTAGTTGTTTTGCGTCCATTTTTGATAGCAGTAGATCCCTTTTTCCTGTATAGATGCTTCGCTATAGCTGACGAACCCATCTGTACTAGATTTTTAGGCCTAGAATATTTTTCTTTTCAGAACGGCCATTTGATCCAAAATAATAATGACAGCTTGGTAAAACTTGTTTATGCCAATACTTAGCTGAACTGCTTTCTGAGAAAATCTGTAGTCATGGCGGCTTACCTCTCCGGCTTTCTTTTCCTTATATGTCATTAGCCCTTAGTTAAGCAGCTATTACTTGTTTTACATCTCCAACCTTTAAGTGTTAACCTGACCGTAAACTGAACCGGCATGTTGTTATTTCTTTTTCAGTTCCTTGCACATCATGCCATCAAAGACACCCACCATCTGTAATTGGCTCCCCTCAACCATAACTGAGGATTGTTTAAAAGAGTTCTTCCTCATTGGGTTTCTGCCCTCAAAAAGCATCATGTCTTATCGTGCTCCTGACCCGGAAGAAGAACGACCCAATCCAAAAGACAGCGAAGTGATCATCTTTACTGACCACATGAACCGTGGCTTCTCACCGCCCGGTTCAAAGTTTTTCAGCGAAGTTCTTCACTTTTTCAAACTCCATCCTCAGGACATTGGGCCCAATTCCATATCCAATATTTGTAACTTCCAAGTGCTCTGTGAGGTATATCTTCAGCAAGAGCCGACTGTGGAACTATTTAGAGAATACTTCTATCTGAACCGGAAGAACGAGTGCACCAACGACCTTAGCTTAGAGCTCGGAGGCATCTCAATTCAGCGCCGACAGGGTGCTGTCTTCCCCCTCATAGTTTTACCAAGTCATCCAAAGGACTGGAACCAAACTTGGTTTTACTGTCAGGACATCTCACGAGCCAACGAGAAGCCGCTGCCGGGTTACCGCCCTGATCGTCTTGACTCCAAGTTCGCACTGCCAGATAAACTTACCGTTGCTGAACGCAATAAGCTGCTTCCATCTATCAGAAGAATAAATGCTTTGTTGGGGAACGGTTTAACCGAAGTTGATCTGACCCGCTACTGGATCTCATGGCGGGTTATTCCATTAAGCCGTCTTTCAAAATTGATGTATGAATATGGTGGAGGCCTGGACGACTCTCTCCGTCATACCCCGGTTCAACTAACCAAGGAAGACATTGTCTCAATGTCAAACCTTTTGGTGAATGTCAAACCTTTTGGTCCAGGACACCGTTAGGAAGTATGAAGATTGCAGTATTGTTGGGTTAAATCCCTTCTGTAAACTTAACCTGGTACCAGAAGTAAGGATATTCTGATCGTTTTTCCTTTGTATTTTGTCCAGCCGTATTGTTTATCACTGATCCTTCCTCTTGTCTTTGTAGGCCAACTCTGACTTTTGGAAAGTGAAGTATGATCACGAAGCTGCCAAGAAGGCGAAACTCACCGCCATGAACGCTAAGAAGATGACCCGGAGATCGAAGAAGAAAAAGAAGACCACTCCTGAAGATTTGATGAAACATGATGACACATCTGACTCGGAGGTAGCTCTTGATTCCCTTGGCCAATTTTTTAACAATCTTATTGACATTGATCCTTACCAGGATGACACTGGGGCCAGTCAGGCCGGGGAAGCTGAGGTAACTATTATTTCCTCCAACTCAAAGCCCTTACCAAGACCCAAAGTTCGACGAGTGATCTGTAAAGTAAGGTTTTCTAACCCTTTAGCTCACTTGGATCCCAACTTTCATTTGAAAAATCAGCAACATGAAAGCCGCCGTGAAGTTGGGATTGAAGATGAACCGGCTGTCATCCTTCAACAGACCCCTCGGAAACGCACGAACGAGGTTTAATTATTGTTGTATTTAACTCGTTTTAATGAATCATGCTCCTTGTATTTCTTTTAACTCTTTTCTTTTATCCTTTCAGGAGGTGTCTCGTTCCTCAGGCGACTCATCACAAACACAATTCCCGACTTTCAAGACTGCTCCTGGGTAATCAAAAATCCTCCTTTCTTTCGAGTTGCTCAATTATATCTTTATGTTGACAATCCTGCAATATTTTTCCTTAGCGGCCAGGCTAAATCCAAGAAGGCGAAGGCAGCAAAACCGGCGGAAGACCCGCCAGTGCTGGCATCTGACCCGGCTAGGCCGTCTCCTCCATTAACTGACGCTCCAGAAGATCCGCCTATTGTCAATGAAGCAAATCCTCCGGAGCCGTCTTTTGACGAAGCTACTAAGAATCCTTCTATAGCTGCCCCGTCAAGCTCAACCGACCCACTGTCTCCACCTGCTCAAGATGTTCAAATTACTGCAAGCCGCTTTGTTGAGCCGGGGAACCCAACGGTGCTGGCTCGGTGCACAGCAAAGCAAGAGGCATTGGAGAGGCAGAAGGTTCGCTTTGACGTTGCCAACTATGACCATCTCAATGCCAGTGATATTTTATCCGGCTATCTCAGTCATGTACACTCCAGTCGTGAGTCTGAGATCGAGATGGTCAAGCAGCTTCAGTTGAAGTATGAGGTACGTTGTTTCCGGTTTACTAGTATTCCTTCAGCCCCCAAGTCTTCAAATTATGAGAGAAACGGAATAACCTGTAGACTTAAAATATAGGCCGAGACTTTTACCTCTAAATCTTTGCCTGATATTGATAGAACAAAACTCCACCTATAGTCCCCAAGGATCGGTTCATTTTGATCATTAATGAATCTGTACTTTAGAATTTAAAACCGTCTTCAAAGTACTTAACACTCCGGCTTAACCTTGATAAACTCGCTGAACTGCATACATTAGCCCCCAAGTGCCAAGTGTTGTTACTTTGTAAGGGACTTGGGACTTTAAATATGTTTGTAGAGTCGTAAAAATTTGATTTGGCATACATTAGCCCCCAAGTGGCAAGTGGTTTATTTGTAAAGTACTTGAGACTTGAATTTTGGATTTTTGAATTTAAACCAAGTCTTGACTTATCTGAACGTTTCACAGAATGCCTTGTCTGAATTGAACTCTCAATTGACTGACACAAAGACCCGGCTAGCGAGTCAGGAGTCAGAAATCAAATCTTCCACCTCCAAACTGCAAATAAGCCTTTCTGCAACGGAAAATTTGAAGACCAGCTTTGCTGCCAAGGAGAAGACTTGGGAAAATGAGAAAACACTTCTGACCCGACGAGCTGAGACAGCCAAAACAGCTCTGAAAGAAATTTCAACAGAGCTGAATGGGTTAAAGGGCCGGGTGTCTCAGATGGTCGCTGCTATCTTTGGTAAGCTGCCTGATTTGACCTTTCGTATATTTTTTGCCAAACCGGAGTACAATCCGCCAACTGACTCTGTAAAAAATTTATGCAGGTCCGCGAAGTAAGAATCTGAGTCAAGACCCGTTGATTAAGCTGAAGGCAGTATACACTTTGGTTGAAAAATTGTATATCGGCGCACAACTGGCTCTGGCTACCATCTCTCCTACTAATCAAGGACCCAACTGGCTCAGTGACGTCCTGAAGAAGCTGTCCATCCTTCCTGCCAGGTTCCAAGGAGTAAAACGCTCCTGCGTGCGAGACGGAGCTTTGACTGCCCTAAGCCGTTCCAAGGCTTGGGTGCCAGACCTAGACCCGGTGGACTTAGCAAGGGGCTATCCTACCATGAAGGAGGACGGGTCTCCTTTTGATCAGGATGACTTCATAGCCTGCGTCCGCGAAGTCCGGCCTCAGGCGACTAGTCTTGGAGATGACACCAATGTGGACAAGTACCAGCCGGGTTTTGATAGTGAGAATAAGAAGATGGCCCCTCCCTCATATAAAGTAACCGACTTGATCCCACCAGTGAGAGAAGATACATTTGCCCCGGAGGTTGACCCGGTCGGCCTGATTGACGACGAAGCCGAATTTGTCGCCGTGAACGGCTTTGATTGATCAAAGCCCAACTTTGAGCAGACTCAAGATGGTGAACCGGCGAGGGAGGGACAATGATCATCTTCATGGGCTTATTAAGCCTTGTGATAACTTTAGTTGTTAAAACACCGCATATTTGCTTATGCCATCGCGCATAAAATACTTATATCTGTGTTTCTAGCTGCCAATGTTTAATGCTTGCTTATGCATCGTTTAATGCTTGTCTCTTCAATGTTTGAACTCTGTTCCTGTAAATACAAGGAAAAGACTGGCATGGCGGTTTAGAACCAAATGGGTTTAACCACCTAATGTAGAGCCAATATATTTACCTCGATAAGAGCATAGACAAATATAAATAAAGGATAAGGGCTAATATGAACTTTTTAGTTAACACAGTAGGTAAGCGTGTATAAGTAATGACCATACCTTGTCCCTTTTGATCCTTAGATCACCGGTTTAAATAATACGGGTGATTGAATTTGATTACTCAATGTTTGTGAAAAGTTAATGCTTCTTGAATACTCGACGATCATTATACCTTAGTAGCTCATACCTTTTGATCCTTGAACCACCGGCTTGAATGACCCGGGCGGCTGTGTTGTCCAATAATTGAGCCGGTGAAGAAGACCATGCTAATTTATTTGTAATACTGAAACAACAACGAATTAAAAGACAAGCGACAGATAACAAGCATAATTTTAATCTTGTATTCATAAGGTTGGGGGTTTCTGATTCGAATACGACCAGTAAACCGGACCAAAGGGGTTAAGCTAAGGTTCGAATACGACCATATAGCCCCCAGTGGCTTTGGCATTGCGCCGATCAAGAGGGTACCGACATCTATGTTCTCTTTGGTTCAAATACGACCTATGTTTGAACATGAAGCCCCCAAATGACCTTGAGAGGTTTTTAACGACCTTGATTCGAATACGATCCAAGTCGGACTCAAAGGGGTTAAGCTATGATTCGGATACGATCAAGAAGCCCCCAGTGAGTTTTGGCCTTAAGCCGATCAAAAGGGTACCGACAGCTATGTTCTCTTTGGTTTGAATACGACCTATGTTTGAACAGGAAGCCCCCAAGTGATCATGAGATTTGCAGCTAGATTCGGATACGATCATGAGCTGGACCAAAAAGGTTAAACTTGATTGAAATATGATCAGCTCCTTAATAGTCATTTGTAAATAAGAAGTAATAAAAATGCATAGTCTTTGAAAAGAAAAGATACCGAGGGTCTTACTTTATTGCTTATCATAGTATATACAACGTGAACATATGTACATGATGATAGCTGGTGGCTCAGGTGTAATACGGCCGAAGTTGAGCAATGTTCCATGGCCGGCGGGTCTCCTCTTCCGACTTACGTGAGTCTGCATGCTCTCGAACGTCAATGAGGTAATATGACTCATTGTTTAAATTTTTACTGACCACAAAGGGTCCTTCCCAAGGTGGGGATAACTTGTGTGCATCTGAGAGATCCTGGATGAGCCGGAGCACCAAGTCGCCTTCCTGAAAAGTCCTGGATTTAACCCGGCGGCTGTGATAACGACGCGGGTCCTGTTGATAAATTGCTGACCGGGCCGCTGCTAAGTCTCTTTCTTCATCCAACAAGTCAAGTGCGTCATGTCTGGCTTTTTGGTTGTTAGCCTCAACATAAGCCGCCACACGGGGCGAGTCATGACGGATGTCACTAGGCAACACTGCTTCCGCACCATAAACCATGAAGAAAGGTGTGTAATCTTTAGACCTATTAGGTGTAGTATCGATACTCCATAGCACTGAAGGTAATTCCTCTACCCAACTACCTGGTGTTCGTTTTAAAGGAAATTTAAGCCGGGGTTTGAGCCCTTTCAAAATTTCCTGATTGGCTCTCTCAGCTTGACCATTGGATTGAGGGTGAGCTACATAAGAAACATCGAGCCGGATGTGTTCTCGTTGACCAAATTCTTCCATAGCTCCTTGGGACAGATTAGTGCCATTGTCAGTGATAATGCTGTGTGGAAAACCGAAACGGAAAATCACTTTTTTCATGAACTGAACCGCCATGGCTGCGTCACATTTAATCACAGGCTCCGCCTCAACCCACTTGGTGAATTTATCAACTGCCACCAAGAGATGTGTCTTTTTATCCTTAGACCTTTTGAAAGGTCCCACCATGTCAAGTCCCCAGACCGCAAACGGCCAAGTGATTGGAATCATCCGGAGCTCTTGAGCCGGCACATGCGCTCATCGTGCAAATTTCTGACATCCATCACATCTACTGACCAGATCTTCTGCATCAGCGTGAGCGTGAGCCGTCAACCAGTAAAAACCATGACGAAACACCTTGGCCACTATAGATTTTGACCCGGCGTGATGACCACAATCGCCTTCATGGATTTCACGAAGGATTTCTTGACCTTCTTCGGGGGAAACACACCGCTGAAACGCTCCGGAAACACTGCGATGATACAACTCTCCATCTGAAATTGTGATGGACTTAGATCGCCGGGTTATCTATCAAGCCAGGGTCTCATCCGCTGGCAACTCTCCCGGGGTCATTTAAGCCAAGAACGGCACCGTCCAATCTAGGATGGCATGAAGAGCCGCTACCAACTGCGCCTCCGGGTCAGAAATAGCTAAATCTTCTTCTGTGGGCAACTTGACAGAGGGGTTATGCAAAACATCCAAAAAGGTGTTAGGTGGCACTGGCTTACGCTGAGACCCCAGCCGGCTTAAAGCATCAGCCGCTTCGTTCTTTTGACGGTCAATGTGTTCCACCTAATAACCTTTAAAATATCCTGCAACGGCATCAACCTCTCGGCGATAAGCCGCCATGAGAGGGTCCTTGGAATCCCACTTGCCAGATACCTGTTGAGCCACTAGATCCGAGTCACTAAGACATCGGACCCGGCTCAAGCTCATCTCTTTTGCCACTCGAAGACCATGGAGCAAGGCTTCATACTCTGCTGCGTTGTTAGTGAAAGGAAACATTAACCGTAACACATAACAAAATTTGTCACCTCGTGGGGAAGTTAACACGACTCGAGCCCCCGAGCCTTCCAACTGCCTGGACCCATCAAAATGAATAGTCCAATACGTGTTGTCTGGCTTCTCTTCTGGCATCTGCATCTCTGTCCAGTCATTGATGAAGTCAACCAGGGTTTGAGACTTAATTGTAGTACGTGGAACATACTTCAACCCATGAGACCCAAGCTCAATTGCCCATTTGGCGACTCGCCCAGTGGCTTCTCTGTTTTGAATAATGTCTCCCAAAGGAGTAGAGCTAACCACAGTGATTGGATGTCCCCTGAAAGTAATGCTTAAGCTTCCGGCTCGCCATGAACACCCCATAAACAAGCTTCTGCCAATGTGGATATCGTTGCTTAGACTCAATTAGCACTTCACTGGTATAATAAACCAGCCGTTGAACCGGATGCTCTTTGCCAGCCTCCTTGCGCTCTACCACAATAGCCACACTAATAGCTCGTGAGTTGGCAGCCACGTATAACAATAGCGGCTCCTTCTCAATTGGAGCAGCTAGGACCGGTGGCTCAGCCAGCTGTGCCTTCAGATCCTCAAAAGAAGCGTTTGCAGCATCGCTCCAAACAAAAACATCCGTTTTCTTCATCAACTGATACAGAGGCATAGCCTTTTCCCCTAACCGGCTTATGAACCAGCTCAAAGCAGCCACACGACCTGCCAGCCGCTGAACATGATTGACGCATGTTGGTTTGGCTAAGGATGTAATTGCCTTGATTTTCTCCAGGTTAGCTTCAATGCCTCGGTTAGACACCAAAAAACCCAAAAACTTGCCGGCTGGCACTCCAAAAACACACTTGGTCGGGTTAAGCATCATTTTGTAAACCTGGAGATTATCAAAAGTCTCTTTCAGGTCTATGACCAAGGTTTCCTCTTCCCTGGATTTCACCACTATATCATCCACATAAGCATGAACATTGCACCCAATTTGATTGTGAAGACAATTCTGCACACACCGTTGGTAAGTCGCCTGGGCACTCTTAAGTCCAAAAGGCATAGACACATAGCAGAAAGCTCCAAAAGGAGTTATAAAAGCTATCTTCTCTTGATCCTTGACTGCCATCTTAATCTAATGATAACCGTAATAAGCATCCAAGAAACTCAACCATGCGCAACCCACCGTAGCATCAATGATCTGATCAATACGGGGGAGAGCAAAAGGATCAGCCGGACAAGCCTTATTCAGATCGGTGTAATCCACACACATACGCCAGGTGCCATTCTTTTTGAATACAAGCACCGGGTTAGCTAACCATTTCGGATGAACCCGGCTGCCAAGAGTCGGGCCACCTCTTCTCCAATGGCCTTGTGCCTTTCTTCATTGAACCGTCGGAGAAACTGTCTGACATGTTTGAACTTTGGATCGATATTAAGAGTGTGCTCAGCGAGTTCCCTTGGGACACCCGGCATGTCTGAAGGTTTCCATGAAAAGATGTCCCGGTTCTCACGGATAAACTCGATGAGCGCGCTTTCCTATTTCGGATCCAAGTTTGCGCTGATAATGAACTGCTTGGATGAGTCGCCACGTACAAAGTCAACCATCTTAGTGTCATCAGCTGATTTGAATTTCAACTCTGGCTCATGCTCTGTTGTTGGTTTCTTTAGTGATGTCATGTCTGCCGGGTCAACATGATCCTTGTAAAATTTTAACTCATCTGTTGCACAAACAGATTCAGCATAGGCAGCATCACCTTCTACACATTCCAAGGCTATCTTCTGGCTCCCATGTACTGTAATGGTGCCTTTATGACCCGACATCTTGAGCTGCAAATATACATAACACGGCCGAGCCATGAACTTGGCATAAGCCGGCCGCCCAAACAGAGCATGATATGGGCTCTTGATCTTAACCACCTCAAAGGTTAATTTTTTCGCTCTGGAGTCGTACTCATCCCCAAAGGCTACTTCTAGCTCAATCTTACCAACTGGGTATGCCGACTTACCAGGCACCACACCGTGAAAAACAGTGTTGGGTTGTTTAAGATTTTTATCAGTCAATCCCATCCGGCGGAACGTCTCACAGTAGAGGATGTTTTTATTTGAGGGTCATAGTAGAGGATGTTGATGCTGCTGCCTCCATCCATGAGTACCTTAGTAAACTTGTATCCACCAACCTGAGGTGCCACTACCAAAGCCAAGTGACCCGGATTATCAACCCGGGGCGGGTGATCCTCTCTGCTCCACACAATAAGATGTTCTGACCAACGTAGATAACGTGGAATCGCTGGCTCAACGGCATTGACGACCCTCTTATGAAGTTTCTGGTCCCTGTTACATAAACTGGTGGTAAATACATGATACTGCCCACTACTCAGCTGCTTTGGGTTGCTTTGATAACCTGATTTCTGCTGCTGATTTCCTTGGCCGGGTTGCTGATTATATCCTCCTGGGTGACCAGGATAACCTTGACTTTGAAAACCTCCTCCGCCTGAACCGGCGCCCGGGCCCTGAAAGCCGCCTCCACCTGAACCGCCACCTGGGCCGTGACCCCCATCAAATGCATTTGAATTTTTAAATGCCTTCATGATCGTGCAATCTTTCCACAGGTGAGTGGCTGGATTCTCTCGGGTGTCGTGCTTTGAACAAGGTTCATTCAACAATTGCTCAAGAGTGGGACCTGACCCGCCTGACCGAGGGGGCTATCTCCCCTTGCGCCGTTGATTTCCACCCTGTGTATTAGTGTTAGCAAAAAACTCATCAGCCTTACGTTTATTACCTCCCTGATTCACCGGGTTATGCTGGTGACCCTTGCCATTGCCGTTCTTCTTTCCCTTTGTTGCCTTTTCTTCATCAGACACCGGGTCCTTGGTAGTATCAGAATCAGCATACTTGACGAGAGCCGCCATCAACGTCCCCATGTCATTACAGTCACGCTTAAGCCGCCCCAACTTCTGCTTCAGAGGTTCAAAACGACAATTTTTCTCCAACATCAAAACTGTTGAGCCGGCATCCACCTTATTAGATGAATGTATTATCTCCTTGACCCGGCGCACCCAATGGGTTGTAGATTCACCATCCTCTTGCTTGCAATTGGTCAGGTCCACAATCGACATTGGCTGCTTACACGTGTCCTTAAAGTTCTGGATGAACCGCGCTTTCAACTCTGCCCATGAGCCGATAGAATTGGATGGCAATCCCTTCAACCAAGTCCGAGTTGTTCCATCCAACATCATGGTAAAATACTTGGCCATTGCAGCGTCGCTAACCTCCAACAGTTCCATAGCCATCTCATAACTCTCAATCCAAGCCCCTGACTGTAGGTCAGCCGTGTAATTAGGCACCTTACGAGGCCCCTTGAAATCCTTTGGCAACCGTTCATTGCGTATGGCCGGTACCAAGCAAGGCACGCCTCCGGTTCTTGTGGCCACTCCTGCCTCAACCGAGGTTGCCAGATAGGCCGGAAAGGTTTGATGAGCCGCCTGCTCTGCCGCTATTTGAGCCGCTCGTTCCGCCTCTTGACGAATCCTCTCTTGATCCGCCAAGTTAAGGGCTCCAGCCCGCATCGGCTCATGCCTATATGGCTGGTTGTGGCGTTGAGCATTACCTGACATCTCTGCCGACTCCATATGCCCACTGTAACTCGGGCTCCGGCTTGGGTGAGGAGTTGAATGAATCCTGTCTCGACTGTAGGAGTATGCATCCTGCTGGGCCAGAGCTGTCTGAAGTAGTTCTCTTACCCTCCGGGTTTCAATTGCTGTTGGCGAGTCGCCTTCCATTGGGAGAGCCGCCAAACGAGCTGATGCTGCGATGAGGTTTTCCAGGGGGGTGGAGAAGTGACCCGGAGGTGTTGACACGTAACGAGGAGGAGCTGTATTTACACGAGGTGGCTCCATGGCGCGTGGCTGAACTCATGCACTGGGTGTTGTGACCCGGTTTGCCTCCGGCAGGTGGCTCCCCCTAGCCCCGGGTGTATGGAACAGGTTCCTCGGATCCAGCGTTAGAGGCAGACGCGACTGATGCCTCCTCCTCATGACCTCGTTTGATGCGTTAAGATCCACCGAGAGCCGGAAAGTTTCTGCTTGAAGTTGCTGAGCACGAGCATCCAGAGCAGCTCGTTCTGATGCCATCCGGGTTTCCTCCGCGGCTAGATTTTCCTTAGCTTGCACCATCTCCTCCCGCACGCGTGCCACTTCTGCGTCGTGCTGGGCTTTATCCGCCGGCTCTACCACAGTGGTTAACAGAGTCGTCAGCCGATCCATGAGGTCCATTAGAATCTGAGTCGGGGGGTGCGTGGGGTCTCCTGACCCGGCTGCTGCCGACCCGGTAGCTGCTGCTGCCAATGCGGGAGAGTTCTGCCCGGGCTGCATCCCCGCCATGAAGACTCCAGCCCAATTTGGCGGCTCAAGGGGGTCCGGAATACTGCTGCCATCGGAACAGCCCCCGAGCATGCCGTCTTGTAGCTGGTACAACGAGTCCGTCTCGCCGGTTGATGATGAAGTATCAGAACAGATGGCCGTCTCCCCGCCTTCCACCGATCCTTCGGAGTATTCACTGCCGTGGATGCAGCCTATGAAGGCATGTTTCACTACAGATTGAACACGGGTGGTCGTGGCGCGCTGAGCCGTTTCGATGAGGTTGGTGTGGACGTCCGACTTAGGGCCTGACTCGCCGATCTGGCCGACGAAGACGTGAATTCCGTCGAAGGGGACCCGATACCCGTACTAGATTTAGCCTGCCTCGGGGCCCCAGCCTTCGTTGTTGATGTAGAGCTTGCCGTGACAACTCTTTGCCATCCGGCACATAGTGTATCCCTCGAGCCCTTCGAAGTTGCCCTTCAAGAACTCAAATCCACCATGCACTGGCCCCATGGTGGGTGCCAACTGTCGTGGTGTTGACATGGCAGATATCCTAGATCAAGGACTTAGTCGTAGGGCCATCGCACTAGGAAGCTTAAAGGGATTAATCGGGACAAAGGACACATGAGAGATTTTTTATACTAGTTCGGCCCCTTACAATAAAGGTAAAAGCCTACGTCTAGTTGGGATTGGTATTGCTGAAGTTTCGATCTCCAAGGGGCTCAACTCGCCGGCTTGGTTATCGATTTGGTTGTTTCTTTTTCTAAGCCGCCACCGAGTCGTCCCCTTATATACATGGGTTCACGCCTGGTGGCCTACAGAGTCCCGGCCGGCTCATAATCGTGTCCGGCTCGGTGACTTCCTTTACATGTCTTTCCTTACAAGTCTTTCCTTACATACGACGGTTTACAATATCGGGCCTTAAGCCGGCCCCAGGCCTTTGGGCCTTCTATATGTTTAATAAACTATCATCTTGAATGCATATTGGGATTCTTATGTAACCCGCCATTAGGGCTGACCCGGCCCCTCCTGGGCGGGTCATACTGATAGTAATATCCCCAACAAGTGGCTCATTGAACACAATGATTTGTTGGACCAATTCCAGTTGCTGTGACAACTATACGTCTGGTTAGGGAGGCTGAGATTCAACTCAGAAGACCACGTCTTCACCTTATTCCCCTTGAGCTGAGGACACCCTGTCCTCGCCCAATTACTCTGGTAAGTCTTCAAGGTAGACTTCCAAACCTTCACAGACTTCGTTCACCGGCGATCCACAATGACTCTTGGATGCTTAGAACGCGACGCCTAACCGGCTGGAGGATTCACAGTCCTCAAGTGTAATAAGTCTTCAGATCACACAGACAAGAAGACTTAAGTGATGCCGAACACTCTTTGGCTCTGGGTGTTTAGGGCTTTGTCCTCGCAAGGATTTCTCTCTCAAAGGCTTCGAGGTGGGTTGCTCTCAAACGGAAAAAGCCGTTGAGGGAGTCCTGGATTAGGGGGTCTTCGGACAGCCGGACTATCTCCATGGGCCGGACTGTTAGACTATGAAGATACAAGATTGAAGACTTCGTCTCGTGTCCGGATGGGACTCTACTTGGCGTGGAAGGCAAGCTAGGCAATACGAATATGGATATCTCCTCCTTTGTAACCGACCTTGTGTAACCCTAACCCTCTCCGGTGTCTATATAAACCGAAGGGTTTTAGTCCGTAGGACAAGGACCATAACATACAATCATACCATAGGCTAGCTTCTAGGGTTTAGCCTCTCTGATCTCGTGGTAGGTCTACTCTTGTACTACCCATATCATCAATATTAATCAAGCAGGATGTAGGGTTTTACCTCCATCAAGAGGGCCCGAACCTGGGTAAAACATCGTGTCTCCTGCCTCCTATTACCATCCGGCCTAGACGCACAGTTCGGGACCCCCTACCCGAGATCCGCCGGTTTTGACACCGACATTGGTGCTTTCATTGAGAGTTCCTCTATGTCGTCGCCGTTAGGCTTGATGGCTCCTACTATCATCGATAGCGATGTGGTCTAGGGTGAGACTTTTCTCCCCGGACAGATCTTCGTATTCGGCGGCTTTGCACTGCGGGCTAATTCGCTTGGCCATCTGGAGCAGATTGAAAGCTACGCCCCTGGCCATCAGCTCAGATTTGGAAGTTTGAACTACACGGCCGACATCCGCGGAAACTTGATCTTCGACGGATTCGAGCCACAGCCGGGCGCGCCACACTGTCGCGATGAGTATGACCTAGCTGTGCCGCCGAATAGTACCCGAGAGGCCGCGCCCGCATCTGCTCCGACCCTTAGCTCAGAGCCAACTATGCCAATCAAGGACGGGTGTTTAGACACCGCCTCAGGGGCTGCAGTCTCAACGGCGATCGAGCCAAACACCAGCATAATCCTCTGCGCAGCCCGTGACTCCAAGGTGCCGGACTCTTTTTCTGACTCCGAACCATCTGCACCCCTGCCAATCGAATCCGATCGGGCGCCGGTCATGGAATTCACCGCCGCGGATATCTTTCAGCACTTGCCCTTCGGCGACATTCTGAATTCACTAAGGTCTCTCTCTTTCTCAGGAGAGCCTTGGCCGGATTATGGCCAACATGATTGGGATGCGGACGACGAAGAAATTCGACACCCACCCACCACCCTCTTCGTAGCCACTGTCGATGATTTAACCGACATGCTCGACTTCGACTCCGAAGATATCGATGGTATAGACGACGATGTAGGAGACGAACATGAATCAGCACCTATAGGGCACTGGAAAGCCACCTCGTCATATGACATATACATGGTGGATACACCCAACGAAGGCAATGGCGACGAGATAGCGGAGGATGACCCCTCCAATAAGCAACCCAAGCGCCGATGTTAGTGGCGCCGCTCTAAGTCCCGCCAAAGCAAAAGTGGTGATACCGGCACAGGAGATAATAACACTCTGGGTAGTGCCGAATACAACAATAGTCCCCTCCAGCAAGATTTAGAGCAGGAGGATGAAGGAGCCAGCTCTCCTGAGAGAGTGGCAGACAGAGAGGAGGAGGATAATCACATGCCCCCCTCCGAAGACGAGGCAAGCCTCGGCGACGATGAATTCGCCATACCAGAGGATCCCGTCGAACAAGAACGCTTCAAGCGCCGGCTTATGGCCATGGCAAATAGCCTGAAGAAAAAGCAGCAGCAGCTTCAAGCTGATTAAGATCTGCTAGCTAACAAATGGACTGAAGTCCTCGCGGCCGAGGAATATAAACTCGAGCGTCCCTCCAAGAGTTACCCAAGGCGCAGGTTACTACCCCGACTGGAGGAAGAAGCGTATGATACGGCTGATCAGCCACCTCGTGGCCGCAATAGAGAGGCATTCCAGCCAAAAGCTCAGCCTCCACCCCAACTCCATTCAAATAAAAAGGCATGGGGAGATATGCCAGACCTGCGAGACATATTGGTGTTGGGGAACGTTGCAGAAAACAAAAATTTTCCTACTCGTTTCACCAAGATCCATCTAGGAGTTCATCTAGCAACGAGTCATGAGATGCATCTACATACCTTTGTAGATCACGTGCGGAAGCGTTCAACGAACGGGGATGACGTAGTCGAACACGACGTGATCCAAATCACCGATGACCGAGTGCCGAACGGACGGCACCTCCGCGTTCAACACACGTACGGGACGGGAGACGTCTCCTCCTTCTTGATCCAGCAAGGGGGAAGGAGAGGTTGGTGATGATCCAGCAGCACGACGGCGTGGTGGTGGATGCAGGGCGTCACAGCAGCAGGGCTTCGCCTATACTACGCAGGAGGGAGATTTAACAGGGGGAGAGGGAAGCACCAAAAGCCGTAGGGCAAAGTCCCTCCTCTCCCCCACTATATATAGGGGTGCCAAAGGGGGGGCTCCGGCCCTAGGAGATGGATCTCCTAGGGGGGGGGGGGGGGGGGCGGCGGCCAAGGGTGGGGGGCTTGCCCCCCAAGGCAAGGGGGCGCCCCCCCTTTAGGGTTTCCCCTAACCCTAGGCGCATGGGCCCCTTAGGGGGTGGCGCCCCAGCCCACTAAGGGCTGGGTTCCTTCCCACTTCAGCCCATGGGGCCCTCCGGGACAGGTGGCCCCACCCGGTGGACCCCCGGGACCCCTCCGGTGGTCCCAGTACAATACCGGTAACCCCGAAACTTGTCCCGATGGCCGAAACAGCACTTCCTATATATAATTCTTTACCTCCTGACCATTCCGGAACTCCTCGTGACGTCCGGGATCTCATCCGGGACCCCGATCAACATTCGGGTTACTGCATATACATATCTTCACAACCCTAGCGTCACCGAACCTTAAGTGTGTAGACCCTACGGGTTCGGGAGACATGTAGACATGACCGAGACGACTCTCCGGTCAATAACCAACAGCGGGATCTGGATACCCATGTTGGCTCCCACATGCTCCACGATGAT
The DNA here is from genome assembly GCA_034509565.1 of Triticum monococcum. Lineage (NCBI taxonomy): Eukaryota > Viridiplantae > Streptophyta > Magnoliopsida > Poales > Poaceae > Triticum > Triticum monococcum. The sequence goes on along the minus strand of CM067843.1, from coordinate 740,874,121 downwards.
CTCATCGGATGAACCACGATGTCGAGGATTCAATCAACCCCGTATGCAATTCCCTTTGTCAATCGATATAGTACTTGCCTGAGATTCGATCGTCGGTATCCCAATACCTCGTTCAATCTCGTTACCGGCAAGTCACTTTACTCGTACTGTAATGTATGATCCCGTGACCAGACACTTGGTCACTTTGAGCTCATTATGATGATGCATTACCGAGTGGGCCCAGTGATACCTCTCCGTCATACGGAGTGACAAATCCCAGTCTTGATCCGTGTCAACCCAACAGATACTTTCGGAGATACCCGTAGTCTACCTTTATAGTCACCCAGTTACGTTGTGACGTTTGGCACACCCAAAGTACTCCTACGGTATCCGGGAGTTACACGGTCTCATGGTCTAAGGAAAAGATACTTGACATTGCAAAACTCTAGCAGACGAACTATACGATCTTTATGCTATGTTTATGATTGGGTCTTGTCCATCACATCATTCCCTTAATGATGTGATCTCGTTATCAATGACATTCAATGTCCATAGCCAGGAAACCATGACTATCTGTTGATCAACGAGCTAGTCAACTAGAGGCTTACTAGGGACATGTTGGTGTCTGTTATTCACACATGTATTATGATTTCCGGATAACACAATTATAGCATGAATAAAGACAATTACCATGAACAAGGAAATATAATAATAATGCTTTTATTATTGCCTCTAGGGCATATTTCCAACAGTCTCCCACTTGCACTAGAGTCAATAATCTAGTTACATTGTGATGAATCGAACACCCATGGAATTCTGGTGTTGATCATGTTTTGCCCTAGGGAGAGGTTTAGTCAACGGATCTGCTACATTCAGGTCCGTATGTACTTTACAAATTTCTATGTCTCCATCTTGAACATTTTCACGAATGGAGTTGAAGCGACGCTTGATGTGCCTTGTCTTCTTGTGAAACCTGGGCTCCTTGGCAAGTGCAATAGCTCCAGTGTTGTCACAGAAGAGCTTGATCGGCCCCGACGCATTGGGTATGACTCCGAGGTCGGTGATGAACTCCTTCACCCAAATTGCTTCATGTGCGGCCTCCGAGGCTGCCATGTACTCCGCTTCACATGTAGATCCCGCCACAACGCTCTGCTTGCAACTGCACCAGCTTACTGCCCCACCATTCAAAATATACACGTATCCGGTTTGTGACTTTGAGTCATCCAGATCGGTGTCGAAGCTAGCATCGACGTAACCCTTTACGAAGAGCTCTTCGTCACCTCCATAAACGAGAAACATCTCCTTAGTCCTTTTCAGGTACTTTAGGATATTCTTGACCGCTGTCCAGTGTTCCTTGCCGGGATTACTTCGGTATCTTCCTACCAAACTTATGGCAAGATTTACATCAGGTCTGGTACACAGCATGGCATACATAATAGAACCTATGGCTGAGGCATAGGGGATGACACTCATCTCTTCTATTTCTTCTGCCGTGGTCGGACTTTGAGCCGAGCTCAATTTCATACCTTGCAGTACAGGCAAGAACCCCTTCTTAGACTGATCCATATTGAACTTCTTCAATATCTTATCAAGGTATGTGCTTTGTGAAAGACCTATGAGGCGTCTTGATCTATCTCTATAGATCTTGATGCCTAAAATATAAGCAGCTTCTCCAAGGTCCTTCATTGAAAAACTCTTATTCAAGTAGGCCTTGATGCTGTCCAAGAGTTCTATATCATTTCCCATCAAAAGTATGTCATCTACATATAATATGAGAAATGCTACAGAGCTCCCACTCACTTTCTTGTAAACACAGGCTTCTCCATAAGTCTGCGTAAACCCAAACGCTTTGATCATCTCATCAAAGCGAATGTTCCAACTCCGAGATGCTTGCACCAGCCCATAAATCGAGCGTTGGAGCTTGCATACCTTGTCAGCATTCTTAGGATCAACAAAACCTTCCGGCTGCATCATATACAATTCTTCCTTAAGGAAACCATTAAGGAATGCCGTTTTGACGTCCATTTGCCATATTTCATAATCGTAAAACGCGGCAATTGCTAACATGATTCGGACGGACTTCAGCTTCGCTACCGGTGAGAAAGTCTCATCGTAGTCAACCCCTTGAACTTGTCGGTAACCCTTAGCGACAAGCCGAGCCTTATAGATGGTCACATTACCATCCGCGTCTGTCTTCTTCTTAAAGATCCATTTATTTTCTATGGCTCGCTGTTCAACGGGCAAGTCAGTCAAAGTCCACACTTCGTTTTCATACATGGATCCTATCTCGGATTTCATGGATTCTAGCCATTTGTCGGAATCCAGGCCCGCCATCGCTTCTTCATAGTTCGAAGGTTCACCGTTGTCTAACAACATGATTTCCAAGACAGGGTTGCCGTACCATTCTGGTGCGAAACGTGTCCTTGTGGACCTTCGAATTTCAGTAGTTGCTAGATCAGAAGTATCTTGATCATTATCATTAACTTCCTCTCTAGTCGGTGCTGGCACCTCAGGAACATTTTCTTGAGTTGCGCCATTTTCCGGTTCAAGAGGCAATACTTCATCTAGTTCTACTTTCCTCCCACTTACTTCTTTCGAGAGAAACTCCTTCTCTAGAAAGGATCCATTCTTGGCAACAAAGACCTTGCCTTCGGATCTGAGGTCGAAGGTATACCCAATAGTTTCTTTAGGGTATCCTATGAAGACGCATTTTTCCGACTTGGGTTCGAGCTTTTCAGGTTGAAGTTTCCTGACATAAGCATCGCATCCCCAAACTTTTAGAAACGACAACTTAGGTTTCTTCCCAAACCATAATTCATACCGTGTCGTCTCAACGGATTTCGATGGAGCCCTATTTAAAGTGAATGCGGCAGTCTCTAAAGCATAGCCCCAAAAAGATAGCGGTAAATCGGTAAGAGACATCATAGACCGCACCATATCTAATAGAGTGCGATTACGACGTTCGGACACACCGTTACGCTGAGGTGTTCCAGGCGGCGTTAGTTGTGAAACTATTCCACATTTTCTTAAGTGTGTGCCAAATTCGTGACTCAAGTATTCTCCTCCACGATCTGATCGTAGAAACTTGATTTTCCTGTCACGTTGATTCTCAACCTCACTCTGAAATTCCTTCAACTTTTCAAAGGTTTCAGACTTGTGTTTCATTAAGTAGACATACCCATATCTACTCAAGTCATTAGTGAGAGTGAGAACATAACGATAGCCACCACGAGCCTCAACACTCATTGGACCGCACACATCAGTATGTATGATTTCCAATAAGTTGGTTGCTCGCTCCATTGTTCCTGAGAACGGAGTCTTGGTCATCTTACCCATGAGGCATGGTTTGCACGTGTCAAATGATTCATAATCAAGAGACTCTAAAAGTCCATATGCATGGAGCTTCTTCATGCGTTTGACACCTATGTGACCAAGGCGGCAGTGCCACAAGTATGTGGGACTATCATTATCAACCTTACATCTTTTGGTATTCACACTATGAACATGTGTAGCATTACGCTCGAGATTCATTAAGAATAAACCATTCACCATAGGAGCATGACCATAAAACATATCTCTCATATAAATGAAACAACCATTATTCTCGTATTTAAATGAGTAGCCATCTCGAATTAAACGAGATCCTGATACAATGTTCATGCTCAAAGCTGGCACTAAATAACAATTATTGAGGTTTAAAACTAATCCCATAGGTAAATGAAGAGGCAGCGTGCCGACGGCGATCACATCGACCTTGGAACCATTCCCGACGCGCATCGTCACCTCGTCCTTCGCCAGTCTCCGTTTATTCCGCAGCTCCTGCTTTGAGTTACAAATGTGAGCAACTGCACCGGTATCAAATACCCAAGAGCTACTACGAGTACTGGTTAGGTACACATCAATTACATGTATATCACATATACCTTTTGTTTTGCCGGCCTTCTTGTCCGCTAAGTATTTGGGGCAATTCCGCTTCCAGTGACCACTTCCCTTGCAATAAAAACACTCAGTCTCGGGCTTGGGTCCATTCTTTGGCTTCTTCCCGGCAGCTTGCTTGCCGGGCGCGGCAACTTCCTTGCCGTCCTTCTTGAAGTTCTTTTTACCCTTACCCTTCTTGAACTTAGTGGTTTTATTCACCATCAACACTTGATGTTCCTTCTTGACTTCTACCTCTGCTGATTTCAGCATAGCAAATACTTCAGGAATGGTCTTTTCCATCCCCTGCATATTGAAGTTCATCACAAAGCTCTTGTAGCTCGGTGGAAGCGACTGGAGGATTCTGTCAATGACCGCATCATCCGGGAGATTAACTCCTAGCTGAGTCAAGCGGTTATGCAACCCAGTCATAGTGAGTATGTGCTCACTGACAGAACTGTTTTCCTCCATCTTACAGCTGAAGAATTTGTCGGAGACTTGACATCTCTCGACCCGGGCATGAGCTTGAAAAACCATTTTCAGCTCTTCGAACATCTCATATGCTCCGTGTCTCTCAAAACGTTTTTGGAGCCCCGGCTCTAAGCTGTAAAGCATGCCGCATTGAATGAGGGAGTAGTCATCGGTGCGTGCCTGCCAAGCATTCATAACGTCTTGTTCAGCAGGTAGGACAGGTGCGTCACCCAGCGGTGCTTGTAGGACATAATCTTTCTTGGCAGCTATGAGGATGATCCTCAGGTTCCGGACCCAGTCCATGTAGTTGCTGCCATCGTCTTTCAGCTTGGTTTTCTCTAGGAACGCGTTGAAGTTCAGGACTACGTTGGCCATTTGATCTACAAGACATATTGTAAAATTTTAGACTAAGTTCATGATAATTAAGTTCATCAAATCAAATTATTTATGAACTCCCACTTAGATAGACATCCCTCTTCTTGTCATCTAAGTATAACATGATCCGAGTTAACTAGGCCGTGTCCGATCATCACGTGAGACGGACTAGTCAACGTCGGTGAACATCTTCATGTTGATCGTATCTTCTATACGACTCATGCTCGACCTTTCGGTCTTTTGTGTTCCGAGGCCATGTCTGTACATGCTAGGCTCGTCAAGTCAACCTAAGTGTTTGCATGTGTAAATCTGTCTTACACCCGTTGTATGTGAACGTTAGAATCTATCACACCCGATCATCACGTGGTGCTTCGAAACAACGAACTGTCGCAACGGTGCACAGTTAGGGGGAACACTTCTTGAAATTATTATGAGGGATCATCTTATTTACTACCGCTGTTCTAAGTAAACAAGACGCAAAACATGATAAACATCACATGCAATCAAATAATAAACGTGACATGATATGGCCAATATCACATAGCTCCTTTGATCTCCATCTTGGGGCTCCATGATCATCTTGTCACCGGCTTGACACCATGATCTCCATCATCGTGTCTCCATGAAGTTGCTCGCCAACTATTACTTCTACTACTATGGCTAACGCGTTTAGCAATAAAGTAAAGTAATTTACATGGCGTTTCTCAATGACACGCAGGTCATATAAAAGAATAAAGACAACTCCTATGGCTCCTGCCGGTTGTCATACTCATCGACATGCAAGTCGTGATTCCTATTACAATAGCATGAACATCTCATACATCACATATAGATCATTCATCATTCATCACAACTTTGGCCATATCATATCACAAACCACTTGCTGCAAAAACAAGTTAGACGTCCTCTAATTGTTGTTGCAAGTTTTACGTGGCTGAATTAGGGTTCTAGCAAGAACGTTTTCTTACCTACGTGAAAGCCACAACGTGATTTGTCAACTTCTATTTACCCTTCATAAGGACCCTGTTCATCGAATCCGCTCCAACTAAAGTGGGAGAGACAGACACCCGCCAGCCACCTTATGCAACTAGTACATGTTAGTCGGTGGAACCGGTCTCACGTAAGCGTACGTGTAAGGTTGGTCCGGGCCGCTTCATCCCACAATACCGCTGAAGCAAGAAAAGACTAGTAGCGGCAAGAAAGTTGACAAATCCACGCCCACAACAAATTGTGTTCTACTCGCGCAAGAAGAACTACGCATAGACCTAGCTCTGATACCACTGCTGGGGAACGTTGCAGAAAACAAAAATTTTCCTACTCGTTTCACCAAGATCCATCTAGGAGTTCATCTAGCAACGAGTCATGAGATGCATCTACATACCTTTGTAGATCGCGTGCGGAAGCGTTCCACGAACGGGGATGACGTAGTCGAACACGACGTGATCCAAATCACCGATGACTGAGTGCCGAACGGACGATACCTCCGCGTTCAACACACGTACGGGATGGGAGACGTCTCCTCCTTCTTGATCCAGCAAGGGGGAAGGAGAGGTTGGTGATGATCCAGCAGCACGACGGCGTGGTGGTGGATGCAGGGCGTCACAGCAGCAGGGCTTCGCCTATACTACGCAGGAGGGAGATGTAACAGGGGGAGAGGGAAGCACCAAAAGCCGTAGGGCAAAGTCCCTCCTCTCCCCCACTATATATAGGGGTGCCAAAGGGGGGGCGCCGGCCCTAGGAGATGGATCTTCTAGGGGGGAAGGCGGCGGCCAAGGGTGGGGGGCTTGCCCCCCAAGGCAAGGGGGCGCCCCTCCTTTAGGGTTTCCCCTAACCCTAGGCGCATGGGCCCCTTAGGGGGTGGCGCCCCAGCCCACTAAGGGCTGGGTTCCTTCCCACTTCAGCCCATGGGGCCCTCCGGGACAGGTGGCCCCACCCGGTGGACCCCCGGGACCCCTCCGGTGGTCCCGGTACAATACCGGTAACCCCGAAACTTGTCCCGATGGCCGAAACAGCACTTCCTATATATAATTCTTTACCTCCTGACCATTCCGGAACTCCTCGTGACGTCCGGGATCTCATCCAGGACCCCGAACAACATTCGGGTTACTGCATATACATATCTTCACAACCCTAGCGTCACCAAACCTTAAGTGTGTAGACCCTACGGGTTCGGGAGACATGTAGACATGACCGAGACGACTCTCCGGTCAATAACCAACAGCGGGATCTGGATACCCATGTTGGCTCCCACATGCTCCACGATGATCTCATCGGATGAACCACGATGTCGAGGATTCAATCAACCCCGTATGCAATTCCCTTTGTCAATCGATATATTACTTGCCCGAGATTCGATCGTCGGTATCCCAATACCTCGTTCAATCTCATTACCGGCAAGTCACTTTACTCGTACTGTAATGCATGATCCCGTGACCAGACACTTGGTCACTTTGAGCTCATTATGATGATGCATTACCGAGTGGGCCCAGTGATACCTCTCCGTCATACGGAGTGACAAATCCCAGTCTTGATCCGTGTCAACCCAACAGATACTTTCGAAGATACCCGTAGTCTACCTTTATAGTCACCCAGTTACGTTGTGACGTTTGGCACACCCAAAGTACTCCTACGGTATCCGGGAGTTACACGGTCTCATGGTCTAAGGAAAAGATACTTGACATTGCAAAACTCTAGCAGACGAACTATACGATCTTTATGCTATGTTTATGATTGGGTCTTGTCCATCACATCATTCCCTTAATGATGTGATCTCGTTATCAATGACATTCAATGTCCATAGCCAGGAAACCATGACTATCTGTTGATCAACGAGCTAGTCAACTAGAGGCTTACTAGGGACATGTTGGTGTCTGTTATTCACACATGTATTACGATTTCCGGATAACACAATTATAGCATGAATAAAGATAATTACCATGAACAAGGAAATATAATAATAATGCTTTTATTATTGCCTCTAGGGCATATTTCCAACAATTGGAGGACAAGGCAAAGCATTCAAGATCGATCTACGGATCACGAGGGCGCACCACTCTAGGAGACGACAAACGTCACGCCGGATACAGTAAAAGCAAATCCGGCCGGGCCGAACACAGCGGACAAGAGCCATTCAAGCTGCGTCGTGATATAGCCCAATACAGAGGCGCCGCACACCACCTATGCTTCATAGACGAAGTAATGGAACATCAGTTCCCAGAAGGTTTCAAACCCGTAAATATTGAATCATACGACGGCACAACAGATCCCGTGGTATGGATTGAGGACTTCCTCCTACACATCCACATGGCCCGCGGTGATGACTTACACGCCATCAAATACCTCCCACTAAAGCTCAAAGGACCAGCGCGGCATTGGCTTAACAGCTTGCCAACGGACTCCATTAGCTGTTGGGAAGATCTGGAAGCCGCATTCCTCGACAACTTTCAGGGCACTTATGTGCGACCACCAGACACCGATGACTTGAGCCACATAATTCAGCAGCCAGAAGAGTCGGCCAGGCAATTCTAGACTCGGTTCCTTACAAAGAAAAATCAAATCGTCGACTGTCCGGATGCGGAGGCCTTAGCGGCTTTCAAGCACAACATCCGAGACGAGTGTCTAGCCCGGCACCTTGGTCAGGAAAAGCCGAAATCTACGGCAGCTCTCACGACGCTCATGCCCCGCTTTTGCGCGGGAGAAGACAGCTGGCTGGCTCGCAGTAATAACATATCAAAGAACCATGGTACCTCAGATACCAAGGACGGCAATAGCAGGTCACGTCGCAACAAGCATAAGCGCCACATTAACAGCGAAAATACTGAGGATACGGCAGTCAATGCCGGATTCAAAGGCTCTAAACCCGGTCAGCGGAAAAAGCCATTCAAACAAAGTACGCCAGGTCCGTCCAGCTTGGACCGTATACTCGATCGCTCATGTCAAATACACGGCACCCCTGACAAGCCAGCCAATCACACCAACAAGGACTGTTGGGTGTTCAAGCAGGCCGGCAAGTTAATTGCCGAAAACAAGGACAAGTGGCCGCATAGCGATGACGAGGAGGAGCCCCGGCAGCCGCACACTGGAGGACAGAAGAGGTTTCCCCCGCAAGTGCGGACGGTGAACATGATATACGCAACCCACATCCCCAAGAGGGAGCGGAAGCGTGCGCTCAGGGACGTATATGCGTTGGAGCCAGTCGCCCCAAAGTTCAACCCTTGGTCTTCCTGTTCGATCACCTTCGATCGCAGGGACCACCCCACTAGTATCCGTCATGGCGGATTCACCACACTGGTCCTAGACCCAATCATCGACGGATTTCACCTCACTCGAGTCCTTATGGACGGCGGCAGCAGCCTGAACCTGCTTTATCAGGACACACAAAAACGACCTTTAAGGGCGTCATTCTAGGTCTAGAGGCCCATTGCACAGGCTCAATTACACTGGAAGTGGTCTTCGGATCCCTGAATAACTTCCGAAGCGAAGAGTTAATCTTTGATATAGTCCCGTTCCGCAGTGGTTATCACGCACTGCTCGGGCGAACCGCATTTGCTAGATTCAATGCGGTACCGCATTATGCATACCTCAAGCTCAAGATGCCAGGACCTCGCGGAGTTATTACAGTCAATGGAAACACAGAGCGCTCTCTCCGAACAGAGGAACACACCGCGGCCCTCGCAGCAGAAGCGCAAAGCAGCCTCTCAAGGCAATCAACCAGTTCGGCGTTTCAAAGCCCAGACACCTTCAAGTGCGCTCGGGGTAATCGGCAAATAGACCGCCTGGCGCGATCTGAGCTCGCGTAGCAATACGGCGGCCACCCCAATCCCAGCACAACGGCGATATTCATGCCGCGCGTACATAATTACGCATTAAAAATACAATGGGCACAGGTGGGGAGGGGGGGCACAACTGCGGCACGCCCCAAAATGCGGCCTAAACCTCACTAGGGGCTTCCCGTTTGGTTATTTTTCTTTTTCTTTCGGGACCTTAATCTCTGGAAATGCAGCAAACAATGAGGCAGACAGCTACGTTATACCACGGAATTCCCAGGGGCTTACGTACCCCACAATGCGGTGTGAAAAGTCCGAACACTTTCACAAGTGCGGCACCCCGAACTTATAGCATTATATGCATCAGCTCCGAATCATGTCTTTGGTCAAATGTTGGGTTTGCCCGGCTCCTACGTTTTGGTACCTTACGTGCCGCTCTATCGGCTAAGGTAGCGCTAGGAGAACTACTGCGATTGTGCCCCGGTTCTGCCGGGCTGAGCACCTTAGTAGAGAAAGCTAAAACTGACTGTCATGATAAGGCGAGAGACTGGTCGCTGTTCGGCGAGGTTTTTCGAGTCCCTAAAGACTTATGCCGCTTAGGGCGAGGGGTCGGCCCTGTCCGGCTTACAGGCGTGTATCGTGCCCCGAATTCGGCCTTCCGAATACCAGGGGCTTCGCCAAAATTTAAAATTATAGAATTCCATGGCTAAGTGAGAGTGATAAAAGCATTATTAGTCCAGTTGCCTTGTTCGTTGTGTTGAGCACCTCCCTCGAAGGACCCAAATATGGGAACAAGAGTGCTCAGGTTTATCCCGAACACCCCAGCACTCGTGCCATGGGGGCAGAAGCCGAGGACTAGCCATCTCTCAGATTGGATAAACAGCCAAATCAAAGGTAATATTTTAAATTCAAACAAGCGTTGCATAGCGCATATGAAACATGTTTTCATAAATACAAGATAAAACGAGCGAGTTTACTCAAATATTACATCTTTTGAGCCTCCTGCTTCTCTCGCTCGGTGCGCTCCTTGGCCGCTGTATCTTCGGCCTTGGTCAGCACTTGCTTCAGGGTCGCCACCTCGGTCGTGGCCCCTGGCAAACATACAATGATCATGTCATTTTGCAATCACGTCCTGTTTTATATATACATATCTTTAGACAGGGTATTACTTACCCTTGTTCTCCTCGAGCTGCCTCTTGGCAAGGCCGAGCTCTTTCTTGGACCCCTCGAGGTCCCGCTTCAGTACGGCGAGCTCCGCAGTTAGTGTGGCGGACGCCAGCAGCGAAGCCTGCATATGCATATTGACATACTTATATTAGACTCCTGCGATATTATTTGATCCTCTGTTCAGCTTTTTTTTGTGAACACCGAACAAAGCATCAGGGGCTACTGTCTATGCGATAATATTTCTACTACATTTTAAAACACTTACCTCAAAGCCTGTGAGAAGGATGGCACAGGCTTCAGTCAATCCGCTCTTGGCGGACTGAACCTTCTGGATTAGCGCACTCATGATAGTGCGGTGCTCCTCGTCGATGGAAGCGCTGCGAAGCGCTTCTAGCAGATTGTCCGGTGCCTCTAGATGGACAGAGGTCACCGGCACAGGCGTCTTGCCCCTCTTAGAAGGAGACCGCCTGCCCGAGCCAGAAACCGCTGGAGGGTCCGGCACGGTGTTCGGTTGAGGAACGAACTCGGAGCTCTCGGGGGCCCCGTCCCCGCGGCTCCCGCGGTCTGGAAGGTCGCCTTGAGGCGCCTCCAGGACTGTCTCCCCTCGATCCGGTGCCTCTTGAGACAACACCTCGGCATCGTCGGCAGGATGAGGGGAGGTGGCGGTCGGGACTGGATCGCTATACATGTCCGACAAGCCCAGGGAGCCATCCGATGATACCTCGATATTAGCTCGGGGCGGCCTGCATAATTATGTTCGGCGATTAGGGAAAGCAGTGCGACAAATGAATCCTATGAGTTACTCTGGTATCCGAATACTTACGATCTCCCAGGGGGCTTGACCCTGGGCAACCACTCGCCTTCGCCTTCGGCAGCGGCGGTGGAACTGTCCGGAAGGAGAGTACTTCCCTTCTTGGACCCTCCGGCCTCCCCGGTTGGGGCGGCCTTCCTTTTCTTGTCTCCCCCAGTCGGTGGGGGAGCATCTTCCTCTTCTTCTTCTTCCTCTTCCTCGTCTTCAGGGGAAGAGTGCGCCGCAGAGTCATCGGACGGTGAGTCCGACAACGCCTGGCGTCGGGAACTCTTTCGGGCCCCCTTGGCCTTCTTGGTCTTCTCCGGCACCTTATAAGGGGCCGGAGTCAGCATCTTCGCCAGAAGAGCGTCTGCGGGGCCTTCGAGCAAAGGAGACGGGCATTCGATTTGTCCGGCCATCTTCTGCCAGTCTTGTCAAAGGTACGGGAGTTTAGATCCCGCGTAGAGTCAATAAGTATCTTGTGAAAGGTAAAGCAGCTTACCGCACTGGCTTGGCGCTTTGCGCTGAATCCGTGATCCTCAGTAATAGGGGGAGGGACCTCGACACTTTTAAACAGCACCCTCCGGGCGTCTTCATGAGTCGTGTCGAAGAGCCTCATTCAGAGTTCGGTGCGGCACCGGATTGAACTCCCACAAGGTGAACTCCCGTTGTTGGCACGGGAGTATCCAGCGGATGAGCATAACCTGGACTATGTTGACAAGCTTGAGCTTCTTGTCCACCATGTTTTGAATACATGTTTGGAGTCCGGTCAGCTCTTTCGAACTACCCCAGGACAGGCCCTTCTCTTTCCAGGAGGTGAGCAGCATGGGGATGCCAGATCGGAACTCGGCGGCCGCTACCCATGCGGGGTCGCGCGGCTCGGTGATATAGAACCACCCCGATTGCCACCCCTTTATGGTTTCCACAAAGGAGCCCTCGAGCCATGTTATGTTGGGCATCTTGCCCACCATGGCGCCTCCGCACTCCGCCTGGCGGACGCCCACCACCTTTGGCTTGACATTGAAGGTCTTCAGCCATAAGCCGAAGTGGGGCTTGATGCGGAGGAAGGCCTCGCACATGACGATAAACGCCGAGATGTTGAGGATGAAGTTCGGGGCCAGATCATGGAAATTCAGGCCGTAATAAAACATGAGCCCCCAGATGAAGGGATGGAGAGGGAATCCCAGTCCGCGGAGGAAATGGGTGAGGAAAACCACCCTCTCATGGGGCCTGGGGGTGGGGATGAGCTGCCCCTCATCTGTGAGCCGGTGCGCGATGTCGTCGGGCAGGTATCCGGCTCTCCTCAGTTTCTTGATGTCTCCCTCCGTGACGGAGGAGACCATCCACTTGCCTCCCACTCCGGACATGATTGGAGAAGGTCGAGGTGGGAAGTGCGGACTCGGGTGCTAGAGCTCGAGTGTGCGAAAACGGATGGGTGAGGGAGGAAGAAGGCATGGATAGAAAGGTGAATCCTTATCCCTTTATATGGGCGGACGAAACTAAGCGTCCCCACATGCCTGGTAAAACTCGCTTATCCCCCAAGCGCCACAATTGATGGCGTGGTTGGGTTACCCACGCCCGTATTGATGAGAATCCCGTAATAAGGGGACACGATCTCTGCTTTGACAAGACGTGTCAAAAAACTGCCTCGCGTTATGTGCGGGGCTGGTTAAAAGAAACGGTTCGAATAATCACCGGGCCGTGACATAATGTCATGCTGCCAAAACAACCCAGAAAATTAGATCTGCGGAGATATTATTCTCTCTACGGTGGAATGTGGAACTTATTTTGCAAGGTCGGACACTATCCTTGTATTGAAATTCTTCTGTGATGTATTCGGAGAAGGAACCCGCCTTGCAATGCCGAAGACAATACTGCGCGCCGGACTCATCGTCATTGAAGCCTGGTTCAGGGGCTACTAAGGGAGTCCTGGATTAGGGGGTCTCCGGACAGCCGGACTATCTCCATGGGCCGGACTGTTAGACTATGAAGATACAAGATTGAAGACTTCGTCTCGTGTCCGGATGGGACTCTACTTGGCGTGGAAGGCAAGCTAGGCAATACGAATATGGATATCTCCTCCTTTGTAACCGACCTTGTGTAAGCCTAACCCTCTCCGGTGTCTATATAAACCGAAGGGTTTTAGTCCGTAGGACAAGGACCATAACATACAATCATACCATAGGCTAGCTTCTAGGGTTTAGCTCTCTGATCTCGTGGTAGATCTACTCCTGTGCTACCCATATCATCAATATTAATCAAGAAGGACGTATGGTTTTACCTCCATCAAGAGGGTCCGAACCTGGGTAAAACATCGTGTCCCCTGCCTCCTGTTACCATCCGGCCTAGACGCATAGTTCGGGACCCCCTACCCGAGATCCGCCGGTTTTGACACCGACAGCCGTGCACTAACTCTAAGCAGCCAACCAATTTATGGTGTAGGGGGTGGGATATTTATAGCCACTAGGCAACCCGACCTGATTTGTCCAAAATGACCCTGGGTCACTAAGGAACTGACACATGTTCCAACGGTCAGATTTCAAACACACATGGCAACTTTACTTGAGCTACAAGCAAAGCTGACTTATCCAGCTCTGGATAAGATTTGCTCTCATTGTCTTTGCTCGAAGACATAGTGTCGGTGTCAAAACCGGCGGATCTCGGGTAGGGGGTCCCGAACTGTGCGTCTAGGCCGGATGGTAATAGGAGGCAAGGAACACGATGTTTTACCCAGGTTCGGGCCCTCTTGATGGTGGTAAAACCCTACGTCCTGCTTGATTAATATTGATGATATGGGTAGTACAAGAGTAGATCTACCACGAGATCAAGGAGGCTAAACCCTAGAAGCTAGCCTACGGTATGATTGTTGTATGATGGAGTTGTCCTACGGACTAAAACCCTCCGGTTTATATAGACACCGGAGAGGGTTAGGGTTACACAAAGTCGTTTACAATGGTAGGATATCTTGAATATCCGCATCGCTAAGCTTGCCTTCCACGCCAAGGAAAGTCCCATCCGGACACGGGACAAAGTCTTCAATCTTGTATCTTCATAGTCCGGGAGTCCGGCTACCCGGACACCCCCTAATCCAGGAATCCCTCAGTAGCCCCCGAACCAGGCTTCAATGACGACGAGTCCGGTGCGCAGATTGTCTTCGGCATTGCAAGGCGGGTTCTTCTCCAAATTCCGTGTACCTGCTGAATAATGTCCGATTTTCGTAATGTAGCGCACCTTGGCTTCCACGCCCAATAATGGATGTCTTCCACGTGTCAAACGAATGCGAAAAGTCGGGGTGTTTTTACATTCACACCCCTAGCCGCATAAACGAGCCGCCTATTTAATGGGATGGGGATTCAGATCCAAACCGCACCTTCTTCTCCCCGCGAGTAATCCTCAGAGCGCCTCCAGCAAAGGTCCATTCCAACATGGCCAGCCGTCGCAGCTTCTCCCCTCGCCCTTCCAGTTCTAAACCTGGAGACTGGGAGAGGTGCTCCATCCCGCACAGCAAGCTAGTGTCGCTTCAGGTCAAGGGATTCCTCCCTCAGGCCTATATGGTCCCGGTCCGAGCCGGACTCACCACCTATAATGGTGGAGAGCAAGCAGAGAGCACCCCCAATCCCTCCAAAGGAGAGCGGGTGTGCCTCGTCCCTTATCTAATAAGAGGACTTGGATTTCCAATTCATCCATTTCTCCGTGGGCTTCTGGAGTTCTACGGCCTCCAATTGCACGATCTCACGCCCGCCTCTATATTGCATATCGCGGGCTTCGTCGCCCTTTGCGAGCTATTCTTGGGTGTTGAGGCTCATTTCGCGCTGTGGAAGAGGTTATTCTGCTTGGTGCCCCGCTCTCAAGAGGGGTCTATATATCAAGTGGGCGGAGCCGAAGTGTGGCGTATCGCCGGGACCGGATATCTATCCGGAACCCCAAAGCAGGCGTCCGAGGATTGGCCTTCGGAATGGTTTTATATAGATGATGTCCCGCTGTCGGATCCTATCCGGGTCGGTCTCCCTGAATTCAACAATGCTCCCTTAAAGAAACGCCTAAGCTGGCGTCCACGGACTTCTCAGAGAAGAGGCGACAGGGACATCCTTCACCTGATGGGTCGGATAAGACTATTGGCTCATTCTGGACTAACCATGATCGGAGTCATGGCCGCATGCATTATGCGGGGGGTGCAGCCACTTCAATATAGAGGCCACCCCATGTGGGATTTTAACGGGGAGGATCACGCCACCCGTTACGGTCGTAAGGGGCTAGCCTCAGCTGCCGCTCTAGTAAAGATCTTATCCTCTTTGTACAACGGAGAAGAGGAGGAATTCCTCCGCGTCAACCCGCAGGGCGGATTTACTATGTACAACCCTCCAAGTTGGGTAAGTGGACAATTGTGCTTACCCATCCGTTTTATATTCCCATGATTAAATATGTAGTCTAACGACTTCAACGGAGGAACTGCGTCAGGAAGTAAAGGATATAAACAGCCGTCCCCCACAGCCCGAGGATCCAGAACGGTCCCTCGATCCGGACTCCGAAGAGGATCCGGACATATCGATGGAGCTGATTGACGGGGTGTTTCATCAGCTAAGCAAGGACAATACCTTGGTGGCCATTACGGCTGATTACCCAGGGTTAATCCCAGCCTCCCAGGTAACAGAGAGCGGAGTCTCATCCCCTTGAGAAGGAATCCATTCTCACCCATTTCAGTTTTTCTGACAACGACCGTGTTTTGTAGGGGAGGTTTCTGAGGCGGGAGGCCGAACCTGCGGCGGCTAGCCAACGAGGGGCCGCAGGGCCCCGTGGGGTAAAAAGGAATGTATTCCGGACTGAGACGCCGGCACAAAGGTATAGCACACCCTCTTTTTCCCTGGTGTTATTCCTTCAGGGCATATTTAACGTTCGTGCTATCTTCAGGACGAAGAGACCTCGCCGGACTATATCCGGAGAGGTTGCCAATCGTGCCTCCACCAGCCAGGCTCCAACGCCTGGCCCGGAAGCGGAAGCGAACACAAGGCGCGCACCGGACGCCCCTCCAATAGAGGATGCGAACAAGCTGTCTGCCACCAATTCCGAGGTGGAGAGTGCCATGAACCATAGGCGTCGCCGGACAATTCTTCGTGACGCTTGTTTCTCCCAAGAGGCATTAAATGCTTTCAATTCGGGAGATGCGTACCTCCGTGCCGCTCAAAATGGTTTAGCCAGAGCCACGGAGCAATATGTAAAAGACATACGGGTAAGAAAATTTTGGTAAATATATATATACCAGTAGCCCCCGAGACTTGAAACAGTTAGAGTAACTGATTTAAGGATCATTTGTTATGCAGGTTCTTACAGAGAAGAATACCGTACTGTCCCAGGAGCTGGAAGAGTGCAAAGCCCAACTGGAGGCCGCACTAGCCGCGACAGGGGAGCCCAAAGGGACCCCATCGGGTAAAATATACTTCGAAAGATTAGTATTTTGCGAAGTGCGGCGTGGGTGTAAATCTGACAAATCATATTGCAGATGGCGCCGGACTGGATCCGGAGAGACAACAACTCATACTCCAGCTAAAGGCCGGTGAGAGTATGCTGACAAGGGTGAGGCGGGAGAAGAATGATCTTCAGGATGCCAACACCAAGCTGGTCGTTGAACTTAAAGTTGTTCATGGCCAGCTGTCGGACTCTACTAAGGAGAATCAGCGGCTTCGACGCGGCATATTTAGTAAGTGCTTAAGCGAATCTTTGAAAGAAAAGAGTTCGGCGAGGAAGTCGACTAACAGAGTAATGTCTGTAGGTATGCTAACGGGTCGTCCTGCAGAGGAGATCCCGGTTCTACGGGTGACCTTCTTCCCGAGCTCTCGCAATTGCACGAACGAGTTCGGCAGGCGACACGGGGCGTTGCCCAAGCCTTATGGCCTTCCCACTCCATGCCCGAGGGCCTTGGAGAGCTTTTGGAGAAGCTTAGGGGAGCTCGGCGGCGCTCCCGGTTGTGGAAGATATCGGCCTGCCGACAAGGCGCTAGGGAGGCCTGGGCCATGGTGAAGACGCGGTACACGAAGTCTGACCTAAACCACATGGCCGAGGTCGGACCTGTGGGGCCTGACGGGATGGAGATCCCTGTAAGCTTAGTGTACGGCCAAGTAGCATTGGCCGCAAAGTATTCCCAGCAGGACTGTAAGTTAGACAACCTGTTAGATGGCATCGAAGAGGAATACAATCAGTCATAGTGACTATGTAATTTTTAATTGACATGTGTAATGCCTTCTAGCCGGATTGTAGATCGTTTGTCATTGCCGACCTTTTCGCTTCGACCTCGGGACCTGACGGTCCGGAGTGTGTCCGAATACCCTACCGGTTATGTAAGAACCAGGGTATGCATGG
Source organism: Triticum monococcum (assembly GCA_034509565.1). NCBI lineage: Eukaryota > Viridiplantae > Streptophyta > Magnoliopsida > Poales > Poaceae > Triticum > Triticum monococcum. The sequence continues at coordinate 740,856,304 of CM067843.1, read as the reverse complement.
AGACCAGGCGTAGGGATCATTAGTGCTTTATCAGACAAGTGCCCAACTAGTTATGTTATATTACATGGTTAGTAAGAAAGATCTTCCAGAGAGAATAGTTCCGTTAGGGGTTCCTTTCTCTGGGAGGCATGCCCTAAAGTGCATGTCCGGACTGCAAACGCAGGAAAATCATCTGGGGGCACATATATAAATAAGTAAAAAAGGTCATCTTTTGGTTCACCGACCGAATATTCCCTTAAGAACGCTAGCTTTCGGCTTCACCCAGTCTGAGGTACACATCCGGCTGATGCGGCAGTAACAATCGCAAAGGTGCTCCCTTTACCACCTAGCCGAACAATTGGGAATGTAGGGGTAAGCACAGGAGCCAGGCAACCTAGCTTGGACAAAACTTAAGTCATATCGATGCATATAATGGTGAAGAAAAGGTACATGCGGAAGTTTGACACATGTGGTGGGCGTGAAGCCTGTATAAATAAGCTTCTATTAAAGAAGCCCCCAGGTTTAATGAGCGCGAGTAGCACGTCACTTGAGAAGCCTTTAAGGGCTATAAAAGAAAAGAGGGGAAGGAGAGAAATGTAAGACAGAAAATGTAAAAAATGGACAGAGGAAGGAGACAAACACAGACTCCGACGTTAAGCGTAGAATCTTCGGAGACGGGCTGCGTTCCATGGGTTCGGCTCGAGTCGGTTATCCGACGCATCTCGCAGGCGGTATGCTCCACCAGTCAGGACTTGGTCGAGTATGAAGGGACCTTCCCACTTGGGCTTCAGCTTGTCCTTTTTCTTGTCCGGCAGGCGTAGAACTAATTCGCCAATGTTGTAGTTTTTGGCCCGCACTTCTCTGCTTTGATATCTTCGAGCCTGCTGTTGATAGAATGCGGAACGGGCTTTTGCCACGTCGCGCTCCTCCTCTAAGGCGTCCAAACTGTCCTGCCAATCGAGCTCGGCTTCCATTTCTTCGTACATGCACACTCGAGGTGAGTCATGAATTATGTCGCAGGGCAAGACTGCCTCTGCGCCGTACACCATAAAAAATGGTGTGTATCCGGTGGTGCGATTTGGCGTGGTCCGCAGCCCCCAGAGTACGGAGTCTAGCTCCTCTACCCAGTGCGTGTTAGATTCCTTGAGGGACTGCACTAATCTGGGTTTGATGCCGCTTATAATGAGACCATTTGCACGTTCGACCTGACCGTTAGTTTGTGGGTGGTAGACGGAAGCATAATCGAGCTTGATGCCCATGTTTTTGCACCAGAGTTTTACCTCATCGGCCGTAAAGTTCGTGCCGTTATCGGTGATGATGTTGTGGGGGATGCCATAACGGTGTACGACCCCGGATATAAAGTCTATCACAGGTCCGGATTCGGCCGTCTTAACAAGCTTGGCTTCTATCCATTTGGTGAACTTATCCACCATGACCAGTAAGTATTTTTTCTTGTGGGTTCCGCCTTTAAGGGGTCCCACCATGTCAAGCCCCCAGATCGTGAAAGGCCAAGTGATGGGGATAGTTTGGAGGGCGGTGGGTGGCATATGGCTTTGGTTTGCAAAAAGCTGGCAATCGACGCATCGTTGGACCAAGTCCTGAGCGTCCGCCCGGGCCGTCGGCCAATAAAAGCATGTACGGAAAGCCTTGCTTACAAGGGACCGGGCTGCGGCGTGATGGCCACCGAGTCCGGCATGAATTTTAGCCAGCAGGTTCCGCCCTTCCTCTTCGGAGATGCACCTTTGAAGGACTCCGGTAGTGCTTTTCTTATAAAGTTCTCCCTCATGGACTTTATAGGCTTTAGATCGCCGCACTATGCAGCGTGCCTCGTTTTGGTCCTCTGGGAGTTCCTGCCTAATAAGGTAGGCTAGGAATGGTTCCGTCCACGGGGCGATAACGGTCATTAGTACGTGGGCTGAGGTTGTGATTTCATTGGCAGAGCCTCCGGTTATGTCGGATTGTTCGGCGTCGGACAGTGCGGTTGGGTCCGGGCTAATATTGCCATGTTCCCCTTCCCATACTACGGATGGCTTGAACAGCCTTTCCAGGAAGATGTTGGGGGGACCGCATCGCGTTTTGCGCCGATGCGTGCTAGGACGTCTGCCGCCTGATTGTTTTCTCAGGCTATATGGTGAAATTCAAGCCCCTAAAATCGAGCTGACATTTTGAGGATGGCGTTGCGGTAAGCTGCCATTTTTGGATCCTTGGCATCGAAGTCTCCATTTATTTGGGATATCGCGAGGTTCAAATCCCCGCGCACCTCTAGTCGTTGAATGCCCATGGATACTGCTATCCGGAGACCATGTAAAAGGGCCTCATATTCGGCTGCACTGTTGGAGTCCGTGTACATAATCTGGAGTACATATTGGACCGTGTCTCCTGTGGGGGACGTCAAAACGACGCCGGCCCCTAGTCCGGCCAACATTTTGGAACCGTCGAAGTGCATGATCCAGTTTGAATATGTGCCGTACTCTTTAGGGAGTTCGGCCTCCGTCCATTCTGCGACGAAGTCGGCCAAAACTTGCGACTTGATAGCTCGTCGTGGCCTATAGGGTATGTCGAATGGGAGGAGCTCGATGGCCCATTTTGCAATCCGGCCTGTTGCGTCACGGTTGTTTATAATATCGTTGAGTGGTACTTCCGATGCTACTGTGATCGAACACTCTTGAAAGTAGTGCCGTAGCTTCCGGGATGCCATGAATACCGCATATGCAATCTTTTGATAATGTGGGTACCGTGATTTGCATGGGGTGAGGATAGTGGACACATAGTAAACTGGCTTTTGAAGGGGGAATTTGTGTCCGTCCGTTTCTCGACGACGAGTACCGCGCTAACAACTTGATGGTTGCTGCAATGTACAATAGCATTGGTTCGCCGATGTTTGGCGTGGCCAGGACAGGGTTTGTTGCCAATATGGCTTTTATTTCGTCGAGTCCGGCCGTGGCGGCATCCGTCCACTCGAAGTGTTCGGTGCGCCGAAGGAGGCGGTAGAGGGGTAGCGCCTTTTCTCCCAAACGGGAGATAAAGCGGCTTAGAGCCGCCACGCATCCGGTTAATTTTTGTATTTTTTTGAGGTCCTTTGGGATATCCAATTGTGACAAAGCTCGGATCTTGGCTGGATTTGCTTTGATTCCTCTACCGGATACGATGAAGCCCAAGAGCTTTCCGGCTGGAACGCCGAAAACACATTTTTCCGGATTTAGCTTGATGTCATATGCTCGGAGGTTGTCAAATGTAAGCCTTAAGTCGTCTACTAGAGATTCGACATGTCTTGTTTTTACGACCACATCATCCACGTATGCCTCTAATGTTTTGCCGATCTGGGTTGCCAGACATGTCTGAATCATGCGCTGATATGTTGCGCCGGCGTTTTTGAGCCCGAAAGGCATTGTGTTGAAGCAGAATGGGCCGTATGGGGTGATGAATGCCGTTGCAGCTTGGTCTAACTCGGCCATCTTGATTTGATGGTAACCGGAGTATGCGTCGAGGAAGCACAACGAATCGTGTCCTGCAGTGGCGTCGATAATTTGATCGATGCGGGGGAGGGGGAAGGGATCCTTTAGGCAAGCCTTGTTAAGGTCTTTGAAGTCGACGCACAGGCGCCAGGATTTGTCCTTCTTTGGTACCATCACCAAGTTTGCTAGCCAGTCCGGATGTTTTATATCTCTGATGAATCCGGCCTCCAATAGTTTGGCTAGCTCCTCTCCCATTGCCTGTCTCTTGGGCTCAGAGAAACGCCGAAGGGCTTGTTTGACAGGTTTGAATCCTTTTAGGATATTTAAGCTGTGTTCGGCCAGCCTGCGTGGGATTCCTGGCATGTCTGAAGGGTGCCAGGCAAAAATGTCCCAGTTCTCCCGTAGGAATTCTCGCAGTGCGGCATCTACGTCGGGGTTTAAATGTGCCCCGATGGAAGATGTTTTATTGGGGTCCGTTGGATGGACCTGGAATTTGACTATTTCATCTGCTGGTTTAAAGGAGGTGGACTTGGATCTTTTGTCGAGTATCACATCGTCCCTATTTACCGTGGAGCGCAGCGTAGTCAGTTCCTCAGCCACTAGGGCTTCGGACAGTGCCTCAGGGGCCAATGCGGCTGTCTTGTTTTCGGCGCGGAGTGCTATGTCTGGATCACTAGTGAGAGTGATGATTCCGTTCGGCCTGGGCATCTTGAGCTTCATGTACCCGTAATGGGGTATTGCTTGGAAGATTGTAAATGCTTACCGCCCCAGTAGAGCGTGGTATCCGCTACTGAACGGGGCCACTTGGAATGTGACCTCTTCGGACCTATAATTATCCGGCGTGCCGAACACCACATCTAGTGTGATTTTTCCTGTACAACGCGCTTCCCGACTGGGGATTATTCCTCTAAAGGTTGTGCTGCTTCGCTCAATGCGGTTCCAGTCTATTTCCATTTTTTGAAGGGTTTCCTCATAAATGAGGTTCAATCCGCTGCCTCCGTCCATGAGTACCTTGGTGAGGCGAAAGCCGTCCACTATAGGACTGAGTACCAATGCGGCTGGTGCTCGAGTTGTTCGGAATTTAGGTTCATCACTAGCATTAAAAGTAATAGCCGTGTCACTCCATGGGTTTATTGTTGCTACTTGATAGACTTCGGCGTGGCTGCAGAGTGTTCTTTTTCGCATATTATTTGATGTGAAGGTCTCAAAGACTGTTAAAACTGTACTGGAGTCCCTGACGTGGCTTTTTGCGGCCTCCGAAATTAGGAGATCTTCGCCCCTTTTGGCCACCTGCCGGAGTATCCAACATGCTCTAAGGCTATGAGTTGGTGTGGCGTCCTCTGTACTATGAATTTTACAGGGTCCATTAAGCCATCCCTCCAGTACGGTTCCATGCCCTGTAAAGGGCTTTGGTTTTTTGGTTTTTAACCCGGGTGTCTGATGATGATGCACCCTTTTATTTTGGACGGGGTTTCTATTCAGGGCCGAATTGTCCCAAAATTTAGTTTCGGTTTTCCGGGCGCTTTCCATCGCACAGTACTTTTGTACTATGGACGCCAAGTCAGCGAAGCGTGTAAGATCACGACGACCTGTGGCGTTGAGGATTGCCTTGTCTGTGCAATTATTGCAGAAGATTGAGATTGCGTCTTCCTCGCGGCAGTCCTTTATCCTGTTCATAACCAGGAGAAACCTCGCCCAGTAATGATGTACTGTTTCTTCGGGCTTTTGCCTGATTTGGGATAGATCGCTTATGTTCGGGTGGGTGGGTGGAATTAAATCCGGAACTTCACCCAATCTAAGACTCAGAGGCCAAGGAGTTTCCGAACTCTGAAGTTTGGATTCTTCGATGTTGTCCAGTGAATCTAGCCCGTTGCCTGATTCTAAGTTCAGGTCTTGAGTTACATCCTCCCCTCCGCAGGTGTTCGGCTTGGAGGGATCGGGAATCCAGACGTAGCTAGTCCTTAAGATAGATGAAGAGTCGCCGCACTGTGTCTCTACCACGGCAACGTGATGGGTGACTTGGGGAGAATTAATTTCTCTTAGATCGGGTTTAAGCCCAACCTGGTCATAATCCGTAGTGACCCCCAAGGCGGCAATGCGATCCAAGAGCTCGTTTACGGAAGAGAGCTCCATTGGATCTAACTGCTCGGCGAGTTCTGAGCTGACGCGAAGATTGCTTTTGATGACCCGAGAGGTCACCGTCGGCGCAATGGCCGAACATGCGGTCATGAGAAAATCGCCTAGCCAGATAGTTTGGCCGACAGCCAAGGCTTCCTTAGTAACGGCGCCGTCTTTAAAGACGGGAAGAGGCATCCTTCCTGATTGCGACGGCATAGAGGAACTCTCAATGAAAGCACCAATGTCGGTGTCAAAACCGGCGGATCTCAGGTAGGGGGTCCCGAACTGTGCGTCTAGGCCGGATGGTAACAGGAGGCAAGGAACACGATGTTTACCCAGGTTCGGGCCCTCTTGATGGAGGTAAAACCCTATGTCCTGCTGGATTAATATTGATGATATGGGTAGTACAAGAGTAGATCTACCACGAGATCAAGGAGGCTAAACCCAAGAAGCTAGCCTACGGTATGATTGTTGTATGATGGAGTTGTCCTACGGACTAAAACCCTCCGGTTTATATAGACACCGGAGAGGGTTAGGGTTACACAAAGTCGGTTGCAATGGTAGGAGATCTTGAATATCCGCATCGCTAAGCTTGCCTTCCACGCCAAGGAAAGTCCCATCCGGACACGGGACGAAGTCTTCAATCTTGTATCTTCATAGTCCTGGAGTCCGGCTGAAGGTATAGTCCGGCTACCCGGACACCCCCTAATCCAGGACTCCCTCACATAGGATTTTGGTTAAGCATCACTTCAGTCATTCTGACTGGTTTACTTGGACCCCACTTAACAGTACGGTGGTTCCTATGACTCAACAAAGAAGAAAAAGAACGACGAAACAACTAAGTCTTCGCGCTCCATAGTCTTCACGCGATGTCTTCTCATGTCATGGTCTTCAATGTGAATGTCTTCACATACCACCTTTGACTTCAATGTCTTCATACATTTTTGGGGGTCATCTCTGGTAGGAAAACCGAATCAATGAGGGACTTCTACCTGTGTTATCCTGCAATTCTCACAAACACATTACTCCCTCAACCAGGTTTGTCGTCAATACTCCAAAACCACCTAGGGGTGGCACTACATGCACTTACAGTAACAGTAGCAGCGGAAAAGTAAATAAGCGAAGAACAACATATGAAAAGCTCGTAGGCATTGGATCGGTGATGGAGAATTATGCCGGATGTGATCGATCATGTAACAGTCATAACCTAGGGTGACACAGAACTAGCTCCAGTTCATCAGTGTAATTTAGGCATGTATTCCGAATATAGTCATACGTGCTTATGGAAAAGAAGTTGCATGACATCTTTTGTCCTACCCTCCCGTGGCAGCGGGGTCCTATTGGAAACTGGGGGATATTAAGGCCTCCTTTTTAATAGAGTACCGGACCAAAGCATTAACACATAGTGAATACATGAACTCCTCAAACTACGGTCATCATCGGTAAGTATCCCGATTATTGTCACTTCGGGCTTAACGGATCATAACACATAATAGGTGACTATAGACTTGCAAGATAGGATCAAGAACTCTCATATATTGATGAAAACATAATAGGTTCAGATCTGAAATCATGGCACTCGGGCCCTAGTGACAAGCATTAAGCATAGCAAAGTCATAGCAACATCAATCTCAGAACATAGTGGATACTAGGGATCAAACCCTAACAAAACTAACTCGATTACATGATAAATCTCATCCAACCCATCACCGTCCAGCAAGCCTATGATGGAATTACTCACGCACGGCGGTGAGCATCATGAAATTGGTGATGGAGGAAGGTTGATGATGACGATGGCGACGGATTCCCCTCACCGGAGATCCGAACGGACTCCAGATCAGCCCTTCCGAGAGAGTTTAGGGCTTGGCAGCGGCTCCGTATCGTAAAACGCGATGAATCCTTCTCTCTTATTTTTTTTATCCCTGAAACTGAATATGTGGAGTCAAGGTTGAGGTCGGTGGAGCGTCAGGGGGCCCACAAGGCAGGGGGCGCGCCGAGGGGGGTAGGGCGCGCCCCCCACACTCATGGACAGGGTGTGCCCCCCTGATGTGGATCTTTCTTCCAATATTTTTTATATGTTCCAAAATAATTCTCCGTTGATTTTCAGGTCATTCCGAGAACTTTTATTTCTGCACAAAATAACACCATAGAAATTCTGCTGAAAATAGTGTCAGTCCGGGTTAGTTCCATTCAAATCATTTAAGATAGAGTCCAAAATAAGGGCAAACGTGTTTGGAAAAGTAGATACGAGGAGACGTATCAGCTAGGGGTAGTCGTTCCCATCTATTCACATAGACTATAGTCTCGGTAGACATATTCATCATCTCCCTTGTAACCCCCTTAGACGAGGTGTTCCATTTTCAATAGAAAACAAAGCATGACGTTGGGGATTACCTCACCATGTGGCCCCAACCCTGGGTAACATCCTTGTGTGAACTCCCTTCTGGTACTTTCGACCATGTTCAGCCCCTACCGAGAGTACTAGCGGTTTTCCATACCGTCAATCCTCGACTTAAACATGTTCATAGTTTATTTAATCGTGATTTATATTCTAGAACTAATCATGAAATTTTATAGTTTCCCAACAGTTACTAGTAGTTAATTGTGTTCAGTTGTGGGCCGAGAATACATATCTTCACTCCGAACATGCCCGAACTTTATAATCAGTGCGACACCCATAACGTTTGTATTTTAAAACAAGCCTTTGAAACCACGGAAGTCTGCCACATCAGACTCCGACACGTCGGACCTAACCAACAAATCTTCTCCCAGCACGTTCATTCCAGAACCCGCCATTCATTCAGGGTGGACGTGGCTGGGCAGCTGACTGGTCGTCCGCCTACCCGACATTCATACCGGTGTGGAGCTTGAGCAACCTACCTCTACTTGCCTTGTTAACCATCGCGGCTCTGCCTACCTCAGCTATTTAAAGTCGATCGGCCACGTCTCCAAAACCCTACCCCTCCGAGCTCCTCACCCACGGTTTGAGCCGTCGAACAACCAGTCTGTAGTTTGCATCAACGTGAGTTGTCCGCTGTCGCAATGGCTGGCATTGTTCGTTCGTGGTGGAGGCAGCTGTCGCAGGCGCACCGCGCCAAAATCGAAGCAAAGCTCCACTTAACAACGCCTAATGTCAGGCCCGCACTAAGGTGGGCCAGCCTCTGAGCTCTTCGGAGCTGAGCTCGTAGGAGGTGGGCGACCCCACGACAATGGCGGAGGTCGTAGACAAGGAGGCACCTACGTAGGTGGTGGTGGACTTCGACGTTGCGCTAGTGCCCGGGGTTCAGACTGTCGCGGGCGGAGCAACAATACGACCTGACGCTCCTCGAGGAGCATCGGTTGGCGGAGGATTAGCTGGAGGCGCAGCGCTCGTCCGACGCTACCATCGTGACAATGGTTGCGGCGAACCTGGGCATCATCAACATGAACCGAGTGGTATTCACGTCCAAGCACAGTGCCCGCACGGTTCGCTGTGAGAGGTGGCAGCTCCGTGTCAACAAGACGAAGCATGACCGCCTCTTTCGAGGAGCTAGAGGCGGAGGACGACGGCGGGCCGAATTAGCAGGATGATGATGCCGAAGAGGCATCCGTCGTCGGCTCCACCTCGATCGTGCCGACCGCCAAAGACGACGAGGCCGAACCGTCTAGGACGGGGTTCCTCAACCTCACCTCGGCAGGGGAGTAGTAGATTAGAGAAGCTGTTTTAGGAATCGATCCATTGCTATGTAGTAAGTAATCCAAAAATTAATGAAAAATTGATGTCCGTTTATATTTAATGACTTCGATTGGATGGACGTCCATTAGGTGATCTGTGTTGGAGTTGTCCTGACCCCTTTTTTGAGACTTCATGAGAAGAGTGACGGACACTCGGTGGACTGAAAGGCAAAGTAGTGGTGTGCTCACGGGCCTCTTATACGATGAGGACATCCATGTGAGCCCAAACCATTGAAGACAAAGGACGTTTAACAGAATTTGAGCGCAAATCTCAGTTCCGTGCAAGACAACGGCCATGCTGATCGGTAACTTGAGGTTGTTAAAGTGATAATCGACTTTAAAACATAAAGCGGGGATAGCTAAGTTGGGAGAGCGTCAGACTGAAGATCTGAAGGTCGCGTGTTCGATCCACGCTCACCGCAAATTTCTTTTTACTAGTCGTCATCGTTTTGATTTTGGCACCCACCTTAGTTGAACAATGGAGTGCCGAGGTGTAAGCGACGTCTGCATCCACTACTAATGTGCTTGTAGCTAGATCGGCGAACTGATGGTGTTCTCTCCCCCTCGTCGATCTTACTATGGTATAGCATTTTTACTGTGCTAGATCGGCCACTTCATGATACATTTTTTTATAGTATTGCAAAAAACCGCATAAAAACTGTTATAACACGCCCATAAAAAGGGCACACTAGTTGATCTGCCTACCCACAAGATCCACACACATCATTGTTGACAATGTCATGGTCATCATTTCTTTCTGAGCAAGTGACTTCAACTTCACACGGACCACTCCGAACAAATGACACACGGGAACCATGTCGGCCTATGCCAAACAGTCGCCCAAACGAGTAGAGGACCAGGTAGCTACAGAAAGAAGCACGCCTTGCACCAACATAGCCCAAACTTTCCATCACATGGCATCGTTGTCATTGCGTCGTTGTAGCATCATGCCAGGGGCATGCCAAACGGTCGACTGCGAAAACATCCCGCGACCCTGCTCCTATTGCTACCATCATCATTGTTGCATAAGTTGCATCGCAATAGATACACCACACTCGTATCGCCTGCCAAGCACCTTCCGGGCGCATTGACATGTCGTTGTTACACAGGGACCACCTTCGCCCTCCATCGCTGGCATCGCCGGCCAGCAGCACCGGACACCCCACACCAATGGGCAGCCACATGACCCAACACCCATGTTGTCAGCGATATGGGAAACAGGGACCCCCGGTGCTGCTGGAATGGGCCGGACTTAGCGCTAAGGGCCCATTCTCGAGGCTCCATGAGCACAACAACCATACTCTTTTAGGTAGGAATACATGAGGGCCCCATAGTATATCTCTATAGATCGGAGGGGCAAATCTCATCTTGCTCGAACACGTCTCCCATCATGGATCTACACAAGCCCAAAACGACATTTATATCTACTCTATCATGGTGTAGCGTTTGATCAATCGTAAGCAAACCGGTTACCATCCGAAGTCTGTACGCCGAGCTCGGGTCTTAGGACACAGAATACATGTCATACTAGAGACTCACAGACCTATCGTTGTGTCTTATGGTTGGGTCTGTCCAACCTAATCCATCCGAGCTCGGCTCCTAGTCTCTTGTTACCCGACCTCAGATCCGATCTGGTCCATGCAATCCGGTTAGCAACCAATGCTCCATGGCTAGTGAGATCAACCCACCTACTGTATTGCAGGTCGGTCTGGTTTGATGTGAGCCCACACATCACGTTCCGACCAGTGACTATTTAGAACGTATATACAATGCAAGATCTCACAAACAACTACGTACTTGCGATGCACCAGTGATATCATCCAAGGCCTATATATTACTTCATAAACACATTGAAAAAATCATCATACATATGATTGCCTCTAGGGCATACTCCCTCCTTTCCATAATGTAGTGCATATAGATTTTTTGAAAAGTCAAATCTCACAAATTTTGATCAAGTTTGTGGAGAAAAACATTTACAACTAGAATGAAAAACATATATCATTAGATTCGTCAGAAGATGTAGCTTCATATTTGTATATATTTGGTATTGTATATACAAATTGTTTTTTTCTATAAACTTGGTCAAAAGTTGTAGAGTTTTAATTAAAAATAAATAAATTATGCGCACTACATTATGGGACGGAGGGAGTATCTCCGCGAGGTCGGGCTTAGTCCGTCGGTATCATTCGACGACAACAAGATGAGGCAAAAGGATGGGAGGAGCTGGGGGTGGCAGTGGCAAGGGTTTTGCCCGAGTGCCCCTCGGGGGTGAAATGGGCGGCGGGGGACTATTGGGGAACGCAGTAACTTCAAAAAATTTCCTACGCACACGCAAGATCCATCTAGGTGATGCATAGTGATAACCCACAAGTATAGGGGATCGCAACAGTTTTCGAGGGTAGTGTATTCAAGCCAAATTTATTGATTTGACACAAGGGGAGCCAAAGAATATTCTCAAGTATTAGCAGCTGAGTTGTCAATTCAACCACACCTGAAAACTTAATATCTGCATCAATGTGTTTAGTAGCAAAGTAATATGATAGTAGTGGTAACGATAGCAAAGGGTAACGGTAGCAAAAGTAATGTTTTGGGGATTTTGTGGTGATGATAGCAATAGCAACGGAAAAGTAAATAAGCGAAGAACAATATATGGAAAGCTCGTAGGCAATGGATCGGTGATAGAGAATTATGCCGGATGCGGTTCATCATGTAACAGTCATAACCTAGGGTGACACAGAACTAGCTCCAATTCATCAATGTAATGTAGACATGTATTCCGAATATAGTCATACGTGCTTATGGAAAAGAACTTGCATGCCATCTTTTGTCCTACCCTCCCGTGACAGCGGGGTCCTAGCGGAAACTAAGGGATATTAAGGCCTCCTTTTAATAGAGTACCAGACCAAAGCATTAACACATAGTGAATACATGAACTCCTCAAACTACGGTCATCACCGGTAAGTATCCCGATTATTGTCACTTCGGGGTTAACGGATCATAACACATAATAGGTGACTATAGACTTGCAAGATAGGATAAATAACTCTCATATATTGATGAAAACATAATAGGTTCAGATCTGAAATCATGGCACTCGGGCCCTAGTGACAAGCATTAAGCATGGCAAAGTCATAGCAACATCAATCTCACAACATAGTGGATACTAGGGATCAAACCCTAACAAAACTAACTCGATTACATGATAAATCTCATACAACCCATCACCGTCCAGCAAGCATACGATGGAATTACTCACGCACGACGGTGAGCATCATGAAATTGGTGATGGAGGATGGTTGATGATGACGATGGCGACGGATTCCCCTCTCCGGAGCCCCGAACGGACTCCAGATCAGCCCTCCCGAGAGGTTTTAGGGCTTGGCGGCGGCTCCGTATCGTAAAACCCGATGAATCCTTCTCTCTGATTTTTTCTCCCCCAAAGCAAATATATAGAGTTGGAGTCGAGGTCGGAGGAGCTCCAGGGGGCCCACGAGGTAGGGGGGCGCGCCCTGGGGGGCAGGCGTGCCCCCACCCTCGTGACTAGGGTGTGGGCCCCTGGTCTTCATCTTTTGCAAGGATTTTTTATTATTTCTGTAAAGATGTTCCGTGAAGTTTCAGGTTATTCTGAGAACTTTTGTTTCTGCATATAAATAACACCATGGCAATTCTGCTGAAAACAGCGTCAGTCCGGGTTAGTTCCATTCAAATCATGCAAGTTAGAGTCCAAAAGAAGGGCAAAAGTGTTTGGAAAAGTAGATTTGACGGAGACGTATCAACTCCCCCAAGGTTAAACCTTTGCTTGTCCTCAAACAATTCAGTTGATAAACTCCCCCAAGAGATGTCACTTGATTCATGGGATAGGATTTTTTCCATTGAGTCTAGGCTAATGTTTTTCCCTTTGAAATATGAAGGATTGATTCCTATCCTATATAGGAATAGGAATCCTTTCCTACAAACCAAAGGCCTTTATAGGAATTTTTCCTACAAAAATCTATCCTCTAGAAACCCGACAAGATTCCTACAAACCAAAGGAGGCCTAAAAGTGATAAAGAAAAACTTTTACAAACTCTGTTTGCTCTTGTTGTTGTAAATATGTAAAGCCAGCATTCAAGTTTTTAGCAAAGATTATGAACTAACCATATTCACAATAACGCATAGGTCTCATGTTTACTCATATCAATGGCATAATCAACTAGCGAGCAATAATAATAAATCTTGGATGACAACACTTTCTCAAAACAATCATAATATGATATAACAAGATGGTATCTCGCTAGCCCTTTCTGAGACCGCAAAACATAAATGCAGAGCGCCTTTAAATATCAAGGACTGACTAGACATTATAATTCATGGTAAAAGAGATCCAGTCAAGTCATACTCAATGTAAACTAACAGTAATGAATGCAAATGACAGCGTTGATCTTCAACTAGTGCTTTTTAATAAGAGGATGATGACTCAACATGAAAGTAAATAGATAGGCCCTTCGCAGAGGGAAGCAGGGATTTGTAGAGGTGCCAGAGCTCGGTTTTAAAATAGAGATGAATAATATTTTGAGCGGTATACTTTCATTGTCAATATAACAACCAAGAGATGGCGATATCTTCCATGCTACACACATTATAGGCGGTTCCCAAACAGAATGGTAAAGTTTATACTCCCCCTCCACCAACAAGCATCAATCCATGGCTTGCTCGAAACAACGAGTGCCTCCAACTAACAAGAGTCCGAGGGGGAGTTTTGTTTGTAATTATTTTGATTTAGTTTGCATAAAGCATGGGACTGGGCATCCCGGTGACCAGCCATTTTCTCGTGAATGAGGAGCGAAGTCCAGTCCTCTTGAGAATAACCCGCCTAACATGGAAGATACAGACATCCCTAGTTGATACATGAGCTATTCGAGCATACGAAACAGAATGTTTATTTGAACGTTTAGAGTTTGGCACATACAAATTTACTTGAAACGGTAGGTAGATACCATATATAGGTAGGTATGGTGGACTCATATGGAACAACTTTGGGGTTTATGGAGTTGGATGCACAAGCAGTATTCCCGCTTAGTACAGGTGAAGGCTAGCAAAAGACTGGGAAGCGACCAGCTAGAGAGCGACAACAGTCATGAACATGCATTAAAGTTAATCAACACCGAATGCAAGCATGAGTAGGATATAATCCACCATGAACATAAATATCATGAAAGCTATGTTGATTTTGTTTCAACTACATGCGTGAACATGTGCCAAGTCAAGTCACTTAATTCATTCAGAGGAGGATACCACCCTATCATACCACATCAGAACCATTTTAATAGCATGTTGGCACGCAAGGTAAACCATTATAGGCTCCTAGCTAATCAAGCATGGCACAAGAAACTATGATCTCTAGTTGTCATTGCAAACATGTTTATTCATAATAGGTTGAATGAGGAACGATGAACTAGTCAAATTTACAAAAACAAGAGAGGTCGAGTTCATACCAGCTTTTCTCATCTCAGTCAGTCCATCATATATCGTCATAATTGCCTTTCACTTGCACGACCGAACGATGTGGATAATAATAATAGTGCACGTGCATTGGACTAAGATGGAATCTGCAAGCATTCAATAAACAGGAGAAGACAATGCAATATGGGCTCTTTTGTCAGATCAACAATAATGCATATAAGAGTCGCTTCAACAATTTAATTATGATCTTCTCCTATCGACCCCCAAAGAAAAGAAATAAAACTATTTACACAGGAAAGCTCCCAACAAGCAAAAGAAGAACAGGAAATGTTTTTGGGTTTTCTTTTTAATTACGACTACAAGCATGGAAAGTAAACTAATTGAAAGCTACAACTAATTTTTTTGGTTTTTCTTACGGTTTATTAAACACACAAGAATAAATCATAAAAAGGAAAATAAACTAGCATGGATGATACAATGAAAAAGTATGAGCACCGACATCTAGCAATGAGTCTGTGAACATGAATGTAATGTCGGTGGGAAATACGTACTCCCCCAAGCTTAGGCTTTTGGCCTAAGTTGGTCTATGGCCACGGCTGGCCCGACGGATATCCATAGTAATAGTTGGGGTCGTACTGCAAAGAAGAAGACTCTGATTGTCACTGGTTGGCAATCATATTCACTTAGATAGATTTGAGGTAGAAGCATAGAGAGGTTAGGGTCCGATCACATTCACTTAGATCAAAAGATTCAAATGAAAAGACTTAGCTATAAGTGAATTCTATAGAGGACAGAACACTTAATATATGCATATACTAAGTCAACATTGTGAAGATAATCACGAAAGCAAAATCAATGTTGAAGATAAATCAAGTGTGAAGACTTTGCAAAAGTAACGCCATGAGAAAAACACTTCTAAAGGAAGAATTTGCTGGTGGCGTTACCCACCGTGTAGGAAGTATTAGACCCAGACACGGCGCATAATTATCGTGGCGCTCCGAAGTCAATTTCCACGTTAATGTATTCACACTCAGAATGTAGGTCTTCATTGATTGAAGATATACTTTACTTCGTGTGTTGCACATCTAAGTCATCAACATGCATAAGTGTTAGGATGTGTGCCTGATCATAGGACATTTGAGGATTCCAAGATATTTAGCTCACACCGTAACTTGCAAAACCTTTTCTCATCCAAGGGCTTTGTGAAGATATCTGCCAGTTGCTCTTCTGTGTTGACGTGTATGATATCAATATCTTCCTTCATGACATGATCTTTGAGAAAGTGATGACGAATTTCAATGTGCTTTGTCTTCGAGTGCTGAACTGGGTTGTTGGCAATCTTCATGGCGCTTTCGTTATCGCAGTAGAGTGGCACTTGCTTCAGATGAATGCCATAGTCTTTGAGTGTTTGCTTCATCCATAGAAGCTGAGCACAGCAAGACCCAGCAGCAATGTATTTAGATTCAGCAGTGGAGAGAGATACATAGTTCTTCTTTGAAGACCAACATACAAGTGATCGTCCCAGAAAGTGACATGTGCCTGATGTAGACTTGCGATCCACCTTGTCACCAGCATAATCAACATCCGAGAATCCAACTAGGTCAAACTCTGAGCCCTTTGGTTACCATAATCCTAGTGTTGGGGTGTGAGCCAAATATCGAAGAATTCGCTTCACGGCTAAGTGATGTGATTCCTTTGGTGCTTCTTGGAATCGGGCACACATGCAAACACTAAGCATGATATCTGGCCTAGATGCACATAAATAAAGCAAAGAACCAATCATGGAGCGGTATACCTTTTGATCAAACTCTTTATCATTGTCGTCGGGACCCAGATGGTGTTTAGCTGGCATTGGCGTCGTGTAACCTTTGCAATCTTGCATTCCAAACTTCTTCAGGCAATCTTTGAGGTATTTCTATTGAGATATGAAGATGTCGTTGCGTTGCTGTCGTATTTGAAGACCAAGGAAGAACTTCAACTCACCCATCATGGACATTTGATATTGCTCTTGCATCATGTATCCAAACTCATCACTGTATTTTTGATTAGTGCAGCCGAAGATAATGTCATCCACATATATTTGGCACACAAACAGTTCACCATCATATGTCTTCGTGAAGAGCGTGGGATCCAGGGAACTAGGTTTGAAGCCTTTGCTCTTCAGGAAGTCCTTGAGTGTGTCATACCAAGCACGAGGGGCTTGTTTGAGGCCATACAGTGCCTAATTGGACCAATGGAGGAGTGACATACCAAGGAACAATCTCCCCAAGCAGTTTTGTGAGAGGTGCTTGGAGCAAGGAGATCGAAAATCGCAGAAAATGAGCTAGAACTCGTGCTTGAGCTGGATATTCGTGTTTGTGGGAGGAAGAAGAAGTGTGTGGGTGCAGGAATAAGTGGATGAGGGCCACCGTGGGCCCACGAGGCAGGGGGCGCGCCCAGGGGGGTAGGGCGCGCCCTCCACCCTCGTGGCTAGGTGGATGCCTCCCGTGCTATGTTCACAATGCCAAATATTCTCAAATATTCCAAAAAAAATCATACTTAAATTTCAGGGCATTTGGAGAACTTTTATTTTCGGGGTATTTTTGTATTGCACGGATAATTAGATAATAGACGGAAAATACTTATTTTTATTTTATTTAATATAAATAACAGAAAGCAAAAGGAGGGTACAGAGAGTTGTGCCTTCTAGTTTCATCCATCCCATGCTCATCAAAAGGAATCCACTAACAAGGTTGATCAAGTCTTGTTAACGAACTCATTCCGAATAACATGGAACTGGAAAAATTTCGAATAACACTATGTTACCTCAGTGGGGATATGCACATCCCCAATAATAAGAATATCATATTTCTTCTTGACAGTAGGGAGAGGAAATTGAAAACCTCCAAATATAATCGATGGAATTTTTCCAATAGAATTGATACTATGAACTTGAGGTTGTTTCCTCGAAAAGTGTACCGTATGCTCATTACCATTAACATGAAAAGTGACATTGCCTTTAGTGCAATCAATAACAGCCCCTGCGGTATTCAAAAAGGGTCTTCCAAGAATATTAGACATACTATCGTCCTCGGGAATATCAAGAATAACAAAGTCCGTTAAAATAGTAACGTTTGCAACTGCAACAGGCACATCCTCACAAATACCGATAGGTATAACAGTTGATTTATCAGCCATTTGCAAAGATATTTCAGTAGGTGTCAACTTATTCAAATCAAGTCTATGATATAAAGAGAGAGGCATAATACTAACACCGGCTCCAAGATCACATAAAGTAGTTTTAACATAGTTTCTTTTAATGGAGCATGGTATAGTGGGTACTCCTGGATCTCCAAGTTTCTTTGGTATTCCACCTTTAAAAGTATAATTAGCAAGCATGGTGGAAATTTCAGCTTCCGGTATCTTTCTCTTATTTGTAACAATTTCTTTCATATACTTAGCATAAGGATTCATTTTAAGCATAACAGTTAATCGCATACGCAAAAAGATAGGTCTAATCATTTCAGCAAAGCGCTCAAAATCCTCATCATCCTTTTTCTTCGATGGTTTGGGAGGAAAAGGCATGGGTTTCTGAACCCATGGTTCTCTTTCTTTACCATGTTTCCTAGCAAAAAAGTCTTTCTTATCATAACGTTGATTCTTTGATTGTGAGTTATGAAGATCAACAGCAGGTTCAATTTCTATATCATTATCATTGCTAGGTTGAGCATCATCATGAACATTATCATTAACATTATCACTAGTTTCAGGTTCATTATCAGATTGTGTCTCAGCATCAGAAATAGAAATATCATTTGGATTCTCAGGTGTTTCAGCAATAGGTTCACTAGAAGCATGCAAAGTCCTAGCATTTTTCTTTTTCTTCCTTTTAGAAGGACTAGGTGCATCTATATTATTTCTCTGAGAATCTTGCTCAATTCTCTTAGGGTGGCCTTCAGGATACAGAGGTTCCTGAGTCATTCTACCAGTTCTAGTAGCTACTCTAACAGCAAAATCATTATTCTTATTATTCAGTTCATTGAGCAAATCATTTTGAGCTTTAAGTACTTGTTCTACTTGCGTGGTAACCATAGAAGCATGTTTACTAATAAGTTTAAGTTCACCTTTGACATTAGCCATATAATCACTCAAGTGTTCAAGCATATTTGAATTATATTTCATTTGTCTACCAAAATAAGCATTAAAACCTTCTTGCTTAGCCATAAATTTATCAAACTCATCTAAGCATGGGCTACCAAACTTAGTAAATGGGATTTCAGCTTTATCATTCTATAGAGAGAATTTACCTTTACTACTTGTGTCGGGTTATCAAGACCATGAGGTATATGTTGTGCTCAATTAATTTGGATGACCCAAACTCTTAAAGATTATGGGATATATGTGAAACATGTTCCATTAATTTGTGACAATGAAAGTGCTATTAAGATTGCTCACAATCCCGTGCAACATTCTCGAACTAAGCATATTGAAGTTCATCATCATTTCATTCGAGATCATGTTGCCAAAGGGGACATTAATCTTAAGCATGCTCGCACCAAAAACAGTTAGCTGACATATTCACAAAACCACTTGAAGAGAAAGTGTTTTGCAGGTTATGAGGTGAATTGAACATCATTGATGCTTCAAACTTGGAGTAGGAACTCCACTTGATACATGCAAGGCATGAGCCTATGACTAATCCTTGATATTTCTCTTATCTTGACTATCTCATGTCTTGGATATATTTGCACCTTGCATGTTACCTAACCCGTGTAGGTATTTGGATGAATCTAAATCTATGAGAGTGCAACTCACTAACATCTTGAGCAATCTCTACATCACCAAGTCTCTACACAATGGTAGATGAAGACAAGGAAGCACGCAACCATTCAAACATATCCGTTGACAAATTTTATGTTGAGTTTCATGATTGTCATTTTGGATATACAAGTGATCTTCCTTGCAAGAACTAACCCATGTAGGTAGATGAACTCAAACTCCAAGTGGTGCTCCCAACTCTTGATGAGCTACATCAACCTTGAGCAACCCACAAAAGTTCAACTACATGATCATGATCAATGCCACCACCCAAGGTATGTTATTCCATCTTAGAGAAGCTTTACTCCAAGTCATGAGTCAAAGCAACTCGACAAGATGTGAATACATCAAAAAGCTTAAACGAAAAACGGTAACCCCATTTTTGAGCTTAAATGATGAGTATGACCTAAGATCAAGTGATCTCACTTGACTCCTAAGTCAATATACTCTAACATAGGTGACTTTGTCGTCGACCAATTCTAGATGAAGTTCTCTTGTGTTCCTTTTTCATGCTCTTGCATTTGTCTCATGCATATTTGTTTCCAACGTCATCTAGACTTCTTTATAGTTTCCTCTCTTTTGTTTTCTGTTCTGCATTCCTTGCATCAAATTCATTGCAAATCTTTCAGTTAATTCCTTGCAAATCTTTGTGAGATCTTATTTGTCTAGTGAGCTGAGGTGACAAGTGTTTTCTCTGCGATGAACTCGGTCTCATCGATCTGATGCTTTCGGTCCAACCAAATCCTCTCGGTACAACCGAACCATACAACTCGGTGTCACCGATTTCACTACAGGAAAGACATCTTGCCACTTGTTTCTGCATTTTTTTGATCCAGCTCCACTCAATGAATCTTGTCCTCGACCAGCATCCCATTCAACTTGCTGCTTTGTTCTGTGACTCAAGGACCAAACCCATCATGACAAAATCTAGAAGGACCCTTCTTGGGAATTGATGTCAAAGGGGGAGAGAGAGGCCACATCAAAGCTTAATCATATCTATAGGGGGGAGAACTATAGGGGGAGAGAATACTCAAGAAGAAAGAGTAATCCTCAAGGACCCCAGATGATTGGCGTTCAAGAGGAGAGAAGTCACATGTCTTCAAGAGGGGAAAGACATGTCCATACTTGAGCTCTGATTTTGCTCTAATTTTCTGTTCCCTATCTTCTCCCAGCATCCCATGCTAGATTCAGGGGGAACAAGACATCTAAGGGAAGAAAATCCTTGAATTTATTGCACATCTTTACCTTCGGGGACATGTCTATATTCAATGTGGTACTTAGTACTCACTCTACATGTCATCCCAGTCTTGGTACTCTTGTGGTTTCTTTTGTTTGATCTGGCCAGTAGGTGTATCTGTGTTATCTAACCTTGTTTACGTAGGTTCATTCCATCCTAAGCCAACTCAAGACCACAAGGTAAATATATGCATCACAGTCCCGCGTATGAGAAATTCTTGCTGATGTACATACTGTTTGCAAGAAGAACTCATGAGCATGAAGGTACATTTCTCATATTCACATCATTTGCTTTGATGCATATAGCCAATATACATGTAACACATTGCTTACTCTGTCATATGCATTCACATGCTCCTATATTCCACATTCACATGATTGCATACATGTAGGGGGAGCCTATGCATGTTACATGTCTTTCCAAAACTTTACTTACTATTCTCTATATCTTCATCTAAAGCTTTGATGTACATTGTCATCAATTACCAAAAGGGGGAGATTGAAAGCACAAGTGCTCCCTAGGTGGTTTGGTAATTTATGACAACATATCTCTTATTGGACTAACACTTTTACCTAGTATGTTTCAGATAAGTTCAACAATGAAGTGGCATGGACTAGAGGATGTGGAACCCCTTCAAAATGCTAAGGACAAAGGATTGGCTCAAGCTCCAAGCTCAAGACTCTACATTTTCTATTTTAGTGATCCAAGATCGTATTGAGTCTATAGGAAAAGCCAATACAATCGAGGAGGGATGAGGTGTTGCTTAATGGCTTGCTTGCTCAAAGTTCTTAGTGATATGCTCCAAAGCCCTCAACCACTTTATCACTTCCAAATATGTCCCACGCCAAATATCCAACTCGGCCCTACCGATTCTTTCTATCCGGAGCCACCGAGTTCAGTTGACATAGCCACTGCCAGAAACCCTAATCAGTTCGGTCTCACTGATGGGATCTCGGTCTCACCGAGATGGGCTTGCAAACTCTCTGTTACCTATTGCAATATTTTCGGTACCACCGAGACATGCAATCGGCCCCACCGAGTTTGCTTGGCCAACTCTCTGTTTCACTTATTACCCAAATTGGTCCCACCGAGTTTGAGTAATCGGTCGAACCGAGTTTTGGATTTACCCTAACCCTAGCACATCGGTCCCACCGAGTTTATCCAATCGGTCCCACCGAAAACCCTAGCGGTCACTAGCTTTGCTGAATCAGTCCGACCGAGTTTAACTATTTGGTCCCACCGAGATTGGCAAGTTGTGTGTAATGGTTAGATTTTGTGTGGAGGCTATATATACCCCGCCACCACCTCTTCATTCGTGAAGAGAGCCATCAGAACAAACCTACACTTCTAACCTACTTTTTCTGAGAGAGAACTACCTACACTTGTGTTGAGGCCAAGATATTCCATTCTTACCATGTGAATCTTGATCTCTAGCCTTCCCCAAGTTTCTTTCCACTCAAATCCTCTTTCCACCAAATCCATATCCTGTGAGAGAGAGTTGAGTGTTGGAGAGACTATCATTTGAAGCACAAGAGCAAGGATTTTATCATCAACACACCATTTGTTACTTCTTGGAGAGTGGTGTCTCCTAGATTGGCTAGGTGTCACTTGGAAGCCTCCGACAAGATTGTGGAGTTGAACCAAGGAGTTTGTAAGGCAAGGAGATCGCCTACTTCGTGAAGATCAACCGCTAGTCAGGCAAGTCCTTCGTGGGCGACGGGCATGGTGGGATAGACAAGGTTGCTTCTTCGCGGACCCTTCTTGGGTGGATCCCTCCATGGACTCGCGCAACCGTTACCCTTTGTGGGTTGAAGTATCCATCAACATGTATGTACGATAGCACCACCTATCGGAACCACGTCTCAAAAATCTCCGTGTCTCCAAATTGTGTTTGAACACTCCAATATCATCCCTTTACATTCTTGCAAGTTGCATGCTTTACTTTCCGCTGCTCATATACTGTTTGCATGCTTGCTTGATATGTATTGTGTTTGTTAAACTTGTGCCTAAACTCCACTTCAACTTAAGAAAATTAAAAAGTGCAACTTTTAGCACTTAGTGTCTAATCACCCCCTCTAGAAACATCTTCTCGATCCTTTCAGTTGGCCACACCTCCCCTTGTAACCTTGTTGCACTGTCGAAACATAGCGCCAAGGAGGAACGTTCTACCATGGAAAAGGGCAAATGGAGCACCGATTTATCAAGCTATGCTCACCTCAACGCCCAGGAACTCCATTCTGGTTTTTTTAACCATCTCCACGCAAACTGGCGGTGTCCTGGACTAGGGGGTACTCACCATGCCGTCTCCCGGTCAGTTAGATTGGGCTGAGGACCCCCATGGCCGTACACTCATGGGCCAGTTCGGACAGCTGCCGCATACAAGGAAGATTCCACAAGACTTGTTGGTCAAGACAAGGACTCCTCCCCCACCGGCGTATTCGGCTAGGACTCTTGTTATCCTAGGCCTCTGGTGCATTATATAAACCAGGGCCAGGCTAGTCGATAGATATACAAACAATCATACCATAGGCTGGCTTCTAGGGTTTAGCCTCTACGATCTCGTGGTAGATCAACTCTTGTAATACTCATATCATCAAGAACAATCAAGCAGGACGTAGGGTATTACCTCCATCAAGAGGGCCCGAACCTAGGTAAACATCGTGTCCCCTGCCTCCTGTTACCATCCGCCTTAGACGCACAGTTCGGGACCCCCTACCCGAGATCCGCCGGTTTTGACACCGACATTGGTGTTTTCATTGAGAGTTTCGTTGTGTGATCGGCAAAAGGCTCGATGGCTCGTCTGCAGATTAACTGCGACGTCAACATCTTTGTCACCGGCTCGACTGGTCACCTTGGCTTGACCGAGGACTGTGCCCTGCCTCCGATCATCATGTTCGGACGAGGGCCTTCATCAACACCAACTCCGATCTCTATCAAGATCATGGCGGAATCGTCCATGGAGCCCGGGGGCTCAACATCAACATTGCCCTCGGGCGACCGTACTGTTTTTCTGGACAGCGAACGCGTATCCGCCGCCACCGCCTCCTCGAGTGTCGTTTTAATGATCGCTTCAGTGGAATTGTGCGGAATCGAGTCTACAACAACCCTGGAAAAATCCGTCGAGTTTCGATGGAGGAATTTCTGACAATCTACGATATATTGTAGCCCTGTCAAATCCAGACGGGAATCTAGACGAGTTTAGGGAGTGGTCTCTAGAGCCCAACTCGGAAGCCCTATGGAAGATCTAACCGTTCATCGGCTGCGGAATTCCCATATCTACCACCTCTCAAACTTTCAGCTCGATCCGACCGTCCAAACTCCGGGAACCTTCCGATTAGTGCATCACTTTTCAGATCTGTTTCCTGCGCGAACACGGATCCGACCCGAATTCATGTTTCTTTATGAACGTGATATTTGATAACCTTTTTAAAAGGAATTTTCTTATAAGGTATTGTGCTTTGTCTTTAACACGCGCCCATAAAATTTTAATCCTCCTATGAGGTAATCTTCGTCATCACGTTGGTGTCAAACCAGTCCGGCAATATAGCTCCATGACTGCTGACATGCGCTAGACATGTCGTCGCTTTTTAAGCCGAGCTCAACTTCTTTGGATCCTCACCTCGGCAAGTTGAATAAGAGTTCAGAATCACCAAGGATAAATCATCACCAACATCGCCACCCCACAGATTACACGGAGCAGGCACACCGGCATCACCGCATGGTTACTTCATCAAACCAGCATTGGCCGCGTCACAAGTTACGACCTGGGTCGGCATGGCCGCACTGTTGCTTCTTCGAGCCAATGTCCAACACGCTGAACTACTGCAACACCTCGGCTGACATGGCGGCTACAACTACTCCTCACCGGCCTGCTCCGTCACCTCGGCTAGACCGGGGACTTGACTATTTCTTCATCAACATACTCCGGTGACTTCGGCGTCACCAGCCGACCAGCTTTGTCACGTTAGCTAGACCGAGGGCTTCGCATCGGCAAGCCAACCTTTGCTAGCATCACCAGGCCATCGCTTTATCGCCCATCAGGCAATGGTGTGCGGATCGATTCCCAATTTTGGGAGTCGCTTTTCTTCGGAATGCTACAACAAATAAACTAGGTGCTATTAATCCTAACAATTTTTGCTTGTTGGCTTTATTTTTTTTAAGGAATTATTACTCTGGTTTGTTCCATCATCTGTACACAGGTCTATCAAATGGCGGCCACATTAAAAACGGTCGCATGGTGGTTTGGTCAGTTTCCCTACATAGTTCGGCGACCGCCGCATCCGGAGCCTGGATCGTCCTGCAAATTCAGGCTTTGTCACGCCGTCACTGCACCACACTGACGCCCTGCATCGACATTGGCTTCGGTGCCAGGCCACATTTCTTTAAATAAATTATTTTTGCGTAAAGAAATTATGCAAGGATTATATATATATATATATTATTATTATTATTTCTAGACCGCACTGTTTTATGTGTGCAGGTAATCAATTTTGACTGCGTTAGGTGGTCACTACTCCGGAGTGCCAAACTCCTTGCTCGGACACCTCGGGCCTGGGGGCTGGGACCTCGGCCATGCCGAGGACTGCGAACCTTGTCGGATCTGTCACAGATCAATGGGCGTCTTCGTCCCGCCACAAGCCCGAATCGCGTCATCAACACCGAGCACATTAACCAGCTAAGTTGCTTTCATGCTAAAAAACTTTTAGTTTTAAATTTTGTTCGGTTCGACCAAGCATTATACTTTTCAGCACAAAGTTGTTTGTGACAAAGTTCCTTGTCAAAACTTTGTTTGTGACGCGCATATTCAAATACCCCGTTTATTTGGGGCTCCCTTGATGGAGCTTTTCCTCTTGCATATGATTATACTTGTACGGCTTCGTTCCTTGTTCATGTATTACGCCACAATATGCACCATATTGACCTAAGTGATCCGCAATCTGGGTTGCCTGGCTCCTGTGCTTACCCTGTTCTCGATTGTTCGGCTAGGGAGTAAAGGGAGTACCTCTGCGATTGTTACTATCGGGTCATCCGAGTTAGTACATCAGACTGGGTGAAGCCGAAAGCTAGCGCTCTTATTGTTTTCAATCATGGTCGGCACACAAAGGAACTCATGAGTACAAAAAAATCTATTGCACAAGTCTCGTAGTAATAATGAGCGCCGAAGAAAGGTATCGGTGGGGGTACTATTTTCTTCGAAGATACTTCTTACACTTCGTCAGTAATATAGCATAAGTTCACTGAGCGCGCTTTGTCTGTTACAGCCTTATGGCCTGATTGCCTGGTCATTAGAAACACCGTCGATACTCTCGACAGGTGGAGTACATGACACTTTTCGGCCCTTGTCCGAAGAGGGAGAAGCCGATGGTCGGTTAAGATGCGTTTAAAGTTCGGGTGAAGACAGATATGATATAAGTACTTCGGCACATACAATCATTATACATAAAACTCTTTTACCCAAGTCACTTGGGGGCTCTTAAAATTTATATGAGCTATTTTATAGTAAATATGTTTTCTTCTTGGTCGTTGCAAAGTCTTTTTCTACCGATCCTTTTTTGACTCGAGTTTATGGTCAATAGCCGGATAGCCTGTCTTCTCTCTGAAAGCCGCTTGAGTTTAGTTTGCTAAAATGACCTCAGAGAAGTACTCCGCCTTTGGGATAAGGAGCTTGAAGACGTAGGCTGACCCGCGTGAAGTCTTGAGATTGGATGTGTCATGTTAAAGCATGACAGAAGCACATTTTTTTCCAATTTTCGGATTGGCACCAGACACTTGATCTTGTTCGGACGTCAAGTTTTTACTGATGTTTTTTGGTTTTCCAAGCTTATGGCACTTTTCAAACTATTTGTGTGTTTTCAGCACAAGTCTCGCAGTGCAACACCGGACACCTTTAGAGATTCAGCAAAAACATTCTCGGATATTGCCATATATGCACCGATTTCGAATTGTGTCTTCGGTCAATAATTGGGTTGCCCGGCTCTTGCGCTTGCCTCATACGTTCCGCTTTGTTCGGCTAGGTGTGCAAAGGGAGAACCACTGCGATTGTGCTTCCAGCTCACATGGTTAAGCACCTCAGTGGAGAAAGCCGAAAACTGACTGTCACAATAAGCATAAACTGGTCAGCGATCCGATGACTGTGTTTAATGACGGGCCATTCATAACATTGGCCGAAGTGTTTACGGCTTGACCTCGACTGTCGCCGAACACTACCAGGGGCTAGTAACTGGCCTCCCAAACTAAATCCTCAGTATTTTGCTCTTACATTAGAGCTGAAGTTTCATGATCATGCTTAGCATGACAACCCAAAGAAAGGAACCGATAGCGAGACTATTTTCTTTGCAAGACATTTCTTATGTTAAACAGTAATATAACATATCTCTTTGTGTACCTTTGTTTATAAAACCGTATGGCCAGATTGTCTTGTTTGTCGTAAATCTTTGCCCTCATAAAGGCTTTATAAAGTAGGACAAACACTCCTCGGCTACTGGCCAAGGAGGTGGCAGCCGATGGTCGGTCAACAAAGTTTTGTAAAATGGAGATCCGAGCATTAATGATGTAAAGTACTTGGATACATAGAATTATTACACATAATTTGTGATTTTACTCTGAATATCGATCCTTAATTCGGCCACCCATGCCCGCATTAAGGCTCGGGGGCTACTAGGCTTCGGGCTTATCATTTACTATTATTAAAGGGGGCGTATCGATCCCCTGATCTGGTGTTGCCACCCGACCAGTGTCTCAGGGGCTACTGCATTGGCAATCCAGTGCAGAAAATTTAAGTGCAATATAGTTTTTGAGGGGATTATGATCCTCAGGTTGGTCGGCCGCACCCAACCTGAGTCTTGAGGACTCTGCACACCGCTTTTTGTGTTCCGAAGTATTCTACCGAGCTCGGAGTTGGTCCTCAGACCGATTTTGCAAATCAACCCGAGTCTCAGCGGCTACTGGGATTAGCGGTTTTATGTCATCCTTCAAGTGCATCTCGGGTTATAGACCAATACACACCTTGAGGACTACTGGCTATATATCTCAGCAGAGAATAAATTGCACCAATAAAAAATATTGACAATAAGTCGGCCCACGGTCGGGGTGGGGCACCACCTCGGAAGCAGTCCGGCATAAAGCTCGGGCGCTAGTGGCTGGCTCCATAGAGGGCATTTCCGGCATTAAGCTCGGCTAAACTCCTTCTTTTTTGATCCAAGGTGATTTATGACACCTCGGATATAGTCCGACGTTGGACCTCGGATACAGTCCGGCGTTGGAGCTCGGATACATTCCGGCGTTGGAGCTCGGAAGCGGTCCGGTGTTGGTACTCGTCTGCAAAGGATACCTCGAATGCAGTCCGGCGTTGGAGCTCGGACGCAAGAGACCGCTGCCGCCCGAGAACAACTTCAAACCCGATGCATGGCATAAAAATAAACAAGGCATTGATAAAGGCCGAAAACTTAAAGGGGCTCCTCAGATACCCGACGTATAAACTCTTCGGATGCACGTTGGTGATCCTCAAGATCGAAGAAGATTTGTTGAACCAGTTTTCAAGACCGATGACCGAAGATGAAGAACAGTTCAGAAGAATCGAGGAGCGTCCCCAACTTGAAGACCGGTTCAGGGGGCTACTGACGGTGTCCTGGACTAGGGAGTACTCACCACGCCGTCTCCCGATCAGTTAGATTGGGCCGAGGACCCCATGGCCGTATACTCATGGGCCAGTTCGGACAGCTGCCGCATACAAGGAAGATTCCACAAGACTTGGTGGTCAAGATAAGGACTCCTCCCCCACCGGCGTATTCGGCTAGGACTCTTGTTATCCTAGGCCTTTGGTGCATTATATAAACCAGGGCCAGGCTAGTCGATAGATATACAAACAATCATACCATAGGCTAGCTTCTAGGGTTTAGCCTCTACGATCTCGTGGTAGATCAACTCTTGTAATACTCATATCATCAAGAACAATCAAGCAGGACGTAGGGTATTACCTCCATCAAGAGGGCCCGAACCTGGGTAAACATCGTGTACCCTGCCTCCTGTTACCATCCGCCTTAGACGCACAGTTCGGGACCCCCTACCCGAGATCCGCCGGTTTTGACACCGACACAAACCGTGACTATGAAGCCGGTTTAGTGAACTTGATGAAGGAACGTTATGAGGCAATAACTTTTTCTCTTAAGTCCAATTGTAAGTACCAATTCCAGTAGCCCCCAAGGGCCGATTTATGATGGCAATCGAAAACCGGGACTTTATAATACCTC
Organism: Triticum monococcum; assembly: GCA_034509565.1. Taxonomy (NCBI): domain Eukaryota; kingdom Viridiplantae; phylum Streptophyta; class Magnoliopsida; order Poales; family Poaceae; genus Triticum; species Triticum monococcum. Next base: position 740,827,310 of record CM067843.1, on the reverse strand, counting down.
AACTCTGCATACTTATCCTCCAAGGGTCGGTTGATCCTGTTAAAATGAGCCGGTACTTTAGCATTGTAAACCTGTAACTTTCGCTTGTGTAGTCCCTAAGGGCCGGTTTATCTTTCCAAGATGAACCGGTACTTTAACCACTATTACTTTGAGCAGATGTACATTAGCCCCCAAGTGCCAAGAATAATGCTTGCATTACACTTGGGACTTTGAAAAAAAATCTGATAATAAAGCGAATAGGCATTAGTCCCCAAGTGCAAAGTGCATAATTTGTTATGTGCTTGGTACTTCAAATATATAATATATATATATGTGGCCCACTGATGATATATCTTTCTGTTATAGGCTGAGCTGAGCAAAAAGGACGCCCAAACCGCTGATCTTCAAGAAAAAATTAAATCTCAGCAAGTGGAGGCTTCTAAAGCCAAGGAGGAACTGACCAATGTCTTAGCAGCCATGGAGAAGCTGAAGGAAACTTTTAAGAAGGAAAGGGAAGATTGGGACACAGAAAAGGCCGCTTTAGCAAAGAGAGCCGAATATGCAGAAGCAGCCCTTAAACTGGTAGTTGAAAAACTGGCCGGTTTAAAATAGCAAATAAACGCTATGACCTCTGTTGTATTTGGTAAGTACCCTCATTTGGTATTCTTCAAGTCATGCTATCTCATCAGTTATCAGTTTACTGATGCTTGCAATGTCATAGGGACCCGCATTACCCATCTCGGCTCGGACATGCGGATGAAGCTGAAGGCTGCCTATACTTTAATAGAGCAGTTATATTCCGGATCCCAATGGGCTATTTGCACTGCTGCCTATAATAGGCCTCCTCCAACGCTAATAAGAGAAACTGTCGAGAAGCTGTCAATGTTGCCTGCCGGTTGGATGAACTTAAGAAATCAGCTGCAAGGTCAGGCGCGCTGACTGCACTAATCCGGACCAAGGCATGGATCCCAGATCTTGAATCGTCAGATATTGGCCAAGGCTATCCCAGCGTGAAGGAAGACGGTTCAGAATTTAACAATGATGATCTCCGAAGGCTGACAAGGGAAATGCGACCCATAGCGAGCAAATTGGTGGATGAAACAGATATGTCTCATTATCAGTCGGTTTACGATGCTAATCAGAAAAGATATCCTGCGCCAACACATGATGTAGAAGATCTTGTTCCGCCAATTCGTAAGCACACTTATGCCCCTGACATTGATCCTTCCACCCTTATAAGTGAAGAAGCCATGTTCCAAGCTTTAACTGGAATCGATTGGGCAACAATTGATTTCCATCCACTGGGTAGGGAGGAGGAGGATGCACCGACTCAAGATGACCCTCAATCTTCAAGTCGTCCTGGTGATGAATCCTGAACCGGAGGCCGGTTTAATCTGTTGCAGCCTACCATTCTTACTAAAACAATTATCCTGTGTGGGCATTAAAGCGCCTTGTAATAGGCTAGTTTAAACTCTTATCTGTTATGCCATCGAGCATACTTATTTTGCTTGATACTGATAACTCGCAATGCTTTTGGGATCTTTATTATATGCATAATCCGTAGTGGCTGTATTTTAACTTGTTACTGCATACAAGAGATTTATAGTGTCCTGGCGGTTTACCGCTGGACGGGTCATGATGCTCAAATATATATATAGCCTAGGCAGAGAGCCAAGGCTGTTTAAAAACAACCAGATATAAAATACAGAATACATGTTACCTCATTGTTTGACCCATGGTTGTTATAAAAGGGTGATAACACCAATCCGGAGTATTGATGACTCCTTCCAGGTTTGCCGGTTTACGATAAAACTGTACCGGGTTATGATAAACACTGGTTCTATCCATATAATACTAGTGACCTGTAGTCAAAACCAGATCGAAGAAACAAACACCGGATTATAACTGATCATGTACTGACAACTTAGCATTGTAAGCCATGCCGGGTTGTAATAAACGCCGGTTTATCAGAAAATATGGATGAATCTTAAAAAGAGAAACAACTTTGCAAAAAATACAAGAAGAATATGCAAGGCTTTTCATGGGCTGCATGCCCTAAATCGAGGCTTTTCATGGGCTGTCAGGCCACTGAGTTAAACCATTTTTCAAAGCCGTTTAAGATGGACCTCAATCTTTAACCAATCATCGTTTTAACTTTGACAAGTTTAGGGTCTATGAGATTTACTTGTCAATTGTTCGATGGGTCATACGAGGTTTACCTGGACGGAGTGGCTTACTTAAAGAGGCAGGATAACCCGGGGTTTTAGGTGAATACACCTGGCTTCCAAGCCTGGCTTGATAGCCTATTGTGGGGGTGCAGACTCTTTGTTCTTTGAGAAGCAAAGAGCCCCCAAGCAACATTTGAGCTGTGCTCGGTGGGTGCCTATGTTTGAGTTGTGCTGGTGCAACACTCTCTTTGGCCCCACATAATTTCCTTTTGGCCTTAAGCCTATCAAGAGGTGTAGCTATGGTGCAAATACAACCAAGCCCCCTAGTGATTTCCCTTTGGCATTAAGCCGATCAAGAGGTGTAGCCAAGGTTCGGATATGACCAAGTTCCCTAGTGATGTTATATGTGTGGCTTTACAAGCCGGATCAGCATAACTCCGCTTTACGAACAGAAGCCCCCATGTAAACATACTTGATGTAAAAACAACAAAGATCCCGCTTTAGCTGACACTCCAGTTTATTATATTAATCAATATATACATTGTCATAATTATGTACATAAAAAGAGCCTATGGCTCAAGTATAGTAAGGCCAAAGATGAGCTATATTCCACGGTCGCTGGGTCTCCTCCTCCGATTTACGTGAGTCTTTGTGCTCTCGAACATCGATAAGGTAGTATGATCCATTATGCAAATTTTTGCTGACCACAAAAGGCCCTTCCCAAGGTGGGGATAACTTGTGCATATCAGTCTGATCCTGGATGAGCCGGAGCACCAGATCGCCTTCTTGAAAAGTTCTGGTTTTAACCCGGCGGCTGTGATAACGTCGCAGATCTTGTTGATAAATCGCCGAACGTGCCGCCGCAAGATCATGCTCCTCATCTAACAAGTCCAGTGAGTCCTGACGTGCTTTTTCATTATCAGCTTCAACATAAGCCACCACACGGGGCGAGTCATGACGGATGTCACTAGGGAGAACTGCCTCTGCTCCGTAAACCATGAAGAAAGGCGTGTAACCCGTAGATCTGTTCGGTGTGGTGTTGATACTCCATAACACGGAAGGTAACTCCTCCACCCAACAACCCGGTGTCCGCTTTAAAGGAACCATGACCCGGGGTTTGATACCTCTCAAAATTTCTTGATTGGCCCTCTCTGCTTGACCATTAGATTGGGCGTGGGCCACTGATGACACGTCAAGCCGGATGTGCTCACGTTGACAAAATTCTTCCATAGCACCCTTGGACAGATTAGTACCATTATCAGTTATAATGCTGTGTGGAAAACCAAACCGGAATATCACCTTTTTTATGAATTGAACCGCCATGGCCGCATCACACTTACTAACTGGCTCTGCCTCTACCCACTTGGTAAACTTATCAACCGCCACCAGCAGGTGGGTCTTCTTGTCCTTGGACCTCTTAAAAGGTCCAACCATATCGAGCCCCCAAGTTGCAAACGGCCAAGTTATTGGAATCATTCTTAATTCTTGAGCCGAAACATGAGCACGGCGTGCAAACTTCTGACAACCGTCACACCTCCTTACCAAATCCTCGGCATCAGCATGAGCCGTCAACAAATAGAAGCCGTGACGAAAGGCTTTAGCCACCAAGGATTTTGAACCGGCGTGGTGACCACAATCTCCTTCGTGGATCTCACGCAAAATATCACAACCTCCTTCAGGAGACACATAACGCTGAAACGCCCCTGTGACGCTGCAATGGTGTAGCTCCCCATTGACAATTGTCATAGACTTGGATCGCCAGATTATCTGCCGGGCCAAGGTTTCATCGTCTGGTAACTCACCCCGGTTCATATATGCCAGGTATGGGACTGTCCAATCCGGAATAACATGAAGAGCCGCCACCAATTGAGCCTCGGGGTCAGGCACAGCCAAATCCTCCTCTATAGGTATCTTGACCGACGGATTATGCAGCACATCTAGAAAGGTATTGGGTGGCACCGGTTTATGTTGAGAGCCTAAGCGACTTAAGGCGTCTACCGCTTCATTCTTTCGCCGGTCTATATGGTCAACCTGATAACCCTTGAAATGACCAGCCACTGCATCCACCTCTCGTCTATATGCCGCCATGAGTGGATCCTTGGAATCCCAAGTGCCAGATACGTGTTGAGCCACCAGGTCCGAGTCACCAAAGCATTTAACCCGGCTTAAATTCATTTCCTTAGCCATCCGAAGACCATGGAGCAAGGCCTCATACTCAGCTGCATTGTTAGTACAAGGGAACATTAGACGGAGAACATAACAAAACTTATCACCTCGTGGGGAAGTTAATATGACTCCAGCCCCCAAGCCCTCCAATTGCCTGGACCCATCAAAATGAATAGTCCAATAAGTGTTTTCTGGCTTTTCCTCCGATGCTTGCAACTCTGTCCAATCATTGATGAAGTCCACAAGTGCTTGGGATTCGATTGTTGTGCGAGGCGTATACTTTAACCCATGAGGTCCAAGCTCAATAGCCCATTTAGCAATCCGGCCAGTTGCTTCTCTGTTTTGGATGATATCTCCCAAGGGGGCTGAACTGACCACTGTGATAGGATGACCCTGAAAATAATGCTTGAGCTTCCGGCTTGCGATGAAAATCCCATACACCAGCTTCTGTCAATGTGGGTATCTCTGTTTGGACTCAATAAGCACCTCGCTGATATAATAAACCGGTCGTTGAACCGGATACTCTTTTCCAGCCTCCTTGCGCTCCACGACAATAGCCACGCTAACAGCTCGCGCATTAGCAGCCACATATAGTAACAAGGGCTCTTTATCAACCGGAGCCGCAAGGACAGGTGGTTTGGCTAACTGTCTCTTCAAATCCTCAAGCGCTTTATCAGCAGCATCACTCCAGACGAAGTGATCCGTTTTTTAGCATCTGATACAAAGGGATAGCCTTCTCTCCAAGGCGACTGATAAACCGGCTTAAGGCTGCAATCCGGCCCACCAAACGCTGAACATCGTTGATACACGCCGGTTTAGCCAGAGATGTGATAGCCGTGATCTTCTCCGGATTAGCTTCAATGCCCCTGTTAGACACCAGAAAACCCAAAAGCTTGCCTATCGGTACACCGAAAACACATTTGGCTGGATTAAGCATCATCTTATAAACCCGGAGGTTACCAAAAGTTTCCTTCAAGTCACCTATCAATGTCTCCTCCTTTCTGGACTTTACCACAATATCATCCACATATGCATGAACATTGCGCCCAATCTGTTTATGCAGACAATTCTGGACGCGGCGCTGATAGGTCGCTTGGGCACTCTTGAGCCTGAAAGGCATAGATACAGCAGAAGGCTCTAAAGGGAGTTATGAAAGTTGTTTTCTCCTGGTCCTTAACTGCCATTTTGATCTGATGATAACTAGAATAAGCATCCAGAAAACACAAATGGTCACAACCTGTTGTAGCATCAATAATTTGATCGATACGAGGGAGAGCAAAGGGGTCAGTTGGACAGGCTTTGTTTAAGTTTGTGTAATCCACACACATACGCCAAGTGCCATTTTTCTTAAGTACCAGCACCGGATTAGCGAGCCACTTGGGGTGAAAGACCTCCACAATAAACCCTGCTGCCAAAAGCCGGGCTACCTCCTCACCAATAGCTTTACGCTTCTCTTTGTTGAAGCGGCGAAGAAACTTCCTGACATGTTTAAACTTAGGATCTATATGAAGGGTGTGCTCAGCGAGTTCCCTCGGTACACCTGGCATGTCAGAAGGCTTCCATGAAAAGATGTCCCAATTCTCAAGGATGAACTCGATGAGCGTGCTTTCCTATTTCGGATCCAGGTTAGCGCTGATGCTGAACTGCTTGGATGAATCGCCAGGAACAAAGTCAACCAGCTTAGTCTCCTCAGCAATTTTAAACTTCAGCGCCGGATCATGCTCGGTAGTTGGCTTTTTCAGAGAAGTCATATCGCCGGATCAACATTGTCCTTATAGAAATTTAGCTCTTCTGTGGCTCAAACCGAATCAGCATGAGTCGCATCACCTTCTTCACATTCTAAAGCAATCTTCCGGCTCCCATGCATCGTGATGGTCCCCTTATGACCCGACATCTTAAGCTGCAGATAAACATAACAGGGCCTTACCATGAACTTAGCATAAGCCGGCCATCCGAACAGGGCATGATACGGACTCTTGATTGTGACCACTTCAAAAGACAATACCTCTGATCTTGAATCATGATCATCTCCAAAAGCAACTTCCAGAGCTATCTTGCCGACTGGGTATGCCGATTTACCAGGCACCACACCATGAAACACGGTATTCAACGGTTTAAGATTCTTATATGTCAACCCCATGCGACAGAAGGTTTCATAGTAAAGGATATTGATACTGCTTCCTCCATCCATAAGCACCATGGTAAACTTATACCCCCCCAACCTGAGGTGCCACCACCAAGGCCACATGACCCGGATTGTCAACCCAGGGCAGATGATCTTCTCGACTCCATAGGATGGGATGTTCAGACCAACACAGATAACGAGGTGCCGCCAGTTCAACAGAGTTCACAACCCTTTTATGAAGCTTTTGATCGCGCTTACATAAGCTAGTGGTGAAGAAATGATATTGCCCACTGTTCAACTGCTTCGGATTGCTCTGATAACCCGATTGCTGCAGCTGTTGATTCCCCTGATGGTACTTGGTACTATCAGAGTCGGGGTACTTGGTACTATCAGAGTTGGCATATTTCACCAGAGCCGCCATAAGTCTTCCCATGTCATTACAATGGCGTTTGAGCCGTCCCAACTTCAGTTTCAAAGGTGCAAACCGGCAATTTCCCTCCAATGTTAAAACGGTTGTGTCAGCATTGATGCGGTCTGATGAATGCAAAATCTCCGAAACCCGGCGGACCCAGTGGGTTGTTGATTCTCCTTCCTCCTAGACACAGGCAGCTAAATCCACGATTGACATGGGCTGTTTGCACGTATCCTTGAAATTCTGGATGAACCGGGCCCTTAACTCGGCCCACGACCCAATGGAGTTGGCCGGCAGGTTTTTCAACCATATGCGAGATGTTCCCTCCAACATCATGGTAAAGTATTTGGCACACGCTGCCTCGTCCACATCTAGCATCCCCATTGCCATCTCATAGCTCTCCACCCATGACTCGGGGGATAAATCAGTGGTGTAATTCGGCACCTTGCACGGGCCTTTGAAATCCTTGGGTAGTCATGAAGGAAATATGCCCTAGAGGCAATAATAAAGTTATTATTTATTTCCTTATATCATGATAAATGTTTATTATTCATGCTAGAATTGTATTAACCGGAAACATAATACATGTGTGAATACATAGACAAACTTAGTGTCACTAGTATGCCTCTATTTGACTAGCTCGTTAATCAAAGATGGTTATGTTTCCTAACCATGAACAAGGTCTTGTTATTTGATTAACGAGGTCACATCATTAGTTGAATGATCTGATTGACATGACCCATTTCATTAGCTTAGCACCCGATCGTTTAGTATGTTGCTGTTGCTATTCTTCATGACTTATACATGTTCCTATGACTATGAGATTATGCAACTCCCGTTTACCGGAGGAACACTTTGGGTACTATCAAACGTCACAACGTAACTGGGTGATTATAAAGGAGTACTACAGGTGTCTCCACAGGTAGATGTTGGGTTGGCGTATTTCGAGATTAGGATTTGTCACTCCGATTGTCGGAGAGGTATCTCTAGGCCCTCTCGGTAATACACATCACATAAGCCTTGCAAGCATTGTGACTAATGAGTTAGTTACGACATGATGTATTACGGAACGAGTAAAGAGACTTGCCAGTAACGAGATTGAACTAGGTATTGGATACCGACGATCGAATCTCGGGCAAGTAACATACCGATGACAAAGGGAACAACGTATGTTGTTATGCGGTCTGACCGATAAAGATCTTCGTAGAATATGTAGGAGCCAATATGGGCATCCAGGTCCCGCTATTGGTTATTGACCGGAGATGTGTCTCAGTCATGTCTACATTGTTCTCGAACCGTAGGGTCCGCACGCTTAACGTTACGATGACAGTTATTATGAGTTTATGCATTTTTGATGTACCGAAGTTAGTTCGGAGTCCCGGATGTGATCACAGACATGACGAGGAGTCTCGAAATGGTAAAGACATAAAGATTGATATATTGGATGACTATATTCAAACACCGGAAGTGTTCCGGGTGATTTCGGAGAAAATCGGAGAGCCGGAGGGTTACCGGAACCCTACCGGGAGAAGTAATGGGCCTTATGGGCTTTAGTGGAGAGAGAGAAGGGCTGCCAGAGGTGGGCCGCGCGCCACCTCCTCCCTGGTCCGAATTGGACTAGGGGAGGGGGGCGGCGCCCCCCCTTTCCTTCTCCCACTCCACCTCTTTCCCCCTCCTAGTAGGAGTCCTACTCCTACTAGGAGGAGGACTCCTCCTTGGCGCGCCACACCTGGCCGGCCGGCCTCCTCCCCTTGCTCCTTTATATACGGGGGCAGGGGCACCCCAAGGCACAGAAGTTGATCCACGTGATCGTTCCTTAGCCGTGTGCGGTGCCCCCTGCCACCATATTCCACCTCGATCATATCGTTGTAGTGCTTAGGCGAAGCCCTGCGTCGGTAGAACATCAAGATCATCATCACGCTGTCGTGTTGACAAAACTCCTCCCCGAAGCTTTGCTGGATCGGAGCCCGGGGATCGTCATCGAGCTGTACGTGTGCTAAGAACTCGGAGGTGCCGGAGTAACGGTGCTTGGATCGGTCGGATCGGGAAGAAGACGTACGACTACTTCCTCTATGTTGTGTCAACGCTTCCGTTGCGATCTACAAGGGTACGTAGATCAGACTTTCCCCCTCGTTGCTATGCATCACCATGATCTTGCGTGTACATAGGAAAATTTTGAAATTACTACGCTCCCCAACAAGTCATAGATTACGCAATGCGGGGACAAGACATGGTACTCCCAAAGAAACGGAAGTAACCCCCGGTTCCACCGACGTTGTTGGACGAACCGGAGTGAACTGACGAACCGGAGCCTCGTGCTGTGCTGCTAAATCGGATTCCCGACATGCCCTAGTGCGATCCACTATGCCCTAAGCATTACCACCGCCACCCGTCAGGTTATGGCCACGGGGTGGATTATGATTCCGCGCACTGCTTGATACGGCCGGTTCATCGATATGCTTGCTGTAGCTCCGGCCCGGGCGGGGAGTAGAATGAATCCTTTCGCAGCTATATGAATAAGCCTGCTACTGAGTCAAGGCCGTCTGAAGGAGCTCCCTAGCCTGTCGTGTCTCAACCGCTACTGGGGACTCGCCATCAATCGGGAGAGCTGCCAATTGTGAAGCGGTGCCAACGATGTTATCCAATGGGTTAGAGTAATGATCCGGAGGTGTTGAGACGTGCCGTGATGGGATATCGTTCTAACGAGGCTAAGGCGGCGGATCCATCGCATGAGGCTGAACCGGCGACCCGGTCCCAGGTGCCTCCGCCCGGTTACCACTGGCTGGTTGCTGGTGCCTGCTCCTGGCGTGTTAAGAGATTTCTTACCTTAAAAACCGGCGGGAGGTGCGACCGGTATCTTCTCCTCATGACATCATCTGACGCACTCTGATCTAGCATAAGCTGGTAAGCCTGAACCTCTAATTCGGCCCGCTCTGTAGCCAACCTGGTGTTCTCCGCTGCCAGGTCCGCTTTAGCTTGAGTTATTTGATCCTTCACCTGTGCAATCTCGGCATTGTGCTGATCCCGGTTTGCCGCGTCCACCTCTGCTGCCAGCAACGTTGCCAAAGCGTCAAACAAATCAGACAAAACCTGAGCTGGAGGCGGCGCAGAGCCTCCTGCGCCTGTTGGTGTTGCTGCTGCTGAACCGGAGATCATTGCCGCGGCGGTAGAAGAGTGCTGTGTTGATTGTGTACCGGCCATGAAGACCGCGACCCGACTCGGCAGATCAAGGGTGTCCGGAATACTGTCGCCCTCGGAACCTCCACTAATCCGGTCATCTTGTAGCTGATACAGTGACTCGGTCTCTCCGGTTGAAGACTCGTCATCAGAAAAGACAACGGTTTCGCCACCAGATGCCGATCTATCCTCATATTCCGCTCCATGGATAACACCTACGAAGGCATGCTTTACAGTGGGCTGAACCTGGGCAGACCTTACACGCTGAGCCGTCTCAATGATGTCGGTGCAGATGTCCGGCTCAGGGCCCGGTTCGCCGATCTTGCCGATGAAGACGTGAATTCCACCAAAGGGGAGCCGGTACCCAAACTCAATTGAGCCGGCCTCGGGACTCCATCCTGCATCGTCGATGTAGAGCTTGCCGCGACGACTTTTAGTCATCCGGCCCACAGCGTATCCCTTGAGTCCTTCGAAGCTGCCCTTCAAGAACTCGAAACCATCGTGTGATGGCCCCGTGGTCATAGGAACATGTATAAGTTATGAACAAAGCAATCGCAACAAACTAAACGATCATCGTGCTAAGCTAATGGATGGATCAAGTCAATCACATCATTCTCTAATGATGTGATCCCGTTAATCAAATGACAACTCATGTCAATGGTTATGAAACTTAACCATCTTTGTTTAAGGAGCTAGTCAAGTAGAGGCATACTAGTGACACTCAGTTTGTGTATGTATTCACACATGTACTAAGTTTCCGATTAATACAATTCTAGCATGAATAATAAACATTTATCATGATATAAGGAAATGTAAATAACAACTTTATTATTGCCTATAGGGCATATTTCCTTCAGTCTCCCACTTGCACTATTTATCTTAATCTAGATTACACAGTAATGATTCTAACACCCATGGAGTCTTGGTGCTGATCATGTTTTGCTCGTGAGAAAGGCTTAGTCAACGGGTCTGCAACATTCAGATCCGTATGTATCTTGCAAATCTCTATGTCTCCCTCCTTGACTTGATCACAGATGGAATTGAAGCGTCTCTTGATGTGCTTGGTTCTCTTGTGAAATCTAGATTCCTTTGCCAAGGCACTTGCACCAGTATTGTCACAAAAGATTTTCATTGGACCCGATGCACTAGATATGACACCTATATCGGATATGAACTCCTTCATCCAGACTCCTTCATTTGCTGCTTCTGAAGCAGCTATGTACTCCGCTTCACATGTAGATCCTGCCACGACGCTCTGCTTGGAACTGCACCAACTGACAGCTCCACCGTTCAATAAAAATATGTATCCGGTTTGTGAATTAGAGTCATCTAGATCAGTATCAAAGCTCTTTGTCACCTCCATAAACGAGAAACATATCCTTCATCCTTTTCAGGTATTTCAGGATATTCTTGACCGTTGCCCAGTGATCCACTCCTGGATTACTTTGGTACCTCCTTGCTAAACTAATAGCAAGGCACACATCAGGTCTGGTACACATCATTGCATACATGATAGAACCTATGCTGAAGGATAGGGAATGACTTTCATTTTCTCTCTGTCTTCTGCAGTGGTCGGGCATTGAGTCTGGCTCAACTTCACACCTTGTAACACAGGCAAGAACCCTTTCTTTGCTTGATCCATTTGAACTTCTTCAAAACTTTATCAAGGTATGTGCTTTGTGAAAGTCCAATTAAGCGTATTGATCTATCTCTATAGATCTTAATGCCCAATATATAAGTAGCTTCACCAAGGTCTTTCATTGAAAAATTCTTATTCAAGTATCCGTTTATGCTATTCAGAAATTTAGTATCATTTCCAATCAAGAATATGTCATCTACATATAATATCAGAAATGCTACAGAGCTCCCACTCACTTTCTTGTAAATACAGGCTTCTCCAAAAGTCTGTATAAAACCATATGCTTTGATCACACTATCAAAACATATAGTCCAACTCCGAGAGGCTTGCACCAGTCCATAAATGGATCGCTGGAGCTTGCACACTTTGTTAGCACCTGAAAGGATCGATAAAGTTGAGTAGAGGGGGGGTGAATAGGCAACTAACAATTTTCTTTACCAAATTAAACTTTGCATCACAGTAGGTTGTCTAGACATGCAACTATGTGAACAACCTATATGATGCAACAACAATAAGCACACAAGCAAGCAAGGGAAATAACACAATTAAGCTTGCACAAGTAAAGGTACGAGATAACCAAGAGTGGATCCGGTGAAGACGAGGATGTGTTATCGAAGTTCCTTCCTTTTGAAAGGAAGTATGTCTCCGTTGGAGCGGTGTCGAGGCACAATGCTCCCCAAGAAGCCACTAGGGCCACCGTATTCTCCTCACGCCCTCACACAATGCGAGATGCCGTGATTCCACTATTGGTGCCCTTGGAGGCGGTGACTAGACCTTTACAAACAAGGTTGGGGCAATCTCCACAACTTAATCGGAGGCTCCCAACAACACCACGAAGCTTCACCACAATGGAATATGGCTCCACGGTGACCTCAACCGTCTAGGGTGCTCAAACACCCAAGAGTAACAAGATCCGTAAGGGATTAGTGGGGAGAATCGAATTTCTCTTGGTGGAAGTGTAGATCGAGGCCTTCTCAACTAGTCCCTAGAAAATCAACAAGTTTGACTGGCTAGGGAGAGAGATCAGGCGAAAATGGAGCTTGGAGCAACAATGGAGCTTAGGGTTGGAAGAGGTAGTATAGTCGGAGAAGAAAATACCCCTTATATAGTGGAGAGACAAATCCAACCGTTATCCACTTAACTAGCGCGCGACATGCGGTACTACCGCGCCTGCCAAGCGGTACTACCGCGCCTGCCAAGCGGTACTACCGCAAGGGCTCATGGTACTACCGCACCTCCTTGCAGTACTACCGTAAGGCAGGGTTGGACCAGCCTAGGAAGGCCGTGGACAAAAAAACGTCTGTGGCCAGTTCCGCTGATTTTCAAATAGTGCAAAAGTCCGACACGGTACTACCACTGAAGACAAGCGGTACTACCGCGCAGGGAGCGGATGTAAAAAATTACATCCGCTCCTACTTCCGCTACTGGTGCTGTGCCGGACCAGGACTCACGGTACTACGGCTCCCAAGGAGCGGTACTACCGTGGCCTCCTGTGGTACTACCGCAAAGACCTACGGTACTACCGCAGGGGCCTGCGGTACTACCGCTCCTAAGAGCAGTACTACCGCAAGCCCCAGAACAGCAACACTAGGAATTCTTCTTTTTGTACAAACTCGAAGAAATGGAGGATGCTCCAAAGTGCTAAGGGAAAGGTGGCGCAAAGAGGAGTAAATGTGTACTTGACGATTCCACCCAAACCTTTCCAAAGCGAACCACCTCTTAATAGCACGGCTTTCCTAAGACTCAAATCCACCGAAAAAGGAACGTAGAAGAACGCCGTCTTCAATAAGCTTCGAGGGGCTCCTAACTGTCTTGTGCCTAGTCATGACATATCTGAACTACTCGAGACACACGATTAGTCCACAAATGCATTGTCATCAATCACCAAAACACCTTAGGGATACATATGCCCTTACATCACCTTTTGGATCGACAAAACCTTCTGGTTGCATCATATATAACTCTTCTTTAAGATATCCATTAAGGAATGCAGTTTTGACATCCATTTGCCAAATTTCATAATCATAAAATGTGGCAATTGCTAACATGATTCAGACAGACTTAAGCATCGCTACGGGTGAGAAGGTCTCATCGTAGTCAACTCCTTGAACTTGTCGAAAACCTTTCGCAACAAGTCGAGCTTTGTAGAAAATAATATTACCGTCAGTGTCAGTCTTCTTATTGAAGATCCATTTATTCTCCATGGCTTGCCGATCATTGGGCAAGTCAATCAAAGTCCACACTTTGTTCTCATACATGGATCCCATCTCAGATTTCATGGCCTCAAGCCATTTTGCGGAATCTGGGCTCATCATCACTTCCTCATAGTTCGGAGGTTCATCATGGTCAAGTAACATGACCTTCAGAACAAGATTACCATACCACTCTGGTGCGGATCTTAGTCTGGTTGACCTACGAGGTTCTGTAGTAACTTGATCAGAAGTTCCATGGTCATCATCATTAGCTTCCTCACTTACTGGTGTAGGAATCACTGGAACTGATTTCTGTGATGAACTACTTTCCAATAAGGGAGCAGGTATAGTTACCTCATCAAGTTCTACTTTCCTCCCACTCACTTCTTTCGAGAGAAACTCCTTCTCTAGAAAGGATCCACTCTTGGCAACAAAGATCTTGCCTTCGGATCTGTGATATAAGGTGTACCCAACAGTCTCCTTTGGGTATCCCTATAAAGACACATTTCTCCGATTTGGGTTCGAGCTTATGAGGTTGAAGCTTTTTCACATAAGCATCGCAGACCCAAACTTTAAGAAACGACAACTTGGGTTTCTTGCCAAACCGCGGTTCATAAGGTGTCATCTCAACGGATTTCGATGGTGCCCTATTTAACGTGAATGCGGCCGTCTCTAAAGCATAACCCCAAAGCGATAGCGGTAAATCAGTAAGAGACATCATAGATCGCACCATATCTAATAAAGTGTAGTTACGACATTCGGACACACCATTATGCTATGGTGTTCCAGGTGGCATGAGTTGTGAAACTATTCCGCATTGTTTCAAATGAAGACCAAACTCGTAACTCAAATATTCACCTCCACGATTAGATTGTAGAAACTTAATTTTCTTGTTACGATGATTTTCCACTTCACTCTGAAATTCTTTGAACTTTTCAAGTAGATATACCCATATCTGCTCAAATCATCAGTGAAGGTCAGAAAATAATGATACCCGCCACAAGCATCAACAGTCATTGGACCGCATACATCAGTATGTATTATTTCCAATAGGTTTGTTGCTTGTTCCATTGTTCCGGAGAATGGAGTCTTAGTCATCTTGCCCATGAGGCATGGTTCGCAAGCATCAAGTGATTCCAAATGTCCATATGCATGGAGTTTCTTCATGCGCTTTACACCAATATGACCTAAACGGCAGTGCCACAAATAAGTTGCACTATCATTATTAAACTTATATCTTTTGGCTTCAATACTATGAATATGTGTATCACTACTATCGAGATTTAGTAAAAATAGACCACTCATCAAGGGTGCATGACCATAAAATATATTACTCATATAAATAGAACAACCATTATTCTCTGATTTAAATGAATAACCGTCTCGCATCAAACAAGATCCAGATATAATGTTCATGCTTAACGCTGGCACCAAATAATAATTATTCATGTCTAATACTAATCCCGAAGGTAGATGTAGAGGTAGCGTGCCGACAGCGATCACATCGACTTTGGAACCATTTCCCACGCGCATCGTCACCTCATCCTTAGCCAATCTTCGCTTAATCCGTAGCCCCTGCTTCGAGTTGCAAATGTTAGCAACAAAACCTGTATCAAATACCCAGGTGCTACTGCAAGCATTAGTAAGGTACACATCAATAACATGTATTTCAAATATACCTTTCACTTTGCCATCCTTCTTATCCGCCAAATACATGGGACAGTTCCGCTTCCAATGACCAGTCCCTTTGCAGTAGAAGCACTCAGTCTCGGGCTTAGGTCCAGACTTGGGCTTCTTCACTTGAGCAGCAACTTGCTTGTTGTTCTTCTTGAAGTTCCCCTTTTTTCCTTTGCCCTTCTTCTTGAAACTAGTGGTCTTGTTGACCATCAACACTTGATGCTCCTTCTTGATTTCTACCTCCGCAGCCTTTAGCATTGTGAAGAGCTCGGGAATTGTCTTATCCATCACTTGCATATTATAGTTCATCATGAAACTCTTGTAGCTTGGTGGCAGTATTGAAGAACTCTATCAATGACACTATCATCAGGAAGATTAACTCCCAGCTGAGTCAAGTGGTTGTGGTACCCAGACATTCTGAGTATATGTTCACTGACAGAACTATTCTCCTCCAATTTGCAGCTATAGAACTTATTGGAGACTTCGTATCTCTCAATCCGGGCATTTGCTTGAAATATTAACTTCAACTCCTGGAACATGTCATCTTCTCCATGACGTTCAAAATGTCATTGAAGTCCAGGTTCTAAGACGTAAAGCATGGCACACTGAACTATCGAGTAGTCATCATCTTTGCTCTGCCAGACGTTCTTAACGTTGTCAGCAGCATCTGCAGCAGGCTTGTCTCCCAGCGGTGCTTCCAGGACATGATTTTTCTGTGCAGCAATGAGGATAATCCTCAAGTTACGGACCCAGTCCGTGTAGTTGCTACCATCATCCTCCAACTTAGCTTTCTCTAGGAATGCATTATAATTCAACGGAACAACAGCACGGGCCATCTATCTACAACAACATAGACATGCAAAATACTATCAGGTACTAAGTTCATGATAAATTAAAGTTCAATTAATCATATTACTTAAGAACTCCCACTTAGATAGACATCCCTCTAATCATCTAAGTGATCACGTGATCCATATCAACTAAACCATGTGCGATCATCACGTGAGATGGAGTAGTTTTCAATGGTGAACATCACTATGTTGATCATATCTACTATATGATTCACGCTCGACCTTTTGGTCTCAGTGTTCCGAGGCCATATCTGCATATGCTAGGCTCGTCAAGTTTAACCCAAGTATTCTGTGTGTGCAAAACTGTCTTGCACCCGTTGTATCTGAACATAGAGCTTATCACACCCGATCATCACGTGGTGTCCCGGCACGACGAACTGTAGTAACAGTGCATACTCAGGGAGAACACTTGTACCTTGAAATTTAGTGAGAGATCATCTTATAATGCTACCGCCGAACTAAGCAAAATAAGATGCATAAAGGATAAACATCACATGCAATCAAATATAAGTGATATGATATGGCCATCATCATCTTGTGCGTTTGATCTCCATCTCCAAAGCACCGTCATGATCACCATCGTCACCCGCTTGACACCTTGATCTCCATCGAAGCATCGTTGTCGTCTCGCCAACTATTGCTTCTACGACTATCGCTACCGCTTAGTGATAAAATAAAGCAATTACATGGTGATTGCGTTTCATACAATAAAGCAACAACCATATGGCTCCTGCCAGTTGCCGATAACTGTGTTACAAAACATGATCATCTCATACAACAATTTATATAATCACGTCTTGACCATATCGCATCATAACATGCCCTACAAAAACAAGTTAGACGTCTTCTACTTTGTTGTTGCAAGTTTTACGTGGCTGCTACGGGCTTCTAGCAAGAACCGTTCTTACCTACGCATCAAAACCACAACGTAGTATAGTGATTGCTTTTTGATCTTCAGAAAGAACCATGTTCATTGAAACCGATTCAACTAAAGTTGGAGAAACAGACACCCACTAGCCACCTGTGTGCGAAGCACGTCGGTAGAACCAATCTCGCGTAAGTGTACACGTAATGTCGGTCTGAGCCGCTTCATCCAACAATACCGTTGAATAAGGAATCAACTAGTCACGGCAAGCAATTGAAGGAAATATGCCCTAGAGGCAATAATACCGATGCTTAAGTATGTCCGAATCATGTTAGCAATTGCCATATTTTATGATTATGAAATTTGGCAAATGGATGTCAAAAATGCATTCCTTAATGGATATCTTAAAGAAGAGTTGTATATGATGCAACCAGAAGGTTTTGTCAATCCAAAAGGTGCTAACAAAGTGTGCAAGCTCCAGCGATCCATTTATGGACTGGTGCAAGCCTCTCGGAGTTGGAATAGACGTTTTGATAGTGTGATCAAAGCATATGGTTATATATAGACTTTTGGAGAAGCCTGTATTTACAAGAAAGTGAGTGGGAGCTCTGTAGCATTTCTGATATTATATGTAGATGACATATTGTTGATTGGAAATGATACTGAATTTCTGAATAGCATAAAAGGATACTTGAATAAGAATTTTTCAAGGAAAGACCTTGGTGAAGCTACTTATATATTGGGAATTATGTAATGCCCCGAGACCGTTGCATTGGGTGTCTTCCAGTTATTTGGCGTCGTTGCCATGTCATTCGCTTGCGTGTTGCATCGTGCCATGTCATCATGTGCATTGCATCATCATGTTTTCAAAACTTGAATTCGTCTGGGTCTCCCGTTCTCTCCGTTGTCCGTTCTGAGCCCAACAACACTCGCACGTGCCCGCGACATGTTCGAAATAGTATTTTTGTAAGTGGCGGGAAAATGCTCTCGGAATGGGTTGAAAGTTGACATGCGGTGTTGTTTTAGTGTATATAGGTTGCCTGCCAAGTTTCATCGCATTTGGAGTCCGTTTGGCGCCCCAACGGATAAATATAGCGGCAATAGTAGCCGGTCTTTTCGTCGGACGTTTTCGGTCTCCGGAAACCGTGTCGGGCTGCATCTCTCCC
The DNA here is from genome assembly GCA_034509565.1 of Triticum monococcum. Classification (NCBI taxonomy): domain Eukaryota; kingdom Viridiplantae; phylum Streptophyta; class Magnoliopsida; order Poales; family Poaceae; genus Triticum; species Triticum monococcum. The sequence goes on along the minus strand of CM067843.1, from coordinate 740,808,893 downwards.
CTCTCTCCTCTCAGCCTAACCCTCCTACACAGCCCACAAACCCCACCTAGTTCCCCCTCCATCCGGAGCCATTCGATTGCGATCGGAGGGTCCAGAAACGGAGCAAAACCCCCAACCCTAGCTCCTTCTGCTATATATGGACACCCCCTAGTCCACTTTGGCCTTCTTCCACCCTCCTCCTCATTTTCCGTGTAGCCCCAGCCTCCACCCACCACTTGTCGCCGTCAGATTCGCTCCGCCGCCGCCACTTGGCCTCCTCCAGTGCCGCCACCTCGCCATCGCCACATGACGCCACCCCAGTGGGCAGCGCCGCCGCCCCGCCCAACCAGATGAGGACACGTCGCACCTGCTTCCCCCACTTCGTCGCGGCCCTACCAGGCCCATATGCGGCCCGCCCGAGCCCATCTGGGCTTGAACGAGCTCCTCCCGATCCCACGGCTCCACCTAGCTGCCTTCTTGCTGCCGGCTTCGCCGGAGCACGCCGGACCGTCCGCCGGTGACCTCGACCCCAGGCCGGACCTCCCTCTGCCGCCCTCTCCTTTCTTCTCCCTCCGTTCTCTACTGAATTTCCTCTCCCCTGCAGTGCCCTCCTTGTCTCCATGGAGCTCCCCGACCACCGCCGTCGTCCGAAGCTTCCGCTGCCACCATCGTTCATCGATGGCCGCGCCGACCCCGGATCCGGCCACTACGGTCTCATCCCCGCCGGATCCGAGGGATCTCGTCCATCGCATGCCGCCATGCCCCTCGCCTCGCCGGTTCCAGGAGGCCGCGTCGCCCTGCCTTCCCTTGATCCCCTCTGGGTCGAGGAGGAGGAGGACGACAGGCGCGCCGGCCGTGTGGGCCGCATCCAGCGCCGAGCCGGCCCACTGCTCCTCCGAACAGGGCCTCGGCCCATGGTGAGGCCACCCCTGAGAACCCCCCCTTTTTTCCCATTGTTGGGCCAGCTAGATTTGGCCCAATGCCTTTTTTCCTGGACGATTTAGCTAAATATTCCAGAGTTGGCAGTTTTACAGTAAATCCCTTGCACTTCATGCATATAATAACCTCACAACCATGCATCGGATTTAAACAAACTTTATATGAAATATGCTTAGAATTTCATCTAGTTTAATAATATGCCACTTTCATCTATGTTATAAATGCTTAAAATGTTGTTTGTTTAAATTTTCCTATTGCCATGCTAAAATGCTTTATTTCGTAACTAAATAACCATAGCTCCAAACTTAACAAACTTTATATGTAAATGGGGTAGAAAAATGCATAGTTTAACATGGTGCACTCACTTTGCATGTTGAATAACTCTAAAATTGTGTATAGGGCAGAACAGTACCAACTTTGAAATATGCATATGGGGATTTGCCAGAATTGTTGTTCGTTGTTTCCGGCCTCATTTAAACTTGCCTAGATAGGTAGTTTTGGTGTGCTTCACCTCTTTCCATGTTTAATAACATTTAACATTGTTGGGTACATAAACGAGAGAGAACTAAATAATTGACTTGGTGTTTCGTCAATATGCAATGGAGTTGCATATTGAGCTCCACTTAATTTGTAGGATTGTTTGTGCATTTCGCCATGCCATGCCTCATTAAACCGGACATGCATCATACTTGGTTGTGCTTCATGCCATGATTATGTGATGGTTGTTTACCATGTTGTTTGCTTCTTTTGGTGTTGCTTCTTCGGGTTAGTTCCGATAACATCGTGTTTGTGAGGATCCGTTCAACTACGTCCATTTGTCTTCTTCATGGACTCATTCTTCTTCCTTGCGGGATTTCAGGCAAGATGACCATACCGTCGAAATCACTTCTATCTATCTTTGCTTGCTAGTTGTTCGCTCTATTGCCATGCCATGCTACCTACCACTTGTTATATCATGTCTCCCATATTGCCATGTTAGGCCTCTAACCAACCTTTCCTAGCAAACCATTGTTTGGCTAAGTTACCGCTTTTGCTCAACCCCTCTTATAGCGTTGTTAGTTGCAGGTGAAGCTGAAGTTTGTTCCATGTTGGAACATGGATATGTGGGGATATCACAATATCTCTTATTTAATTAATGCATCTATATACTTGCTAAAGGGTGGAAGGCTCGGCCTTATGCCCGGTGTTTTGTTCCACTCTTGCCGCCCTAGTTTATGTCATACCGGTGTTATGTTCCTTGATTTTGCGTTACTTACACGGTTGGGTGTTATGGGGACCCCTTGACAGTTCGCTTTGAATAAAACTCCTCTAGCAAGGCCCAACCTTGGTTTTACAATTTGCCTAACAACCTATTACCCTTCCCTTGGGTCGGCCAACCCGAGGGTCATCTTTATTTTAACCCCCCCCCCCCCCCACCCCCGGCCAGTGCTTCTCTAAGTGTTGGTCCGAACCGGGCAACCTGTGCGGCCACCTCGGGGCAACTTGAGGGTTGGTTTTACTCATAGCTTGACCTATCCGGTGTTGCCCTGAGAATGAGATATGTGCAGCTCCTATCGGGATTGTCGGCACATCGGGCGGCTTTATTGGTCTTATTTTACCATTGTCGAAATGTCTTGTAACCTGGATTCCGAGTCTGATCGGGTCTTCCTAGGAGAAGGAATATCCTTCGTTGACCGTGAGAGCTTGTGATGGGCTAAGTTAGGACACCCCTGCAGGGTTTGAACTTTCGAAAGTTGTGCCCGCGGTTATGTGACAGATGGGAATTTGTTAATGTCCGGTTGTAGAGAACTTGACACTTAACTTAATTAAAATGCATCAACCGCGTGTGTAGCCGTGATGGTCTCTTCTCGGCGGAGTCCGGGAAGTGAACACGGTTCTTGTGTTATGCTTGAACGTAAGTAGATTCAGGATCACTTCTTGATCACTTTTAGTTCACGACCGTTGCATTGCTTCTCTTCTCACTCTTATTTGCGTATGTTAGCCACCATATATGCTTAGTGCATGCTGCAGATCCACCTCACTACCCTTTCCAACCCATAACCTTAAATAGTCTTGATCTCGCGGGTGTGAGATTGCTGAGTCCTCGTGTCTCACAGATACTTCCAAATAGTTGCAGGTGCCGATGATACCAGTGCAAATGACACAATCGAGCTCAAGCGGGAGCTCAATGAAGATCGTGTTCGTTGTGTTGTTTCGATTGCTGTTGATCAGTAGTGGAGCCCAGTTGGGACGATCGGGATCTAGCATTTGGGGTTGTCTTTCTTTATTTTGTTCCGTAGTCGAACCTTTGTTTGTACTTTGGATGATGTATGGATTATTTTATGTATTGTGTGAAGTGGCGATTGTAAGCCGACTCTTTATCTCTTTCTTATTCAGTACATGGGATTGTTGGGTAACGTAGTAATTTCAAAAAATTTCCTACGCACACGCAAGATCATGGTGATGCATAGCAACGAGAGGGGAGAGTGTTGTCTACGTACCAACACAGACCGACTGCGGAAGCGATCACACAACGTAGAGGAATTAGTCGTACGTCTTCCCGATCCGACCGATCCAAGCACCGTTACTCCGGCACCTCCGAGTTCTTAGCACACGTTCAGCTCGATGACGATCCTCGGGCTCCAATCCAGCAAAGCGTCGAGGAAGAGTTCCGTCAGCACGACGGCGTGGTGACGATCTTGATGTACTACCGACGCAGGGCTTCGCCTAAGCTCTACAACGATATGACCGAGGTGGAATTTGGTGGCAGGGGGCACCGCACACGGCTAAGGAACGATCAATAATGATCAACTTGTGTGTCTATGGGGTGCCCCCTGCCCCTGTATATAAAGGATGAAGGAGGAGGAGGCCGGCCAAGGCATAAGGTGCGGCCAGGATGGGAGTCCTACTAGGACTCCAAGTCCTAGTAGGAGTCCATCAAGAGGGGAGGAAGGGAGAAGGAATAGGAGGAGAAGGAGAGGTGGCCGGCCCCCTTTTCCCTAGTCCAATTCGGACCAAAGGGGAGGGGGGGCGCAGCAGCCTTTTCCTCTTCCCACTAAAGCCCATCAAGGCCCATTACTTCTCCCGTAACTACCCGGTACTCCGAAAAATACCCGAATCACTCGGAACCTTTCCGATGTCCGAATATAGTCGTCCAATATATCGATCTTTACATCTCGACCATTTCGAGACTCATCGTCATGTCCCCGATCTCATCCGGGACTCCGAACTCCTTCGGTACATCAAAACTCATAAACTCATAATACAACTGTCATCGAAACCTTAAGCGTGCGGACCCTACGGTTCGAGAACAATGTAGACATGACCGAGACACGTCTCCGGTCAATAACCAATAGCGGGACCTGGATGCCCATATTGGCTCCTACATATTCTACGAAGATCTTTATCGGTCAGATCGCATAACAACATACGTTGTTCCCTTTGTCATCGGTATGTTACTTGCCCGAGATTCGATCGTCGGTATCCAATACCTAGTTCAATCTCGTTACCGGCAAGTCTCTTTACTCGTTCCGTAATACATCATTTCGCAACTAACTCATTAGTCACAATGCTTGCAAGGCTTATGTGATGTGTATTACCGAGAGGGCCCAGAGATACCTCTCCGACAATCGGAGTGACAAATCCTAATCTCGAAATACGCCAACCCAACATCTACCTTTGGAGACACCTGTAGTACTCCTTTATAATCACCCAGTTACGTTGTGACGTTTGGTAGTACCCAAAGTGTTCCTCCGGTAAACGGGAGTTGCATAATCTCATAGTCATAGGAACATGTATAAGTCATGAAGAAAGCAATAGCAACATACTAAACGATCGGGTGCTAAGCTAATGGAATGGGTCATGTCAATCAGATCATTCAACTAATGATGTGATCTCGTTAATCAAATAACAACTCTTTTGTCTATGGTTAGGAAACATAACCATCTTTGATTAACGAGCTAGTCAAGTAGAGGCATACTAGTGACACTCTGTTTGTCTATGTATTCACACATGTATTATGTTTCCGGTTAATACAATTCTAGCATGAATAATAAACATTTATCATGATATAAGGAAATAAATAATAACTTTATTATTGCCTCTAGGGCATATTTCCTTCAGTCTCCCACTTGCACTAGAGTCAATAATCTAGATCACATCACCATGTGATTAACATCGATAGTTCACATCATCATGTGATTAACACCCATAGTTCACATCGCCATGTGACCAACACCCAAAGGGTTTACTAGATTCAGTAATCTAGTTCACATCGCTATGTGATTAACACCCAAAGAGTACTAAGGTGTGATCATGTTTTGCTTGTGAGAGAATCTTACTCAACGGGTCTGCCACATTCAGATCCACATGTATTTTGCAAATTTCTATGTCAACAATGCTCTTCATGGAGCTACTCTAGCTAATTGCTCCCACTTTCAATATGTATCTAGACCGAGACTTAGAGTCATCTAGATTAGTGTCAAAACTTGCATCGGCGTAACCCTTTATGACGAACCTTTTGTCACGTCCATAATCGAGAAACATATCCTTATTTCACTAAGGATAATTCTGACCGCTGTCCAGTGATCTACTCCTAGATCACTATTGTACTCCCTTGCCAAATCAGTGCAGGGTATACAATAGATCTGGTATACAGCATGACCTACTTTATAGAACCTATGCCCAAGGCATAGGGAATGACTTTCATTCTCTTTCTATCTTCTGCCGTGGTCGGTCTTTGAGTCATACTCAACTTCACACCTTGTAATACAGGCAAGAACTCTTTCTTTGACTGCTCCATTTTGAACTACTTCAAAATCTTGTCAAGGTATGTACTCATTGAAAAAACTTATCAAGCGTCTTGATCTATCTCTATAGATCTTGAAGCTCAATATGTAAGCAGCTTTACCGAAGTCTTTCTTTGAAAAACTCCTTTCAAACACTCCTTTTATGCTTTACATAATAATTCTACATTATTTCCGATCAACAATATATCATTCACATATACTTATCAGAAATGCTGTAGTGCTCCCACTCACTTTCTCGTAAATACAGGCTTCACCGCAAGTCTGTATAAAACTATATGCTTTGATCAACTTATCAAAGCGTATATTCCAACTCCGAGATGCTTGCACCAGTCCACAGATGGATCGTTGGAGCTTGCACATTTTGTTTAGCACCTTTCGGATTGACAAAACCTTCTAGTTGCATCACATACAACTCTTCTTTAATAAATCCATTAAGGAATGCAGTTTTGTTTATCCATTTGCCAGATTTCATAAAATGCGGCAATTGCTAACATGATTTGGACAGACTTAAGCATAGATACGAGTGAGAAAAACTCATCGTAGTCAACACCTTGAACTTGTCGAAAACCTTTTTCGACAATTCTAGCTTTGTAGATAGTAACACTACTATCAGCGTCCGTCTTCCTCTTGAAGATCCATTTATTTTCTATGGTTTGTCGATCATCGGGCAAATCCATCAAAGTCCATACTTTGTTCTCATACATGGATCATATCTCAGATTTCATGGCCTCAAACCATTTCGCGGAATCTGGGCTCATCATCGCTTCCTCATAGTTCGTAGGTTCATCATGATCTAGTAGCATGACTTCCAGAAAAGGATTACCATACCACTCTGGCGCGGATCTTACTCTGGTTGATCTACGAGGTTCAGTAGTATCTTGTTCTGAAGTTTCATGATCATCATCATTAGCTTCCTCACTAACTGGTGTAGGTGTCACAGAAACAGTTTCCTGTGATGTACTACTTTCCAATAAGGGAGCAGGTACAGTTACCTCGTCAAGTTCTACTTTCCTCCCACTCACTTCTTTCGAGAGAAACTCCTTCTCCAGAAAGTTTCCGAATTTTAGCAACAAAAGTCTTGCCTTCGGATCTGTGATAGAAGGTGTATCCAATAGTTTCCTTTGGATATCCTATGAAGACGCACTTCTCCTATTTGAGTTTGAGCTTATCAGGATGAAACTTTTTCATATAAGCATCGCAACCCCAAACTTTAAGAAACGACAGCTTAGGTTTCTTGCCAAACCATAGTTCACACGGTGTTGTCTCAACGGATTTAGATGGTGCCCTATTTAACGTGAATGCAGTTGTCTCTAATGCATAACCCCAAAACGATAGTGGTAAATCGGTAAGAAACATCATAGATTGCACTATATCCAATAAAGTACGGTTATGACGTTCGGACACACCATTATGCTGTGGTGTTCCAGGTGGCGTGAGTAGTGAAACTATTTCACATTGTTTTAACTGAAGACCAAACTCGTAACTCAAACATTTTACCTCTGCGATCATATCGTAGAAACTTTTATTTTCTTGTCACGGTGGTTTTTCCACTTCACTCTGAAATTCTTTGAACTGTTCAAATGTTTCAGACTTATGTTTCATCAAGTAGATATCCCCATATCTGCTCAAATCATCTGTGAAGGTCAGAAAATAATGATACCTGCTGCAAGCCTTAATATTCATCGGACCACATACATCAGTATGTATGATTTTCAACAAATCTGTTGCTTGCTTCATTGTTCCGGAGAACGGCGTTTAGTCATCTCGCCCATAAGGCATGGTTTGCAAGCATCAAGTGATTCATAATCAAGTGATTCCAAAATCCCATCAGCATGGAGTTTCTTCATGCGCTTTACACCAATATGACCTAAACGGCAGTGCCACAAATAAGTTGCACTATCATTATTAACTTCGCATCTTTTGGTTTCAATATTATGAATATGTGTATTATTAAGATCGAGATCCAATGAACTATTTTCATTGGGTGTGTAACCATATAAGGTTTTATTCATGTAAAGAGAACAACAATTTATTCTTTTACTTAAATGAATAACTGTATTATAATAAACATGATCAAATCATATTCATGCTCAACGCAAACACCAATAACACTTATTTAGGTTCAACACTAATCCCGAAAGTATAGGGAGTGTGCGATGATGATCATATCAATCTTGGAACCACTTCCAACACACATCGTCACTTCACCCTTTAACTAGTCTCTGTTCATTCTGCAATTCCCGTTTCGAGTTACTACTCTTAGCAACTGAACTAGCATCAAATACTAAGGGGTTGCTATAAACACTAGTAAAGTACACATCAATAACATGTATATCAAATATACTTATGTTCACTTTGCCATCCTTCTTATCCGCCAATCACTTGGGGTAGTTCCGCTTCCAGTGATCAGTCCCTTTGCAGTAGAAGCACTTATTCTCAGGCTTAGGATCATACTTGGGCTTCTTCACTTGAGCAGCAACTTGCTTGCCGTTCTTCTTGAAGTTCCCCTTCTTCCCTCTGCCCTTTTCTTGAAACTAGTGGTCTTGTCAACCATCAACACTTGATGTTTTTCTTGATTTCTACCTTCGTTGATTTCAACATCACGAAGAGCTTGGGAGTTGTTTCCGTTATCCCTTGCATATTATAGTTCATCACGAAGTTCTGCTAACTTGGTGATGGTGACTAGAGAATTCTGTCAATCACTATCTTATCTGGAAGATTAACTCCCACTTGATTCAAGCGATTGTAGTACCCAGACAATCTGAGCACATGCTCACTGGTTGAGCGATTCTCCTCCATCTTTTAGCTATAGAACTTCTTGGAGACTTCATATCTCTCAACTCGGGTATTTGCTTGAAATATTAACTTCAACTCCTAGAACATCTCATATGGTCCATGACATTCAAAACGTCTTTGAAGTCCCGATTCTAAGCCATTAAGCATGGTGCACTAAACTATCAAGTAGTCATCATATTGAGCTAGCCAAACGTTCATAACATCTGCATCTGCTCCTGCAATAGGTCTGTCACCTAGCGGTGCATCAAGGACATAATTCTTCTGTGCAGCAATGAGGATACAGATCCAATCCGCATCATTGCTACTAACATCTTTCAACACAATTTTCTCTAGGAACATATCAAAATAAACACAGGGAAGCAACAACGCGAGCTATTGATCTACAACATAATTTGCAAAATACTACCAGGACTAAGTTCATGATAAATTTAAGTTCAACTAATCATATTACTTAAGAACTCCCACTTAGATAGATATCCCTCTAATCCTCTAAGTGATCACGTGATCCAAATCAACTAAACCATAACCGATCATCACGTGAGATGGAGTAGTTTTCAATGGTGAACATCGTTTATGTTGATCATATCTACTATATGATTCATGCTCGACCTTTCGGTCTCCGTGTTCCGAGGCCATATCTGCATATGCTAGGCTCGTCAAGTTTAACCTGAGTATTCTGCGTGTGCAAAACTGGCTTGCACCCGTTGTAGATGGACGTAGAGCTTATCACACCCGATCATCACGTGGTGTCTGGGCACGACGAACTTTGGCAATGGTGCATACTCAGGGAGAACACTTCTTGATAATTTAGTGAGAGATCATCTTATAATGCTACCGTCAATCAAAGCAAGATAAGATGCATAAAAAGATAAACATCACATGCAATCAATATAAGTGATATGATATGGCCATCATCATCTTGTGCTTGTGATCTCCATCTCCGAAGCACCGTCATGATCACCATTGTCACCGGCGCGACACCTTGATCTCCATCGTAGCATCGTTGTCGTCTCGCCAATCTTATGCTTCCATGACTATCACTACCGCTTAGCAATAAAGTAAAGCATTACATCGTGATTGCATTGCATACAATAAAGCGACAACCATATGGCTCCTGCCAGTTGCCGATAACTTGGTTACAAAACATGATCATCTCATACAATAAAATCAGCATCATGCCTTGACCATATCACATCACAACATGCCCTGCAAAAACAAGTTAGACGTCCTCTACTTTGTTGTTTGCAAGTTTTATGTGGCTGCTACGGGCTTTAAGCAAGAACTCATCTCACCTACGCATCAAAACCACAACGATAGTTTGTCAAATAGACTCCGTTTTAACCTTCTCAAGGACCGGGCGTAGCCACACTCGGTTCAACTAAAGTTGGAGAGACAGTCACCCGCAAGCCATCTATGTGCAAAGCACGTCGAGGGAACCGGTCTCGCGTAAGCGTACGCATAAGGTTGGTCCGGGTCGTCTCGTCCAACAATACCGCCGAACCAAAGTATGACATGCTGGTAGGCAGTATGACTTGTATCGCCCACAACTCACTTGTGTTCTACTCATGCAAATAACATCAAACCATAAAACCTAGGCTCGGATGCCACTATTGGGTAACGTAGTAATTTCAAAAAAATTCCTACGCACACGCAAGATCATGGTGATGCATAGCAACGAGAGGGGAGAGTGTTGTCTACGTACCAACGCAGACCGACTGCGGAAGCGATCACACAACGTAGAGTAAGTAGTCGTACGTCTTCCCGATCCGACCGATCCAAGCACCGTTACTCCGGCACCTCCGAGTTCTTAGCACACGTTCAGCTCGATGACGATCCTCGGGCTCCGATCCAGCAAAGCGTCGAGGAAGAGTTCCGTCAGCACGACGGCGTGGTGACGATCTTGATGTACTACCGACGCAGGGCTTCGCCTAAGCTCTACAACGATATGACCGAGGTGGAATTTGGTGGCAGGGGGCACCGCACACGGCTAAGGAACGATCAATAATGATCAACTTGTGTGTCTATGGGGTGCCCCCTGCCCCTGTATATAAAGGATGAAGGAGGAGGAGGCCGGCCAAGGCATAAGGTGCGGCCAGGATGGGAGTCCTACGAGGACTCCAAGTCCTAGTAGGAGTCCATCAAGAGGGGAGGAAGGGAGAAGGAATAGGAGGAGAAGGAGAGGTGGCCGGCCCCCTTTTCCCTAGTCCAATTCGGACCAAAGGGGAGGGGGGGCGCAGCAGCCTTTTCCTCTTCCCACTAAAGCCCATCAAGGCCCATTACTTCTCCCGTAACTACCCGGTACTCCGAAAAATACCCGAATCACTCGGAACCTTTCCGATGTCCGAATATAGTCATCCAATATATCGATCTTTACGTCTCGACCATTTCGAGACTCATCGTCATGTCCCCAATCTCATCCGGGACTCCGTACTCCTTCGGTACATCAAAACTCATAAACTCATAATACAACTGTCATCGAAACCTTAAGCGTGCGGACCCTACGGTTCGAGAACAATGTAGACATGACCGAGACACGTCTCCAGTCAATAACCAATAGCGGGACCTGGATGCCCATATTGGCTCCTACATATTCTACGTAGATCTTTATCGGTCAGACCGCATAACAACATACGTTGTTCCCTTTGTCATCAGTATGTTACTTGCCCGAGATTCGATCGTCGGTATCCAATACCTAGTTCAATCTCGTTACCGGCAAGTCTCTTTACTCGTTCCGTAATACATCATTTCGCAACTAACTCATTAGTCACAATGCTTGCAAGGCTTATGTGATGTGTATTACCGAGAGGGCCCAGAGATACCTCTCCGACAATCGGAGTGACAAATCCTAATCTCGAAATACGCCAACCCAACATCTACCTTTGGAGACACCTGTAGTACTCCTTTATAATCACCCAGTTACGTTGTGACGTTTGGTAGTACCCAAAGTGTTCCTCCGGTAAATGGGAGTTGCATAATCTCATAGTCATAGGAACATGTATAAGTCATGAAGAAAGCAATAGCAACATACTAAACGATCGGGTGCTAAGCTAATGGAATGGGTCATGTCAATCAGATCATTCAACTAATGATGTGACCTCGTTAATCAAATAACAACTCTTTTGTCTATGGTTAGGAAACATAACCATCTTTGATTAACGAGCTAGTCAAGTAGAGGCATACTAGTGACACTCTGTTTGTCTATGTATTCACACATGTATTATGTTTCCGGTTAATACAATTCTAGCATGAATAATAAACATTTATCATGATATAAGGAAATAAATAATAACTTTATTATTGCCTCTAGGGCATATTTCCTTCAGGGATGTGTAAAGATTACCCCTCTTGCGACATGCCTACCATGCGGGTATGCCTCTAAGTCGTGACCCGACACGTGGGAGATACGGGCGCATTGTGGGTGTTACACATTAAGATCTATAGAGATAGATCAAGACACTTAATTGGACTTTGACCAAGCACATACCTTGATAAAGTTTTGAAGAAGTTCAAAATGGATCAAGCAAAGAAAGGGTTCTTGCATGTGTTACAAGGTGTGAAGTTGAGCCAGACTCAGTGCCCGACCACTGCAGAAGATAGAGAGAAAATGAAAGTCATTCCCTATGCTTCAGCCATAGGTTCTATCTTGTATGCAATGTTGAGTACCAGACCTGACGTGTGCCTTGCTATTAGTTTAGCAAGGAGGTACCAAAGTAATCCAGGAGTGGATCACTGGACAACGGTCAAGAATATCCTGAAATACCTGAAAAGGACGAAGGATATGTTTCTCATTTATGGAGGTGACAAAGAGCTAGTCGTAAACGGTTACGTCGATGCAAGCTTTGATACTGATCCGGATGACTCTAAGTCACAAACCGGATACATATTTTTATTGAATGGTGGAGCTGTCAGTTGGTGTAGTTCCAAGCAGAGCGTCGTGGCAGGATCTACATGTGAAGCGGAGTACATAGCTTCTTTGGAAGAAGCAAATGAAGGAGTCTGGATGAAGGAGTTCATATCCGATCTAGGTGTCATACCTAGTGCATCGGGTCTAATGAAAATCTTTTGTGACAATACTGGTGTAATTGCCTTGGCAAAGGAATCCAGATTTCACAAGAGAACCAAGCACATCAAGAGACGCTTCAATTCCATCTGTGATCAAGTCAAGGAGGGAGACATAGAGATTTGCAAGATACATACGGATCTGAATGTTGCAGACCCGTTGACTAAGCCTCTCTCACGAGCAAACATGATCAGCACCAAGACTCCATGGGTGTTAGAATCATTACTGTGTAATCTAGATTATGGCAAATGTTTATATTTCTCCTTTCCCTTCCCTCTCCTCTATTCCACTAAGGCCCAATAAGGCCCATTGACTTCCCGGGGGTTCCAGTAACCCCCCCCCCGGTACTCCGATAAATGTCCGAACTAATCCGGAACCATTTCGATGTCCAAACCTAGCCTTCCAAAATATCGATCTTTATGTCTCGACCATTTTGAGACTCCTTGTCATGTCCGTGATCACATCCGGGACTCCGAATTATCTTCGGTACAGCAAAACACATAAACTCATAATACCAATCGTCATCGAACGTTAAGCGTGCGGACCCTATGGGTTCGAGAACTATGTAGACAAGACTGAGACTCATCTCTGGTCAATAACCAATAGCGGAACCTGGATGCTCATATTGGTTCCTACATATTCTACGAAGATCTTTATCGGTCAAACCGTATAACAACATACGTTGTCCCTTTGTCATCGGTATGTTACTTGCCCGAGATTTGATCGTCGGTATCTCAATACCTAGTTCAATCTCGTTACCGGCAAGTCTCTTTACTCGTTCCGTAATGCAACATCCCGTAACTAACTCATTAGTCACATTGCTTGCAAGGCTTATAGTGATGTGCATTACCGAGAGGGCCCAGAGATACCTCTCCGATACACGGAGTGACAAATCCTAATCTCGATCTATGCCAACTCAACAAACACCATCGGAGACACCTGTAGAGCATCTTTATAGCCACCCAGTTATGTTGTGACGTTTGATAGCACACTAAGTGTTCCTTCGGTATTCGGGAGTTGCATAATCTCATAGTCATGGGAACATGTATAAGTTATGAACAAAGCAATAGCAACAAACTAAACGATCATCGTGCTAGGCTAACGTATGGGTCAAGTCAATCACATCATTCTCTAATGATGTGATCTCATTAATCAAATGACAACTCATGTCAATGGTTAGGAAACTTAACCATCTTTGATAAACGAGCTAGTCAAGTAGAGGCATACTAGTGACACTCAGTTTGTCTATGTATTCACACATGTACTAAGTTTCCGGTTAATACAATTCTAGCATGAATAATAAACATTTATCATGATATAAGGAAATATAAATAACAACTTTATTATTGCCTCTAGGGCATATTCCCTTCGGGGACAAGTTATGTATGACACATCATTATAGTACAGAGCAGTAGTGAGGGTATCTCGAATGCTGACCCCAAATCGAGCATTGTATCCGTCCGAGGACCGATGGAGACCAAACCGCGGACAGTGATGTAGGAGCCTACCATCCAACTTTGTCCACCCAAACTTCCACTTCCGTGTTTTTAAGTCTGTGAGCTCAAAACAATTATAGAAAATAGAACAATTAATTCATAAATAACATGAAAATATCTCTAGTACAAAAACATTTCAAATGTAAATATTTCATCTGAGATAACCGGATGTTCAACAAGTTTTTTGAATTCATTGATTCCAAATTCAGTGATAGTAGTCAGAACCGGCACAAGTCTTCCCACACATACTGCTCCTCGAGTTTTATTTAACAATGTATATGCATGAATGGCCTGCCTTTGGTCAGTAGTACATCTCGACACCGCGTTGAGTCTAAACAACATGCAGAGCAACAATGAGTGAATGAATAAATTAACCAACATGTAGAGTAACAGGAAGCAAACTTAAGATCTCCATGGTTGACGATGGCCATGAAGGAAATATGCCCTAGAGGCAATAATAAAGTTATTATTTATTTCCTTATATCATGATAAATGTTTATTATTCATGCTAGAATTGTATTAACCGGAAACATAATACATGTGTGAATACATAGACCAACAGAGTGTCACTAGTATGCCTCTACTTGACTAGCTCGTTAATCAAAGATGGTTATGTTTCCTAACCATGAACAAAGAGTTGTTATTTGATTAACGAGGTCACATCATTAGTAGAATGATCTGATTGACATGACCCATTCCATTAGCTTAGCACCCGATCGTTTAGTATGTTGCTATTGCTTTCTTCATGACTTATACATGTTCCTATAACTATGAGATTATGCAACTCCCGTTTACCGGAGGAACACTTTGGGTACTACCAAACGTCACAACGTAACTGGGTGATTATAAAGGAGTACTACAGGTGTCTCCAATGGTAGATGTTGGGTTGGCGTATTTCGAGATTAGGGTTTGTCACTCCGATTGTCGGAGAGGTATCTCTGGGCCCTCTCGGTAATGCACATCACATAAGCCTTGCAAGCACTGCAACTAATATGTTAGTTGTGAGATGATGTATTACGGAACGAGTAAAGAGACTTGCCGGTAACGAGATTGAACTAGGTATTGGATACCGACGATCGAATCTCGGGCAAGTAACATACCGATGACAAAGGGAACAACGTATGTTGTTATGCGGTCTGACCGATAAAGATCTTCGTAGAATATGTAGGAGCCAATATGGGCATCCAGGTCCCGCTATTGGTTATTGACCGGAGACGTGTCTCGGTCATGTCTACATTGTTCTCGAACCGTAGGGTCCGCACGCTTAACGTTACGATGACAGTTATTATGAGTTTATGCATTTTGATGTACCGAAGGTTGTTCGGAGTCCCGGATGAGATCACGGACATGACGAGGAGTCTCGAAATGGTCAAGACGTAAATATTGATATATTGGAAGCCTATGTTTGGACATCGGAAGTGTTCCGGGTGAAATCGGGATTTTACCGGATTACCGAGAGGGTTACCGGAACCCCCCGGGAGCCAAATGGGCCAACATGGGCCTTAGTGGAAAGGTGAGAGAGCAGCCCACATAGGGCTGCGCCTCCCCCCCTCTCCCTAGTCCTATTAGGACTAGGAGAGGGGCCGGCCACCTCTCTCTCTCTCCCCTTTGAAGGATTCCTAGTTGGACTAGGATTGGAGGGGGGAGTCCTACTCCCGGTAGGAGTAGGACTCCTCCTGCGCCTCCCTCTCTTTGGCCGGCCAGCCCCCCTCCTCCAACCTTTATATACGGGGGCAGGGGACACCCCAAGACACACAAGTTGATCCTTGAGATCGTTCCTTAGCCGTGTGCGGTGCCCCCTGCCACCAAATTCCACCTCGATCATACCATTGTAGTGCTTAGGCGAAGCCCTGCGTCGGTAGTACATCAAGATCGTCATCACGCCGTCGTGCTGACGGAACTCTTCCTCGACGCTTTGCTGGATCGGAGCCCAAGGATCGTCATCGAGCTGAACGTGTGCTAAGAACTCGGAGGTGCCGGAGTAACGGTGCTTGGATCGGTCGGATCGGGAAGAAGACGTACGACTACTTCCTCTACGTTGTGTGATCGCTTCCGCAGTCGGTCTGCGTTGGTACGTAGACAACACTCTCCCCTCTCGTTGCTGTGCATCACCATGATCTTGCGTGTGCGTAGGAAAATTTTCGAAATTACTACGTTCCCCAACAGTGGCATCCGAGCCTAGGTTTTTATGGTTTGATGTTATATGCACGAGTAGAACATAAGTGAGTTGTGGGCGATACAAGTCATACTGCCTACCAGCATGTCATACTTTGGTTCGGCGGTATTGTTGGGTGAGACGATCCGGACCAACCTTACGCGTACTCTTACGCGAGACCGGTTCCCTCGACGTGCTTTGCACATAGATGGCTTGCGGAAGACTGTCTCTCCAACTTTAGTTGAACCGAGTGTGACTACGCCCGGTCCTTGAGAAGGTTAAAACGGAGTCTATTTGACGAACTATCGTTGTGGTTTTGATGCGTAGGTGAGATGAGTTCTTACTTAAGCCCGTAGCAGCCACGTAAAACTTGCAACAACAAAGTAGAGGACGT
Organism: Triticum monococcum; assembly: GCA_034509565.1. Classification (NCBI taxonomy): domain Eukaryota; kingdom Viridiplantae; phylum Streptophyta; class Magnoliopsida; order Poales; family Poaceae; genus Triticum; species Triticum monococcum. The sequence goes on along the minus strand of CM067843.1, from coordinate 740,792,287 downwards.
CTAACTTGTTTTTGCAGGGTATGTTGTGATGTGATATGGTCAAGGCATGATGCTGATTTTATTGTATGAGATGATCATGTTTTATAACCGAGTTATCGGCAACTGGCAGGAGCCATATGGTTGTCGCTTTATTGTATGCAATGCAATCGCGATGTAATGCTTTACTTTATTACTAAACGGTAGTGATAGTCGTGGAAGCATAAGATTGGCGAGACGACAACGATGCTACGATGGAGATCAAGGTGTCGCGCCGGTGACGATGGTGATCATGACGGTGCTTCGGAGATGAAGATCACAAGCACAAGATGATGATGGCCATATCATATCACTTATATTGATTGCATGTGATGTTTATCCCTTTTATGCATCTTATCTTGCTTTGATTGACGGTAGCATTATAAGATGATCTCTCACTAAATTATCAAGAAGTGTTCTCCCTGAGTATGCACCGTTGCCAAAGTTCTTCGTGCCCAGACACCACGTGATGATCGGGTGTGATAAGCTCTACGTTCAAATACAACGGGTGCAAAACAGTTGCACACGCAGAATACTCGGGTTATACTTGACGAGCCAAGCATATACAGATATGGCCTCGGAACACGGAGACCGAAAGGTCGAGCGTGAATCATATAGTAGATATGATCAACATAACGATGTTCACCATTGAAAACTACTCCATCTCACATGATGATCGGTTATGGTTTAGTTGATTTGGATCACGTGATCACTTAGAGGATTAGAGGGATGTCTATCTAAGTGGGAGTTCTTAAGTAATATGATTAAATTGAACTTAAATTTATCATGAACTTAGTCCTGGTAGTATTTTGCAAATTGTGTTATAGATCAATAGCTCGCGTTGTTGCTTCCCTATGTTTATTTTGATATGTTCCTAGAGATAATTATGTTGAAATATGTTAGTAGCAATGATGCGGATTGGATCCGTGATCTGAGGTTTATCCTCATTGCTGCACAAAAGAATTATGTCCTTGATGCACCGCTAGGTGACAGACCTATTGCAGGAGCAGATGCAGACGTTATGAACGTTTGGCTGGCTCAATATGATGACTACTTGATAGTTTAGTGCACCATGCTTAATGGCTTAGAATCGGGACTTCAAAGACGTTTTGAACGTCATGGACCATATGAGATGTTCCAGGAGTTGAAGTTAATATTTCAAGCAAATACCCGAGTTGAGAGATATGAAGTCTCCAACAAGTTCTATAGCTAAAAGATGGAGGAGAATCGCTCAACTAGTGAGCAAGTGCTCAGATTGTCTGGGTACTACAATCGCTTGAATCAAGTGGGAGTTAATCTTCCAGATAAGATAGTGATTGACAGAATTCTCTAGTCACCATCACCAAGTTAGCAAAACTTCGTGATGAACTATAATATGCAAGGGATAACGGAAACAACTCCCAAGCTCTTCGTGATGCTGAAATCAACAAAGGTAGAAATCAAGAAAAACATCAAGTGTTGATGGTTGACAAGACCACTAGTTTCAAGAAAAGGGCAGAGGGCAGAAGGGGAACTTCAAGAAGAACGGCAAGCAAGTTGCTGCTCAAGTGAAGAAGCCCAGGTCTGATCCTAAGCCTGAGACTAAGTGCTTCTACTGCAAAGGGACTGGTCACTGGAAGCGGAACTACCCCAAGTGATTGGCGGATAAGAAGGATGGCAAAGTGAACATAAGTATATTTGATATACATGTTATTGATGTGTACTTTACTAGTGTTTATAGCAACCCCTTAGTATTTGATGCTAGTTCAGTTGCTAAGATAGTAACTCGAAACGGGAGTTGTAGAATAAACAGAGACTAGTTAAGGGTGAAGTGACGATGTGTGTTGGAAGTGGTTCCAAGATTGATATGATCATCATCGCACACTCCCTATAATTTCGGGATTAGTGTTAAACCTAAATAAGTGTTATTTGGTGTTTGCGTTGAACATGAATATGATTTGATCATGTTTATTGTAATACGGTTATTCATTTAAGTAAGAGAATAAATTGTTGTTCTGTTTACATGAATAAAACCTAATATGGTTACACACCCAATGAAAATAGTTCATTGGATCTCGATCTTAATAATACACATATTCATAATATTGAAACCAAAAGATGCAAAGTTAATAATGATAGTGCAACTTATTTGTGGCACTGCTGTTTAGGTCATATCGGTGTAAAGCGCATGAAGAAACTCCATACTGATGGGCTTTTGGAACCACTTGATTATGAATCACTTGGTACTTGCGAACCGTGCCTCATAGGCAAGATGACCAAAACACCGTTCTCCGGTACTATGGAGAGAGCAACAGATTTATTGGAAATCATACATACCGATGTATGTGGTCAGATGAATATTGAGGCTCGTGGCGGATATCGTTATTTTCTCACCTTCACAGATGATTTAAGCAGATATGGGTATATCTACTTGATGAAACATAAGTCTGAAACATTTGAAAAGTTCAAAGAATTTCAGAGTGAAGTAAAAAACATCATGACAAGAAAATAAAGTTTCTACGATCTGATCGCGGAGACAAATATTTGAGTTACGAGTTTGGTCTTCAGTTAAAACAATATGAAATAGTTTCACTACTCACGCCACCTGGAACACCACATCATAATGGTGTGTCCGGACGTCATAACCGTACTTTATTGGATATAGTGCAATCTATGATGTCTCTTACCGATTTACCACCATTGTTTTTGGGTCATGCATTAGAGACAGCTGCATTCACGTTAAAAAAAGGGGCACCATCTATATCCGTCGAGACGACGCCTTATGAACTATGGTTTGGCGAGAAACCAAAGTTGTCGTTTCTTAAAGTTTGGGGTTGCGATGCTTATATGAAAAAGTTTCATCCTGATAAGCTCAAAACTCAAATCGGAGAAGTGCATCTTCATAGGATATCCAAAGGAAACTGTTGGATACACCTTCTATCACAGATCCGAAGGCAAGACTTTTGTTGCTAAATTCGGAAACTTTCTGGAGAAGGAGTTTCTCTCGAAAGAAGTGAGTGGGAGGAAAGTAGAACTTGACGAGGTAACTGTACCTGCTCCCTTATTGGAAAGTAGTACATCACAGAAAAATGTTTCTGTGACACCTACACCAGTTAGTGAGGAAGCTAATGATGATGATCATGAAACTTCAGAACAAGACACTACTGAACCTCGTAGATCAACCAGAATAAAGATCCGCGCCAGAGTGGTACGGTAATCCTGTTCTGGAAGTCATGCTACTAGATCATGATGATCCTACGAACTATGAAGAAGCGATGGTGAACCCAGATTCCGCAAAGTGGCTTGAAGCCATGAAATCTGAGATATGATCCATGTATGAGAACAAAGAATGGACTTTGGTTGACTTGCCCGATGATCGGCAAGCCATAGAAAATAAATGGATCTTCAAGAGGAAGACGGATGCTGATGGTAGTGTTACTATCTACAAAGCTAGAATTGTCGCAAAAGGTTTTCGACAAGTTCAAGGTGTTGACTACGATGAGATTTTCTCACTCGTATCTATGCTTAAAGTCTGTCCGAATCATGTTAGCAATTGCCGCATTTTATGAAATCTGGCAAATGGATAAACAAAACTGCATTCCTTAATGGATTTATTAAAGAAGAATTGTATATGATGCAACAGAAGGTTTTGTCAATCCGAAAGGTGCTAACAAAATGTGCAAGCACCAGCGATCCATCTGTGGACTGGTGCAAGCATCTCGGAGTTGGAATATACGCTTTGATAAGTTGATCAAAGCATATAGTTTTATACAGACTTGCGGTGAAGCCTGTATTTACAAGAAAGTGAGTGGGAGCACTACAGCATTTCTGATAAGTATATGTGAATGACATATTGTTGATCGGAAATAATGTAGAATTATTCTGTAAAGCATAAAGGAGTGTTTGAAAGGAGTTTTTCAAAGAAAGACTTCGGTGAAGCTGCTTACATATTGAGCTTCAAGATCTATAGAGATAGATCAAAGACGCTTGATAAGTTCTTTCAATGAGTACATACCTTGACAAAGATTTTGAAGTAGTTCAAAATGGAGCAGTCAAAGAAAGAGTTCTTGCCTGTATTATAAGGTGTGAAGTTGAGTAAGACTCAAAGCCCGACCACGGCAGAAGATAGAAAGAGAATGAAAGTCATTCCCTATGCCTTGGCCATAGGTTCTATAAAGTATGTCATGCTGTATACCAGATCTATTGTATACCCTGCACTGATTTAGCAAGGGAGTACAATAGTGATCTAGGAGTAGATCACTGGACAGCGGTCAGAATTATCCTTAGTGAAATAAGGATATGTTTCTCGATTATGGACGTGACAAAAAGGTTCGTCGTAAAGGGTTACGTCAATGCAAGTTTTTGACACTGATCCAGATAATTCTAAGTCTCAATCTGGATACATATTGAAAGTGGGAGCAATTAGCTAGAGTAGCTCCGTGTAGAGCATTGTAGACATAGAACTTGCAAAATACTTACGGATCTGAATGTGACAGACCCGTCGACTAAAATTATCCCACAAGCAAAACATGATCACACCTTAGTACTCTTTGGGTGTTAATCACATAGAGATGTGAACTAGATTATTGACTCTAGTAAACCCTTTGAGTGTTGGTCACATGACGATGTGAACCATGGGTGTTAATCACATGGTGATGTGAACTATTGCTGTTAAATCACATGGCGATGTGAACTAGATTATTGACTCTAGTGCAAGTGGGAGACTGAAGGAAATATGCCCTAGAGGCAATAATAAAGTTATTATTTATTTCCTTATATCATGATAAATGTTTATTATTCATGCTAGAATTGTATTAACCGGAAACATAATACATGTGTGAATACATAGACCAACAGAGTGTCACTAGTATGCCTCTACTTGACTAGCTCGTTAATCAAAGATGGTTATGTTTCCTAACCATGAACAAAGAGTTGTTATTTGATTAACGAGGTCACATCATTAGTAGAATGATCTGATTGACATGACCCATTCCATTAGCTTAGCACCCGATCGTTTAGTATGTTGCTATTGCTTTCTTCATGACTTATACATGTTCCTATAACTATGAGATTATGCAACTCCCGTTTACCGGAGGAACACTTTGGGTACTACCAAACGTCACAACGTAACTGGGTGATTATAAAGGAGTACTACAGGTGTCTCCAATGGTAGATGTTGGGTTGGCGTATTTCAAGATTAGGGTTTGTCACTCCGATTGTCGGAGAGGTATCTCTGGGCCCTCTCGGTAATGCACATCACATAAGCCTTGCAAGCACTGCAACTAATATGTTAGTTGTGAGATGATGTATTACGGAACGAGTAAAGAGACTTGCCGGTAACGAGATTGAACTAGGTATTGGATACCGACGATCGAATCTCGGGCAAGTAACATACCGATGACAAAGGGAACAACGTATGTTGTTATGCGGTCTGACCGATAAAGATCTTCGTAGAATATGTAGGAGCCAATATGGGCATCCAGGTCCCGCTATTGGTTATTGACCGGAGACGTGTCTCGGTCATGTCTACATTGTTCTCGAACCGTAGGGTCCGCACGCTTAACGTTACGATGACAGTTATTATGAGTTTATGCATTTTGATGTACCGAAGGTTGTTCGGAGTCCCGGATGAGATCACGGACATGACGAGGAGTCTCGAAATGGTCAAGACGTAAATATTGATATATTGGAAGCCTATGTTTGGACATCGGAAGTGTTCCGGGTGAAATCGGGATTTTACCGGATTACCGAGAGGGTTACCGGAACCCCCCGGGAGCCAAATGGGCCAACATGGGCCTTAGTGGAAAGGTGAGAGGGCAGCCCACATAGGGCTGCGCCTCCCCGGCCACCTCTCTCTCTCTCCCCTTTGAAGGATTCCTAGTTGGACTAGGATTGGAGGGGGGAGTCCTACTCCCGGTAGGAGTAGGACTCCTCCTGCGCCTCCCTCTCTTTGGCCGGCCAGCCCCCCTCCTCCAACCTTTATATACGGGGGCAGGGGACACCCCAAGACACACAAGTTGATCCTTGAGATCGTTCCTTAGCCGTGTGCGGTGCCCCCTGCCACCAAATTCCACCTTGATCATACCGTTGTAGTGCTTAGGCGAAGCCCTGCGTCGGTAGTACATCAAGATCGTCATCACGCCGTCGTGCTGACGGAACTCTTCCTCGACGCTTTGCTAGATCGGAGCCCGAGGATCGTCATCGAGCTGAACGTGTGCTAAGAACTCGGAGGTGCCGGAGTAACGGTGCTTGGATCGGTCGGATCGGGAAGAAGACGTACGACTACTTCCTCTACGTTGTGTGATCGCTTCCGCAGTCGGTCTGCGTTGGTACGTAGACAACACTCTCCCCTCTCGTTGCTGTGCATCACCATGATCTTGCGTGTGCGTAGGAAAATTTTCGAAATTACTACGTTCCCCAACAGTGGCATCCGAGCCTAGGTTTTTATGGTTTGATGTTATATGCACGAGTAGAACATAAGTGAGTTGTGGGCGATACAAGTCATACTGCCTACCAGCATGTCATACTTTGGTTCGGCGGTATTGTTGGGTGAGACGATCCGGACCAACCTTACGCGTACTCTTACGCGAGACCGGTTCCCTCGACGTGCTTTGCACATAGATGGCTTGCGGAAGACTGTCTCTCCAACTTTAGTTGAACCGAGTGTGACTACGCCCGGTCCTTGAGAAGGTTAAAACGGAGTCTATTTGACGAACTATCGTTGTGGTTTTGATGCGTAGGTGAGATGAGTTCTTACTTAAGCCCGTAGCAGCCACGTAAAACTTGCAACAACAAAGTAGAGGACGTCTAACTTGTTTTTGCAGGGTATGTTGTGATGTGATATGGTCAAGGCATGATGCTGATTTTATTGTATGAGATGATCATGTTTTATAACCGAGTTATCGGCAACTGGCAGGAGCCATATGGTTGTCGCTTTATTGTATGCAATGCAATCGCGATGTAATGCTTTACTTTATTACTAAACGGTAGTGATAGTCGTGGAAGCATAAGATTGGCGAGACGACAACGATGCTACGATGGAGATCAAGGTGTCGCGCCGGTGACGATGGTGATCATGACGGTGCTTCGGAGATGAAGATCACAAGCACAAGATGATGATGGCCATATCATATCACTTATATTGATTGCATGTGATGTTTATCCCTTTTATGCATCTTATCTTGCTTTGATTGACGGTAGCATTATAAGATGATCTCTCACTAAATTATCAAGAAGTGTTCTCCCTGAGTATGCACCGTTGCCAAAGTTCTTCGTGCCCAGACACCACGTGATGATCGGGTGTGATAAGCTCTACGTTCAAATACAACGGGTGCAAAACAGTTGCACACGCAGAATACTCGGGTTATACTTGACGAGCCAAGCATATACAGATATGGCCTCGGAACACGGAGACCGAAAGGTCGAGCGTGAATCATATAGTAGATATGATCAACATAACGATGTTCACCATTGAAAACTACTCCATCTCACATGATGATCGGTTATGGTTTAGTTGATTTGGATCACGTGATCACTTAGAGGATTAGAGGGATGTCTATCTAAGTGGGAGTTCTTAAGTAATATGATTAAATTGAACTTAAATTTATCATGAACTTAGTCCTGGTAGTATTTTGCAAATTGTGTTATAGATCAATAGCTCGCGTTGTTGCTTCCCTATGTTTATTTTGATATGTTCCTAGAGATAATTATGTTGAAATATGTTAGTAGCAATGATGCGGATTGGATCCGTGATCTGAGGTTTATCCTCATTGCTGCACAAAAGAATTATGTCCTTGATGCACCGCTAGGTGACAGACCTACTGCAGGAGTAGATGCAGACGTTATGAACGTTTGGCTGGCTCAATATGATGACTACTTGATAGTTTAGTGCACCATGCTTAATGGCTTAGAATCGGGACTTCAAAGACGTTTTGAACGTCATGGACCATATGAGATGTTCCAGGAGTTGAAGTTAATATTTCAAGCAAATACCCGAGTTGAGAGATATGAAGTCTCCAACAAGTTCTATAGCTAAAAGATGGAGGAGAATCGCTCAACTAGTGAGCAAGTGCTCAGATTGTCTGGGTACTACAATCGCTTGAATCAAGTGGGAGTTAATCTTCCAGATAAGATAGTGATTGAAAGAATTCTCTAGTCACCATCACCAAGTTAGCAAAACTTCGTGATGAACTATAATATGCAAGGGATAACGGAAACAACTCCCAAGCTCTTCGTGATGCTGAAATCAACAGAGGTAGAAATCAAGAAAAACATCAAGTGTTGATGGTTGACAAGACCACTAGTTTCAAGAAAAGGGCAGAGGGCAGAAGGGGAACTTCAAGAAGAACGGCAAGCAAGTTGCTGCTCAAGTGAAGAAGCCCAGGTCTGATCCTAAGCCTGAGACTAAGTGCTTCTACTGCAAAGGGACTGGTCACTGGAAGCGGAACTACCCCAAGTGATTGGCGGATAAGAAGGATGGCAAAGTGAACATAAGTATATTTGATATACATGTTATTGATGTGTACTTTACTAGTGTTTATAGCAACCCCTTAGTATTTGATGCTAGTTCAGTTGCTAAGATAGTAACTCGAAACGGGAGTTGCAGAATAAACAGAGACTAGTTAAGGGTGAAGTGACGATGTGTGTTGGAAGTGGTTTCGAGATTGATATGATCATCATCGCACACTCCCTATAATTTCGGGATTAGTGTTAAACCTAAATAAGTGTTATTTGGTGTTTGCGTTGAACATGAATATGATTTGATCATGTTTATTGTAATACGGTTATTCATTTAAGTAAGAGAATAAATTGTTGTTCTGTTTACATGAATAAAACCTAATATGGTTACACACCCAATGAAAATAGTTCATTGGATCTCGATCTTAATAATACACATATTCATAATATTGAAACCAAAAGATGCAAAGTTAATAATGATAGTGCAACTTATTTGTGGCACTGCTGTTTAGGTCATATCGGTGTAAAGCGCATGAAGAAACTCCATACTGATGGGCTTTTGGAACCACTTGATTATGAATCACTTGGTACTTGCGAACCGTGCCTCATAGGCAAGATGACCAAAACACCGTTCTCCGGTACTATGGAGAGAGCAACAGATTTATTGGAAATCATACATACCGATGTATGTGGTCAGATGAATATTGAGGCTCGTGGCGGATATCGTTATTTTCTCACCTTCACAGATGATTTAAGCAGATATGGGTATATCTACTTGATGAAACATAAGTCTGAAACATTTGAAAAGTTCAAAGAATTTCAGAGTGAAGTAAAAAACATCATGACAAGAAAATAAAGTTTCTACGATCTGATCGCGGAGACAAATATTTGAGTTACGAGTTTGGTCTTCAGTTAAAACAATATGAAATAGTTTCACTACTCACGCCACCTGGAACACCACATCATAATGGTGTGTCCGGACGTCATAACCGTACTTTATTGGATATAGTGCAATCTATGATGTCTCTTACCGATTTACCACCATTGTTTTTGGGTCATGCATTAGAGACAGCTGCATTCACGTTAAAAAAAGGGGCACCATCTATATCCGTCGAGACGACGCCTTATGAACTATGGTTTGGCGAGAAACCAAAGTTGTCGTTTCTTAAAGTTTGGGGTTGCGATGCTTATATGAAAAAGTTTCATCCTGATAAGCTCAAAACTCAAATCGGAGAAGTGCATCTTCATAGGATATCCAAAGGAAACTGTTGGATACACCTTCTATCACAGATCCGAAGGCAAGACTTTTGTTGCTAAATTCGGAAACTTTCTGGAGAAGGAGTTTCTCTCGAAAGAAGTGAGTGGGAGGAAAGTAGAACTTGACGAGGTAACTGTACCTGCTCCCTTATTGGAAAGTAGTACATCACAGAAAAATGTTTCTGTGACACCTACACCAGTTAGTGAGGAAGCTAATGATGATGATCATGAAACTTCAGAACAAGACACTACTGAACCTCGTAGATCAACCAGAATAAAGATCCGCGCCAGAGTGGTACGGTAATCCTGTTCTGGAAGTCATGCTACTAGATCATGATGATCCTACGAACTATGAAGAAGCGATGGTGAACCCAGATTCCGCAAAGTGGCTTGAAGCCATGAAATCTGAGATATGATCCATGTATGAGAACAAAGAATGGACTTTGGTTGACTTGCCCGATGATCGGCAAGCCATAGAAAATAAATGGATCTTCAAGAGGAAGACGGATGCTGATGGTAGTGTTACTATCTACAAAGCTAGAATTGTCGCAAAAGGTTTTCGACAAGTTCAAGGTGTTGACTACGATGAGATTTTCTCACTCGTATCTATGCTTAAAGTCTGTCCGAATCATGTTAGCAATTGCCGCATTTTATGAAATCTGGCAAATGGATAAACAAAACTGCATTCCTTAATGGATTTATTAAAGAAGAATTGTATATGATGCAACAGAAGGTTTTGTCAATCCGAAAGGTGCTAACAAAATGTGCAAGCACCAGCGATCCATCTGTGGACTGGTGCAAGCATCTCGGAGTTGGAATATACGCTTTGATAAGTTGATCAAAGCATATAGTTTTATACAGACTTGCGGTGAAGCCTGTATTTACAAGAAAGTGAGTGGGAGCACTACAGCATTTCTGATAAGTATATGTGAATGACATATTGTTGATCGGAAATAATGTAGAATTATTCTGTAAAGCATAAAGGAGTGTTTGAAAGGAGTTTTTCAAAGAAAGACTTCGGTGAAGCTGCTTACATATTGAGCTTCAAGATCTATAGAGATAGATCAAAGACGCTTGATAAGTTCTTTCAATGAGTACATACCTTGACAAAGATTTTGAAGTAGTTCAAAATGGAGCAGTCAAAGAAAGAGTTCTTGCCTGTATTATAAGGTGTGAAGTTGAGTAAGACTCAAAGCCCGACCACGGCAGAAGATAGAAAGAGAATGAAAGTCATTCCCTATGCCTTGGCCATAGGTTCTATAAAGTATGTCATGCTGTATACCAGATCTATTGTATACCCTGCACTGATTTAGCAAGGGAGTACAATAGTGATCTAGGAGTAGATCACTGGACAGCGGTCAGAATTATCCTTAGTGAAATAAGGATATGTTTCTCGATTATGGACGTGACAAAAAGGTTCGTCGTAAAGGGTTACGTCAATGCAAGTTTTTGACACTGATCCAGATAATTCTAAGTCTCAATCTGGATACATATTGAAAGTGGGAGCAATTAGCTAGAGTAGCTCCGTGTAGAGCATTGTAGACATAGAACTTGCAAAATACTTACGGATCTGAATGTGACAGACCCGTCGACTAAAATTATCCCACAAGCAAAACATGATCACACCTTAGTACTCTTTGGGTGTTAATCACATAGAGATGTGAACTAGATTATTGACTCTAGTAAACCCTTTGAGTGTTGGTCACATGACGATGTGAACCATGGGTGTTAATCACATGGTGATGTGAACTATTGCTGTTAAATCACATGGCGATGTGAACTAGATTATTGACTCTAGTGCAAGTGGGAGACTGAAGGAAATATGCCCTAGAGGCAATAATAAAGTTATTATTTATTTCCTTATATCATGATAAATGTTTATTATTCATGCTAGAATTGTATTAACCGGAAACATAATACATGTGTGAATACATAGACCAACAGAGTGTCACTAGTATGCCTCTACTTGACTAGCTCGTTAATCAAAGATGGTTATGTTTCCTAACCATGAACAAAGAGTTGTTATTTGATTAACGAGGTCACATCATTAGTAGAATGATCTGATTGACATGACCCATTCCATTAGCTTAGCACCCGATCGTTTAGTATGTTGCTATTGCTTTCTTCATGACTTATACATGTTCCTATAACTATGAGATTATGCAACTCCCGTTTACCGGAGGAACACTTTGGGTACTACCAAACGTCACAACGTAACTGGGTGATTATAAAGGAGTACTACAGGTGTCTCCAATGGTAGATGTTGGGTTGGCGTATTTCAAGATTAGGGTTTGTCACTCCGATTGTCGGAGAGGTATCTCTGGGCCCTCTCGGTAATGCACATCACATAAGCCTTGCAAGCACTGCAACTAATATGTTAGTTGTGAGATGATGTATTACGGAACGAGTAAAGAGACTTGCCGGTAACGAGATTGAACTAGGTATTGGATACCGACGATCGAATCTCGGGCAAGTAACATACCGATGACAAAGGGAACAACGTATGTTGTTATGCGGTCTGACCGATAAAGATCTTCGTAGAATATGTAGGAGCCAATATGGGCATCCAGGTCCCGCTATTGGTTATTGACCGGAGACGTGTCTCGGTCATGTCTACATTGTTCTCGAACCGTAGGGTCCGCACGCTTAACGTTACGATGACAGTTATTATGAGTTTATGCATTTTGATGTACCGAAGGTTGTTCGGAGTCCCGGATGAGATCACGGACATGACGAGGAGTCTCGAAATGGTCGAGACGTAAATATTGATATATTGGACGCCTATGTTTGGACATCGGAAGTGTTCCGGGTGAAATCGGGATTTTACCGGATTACCGGGAGGGTTACCGGAACCCCCCGGGAGCCAAATGGGCCAACATGGGCCTTAGTGGAAAGGTGAAAGGGCAGCCCACATAGGGCTGCGCCTCCCCCCCTCTCCCTAGTCCTATTAGGACTAGGAGAGGGGCCGGCCACCTCTCTCTCTCTCCCCTTTGAAGGATTCCTAGTTGGACTAGGATTGGAGGGGGGAGTCCTACTCCCGATAGGAGTAGGACTCCTCCTGCGCCTCCCTCTCTTTGGCCGGCCAGCCCCCCTCCTCCAACCTTTATATACGGGGGCAGGGGACACCCCAAGACACACAAGTTGATCCTTGAGATCGTTCCTTAGCCGTGTGCGGTGCCCCCTGCCACCAAATTCCACCTCGATCATACCGTTGTAGTGCTTAGGCGAAGCCCTGCGTCGGTAGTACATCAAGATCGTCATCACGCCGTCGTGCTGACGGAACTCTTCCTCGACGCTTTGCTGGATCGGAGCCCGAGGATCGTCATCGAGCTGAACGTGTGCTAAGAACTCGGAGGTGCCGGAGTAACGGTGCTTGGATCGGTCGGATCGGGAAGAAGACGTACGACTACTTCCTCTACGTTGTGTGATCGCTTCCGCAGTCGGTCTGCGTTGGTACGTAGACAACACTCTCCCCTCTCGTTGCTGTGCATCACCATGATCTTGCGTGTGCGTAGGAAAATTTTCGAAATTACTACGTTCCCCAACAGGCCATAGTGTCTCCACTCATGTAACCGCACTGTAAAACTTCATGATAGAGTTGCAGATGGTGTACCATCGATGCGATATCGACTTCACATTGCGTTGATGGATGATGTGCATGTCGTAGGGCGCAAAGTTCTTTTACGCATGAAACGAGCCACGCACGCACTGCCAAAAGATCGAGTCCCTTGAGTTCATGCCTACAAAGTCTGCAGATGCGGTGAACCATGCCTCGCAAACAACTCATCCTCCTTCACCAGTCCCCCACCATTGTGCTTACTCTAGAAAACAATAAGAAGTTCAACAATAAAAGCTAAATGGAATTTGACCGAACACCTGTAGGGCGTGGTGTCCGCCATGGACATCGTTGGCAGGGGCGGAGGTGTCACGCCCAATATGCGATCCTATCCGAGAGGAACTCGAAGGTACCACCAAGGATAGATCCGCATATTGAAACGCTTTTGCAAGATGGATATCATTACATCGTACCCTTACATAATAGTTGGGGATACATACAAAGGCATACAAATGCCACATGAATACATCAAACATCATACATAAGAACAACATCCGGCTACGGATGAAACACAAACAAAAACTCAAACGACATCCACCCTGCTAGCCCAGGCTGCCGACCAAGAACCTAACCCCTGAACGAAGAAGAAGCAGAAGTAGAACTCCAAAACAAGTAAACATCGTTATTGCATCATGATCATCGTATTACCTGCACCTGCAACTGTTATTGTAGTAATATGTGAGCCACGAGGACTCAGCAATCTCATTATCATGGGTATCAAGACAAGCAAAGCTTAAATGGGTATGAAAAGGATAAGTGGTGAGGTTGCAGCAAGTGACTAAGCATTGTATGGTGGCTACTTACGAGTACAAGAGTAAGATGACAAACTATGCAAACGGTCGCAAACTAGTAACGATTAATAAGTGATCCTGAACTACTTACGTTCAAACATAACCCCACCGTGTTCTCTTCTCGACCCACTCGAAAAGAGACGGTCACGGTTACGCACACGGTTGGTGTGTTTTAATTCGAATTTGGTGTCAAGTTCTCTACAACCGGACATTAAAAATTCTCATCTGCCACATAACCGCGGGCACAGCTCTTGAAAGTTTAAACCCTGCAGGGGTGTCCCAACTTAGCCCATGACAAGCTCACGATCCACGGAGACAATCCTCCATCTCGGGACCCTCCTATCAGACTCGGAATCCCGGTGCACAAGACATTTCGACAATGGTAAAACAAGTCCAGGAAGACCTCTCGGTGTGCCGACACCCTGATAGTAGCCATGTGTATCTCATCTCAGGCCACGTCCGGATGAGCAGTACATACGGCAATCGAAAACCTCGGATGAAGGGGTGGCACCGCAAGTGGCTCTGTTTGGGACCAACACCATCAGCACTGGCCCCCCTGTTTATGTGGAATAAAAGAATCCTCAGGTTCATGACGCCCTATGAGTTAATTAATTAATTCAGTATTATTATGTTGGCAAATGTTAAAACCAATGTTGGGCCTTGCTGGAAGAGTTTTATTCAAAACGAAATGTCAAGAGGGGCCCATAAACCCTCATCGTGTTAGGGATGCAAAATCAAGGAACATAGCACCGATATGACGGAAACTAGGGCGGCAAGAATGGAACAAAACACCATGCATAAGTTCGAGCCTTCCACCCTTTACCAAGTGTATATGTGCATTAATTAAATAAGAGATATTGTGATATCTCAAGATATCCATGTCCCAACATGGAACAACCTGCAACTGCACCTGCAACTAGCAACGTTATAAGAGGGTCTGAGCAAAGCGGTAACATAGCCAAACAATGATTTGCTAGGATGGTGGAAAAGGTTAGAGGCTATCATGGCATATTGGGAGGCTTGGTAAACAAGTGATAGGTAGCGCGACATAGCGATAGCATCGAGACAACTAGCATAGCAATGATAGTAGTGAGATCCAAGGTAATGGTCATCTTGCCTAAAATCCCACTAGGAAGAAGAACGAGTCCATGAAGAAGACGAACGGGCGTAGTCGAATGAATCCTCACTATCGCAACGAAACAGGAACTATAGAGTAGGAGCACAACTGGAAAGAAGCAAACAACATGGTAAACACACAGCACATAAACATGACATGATGCTCAACCAAGTATGATGCATGACAAGGCTATATGATGCTACTCATGGCAAGAGATGATGCATACAAGAACAACACACCAAAGCAAGTTTAAATGAGGCCGGAAGCAACATATAACAATTCTTGAAAATTCCCATGTGCATATTTCAAATTTTCTCCTGATCTGAATAACACATTATGTTGAAATTGTTAAACAACAAGTTAAAGTGCACCATGATGATCTACACGTCTTTCTAGTCAAGTTACATATAAGGTTCATTTAATTCGGAGCTACGGCCTAGAAGATAGGGGCAACACAAGTTAAACATGGCATTGATGCAAAATACAATCACAAACACTCCAAAACATGGATGCAACATGGCATGATGAAACTACATGCAAAACCAAGCAAGTTTCATATAGAGCATGCTCCAAACGGAGCCACGGTTCAACACATACACTCAAGACAAGATATAACAACAATCTGCCCAAAATTACAACTAATCACTTTGCGATCAAGGAAACAACATGCTACAGGAAACATATGGGCATAAACTGGATATGCACTTAAGGTACAGGTTAGATACTTCAAATATCATTAAAGTTCAGGTTCATGGGCATCAAGATTAAACCAATATGATCAATGCAAGAAGCAACTTTATAACACAGATTATGACTTAGTGAAAAACATGGCATACATGTGAGCAAAAATAAACATGCTATAGTGCAAGATCATGGAAAACAAAAGCATTACATTAAAGTACAGGTTAAACATGACAATACATGGTTACTAAGCATCTCCGTATAACCCCTAGATCAATGGCAATCATCAAGACAAGTAAGCAAGTCATAACAAATTCTCAGACTTAGTGAAAAACAAAGGCTGAAAACAGATTCACAATGCACACTTTGAGACAACAAAAGTATATGCTACAGGAACATTTCATGGCATCAAAGGGCATGGCAAGCATGTACAGGTAGAGCACTACAAAACATGGTCACTGAGCTACTGCTAGAAAGCACATGAACATGCTCAAAACATCATGGCAAGAATGACAATGATAACAGATTCACAGACTTGGTGGAATAAACTGAACATGGGAGAAACAACGACAGGTAGACATGTTTGCAAGCTTGGTTGACTCAACATAAAGCATATCATGGCAAGTGAATGTAACCAACAGTAGGAAGACATATTCGTGCAACTACTCGTGGCAAGAACATAGTCATAGGATGCATAGAACACTAGATATTCACATGGTAAAGATGAACTTACTGTTAACAGGCTGACAGAAACATTATTTAGCAATTTGAGAGCATGATAACAACAAACTACAGCAGGCTATAATTGCAAACAAGGACATTGTTGGATAGAGCATAACAGGACCTACAAAACATCCTTACTGAGCATCTCCAGCTTATGCATGGATTCACTAGTAGCATCAAGTTAACATGGCAACATAATATAGCAGGTTCAGACTAGCAGAAATCATCAAGTCATTGAAATCAGCAACAGCGAGTACCCTACTTTGCATGCTTGTGCTAGTCATCACAGGGCACATAAAAATACATGGATTGCACCACTGTAAAGATGACATAAATATGCTCCTAAAACATGTTAACATGATGCTCAAAAGATAGACATACAAAATGCTATGAAAAAAACAAATCAACAAGTTATGATAACTTCCAGCAGATTATAACATTTAGCACTTTTGCAACGATGATTAAGACAACAAGATGGACAACAACATGCATGAAAATGACACTGGCATGTAGAGCATTCAGAGATGAACAATTTGATATATCATACACGCAAAACGGAGCCATATGCACAAAGTTATGACATGATGAAGATGCACACATTGATTTGCAGAACAAGGACTTAGACGAAATATACCCTCACGAAAACTGGATGAGGTCGAGCGGGACTGAGGGATCCGGGCGCGGAGGCGACGTTTGGTTCGGCATGTTGGTGGATCTGATCCATCCTTCGGTGGATCCGGCTGGTGAGGAGCTCCGGCGAGGGGGCGGCGGCCAGCGAGCTCCGGTGAGGCGGCGCGATCGACGGGGAGGCACGGGGCGTCGGGATCCGGCGACCCGCCGCAACGCGGTGCGCCGACGAGGCCCGGGGTGGCGGCTGCTGCGAGGCGGCGCGGCCGAGGCGGCGGGGCGACGGAGGAGCGGGATCCGGCCCGGCGGGTAGGATCTGGGCCTGGCGGGCCCGCGGCTGCGGGGAGGAGAGAGGAGGCCGGCGACGCCACGTGGCACGCCTTGATAGGCTCCGAGCGGCGGCTGGACGCGTCCGGCGGCGCGAGGAGAAGGGGGTTAGGGTTTTACCTCATATTTGGATGAGGGGGGATGTTTATATAGATTCTGAGAGCTAGGAGAGGGCTATTGAGGTGCGGTTTTCACCCACACGATCTTGATCCAACGGCGAAGAGTATGGAGGGGGTTTAGATGGACTAGTGGGCTGTTGTGGAGGGGTGTTGGGCTGCAAAGAGAAATGGAATGAAATTTGACAGAAGGTCTACCGGTGATTTACCAAGACCACTCGTCAACTCTCAGTCCATTCCGAGAACATTTTTATCCCACTCATGAAACAAGATCTGAAAGGTGCGGCGGGTGCATGTGAGAGTGTCGGATTCCGAAACGGACAACAGAGAAAATAACCGGATGTAAGTTTTTGAAAACATGTTGATGAAATGCACATGATGACATGGCAAAGTGCAACACGCAAGTGAATGCCATGGCAATGACGGCGAATAACTGGAAGACACCTGGTGCATCAGTCTCGGGGCGTTACAGGAGGGTACCTGACTACGAAGGGATCCAGGGTGGAAGGAGCCGACGTTGGTGGGGCTTGCGGACGTCCTACTTGGGCGAGGACAAGAGCACGTACGCACACATTATTATCTTAGTGGAGTGGCAGGCTCTGAATGGATTGGGTTGATTAACAAACGGGAGAAGAAAAAGCGGGGCAGTAGCGACAAGGGTTGGTCTTTACAAGGACAAGAAAAGTGAATGAAGAGATGCGGCTGCAAAGAAAGGGGGGAGCAAGAGCGGAGTGAAGAAAAGTGAACGTGAGAGAGAGATTTGAGTGGACCAGGTATATTGGAGTCCTATATGGAGGCGGTTCGTACTCCCTCAAAGCACCCACCCCTTCCTAGTTTGTTTCCCGTTTGCGGGAAAATGAACGTCCATAACGTGATTGTCATACGAGTATTCATTAGTACTCCCCGGAGTAATGCCTAGATAGCTAGCTTCTCTGCCGTCCCTTTCTACTGCAATCCCGATAGATACATATGCGGTTCCTTCTTCTTCTTCCCTTAGAAAAATGATCCAGGAAATTCGTTCCAGAATCACGGAAAAGCGGACACACACCGCCTTCATCATGACTCATGATCGGTGCTGCACTGCATGGTATTCAGTGGCTCTCCACTCTCCTCCCCAACGGCGCCCCACCCACCAATGCATTCAGTTAATCGTACTAGCGATTGATCCGAAAATAAAAGAAAAAAACACCAGCCAGCCAGGAGGGGGAGGTGCTTTTTTTTTTTGCTTAAACGTGAAGGAGGAGTTGTGCATCCGTGCGGGCGTGCTTGCTACTGTACTCCTCCGGGCTGGCACGCCCGCAGTGCAGCCTGGAGTAGGTAGGTAGGAGGGAGTAGGCGTTGCCGCCGCCACACGACACGCGAACGATCCAACAACGGTGCAATTAACCAACTCGTGCCCAACGGGGCAGTTAATGGCACCGTACCGTACCACGCTGTGTCTAGAATCGGAGTAGATGCAGGGCGACGAACCCCCACACGGCGAGGATGGAGTCAGTCGCGTGAAGCATCTCTCCGTGCCGGTACCGGCATTGTACGTGCAATAAGTAGGCGCTTCTTACACCGACTCCACCGCACGACCTCAAACGAATGTCCGTTTTGTCCGGATTCTATCCGTTTGAATAGGAATTTAGCGTCGTGTCCAGGCACATCTTGGGATGCGGTGGTCGTACGTCCAGCGCGTGGCCGCATTCATTTTACCCCATCCTATCCGTGTCCATTTAAAACACTAAAAGCAACGTTTCAAATGCCAAGCCCTAGTTTAAGCCAGCGGCCTCAGTTCATCACGCCGGCAACAGAGCCAGCGGCCTACACGTCCATCGCTGGCATCAGCCAGCCTTCAAAATAAATAGTTTTCCTCGCCGGCAACACAGCCGGTCATCAAAATGAATGTTTTCTCGCCGGCACACAGCCAGCGGCCCAGCGGGCGGGCGGCACCCATGCCAGCCTCCAAAAAGAACGGCCACGGCCGATCGGACAACCTAATTCAGGCCTTCGGCGTCGAGCATCTTCTTCTGCTTGGCCTCAAACTAGACTCTTGTCTTGTCGCTCATGATCGCAAGGGCCACCTCCTTCGCGTTGGTGGCGGCATTCGTGGCCTCGATGTCGAGCTGCCTCTGCCTGGCATTGACGTTGTCGGTCCCGATATCGAGCTGCCTCTGCCTGGCCTTGACGTTGTCGGCCTCAATGCCGAGCTGCCTTTGTCGGGCCGCCTCCTCCATGTCGAGCTGCCTTTGCCGGGCCGCCTCCTCCATGTCGAGCTGCCTTTGTCGGGCCGCCTCCTCCATGTCGATCTTCCTCCTCTTGGCCGCCTCCTCCATCTCAAGTTTCTTTCTTTGAAGGTCTAGGTATTGCTTCATTTGCTCCTCCTTGCTTTGCCGCTTCTTCTCGTCCCTCACATCCTTTTGGGACATCATGCCATGCAAAGTGTCATGCAATGCCATGGATGAGGCATCACGTATGTCATCAACCTTGGAGTTGGTCTTGCCCCTCGGCCTCTTCAACGCCTCGCCATCTCCACCTCCGGTGAACTTGGCCGTCTTCAGTCCTCTCTTCCTTTGTAGTTCACGGTATTGGTCCTTGAACTTAGGGCAATTGTTGATGATCGTCCAACAATGCGTTAGAGTGAATGGCTTGTCATTGTGCCGGGCCTTGAATGCCTCCAAGGATTGAAATGCCTACGCCACATGATCAACAACAAGTGAACATGCAAACATATACACGGCCGAAGTCTCATGGCCGTAGTAAGGAAAGGGCTAGGAAGAGGAGAGCATACCATGTCCCCAACGCCGAGACCATTCACGGGCCGTGCTTCAACGCTCTCAAATGCGGCGCAATACTCGTTGCACTCTTGTTGGATGAACAACCATCTCTTTTGAATCGAGCCGATGCCACGGGTTGTTTGTAATTTGGTAGGGGTCAAACATCTTCCTTTTATGAAATGTTTTGTGGACTCTCGTCCAAAAAACAATGCTCCTTTGTTGCGCGCCGGTCCTCGGATCTTGGCTAATCTCCATCCAAGCTTGGCAAATCAACTTGTCCTCATCTTGTGTGTATGAACCCGTGCGAATGCTCTTCCTCTTCTTTTGTGCTTCCGCTCTTTGGATGAGCTCGTCGATGAACAATGGCTCGCCACTAATATCATCGTCATTGCCTTCTTCTTCATCACCATCACCTTCGGCATAGATGTCATCGTCTTCATGCCACGAGTCACCATGGTCGTAGTCAGCACGGCCGTCGGCCTCTTCATCGGGCACGTACTGGGCACGGTCATCCTGACTTTGGGTCTCCTCGGGGTCGTAGGCACGGTCATGCCCCCCCTCGAAGATTGCGTCCTCCATGTACTGGTTGTAGAAGGGGTCGTCGACCGTTGGCGTTGGGGTTGGCATTCCGTCAAACAAGACGCGGGGGGCCGGCATGGTGCCCGTGCCTGCTTTCTTTGCATCTCGACGGACGGCCGGCCGCCGCTGCTGGACCCAGGCGTGACGTTGAAGTCGATGACGGCCACGGGGCGCGGTGTCGACGGCGCGAACAAGCCCACGTCCGGCGACCCAGAGAAACGGGTCTGGCCGTCATGCCTTGGCGGAGTAAAGCCGGGCGACATGGGCGCGGTGCGCGACGTCGGCGACTGGCAGTGCCTATGCCGGGCGACCGACGAGCCTGTGCTCGCCGGGCCGACGGCCGCTGCAGGGAACTCGGCGGGATGGCCCATGCCAAGCATGAGGATGGCGTACGCTTTGTTGACGAGGTCCTCCTTCTCGTCAGCCGCGGCCTTGCGCCGCGCGTCCTCCAGCTCATCGCGCTGGGCGGCGAACTTGGCCGCGGCGGCATTGACCTTGACGCGTGCTGTCCGTTTCACCCCAAAAACGGCGCAAACTTGTACCGGTGATGGATCGAAAGCGGACACAAAGCGAACAAAAGTATGTTTGTGCCCACACGCTGAGCCGTTTCGTTTGTCCTTTTTATCCCAAATGAACGGGGGCGAACAGGATAGAGTCGCACGGTGGAGTTAGCTTACTTCTGATGCTGCTGGTTGGTAATATTGCTCCCCCGTGCCGTCCCGCGCGTAGCAAGCCAAGCCAAGCCAAGCGTTGCCAGGTGGACGTACAGCGCATGCAGACGCCGCAACGTGGTGCGACAGGCTCCTGGCCCGTCTCTGCACTGCATGATCATCTAGCCGCATGCCTGCAACTGCAAGTCTGCAACCGGCGGCCTCTGTGCTGGCCGTGCATCACGTCCGCAGGGCGCAGGGCCGTCGTCGTCACTGTCACGCTCACATGATTAGATTTCTCCGAGCTAATATCCGTTCATCCGGCTAACCACTCCACCTAACGGCACGGCACGGCACGCGCACAGTCACGCACACATGACACGACCCCCTTTCAAGCTCCTTTTCGCCCGCCTTTCCATCTGCGTCTCCAGCTCACGCGCGCCTGCGTCATTGAGGGAGGGAGGCCAGTGCCTAAAGAGACCACGGCCTACTAGTAAACTAATCGAGAATCGAAAATGAGAGCGGATGCGATGCATGATTCCGCATGCACGGCCTCGTGCGTGGCCGATCGCAGCATGATAATGATAATGGCACCACCGTACCAGCAGCCGATTAAACTAGTCGGGGGTAACATGGTAGCCACCACGACGTGCCGGAGAAAAGCTAATTGTGAGAAAATGGCATATTGGCATGGACGGGACGAGAAGGAATCGTTCGGGTTTGCGCCGGAGAAGAGAAGAAAGAAAGAAGCGAGAGTCGGTACGTAAACGTACTAGAGAAAGCGGGACGACGAGACCCCGGGCGGCGTCGGTTGATTCCGTCGCACGCCAACACCTGCCCCCGCCCCCCGCCCCTCTCACCTTTCTTTTCTTTTCCGCCACCCCTCTAGCCAGCCGGCCGGCCTCTACATACTAGACCCTCTCTCTCGCAGTCCCGTGCTGTGTGCGTCGCGCGTTCAACCCAGACTACCCAGTCTTTTCTGGGGCGGCATCGGCGAGAGGAGTTGTATATTTCCCACTGGCTGGCTCGTCACCTTGACCTCATCGCCGCGCCATCGCCCCAATCGGCCTCCGCCGCCCGCCCCATCCCTTTGTCTTCTCGCCGTCGTCATCATCCCGCTCCATCTCCTCGCTGCTGCGGCCTTCCGGGTCCTGCCTGCGACCGCGAGGGCTTGAGAGGGACGGTCCAACGCACGCCGACAGGGACCCGGAGACGAGGAGGGCTAGCATAGCAAGCAGCACCGACCTGGCTGCAAGCGAGCCAGCAGCCAGCGCGTCTCCCGCAGCTGCGCCCTGAGCAGCGGCCGTCTTCATTCGCGCCGGTGACTGAGGTGGTCAAGAAGGGAGGTCGAGGGAGGGGTCGCCGGCCGCCTGCCATCCCGGACCGGAGCGCGGCGCAGGCGAGAGAGACAAATGGGGGCGGGGACCAGGCCGTCCGCGATAGCTGCGGCGGCTCTGCTCGCCGTCGCCGCCTGCTGCGCGGCGCTCCTCGTCGCGGCAGCGCCGCCGCAAAGCCACCAGCCGCAGCAGCACAAGCACGTCAGGATCTCAGGTACGCCCTCCCATCTCTGCCTTCTTCATTCCTGTGCCTTAGCCAAATCCCCCCGTCCCTCAGAGCCGACGCCGCGCAACGGAAACCGCAATTGGCCCCGCCGAGATTCAGATTTCCCCTGCTCCGGCGCCGCCGCCGCCGCCGCAGAACGCAATGCCGCGGCCAACTGGCCGCCTGGCTGCTGAATCCGCATCAAAATTGAGCAGGGCTCCCAGCTAGCTAGCTGCATCTGTCCCTCCCACCGACGCTTCCATCCAATTCTTGCTCCGCTGTATCTGCATTCCTCCGTCCTCCGGTTCCAACTAGTCATTCGCAGCCGCAGCCCGCCCATTTTGCCGCTCCCCGGGATCAATAATGCACGCCTCCTGCATTGCGCCGCCGGCGAGCGATCCAGCCGCGTGCGACGCGCCGGCCGGCCGGCCTGAAGGTACCGGACAGGCAGACACACACTGTAATCAAGGACTGTACCAGCAACCAAGTACCAGCAGTAACAGCCACCAATTCTCGAAGCAATCCATGGTCGGTAGGTGAATTCAGTACCACCGAATTCATTCCCTCTCCGACGCTACACACATCAGTACACCGCATTGCATCAAATCGTTCTCGAGACGCCATGATCATGCCGTGCCCTCATCCACCACGAGTGGGATCTCGGCCCCATTGCCCCCCTTCCGCACCATCCCCCCGGCGGGCCACAGCTCCCGTAATGGCGCTGCCTCGCCGCTTCGGGAATCAAGCATTCAAGCGTGCCGGATGCCATTATTAGCATTTCTTGCGAGGAGCACCACCGGCGGGGCTGTACCTAACCCGCACAGCCTGCTCCATCGGACGCAGATTTGGTGGACGCAAAGATCCGGAGACGATGATTTTATAAAAGTAGCGGCTGAATTCAGCGCCGGCCGGTCGTCCACTCACTCCGCTGATGGATGGATATCATGTCACTGATTCCCTTGGCTGTTTTTCTTTTCCTCCCGTTGAAACCTGACGTGCTAACAACCGCCGCATTGGTTATTAAAAATGGGGATAAAATTAGGAGGTTACCATTGTTTTCATCAAAGTTTAAAACTGCCTGATAGGGATTGATCTTTGTAGCATCTGAGCAGATCGCATGGTTGGTGAGCTGCTGACCGCAACAGCTCGGCCATTTTGCACCAACTGCTGCTAATCTGTTCATCATAACATAAGTGGTTATTCTGTTATGCACAAATATGAGCACTCCATGAATATCCATCCATCATTTTCTCCTTAGAATCGAACTGTAGCCGGCACCAAAACTAGTTCTATAAATACTGAAACTAGTTCTACAAAAGTGCCATCTCTGTACTCCACATTTTGAGACAGTTTGAAGTAAACCGATCATATATGCTCAAAACATAAATGTTGCTTCAGGGAACGCCGGCGACGTGCTGGAGGACGACCCGGTGGGGAAGCTCAAGGTGTTCATCTACGAGATGCCGAGGAAGTACAACCATTACCTGCTCGAGAAGGACAACCGGTGCCTCTACCACATGTTCGCGGCGGAGATCTTCATGCACCAGTTCCTGCTGGCGAGCGCGGTGCGGACCATGAACCCGGAGGAGGCCGACTGGTTCTACACCCCGGTGTACGTGACGTGCGACCTGACGCAGCAGGGCTTCCCGCTGCCGTTCCGGGCTCCCCGGATCATGCGGAGCGCCATCCAGTACATCGCGGCGACATGGCCGTACTGGAACCGGACTGAGGGGGCCGACCACTTCTTCCTCGCTCCCCATGATTTCGGGGCTTGCTTCCACTATCAGGTACACCACTGACATGAATGTTGCCACTTACTACTGGGTTTGAACTGAATTTTTTTTGTCTGAGTGAACAATATACTGAAGAATGAAACACAAATTATTTGTGTTTTTTCATTCAGGAGGAGAGGGCCATTGAGAGGGGGATCCTGCCGCTGCTCCGGCGAGCGACGCTGGTGCAGACGTTCGGGCAGAGGAACCATGTGTGCATGCAGGAGGGGTCGATAACCATTCCTCCCTATGCCAACCCGCAGAAGATGCAGGCTCACCTCATCTCCCCCGGCACCCCCCGGTCCATCTTCGCCTACTTCCGCGGCCTCTTCTACGACATGGGCAACGACCCCGAGGGCGGCTACTACGCCAGGTAAGCAATATCGCCATTGGTGTACATGTAGATCGACAGACGATGCAAGTTGAGATGCTAACGGCGGTGTGGATGATGATGGACGATGAAATGCAGGGGCGCGCGGGCGTCGGTGTGGGAGAACTTCAAGGACAACCCGCTGTTCGACATGTCGTCGGAGCACCCGTCGACGTACTACGAGGACATGCAGCGGGCCATCTTCTGCCTGTGCCCGCTGGGGTGGGCGCCGTGGAGCCCGCGGCTGGTGGAGGCGGTGGTGTTCGGGTGCATCCCGGTGATCATCGCCGACGACATCGTCCTCCCCTTCGCGGACGCCATCCCGTGGGAGCAGATCAGCGTGTTCGTGGCGGAGGCGGACGTGCCGCGGCTCGACTCCATCCTGGCGTCGGTGGCGCCCGAGGACGTGCTCCGGAAGCAGCGCCTGCTGGCCAGCCCGGCCATGAAGCAGGCCGTGCTCTTCCACCAGCCGGCCAGGCCCGGCGACGCCTTCGACCAGGTGCTCAACGGGCTCGCCCGCAAGCTGCCGCACCGGGAGGGCGCGTTCCTCAAGCCCGGCCAGAAGGTGCTCGACTGGAACGCCGGCCTCGACAGCGACCTCAAGCCGTGGTAGCGTGTGTAGAAGATCGTCGGAGCGCTTTGCATAGCCTCGTCGTGTACATTTTTGTTCTTCAGAGTTCAGAAGACCTCACGCCCTGTTCTTTTCTCTTTCGTTTCGTTTCGTTCTTTGTTTCTTCTTTACCACGGCCACTTTTGCGTGTATGCAGCCAGCAGCAGTTATAGAGATGTGATGAGAAGCAGCCCAGTGTTTGCGATGGATGCGATTCTCTTTTTTTTTTAGTAGTTCCATATAGTGTGTAGCATTTGCTGTGCGTTTGCTGAATTTCCCTTCTATAGCCGCCGTCTGCTATTGACAGTGCTGATGCCAGAACAGAGAAGAAAGAGAGATGGCAGTTTCCATCTGAGTTCTGACGCACACGAAGAAGCGATTCATCAGGGAGAGATGATGCAGTTTCACA
The DNA here is from genome assembly GCA_034509565.1 of Triticum monococcum. NCBI lineage: Eukaryota > Viridiplantae > Streptophyta > Magnoliopsida > Poales > Poaceae > Triticum > Triticum monococcum. The sequence continues at coordinate 740,765,890 of CM067843.1, read as the reverse complement.
CAAAGTATCACATTCTCCAGCAGACCGTTAACTTAAGCTGTTAGTCAAGAACAGATCCTGGCAAAAGATATCAGAGAGATGTTGGCTGCAACATGTGAATGTACAGATCCTGATACAAGATATCAGAGAGATGTTGGCTGCAACATGTGAATGCACAGATCCTGATACAAGATATCAGAGAGATGTTGGCTGCAACATGTGAATGCACAAATCCTGAGACCAACAATCGGGGAGCTGAAAGGCGAAAATGCTATACTCACGGGCAAACAACGGACTATTACGGAGTCCTTAACGCTAATTAACCTCTCCTCCCTGATTTTCAGTGAGGGTGGGGCCCTTCCTTCCCTGAATCTCAATCAGATGGTGCCATGTGTGACAGTCCGTGAAATCTATAAAACTTTGTCCGTGTGTCTAGCATCGCTCGCTGAAAGGCGTAAGCAAGGTTCAGCTAGCATTTTGCTTGAATGATTCTTTGATAAACAAGAATCGTAATGAGTCTGCAGCGCAGCGACAACAAAATGCAACAGTGAAGTGAAGGGCCATTGTTATTCAACGGGTTTGCATAACCTGAAATCTCTAGGGCCAAAACGATGGCAAATTACGAATGCACCTGCAAGCCATTCAAAGCAGAAATTTCACATTAGCCAGAGAGCTCTACTTACGAGCAACACCACAGATTTGTCATAATTCATCAAGGAATCACACCAAACATCAGATCTGTAATAACATTTGAAACAATTGAATTGTTGGGGATTTCTCACAAGGAGAAAACACCCTTCACAAATTAGGGTATGCTGCTTAGTGTGGCGTGCACACGGTATTCTTTAGTAAAAGGCGAAAGAATAGTTCGCTTTGTGCTCACCACGCAGCTGCGTGCCTCTCCCCACTCGCACCCCGCCCTCCTATATAGGCGAGCGCTCTGCCCCCTCCCGCTCAGCCAGGCGAGGTGGGACTAAAAACGCCGGCTGCTTTCTCCTACACTGACTGCTTCTCCGAAAGAATGCTCAACCCGCCCGCAGGCTGCTGTACCCAAAGGCCGGCCCAGAAGGTGCCCGACTGCAACGCCGGCCTCGATAGCGACCTCAGGCCGGCCGGTAGCACGACGTGTACGTACGTAGTCGCGTATAAATTGTGTTCAAAATGTATAGTTGCGCATAAAAAAAAATTCGAGACCTGCCCATGCTCGTTTGTTTTCCTCCGGCCACTTTTCAGCCAGAACACCGTGCACGTCATCAGTATGCTCGTTTGGCCTGTCAGTAGGGGTGGGTGATAACCTGATCCATGAGCGAGTTGCTTCATCTATATCTATATCTATGCTAATATAAAAAGATTCAAAAGGGCAGATTCAAACCATCTCAACCGTCAAATCATGTTATTTAACGGTTCAAATCCCTCCAATGGTGAGCATCAAAATACGTTTAACGCTTTAATTACCCATCGCTGCCATTGGTTATAAACACGTTTTGACTCAACGCTATCCCATAAATCTGCCATATAATTAATATACTACCATTCCCGTGAAAAAGTAATTGATATACTATTAAATACCAACGTACAATAGATATATCTTACCTAATATAACATGCAACTAATATCCTACTTAATATAAAAATGCACGTACAGTATTACTAGTCAGATCAAGTCACCGTGCCTCTCTGCTTTGGGAGAAGCCGCCGTGACGATTTTGACCAACAGAAGCAATCACAAGTCAGAGGGAGAGGTGTGGACTTTTTTTTTACGGCTAGCATCGTCGCCGTGTGGCGTGGTCGGTCGGTCGCCAAAGGGGCAACTGGCCCTTGGGATGGGGTCAAAGCTTCAGGCTCTCGGCCTCAAACATCATGACCGGACGCGTACTTACTTTAACTCTGACAGATCAGCGCGTGTTTGCGGCCCGTCGGGCGGAGCGAAAATGGACGGTCCAGACGGAGGCCAGTGGCAAAAATTGTTTTCTCAGCTGTGCTGAACCCCGAATGTCATGGGTTGGTTGATGCTGATTTCTGATCACCAATATCAATATTCGTTGTGCAGAGTAGTGGTACGGGAAGGAACCGCGAACGCATCAGAATTCAGAAACGCCCCGATCCGATTATTCTCGCCGGTAGGTGTGCCCGTGAGGGATCCCGATGCAGGTAAATTTGACAATTTTAACATGTGAATGAAATCATTTTTTAAAATGAACTGCTTTTTAAAAAAATTCACTCAGCTGATCTTTTTGAGTGACGTCCGACACGAAGGCGCCACGCTACACTGTGCAGCGCCTGACCAACAGACGCTGCACGCCTAGCCAGCTCGCACCTGGGTGATTCGGAAATTACTGAGTCAGTGTGCAGCGTCTGAGAGCTATACAGTGTGGCGCCTAGCGTCTGAGCGTTGCATTACTGATTGCTTCATTTTGTAGTGGTAAATAATGCAACCACTAATGCAACGCCTAAAGGCTAGGCGATGCATATTGACTTAGTAATTTTTAGGCAGTCTGGAGTGCAACGCTGGGCAGATGTGTAGCACCTGTCAGTCAGGCGTTGCACAATATAGTGTGATGCCTTCGTGTCGGACGCCATTCAAAAAGATCAACTGAGTAAAAGAATTAAGAACAGTTTTATTTTGTGAAAATGATTTTATCCACAAGTCAAAATTGTTAGATTTGCCCCCGATGGATGAGAGGGACTCGAGTCTGCACGTAAAAGTAGCGTGGCTGCGGTAGGCAATAGCCGCCACCCTGCGTCTGCGTGTGCGTGGCGTCGCCTGTGTGTAATGTAATCCGGCGGCTAGGTGCGACGCACCTGACTGACGGGGCAAACAAAGCTGCCGCAGCTGCTTCGTGGACTTTCCCTGCGTCCAAGGGCCGGCTGCCACCAGGGACGGGACGACCGCACGCATGTCTCAATACGACAAGTACCAGGGACCTGCCTGAACTTAGGAACGTCGTGTCAAATTTAGGAATGATGGATGGCATTTTTTGGGCCCGGATAAGGCTAATTTTGGGGTCAGCCTTAACATCGCCAACAACCCCATCATAAACGCCACCAAACCCACCATTTGTGTTCCATTGACAGCCTGCTTTTTTCTCTCCATGTAGTAGGGCTACAACTAGCATTTTAGCACTGATTTTGCTTTTATGATTTTGAGGATGATTTAGCCGTATTATTCGTAGCTCTACATGTATACTATTGGTCGGTCTAAATCACGATCCTCCCTAATTCATTTGTTCGTGACACCTTTCGATGTTGAAAGAGAGACAACTTCAACTCGACATCATTTTTTTCCACTAGAAAGAGGAGGATCTGCTTACCAGGAGCACAACACACATGGTACCACCTAAGGAAGAGATCCATGATTCTTCACACACAAAAAAGGTGAAAGCAGTGGCGTAGTATGCAATTGAAATAGAACAAAATTCACAATGCTGGATATTTCTAGGATGTCTAAACTACTTTTTCAACCAAGTCATTTCTCTCTGCTACCTATCATTGTCGATAAGGAGCCAATACCTATCTAACATCATTTTCAAGGAGAAAGTGGACAAAATCAACTACAACTCACGCATGCTTCATGAGACACGACGCTATTCGTTAACTAGTCGATGCTTTTGTTCTCTTTTTACGAACAAATTTACAATCGCTAGTTTTATCCTTTTCTTTTATTTTGGAGGGAGGGGGGGGGGGGCTTAGTTTTATCTCAAAGTTCAAAACAAAAGGTTACAATTCATCCAAGCCATTTATTCGTGCCCCCCATCGTTGTCGACGGTGAGCCACCCACAACCCAACCTGTCGCCATTTTTTGGAATGAAGGGGCAACACGGTGGTCGATTTGATTCCCTGTCTCATGAAAAAACATGCACTGTTCATTGGCTACTTGATCTTGTTGCTCTTTGCTACTGGATTGGACCAGTACACATTGCTCTCCTCACAAGTGGTAGCTTAATTATGTTTTCTTAATTGGCTCAAACCAAGGAGCGGTGTGTGTGTGTGTGTGTGTGAGTGAGTGAGAGAGAGAGAGAGAGAGAGAGAGGCAAAAGGGCAATATACCACTGCAGGGCATCTCCACAACCGGATCATGAAGATACGAGGACCAGGGACCTACCTGAATTTAGGAACACCGTGTTAATTAAGTTGTGATAACAATTTACAATAGTATTACCATATCACCCGCTTATCTTTTGATGATGACATTTTTTAGGGTCCGGATAAGGGTAATATTGGGGTCGGGCTTAACATCGTCAACAACCCCGTCATAAACACCACCAACCCACCATTGTGCTCCATTGACAACCTGCTTTTCTCTCTCCTTGTATGTAGGGCTGCATATACTTTTAGCCTCTTTTGCATTGTCACACCAATTTCGTATGATTTTGCACAAGTATTTCGGAGGTCTAAACCGCAATCCACCATCCCAATTTATTTGTCCATGGCCTATCATCGTCGGAAGAGAGACGATTTCAACTCGACATCTTTTCAACGAGAAAAGAGGTGGACCTACTCAATTGGCCCACATAACATGGCGTTTGCTACCGAAATCCATGCACAAAATGTTTGCTACCGAAAACACAACAAAGCCAATGTGTCGTATGCGGGCAAAACAGAAAGAAATTCACAACATTGGATATTTCTTGAAGATCTAAACTACTTTTGAACCAAGTCGTTCCTCCGTGCTACCGATCATACTCTAGACAACTCCAACCTAACGTCGTCGTTGTCAAGAAGAAAGTGGACAAATTCAACTACATCTCCCGCATGTTTTGCGGGACACGACACTATTCATTACCTTTTTTTTACGGACGAATTTGTCATCTTTGGTTTTATCTTGAAGATAAAAATTGACTATGGTTCACCCAAGGCCATTTCTTCGTGGCACCCATCGTTGTCGATGGGGAGCCAAGTACAACACATGGTCGTTCTCGAAGAGAAAGTGGCCAATTCGATTTCCCGCTCCCAACTAGCACAACCTGTCGCCATTTTCTGGAATGAAGGTGCAAGAAAGTGGCGATTCGGTTCCCCGTCTCATGTAAAACCACGTCACTCTTCTTCATAGCTAGTAGTTGATCTTACCAGTACACGTTGCTTACTAGCCTGGCCTCTGGCCTCCTCAATCCTCACAAGTGGCGCTTCAATTGCTTTCTCTTTGCTCGAACCAAGGAGAGGCAAAGGGGCAATATGCCACTGCAAGGCATCTCCGCGACCGGATCATGGCATGGCACGTTCACATGCCCCCCACCGGCGCACGGCTGCTCCGCCCCTTCACCAGCCCACTACACGCCACAAATACCGGAAACCACAAGGGTCTAATCGTAAAACGGCATTGGAAATGGCGCATCTATTTATTGACGGTGACAAGGACCAACGGCAGGGACAAGGAAAGGAAGGAGGGAGAGAGAGATCCCCGCTCCGCTAAACCTCGCAACAACCCCCGTGGGCGACCAACCAGCCGCCCCCCTCACCAACCCCTCCGAGAGTCGGAAGCAGAGCCGCGATGGCCGGCACGGTGCCCAAGCTCGCCGCCCCGAGGCCGGCGGCCGCGGGGCCGCTCCCCTCGCAGCCCCTCCGCTCCGCCGCGCTCGCCTTCGCCCCCTCCGCCCGCCGCTTCCGCGTCTCCCTCGCCGCCCGCGCCAGGAGCCCCGTCATGTGAGAAATTAAACACACCATCCGCTCCTCCTTCCCCTCCTCTTCGCGCCCCCGGGTGATTAGATTCGCGATTCCGCTGGGGCCAGCTGCTGCTGCGGCGCCGTGGGAAGCCGACTGGCTGGGGTTGCGTCGCCGGCGAGGCCCGTCGGATCAGAGCGGCCGGGCCGTGATTTGGGACAATTTTGTTTTTGTCTTATTCACGCTTTCATAGTTCGAATTGCGGTGGGTGGGTTGGATCGCAGCGCTGCTGCCACGCCGCCGCGTAGATCGCCTTGCTCGGATCCGCGGTGGCCTCGAGGTCCTTCGAGGGAGGCCTGGGCGCGTGTGCGCGGCCGTCCGATGGGGGATGGACCGCCGGGATCGGGTGGTCTCGCGAGGCGTCTCGGTCAACTCGGCCGAGATGGCCCGTGTTGCCGTGCGCGGATTCGTCGCTACGTGGTTGAGGGCGATGTATCCTATGCAAGCGCGCCGCCGGGTTGGTTGGTTGGCTATACGCCAGAGCAGGCCGTCGCTTCTGGATTCCTCCTGCTTGATTGATTGATAGGGATAAGCATAGCCTCCCGTTTTTCCATCTGTTTCTGGTAATCTTCCTGCTTGATTGATAGGGATAAGCTTGGTATACTACACTAAGTTGCCAACATGCATGGAAAGTTCGCTAACATTTTACAGTGCTCATAAATCATGATCATGAATAGAAAGTTCCTTTTGCCAAAAGAAAACGAAGAACAAAAAGTTCATTTTGTTTGTATCATATATGTATGCGATGCGGCAACCATTTGGATGTGACGTTAATTCTTGCCCTTCATGAAATGGAATTTTTAGTGCGATGGCTTCCGCCAAGGAGGGGAACGGCGCCGTGACGAAGAGGACCACGCTCCATGACCTCTATGAGCAACAGGGTCAGTCCCCGTGGTACGACAACCTCTGCCGGCCTGTCACCGATTTGCTGCCCTACATCGCCAACGGTGTCCGTGGAGTCACCAGCAACCCAACGGTAATCACCATTCACCATTTTATTTTTCTTATATGCTGTATATGGATTGCTCAGGTGTGATGTGTCTGCAATGTTCCCTGCTGACTTGTGTCCCCAACAATATGCAGATTTTCCAGAAAGCCATCTCTTCATCAAACGCGTATGATGGTCAGTTCAAGGAGCTTATATCGGCTGGGAAGGATGCAGAGAGCGCTTACTGGGAACTCGTCATAAAGGACATCCAAGACGCGTGCAAACTGTTTGAGCCCATCTACGACGAGACCGATGGGGCTGATGGTTACGTTTCAGTGGAGGTGTCTCCTAGGCTGGCAAATGACACCCAAGGAACCGTCGAAGCTGCGAAGTGGTTACACAAAGTGGTCAACCGCCCCAATGTGTACATCAAGATCCCAGCTACTGCAGAATGCGTTCCTTCTATCAAGGAAGTCATTGCTAATGGCATCAGCGTCAATGTCACTGTAAGTGCTGAGCTCTGGCTTTGTCGTCATTATCTTGTACTCCCTCCGTTCCAAAATAGATGACCCAACTTTGTACTAACTTTGTACTTGAGTCATCTATTTTGAAACGGAGGGAGTATCTCCTTAGTTGCCAACGTATCATGTGTGCTTTTTCCCCCAGGATCGCTTACGATATTGTTTAGTGTAAACTTTGTTGTGCTTGTTATATACTTTGATGCTAAACCTATTGATCACAAGTTTATTGATGTCGCTGCAGCTTATCTTCTCCGTTGCAAGATACGAGGCTGTGATTGATGCTTACCTCGACGGGCTTGAGGCTTCTGGTTTGAGCGACTTATCCCGAGTGACCAGTGTAGCATCCTTCTTTGTCAGCCGAGTTGACAGTCTGATCGACAAAATGCTTGAGAAGATTGGGACACCGGAGGCTCTTGCCCTGAGGGGAAAGGTAGAGACAATTTGGAGTTAGCTGTCACCTAGTAGCAGAACTTTCTAAATTATCACAATCAAGTTTCGACTAACAACCACCCTCTGTTCTCTCAGGCTGCCGTAGCACAAGCAAAGATAGCAAATCAGCTTTACCTGAAGAAATTCTCTGGCCCGAGGTGGGAGGCTTTGGTGAAGAAGGGAGCCAAGAAGCAGAGGTTGTTGTGGGCATCCACCAGCGTGAAGAACCCGGCTTACCTGGACACTCTTTACGTCGATCCTCTCATCGGACCTGACACCGTGAGTTTCAACAGCAAGTTCCTTTCATCTTGTTCATGGGGATCATAATCACCGACTTGTCATTTTTTACATATTCAGAACTTTTAAGCGCATCCTAACTTGCTCGCCACCCTTTGCACATTCAGGTCTCTACGATGCCCGACCAAGCTCTGGACGCGTTCATCGACCACGGCACAGTTGCTAGGACAATCGACGCTAACGTGTCAGAAGCTGAGGGCATATACAGTGCCCTGGAGAAGCTGGGCATCGACTGGGAAGAGGTTGGCAAGCAGCTGGAGCACGAGGGTGTGAGCTCCTTCAAGGGGAGCTTCGACAGCCTGCTCACGAGCTTGGAGGAGAAGGGCAACGCCCTCAAGACCGCTGCCAACCTGTAGGCGCTAAAATTATCGGATAGAATGGTTTGGTACCGGCGCTGGCCATCAAACGATACCCAATAAAAATGCCAGCTTGCTGGCTCTCTCCTTCCATTTGGAAATGAAATGCTACCAGTTTTCTGGTTGAGCTTCTCTGTATTCTAGGTGCACCTGGCTGTCATTGTGTAACTGAGGCTTGTTGCTTGCAACTGCTATTCGTTTTCTGATCAATTGTTTTTGAGCAAGTGAGCCATATTTGTGTATCTTTGGGAAATGCATTTCTCCTTGCTGTTGTTATTCGTACTTTCTACAAGATTATGAGAATTTTGGCAACTTAGCTCAGTAATGTTTTGGAATATGTCAGACCCATGTTCTGTTTTCATTAACCGACACTTTGATCCGACACTTTGATCCAACTAAAGAATAACAGTTAGAGGCCAAACTAATCTTTCTGCCATTTGAAGGACTACGGTAGGAACTACTCCCTCCGTCCGAAAAAGCTTGTCTCTCAAATGGATGTATCTAGCATCAAGTTAATGCTAGATACATTGATTTGAAGCTTAGGACAAGCTTTTTTGGACGGAGGGAGTATGTGCGTGCTCAAAATTGTCCTTATACAGCTCACATCGATGAAGATCATATATTTTGGGTGAACTTTTGAAACTTAGAGCGGACCGTGACCTTTTTTTGCCTGTTTTCTGTCAATTAACTGAGCAATTCTCTTATGCTTAATTGATGGATGTGACAAATCTTTTTGCCTTCGTTTTGGAAGAAGAAAAGTAAGTTGCGCCCACAACTATTACTGTCAAGCGTTGGTCTGTCGAAGTCCTCTACTTGGCTTGAAAGGAGGCGGGAGGTAGACAGAGACTAGAAGCTTACACAGATTGATAAAGTATTTCTTTTACTTTTAGATGTATATACTCTTAAACACATGACACCTTGGGCACACACTTGATTCGGACAGTGGTGAATGTGAAGCAGGCTATTGTCACGGCAATAATGAGGCAATGTAGTACTCCATCCGTTCTCAAATATAAGTCTTTTTAGAGATTCCAATAAGTGACTACATGTGAAGCAAAATGAATGAATATATACTTTAAAATATATTTACATACATCCATATATTGTAGTCCATTAAAAATGTCTAAAAAAACTTATATTTAGGAACGGAGGGAGTATTTGCTGTGCTTCACGCCCTCACGAGGACCCATTAGCTTGAACAAAATTTTTTAAAGTACTCCCTCCGGTCGGGAATATAAGTCAGGTACATGATTTTAGGTCGTCAATTTGACTACTGAAACATGTGTAATATGCCAAAAAGAACTCTTGTCTAGAAAATCATTCAACGACGAATCTAAAGATTGTTTTTTTTTGGCATACCACATGTTTCACTAGCCAATCGAAAACCTAAGACCCACGCCCGACTTATATTCCCATCTGGAGCGAGTAGTACTATCAAATTCCACCGCTGAAATAGTCATTTCACAATATACAGGAAATATCCAGCACGGCATTTTGGTAGACTGACTTGAGTACACATAAGAAGTTGATCCCGAGAACGAGATAGGTTTTCGACAGCAAAGAACTAGGGTATTATTTACAGACTCTCCAGCATCCCATGCTGTAGATACTTTTTCCCGCTCTTCCCGATGCGACCAGCATGGAAGTATCTCTCAGGGGCTCTCGCAGAACTCCATTTCCTGCAATCCCAGCAGATTATGGGAGCTGTCAGGCATGCAGACATAATGCATTTCTTAGTAGGAATATATAAAGTCTGGAGCACGAAATCTCCTACCTTCCCACAAATTGGGCAGGTGTCACTCCTCTCCATCCACTCATAAATACAACTTAGATGGAAATGGTGGGAGCATTTAGTTATGATCTGTGGATTCTCCGGGGTGTACTCTACACGATGGGCAAGCAGTGAGAAAATGTTCACAGACACCATAACATGGTCTCTGTATTCAGATAAAAACACGTGCAAACAAACCTTCCAGACAAGTAGGGCAGACATCTTCGTCGTCTGAAGTGATGACGGCATAACTGCTGTTATATGCTCTTCCAGAAAGACTCTTAGTCGATTCAGAACGACGCACCTTATGTTCACCCTCAGGATCAGTGCTGCTCCTTTTCTTTTGAGCAGCTAAATGCTCGACACCAGAGCTGCTGCCATTTCGTCTAAGACCTGGGGACTCTTCATGCGTGAGGTTAATAGACTTTTCACGCCTTGATACCAGTCCCTCTCTTTGCACTCGGGCATATCTAGGGTCAATGTCATATGGGGGTGGTCTAGAAACAAGGTGAAAAGTTTCAGACAGCGAACTCTCAGTTATATTAGTACTTGGATTAGTGGATGCCAATGGCGCAGCTCCTTGAGCTGGGTTGCTTGGCCTAGAGTCGAGCCTCTGGAATGCTGCAGTATACTACATGGACCAAAGAGGAATACTGGAGTTAGAATAAGCATTCAGTATGAAAATAAATGTACTATAACATGAAAAATCATTGAAAATGAAATGTGCCACACATGCTCTATATTTGTTTGTGATTTCTCTAATTCTCTTTGTAATGAATCTGCCCAGACAATGTGCATACACCATAAAGCATGTAAATGTGGTTGAACACAATCAAAAGATAAATACTTATGCAAGATCAAGAACAGGTCAGTGGTCTCTCTAGTCTCTACCATCTTTTGCCTTCCATAAATGTTGTGTACCGACATTGTACAGTTCGCCATTGGTGTTATATTTTTGTCCAACAAACATCAGCGGCACCAAATGTGCCATCTAAAATACTCCTCCATATAAGCTAGCATATTATGCTATTTGCCATAAAATAGCATGTACTCAACATAGCAGTGGCAATTTGGATAATTAGATCAGCATGCTACCATAAGAAGACGTATGATAAATTGGAAACCAGAAGATTAAATGTACATGTATAACCATATGTGGTTGCATTTTGCATACTGGAAAATTCATATAGTAAGAGGTAACATTACCCCCCCAAACATGTTGTGAAACAAATGCCTTAGGGATATGCATTGTCTATAGACAGGATTATTTGGATGAACATATTCCTCAAAATCGTCTGTGGAAAGGCAGCAGCAAAATCCTCCCATGATTCACTGGAAATAGCAACGATCAGAAGTATTAACTCAATATGGAAATGTAGACTATGCAGACAAACTTAAGTGTGATCAAGTAAATACAACCATTAACTGTTTGGTACATGAATGAAAATAAAAAAGATTGGAAGGCTGGAGCTCCCATTTCAACCCAAAGCTAGGCGGAGTAATGCAGCACATAAATGCGCATTGTTGAGGAAAGTAGGGAATGGAGAGAACAGTTGGTCATTGATGCCAGCACCCGTAAAGATCAGTGAATCAGCGCAATAAACGTAAACTGAAGGCACGAGTCCTAGATGCCAGCCAAGGGATAAGATTTGCCACCAATAACCAAAATCATTGGCAGGACAGAGTGTGAAATTCATAGACGGGCAATGGTCAAAGAGCACTCTTGTTAGTTGCAAGTGACTGGTCTGCACATTCATTTACAGGGTAGTAAGCGTGGATCAAGCCTCTGATGTTGTTCAGATGCACATCCACAGGTATGGTGAGCAACATACCACATTGGAATGTGTTCCTCTAAAAACCCGGCCTGCGTCGAGGACAAGAAACGTCCCATTGCCAGTTTCATCAATTTGATTCCATGGAAAATACTCTCCACCTAGGACGTTCGTCGCCTGCAATGGAACTACGGCTTCAGACAAATCGAACCAACCGGCTACTAGCAAGGGAGCTGCGGGTAAGGAGGAGGGCGCGTAGCGCGACGCATCGACGCCATCCTCCTCACGAACTCGCGGCCCATAGGAGGACGAGCTGATCCACATCTCGGCCGGCCGGCCGGCCGGCAGGCGACCGAATCCGCACCGGCACCCGTTGGTTACCCGGATCGCATTCCGCGGCAGGAGAAGACGGAGCGAGGTGGGTACAGGGAGGCACGGGGACGCTCCTGGTCCGAGGACGTGGCAGCGACGGCAAGAAGGCACCGACGGACGGGATGGGGGGTGAGACGGGATGCGTGGAGGAGCTCACCTCTCATGCGCCGGCGACGAGGCAGGCGGCAGCGGGAAGGGGTCGATGCTTCGTCGGGGGCTCGGGCGGCGACGGCGACTGCCCAGGGACGGCCGGATTGGAGAGCGGCGAGGAGAATCTGCGGAGTTTGGGGAGGAGGCGAGGTGGGGAGAAGGAAAGGAGGAGGGTTGGTGCGCGTGTGTTGGACTTCACTCCCCTCGTGTGGGGTGGGCTGTCGTTGCGAGGTCAGTCAGTCCCCAGTCCAAGTTGGTAAATATTCTAGTGAGGTTTTGCCTACTTTTGTTTCCATTTTGTCAAATGCTTCGGTTCTAAGAACCATAACATAAAATTGGAATGTTATGCAGGAATTGGAAACACAAGAATCTATAATAAAACTTGTTCGGTGTTGCCATTCATCATCAACCAGTTGCTTGAAAATCGCAATCGCGCCGGTCGATTTTTCGCAAAGGAGACGCAACACCTGAGTCGAACACGGCGTCACAAGCAGAGGCGAGTCGGAGGTTTGACTGTGTGGTTGGGAGGGGGGCTTTTAACTCTGACCATAGCTTGGATTGGACGAAGTCCGAATTGGAGACGGAAGTGACATTGCATCCCCGATGAAGGATCAGACGGGAACTCGTTGGAGGTGAGGCAGGAGACGGGTCGGGAGGGAGAAGGAAGAAACCAATGGCTCGTATTTTTGTTAGGTAGGAGGAAGAAGATGAACAGTTTGAGGGGAAGGGGGTGGTTGGAGGAAGAAGAGGACAATCTGGTCACTCGTTTTTAATCCAACGACTCGTAACGAATTGACTGATGCAAAAGGAAAAATGTAGAGAAGTGTTCCATAGCGACTTACCAAAAATGCGATTTTTTTCCTATAGGCAATTCCATAGTCATCACAAAACAAGAGACCCTTAATTTATCAAAGTGTTCGTTAAAAACATGTCTGATTCATGATATTTAAAAAATATATAAGCATACTGCTTGGAGCTGCATTGGAGGTACATTTTCTCGCAAGAGTTTATACTAGTTCCATGGATCTTCGGCCAATGTCGGAGTGCATTATAAGATTTGCAACGTTAGTTTTGTATGTTTATGGTGCCGACTCGACTATGAATGCATTAGCTTGTGTTGCATAACCAAGCAAATACGGCGTGAGCCTATAATTATTTTGCACATCTGAGATAATTACTGAAATTTTTAGACACTAGCTCCCCGTTGTTGTTTGCTGGTTTTTTCTTGGACCTAGCCCAAAGTGGCTAGGTTGTATGTATATTATGTACAATCTTTCTTTTATTTAATTGAATATACAATGGGAGCCTCTCCTGCTGTTTGGGGGTTAAAAATAATAATTGAGCATATATATAGTAATGAGATGTTTGACGCTACAGGAATGAACTACAATTTGTTAGGGCAACTCCAATACGGACCACCAAAACAGACCTCACCAAATGTTGGGGCAACTCCAATGCCAATCACGGCAACGGACATCACCAAATGTTAGGGCAACTTTGCAGTGATAGGGGTGGAGGCATCCAACCACAACCACCAAATCTTTGCTCTAGGTTTTGGTCTATACCCGAAGTACTCAAAATTTTCAAAGATAAATAGCACAATTCTTATGCCGTTGAAAGATAATATTACAACAATAATTCTGTTAGGACCGAGAGTATATCGACCAAAGGGGGGGGGGTGAATGGGAGATTCAAAAGTTCTTTCAAATGTTTTGAACAGACCACAAACACAACAACGGAAATAAGGTACGAAGGAAAAACAGCTCAATCAAGCATGGTGTTGACGACCATGTTTATCGGCGTAAGAAGCAATTATAGCGCAGACCTGCAATAACACGGGTTTAATCACTATGATAATAATGCTGCAGGCAATCACATGAAGTAGCATGAGGTAAAACATGATGTCCGTCATTGTATCAAAATTCCCGGAGTGGCGTACTTGCTATCCACTCCTATGCCTAGCTGTTTCTCCACGAGAATGGAAAGTTGCATTATGTTACACAGGAAGGAGATGCGGCTTTTGACCAAGAAGGGCCAGAACCTGGACAAGTAGATGAAGAAGAACTCGCCACTGACAAAGAGGAAGAGCAGCTCCAGCAAGACTACACCACTTACACAAACCTTAACGACCTTCATGTTTCTATTGATGATATGAGCAACCCCGTGTCGTCCCTGAGGAGCACGTCCGCCTACATGAACGTGAACTTCTCCAACTAGAGCCAAGAGTAGGCTCCTAACCAACCGACGCAATGATCTCGCCGGCTTGGGCTTGCAAGAGCCTAAGCTTGGGGGAGGTTATCACCACTTCTACATCAAGATGTGGCGGTAAATGAATAAATTGTAATGAGGTTGTACTTAAGCTCAAGGAGCTTGAAAGTTGGTATGTTCCAACACTTCGCTTTTTATTTTTATTTGATTTTGACCTTGCGATTTTTCGGTTGCAAGGTAGTTTTCACCCCCCCCCCCCAAATAGAATAAGCTTTGCTTTGCTCTTGTTCTTATTTAGCCCCTTGGAGTTTATTTACATTTTGTTATCACAGAAGTTGATCTATGCCAGAACAACGAGGAATGCAAGAGTAAGGAAGAGAAGTGTGTAAATTCGCAACGTGAAGGTATGTCATACGACCCCCGTCTTTTGCTCTTGGATACTCAGAGTAGATGTAGTAGTAGTATGTGTAATATGTGTGGATGGGAGTGAGTCTTGATAGTTGATACAAAGGTTTTGCTCCAGTAGCTGAAATAATTTTGTAGCCTTTGTTTTCATTAGTTTAGACAACTAAGACTTGTCGTGGGACTATTTTTAAAATAAAATGAAATTAACCAAGTACAACTTTGCACAAAAGAAAGTCTTTCAAGACTTGGGAGTTGAAAAATTGTAGGGAAGTGATGTTTAAACATGCTCAATCCCATGCTGTTAATTTTAATGGACTTGATAGAACTTGTGGATTAAATTTTCTAGAGGAACTTAGCTGATAGGTGGGTGAGATTATGCCAAAAATCTGTGTAGTATATCTCAACATGGTGTTACAACCTCTGGCTGGTTCCATGGCCTTTGCTACTATATGCGCATTTGCGTGTGTAAATGTGGCTTCGTCACCCTTCTTGATCTTATGTTGAGGACTCCCCTGGCCAATGAACGATCCACCAAGCGTGATAGCTTGGATTTTGGCTATGAGTTTATTACCGTATGTAGTGATAACACTACAAACAAATATTATTCGACTTTCTCTTGAATGGGTGTGTGTGTGTGGTAAATAAAGGGGGCTGATCAAAAGAGCTAGAAAGAGACATTATTGCTAAAGGTCCATAGTTCCCAAACATTAAGCCACAACGAAAACCTATGCATGATCACTTATTTGGCATAATTGTTGGGAAACGTTGCATGAAAAACAAAAAAAATTCTACGCACACGCAATGATCTATCCATGGAGATACATAGTAACGAGGGGAAAGTGTGTCTACATACCCTTGTAGACCGTAAGCGGAAGCGTTTGAAAACGTGGTTGATGTAGTCGGACTTCTTCTAGCTCCGACCGATCAAGTATCGGACGCACGACACCTCCGAGTTCTGCACACGTTCAGCTCAGTAACGTCCCTCGCCTTCTTGATCCAGCAAGATGTCGAGGTAATAGATGAGTTCCGTCAGCACGACGGCATAGTGACGGTGATGGTGAAGTGATCCTCGCAGGGCTTCGCCTAAGCACTATGAAGATATGACCGAGGGTGTAAACTGTGGAGGGGAGCACCGCACACGGCTAGGCAATTGTCTGTTGTGTGCTAGGCGCCCCCTCCTCATATATATAGGTGGGAGGGAGGGAGGAGCAGCCATAGGAGGTGCCCAAGTAGGAGGAATCCTACTTGGAGTCCCTCCCAAGCCGCGCGCCCCCTGCCATATATAACCGAGGTGGAAGGAAAGAGGGGGGAGGGAAGAAAGTAGGAATCTTAATCCACACTTTCCTTGCCCTCCCCTCTTTCCTTCTCCTCCTCATAGGGCTGGCCTCTATAGGAGCGCACTAGGGCTGGTGTGTTCCCTCACTTGGCCCATAAGGCCCATATCTTTGCCGGGGGTGCCCGAAGCTCCTTTCTGGTGACCTGATTGTTGGGGAACGTAGTAATTTCAAAAATTTCCTACGCACACGCAAGATCATGGTGATGCATAGCAACGAGATGGGAGAGTGTAGTCCACGTACCCTCGTAGACTGTAAGCGGAAGCGTTTATCAACGCGGTTGATGTAGTCGTACACCATCACGATCCGTCCCGATCAAGTACCGAACATATGGCACCTCCGCGTTCAGCACACGTTCAGCTTGATGACGTCCTCACCTTCTTGATCCAGCAAGAGGGGCGGAGTAGTAGATGAGTTCCGGCAGCATGACGGCGTGGTGTCGGTGTTGGTGAAGAACAATCTCCGCAGGGCTTCGCCTAAGCACTACGAAAACTATGACGGAGGATAAACTAGAGGGGATGGGGTTGCCGGCACACGGCTTGGTGTTTCTTGATGTGTCTTGGGTGCTATCCCTGTCCCTCTATTTATATGTTGAGCCTTGGGGTCGAAACTTGGAGTAAAAGCCTCCACAAAGTCGGTTTCATCCGAAAGGCAAGAGTCCTTCTCGGACTCCAGGGCCAGACGCCGGGAACCCTGGCGTCTGGCCCCTGTGTTGGGGATATAACTATCAGTTATGACCCGCCCAGAAGGGGCCGGGTCAGCCCCAATGGCGGGTTACACAAGAAGCCTAGTAAACATTCAAGATGATAGTTTATTAAATCTTATAGAAGGCCCAAAGGCCTGGAGGCGGCTTAGGGTCTGATATTATGAACCGCCGTATGTAAGGAAAGACTTGTAAAGAAAGGCATGTAAAGGAAGTCACCGAGCCAGACACGATTATGAGCCGGCCGGGACTCTGTAGGCCACCAGGCGTCAACTCGTGTATATAAGGGGACGACCCGGTGGCGGCTTAGGGCAAGAAACAAAAGATCGGTAACCAAGCCGGCGAGTTGAGCCTCTTGGTAATCGAAACCCCAGCAATACCAACACAACTAGACATAGGCTTTTACCTTCATCGTAAGGGGCCGAACTAGTATAAAAACCTCTCGTGTCCTTTGTCCCGATTAACCCCTTTAAGCTTCCTAGTTGCGATGGCCCTACGACTAAGTCCTTTCTCTAGGACATCTGCCGTGTCAATTCCACGACGGTTGGCGCCCACCATGGGGCCAGCACACGGTGGATTTGAGTTCTTGAAGGGCAACTTCGAAGGGCTCAAGGGATACGCTGTGAGCCGGATGACCAAGAGTCGTCGCGGCAAGCTCTACATCGACGACGAAGGCTGGGGCCCCGAGGCCGGCTCAATTGAGTACGGGTACCGGGTCCCCTTTGGCGGAATTCACGTCTTCATCGGTCGGATCGGCGAGTCAGGCCCTGAGCCGGACGTCCACACCAACCTCATCGAAACGGCTCAGCGCGCAAGGACCACCCGTGTTCAATCTGTCATGAAGCATGCCTTCGTAGGCTGGGTCCACGGCGGTGAATACTCTGAAGGATCGGTGGAGGGCGGTGAGATGGCCGCCTATATTGACACTGCATCATCAACGGGCGAGACGGACTCTTTGTACCAGCTCCAGGACGGCATGCTTGGGGGATGTTCCGATGGCAGCGGTATTCCGGACCCTCTTGAGCCGCCAAATTGGGCCGGAGTCTTCTGATACGTCTCCAACGTATCTATAATTTTTGATTGCTCCATGCTATATTATCTACTGTTTTGGATGTTTATGGGCTTTATTATACACTTTTATATCATTTTTGGTACTAACCTATTAATCCAGAGCCTAGTGCCAGTTTCTGTTTTTACCTTGTTTTAGGGTTTTGAAGAAAAGGAAAACCAAACGGAGTCCAATTGACCTGAAACTTCACGGAACCTATTTTTGGAAGGAAAGAAGCCCAGAAGACTTGAAGTGCACGTAAGGGAAGCTTCGAGGAGGCCACAAGGTAGGGGGCGCGCCCTCCCCCCTCGTGGGCCCCTCGTGGCCCCCCTGACGTACTTCTTCCGCCTATATATCTCCATATACCCTAAAAACATTGGGGGAGCACAAATAGATCGGGAGTTCCGCTGCCAGAAGCCTCCATAGCCACCGAAAGCCAATCTAGACCCGTTCTGGCACCCTGCCAGAGGGGGCAATCCCTCTCCGGTGGCCATCTTCATCATCCCGGTGCTCTCCATGACGAGGAGGGAGTAGTTCTCCCTCGGGGCTGAGGGTATGTACCAGTAGCTATGTGTTTGATCTCTCTCTCTCTCTCTCTCTCGTGTTCTTGAGATGATACGATCTTGATGTATCACGAGCTTTACTATTATATTTGGATCCTATGATGTTTTCTCCCCCCTCTACTCTCTTGTAATGGATTGAGTTTTCCCCTTGAAGTAATCTTATCGGATTGAGTCTTTAAAGATTTGAGAACACTTGATGTATGTCTTGCCGTGGATATCTGTGGTGACAATGGGATATCACGTGATTCACTTGATGTATGTTTTGGTGATCAACCTGCGGGTTCCGCCCATGAACCTATATATGCATAGAGGTTGGCACATGTTTTCGTCGTGATTCTCTGGTAGAAACTTTGGGGCAGTCTTTGAGGTTCTATGTGTTGGTTGAATAGATGAATCCGAGATTGTGTGATGCATATCGTATAATCATACCCACGGATACTTGAGGTGACATTGGAGTATCTAGGTGACATTAGGGTTTTGGTTGATTTGTGTCTTAAGGTGTTATTCTAGTACAAACTCTAGGGCTGTTTGTGACACTTATAGGAATAGCCCAACGGATTGATTGGAAAAAATAACTTTGAGGTGGTTTCGTACCCTACCATAATCTCTTCGTTCGTTCTCCGCTATTAGTGACTTTGGAGTGACTCTTTGTTTCATGTTGAGGGATAGTTATGTGATCCAAGTATGAACCCTAGGCCTTGTTTCAACGCATTGCAATACCGTTTGTGCTTACTTTTATCATTAGTTACCTTGCTATTTTTATATTTTCAGATTACAAATACCTTTATCTACTATCCATATACCACTTGTATCACCATCTCTTCGCCGAACTAGTGCACCTATACAATTTACCATTGTATTGGGTGTGTTGGGAACATAAGAGACTCTTTGTTATTTGGTTGTAGGGTTACTTGAGAGAGACCATCTTCATCCTACGCCTCCTACGGATTGATAAACCTTAGGTCATCCACTTGAGGGAAATTTTCTACTGTCCTACAAACCTCTGCACTTGGAGGCCCAACAACGTCTACAAGAAGAAGGTTGTGTAGTAGACATCAAGCTCTTTTCTGGCGCCGTTGCCGGGGAGGTGAGTGCTTGAAGGTATATCTTTAGATCTTGCAATCGAGTATTTTAGTTTCTTGTTTTATCACTAGTTTAGTTTATAAAAGAAAACTATAAAAAATGGAATTGAGTTTGTCTCATACGCTTCACCTGTTTAATACCTTTCGTAAGTATGATGGAAAGGAAAATTGTGCTCAAGTGCTAAAAGAAGAAATCTATAAAATGTTTGGCACTAAATCTTTGAATGATGAGCATGATTGCAATGTTGTTAGTACGAATTCTTTGAATATCCATGATACTAATGATGATTGCACTAGTTATGTTGTCTCCTATAAACATGTCAATTTTGTGGAGTACATTGGGTTTGTACGAACACACAAAATAGGGAAGATAGATATTGCAACAGGCATAAGTACTTAGAAACTAAATTGTTGCAAGAAAGGCTAGATGATTGTGCTGAAGATTTAAATTTTCTTGGCTGTACTTGTATACTTTGCAATGAACAGGGTCATTTAGCTATCCGATGCAAATTGTTTCATGATCTAATCGTGTCCAAAAATTGTGATGACTTGATTTCCCTTGCACATTATAATGAACTTAGTTTGCTTATGGGCTACGAAGAAATGAAACGTATAACTAACTATCTTCCAGAATTTGCCCGTTATAAACTTCTTGGTTTTGATCTAGAGGAAATTTATATGTATTGTGCGGTGAATTGTATTGAAAATCCTTATATTGCCAACTACATAAACAAAAGGAAACAAATAGAAGATGAAGAGAAACTAATGAAAGGGAAGAGACTTCCCAATATCCTCCTATTATTTCTTATGGTGAATCAGGTAATGAGGAGGAGCCTCCTATTCAACCAATCTCATTAATAAGGAGCTCCAAAAAGAGGATTGAACCCACTCATGATGTGGTGAAGAAGAAGAAAAGAAAAAGGAAGAGAGGTAAAAAGATATCTCTCCCAAATAATGCTGCTCCTATTACTATTGTGCCTCATGAAAATATAACTGTGGAAGATAATACTTCTTATGATCTTGAAAATCTTTTTGGCACTTGCTTGGACGAATATGATAATTGCTATACTATTGGTGCTATCCATACTATTAATTATGAGAGTGATTATGCTTATGATATGAAAAGGCCCAAGCTTGGGGATGCTATGTTTGATGAAGATGATGCTTTTGAGAATATATTTGCTGCAATTAATGTTTGTCCCAAGCTTGGGGATGCTACGTTTAATGAAGATGATATTTTTAGTTTCCCAAGTTTTGATATGCAAATTTATAATAATGATAACATGCCTCCCAGTTATGATGATTATTGTGATGATACTTATGCTATAAAAAGTAGTGATTATATTTATAAAACTTGTCATGATTATGATTACCCTTTTTCTGAACATTACTCTTTTAATGTGGAAACAATTTATAGTATTCGAGTCTCTTATGATACTCCCACTATTCCGAATAAGAAGAATTTTGCTTATGTGGAGAGTAATAAAAATTCTATGCTTGAAGACCATGAAAATAATGCTTTAGGTGCTGATTATATTGTTGAATTCATTTATGATTCTACTGAAAATTATTATGATGGAGGAATATATGCTTGTAGGAATTTCAACAATATCAAGTTTCCTCTCTATGTGCTTAAAATTTTGAAGTTATGCTTGTTTTGCTTTCCTATGCAAGTTGATTCTTGTTCCCACAAGTTATTTGCTCACAAAATCCCTATGCATAGGAAGTATGTTAGGATTAAATGTGCTAGTCATATTCTTCATGATGCTCTCTTTATGTTCCAATTCTTATCTTTTATGTGAGCATCATTGAAATCATCATGCCTAGCTAGGGGCGTTATACGATAGCGCTTGTTGGGAGGCAAGCCAACTTTATTTTTGTTCATTACTTTTTTGCTTCTGTTTAGTAATAAATAATTTATCTAGCCTCTGTTATGATTGAGTTTTTATGTTTTAATTAGTATTTGTGCCAAGTAGAACCTTTGGGAAGACTTGGGTGAAGTCTTTATGATCATGCTGTAAAAAACAGAAACTTTAGCGCTCACGAGAATTGCTACCATTTTTATTTTGAGAGTGCTATTTAGTTAATTATTTTTGCAGATGATTAATAGATAAATTCCTCAGGTCCAGCAATTTATTTGAGAATTTTATGAGTTCCAGAAGTATACGTTTGATCCAGATTACTACAGACTATTCTGTTTTTCGTATGTTGTTTGCTTATTTTGATGAATCTATGGCTAGTAAAATAGTTTATAAACCATATAGAGGTTGGAATACAGTAGGTTTAACATCAATATAAATAAAGAATGAGTTCATTACAGTACCTTGAAGTAGTGTTTTCTTTTCTTTCGCTAACGGAGCTTACGAGTTTTCTGTTAAGTTTTGTGTTGTGAAGTTTTCAAGTTTTGGGTAAAGATTCGATGGACTATGGAACAAGGAGTGGTAAGAGCCTAAGATTGGGGATGACCAAGGCACCCCAAGGTAATATTCAAGGACAACCAAGAGCCTAAGCTTGGGGATGCCCTGGAAGGCATCCCCTCTTTCGTCTTCATTCATCGGTAACTTTACTTAGAGCTATATTTTTATTCGCCACATGATATGTGTTTTGCTTGGAGCATCAATTTATTTTGTTAGGATTTTATTGCTGTTATTTAGAACAATGTTTTGCATCTTTTATTTCAATAAAAGTGGCATTGATAGCCTTTACTATGTCTATGTTACAAGTATATGTGTTGCTGTTTGAAAACAGAAAGTTTACCGCTGTTGCAATAATTTGCTAGAAAAGTCAGAATGTGATAAAATGTTGAAACCTTTT
This sequence comes from Triticum monococcum, assembly GCA_034509565.1. Taxonomy (NCBI): domain Eukaryota; kingdom Viridiplantae; phylum Streptophyta; class Magnoliopsida; order Poales; family Poaceae; genus Triticum; species Triticum monococcum. The sequence goes on along the minus strand of CM067843.1, from coordinate 740,743,501 downwards.
GCATATTAAGATCTGATAAATTTACTACAGTTGGAATTTTATTTCTTAATTTTTGGAGCTAGGGAAGTATGGATGTTGCAGCATTCTTTACAGACTATCCTGTTTAGGCAGATTGCTGTTATGTTTGCATTGTTTGCATATGTTTGCTTCTTTAATGATTCTATTTGAGGATAGGACTATTAACTATGCAGATGCATTTAGTATGAAATGTTGAATAATAATTTTAGTGATTTGCTACGGCAGAGTATGATAAGGTTTTGGCAATGGTTTATACTAACTTATCTCACGAGTCTTTGTTGAGTTTTGTGTGGATGAAGTTTTTGAGATTTAGGGAGACCGTGATATGAGAGGAATTAAGGAGACACAAAATCTCAAGCTTGGGGATGCCCAAGGCATCCCAAGATAATATTTCAAAAAGTCTCAAGCGTCTAAGCTTGGGGATGCCCCGGTTGGCATCCCACCTTTCCTCTTCAACAACTATCGGTTAGTATCAATTGATCCTAAGTTTTTGCTTCTTCACATGATGTTTGCTATTCTTAGAATGTCATTTTCTTTTGCTTTGCTTGCTGTTTGAATAAAATACCAAGATCTGAAATTCTTTAATGCTAGAGAGTCTTCATATAGTTGCATAATTATTCGACTACTCATTGATCTTCACTTATATCTGTCGGAGTAGTTTGTCATTGCTCTAGTGCTTCACTTATATCTTTTAGAGCATGATGGTAGTTTTATTTTGAAGAAATAGATGAACTCTCATGCTTCACTTAGATTATTTTGAGAGTATTGAATAGCATGGTAATTTGCTTAAAATCCTAATATGATAGGTATTCAAGAACAATAAAATTCTCTTATGAGTGTATTGAATACAAAGAGAAGTTTGATACTTGATAATTGTTTTGAGATATGAAGATGGTGATATTAGAGTCATGCTAGTTGAGTAGTTGTGAATTTGAGAGATACTTGTGTTGAAGTTTGTGATTCCCGTAGCATGCATGTATGGTGAACCGTTATGTGATGAAGTCAGAGCATGATTTATTTATTGATTGTCTTCCTTATGAGTGGCGGTCGGGGACGAGCGATGGTCTTTTCCTACCAATCTACCCCCTAGGAGCATGCACATAGTACTTTGTTTCGATAACTAATAGATTTTTGCAATAAGTATGTGAGTTCTTGATGACTAATGTTGAGCCCATGGATTATACGCACTCTCACCCTTCCACCATTGCTAGCCTCTCTAATACCGCGCACCTTTTGCCGGTATCATAAACCCACCATATACCTTCCTCAAAACAGCCACCATACCTACCTATTATGGCATTTCCATAGCCACCCCGAGATATATTGCCATGCAACTTTCCACCGTTCCATTTATGACAAACTCCATCATTGTCATATTGCTTAGCATGATCATGTAGTTGACATAGTATTTGTGGCAAAGCCACAGTTCATAATTCTTTCATACTTGTCACTCATGCATCATTGCACATCCCGGTACACCGCCGGAGGCATTCATATAGAGTCATATCTTGTTCTAAGTATCGAGTTGTAATTCTTGAGTTGTAAGTAAATAAAAGTGTGATGATCATCATTATTAGAGCATTGTCCCAGTGAGGAAAGGATGATGGAGACTATGATTCCCCCACAAGTTGGGATGAGACTCCGGACGAAAATAAAAAAAATAAAAGAGGCCAAAGAAGCCCAAAAAAAAGATAAAAGAGGCCATAAAAAAAGAGAAGGCCCAAATAAAAAAATATAAAAAAGAGAGAAAAAGAGAGAAGGGGCAATGCTACTATCCTTTTACCACACTTGTGCTACAAAGTAGCACCATAATCTTTATGATAGAGAGTCTCCTATGTTGTCACTTTCATATACTAGTGGGAATCTTTAATTATAGAACTTGGCTTGTATATTCCAATGATGGGCTTCCTCAAAATGCCCTAGGTCTTCGTGAGCAAGCAAGTTGGATGCACACCCACTTAGTTTCTTTTTGAGCTTTCATACACTTATAGCTCTAGTGCATCCGTTGCATGGCAACCACTACTCACTCACATTGATATCTATTAATGGGCATCTCCATAGCCCGTTGATACACCTAGTTGATGTGAGACCGTCTTCTCCTTTTTGTCTTCTCCACAACCACCATTCTATTCCACCTATAGTGCTATATCCATGGTTCATGCTCATGTATTGAGTGAAGATTGAAAAAGTTTGAGAACATCAAAAGTATGAAACAATTGCTTGGCTTGTCATCGGGGTTGTGCATGATTTAAATATGTTGTGTGGTGAAGATGGAGCATAGCCAAACTATATTATTTTGTAGGGATAACTTTCTTTGGCCATGTTATTTTGAAGAGACATAATTGCTTAGTTAGTATGCTTGAAGTATTATTATTTTTATGTCAATATGAACTTTTATCTTGAATCTTTCGGATCTGAATATTCATGCCACAATTAAGAAGAATTGCATTGAAATTATGCCAAGTAGCATTCCACATCAAAAATTCTGTTTTTATCATTTACCTACTCAAGGACGAGCAGGAATTAAGCTTGGGGATGCTGATACGTCTCCAACGCATCTATAATTTTTGATTGCTCCATGCTATATTATCTACTGTTTTGGATGTTTATGGGCTTTATTATACACTTTTATATCATTTTTGGGACTAACCTATTAACCCAGAGCCCAGTGCCAGTTTCTGTTTTTACCTTGTTTTAGGGTTTCGAAGAAAAGGAAAACCAAACGGAGTCCAATTGACCTGAAACTTCACGAAACCCATTTTTGAAATGAAAGAAGCCCAGAAGACTTGAAGTGCATGTAAGGGAAGCTTCGAGGAGGCCACGAGGTAGGGGGCGCGCCCTCCACCCTCGTGGGCCCCTCGTGGCCCCCCGACTAACTTCTTCCGCCTATATATCTCCATATACCCTAAAAACATCGAGGAACACAATAGATCGGGAGTTCCGCCGCCAAAAGCCTCTGTAGCCACCGAAAGCCAATCTAGACCCGTTCTGGCACCCTGCCGGAGGGGGCAATCCCTCTCCGGTGGCCATCTTCATCATCCCGGTGCTCTCCATGACGAGGAGGGAGTAGTTCTCCCTCGGGGCTGAGGGTATGTACCAGTAGCTATGTGTTTGATTTCTCTCTTTCTCTCTCGTGTTCTTGAGATGATACGATCTTGATGTATCGCGAGATTTGCTATTATATTTGGATCCTATGATGTTTTCTCCCCCCTCTACTCTCTTGTAATGGATTGAGTTTTCCCCTTGAAGTAATCTTATCGGATTGAGTCTTTAAAGATTTGAGAACACTTGATGTATGTCTTGCCGTGGATATTTGTGGTGACAATGGGATATCACGTGATTCACTTGATGTATGTTTTGGTGATCAACCTGCGGGTTCCGCCCATGAACCTATGCATAGGGGTTGGCACACGTTTTCGTCGTGATTCTCCGGTAGAAACTTTGGGGCAGTCTTTGAGGTTCTATGTGTTGGTTGAATAGATGAATCTGAGATTGTGTGATGCATATCGTATAATCATACCCACGGATACTTGAGGTGACATTGGAGTATCTAGGTGACATTAGGGTTTTGGTTGATTTGTGTCTTAAGGTGTTATTCTAGTACAAACTCTAGGTCTGTTTGTGACACTTATAGGAATAGCCCAACGGATTGATTGGAAAAAATAACTTTGAGGTGGTTTCGTACCCTACCATAATCACTTCGTTCGTTCTCTGCTATTAGTGACTTTGGAGTGACTCTTTGTTTCATGTTGAGGGATAGTTATGTGATCCAAGTATGAACCCTAGGCCTTGTTTCAACACATTGCAATACCGTTTGTGCTCACTTTTATCATTAGTTACCTTGCTGTTTTTATATTTTCAGATTACAAATACCTTTATCTACTATCCATATACCACTTGTATCACCATCTCTTCGCCGGACTAGTGCACCTATACAATTTACCATTGTATTGGGTGTGTTGGGGACACAAGAGACTCTTTGTTATTTGGTTGTAGGGTTGCTTGAGAGAGACCATCTTCATCCTATGCCTCCTACGGATTGATAAACCTTAGGTCATCCACTTGAGGGAAATTTCCTACTGTCTTACAAACTTCTGCACTTGGAGGCCCAACAACGTCTACAAGAAGAAGGTTGTATAGTAGACATCAAGCTCTTTTCTGGCGCTGTTGCCGGGGAGGTGAGTGCTTGAATGTATATCTTTAGATCTTGCAATCGAGTCTTTTAGTTTCTTGTTTTATCACTAGTTTAGTTTATAAAAGAAAACTATAAAAAATGGAATTGAGTTTGTCTCATACGCTTCACCTTTTTAATATCTTTTGTAAGTATGATGGAAAGGAAAATTGTGCTCAAGTGCTAGAAGAAGACATTTATAAAATATTTGGCACTAAATCTTTGAATGATGAGCATGATTGCAATGTTGTTAGTACGAATTCTTTGAATATCCATCTTATATTTACTAATTGGAGGCACCATACGAGTTACCACGTTAATCCTAAAAGTTAAGAAAATCCATCCACACGATTAATAAGTCTTTTGTCAATAGTCGTTGGATGAAGCTTGGGACGTGCTAAACGTATGAGAGTCCTGCTCTCACACGTATCTCTCATACGTAATGAAAAAGGAGTCTGACCTATCTCCTCCACGTTTCCCTTCAAGGAAAAAATAGCATGTTGCATCTGTCCACAAAAAGGTACTAATAGGAAATATCCAGTAATTCCTCCAAACCATAGCACTGCCGTATCCTCTCAACCCTCATGTCCTCACCTCCGATCTAGCGGCCATGTTCACCCGTCAGCGGCGTTTCATGCAGAATTGACCTATGATCCAACGGCCACGTTCGTCTCACCATGTGGATCCCTGTTGAGTTGCTTCCTTTGTATGATTCCATCAGCAGCACCCCATCTATGGATCTCCATCCAATATGCATGTTGAGTTGCTTCCGTTGTATGATTCCATCAGCTGCACCCCATCTATGGATCTCCATCCAATATGATTCAACCACAAGTTTCAAGAAACTCCTTCTGCCGGCTGGCAGGATCATGTTAGAAATCAGACGAGGGTTAGTCCATGTACGTAAGAAAAATTAAAATTATTTTCTTTGATCAGAAGCCTAATTCCCTCAATTTGTTCGGATATAATCTGTCTCTATTTTCTTACGCTTTACAGTTCAAACGATTTGTTTTTCTGGAACTTTGAGAGACAACAAGACCTACTAGAACACAAGGCTTAAAAATGTATTCGGCAAGCAGCCACATAAGGCAAGGAAGAAGCCAGTTGTGGTGCTGTGAGAAACAACGGCGTTGCTGCTGATGCTTACAATCCGGTCCAGAAAAGCAATGGCTGTGCTGGCCAGTACTTCGATACCATGCTCAGTACTGGCAGGGAATTGTACCGGGAACGAAACACAGGCCAATGAGTTCTTCCGGGCATCCGTGGTTCCTATCTTGACAAGCAGGCTCAGCTCCAACGTTTCTTTTGTTGCAAATAGAGGTATTTGATTCCATGTATTTTATCTCTAAACAGGAAGGAAATTTTGTTCTTAATAATAAATTGACTAATAATGGTTGCACGGAGAAGGATAGAAATAGAGAAGGATGTAAAGAGGTCTACGTGAAGCTGCATGCATACATAATTAGTTTAAGCACCATTGTAAGTATTATACGTATGTTTCCAGCATATAATATGAAACCTTCGTCATGTTTACTCCAACCAAAGTGGATGTTTGTTTCCGAGTTTACATGCAGGCTTGCATACCATGTGGCGCTTCTAATTTCTGGAGCAAATGCAAAGGACTATTTTCTTATACTCCCTCTGTTTCTAAATATTTGTCTTTTTAGAGGTTTTTAAATGATTACTACATACGGAGCAAAATGAGTGAATCTACACTCTAAAATATGTCTATATACATTCGTATGTGGTGACCATTTGAAATCTCTAGAAAGACAAATATTTAGGAACAGGGGGAGTATATATTTAACGTTTCAGTCTGACTCCACACTCTCTTGATTTCTTGGTAGTTAGTAATGCACTATTTAACTGTTGGGTAATTAAACGTGACTGGTAATACAGTTCTGACCTCATGCTCACCAATGCTTCTCCTTAATTGGTAATTTCAAGGAGCCTTTAAGTTTCTATAGTTTGCGCTCTAAAAAATCTGTCTTACAGATGGTATATTATTTCTAATACATAAATCTTATTTCTGCGGGTGCCCTTTTTCCAGTGTTTGCATTTTTTTCTTAAGCCATAGATGCGCCAAGGTATTGCACACAGTTATGGGTACATTCTGTGGGTAAGAAGAATAGTAAACTTTCAATGGTCATCAATACGTGTGCGACTTATACTGCTGGAAGTGTTTCAATGTGTAAGACATTCTTAGAAGTATCATTTATTCACTGTATTTTTGTAGGCCTACTGCCAGCTCAGTTCGTCATCCCGGAATTTTGTTCATAACTATGTTGGCAAAAGTTAAATGGTCTGAAACAACATATTCTGTTATATAATTTTGTCTTTAAGTTTGATGACGTCTTTTTTCCAGCTCAAACTATATTCCAACAATTGCTTAGATTTCACATGCAGGTTTAAAACCCACTTAAAATTGTGTGGCACTACGAATTTCTGGAGCAATGCATGCGAGTGCTTCTTTAAATTAAATTTCAGTATGACCTCAGCTTCTTTATTTGACTAAAGAATTAGTCATGTGTTCTCTGATGTTTAGTCATTATTATGGTTGATCGGCAGCGTGCTGTCATCATGCTTGCAAATGATTCCTTCCTTATTAGTTACTCCAGCAGTTTTAATTAACATAGTTTACACCTCTGAATGACCATCTTACAGATTGTACATCTTCGTTACATGAATTTAATTTATTTGTTCCCGTTTCCTGTGTTACATTCTACTTCAGTCACCGGTGCGCTAGAATTAGAAATATCATGTATTCATTGTGTATTTTGTAGGCTTACTCTCATATTTGTTCTTCACCAAGGAGTTTGCTCATGACTAATAAGTTTGCAAAAGATAGATCACATGAAGCGTTGTATCATATTTAAATATGCAGTTTTGTTGAGTGTGAGATTCCTAAATTTCATATTTCCCTTGCGTCTCAATACGACATTTGTAGGCTAGGAGATTTTCAAAGGTTTGCATTTAGCATGCCTTTTTATACTTTTGGTTTAGATTCTTTTCAGGTATACATTGTACCTATGCCATGTAGAATTGTGAGATTGGATTTTAAAAAGCATGAGCTAAGGAATTTATGATGCTCTAGATAAGTGATTAAGTTCATTTATCATTGGTACACATGTTCCTCTAAATAATTGTTGAATCCGAGCATGGATTATGTACATTGGCATGCATTTAACCTAAATGGACAAAAAAAATACGAATTTACATTTATAAATATGATTGTTGATGTTCCTGTGTGATTACTTCCAGAATAGGAAGATTGCTCTTATATATTGTAGGTTGTTGATACATTGGAGTGGAAACCAGGGGATAAATTTGAAATTCTGATGGACATTTGGGTACAATTAGGTTTCTTCCAAGTTATTTGTCAAGACAAAAGTTCTTTTGTAAGTCGTAACCTTTGAATGTCGTTTGACTCTAAAGGAGCACTGGCCACTTTGTTGTAACCTTCCAAGGAGCATTGTCAAGACAAAAGGTCTTTTGTAAGTCGTAACCTTCCAAGTTATCACTTTTCAGTTTGTCTGGATGTTGCTACAAAATCAAATATATCTATTTTGACATATTCTAGCCCGTGCAGTGGCACGGGTTGACGACTAGTGATACTAATGATGATTGCACTAGTTATGATGTCTCCTATAAACATGTCAATTTTTGTGGAGTACATTGGGTTTGTACGAACACACCAAATAGGGAAGATAGATATTGCAAGAGGCATAAGTACTTAGAAACTAAATTATTGCAAAAAAGGCTAGATGATTGTGCTGAAGATTTAAATTTTCTTGGCCGTACTTGTATACTTTGCAATGAACAGGGTCATTTAGCTATCTAATGCAAATTGTTTCATGATCTAATCGTGTCCAAAAATTGTGATGACTTGATTTTCCTTAGACATTATAATGAACTTAGTTTGCTTATGGGCTACGAAGAAATGAAATGTATAACTAACTATCTTCCAGAATTTGCCCGTTATAAACTTCTTGGTTTTGATCTAGAGGAAATTTATATGTATTGTGCGGTGAATTGTATTGAAAATCCTTATATTGCCAACTACATAAAGAAAAGGAAACAAATAGAAGATGAAGAGAATACTAATGAAAGGGAAGAGACTTCCCAATATCCTCCTATTATTTCTTATGATGAATCAGGTAACGAGGAGGAGCCTCCTATTCAACCAATCTCATTAATAAGGAGCTCCAAAAAGAGGATTGAACCCACGCATGATGTGGTGAAGAAGAAGAAAAGAAAAAGGAAGAGAGGTAAAAAGACATCTCTCCCAAATAATACTGCTCCTATTACTATTGTGCCTCATGAAAATATAATTGTGGAAGATAATACTTCTTATGATTTTGAAAATCTTTTTGTCACTTGCTTGGACGAATATGATAATTGCTATACTATTGGTGCTATCCATACTATTAATTATGATAGTGATTATGCTTATGATATGAAAAGGCCCAAGCTTGGGGATGCTATGTTTGATGAAGATGATGTTTTTGATAATATATTTGCTGCAACTAATGTTTGTCCCAAGCTTGGGGATGCTACGTTTAATGAAGATGATATTTTTAGTCTCCCAAGTTTTGATATGCAAATTTATAATGATGATAACATGCCTCACACTTATGATGATTATTGTGATGATACTTATGCTATAAAAAGTATTGATTATATTTATAAAACTTGTCATGATTATGATTACCCTTTTTTCTGAACATTACTCTTTTAATGTGGAAACAATTTATAGTATTCGAGTCTCTTATGATACTCCCACTATTCCGAATAAGAAGAATTTTGCTTATGTGGAGAGTAATAAAAATTCTATGCTTGAAGATCATGAAAATAATGCTTTAGGTGCTGGTTATATTGTTGAATTCATTCATGATGCTATTGAAAATTATTATGAGGGAGGAATATATGCTTGTAGGAATTTCAACAATATCAAATTTCCTCTCTATGTGCTTAAAATTTTGAAGTTATACTTGTTTTGCTTTCCTATGCAAGTTGATTCTTGTTCCCACAAGTTATTTGCTCACAAAATCCCTATGCATAGGAAGTATGTTAGGATTAAATGTGCTAGTCATATTCTTCATGATGCTCTCTTTATGTTCCAATTCTTATCTTTTATGTGAGCATCATTGAAATCATCATGCCTAGCTAGGGGCGTTATACGATAGCGCTTGTTGGGAGGCAAGCCAACTTTATTTTTGTTCATTACTTTTTGCTTCTGTTTAGTAATAAATAATTTATCTAACCTCTGTTATGATTGATTTTTTATGTTTTAATTAGTATTTGTGCCAAGTAGAACCTTTGGGAAGACTTGGGTGAAGTCTTTATGATCATGCTGTAAAAAACAGAAATTTTAGCGCTCACGAGAATTGCTACCATTTTTATTTGGAGAGTATTATTTAGTTAATTATTTTTGCAGATGATTAATAGATAAATTCCTCAGGTCCAGCAATTTATTTGAGAATTTTATGAGTTCCAGAAGCATACGTTTGATCCAGATTACTACAGACTGTTCTGTTTTTGACAGATTCTGTTTTTCGTGTGTTGTTTGCTTATTTTGATGAATCTATGTCTAGTAAAATAGTTTATAAATCATATAGAAGTTGGAATAAAGTAGGTTTAACACCAATATAAATAAAGAATGAGTTCATTACAGTAACTTGAAGTAGTGTTTTGTTTTCTTTCGCTAACGGAGCTTACGAGTTTTCTGTTAAGTTTTGTGTTGTGAAGTTTTTAAATTTTGGGTAAAGATTCGATGGACTATGGAACAAGGAGTGATAAGAGCCTAAGATTGGGAATGCCCAAGGCACCCCAAGATAATATTTAAGGACAACCAAGAACCTAAGCTTGAGGATACCCCGAAAGGCATCCCCTCTTTCGTCTTCATTCATCGGTAACTTCATTTAGAGCTATATTTTTATTCGCCACATGATATGTGTTTTGCTTGGAGCGTCAATTTATTTTGTTAGGATTTGCTTGCTGTTATTTAGAACAATGTTTTGCATCTTTTATTTCAACTAGTACAAATGCCCGTGCGTTGCACCAGGCGAAAAAACACAACATGCTTCATGTGCCAATATCAATAATAATGTTAAACTGATTAGTCCTTTTTGTAGTATGATTTTTTGCGGGTATAAATTTGTATTCACCCGCAAAAAAAGGTATAAACTTGTATTACTCAAGCAGCAACCTTGCACTCGTCCTTACACAAATCAACGACCTCGAGGGGGCGGAGCCGAGCCAGACTATAGTTCTCCTTTCAGTTTTTGCGAAACTTGCTAAAATATCACTAACTACATTTTGACAACAGCTCATATGAGTAATACGGGCCATACAAAGAGACTTCAAATGCTTGATCTCCGCCACCAAAGAAGCATACACAGACCTTTCCATGTCCCTCCCATTCAGAATATTCATCGCTGAAAGTGAGTCCATCTTAATGCAAACTGGTAGTTCCGTTCACTGTATAGCAATAGATAACCCCTTCAAGTTCGGACGCGAAGAAGCCAACATGCCATTCTTCATCTGATGGAAGAGTTGTTTTGCATAGAATAGATTGTCAATCATTTTGCTTTTGCTTTTCTGAAAATGCATGCAGAAAATTCCTTAAGTTTTAATAAAACTTGTCGTTTTCATAAAAACTGGAATACATTAGCTTCCACCCACTCATATGATGCATGCACCCAGAATATATATTTCTTCTTCTTATTCCATCCATGAGACATAATAATGTTACCAAGATAGCTTGTCAGCCAACACGGATACATTGACACGACAAAACAGTAACTATGTTCATACCTTGTGAGTTATATTCTAAGTATATGTAGATGATGATGAATCAAAGCTTCTCTGCATACTTATTCCTCAGTGCACTTGTCCTGTAACAAGTTAATCTTGTGTCATTATAGAACTTAGTAGAGTTTAGTAACACTTGTATGGGAAAATGATCAACCAGATGATCTGCAAGAGCAGACTACCTCATCATGTATTAGTACGTGACTCTCTTTCTTTGCTGCTGGTAACTTATAACGGTAATGCAGCACACGAAACTCAAGGGAATCACGATAATACATATGCTCCCCTCTGAAATACGCCCTTAACTACTGAAGAAAAAGAAGAAATAGTACTCCTGACCAAAAAGAAGAAAAATAGTACTCCTGACAAAAAAGAAGAAATAACAACCAGCTCCATGTAAAAAACAATTATGCTGCAGTAATAGAATAGAAGTTACGAAAGCCTGAGCAGTTATTCCTGCCCACTAAGCAAAACTGTAGCACTATCAACCATAAGCATTGCATTATTGCATACGGCTAAACTTGACATATATATACCACAGTGCATCCAAACCTATTTCAGCAGGAGAAAGAACTATTCTTTTAGTTTTACTTGATTTTTGTTAGCAAGTAAAATTGTTGGAAGTGTAGCTGTGCGGTGCCAGATTTACATGGACCATATAAACCACAGTAAGATGATGTTAGCTATCTGTATAAATTTGACTCTCCCATGTCTGGATTGCAAGAATTTTCATGAGCTTACCTGAGTACAATGCCGCTGGTCCAGCTTCTTGGTGGAAACCAGATGTGGTCTTGTTGCTGGAGCTGGACTACTCACCGGGACATGATTCTTCGGATGACTTTCCATTGTTGGAAACTCATTGGATTGGCACAACGACTTGTCTGGCCTCATGATGATAGCACTTGTCGTCGACTCTGGAGCATCATACCATGCTTATGTTAAAATCCCCAAAACTAAGATAAGATACATAGAAATCCCAAGAGTATGTGTCAATACGACCTCATCATGAATTGCAAAATCTGTTCCGAGGGAATAATAAATAAGAAGAATGCAGTTTGTGTTAATTACTTCCTCGCATCAATTTAAACTCCTAACTGTTGCAGCTAGTTTCACAAAGGAAAGAAGATGGCAAAATAATACAAAGTTTCCATCCTATAACCATAACTAAACTTGGCTGCAAATGAAAGATATCTACTACAGGAGTTGATCCACACTTTCATCCTCACATGTGACAGTCTCTTCTAAATAACCGGAGTACATTCTACGAGAAGGGAGGCTAAACTCACTCAAACAATAACTGTGAATGATCCTCAAGCAATGACATCCTTCTTGATACAACTAGCTGAAATTAACAACAAGCGGGTTACTATATCCAATTTCCAACTGAAAAGATTAAGTGGTCATGCACACACACAACTCATTTGAAGAATTTCAGACCAGCTAGTTAACATGTGAAGCTGGGCTGCCTGTTTCAAGATTTTTGTTATATCTCCGGGCCCATTTCAGCATATGATGGAACGATTCTTTTAGCTCTTCTTTCTTAGACTTGCTCAATTGTGTGCAGTTTTTGTGACATCTGAACTTCAAAATAAGCAACTTGAAGAACATAATAATCTCAAAACCCGATATGAACAGGACTGACCACGCAACTTGGATAAGATTTTGATGGAACGCATCCAGATCAATCTGTCGATCACCTCTCTCCGAAAAACAATATACACCACCAAATTCAGATGTTGCAGAATTCTATAGGATCTCTTCAAGCTAAGAATCAACAAGACGATGAGAGACCAAAAATCAAAATAATAATTTCACACGTTCAAATGCGTACCTTCCATCCAACTCTCAGATTTGAAAGCAACTGAGAGTATTTCATTGAAGTGTCTGGACATCTAAACTGTACAACCTCAAGCAATTCCAGAACCTGCATGAAACAAATAGTACGTAAGATTTTCCAGCGGACAAATTGTCAGGATATCTTACTCTCACTATTAATGAATAAAAGTTAAATGAAACTGCTGGTATAACAGTCTACTGGCCTGAAATCCTGCTATTCGTGTATATGAACAGAAAAAGTTAATGAACTAAACACCATTAGGCCCCAAAATAAATACAGAATTTTACTGAGATGAGGTCCGAAAATATGTAAACATCATACAACATAATTATGCAGCATTGACAATATCCCCTTTAGCATGTTCCTTGCCTCATCACATAAAGGAGAAAAAGAGCAAACCAAAATCCATGGCTCACTGGCCTATATTCATTGGCTACTAAAAAAATGTCCATATGGTTGTCATTCATTGTCGTCAAGCTCTTCTACTGCCATCCTTATCTGCACAAAAGATAATGTTAGAACTAAAGATTAAACTTATGAAATCTTGAAGTGCAGTATTGTCATGGTGACATACACACGCGAGCCCGTGCTATTCAGTCAAATACCTAGGGGCCCCAAACATTCTGGAGGTAGGATGTTGTCTGTTGATAGTCTTGTGATGAATCAGATTCGAGAGGGAGGGAGGGAGGGAGGGAGCGTTGCTCAAGAGAGGAATTTTTGGTGGCTGCTCTCCATCAAATAGCAACGGAATCCCAATATTAATCAGAGAAGGGAGAAGGACTTACCAAGTCCATGTTTTCCTCTTACCAAGTCCCATCGGCCATTGTCCAACAGCAGCAGTAGCATCACCAACGGAGCTCGAATCCAGCACCGCAGGATCCCGCCGCCCCTTCCTGAAGTCTCCTTCCTTTCCTTCTTCCTCCTGGCTCTCTCTCATCTCTCTCTCTTTGGCCGCACTCACCAGGGCTGCTGTAGGAGGCGGGCACCACCAAGACTTCCCTGCCGCTCCTCACACCCTCTCCTCCCTGCCTCTCCCCTCACCTATGTCTCTCTCACAGGTACAGAGCCACCATATCGATGGAGAGACTTCGCCGGAGCTAGCCATCTCGCTCGGTACCGGCGAGGAACGCCGCCGCGATGAACTTGGAATTGAAGCCCCACCATTGGACCTCCTCATGCGCCTCGTAGATCGCATCCACGCCGTCGCAGGAACAGGATCCGGCCCCTGGCGCCCCTCCTCGACCGGATCTGGCCGGAGATAGCCGCCTCCGCGCCCGGCGTCGTCTGCATCGCGGCCAGCCTCGACCTCGCTCGCCAGATAAGAGGAAGCCTTTTTTCCACTGCTCCGCAGCTCAGAGCGCTCACCTTATCCATCCTTGTGCGGCGCGGGTGGAAAGGAAGACGGCATGGACGAATCGTTTTTCACTTATCCACGGACTGCGGGTCAAATACTAAAAAGCACAGGGACCTTTTTGCAAAACAGCCACGACGGTGAGCATTCCGTGCTTTACTATTAGGGAGAGATAAAGTGGATTGATAGCCTTTACTATGCCTATGTTACAAGTATATATGTTGCTGTTTGAAAATAAAAAGTTTACCGTTGTTGCAATAATTTCCTAGAAAAGTCAGAATGTGATAAAATGTTGAAACTTTTTGCATATTAAGCTCTGATAAATTTACTATAGTGGGAATTTTCTTTCATAATTTTTGGAGTTAGGGAAGTATGGATGTTGCAGCATTTTTACATACTATCCTGTTTAGGCAGATTTGCTACTGTCCTACAAATCTCCGCACTTGGAGGCCCAACAACGTCTACAAGAAGAAGGTTGTGCAGTAGACATCATCTTCATGGAAGGGACACAGCCCGGGCAGAACTCTACAGCAGTTGCAGCAACAGCTACCGGGTCGGCTGCAGCTGGGTCAGGAGACCCCGCGCGCCCCCCGGCTTAGATTCTAATGGACCTCATGGATAAACTGACGACTCTGTTGACCGCCGTGGTAGAGCCGGCGGATAAAGCCCAACACGACGCAGAGGTGGCACGCGTACGTGAAGAGATGGTGCAAGCTAAGGAAAATCTAGCCGCAGAGGAAGTCAGGATGGCAGCAGAGCGGGCGGCTTTAAACGTTCGTGCTCGACAACTTCAAGCGGAGACCTTCCGGCTCTCGATGGATCTTAACGCGTCAAACGAGGTCATGAGGAGGAGGCATCAGAAAACTCAGTCACGTCTACCTCTGACGCTTGATCCTAGGAACCTATTCCATACACCCGGAGCTGGGGGAAGCAACCCGCCGGAGGCAAACCAGATCATGACACCCGGCGCACTGGTTCAGCTGCGTGCCATGGAACCACCTCGTATAATTACCGCTCCACCTCATTATGTACCAACACCGCCGGGTCACTTCTCCAACCCCTTGTAAAACCTCATCACAGCGTCGGCTCGTTTGGCGGCTCTCCTGATGGAAGGCGACTCATCGGCGGCGGTTGAAACGCGGAGGGTAAGAGAACTTCTTCAAATAGCTCTGGCACAGCAGGATGCGTACTCCTACAGTCGAGACAGGATCCATTCAACTCCTCGCCCAAGCTGGAGCCTGAGCTACAGTAGGCATATGGAATCCACAGACATGTCAAGCAATACTCAACGCCACAACCGGCATGAGCTGGTGCGGGCTGGAGCCCTTAACTTGGCGGATCAGGAGAGGATTCAACAAGAGGCAGAATGAGCAGTTCAAATGGCAGCAGATCAGGCGGCTCATCAAACTTTTCCGGCTTATCCAGCAACCTCGGTCGAGGCAGGAGTGGCCACAAGAACCGGAGGCGTCCCTTGCTTGGTGCCAGCCATACGTAATGAGCGTCTGCCGAAGGACTTTAAGGGGCCTCGTAAGGTGCCTAATTACACGGCTGACTTACAGCCTGGGGTTCTGGATTGAGAGTTATGAGATGGCTATGGAGTTGTTGGAGGTCAGCGACGCAGCAATGGCCAAGTATTTCACTATGATGTTGGATGGAACAACTCGTACTTGGTTGAAGGGGTTGCCACCTAATTCTATCGGCTCATGGGCAGATTTAAAGGCCCGGTTCATCCAGAACTTCAAAGACACGTGTAAGCAGCCTATGCCGATTGTGGACCTAACTAATTGTAAGCAAGAGGACGGTGAGTCTACAACCCATTGGGTGCACCGGGTCAAGGAGATAATACATTCGTCTGATAAGATGGATGCCGGCTCAGCAGTTTTGGTGTTGGAGAAAAATTCCCGTTTCGAACCTCTGAAGCAGAAGTTGGGGTGGCTCAAGCGTGACTGTAATGACATGGGCCAGTTAATGGCGGCTCTCGTCAAGTATGCTGATTCTGATAGTACCAAAGACCCAGTGTCTGACGAAGAAAAGACAGCGAAGGGAAAGAAGAACGGCAACGGCAAGGTTCACCAGCATAACCCGGCAAATCAAGAAGGTAATAAACGCAAGGCTGATGAGTTTGTTGCTAACACCAATGCACAGGGCGGAAATCAACGGCGCAAGGGTAGACAACCCCCTCGGTCGGGCGGGTCAGGTCCCACCCTTGAGCAACTATTGAATGAACCTTGTCCAAGGCATGGCACCCGGGAGAAGCCAACCACCCACCTGTGGAAAGATTGTACGATCATGAAGGCGTTTAAAAATTCAAACGCGTTTGATGGAGGTCACGACCCAGGTGGCGGTTCAGGTGGAGGCAATTTCCAAGGCCCGGGCGCCGGTTCAGGTGGAGGAGGATTTCATGGTCAGGGCCATCCTGGTAACCAAGGAGGATATAATCCGCAACCCGGCCAAGGTCATCAGCAGCAACAATCCGGATATCAGAGCAACCCAAAACAACTAAATAGTGGGCAATACCATGTATTCACCACTAGTTTATGTAAGAGGGACCAGAAGCTTCACAAGAGGGCTGTCAATGCCGTTGAGCCGGCGATTCCATGTTACTTACGTTGGTCAGAGCAGCCTATTGTGTGGAGCAGAGAAGATCACCCACCCCGGGTCGATAATCCGGGTCACTTGGCTTTGGTAGTGGCACCTCAGGTTGGTGGATACAAATTCACTAAGGTACTCATGGATGGAGGCAGCAGCATCAACATCCTCTAGTATGAGATGTTCCACCAGATGGGGTTGACTGATAAGAGTCCTAAACAATCCAACACTGTTTTTCACGGTGTGGTTCCGGGCAAGTCAGCGTACCCAGTGGGTAAGATTGAACTGAAAGTAGCCTTTGGGGATGAGTATGATTCCAGAGCAGAAAAATTAACCTTTGAGGTGGTAAAGATCAAAAGCCCATATCATGCTCTGTTTGGACGGCCGGCTTATGCCAAGTTCATGGCTCGGCCATGTTATGTATATTTGCAGCTCAAGATGCCGGGCTATAAGGGCACCATCACAGTACATGGGAGCCAGAAAATAGCTTTGGAGTGTGGAGAAGGTGATGCTGCCTATACTGAATCTGTTTATGCAACAGAGGAGTTAAAGTTTTACAAGGATCATGTTGACCCGATAGACATGACGTCATTAAAGAAACCAACAACATAGCATGAGCCGATGTTGAAATTCAAATCAGCTGATGACACCAAGATGGTTGACTTTGTGCGTGGTGACTCATCCAAGCAGTTCATCATCAATGCAAACTTGGATCCAAAATAGGAAAGCGCGCTCATCGAGTTCATCTGTGAGAACCGGGACATCTTTGCATGGAAACCTTCAGACATGTTGGGTGTCCCGACGGAACTCGCTGAGCACACTCTCAATATTTAGCCAAAGTTTAAACCTGTTAGGCAGTTTCTCCGACGGTTCAATGAAGAAAGGCGCAAGGCCATCGGAGAAGAGGTGGCCCGGCTCTTGGCGGCCGGGTTCATCGTAGAAGTCTTTCACCCAGAGTGGTTAGTGCTACCTCTTGAGCACTGCGTTGGATTTCCCCGAAGAGGAAGGGATGATGCAGCAAAGTAGCATAAGTATTTCCCTCAGTTTTTGAGAATCAAGGCATCAATCCAGTAGGAGGCTACGCTCGAGTCCCTCGTACCTACACAAAAACAATAGCTCAACGCAACCAACGCGCTTAGGGGTTGTCAATCCCTTCACAGTCACTTACGAAAGTGAGACCTGATAGAGATAATAAATAATTTTTTTGGTATTTTTGGTATAGAGATGCAAAGTAAAAAGTAAAAGCAAAGCAATAATAAAGTGATGGAGATTGATATGATGAGAAAGAGACCCGGGGGCCATAGGTTTCACTAGTGGCTTCTCTCAAGAGCATAAGTATTCTATGGTGGGTGAACAAATTACTGTTGAGCAATTGACAGAATTGCACATAGTTATGAGAATATCTAGGTATGATCATGTATATAGGCATCACGTCCGAGTCAAGTAGACCGAAATGATTCTGCATCTACTACTATTACTCCACTCATCGACCGCTATCCAGCATGCATCTAGAGTATTAAGTTAAAAACAGAGTAACGCCTTAAACAAGATGACATGATGTAGAGGGATAGTTTCATGCAATATGATAAAAACCCATCTTGTTATCCTCGATGGCAACGATACAATATGTGCCTTGCTGCCCCTTTGTCACCGGGAAAGGACACCACAAGATCGAACCCAAAGCTAAGCACTTCTCCCATGGCAAGAACAACCAATCTAGTAGGCCAAACCAAACTGATAATTCGAAGAGACTTGCAAAGATAACCAATCATGCATAAAAGAATTCAGAGAAGATTCAAATATTATTCATAGATAGACTTGATCATAAACCCACAATTCATCGGTCTCAACAAACACACCGCAAAAAGAAGATTACACCGAATAGATCTCCACGAGAGAGGGGGAGAACATTGTATTGAGATCCAAAAAGAGAGAAGAAGCCATCTAGCTACTAGCTATGGACCCGTAGGTCTGAAGTAAACTACTCACACTTCATCGGAGGGGCTTGGATGATGATGTAGAAGCCCTCTGTGATCGATGCCCCCTCCGGCGGAGCTCCAGAACAGGCCCCAAGATGGGATCTCATGGATACAGAAAGTTGCGGCGGTGGAATTAAGTTTTTGGCTCCGTATCTGATCATTTGGGGGTACGTGGATATATATAGGAGGAAGAAGTACGTCGGTGGAGCTTCGAGGGGCTCACGAGGCAGGGGGCGTGCCCTAGGGGGGGGCGCCCTCCACCCTCGTGACCGCCTCGTGGCTTTCTTGACGGAGGGTCCAAGTCTCCTGGATCTTATCTGATGAGAAAATCACGTTTCCGAAGGTTTCATTTCGTTTGGACTCCGTTTGATATTCCTTTTCTTCGAAACCCTAAAACAGGCAAAAAACAACAATTCTGGGCTGGGCCTCCGGTTAATAGGTTAGTCCCAAAAATAATATAAAAGTGGATAATAAAGCCCAATAATGTCCAAAACAGTAGATAATATAACATGGAGCAATCAAAAATTATAGATACGCTGGAGACGTATCAAGCATCCCCAAGCTTAATTCCTGCTCGTCCTCGAGTAGGTAAATGATAAAAACAGAAATTTTGATGCGGAGTGCTACTTGGCATAATTTCAATGTAAATCTTCTTAATTGTGGTATGAATATTCAGATTCAAAAGATTCAAGACAAAAGTTCATGTTGACATAAAAATAATAATACTTCAAGCATACTAACAAAGCAATTATGTCTTCTCAAAATAACATGGCCAAAGAAAGCTATCCCTACAAAATCATATAGTCTAGCTATGCTCTATCTTCACCACACAAAGTATTTAAATCATGCACAACCCCGATGACAAGCCAGGCAATTGTTTCATACTTTTGACATTTTCAAAACTTTTTCGATCTTCACGCAATACATGAGCGTGAGCCATGGATATAGCACTATATGCAGAATAGAATGGTGGTTGTGGAGAAGAAAAAAAGGGAGAAGATAGTCTCACATCAACTAGGTGTATCAACGGGCTATGGAGATGCCCATCAATAGATATCAATGTGAGTGAGTAGGGATTGCCAGGCAACGGATGCACTAGAGTTGTAAGTATTGTTGGGGAACGTAGTAATTTCGAAAATTTTCCTACGCACACGCAAGATCATGGTGATGCATAGCAACGAGAGGGGAGAGTGTTGTCTACGTACCAACGCAGACCGACTGCGGAAGCGATCACACAACATAGAGGAAGTAGTCATACGTCTTCTTCCCGATCCGACCGATCCAAGCACCGTTACTCCGGCACCTCCGAGTTCTTAGCACACGTTCAGCTCGATGATGTTCCTCGGGCTCCGATCCAGCAAAGCGTCGAGGAAGAGTTCCGTCAGCACGACGGTGTGGTGACGATCTTGATGTACTACCGACGCAGGGCTTCGCCTAAGCACTGTAACGGTATGATCGAGGTGGAATTTGGTGGCAGGGGGCACCGCACACGGCTAAGGAACGATCTCAAGGATCAACTTGTGTGTCTTGGGGTGTCCCCTGCCCCCGTATATAAAGGTTGGAGGGAGGGGGGCTGGCCGGCCAAAGAGAGGGAGGCGCAGGAGGAGTCCTACTCCTACCGGGAGTAGGACTCCCCCCTCCAATCCTATTCCAACTAGGACTCCTTGGGAAAAAGGGAGAGGAAAAGAGAGAGAGGTGGCCGGCCACCTCTCCTAGTCCTAATAGGACTAGGGGAGGGGGGGAGGCGCGCAGCCCTCCTTGGCAGCCCCTTTCACCTTTCCACAATGGCCCATGTAGGCCCATTTGGCTCCCGGGGGGTTCCGGTAACCCTCACGGTAATCCGGTAAAATCCCGATTTCATCCGGAACACTTCCGATGTCCAAACATAGGCTTCCAATATATCAATCTTTACGTCTCGACCATTTCGAGACTCCTCGTCATGTCCGTGATCTCATCCGGGACTCCGAACAACCTTCGGTACATCAAAATGCATAAACTCATAATAACTGTCATCGCAACGTTAAGCGTGCGGACCCTACGGTTCGAGAACAATGTAGACATGACCGAGACACGTCTCCGGTCAATAACCAATAGCGGGACCTGGATGCCCATATTGGCTCCTACATATTCTACGAAGATCTTTATCGGTCAGACCGCATAACAACATACGTTGTTCCCTTTGTCATCGGTATGTTACTTGCCCGAGATTCGATCGTCGGTATCCAATACCTAGTTCAATCTCGTTACTGGCAAGTCTCTTTACTCGTTCCGTAATACATCATCTCATAACTAACATCTTAGTTATTATGCTTGCAAGGCTTATGTGATGTGTATTACCGAGAGGGCCCAGAGATACCTCTCCGACAATCGGAGTGACAAACCCTAATCTCGAAATACGCCAACCCAACATCTACCATTGGAGACACCTGTAGTACTCCTTTATAATCACCCAGTTACGTTGTGACGTTTGGTAGTACCCAAAGTGTTCCTCCGGTAAACGGGAGTTGCATAATCTCATAGTTATAGGAACATGTATAAGTCATGAAGAAAGCAATAGCAACATACTAAACGATCGGGTGCTAAGCTAATGGAATGGGTCATGTCAATCAGATCATTCAACTAATGATGTGACCTCGTTAATCAAATAACAACTCTTTGTTCATGGTTAGGAAACATAACCATCTTTGATTAACGAGCTAGTCAAGTAGAGGCATACTAGTGACACTCTGTTGGTCTATGTATTCACACATGTATTATGTTTCCGGTTAATACAATTCTAGCATGAATAATAAACATTTATCATGATATAAGGAAATAAATAATAACTTTATTATTGCCTCTAGGGCATATTTCCTTCAGTCTCCCACTTGCACTAGAGTCAATAATCTAGATTACACAGTAATGATTCTAACACCCATGGAGCCTTGGTGCTGATCATGTTTTGCTCGTGGAAGAGGCTTAGTCAACGGGTCTGCAACATTCAGATCCGTATGTATCTTGCAAATCTCTATGTCTCCCACCTGGACTAAATCCCGGATGGAGTTGAAGCGTCTCTTGATGTGTTTGGTTCTTTTGTGAAATCTGGATTCCTTTGCCAGGGCAATTGCACCAGTATTGTCACAGAAGATTTTCATTGGACCCGATGCACTAGGTATGACACCTAGATCGGATATGAACTCCTTCATCCAGACTCCTTCGTTCGCTGCTTCCGAAGCAGCTATGTACTCCGCTTCACATGTAGAACCCGCTACGACGCTTTGTTTAGAACTACACCAACTGACAGCTCCACCGTTTAAAGTAAATACGTATCCGGTTTGCGATTTAGAATCGTCCGGATCAGTGTCAAAGCTTGCATCAACGTAACCTCTTACGGTGAGCTCTTTGTCACCTCCATATACGAGAAACATATCCTTAGTCCTTTTCAGGTATTTTAGGATGTTCTTGACCGCTGTCCAGTGATCCACTCCTGGATTACTTTGGTACCTCCCTGCTAAACTTATAGCAAGGCACACATCAGGTCTGGTACACAGCATTGCATACATGATAGAGCCTATGGCTGAAGCATAGGGAACATCTTTCATTATCTCTCTATCTTCTGCAGTGGTCGGGCATTGAGTCTGACTCAACTTCACACCTTGTAACACAGGCAAGAACCCTTTCTTTGCTTGATCCATTTTGAACTTCTTCAAAATCTTGTCAAGGTATGTGCTTTGTGAAAGTCCAATTAAGCGTCTTGATCTATCTCTATAGATCTTTATGCCTAATATGTAAGCAGCTTCACCGTGGTCTTTCATTGAAAAACTTTTATTCAAGTATCCCTTTATGCTATCCAGAAATTCTATATCATTTCTAATCAGTAATATGTCATCCACATATAATATCAGAAATGCTACAGAGCTCCCACTCACTTTCTTGTAAATACAGGCTTCTCCAAAAGTCTGTATAAAACCAAATGCTTTGATCACACTATCAAAGCGTTTATTCCAACTCCGAGATGCTTGCACCAGTCCATAAATGGATCGCTGGAGTTTGCACACTTTGTTAGCTCCCTTTGGATCGACAAAACCTTCCGGTTGCATCATATACAACTCTTCTTCCAGAAATCCATTCAGGAATGCAGTTTTTACATCCATTTGCCGAATTTCATAATCATAAAATGCGGCAATTGCTAACATAATTCAGACAGACTTAAGCATCGCTACGGGTGAGAAAGTCTCATCGTAGTCAACTCCTTGAACTTGTCGAAAACCTTTTGCGACAAGTCGAGCTTTGTAGACAGTAACATTACCATCAGCATCAGTCTTTTTCTTAAAGATCCATTTATTCTCAATTGCTTGCCGATCATCGGGCAAGTCAACCAAAGTCCATACTTTGTTCTCATACATGGATCCCATCTCAGATTTCATGGCTTCAAGCCACTTTGCGGAATCTGGGCTCACCATCGCTTCTTCATAGTTCGTAGGTTCATCATGATCTAGTAGCATGACTTCCAGAACAGGATTACCATACCACTCTGGTGCGGATCTTACTCTGGTTGATCTACGAGGTACAGTAGTATCTTGATCTAAAGTTTCATGATTATCATCATTAACTTCCTCTCTTATTGGTGTAGGTCTCACAGAAACAGTTTTCTGTGATGTACTATTTCCCAATAACGGAGTAGGTACAGTTACCTAGTCAAGTTCTACTTTCCTCCCACTCACTTCTTTCGAGAGAAACTCCTTCTCTAGAAATGATCCATTCTTAGCAACGAATGTCTTGCCGTCGGATCTATGATAGAAGGTATACCCAACAGTTTCCTTTGGGTATCCTATGAAGACACATTTCTCCGCTTTGGGTTCGAGCTTATCAGGTTGAAGCTTTTTCACATAAGCATCGCAGCCCCAAACTTTAAGAAACGACAACTTTGGTTTCTTGCCAAACCATAGTTCATAAGGCGTCGTCTCAACGGATTTTGATGGTGCCCTATTTAACGTGAATGCGGCCGTCTCTAAAGCATAACCCCAAAACGATAGCGGTAAATCAGTAAGAGACATCATAGATCGCACCATATCTAGTAAAGTACGATTACGACGTTCGGACACACCATTACGCTGTGGTGTTCCGGGTGGCGTGAGTTGCGAAACTATTCCACAATTTTTCAAATGTATACCAAACTCGTAACTCAAATATTCTCCTCCACGATCAGATCGTAGAAACTTTATTTTCTTGTTACGATGATTTTCAACTTCACTCTGAAATTCCTTGAACTTTTCAAATGTTTCAGACTTATGTTTCATTAAGTAGATATACCCATATCTGCTTAAATCATCTGTGAAGGTGAGAAAATAACGATATCCGCCACGAGCCTCAATATTCATCGGACCACATACATCGGTATGTATGATTTCCAATAAATGTGTTGCTCTCTCCATAGTACCGGAGAACGGTGTTTTAGTCATCTTGCCTATGAGGCACGGTTCGCAAGTACCAAGTGATTCATAATCAAGTGGTTCCAAAAGCCCATCAGTATGGAGTTTCTTCATGCGCTTTACACCGATATGACCTAAACGGCAGTGCCACAAATAAGTTGCACTATCATTATCAACTCTGCATCTTTTGGCTTCTACATTATGAATATGTGTATCACTACTATCGAGATTCAATAAGAATAGACCACTTTTCAAGGGTGCATGACCATAAAAGATATTACTCATATAAATAGAACAACCATTATTCTCTGATTTAAATGAATAACCGTCTCGCATCAAACAAGATCCAGATATAATGTTCATGCTCAACGCTGGCACCAAATAACAATTATTTAGGTCTAATATTAATCCCGAAGGTAGATGTAGAGGTAGCGTGCCGACCGCGATCACATCGACTTTGGAACCGTTTCCCACGCGCATCGTCACCTCGTCCTTTGCTAGTGTCCGCTTATTCTGTAGTCCCTGTTTCGAGTTGCAAATATTAGCAACAGAACCAGTATCAAATACCCAGGTGCTACTGCGAGCATTAGTAAGGTACACATCAATAACATGTATATCACATATACCTTTGTTCACCTTGCCATCCTTCTTATCCGCCAAATACTTGGGGCAGTTCCGCTTCCAGTGACCAGTCTGCTTGCAGTAGAAGCACTCAGTTTCAGGCTTAGGTCCAGACTTGGGTTTCTTCTCTTGAGCAGCAACTTGCTTGCCGTTCTTCTTGAAGTTCCCCTTCTTCTTCCCTTTGCCCTTTTTCTTGAAACTAGTGGTTTTGTTAACCATCAACACTTGATGCTCCTTCTTGATTTCTACCTCCGCAGCTTTCAGCATTGCGAAGAGCTCGGGAATAGTCTTGTTCATCCCTTGCATATTATAGTTCATCACAAAGCTCTTGTAGCTTGGTGGCAGTGATTGGAGAATTCTGTCAATGACGCAATCATCCGGAAGTGTAACTCCCAATTGAATCAAGTGATTATTATACCCAGACATTTTGAGTATGTGCTCACTGACAGAACCGTTCTCCTCCATCTTGCAGCTATAGAACTTATTGGAGACTTCATATCTCTCAATCCGGGCATTTGCTTGAAATATTAACTTCAACTCCTGGAACATCTCATATGCTCCATGACGTTCAAAACGTCGTTGAAGTCCCGGTTCTAAGCCGTAAAGCATGGCACACTGAACTATTGAGTAGTCATCAGCTTTGCTTTGCCAGACGTTCATAACTTCTGGTGTTGCTCTTGCAGCAGGCCTGGCACTCAGCGGTGCTTCCAGGACGTAATTCTTCTGTGCAGCAATGAGGATAATCCTCAGGTTACGGACCCAGTCCGTGTAATTGCTACCATCATCTTTCAACTTTGCTTTCTCAAGGAACGCATTAAAATTCAACGGAACAACAGCACGAGCCATCTATCTACAATCAACATAAACAAGCAAGATACTATCAGGTACTAAGTTCATGATAAGTTTAAGTTCAGTTAATCAAATTATTTAGGAACTCCCACTTAGATAGACATCCCTCTAATCCTCTAAGTGATCACGTGATCCAAATCAACTAAACCATAACCGATCATCACGTGAGATGGAGTAGTTTTCAATGGTGAACATCGTCATGTTGATCATATCTACTATATGATTCACGCTCGACCTTTCGGTCTCTGTGTTCCGAGGCCATATCTGCATATGCTAGGCTCGTCAAGTTTAACCTGAGTATTCTGCGTGTGCAACTGTTTTGCACCCGTTGTATTTGAACGTAGAGCCTATCACACCCGATCATCACGTGGTGTCTCAGCACGAAGAACTTTTGCAACGGTGCATACTCAGGGAGAACACTTCTTGATAATTTAGTGAGAGATCATCTTATAATGCTACCATCAATCAAAGCAAGATAAGATGCATAAAAGGATAAACATCACATGCAATCAATATAAGTGATATGATATGGCCATCATCATCTTGTGCTTTGTGATCTCCATCTCCGAAGCACCGTCATGATCACCATCGTCACCGGCGCGACACCTTGATCTCCATCGTAGCATCGTTGTCGTCTCGCCAATCTTATGCTTCCACGACTATCACTACCGCTTAGCAATAAAGTAAAGCATTACATCGCGATTGCATTGCATACAATAAAGCGACAACCATATGGCTCCTGCCAGTTGCCGATAACTTGGTTACAAAACATGATCATCTCATACAATAAAATCAGCATCATGCCTTGACCATATCACATCACAACATGCCCTGCAAAAACAAGTTAGACGTCCTCTACTTTGTTGTTGCAAGTTTTACGTGGCTGCTACGGGCTTAAGTAAGAACTCATCTCACCTACGCATCAAAACTACAACGATAGTTCGTCAAATAGACTCCGTTTTAACCTTCTCAAGGACCGGGCGTAGTCACACTTGGTTCAACTAAAGTTGGAGAGACAGTCTTCCGCAAGCCATCTATGTGCAAAGCACGTCGAGGGAACCGGTCTCGCGTAAGAGTACGCGTAAGGTTGGTCCGGATCGTCTCGTCCAACAATACCGCCGAACCAAAGTATGACATGCTGGTAGGCAGTATGACTTGTATCGCCCACAACTCACTTGTGTTCTACTCGTGCAAATAACATCAAACCATAAAACCTAGGCTCTGATACCACTGTTGGGGAACGTAGTAATTTCGAAAATTTTCCTACGCACACGCAAGATCATGGTGACGCATAGCAACGAGAGGGGAGAGTGTTGTCTACGTACCAACGCAGACCGACTGCGGAAGCGATCACACAACGTAGAGGAAGTAGTCGTACGTCTTCTTCCCGATCCGACCGATCCAAGCACCGTTACTCCGGCACCTCCGAGTTCTTAGCACACGTTCAGCTCGATGACGTTCCTCGGGCTCCGATCCAGCAAAGCGTCGAGGAAGAGTTCCGTCAGCACGACGGCGTGGTGACGATCTTGATGTACTACCGACGCAGGGCTTCGCCTAAGCACTGTAACGGTATGATCGAGGTGGAATTTGGTGGCAGGGGGCACCGCACACGGCTAAGGAACGATCTCAAGGATCAACTTGTGTGTCTTGGGGTGTCCCCTGCCCCCGTATATAAAGGTTGGAGGGAGGGGGGCTGGCCGGCCAAAGAGAGGGAGGCGCAGGAGGAGTCCTACTCCTACCGGGAGTAGGACTCCCCCCTCCAATCCTATTCCAACTAGGACTCCTTGGGAAAAAGGGAGAGGAAAAGAGAGAGAGGTGGCCGGCCACCTCTGCTAGTCCTAATAGGACTAGGGGAGGGGGGGAGGCGTGCAACCCTCCTTGGCAGCCCCTTTCACCTTTCCACAATGGCCCATGTAGGCCCATTTGGCTCCCGGGGGGTTCCGGTAACCCTCCCGGTAATCCGGTAAAATCCCGATTTCATCCGGAACACTTCCGATGTCCAAACATAGGCTTCCAATATATCAATCTTTATGTCTCGACCATTTCAAGACTCCTCGTCATGTCCGTGATCTCATCCGGGACTCCGAACAACCTTCGGTACATCAAAATGCATAAACTCATAATAACTGTCATCGTAACGTTAAGCATGCGGACCCTACGGTTCGAGAACAATGTAGACATGACCGAGACACGTCTCCGGTCAATAACCAATAGCGGGACCTGGATGCCCATATTGGCTCCTACATATTCTACGAAGATCTTTATCGGTCAGACCGCATAACAACATACGTTGTTCCCTTTGTCATCGGTATGTTACTTGCCCGAGATTCGATCGTCGGTATCCAATACCTAGTTCAATCTCGTTACTGGCAAGTCTATTTACTCGTTCCGTAATACATCATCTCATAACTAACATCTTAGTTATTATGCTTGCAAGGCTTATGTGATGTGTATTACCGAGAGGGCCCAGAGATACCTCTCCGACAATCGGAGTGACAAACCCTAATCTCGAAATACGCCAACCCAACATCTACCATTGGAGACACCTGTAGTACTCCTTTATAATCACCCAGTTACGTTGTGACGTTTGGTAGTACCCAAAGTGTTCCTCCGGTAAACGGGAGTTGCATAATCTCATAGTTATAGGAACAGGTATAAGTCATGAAGAAAGCAATAGCAACATACTAAACGATCGGGTGCTAAGCTAATGGAATGGGTCATGTCAATCAGATCATTCAACTAATGATGTGACCTCGTTAATCAAATAACAACTCTTTGTTCATGGTTAGGAAACATAACCATCTTTGATTAACGAGCTAGTCAAGTAGAGGCATACTAGTGACACTCTGTTGGTCTATGTATTCACACATGTATTATGTTTCCGGTTAATACAATTCTAGCATGAATAATAAACATTTATCATGATATAAGGAAATAAATAATAACTTTATTATTGCCTCTAGGGCATATTTCCTTCAAGTATATGAAAGCTCAACAAAAGAAACTAAGTGGGTGTGCATCCAACTCGCTTGCTCACGAAGACCTAGGGCATTTTGAGGAAGCCCATCATTGGAATATACAAGCCAAGTTCTATAATGAAAAATTCTCACTAGTATATGAAAGTGACAGAATGAGAGACTCTCTATCATGAAGATCATGGTGCTACTTTGAAGCACAAGTGTGGTAAAAGGATAGTAACATTGTCCCTTCTCTCTTTTTCTCTCATTTTTTATTTGGGCCTTTCTCTTTTTTTATGGCCTCTTTTTTTTCACCCGGAGTCTCACCCCGACTTGTGGGGGAATCATAGTCTCCATCATCCTTTCCTCACTTGGGACAATGCTCTAAAAATGGTGATCATCACGCTTTTATTTTTCTTACAACTCAACAATTACAACTCAATACTTAGAACAAAATATGACTCTATATGAATGCCTCCGGCGGTGTACCGGGATATGCAATGAATCAAGAGTGAAATGTATGAAAGAATTATGAACGGTGGCTTTGCCACAAATACAATGTCAACTACATGATCATGCTAGCAATATGACAATGATGGAGCGTGTCATAATGAACGGAATGGTGGAAAGTTGCATGGCAATATATCTCGGAATGGCTATGGAAATGCCATGATAGGTAGGTATGGTGGCTGTTTTGAGGAAGGTATTTGGTGGGTGTATGATACCAGCGAAAAGTGCGCGGTATTAGAGAGGCTAGCAATGGTGGAAGGAAGGAAAGTGCGTATAATCCATGGACCCAACATTAGTCATAAAGAACTCATATACTTACTGCAAAAATCTATAAGTTATCAAAGCAAAGTATTACGCGCATGCTCCTAGGGGGATAGATTGGTAGGAAAATACCATCGCTCGTCCCCGACCGCCACTCATAAGGAAGACAATCAATAAATAAATCATGCTCCGACTTCATCACATAACGGTTCACCATACGTGCATGCTACGGGAATCACAAACTTTAACACAATCATTTCTCAAATTCACAACTACTCAACTAGCATGACTCTAATATCACCATCCTCATATCTCAAAACAATGATCAAGCATCAATTTTTTTTCTTAGTATTCAACGCACTCAAAAGAAAGTTTTACAAATCTTGAATACCAAGCATATTATTATTAAGAAAATTACCATGCTATTAAGACTCTCAAAATAATCTAAGTGAAGCATGAGAGATCAATACTTTCTATAAAACAAATCCACCATCGTGCTCTAAAAGATATAAGTGAAGCACTAGAGCAAAATCATATAGCTCAAAAGATATAAGTGAAGCACATAGAGTATTCTATCAAATTTCAAATCATGTATGGCTCTCTCAAAAGCTGTGTAAAGCAAGGATGATTGTGGTAAACTAACAAGAAAAGACTCAAATCATAAAAGACGCTCCAAGCAAAACACATATCATGTGGTGAATAAAAATATAGCTCCAAGTAAAGTTACCGATAGAAGTAGACGAAAGAGGGGATGCCTTCCGGGGCATCCCCAAGCTTTGGCTTTTAGGTGTCCTTAGATTATCTTGGGGTTTCCATGGGAATCCCCAAGCTTAGTCTCTTGCCACTCCTTGTTCCATGATCCATCAAATCTTTACCCAAAACTTGAAAACTTCACAACACAAAACTTAAAGTAGAAAATCTCGTGAGCTCTGTTAGCGAAAGAAAACAAAAGACCACTTCAAGGTACTGTAATGAACTCATTCTTTATTTATATGGGTGTTATACCTACTGTATTCCAACTTCTCTATGTATTATAAACTGTTTTACTAGCCATAGATTCATCAAAATAAGCAAACAACACACGAAAAACAGAATCTGTCAAAAACAGAACAGTCTGCAGTAATCTGTAGCTAGCGCAAGATCTGGAACCCCAAAAATTCTAAAATAAATTGCTAGACATGAGGAATTTATCTATTAATCATCTTCAAAAAGAATTAACTAAATAGCACTCTCCAAATAAAAATGACAGCAGTTCTCGTGAGCGCTAAAGTTTCTATTTTTTACATCAAGTTCAATAAGACTTTCCCCAAGTCTTCCCAACGGTTCTACTTGGCACGAACACTAATTAAACACAAAAAACACAACCAAAACAGAGACTAAATAATTTATTTATTACTAAACAGGATCAAAAATCAAGGAATAAAAATAAAATTGGGTTGCCTCCCAACAAGCGCTATCGTTTAACGCCCCTAGCTAGGCATAACAAGCAAGAATAGATCTAGGTATTGCCATCTTTGGTAGGCAATTCTTCAATGAGGCATATACCTCCCTTAGGAATTTATTTATTTCTAGTGATTATCAAACTCTTAGTCACAAGATCGAAAAATTCATTTGTAGCAATAGGTTCCTTAATGATAGCGAAAAGATTGGGATGAATACTTATAGATTTAAGATCCGCAGTTTCCTTACTAGATGATTCACCCTTATTTTTAGGAACATACATAAGCTTGGCAATTTTAGTAGGAGGACTTGGAGTATTCTTTATGGAAGAAAAAGCGGTTCCCAAGTTTGTAATGATACCCTCAAGTTTATCGATTCTAGTGGAGTCTAGATTTATTTTCTCATTAACTATGGGTTCCTTCTCTTTAATATTTTTTAAAGTCATTCCTACCTTAGATCCATATTGGGTAATTTGATTGTGGATCTTTTTATCTAGATTTTTAATTAATTCAACGGTAGCAACTTTATTTTCAATAATTTCAAGTCTTTGCATAACATGCTCTAAAGTTAACATAGTTCCATTAACCAAAAGAGGTGGTGAGCCAAACAAATCTAACATAGCATTATAAGAATCAAAAGTATGACTACCCAAGAAATTCCCTCCGGTAATGGTATCAAGGATATATCTATACCAAGGACTAGCACCTACATAACAATTGCGGAGAAGAACTGAAGTAGATTGCTTCCTGGTAGATCTATTTTGAGCATTGCAAATTCTATACCAAGCATCTTTTAGATTTTCTCCCTCCCTTTGTTTAAAATTTAGAACTTCATTCTCGGGAGACAACGGAGAAGATATGAGACTAGCCATGATGACAAGCAAACTAACACACAAGCAAACAAAAAGCAAACAGGCAAAAGAAACAAACAGAGAGGGAGAGGGAGGATAGAGAGAGAGGGCAAATAAAACGGCAAGGGTGAATTGGGGGGGAGAGGAAAACGAGAGGCAAATGGCAAATAATGTAATGCGGGAGATAGGGATTGTGATGGGTACTTGGTATGTTGACTTCTGCGCAGACTCCCCGGCAACGACACCAGAAATTCTTCTTGCTACCTCTTGAGCACTGCGTTGGATTTCCCCGAAGAGGAAGGGATGATGCAACAAAGTAGCGTAAGTATTTCCCTCAGTTTTTGAGAAACAAGGTATCAATCCAGTAGGAGGCTACGCTCGATTCCCTCGTACCTACACAAAAACCATAGCTCAACGCAACCAACGCGCTTAGGGGTTGTCAATCCCTTCACGGTCACTTACGAAAGTGAGATCTGATAGAGATAATAAATATTTTTTTTGGTATTTTTGGTATAGAGATGCAAAGTAAAAAGTAAAAGCAAAGCAATAATGAAGTGATGGAGATTGATATGATGAGAAAGAGACCCGGGGGGCATAGGTTTCACTAGTGGCTTCTCTCAAGAGCATAAGTATTCTACGGTGGGTGAACAAATTACTGTTGAGCAATTGACAGAATTGAGCATAGTTATGAGAATATCTAGGTATGATCATGTATATAGGCATCACGTCCGAGACGAGTAGACCAAAACGATTCTGCATCTACTACTATTACTCCACTCATCGACCGCTATCCAGCATGCATCTAGAGTATTAAGTTAAAAACAGAGTAACGCCTTAAGCAAGATGACATGATGTAGAGGGATAGACTCATGCAATATGAAGAAAACCCCATCTTGTTATCCTCGATGGAAACAATACAATACGTGCCTTGCTGCCCTTACTGTCACCGGGAAAGGACACCGCAAGATTGAACCCAAAGCTAAGCACTTCTCCCATTGCAAGAAAGATCAATCTAGTAGGCCAAACCAAACTGATAATTCGAAGAGACTTACAAAGATAACCAATCATACATAAAAGAATTCAGAGAAGATTCAAATATTATTCATAGATAGACTTGATCATAAACCCACAATTCATCGGTCTCAACAAACACACCGCAAAAAGAAGATTACATCGAATAGATCTCCACGAGAGAGGGGGAGAACATTGTATTGAGATCCAAAAAGAGAGAAGAAGCCATCTAGCTAGTAGCTATGGACCCGTAGGTCTGAAGTAAACTACTCACACTTCATCGGAGGGGCTTGGATGATGATGTAGAAGCCCTCAGTGATCGATGCCCCCTCCGGCGGAGCTCCGAAACAGGCCCCAAGATGGGATCTCATGGACATAGAAAGTTGCGGCGGTGGAATTAGGTTTTTGGCTCTGTATCTGATCGTTTGGGGGTACGTGGATATATATAGGAGGAAGAAGTACGTCGGTGGAGCTTCGAGGGGCCCACGAGGTAGGGTGGCGCGCCCTCCACCCTCGTGACCGCCTCGTGGCTTTCTTGACGGAGGGTCCAAGTCTCCTGGATCTTATCTGATGAGAAAATCTCGTTTCCGAAGGTTTCATTCCGTTTGGACTCTATTTGATATTCCTTTTCTTCGAAACCCTAAAACAGGCAAAACCCAGCAATTCTGGGCTGGGCCTCCGGTTAATAGGTTAGTCCCAAAAATAATATAAAAGTGGATAATAAAGCCCAATAATGTCCAAAACAGTAGATAATATTGCATGGATCAATAAAAAATTATAGATACATTGGAGACGTATGAGTTAGCCAACCCGGTGCTTGTACTAAAAAAGAATGGCACCTGGCGTATGTATGTGGATTACGCCGATCTGAACAAAGCTTGTCCGGCTGATCCTTTTGCCCTCCCCCGTATTGATCAGATCATCGATGCTATAGCGGGTTGTGCACGTTTGAGTTTCTTGGATGCTTACTCAGGTTATCATCAGATTAAGATAGCGGTCAAAGATCAGGAGAAGACGACTTTTATCACTCCTTTTGGAGCTTTCTGCTATGTGTCTATGCCTTTTGGGCTTAAGAGTGCCCAGACGACTTACCAACGGTGTGTACAAAGCTGTCTTCATGATCAGATTGGGCATAATGTTCATGCTTATGTGGATGATATAGTGGTAAAATCTAGGAAAGAGGAAACATTGGTCGCAGACCTAAAAGAGACCTTCGATAATCTACGGGTCTACAAAATGATGCTTAACCCGTCCAAGTGTGTTTTTGGAGTCCCAGCCGGCAAGCTCTTGGGTTTTTTGGTGTCCAACTGAGGTATTGAAGCTAACCCAGAGAAAATCAAGGCAATTACATCCCTGGCCAAACCAACATGCATCAACGATGTTCAACGACTGGCAGGTCGTGTTGCTGCTTTGAGCCGGTTCATAAGCCGATTAGGGGAGAAGGCAATGCCTTTGTATCAGATGATGAAGAAAACAGATAATTTTGTTTGGAGTGATGCTGCAAACTCTGCTTTTGAAAGTCTGAAGACACAACTTGCTGAGCCGCCGGTCCTGGCTGCTCCAGTTGAGAAAGAGCCGTTGTTGTTATACGTGGCCGCCAACTCACGCGTGGTTAGTGTGGCTATTGTGGTGGAGCGCAAGGAGGCTGGCAAGGAACATCCGGTTCAACGGCCGGTTTACTACGTCAGTGAGGTGTTAATTGAATTGAAGCAACGATATCCACATTGGCAGAAGCTCGTGTATGGGGTGTTCATGGCAAGCCGGAAGCTTAAACATTATTTTCAGGGTCATCCAATCACTATGGTTAGCTCTGCTCCTTTGGGAGACATTATTCAAAACAGAGAAGCCACTGGACGAGTCGCCAAGTGGGCCATTGAGCTTGGATCTCATGGGTTGAAGTATGTACCACGTACTGTGATCAAATCTCAAGCACTAATTGACTTCATTAATGACCGGGCAGAGATGCAGATGCCAGAATAGAAACTAGACAACACGTATTGGACTATTCATTTTGATGGGTCCAGACAGTTGGAAGGCTCGGGGGCTGGAGTTGTTTTAACCTCTCCTCGAGGTGACAAATTTTGTTATGTGTTACGGCTGATGTTTCCTTGCACTAACAACGCAGCAGAGTATGAAGCCTTGCTCCATGGTCTTTGAGTGGCAAAAGAGATGAGTTTGAGCCGGGTCAGATGTCTTGGCGACTCAGATTTAGTGGCTCAACAGGTATCAGACAAGTGGGATTCCAAGGATCCTCTCATGGCGGCTTATCGCCGGGAGGTTGATGCTGTTGTAGGGTATTTTAAAAGTTATCAGGTGGAGCACATTGACCGTAGGAAGGACGAAGCGGCTGATGCTTTAAGCCGGTTGGGGTCTCAGCGTAAGCCAGTACCACCTAACACCTTTTTGGATGTTTTGCATAACTCGTCTGTCAAGTTGCCCACAGAAGAAGATTTAGCTGTTCCCGACCCGGACGCGCAGTTAGTGGCGGCTCTTCATGTCATCCCAGATTGGACAGTCCCGTTCTTGGCTTACATGACCCCGGGAGAGTTACCAGCGGATGAGACCCTGGCTTGACAGATAACCCGACGGTCTAAGTCAATGACTGACGGTGTTCTGGACTAGGGGGTGCTCAACACGTCGTCTCCCGATCTGATAGATTGGCCCGAGGACCCCCGTGGCCATATACTCATGGGCCAGTTCGGACAACTGCCGCATACAAGGAAGATTCCACAAGACTTGGCAATCAAGACAAGGACTTCGCCCCACCGGCGTATTCGGCTAGGACTCTTATTAACCTAGGCCTCTGGTGCATTATATAAACCAGGGCCAGACTAGTCGATACAACAGACACAACATACAATCATACCATAGGCTAGCTTCTAGGGTTTAGCCTCTCTGATCTCGTGGTAGATCTACTCTTATACTGCCCATATCATCAATATTAATCAAGCAGGACGTAGGGTTTTACCTCCATTGAGAGGGCCCGAACCTGGGTAAAACTTCGTGTCCCCTGCCTCCTATTACCATTCGCCTTAGACGCACAGTTCGGGACCCCCTACCCGAGATCCGCCAGTTTTGACACCGACATTGGTGCTTTCATTGAGAGTTCCGTTGTGTGATCGACAAAAGGATCGATGGCTCGCCTGCAGATCAACTGCGACTTTGGCATCTTCGTCACTAGCTCGACTGGTCACCTTGGTTCGACCAAGAATTGCGCCCCGTGTTCGGATCACCATGTTCGGACGAGGGCCTTCATCAAACATCAACTCCGATCTCTATCAAGATCACGGAGGAATCATCTATGGAGCTCGGGGGCTCAATGTCAACATTGCCCTCAAGCGACCGTGCTATTTTTCTGGACAGCGAACTCGTATCTGCCACCACCACCTCCTCGAGTATCGCTTTGACGATCGCTTTGGTGGAATTGTGCGAAATTGAGTCTACAACAACCCTGGAAAATTTCGTCAAGTTACGATGGAGGAATCTCTGGCAATCCACGATATACTGGAGCCCTGTCAAATCTGGACGGGAATTTGGATGAGTTTAGGGCGTGGTGTCCAGCTTCTAGCTCGGATGTCCTTTGAAAGATCCAACCGTTGATCGGCCACGGAATTCCTATATCTACCACCTCTCAAAATTTTGGCTCAATCCGACCGTCCAAACTCCGGGAACCTTCTGATCAGTACATCACTTTTCGGATCTGTTTTCTGCGCGAAAACGAATCCAATCCGAGTTTATCTTTTTTATGAACAGGATTTCGGACATCCCTTTTGAAGGAAGTTTTGTATGGGGTATTGTGTTTTGTTCCCGAGCACATTCCACTAACTGTAAGGTCTTTTGAACATGATCTTCAACATTGTCGGCGTTCTGGAAACGGGGGTCCCCAGACTTGCCTGCCCGCGGCCTGCGGCGTGGCTCAAATGGGGGCCCAACATGGCCCATTTTCATCAAGCACAAGACTCAAGACCCTCACGAGGGGCCAAGCCTCGCGAGGCGGACGACACGGCGCATCCTCAGGCGCAGCCTCCCCAGGCTGGCTCGCGAGAAGACGGAGATATCAAGGCGGGGTGCCTCGTGAGGTGCCCGTGACGTAAGCCATGACGATCGAGGGCGCCAGGCGGGCGCTAGCGCGCGCAGCGTCCTCCTTTCCTCTTTGGTGCAAAGGGGGCAAGCGCAGCCACGGAGTACCGAGGCATCAGGCAAAGGTTGCCGTTTTGGTGCAACAAGACCTGGACCAAGCGGACTACGAGACGGAGGTCACCATGGAGCCCAGCACGGCGTCACCGCAGAGTCTTTCACAGGCGAAGACCACCTTTTGTCAAGATAGATGTACTTGCTGTCCCCCTTCAAATTAGCCCGCCATTGCTGGCTCCCTTCCCGCTCAATATTTGGGAAGAGGACTAGGGCCTCTATAAATAGGGACCAGCCACCCACGTAGCAAGGGGTTCGATCGGGGTTTGGTTTTTAGGTTAAGGGGGATCGAAATCAGAAAGAGAGAAAGAGAGAGAGAAGGGCGACTGAACTCCTCAGTTCACCGCCCCAGCCAAGAACTGACCCTCGCGAGGCAGTTCTTCCTTGTATTGTTTATCATCACCAGCCCCAGGGGCAATCCATCCACCACACACCGGAGTAGGGTATTACACCGCAATGGTGGCCCGAACCAGTATAAACCTTGTGTCCCTTGTGTGATTCCCTTAGTAGTTTAGATCTTTGCGAGACGGGGAGGTTGAGGACGTGATTTCTGCGCGCACCCCAGTGTTCGAACCTTAAGGGTCTGCCGGAACCCGAAATCCGACATTTGGCGCGCCAGGTAGGGGTGCGCCGGAATCTGTCTTCCACCGCTCCGTTCTCCTCCGACCGTCGCATCCATGTCCGACGCTCGTCGGGCCCGCGCCGAGCGCCTGGCCGCCATCGCTTCTCGCGTCGCCCAGACGGCCCCCGTCGGTGGGCATCCTCGTCGTTCCCCGTCGCCCGCCGTCAACGCCGCCACCGGCCCGGCGGGGGGCGAGCAGCAAGCATCATCTCAGCACCTGTCCGTGCGGCAAGACAGCCGCACCGCCACTCCATCACTCGCTCCAGCC
The DNA here is from genome assembly GCA_034509565.1 of Triticum monococcum. Lineage (NCBI taxonomy): Eukaryota > Viridiplantae > Streptophyta > Magnoliopsida > Poales > Poaceae > Triticum > Triticum monococcum. The sequence goes on along the minus strand of CM067843.1, from coordinate 740,705,752 downwards.
GGTTCTTCGTCCCGCGCGCTCCGCGCACCCTTGGAGGCTCGAGCTGCGCTCCTCGCGGCAAACGAGATCCTGTGCTACCGTCCCGTCGATGACATCTACGAAGAATGGCTTGACCGCGTCGCCGAGCTTGTCCGTGCCGCAGGGGGCTCTTCCACGCCGCCCGTCCCTCTGCGCCGCACCCCGCCTCGCGCGGGCAACGAAGCTCCAGAGGCGCACCAGCCGCCTCCCCTCCAAGAAGATGCCATGGATCCAAGGCGCTTGGTCCATGGGCGGAACCCGCTCCGTCAGGCGCCAGCACAGCAAGAGCGTAGCTGCTAAGAAGTTCCTCGCCCGCAAGGGGCTGCCAGGGCGCTCCCTGCTCCGGCACGCCGCGACCCTGCTCCAGCTCCGGCGCGCCAAGACCCCGCCCTGCTCCTAGCTGCAGCGCGTGGGGACCCTCAAGACCAAGCTCTCCACCAACCGAGGCCTTTCGTGGCCACCGCGGGCTGCCACGCCTACACCACTGAGCTGCGCAGCGTCGCGTGGCCCGGCAAGTTCAAGCCCGACCTGCCTCCTCGCTATGACGGCACAACCAATCCCGCAGAGTTCCTCCAGCTCTATGAGCTGGGCATCGAGGCTGCCGGCGGGGATGAAAAGGTCATGGCGAACTGGTTCCCCATGGCACTCAAGGAAGGAGCTCGAACCTGGCTCCTGAATCTGGCTCCAGGCACGATCTCCTCCTGAGACCAGATGCGCGCCCGCTTCATCGCCAACTTCCAAGGTACTCGCGACCGGCCGCCCGCCCACCGTGAGCGACATGCGCCGCATCAAGCAACAACCCGGAGAGACCGTGCAAAAGTACATCCAGCGCTTCAACAGCGCGCGCCTCAAGATCCCCAGGGTGTCAGAGGAGGCCATCATCTCCGCCTTCTCTGACGGCGTGCGTGACGTCAAGATGAAGGAGGAGCTGGCGATGCACGAAGACCTCTGCACCTCCCTGGAGCTGTTCAACTTGGCGAACAAGTGCGCCAGGGCTGAGGAGGGACGTCTCTCCCTCCTCGAGCTGCCTGCCGCGGACCCAGAAGAGAAGAAGCCCAAAGCCAAGGACGCGAAGCGCAAGGGGGCTGCTGTACTCGCGGCAGAACCAGACACCAAGCGGGGCAAGGATCTGCCCGAACCCTCCAGAGGTAGCCGGTACTGCATGTACCATGACCTCCACACCCACAACACCAACGAATGTCAAGAGCTCCGCGCCGTGCGAGAAGGAAGGATCGGCCGTCGCCCTGACCGTGCTGACCGGGGCTACGGCCGGGGAGGAGGAAGAAACCCAGGACGCTGGGAAGATCGCGGCCCGCGCCCGGGGTGGCGCGACCAGCCTCGCGAGGACCGCTGGCGGGACCTGCCTCGTGAGGGAGACTAGAGGGATCAGCCTCGTGAGGATCGCCCTCATGGCAATGCAGGCCTACCTCCGCTGCCGCCTCCACCAAGAAGGAATGAAGACCGCCATCTAGATGAGGGGGCTGGGGGCTTCCAGGAGCCGCGCGCGATCGCCTGCATCCTGGGCGGAGCTCAAGCCCCAGCCTCCCAACGCATCTTCAAGCAGTTTGCCCGCGAAGTGAATGCAGTTCTCCCCAAGCTCGAAGCAATGCGCCCCCTCAGGTGGTCGGCGTGCCCCATCACGTTCAGCTCGGCAGACCAGCTCAAGTGCGCAGCCACGGCAGGAGTCCTCCCGATGCTCTGCTCCCCAGTCATCAGCAACGTGCTGGTCACCAAGACCCTCATCGATGGCGGGGCAGGGCTCAACGTCCTGTCCGTGGAAACATTCAACAATCTCCAAGTGCCCTATGACCAGCTGCAGCCGACCAAGCCTTTCTCCGGGATCACCGACGGCTCCACAGTCCCGATCGGGCAGGTCCGCCTCCCTGTCACCTTCGGGGCTCGCAGCAACTACCGCACCGAGCTCATCGACTTCGACGTCGCCCACATCCGTCTGCCATACAACGCCATCCTCGGGCACCCAGCGCTGGCCAAGTTTATGGCTGCGACTCACCACGGCTACAATGTCCTCAAGATGCCAGGAAGTGGCGGCGTCATCACGGTGCCCTATGAAGAGAAGGATGCAGTGTGTTCCCTGGAGCGGGCCTATCAGGCCGCGTCGCTAGAAGACCCAGATCGCGGAAGCAGGAGGCTTCCTGAGACCACCCCCAAGAAGAAGAAGACATCGTCAGGCTCGGCCTCTCAGGGGGCAGGCCCCTCAGGGCCCGTGTCTACCCAGGGGGACCCCCCTTCCATCGCATAGGAAAGCGCGCCCGGCGCCCTCCTTAGGCAGGGCTCGGGGGCTCTCACCTGGAGGGCCACCGACCTAGCCAGGGTCACGAGGGAGGCGCTTGGGCACCATGTGGAGGCGTGCTTCACAGCACGTTTCCCTCGAGAGGGAGCCAGACGAGGAAGATCAGACCAGCAAGAGTTCGTTGACGAGGCCATTAAAGAGCTACATGAGACAAGGATCTTGAGAGGTTGCCGCCGCTTGCCAGCCGTGGCCGCACATCCAGGCGAGGATGGTGGGCTGCGCGCCTGCGCCGACGTACCAGGGCTCAATCAGATCGCCACAACGGAGCGCCTCTGGCCCTCGCAAGTGGGGCGCTGCGGAGGTCCACCCCACAGCTATGTTCGCATGCCTTACGGCCTGCCGAGCATGGCTGCGGCATACCGGCGCCTCATGAGGGGCATCGTGGAGGCTCAGGAAGACAGGTGTTCCGCGGCCTTGGCAGAGATGGAGGCAGCTCGCAAGGAGTCACCAGCGCCTCCGGAGCCTCCCGAGGCCCCGGGGCCTGGGGGCTCGTGAGGATCAGCTTCTGCAGCCCGTCAAGTCTGCTGCACCAACGCCACTACGCCGACGACATCCTCAGGTGACATCTTTCAAGTTCCGTTCTCAGCTGGGAGCACCCTCCCAGGGTTGCATCACTCCCAGGCCGCGTGGGTCCGTCCCCGCGGCATGTATCTGCATTTACCTTTCCGTCGTTAGTTTGCCTTGTTGGGGGCGCCCCTCGGGCTGCATCATCCCCAAGCCACTCGGGCCAGACCCAGCGGCGTGTATCTCCCTAGCGTTTATTTCCAACTATGCATTGCCTATCACGCTTAGCTGCATGGTTCCCGTCCGCGGCATCTTTTCTTCCCATGTCGGCCACTTGCACGTTAAAGGGGGGGGTGCCTGAGCATCGCGACTCATGGCTCTTACTGGCTCTCCAGCCCTCACCCTCTGGCCTTGTCCATGGCATCGCGACCTGGCATACCAGCGACGGCTGAGACAAGCTCGAGGGCCGGGACCCGAGGACGTAGAGTACCGGCATCTAACCAAATTTTGCAGGGACACATCTCAAGATACGGCCTAGTGCCGGGCGCAACCCGCCCAGAGGTAGGGCCTCATGAGTCCTGCGCTGGCTCATGGGTGCCCAGATACACCTCACCTAGCTCTATCGTGCCGGTCACGTGTCAGGGCGGGGCTGTATACGCCCCGGGGGCTCCTCCCGGAGGGGAGCCCCCTCCCACGTACCAGTGGAAGCACCATGCTCCGCGCTGGCTGACGACACTGCCGAGGCGCGGCTATGCCCGTACACATACGGAAGCGCTATGCTCTGCGCTGGTGATAAACAACTGGGGGTGGCCTCCGGGCCGCGTTAACCTCAGGGAGCCCAGAGCTCAGTGGCTGGCCTCGTCGCAACGCCTCCCCTCGGGAGTGCCGCGTGAGGGGGCTAGCCACGGGGGCTACGGCTGGGTCACGCCCAGGCGTAAGCCGCCCAGCCAGGCCCCTCGGGCCTGGTTCGCCGCGCGTCTCTCCCCGAGCGGAGCCAAGGTATGAAAGCCGTTTGCGCGTCAAGGGGGACCCCTGAGCATCGTGACTCAGGGGCCTAACTGGTCCCGTAGCCCCTCACTCCTTAGTTCCGAAAGGCTATGCTGGGTGAGGTACGCGCCGGGCCGGGCTCTGCAGACGTAGAACGGTAGCCACGCTTACATCTCGCCTCATCACCTGCTGTTCGCGCGTCAAGGGGGACTCCTGAGCATCGCGACTCAAGGGCCTAACTGGCTCCGTAGCCCCTCACTCCTTAGTTCCGAAAGGCTATGCTGGGTGAGGTACGCGCGGAGTCGGGCTCTGCATACGTAGAACGGAAGACACGCCTACATCACGCCTCCCTACTTGTTGTTCGCGCGCCAAGGGGGACTCCTGAGCATCGCGACTCAGGAGCCTAACTTGTCACGTGGCCCCTCACTCCTTTGGTCCCGTCCTGGTTTCCGGTCGGGGCTAATGCTGGGTGAGGCATGCGCGGGGCCGGGCTCTGCCAGCGTAGAACACAAGAAAGTAGGGAAGAAAAGCATAAAATTCAAGGAACTTAAAAGCAAATATTACAGTCCATACTGTCGTCTCAATACCAAACGCAAGTTTAAATGCCTCCCCGAGGCGTGGTTCATGTGCAGGAATTGAAAGAAGAACAGGGATGGAACGGAGTCACTTGTCGGCGGTGAAGCTGTGCGGAGCGGCTTCGCCTCATGGAGCAGCGGGGCCGGCAGCGCCTTGCCTTGGCTTGGTGCTGAAGGCCCGGAACTTCATCAGCAGCGCCTCCGCGCGCCCCTTCACGGCTTCGACAGCGGCGGCAGCACCCTCGCCGCTCACCGGTTCCAGCAGGCCGTCGAGGTTGGCGTCGGGATCACGAAGGTAGACATGGGCGAAGACCCGCGTCAGTGCAGCAGAAGACAAGACGTGCGCCTCGGCCTCGGCCGCGGGGCCAATACCAAGGGCGACATCCCCAAGGGCCTTAACCAGGAAGGGAAGCAGCTTGGCGGGGCCGTCCCCGTCACCAGCTAGCGGGCTGTCCAGGCCGCTCTCGTAAAGCATCTTCAGCGAGGCACGGGCATCTTTCTCCATGCCCGTGAAGGCCACGCGATCCTCGGCAAGAACCCGGGCCTTGGCGTCCAGCTCGGCCTTCGTCGCCTCCAGCTCCTTCTTCAACGCGCCTAAGTGGTCGCGGCGTTTCTTGAGCTTGGCCTCCTGATCCTCGAGTGCCGCCTCGCGCGCCTTCGCCCCCTTCTCCAGCTCTTGGCGCAGGCGGACCTCCTCCGCAAGCTGGCCCCGCAGGCCTCGCAGCTCGTCCTCTAGCGCCTTGCAACGGCCGCGGACTTCGACCACTTCTCCCAGGGCTGCGTCACGAGCAGCCTTCGCTTCGAGGGTGGCTTCCCTCTCTCTGTCATAGGCCGTCGAGGCCTGAACCAACGCCGCCCGAATCGAAGCATCCGAGCAAATCCACCCCGAAGCCAGTTCCAGGCGCCCAGCCACCAGGCGAGGGTCGGCGCCGAGAAGGTCCTGCCGCAGCCGGTCCAGTTCAGCAGCGGCACGCTCCAAGATGGAAGAAGAAGACAGAGTAGCATCGGCATGCTCTAGGACAACAGGAGGAGCTGAGGAAGCAACGGCCAGTAGAACGGGAGGAGAAGGTAACGGCGGCGAGGCCGCAGTGTCCTGGAGCAGAGTCCGTTGCGCCTCCGCAGCCGTAGCAGCAACGCCAGACGAGGGCACCTCCGGAGTCACTTGGGCCGTGGGGGCTGAGCTCGCCCCAGCCAGCTCAGCCAAGCCTCGCAAGGATGAACGGGCAGGAGAGGCCTGCGCAGCACGATTTTCCTCCCCTGCGGGCGAAGGCGTCACCGCAGGTGGGACCTCAGGAGCCCCCTTCGGCTTCTTCACCGCGGGCGCCAGCCTGTTCAAGAGAAGCAATCATTAAGCCACGTCGGCGGAACGAGAAATAAAAGGGCAAGGATCCAGCACTTACGGGTCTTCGCCGGCGAGCTCGGGCAGCCTTCGGCCTAACTTGAAGCCTGACAGCCGGCTGGAAGGGTCGACCTCAGAAGCAGAAGGCACGTCCACGGTTCGCCCCGGAGCCGGGACGGACCCGCAGGAGATCAGTGCAGTCCTGTCCTTCTTCGGAATCGGGGGCGAGATCCCGCTGCCCAGCACATCATCATCGTCGTCATCATCATCATCGCTTGGCGAAAGGCGGAGAGTACGGGGCGAGCGCCGAGGGAGGGGAGCCCTCAACTCTCCGTCGGTCGCCCCAAAGTCGGGCCCCTCTCCCCGCTCCTCTTCGCCCTCCTCCTCATCGCTGGAGTCGCCGGAGGGCACATCCACCGGCCCTTCAGAGGCCAGCGTGGGCACGAGCCCGTCCCCGTTAAAAACGGGCATGGACTTCACCACCCGCTTCCAGTCGTCGCGAAGGAACAAGGGCTCGGGAGCGCCCCTCGGCCTTGCCACCTCGCCCCGACCAGAGATTGGAGAACCGCGGTCACATCCTCTTCATCCGCAGCCTCGGGGCACGGATGAGGCCTCCACATTGGAGGAGAGTACTCCCGGAGCGGGGCCAGCTGGTGCTCCAGGAACTCTTTCAGCAGCGACGCACCGGTCAACTTCGCCGTCGCCATGTTGGCCGGCCTCAGGTCCGCGTCCATCTTCTCCAACACCGGCTTCGCGCGGGGATCCGTGAGCTCCGCTCGGCACCAGTCCCTGGTGCTCATGGGTTGCTCTGTAGGCAAGATCAGCCGAGGGTGGATGCGCCCGACATCTGCCAAGACCCACTTGCTCCTGAAGCCCTCGATCCTCTTCCCGGGGTTCGAGATGGCAATGGTGCCGCTATACGCGACGAAGCCCGCACACGCAGAAAGAGAGCTGCCGGTGATCCGAAGGTAGAAGTAGTGGCGTAGCAGGGCCACCGAAGGCTGCACCCCCACGTGGGCCTCGTAGTAGTAAGCGAAGATCGCCAGGAGAAGGACAAAGTTGGGATGGAGATGCAGAGCCTGCAAGTTGTAATGGCGGAGGACGGAGAAGAAGAACTCGGAGAAGGGAGGCAACAAGCCCGCAGAAATGGAGCTCGCAAAGAGAGGATAAAAGGTGCTCCCTCGGTCCTTGGGGGTGGCGGAGCCGGCCTTGAACATCTCCGTCCCGTTGATGCCCTGCGCCGTCGCCATCCGGCACAGCCGGGTGAAGCTCGCCTTGGACACATTCGTCGGATCCAGAACCGCGGAGTACCAAGCCTTGGCCGGAGGCTGGCGAGGCGCCATGGCTTCCTAGGTCACGCAGCTGGAGTAGATCTGGAAGTTTAGAGGAAGAAAGGGAAGGCGCAAGAAAGGGGATCTGAGCTACGACCGGAGAGAGCAAAAGGCGAAATCTGGGCAGATGCCGCTCCTTTACCAACCTGCGTGGTTGCTGAGGCGCCCACGTCCCGTCAACCGCCACGCGGCGCCCAAGGCCGCAGGCTGTTAGGGCCCGTGGCGCTTTGCCCTTGCCCTTTCGCCTCTCGGCACGGCTAAGCCCATGCGCGCCACGGGCCCGAGGGCTACTGTCGGCATTCTGGGAACGGGGGTCCCCAGACTTGCCTGCCCGCGGCCTGCGGCGTGGCTCGAATGGGGGCCCAACATGGCCCATCTTCATCAAGCACAAGACTCAAGACCCTCGTGAGGGGCCAAGCCTCGTGAGGCGGACGACACGGCGCATCCTCAGGTGCAGCCTCCTCAGGCTGGGTCGTGAGAAGACGGAGATATCAAGGCGGGGTGCCTCGTGAGGTGCCCGTGACGTAAGCCATGACGATCGAGGGCGCCAGGCGGGCGCCAGCGCGCGCAGCGTCCTCCTTTCCTCTTTGGTGCAAAGGGGGCAAGCGCAGCCGCGGAGTACCGAGGCATCAGGCAAAGGTTACCGTTTTGGTGCAACAAGACCAGGACCAAGCGGACTACGAGATGGAGGTCACCATGGAGCCCAGCACGGCGTCACCGCAGAGTCTTTCGCAGGCGAAGACCACCTTTTGTCAGGATAGATGTACTTGCTGTACCCCTTCAAATTAGCCCGCCATTGTTGGCTCCCTTCCCGCTCAATATTTGGGAAGAGGACCAGGGCCTTTATAAATAGGGAACAGCCACCCACGTAGCAAGGGGTTCGATCGGGGTTCGGTTTTCAGGTTAAGGGGGATCGAAATCAGAAAGAGAGAAAGAGAGAGAGAAGGGCGACTGAACTCCTCAGTTCACCGCCCCAGCCAAGAACTGACCCTCGCGAGGCAGTTCTTCCTTGTATTGTTCATCATCACCAGCCCCAGGGGGCAATCCATCCACCACACATTGGAGTAGGGTATTACACCGCAATGGTGGCCCGAACCAGTACAAACCTTGTGTCCCTTGTGTGATTCCCTTAGTAGTTTAGATCTTTGCGAGACGAGGAGGTTGAGGACGTGATTTCCGTGCGCACCCCAGTGTTCAAACCTTAAGGGTCTGCCGGAACCCAAAATCCGACAAACATCATGCTGGTGTCAAACCAGTCCGGCAATATTACTCCACGGCTGCCGACCTGTGCTAGACACGGCGTCACTTTGTTGAGCCGAGCTCAACTTCTTCGGATCATCATCTCGGCAAGACGAACAAGAGCCCGGCATCGCGAAGGATAAATCATCACCAACATCGCCGCCCCACGGATCACACGGAGCGGGCATACCGGCATCGCCGCACGGTCGCTTCATCAAGCCGACATCGACCACGTCACGACCTGCATCGATAGGGCCGCACTATTGCTTCTTCAAGCTGGTGTCCATCACGCCGACCTACTTCGACTAATCGGCTGACATCGAGGCTTCGACATCTCGGCTGGACTGGGGGCTTCATCATCTCTTCATCAATCTACTCCAGTAACGGGTGTGCGGATCGAGTCCCGATTTTGGGAATCACCTTCCTTCGGATTGCTACAACAAATAAACCAGGTGCTATTAATCCCAGTATTTTTTGCTTGTTTGGGTTCATTTTTCCCAAGGAATTATTACTCTGGTTTGTCCATCATATGTACACAGGTCTATCAAATGGTGGCCGCATTAATGACGGTCGCATGGTGGTCCGGTCAGTCTCCGTACATAGTCCGGCGAATGCCGCATCCGGAACTCGGACCGACCTGTGAATTCAGGCTTTGCCACGCCCTTACCGCATCACGCCGACGCCCTGCATCGACATTGACTTCGGCGCCAGGCCATATTTCTTTTATTACTCACTTTGCATAAATTATTGATTATGCAACAATTTTTTTATTATTATTACAATTATCTCTGGTTTGCACTATTTTATGTGGCACAGGAAAATGATCCAGCCAGACTATATCCTTTGGCGTCACCTCGGCTGGACGGGGGGCTTCGTCAACACTTCATTACCCCATGCCGGGGACTTCGGCATCACTCTGCCGGCCTGCATTGTCCGTGCTATGTCACTACTTTGGAGTGCCGAGCTCTTTGCTCCGCCACCTCGGGACCGGCTTGGGGGATGGAACCTTGTCCCGCATCAAGCTCGGACCGCGTCATCAATACCGAACACATTAACCAGCTAAGTTGCCTTCATGCTCAAAGTTTTAAATTTTTAACTTGTGTTCGGCTCGACCAAGCATTATACTTTTTTTTGGAAAAAAGTTGCTTGTAAAATTTCCTTGTCCAAACTTTGTTTGTGACGCATAAATTCAAATACCCCGTTTACTTGGGGGCTTCCTTTATGAAGCTTTTCCTGTTGCATATGATTATACTTGTACGGCTTCGTTCCTTGTTCGTGTATTACGCCACAATATGCACCATATTGACTTAAGCAATTTGCAAGCTGGGTTTCCTTGCTCCTGTGTTTACCCCTACGTTCCCGTTTTTTCGGCTAGGGAGTAAAGGGAACACCTCTGCGATTGTCCCGATCGGGTCACCCAAGCCGGACCTCAGACTGGGTGAAGCCGAAAGCTAGCGCTCTTATAGTTATTCAATGATGGTCGGCACACAACGGAGCTCATGAGTACAAAAAATTTATTGCACAAGTCTCATAATAACAATGAGCACCGAAGAAAGGTATCAGTGGGGGTACTATTTTCTTCGAAGATGCTTCTTACTCTTCGCAGTAATATAGCATAAGTTCCCTGAGCGCGCTTTGTCTGTTACAGCCTTATGGCCTGATTGCCTGGTTATTGGAAACACCATCGATATTCTCGACCGATGGAGTACATAACACTTTTCGGTCCTTAACCGAAGAGGGAGAAGCCGACGGTCGGTTAAGACGCGTTTAAAGTTCGGTTGAACATAGATATGATATAAGTACTTCGGTACATGCAATCATTCTTCTACCCAAGTCACTTGGGGGCTCTTAAGTTTATTTGAGCCGTTTTATAATAAGTGTTCTTCTTCTCAGTCATTGCAAAGTTCTATTATTATTATTATTATTATTTATCACTCCTTTTTTCGACGCGAGTGTGCGGTCACTAGCCGGGGAGCCTAATTTCTCTCTCAAAGCCGCTAGAGTTTAGTTTGCTAAACTGGCCTAATGAGAAGTACTCCGCCGTCGGGATAGGAGGTTGAAGCCGTAGGCTGACCCGCTCGAAGTCTTGAGATAGGATGTGTCATGTTAAAGGATGACAGAAGCACTTCTTTTTTCTAAGACCAATTTTCGGATTGGCACCGAACACTTGATCTTGTTTGGACGTCATGTTTTTACTGACGTTTCTTGGTTTTCCAAGCTTTTTGGCACTTTTAAACTATTTGTGCTTTTCCAGCATTAGTCTTGTAGTGCAACACCGGACACCTTTAGGGAGTCGGCAAAAACATTCTCAGATATTGCTATATATGCATCGGTTTCGAATTGTGTCTTCGGTCAATAGTTGGGTTGCCCGGCTCCTGCACTTGCTTCCTACATTCCGTTTTGTTCGGCTAGGCGTGCAAAGGGAGAACCACTGCGATTGTGCTTCCAGCTCACATGGTTAAGCACCTTAGTGGAGAAAGCCGAAAACTGACTGTCACAATAAGCGTAAACTGGTCAGTGATCCGATGACTATGACGGGCCATTCATAACATTGGCCGAAGTGTTTACGGCTTGACCTCGACTGTCGCTGAACACTACCGGGGGCTATTAACTGGCCTCCCAAACTAAATCCTCGATATTTTGCTCTTACATTCGAGCTGAGGTTTCATGATCATGCTTAGCATGACAACCCAAAGAAAGGAACCGATAGCGGGACTATTTTCTTTGGAATACATTTCTTCTGTTAAACAGTAATATAACATATCTCTCTGCGTAGCTTTGTTTATAAAACCGTATGGCCAGACTGCCTTGTTTGTTGTAAATCTTTGCCCTCATAAAGGCTTTATAAAGTAGGACAAACACTCCTCGGCTACTGGCCGAGGAGGTGGAAGCCGATGGTCGGTCAACAAAGTTTTGTGCAATGCGGATCCGAGCATTAATGACGTAAAGTACTTGGATACATAGAGTCATTACACATAATTTGTGATTTTACTATGGATATTGATCCTTAATTCGGCCACCCGTGCCCGCATTAAGGCTCGGGGGCTACTGGGCTTCGGGCTTATTATTTACAAATATTAAAGGGGTACATTGATCCCCTGATCTAGTGTTGCCACCCGACTAGTTTCTCGGGGGGCTACTACATTGCTTGTCCAATGCAGAAAATTTTATGTGCAATATAGTTTCCGAGGAGATTTTGATCCTCAGGTTGGTCGGCCGCACCCAACCTGAGTCTCGAGGACTTAGCACGCTGCTTTTAGTGTCCCGAAGTATTCTGCCGAGCTAGGACTTGATCCTCAGGCTGATTTTGCAAATCAACTTGAGTCTCAGCGGCTACTAGGATCAGCGGTCTTACGTCATCCTTCAGGGGCATCTCGGGTTTTAGACGGATACACACCTTGAGGGCTACTGGCTATATATCTCGGTAGAGAATAAATTGCACCAATAAAAAATATTGACAAAAAATCAGCCCATAGTCGGGGTGGTGCACCACCTCGGAAGCAGTCCGGCATAAAGCTCGGGCGCTAGTGGCTGGCTCCATAGAGGGCATTTCCGGCATTAAGCTCGGCTAAACTTCTTCAACTTTTTTGAATCAAGGTGATATGACACCTCGGACATAGTCCGGCGTTGGAGCTCGGATACATTCCGGCGTTGGAGCTCGGAAAGCAGTCCGGCGTTGGTGCTCGACTGCAAAAGATACCTCTAATGCAGTCCAGCGTTGGAGCTCGGACGCAAGAGGACGCTGCCGCCCGGGAACAACTTCAAACCCGAGGTGTGGCATAAAAATAACAAGGCATTGGTAAAGGCCGGAAACTTAAACGGGCTCCTCGGATACCCGACGTGTAAACTCGTCAAATGCATTTCGGCGATCCTTAAGATCGAAGATAAAGAAGATTTGTTGAACCAGTTTTCAAGACCGACGACTGAAGATGAAGAACAGTTCGGAAGAATCGAGGAGCGTCCCTAACTTGAAGACCGGTTCAGGGGGCTACTGACGGTGTCCTGGACTAGGGGGTACTCAACACGTCGTCTCCCGATCTGATAGATTGGGCCGAGGACCCCCGTGGCCGTATACTCATGGGCCAGTTCGGACAGCTGCCGCATAAAAGGAAGATTCCACAAGACTTGGCAATCAAGACAAGGACTTCTCCCCACCGGCGTATTCGGCTAGGACTCTTGTTAACCTAGGCCTCTGGTGCATTATATAAACCAGGGCCTGGCTAGTCGATACAACAGACACAACATACAATCATACCATAGGCTAGCTTCTAGGGTTTAGCCTCTCTGATCTCGTGGTAGATCTACTCTTATACTGCCCATATCATCAATATTAATCAAGCAGGACGTAGGGTTTTACCTCCATCGAGAGGGCCCGAACCTGGGTAAAACTTTGTGTCCCCTGCCTCCTGTTACCATCCGCCTTAGACGCACAGTTCAGGACCCCTACCCGAGATCCGCCGGTTTTGACACCGACAATGACGATTTCTGATGGAGAACTATACCATCGCAGTGTCTCTGGAGCATTTCAATAGTGTGTTTCCCCTGAAGAAGGCCAAGAAATACTTCGTGAGATCCATGAAGGTGATTGTGGTCATCACGCTGGGTCAAAATCTCTGGTGGCCAAAGCTTTTCGTCACAGTTTTTATTGGTTGACGGCTCACGCTGATGCAGAGGATCTGGTCAGCAGATGTGATGGATGTAAGAAATTTGCACGACGAGCACATGTTCCGTCTCAAGAGCTCCGGATGATTCCAATTACTTGGCCATTTGCGGTCTGGGGGCTTGATATGGTGGGGCCTTTCAAAAGGTCTAAGGATAAAAAGACACATCTTTTAGTGGCAGTTGATAAATTCACAAAGTGGGTTGAGGCAGAACCGGTGAGTAAGTGTGATGCGGCCACGGCGGTTCAGTTCCTGAAAAATGTGATCTTCCGCTTTGGTTTTCCACATAGCATTATTACTGATAATGGCACTAATCTATCCCAAGGGGATATGGAGGAGTTTTGTCAACGTGAGCATATCCGGCTTGATGTTTCTTCTATAGCTCATCCTCAATCCAATGGTCAAGCTGAGAGAGCAAATCAGGAAATTTTAGAAGGTCTCAAACCCCGGCTTATGGTTCTCTTACAGCGAACGCTAGGTTGTTGGGTAGAGGAATTACCCTCGGTGTTGTGGAGTATCAATACCACACCTAACAGGTCTACAGGTTACACACCTTTCTTCATGGTGTATGGAGCAGAAGCAGTGTTGCCTAGTGACATCCGTCATGACTCGCCCCGTGTGGCAGCTTATGTTGAAGCTAATAATGAACAAGCCAGATAGGATGCACTCGACTTGTTAGATGAAGAAAGAGACTTAGCAGCGGCTCGATCAACAATTTAATTATCAACAGGACCTGCACCGTTATCACAGCCTCCGGGTTAAGTCCAGGACTTTTCAGGAAGGCAACCTGGTGCTCCGGCTCATCCAGGATCTGTCAGATGCACACAAGTTATCCCCACCTTGGGAAGGACCCTTTGTGGTCAGCAAGAACTTAAACAACGGGTCGTATTACCTCATTGACGTTCGAGAGCACAAAGACTCACGTAAGTCGGAGGAGGAAACCCGTCGGCCGTGGAACATTGCTCAACTTCGGTCATACTACACCTGAGCCACCGGCTCTCATGATGTACATACTTTAACATTGTATATACCATGATAAGCAATAAAGTAAGACCATTGGTCTCTTTTCTTTTCAAAGCTTATGCATCTTTGTTATTTCTTATTTTCAAATGACTATTAAGGAGCTGATCATATTTGAATCAAGTCCAACCTTTTTTGGTCCAGCTTATGATCGTATTCGAATCTAGCTGCAATATCATGGTCACCTGGGGGCTTCCTGTTCAAACATAGGTCGTATTCAAACCAAAGATAACATAACTGTCGCAACCCTCTTGATCGGCTCAAGGCCAAACTCACTTGGGGGCTTCTTGATCGTATCTGAATCATAGCTTAACCCCTTTTGGGTCCGACTTGGATCGTATTCGAATCACGGTCGTTAAAAACCTCTCAAGGTCATTTGGGGGCTTCCTGTTCAAACATAGGACGTATTCAAACCAAAGAGAACATAGCTGTCGGTACCCTCTTGATCGGCGCAACGCCAAAGCCACTGGGGCTATATGGTCGTATTCGAACCTTAGCTTAACCCTTTTGGTCCGGTTTACTGATCGTATTCGAATCAGAAGCCACCAACCTTTAAATATAAGGTTAAATCATACTTGTTACCTATTATTTGCCTTTTAGTTTTTTGTTGTCTCAATTCCACAAATAATTAGCATGATCTTCTTCGCCGGCTTGTTTATTTGACAACAAGGCCACCAAGGTATGATGATCATTAAGTATTCAGAGGCATTGACTTCTCAGAAAGATTGAGTTATCAACTTCATTACCCGGGTTATTCAAGCCGGTGGTCTAAGGATCAAAGGTACAAGTAGGGCTATTATTTATACGTGCCTGCTCACTACAAAAAAAGACACATCCGTGACATTTTGGGCCGAACGCATTTTTTTCTATCATACATATGACACTTCTATGACGATAATTGTGACAAAACCCGGTATCATCATAGATGTGGTGGGCTCCTACTTCTATGACAAAAAATCATGACAGAAAATGGGCTTTTCGTCTTGGGTGGGCCGGAGACGCAGCTGCATGACATTCTTTGGGTCGTCCATGACAGAAAAAACCGTGGTAGAAGCGAGGGGGAGGAAAATTTCGGGGAGTTCCCGGTTACGGTGGGAGGTCGGGGGCCGAGCGATGCACGTTTCTCTCGTACACGTACGCGCGTGTGTGCGAGGCGTTGGCTCTAACTGAACCCGAGCGAGGCGTTGGGCTCTAACTGAACCCGAGCGATTGCACTACAGGCTACGCGTTACTGAACCCGAGCGATCGATCGATGGCTATTAACCGAACCCGATTGAGCGATTCCTTCGCTACTGCTGCTAACTGAAGCTGATCTATGCTGCCTCTGGATGAACAGTGAGCGTTGCGGGGGGGGGGGGGTTGGATGAACAATTCCCGGTGGGGGTGGATGAACAGGACCCCGTGGTGTTGCCTCTGGATGAACAGGACCCCGATCGATCGAGCCGGTTGGGGCTGGATGAAAAGGACCCCGTGGAGGGCTGGATGAACAGGACCACCCCGTGGAGGGTAGGATGAATAGTAGACGATGGAGAGCAGGCTGAACAGTAGCCCGTGGAGCGGTGGTTGAACAGGAGCCCGTGGAGAGGGCTGGTTGAACAGTAGCCGGTGGAGTAGCGCGCGGTGGAGGCTAGATGAACAGGAGCCCGTGGATGAACAGTCGCAGGTGGAGGCTGGAGGAGGTTGACGGTGGATGAACAATAGCTTGTGGAGGCTGGAGGGGGTCGACGGTGGAGATGAACAGTATCCCGTGGAGTCCCGTTTTGCGGTACGCCACACCCCTCCCGATGAACAGGACCCCCGTTTCGACCGTAGCGCTCCAACACAAGTCCATTTCATCCGTTTTGCGGTACGCCACACCCCTCCCGATCAACAGGACCCCCGTTTCGACCGTAGGAGGTCCGTTTCCTCCGTTTTGCGGTACCCTAGACCCCTCCCGATGAACAGGATCCCGTTTCGAATATGGCCGGTCGAACACAAGGCCGTTTCCTCCGTTCTGTGGTACGCCAGGCCTCCTTTCCATCGCCTGTCTGTCCAAGCCCTCCCGATGAACACGACGCATTCCATTGCCTCCCCATGAACACGACGATGACGCTGTTTCTCCGTTCCGACCCAGCAATGTACACGAGCCCTGGCCGTACGTATGCGCGAGTAGGCGTTCGAGACCCCGCCTGTATGTACACATACGTGGCCATATTTTCTTTCTTGCACCCTGGCCGCTGTACGTACGTGTACATGCTACGTGCGCGCCTCTACTACGACACGTGCGTGCCTCTACTACGACACGTGCGTGCCTCTACTACGACACGTGCGTGCCTCTACATCGACCAGTATGTACGTACACGTTCGCAACCAGAATGACAACGCTACGTACGCTTCGACCAGGTGGGTCCCGACTGCCAGGCACTTCCTTGCCTGCGAAGATGTAGCTGGTGGGTCCCAGCAGTCAGGGGGCGAATCATTTTTTTGCCCGGACGCACTTCCTTGCATGCGAAGATGTAGCTGGTGGGTCCCAGCAGTCAGGGGGAAATGTTTTTTTCATGAAATACAGTGGCCCGTCCGGTGGGTCCCAGCTGTCAGGTGGAGGACTCATTATTTTCCACGTAATAAGGAGGCACTTCCTTACTGTGGCTGTGGACCCAGCTGTCAGCCTCTCCACGTACAGTCCACGTCCGATGGAAGTCGTTCCTTGACCATGTTGACCACGCCGCGCCGAGAGCACCTGGGCGGTGGACGACGGCGAGGCCTAGGAAGGGGACAACACGGAGGCAGGGAAGACTCGACAATTGTTTCCCACGTGGAGGGGAGTATGATTGTACGAGGGTTTACTGGTTCGTCTTCCGTCGCCGAAGAATAACATCAGGTGTGGGTGAGTAGAGGGATGGCTAGGCCAGCGATGGGAGTATGGTCGGGTGGTGAGGCCTGCGCGGCAGCACAGCCGGCCGCGAGGAGGAGGGAGCAGGCAGTCCCGCCGGCCCTTGTTTGAGCGGCTGGAGCAGGAAGATCAGAGATTGAAGAAGCACGACGGCCGTTGGATGGACATCCAACAGTCAGTGCTTGTGCGTCAACCTTTTTTTAGGAAAGCCTCAAATCTGTGGAAAATAGCATACAACCCATCTGCCATTATTTCTAATAATTTACAACCCATTTGCTAATTCTTAAGCTTTTTTGGAGCCCATATTCTTTTTGTTAGCATTACAACCCATATTGTGGCAACGGTTAAAAAATTATACGAAATTTTGCATATTTCGGTGCGGTCCGAACTGTTTTTAATCCCAAAATTTTGAGTCACATTCAAACTGATTTTAAAAATAAATGTATATCAATATAAAATCCAACAAATTCTCCACGCGTAAAAATTAATGTAATTTAAAATCTTGAAATGAAAAAAAGATATTTGAAACTAATTGCCGGTTTGATGTGTTTTAAAAATGTACAACCCACTTCTCATTACTGATGGGCCATTTTCTCGCCAGCCGAATGAAAGCTCTCCTCGTCTTGAAAGATTTGCAGCCCAACAGGCTTGACAAAGTGACTTACTTGGCAAATCACAAAAAAACTGTGCTGTGGCCATGGACCCAGCTGTCAGCATCTCCATGTACAGTACTCTTCCGATGGAAGTCTTTCCTTGACCACGTTGACCACGCCGCGCGGAGAGCACCACGGCGGTGGACGACAGCGAGGCCTAGGAAGGGGACGTCGCGGCAGTGGAAGCCCGCGTGGAGAGGATGTAGGATCTAGAAGTGGGTGTGTCTAGAGGGGGGTGATTAGACACTCCATGCTAAAGTTGCAATTTTTAAGCTTTTTCGGTTTAAGTGGAGTTTAGGCATAATTTCATCATTCACAATACATATCAAGCAAGTATGCAAAGAGTATATAGGCAGCGGAAAGTAAAGCATGCAACTTGCAAGAATGTAAAGGGAAGGGTTTGGAGAATTCAAACGCAATCGGAGACACGGATGTTTTTCCCGTGGTTCGGATAGGTGGTGCTATCCTACATCCACGTTGATGGAGACTTCAACCCACGAAGGGTAACGGTTGCGCGAGTCCACGGAGGGCTCCACCCACGAAGGGTCCACGAAGAAGCAACCTTGTCTATCCCACCATGGCCATCACCCACAAAGGACTTGCCTCACTAGCGGTAGATCTTCACGAAGTAGGCGATCTCCTTGCCCTTACAAACTCCTTGGTTCAACTCCACAATCTTGTCGGAGGCTCCCAAGTGACACCTAGCCAATCTAGGAGACACCACTCTCCAAGAAGTAACAAATGTAGTGTTGATAATGAACTCCTTGCTCTTGTGCTTCAAATGATAGTCTCCCCAACACTCAACTCTCTCTCATAGGATTTGGATCTGGTGGAAGAAGATTTGAGTGGAAAGCAACTTGGGGAAGGCTAGAGATCAAGATTCATATGGTTGGAATGGAATATCTTGGCCTCAACACATGAGTAGGTGGTTCTCTCTCAGAACATATGAGTTGGAATGGTGTATGTGTTCTGATGGCTCTCTCCACGAGTGAAGAGGAGGTGGAGGGGTATTTATAGCCTCCACACAAAATCCAACCGTTACACACAATTTACCAATCTCGGTGGGACCGAATAAACAAACTCGGTCAGACCGAAATAGTAAACCTAGTGACCGTTAGGAATTTCGGTGGGACTGACATGCAACTCGGTAGGACCGATTCGGTTAGGGTTTGGGCATAACGTAATCTCGGTGAGACCGATTGCACAAACTCGGTGAGACCAAGTTTGGCAATAAGCTAACCAGAGAGTTGGTCAGGCAAACTCGGTGGGACCGACTCGCTCTTTCGGTGAGACTGAAAAGTTACAAGAAGGAAACATAGAGTTTACATTGCAATCTCGGTGGGACCGATTCGCTCTTTCGGTGAGACCGAAAAGTTACGAAAGGGAAACAGAGAGTTTGCAATCCCATCTCGGTGAGACCGAGATCCTTATCGGTAGGACCGAATTGCTAGGGTTTGGCAGTGGCAAATGACAAGTGAAACTCGGTGGCGCCGGATTGAAAGAATCGGTATGACCGAGTTTGGCTTAGGGTTTAGGTCATTTGTGGATATGGGAAAGTGGTTGAGGATTTTGGAGCATATCACCAAGCACATAAAGCAAGAGGCTCATTAAGCAACACCTCATCCCTCCTTGATAGTATTGGCTTTTCCTATGGACTCAATGTGATCTTGGATCACTAAAATGTAAAGTGAAGAGTCTTGAACTTCAAGCTTTAGCCAATCCTTTGTCCTTAGTATCTTGGAGACCTTCCCACACCCTTTAGTCCATGCCACTCCATTGTTGAACTTATCTGAAACATACTAGATGAAAACGTTAGTCCAACAAGAGATATGTTGTCATCAATTATCAAAACCACCTAGGGAGCACTTGTGCTTTCAATCTCCCCCTTTTTGGTAATTGATGGCAACACACATCAAAGCTTTAGATAAAGATACAAAGAATAGTAAGTAAAGCTTTGGAAGGACATGTAACAAACATAGGATCCCCCTACATGTATGCAATCATGTGAATATAAAATATAGAAGCATGTGAGAGCATAATCATGACAGAGTAGGCAATGTGTTACATGTATCTTGGCCATATGCATCAGAGCAAAAGATTATTAAGGAAAATACCTTCATGCTCATGAGTCCTCCTTGCAAATAGTATGTACATAAGCAAGAACTCCTCATACTCATGATTTTGATGCATACACTTACCTTGTAGTTTTTGAGTTGACTTAGGATAGAATAAACCTGCACAAACAAAGTTAGATAACACAGGTACATCCACTAGCCAGGGCAAACAAAAGAAACCACAAGAGTACCAAGACTGGGATGACATGTAGAGAGTAAGTACTAGGTACTACATTGAATTCAACATGTCCCCAAGAATAAAGATATGCAATGAATTTGACTGATTTCTTTCCCTTAGGTGTCTTACTCCCCCTGAATCTTACATGGGATATTGTGAGAAGATAGGGAACAGAAAATCAGAGCCGAAAGATACAAATGAATATGTCTTTCCCCCTAAAAATACATGTGACATCTATCCTCTTGAACATCAAGCATCTGGGATCCTTGAGTATTGTCTCTCCCCCTAGAGATCTCTTTCTCCCCCTTAATACATTATCTGGGACATCTGGGATCCTTGAGACTTTCTCTCCCCCTTTAGTGCTTTGATGTGATATCTCTCTCCCCGAAGATAGGCTTTGATGTGATCTCTCTGTCCCCCTTTGACATCAATTTCCAAGAAGGTTTTTCTGGAATCCATCGAATAGGGTTGGTCCTTGAGACTCAGCATAAAGCAAAGAATAGAATTGAGACAAGATTCATTGAGTGAAGCGGGAGCAGAAGAAATTAGAGATTATGTGACAAACTGTTTTTCCTGTTGCGAAATCGGTGGCACCGAGTGGTATGTTCCGGTGGTACCGAAGGGATTCGGTTGGACCGAAAATTACAAATCGGTGAAACCGAGTTCATGACAGAGAAAACACTTGTCA
Source organism: Triticum monococcum (assembly GCA_034509565.1). NCBI lineage: Eukaryota > Viridiplantae > Streptophyta > Magnoliopsida > Poales > Poaceae > Triticum > Triticum monococcum. The sequence goes on along the minus strand of CM067843.1, from coordinate 740,685,262 downwards.
GCTCAGCTCACTAGTCAAATAAAATCTCACAAGGATTTGTAATGAATTAAATGCAGAAAATGCGGAACAAAAGCAAAGAGAAAAAAAGAAGAAACTGAAAGATCTAGATGAAGTTTTTTTTGAAAAAGAGAAAGAAAATAAACATGCATGAGACAAATGCAATAACACAAAGAAGGAACACACGAGAACTTCATCTAGAGTTGGGCGGTGACATAGTCACCTATGTTAGAGTATATTGACTTAGGAGTCAAGTGAAAACACTTGATCATAGGTCATACTCATTGTTTAAGCTCAAAATGGGGTTACCATTTTTCGTTTAAGCATCTTGATGTATTCACATCTTGTTGAGTTGCTTTGACTTCATGTCTTGGAGTAAAGCTTCTCTAAGATGGAATAACATACCTTGGGTGGTGGTGTGGTTCTTTCTCATGTAGTTGAACTTGTGTGGGTGCTCATGGTTGATGTAGCCCATCAAGAGTTTGGAGCACCACTTGGAGTTTGAGTTCATCTACCTACATGGATTAGTTCTTGCAAGGAAAAGCACTTGAGTATCCAAAAATGACATTCATGAAGCTCAACATAGGATTTGTCAAAGGATATGTTTGAATGATTTTGTGCGTCCTTGTCTTCAACCACCATCGTGTAAAGACTTGGTGATGTAGAGATTGTTCAAGATGTGAGTGAGTTGCAATCTCATGGAATTAGATTCAACCAAGCACCTACATGGGTTAGCCAACATGCAAGGTACAAATATATCCAAGACATAAAATAGTCATCATAAGAGATATATCATGGATTAGTCATAAGCTCATGTCTTGCATGTATCCAATGGAGTTCCTACTCCACGTTTGAAGCATCAATGATGTTCAATTCTCCTCTCAACCTGCAAAACACTTTCTCATCAAGTGGTTTAGTGAATATATCTGCTAATTGCTTATCAGTGCGAACATGCTTAAGATCAATGTCACCCTTAGCAACATGATCTCGAATGAAATGATGACGAACTTCAATGTGCTTAGTTCGAGAATGTTGTACAGGATTATGACCAATTTTAATAGCACTTTCATTGTCACAAAGCAATGGAACATGTTTCACATAGATCCCATAATCTTTAAGAGTTTGGGTCATCCAAAGTAATTGAGCACAACATGAACCAACAGCAATGTATTCCGCTTCGGCGGTGGATAAGGATACGGAGTTTTGTTTCTTGGAAGACCAAGACACAAGAGATCTACCAAGAAATTGACAAGTACCCGAAGTTGACTTTCTATCAACCTTGTCTCCGGCATAATCCGAGTCGGAATAGCCAACAAGATCAAAAGAAGACCTCTTAGGATACCAAATGCCAAAATTTGGTGTATGAATTAAGTATCTCACTATCCTTTTCACAACCTTAAGATGACATTCCTTAGGAGCAGCTTGATATCGTGCACATATGCACACACTTAGCATAATATCGGGACGTGAAGCACAAAGGTATAACAATGAACCAATCATAGAGCGATAAACCTTTTGATCAACCGTTCACCATCTTTGGTCAAATCATTATGTCCACTAGTAGGCATGGGTGTAGACATACCTTTGCATTCTTGCATATTGAACTTCTTGAATAGGTCCTTGGTGTACTTCGTTTGAGAGACAAATGTACCTTCCTTAGTTTGCTTGATTTGCAAACCGAGAAAGAATTTGAGTTCACTCATCATAGACATCTCAAACTTCTCTGACATTAGCTTTCCAAACTTTTCACTAAAGAGAGGGTTAGTTGAACCAAATATGATATCATCAACATAAATTCGGCATACAAATAGTTCTCCATTAACCCTTTTAGTAAAAAGAGTAGAATCAATTTTACCAATTTCGAAACCACTTGCAATAAGGAACTTGGTCAAGCATTTATACCATGCTCTAGGAGCTTGTTTAAGACCATAAAGAGCTTTGTGAAGTTTGTAAACATGATTAGGTTTCTTAGGATTGACAAAGCCGGGAGGTTGTTTGACATAAACTTCCTCCTCTATTTCACCATTTAGAAAAGCACTTTTAATGTCCATTTGGTACAAGGTGATGTTATGGTGATTAGCATAGGCAAGTAAGATGCGAATGGACTCAAGTCTAGCAACGGGAGCATATGTCTCACCATAGTCCATACCTTCGACTTGTGTGTATCCTTGGGCGACGAGACGTGCTTTGTTGCGAACCACTTGTCCATCTTCATCCTGCTTGTTGCGAAACACCCATTTGGTACCAATGATGTTGTGGTTGTTGTCGGACTTCTCAACCAATGTCCAAACTTGGTTTCTCTCAAAATTGTGTAGCTCTTCATGCATAGTTTTTATCCAATCCGGATCTTCCAATGCTTCTTCAACCTTCATAGGTTCAATGCTAGAGATGAATGAGTAGTTTTCACAAAAGTTAGCTAAGCGAGTTTTTGAGCGAGTGATTCTCCCGGTTTGTATATCATTGAGGATTTGCTCGACGGGATGATCTTTGGCGATTCTTGCTCGAACTCGCGAGAGCTTTTGCTTGGGTCTTCGTTGAACATCTTCCTCATCTTGTTCTTCTTCTTGGCCTTCTTCATTGTTGACGTTGTCGTTTTCTTGTCGTGGTGGAGAAGGAGGTTGTTGATGTTCGTCTTGATGTACTTCCTCGTCTTCTTCATCTTGGCGTGTCCCACTTGTGGATGCTTCCATATCAATTCTTGGTTCACCTTGTTGTGAAGTAGAAGCCTCCACTTGGATGGATGAAGTACTCTCCTTCACCTCCGTTGGACGAACTTTGCCTATGGACAAGTCTTGGATTGCTTCTGAAGGGTCTTTGTCTCCTACATAAATTGGCAATTGCTCTACTTGTGAGCCATTAGATTCATCAAACTTCACATCTACCGTCTCTTCAACATTTCGGGTGAAATTGTTGTAGACACGGCAAGTGTGAGAGTTTGAGCCATAACCAAGTAGAAAACCTTCATGAGATTTAGGAGCAAACTTTGAACGATGATGCTTATCAAGAATGTAGCACTTTGAGCCAAATACTCGAAAGTATCCAACTTGGGGTTTGTTACCGGTGAGGAGCTCATATGCTATCTTGCCGAGTAGCTTGTGAAGATACAAGCGATTTGTTGCGTGACAAGCTGTCTCAACCGCTTCTGCCCAAAAGTGCTTCGGTGTCTTGTATTCATCAAGCATCGTTCTTGCCATTTTGATGAGCGTCCGGTTCTTCCTCTCAACAACTCCATTTTGTTGAGGTGTGTACGTAGCCGAGAACTCGTGTGAAATCCCTTCTTCGTCAAGAAAGGTGTCCACATTTGCGTTCTTGAACTCCGTTCCGTTGTCACTCCGAACCTTCTTGATCTTTACGTCAAACTGATTTTGGGCCTTCCTAGCAAAGTTTTTGAAGATCTTCTGGACCTGCGACTTGTCATTAAGAAAGAACACCCACGTAAATCTTGAAAAATCATCAACTATAACTAGACCAAAAGAATTTCCACCGAGACTCTTGTAGGCGTTGGGACCAAAAAGATCCATATGAAGTAGCTCGAGTGGCCTCCTTGTGGTCATGATGTTCTTCACGGGATGCCTTCCTCCAACCTGTTTACCTGCTTGACAAGCACTGCAAAGTCTATCCTTATCAAATATGACATCGTTAACTCCAAGGATATGATTTCCTTTAATAAGCTTGTCAAGGTTTCTCATGCCAACATGACCTAGTCGTCTATGCCACAACCAACCTTTTGAGGATTTAGCAATAAAGCAAGTTTTAGGTTGTGCCTTTTTAGAGAAATCGACAATGTAAAGGTCACCTCTACGCATACCAGTAAAGACCATTTTATGATTGTCTCAACGAAACACTTGGCAATCTACCTTAGTAAATAGGACATTTAAACCAAAATCAGCAAGTCTAGATACTGAAAGTAAGTTGTAGCCGAGAGATTCAACGAGCATGACATTTTGAATGGAACTATCATGTGAGATGGCCACCTTACCAAGGCCAACCACTTTACCCTTTGAATTATCACCAAAGGTGACATATTTCCGAGGGCCGTCGTTTTCAGCAAGCTCACGGAACATCTCTTCATCTCCAGTCATATGATCAGTACATCCACTATCAAGAACCCATTCCTTTCCTCCTGACGCATATCCCCGAAGATTTGCTGTAAGACCAAAATGTCTCATTGCATCATCAAGATCGAAGTCACTATCATCATCATCATAGTATCCATGTTCACCATGATCTTGTGACTCATCATTTCCTAGAGAGGGTAGTTCGTTAGATGAATGATCATCAAAGTGGTCACTTTTATGAATTCTTATAGCTTCAAATATAATATCACTAATGATTCCAGCATCTCCTTTAGCATGCTTGAGATTGGTAAGCTCAAATAGACAATCACCAACACTAGGATCACTAGAGTTCATTTTACTCAAGGCAATAGATTTATGGAGAATTTCATCCAAATTTTTCAAGGAGTGATCGGGAAATCGTTCCTCAAGAAATTTCCATATAGTATGGGCACAATTAAGAGTACGCAAACTAGCAATCAAATTTTTGGGCAATCCTCTAATGATGAGTTCAATAGTTGTAAGATTGCGAATCATGTCAATATCTTCATCTAGGGTAGGATGCAAAGGATCAATGTGAGGTGCACAAGGGCTAGCAATATACTTGTTTAAATGATATTGATTGAAAATTACAAGCATCTCATTTTTCCACTCATGAAAATACTCTCCATCAAGAATAGGCACTCTATGTCTAAGACTCCCTAAAGTAGACACATCCATCTTCCTCCAATGGTGATTAGACCAAGGCAATGGAGACCAAAGCTCTGATACCACTTGTAGGATCTAGAAGTGGGTGTGTCTAGAGGGGGGTTATTAGACACTCCATGCTAAAGTTGCAATTTTTAAGCTTTTTCGGTTTAAGTGGAGTTTAGGCATAATTTCATCATTCACAATACATATCAAGCAAGTATGCAAAGAGTATATAGGCAGCGGAAAGTAAAGCATGCAACTTGCAAGAATGTAAAGGGAAGGGTTTGGAGAATTCAAACGCAATCGGAGACACGGATGTTTTTCCCGTGGTTCGGATAGGTGGTGCTATCCTACATCCACGTTGATGGAGACTTCAACCCACAAAGGGTAATGGTTGCGCGAGTCCACGGAGGGCTCCACCCATGAAGGGTCCACGAAGAAGCAACCTTGTCTATCCCACCATGGCCATCGCCCATGAAGGACTTGCCTCACTAGCGGTAGATCTTCACAAAGTAGGCGATCTCCTTGCCCTTACAAACTCCGTGGTTCAACTCCACAATCTTGTCGGAGGCTCCCAAGTGACACCTAGCCAATCTAGGAGACACCACTCTCCAAGAAGTAACAAATGGTGTGTTGATAATGAACTCCTTGCTCTTGTGCTTCAAATGATAGTCTCCCCAACACTCAACTCTCTCTCATAGGATTTGGATCTGGTGGAAAGAAGATTTGAGTGGAAAGCAACTTGGGGAAGGCTAGAGATCAAGATTCATATGGTTGGAATGGAATATCTTGGCCTCAACACATGAGTAGGTGGTTCTCTCTCAGAACATATGAGTTGGAATGGTGTATGTGTTCTAATGGCTCTCTCCACGAGTGAAGAGGAGGTGGAGGGGTATTTATAGCCTCCACACAAAATCCAACCGTTACACACAATTTACCAATCTCGGTGGGACCGAATAAACAAACTCGGTCGGACCGAAATAGTAAACCTAGTGACCGTTAGGAATTTCGGTGGGACTGACATGCAACTCGGTAGGACCGATTCGGTTAGGGTTTGGGCATAACGTAATCTCGGTGAGACCGATTGCACAAACTCGGTGAGACCGAGTTTGGCAATAAGCTAACCAGAGAGTTGGTCAGGCAAACTCGGTGGGACCGACTCGCTCTTTCGGTGAGACCGAAAAGTTACAAGAAGGAAACATAGAGTTTACATTGCAATCTCGGTGGGACCGATTCGCTCTTTCGGTGAGACCGAAAAGTTACGAAAAGGAAACAGAGAGTTTGCAATCCCCTCTTGGTGAGACCAAGATCCTTATCGGTAGGACCGAATTGCTAGGGTTTGGCAGTGGCAAATGACAAGTGAAACTCGGTGGCGCCGGATTGAAAGAATCGGTATGACCGAGTTTGGCTTAGGGTTTAGGTCATTTGTGGATATGGGAAAGTGGTTGAGGATTTTGGAGCATATCACCAAGCACATAAAGAAAGAGGCTCATTAAGCAACACCTCATCCCTCCTTGATAGTATTGGCTTTTCCTATGGACTCAATGTGATCTTGGATCACTAAAATGTAAAATGAAGAGTCTTGAACTTCAAGCTTTAGCCAATCCTTTGTCCTTAGTATCTTGGAGACCTTCCCACACCCTTTAGTCCATGCCACTCCATTGTTGAACTTATCTCAAACATACTAGATGAAAACGTTAGTCCAACAAGAGATATGTTGTCATCAATTATCAAAACCACCTAGGGAGCACTTGTGCTTTCAGAGGACTATGAGGGTTCACTGGTTCGGCTGCGGTGTGAGGCTGCCGTCGCCGTAGGGCCTGGCCAGCGGTGGGAATAGTAGGGGGCAGCGAGGCCTCTGAGGCAGCACAACCGGTCACGGGAGGCCAGAGCATGCGACACGACCGTCGCTGCTTGGGCGGCTGGAGCAAGAAGACCAGAGGTTGAAGAAGCACTACGGCCGTTGGATGGACATCGTACGGTCATTGGAGCTAGAGTCGTTCATATTGACTAAGTTGACAAAGCCCTTCGTCCCCGTCAACTTAGTAGGCCCACAAGTCAGCCTCCCAGCAAGGTGGGTCCCAGCTAGCCGGGGGAGTATTCATTTTTTTGTGCGTAATAAGGAGGCACTTTCGGTGGGTCCGAGCTGACAGCGGGGGGAACGTTTTTTTCACGAAATACGGTGGCCCGTCCGGTGGGTCCCAGCAGTCAGGGGGAAACGATTTTTTTTCACAAAATACTGGTGGCCTGTCCGGTGGGTCCCTGCTGTCAGGTGGAGGAATCATTATTTTCTGCGTAATAAGGAGGCACTTCCTTGCTGCCGCCGTGGACCCAGCTGTCAACCTCTCCACGTACAGTCCACGTCCGATGGAAGTCGTTCCTTCCACATTGACCATGCCACGCCGAGAGCACCAGGGCGGTGGACGGCGACGAGGCCTAGGAAGGGGACGACGCGGAGCCGGTGAAGACGCGGCAGTGGATGCCCACGCGGAGAGGAGTATGAGGGTTCACTCGTTCGGCTGCGGTGTGAGGCTGCCGTCGCCACAGGGCCTGGCCAGCGGTGGGAATAGTAGGGGGCTGTGAGGCCTCCACGGCAGCACAGCCAGCCACGGGAGGCAGGAGCAGGCGGCACGACCGGCGCTGCTTTGGGCGGCTGGAGCAAGAAGACCAGTGGTTGAAGAAGCACTACGGCCGTTGGATGGACATCGTACGGTCACTGTAGCTAGAATCGTTTATATTGACTAAGTTGACAAAGCCCTTGGTACTCAACTTAGTAGGCCCACGGGCCAGCTTCCGAAACGGTGCGCCCCGGATGTCAGGGGGAGGAATCATTTTTTGGGCAGGTGAAGCTAGAATATCCGAGATTGAAGAAGAAGCACGGCATCCGTTGGATGGACATCCAACGGCCATTGCTGCTAGAACCGTGTGTTGACTATAAGTTGACAAAGCCTTGCATACGCGTCAACTCTGTTTTTTTAGGGGACGCGTCAACTTAGTAAGGCCAGAAGTGTGTGGCAGAGAACTTATAGCCCATTTGAGATTTGTAAGAATGTGTAGCCCATTTTTGAATTCTAATGGAATTTACTACAGCGCATTTCAACCAACCGTTCAAAACAGAATTCAATAAAATTTCCCACATTTTGATGGGATCCGAAATATTTTTATCCCGAAATTTCTAGTCAGATTAAATATAATTTCAATATAAATTTATATTACGTAAAAATCCAGCGAAACATTGCACTCGCAACAATTAATGAAATTAAAATTTTCAATGTCCAAAAATAATATTTTATAAAGTAATCACGTGTTTGGTGCATTTTTTTATAGTTACTGCCCAGTTTTTATAATTACATCCCATTTATTATTTCTTAAAACCCATTTTCTTGTTAAGCCTAATGCATTCCTCCTAGGAAAGATTTGCAGCCCAGCGGGGCGGAGAATAACAACTTGACCTTGCCTGGGTATTCCTAAAAAAAGTATAGCTGGGCTAGCCATTTTCAGCTTGAAAAAAATTAATATCTGGGCTGGATATCTGGCCTAGGCTAGACGGGCCACAACCTGCCCAGTTAATATCTGCAGCGATGTTTTCGTTGTTGTTCAGAGGATAAAAATTAATATCTGGGCTAAACATCGAAAAATTCTGCAGTGCTCACACCTCAAAAACACAAATACTGCTCGAGCTGCTTGGTCCCAGCTGTCGGCCGCTTCTTGTGCAATTCTCTCGTTTATTGACTAGTACTAGATAGGTTGACAATGGTGTGGGACCGTGATGTCAGGAAACCAGGGGGAAGCAAAATAAATAACTCCAGCGAGCGCTTCCACCTCTGCCTCGTTGTCTCCCGTGGAAACCCCTTTCCTCCCTTTCTTTGCTCGGGCAAGGACCAATGCATGCAGCACGTCCATGCGGTTATTAGGCAAGAAATAAAAGCGCTTTGCATGCTATGAATTACGATGGCCTGCATGGGTAGCTAATAAGGCATCCTCTTAACTGCTGTGATTAAATGTTGTGTTTAGAAGAGAGAAATATTCTTCTTTTCCACCAATCTGCTCGCACCTAGTTCGTGATGCACCTTCTAATACGACTTATTCACCTAGACGGAGGGAGTATAGTTTTATACATACATACATACATACATACATATATATATATATATATATATATATAATAAGGAGGCACTTGCCTACGTAGGCTATGGACCTGGTGGGTCCCCATTGTCATCCACTCCAAGTAAAGTCATCTCCTCGCCCGCACGTGCTTTCCGCCCGAAACAGTTAGCGCCGCCCGCCCCGCTTCCCGGTGCAGGCGAGTGCTCCGCCTTCATACGACACAAGTGCCGTCCGTCTGTCCATCTGCCGCCCACATTAATGATACGCGGTTGCCGAGGTGGCTACTTCGGCGCCACACGTCCATCCCTCCGCCCGCCCACCATTGCTATATAAACTGCAGCGCCGGCCATAGCCGCAGTCATCCACATCCGTTCCACTTCTCCTGTCCACACCACTACTGCCCACCATGGCTTCCTCGCGCTCCAGCGCTCTTCGGGACGGGCGTACGATGGACCACAAGGAGATGGCAGCCATCTGGCGACCGGCTGGCCGACAGGCAGCCGGAGGACGACGACGTCCCAATGGAGAACATGGTAGTCGACGATCCGGCGCCAATCCCCTCCTCCGCGCCATCCTCACCGGTGCATTGCACCATGACCATCGGCGAGGCCCGTGCCCAATATATGGACAGTGTGAGGCAGATGCGTCAGGAGCAGTTCCGGGAGGCGCAGGCCGACGCCGCCTACAACCACCATCTCCTCCAGGAGCATCTGCAGGCGGAGGAGCAGATCGCCGCGGAGCGGGCGGAGCAAGAGGCGCTGCTCGACTCGTACCGCTCCGCCCGCAAGGGCCGCCTCGAGCACTGGCAGGAGCGCATGCGGGTGGCGGAGGCTGCGGCCGCCTACAAAGAGGCTAGCAAAGAGGGCGATGAAGCGGGCGAGGCGCTGTTTTGCGAGACTGAGGATGAGGCAGAGGACAATGCCGGCTCCGATGAGTCCCCGCTCTGCTGGCGTTGACGAGGCCCTGCTTCGCCGAGGCCCCGCGACGCCAATAACAAGGCAGAGGACACCGCTGGCTCCGCCGAGGCCCCGCCTCACCAACAACGAGGCAGAGGACATCGGTGGCTCAGCCGAGGCCCCACCCTGCCGGCAACACGGGGGAGGATTTCCATCGCTCCGCTGAGGCGCTGCACGCCGGCAACGAGATAGAGGACATCGCCGGCTCCGCCGAGGCCCCGCCCCGCTGCCAACGAGGCCGCGCCACACAAAAAACGAGGAAGAGTAGAACATGGTAGGTCGCCGCCGGTCGGGTCCAAGTAAGGCCACCGCTGCTACCATCCTGTTGAAGCCAAGCTAGGCGGGTTGACCATTGACGGCCGGTTAGCTTCTTGGCGGCGACGTGGAGTCGGGGAGTTCTGCTAGAGAATAACGCTGCATCTACTTAACTGCTGGTGCAGTTGGCTAACTGACACGTGGGCCCAATAGGCCACATGTTAGTTACATAACTGCACCTGTAGTTAAGTCACTGAAGCTTCTGTTCGGCTCAGTGGGACACAGGTGGGTAGCTTTAGTTAATTAATTATACCTCCAACGCACCCCTTTTTGTTTGAAGAATGTATCAAATGTAATGAAATCTGGCATGTTTATATGAAATCCGACCATGTATGAATGAATTTATTTCGATTAGTTCGAATTCCTGTATCACTGGCATTGGATGAACATGCAAAACAATATGTACTAGCATTATTCCCAGGGTGTTCACCTCGTTTGCAGCAGTTTCACATGTACTCCCTCCGGTCCTTTCTAGTCTGCATACAAGTTTTGTCTGCAGTCAAAGTATCTCTACTTTGACCAATCTTATACAAAAAAGTATGCACTTTCACAATGTGCAAAGTAAAAAGGAACAGAAGGAGTACAAAGAGTTTGAGCAGGTTTTTAACGTTTCTGTACATTGCAATCAAACACACAGGCCTGGAAATTCATAGAGAACATTCAAAACAATCGATGATTATGCATCTCAGCAACTCACATGTCAGAGGCAATATTTACTTCACAACTAAAGAATAAAGAAAAAAATGATCGACGCTACTGACAACAAGCGCGTCCCATTCGAAAATATCAAACGCATGTCTTGCTAAAATCAATGAGCAAAATTTGACAAGGTTGTCCCATTCCAAAATATCAAATGCCGACGATTGTGGAATGGGCAGGGTTTGCCATCAGTTCGGACATTGACATGGCACCTCATGTTAAATAAACCAGCTGTTCTTTTTGTGCAGTTCCACCAAAATCAACCAAATTCGTGCGTAGCTTGTATGATTTCGTCCTTATATGTTGCAACGCCTTGAACTTATCGGCACCTCCTTTCTTGTGGTGGAAATGAATGATTCGATGTATTCATGAACATTTTGTGCAGTTCCCATTGAAATCAAGCTGAGCACCCCTGTTTGCACAAATACAAAAAAGTGATTAGTATAGAGCAAACTGTACTATGAATTGACAGTTTCAACAGGCACATACATGGTCCATGTAGAGCACACTTTTAGAAAAATGGAACTCACCAGAAAGAATCCTAGAACAACATTGTACTCGCGCATCACAACAAAAAATGGAGATTTTGTCAGTCCTTCTGAGCTGAAGTTAGTTTGGTCTTGTGGGGAGTAATGTAACCATCCTTCAACTGCTCCTTCTAATGATAAGATAGACAGGGCTTCTTCATCCTGGCATAATCGGAACTAGTCACTTCACGTACTCCATATTCTTCTTCAGAGGAAGATGATCCTGTTGTGCAAAGACAAGGGGACTACTAAATGCTAGCATCACTGTTTGCTCGAAAAAAGGAAAGGAAATATTTAAAACAACACAGATGAAGCACTTCTCAAGGACAATACCACTTTTTCATGACAGCACCGGGAGTTGATTTTTGTTTTTCTTCCCCTTGTTCTTCCCCTTGATCACTTGGTTCAATAACAAACAAGCTTCGCCTTCAATGTAAGATTTGGCATGTCAATTAGGGAGCACAAGTATAGTACTAAACTTAATTTTCTGATGAAAGTGGCAAAATACAGGCCAACAGTTGTGAAATATCCTTATCTTACCTCAATGGGATATTACGGTGCACATACAGATTGGAAGTCTTGTCTCCATTTGTGCAGTTCACTAAAATCAAGCAACATTATCGTACAAGTAGCACAACATATGAATGCACACTGCAGAATCATGTGAAAGAAGGCTAGTACTGACCTCTCATGATGCGGAATTCAAACAACTCACAAGAAGAAGACCTGAACCAAATTTGCCTTAACGGATAGGAAGTAAGATATCCTCTTGTGTAGTTCCACTAAGATCAAGCAATCAAGCAACGTTGTCGGTGTGACATTTTGGTTGAACTGCACAAAACACTCTTAAAACAAAAGTGTTTTGTGCAGTGCAACAAAAGGTCACAATGGCAACAAGGTGAAGCAGATAACCCTGTTTACACAGAGGTGCAAAGGAAACAATTAGTGGTCAATAACGGTGGATGACACGGAAGCCAACAAAAAGAAGCATCTACCTTATCTAAATGGGAAAGAAAGCAAGACAGTAGCATTTCTCAAACGGTGGCATTGATTAATATTAACATAGAGATTATATTAACAATAAAATTTGTTAAACATGTAATTTGCTTTTAACTGTGGCATTGCATCAATTTTCCAGCGGCATTATTAGAGGGTGTTTGTTTACAGGGACATTTTGGTGTAGGGACTAAAAAAACTCCATGTCAGTCCCATCTAAACCAAAGAGGAGGGACTTTTAGGGACTAAAAGTGGGCATTTGGGACAAAGAAAGAAGACCCCGAGGGAGTCTTTTTGGGACTTTTTCCAACAGTTGCCCCTGCCACGCATCGCACCTTGTCTCTATTAGTTCATTACTAGGGGTAACATGGTCTTTTAGCATGTCATTTAATAACCTCTAGTCCATGTTTAGTCCCTGGAACCCAGCAGGTAGGGACTAGGGAGTTTTTAACCAAACAGGGCCTTAGATTAACAACAGCTAATGAGTTGCATGGGACAGTGGACGCACCAGCACCATGTGCATCTACCGATGCACTGTGGTCATGCACAGTCTGTTGCCACAAAGAACAAGCAACCAAGGAGCATATTTGTGTTGGTCCCGGTTTTGTTATCTTTAGACGCCTTTCCCTATGTGAGCACAACAAATCTAGTCCTGCTCAAACTCTACAGCCTTGTCCCTTCCTTTCCTTTTAGAACTAGTACTTTCGCCCCTTCCTTTCCTCTTTGAACCACGTCCTAGATTTATGCGATACAACTTTCCCCACTACTTTCCCCCATTCCTTTCCTCTTTGAACCACATCCTAGATTAATGCTATACAACTTTCCCCCTTCATTTCCTCTTTGAACCACGTCCTAGATTCATGCTATATACAACTTTTCCCACTACTTTCCCCCACTCCTTTCCTCTTTAAACCATGTCCTAGATTCATGGTATACATGCAGCTAGAGCAATGCATGTGGAGTAAGTAAATTATACCTTAAGGTTCTTGGGGCGTGGTTCGGTGGGCCACAGAACGGCGGCGAAGAAGAAGGGTTCGGAGGCCCTCCCACGCCGCCGCTGGGTGGAAAGTGAACAGTTGCGCCGGTAGTCCCTCGCCGACGACGACAGCATTAAGCCTCCTTCCCTTCCCAGCGGACGGATCCTGCCGGCTCTTTAAGCAGCAGTGAGGGGAGAGAGAGGCCAACAAAGTCTTTTTTAGATCTGGAGAGGGCAAGAGAGTGTGAAGAGAGCAACTACAGGCGCCGAGGCTCCAGCGGGAGAGGGCGAGAAAGTGAGCGAACAGGCTAACCAGCTACACAACCCTCCCGTTATGTTCAACAAGAGGGAAATAACCTTTTATACATTCCTGCATTCATGTGACAAGCATGCCATGTGTTTTGTGTGTGTGTGTGTGGGAGTCATTGGGATTTCAATCAATCATGTCATGTGACTTTGGTGGTAAGACTATCCACAGTGGTGCAGAAATAATGCAGCCTTAGTCACCTTACCTCTCTCCACGTAGTATGTTGGGTCCCACCAGTCAGAGGGTGAAACAAAGAAATTAATAAGAAAAATTAAAAGCGCTAGCGGTGTATCTTACCTCACACATCTTGCTACTGCTCGGGAACACTGTCCGATTGATCCCTCTGTTCGCTCACGTACTATTTTAAGTGAATCCTTATTATAACATGCAAACAAATTTTGGCCACTTGTATTTAACTTAAGTCAGTGTGCCACCGTATCTCGTATACTTACTACTCCCTTCGTCTAGGTGTAATAAGTCACGTTAGAAGGTGCAACGGGACCAAGGTGCGCGCGCGCGCGCGTGCGTTCGTGCGTGTGCGTGCGTGTGTGTGTGTGTGTGTGTGTGTGTGTTTAACACCATGTGTGTGTTAGAGAGAGCGACAGATCGACCTACTCCTACAGAGAGATGTTGTGTAGTGTACGATTTTAGCCGCGAGAGTCGGTGCATCCTCTCGTTTCCGGTAGGGACATGCGGACAGCTGCCACGCCTGCTCCTGACCAGCCTGGCCCACCCAAAGCCCCTCCATCGCCTCCGCGCGCTTCCCGCCCGAAACGGTCAGCGCCGCTCCAAAGAATCGGTGCCGCATTCATGCCCGGGCAGAGCGGACGCGACCTCTCACTGGCGCAAGAGTGATGGTTGCTTTGTCCATCCAACTTACTGCTGGGTCTATGTGATTTGACGGATCATTGGTCGTTATTACTGAGGTGGTAGGACTGCTAGATGTCCCACGCTTTCGGCGAAAGGAGGTATACTACTACTACTAGATTACAATTTTCTCCATTCTTACAATGGAGGCGTGCAAGAGCAGTGAAAGCACGCAGGCTCAGTGATTACATGGCCCACCTCACACTACTATCACCGTGCGACACCTAAGTCTTTACATAGTACTCCCTCCATTCCTAAATATTACTAGATGAGTCCCCGCGCGTTGGCGCGGAACAGTGGTATATCTCTCTGCACAAAATTATCAAATTCATAGAACAAAAAAAACTCTATAACCGCATGACAAATGTGGTAGCCAAACTAAATAAACTCCCATCATCATTTAGATTGTAGCGACCCGACCCGAATGGATCAAGTCTGCTGTGCTCCGGTGTCATCCCTGGATCAGTAATGCTGACACCACACAGTACTTCGAAGGATTTATAGCAGAGTGGCAATCACACACTTATTACAACGATGTCTCAAAGAGAACTTATTACAATAATATGGCTTAAGGCCATCTAATATCGATAACAGCGGAAGACTTGGAAGATAAATGGGTCCATCAACTCCAACGGCATCACTGAGTATAGAACCACGATCTAAAAGCACCTTAATCATCGCCTGAAAAGTCTGCAACATTAACGTTGCAGGCCGAAACGGGTCAGCACAAGGAATATGCTGGCAATGTAACACATAGAGAGTAATGGAATGAAACAGCTATACTATATGCATATTTGGCTGGTGGAAAGCTCTATGGTTACTGTTTTGCGTAAAGCCAGTTTTTCCCTACTGCAAAGGAATAAATTTATTTAACTATCATGGTGGTTGTTAAACATTGAGAATGGTTGACATCATTCTCAATCCCAATTAAAAGTAGTCATCAATAACCCAACAATATTAATTTAGAAGTAACATGATGAGATTCACATGATATTCAAGTACTAGATACTCAAGATGTCCATAACCGGGGACACGGCTAATCATGATTAGTTTATTACACTCTGCAGAGGTTTGCGCACTTTTCCCCACAAGACTCGATCGCCTCCGTTGGGCTTCTCGCACTACTGGTGTTTGAGAAACGGATGACCGAGACACAGTCTTTCAGAAGCACTAGCACCTTACGATGGATAGACCGGTACACCTACTTTCCCCTACATCTGCTAGTCTACTCTGTAAGAGTTCGCACGACTTAGTCAACTATGCCAGAGCCCATAATGGCTTGTGGCTGCACACGTAAGTATTTAGCATGACAGATCTTATGATCCCTTTGAGCCTGGGTGGCGGTCCAAAATAAAACAGGCAAGTCCTGATAGACATCAGGTGCCTCAATCCACCCAGATGTGTGTTTAAGTTGCCACCTTAGATAAACCCTTAAAATTATCACACTCACATCTGTCATGGATATCACTCACCCAATCCACGTCTACTAGCATAGCATGGCCTAACAAGCAAACATAGAAGTAACTCCCAAAGGTTTCATAATTAACAGGTAATAGGTACTACCACATCTACTTCCCATCCCACAATTTAATTAGATCCTAATCATGCAATGTGTGATGATTGATCTAATGCAATAAAACTGGGTTGTAGAAAAGGTATGATCAAAATGTTACTTGCCTTGCTGATGATCCGCGAGTCCTAGGGATTCGAAGTAACAGGCGGCGCAATCCGGGTAATCTATCGCAGACAAACAAAAAGCATACAATAAGTTCTCATCTAATGCACAGGTAAAACT
The DNA here is from genome assembly GCA_034509565.1 of Triticum monococcum. Taxonomy (NCBI): domain Eukaryota; kingdom Viridiplantae; phylum Streptophyta; class Magnoliopsida; order Poales; family Poaceae; genus Triticum; species Triticum monococcum. Next base: position 740,668,975 of record CM067843.1, on the reverse strand, counting down.
CGAACAAAAGATTGAACCAGAAAGTTCAACTTAAGAACTCCGGTTGCAAAGAGAGAAAGAACCGAACAAAGAAACCGAAAACAAACGGCGGAAAACAACTCGGTTCTACCAAGTTGAAACTAGGTCAAATTTTACCGTAGCAAAAACTTGTTTAAGTTGATTAGTCGGAACGACGGTTTCGAAACGAAATTCCAGGCGCTTGAATCACCTGATTCCGATAAACGAGCGAGATGATAAACTAGAACGAAGATCGGATCTGAGATCGCGATCGCGGAATAAATCCGACGAAAAGAAAAAGAAGAACGGTTAAACAAACGGACGTTCGTTAGCCGGGAATAATCCGGTGATCACGTTCGTTAGGACAAACGGTCCGGCGAACGGTCTCGAGGCAACTAAACCGGAAAAGAAGATGAATCCGATCTAGGGTTTCGAGAAAAGAAAACTGAACAAAAAACCGATCTAGAAAACCGGAACGGTTTAGAGATGAACTCGAAAGAAAACGAATCAGAAGAGCAGAAAAGAATCGGAACGGTTTAGAAGAAAAACCGAACCTAGGGGATAAAAAGAGACGCGGGGCAACCTCGGCGAGGCAACGGCGAACGGCGTTGGGCGGCGGCGGCGATGCACAAGGGCGGCGGCGGCGGTGACGCAGGGCGGCGGCGCGGCGGCTTAGGCGCGGGGTGAGGGGCGCGTTTGGGGCTTGGTGCTTGATGTGATATTTAGAGGGGGGGGGGTGAGTATTTATATAGGTGAGGGGAATGGATTGCTTGGGGGAGGGGGCAAGAAATAAGAGAAGGAAAAGGAGAGGAAAGAGTAGGACTAGAGTCCTACTAGGACTCCAATAGGGCGGCGGCGGCTTCCTGCGCGCTGGCGCGCGGCGCGGCGATGGCCTGGCCGACCGGCCTGCTGGGCCTTGGCCCAAGGCGCTGCGATTTTTTAAATCGGTTACGCGCGCAAAAAAAACAAAAGAAAAGAGAACTAAACGAACTCCAAAACTTCTAAAGTAAATTTTCCCCGACTCCTAAAATTGAGTCGAACAAAATGAACTTTTCTCGGGACCTAGAATGCAAATTTTGAAAACGCGCATTTTTCCCTATCCAAAAAAGGCAAATGAAACTCCGACAAAATCCAGTGATCCTCTTTTCGAAATTTGAGCAAACTCAAATATGAAAATGACAAAATCTCCAACTCTCTCCGTGGGTCCTTGAGTTGCGTGAAATTTCTAGGATCGGCAAAATGCAAGAAAATATGATATGCATGATGATCTAGTGTATAACATTCCAAATTGAAAATTTGGGATGTTACAAACCTACCCCCCTTAAGATGAATCTCGCCCTTGAGATTCGGGTTGGCTAGAAAATAGGTGAGGGTGGTTCTTGAGCAAATCTTCTTCTCTCTCCCAGGTGGCTTCATCCTCTGAGTGGTGGTTCCACTGAACTTTGCAAAACTTGATAACCTTGCTGCGGGTAACTCTACTGGCATAATCGAGAATCTTGACTGGTTTCTCTTCATACGTTAGGTCATCCTTCAACTGAATCGCTTCAAGCGGTACTGTATCTCTTAGCGGTACCTCCGCCATCTCGGCGTGACATTTCTTCAGCCGAGAAACATGGAATACGTCATGAACTCCTGACAGTCCCTCTAGTAATTCCAACTTATAAGCGACTTCTCCCATTCGTTGCAAGATCTTATATGGTCCAACGAAACGCGGTGCTAATTTCCCCTTAACTCCAAACCGCTTAACTCCTCGAAGTGGGGATACTCGGAGATAAACTCTGTCTCCAGTTTCGTAAACTGTCTCCTTGCGTTTAGAATCTGTGTAGCTCTTCTGCCTGGACTGGGCTACCTTGAGCCTATCGCGTATCAACTTAACTTTTCGTTCAGACTCCTTAATCAAATCTGGTCCAAAGAACTGACGGTCTCCAACTTCGTCCCATGACAACGGTGTCCTGCACCTCCTTCCGTATAAAGCTTCAAAAGGTGCCATCTTCAAACTGGTTTGGTAGCTGTTGTTATAAGAAAATTCCGCATACGGCAAGTTATCGTCCCAACAAGATCCATAATCTAGTGCACAAGCTCTCAGCATATCTTCCGAAATCTGATTGACTCTCTCGGTCTGTCCATCTGTTTGCGGATGAAAAGCGGTGCTGAACTCTAGCCTGGTTCCCAAAGTTTCATGCAACTGATTCCAAAACTTTGAGGTAAATTGGGTTCCTCTGTCTGATACAATACTCCTCGGAACTCCATGCAAAGAAATGATCCTAGTCATGTATATCTTTGCCAACTTAGCACTGGTGTAAGTGGTCTTGACTGGAATGAAATGTGCTACCTTCGTCAAACGATCAACTACTACCCATATCGAGTCATATCCTGCTTTCGTCCTGGGTAGTCCTGTGATAAAATCCATGCCTATCTTATCCCACTTCCATTCGGGTATTGGCAATGGTTGCAACAATTCGGCTGGCTTCTGATGCTCTGCCTTTACTCTATGGCATATGTCACAAACTGCTACATATGCTGCAATATCCTTCTTCATTCCGGTCCACCAGAATGTCTCCTTCAAATCCAAATACATCTTGGTATTTCCTGGGTGAATCGAATATGGTGAATCATGTGCCTCTTGTAGAATCAACTTCCTGATCTCTGGGTCATTTGGCACATAAACACGGTCCTCAAACCATAGGGTATCGTGCTCATCCTCACGAAATCCCTTTGCTTTTCCTTTGCTCAGTTTCTCCTTTATAGAAGCAATCTCCTTGTCAGATTTCTGAGCTTCTCTGATTCTATCCATCAATGTTGACTGAATCTCCAATGCTGCTACATAGCCTTTCGGAACTCTCTAAACTTAGTTCACGAAGGTTTTCTGCTAACTCCTTGGGTATTTCTCCCGTCATTAACGTATTGACATGGCTCTTACGGCTCAATGCGTTAGCTACTACATTAGCTTTTCCGGGATGGTAATGCAATCTCATATCATAATCCTTGATGAGCTCCAACCATCTCCTTTGTCTTAGATTCAACTCCTTCTGCGTGAAAATGTACTTCAAACTCTTATGATCCGTGTACACCTCACAATGATTTCTAATGAGGAAATGTCTCCATGTCTTCAAAGCATGCACTACGGCTGCTAACTCCAAATCATGGGTGGCATAATTCAACTCATGAGGCTTCAGTTGTCGTGAAGCATACGAAACAACTCTCCCTCCCTGCATAAGCACTGCTCCAAGTCCTCGACATGAAGCGTCGCAATACACCTCACAATCCTTGGTCTGATCTGGCAAAATCAACACTGGTGAGGTAACCAAACGTTTCTTCAACTCCTGGAAACTAGCCTCACACTCCTCAGTCCAATTGAACTTGGTATCCTTCTTCAACAACTCCGTCATAGGCTTCGCAATCTTTGAAAAATTCTCAATGAATCTCCGATAATATCCTGCGAGTCCAAGAAAACTCCGGATTTCTCCAACTGTCGTTGGTGCTTCCCATTCGGTTACGGTCTCAACCTTTGCAGGGTCAACTGCTATCCCTTCTCCGGATATAACGTGTCCGAGGAATCCTACTTCCTTCAACCAAAACTCACATTTGCTAAATTTGGCATATAACTGATGTTCCCTTAGTTTCTCCAAAACCAAACGCAAATGTTCCTTATGCTCTTCTTCATTCTTCGAATAAACCAGGATATCATCAATGAACACTATGACGAACTTATCCAAAAACTCCATAAACACTTTGTTCATCAGGTTCATAAAATAGGCAGGTGTGTTAGTCAATCCAAATGACATAACGGTATACTCATACAGTCCATGTCTTGTGGTGAATGCTGTCTTAGGTATGTCCTGCTCTCGAATCTTCAACTGGTGGTACCCTGATCGCAAATCGATCTTGGAAAACACTTTAGCTCCTTGCAAACGATCAAACAGATCATTTATCATTGGCAGTGGGTACTTGTTCTTGATGGTTACTTCATTCAATCCATGATAATCAACAACCATCCTTAATGATCCATCCTTCTTCTCCACTAGAAGTACGGGTGATCCCCAAGGCGAAGAACTTGGGCGAATGTAACCCTTCTCCAATAACTCCTTAATCTAATTCTTAATTTCTACCAAATCCTTTGCTGGCATCCGTTATGGTCTCTTTGATATTGGGCCTGTACCTGGCAACAACTCAATCAGAAACTCAATGTCTCTATCGGGTGGCATGCCTGGCAATTCTTCAGGAAATACATCAGGGAAATCCTTTACCACTGGTACTTCCTCCTGCACAACTCCTGTTAGGCAATTTACTTGTGTCCTATTTGGCACATGCCGGGATACATACTTGATCCTTCTTCCTTCTGGCGTTGTAAGCAAAATTGTCTTACTGGCACAATCGATGTTTCCTCCATACATAGACAGCCAATCCATACCAAGAATTACATCCAAACCTTGGGATTCCAGAATAATCAAATCTGTTGGGAAAACATGCCTTCCTATGCTTAATGGCACTTGAAAACATCCTTGACTGGCCATGTATTCAGCTCCTGGCGAACTTACTAGCATAGGTGTTTTAAGAATCCTAGTGGGCAGGCTATATTTTTCCACAAATCCCCTTGATATGTATGAATGCGATGCACCAGTATCGAAAAGAACGAGTGCGGTAAATGACTTAACCAAAAACTTACCGATTACTGCATCCGGCTGATCTTCAACCTCCTCCACGTTAACGTGGTTCACCTGTCCCCTATTGAAAGGGTTCGGCTTCTTTCCTAAGCTTCCATTGCCATTTCCATTCTGGCCTTCAGGACATTCATTGGCATAATGTCCGGTCTTGGAACACTTGAAACAGGTGACTTGACTCAGATCTCTCTTGGATGGGGTTGATGGGGTGGTACGGTTCTGGCCGTTGCTTCCTCCATTCCCATTACCATTCTTGTGGCCATTGTGGTTGTGCGAACTACCTCCTCCATGGGTATGCTAAAACTGAAATCCCGATTTAGGGGTAAAATGGGGCTTCTGCTGGGCCCCAGAGTTATACTTCCCCTATCCATACTTCCTCTTGCGGTTCTCAATCTGCTGTTGCTTCCCTTCAATCATGATGGCACGATCTACCAACTCCTGGTAGTTGTTGAAACTTCCTACCATCAACTGCATGCTTAACTCATCATTCAGTCCTTCCAGAAACTTCTCCTGCTTGGTTGCATCCGTAGCAACGTCATCTGGGGCATAACGTGCTAGCTTGCTGAAGTTGTCAATGTACTGGTCAACTGTCCTTCCTCCTTGGCGTAAGTTGCGAAACTCACGCTTCTTCATGGCCATAGCTCCTGCTGAAACATGTGCAGTGCGGAAAGCTTGCTGGAACTGATCCCATGTGACAGTGTCAACTGGGAAAGTGGCTGTGAAATTCTCCCACCATGCTGCCGCGGGTCCTTCTAACTGATGTGCGGCAAACTTCACTTTCTCACCATCCGTGCATCCTGCAGTGGTCAACTCCCTTCCTATCTTGTGGAGCCAATCGTCTGCTACTATCGGCTCGATGCTACTAGAAAACACCGGCGGATTTAGCCTAAGGAAATGGGCTAAGTGGTCAACAGGGGGTGGTGGTGGTGGTGGGTTGTTGTTGTTGTTGTTGTTCTGCTGATTCTGAACTAACATCTGCATCAACTGATTCTGCTGTTGGATCAACTGAGTGAGCTCCGGTGGAAATCCATTGTCACGTCTCGAAGGCATCTGAGGGTTTAGAGAAGAAGAGAAATAAGAATAGAATGAGGTCTAAAGAGAAAACACTACCCCAATGCACATGAGCAATTTCACACAAAATCACTTCTTTCAATCAAACAAGGGCTTACAAGCGATCTAGCTATCACAAAAGTGCTCGAACTATAGTGTTTACATGGGGGGAAATACTACTAATATTTGGTGGTCATCTAAAAATTTGAACCGGTGGAAGACTCCATGATGTCCGCTCCAGCTTCGTCTTCAAAGTCGGGTTCACTTGGATCCGAATCGGTGTCGTCGATGATGATGTAGTTGTCCGGACATGCGACGTACATGTCTTCCTTCCTGGATGCTAACTCCCTCTTGAGTTCTTCAGTCTCTTGCTTAAGATCGACGTTGTGTCTTGCTAGAGCTACGATCTCGTCCATGTAGTCCTTGCGTGTAGCCTTCAGTTCTCCTTCTAGCTCGATGATCCTTGCCTTTGCATTCTTCAATTCTATCATATCATTGCACATCTGGTTCTCGTGGCGTCGAATGTGATGGTTTAACTCCTGGATAAAAGCTGTAATAGATCTATCCTTCTTGGTGGTGACTAACTCCCATTGTTCATCTCGGCGTCCGCAAATCTGGTAGATAGTGTCCTTGAGGTCTTCTTGATAAACTTCTCCAATGCGTCCTATGGTGATATGGGCTGCCATGCTCCTTCCTAGACTCCAAGTTTGTGCATTGAAAATACTATCTATGGGCTTCGTGATTGGCGCGAATGTCCTTCCCGGAATGCGAGCTTGAATCTTCCAGCGCTCCTCTTCAGGCAAAGTGGCGTTGAAGGTTCCCGTGAAACTCGGTAATCCAATGTTTAGGTACTTGGTGACTTCCTTCAAGTGAAATCCAAAAGGTGTGCCTTCATCCGGTTGAGCGTACTTAATCTTCGCGTCCTTCATCCTAAAGAGTAGAAAAGATGAGGATTTAGAAAATGAGGAGAGAATAGTGATCTATGGCTTTAACATAGTGGTCGTGTCCTACAGTCAGCGTGTGCTCTGATACCATCTCTGTAGCGACCTGACCCGAATGGATCAAGTCTATTGTGCTCCGGTGTCATCCCTGGATCAGTAATGCTGACACCACACAGTACTTCGAAGGATTTATAGCAGAGTGGCAATCACACACTTATTACAATGATGTCTCAAAGAGAACTTATTACAATAATATGGCTTAAGGCCATCTAATATCGATAACAGCGGAAGACTTGGAAGATAAATGGGTCCATCAACTCCAACGGCATCACTGAGTATAGAACCACGACCTAAAAGCACCTTAATCATCGTCTGAAAAGTCTGCAACATTAACGTTGCAGCCCGAAACGGGTCAGCACATGGAATATGCTGGCAATGTAACACATAGAGAGTAATGGAATGAAACAGCTATACTATATGCATATTTGGCTGGTGGAAAGCTCTATGGTTACTGTTTTGCGTAAAGCCAGCTTTTCCCTACTGCAAAGGGATAAATTTATTTAACTATCATGGTGGTAGTTAAACATTGAGAATAGTTGACAGCATTCTCAATCCCAATTAAAAGTAGTCATCAATAACCCAACAATATTAATTTAGAAGTAACATGATGAGATTCACATGATATTCAAGTACTAGATACTCAAGATGTCCATAACAGGGGACACGGCTAATCATGATTAGTTTATTACACTCTGCAGAGGTTTGCGCACTTTTCCCCACAAGACTCGATCGCCTCTGTTGGGCTTCTCGCACTACTGGTGTTTGAGAAATGGATGACCGAGACACAGTCTTTCAGAAGCTCTAGCACCTTACGATGGATAGACCGGTACACCTACTTTCCCCTACATCTGCTAGTCTACCCTGTAAGAGTTCGCATGACTTAGTCAACTATGCCAGAGCCCATAATGGCTTGTGGCTGCACACGTAAGTATTTAGCATGACAGATCTTATGATCCCTTTGAGCCTGGGTGGCGGTCCAAAATAAAACAGGCAAGTCCTGATAGACATCATGTGCCTCAATCCACCCAGATGTGTGTTTAAGTTGCCACCTTAGATAAACCCTTAAAATTATCACACTCACATCTGTCATGGATATCACTCACCCAATCCACATCTACTAGCATAGCATGGCCTAACAAGCAAACGTAGAAGTAACTCCCAAAGGTTTCATAATAAACAAGTAATAGGTACTACCTCATCTACTTCCCGTCCCACAATTTAATTAGATCCTAATCATGCAATGTGTGAGGATTGATCTAATGCAATAAAACTGGGTTGTAGAAAAGGTATGATCAAAGTGTTACTTGCCTTGCTGATGATCCGCGAGTCCTAGGGATTCGAAGTAACAGGCGACGCAATCGAGGTAATCTATCGCAGACAAACAACAAGCATACAATAAGTTCTCATCTAATGCACAAGTAAAACTCGAACAAAAGATTGAACCAGAAAGTTCAACTTAAGAACTCCGGTTGCAAAGAGAGAAAGAACCGAACAAAGAAACCGTAAACAAACGGCGGAAAACAACTCGGTTCTAGCAAGTTGAAACTAGGTCAAATTTTACTGTAGCAAAAACTTGTTTAAGTTGATTAGTCGGAACGGCGGTTTCGAAACGAAACTCCAGGCGCTTGAATCACCTGATTCCGATAAACGAGCGAGAAGATAAACTAGAACGAAGATCGGATCTGAGATCGCGATCGCGGAATAAATCCGATGAAAAGAAAAAGAAGAACGGTTAAACGAACGGACGTTCGTTAGCCGGGAATAATCCAGTGATCATGTTCGTTAGGACGAATGGTCCGGCGAACGGTCTCGAGGTAACTAAACCGGAAAATAAGAGGAATCCGATCTTGGGTTTCGAGAAAAGAAAACCGAACGAAAAACCGATCTAGAAAACCGGAACGGTTTAGAGATGAACTGGAAAGAAAACGAATCGGAAGAGAAGAAAAGAATCGGAACGGTTTATAAGAAAAACCGAACCGAGGGGATAAAAAGAGACGCGGGGCAACCTCAGCGAGGCTCCGGCGAACGGCGTTGGGCGGCGGCGGCAATGCACAAGGGCGGCGGCGGCGGTGACGCAGGTCGGCGGTGCAGCGGCTTAGGCGCGGGGTGAGGGGCGCAGTTGGGGCTTGGTGCTTGATGTGATGTTTAGAGGGGGGGGTGAGTATTTATATAGGTGAGGGGAAGGGATTGCTTGGGGGAGGGGGCAAGAAATAAGAGAAGGAAAATGAGAGGAAAGAGTAGGACTAGAGTCCTACTAGGACTCCGATAGGGCGGCGGCTCCCTGCGCGCTGGCGCGCGGCGCGGCGATGGCCTGGCCGGCCAGCCTGCTAGCTGGGCCTTGGCCCAAGGCGCTGCGAATTTTTTTTAAATCGGTTACGCACGCAGAAAAAACAAAAGAAAAGAGAACTAAACGAACTCCAAAACTTCTAAAGTAAATTTTCCCCGACTCCTAAAATTGAGTCGAACAAAATGAACTTTTCTCGGGACCTAGAATGCAAATTTTGAAAACGCGCATTTTTCCCTATCCATAAAAAGGCAAATGAAACTCTGACAAAATCCAGTGATCCTCTTTTCGAAATTTGAGCAAACTCAAATATGAAAATGACGAAATCTCCAAATCTCTCCGTGGGTCCTTGAGTTGCGTGAAATTTTTAGGATCGGCAAAATGCAAGAAAATATGATATGCATGATGATCTAGTGTATAACATTCCGAATTGAAAATTTGGGATGTTACATAGATCATCCCACGTAAGGAAAAAAGATCAGCCAACTCCTGAACTCCTGCTGCATAATGGGATTATATTTTTCTTTTTAACCTGTTAATGGGACTTAAAAGCTCACTTACATGCATGCTACCGGTGCATGCTTGCTGCAGACATGTTGATGTGATTTAAAACCCACTCACATGCATGTGGCACGGTATTTCTGCATGCTTGCATGTGGCTTAGTGCAGAGCCTCTCAATGTCAAGATCAGATGGCTATTATGGACTGATTTACTTCATCTAACGGCTACATCAATTTTGATGACGTGGCTCAAGGAGAGTGTTGTAGGATCGAAAGTATGTCTAGAGGGGGGGGGGTGATTAGACTGCTTGACCAAATAAAAACTTAACCTTTTCCCAATTTTAGTTCTTGGCAGATTTTAGCTATCGTAGGACAAGTCAAGCAATCATCACACAATTCAAGCAAGCATGCAAAGAGTATATTGGCAGCGGAAAGTAAAGCATGCAACTTGCAAGAATATAAAGGGAAGGGTTTTGAGGATTCAAACGCAATTGGAGACACGGATGTTTTTCCCGTGGTTCGGATAGGTGGTGCTATCCTACATCCACATTGATGGAGACTTCAACCCATGAAGGGTAAGGGTTGCGCGAGTCCACGGAGGGCTCCACCCACGAAGGTCCACGAAGAAGCAACCTTGTCTATCCCACCATGGCCATCGCCCATGAAGGACTTGCCTCACTAGCGGTAGATCTTCACGAAGTAGGCGATCTCCTTGCCCTTACAAACTCCTTGGTTCAACTCCACAATCTTGTCGGAGGCTCCCAAGTGACACCTAGCCAATCTAGGAGACACCACTCTCCAAGAAGTAACAAATGGTGTGTTGATGATGAACTCCTTGCTCTTGTGCTTCAAATGATAGTCTCCCCAACACTCAACTCTCTCTCATAGGATTTGGATCTGGTGGAAAGAAGATTGGAGTGGAAAGCGACTTGGGGAAGGCTAGAGATCAATATTCATATGGTTGGAATGGAATATATTGGTCTCAACACATGAGTAGGTGGTTCTCTCTCAGAACATATGAGTTGGAATGGTGTATGTGTTCTGATGGCTCTCTCCACGAGTGAAGAGGAGGTGGAGGGGTATATATAGCCTCCACACAAAATCCAACCGTTACACACCATTTACCAATCTCGGTGGGACCGAATCATAAAACTCGGTCGGACCGAAATAGTAAACCTAGTGACCGTTAGAGATTTCAGTGGGAACGACATGCAACTCGGTAGGACTGATTCGGTTAGGGTTTGGGCATAACGTAATCTCGGTGAGACCGATTGCACAAACTCGGTGAGACCGAGTTTGGCAATAAGCTAACCAGAGAGTTGGTCAGGCAAGCTCGGTGGGACTGACTCACTCTTTCGGTGAGACCGAAAAGTTACAAGAAGGAAACACAGAGTTTACATTGCAATCTCGGTGGGACCGATTCGCTCTTTCGGTGAGACCAAAAAGTTACAAAAGGGAAACAGAGAGTTTGCAATCCCATCTCGGTGAGACCGAGATCCTTATCGGCAGGACCGAATTGCTAGGGTTTGGCAGTGGCAAATGACAAGTGAAACTCGGTGGCGCCGGATTGAAAGAATCGGTATGACCGAGTTTGGCTTAGTGTTTAGGTCATTTGTGGCTATGGAAAAGTGGTTGAGGATTTTGGAGCATATCACCAAGCACATAAAGCAAGAGGCTCATTAAGCAACACCTCATCCCTCCTTGATAGTATTGGCTTTTCCTAAAGACTCAATGTGATCTTGGATCACTAAAATATAAAATGAAGAGTCTTGAACTTTTGAGCTTGAGCCAATTCTTTGTCCTTAGCATTTTGAGGGTTCCACTTTCACATCCATGCCATGCCAATCATTGAGCTTTCCTGAAATAATCATCTTGAAATAGCATTAGCTCAATGAGCTATATGTTGTTATGAATTACCAAAACCACCTAGGGATAGTTGCACTTTCAATCTCCCCCTTTTTGGTAATTGATGACAACATATAGATCAAAGCTTCGACAAATTATAATAATCATGAAATACATCGTCGCTTTGAGAAGTATGTGACAAGTAAGAGCTCCCCCTAAATTTGTGCATATTTAGAATTTGCTTTGGACTGCAAATGCACAAGGAATTAGAGTCATGGGTTACTCTTCCGTGTCACATACATCTTGATGGAGCGCTAAAAAATGATAAGAAAGAAGTACATGCACTCATCACCAAGAATAGTGAGTGATCACATAAGATAGAGAGAATGATAATATTAAGCAAACATTAAGTGTAGCTTATGATCAAACACATGATCATCGATGTCTCACAGGCATAAGGACGTAGTATCTCACACACAAGCAAATAAAGTTTGAAAAACCACCAAATAAAACAAGAGAGAATAAAAGCAACACTCTCTCTCGAAGCCTATGATCTATACATTTTCTCCCCCTTTGGCAACAAGTTACCAAAAAGTTCCTAGAAAATGCATAGTGCTAGGTCGACGCTCAGGCTTGATCTTCAGGTGGTGGTGGAGTCCGGAGCACTCCAAGGACGAAGCCTTCGGTAGACGTGGTCGGAGTTGAGGCTGAAGTGGATGCTGGAGCTGGTGGAACTGAGGCTGTGGCTGGCGCAGACGTGGTAGCTCTGGTGTCAGCAAATGGCATTGCAGACGACCTCGGACCTCGTGGCACCCTGGCAAAAGCATCAGTCGTAGTCCTGCCTCTCCTCTCATTCATGTCATCCTGGAGCTGCTCCACGACAGTCTGTATCTCTGTCACCTTGATGTCCAAATCATAGAACCTCTGTTCCATGATCCTCTCTAAGCTTGTCTGGTTCTGAGTTAGGGTGGCTAGTCCTTGCTCAATCCGCAGGGTGGACGCAATCAGGTAACCAAACTGCTCTTGTTTGGTTTTTAGAAAATATTCAGATGCCTCCTCTTGAGTAGGCATCCTGGCAGCTTTCTCCTTCTTCGCCTTCTCCTTCTTGGCTTGTGCTTGGGCAGATGATGGCTCATTCTCAGTCATGATCACTTGATTATCTTCGAAGTCTGGATGGATGGGCATGTGTTCCTTATCCAACAAGTATGTGCCCGTGCCCATCTTTGAGTTGATGAGCTCCTGAATCTGTGGGGCATACCCACAACTCCTCTTCTGGTCGGCAGCTGTCCTCTTGACTGTTTCCACTATGAGGCTCATGACTTTGAATTTCTGAGGTACATCAAAGATATGTAGCAAGTTAATGGCATGACCTCTGATCATCCTGTGATTTCCAGACTTGGGCAAAAGAGTGTGCCTAAGGATCCCGTTGATCGTAGGCAATCCTGATAGCAAGTGTTTCACAGACCCAAACTGGTGAGTGTCAAGATCATCTGTTGGAATCTCCTTGTACATATTTGCCATAAAGTTGTGATCCATCTTCTTCTTGGAGTAGACATCTAAGTCATCTTCATTTTCCTCGGGGGCATTGATAAGCTGTGCCCATTCAGCAACTGTGGACTGGTACCTCATACCTTCTGACATCCAAGTGATCCTCCCATTTGGGTAGAAGTGTGTTGTGGAGCAAAATTGCATGATTAGCTCCTCATTCCACTTTGTGAGCTTCTGCCCAACAAAGTCTGCAACTCCACACGCACTAAAGCTGTCATACACTCCAGGATAGTGTTCCTCATTTTCCTTCATGTAGGTCCAGTCGACCCATCTCATGTCACATACTATTGGCTCTTGTCAAGCAAAACTGTCTCATAGAAATCCTGCTGCTCCTTGGTATGAAACCTGTAGTCCACTGCAGTCCTCCTTCTGGTAGCATAGGGATCTGTCTCTCTCCACTTCCTCAGCCCTGAGTCTTTCCTGAGCTTCATATTCTCAGCCACAGGATGAGCATCTTTGTGGTCTGGGATCTTGGGCTTGAGCTTCCTAAGGACATGCTCTTCCTCTTCCTCTGCAGCTTCAGGCACTAGGGCCTTGTTCTTTTCAGTGGCTGGAATGCTTCTTGTGTTTCTCTTTGGTGCACTCTTTGGCTTAGATGCAGCCTTGGGTGCTTCCTTGGGCTTGGATGCAGTTGCCCCTGACCTTATGGCATCTCCCATAAGTTTGGGTGCCTTGGGTGCTGGTGCAGCAACCTCTTCTTCTTCCTCCTCATCTTCCATGATGGAGGCCTTGCCAAGCACTCTGGCTACAGTCTTCTTGACCCTTTCCTTCCTCTTTTTGCCCTCAGCAGCAACTGGCTCTGTGGGTGCAGGCTTCTCAGTTGAAGCTCTAACCTTAGACATGGGCTGCTGCCTGCTGGCCTTTTGATTTTCAGCCCTGGCTTTGTGCCTTGAGCTGGCTCAACTCTCCTTGATGTGGCCTCTTCCTCTGCCACATAATCTTCATCTTTAGAATCAGAAGTTCTCTTCTTCCTTTGTCTAGTGGCAGCTTTAGGCAGATTGCTGGGGGTGCTCCTGCTGCCATCATCTGAAGAGCTGGAGGGACTAGTGCCCTCACTCATCACCACTTGCTGCTCTGAGAGGTTCTGGCTGTCACTTTGGTCTGACATGATGCAAACTCTGACTGCTGACCGTGTGAATAGATTATAGATGAGATAGAGTGGATGAGCATCACAAAGTGCAGAGATTTTGCAAAAGAGTAATTCAAAAACTTAGTTTTAGTTTCCCACTGAAATCATCTCGGATCTACCGATTTTCAAACTCGGTGACACCGAAGCAGTTTTGGCACCAGAACTAGTGAACTCGGTCAGACCGAGTCACAGTTCGGTGGCACCGAGACTGCTAGGGTTTCACAGAGTTCCAAAATCGGTCACACCGATAAGTAATTCTCGGTCAGACCGAGTTTTACTTGTGCAATGGCATAAGCCAAATCGGTGGGACCGAGTTTTTCAACTCGGTGGGTCCGAGATGGTTTCGGCGGAAACCTAACCCTAAAATTTTCAAATTAAACCTAATCTACGAGTTCATTGACTGGATAGGAGTTTATCAAACATGGCAAGAATCATGATGATCACAATGTGCTAGGAATCGGATTGGAGAATAGCACAAAGGTCGAGTCCATACCCTAGTTCGGCGGAGACTCGCTACGGCGGCAACGGCGGGGCAGAATTCCCGTTGACGGCGACGGAGCCAGCGACTGGAGGCGGCTGGCGGCGAGGAGGATGATCCGAAGACCCAGGAGGCAAAGCGAGCTATGCGCGGGCGAAGAGGTTTTGGAGAAATTTCCAAAATTTTGCCCGTCACTATATATAGCCCGACCCTGTCGGTGTGACCGAGTGGAACAACTCGGTGGCACCGAGGTGCAAAACTGTATATAGTTATTGCAACTCGGTGTGACCGAGTGGTTCAAATCGGTTGCACCGAGATCGAAAACCTAGATCAACTTAATGATCTCGGTAGGACTGAAAGTATGGTATCGGTCAGACCGAGAATCACAAAGAGGTTTTGGAAGTTTAAGTCTATGACGAATCGGGGACTCCGAGCGCTCCTCACACAGAGTGGTTCGAATCTGACTTGATCAAATTTTGTGATGCAGCATGAATAGAGTTTGAGATGAGAAAAGCATAGATAGCTAGAGGAGGTTCTTAGGCATTCTTGTCCATCCACTTGGCAAAAGAAGATAAACCCAAACAATCAAAACAACAAGTGGATGTCCTCGAATGAGTAAAATATGCAACCAACATGCTCACACAATAAGATGGCAAATGAAATATGTGGCAAAGCATGCACAACCAATTCTAGCATCTATCAAGCAATTTGCGATGACTAGGTCATCTATATATGAGTATATTGACTTAGGAGTCAAGTGAGAACACTTGATCGTAGGTCATACTCATCGTTTAAGCTCAAGTGGGGTTACCACTTTTACATAAAGCATTGTTGTATTCACATCTTTAGAGTTGCTTTAGCTCAAGTTTTAGAGTAAAGCTCCCCCTAGATGTGATATCCCCCCTAAGAGGGATGAACTAACCTTGGGTTTTGTCGATGATGACTTCATGTAGATGTTGAAGATGTGGATGCTCAATGTTGATGTAGATCACTTGGAGCTATCCATTTGAGTGAATTGCACTTTCAATACCTACATGGGTTAGTCCCACAAGGAACAAACAAGGATATCCATAGACATAGAGCGATGCATACACAAGATGATGTCCATGAAAACTTTAGGTTACCTTGTCCCTTGTCTTACCAATAAGAGGGTTTGTGACTCCTTGAACTAGTGCAAGATGTGGAAGTTGATTGCACTTGTTCTTGCCAAAATGATAAGAGTGAAGTATGTTGGCGGAGTCACCTTCAAGAACTCTCTAGTTCTTCTTCTTTTGGATCCACACCATCTTGATGGGAATCCTTGGAGTTGTAGTCGTACTTGATGAAGTGGAACTTGACGTGGTCTTGGGAATCCACTTGACTAAGGTCTTAGGAGCTTCTTCAAATGCATCAATCTCCTCTTGAAGCTTGTCCTTGCCTTTTTTGCTTGTAGTCTTGTGGTGGAAGATCATCTTGAGCTTGTGTCCCCTTGAAAGAAGTATCAGACTTCTCTTGTTGAGGAACAAACTTTGTCTTGGGGTATTGATCTTCTTCCCACTCAACTCCATTGGCATTGAAATTTCGTTCAAAACCAACACCTTGATTCTTCCGGTGCATTCCTTGCTTGCGCACAATTTCCTCGAATTGCTTACTCCCGGCAAGGCTTTTGTACACTCCTTTCTCTATAATCCCCTTCAATAAGCTATTTTATTGCTCAAGTGTAACTTGGCTAAGAGAATCATTAGTGGAATCAAGAGAACTACTAGAAGCAACAATATTGGATTTAGCATGATCATTGTTACTACTAGAGGAAGAATCTTTCTTGTTCTTGTTACTAGACTTGACTTGAGGCATGTAAGTGGATAATAGTAAACGCTTGGCAATGTAAGAAGAACTTTTCTTGCGGAGATCATCATTGATTGCTTTTAAGAACTCATGCTCTTGCTCAAGATTGAGCTTTTCAAAGCGTAATTTCTCATGAGCTCTTAAAAGTTCTCGATGATCTTCGAAGATAGTTTCATGAGATAACTTAAGAGTGTTTAGTTCTTTAGTTAGAGCGTCAATCTTCTCCTTATCATCGTCATTCGTTTTATCTTGATTAGCATGATTAATTGATATTTCATCATAGTACTCATCACTAGAGTTGTCAACAAGCAAGTCATCATCACCTAACAAGTCATCTTCATCACTATTAAAATCAACATACTCGGTGTGTGTTACCTTAGGACCTTTGGCCATGAAGCATCTTCCAATTCCTTCATTTGGTGAGTCAAATATGTCGTAGGAGTTGGTTGACACAAGTGCTAGACCGGCAACACCTTCATCTTGAGTATCTTCGGAGTTGGAGTGATAACTTCTCTCGGAGTGGCTGTCGGAGTCGGAGCCGGATACCCATTCACCAACATGAGCTTGATGTCTTCGTTTTGTGTAGCTCCTTGATGATTTTTCCTTCCTTTCTGAATCCTTGCTTCTCCGTGAGTATCTCCTTTCATAACGATCATCTCTACTCCTTCTCTCTCTTGGTGGTGATTCTTTGCTTCTTCCTTTTGGAGAATCTTCTCTTCTCTTGTAGGGAGCCGTACACTCATTGGAATAGTGTCCGGGTCTTCCACAATTATAGCAGTTTCGCTCTCGACTAGAAGATCTTTTGTCATTGTAGGACCTTGACTTGAAGCTTCTATCTTTGCTTCTACTCTTGTAGAACTTGTTGAAGTTCTTCACCATTAAGCTCAATTCTTCATTGAAGTTTTGTTTCTCACTTGATGATGTGGGGACTTCACATGAGGCTTTGTAGGCACCACCTGATTTGTTGTGAAGTTCCTCTTTATCCTTGAGTGACATCTCATGAGCAACAATCCTTCCAATCACTTCCGTTGGTTTGAGATCTTTGTAATTGGGCATCATTTGAATCAATGTGCACACAGTATCATATTTCCCATACAAGGCTCTTAGGATCTTCTTGATGATGAATCTATCGGTCATCTCTTCACTTCCTAAGCCGGCAATCTCATTTGTGATGAGAGCAAGCGTAGAGTACATTTCCGCGACACCTTCACCATCCTTCATCTTGAACTTGTCAAGTTGACTTTGGAGCACATCCAACTTGGATTGCTTGACGGAGTCGGTACCTTCGTGCATATCAATCAAAGTGTCCCAAATTTCCTTTGCATTCTCAAGACGGCTAATTTTGTTGAATTCTTCGGGGCACAATCCGTTGAAGAGAATATCACAAGCTTGAGCATTGTATTGCAACATCTTCAACTCATCCGCGGTAGCTTCACGGTTTGGTTCTCTCCCATCAAATAACTCACTTTGCAAACCAACACAAACAATAGCCCATACGGCGGGGTTATGTCCAAGAATATGCATTTTCATTTTATGCTTCCAACTAGCAAAATTAGTGCCATCAAAGTAAGGACCTCTACGGTGATAATTTCCCTCGCTAGATGCCACACTCTCTTAGGTTGTGAAACCAAGTATATGACCACCAAAAGCTATGGAGATCAAGGCAAATGGAGACCAAAGCTCTGATACCACTTGTAGGATCGAAAGTATGTCTAGAGGGGGGGGGTGATTAGACTACTTGACCAAATAAAAACTTAACCTTTTCCCAATTTTAGTTCTTGGCAGATTTTAGCTATCTTAGGACAAGTCAAGCAATCATCACACAATTCAAGCAAGGATGCAAAGAGTATATTGGCAGCGGAAAGTAAAGCATGCAACTTGCAAGAATATAAAGGGAAAGGTTTTGAGGATTCAAACGCAATTGGAGACACGGATGTTTTTCCCGTGGTTCGGATAGGTGGTGCTATCCTACATCCACGTTGATGGAGACTTCAACCCATGAAGGGTAACGGTTGCGCGAGTCCATGGAGGGCTCCACCCACGAAGGGTCCACGAAGAAGCAACCTTGTCTATCCCACCATGGCCATCGCCCACGAAGGACTTGCCTCACTAGCGGTAGATCTTCACAAAGTAGGCGATCTCCTTGCCCTTACAAACTCCTTGGTTCAACTCCACAATCTTGTCGGAGGCTCCCAAGTGACACCTAGCCAATCTAGGAGACACCACTCTCCAAGAAGTAACAAATGGTGTGTTGATGATGAACTCTGTGCTCTTGTGCTTCAAATGATAGTCTCCCCAACACTCAACTCTCTCTCATAGGATTTGGATCTGGTGGAAAGAAGATTTGAGTGGAAAGCGACTTGGGGAAGGCTAGATATCAAGATTCATATGGTTGGAATGGAATATCTTGGTCTCAACACAAGAGTAGGTGGTTCTCTCTCAGAACATATGAGTTGGAATGGTGTATGTGTTCTGATGGCTCTCTCCACGAGTGAAGAGGAGGTGGAGGGGTATATATAGCCTCCACACAAAATCCAACCGTTACACACAATTTACCAATCTCGGTGGGACCGAATCAGAAAACTCGGTCGAACCGAAATAGTAAACCTAGTGACCGTTAGAGATTTCGGTGGGACCGACATGCAACTCGGTAGGACCGATTCGGTTAGGGTTTGGGCATAACGTAATCTCGATGAGACCGATTGCACAAACTCGGTGAGACCGAGTTTGGAAATAAGCTAACCAGAGAGTTGGTCAGGCAAACTCGGTGGGACCGACTCGCTCTTTCGGTGAGACCGAAAAGTTACAAGAAGGAAACACATAGTTTACATTGCAATCTCGGTGGGACCGATTCGCTCTTTCGGTGAGACCGAAAAGTTACGAAAGGGAAACAGAGAGTTTGCAATCCCATCTCGGTGAGACCGAGATCCTTATCGTAGGACCGAATTGCTAGGGTTTGGCAGTGGCAAATGACAAGTGAAACTCGGTGGCGCCGGATTGAAAGAATCGGTATGACCGAGTTTGGCTTAGTGTTTAGGTCATTTGTGGCTATGGAAAAGTGGTTGAGGATTTTGGAGCATATCACCAAGCACATAAAGCAAGAGGCTCATTAAGCAACACCTCATCCCTCCTTGATAGTATTGGCTTTTCCTAAAGACTCAATGTGATCTTGGATCACTAAAATATAAAATGAAGAGTCTTGAACTTTTGAGCTTGAGCCAATTCTTTGTCCACCTGGGCCTGAGCGTCTGGCCAATGGTCGTTGTCGGTGTCAAAACCGGCGGATCTCGGGTAGGGGGTCCCGAACTGTGCGTCTAGGTCGGATGGTAACAGGAGGCAGGGGACACGATGTTTTACCCATGTTCGGGCCCTCTTGATGGAGGTAAAACCCTACGTCCTGCTTGATTAATATTGATGATATGGGTAGTACAAGAGTAGATCTACCACGAGATCAGAGAGGCTAAACCCTAGAAGCTAGCCTATGGTATGATTGTCGTTCGTCCTACGGACTAAAACTCTCCGGTTTATATAGACACCAGAGAGGGCTAGTTTTACACAGAGTCGGTTACAATGGTAGGAGATCTACATATCCGTATCGCCAAGCTTGCCTTCCACCTCAAGGAAAGTCCCTTCCGCACACGGGACGAAGTCTTCAATCTTGTATCTTCATAGTCCAGGAGTCCGGTCGAAGGTATAGTCCGGCCATCCGGACACCCCCTAATCCAGGACTCCCCCAGTAGCCCCTGAACCAGGCTTCAATGACGACGAGTCCGGCGCGCAGATTGTCTTCGGCGTTGCAAGGCGGGTTCCTCCTCCAAGTACTTCATAGAAGATTTTGAACACAAAGGTAGTGTCCGGCTCTGCAAAATAAGTTTCCACATATTGCCATAGAGAGAATAATATTTACACAAATCTAATCTGCTGACGTATTCCATAGCGTGACATCACACCACGACCAATCTTTATTCGAATCATTTTACTGTCCCACCTCAGCGCGTTTAGCGAGGCGGTTTCCTTGGCACGTCTTGTTAAAGCAGAGATCGTGTCCCCTTATTCTGGGATTCTCATCAATATGGGTGTGGGTAACCCAACCGCGCCATTGACTATGGCGCTTGGGAGATAAGCGAGTTTTACCAGGCTGATGGGGGCGCATAGTCGTATCCGCCCATATAAGGGGATAAGGATCCACCTTTTCATCCACGCCTTCTTCCTCCTTTGCCTATCCATTTCCGCGCACTCGAGCTCCAGCGCCCAATTCTGCACACCCCACCTCAACCTTCTCCAGCCATGTCCGGAGCGGGAGGCAAGTGGATGGTCTCCTCCGTCACGGAGGGACACATCAAAAGACTGAGGAAGGCCGGATACTTGTCTAATGACATTGCGCACCGGCTTCCCGAAGAGGGGCAGCTCATCCCCACCCCTAGGCCCCATGAGAGGGTGGTTCGAATCTAACTTGATCAAATTTTGTGATGCAACATGAATAGAGTTTGAGACGAGAAAAGCATAGATAGCTAGAGGAGGTTCTTAGGCATTCTTGTCCATCCACTTGGCAAAAGAAGATAAACCCAAACAATCAAAACAACAAGTGGATGTCCTCGAATGAGTAAAATATGCAACCAACATGCTCACACAATAAGATGGCAAATGAAATATGTGGCAAAGCATGCACAACCAATTCTAGCATCTATCAAGCAATTTGCAATGACTAGGTCATCTATATATGAGTATATTGACTTAGGAGTCAAGTGAGAACACTTGATCGTAGGTCATACTCATCGTTTAAGCTCAAGTGGGGTTACCACTTTTACATAAAGCATTGTTGTATTCACATCTTTAGAGTTGCTTTAGCTCAAGTTTTAGAGTAAAGCTCCCCCTAGATGTGATATCCCCCCTAAGAG
This sequence comes from Triticum monococcum, assembly GCA_034509565.1. NCBI lineage: Eukaryota > Viridiplantae > Streptophyta > Magnoliopsida > Poales > Poaceae > Triticum > Triticum monococcum. Next base: position 740,647,759 of record CM067843.1, on the reverse strand, counting down.
GGATGAACTAACCTTGGGTTTTGTCGATGATGACTTCATGTAGATGTTGAAGATGTGGATGCTCAATGTTGATGTAGATCACTTGGAGCTATCCATTTGAGTGAATTGCACTTTCAATACCTACATGGGTTAGTCCCACAAGGAACAAACAAGGATATCCATAGACATAGAGTGATGCATACACAAGATGATGTCCATGAAAACTTTAGGTTACCTTGTCCCTTGTCTTACCAACAAGAGGGTTTGTGACTCCTTGAACTAGTGCAAGATGTGGAAGTTGATTGCACTTGTTCTTGCCAAAATGATAAGAGTGAAGTATGTTGGCGGAGTCACCTTCAAGAACTCTCTAGTTCTTCTTCTTTTGGATCCACACCATCTTGATGGGAATCCTTGGAGTTGTAGTCGTACTTGATGAAGTGGAACTTGACGTGGTCTTGGGAATCCACTTGACTAAGGTCTTAGGAGCTTCTTCAAATGCATCAATCTCCTCTTGAAGCTTGTCCTTGCCTTTTTGCTTGTAGTCTTGTGGTGGAAGATCATCTTGAGCTTGTGTCCCCTTGAAAGAAGTATCAGACTTCTCTTGTTGAGGAACAAACTTTGTCTTGGGGTATTGATCTTCTTCCCACTCAACTCCATTGGCATTGAACTTTCGTTCAAAACCAACACCTTGATTGTTCCGGTGCATTCCTTGCTTGCGCACAATTTCCTCGAATTGCTTACTCCCGGCAAGGCTTTTGTACACTCCTTTCTCTATAATCCCCTTCAATAAGCTATTTTATTGCTCAAGTGTAACTTGGCTAAGAGAATCATTAGTGGAATCAAGAGAACTACTAGAAGCAACAATATTGGATTTAGCATGATCATTGTTACTACTAGAGGAAGAATCTTTCTTGTTCTTGTTACTAGACTTGACTTGAGGCATGTAAGTGGATAATAGTAAACGCTTGGCAATGTAAGAAGAACTTTTCTTGCGGAGATCATCATTGATTGCTTTTAAGAACTCATGCTCTTGCTCAAGATTGAGCTTTTCAAAGCGTAATTTCTCATGAGCTCTTAAAAGTTCTCGATGATCTTCAAAGATAGTTTCATGAGATAACTTAAGAGTGTTTAGTTCTTTAGTTAGAGTGTCAATCTTCTCCTTATCATCGTCATTCGTTTTATCTTGATTAGCATGATTAATTGATATTTCATCATAGTACTCATCACTAGAGTTGTCAACAAGCAAGTCATCATCACCTAACAAGTCATCTTCATCACTATTAAAATCAACATACTCGGTGTGTGTTACCTTAGGACCTTTGGCCATGAAGCATCTTCCAATTCCTTCATTTGGTGAGTCAAATATGTCGTAGGAGTTGGTTGACACAAGTGCTAGACCGGCAACACCTTCATCTTGAGTATCTTCGGAGTCGGAGTGATAACTTCTCTCGGAGTGGCTGTCGGAGTCGGAGCCGGATACCCATTCACCAACATGAGCTTGATGTCTTCGTTTTGTGTAGCTCCTTGATGATTTTTCCTTCCTTTCTGAATCCTTGATTCTCCGTGAGTATCTCCTTTCATAACGATCATCTCTACTCCTTCTCTCTCTTGGTGGTGATTCTTTGCTTCTTCCTTTTGGAGAATCTTCTCTTCTCTTGTAGGGAGCCGTACACTCATTGGAATAGTGTCCGGGTCTTCCACAATTATAGCAGTTTCGCTCTCGACTAGAAGATCTTTTGTCATTGTAGGACCTTGACTTGAAGCTTCTATCTTTGCTTCTACTCTTGTAGAACTTTTTGAAGTTCTTCACCATTAAGCTCAATTCTTCATTGAAGTTTTGTTTCTCACTTGATGATGTGGGGACTTCACATGAGGCTTTGTAGGCACCACCTGATTTGTTGTGAAGTTCCTCTTTATCCTTGAGTGACATCTCATGAGCAACAATCCTTCCAATCACTTCCGTTGGTTTGAGATCTTTGTAATTGGGCATCATTTGAATCAATGTGCACACAGTATCATATTTCCCATACAAGGCTCTTAGGATCTTCTTGATGATGAATCTATCGGTCATCTCTTCACTTCCTAAGCTGGCAATCTCATTTGTGATGAGAGCAAGCGTAGAGTACATTTCCGCGACACCTTCACCATCCTTCATCTTGAACTTGTCAAGTTGACTTTGGAGCACATCCAACTTGGATTCCTTGACGGAGTCGGTACCTTCGTGCATATCAATCAAAGTGTCCCAAATTTCCTTTGCATTCTCAAGACGGCTGATTTTGTTGAATTCTTCGGGGCACAATCCGTTGAAGAGAATATCACAAGCTTGAGCATTGTATTGCAACATCTTCAACTCATCCGCGGTAGCTTCACGGTTTGGTTCTCTCCCATCAAAGAACTCACCTTGCAAACCAACACAAACAATAGCCCATACGGCGGGGTTATGTCCAAGAATATGCATTTTCATTTTATGCTTCCAACTAGCAAAATTAGTGCCATCAAAGTAAAGACCTCTAGGGTGATAATTTCCCTCGCTAGACGCCATACTCTCCTAGGTTGTGAAACCAAGTATATGACCACCAAAAGCTATGGAGATCAAGGCAAATGGAGACCAGAGCTCTGATACCACTTGTAGGATCGAAAGTATGTCTAGAGGGGGGGGGGGGGTGATTAGACTACTTGACCAAATAAAAACTTAACCTTTTCCCAATTTTAGTTCTTGGCAGATTTTAGCTATCTTAGGACAAGTCAAGCAATCATCACACAATTCAAGCAAGCATGCAAAGAGTTTATTGGCAGCGGAAAGTAAAGCATGCAACTTGCAAGAATATAAAGGGAAAGGTTTTGAGGATTCAAACGCAATTGGAGACACGGATGTTTTTCCCGTGGTTCGGATAGGTGGTGCTGTCCTACATCCACGTTGATGGAGACTTCAACCCATGAAGGGTAACGGTTGCACGAGTCCATGGAGGGCTCCACCCACGAAGGGTCCACGAAGAAGCAACCTTGTCTATCCCACCATGGCCATCGCCCACGAAGGACTTGCCTCACTAGCGGTAGATCTTCACGAAGTAGGCGATCTCCTTGCCCTTACAAACTCCTTGGTTCAACTCCACAATCTTGTCGGAGGCTCCCAAGTGACACCTAGCCAATCTAGGAGACACCACTCTCCAAGAAGTAACAAATGGTGTGTTGATGATGAACTCCTTGCTCTTGTGCTTCAAATGATAGTCTCCCCAACACTCAACTCTCTCTCATAGGATTTGGATCTGGTGGAAAGAAGATTTGAGTGGAAAGCGACTTGGGGAAGGCTAGAGATCAAGATTCATATGGTTGGAATGGAATATCTTGGTCTCAACACATGAGTAGGTGGTTCTCTCTCAGAACATATGAGTTGGAATGGTGTATGTGTTCTGATGGCTCTCTCCACGAGTGAAGAGGAGGTGGAGGGGTATATATAGCCTCCACACAAAATCCAACCGTTACACACAATTTACCAATCTCGGTGGGACCGAATCAGAAAACTCGGTCGGACCGAAATAGTAAACCTAGTGACCGTTAGAGATTTCGGTGGGACCGACATGCAACTCGGTAGGACCGATTCGGTTAGGGTTTGGGCATAACGTAATCTCGATGAGACCGATTGCACAAACTCGGTGATACCGAGTTTGGAGATAAGCTAACCAGAGAGTTGGTCAGGCAAACTCGGTGGGACTGACTCACTCTTTTGGCGAGACCGAAAAGTTACAAGAAGGAAACACAGAGTTTACATTGCAATCTCGGTGGGACCGATTCGCTCTTTCGGTGAGACCGAAAAGTTACGAAAGGTAAACAGAGAGTTTGCAATCCCATCTCGGTTAGACCGAGATCCTTATCGGTAGGACCGAATTGCTAGGGTTTGGCAGTGGCAAATGACAAGTGAAACTCGGTGGCGCCGGATTGAAAGAATCGGTATGACCGAGTTTGGCTTAGTGTTTAGGTCATTTGTGGCTATGGAAAAGTGGTTGAGGATTTTGGAGCATATCACCAAGCACATAAAGCAAGAGGCTCATTAAGCAACACCTCATCCCTCCTTTATAGTATTGGCTTTTCCTAAAGACTCAATGTGATCTTGGATCACTAAAATATAAAATGAAGAGTCTTGAACTTTTGAGCTTGAGCCAATTCTTTGTCCTTAGCATTTTGAGGGTTCCACTTTCACATCCATGCCATGCCAATCATTGAGCTTTCCTGAAATAATCATCTTGAAATAGCATTAGCTCAATGAGCTATATGTTGTTATGAATTACCAAAACCACCTAGGGATAGTTGCACTTTCAAGTGTCGGTGTCAAAACCGGCGGATCTCGGGTAGGGGGTCCCGAACTGTGCGTCTAGGCCGGATGGTAACAGGAGGCAGGGAACACGATGTTTTACCCAGGTTCGGGCCCTCTCGATGGAGGTAAAACCCTACGTCCTGCTTGATTAATATTGATGATATGGGTAGTACAAGAGTAGATCTACCACGAGATCAAGGAGGCTAAACCCTAGAAGCTAACCTATGGTATGATTGTTGTATATGGAGTTGATTGTGTCGATGTCCTACGGACTACAACCCTCCGGTTTATATAGACACCGGATAGGGTTAGGGTTACATAGAGTCGGTTACAATGGTAGGAGATCTTGAATATCCGCATCGCCAAGCTTGCCTTCCACGCCAAGGAAAGTCCCATCCGGACACGGGACGAAGTCTTCAATCTTGTATCTTCATAGTCCTGGAGTCTGGCTGAAGATATAGTCCGGCTACCCGAACACCCCGTAATCCAGGACTCCCTCAGTAGCCCCTAAACCAGGCTTCAATGGTGACGAGTCCGGCGCGCAAATTGTCTTCGGCATTGCAAGGCGGGTTCCTCCTCCAAGTCCTTCATAGAAGATTGTAAACACCAAGAGTAGTGTCCGGCTCTGCAAAATAAACTTCCACATATTGCCATAGAGAGAATAATATTAACACAAATCAAATCTGCCGACGTATTCCGCAGTGCGTCATCACACTACAGCCAAGTCCTTTACTCGAATCGTTTTCACTTTTCCACCTCAGCGTGTTTTGTGAGGCGGTTTCCTTGGCACGTCTTGTCAAAGCAGAGATCGTGTATCCCCCTTTTACGGGATTCTCATCAATACAGACGCGGGTAACCCAATCGTGCCCGTTAGCATGTTTTCTCGATTAAAGGCGAGTCCCAAACGGTTACGGGGAGGGCTCCTGGTATTCAACCTCTTATAAAGAGACCAGGGCCTTATCCTTTTCTCCAATCCCAAAACAAGTTCGCCCATTGCCTTGAGTTCCAACACCCTAGGCTCCAGATTCCGGGCGCCTCGGACCTTTGACAATGTCCGGTTCCGACCTTCAAGGCCGATGGATGCCCTCCTCCGTCACGGAGGAGGACATACTAAAGTTGCGGGAGGCTAAGTTCCTGACCGATGAAATTTGGCATAGGTTACCTGCTCAAGGGCAGGTCATCCCAGTCGCTAGCCCGGTGAGAGCGTGGTGTTCATGTCTCACTTCCTTCGGAGGTTGGGCTTCCCAATGGATCCCTTTGTGAGGGGACTGCTGTTTTATTACGGGCTGGAATTCCATGACTTAGCTCCAGAGTCCATCCTCCATATCTCCTCGTTTATTGTCGTGTGTGAAGCGTTCCTCCGTGTTACCCCTCACTTCGGATTATGGCTCAAGACCTTCAAAGTGGAGCCGAAGATGATCAAGGGACAGCATGCAGAGTGCGGATGCGCTGTTATAAGCAAAAATGCTGATGCTCCATGGCCCGAGGGCTCTTTTCAAGAGGAGCTAGGCTTGTGGCAACGAGAGTGGTTTTACATCACCGCTCCCCGGAGTGCCAAGTGGGTGGCGCCTCCTGCCTTTCGCTCGGGTCCCCCACCACGGCTAGCATCATGGGTCAACAGAGGGTTAGCTTGGGGTTTGCCCAAAGACGTGCCCTTGTTACAGGTCCGCATTAAAGATCTCTTGGAAGGAGACCTCAGCCTGGTCAAGGTGACGCAGGTCATGCTGATTCGCCGAATATTGCCCGGCAAACGTCGCGCCCTTCGCCTGTGGGAGTTTAATGCAGAGGGACCGCGAGCTCTCCAGAACTTTATGGGTGCAACGCCCGCGGAGATGTATAAACTATTCTTCGGATCACAAGAGATGTGTCCGAATTTAACCGAGGATGCAGGCCTAAGCCGCAATCGCCCGGATACTCAAGTAAGCAACCTTGTGCCCGGACCTTCTATCCGTATAATTGTCATAAACTTGCTCCTAAAAGAGCTGTCCTTTTAAACAGGAGTGGATAGCGAAGGCAAAGCTGATCATGTGTCTGACTCTCCTTCTTGAAACCAGGCCGGATCCCGTGCTGGTCAGGATGCTGGAGATAATGCCTTTGGAGGGGGAGGATAAGGAAGCTATGGCCTCCTCGAAGGATGCTGCTCCGAAGGGAGGAACCGACAATTCCTCTCCTAAGGGGAAGAAGAGAGCCGCCTCTGACGACCCGGAAACCATGGCCTCGAAGCGGGGGAGAAAATCCTCGTTAGAGGGTCCGACGCCGGGGAGTTCCTCGGCCGGACTACGCCCTCAAGGGGATCAGCCCTCCAGTGAGCCATAAGTGGAGAAAGATTTTCTTTTTGAGGGATGAGGGAAATCCTTGATTTATATCTGAGAAGATTAACCAAACCTTTACCTTGTAGCTCAGACCTCAGCCCTTCTCAACAGAGCTCGTCTTTGGGGGATCTCCTTCCGGAGATGATGGAGAGCGGGACGCCTCCCCTTGCCGTGCCGCCTAGCGAGGCGGGCGACCTCGAGGTGTCGTCGCGGAGGGTTTCTCCGAATCCGGCAGGGGCGGAAGGTAGATATGCGCCCCCCGAGGTTCTCCGCGTCCGGCCTTCGAAAGAGGTCATGGGACGAGCCCGGCACCGTCTGGTGCTCGGCTAGAGGAGCTAAAGATTCTGCTGGGGCGAGCTTCTATCTCAGAGGAGCACCGCACATTGATGGGCACGGTGATTGAAATGATTTCATCCGCAGAGAGCGGATTGTATGAGGCCGTCAAAAGTTTACTGACGGGTTTCGAGGTACATTAGATAATGTATACTTTTGTCAGTTGCGCATGAATAAGATGCACCCTATGTAGATAGTAGCCCCTGAGACTCTGCGCGTCGTCAAGAAATGACGGCACGCGGAGGATCATAATCCCAGGTCTAAGATGTCGCCTTTGAATGTAGGCGGCAGGGTGTCCGGAATCGAGCCGAACTGACGTTTTTGCCGAACTAAAGCGGCAACTGGACAAGGCAGATGCCGACATCACGCTTGTCAACAAGCGGCTTGATGAGGGTCAAGGTATGTAATTCCTCGGGCGGCATCAGGTAGGAACAGTTTTATGCCTGTGTCTTACGATGTGTGTGCTTGACGCAGATGGTGCGATCGCCGTGGAGAGTCTTAGGGCAGAACTTGCCCGAGCTAAAGAATAAGCCAGAGGAAGTGATGCGGCTGCCAAGAAAGCCCTTGAAGAGCTGAGAGCCGAACAGGCTGCTCATTGCCGAAGCAAGGAAGAGATGGCCGAGATGGCCGAAAAGTTAAAAAGTGCTGCAGACCGTTGCAGACTTCTTGAGAAATAAGACCAGGCGAAACAGACGGTCTTAGAGAAGGCCGCTGCCAATGCCAAGGACGCGCGCTCTGCGATGAGAGCTGCGAAGGAAGAGCCGCGTCAGGCTGAACAGATTGCGGCTGGAAAGCCCTTCATGCTGCGAAGGAAATTTTGCGATCCGAAGTTTGCTCCGTTGGACCGGATGTGGAGTGTGGAGGATACCTATCTGGATTTGGCAGCGAGTGCTGCTGATGCGACCGAACACTTTCGAGATCAGAAAGATCGCGAAGTGGAAAAGCTTTTCTGGTCGCAGTTTCACAATCCAGAGCGTCCACTGGCAGTGGACGATCATTTGGCTCAATGGGCCGAACTGAATAGGTTGTCCGGACTTGCCATGAAGTACGTCATGGGTCATCTGTGGCCGAGGAGATCGGAGCCGAAGAGTTATTTCAGCTTGGTGCAGCAATTCCTTGACGCGGTGCCGCGTATAAATGCAATGAAGAGGTCAACATGCATAGAGGGCGCAAGGATGGCTCTTGCCCGTGTTAAGACATACTGGGCAGAGATGGAGACCATCGCTGTTGCGTCCCGAGATTCAGACAAAAGCCAAGTACCCTCCGAGCACTATTTTCAGGAAGTCCTTGAAGGCGCTCGTGTAATAGAGACGCAGTGCTCGAAAGATGCTATGTTATGATAGCATATGTAATTATAAAGTAATATTTTGATAAACTATAGTGGCCTTTTTATACTTGTGCCTTCAAGTATTGGGAACACCTCCTGTGCAGCCGTTTTAATATATATATAAAATATGAAAGATGGCAGTCGTTGGCTTCAGCCCCCACGCACATAGTGCGGGGGTGCTCGCAGAAGACGCATTTTCACACTTAACCCAACGTCTTGGTCCTACAAAGGAGGTGATAGCACAGTGGGCCAGGCAACCGGACTATAATGCTTTAACACTTTCACTTAGCCATAGGAGCTTGACAGTGAGACTATTTAAGTAGCTCCTTGGTGGCGACTGCGCTCATCCGAGTTCGGGGCGCGTATGTGCCTGACCGGGAAGCGGCCCTTCGTTAAAGCAGAGGAATCCGATAGATTCCGATAGGTCATCGAGTGGCTGACCAGTCTCACGCTACATCATGACAGTCAGTTTTCGGCTTTCTCTACTGAGGTGCTCGCCCGGCCGAACCGGGGCACAATTGCAGTAGTTCTCCTAGTGCTACCTTAGCCGATAGAGCGGAACGTAAGGTAGCCGAACTCAGGAGCCGGACGACCCAACATTTGACCAAAGACATGTTTCGAAGCTGATGCATATAATGCCAAAACTCGCGACGCCGAACACTCCCTAAGGTGTTCGGTCTTTATGAGTGCGGGCGAAACAACACTCTTTATTAAAAAAGCCCCTAGTGTCCAGGTACGTGCAAAAATTCTGACGTGGCCACATGCCAAGACGCCAGCCTCCTCCTTGGTTATATCAGAAAAAACCAGGGGATGTGTAGCAACAAGAGACAGTAAAAAAGGTTTACGCAGGGTCTTAATCTAAAAAGAATCCTTTCGGACGGGTCCCTACTGCACGTCTGCGCCTGTGTCTCCGTTGTGCCATATCCTGGACGGGCGCCGCACGACGTTCATCTGTAAAAGAGAGGAACTGAGTTGAAAACGGGTCATGCCGAAAAAGTTTAAAATAAACAAAGTATAAAGTAAAATATATAAGATTGAGTTTTATTGTCTCTTATTGTATATGTGTGAAGCCCCTAGTGCGGGGGTATATGGCCACTAAGCCCGCATCAATGATGATTTTGCACCGAACTCGTCTATCCGCGTTCGGGGTCTTGAATGACCTATTTCGAAGTTTTTTGGCCGGTGAGGCCATTTTGCTGTGGGGCTGTCAAAGCGGCCGCATAGTCCTCCGCTCGGGGAGGTGCACTTTAGTGCTTCCCCTTCAAAGAGATGATGCCTCATGGACCGGGCATCTTAAGCGTAAGAGATGCATAATGTGGTATTGCGTTAAAGCGAGCAAAAGCTTCGCGTCCCAGTAGTGCTTGATAGCGACTTGAGAACGGGACAATATGGAAGGTCAGCTTTTCGCGGCGGAAGTTATCGGCAGAGCCGAATATGACTTCGAGCCGAAGAAAACCCATACAATGGGTGTCCGGACCAGGTATTACCCCTTGAAAGGAGGTTTTGCTGCGGCGGATTCTTGCTGGGTTTATCCCCATGTGCTGGATTGTATCCTGATATATCAGGTTTAGTCCACTGTCGCCGTCCATAAGGACATTTGAAAACTGGAGTCTGCCAATTATTGGATCGAGTATCAAGGCAGTCTAGCCTGCATTCTTGATATTTCTAGAATAATCTAGCTGATCGAAGATGATCGGTTTTGACAACCAGTGGCTGGACCCTTTGGGGATGGGCCGTGTGGTGCGTACCTTTACGGGCGCCGCACGTTTTGTTATGTGAAGTGAGTTCACTGTTTTTACTTCTTGTGGGAAGTTCTTTTGTTTCCTGGTACTCTGCTTTTGGGGTTCGTCCTCGTCTTCGCTTGGTGTGTCGAGCCCCTTGTGTTCGGCATTGAGTCTGCCGGATTGTTTGAAAACCCAACAGTCTCTGTGGGTATGGTTAGCAGGCTTCTCGGGAGTACTGTGTATCTGACATATCCTGTCCAGGATTTTATTTAGGTTGGATGGATCGTCCCTGTTATCCTTGGGGGGGGGGGTGATTTTGCCTGATTTTGTCATGAGCCTTTGAATACGGCATTGACGGCCGTGCTCTTAGGACTTTTGTCCTTAGTCCGGCGACGGTCCTTGTTGCGTCGCGGTTTTCCATTTCCATCCCTAGTTTCAGATGTACTTGGGTCGCTGGGGCTGCACCTTGCCAACCAGCTGTCCTCCCCTACACAAAAGCAGGTCATGAGGTTTGTTAGTGCGGCCATTGTTCTTGGCTTTTCTTGGCCGAGGTGTCTGGCGAGCCATTTGTCTTGGACGTTATGCCTGAAAGCTGCTAAGGCTTCGGCGTCCGGACAGTCGACTATCTGATTCTTTTTAGTGAGGAATCTATTCCAGAACTGCCGAGCTGATTCTCCGGGTTGTTGAGTTATGTGACTAAGATCGTCTGCATCCGGAGGGTGGACATAGGTCCCTTGAAAGTTTGCTCGGAAAGCATCCTCGAGCTCTTCCCAGCTTCCAATTGTGTTTTCGGGAAGACTTTTAAGCCAATGCCGGGCTGGCCCTTTAAGCTTAAGGGGTAAATATTTTATGGCGTGGAGATCATCTCCTCTAGCCATGTGTATGTGGAGGATATAATCCTCGATCCAAACTCCAGGGTCTGTTGTTCCATCATATGCCTCTATGTTTACGGGTTTGAATCCCTCTGGAAATTCATAGTCCAGGACCTCATCGGTGAAACATAGAGGGTCTGCGGCGCCCCTGTATTTGGGTGTGCCGGATTCTGATGATGGCTTCATAGCATTGCTTACGAGAGCTTGCTTTCTTGGCCCATAAATGGACCTGACTGGGCCATGATGCGAATCCTTAAGTGGGTCGCATGCCGATTTAAGTGCGGCACCGCTTGCCGCTTTATGGGGTCGTCTATCCGACCGTGTGGCTTTCTCATTTTTTGAATGCGAGGGCTCTAGGGCCTCTTCGTCGAATTCACGCAGTAGCTTTCTTTTCGGATAGCTTTTAGTGCGGCGACTGTCACCGTATTTATCCGCGGTATTGATTACTTTGCTCCATCTAATCCGGAGTGCATCTTCCGCTGTTTTTAGCTTCCGCTTCTGCTTTTTTAGGCTGCGTGCAGTTGCAACGAGCCTCTCATGGAGATTCTTTTGCTCCATAGGTTTATCCAGCGTGAGGTTGTCCGGAATGCCGTTTTCGCTGGAGGAGGGATGTTCGGTTTCTCTATCCGTGTTGCCCTGTTCGGACGGTTGCTCTAAGGCCTGCTCGTCGTCTACCGGCTCGTCCTGCTCTATGGCTGGGTTTTTATCGAGGCGGGGCTTGGGTCGGCGTTTACGCCGACGCTTTGATTGCTTTTTGGGGGGTCGATCTCCCATTCCATCCCCTTTTTCCTCGTTGTCGCTTCCTTTAGGGGTATCCACCATGTACACATCGTGAGATGAGGTGGCTGTCCAATGCCCTATGGGCGTTGGTTCGTCGGTATCTCCTGCATCGTCATCCATGCTGTCGATGTCTCCGGAGTCGAAGTTGAGCACGTCGTTTAAATTGTCGACCATGGCTACCAAGTGGGTGGTGGGTGGGCTTTGAATTTCTTCATCGTCCGTATCCCACCCTTGCTGACCGTAATCCGGCTAGGGCTCTCCTGATAAATAGAGAGACTTAAGAGAATTCAGGATGTTGCCAAAAGGCGAGTGCTGGAAGATGTCTGTGGCGGTGAACTCCATTATCGGCGCCCAATCGGATTCGATCAGCAGGGGCGCGGGGGGTTCGGAGTCCGGATCCTCGGAGTCACCGGTCGTGCAGAGTGCGGGGCTAGCGTTTGGCTCGATCACCTTTGAGATCGCAGCCCCCGAGGTGACGTCCAATCGCTCGTCCTCGATTGGCGCAATAGGTTCCGAGTTAGGGGTCGGAACCGATGCGTGTGTGGCCTCTAGGACACTGTCTGGAGGCAGAGCTAGATAGTGCGGCGCGCTTGGCCGTGGCTCGAACTCGTCGAAGATCAAGTCTCCGCGAATGTCAGCCGTGTAGTTTAAGCTTCCAAACCTAACTTGATGGCCAGGGGCGTAGCTTTCGATCTGCTCCAAGTGGCTAAGCGAATTGGCCCGCAGAGCGAAGCCGCCGAAGACGAAGATCTATCCGGGGAGAAAGGTCCCACCCTGGACCGCATCGTTGTTGATGATCAAAGGAGCCATCGGGCCTAAAGGCGACGACACAGAGGAATTCTCAATGAAAGCACCAATGTCGGTGTCAAAACCGGCGGATCTCGGGTAGGGGGTCCCGAACTGTGCGTCTAGGCCGGATGGTAACATGAGGCAGGGAACACGATGTTTTACCCAGGTTCAGGCCCTCTCGATGGAGGTAAAACCCTACGTCCTGCTTGATTAATATTGATGATATGGGTAGTACAAGAGTAGATCTACCACGAGATCAAGGAGGCTAAACCCTAGAAGCTAACCTGTGGTATGATTGTTGTATATGGAGTTGATTGTGTCGATGTCCTACGGACTACAACCCTCCGGTTTATATAGACACCGGATAGGGTTAGGGTTACATAGAGTCGGTTACAATGGTAGGAGATCTTGAATATCCGCATCGCCAAGCTTGCCTTCCACGCCAAGGAAAGTCCCATCCGGACACGAGACGAAGTCTTCAATCTTGTATCTTCATAGTCCTGGAGTCCGGCTGAAGGTATAGTCCGGCTACCCGAACACCCCCTAATCCAGGGCTCCCTCAGAGAGGATAGAGAATTCCTAGTAGTGGGGGCTAGCTATTACGAGTAGATATAAGTCTTTGAAGAGATTCCACTACATACGGAACAAAATGAATGAATCTACACTGAAAATGCATCTATATACATCCGCATGTGGTTCATGGTGAAATCTCTACAAATACGTACTGTAATTTATCAGCGAGATAAATTTGTACAATGCGATGAAGCTTCCAGCTTCTGTTACATGTATCTTGCGTCCAAGGTTGCCCGTTGCAACATTTCATCAAATACAAAGGAGATTAACATGCATGCTATTGCATCTCAATGATTGACAGATCATAGCAAATATGTACTCCCTCCGTTCCAAAATAAGTTTCTCAACTTTGTGTAGACTTTAGTACAAAGTTTTACTACTACTAAAGTTGACACTTATTTTGGAACAGAGGCAGTTAAAGAAAAAAATGATCCATGCAGTCCCTAGCTCTTGAACCGTGAACCCTGACCAGGCTTCAATTTGTTGGCAACGTTCGAGCTTCCTAATAAATGAAGTTTGCAACCTTTTGACCATCAGATCATTTTGTGCAGTTTCACCAAAATCGAGATGAGCATCCCTATGGCAAAGAAATTGAACAAGCGTGATTAGAATAAGATTACTGGGACTAGTTGATGAGACATAAACTCATCACAAATACAGTATGTATAAGCCAATAGATGTATGTGCGGGGCAAAGAAGTAGAGAAATATCCACAGGGAGTGATGTGGGCAGCTGGAGCAGTGGTGCAAGCCGGCTGTAAAGGGAGTTGTACCTGAGGGACGTAGCTCAACCTTGAGGAGGGCGGCGGGAGGCGGCAACGGCCCACGTCACGGCAGTGAGCAAGGGACGAAGGCAACCTCACCGGCTTTGTGAGAGAGAACGGCGGGGACCCCTGATCGAGACGTGCCGACAATGGGTTTTCACCGTCAGCGACGACCACCGCATCTACACTAAGCATCCACCCCTTCCCCAAGCAGACGTGATCCGCCGGGATGTTAGAGATGTGGCCACAGTTGTTTTGTGTGAGAGAGTGTGAAGAGAGCAACCCCAGCAAGCAACCGTGTAGGCTGGCTCGTCCTGACTATGTGCTCCTTTTCTCTCCATATGAACCTATCATATTGCGTACGTGCCACTGAAGAAAAAAACTTTATTTATAAAGTACGCGGCACCTACTACTCGTTCTCCTATAACCTTGCGCTTGGCATCTCCAAAATATTGACCTTGCGATTGGCTCTTCGCCTCTTCGGGAAGTCGAGCAATAATGGTAGTGCAGTATATATCATTCTGGCTATATGAGACCGAATGAATTGCTGCACGTCCACCACGTGGGCGAGGGTCGAGGGGCGAGGGAGAGTGCTACATACGGATCAAAATGAGTGAATCTACACTCTAAAATACGTCTATATACATCAGTGTTTGGAGTATGTACTAGTAGTTCATATTGAAATCTACTAAAGGACATATATATTCCAAACAATATGATATAATCTCTATAACCAAGGTAGTAGGGACGAGGAGTAAACGGAGGGAGTAGTAAATTTTTCTCCTCGTCCTGTGAGCCACCGCGCGCATGGGCGAGGGAGCGGGCGTAAGGCGTAGTAAGCAAGCTTCACCTCATCTTGCGAGCCATCGCGCCCGTGGGCGGGGGAGACGGTGTACTAAGCAAGCTTCTCCTCGTTCTGCGAGTTGACGGGACACATCAAAAGTACTCCAGTGTATAGAGCCTTGCCTCTAAGGTAGGCCCACATGGTTTGCCTCTTTTTTTTTAACAAAACACGTCAAGTCACAATTTGTTTGTTCACCCGTGGTAGATGATCCTCCCTCCACCAAGTGGACAACCAGTACACATGCCAAATTACCACGTGGGCTGCCTTTTTCATATAGAAATGAGCTCAACCGTGTACCCGTGCGGGTGTGGCTGGGAAAGAGACGGGAGTACGTGCACCGTGCATGCACCTCTTCTCTTCGTGCACGTTCCCCACCTACGTGGGTGTGTGTGAGAGATACAAACCGCGTTCATGAGTGTTTTTTGTTTTGGGGTGGGGGGTGGGGTGGGGGGTTGATTTCGTGAATTATTTGTGGGAATATGTGTCGATGACATCTCAAACAAAATTTTGCATGCAATGTGTGTGAAATGGAGGCCTATCCATATCATACATAGAGGGTCAGGCAATCCACGAGAAGAGAGGGAGGGGTCATAGCTATCGATAGAGTCGAAGAGAGGATCAAGTGGGTGGGTGCGAGATCGATGAAGAGAGCCATCGAAATTGTGTGTGTGTACAAGTCAAAGATATAGGGCGACTGGCCTATCGGAACGTTAGAGGGCACATGTCAAGTTTGTGTGTGGCAGGGAGACATGACTAGAGCGCTCGATGTATCGGTGTGTGTGTGTGGGGGGGGGGGGGAGGGGTAGGCAGAGGCCTAACTATAGAGGTAGAACGACTCGTATATGTGTTGAGAAGGAGAGACCCAGCTACGTCTTGAGGGAGATCGGTCGACATCCATACATAACTGAAGGACGGGAAATATGATGGGAGAGAGATAGAGGAGAGAGAGAGAGAGGGAGGGAGAGGGGTATAGTGCTGGATGGGTGATGGAGTTGCTTCTCGAAGATGGTGGGAGAGGCCTACTAGACAAACTGAGGGTGGAACTGCAATGTTATCAATAAGAGTGGGGATGTGTTTCTGTGTGTGCCTGTGCGTGATAGATCTGTCGGGACGCATCCATGGATGATGAAGGGGAACCATGTGTTTGGTAAGCAAACCTAACTAGATCGGTAGATCAATTGTTGTTTGTCGGAGGAAGGGAGAGACACAACTAATGAGGTAGATCGATTGACGTGTGGGTAAAACGAGTTATAAGGACCTAGCTAGCTATATGTATAGCGAGAGATCGGTCGGTGTACGTCCATTTGTTAGAGGCTAATAAGGCCCAGCAAGACGGATAGAGAGAGAGAATGGAGCTAGGAGGTGGTGCGAGAGGCCCAACTACTAGCTAGATAGGGGGAGGAGTGTACGGTTGTGAGAGAGCGATGAAAAGAGGGGCGAGAGTTTACACGTGTGTTTGACCGTATGAGAGACACGAGGCAAGGACACATAAAGGAGGAGATTGAAGGTGTGTTTGTATGTTGTAGGCACGCATCGCTGGAGAGGTTTATCGATCGGTGTGTGTCGGAAAGGAGTTGTGGAGACTCTGGGAGAACGACCTAAAGAAAAAAATGAATGTGCCCGATGGATAGAATGCCGAGGGAGGGGGAGGGCGAGGAGGGCGTGTGCATGCACGAGAGAAAGTTAGTGGTAGCTACAAAGGTTAGAGGATTGTGTGGGTGTAAGAGACTAACAAAGATCATAATTTGATATGAAAGCGGATTCATATATTTGAATAGGAGATCATAGTGTTTTAAACATTGCATGAATGAATATAGCGGTGATACACGTGCTGTGCACATGTTATACCATAATGTGATAATGCATGGTGTTTGCAACTCACAGCTAAATGCCGAACAATCTAAACCATACTATACATCAAACAATCTCACATTTTATTTGAATTTGTGATAATGTGTGGCGTTTGCAGCTTACAACTAAATATCAAACAATCTAAACAATACTATATATCGAACATTCTCACATTTTATTTGAATTTGTGGTAATGTGTGGTGTTTGCAACTCACATCTAAATACTTGCGTATGGGGCGGGGCACCATACATAATGTGATAAACACATTATACATATGAGACATGGTTTAGATTATGAAGATCTAGCTAGAGCTAGAAATGTAATGTGATTTGAAATCAAAATAAAGTGGATTCAAAAAATCTAGTTCGAGTTCATATAGTACACATAGTTCATATGTAACTCGAGACTAATCATGTGGTGTGCTGTGAAGATAATACACAAACGATGGTTTAACTTGACAATAATGATGATTGTAGATCTTATTAAAACAGATAAACGAATTCAAATGCTTTGACTTCACAACAATCATTACTGTAGATCTTATTCAAATAGAGAAACGAATTCAAATTTAGTTCATATTGAAGCGGTAGTATATACGTTTGGAATGCACTAAAACGTTCATTTGAGTAGTAGGTTGCATGCATTATACACGTAGTGAAATATTTTAATTGAACATAACATGAATTCAAAGTTTTGAATGACATTTGTAGGGTGCATTGATTTGGTACAGTACATGTTAGGCTTGTCCGGAAATTTCAACCCGCGCCTTGTTAGCCCGAAATATTTAAGATATATCTTTGTATCGTTGTGCTCCGACAACTCCCTCCATCTCAACCCGCGTCTTGCTATTCCGAAATTACAACGCGCGCAAAAACTCCCACCTCCTGTGAAATCCCGACACGTGAAATGTCCGTGGTACCCCTGAACCGAAAGAACCGCCTCAAATCGGTGGGGGTACTTTCGTAACTTACCCCACATTTCGGAAAAGCGCATCTCTAATCCATGGTTCCCCACTGCCATCCCATCCGCCCACCCATTCGTACACCGAGGCCACGAAAACCTGCGACGAAACCCCACACCCTGCTCCGTCCGCCACCCAGCGAGAGCCTCTTCCCCGACGACGTCGTCCACAGCAACACCTCGACGTCCCTCATCCACCGTACCGGATGAGGATCCGTCGTCGATCTCATCGTCCCACCGGTTCAGCCACACCGTCCTCCACCTCCAACGAGCTGCCCCGACATTCCCCTCGTCTTTCGCGCCACCTCCATTCCCACACCACCGTCTTCACCTGCACCATCAGAAGAGCATCATCATCACCGTTTCCTCGGATGAAGCTGCAGCCTAATCGGCGCCACCAAAGAGGTTGTACACTAATCGCCGCATTTTCTTCTTGATTTGATCTCACGGTGCTGCCGGCGCTCAATCTCGAGCCGACACAGCGCGGCTCCATCCACGGCGGCGTCGCCAGCCACTTCCTCCACGGCATCGCTCCCTTGGCGGCGACGTCCACTCAGTAGGACCTGCTGCTGCTTTAGCTCTCGCTCATGCTGCTGCTCTGCTCTTGCTCTCAGTCCCCTGCCTGGTCTGCTCTTGCTATTGCTCTTGCTCGCGCTGCTACTCTCGCTCTTGCTCTTGCTTGTGATGCTGCTCCGATTTAGCTACACTTCACTCCGATGCCGCCGGGGTGAAGGAAGAACCAGCCGCAGCGGGGAGGGGGCTCGCCGGAGAGGTACCCCACTATCTATCTTAGGGTTCAGGATGGGGACGGTGGTCGCGGGTGGTGGCGGGGCATTGGCGGGGTGGTGGCGGGGCATTGGCGGGGTGGTGGCGTGGGGATCGCCGGAGAAAAAGCTCAGCACGGGGGGGGCCTAGAGGGATGGTTGGGGCGGCGGTGGACCGGCGGTGGGGAGTGTTTTCGGGGCGGGCGGGGCGGCGCACCGCGGGCGGCGGGGGGCTGCTGTTTGGCTGGCTCAGGGGGGTGGAGGTTGAAGATGAACCGCAGGCCCTTGATTTCGTATCCAACAGCTGCAAAATCGACCGACCAGAGATGAAAAGTCAGTCGACCGACGTGTAGCCTCACCTTGCTAGTGCATCCAGTTTCAACAGCAAAATTCAGTTTCGACAGCAAAATTTAGTTTCGACAGTTAAGTTCAGTTTCGACAGTTAAGTTCAGTTTCGACAGTTAAATTCAGTTTCGACAGTTAAGTTCAGAGATGAGCGGCTGATGTATTTTACATCTAGCACTTTGT
The DNA here is from genome assembly GCA_034509565.1 of Triticum monococcum. Classification (NCBI taxonomy): domain Eukaryota; kingdom Viridiplantae; phylum Streptophyta; class Magnoliopsida; order Poales; family Poaceae; genus Triticum; species Triticum monococcum. The sequence goes on along the minus strand of CM067843.1, from coordinate 740,629,047 downwards.
GGTTATGTATTTTACGTCATGTATTGGAGATGCTATTAGAATTCCACTCAGGTTAACGTTGTTCATTGTCTCTCTTGTCCTTCTTCAGCCTTGGCGTCGTACAACTCACCGGAGCTGCTCCAACGACGAAACCCTCCATCACAGCGGAGCAGTACCTCGGGCTCCATCTCTAGATGCCTAAGATCTTCTTCCCCTCCTCCGACAGCCAAGTCAGCCGGAGCATCCTCACCGGCCAACTCAATCACGCTGAGATCGACATGGCTTCGCCAAAGAGGTTGTACACTTGTTGCCTCTCTTTTTTACTCTACATGTTATATATATTGTCCACCGAGCACAGAGATTTGTTCCTTTAGTGTCTCCTTGAAAGAAAAAACATAGGAATTTTAATTTTCACTTGTCCTCCTTTTCAAATTCCTATTCATGAAGCACAAGACTAAGAGATAGTAGCATAATAGCATTATAACCATACATTTTCTTGTGGTTTGACTTAATCTCACCATGCTTCTTTGCATCCTGTGATCTTCCAATTTTTGTGAATCAAACACCCAGATTGGCAGAAATCCTGTGTTTTTAAATTCTCTGTTTTGCACGTGCATTCCTATCCTATTCCTGTCTATTTCCTATCCCTGCATTGTTGTAATCCTCCAATTCAAATGAGCCCTTATAGAATTACTTCTCTTACAGATATTTTTCAAAGAAAACCTTGCATGGTTTGTCCCGCTCCTGCTGCGCCGTCGTCCACCCCAGCTCAGCTGCTCCAACGACAGAAGGGTCCAGCACAGCAGGGATCCGGCCTCCAGACTGTCTTTCGCCACCTCAGAGCTTCTTCCCCGCCGCTGGCAGCCATGAAAACTGCACTACCATCATCGACCGAGCAGATGACCTCGAGGACTACACAGGTCCGCAAGAGAGGTCGCACTCTTTCGTGTCTGCTTACGTTATGCATCGCTTAATATTACATGCTACTTTATCGTCCTGTTCACCAATTAGACTCTGAGTTAGCTCCAAACTAATGGTCAAACTTGAGTTTTTAAATGGTTGTGGGGTACATATCGGGGCCGCTATGAATAGTATCTATCTAGTATCTGGTTAATCTCTGGTGTCTACTATGAGTTTCATGTTGGGTGGGAAACAAACAGTAAAGAAGACATTATCTGTATTTTTAACCGAAGCCATTATCTGCCTGCTATTATTGGTTTTGGGTCTATCCATAGGTTGCTACCATCACTCTGGATTTCTGCATGCACTCCTTACATAATCTCACTATGTTTTATTCCTATGCATGACAGTTATTGTAAACAATGGAACTGAACATGTAGAGCAAAAGATACGAGCCTTGTGTGGCAATAAAATTTCATGCAGACATCGCTCCATGTTAGGCGCAAAGGCAGCCCCCTCCATGCATTTCGGATTGTAATCGAGAGGAAGATATCTGTTCTGAGGGGGATTCAAAAGGAGAAGACAACTCCTATTTACCCCCTGAGGTCTTCGCTCTAACTTGGCATGCTGATGTTGGTTATATCATGCATATGATGTCTTGCATTGCTTACATTATACATCAAATATGTCATCTGCTTAGTTTAGACATCCTTTGTGCGAATGCCATCTGTTTAGTTTATTCATCGTTTATGTGAATTATGCAACGCCATCTTGTTTAGCCAGGCATCATATATGTGAATTTTGCAATGCCATCCTACTTAGCCAGTCATCTTATATGTAAATTATATCAGGCCGTCCTTTTTTCGTTACATATTACATTTGTCAAAAATGTTATTACATTCAACTGCTCTTCGTGTGCATCAGCCATTTGACACGGTGATGGCAAATTCTGGAGTGAAAACAAGGTCTTCAGAGCAGACTATGCTATCTGACAAAGCGCATATCTCGCTGGTTACGGATAGCTCCGCAGAGTAGGATTTAGAGACAGATGACCAGTCCTATTCCCCCCCAAGGTGTATGCTCTAACTTGGCAGGGTTATGTTGCTCATATCGTGCGTATGGTGTCTTGCATTGCTATGTCATTTGATTAGTTTAGACATGCTTTGTGTGAATGCCACCTGTTCAGTGTCTAATTACCATATATGTGAATTATGCATTGCCATCTTGTTGCAAGACATTATATATGTGAATTATACAATGCTATCTTGTTGCAAAGGCATTATATATGTGAATTATGCAATGCCATGCTGTTTAGCCAATCATCATGTATGTGAATTATACCATGCCATCATTTTTTTGTATTACATGTTCCATTTGGCGCAAACGTTTGTATATTCAACTACTCTTCCTGTGCATCAGCCATTTGAAGCGGTGATGGAAGTATCTGGAATGAAAACAAGGTATTCAGAGCAGACAATGCTTCCTGCTGAAGCAGACATCTTGCTGGTTATAGAGAGCTCCTCAGAGGAGGATTCAGAGACTGATGCCAGTCCTATTTTCCCCCTGAGGTCTATGCTCAAACTTGGCAGGGTTATATTACCCATGTCATGCATGCTGTCTTGCATTGCTTAGTTTTTACATCATATATGGATTGCCATCTGCTTACTTGCTTACTATATAAATCATATATTTGAATTATATCATGCCATCATGTTTACATGGTACATACACATCATCTATCTAAATTATGGCATGGAAACCCATTTAATAAAGACATCATATAGTTATATCATCTCATCCTATTTAGTGTTTACAGTCATCATATTTTGAATTATGGCATTCTATCCATGAATGTATGTGAATTATGGCATGCCAACCTATTTAATAAACACATTATATAGTTATGTCATGTCATCCTGTTTACATAGTCTCATATTTTAAACTATGTCTTTCCATCTTTTTTAGTTAGCCATCATAATGTGAAATTGTGTCATGCTATCCTGTTTAGTTAGCCATCATATATGTGAAATTGTGTCATGCTATCCTGTTTGGTTAGACAACATAAATATGAATTATTTCATGCCCTCTTTTATTCCCCACTATCCATTGCACCTGTCTATCATACAATGTCTATACTTTCAATTACTTTTCTTGTTTATCAGCCATTTGAATTCGAGAGCGTGATGGCAGTATCTAAGGGAGTAACAACATGGTCTTCAGAAAAGATAGTGCTGCCAGTTGATGCTGATATAACCACGGTTGTACTTGCCCAAGGACTAGATCCACCACACATAACCCAGACTCTCGCAGATTGTACCCCTACCTAGTTGGACAGAGAACCAGCTACACCCCTTCTAACCCCAACCCCGACAGATAGTAACCCAGTTCCAGTTGACACAACACCGTCTCCACCACAGAGCACCCAAACACGAGCATTTAGTAAGGGAACTGCAGTGCCCAAAGCACGAGGACCACAACTCCGAATCCCAACTCAACGCTTAAAGGAGAAGAAGATTTGTTCTCAGGTCAGGTTCTGTAGCTATGGTTCATACTCCTTTGCTCTTGCATGACTGTATTTACTCATACCAACTATTTTCAAATTTGAAGGATGGAATTGAAACTCCAATGGCGCAACAGGTATGTTTTAAACCTGTTTCTTTAACTGGTTTGCTGTTGTAACCTCCTCTATGTTGATTTCAGTTTCAATTGAATAAACAGTTATGTTCTCATGTCATGCACATTACAAGTGTTGTTATTGCTCTATAGTTACCCACACTTATATTATGTCTATTCTGCTTTGTCTTGAACAAATATTATTTGAACCGTGTCTCTATCTTGATTTGGCAACAAAAACTAGAATGGTATAGACCATAAAGTGACCATGGTACATAGATATATGTTTGTTTCATGCTGTTATCCTGTCCACTTTACTACTAAACTCATTTACCAAAATGAGTTTCATATACAACATGGTAAACATGTGATGTGTCTGCTTGTTTCTCTTTTAGAATGCGGACAAAATATTGGAGAACAGTGCCGCGTTATCCAATGGTAAAGGAAGTAATGCAGATAAGGTTCAAGATAGTGAGACATCCCTGTTGGTCTCCAAGAAAGCTGATAAAAACTATCTTGATGACAGTGAGGGAACCCAAAAGTCCTATCTTGATGTAGTGTTCGAGTTACTGGCCACTACTGCTGGCACAAGCTCTTCAAACTCGCTGCCTGAATCAGTTCGTCTTCTTGAGTCTCAACTTCAAGTTGAAAGACATCGATGAGATGTGCTGTGATAGGAAGCTAAAGGACTGAGGAAGTCCCTGCAGAATTCAGATGCATATTTTCTGGTGCAACAACAAGCGCTGGAGGATTTAAGCGCCAAACAAGAGAAAGTTAATAAGCTTGCTAAGCATCTTGCCAGCATTATGGGTACCCAGGATATTGTTTCTTGAGATCTTCTGAAGTGGTTTCAGTTCTGGATTTGTTTTGCTGCGGCATTTATTTGCATTGGTCGCCAACTTTGACAACCAGTGTATATGATATGCTGCTTTGTTCCCTATATTTGCACTGGTGGCGAACTTTGATGCCCAATGGATGTAATATGTGTAATAGCCGTGATAGCCTAGCGTTAGTTGCTTGCTTATTTATTTCCTTGTTGTCTTGTTTATTTGTTTGCTTGTAGTCATTGCAGTTCTTTTTCCGCGGTTAGCTAGTGGCTGCAATAACCTATTTTTTAAAAGTAGGCCACAATAACCATGGGCTAATATTTACTGTAGTGACACTGGGCCTCCTACTGGCCGTAGAAACAGTGGGCCATCTACGGGCCGTAGAAACAATGGGCCTTCTATGGGCCGTAGAAACAATGGGCCTTCTGCGGGCCGTATTATCAATGGGCCTTATACGGGTCGTATAATCGACTGGCCAAACATGGGCCAAACAGACCGCATTATGGCCGTAAACGGGCTATAGTTGGAATCGTCCGTTCATGGGCCGGCCATAATGGGCCATCGTTAATAGGTCGTATTTGATGACGCTATGAAATCGGCCCAACGTATTAACGGACCACAAACGGGCTGACTATAACCACGGGCTGAATTTGGCCCACAAGCAGAAAATGACAGTAACGGGCCGTAAGTAAACAAATGTTGGAAATGAGCCCAAGAATAAATGGGCTTTGAGAAGGCCGAAAGATAACATGGGCTGGAAACGGCCCAACGGAATAACGGGCCGTTAATGGGTATAAAGTGATACACTATTCATTATGGGTCAGTTTCACCACGGGCCGTTAATGGGTGTAAAGTGATACACTGTTCATTACGGCCCAGTTTCACCACGGGCCGTTAGTAGGCCAAGAGTTACATAGGGCCTCATATGGCCCAAAAGACGTCATGGGCCATACATGGGCCAGAAGTGAAAACGGGCTGGAATCGTATTGGATGGCCCAGATGACGCTACTGGGCCTAATTCGGATAGGGTGTAATGGGCCTTGGGTTAGTGGGCTATAAATGGGCTATATTCGAACAGTCCATTAACAGGATTTCCATGGGCCGGCCCGCCAGCTTTTGACCAAGTCAAACGGGCTGGCCTTTTCACAGGAATGGGCCTCTGTTGGGCCGTGCCACGTGTCGACGTATCATAGGCGCCTTCCGTCCAATGAGTGGTTGACATCTGTCCCAATGGTGAGCCGACACGTGTTTCCTCCAGCCAATGATGATTTTACATGTGGAAAATCCCCATTGGTCGGGGTTGTTAACGGGTTATCGGATCCAAAACCCGACCCGATAGCTTAACGGCGTTCCGTTACGGTGGATGCCACATGTCGGTCACCCTTGACGAAAGCACTTCTGTGACGCGCGATTTATCGTCATGGAAGTGGACACTTCCGTGATGATAATTTTGGTAATGTCATGGAACACTTCTACTACAGCACATGTATGACTATCTTGATTCTGTCATAATTTTGTCATGGATGTACATGCATGACAAAAAAAGAGTCCTACTATGACAAACCCGTATCATCACGGAAGTGTATTTTTTTGTAGTGGCTGCATTAACCAAAGGGTTAGTTTCAGCCCTTGTCCTTTATTTATATCTGTTTCTGTTTTTCTATTATGGTAAACATATTGGCTATAAGCCGGGTGTTTTAACCTGTTCGGTTCTAAGCCGCCAAGCCAGTCTTTTCTCTTATTTCTACAGGAACAAAGTTAAAGTGTTGCAGAAACAGTCATCAAATATGATGCATATGTTGCCATCAGGAAATATGGAGTGACACACAGTGTTTTATGCACGATGGCATAGGCAAGGCATTCAGTGTTTTCACAGCTAAACTATTACAAGGCTTTTTATAAACCAATGAAGATGGTTATTACTCCTCCCTCGCCGGTTCACCGCCCTCTGTTGGCTGGAAGTTGGGTTTTGACCAGTCAAAACCATTCACGATGACAAATTCGGCTTCTTCGTTGATCAGGCCGGCCGGGTCAACTTCTGAGGCAAATGTATTTTCTCTTACAGGCGGGATCAAATCTGTCACCTTGTACGAGGGAGTCGCCATCTTCTTATTTTCAGCATAAAAACCCGGCTGGTATTTGTCGATGTTGGTGTCATCTCCAAGGGTAGTTGCTTGAGGTCAGACTCCGCGCACGCAAGTCATGAAGTCATCCTGCTCAAAGGGAGATCCGTCTTCCTTCACGGTGGGATAGCCTCTGGCCACGTCCACCGGGTCTAGGTCTGGCACCCAAGCCTTGGAGTGGCTCAGGGCAGTCAAAGCTCCGGCTCACGCACAGGAGCGCTTCACTTCTTGAAATCTGGCGGGCAGGATTGACAGTTTCTTCAAGACGTTGCTGAGCCGGTTGGGTCCTTGATTGGCAGGAGAGATAGCGGCAAGTGCCCGTTGTGAGCCAATATACAGTTGTTCTACTAAAGTATAGACTGCCTTCAGTTTAATCAAAGGATCTCGGCTCAGGTTCTTGCTTCGTGGGCCTGCACATATTTTATACACAAAGTCAGCTGGCGGCTTATATTCTGGATCAGCAAAAAGTACACAAGATTGAAGATAGATGGTTTACCAAAGATGGCGGCCACCATTTGAGACACCCGGCCCTTTAAATCGTTCAGCTCTGTTGAAACCACTTCAAGGGCTTCTTCAGCCTTCTCAGCGCGTTGTGTCAGAAGCGTTTTTTCATCGGCCCATGTTTTATTTTTGGCGACGAAGCTGGTCTTTAAATTCTCCGTCTCAGAGAGACTTACTTGCAATTTGGAGTTCACAACCTTGATTTCTGCATCCTGACTCATTAGCCGGGTCTTCGCATCAATCAATTGCGAGTTCAGTTCAGATAAGGTATTCTGCAAAAAAAAACACTCTGATGAGTCAAGATTTTGCTTACGGTTCAAAAATTAAGATTCAAGTCTCAAGTACTTTACAAAAAACCACTTGACACTTGGGGGCTAATGTATGCCAAAACAAATTTTTATGACTCTAAATACATACTTTAACTCCCAAGTACTTAACAAAGTAACATCACTTGGCACTTGGGGGCTAATGTATGCAATTCAACAAGTTTCTCAAGGTTAAGCCGGAATATTAAGTTCTTTGAATATGGTACAAAACAATTTAAAGTACCGGCTCATTTATGATCAAAAGGAACCGTCCCTTGGGGACTACAGGTGAAGCTTTGTTCTATTTTATTGAATTCAAGAAAAGTTTCAAAGGTAAAGGTCTTGACCTATATTCTAAAGTCTACAGATCATTCCGGTTGTCTCATAATCTAAAGACTTGGGGGCTGGAAGAATATATATAAGCCGGAAGAACATACCTCGTATTTCAGCTGCAATTGTTTGACCATTTCGATCTCAGAGTCGCGACTGGAGTGCACATGGCTGAGATAGCCGGATAAAATATCATTGGCATTTAGATGATCATAATTGGCAATGTCAAAGCACACTTTCTGCCTCTCCAATGCTTCTTGTTTCGCCGTGTGGCGAGCCAGCACGGTTGGATTCCCCGGCGCAATAAAACGGCTCCCGGTGATCTGAACGTCTTGTGCAGATGGTGATGGCAGGTTGGCTGAGCTTGATGGTCCAATCGCGGAAGGGTTCACAGTGGTCTCATCAAACGACGGCTCAGGAGGATTTGCTTCTGCATCGATAGGCGGGTCTTCTGGAGCGTCAGTTAATGGAGGAGAAGATGGCCTGGCCGGGTCAGATGCAAGCATTGGCGGGTCTTCCGCCAGTTTAGCTGCCTTTGCCTTCTTGGATTTAGCTTGGCCACTAAGAGAGATGTTGCAGGACTATCAGTACAAAAATGCAATTTGAACAACCCGGAAAAAGGAGGATTTTTCATTACCCAGGGGCAGTCTTGAAGGCCGGAAATTGAGTTTGCGATGAGTCGCCACAAGAGCGAGACACCTCCTGAAAATATAAAATAGAATTAAAGTAATGCAAGGGAAAGGATCCATTGAACAGAGTTAAAGACAAAAGAAGTAAACCTCATTCGGGCGCTTCTGAGGAGTTTGTTGAAGAACGACAGCCGGCTCATCTTGGGTCCGAGCTTGACAGCGGCTTTCATGTTGCTTCTTTTTCAAACGAAAGTTGGGATCCAAGTGAGCTAAAGGGTTAGAAAACCTTACTTTATGGATCACTCGTCGAATTTTTTTGTCTTGGCAAGGGCTCCGAGTCGGAGGAAATGATAGTTACCTCTGCTTCCACGGCCTGACTAGCCCCAGTGTCATCCTGGTAATGATTAGTGTTAATAAGATTATTAAAAAATTGGCCAAGGGAATCAAGGGCTACATCCGAATCAGATGTATCATCAAGCTTCATCCAATCTCAATAGTGTTCTTTTTCGACCTCCGGGTCGTTTTCTTGGCGTTTATGGCGGCGGCTCTCGCTTGCTTGGTGGCTTCATGGTCATATTTAACTTTCCAAAAGTCAGAGTTAGCCTGCAGATAGGTAAAAACAAGATGAAAAGTCAGGCAAGTATTAAAACAATACGACCGGGAAAAATACAAAGGAAGGAAATCAGAATATCCTTACTTCTGGCACCGGATTAAGCTTGCAGAAGGGGTTTAACTCGACAATACTGCAATCTTCGTATTTCCCGTTCACCAGAAGGGTTGACATTGAAACAATATCTTCTTCTGTTAATTGAGCGGGGCTGTGACGAAGAGAGTCATCCGGGCCTCCACCATACTCATACATCAGCTTTGACCGACGGCTTAAAGGGATGACCCGCCATGAGATCCAGCAGCGGGTCAGATCAACTCCAGTTAACCCGTTCCCTAATAGAGCGTTAATCCTTTTGATGGATGGTATCAGCCTCTTGCGTTCAGCGGCAGTAAGCTTGTCAGGAAGCGCGAACTTGGAGTCAAGACGATCGGGGCGGTAACCCGACAGTGGCCTCTCGTTTGCCGGTGAAATGCCTTGACAGTAGAACCAAGTCTGATTCCAGTCCTTTGGGTGACTTGGTAAGACTATGAGGGGGAAGACAGCACCCTGCCGGCGCTGAATTGAGATGCCTCCAAGTTCTAAGCTGAGGCCGTTGGTGCACTCGTTCTGCCGGTTCAGATAAAAGTATTGTCTAAACAGCTCCACGGTCGGGTCTTGTTGAAGATACACCTCACAGAGCACTTGGAAGTTACAGATGTTAGATATGGAATTGGGCTCGATATATTGACGGTGGAGTTTGAAAAAGTGGAGGACCTGTCGTGGGTTTGTCATGGCAGATGTCCTTGTGAAAGGACTTAGTCGTGGAGCCATCGCTACGGGTTAGCTTTAAGGGGTTAAACCAGACAAAGGGACACGGGGAATTTTATACTAGTTTGGCCCCTTCGAGGAAGGTAAAAGCCTACATCTAGTTGTGATTGGTATTGCTAGGGTTTCGAAGGCCAGGGAGCGAATTCGCTTTGTCTGGCTCTTGAGTTGTTGTCTGTTGTCCCGAACCGCTGCCAGGTCGTCCCCTTATATACATGGGCGGCGCCCGTCGGTTTACAGAGTCCCGGGACCGGCTCATAAACGTGTCCGGTTCGGTCTTCACTCTTTCTATCTTACAATACAAGTTTCCTACAAATGCCGGTTCACGGCTATGGGCCTTAAACCGGTTCTGGGCCCTGGACCTTTCCTCTTCTGTCTACATGGGCTTCAAGCATAATAAACTACTGATGAAGTTAACCCGGCCTTTCCTGGCCGGTTTACGCCCAGTAGTAATATCCCCAACATTAGGCCCCAGATTGATTTGAACAGGTTCATGTCAATCCTTAGTAAAAACTTCGTCTTCAACATCTTCTCATAATTTAGTAAACCTCCGTGACATCATCTTCTCGGATCGTGGTAAACCGTCATGACGTCACCTGTTTAAAAACTGTGTATGACACATCTTCATTAATGGGTCTCCGACAATCGAGGCGATAGCTCCGCCTTACTTCCAAATTTCTGGCCCCTCGATTTTTGTGCCTGACACTTATCCCTTGCCTTTATAAATAGGACCGGGGGGTCATTTTCACCTTTTTCCCCTCGTGCCTGTTCGCGTTGTCTTCCTTGCGCTGCTCAGCCTCTGGAGTTCCGCCACCACCATCGACCGTCGCCTCTGCTCCGACTCTGGCCGCTGCATCACCATGAACGCACCAGAATACTGCGGCGCCTTTCCGCTTCCTCACCAGCTCCGGTAAGTTCTCTGCTTTTTTCGCCACAGATCTGTTCTAGGGTTTCGACATTTTTCGCAGTTCTTCCGAAGTTCATCAGTGCTTCAGTGCTGTTATTCCCTGTTCTGCCTTTAGTATGTAGATGGACACTTCATGCTTTGACGTATCCCTTGCCGTAGCTAACCTACCTTTGTCATCACAAATCCTTATGCGCAAAGAACTGATCTAGTCCTTCATAAATTGCTTCAGTTCTACATCCCTTCTAGATCCAATTATTTTTGCTTTTCTGTCTTATCTTAGATCCGAAAATTTTATATGTCACTGTGAGATCTGTTTCTATGTTCCTGTGAGATCCGTTTCTCCTTGCACCAATATAGGCGGTTTAACCTTGTATAAGCAATCTATGTCATTAGCCCTCTGATAAACCGGAGGAGCATTTTACCTTCATAATTATGCTCCGGTTTAAAAGTGTCTGAGTAATCCTGTGATAGTATTACCTTTTTCTCTGATTGCATTAGTCTCCCGTTTATACCATTTCACATATCAGTATGTTTCTTACTCCCTTGTCTCTTGCATATAATCATGCATAATTTATAAACTGGCCTTTCATTTTCAGCTTGTTTGCTTTGCAATGGCCAAACAATTCACTGCCTGCAAATGGGCTCGTTCCCGGGGTTACTGAGACTCAGTTAAATGAGATGGTTAGCATCGGCTCCCTGCCTAAGAAAACTGAGATCAAATGGCGAGTTCCAGGAACAGAAAATCCTCCAACCCCAAGGCAGGGCGAGGTGGTGGTCTTTGTTGACCATATAGGCCGTGGCTTCAAACCGCCAGGGTCAAAGTTTTATCGAGATGTTCTTGCCAATTTCCAACTTCATCCACAAGATATTGGTCCCAACTCGGTTTCCAACTTATGCAACTTCCAGGTCTTCTGTGAAGTATATTTACATGAAGAACCAACTGCAGAACTGTTCCGGGATTTCTTTCACTTAAACCGGCGCACAGAGTTTGTAAATGGCCTGAACACAGAACTTGGTGGTGTCTCGATTCAAAAGCGGAAAGAAGTTGAATTTCCTCATGCCAAACATCATAGCCACCCAAAGGAATGGAACCAAACATGGTTTTATTGCAGAGACACTTCCCCTGAAGACGAAAATCCCCTGCCCGGCTTTCGTGACCATAGACTATCCAATACTCAGCCCATGCCTCAACGCCTGAGCTCCTCAGAAAGGGTGAAATACGCTCCTCAACTCGCCAAACTCCGGGCCTTTATGGCAAACGGTTTAATAGGCATGGACTTTCTGCGCTGTTGGATATCCTGGAGTATCTTGCCGCTAAGCCGGCGTCCTGGTTTAATGTGTGAATATACCGGTGAGGTTGACGACCCTCAACGCCATTCCAACATCCAATTATCTGAGGAAGAAGTCACTGAAGGTGTAAAGAAGATTCCGAATGAGTCAGAACTGATCTGTAGTCAAACCGGTCTGAGTCCTTTCTATGCGAAGAACAAACCGCCTGCTGTAAGCATTATACTTCCTCTTCATCTCTAATATCTTTAACTTATGCAACCTGTAACCCTTCTTCTTTATATGTAGGGTGATGACCCCTTCTGGAAAAGGAAAACCATAGAGAAAGCAGCAAAACGAACTGGAGATAAAGCGGTCAAGCCATCCCGCCCAAAGACCAAAGCCGTAAAACGGACGTTAAAACGGAAATCGGCTGTCCGGATTAATATGGAGCTTGATGATGATACTGATGATCCAGAAGTTGAGGTAGAACTTGACTCACTTGGCTCTCTTTTCATGCATCTCATTAACAATGATCTTCCTCGGGAGGATGCAGAAGCTAGTCAAGCTGATGACGTAGAGGTAATTACCCTTTCCTCTGGTTCAGACTCTATGCCAACACAAAAAACTCGCCAAGCAGTCCGGAAAGTAAGCTTTTCTCATCCTCTTGCTCACTTGGATCCAACATTTATTTTGAAGACTCAACATCATGAAGCTCACCGGACAACCCGGCACAGTGGCCAACATGTCACTTCAGCCGGTTTAGCTGACACTCTGGTTCGGAAGCGCCGGTCTGAGGTCTCTCCTACTTCTGACCGTTCTTACCCCAAGGCCGGTTATTTCAGACATCCTCTTAATCCGTCTGATTCAAATTATCAGGTGACAGCTCCTTCATCTTCTGGTGAATCGACGTCAACTCAACTCCCCCCTTTGAAAACTATGGCCGGGTGAGTTGTAAAAACCTTTTCCTTTCAATGCGCCATAAATCCTTTGAATAGGATGTTAATCCTTTTTTATTCTGTTTGCAGGGCCAAAGCCAGACCCAGCAAGAAAGCTCGGGTCACCAATCCGCCAGAAGACCCTGTCGCCGAAGAAGAAGAACCAAGAGGTGAACCGGAACAGACTGGTGAACCGGAAGACCCCCATCCTGAAGCTACTTTTGATGATCCACCCCTTGAAGGCCAACATACCGATGAACCAACAGATGCTGAGCCTGCCGCACCCGATACTGAACCGACAGAGCCAATCCGGGCTAGTCCGGTGAAAGACACTGAAATTCCAACATCATCCACCAAAAATCCTGAAGGCCAAGGTGACGATGTTATTATTACTGGAATAGGCCACAGCTCTCCTGGCCATCCCGTCATTTTAGCTCAGCATAGTGCCAAAGAAGAGCAAGCTGCCCGGGATAAAGGAAAATGGAGCAGCAACTTATCAAACTATGCTCATCTTAACGCTGATGAGCTTCATTCTGGCTTCTTGAACCGTCTGCACTCAAACCGGGATTATGAAGACGGCTTGGTGAACTTGATGAAAGAGCGATATGAGGTAAATTCCTCTCCCTTTGTATATTGATTTATAGCTGAAACGGTATCTCAAGTAGCCCCCAAGGGCCATTTTATGATTGTTAATCACAAACCGGGTCTTTGTAACACTTTAAGCATCTCATCATTGATCCTTGCAATGGCAGGTCGCTAATAATAGATAAGACTCATCTTGAAAAAATAAGATAACTTTCTGTAGCATAGCCCCCAAAGGCCGGTTTAACTTGGCAAGTTAATCCGGTTTTTAATCCACACATCCGTTTTAGAACAGACGCACATTAGCCCCCAAGTGTCAAGGATAATGCTTGCATTGTTCTGGAGACTTGTATAAAGTGTAGTACTTGAGAGGAAATAGGCATTATCCCCCAAGTATGAAGTGCATAACTTTGTTATACGCTTTGTACTTTAGCACATATATATGCTGTTTGTTTAACATACCTTCAGTGTTGCAGGCTGAACTGAGAAACAAAGATGCCCGAAATTCTGACTTGCAAGAAAATGTGAAGTCATAGCAAGCCGAGGCTCCAAAAGCCAAAGAAGAGCTGACCCAGGCCCTGGCCGGAATGGAAAAGCTGAAAGAAACCTTCAACCAAGAACGTGCTGAATGGGAAACCGAGAAATCCGGTTTAACCAAAAGAGTTGTAGACGCCGAGGCAGCCCTAAAGCCAGTGGTTGAAGAACTAGCCGGTTTGAAACGCCAAATCAATGCTATGACTTCTGCTATCTTTGGTAAGTGTCTGCTTATGTATGTTGCGCCAGTCAATGAATCTTATAACCGACCAAAATGTTGATAAAATCTTTGGCACGCACTCGGATCGCTCATCTTGGTACAGATATGCAGATGAAGCTCAAAGCGGCATATACATTGGTTGAACAGCTATACTCTGGGTCTCAACGGGTTATTAGCACGACATCTTATAACAAACCGGCTCCAACTTTGATTAAGGAAACCCTTGAGAAGTTGGGCATGTTACCAGCCCGTATTGCCGAGTTGAAAAGAGCAGCTGCCCGAGCAGGAGCTTTAACCGCCCTTATTCGAGCCAAAGCCTGGATTCCAGACCTTGAAGCGGAGGATATCATCAAAGGATACCTAGGCGTCAAAGAAGACGGTTCAAATTTCGACAATGATGATCTTCGGCGGCTGACCAAACAGATGCGGCCAGCAGCCAACAAGTTGGCTGATGATACTGATTTGTCCTATTTTCAGCCATTTTATGATGCAGAAGGGAAAAGATAGCCGGCCGACATCCATGAAGTCGAAGAACTTGTGCCTCCAATTCGTAAGCACACTTCGCTCCTGATATTAACCCTTCCAATCTTATCCATGAGGAAGCAGTGTTTCAAGCTTTAACTGGAATCAATTGGTCAACGGCTGATTTCCAGCGTCTGGGGAGGGATGAAGAAGTGCCTACACCAACTGACCCTCAACCGTCAAACCGTTGCAATGAAGAGTCTTGATCCGGTCGCCGGTTTATATGGCTACTATGAAAAACAATGATACTGTTTGAGCCGCTTTGAAGCTTCATGTAATAGGATAGCTGAAACTCCGTTTATCGGCCATGCCATTGAGCATGTTTCGTAATACTTTGTGACAATCTGTGCCGCCTTTTGGGATATATTTATGCATAACTCATGATGAATTGCGTTCCTGGGTACAACAACTTAAAAGTATCTAGCGGTTTACCGCTAGACGTGTCATGATGTCCAAGAAGTATATAGTACCTAGATGAATAATCAAGTGTTTGTACAAAAAGTAATGTATAGAACATACCTCATTGGTTGACCAAACGTGTATACGGCAAAGGTGTTAATACCAATCCAGAACGTTGATAACTCCATCTTCATAATACCGGTCTATATATTAAACCGGACCGGGATAACCACTAGATTTTCTTTATAACACTGGCGATTTAGTCAAACCGGACCGGGTCAATGAACACCGGTTTATAATTGATCATGTGCCCACAACTTTTAGTTGAGAAGCAAGCCGGGTCAAGGACGCCGGTTTAGCAAAAAATACTTATGATTTTCAACAAACAAGTCAAACAGGAAAATATGCAAGGCTTTTTATGAGCTGCCAGGCCTCTGAGTTAAACCATTTAACAAAGCCTTTTAAGATGGGCCTCCAATTAACCAATCATCGTTTTAACTGTGACAAGTTCAGGGTCTATAAAAGATTGACTTGTCAAACGTTCGATGGGTCATACCAGGATTACCTGGACAGGAGTGGCTTACTTGATGAAGGCAGGTTAACCCGGGTTTTTAGGTGAATACACCAGGCTTCCAAGCCGTGGCTTGATAGCCAATTACGAGGGTCCTTTAAAACTCTTTGTTGCTTTACAAAAAGAGCCCCCAAGTAACTTTGTGAGCGATGCTCAGTGTGTGCCCATGTTTGAGTCTGTACTGTGTACAACACTCTCTTTGGCTCCACAAAATTTTCCCTTTGTGGCTTAAATGCCTATCAAGAGGTGTAGCTATGTTGTGAGGACAACCAAGCCCCTAGTGATATCCCTTCGTGGTTTAAAAACCGATCAAGAGGTCTAGCTATTGTTCAAATATGACCAAGCCCCCTAGTGATTTTCTTTGTATCTATGCAGCTGCCAAAGTCGGATTAACAAAAACTCCGCTTTGTCAGTTATCTTGTAAAAGCACACACAGGGTATAAAAAGAACAGATACCCCGCTTAAAACAGAGGCTCCGGTTTATTATATGATATATACACTGTCATAAATATGTACAGATGAAGAGCCTATGGCTTCAAGTATAGTAAGGCCGAAGGAGAGCGATGTTCCATGACCGCTTGGTCTCCTCCTCCGATTGACGTGAGTCTTTATGCTCTCGAACATCAGTGAGGTAGTAAGATCCGTTGTGCAGATTTTTGCTGACCACAAAGGGCCCTTCCCAAGGTGGGGATAACTTGTGCATATCAGTCTAATCCTGGATGATCCGGAGCACCAAATCACGTTCTAGAAAGGTTCTGGTTTTAACCTGGCGGCTGTGATAACGTCAGAGATCTTGTTGATAAATCACTGATCGTGCTGCTGCAAGATCACGCTCTTCATCCAACAGGTCCAGTGAATCCTGATGTGCTTTCTCATTATCAGCTTCAACATAAGCTGCCACACGGGGCGAATCGTGACGGATGTCACTAGGAAGAACCGCCTCTGCTCCATAAACCATGAAGAAAGGTGTGTAACCCGTAGACCTATTGGGTGTGGTGTTGATGCTCCATAACACAATAGGTAGCTCCTCAACCCAACAACCCGGCGTCCGCTTTAAGGGAACCATAAGCCTTGGTTTGATACCCCGTAGAATTTCTTGATTTGCCCTTTCTGCTTGACCATTAGATTGGGGGTGAGCCACCGACGCTAGATCAAGCCGGATGTGTTCACGTTGACAAAATTCTTCCATCTCCCCTTTTGACAGATTAGTACCGTTATCTGTTATAATGCTGTGTGGAAAACCAAACCGGATTATCACCTTCTTGATGAATTGAACCACCGTGGCTGCATCACACTTGCTGACTGGCTCTGCCTCCACCCATTTAGTGAATTTATCAACTGCTACTAACAGGTGGGTGTTTTTGTCATTAGAACGCTTGAAGGGTCCAACCATATCAAGCCCCCAAGTTGCAAACGGCCACGTAATTGGAATCATCCGCAACTCTTGAGCCGGAACGTGCGCATGGCAGGCAAATTTTTGACATCCATCACATCTCTTGACTAAATCCTCTGCATCAGCATGTGCCGTCAACCAGTAAAAACCATGGCGAAAAGCTTTAGCAACCAACGACTTTGAACCGGCATGGTGACCGCAATCCCCTTCATGGATTTCTCGCAAAATCTCGCAACCTTCTTGAGGAGAAACACAGCGCTGAATTGCTCCTGAAACACTGTAACGATGTAACTCCCCGTTGAGTATGGTCATGGACTTGGAACGCTGGATTATCTGTCGAGCCAATGTTTCATCGTCTAGTAACTTGCCCTAGTTCATGTAATCCAGATATGGGATCGTCCAATCCGGTATGGCATGTAGAGCTGCCACCAACCGAGCCTCCGGATCAGGAATAGCCAAATCTTCTTCGGTTGGTACTTTGACTGACGGATTGTGCAACACATCAAGAAAGACGTTGGGCAGGACCGGTTTACATTGGGAACCAAGACGACTTAAAGCGTCCGCCGCTTCATTCTTCCGCCGGTCTATATGGTCCACCTGATAACCTTTAAAGTGACCAGCCACTGCGTCCACCTCTCGCTGATATGCAGCCATGAGTGGGTCCTTAGAATCCGAAGTGCCAGACACATGCTGAGCCACTAGATCTGAATCGCTGAAGCACTTAACCCGGCTCAAATTCATCTCCTGAGCCATCCGAAGACCGTGGAGCAAAGCCTCATATTCAGCTGCATTGTTAGTACAAGGGAACATTAAACGGAGGACATAACAAAACTTGTCACCTCGTGAGGAAGTTAGTATGACTCCAGCCCCCGAGCCCTCCAACTGTTGGATCCATCAAAATGAATAGTCCAATATGTATTATCTAGTTTCTCTTCAGGTGCCTGTAACTCCGTCCAATCATTGATGAAATCCATGAGTGCTTGGGATTTGATCGTTGTGCGGGGTATATATTTAAGCCCATGAGGTCCAAGCTCAATAGCCCACTTGGCAATCCGGCCAGTTGCTTCTCTGTTTTGAATGATGTCGCCCAGAGGAGCTGAACTGACCACTGTGATAGGATGGCCCTGAAAATAATGTTTAAGCTTCCGGCTCGCCATAAACACCCCATATACCAGCTTCTGCCAATGTGGATACCTCTGCTTTGACTCAATGAGCACCTCGCTGATATAATAAACTGGCCGTTGAACCGGATATTCCTTGCCAAGCTCCTTGCGCTCTACCACAATAGCTACACTAACATCCCGGCCATTAGCAACCACATATAGTAATAATGGCTCTTTATCGATCGGTGCTGCAAGCACGGGCGGTTCAGCTAGCTGCCTCTTCAGATCCACGAACGCCTTATCAGCTGTCTCGCTCCAGACAAAGTTATCTATTTTCTTGAGCATCTGATATAAGGGGATGGCCTTCTCTCCAAGGCAACTGATAAACCAGCTCAAGGCTGTAATCCGGCCGGCCAGACGTTGAACATCGTTAATACACGCCGGTTTAGCCAAGGATGTAATTGCCGCAATCTTTTCCGGATTAGCCTCAATGCCTCTGTTTGATACAAGAAAGCCTAAGAGCTTGCCTGCTGGGACACCGAAGACACACTTCTCCGGATTGAGCAT
The DNA here is from genome assembly GCA_034509565.1 of Triticum monococcum. Lineage (NCBI taxonomy): Eukaryota > Viridiplantae > Streptophyta > Magnoliopsida > Poales > Poaceae > Triticum > Triticum monococcum. The sequence continues at coordinate 740,610,424 of CM067843.1, read as the reverse complement.
CATCTTGTAAACCTGGAGATTGTCAAAGGTTTCTCATAGATCATATATCAATGTCTCCTCCTTTCTGGACTTGACCACAATATCATCCACATATGCATGAACATTGCACCCAATTTGTTTATGAAGGCAATTCTGAACACATCGCTGGTAAGTTGCCTGGGCACTCTTGAGCCCAAACGGCATGGAAACATAGCAGAAGGCTCCAAAGGGAGTTAAGAAAGCTGTCTTCTCCTGGTCCTTAACCGCCATTTTGATCTGATGATAACCAGAGTAGGCATCCAGAAAACACAAACGGTCACAACCCGCCGTAGCATCAATTATCTGATCAATGCGAGGGAGAGCAAAGGGGTCTGCAGGGCAAGCCTTGTTTAAATCTGTGTAGTCCACACACATGCGCCAAGTGCCATTTTTCTTAAGAATCAGCACCGGATTGGCCAACCACTCTGGATGAAAAACTTCGACAATAAACCTAGAAGCCAACAGACGGGCTACCTCTTCACCTATAGCCTTACGTCTCTCCTCATTGAAACGGCGGAGGAACTGCCGGACCGGTTTGAACTTAGGATCAATGTTGAGTGTGTGCTCAACAAGTTCCCTCGGTACACCTAGCATGTCAGAAGGTTTCCATGCAAAGATGTCCCGATTCTCATGGATGAACTCGATGAGCGTGCTTTCCTATTTACGATCCAGGTTAGCGCTGATGCTGAACTGTTTGGATGAATCACCAGGAACAAAGTCAACCATCTTAGTGTCTGTAGCCGATTTGAACTTCAACGCTGGATCATGTTCTGTAGTTGGCTTTTTTAAAGAGGTCATGTCTGGCGGATCAACTTGCTCCTTATAGAATTTCAACTCCTCCGTGGCACAAACCGACTCAGCATAAGCCGCATCACCTTCTTCACACTCCAAAGCAATCTTTCTACTTCCATGTACTGTGATAGTCCCTTTATGACCTGGCATTTTAAGCTGTAGATAAACATAAATGGCCTTGCCATAAACTTAGCATAAACCGGCCGCCCAAACAAGGCGTGGTACGGACTTTTGATCTTTACCACCTCAAATGTCAATGTTTCTGACCTTGAACCATAGTCATCTCCAAAAGCTACCTCCAAAGCTATCTTGACAACAGGATATGCAGACTTACCAGGCACCACACCATGAAAGACCGTATTTGACGATTTAAGATCCTTATCTGTCAACCCCATACGGCGGAATGTATCATAATACAAAATATTGATACTACTTCCCCCATCCATGAGCACTTTAGTGAACTTGTATCCCCCAACTTGAGGGGCTACCACCAGGGCCAAATGACCTGGATTATCAACCCGGGGTGGGTGATCATCTCTACTCCACAAAATAGGTTGCTCAGACCAGCGTAAATACTGAGGTAGTGCCGGCTCAACAGAGTTTACTGCCCTTTTGTGAAGCTTCTGATCACGTTTGCACAAACTAGTAGTGAAGACATGATATTGCCCGCCGTTCAGCTATTTGGGATTGCTCTGATAACCCGACTGCTGCTGCTGCTACTGACTCCCCTGATGGTTGTAACCTCACTGGTTGCCTTGGTGCCCTTGATTAACATGTCCAGTTTGGTTGCTTGGAAACCCTGAACCGGAACCACCACCTCTGTAACCCGGCCCGTGGAAACGTCCTCCTGAACCGCCGGGCGGGCCGTTGTTATATTGGAACATATTGGAATTCTTGAAATCCCGCATGATATAATAGTCCTTCCAAAGATGTGATGCCGGCTTCTCCTTCGATCCATGCTTTGGACAGGGCTGATTTAACAAGCACTCCAAATTGTTGCCTGAACCGCCACCCCTCTGGGGCTGCTTGCCCTTACGGCGCTGGCCATTCTCCTACGCGTTGGTATTTGCAACAAAGTCCAAGCTACTGTCGGCCTTGCACTTACCACCGTTTCCATGCCCTACCGGATTATGCTGTTGACCTTTGGCATTGCCGTTCTTCTTACCTTTCTCCGGTTTATCCTCCTCTGAATCCGGATCCTTGGTATTACCTGAATCGGCATATTTAACCAACGCGGCCATGAGTGTTGACATATCATTGCAGTGCCGTTTGAGCCTTCCCAATTTCTATTTCAGCGGTTTGAAACGACAATTGCCCTCTAATGTTAACACTGCAGTGTCTGCATTGATATGATCTGATGAATGCAAAATTGCTGAGACCCGTTTGACCCAATGGGTCGTGGACTCCCCTTCCTCTTGGACACAAGCGGCCAGATCTATGATTGACATCTGCTGCTTACACGTATCCTTAAAGTTCTGGATAAACCGGTGCTTCAATTCGGCCCATGATCCAACAGAGTTGGTCGGCAAACTCTTCAACCAAGTGCGAGCTGTTCCTTCCAACATCATGGTGAAATATTTATCACACACCGCCTCATCCACATCTAACATCTCCATTGCCATCTCATAGCTCTCCACCCACGCCTCTGGTTGAAAAACGGCGGTGTAATTTGGTACCTTACGAGGTCCCTTAAAATCCTTGGGCAGTCTCACATTACGCAAAGCGGGGGTTAAACACGGCACCCCTAAGGAACTGAACATCACTCCTGGCTCCACGGAGGCCGTGGGGTGAACCGGAGTATGCTGTGGTGCTCCCTGTTGAGCTGCCAACTCGGCCTCCCGACGTGCGCGGCCATGGTCCACAACATCTTGCGCATTAGCGCCTCCCCCGGCCGAGTTGTTCCCTCGCGTTGAATTTCGGCGACATGCACTACTGGACACGGCCGGTTCGTCCTCCACGTGTCTGCTATAACTCCGGCTTGGACGGGGTGTGGAATGAATCCTCTCACGACTGTGTGAATACGCCTGCTGTTGATTTAGTGCTGTTTGAAGGAGATCCCTGGCCCGACGTGCTTCCACTGCAACTGGTGACTCGCCGTCGGTTGGGAGGGCCGCCAGGCGTGAAGCGGCGGCCACAATGTTGTCCAACGGGTTGGAATAATGCCCGGGCGGCGTTGATACATATTGTGGCACAATGTTGTACTGGCGAGGCGGGTCCGTCGTGCGTGGTTGAACCGGCGCTCCTGTTCCCGGCGCCCCACCCGGTTTAGTGTGGGTTGGTTACCAGCTCCTGCTCCTGGTGTGTTAAAAAGATTCTGCAGCTCATAAACCGACAGGAGACGTTATCGATACCTTCTTCTTATGACTTCCTCTGAAGCATTCTGATCCAGTCTAATCCGGTAGGCCTGTGCTTCCAATTTAGCCCGCTCTGTAGCCATCCTAGCATTCTATGTTGCCAGGTCCGCTTTAGCATGGGCTATTTGATGTTTTACCTTTGCAATCTCCGCATTGTGCTGATCCCTGGCTGCTGCATCCACCTCCGCGGCCATCAACGTTGCCAAAGCGTCGAACAAATCAGACAAGACTTGGGCCGGAGGTGGCACCGAGCTTCCTGCCCTTGCTGGTGTGGCCGTTGTTGAACCGGAGAGCATTGCTGCGGCGGTAGATGAATGAGGCGCCGATTGTGTGCCGGCCATGAAGATGGCGGCCCGGTTTGGTAGATCGGGAGAATCCAGAATACTGTTGCCCTCGGATCCTCCATCAATCCGGCCGTCCTGCAACTGATAAAGTGATTCGGTCTCTTGAGAAGACTCGTCATCAAAACAGACCACGGTCTCTCCATCGGACACCGGCCCGTCCTCGTACCTCGATCCATGGATGACACCCATGAAAACATGCCTTGCCTCAGGCTGAACCGGTGAAGAACTTGCACGCCGGGCCGTTTCGATGATGTCGGTGTAGATATCCGGCTCAGGGGCCGGTTCACCGATCTTGCCGATGAAGACGTGAATCCCACCAAAGGGGACCCAGTACCCGTACTCGATTGAATCGGCCTCGGGACCCCATCCTGCATTGTCGATGTAGAGCTTGCCACGACGACTCTTCGTCATCCGGCCCACAACGTATCCCTTATGTCCATCGAAGCTGCCCTTCAAGAACTCAAAACCATCATGCGATAGCCCCACGGTGGGCGCCAACTGTCGTGGGTTTGTCACGACAGATGTCCTTGTGAAAGGACTTAGTCGTGGAGCCATCGCTACGGGATAGCTTTAAGGGGTTAAACCAAATAAAGGGACACGGGGAATTTTATACTAGTTCGGCCCCTTCGAGGAAGGTAAAAGCCTACATCTAGTTGTGATTGGTATTGCTAGGGTTTCGAAGGCCAGGGAGCGAATCCGCTTTGTCTGGCTCTCGAGTTGTTGTCTGTTGTCTTGAACCGCTGCCGGATCATCCCCTTATATACATGGGCGGCGCCCGTCGGTTTACAGAGTCCCGAGACCGGCTCATAAACATGTCTGGTTCGGTCTCCACTCTTTCTATCTTACAATACAAGTTTCCTACAAATGCCGGTTCACGGCTATGGGCCTTAAACCGGTTCTGGGCCCTGGACCTTTCCTCTTCTGTCTACATGGGCTTCAAGCATAATCAACTACGTATGAAGTTAACCCGGCCTTTCCTGGCCGGTTTACGCCCAGTAGTAATATCCCCAACAGGACCTCTCTGAAGAACTTTGAGCCGGGCGGTGAGAAGCCACGGTTCATGTGGTCAGTAAAAACAATCACTTCGCCGTCTCTTGGATTGGGCCGTTCTTCTTCCGAGTCAGGGGCACGGTAAGACATGACGTTTTTTCCTGGCAGAAATCCTATGGTGAAAAACTCCTTCAAACGTTCCTCAGTTACGGTTGAGGGAACCCAGTTACAGATGGTTGGTGCTTTGGACGGCATGATGTGCAAAGACGAACTGAAAAGAAAGGAAACATGCCGGTTCAATTTAATGGTGAGATTAACAGTTAAGTGATGATGATGCAAATAAGTAATGGCTGCTTAGTTAAGGGCTAATGACATATAAGGTAAAGCAAGCCGGCATGGTAAGCCGCCATGACTACATATATTTGAAGAAGGCAAATTCAGCTAAGTGTTGAGACAAACAAGTTTCCTAAATTGCTTGGTATTATTCCAGATCAAATGGCTATTCAAAATGAAAAAAATTCTAGACCTAAAAACTTCAACGAAGAGGAGTCTGTAAGTTCTAATGCAGTCTTTGAATCAGAGAAAGGGATCTGTGGGTCAAGAAGAGCCACAAAAACACTACCGCACGAGCACACACACACACACACACACACACACACACACACACACACACACACACACACACATATATATATATATATATATATATATATATATATATATCTTTTTGGATCAAGAAGAGGCCTCAGTGGAAGAACTACATGGGACTGCCATGAACTAGGAAGAACATGAAGGAATCTGGAAACCCTAAATGCGGATCTAAGAAGAAAACTTACAATCACAGGTCTTCTGCGGAGGTCGCCGCCGTTCTCTGGACCAGTTTGAGTTGATGCAGCGGCCAAGGTTGACGGAGACGAAGGAGACGCGCGACGGCGGTGAGGCTCGAGCAGCAGGAGGGTTGCGAGAGGAAGAAGACGGAGCGAGAGAGGAGAATGAGGAAGGCCGAGGCGTGCCTATTTATAAGGGAAAGATGTGAGCAGACGGGCGTGAACATCGAGGGAGAGCCAAATAATGGTTATCCAGCTACACAGGCGCCTCGATTCCCGAGAAACATTAAAGATAAAAGATCCGTTGGGAGATGACGTCATGAAAGTTTTTTGCATTTTCAAGAGACGACATCACAGCGGGTTACAAAAACTTCAGCGAAGATAAGAAGATGGATTTTTGTCTAAGTATTGAAGATTGACAAAGAACAAAGTTCAAATTCAACCTGGGGCCTAATGTTGGGGATATAACTATCAGTTATGACCCGCCCAGAAGGGGCCGGGTCAGCCCCAATGGCGGGTTACACAAGAAGCCCAATAAACATTCAAGTTGATAGTTTATTAAATCTTATAGAAGGCCCAAAGGCCTGGAGGTGGCTTAAGGCCTGATATTATGAACCGCCGTATGTAAGGAAAGACTTGTAAAGAAAGGCATGTAAAGGAAGTCACCGAGCCGGACACGATTATGAGCTGGCCGGGACTCTATAGGCCACCAGGCGTCAACCCGTGTATATAAGGGGACGACCCGGTGGCGGCTTAGGGCAAGAAACAAAAGATCGATCGGTAACCAAGCCGGCGAGTTGAGCCTCTTGGCAATCGAAACCCCAGCAATACCAACACAACTAGACGTAGGCTTTTACCTTCATCGTAAGGGGCCGAACTAGTATAAAAACCTCTCGTGTCCTTTGTCCCGATTAACCCCTTTAAGCTTCCTAGTTGCGATGGCCCTACGACTAAGTCCTTTCTCTAGGACATCTGCCGTGTCAATTCCACGACACCCTGGACTCCGCAAAACTTCCTTTTGTGCTTTCCAAAAACCTTGTGGGCTTTCCCCTTTGGCCCAAATAAAGTGTTCTCGTACCCAAACATTTCCGGAAACATCCGGAACCCCTTCCGGTGAATTTCGGAACCCTTCCGGAGACCAAACACTATTATCCCATATATTAATCTTTATCTCCGGACCATTCCAGAGTTCCTCGTCATGTCCATGATCATATCCGGAACTCCGAACAACATTCGGTTGCCAACATACATAACTCATATAATACTATATCGTCAACGAACATTAAGCGTGCGGACTGCTGGGGAACGTAGTAATTTCAAAAAATATCCTACGCACACGCAAGATCATGGTAATGCATAGCAACAAGAAGGGAGAGTGTTGTCCACGTACCCTCATAGACCAAAAGCGGAAGCATTAGCACAACGCGGTTGATGTAGTCGTACGTCTTCACGATCCGACCGATCAAGTACTGAACGTACGACACCTCCGAGTTCTGCACACTGTCGGTGTCAAAACCAGCGGATCTCGGGTAGGGGGTCCCGAACTGTGCGTCTAGGCCGGATGGTAACAAGAGGCAAGGAACACGATGTTTTACCCAGGTTCGGGCCCTCTTGATGGAGGTAAAACCCTACGTCCTGCTTGATTAATATTGATGATATGGGTAGTACAAGAGTAGATCTACCACGAGATCAAGGAGGCTAAACCCTAGAAGCTAGCCTATGGTATGATTGTTGTCTATGGAGTTGATGAAGTTGTCCTACGGACTAAAACCCTCCGGTTTATATAGACACCGGGTAGGGTTAGGGTTACATAGAGTCGGTTACAATGGTAGGAGATTTTGAATATCCGCATCGCCAAGCTTGCCTTCCATGCCAAGGAAAGTCCCATCCGGACACGGGCCGTAGTCTTCAATCTTGTATCTTCATAGTCCTGGAGTCTGGCTGAAGGTATAGTCCGGCTACCCGAACACCCCCTAATCCAGGACTCCCTCAGTAGCCCCTGAACCAGGCTTCAATGACGACGAGTCTGACGCGCAAATTGTCTTCAGCATTGCAAGGCGGGTTCCTCCTCCAAGTCCTTCATAGAAGATTGTTAACACCAAGAGTAGTGTCCGGCTCTGCAAAATAAGTTTCCACATATTGCCATAGATAGAATAATATTAGCACAAATCCAATCTACTGACGTACTCCGCAGTGTGCCATCACACTACGGCCAAGTCCTGTACTCGAATCATTTTTACTTTTTCACCTCAGCGTGTTTTGCGAGGCGGTTTCCTTGGCACGTCTTGTGAAAGCAGAGATCGTGTACCCCCCTATTACGGGATTCTCATCAATACGGACGTGGGTAACCCAATCGAGCCCGTTAGCATGTTTTCTCGATTAAAGGTGAGTCCCTAACGGTTACGGGGAGGGCTCCTGGTATTCAGCCTCTTATAAAGAGACCAGGGCCTTATCTTTTCTCCAACAAGTTCGCCCGTCGCCTTGAGTTCCAGCACCCTAGGCTCCAGATTCCGGGCGCCTCGGACCTTTGACAATGTCCGGTTCCGACCTTCAAGGCCGATGGATGCCCTCCTCCGTCACGGAGGAGGACGTGCTAAAGTTGAGAGAGGCTAAGTTCCTGACCGGCGAAATTTGGCATAGGTTGCCTGCTCAAGGGCAGGTCATCCCCAGTCCCCAGCCCGGTGAGAGCGTGGTGTTCATGTCTCACTTCCTTCGGGGGTTGGGCTTCCCAATGGATCCCTTTGTGAGGGGGTTGCTGTTTTATTACGGGTTGGAATTCCATGACTTAGCTCCGGAGTCCATCCTCCATATCTCCTCGTTTATCGTTGTGTGCGAAGCGTTCCTCCATGTTAACCCTCACTTCGGACTATGGCTCAAAACCTTCAAAGTGGAACCGAAGATGATCGAGGGACGGCACGCAGAGTGCGGAGGCGTTGTTATAAGCAAGAATACTGATGCTCCATGGCCCGAGGGCTCTTTTCAAGAGGAGCTAGGCTTGTGTCAATGAGAGTGGTTTTATATCACCGCTCCCCGGAGCACCAAATGGGTGGCGCCTCCTGCCTTTTGCTCGGGTCCCCCACCACATCTAGCGTCATGGGTCAACAGAGGGTTGGATTGGGGATTGCCCATAGACATGCCCTTGTTACAGGGCCGCATTAAAGATCTCTTGGAAGGAGACCTCAGCCTGGTCAAGGTGACGCAGGTCATGCTGATTCGCTGAATATTGCCCGGCAAACGTCGCCCCCTTCGCTTGTGGGAATTTAATCCAGAGGGACCGCGAGCTCTCCAGAACTTCATGGGCGCAACGCCCAAGGAGATGTATAAACTGTTCTTTGGATCACAAGAGATGTGTCCGGATTCGACCGAGGACGCAGGCCTAAGCCGCAATCGCCTAGATAATCAAGTAAGCAACCTTGTGCCCTGACCTTCTATCCGTATAATTTTCATAAACATGCCCCTAAAAGAGTTGTCCTTTTAAGTAGGAGTGGATAGTGAAGGCAAAGTTGATCAGGTGTCCGGCTCCCCTTCTTGAAACCAGGCCGGATCCCGGGCTAGTCAGGATGCTGGAGATAATGCCTTTGGAGGGGGTGGGCAAGGAAGCTATGGCCTCCTCGAAGGAGGCTGCTCCGAAGGGAGGAACCGATGATTCCTCTCCTAAGGGGAAGAAGAGAGCCGCCTCTGACAACCCAGAAACCATGGCCGCGAAGCGGGGGAGAAAATCCTCGTTAGAGGGTCCGACGTCGGGGAGTTCCTCGGCCAGACTACGCCCTCAAGGGGATCAGCCCTCCAGCGAGCCGTAAGTAGAGAAAGATTTTCCTTTTGAGGGATGAGGGAAATCCTTGATTTATGTCTGAGAAGATTAACCAAACTTTTACCTTGTAGTTCGGACCTCAGCCCTTCTCAGCAGAGCTCGTCTTCGGGGGATCTTCTTCTGGAGATGATGGAGAGCGGGAGGCCTCCCCCTGCTGTGCCGCCTAGCGAGGCAGGTGACCCTGAGGTGTCATCGCGGAGAGTTTCTCCGAATCCGGCAGGGGCGGCAGATGGCTATGTGGCCCCTCGAGGTTCTCCGTGTCCGGCCTTTGAAAGAGGTCATGGGACGAGCCCGACACCGTCTGGTGTTCGGTCGGAGGAGCTAAAGATTCTGCTGGGGCGAGCTTGTATCTCAGAGGAGCACCGTGCATTGATGGGCAGGGTGATTGAAAGGATCGCATCCGTAGAGAGCGGACTGCATGAGGCCGTCAAAAGTTTACTGACGGGTTTTGAGGTACATTTAGATAATGTACACTTTTAGCAGTTGCGCATGAATAAGATCCGCCCTGTCTAGATAGTAGCCCCTGAGACTCTGCGCGTCGTCAAGAAATGACGGCGCGTGGAGGATCATAATCCCAGGTCTAAGATGTCGCCTTTGAATGCAGGCGGCAGGGTGTCCGGAATCGAGCTGAACTGACGATTTTGCCGGACTAAAGCGGCAACTAGACGTGGCAGAAGCCAACATCGTGCTTGTCAACAAGCGGCTTGAGGAGGCTCAAGGTATGCAATTCCCCAGGCGGCATGAGGTAAGAACAGTTTGAGGCCTTTGTCTTACAATGTGTGTGCTTGACGCGGATGGCGTGGCCGCCGTGGAGAGTCTTAGGGCAGAACTTGCCCGAGCTAAATAACAAGCCAGAGAAAGTGATGCAGCCGCCAAGAAAGCCCTTGAAGAGCTGAGAGCCGAACGGGCTGCCCATTGCCGAAGCAAGGAAGAGATGGCCGAAAAGTTAAAAAGCGCTACAGACCATTGCAGATTTCGTGAAAAAGAAGACCAGGCGAAACAGACGGACTTAGAGAAGGCCGCTGCCAATGCCAAGGACGCGCGTTCTATGATGAGAGCTGCGAAGGAGGAGCTGCGTCAGGCCGAACAGATTGCGGCTGGAAAGCCCTTTATGCTGCGAAGGAAATTTTGCGATCCGAAGTTTGCTCCGTTGGACCGAATGTGGAGTGTGGAGGATACCTATCTGGACTTGGCAGCGAGTGCTGCTGATGCGACCGAACACTTTCGAGATCAGAAGGATCGCAAAGTGGAAAAGCTTTTCTGGTCGCAGTTTCACAATCCAGAGCGTGCACTGGCAGTGGACGATCGTTTGGCTCAATGGGCCGAACTGAATAGGTTGCCCGGACTCGCCATGAAGTACGTCATGGGTTATCTGTGGCCGGGGAGATCGGAGCCGAAGAGTTATTTCAACTTCGTGCAGCAATTCCTTGATGCAGTGCCGCACATAAATGCAATGAAGAGGTCAGCATGCATAGAGGGCGCACGGATGGCTCTTGCCCGTGTTAAGACATACTGGGCGGAGATGGAGACCACCATTGTTGCATCCCGAGATTCGGACAAAAGCCGAGTACCCTCCGAGCACTATTTTCAGGAAGTCCTTGAAGGCGCTCATGTAATAGAGACACAGTGCTCGAAAGATGCTATGTTATGATAGCATATGTAATTATAAAGTAATATTTTGATAAATTGTAGTGGCCTTTTTATACTTGTGCCTTCAAGTATTGGGAACACCTCCTGTGCGGTCGTTTTATTATATATATCAAATCTGAAAGATGGCAGTCGTTGGCTTCAGCCCCCACGCACATAGTGCGGGGGTGCTCGCAGAAGACGCATTTTCACACTTAACCCAACGTCTTGGTCCTACAAAGGAGGTGATAGCGTAGCGGGCCACGCAACCAGACTATAATGCTTTAACACTTTCACTTAGCCATAGGAGCTTGACAGTGAGACTATTTAGGTAGCTCCTTGGTGGCGACTGCGCTCATCCGAGTGCGGGGCGCATATGTGCCTGACCGGGAAACGGCCCTTCGTTAAAATGGAGGAGTCCCATAGATTCCGATAGGTCATCGAGTGGCTGACCAGTCTCACGCTACATCATGACAGTCAGTTTTTGGCTTTCTCTACTGAGGTGCTCGCCCGGCCGAACCGGGGCACAATCGTAGTAGTTCTCCTGGTGCTACCTTAGCCGATAGAGCGGAACGTAAGGTAGTCGAACTCTGGAGCCGGGCAACCCAACATTTGACCAAAGACATGATTCGGAGCTGATGCATATAATGCCAAAACTCGCGACGCCGAACACTCCCTAAGGTATTCGGTCTTTGTGAGTGCGGGCGAAACAACACTCTTTATTATTAAGAAAAGAAGCCCCTAGTGTCCAGGTACGTGCGAAAATTCTGACGTGGCCACTTGCCAAGACGCCAGCCTCCTCCTTGGTTATACTAGAAAAAACCAGGGGATGTGTAGCAACAAGAGACAGTAAAAAAGGTTTACGCAGGGTCTTAATCTAAAAAGAATCCTTTAGGACGGGTCCCTACTGCACGTCTGCGCCTGTGTCTCCGTTGTGCCATATCCTAGACGGGCGCCGCATGACGTTTATCTGTAAAAGAGAGGAACTGAGTTGAAAACGGGTCGTGCCGAAAAAGTTTAAAATAAACAAGGTGTAAACTAAAATATATAAAATTGAGCTTTATTGTCTCTTATTGTGTATGCATGGAGCCCCTAGTGCGGGGGTATATGGCCACTAAGCCTCCATCAATGATGATTTTGTACCGAACTCGTCTATCCGCGTTCGTGGTCTTTAATGACCTATTTTGAAGTTTTTTGGCCGGTGAGGCCATTTTGCTGTGGGGCTGTCCAGGCGGCCGCACAGTCCTCCGCTTGGGGAGGTGCACTTTAGTGCTTCCCCTTCAAAGAGATGATGCCTCATGGACCGGGCATCTTAAGCGTAAGAGATGCATAATGCGGTATTGCGTTAAAGTGAGCAAAAGCTTCGTGTCCCAGTAGTGCTTGATAGCGACTTGAGAATGGGACGATATGGAAGGTCAGCTTTTCATGACGGAAGTTATCGGCAGAGCCGAATATGACTTCGAGCCAAATATGACTTCGAGCCGGAGAAAAACCATACAACGGGTGTCTGGACCAGGTATTACCCCTTGAAAGGAGGTTTTGTTGCGGCGGATTCTTGCTGGGTTTATCCTCATGTGCTGGATTGTAACCTGATATATCAGGTTTAGTCCACTACCGCCGTCCATAAGGACATTTGAAGACTGGAGTCCGCCAATTATTGGATCGAGTATCAAGGCAGTCTTGCCTGCATTCTTGATATTTCTAGAATAATCTAGCTGATCGAAGATGATCGGTTTTGACAACCAGTGGCCGGACCCTTTGGGGATGGGCCGTGTGGTGCGTACCTTTACGGGCGCCGCACGTTTTGTTATGTGAAGTGAGTTCACTGTTTTTACTTCCTGTGGGAAGTTCTTTTGTTTCCTGGTACTCTGCTTTTGGGGTTCGTCCTCGTCTTCGCTTGGTATGTTGAGCCTCTTGTGTTCGGCATTGAGTCTGTCGGATTGTTTGAAAACCCAACAGTCTCTATGGGTATGGTTAGCAGGCTTCCCGGGAGTACTGTGTATCTGACATATCCTGTCCAGGATTTTATTTAGGTTGGATGGATCGTCCCTGTTATCCTTGGGGGGGGGCAATTTTTCCTGATTTTGTCGTGAGCCTTTGAATCCGGCATTGACTGCCGTGCTCTTCGGACTTTTGTCCTTAGTCCGGCGACGGTCCTTGTTGCGTCGTGGTTTTCTGTTTCCATCCCTAGTTTCGGATGTACTTGGGTCGCTGGGGCTGCACCTTGCCAACCAGCTGTCCTCCCCTGCACAAAAGCGGGTCATGAGGTTTGTTAGTGCGGCCATTGTTCACGGCTTTTCTTGGCCGAGCACTACAGGAATCAGCTACTTTGCCGTCTGCCACGGCGGACGGCAAAGGCCTGAACGGCGGACGGCAAAGGCCTTTGCCGTCAGCGGCGGACGGCAAAAGGCTCCGGCAAAGTAGGCTTCGGTAAACAGGTTCTTTGCCGTCTGCTACTGACGGCAAAGTCTTTGCCGTCTACGGCGGACGGCAAAGAGAGAGAGGCAGACGGCAAAGAGAGCGGACGGCAATAATTGCGCTGTCAGTCCGTTAAGTGGCTAACGGAAGGCCTTTGCCATCCGCCGCTGACGGCAAAATTTCTAGGGTCTTTGCCGTCCGCCGTATGATGTCATCTACACGTCGGTCGTTATGCCTGAAAGCTGCTAAGGCTTTGGCGTCCGGACAGTCGACTATCTGATTCTTTTTAGTGAGGAATCTATTCCAGAACTGCCGAGCTGATTCTCCGGGTTGTTGAGTTATGTGACTAAGATCGTCTGCATCCGGAGGGCAGACATAGGTCCCTTGAAAGTTTGCTCAGAAAGCATCCTCGAGCTCTTCCCAGCTTCCAATTGTGTTTTCAGGAAGGCTTTTAAGCCAATGCCGGGCTGTCCCTTTAAGCTTAAGGGGTAAATATTTTATGGCGTGGAGATGATTTCCTCTAGCCATGTGTATGTGGAGGATATAATCCTCTATCCAGACTCCAGGGTCTGTTGTTCCATCGTATGCCTCTATGTTTACGGGTTTGAACCCCTTTGGAAATTCATGGTCCAGGGCCTCATTGGTGAAACATAGAGGGTGTGCGGCACCCTTGTATTTGGGTGTGCCGGATTCTGATGATGGCTTCATAGCATTGCTTACAAGAGCTTGCTTTCTTGGCCCATAAATGGACCTGACTGGGCCATGATGCGAATCCTTAAGTGGGTCGCATGCCGATTTGAGTGCGGCGCCGCTTGCCGCTTTATGGGGTTGTCTATCCGACCGTGTGGCTTTCTCATTTTTTGAATGCGAGGGCTCTAGGGCCTCTTCGTCAAATTCAGGCAGTAGCTTTCTTTCCGGATAGCTTTCAGTGCGGCGACTGTTGCCATTTATCTGCGGTATTGATTACTTTGCTCCATCTAATCCGGAGTGCATCTTCCGCTGTTTTTAGCTTTCGCTTCTGCCTTTTTAGGCTGTGTGCAATTGCAACGAGCCTCTCGCGGAGATTCTTCTGTTCCATATGTTTATCCGGTGTGAGGTCGTCCAGAATGTCGTTTTCGCTGGAGGATGGGCATTCGGTTTCTCTATCCGTATTGCCCTATTCGAACGGCTGCTCTAAGGTCTGCTTGTCGTCTACCGGCTCGTCCTGCTCTATGGCTGGGTTTTTATCGAGGCGGGGCTTGGGTCGGCGTTTACGCCGATGCTTTGATTGCTTTTCGGGGGGTCGATCTCCCGTTCCCTCCCCTTTTCCCTTGTTGTCGCTTCCTTTAGGGGTATCCACTATGTACACATCGTGAGATAAGGTGGCTGTCCAATGCCCTATGGGCGTTGGTTCGTCGGTATCTCCTGCATCGCCATCCATACTGTCGATGTCTCCGGAGTCGAAGTTGAGCACGTCGTTTAAATTGTCGACAATGGCTACCAAGTGGGTGGTGGGTGGGCTTGGAATTTCTTCGTCGTCCGTATCCCATCCTTGCTGACCGTAATCCGGCCAGGGCTCTCCTGATAAAGAGAGAGACTTAAGAGAATTCAGGATGATGCCAAAAGGCGAGTGCTGAAAGATGTCTGCGGCGGTGAACTCCATTATCGGCGCCCAATCGGATTCGATCGGCAGGGGCGCGGGGGGTTCGGAGTCCGGGGAGGAGTCCGGATCCTCGGAGTCACGGGTCATGCAGCGTGCGGGGCTAGCGTTCGGCTCGATCGCCTTTGAGATCGCAGCCCCCGAGGTGGCGTCCAACCGCTCGTCCTCGATTGGTGCAATAGGCTCCGAGTTAGAGGTCGGAACCGATGCGTGAGCGGCCTCCAGGACACTGCCCGGAGGCAGAGCTAGATCATGCCCCTCGAGATAGTGCGGCGCGCTTGGCCGTGGCTCGAACCCGTCGAAGGTCAAGTCTCCGCGGATGTCAGCCGTGTAGTTTAAGCTTCCAAACCTGACTTGATGGTCAGGGGCGTAGCTTTCGATCTGCTCCAAGTGGCCAAGAGAATTGGCCCACAGAGCGAAGCCACCGAAGACGAAGATCTGTCCGGGGAGAAAAGTCTCACCCTGGACCGCCTCGTTGTTGATGATCAAAGGAGCCATCGAACCTAATGGCGATGACACGGAGGAACTCTCAATGAAAGCACCAATGTCGGTGTCAAAACCGGCGGATCTCGGGTAGGGGTCCCGAACTGTGCGTCTAGGCCAGGTGGTAACAGGAGGCAGGGAACACGATGTTTTACCCAGGTTCGGGCCCTCTTGATGGAGGTAAAACCCTACGTCCTGCTTGATTAATATTGATGATATGGGTAGTACAAGAGTAGATCTACCACGAGATCAAGGAGGCTAAAACCCTAGAAGCTAGCCTATGGTATGATTGTTGTCTATGGAGTTGATGAAGTTGTCCTACGGACTAAAACCCTCCAGTTTATATAGACACCGGGTAGGGTTAGGGTTACATAGAGTCGGTTACAATGGTAGGAGATCTTGAATATCCGCATCACCAAGCTTGCCTTCCACGCCAAGGAAAGTCCCATCGGGACACGGGATGTAGTCTTCAATCTTGTATCTTCATAGTCCTGGAGTCCGGCTGAAGGTATAGTCCGTCTACCCGAACACCCCCTAATCTAGGACTCCCTCACACACGTTCAACCCGATGATGTCCCTTGAACTATGATCTAGCCGAGCTTTGAGGGAGGGTTCCGTCAGCACGACGGCGCGGTGACGATGATGATGTTCTACCGACGCAGGGCTTCGCCTAAGCACTACTAAGATATGACCGAGGTGAATTATGGTGGAGGGGGGCACCACACACGGCTAAGAGATCCAAGGGATCAATTGTTGTCTCTCTCGGGGGTGCCTCCCTCCCCGTATATAAAGGAGTAGAGGAGGGGGCCAGCCACCCTTGGCGCACCCCATGAGGAGTCCTACTCCCACCGGGAGTAGGACTCCCCCCTTTCCATGTTGGAGTAGGAGAGGAGAGGGAAGGAGAAAGAGGGAGACAGGAAAGGGAGGGCACCGCCCCCCTTCCTAGTCCAATTCGGACTTGGGAGGGGAGGGGCGCGCGGCTGCCCCTTGGCCGCCTCTCCTCTTCCACCAATTGGGCCCATGAGGCCCATTAACCTCCGGGGGGGGGGGGGGGGTTCCGGTACTCCGGTATATATCCGATAACCCCCGGAACCATTCCGATGTCCGAATATAGTCGTGCAATATATCAATCTTCATGTCTCGACCATTTCGAGACTACTAGTCATGTCCGTGATCACATCCGGGACTTTAAACTACCTTCGGTACATCAAAACAGATAAACTCATAATATGACCGTCATCGAACTTTAAGCGTGCGGACCCTACAGGTTCGAGAACTATGTAGACATGACCGAGACATGTCTCTGGTCAATAACCAATAGCGGAACCTGGATGCTCATATTGGCTCCTACATATTCTACGAAGATCTTTATCGGTCAAACCGCATAACAACATACGTTGGTCCCTTTGTCATCGGTATGTTACTTGCCCGAGATTCGATCGTTGGTATCTCAATACCTAGTTCAATCTCATTAACGGCAAGTCTCTTTACTCGTTCCGTAGTACATCATCCCGCAACTAACTCATTAGTTGCAATGCTTGCAAGGCTTAAGTGATGTGTATTACCGAGTGGACCCAGAGATACCTCTCTGACAATCGGAGTGACAAATCCTAATCTCAAAATACGCCAACCCAACAAGTACCTTTGGAGGCACCTGTAGAGCACCTTTATAATCACCCAGTTACGTTGTGACGTTTGGTAGCACACAAAGTGTTCCTCCGATAAACGGGAGTTGCATAATCTCATAGTCACAGGAACATGTATAAGTCAAAGTCATGAAGAAAGCAATAACAACAAACTGAATGATCAAGTGCTTAGCTAACGGAATGGGTCAAGTCAATCACATCATTCGCCTAATGATGTGATCCCGTTATTCAAATGACAACTCATGGCTATGGCTAGGAAACATAACCATCTTTGATTAATGAGCTAGTCTAGTAGAGGCATACTAGTGACACTTTGTTTGTCTATGTATACACACATGTATCATATTTCCAGTTAATACAATTCTAGCATGAATAAGAAACATTTATCATGATATAAGGAAATAAATGATAACTTTATTATTGCCTCTAGGGCATATTTCCTTCAGTCTCCCACTTGCACTAGAGTCAATAATCTAGATTACACAGTAATGATTCTAACACCCATTGAGCCTTGGTGTTGATCATGTTTTGCTCTTGGAAGAGGCTTAGTCAACAGGTCTGCAATATTCAGATCCGTATGTATCTTGCAAATCTCTATGTATCCCATCTGGACTTGATCATGGATGGAGTTGAAGCGTCTCTTGATGTGCTTGGTTCTCTTGTGAAATCTGGATTCCTTTGCCAAAGCAATTCCACCAGTATTGTCACAAAAGATTTTCATTGGACCCGATGCACTAGGTATGACACCTAGATCGGATATGAACTCCTTCATCCAGACTCCTTCATTTGCTGCTTCCGAAGCAGCTATGTAATCCGCTTCACATGTAGATCCCGCTACGACGCTTTGTTTAGAACTGCACCAACTGACAGCTCCACCGTTTAATAAAAACACATATCCGGTTTGCGATTTAGAATCGTCCGGATTAGTGTCAAAGCTTGCATCGACATAACCATTTACGATGAGCTCTTTGTCACCTCCATAAACGAGAAACATATCCTTCGTTCTTTTCAGGTATTTGAGGATGTTCTTGGCCGTTGTCCAGTGATCCACTCCTGGATTACTTTGGTACCTCCCTGCTAAACTAATAGCAAGGCACACATCAGGTCTGGTGCACAACATTGCATACAGGATAGAGCCTATAGCTGAAGCATAGGGAGCATCTTTCATTTTCTCTCTATCTTCTGCAATGGTCGGGCATTGAGTCTTACTCAGCTTCACACCTTGCAATATAGGCAAGAACCCTTTCTTTGCTTGATCCATTTTGAACTTTTTCAAAACTTCGTCAAGGTATGTGCTTTTTGAAAGTCCAATCAAGCGTCTCGATCTATCTCTATAGATATCGATGCCCAATATATAAGCAGCTTCACGGAGGTCTTTCATTGAAAAACTCTTATTCAAATATCCTTTTATGCTATCCAGAAATTCTATATCATTTCCAATCAACAATATGTCATCTAGATATAATATTAGAAATGCTACAGAGCTCCCACTCATTTTCTTGTAAATACAGGCTTCTCCAAAAGTCTGTATAAAACCACATGCTTTGATCACACTATCAAAATGTTTATTCCAACTCCGAGAGGCTTGCACCAGTCCATAAATGGATCGCTGGAGCTTGCACACTTTGTTAGCTCCCTTTGGATCGACAAAACCTTCCAGTTGCATCATATACAACTCTTCTTCCAGAAATCCATTTAGGAATGCAGTTTTGACATCCATTTGCCAAATTTCATAATCATAAAATGCAGCAATTGCTAACATGATTCGGACGGACTTAAGCATCTCTACGGGTGAGAAGGTCTCATCGTTGTCGATCCCTTGAACTTGTCGAAAACCTTTTTCAACAACTCGAGCTTTATAGACAGTAACATTACCATCAGCGTCAGTCTTCTTCTTGAAGATCCATTTATTCTTGATGGCTTGCTGATCAACGGGCAAGTCAACCAAAGTCCACACTTTGTTCTCATACATGGATCCCATCTCAAATTTCATGGCCTCAAGCCATTTTGCGGAATCTGGGCTCACCATCGCTTCTTCATAGTTCATAGGTTCGTCATGGTCTAGTAACATAACCTCCATAACAGGATTACCGTACCACTCTGGTGCGGATCTCACTCTGGTTGATCTACGAGGTTCAGTAACAACTTGATCTGAAGTTTCATGATCATTATCATTAACTTCCTCACTAATTGGTGTACGTGTCACAGGAACTGGTTTCTGTGATGAACTACTTTCCAATAAGGGAGCAGGTACAATTACCTCATCAAGTTCTACTTTCCTCCCACTCACTTCTTTTGAGAGAAACTCCTTCTCTAGAAAGGATCCAAATTTAGCAACAAACATTTTGCCTTCAGATCTGTGATAGAAGGTGTACCCAACAGTTTCCTTTGGGTAACCTATGAGGACACATTTCTTCGATTTGGGTTCGAGCTTATCAGGTTGAAATTTTTTCACATAAGCATCGCAACCCCAAACTTTAAGAAACGACAACTTTGGTTTCTTGCCAAACCACAGTTCATAAGGCGTCGTCTCTACGGATTTCGATGGTGCCCTATTTAACATGAATGCAGCCGTCTCTAAAGCATAACCCCAAAATGATAGCGGTAAATCAGTAAGAGACATCATAGATTGCACCATATCTAGTAAAGTATGATTACGATGTTCGGACACACCATTACGCTGTGGTGTTCCGGGTGGCGCGAGTTGCGAAACTATTCTGCATTGTTTCAAATGAAGACCAAACTCGTAACTCAAATATTCTCCTCCACGATCAGATCGTAGAAACTTTATTTTCTTGTTACGATGATTTTCAACTTCACTCTGAAATTCTTTGAACTTTTCAAATGTTTCAGACTTATGTTTTATTAAGTAGATATACCCATATCTGCTTAAATCATCTGTGAAGGTGAGAAAATAACGATACCCGCCGCGAGCCTCAACATTCATCAGACCACATACATCTGTATGCATGATTTCCAACAGATCTGTTGCTCGCTCCGTAGTTCCGGAGAACGGCGTTTTAGTCATCTTGCCCATGAGGCACGGTTCGCAAGTACCAAGTGATTCATAATCAAGTGGTTCCAAAAGTCCATCAGTATGGAGTTTCTTCATGCGCTTTACACCAATGTGACCTAAACGGCAGTGTCACAAATAAGTTGCACTATCAATATCAACTCTGCATCTTTTGGTTTTAATATTATGAATATGTGTATCAGTACTACCGAGATTCAATAAGAATAGACCACTCTTCAAGGTGCATGACCATAAAAGATATTACTCATATAAATAGAACAACCATTATTCTCTGATTTAAATGAATAACCGTCTCGCATCAAACAAGATGCAGATATAACGTTCATGCTCAACGTTGGCACCAAATAACAATTATTTAGGTCTAAAACTAATCCTGAAGGTAGATGTAGAGGTAGCATGCCGGCTGTGATCACATCGACTTTGGAACCATTTCCCACGTGCATCGTCACCTCGTCCTTAGCCAATCTTCGCTTAATTCGTAGTCCCTGTTCTGAGCTGCAAATATTAGCAACAGAACCAGTATGAAATACCCAGGTGCTACTGTGAGCATTAGTAAGGTACACATCAATAACATGTATATCACATATACCTTTGTTCACCTTGCCATCCTTCTTATCCACCAAATACTTGGGCAGTTCCGCTTCCAATGACCAGTCTGTTTGCAGTAGAAGCACTCAATTTCAGGCTTAGGTCCAGAGTTGGGTTTCTTCTCTTGAGCAACAACTTGTTTTCCATTCTTCTTGAAGTTCCCCTTCTTCTTCCCTTTACCCTTTTTCTTGAAACTAGTGGTCTTGTTGACCATCAACACTTGATGCTCCTTTTTGATTTCTACCTCCACAACCTTTAGCATTGCGAAGAGCTCGGGAATTGTCTTATTCATCCCTTGCATATTATAGTTCATCATGAAGCTTTTGTACCTTGGTGGCAGTGATTGAAGAACTCTGTCAAGGACACTATCAACAGGAAGATTAACTCCTAGTTGAGTCAAGTGATTATGATACCCAGACATTTTGAGTATATGTTCACTGACAGAACTATTCTCCTCCATCTTACAGCTATAGAACTTATTGGAGACTTCATATCTCTCAATCCAGGCATTTGCTTGAAATATTTACTTCAACTCCTGGAACATCTCATATGCTCCATGACGTTCAAAACGTCGTTGAAGTCCCGGTTCTAAGCTGTAAAGCATGGCACACTGAACTATCGAGTAGTCATCAGCTTTACTTTGCCAAACTTTCTTAACGTTATTAGCATCATCTGCAGCAGGCCAGTGGTGCTTCCAGGACGTAATTCTTCTGTGCAGCAATGAGGATAATCCTCAAGTTACGGACCCAGTCTGTGTAATTGCTACCATCATCTTTCAACTTTGCTTTCTCAAGGAACGCATTAAAATTCAACGGAACAACAACACAAGCCATCTATCTACAATCAACATAGACAAGCAAAAAACTATCAGGTACTAAGTTCATGATAAATTTAAGTTCAATTAATCATATTACTTAGGAACTCCCACTTAGATAGACATCTCTCTAATCCTCTAAGTGATCATGTGATCCAAATCAACCAAACCATGTCCGATCATCACATGAGATGGAGTAGTTTCAATGGTGAACATCACTATGTTGATCATATCTACTATATGATTCACGCTCGACCTTTCGGTCTCAGTGTTCCGAGGCCATATCTGCATTTGCTAGGCTCGTTGAGTTTAATGTGAGTATTCCGCGTGTGCAACTGTTTTGCACCCGTTGTATTTGAACGTAGAGCCTATCACACCCGATCATCACGTGGTGTCTCAACACAAAGAACTTTCGCAACAGTGCATACTCAGGGAGAACACTTATACCTTGATAATTTAATGAGAGATCATCTTATAATGCTACCGTCAATCAAAGCAAGATAATATGCATAAAAGATAAACATCACATGCAATAAATATAAGTGATATGATATGGCCATCATCATCTTGTGCTTGTGATCTTAATCTCCGAAGCACCGTCATGATCACCATAGTCAACGACGCGACACTTTGATCTCCATCGTAGCATCGTTGTCGTCTCGCCAACTTATGCTTCTACGACTATCGCTACCGCTTAGTGATAAAGAAAAGCATTACAGGGCGATTGCATTGCATACAATAAAGCGACAACCATATGGCTCCTGCCAGTTGCCAATAACCCGGTTACAAAACATGATCATCTCATACACTAAAATATAGCATCATGCCTTGACCATATCACATCACAACATGCCCTGCAAAAACAAGTTAGACGTGCTCTACTTTGTTGTTGCATGTTTTACGTGGCTGCTACGGGCTAAGCAAGAACCTTTCTTACCTACGCATAAAAACCACAATGATAGTTCATCAAGTTAGTGTTTTTTAACCTTCTCAAGGACCAGGCGTAGCCACACAAGGTTCAACTAAAGTTGGAGAAACTGACACCCACCAGCCACCTGTGTGCAAAGCACGTTGGTAGATCCAGTCTCGCGTAAGCGTACGCGTAATGTCGGTCCGGGTCGCTTCATCCAACAATACCGCCGAACCAAATTATGACATGCTGGTTAGCAGTATGACTTGCATCGCCCACAACTCACTTGTTTTCTACTCGTGCATGTAACATCAACGCATAAAACCAGGCTCGGATGCCACTGTTGGGGAACGTAGTAATTTCAAAAAAATTCCTACGCACATGCAAGATCATGGTGATGCATAGCAACGAGAAGGGAGAGTATTGTCCACGTACCCTCGTAGACCGAAAGCGGAAGCGTTAGCACAATGTGGTTGATGTAGTCGTACGTCTTCATGATCCGTCCGATCAAGTACCGAACGTACGACACCTCCAAGTTCTGCACACGTTCAACCCGATGACGTCCCTCGAACTTCGATCCAACCGAGCTTTGAGGGAGGGTTCCGTCAGCACAACGGCGTGGTGACGATGATGATGTTCTACCGACGCAGGGCTTCGCCTAAGCACTGCTACGATATGACCGAGGTGGATTATGGTCGAGGGGGGCACCACACACGGCTAAGAGAACCAAGGGATCAATTGTTGTCTCTCTAGGGGGTGCCTCCCTCCCCGTATATAAAGGAGTAGAGGAGGGGGAGGGGATCGGCCACCCTTGGCGCGCCCCATGAGGAGTCCTACTCCCACCCTTGGCCGGCCACCCTTAGAGCATGGTGGTAGTTTTTATTTTATAGAAATAATTGATCTCTCATGCTTCACTTATATTATTTTGAGAGTCTTTAGAACAACATGGTAGTTTTCTTTGGTTATGAAACTAGTCCTAATATGATGGGCATCCAAGAGGGATATAATAAAAACTTTCATATAGAGTGCATTGAATACTAAGAGAAGTTTGATACTTGATGATTGTTTTGAGATATGGAGGTAATAATATCAAACTCGTGCTAGTTGAGTAGTTGTGAAATTGAGGAATACTTGTGTTGAAGTTTGCAAGTCCCGTAGCATGCACGTATGGTAAACGTTGTGTAACAAATTTGAAACATGAGGTGTTATTTGATTGTCTTCCTTATGAGTGGCGGCCGGGGACGAGCGATGGTCTTTTCCTACCAATCTATCCCCCTAGGAGCATTCGCGTAATGCTTGGTTTTCGATGACTTGTAGATTTTTGCAATAAGTATGTGAGTTCTTTATGACTAATGTTGAGTCCATGGATTATACGCACTCTCACGCTTCCATCATTGCTAGCCTCTTCGGTACCGTGCATTGCCCTTTCTCACATTGAGAGTTGGTGCAAACTTCACCGGTGCATCCAAACCCTGTGATATGATACACTCTTTCACACATAAACCTCCTTATATCTTCCTCAAATAGCCACCATACCTACCTATTATGGCATTTCCATAGCCATTCCGAGATATATTGCCATGCAACTTTCCACCATTCCGTTTATCATGACACGTTCATCATTGTCATATTGCTTAGCATGATCATGTAGTTGACATAGTATTTGTGGCAAAGACACCATTCATAATTATTTCATACATGTCACTCTTGGTTCATTGCATATCCCGGTACACCGCTGGAGGCATTCCTATAGAGTCATACTTTGTTCTAGTATCGAGTTTTAATCATTGAGTTGTAAATAAATAGAAGTGTGATGATCATCATTTAATAGAGCATTGTCCCAAAAAAAGAGAGAAAGGCCAAATAAAAAAAGGGAAGGCCCAAAAAAAGAAAAAAAAGAAAGGCCAAATAAAAAAAGGGGGAAGGCCAAATAAAAAAAATAAAAGGGACAATGCTACTATCCTTTTTCCACACTTGTGCTTCAAAGTAGCACCATGATCTTTATGATAGAGAGTCTCTTGTTTTGTCACTTTCATATACTAGTGGGAATTTTTCATTATAGAACTTGGCTTGTATATTCCAACAATGGGCCTCCTCAAGTGCCCTAGGTCTTCGTGAGCAAGCAAGATGGATGCACACCCACTTAGTTTCTTTTTGAGATTTCATACATTTATAGCTCTAGTGTATCCGTTGCATGGCAATCCCTACTCCTTGCATTGACATCAATTGATGGGCATCTCCCTAGCCCATTGATTAGCCGCGTCGATGTGAGACTTTCTCCTTTTTGCCTTTTCCACATAACCCCCATCATCATACTCTATTCCACCCATAGTACTATGCCCATGGCTCGCGCCCATATATTGCGTGAAAGTTTATAGGTTTGAGATTACTAAAGTATGAAACAATTGCTTGGCTTGTCATCGGGGTTGTGCATGATGAGAGCATTCTTGTGTGACGAAAATGGAGCATGACCAAACTATATTATTTTGTAGGGATGAACTTTCTTTGGCCATGTTATTTTGAGAAGACATGATTGCTTAGTTAGTATGCTTGAAGTATTCTTATTTTTATGTCAATATTAAACTTTTGTCTTGAATCTTATGGATCTGAATATTCTTGCTACAATAAAGAGAAATACATGATGATTATGTTAGGTAGCATTCCACATCAAAAATTCTATTTTTATCATTTACCTACTCGAGGACGAGCAGAAATTAAGCTTCGGGATGCTGATACGTCTCCAACATATCTATAATTTTTTATTGTACCATGCTATTATATTATCAACCTTGGATGTTTTATATGCTATTTTATATAATTTTTGGGACTAACCTATTAACCCAGAGCCCAGTGCCAGTTTCTGTTTTTTCCTTCTTTTAGAGTATCGCAGAAAAGGAAAATCGGACGGAGTCCAATTGACCTGAAACTTCACGGAACTTATTTTTGGAAGGAAAGCAACCCGGGAGAGTTGGAGTCCACGTAAGGGAAGCAACGAGGAAGCCACGAGGCAGGGGGCGCGCCCTCCACCCTCGTGGCTCCCTTGACGTACTTCTCCCACCTATATATGTCCGTATACCCTAAAACGATCAGGGAGCACAATAGATCGGGAGTTCTGCCGTCAGAAGCCTCCGTAGCCATCGAAAACCAATCTAGACCCGTTCTGGCACCCTGCCGGAGGGGGAATCCCTCTCTAATGGCCATATTCATCATCCCGGTGCTCTCCAGGACAAGGAGGGAGTAGTTCTCCCTCGGGGCTGAGGGTATGTACCAGTAGCTATGTGTTTGATCTCTCTCTCTCTCTCTCTCTCTCGTGTTCTTGAGGTGATACGATCTTGATGTATCACGAGCTTTGCTATTATAGTTGGATCTTATGATGTTGCTCCCCCTCTACTCTCTTGTAATGGATCGAGTTTTCCCTTTCAAGTTATCTTATCGGATTGAGTCTTTAAGGATTTGAGAACACTTGATGTATGTCTTGCGTGGGATAACCGTGGTGACAATGGGTTATTCTATTGTTCACTTGATGTATGTTTTGGTGATCAACTTGCGGGTTCCGCCCATGAACCTATGCATAGGGGTTGGCACACGTTTTCGTCTTGACGCTCCCGTAGAAACTTTGGGGCACTCGTTGAGGTTCTATGTGTTGGTTGAATAGATGAATTTGAGATTGTGTGATGCATATCGTATAATCATACCCACGGATACTTGAGGTGACATTGGAGTATCTAGGTGACATTAGGGTTTTGGTTGATTTGTGTCTTAAGGTGTTATTCTAGTACGAACTCTGGGGCTATTGGTGACACTTATAGGAATAGCCCAACAGATTGATTGGAAAGAATAACTTTGAGGTGGTTTCGTACCCTACCATAATCTCTTCGTTTGTTCTCCACTATTAGTGACTTTGGAGTGACTCTTTGTTGCATGTTGAGGAATAGTTATGTGATCCAATTATGTTATTATTGTTGAGAGGACTTGCACTAGTGAAAGTATGAACACTAGGCCTTGTTTCAACGCATTGCAATACCGTTTACGCTCACTTTTATCATTAGTTGCCTTGCTGTTTTTACAATTTCAGATTACAAATACCTTTATCTACTATCCATATTGCACTTGTATCACCATCTCTTCGCCGAACTAGTGCACCTATACAATTTACCATTGTATTGGGTGTGTTGGGGACACAACACACTCTTTCTTATTTGGTTGCAGGGTTGCTTGAGAGAGACCATCTTCATCCTACGCCTCCTACGGATTCATAAACCTTAGGTCATCCGCTTGAGGGAAATTTGCTATTGTCCTACAAACATCTGCACTTGGAGGCCCAACAACGTCTACAAGAAGAAGGTTGTGTAGTAGACATCAATATTCTACGAAGATCTTTATCGGTCAAACTGCATAACAACATACGTTGTTCCCTTTGTCATCGGTATGTTACTTACTCGAGATTCGATCGTCGGTATCTCAATACCTAGTTCAATCTCATTACCAGCAAGTCTCTTTAATCGTTCCATAATACATCATCCCGCAACTAACTCATTAGTTGCAATGCTTGCAAGGCTTAAGTGATGTGTATTACCAAGTGGGCCCAGAGATACCTCTCCGACAATCGGAGTGACAAATCCTAATCTCGAAATACGCCAACCCAACAAGTACCTTTGGAGACACCTGTAGAGCACCTTTATAATCACCCAGTTATGCTGTGACGTTTGGTAGCACACAAAGTGTTCCTCCAGTAAATAGGAGTTGCATAATCTCATAGTCACAGGAACATGTATAAGTCATGAAGAAAGCAATAGCAACAAACTAAAGGATCAAGTGCTAAGCTAACGGAATGGGTCAAGTCAATCACATCATTCTCCTAATGATGTGATCCCGATAATCAAATGACAACTCATGTCTATGGCTAGGAAACATAACCATCTTTGATTAACGAGCTAGTCTAGTAGAGGCATACTAGTGACACTTTGTTTGTCTATGTATTCACACATGTATCATGTTTCTGGTTAATACAATTCTAGCATGAATAATAAACATTTATCATGATATAAGGAAATAAATAATAACTTTATTATTGCCTCTAGGGCATATTTCCTTCACGGACCCTATGGATTCGAGAACTATGTAGACATGACCGAGACACTTCTCTGGTCAATAACCAATAGCAGAACCTGGATGCCCATATTGGCTCCTACATATTCTACGAAGATCTTTATCGGTCGAACCACATAACAATATACGTTGTTCCCTTTGTCATCGGTATGTTACTTGCCCGAGATTCGATCGTCGGTATCACAATACCTAGTTCAATCTCGTTATCGGCAGGTCTCTTAACTCATTCCATAATGCACCATCTAGCAACTAACTCATTAGTCACATTGCTTGCAAGGCTTATTGTGATGTGCATTACCGAGAGGGCCCAGAGATACATCTCCGACAATCGGAGTGAGTAATTGTAATCTCGATCTATGCCAACTCAACAAACACCATCGGAGACACCTATAGAGCATCTTTATAGTCACCCAGTTATGTTGTGACATTTGATAGCACACAAAGTGTTCCCCCGGTATTCGGGAGTTGCATAATCTCATAGTCATAGGAACATGTATAAGTCATGAAGAAAGCAATAACAATAAACTAAACGATCAAGTGCTAA
This sequence comes from Triticum monococcum, assembly GCA_034509565.1. Classification (NCBI taxonomy): domain Eukaryota; kingdom Viridiplantae; phylum Streptophyta; class Magnoliopsida; order Poales; family Poaceae; genus Triticum; species Triticum monococcum. Next base: position 740,582,477 of record CM067843.1, on the reverse strand, counting down.
GCTAACGGAATGGGTCAAGTCAATCACATCATTCTCTAATGATGTGACCCCATTGATCAAATAAGAACTCATGTCTATGGCTAGGAAACTTAACCATCTTTGATCCAACGAGCTAGTCAAGTAGAGGCATACTAGTGACACTCTGTTTATCTATGTATTCACATATGTACTAAGTTTCAGGTTAATATAATTCTAGCATGAATAATAAACATTTATCATGATATAAGGAAATATAAATAACAACTTTATTATTGCCTCTAGGGCATATTTCCTTCAGTCTCCCACTTGCACTAGTGTCAACAATCTAGTTCACATTGTCATGTGATTTAACACCAATAGTTCACATCGCCATGTGACCAACACCCAAAGGGTTTACCAGAGTCAATAATCTAGTTCACATTGCTATGTGATTAACACCCAAAGAGTACTAAGGTGTGATCATGTTTTGCTTGTGAGAGAGGTTTAGTCAATGTGTCTGCCACATTCAGATCCGTATGTATTTTGCAAATTTCTATGTCTACAATGCTCTCCATGGAGCTACTTTAGCTAATTGCTCCCACTTTCAATATGTATCCGGATTGTGACTTAGAGTTATCCAGATCGGTGTCAAAGCTTGCATTGATGTAACTCTTTATGACAAACTCTTTATCACCTCCATAACCGAGAAATATTTCCTTAGTCCTCTAAGGATAATTTTGACCGCTGTCCAGTGACCTACTCCTAGATCAAAATTGTACTCCCTTGCCAAACTCAGGGCAGGGTATACAATAGGTCTGTACACAGCATGTCATACTTTATAGAACCTATGGCTGAGGCATAGGGAATGACTTTCATTCTCTCTCTATCTCCTGCCGTGGTCGGGTTTTGAGTCTTACTCAACTTCACACCTTGCAACATAGGCAATAACTCTTTCTTTGACCGTTCCATTTTGAACTACTTCACAAACTTGTCAAGGTATGTACTCATTCAAAAAACTTTATCAAGCGTCTTGATCTATCTCTATAGATCTTGATGCTCAATATGTAAGAAGCTTCACCGAGGTCTTTCTTTGAAAACCTCCTTTCAAACACTCCTTTATGCTTTCCAGAAAATTCTACATCATTTCCGATCGACAATATGTCATTCACATATACTTATCAGAAAGGCTGTAGTGCTCCCACTCACTTTCTTGTAAATACAGGCTTCACCGCAAGTCTGTATAAAATAATATGCTTTGATCAATTTTATCAAAGTGTATATTCCAACTCCGAGATGCTTGCACCAGTCCATAGATGGATCGCTGGAGCTTGCACACTTGGTTAGCATCCTTTGGATCGATAAAACCTTCAAGTTGCATCATATACAACTCTTCTTCCAGAAATCCATTCAGAAATGCAGTTTTTACATCCATTTGCCAAATTTCATAATCATAAAATGCATCAATTTGCTAACATGATTCGGACAGATTTTAAGCATCGCTACGAGTGAGAAAATCTCATCATAGTCAACACCTTGAACTTGTCGAAAACCTTTTGCGACAGTTCGAGCTTTGTAGATAGTAACACTACTATCAATGTCTGTCTTCCTCTTGAAGACCCATTTATTATAAATGGCTTGCCGATCATCGGGCAAGTCCACCAAAGTCCACACTTTGTTCTCATACATGGATCCCATCTCAGATTTCATGGCCTCAAGCCATTTCGCAGAATCTGGGCTCATCATCGCTTCCTCATAGTTGGTAGGTTCATCATGGCGAAGTAACATGACCTACGAGGTTCGGTAGTAACTTGATCTAAAGTTTCATGATCATCATCATTAGCTTCCTCACTAATTGGTGTAGGAGTCACAGGAACAGATTTTTGTGATGAACTACTTTCCAATAAGGGAGCAGGTATAGTTACCTCATCAAGTTCTACTTTCCTCCCACTCACTTCTATTGAGAGAAACTCCTTCTCTAGAAAGGATCCATTCTTAGCAACAAAGATCTTGCCTTCAGATCTGAGATAGAAGGTGTACCCAACATTTTATTTTGGGTATCCTATTAAGACGCACTTCTCCGATTTGGGTTCGAGCTTACCAGGTTGAAACTTTTTCACATAAGCATCATAGCCCCAAACTTTAAGAAATGGCAGCTTAGGTTTCTTGCCAAACCACATTTCATACGGTGTCATCTCAACGGATTTAGATGGTGCCCTATTTAACGTGACTGCAGCTGTCTCTAATGCATAACCCCAAAACGATAGTGGTAAATCGATAAGAGACACCATAGATCGCACAATATCTAATAAAGTACGGTTACAATGTTCGGACACACCATTACGCTGTGGTGTTCCAGGCGGCATGAGTTTGTGAAACTATTCCACATTATTTTAATTGAAGGCCAAACTCATAACTCAAATATTCGCCTCTGCCATCAGATTGTAGAAACTTTATTTTCTTGCTACGATGATTCTCCACTTCACTCTGAAATTCTTTGAACTTTTCAAATGTTTCAGATTTGTGTTTCATTAAGTAGATATACACATATATGCTCAAATCATCTTGTGAAGGTTAGAAAATAACGATACCTGCCGCGAGTCTTAACAATCATCGGACAACATACATCAGTATGTATTATTTCCAATAAGTTAGTCGCTCGCTCCATTGTTCCGGAGAATGGAGTGCTACCTCTTGAGCACTGTGTTGGTTTTCCCTTGAAGAGGAAAGGGTGATGCAGCAAAGTAGCGTAAGTATTTCCCTCAGTTTTTGAGAACCAAAGTATCAATCCAGTAGGAGGCCACACGCAAGTCCCTCGTACCTACACAAACAAATAAGAACCTCGCAACCAACGCGATAAAGGGGTTGTCAATCCCTTCACAGTCACTTACGAGAGTGAGATCTGATAAAGATGATAAAATAATATTTTTAGTATTTTTATGATAAATATTAAAAGTAAATATTGCAAAATAAAAGGTAATAGAAATAGCTTGTTGACAAAAGATTAATATGATGGAGAATAGACCCGGGGGCCATAGGTTTCACTAGTGGCTTCTCTCAAGATAGCATAAGTATTATGGTGGGTGAACAAATTACTGTCGAGCAATTGATAGAAAAGCGAATAATTATGAGAATATCTAGGCATGATCATGTATATAGGCATCACATCCGTGACAAGTAGACCGACTCATGCCTGCATCTACTACTATTACTCCACACATCGACCGCTATCCAGCATGCATCGAGAGCATTAAGTTCATAAGAATAGAGTAACGCATTAGGTAAGATGACATGATGTAGAGGGATAAACTCAAGCAATATGATATAAACCCCATATTTTTATCCTCGATGGCAATACGTGTCGTTTCCCTTTCTATCACTGGGATCGAGCACCGCAAGATTGAACCCAAAGCTAAGAACTTCTCCCATTGCAAGAAAGATCAATCTAGTAGGCCAAACCAAACTGATAATTCGAAGAGACTTGCAAATATAACCAATCATGCATAAAATATTTCAGAGAAGAATCAAATATTGTTCATAGATAGACTTGATCATAAACCCAAAATTCATCGAATCTCGACAAACACACTGCAAAAAGAGTTACATCGAATAGATCTCCAAGAAGATCGAGGAGAACTTTGTATTGAGATTCAAAGAGAGAGAAGAAACCATCTAGCTAATAACTATGGACCTGAAGGTCTGAAGTAAACTACTCACACATCATCGGAGAGGCCATGGAGTTGATGTAGACGCCCTCCGTGATCGACGCCCCCTCTGGCGGAGCTCCGAAAAAGGCCCCAAGATGGGATCTCTTGGGTACAGAAGGTTTCCGCGGTGGAAATAGGGTTTCGTGGTGCTCTTGGATGTTTTTAGGGTATATGAGTATATATAGGAGGAGGAAGTAGGTCGGTTGAGCCACCAGGGGCCCACAAGGGGGGAGGGCGTGCCCAGGGGGGTAGGCGCGCCCTCCTGCCTCGTGGACTCCTCGTTTGTTTCTTGACGTTCATTCCAAGGCCTATGGATCACGTTTGTTCCAAAAATCACGTTCCCGAAGGTTTCATTCCGTTTGGATTCCATTTGATATTCCTTTTCTGCGGAACACTGAAATAGGCAAAAAAACAACAATTTGCACTGGTCCTTGGGTTAATTGGTTAGTCCCAAAAATAATATAAAAGTGTAAAATAAAGCCCATTAACATCCAAAACAGATAATATAATAGCATGGAACAATAAATAATTATAGATACATTGGAGACGTATCAAGCATCCCCAAGCTTAATTCCTGCTCGTCCTCGAGTAGGTTAATGATAAAAACAGAATTTTTGATGTGGAATGCTACCTAACATAATTCTCAATGTAATTCTCTTATTGTGGCATGAATATTGAGATTCGAAAGATTCAAGACAAAAGTCTAATATTAACATAATAATAATAATACTTCAAGCATACTAACTAAGCAATTATGTCTTCTCAAAATAACATGGCAAAATAATGTTCATCCCTACAAAATCATATAGTTTGGTCATGCTCCATTTTCGTCACACAAGAATGCTCTCATCATGCACAACCTCGATGACAAGCCAAGCAATTGTTTCACACTTTAGTAATCTCAAACTTTTTTCAACTTTCACGCAATACATGAGCGCGAGCCATGGATATAGCACTATGGGTGGAATAGAATACGATGATGGGGTTATCTGGAGAAGACAAAAAAGGAAAGTCTCACATCGACATGACTAATCAATGGGCTAGGGAGATGCCCATCAATTGATGTCAATGCAAGGAGTAGGGATTGCCATGCAACGGATGCACTAGAGCTATAAACATATGAAAGCTCAACAAAAGAAACTAAGTGGGTGTGCATCCAACTTGCTTGCTCACGAAGACCTAGGGCATTTGAGGAAGCCCATTGTTGGAATATAAAGGCCAAGTTCTATAATGAAAATTCCCACTAGTATGTGAAAGTGACAAAACAAGAGACTCTCTATCATAAAGATCATGGTGCTACTTTGAAGCACAAGTGTGGAAAAAAGGATAGTAGCATTGCCCCTTTTTATATCTCTTTTTTTCTTTCCATTTTTTGGGGGACAATGCTCTATTAATGATGATCATCACACTTCTATTTATTTACAATTCAATGATTACAACTCGATACTAGAACAAAGTATGACTCTATATGAATGCCTTCGGTAGTGCACCGGGAAGGGCAATGAATCAAGAGTGACATGTATGAAAAATTATGAATGGTGGCTTTGCCACAAATACGATGTCAACTACATGATCATGTAAGGCAATATGACAATGATGATGTGTGTCATGATAAATGGAACGGTGGAAAGTTGCATGGTAATATATCTCGAAATGGCTATGGAAATGCCATAATAGGTAGGTATGGTGGCTATTTTGAGGAAGATATAAGGAGGTTTATGTGTGATAGAGCGTATCATATCATGGGGTTTGGATGCACCGGCGAAGTTTGCACCAACTCTCAGGGTGAGAAAGGGCAATGCACGGTACTGAAGAGGCTAGTAATGATGGAAGGGTGAGAGTGCGTATAATCCATGGACTCAACATTAGTCATAAAGAACTCACATACTTATTGCAAAAATCTAGAAGTCATCAAAAACCAAGCATTACACGCATGCTCCTAGGGGGATAGATTGGTAGGAAAAGACCATCGCTCGTCCCCGGTTGCCACTCATAAGGAAGACAATCAAATAACACCTCATGTTTCAAATTTGTTACACAACGGTCACCATACGTGCATGCTACGGGACTTGCAAACTTCAATGCAAGTATTTATCAAATTCACAACTACTCAACTAGCACACTCTAAAATTACCACCTTTATATCTCAAAACAATTATCAAGTATGAAACTTCTCCTAGTACTCAGTGCACTTTTTATGGAAGTTTTTATTATACCGATCTTGGATGCCTATCATATTAGGACTAAATTCATAACCAAAGAAAATTACCATGATGCTCTAAGGGACTCTCAAAATAATATAAGTGAAGCACGAGAGATCAATAATTTCTATAAAATAAAACCACCACCGTGCTCTAAAAGATATAAGCGAAGCACTAGAGCAAAATTATCTAGCTCAAAAGGTATAAGTGAAGCACATAGAGTATTCTAATACATTCCAATTCATGTGTGTCTCTACCAAAAGGTGTGTACATCAAGGATGATTGTGGTAAACTAAAAAGCAAAGACTCAAATCATACAAGACGCTCCAAGCAAAACACATATCATGTGCTGAATAAAAATATAGCTCCAAGTAAAGTTACCGATGGACGAAGAAGAAACAGGGGATGCCTTCCGGGCATCCCCAAGCTTAAGCTTTTGGTTGTCCTTGGATTTTACCTTGGGGTGCCTTGGGCATCCGCAAGCTTAGGCTCTTGCCTCTCCTTGTTCCATAATCCATCAAATCTTTACCCAAAACTTGAAAACTTCACAACACAAAACTTAAAAGAAAATCTCATGAGCTCTGTTAGTAAAAGAAAACAAACCACCACTTCAAGGTACTGTAATGTAACACCCACGATGCAGCTATATCGCCCACATGTCGGAGCATGACTTAGAGGCATAACCACATAGTAGGCATGTCGCAAGAGGGGTAATCTTTACACATCCCATGTACTGAATAAGAAAGGGATAAAGAGTTGGCTTACAATCGCCACTTCACACAATACATAAATATAGCATTACATCATCCAGAATACAATCAAGGTCCGACTACGGAACCAACATAAATAAAGACAACCCCAAATGCATAGATCCCCGATCGCCCCAACTGGGCTCCTCTACTGATCGTCCGGAAAGGAAACATTGTAACGTCTTGAATCCTCGTCGAACTCCCACCTGAGTTCGGTAGCGTCCCCTGCACTGGCATCATCGGCACCTGCATCTGGTTTTGGAAGTAATCTGTGAGTCACAGGGACTCAGCAATCTCACACCCTCGTGATCAAGTCTATTTAAGCTTATGGGTAGATAAAGGTAGTGAGGTGGATCTGCAGCAAGCACTAGCATATATGGTGGCTAACTTACGCAAATAAGAGAGAGAAGAGAAGCAAAGCACAGTCGAGAAGCTATAAAGATCAAGAAGTGATCAAGCATAACATGAGACCGTGTTCTCTTCCCGGACTCCGCCGAAAAGGGACCATCACGGCTACACACGCGGTTGATTCATTTTAATTAAGTTTAGTTTCGAGTTTTCTACAACCGGATATTAACAAATTCCCATCTGCCCATAACCGCGGGCACGTCTTTTGAAAGTTCAAAACCCTGCAGGGGTGTCCCAACTTAGCCCAACACAAGCTCTCACGGTCAACGAAGGATATTCCTTCTCCCAGGAAGACCCGATCAGACTCGAAATCCCAGTTACAAGACATTTCGACAATGGTAAAACAAGACCAGCAAAGCCGCCCGAATGTGCCGACAAATCCCGATAGGAGCTGCACATATCTCGTTCTCAGGGCACACCAGATGAGGCAGACGTTGGGTTGGCAAAGACCTTGGTTGCCCAGGGGGTGCCGGACATCACTCAGGTTGGACCAACACTTAGAGAAGCACTGGCCCGGGGGTTTAAAATAAAGATGACCCTTGAGCCCGCGAAACCCAAGGGAAAAAGGCTTAGGTGGCAAATGGTAAAGCCAAGGTTGGGCCTTGCTGGAGGAGTTTTATTGAAGGCGAACTGTGAAGGGGTTCCCATAACACCCAACCGCGTAAGGAACGCAAAATCAAGGAACATAACACCGGTATGATGGAAACTAGGGCGGCAAGAGTGGAACAAAACACCAGGCATAAGGCCGAGCTTTCCACCCTTTACCAAGTATATAGATGCATTAAAGTAAACAAGATATAATAATGATATCCCAGAAATAAACATGTTCCAACAAGGAACAAACTCCATCTTCACCTGCAACTAGCAATGCTATAAGAGGGGATGAGCAAAGCGGTAACATAGCCAAACAACGGTTTGCTAGGAAAGGTGGGTTAGAGGCTTGGCATGGCAATAGAGCGAGCAACTAGCAAGCAAAGATAGAAGTGATTTCGAGGGTATGGTCATCTTGCCTGCAAAGTTCTCCGAGTTGACGAAAGCTTGATCCTCGTAAGCGTACTCAGTGGGTTCCTCAATCACGAACTCGTCTCCCGGCTCTACCCAAGGCAAGCACATAAGCAAAAGACCAACAATCAATCACGGTGCAATGCGCAAGCATCATGAGGCAAAACATGGCATGATATGCAATGCATATGCGTGCTACGGAAGGGAAAGAATGTACCAGGAATCAACTTGGCAAACCAAGTGCGCCGCTGGAAAGATGAGATGATTTCGGTTGAAATCAATATAAACATCACCGGATTCGGATGCACGGTTTGCAAATGACGAATAACACAAGAATGGCACTATTCTGCGATTAACAGCACGATGCCATCTATAATGCAACAAGAAACTAAGCTACCGCACTCCAACATAGCAACAAAGCACATGGCAGTGATCTACTCAAGATGCTTGACAAAAGATGAACACTTAGCTACGGCTAAATCACACAAGAGCAGGTTCAAACAAGCATGGCAAAAGTACAAAAGATATCAGCATCATAGACTTGGTGAAAATACTAACATGTCAGGAATTAACATCAGGAAGCAATGTTTAGAGCAAGCAAACCACATGCTACAGGATCATATCATAGCACTACAAGGCACGGCATGAATCTACTCAAAGCATAGCACAAAAGCCCCTTACTGACCATAAGCCAAAAAGGATCAGAAGATATGGTGACAGCCATGTAAACATAGCAAGTTTCGTTAACAGATTCAGACTTGGTAGAAAACTGAGCATGGCATAAACAGAATTATGAAGGTCTCTTTGCGAGCTCGATTCACTCAACACAAGGCATTTCATGACAAACTAAGCACACTACCAGCAAGAATACATGATCATGAAACTAACCAAAGCAAGAACAAGCTCATAGCATGCATGGATCAACTACAACAACCTTGGCAAAATTGATTAACACGTAAACAATCTGCCAGGAACATTTTATAACAAAAGTAGAGCAACATTAAGTCATGCTAGGCCACTCCATAAATGCAAACAGGGGCATGGATGGATAGAGCACAACCATATGTACAAATCATCCTTACTGAACATACTCAAAAGAAGCATGGATCTCACTGTAGCAACATGAATACATGGCATAAAAATAACAGTAGAGCAATGACTTGGTGAAATTCTAAGTCCCTGAAATCAGCAATATCACGAGAGCTACTTTGCATGCTTGTGCTAGTCACCACATTGATCACAAAAATACATGGCATACACCCCTGTAAATATGGCATGGCATATATAAAAACACATGTAGAGCTCATGCACATATGCAGCACACAACAAATGTAGCAAAAATGACAAATGCTCATACTCTGCTAAGTATCAGCACCCAACAATTTATAGCACTCTTGCATCAACTATTTGGGCATCAAGATGGACTCAAACAAGTATGGCACAATGCAACAAAATGAAGAGCACATCCTGATGAACATTTTGATATATAGCACGCACAAAACGGAGCTACGGTCACAGAGTTATGGCATGATGAATAGTGTATGAGAATATTGTAGACTTGGAGAAAAACAAGGTCAACCCTAGGTTTAACTGCATCTGGATCTGGGCGGCACGTGACCTGAGGTTCACCGTAAGTCGTGCCGGAGAAAGGGAAGACGGTGGTCGTCGGAGTTGATCTCGCCGGAGTTTGACGGAGAGTGGCCGGGGACGGCGCCGGATCCTGCGGGGAGAGAGAGTGAGGCAGGGGAAGGAGAGAGAAGTAGAGAAGTGGTGTGGTGTTGGGGCTCACCCGCGGCGGCGAGGACGAGGCGGAGGCAGTAGGGGCTCGCCGGACGGCGAGGGCGCGAGGGCGGCGACGTTGCACTAGATCGGGCGGCGGGGAGATCGGGGACCCGCGCGGGGCAGCGCTCGGATCCGGGCTGGGAGGGCCCGCGGCGGTCCTCGGAGGGACGGCACGGGTGCGGCGAAGTAGGCGCAGGCGACATGGCGAGCGGCGATTGTGTAAGTGCATCTAGTGCCACCCCTAGTTGGTTTTGGAGTATTGACGACAAACCTAATTGAGGGACTAATGTGTTTGTGAGAATTGCAGGATAACACAGGTAGAAGTCCCTCATTGATTCGGTTTAGCTACCAGAGATGACCCCCAAAAATGTATGAAGACATTGAAGACAATGGTGGTTCATGAAGACATTCATGTCGAAGACAATGACATATGAAGACTCCCCATGAAGCCTTTGGAACTCGAAGACTTAGATCCTTCGTAGTTTTACTTTATTCATGTTGTGTCATAGGAACCACCGTACTGTTAAGTGGGGTCCAAGAGAACCAGTCAGGATGACTGATGTGATGCCTAATTCAAATCCTATGTCTTCGAGTGAAGACAATGAGAGAAAATCTTGTCCAGAGTCAGACAAGTCAGCTTTACTTGCAGCCCAAGTAAAGTTGCCGTGAGAGTTCAAAATCCGACCGTTAGTACACGTGTCAGTTCCTTAGTGACCCAGGGTCATTTCGGACAAATCAGGTCAGGGTTGCCAAGTGGCTATAAATAGTCCACCCCCACAACCATAAACGGTTGGCTGCTCAGATTTCAGTGCACGGCTTTTGTCGTTTGAGAGCAACCCACCTCGAAGCCTTTGAGAGAAAATCCTTAGTGAGGAGAAAAGCCCTAACCACCCAGAGCCAGAGTAATTGGGCATCACTTAAGTCTTCTTGTCTGAGTGATCTGAAGACTTATTACACTTGAGGACTGTGCATCCTCCAGACGGTTAGGCGTCGCGTTCTGAGCATCCAAGAGGAATTGTGGATTGCCGGTGAACGAAGTCTGTGAAGGTTTGGGAGTCTACCTTGAAGACTTACTAGAGTGATTGGGCGGGGTCTGTGTGACCTTAGCTCAAGGAGAAAACGGTGAGGACTGGGTGTCCTGAGCTGCGTGTTCAGGACTGGGTGTCCGGGACTGTGTGTCCTTTGGTTTAAATACCTAGCCGCTCCAACCAGACGTACAGTTGTCACAGCAACTGGAACTGGTCCAACACATCATTGTCTTCAACGTGTCACTGGTTTCATCTTCACCTCCCTTTACTTACCAGTACACATTGTGAAGCTATTGCATGCCTGCTTAATCTTCTGTCTTCACAACCTGACTGTATGATCTGTTTGGCTTCATAACTTCTTCCAACCTGATCCTCATTACACTGAAGCTATTTGACTCTGTGCTTTCACTGTATTGTATATTTGACTATGGCTTGCGTTGTGTAATCTACCTTCCGCTGCATAGTGATAGGCTTGTTCACTCTGTTTGTCTTCATAACTTCCGCGTTTTGAAGACTTTCATAAAAATCGCCTATTCACCCCCCTCTAGTCGATATAACGCACTTGCAGATTGGCTGGCGTGGTGGCGGTGGACGTGTCCGGCGGCGCGGGGTGGAAGAAGGCTAGGGTTTGGACCCGAAATTTGAGAGGGGTGCACATATTTATACATAGAAGGAGTTTGGAGTGTCCAAATGGAGTGCGGTTTTCGGCCACGCGATCGTGATCGAATGGCCGAGAGGATGGAGGGGGTTTGGATAGGTTATTGGCCACTTTGGAGGGGTGTTGGGCTGCAATACACACGAGGCCTTTACGGTTCCCCGATTAACCGTTGGAGTATCAAATGGACTCCAAATGACACGAAATTTGACAGGCGGTCTACCGGTGGTGGACCAAGGCCGCTTGGAAAATCTCGATCCATTCTGAGAATGTTTAACACCCGCACATGAAAAGAGACAAAAGAAGGCGTCGGAGGACGTAGGAGTGTCAGATTGCAAAATGGACAACGGGGAAAATGCTCGGATGCATGAGACGAACATGTATGAAAATGAGATGCACATGATGGCATCATATGAAATGCATGACATGAACAAAATGCAAAACAAGGACAAGAACCCAACCATGAATCTCATAACTTATAGCCGAAAATGGCAAGAGTCGGAGTACAAATATGGTAAGTTACATCCGGGGCATTACAACACTCCACCACTACGAAATGATCTCGTCCCGAGATCTAGGACTGAAAGAACTCCTGGTATTCGGAACGGAGGTGGTCCTCGCGTTCCCAGGTGGCTTCTCGGTCGGAATGATGTGACCACTTCACTTTCAGGAATTTGATAGACTTGTTGCGAGTCTTGCGCTCAGTTTCTTCAAGAATAGCAACGAGATGCTCATGATAAGACAGGTCTGCTTGGAGATCAATCTCTTCGAAGTTGATGGTGCGGTCAGGAGTCTTGAAACACTTGCGAAACTGTGACACGTGAAACACGTCATGCACGTTTGTGAAGTTGGATGGAAGCTCAAGTTGATAGGCGAGGTCGCCTCTTTTGTCAATGATCTTGAAAGGACCCATGTATCTAGGGGCAAGCTTCCCTTTGATACCGAAGCGACGAGTACCTTTCATTGGAGAGACACGGAGGTAGACATGGTCTCCGATCTCGAAAGCCAAGTCACGATGCTTGCTATCATAGTAACTCTTCTGACGCGATTGTGCGGCTTTGAGATTTTCACTGATGACTTTACACATTTCTTCAGCTTCTGTGATTAAGTCATTGCCAAGAAGTTGGCGTTCACCAGTCTCTGACCAATTAACAGGAGTACGTCACTTTCTGCCATAGAGAATCTCAAATGGGGCCTTGCCCGAACTTGCTTGGAAGCTGTTGTTGTAGGAGAACTCGTCATATGGAAGACAATCTTCCCACTTCATACCGAAACAAATGACACAAGCCCTGAGCATATCTTCAAGGATTTGATTGACTCGCTCGACTTGTCCACTAGTTTGAGGATGGAAGGTTGTGCTGAAGCGAATGTTGGTGCCCATGGCCTTCTGGAAGGAGTCCCAGAACTTAGAAGTAAAGATGCTTCCATGATTTGAAGATATCAACTGCGGAATGCCGTGCAAGGAGACAATCTTGGAGGTATATAGCTCTGCCAACTGAGCTGTTGTGATAGATTCTTTGATAGGAAGAAAATGAGCCACTTTTGTAAGCTTGTCGATGACAACAAAGATAGCATCATTTCCACATTTGGACTTGGGAAATCCAGTCACGAAGTCCATATCAATATGGTCAAACTTCCATTCTGGAGTAACAAGAGGTTGGACGAGACCAGCTGGTCGTTGGTGTTCTGCTTTCACTCTTCTGCAGACATCACATTCATTCATGAACTGAGCAATTTCTCGCTTCATTCGAGTCCACCAATACGACTGCTTGAGGTAATGGTACATCTTTGTACTTCCAGGATGAATGGATAGGAGGGAATTGTGAGCCTCATTCATAATGACTTTACGTAGATCACCCTTAGGAACCACAATTCGATCCTCGAAGAATAGAGTATCTTTGTCATCAAGGCGATATCACTTGTACTTGGGTTGGCTCTTGGCAATCCCATTCTTCACCTTCTTCACCATTGCATCAAGAAGTTGTGCCTCATGAATCTGATCTTCCAAAGTAGGAGAGACTTGGAGGTTGGCAAGAAATCCTTGAGGAACAACTTGGAGATTAAGTTTGTGGAAAGCTTCACAAAGATCCGGTTGGAAGGGCTTGAGAATCAAACTATTGCAGTAAACCTTCCTGCTCAACGCGTCTGCAATGACATTGGCCTTGCCTGGAGTATATTCAATACTCGGATTATATTCTTGAATCATTTCGACCCAACGAGTCTGCCTGAGGTTGAGGTTGGGCTGAGTGAAGATGTACCCGAGGCTCTTATGATCAGTGAAGATGTCCACTTTCCTTCCCAACAAGAGATGTCTCTATGTTAACAAAGCATGGACAACTACCGCCAACTCGAGGTCATGAGTGGGGTAGTTCTTCTCGTTGGGCTTCAACTGATGAGAGGTAAAAGCCACAACTTTCTTCTCTTGCATTAACACAGCACCGAGACCTTGCAGGGAAGCATCACAGAAAACTTCGAATGGTTTGGATTCATTAGGAGGAGTCAGAACTGGAGCTGTGACTAACTTCTCTTTGAGGGTGTTGAAATCCACGTCACATTCAGGCGTCCAGACATACTTCACATGCTTATGGAGAAGGTTGGAAAGGGGCTTCGCGATCTTAGAGAAATTCTCAATGAATCTTCGACAATAGCTTGCGAGCCCAAGAAAGCTGCGGAGCTACTTGACATTCTAAGGCGGTTCCCAATTCACAATTGCAGACCCCTTCTCAGGATTAACAGTTATGCCCTTGGCGGAGATGATATGCCCAAGGTAGAGAACCTCATCGAGCCAAAACTCACACTTTGAAAACTTCACATAGAACTGATGTTCTCTGATTTTGTCGAGTACCAATCTCAAGTGCTTGGCATGATCCTCCTTGTTCTTGGAAAAGACCAGGATGTCATCGAGATACACCAAGACGAAATCATTTGTGTAAGGGTTGAAGATGAAGTTCATCATGCGAGAGAACGTTGGAGGAGCGTTGACAAGGCCGAAAGACATGACAGTGTATTCATAAGAACCATAGCTTGTTCGGAATGCTGTCTTGGGGATATCTTGTTCACGAATGTGAATCTGATGATAGCCCATACGGAGGTCAAGCTTGGAGAATACTTGAGCACCTTTGAGTTGTTCGAATAGCTCATTGATGTTGGGAAGTGGGTACTTGTTCTTTATGGTCTTCTTGTTCAATGGACGGTAGTCGACGCAGAGTCGGTCCATGCCATCCTTCTTCTTGACAAAAAGAACACCACAACCCCATGGAGAACAACTCGGTCAGATCAGACCCATACGCTCTCGTACATCAAGTTGTTTCTTCAGCTCCTTCAACTCTTCTGGTCCAAGCTTGTAAGGACGTTTGCAAACAGGTTCCGTGCCAGGCTCAAGATCGATGACGAATTCAACTGGCTGGTGAGGAGGCATTCCTGGAAGCTCTTCTGGAAAGACGTCTTGATATTCACAAACGACTGTAATCTGAGAAATGCCATTCAACTCGCCCTTCTCATTGAGAGAAAACAATCGAATGGTATCATCACGAGCGGCATCGATGATCACATCCTCAGACGAGTGTGTCAATTGAATCTGCCTGGCAGCACAATCAAGCTGAGCCTTGTGCTTAGAAAGCCAATCCATGCCAAGAATTAGATCAATATCCGAGTTACCAAGAACAATTGGAGAGGACAGAAATTTGTAGTCGCCCATCTTGATAGAAACATTTGGAACCATAGAGCTTGTGTTCATGAATTTACCCGGAGAGACAACTGATAACTGCCTAGGCAAATCTTGAAAAAGCAACTCATGCTTAGATGCAAATGGTCTTGAAATGAAACAATGCGACGCACCAGTATCAAAAAGGACTTTTGTAGGAATATCATTAACAGGAAGATTACCCATGAACACTTCTGAAGATTCCTCTACCTGAGCTGCGTTCATCATGTTGACCTTTGCAGACTTGGGATTATGCTTGACCACTATATTGCTGGCAGATCTCACAGGAGGAGGAGGCGGGAGGCGCCTTTGGTTGAAGCATTTGTTTGCATAGTGCCCTTTCTGCTGACACTTGTCGCAAGTAACCTCCGAGAGCGGACGGTGATAAGGAGCACTTGACCTTGGCGCATGAGACGGAGCTTTGTTCTGATAGCCTGGGTTGGGCGGGTGGGAAGATTGATATGTCTCCGTCGTATCTACTTTTCGAAACACTTTTTCCCTTGTTTTGGACTCTAACTTGCATGATTTGAATGGAACTAACCCGGACTGACGCTGTTTTCAGCAGAATTACCATGGTGTTATTTATGTGTAGAAACAGAAGTTCTCGGAATGACCTAAAACTTCATGGAACAACTTTTCGGAAATAATAAAAAATCCTTGCAAAAGATGAAGGCCAAGGGGCCCACCACCTATCCACGAGGGTGGGGGGTGCGCCCCCTACCTCGTGGGCCCCCCTGGAGCTCCTCCGACCTCAACTCCAACTCTATATATTTGGTTTCGGGGAGAAAAAAAATCAGAGAGAAGGATTCATAACGTTTTACGATATGGAGTCCGTTCGGGGCTCCGAAGAGGGGGATCCGTCACCATCATCATCATCAACCATCCTCCATCACCAATTTCATGATGCTCACTACCGTGCGTGAGTAATTCCATCGTAGGCTTGCTGGACGGTGATGGGTTGGATGAGATCTATCATGTAATCGAGTTAGTTCTGTTAGGGTTTGATCCCTAGTATCCACTATGTTCTGAGATTGATGTTGCTATGACTTTGCTACGCTTAATGCTTGTCACTAGGGCCTGAGTGCCATGATTTCAAATCTGAACCTATTATGTTTTCATCAATATATGGGAGTTCTTGATCCTATCTTGCAAGTCTATAGTCACCTATTATGTGTTATGATCCGTTAACCCCAAAGTGACAATAATTGGGATACTTACCAGTGATGACCGTAGTTTGAGGAGTTCATGTATTCACTATGTGTTAATGCTTTGTTCCGGTACTCTATTAAAAGGAGGCCTTAATATCCCTTAGTTTCCATTAGGACCCCGCTGCCACGGGAGGGTAGGACAAAAGATGTCATGCAAGTTCTTTTCCATAAGCGCGTATGACTATATTCGGAATACATGCCTACATTACATTGATGAACTGGAACTAGTTCTGTGTCATTCTATGTTATGATTGTTACATGATGAACCGCATCCGACATAATTCTCCATCACCGATCCATTGCCTACGAGCTTTCCATATACTGTTCTTCGCTTATTTACTTTTTCGTTGCTATTGCTATCATCACTACAAAATACCAAAAATATTACTTTTGCTATCATTACCTTTTGCTATCGTTACCACTACTATCATATTACTTTGCTACTAAACACTTTGCTACAGATATTAAGTTTCCAGGTGTGGTTGAATTGACAACTCAGCTGCTAATACTTGAGAATATTCTTTGGCTCCCCATGTGTCGAATCAATAAATTTGGGTTGAATACTCTACCCTCGAAAACTGTTGTGATCCCCTATACTTGTGGGTTATCAAGACTATTTTCTGGCGCCGTTGCCGGGGAGCATAGCTCTATTCTTTGAGTCACTTGGGATTTATATCTACTTATCATTATGAAGAACTTGAGAGATCCAAAATCCAAGATTTATCCCTCAACTACGAGGGGAGGTAAGGAACTGCCATCTAGCTCTACACTCGATTCACCTTCTGTTTTGAGTAAGGTTGCGACACCTAAACCTGCTTCTGCTATTCGTTCTGATATGTCGCATGTTATTGATGATGCCACTTGTGCTATACATGATAGTTATGATGAAACTACTTCTATGCTTGATACTACTGTGCCTCTTGGTGAATTTCTTGATGAACAACTTGCTAGGGTTAGAGAGAATGAAAATATTGAATCTGATAATATTGATAAAAGTGATGATGAAGACTTGCCTGTTATTCCTAAGGGTTATGTTTTTGATAAAGAAGCTTCTTTAGCTATTTTAGCTTGCAAAGATAGATACGAACTCAAGAGGTTATTAGCTAAATGGAATCAGCAATCTCTTAATGCTAGAATGAAACCTGACCCTGCTTTTTCTACTTCACCTATATGTGTTACTGATAAGGATTATGAGTTATCTGTTGATCCTGATATAATTACTTTGGTTGGATCTGATCTTTTTCATGGCTATGAATCTGAAACTGTTGTGGCACATCTTACTAAATTAAATGATATAGCCACCATGTTCACTACTAATGAGAGAACTCATTACTTTTATATCTTTAAAATATTTCCGTTCTCATTAAAGGGTGATGCTAAGATATGGTTTAATTCTCTTGATCCTGGTTGTGTGCGTAGTCCCCAGGATATGATTTATTACTTCTCTGCTAAACATTTCCCTGCTCATAAGAAACAAGCTGCTTTAAGGGATATATATAATTTTGTGCAAATTGAAGAAGAGAGTCTCCCACAAGCTTGGGGGAGGCTTCTCAAGTTACTTAATGCTTTGCGTGATCATCCTCTTAAGAAAACTGAAATACTTGATATCTTTTATAAGGTACTAATTGATGCCTCTAGAGATTACCTGGATAGTTGTGCTGGTTCTGTTTTCAGGGAAAGAACACCGGATGAAGCTAAAATTCTATTGAATAATATGTTGACAAATGAAAATAATTGGACACTTCTTGAGCCAGCTCCTGAGCCTATTCCTAAACCAACTCCAAAGAAGAGGGGTATTCTATTTCTCAGTCCCGAAGATATGCAAGAGGCAAAGGAATCTATGAAAGAAAAAGGTATTAAAGCAGAAGATGGTAAGAATTTACCTCCTATTGAAGAAATACACTGTCTTAATTTACCGCCTGTTGAAGAAACATATGATCTTAATCCTTCACCTATTAAAGAAGTACATGTTCTTGATAACCCGACACATGTTGTAAAGGTAAATTGTCTCTATAGATATGATAAAGCTGAAATCCCATTTACTAAGTTTGCTAGCCCATGCTTAGATGAGTTTGATAAATTTATGGTTAAGCAAGAAGACTTCAATGCTTATTTTGGTAGACAATTGAAATACAATTCAAATATGCTTGAACACTTGTTTGATTATATGGCTAATGTCAAAGGTGAACTTAAACTTATTAGTAAACATGCTTCTATGGTTACCACTCAAGTAGAACAAGTACTTAAAGCTCAAAATGATTTTCTCAATGAATTGAATAGCCAGGATAATGATAATGCTGTTAGAGTTATGACTAGAGGTAGTAGAATGACTCAGGAACCTCTGTATCCTGAAGGCCATCCTAAGAGAATTGAGAAAGATTCTGAGAGAAATAATATAGATGCACCTAGTCCTTCTAAAAGGAAGAAAAAGAAAAATGATAGGACTTTGCATGCTTCTAGTGAACCTATTACTGAAACACCTGAGAATCCAAATGATATTTCTATCTCTGATGTTGAAACACAATCTGGTAATGAACCTGAAACTAGTGATAATGTTAATGATAATGTTCATGATGATGCTCAACCTAGTAATGATAATGATATAGAAATTGAACCTGCTGTTGATCTTGATAACCCACAATCAAAGAATCAACGTTATGATAAGAAAGACTTTTTTGCTAGGAAACATGGTAAAGAAAGAGAATCATGGGTTCAGAAACCCATGCCTTTTCCTCCCAAACCATCCAAGAAAAAGGATGATGAGGATTTTGAGCGCTTTGCTGAAATGATTAGACCTATCTTTTTGCGTATGCGATTAACTGATATGCTTAAAATGAATCCTTATGCTAAGTATATGAAAGAAATTGTTACAAACAAGAGAAAGATACCGGAAGCTGAAATTTCCACCATGCTTGCTAATTATACTTTTAAGGGGGGAATACCAAAGAAACTAGGAGATCCTGGAGTACCCACTATACCATGCTCCATTGAAAGAAACTATGTTAAAACTGCTTTATGTGATCTTGGAGCCGGCGTTAGTGTTATGCCTCTCTCTTTATATCGTAGACTTGATTTGAATAAGTTGACACCTACTGAAATATCTTTGAAACTGGCTGATAAATCAACTGCTATACCTGTCAGTATTTGTGAGGATGTGCCTGTTGCAGTTGCAAACGTTACTATTTTAACGGACTTGGTTATTCTTGATATTCCTGAGAATGATAGTATGTCTATTATTCTTGGAAGACCCTTTTTGAACACTGCAGGGGCTATTATTGATTGCACTAAAGGCAATGTCACTTTTCATGTTAATGGTAATGAGTATACGGTACACTTTCCGTGGAAACAACCTCAAGTTCATAGTATCAACTCTATTGGAAAAATTCCATCGATTATATTTGGAGGTTTTGAATTTTCCTCTTCCTATTGTCAAGAAGAAATATGATATTCTTATTGTTGGGGATGTGCATATCCCCGTTGAGGTAACATAGTGTTATTCAAAATTTCTCCGGTTCCATGTTATTCGGAATGAGTTTGTTAACAAGACTTGATCAACCTTGTTAGTGGATTCCTTTTGCTGATCATGAGATGGATGAAACTAGAAGGCACAACCTTCTGTACCCTCCTTTTACTTTCTATTATTTATATAAAATAAAATAAAAATAGTATTTTCCTGTCTATTATCTGATTTATCCGTGCAATACAAAAATACCCCGAAAGTAAAAGTTCTCCAAATGCCCTGAAATTTAAATATGATTTTTTCTGGAATATTTGGCACCGAGAACACAGCAGGGGGGTCATCCACCTGGCCACGAGGGTGGAGGGCGCGCCCTACCCCCCTGGGCGCGCCCCTTGCCTCGTGGGCCCACGGTGGCCCTCCTCCACTTATCCTTTCACCCACGCACTCCTTCTCCCCCCCAAACATGAATATCTAGTTCATACCCGAGTCCAAGCTCGTTTTGGTGCCATTTTCGATCTCCTTGCTCAAAGTACCTCTCACAAAACTGCTTGGGGAGATTGTTCCTTGGTATGTGACTCCTCCATTGGTCCAATTAGTTTTTGTTCTAGTGCTTTATTCATTCCAAATTTATGCTGCCTAGGTGACCATGTTCTTGAGCTTGCATGCCAAATTTATATGGTCAAAAGTAGTTTTGATGCATGATATAGGCTCTAGGCACTTGTAGGAGTAGTTGCTATTAATATTATTGAGTTTGGTTTACTTTTATTTTGAAGTTACTAAAAATTTCAGAATTTTTCAGAAAACAATGAAGAGACTTTTGAGGGGCTCATCGAGCTGAAGCTCGAAGGAAAAGGCATAGAAGCCCAAATATAATCTGCCTCGCACCGCGGATGTTTGGTCTTGTGAATGGCCTTCCAATGATTTCTTGAAAGCAGCCGGGATTTATGAAGATTTTTATGAATTGGCTGAGAATGCAGGCCTCACCGCTTTCCTCCACGACCAACGTGATCAATATCTCTTACTCACAAATATCTTTGTGCAAAACTCTCATTTACATTCTAGGAGCTCACCACCTACGGTGGAGTTTTATTTATATGATGAGCATAAGGAGATGTCATTTTATGATTTTTGTCGGGTTTGTTTGGTCCCTTTCGAGGGCATGACAGAGGAACCACATCGCAGCGATGTGGATGGGTTTATTGATACCATCACCGTATGGGAAACAAGGAAGGTTTCCGATGCATGAATCACTAGCATACGTTTTCCAGTTTTACGCTATTTTGCAATATTTGCTAGTCATTGCTTAATTGGTCGCGGAAACTATGGAAACCTTAGTGTTCTTGATATTATTATTTTGTTCCATGGTTTATTCAGTGATAACTCTGTTAGTATGGGCGGTATTATTGCTAAACGGTTAAGTCTGAACCGTACCAAGGGGCCCATCTTTGGAGGCTTCTATGCTTCACGCCTAGCTGCACATTTTAACATACCTATTAGGCATTATGAGAAGGAAGAAAAATTGCTGCCACGTGTTTACTTAGATTATAAGAGTATGATAGCACACGATTTTATTGTTAAGAATAGGGAAGGGGAGCTTAAATACAAATTGTTCTTTGATAAACATCATCCGGAGACTATTACCCTGCCTGCTCCTTCCTTGTTTGATTTATCTGCAGGCCAGTACCTTGTTCCGTTAGAGGCTATTCACGCCTATCGGAACCCTACATCATCCCCAGAGCAAGAACCGGAACCACAAGTTGATCCTCCACGACAGTCTAATTACCAATGGGATCCGAAGATGATTGCCAACCAGTGGCAATCAGAGTCTTCTTCTTCTCAGTACGACCCAACTGTTATTATGGATATCTGCCAGGCCAACCGTGGCCATAGACCAACTTAGGCCAAAAGCCTAAGCTTGGGTGAGTACGTATTACCCACTTACATTATATTCATGTTCACACACTCATTGCCAGATGTCGGTGCTCATACTTTTTCATTGTATCATCCATGCTAGTTTATTTTCCTTTTTATGTTCTCTTCTCGTGTGTTTGATAAACCTTAAGAAAAAAACATTAGTTGTAGTTTTTAATCAGTTTACTTTCCATGCTTGTAGTAGTAATTAAAAAGAAAACCCAAAAGGATTTCATGTTCTTCTTTTACTTGTTGGGAGCTTTCCCGTATAAATAGTTTTATTTCTTTTCTTTTCTTTGGGGGTCGATAGGAGAAGCCCATAATTAAATTGTTGAAGTAGCTCTTATATGCATTATTGTTGATCTGACAAAAGAGCCCATATTGCCTTGTCTTCTCCTGTTTATTGAATGCTTGCAGATTCCAGCTTAGTCCAATGCACGTGCACTATTATTATTATTCACACTATTCGGTCGTGCAAGTGAAAGGCAATTATGATGATATATGATGGATTGACTAAGATGAGAAAAGCTGGTATGAACTCGACCTCTTTTTTTGTAAATATGATTAGTTCATCGTTCCTGATTTAGCCTATTATGAATAAACATGTTTGCAATGACAACTAGAGATCATAGTTTCTTGTGCCATGCTTGATTAGCTAGGAGCCTATAATGGTTTACCTTGCGTGCCAACATGCTATTAAAATGGTTGTGATGTGGTATGATAGGGTGGTATCCTCCTCTGAATGATTTAAGTGACTTGACTTGGCGCATGTTCACGCATGTAGTTGAAACAAAATCAACATAGCCTTCACGATATTTATGTTCATGGTGGATTATATCCTACTCATGCTTGCATTCGGTGTTGATTAATTTTAATGCATGTTCATGACTGTTGTCGCTCTCTAGCTGGTCGCTTCCCAGTCTTTTGCTAGCCTTCACCTGTACTAAGCAGGAATACTGCTTGTGCATCCAACTCCATAAACCCCAAATGACGGAGTCCTGGATTAGGGGGTCTCAGGACAGCCGGGCTATATCCTTTGGTCGGATTGTTGGACTATGAAGATACAAGATTGAAGACTTCGTCTCGTGTCCGGATGGGACTCTACTTGGCGTGGAAGGCAAGCTAGGAAATACGGATATGTATATCTCCTCCTTTGTAACCGACCTTGTGTAACCCTAGTCCCCTCCAGTGTCTATATAAACCGGAGGGTTTAGTCCGTAGGACAACATACAATCATACCATAGGCTAGCTTCTAGGGCTTAGCCTCTCCGATCTCGTGGTAGATCAACTCTTGTAATACTCATATCATCAAGAATAAATCAAGCAGGACGTAGGGTTTTACCTCCATCAAGAGGGCCCGAACCTGGGTAAAACATTGTGTCCCATGCCTCCTGTTACCATCTGCCTTAGACGCACAGTTCGGGACCCCCTACCCGAGATCCGCCGGTTTTGACACCGACATTGGTGCTTTCATTGAGAGTTCCTCTGTGTCGTCACCGTTAGGCTTGATGGCTCCTACGATCATCGATAGCGATGCGGTCTAGGGTGAGACTTTTCTTCCCGGACAGATCTTTGTGTTCGGCGGCTTCGCACCGCAGGCCAACTCGCTTGGCCATCTGGAGCAGATCGAAAGTTACGCCCCTGGCCACCAGGTCAGGTTTGGAAGCTTAAACTACACGGCCGATATCCGCGGAGACTTGATCTTCGACGGATTCGAGCCCCTGCCTTGTGCGCCGCGTGGTCACGATGAGTATGATTTAGCTCTACCATCGGACCGTATTCAGGAGATCGCACCGGCAGCCGCTCCGAGCCTCAATTCGGAGCTAGTTGTGCCATCCATGGAAGGGCGGATGGACCCCGTCACGGAGGCCGTATCCTCAGTGGCGATCGAGCCGAATATCGACCTTGCCCTTCACGAGAGCTGTGTGGCCAAACTGCCGGATCCTTCTCCGGCCACGGACTCCGAACCGCCTGCGCCCATTCCTGTCGAATCCGATTGGGCGCCGATCATGGAGTTTACCTCCGCGGATATTTTTCAGCACTCGCCCTTTGGCGATATACTGAACTCATTAAGGTCTCTCTCCTTGTCCGGAGAGACCTGGCCGAACTATGTCCGGCAGGATTGGGATGCGGATGACGAAGAAATTCACCGCCCACCCACCACCCACTTAGTAGCCACTGTCGATGACTTAACCGACATGCTCGACTTCGACTCCGAAGACATCGACGGTATGGACGATGATGCGGGAGTCAAAGAGGAACCACTGCCCACAGGGCACCGGACAGCCACCTCATCATACGATATATAGATGGTGGGCACACCCAAAGAAGGCAATGGCGATGAGACAATGGAGGATGACCCCTCCGAGAAGCAACCCAGGCGCCGGCGTCAGTGGCGCCGCTCTAAGTCCTGCCAAGGCAAAAGTGGTGATACCGGCACCGGAGATAGTAGCACTCCGGACAATGTCGAAGACAACAACAATGCCCTCCAGCAAGATTTAGAGCAGGAGGATGGAGGAGCCAGCCCTCCTGAGAGAGCGGCAGATGGAGAGGCAGAGGACGATAATTACAAGCCTCCCTCCGAAGACGAGGCAAGCCTCGACGATGAAGAATTCGTCGTGCCGGAGGATCCCGTCGAACAAGAGCGCTTCAAGCGCTGGCTTATAGCCACGGCAAATAGCCTTAAGAAAAAGTAGCAGCAGCTTCAAGCTGATCAAGATTTGCTAGCCGACAGATGGACTGACGTCCTGGCGACCGAGGAATATAAACTCGAACGCCCCTCCAAGAGTTACCCAAAGTCCAGGTTGCTACCCCGACTGGAGGAGGAAGCACCGAAACCTACAGCCCCGGCGTACGACGCGGCTGATCGGCCACCTCGTGGCCGAGACAGAGAAACATTCCAGCCAAAAGCTCAGCCTGCACCCTGATGCCATTCAAATAAAAATGCCTGGGGAAATACGCCAGACCTGCGAGATGTACTGGAGGACACAGCAAAATGTGCTAGATCGATCTACGGTTCATGAGGGCGCGCCACTATGCGAAACGATAATCGTCACGGCCGATACAGTAAAAGTAAGCCCGGCCGGGCCGAACACAACGGGCAAGACTCATTCGAGCTGCGTCGTGATATAGCCTAGTACAGAGGCACCGCACACCCCTTATGCTTCGCAGACGAAGTAATGGATCATCAAATCCCAGAGGGTTTCAAACCCGTAAATATAGAATCATACGACAGCACAACAGACCCTGCGGTATGGATCGAGGATTTCCTCCTGCACATCCACATGGCCCGCGGTGATGACCTACACGCCATCAAATACCTCCCACTAAAACTCAAAGGACCAGTGCGGCATTGGCTCAACAGCTTGCGAGCAGAGTCCATTGGCTGTTGGGAAGATCTGGCAGCCGCATTCCTCGACAACTTTCAGGGCACTTATGTGCGACCACCAGATGCCGATGACTTGGGCCACATAATTCAGCAGCCAGAGGAATTGGCCAGGCAATTCTGGACACGGTTCCTAACAAAGAAAAATCAAATCGTCGACTGTCCGGATGCAGAGGCCCTAGCAGCTTTCAAGCACAACATCCGCGACGAGTGGCTAGCCCGACACCTTGGTCAGGAAAAGCCAAAATCTATGGCAGCCCTCACGGCACTCATGACCCGCTTTTGTGCGGGAGAAGACAGCGGGCTGGCTCACAGCAATAACATATCAAAAAACCATGGTACTTCGGATACCAAGGACGGCAATGGCAGATCACGTCGCAACAAGCATAAGCGCCGCATTAACAGCGACAATACCGAGGATATGACAGTCGATGCTAGATTCAAAGGCTCTAAACCCGGCCAATGGAAAAAGCCATTCAAAAGAAGCACTCCGGGCCCGTCCAGTTTGGACCGTATACTCGATCACTCGTGTCAAATACACGGCACCCCCGACAAGCCGGCCAACCACACCAACAGGGATTGTTGGGTGTTCAAGTAGGCCGGCAAGTTAAATGCCGAAAATAAAGATAAGGGGTCACATAGCGATGACGAGGAGGAGCCCCGGCAGCCGAACACCGGAGGACAGAAGAGGTTCCTCCATCAAGTGCGGATGGTGAACATGATATAAGCAACCCACATCCCCAAGAGGGAACGGAAGCGTGCGCTCAGGGACGTATATGCGTTGGAGCCAGTCGCCCCAAAATTCAACCCATGGTCTTCCTGTCCGATCACCTTTGACCGCAGGGACCACCCCACTAGTATCCGTCATGGCAGATTCGCCGCACTGGTCCTAGACCCAATCATTGACGGATTTCACCTCACTCCAGTCCTTATGGATGGCGGCAGCAGCCTGAACCTGCTTTATCAGGACACAATGCGCAAAATGAGTATCGACCCCTCAAGGATCAAACCCACAAAAACGACCTTTAAAGGCGTCATACCAGGTGTAGAGGCCCATTGCACAGGCTCAGTCACACTGGAAGTGGTCTTCGGATCCCCGGATAACTTCCGAAGCGAAGAGTTAATCTTCGACATAGTCCCATTCCGCAGTGGCTACCATGCACTGCTCGGGCGAACCACATTCGCAAGATTCAATGCGGTACCACATTATGCATATCTCAAGCTCAAGATGCCAGGACCTCGGGGGGTCATCACAGTCAATGGAAACACAGAGCGCTCTCTCTGCACGGAGGAGTACACTGCAGGTCTCGCAGCAGAAGCACAAAGCAGCCTCTTAAGGCAATCCACTAGTTTGGCGATTAAGGACCCAGACAACTTCAAGCGCGCCTGGAGTAATCGGCAACTGGACCGCCTGGCACGTTCCGAGCTCGCATAGCAATGCGGCCCCCACCCCGGTCCCAGCCAAACGGCGAAGTTCGTGCCACGCCTACATAATTATGCATTAAAAATACCATGGGCACAGGCGGGGAAGGGGGCACAACTACGGCACGCCCCAAGACGCGGATTAAACTACACTAGGGGCTTCCCGCTTTGTTATTTTTTCTCTTTCAGGACTTTAGTCTCTGGAAACCCTGTCCGGCAGCATGATTGCCGAACACATGATGCAGCAACCAAGGAGGCAGAAAGCTACATCACACCACGGAACTCCCAGGTGGATTACGATAATGAGTGAAATATTTGCTTTAATACTATTCCTCAGCTTGCCCTTGGAAGGGACATGTCAAACAGTCCTACTTTTTGCTTATCGCACTACTTGTATCATTCTGCTTTAATGCACCCTTTGGAATATACAATGCATAGCATTAAGACTATTATTGCATTCCTCTTTTTTATATATATGTTCATTCACGACATCTAGCACCCATACACTCTGGTACGACCAATACGCTAGGGGCTTAAGCATACCCCATAATACGGCGTGAGAAGTCCGAACACTTTCGACAGTGCGGCACCCTGAACTTATAACATTATATGCATCAACTCCGAATCATGTCTTGGGTCAATAGTTGGGTTTGCCCGGCTCCCATGTTTTGGTACCTTACGTTCCGCTATATCGGCTAAGGTAGCACTGGGAGAACTACTGTGATTGTGCCCCGGTTCTGCTGGGCTAAGCACCTCAGTAGAGAAAGCTAAAACTGACTGTCATGATAAGGCGAGAGACTGGTCGCTGTTCGAGAGGTTTCGAGTCCCTAAAGACTTATGCCGCTTAGAGCGAGGAGTCGGCCCTGTCCGGCTTAAGGCGTGTATCACGCCCCGAATTCGGCCTTCCGAATACTAGGGGCTTCGCCAAAATTTAAAATTATAGAATTCTATGGCTAAGTGAGAGTGATAACGCATTATGGTCTGATTGCCTTGTTCGTTGTGCTGAGCACCTCCCTCGAAGGACCCAACAATGGGAACAACAGTGCTCAGGTTTATCCCAAACACCCCAGCACTCGTGGCGTGGGGGCAGAAGCCGGTGATGACCCACAAGTATAGGGGATCTATCACAGTCCTTTCGATAAGTAAGAGTGTCGAACCCAACGACAAGCAGAAGGAAATGATAAGCGGTTTTCAGTAAGGTATTCTCTGCAAGTACTGAAATAAGTGGTAACAGATAGTTTTGTGATAGGATAAATTGTAACAAGCAACAAGTAACAAAAGTAAAT
Organism: Triticum monococcum; assembly: GCA_034509565.1. Taxonomy (NCBI): domain Eukaryota; kingdom Viridiplantae; phylum Streptophyta; class Magnoliopsida; order Poales; family Poaceae; genus Triticum; species Triticum monococcum. The sequence continues at coordinate 740,554,615 of CM067843.1, read as the reverse complement.
AAAGTGCAGCAAGGTGTCCCAATCCTTTTGTAGCAAAGGACAAGCCGGAACAAACTCTTATAATAGGAAAAGCGCTCCCGAGGACACATGGGAATATCGTCAAGCTAGTTTTCATCACGTTCATATGATTCGCGTTTGATACTTTGATAATTTGATATGTGGGTGGACCGGTGCTTGGGTGTTGTTCTTACTTGAACAAGCATCCCACTTATGATTAACCTCTATTGCAAGCATCCGCAACTACAACAAAAGTATTAAGGTAAATCTAACCATAGCATGAAACATATTGATCCAAATCAGCCCCTTATGAAGCAATGCATAAACTAGGGTTTAAGCTTCTGTCACTCTAGCAACCCATCATCTACTTATTACTTCCCAATGCCTTCCTCTAGGCCCAAATAATGGTGAAGTGTTATGTAGTCGACGTTCACATAACACCACTAGAGGCTAGACAACATACATCTTATCAAAATATCAAACGAATACCAAATTCACATGACTACTAATAGCAAGACTTCTCCCTTGTCCTCAGGACTAACGTAATTACTCACAAAGCATATTCATGTTCATAATTAGAGGGGTAATAATATGCATATAGGATCTGAACATCTGAACTTTCACCAAATAAACCAACTAGCATCAACTACAAGGAGTAATCAACACTACTAGAAACCTACTAGCACCAATCCTGGACTTTGAGACAAGAATTGGATACAAGAGATGAACTAGGGTTTGGAGATGAGATGGTGCTGGTGAAGATGTTGATGGAGATTGCCCTCTCCCGATGAGAGGAGCGTTGGTGATGACGATGGTGATGATTTCCCCCTCCCGGAGGGAAGTATCCCCGGCAGAACAGCTCTACCGGAGCTCTAGATTGGATCCGCCAAGGTTCCGCCTCGTGGCGGCGGAGTCTCGTCCCGAAAAGTTCCTTCTTATTTTTTTCTCATCGAAAGACTTCATATAGGAGAAGATTCGGAGAGCCACCAGGGGGCCCACGAGGTAGGGGGTGCACCCTAGGGGGGCGTGCCCCCACCCTCGTGAGCAGGGTGTGGGCCCCCTGGCCTTCATCTTTGGCGAGGATTTTTCTTTATTTGTTTTAAGATGTTCTGTGGAGTTTCAGGACTTTTGGAGTTGCGCAGAATAGGTCTCTAATATTTGCTCCTTTTCTAGCCCAGAATTCCAGCTGCCGGCATTCTCCCTCCTTATGTAAACCTTGTAAAATAAGAGAGAATAGCCATAAGTATTGTGACATAAAGTGAAATAACAGTCCATAATGAGATAAATATCGATATAAAAGCATGATGCAAAATGGACGTGTCAACTCCCCCAAGCTTAGACCTCGCTTGTCCTCAAGCGAAAAGCCGATAACAATAAATATGTCCTCATGTTTAGAGGTAGAGGCGTCGATAAAAATAAAATACGGACATGAAGGCATCATGATTATTCTCATAGCAGCAACATATATAGATTTTGTCATATGATTACTTCTGTTCAAGTGATGATCTATTCACAATGCAAAAGTATAAATCATAAACCTTACTGGGTTCCGACAAACTATAATCTCAGTCATTGAAGCAATTGCAATTTATCATAACATCGGAAAGAGTCTATGTCAGAGCTAAAAAGCAAGTCCACATACTCAACTATCAATTAGTCCTCCATAATTGCTAACACTCACACAATACTTGTGGTTATGGAGTTTTAATCAGACACAGAGAAAGATAGGGGCTTATAGTTTTGCCCCACAACCTTTTACCTCAAGGGTAATGTCAACAATAATGGTTCATGCTCCCCTAAATCCAATTAGATATATATTATATATATATATATATATATCATGTTCTTTCCAACATGCAAGCTTGCCAAAGGATAAAATGAAAAAGAAAATGTGAAAATCACCATGACTCTTGCATAAGGTAGAAGATAATAATAAATGATAGGCCCTTCGCAGAGGGAAGCAGAGGTTGCCATGCGCTTTTATGGTTGGATGCATAAAATCTCAATGCGAAAGAACGTCACTTTATATTACCCCTTGTGATATGAACCTTTATTATGCAGTCCGTCGCTTTTATTACTTCCACATCACAAGATCGTATAAAGCTTATTTCTCCCACACCAATCAATCATACATATTTAGAGCAATTTTTATTGCTTTGGACCGATGACAACTTACTTGAAGGATCTTACTCAATCCATAGGTAGATATGGTGGACTCTCATGGCAAAACTGGTTTAAGGGTATTTGGAAGCACAAGTAGTATTTCTACTTGGTGCTGAAAATTTGGCTAGCATGAGGGGGAAAGGCAAGCTCAACAAGTTAGAGGATCCATGACAACATACTTTATCTCAGATATAAGAAAGACATAACTCATTATGTTGTCTTCCTTGTCCAACATCAACTCTTTAGCATGTCATATTTTAATGAGTGCTCCCAATCATAAAAGATGTCAATGATAATATATCTATATGTGAAAACCTCTCTTTCCTTATCTCTTCCTATTAATTGCAACAATGACCAAAGCTATGTTTGCCAACTCCCAACAACTTTTAATCATCATACTCTTTCTATGTGAAGTCATTACTCTCAATAAGATCAATATGAACTCTTTGTTTCTTTTTATTCTTTTTCTCTTTTCTTTTATTCACCCAAGATCATGGCAAAATAATCAAGCCCTTGACTCGACACTAATCTTTATTATATATACCTCATGGACTCGATTATGTAGAGAGATCATAAAGCAAAACTCAAAACTAGATCATACCATAAACTTTATTCTACTAGATCAAGATACTACTAATAGGATCGAACTAAGAAAAACGGTAAATATAGGAGTTGTGATTGTGATACGATATGGGGGCAGCTCCCCCAAGCTTGGCAGTTGCCAAGGGGAGTGCCCATACCCATGTGATTATATCTCCTTGGTTGGTGAAGAAGGTGGAAGTGTTGTTGATGATGCAGGCTTGTCATCCATCTTCCAAGGCATAGGTTCACCATCATAGAAGGATGATCGAGTCTCCGGAATCCTCAAATCTGCAGCCAAACTCATTCTTTTGAATCTATATTCATACTCAAAGTTTTGGTTTTGCAGGTCATAGATTTGGGCTTAGAGGTGCTCGATCTTCTCATATAGCTTGAAGATGGCCTCCTCGGTGTTCTTGGCATCCGACTTGTAGTTATTAGTGATCTCCGGGAGCATCGTGTGGCTAGCGTTGATTCCACGCTCCACCATCCCTTGGCACTTGAAAACTTGTTGCTCCATTGCTTCGAGCCTCGTCTCCACGCTTCCGGTTCCCTTTGGTCCCTCAACATCGCGGATGTGCAACAACCCGTCACGCATCTCAATGGTTTGAGGGTGTCGCAGCACCTTCGCGAGGTAAGGGTTGATGACCTTCTCGAAGAACTTGTGCTTGGAAGCACTTGGGGACGTCATGATAATCTAGATCTGTTAGAAAAACAACTCGAAACAAGAACAGAGGAGGTTTGCGTGATACGGGAGTCAAAACCTCCGGGAGAATATATAATGAATTTTTACCAAGCAAAATATGTATCGTGCAAGAAAACAGAGTCCGGAAGGCACACGAGGTGCTCACGAGTTAGGGGGGCGCGCCCACCACCCTCGTGGGGCCCTCGTGTTCTTCCCGGACTGCTACTTATTTTTCTATTTTTCTAAATATTCCAAAACGGATAAATATTGCCTTAAAAATTGTTTTGGAGTCGGTTTACTTACCGTACCACATACCTATTCCTTTTCGGAGTCTGAAACATTCCGGAAAGTGTCCCTTATGTATTCCTCCGGAGTTACGGTTTCAATAATATTGGTTTCAACATTTATGGGATTACCTGAGATATAATGTTTAATTCTTTGACCGTTTACCACCTTCGGATTTGTGCCCTCGAAGTTGTTGATTTTTATGGCACCGGAACGATAGACCTCTTCGATAACATAGGGGCCCTTCCCATTTAGAGAGAAGTTTTCCTGCAAAAAATCTTAAACGAGAGTTGTATAGTAATACATAATCACCTATATTAAACTCACGCTTTTGTATCATTTTGTCATGCCATCTTTTAACTTTTTCTTTAAACAACTTGGCATTTTCATAAGCTTGGGTTCTCCATTCATCAAGTGAGCTAATATCAAATAACCTCTTCTCACCGGCAAGTTGAAAATCATAGTTAAGCTCTTTAATAGCCCAATATGCCTTATGTTCTAGTTCGAGAGGTAAGTGACATGCTTTTCCATAAACCATTTTATACGGAGACATACCCATAGGATTTTTGTATGCAGTTCTATAAGCCCATAATGCATCATCAAGTTTCTTGGACCAATTCTTTCTAGACCTATTAACATTCTTTTGCAAAATTAATTTGACCTCTCTATTGCTCAACTCTACTTGACCACTAGACTGTGGGTGATAAGGAGATGCAATTCTATGGTTAACATCATATTTAGCAAGCATTTTACGGAAAGCACCATGAATAAACTGTGAACCACCATCAGTCATTAAATATCTAGGGACTCCAAACCTCGGGAAAATAACTTCTTTAAGCATTTTAATAGAAGTGTTATGATCAGCACTACTAGTTGGAATAGCTTCTACCCACTTACTAACGTAATCAACAGCCATTAGAATATGTGTGTATCCATTAGAGGCAGGAAAAGGTCCCATATAATCAAAGCCCCAAACATCAAACGGTTCAATAACAAGTGAATAATTCATAGGCATTTCTTGGCGTCTACTAATATTACCAATTCTTTGACATTCATCACAAGACAAGACAAACTTACGGGCATCCTTGAAGAGAGTAGGCCAATAAAAACCAGATTGCAATACCTTATGTGCAGTTCTATCTCCAGTGGTGTCCTCCATAAGCCTCGGAATGACACTTGCGTAGGATCTGTTCCTGTTCATGCTCACGTACACAATGTCTAATAACACCATCTACTCCTTCCTTATAAAGATGTGGGTCATCCCAAAAGTAATGTCTTAAATCATAGAAAAACCTTTTCTTTTGCGGCTATGTGAAGCTAGGTGGTATAAACTTAGCAACAATATAATTAGCATAATTAGCATACCATGGAGTACTTATAACATTTAATTGTTCATCAGGAAAGCTATCATTAATAGGTAGTGGGTCATCAAGAATATTTTCTAACCTAGACAAGTTGTCTGCAACGGGGTTCTCAGCTCCCTTTCTATCAACAATATGCAAATCAAATTCTTGTTGCAAGAGAACCTATCTAATAAGTCTAGGTTTAGCATCTTTCTTTTCCATAAGGTATTTAATAGCAGCATGATCAGTTTGAATAGTTACTTTAGAATCAACAATATAAGATCTGAACTTATCACAAGCAAATACAACTGTTAAAAGCTCTTTTTTAGTAGTATCATAATTTCTTTGAGCATTGTCTATAGTCTTACTAGCATAATGAATAACATTTAATTTCTTATCAACTCTTTGCCCTAGAACAACACCTACAGCATAATCACTAGCATCACACATAATTTCAAAGGGTAAATTCCAATCAGGTGGCTGAACAACAGGTGCAGAGACTAATGCTTTCTTAAGTATTTCAAATGCTTCTACACAATCATCATCAACGACAAATGGTATATCTTTTTGCAATAAATTAGTCAGAGGCCAAGAAATTTTTGAGAACTCCTTAATGAGCCTCCTATAAAATTAAGCGTGACCAAGGAAACTTCTTATACCTTTGATGTCCTTAGGACATGGCATCTTTTCAATAGCATCAACCTTGGCTTTATCAACTTCAATACCTCTTTCAGAAACTTTGTGTTGGAAATATGCCCTAGAGGTAATAATAAAAGCATCATTATTATATTTCCTTGTTCATGATAATTGTCTTTATTCATGCTATAATTGTGTTATCCGGAAATCGTAATACATGTGTGAATAATAGACACCAACAAGTCCCTAGTAAGCCTCTAGTTGACTAGCTCGTTGATCAACAGATAGTCATGGTTTCCTGACTATGGACATTAGATGTCATTGATAACGAGATCACATCATTAGGAGAATGATGTGATGGACAAGACCCAATCCTAAACATAGCACAAGATCGTATAGTTCGTTTGCTAGAGTTTTCCAATGTCAAGTATCCTTTCCTTAGACCATGAGATCGTGTAACTCCCGGATACCGTAGGAGTGCTTTGGGTATACCAAACGTCACAACGTAACTGGGTGACCATAAAGGTATACTACGGGTATCTCTGAAAGTGTCTGTTGGGTTGACACGGATCAAGACTGGGATTTGTCACTCCGTATGACGGAGAGGTATCACTGGGCCCACTCGGTAATGCATCATCATTATGAGCTCAAAGTGACCAAGTGTCTGGTCACGGGATCATGCATTACGGTACGAGTAAAGTGACTTGCCCGTAACGAGATTGAACGAGGTATTGGGATACCGATGATCGAATCTCGGGCAAGTAACATACCGATTGACAAAGGGAATTGTATACGGGGTTGTTTGAATCCTCGACCTCGTGGTTCATCCGATGAGATCATCGAGGAGCATGTGGGAGCCAACATGGGTATCCAGATCCCGCTGTTGGTTATTGACCGAAGAGCAATCTCGGTCATGTCTACATGTCTCCCGAACCCATAGGGTCTACACACTTAAGGTTCGGTGACGCTAGGGTTGTAGGGATATGTATATGTAGTAACCCGAATGTTGTTCGGAGTCCCGGATGAGACCTCGGACATCACGAGGAGTTCCGGAATGGTCCGGAGGTAAAGAATTATATATAGGAAGTGCTATTTCGGCCATCGGGACAAGTTTTGGGGTCACCGGTATTGTACCGGGACCACCGGAAGGGTCCCGGGGGTCCACCTGGTGGGGCCACCTATCCCGGAGGGCCCCATGGGCTGAAGTGGGAAGGGATCCAGCCCAAAGTGGGCTGGGGCGCCACTTCCCCAAGGGCCCATGCGCCTAGGGTGGGGGAAACCCTAAAAGGGGGCGCCCCCTTGCTTGGGGGGCAAGCCCCCCACCCCTTGGCCGCCGCCCCCTATGAGATTGCATCTCCTAGGGCCGGCGCCCCCCCTAGGCCCCCTATATATAGTGGGGGAGGAAGGGCCATCACACCTATGCCCTGGCGCCTCCCTCTCCCTCTCCAACACCTCCTCCTCCTCCATAGAGCTTGGCGAAGCCCTGCCGGAGTACTGCAGCTCCATCACCACCACGCCGTCGTGCTGCTGCTGGAGCCATCTTCCTAAACCTCTCCTTCCCCCTTGCTGGATCAAGAAGGAGGAGACGTTACGCTGACCGTACGTGTGTTGAACGCGGAGGTGCCGTCCGTTCGGCGCTAGGATCTCCGGTGATTTGGATCACGTCGAGTACGACTCCCTCATCCCCGTTCTTTGAACGCTTCCGCTCGCGATCTACAAGGTACGTAGATGCATCAAACCACTCGTTGCTAGATGAACCCATAGATGGATCTTGGTGAAACCGTAGGAATTTTTTTTGTTTTCTGCAATGTTCCCCAACACTTTGTGCCCCAAGACAATACCTTCATTAACCATAAAGTGGCACTTTTCCCAATTCAAGACAAGATTAGTTTCTTCACATCTCTGCAAAACTCGATCAAGATTGCAATAGCAATCATCAAAAGAGGAACCATAGGTGGAAAAATCGTCCATGAAAACCTCACAAATCTTTTCACAAAAGTCAGAGAATATAGCCATCATGCATCTTTGAAAGGTAGCAGGTGCATTGCATAAACCAAAAGGCATACGTCTATAAGCAAAAGTACCAAAAGGGCATGTAAAAGTAGTCTTTGATTGATCTCTAGCCGACACAGGTATTTGAGAGAAACCAGAATAACCATCTAGAAAGCAATAGTGTGTATGTTTGCATAATCTTTCTAGCATTTGACCAATAAATGGTAAGGGGTAATGATCTTTCTTAGTAGCTTTATTTAATTTGTGGAAATCAATTACCATCCTATAACCTGTGATAATTCTTTGTGGAATCAATTCATCTTTATCATTAGGAACAACAGTAATACCTCCCTTCTTAGGGACACAATGGACAGGACTTACCCACTCACTATCAGCAACGGGATAGATTATACTTGCCTCCAGAAGCTTGAGTATTTCGTTTCTTACCACCTCTTTCATTTTAGGATTCAGACGTCGTTGAGGATCACGAACTGGTATGGCATCTGCTTCCAAATTTATTTTATGTTGACATAGAGTGGGACTAATGCCCTTAAGATCATCAAGAGTATATCCAATAGCAGCACGATGCTTCTTCAGAGTTTTCAATAATCTTCCTTCTTCATGCTCTGAAAGGTTAGCACTAATAATAATAGGATATATCTTCTATTCATCAAGATAAGCATATTTAAGATTATCAGGCAACGGTTTAAGCTCAAACACGGGATCACCCTTGGGTGGAGGAGGATCCCCAAAAATTTCAACAGGCAAATTATGTTGCAGAATAGGTTCTTGTTTAAAGAATACTTCATCTATTTCCCTTCTTTCATTCATGAACATATCATTCTCATGGTCTAGCAAATAGTGTTCTAAAGGATCACTAGGAGGTACGGCAATAGAAGCAAGACCAATAATTTCATCCTTACTAGGTAATTCTTCCTCACGATGTTGTTTACTAAATTTAAAGAAATTAAACTCATGAACCATATCATCCAAGCCAACAGTAACAACATTCTTTGTGCAATCTATGGTAGCATTGACAGTATTTAAGAAGGGTCTACCAAATATAATGGGACAAAAGCTATCTCGTGGGGAACCAAGAACAAGAAAATCAGCAGGATATTTAGTTTTCCCACACAAGACTTCAACATCTCTAACAATTCCAATTGGTCAAATAGTATCTCTATTGCCAAGTTTAATTGTGACATCAATACCTTCTAACTCAGCAGGTGCAATTTCATTCTTAATTTCTTCGTATAAGTCAATAGGTATTACACTAGCACTAGCACCCATATCACATAAGCCATGATAACAATGATCTCCTATTTTAACAGAAATAACAGGCACGCCTACCACTACTCTATGTTTATCTTTATCACAAGGCTTAGCAATTCTAGCAGTTTCACCTTCGAACTGAATAACATGCCCATCAATATTATCAGACAAGAGATCTTTAACAATAGCAATATTAGGTTCTACTTTAACTTGCTCAGGAGGTGTATAAGTTCTAATATTGCTTTTACGAGCAACAATTGAAGCTTTAGCATGATCCTTTACTCTAACAGGGAAAGGTGGTTTCTCAATATAAGAAGTAGGAACAATAGGATCATTATAAGTGACAGTCTTTTCTTCAACTTTAATAGGTGCAGCTACTTTTACTTCTATGGGAGGATGATATTTAAACCACTAATCCTTAGGGAGATCAACATAAGTAGCAAAAGATTCACAGAAAGAAGCTACTATCTCAGAGTCAAGTCCATATTTAGTGCTAAACTTACGGAAAATATCGGTATCCATAAACGATTTAACACAATCAAACTTAGGTGTCATACCTGACTCCTTACCTTCGTCAAGGTCCCAATCTTCAGAGTTGCGTTTAATTCTATCCAATAAATTCCATATGAATTTAATAGTCTTCATCATAAAAGAGCCAACACAAGAAGTATCGAGCATGGTGCGATTGTTTTCAGAAAGCCAAGCATATAAATTTTGAATAATCATTTCTCTTGGGAGCTCATGATTGGGGCATGAATAGAACATTGATTTAAGCCTCCCCCAAGCTTGAGCGATGCTTTCTCCTTCGCGAGGCCAGAAATTATATATATAATTGCGATCACGATGAACAAGATGCATAGGGCAATACTTTTGATGAAATTCCAACTTCAATCTTTTATAGTCCCAGGATCTCATATCATCACTGTCGGTGTACTAAAGTAGGGGTACCTTAGTATCCCGAACTTGTGCACGGGCAGTCGCAGCATCCCGCGGCAAGGCTTGCCGGGCGACCGCCAAGATCCTCCATGGTTCCTTTGGAGCCATTCAAGAACAAAGTATCCAAAACAAGGAGACAAGGCCCCGGCAAGAGGAGCTTGCCGGGAAGGAGACAAGACCCCGGCAAGAGGAGCTTGCTAGGGAGGCCAACCAAGGCATCTCAAGGAACTTGCCGCAGCGCACCATGTGTCCCGGCAAGACCCAGTGAGCGACAAGCTCCTGGACGCGACAAGATAATAACCGCGGCAAGGCGCTTGCCACGGCAAGCTTCCATCCTGTACCTGCGCTCCAGCACATCCACCAACGTGTCGCTTTGGGACCCTTCCAGGCGTACGTGGCGGAAGGCTGTGCAGCCAGAGGTACACGGTGGCGAGCGGCGCTGACAAGATAGCCATCGTGGCAAGCAGTGGCGTCCTGGCGGTCCCTTTCTGCACCGCCTAGGCGATGCAGACAGGCATTTAATGCCTTTGTCCCCTGCCGCTTAGGTTAGGTATGATACACTGTAGTAGGCGGCGGTGCTAACCACCACGTCTTTTCCTTTTTTACCCTCGTCTATGTTGCCACCTGTCGATGACCCCTTTAACATATAAAAGGAGGCCCATGCGCAACGTAGAGGGGGGACGATTCTCTCTCACACTCGGTCTGGCTAGTTGTTGGTGTGTACTGTAGCAATCAGCGCTCCCGAGCAAGAACTCAATACAACCACAAAGCAGGAGTAGGGTTTTACGCATCCGTACGGCCCGAACCTGGGTAAACTAATCGCGTTGCTCGTGCGCTTCGCCTCGATCTGCTCTTCGTGCACTCTCCGCCCCCCTGCCGAACCGAAAGGGGCCTCGGTCTGCCGTGGTCCCATAGGTGTCCGTGGGATCAGCACCCCCGACATCTTTGGCGTGCCAGGTAGGGGCGTCAAGGCTGTGTGAATCTGATCCGGCGTTCGCACGAGCCGAATCTTCATCATCTTCATCAACACGCCGCCGAAGAAGAAGGCTTCGGAGGTAGCTGCTCCGTCCGCGCCGAGCCCACCACCGCAAGAGCGAACGGCTGGTGGAGTAGACGCCGGCGGGAGAACGGGCACCGACGAGGAGGCTCATGGTGCTGCTAGGTCCAAGGACAAGATTGCGCTGCACATCGGCGTCGCAGTCAGCTCCCACAATGACCGAGCGCACTCCAAGACCTCGGCGTCCGTACACGCACCGCGCCCATCTCAGGAGGCACGGGACCAGCAGCGTCATGGTACTCACGGTACCATACGTTTGCTGGGCCGAGATCAAGCTGGCGGATCCCGGAGTGCTCAAGACCAGCATGCATGCCAACGTGCTGGCGCGAGCGGGGCATGGTCGCCTGGACGAGATACTGCTCCTTCTAACGTAGTTAGAAGTCTGAGCATATCCCGTTCATCACGCCGTTCGCCGCCACCGCCCGCCACTCCGGCAGAAGCTTTGGCACGAGCTCAACTGCTCCTAGATTACCCTCCAGCGCCAGAGAAGATCGATGACTGGAGGGTCACTATCCAGAGCCTCATCGGCTTCGCCAACGGCGACAACCCACGGTAGCCGAGCGCATCGCAGCCGCGGCAAGTCAGTCAGGCGTGAGCTGGTGGCGACAAGACCGGGGAGGGTGCAACCACTGTGCACTCTCCGCCTCGAAGGCCAAGATCGCCGACTCGTCGGATCCACCACGACAGCGACTCCACCGCGTCATCAGATCCATGAGCTCGTCGCGATCAGCGCCAAGTTCTTCATGAACGACACCAAGAAGACGCTCGAACACGCATCGAGCGCCGAAGAGAAGTGCGGCGTCAATCAGACCTGCGCGCTGGGCCCTCTGTCGATATGCATGCGCCAGGGGAATCAGGCGACTTGCCGTACGCGGTAGGTTGCCCTGCGTTTACCCGCGAGCTGCGGCAAGTCCAGTGGCCCAGCCAGAAGAACTTCAAGCCAGACATACCGGAGAAGTACGACGGCAAGTCGCACCCGTCAGAGTTCCTCAGCATCTACACCATTGCGGTGCAAGCTGCCGGGGGGCGAGACGACAAGGTCCTTGCCAACTACTTCCCGCTGGTGCTCAAGCCCGACGTCAGGTCCTGGCTCAAGCACTTGCTGGACAACTCCATATCCTCTTGGGCGGACTTGTACCATCAGTTTGTCGGCGCCTTTACAGGCAGCCACAAACCTCATGGCCAAGAGAGTGACCTTCACCTGCTCGCCCAGAAGGAAGGAGAGCCCCTGCGCAAGTATATCCAGAGATTCAGCCGTGTACAGCGCAACATCCCAGATATCCACCCTGCCGCGGTTATTAGCGCGTTCCATCAGAACGTGCGTAATCGCAGGATGCGGGAGGAGATGGCGATGAGCAGGATCAGAGACGTCAGTGAGCTATATGCCCTGGCCGACAAGTGCGCACGCGCTGAGGAAGCGAGGAAACTCCCCGGAGAGACTACAGGAGCAGGAGGATCTGACAGCGAGGATGCTGCCCTGGCAAAGAAAAACCGGCGGCGCAACAGGAAGAAGAAAGGCAAAGAAGTACTAGTCGTTGAGCAGTCCGGCAACGACGATGGCACCAAGCAAACCAAAATTGGTAGCTCCGGCAAGGAAATTGCTGCATGCACCAACTGCCAGGCTGTTGCGGCCGCCGACAAGCAGGAAGGCTCCGACAAGCAGTAATGCAAGATCCACCGCACCAAGGGCCATGACCTCCAGAGCTGCAAGAAGGTCGAGCAGCTTTTCCAGCAACAAAAAGCTGAGTATGAGCGCCGCGACAAGGAGAGGGCCCAAGGAGGCGGTGGAGAGGCCGGTAAGAAGCGCGCTGGCCGGGGAGGACGCCGTGGCAAGGCCAAGCAGCGGCAAGGAGACAGTCCTCCCCGCGATCACGACAAGGATGAAAACGAAGACGACGACGAAGACATGGATGATGTCGAGACCAGTGAGCAGGAGTTCCAAAAAGCCACAGAAGTCTTGTGCATTGACGGCGGTGCTTCTCTACATACTTCTCACCGCCAGCTCAAACAGTGGGCGCGGGAAGTCAATGCAGCAGAACCACCTGTCGAATCACGCAAACTTCTGAAATGGTCCAGCACGCCTATCATCTTTGATATTGAGGACCACCCTGATCGCACAACTGCGGTCGGGTGCTTACCGTTGTTGGTCTCACCAACTATACACAACCTCAAGGTCACTAAGATGTTAGTTGACGGCGGGGCCGGCTTGAATCTGATCTCCTCTGCTGTACTCCAGAAACTCCAGATCCCTGACAGCGAGCTCGAAGAAACCGGCACATTCCAAGGAATCAACCCGGGAAGGAGCAAGCCGAAGGGGAAGGTCACGTTGCCGGTAACATTTGGCAGCGAGCTGAATTTCAGGAATGAGAGGGTCACTTTTGATGTTGCTGATTTTCCGTTACTTACAATGGGATACTCGGCCGTCCACCACTCGCCAAGTTCATGGCAGCCTCTCACTATCCATACAACATGCTCAAGATGCCAGGCCCGATAAGCATCATCTCTGTCCCTGGCGACAAGAAAGACGCTCTTATCTGCGCCGACAAGATCTACTGGGAAGCAGCAGCTGCAATAGATCGCAAGACACTTGCCGCTGAAGCTCCCGGGGGGAAGAAGAAGACCAAGTTCGGCAAGAGCTCTGATGCCCACTCCGGCAAGCGCACCTCCTCGGAGTGCTGCGCTGCCGTCGAGGAAGCACCATCGAGCTCCACCGGCAAGTGTAAGAAGGCAATGGTAGCTCCACCACATACCAAGAAGGTGTCCGCCAAGGAGGACGGCACTGGTGGTACCTTCACCATTAGTGCCACGCTTGACCCTAAATAGGAAAGCGCGCTCATTGCTTTCCTGCGGGCGAACGTCGACGTGTTTGCGTGGCAACCGTCTGACATCCCCGGTGTTCCCAGGAAAGTAATTGAGCACCATCTTGCCGTTTGTCCTCATGTGCGGCCCGTCAAGCAGAAGGTCAGGAAGCAAGCAGTAGAGCACCAAGAGTTCATAGCAGAAGAAATCAAGAAATTGGAAGCAGCAGGCCTTGTCAGAGGAGTGCTCCATCCTACGTGGTTGGCCAATCCTGTAGTCGTGCGTAAGGCAAATGGGAAATGGAGGCTTTGTATCGACTTTACTGATGTTAATAAAGCTTGTCCCAAAGACCCATTTCCCTTGCCGTGCATTGACCAGATTGTTGACTCCACGGCCGGATATGATTTGCTTTCATTTCTTGACGCATACTCAGGATACCATCAAATCTTCATGGCAGAAGAGGATGAGGAGAAGACCGCATTCATTACTCCATGTGGCACGTACTGTTTCATACGGATGCCTTTCGGTTTAAAGAATGCTGGTTCAACATTTGCCAGAGTAGTCCATGTCGCTTTGAAGCCACAGATACACAGAAATGTAGAAGCCTACATGGATGACATAGTGGTCAAGAGCAAGGACAGGGCAACTCTAATTCAAGATTTATACGAGACCTTTGCAAATCTGCGCAAGATCAACCTCAAGCTCAACCCCGAGAAGTGTTTGTTTGGAGTCCCTTCCGGCAAGCTTCACGGGTTCTTTGTGTCTCAGCGGGGAATTAAAGCCAATCCCGACAAGATCAAGGCCATCGAGCAGATCGAAGCACCAAAGCGCGTCAAGGATGTACGAAGACTTGCCGGCTGCGTGGCTACTCTCAGCAGGTTTATCTCTCGGTCTGCTGAGCGCGCCCTGCCATTTTTCAAAATTTTGAAAAAGGCAGGTCCAATGAAATGGACTCCGGAAGCGGAGGCTGCGCTGCAGGACTTGAAGAGATACCTGTCCTCCACTCCAACACTTGTCGCACCTAAAACGCAAGAGAAGTTGCTACTGTATATAGCGGCAACTAATCAAGTGGTTAGTGCTGCGTTAGTGGCAGAAAGGGAGGCAGATGACGAGCCAGCAACCGCGGCAAGCGCATCCAGCGACAAGCAGGGGGCTTCCCCGACAAGCTCTGGTCCCGACAAGGATGGATCTGCACAGGCATGCGAAGAGGTGCAAAAGAGAATGGTGCAGCGCCCAGTCTACTTTGTCAGTTCCCTTCTGCAGGGGGCTAGGTCAAGGTACTCTGGTGTGCAGAAGTTGCTTTTCGGCCTTCTTATGGCCTCGAGAAAGCTGCGCCATTACTTCCAGGCGCATGAGATCACAATTGTCACTCGCTTTCCGCTGAAGAGGATACTGCAGAATCTAGAAGCAACAGGCAGGATTGTCGAGTGGGCATTGGAACTGTCAAGCTTTGGCCTCAAGTTTGAGAGTACTTCAACTATCCAAAGCAGAGCATTGGCAGAATTCATAGCAGAGTGGACGCCAACACCAGACGAAGAAATTCCAGAGACGAGCATCCCCGTCAAGGAAACAAACAAAGAGTGGCTCATGTACTTTGACGGCGCCTTCTCGCTGCAAGGCGCCGGTGCTTGTGTGCTGCTTGTCGCACCCACCGGAGAGCACCTCAAGTACATAGTCCAGATGCACTTTCCCAAGGAGCAAGCGACAAACAATACTGCAGAATATGAAGGTTTGCTTGCCGGTCTCAGGATCGCGGCAGACCTTGGGATCAAGAAGCTCATTGTCAGGGGTGACTCACAGCTTGTCGTCCGCCAAGTGAACAAGAATTATCAGAGTCCGTTAATGGAAGCTTACGTTGACGACGTGAGAAAGTTAGAAGAGTACTTTGACGGCCTACAGATGGAGCATATCCCGAGAGCTCTGAATGACATTGCCGATGGCCTGTCAAAGTGCGCCGCACTTAAGTTACCTGTGGAACCATGGATTTTTGTGCTCAAACTAACTCAGCCATCCGTAACAACATCAACTGGACAGAGCAAGAAGAGGAAGTTGATTTCTGGCGACTATTTTCCGACAGAGCTTCCCGAAGCCGCCGCCAAGAAGGTCCCCAAGATCAACGCCAAGAACGCTGAGGAGCAGTCTGCTCCGGCAAGCCCTGGGGTTTGTTCTGTTGAAGCAGACGCTCCCGGCAAGTTTTGCTCCCGCAAGCTTGCCGGGGGACGTCAAGCTCCGGCAGAGCCGTAGGCTCTTGCCGTAGAAGCGGATGTTCCCGCAGCAGCAGGTGTGCCTTTAGTCCTTGTTGTCGAGCCACAGGCTCCAACATGGGCGCAGTAGATTGTCCGTTTCCTTCAGGCAGGAGAACTTCCCGAAGAGCAAGAAGAAGCAGAAAGAGTAGCCCGACAGTCAAGTATGTACCAGTTTGTCGATAGCTCACTGTACAGAAGGAGACTCAACGGTGTGAAATTGAAGTGTATTCACCAGGAAGATGGACAAAAGCTGTTGGCAGAGATACATGGAGGCATATGTGGTGACCACATTGGCGCAAGAGCACTTGTCGGCAAAGCATTCCGGCAAGGTTTCTTCTGGCCGACAACCCTCCAGGATGCAACTGCACAAGTAACCAAGTGTGAAGCGTGCCAGTTCCATTCCAAGCAGATACACCAGCCAGCTCAAGCTCTCCAGACGATCCCTTTATCCTGGCCATTTTCGGTCTGGGGGCTCGACATCCTCGGCTCCTTTCCCCGAGCTGTCGGGGGCTTTGAGTACTTGTACATTGCGATCGACAAGTTCACAAAGTGGCCGGAAGTGGAACCAGTGAGGAAGGTGACAGCACAGTCAGCAGTCAAGTTCTTTAGGTCGATTGTTTGCCATTTCGGGATCCCTAACAGGATAATCACCGACAACGGTACGCAATTTACGAGCCGCACCTTCATGCAGTACGTCCAAGATCTTGGCGCCAAGGTCTGCTTCACTTCTGTTGCTCACCAGAGAAGCATCGGTCAAGCGGAGAGGGAAAATGCTGAAGTGCTGCGCGGGCTCAAGACCAGAACTTTCGACAGGCTGCACAAGTGCGGAAGAAAGTGGATCGAGGAGCTGCCGGTGGTTCTTCGGTCAATCAGGACGACGCCAAATCGAGCCACTGGCCAGACACCTTTCGCTCTAGTCTATGGAGCAGAGGCAGTTCTCCCCACAGAACTCGTATACGGGTCGCCTCGAGTGCTCGCTTATGATGAGCTCGAGCAAGAGCAGCTGCGACAAGACGACGCGCTGCTCCTTGAGGAAGACCGTCTTCAGGCTGCTGTACGAGCTGCTCGCTACCAACAAGCTTTGCGCCGCTACCATAGCCGCAAAGTTAACGCCAGAAGTCTCGAGGAAGGCGACCTTGTTCTTCGGCGCGTTCAGTCCGCCAAGAATTCCAACAAGTTGACGCCGAAGTGCGAAGGCCCTTACCGGGTGAAACAAGTCACTAGGCCTGGCGCTGTCCGCCTTGAGACCGAAGATGGCATACCGGTGAGCAACTCCTGGAATATTGAGCATCTCCGCAAGTTTTACCCGTAGGGCGCGGTTGCCGGAACCCGTTCCGGCAACAACCTTTTGTACAAGTCTTGCCGCTGCCGCATGTAATCCTTTGTACAAAGCCGGGCGCAGATCTCGTGCATAAAGCTTATGTGCTAAGCACACCTTGCCGATTTCATGCCTTTTATTATTATTTGCATGTCCTATCTGACATTTTGTGCAGCACTTACCTCCGGTAAGCAACAACGAGCCATAAGGCTCCATAACTTTATTTTCTCCTCTCTTTTCTTCTCTCAAGGAAAGGAAGGGTCCCTCACCGACAAGTTTGCCGGGGGGGAAGGAGAAGATATGGTGTGGACCAGGCATCATTCAAGAAAGTTTCGCCTTGCCGGGAAGCAAGTAACAGAAAAGATAAGTCGCCAAAGTTTGAGCAATCAAAATTTTTAATTTTTAAGTTACTTTCCTTGAATGACCGTGCTTTGTATGGAAAACCTGTGCGCGGAGGAACCAACTCGTAGCTAGTTGCGCCCTTACTGTTGTTTCGAGTCTGCTCAACAACTTAAGTGAGCTGCGACTAGCTGTGACAAGGTTTCTTGTCGGCTGCGGCACCGCCAGCAGGCTGCTGACGTTCCGCACTCAGAGCTCGCGGCAAGGGTGCTTGCGCCGGCAAGTTCCCTAAAAGGCGTAGGGTCAAAACATACAAAGGAAGGAATCAAGTAAAGGAAATAACATAGTCATTACTACCCAGGAGAGAGTATATTACAAAATAACTTGTCGCAGCTCTAACAGACTGTTTTTCATAACATGATTAACAGCGACAAGGAAAGAAGAAGATGGATGGCCTAGTCTACGCGGTCACCCTCGACCCTCTTGATTCCGCTCACCCTGTCCACAATAGGTGCGACAAGGGCCTTGAGCTCCTCCAGATCAGCATCTGGCGGCAAGCTTCGGAGGACGTTGGTGAGGCGGAGGCCCGGGTTGCGGAAGGCCACCTTCATCAGCACCTTCTGAAGAGCTCCCGCAGATCTTGCGCGACTCGTCGGCAAGCTGCTTCGGGGTTCCTTCCCGGAGTCGCCGGAGTGCCGTCGCCACGCCCTTGAAGAACAAGGTGAGCTTGGCGCTGGGTTGGAGGTTCTCGTCGGATGGGTACCCGAGATCCACCATCCCCAGCTGCGCCAACTCCTTGTCGATGTCGGCGGCGACGTTCACCAGACCCTCCGTCCAGTGCTCCACGTTCTCCGACAAGGTCTTCTGGGCGGCAGCAGCACTCGCCAACAGCACCTTGCCGGCCTCGACTTGCTCCTTCAGGGCCGTCTCCTGCTCCTTGGCGCCGTCCAGAGATTTCGTCAGAGCCGCCAGCTTCACTTCGAGATCAGCGTTGGAATTCTTGGCGGCGTCAAGTTCCTTGCCCTTCTCGGCGAGATGGGCCTGCAGCTCCGAGTAGCTGTTGGCGTCCTTCTCCTGCTCAAGCTTGAGCGCGGCAAGCTCGTCGTCGTTCGCCTTAAGACTCGCCTCTAGCTGCACCACCTTCAGCTCCAGCTCGTTCTTGGCGGCCTCGGCAGCTGCGGCGGCGTCTTCAGCTTGTTTGAGGGCCCCGCCAACTGCCCGCTCGCGCGCGGCAAGCTCCTCCTCGTGGCTGTCGAGGTTGACCTTCCGCTGCGCCAAGTCACCCTCCTGCGAAGACAACTTCTCCGCGGCAAGACATTGGCGCTCTTTGACGTCGGCCTTCTCGAGGAGGAAGGCCTGCTGCGCTTCGGCAAGTTGCTCCCGCTCCTTTGCCAGGGAGCGGAGAGCTTCCTGATTGGCACCCCGGAGCTCCTCCGCGCGCTTCTCGATATCAGCCCCGGCCTTCGCGACGAGCGCTTCGCGGGACTCCAGCTTGGCTTGCCGGGCGCGGTAGAGCGCCACCAGCTTCCGCAGCAGACGCTCCTCTTCGGGTTCACTGCTGCTCCTGTCTGGCGCGTCGACCAGTTTCAGCCCGGCGGAGGCAAGCAACTCTCCGTCAAGGATTTCTCCTTCGACCGGCGCCCTGGAGCTTGACGTCCAGGGAAGGTTGATGAAAATATCGTCACCGGCCTTCAAGTATACGCCGGGCTGGGGCTCTTCAGGGCCTGGCACGGCAGCAGCAACGGAGGGGTCGGCGGTCGGAGCAGCGCCTGGCGCTCCTGCGGCCTCCGGGTCGTCAGTACGACCGCCGGACTCGCCGCTTGCTTCTGCGGCGGTAGCCCTGGCGGCCTCTTTGGCGGCGGGCTCGCCGGCGCCGGCTGCTTCCTCAGCGGCAACAACCTCGTCGGCGGCGACTTCAGTCTCCATCGGCTCTCCAGCGGATGGATCTGACAGCCGGAAGGGGGAGAAGAGTTAAACGAAAATCCAAGAGAAAGATCAACAAGATGAAGAAGCCAAAGGGAGTTTTGAAGCAAGGAAGTTACCTGTGCCAGGGTCTGCAGCTGTGGTCTCTGTCGTCGGGGGATCGCTGACGCAGTCCCTTGCCGGAGATCCCTCCCTTGCCAGGGGCTCCTCCCTTGCCGGAGCCTCCTCCCTTGCCGGAGGGCTCTCCCTTGCCGGAGACCTCCCCCTTGCCGGAGGACTTTCCCTTGGTGCTTCGAGGGCGGCCTCCGGGCGCTCCTGTTGAGGCTGCTCTGCTCCTGCACAATTCAACAGTTGGATATTAGCTAAGCAAAGAATTTCCATGCGCGCCTGACAGCGGAAAGCAAGAGAAGATACTTACGCTGGGGGCTGCTCTGGAGAGCAGTTGCCGGGTCCGGCGAGGTTGTCTCGGGCGCGTCCCCTGCCGACGCGGTGGGCTTGTCCTCGATGACAATCACCGAGGCCTTGGCTCTCTTTGCTGCCCTCTGAGCCAGAGTCCTGAAAAGGTACAAATTCAGAGAAAGGCAAGTGAGAAACAAGACAAGGCAAAAACAGCAAAAATCGAAGAACTGCAAGTACAATAAGAGAAACTTACTCTTCTTCTTCTTCCTTGTCGGAGCTGAACGTGGAGAAGTCGAAGTCCGGATCGCGTCCGGTGCGGGAAGGTGGAGGAGTAGGCTCCCTTGGCCGCTTGGCGGGAGCGGAGGCAGCAGTCCGAGAAGACCCCGCTCCAGTTGTTGCGGCAGCATGGGGCGCTCCCGCGGCAACAGTGCTTGCCGCGGTGGAGAGTGTCGCACGGCGCGGCAACTGTCGGCTTGCCTGCCGCCTCGCTGCATCCCCGGCCTTGCGGAGGCGCCTTCTTGGTGGAGACGGAGGCGCTGCTGGCAGCATGCTGTCTGAGGATGAAGTGGAAGAAGAGCCGATCTCCAACGAGCCGCTCGCATCCTCGGTAGGCCCGCTCGGTTCGGCGTCATGCTCGGTAGCCTCGCTCGGTTCGGCATCACGCCCGGCAACCTCCTTATTGCCGGCAAGCTCTTTCTTGCCGGCAAGATCTTCTCACTCGGCACGGTTTGCCGCCTCTGCGGCCACTGCCTCCTCCAAGGTAAAGCCAAACTCGCCCGCCGCAGCGGCTGCCTCCGCCTCTTCCAACCTGGTGGCGATGCGCTTCAACTCCCCTTCGGTGGTGTCACGGGTGAGGCCGTCCTTCTCGTCGGCGCGGATTGGCACTTCCACCAAGTTGTCGAAGAACTGCTGCACGACGTCGTCTTCAGGCTCCTACCAAGTTGGCACGATTCCGTGCAAATCGCACAGCGGCATCATTGCCCTGATGCGGTCGAGCGCAGAATTGTTGCATAGCGGGACGACGCGCTGCGGCAACCTAAAGACTTCTGGGTGGTCAGGATCATACTTGAAGAGCTCCTGCAACATTGCGTTGAGCTCCAAGACAGTGAAATTATAGTTGAGCCCCGGGCGCAGCCTCATGATGTCTGCCGCGTTCTTATACTCCCAAGCAGGCCTCCTCCGTTCTTGCAAGGGGGCGATGCGGCGGCGAAGGAAGTCTGTGCCAATGGCACCTACGGTGAGTCCGGCAAGCCTGAGGCGTTGGATCCTGGTGACGGCAATCCTCAGCCTGCTGTCTTCCGGGGCCATGTCACTCCAGTCGCTGCCGTGTACTGCTGCTGCTTGGCGCCGGACGGTGAACGGCTGCGGGCTCTCCTGGACAATCCAGCACCAATCTGCCCTCCACTCCTCCCACTTGCCACGGAACTCGCCCTCCAAATAAGAATCCTTCTTGCCGGTCCTAGAGACCCAGGCGATTCCGTCGGACAAGGGCTCTCCTCTCTCTACCCGGGGAATGAAGAAATGGCGGAAAAGGGCTACATTTGGGTGGACTCCGACAAAGTTTTCGCAAAGGTGTGCGAAAACTGCCATGGTGAGTACGGCATTGGGAGTGAAGTCAAGGAGGCAGAGGCCATAGGTACTCATGATATCACAGAAGAATTCGGAGAAGGGCGGGCAGAGCCCGCAGTAGAAGAATACAGCAAAGAAGGGATATCCATCCGGAGCAGTCTTGTGAGCAGCAGCTGGGAGTACCTTGGTGCTCGGGTGAGCTCGCGTCTCCGTTGACCAGAAAAGGTAGTAGTACTCCCTCAGCTCCTTCGCAGCGAGCTTGGGGGGAAGATGGCTCGCTCCTTCCGCGGCGCCGCAAGCCGCTGCGCCTCGGACGACTTCACGGCTTTCCCCTTGTCGGCTTTCGGAGCCATGGCGGAAGCGGTGGAGGAGGTCGATGGCGTTGGTGGTGCTGGCGGCAATGTGGGGGGCAGGGCGCTGCGCTCTGTTTGCTTTGGAAGACGGAGGCGGGGCGGAGGTTTTCAAGATTGGAACGGAAAGGGGGCGAGTGGGCGCACTACCCCTGCTTCCCCTTGCTTATAAAGGAGGAGTGGGCGGACGTTCCGCCTTTCCAAATAAAGCAACCACCCACGATCTCTCCCACGATGCCGCGTTCGACGCGTGCCGTGCAGGGAGGGTGCGGTGGATGCGGAGTGAGATACGGCGTAACCTAGGCCGCGCGTGCCCGTGCGCTGTTTTGGGCCTGGCCCAACAGCGCTCGGCACCGTGTATGGCCCAGGCCCGGGGGCTCCTGTCGGTGTACTAAAGTAGGGGTACCTTAGTATCCCGAACTTGTGCACGGGCAGTCGCAGCATCCCGCGGCAAGGCTTGCCGGGTGACCGCCAAGATCCTCCGTGGTTCCTTTGGAGCCATTCAAGAACAAAGTATCCAAACCAAGGAGACAAGGCCCCGGCAAGAGGAGCTTGCCGGGAAGGAGACAAGACCCCGGCAAGAGGAGCTTGCCGGGGAGGCCAACCAAGGCATCTCAAGGAACTTGCCGCAGCGCACCATGTGTCCCGGCAAGACCCAGTGAGCGACAAGCTCCTGGACGCGACAAGATAATAACCGCGGCAAGGCGCTTGCCGTGGCAAGCTTCCATCCTGTACCTGCGCTCCAGCACATCCACCAACGTGTCGCTCTAGGACCCTTCCAGGCGTACGTGGCGGAAGGCTGTGCAGCCAGAGGTACACGGTGGCGAGTGGCGCTGACAAGATAGCCATCGTGGCAAGCAGTGGCGTCCCTGGCGGTCCCTTTCTGCACCGCCTAGGTGATGCAGACAGGCATTTAATGCCTTTGTCCCCTGCCGCTTAGGTTAGGTATGATACATTGTAGTAGGCGGCGGTGCTAACCACCACGTCTTTTCCTTTTTTACCCTCGTCTATGTTGCCACCTGTCGGTGACCCCTTTGACATATAAAAGGAGGCCCATGCGCAACGTAGAGGGGGGACGATTCTCTCTCACACTCGGTCTGGCTAGCTGCTGGTGTGTACTGTAGCAATCAGCGCTCCCGAGCAAGAACTCAATACAACCACAAAGCAGGAGTAGGGTTTTACGCATCCGTGCGGCCCGAACCTGGGTAAACTGATCGCGTTGCTCGTGCGCTTCGCCTCGATCTGCTCTTCATGCACTCTCCGCCCCCCTGCCGAACCGAAAGGGGCCTCGGTCCGCCATGGTCCCATAGGTGTCCGTGGGATCAGCACCCCCGACAATCACATAGCCTATACCAGATCAATGCGTCTCCCTTCAAAGATAAAGGGAAGACCTTCTTCTTTGCAACATCATCGGGTATACCTGCAAGCTTAAATAATCCACAAACTTCATCCACATATATTAAGTGCTCATCAGGATGCTTTGTTCCATCTCCTGTAAAAGGGTTAGCTAGCAGTTTTTCCATCATACCCAAAGGAAATTGAAAAGGAGTTTCATTTTCAATAGGTTCAGTAGGTTGAGGAGCAACTCTTTGCTCTACTGGACGGGGTGAAGATACCCCGAACAAGCCTTCAGAGAATTACTTTCCATAGTAGCAAGTGACAGTAAATTTCAGCACACTATATAAATTGTTCCTTACCAAATTCCACCTACCAAAAGCGCTACACTCCCGGCAACGGCGCCAGAAAAGAGTGTTGATGACCCACAAGTATAGGGGATCTATCATAGTCCTTTCGATAAGTAAGAGTGTCAAACCCAATGAGGAGTAGAAGGAAATGATAAGCGGTTTTCAGCAAGGTATTCTCTGCAAGTACTGAAATAAGTGGTAACAGATAGTTTTGTGATAGGATAAATTGTAACGAGCAACAAGTAACAAAAGTAAATAAAGTGCAGCAAGGTGGCCCAATCCTTTTGTGGGAAAGGACAAGCCGGAACAAACTCTTATAATAGGAAAAGCGCTCCTGAGGACACATGGGAATATCGTCAAGCTAGTTTTCATCACGTTCATATGATTCGCGTTCGATACTTTGATAATTTGATATGTGGGTGGACCGGTGCTTGGGTGCTGTTCTTACTTGAACAAGCATCCCACTTATGATTAACCTCTATTGCAAGCATCCACAACTACAACAAAAGTATTAAGGTAAACCTAACCATACCATGAAACATATGGATCCAAATCAGCCCCTTACGAAGCAATGCATAAACTAGGGTTTAAGCTTCTGTCACTCTAGCAACCCATCATCTACTTATTACTTCCCAATGCCTTCCTCTAGGCCCAAATAATGGTGAAGTGTTATGTAGTCGACGTTCACATAACACCACTAGAGGCTAGAGAACACACATCTTATCAAAATATCAAACGAATACCAAATTCACATGACTACTAATAGCAAGACTTCTCCCTTGTCCTCAGGAACAAACGTAATTACTCACACAGCATATTCATGTTCATAATCAGAGGGGTAATAATATGCATATAGGATCTGAACATATGATCTTTCACCAAATAAACCAACTAGCATCAACTACAAGGAGTAATCAACACTACTAGCAACCTACTAGCACCAATCCCGGACTTTGAGACAAGAATTGGATACAAGAGATGAGATGGTGCTGGTGAAGATGTTGATGGAGATTGCCCTCTCCCGATGAGAGGAGCGTTGGTGATGACGATGGTGATGATTTCCCCCTCCCGGAGGGAAGTATCCCCGACAGAACAGCTTTGTCGGAGCTCTAGATTGGATCCGCCAAGGTTCCGCCTCGTGGCGGCGGAGTCTCATCCCGAAAAGTTCCTTCTTATTTTTTTCTCATCAAAAGACTTCATATAGGAGAAGATGGGCATCGGAGAGCCACCAGGGGGCCCACGAGGTAGGGGGCGCACCCTAGGGGGGCGCCCCCACCCTCGTGAGCAGGGTGTGGGCCCCCTGGCCTTCATCTTTGGCGAGGTTTTTTCTTTATTTGTTTTAAGATGTTCTGTGGAGTTTCAGGACTTTTGGAGTTGTGCAGAATAGGTCTCTAATATTTGCTCCTTTTCCAGCCCAGAATTCCAGCTGCCGGCATTCTCCCTCCTTATGTAAACCTTGTAAAATAAGAGAGAATAGCCATAAGTATTGTGACATAAAGTGAAATAACAGTCCATAATGCGATAAATATCGATATAAAAGCATGATGCAAAATGGACGTATCTGCCGGCAACTAGCCATCTCTCAGATTTGATAAACAGCTGAATAGAAGGTAATATTTTAAATTTAGACAAGCGTTGCATAGCGCATATGAACAAGTTTTCATAATACAGGATTACACGAGCAAGTCATTCAAATATTACATCTTTTGCACACTTGTCCGCTACGAGACGGGCACCCTTCAGGACACCCTCATAGTACATCTCGGGGTGGCGATGCTCCTTGCCCTGCGGCGGCCCTTCCTTCACCAGCTTCACGACGTCCATCTTGGCCCATTGCACCTTCACACGGGCGAAAGCCCGGCGTGCACCTTCGATACAGACTGACCACTTGATGACTTCCAGCCGTGGGCAGGCGTCCACAAGCCGCCTCACCAGGCCGAAGTAGCTGTTGGGAAGGGCGTCGCCAGGCCACATCCGGACTATAAAGCCCTTCATGGCCTGTTCGGCCGCCTTGTGCAGCTCGACCAGTTGCTTCAGCTGGTCGCTCAGAGGCATCGGGTGTTCGGTCCCAGTATACTGAGACCAAAACAACTTCTCCGTTGAGCTTCCCTCCTCGGCCTAGTAAAACTGTGCGACATCCGACACGCTGCGGGGCAAATCTGTGAATGCTCCTGGAGAGCTCCGGATTCGGGTAAGTAACAAGTAATTTACTTTCACATGCTTGCTTTGCGTATAGAATGCCTTACCCGCTGCTATCTTCTTCATCGCATCAATCTCCTGGAGGGCCTTTTGGGCTTCCGCCTTGGCACTCTTTGCGCTCTCAAGGGCCGCGGCAAGCTCGGACTCTCGCGTCTTCAAGTCAAGCTCCAACGCCTCGTGCTTCGTCACAAGAGCGTGGAGCTCTTGCTGCACCTCGCCCACCCAAGCCTCCAGCCTTTCCCTCTCGGTGTGCTCCTTGGCCGCTTTGTTTTCGGCCTTGGATAGCGCTTGCTTCAGGGTCGCCACCTCGGTCATGGCCCCTGGCAAATTTACGATGATCCTGTCATTTTGCAATCGCATTCTTTTTATATATATCCATAGACTAGGTACTACTTACCTTTGTTCTCCTCGAGCTGCCTCTTGGCAAGGCCGAGCTCTTCCTTGGACCCTTTGAGGTCCTGCTTCAATGCGTCTACCTCTGCAGTCAGTGCGGCAGAGGCCAGCAGCGAAGCCTGCATACGCATATAGACATACTTTTATTAGACTCCTGCGATATTGTTTGATCCCCTGTTCGGCTTTTCTTTGCGAACACCGAACAGAGCATCAGGGGCTACTGTCTATGCGGTAATATTTTTCCTATATTTCAAATACTTACCTCAAAGCCTGTTAGAAGGTTGGCACAGGCTTCAGTCATTCCGCTCTTGGCGGACTGAACCTTCTGGACCACCGCACTCATAATAGTGCGGTGCTCTTCGGCGATGGAAGCGCTGCTAAGCGCTCCCAGCAGATTGTCCGGTGCCTCTGGATGGAAAAAGGTCACCGGCGCAGGTGTCTTGCCCCTTTTGGAGGGGGGGGGCACCTGCCTGAGTCCGGAACCACTGGAGGTTTCGGCGCGGTGTTCGGCTTAGGGCCGAACTCGGAGCCCTCGGGAGCCTTGCTCCCTCTGCTCCTGGAATCCGAAAGGTCGCCTTGAGGTGCCTCCGGGACTGTCTCCCCTCGACCCGGTGCCTTTTCAGACAATACCTCGGCGTTGTCCGTAGGGCAAGGGGAGGTGGCGGTCGGATGTGGATCGCTATCCATATCCAACGAGCCCAGGGAGCCGTCCGATGAAGATACGTCGATACGGGCTTGTGGCGGTCTGCATAATCATAATTCGGCGTTAGGAGAAGCAGTGCGACAAAGGTATGCTATGAGTTACTCTGGCATCCGAATACTTACGACTTCGCCATGGGCTTGGCCCTGAGCAGCCACTCGTCTTCGCCTTCGGCGGTGGTGGTGGAGTAGTCCGGAAGGAGAGTCCTTCCCTTCTTGGACCCTTCGGCCCCCCGATTGGGGCGGCCTTCCTTTTCTTGTCTCCCCCGACTGGAGGGGGAGCATCTTCATCTTTCTCCTCGTCTTCGGGGGAGGAGTGCATCGCAGAGTTATCGGACGATGAGTCCGATAACACCTGGCGTCGGGAACTCTTTCGGGTTCCCTTGGCGTTCTTGGTCTTCTCCGGCACCTTGTAAGGAGCCGGAGTCGGCATCTCTGTCAGGAGAGCGTCCGCAATGTCTTCGGGCAGAGGGGCCGGATAGTTAATCTGCCCCGATGTCTCCACCCAGTCCTGTCAAAGGCATGGAGCTCAGACCCCACACATGATTAAGCTAGGGGAAATAAAATATCCTACCGGATGTATAGAACTCACCGAATGCGCTGGGCGCTTCGCGCTTAGCCCGCGGTCCTCGGTGAGAGAGGGAGGGACCTCGGCGCCCTTGAACAGCACCCTCCAGACGTCCTTATGCGTCGTGTCGAAGAGCTCACTCAGAGTCTGGTGCTGGGCCGTGTCGAACTCCCACAAATTGAAGTCCAGTTGTTGACACGGGAGGATCTGGCGGATGAGCATGACCTGGACTATGTTGACAAGCTTGAGCTTTTTACTTGCCATATTCTGGATACACTTCTGGGCTCCGTCCAGCTCCACCGATGAACCCCAGGACAGACCCTTCTCTTTCCAGGAGGTGAGCTGCGTGGGGATTCCGGATCGAAACTCGGGGGCCACCACCCAGTTGGTGTCGTGCGGCTCGGTGCTGTAGAACCAGGCCGATTGCCACCCCTTTATGGTCTCCATGAAGGAGCCTTCAAGCCATATAACATTGGGCATCTTGCCCACCATGGCTCCGCCGCATTCTGCTTGTTGGCCTCCCGCCACCTTGGGCCTGATATTGAAGGTCTTTAGCCACAGGCCGAAGTGGGGCCGGATGCGGAGGAAAGCCTCACACACGACGATGAATGCCGAAATGTTGAGGATGAAGTTTGGGGCCAGATCATGGAAGTCCAGCCCATAGTAGAACATGAGACCACGGACGAATGGATGGAGGGGAAACCCCAGTCCGCGGAGGAAGTGGTGGAGGAAAACTACCCTCTTGTGAGGTTTCGGGGTAGGGACGATCTGCCCCGCAGCAGGCAGCCGATGCGCGATATTCGCGGCTAAGTATCCGGCTCCGCACAGCTTCTTGATGTGTCCCTCCGTAACGGAGGAAGCCATCCATTTGCCTCCCGCTCCGGACATGTTTGGAGAAGGTTGAGGGGAAGGATGTGGACTTGGGTGTTGGAGCTCGAGTGCGCAAGAATGGATGAGCAAGGAGGAAGAAGGCGTGGGTGGAAAAAGGTTAAACCTTGTCCCTTTATAAGGGCAGCCGAAACTATGCGCCCCCACTAGCCCGGTAAAACTCGCTTATCCCCCAAGCACCGTAATCGATGGCACGGTTGGGTTACCCACGCCCGTATTGATGAGAATCCCGTAATAAGGGGGACACGATCTCTGTGTTGACAAGACGTGTCAGGAAACTGCCTCACGTTATGTGCGGGGCTAGTTAAAGGAAACGGTTCGAATAATCACCGGGCCATGGCATAATGTCATGTTGCCAAAACGTGTCAGCAGATTAGATTTGTGGAAATATTATTCTCTCCACGGTGGTATGTGGAACTTATTTTGCAGGGTCAGACACTATCCTCGTATTCAAATTCTTCCGTGGTGTATTCGGAGGAGGAACCCGCCTTGCAATGCCGAAGACAATACTGCGCGCCGGACTCATCATCATTGAAGCCTGGTTCAGGGGCTACTGAGGGAGTCCTGGATTAGGGGGTCTCCGGACAGCCGGACTATATCCTTTGGCCGGACTGTTAGACTATGAAGATACAAGATTGAAGACTTCGTCTCGGGTCCGGATGGGACTCTACTTGGCGTGGAAGGCAAGCTAGGCAATACGGATATGTATATCTCCTCCTTTGTAACCGACCTTGTGTAACCCTAGTCCCCTCCGGTGTCTATATAAACCAGAGGGTTTTAGTCCGTAGGACAACATACAATCATACCATAGGCTAGCTTCTAGGATTTAGCCTCTCCGATCTCGTGGTAGATCAACTCTTGTAATACTCATATCATCAAGAATAAATCAAGCAGGATGTAGGGTTTTACCTCCATCAAGAGGGCCTGAACCTGGGTAAAACATCGTGTCCCCTGCCTCCTGTTACCATCCGCCTTAGACGCACAGTTCGGGACCCCCTACCCGAGATCCGCTGGTTTTGACACCGACATCAAAGTTATTCCATAAGAGTCCACCATACCTACCTATATACGGTATCTACCTGCCGTTCCAAGTAAATTTGTATTTGCCAAACTCTAAACCTTCAAATAAATATCCTGTTTTGTATGCTCGAATAGCTCATGTATCAACTAGGGTTGTCTGTATCTTCCATGTTAGGCGGGTTATTCTCAAGAGGAGTGGACTCCGCTCCTCACTCACGAGAAAATGGCTGGTCACCGGGATGCCCAGTCCCATGCTTTATGCAAACTAAATCAAAATAATTGCAAACACAAGTCCCCCTGGGACTCTTGTTAGTTGGAGGCACTTGTTGTTTCGAGCAAGCCAAGGATTGATGCTTGTTGGTGGAAGGGGGAGTATAAACTTTACCATTCTGTTTGGGAACCGCCTATAATGTGTGTAGCATTGAAGATATCGCCATCTCTTGGTTGTTATGTTGACAATGAAAGTATACCGCTCAAAATATTATTCATCTCTATTTCAAAACCGAACTCTGGCACCTCTACAAATCCCTGCTTCCCTCTGTGAAGGGCCTATCTATTTACTTTCATGTTGAGTCATCATCTTCTTATTAAAAAGCACCAGTTGGAGAGCACCGCTGTCATTTGCATTCATTACTGTTAGTTTACATTGAGTATGACTTGACTGGATCTCTTTTACCATGAATTACAATGTCTAGTCAGTCCTTGATCTTTAAAGGTGCTCTACATTTATGTTTTGCGGTCTCAAAAAGGACTAGCGAGATACCATCTTGTTATATCATATTATGATTGTTTTGAGAAAGTGTTGTCATCTAAGATTTATTATTATTGCTCGCTAGTTGATTATGCCATTGATATGAGCAAACTTGAGACCTAAGCGTTATTTTGAATGTGGTTAGTCATAATCTTTGCTGAAAACTTGAATGCTGGCTTTACATATTTACAACAACAAGAGCAAACAGAGTTTGTAAAAGTTTTTCTTTATCACTTTCAGTTTATCAACTGAATTGCTTGAGGACAAGCAAGGGTTTAAGCTTGGGGGAGTTGATATGTCTCCGTCGTATCTACTTTTCCAAACACTTTTGCCCTTGTTTTGGACTCTAACTTGCATGATTTGAATGGAACTAACCCGGACTGACGCTGTTTTCAGCAGAATTACCATGGTGTTATTTATGTGTAGAAACAAAAGTTCTTGAAATGACCTGAAACTTCACGGAACAACTTCTCGGAAATAAAACAAAATCCTTGCAAAAGATGAAGGCCAGGGGGCCCACCACCTGTCCACGAGGGTGGGGGCGTGCCCCTACCTTGTGGGCCCCCTAGAGCTCCTCCGACCTCAACTCCAACTCTATATATTTGGTTTCGGGGAGAAAACAATTAGAGAGAAGGATTCATCGCGTTTTACGATACGGAGCCGCCGCCAAGCCCTAAAACCTCTCGGGAGGGCTGATCTAGAGTCCGTTTGGGGCTCCGGAGAGGGGGATCCATCGCCATCGTCATCATCAACCATCCTCCATCACCAATTTCATGATGCTCACCGCCGTGCGTGAGTAATTCCATCGTAGGCTTGCTGGACGGTGATGGGTTGGATGAGATCTATCATGTGATCGAGTTAGTTTTGTTAGGGTTTGATCCCTAGTATCCACTATGTTCTGAGATTGATGTTGCTATGACTTTGCTATGCTTAATGCTTGTCACTAGGGCCCGAGTGCCATGATTTCAGACCTGAACCTATTATGTTTTCATCAATATATGAGAGTTCTTGATCCTATCTTGCAAGTCTATAGTCACCTATTATGTGTTATGATCCGTTAACCCCGAAGTGACAATAATCGGGATACTTACCAATGATGACCGTAGTTTGAGGAGTTCATGTATTCACTATGTGTTAATGCTTTGTTTCGGTACTCTATTAAAAGGAGGCCTTAATATCCCTTAGTTTCCACTAGGACTCCGCTGCCACGGGAGGGTAGGACAAAAGATGTCATGCAAGTTCTTTTTGATAAGCACGTATGACTATATTCGGAATACATGCCTACATTACATTGATGAACTGGAGCTAGTTCTGTGTCACCCTATGTTATGATTGTTACATGATGAACCGCATCCGGCATAATTCTCCATCACGGATCCATTGCCTACGAGCTTCCCATATACTGTTCTTTGCTTATTTACTTTTCTGTTGCTATTGCTATCATCACTAAAAAATACCAAAAACATTACTTTTGCTATCATTACCTTTTGCTATCGTTACCACTACTATCATATTACTTTGCTACTAAACACTTTGCTGCAGATATTAAGTTTCCAGGTGTGGTTGAATTGACAACTGCTGCTAATACTTGAGAATATTCTTTGGCTCCCCTTGTGTCGAATCAATAAATTTGGGTTGAATACTCTACCGTCGAAAACTATTGCGATCCCCTATACTTGTGGGTTATCAAAGATCCATTGCCACCTTTACTCTTCTACTGGTAAGGCTGGCGGAACGGAGGAGGAGGAGGCAACCAGAACTTCTGTTGCTTAGCTGCCACTTGAGTTGAAGAAGAAGAAGGAGCTGCATCCCTAACTCTCTTCTTAGAAGCATTGCACTTGAGCTGAGCAGCCTCTTGCTTTAGTGCCATGTTGTAGAAATCATCATACTTAGTCGGCTCAAAAAGCACGAGAGCTAGTTGCAGATCTTCTCTGAGGCCACCTCTGAATTGATAAATCATGCTCTTCTTGTCAGGGATGTCTTGTTTGGCGAAGCGAGCGAGCCTCTGAAACAGGATGTTGTATTGGTAAACAGACATGTTGCCTTGCTTGAGGTTGCGGAACTCCTCACGCTTACTCTCAGCAACACTTTGAGGAATGTGGTGAGCTTTGAAGTCTCGGTGGAAATCATCCTAGGTAATCACACGACCTCCTCTGGAATCTTTGTATTGTTGATACCACTCAGCAGCTTGGTCTTTGAGTTGGAACAAAGCAAACTTGACAAAGTCCTTAGGCCTGACATTGCTACACTCAAAATGTTTGCAGATATCCATGAGCCAATCGTGAGCGTCTGTGGCCTCGACATAGTTACTGAAAAACTTCGGCTGGTTTGCGAGGAACCGATTGAGGGTAGCAAACTGAGCTTGATTGTTGCCTTGGCCTTGATTTCCTTGGTTGCACTCTTGCAAGAGTTGCAAAAGCATCTGCGTGTTGGCGTTGGTGGCGGCCATGACAGCTTGCCATGCCTCCGGAGGTGGAGGTGGTGGCGGAGGTTTCGAATTCTGACGCGTTGGAGGAGCCATCCTAAAGAGGTTGACATCCGTTAGCATCTTGACAGACATATATTCATGCTGAATCAATGGATTGAAATTGCAACATATAGCCTTAACATTCAAACAAGAATGAACGAATGAATTCCAAAGTAAATGATCACACTTCCATAAGGTCGAGAAGCCACTTAGATAAAGGTAGATGAATAAAACAACAAGGTACGGATATGAGCAAATAATTGGTAAGGATTACCCAATCACAAACCAAATATCTGCGGAAGAAATACTAGAGCTACATGAATTCCCACCTATGAAACTCCCGAAACTTTCTGGTTATGCAATCAGGTGTTGGGGATACAGGGGAAGCATAATATCTCACCCAAAACTAGCAAATCCTACATCCAGCTGTATCCATCCTTCAACACATAACCAAGAAACCTTCGGAAATCATTTACCTCAACCTTCGAAAAGCATCCGTTATACGAGTTATGGCAATACTCCCGAACTCCTGCACAAGTACTGGGTGGCGTCGAGGTTATCTCACCAACAACTGCATAAAGGAGATTTTCGATGTCGGCGAAACTCAGGTATTCCAGAACTGCAATGATAAAATTGTGATGACAACACCTCGAAGCTCAACTCCCCGGGACACTGCCACAACCCCTAAATGTCAGGAGGCACCAAGAACAATGTTCTCGTCACAAAACCATCGAAACGATTCCAAGATACCCGCATGATCCTAAAAAAAATTCGTGAAATTTGAGAAGAGAAGAGTCAAAACTCTATGCCAGGAGGCCTCACCAGAGCGACGAAGGGACTGAGGAGTAAAAAGAATCCTACTCTCCAATATATATAATCCTATAAGACTCAAAACATTTTTTCTAGACTCAACAACGTCAGCGATTCGATCAAGCAGGGGGCTCCTAAGTTGGGGAAGATTTTGATTACCAACTTGTAACACCCACGATGCGGCTATATCTCCCACGTGTCGGAGCACGACTTAGAGGCATAACCGCATAGTAGGCATGTCGCAAGAGGGGTAATCTTTACACATCCCATGTACTGAATAAGAAAGGGATAAAGAGTTGGCTTACAATCCCCACTTCACACAATACATAAATATAGCATTACATCATCCAGAATACAATCAAGGTCCAACTACGGAACCAACATAAATAAAGACAACCCCAAATGCATAGATCCCCGATCGCCCCAACTGGGCTCCTTTACTAATCATCCGGAAAGGAAACATAGTAACGTCCTGAATCCTCGTCGAACTCCCACTTGAGTTCGGTAGCGTCCCCTGCACTGGCATCATCGGCACCTGCATCTGGTTTTGGAAGTAATCTATGAGTCACGGGGACTCAGCAATCTCACACCCTCGCGATCAAGTCTATTTAAACTTATGGGTAGGAAAAGGTAGTGAGGTGGATCTGCAGCAAGCACTAGCATATATGGTGTCTAACTTACGCAAATGACAGCGAGAAGAGAAGCAAAGCACGGTCGAGAAGCTATAAAGATCAAGAAGCGATCCTGAAACTACTGACGTTCAAGCATAACACGAGACCGTGTTCTCTTCCCGGACTCCACCGAAAAGAGACCATCACGGCTACACACGCGGTCGATTCATTTTAATTAAGTTTAGTTTCAAGTTTTCTACAACCGGATATTAACAAATTCCCATCTGCCCATAACCGCGGGCACGGCTTTCGAAAGTTCAAAACCCTGCAGGGGTGTCCCAACTTAGCCCATCACAAGCTCTCACGGTCAATGAAGGATATTCCTTCTCCCAGGAAGACCCGATCAGACTCGGAATCCCGGTTACAACACATTTCGACAATGGTAAAACAAGACCAGCAAAGCGTCCTGAATGTGCCGACAAATCCTGATAGGAGTTGCATATATCTCGTTCTCAGGGCACACCGGATGAGCCAGACGTCGGGTTGGCAAAGACCCTGGTTGCCCAGGGGGCGCCGGACATCGCTCAGGTTGGACCAACACTTATAGAAGCACTGGACCGGGGGTTTAAAATAAAGATGACCCTTGAGTCCGTGAAACCCAAGGGAAAAAGGCTTAGGTGGCAACTGGTAAAGCCAAGGTTGGGCCTTGCTGGAGGAGTTTTATTCAAGGCGAACTGTCAAGGGGTTCCCATAACACCCAATCGCGTAAGGAACGCAAAATCAAGGAACATAACACTGGTATGACGGAAACTAGGGCGGCAAGAGTGGAACAAAACACCAGGCATAAGGCCGAGCCTTCCACCCTTTACCAAGTATATAGATGCATTGAAGTAAACAAGATATAATAATGATATCCCAGAAATAAACATGTTCCAACAAGGAACAAACTCCATCTTCACCTGCAACTAGCAACGCTATAAGAGGGGCTGAGCAAAGCGGTAACATAACCAAACAACGGTTTGCTAGGGAAGTGGGTTAGAGGCTTAGCATGGCAATACGGGAGGCATGATATAGCAAGTGGTAGGTATCGTGGCATAGAAATAGAGCGCGCAACTAGCAAGCAAAGATAGAAGTGATTTCGAGGGTATGGTCATCTTGCCTGCAAAGTTCTCCGAGTTGATGAAAGCTTGATCCTCGTAAGCGTACTCAATGGGTTCCTCGATCACGAACTCATCTCCCGGCTCTACCCAAGGCAAGCACACAAGCAAAAGACCAACAATCAATCACGGTGCAATGCGCAAGCAACATGATGCAAAACATGGCATGATATGCAATGCATATGCGTGCATCGGAAGGGAAAGAATGAACCAGGCATCAACTTGGCAAACCAAGTGCGCCGTTGGAAAGATGAGATGATTTCGGTCGAAATCATATAAACATCACCGGATTCAGATGCACGGGTTGCAAATGACGAACAACACAAGAATGGCACTATTCTGCGATTAACAGCACGATGCCATCTAGAATGCAACAAGAAACTAAGCTACTGCACTCCAACATAGCAACAAAGCACATGGCAGTGATCTACTCAAGATGCTTGAAAAAAGATGAACACTGAGCTACGGCTAAATCACACAAGAGCAGGTTCAAACAAGCATGGCAAAAGTGCAAAAGATATCAGCATCACAGGCTTGGTGAAAATACTAACATGTCAGGAATTAACATCAGGAAGCAATGTTTAGAGCAAGCAAGCCACATGCTATAGGATCATATCATAGCACTACAAGGCACGGCATGAATCTACTCAAAGCATAGCACAAAAGTCCCTTACTGACCATAAGCCAAAAAGGATCAGAAGATATGATGGCACCCATGTAAACATTGTAAGTTTCGTTAACAGATTCAGACTTGGCAGAAAACTGAGCATGGCATAAACAGAATTATGAAGGTCTCTTTGCGAGCTCGATTCACTCAACACAAGGCATTTCATGACAAACTAAGCACACTACCAGCAAGAATACATGATCATGAAACTAACCAAAGCAAGAACAAGCTCATAGCATGCATGGATCAACTACAACAACCTTGGCAAAATTGATTAACACGTAAACAATCTGCCAGGAACATTTTATAGCAAAAGTAGAGCAAGATTAAGTCATGCTACGGCACTCCATAAATGCAAACAGGGGCATGGATGGATAGAGCACAACCATATGTCCAAATCATCCTTACTGAACATACTCAAAAGAAGCATGGATCTCACTGTAGCAACATGAATACATGGCATAAAAATAACAATAGAGCAATGACTTGGTGAAATTCTAAGTCCCTGAAATCAGCAATATCACGAGAGCTACTTTGCATCCTTGTGCTAGTCACCACATTGATCACAAAAATACATGGCATACATCCCTGTAAATATGGCATGGCATATATAAAAACACATGTAGAGCTCATGCCCATATGCAGCACACAACAAATGTAGCAAAAATGACAAATGCTCATACTCTGCTAAGTATCAGCACCCAACAATTTATAGCACTCTTGCATCAACTATTTGGGCATCAAGATGGACTAAAACAAGCATGGCACAATGGAACAGAATGAATAGCACATTCTGATGAACATTTTGATATATAGCACGCACAAAACGGAGCTACGGTCACAGACTTATGGTATGATGAATAGTGCATGAAAATATTGCAGACTTAGAGAAAAATGAGGTCAACCCTAGGTTTGACTGGATCTAGATCTGGGCGGCGCGCGAACCGAGGTTCACCGCAAGTCGTGCCGAAGAAAGGGAAGACGGTGGTCGCCGGAGTTTGACGGAGAGTGGCCGGGGACGGTGCCGAATCCTGCGGGGAGAGAGAGTGAGGCAGGGGAAGGAGATTGAAGTAGAGAAGTGGCGCAGCGTCGGGGCTCAACCGCTTCGGCGAGGACGAGGCGGAGGCGGCAGGGGCTCACGGGACGGCGAGGGCGGCGGCGTTGCACTAGATCGGGCGGCGGGAAGATCGGGGACCCGCACGAGGCGGCGCTCGGATCCGGGCCGGGAGGGCCCGCGGCGGGCTTCGGCGGGCCGGCACGGGTGCGGTGAAGTGGGCGCGGGTGGAGGCGACGTGGCGATCAGCGATTGGCTGGCGCGGTGGCGGTGGACGTGTCCGGCGGCGCGGGGTGGAAGAAGGCTAGGGTTTGGACCCAAAATTTGAGAGGGGTGCACATATTTATAAATAGAAGGAGTTTGGAGTGTCCAAATGGAGTGTGGTTTTCGTCCACGTGATCGTGATCGAACGGCCGAGAGGATGGAGGGGGTTTGGATGGGTTATTGGGCCACTTTGGAGGGGTGTTGGGCTGCAACACACACGAGGCCTTTATGGTTCCCCGGTTAACCGTTGGAGTATCAAACGGACTCCAAATGACATGAAACTTGACAGGCGGTCTACCGGTGGTGGACCAAGGCCATTTGGCAAATCTCGGTCCATTCTGGGAATGTTTGACACCCGCACACGAAAAGAGACAAAAGAAGGCGCCGGAGGACGTAGGAGTGTCGGATTGCAAAACGGACAACGGGGAAAATGCTCGGATGCATGAGACGAACATGCATGCAAATTAGATGCACATGATGCCATGATATGAAATGCATGACATGAAAAAAATGCAAAACAAGGACAAGAACCCAACCACGAATCTCATAACTTATAGCCGAAAATGGCAAGAGTCGGAGTACAAATATGGTAAGTTACATCCGGGGTGTTACATGTAATGAACACATTATTTATTTATATTGGTGTTAAACCTACTGTATTTCAACTTTTCTATGGTTCATAAACTCTATTACTAGCCATAGATTCATCAAAATAAGTAAACAACACACGAAAAACAGAATCTGTCAAAAACAGAAGAATATGTAGTAATCTGTAGGTTTCGAATACTTCTGGAAACCCAAAAATTCTAAAATAAATTGCTGGACGTTAGGAATTTATCTATTAATCATCTTCAAAAGGAATTAACTAAATATAACTCTCCAGTAAAAAATGGCAGCAAATCTCGTGAGCGCTAAAGTTTCTGTTTTTTACAGCAAGATCGCAAAGACTTTCCCCAAGTCTTCCCAAAGGTTCTACTTGGCACAAACACTAATTAAAAGCATAAAACCACATTTAAACAGAGGATAGATGAATTATTTATTACTAAACATAACCAAAAAGTAAGGAATAAAAATAAAATTGGGTTGCCTCCCAACAAGCGCTATCGTTTAACGCCCCTAACTAGGCATAAAAGCAAGGATAGATCTAGGTATTGTCATCTTTGGTATACAATCCATAAGTGGACCTCATAATAGATTCATAAGGTAGTTTAATTTTATTTCTAGGAAAGTGTTCCATTCCCTTCCTTAACGGAAATTGGAATCTAATATTCCCTTCTTTCATATCAATAATTGCACCAATCGTTCTAAGGAAAGGTCTACCAAGAATAATAGGACATGAAGGATTGCAATCAATATCAAGAACAATGAAATCTACAGGTACATAATTCCTATTTGCAATAATAATAATAATATCATTAATTCTTCCCATAGGTTTCTTAATGGTGGAATCCGCAAGATGCAAGTTTAAAGAACAATCATCAAATTCACGGAAACCTAGCAAATCACACAAAGTTTTAGGAATCATGGAAACACTAGCGCCCAAATCACATAAAGCAAAGCATTCATGATCTTTAGTTTTAATTTTAATAGTAGGTTCCCACTCATCATAAAGTTTTCTTGGGATAGAAACTTCCAATTCAAGTTTTTTTTCATATGATTGCATTAAAGCATCAACGATATGTTTAGTAAAAGCTTTATTTTGACTATAAGCATGCGTAGAATTTAGCACGGATTGCAACAAGGAAATACAATCTATCAAAGAGCAATTATCATAATTAAATTCCTTGAAATCCAAGATAGTGGGTTCATTGCTATGTAAAGTTTTGACCTCTCCAATCCCACTTTTATCAATTTTTGCATCAAGATCTAAAAACTCCGAATCATTGGGACGCCTTCTAACTAAAGTTGACTCATCTCCAGTCCCATCATTATCAAGATTCATATTGCAAACCAAATATTTAATAGGGGACACACCAATAACTTTTATATCTTCATCATTATTATCATGGAAACTAGAAGAACATGCTTTCACAAAGCAATCTTTTTTAGCACGCATCCTAGCGGTTCTTTCTTTGCACTCATCAATGGAAATTCTCATAGCTTTGAGAGACTCATTGATATCATGATTAGGTGGAATAGATCTAAGTTTCAAAGAATCAACATCAAGAGAAATTCTATCTACGTTCCTAGCCAACTCATCAATCTTAGACAATCTTTCTTCAATCAAAGCATTGAAACTCTTTTGCGAACTAGTAAATTCTTTAATATTATATTCAAAATCAAAGGGCATCTTATTATAATTTCCATAAGAATTGTTGTAGGAATTACCTTAATTATTAGAGGAATTACTAGGAAACGGCATAGGATTAAAATTACCTCTATACGCGTTATTACCAAAATTGTTCCTACCAACAAAATTCACATCCATAGATTCATTATTATTCTCAATCAAAGTAGACAAAGGCATATCATTAGGATCAGAAGGTACACTCTTACTAGCAAACAATTTCGTAAGCTCATCCATCTTTCCACTTAAAACATTGATTTATTCTATAGCATGCACCTTTTTATTAGTAGATCTTTCAGTATGCCATTGAGAATAATTAACCATAATATTATCTAGGAATTTAGTAGCTTCTCCTAAAGTGATTTCCATAGAAGTGCCTCCCGCGGCCGAATCTAAAAGATTTCTAGAAGCAAAGTTCAATCCGGCATAAAAAATTTGTATAATCATCCAAAGATTCAAACCATGTGTAGGGCAATTGCGTATCATTAATTTCATCCTCTCCCAAGCTTCTGCAACATGTTCATGATCATGTTGTTTAAAATTCATAATATCGTTTCTAAGAGTGATGATCTTAGCGGGAGGAAAATACTTAGAGATAAAATCATCTTTGCACTTATTCCATGAATCGATCCTATTTTTAGGCAAAGACGAAAACCAAGTTTTAGCACGATCTCTAAGAGAAAACGAGAATAACTTCAGTTTAACAATATCATTATCCACATCTTTCTTCTTTTGCAGATCACATAAATCAACAAAGTTGTTTAGATGGGTAGCGGCATCTTCACTAGGAAGGCCCAAAAATGGATCTTTCATGACAAGATTCAGCAAGGCAACATTAATTTCACAAGATTCAACATCGGTAAGAGGAGCAATCGGAGTGCTAATAAAATCATTATTGTTGGTATTGGAAAAATCACACAATTTAGTATTATCTAGAGCCATTGTGACAAGCAAGCAATCCAACACACAAGCAAACAAGAAACAAGCAAAAAGAGGCGAACTGGAAAAGAGAAGGGGAACGAAAAAAGAGGGCGAATAAAATGGCAAGGGTGAAGTGGGGGACAGGAAAACGAGAGGCAAATGGCAAATAATGTAATGCGAGGGATGAGAGTTTATGATGGGTACTTGGTATGTCTTGACTTGTGCGTAGAATCCCCGGCAACGGCGTTAGAAATCCTTCTTGCTACCTCTTGAGCACTGCGTTGGTTTTCCCTTGAAGAGGAAAGGGTGATGCAGCAAAGTAGCGTAAGTATTTCCCTTAGTTTTTGAGAACCAAGGTATCAATCCAGTAGGAGGCCACACGCAAGTCCCCTGTACCTACACAAGCAAATAAGAACCTCGCAACCAACGCGATAAAGGGGTTGTCAATCCCTTCACGGTCACTTACTAGAGTGAGATCTGATAGAGATGATAAAATATTTTTTTGGTATTTTTATGATAAAGATTAAAAGTAAAGATTGCAAAATAAAAGGTAATAGAAATAGCTTGTTGACGGAAGATTAATATGATGGAGAATAGACCCGGGGGCCATAGGTTTCACTAGTGGCTTCTCTATTTATATGTTGAGCCTTGGGGTCGAAACTTGGAGTAAAAGCCTCCACAAAGTCGGTTTCACCCGAAAGGCAAGAGTCCTTCTCGGACTACAGGGCCAGACGCCAGGGTTCCCGGCGTCTGGACCCAGACGCCAGGGACCCTAGCGTCTGGCCCCTGGACTCCGCAAAACTTCCTTTTGCGCTTTCCAAAAACCTTGTGGGCTTTCCCCTTTGGCCCAAATAAAGTGTTCTCGTACCCAAACATTTCGGGAAACATCCGGAACCCCTTCCGGTGAATTCTAGAACCCTTCCAGAGACCAAACACTATTATCCCATATATTAATCTTTATCTCCGGACCATTCCAGAGTTTCTCGTCATGTCCGTGATCTTATCCGGAACTCTGAACAACATTCGGTTGCCAACGTACATAACTCATATAATACCATATCGTCAACGAACGTTAAGCGTGCGGACCCTACGGGTTCGAGAACTATGTAGACATGACCGAGACACTTCTCTGGTCAATAACCAATAGCGGAACCTGGCTGCCCATATTGGCTCCTACATATTCTACGAAGATCTTTATCGGTCGAACCACATAACAATATATGGTGTTCCCTTTGTCATCGATATGTTACTTGCCCGAGATTCGGTCGTCGGTATCTCAATACCTAGTTCAATATCGTTACCGGCAAGTCTCTTTACTCGTTCCGTAATGCATCATCCCACAACTAACTCATTAGTCACATTGCTTGCAAGGCTTATAGTGATGTGAATTACCGAGAGGGCCCAGAGATACCCCTCGGACAATCGGAGTGACAAATCCTAATCTCGATCTATGCGAACTCAACAAACACCATCGGAGACACCTGTAGAGCATCTTTATAGTCACCCAGTTACGTTGTGACATTTGATAGCACACAAAGTGTTCCTCCGGTATTGGGGAGTTGCATAATCTCATAGTCATAGGAACATGTATAAGTCATGAAGAAAGCAATAGCAATAAACTAAACGATCAAGTGCTAAGCTAACGGAATGGGTCAAGTCAATCACATCATTCTCTAATGATGTGATCCTGTTGATCAAATGACAACTCATGTCTATGGCTAGGAAACTTTACCATCTTTGATCCAACGAGCTAGTCAAGTAGAGGCATACTAGTGACACTCTATTTGTCTATGTATTCACACATGTACTAAGTTTCCGGTTAATACAATTCTAGCATGAACAATAAACATTTACCATCATATAAGGAAATATAAATAACAACTTTATTATTGCCTCTAGGGCATATTTCCTTCACTGATAAGTACCCGATACCCTCTGGAACACTTGTGGTGTCCGAATACCATCGTCCTATATATCAATCTTTACCTCTCGACCATTTCGAGACTCCTTCTCATGTCTGTGATCTCATCCGGGACTCCTAACAACATTCGGT
The DNA here is from genome assembly GCA_034509565.1 of Triticum monococcum. NCBI lineage: Eukaryota > Viridiplantae > Streptophyta > Magnoliopsida > Poales > Poaceae > Triticum > Triticum monococcum. The sequence goes on along the minus strand of CM067843.1, from coordinate 740,512,233 downwards.
CAACAAATCACATAACTCATATAATACTACATCGTCATCGAATGTTAAGCATGCGGACCCTACGGGTTCGAGAACTATGTTGACATGACCGAGACACCACTCCGGTTAATAACCAATAGCAGAACCTGGATGCCCATATTGGCTCCTACATATTCTATGAATATCTTTATCGGTCGAATAGTTATGACAACATATGTAATTCCCTTTGTCCATCAGTATGTTACTTGCTTGAGATTCGATCATCGGTATCTTCATACCTAGTTAAATCTCGTTACTGGCAAGTCTCTTTACTCGTTCCATAATACATCACAGCGTGACTAACTCCTTAGTCGTTTGCTTGCACAAATTTGGAAAAGGTTCATGTGGGTTGGAAAAAGTTTATCAATCTTTAAGAAAAAATCGCTAATTTGAAAAAAGAAAAAAGAGAGATAGAGAAGAAAAGAAAAGAACGGAAAAACAATGAAAGGGAAAAAGAGGGGAAAACATGTACCAAATCACAGCAGGTGAGGTGGCAAGATGGTTATCGCGTATTACACTGACATTGCACATCGTGGGTTTGAATCACAACTCGTGCTCGTATTTTTGAAGTTTAGAAACCAGAAAAAATGAAATGGGTTGGCCCGTCACGGAGGGAGGTGTGTGCGCCCGTCTACGAGATCTGAAGAAAAGGGCACTAAAGACATCGAATAGCATTTGGTTAAACCATGATAGGAGGAGGATTAGCCACCTCGTGAAAAGCCTCCGTATGTTGTCCAGTAACCAGCGAGCCCGGGCGAGTACCCCAGGTGGCCAGGCGCTAGCTCCGTCACTGGCTATAGTTGGTTGTGAGTTTGTAGCCTGCTTCTCTTCTCTCTCCTTTTCTCTCCCCTTTGATACGTCTCCAACGTATCTATAATTTATGAAGTATTCATGCCATGTTTACAATAATTTTATATGATTTTGGTATGATTTGATTAGAACTAAGCCTAACAGACGTTGTTTTCTGCAGAACTACCATGGTGTCGTTTTTTGTGCAGAAATAAAAGTTCTCAGAATGAGCTGAAAATTTACGGTGATTTTTTATGGACCAAAAGACACCCCCGAAGCACCGGAGCTGGGCAGGAAGTGGATGAGGAGTCCACAAGCCCTCTAGCCACACCCTATCCCCGGGCGCTAGCTCAGGGCTTGTGGGCCCCTCGAGCACCTCCTTGATGTGAGACCGACGCCAAAATTCTTATAAATATAGAAACCCCCCAAAGAAACCTAGATCATAAGTTCCGCTGTCGCAAGCCTCTGTAGCCACAAAAAAAACCAATCGGGAGTCCATTCTGGCACCCTGCTGGAGGGGGAAACCATCACCGGAGGCCATCTTCATCATCCCTGCGGCCACCCATGATGAGGATGGAGTAGTTCACCCTCGGGGCTGAGGGTATGTATCAGTAGCTATGTGTTTGATCTCTCTCGTGTTCTTGATTTGGCACGATCTTGATATACCGCGAGCTTTGTTACTATAGTTGGATCATATGGTGTTTCTTCCCCTCTATCTTCTTGTGATGAATTGAGTCTTACCTTTGAGGTTTCACTATTATCGGATTGAATACTTTATGGATTTGAGAACACTTGATGTATGTCTTGCATGGGATACCCATGGTGACAATGGGGTGTTCTATTGATTCACTTGATGTATGTTTTGGCACTCAACTCACGGATTCCCGAGGTGACATTGGGGTAATCTATGCATAGGGGTTGATGAATGTTTTCATCCTTGTTTCTCTGTTAGAAATCTTGGGCACTCTTTGAGGTTCTTTGTGTTGGATTGAATATTATGAATCTGAAGTTGTTTGATGCATATCGTATAATTGACCCACGGATATTTGTGGTGACATTGGTGTATCTAGGTGACATTAGGGTTGATTCATGTGTATCATATGGTGTTTTTGCCTATGAACTCTAGGGTTGTTTGTGATACTTATAGGAATAGCTCAATGGATTGATCGGAAAGAATAACTTTGAGATGGTTTCATACCCTGCAAACAATTTCATCTTATGTTCTCCGTGATAGGAACTTTGGAGTGACTCTTTGTTGCACGTTGAGAGATTGTTATGTGATCCAAATATGTTATCATCGTTGAGAGACTTTGCACTAGTGAAAGTATGAACCCTAGGCCTTGTTTTCAAGCATTGCAACGCCGTTTTCGCTCACTTTTGTTACTAGTTACCTTGCTGTTTTTTATATTTTCAGATTACAAAAATCTATATCTACCATCCATATTACACTTGTATCACCATCTCTTCGCCGAACTAGTGCACCTATAAAATTTACCATTGTATTGGGTGTGTTGGGGACACAAGAGACTCTTTGTTATTTGGTTGCAGGATTGTTTGAGAAAGACCATCTTCATCCTATGCCTCCCACGGATTGATAAACCTTAGGTCATTCACTTGAGGGGAATTTGCTACTATCCAACAAAACTCTACGCTTGGAGGCCCAACACGAGTCTACGAGAATAAGGTTGCATAGTAGACATCACCGTTCAACTAGGCAGAAATTTTGCATGGCATCACTTATAGCCCGCTTACATCACTCTATTCTACTTGCCATTAGGGGCAGCATGCTGAATCCATGAAAGCAAAACACATACATCACTGAGATACAAAAAAGTCATGGGATCCTTTGGGTGCTGTCGTCCGACACATGCCCTTCCCCATTCCTCGAATCCCAGAAGCCCAACACCGACCACGTATTTCTAAATCGCCCGCTAGTGTGCCTCTTGCCCTTGATGCCCACGACCAGATCCCATGACATCTCGGCGCCTGATGGATGGGGGATTTGGCTGAGCTACACAAAAGGAAGCAAGCATGGGAAGAAGGAGAGAGACGAGAGGGGGCGCCCCTATGTCTCGTACGTAATAAGCGAGATAGGAGGGAACCCCTCCCTGAAGGGAACCGCCAGTTGAGTCGGCCCACAAGCGCGGGAAACACCAACCTTGTTTTCTGTTTGTTCATTTTTTTGTTTTCGTTTTTGCATTATTTTATATTTTTGTTTATACTTCCAAAGATTCTAAATAAATATATTTAAAAATCACTCTTCATAAAAACATTTGAAGAATGTTGACCACGCATTTGAAAAATGTTAAATGTGTATAGATAATTTTTTTTATCACATTTACGAAAAACATATAAAAAAATTAAATGTGTATGAAGAAATTTAATCATGTATTTTTAAAAAGTTAATGAATCATTTGAAAAAATGTTGAACAAGTGTTTGAAAAATGGTAAGCAAGCATTTGGAAAATGTCAAATCTGTATAGAAAAAATGTTGACTATGTATTACAAAAATGATGAAAAAAATTTGATCATGTATATAAAAAATGTTAATCAACCATTTGAAAAAAACACTGAACAAGTATTTAAAACATGTTAAATATGTATATAAAAATATTGACCATGTCTTGAAAAAGAATGATTTTTTATCATATACATATAATGTTAATCAAGCATTTGTAAAAATGTTGACCATGCATTAAAAATAATGATTTTTTATCATGTATATAATTTTTGTAACCAAACATTGGAAGAAATGTCGTAAAAATATTTGAAAAACGTTGATCAAGCATTTGAAAACTTTAAATTTGTATAGAAATTCTTTTTGACCTATTATTAAAAAAATGATATTTTTTATAATGTATATAAAAAAGTTAACCCTGCATTTGGAAATATGTTGAATAAGTATTTGAAAAATGTTAATCAATCATTTAGAAAATGTAAAATGTGTATAGAAAAATGTTGACCATATGTTCAAAAAAAGATAATATTGTATTTTTTAAAATGGTCAAGCAATTAATTTTTTTAATGTGCATAGGAAAAATTAATCTTATAATATAAAAATGTTGATCAAGCCTTTGACTTTTTTTAAAGTATGTATATAAAAATGTGACTATGTATTAAAAATGTTAAAGGTGTATTAGAAAAAATGTTGTTGACATATACAAACAATGTAGAATGAAAACAAAATAAAGAATGAAAACCCTGAAATAAAAACCGAAAAAGAAATAAAAGAAACAAAAGAAACCAAAAATAAAAAACCAAAACCAAAGAAACAAATGTAGTAAGAATGAAAGGAAAAGAAAAAACCAGAGAAGAAAAAAGAAAAGAAACAAAAGAAAACGAAAAGAACATTTAAACCCGTAGAAACAAATGAAAAAAACAATAGAGATGAGAATGGAAAAGAAACAAAAAAACTAAAAAAGAAATAAAATGGAGAAAACAAATTTTTTTTTTAGAAAACCGGTGAAAAACCAGTTCTTTTCCTTCTAATAGGTTGCGCCCAAGTAGTTAAACACAAAGTGGATGTTGTCCCAGTAGCTATTAGTGCAACGAAACAACGTGCAGGTCCCAGATTCGATTCCATCGCTAATGGGCAGTTTGGCGAACGATTCAGCAAGAGAAACGCACGTGCATTTGCACATGCATTTTGTCCGTTTTTATTCGTTTGGGTCAGCCCAGCGGATGGCTGTATCAGTTTATTCATTTGAGTTGACACATACACGTAATGCTGGCCTGACACGTTTTTTTGTGCGCCAATTCATATAAAAAGACTTAACATAATTAAACATTTAACTGCCGGTCAACCGCTGGCCAAAGTCTACTTTAAACATTAACAAAACTTAAATTAAACAAAGAAAACTTTGAGCCTTCCCGTGCGCTGCCCTAGGCGTCATTGTCCTCCCATAGGCCGGTGAGCTCAATCAACTCCGACGTTGGCCCAGCCCACGAGAATGTCGCCTCCCATGACCGCGCCGCGTCCCGCGCCGGCGGTGGCGCCGACTGCAATGTTGCATCGCGGCGGGCGCTCTTCCTCCCCCTTCAGTGCCCAGTGGGCAAAACGCTCCTCCTCCTCGCTCTGCCTGCATCCACCGCTCGCCCTCGGCGTGCTCCTCCACCAGTGGGGGGGAGGGGGGCTCCATTACTGGAGGTATGCAACCTCTTGCTCTGACTCGCGCCCAGCCACATGGGCGGCGTGCTAACCCACTCAGGAGCTGGTCGGTCCACTGGTTCCTCTTTGGCTCGGGCTCCATGGGCGGTGTCTCGACCTTGGGCTCGGGGAGCAACGACTGCGACGGGGAGTGTCGCCGTCCCCGGCCGCCGACTGTTGGGGAACGTAGTAATTTCAAAAAAAAATCTACGCACAGGCAAGATCATGGTGATGCATAGCAACAAGAGCGGAGAGTGTTGTCTACGTACCCTCGTAGACCGGCAACGGAAGCGTTGACACAACATAGAGGAAGTAGTCGTACGTCTTCCCGATCCGACCGATCCAAGTACCGAACGTACGGCACCTCCGAGTTCTGCACACGTTCAGCTCTGTGATGTCCCTCGAGCTCCGATCCAGCCGAGTGTTGAGGGAGAGTTTTGTCAACACGACGGCGTGATGACGGTGATGATGTTCTACTGACGCAGGGCTTCGCCTAAGCACTGCTACGATATGACCGAGGTGGAATATGGTGGAAGGGGGCACCGCACACGGCTAAGGAACGATCACGAAGATCAACTTGTGTGTCATGGGGTGCCCCCTTGCCCCCGTATATAAAGGAGGGAGAGGGGGAGGTGCGGCCGGCCCTAGGGGTGCGCCTGGAGGAGTCCTACTCCCGGTGGGAGTAGGACTCCCCCCTCTTGCCTTGTTGGAGAAGGAAAGGGGAAGGAGGAAAGAGGAAAGGGGGCGCCGCCCCCCCCCCCTTCCTTGTCCTATTCAAACTAGGGGGAGGGGGCGTGCGGCCTGCCCTGGCCGACCCTCCTCTTCTCCCTTAGCATCCATGTAGGCCCATTAACCCCTGGTACTCCGGTAAAATCCCGATTTCACCCAGAACGTTTCCGATATCCAAATTTAGGCTTCCAATATATCAATCTTTATGTCTCGACCATTTCGAGACTCCTCGTCATGTCCATGATCACATCCGGGACTCCGAACTAACGGCGTGGTGACGATCTTGATGTTCTACCGTCGCAGGGCTTCGCCTAAGCACTACAACAATATGATCGAGGTGGAATATGGTGTAGGGGGGCACTGCACATGGCTAAGGAACGATCACGATGATCAACTTGTGTGTTCTAGGGTGCCCCCTGCCCCCGTATATAAAGGAGGGAGGGGGAGGTGCGGCCGGCCCCAAGGGGTGCGCCTGGAGTAGTCCTACTCCCACTGGGAGTAGGACTCCCTCCTCTTTTGCCTTGTTGGAGAAGGAAAGGGGGAAGGAGAAGAGGAAAGGGGGGCGCCGCCCCCCCTTCCTTGTCCTATTCGGACTAGGGGGGAGGGGGCGTGCGGCCTGCCCTGGCCGGCCCCTCTCTTCTACCTTATGGCCCATGAAGGCCCATTAACCCCCCGGGGGGTTCCGGTAACCCCTCGGTACTCCTGTAGAATGCCGATTTCACCCGGAACGATTCCGATGTCCAAATATAGGCTTTCAATATATCGATCTTTATGTCTCGACCATTTCGAGACTCCTCGTCATGTCCGTGATCACATCCGGGACTCCGAACTACCTTCGGTACATCAAAATGTATAAACTCATAATAACTGTCATCGTAACTTTAAGCGTGTGGACCCTACGGTTCGAGAACAATGTAGACATGACCGAGACACGTCTCCGGTCAATAACCAATAGCGGGACCTGGATGCCCATATTGGCTCCTACATATTCTACGAAGATCTTTATCGGTCAGACCGCATAACAACATACGTTGTTCCCTTTGTCATCGGTATGTTACTTGCCCGAGATTCGATCGTCGGTATATCAATACCTAGTTCAATCTCGTTACCGGCAAGTCTCTTTACTCATTCCGTAATACATCATCTCGCAACTAACTTATTAGTTGCAATGCTTGCAAGGCTTGAGTGATGTGTATTACCGAGAGGGCCCAGAGATACCTCTCGGACAATCGGAGTGACAAATCCTAATCTCAAAATACGCCAACCCAACAAGTACCTTTGGAGACACCTGTAGAGCACCTTTATAATCACCCAGTTACGTTGTGACGTTTGGTAGCACACAAAGTGTTCATCCGGTAAACGGGAGTTGCATAATCTCATAGTCATAGGAACATGTATAAGTTATGAAGAAAGCAATAGAAACAAACTAAACGATCAAGTGCTAATCTAACAGAATGGATCAAGTCAATCACATCATTTTCCTAATGATGTGATCCTGTTAATCAAATGACAACTCATGTCTATGGCTAGGAAATATAACCATCTTTGATCAACGAGCTAGTCAAGTAGAGGCATACTAGTGACACTCTGTTTGTCTATGTATTCACACATGTATTATGTTTCCGGTTAATACAATTCTAGCATGAATAATAAACATTTATCATGATATAAGGAAATAAATAATAACTTTTATTATTGCCTCTAGGGCATATTTCCTTCAGTCTCCCACTTGCACTAGAGTCAATAATCTAGATTACACAGTAATGATTCTAACACCCATGGAGCCTTAGTGTTGATCATGTTTTGCTCGTGGAAGAGGCTTAGTCAGCGGGTCTGCAACATTCAGATCCGTATGTATCTTGCAAATTTCTATGTCTCCCACTTGGACTAAATCCCGAATGGAATTGAAGTGTCTCTTGATGTGCTTAGTTCTCTTGTGAAAACTGGATTCCTTTGCCAAGGCAATTGCACCAGTATTGTCACAAAAGATTTTCATTGGACCCGATGCACTAGGTATGACACCTAGATCGGATATGAACTCCTTCATCCAGACTCCTTCATTTGCTGCTTCCGAAGCAGCTATGTACTCCGCTTCACATGTAGATCCTGCCACGACGCTTTGTTTAGAACTGCACCAACTGACAGCTCCACCATTCAATGTAAACATGTATCCGGTTTGCGATTTAGAATCGTCCAGATCAGTATCAAAGCTTGCATCAACGTAACCATTTACGATGAGCTCTTTGTCACCTCCATATACGAGAAACATATCCTTAGTCCTTTTCAGGTACTTCAGGATGTTCTTGACCGCTGTCCAGTGATCCACTCCTGGATTACTTTGGTACCTCCCTGCTAGAGTTATAGCAAGGCACACATCAGGTCTGGTACACAGCATTGAATACATGATAGAGCCTATGGCTGAAGCATAGGGAACATCTTTCATTTTCTCTCTATCTTCTGCGGTGGTCGAACATTGAGTCTTACTCAACTTCACACCTTGTAACACAGGCAAGAACCCTTTCTTTGCTTGATCCATTTTGAACTTCTTCAAAATTTTGTCAAGGTGTGTGCTTTGTGGAAGTCCAATTAAGCGTCTTGATCTATCTCTATAGATCTTAATGCCCAATAGGTAAGCAGCTTCACCGAGGTCTTTCATTGAAAAACACTTATTCAAGTATCCCTTTATGCTATCCAGAAATTCTATATCATTTCCAATCAATAATATGTCATCCACATATAATACCAGAAATGCTACAGAGCTCCCACTCACTTTCTTATAAATACAGGCTTCTCCGAAAGTCTGTACAAAACCAAATGCTTTGATCACACTATCAAAGCGTTTATTCCAACTCCGAGAGGCTTGCACCAGTCCATAAATGGATCGCTGGAGCTTGCACACTTTGTTAGCTCCCTTTGGATCGACAAAACTTTTGGTTGCATCATATACAACTCTTCTTCCAGAAATCCATTCAGGAATGCAGTTTTGACATCCATCTGCCAAATTTCATAATCATAAAATGCGGCAATCGCTAACATGATTCGGACAGAGTTAAGCATCGCTACGGGTGAGAAGGTCTCATCATAGTCAATCCCTTGAACTTGTCAAAAACCTTTCGCAACAAGTCGAGCTTTGTAGACAGTGACATTACCGTCAGTGTCAGTCTTCTTCTTGAAGATCCATTTATTCTCAATTGATTGCCGATCAACGGGCAAGTCAACCAAAGTCCACACTTTGTTTTCATACATGGATCCCATCTCAGATTTCATGGCTTCTAGCCATTTTGTGGAATCTGGGCTCACCATCGCTTCTTCATAGTTCGTAGGTTCATCATGATCTAGTAGCGTGACTTCCAGAACAGGATTACCGTACCACTCTGGTGCGGATCTTACTCTTGTTGATCGACGAGGTTCGGTAGTAACCTGATCTGAAGTTTCATGATCATTATCATTAGCTTCCTCACTAATTGGTATAGGTGTCACAGAAACCGGTTTCTGTGATGTACTACTTTCCAATAAGGGAGCAGGTACAGTAACCTCATCTAGTTCTACTTTCCTCCCACTCACTTCTTTTAAGAGAAACTCCTCTAGAAAAACTCCGAATTTAGCAACAAAAGTCTTGCTTCGGATATGTGATAGAAGGTGTACCCAATAGTCTCCTTTGGGTATCCTATGAAGACACATTTCTCCAATTTGGGTTCGAGCTTATCAGGTTGAAGCTTTTTCACATAAGCATCGCAGCCCCAAACTTTCAAAAACGACAACTTTGGTTTCTTACCGAACCATAGTTCATAAGGCGTCGTCTCAACGGATTTTGATGGTGCCCTATTTAACGTGAATGTGGCCGTCTCTAAAGCATAACCCCAAAACGATAGCGATAAATCTATAAGAGACATCATAGATCGCACCATATCTAGTAAAGTACGATTACGACGTTCGAACACACCATTACGCTGTGGTGTTCCGGGTGGAGTGAGTTGCGAAACTATTCCGCTTTGTTTCAAATTTAGACCAAACTCGTAACTCAAATATTCTCCTCCACGATCAAATCGTAGAAACTTTATTTTCCTTTTATGATGATTTTCAATTTCACTCTGAAATTCTTTGAACTTTTCGAATGTTTCAGACTTATGCTTCATTAAGTAGATATACCCATATCTACTTAAATCATCTGTGAAGGTGAGAAAATAATAATATCTGCCACGAGCCTCAACATTCATTGGACCACATAGATCTGTATATACGATTTCCAACAAATTTGTCGCTCTCTCCATAGTACCGGAGAACGGCGTTTTAGTCATCTTGCCCATGAGGCATGGTTCGCAAGTACCAAGTGATTCATAATCAAGTGGTTCCAATAGTCCATCAGTATGGAGTTTCTTCATGCGCTTTACACCGATATGACCTAAATGACAATGCCACAAATAAGTTGCACTATCATTATCAACTCTGCATCTTTTGGTTTCAACATTATGAATATGTGTATCACTGCTATCGAGATTCATAAAAAAGAGACCACTCTTCAAGGGTGCATGACCATAAAAGATATTACTCATATAAATAGAACAACCATTATTCTCTAATTTAAATGAATAACCATCTCGCATCAAACAAGATCCAGATATAATGTTCATGCTCAACGCTGGCACAAATAACAACTGATGTCGAGGTAGCGTGCTGACCGCGATCACATCGACTTTGGAACCATTTCCCACGCGCATCGTCACCTCGTCCTTAGCCAATCTTCGCTTAATCTGTAGCCCCTGTTTCGAGTTGCAAATGTTAGCAACAGAACTAGTATCAAATACCCAGGTGCTACTGCGAGCATTAGTAAGGTACACATCAATAACATGTATATCACATATACCTTTGTTCACTTTGCCATCCTTCTTATCCGCCAAATACTTGGGGCAGTTCCACTTCTAGTGACCAGTCTGCTTACAGTAGAAGCACTCAGTCTCAGGCTTAGGTCCAGACTTGGGTTTCTTCTCCTGAGCAGCAACTTGTTTGCTGTTCTTCTTGAAGTTCCCCTTCTTCTTCCCTTTGCCCTTTTTCTTGAAACTGGTGGTCTTTTTGACCATCAACACTTGATGCTCCTTCTTGATTTCTACCTCCGCGGCTTTTAGCATCGCGAAGAGCTCGGGAATAGTCTTATTCATCCCTTGCATATTATAGTTCATCACGAAGCTTTTGTAGCTAGGTGGCAGTGATTGAAGAACTCTGTCAATGACACTATCAACAGGAAGATTAACTCCCAGTTGAGTCAAGTGATTATGATACCCAGACATTTTGAGTATATGTTCACTGACAGAACTATTCTCCTCCATCTTGTAGCTATAGAACTTATTGGAGACTTCATATCTCTCAATCCGGGCATTTGCTTGAAATATTAACTTCAACTACTGAAACATCTCATATGCTTCATGACATTCAAAACGTCGTTGAAGACCCGGTTCTAAGCCGTAAAGCATGGCACACTGAACTATCGAGTAGTCATCAGCTTTGCTCTGCCAGACGTTCATAACATCTGGTGTTGCTCATACAGCAGGCTTGGCACTTAGCGGTGCTTCCAGGACGTAATTCTTCCGTGCAGCAATGAGGATAATCCTCAAGTTACGGACCCAGTCCGTGTAATTGCTACCATCATCTTTCAACTTTGCTTTCTCAAGGAACGCATTAAAATTCAACGGAACAACAACACGGGCCATCTATCTACAATCAAACATAAACAAGCAAGATACTATCAGGTACTAAGTTCATGATAAATTTAAGTTCATTTAATCATATTACTTAAGAACTCCCACTTAGAAAGATATCCCTCTAATCCTCTAAGTGATCACGTGATCCAAATCAACTAAACCATGTCCGATCATCACGTGAGACGGAGTAGTATCAATGGTGAACATCACTATGTTGATCATATCTACTATATGATTCACGCTCAACCTTTCTATCTCCGTGTTCCGAGGCCATGTCTGTTATATGCTAGGGTCGTCAAGTTTAACCTGAGTATTCCGTGTGTGCAACTGTTTTGCACCCATTGTATTTGAACGTAGAGCCTATCACACCCGATCATCACGTGGTGTCTCAGCGCGAAGAAATTTCGCAACGGTGCATACTCAGGGAGAACACTTATACTTTGATAATTTAGTGAGGGATCATCTTATAATGCTACCGTCAATCAAAGCAAGATAAGATGCATAAAAGATAAACATCACATGCAATCAATATAAGTGATATGATATGGCCATCATCATCTTGTACTTGTGATCTCCATCTCTGAAGTACCGTTATGATCACCATCGTCACCGGTGCGACACCTTGATCTCCATCGTAGCATCGTTGTCGTCTCGCCAATCTTATGCTTCCACGACTATCGCTGCCGCTTAGTGATAAAGTAAAGCATTACAGTGCGATTGCATTGCATACAATAAAGCGACAACCATATGGCTCCTGCCAGTTGCCGATAACTTGGTTACAAAACATGATCATCTCACACAATAAAATTTAGCATCATGTCTTGACCATATCACACCACAACATGCCCTGCAAAAACAAGTTAGACGTCCTCTACTTTGTTGTTGCAAGTTTTACGTGGCTACTACGGGCTTAGCAAGAACCTTTCTTACCTACGCATCAAAACCACAACGATAGTTTGTCAAGTTGGTGCTGTTTTAACCTTCGCATGGACCGGGCGTAGCCACACTCGGTTCAACTAAAGTTGGAGAAACTGACACCCGCCAGCCACCTGTGTGCAAAGCACGTCGGTAGAACCAGTCTCGCATAAGCGTACGCGTAATGTCGGTCCGGGCCGCTTCATCCAACAATACCGTCAAACCAAAGTATGACATGCTGGTAAGAAGTATGACTTATATCACCCACAACTCACTTGTGTTCTACTCGTGCATGACATCAACGCATAAAACCTGGTTCGGATGCCACTGTTGGGGAACGTAGTAATTTCAAAAAAATTCCTATGCACACGCAAGATCATGGTGATGCATAGCAACGAGAGGGGAGAGTGTTGTCTACGTACCCTCGTAGACCGGCAACGGAATCGTTGACACAACGTAGAGGAAGTAGTCGTACGTCTTCCCGATCCGACCGATCCAAGTACCGAACGTACGGCACCTCCGAGTTCTGCACACGTTCAACTCGGTGACGTCCCTCGAGCTCCGATCTAGCCGAGTGTTGAGGGAGAGTTTCGTCAACACGACGGCGTGATGACGGTGATGATGTTCTACCAACGCAGGGCTTCACCTAAGCACCGCTACGATATGACCGAGGTGGAATATGGTGGAAGGGGGCACCACACACGGCTAAGGAATGATCATGAAGATCAACTTGTGTGTCATGGGGTGCCCCCTTGCCCCCGTATATAAAGGAGGGAGAGGGGGAGGTGCGGCCAGCCCTAGGGGTGCGCCTGGAGGAGTCCTACTCCCACTGGGAGTAGGACTCCCCCCTCTTGCCTTGTTGGAGAAGGAAAGGGGAAGGGGGAAAGAGGAAAGGGGGGGGCCCTTCCTTGTCCTATTCGGACTAGGGGGAGGGGGCGCGCGGCCTGCCTAAAGGAAATATGCCCTCTAGGCAATAATAAAGTTATTATTTATTTCCTTATATCATGATAAATGTTTATTATTCATGCTAGAATTGTATTAACCGGAAACATGATACATGTGTGAATACGTAGACAAACAGAGTGTCACTAGTACGCCTCTACTTGACTAGCTCGTTAATCAAAGATGGTTATGTTTCCTAACCATGGACAAAGAGTTGTCATTTGATTAACGGGATCACATCATTAGTTGAATGATCTGATTGACATGACCCATTCCACTAGCTTAGCACCCGATTGTTTAGTATGTTGCTATTGCTTTCTTCATGACTTTTGCAAGTTCCTCTGACAATGAGATTATGTAACTCCCGTGTGCCGGAGGAACACTTTGTGTGCTACCAAACGTCACAACGTAACTGGGTGATTATAAAGGTGCTCTACAGGTGTCTCCAAAGGTACATGTTGGGTTGACGTATTTCGAGATTAGGATTTGTCACTCCGATCGTCGGAGAGGTATCTCTGGGCCCTCTCGGTAATGCACATCACTTAAGCCTTGCAAGCATTGCAACTAATAAGTTAGTTGTGGGATGATGTATTACGGAACGAGTAAAGAGACTTGTCGGTAACGAGATTGAACTAGGTATTGGATACCGACGATCGAATCGCAGGCAAGTAACATACCGATGACAAAGGGAACAACGTATGTTGTTATGCGGTCTGACCGATAAATATCTTCGTAGAATATGTAGGAGCCAATATGGGCATCCAGGTCCCGCCATTGGTTATTGACCGGAGACGTGTCTCGGTCATGTCTACATTGTTCTCGAACCGTAGGGTCCACACGCTTAAAGTTACGATGACAGTTATTATGAGTTTATACATTTTGATGTACCGAAGGTAGTTCGGAGTCCCGGATGTGATCACGGACATGACGAGGAGTCTCGAAATGGTCGAGACATAAAGATCGATATATTGGAAGCCTATATTTGGACATCGGAATCGTTCCGGGTGAAATCGGCATTCTACAGGAGTACCGAGGGGTTACCGGAACCCCCCGGGGGGTTAATGGGCCTTCATGGGCCATAAGGGAGAAGAGAGGGCCGGCCAGGGCAGGCCGCGCGCCCCCACCCCCGCTAGTCCAAATAGGACAAGGAAGGGGGGGCGGCGCCCCCCTTTCCTCTTCTCCTTCCCCCTTTCCTTCTCCAACAAGGCAAAAGAGGAGGGAGTCCTACTCTCAGTGGGAGTAGGACTCCTCCAGGCGCACCCCTTGGGGCTGGCCGCACCTCCCCCTCCCTCCTTTATATACGGGGGCAGGGGGCACCCTAGAACACACAAGTTGATCATCGTGATCGTTCCTTAGCCATGTGCAGTGCCCCCCTACACCATATTCCACCTCGATCATATTGTTGTAGTGCTTAGGCGAAGCCCTGCGACGGTAGAACATCAAGATCGTCACCATGCCATTGTGCTGACGGAACTCATCCCCGAAGCTTTGCTGGATCGGCGCCCGGGGAGCGCCATCGAGTTGTACGTGTGCTAAGAACTCGGAGGTGCCGGAGTAACGGTGCTTGGATCAGTCGGATCGGGAAGACGTACGACTACTTCCTCTACGTTGCGTCAACGCTTCCGCTTCGGTCTACGAGGGTACGTAGACAACACTCTCCCCTCTTGTTGTTATGCATACCATGATCTTGCGTGTGCGTAGGAAAATTTTGAAATTACTACGTTCCCCAACAGTGGCATCCGAGCCTAGGTTTTATGGTTTGATGTTATATGCACGAGTAGAACACAAGTGAGTTGTGGGCGATATAAGTCATACTGCCTACCAGCATGTCATACTTTGGTTCGGCGGTATTGTTGGATGAAGCGGCCCGGACCGACATTACGCGTATGCTTACGCGAGACCGGTTCTCCCGACGTGCTTTGCACATAGGTGGCTTGCGGGTGACTGTTTCTCCAACTTTAGTTGAACCGAGTGTGGCTATGCCCGGTCCTTGCGAATGTTAAAATGGCATCAACTTGACAAACTATCGTTGTGCTTTTGATGCGTAGGTAAGATTGGTTCTTGCTTAAGCCCGTAGCAGCCACGTAAAACTTGCAACAAACAAAGTAGAGGACGTCTAACTTGTTTTTGCAGGGCATGTTGTGATGTGATATGGTCAAGACATGATGCTAAATTTTATTGTATGAGATGATCATGTTTTGTAACTGAGTTATCGGCAACTGGCAGGAGCCACATGGTTGTCGCTTTATTGTATGCAATGCAATCGCCCTGTAATGCTTTACTTTATCACTAAGCGGTAGCTATAGTCGTAGAAGCATAAGATTGGCGAGACGACAACGATGCTACGACGGAGATCAAGGTGTCGCGCCGGTGACGATGGTGATCATGACGGTGCTTCGGAGATGGAGATCACAAGCACAAGATGATGATGGCCATATCATATCACTTATATTGATTGCATCTGATGTTTATCTTTTATGCATCTTATCTTGCTTTGATTGACGGTAGCATTATAAGATGATCTCTCACTAAATTATGAAGAAGTGTTCTCCCTGAGTATGCGCCGTTGCCAAAGTTCGTCGTGCCCAGACACCACGTGATGATCGGGTGTGATAAGCTCTACGTCCATCTACAACGGGTGCAAGCCAGTTTTGCACACGCAGAATACTCAGGTTAAACTTGACGAGCCTAGCATATGCAGATATGGCCTCGGAACACGGAGACCGAAAGGTCGAGCGTGAATCATATAGTAGATATGATCAACATAATGATGTTCACCATTGAAAACTAATCCATTTCACGTGATGATCGGTTATGGTTTAGTTGATTTGGATCACGTGATCACTTAGAGGATTAGAGGGATGTCTATCTAAGTGGGAGTTCTTAAGTAATATGATTAATTGAACTTAAATTTATCATGAACTTAGTCCTGGTAGTATTTTGCAAATCATGTTGTAGATCAATAGCTCGCGTTGTTGCTTCCGTGTGTTTATTTTGATATGTTCCTAGAGAAAATTGTGTTGATAAATGTTAGTAGCAATGATGCGGATTGGATCCGTGATCTGAGGTTTATCCTCATTGCTGCACGGAAGAATTATGTCCTTGATGCACCGCTAGGTGACAGACCTATTGCAGGAGCAGATGCAGACGTTATGAACGTTTGGCTAGCTAAATAATACTACTTGATAGTTTAGTGCACCATGCTTAATGGCTTAGAATCGGGACTTCAAAGACGTTTTGAACGTCATGGACCATATGAGCTGTTCCAGGAGTTGAAGTTAATATTTCAAGCAAATACCCAAGTTGAGAAATATGAAGTCTCCAACAAGTTCTATAGCTAAAAGATGGAGGAGAATCGCTCAACTAGTGAGCATGTGCTCAGATTGTCTGGGTACTACAATCGCTTGAATCAAGTGGGAGTTAATCTTCCAAATAAGATAGTGATTGACAAAATTCTCTAGTCACCATCACCAAGTTAGTAGAACTTCGTGATGAACTATAATATGCAAGGGATAACGGAAACGATTCCCAAGCTCTTCGTGATGCTGAAATCGACGAAGGTAGAAATCAAGAAAAACATCAAGTGTTGATGGTTGACAAGACCACTAGTTTCAAGAAAAGGGCAAAGGGAAGAAGGGGAACTTCAAGAAGAACGGCAAGCGAGTTGCTACTCAAGTGAAGAAGCCCAAGTCTGGACCTAAGCCTGAGACTAAGTGCTTCTGCTGCAAAGGGACTGGTCACTGGAAGCGGAACTACCCCAAGTATTTGGCGGATAAGAAGGATGGCAAAGTGAACAAAGGTATATTGGATATACATGCTATTGATGTGTGCATTACTAGTGTTTATTGAAGGAAATATGCCCTAGAGGCAATAATAAAGTTATTATTTATTTCCTTATATCATGATAAATGTTTATTATTCATGCTAGAATTGTATTAACCGGAAACATAATACATGTGTGAATACATAGACAAACAGAGTGTCACTAGTATGCCTCTACTTGACTAGCTCGTTAATCAAAGATGGTTATGTTTCCTAACCATGGACAAAGAGTTGTTATTTGATTAACGGGATCACATCATTAGTTGAATGATCTGATTGACATGACCCATTCCATTAGCTTAGCACCCGATCGTTTAGTATGTTGCTATTGCTTTCTTCATGACTTATACATGTTCCTATGACTATGAGATTATGCAACTCCCGTTTGCCGGAGGAACATTTTGGGTGCTACCAAACGTCACAACGTAACTGGGTGATTATAAAGGAGTACTACAGGTGTCTCCAAAGGTAGATGTTGGGTTGGCGTATTTCGAGATTAGGATTTGTCACTCCGATTGTCGGAGAGGTATCTCTGGGCCCTCTGGGTAATGCACATCACATAAGCCTTGCAAGCACTGCACCTAATATGTTAGTTGTGAGATGATGTATTACGGAACGAGTAAAGAGACTTGCCGGTAACGAGATTGAACTAGGTATTGGATACCGACGATCGAATCTCGGGCAAGTAACATACCGATGACAAAGGGAACAACGTATGTTGTTATGCGGTCTGACCGATAAAGATCTTTGTAGAATATGTAGGAGCCAATATGGGCATCCAGGTCCCGCTATTGGTTATTGACCGGAGACGTGTCTCGGTCATGTCTACATTGTTCTCGAACCGTAGGGTCCGCACGCTTAATGTTTCGATGACAGTTATATTGAGTTTTGATGTACCGAAGGAGTTCGGAGTCCCGGATGAGATCGGGGACATGACAAGGAGTCTCGAAATGGTCGAGACGTAAAGATCGATATATTGGACGACTATATTCGGACTTCGGAAAGGTTCCGAGTGATTTGGGTATTTTTCGGAGTACCGGAGAGTTACGGGAATTCGCCGGGAGAAGTATTGGGCCTTGATGGGCTTTAGTGGTAAGAGGAGAAAGGGCCTGCTGCGCCCCCCCCCCCCCCCCTCCCCTCTAGTCCGAATTGGACTAGGGAAAAGGGGGCCGGCCACCTTTCCTTCTCCTCCACTTCCTTCTCCCTTCCTCCCCTCTTGGTGGACTCCTACTAGGACTTGGAGTCCTAGTAGGACTCCACATCCTGGCCGCACCTAGCCTTGGCCGGCCTCCTCCTCCTCCATCCTTTATATACAGGGGCAGGGGGCACCCCATAGACACACAAGTTGATCCACATGATCGTTCCTTAGCCGTGTGCGGTGCCCCCTGCCACCATCTTCCACCTCGATCATATCGTTGTAGTGCTTAGGCGAAGCCCTGCGTCGGTAGAACATCATCATCGTCACCACGCCGTTGTGCTGACGGAACTCATCCCCGAAGCTTTGCTGGATCGGAGCCCGGGGAGCGTCATCGAGCTATACGTGTGCTAAGAACTCGGGGGTGCCGGAGTAACGGTGCTTGGGTCGGTCAGATCGGGAAGACGTACGACTACTTCCTCTATGTTGCGTCAACGCTTCCGCAGTCGGTCTGCGTGGGTACGTAGACAACACTCTCCCCTCTCGTTGCTATGCATCATCATGATCTTGCGTGTGCGTAGGAAATTTTTTGAAATTACTGCGTTACCCAACAGTGGTATCAGAGCCTAGGTTTTATGGTTTTTTGATGTTATTTGCACGAGTAGAACACAAGTGAGATGTGGGCGATATAAATCATACTGCCTACCAGCATGTCATACTTTGGTTCGGCGGTATTGTTGGACGAGACGACCCGGACCAACATTACGCGTATGCTTACGCGAGACCGGTTCCCCCGGCGTGCTTTGCACACAGGTGGCTTGCGGGCGACTATCTCTCCAACTTTAGTTGAACCAAGTGTGGCTACGCCCGGTCCTTGCGAAGGTTAAAACGGAGTCTATTTGACAAAGTATCGTTGTGGTTTTGATGCGTAGGTGAGATTGTTTCTTGCTTAAGCCCGTAGCAGCCACGTAAAACTTGCAACAACAAAGTAGAGGACGTCTAACTTGTTTTTGCAGGGCATGTTGTGATGTGATATGGTCAAGGCATGATGCTGAATTTTATTGTATGAGATGATCATGTTTTGTAACCAAGTTATCGGCAACTGGCATGAGCCATATGGTTGTCGCTTTATTGTATGCAATGCAATCGCGATGTAATGCTTTACTTTATCACTAAGCGGTAGCGATAGTCGTGGAAGATTGGCAAGACGACAACGATGCTACGATGGAGATCAAGGTGTCGCGCCGGTGACGATGGTGATCATGACGGTGCTTCGGAGATGGAGATCACAAGCACAACATGATGATGGCCATATCATATCACTTATATTGATTGCATGTGATGTTTATCTTTTTATGCATCTTATCTTGCTTTGATTGACGGTAGCAATATAAGATGATCTCTCACTAAATTATCAAGAAGTGTTCTCCCTGAGTATGCACCGTTGCCAAAGTTCGTCGTGCCCAGACACCACGTGATGATCGGGTGTGATAAGCTCTATGTCCATCTACAACGGGTGCAAGCCAGTTTTGCACACGCAGAATACTCAGGTTAAACTTGACGAGCCTAGCATATGCAGATATGGCCTCGGAACACAGAGACCGAAAGGTCGAGCGTGAATCATATAGTAGATATGATCAACATAAACGATGTTCACCATTGAAAACTACTCCATCTCACGTGATGATCGGTTATGGTTTAGTTGATTTGGATCACGTGATCACTTAGAAGATTAGAGGGATGTCTTTCTAAGTGGGAGTTCTTAAGTAATATGATTAATTGAACTTAAATTTATCATGAACTTAGTCCTGGTAGTATTTTGCAAATCATGTTGTAGATCAATAGCTCGCGTTGTTGCTTCCCTGTGTTTATTTCGATATGCTCCTAGAGAAAATTGTGTTGAAAGATGTTAGTAGCAATGATGCGGATTGGATCCGTGATCTGAGGTTTATCCTCATTGCTGCACAGAAGAATTATGTCCTTGATGCACCGCTAGGTGACAGACCTATTGCAGGAGCAGATGCAGACGTTATGAACGTTTGGCTAGGTCAATATGATGACTACTTGATAGTTTAGTGCACCATGCTTAACGGCTTAGAATCGGGACTTCAAAGACGTTTTGAACGTCATGGACCATATGAGATGTTCCAGGAGTTGAAGTTAATATTTCAAGCAAATACCCAAGTTGAGAGATATGAAGTCTCCAACAAGTTCTATAGCTAAAAGATGGAGGAGAATCGCTCAACTAGTGAGCATATGCTCAGATTGTCTAGGTACTACAATCGCTTGAATCAAGTGGGAGTTAATCTTCCAGATAAGATAGTGATTGACAGAATTCTCTAGTCACCATCACCAAGTTAGTAGAACTTCGTGATGAACTATAATATGCAAGGGATAACGGAAACAACTCCCAAGCTCTTCGTGATGCTGAAATCAACGAAGGTAGAAATCAGGAAAAACATCAAGTGTTGATGGTTGACAAGACCACTAGTTTCTAGAAAAAAGCAAAGGGAAGAAGGGGAACTTCAAGAAGAACGGCAAGCAAGTTGCTGCTCAAGTGAAGAAGCCCAAATCTGATCCTAAGCCTGAGACTAAGTGCTTCTACTGCAAAGGGACTGGTCACTGGAAGCGGAACTACCCCAAGTGATTGGCGGATAAGAAGGATGGCAAAGTGAACATAAGTATATTTGATATACATGTTATTGATGTGTACTTTACTAGTGTTTATAGCAACCACTCAGTATTTGATGCTAGTTCAGTTGCTAAGAGTAGTAACTCGAAACGGGAGTTGCCGAATGAACAGAGACTAGTTAAGGGTGAAGTGACGATGTGTGTTGGAAGTGGTTCCAAGATTGATATGATCATCATCGCACACTCCCTATACTTTCGGGATTAGTGTTGAACCTTAATAAATGTTATTTGGTGTTTGCGTTGAGCATGAATATGATTTGATCATGTTTACTGTAATACGGTTATTCATTTAAGTAAAAGAATAAATTGTTGTTCTGTTTACATGAATAAAACCTTATATGGTTACACACCCAATGAAAATAGTTCATTGGATCTCGATCTTAGTGATACACATATTCATAATATTGAAACCAAAAGATGCGAAGTTAATAATGATAGTGCAACTTATTTGTGGCACTACTGTTTAGGTCATATTGGTGTAAAGCGCATGAAGAAACTCCATGCTGATGGGATTTTGGAATCACTTGATTATGAATCACTTGATGCTTGCGAACCATGCCTCATGGGCAAGATGACTAAGACTCCGTTCTCCGGAGCGAGCAACTGACTTATTGGAAATAATACATACTGATGTATGCGGTCCGATGAGTGTTAAGGATCACGGCAAGTATCGTTATTTTCTGAACTTCACTGATGATTTGAGCAGATATGGGTATATCTACTTGATGAAAAATAAGTCTGAAACATTTGAAAAGTTCAAAGAATTTCAGAGTGAAGTGGAAAATCATCGTGACAAGAAAATAAAGTTTCTATGATCTGATCGCGGAGACAAATATTTGAGTTGCGAGTTTGGTCTTCAGTTAAAACAATGTGGAATAGTTTCACAAACTCATGCCACAGGGAACACCACAGCGTAATGGTGTGTCCGAATGTCATGATCATACTTTATTGGATATAGTGCAATCTATGATGTCTCTTACTGATCTACCACTATCGTTTTGGGGTTATGCATTAGAGACAGCTGCATTCACGTTAAAAGGGCACCATCTAAATCCGTTGAGACGACACAATCTGAACTGTGGTTTAGCAAGAAACCAAAGTTGTCGTTTCTTAAAGTTTGGGGTTGTGATGCTTATATGAAAAAGTTTCATCCTAATAAGCTCAAACCCAAATCGGAGAAATATGTCTTCATAGGATACCCAAAGGCGACTGTTGGGTACACCTTCTATCACAAATCCGAAGGCAAGACTTCTGTTGCTAAATTCGGAGTTTTTCGAGAGAAGGAGTTTCTCTCGAAAGAAGTGAGTGGGAGGAAAGTAAAACTTGATAAGGTAATTGTACCTTCTCCCTTATTGGAAAGTAGTTCATCACAGAAATCTGTTCCTGTGACTACTACACCAATTAGTGAGGAAGCTAATGATGATGATCATGTAACTTCAGATCAAGTTACTACCGAATCTCGTAGGTAAACCAGAGTGAGATCCGCACCAGAGTGGTACGGTAATCCTTTTCTGGAAGTCATGTTACTAGACCATCACGAACTTGCGAACTATGAGGAAGCGATGATGAGCCCAGATTCCGCGAAATGGTTTGAGGCCATGAAATCTGAGATATGATCCGTGTATGAGAACAAAGTATGGACTTTGATGGATTTGCCCGATGATCGGCAAGCCATAGAAAATAAATGGATCTTCAAGAGGAAGACGGACGCTGATAGTAGTTTCACTATCTACAAAGCTAGAATTGTCGCAAAAGGTTTTCGACAAGTTCAAGGTGTTGACTACGATGAGAGTTTCTCACTCGTATCTATGCTTGAGTCTGTCCGAATCATGTTAGTAATTGCCGCATTTTATGAAATCTGGCAAATGGATAAACAAAACTGCATTCCTTAATGGATTTATTAAAGAAAAGTTGTATATGATGCAACCAGAAGGTTTTGTCAATCCAAAAGGTGCTAACAAAATGTGCAAACTCCAGCGATCCATCTATGGACTAGTGCAAGCATCTCGGAGTTGGAATATACGCTTTGATGAGTTGATCAAAGCATATAGTTTTATACAGACTTGCGGTGAAGCCTGTATTTACAAGAAAGTGAGTGGGAGCACAACAGCATTTCTGATAAGTATATGTGAATGACATATTGTTGATCGGAAATAACGTAGAATTATTCTGTAAAGCATAAAGGAGTGTTTGAAAGGATTTTTTTCAAAGAAATACTTCGGTGAAGCTGCTTACATATTGAGCATCAAGATCTATAGAGATAGATCAAGACGCTTGATAAATTTTTCAATGAGTACATACCTTGACAAGATTTTGAAGTAGTTCAAAATAGAACATTCAAAGACAGAGTTCTTGCCTGTGTTACAAGGTGTGAAATTGAGTAAGACTCAAAGCCCGACCACGACAGAAGATAGAAAGAGAATGAAAGTCATTCCCTATGCCTCAGCCATAGATTCTATAAAGTATGTCATGCTGTATACCAGATCTATTGTATACCCTGCACTGGTTTGGCAAAGGAGTACAATAGTGATCTAGGAGTAGATCACTGGACAGCGGTCAAAATTATCCTTAGTGGAATAAGGAAATATTTCTCAATTATGGAGGTGACAAAAAGGTTCGTCGTAAAAGTTACGTCGATGCCAGTTTTGACACAGATTTGGATGACTCTAAGTCCCGATCTAGATACATAGTGGGAGCAATAAGCTAGAGTAGCTCCGTGCAGAGCATTATTGACGTAGAAATTTGCAAAATACTTACGGATCTGAATGTGACAGACCCGTTGACTAAAATTATCTCACAAGCAAAACATGATCACACCTTAGTACTCTTTGGGTGTTAATCACATAGCAATGTGAACTAGGTTACTGACTCTAGTAAACCCTTTGAGTGTTGATCACATATCGATGTGAACTATGGGTGTTAATCACATGGTGATGTGAACTATTGCTGTTAAATCACATGGCGATGTGAACTAGATTATTGACTCTAGTGCAAGTGGGAGACTGAAGGAAATATGCCCTAGAGGCAATAATAAAGTTATTATTTATTTCCTTATATCATGATAAATGTTTATTATTCATGCTAGAATTGTATTAACCGGAAACATAATACATGTGTGAATACATAGACAAACAGAGTGTCACTAGTATGCCTCTACTTGACTAGCTCGTTAATCAAAGATGGTTATGTTTCCTAACCATGGACAAAGAGTTGTTATTTGATTAACGGGATCACATCATTAGTTGAATGATCTGATTGACATGACCCATTCCATTAGCTTAGCACCCGATCGTTTAGTATGTTGCTATTGCTTTCTTCATGACTTATACATGTTCCTATGACTATGAGATTATGCAACTCCCGTTTGCCGAAGGAACATTTTGGGTGCTACCAAACTTCACAACGTAACTGGGTGATTATAAAGGAGTACTACAGGTGTCTCCAAAGGTAGATGTTGGGTTGGCGTATTTCGAGATTAGGATTTGTCACTCCGATTGTCGGAGAGGTATCTCTGGGCCCTCTCGGTAATGCACATCACATAAGCCTTGCAAGCACTACAACTAATATGTTAGTTGTGAGATGATGTATTACGGAACGAGTAAAGAGACTTGCCGGTAACGAGATTGAACTAGGTATTGGATACCGACGATCGAATCTCGGGCAAGTAACATACCGATGACAAAGGGAACAACGTATGTTGTTATGCGGTCTGACCGATAAAGATCTTCGTAGAATATGTAGGAGCCAATATGGGCATCCAGGTCCCGCTATTGGTTATTGACCGGAGACGTGTCTCGGTCATGTCTACATTGTTCTCGAACCGTAGGGTCCGCACGCTTAAGGTTTCGATGACAGTTATATTGAGTTTTGATGTACCGAAGGAGTTCGGAGTCCCAGATGAGATCGGGGACATGACAAGGAGTCTCGAAATGGTCGAGACGTAAAGATCGATATATTGGACGACTATATTCGGACTTCGGAAAGGTTCCGAGTGATTTGGGTATTTTTCGGAGTACCGGAGAGTTACGGGAATTCGCCGGGAGAAGTATTGGGCCTTGATGGGCTTTAGTGGTAAGAGGAGAAAGGGCCTGCTGCGCCCCCCCTCCCCTCTAGTCCGAATTGGACTAGGGAAAAGGGGGTCGGCCACCTTTCCTTCTCCTCCACTTCCTTCTCCCTTCCTCCCCTCTTGGTGGACTCCTACTAGGACTTGGAGTCCTAGTAGGACTCCACATCCTGGCCGCACCTAGCCTTGGCCGGCCTCCTCCTCCACCATCCTTTATATACAGGGGAAGGGGGCACCCCATAGACACACAAGTTGATCCACGTGATCATTCCTTAGCCGTGTGCGGTGCCCCCTGCCACCATATTCCACCTCGATCATATCGTTGTAGTGCTTAGGCGAAGCCCTGCGTCGGTAGAACATCATCATCGTCACCACGCCGTTGTGCTGACGGAACTCATCCCCGAAGCTTTGCTGGATCGGAGCCCGGGGAGCGTCATCGAGCTGTACGTGTGCTAAGAACTCGGAGGTGCCGGAGTAACGGTGCTTGGATCGGTTAGATCGGGAAGACGTACGACTACTTCCTCTACGTTGCGTCAACGCTTCCGCAGTCGGTCTGCGTGGGTACGTAGACAACACTCTCCCCTCTCGTTGCTATGCATCATCATGATCTTGCGTGTGCGTAGGAAATTTTTTGAAATTACTGCGTTACCCAACATTTATAGCAACCCCTCAGTATTTGATGCTGGTTCAGTTGCTAAGAGTAGTAACCCGAAACAGGAGTTGCAGAATAAACAGAGACTAGTTAAGGGTGAAGTGACGATGTGTGTTGGAAGTAGTTCCAAGATTGATATGATCATCATCGCACACTCCCCTATACTTTCGGGATTAGTGTTGAACCTAAATAAGTGTTATTTGGTTTTTGCGTTGAGCATGAATATGATTTGATCATGTTTATTGCAACAAGGTTATTCATTAAAGTCAGAGAATAATTGTTGTTCTGTTTACATGAATAAAACCTTCGATGGTCATACACCCAATGAAACAAGTTCATTGGATCTCGATCGTAGTGATACACATAATCATAAAATTGAACCAAAAGATGCAAAGTTAATAATGATAGTGCAACTTATTTGTGGCACTGCCATTTAGGTCATATTGGTGTAAAGCGCATGAAGAAACTCCATGCTGATGGGCTTTTAGAATCACTTGATTATGAATCAGTTGATGCTTGTGAACCATGCCTCATGGGCAAGATGACTAAGACTCTGTTCTTCGGAACAATGGAGCGAGCAACAGATTTGTTCGAAATCATACATACTGATGTATGTGGTCCGATGAATATTGAGTCTCGCGACAAGTATCATTATTTTCTGATCTTCACAGATGATTTGAGCAGATATGGGTATATCTACTTAATGAAACATAAGTCTGAAACATTTGAAAAGTTCAAAGAATTTCAGAGTGAAGTTGAAAATCATCGTAACAAGAAAATAAAGTTTCTATGATCTGATCGTGGAGGAGAATATTTGAGTTACGAGTTTGGTGTACATTTGAAACAATGCGGAATAGTTTCGCAACTCACGCCACCCGGAACACCACAGCGTAATGGTGTGTCCGAACGTCGTAATCGTACTTTACTAGATATGGTGCGATCTATGATGTCTCTTACTGATTTACCGCTATCGTTTTGGGGTTATGCTTTAGAGACGGCCGCATTCACGTTAAATAGGGCACCATCAAAATCCGTTGAGACGACGCCTTATGAACTATGGTTTGGCAAGAAACCAAAGTTGTCGTTTCTTAAAGTTTGGGGCTGCAATGCTTATGTGAAAAAGCTTCAACCTGATAAGCTCGAACCCAAATCGGAGAAATGTGTCTTCATAGGATACCCAAAGGAGACTATTGGGTACACCTTCTATCACAAATCCGAAGGCAAGACTTTTTTTGCTAAATTCGGAGTTTTTCTAGAGAAGGAGTTTCTCTCGAAAGAAGTGAGTGGGAGGAAAGTAGAACTTGATGAGGTAACTGTACCTGCTCCCTTATTGGAAAGTAGTTCATCACAGAAATCTGTTCCTGTGACTACTACACCAATTAGTGAGGAAGCTAATGATGATGATCATGTAACTTCAGATCAAGTTACTACCGAAACTCGTAGGTAAACCAGAGTGAGATCCGCACCAGAGTGGTACGGTAATCCTGTTCTGGAGGTCATGTTACTTGACCATGACGAACCTATGAACTATGAGGAAGCGATGATGAGCCCAGATTCCGATAAATGGCTTGAGGCCATGAAATCTGAGATAGGATCCATGTATGAGAACAAAGTGTGGACTTTGGTGGACTTGCCCGATGATCGGCAAGCCATTGATAATAAATGGATCTTCAAGAGGAAGACAGACACTGATAGTAGTGTTACTATCTACAAAGCTAGAATTGTCGCAAAAGTTTTCGACAAGTTCAAGGTGTTGACTACGATAAGAGTTTCTCACTCGTATCTATGCTTAAGTCTGTCCGAATCATGTTAGCAATTGCCGCATTTGATGAAATCTGGTAAATGGATAAACAAAACTGCATTCCTTAATGGATTTATTAAAGAAGAGTCATATGTGATGCAACAAGAAGGTTTTGTCAATCCTAAAGGTGCTAGCAAAATATGCAAGCTCCAGCGATCCATTTATGGACTGGTGCAAGCATCTCAGAGTTGGAATATACGCTTTGATAAGTTGATCAAAGCATATAGTTTTATACAGACTTGTGGTGAAGCCTGTATTTACTAGAAAGTGAGTGGGAGCACTATAGCATTTATGATAAGTATATGTGAATGACATATTGTTGATCAGAGATAATGTAGAATTATTCTGCAAAGCATAAAGGAGTGTTTGAAAGGAGTTTTTCAAAGAAAGACCTCGGTAAAGCTGCTTACATATTGAGTATCAAGATCTATAGAGATAGATCAAGACGCTTGATAAGTTTTTCAATGAGTACATACCTTGACAAGTTTTTGAAGTAGTTCAAAATGGAACAGTGAAAGAAAAAGTTTCTTGCCTGTGTTACAAGGTGTGAAGTTGAGTAAGACTCAAAGCCCGACCACGGCAGAAGATAGAAAAAGAATGAAAGTCATTCCCTATGCCTCAGTCATAGGTTCTATAAAGTATGCCATGCTGTGTACCAGATCTATTGTATACCATACACTGTGTTAAGAGAGGGAGTACAATAGTGATCTAGGAGTAGATCAATGGACAGCGGTCAAAATTATCCTTACTGGAATTAGGATATGTTTCTCGATTACAGAGGTGACAAAAGGTTCGTCGTAAAGGGTTACGTCGATGCAAGTTTTGACACTGATCCAGATGACTCTAAGTCTCAATCTGGATACATATTGAAAGTGGGAGAAATTAGCTAGAGTAGCTCCATGCAGAGCATTGTTGACATAGAAATTTGCAAAATACATGCGGATCTGAATGTGGCAGACCCGTTGACTAAACTTCTCTCACAAGCAAAACATGATCACTTTTTGGGTCTTAATCACATAGCGATATGAACTAGATTATTGAATCTACTAAACCCTTTGGGTGTTAGTCACATGGAGATGTGAACCAATCACATAAAGATGTGAACTATTGATGTTAAATCACATGGCGATGTGATCTAGATTATTGACTCTAGTGCAAGTGGGAGACTGAAGGAAATATGCCCTAGAGGCAATAATAAAGTTATTATTTATTTCCTTATATCATGATAAATGTTTATTATTCATGCTAGAATTGTATTAACAGGAAACATGATACATGTGTGAATACATAGACAAACAGAGTGTCACTAGTATGCCTCTACTTGACTAGCTCGTTAATCAAAGATGGTTATGTTTCCTAACCATGGACAAAGAGTTGTCATTTGATTAACGGGATCACATCATTAGTTGAATGATCTGATTGACATGACCCATTCCACTAGCTTAGCACCCGATCATTTAGTATGTTGCTATTGCTTTCTTCATGACTTATACATGTTCCTATGACTATGAGATTATGTAACTCCCGTGTGCCGGAGGAACACTTTGTGTGCTACCGAACGTCACAACGTAACTGGGTGATTATAAAGGTGCTCTACAGGTGTCTCCAAAGGTACATGTTGGGTTGACGTATTCGAGATTAGGATTTGTCACTCCGATTGTCGGAGAGGTATCTCTGGGCCCTCTCTGTAATGCACATCACTCAAGCCTTGCAAGCATTGCAACTAATGAGTTAGTTGCGGGATGATGTATTACGGAACGAGTAAAGAGACTTGCCGGTAACGAGATTGAACTAGGTATTGGATACCGACGATCGAATCTCAGGCAAGTAACATATCAATGACAAAGGGAACAACCTATGTTGTTATGCGGTCTGACCGATAAAGATCTTCGTAGAATATGTAGGAGCCAATATGGGCATCCAGGTCCCGCTATTGGTTATTGACCGGAGACATGTCTCGGTCATGTCTACATTGTTCTCGAACCGTAGGGTCCGCACGCTTAAAGTTATGATGACAGTTATTATGAGTTTATACATTTTGATGTACCGAAGGTAGTTCGGACTCCCGGATGTGATCACGGACATGACGAGGAGTCTCGAAATGGTCGAGACATAAAGATCGATATATTGGAAGCCTATATTTGGACATCGGAATCGTTCCGGGTGAAATCGGCATTCTACAGGAGTACCGACGGGTTACCGGAACCCCCCGAGGGGTTAATGGGCCTTCATGGGCCATAAGGGAGAAGAGAGGGGCCGGCGAGGGCAGGCCGCACGCCCCCTCCCCCCTAGTCCGAATAGGACAAGAAAGGGGGGGCGGCGCCCCCCTTTCCTCTTCTCCTTTCCCCTTTCCTTCTCCAACAAGGCAAAAGAGGAGGGAGTCCTACTCCCAGTGGGAGTAGGACTCCTCCAGGCGCACCCCTTGGGGCCGGCCGCACCTCCCCCTCCCTCCTTTATATACGGGGGCAGGGGCACCCTAGAACACACAAGTTGATCATCGTGATCGTTCCTTAGCCATGTGCAGTGCCCCCCTACACCATATTCCACCTCGATCATATTGTTGTAGTGCTTAGGCGAAGCCCTGCGACGGTAGAACATCAAGATCGTCACCACGCTATTGTGCTGACGGAACTCATCCCCGAAGCTTTGCTGGATCGACGCCCGGGGAGCGTCATCAAGCTGTACGTGTGCTAAGAACTCGGAGGTGCCGGAGTAACGGTGCTTGGATCGGTCGGATCGGGAAGACATACGACTACTTCCTCTACGTTGCGTCAACGCTTCCGCTTCGGTCTAAGAGGGTACGTAGACAACACTCTCCCCTCTTGTTGTTATGCATCACCATGATCTTGCGTGTGCGTAGGAAAATTTTGGCATTACTACGTTCCCCAACAGTGGCATCCGAGCCTAGGTTTTATGGTTTGATGTTATATGCACGAGTAGAACACAAGTGAGTTGTGGGCTATATAAGTCATACTGCCTACCAGCATGTCATGCTTTGGTTCGGCAGTATTGTTGGATGAAGCGGCCCGGACCGACATTACGCGTATGCTTACGCGAGACCGGTTCTCCCGACGTGCTTTGCACATAGGTGGCTTGCGGGTGACTGTTTCTCCAACTTTAGTTGAACCGAGTGTGGCTATGCCCGGTCCTTGCGAAGGTTAAAATGGCATCAACTTGACAAACTATCGTTATGCTTTTGATGCGTAGGTAAGATTGGTTCTTGCTTAAGCCCGTAGCAGCCACGTAAAACTTGCAACAAACAAAGTAGAGGACGTCTAACTTGTTTTTGCAGGGCATGTTGTGATGTGATATGGTCAAGACATGATGCTAAATTATATTGTATGAGATGATCATGTTTTGTAACTGAGTTATCGGCAACTGGCAGGAGCCATATGGTTGTCGCTTTATTGTATGCAATGCAATCGCCCTGTAATGCTTTACTTTATCACTAAGCGGTAGCGATAGTCGTAGAAGCATAAGATTGGCGAGACGACAACGATGCTATGACGGAGATCAAGGTGTCGCGCCGGTGACGATGGTGATCATGACGGTGCTTCGGAGATGGAGATCACAAGCACAAGATGATGATGGCCATATCATATCACTTATATTGATTGCATCTGATGTTTATCTTTTATGCATCTTATCTTACTTTGATTGACGGTAGCATTATAAGATGATCTCTCA
This sequence comes from Triticum monococcum, assembly GCA_034509565.1. Lineage (NCBI taxonomy): Eukaryota > Viridiplantae > Streptophyta > Magnoliopsida > Poales > Poaceae > Triticum > Triticum monococcum. The sequence continues at coordinate 740,481,146 of CM067843.1, read as the reverse complement.
CTAAATTATGAAGAAGTGTTCTCCCTGAGTATGCGCCGTTGCCAAAGTTCGTCGTGCCCAGACACCACGTGATGATCGGGTGTGATAAGCTCTACGTCCATCTACAACGGGTGCAAGCCAGTTTTGCACACGCAGAATACTCAGGTTAAACTTGACGAGCCTAGCATATGCAGATATGGCCTCGGAACACGGAGACCGAAAGGTCGAGCGTGAATCATATAGTAGATATGATCAACATAATGATGTTCACCATTGAAAACTAATCCATTTCACGTGATGATCGGTTATGGTTTAGTTGATTTGGATCACGTGATCACTTAGAGGATTAGAGGGATGTCTATCTAAGTGGGAGTTCTTAAGTAATGTGATTAATTGAACTTAAATTTATCATGAACTTAGTCCTGGTAGTATTTTGCAAATCATGTTGTAGATCAATAGCTCGCGTTGTTGCTTCCCTGTGTTTATTTTGATATGTTCCTAGAGAAAATTGTGTTGATAAATGTTAGTAGCAATGATGCGGATTGGATCCGTGATCTGAGGTTTATCCTCATTGCTGCACAGAAGAATTATGTCCTTGATGCACCGCTAGGTGACAGACCTATTGCAGGAGCAGATGCAGACGTTATGAACGTTTGGCTAGCTAAATATGATGACTACTTGATAGTTTAGTGCACCATGCTTAATGGCTTAGAATCGGGACTTCAAAGACGTTTTGAACGTCATGGACCATATGAGATGTTCCAGGAGTTGAAGTTAATATTTCAAGCAAATACCCAAGTTGAGAAATATGAAGTCTCCAACAAGTTCTATAGCTAAAAGATGGAGGAGAATCGCTCAACTAGTGAGCATGTGCTCAGATTGTCTGGGTACTACAATCGCTTGAATCAAGTGGGAGTTAATCTTCCAAATAAGATAGTGATTGACAAAATTCTCTAGTCACCATCACCAAGTTAGTAGAACTTCGTGATGAACTATAATATGCAAGGGATAACGGAAACGATTCCCAAGCTCTTCGTGATGCTGAAATCGACGAAGGTAGAAATCAAGAAAAACATCAAGTGTTGATGGTTGACAAGACCACTAGTTTCAAGAAAAGGGCAAAGGGAAGAAGGGGAACTTCAAGAAGAACGGCAAGCGAGTTGCTGCTCAAGTGAAGAAGCCCAAGTCTGGACCTAAGCCTGAGACTAAGTGCTTCTGCTGCAAAGGGACTGGTCACTGGAAGCGGAACTACCCCAAGTATTTGGAGGATAAGAAGGATGGCAAAGTGAACAAAGGTATATTGGATATACATGTTATTGATGTGTGCTTTACTAGTGTTTATAGCAACCCCTCGGTATTTGATGCTGGTTCAGTTGCTAAGAGTAGTAACCCGAAACAGGAGTTGCAGAATAAACAGAGACTAGTTAAGGGTGAAGTCACGATGTGTGTTGGAAGTAGTTCCAAGATTGATATGATCATCATCGCACACTCCCCTATACTTTCGGGATTAGTGTTGAACCTAAATAAGTGTTATTTGGTTTTTGCGTTGAGCATGAATATGATTTGATCATGTTTATTGCAACAAGGTTATTCATTAAAGTCAGAGAATAATTGTTGTTCTGTTTACATGAATAAAACCTTCGATGGTCATACACCCAATGAAACAAGTTCATTGGATCTCGATCGTAGTGATACACATAATCATAATATTGAACCAAAAGATGCAAAGCTAATAATGATAGTGCAACTTATTTGTGGCACTGCCGTTTAGGTCATATTGGTGTAAAGCGCATGAAGAAACTCCATGCTGATGGGCTTTTAGAATCACTTGATTATGAATCAGTTGATGCTTGCGAACCATGCCTCATGGGCAAGATGACTAAGACTCTGTTCTTCGGAACAATGGAGCGAGCAACAGATTTGTTCGAAATCATACATACTGATGTATGTGGTCCGATGAATATTGAGTCTCGCGACAAGTATCATTATTTTCTGATCTTCACAGATGATTTGAGCAGATATGGGTATATCTACTTAATGAAACATAAGTCTGAAACATTTGAAAAGTTCAAAGAATTTCAGAGTGAAGTTGAAAATCATCGTAACAAGAAAATAAAGTTTGTACGATCTGATCGTGGAGGAGAATATTTGAGTTACGAGTTTGGTGTACATTTGAAACAATGCGGAATAGTTTCACAACTCACGCCACCCGGAACACCACAGCGTAATGGTGTGTCCGAACGTCATAATCGTACTTTACTAGATATGGTGCGATCTATGATGTCTCTTACTGATTTACCGTTATCGTTTTGGGGTTATGCTTTAGAGACGGCCGCATTCACGTTAAATAGGGCACCATCAAAATCCGTTGAGACGACGCCTTATGAACTATGGTTTGGCAAGAAACCAAAGTTGTCGTTTCTTAAAGTTTGGGGCTGCAATGCTTATGTGAAAAAGCATCAACCTGATAAGCTCGAACCCAAATCGGAGAAATGTGTCTTCATAGGATACCCAAAGGAGACTATTGGGTACACCTTCTATCACAAATCCGAAGGCAAGACTTTTGTTGCTAAATTCGGAGTTTTTCTAGAGAAGCAGTTTCTCTCGAAAGAAGTGAGTGGGAGGAAAGTAGAACTTGATGAGGTAACTGTACCTGCTCCCTTATTGGAAAGTAGTTCATCACAGAAATCTGTTCCTCTGACTACTACACCAATTAGTGAGGAAGCTAATGATGATGATCATGTAACTTCAGATCAAGTTACTACCGAAACTCGTAGGTAAACCAGAGTGAGATCCGCACCAGAGTGGTACGGTAATCCTGTTCTGGAGGTCATGTTACTTGACCATGACGAACCTACGAACTATGAGGAAGCGATGATGAGCCCAGATTCCGATAAATGGCTTGAGGCCATGAAATCTGAGATAGGATCCATGTATGAGAACAAAGTGTGGACTTTGGTGGACTTGCCCGATGATCGGGAAGCCATTGATAATAAATGGATCTTCAAGAGGAAGACAGACACTGATAGTAGTGTTACTATCTACAAAGCTAGAATTGTCGCAAAAGTTTTCGACAAGTTCAAGGTGTTGACTACGATAAGAGTTTCTCACTCGTATCTATGCTTAAGTCTGTCCGAATCATGTTAGCAATTGCCGCATTTTATTAAATCTGGTAAATGGATAAACGAAACTGCATTCCTTAATGGATTTATTAAAGAAGAGTCGTATGTGATGCAACAAGAAGGTTTTGTCAATCCTAAAGGTGCTAACAAAATATGCAAGCTCCAGCGATCCATTTATGGACTGGTGCAAGCATCTCGGAGTTGGAATATACGCTTTGATAAGTTGATCAAAGCATATAGTTTTATACAGACTTGCGGTGAAGCCTGTATTTACTAGAAAGTGAGTGGGGGCACTATAGCATTTATGATAAGTATATGTGAATGACATATTGTTGATCAGATATAATGTAGAATTATTCTGCAAAGCATAAAGGAGTGTTTGAAAGGAGTTTTTCAAAGAAAGACCTCGGTAAAGCTGCTTACATATTGAGTATCAAGATCTATAGAGATAGATCAAGACGCTTGATAAGTTTTTCAATGAGTACATACCTTGACAAGTTTTTGAAGTAGTTCAAAATGGAACAGTGAAAGAAAAAGTTTCTTGCCTGTGTTACAAGGTGTGAAGTTGAGTAAGACTCAAAGCCCGACCACGGCAGAAGATAGAAAAAGAATGAAAGTCATTCCCTATGCCTCAGTCATAGGTTCTATAAAGTATGCCATGCTGTGTACCAGATCTATTGTATACCATACACTGTGTTAAGAGAGGGAGTACAATAGTGATCTAGGAGTAGATCAATGGACAGCGGTCAAAATTATCCTTACTGGAATTAGGATATGTTTCTCGATTACGGAGGTGACAAAAGGTTCATCGTAAAGGCTTACGTCGATGCAAGTTTTGACACTGATCCAGATGACTCTAAGTCTCAATCTGGATACATATTGAAAGTGGGAGCAATTAGCTAGAGTAGCTCCATGCAGAGCATTGTTGACATAGAAATTTGCAAAATACATGCGGATCTGAATGTGGCAGACCCGTTGACTAAACTTCTCTCACAAGCAAAACATGATCACTTTTTGGGTCTTAATCACATAGCGATATGAACTAGATTATTGAATCTACTAAACCCTTTGGGTGTTAGTCACATGGAGATGTGAACCAATCACATAAAGATGTGAACTATTAATGTTAAATCACATGGCGATGTGATCTAGATTATTGACTCTAGTGCAAGTGGGAGACTGAAGGAAATATGCCCTAGAGGCAATAATAAAGTTATTATTTATTTCCTTATATCATGATAAATGTTTATTATTCATGCTAGAATTGTATTAACCGGAAACAGGATACATGTGTGAATACATAGACAAACAGAGTGTCACTAGTATGCCTCTACTTGACTAGCTCGTTAATCAAAGATGGTTATGTTTCCTAACCATGGGCAAAGAGTTGTCATTTGATTAACGGGATCACATCATTAGTTGAATGATCTGATTGACATGACCCATTCCACTAGCTTAGCACCCGATCGTTTAGTATGTTGCTATTGCTTTCTTCATGACTTATACATGTTCCTATGACTATGAGATTATGTAACTCCCGTGTGCCGGAGGAACACTTTGTGTGCTACCAAATGTCACAACGTAACTGGGTGATTATAAAGGTTCTCTACAGGTGTCTCCAAAGGTACATGTTGGGTTGACGTATTTCGAGATTAGGATTTGTCACTCCGATCGTCGGAGAGGTATCTCTGGGCCCTCTCGGTAATGCACATCACTCAAGCCTTGCAAGCATTGCAACTAATGAGTTAGTTGCGGGATGATGTATTACGGAACGAGTAAAGAGACTTGCCGGTAACGAGATTGAACTAGGTATTGGATACCGACGATCGAATCTCAGGCAAGTAACATACCGATGACAAAGGGAACAACGTATGTTGTTATGCGGTCTGACCGATAAAGATCTTCGTAGAATATGTAGGAGCCAATATGGGCATCCAGGTCCCACTATTGGTTATTGACCGGAGACGTGTCTCGGTCATGTCTACATTATTCTCGAATCGTAGGGTCCGCACGCTTAAAGTTATGATGACAGTTATTATGAGTTTATACATTTTGATGTACCGAAGGTAGTTCGGAGTCCCGGATGTGATCACGGACATGACGAGGAGTCTCGAAATGGTCGAGACATAAAGATCGATATATTGGAAGCCTATATTTGGACATCGGAATCGTTCCACGTGAAACGGCATTTTACAGGAGTACCGAGGGGTTACCGGAACCCCCCGGGGGGTTAATGGGCCTTCATGGGCTATAAGGGAGAAGAGAGGGGCCGGCCAGGGCAGGCCGCGTGCCCCCTCCCCCCTAGTCCGAATAGGACAAGGAAGGGGGGGGGGCGCCCCCCTTTCCTCTTCTCCTTCCCCATTTCCTTCTCCAACAAGGCAAAAGAGGGGGGAGTCCTACTCCCAGTGGGAGTAGGACTCCTCCAGGCGCACCCCTTGGGGCCGGCCGCACCTCCCCCTCCCTCCTTTATATACGGGGGCAGGGGGCACCCTAGAACACACAAGTTGATCATCGTGATCGTTCCTTAGCCGTGTGCGGTGCCCCCCTACACCATATTCGACCTCGATCATATTGTTGTAGTGCTTAGGCGAAGCCCTGCGACGGTAGAACATCAAGATCATCACCACGCCGTTGTGCTGACGGAACTCATCCCCGAAGCTTTGCTGGATCGGAGCCCGGGGAGCGTCATCGAGCTGTACGTGTGCTAAGAACTCGGAGGTGCCGGAGTAACGGTGCTTGGATCGATCGGATCGGGAAGACGTACGAATACTTCCTCTATGTTGCGTCAACGCTTCCGCTTCGGTCTATGAGGGTACGTAGACAACACTCTCCCCTCTCGTTGCTATGCATCACCATGATCTTGCGTGTGCGTAGGAAAATTTTGAAATTACTACGTTCCCCAACACTTCCCTGGCTGGCCCTCCTCTTCTCCCTTAGGGCCCATGTAGGCCTATTAACCCCCCCCCCCCCCCCCCGGGGGGGGGGGGGTTCCGGTAACCCCCGGTACTTCGGTAAAATCCCGATTTCACCCGGGACATTTCCGATATCCAAATATAGGCTTCCAATATATCAATCTTTATGTCTCGACCATTTAGAGACTCCTCGTCATGTCCGTGATCACATTCGGGACTCCGAACAACCTTCGGTACATCAAAACACAAAAACCCTAATTACGATCGTCACCGAACTTTAAGCGTGCGGACCCTACGGGTTCGAGAACTATGTAGACATGACCGAGACACATCTCCGGTCAATAACCAATAGAGGAACCTGGATGCTCATATTGGCTCCTACATATTCTACGAAGATCTTTATCGGTCAGACCGCATAACAACATACGTTGTTCCTTTTGTCATCGGTATGTTACTTGCCCGAGATTCGATCGTCGGTATATCAATACCTAGTTCAATCTCGTTACCGGCAAGTCTCTTTACTCATTCCGTAATACATCATCCCGCAGCTAACTTATTAGTTGCAATGCTTGCAAGGCTTGAGTGATGTGTATTACCGAGAGGGCCCAGAGATACCTCTCCGACAATCGGAGTGACAAATCCTAATCTGAAATATGCCAACCCAACAAGTACCTTTGGAGACACCTGTAGAGCACCTTTATAATCACCCAGTTATGTTGTGATGTTTGGTAGCACAGAAAGTGTTCCTCCGGTAAACGGGAGTTGCATAATCTCATAGTCATAGGAACATGTATAAGTTATGAAGAAAGCAATAGCAACAAACTAAACGATCAAGTGCTAAGCTAACGGAATGGGTGAAGTCAATCACATCATTCTCCTAATGATGTGATCCCGTTAATCAAATGACAACTCATGTCTATGGCTAGGAAACATAACCATCTTTGATCAATGAGCTAGTCAAGTAGAGACATGCTAGTGACACTCTGTTTGTCTATGTATTCACACATGTATTATGTTTCCGGTTAATACAATTCTAGCATGAATAATAAACATTTATCATGATATAAGGAAATAAATAATAACTTTTATTATTGCCCCTAGGGCATATTTCCTTCACCGACAACGCGAGCGCCTCCTCCAGGCCCTCCCAGTGCGTGTCCTCGTCGCGCCCGCTCTCCTCCTGGGCGTGCTGCGTCGCTGCCTCCAGCATGGCTTGGTAGGCTGCCTCATCCTCCTCCGGCTTGACCTCTGGGAGCCGCTGCTGCTCCGACGTCAGGAGCCCATGGCGCCTTCCCACCTCCTAGGCGACCGCGGCATCGCATGCACCAGGATGCGGTGCCGGTCCAGATGCCAGCCATGGGGCAGGTTAACATTTGGATAGGGCAGCGGCTAGCAGTACTGTCAGTGCCAGCACGCCTGGTGCACAGGGATGTACAACATATCCCTTTCCCATGGCAGCCCGCCGTGTCGACGAGCCAGCGGCGACGACAGAGGAGGCGCGCAGGACGAGCTGGCGCCGTGGTAGACCTTCCCCTTGCTCTTGCTATACAACCCCATGTCGAGCTAGGGTTTTTGCGCTCGTCGACGAAGGAGCATGCGTGGCCATATATGGACGGGGAAGGGAAGTGGATGAGGCCGGACCCCCGCACGCTTGTATTAAAAAGGACAATGACCCACAGCTTTCATCCAGTGCCAAGCGGGCCCGAGGTAGGTGGCCGCGGTTAATATGACCGCGTGCGGTGGTTGGGCGGCCGATAAATGGCCCCGCGGCGGATGCGCAGTGCGTCCTTCTCTTGTCTGAGTGGACGTAAACCGAACGTAAATTTAGACCTGAAATGCATCCAAAAGAACACCGAGAGAACGTGTTTTGGGTTTATATCCCTGCGTGTTGGATCGGTGTTTTGGTCTGTTTCAATCCAGACAGAAACGCGCGGTCGCGGACAGTTTGGGTCACCCGTTGGAGCTGTTCTAAGACAGTCGTGCGCATGCTTCCAAAAAAGAGCGATTGGTGGGAGGTGCCGCACTTAAAACGCATTATTGAGGTGATTAGTGGGGGAGTGACGTCCTTATAATTAATTAACGAACAACAATTTTATGTTAGCCTACATGTCCACCGCCGTTCACGAGAAAGGACAACATCCACCAGCCCTGCCCTCACCCCACAAGGCAACGAGCCGTCCACGAGCGGAGCTCCCCCAAATTCCTCGTCCTCTGACAATGACGATTCCCACGACGCACCGCCGGCTCCTGGCCGCCGTGGTGGCCCTGCTCCTCGTCTTCGCCTCGTCCGCCGCCTTCGCCATGGCGGGGATGAGCGGGCCAATCAAGACGGTGGTGGTGGTGGTGATGGAGAACCGGTCATTCGACCATATGCTGGGCTGGATGAAGCGGCTGAACCCAGCGATCGACGGCGTGACGGGCGCCGAGTGGAACCCGGCAAACACCTCGGACCCCTCGGAGGGGCGCGTCTACTTCGGCGAAGCAGCGCAGTTTGTCGACCCGGACCCGGGCCACTCGTACCCGGAGATCCGGCAGCAGATCTTCGGCTCCGACGACGCCACAGGCCCGCCACGGATGAACGGGTTCGTGCAGCAGGCCCACTCCGTCGGCGGCATCCACATGACGGACGCCGTCATGAACGGGTTCGCGCCCGACAGCGTCGCAGTGTACCGGGAGCTCGTGGCGCAGTTCGCCGTCTGCGACCGATGGTTCGCATCCGTGCCGTCGGCCACCATGCCCAACCGTCTCTTCGTCCACTCCGGCACCTCCGCCGGTGCCACGAGCAACAACCCAGTGTACGTCGCGTATTAACTAATCACTTTAATTATGATTGATGATATGCTTGTTCTATGTACCCGGCAAATGCGTCTTGATTCGTCGTGTGTGTGACTTGGCCAGTCCTGGTCAATGTTTTTTTTGACGGGCAGTCCTCGTCAATGTTTTGGACACCGAACTACTAGCTCCGTACCAAAATAGATGTTTTTTTAGACCTTTTTGGACGGAGGGGTTAATAAGGTTTTTCACCCACCGGCCGCTCGAAATATTTCATGACGTGCTAGGTGTTCATTGGCTGATCTTTTCTTTCTAGGGTACATTGGCTGATCTTTTTATAAGATCAATCGGGTTGTGAGCCGTCGGTCTGCGCCATCAAGTGACCAAGTGACGCCCTTCACGTTCACGATAAAGTGCAAGTTACAGGAACTTTTGCAATAGAGGTCATATTAAAAAAAACTTTGCAACATGGGTTATATTTTAGAAAACTTTTACAACAGAGGTTATGTTTCAGAAAACTTTTACAACAGAGGTTATGTTTCAGAAAACTTTTGCAATAGAGATCATGTTGCAGCGAAATCGTCGCCCTCGCATTGTCCTACCGTCGTGTTTCCACTATAATATTCTCCATTACACCCCGATCCGGATCTGAAGCTCTACACTCGCGCTGTCGACCTTGTGGTGGCCAGGGACGGGTCAGGAATTGAAGACTGTGTATTCAAATTTTGAATATTCTTTGGAAGCCTATAGCCTTCCTTTTGGCGCGTGTAACCAATTATAGAAACATATTGTACTACTAGTTATAAAATATACCAAGTTTAGACACTTATTTTGGGACGAAGAGAGTATAAAAGATAACGCAAAATATATTATATTGCATAAAAATTGATCATAACTTGGTGTTGTTCAACATATCTATACCTATCTTGGTCTTTCATGCTATTTTGCAGAAAGCCCCTTGATGTTTCTGATAATCAATCTACAATCAATTTTAAGTTGGATTTTTACCTTTGAAAAAAAAACTCCCTGATGTTTTTGGTAATCATTACCATAAGCCAGTTATAAGTCAGATTTTTGCTTCTGGTGGAAACCCCTGATAATTGGTTTAATCAACCTCCATTAGATATCAAATGCTGTTTAAAAATACCCATATTTTTTAAACCATAACTTCAATTTTAACATGTTTTATATGGAATTTGATTAGAAAAATACGCCAAATCTAAATATGATGTTATTTTAGCTGTTAAACATTAAAAATGGTATTTAGGGTGCAACCTTAATCAATGGCCCATGATTCGTCTTTCTTTCATACAGATGCCAATCCGGATCGGAAATGAACACTTCAGCAAAACCAGGATTATAGGCAAAGAAACCATCTATAACCACGCATGCATGCCTCAACAAAACCCTACTACAAAAAAGAAGATATTTCACTGACAAATTGTTCAACATATTGTGACAAAATCTAAATATATAGAGAATAGAAAATATCAAATGATAAGAAACCTTAGAAATTACGGGATAACTTTGCTATCCTTGATGGTTTGAACATAAGTGATGATGTCCTCGTCCTTGACTTGCAAGAAGAATTCCCTTTCAATGAATGTAACCAAGCAATCATTCAAGTATTTTTGCCCCATCATGTTTCTCAGCTTGTTTTTTCTATGTATAATTCATTGATGAAAAGACCCTCTCAACACTGGCTCTTGCAATAGGAAGAACTAGCACCAAACCAATTTGAGAAGTTTGTAAACAATCTCATACCAAAAAGGAAAACGCTCGCCTTCAGCCAGCGGATCGTAAGTGGGCGTCCGCCGTCTCGTACGCACGACGCGTGTCCTGTGAGGCTCACTTAGAATCATCTCTTGTGTTTTTGCAACTGAGCTCTTGTTGCAGTTTGCCCACTGCAACAGCTTGTGTGTTGCAGGATCTAGATCCTTGATGGTTGTTGCCCGCGCAGCCGAGGTACTCGTTGCCGCTCCCTATCTTCCTCTCGCTCCACTCGCCGCGCCACCGTATCTAACGACACCACCCTTGCGACATCAACGATGCCGACTCGAAGCTCCATGGAAGCGATTGGGCTCGCCCGTCGCCGGACTCTATCGCCGTTGTCGAGCTGTGCATGGCCGCCACCGCTTGGATCTGCTCGTACCCAGCCCTTCTTTGCACCTCACTGTTCGTCCCGTGTTGCCGGCATGTGTGCTGCCGCTGATTACCAGTTCACCGCCTCTGCATGGGAAAAAGAATTCTGCAACATCACCTTTGTTGCAAAAATATTTTTGCAACAAGAACTATGTTGCGAAAATTCTGCAACAAGTCCTCTGTTGCAAAAAAAAGAAATCTTGTTGCAAAATATTTCTATAAGAAGACCTTTGTTGCAAAAAAAACTGCAACATCACCTCTGTTGCAAAGGTTTTTACAACATCACGTATGTTAGAAATGTTTCTGCAACATCGCTCTTGTTGCAAGAGAGGTGACGCACATTGGTGAGTAGATCGGATGGCTCCCCGCATCAATCCAATGGCCAGTCAAGCGGTGGATGTATTCTAGTTATCCGCGGCTGACGCGTAGCAGCCCCCTACCGAAAAGCCCTCCCTGTTTTAACTTACTTTTGTATGCATGTACTGCAGCGGTAGATGAATTCAATTGGACTAAGAAATAAAAATTGGAATGAGAGGAGAGGTCCCAATTTCAGAAGTGAAGGATTAATACATTTAATTAGCAATTAGAGCAACTTCAACGGGCCGACCCAAACGGACGACGTTTTTGTCCGCTTTTTGTCCATTTGGGTCGGTCGTCCGCCCGCTTTTAGTTTTGGGTCGGCAGTGCGCCCAACAGGCCGACCCATTTCATGACCGCGCGTGTTGCCGTCGCCCTAGTTTTGGCGCTCCAGCGCGCGGGGGGGGGGGGGGGGGGGGGGGGAAGCGGCCTAGCGCGCGCGCTGGTTTTGGCGCTCCAGCGCGCAGAAAAGGTTCGCGCGCGCGCCGCGGCCGGCGCTCGCTATAAAGAAGGCGCTCCCTCCACATTCTGGCGGCCGCCCCACTCTCGCCGCCTCTGCGCCATCATGTCGATCCGCCGCCTGGGCGCTTCGGATTTTCGCGGAGTCCGCGAGCGCTGCTCCAGCGGCTTCTCCGCCGAGATCTAGTTTCACGAGAAACGTCTCGTCCTCGGCACCTTCGACACCGCAGAGGAGGCAGCCCGCGCGCACGACGCGGCGGCGTGGCGCCTCCTAAGGCCTCGTCGGGATATGAATTTTTCCAACGTGTCGAGCCAGCGGGCGCAGGATCTGGCGCCTCTCCCGCGGCTTTTCACCGACGAGGATCGTCGTGTCCACTGGAGGCGGCAGCGTCGCCTCGCCATCGTAGAGAAGGACGTGGAAGCCTTGGTGGTGTGGCGCGGAGGCTTCCTGCAGGACATCGTCGACGAGCGCCAGTTTTACAAGCAATTGAGATCGGAGAGGGACGCGAGAAGGAGGGAGCGAGCCGCCTATCGGAAGGACAAGCGTTCGCGGAAGCAGGCAGCTCAATTGAAACTGAAGCTACGAGAAACGGCTGGTTGAGATTTTGAAGACGAGACGTATGCTGACGCTTACATTCAGACATCGGAGGAAGACATTACCGAGTGGGAGTCAGAAATCGATGAGTAGTGGTCTTTTCTTTTTATTTGTGTATGCTAGAATTATCTATGTATCCATTTTTATCTGAAAAAATGGTCGGCGGCACCGGCGACGTAGCAGGCGGACGAGGGTGTGAATCTAATGTGCCACCGACCAACGCGCTTGGTGAAGAAAGAAGGCAGGTGCGCGCGCATCCGTCTTGTATCCGCGCCGACGCAAATATTGCTCAAAAATCCGCACCGACCCAAACGAACGACCGCGGATGAAATAGGTCGCCCTATTAAAATTGCTCTTATACCTGAATCCGTGGGTTGTGGCTTTGAAACTGAATTAGTGTCTGTGGGTTGCTGCCCGCTGCTAATTGCAGGGATCAAAACCAATGTGATCGGGGGATGGATTCGTTGTGCCGTCGGCGCCGCGGTGCACACGTGTGATCGCCGAGCAGGCGATGGCAATAGCCCTAGCCGGCTCGTCTCCGGCCGTCTGATCTGATCAACTGATTGATGGTCTGCGTGAGTGCGCTACAGTCACTGGGGCCAATGGGCCAAGTCATGGAGTTTTGGCCTGAAATGTTTAACTAGCAGCTTTTAGTGTACAGTTTCGTTTTTCCATTTCCTCATACGTACACAGTATCTATACAATATATATACCTAGTATTTGGCAAAAATAATGAGTATTTAATTGAATACCCTTGAATTGACACTACCGGAATCAGCAGCTATGCCTACGGCCCAAGGCCGTCGGCATAGGCCACAATGCCGTCGGCATAGGCCTATGCCTACGGCTGCCGTCGGCATATCCCCGTCGGCATAGAATGCGTCAGCGTGCTCTTGTCAGACCGTCGGCGTATTAAAGCCGTCGGCATAGGCAGCTATGCCGACGGCTTCCGTACAGCCGTCGGCATAGTTTCACCGCCGGCAAAAATAAGAATGAGACAGCAACTGACGGCGCCGTCGCTAAGTCCAACCAATCAGGAGCTGCCACGTGGCAAAACTATGCCTACAGCTTTGCCGTCTGCATAGTCCTGCCACGTGGCAGCTCAAGGTTGCTCCTGGCTGAGTACTAAAGCCTTTGCCGTAGGCATAGATGATCTATGCCAACAACTTTGCCGTAGGCATAGTCCTCGACTAGGAGCTACCACATGGCATTTATGCCGACGGCTTTGTTGTAGGCATATATGCAAACCTATATTGATGAATAAATAATACAAGTTATATTGCAAAAAGTGAATAAAAGAAACTATATTCACAATATATGGAACACTACAATTATTTGGTCTGAATAATAAACAATAGACTTTATTAATATAAATGTCAATTACAAGCATTCAGGAATTACACTTAGAGGAAAAAGAAATAAAAGAAGAAAGAAAAAGTCCTACACTAAACCTATACTAAACTGTCTAGTTCTTCATCTTCTGCTTCTTTCTTCCAGTTCATCAACCTGCAAAACAAGAAACAAGAAACAGGAAAAACTTGATCAAGGTTTAAATGTAGCATTCCCCTTAGCAAAATGCCTTTGCTGTAGGAGCTAGCACTTAGGAGTTTGGAAACATTAGTCTAACCCCAATCAGATTAAGTTGGTCAAAGAAACAGTAGAAGAGAGCCAACACTGCATAAATTGAGCCAATAACCCAAGACAGAAGTAGAGCCAGCAAAGTATAGATCAAAGCCAAACCCAAAGATCAACTCAAACTAGCACTAACTCCATGATTAAGGGATCCCTCAATTAAGCTTGGGTTAGTTTTCAGATGAAATCCAACTAACCCACTACTAATCAACTAGCCCAGAGGTAGGGTTTGAAGTAGGGATTGTCCTCAGGCAGCCTAGTAGTGCTAGGACTATTGCATCATTGGATCAAGTAGTGCAGCATCTGTTGTTAAGTAACGATGAGAGCCTCAGGACACCATCATTGGCATGGCAAGATTAAGCCCGCCCTTGGTGGTGGCATGGGGGAGTTGCCAAGAGAAAGCTCCGTGTTTTGTCGTAGACAATGACATCATCATGGTGCTCCTCTCCGTGTCTAGATTTCGGAAGAAAAACTTTATCTGGTGTGGACTCAGTAGCGGCGACGCTCGGCCCGTTCTCCCTCCTGGGGTGTTGTCACGGAGTTTAGATGATATAGGGCGTAGCGTGGCGTTGTACTAAGTTCTTCGTATCATTTGTGTTGGTAGCGTAATTTCGCGCGTCTTGTGTGATCGGGATTCCTAAGATCGACATTATATAAAGACTACCTCACCATCATGCATCATTCGTCCGTGTACTTTGTTCAGATGATATTGCTTTATACTATAAAGCAGGCGAAAACCTGTATCAAGAACGACATGCGCGCTCCTTCCTCTTTCAGGACCCACGATCAAGCTCTAACCAACAACAATTCTATTGTGCCTTGTTACAGCCCATCCCAATTGGCTGGATTGAGTGCGAAACTGCATAATTCAGAGCATATGTGCTTTTCCTTGTTTAAAAAAAATGATGGAAGCTGTTTTGAGTAACCAGAACGACATTGCTATTCTCATCTGAACTGAGGAGAGCACTCTTTGACTCTTTTGGGACCTGAACAGGACAACGAAACTACTCTCTCCGTTCTTAAATATTTGTCTTTTTAAAGATTTTAAATGAACTACCATATACGGATGTATATACACATATTTTAAAATGTAAATTCACTCATTTTGCTTCGTATGTACGTAGTCACTTATGGAAATCTCTAGAAAGACAAATATTTAGAAATGGAGGGAGTAATTCTCATTGCACGATGTTGCAGGTCGCTGGCCAAGGGGTACCCACAGAGGACGATCTTCGACAACGTCCACGACGCCGGCCTCTCGTTCGGTGTCTACTTCCAGGACGTGCCAACGGTGCTCTTCTACCGCAATCTGCGCAAACTCAAGTACATCCTCAACTTCCACCACTTCCACAACGCGTTCCGGGAGCACGCCCGCTGCGGCTCCCTCCCAAACTACGCCGTCGTCGAGCAGCGGTACATGGACTCCAAGGAGCACCCAGCCAACGACGACCACCCCTCCCACGACGTCTACCAGGGCCAGATGTTCGTCAAGGAAGTCTACGAGACGCTCCGCGCCAGCCCCCAGTGGAACGAGACGCTCATGATCCTCACCTACGACGAGCACGGCGGGTTCTTTGACCACGTGCCCACGCCGGTCGACGGCGTGCCTAGCCCCGACGATATCATCGGGTCGCTGCCATATAACTTCGCGTTCAACAGACTGGGTGTGCGCGTCCCGGCCATCATGATCTCCCCGTGGATCGAGAAGGGAACAGGTCAGTTGGCGGACACTGAATGCTAGTTACTACAGTGCTTATTGCTCACTCTATGTTGTTTTAGTATAATACTCTCTCCTGTCCTTTTTAATTCGTATATAAAATTTGTCTAAAGTCAAGCCTCGTAAAGTTTGGTTCACTTTATAGAAAAATACCAACATTCACAATATGAAACCAATATCAATAGATGTGTCATGACTTAAATTTTCATATTGTATAACTTTAACATGCTAGATGTTGATACTTTTTCATATAAATATGATTAAACTTTATGAAATTTGATTTCAGACAATTTTTATATATAGGGTAAAAAGGACTGAAGGGAGTAGTTTTTCTTTATCTTTTAGTTGTCCACGGGCCGAACGGAAGTCCAACCCCAACATCACAATACGAGCATTCATCGATCCCCGCGACCGTAAAGAAACTATTCAACCTGCCACAGGATTTCCTGACCAAAAGGGACGCATGGGCCGGGACCTTCGAAGGCGTTGTGCAAACAAGAACCGAGCCAAGAACAGATTGCCCAGGTAGGACAAATGTTTTTGATTTACATACTACTCTCTCCGTTTTAAAATAGAGGACTCGACTTTGTACTAATTTTAATATAAAATTAATACAAAATTGGGCCATCTATTTTGGAACGGAGGAAGTACTTCCTTCGTCCCATAATCTAAAACCATTTTATAAGCATGTTAGCAAAATTGTTTTATATTATAAGACAGAGTCATAGCTTACAAAATGGTCTTATATTATGAGACGGAGAGAGTATATTATAAGACAACATCGTGATGTCTAGAAGTTTGTTCAGTACCGGACACAGTTGATATGATTTTGCACCTAGGTTAATTTGATTATCCATCGTTCCATTTGCATATGTAGAACAACTCCCGATGCCGAAGAGGATCCGGCAGATGGAGGCGAATGAGGAGGCAAAGCTAAGCTCGTTCCAGCAAGAGATCGTGCAGCTGGCGGCGGTGCTGAATGGGCACCACCGGCTAAGCAGCCTGCAGGAAAGGATCAAGGAGAGAATGAACGTGAGGGAAGGAACCTCCTACATGAGGAGCGCCATGAGGCGGTTCTTCGAGGCCAGCATGTCGGCCAAGAAGATGGGTGTCACTGACAGCGAGCACATCATCAAGATGAGGCCCTCCCTCACCACAAGGACCTCCTCCTCCGTCCAAGATGATCGCGTGTAGAGAACATACATATATACATACATAGGAGAAAATTGATGTTTGAGATCTCCAAAATTACTAGCACTACATACACTAGCTGAATGTCCTTGCATTGCCACGGGCTGTCACATTTCTTTTCTTCGATGTCCATTACGCTATGTGTCTCTCCCTATCCCATTATGTTGTCTATCTCTCTCATATTTGATGTGTACAACATGTTGAAGGTAAATCTAGAAAAGACTCCGCGGGCATTCTGCATCAAGTCAACGCTAGCAAAAGGGCCCATACATTGCAACGGGTTGATATACAATTATGGCGTTCAAATCAAACCACTGAGAACATTACACTTACAATGATTGTGTACTATGAATGCCACAGGCCCATATCATGTAACAAGGTAAGCGGAGATGAAGGGATTGCCACACCATTGATGGACAGGTCATTCAAGGGCAGGTTAATGATGGCGATCATCCTCTACTTCATGCTGCCTCGTCTCCTCTAGGGCTGCCTGTTGTGTGTTCGGTGCCAATGGACGAAGGGGTTAAAAGCAGTACAATGGACGATATTTAAGAGTCCGATGCAAAAACGTATCATATGTTCCTGATAGAAAATGAAAAATCCCCTGATTTTATCACATGGACCTCCCGGCGAGGTCAATGACGAGATGGCATCGGCACCGCCATTAAACCCACTAGAGGAGTGGCCCTCGCAAATGTGAGGGCACCGCCTTTATTGTTTTGGAAATGTAGGAAAACTTATGTTTTTGATATTCTACTGTGACTACTACATTTTATATCATAAGAAAACAAAATTGTTAAAGGCCTCTTTAGGATGCAGAATTTTAAAACATAAGAATTTGATGCAAGTTCAATGTTATTATTTCTTCTATACATATTGTTATTCTTTTCTCCATAAAATCATCATAGGAAATCCAATCGAAGGTTTATATATAAAATTTCAGAATATCATGTCCCAATATTGTTTTATATTTTATTGAAAAGTTAATCTCATATATCCTTTAACTTAGGATATTCATAAGCATTTATACTAAGGCTAAAATAGTAATATGTGCATCGGACTACTAATTTTGGATCTTTTACTATTGAATAATTTATAGAAGTGTCATATATATGGTTATATCCTCGAATAGCCGGGTAATTTATTTATTTTTGGGATCATTCGAGTTGTATTCTCTCAAATTTTTGGATTGTCTATATGCGTTGGTATATATATTTGGAATTTCGCATGTATTCTAGTAGAATAAAGTATGTGCTGTATATATGCATATCTTCTTTAGTTGCTTCATAGTCAATAGTGTAATCATGGCTAAGTTATAACAAATGCAGGCAGTATATATGTCTTAAAATGCATACATATTTATGAATAAATGCATGCAGTATACATGTCTTAAAATTTCATGATCAACTGAAGTTTAACCATTTTGGAGAATATATCGTTCTGTTCGATTCAAATACCTAAACAAGTATTGTAATCCCATGGGTCCACCAAATTTTGCCCATCCGGTTATGACATATTTCCTTATCCTTCTATTTGTTCATGATACTGAACATTCTTCATATTTTTCTTATGAATCAACTGAAAATAACAACATTCTGCTTACTATTTTTTCTTACCCACTGAATGTTCACTTTTTCAATCCTTCATTCTATATTTTCTATATTTTCTATATTTGTAGTCATCAATTGGGCCATCGAGGCCTTCGAGAATCTCGTGCGGATGTTCACCAAGTTTTCTCTTTTCTTACACATCTACAACCCCTTTTAAAATCTTGACTACATTTCTAACATAAAAAAATATTAGTGTGTGATTTTTTAACCCATAGAACATGTTCACACAATGAATACTATACCAATAAATTGAGAAATAAAATAATGTCATAAGGTAATGTTAAACCTCTTAGTTTGAAGTTTGAGTATGAATGAACATTACTCAATTAGAAAACCCTAATTCACCTTTTCGTAGGTTGGGTTCAAAACCTAGTGTTGACAACTACGCAAAGCAGGGGCGTTCGGTAGGAAATAAGTTCATGGCTTTATTCTCGGGCCTGTCCTACCCTTCCTATCTATAGTTTATGTGCTGTGCAGGCCATTGCGTTTTTTTACACACAATCCTACACCACAATGTCAGGTACGCAATCGGCACAGAATGGTGATGGGATGTTCAACTACGATCCTGTTTTCTCGTGTTTCATGAGTCATTGTATAGGGGGTCCTTAGCGTCGTCAACTATCATATCATTGCCTACCAAGTTCACTATTTTTTTGGTAACTCTATAATAAGTTGCAACAATCTTTTAAAACCTGGTTAACATAGCTCGCCTAATTAAGAAAATGTCAGTCTATGATTTGTGAACATGAAAGCAAATTCACATACTAAGTGATGAAAAAATGAAAGTTTTCTACATGATCATGAAACGTCAAACTCTTTGTTTGAAGTTTAGAAATGCAAGGACATGAAGTAGGAAAAATGTCTCACCTCTTGGTGGAGTGGGTTCAAATGAATAGTGCCCAGTATCCCAAACTTGTGGTGCGTGTGAAATAATAAATTTTAGGATTATTCTCGGTCTCCATCAATTCTATTTTTTGTTTGATACAGGTGTTAGTGTGCACCTGTGACGTCTATGTACTGGTGTGCTCGTGGACATGCATCTTGCATGTATAACCTCAAAGGAAGTTTTAAACTGCATGAACGCACATTCTGTATGCATGTGTGTGTAATTCACATGATGAACTCCAGTCTTGCTAATTCATGCAAATATCAAGCCTAAGTTGGAGCACATTCGATTTTAATATACCTGACTTAGATCGCAAATACTGCTCATGCAGATGCAGTTGTGGATGATGATGATGTTTGACTGTAAGTCCACACCGGCTTCTCTAGCTCGTATTAAGAGATGCATGCAGGGGCCAATAATGGCTTGCTCATCCATATCGACATACATACACCAATAATAGTTCGTACACATGTGTGGAAATTGGGTCTGTCCTAGTCACAGGCGGAGCTCTCGGTAGGGCGAGTTTGGGCGCTCGCCCTACCTTGATTTCCTGCCAAACGTTATATATGCGTACGTATATACGCATAGGCTAGATCGATCGCTAATTTTTTAAGGGTACTAAATCGCATCGCTAGAAAGGAAAAATGGCAAAGGCCTTTGGTCTATCTGTTGTTGGGCCAGACCGTTAGCAAAGGCTCAAGCACGATTCAGTGGATGCCTTTGTTTTTTGGCCTGCACGCACGTTCGCACAAAACAAGTCATCACTTATGAATCCTACAATGTCTAAAAATAACTTACGAACCCTACAGCAGCTAGCGACGCTCGGTGCTCGGCGTCCGCAGGTCAACATACGTGACACACGACCGAGCGCTAGCTGCTAGCACCAGCAGGCAGCAGCAGCGGCCACAGCCAATCGGACGGTGGCGGCCAGCAATGGGCAAGACTCGGCGCATGATGCTGCAGCGTCCCCGACTTGCTAGTGAAAACGGATAGGCAACTTCCAATGCCAGGTTTTCCGTACCACATAAGCTTTATTATGGATATATTTTTAGGTTGTATCTACTGAAATATGTTCCAATATTCATTATATTAGGTTATTATTTCTAGGATCAAATAAAAGTATTAGTGTGCATTGTTAGTTGTAAGGGCTACTTTTACTGTGCATCAAATTTTGTTATGTGCTTCCTAATCCGCCCCACCTCAAAAAAGATTCGTCCTCCGCCACTGGTCCTAGTCACTGCACCTACTGCAACATGTCTCGAGCACACGACCGGACAAGCGTATTCCTTCATCTAATGACCACACGTACACGACTGGCAGTAAATTCCGGCGACAAGCCAGGCACAACACCATGGCATGCTCGAACAGGCTGAGTCATTTCAGTTCACAATAATCCGTAGGATTTATATATGACAACTGAAATCAAGCAAAATATTTTATAGGAATTTCTAATTTTCATCAGCGATGTTGATCGCTTGATGCATTTTTTTTATCAGCGAGGTATACCCCCGGCCTTTGCATCATGATGATGCATCCGGCCTTCTTATTAAAAATTCAGAAAGTATGATCGTAAAGGTCTTACAGCTAGCAAACAGGGCAAAGCAAAGTACATAAACTGGAAAATTACAAGCGGACAAAAACAACTGATACGGTAATAATAAGGATAAGCTCTCTAGACTCCTATCCTGTTATGCGAACGCCATCCGAACCGGTTGAATATAAGGGCATCTTCAGCCGTTCGGCCCCCCAGGGCGCCTAAATAGAGCGGCCTGGGGGCGTGCCGGCGCTAGTTCGGCCCCTAGGGACGGCCTAGCTCCCAGTCACGCCCCCAAGCGCCGGCCCCAGGATGCGGGAAATTTGAATTAGGTCGTTCCGCTCATCACAAAAGACGCCACAAATCCGGCGATCGGACATAGTCTGGCGTTATACAAAAAACAGAGCGCCGCACGCCGCAAGTTCGCGTGCGTAACGAATCACTCGGCGGGGTCGGCTCCAGGCGTTGGCGGAGTCGGCGTGCGCGGGCTCGGCGGTGTCGGAGCTGCTTCGGTGCTGGGCTGTGTCGGCGCGGCTTCGGTACTGCTGGGCGGCGATGTAGAGGCGTCGTTCGGGCGAACCCGGGAGACGCGGCGGTCGCGGTCGATCCTGTTGCGATGATGTCGTCCATGTCGGCTCCTGTGTCGTCGGTGTCGCCGAGGTGCGAGAAGGGCAGCGGTCCACGACGGAGATGGGGCGTCGGTGTGGACGCGTAGGCGGGCGGCGAGTAGTTGTATGGAGGGTACTGCACGCCGACGAAGGCGGGCAAGGGTGTGCGCGTCGCGGGGTGGCCATGGGGGAAGGTCATGTTTGGGTTGAACCCACCGTGCGCGTCGCCGTCGGCGTAGCCGGGCGACGACGATCCCCATGGAGATCCGATGCCTTGCTGTCCCCAGGGCGCGTACTGGGCGTGGCTGACGACGGGTGGATTCATCATCCCCGCGTGGTCGACCGATGAGGAGGACGCCGCCGCGCGCGCCGCGTTGTCACGGGCCTTCTTGGCGATGGCCCTGTTCCGCCGGTCGGCGGTGACTGCGTCTCGTCGCTGAACTTCCACCCTCCACTCGGCGTTCGACATGCCCGGTGGCTTCAATGGCGGCGCCCTCGGCTTCCTCTGCTTCGGCTGGGCCACGGTGCCAGTCGTGGTTGCCGCCGCGCGCGGCATGGCGTACTTCTTCGGCGGCATGGCGGCGACTGGAAGGCGAGCGGGAGGGGTTTGGCAGGAGAAAGGGAGGGAATTGCGGGAGGAAGGCGAGCGAGCGGGAGGGATGCGATGGAAAAGCGTCAAGAAACGGCGGGAAAAGGCCCTCGGGTCGCCGCCAGGGCGGACCCACACGCCTTTTTCGCTTGTGCCGGCTCCCCAAGCGCCCCCCAGGGCGCCGGGTTCCGCCTGGGTCCGCCGACACCAGTTTTGGCCCGAGCCGGCGAAAAACGGGCTTCTGGGGGCGTGACTGGGCCGTTTTTTTTGGCGCCGGCGCGGCAAAAACGCCTGGGGAGGGCCTGTTGGGGGCGCGGCTGGAGATGCTCTAACCCGAGCCACCATCTCCCATTGGTTGCACCCAGTAACCAAAGGCTCCCTGGAGTCCATAGGAGTGAGTAAGGACCACGTACAGATCCAAGCTGTAGCTCTGAAGATAACTTGCAAAAAAGTTAATTTGTGTTGTCTGTTAAAAATCATATCATTTCTGCAGTTCCATATAACCCATAATAACGCACATATTCCAATCCGAATACGAGCTGCCATGATCTGTTCAACCCCAGCTAAGCACGTCCCAAACAAAGACGCAATATCTACTGGAGGGTTGATATTAAAAGCTATATGAATCGTTCTCCAAAGTAACTTGGCAAGTGGGCATTCAAGGAATAAATGTGCTATTGTCTCATCTTGAGCACAAAAACAACACCGCGAATTGCCTACCCACCGCCTCTTAAGTAAGTTGTCCTTTGTGAGTATTACTTGCTTGTGGACAAACCACATAAAAATTTTAATCCACAAAGGAACCTTAACCTTCCATATATGTAGTGACCTTGAGAGGGGGCTAGAATTAATCGGATCCGTATGAAAAGATTTCACTGTAAATATCCCATTTTAGTTAACCTCCATTGTGTTGAGTCCGGCATGTCGGAGAGTCGAACTTCAATCAATCTCCGAACCAAGTGCATCTAGGCTGTCCATCTCTCATCCACTAACGTACGTCTGAACTGGATGTTCAAGGGAATAGTTTGAAGGACGATACCTACGTAATCCTCCTTACGTTGCACAATATTGTAGAGGGTGGGATATTGTAAGGCCAAAGGCGTCTCTCCTAACCACGTATCCTCCCAAAATCTTGCTGACATCCCGTTGCCAACCAAGAATTTGACCCTACGAAAGAACATATCCTTCGTTCTCATAAGTCCCTTCCAAAACGGCGAATCAGTCGGTCTGATGGTAACATGGGCTAACGTTTTCGAGTGCAAATACTTATTGCGCAGGATTTGAGACCACATGCCCCCCGATTCTGTCTCTAACCTGTACAACCATTTGCTCATAAGACATTTATTCTTAATTTCCAAGTTCTCAATACCGAGGCCCCCTTGGTCTTTAGGTCGACAAAGGATATCCCATCGCGCGAGACGGTATTTCCTCTTGGCCTCATCAGACTGCCAAAAGAAACGAGATCTAAAGAAATCAAGTCGCTTTCGGACCCCTTTCGGAATTTCGAAGAATGAAAGTAAAAACATTGGCATGCTAGTCAATACTGAGTTAATCAAAACTAGCCGACCTCCATATGACATCAGCTTGCCCTTCCAGCAGCTGAGTTTTTTTTCAATTCGTTCTTCAATACATTTCCATTCTTTATTGGATAGCTTACGGTGATGAATCAGAATGCCCAAGTAATTGAAAGGTAAGGCACCTAATTCGCATCCAAACAATTGTCTGTATGTATGTTCTTCGTCTTTGGCCTTCCCAAAACAGAACACCTCACTCTTATGAAAATTGATTTTTAAGCCAGACAATTGTTCGAATAGACACAAGATACGTTTCATATTACGTGCCTTAGCCATGTCATGTTCCATGAACAGAATAGTGTCATCGGCATATTGTAGAATGTACACCCCTCCATCAACTAGATGAGGAACTAGACCCTCTACATGGCCATGCTGCTTGGCCCTGCCAATAATTATGGCCAACATATCTGCCACAATATTGAACAGAAGAGGTGACATGGAATCCCCTTGTCTCAACCCCTTATGCGTCTGGAAGTAGTGACCGATGTCATCATACACCTTAATTCCGACACTACCTTTCTGGACTTGAGTATCAACTTGGTTCCTCCAGGTTTCACTAAAACCTTTCATGCGCATTGCCTGCTGAAGAAAAGGCCATTTTACTTTATCATAAGCCTTCTCAAAATCCACTTTGAAGATAACCCCGTCTAGTTTCTTCGAGTGAATCTCATGGAGTGTTTCATGTAAGACGACCACTCCTTCTAGTATGTGTCATCCCGACATGAAAGCTGTCTGACTAGGTTGAATCACTGAGTGAGCAATTTGTGTCAATCTATTGGTTCCTACCTTTGTGAATATTTTAAAACTCACATTCAGCAGGCAAATGGGTCGGAATTGTTTGATCCGAACCGCCTCATTCTTCTTAGGTAACAACGTTATCATACCAAAGTTGAGGTGAAACAACTCCAAATGGCCATCGAAAAAATCGTGAAACATAGGCATAAGATCATCTTTAATGATATGCCAACGTTTCTTATAGAATTCAGCTGGAAACCCATCTGGTCCCGGAGCTTTATTCGGGTTCATTTAGGTTATGGCCAGATGAACTTCTTTTTCAGTAAACGGTGCAGAGAGAACATCGTTCTCTACTACCTGTAATTGAGGTATATCATCAATAACAGACTCATCAGGAGACACCGTGGATGTATTCGGGGGTCCAAATAGGCTTTTATAGTAGTTGGAAATATACGCTTTCAGATTTTCATGCCCCACTATTGTCCCCTCATCCTGTTCAAGCTGTATGATCTTCTTCTTCCTATGTTTACAATTTGCAACCATATGGAAGAACTGTGTGTTGTCGTCCCCTTGGACCACCTTAAGCGTTTTCGCATGCAACACCCACTTTAGCTCCTCCTCTCTCAGGAGAGCACGTAGGCCTTGCTCAGCCTCAGACTTTGTTCGATGCTCATTAACAGAAAGGAGAGTGGTTTCAGCCTTTACATCTAGTGCTTCAATGAGTTGAGTTAGACGTTATTTTTTCTGTTTATAAATCCCACTCTCATTTCTGGCCCATCCTCTCAGAAATTGTCGGAGGTGTCGAATCTTATTATGCCATCTCTCGACATGTGTCCTTCCTGTAACCGGCTTAGCCCATTCGCATGCAATCAACTCCATAAACCCTTCTCGTTCAAACCAACTTTTCTCGAAGGGGAAGATATTTTTATTTGCAACATGGGTAGCCTCGCCCGAATCTAAAAAGAGTGGTGTATGATCCGAGATTGCTCTCTGCATCGCATGGACCGACACCAACGGATATTTTTATTCCCCCACTAGCAAATACCCCATCCAACTTTTCATAAGTCGGAACAGGTAACGAGTTGGCCCATGTAAACTGTCTACCGGTGAGCTCAATTTTCTCAAATTGAGGCTCTCGATAATCATGTTAAACATCATAGACCAACGTCCATCGAAATTGTCATTATTCTTTTCTTCTCTCCTCTAAATGATATTAAAATCCCCCTGACTAGTAGTGGCAGATTTTCATCTCCACAAATCCGCACTAGATCGGCTAGAAAATCAGGTTTAAATTCAGGTTGTGCTGCCCCATATACCGCAACTAGCGACCATCAGAACCCATCCAATTTCAATCTTACCCTGAATTTAACCGAAAAGTCTCCCTGAACCACATTAAGCACCTCTAACATCTCACATCGTACTCCTAGTAAAATCCCGCCGGATCTTCCTCTAGGAGGTAGAATGTGCCAGTCAAAATCGATACCACTAGAGAGGGTTTGAAGGAATTGGGATGTGAAATTATCTCGTCCAGTTTCCAAAAGTGCAATGAAATCTAAGTGATGTTCTAACGTTGTCTCTGCTAAGAATCTTTGTTTACCCAAGTCTGCTAGACCTCTGCTATTCCAAAAGAGTCCTTTCATAGGTCATCATGAATTTTTTTTCTTAAGCTTAACTCTAGCACTTCTGTGTACTGCCGAAGTGGGAAAAATTTTCCGCTTCCAGGGTCGTTTGGGCTTCTCCTCAACACCCTGCGGGACGATAGTATTATCTATGCCAGACACTGCATCCTCCATCAAGAGAGGCTCTACCATATCTGTGTTCTCAACATCCTCCTCATCCTCAGCCTCGACACTAGGCAACAGATTATTACATATATTTGCAAGATCATTAATTCCTAAATTATTCATGTCATTGTCATTCATAGGTTTGACAGAGGCAAGATTACGAATTATCTCAGAAGCCCTCTTCGCTTCCAAGTCTAAAAGATCATTAAAGAATTTGACGACCTCGGTTTCATTGGATCCCAAAGAAATTCCTAAGTCGTTTGCCTTATCAACTATTTCATTCTTAGAGACATATAAAATTGAACAACTTTTATCAAAAGATGTATTGCAGTAGTCTCGGCATGACGAAGCATGGCACACGCGCTAGCTGCAGGTCGTCCGCATCCGGCTGTCCCTAGATCCGGTTGCTGACACGCCTGCCAGCCGACACCGGATCCGCTATCCCGCCAAAAGCTATGAGCTCCTCCGTCGTCCTCTCGCGAGGGTTACGGTCAGGACTCCCATGCCCCTCCCTTATTGTCGGTGAAGGAGGGTAGGGTGTAGAGGAGCGGACCTCACTAGTCCCGTCCCCCTTATCTCCCGCGAAAACCGTCGTCCCCCGGCGAACCTGCTTGGCGCAATCCTTCGAAGGTGTTACGACACGGGATTCCTTCCCGCATCTCACCCACGGCTCGCCACTCTGGAAGGTGCGGTCCTGTGGAGGGGTTATAGTACGGGACTCCTTCCCGCACCTCACCCCCAGCTCGACCGGAGACGTCGAAGTGGGAGGAACACCGTAGACCTCCTGTCCAAGCGCCCCTCCCGCCGAAGAAAAGTTGGGCTTTGGTATCTAGGTGTTATGGGCTTCCTGCCCACGGCCCCCAAACTCGCGGCGAACCCAACAGGGTCCACCCTCGCACCGGGTGTATACTCTGCGGTCATCACCTCACCAACTAGACTCAGCACTGGTGGCAGCTCAAGCTCCGCCGGGTCGTCTGCCTCGACCCTGGTGCTCCATAACCGACTAGGAGCGGACCCCGGCGCAAATGAACCAAAGCGAAGTGTGTTCATCGGAGTAGTGGACGGGGCACCTCTTTGGTAGAACTAGCTGTTGGGGAACGTAGTAATTTCAAAAAATTTCCTACGCACACGCAAGATCATGGTGATGCACAGCAACGAGAGGGGAGAGTGTTGTCTACGTACCCACGCAGACCGACTGCGGAAGCGTTGACACAACATAGAGGAAGTAGTCGTACGTCTTCCCGATCCGATCGATCCAAGCACCGTTACTCCAGCACCTCCGAGTTCTTAGCACACGTACAGCTCGATGACGCTCCCCGGGCTACGATCCAGCAAAGCTTCGGGGATGAGTTCCGTCAGCACAACGGCGTGGTGATGATGATGATGTTCTACCGACGCAGGGCTTCGCCTAAGCACTACAACGATATGATCGAGGTGGAATATGGTGGCAGGGGGCACCGCACACGGCTAAGGAACGATCACGTGGATCAACTTGTGTGTCTATGGGGTGCCCCTTGCCTCAGTATATAAAGGATGGAGGAGGAGGAGGTCAGCCAAGGCTTGGTGCGGCCAGGATGTGGAGTCCTACTAGGATTCCAAGTCCTAGTAGGAGTCCACCAAGAGGGGAGGAAGGGAGAAGGAAGTGGAGGAGAAGGAAAGGTGGCCGGCCCCCTTTTCCCTAGTCCAATTCGGACTAGAGGGGAGGGGGGGCGCAGCAGCCCCTTGGCCCTTTCTCCTCTTTCCACTAAAGCCCATCAAGGCCCATTGCTTCTCCCGTAACTACCCGGTACTCCGAAAAATACCCGAATCACTCGGAACCTTTCCGATGTCCGAATATAGTCGTCTAATATATCGATCTTTACATCTTGACCATTTCGAGACTCCTCGTCATGTCCCCGATCTCATCCGGGACTCCGAACTCCTTCGGTACATCAAAACTCATAAACTCATAATATAACTGCCATCGAAACCTTAAGCGTGCGGACCCTACGGTTCGAGAACAATGTAGACATGACCAAGACACGTCTCCGGTCAATAACCAATAGTGGGACCTGGATGCCCATATTGGATCCTACATATTCTACGAAGATCTTTATCGGTCAGACCGCATAACAACATACGTTGTTCCCTTTGTCATCGGTATGTTACTTGCCCGAGATTCGATCGTCGGTATCCAATACCTAGTTCAATCTTGTTACCGGCAAGTCTCTTTACTCGTTCTGTAATACATCATCCCGCAACTAACTCACTAGTTGCAATGCTTGCAAGGCTTAAGTGATGTGTAGTACCGAGAGGGCCCAGAGATACCTCTCCGACATTCGGAGTGACAAATCCTAATCTCGAAATACGCCAACCCAACATGTACCTTTGGAGACACCTGTAGAGCTCCTTTATAATCACCCAGTTACGTTGTGACGTTTGGTAGCACATAAAGTGTTCCTCCGGCAAACGGGAGTTGCATAATCTCATAGTCATAGGAACATGTATAAGTCATGAAGAAAGCAATAGCAACATACTAAACGATCGGGTGCTAGGCTAATGGAATGGGTCATGTCAATCAGATCATTCAACTAATGATGTGATCCCGTTAATAACAACTCTTTGTTCATGGTTAGGAAACATAACCATCTTTGATTAACGAGCTAGTCAAGTAGAGGCATACTAGTGACACTCTGTTTGTCTATGTATTCACACATGTATTATGTTTCCGGTTAATACAATTCTAGCATGAATAATAAACATTTATCATGATATAAGGAAATAAATAATAACTTTATTATTGCCTCTAGGGCATATTTCCTTTAGTCTCCCACTTGCACTAGAGTCAATAATCTAGATCACATCACCATGTGATTAACATCGATAGTTCACATCATCATGTGATTAACACCCACAGTTCACATTGCCATGCGACCAACACCCAAATGGTTTACTAGATTCAGTAATCTAGTTCACATCGCTATGTGATTAACACCCAAAGAGTACTAAGGTGTGATCATGTTTTGCTTGTGAGAGAATCTTAATCAACGGGCCTGCCACATTCAGATCCGCATGTATTTTGCAAATTTCTATGTCAACAACGCTCTGCATGGAGCTACTCTAGCTAATTGCTCCCACTTTCAATATGTATCCAGATTGAGACTTAGAGTCATCTGGATTAGTGTCAAAAACTTGCATCGGCGTAACCCTTTACGACGAACCTTTTTTCACTTCCATAATCGAGAAACATATCCTTATTCCACTAAGGATAATTTTGACCGCTGTCCAGTGATCTACTCCTAGATCACTATTGTACTCCCTTGCCAAAATCAGTGTAGGGTATACAATAGATCTGGTACACAGCATGGCATACTTTATAGAACCTATGACTGAGGCATAGGGAATGACTTTCATTCTCTTTCTATCTTCTGCCGTGGTCGGGCTTTGAGTCTTACTCAACTTCACACCTTGTAACATAGGCAAGAAACTTTTTCTTTGACTGTTCCATTTTGAACTACTTCAAAATCTTGTCAAGGTATGTACTCATTGAAAAAACTTATCAAGCGTCTTGATCTATCTCTATAGATCTTGATACTCAATATGTAAGCAGCTTCACCAAGGTCTTTCTTTGAAAAATCCTTTCAAACATTCCTTTATGCTTTGCAGAATAATTCTACATTATTTTCGATCAACAATATGTCATACACATATACTTATCAGAAATGCTGTAGTGCTCCCACTCACTTTCTTGTAAATACAGGCTTCACCGCAAGTCTGTATAAAACTATATGCTTTGATCAACTTATCAAAGCGTATATTCCAACTCCGAGATGCTTGCACCTGTCCATAGATGGATCGTTGGAGCTTGCATATTTTGTTAGCACCTTTAGGATTGACAGAACCTTCTGGTTGCATCATATACAACTCTTCTTTAAATCCATTAAGGAATGCAGTTTTGTTTATCCATTTGCCAGATTTCATAAAATGCGGCAATTGCTAACATGATTCGGACAGACTTAAGCATAGATATGAGTGAGAAACTCTCATCGTAGTCAACACCTTGAACTTGTCGAAAACCCTTTGCGACAATTCTAGCTTTGTAGATAGTAACATTACTATCAGCGTCCATCTTCCTCTTGAAGATCCATTTATTTTCTATGGCTTGCCGATCATCGGGCAAATCCATAAAAGTCCATACTTTGTTCTCATACATGGATCATATCTCAGATTTCATGGCCTCAAACCATTTCGCGGAATTTGGGCTCATCATCGCTTCCTCATAGTTCGCAAGTTCATCATGGTCTAGTAACATGACTTCTAGAACAGGATTACTGTACCACTCTGGTGCGGATCTCACTCTAGTTTACCTACGAGATTCGGTAGTAACTTGATCTGAAGTTTCATGATCATCATCATTAGCTTCCTCACTAATTGGTGTAGGTGTCACATAAATCGGTTTCTGTGATGTACTACTTTCCAATAAGGGAGGAGGTACAGTTACCTCATCAAGTTCTACTTTCCTCCCACTCACTTCTTTCGAGAGAAACTCCTTCTCCAGAAAGTTTCCGAATTTAGCAAGAAAAGTCTTGCCTTCGGATCTGTGATAGAAGGTGTACCCAACAGTAACTTTTGGGTATCCTATGAAGACATATTTTTCCGATTTGGGTTTGAGCTTATCAGGATGAAACTTTTTCACATAAGCATCACAACCCCAAACTTTTTAAGAAACGACAACTTTGGTTTCTTGCTAAACCATAGTTCATATAGTGTCGTCTCAACGGATTTAGATGGTGCCCTATTTAACGTGAATGCAGCTGTCTCTAATGCATAACCCCAAAACGACAGTGGTAAATCGGCAAGAGACATCATAGATTGCACCATATCTAATAAAGTACGGTTACGATGTTCGGACACACCATTACACTGTGGTGTTCCAGGTGGCGTGAGTAGTGAAACTATTTCACATTGTTTTAACTGAAGGCCAAACTCGTAACTCAAATATTTTACCTCTGCGATCATATCGTAGAAACTTTTATTTTCTTGTTACGGTGATTCTCCACTTCACTCTGAAATTCTTTGAACTTTTCAAATGTTTCAGACTTGTGTTTCATCAAGTAGATATACCCATATCTGCTCAAATCATCTGTGAAGGTCAGAAAATAATGATACTTGCCACGAGCCTCAACACTCATCGGATCGCATACATCAGTATGTATTATTTCCAATAAGTTAGTTGCTTGCTCTATTGTTCCAGAGAACGGAGTCTTAGTCATCCTGCCCATGAGGCATGGTTCACAAGCATCAAGTGATTCATAATCAAGTGACAAGAAGCCCATCAGCATGGAGTTTCTTCATGCGCTTTACACTAATATGACCTAAACGGCAGTGCCACAAATAAGTTGCACTTATCATTATTAACTTTGCATCTTTTGGTTTCAATATTATGAATATGTGTATCACTACGATCGAGATCCAATGAACCATTTTCATTGGGTGTGTAACCATATAAGGTTTTATTCATGTAAACAGAACAACAATTGTTCTCTAACTTAAATGAATAACCGTATTGCAATAAACATGATTAAATCATATTCATGCTCAACGCAAATACCAAATAACACTTATTTAGTTTCAACACTAATCCCTAAAGTATAGGGAGAGTGCGATGATGATCATATCAATCTTGGAACTACTTCCAACACACATCGTCACCTCGACTTTTACTAGTTTCTGTTTATTCTGCAACTCCCGTTTCGAGTTACTACTCTTAGCAACTGAACCAGTATCAAATACTAAGGGCTTGCTATAAACACTAGTAAAGTACACATCAATAACATGTATATCAAATATACTTATGTTCACTTTGCCATCCTTCTTATCCGCCAATCACTTGGGGTAGTTCCGCTTTCAGTGACCAGTCCCTTTGTAGTAGAAGCACTTAGTCTCGGGCTTAGGACTAGACTTGGGCTTCTTCACTTGAGCAGTAACTTGCTTGCCGTTCTTCTTGAAGTTCCCCTTATTCCCTTTGCCCTTTTCTTGAAACTAGTGATCTTGTCAACCATCAACACTTGATGTTTTTCTTGATTTCTACCTTCGTTGATTTCAGCATCACGAAGAGCTTGGGAGTTGTTTCCGTTATCCCTTGCATATTATAGTTCATCATGAAGTTCTACTAACTTGGTGATGGTGACTAGAGAATTCTGTCAATCACTATCTTATCTGGAAGATTAACTCCCACTTGATTCAAGCGATTGTAGTACCCAGACAATCTGAGCACATGCTCACTAGTTGAGCGATTCTCCTCCATCTTTTAGCTATAGAACTTGTTGGAGACTTCATATCTCTCAACTCGGGTATTTGCTTGAAATATTAACTTCAATACCTGGAACATCTCATATGGTCCATGACGTTCAAAACGACTTTGAAGTCCCGATTCTAAGCCGTTAAGCATGGTGCACTGAACTATCAAGTAGTCATCATATTGAGCTAGCCAAACGTTTCATAACGTCTGCATCTGCTCCTGTAATAGGTCTGTCACCTAGCGGTGCATCAAGGACATAATTTTTCTGTGCAGCAATGAGGATAAACCTCAGATCACGGATCCAATCCTCATCATTGCTACTAACATCTTTCAACACAATTTTCTCTAGGAACATATCAAAATAAACACAGGGAAGCAACAACGCGAGCTATTGATCTACAACATAATTTACAAAATACTACCAGGACTATGTTCATGATAAATTTAAG
The DNA here is from genome assembly GCA_034509565.1 of Triticum monococcum. Lineage (NCBI taxonomy): Eukaryota > Viridiplantae > Streptophyta > Magnoliopsida > Poales > Poaceae > Triticum > Triticum monococcum. The sequence continues at coordinate 740,448,219 of CM067843.1, read as the reverse complement.
TTCAATTTAATCATATTACTTAAGAACTCTCACTTAGATAGACATCCCTCTAATCCTCTAAGTGATCACGTGATCCAAATCAACTAAACCATGTCCGATCATCACGTGAGATGGAGTAGTTTCATTGGTGAACATCACTATGTTGATCATATCTACTATATGATTCACGCTCGACCTTTCGGTCTCCGTGTTCCGAGGCCATATCTGTATATGCTTGGCTCGTCAAGCATAACCTGAGCATTCTGCGTGTGCAACTGTTTTGCACCCGTTGTATTTGAACGTAGAACCTATCACACCCGATCATCACGTGGTGTCTCAGCACGAAGAACTTTCGCAACGGTGCATACTCAGGGAGAACACTTCTTGATAATTTAGTGAGAGATCATCTTATAATGCTACTGTCAATCAAAGCAAGATAAGATGCATAAAAAGATAAACATCACATGCAATCAATATAAGTGATATGATATGGCCATCATCATCTTGTGCTTGTGATCTCCATCTCCGAAGCACCGTCATGATCACCATCGTCACCGGCGCGACACCTTGATCTCCATCGTAGCATCATTGTCGTCTCGCCAATCTTATGCTTCCACGACTATCGCTACCGCTTAGTGGTAAAGTAAAGCATTACATCGCGATTGCATTGCATACAATAAAGCGACAACCATATAGCTCCTGCCAGTTGCCGATAACTCAGTTACAAAACATGATCATCTCATACAATAAAATTCATCATCATGCCTTGACCATATCACATCACAACATGCCCTGCAAAAACAAGTTAGACGTCCTCTACTTTGTTGTTGCAAGTTTTACGTGGCTGCTACGGGCTTAAGCAAGAACCAATCTCACATACGCATCAAAACCACAACGATAGTTTGTCAAATAGACTCCGTTTTAACCTTCGCAAGGACCGGGCGTAGCCACACTCGGTTCAACTAAAGTTGGAGAGACAGTCGCCCGCAAGCCACCTATGTGCAAAGCACGTTGGGGGAACCGGTCTCGCGTAAGCGTACGCGTAATGTTGGTCCGGGTCATCTCGTCCAACAATACCGCCGAACCAAAGTATGACATGCTGGTAGGCAGTATGACTTATATCGCCCACAACTCACTTGTGTTCTACTCGTGCATATAACATCAAACCATAAAACCTGGCTCTGATGCCACTGTTGGGGAACGTAGTAATTTCAAAAAAATTCCTACGCACACGCAAGATCATGGTGATGCACAGCAATGAGAGGGGAGAGTGTTGTCTACGTACCCACGCAGACCGACTGCGGAAGTGTTGACACAACATAGAGGAAGTAGTCGTACGTCTTCCTGACCCGACCGATCCAAGCACCGTTACTCCGGCACCTCCGAGTTCTTAGCACACGTACAGCTCGATGACGCTCCCCGGGCTTCGATCCAGCAAGGCTTCGGGGATGAGTTCCGTCAGCACAACGGCGTGGTGACGATGATGATGTTCTACCGACGCAGGGCTTCGCCTAAGCACTACAACGATATGATCGAGGTGGAATATGGTGGCAGGGGGCACCGCACACGGCTAAGGAACGATCACGTGGATCAACTTGTGTGTCTATGGGGTGCCCCTTGCCTCAGTATATAAAGGATGGAGGAGGAGGAGGCCGGCCAAGGCTTGGTGCGGCCAGGATGTGGAGTCCTACTAGGATTCCAAGTCCTAGTAGGAGTCCACCAAGAAGGGAGGACGGGAGAAGGAAGTGGAGGAGAAGGAAAGGTGGCCAGCCCCCTTTTCCCTAGTCCAATTCGGACTAGAGGGGAGGGGGGGCGCAGCAGCCCCTTGGCCCTTTCTCCTTTTCCACTAAAGCCCATCAAGGCCCATTGCTTCTCCCGTAACTACCCGGTACTCCGAAAAATACCCGAATCACTCGGAACCTTTCCGATGTCCAAATATAGTCGTCCAATATATCGATCTTTACGTCTCGACCATTTCGAGACTACTCGTCATGTCCCCGATCTCATCCGGGACTCCGAACTCCTTCGGTACATCAAAACTCATAAACTCATAATATAACTGCCATCGAAACCTTAAGCGTGCGGACCCTACGGTTCGAGAACAATGTAGACATGACCGAGACACGTCTCCGGTCAATAACCAATAGTGGGACCTGGATGCCCATATTGGATCCTACATATTCTACGAAGATCTTTATCGGTCAGACCGCATAACAACATATGTTGTTCCCTTTGTCATCGGTATGTTACTTGCCCGAGATTCGATCGTCGGTATCCAATACCTAGTTCAATCTTGTTACCGGCAAGTCTCTTTACTCGTTCCGTAATACATCATCCCGCAACTAACTCATTAGTTGCAATGCTTGCAAGGCTTAAGTGATGTGTATTACCGAGAGGGCCCAGAGATACCTCTCCGACATTCGGAGTGACAAATCCTAATCTCGAAATACGCCAACCCAACATGTACCTTTGGAGACACCTGTAGAGCTCCTTTATAATCACCCAGTTACGTTGTGACGTTTGGTAGCACATAAAGTGTTCCTCCGGCAAACGGGAGTTGCATAATCTCATAGTCATAGGAACATGTATAAGTCATGAAGAAAGCAATAGCAACATACTAAACGATCGGGTGCTAAGCTAATGGAATGGGTCATGTCAATCAGATCATTCAACTAATGATGTGATCCCGTTAATAACAACTCTTTGTTCATGGTTAGGAAACATAACCATCTTTGATTAACGAGCTAGTCAAGTAGAGGCATACTAGTGACACTCTGTTTGTCTATGTATTCACACATGTATTATGTTTCCGGTTAATACAATTCTAGCATGAATAATAAACATTTATCATGATATAAGGAAATAAATAATAACTTTATTATTGCCTCTAGGGCATATTTCCTTCACTAGCTACCTTATCTGGCTATGTAGTAGGCCCCTTATCCGACTCCGGCAGTGTATCATCGGCCCCCTTATCCTGATTCCCGGGCGCGCCGCCTCCCTCAGTTGTATCCATGTCCTGTGCCCCATCCCCATCCTCGAAAACTGCAGTATCCTCGATCTCAAGCTCTAAGACATACGTGACTCCAGCATGTGTCCATTTGACCACATCTGGTATATGCTCAACACTCACAACACTGACCAACAACCTCGCAGCGTTTTGTGCGCGCGTAAATGGCATATCAACCTTTTCCTTCTTACCAATCATACCACCCAAACTCCAAGCAATCAAAAAATGCTTTACAAATTTAGGTGGCATGCCATAGAAACGAACCCACACCTTCTCCAAAGGTGTACCCTCAGGTTCTTCCTGCTTCCACTCGTCAAAAGCGATCACAATGTTTGTGCTTGTAACTCTGCATAAACCCTACTTAAGAAAATGCATTTGATCCTCTTTAGTGGGAAAGTCCACCTTATAAGTTTGACCTTCTAACTGCTCTAGATGCCACTAATAATTAACCGGCACTAAGTCACGTAGCTGTCTCACAATCTGAGCCTCGGTCAACTGTCCATTAGTAACTCTGATTACTGCCGGGAAGGAACTCTCAACAATCTGCGGTAGAGGGTCCACCTCCGGTGTCTCAAAGAACATCAACTCCTTACAGCAGACCCCAAAAATGTTAATACCAGGCTTCGGACCGGAGAGGAGAGGGCAGTCCCCAGTCACATGCTGGGAGCGGATGCAATAGTCACATAGCTCATTCGTACACTCTTCCACGAAATGACCCGGTTCACCACATCTATAGCAAGGCAACTTTTTCTTCTTAATCGTCCACTTAGAGATTTTTTCTCCCTCCGCTTTCTCCGGACCTTTGTCAGAGGTACCCTCCCTAGATTTGGTCCCTCCAGAAGTCACACGAACCTGCACTGCTACCAAAGCCCTAACTGCGTCAACTGCCGCCGCGGGTAGCGTGGCTGGATCTCCCACCTCAGCCGCTCCGTGCTCGAGCTCCTCTCCCGAAGCCATATCTATAGCAGGCGGTGGTGGCGGTGGGTAAAGTCGGGGCGGTGGTGGGCGTCTCCCTCTCCCACCGCGACGATATCCACCTCGGAAGCGATCCCTAGGTCCGACGACACCTTCAACAAAATTACCGGGCGGACCTTGAAAATGTCCGGTGTCCTCATCATTATATCAGTTATATCCCCGGCCGCCACCGGACGAAGATCCACGGTGCAGTCCCTCACCATATGCATCAGAGCCATCATCTCCCCACTGGCTGTATCGGTTGAAATTCTGCCCATCTTTGCTGTAGCCACTGTATCCATCTCGCCCGTGCACGCCGCGACCCCTTCCTAGGGCCGGTGCCTTAGCTGCTGGTAGCTATGCTGCTGCATCCGGCTGTCGCGTGTTTGGTCTGGGCACATGCGTCGTCACCATAGAACCCGCCGCATCACCCCTGCCGCGTAGATGACGGAGCGCCCTGGCCAGTCCCGACCCGGGGTTGTACTCCCGCCGCCGCCGGCCTTGGAGGAGGCAAGCCGCCCCGACCAACATCGCCAACCACACCACCAGGTGGAGCACCTCGGCCCACAGCACCCATAGGTAGGGCACCGCGGCCAGCAGCAACCGCGCCAGTGATCGGCAGTGCATCACGACCGGTCGCGCCCGTGGCGGTAGCCCCGTTGGCCGACAGAGATCCCCGACAAGCCCCGCTAGGATTTCCAGTGGCGGGAGTTGGCCCTCACTTGACGGGCGGCAGCCCTCGTCCTGTCATGCCGCCGGCGCTCGCGATCCTCTGTGCCCGTCCTGTGCCGAGCGAAGGAAAACCCGGGTCCGGAACCCTAGACTCACACGTAGAGGCGACAGGCAACGGCGATACATGCACGTACGTCCGATCGGGATGGCACGAGGCTTGGACCTCTGGCTGGGCCTCGCCCGCGCCTGGAGGACCCACGACCATCGTACGTTCGATGTTGCATCCAACTCCGGCCCACGGCCCAATAACTTATTCAAACGAGCCTGTCTGGCCGCTTGAACAGTGTGAAGGAAATATGCCCTAGAGGCAATAATAAAGTTATTATTTCCTTATTTCATGATAAATGTTTATTATTCATGCTAGAATTGTATTAACTGGAAACATAATACATGTGTGAATACATAGACAAACAGAGTGTCACTAGTATGCCTCTACTTGACTAGCTCGTTAATCAAAGATGGTTGTGTTTCCTAACCATGAACAAAGAGTTGTTATTTGATTAACGAGGTCACATCATTAGTTGAATGATCTGATTGACATGACCCATTCCATTAGCTTAGCACCCGATCGTTTAGTATGTTGCCATTGCTTTCTTCATGACTTATACATGTTCCTATAACTATGAGATTATGCAACTCCCGTTTTCCGGAGGAACACTTTGTGTGCTACCAAACGTCACAACGTAACTAGGTGATTATAAAGGTGCTCTACAGGTGTCTCTAAAGGTAGATGTTGGGTTGGCGTATTTCGAGATTAGGATTTGTCACTCCGATTGTCGGAGAGGTATCTCTGGGCCCCCCTCTCAGTAATGCACGTCATATAAGCCTTGCAAGCATTACAACTAATGAGTTAGTTGAGAGATGATGTATTACAAAGAGACTTGCCGGTAACGAGATTGAACTAGGTATTGGATACCGACGATCGAATCTCGGGCAAGTAACATACCGATGACAAAGGGAACAACGTATGTTGTTATGCGGTCTGACCGATAAAGATCTTCATAGTCCCGCTGTTGGTTATTGACCGGAGATTTGTCTCAGTCATGTCTACATTGTTCTCGAACCGTAGGGTCCGCACGCTTAACGTTACGATGACAGTTATTATGAGTTTATGCATTTTGATGTATCGAAGTTAGTTCGGAGTCCCGGATGTGATCACGAACATGACGAGGAGTCTCGAAATGGTCGAGACATAAAGATTGATATATTGGACGGCTATATTCGGACACCGGAAGTGTTCCGGGTGATTTCGGATAAAACCGGAGTGCCGGAGGGGTTACCGGAACCCCCCGGGGAAGTAAAAGCCTTATTGGGCCTGAGGGGAGAGAGAGGGCAGCAGCCCAAGAGGTGGCGCGCCCCCCTCATGGGGAGTCCGAATTGGACTAGGAGGAGGGGGGGGGCCTTTCCCTCTCCCTCTCCCTCTCTTTCCTTTCCCCTCAAATCTCCTAGTTGGACTAGGAAAGGGGAGTCCTACTCCCACTAGGAGGAGGACTCCCCCTCCCCTTGGCGCGCCCCATAGGGCCGGCCGGCCTCCCCCTTGCTCCTTTATATACGGGGGCAGGGGGGCACCCTAGAACACACAAGTTGATCCACGTGATCGTTCCTTAGCCGTGTGCGGTGCCCCCTGCCACCATATTCCACTTCGATCATATCGTTGTAGTGCTTAGGCGAAGCCCTGCGTCGGTAGAACATCATCATCGTCACCATGCCGTTGTGCTGACGGAACTCATCCCCGAAGCTTTGCTGGATCGGAGCCCGGGGAGCGTCATCGAGCTTTACGTGTGCTAAGAACTCGGAGGTGCCGGAGTAACGGTGCTTGGATCGGTCGGATCGGGAAGACGTACGACTACTTCCTCTACGTTGCGTCAACGCTTCCGCTTCGGTCTACGAGGGTACGTAGACAACACTCTCCCCTCTCGTTGCTATGCATCACCATGATCTTGCGTGTGCGTATGAAATTTTTTAAAATTACTACGTTCCCCAACAGTGGCATCCGAGCCTAGGTTTTATGGTTTGATGTTATATGCACGAGTAGAACACAAGTGAGTTGTGGGCGCTATAAGTCATACTGCCTACCAGCATGTCATACTTTGGTTCGGCGATATTGTTGGATGAAGCGGCCCGGACCGACATTACGCGTACGCTTACGCGAGACTGGTTCTACCGCCGTGCTTTGCACACAGGTGGCTGGCGGGTGTCAGTTTCTCCAACTTTAGTTGAACCGAGTGTGGCTACGCCTGGTCCTTGCGAAGGTTAAAACGGCATCAACTTGACAAACTATCGTTGTGGTTTTTGGTGCGTAGGTAAGATTGGTTCTTGCTTAAAGCCCGTAGCAGCCACGTAAAACTTGCAACAACAAAGTAGAGGACGTCTAACTTGTTTTTGCAGGGCATGTTGTGATGTGATATGGTCAAGACATGATGCTAAATTTTATTGTATGAGATGATCATGTTTTGTAACCGAGTTATTGACAACTGGCAGGAGCCATATGGTTGTCGCTTTATTGTATGCAATGCAATCACGCTGTAATGCTTTACTTTATCACTAAGCGGTAGCGATAGTCGTGGAAGCATAAGATTGACGAGACAACAACGATGCTACGATGGAGATCAAGGTGTCGTGCCGGTGATGATGGTGATCATGACGGTGCTTTGGAGATGGAGATCACAAGCACAAGATGATGATGGCCATATCATATCACTTATATTGATTGCATGTGATGTTTATCTTTTATGCATCTTATCTTGCTTTGATTGACGGTAGCATTATAAGATCATCTCTCACTAAATTATCAAGAAACACTCCCTGAGTATGAACCGTTGCCAAAGTTCGTCATGCCCAGACACCACGTGATGATCGGGTGTGATAAGCTCTACGTCCATCTACAACGGGTGCAAGCCAGTTTTGCACACGCAGAATACTCAGGTTAAACTTGATGAGCCTAGCATATACAGATATGGCCTCGGAACACGGAGACCGAAAGGTCGAGCGTGAATCATATAGTAGATATGATCAACATAATGATGTTCACCATTGAAAACTAATCCATCTCACGTGATGATCGGTGATGGTTTAGTTGATTTGGATCACGTGATCACTTAGAGGATTAGAGGGATGTCTATCTAAGTGGGAGTTCTTAAGTAATATGATTAATTGAACTTAAATTTATCATGAACTTAGTCCTGGTAGTATTAGCATATCTATCTTGTAGATCAATAGCTCGCGTTGTTGCTTCCCTGTGTTTGTTTTGATATGTTCCTAGAGAAAAACTATGTTGAAAGATGTTAGTAGCAATGATACGGATTGGACCCCTGATCTGAGGTTTATCCTCATTGCTGCACAGAGGAATTATGTCCTTGATGCACCGCTAGGTGATAGACCTATTGCAGGAGCAGATGCTGACGTTATGAACGTTTGGCTAGCTAAATATGATGACTACTTGATAGTTTAGTGCACCATGCTTAACGGCTTAGAATCGGGACTTCAAAGACGTTTTGAACGTCATGGACCATATGAGATGTTCCAGGAGTTGAAGTTAATATTTCAACCAAATACCCGAGTTGAGAGATATGAAGTCTCCAACAAGTTCCATAGCTAAAAGATGGAGGAGAATCGCTCAACTAGTGAGCATGTGCTCAGATTGTCTGGGTACTACAATCGCTTGAATCAACTGGGAGTTAATCTTCCAGATAAGATAGTGATTGACAGAATTCTATAGTCACCATCACCAAGTTAATAGAACTTCGTGATGAACTATAGTATGCAAGGGATGACGAAAACGACTCCTGAGCTTTTCATGATGATGAAATCGATGAAGGTAGAAATCATGAAAGAGCATCAAGTGTTGATGGTTGACAAGATCACTAGTTTCAAGAAAAGGGCAAAAGGAAAAAAAAAGGGGAACTTCAGGAAGAACAGCAAGCAAGTTGCTGCTCAAGTGAAGAAGCCCAAGTCTGGTCCTAAGCCTGAGACTAAGTGCTTCTACTGCAAAGGGACTGGTCACTGGAAGAGGAACCACCCCAAGTGATTGGCGGATAAGAAGGATGGCAAAGTGAACATAAGTATATTTGATATACATGTTATTTATGTATACTTTACTAGTGTTTATAGCAACCCCTCAGTATTTGATGCTAGTTCAGTTGCTGATTAGTAACTCGAAACGGGAGTTGCAGAATAAAAAGAGACTAGTTAAGGGTGAAGTGACGATGTGTGTTGGAAGTAGTTCCAAGATTGATATGATCATCATCGCACACTCCCTATAATTTCGGGATTAGTGTTGAACCAAAATAAGTGTTATTTGGTGTTTGCGTTGAGCATGAATATGATTTGATCATGTTTATTGTAATACGGTTATTCATTTAAGTAAGAGAATAAATTGTTGTTCTGCTTACATGAATAAAACCTTATACGGTTACACACCCAATGAAAATAGTTCGTTGGATCTCGATCGTAGTGATACACATAATCATAATATTGAAACCAAAAGATGCAAAGTTAATAATGATAGTGCAACTTATTTGTGGCACTGCCGTTTTAGGTCTTATTGGTGTAAAGCGCATGAAGAAAGTCCATGTTGATGGGCTTTTGGAATCACTTGATTATGAATCAGTTGATGCTTGCGAACCATGCCTCATGGGCAAGATGACTAAGACTCTGTTCTTCGGAACAATGGAGCAAGCAACTGATTTGTTGGAAATCATACATACTGATGTATGTGGTCCGATGAATATTGAGGCTCGCGACAGGTATCATTATTTTCTGATCTTCACAGATGATTTGAGCAGATATGAGTATATCTACTTGATGAAACATAAGTCTGAAACATTTGAAAAGTTCAAAGAATTTCAGAGTGAAGTGAAAAATCATCATAATAAGAAAATAAAGTTTCTACGATTTGATCGTAGAGAAGAGTATTTGAGTTACGAGTTTGGCCTTCAGTTAAAAACAATGTGAAATAGTTTCACAAATTCATGCCACCTGGAACACTACAGCATTATGGTGTGTCCGAACGTCATAACCATATTTTATTAGATATAGTGCAATCTATGATGTTTCTTACCGGTTTACCACTATCGTTTTGGGGTTATGCATTAAAGACAGCTGCATTCACGTTTAAAAGGGCACCATATAAGTCCGTTGAGACGACACAATCTGAACTGTGGTTTGGCAAGAAACCAAAGTTGTCGTTTCTTAAAGTTTGGGATTGTGATGCTTATATGAAAAGGTTTCATCCTGATAAGCTCAAAACCAAATCAGAGAAATATGTCTTCATAGGATACCCAAAGGAAACTGTTGGGTACACCTTCTATCACAGATCCGAAGGCAAGACATTCGTTGCTAAGAATGGATCCTTTCCAGAGAAGGAGTTTTCTCTCGAAAGAAGTGAGTGGGAGGAAAGTAGAAAACTTGATAAGGTAATTGTACCTTCTCCCTTATTGGAAAGTAGTTCATCACAAAAACTGTTCTTGTGACTACTACACCAATTAGTGAGGAAGCTAATGATGATGATCATGTAACTTCAGATCAAGTTACTACCGAATCTCGTAGGTAAACCAGAGTGAGATCCGCACCAGAGTGGTACGGTAATCCTGTTCTGGAAGTCATGTTACTAGACCATGACGAACTTGCGAACTATGAGGAAGCGATGATGAGCCCAGATTCCGCAAAATGGTTTGAGGCCTTGAAATCCGAGATATGATCCATGTATGAGAACAAAGTTTGGACTTTGGTTGACTTGCCCGATGATCGGCAAGCAATTGAGAACAAATGGATCTTTAAGAGGAAGACGGACGCTGATAGTAGTGTTACTATCTACAAAGCTAGAATTATCGCAAAAGGTTTTCGACAAGTTCAAGGTGTTGACTACGATGAGAGTTTCTCACTCGTATCTATGCTTGAGTCTGTCCGAATCATGTTAGTAATTTCCGCATTTTATGAAATCTGGCAAATGGATAAACAAAACTGCATTCCTTAATGGATTTATTAAAGAAGAGTTGTATATGATGCAACCAGAAGGTTTTGTCAATCCGAAAGGTGCTAACAAAATGTGCAAGCTCCAGCGATCCATCTGTGGACTGGTGCAAGCATCTCGGAGTTGGAATATACGCTTTGATGAGTTGATCAAAGCATATAGTTTTATACAGATTTGCGGTGAAGCCTGTATTTACAAGAAATTGAGTGGGATCACTACAACATTTCTGATAAGTATATGTGAATGACATATTGTTGATCGGAAATAATGTAGAATTATTCTGTAAAGCATAAAGGAGTGTTTGAAAGGAGTTTTTCAAAGAAAGACTTCGGTGAAGCTGCTTACATATTGAGTTTCAAGATCTATAGAGATAGATCAAGACGCTTGATAAGTTTTTTCAATGAGTACATACCTTGACAAGATTTTGAAGTAGTTCAAAATGGATCAAGCAAAGAAAGGGTTCTTGCCTGTGTTACAAGGTGTGAAGTTGAGTAAGACTCAAAGCCCGACCACGGCAGAAGATAGAAAGAGAATGAAAGTCATTCCCTATGCCTCAGTCATAGGTTCTATAAAGTATGCCATGCTGTGTACCAGATCTATTGTATACCATACACTGTGTTAAGAGAGGGAGTACAATAATGATCTAGGAGTAGATCAATGGATAGCGGTCAAAATTACCCTTACTGGAATAAGGATATGTTTCTCGATTATGGAGGTGACAAAAGGTTCGTCGTAAAGGGTTACGTCGATGCAAGTTTTCACACTGATCCAGATGACTCTAAGTCTCAATCTGGATACATATTGAAAGTGGGAGCAATTAGCTAGAGTAGCTCCATGCAGAGCTTTGTTGACATAGAAATTTGCAAAATACATGCGGATCTGAATGTGGCAGACCCGTTGACTAAACTTCTCTCACAAGCAAAACATGATCACACCTTAGTACTCTTTGGGTGTTAATCACATAAGCGATGTGAACTAGATTACTGAATCTAGTAAACCCTTTGGGTGTTGGTCACATGGCGATGTGAACTATGGGTGTTAATCACATGATGATGTGAACTATCGATGTTAATCACATGGTGATGTGATCTAGATTATTGACTCTAGTGCAAGTGGGAGACTGAAGGAAATATGCCCTAGAGGCAATAATAAAGTTATTATTTCCTTATTTCATGATAAATGTTTATTATTCATGCTAGAATTGTATTAACCGGAAACATAATACATGTGTGAATACATAGACAAACAGAGTGTCACCAGTATGCCTCTACTTGACTAGCTCGTTAATCAAAGATGGTTGTGTTTCCTAACCATGAACAAAGAGTTGTTATTTGATTAACGAGGTCACATCATTAGTTGAATGATCTGATTGACATGACCCATTCCATTAGCTTAGCACCTGATCGTTTAGTATGTTGCCATTGCTTTCTTCATGACTTATACATGTTCCTATAACTATGAGATTATGCAACTCCCGTTTTCTGAAGGAACACTTTGTGTGCTACCAAACGTCACAACGTAACTGGGTGATTATAAAGGTGCTCTACATGTGTCTCCAAAGGTAGATGTTGGGTTGGCGTATTTCGAGATTAGGATTTGTCACTCCGATTGTCGGAGAGGTATCTCTGGGCCCTCTCGGTAATGCACGTCATATAAGCCTTGCAAGCATTACAACTAATGAGTTAGTTGAGAGATGATGTATGACGGAACGAGTAAAGAGACTTGCCGGTAACGAGATTGAACTAGGTATTGGATACCGACGATCGAATCTCGGGCAAGTAACATACCGATGACAAAGGGAACAACGTATGTTGTTATGCGGTCTGACCGATAAAGATCTTCGTAGTCCCGCTGTTGGTTATTGATCGGAGATTTGTCTCAGTCATGTCTACATTGTTCTCGAACCGTAGGGTCCGCACGCTTAACGTTACGATGACAGTTATTATGAGTTTATGCATTTTGATGTATCAAAGTTAGTTCGGAGTCCCGGATGTGATCACGGACATGACGAGGAGTCTCGAAATGGTCAAGACATAAAGATTGATATATTGGACGGCTATATTCGGACACCGGAAGTGTTCCGGGTGATTTCAGATAAAACCGGAGTGCCGGAGGGGTTACCGGAACCCCCCGGGGAAGTAATGGACCTTATTGGGCCTGAGGAGAGAGAGAGGGCAGCAGCCCAAGAGGTGGCGCGCCCCCCTTTATGGGGAGTCCGAATTGGACTAGGAGGGGGGGGGGCGCGGACCCCCTCTCCCTCTCTTTCCTTCCCCCTCAAATCTCCTAGTTGGACTAGGAAAGGGGAGTCCTACTCCCACTAGGAGGAGGACCCCCCCCTCCCCTTGGCGCGCCCCATAGGGCCGGCCGGCCTCCCCCTTGCTCCTTTATATACGGGGGCAGGGGGCACCCTAGAACACACAAGTTGATCCACGTGATCGTTCCTTAGCCGTGTGCGGTGCCCCCTGCCACCATATTCCACCTCAATCATATCGTTGTAGTGCTTAGGTGAAGCCCTGCGTCGGTAGAACATCATCATCATCACCACGCCGTTGTGCTGACGGAACTCATCCCCGAAGCTTTGCTGGATCGGAGCCCAGGGAGCGTCATCGAGCTGTACGTGTGCTAAGAACTCGGAGGTGCCGGAGTAACGGTGCTTGGATCGGTCGGATCGGGAAGACGTACGACTACTTCCTCTACGTTGCGTCAACGCTTCCGCTTCGGTCTACGAGGGTACGTAGACAACACTCTCCCCTCTCGTTGCTATGCATCACCATGATCTTGCATGTGCGTTGGAATTTTTTTTGAAATTACTACGTTCCCCAACACAGTGCTCGCCGATCTCGCAACAGGCGATCTAGGCGGCGGCGGTGGACGGCCAATCTTGCCTCTCTTCTTCTTCCACGTGACAAGAGTCCAGTTTTCTAGCAAGAAATCTGACAACGTTACGGGTTCTCTCGTTACCTTAGGAATCGGTCCACTCCACGGCTTCATGGCCGGTTTGGAAGTTTGAATTGTTGAGCGACGCCGATCGGTCATGATCTTGGGCTCCGGCAACGAAACGACACTCTGCGAGGCCAGGGGCATTCTGGCATTCTTCATAGGGACATGACCCTCCACCTTCTCATCGTCGTCTCTCTCCAGAAGCGCCCAAAACCTTCCTCCCGGTCATGCATGAACCATCGGCTCCGTCAGATCGATCATCTCCGGTGTCTTGGGTTGTACATCTACCTGCACACATTCGCCAACAACCACGTCATATAAATCAAGTTTGAATTTAAAACCTACCTCAATCATGTCGCCGTCCGGGAGAAAATCTCCAGCAATGATATCATTCTCCAGATCGAGAAGAACCATCCATCACGAACGCGGAGTAAATCGAAGACGTCCTTCGATCCAAATGGCCGGATCCATCCCGTCGGAGAAGATCGCCCGCCATTGTAGCCATCGTGCCTCCTCCCGTTCGATCTCTCCATCCGGCAAGTCGCCACGGTCGCCATCCGATCCCGTCGGCCCCTCCTTTTCCCCTGACGGCACCGCCGCTAGGGTTATAGGAGAGCACAGGTGGATCTGATGTGCCCCTGCTCCTCCGTCCGTCGAGGATCGAGGGAGCGGTGGCGGTGGTCCGGCCGCCTCAGGTGGCCTCGTCTCCGCCTCGCCCTCTCGCATCGGTCCCTCGTCTCACAGGGCGAAAGGCGATGATCGCTTGATGCATAATGATTAGAAAGATGAAAAAAGGCTTATATTAAGGACGCCTTATTTCTTAGTGATTTAAACACCAAAGTCTTTAACTAAAAATAGAAAAGGGTGAGAAGGTACCATATTTCATAGGCTGGAACAACTTGATCACTACCATAGCCAATCTTCTTTGTTACATCAGCCAATAAAGTGGGGTTCTTGTTACATTAGCGTAGATATTAGATGAACTTAAACTGCACCTATAAGAATACAGCAGAAATAATACTGTAAAGAAGACAATGTGAAACAAAAAAACTGGGGTCAAAGAATAATCAATCAAACTCTAGAATATATGATGAGCCATCTCTCGTTCCTGCCTCCATATGTGTGCCGTAGTATTTGTCCAAGTTTTGGCTTTGTTTATCACACTGCAAAATCTCCATAGAAAGGCACCAGAGAAAATTGTATTTTCTGAAATCTGAAATACAGTACGATTTTGAATAGCTCTAACTGGTAGAAGATGTGAGACAGTTGGTCTCACAGACGTAGTAGTGAAGAAGCGGGGAATAGTTGAGAAAGAGACATTGGATCACCCTAAGCAAGACTGGCAGCGGCGCAAGGTGTCGAGGACTTCGGGGAGGGCGACAATGCTTGTAGGAGGCCCAGGATCACCCGTACATGATGGCTACGGCAGCTGCTGTGATTTTGATCCATGAATCGCATGCCTGCAGCAGCGAATAGGAGGGAGATCTCGATGTTTCAGTGAATAGGAGGACGTCGGGGAGGGCGACAGTGCTTGTAGGAGGCCGGGGATCACCCATTCATGATGGCTATGACAGCGGCTGTGATTTTGATCAATGAATCGCATGCCTGCAGCAGCGAATATGAGGGAGATCACAATCTTTCAGTGGTCATGACTTAAACCGGAGTCGCCAATGGTGTCGGCGGCTGCAAATTCTTTTCTGCAATCTAGGGCAGCTCGTACGGGGTGAAGGAGAGGTGCGCTGGCCACGGCTGCAATTTCTATTCTGTAATCTAGGACAGCTCGTACGGGTGAAGGAGAGGTGCGCTGGCCAGTTTTCTCTCTCATAGGCACGTTTCTATAATGGCAATGGTGGGTAATTTTCTATCACTTAAAGTTAAATCTAATGGCTATTAATTTTTAATCCAACGAATATACGGTTGGATGTTTCCAATTATTATGGGATTTTCTAGCTTATTTTCTATTTTTTGGTTAACCCGTAAAGTATATATATATATATATATATATATATATATATATATATATATATATATATATATATATATATATATATAGGGTCGTGCTATTCGTCACCCTGGGTGAGGAATAGTTATTCTTCACCCCTCTCTATTTTACCATCAATGCACCGTAATTTTACGTTCCGTAAATTTGTCTTATTTCCGACACAAAAAGAGACCATACGAAAATATATAATCGCAGTAAAAAATATTTTATGTTATGTAAAATTACAAACGTAAAAACATAGTCTAAAATACACATAAACTGCAAATTCTCTTGTCTTATGACCTATATTTTTTATGTTCTTATGTCAAAATTTACGTAGTGAATCAATAGAAATGTGACTATTTGAATTTCAAACATAATTTAATTATGAAATGATTGTAAGATTACCTCGGGTGAAGAATAACTTATTCTGCACCCTGGGTGATGAATAGTAACACTATATATATATATATATATATATTTATATATATATATATATATATATATATATATTAAACGTCGTGTGAAGGGCGGCCAACCAGCTATGCCATGTGGCGCAAACTGGTTGGCCGCGGTGAAACAACTTTTGGGATATTGTTTTTAGATGGAGATGAGGAATTTTTAAAATGTTTTTTCCTTTTTAGATGAAGTTGATGACTCCACACTTTTTTTAAATGAAGGGCTACGCAAAGGGGGCTCGCTGGTAGCTAGGTTGTGTCAGTGATTGTTTCTTTTTCTTTTTACTTTTTTTTCAGATGGAGGTGAAGATTTTTTAATATTGTTTCTAGATAAAGGCGAGGACTCCATGTATTTTTTATATGAAAACATGCACACAACTTTTTTTAAGAAGCGTCACAGGATAAAGCCCCAACCACTAGTGGCGGGGATTAAGGGACGCGACATCAAGGTCGGCATAGTGCCACCGGGATGTTTAGAGGATGCTTAGCTGATTGGCAACTAGCATAGAGATACTCGCGAGGGAACCACCTGCAATGGCGTGAAAATCGGAATTTGGCAGGGTGAATAGCTTGGTTGGTACATGCACCAGTGGCGACAATATTAACATAGACCCGCGTTTCTCAATCTACAAGAATAGAGACATATGTGTAGTTATCACACCTTGCGTAATATCACACCTACATCAAATCACATGAACTACCCAAATCTAAGGCACACAATGTAATATCACACATGCTTGTCTTTGGTAACCCATAAGTATATGATAAGAGTGTCGAACCCAACGAGGAGCTAAAGGTAGAACAAATATCCCCTCAAGTTCTATCAATCATCGATACAACTCTACGCACACTTAACGTTTTCTTTACCTAGAACAATAATAAAATTACAAGTACTTTTGCGAGAATAAAACTACAAATAAATTGCAAAATAATAAAGTTAGTTATTTAGTAAAAAGTTTTTGTCACACAAGAAAGTTATTTGTCCCTAAGCAATCGATAACTAGACCGGTAATTATTATTGTAATTTTATATGAGGGAGAGGAATGAGCTAACATACTTTTCGTACTTGGATCATATGCACTTATGATTGGAACACTAGCAAGCATCCACAACTACCAAAGATCATTAAGGTAAAACCCAACCATAACATTAAGTATCAAGTCCTCTTTACTCCCATACGCAACAACCCCCTTACTCTTGTATAAGTTTCTGTCACTCTCGTCATCCACTATAAGAGAATCATGAACGTATTACAACACACTACAACGGGAATTCCTCATGTTTGCGCGACACGGAGGGCACCATAGGACAGCACCAAAATAAAATATACAACTCAAACCAATCATGATCATCAATTAACTCATAGGACAAAATAGATCTACTCAAATATCAAAGGATAACCACATATCATTGGATAATAATATATAGTGTTGAGCATCATGTTTAAGTATAGAATTACAACGGGAATAGAGAGGTTACACCGCTGCATAGAGAGGGAGAAAATTGGTGTTGACGGTAGCAAGGTTGTTGATATAGATCGTAGTCACGATACTTGCCCCGTCGGCACTCCGGCGCCACAGGGGGTAGAGAGCCCCTCCTCTTCTTCCTTGGCCTCCCACCTAGATGGGAGGAGTGTTTACCCTATGGTCCATGGCCTCCATGGCGGTGGAGTGGTGAGAGCGCCTTCGAGATTGGATCTCTCTCTCTCGCCCCCCCCCCCCTCTCTCTCTCTGTGTTCTCTTCTGTTCCACGTTCCTGTTTTCTAGTCGAAAACCGTTTCTTAAATATCCGGAGAACTGTAACTCCGATTGCGCAAAAATTTTAACATAACTTTTTTTACGGATATAAGCTTCCTTGTGCTCAAAGAAGAGCCCCAACGGATTTACGGGGTACCCACTAGGTACCACCACGCGCTAGGGGACCCAGGCGCGCCCTGGTGGTTTGTGGAGGTCGTGGGCCTCAGTTTGCATTGATTCCACCTCCCAAAAATCACATATATTCCAAAATAACTCTCCATAAATTTGTGTCGCGTCTGGACTTCATTTGATATGAAATATTCAGCGAAACAAAAAACATGCAACAAACAGGAACTGGCACTGGGCACTGGATCAATATGTTAGTCCCCAAAAATAATATAAAATGTTGCCAAAAGTGTATAAAAGTTGTATAATATTGGGATGGAACAATAAAAAATTATAGACGTCTTGAAGCACGATGCCACCAGGGCGTTGCTAGGTGTCATCCGACTTACGTGAGGCAAAAAATCAACCGCCCATGGGTTGTTGGATCAAGAGTTGTGTAGCCGTATGATGACCTACAAGTATAGGGAATCATTCATAGTCCTTTCGGTAAGTAGGAGTGTCAAACTTAACGAGGAACAGAAGGAAATTATAAGCGGTTTTCAGCAAGGTATTCTCTGCAAGTACTAAAAGTAGCGGTAACATATAGTTTTATAGCAAGGTAATTCGTAACAAGTAGCAATAGCTATAAATGTGCAACAAGATGGCCCCATCTATTTTATAGTAAAGCACAAACCGGAACATTCTCTTATAATAAGTAAAGCGTTCTCGTGGACACATGGGAATTCTCGAGGACAAACGTTTACTACTTTGAAAATTTGATATGTGGGTGGACTAGTGCCAGAGTGTTGTTCTTACTTGAACAAACAACCCTCTTATGGTTACCCCATCTCACAAGCATCCGCAACTACGAAACAAGAATTAAGATAAATCTAACCATAGCATGAAACATATGGATCCAAATCAGCCCCTTGTGGAATAACACATAAACTAGGGTTTAAACTTCTGTCACTCTAGCAACCCATCATCTACTTATGAACCCACAGTGCCATCCCTTAGGCCCAAGTATGGTGAAGTGTCATGTACTTGACGTCCACATGACACCACTAAAGTAAGAACAACATACATATCATCAAAATATCAAATGAATACCAACTTCACATGATTACTTATAACAAGACTTCTCCCATGTCCTCAAGAACAAAAGTAAGTACTCACAAATCATATTCATCTTCAAGAACAGAGGGGTATTGAATATGCTTAAGGATCTGAACATTTAATCTTCCACCAAATAAACCAACTAGCATAAACTACAAGGTATAATCAATACTACTAGCAACCCACAAGTACCAATCCGAGGTTTTGGGACAAAGATTGAATACAAGAGATGAACTAGGATTTGAGAGAAGATGGTGCTGGTGAATATGTTGAGTAAGATCCCACGATGAGAGGATCGTTGGTGATGTCGATGGCTTCGATTTCCCCCTCCTGGAGGGAATTTTCCTCGGCGGAATCGTTCTGCTGGAGAGCAAAAGTGCTCCTGCCCAAGTTCCACCTCGAGACGACGGAGCTTCACCCCTAAAGTCTTCTTCTTTTTTTTCTCGGGAAAATAGCCTCATATAGCAGAGGATGGGCAACAGAGGCCTGCCAGGGGCCCATGAGCTCACAAGGCGCGCCCCCCTGAGCTCGTCACTCCCTGGTGGCTGCCTCCTGGTATTTCTTCCATCAACATTTTTTATATATTCCAAAAAAATTCTCCAAAAAATTTCAAGTCATTTAGAGTTGTGCAGAATAGATATCTCTGTTGTAGCCTTATCCGATCCAGAACTCCAACTGCCGGTAATCTCCCTATTCATGTGAAACTTGCAAAATAAGAGAGAAAAGGCATAAGAATTGCATCATAAAGTGAAATGATGGTTCAAAAAATAATAAATAACAGTAGGAAAGCATGATGCAAAATGGACGTATCAACTCCACCAAGCTTAGACCTGGCTTGTGCGCAAGCAAAATCCAAAGTCGATAATCATGACCACATGTTTAGAGAGAGAGAGAGAGAGAGAGAGAGAGAGAGAGAGCTGTCGATAAAACAAAATACATACATGAAAGCATCATGATCATTATCATAGAAACAATATATCATCGTAAAATTCTCACGATCAAGTAAACAATCATTCACAAACTAAAGTATGAACCATAAACTTCATTGAAAACTAACAAACTCTGATATTAGTGATTGAAACAATTGCAAGTTATCATATTATCGGAAAGAGTCTATGTAAGAGCTTTGATTAGCAAGTTCAGATACTCGACTATCATTTAGTATTCTATGATTGCTGACACACAAAGTATATTCAAGGAGCAAAAGTTCTAGTCAAACACATAGGAAGATGGGGGCTTATAGTTTTGCCTCCCAACTTATTTACCTTGGGGGTAATGTCAACAATAATAACTCATGGTTACCTACATCCAATTGGATATATGTGGCTGAATCTTTCCCCACCACCTGATGCTTGCCAAAAGAAAAATAAATACAGAATAGAGACGAACAGTATTGACACTCGCATAAAAGTAAATACTGAAAAGTAAATGATAGGCCCTTCGCAGAGGGAAGCAGAGGTTGCCATGCGTTTTTTATTTCTGGATGTTCGAGCTCTTAATGTAAAGGACGCCACTTTATATTGCCCCTTGTGATAGCAACCATTATTATGCATTCCATCGCTTTTATTTCTTTACCATCACAAGTTCGTACAAAGGTTATTTTTCCTCACAATAAAAGATCATACATATTTTGGAGCAATTTTTATCTTATTTAATTCATAGGTAGATATGGTGGACTCTCATGACATGAAACTGGGTTCAAGGATTTTCGGATGCACAAGTAGTATCTTTACTCAGTCCGACTTTTGGCTAGCAAAATATCTACAAGCAAGCACCACATATTGGAGGATTCGTGACAATATAACTTCTATTTGAATATAAGCAAACATAATTCATTACGTTGTCTTCCTTGTCCAACGTCAACTATTTGATCAAGCATAAAATATTTAATGGGGCTCATAATGATAAAAGGTGTGCAAGATAGTAGGTTTATATGTGAGACCTCTCTTTCTTCATTAATTTTCATGAATTGGACCAATGACCAATGCTATGGTTGGTAACTTCCAACAAATTTCACTAATTATACTTATTCTATGTGAAGTCATCACTCCCCATGGGGTTAGCATATGATCTTTTTATTCTCTTATTTGCTAAGAATTAAATAGGAAAGTAAAACAAGTAAACTCAAACTACTCTATATTATATAACTATCACACTCGGTTGCATAGATAGATCACCAAACAAGCACTCAAAACTATATCATACTAAAACTTTATTCTTCTAAATCACGAAATAACTAAGGGTCAAACTAAAAAAGATAACGATGGTAAAAGTGATGGTGATACGATACAGGTACACATCACCCAAACTTGGAACAAGCCAAGGGTGGTGCGCATACCCGTGTACTCAAGTGTCTTTCTTCGGTGATGATGGGGGAGTAATTTTCTTGGCGATGATTCCCCTTGGAGTGTGATTCTCCTACTTAAGCTCATTGACTTCCTTTTTTAAGATCCAAATTCTCCTTGCGGAGTATGTTGGTGACGGTTAGTGCACCATCAACCAAGGGGTGCAATTTGGTTGTGGAGCAATAAGCAACATCACCCTGCGCATGACAATAAGGGGTAAATCAAGTAATGGAAGGTTTAACATTATTTGGCAAACTTGCCTTTTTGAACTCCACATGCATATCTCCTGGCTGAGGTAGGGGTGTTCCCATTTCTACTTCACTCTAGGACTCCATCCTTTCCAGATCGACATCCTCCTCCTCATCTGTAGTCCATCCATATGAGTCAACCTCCCCATAGATTCTATGGTCGGTAGTGAAGTGCGAGACATAGTTGTCTGATTCTTGATACGACATATTGATCTCGGTCTGCCAGAAAAATAACCCGAAAACAAAAATAGAGGATAAACATGCGATACGATGGTCAAAACATCCATGAGTATATATAATGAATTTTTCCCGTGCAGGACAATTAATCCGCAAGATAACGGAGTCGAGAAAGTCCACGGGGGAGTCACGAGCTCACACAACGCGCCCCTTGATCTCATCGCTCCCACGTGCACTTTCTTTATTGTTTATTATTTTCCTATTTTTTATATATTCTAAAATGAATAAAAAGTACTTTTATGGAACTTCTGGAGTTGGTTTACTCACCATACCACATACATACTCCTTTTTAGAGTTCCGAGCATTCTGGAAGGTTTCTTTTATGTGTTCCTCGAGTGTCATTGTTTGAATAATATTAGTTTCAACATTAATGGGCGCACCTGAGATATAATGTTTAATTGTTTGCCCATTAACCACACTCAGATTAGTGTCCTCGGCATTGTTTATCTTGATAGCTCTAGAGCGATAGACTTCCTTGATGATATATGATCCTTCCCATTTAGAGAGAAGTTTTCTTGCCAAGAATCTGAAACAAGAATTCCATAATAGAAGTTGATCACCTACTTGAAATTCCTGTTTTTGGATTCTTTTGTCATGGCATCTTTTAACTTTGTCTTTAAATAACATGGCAACCAAAACTTCTGTTGCTTAGCTGCCACTTGAGTTGAAGAAGAAGAACGAGCTGCATCCCTGACTCTCTTATTAGAAGCATTGCACTTGAGCTAAGCAGCCTCTTGCTTTAGTGCCATGTTGTAGAAATCATCATACTTGGTCGGCTCAAAAAGCACGAGAGCTAGTTGCAGATCTTCTCTGAGGCCACCTCTAAATTGATAAATCATGCTCTTCTTGTCAGGGACGTCTTGTTTGGCGAAGCGAGCGAGCCTCTGAAACAGGATGTTGTATTGGCAAACATACATGTTGCCTTGCTTGAGGTTGCGGAACTCCTCACGCTTACTCTCAGCAACACTTTGAGGAATGTGGTGAGCTTTGAAGTCTCGGTGGAAATCATCCCAGGTAATCACACGACCTCCTCTAGAATCTTTGTATTGTTGATACCACTCAGCAGCTTGGTCTTTGAGTTGGAACAAAGCAAACTTGACAAAGTCCTCAAGCCTGACATTGCTACACTCAAAATGTTTGCAAATATCCATGAGCCAATCGTCAGCGTCTGTGGCCTCAACACAGTTACTGAAAGACTTCGGCTGGTTTGCGAGGAACCAATTGAGGGTAGCAAACTGAGCTTGATTGTTGCCCTGGCCTTGATTTCCTTGGTTGCGCTCTGCAAGAGTTGCAAAAGAATCTGCGTGTTGGCGTTGGTGGCAGCCATGACATCTTGCCATGCCTCCGGCGGTGGAGGTGGTGGCGGAGGTTCTGGATTCTGACGCGTTGGAGGAGCCATCCTGAAGAGGTTGACATCCGTTAGCATCTTGACAAACATATATTCAAGCTGAATCAATGGATCGAAATTGCAACACATAGCCTTAACATTCAAACAAGAATGAACGAATGAATTCCAAAGTAAATGATCACACTTCCATAAGGTCGAGGAGCCACTTAGATAAAGGTAGATGAATAAAACAACAAGGTATGGATATGAGCAAATAATTGGTAAGGATTACCCAATCACAAACCAAATATCTACGAAAGAAATACTAGAGCTACATGAATTCCCACCTATGAAACTCCTGAAAATTTCTGGTTATGCAATCAGGTGTTGGGGATACAGGGGAAGCATAATATCTCACCCAAAACTAGCAAATCCTAGATCCAGCTGTATCCATCCTTCAACACATAACCAAGAAACCTTCGGAAATCATTTACCTCAACCTTCGAAAAGCATCCGTTATACGAGTTATGGCAATACTCCCGACCTCCCGCACAAGTACTGGGTGGCATCGAAGTTATCTCACCAACAACTGCATAAAGGAGATTTTCGATGTCGGCAAAACTCAGGTATTCCAGAACTGCAACGATAAAATTGTTACGACAACACCTCGGAGCTCAACTCCCCGGGACACTGCCACAACCCCTAAATGTCAGGAGGCACCAAGAACAATGTTCTTGTCACAAAACCATCGAAATGATTCCAAGATACCCGCGTGATCCTAAAAAAATTCGTGAAATTTGAGAAGAGAAGAGTCAAAACTCTACGCCAGGAGGCCTCACCAGAGCGACGAAGGGACTGAGGAGTAAAAAGAATCCTACTCTCCAATATATATAATCCTATAAGACTCAAAACATTTTTTTTCTAGACTCAACAACGTCAGCGATTCGATCAAGCAGGGGGCTCCTAAGTCGGGGAAGGCTCTGATTACCAACTTGTAACACCCACAATGCGGCTATATCTCCCACATGTCGGAGCACGACTTAGAGGCATAACCGCATAGTAGGCATGTCGCAAGAGGGGTAATCTTTACACATCCGATGTGCTGAATAAGAAAGGGATAAAGAGTTGTCTTACAATCCCCACTTCACACAATACATAAATATAGCATTACATCATCCAGAATACAATCAAGGTCTGACTACGGAACCAACATAAATAAAGACAACCCCAAATGCATTGATCCCCGATCGCCCCAACTGGGCTCCTCTACTGATCGTCCGGAAAGGAAACATAGTAACGTCCTGAATCCTCGTCGAACTCCCACTTGAGTTCGGTAGCGTCCCCTGCACTGGCATCATTGGCACCTGCATCTAGTTTTGGATGTAATCTGTGAGTCACAGGGACTCAGCAATCTCACACCCTCGCGATTAAGTCTATTTAAGCTTATGGGTAGGAAAAGGTAGTGAGGTGGATCTGCAGCAAGCACTAGCATATATGGTGGCTAACTTATGCAAATGAGAGCGAGAAGAGAAGCAAAGCACGGTCGAGAAGCTATAAAGATCAAGAAGTGATCCTGAAACTACTTACGTTCAAGCATAACACCAGACCGTGTTCTCTTCCCGGACTCCGCCGAAAAGAGACCATCGCGGCTACACACGCGGTTGATTCATTTTAATTAAGTTTAGTTTCGAGTTTTCCACAACCGGATATTAACAAATTCCCATCTGCCCATAACCGTGGGCACGGCTTTCGAAAGTTCAAAACCCTGCAGGGGTGTCCCAACTTAGCCCATCACAAGCTCTCACGGTCAACGGAGGATATTCCTTCTCCCAGGAAGACCAGATCAGACTCGGAATCCCGGTTACAAGACATTTCGACAATGGTAAAACAAGACCAGCAAAGTCGCCCGAATGTGCCGACAAATCCCGATAGGAGCTGCACATATATCATTCTCAGGGCACACCGGATGAGCCAGACGTCGGGTTGGCAAAGACCCTGGTTGCCCAGGGGGCGCCGGACATCGCTCAGGTTGGACCAACACTTAGAGAAGCACTGGACCGGGGGTTTAAAATAAAGATGACCCTTGAGTCCGCGAAACCCAAGGGAAAAAGGCTTAGGTGGAAAATGGTAAAGCCAAGGTTGGGCCTTGCTGGAGGAGTTTTATTCAAGGCGAACTGTCAAGGGGTTCCCATAACACCCAACCGCGTAAGGAACGCAAAATCAAGGAACATAACACCGGTATGACGGAAACTAGGGCGGCAAGAGTGGAACAAAACACCAGGCATAAGGCAGAGCCTTCCACCCTTTACCAAGTATATAGATGCATTGAAGTAAACAAGATATAATAATAATATCCCAGAAATAAACATGTTCCAACAAGGAACAAACTCCATCTTCACCTGCAACTAGCAACACTATAAGAGGGGCTGAGCAAAGCGGTAACATAGCCAAACAACGGTTTGCTAGGAAAGGTGGGTTAGAGGCTTGGCATGGCAATATGGGAGGCATGATATATCAAGTGGTAGGTATCGCGACATAGCAATAGAGCGTGCAACTAGCAAGCAAAGATAGAAGTGATTTCGAAGGTATGTTCATCTTGCCTGCAAAGTTCTCTGAGTTGACGAAAGCTTGATCCTCGTAAGCGTACTCAACGGGTTCCTCGATCACGAACTCGTCTCCCGGCTCTACCCAAGGCAAGCACACAAGCAAAAGACCAACAATCAATCACGGTGCAATGCGCAAGCAACATGATGCAAAACATGGCATGATATGCAATGCATATGCGTGCTTAGGAAGGGATAGAATAAACCAGGCATCAACTTGGCAAACCAAGTGCGCCATTGGAAAGATGAGATGATTTCGGTCGAAATCGATATAAACATCACCGGATTCGGATGCACGGTTTGCAAATGACGAACAACACAAGAATGGCACTATTCTGCGATGAACAGCACGATGCCATCTAGAATGCAACAAGAAACTAAGCTACTGCACTCCAACATAGCAACAAAGCACATGGTAGTGATCTACTCAAGATGCTTGACAAAAGAAGAACACTGAGCTACGGCTAAATTACACAAGAGCAGGTTCAAACAAGCATGACAAAAGTGCAAAGATATCAGCATCACAGACTTGGTGAAAATACTAACATGTCAGGAATTAACATCAGGAAGCAATGTTTAGAGCAAGCAAACCACATGCTATAGGATCATATCATAGCACTACAAGGCACGACATGAATCTACTCAAAGCATAGCACAAAGTCCCTTACTGACCATAAGCCAAAAAGGATCAGAAGATATGATGGCACCCATGTAAACATAGCAAGTTTCATTAACAGATTCAGACTTGGCAGAAAACTGAGCATGGCATAAACAGAATTATGAAGGTCTCTTTGCCAGCTCTATTCACTCAACACAAGGCATTTCATGACAAACTAAGCACACTACAGCAAGAATACATGATCATGAAACTAACCAAAGCAAGAACAAGCTCATAGCATGCATGGATCAACTACAACAACCTTGGCAAAATTGATTAACACGTAAACAATCCGCCAGGAACATTTTATAGCAAAAGTAGAGGAAGATTAAGTCATGCTAGGGCACTCCATAAATGCAAACAGGGGCATGGATGGATAGAGCACAACCATGTGTCCAAATCATCCTTACTGAACATACTCAAAAGAAGCATGATCTCACTGTAGCAACATGAATACATGGCATAAAAATAACAGTAGAGTAATGACTTGGTGAAATTTGAAGTCCCTGAAATCAGCAATATCACGAGAGCTACTTTGCATGCTTGTGCTAGTCACCACATTGATCACAAAAATACATGGCATACACCCCTGTAAATATGGCATGGCATATATAAAAACACATGTAGAGCTCATGCCCATATGCAACACACAAGAAAAAAGAGAGATAGAGAAGAAAAGAAAAGAAAGGAAAAACAATGAAAGGGAAAAAAGAGGGGAAAACATGCATCAAATCACAGCATGTGAGGTGGCAAGATGGTTATCGCGTATTACACTGACCTTGCACATCGTGGGTTCGAATCACAACTCGTGCTCGTATTTTTGAAGTTTAGAAACCAGAAAAAATGAAATGGGCTGGCCCGTCACGGAGGGAGGTGTGTGCACCTATCTACGAGATCTGAAGAAAATGGCACTAAAGACATTGAATAGCATTTGGTTAAACCATGATAGGAGGAGGATTAGCCACCTCGTGAAAAGCCTTCGTATGTTGTCCAGTAACCAGCGAGCCCGGGCAAGTACCCCAGGTGACCAGGCGCTAGCTCCGTCACTGGCTATAGTTGTTTGTAGCCCGCTTCTCTTCTCTCTCCTTTTCTCTCCCCTTTGATACGTCTCCAACGTATCTATAATTTATGAAGTATTCATGCCATGTTTACAATAATTTTATATGATTTGATTAGAACTAAGCCTAATAGACGCTGTTTTCGGCAGAACTACCATGGTGTCATTTTTTGTGCAGAAATAAAAGTTCTCGGAATGGGCTGAAAATTTATGGTGATTTTTTATGGACCAAAAGACACCCCCGAAGCACCGGAGCTGGGCAGGAAGTGGATGAGGAGTCCACAAGCCCTCTAGCCACGCCCTACCCCCAGGCGCTAGCTCAGGGCTTGTGGGCCCCTCGAGCACCTCCTTGATGTGAGACCGACGCCAAAATTCCTATAAATATAGAACCCCCCCCCCCCCCCCAAAGAAACCTAGATCGAAAGTTCCGCTGCCGCAAGCCTCTATAGCCACAAAAAAACCAATCGGGAGTCCATTCTGGCACCCTGCTAGAGGGGGAAACCATCACCGGAGGCCATCTTCATCATCCCTGCGGCCACCCATGATGAGGATGGAGTAGTTCACCCTCGGGGCTGAGGGTATGTATCAGTAGCTATGTGTTTGATCTCTCTCGTGTTCTTGATTTGGCACGATCTTGATATACCGCGAGCTTTGTTACTATAGTTGGATCATATGGTGTTTCTTCCCCTCTATCTTCTTGTGATGAATTGAGTTTTACCTTTGAGGTTTCACTATTATCGGATTGAATACTTTATGGATTTGAGAACACTTGATGTATGTCTTGCATGGGATACCCATGGTGACAATGGGGTGTTCTATTGATTCACTTGATGTATGTTTTGGCACTCAACTCACGGATTCCCGAGGTGACATTGGGGTAATCTATGCATAGGGGTTGACGCATGTTTTCATCCTTGTTTCTCTGTTAGAAATCTTGGGCACTCTTTGAGGTTCTTTGTGTTGGATTGAATATTATGAATCTGAAGTTGTTTGATGCATATCTTATAATTGACCCACGGATATTTGTGGTGACATTGGTGTATCTAGGTGACATTAGAGTTGATTGATGTGTATCATATGGTGTTTTTTCCTATGAACTCTAGGGTTGTTTGTGATACTTATAGGAATAGCTCAATGGATTGATTGGAAAGAATAACTTTGAGGTGGTTTCATACCCTGAAAACAATTTCATCTTATGTTCTCCGTGATAGGAACTTTGGAGTGACTCTTTGTTGCACGTTGAGGGATTGTTATGTGATCCAAATATGTTATCATCGTTGAGAGACTTTGCACTAGTGAAAGTATGAACCCTAGGCCTTGTTTTCAAGCATTGCAATACCGTTTTCGCTCACTTTTGTTACTAGTTACCTTGCTGTTTTTATATTTTCAAATTACAAAAATCTATATCTACCATCCATATTACACTTGTATCACCATCTCTTCGCCGAATTAGTGCACCTATAAAATTTACCATTGTATTGGGTGTGTTGGGGACACAAGAGACTCTTTATTATTTGGTTGTAGGATTGTTTGAGAAAGACCATCTTCATCCTACGCCTCCCATGGATTGATAAACCTTAGGTCATTCACTTGAGGGAAATTTGCTACTATCCAACAAAACTCTACGCTTGGAGGCCCAACACGAGTCTACAAGAATAAGGTTGCATAGTAGACATCACCGTTCAACTAGGCAGATATTTTGCATGGCATCACTTATAGCCCGCTTACATCACTCTATTCTACTTGCCATTAGGGGCAGCATGCTGAATCCATGAAAGCAAAACACATACATCACTGAGATACAAAAAAGTCATGGGATCCTCTGGGTGCTGTCGTCTGACACATGCCCTTCCCCATTCCTCCAATCCCAGAAGCCCAACACCCGATCACGTATTTCTAAATCGCCCGCTAGTGTGCCTCTTGCCCTTGATGCCCACGACCAGATCCCATGACATCTTGGTGCCTGATGGATGGGGGATTTGGCTGATGAGCGAGTCCTGGATTAGGGGGTGTCCGGATGGCCGGACTATACCTTCAACCGGACTCCAGGACTATGAAGATACAAGATTGAAGACTTCGTCCCGTGTCCGGAAGGGACTTTCCTTGGCGTGGAAGACAAGCTTGGCGATACGGATATTCAGATCTCCTACCATTGTAACCGACTCTATGTAACCCTAACCCTATCCGGTGTCTATATAAACCGGAGGGTTTTAGTCCGTAGGACAACATACACATCAACAATCATATCATAGGCTAGCTTCTAGGGTTTAGCCTCTCTGATCTCGTGGTAGATCTACTCTTGTACTACCCATATCATCAATATTAATCAAGCAGGACGTAGGGTTTTACCACCATCGAGAGGGCCCGAACCTGGGTAAAACTTCTTGTCCCTTGCCTCCTGTTACCATCCGGCCTAGACGCACAGTTCGGGACCCCCTACCCGAGATCCGCCGTTTTTGACACCGACATTGGTGATTTCATTGAGAGTTCCTCTGTGTCGTCGCCATCAGGAAGGATGCATCGCCCCGTCTTTAAAGACGGCACCGTTGCTAAGGGTGCTTTGGCTGTCGGCCAAACCCTCCGGCTAGGTGCTTTTCTTATGACCGCCTGTTCGGCTTCTGCACCGACGATGACATCTCGAGCCATCGAAAACAATCTTCATGTCAGTTCGGAACTCGCCGAGCAGTTAGATCCAATGGAGCTTTCCTTCATAAACGAGCTCTTGGATCGCTTCGCCGCCCTGGGAGTCGCTATGGATTACTACCAGATTGGGCCTAAAACCGATCTGAGAGAGATTAACTCTCCCCCAAGTCATCCATCATGTTGTGTGGTAGAGGGACAATGCGGCGACCCTTCGTCTATCTTAAGGACTTGCTACGTCCGGATTCCCGATCCCTCCAAGCCGGATACCCGCGGAGGGGAGGATATCACTCAAGACCTGAACTTAGAGTCAGGCGACGAGCTGGATTCAATGGACAACACCCAAGGATCCAAATTTTCGAGTTCAGAAATTCCTCGGCCTCTGAGCCTCAGATGGGGTGAGGCTTCGGATTTAACTCCACCCACCCACCCCAACATAAGCGATCTATCCAAAATCAGGCAAGAGCCCGACGAAATAGTACATCATTACTGGGCTAGATTCCTCCTGGTTAAGAACAGGCTAAGGGACTGCCGCGAGGAAGACGCAATCTTAATCTTCTGCAATAATTGCACAGACAAGGGAATACTCAACGCCATAAGTCGCCGTGATATCACACGCTTCGCTGACTTGGCGTCCATTGTACAAAATCGGAGGCTCTGCCAATGAAATAACACCTTCAGCCCATGTAATAATGGCTGTCATCGCCCCGTGGACATAACCATTCCTCGCCTACCTCACTAGGCAGGAACTCCCCGAGGACCAAAATGAGGCACGCTGCATAGTGCGGCGATCCAAAGCCTACAGAGTCCACGAGGGAGAGCTTTATAAGAAAAGCACTACCAGAGTCCTTCAAAGGTGTATCTCCGAAGAGGAGGGGCGGAACCTCCTGGCTGAAATTCATGCCGGACTGGGCGGTCATCACGCTGCAGCTCGGTCCCTTGTAAGCAAGGCCTTCTGTACGGGCTTTTATTGGCCGACGGCCCGGGCAGACGCTTAGGACATAGTCCAACGATGCACCGGTTGCCAGCTCTTTGCAAACCAAAGCCATATGCCACCCACCGCCCTCCGAACTATCCCCATTACTTGACCCTTCGTGGTCTGGGGGGCTTGACATGGTTGGACCCCTTAAAGGCGGCACCCACAAGCAAAAATACTTACTGGTCATGGTGGATAAATTCACCAAATGGTTAGAAGCCAAGCCTGTTAAGACGACCGAATCCGGACCGGTGATAGACTTTATATCCGGGGTCGTACACTGTTACGGTGTTCCCCACAGCATCATCACTAATAACGGCATGAACTTCACGGCTGACGAGGTAAAACTCTGGTGCAAAAACATGGGCATCAAGCTCGACTATGCTTCCGTCTATCACCCAGAAACTAACGGCCAGGTCGAACATGCAAATGGTCTTATCATGAGCGGCATTAAACCCAGATTAGTGCGGTCCCTCAAGGAATCTAACACGCACTGGGTAGAGGAGCTCGACTCCATACTCTGGGGGCTGCGGACCACGCCGAATCGCACCACCGGATACACACCATTCTTTACGGTGTACGGTGCAGAGGCAGTTTTGCCCTGCGACATAATTCATGACTCACCTCGAGTGCGCATGTACGAAGAAAGAGAAGCCGAGGTCGATCGATAGGACAGCTTAGACGCATTGGAGGAGGAGCGTGACGTGGCAAAAGCCCGTTCCACATTCTATCAACAGCAGGCTCGAAGATACCAAAGCAGAGAAGTACGGGCCAAAAATTACAACATTGGCGAATTAGTTCTACGACTACCGGACAAGAAAAAGGACCAAGTGGGAAGGTCCCTTCATAATTGACCAAGTCCTGACTGGTGGAGCGTACCGCCTGCGAGATGCATCGGTTAACTGACTCGAGCCGAACCCATGGAACGCAGCCCGTCTCCGAAGATTCTATGCCTAGCGCCGGACTCTATGTTCGTCTCCTTCCTCTGTCCATTTTTTATATATTTTCTGTCTTGCATTTCTCTTCTCTCTCTCTCTCTCTCTCTCTCTCTCTCTTATAGCCCTTAAAGGCTCATAAAGTGACACGCCATCCGCGCTCATTAAACCTGGGGGCTTCTTTAAATAGAAGCTTATTCATACGGGCTTCATGCCCAACACATGCGTCACACTTCCGCATGTACCTTTTATTCACCATTATATGCATCGATATGACTTAAGTTTTGGCCAAGCTAGGTTGCTTGGCTCCTGTGCTTACCCCTACGTTCCCGATTGTTCGGCTAGGTGGTAAAGGGAGCACCTCTACGATTGTTACTCCCGGGTCAGCCGGACGTGTACCTCAGACTGGGTGAAGCCGAAAGCTACCATTCTTAAGGGAATATTCGGTCGGTGAACTAAAGATGATCTTTTTTATTTTTATCTATACGCCTCCAGATGTTTTTCCTGCGTTTCTTTTCGCAGCATGGACATGCACCTTAGGGCATGCCTCCCAGGGAAAGGAACCCCTAACGGAACTATTCTCCTTGGAAGATGTTTCTTACTAACCATGTAATATAACATAACTAGTCGAGCACTTGTCTGTTCACGCACTAATGACCCCTACGCCTAGTCTCCATGCATTCCCCGGTTCCTATATAACAGCATGGAATTCGGACACACTCCGGACCGTCAGGTCCCGAAGCTGAAGCGAAAAGGTCGGCCATGACAAATGATCTACAATCCGGCTAGAAGGCATTATAAATGTCAACTAAATTACATAGTCATTTTGACTGATCGTATTCCTCTTCAATACCATCTAACAGGCTGTCTAATTTACAGTCCTAATGGGAATACTTTGCGGCCAACTCTACTTGGCCGTATACTAAGCTTACAGGGATCTCCTTCCCATCGGGCCCTATAGACCTCGGCCATGTGGTTGGGGTTAGCCTTTGCGTACTGCGTCTTCACCATGGCCCAGGCCTCCCTAGCGCCTTGACGGCAGGCTGATATCTTCCACAATCGGAAGCGCCGCCGTGCTCCTTTTAGCTTCTCCGCAAGCTCTCCAAGACCTTCGGGCATGGAGACGGATGGCCACAGGGCCTGGGCGACGCCTCGCATCGCCTGCCGAACTCGATCGAGCAGTTGCGAGAGCTCAGGAAGAAGGTCACCCATAGAACCGGACATCTCCTCTGCAGGACGGCCTATCAGCACACCTACAGACATTGCTCTGTTAGTCGACTTTCCTGCCGAACTTTCTTTCAAAAGGTTCATTCAAGCACTTTCTAAATATGCCGCGCCGAAGCCGCTGATTCTCCTTCACGGAGTCTGACAGCTGGGCATGAACATCTTTCAGCTCGACGCCCAGCTTGGTGTTGGCATCTCGGAGATCGTTCTTCTCCCCCATCACCTTTAACAGCACCCTCTCACCAGCCTTTAGCTGGCGTAGGAGGTGTTGCCTTTCCGGATCCAATCCGGCGCCATCTGCAATTTCATTTGTCAGATTCGCACCAAAGCCGTGCTTCACAAAATACTTATCTTTCGAAGTGTATATTACCAGAGGGGGCCTCCTTAGGCTCCCCTGCCACGGCTAGTGCGGCCTCAAGTTGGGCTTTGCACTCTTCCAGCTCCTTGGACAGTAGGGAATTCTTTTCTGTAAGAACCTGCATAAGAAATGATCCTTAAATCAGTTATTTTAACTGTTTCAAGTCTCGGGGGCTACAGGTATATATATGATTACCAAAATTTTCTTACCCGTATGTCTTTTACATATCGCTCCGTGGCTCTGGTTAGACCATTTTGAGTGGCACGGAGGTACGCATCTCCCGACTTAAAGGCATCTAACGCCTCTTGGGAGAAACAAGCGTCACGAAGAATTGTCCGGCGACTCCTGTGGTTCATGGCACTCTCCACCTCAGAGTTGGTGGCAGACAACCTGTCCACATCCTCCGTCGGAGGAGCGTCCGGTGCGCGCCTTGTGTTCGGCCCCACTTCCGGGCCAGGCTTTGGAGCCTGGCTAGTGGAGGCGCGATTGACGGTCTCTCCGAATATAGTTTGGCGAGGTCTCTTTGTCCTAAAGAGGGCACAAGTGTTAATATGCCCTGAAGGTACGACACCTAGGATAAGGGGGTGCGCCATACCTTTCCGCTGACGCCCCGGTTCGGACTGCACCTCTTTTCTGCCCACGGGGCCCTGCGGCCCCTCGTTGGCTTGTCGCCGCAGGTTCGGCCTCCCGTTTATGGGAGGCCGGGATTAGCCCTGCATAATCGGCGGTAATGGCCACCAGGGGGTTGTCCTTGCTCAATTGATGGAACACTCCATCAATGAGATCCACCGAAAGCTCCGGATCCTCTTGCGAGTCCAGGTCGAGGGACCGTCCTGGGTCCTCGGGTTGTGGAGGAGGGCTGTTTATTTCTTTAACAGCCTGGCGCAGTTCCTGCATCGAAATCACTAAGATTAAATATTTAACAATGGGGATATAAATCGGATGGGCAAGATATGATCACTCACCCAGCTTGGAGGATTGTACATGGGAAATCCACCCTTTGGGTCTACGTGGAGAAAATCCTCCTCTTCTCCCTTGTACAAACTAGACAAGGTCTTTATTAGAGCCGCAGCCGAATCCGGCCCCTTACGGCCGTAGCGGGTGGTGTCGTCCTCCCCGTTGAAATCCCACATGGGGTGGCCTCTGTTGGGGAACGTAGTAATTTCAAAAAATTTCCTACGCACACGCAAGATCATGGTGATGCATAGCAACGAGAGGGGAGAGTGTTGTCTACGTACCCTCGTAGACCGATAGCGGAAGCGTTATGACAACGCGGTTGATGTAGTCATACGTCTTCATGGCCCGACCGATCAAGCACCGAAACTACGGCACCTCCGAGTTCTAGCACACGTTCAGCTCGATGACGATCCCCGGACTCCGATCCAGCATAGTGTCAGGGAAGAGTTCCGTCAGCACGACGGCATGGTGACGATCTTGATGTACTAATGTCGCAGGGCTTCGCCTAAGCACTGCGACAATATTATCGAGGACTATGGTGGAAGGGGGCACCGCACACAGCTAAGAATATGATCACGTGGATCAACTTGTGTGTCTATGGGGTGCCCCCTGCCCCCATATATAAAGGAGCAAGGGGGAGGCCGGCTGGCCCTTGTGGGGCGCCAAGGAGGAGTAGGATTCCTACTCCTAGTTGGAGTAGGTTTCCACCTTTCCTAGTCCAACGAGGAGAAGGGGGGAAAGGGGGAAGAGGGGAAGGAAGGGAGAGAGGGGCCGCGCCCCAAACCCCTTGTCCAATTCGGACTGGGCTTGGGAGGGGGGCGCGCCACCTCCTGGTCCTTCCCACTAAGGCCCATTAAGGCCCATTGCTTCTTCCTCGTATTCCCGTAACTCCCCGATAACTCCGAAAATACCCGAACCACTCGGAGCCTTTCCGATGTCCGAATATAGTCGTCCAATATATCGATCTTTATGTCTCGACCATTTCGAGACTCCTTGTCATGTCCCCGATCTCATCCGGGACTCCGAACTCCTTCGGTACATCAAAACTCATAAACTCATAATATAACTGTCATCGAAACCTTAAGCGTGCGGACCCTACGGGTTCGAGAACAATGTAGACATGACCGAGACATGTCTCCGGTCAATAACCAATAGCGGAACCTGGATGCTCATATTGGCTCCTACATATTCTACGAAGATCTTTATCGGTCAGACCGCATAACAACATACGTTGTTCCCTTTGTCATCGGTATGTTACTTGCCCGAGATTCGATCGTCGGTATCTCAATACCTAGTTCAATCTCGTTACCGGCAAGTCTCTTTACTCGTTCTGTAATACATCATCTCGCAACTAACTCATTAGTTGTAATGCTTGCAAGGCTTAAGTGATGTGCATTACCGAGAGGGCCCAGAGATACCTCTCCGACAATCGGAGTGACAAATCCTAATCTCGAAATACGCCAACCCAACATGTACCTTTGGAGACACCTGTAGAGCTCCTTTATAATCACCCAGTTACGTTGTGACGTTTGGTAGCACACAAAGTGTTCCTCCGGCAAACGGGAGTTGCATAATCTCATAGTCATAGGAACATGTATAAGTCATGAAGAAAGAAATAGCAACATACTAACCGATCGGGTGCTAAGCTAATGGAATGGGTCATGTCAATCAGATCATTCACCTAATGATGTGATCCCGTTAATCAAATAACAACTCTTTGTCCATGGTTAGGAAACATAACCATCTTTGATTAACGAGCTAGTCAAGTAGAGGCATACTAGTGACACTCTGTTTGTCTATGTATTCACACATGTATTATGTTTCCGGTTAATACAATTCTAGCATGAATAATAAACATTGATCATGAAATAAGGAAATAAATAATAACTTTATTATTGCCTCTAGGGCATATTTCCTTCAGTCTCCCACTTGCACTAGAGTCAATAATCTAGATCACATCACCATGTGATTAACATCGATAGTTCACATCATCATGTGATTAACACCCATAGTTCACATCGCCATGTGACCAACACCCAAAGGGTTTACTAGATTCAGTAATCTAGTTCACATCGCTTATGTGATTAACACCCAAAGAGTACTAAGGTGTGATCATGTTTTGCTTGTGAGAGAAGTTTAGTCAACGGGTCTGCCATATTCAGATCCGTATGTATTTTGCAAATTTCTATGTCAACGATGCTCTGCATGGATCTACTCTTAGCTAATTGCTCCCACTTTCAATACGTATCCAGATTGAGACTTGGAGTCATCTAGATCAGTGTCAAAATTTGCATCGATGTAACCTTTTACGACGAACCCTTTTTGTCACGTCCATAATTGAGAAACATATCCTTATTCCACTAAGGATAATTTTGACCGCTGTCCAGTGATCTACTCCTAGATCACTATTGTACTCCCTTGCCAAAATCAGTGTAGGGTATACAATAGCTTTGGTACACAGCATGGCATACTTTATAGAACCTATGACTGAGGCATAGGGAATGACTTTCATTCTCTTTCTATCTTCTGTCGTGGTCGTGTTTTGAGTCTTACTCCATTTCACACCTTGTAACACAGGCAAGAACTCTTTCTTTGACTGTTCCATTTTGAACTACTTCAAAATCTTGTCAAGATATGTACTCATTGAAAAAACTTATCAAGCGTTTTGATCTATCTCTGTAGATCTTGATGCTCAATATGTAAGTAGCTTCACCGAGGTCTTTCTTTGAAAAACTCCTTTCAAATACTCCTTTATGCTTTGCAGAATAATTCTACATTATTTCCGATCAACAATATGTCATTCACATATACTTATCAGAAATGCTGTAGTGCTCCCACTCACTTTCTTGTAAATACAGGCTTCACCGCAAGTCTGTATAAAACTATATGCTTTGATCAACTTATCAAAGCGTGTATTCCAACTCCGAGATGCTTGCACCAGTCCATAGATGAATCGCTGGAGCTTGCATATTTTATTAGCAGCTTTAGGATTGACAAAACCTTCTGGTTGCATCATATACAACTCTTCTTTAATAAATCCATTAAGGAATGCAGTTTTGTTTATTCATTTGCCAGATTTCATAAAATGCGGCAATTGCTAACATGATTCGGACAGACTTAAGCATAGATACGAGTGAGAAACTCTCATCGTAGTCAACACCTTTAAACTTGTCGAAATTTTTTTGCGACAATTCTAGCTTTGTAGATAGTAACACTACTATCAGCGTCCGTCTTCCTCTTGAAGATCCATTTATTTTCTATGGCTTGCCGATCATCGGGCAAGTCAACCAAAGTCAAGTCTACACTTTGTTCTCATGCATGGATCCCATCTCAGATTTCATGGCCTCAAGCCATTTATCGGAATCTGGGCTCATCATCACTTCCTCATAGTTCGTAGGTTCGTCATGGTCAAGTAACATGACCTCCAGAATAGGATTGCCGTACCACTCTGGTGCGGATCTCACTCTGATTTACCTACGAGATTTGGTAGTAACTTGATCTGAAGTTACATGATCATCATCATTGGCTTCCTCCCTAATTGGTGTAGTAGTCACAGGAACAGATTTCTGTGATGAACTATTTTCCAATAAGGGAGAAGGTACAATTACCTTATCAAGTTTTCTACTTTCCTCCCACTCACTTCTTTCGAGAGAAACTCCTTCTCTAGAAAGGATCCATTCTTAGCAACGAATGTCTTTCCTTCGGATCTGTGATAGAAGGTGTACCCAACTGTCTCCTTTGGGTATCCTATGAAGACATATTTCTCCAATTTGAGTTTGAGCTTATCGAGATGAAACTTTTTCACATAAGCATCGCAACTCCAAACTTTAAGAAACGACAGCTTAGGTTTCTTGCCAAACCATAGTTCACACGGTGTCGTCTCAACGGATTTAGATTGTGCCCTATTTAACGTGAATGCAGCTGTCTCTAATTCATAACCTCAAAACGATAGTGGTAGATCGGTAAGAGACATCATAGATCGCACTATATCTAATAAAGTACGGTTATGACGTTCGGACACACCATTACACTATGGTGTTCCAGGTGGCGTGAGTAGTGAAAGTATTTCACATTGTTTTAATTGAAGGCCAAACACATAACTCAAATATTTTACCTCTACGATCATATTGTAGAAACTTTTATTTTCTTGTCACGATGATTTTTCACTTCACTCTGAAATTCTTTAAACTGTTCAAATGTTTCAGACTTATGTTTCATCAAGTAGATATCCCCATATCTGCTCAAATCATTTGTGAAGGTCAGAAAATAATGATACCTGCTGCAAGCCTTAATATTCATCGGACCACATACATCAGTATGTATGATTTCCAACAAATCTGTTGCTTGCTTCATTGTTCCGGAGAATGGCGTTTTAGTCATCTTGCCCATAAGGCATGGTTTGCAAGCATCAAGTGATTCATAATCAAGTGATTCCAAAAGCCCATCAGCATGGAGTTTCTTCATGCGCTTTACACCAATATGACTTAAACGGCAGTGCCACAAATAAGTTGCACTATCATTATTAACTTTGCATCTTTTGGTTTCAATATTATGAATGTGTGTATCACTACGATCGAGATCCAACGAACTTGTTTCATTGGGTGTATGACCATCGAAGGTTTTATTCATGTAAACAGAACAACAATTATTCTCTGACTTTAATGAATAACCGTATTGCAATAAACATGATCAAATCATATTCATGCTCAATGCAAAAACCAAATAACACTTATTTAGGTTCAACACTAATCTCGAAAGTATAGGGGAGTGTGCGATGATGATCATATCAATCTTGGAACTACTTCCAACACACACCGTCACTTCACCCTTAACTAGTCTCTGTTTATTCTGCAACTCCTGTTTCGAGTTACTACTCTTAGCAACTGATCCAGTATCAAATACTGAGGGGTTTCTATAAACACTAGTAAAGTACACATCAATAACATGTATATCAAATATACTTTTGTTCACTTTGCCATCCTTCTTATCCGCCAAATACTTGGGGCAGTTCTGCTTCCAGTGACCAGTTCCTTTGCAGTAGAAGCACTTAGTCTCAGGCTTAGGACCAGACTTGGGCTTCTTCACTTGAGCAGCAACTTGCTTGCTGTTCTTCTTGAAGTTCCCCTTCTTCCCTTTGCCCTTTTCTTGAAACTACTGGTCTTGTTAACCATCAACACTTGATCTTTTTCTTGATTTCTACCTTCGTCGATTTCAGCATCACGAAGAGCTTGGGAATTGTTTCCGTTATCCCTTGCATATTATAGTTCATCACGAAGTTCTACTAACTTGGTGATGGTGACTAGAGAATTCTGTCAATCACTATTTTATCGGGAAGATTAACTCCCACTTGATTCAAGTGATTGTAGTACCCAGACAATCTGAGCACATGCTCACTGCTTGAGCTATTCTCCTCCATCTTTTAGCTATAGAACTTGTTGGAGACTTCATATTTCTCAACTCGGGTATTTTCTTGAAATATTAACTTCAATTCCTGGAACATCTCATATGGTCCATGACGTTCAAAACGTCTTTGAAGTCCCGATTCTAAGCCGTTAAGCATGGTGCACTAAACTATCAAGTAGTCATCATATTGAGCTAGCCAAACGTTCATAACGTCTGCATCTGCTCCTGCAATAGGTCTGTCACCTAGCGGTGCATCAAGGACATAATTCTTCAGTGCAGCAATGAGGATAAACCTCAGATCACGGATCCAATCCGCATCATTGCTACTAACATCTTTCAATACAATTTTCTCTAGGAACATATCAAAATAAACACAGGGAAGCAACAACGCGAGCTATTGATCTACAACATGATTTACAAAATACTACCAGGACTAAGTTCATGATAAATTTAAGTTCAATTAATCATATTACTTTAAGAACTCCCACTTAGATAGACATCCCTCTAATCCTCTAAGTGATCACATGATCCAAATCAACTAAACCATGTCCGATCATCACGTGAGATGGAGTAGTTTCATTGGTGAACATCACTATGTTGATCATATCTACTATATGATTCACGCTCGACCTTTCGGTCTCCGTGTTCCGAGGCCATATCTGTATATGCTTGGCTCGTCAAGTATAACCTGAGTATTCCGTGTGTGCAACTGTTTTGCACCTGTTGTATTTGAACGTAGAGCCTATCACACCCGATCATCACGTGGTGTCTCAGCACGAAGAACTTTCGCAACAGTGCATACTCAGGGAGAACACTTCTTGATAATTAGTGAGAGATCATCTTAAAATGCTACCATCAAACTAAGCAAAATAAGATGTATAAAAGATAAACATCACATGCAATCATAATATGTGACATGATATGGCCATCATCATCTTGTGCCTTTGATCTCCATCTCCAAAGCATTGTCATGATCTCCATCGTCACCGGCATGACACCATGATCTCCATCATCTTGATCTATATCAATGTGTCGTCACATGGTCGTCTCGCCAACAATTGCTCTTGCAACTATTGCTATCGCATAGCGATAAAGTAAAGCAATTATTGGGCACTTGCATCTTATGCAATAGAGAGACAACCATAAGGATTTTGCCAGTTGCCGATAACTTCAACAAAACATGATCATCTCATACAACAACTTATATCTCATCACGTCCTGACCATATCACATCACAACATGCCCTGCAAAAACAAGTTAGACGTCCTCTACTTTGTTGTTGCAAGTTTTACGTGGCTACTACTGGGCTTAGCAAGAACCGTTCTTACCTACGCATCAAAACCACAACGATAGTTTGTCAAGTTGGTGTTGTTTTAACCTTCGCAAGGACCGGGCGTAGCCACACTCGGTTCAACTAAAGTTGGAGAAACTGACACCCGCCAGCCACCTGTGTGCAAAGCACGGCGGTAGAACCAGTCTCGCATAAGCGTACGCGTAATGTCGGTCCACAACTCACCGCCGAACCAAAGTATGACATGCTGGTAAGCAGTATGACTTATATCGCCCACAACTCACTTGTGTTCTACTCGTGCATATAACATCAACACATAAAACCTAGGCTCGGATGCCACTGTTGGGGAACGTAGTAATTTCAAAAAATTTCCTACGCACACACAAGATCATGGTGATGCATAGCAACGAGAGGGGAGAGTGTTGTCTACGTACCCTCGTAGACCGATAGCGGAAGCGTTATGACAACGCGGTTGATGTAGTCGTACGTCTTCACGGCCCAACCGATCAAGCACCGAAACTACGACACCTCCGAGTTCTAGCACACGTTCAGCTCGATGACGATCCCCGGACTCCGATCCAGCAAAGTGTCGGGGAAGAGTTCCGTCAGCACGACGGCGTGGTGACGATCTTGATGTACTAATGTCGCAGGGCTTCGCCTAAGCACTGCTACAATATTATCGAGGACTATGGTGGAAGGGGGCACCGCACACGGTTAAGAATATGATCACGTGGATCAACTTGTGTATCTATGGGGTGCCCCCTGCCCCCGTATATAAAGGAGCAAGGGGGAGGCCGGCCGGCCCTTGTGGGGCGCCAAGGAGGAGTAGGATTCCTACTCCTAGTTGGAGTAGGTTTCCACCTTTCCTAGTCCAACTAGGAGAAGGGGGGAAAGGGGGGAAGAGGGGAAGGAAGGGAGAGAGGGGCCGCGCCCCAATCCCCTTGTCCAATTCGGACTGGGCTTGGGAGGGGCGCGCGCCACCTCCTGGTCCTTCCCACTAAGGCCCATTAAGGCCCATTGCTTCTTCCTCGTATTCCCGTAACTCCCCGGTACCTCCGAAAATATCCGAACCACTCGAAACCTTTCCGATGTACGAATATAGTCGTCCAATATATCGATCTTTACGTCTCGACCATTTCGAGACTCCTCGTCATGTCCCCGATCTCATCCGAGACTCCGAACTCCTTCGGTACATCAAAACTCATAAACTCCGAGTATTTAATTGAATATCCTTGAATTGAGGTCAGCCCGCCCTTGGTGGTGGCTTCGGGGAGTTGCCAAGAAAAAGCTCTGTGTTTTGTCGTAGACAATGACATCATCATGGTGCTCCTCTCCGTGTCTAGATTTCGGAAGAAAAACTCTATCTGGTGTGGACTCAGTAGCGGCGACGCTCGGCCCGTTCTCCCTCCCGGGGTGTTGTCACGGAGCTTAGATGATATAGGGCATAGCGTGGCGTTGTACTAAGTTCTTCGTATCATTTGTGTTGGTTTCCTGAGATCAACATTATATAAGACTACCTCACCACCATGCATCATTCGACCGTGTACTTTGTTCAGATGATATTGCTTTATACTATAAAGCAGGCGAAAACCTGTATCAAGAACGACATGCGCGCTCCTTCCTCTTCCAGAACCCACGATCAAGCTCTAACCAACAACAATTCTATTGTGCCTTGTTACAGCCCATCCCAATTGGCTGGATTGAGTGCGAAACTGCATAATTCAGAGCATATGTGCTTTTCCTTGTTTAAAAAAAATGATGGAAGCTGTTTTGAGTAACCAGAACGACATTGCTACTCTCATCTGAACTGAGGAGAGCACTCTTTGACTCTTTTGGGACCTGAACAGGACAACGAAACTATTCTCTTCGTTCTTAAATATTTGTTTTTTTAAAATTTCAAATGGACTATCACATACGGATTTATATAGACATATTTTAGAATGTAAATTCACTCAT
Source organism: Triticum monococcum (assembly GCA_034509565.1). NCBI lineage: Eukaryota > Viridiplantae > Streptophyta > Magnoliopsida > Poales > Poaceae > Triticum > Triticum monococcum. Next base: position 740,405,022 of record CM067843.1, on the reverse strand, counting down.
TTTACTTCGTATGTAGTCACTTGTGGAAATCTCTAAAAAGACAAATATTTAGGAACGGAGCGAGTAATTCTCATTGCACGATGTTGCAGGTCGCTGGCCAAGGGGTACCCGCAGAGGACGATCTTCGACAACGTCCACGACGCCGGCCTCTCGTTCGGTGTCTACTTCCAGGACGTGCCAACGGTGCTCTTCTACCGCAATCTGCGCAAGCTCAAGTACATCCTCAACTTCCACCACTTCCACAACGCGTTCCGGGAGCACGCCCGCTGCGGCTCCCTCCCAAACTACGCCGTCGTCGAGCAGCGGTACATGGACTCCAAGGAGCACCCAGCCAACGACGACCACCCCTCCCACAACGTCTACCAGGGCCAGATGTTCGTCAAGGAAGTCTACGAGATGCTCCGCGCCAGCCCCCAGTGGAACGAGACGCTCATGATCCTCACCTACGACGAGCACGGCGGGTTCTTTGACCACATGCCCACGCCGGTCGACGGCGTGCCTAGCCCCGACGATATCATCGGGTCGACACCATGTAACTTCGCGTTCAACAGACTGGGTGTGCGCGTCCCGGCCATCATGATCTCCCCGTGGATCGAGAAGGGAACAGGTCAGTTGGCGGACACTGAATGCTAGTTACTACAGTGCTTATTGCTCACTCTATGTTGTTTTAGTATAATACTCTCTCCTATCTTTTTAATTCGTATATAAAATTTATCTAAAGTCAAGCCTCGTAAAATTTAGTTCACTATAAAAAAATACCAACATTCACAATATGAAACCAATATCAATAGATGTGTCATGATTAAATTTTCATATTGTATAACTTTAGCATACTAGATGTTGATACTTTTTCATATAAATATAGTCAAACTTTATGAAGTTTGATTTCAGACAATTTTTATATACAAAGTAAAAAGGACTGAAGGGAGTAGTTTTTCTTTATCTTTTAGTTGTCCACGGGCCGAACGGAAGTCCAACCCCAACATCATAATACGAGCATTCATCGATCCCCGCGACCGTAAAGAAACTATTCAACCTGCCACAGGATTTCCTGACCAAAAGGGACGCATGGGCCGGGACCTTCGAAGGCGTTGTGCAAACAAGAACCGAGCCAAGGACAGATTGCCCAGGTAGGACAAATGTTTTTGATTTACATACTACTCTCTCCGTTTTAAAATAGAAGACTCAACTTTGTACTAACTTTAATATAAAATTAATACAAAATTGGGTCATCTATTTTGGAACGGAGGAAGTACTTCCTTCGTCCCATAATCTAAAACCATTTTACAAGCACGTTAGGAAATTGTTTTATATTATGAGACGGAGTCATAGCTTACAAAATGGTCTTATATTATGAGACGGAGAGAGTATATTATAAGACAACAACATCGTGATGTCTAGAAGTTTGTTCAGTACCCGACACAGTTGATATGATTTTGCACCTAGTGTTATATTTGTGTCGAATATTATGTACGCGAGGGGTTACTTGGACTTGGAGTTGTAATTGGTGTGGTTAGGTACGAGTTGTGTAGGAGTCGGACACTTGTATCCTAGGCCTCTTATATACGGAGGGGCACCACACGTTGTAACCCATGACGACTTGATAGCAACAGGTACGCGGGGGAGCCGACGGCTTGTGCCGGCGCCCGGGTGGCCGGTGTTGTGGTATCTTGGGGAGGAGCGCCCGTAGTCATGCCCCGGGGATGTAGCCATATCGGTGAACCTCGTTAACAAATATCGTGCCTCGATGTGTCGTCTATGATCTTGCATTAGCGTTTTATTCTAACAAGTGGTATCATGAGCAAGGTTGCGAGAAGGCTATGCGGAAGATCATCCGGAGGTACGAGGATCATGCTCGACGGGTACCAAGGAACGTCCGATTGGCGCAAGGTGGAGCATGGCGGCGATTGCGGATGCGGTCGGTGGTGTCGGACACTTCGGGCAGGAGGCCTGGACCGTTCGATGGGCTGCGGTCGGTAAGGATTGGCTAGACGTGGCGATCGGACCGGCGTAGTGGCTGTTGAAGACGTTGCGGAGACGACGGATTCGGCTCGCGATCATACCGGCAACCAGATGTGGGGGACGGCCGGATAGGTCGGAGTGTGAGAGCATCGAGATAATGCGCTCGGTGTTGTACAAGGGCGGCGGCGCAGCACTGCGAACGGATTGTATTGACGATGTGGATGGCCAGGGTACGGCACGGCTCGTGCACGGACGATGCGCGAGGTGGCGACTGTTACGGCAGGGTTGGCGTGGTAAGTACGGGCGACGGGGTAATACAGATCGCGCGTCGGAATTTGCGGCGAGTTTTTTCCGAGGTGAACGGATCGAGAAAAGGAAAGTTACTATGCTGCGTATGAGAGACGCGCCAGGCACTTGGGTTGCATGCAGCAGCAGGTCTCCGTGGATGGCATGCATCGCGCAAGGAAGGAAATAATCAGCAGTACGTGTTAGTGCGGGAGTCCAGGGGATACATGCATGAGCGGTTCAAAAAAGATATGCCAGGGGACAAGCCTACCTACACGAGAGTTATGATTAAAATCTGGAAGTATGTGCGCATACGTGTGTGTTCGGGTCTGTGCTTGTTTGGTGGACTTGCTTGGACTTTGGAGATTCCTGGTAAACGGTGACAGTTCGGACTCGATTTCCGTAACAGGCAAGGAAAAGTAGCGACCCGGGTGATCCAGCGGAAATAAAAGGCTGGCGACGGAGGCTAGCAGACACAACAGAAATTGTTTGTGAGTTCTGCGAAAAGGTGGAGCAGACGAGTTGCTGTGGGCGGAATTAATCTGCGCGTTGCGGCAAGAGGCTTCAAGTGATTTTCTGAAGGGCAGACAGAAAGGTTGTGCGGGTCATATTTCTTGGTAGATCACGGACTGCGGCGTGGCTTCAGATGAGGAATACGGGATCAGTGATCTTTTTTTTGAGAAAGTCGCAGAAGAAAATAAGGGCGGTCAGACCGGCGGCAACAGGTCGGTTAGATCGCGGCTCGGCATGGCGCCGGGATTCACCAGGTTTGATTTGGAGAAATGCGATGGCACGGGTAACTTCGGTCTATGGCAGACAAGAGTCAAGGATATTCTGGCGCAGCAGGGAATCTTGAAGGGTTTGCAGGAGACGAAGCCGGCCAAGGTTGACAACGATGCGTGGGAGGATATGCAAGTGCAGGCGGCCGCTACCATACGGCTTTGTCTTGCGGATCAGGTCATGTATCATGTCATGGACGAAGATACTCCTAAGGGAATTTGGGACAAGTTGGCAAACCGTTATATGTCCAAGTCAGCGACCAATAAGCGGTATTTGAAGCAAAAGTTCTATGGGCTGAAGATGCAGGAGGGGTCGGATCTTGTGGAGCATGTGAATGCCTTTAATCAGTTGGTCACGGATCTAGCGCGTTTGGATGTGAAGATTGAGGACGAGGATAAGGCACTACTTCTTGTTTCGTTGCCACCGTCCTATGAGCATTTGGTCATTACATTGACACATGGAAAGACAACCGTCAATAATGAGGAAGTTACTGCAGCGTTGCTTGGACATGAGTTAAGGAAGCAAAAGAATGCTACAGAGAAGAGTACTCAAGGTTTGGGGTTGGCAGTTAAAGGTTATCAGCTCAGGAAGGGACAAGAGGCGGAGAAGAAAAAGAAGAAAAAGGTGCAGTGCTACAGGTGCAAGGACTGGAGACATATAAAGAGGGAATGCCCAGAACTGAAGGGTGGGGCAAGTGCTAATGCGGCTATTCGTGGTGATGACTCAGACATCAGTAGTGATGTTCTCGTTATATCAAACAGGCGGTCAACAAAAACTGAAGCGTGGATGTTGGATTCAGCTTGCTCTTTTCATGCGACGCCCAACAGGGAGTGGTTCTCTTCGTACAAGTCTGGTGAGTTTGGTTTAGCCTATGTGGGCGATGACACAGGTTATCGTGTTGCTGGAGTAGGTGACATCGAAATCAAGATGTTTGACGGAGTTGAGCGGATGCTTCGTTGAGTCAGGCATGTGCCAGGGCTAAGGAGGAATCTAATTTCGCTTGGTGTTCTTCATGATGGTGGTATGGAATTCCGTTGTGATCGGGATACGAAGACCATGGAAATCATAGAAGATGGGGTGACTGTGATGATAGGAGAGAGGACGGCTTCACATCTTTACAATTTGCAAGGGAGCACTATTGCAGGTGGAGCTGCAAGAGTAGCAGTGCAGTCTCACGGTGGCGGCGGGTCTGGCCCGTCGGGTAGCTCTCAGTAAGCTACAAAGGAGACAACCCAAGTCCGGAGTACATGAAGGTTCGAGCATGGACGACTTCTAAGTGGTGGAGAATATTCGCCAAGGTGGAGTTTGTTATATTTGTGTCGAATATTATGTATGCGAGGGGTTACGTGGACTTGGAGTTGTAATTGGTGTGGTTAGGTACGAGTTGTGTAGGAGTCGGACACTTGTATCCTAGGATTTTTATATACGGAGGGGCACCACACGTTGTAACCCATGACGACTTGATAGCAACAGGTACGCGGGGAAGCCGACGGCTTGTGCCGGCGCCCGGGTGGCCGGTGTTGTGGTATTTTGGGGAGGAGCGCCCGTAGTCATGCCCCGGGGATGTAGCCATATCGGTGAACCTCGTTAACAAATATCGTGCCTCGATGTGTCGTCTATGATCTTGCATTAGCGTTTTATTCTAACATCTAGTTTAATTTAATTATCCATCGTTCCATTTGCATATGTAGAACAACTCCCGATGCCGAAAAGGATCCGGCAGATGGAGGCGAATGAGGAGGCAAAGCTAAGCTCGTTCCAGCAAGAGATCGTGCAGCTGGCGGCGGTGCTGAATGGGCACCACCGGCTAAGCAGCCTGCAGGAAAGGATCAAGGAGAGAATGAACGTGAGGGAAGGAACCTCCTACATGAGGAGCGCCATGAGGCGGTTCTTCGAGGCCAGCATGTCGGCCAAGAAGATGGGTGTCACTGACAGCGAGCACATCATCAAGATGAGGCCCTCCCTCACCACAAGGACCTCCTCCTCCGTCCAAGATGATCGTGTGTAGAGAACATACATATATACATACATAGGAGAAAATTGATGTTTGAGATCTCCAAAATTACTAGCACTACATACACTAGCTGAATGTCCTTGCATTGCCACGGGCTGTCACATTTCTTTTCTTCGATGTCCATTACGCTATGTGTCTCTCCCTATCCCATTATGTTGTCTATTTCTCTCATATTTGATGTGTACAACATGTTGAAGGTAAATCTAGAAAAGACTCCGCGGGCATTCTGCATCAAGTCAACGCTAGCAAAAGGGCCCATACATTGCAACGGGTTGATATACAATTATGGCGTTCAAATCAAACCACTGAGAACATTACACTTACAATGATTGTGTACTATGAATGCCACAGGCCCATATCATGTAACAAGGTAAGCGGAGATGAAGGGATTGCCACACCATTGATGGACAGGTCATTCCAGGACAGGTTAATGATGGCGATCATCCTCTACTTCATGCTGCCTCGTCTCCTCTAGGGCTGCCTGTTGTGTGTTCGGTGCCAATGGACGAAGAGGTTAAAAGCAGTACGATGGACGATATTTAAGAGTTCGATGCAAAAACGTATCATATGTTCCTGATAGAAAATGAAAAATCCCCTGATTTTATCACATGGACCTCCCGGCGAGGTCAATGACGAGATGGCATCGGCACCGCCATTAAACCCACTAGTGGAGTGGCCCTCGCAAATGTGAGGGCACCGCCTTTATTGTTTTGGAAATGTAGGAAAACTTATGTTTTTGATATTCTACTGTGACTACTACATTTTATATCATAAGAAAACAAAATTGTTAAAGGCCTCTTTAGAATGCAGAATTTTAAAACATAAGAATTTGATGCAAGTTCAATGTTATTATTTCTTCTATACATATTGTTATTATTTTCTCCATAAAATCATCATAGGAAATCCAATCGAAGGTTTACATATAAAATTTCAGAATATCATGTCCCAATATTGTTTTATATTTTATTGAAAAGTTAATCTCATATATCCTTTAACTTAGGATATTCATAAGCATTTATACTAAGGCTAAAATAGTAATATGTGCATCGGACTACTAATTTTGGATCTTTTACTATTGAATAATTTATAGAAGTGTCATATATATGGTTATATCCTCGAATAGCCGGGTAATTTATTTATTTTTGGGATCATTCGAGTTGTATTCTCTCAAATTTTTGGATTGTCTATATGCGTTGGTATATATATTTGGAATTTCGCATGTATTCTAGTAGAATAAAGTATGTGCTGTATATATGCATATCTTCTTTAGTTTCTTCATAGTCAATAGTGTAATCATGGCTAAGTTATAACAAATGCAGGCAGTATATATGTCTTAAAATGCATACATATTTATGAATAAATGCATGCAGTATACATGTCTTAAAATTTCATGATCAACTGAAGTTTAATCATTTTGGAGAATATATCGTTCTGTTCGATTCAAATACCTAAACAAGTATTGTAATCCCATGGGTCCACCAAATTTTGCCCATCCAACATTCTTCATATTTTTCTTATGAATCAACTGAAAATAACAACATTCTGCTTACTATTTTTTCTTACCCACTGAATGTTCACTTTTTCAATCCTTCATTCTATATTTTCTATTTTTTCTATATTTGTAGTCATCAATTGGGCTATCGAGGCCTTCGAGAATCTCGTGCGGATGTTCACCAAGTTTTCTCTTTTCTTACACATCTACAACCCCTTTTAAAATCTTGACTACATTTCTAACATAAAAAAATATTAGTGTGTGATTTTTTAACCCATAGAACATGTTCACACAATGAATACTATACCAATAAATTGAGAAATAAAATAATGTCATAAGGTAATGTTAAACCTCTTAGTTTGAAGTTTGAGTATGAATGAACATTACTCAATTAGAAAACCCTAATTCACCTTTTCATAGGTTGGGTTCAAAACCTAGTGTTGACAACTACGCAAAGCAGGGGCGTTCGATAGGAAATAAGTTCATGGCTTTATTCTCGGGCCTGTCCTACCCTTCCTATCTCTAGTTTATGTGCTGTGCAGGCCATTGCGTTTTTTTACACACAATCCTACACCACAATGTCAGGTAAGCAATCGGCACAGAATGGTGATGGGATGTTCAACTACGATCCTGTTTTCTCGTGTTTCATGAGTCATTGTATAGGCGGTCCTTAGCGTCGTCAACTATCATATCAATTCCTACCAAGTTCACTATTTTTTTTGGTAACTCTATAATAAGTTGCAACAATCTTTTAAAACCTGGTTAACATAGCTCGCCTAATTAAGAAAATGTCAGTCTATGATTTGTGAACATGAAAGCAAATTCACATACTAAGTGATGAAAAAATGAAAGTTTTCTACATGATCATGAAACGTCAAACTCTTTGTTTGAAGTTTAGAAATGCAAGGACATGAAGTAGGAAAAATGTCTCACCTCTTGGTGGAGTGGGTTCAAATGAATAGTGCCCAGTATCCCAAACTTGTGGTGCGTGTGAAATAATAAATTTTAGGATTATTCTCGGTCTCCATCAATTCTATTTTTTGTTTGATACAGGTGTTAGTGTGCACCTGTGACGTCTATGTACTGGTGTGCTCGTGGACATGCATCTTGCATGTATAACCTCAAAGGAAGTTTTAAACTGCATGAACGCACATTCTGTATGCATGTGTGTGTAATTCACATGATGAACTCCAGTCTTGCTAATTCATGCAAATATCAAGCCTAAGTTGGAGCACATTCGATTTTAATATACCTGACTTAGATCGCAAATACTGCTCATGCAGATGCAGTTGTGGATGATGATGATGTTTGACTGTAAGTCCACACCGGCTTCTCTAGCTCGTATTAAGAGATGCATGCAGGGGCCAATAATGGCTTGCTCATCCATATCGACATACATACACCAATAATAGTTCGTACACATGTGTGGAAATTGGGTCTGTCCTAGTCACAGGCGGAGCTCTCGGTAGGGCGAGTTTGGGCGCTCGCCCTACCTTGATTTCCTGCCAAACGTTATATATGCGTACGTATATACGCATAGGCTAGATCGATCGCTAATTTTTTAAGGGTACTAAATCGCATCGCTAGAAAGGAAAAATGGCAAAGGCCTTTGGTCTATCTGTTGTTGGGCCAGACCGTTAGCAAAGGCTCAAGCACGATTCAGTGGATGCCTTTGTTTTTTGGCCTGCACGCACGTTCGCACAAAACAAGTCATCACTTATGAATCCTACAATGTCTAAAAATAACTTACGAACCCTACAGCAGCTAGCGACGCTCGGTGCTCGGCGTCCGCAGGTCAACATACGTGACACACGACCGAGCGCTAGCTGCTAGCACCAGCAGGCAGCAGCAGCGGCCACAGCCAATCGGACGGTGGCGGCCAGCAATGGGCAAGACTCGGCGCATGATGCTGCAGCGTCCCCGACTTGCTAGTGAAAACGGATAGGCAACTTCCAATGCCAGGTTTTCCGTACCACATAAGCTTTATTATGGATATATTTTTAGGTTGTATCTACTGAAATATGTTCCAATATTCATTATATTAGGTTATTATTTCTAGGATCAAATAAAAGTATTAGTGTGCATTGTTAGTTGTAAGGGCTACTTTTACTGTGCATCAAATTTTGTTATGTGCTTCCTAATCCGCCCCACCTCAAAAAAGATTCGTCCTCCGCCACTGGTCCTAGTCACTGCACCTACTGCAACATGTCTCGAGCACACGACCGGACAAGCGTATTCCTTCATCTAATGACCACACGTACACGACTGGCAGTAAATTCCGGCGACAAGCCAGGCACAACACCATGGCATGCTCGAACAGGCTGAGTCATTTCAGTTCACAATAATCCGTAGGATTTATATATGACAACTGAAATCAAGCAAAATATTTTATAGGAATTTCTAATTTTCATCAGCGATGTTGATCGCTTGATGCATTTTTTTTATCAGCGAGGTATTACCCCCGGCCTTTGCATCATGATGATGCATGCGGCCTTCTTATTAAAAATCCAGAAAGTATGATCGTAAAGGTCTTACAGCTAGCAAACAGAGCAAAGCAAAGTACATAAACTGGAAAATTACAAGCGGACAAAAACAACTGATACGGTAATAATAAAGATAAGCTCTCTAGACTCCTATCCTGTTATGCGAACGCCATCCGAACCGGTTGAATATAAGGGCATCTCCAGCCGTTCGGCCCCCCAGGGCGCCTAAATAGAGCGGCCTGGGGGCGTGCCGGCGCTAGTTCGGCCCCTAGGGACGGCCTAGCTCCCAGTCACGCCCCCAAGCGCCGGCCCCAGGATGCGGGAAATTTGAACTAGGTCGTTCCGCTCATCACAAAAGACGCCACAAATCCGGCGATCGGACGTAGTCTGGCGTTATACAAAAAACAGAGCGCCGCACGCCGCAAGTTCGCGTGCGTAACGAATCACTCGGCGGGGTCGGCTCCAGGCGTTGGCGGAGTCGGCGTGCGCGGGCTCGGCGGTGTCGGAGCTGCTTCGGTGCTGGGCTGTGTCGGCGCGGCTTCGGTACTGCTGGGCGGCGATGTAGAGGCGTCGTTCGGGCGAACCCGGGAGACGCGGCGGCCGCGGTCGATCCTGTTGCGATGATGTCGTCCATGTCGGCTCCTGTGTCGTCGGTGTCGCCGAGGTGCGAGAAGGGCAGCGGTCCACTGTAACGCCCCAGATATGACTTTCCCAATTTGTACTCCAACTCTTGCCGTTTCCGGCATTAAGTTATATTTATTCCTCGGGTTCGGGTCTTTGTCTCCGTGTGTTGTTTTCTTTTTCGTGCATCTCATATCATGTCATCACGTGCATTGCATTTGCATACATGTTCATCTCATGCATTCGAGCATTTTCCCCGTTGTCCGTTTTGCATTCCGGCGCTTCGTTCTCCTCCGGTGGCCATTTCTAGCTTTCTTTTGTGTGTGGGGATTAAACATTTCCGGATGGGACCGAGACTTGCCACGCGGCCTTGGTTTACTACCGGTAGACCGCCTGTCAAGTTTCGTGTCATTTGGACTTCGTTTGATACTCCAACGGTTAACCGAGGGACCGAAAAGGCCTCGTGTGTGTTGCAGCCCAACACCCCTCCATTTTGGCCCAAAACCCACCTAACTCTGCTCCATCATCTCGGTCGTTCGATCACGATCGCGTGGGCGAAAACCGCACCTCATTTGGACACTCCTAGCTCCCTCTATGCCTATATATACACCCCCTCCTCCAAATTCGCGGATCCCCTCCTCAAACCCTAAAAAAATCCACCTCGCGTCGGCCGGACATGTCCGTCCCCGGCCGGACACGTCCGCCGCCCCACCCGGGCCAATCCCGCACCGCCACGTGGCTCGGGCGCCCCACTTCGCCGCCGTGGCCGACGCGGGCCCGCAGGCCCAACGCCGGCCCTCTCCGCCGCCCGACCGGGCCTCTCCACCGCGCGCGCCTCGCGCCTTTCTTCTCCGCGACCGACGCCGACCCTCCTCGCTGCGCCGCCGTGGCGCCATCGCCGCCCGTCGCCGGCGCCGTGTTCCACCGCCGCCGCACGGGCTCGCCGGCCGGCTCCGTCCCCGCCTCGCCAAGCCGCCGCGCCCACCGCCCTCACCGCTCCAGCGACCCGCGCCGGCCGGAACCCGCTCCGGCAACCGCCTCCCCGACGAACTCCGGCGCCTGTGAAAAGTGATCCGGCGGACCTTGTTTTCCGCGCCGACCGGATCTGAGATCCAATCTCGTGAGGTTGACCTAATTTTTGCCCGAAACCCTAGTCCATGTGCCTATCTTCGTCATGCTATATCTCCGCATCCGTAGCTCCGATTTGGAGATATGATATATCAAAATCTTCGTCTCGACGAGTACATCATTTCATTCCATTGCATCATTTTCATTTGAGGTCATCTTGGTGCCCAAAATGCTGTTAGAAGGAGGCATCATGAGTTAAATTGCAGATCCGTTAGCTCAACATTGACTTTTGTCATTTTTGCCATGATTATTGTGTGCATGATATGCCTGTGCCCCTTCGGGATGAATTGTTAAGAATTTTGTCTTCTTTCCAGAGGTGCCACCCATGCATTTTTAGGATGTGTGTGTTGTCTTGTGCAAGCTTGCAAAGAGGGGTACCTGAGATTGCTGATTTCAGGGACTTAGTGAATTTCACTTAAGTCTGGGATGTTTTAGTCCGTGATGCTATATGTCCAGCTTGTTTCCTAGTGATCCATGCCTCTTTTGAGGATGATCAGTAAGAGTGTTTTGTTATGCTTGTTGTGCTTTATCCATCCATGTCTTTACTTGTTATGTTGGAGCATCCTAGGTTGACTCAATCGAGCTCAACTTTTGCATAGTTGTTAATTTGGGCAGATCGTGAACTCTTTTGCGATTTTGCCGGTGCTATTGCTAGTGATCCATGCATGCTATGCCATTGTTCTTGCCATGTATAGCTAGCATTTTGTGCCTTCTTTATGGATATATGCTTGCCTTGCTATGACTTGCACCGTAGTGAGTGCATCGAGCTTGTTTACATGCCTCCATGAGTTATAGTTTCAGCATGTCTCAGTTTTCACTAAGTCTGAAAACTGATTGTGTTTCATCGATGTTCGTGTGCTTGTTAGAGTATTTTGTGAACCCTTTTGGCCCCAGGTCATTTTGGGTGTTTTGTTAAGCTTGTTGAGTAGCTCCATGCCATGCTCTTACTTGTCATGTTCAGGTTATGTTTCATGTTGTTTTGCTGCTCCGAAGAGAGCATCGTGGTCTGAAATTCCAGACTAGCGTTAATTTCGCTAAGTCTGAAATCTGTTTTGCTTATTCAGTTTTGCCATGCTTGTTTGAACCCCTTAATGGATGAATTTGCCCATGTCTCAGTCCTAGTGATTTGTTAAGCATCTTGTGTACATCCCTGCCATGTATTTTGTTTTCATGTTTGGTGGCTGTAGCATGTTCATTTCGTTGCATTTAGGAGCCTACTTGCTGTAAATCGCAGATTGCTTCGTTTCGTAAAACGCTTGCCATTTCCAAACCGTAGCTCCGATTCCTTTGATCTTTATATCGTTTTCAGGGGATTTCTTCCCCTCTATCCAGTGGCACACTTGGTTTTCCAAGTTGAGGCCAGGTTCATGCATTTCCTGTCACGTCTTGCATTTTGCATCCCGCATCGCATCCCGCATAGCATACCATCATTTGCATCTTATTGCTTGAGTTTGCACGTGGTTGATTGGATCCTTGTTGCTTGTTTGTGTTGTTGGGTAGAGCCGGGAGACGAGTTCGCTAACGAGGAGCCCGTTGAGTTTGCTTTTGAGGATCCAGTCAACTCTGACAACTGTGCAGGCAAGATGATCATACCCTCGAAATCACTACTATCTTTGCTATGCTAGTTTGCTCGCTCTTTTGCCTTGCCAACGCTACGATGCCTACCACTTGCTTGTCAGCCTCCCAATTGCCATGATTGAGCCTCTAACCCACCATCGTCCTAGCAAACCGTTGATTGGCTATGTTACCGCTTTGCTCAGCCCTTCTTATAGCGTTGTTAGTTGCAGGTGAAGATTGGAGCCGTTCCTTGTTGGAACATTTATTTACTTGTTGGGATATCATTATATTGCTATGTTATCTTAATTCATCTATATACTTGGTAAAGGGTGGAAGGCTCGGCCTCTCGCCTAGTGTTTTGTTCCACTCTTGCCGCCCTAGTTTCCGTCATATCGGTGTTATGTTCCCGGATTGTTGCGTCCCTTACGCGGTTGGGATATAATTGGAACCCCTTGATAGTTCGCCTTGATTAAAGCTTTTCCAGCAATGCCCAACATTGGTTTTACCATTTGCCACCTAGCCTCTTTTTTCCTTGGGTTTCCGGAGCCCGAGGGTCATCTTTATTTTTAGCCCCCCACGGGCCAGTGCTCCTCTGAGTGTTGGTCCGAACTAGAGCCCCTTGCAGCGCCACCTCGGGGGAACCCGAGGGCTGGTTTTAGTTGTACGGACTGCTCATCTGAGTGTGCCCTGAGAAAGAGATATGTGCAGCTCCTATCGGGATTTGTCGGCACATTCGGGCGGTGTTGCTGGACTTGTTTTAACCTGTCGAATCATCTTGTTGTACCGGGATACCGAGTCTGATCGGTGTGTCTTGGGTGGAGGTCTATTCCTTCGTTGACCGTGAGAGCTTGTTATGGGCTAAGTTGGGACCCCCCCCTGCAGGGATTGATCTTTCGAAAGCCGTGCCCGCGGTTATGGGAAGATGGGAATTTGTTAATGTCCGGTTGTAGATAACTTGAACCTTAATTAATTAAAATGAATCAACTGAGTGTGTTGCCGTGATGGCCTCTTCTCGGCGGAGTCCGGGAAGTGGACACGGCGTTGGAGTTATGTTTGCACAGGTTGCTCTCTAGTTCCTCGCTCGCGCTTTGCTCTCTCTTCTCGCTCTCTTTTGCGAATAAGTCAGCCACCATATATGCTAGTCGCTTGCTGCAGCTCCACTGATACATTACCCCTTTCCTACCTATTAAGCTTAAATAGTCTTGATCGCGAGGGTGCGAGATTGCTGAGTCCCTGTGGCTCACAGATTACTATTACACCAGATGTAGGGACAGATGATACCACTCCAGATGGCGCGCTCGAGCTGAAGTGGGAGTATGACGAGGACTCTCAGCGTTACTATGTGTCTTTTCCTGATGATCAGTAGGGGTGCCTATTCGGGGTTAGATTCAGGGCCTTGTCGCATGTTGGGGGTCTTTTCCTATTTTGGCGCCGTAGTCGGGCCATGAGTGATTGTATGATGGATGTTATTTATGTACTTTGATGTGACGTGGCGAGTGTAAGCCAACTATGTTATTCCCCTTTATATTATTTATGTACATGGGATGTGTGATGATTTCCCGACTTGCGACATTGCTTTCAATGCGGCCATGCCTCTAAGTCGTGCCTCGACACGTGGGAGATATAGCCGCATCGAGGGCGTTACATCCACGGCGGAGATGGGGCGTCGGTGTGGACGCGTAGGTGGGCGGTGAGTAGTTGTATGGAGGGTACTGCACGCTGACGAAGGCGGGCAAGGGTGTGCGCCTCGCGGGCTGGCCATGGGGGAAGGTCATGTTTGGGTTGAACCCACCGTGCGCGTCGCCGTCGACGTAGCCGGGCGACGATGATCCCCATGGAGATCCGATGCCTTGCTGTCCCCAGGGCGCGTACTGGGCGTGGCTGACGACGGGTGGATTCATCATCCCCGCGTGGTCGACCGATGAGGAGGACGCCGCCACGCGCGCCGCGTTGTCATGGGCCTTCTTGGCGATGGCCCTGTTCCGCCGGTCGGCGGTGACTACATCTCGTCGCTGAACTTCCACCCTCCACTCGGCGTTCGACATGCCCGGTGGCTTCAATGGCGGCGCCCTCGGCTTCCTCTGCTTCGGCTGGGCCACGGTGCCACTCGTGGTTGCCGCCGCGCGCGGCATGGCGTACTTCTTTGGCGGCATGGCGGCGACTGGAAGGCGAGCGGGAGGGGGTTTGGCGGGTGAAAGGGAGGGAATCGCGGGAGGAAGGCGAGCGAGCGGGAGGGATGCGAGGGAAAAGCGTCAAGAAACGGCGGGAAAAGGCCCTCGGGTCGCCGCCAGGGCGGACCCACGCGCCTTTTTCGCTTGTGCCGGCTCCCCAAGCGCCTCCCAGGGCACCGGGTTTGGCCTGGGTCCGCTGGCACCAGTTTTGGCCCGAGCCGGCGAAAAACGGGCTTCTGGGGGCGCGTCTGGGCCGTTTTTTTGGCGCCGGCGTGGCAAAAACGCCTGGGGAGGGCCTGTTGGGGGCGCGGCTGGAGATTCTCTAACCCGAGCCACCTTCTCCCATTGGTTGCACCCAGTAACCAAGGCTCCCTGGAGTCCATTGGAGTGAGTAAGGACCACGTATGGATCCAAGGTGTAGCTCTGAAGATAACTTGCAAAAAGGTTAATTTGTGTTGTCTGTTAAAAATCATATCATTTCTGCAGTTCCATATAGCCCATAATAACGCACATATTCCAATCTGAATACGAGCTGCCATGATCTGTTCAACCCCAGCTAAGCACGTCCCAAACAAAGACGCAATATCTACTGGAGGGTTGATATTAAAAGCTATATGAATCGTTCTCCAAAGTAACTTGGCAAGTGGGCATCCAAGGAATAAATGTGGTATTGTCTCATCTTGAGCACAAAAACAACACCGCGAATTGCCTACCCATCGCCTCTTAAGTAAGTTGTCCTTTGTTAGTATTACTTGCTTGTGGACAAACCACATAAAAATTTTAATCCGCAAAGGAACCTTAACCTTCCATATATGTAGTGACCTTGAGAGGGGGCTAGAATTAATCGGATCCGTATAAAAAGATTTCACTGTAAATATCCCATTTTTAGTTAACCTCCATTGTGTTGAGTCCGGCATGTCGGAGAGTCGAACTTCAATCAATCTCCGAACCAAGTGCATCCAGGCTGTCCATCTCTCATCCACTAACGTACGTTTGAACTGGATGTTCAAGGGAATAGTTTGAAGGACGATACCTACGTAATCCTCCTTACGTTGCACAATATTGTAGAGGGTGGGATATTGTAAGGCCAGAGGCGTCTCTCCTAACCACGTATCCTCCCAAAATCTTGCTGACATCCCGTTGCCAACCAAGAATTTGACCCTACGAAAGAACATATCCTTCGTTCTCATAAGTCCCTTCCAGAACAGCGAATCAGTCGGTCTGATGGTAACATGGGCTAACGTTTTCGAGTGCAAATACTTATTGTGCAGGATTTGAGACCACATGCCCCCCGACTCTGTCTCTAACCTGTACAACCATTTGCTCATAAGACATTTATTCTTAATTTCCAAGTTCTCAATACCGAGGCCTCCTTGGTCTTTAGGTCGACAAAGGATATCCCATCGCGCGAGACGGTATTTCCTCTTGGCCTCATCATACTGCCAAAAGAAACAAGATCTAAAGAAATCAAGTCGCTTTCGGACCCCTTTTGGAATTTCGAAGAATGAAAGTAAAAACATTGGCATGCTAGTCAATACTGAGTTAATCAAAACTAGCCGACCTCCATATGACATCAGCTTGCCCTTCCAGCAGCTGAGTTTTTTTCAATTCATTCTTCAATACATTTCCATTCTTTATTGGATAGCTTATGGTGATGAATCGGAATGCCCAAGTAATTGAAAGGTAAGGCACCTAATTCGCATCCAAACAATTGTCTGTATGTATGTTCTTCGTCTTTGGCCTTCCCAAAACAGAACACCGCACTCTTACGAAAATTGATTTTTAAGCCAGACAATTGTTCGAATAGACACAAGATAAGTTTCATATTACGTGCCTTAGCCATGTCATGTTCCATGAACAGAATAGTGTCATCGACATATTGTAGAATGGACACCCCTCCATCAACTAGATGAGGAACTAGACCCTCTACATGGCCATGCTGCTTGGCCCTGGCAATAATTACGGCCAACATATCTTCCACAATATTGAACAGAAGAGGTGACATGGAATCCCCTTGTCGCAACCCCTTATGCGTCTGGAAGTAGTGACCGATGTCATCGTTCACCTTAATTCCGACACTACCTTTCTGGACTTGAGTATCAACTTGGTTCCTCGAGGTTTCACTAAAACCTTTCATGTGCATTGCCTGCTGAAGAAAAGGCCATTTTACTTTATCATAAGCCTTCTAAAAATCCACTTTGAAGATAACCCCGTCTAGTTTCTTCGAGTGAATCTCATGGAGTGTTTCATGTAAGACGACCACTCCTTCTAGTATGTGTCGTCCCGACATGAAAGCTGTCTGACTAGGTTGAATCACTGAGTGAGAAATTTGTGTCAATCTATTGGTTCCTACCTTTGTGAATATTTTAAAACTCACATTCAGCAGGCAAATGGGTCGGAATTGTTTGATCCGAACCGCCTCATTCTTCTTAGGTAACAACGTTATCATACCAAAGTTGAGGTGAAACAACTCCAAATGGCCATCGAAAAAATCATGAAACATAGGCATAAGATCATCTTTAATGATATCCAAACATTTCTTATAGAATTCAGCTGGAAACCCATCTGGTCCCGGGGCTTTATTCGGGTTCATTTAGGTTATGGCCAGATGAACTTCTTTTTCAGTAAACGGTGCAGAGAGAACATCGTTCTCTACTACCTGTAATTGAGGTATATCATCAATAACAGACTCATCAAGAGACACCGTGGATGTATTCGGGGGTCCAAATAGGCTTTTATAATAGTTGGAAATATACGCTTTCAGATTTTCATGCCCCATTATTGTCCCCTTGTCCTGTTCAAGCTGTATGATCTTCTTCTTCCTATGTTTACAATTTGCAACCATATGGAAGAACTGTGTGTTGTCGTCCCCTTGGACCACCTTAAGCATTTTCGCACGCAACACCCACTTTAGCTCCTCCTCTCTCAGGAGAGCACGTAGGCCTTGCTCAGCCTCAGACTTCGTTCGATGCTCATTAACAGAAAGGAGAGTGGTTTCAGCCTTTACATCTAGTGCTTCAATGAGTTGAGTTAGACGTTATTTTTTCTGTTTATAAATCCCACTCTCATTTCTGGCCCATCCTCTCAGAAATTGTCGGAGGTGTCGAATCTTATTCTGCCATCTCTCGACATGTGTCCTTCCCGTAACCGGCTTAGCCCATTCGCGTGCAATCAACTCCATAAATCCTTCTCGTTCAAACCAACTTTTCTCGAAGGGGAAGATATTTTTATTTGCAACATGGGTAGCCTCGCCCGAATCTAAAAAGAGTGGTGTATGATCCTAGATCGCTCTTTGCATCGCATGGACTGACACCAACGGATATTTTTATTCCCCCACTAGCAAATACCCCATCCAACTTTTCATAAGTCGGAACACGTAACGAGTTGGCCCATGTAAACTGTCTACCGGTGAGCTCAATTTTCTCAAATTGAGGCTCTCGATAATCATGTTAAACATCATAGACCAACGTCCATCGAAATTGTCATTATTCTTTTCTTCTCTCCTCTAAATGATATTAAAATCCCCCTGACTAGTAGTGGCAGATTTTCATCTCCACAAATCCGCACTAGATCGGCTAGAAAATCAGGTTTAAATTCAGGTTGTGCTGCCCCATATACCGCAACTAGCGACCATCAGAACCCATCCAATTTCGATCTTACCCTGAATTTAAACGAAAAGTCTCCCTGAACCACATTAAGCACCTCTAACGTCTCACATCGTACTCCTAGTAAAATCCCACAGGATCTTCCTCTAGGAGGTAGAATGTGCCAGTCAAAATCGATACCACTGGAGAGGGTTTGAAGGAATTGGGATGTGAAATTATCTCGTCCAATTTCCAAAAGTGCAATGAAATCTAAGTGATGTTCTAACGTTGTCTCTGCTAAGAATCTTTGTTTACCCAAGTCTGCTAGACCTCTGCTATTCCAAAAGAGTCCTTTCATAGGTCATCATGAATTTTTTTCTTAAACTTAACTCTAGCACTTCTGCGTACTGCCGAAGTGGGAAAAAATTTCCGCTTCCAAGGTCGTTTGGGCTTCTCCTCAACACCCTGCGGGACGATAGTATTATCTATGCCAGACATTGCATCCTCCATCAAGAGAGGCTCTACCATATCTGTGTTCTCAACATCCTCCTCATCCTCAGCCTCGACACTAGGCAACAGATTATTACATATATTTGCAAGATCATTAATTCCTAAATTATTCATGTCATTGTCATTCATAGGTTTGACAGAGGCAAGATTACAAATTATCTCAGAAGCCCTCTTCGCTTCCAAGTCTAAAAGATCATTAACGAATTTGACGACCTCGGTTTCATTGGATCCCAAAGAAATTCCTAAGTCGTTTGCCTTATCAACTATTTCATTCTTAGAGACATATAAAATTGAACAACTTTTATCAAAAGATGTATTGCAGTAGTCTCGGCATGACGAAGCATGGCACACGCGCTAGCTGCAGGTCGTCCGCATCCGGCTGTCCCTGGATCCGGTTGCTGACACGCCTGCCAGCCGACACCGGATCCGCTATCCCGCCAAAAGCTATGAGCTCCTCCGTCGTCCTCTCGCGAGGGGTACTGTCAGGACTCCCATGCCCCTCCCTTATTGTCGGTGAAGGAGGGTAGGGTGTAGAGGAGCGGACCTCACTGGTCCCGTCCCCCTTATCTCCCGCGAAAACCGTCGTCCCCTGGCGAACCTGCTCGGCGCAATCCTTCGAAGGTGTTACGACACGTGATTCCTTCCCGCATCTCACCCCCGGCTCGCCACTCTGGAAGGTGCGATCCTGTGGAGCGGTTATAGTACGGGACTCCTTCCCGCACCTCACCCCCAGCTCGAACGGAGACGTCGAAGTGGGAGGAACACCATAGACCTCCTGTCCAAGTGCCCCTCCCGCCGAAGAAAAGTTGGGCTTTGGTATCTAGGTGTTATGGGCTTCCTGCCCACGTCCCCCAAACCCGCGGCGAACCCAACAGGATCCACCCTCGCACCGGGTGTATACTCTGCGGTCGTCACCTCACCAACTAGACTCAGCACTGGTGGCAGCTCAAGCTCCGTCGGGTCGTCTGCCTCGACCCTGGTGCTCCATAGCCGACTAGGAGCGGACCCCGGCGCAAATGAACCAAAGCGAAGTGTGTTCATCGGAGTAGTGGACGGGGCGCCTCTTTGGTAGAACT
Organism: Triticum monococcum; assembly: GCA_034509565.1. NCBI lineage: Eukaryota > Viridiplantae > Streptophyta > Magnoliopsida > Poales > Poaceae > Triticum > Triticum monococcum. The sequence goes on along the minus strand of CM067843.1, from coordinate 740,385,359 downwards.
AGCTACCTTATCTAGCTATGTAGTAGGCCCCTTATCCGACTCCGGCAGTGTATCATCGGCCCCCTTATCCTGATTCCCGGGCGCGCCGCCTCCCTCAGTTGTATCCATGTCCTGTGCCCCATCCCCATCCTCGAAAACTGCAGTATCCTCGATCTCAAGCTCTAAGACATAAATGACTCCAGCATGTGTCCATTTGACCACATCTGGTATATGCTCAACACTCACAACACTGACCAACAACCTCGCAGCGTTTTGTGCACGAGTAAATGGCATATCAACCTTTTCCTTCTTACCAATCATACCACCCAAACTCCAAGCAATCAAAAAATGCTTTACAAATTTAGGTGGCAGGCCATAGAAACGAACCCACACCTTCTCCAAAGGTGTACCCTCAGGTTCTTCCTGCTTCCACTCGTCAAAAGCGATCACAATGTTTGTGCTTGTAACACTACAACAAAATTGACATACTATGACGAAAACCCTCATGACGATGGTGGACAATGTCACCGATTACCACAAATCGGTGACGATAAACGTCACTTAATTGCCTTGGTCTCTGAGCACACTTGGCTGCCAATTTCTGTGACAGTTTGGTATTTTCATGACGGGTTTGCCAGTGTCACTGAATACTATGAATGTGTGATGATAATTTTTTGTCATGTAATGTCTAGCAGTGGGACCTGCCATAGCTAGTTCAATGGTTATTGAGAGGTCGGACCCATGCATCCGTTTTGGTAGTGGTACTCGCCACAATTTTTCAAAGGCTATTGAGGGTCGTAATTATTTTGCTCTATCTAATATAAGTAGGTAGTAGCCATGCATGACAAATATTTATTATTTTTTATAAATTTAAAACCTTGTCTTGTTTTCTCTTTTTTATGAGATGGTTATTTTGTTCTTTCTAATATAAATAGGTAGTGACTCGGCAAGAAATTTTAATCGGGAATTTGTGATCTGATGTTGTTTATCTCAAAAATAGAAATGGCAATAAGAGAGTGAAAAGGCAATGGATTTTTTTAACATAGCTATTTTGTTCTTATATCTGGAATAAATAGGTAGTGGCTGTGTTGAAAACTTCAATTGGGCGCTCATGAGCTAATGTTGTTTCACTCTATCTAAAAAACTAAAATGGAAAGACGAGAGTAGATGGAGAATGTTATGTTTATTCTTATATGTAAATAGTAGTTGTTGGGCAAACAACTTGAATAGGGCACTCGTGAGGTGATGTTGTTTTGTTCTGTCTAAACAAATTAAATGATTTATCTATATGGCGAACCATCCAGTTCTACAATAGATACACATGACCTCTTTGCCGTCGGACCGCGATCGAAACCAAACCACCGGTTCCGTCATGGTCGGGATCGATGCCGCAGGAATCCTTGCGGGCGAGAAAAACATATTTAAGGCCATTGTGTACAAGTTTCGGCATATTTCTTTACAATTATCTAAAAAACTACATGGAAAATACCAAATCATAATGTTTATATAAGATTTCCCTTTTCTAATAATCATTTGATATATATTTCGAATTAAATGAATTACATGGTATTAAAGTGGAAGATAAATCCTGAAAATAAATCATTCCTCGTGTACTCTGTGACCCCACGCGTCAAGGACCCAACGAAATTCCTCCCTTTTCACTCGCGAAGAGCCACGCCTACCCCGCATCTTTCTTCTGCCCCGATTCAACCGGCTCTCTTCTCCCCAAGATTACAGCCCCGATTGGAACGACCGGCGGCGGCAGATCGGGGGAGGTCGCCCTACAGGCCGAGCTCGGATCCACCCAAACATCCTGCCCCGCGAGCACCCGGCCCTCTTCTCCGCCAACTACAGCGACCTGTGACGCCTGATTGAAGGAGGCTGCCCCGCCGCCGAGGTTGGATCCACCGCATCAACCCGCCCAGCGAGCACCCTGCTCTCTTTTCCCCAGTGACCGGCGACTTCTCGGTGATTTCCTCATGTCGCCCTCCTCATCCAGCCACCCCTTGGGGTTCAATGATTAGGGTTCATGCGTACTAGTACTACTCATCCCGCCCTTCTCTGCAATTAGGATTTGCCACAGCCTGGGATGGTAAAAAGCGTGAACCTCCTGCTATATAAGTTTACTTGATATCCTATTGATAGGTCTGCGTGCAAAACCGCAATAGTGACCATGGTTTTGCATTTGTTATAGCCTGCTATTGTCAAAAGGGATGGACCTGAATATATGCTACTGTAGTATAGTTAGACGTTATGGAAAAGTTTAGTTAGGTATGAGATGTGTGGCCTTAGCTGGGAGATTTCTTTTGCTTCCATGTGCTTGTATGGCTACTGTTGCATTCAGAAGAAAATTATGTGTTAACCATCTGATGGTTGTACCCTGCTGTAATGAAAAAAACTAGATGCTCTTTATCGCTGTATGGTGTCATAATCAGATGAACATAAACACATGAACTAAAGTATGCAGCATATAAAAGGAGAACTAATTACAAGCAAGAAACAACACATCCTTGTATCCCTGTATCTACATGTCCGGATAAAATAGCTTCTCGATGCAACCACTTTATCTATGTTAAAACGTGAAACCGAATTCTATGTTTGTGGTTCTGTTGTCCCATAAATAGTCCTGAACTAGTGCTGTCAAAACTGAATAAAGACTGAGACTGCACTTGATTTTGACTCCTTAAGGAGATGTATAGCTCCGTATCAGTGTACTTTGGTCTCCAGTACTAGTTAAAAGAGAACTAAACTTGATCTTTGACATGCCTCTCCTAATTTAGCTACCCATGATGTTAAGCGTCTGAAGCCCACACGCATTTTCAGTACGCCCAGAACTTGATAAAAGCAGATACATGGTAAACTTCAGTTTTTTTACTATATTCTGACATACTAAGCTGGGTAAAATCAACCTGCTCCTACTTTGCAAAACATACAATACCATCCATCGAGCCTTAATTCTGAAATATTAGTAAACTTTCTAGTTTCTAAATTATGCCAGTAGCTCCAGTAATCATATATTTTTGCTATTTTCTTATTCTGAACATTCTGGTCTTGTTTTTCTTGGCTTGCTGGCTGCTTCTCCCTGAGTGTGACCCAACTGCATTATGCATGTTGATTTCTTCGCTTGTTAGATCCCAATGCACGAGATCTTCATTTTCTATTTATACATTCTTACATGAACTTCTTGTTGGCACTGCTGCCTGCTTATGAGTTATGACTGTTTTACACAATGTAGTTTCTTTTTGTCTACCACCAATGCGAAGCCAACTTGTAACAGCTAAATCAATCAGATACGTTACAAGTACTCCTCCATCCATATGCTTACTCATAGTGCAAGCAAGAGTAAATGCTTTCCATTAATTTCACTTTAACAATTAGTTATACACGATATTAGTGCATCCCGTGCTTGTATCCTAACTTATCTACTTTATTATATTCATGTAGGCTCCGGGAAGGGGCTTTGAGAGATGAAGAGGAAGCCACTCTTGCTATGTCCAAAGCAATGGTAATATATCGTGTGGACTTACATCTTGAATAATGTGTACATCAGTGTGCATTCACTTGCTTTAATTAGGTCTTATATTTCCACTTTCAGCAAAATTGTAAGAATTCCAAATACCTTACTTCTAGTCCTATATCTATCGCATCTTGTCATTATATATGGAGTGGTAATGTTAGATTTTCATATATAGGAAAAAGGCAAGTACAATAATCAGGAGCCAAGTCCCATTGAGTTTTTCAAAGAGTCCCATACTAACAGCATGAGCGAGCCGACACATCTAGCTTATGTAAGATTTCTTCCTTTATTGTTTCTGACTTGAAATAGATTCTCATATTGATCGAGTGTATCCATCATATGAACTTTACCTCACTTGAGCATCAATGTTTTCCTTTATACAATAGAATGCAATGGAAAAGAAAAGGGAAACACAATCAGAAGTGAGCAACCAGTGTTTGATTCAATGATTGTGGCTGAAGTTCTAAATGAAGAAAACGCCATAGCACCTTCCTTTCCAGCATGAGTTATGCATCAAGATCCGGGAGCTTTGGGAACTCTAATTCATTAGCAAGGATCTGAGTTCTAGAAGAAAGAATTGAGCAAAAGGACAGGGAGGCGAGAGATGCAAATGACAGGTATTTGTCTTGTTTCTTGTTGTGTTCTTGTTGTTTCTTTTTTCATGCTTTTCTTCCTGTGCACAGTGCCCTCATGATTGAGAAAATGAATACACAAATACTCGAGAATAAGACATTTGTCTTCAGTTCTTGTAACAATCTAAGGAGTGCTTAGCTGTTTATGTATGGTTTGATCCAAATCCAATAATCCTAAGTAACATAAAAAAATAAATTGTTGTAATGAGAAATACATGGTTTGTTGCATGGTTTTTGGTGCTACAACACAAAGGCATGAGAATAAGATTGTAATACATGGTTTCTAATCCGGAAATCTAGTATGATTTATTGATTGGTTTATATGCTTGATTTTTAGTAGAATGATATAGGTTGGTTGAGTTTGATCTAAAAAATTGTTGTTCAAGCATAGTTGCTTCTTGCCTAGGTTACTAACTTGATATCTTATCAGTGATGCTTGCTCCTTTTCAGAATGATAAATGAAATTTATCTCTTAGTTATGCATGTATTTACCATTATAAGTTATTCTTCAGTTTACTGTTTCATTTGCCCATCCATATGTTTGCCTTCACATTTAATAGTGTACCTCTCTATTTTACATTCACATTTTGATAGATTGTAAGCTTCTTAGTGGTACTCTTACCTTTTTATCTTATCTGTTTTCATCTCATCAAGATGCAACGTTGTTGTGTTTTGTTAATTTATAGGCACTGAGAGGAGTTAGTGGTGAGACTTGAAGCAAAAGCGAGAGAATTTGAAGAGGTGTGGAGGAAGCAACACGAAGAATTGGAACATGTGAAGAAGATCGAGCAAGAGAAGAATGAAGCCTGGCGAAAGAAGAAACAAGGGACGGATAACCTGATTGGTTTTCTCTTAAGTGCTCAAGCAACTCAGCAAGCAACTTAGCAGTCCTAATCCAAACTTAATGGTGCAAGAAGGCCATCCTTTTGTGATGGAAAGATAGTTGTTGAATCATGCATTGCAATCATCAGGATAACACATGTGGTCCTTTTACTTATCTAAATATTGCTTTTCAACTTGTCTATTCTTCTGTCAAACTCGTGAGTTAGTGTTATTTTTTACTATGAAACACAAGAGGACGAATTGGCTGAGATGATTAAATATATAATATCATAAATTTATGATGTGATTTGGATCTTAAATTATATTTATATAATCTCATATGAATTAAATACTTATTGTCATATGCATTTGGATTATGGTGGATTTGATCATTTTTCATAATTTAAATTCAAAATAAATCAAATATATGTGGTGTCATCTTAAGCAATAATGAAAGTAATGATGCTAGCATGGGATAGTCTACTCGGGTGTTAACGTGGCATGAATTTAGTGACGTTGCTACATCACTGAATATGGTACAATTTGGCAATATTTCTCGTAGCATGTGACATTAATCGACTGTCACAAAAATAACAACTTGATGATGTTCTAGAGAACGTCACTGAAGGTCCTATATCCAGTGACGTTATTTTGCGCGCGCCGCCACTAGGAGTAATCTGTGACGGGGATTCTGTGACGATCCTTGTGACACCCATAAAACGTCATTTAGGGGTAATTTGTGACGTTATTAGCTATTCGATGACATTTTTCGTCTCGTCATAGTAGGCCCGATCTCTTGTAGTGTAACTCTGCGTAAACCCTACTTAAGAAAATGCATTTGATCCTCTTTAGTGGGAAAGTCCACCTTATAAGTTTGACCTTCTAACTGCTCTAGATGCCACTGATAATTACCCGGCACTAAGTCACGTAGCTGTCTCACAATCTGAGCCTCGGTCAACTGTCCATTAGTAACTCTGATTACTGCCGGGAAGGAACTCTCAACAATATGCGGTAGAGGGTCCACCTCCAGTGTCTCAAAGAACATCAACTCCTTACAGAAGACCCCAAAAATGTTAATACCAGGCTTCGGACCGGAGAGGAGAGGGCAGTCCCCAGTCACATGCTGGGAGCGGATGCAACAGTCACATAGCTCATTCGTACACTCTTCCACGAAATGACCCGGTTCACCACATCTATAGCAAGGCAACTTTTTCCTTCTTAATCGTCCACTTAGAGAGTTTTTCTCCCTCCGCTTTCTCCGGCCCTTTGTCAGAGGTACCCTCCCTAGATTTGGTCCCTCCAGAAGTCACAGGAACCTGCACTGCTGCCAAAGCCCTAACCGCGTCAACTGCCGCCGCGGGTAGCGTGGCTCGATCTCCCACCTCAGCCGCTCTGTGCTCGAGCTCCTCTCCCGAAGCCATATCTATAGCAGGCGGTGGTGGCGGTGGGTAATGTCGGGGCGGTGGTGGGCGTCTCCCTCTCCCACCGCGACGATATCCACCTCGGAAGCGATCCCTGGGTCCGACGACACCTTCAACAAAATTACCGGGCGGACCTCGAAAATGTCTGGTGTCCTCATCATTATATCAGTTATATCCCCGGCCGCCACCGGACGAAGATCCACGGTGCAGTCCCTCACCATATGCATCATAGCCATCATCTCCCCACTGGCTGTATCGGTTGAAATTCTGTCCATCTTTGCTGTAGCCACTGTATCCATCTCACCCGTGCACGCCGCGACCCCTTCCTAGGGCCGGTGCCTTAGCTGCTGGTAGCTATGCTGCTGCATCCAGCTGTCGCGTGTTTGGTCTGGGCACATGCGTCGTCACCATAGAACCCGCTGCATCACCCCTGCCGCGTAGATGACGGAGCGCCCCGGCCGGTCCCGACCCGGGGTTGTACTCCCGCCGCCGCCGGCCTTGGAGGAGGCAAGCCGCCCCGACCAACATCGCCAACCACACCACCAGGTGGAGCACCTCGGCCCACAGCACCCATAGGCAGGGCACCGTGGCCAGCAGCAACCGCGCCAGTGATTGGCAGCGCATCATGACCGGCCGCGCCCGTGGCGGTAGCCCCGTTGGCCGGCAGAGATCCCCGACAAGCCCCGCCAGGATTGCCAGCGGCGGGAGTTGGCCCTCACTTGACGGGCGGTAGCCCTCGTCCTGTCATGCCGCTGGCGCTCGCGATCCTTCATGCCTGTCCTGTGCCGAGCGAAGGAAAACCCGGGTCCGGAACCCTAGACTCACACGTAGAGGCGACAGGCAACGACGATACATGCACGTACGTCCGATCGGGATGGCACGAGGCTTGGACCTCTGGTTGGGCCTCGCCCGCGCCTGGAGGACCCACGACCATCGTACGTTTGATGTTGCATCCAACTCCGGCCACGGCCTAATAACTTATTCAAACGAGCCCGTCTAGCCGCTTGAACAGTGTGAAGGAAATATGCCCTAGAGGCAATAATAAAGTTATTATTTCCTTATTTCATGATAAATGTTTATTATTCATGCTAGAATTGTATTAACCGGAAACATAATACATGTGTGAATACATAGACAAACAGAGTGTCACTAGTATGCCTCTACTTGACTAGCTCCTTAATCAAAGATGGTTGTGTTTCCTAACCATGAACAAAGAGTTGTTATTTGATTAACGAGGTCACATCATTAGTTGAATGATCTGATTGACATGACCCATTCCATTAGCTTAGCACCCGATCGTTTAGTATGTTGCCATTGCTTTCTTCATGACTTATACATGCATGTTCCTATAACTATGAGATTATGCAACTCCCGTTTTCCGGAGGAACACTTTGTGTGCTACCAAACGTCACAACGTAACTGGGTGATTATAAAGGTGCTCTACAGGTGTGTCCAAAGGTAGATGTTGGGTTGGCGTATTTCGAGATTAGGATTTGTCACTCCGATTGTCGGAGAGGTATCTCTGGGCCCTCTCGATAATGCACGTCATATAAGCCTTGCAAGCATTACAACTAATGAGTTAGTTGAGATATGATGTATTACGAAACGAGTAAAGAGACTTGCTGGTAACGAGATTGAACTAGGTATTGGATACCGACGATCGAATCTCGGGCAAGTAACATACCGATGACAAAGGGAACAACGTATGTTGTTATGCGGTCTGACCGATAAAGATCTTCGTAGTCCCGCTGTTGGTTATTGACCGGAGATTTGTCTCAGTCATGTCTACATTGTTCTCGAACCGTAGGGTCCGCACGCTTAACGTTACGATGACAGTTGTTATGAGTTTATGCATTTTGATGTATCGAAGTTAGTTCGGAGTCCTGGATGTGATCACGGACATGACGAGGAGTCTCGAAATGGTCGAGACATAAAGATTGATATATTGGACGGCTATATTTGGAGACCGGAAGTGTTCCGGGTGATTTCGGATAAAACCGGAGTGCCGGAGGGGTTACCGGAACCCCCCGGGGAAGTAATGGGCCTTATTGGGCCTGAGGGGAGAGAGAGGGCAGCAGCCCAAGAGGTGGCGCGCCCCCCCTCATGGGGAGTCCGAGTTATTGGTAACTTGCAGGAGCCATATGGTTGTCGCTTTATTGTATGCAATGCAATCCCGCTGTAATGCTTTACTTTATCACTAAGCGGTAGCGATAGTCGTGGAAGCATAAGATTGACAAGACGACAACGATGCTACGATGGAGATCAAGGTGTCGCGCCGGTGACGATGGTGATCATGACGGTGCTTCGGAGATGGAGATCACAAGCACAAGATGATGATGGCCATATCATATCACTTATATTGATTGCATGTGATGTTTATCTTTTATGCATCTTATCTTGCTTTGATTGACGGTACCATTATAAGATGATCTCTCACTAAATTATCAAGAAGTGTTCTCCCTGAGTATGCACCATTGCCAAAGTTCGTCGTGCCCAGACACCACGTGATGATCGGGTGTGATAAGCTCTACGTCCATCTACAACGGGTGCAAGCCAGTTTTGCACACGCAGAATACTCAGGTTAAACTTGACGAGCCTAGCATATACAGATATGGCCTCGGAACACGGAGACCGAAAGGTCGAGCGTGAATCATATAGTAGATATGATCAACATAATGATGTTCACCATTGAAAACTAATCCATCTCACGTGATGATCGGTTATGGTTTAGTTGATTTGGATCACGTGATCACTTAGAGGATTAGAGGGATGTCTATCTAAGTGGGAGTTCTTAAGTAATATGATTAATTGAACTTAAATTTATCATGAACTTAGTCCTGGTAGTATTAGCATATCTATGTTGTAGATCAATAGCTTGCGTTGTTGCTTCCCTATGTTTGTTTTGATATGTTCCTAGAGAAAAAACTATGTTGAAAGATGTTAGTAGCAATGATACGGATAGGATCCCTGATCTGAGGTTTATCCTCATTGCTACACAGAGGAATTATGTCCTTGATGCACCGCTAGGTGACAGACCTATTGCAGGAGCAGATGCTGACGTTATGAACGTTTGGCTAGCTAAATATGATGACTACTTGATAGTTTAGTGCACCATGCTTAACGGCTTAGAATCGGGACTTCAAAGACGTTTTGAACGTCATGGACCATATGAGATGTTCCAGGAGTTGAAGTTAATATTTCAAGCAAATACCCGAGTTGAGAGATATGAAGTCTCCAACAAGTTCTATAGCTAAAAGATGGAGGAGAATCGCTCAACTAGTGAGCATGTGCTCAGATTGTCTGGGTACTATAATCGCTTGAATCAAGTGGGAGTTAATCTTCCAGATAAGATAGTGATTGACAGAATTCTCTAGTCACCATCACCAAGTTAATAGAACTTCGTGATGAACTATAGTATGCAAGGGATGACGAAAACGACTCCCGAGCTTTTCATGATGATGAAATCGATGAAGGTAGAAATCAAGAAAGAGCATCAAGTGTTGATGGTTGACAAGATCACTAGTTTCAAGAAAAGGGCAAAAGGAAAAAAAGGGGAACTTCAAGAAGAACAGCAAGCAAGTTGCTGCTCAAGTGAAGAAGCCCAAGTCTGGTCCTAAGCCTGAGACTAAGTGCTTCTACTGCAAAGGGACTGGTCACTGGAAGAGGAACCACCCCAAGTGATTGGCGGATAATAAGGATGGCAAAGTGAACATAAGTATATTTGATATACATGTTATTTATGTGTACTTTATTAGTGTTTGTAGCAACCCCTCAGTATTTGATGCTAGTTCAGTTGCTGATTAGTAACTCGAAACGGGAGTTGCAGAATAAACAGAGACTAGTTAAGGGTGAAGTGACGATGTGTGTTGGAAGTAGTTCCAAGATTGATATGATCATCATCGCACACTCCCTATATTTTCGGGATTAGTGTTGAACCAAAATAAGTGTTATTTGGTGTTTGTGTTGAGCATGAATATGATTTGATCATGTTTATTGTAATACGGTTATTCATTTAAGTAAGAGAATAAATTGTTGTTCTGCTTACATGAATAAAACCTTATATGGTTATGCACCCAATGAAAATAGTTCGTTGGATCTCGATCGTAGTGATACACATAATCATAATATTGAAACCAAAATATGCAAAGTTAATAATGATAGTGCAACTTATTTGTGGCACTGCCGTTTTAGATCATATTGGTGTAAAGCGCATGAAGAAACTCCATGCTGATGGGCTTTTGGAATCACTTGATTATGAATCAGTTGATGCTTGCGAACCATGCCTCATGGGCAAGATGACTAAGACTCTGTTCTTCGGAACAATGGAGCGAGCAACTGATTTTTTGGAAATCATACATACTGATGTATGTGGTCCGATGAATATTGAGGCTCGCGATAGGTATCATTATTTTCTGATCTTCACAGATGATTTGAGTAGATATGAGTATATCTACTTGATGAAACATAAGTATGAAACATTTGAAAAGTTCAAAGAATTTCAGAGTGAAGTGAAAAATCATTGTAACAAGAAAATAAAGTTTCTACGATTTGATCATAGAGAAGAGTATTTGAGTTACGAGTTTGGCCTTCAGTTAAAAACAATGTGAAATAGTTTCACAAATTCATGCCACCTGGAACACTACAGCATTATGGTGTGTCCTAACGTCATAACCGTACTTTATTGGATATAGTGCAAGCTATGATGTTTCTTACCGGTTTACCACTATCGTTTTGGGGTTATGCATTAAAGACAGCTGCATTCACGTTTAAAAGGGCACCATCTAGGTCCGTTGAGACGACACAATCTGAACTGTGGTTTGGCAAGAAACCAAAGTTGTCGTTTCTTAAAGTTTGGGATTGTGATGCTTATATGAAAAGGTTTCATCCTGATAAGCTCAAAACCAAATCGGAGAAATATGTCTTCATAGGATACCCAAAGGAAACTATTGGGTACACCTTCTATCACTGATCCGAAGGCAAGACATTCATTGCTAAGAATGGATCCTTTCCAGAGAAGGAGTTTTCTCTCGAAAGAAGTGAGTGGGAGGAAAGTAGAAAACTTGTTAAGGTAATTGTACCTTCTCCCTTATTGGAAAGTAGTTCATCACAAAAACTGTTCTTGTGACTACTACACCAATTAGTGAGGAAGCTAATGATGATGATCATGTAACTTCAGATCAAGTTACTACCGAATCTCGTAAGTAAACCAGAGTGAGATCCGCACCAGAGTGGTACGGTAATCCTGTCCTGGAAGTCATGTTACTAGACCATGACGAACTTGCGAACTATGAGGAAGTGATGATGAGCCCAGATTCCGCGAAATGGTTTGAGGCCATGAAATCCGAGATATGATCCATGTATGGGAACAAAGTTTGGACTTTGGTTGACTTGCCCGATGGTCGGCAAGCAATTGAAAATAAATGGATCTTTAATAGGAAGACGGACGCTGATAGTAGTGTTACTATCTACAAAGCTAGAATTGTTGCAAAAGGTTTTCGACAAGTTCAAGGTGTTGACTACGATGAGAGTTTCTCACTCGTATCTATGCTTGAGTCTGTCCGAATCATGTTAGTAATTTCCGCATTTTATGAAATCTGGCAAATGGATAAACAAAACTGCATTCCTTAATGGATTTATTAAAGAAGAGTTGTATATGATGCAACCAGAAGGTTTTGTCAATCCGAAAGGTGCTAACAAAATGTGCAAGCTCCAGCGATCCATCTGTGGACTGGTGCAAGCATCTCGGAGTTGGAATATATGCTTTGATGAGTTGATCAAAGCATATAGTTTTATACAGATTTGCGGTGAAGCCTGTATTTACAAGAAATTGAGTGGGAGCACTACAGCATTTCTGATAAGTATATGTGAATGACATATTGTTGATCAGAAATAATGTATAATTATTCTATAAAGCATAAAGGAGTGTTTGAAAGGAGTTTTTCAAAGAAATATTTTGGTGAAGCTGCTTACATATTGAGCTTCAAGATCTATAGAGATAGATCAAGACGTTTGATAAGTTTTTTCAATGAGTACATACCTTGACAAGATTTTGAAGTAGTTCAAAATGGATCAAGCAAAGAAAGGGTTCTTGCCTGTGTTACAAGGTGTGAAGTTGAGTAAGACTCAAAGCCCGACCACGGCAGAAGATAGAAAGAGAATGAAAGTCATTCCCTATGCCTCAGTCATAGGTTCTATAAAGTATGCCATGCTGTGTACCAGATCTGTTGTATACCATACACTGTGTTAAGAGAGGGAGTACAATAATGATCTAGGAGTAGATCAATGGATAGCGGTCAAAATTATCCTTACTGGAATAAGGATATGTTTCTCGATTATGGAGGTGACAAAAGGTTCGTCGTAAAGGGTTACGTAGATGCAAGTTTTGACACTGATCCAGATGACTCTAAGTCTCAATCTGGATACATATTGAAAGTGGGAGCAATTAGCTAGAGTAGCTCCATGCAGAGCATTGTTGACATAGAAATTTGCAAAATACATGCGGATCTGAATGTGGCAGACCCGTTGACTAAACTTCTCTCACAAGCAAAACATGATCACACCTTAGTACTATTTGGGTATTAATCACATAAGCGATGTGAACTAGATTACTGAATCTAGTAAACCCTTTGGGTGTTGATCACATGGCGATGTGAACTATGGGTGTTAATCACATGATGATGTGAACTATCGATGTTAATCACATGGTGATGTGATCTAGATTATTGACTCTAGTGCAAGTGGGAGACTGAAGGAAATATGTCCTAGAGGCAATAATAAAGTTATTATTAACTTATTTCATGATAAATGTTTATTATTCATGCTAGAATTGTATTAACCGGAAACATAATACATGTGTGAATACATAGACAAACAGAGTGTCACTAGTATGCCTCTACTTGACTAGCTCGTTAATCAAAGATGGTTGTGTTTCCTAACCATGAACAAAGAGTTGTTATTTGATTAATGAGGTCACATCATTAGTTGGATGATCTGATTGAGATGACCCATTCCATTAGATTAGCACCCGATCGTTTAGTATGTTGCTATTGCTTTCTTCATGACTTATACATGTTCCTATAACTATGAGATTATGCAACTCCCGTTTTCCGGAGGAACACTTTGTGTGTTACCAAACGTCACAACGTAACTGGGTGATTATAAAGGTTCTCTACAGGTGTCTCCAAAGGTAGATGTTGGGTTGGCGTATTTCGAGATTAGGATTTGTCACTCCGATTGTCGGAGAGGTATCTCTGGGCCCTCTCGATAATGCACGTCATATAAGCCTTGCAAGCATTACAACTAATGAGTTAGTTGAGAGATGATGTATTATGGAACAAGTAAAGAGACTTGCCGGTAACGAGATTGAACTAGGTATTGGATACCGACGATCGAATCTCGGGCAAGTAATATACAGATGACAAAGGGAACAACATATGTTGTTATGCGGTCTGGCCGATCAAGATCTTCGTAGAATATGTAGGAGCCAATATGGGCATCCAGGTCCCGCTGTTGGTTATTGACCGGAGATTTGTCTCAGTCATGTCTACATTGTTCTCGAACTGTAGGGTCCGCACGCTTAACGTTACGATGATAGTTATTATGAGTTTATGCATTTTGATGTACCGAAGTTAGTTCGGAGTCCCGGATGTGATCACAGACATGATGAGGAGTCTCGAAATGGTCGAGACATAAAGATTGATATATTGGACGGCTATATTCGGACACCGGAAGTGTTCCGGGTGATTTCGGATAAAACCAGAGTGCCGGAGGGGTTACAGGACCCCCCCGGGGAAGTAATGGGCCTTATTGGGCTTGAGGGGAGAGAGAGAGAAGCAGCCCAAGAGGTGGCGCCCCCCCCTCATGGGGAGTCCGAATTGGACTAGGAGGGGGGGCGCGGCCCCCCTTTCCCTCTCCCTCTCCCTCTCTTTCCTTCCCCCTCAAGTCTCCTAGTTGGACTAGGAAAGGGGAGTCCTACTCCCACTAGGAGGAGGACTCCCCCTCCCCTTTGCGCGCCCCATAGGGCCGGCCGGCCTCCCGCTTGCTCCTTTATATACGGGGGCAGGGGGGCACCCTAGAACACACAAGTTGATCCACGTGATCGTTCCTTAGCCGTGTGCGGTGCCCCCTGCCACCATATTCCACCTCGATCATATCGTTGTAGTGCTTAGGCGAAGCCCTGTGTCGGTAGAACATCATCATCGTCACCACGCCGTTGTGCTGACGGAACTCATCCCCAAAGCTTTGCTGGATCGGAGCCCGGGGAGCGTGTGCTAAGAACTCGGAGGTGCCGGAGTAACGGTGCTTGGATCGGTCGGATCGGGAAGACGTACGACTACTTCCTCTATGTTGCGTCAATGCTTCCGCTTCGGTCTACGAGGGTACGTAGACAACACTCTCCCCTCTTGTTGCTATGCATCACCATGATCTTGCGTGTGCGTAGGATTTTTTTTTGAAATTACTACGTTCCCCAACACAGTGCTCGCCGATCTCGCTACAGGCGATCTAGGCGGCGGCGGTGGACGGCCAATCTTGCCTTTCTTCTTCTTCCACGTGACAAGAGTCCAGTTTTCTGGCAAGAAATCTGACAACGTTACCGGTTCTCTCGTTACCTTAGGAATCGGTCCACTCCACGGCTTCATGGCCGGTTTGGAAGTTTGAATTGTTGAGCGACGCCGATCGGTCATGATCTTGGGCTCCGGCAACGAAACGACACTCTGCGAGGCCAGGGGCATTCTGGCATTCTTCATATGGACATGACCCTCCACCTTCTCATCGTCGTCGCTCTCCAGAAGCGCCCAAAACCTTCCTCCCGGTCGTGCATGAACCATCGGCTCCGTCAGATCGATCATCTCCGGTGTCTTCGGTTGTACATCTACCTGCACACATTCGCCAACAACCACGTCATATAAATCAAGTTTGAATTTAAAACCTACCTCAATCATGTCGCCGTCCGGGAGAAAATCTCCAGCAAGGATGTCATTCTCCAGATCGAGAAGAACCATCCATCGCAAACGCGGAGTAAATCGAAGACGTCCTTCGATCCAAATGGACGGATCCATCCCGTCGGAGAAGATCACCAGCCATTGTAGCCATCGTGCCTCCTCCCGTTCGATCTCTCCATCCGGCAAGTCACCGCGGTCGCCATCCGATCCCATCGGCCCCTCCTTTTCCCCCGACGGCACCGCCGCTAGGGTTATAGGAGAGCACAGGTGGATCTGATGTGCGCCTGCTCCTCCGTCCGGCGAGGATCGAGGGAGCGGTGGCGGTGGTCCGGCCGCCTCAGGTGGCCTCGTCTCCGCCTCGCCCTCTCGCATCGGTCCCTCGTCTCACAGGGCGAAAGGCGATGATCGCTTGATGCATAATGATTACAAAGATGAAAAAAGGCTTATATTAAGGACGCCTTATTTCTTAGTGATTTAAACACCAAAGTATTTAACTAAAAATAGAAAAGGGTGAGAAGGTACCATATTTCATAGGCTGGAACAACTTGATCACTACCATAGCCAATCTTCTTTGTTACATCAGCCAATAAAGTGGGGTTCTTGTTACATTAGCGTAGATATTAGATGAACTTAAACTGCACCTGTAAGAATACAGCAGAAATAATACTGTAAAGAAGACAATGTGAAACAAAAAAACTGGGGTCAAAGAATAATCAATCAAACTCTAGAATATATGATGAGCCATCTCTCGTTCCTGCCTCCATATGTGTGCCGTAGTATTTGTCCAAGTTTTGGCTTTGTTTATCACACTGCAAAATCTCCATAGAAAGGCACCAGAGAAAATTGTATTTTCTGAAATCTGAAATACAGTACGATTTTGAATAGCTCTAACTGGTAGAAGATGTGAGACAATTGGTCTCATAGACGTAGTAGTGAAGAAGCGGGTAATAGTTGAGAAAGAGACATTGGATCACCCTAAGCAAGACTGGCAGCGGCGGAAGGTGTCGAGGACTTCGGGGAGGGCGACAATGCTTGTAGGAGGCCCAGGATCACCCGTACATGATGGCTACGGCAGCTGCTGTGATTTTGATCCATGAATCGCATGCCTGCAGCAACGAATAGGAGGGAGATCTTGATGTTTCAGCGAATAGGAGGACGTTGGGGAGGGCGACTGTGCTTGTAGGAGGCCGGGGATCACCCATTCATGATGGCTATGACAACGGCTGTGATTTTGATCAATGAATCACATGCCTGCAGCAGCGAATATGAGGGAGATCACAATCTTTCAGCGGTCATGACTTAAACCGGAGTCGCCAATGGTGTCGGCGGCTGCAAATTCTTTTCTGCAATCTAGGGCAGCTCGTACGGGGTGAAGGAGAGGTGCGCTGGCCACGGCTGCAATTTCTATTCTGTAATCTAGGACAGCTCGTACGGGTGAAGGAGAGGTGCGCTGGCCAGTTTTTTTCTCGTAGGCACGTTTCTATAATGGCAATGGTGGGTAATTTTCTATCACTTAGAGTTAAATCTAATGGCTATTAATTTTTAATCCAACAAATATACGGTTGGATGTTTCCAATTATTATGGGATTTTCTAGCTTATTTCTCTATTTTTTGGTTAACCCGTAAAGTACCTTTTATATATATATATATATATATATATATATATATATATATATATATATATATATATAGGGATTGACTATTCGTCACCCTGGGTGAGGAATAGTTATTCTTCACCCCTCTCTATTTTACCATCAATGCACCGTAATTTTACGTTCTGTAAGTTTTGTCTTATTTCCGACGTAAAAAGAGACCGTAAGAAAATATATAATCGTCGTAAAAAATATTTTATGTTATGTAAAATTACAAACGTAAAAACATAGTGTAAAATACACATAAACTGCAAATTTTCATGTCTTATGACCTATATTTTTAATTTTTTATGCTAAACTTTACGTAGTGAATCAATAGGAATGTAACTATTTGAATTCCAAACGTAATTTAATTATGATATGATCGTAAGATTACCTCGGGTGAATAATAACTTATTCTGCGCCCTGGGTGATGAACAGTAACACTATATATATATATAGGGTCGTGCTATTCGTCACCCTGGGTGAGGAATAGTTATTCTTCACCCCTCTCTATTTTACCATCAATGCACCGTAATTTTACATTCCGTAAGTTTTGTCTTATTTCCGACTCAAAAAGAGACCGTACGAAAATATGTAATCGCCGTAAAAAAATATTTTATGTTATGTAAAATTACAAACGTAAAAACATAGTCTAAAATACACATAAACTGCAAATTCTTTTGTCTTATGACCTATATTTTTTATGTTCTTATGTCAAAATTTACGTAGTGAATCAATAGAAATGTGACTATTTGAATTTCAAACGTAATTTAATTATGAAATGATTGTAAGATTACCTCGGGTGAAGAATAACTTATTCTGCACCCTGGGTGATGAATAGTAACACTATATATATATATATATATATATATATATATATATATATATATATATAGTGTGAAGGGCGGCCAACCAGCTATGCAATGTGGCGCAAACTGGTTGGCCGCGGTGAAACAACTTTTGGGATATTGTTTTTAGATGGAGATGAGGAATTTTTAAAACGTTTTTTCCTTTTTAGATGAAGTTGATGACTCCACACTTTTTTTTAAATGAAGGGCTACACAAAGGGGGGCTCGCTGGTAGCTAGGTTGTGTTAGTGATTGTTTCTTTTTCTTTTTTACTTTTCTTTCAGATGGAGGTGAAGATTTTTTAATATTGTTTCTAGATAAAGGCGAGGACTCCATGTATTTTTTATATGAAAACATGCACGCAACTTTTTTTAAGAAGTGTCACAGGATAAAGCCCCAATCACTAGTGGCGGGGATTAAGGTACGCGACATCAAGGTCGGCATAGTGCCACCGGGATGTTTAGATGGAGATGAGGAATTTTTAAAACGTTTTTTCCTTTTTAGATGAAGTTGATGACTCCACACTTTTTTTTAAATGAAGGGCTACACAAAGGGGGGCTCGCTGGTAGCTAGGTTGTGTTAGTGATTGTTTCTTTTTCTTTTTTACTTTTCTTTCAGATGGAGGTGAAGATTTTTTAATATTGTTTCTAGATAAAGGCGAGAACTCCATGTATTTTTTATATGAAAACATGCACGCAACTTTTTTTAAGAAGTGTCACAGGATAAAGCCCCAACCACTAATGGCGGGGATTAAGGTACGCGACATCAAGGTCGGCATAGTGCCACCGGGATGTTTAGAGGATGCTTAGCTGATTGGCAACTAGCATAGAGATACTCGCGAGGGAACCACCTGCGATGGCGTGAAAATCGGAATTTGGCAGGGTGAATAGCTTGGTTGGTACATGCACCAGTGGCGACAATATTAACATAGACCTGCGTTTCTCAATCTACAAGAATAGAGACATATGTGTAGTTATCACACCTTGCGTAATATCACACCTACATCAAATCACATGAACTACCCAAATCTAAGGCACACAATGTAATATCACACATGCTTGTCTTTGGTAACCCATAAGTATATGATAAGAGTGTCGAACCCAACGAGGAGCTAAAGGTAGAACAAATATCCCCTCAAGTTCTATCAATCATCGATACAACTCTACGCACACTTAACATTTGCTTTACCTAGAACAATAATAAAATTACAAGTACTTTTGCGAGAATAAAACTACAAATAAATTGCAAAATAATAAAGTTAGTTATTTAGTAAAAAGTTTTTGTCACACAAGAAAGTTATTTGTCCCTAGGCAATCGATAACTAGACCGGTAATCATTATTGTAATTTTATATGAGGGAGAGGAATGAGCTAACATACTTTTCATACTTGGATCATATGCACTTATGATTGAAACACTAGCAAGCATCCGCAACTACCAAAGATCATTAAGGTAAAACCCAACCATAACATTAAGTATCAAGTCCTCTTTACTCCCATAGGCAACAACCCCCTTACTCGGGTATAAGTTTCTGTCACTCTCGTCATCCACTATAAGAGAATCATGAACGTATTGCAACACACTACAACGGGAATTCCTCATGTTTGCGCGACACGGAGGGCACCATAGGACAGCACCAAAATAAAATATACAACGCAAACCAATCATGATCATCAATTAACTCATAGGACAAAATAGATCTACTCAAATATCAAAGGATAACCACATATCATTGGATAATAATATATAGTGTTGAGCATCATGTTTAAGTATAGAATTACAACGGGAATAGAGAGGTTACACCGCTGCATAGAGAGGGAGAAAATTGGTGTTGACGGTAGCAAGGTTGTTGATATAGATCGTAGTCACGATACTTGCCCCGTCGGCACTCCGGCGCCACAGGGAGAGAGGGGTAGAGAGCCCCTCCTCTTCTTCCTTGGCCTCCCACCTAGATGGGAGGAGTGTTTCCCCTATGGTCCATGGCCTCCATGGCGGTGGAGTGGTGAGAGCGCCTTCGAGATTGGATCTCTCTCTCTCCTCTCTCCTCTCTCTCTCTCTCTCTCTGTTCTCTTCTGTTCCACGTTCCTGTTTTCTAGTCGAAAACCGTTTCTTAAATATCCGGAGAACTGTAACTCCGATTGCGCAAAATTTTGAACATAACTTTTTTCACGGATATAAGCTTCCTTGCGCCCAAAGAAGAGCCCCAACCGATTTACGGGGTACCCACTAGGTACCACCGCGCGCTAGGGGGCCCAGGCGCGCCCTGGTGGTTAGTGGAGGTCGTGGGCCTCAGTTTGCATTGATTCCACCTCCCAAAAATCACATAGATTCCAAAATAACTCTCCATAAATTTGTGTCGCGTCTGGACTTCATTTGATATGAAATATTCAGCGAAACAAAAAACATGCAACAAACAGGAACTGGCACTGGGCACTGGATCAATATGTTAGTCCCCAAAAATAATATAAAATCTTGCCAAAAGTGTATAAAAGTTGTATAATATTGGCATGGAACAATAAAAAAATATAGACATGACGGAGACGTATCAGTCTTGAAGCACGATGCCATCAGGGCGTTGCTAGGTGTCATCCGATTTACGTGAGGCAAAAAATCAACCGCCCGTGGGTCGTTGGATCCAGAGTTGTGTAGCCGTATGATGACCCACAAGTATAGGGAATCATTCATAGTCCTTTCGGTAAGTAGGAGTGTCAAACTCAACGAGGAACAGAAGGAAATTATAAGCGGTTTTCAGCAAAGTATTCTCTGCAAGTACTGAAAGTAGCGGTAACATATAGTTTTATAGTAAGGTAATTCGTAACAAGTAGCAATAGCTATAAATGTGCAACAAGATGGCCCCATCTATTTTATAGTAAAGCACAAACCGGAACATTCTCTTATAATAAGTAAAGCGTTCTCGTGGACACATGGGAATTCTCGAGGACAGACGTTTACTACTTTGAAAATTTGATATGTGGGTGGACTAGTGCCAGAGTGTTGTTCTTACTTGAACAAACAACCCTCTTATGATTACCCCATCTCACAAGCATCCGCAACTACGAAACAAGAATTAAGATAAATCTAACCATAGCATGAAACATATGGATCCAAATCAGCCCCTTGTGGAATAACGCATAAACTAGGGTTTAAACTTCTGTCACTCTAGCAACCCATCATCTACTTATGAACCCACAGTGCCATCCCTTAGGCCCAAGTATGGTGAAGTGTCATGTACTTGACGTCCACATGACACCACTAAAGTAAGAACAACATACATATCATCAAAATATCAAACGAATACCAACTTCACATGATTACTTATAACAAGACTTCTCCCATGTCCTCAAGAACAAAAGTAAGTACTCACAAATCATATTCATCTTCAAGAACAAAGGGGTATTGAATATGCTTAAGGATCTGAACATTTAATCTTCCACCAAATAAACCAACTAGCATAAACTACAAGTTATAATCAATACTACTAGCAACCCACAAGTACCAATCCGAGGTTTTGGGACAAAGATTGAATAAAAGAGATGAACTAGGATTTGAGAGAAGATGGTGCTGGTGAATATGTTGAGTAAGATTGGTCCTCCCACGATGAGAGGATCGTTGGTGATGTCGATGGCTTCGATTTCCCCCTCCTGGAGGGAAGTTTCCTCGGCGGAATCGTTCCGCTGGAGAGCAAAAGTGCTCCTGCCCAAGTTCCACCTCGAGACGACGGAGCTTCGCCCCTAAAGTCTTCTTCTTATTTTTTCTAGGGAAAATAGCCTCATATAGCAGAGGATGGGCAACAGAGGCCTGCCAGGGGCCCATGAGCTCACAAGGCGCGCCCCCTTGAGCTCGTCACTCCCTGGTGGCTGCCTCCTGGTATTTCTTCCATCAACATTTTTTATATATTCCAAAACAATTCTCCAAAAAATTTCAAGTCATTTAGAGTTGTGCAGAATAGATATCTCTGTTGTAGCCTTATCCGATCCAGAACTCCAACTGCCGGTAATCTCCCTATTCATGTGAAACTTGCAAAATAAGAGAGAAAAGGCATAAGAATTGCATCATAAAGTGAAATGATGGTTCAAAAAATAATAAATAACAGTAGGAAAGCATGATGCAAAATGGACATATCAACTCCACCAAGCTTAGACCTGGCTTGTGCGCAAGCAAAATCCAAAGTCGATAATCATGACCACATGTTTAGAGAGAGAGAGAGAGAGCTGTCGATAAAACAAAATACATACATGAAAGCATCATGATCATTATCATAGAAACAATATATCATCATAAAATTCTCACGATCAAGTAAACAATCGTTCACAAACTAAAGTATGAACCATAAACTTCATTGAAAACTAACAAACTCTGATCTTAGTGATTGAAACAATTGCAAGTTATCATATAACCGGAAAGAGTCTATGTCAGAGCTTTGATTAGCAAGTTCAGATACTCGACTATCATTTAGTATTCTATGATTGCTGACACACAAAGTATATTCAAGGAGCAAAAGTTCTAGTCAAACACATAGGAAGATGGGGGCTTATAGTTTTGCCTCCCAACTTATTTACCTTGGGGGTAATGTCAACAATAATAACTCATAGTTACCTACATCCAATTGGATATATGTGCCTGAATCTTTCCCCACCACATGATGCTTGCCAAAAGAAAAATAAATACAGAATAGAGACGAACACTATTGACACTCGCATAAAAGTAAATACTGAAAAGTAAATGATAGGCCCTTCGCAGAGGGAAGCAGAGGTTGCCATGCGTTTTTTATTTCTGGATGTTCAAGCTCTTAATGTAAAGGACGCCACTTTATATTGCCCCTTGTGATAGCAACCTTTATTATGCATTCCATCGCTTTTATTTCTTTACCATCACAAGTTCGTACAAAGGTTATTTTTCCTTACAATAAAAGATCATACATATTTTGGAGCAATTTTTATCTTATTTAATTCATAGGTAGATATGGTGGACTCTCATGACATGAAACTGGGTTCAAGGATTTTCGGATGCACAAGTAGTATCTTTACTCAGTCCGACTTTTGGCTAGCAAAATATCTACAAGCAAGCACCACATATTGGAGGATTCGTGACAATATAACTTCTATTTGAATATAAGCAAACATAACTCATTACATTGTCTTCCTTGTCCAACGTCAATTATTTGATCAAGCATAAAATATTTAATGGGGGCTCATAATGATAAAAGGTGTCCAAGATAGTAGGTTTATATGTGAGACCTCTCTTTCTTCATTAATTTTCATGAATTGCACCAATGACCAATGGTATGGTTGTTAACTTCCAACAAATTTCACTAATTATACTTATTCTATGTGAAGTCATCACTCCCCATGGGGTTAGCATATGATCTTTTTATTCTCTTATTTGCTAAGAATTAAACAGGAAAGTAAAACAAGTAAACTCAAACTACTCTTTATTATATAACTATCACACTCGGCTGCATAGATAGATCACCAAACAAGCACTCAAAACTATATCATACTAAAACTTTATTCTTCTAAATCACGAAATAACTAAGGGTCAAACTAAAAAATATAACGATGGTAAAAGTGATGGTGATACGATACAGGGACACATCACCCAAACTTGGAACAAGCCAAGGGTGGTGCGCATACCCGTGTACTCAAGTGTCTTTCTTCGGTGATGATGGGGGAGTAATTTTCTTGGCGATGATTCCCCTTGGAGTGTGATTCTCCTACTTAAGCTCATTGACTTCCTTTTTTAAGATCCAAATTCTCCTTGCGGAGTATGTTGGTGACGGTTAGTGCACCATCAACCAAGGGGTGCAATTTGGTTGTGGAGCAATAAGCAACATCACCCTGCGCATGACAATAAGGGGTAAATCGAGTAATGGAAGGTTTAACATTATTTGGAAAACTTGCCTTTTTGAACTCCACATGCATATCTCCTGGCTGAGGTAGGGGTGTTCCCATTTCTACTTTGCTCTAGGACTCCATCCTTTTCAGATCGACATCCTCCTCCTCATCTGTAGTCCATCCATATGAGTCAACCTCCCCGTAGATTCTATGGTCGGTAGTGAAGTGCGAGACATAGTTGTCTGATTCTTGATACGACATATTGATCTTGGTCTGCCAGAAAAATAACCCGAAAACAAAAATAGAGGATAAACATGCGATACGACGGTCAAAACATCCATGAGTATATATAATGAATTTTTTCCCGTGCAGGACAATTAATCCGCAAGATAACGGAGTCGAGAAAGTCCACGGGGGAGTCACGAGCTCACACAACGCGCCCCTTGATCTCATCACTCCCACGTGCACTTTCTTGATTGTTTATTATTTTCCTATTTTTTATATATTCTAAAATGAATAAAAATTACTTTTATGGAACTTCTGGAGTCGGTTTACTCACCATACCACATACATACTCCTTTTTAGAGTTTCGAGCGTTCTGGAAGGTTTCTTTTATGTGTTCCTCCAGTGTCATTGTTTGAATAATATTAGTTTCAACATTAATGGGCGCACCTGAGATATAATTGTTTGCCCATTAACCACACTCAGATTAGTGTCCTCGGCATTGTTTATCTTGATAGCTCCAGAGCGATAGACTTCCTTGATGATATATGATCCTTCCTATTTAGAGAGAAGTTTTCTTGCCAAGAATCTGAAACAAGTATTCCATAATAGAAGTTGATCACCTACTTGAAATTCCTGTTTTTGGATTCTTTTGTCATGGCATCTTTTAACTTTGTCTTTAAATAACATGGCATTCATAAACTTATGTCCACCATTCATCTAGAGAACTAATATTGAAAGTGCAACTAATCCCCGGGTGGTTTCGGTAATTCATAACAACATATAGCTCATTGAACTAATATCCTTTCAAGATAAATATTTCAGGAAGTTCAAGGAATGGCATGGCATGGACTAGAGATGTGGACCCCTCAAAATGCGAAGGACACATATTGGAAAAAGCTCAAGACTCTTCATCTTTGTTTTAGTGATCCAAGATCACATTGAGTCCATAGGAAAGACAATACTATTAAAAGGGTATGAGGTGTTGCTTAATGGCTTGCTTGCTCAAATTCTTAGTGATATTGCTCCACAACCCTCAACCACTTTCTCCATCCAAATATGTCCAAAACCTAAAGTCAAACTCGACCTCACTCATTCTTTCTATCTGGCGCCACCGAGTTCATATGACATAGCCACTACTAGAAACCCTAACAGTTCAGTCACATCGATACGGATCTCGGTCCCACTGAGATGGCCTTGCCAACTCCCTGTTATCTGTTGCAATTATTTCGGTCTCACCGAAATTGCAACCGGTCTTACCGAGATGGCTTGACCAATTCTCTGTTGCCCTATTGCTTCACTTCGGTCTCACCAAGTCGATGCAGTCGGCGCCACCGAGATGAGGTTTTCCCTAAGCCCTAGCACATCGATCACACCGAGTTGTTCCAGTTGGTCCCACCAAGATTCCTAACATTCACATTTTGAACTAAATCGGTCTCACTGAGTTCATCTATTCGGTCTCACCGAGTTGGGTCAAATGTGTGTAACGGTTGGATTTTGTGTGGAGGATATATATACCCCCTTCACCCCCTTCTCCATATGTGAGAGAGCCATCAGAATGTGCCTACACTGCCAACATACATTTTCTGAGAGAGAACCACCTACTCATGTGTTGAGATCAAGATATACCAATCCTACCACAAGAATCTTTATTTCTAGCCTTCCCCAAGTTGCTTTCCACTCAAATCATCCTTCCAGTATATCCAAATCTGTGTGAGAGAGTTGAGTGTTGGGGAGACTATCATTTGAAGCACAAGAGCGAGGAGTTCATCAACACACCATCTATTACCTTTTGGAGAGTGGTGTCTCCTAGATTGGTTAGGTGTCGCTTGGGAGCCTCCATCAAGTTGTGGAGTTGAACCAAGAAGTTTGTAAGGGCAAGGAGATCGCCTACTTCATGAAGATCTACCCGAGTGAGGCAAGTCCTTCATGGGCGAAGGCCATGGTGGGATAGACAAGGTTGCTTCTTCATGGACCCTTCGTGGGTGGAGCCATCCGTGGACTAGCGCAACCGTTACCCTTAGTGGGTTGAAGTCTCCATTAACCTGGATGTACGATAGCACCATCTATCGGAACCACGCCAAAAATCTCAGTGTCTTCATTGCATTTGCACTCTCGAAACCCTTCCCTTTACCTTCATATGCAATGTTTTACTTTCCACTGCTACACTCTTAGAATTGCATGTGTAGGTTGATTGCTTGACTTGTGCTAATTGTTAAAATCTGCCCACAACTAAAATTGGAAAAAGGTTAGATTTTATTTGGTCAAGTAGTCTAATCACCCCCTCTAGACATACTTTCGATCCTACAAATATTTGGTCAAGTTTTGTGTGGATGAAGCCTTTAAGATTTAGGGAAACCGTGATATAAAAGGAATTAAGGAGACACAAAAGCTCAAGCTTGGGGATGCCCAAGGCATCCCAAGATAATATTTCAAGATGTCTCAAGTATCTAAGCTTCGGGATGCCCCGGTAGGCATCCCACCATTCTTCTCCAACAATTATCGGTTAGTATCGGTTGAGTCTAAGTTTTTGCTTCTTCACTTGAGTTGTGCTGTTCTTGGAATGTCATTTTATTTTGCTTGCTGTTTTAATAAAATACTTAGTTCTAAAAGTTTTTAAATAAGAGAGAGTCCTCAAATAGCTACCAATTTACATAACTACTCACTTGATCTTCACTTATACCTTTTTGGAGTAGCTTTGTCATTTACTCTTGTGCTTCACTTATATCCTATGAGTAAATTGTTGAATGAATTGAATATCATGAAGTTGAAATTATATCATGCCTAGTGGTAGATTCACATTAGGTTTAGAAAGTGAAATCTTTTGAAGCTTGGCAATCACAATATTGGTCATACAAGCAATTCATGAATAATTAGTACAAGGAAGAGAACTTTCACATGCAAATACACTATCTTGGAAATCTTTTGTGATTGTGAGCCCCCATCAAAATATTATATGCCAAAATTGTTGACGTTGGACAAGGAAGGCAACGTAATGGTTTATGTTTGTTCATGTTCACATAGAAGTTATATTGTCATAGATCCTTCAACATGTGGTGCTTGGCCCCCATCCTTGCTAGCCAAAAATTCACCAAGTAGAGATACTACTTTTGCATCCAAAAACCCTTAAACCCAAATCTTATTTTCAAGCGTCCACCATACCTACCTAAGGATTAAGCAAGATCCTTCAAGTAAGTTGTCATCGGTGCAATAAGGCAATAAAAATTGCTTCTAAAAGTGTTAGATCATTTAGTGTAAGTGAAAATTGAGCGTTGTACGAACTTGTGATGGCAAAGAATAAAAGTGACAGACTGCATAATAAAGGTTGCTATCATAAGGGGCAATATAACGTGACGGTATTTTGCACTAAGGGGTTGAGCATACAAACAAATAAGCGCATGGCAACCTCTGCTTCCCTTTGTGAAGGGCCTATCTTTTACTTTTATGTATTTACTTTCATGCAAGAGTGAAAGTTTTTCTCTCTATTCCTTTTTATTTTTCTCTTTTGGCAAGAATCATGTGGTGAGGAAAGATCTAGGCACATATATCTAGTTGGATATGGGTACCATGAGTTATTATTGTTGACATGACCATTGAGGTGAATATGTTGGGAGGCGAAATAATAAGTCCCTATCTTTCTATGTGTCTGGTTGAAACGTTTTGCTCATGTGTATGTGGTGAGTGTTAGCAATGATGGAAGACTATATGATGGTTGAGTATTTGGAGCTCTTACTTAGACTATGTTGAATAAGTTGAATTGCAATTGCTTGGTGACTGAGAACATAGGTTGTTAAGTTTTAAGAGGATTCATTGTTTGAACCTTAACATGTGAATTGGTTGCTACTTTAACATGAGAAGTTTTATAAGAAATAATTGATGTTATGATGCTAGGAAAAGTGACTGAAATTGTCATTGATCAAACTTGTGCACTTTGCTAGCATTCACAATTCATAAATTAAGCCCAGTGCCAGTTGTTGTTTTTTTCTTGTTTTTTAAATCGCAGGAAATCAATATCCAATGGAGTCCAAACACTGTGAACCTTTTTGTGGATTTTTATGGGCCAGAGCAGCACCTGGGGGGTTGTGCCCACCTCGGTGGCCTCATGCGCCCCCCTCTTCACCCTATAAATTCCCAAATATTCCAAAAACCCTTGGGGTAACCCTAGATCATAAGTTATGCCGCCACAAGGCTCTATAGCCACGAGAAATCAATCTAGACCCCGTTCCGGCACCCTGCTAGAGGGGCGAATCATCATCGGTGGCCATCTTCTTCATCCCGGTGGCCACCATGATGAGGAGGGAGTAGTCCACCGTCGGGGCTGAGGGTTTGTACCAGTATCTATGTGTTTAATCTCTCTCTCTCTCTCTATCTCTCATTTTCTTGAGATGTCACGATCTTGATGTATTGCGGGCTTTGTTAATATAGTCGAATCATATGGTGTTTTCCCCTCTCTATCTTGTTGTGATGAATTGAGTTTTTCCCTTTGAGATTTCGTTGTTATCGGATTGAATACTTTTATGGATTTGAGAGCACTTGATATATGTCTTGCATATGAATACTCGTGGTGACAATGGGGTATCATATTGATTCACTTGATATGTGTTTTGGCATTCAACTCACAGATTCCCGCGGTGACATTGGGGTAATCTATTCATAGGGGTTGATGCACATTCTCGTCTTTTGTTTCTTCGAGAGAAATCTTGGGGCACTCTTTGAGGTTCTTTGTATTGGATTGAGTATTATGAATCTGAAATTATTTGGTGTTATTTTAGTACGAACTCTTGGATAGATCGATCGGAAAGAATAGCTTCGAGGTGGTTTCGTACCCTACAAATGATTTCTTCCTATGTTCTCCGCTAGATAGGAACTTTGGAGTGATTCTTTGTTGCACGTTTAGGGATGATTATATGATCCAATTATATTAGCATTGTTTTGGATTGCACTAGTGAAAGTACGGACCCTAGGCCTCATTTTCAAGCATTGCAATACCATTTTTGTGCCCGTTTACTATTTGCTACCTTGCTGTTTTTATTTATTCAGATTATAACAATATATTTCTACCATCCATATTACACTTTTATCACCATCTCTTCGCCGAAGTAGTGCACCTATACAAATTACCATTGTATTTGGTGTGTTGGGGACACAAGACACTTTTTATTATTTGGTTGCAGGGTTGTTTGAGAGAGACCATCTTCGTCCTACGCCTCCCACGGATTGATAAACCTTAGGTCATCCACTTGAGGGAAAATTGCTACTGTCCTACAAAACTCTGCGCTTGGAGGCCCAACACGTGTCTACAAGAATAAAGTTGTGTAGTAGACATCAGTCCTCCATGGACTCGTGATGCGTCCATTTTGCATCATGTTTTCTTCCTGTTATTTATGATGTTTTTATCCATAATAATGCTTTTTGGAGTAATTCTAATGCCTTTTCTCTCATAATATCCAAGGTACACACAAAGAGGGAGAAGGCAGCTGGAAATCTGGACCTGGAAAAGCTACGTCGGGCTACCTATTCTGCACAACTCCAAATGAGCTAAAACTTTACGGAGATTTTTTATGGAATATATGAGGAATATTGGATCCAATAAGTACCAGAAGGGGCCCACCAGGTGGGCACAACCCACCTGGGCGCACCAGGGAGCCTAGGCGCGCCCTGGTGGGTTGTGCTCACCTAGGCCCTCCTCCGGTGCCCATCTTCTGGTATATCAGTCATTTTGACCTATAAAAAATAAGGGGAAGACTTTCGGGATGGAGCGTTGCCATCTCGAGGTAGAACTTGGGCAGGAGCACTTTTGCCCTCCGGTGGAGCGATTCCGCCAGGGGAACTTCCCTCCCAGAGGGGGAAATCATCGTCCTCATCATCACCAACAACTCTCCCATCTTGGGGAGGGAAATCTCCATCTACATATTCAACAACACCATCTCATCTCAAACCCTATTTCATCTCTTGTGTTCAATCTTGTTACCGGAACTATAGATTGGTGCTTGTGGGTGACTAGTAGTGTTGATTACATCTTATAGTTGATTACTATATGGTTTATTTGGTGGAAGATTATATGTTAAGATCCAATATGCTATTTAATACCCCTCTGCTCTTGAGCATGATTATCATTTGTGAGTAGTTACTTTCGTTCTTGAGGTCACGGGAGAAATCATGTTGCAAGTAATCATGTGAACTTGATATGTGTTCGATATTTTGATAGTATGTATATTGTGATTCCCTTAGTGGTATCATGTGAACGTCGACTACATGAAACTTCACCATATTTGGGCCTATGGGAATGCATTGTGGAGTACTTATTAGATGATGGGTTGCGAGAGTGATAGAAGCTTAAACCCTAGTTTATGCACTATTCCGTAAGGGACCGATTGTATCCAAAAGTTTAATGCTATGGTTAGGATTTATCCTTAATACTTTTCTCATAGTTGCAGATGCTTGCGAGGGGGTTAATCATAAGTAGGAGGTTTGTTCAAGTAAGAACAACACCTAAGCACCGGTCCACCCACATATAAAATTATCAAAGTAGCGAACACAAATCGAATCAACATGATGAAAATGACCAGATGAAATTCACATGTACCCTCAAGAACGTTTTGCTTACTATAAGAGACTGTTTTGGCCTGTCCTTTGCCTCAAAAGGATCGGGATACCTTGCTGAACTTTTTTGTTACTATTATCATTACTTGCTCATTACAAAATATCTTGCTATCAAACTACTCTATTACTTACCATTTCAGCACTTACAGACATTATCTTGCTGAAAACCACTTGTCATTTCCTTCTGCTCCTCGTTGGGTTCGATACTCTTACTTATCGAAAAGAGCTACAATTGATCCCCTATACTTGTGGGTCATCAAGGCTATTTTCTCGCGCCGTTGTCGGGGAGTGAAGCACCTTTGGTAAGTGGAATTTGGTAAGGAAACATTTATATAGTGTGCTGAAATTTATTGTCACTTGTTACTATGGAAAACAATCCTTTGAGGGGTTTGTTCGGGGTATCTTAACCTCGAACGGAACCACAATTAGCTACCCCTCAACCTACTGCGCCTACTGAAAATATTGAATATGAAATTTCTCTGGGTATGGTAGAACAACCGCTAGCTAATCCTTATGCAGCACATGGAGCCGAACATCCTGATATACACTTGATATATGTGGAACAAATTTGTAGATTGTTTAAGCTTGCAGGTTTACCCGGAGATGAAGTTAATAACAAGGTTTTCCCTTTATCTTTGAAGGGAAAAGCATTGTCATGGTATAGGCTATGCGATGATATTGGATCTTGGAATCAGAATCGATTGAAATTGGAGTTTCACCAAAAAAATATCCCGTGCATCTAGTTCATCGTGATCGGAATTACATATATAATTTTTGGCCTCGTGAAGGAGAAAGAATCGCTCTAGCTTGGGGTAGGCTTAAGTCAATGTTATATTCATGCCCCAATTATGAGCTCTCAAGAGAAATTATTATTCCGAATTTTTATGCTCGACTTTCTCGTGATGATCAATCCATGCTCGATACTGATACGTCTCCAACGTATCTATAATTTTTGATTGTTCCATGCAATTATATTATCTATTTTGGATGTTTTATATGCATTAATATGCTATTTTATATGATTTTTGGGACTATCCTATTAACCTAGAGCCCAGTGCCAGTTCCTATTTTTCCCTTGTTTTAGAGTTTCGCAGAAAAGGAATACCAAACGGAATAAAACTTTCGCGATGATTTTTCTTGGACCAGAAGACACCCAGGAGACTTGGAGTGCAAGTAAGAAGAGCCACAAGGCGGCCACAAGGGTGGAGGGCGCGCCCATGACCTTGTGGGCCCCTCGGTGACCCCCTGACCTAGATCTTCCTCCTATATATTCTCAAATACTCTGAAATCTTCCAGGGGTGCCACGAAACCACTTTTCCACCGCCGCAACCTTTTGTACCCGTGACATCCCATCTAGGGACCTTTTCGGGCATACTGCCGAAAGTGGATTCGATCACGGAGGGCTTCTACATCAACACCATTGCTTCTTCTCTCTCTTTGATTCTCAATACCATGTTCTCCTTGATGTTCTTGGACATCTATTCGATGTAATACTATTTTGTGGTGTGTTTGCCGAGATCCAATGAATTGTGGATTTATGATCAGCTTATTTATGAATATTATTTGATTCTCCTCTGCATTCTTATATGCATGATTTGATATCTTTACAAGTCTCTTCGAATTATCGGTTTGGTTTGGCCAACTAGATTGGTTTTTCTTGCAATGGGAGAAGTGCTTAGCTTTGGGTTCAATCTTGCGGTGCTCGATCCTAGTGACAGAAGGGGAAATGACACGTATTGTATTATTGCCGTCGAGGATAACAAGATGGGATTTTCATCATATTGCTTGAGTTAATCCCGGTACATCATGTCATCATACTTAATGCATTGATACGTCTCCAACGTATCTACTTCTTCTCACGCTTTTCCTCTTGTTTTGGACTCTAATTTGCATGATTTGAATGGAACTAACCCCGGACTGATGCTGTTTTCCGCAGAACTACCATGGTATTGTTTTTGTGCAGAAATAAAGAATGGAACGAAACTTTTTTAGGATTTTTATACCAATAATAAGAATTTCTGGAGCCAAGATCTACCGGAGAGGGGCACCTGGGGGGGGGGAACAACCCACTAGGGCGCGCCCCCCTCCCCTGGTGCGCCCAGGTGGGTTGTACCCACTTGGTGGCCCCACTGACGACCCCCCTGATACTATAAATTCACATATTTGCAGAAAAATCAGGAAGAAAGAATTATCGCGATCCACGAGACGGAGCCACCGCCAAGCCCTGTTCTTCCTCGGGAGGGCAAATCTAGAGTTTGTTTGGGGCTCCGAAGAGGGGGATCTTTGATCTTCGTCATCACCAACCTATCTACATCCCCAATTCCATGATGCTCTCCATCGGGAGTGAGTAATTCCTTGGTAGGCTCGCTGGTCGGTGAGGAGTTGGATGAGATTCATCATGTAATCGAGTTAGTTTTGTTAGGGCTTGATCCCTAGTATCCACTATTTTCTTAGATCGATGTTGCTATGACTTTGCCATGCTTAATGCTTGTCACTTTGGGCCCAGGCTCCATGATTTTAGATCTGAACCATTTATGAGTTCATCATTATATCCATGTTTTTGATTCGATCTTTCAAGTTATAGTCACCTACTACGGTTATGATCCGGCAACCCTGGAGTGACAACAACCAGGCCCACTCCCGATGATGACCGTAGTTTGAGGAGTTCATGTATTCACTATGTGTTAATGCTTTGTTCCAGTTCTCTATTAAAAGGATGCCTTAATATCCCTTAGTTTCCAATATGGACCCCGCTGCCACGGGAGGGTAGGACAAAAGATGTCATGCAAGTTCTTTTAATAAAGCACACATGGCTACCGAATACATGCCTACATTATATCGATGTACTGGAGCTAGTGCCGTATCGCTCTAGGTTATAACTGTATCATGATGAATATCAGCCAACAAGTCACCGATCCAATGCCTATGAATTTATCTTATATTGTTTCCGCTAAGTTACTATTGCTATCATCACTATTACACTTGCTACAAACTACTACTATCACTGTTACTGTTACCGTTGCTATTGTCACTACTATCAAAACTATCAAACTACTTTGCTACTGATCACTTTGCTACAGATAATTAATCACCAGGTGCGGTTGAATTGACAACTCAGTTGGTAATACCTTCAAATATTCTTTGGCTCCCCTTGTGTCGAATCTATACATTTGGGTTGAATACTCTACCCTCGAAAACTGTTGCGATCCCCTATACTTGTGGGTTATCAATACCTTTTTCTGGCGCCGTTGCCGGGGAGCATAGCTATATTTGTTTTGTCACTTGGGATTATTATCATATTATCATTATGAAGAATCTAAAGGATCCAAAGACTAAGATTTATCCCTCTAAGACGAGGGGAGGTAAGGAACTGCCATCCAGTTCTGCTTTAGATTCACCTTCTGTTATGAGTAAATTTGCAACACCACCACATCCTATAAATTCCGATATGTCTCAAGTTATTGATGATGCTACTTCTACTATGAATGATGCTAGTACCTTGCTTGATAATGATAATGTTCCACTTGGTGAATTTCTTGATAAACAAATTGCTAGAGTTATACAACATGATGTTGTTGAATCTGATGATGATCTTGAAACTGAAACTCCTGAAACACCTGCTAGAACTAGCCTTCCTAGATATGAAATGCCTAAGATACCGGAAGGTTATGTTATGAGTGAAGAAGCAACTAGAGATATTCTTGCTTGCAATGATATAGATGATCTAGAGAAATTACTATGCTAGTATAAAGAAAAATCTTTGAATGCTAGAATGAAACGTGATCCTAAGTTTGCTACTTCACTTATCTGTATTGCTGATAAGGATTATGAATTCTCTGCCGATCCAGAGTTAATTACTTTCGTTGAATCTGATAATTCCCATGGTTATGAAACTGAAACTGTTGTGGCACATCTTACTAAGTTGAATGACATAGCCACCCTTTTTTACTCAATATGAGAAAACTCGTTATTACTTTATTCTCAAATTATTTCCTTTCTCATTAAATGGTGATGCTAAAGTTTGGTACAATACTCTTGCTCCTGGTTGTGTGCGTAGTCCCCAGGATATGGTTTATTACTTCTCTGAAAAATATTTTCCTGCTCATATGGAACAAGTTGCCTTACAGGAAATATTTAACTTTGTGCAAACTAAAGAAGAGAGTCTACCACAAGCTTGGGGGAGGCTTTGCTAGTTACTTAATGCTTTGCTTGATCATCCTCTTAAGAAAAATGAAATACTTGATATCTTCAATAATGAACCGGTGCTTCTAGGGACTTCCTAGATAGTTGTGCTAGTTGTGTTTTCAGGGAACGAACTATTGCTCAAGCTGAAGAATTATTAAATAACATATTGAAAAATTATGATGATTGGACTATTCCTGAACCACCGCCTAAACCCACTCCAAAGAAGAGGGGTATATTATATCTCAGTCCCGAAGATATGCAAGAGGAAAAGAAAACTATGAAGGAAAAAGGTATTAAAGCTAAGGATGTTAAAAATTTACCTCCTATTGAAGAAATACATGGGTTTAATACACCACCAATGCCTAAGGTGGTAGAGGTAAATTCTCTTATGAAGTTTAATGAAAATGATAATCCTAACAATATGCATCCTAGTCAGTGCCTTTATGAGTTTGAAAACTATATAGAAAACAAGACCACTTCAATGCAAATGTTATGAAACACTGATATGATCCTAGTCAATTCTTATATGATTGCTCACTTGAGTGACTTGTTATTTAGAATATCAAATGATGTTAGACGTGTTGGAAAACATGCTTCTATGGTTCAAACTCAGTTAGAACAAGTTGCTAAACCACAAAGAGAATTGCTTGATGAAATGGATAATAATATGCATGACTTTGCTGTTAGAGTTGCAACTAGAGGAGGTAAAATGACTCGGGAACCACTTTATCCTGAGGGATACCCAAAAATAATTGAAGAAAATTCACAAAGAGCTAACACTACTGCACCTAGTCCTTCTAGAAAGAAAAAGAAAAATGATAGGACTTTGCACACTTCTAGTGAACCTGAAATAGAGTAAAAAGATAATGATGAGGTTCATGAAGACTCTCAACCAATCAATGATAAGGAACCAGATAATGATGTTGAGATAGAACCACCTGTTGATCTTGATAACCTACAACCTAAAAATAAAAGGTATGATAAAAGAGACTTTGTGGCTAGAAAACACAGTAAAGAAAGAGAACCGTGGTTTCAAAAAGCTACGCCTTTTCCACCCAAGTCAACTAAAAAGAATGATGATGAAGAATTTGAACACTTTGCTAAAATGCTGAGGCCAGTCTTTCTGCGCACTCGCTTGACTGATATCTTGAAAATGCCTCCTTATGCAAAGTATATGAAAGACATCATCACAAATAAGAGAAAAATACCAGAAGCTAACATCTCCACTATGCTTGTAATTATACTTTTAAAGATGGAGTACCTAAAAAACTTGGAGATCCGGGAATACCAACTATACCTTGCTCTATTAAAAAGAATTATGTGAAAATTGCTTTGTGTGATTTAGGAGCTGGTGTTAGTGTTATGCCTTTCTCTTTATATAAAAGAGTTGACTTGAATAAACTCACACCTACTAAAATATCTTTGCAAATGGCTGACAAATCAACTGCCATACCTATCGGTATCTATGAGGATGTGCCCGTTTTCGTTGCTAATGTTACTGTTTTGACTAACTTTGTTATACTTGAGATGCCCGAGGACGACAACATGTCGATTATATTTGGTAGACCCTTCTTGAATACTGCAGGGACTGTTATTGATTGCAATAAAAGCAATGTCACTTTTCATATTAATGGTAATGAGCATACGGTGCACTTTCTGAAGAAACAATTCCAAGTGAATGGTATTAATGTTATTGAAAAATCTCTGACAATCACTATTGGAAGTTTTCAAATACCTCTACCTACTATCAAAAAGAAATATGAAATGCTTATTGTTGGGGAAATGCATATCTCCATTGAGGTAACTTAGTGATTTTCGAAGTTCTTCGGTTTCATGTGAATCAAAAGTGGTTGTTAATAAGACTTGATCAACCTTATTAATGGATCATTTTTGAACGGTATGAAGTTGCTGAATTTAGTAAGCACTACTTTCTGTCCCTACCTTTTATTTTCTATTTTTATTTTTTAAATAAAAAAAATGCCATGTTTTGTATGTTTTCTGAGTTTCCCATGCAATAGAAAATGACCCAAAAATAAAAGTTCTCAGAATGCCTTGAAAATTTTATATGATTTTTTTTCTAAATATTTAAGGATTTTTAGTGCAAAAATAACCAGAGGGGGGTGCACCAGGTGGGCACAACCCACCTGGGTGTGCCAGCACCCCCTGGCGCACCCTGGGGGGTTGTGGTCCCCATGTGGGGCCCTTCACTTATCTCTTCGTCCCACATTGTCACCTACCTCCAAAAAAAATCACTCACCCTCTCTCTCCCGAGTTCTTGCTCATTTTGCTGCCAAATTCGATCTCTTTGCTCGAAGCTCCATTTCTAAAACTGTTTTGGGAGATTGTTGCTTGGTATGTGACTCCACCATTTTTCCAATTAGTTTTTGTTTTAGTGGTTTATACTTTTAATAATTAGCTACTCTTGGTGCTGTTGTAGATGTGCTTGCATGTTGAATTCTTAGTGTTCTAAGTAGTTTGAAGCTTGCTATGGCCTCTATGCATTCCTATGAGTAGTTGCTATCAATCTTACAAAGTTTTGTTGAAAATTTTTGTCACTCTAAAATTTTTATTTTCAGAAAATTGTACGTGGACATGATGAACCTATTTGGAAGGAGTTCTTCGAGGAGACGATCCTCGGGGGCATCCTCTAGTGGTAGTTCTGCCCGCTGATCTTACGTTGAACCAAGTGAATGTTCCATGCGAGATGCAGCCACCAAAACATGCTTATGGCCTTGCGATGAATATATGATGCAGGTGGGCATTAAGGAGGAATTTGAGCAATATGTTCACAATGCCGGCCTCGTTCCCTACCTATCAGATAAGTGTGCACAACACCATCTTCTCACTAAATCATCTGTTAAAGGATTTAAATATTTTCCACATGAGTCTAGAGTGTCGTTTATGCTTTATGATGAACCGTATACCATTTCACTGGAGAACTTTTCTCACCATGGCAAACTTCCATTTTGGGGTTCGCTTGATGAGCCACCAAAGGCTGAGTATGAGTCTTTCTTGACTAGCCTTTGCTACGGTGAAAATAGGGGAGTGAGACAAGGAAGAATAAAGAGCATTCACTTTCCTGCAATTCAGTACCTTGCATTATTTAACAGGAAATGCATAGTAGGCAAGCAAGACTGTAGCATACTTTGTTCGCCGGACTTGAGCCTCATTCACACAGCTCTCACT
Organism: Triticum monococcum; assembly: GCA_034509565.1. NCBI lineage: Eukaryota > Viridiplantae > Streptophyta > Magnoliopsida > Poales > Poaceae > Triticum > Triticum monococcum. Next base: position 740,347,535 of record CM067843.1, on the reverse strand, counting down.
GGTGAAAGGAATTATAACTTTGGAGCGATTGTTGCACGTGGACTTCAGAATAACGCCAAAAGTGGCTGGTTCTATGGTGGAATTTATGCCACATGTTTAGCACGAGGACTGGGTGTTTCATCTTTGTCCTTTGACTCTATCCTACCCACCCGATATTTAGATTTTGATGCTCTAAAAGAGCATAAGATTCTCTCGAGAAGGGCTGATAACTTCACTTATAATTTGTTGTTTAACCAATCACATGTTGTGGACACATATTTGCCTGCGCTTGCTCTCTTTGATTATCACAACAAGGAAAGATATTTTTTTCTTGAGAGAGAGGCCTGAGCTCACAACGCAGCAGTGTTGGCAGCACGACGTGCTGAGGCCTCCGCTCCTAGAGCCTCCGTGAGCTACCATGCCGACTACTACCCTCCACGCTATTGATTCACTACCAACTTAGGCCAAAAGCCTAAGCTTGGGGGAGTACGTGTTTCTCACCGACATTATATTCATGCTCACATATCATTCTATCTGTCGATGTTCACACTTTTTCATTGTATTATCCATGCTTAGATTTACATTTCTTCCTTTCTTCTTGTGTGTTTGAAAAACTTTAGAAAAACCAAAATAATTAGTTGTAGTAATTTACTTTCTATGCATGTTTAGTAGTAGTACTAAAAAGAAAATCCAAAAATATTTCCTTGTTCTTCTTTTGCTTATTGGGAGCTTTCCCGTGTAAATAGTTTTCCTCGTTTTTGTTTAATTGCTGAAGAAAACCAAAAACTCCAAAATTATTTCAGTGTGTTTCTCTGGAATTCTTTTCTTTTTATTCGAGTTGTACCAAGGAGAAGACCATGATGAAAATGTTGAGTGGCTCTCATATGAATAACCGTTGAACTAATTAGAGACCATTTTACCTTGTCTTCTCCTGTTGAATAAAATGTTTGCAGATTCCAGCTTAGTCCATGGCACTCTCGCACTATTATTATTTTCATATCATTCAGTCGTGCAAGTGAAAGGCAATAATGACGCTATTCGATGAGCTGGCCGTGGCAAAGAGAAACTGGTATGAACTCGACTTGTCTTGTCTGTGTAAATATGTTTAACCTAGTGCCCATGATTTAGCCCGTTATGATTAAACATGTTTGCAATGACAATTAGAGATTATAGTTTTTCATGCCATGCATACGTAGCTGGGAGTGCATAATGATTTATCTTGGATATCAACATAGAGTTGAAATGATTGTGATGTAGTATGATGATATGGTATCCTCCTCTGAATGTTCGAGTGGCTTGACTTGGTACATCTTCATGCATGTAGTTGAATCAAAACCAACATAGCCTCTATAATATTTATGTTCATGGTGTTCATATCCTACTCATGCTAGTGTCCAATGTTACTTATGCATAATGCCTGGTTATGATCGTTGTTGCTCTCTAGCTGGCCGCTTCCCAATCTTAAATTGCTAGCCTTCGCTTGTACTAAGTGGGAATTCTTCTTGTACATCAAAAACCTTGAACCCAAAGTTATTCCAGATGAGTCCACCATACCTACCTATATACGGTATTAGCCTGCCGTCCTAAGTAAATTTTCATGTGCCACCTCTAAAAACTTCTAAAAATTATGCTTTTTGTGTGCCTACATCGTTCATGGAACGACAGGAGGTGGTCGATATCTTCCGTGCTAAGCATGTTATCCTCAGGTCTAGTGTTTATTCACTTGTCATCGCACGAGGAAATGGGCGGCAATAGGGATGCCCAGTCCCAAACTGCAAAAATATAAAAAGAGTTCATCTCTTGAATAATCAAACGAAAACTCCCAATGGAGTCAAAACCTTTACTTTCCGCTTGGGGACCGCCACTAGCATGCTTAACATGGAAGATGTTGATAACTGATAGTCGTGAAGTGAATAAGAAGGGTGCATGTCTCAAAATACCATTTATCTCTGTTTCAAAAATTGAGCTCTGGCACCTCTGCAAATCACTGCTTCCCTCTGCAAAGGGACTTTCTATTTACTTTTATGTTGTGTCATCACCTTCTATAAATAAGCGCCAGAAACTGAGTAGAGCACAACGGTCATGATTTATGCATTGTGTATAGCTAATGTTGGGTGCATCATGACTGGATCTTTTCTACCATGAATTACAATGTTTAATCGCTGCTTGAACTTTGGAGGTGCTCTGCATTTTTGTTTTGCGGTCTCAGAAAGGGCTAGCGAGATACCATTATTGTCATATTATATCATGGTTGTTTTGACAACGTGTTGCTATTTGAGATATCTTATTATTGCTCGCTAGCTGATTTTGTCATTGATATGAATCATTATAATCATTAAGAGTTATTGTCGATATGGTTAGTTATAATGTTGGCTAGAAACCTGGGTGGTGTTTAAGCTTATTTATGCAAACAAGAGCAAAAGAGTTCGTAAAAGTTTTTCTTTCTCACTTTCAGTTTATCAACTGAATTGCTTGAGGACAAGCAAAGGTTTAAGCTTGGGGGAGTTGATACGTCTCCGACGTATCTACTTTTTCTCATGCTTTTCCTCTTGTTTTGGACTCTAATTTGCATGTATTGAATGGAACTAACCCCGGACTGATGCTGTTTTCAGCAAAACTACCACGGTGTTGTTTTTGTGCAGAAATACAAGTTCTCGGAATGGAACGAAACTTTTTGAGGCTTTTTATACCAATAATAAGATTTTTTTTGGAGCCAAGACCTGCCGGAGAGGGGCACCTGGGTGGGCACAACCCACTAGGGCGTGCCCCCTCTCTTGGCGTGCCTAGGTTGGTTGTACCCACCTGGTGGCCCCGCTGACGACCCCCCTGATACTATAAATTCACATATTTCTAGAAAAAATCATGGATAAAGAATTATCGGGATCCACGAGGCGGAGCCGCCGCCAAGCCATGTTCTTCCTCGGGAGGGCAGATCTGGAGTTTGTTTGGGGTTCCGGAGAGGGGGATCTTCGATCTTCGTCATCACCAACCTATCTCCATCGCCAATTCCATGATGCTCCCCACCGGGGGTGAGTAATTCCTTCGTAGGCTCGCTGGTCGGTGAGGAGTTGGATGAGATTCATCATGTAATTGAGTTAGTTTTGTTAGGGCTTGATCCCTAGTATCCACTATGTTCATAGATTGATGTTGCTATGACTTTGCCATGCTTAATGCTTGTCACTTTGAGCCCGGGTGCCATGATTTCAAATCTGAACCGTTTATGACTTCATCGTTATATCCATGTTTTAGATCCGATCTTGCAAGTTATAGTCACCTACTACGGTTATGATCCGGCAACCCCGGAGTGACAGCAACCGGGCCCACTCCCGGTGAGGACCGTAGTTTGAGGAGTTCATGTATTCCCTCTGTGTTAATGCTTTGTTCCGGTTCTCTATTAAAAGGAGGCCTTAATATCCCTTAGTTTCCATATGGACCCCGCTGCCACGGGAGGGTAGGACAAAATATGTCATGCAAGTTCTTTTAATAAAGCATGTATGACTATTCACAGAATACATGCCTACATTACATCGATGAACTGGAGCTAGTGCCGTATCACTCTAGGTTATAACTGTCTCATGATGAATACCATCCAACAAGTCACCGATCCGATGCCTACAACTTTATCTGATACTGTTTTTGCTAAGTTACTATTGCTATCATCACTGTTACACTTTCTACAAACTACTGCTATCACTGTTACTGTTACCGTTGCTAATGTCACAACTATCAAAACTATCAAATTACTTTGCTACTGATCACTTTCCCGCCGATAATTAATCTCCAGGTGTGGTTGAATTGACAACTCAACTGCTAATACCTTCAAATATTCTTGGGCTCCCCTTGTGTCGAATCTATAAATTTTGGTTGAATACTCTACCCTTGAAAACTGTTGCAATCCCCTATACTTGTGGTTATCATGCGTTACTCCGTTCTTATGAACTTAATACTCTAGATGCAGGCAAGAGTCGGTCGATCAATCTGTGGAGTAATAGTAGTAGATGGAGAATCATTTTGGTCTACTTGACACGGACGTGATGCCTATATTCATGATCATTGCCTTAGATGTCATCATAACTATGCACTTTTCTATCAATTGCTCAGCAGTAATTTGTTCGTCCACCATAATAATTTCTATCTTGAGAGAAGCCTCTAGTGAAACCTATGGCCCCGGGGTCTATTTTCCATCATATAAGTTTCCGATCTACAATTTTAGTTTCCGATTTACTTTCTTTTGCAATTTTTACTTTCCGTTCCATAAACCAAAAATAGTACTTTACCGTTTACCTATCTATATCATATCTCAGTTTGCAAATAACCGTGAAGGGTGCTACCTCTTGAGAACTGCGTTGGTTTTCCCCGAAGAGGAAGGGATGATGCAGCAAAGTCGCGTAAGTATTTCCCTCAGTTTTTGAGAACCAAGGTATCAATCCAGTAGGAGGCGACGCACGAGTCCCTCGTACCTGCAGAAAACAAATAAATCCTCGCAACCAACATGATAAGGGGTTGTCAATCCCTACACGGCCACTTACTAGAGTGAGATCTGATAGATATAATAAGATACTATTTTTGGTATTTTTATGATAAAGATGCAAAGTAAAATAAAAGCAAAGTAAAAGCAAAAGGAAATAACTAAGTATTGGTAGATTAATATGATGAAGATAGACCCGGGGGCCATAGGTTTCACTAGTGGCTTCTCTCGAGAGCATAAGTATTCTACGGTGGGTGAACAAATTACTGTTGAGCAATTGACAGAATTGAGCATAGTTATGAGAATATGTAGGTATGATCATGTATATAGGCATCACGTCCGAGACAAGTAGACCGACTCCTGCCTGCATCTACAATACATGCCTTGCTGCCTCTACTGTCACTTGGAAAGGACACCACAAGATTGAACCCAAAGCTAAGCACTTCTCCTATTGCAAGAAAGATCAATCTAGTAGGCCAAACCAAACTGATAATTCGAAGACACTTGCAAAGATCACCAATCATACATAAAACAATTCAGAGAAGATTCAAATATTGTTCATAGATAGACTTGATCATAAAACCACAATTCATCGGTCTCAACAAACACAACGCAAAAAGAAGATTACATCGAATAGATCTCCACAAGAGAGGGGGAGAAAATTGTATTGAGATCCAAAAGGAGAAAAGAAGCCATCTAGAAACTAACTATGGACCCGTAGGTCTGAGGTAAACTACTCACACTTCACCGGAGGGGCTATGGTGTTGATGTAGAAACCCTCCGTGATCGATGCCCCCTCCGGCGAAGCTTCAGAACAGGCCCCAAGATGGGATCTCGTGGATACAGAAAGTTGCAGCGGTCGAATTATGGTTTTGGCTCCGTATCTGATCGTTTGGGGGTACGTATGTATATATAGGAGGAAGGAGTACGTCGGTGGAGCAACATGGGGCCCACAAGGGTGGATGGCGCGCTGGGGAGGGGGGGGGGTAGGCGCGCCCCTACCTCATGGCCTCCTCTTTTGTGTCTTGACGTAGGGTCCAAGTCTCCTGGGTCTTGTTCGTTGAGAAAATCACATTCCCGAAGGTTTCATTCCGTTTGGACTCCGTTTTATATTCCTTTTCTTCGAAACCCTGAAATAGGCAAAAAACAACAATTCTGGGTTGGGCCTCCGGTTAATAAGTTAGTCCCAAAATAAATATAAAAGTGGATAATAAAGCCCAATAATGTCCAAAACAGTAGATAATATAGCATGGAGCAATCAAATATTATAGATACAGTGGAGACGTATCAAAGGGATTGACAACCCCTTTGTCACGTTGGGTGCAAGTTGGTGTTTGTTTGTGCAGGTATTCGGTGGCTTGTTGCGTTGTCTCCTACTGGATTGATACCTTGGTTCTCAAAACTGAGGCAAATACTTAGTCTAATTTGCTGCATCACCCTTTCCTCTTCAAGGGAAAAACCAATGCAAGCTCAAGAGATAGCAGGAAGGATTTCTAGCGCCATTGCAGGGGAGATCTATGCCAAGCCAAAGACATACCAAGTACCCATCATAAACTCTCATCCCTTTCATTACATTATTCGACATTCGCCTCTCATTTTCCTCTCCCCCACCTCTAAAACGATTTTCGAAAAAATCACATTTTCTCCGCACTTCTCCTGCTCGTCTTCTTCCCTTACTTCTTGTGTGCTCGTGTGTTGGATTGCTTGCTTTGTCACGATGGCTCAAGATAATACCAAAATGTGTGACTTTTCCAATACCAACAAAAATGATTTTATTAGTACTCCGATTGCTCCCGATGCTAATGCGGAATGTTGTGAAATTAATACCGCTTTGCTGAATCTTGTTATGAAAGATCAATTTTCCGGCCTTCCCAATGAAGATGTCGCATCCCATCAATAATTTCTTTGATTTATGTGATATGCAAAAGAAAAAGATGTGGATAATGATATATTTAAATTGAAGCTATTTCCGTTCTCGCTTAGGGATCGCGCTAAAACTTGGTTTTCATCTTTGCCTAAAAATAGTATTGATTCATGGAACAAGTGTAAAGATGCTTTTATTTCCAAGTATTTTCCTCTTGCTAAGATCATCTCCCTTAGGAACGATATTATGAATTTTAAGAAACTTGATCATGAACATGTTGCACAATCTTGGGAGAGGATGAAATTGATGATTAGAAATTGCCCTACGCATGGTTTGAATTTGTGGATGCTTATACAAAATTTTTATGCTAGGTTGAATTTTGCCTCTAGAAACCTTTTAGATTCGCTGGCGGGAGGCACTTTTATGGAAATTACATCAGGAGAAGCTACTAAACTCCTAGAAAATATTATGGTTAAATATTCTCAGTGGCATACCGAAAGATCTTCCACTAGTAAAAAGGTGCATGGTATCGAAGATATTAATGTTTTGAGTGGAAAAATGGATGATCTTATGAATTTATTTGCTAGCAAGAGTCCTCCTATTGATCCTAGTGGTATGCATCTGTCTACTTTGATTCAAAACAATAATGAATCTATGGATGTAAATTTTGTTGGTAGGAACAATTTTGGTAATAACACGTATAGAGGTAATTTTAATCCTAGGCCATTTCCTAGTAATTCTTCTAATAATTATGGTAATTCCTAAAAAAAATCTTATGGAAATTATAATAAGATGCCCTCTGATTTTGAGAATAGTGTTAAAGAAATTATCAGTTTGCAAAAGAATTTCAATGCTTTGGTTGAAGAAAATTGCTTAAGATTGATGATTTGGCTCGGAACGTGGATATAATTTCTCTTGATGTTGAATCTTTGAAACTTAGATCTATTACACCTAAGCATGATATAAATGAGTCTCTCAAAGCCATGAGAACCGCTACAATGCGTGCTAAGAAAGATTGGTTTATAAAAGCGTGTTCTTCTAGTTTCTGTGGAAATAATGATGAAGATCTCAAAGTGATTGATGTGACTCCTATTAAATCTTTGTTTTCGAATGTAAATCTTGATAAATATCGGACTAGAGATGAGTCAACTTTAGTTAGTAGGAGACAAAATGATTCGGAGTTGTTAGATATTGAAGCAAAAATTGATAAAAGTGGGATTAATTGGAGAGGTCAAAACTTTAGGTAGCAATGAACTCACTCTTTTGGATTTCAAGGATTTTAATTATGACAATTGTTCGTTAGTAGATTGTATTTCCTTGTTGCAATCCACGTTGAATTCTCCTCATGCTTATAATCAAAACAAAGCTTTTACTAAACACATCGTTGATGCTATGGTGCAATCTTTTAAAGAAAAGCTAGAATTGGAAGTTTCTATCCTAGAAAACTTTATGATGAGTGGGAACCTACTATTAAGATTAAAATTAAAGATTATGAGTTCTATGCTTTGTGTGATTTGGGTGCTAGTGTTTCCATAATTCCAAAAACTTTATGTGATGTGTTAGGTTTCCGTGAATTTGATGATTGTTCCTTAAATTTGCATATTGCAGATTCTACTATTAAGAAACCTATGGGAAGAATTAATGATGTTCTTATTGTTGCTAATAGGAATTATTTGCCCGTAGATTTCATTGTTCTTGATATAGATTGCAATCCTACATGTCATATTATCACTACTAAGGAAAAGCCTAGTAGCAGCGTGGGATTTAGGTATAGCAGTAGCGCGGGGTCCCGCGCTACTTATATGGCGCTACAGCTAACCTGTAGCGGTAGCACGTGTTCGCTCGCGCTACTGCTATACAAGTGTAGCAGCAGCGAGCGATATGAAAGCGCACTACTGCTAATAGCTCTAGCGCACTTTATTAGGCCGCGCTACTGCTAGTGGCACGCTGCTGCTAAGTTTTCTCCACTCGCTACTGCTAATTTTATTAGTTTTTGTTTTTTCTGCATATTTGTTTTGTATTTGAACAGGCTTTATACAAGAATCTTTAGAACATACAAATGTCATCATCAGACACATACAAATGGGTGCGAGACCACAAATGTAATCATAGCATATACATACAAATGGGTGCGAGACCACGAATGTAATCATAGCATATACATACAAATAGTCTCGTCATAATCATCATCCAACACAAAGTGGTCTCTCGTCATCATCTCAAAAATAGCGATACATGCAAGTCTTGAATACTTGCAACTACAACGTCATCCATATAAACAATGATATACGCGAGAAGTGCTACCACTATGAGTGATAGCGGAACTATGCCGTACATGAGGCGGCGGTTATGAGGCCTCTCTCGCGCTAGCGTGTACCTCAAGTAACTAGATTGTGCTTCTTTCTGCTTTTGAAGCCTTTATGGCTGGCGCCCGAGACCCCCTCCACTTACGCTTGACACTCATACCACTCGTAGTACACTCCTGGAACCTTCCCTTCGTACACAACATAACACTCCTTCGCCATTAAGAATCTAGGTACCTGTTAGTGATGCATCTTCATCAAGAAAAGATCGTATGCAACAAAATATACTAGAGAAACATGAAACAGAAAGGGTTAGAAACTAGATGCAACATATAGTACACGAACTATTTAACTAGAGGTACGAATGTCATCGTACCCAAACTAACAAAGTAGCGTTATGCAAGTTCGCCAGGGACCGTGGGCATCACAAAGTTTAATCGCTATAGAAAGTATACAAGTTCAACCAAAACATATCATCATCATCGGCATCGTAAATCACTAGAAGTTCCATCCTTCCATATCATCAAGGATGGACCCTAGCTTCTTGAACGGCGTGAGGTCATGACGTTGCATGCCTATGCGAGTTCGGACGTCAGGGCCGTGGTGGAACATCCCCTTCTCATCGACGACTTCTTTCATGATGATCGTCACAATGTCCCTTTGGATGCGAAAGAAGTCATCTCTAAGTTTATAATCCACTTCTCGATGAGATTCTACCCACTTGCGGATATGATCATCGTTTCTAGTTGTCATACGAAGCTTTTGGTGATCCGTGTTGAACTCAATCATGAGATGGAGGAGGTAGAATCCATCTTTCTTGCTTGGTTTTGGGACATGGATGCAGCAGAAGTTAGTTTTATGCGAGAAACCCAACTTCTTGTTCCTTTGTTTCCTTATCTGCAGGTGGCCACCCCAAATTCTGAAGCCTTGGAGAGCATCATATGGAATATTCATTATGTGGGTGTAGTCCTTCTTCTCATAGTCTCTGGTAGGGTCAAAATACACGGTGTGGGAGACTCGCAGGTAGAGAATGATAAGGACGGTGCGCCCGTTGCTGTGGGCAAAAGACACCTCAAATTATTCTCCATATGAGTGAGAAGGAATGATTGAAATGTACAAAAGGGTTGTCCAGAACTGACTTACTTTGGATGATAAGGCAGGAGGACAATTTCCTACTCCTTATTCGGTACCATGAAGTTTTGGAGGTACTCCCTAGCAGTTTCACGCTCAAAGTCGCCGAGACTCAAGAAAGACTCGTGCATGTAGTACGGATCCGCCACACAGATTTGCGAGACTTCTTCTCTCTTCATGACGGAGCTCATATGTAGCGCAAAAAGGCGGACGATTGTAGGTCAAACCGCAGGAAGAACACATCCGCGGGCCGTGTGCCGACGTAGCACTTCCCCTCATGCACACGAGCCGCGTATGTTGGATATCCTGGATCCTTCGAGGCTAGTAGGCTTTTCTCAGTCGACAACGCATGGTCATGCAGTCTCCTGAGATCCCCAGATAGTGCTTCCAACGGTTTCGATGGTAGCATCGGCTCGCCCGCGAGATGGAACATGGCTGCACCTTTCACGAGTACACGCTCTTCAGAATCAACCGTCTGGCTGCTATGTGCTCTGGCTTGTTTGGAGGCAGCTATCTTCCCTGGTCTCTTCCTCTCCTTTTTCTTGGGCACACCTTCCAAACCCTTACTTAACCCCTGCCCCAGTGTTGCCAGTCTAAGCACTGTATGACCCCCGGCCCGGCTAGCTGAGCCTGTGTTGAGACGGCATCTTCAGGCGTGTCCTTTGAGGATTTCATGAAGAGAGACTTCTTGCAATCCCTGCTACGATGTTCTGCCCCGGCCGATCATCCATATCCTCATTAGCATGCTGATAGCCCGATTCATCATATGGTTGACTCATCATATCTAAGTCACCCTCATACGCGTTTGTATTGAGGAAAACCATTAGGTCCTCCGTCTCCTCCGTCTCATCATCCATTCTCTGTTCTATGGGACCAGTTACATCAGCCAGTACTATTGCACCCCCTTCATCACATCGTCCGCCGCTCTCACCTGGCACTACAGGAGCTGGTAATTGTGTAGGCGGGGTGGTGGTCTTCATACATGCTTGTTGATGTGTGGTTATTGGTGTGCTCTTGGCCGGCTCCAGACTAAGAAGATTCTTCGGCCATAGCAGCACCCAACCCTTGCAGCTTCCAATCTGTGGCGGGGTCTCGTCGTCCTCTCCCCCTAGGCATAATGGAGGAGGCAAATCCTCGTGCCCAGATGTCACACTCAACAAGGTAACCCTGAAGTGCCTAGTAGGCATCTGCTGGTTGTGGAACGTGAGATCCAAGGGCTTCGTTATCACCCCCTTTCCCACGTCCACCTTTTGGCCTTTGATCAAGTAAAGTACGGTGCACGGGGTTTCGTCGGCCTGCAAACAGATGTCTGTAGCGTAAAACATCAGAAAGGCAACGGAAATGGAATGTTCTAGATATATATGTTCGTGAGACATGTAATTACTGTGAGGGCGTTGAGCTCAGCCAAAGATGAAGGCTTGCCTAGCGCGCCATAGACTGAGGATGGGCTGCTATGAGCGGGTGCGGGTGCGAGAGGAGGCCCGGTTGTGTGAGCAAGTCATGGTGCGGTGGTGTTGTTGTTCATGGAGTTGCTCGCGACAAAACTGGGCAACGGGAAATCATGTACCATCTTGTTTGGATTTTCCTTCGTCTAGTTGAGGATAGTCGGGACCAAGTTAGTAGCGAAATCATTTCTGCATGCAGTTATAGCTGCATTGACTGCCTGCTGTAGCAACTCATTTTTCTCCTCGGTTGTTTTTTTCGCGTCCTCAGCTGCTTTTTTCTCAAACACAAACTTCACCATCTCATCGATGTCCGCCTGACTAAACTTCCTTTTCTACTTCTTGGCCTCCGGGCCCTCGTTGTAAAACACCTTCCACATGGCGTCGTTTCCTGCGTCGTGCACACGACCATATTGCGGCCGGTGGCCCAAAGGGAGTCCCTTAAGTTCGTTCAAGGCCTGGTTGAGAGGGGTGTCCCACTTGGGCCTCATCGGAGAAGTAGGGTTTTCGGCTGCAAGCTGGTGTTGCTTCTCCCGTAGAAGGAACGTGAATCGTTTAGGAATGTGTAGTCGACTAGATCTGGAGCTAAATGTAAGGTGGTAAAAGAATAATTACGAGTAGTCTAATCAATTTCCTCATTATCTGGTCCGTGTAAAAACCCTTCTTTTCCTTGTCCCACTTGTAGCGGGCCCTGATAAAGTCTGCTCCAAGGTGTTGGTGAACTTCGAGAAGGGGTCTGGGAGACCCGCGGCTTCACGTTTCGCGTCCTCCTTATCCCATATGGGCCTTTTACCGAGGTAGCCACGACTTCCGAGGCGATGCTTCCCCGTGTTCCTTTGCTGAAGGCTCTTGAATTTCGCAAGCTTAGCCTTGGCTGCCTCGGTAGCACAAGTGTCCTTGAACTCTTCAAACTCCTCTTCCGTAAGTGTCGGATTTTCCTCCAGAATCTTGGGCAGAGGTTCCTCGGCCTCAATAGCTTGTTTCACCCTCGCTTTCCAGGAGGCCAAATCATTGCTGAACATGCCCATGGCGTGATTGTTAATCTTTTTCATCTTCGTATCATCCCACGGTTGTTCTATGTTACCATCCCGGTCGGGGAACTTGAATCTCTTGTGCAACTTTGTCAGGAGAAACTGCCTCAAATGTTCTTTACTCCTTAAGTCATCATCGTTGATGCTCACGCATTCCCGTAGGATGCATCCTACTTGGTTCTCATAGCACTTGCGAGGTTCTTCTGGCTCTAATGGATCAAACTTGCCAGGTGCCATCTTTGTGATCACCAGTCGTCCAATGCCTAGTTTGTTAGGTTTTCGTATCCTCTCCTTCTTCTTTCAGTAGCGGCATCGGCGCCGGTACCTTCCCCATCGGTATCTTCCCCGCCGGTACCTTCCCTGCCGGTCATGGCGTCACCATCGGTGTCGATGTCGACGTCAGTACCTTCATCGTGGCCGACCTGCAAACCTTGACGTTGCTTAGTAGACAAAAAGTCGAGTTACTCTTGTTCACCCTCATAATCCATCTCGTCTGCATCTTGGTCAGAAGGCTAGGTTTCTTCGTTGTTCGACATTGTTTCCTATGATTAAGTCTCCTTGTTTAATTCTAAAACTATGTAAAAAATGAGAAATGACATAAAAAGATCTATGTTTGCCGGAATGTCGTTTCCCAGCAACTCCCGACACTCGATATGCCTACTATCTAGCACAGGTCATGGCAAAATTCACAGAAAATTTTGGCATGACCTTTGCTAAAAAATGGACATATCGAGCGTCTGAAATTCACCGGAACGGAAATGAATCAATATTCCAGCGTAACATAGGCCACTCGGATCATTTACCCTGCACATAGTCATCATTTTCCAGATATGACATGTCCAAAACATCACATGTCCAAATTCCAAATATGACATGTCCAAAACATCACATGTGCACATATCACATGTCCACTTCAAATTTGCATATAAAAGGAAGAAAAATATAGAACTTGAAGAAAAATGCAAGAAGTCATAACAATATTTGAAAGTAAAATTTAGCCTACGTAAATTTGCTTTAACAAGGGATATTGATTTGGACAATTGCTTAAACTAATTCTATTTTTAAATACTAATTCTAATTAACTAACTAAATTCATAACTAAATAAATAACCTAATTAACCTACTGCCCTAACTAAAACCTAAGCAAATTAACCAAAGAACCCTAGCTAGCAGAGAGAGGAGGATCGGTGGGGGGCTTACAGAGAGTGCAGGCCCGACGACGGTCGAGGTTGGGAGGGGTCGGGGCCGGGGTCGGGGGCGAGCGCCGGAGCCGGGGTCGGGGCCAGGGTCGGGGTCGGAGCTAGGGTCGGGGTCGGGGCGAGTGCCGGGGTCGGGGGCGAGCGCAGGGGCGTGGCGAGGGCAGGGCTCCGGCGGCACGATGAGGGAAGAGAGAGTGGGGATTTGGGGGGGAAAGAGGCGGCATGAAGCAGAGAGAGAAGGATGTTGGGGGTTAAGTGGACATAGTAGTAGCGCGTTTAAACCTACACGCTACTGCTATTACATGTAGCTATAGCGGTTTTATGAGGAAACCACTACTGCTAGTTTGACTAGCTGTAGATCTTTTTTAGAAAAGCGCTACTGCTATAACTAGTACCTATAGCAGTTTTCCTGTTTGTTTTCTTTTATTTTCTTTCCATTATTTTAACTCACTTTTTTCCGAGAGCAGTGAACGAAGGGAAGGCGATATATATTCATTTGACGGTTAAGTATGTATACAAAATAGGAACATATATATTACAACATTGGACCCATGCATAATGGCTAAGTGTGTATATAAAATAGGAACATATATGTTACATCATTTGACCGATAACATACGATTCCTCAGCGTTGACGTTTTCGTTTTTAAGTGAGCTTCTTTCCCTTCTTGTTCGTTGAAGAATAATTGAGCCCCTCATTGTCACTTTTCCTTTTCCTTTGTTAACGGGCAAACCAACACCAACACCAGGCGGCTGGTCTGCGCCATATAGAAAATTATCACAGAAAGAGATGCACTCTTGTGTCAGATAGCCCTGGACGATGCTTCCATCTGGACGGGACATGTTACGCACGAATCCTTTGATGATCCCATTCATCCTCTCAAACAGCATCATTTTGTGCGGGAATGACGGCCCCGGGTCTATTATGTCGTCCACAATATGGACACACAGATGCACCATGACATCAAAGAACGCGGGCGGGAAGTACATCTCAAGCTCATTCACTATCACAATGATCTCTTCCTGTAGCATTCGGAGTTGCTTCACACTAGTCGACTTTCGAGAGATGACGTTGAAAAATTTGCAGAGACCAATAAGCGTGTCACAGACGTGCTTGTCCATTATCCCTCTAAGGGCAACAGGTAGTATCTGTGTCATCATCACATGACTGTCATGGGACTTCATCCTGCTGAACCTTTTCTTGTCTGTGTCTAGATATATGCTTATCTTGCCACAGTAACCGGAACTAACTTTGACTCTGGTAAGGCACTTAAAGAATTGATCAATCTCAGCCTGACTTATGGTGAAGCAAGAAGGGGGGCAATAATCCTCCTCCTTTACTTTCTTGCCCTTCTTCTCCCGCGCCTCTGTCTCCGTCTCTGTCTCGTATGACTTTTTATGGGGCAGCATGTGCAGATCTTCCTGGATATTCAAATCTTGCAAGTCTTTTCTTGCCTTCGGCCCATCCTTGGTCTTATCTGGCATGTTCATCAGTGTCGTGAGCAAGCTCTCAAGGACATTCTTATAGATATGCATTTGATCAAGTCAATGTGGTTTGTCGAGTTTGTGCCAGTACTCCAAGTCCTAGAACACAGACCTCGTCTTCCATACCTTCAGCAGCGGCTCCGGCGCCTTTTTCATCGTCTTTCCCGGCGCAGGTTATTGTTCCCAGTTTTTCAACATCTCATCAATTTCTGCGCCGCTCTGCTTACGTGGAGGTCCTCGATGCTCAGCGTGACCATTGAATAGATCTCCATGGGTCGTCCAGATCGAGCCATCTTCAATGCCCCATGTACACGATTTTCCCAGACCCGCCATCTTTCCTTGACGTTAGCTGGTGAGACGTCGTATCATCCATGCACCGCATGCATCCGCAATATCCATGGCACACCTGGCTTGTGATATATCCGTAACCGAGATAGTCGTGCACTGTCGTGATCAGCGCAACTCTCATGTAGAAATACTCGCCTTTGCTGGCATCCCATGTCTTGGATGGTGTTTTCCATAACATGTATAACTCCTCTTGAAGTAGCCCCAGATACAGATTAATATTATTTCCTAGTTGTTTCGGCCCTTGAATCAGCATGCTCATGTGAATGTACTTCGACTTCATGCATTTCCATGGGGGGAGGTTGTACATCCATACAAACATGGGCCATGTGCTATGGTTGGTGTTCTGGTTGCCAAATGGATTCATGCCATCGATACACGCGCTGAGCACGATGTTCCTTGCATCACATTCGAAATACCGATAGAAGCCGTTCAACGCTCTCCACTGGCTTCCATCCTTGACGTGTCTCAGCTTCGGATCATCTCCATCACAGGGCTTCTTCCTCTCCGCGTTCCATCGCATGAGCTTTCCTTCCTTGGGATCTATGAAATACCGCTAGAGATGGGGAGTGATCGGTAAGAACCATACAACTTTTGTTGGGGAACGTAGTAATTTCAAAAAAAATACTACGCACACGCAGGATCATGGTGATGCATAGCAACGAGAGGGGAGAGTGTTGTCCACGTACCCTCGTAGACCGAAAGCAGAAGCGTTAGCACAATGCGGTTGATGTAGTCGTATGTATTCATGATCCGACCGATCAAGTACCGAATGCATGGCACCTCTGAGTTCAGCAGACGTTCAGCCCGATGACGTCCCTCAAACTCCGATCCAGCCGAGTGTTGAGGGAGAGTTTCGTCAGCACGACGGCGTGGTGACGATGTTGATGTTCTACCGACGCAGGGCTTTGCCTAAGCACCGCTATAGTATTATCGAGGTGGACTATGGTGGAGGGGGGCACCGCACACGGCTAGAAGATCAAACAGATCAATTGTTGTGTCTATGGGGTGCCCCCTAGCCACGTATATAAAGGAGTGGAGGAGGGGAGGGCCGGCCCTCTCTATGCCGCGCCCTAGGAGGAGTCCTACTCCCACCGGGAGTAGGATTCCCCCCCTTCCAAGTAGTAGGAGTAGGAGTCAAGGAAAGGGGAGAGAGAAGAGAAGGAAGGAGGGGGTGTAGCCCCTCCCCCTAGTCCAATTCGAACTAGGCCTTCGGGGGCGCCCAGCCTCTCCTCTCTCTTTCCCCTAAAGCCCAATAAGGCCCATATACTTCCCAGCGAATTCTCGTAACTCCCCGGTACTCCGAAAAATACTTGAATCACTCGGAACCTTTCCGATGTCCGAATATAGTCGTCCAATATATCGATCTTTACGTCTCGACCATTTCGAGACTCCTCATCATATCCCCGATCTCATCCGGGATCCGAACTACCTTTGGTACATCAAAACACATAAACTCATAATATAACCATCATCGAACTTTAAGCGTGCGTTCCCTACGGGTTCGAGAACTATGTAGACATGACCGAGACATGTCTCCGGTCAATAACCAATAGCGGAACCTGGATGCTCATATTGGCTCCTACATATTCTATGAAGATATTTATCGGTCAAACCGCATAACAACATACGTTGTTCCCTTTGTCATCGGTATGTTACTTGCCCGAGATTCGATCGTCGGTATCTCAATACCTAGTTCAATCTCATTACCGGCAAGTCTCTTTACTCGTTCCGTAATACATCATCCCGCAACTAACTCATTAGTTGCAATGCTTTCAAGGCTTATAGTGATGTGCATTATCGAGTGGGCCCAAAGATACCTCTCCGATGATCGGAGTGACAAATCCTAATCTCGAAATACACCAACCCAACAAGTACCTTTGGAGACACCTGTAGAGCATCTTTATAATCACCCAGTTGCGTTGTGACATTTGGTAGCACACAAAGTGTTCCTCCGATAATCGGGAGTTGCATAATCTCATAGTCATAGGAACATGTATAAGTCATGAAGAAAGCAATAGCAACATACTAAACGATCATGTGCTAAGCTAACAGAATGGGTCATGTCAATCACATCATTATCCTAATGATGCGATCCCGTTAATCAAATAACAACTCATGTCTATGGTTAGGAAACATAGCCATCTTTGATCAAGGAGCTAATCAGGTAGAGGCATACTAGTGACACTCAGTTTGTCTATGTATTCACACATGTATTATCTTTTCCGGTTAATACAATTCTAGCATGAATAATAAACATTTATCATGATATAAGGAAATAAATAATAACTTTATTATTGCGTCTAGGGCATATTTCCTTCAGTCTCCCACTTGCACTAGAGTCAATAATCTAGTTCACATCGCCGTGTGATTTAATACCAATAGTTCACATCACCATGTGATTAACACCCATAGTTCACATCGACATGTGACCAACACCCAAAGGGTTTACTAGAGTCAATAATCAGTTCACCTCGCTATGTGATTAATACCCAAAGAGTACTAAGGTGTGATCATGTTTTGCTTTGTGAGAGAAGTTTAGTCAACGGGTCTGCCACATTCAGATCCGTAAGTATTTTGCAAATTTCTATGTCAACAATGCTCTGCACGGAGCTACTCTAGCTAATTGCTCCCACTTTTAATATGTATCCAGATTGAGATTTAGAGTCATCTGGATCAGTGTCAAAATTTGCATCGACGTAACCCTTTACGATGAACCTTTTTTTGTCACCTCCATAATCGAGAAACATATCCTTATTCCACTAAGGATAATTTTGACTGTAGTCCAGTGATCTACTCCTAGATCACTATTGTACTCCCTTGCCAAAATCGTGTAGGGTATACAATAGATCTGGTACACAGCATGGCATATTTTATAAAACCTATGGCCAAGGCATAGGGAATGACTTTCATTCTCTTTCTATCTTCTACCGTGGTCGGGCTTTGAGTCTTACTCAGTTTCACACCTTGTAACACAGGCAAGAACTCTTTCTTTGACTGTTCCATTTTGAACCACTTCAAAATCTTGTCAAGGTATGTACTTATTGAAAAACTTATCAAGCATCTTGATCTATCTCTATAGATCTTGATGCTCAATATGTAAGCAGCTTCACCGAGGTCTTTCTTTGAAAAACTCCTTTCAAACATTCCTTTATGCTTTGCAGAATAATTCTACATTATCTCCGATCAACAATATGTCATTCACATATAGTTATCAAAAATGTTATAGTGCTCCCACTCACTTTCTTGTAAATACAGGCTTCACCGCAAGCCTGTATAAAACTATATGCTTTGATCAACTTATCAAAGCGTATATTCCAACTCCGAGATGCTTGCACTAGTCCATAGATGGATCGCTGGAGCTTGCACATTTTGTTAGCTCCCTTTGGATCGACAAAACCTTCTGGTTGTATCATATACAACTCTTCTTCCAGAAATCCATTCAGGAATGCAGTTTTGACATCCATTTGCCAAATTTCATAAAATGTGGCAATTTGCTAACATGATTCGGACAGACTTAAGCATCGCTACGAGTGAGAAAATCTCATCATAGTCAACACCTTGAACTTTGTCAAAAACCTTTTTCCACAAGTCTAGCTTTGTAGATAGTAACACTACTATCAGCGTCCGTCTTCCTCTTGAAAATCCATTTATTTTCTATGGCTTACCGATCATCGGGCAAGTCAACCAAAGTCCATACTTTGTTCTCATATATGGCTCCCATCTCAGATTTCATGGCATCAAGCCATTTCACGGAATCTGGGCTCATCATCGCTTCCTCATAGTTCGTTGGTTCATCATGGTCAAGTAACATGACCTCCAGAACATGATTATCGTACCACTCTGGTGCGGATCTCACTCTGGTTTACCTACGAGGTTCGGTAGTAACTTGATTTGAAGTTACATGATCATCATCATTAGCTTCCTCACTAATTGGTGTAGTAGTCACAGGAACATATTTCTGTCATGAACTACTTTCCAATAAGGGAGCGGGTACAGTTACCTCATCAAGTTCTACTTTCGTCCCACTCACATCTTTCAAGAGAAACTCCTTCTCTAAAAAGGATCCATTCTAAGCAATGAATAACTTGCCTTTGGATCTGTGATAGAAGGTGTACCCAACATTTTCTTTTGGGTATCATATGAAGACACACTTCTCCTATTTGGGTTTGAGCTTATCATGTTGAAACTTTTTCACATAAGCATTGCAACCTCAAACTTTAAGAAACGACAGCTTAGGTTTCCTTCCAAACCATAGTTCATACGGTGTCGTCTCAACGGATTTAGATGGTGCCCTATTTAACGTGAATGTAGTTGTCTATAATGCATAACCCCAAAACGATAGTGGTAAATCGGTAAGAGACATCATAGATCGCGCCATATCCAATAAAGTACGGTTACGACGTTCGGACACACCATTACACTGTGGTGTTCCAAGTGGCGTGAGTAGTGAAACTATTTCACATTGTTTTAACTGAAGGCCAAACTCATAACTCAAATATTTTACTTCTGCTATCATATCGTAGAAACTTTTATTTTTGTTACGATGATTCTCCACTTCACTCCGAAATTCTTTGAATATTTCGAATGCTTCAGACTTGTGTTTCACCAAGTAGATATACTCATATCTGCTCAAATCATCTGTGAAGATCAGAAAATGATGATACCTGCTGTGAGCCTCAATATTCATCGGACCACATACATCAGTATGTATGATTTCCAACAAATCTGTTGCTCGTTCCATTGTTCTAGAGAATGGAGTCTTAGTCATCTTGCCCATGAGGCATGGTTCGCAAGCATCAACCGATTCATAATCAAGTGATTCCAAAAGCCCGTCAGCATGGATTTTCTTCATGCGCTTTACACCAATATGACCTAAATGGCAGTGCCACAAATAAGTTGCACTATCATTATTAACTTTGCATCTTTTGGCTTCAATACTATGAAAATGTGCATCACCACAATCGAGATCCAACAAACCATTTTCATTGGGTGTATGACCATAGAAGGTTTTATTCATGTAAACAGAACAACAATTATTCTCTAACTTACATGAATATCCATATTGCAATAAACATGATCCAATCATATTCATGCTCAACGCAAACACTAAATAACATTTATTTTTAGGTTTAACACTAATCCCGAAAGTATAGGGAGTGTGCGATGATGATCATATCAATCTTGGAACCATTTCCAATACACATCGTCACTTCACCCTTAACTAATCTCTGTTCATTCTGCAACTCCCATTTCGAGTTACTAATTTTTAGCAACCGAACAAGTATCAAATACCCAGGGGCTACTATAAATACTAGTAAGGTACACATCAATAACATGTATATCAAATATAGCTTGTTCACTTTGCCATCCTTCTTATCCGCCAAATACTTGGGGTGTTTCTGCTTCTAGTGACCAGTCCATTTGCAGTAGAAGCACTTAGTCTCAGGCTTAGGTACAGACTTGAGCTTCTTCACTTGAGCAGCAACTTGCTTGCTGTTCTTCTTGAAGTTCCCCTTCTATCCCTTTGCCCTTTTCTTGAAACTAGTGATCTTGTTAATCATCAACACTTGATGCTCTTTCTTGATTTCTACCTCCGTCGATTTCAGCATCATGAAGAGCTTGGGAATCGTTTCCGTTATCCCTTGCATATTATAGTTCATCACAAAGTTCTACTAACTTGGTGATGGTGACTAGAGAATTCTGTCAATCACTATTTTATCTGGAAGATTAACTCCCACTTGATTCAAGCGATTGTAGTACCCAGACAATATGAGCACATGCTCACTGCTTGAGCTATTCTCCTGCATCTTTTAGCTATAGAACTTGTTGGAGATTCCATATCTCTCAACTCGTGTATTTGCTTGAAATATTAACTTCAACTCCTGGAACATCTCATATGGTCCATGACGTTCAAAACGTCTTTGAAGTCCTGATTCTAAGCCGTTAAGCATGGTGCACTAAACTATCAAGTAGTCATCATATTGAGCTAGCCAGACGTTCATAACGTCTACATCTACTCCTGCAATAGGTCTGTCACCTAGCGGTGCATCAAGGACATAATTCTTCTGTGGAGCAATGAGGTTAATCCTCAGATCATGGATCCAATCAGCATCATTGCTACTAACATCTTTCAACATAGTTTTTCTTTAGGAACATATCAAAATAAACATAGGGAAGCAACAACACGAGCTATTGATCTACAACATAATTTGCAAAATACTATCAGGACTAAGTTTATGATAAATTTAAGTTCAATTTAATCATATTAATTAAGAACTCCCACTTAGATAGAGATCTCTCTAATCATCTAAGTGATCACGTGATCCAAATCAACTAAACCATGTCCGATCATCACGTGAGATGGAGTAGTTTTCAATGGTGAACATCACTATGTTGATCATATCTTCTATATGATTCACACTCGACCTTTCGGTCTCAGTGTTCCGAGGCCATATATGCATATGCTAGGCTCGTCAAGTTTAACCTGAGTATTCTGCGTGTGCAAAACTGGCTTGCACCCGTTGTAGATGGACGTAGAGCTTATCACACCCGATCATCACGTGGTGTCTGGGCACGACGAACTTTGGCAACGGTGCATACTCAGGGAGAACACTTTTATCTTGAAATTTAGTGAGAGATCATCTTATAATGCTACCGTTAATCAAAGCAAGATAAGATGCATAAAAGATAAACATCACATGCAATCAATATAAGTGATATGATATGGCCATCATCATCTTGTGCTTGTGATCGACATCTCTAAAGCACCATCATGATCACCATCGTCACCGGCGCGACACCTTGATCTCCATCGTAGCATCGTTGTCGTCTCGCAAATCTTATGCTTCTACGACTATCGCTACTGCTTAGTGATAAAGTAAAGCATTACAGGGCGATTGCATTGCATATAATAAAGCGACAACCATATGGCTCCTGCCAGATGCTGATAACTCGGTTACAAAACATGATCATCTCATACAATAAAATTCGTCATCATGCCTTGACCATATCACATCACAACATGCCCTACAAAAACAAGTTAGACGTCCTCTACTTTGTTGTTGCAAGTTTTACGTGGCTGCTACGGGCTTAGCAAGAACCGTTCTTACCTACGCATCAAAACGACAATGATAGTTTGTCAAGTTGGTGTTGTTTTAACCTTCGCAAGGACAGGGCGTAGCCACACTCGGTTCAACTAAAGTTGGAGAAACTGACACCCGCTAGCCACCTATGTGCAAAGCACGTCGGTAGAACCAGTCTCGCGTAAGCGTACGCGTAATGTCGGTCTGGGCCGCTTCATCCAACAATACCGATGAACCAAAGTATGACATGCTGGTAAGCAGTATGACTTATATTGCCCACAACTCACTTGTGTTTTACTCGTGCATATAACATCAACGCATAAAACCTGGCTCGGATGCCACTGTTGGGGAACGTAGTAATTTCAAAAAAATTCCTACGCACACGCAAGATCATGGTGATGCATAGCAATGAGAGGGGAGAGTGTTGTCCATGTACCCTCGTAGACCGAAAGCGGAAGTGTTAGCACAACGCGGTTGATGTAGTCGTACGTCTTCACGATCCGACCGATCAAGTACCAAACACACGGCACCTCCGAGTTCAGCACACGTTCAGCCCGATGACGTCCCTCAAACTCCGATCCAGCCGAGTGTTGAGGGAGAGTTTCGCCAGCACGACAGCGTGGTGATGATGTTGATGTTCTACCGATGCAGGGCTTCGCCTAAGCACCGCTATAGTATTATCGAGGTAGACTATGGTGGAGGGGGGCACCGCACACGGCTAAAAGACCAAACAGATCAATTGTTGTGTCTATGGGGTGCCCCCTGGCCACGTATATAAAGGAGTGGAGGAGGGGAGGGCCGACCCGCTCTATGGCGCGCCCTAGGAGGAGTCCTACTCCCATCGGGAGTAGGATCCCCCCCTTCCAAGTAGTAGGAGTAGGAGTCAAGGAAAGGGGGGAGAGAAGAGAAGGAAGGAGGGGGCGCAGCCCCTCCCCCTAGTCCAATTCGGACTAGGCCTTGGGGGCGCGCCCAGCCTCTCCTTTCTCTTTCCCCTAAAGCCCAATACGGCCCATATACTCCGCGGTGAATTCTCGTAACTCTCCGGTACTCCGAAAAATACCCGAATCACTCGGAACCTTTCCGATGTCCAAATATAGTCGTCCAATATATTGATCTTTTCGTATCGACCATTTCGAGACTCCTCGTCACATCCCCTATATCATCCGGGATCCGAACTACCTTCGGTACATCAAAACACATAAACTCATAATATAACCGTCATCGAACTTTAAGCGTGCGGACCCTACGGGTTCGAGAACTATGTAGACATGACCGAGACACGTCTCCGGTCAATAACCAATAGTGGAACATGGATGCTCATATTGGCTCCTACATATTCTATGAAGATCTTTGTCGGTCAAACCGCATAACAACATACGTTGTTCCCTTTGTCATCGGTATGTTACTTGCCCGAGATTCGATCGTCCGTATCTCAAGACCTAGTTCAATCTCGTTACCGGCAAGTCTCTTTACTCGTTCCGTAATACACCATCCCGCAACTAACTCATTAGTTGCAATACTTGCAAGGCTTATAGTAATGTGCATTACCGAGTGGGCCCAGAGATACCTCTCCGACGATCGGAGTGACAAATCCTAATCTCGAAATAGGCCAACCCAACAAGTACCTTTGGAGACACCTGTAGAGTACCTTTATAATCACCCAGTTACGTTGTGACGTTTGGTAGCACACAAAGTGTTCCTCCGGTAAACGGGAGTTGCATAATCTCATAGTCATAGGAACATGTATAAGTCAAGAGGAAAAGATGGCGCTCCCACCCTCCACCACGGCACTCCCACCCTCTCCGATGATCTCCCTCTTTCTCCACTAATTGGTGGATTCCCACCGATCATCTGCTCCGGCGTCCTCTCTAGATCAAGGAAATACCCATCTCCAATGGGTTCTTCTGGTGGATCTACCCTTGGCTTGGATTTCTCCAAGGGTAGGGTTTTTGCAGATGAAGTTTTTAGATCTACTGGGCATACGGTCCATCCTTTAGGGCACAGGAGATCATTCATCTTAGTGGTTTCATTCAGCCACCATGCCTTTCGGCAATTGATCTTCATGTTGATCACATCAAAGATAAGGTTTACTCCTTTCATGTCTCTTGCAAGCAAGTTGGTTTTCTTATTATGGATCTCCGTTCCTATGCATGTGATCTGTTCAAGTGCTATTTTCATTTGTGGGGAAATGGGGGACCTAATTGGATTAGAGAGCTCCGGATCTGGATGGATTCTAGTTAGTCCTACTAAGCGTCGATCATCTTTAGGTCTTTTGGCCATGAATAAGCCTCCGGTTAGATCAGCTATTAAGACTATTGCATCTGTTCATAAAAAGCTTTCTTTTGCCACGTTTGAGCGGTACTCTGCTTGCAAAGGGTATAGATATCCAACTACGCAAGAGTGCATTTGACACCATGAGAGATGCTGGGTATGATCTTCCTGCTCATGAACATGTAGTCATACATCAATCCCCACCTACGGACTTGTTTTGGACGGTGGCTCGTCCACCTATTGTTTTTGGTACAGTCACTCCTTTGCCGGAGTTGAGCCGGCCGGAATCATCTTCACCGGTAATTGATCCGGTTTTGGAGGAACTTTCCCCCGTGCATGCTGAGATTTCGCCTGTAAGTTTCGCAGAGGCGGGATTGTCACCTGTTCAAAACAATTGTCAGGTTTCTGTCCCAGTGGCTTTGGAGCCCCGTCAGGTTTTTACACAATCTTTGCTGCTTAGCCCATCTGCCTCTGGGCCTTCCACGCCAACGGTCCCAACTCCTCTGGGCCATTGTCCAGATATCCCTACATCTCAGGAGGCTGCGAGGCAGTTTGAAGCTATGGTCGATGACATGGTGGACCGTGTGGTTACCTGCACTATTTGTTCTCAGAAGGGCCACTTGTCAACGACTTGTGGAATGCGAGTAGTCTGTACGGCTTGCTCTCGCCCTGGTCACTCTAGCCATGGCTGTAATGATTTCGCGCGCTCCAATGGATTGGTTTGGAGGCCAGTTTCGGTGCAACAAAAAACGAATTTATTGGAATCTGCTGCTTCTCATGGGAACAGAGCCGGAGTTATTGGGATAGACTATCCAGTCCCATTGCCGCCGCCTCCATTGCATCTTCCCTCTCCCCAAGCCAAAGAAAACCCTCGACAAGCTTTTGGCTCTTCCATGGCGAACTACGAGCTCGATCCACAGCGCTTTGTGCCCCCTGGCCACCACATCATTAATGCTGGCGATCGTCGGCTACCACGCACCTTCTTCACGCCCGCCGCACGCCTGCTCCGTCGGCATGAGGACTTCATGGTTGCCGAGGTGATGCCGGCGCCGGAGGGGCCATTCGGCCTGGTGCAGGAAGAAGTTGTCCAGTTTCTGCAAAATAGAGGTATTTTTGTCCGATCTGCTCAGCCGTGGTTTCATGGAGTAGGGCTGTTCCAAGTCAGGGATCCATCAGTTAGGTATTCCTTGGTTCAGCATGCACCTTTTCCATTGGGCAATGATCGTTTTGTCAGATTTATGAAGCATGATGAGGGAGAAAATTTCAAAGGAACACATGGTTTTCGCAAGGGTTGGTTAATGTTCATTGGGATTCCCCTAGATTATCGCACCACTGAATACATCTCGCAGGCTGTAGGCACTTTTGGAAAGTTTATTTCTTGGGATAGTGAGGATCCTTATCTTGTCCGGACTTTGGTTGAAGCTAGTTTCCTAGATACGCCGCTGGTTCCAAGAGATGTTGTTTTTAGTGATTATGCGGAGTATGGAGGGGCTCAAGTGCCTTGGACTATTGCTTGTTATGTTCTAGGTGCAGATTTTGCAGATCAGATGCCAAATGACGAAGACCCTATGCCCTTGGATGGAAACCCTCACCCTTTGCCTGGTAATCTAGTTCAAGATA
This sequence comes from Triticum monococcum, assembly GCA_034509565.1. Taxonomy (NCBI): domain Eukaryota; kingdom Viridiplantae; phylum Streptophyta; class Magnoliopsida; order Poales; family Poaceae; genus Triticum; species Triticum monococcum. Next base: position 740,321,312 of record CM067843.1, on the reverse strand, counting down.
ATTTGATGTTTGTCTTACCGCCAAACCCAATGTTGGGTTGGAATGACGTACCTCTCGCTCCACCTCCTCCACCTATGAATGACGAAGTGCCTGGTTGGGGCAATGCCATGTGGGGAGATGAAGCTGGGAATGAGCAGGCCCCACATCCTGCTGCTCCCGAACAGGATCAAATTTCAATAGTGATTGATCAGCCCGACGGATCTGCTTCTGTAGAGCAACAAGAACAAGAAGTTGAAGCCCAACAACAGCATGATTTACCACTCCCAGAACTTCAGCACCCTATCTTTGAGGAGAATCAACTTGCCATTGTGCCCTACCAACCTCCTGTGATTCAGCAGCAGGAAATCTTTATTGGCATGGCACGCATTGTGGCTGGACGTCCTCTTCCTCTGGAGATGGTTTGGAAAAGGTCTTTCCAGAACCTTATGTTTGATTTCTCAGTTAAGGAAGTACCTAGGTCTATCTTCTTCAAGCCGATGGGCACAATCATTTACTCCAAGAGGTCGTGGTCCATTGCGTTTGACGAATCAAGGATGATTTTTGGTTTAACTGCTTCTCTGCCCATGGTTCCTGCTGTCAGAACACCTGTCATCATCAAGCGCCCGGTGGCCAGAGCTTTATTTGAGGCGCTGCCGCCTATTTCAGATTCTGTTTCTGAAGAAGTTGTGTCTGATAGTTCTGTTGTTCCTGTCTCGGTTCAATCATCACCTTTGGTTTTCTCTATGGAACAAACTTCTGCACGTAAGCGGAGAGAGAAGAAGAAGGCTCCTGTTGTCGATACGTCACTAAGGCGTTGCACTCGGAGCGCGACAAAGTTGGATGGCTACAAAAATGTGGTTTTTGAGCAGCTTTCTCTACAGCCATCTAAGAAGCGCCCCCGTGCAAGGCCCATGGAGGACAAGGCCCAGCCCACTTCTGCGGAGGATTGTGAAGATGCTCGGCCTGCTGCACCACCACACACCCCGCTTCATGTTCTCCAAGCTATGGGCGCGGAGCTAGAGATTGATCCTTCGCTTATATCGGTGGACAAGCTTATGGCTAGTCCACAGGAGGACTCATCTGCATCTTCTGCTTAGTATTTATGTTATCTTCTATGTCGAGGCCGAGGGCGCCTGTTATGCTTGTTTTCTTTTCTGTTGAACTGAGTCTGGTCTAGGATGTGGCACATTGGGGTTCTGAACTTTACTTTATTTTGGATGGTATGGCATTGTGTGCCATGCTCTTTTTGCTACTCTACGCAATGGTTATTCATGAATTGTGTTACAACGCATAATTGGAAAGTTTTATGTTGGAATGTTCACGGTCTGAATTCGGATGCTAGGCAGCACTCTGTCAGGGAGAAAGTGACAGAGAGTCAGTGTTCAGTGCTTTGTTTGCAAGAAACTAAGCTATCCTCTTGCTCGCGTTCGATCATGAAAAGCATTTGTCCTCATGGCTTTGATCAATTTGCTGAGTCTCCCTCTAGTGGAGCTTCTGGGGGTCTTTTAACAGCGTGGCGATCTGATGTGTTTTGTGGCACCCTGCTCGAAGTCAAGCCCTACGCTAACGTTATGCAATTTATCTCGGTTCATAATAATGAGCAATGGTTTCTGGTTAATGTGTACGGTCCATGTCAGGGTGAGTTGCGTGAGGAGTTTGTTTCCTGGATTTTCAACTTGGACATTGATCCGGATCAGTTGTGGATTTTGATGGCGGACTTCAACTTCATCCATTCGATTGATAATAGGAATCTCCCTGGGGGCGATATAAATGATATGTTTATTTTCAATGAAATAATTGGCCATTTGGGACTGTTGGAACTTCCTTTAAAAGGACGAAAATTTACTTGTTCTAATATGCAGGACAGGCCTCTTCCGGAACAGTTGGACTGGGTTTTTACTTCTGCGAGTTGGATTAACATTTATCCCATGACTCAACTGACCCCTTTGGCCAAGACTGCGTCTGATCATGTGCCTTGTCTGGTGGCCATCAGTACATCAATTCCGAAAGCACATATCTTCAGGTTTGAATTTTTTTGGATCCATCAGGCTGGTTTTATGGAGTGTGTTCAAGAGGTTTGGACTCGTCCCCCTCGTAAGACCCATATTTCCGCAATAATTGTTGACAAACTAAAGGCATTGAGGTTTGCATTGAAGAAATGGCAGAAAGGTTTATCACATATTAAAAGGTTAATTGAGAAGTGTAACTCGGTAATTCTTTGGTTGGACAATCTTGAGGATATGAGATCTCTGTCCAGGCCTGAGTTTAATTTCAGGAAAATCACAAAATTGCACCATGAACATCTGCTGCACATGCAATACCTGTACTGGAGGAAGCGATGTACAATTAGGTATATCAAAATGGGGGAGGAAAACTCTAAGTTCTTTCAGGTCATGGCAACTGAGAGATATAGAAAAAACTCTATTGCTAGTTTGTTGCTGTCTGATGGAACAGTAACGTCAAACCATGAGGAAATGGCCAAAGAATTCTTATCATCCTTCAAAAGCAGAATGGGGACAGTTAGATCCATTTCGTTGGACGAAAACGTATTGTCTCTTATACCTAGGGTACAGGGTTTGGAGGTGCTCACAAAACCTTTTGAATTAAAAGAAATTGAGCAGGTTATTAAGGATTTGCCTATTGATAAGGCCCCTGGGCCTGATGGCTTTAATGGGCCTTTTTAAAAAAAGTGTTGGCATATAATTTCCGCTGATTTTATACAGCTGGTTAAGGAGTTTCATGCTGGAACAGTGCAGTTAGAAAATTTGAATGATGCATACATTACCCTGATTCCAAAGAAACAGACACCTGAGTGTGTGGGAGACTTTAGGCCAATTTCACTAACCTCTGTTGGTCTGAAGTTCCTGACAAAGCTTGCTGCTAACAGATTCCAACAGGAGATCACCAAATGTGTGCATAAAAATCAATATGGTTTCATAAAATCTAGAACAATCCAGGATTGTGTTGCTTGGACCTTTGAGTATATCCATCAGTGCAACCAGTCTAAAAGGCCCATCCTTTTGCTTAAGTTAGACTTTGAAAAGGCTTTTGATTCTATCCAGCATGAGGCTATCATAAAGATTTTAATTGCAAAAGGTTTTGATGAATGATGGATTATTTGGATTAAGCAGTTGCTGTCTTCTGGCACTTCTTCTGTCCTTCTGAATGGAGTTCTCGGTAGTCACTTTAAATGCAAATGTGGAGTTAAGCAAGGGGACCCAATTTCTCCCTTGCTCTTTGTTATTGCGGCTGACCTCTTGCAGACATTGATTAATGATCTTCTTCACCAAGGTTTAATAAACAGGCCTCTGCCTACCCATGATCCTGATTTCCTAGTGGTCCAATATGCTGATGACAGACTGCTTTTCTTAAATGCTGATAAAGATCAATTGGGGGCTCTGAAATCAGTTTTGCATTCCTTCTCATAGGCAATTGGACTTCAGATTAATTTCCATAAATCCTCCATGTATCCCATTAATGTAAGTGATCAAGATGCTTCTGACCTTGTTGCCTATTTTGGTTGCAAATTAGGCAATATGCCTCTTACTTATCTGGGTCTGCCAGTGGGGACCACCAGGCCCAAAATTGTGGACCTTCTTCCACTTGTGGATTGTATGGAGAGAAGATTGACAACAAGTTCTTGGTTCTTGCCTCAAGGGAGCAGATTGCAGTTAGTTAACTCTGTCATTTCTTCATTGCCTATCTTCTTCCTTTGCAGTTTGTCAATTCCTCAGGGTATTTTGAAACAATTGGAAAGAATTCAGAGACAGTGTTTTTGGAGGAAATATGGTCAGGAAAAGGGACATTCACTGGCGGCTTGGCCACTTGTTTCCGGGCCTAAATCGAAGGGGGGGGATTGGAATCTTAAACCTTGGTTTGCAGAATGATGCTCTCCTTCTGAAACATCTCAATAAATTTTATAACAAGATGGATGTGCCCTGGGTGCAATTAGTTTGGGATTCTTACTATTTTGAAAGGATTCCACATGATACTGTTATTTGCGGCTCTTTTTGGTGGAGAGATGTATGTAAGTTGATGGATACTTTCAGGGCAGTTACTTCGGTTGATGTTCATAGTGGAGATACGGTGCAATTCTGGTCTGACTATTGGCAAATTGGAAACAGTTCTGTCCCTCTGCAAGATCGATTTCCTAGGCTATATTCTTTTTGTCTCCACAAAAATCTCTCAGTCAAGGACGTCTTTGAGACTAGTAGTTTCCAGGACCTTTTTTACTTGCCCCTTACTGAACAAGCTTTTCAGGAACTACAACAGCTTTCCTCTTTAATGGGGTCTTTCCATTTGGAAAGTAACTCCCATGACCGCTTGGGATGGAGGCATGGCAAGAAATCAGAATATACTGCAAAAAGGTTTTATGATTTTGTCTATCAGCCAATGGTATCAAACCCCATTCTGGGGTGGATATGGAAAAGTTACTGCACTATGTCGATCAAGATGTTTGCTTGGCTTGTTATAATGGACAGGGTTAACACCAAGGACATGATTCAGAGGAGGCATTGGAAGATTAATGAAGGACCAAAATGTGTTCTTTGCCCGACTGGAATACTGGAGGACAGAAACCACCTCTTTTTCTAGTGCAATTTTAGTGTTCGAGTGTGGAACTATCTGCAAATTGAATGGAAAGATTGTGATGACATAGTCAAAATTGCTCGTCATGCTAGGAAGGATTTCAACAAGCCTTTCTTTGGGGAGGTGGTTTTCACGGCCTGGTGGAATATTTGGAAGATCAGGAATGATAGAGCTTTCAGGAACATCCAACCATCTTTCAGGGCATGGAGGAATGGCTTCATTCATGATCTTACTCTGCTCTCTCATCGAATCAAACGGGAATATAGAGACGCCCTTCTTAAGTGGATTGATTTTCTTCCTCCTTGAGGAGAGTTCCTTCTTGGTTTCTTTGTAATTATTAGGTATAGTGCACCCCTTCTCTGTATAGCCTTCTTTAGAGCCTTTCCTCTTCTCTTTTTTTCTTTCTTTCCTCACCTTGAGGAAACCCTGTATGCCTTTTGCTTTTATTAATAAAATGCTGTGGGGTGCAAGCCCCGCAGTCTTCATGGTAAAAAAAAACATGTATAAGTCATGAAGAAAACAATAACAACATACTAAACGATCGTGTGCTAAGCTAACGGAATGTGTCATGTCAATCACATCATTCTCCTAATGATGTGATCCCATTTATCAAATGACAACTCATGTCTATGGTTAGGAAACATAACCATCTTTGATCAACGAGCTAGTCAGGTAGAGGCATACTAGTGACACTCAGTTTGTCTATGTATTCACACATGTATTATGTTTCTGGTTAATACAATTCTAGCATGAATAATAAACATTTATCATGATATAAGGAAATAAATAATAACTTCATTATTGCCTCTAGGGCATATTCCATTCAACTTTCTGGGGACATTTCTTCCCGGCCTTCTTGTATCAGCAAGCATCGCACACTGGACAACTTGTTTTTTCCGTGTGCTCCTTCCGATAAATTATGCAATCATTGATGCATGCATGGTATCTAACCTGCGGCAGATCAAGAGGGCACACAATCTTCTTGGCCTCATCCACACTAGTAGGACATAGATTCCCCATGGGAAGAACATCCTTTAGGTACTTAAGATGCTCATCAAGGCTAGTGTCGGTCCATTTGTTTTTAGCCTTCGTCTTCAGGAGTTGGAGCGTGAAACTCAAGCGGGTCACCTCAGGATTGCAACCATCATACAATGGAGTGTTCGAGTCTACCACGACTTGCTGCAGCTTAGCCTCCTCTCTAGAAGCAGCTCTCTTAGTACTTGTCTCCTTGCGAAGCAATTCTTGAACATGAGGGTCCCGCACGATTGAACTTAGTACCGACGAACTCTGCAGCGTGGACTCCATGTTCTCTCCTCCGCCATGTCCAACCCCTTATCCTCTGCCATGTTCGCCCCCTTCTCCGCCACCATGTCTGGCCTCTTCCCCGCCGCCATTATCAATCATCTCTTTGGCTTGCCCCATGTCGTCATTGCCTGCCCCGTCGGCGTCCTCAACATCATCATCCTCATCTTTAATTATCCATCGAGTATGGCCACCCATGAAACCAGTCATGAGCAGGTGCGCTTCGACACGGCCTTCGTCATAGGGGTCGAGCCAAACTATTCCTTTGCATCTTCGACACGGACATAAAACCTTTGTCAGGTTATTTTCTATCATGTCCTGCACCGCCGACCGCAACCACCTGTCCACCATCATTCCACTAACCATCATGAACGCCTGTATAGTAAGAATAAACAAATTGATTATAAAAATTCATGCAGGCATCAAAGTCATACAAAAATTCGGCATGGCCTTCCCTAAAAATAGGACATATAGATCTAGAGAGTTTCCCGGAATTCGCCGAAACAGAAATAAATCGACATTTCGGCAAAACATAGGCAACTCACAAGCACAATTCGGCGTCAACTCATGCCACACACACAATTTCCATCATATCGCCCAATTATCATATCGCACTCACATACACATAGTATCATTCTTGCAAAAGTATGAATTTTTAATCACGCCTATCTCGAGATCGAGCACACGGTGGAGATGATGATGTAGTAGGGATCAGAGATCAAAAGTGGACAAAGCTCTTCTTGGCAAAGCTAGATCTAGTTAGGGGGCACATAGGTCACTTCACTAAATGCTACATCTACCTAGCTAACTAATTTGGGAGGAGACAACTTCAACTAGTGGAGGGGGAAGGAAAAAGAGAAAGGAGATGCATTAATGGAGGTGGTGTAGTTAGCTAGGAGTAATAAAGAGAGAGAAAGGTAGGTAGAAGAGGGAGATTAATGGGGGGATAAGTATTGATGAAGAAGCAAAGTGAGGGGGAGAGGAGGCGGGAGGTAGGGGAAAGTGGGGAAGAGAGGAGATGGGGGAGGGGGAGGGAAAAGGTGGCATTGTGCTGCGTCTTAGCAGTAGCGCGGGTGGTTAAGCGCGCTACTGCTACGAGCCATGTGGCCAGTTTCAAAATTAGCAGTAGCGACAAGAAAAAAATGCACGCTACTGCTATAACTTTAGCAGTAGCGCGGGTCGCAGAAGGGCGTTGCTGCTAAACCTAGGTTGGGGGGGTACTGTCGGTCGCTTTTAGTAGCAGCACGGTTCGGCAAGGCCGCGCTACTACTAACTAAGTAGCAGTAGCGCGTGTTTTCAACACGTGCTACTGAAAGTTAGTAGTGGCACCTCTTTTTGTACCGCGGTGCTGCTAAGATTCTATGTATAAGGTTTTCCCTAGTAGTGTATTCTTGGTAGACCTTTCCTTAGAACGATTTCCGTTTGGATGAAGATAATGTTGGTTTGGCACTTGAATCAGCCATTGGTGGATATTGTTCTGCACTCAAGGTATCTCAACTACATGATCGTGTTTTCTCCTTCAATGTTTCTTGCAAAGAAGTGGGTTTTTTATATTGCACCAAAGGAGTTTTGTTTTCCCGCAATTTAAATGCTACTTCCATCTCTGGGGTCATGGCGGCCCCGATTGGGAGAAGGAGTTTCGTCTCTGGCAAAAAGAATCTCAGGAGGATTGGACCTTAGTCAGTCCATCTAAACGTCGTGCTGCCCTAGGGCTCCTAGCCATGCAAAAAAGCCTAAGAAACCAGATGTCTTGTCATCTACTTCTCTTAGATCTAACAAGAGCTTACGTTTCGCCATGTTCCTTAATTATGAGGCATCCAAGGGCTATCATTATCCAGCCACTTCTGATGATATTCGTATTGTCTCCGAAGCGTTATACACTATTGATGAACATGAGAGCCTGTCGGCCTCGCCGCCGGTGATAGCATCTCCGGTGACAGATCTCTTTCCTAGCATTCAGTTTGGATCTCTACCTCTATCTCCGAAAAGTTCGTTTTTGGCAGGCGGTAACTCTGGATCTCCTAGGACATTCAAATCTTTTGTTGGGCCGGCCTTTTCTCAGAATACTTCGCCAAGCGGCTGCTCTAGCCCACCTGCTCGTTTGTTGGGCTCGGTTTCTCAGCCCATTATCCTTTATGATGACGAGGAGGGCAGCCCATTGGCCATATGAATTGCCAGCCCAGCACCCCCAACTACTCTCACTACTCCGATTCCTTCTCCTGAGAAAATCATCGAGGACTTGCAGAGTTTTGATGAATTGGTGGAAAGTTGGGCTGCAACCTATTGGGACTGCCAAAAGTGTTTAGGCATGGGCCACCAATCACAAACTTGCACGATGGTGAGATGCCGTAATTGTTTCCGTTTGGGACACATTAAAAAGAATTGTACTGGGCAACCTCCCGTCTCATCCGTCTGGGTACCTAAAGTCCTATCGCCTGACTTTGGGACACGAGCCAAGCCAGAGCCCCCCTTGCCTCTCCGGCTTCTCTTCACATTGAGTACGCAGAAAAACCCCAATCCCCTCGGTTTAGCCCTGCTCGACCTCCAAACCAATCTACTCCACCGCTGTGGCCGCCTGGTCCTGGCCCATCCACAAGCTCGCCTGCAACCGCCACGCCTTCTTCGAGCTCATCTGCTGCTTCGACAATGGCAGCTTTCGCCATCGACCCACATCGCTTCCTGCCTGTGAGGTATGACATTAAGGATGGATGTGCGGATCATCTTCCCAGGACCTTCTACACATTGGTGGTGCCACCTCCCCTCTTGCACGAGCAGTTCATGGTCACCATCCTTGAGCCACTCCCACTTGCTCACCTTGTGGGAGTTCGCCGCGAGCAGGTTCTCCAGTTTCTGATCCAAACTCTGCATGTTCCTGTGATTTCTGTTCAGACATGGTTTCAAGGTGTTGGTCTTTTTGAGATGGAAGATCCTATAGTCCGGGGCTCGTTCACCCAGCACCCACCCTTCCCCCTTGGTTTAGATGAAGATGGCAATGAGTTTTTTTTAGGTTTATCCCACACAATGAAGGTGAAGATTTTCGTGCTATTCATGGCCACCGCACTGGCTAGTTAATGTTCATTGGTGTTCCGTTGGATTACCGCAATACTCAATGTCTAGCGGATATAGTTGGCACTTTCGATCCATTCCACTATTAGAATAGTACAGATCGCCGCAAAGTTTGATCCCTGGTGTGAGCCTCTTTCCCTGATAATGCCTTGGTCCCACGTAGCATGGTCTTCAAAGAATTTGCTAATTGGGGAGGAACTGCCGTCTCTTGGATAGCTGGATGTTACATTCTCACTTCTGAATTTGCTGAAGTAATGATTCTTGCTGATGAAGATCCCATGCCACTAGATGGGAATCCTCACCCAATGCCCGGCATCAACCCACCACAGTCGTTTTGGGCCATGCCGCCGTACCCTGCCCTGGGTTGGAATGTTGTTCCCCCAAACCATCAGGTTAACAATGATGCAGCCAATGGTAATGCGTGGGGCAATGATATGCAAGATGCTGCGGGATGGGAGCCATGGAATGAACCAGAGCAGCCTGAGCAGCAGAATGAGCCAGCTATGCCGGCCCAAGACCAGAATTCGATGGTTCTCAATCCATCTTTGGACTCCAGCTAAGACATGGATCTCGACCAGGAGGTTAATCAGCCTATGCACAACAATGTTGCTGCACCTTTGGACCCCATACAATTGGGCATCTTCAGAGTGGTTTATGGGCCGATGCTTCCCCCGGAGATGATCAAGGAGAGATCTTTTCGGTCTATGATGCCTGACATTCTACTATCTCGCATCCCTGCATATATGCCCACACCAGTGCTCCCACCATCTGTTCTCCCTCGCAGGTTTTGGCCATATTGCTATGAATCCAATTTTATTGCTCTGCTCTACAGTTTTGGGATTATTTCACGTCCAGTACACAAATCATCGGTGGTTATTGAGGAGTTGCCCTCTCATATGACATCTCAACTGCTTTTCGGAGAGAGCTAGGTTTTGCCTAACAATGCTGCAGTGTCTAAATCCTTCGAGTTTACCGCCACACCTCCCCTTGTGCTGGGCAAGCGAACCCATGGGCATGGTAGTTCAATCTCTCTGCTGATTGAGCCTACGCCAGATTTCAGCAACAGGAGGGTTACTAGGGGTTGTGCCAAAGCAAATGGTTTCAAACCTTCATCTGATGTGCCTGTCAAGCCCTCTCGGCTTCGTCGCCCTCGTGCTAAGAAGAGCAAGATCATAGATGAAGTGGATCCCATTACGGAGGAGAACCAAGGCCACCAAGTGCCACCTCCAACACCAATTTGGGCCATGCAAGAGCTGGGCGTGTCGTTGGGCATCGCTCCTGACAAGTTGTCGGTGGAGAAGCTTATGGCATCTCCAAAGACTTCTGCTTCTGATGATTCAACCAAATGATGATGATGCTCTTCATGTTTATTTTATTGCGCCTGCATTGCGCTTTTGTTCTTTTGTGTTACTGTCCTCTGTCATCTGAACCTGGGTCTATTATGTCTTGGTTGGCTGTGAACCTGGAAGCTTTTGCGTGTCTGAACTGTTATGCAGTTTGGTCTATTTATATTTTGTTAGTGTTGCATCATGAATAGTTCATATTATCGTAATTGGAAAGTGTTGTGCTGACATGTGAGCGGTCTTAACTCTGAGGCTAGACAATGTGATGTACGTGGAAAAATCAAGGAGAGTCAATGTTCTATCATTTGTCTTCAGGAAACCAAATGCTCCGATTTTGTCGTCAGAGCCATCCATAAATTTTGTCCACACGGGTTTGACAGTTTTGTTTTGCACCATCTTCTGGCGCCTCGGTAGGAATCTTAGTGGTTTGGAATTCTTCCATTTTCAATGGTCAGTTGATCCAAATTGAGAATTTTGGCATTGTTATATCCTTTACCTCTGTTCATAATGCCGAAAAGTGGACCTTGGTTTCAGTTTATGGGCCATGTGAAGGGGAGCGCCGCGATGATTTTGTTCATTGGTTGTACCATCTTCAAATACCTCTTGATGAACATTGTCTTTTACTAGGTGATTTCAATTTTATTCGCTCCCTCAGCAACAGAAACTTGCCTGGTGAGGATGTCAATGACATCTTCCTTTTCAATGAGATCATTGGTCACCTAGGACTGTTGGAATTACCTTTGAAAGGATGGCGCTTCACTTCGTCTAACATGCAGGAAAATCCACTGTTGGAATAGTTGGATTGGTTCTTCACAACTTCTGACTTGATTTCTTATTATCCGAATACAGTGGTACTTCCACTAGCTAGGACCTCTTCAGACCATGTGCCTTGCGTCGTCTCAATTGACACAAACATACCAGCTGCAAGAGTGTTTCATTTTGAAATTTTTGGGTGGATATGCCTGGTTTCTTTGAGTGTGTCACACAGTCCTGGGGTGCACCAGTTTTTGCTGACTTGACAACAACTGGGGTCATTTCGAAGAAATTTAAGCGTCTATGGCAAGATCTCAAGCGATGGAGAAAAAATCTATCCTATATCAAACGGCTAACTCTAGAATGCAACAAGGTTATATTATAATTCGATTTTCTTGAAGAAAGGATGCCTCTCACCACACCTGAGTTTAATTTCAGGAAGATAGTGAACTTGCATCATGAGGACCTCTTGAGGATTCATTATATCTATTGGAAGCAGCGTTGCACAATCTGCTATAACAAGGTGGGGGAGGAGAACTCAAAGTTCTTTCATGCGATGGCTATAGAACGGATGAGAAAGAATTCCATAGCTAGCGTCACGGTTGAGGGAGGTGCCCCAATGTCTGATCATCAGCAAATGGCGGGGATCTTGTGGACCTCATTCAAAAATAGAATGGGCCATGCCCTGGGAATTTCCATGGGCTTTGATCTGCATCACTTAATTCTTCCCATGCCCCACCTGGATGAGCAATCCCGAACCTTTTCTGCTGATGAAATTGCCAAGGCTTTAAAGGAGCTACCAGTGGACAGGGCACTTGGGCCCGATGGTTTCAATGGTCTCTTTGTCAAGCGATGTTGGCCCATCATCGAGCCTGACTTTCTAAGGCTGATCAAGGACTTTTATGAGGGAAATCTAGCCTTGGAGAACATAAATGGGTCTCTGGTCACCCTCATACCCAAAATGCTCTCCCATGAAAGCCCTAATGATTTTAGGCCCATATCCCTCACCAACACCTGCCTCAAATTCTTGACAAAGCTTCTGGCCAATCATTTGCAAAGTGTAATCCTCAAATGTATACACAAAAACCAATATGTATTTCTTAAGAGCCGGTCAATCCAAGATTGTTTAGCATGGACTTTTGAGTACATACACCAGTGCAAGCAATCCCAAAGGCCCAATTTTATCCTTAAGCTCGACTTTGCCAAAGTTTTTGATACGATTGAGCATGAGGTTATCTTGCAGATGTTAAGATTCAAAGGATTTGATGACAAGTGGATCTCCTGGATAAATGAAATCTTATCATCTGGCAGTTCTTCTGTCATGTTAAATTTTGTCCCAGGAAAGCAGTTCAAATGTAAGTGTGGAGACAGACAAGGTGACCCTCTCCCACCTCTGCTTTTTGTTTTGGCTGTGGATGTGCTACAAACAGTGGTTAATGACATGCTAGCTCAAGGAGTCATCTCTTTGCCTATTCCCTCTCATGATCTAGACTTTCCCGTTATTCAATATGCCGATGACACAATTGTCATTCTGCCTGCAATTGAGGAACAGTTGGTGGCAATGAAAAACATGCTCCTCACCTTCCAGGAGTCCATTGGTCTGAAGGTAAATTTTAGCAAATCCTCTCGGATCCCTTTGAATATGGATAATGAGTTGGCTACAAGATTGGCTGCAGTCCTGGGTTGCAAGATCGGCACTACTCCATTTACCTATCTGGGCCTACCAATGGGCACCACAAGACCTAAGATTGTTGATTTTATGCCTATGGTTGACAGAGTAGAAATAAGACTCTCTTGCAGCTCCTCAATGCTTAATCAAGGCTCCAGACTTCAACTTCTTGCTTCAGTCTTGACCTCGATGCCAATTTATTTTCTATGCTGTTTGAATATCCCCCTGGGATTATTAAACAGCTGGACAGGATCTTCAGACAGTGCCTTTGGAGAGGCAACAGTGACACCCCAAAACAATCCCTTGCTGCATGGAATTTGTTCTGTAGGCCCAAAGATAAAGGTGGTCTTGGAATAATCAACCTTAATATTCAAAACCAGGGCTTCTTATCAAACATCTGCACAACTTTTATAATAAAGTGAACATTCCTTGGGTTTCCTTGATTTGGAATTCATATTATCATGGTGTGGTGCCCCAAGCTACAGTGATGGCTGGGTCCTTCTGGTGGGGAGATGTTTTTAAGCTTTCTGACACCTACAGAGCAGTTGCCTCAGCCCATGTACACATGGGAGACTCTGTCATGTTCTGGTTAGATGCTTGGCGGGTGGGGGGCTCCACAGTGCCTCTGTTCAGAAGGCTCCCAAGATTGTTCTCTTTTGTTAAGGATGATAAATCATCTGCTGCTGAAATCCTTAGCTCCTCGGATCTCTTCTCTTTGTTCCACCTACCAATATCTCAAGAAGCCACTGTGGAACTAGGAATTCTTGAAGACTGGATATTGCATCTTCAAAGGGATCCACTCTCTGTCGATGTCTGGATTTGGGTAGGGAAATCTAGTGCTTACTCTACAAAAAGCTTCGACACCATAATGCATTCTCACATGCCCACAATTCAGACATGTAAATGGCTTTGGAGGAGCAAGTGCACCATGAAAATCAAAGTTTTTGGATGTTTGTTATTCTTTGATCACCTAAACACCAAAGACATGCTTGTCAGAAGACACTGGAGGCTGCCTGATGATGACAATAATTGTTTCATTTGTACTGCCCAGACTTATGAAGACATACTGCACCTTTTCATGAATTGCACCTTCAGCAACAGAGTCTGGAGCTACTTGGGAATTGACCGGACTGGTGGGGAAAACATACAAGATTGTATCTCGCATGCAACGAGATACTTCAGACACAACTTCTTCTTTGAAGTTATGCTTACATCTGCTTGGAACATTTGGATTTTGCGAAATGGCAAAACTTTTAGAGGAGAGGCAACCTCCTTTGCTAGGTGGAAGTGTAATTTTGTACATTATTTAACCTTATTATCTCATAGGTTAGCTAGTACTACCAGGGCCTCTCTTTTGGCTTGGGGTAATTCCCTCCCTTAGTCTATAGGTAAGTTTGGGGTAGGTTTTCTCTTTCCTTTTGTATATATGACTAACTATAACTGTATTCTTTCTTTGAGGTTGGAATAAAAGACGGTGGGGCTTTGCTCCACAGTAGATAGTTTCAAAAAATTATTGATATGAAAGAAGGAAACATTAGATTTCCATTCTATTAAGGAAAGGCATGGAACACTTCCCTAGAAAGAAAATTAAATTGCCTTATGAATCTATTATGAGAGCCACTTATGGATTCCATGCCAAAGATGACACTACTTAGATCTATTCGTGTTTTATGCCTTGCTAGGGGCGTTAAACAATAGCGCTTGTTGGGAGGCAACCCAATTTTATTTTTGTTTTTGGGCTCTATTTTGCAATAAATACTTCTTCCGGCCTCTGTTTAGATATGGTTTTATATTTTAATTAGTGTTTGTGCCAAGTAAGACCTTTGGGATAGCTTACGGCGATAGTTGATTTGATCCTGCTCAAAAATAGAAACTTTTGCGCCCAGGAGATTAGTTTTCATTTTTTACAGAAGCACGATAAAATACTGATTCTGTTTGCAGATGATTAATAAACAAATTTCCTAGGACTTCCAATTTCTCTGGATTTTTTGAGTTACAGAAGTACTCGAAATACCTAGATTGCTATAGACTATTCTCTTTTTGACAGATTCTGTTTTTCGCGTGTTGTTTGCTTATTTTGATGAATCTATGGCTAGTATCGGGGGGTATGAACCATGGAAAAGTTGGAAAACAGTAGATATTACACCAATATAAATAAAGAATGAGTTCACAACAGTACTAAAAGTGGTGATTTATTTTCTTATACTAACGGAGCTTACGAGATTTTCTGTTGAAGTTTTGTGTTGTGAAGTTTTCATGTTTTGGGTAAGGATTTGATGGACTATGGAATAAGGAGTGGCAAGAGCCTAAGCTTGGGGATTCCCAAGGCAACCCAAGGTAATATTCAAGGAGGCCAAAGGGCCTAAGCTTGGGGATGCCCCAGGAAGGCATCCCCTCTTCCATCTTCGTCTATCGGTAACTTACTTGAGGCTATATTTTTATTCACCACATGATATGTGTTTTTCTTGGAGTCTCTTGTATTATTTGAATCATTGCTTTTTAGTTTGCCACAATCATCCTTACTATACACACCTTTTGGGAGAGACATGCATGAATCGTGATTTATTAGAATGCTCTATGTGCTTCACTTATATCTTTTGAGCTAGGAAATTTTGCTCTAGTGCTTCACTTATATCTTTTTAGAGCACGTCGGTGGTTTTATTTTATAGAAATTGATGAACTCTCGTGCTTCACTTATATTATTTTGAGAGTCTTTAGAACAGCATGGTAGTTTGCTTTGGTTATAAAATTAGTCGTAATATGATAGGCATCCAAGAGGGATATAATAAAAACTTTCATATAGAGTACATTGAATACTATGAGAAGTTTGATTCCTTATGATTGTTTTGAGATATGAAGATAGTGATATTAGAGTCATGCTAGTGACTAGTTGTGAATTTTAGAAAAACATGTGTTAAGGTTTTTGAGTCCCGTAGCATGCACGTATGGTGAACCTTTATGTACCGAAGTTGGAGCATGAGATGTTTTTGATTGTCTTCCTTATGAGTGGAGGTCAGGGACGAGTGATGGTCTTTTCCTACTAACCTACCCCGCTAGGAGCATGCGCGTAGTACTTTGTTTCGATGGCTAATAGATTTTTGTAATAAGTATGTGAGTTCTTTATGACTAATGTTGAGTCCAGGGATTATACGCACTCCCACCTTTCCGCCATTGCTAGCCTCTCTAGTACCGCGCAACTCTCGCCGGTACCATAAACCCACCACATATCCTTCCTCAAAACAACCACCATACCTACCTATTATGGAATTTCCATAGCCATTTCGAGATATATTGCCATGCACACCCATTTAGCTTTCTGTTTTTGAGCTTTCATAAACTTATAGCTCTAGTGCATCCGTTGCATGGCAATCCCTACTCACTCAAATTGATATCTATTAATGGGCATCCCCATAGCCCGTTGATACGCCTAGTTGATGTGAGACTATCTTCTTGTTTTTGTCTTCTCCACGACCACCGTCTATTCCACCTATAGTGCCATGTCCATGGCTCACGCTCATGTATTGCATGAAAGTTGAAAAGGTTTGAGAATATCAGAAGTATGAAACAAATGCTTGTCTTGTCATCGGGGTTGTGCATGATTTGAATATATTGTGTGATGAAGATGGAGCATAGCCAGACTATATGATTTTGTAGGGATAAGCTTTCTTTGGCCATGTTATTTTGAGAAGACATAATTATTTTGTTAGTATGCTTAAAGTATTATTGTTTTTATGTCAATATTAAACTTTTGTTTTGAATCTTACGAATCTGAACATTCATGCCACAATAAAGAGAATTACATGGATAAATATGTTAGGTAGCATTCCACATAAAAAATTCTGTTTTTTATCATTTACCTACTCGGGGACGAGTCGGAATTAAGCTTGGGGATGCTTGATACGTCTCCAACGGATCTATAATTTTTCATTGTTCCGTGCTATTGTATTATCTGTTTTGGATGTTTTATATGCATTAATATGATATTTTATATGATTTTTGGGACTAACCTATTAACCTAGAGCCCAGTGCCAGTTCCTGTTTTTTCCTAGTTTTAGAGTTTCGCAGAAAAGGAATACCAAACGGAGTCCAAATGGAATAAAACTTTTGCGATGATTTTTCTTGGACCAGAAGACACCCGTGAGACTTGGAGTGCAAGTCAGAAGAGCCATGAGGCGGCCACAAGGGTGGACGGCGCGCCCAAGGGGGTAGGGCGCACCCCTCGGCCTTATGGGCCCCTCGGTGACCCCCTGACCTAGATCTTCTTCCTATATATTCTCAAATACCCCGAAAACTTCCAGGGGAGCCACGAAACCACTTTTCCACCGCTGCAACCTTCTGTACCCGTGAAATCCCATCTAGGAACCTTTTCCGGCATCCTGCAGGAGGGGGATTCGATCATGAAGGGCTTCTACATCAACCCCGTTGCCTCTCTAATGAAGCGTGAGTAGTTTACCACAGACCTACGAGTCCATAGATAGTAGCTAGATAGCTTCTTCTCTCTCTTTGATTCTCAATACCATGTTCTCCTTGATGTTCTTGGATATCTATTCACTGTAATACTCTTTTGCGGCGTGTTTGCCGAGATCCGATGAATTGTGGATTTATGATCATCTTATCTATGAATATTATTTGAATCTCCTATGAATTCTTATATGCATGATTTGATATCTTTGCAAGTCGCTTTGAATTATCAATTTGGTTTGGACAACTAGATTTGTTTTTCTTGCAATGGGAGAAGTGCTTAGCTTTGGGTTCAATCTTGTGGTGCTCGATCCTAGTGATAGAAGGGGAAACGACACGTATTGTGTTGTTGCCATAGAGGATAACAAGATGGGGTTTTCATCATATTGCTTGAGTTAATCCCGCTAAATCATGTCATCTTACTTAATGCGTTACTCTGTTCTTTTGAACTTAATACTCTACATGCAGGCAGGAGTCGGTCGATGTGTGGAATAATAGTAGTAGATGCAGAATCATTTCGTCTACTTGACACGGCCATGATGCCTATTGTCACGCCCTGATTTTCATGCCACAACACTTATGCTAATAAATCATGGTAAAATGTGGTCTGACAAAAACTTTTGAGTGTTTGGTGTTTGTTTGATTGGATTTGCTTTGCTGTTTGCAAGTGCTCTACAAATCGAATAAATCCTCCAACCCCTATACTTCATCTCCTTGATCCAAAACTTTGCCCAATGATCATGCCATGTGTATAGGTCAGAATATAATTTTCTTGTAAAAATAATTTGCCCAAAAAGTATTTTTCTAAATTAGGTTTTCCAAAACCCCCTGAATTGAGACTTGAACTACAAGTACTTAATGAAGGGTGTGAAAAATCTTTCAAAAATTATATTTGACTCCTATTAGATATAGGACACCTAGAAACCACAAAAATATAATTTTAAAGTTATCTTCCTATTTTATTTAAAGGCTTTTTAAGGACAGAAATGGTCTTTAATAGGTTAAAATTATTTTAATGTTTCAAAAATATTTGAGGAAATTTAGGGAAGCTCAGTGGACATATATTGTCCATATATAAGAGTTTCAACACGTGGTCATGTTCAAATTATTGGTCAAATCCCTCAAAAACTATTTCTGGATATTTCAAGCTTTTGAAATATTTACAAAGGAAATATTCTCCATTAAATCCCAGAAAATTCTATCATGTCTAAGATGACCTACTTAAGGATCCTACAAAGTCTCATGTCATGGGGAACAATGTAGCACCACCAGACCCTCTCAAAACCATTTCTGTCCTTTTCCAAGTTTGAACAACTTTGCACTACCAAACATGTCCGAATGATCTCAAAATTTGTACCCATGCTCATATGGTCTAATAATTCACCTAGGCCAAGTGACACAAGTAGGAGAATAGCATAACTTGATCAAAGTGCCTCAAAACCCTTTCTGTCCAGAACCAAATTGGAGCAACTCTACAATGCCAAGTGTCTCCTTTTGATCTCAATTTTTTTTGGACATGTTTAGAACCTCAAATGATGACACTACACCAAGTGGTGCATCAAGGAGAATAGATTTGCATGCCTAAATCTTGGAAAGTCCATTTTTGTTGATTTCTAGGGATTGCCAAAGTTACATTGGCAACTTTCTTCAAATGAGAGCAAACTTGGTGATCATCCTCAATTATATATGTCATTTGATCCTGTTGATTCTTGTCTAGTGGCATCCATTTGCTTGACCAAACTAGCATCAAACACCTTTTGACAGAATGGCCAAATGCATGTTTCAACCCCTTCCACTAATCTCCATGAGCTGAACTTTTTCCCACATCCTCATCTGCTCCTCCTTTACCTCCTGCACGCTTTGCTGCCCAAGGAGCAATGATTAAGGGGGGCAGAGACCCATTTTTCCTCTCTGGACAACCACTTTCCCCTTCCTTTCCCATCTCTCTCTCTCACTCCTAGCAAGTTCCAGAGCATCCAAAGCCTCCCTTCCTCTTATTTATTCTTCCTACAGACGCCAGACACAAGTGGACACGCGGGTGCGCGCGAAAATCCGTGGACGCCAGCCATTTGCGTGCTCTGGAGCGCGAGGCAGAGAAGGAGACCGTTGACGCCACGTTCCCCAACCACCTCGGGCCTCCCCCGCACGCAGTCGAGGCCCTCGACGTCCCCAACACAACAGCTGTGTAGGCCCCCTTCTCTCCCCCACTCTCTCACCCCCTGCTGCCCGTGCCCGACGCCGCCCGGCTCGGCTAGTGGGTGCGCAAGCTCGGGTCCTGCCAGTAACTCGCCCTGCTTTCCCTTTCCTCCTCCCTCGACCTGGTACACGCCCACGAGAGCCCCAGACACGACCAAGGGCACCACACATGGCCCTGGGGTTGCCCAAATCGAAACCATGGACGTGGTCTGCGGCACGCCTTCGCCCCCACCTCATCTGGCCTTCCCGACCCCCTTCAAGCTCATAATGAGACTCACCGCCCTCCCAGCCTTCTCCCGAACCACTCACTTGCCCTCCAAAGCCACCCCTTGCTTCTCAGGGCCGCCATGGCCGCCGCTGCCCTCCCCTAGAATTCAGTCAAGCCCGAGCTCCTCTCCCTCTACTCTATCCACCGGGAGGTTCCTTGGGCAAGGCGAAGCTCCCACGCTCTTCCCCTCGCCCGAGGGCGGACCGTAGCGCTGTGCCCAACCTCGCCCAATGCCACTGTTGTCTCGATCATCCCCGGCAGCCGTGACATACACCAATGGATGTGGCATTCGACGCCAAGCTCATCCATAGCCAGAGCGTCGCCGGAGGTGCTCCGTAGCGCCGATAGTCGCCGTCGGGGATCTCTGCTCCCTCGGCCAGGCGAACGCGCGGGAGAAAGACAAAGACGAAGGCCCTGCAGGCGGGCCTCGCTCATCTGTGGCCCAGCCACCGAGCCACGCTGGCAATTGGAGGTGGGTTCTTCCTCTTCCTTGTCCTCGCAGCGAAGGCACACTACATCTGGGCGCCTTCGGGGTCACCATGTCGTCCGTGTGGCCGAGCTGCTGGGCCGGCCCAGTGCGCTGCGGTGCTAAACTGCGCCCTGTGCACACTTTAGGTATAACCCAAATCTTTTTCTTTTTATTTTCCAGCGAGCTTCTAAAATCCATAGTTAATTCATTTAATGCCAAAATTTGATGATTCAAATTCCCAGTGACTCCATAAATCATGATCTCTACCATTTGGTGCAACATGCACATTTTTCCAGAACAACTTTCTTCACACAAATTAAATAAAATCCTGTTTTCCATTTCTGTGATGAACTTTAGAAAATCACAGAGAACTCATATTTGATACAAATGCCATAATTCAAATTTCTAGATACATCTAAGTTCATAACTTAGGTTATCAACATTTTTCTTAATACTTTCTGTGCAACATAGAATGATGAGCCATTTCTTCATATTTGTCAACTTTGCAAATTCATAGGAAAATCATTTGAACTCCAAATCTAGTGAAACCAACTCCTAGATGCGTCGAAAATCATGCCTTGTTAAATGGGTTCCCTTACTCATTTTTCAAAAATATATTTCTGTACACCCCTTGCAGATCCATTAAATCCCTTGATTCCAACATATTGAAATGTTTAGAAATATCCATTGACCCAACCCCAATGAAACCACTCTGGTTATTTTTCGTATAACCAGAGATGTCCTAGAAAAGTCAAATTAATATTTTAGAGCACTTTTATTTTCTGCCTTGTTGTGTTGCTTACTATGATTGTTTCCGACGTTAGTTGACGAAGTAGATGAAATACTCGGAGATGGACCAGAAGATTTGAAGACTCTGATGAACCAGGCAAGCATCCCTTTGACCATCTCTCTAAAACCCTTTTTATGCATGTCATATAGCACTTTAATATTGTTGCATCAAAATCATGATGAGATGGTAACCACCTTGGTGGGTTGCCTTCGTTACTTCCTTGTTGATACTTTCATTGTGCATGACCCTACCTTCTTATGAGGGTTATGCCGGTGGGAATGGATAGGATGCTAAAGTAGTTGCTACGCAAGTGGGACAGGGTATATGCATGGTGATGGAGACAAAAGTATTCTCAAAGACTTTTTGAAAACCCCTTCTGGTGCCACTAATGCCCGAGGGAGATGTTGAGCTAGGTAACCACTTGATAAAGAAGTGGTGTACCGAGGCAAGTGAGTGTGTTGTTTTCAAAAACGGATTGGTTTAAGTTGCGACCGTTACTCCGACCTTACATGCGCAACCACTCTACCCTTATATGGGAAAGGGCATTATTGATTACCTAGTTCGTGCTAACATGGATGCTCTCATTACTAGTGACAGGAGTGGCGTGGTCACTCTCGGGACGGGGTCATACCAGGTAGGGCGGCCATGACTGTTTTCACAGGGCACCGGACACACAGTTGGTACCCCATGCATGTGGTATGTGATGAATATGGGAGCGTGGCTCCACAAAAAGAATTTATTGTGTGACAATGTTTGGCACGGTGGCTGCTACCAATCGAGTGGACTCCTTGTTAATCATGGGTAGGGAAAGGTAGTTATCGGGTGCTTGAGGTACCGCGGGTCGTGGATGACACGGAAATTCCCCGGATCTTGTGGGTAAAGTGTGCAACCACTTCAGAGTGTCAAACTATTCGAATAGCCGTGTCCACGGTCAAGGACAGTTGGGTAACCGCTCTTGGGCTACGTCCACATGTTTACAGACCAGTGTGTGTGTTCGGATAAGTGGGGAGAACTACTTGGGTCAAGTCAAAGGACTTGACATAATTGAGTTGGGTTGATGCCTACTCCATTTATGTTGATATCTGTAACCGGTCCATATGGTTACTTGAATTCATATGATGCATGTTTTACCAATTGTTGAACATGTCATAGCACAACAAAACTAGCTTTCTGCAAAATATACCTATATCATCCATTGTTGTATCTTGAACCAAAACATGGGTTTCTTGTGAGTACATTCAAAGTACTCATTGGCTTGCCACTGGTTATTTTATTGGACAGGCATGAAAGAACATGATATGATGAAGAATGCTTCGGTGATGAACATGTGAGCTAGGACGCTTCCCAGTCAGAATGCCTGTAGGGTAAAGGCAGATGGCATGGATCCAAGTTATCAACGAGGATTTCCACTGCGTAGTTGTACTCAAGACTTGACCATAACGGTCATAATTTATGTAAGACGGTGTGTATGGATGTAAGACTCTTGTTATACAGCTTCTGTGTGTTCATTGAGCATTGATCTGTGGGATCACTGTACATGTGCATTCGGTGATCACGACTTATGAGACGGGGTCCCCACACCTATATTCATGATCATTGCCTTAGATATCGTCATAACTTTGCGCTTTTCTATCCATTGCTCGGCAGTAATTTTTTCACCCACCATAATAATTTCTATCTTTAGAGAAGCCTGTAGTGAAACCTATGGCCCCCGGGTCTATTTTCCATATCATATAAGTTTCCAATCTAGAATTTTAGTTTTTGATTTACTTTCTTTTGCAATCTTTTACTTTCCGTTCCATAAAACAAAAATAGCAAAAATATTACTTTACCGTTTACCTATCTATATCAGATCTCACTTTGCAAAATAACCGTGAAGGGATTGACAACCCCTTTGTTTCGTTGGGTGCAAGTTGGTGTTTGTTTGTGGAGGTATTCAGTGGCTTGTTGTGTTGTCTCCTACTAGATTGATACCTTGGTTCTCAAAACTGAGGCAAATACTTACTCTATAGTTTGTTGCATCACCCTTTCCTCTTCAAGGGAAAAACCAAGGCAAGCTCAAGAGGTAGCAGATATTTCTTGTACTGGTTCTTTTATGAAGAAGACTATTGAATTCCGGTGGGATCTTGTGGAAAGAATTAAACACAACTCTGAAGACTGGGAACTCGATGAAGGTAAAGAGAAGGTATTAAGCTTAAGTATGATTGTGTTAAATATTTTATGAATACCGATGCTTTTCAAAAGTTTAGCACTAAATATGGACTTGACTCTGAGATAGTAGCTTCTTTTTGTGAATCTTTTGCTACTCATGTTGATCTCCCTAAGGAGAAGTGGTTTAAATATCACCCACCTATTAAATAAGAAATTAAAGAACCGGAACTAGCTAAGGAAGAAACTATACTTTATAATGTTGATCCAGTTGTTCCTACTGCTTACATTGAGAAACCACCTTTCCCTGTGAGGATGAAGGAACATGATAAAGTTTCAACTGTGGTTAACAAAAGTTATATTAGAACACCCAAACCTGATGAACAAATCAAAGTAGAACGTATTGTTGCTATGGTTAGGGATCTCTTGGAAGAAAATGTAGATGTTCATGTTATTTACTTCTGTAATGAATCTACTAGAATTGTCAAACCCGATAGAACGGATAATCATAGACCCGTTGTTGGCATGCCCGTTGTCTCAGTTAAAATAGGAGATCACTATTATCATGGTTTATGTGACATAGGTGCTAGCATGTGTGCTATTCCCTATACCCTATATCAAGAAATTATGAATGACACAACACCCGCAGAGATAGAAGACATTGATGTCACTATTAAACTCGCTAATAGAGATACTATATCACCAATTGGGATTGTTAGAGATGTTGAAGTCTTGTGTGGGAAAATAAAATATCCTACTAATTTTCTTGTTCTTGGTTCCCCACAAGATGACTTTTGTCCCATTATCTTTGGTAGACCTTTCTTAAACACTGTTAATGCTAAAACTGAGTGTGAGAAACAAATTGTCGGTGTTAACTTTGGTGATGAATCTCATGAGTATAATTTTTCCAAGTTTAGTAAAGCTTCATGAAAAAGAATTGTCTAGTAAAGATGAAATAATTGGTCTTGCCTCCATTACTGTGCCTCCTACTAATCCTCTACAACAATATCTGCTAGACCTTAAAAGTGATTTACATATGCATCAAAGAAATGGAATAGATAAGATTTTCTTTGAACAACGTCATGTGCTTAAACACAATTTGCCTATTGAAACTCTAGGAGGTCCTCCTCCACCTAAAGGTGATCATGTGTTTGAATTAAAACAATTGCCACACACTTTGAAATATGCTTATCTTGATGAGAAGAAGATATATCCTGTTATTATTAGTGCTAACCTTTCAGAACGCGAAGAAGAAAAAATATTAAAATTTCTAAGGAAGCACCAAGCTGCTATTGGATATATTCTTGATGATTTAAAGGGCATTAGTGCCACTCTATGTCAGCACAAGATTAATATGGAACCTGATGCTAAACCCGTTGTAGATCACCAACGTTGGTTAAATCCGAAGATGAAAGAAGTGGTAAGAACGGAAATATTAGAACTTCTGGAAGCAGGTATAATCTATCCTATAGCTGATAATAGATGGGTAAGTCCTGTTCATTGTGTCCCTAAGAAAGGAGGTATCACTGTTGTTCCTAATGATAAGAATGAACTTATTCCACAAAGAATTGTTACAGGCTATAGAATGGTAATTGATTTTAGAAAATTAAACAAAGCACCTAGAAAAGATCATTACCCTCTCCTCTTATTAATCAAATGCTAGAAATATTATCTAAGCACACAAATTTTTTGCTTTCTTGATGGATACTCTGGGTTTTCACAAATACCTGTTTCTCAACCTGATCAAGAAAAGACCACTTTTACTTGACCCTTTGGAACTTATGCTTATAGATGTATGCCTTTTGGTTTATGCAATGCACCTGCTACCTTTCAAAGATGTATGACCGCTATATTCTCTGACTTTTGTGAAAAGATTCTTAAGGTCTTCATGGATGACTTTTCCGTTTATGGGAAGTCTTTTGATGATTGTTTAAGCAATCTTGATCGAGTTTTGTAGAGATGTGAACGAACAAATCTTGTCTTGAATTGGGAGAAGTGCCACTTTATGGTTAATGAAGGTATTGTCTTGGGTCATAAAATTTCTGAAAGAGGTATTGAAGTGGACAAAGCTAAGGTTGATGTAAATGAGAAAATGCCATGTCCTAAAGATATCAAAGGTATTCGTAGTTTCTTAGGTCATGCAAGTTTCTATAGGAGATTTATCAAAGACTTTTCTAAAATTTCTAGGCCTCTTGCAAATCTTTTGCAAAAGGATGGTCCTTTTATTTTTGATGATGATTGTTTAGAAGCCTTCGAAACACCCAAGAAAGCCTTAATTTCTACACATATTGTTCAACCACCTGATTGGAACTTGCCTTTTGAAATTATGTGTGATGCTAGTGATTATGTTGTTGGTGTTGTTTTAGGACAAAGAGTCGATAAGAAACTAAATGTTATTCATTGTGGTAGTAAAACTCTAGACAATGTTCAAAGAAATTATGCTACTACTGAAAAAGAATTTCTAGCAGTGGTGTTTGCTTGTGATAAATTTAGATCTTACATTGTTGATTCAAAAGTAATTGTTCACACCGACCATGCTGCTATTAAATATCTTATGGAAAAGAAAGATGCTAAACCTAGACTCATTCGATGGGTTCTCTTGATACAAGAATTTGATTTACATATCACTGATAGAAAAGGAGCAGAGAACCCCGTAGCTGATAACTTGTCTAGGCTTGAAAATGTGCTTGATGACCCACTACCTATTGATGATAGTTTTCCTGATGAGCAATTAGCTGCAATAAATGTTTCTCATAACACTCCTTGGTATGCTGACTATGCTAATTACATTGCTGCTAAATATTTGACACCTAGCTTTACATACCAACAAAAGAAAAAAATCATCTATGATTTAAGACATTACTTTTGGGATGACCCACATCTTTATAAAGGAGTAGATGGTATTATTAGACATTGTGTACCTGAGCATGAACAGGGAAAAATCCTACGGAAATGTAACTCTGAAACTTATGGAGGGCATCATGCGGGACACAGAAGTGCTCACAAGGTATTGTAATATGGATTTTAGTTTCCTACTCTTTTCAAGGATGCTCGTAAGTTCGCCTTATCTTGTGATGAATGTCAAAGAATAGGTAATATTAGTAAGCGTCAAGAAATGCCTATGAATTATTCACTTGTTGTTGAACCATTTGATGTTTGGGGATTTGATTATATGGGACATTTTCCTTCCTCTAATGGGTACACACATATTTTGGTTGTTGTTGATTATGTTACTAAGTGGGTAGAAGCTATTCCAACTAGTAGTGTTGATCACAAAACCTCTATTAAAATGCTTGCTAAGTACTCCCTCCGTTCCTTTATGTACGGTGTATTATTTTCAGCATAGTGACCAAGGCACAGAATTATAGACATGTTACGACGAAATTACCCTTGTTGGTTAGTGGCAAGTAAATCGGTTAGTCCACGAAAGTAAGAGATACATGCAATCTACAGAGATTTACTTTCCTTCCTTTGCTACAAGGACAGATACAGACAATTAGGAGAGAGATACTTTCCCTTTTTCTAGAGTGCTAACAAAGGAATTATGAGGAATTAGAAGAAATGCACCTTACATTCTGGAATTTTATCAAAAAACAAATAAACCTTATATAAAGGAACGAAGGGAGTATGATGTTAGCCATAGAATTGCATCACCTTATCATGCTCAGTCTACTGGTCAAGTTGAACTTAGCAATAGAGAAATAAAATTAATTTTGCAAAAGACTGTCAATACGTCCCGGAAGAATTGGTCTAAGAAATTAGATGATGCACTTTGGGCTTATAGAACAGCATATAAAAATCCTATGGTTATGTCTCCTTATAAAATGGTTTATGGAAAAGCTTGTCATTTGCCTCTTGAGTTGGAACATAAAGCATATTGGGCAATTAAAGAACGCAACTATGATTTTAAACTTGCCGGTGAAAAGAAGTTGTTTGACATTAGCTCTTTAGATGAATGGAGAACCCAAGATTATGAAAATGCCAAGTTATTTAAAGAAAAAGTTAAAAGATGGCATGATAAAAGAATCCAAAAGCGTGAGTTCAAAGTTGGAGAATACGTTCTTTTGTACAAATCTTGTTTCAGATTCTTTGCAGGAAAAACCCTCTCCAAATGGGAAGGACCCTATGTTATCAAGGAGGTTTATCAGTCTAGAGCTATCAAAATAAATAATGCCGAAGGTACTAACCCGAAGGTTGTTAATGAGAAACGAATAAAACATTATATCTTAGGTACACCCGTTAATGTTGAAAGTAATATTATCCAAACTATGACATCGGAAGAAAATAGAAAAGAGTCCTTCAGGAACACTCCAGAATCATTAAAAAGAGGAGGTACGTGATATGGTAAGTAAATAGACTCCGAAAAATCCACGAAAATATTTTCTGCAGTTTTGGAATATAACAAAATTCGGAAAATAAGAAACTTCCAGGAAGTGCACCCTGGTGGGCACAAGACACCAGGGCGCGTCTGGCTTGCCAGGCGCGCCCAGGTGGGTTGTGCCCACCTCGGGTACCTCCGGGACTCCGTTTTTCTACAACTTGCTTGTTTCCCAAGATAAAAAAATCTTTATATACCCCCAAACCTATTGACCGCCGTATCGCGGAGAAATCTTCTGTTTTCTTTTCCTTGTTGTTTTCTATCAGACCCCATCTACCATGGCCGCTTCAAGCTCCTCCAAGGACAAGTTCTTCAAGAACGTCATCAACCCATATTTGTGGGAGGTGCTGCAGCACCCTCAGGTCATCCAGATGCATGAGGGGGTGCTCCACATCCGCGATCTGCAAGGCTCCAAGGGGACGGGAACTGTGGAGGCCAGGCTTGAAGTCATGGAGCGGGAGGTAAAGGCATGGCAGACGGCAAAGAGCCCTTTGTCATGGTTCATTCAACCGGACGGTTTGTCGTCTGCTGGCTGACGACAAAGATGTCTAGGCCTTTGTCGTCCGCTGGCAGACGGCAAAGGGCCTGGACGACACACATGGCAGGTTAGTTCCGTTAGGAAGTTAATGGCGTGCTTTGCCGTCTGCCAGAAGACGGCAAAGACCTTTTCATCTTTGCCATCCACCAGCCGATGACAAAGCGCATAAATAGGCCAGCCCAGGTAGCTATCACGTGGCATGCTATGCTGTCTGCTGGCAGACATCAAAGGTGCAAAGGTCTTTGACGGCAAACTGACCAAATAGGCCAGCCACAGTGTCCCAAGTTACATAGGTAGCTGCCATGTGGCAGCTTTGCCGTCTGCTAGCTGATGCCAGAGCTCTTTGTCGTCTACGAGCAGACGGCAAAGAGCCGGTATAGCCCCTGTTTTTTCTGTTTTTCTTCAACTAGAGGAGTGGCCCTCGCAAATGCGAGGGCACCGTCTTTATTGTTTTGGAAATGTAGGAAAACTTATGTTTTTTATATTCTACTGTGACTACTAAATTTTATATCATAAGAAAACAAAATTGTTAAAGGCCTCTTTAGGATGCAGAATTTTCAAACATAAGAATTTGATGCAAGTTCAATGTTATTATGTCTTCTATACATATTGTTATTGTTTTCTCCATAAAATCATCATAGGAAATCCAATCGAAGGTTTATATATAAAATTTCAGAATATCATGTCCCAATATTGTTTTATATTTCATTGAAAAGTTAATCTCATATATCCTTTAACTTAGGATATTCATAAGCATTTATACTAAGGCTAAAATAGTAATATGTGCATCGGACTACTAATTTTTGATCTTGTACTATTGAATAAATAGAAGTGTGACCCGCACATATGCGCGGCTAGATTTGTTGTGTTTGTTTATATATTACATCTATTTAATTCCACTTTCCTGTTTGTTGGCTCAATCCACGTATTTCTATATACATCACTAATGGTCAAGAGTTTAAAATGTGTACTTCGTAGAAAGGAACACACTTTTAAATAGATTTTTTTCTTTTTTGGTTAATACAAATTTAACCCACATAAGTACTAAAATTATTTTATTTAACATTTTATTTATAAAATAAAATAGTGGGAAGTGACATAGCAATCAATTATTAATTTCCATGACATAATAATCACTAACACTCGAGTGTTTCTAGCTTCCATTAAATTACCAAAAAATAGATTGCCATTATAGCACATGAGAGTGGCATCGATAGTCAATATGGATACACGGGGCTTATGTTAAACTGAAGTTATGCTTGAAGGCAACATACCATCAAGATTGTTCTCACATATATTTAATGAAGCCAGTTTAGGTTATTTTCTTAAATTTTTTGAATGAAGTTTGGTCAGTGCTCCAACATTCAGATGCCCACTGAAATGAAGGACAAAGACATCCTCACATAAATATTGTGGTCCAATCTGCATCATACTGTTCTGAAACATTGCTAGCATAACAAAATATATGGACCAGTTTCTATTACCTACAAATTTCATCAAAAGTAATAACTGACTAACCTAGATGGCTTTACATGGCAAGTGTCATACATTAATTCTTTCATACCATGATACCCGGTGGAAAATACCACTTGGTGATATTCAGCCAATAAGAAATATTGGGCAATTACAGATCGTGCAGTCATCGTAAACCTGGGAGTAGGGGTTGTAATGCATATGGGCCGGTTCAAGCTTATGAGGGTATTTAATCCAACAGCAATTATAATGATCTTTATATTTTGATTTTGAACTGTAACCTAAGAATTTACAGCACATGGAAATGGAGAGGCTCCCTAAGCAAATACTTTCCTTGTCAGGATTTCTAGGGGAGAGAGGTCACTGTGTATTATCTAAATGGTTAGTGTGACCGGCACATTTGTGCGGCTAGATTTATATTTATAACTTCTGTATTAGCCAATACTTTCCTTGTCAGGATTTTATCATCACATCCGGTTATAAAGATAAGAAAACATGATAGTTGCATTAAAACCACAATAGCTGATATAAGTTTTATTCCATGTATTATTTTGGAGAAATCATTAAAAAGAAGAAAGGTGCTAATAAACTGTTTTAAAGATCATGATATATTAACATTTGATCATCACAACCGGTTATAAACATAGTGAAAGATGGTCTTCTCTAGTGCATAGTCCTAATGAGTTCCTTGGTGCAGAGCCAAACTGAATTAGAAATATGGAAACACAAAATCAAGTAAGCCGCTGACATTTCTCCAAAGAAAAAGTAAGTCTACCATCATATACAATGACATCCTCTATTGTTGCCAGGAGTCCTATCTTGCCGCCATGGCTTGCTATATTTACACTTCTTTCTTCAGTAGTTTGTGAGACAAATGTGTTTTTTTTTCTCTCATGATTTTCAGGAACATTTTATCTACAAAGATCAAAATGTTTGCACGTATGTAATATGACGTGTACTCATACCTGCTTATACATGACCTAGTTGACCATTGTACTGATCATTTCATGACGTTGTACTGATCATTGTTCTGTGTAATATTGGAGTCTAATAAAAATGGGTGACATATTTGTACTACTTGGGACAACCTCTCTCGCTAACCTTATATTGGTTCGACATTTTATTTTCGGGCTGAATTTTCAATATGCTCGTTCCTATAAAAAAATACTCAAAATTTGGCTGACTTGATTGATTTATGTGGAGCCTATATCAATTCCAAATTGCTAAAAAATCAGTTCTGACATGGAGATACTAAAAAATCAGTGCTAGGGAATAATAAGGGAGTGGGGAATAATTTAAACAATACGCACACCTGACATGAATGAGAGTTCACGTATCTAAATATAATCATGTTCATGCGAATAAAATAAAATGTGATACCTAGGTTTTTTTATAAAAATGTATAGGCTTGTCAAGACATCATATGTACACGCTTATTTGTTTCACAATGCTGATGTTGAGATGTTGAAAATATATTATATAGACTATGTTGTATTATACTGAAATAGGTGTGTTAAAAGAATAAATACATATTATGTTCCAGTACGTACCTAGATATTCGAAAAAAAATAAGTAGGTATACCTAGCAAGCTATGGTTGTGATCGATCTTGTTTCTGCTAATTGCAAGGCAAGTCTTCTATCCATCTTATACCGTCTCATAAAAAGCACGTACCTAGCTAGCTCTTGCTTTGATCGATCTTTTTGCTGCTGATGGCAACACAAGTCTTCCATCCATCATATACCTATCTCCATGCTGATCGGGACGCATGCATGAGGTGAGTTTGAAACATAAAGTTGTCTAGATGATTGATTGACCCGCCAATCGCACCTAGGTGTATTTGCAGCGTCCGCGCGGTCGGCGGCGGCGGCCACTTGCATGAGGACGTGTAACTCTGAGACGCTGTGCAAGCCAAGGCTACCGATGTGCATGCGTACACTGAATCAAACGTGGTTGTGTCTATGGTGGCACCCAGGACATGCATGGGAGTTGCGAGGCTGTGTCGACGATGGCCGGCGAGAATCTTTTTTTTTTGTTATTGTGTTTTGCTTAGACTTGACCCTTTGTTAGATCGGAGATAAGAAAAACTAATCTAGGGCATTTAGAGGATTTGTTCTGGGCTTTGCCGGCCAATCACGAATCTGTTTTTCTTTTTTGCTATTATTTTCCATGTATAAGAGTCCGTGTTTTTTTTCCTTCT
This sequence comes from Triticum monococcum, assembly GCA_034509565.1. Lineage (NCBI taxonomy): Eukaryota > Viridiplantae > Streptophyta > Magnoliopsida > Poales > Poaceae > Triticum > Triticum monococcum. The sequence continues at coordinate 740,289,693 of CM067843.1, read as the reverse complement.
TTGCTTGGAAGAGTCCGAGTACGTATGGCCTTGGAAAGCCTATCGTACTTATTGCTGCATGCTATATCTGCTTTTGGTTATGCTCGAAAAAAAATTGTACATGCCACGTTCAATTGTTTCTACCTAACATTATTTGTATGTAACGTTTATATCTTTAATCTCAGCCCTTGATATCTAAAATTTGTGGTCAAGATAATTTAATCTATGCGGATGAACATAATGGCTTGTTTTCCTCTTGTCTTAATTATATAATAATAGATTTATAGAAGTGTCATATATATGGTTATATCCTCGAATAGCCGGGTAATTTATTTATTTTTGGGATCGTTCGAGTTGTATTCTCTCATATTTTTGGATTGTCTATATGCGTTGGTTTATATATTTGGAATTTTGCATGTATTCTAGTAGAATAAAGTATGTGTTGTTTATATGCATATCTTCTTTAGTTGCTTCATAGTCAATAGTGTAACCATGGCTAAGTTATAACAAATGCAGGCAGTATATATGTCTTAAAATGCATACATATTTATGAATAAATGCATGCATTATACATGTCTTAAAATTTCTTGATCAACTGAAGTTTAACCATTTTGGAGATATATCGATCTGTTCGATTCAAATACCTAAAAAAGTATTGTAATCCCATGGGTCCACCAAATTTTGCCCATCCGGTTATGGCATATATCCTTATCCTTCTATTTGTTCATGATACTGAACATTCTTCAGATTTTTCTTATGAATCAACTGAAAATAACAACATTCCGCTTACTATTTTTTCTTCCCACCGAATGTTCACTTTTTCAATCCTTCATTCTATATTTTCTATTTTTTCTATATTTGTAGTCATCAATTGGGCCATCGAGGCCTTCGAGAATCTCATGCGGATGTTCACCAAGTTTTGCTCTTTTCTTACACATCTACAACCCCTTTTAAAATCTTGACTACATTTCTCACATAAAAAAATATATTAGTGTGTGATTTTTTAACCCATAGAACATGTTCACACAATGAATACAATACCAATAAATTGAGAAATAAAATAATGTGATAAGGTAATCTTAAATTGTGATAGCCTGGCTTAATACAGATGATAGACTACTCATATCAATAAGGAATTCCTTTTTTTCCGGAAGCCCATTCGGACAGAACTCCAAAGTTTAGCATGCTCAGCTTGGAGTAATTTCAGGATGGGTGACCGATCGGGAAGTTGCTCCTGGGTGCGCACGAGTGAGGACAAAGTGCGCAGAAAAGACTAGTATTGATCTGTGGGGCCAGTCTAGATCCCGCCAGGAGTAACGACCACCGGCGGGTGTGTCCGGGGCGTTACAAGTTGGTATCAGCGCCGACCCTCGCGGTTACACGGATGTTTGCGGACAGGTGCGCGATCATGTTGTGCATGACGTTTGTGACCCGTCGTGGCACATGGCATGGCACATGTGCCGGACCGGAAGCACGGACGTATGTACCAAGAGGGAACGTTTCTATGGCCCGACGAGGACGTTAGTTCCTCTAAATGGGGGTGTATGTCATAGCCTGGCTTAATGCGGATGATAGACTACTCATATCAATAAGGAATTCCTTCTTTTCCGGAAGCCCATTCAGACAGAACTCCAAAGTTAAGTGTGCTAAGCTTGGATCAATTTCAGGATGGGTGACGGGAAGTTGCTCCCGGGTGCGCACCAGTGTCAGGACCCTGATTCCAAGTCACATCGATCTAGCTGGTAACACCTCATATCACTTTGCGGCCCCACGCATGGTATTCCCATGGGTGTCGCCTTACCATGGCCCGGGACCGTTTGCGCCTTTTGGCTCACGTATATGATTATGTCGCTAGCATCCATATGACAGAGAACCCGGGCCGACATGGCTAGTCGTGAACCCAAAGCGGCACCAACCAATGGGGACAGACATACATGAATCACATCGAGCATGTCGGTCAGCAGCGTGTGAATCCGGGCTATAGCACTGGGCTAACAGGACTCCGGGAACCCGGGCTATAGCAGGCTAGGCAGGACTCCGGATGTCACCGCATGACATTTTCCCGAAGGGACAGACACAGGAACGAAGTGACACACATGCCGGCCAGTCAAGTGTCCTGAGCAGTAGTGCTGGGCTAGCAGGACTTCGGTGAACCGGGCTGTAGCGGACTACTATGGCTCATGGAAGCACTAGACTACATTTCCCCATAAGAGAGGCTGCCAAGGATAAACAACTAGATTGTCGGATCCCACACATACCAAGCATTTCAATCATACACACAATATGCTCGATATGTGTAAATACAACATGGCATCACAACATAACACTACGACTCAAGTATTTATTCATTAGGCTCCGAGGAGCGAGATATTACAAACATGGGTCTCATGACCCAACAATCATAGTGTAGGATCAAAAGTATGTCTAGAGGGGGGTGATTAGACTACTTGACCAAATAAAAACTTAACCTTTTCCCAATTTTAGTTCTTGGCAGATTTTAGCTATTCTAGGACAAGTCAAGCAATCATCACATAATTCAAGCAAGCATGCAAAGAGTATATTGGCAGCGGAAAGTAAAGCATGCAACTTGCAAGAATGTAAAGGGAAGGGTTTGGAGAATTCAAACGCAATTGGAGACACGGATGTTTTTCCCGTGGTTCGGATAGGTGGTGCTATCCTACATCCACGTTGATGGAGACTTCAACCCACGAAGGGTAACGGTTGCGCGAGTCCACGGAGGGCTCCACCCACGAAGGGTCCACGAAGAAGAAACCTTGTCTATCCCACCATGGCCATCGCCCACGAAGGACTTGCCTCACTAGCGGTAGATCTTCACGAAGTAGGTGATCTCCTTGCCCTTACAAACTCCTTGGTTCAACTCCACAATCTTGTCGGAGGCTCCCAAGTGACACCTAGCCAATCTAGGAGACACCACTCTCCAAGAAGTAACAAATGGTGTGTTGATGATGAACTCCTTGCTCTTGTGCTTCAAATGATAGTCTCCCCAACACTCAACTCTCTCTCATAGGATTTGGATCTGGTGGAAAGAAGATTTGAGTGGAAAGCAACTTGGGGAAGGCTAGAGATCAAGATTCATATGGTAGGAATGGAATATCTTGGTCTCAACACATGAGTCGGTGGTTCTCTCTCAGAACATATGAGTTGGAAGTGTAGATCTGTTCTGATGGCTCTCTCCATGAATGAAGAGGAGGTGGAGGGGTATATATAGCCTCCACACAAAATCCAACCGTTACACACAGTTTTCCAATCTCGGTGGGACCGAATCAACAAACTCGGTCAGACCGAAATAGTAAACCTAGTGACCGTTAGAGATTTTCGGTGGGACTGACATGCAACTCGGTAGGACCGATTTTTTTAGGGTTAGGGCATAACATAATCTCGGTGAGACCGATTACACAAACTCGGTGAGATGATTTTGGTAATTAGCTAACCAGAGAGTTGGTCAGGTAAACTCGGTGGGACCGATTTGCTCTTTCGGTGAGACCGAAAAGTAACAAAAAGGAAACAGAGAGTTTACATTGCAATCTCGGTGGGACCGATCCGCTCTTTCGGTGAGACCGAAAAGTTACGAAAGGGAAACAGAGAGTTTGCAATCCCATCTCGGTGTGACCGAGATCCCTATCGGTAGAACCGAATTGCTAGGGTTTGGCAGTGGCATATGACAAGTGAAACTCGGTGGCGCCGGATAGGAAGAATCGGTAGGGCCGAGTTTGGCTTAGGGTTTAGGTCATATGTGGATATGGGAAAGTAGTTGAGGGTTTTGGAGCATATCACTAAGCACATGAAGCAAGAGGCTCATTAAGTAACACCTCATCCCTCCTTGATAGTATTGGCTTTTCCTAAAGACTCAATGTGATCTTGGATCACTAAAATATAAAATGAAGAGTCTTGAGCTTTTGAGCTTGAGCCAATCCTTTGTCCTTAGCATTTTGAGGGTTCCACTTTCACCATCCATGCCATACCAATCATTGAGCTTTCCTGAAATAATCATCTTGGAATAGCATTAGCTCAATGAGCTATATGTTGTTATGAATTACCAAAACCACCTAGGGATAGTTGCACTTTCAATCTCCCCCTTTTTGGTAATTGATGACAACATATAGATCAAAGCTTCGACAAATGATAATAAGAATGAATTACATCGTCACTTTGAGAAGTATGTGATAAGTAAGAGCTCCCCCTAAATTTATGCATATTTAAAATTTGCTTTGGACTGCAAATGCACAAGAAGTTAGAATTATGGGTTACTCTTCCATGTCACATACATCTTGGTGGAGCGCTCAAAATGGTTAATAATGAAATACATGCACTCATCACCAAGAAAAGTGAATGATCACATGAGATAGATAAGATAATAGCATTCACCAAGCATTAAGTGTAGCTTATGATCAAACACATGATCATCAATGTCTCACAAGCATAGTATCTCAAGCACTCAAAAGCAAACAAAGTCCGAAAAACCACCAAATAAAGCAAGAGAGAAAAGCAACACTCTCTCTCTCGAAGCCTATGATCTATACATTTTCTCCCCCTTTGGCAACAAGTTACCAAAAAGTTCCTAGAAAATGCATAGTGCTAAATCGACACTCAGGCTTGATCTTCATGTGGTGGTGGAGTCCGGATCACTCCAAGGACGAAGGCTTCCATAGACGCGGTTGGAGTTGAAGCCAAAGTAGATGCTGGAGCAGGTTGGGCTGGTGCTGCAGCTGGAGCTGAGGCGGTTGCTCTTGTGTCAGGAACTGGCACTGCAGACGACCTCGGACCTCGTGGCACTCTGGCAAAGGCATCAGTGGTTGTCTTCCCTTTCCTCTGCTGCATGTCATCTTGGAGCTACTCCACTGCAGTCTGAATCTCTGTCACCTTGATATCCAAGTCATAGAACTTTTGTTCTACGATTCTCTCTAGGCTTGCCTGGTTTTGAGTTAGGGTGGCCAGTCCTTTCTCAATCCGCAGGGTGGATGCAATCAAGTAACTGAGCTGCTCTTGCTTGTTCTTCAAGAAGTACTCAGACGTCTCCTCTTGAGTTGGCATCTTGGCAGCTTTCTCCTTTATTGCCATCTCCTTCTTGGCTTGTGCATGGGCTGAAGATGGTTCATCTTTGGTCATCACAACTTGGTTGTCCTCGAACTCTGGATAGATAGGCAAATGTTCTTTGTCCAACAAGTATGTGTTTGTGCCCATTCTTGAGTTAATCAACATCTGGATCTGAGCGGCATATCCACAGCTCCTCTTCTGATCTGTTGCAGTCCTCTTGATAGTCTCTACCATGAGGCTCATGACCTTGAATTTCTGAGGCACATCAAAGATATGTAGCAAGTTAATGGCATGACCTCTGATCATCCTGTGATCTCCAGACTTGGGCAAAAGTGTGGGCCTAAGAATCCAGTTGATGGTTGGCAGCCCTGACAGAAGATAATGCACTGAGCAAAACTTGAACATATCAAGTGCTTCATTTGGGATCTCCTTGTACATGTTTGACATTGAGTTATGATCCATCTTCTTCTTGGAATAGACATCCAAGTCATCCTCATGCTCCTCTGGGGCATTGATAAGCTGTGCCCCCTCAGCAACTGTTGATTGGTACCTCATACCTTCAGACATCCAAATAATCCTCCCATCTAGATAAAAATGTGTTGTGGAGTAGAACTGCATGATAAGCTCCTCATTCCACTTTGTGAGCTTCTGCCCAACAAAGTCCTCTACTCCACATGCCTTGAAGCTGTCCTGCACTCCAGGGTAGGTGCTCTTCATTCTTCTTGATATATTCCCAGTTGACCCATCTCATATCACATACAATGGGCTTCTTATCTAGCAGTACTGTCTCATAGAAATCCTGTTGTTCCTTAGTGTGGAACCTGTAGTCAACAGCAGTCCTCCTCCTGATAGCATTTGGATCTGCTTCTCTCCACTTCCTCAGCCCTGAGTCTCTTCTAAGCTTCATGTCCTCAGCCACAGGATGAGCATCATTGTGGTCTGGGATCTTGGGCTTGAGCTTTCTCAGAACATGCTCTTCATCATCTTGTTCAACAACAGTCTCAGGCACTGGGGCCTTGTTCTTCTCAGCAGCTGGGATGCTTCTTATATTCCTCTTTGGTTTTGGCTTTGGAGCTGGCTTGGCCTTGGAAGCAATTGCCCCTGATCTTATGGCATCACCCATCAGCTTGGGTGCCTTAGGTGCAGGTGCAGCAACCTCTTCTTCTTCCTCTTCTTCCATGATGGAAGCCTTTCCAAGCACTTTGGCTACGGTCTTCTTGACCCTCTCCTTCCTTTTCTTTCCTTCTACAGCAGCTGGCTCTATGGGAGTGGGCTTCTCAGGAATCTTGGTTGAAGCTCTGGCCTTTGGCATAGGCTTCCTGCCTGCTGGCCTTTTGACCTTCATCCCTGGCTTTATGCTCTGTGCTGGGCCATATTCTTTCTTGAGCACAGTTCTCTTTGATGTGGCTTCCTCTTCCTCTGCCACATAATCTTCATCCTCAGAATCTGAAGTTCTCTTCTTCCTCTGTCTGGTGGCAGCTTTTGGCAGGTTGCTAGGGGTGCTCCTGCTGCCATCATCTGAAGAACTGGAGGGACTAGTGCCCTCACTCATTTGCACTTGCTGCTCTGACAAATTCTGGCTATCACTTTGGTCTGACATGATGAACAAGCTGACTGCTGACCCTGTGAACAATTTATAGATGAGGTAGAGTGGATGAGCATCACAAAATACAGAGGTTTTTGCAAAAGAATGATTCAAAAACTTGGTTTTAGTTTCCCACAGAAATCATCTCGGATCTACCGATTTTTGAACTCGGTGATACCGAAGCAGTTTTTGGAACCTAAACTAGTGAACTCGGTCAGACCGAGTCACAGTTCGGTGGCACCGAGACTGCTAGGGTTTCACAAAGTTCGAAAATCGGTCACACCGATTAGTAATACTCGGTCAGACCGAGTCTCACTTGTGCAATGGCATAAGCCAAATCGGTGGGACCAAGTTTTTCAACTCGGTGGGTCCGAGATGGTTTCGGCGGAAACCTAACCCTAAAATTTTCGAATCAAACCTAATCTACGAGTTCATTGACTGGATAGAAGTTTATCAAACGTGGCAAGAATAATTATGATCACAATGTGCTAGGAATCGGATTGGGGAATAGCACAAAGATCGAGTCCATACCCTAGTTCGGCGGAGACTTGCTATGGCAGCAAGGGCGGGGTTGATTCCCGTTGACGGCGACGGAGACCAGCGATTGGAGGCGGCTGGCGGCGAGGAGACGATCCGGAGACCACGTTGGCAGAGCGAGCTATGGCGCGGGCGAAGGGGTTCGGAGAAATTTCCAAATTTTTGCCCGTGACTATATATAGCCCGACCCTGTTGGTGTGACCGAGTGGAACAACTCGGTGGCACCGAGATGCAAAACTGTATACAGTTGTTGCAACTCGGTGTGATCGAATGGTTCAAATCGGTTGCACCGAGATCGAAAACATAGATCAACTTAATGATCTCGGTAAGACCGAAAGTGGGGTATCGGTCAGACCGAGAATCACAAAGAGGTTTTGGAAGTTTAAGTCTATGACGAATCGGGGACTCCGAGTGCTCCTCACATAGAGTGGTTCGAATCTGACTTGATCAAATTTTGTGATGTAGCATGAATAGAGTTTGAGACGAGAAAAGCATAGATAGCTAGAGGAGGTTCTTAGGCATTCTTTTCCATCCACTTGGCAAAAGGAAATAAAACCAAACAATCAAAACAACAAGTGGATGTCCTCGAATGAGTAAAATATGCAGCCAACATGCTCACACAATAAGATGGCAATTGAAATATGTGACAAAGCATGCACAACCAATTCTAGCATCTATCAAGCAATTTGCGATGACTAGGTCATCTATATATGAGTATATTGGCTTAGGAGTCAAGTGAGAACACTTGATCATAGGTCATACTCATCGTTCAAGCTCAAGTGGGGTTACCACTTTTACATAAAGCATTGTTGAGTTCACATCTTTAGAGTTGCTTTAGCTCAAGTCTTAGAGTAAAGCTCCCCCTAGATGTGATATCCCCCCTAAGAGGGATGAACTAACCTTGGGTTTTGTCGATGATGACTTCATGTAGATGTTGAAGATGTGGATGCTCAATGTTGATGTAGATCACTTGGAGCTATCCATTTGAGTGAATTGCACTTTTAATACCTACATGGGTTAGTCCCACAAGGAACAAACAAGGATATCCATAGACATAGAGTGATGCACACACAAGATGATGTCCATGAAGACTTTTGGTTACCTTGTCCCTTGTCTTACCAACAAGAGGGTTTGTGACTCCTTGAACTAGTGCAAGATGGGGAAGTTGATTGCACTTGTTCTTTCCAAAATGATAAGAGTGAAGTATGTTAGCGGAGTCACCCTCAAGAACTCTCTAGTTCTTCTTCTTTTGGATCCACACCATCTTGATGGGAATCCTTGGAGTTGTAGTCGTACTTGATGAAGTGGAACTTGAAGTGGTCTTGGGAATCCACTTGACCAAGGTCTTAGGAGCTTCTTCAAATGCATCAATTTCCTCTTGAAGCTTGTCCTTGCCTTTTTGCTTGTAGTCTTGTGGTGGAAGATCATCTTGAGCTTGTGTCCCCTTGAAGGAAGTATCATATTTCTCTTGTTGAGGAACAAACTTTGTCTTGGGGTATTGATCTTCTTCCCACTCAACTCCATTGGCATTGAACTTTCGTTCAAAACCAACACCTTGATTCTTCCGGTGCATTCCTTGCTTGCGCACAATTTCCTCGAATTGCTTACTCCCGGCAAGGCTTTTGTACACTCCTTTCTCTATAATTCCCTTCAATAAGCTATTTTCTTGCTCAAGTGTAACTTGGCTAAGAGAATCATTAGTGGAATCAAGAGAACTACTAGAAGCAACAATATTGGATTTAGCATGATCATTGTTACTACTAGAGGAAGAATCTTTCTTGTTCTTGTTACTAGACTTGACTTGAGGCATGTAAGTGGATAAGAGTAAATGCTTGGCAATGTAAGGAGAACTTTTCTTGCGGAGATCATCATTGATTGCCTTTAAAAACTCATGCTCTTGCTCAAGATTGAGCTTTTCAATGCGTAACTTCTCATGAGCTCTTAAAAGTTCTCGATGATCTTCGAAGATAGTTTCATGAGATAACTTAAGAGTGTTTAGTTCTTTAGTTAGGGCCTCAATCTTCTCCTTATCATTGACATTCATTTTATCTTGATTAGCATGTTTAATTGACGTTTCATCATAGTATTCATCACTAGAGTTGTCAACAAGTAAATCATCATCACCTAACAAGTCATCTTCATCACTATTAAAATCAACATACTCGGGGTGTGTTACCTTAGGACCTTTGGCCATGAAGCAACTTCCAATTCCTTCATTTAGTGAGTCAAATATGTCGTAGGAGTTGGTTGACACAAGTGCTAGACCGGCAACACCTTCATCTTGAGTATATTCGGAATCGGAGTGATAACTTCTCTCGGAGTGGCTGTCGGAGTCGGAGCCGGATACCCATTCACCAACATGAGCTTGATGTCTTTGTTTTGTGTAGCTCCTTGATGATTTTTCCTTCCTTTCTGAATCCTTGCTTCTCCGTGAGTATCTTCGTTCATAACGGTCATCTCTACTCCTTCTCTCTCTTGGTGGTGATTCTTCTCTTTTGCTTCTTCTTTTTGGAGAGTCTTCTCTTCTCTTGTGGGGAGCCGTACACTCATTGGAATAGTGTCCGGGTCTTCCACAATTGTAGCAGTTTCGCTCTCGACTAGAAGATCTTTTGTCATTGTAGGACCTTGAGTTGGAGCTTCTATCTTTGCTTCTACTCTTGTAGAACTTGTTGAAGTTCTTCACCATTAAGCTCAATTCTTCATTGAAGTTTTGTTTCTCACTTGATGATGTAGGGGCTTCACATGAGGCTTTGTAGGCACCACTAGATTTGTTGTGAAGTTCCTCTTTATCCTTAAGTGACATCTCATGAGCAACAATTCTTCCAATTACCTCCGTTGGCTTGAGATCTTTGTAATTGGTCATCATTTGGATCAATGTGCACACGGTATCGTATTTTCCATGCAAGGCTCTTAGAATCTTCTTGATGATGAATCTATCGGTCATCTCTTCACTTCCTAAGCCGGCAATCTCATTTGTGATGAGAGCAAGCCTAGAGTACATTTCAGCAACACCTTCACCATCCTTCATTTTGAACTTGTCAAGTTGACTTTGAAGCACATCCAATTTGGATTCCTTGACAGAGTCGGTACCTTCATGCATATCAAAGTGTCCCAAATTTCCTTTGCATTCTCAAGACGGCTGATTTTGTTGAATTCTTCGGGGCACAATCCGTTGAAGAGAATATCACAAGCTTGAGCATTGTATTGCAACATCTTCAACTCATCCGCGGTAGCTTCACGGTTTGGTTCTCTCCCATCAAAGAAGTCACCTTGCAAACCAACACACACAATAGCCCAAACGGTGGGGTTATGTCCAAGAATATGCATTTTCATTTTATGCTTCCAACTAGCAAAATTAGTACCATCAAAGTAAGGACCTCTACGGTGATAATTTCCCTCGCTAGATACCATACTCTTCTAGGTTGTGAAACCAAGGCTATGACCACCAAAAGCTATGGAAATCAAAGCAAATGGAGACCAAAGCTCTGATACCACTTGTAGGATCGAAAGTATGTCTAGAGGGGGGTGATTAGACTACTTGACCAAAGAAAAACTTAACCTTTTCCCAATTTTAGTTCTTGGCAGATTTTAGCTATTCTAGGACAAGTCAAGCAATCATCACATAATTCAAGCAAGCATGCAAAGAGTATATTGGTAGTGGAAAGTAAAGCATGCAACTTGCAAGAATGTAAAGGGAAGGGTTTGGAGAATTCAAATGCAATTGGAGACACGGATGTTTTTCCCGTGGTTCGGATAGGTGGTGCTATCCTACATCCACGTTGATGGAGACTTCAACCCACGAAGGGAAACGGTTGCGCGAGTCCACGGAGGGCTCCACCCACGAAGGGTCCACGAAGAAGCAACCTTGTCTATCCCACCATGGCCATCGCCCACGAAGGACTTGCCTCACTAGCGGTAGATCTTCACGAAGTAGGTGATCTCCTTGCCCTTACAAACTCCTTGGTTCAACTCCACAATCTTGTCGGAGGCTCCCAAGTGACACCTAGCCAATCTAGGAGACACCACTCTCCAAGAAGTAACAAATGGTGTGTTGATGATGAACTCCTTGCTCTTGTGCTTCAAATGATAGTCTCCCCAACACTCAACTCTCTCTCATAGGATTTGGATCTGGTGGAAAGAAGATTTGAGTGGAAAGCAACTTGGGGAAGGCTAGAGATCAAGATTCATATGGTAGGAATGGAATATCTTGGTCTCAACACATGAGTAGGTGGTTCTCTCTCAGAACATATGAGTTGGAAGTGTAGATCTGTTCTGATGGCTCTCTCCATGAATGAAGAGGACGTGGAGGGGTATATATAGCCTCCACACAAAATCCAACCATTACACACAGTTTTCCAATCTCGGTGGGACCGAATCAACAAACTCGGTCAGACCGAAATAGTAAACCTAGTGACCGTTAGAGATTTTCGGTGGGATTGACATGCAACTCGGTAGGACCGATTTTGTTAGGGTTAGGGCAAAACGTAATCTCGGTGAGACCGATTACACAAACTCGGTGAGACGATTTTGGTAATTAGCTAACCAGAGAGTTGGTCAGGTAAACTCGATGGGACCGATTTGCTCTTTCGGTGAGACCGAAAAGTTACAAAAAGGAAACAGAGAGTTTACATTGCAATCTTGGTGGGACCGATCCGCTCTTTCGGTGAGACTGAAAAGTTACGAAAGGGAAATAGAGAGTTTGCAATCCCATCTCGGTTCGACCGAGATCCCTATCGGTAGAACCGAATTGCTAGGGTTTGGCAGTGGCATATGACAAGTGAAACTCGGTGGCGCCGGATAGGAAGAATCGGTAGGGCCAAGTTTGGCTTAGGGTTTAGGTCATATGTGGATATGGGAAAGTAGTTGAGGGTTTTGGAGCATATCACTAAGCACATGAAGCAAGAGGCGCATTAAGCAACACCTCATCCCTCCTTGATAGTATTGGCTTTTCCTAAAGACTCAATGTGATCTTGGATCACTAAAATATAAAATGAAGAGTCTTGAGCTTTTGAGCTTGAGCCAATCCTTTGTCCTTAGCATTTTGAGGGTTCCACTTTCACCATCCATGCTATGCCAATCATTGAGCTTTCCTGAAATAATCATCTTGGAATAGCATTAGCTCAATGAGCTATATGTTGTTATGAATTACCAAAACCACCTAGGGATAGTTGCACTTTCACATAGCATACAAATCAAAGCACATGCGGAAGCTTAACATGTCTGAGTACAGACATCTACAAATGAAAAAGGCTAAGAAGCCTGACTATCTACCAGATCCTGCCGAGGGCACAAGATCGTAGCTGAGGTATCAAGCTAAACGTCGAAGTCCACGCGGAACTACTAGCGAGACTGAAGTCTCTCTGCAAAATATAAATTAAGCAAACGTGAGTACAAATGTACCCAGCGAGACTTACATCCGAACTAACTACATATGCATCAGTATCAACAAAGGGGTAGTGGAGTTTAACTGCATCAAGCCAGCTTTGACTCAGTGTCTAACCTGAACTACGACTGCAAGCAACTCTTTTGAGGTGGCGCACACGAGTCCACATATTCACCATATCAATACACCACTATGGATCCGCTCCCGTCTCCCTATGAGAAGGCCATTCATAGCACTCACGCTTATCTTGCGAGTTTTAGAGTATCCACTTCAAGTTATCTATGAACTATAGGCAACCAAGCAGTCCTTTACCGCAGACGCGGCTATTCGAATAGATGATGTTAACCCTGCAGGGGTGTACTTCTTCACACACGCTCTCACCACTTACCGTCGTTTACACGACATGTACTCGGCAACCTTTAAGCGGAAGCCCAACGAGGGTGTCGGCCATGGCCTACCTAAACACTCAAGTCTCTAGTCCAGGTTTATCGCCTATCCAGGTTCCATCCGCAGGGAGTCCGGCCGAGGTTTCCACATACGGCCCCGAACGATGTGTACAGGGTTCTGAGACACCAAACGGGCGCCCTGCATGCCCGGCCACGGTGTATCTACCGCATCATAGCCCACCCCTGGGGTCGGCGCTACGCACGGCCGCCAACACATATCCTACAAACACCAGAAACTATTTGCAACTCCTGGACAGAGGACTAGGGTGGTTAAGAAGCCGAGAGGGTCAATTAAGGATCCCAATGCATGGTAGTAACTGGTTCTTAAATCACACATACAGATGTCAGTGCTTAAGGACGGTTCCAATGAAACAACCCACCATGTACTCCTACATGGCCTCTCATCGATACCTTTACCAAATCGTGTTCAACACACTTAGCTCACACACAGTAGGACATGTTCACAACTTTCCAATTCTTCCCTGATGAATCAGACCTGACACAACTCTAAGCAATAGCAGGTATGACAAACAAGCATGAATGAGTAGGCACATCAGGGCTCAAACAACTCCTACTCATGCTAGTGGGTTCCATCTATTTACTGTGGCAATGACAGGTCATGCAGAGGATAAGGGGTTCAACTACTGCAGCAAGTAACAGATGAATCTTTGTTGTCCTAATGCAGTAAAAGAGAGCAGGAGCGAGAGAGTGGGATTGTATCGGAATGAACAAGGGGGGTTTTTCTTGCCTGGCACTTCTGAAGATAGTATAACTCTTCATCGGTGTTATCGATCACATCATCGAAGTAACGTCTACTGAGAGGGGACAATCACCGGCAAACACAAAAGAACCAACACCCACTGCAATGCACAATCAAATGAATGCCATATCATGTTAAGGAACTAAATTGACCTAATGCAGCAGTAAGCCAAGTTAATTGAAGTGGAATTCAAACAGGGTTAAACTCCAACTCCAAATGCTAGTTCATAAATTGCCCTAATCATGATTTATCCTATTCAGTTAGGTTAACTTGTTCAATCATGCGTGAAAGTGCCATAAACAGATTCTTCATATTTTTCTGATAATTTTTCATATATTATTTGTTTCATTTGGAGTTACGGTTGAATTACTATGAATTTTTGAAGTTTTGGATATTTTCTGCAATTTTCTGAATTATTTTAAATCCAGAAAATCAATACTGCATCAGCATGACATCATGGTGACGTCATCAGGTCAACTGCGCCAGCCCAGGTCAAACCTGACCAGTGGGGTCCACTGGTCAGTGACCCAGTGCATCCTAGGGTCAATGACAGGTGGGTCCGGTCAACAGACACGTCAGCATAGTCAATTCCGATGCGTGGGTCCCGCTGGGGTTTAAACTAACCTAACAAGAAACGAAACATGGATTAATTAGGGCGTGGGGCCCATCTATCAGCGGCTGTGGGGGTTAGTTAGCGCCTAATCTAAACCAGCCACGTCAGCTAAACAACGATTAGCCACCGGTGCTAAGCAGGACGCGGCGGCGCTCCTCGTCCGGGCGACTCCGGCGACGAGAGCGTGCGCGGCTGGTCTCGTTGGAACGGCCGTGATTCTGTGTGTCCAACGGTGGTGGTTGCAGGGGCTGGGCGCCCGGAGACGATGGCGAGGAGCTCGCCCGCGGTGGCCGGCGTTCGGGTGTGCGCGGCGATGCGGTTGCGGTGGCCGTAGCGGCGCGAGCGTGGCACCTACGGGCTCTACGCAGCACGACGAGCAGGTTGGGCACGATGGTCGGTCCATTGGTTGGCCGGAAGCACGTCGGCGACGAGAGCAGGCGGCGATGCATGCGGGTGGACGCAGTGCGGCAGCTACAGCGTGAGAGAGAGGGAGCAGGGGCAGGAGCTCACGGCGGTTGTGACGAGGCGAACACCGAGCTCGGGGAGGGGCTGGAGCGGTCGGGGCGGCGAGGGGGATCTCTGGCGATGGCAGTCAGGGACGAGCTCGATGAGGCCAGAGGAGCGCACCCGGCGACGAGTGGCGGAGCGAGGAGGTCGAGGACGTCATGGCGGAGCTCATGGACCGGTCGGGGAAGCAAGGGGGAGGCGGTGGCTGCGGCAGCAGCGAACGGCGGTGACGGCAGCGCTCAGACTGCGCGCGAGGAAGAGAGACAGGGGAGGGGAAAGAGCACGGGGAGAGTGGGGAGAGGTGCGGGGGAAGCAGGAGACCGCGTGGCGCTCGGGGCTGGTTCCAGAAGCGGCGGAAGCAGGAGGTGGAGCTCGGGCGCGTGCGCGTCGACACGCCTCTGCCTACTGGCAGAGGTTGAAGACGGTGGGGTTCCTGGTGGGCTGGCCAACAGTGCCAGGCTAGTGGGCTGGGCCGGCCACTTGGGCCGCCAGGTGGGCTGCACAGGTAAGCCAGTAAGTCTCTCTCTCTCTCATTTCTATTCTTGTTTCTGTTTTCTAATTTGTAGTTTGTTTTTGATCTAGTTTTAAAAAACCAAATCAATTTTATAACTCCTGAAAACATTCATGAGCACTTTCTGAATTATTCAGTGGCCCACAAATAGTTCCAACATTATTTGAGCATTCAAAATTATTTATAGTGTTTAAATGCCCAAAGTCAAATAGTTTAAGATTTAATTCAAAAATCCAGGAATGACCTATAAATATGTTCATCATTTTTGGAAGAGGTTTTCACCTTTAACAGAAATCATGTACATTTCCAAAGGTATTCTGGGTCATTGAAAAATATTTTATTTGAACCTATTTAAATTTCATTTGGTGCCAGGGTTTACCAATCCCCATTTCAAATTAAGGAAGTAATTTAGACAAGATGCATGGATGCTTGTGCCACTAATTGCAAACAATTCTAGGGCTATGACAACGAGTGAGGATAAAGTGCGCAAAAAAGACTAGTATTGATCTGTGGGGCCAGTCTAGATCCCGCCAGGAGTAACGACCACCGGCGGGTGTGTCCGGGGCGTTACATAAAATTCTTAGTTTGAAGTTTGAGCATGAATGAACGTTACTCAATTAGAAAACCCTAATTCGCCTTTTTGTAGGTTGGGTTCAAAACCTAGTGTTGACAACTACGCAAAGTAGAGGCGTTCGGTAGGAAATAAGTTCATGGCTTTATTCTCGGGCCTGTCCTACCCTTCCTATCTCTAGTTTATGTGATGTGCAGGCCATTGCTTTTTTTACACACAATCCTACACCACAATGTCAGGTAAGCAATTGGCACAGAATGGTGATGGGATGTTCAAGTACGATCCCGTTTTCTCGTGTTTCGTGAGTCATTGTATAGGGGGTCCTTAGCGTTGTCAACTATCATATCATTGCCTGCCAAGTTCACTATTTTTTTTGGTAACTCTATAATAAGTTGCAACAATCTTTTAAAACCTGGTTAACATAGCTCTCCTAATTAAGAAAATGTCAGTCTATGATTTGTGAACATGAAAGCAAATTCACATACTAAGTGATGAAAAAAATGAAAGTTTTCTACATGATCATGAAACGTCAAACTCTTTGTTTGAAGTTTAGAAATGCAAGGATATGAAGTAGGAAAAATGTCTCACCTATAGGTGGAGTGGGTTCAAATGAGTAGTGCCTAGTATCCCAAACTTGTGGTGCGTATGAAATAATAAATTTTTGGATTATTCTCGGTCTCCATCAATTCTATTTTTTGTTTGATACAGGTGTTAGTGTGCACCTGTGACGTCTATGTACTGGTGTGCTCGTGGACATGCATCTTGCACGTATAACCTCAAAGGAAGTTTTAAACTGCATGAACACACATTCTGTATGCATGTGTGTGTAATTCACATGATGAACTCCAGCCTTGCTAATTCATGCAAATATCAAGCCTAAGTTGGAGCACAATCGCTTCTAATATACCCGACTTAGATCGCAAATACTGCTCATGCAGACGCAGTTATGGATGATGATGATGTTTGACTGTAAGTCCACGCCGGCTTCTCTAGCTCGTATTAAGAGATGCATGCAGGGGCCAATGATGGCTTGCTCATCCATATCGACATATATACACCAATAATAGTTCGTATGCATGTGTGGAAATTGGGTCTGTCCTAGTCACTGCACCTACTGCAATGTGTCTCAAGCACACGAACGGACAAGCGTATTCCTTCATCTAATGACCACACGTACACGACTGGCAGTAAATTCCGGCGGCAAGCCAGGCACAACACCATGGCATGCTTGAACAGGCTGAGTCATGTCAGTTCACAATAATTCCTAGGATTTATATATGACAACTGAAATCAAGCAAAATATTTTGTAGGAATTTCTAATTTTCATCAGCGATGATGATCGTGTTGGAAATATGCCCTAGAGGCAATAATAAAATGGTTGTTATTATATTTCCTTGTTCATGATAATTGTCTATTGTTCATGCTATAATTGTGTTATCCGGAAATCGTAATACATGTGTGAATACATAGACCACAACACGTCCCTAGTGAGCCTCTAGTTGACTAGCTCGTTGATCAAATGATAGTCATGGTTTCCTGACTATGGACATTAGATGTAATTGATAACGGGATCACATCATTAGGAGAATCATGTGATGAACAAGACCCAATCCTAAGCATAGCTCAAAGATCGTGTAGTTCGTTTCCTATAGCTTTTCCGAATGTCAAGTATCATTTCCTTAGACCATGAGATTGTGAAACTCCCGGATACCATAGGAGTGCTTTGGGTGTGCCAAACGTCACAACATAAGTGGATGACTATAAAGGTGCACTACGGGTATCTCCGAAAGTGTCTGTTGGGTTGGCACGAATCGAGACTGGGATTTGTCACTCCGTATGACGGAGAGGTATCTCTGGGCCCACTCGGTAATGCATCAGCATAATGAGCTCAATGTGACCAAGTGGTTGATCACGGGATCATGCATTATGGTACGAGTAAAGTGACTTGCCGGCAACGAGATTGAACGAGGTGTTGGGATACCGACGATCGAGTCTCGGGCAAGTAACGTACCGATTGACAAAGGGAATTGTATACGGGATTGGTTGAATCCTCGACATCATGGTTCATCCGATGAGATCATCGAGGAGCATGTGGGAGCCAACATGGATATCCAGATTCCGTTGTTGGTTATTGACCGGAGAGTCGTCTCGGTCATGTCTGCGTGTCTCCCGAACCCGTAGGGTCTACACACTTAAGGTTCGGTGATGCTAGGGTAGTTGAGATATTAGTATACGGTAATCCGAAAGTTGTTCGGAGTCCCGGATGAGATCCCGGACATCACGAGGAGTTCCGGAATGGTCCGGAGGTGAAGATTTATATATAGGAAGTTAAGTTTCGGCCATCGGGAAAGTTTCGGGGGTAATCGGTATTGTACCGGGACCACCGGAAGGGTCCCGGGGGTCCACCGGGTGGGGCCACCTATCCCGTAGGGCCACATGGGCTGATGTGGGAGGGGAACCAGCCCCTAGTGGGCGGGTGCGCCCCCCGTGGGCCTCCCCCTGCGCCTAGGGTTGGAAACCCTAGGGGTGGGGGGCGCCCCACTTGGCTTGGGGGGCACTCCACCCCCCTTGGCCACCGCCCCCCTTGGAGATCCCATCTCCTAGGGCCGGCGCCCCCCTAGGGGTCCTATATATAGTGGGGGGAGGGAGGGCAGCCGCATCCTAGCCCCTGGCTCCTCCCTCTCCCTCCCGTGACACCTCTCCCTCTCGCTAAGCTTGGCGAAGCCGTGCCGAGATCGCCGTTGCTTCCACCACCACGCTGTCGTGCTGCTGGATCTCCATCAACCTCTCCTTCCCCCTTGCTGGATCAAGTTGGAGGAGACATCTTCCCAACCGTACGTGTGTTGAACGCGGAGGTGCGTCCGTTCGGCGCTAGGTCATCGGTGATTTGGATCACGACGAGTACGACTCCATCAACCCCGTTCTCTTGAACGCTTCCGCTCGTGATCTACAAGGGTATGTATATGCACTCTCCTCTCCCTCGTTGCTAGATGACTCCATAGATTGATCTTGGTGATGCGTAGAAAATTTTAAAATTCTGCTATGTTCCCCAACAGATCGCTTGATGCATAATGATTAGAAAGATGAAAAAGGCTTATATTAAGGATGCCTTATTTCTTAGTGATTTAAGCACCAAAGTCTCTAACTAAAAACAGAAAAAGGGTGAGAAGGTACCTAGCTACACCATATTTCATAGGATGGAACAACTTCATCACTACCATAGCCAATCTTCTCTGTTACATCAGCCAATAAAGTGGGGTTCTTGTTACATTAGCGTAGATATTAGATGAACTTAAACTGCACCTATAAGAATGCAACAGAAATAATACTGTAAAGAAGGCAATGTGAAACAATAAAAACTGGGGTCAAAGAATAATCAATCAAACTCTAGAATATATGATGAGCCATCTCTCGTTCCTGCCTCCATATGTGTGCGGTAGTATTTATCCAAGTTTTGGCTTTGTTTATCACACTGCAAAATCTCCATAGAAAGGCACCAGAGAAAATTGTATTTTCTGAAATCTGAAATACAGTACGATTTTGAATAGCTCTAACGGGTAGAAGATGTGAGAATATTGGTCTCATAGACGTAGTAAGCAGGTAATAGTTGAGAAAGAGACATTGGATCACCTGAAGCAAGACTGGCAGCGGCGCAACGTGCCTAGGACTTCAGGGAGGGTGGAAGTACTTGTAGGAGGCCCAGGATCACCTGTACATGATGGCTACGGCAGCTGCTGTGATTTTGATCCATGAATTGCATGCCTACAGCAGCGCATAGGGAGGGAGATCTGGATGTTTTAGCGAATATGAGGACGTCGGGGAGGGCGGCAGTGTTGTGGAACGTGGAAGAATTTAAAATTTTCTACGCATCACCAAGATCAATTTATGGAGTTATCTAGCAACGAGGGAAAGGGGAGTGCATCTACATACCCTTGTAGATCGCGCGCGGAAGCGTTCAAGAGAACAGAGTTGATGGAGTCGTACTCGTCGTGATCCAAATCACCGATGACCGAGTGCCGAACGGATGGCACCTCCGTGTTCAACACACGTACGATTGGGAAGATGTCTCCTCTTTCTTGATCCAGCAAGGGGGAAGGAGAGGTTGATGGAGATCCAACAGCACGACGGCGTGGTGGTGGAAGCAACGGCGATCTCGACAGGGCTTCGCCAAGCTCAGCGAGAGGGAGAGGTGTCACGGGAGAGAGAGCGAGGCGCCAGGGGCTAGGGAACGGCTGCCCTCCCTCCCCCCCACTATATATAGGGCCCCTAGGGGGGCGCCTTCCCTAGAGATTGTATCTCAAGGGGGGCGGCGGCCAAGGGGGGTGGCTTGCCCCCCAAGCCAAGTGGGGCGCCCCCCAGCCCTAGGGTTTCCAACCCTAGGCGCAGGAGGAGGCCCAAGCGGGGTCTACCAGCCCACCAGGGGTTGGTTCCCTTCCCCACTTCAGCCCATGGGGCCCTCCGGGATAGGTGGCCCCACCCGGTGGACCCTCGGGACCCTTCCGGTGGTCCCGGTACAGTACCAGTGACCCCCGAAACGTTCCCGATGGCCGAAGCTGGACTTCCTATATATAATTCTTCACCTCCGGACCATTCCGGAACTGCTCGTGATGTCCGGGGTCTCATATGGGACTCCGAACAACTTTCGGGATACCGCATACTAATATCTCAACAACCCTAGCGTCACCGAACCTTAAGTGTGTAGACCCTACGGGTTCGGGAGACACGCAGACATGATCGAGACGACTCTCCGGTCAATAACCAATAGCGGGATCTGGATACCCATGTTGGCTCCCACATGCTCCTCGATGATCTGATCGAATGAACCACGATGTCGAGGATTCAATCAATCCCTTATACAATTCCCTTTGTCAATCAGTATGTTACTCGCCCGAGACTCGATCGTCGGTATCCCAATACCTCGTTCAATCTCGTTACCAGCAAGTCACTTTACTCGTACCGTAATGCATGATCCCGTGATCAACCACTTGGTCACATTGAGCTCATTATGATGATGCATTACCGAGTGGGCCCAAAAGATACCTCTCCGTCATACGGAGTGACAAATCCCAATCTCGATTCGTGCCAACCCAACAGACACTTTCGGAGATACCCGTAGTGCTCCTTTATAGTCACCCAGTTACGTTGTGACGTTTGGCACACCCAAAGCACTCCTACAGTATCCGGGAGTTGCACAATCTCATGGTCTAAGGAAATGATACTTGACATTCGGAAAAGCTCTAGCAAACGAACTACACGATCTTTGAGCTATGCTTAGGATTGGGTCTTGTCCATCACATCATTCTCCTAATGATGTGATCCCGTTATCAATGACATCTAATGTCCATAGTCAGGAAACCATGACTATCTTTTGATCAACGAGCTAGTCAACTAGAGGCTCACTAGGGACGTGTTGTGGTCTATGTATTCACACATGTATTACGATTTCCGGATAACACAATTATAGCATGAACAATAGACAATTATCATGAACAAGGAAATATAATAACAACCATTTTATTATTGCCTCTAGGGCATATTTCATCAGTCTCCTACTTGCACTAGAGTCAATAATCTAGTTACATTGTGATGAATCGGACACCCATAGAGTTTTGGTGTTGATCATGTTTTGCTCTAGGGAGATGTTTAGTCAACGGATCTGCCACATTCAGGTTCGTTTGTACTTTACAAATATCGATGTCTCCATTTTGAACACTTTCACGAATGGAGTTGAAGCGACGCTTGATATGCCTGGTCTTCCTGTGAAACCCGGGCTCCTTGGCAAGGGCAATAGCTCCAGTGTTGTCACAGAAGAGAGTCATCGGGCCCGACGCATTGGGAATGAATCCTAGGTCGGTAATGAACTCCTTCACCCAGATTGCTTCTTGTGCTGCCTCCGAGGCTGCCATGTACTCCGCTTCACATGTAGATCCCGCCACAACGCTTTGCTTGCAACTGGACCAGCTTACTGCCCCACCATTCAAAATATACACGTATCTGGTTTGTGACTTAGAGTCATCCAGATCTGTGTCGAAGCTAGCATCGACGTAACCCTTTACGACGAGCTCTTTGTCACCTCCATAAACGAGAAACATATCCTTAGTCCTCTTCAGGTACTTCAGGATATTCTTGACCGTTGTCCAGTGTTCCATGTCGGTATTACTTTGGTACCTTCCTACCAAACTTACGGCAAGGTTTACATCAGGTCTGGTACACAGCATAGCATACATGATAGACCCTATGGCCGAGGCATAGGGGACGACACTCATCTTTTCTCTATCTTCTGACGTGGTTAGGCATTGAGCCGTGCTCAATCTCGTACCTTGCAACACAGGCAAGAACCCCTTCTTTGACTGATCCATATTGAACTTCTTCAATATCTTCTCAAGGTACGTACTCTGTGAAAGACCAATGAGGCGTCTCGATCTATCTCTATAGATCTTGATGCCTAATATGTAAGCAGCTTCTCCAAGATCCTTCATTGAAAAACACTTGTTCAAGTAGGCCTTTATGCTTTCCAAGAATTCTATATCATTTCCCATCAACAGTATGTCATCCACATACAATATGAGAAATGGTACAGAGCTCCCACTCACTTTCTTGTAAATGCAGGCTTCTCCATAAGTCTGCGTAAATCCAAACGCTTTGATCATCTCATCAAAACGAATGTTCCAACTCCGAGATGCTTGCACCAGCCCATAGATCGAGCGTTGGAGCTTGCACACCTTGTCAGCATTCTTAGGATCGACAAAACCTTCCGGCTGCATCATATACAATTCTTCCTTAAGGAAACCATTAAGGAATGCCGTTTTGATGTCCATTTGCCATATCTCATAATCATAGGATGCGGCAATTGCCAACATGATTCGGACGGACTTCAGCTTCGCTACGGGTGAGAAAGTCTCATCGTAGTCAACCCCATGAACTTGTCGATAACCCTTAGCGACAAGCCGAACTTTATAGATGGTTACATTACCATCCGCGTCTGTCTTCTTCTTAAAGATCCATTTATTTTCTATGGCTCGCCGATCATCGGGCAAGTCAGTCAAAGTCCATACTTTGTTTTCATACATGGATCCTATCTCGGATTTCATGGCTTCCAGCCATTTGTCGGAATCTGGGCCCGCCATCGCTTCCTCATAGTTTGAAGGTTCACCGTTGTCTAACAACATGATTTCCAAGACAGGGTTGTCATACCACTTTGGTGCGGAACGTGTCCTTGTGGACCTACGAAGTTTAGTAGCAACTTGATCTGAAGTTTCATGATCATCATCATTAACTTCCTCTCTAGTCGGTGTAGGCACCTCAGGAACATTTTCTTGAGTTGCACCACTTTCTGGTTCAAGAGGTAAAATTTATCAAGTTCTACTTTCCTCCCACTTATTTCTTTCGAGAGAAACTCTTTCTCTAGAAAGGATCCATTCTTGGCAACAAAGATCTTGCCTTCGGATCTAAGGTAGAAGGTATACCCAATAGTTTCTTTAGGGTATCCTATGAAGACACATTTTTTCTGACTTGGGTTCGAGCTTTTCAGGTTGAAGTTTCTTGACATAAGCATCGCATCCCCAAACTTTTAGAAACGACAGCTTAGGTTTCTTCCCAAACCATAATTCATACGGTGTCGTCTCAACGGATTTCGACGGAGCCCTATTTAAAGTGAATGCGGCAGTCTCTAAAGCATAGCCCCAAAATGACATTGGTATATCGGTAAGAGACATCATAGATCGCACCATATCCAATAGAGTGCGATTATGACATTCGGACACACTAGTACGCTGAGGTGTTCCAGGCGGTGTGATTTGTGAAACTATTCCACATTTCCTTAAGTGCGTGCCAAATTCGTGACTCAAGTATTCTCCCCCACGATCTGATCGCAAGAACTTGATTTTCCTGTCACGTTGATTCTCAACCTCACTCTGAAATTCCTTGAACTTTTCAAAGGTCTCAGACTTGTGTTTCATTAATTAGACATGCCCATATCTACTCAAGTCATTAGTGAGGGTGAGAACATAATGATAGCCAGCACGAGCCTCAACACTCATTGGACCGCACACATCAGTATGTATGATTTCCAATAAGTTGGTTGCTTGCTCCATTGTTCCTGAGAACGGAGTCTTGGTCATTTTAACCATGAGGCATGGTTCGCACGTGTCAAATGATTCGTAATAAAGAGACTCCAAAAGTCCATCTGCATGGAGCTTCTTCATGCGTTTGACACCTATTTGACCAAGGCGGCAGTCCACAGGTATGTGGGACTATCATTATCAACCTCACATCTTTTGGTATTCACACTATGAATATGTGTAACATTACACTCGAGATTCATTAAGAATAAACCATTCACCAGCGGGGCATGACCATAAAACATATCTCTCATGTAAATAGAACAACCATTATTCTCGGATTTAAATGAGTAGCCATCTCGAATTAAATGAGATCCTGATACAATGTTCATGCTCAAAGATGGCACTAAATAACAATTATTGAGGTTTAAAACTAATCCCTTAGGTAAATGTAGAGGTAGCGTGCCGACGGCGATCACATCGACCTTGGAACCATTCCCGACGCGCATCGTCACCTCGTCCTTCGCCAGTCTCCGCTTATTCCACAGCTCCTGCTTTGAGTTACAAATGTGAGCAACCGCACTGGTATCAAATACCCAGGAGCTACTACGAGTACTGGTAAGGTACACATCAATTACATGTATATCACATATACCCTTAGTGTTGCCGGCCTTCTTGTCCGCTAAGTATTTGGGGCAGTTCTCCTTCCAGTGACCACTTCCCTTGCAATAAAAACACTCAGTCTCGGGCTTGGGTCCATTCTTTGGCTTCTTCCCGGCAGCTTGCTTACCGGGCGCGATAAACCCCTTGCCGTCCTTCTTGAAGTTCTTCTTACCCTTGCCTTTCTTAAACTTAGTGGTTTTATTCACCATCAACACTTGATGTTCCTTTTTGATCTCCACCTCCGCTGATTTTAGCATCGAATATACCTCAGGAATGGTCTTTTCCATCCCCTGCATATTGAAGTTCATCACAAAGCTCTTGTAGCTCAGTGGAAGCAACTGAAGGATTCTGTCAATGACCGCGTCATCCATGAGATTAACTCCCAGTAGAATCAAGCGGTTATGCAACCCAGACATTTTGAGTATGTGCTCACTGACAGAACTATTTTCCTCCATCTTACAACTGAAGAACTTGTCGGGGACTTCATATCTCTCAACCCGGGCATGAGCTTGGAAAACCATTTTCAGCTCTTCGAACATCTCATATGCTCCGTGTTGCTCAAAACGCTTTGGAGCCCCGGTTCTAAGCTATAAAGCATGCCACATTGAACGAGGGAGTAATCATCAGCACATGACTGCCAAGCATTCATAACGTCTTGGTTCTCTGGGATGGGTGCGTCACCTAGCGGTGCTTCTAGGACATAATCTTTCTTGGTAGCTATGAGGATGATCCTCAGGATCCGGACCCAGTCCGTATAGTTACTGTCATCATCATTCAGCTTAGTTTTCTCTAGGAACGCGTTGAAGTTGAGGGCAACATTAGCGTGGGCCATTTGATCTACAAGACGTATTGTAAAGATTTTAGACCAAGTTCATGATAATTAAGTTCATCTAATCAAATTATTCAATGAACTCCCACTCAGATAGACATCCCTCTAGTCATCTAAGTGAAACATGATTCGAGTCAACTAGGCCGTGTCCGATCATCATGCGAGACGGACTAGTCAACATCGGTGAACATGTTCATGTTGATCGTATGTTCTATACGACTCATGCTCGACCTTTCGGTCTTCCGTGTTCCGAGGCCATGTCTGTACATGCTAGGCTCGTCAAGTCAACCTAAGTGTATTGCGTGTGTAAATCTGGCTTACACCCGTTGTATTCGAACATTGAAATCTATCACACCCGATCATCACGTGGTCCTTCAAAACAACGAACCTTCGCAATGGTGCATAGTTAGGGGGAACACTTTCTTGAAATTATTACGAGGGATCATCTTATTTAAGCTACCGTCGTTCTAAGCAAATAAGATGTAAGAAATGATAAACATCACATGCAATCAAATAGTGACATGATATGGCCAATATCATTTGCTCCTTTTGGTATCCATCTTCGGGGCACCATTATCATCATCACCGGCATGACACCATGATCTCCATCATCATGATCCCCATCATCGTGTCTTCATGAAGTTGTCTCGTCATCTATTAATTCTACTACTATGGCTAATGGTTTAGCAATAAAGTAAAGTAATTACATGATGTTTATGTTGACACGCAGGTCATAAATAAATTAAGACAACTCCTATGGCTCTTGCCGGTTGTCATACTCATCGACATGCAAGTCGTGATTCCTATTACAAGAACATGATCAATCTCATACATCACATATATCATTCATCACATCCTTTTGGCTGTATCACATCACATGGCATATGCAACAAAAACAAGTTAGACGTCCTCTAATTGTTGTTGCAAGTTTTTATGTGGCTGCTATAGGTTTCTTAGCAAGAACGTTTCTTACCTACGCCAAAACCACAACGTGATATACCAATTTCTATTTACCCTTCATAAGGACCCTTTTTCATCGAATCCGACCCAACTAAAGTGGGAGAGACAGACACCCACTAGCCACCTTATGCAACTAGTGCATGTCAGTCGGTGGAACCAGTCTCACGTAAGCGTACGTGTAAGGTCGGTCCGGGCCGATTCATCCCACGATGCCCCCGAATCAAGATAAGACTAGTAATGGCAAGTAAATTGAACATATCGACGCTCACACCTGCTTTGTGTTCTACTCGTGCATAGAAACTACGCATAGACCTAGCTCATGATGCCACTGTTGGGGAACGTAGCAGAATTTAAAATTTTCTACGCATCACCAAGATCAATCTAGGGAGTTATCTAGCAACGAGGGAATGGGGAGTGCATCTACATACCCTTGTAGATCACGCGTGGAAGTGTTCAAGAGAACGGGGTTGATGGAGTCGTACTCGTCGTGATCCAAATCACCGATGACCGAGTGCCGAACGGACGGCACCTCCGTGTTCAACACATGTACGGTTGGGAAGACGTCTCCTCCTTGTTGATCCAGCAAGGGAGAAGGAGAGGTTTGATGGAGATCCAGCAGCATGTCGGCGTGGTGGTGGAAGCAACAGCGATCTCGGCAGGGCTTCGCCAAGCTCAGCGAGACGGAGAGGTGTCACGGGAGGGAGAGGGAGGCGCCAGGGGCTAGGGTACGGCTGCCCTCCCTCACCCCACTATATATAGGGCCCCTAGGGGGGCGCCGGCCCTAGAGATTTAATCTCAAGGGGGTGGCGGCCAAGGGGGGTGGCTTGCCCCCCAAGCCAAGTGGGGCGGCCGCACCCCTAGGGTTTCCAACCCTAGGCGCAGGGGGAGGCTCAAGGGGGGCGCACCAGCCCACGAGGGGCTGGTTCCCTTCCCCACTTCAGCCTATGGGGCCCTCCGGGATAGGTGGCCCCACCCGGTGGATCCCCGGGACCCTTCCGGTGGTCCCGATACAATACCGGTGACCCCCGAAACTTTCCCGATGGCCGAAACTGGACTTCCTATATATAATTCTTCACCTCCAGAACATTCTGGAACTCCTCGTGTCGTTCGGGATCTCATCCGGGACTCCAAACAACTTTCGGGTTACCGCATACTAATATCTCAACAACCCTAGCGTCACCGAACCTTAAGTGTGTAGACCCTACGGGTTCGGGAGACACACAGACATGACCGAGACGACTCTCCGGTCAATCACCAACAGCGGAATCTGGATACCCGTGTTGGCTCCCACATGCTCCTCGATGATCTCATCGGATGAACCACGATGTCAAGGATTCAATCAATCCCGTATACAATTTCCTTTGTCAATCGGTACGTTACTCGCCCGAGACTCGATCGTCGGTATTCCAATACCTCGTTCAATCTCGTTACCGGCAAGTCACTTTACTCGTACCATAATGCATGATCCCGTGATCAACCACTTGGTCGCATTGAGCTCATTATGATGATGCATTACCGAGTGGGCCCAAGAGATACCTGTCTGTCATACGGAGTGACAAATCCCAATCTCGATTCGTGCCAACCCAACAAACACTTTTGGAGATACCCATAGTGCACCTTTATAGTCACCCAGTTACGTTGTGACGTTTGGCACACCCAAAGCACTCCTACGGTATCCGGGAGTTGCACAATCTCATGGTCTAAGGAAATGATAATTGACATTCGGAAAAGCTCTAGCAAACGAACTACACGATCTTTGAGCTATGCTTAGGATTGGGTCTTGTCCATCACATCATTCTCCTAATGATGTGATCCCGTTATCAATGACATCTAATGTCCATAGTCAGGAAACCATGACTATCTTTTGATCAATGAGCTAGTCAACTAGAGGCTCACTAGGGACGTGTTGTGGTCTATGTATTCACACATGTATTACGATTTCCGGATAACACAATTATAGCATGAACAATACACAATTATCATGAACAAGGAAATATAATAACAACCATTTTATTACTGCCTCTAGGGCATATTTCCAACAGGCAGTGCTTGTAGGAGGCCGGGGATCACCCGTACATGATGGCTATGACAGCGGCTGTGATTTTGATCAATGAATTGCATGCCTGCAGCAGCGAATATGAGGGAGATCACAATCTTTCAGCGGTCACGACTTAAACCGGAGCCGCCAATGGTATCGGCGGCTGCAAATTATTTTCTGCAATCTAGGGCAGCTCGTACGGGGTGAAGGAGAGGTGCGCTGGCCACGGCTGCAATTTCTATTCTGTCATCTAGGGCAGCTCGTACGGGTGAAGGAGAGGTGTGTAGGCCAGTTCTTTCTCTCATAGGCACGTTTCTATAATGGCAATGGTGGGTAATTTTCTATCACTTAAAGTTAAATCTAATGGCTATTAATTTTTAATCCAACGAATATACGGTTGGATGTTTCTAATTATTATGGGATTTTCTAGCTTATTTCTCTATTTTTTTGTTAACCCGTAAAGTACTTTTTATATATAAATAGATTCATTCAATTTCATATATATAATGGCTATTAATTCTTAAGATGTGTTTAAATTTTGTATGCATACCTGCATTACTACTTTCCTATTTGTTCGCATGGCATTACTGTTGCGGGAAGTAATAATGGTTGTCTAATTAATACGTGTCATTATTTATCCCTTCTTGATAGGAAATTGTAATTATTTATTTATCATAATTTTTGGCATGCATGGTAGATGCAAGATAAATTAATTAGAAAAATACTATGCAACATTTTTACCACATACACCAACACGGACACATTTTCATCGAGTATAACACAAACACGTATGTTTATTATCGTTGGGTATAACACCAACATGTACATATTTTTATTCGGTATAACAGCAACATGTGCATATTTTTATTAGGTATATACTCGCTAACTGGTATCACGGTCTAATAAAATGTATATGTGGGTTTCTCGGGTACATGTACCACTTATTAAAAGATGTGAAATTTATGAGTATATACAAATAAAGTTTACATCGAGTTATATATATTTATGTGAATATTTTCATTGGGTATAACACCAACGCGTACATATTCATGTGTATATTAACATCGAGGTATGTATATTCATGTATACATTCACATTAAGGTATGTATATGTAAGTGTATATTTCTATTGAATATAACACCAACGCGTATTTATTAAAATCTATGACATTTATGTGTATATTTTTATTGAGTATAAAACAACACGTACATATTTTTATTAGGTATAATACCCACTAACTAATATCATGGTCAAAAAACATCTACACGTAGTTATCTCTTTGTTACATGTACGTATATACACATCCAAGTGTAATTGATCAGATTATTTTTGTTTTGGAAAGAAATCATTGAATATTTAGGTTACTAGTGCATGCAAACAAAATATGGAAAGCCATTAATTGTCAATTATTTGCCATGCACTAATGAATATGAGTTACTATAACAGCCCTAGGTGCCCAGGCACCTAGGTGTCCCAAACAATTTACATACATACATATATATAACAAGTTTCCAACAGCATATATATAACAAGTTTCCAACAACATATCCAACACAAGTTATCCAACAACATATCCAACAACAAGTTATCCAACACATATCCAACAACATATCAAACATAAAAGAAGAACAAGGAGAAGAGTAGACTCCATGAACGCAAGCTCCTCATCTAAAGCAAATCAGCAAATTGAGAAAGAAGAAAGTTAGAAGAAGAAGAACACTAGCTAGAAGAAGAAGAAAAAGAAGAAGAAGAAGAAGAAGAGGAAGAAGAATTTTTCTTCTCTTTCTTTTTCTCCAGAAGAATTTTTCTTCTCTTTCTTTTTTCTCCTCTCCTCTTCTTTTTCTTCTTCTTCTAACTAAGGTAGGTAAAAATGCCATTTTTAGCTAAGCTAGGTAAAATGCTAAGTGTAGGTCATTTTAGAGCTAAGCTAGGCAAATAGGTCATTTTGGAGCTTAGTAAGGTTATTTTGTCATTTTGGAGGAAAATCAGCTAAGTCTATGTCATTTTGGAGCTAAACGAAGGTTACCATGCCATTTTTTACCTAAGTATGTCATAAATGAACTAAAGAAGCTATGTATAGGTCATTTTTTGAGCTAATAGGTAGTTATGCCATTTTGAGCTAACTAAGCATATTTTCTCATTTTGGAGGAAAAAAATACTAAGTGTAGGTCATTTTAGAGACGAGCTATGTAAATAGGTCATTTTGGAGAGCTTAGTAAGGTTATTTTGTCATTTTGGAGCTAAACCAAGGTTATCATGCCATTTCTTACCTAAGTATGCTAAGTATGTCATAAATGAACTGAAGAAGCTATGTATAGGTCTTTTTAGAGCTAACCTAGGTAGATATGCCATTTTTGAGCTAACTAAGCATATTTTGTCATTTTGGAGGAAAAAATGCTAAGTATAGGTCATTTAATAGCTATCCTAGGTAAAGTATGTCAGTTTGGAGCTAAGTAAGGTAATTATGTCATTTTCGAGGAAAATAAGCAAAGTCTATGTCATTTTGGAGCTAAACCTAGTGTCGTGGTATTTCTCACACGGGGGGGGGGGGGCTTGCGAGTCGACAAATGCCACAAGGGCTTAGTGTGTGGGTATGACTGCTGCTGATAGGACCGGGAGCGGGTATGCGAGTAGCACGCGCTAGTTTACCCAGGTTCGGGGCTCTCCGGAGAGATAACACCCCTACTCCTGCATGTCTGAGTGTATCTATCTGGGGTGTACATCGGGCAGTACAAAGTGCTCCTAGAGCTGTATCTGGGATCCGTGCCAAGTGCATCTGATCTGGTATATACCTATGTGAGGCATGCTAGTGGCTGGCCATGCTCCTGGCCGTGAGCATATGAGTGCTCATGCGTTAGTGTGTGTATCCTGGATGGATGAATGGATGTGTGTGAGGCCTTGTGGCCGTGAGTGTGTGAGCCTCCCGTGGTGCTCCTTATAAAGGGGAGCCCAGGGGACACGGGATGGCTCATGTGACCAACATCACTATTTGGGAGACAACGATGTGACATCTCACACCTGCTACAGTGTATCACTATTTCTCAGCAGTGTCCGGGTACAGCTGTCTTGTCCGCGGTATGGCCATCGTGTCAGGGTCTTGTCGGTGTCGGGACGTGCTGCAGTCGGCAGCCGGCTGGTTGACGCAGTCGGCAGCCGGCTAGTTGGCGCAGTCGGCAGCCGACAGTCAGCCGGGCAGAGCAGTCGGACGGGAAGCCGGCAGGAGCAGCCGGGCAGTCGGACTGAGGGGCTTTGCTAGCCTCGATGTCTTGAAATATCGTCTCACCGTCTTCTGGGTATCCGTGTACAATTACTCCGACAGTAGCCCCCAAGCCTCCGGGCAACTTGGGAAAGTTGGGTGGAGGTTTTTTAGGTGAGTGTTCATGAAAATGATCATGAAAAAAGACAAAGTTAGTCCACGCAGATATATCAAATGTTTGCTTTTAGCATTGCAAGTTTTATGCGGGGGGTGCCGACTCGGTTTCGTCCGAACCCCCTTCAATCTTTTTGATGTTCCCTCCGCCTTTTGGCTTGTGCTCTCGCTCGCCGGACAGCCGCTCCGCGGTCTGTGGCTGAGAGTGGGGCGTGAAGCGGAGTGTATAGTACTCAGAATCTGGGAGCAGATTTAACCGAGCAGATAGTCATAAAGGAAACGGTCGGGTCGCCCAAAGCGTTTTTCTTCCCGGACGTTTTTCGCGTGGGTGGCCTCCAGCATTCACTCTTGCTAGCCAGACAGCCGCTCTGCGGTCTGTGACTAAGAGTGGGCCTTTGGTACCACGCACGCTACTAAGCCGTCTGCGGGAACTAACGTCTCAGGCTAAGCGGCCAGCCCCCAGGCCAACTCTGGCTGGCGCCGGGGAGAACAGTGATGTTACTGTAATAAAATGCGGAGACAGCCCTCGAGCATCGCTCGGGGTTATCCGTGCTTGCGTAGTGCAAAAGTATGCGGGTGAAGAGCTCACATTGATTTTTGTGTAGTCGCGGTCGTCGAAGACAGCCGGCGCGGCTCGACGCTTGCGGAGTGCGTCGGCGCACCCGCTGGGTGCAGCCTTCGAGCCCCTGGGTGCTCGAAGGGGGTCCCGGCCGGTCAGGCTCGACCGGCCAGGCGGCGAGGCGGCTTGCAGCGCCCTTGTTCTTCTTTTTCTCTTCTGCCGGCTGCTAGCAACCGGACAAAACACTTCTTGTTTGCAATCTTCCATGGGGCGCGCCAGCGCACCCACTGGGTGTAGCCCCCGAGATTCGGGCCGACTGCTGAGCAGTCGGGCTGGATCTCCCGGCAACTACTTTGTCTTCTTCTTCGCGGGGGCGCGTCAACGCACCCGCTGGGTGTAGCCCCCAAGATCTGGGCCGACTGCTGAGCAGTCGGGCCGGATCTCCCGGCAACAACTTTGTCTTCTTATTCGCGGGGGCGCATCAGCGCACCCGCTGGGTGTAGCCCCCGAGATCTGGGCCAACTGCTGAGCAGTCGGGCCGGATGTCCTGGCAAATACTGTCTTTTTTCTTCAGCCGGCTGCCGACAGCCAGACGCTTCTTCTGCACGAGCAGTCGGTTGCATGCCTCTCCATCTTCTTCTTCTTTTTTTCTAGCCGGCTCTTACGCGAGCAGCCGGCCTCTACTTCTTTCTTACTTTTCTTTTATTCCAGCCGACTCTCGGGCAGCCGGCCATCTCACCCGATCATTCTTTTCTTTTGTTATTATTATTCTTTTCTGCCGGCCTGGGCAGCCCGCTTCTCTCCACCCGGCCTCAGTTCTTTTTCTCCAGGTCCCGGCCATAGCAGGCGGTTCGAGCGGGGCCCAGTGGGGGCGCGCGCTGCGCAGTCGGCCGTGGCGCTCGACGCGAGGGCCGGCGGCGGAGGCACGCGACGCAGCCGGCCAGAGGCGCGGTGGGGGAGCCAGCGCATTGGCGCGTGAGGCCGGGCGCTGGGTTGCAGCGCGATGAGACGAAGGCGGCCCGGAGCTGGGCGGCCGGGTGCCGCCGGCGTGCGCGCAGCAGCCGGCGACAGGCGGTGGAGGAGCGGTCAGGCGCGGAGCAAACGAGGGCCTCAGACGCGACGATGGAGAGGCGCGCGTAGTCCTCGGTGTGATGCAGAGGTGCGCGGGAGTCGGCCTTGATGCGGACGGAGGAGTCCGGGATGAGGGGGAAGTCGTCGCGCGGGAGCTGGCCGGCCGGGTTGCGGGAACCCGGAGCTAGCGCAGAGGACCCGGCGGGGAGGAGCCGGCACGAAGAGGCCGGAAGCGGGGCCAAGCGGCTGCGGCGACGGGAGGCCGAGCTCGGGAGCGGGTGGACGCCGGCGGAGGTGAGGCGAACGCGGTCGGCAGCAGCCCGGGTGATGCTGAGGAGGGGCGGCACAGCCGGCATGGAGCGAGGCGGAGAGGA
Source organism: Triticum monococcum (assembly GCA_034509565.1). Taxonomy (NCBI): domain Eukaryota; kingdom Viridiplantae; phylum Streptophyta; class Magnoliopsida; order Poales; family Poaceae; genus Triticum; species Triticum monococcum. Next base: position 740,255,822 of record CM067843.1, on the reverse strand, counting down.
GGCCAGGCGTAGCCGGCGCGGCACGAGGTAGTGCAGGCGGCCGTGGCGTCGGCCGGCGCGGTGCGAGACGGAGAGGTGGCCAGGTGTGTGGGGGCGGACGAGTCGGGCGTGACTGAGTCGAGGCGGTGGCTGGAGGAGTCGGCCGGGCGTCGTGAGGCTGCGCAGCGGCGGAAGGCCGGACGGCGCGGAGGGTGGAGGACGCCGGCACCAAGACGACGACGCGAGCCCGAGGCGGAGCCGGTGCAGGTCGCGCGACCCGGCCATCGGCTCCAGAGCCTGGCGGAGTAGCGCGGGGGCGGAGGAGCAGGGTTGGCGCTGGTGTGGAGGCGAGCGAAGCAGCAGGCAGGTGCGGCAGAGCCGGACCAGCGAGCACGCGCGGTGGTATGAGCAGCGCCAGCGCGGGGAGCGTGACGACGGCCGCACGTGATGGAGCGCTGCCCGCGGCAGCAGCACGGTGCTGGGAGCTGGGCTGAGCCAGGCCATTGTCCGGCCACTGTCTGACTGGTGCATGGCCACTATACGACCAATATACGGGCAGTATCCAACTTGTATCTGGCTAGCGAATGGATAGTGCATGGATGTATGGGGTAGTCTGGGTAGTATTTGTGTAGTGTATGGCCAATGGTTTGACCATTGTCTTGACTTGCGTCTAGCTAGCTTGTCTAGATGATATTTGGAGGAGCGAAAGTGCGTTCCAGCCGGAGCAAGGCGCAACGCGGGGAGGGGCAGACGCGAGCGGCGCGTGAACGGACGCGGTCGACGAAGCGAGGCCCCGCGCGCGGCGCGCGTGGACGGACATCCGTCGCCGCAATGGTGGTGATGACGAAGGCGGAGAGGCCGACGGTGAGGACGCGCCGTCCCGCACGGCCGCTCTGGGGGCGGGTCGAAGTCGAGCCCCCGAGCGCTACCGGAGAGACGGCGTGACGCCGCGGCGGAGATGATGAAGATGGTCCCGCCCGGACTGCGAAACCAGCAACAGCGCGGTAGCATAGTACCGCCCCACGGTGGGCGCCAACTGTCGTGGTATTTCTCACGGGGGGCTTGCGAGTCGACAGATGCCACAAGGGCTTAGTGTGTGGGTAAGACTGCTGCTGATAGGACCGGGAGCGGGTATGCGAGTAGCACGCGCTAGTTTACCCAGGTTCGGGACTCTCCGGAGAGATAACACCCCTACTCCTGCATGTCTGAGTGTATCTATTTGGGGTATACATCGGGCAGTACAAAGTGTTCCTAGAGCTGTATCTGGGATCCGTGCCAAGTGCATCTGATCTGGTATATACCTATGTGAGGCATGCTAGTGGCCGGCCATGCTCCTGGCCGTGAGCATATGAGTGCTCATGCGTGAGTGTGTGTATCCTGGATGGATGAATGGATGTGTGTGAGGCCTTGTGGCCGTGAGTGTGTGAGCCTCCCCTAGTGCTCCTTATAAAGGGGAGCCCAGGGGACAAGGGATGGCCCATGTGACCAACAACACTATTTGGGAGACAACGATGTGACATCTCACACCTGCTACAGTGTATCACTATTGCTCAGCAGTGTCCGGGTACAGCTGTCTTGTCCGTAGTATGGCCATCGTGTCAGGGTCTTGTCGGTGTCGGGTCGTGCTGCAGTCGGCAACCGGCTGGTTGGCGCAGTCCGCAGCCGGCAGTCGGCCGGGCAGAGCAGTCGGACGGGAAGCCGGCAGGAGCCGCCGGGCAGTCGGACTGAGGGGCTTTGCTAGCCCCGATGTCTTGAAATATCGTCTCACCGTCTTCGGGGTATCCGTGTCCAATTACTCCGACACCTAGGTTATTATGCCATTTAACCCAAGTGAGCTAATTATGTCATAAATGAACTAGCTAAGCTAAGTATAGATCATTATTAAGCTATCCTTGGTAGTTATGTCATTTTTAGCTAACTAAGCATATCAAGTCATTTTGGAGGAAAAACTACTAAGTATGGGTCATTTTATAGCTATCTGATACGTCTCCAACGTATCTATAATTTTTTATTGTTCCATGTTGTTTTATTATCAATCTTGGATGTTTTATAATCATTTTATATCATTTTTGGTACTAACCTATTGACATTGTGCCCAGTACCAGTTCGTGTTCCCGTTTTTTTCCATGTTTTTTACATCACAGGAAAACAATATCAAATGGAGTCCAAACGGTACGAAACTTTACGATGATTTTTACGGAGCCCTGGTTGCACTTGGGGGGTGCCCCGAGGGGGCACAACCCACCAGGGCGCGCCAGGAGGCCCTGGCGTGCCTAACTGGGTTGTGCCCCCTAGACTGCCTCCTTTCTCTATAAATACCCAAATATTCCCAAAACCCCAGGGGAGTCGATGAAATATTCATCCAGCCGCCGCGGAGTCCAGAAACACCAGATCCAATCTAAACAACATCACAGAGGGGTTCACCACTTCCATTGGTGCCTCTCTGATGATGCGTGAGTAGTTCTTTGTAGACCGTCGGGTCCGTAGTTAGTAGCTAGATGGCTTCATCTCTCTCTCTTGATTCTCAAAACAATGGTCTCTTGGAGATCCATATGATGTAACTCTTTTGCGGTGTGTTTGTTGGGATCGATGAACTTTGAGTTTATGATCAGATCTATGTTTTTATATCCATGAAAGTATTTGAGTTTCTTTGATCTCTTTTATGCATGATCTCTTATAGCCTCGTATTTCTTCTCCGATATTTGGGTTTTGTTTGGCCAACTCGATCTATTTATCTTGCAATGGAAGAGGTGCCCGGTAGTGGGTTCGATCTTACGGTGCATCCCAGTTACAGAAAGGGAACCGACACGTATGTATCGTTGCCACTAAGGACAAAAAGACGAGATCTATATCTACCGCCATATAGATAAATGGATCTTGTCTACATCATGTCATAATTCATATTGCATTACTCTATTTTTCCATGAACTTAATACACTAGATGCATGCTGGATAGCGGTCGATGTGTGGAGTAATAGTAGTAGATGGAGGCAGGAGTCATTCTACTAATCTTGGACGTGATGCCTATGTAATGATCAATGCCTGGATATTGTCATAATTATTTGATGTTCTATCAATTTCCCAACAGTAATTTCTTCACCCACCATTTGCTATTTTTCTTGAGAGAAGCCACTAGTGAAACCTACGGCCCTCGGGTCTTATTTCTCATATATTTGCCTTTGCGGTCGACTTTTTCCTCGCTTTTTATTTTCAAATCTATTAAACCAAAAATCCAAAAATACCTTGCTGCAATTTATTTTCTTTGGCATTCGATCTATCAATATTTACAACTTTCTCCCATCACACGCTGATACGTCTCCAACGTATCTATAATTTATGAAGTATTCATGCCATGTTTACAATATTTTTATATGATTTTGGTATGATTTGATTAGAACTAACCCGGACTGACGTTGTTTTCAGCAGAACTACTGTGGTGTTGTTTTTGTGCAGAAATAAAAGTTCTCAGAATGCGATAAAAATCAACAGAGATTTTTTCGGAAAATATGAAAAATACTGGAACGAAAATCTACCGGAGGGGAGCCACGGGGGCCCCACGAGGGTGGGGGGCACGCCCACCCCCCTGGGGCGCGCCCCCTGCCTCGTCGACTCCCTGAGCCCCCCTAATGTGAAATCAATGCCAACTTCTCCTATAAATACAGAATCCTCCGAAAATTAACCTAGATCGGAAGTTCCGCCGCCGCAAGCCTCTGTAGCCACGAGAAATCAATCTAGGCCCTCTCTAGCACCCTGCCGGAGGGGGGCATCATCACCGGAGGGCATGGAGGAGGATCCCAGAGGGGCCATCATCACTATGAAGGCCAAGGAATAGAGGGAGAACCTCTCCCCATCCAGGGGGGAGGCCATGGAGGAGGAAGCACAAGGGGGAGAACCTCTCCTCCTCTCTCTTGGTGGCACCGGGGTGCCATCAGGAGGGGAATCATCGCCGCGGTGGTCGTCTTCATCAACATCACTATCATCATCACCATCCTCATCTCTTTTACGCGGTCCACTGTCCCGCACCCCGCTGTAATCCCTACTTGAACATGGTGCTTTATGCCACATATTATGATCCAATGATGTGTTGCCATCCTATGATGTTTTGAGTAGATATCCTTTGTCTTTGGGTTGATTGATGATCTAGATTGGTATGAGTTGTATGTTTTACTTTGGTGTTGTCCTATGGTGCCCTTCGTGTCGCGCAAGCGTGAGGGTTCCCGTTGTAGGGTGTTGCAATATATCCATGGTTTGCTTATTTTCTGCGTTGCGTGAGTGACTGAAACACAAACACGAATAAGCGGGACATGGCGTATGGGAATAAAGAGGACTTGATACTTTAATGCTATGGTTGGGTTTTACCTTAATGATCTTTAGTAGTTGCGGATGCTTGCTAGAGTTCCAATCATAAGTGCATATGATCCAAGAAGATAAAGTATGTTAGCTTATGCCTCTCCCTCATATGAAACTTTAATAGTGATTACCGGTCTTGTTAACAATTACCTAGGAAAATTCCACACACCGATCCACCATTATTCCACACTTGCTATTTATAATATTTAGTAATATATTCTAAATTGATGATAACAACACCTACTTTTATATTTAGCTCTCCGGTATAATACAAAGTTATCCACTTCATACCCACAACGTAGTTTTATTTCTCGTTTCTAGTTGGAAGCAAACGTTCGGTGTACGTAGAGTCATATCAATGGCAGATAGGGCTTGAGAGAATATTGATCTTACCTTTAGCTCCTTGTGGGTTTGACACTCCATACTTATCACTTCCACCTTTTCAAATTGCTATGACGATTCCCTGCACTTGGGGATTATCAGGCTCTTTTCTGGCGCCGTTGCCAGGGAGCAATAGCGTGGGGTTGATATTCTTGTGTATGCTTGTTTGCTTTCTTCACTAAGTAGATTTTGTTTTCCATTTTTGTTTCTGTTTAGTTGTGGGTGAAACATACCAATTTTTTTTAAAATAATGAAAATACAAAAAGAATTTACTTGCCTCTCATGCCTAAAAAGTTTTTCAAAAAGAGAAGTGATTGGAAAGTTATGCATTGAAGAAGTGAGGGTCGACGTTGAGCACTTGTGTTCGTGCTCACGGAAAAAATGTAGAATTTTTCATGGAAGTTTCTCTGTAAATAATTATCCCCTTATATATATCCATTGTATTATAAAAAGAATGTCCCAAGCTTTGGTTTTAGGATGATTAGATTGCTTGTTTACTATGTGCAGAACAAAAACAGAAACTTTGGCTGTAGCGCGTGATTTTACATTTTTTTACTGGAAAGTCAAATGGGTCTGAATCATTTTCCACATTACTTCTGTATAAAGTTTTCAAATTGTAAAATTTATTTCATAATTTTTGAAGTTACAGAAGTTTACTAAACCTCCAAATTACTACAGACTGTCCTGTTTTAGACAGATTCTGTTTTTCGTGTATTGTTTGCTTATTTTGATACATCTATGGCTAGTATCGGAGGGTACGAACCATAGAGAAGTTGGAATATAGTAGATATAGTTCTAATATGAAATTGGAATGAGTTTAAAACAGTACCTAAAGGTAGTGATTTGCTTTATTATACTAACGGATCTCACAAAGTTTTTGTTAAAGTTTTGTGTGGATGAAGTGTTCAAAGAACGAGGAGTTACCGATGTGAGAAGAATAAAGAGAGGCAAGAGATCAAGCTTGGGGATGCCCAAGGCACCCCAAGTAAATATTCTAAAGGATACTCAAGCATCTAAGCTTGGGGATGCCCCGGTTGGCATCCCATCTTTCTTCTTCAACAATTATCGGTATACCTCGGTTTTTGTTTTGTTCACATGATTTGTGTCCTTTGTGTTTTTCGTTTTATTTAATAATCATGCTAGTATGATATGTCCCTTCATCAATTTATAGAATACTTCATGTGCTTCACTTATATCTTCTAAGTATGATATTATAGAATTGCTCTTTGTGCCTCACTTAAATATTTTGAGTATGGTTTTATAGAATGCTTCGTGTGCTTCACTTATATATTTTGAGCTTGGATATGGGTTAGTATATATTAATTGTAGAATGCTCCATGAAATTCACTTATATCTTTGGGAGTATGAAATATACTATAATATGTAGTGGATTTGGAAGAGTGTCACCTTTAGTTAGTAATGATTCCACTATTCCGAATGAGAAGAATTTTGCTTATGTGGAGAGTAGTAAAATTTCTATGCTTGTAGATGATGAAAATAATGCTTTGTGTGATGGTTATATTGCTGAATTATTTCATGATGCTACTGAAAATTATTATGAGGGAGGAATATATGCTTGTAGGAGTTACAATAATATCAAGTTTCCTCTCTATGTGCTTAAAGTTTTGAAGTTATCCTTGTTTTTCCTTCCTATGCTAGTTAATCCTTATTCTTATAAATTGTGTGCTCACAAAATCCCTAGGCATAGGAAGTGGGTTAGGTTTAAATGTGCTAGTCATATTCTTCATGATGCTCTCTTTATGTTTCAATTCTTATCTTTTATGTGAGCATCGTTGAAATGATCATGCCTAGCTAAAAGGCATTAAAGAAAAGCGCTTGTTGGGAGACAACCCAATATTTACCCTTACTGTTTGTGTGTGTTTACATGATTAATTTACTGTAGTAATCATGTTTTATAGCTTTTGTTTCAATAAAGTGCCAAGTAAGACCTTTGGGAAGACTTGGGTGAAAGTTAATGTGATCGTGCTGTAAAAAACAGAAACTTTGCGCTCACGAGATTAGCTGCCATTTCTTACAGAAGAGTGCGATTGTGTTGATTATTTTTTAAGAAGATTAATAGAGAAATTACTCACGTCCACCAATTTATTTCATAATTTTTGGAGTTGTAGAAGTATGGTTAGTGTTCAGATCATTACAGACTGTTCTGTTTCTGACAGATTCTGTTTTCATTGCATAGTCTTCTTGTTTTCTAGTTTCTATGGCTTATATTTCTCAATATAAATTGTAGAAATGATATGGTACAGTAGGAATTGTGTGAGAAAAATTATTAACCTTGTCTTTTACAGTACCAAAGTGAATGGTTTACTCTTTATCATACTAACCTATCCCACGAAGTTCTTTTAAGTTTTGTGTGATTGAAGTTTTCAAGCTTTGGGTGAGATATCGATATGAGGAGAATAAGGAGTGGAAAGACACTAAGCTTGGGGATTCCCAAGGCACCCCAAGGTAATATTCGAAGAAGACTCAAGTACCTAAGCTTGGGGATGCCCCGGAAGGCATCCCCTCTTTCATCTTCAAAAACTATCGGTATACCTTACACGGAGCTATATTTTTATTCGTCACATGATATGTGTCTTGCTTGGAGAATATTTTCAATTTTACTTGCTGTTTGAATAAAATCATTGGATCTGAAATCTTGAATGAAAAAGAATCCTCCCATGGCTAGCTAATTATTTGACTACTCAGTGTTCTTCACTTATATCTTTTTGGAGTAGTTTGTCATTTACTCACGTGCTTCTCATATATCCTATGAGTAAATGGTTGAATGAATTGAATATCATAAATCTGAATTTATATATGTTTCATATGCTTATACCATGGGGAGTAATGACTTCACGCAGAATAAGTATAGGTAGTAAACTTATTGAAAGTTAGCAAACGTAGAATCGGTCACTTGAACAATTCATGAAAGAATATTGAAGGAAGAGAGATTTCACATATAAATATACTATCTTGGACATCTTTTGTAATTGTGAGCACTCATTAAAATATGACATGCTAGAAGGTTGATGTCGGACAAGGAAGACAACGTAATGGGTTATGTTTTTTTATATCCGAAATAAAGTATATTGTCTTCGATCATCCAACATGTTGAGCTTGCCTTTCCCTCTCATTCTAGACAAATTCTTTGAACCAAGTAGAAATACTACTTGTGCTTCCAAACCTCCCTCAAAACAAGTTTTCCCATGAGAGTCCACCATACCTGCCTACGGATTGAGTAAGATCCTTCAAGTAAGTTGTCATCGATGCATGCAATAAAAATTGCCTTCTAAATATGTATGATCTATTAATTTGGAGAAAATAAGCTTTATACGATCTTGTGATGTGGAAGAAATAAAAGCGACAGACTACATAATAAAGGTCCATATCACAAGTGGCAATATAAAGTGACGTTCTTTTCCATTAAGATTTTGTGCATTCAACCATAAAAGCGCATGACAACCTTTGCTTCCCTCTGCGAAGGGCCTATCTTTTACTTTTATCTTCTACCCTTATGCAAGAGTCATGGTGATCTTCACCTTTCCTTTTTACATTTTATCCTTTGGCAAGATCCTGATATATATCCAATTGGATGTAAGTTATCATGAACTATTATTGTTGACATTACCCTTGAGGTAAAAGGTTGGGAGGCGAATCTATAAGCCCCTATCTTTCTCTGTGTCCGATTAAAACTTTGAACCCATAAATATCACGTGAGTGTTAGCAATTGTGAAAGATTAAATGATAGTTGAGTGTGTGGAGTTTGCTAAATCAAAGCTCTGACATAGACCCTTCCTGAAAATAAGATGAATTGCAATTGTTTGATGACTGAGAATACAGTTTCTTAGTTTCAAGAAAGTTTATGATCTATACTTTAACATGTGAATAGCTTGTCATTTGATCATGAAAAGTTTTATGAAAATGAGCTACTGTTATGATATATAATGATGCTAGAAAAAGTGATTGGAACTATCATTGATGAATCTTATGCACTTGCTAGCATTCACACTTCATAAAATATTTCTTTTATCATTTACCTACTCGAGGACGAGTAGGAATTAAGCTTGGGATACTGATACGTCTCCAACGTATCTATAATTTATGAAGTATTCATGCCATGTTTACAATATTTTTATATGATTTTGGTATGATTTGATTAGAACTAACCCAGACTGATGATGTTTTCAGCAGAACTACCATGGTGCTGTATTTGTGCAGAAATAAAAGTTCTCGGAATGCGATAAAAATCAACGGAGATTTTTTCTGGAAAATATGGAAAATACTGGAACTAAAATCTACCGGAGGGGAGTCACGGGGTGTCAGGACCCGATTCCAAGTCACGTCGATCTAGCCGGTAACACCTCATATCACTTTGCGGCCTCACGCACGGTATTCCCACGGGTGTCGTCTTACCATGGCCCAGGACCGTTTGCGCCTTTTGGCTCACGTATATGGTAGTGTCGCTAGCATCCATATGACAGAGAACCCGGGCCGACATGGCTAGTCGTGAACCCAAAGCGGCACTAATCTATGGGGACAGGCATACATGAATCACATCGAGCATGTCGGTCAGCAGCGTGTGAATCCGGGCTGTAGCACTGGGCTAACAGGACTCCGGGAACCCGGGCTGTAGCAGGCTAGGCAGGACTCCGGATGTCACCGTGTGACATTTCCCTGAAGGGACAGACACAGGAACAAAGTGAAACACATGCCGACCAGTCAAGTGTCCTAAGCAGTAGTGCTGGGCTAACAGGTTTCCGGTGAACCGGGCTGTAGCGGACTACTACAGATCATGGAAGCACTAGACTACATTTCCCCATAAGGGAGGCTGCCAAGGATAAACAACTAGATTGTCGGATCCCACACATACCAAGCATTTCAATCATACACACAATATGCTCGATATGTGTAAATACAACATGGCATCACAACATAACTCTACGACTCAAGTATTTATTCATTAGGCTCCGAGGAGCGAGATATTACAAACATGGGTCTCATGACCCAACAATCATAGCATACAAATCAAAGCACATGCGGAAGCTTAACATGTTTGAGTACAGACATCTACAAATGAAAAAGGCTAAGAAGCCTGACTATCTACCAGATCCTGCCGAGGGCTCAAGATCGTAGCTGAGGTATCAAGCTAAACGTCGCAGTCCACACGGAACTACTAGCGAGACTGACGTCTCTCTACAAAACATAAAAATAGGCAAACGTGAGTACAAAGGTACTCAGCAAGACTTACATCAGAACTAACTACATAGGCATTGGTATCAACAAAGGGTAGTGGAGTCTAACTGCAACAAGCCAGTTTGACTCAGTGGCTAACCTAAACTATGACTGTAAGCAACTCTTTTGAGGTGGCACACCCGAGGCCACGTATTCACCATTCAATACACGACTATGGATCCGCTCCCGTCTCCCTACGAGAAGGCCATCAACAGCACTCGCACTTATCTTGAGAGTTTTAGAGTATCCACTTTCACTTGTCTATGAACTGTTATAGGCAACCCAGAAGTCCATTACCGCGGACATGACTATCTGAATAGGTCATTTATAACCCTGCAGGGGTGTACTTCTTCACACACGCTGTCGCCACTTACCACCATGTACACGTCGTGTATCTCGGCAACCTTCAAGCAGAAGCCTGGCAAGGGAGTCGGCCACGACCTAACTAACCACACAAGTTTCTAGTCCAGGTTTATCGCCTATTCAGGTTCCATCCGCGAGGAGATCCGGCCGGAGTTTCGCTCACAGCCCCAAATGATGCGTGCAGGGTTCCCGAGACACCAAACGGGTGCCCGATACAACGTGCCACGGTGTATCTACCACATCATAGCCCACCCCTAGGGTTAGCGCTACGCACGACCGCCAACACATATCCTACAAACACCAGAAACTAGTTGCAACTCCTGGACAGAGGGCAAGGGCAGTTAATAAGTCGAGAGGGTCCATTGGTTTCGGGCCCAATGCGTGGTAGTAGCTGTTCATGGATCACAAACACAGAACTCAGTTCCTGAGGACGGTTTCAATGAGACAACCCACCATGTACTCCTACATGGCCTCTCACCGCTACCTTTACCAAATCGTGATCACACACTTAGCTCACACATAGTAGGACATGTTCATCACCATTCCAATTCATCCCCGATGAATCAGACCTGACTCAACTCTAAGCAGTAGCAGGCATGACAAACAAGCATCAATGAGTAGGCACATCAGGGCTCAAACAACTCCTACTCATGCTAGTGGGTTTCATCTATTTACTGTGGCAATGACAGGTCATGCAGAAGAAAAGGGTTCCACTACCGCAGCATGTAACAGTTGAATCGTTGTTGTCCTAATGCAGTAAAAGAGAGCAGGAGCGAGAGAGTGGGATTGTATCGGAATGAAGAAGAGGGTTTTGCTTGCCTGGCACTTCTGAAGATATCATTGGGTCTTCATCAGTGTCAACGATCACAGCGTCGGTACAACGGCTATCGAAAGGGGACAACCACCGGCAACAGAGAAGGAACACAATCAATGCAATGCACAACATGATGCATGACAATGACATGGCAATATGTTGTTGATTGAGCTAATGCAACTAGCAGCACAATTAAATGAAGTTGGTTTGAACCCAAAGTTCAAATTCAAACTCCACATGTGGTTATTTAAATACCATTCATTTGATTTGTCCTAAACTGTGGCCTTAAGTTGTTCTAGCATGCATGAAAATGGTACAGATGGATAGATTGGATTTTTCTGATAATTTTTCATACATAATTTATTTAATTTGGAGTTACGGTTGATTTTCGATGATTTTTAGAAGTTTTGCTAATTTTCTGGAATTTTCTGGATTATTTAAATCCAGAAAATCATTAATGACATCAGGATTGTGTCACTACTGCGTCAGCAGGTTAGCCAAATTGACCAGGGTCAAACCTGACTGGTGGGACCCGCGTGTAATTGACATAGGGACTAACCCACGGTCAAATCCAGCGCTGACTGGGGTTTGACCATGTGGTGGGGCCTGCTGTCGGTGTCAAAACCGGCGGATCTCGGGTAGGGGGTCCTGAACTGTGCGTCTAGGCCGGATGGTAACAGGAGGCAAGGTACATGAAGTTTTACCCAGGTTCGGGCCCTCTCGATGGAGGTAAAACCCTACGTCCTGCTTGATTAATATTGATGATATGGGTAGTACAAGAGTAGATCTACCACGAGATCAGAGAAGCTAAACCCTAGAAGCTAGCCTATGGTAGTTGTTCTCCATGTTGTCCTACGGACTAAAACCCTCCGGTTTATATAGACACCGGAGAGGGTTAGGGTTACACAAAGTCGGTTACAATGGTAGGAGATCTACATATCCATATCGCCAAGCTTGCCTTCCACGCCAAGGAAAGTCCCTTTCGGACACGGGACGAAGTCTTCAATCTTGTATCTTCATAGTCTAGGAGTCCGGCTGAAGGTATAGTCTGGCCATCCGGACACCCCCAATCTAGGACTCCCTCAGTAGCCCCTAAACCAGGCTTCAATGACGATGAGTCCGGCGCGCAGATTGTCTTCGACATTGCAAGGTGGGTTCCTCCTCGAAGTACTTCATAGAAGATTTTGAAAACAAAGATAGTGTCCGGCTCTGCAAAATAAGTTTCCACATATTGCCATAGAGAGAATAATATTTACACAAATCTAATCTGCTGACGTATTCCGTAGTGTGACATCACACCACGGCCAAGCCTTTATTCGAATCGTTTTATTGTCCCACCTCAGCGTGTCGTGCGAGGCGGTTTCCTTGGCACGTCTTGTTAAAGCCGACATCGTGTCCCCTTATTCCGGGATTCTCATCAATACGGGTGTGGGTAACCCAACTGCTTCTCGGACTCCTAGACCATAGGCAAGTCCAAACGGCCATCGAGAGGACGCTTGATATTCACCCTCTTTATAAAGGGACAAGGCTTTTATTTTTTCCCTCCCGTGCTCAATCGAATCCTTCCCCCACCTCAAGTTCAAACACCCAAAGTTCAGGTCAGGTGCTCCGAACCTTCAATCATGTCCGGATCTAGCCTTCAAGGCCGATGGGTGCCTTCCTCCATCCCGGAAGAAGATGTCAAAAAGTTGAGGGAGGCCAGATATCTGACCGCCGAGGTTTTGCATCGGCTGCCTGCCCGAGGGCAGGCCATCCCCTCCCCCGAACCCAACGAGAACGTCGTGTTTGTCTCCCACTTCCTCCGAGGTCTAGGCCTTGCTCTAGATCCTTTTGTCAGTGGTTTGATGTTTTATTACGGGCTACATTTCCATGATCTAGCTCCGGACTCCTTTCTTCATATCACGACATTTATTGTCGTGTGTGAGGCCTTCCTCCGGGTTACTCCTCACTTTGGCCTGTGGCTCAAGACCTTTGAAGTAAAGCCGAAGATGATAGAGGGGCAACATGCAACGTGTGGAGGTGCCTCAATATGCAAGATGACGGGAGCTCCATGGCCCAAAGGTTCCATTCCAGAGGTGTCTGAATTGTGGCAACAGGAGTGGTTCTACATCACGGCTCCTAGAAGTGCCAAGTGGGTGGCCGCCCCTGTTTTCCGCTCGGGCCCTCCACCACAGCTGATGTCATGGATCAGCAGAGGTCTGAGCTGGGGTCCAGCTAAGGAAGTGCCTATACTGCAAAGCCGCATTCGAGATCTCTTCAATGGAGATTTTAGTTTGGTTGCGGTAATACAAGTTATGTTGTTTCGTCAAGTCCAGCCTTGCAAACATCGGCCCCTTCGCTTGTGGGAGTTCAATCCCGAGGGACCGCGTGTCATTCAAAATTTCCTCGGCCTGACGCACGAGGAGATGTACAAGTCATTCTTCGGACCTCGGGTAGAGTGTCCAGAAATCACCAAGGACGCGGGCCTGAGCACTAACCGCGCCGCCGAACAGGTAAGCAATCTTCGGGCTGAACATACTATCTCTCATTTGTTACAAAGTTATTTCTGAGAGTTTGCTTTTTGACCAGGACTGGCTAACAAAGGCGAAGTTGATTCGGTGTTCGGCCCCCCTCCCTAAGGGTTTGGACAATCCGGTATTGGAAAAGATGCTCTAGGTCGCACCTTGCCCGGAGCCCTTGAAGGAAGATACTGGGGAGGATAATACGGGCGGACGCGGGCCCCCAACGCTGCCCATTCTAACCGAGGGAGCGAGCGTCTCCATGAAGGAAGACGACCGGAGGAGGAAAATGACTGCGCCCGGGGATTCGGAAGCCGAAGCTTCCAAACGGGAGAAGAAGTCTCCCACAGAGGGTCCTACCTTGGGGGGTGCTTTTGCCGCACAAAGTCCGCGGGGGGATCAATTCTCCAGCGAGTCGTAAGTGACCCGAAATACTTTAATAGTACAGGTATGCCATCTTTTTCTTCTAAGAAAATAACCACCGCATATATCTTTGCAGTTTGGGCCTTAGCCCCTCTCCAATGAGCTCGTCTTCGGGGGATCTTCCTTCCAGAGATGATGGAGAGCGAAATGCCTCCTCCGGACTCCTCCGCTCCAGAAGCAGGCGACCCGAAAGTGTCGTCGCGAAGGGCCTCTCCGAGTCCGGTGAGGCCAGAAGATAATCCCATTGACCCCCGAAGCTCCCAGTGTCCGGCTCCCGAAGAGAACGGACAAAAGAGTCCGGCACCATCTGGTGTGCGATCGGATGTTCTGAGGGAGTTGGTGGGGCGAGCGGCCATCTCGGATGAACACCGTGTGCTGATGAATACGGTGATGGAGAGAATCTCTTCCGCCGAAAGCAGATTGCATGAAGCTTTTATGAGTCTACTGGCAGGCTTTGAGGTACGTAAAATAATGTATGATAGTCCTGCACATGCTAGGTATGCCCTGTGTAGATAGTAGCCCCTGAAACTCTGGTTGTCGTCGGAAACAACGACGAACAGAGGATCATATTCCCAGGCAATAACCATATTTCCTCTATGTGCAGGTGACGGAAGCTCCGGTGGCTGGCCGGACTAGCGAGTTTGCCCATTTAAAACAGCAGTTGGATGCGGCAGACGCCGACATCGAGCTTGTTAACAAAAGGCTTGACGAGGCACGGGGTAAGTGTCATTATCTGGTAAATGCCACATAGTAAGAGCAACATGATGCCAGTATCTTTAATATGTTGTGACTGCAGATGGAGCTGCCACTGTTGAAGCCTTGTGGGCAGAACTTGCCCGAGCCAAGGAACAAGCGAGGTTTGGTAATGCGGTTGCTCTGAAGGCGGCCGAAGAGTTGAAAGCCGAGAAGGCCGCGCATGGCGAGAGCCGAGATAAGATGGCCAAGATGGCCATAGAATTAAAAGCCGCTGCCGACCGTTGCCGGGTTCTTGAAAAGGAAAACCTAGCGAAGGCATCGGACCTTGAGAAGGCTGCTGCGACGAGAAAAGACATCCGCTCTGCTATGAGGGCGAAAAAGGAGGAGCTGCGGGAAGCCGGGGATATTGTAGCTGGGAAATCCTTTATGTTGCGGAGGAAGTTCGGAGATCCACGGTATGCCTCTCTGGATCGGCTGTGGAGTACGGAGGATGTGTATATGGATTTGGCGGCGAGCGCTGCCGATGCGGCCAAGTACTTCCAGGGTCAGACCGACCGTGAAGTGGACCAGCTGTTTTGGACACAATTCCAATCTCCCGAGCGTCCGCTTTCATTGACTGGCCAATTAGCCGAATGGGCCGAACTGAATAGGTTGTCCGGACTCGCCATGAGGTCTATTGTGGATCAGCTATGGCCGGAAAGGCCAAAATCGATCAGCTATTTTAGCTTGGTGCAGCAGTTCCTTGACGCGGTGCCGCGCATTAATGCGATGAAGAGGTCTGCATGCATAGAGGGCTCATGGATGGCCTTTGCCCGTGTTAAAGCATACTGGGTGGAGATGGATGCTACCACTGTTGCAGCGCGGGATTCGGCCATAGGTCGAATGGCTGCTGAGCACTACTTTGAAGAAGTTCTTGAGGGTGCTCGTTTGATAGAGACCCAGTGCTCAACGAATATTATGTTTGAGTGACATGTAATCTCATCGTAAGCGAAATGCTTTTATACATTTTTATAAGGCTATTTTTATACTTTTGCCTGAAAGTAATATGATGCCTCCTGGGCAGCCGTTTAAGTATACCTGTGTATAACCTGAAAGATTGCAGCCGTTGGCTTCAACCCCCACGCATATAATGCGGAGGTGCTCGCAAAAAACACGCGTTCACACTTAACCTAATGTCTTGGTCCTATTAAGGAGGTGATAGCGGAGCGAGCGAGGCAACCGGACTATAATGCTTTAGCACTTTCACTTAGCCATAGGAGTTTGACAGTGGGGCTACTAGATAGCCCCTGGTGGCTCCGCCCTCTCCCGGGGTGCGTACATGCCTGGCCGGAAAACGGCCCTTTGTTAAGGCAGAGGAATTCTAACATTCCAACAGGTCATCGAGTGGTTGACCAGTCTCATGCTATATCATGACAGTCAGTTTTCGGCTTTCTATACTGAGGTGCTCGTCCGGATGAACCAGGGCACAATCACAGTAGTTCTCCTGGTGCTACCTTAGCCGGTAAAGCGGAACGTAAGGCACCAAAACACTGGAGCCGGGCAAACCCAACATTTGACCAAAGACAATGATTCGGAGCTGATGCATATAGGGCCAAACTCGCGACGCCGAACACTCCCTAAGGTATTCGGTCTTTGTGGTATAAACCGGGCCTAAATAATGGCCTTTGTAAGAAGCCCCTTGTGTCCAGGTACGTGCATTGTTCTGGCGTGGCCACATGCCAAGACGTCAGCATCCTTCTCAATGGTGGATACGTGTCAACAAGAAACGGTAAAAAAGGACGTAGGGTCTAAATCTAAAAAGAATCCTTGGAGCGGGTCCCTGCTGCACGTCTACGCCAGTGTCTCTATTATGCCGTATCCTGGACGGGTGTAGCATGATGATCGTCTGTAAAAGAGAGGAATTTAGGTGAAAAAGTTGTCGTGCAAAAAGATCGTTTTCAAGGAAACCATGTATAATTCAAGATGAGAAGAAAGTGCCACTTGTCTACGCGCGTTGAGCCCCTTGTATTGAAAAATAGGGGTGTGACCATTTATTCGGTATAAATAGCGGCGCTGGACTTGATTAGTTGTGTCTGAGGTCTTGACGACCTATTGGATGCTTTCGCTGGTCCGAGCGCCATTAGTGTGCGGCTGCCAAGGCAGCCACACTCTCTTCGGCGCGCAAAGATCGCTTGATATTTCCGTTCACTGAAATGATGCCACGTGGACTGGGCATCTTGAGTGTGAGGGAGGCGTAGTGTGGAATTGCATTAAAGCAAGCGAAGGCTTCGCGTCCGAGCAGTGCTTGATATCCACTTTGGAACGAAGCGATGTGGAAGGTTAAATGCTCGCGACGGAAGTTATCGGGGGAGCCGAATATAACTTGTAGTAGGAGGGAGCCCGTACAATGAGCCCCTGGGCCTGGAGTTACTCCTTTAAAGGTAGTATTGCTATGGCGAATTTTTGTCGGGTCTAACCCCATCCCGCGGATTGTATCTTGATATATTAGGTTTAGATTGCTGCCACCGTCCATCAAGACTCGTGTGAAGTGATATCCTCCAATTGCTGGGTCTAATACCAGGGGAGCCCATCCTGCGCGTCGGATACTTGCTGAGTAATTGCGATGGTCGAAAGTGATCGGTTGAGACGACCAGTGGCAGGACTTCGCGGTGACAGGCACTTGGGTATATTTTCTTGGGAGTGCCGCGTTGTTTTTTTCCTTGATCACGTGTAACACGTTTACTATTTTGACTTCTGGTGGAAATTTCTTTTGTTCCCCAGTGTCTTGCTTGGGAGGCTCGTCCTTGTCTTCACTTTGTGTATCCTCCCCCTTGTGTACGGCGTTGAGCTTGCCGGACTGCTTGAAGACCCAACATTCTCTGTGGGTATGATTAGCAGGTTTACCAGGGGTACTATGGATCTGACATACTTGGTCCAGAATTTTGTTGAGGCTGGAAAGTTCATCCCTAGTGCCTTTAGAGGGCGGCTTTTGACTTGGCCGAGAGCTTTTGAATCCGGCATTTACTGTCGTGCCCTTCGTGCTGTCTTCTTTATTTCGGCGTTTGTTATTGCTGTTTAGCCGTGATTTCCCTTTTCCATCTCTAACTTCAGATGTACTGGGGTCGCTGGTGCTGCATCCGGCTAGCCAGCCGTCCTCACCCGCGCAAAAGCGGGTCATGAGGCTTGTTAATGCGGCCATCGTTCTCGGCTTATTTTGGCCGAGGTGTCTGGCGAGCCATTCGTCACGGACGCTATGCTTAAAAGCTGCCAAGGCTTCGGCGTCCGGACAGTCGACAATCTGGTTCTTTTTAGTAAGAAACCTGTTCCAAAGCTTTCGGGCTGTCTCTCCAGGCTGTTGAGTTATATGACTCAAATCGTCCGCATCCGGAGGTCGGACATAAGTCCCTTGAAAATTTGCACGAAAGGAGTCTTCGAGCTCTTCCCAACTTCCAATTGAGCTTTCGGGGAGGCCTTTAAGCCAGTGACGAGCTGGCCCTTTGAGCTTGAGGGGTAAGTACTTGATGGCATGGAGATCATCTCCTCGACCCATATGGATATGAAGGATGTAGTCCTCAATCCAGACCCCACGGTCTGTTGTTCTGTCGTATGTCTCTATGTTTACGGGTTTGAATCCCTCTGGAAATTCATGGTCCAGCACCTCAGCAGTGAAACATAGGGGGTGTGCGGCACCCCTGTAGCTGGGTGTACCACGTTGTTCGGATGTTTGTTGTGTTGCATTGTATGCTGGGGCACGCTTGCGTGGTCCATAGATGGATCTTGTTGCGCCGTCCTTTGGGTGCGAGCCCTCGCATGGGTCACGTGTTGTATTGTGAGTGGTGTTGTATGCCGCTCTGTGTTGGTAGAGGGGTCGTCTATCCGGCCAAGTGGCTATTTTGATATTTGGTTGTGGGGGGTCTGAGGCCTCCTCATCGAATTCAGGTAGCAGCTTCCGCTTTGGGTAGCTCTTGGAGGGGCGATTGTCGCCATACCTCGCTGCTGTGTTGAGTATTTTACTCCATCTAATTTGGAGTGTGTTTTGCGCAGCCTTGAGCCTTTGCTTCTGCTTTTTAAGACTCCTCGCGGTGGCAACAAGCCTTTTACGGGCATTCTGCTGCTCCGGGTGCCTGTCCGGCGTTATGTCGTCCGGACCATTATCCTTGATAGAATTTGTTTGTTCGGTTTGATTATTCAGATTGACGTTGTCCGGCAGCGGTTCGCCCTGCTCCAGCACTGGGTCTGTGTGATTGTTATTTCTGTCGAGGCGGGATTTGGGGCGGCGCTTGCGTCGCCGCTTTGACTGCTTCTTGAGGGAACAAGCCTTCGGTGCGTCCTTTCGCTCCTCGTCGTCATCTTTTGGTGCGTCTACCATGTATACGTCATATGACGAGGTGGCTTTCTAGGGCCCAATAGGCGCTGGTTCTTCATCGTCTCTTTCATCGGCGTCCATACCGTCGATGTCTTCGGAGTCGAAGGCAAGCATGTCGGTTAAATCATTGACAGTGGCTACAAAGTTGGTGGTGGGTGGGCTTTGAATTTCTTCATCGTCCGTATCCCAACCTTGCTGACCATAGTCCGGCCAGGGCTCTCCTGATAAAGAGAGAGACTTTAGTTTCTTCAGAATATCGCCGAAAGGCGAGTGCTGAAAGATGTCCGTGACAGTAAACTCCATGATCAGCGCCCAATCGGATTCGATCGACAGGGGCGCGGAGGGTTCGGAGTCCGGAGAGGAGTCCGGCTCCATGGAGTCACAAGTCTCGCGGAGTGCGGGGCTGGTATTCGGCTCGATCGCTGTTGGGATCGCAGCCCCGAGGCGGCGTCCAACCACCCATCCTCGATCGGCGCAGTTGGCTCCGAATTAAGGGTCGAAGCTGATGCGGGTGCGGCCTCCAGGGCATTGTTCAGCGGCAGAGCTAGATCATGCTCATCGTGACAGTGCGGTGCGCTCGGCAGTGGCTCGAATCCGTCGAAGATCAAGTCCCCGCGGATGTCAGCCGTGTAGTTTAAACTTCCAAATCTGACCTGAAGGCCAGGGGCATAGCTTGCAATATGCTCCAGATGGCCAAGTGAAGTGGCCCGCAGTGCGAAGCCGCCGAAGACGAAGATCTGTCCGGGGAGGAAGGTCTCACCCTGGACTGCATCGCTATTGATGATCGTAGGAGCCATCAAGCCTAACGGTGACGACACAGAGGAACTTTCAATGAAAGCACCAATGTCGGTGTCAAAACCGGCGGATCTCGGGTAGGGGGTCCCGAACTGTGCGTCTAGGCCGGATGGTAACAGGAGGCAAGGGACACGAAGTTTTACCCAGGTTCGGGCCCTCTTGATGGAGGTAAAACCCTATGTCCTGCTTGATTAATATTGATGATATGGGTAGTACAAGAGTAGATCTACCACGAGATCGGAGAGACTAAACCCTAGAAGCTAGCCTATGGTATGATTGTTGTTCTGCATGTTGTCCTACGGACTAAAACCCTCCGGTTTATATAGACACCGGAGAGGGTTAGGGTTACACAAAGTCGGTTACAATGGTAGGAGATCTACATATCCGTATCGCCAAGCTTGCCTTCCACGCCAAGGAAAGTCCCTTCCGGACACGGGACGAAGTCTTCAATCTTGTATCTTCATAGTCCAGTAGTCCGGCTGAAGGTATAGTCCGGCCATCCGGACACCCCCTAATCCAAGACTCCCTCACCCGCTGTCAGTGTCTGCTAGGCTACTAATTGGAGGATTAGGCGCTAATAACGTCGCCACATCATCTTCGTCAGACTTAGGCCGGCGATGACCAGATCAGCGACGGAAGTTCGCCGGAAACCTACTACGGGGCTCGGTTTTGCGCGTAGTTTGCATCTACGGGTAGCTGAAGGTGCGCCGCATCCAACCGCGTAGGCTGTTGGTCGCGGGGTGGCTGGTAACGCCGTCGGCGGGGAGCTTGGCGGCGGCCGGAGCCACGGGCTCGAGCGGGACGAGGCTAGGGTGCATGGCGGGAGGCTTGGGTGGTGGTGTTCGCTTCCTGGGGGGCTGCTGAGCACGCAGACGTGCTCGGCTTAGGGTGAATCGAGCTCTAGGCTCGGCGGCGACATGGATGGCGGCAGGAAGCTCATGGGTGCGGTGCCAAGTACGGCTAGGGGACGAATGAGCGAGGGAGAACAGGGGGGAAAGGCGGCAGGGCTCACAGCGCGTCGTTTGGCGGTGTCGGATTGCTCGGGGAAGCGTCGGAGCAAGCGGGCGGCAAAGGGGATCTTCGGCGACCCGAGGAGGAAGAAGGTGTCGGGGACATCGTCACGGAGCTCCTGGCGGCTCATGGCTTGGTGCAGAGGATGCGGGGGTCAAGGTGGAGCTCGTGGCATATCCGGATGGGCGTGGGGAGGTCGGTGGCCGCGGTGGTGCATGTCGGCGGCGACGAGCTCCGCTCGGTCGCGAGAAAGAGAGAGAGAGATGAGCAGAGAGAGGAGTGAGGTCCAGGGAGAGGAGGGGAAGCGATGGGCGTCTCCGTGGCACTTTTGGAGGGCCGGGGTCGTGCGGCTGAAGCAGGAGGTTTTATTGGACTCATTGCCAATAATTCTATGGAATAACAAGAACATTTTATTGGACTCATTTGAGAAGATTTTTAAAGTTGGTTATTTTTAACTGATTTCTGAGGGTTTCAACAAACCTCAATTCAACTTTCAGAAATTAGACATTATGCATGGATGCTCTCTTATGCAACTATTGCAAACAATTCTAGGGCTGTGACAACTCACACCCACTAAACAAGAATCTCGTCCCCAGATTCAAGCGTAGGGTAAGATAAAGGGGGACGCAAACTTAACCCAATCTTCATGATCCAAGTTGCACTTCATAAGAACGTTGATTCGATCACCATCTTTGTCTCGATGTCTTGCTCTGAGAACTCCAACCAACATGACAACGAGAGGGAAGGGAAAACTCTAGATGGATCGATCTTCTCGAAGATCGAACAACTCAGGATCAACTCATGGAGTGAGACATAGGAACATCTCTCCAATTGAGACACAAATCAGGGTGATGGAAATCAGACGACGAGGATTCAAGTTAGTAGGTAGCAATTCCACGCTTGAGTAAGGTGGTGCAAGGTTTCAATGTTGCGAGGAGATAATTGTCATGAACCCATAACAGGGCACCTCGGAGAAGGTGACTCGTTGAATTGTTACCGTAAGTGGCAAAAGAATTACTTTTGATCCATAAATCATTGAAACTCTTCATACCAGGTTAAGGCAATTTACAATTGATCGTTTGAAATAGCTCGAAGAAATGGCATACTCGGACTAGGATGGATGATGTGGACTACCTTGTTGAAAAAACGCGATGTATGATTTGCTTATCATCGGAAATGGATGGAACCCGTGGTAGGACCACTTTGAAGATGATCCTGATCAGTAATTACTGAGAAGGGTAGTCCGTAGTAGGATGACACAATGGCGGTGCAAGCTGGGAACAAAATGCAAATGCTGGGAATGGTTCTAGTAACTGGGGAGAAACCCAACAGTAGAGAGAGATTCCACTGTTTGAAAGGTTATGGCATAATCGAAGAAACTGAGAACGAATCCCAGTTATTGCCGACGATAAATCCTAGTGCTTACGCGTGCTCTCAAGAACTTGAGCATTTCCGTATTCATCAAGGTTTTACCAATATCCGTGTCAAGGATCCTGGCAACACAACATGCTACCATGATGAATAATGGTGGAAGATGCAGATGCAAAGAAAGATAACACTTTCTCAGATTTCACCTTAGCAAGGCCAAGGGATCAAAATCTGGATGATCGATTAAGAGACATTTAGCGCTCCGCTTCTAATGTTCTCCTTGATGTGCTAGCCTAACCCATTCATTGAAATGGTTTGGTATCTAGAACATCAAGTAGCAGGTCAGACTCCGGGAGCTCAGGAATCCATACGGAATAACTACTAGAGTAAATACTACGTAATCCTTATGGGGAGGTGGCCAACTTACTCAATCAAGATACTACAATAATAGGTCTTCCGGCTGGGTGTGTTGGCCACGACATCCACTTTACCGGGTTACAGAGAGACCAATATTATAGCTCTTGGGAAAACGTCCCAACCATCACATCTTCCTGAGATTCAGATCTGGTTGGTGTCATGTAACGCCCTCGATGCGGCTCTAGCTCCCACGTGTCGAGGCATGACTTAGAGACATAACCGCATTGAAAGCAATGTCGCAAGTTAGGCAATCATCACAACATCCCATGTAATATATATAGAATAAAAGGGGAGATACATAGTTGGCTTACACTCGCCACGTCACATCAAAGTACGTAAATAACATACATCATCCAAACACTCATGGCCCGACTACGGCGCCAAAATAAAAGACAACCCAACAAGCGACAAAGGTCCCGATCACCCCAACTGGGCACCACTACTGATCATCAGGAAAAGACACATAGTAACGCTGAGAATCCTCGTCGTACTCCCACGTGAGCTCAAGCGCGCCATCTGGAGCTGTATCATCTGTCCCTGCATCTGGTGTAATAGTAATCTGTGAGCCACAGGGAATCAGCAATCTCGCACCCTCGCGATCAAGACTATTTAAGCTTAATAGGTAGGATGGGGTAAATGTAAGTGGAGCTGCAGCAAGCGACTAGCATATATGGTGGCTAACTTATTCGCAAAAGAGAGCGGGAAGAGGAGGCAAGCGCGAGCAAGAAACTAGAGAGCAACCTGCGCAAACATAACTCCAACACCGTGTCCACTTCCCGGACTCCGCCGAGAAGAGGCCATCACGGTAACACACGCGGTTGATTCATTTTAATTAATTAAGGTTCAAGTTATCTACAACCGGACATTAACAAATTCCCATCTGCCCATAACCATGGGCACGACTTTCGAAAGATGAATCCCTGCAGGGGGGTCCCAACTTAGCCCATAACAAGCTCTCACGGTCAACGAACGAATAGACCTCCACCCGAGACATTCCGATCAGACTCGGTATCCCGGTACAACAAGAAATTTCGACAGGTTAAAACAAGACCAGCAACACCGCCCGAAAGTGCCGATAAATCCCGATAGGAGCTGCACATATCTCGTTCTCAGGGCACACTCAGATGAGCTCTCCATACAACTAAAACCAAACCTCGAATTTCCCCGAGGGGGCGCTGCACAGGACTCTAGTTCGGACCAACACTCAGAGGAGCACTGGCCCGGGGGGGTGGGGGGTTAAAAGAAGATGACCCTCGAGCTCCGGAAACCCAAGGGAAAAAGAGGCTAGGTGGCAAATGGTAAAACCAATGTTGGGCATTGCTGGAAAAGCTTTAATCAAGGCGAACTATGAAGGGGTTCCCATTATAGCCCAACCGCGTAAGGGACGCAAAAATCCGGGAACATAACACCGATATGACGGAAACTAGGGCGGCAAGAGTGGAACAAAACACTAGGCGAGAGGCCGAGCCTTCCACCCTTTACCAAGTATATAGATGCACTAAGATAACATAGCAATATAATGATATCCCAACAAGTAAATAAATTTTCCAACAAGGAACGGTTCCAATCTTCACCTGCAACTAACAACGCTATAAGAGGGGCTGAGCAAAGCGGTAACATAGCCAATCAACGGTTTGCTAGGACAATGGTGGGTTAGAGGTTTGACATGGCAATTAGGATGCTGACAAGCAAGTGGTAGGCATCGTAGCATTGGCATAGCAAAAGAGCGAGCAAACTAGCATAGCAAAGATAGTAGTGATTTCGAGGGTATGATCATCTTGCATCCACAGTTGTTAAAGTTGACTGGATCCTCAAAAGCAAACTCAATGGGCTCCTCGTTAGTGAACTCGTCTCCCGGCTCTACCCAGACAAGACAAACAAACAACAAGTATACAATCAACCACGTGCAAACTCAAACAATAAGATGCAATGATGGTATGCTATGCGGGATGCGATGCGAGATGCAAAATGCAAGATGTGATAGGAAATGCATGAACCTGGCCTCAGCCTGGAAAACCAAGTGTTCCACTGGAAAGATGGGATTAAATCACTTGAAAACGATATAAAGAACGCCGGAATCAGAGTTACGGTTTGGAAAAGGCAAGCGTTTCAAATATGACACCAGTCTGCGCTTTACAGCAAGTAGTCATCTAAATGCAATGAAATAAACATGCTACAACACCCAAACATGACAACAAAATACATGGCAGGGATGCACACAAGATTCTTAACCAAACACTAGCACTGAACCACGGCCAATTCATCCATTAAGAGGTTCAAACAAGCATGGCAAAAACGCAAATGCAAAACATATTTCAGACTTAGTGAAATTAACACTTGTCTGAAATTTCAGATCACGGAGCCCTCTTCGGAGCAGCAAAAGAAGATGATACATGACCTGATTATGATAAATAAGAACATGGCATGGAGCTACTCAACAAGCTTATCAAAAGACCCAAAGTGACCTGGGGCCAAAAGGGATCACAAAATATACTAATAAGCACACGAACATAGCTAAAACACAATCAGTTTTCAGACTTTGGTGAAAACTGAGACATGCTGAAATGTAACTCACCAAGGCATGTAAACGAGCTCGATGCACTCACTACGGTGCAAGTCTTGGCAAGGCAAGCATATATCCATTCAGAAGGCACAAAATCCTAGCTAGACATGGCAAGAACAATGGCATAACATGCACGGATCAACTACAATAGCATCGGCAAAATCACAAACAAGTTGATGATCTGCCCAGATTTACCATGAAGCAAAAGTAGAGCTCGATTGACTCAAGCTAGGATGCTCCATATATGCAAACAAGGACATGGATGGATAGAGCATAACAAGATTAAAAAACTCCTGTACTGATCATCCTCAAAAGAGGCACGGATCACTAGGAAATAGCAAGAACATATGGCATCATGAACTAAATAATCCCAGACTTAGTGAAATCCACTAAGTCCCTGAAAACAGATTTACCAAGTGCCTCACTTTGCAAGCTTGCACAAGTCACCACACACATCCTAAAAATTCATGGGTTGCACCTCTGGAAATAAGAAAAAATGCTTAACGAAACATATGAAGGACTCACAGGCATATCATGCACACAACAATCATGGCAAAAATGACAAAATTCTAAGATGAACTAGCAGATCTGACAATTAACTCACGAAGCCTCATTCTAACAGCATTTCGGGTATCAAGATGAACTCAAATGAAAATGATGCAATGGAATGAAATGATGTACTCGTCGAGACGAACATTTTGATATACTATATGTCCAAAACGGTGCTACGGATGCGGAGATATGACAGGTCAAAGTATGCTCGAAAAGTTAGGGTACGGGAGAGAAAGTCAACTGATCTAGATCTCAGATCCAGATTTGCACGCGGAACGAGGTTCGCCGGGGAGCACTGTTCACTGCCGGACTTGGAGCTCGCCGGAGACGCGGGAGGAGGTCGTCGGGGCCGGAGTAGGACGGGGCGGTGTCGGCGGTGGTCGGCGCGGACTTGGGGCGGCAAGGTGCGGTCGGTGGAGGGACGGCGTCGCCGGCGCGGGGCGGTCGCCGGAGGAGCAGCGGCGGCGTGGCGAGGTGGGCTCGGCCACCGGCCGCGGAGAAGACGACGCGGCGCGGGCGGCTGGATCTGGCCCGGGGCGGCGAGGAGGCGGGCTCCCCGCGGGCCGAGCGGGCCGGCAGGAGCGGCGGCGGGGAAGTGGTCCGTCCGCCACATGGCGGCATCTAGTTGGCTGCGGCGATGCGTCCGGTCGGATCGGATGTGTCCGGCCGGCGCGGGGACCTTTTTTATAGACTAGGGTTTCGGGGGAGGAGATGCTCCAAAAATGGAGGGGGCTATTTATAGGCATAAGTGGAGCTAGGAGAGTCCAAATGAGGTGCGGTTTTCGGCCACGCGATCGTGATCGAACGCTCTAGGTGATGGAGCAGAGTTTGGTGGGTTTTGGGCCAAATTGGAGGGGTGTTGGGCTGCAACACACACGAGGCCTTTTCGGTCCCTCGGTTAACCGTTGGAGTATCAAACAAAGTCCGAATGAGACAAAACTTGACAGGCGGTCTACCGGTAGTAAACCAAGGCCGCTTGGCAAGTCTCGGTCCAATCCGGAAATGTTTAAACTCCACACACGAAAGAAAGCTAGAAATGACCACCGGAGGAGAATGAAGCACCGGAATGCAATACGGACAACGGGGAAAATGCTCGAATGCATGAGATGAACATGTAAGTAAATGCAATGCACGTGATGACATGATATGAGATGCATGAAAACGAAAACAACACATGAGGCAAAGACCCGAACCCGAGAGATAAATATAACTTAACGCCGGAAGCGACAAGAGTTGGAGTACAAATTGGGAAAGTTATATCTGGGGCATTACAACACTCCACCACTACGAAAAGATCTCGTCCCGAGATCTAGGACTGAAAGAACTCCGGGTACTCAGAACGGAGGTGATCCTCGCGTTCCCAGGTAGCTTCACGGTCGGAATGGTGTGACCACTTGACTTTGAGAAATTTGATTGACTTGTTGCGAGTCCTGCATTCAGTCTCTTCAAGGATTGCAACTGGGTGCTCACGATAGGAGAGATCTTCTTTGAGCTCAATGTCCTCGAAGTTGATGGTGCGATCAGGCGTCTTGAAGCACTTTCGAAGCTGAGAGACATGGAACACATCATGAACGTTTGCAAAGTTTGATGGAAGCTCGAGTTGATAGGCGAGGTCGCCTCTCTTGCTGACAATCTTGAAAGGTCCGACATATCTGGGGGCAAGCTTCCCTTTGATACCGAAGCGATAAGTCCTTTTTATAGGAGAGACGCGGAGGTAAACATGATCTCCGATCTCGAAAGCCAAATCACGGTGCTTACTATCATAGTAGCTCTTCTGGCGGGATTGGGCTGCTTTGAGGTTATCACGAATGACCTTGCACATTTCTTATGCCTCTGTGATTAAGTCATTACCCAGCAGCTGACGTTCACCAATTTCAGACCAGTTGAGAGGGGTACGGCACTTCCTACCATACAGAATTTCAAATGGGGCCTTGCCCGAACTTGCTTGAAAACTGTTGTTGTATGAGAATTCAGCATAAGGAAGACAATCCTCCCACTTCATGCCGAAGGAGATCACACAAGCCCTGAGCATATCTTCAAGAATCTGGTTGACATGCTCGACTTGACCGCTTGTTTGAGGATGGAAAGCAGTGCTGAAGAGGATGTTGGTGCCCATGGCCTTCTGAAAAGAATCCCAAAACTTGGAGGTAAAGATGCTGCCACGGTCTGAAGATATCACTTGAGGAATACCGTGCAGAGAGACAATTCGAGAGGTATAGAGTTCCGCCAATTGAGCTGCAGTGATCGACTCTTTGATAGGCAGAAAGTGAGCCACTTTGGTGAGCTTATCAATGACAACGAATATAGCATCATTGCCACGCTTGGACTTTGGAAACCCAGTCACGAAGTCCATCTCAATGTGGTCAAACTTCCATTCTGGAATGGCAAGAGGTTGGAGGAGACCTGCTGGCCTTTGGTGTTCTGCCTTCACTCTTCTGCAGACATCACATTCATTCACGAATTGAGCGATCTCGCGCTTCATTCGAGTCCACCAATAAGATTGCTTCAGATCCTGATACATCTTCGTGCTCCCAGGGTGGATGGAGAGGAGAGAGTTGTGAGCCTCGTTCATGATCACTTTACGAAGTTCACCTTTGGGTACAACAATTCGATCCTCGAAGAAGAGAGTGTCCTTGTCATCAAGGCGGTAGCACTTGTACTTGGACTGACTCTTGGCAAACCCAATCTTCACCTTTTTCACCATAGCATCAAGAATCTGGGCTTGGCGAATCTGGTCTTCCAAGGTAGGAGAGACTTGAAGGTTGGCGAGGAAACCTTGAGGAACAATTTGTAGATTAAGTTTGCGGAAAGCTTCACAAAGCTCGGGTTGATAAGGCTTGAGAATCAGACTGTTACAATACGCTTTCCTGCTCAAAGAGTCAGCAATCACATTGGCCTTGCCTGGAGTATACTCGATACTCGGATTATACTCTTGAATCATTTCGACCCATCGAGCTTGCCTGAGGTTGAGATTAGGCTGAGTGAAGATGTACTTGAGACTCTTGTGATCAGTGAAGATGTATACTTTTCTTCCCAATAGAAGATGTCTCCAAGTCAAAAGAGCATGCACAACTGCCGCCAACTCGAGATCATGAGTGGGGTAGTTCTTCTCATTAGGCTTCAACTGGCGAGAGGTATAAGCAACAACTTTCTTCTCTTGCATCAAAACTGCGCCAAGACCTTGGAGAGAGCCATCACAAAAGATCTTGTACGGCTTGGATTCATCAGGCGGAGTCAGAACTGGAGCAGTGATCAATTTCTCTTTCAAAGTGTTGAAAGCAATGTCACACTCCGGAGATCAAACGTACTTGACGTGCTTCTGAAGAAGATTTGAGAGAGGCTTCGCGATCTTAGAAAAGTTTTCAACGAATCTTCGGCAATAGCTTGCGAGACCGAGGAAGCTACGGAGTTGCTTCACGTTCTAAGGAGGTTCCCAATTAACAATTGCAGACACCTTCTCAGGATTCACGGCAATGCCCTTGGCAGAGATGATATGACCAAGATAAAGAACCTCATCGAGCCAAAATTCACACTTGGAGAACTTGGCGTAGAACTAATGTTCCCTGAGCTTGTCAAGAACCAAACGCAAGTGCTTGGCATGATCTTCCTTGTTCTTGGAGAAAACCAGAATGTCGTCGAGATAGACCAAAATGAAGTCATTGGTGTAGGGGTTGAAGATGAAGTTCATCATGCGAGAGAACGTCGGAGGAGCATTGACGAGGCCAAAAGACATGACAGTGTATTCATATGACCCATAGCTTGTCCTGAAAGCCGTCTTGGGAATATCTTGCTCACGGATTCGAATTAGATGATAACCCATACGGAGATCAAGCTTGGAGAATACTTTGGCACCCTTGAGTTGTTCGAATAGCTCATTGATGTTGGGAAGTGGGTATTTGTTCTTGATGGTCTTCTTGTTCAGTGGACGGTAATCAACACAAAGTCGGTCCGTTCCATCCTTCTTCTTCACAAAAAGAACACCACAACCCCACGGAGAAGAACTAGGCCGAATGAGACCCATTCTTTCTTGAATATCGAGTTGTTTCTTCAACTCCTTCAACTCTTCAGGTCCGAGCTTGTAAGGACGCTTGCACACAGGTTCCATACTGGGCTCAAGATCAATAACGAATTCAACTGGCCGGTGCGGAGGCATTCCTGGGAGCTCTTCTGGGAAGACGTCTTGATATTCGCAAACAACTGGAATTTGCGAAATAGCATCCAATTCACCCTTCTCATTGAGAGAAAACAGACGGATGGTATTATCCTGAGCGGCAAAGACAATTACATCCTCAGACGAATGAGTCAATTGAATCTGCCTGGCTGCACAATCGAGATGCGCCTTGTGCTTAGAGAGCCAATCCATCCCGAGAATAAGATCAATGTCTGAATCACCAAGAACAATTGGGGAAGAAAGGAACTTGTAGTCGCCCAAGGTGATAGTAATATCCGGGACACAGAAATTAGCTGTCATTTGCTTGCCCGATGACACAATTTGCAAAGAATTTTGCAGATGCTGATAATCGCACTCATACTTTGATGCAAAAGGTTTGGAAATGAAGCAATGCGGTGCACCAGTGTCAAAAAGAACTTTTGCAGGAATATCATTAACAGGAAGGTTACCCATGATAACATATGACGAATCCTTTGCCTGAGCTGCATTCATCAAATTGACCTTGGCGGACTTGGGGTTATGCTTGACCACAGATGTACTTGCCGATCTCACAGGAGGAGGAGGAGGAAGACGCCTCTGGTTGAAACACTTGTTGGCATAGTGACCCTTCTGTTGGCACTTATTGCACGTGACCTCTGAAAGTGGACGGTGGTACGGAGCACTCGATCTTGGAGCTTGAGACGAAGTCTTGTTCTGAAAGCCAGGGTTGGGTGGGTGGGAAGAACCACTGCCACCTTTGCTCTTCTGCTGATACGGCTGACGAAACGGAGGAGGAGGAAGCCAATACTTCTGCTGCTTGGCCACTTGAGTAGAGGAAGAAGGCGTAGTGTCTCTGACTCGCTTCTTGGAAGCATCACACCTCAACTGAGCGGCTTCTTGCTTCAGTGCCATGTTGTAGAACTCATCGTATCTCAACGGCTCAAAGAGGACAAGAGCGAGCTGAATTTCTTCTCTGAGACCACCCCTGAACTGATATATCATGCTCTTCTCATCAGGTATGTCCTGCTTGGCAAAGCGGGCGAGCTTCTGGAACAACTTGTTGTAGTCATAGACAGACAAAGAGCCTTGCTTCAGATTGCGGAATTCCTCACGTTTACTTTCAGTCACACTCTGAGGGATGTGATGAGCTCGGAAATCTCGACGGAAATCATCCCAAGTGATCAGACGTCCACCTCTGGAATCCTTGTACTGCTGGAACCACTCTGCAGCCTGATCTTTGAGTTGGAAGGAAGCGAACTTGAGGAAATCTTCAGGCCCGACGTTGCTGCATTCAAAATGCTTACCCAGGTCCACTAGCCAATCGTCAGCATCGGAAGCCTCAACACAATTGCTGAACGTCTTCGGCCCATTAGCAAGGAACTGGTTCAGTGTAGCAAAATGGTTCTGATTGTTGCCTTGATTCCCTTGACTGCCTTAATTTCGCTCTTGGAGGATTTGCATGATCAACTATGTGTTTGCATTGGTTGCGGCCATCACAGCTTGCCAAGCCTCCGGAGGAGGTGGAGGTGGTGGCGGATCAGGATTCCGAGTCATGCGGTTGGAGGAGCAATCCTGAAGAGGTTGACCACCATCAGCACATAGACAGACAAATATTGAAGCTGAATCCAACGGAATGAAAATTGCAACATAAAGTGTTCACATCCGAACAAAATGAACGAATGCACTTCTCTTGAAGTGGTCACATATCCCTAAATTGCAAAGCCACGTAGAATTAGGTAGAAGAGGTAAATCAACAAGGGATGGAATCAACATTTGACTTCGAAGCCATTCGAATACCACTACTCAAAACAAAAATAAAGGATTGGCTTGCGAAATAAGCCGGAACAAACATATGATAGAGATTTCGTCCGAAGTTTTCGTGGTGGGACCTACACGGGCTCGATCGTACAGCACCATCATGTACAAGGCAGTGCACATGACAAACGAAGCGTCCCCGAGTCAGCATAGCCAAGGACTCTTTAAGACACAACGAGACCACTGTAAAATCGACCGTGAATAGGCAAACCACTAGACGTCGAACCCAAATTTCATATCATACATCTGTCGGAAAGATATCCTAAGAGCTACTTGAATTCCCACCTACGAAACTCCCGAAACTTTCCGGTTATGCAATCAGGTGTTGGGGATACAGGGGAAGCATAATATCTCACCCAAACTAGCAACTCATACATCCAGCTGTATCCATCCTTCAACACATAACCAAGAAACCTTCGGAAACCATCTACCTCAACCTTCGAAAAGCATCCGTTATACAAGTTATGGCGATACTCCCGAACTCCCGCCCCAGTACTGGGTGGCGTCGAGGTTATCTCACCAATGAACTGCATAAAAGAGATTTTCGATGTCGGCGAACATATCTCAAGTATTCCAGAATTGCAACGATAAAATTATGATGACAACACCTCAGAGCTCAACTCCCCGGGACACTTCCACTAAACCCCTGACAGGAGGCACCAAGACAATGTTCTCATCATAAGCCATCGGAACGATTCCAAGATACTCGCGTGATCCTAAAAAAAATTAGTGAAATATGAGAAGAGAAGAGTGAAAACTCTACGTCAGGATGCCTTACCAGAGCGATGAGGAGACTGGGAAGTAAAAAGAATTCCTAAGCTCTCCGATATATAATTCCTATATGACTCAAAACATTTTTTTCTAGACACAACTCGGCTGCTAAAAACGATCAATCAGTGGGGGCTCCTAAGGTCGGGGAAGGCTCTGATTACCAACTTGTAACGCCCTCGATGCGGCTATAGCTCCCACGTGTCGAGGCACAACTTAGAGACATAACCGCATTGTAAGCAAGGTCGCAAGTTAGGCAATCATCACAGCATCCCATGTAATATATATAGAATAAAAGGGGAGATACATAGTTGGCTTACACTCGCCACGTCACATCAAAGCACATAAATAACATACATCATCCAAACACTCATGGCCCGACTATGGCGCCAAAATAAAAGACAACCCAACAAGCGACAAAGGTCCCGATCACCCCAACTGGGCACCACTACTGATCATCAGGAAAAGACACATAGTAATGCTGAGAATCCTCGTACTGCTGCCACTTGAGCTCAAGCGCGCCATCTAGAGTTGTATCATCTGTCCCTGCATCTGGTGTAATAATAATCTGTGAGCCACAGGGACTCAGCAATCTCGCACCCTCGCGATCAAGACTATTTAATCTTAATAGGTAGGATGGGGTAAATGTAAGTGGAGCCGTAGCAAGCGACTATCATATATGGTGGCAAACTTATTCGCAAAAGAGAGCGGGAAGAGGAGGCAAGCGCGAGCGAGAAACTAGAGAGCAACCTGCGCAAACATAACTCCAACACCGTGTCCACTTCCCGGACTCCGCCGAGAAGAGGCCATCAAGGTAACACACACGGTTGATTCATTTTAATTAATTAAGGTTCAAGTTATCTACAACCGGACATTAACAAATTCCCATCTGCCCATAACCACGGGCACGGCTTTCGAAAGATCAATCCCTGCAGGGGGGTCCCAACTTAGCCCATAACAAGCTCTCACGGTCAACGAAGGAATAGACCTCCACCCGAGACATTCCGATCAGACTCGGTATCCCGGTACAACAAGACTTTTCGACAGGTTAAAACAAGACCAGCAACACCGCCCGAATGTGCCGACAAATCCCGATAGGAGCTGCACATATCTCGTTCTCAGGGCACACTCAGATGAGCTCTCCATACAACTAAAACCAAACCTCGAGTTTCCTCGAGGGGGCACTGCATAGGACCCTAGTTCGGACCAACACTCAGAGGAGCACTGGCCCGGGGGGGGGGGGTTAAAACAAGATGACCCTCGGGCTCTGGAAACCCAACGGAAAAAGAGACTAGGTGGCAAATGGTGAAACCAATGTTGGGCATTGCTGGAAAAGCTTTAATCAAGGCGAACTATCAAGGGGTTCCCATTATAGCCCAACCGCGTAAGGGACGCAAAAATCCGGGAACATAACACCGATATGACGGAAACTAGGGCGGCAAGAGTGGAACAAAACACTAGGCGAGAGGCCGAGCCTTCCACCCTTTACCAAGTATATAGATGCATTAAGATAACATAGCAATATAATGATATCCCAACAAGTAAATAAATGTTCCAACAAGGAACGGCTCCAATCTTCACCTGCAACTAACAACGCTATAAGAGGGGCGGAGCAAAGCGGTAACATAGCCAATCAACGGTTTGCTAGGACAATGGTGGGTTAGAGGTTTGAAATGGCAATTGGGAGGCTGACAAGGAAGCGGTTGTCATCGTAGCATTGGCATAGCAAAAGAGCGAGCAAACTTGCATAGCAAAGATAGTAGTGATTTTGAGGGTATGATCATCTTGCCTGCACAGTTGTCAAAGTTGACTGGATCCTCAAAAGCAAACTCAACAGGCTCCTCGTTAGCGAACTCGTCTCCAGGCTCTACCCAAACAAGACAAACAAACAACAAGGATACAATCAACCACGTGCAAACTCAAACAATAAGATGCAATGATGGTATGCTATGCGGGATGCGCTGCGAGATGCAAAATGCAAGATGTGACAGGAAATGCATGAACCTGGCCTCAACTTGGAAAACCAAGTGTGCCACTGGAAAGATGGGATGAAATCGCTTGAAAACGATATAAAGAACGCCGGAAACGGAGTTACGGTTTGGAAAAGGAAAGCGTTTCAAATATGACACCGGTCTGCGCTTTACAGCAAGTAGTCATCTAAATGCAATGAAATGAACATGCTACAGCACCCAAACATGACAACAAAATACATGGCAGGGATGCACACAAGATTCTTAAACAAACACTAGCACTGAACCACGGCCAATTCATCCATTAAGAGGTTCAAACAAGCATGGCAAAAACGCAAATGCAAAACATATTTCAGACTTAATGAAATTAACACTTGTCTGAAATTTCAGATCACGGAGCCCTCTTCGGAGCAGCAAAACAACATGATACATGACCTGATTATGATAAATAAGAACATGGCATGGAGCTACTCAACAAGCTTATCAAAAGTCCCAAAGTGACCTGGGGCCAAAAGGGATCACAAAATATATTAATAAGCACACGAACATAGCTAAAACACAATCAGTTTTTAGACTTGGTGAAAACTGAGACATGCTGAAATGTAACTCACGAAGGCATGTAAATGAGCTCGATGCACTCACTACGGTGAAAGTCATGGCAAGGCAAGCATATATCCATTAAGAAGGCACAAAATGCTATCTAGACATGGCAAAAACAATGACATAACATGCACGGATCAACTACAATAACATCGCCAGAATCGCAAACAAGTTGACGATCTGCCCAGATTTACCACGAAGCAAAAGTAGAGCTCGATTGACTCAAGCTAGGGTGCTCCATATATGCAAACAAGGACATGGATGGATAGAGCATAACAAGATTAACAAAACTCCTTTACTGATCATCCTCAAAAGAGGCACGGATCACTAGGAAACAACAAGAACATATGGCATCATGAACTAAATAATCCCAGACTTAGTGAAATCCACTAAGTCCCTAAAAACAGATTTACCGAGTGCCTCACTTTGCAAGCTTGCACAAGTCACCACACACATCCTAAAAATGCATGGGTTGCACCTTTGGAAAGAAGACAAAATGCTTAACAAAACATATGAAGGACTCACAGGCATATCATGCACACAACAATCATGGCAAAAATGACAAAAGTCTAAGATGAACTAGCAGATCTGACAATTAACTCACGAAGCCTCCTTCTAACAGCATTTCGGGTGTCAAGATGAACTCAAATGAAAATGATGCAATGGAATGAAATGATGTACTTGTCGAGACGAACATTTTGATATACTATATGTCCAAAATGGAGCTACGGATGCGGAGATATGGCGGGTCAAAGTATGCTCGAAAAATTAGGGTACGGGAGAGAAAGTCAACCGATCTAGATCTCAGATCCAAATTTGCACGCGGAACGAGGTTCGCCGGGGAGCACAGTTCACCGCCGGACTTGGAGCTGTACGGGGAGGAGGTCGCCGGGGCCGGAGTAGGACGGGGCGGCGTCGGTGGTGGTCGGTGCGGACTTGGGGCGGCGATGTGCGGTCGGTGGAGGGACGGCCTCGCCGGTGCGGGGCGGTCGCCGGAGGAGCAGCGGCGGCGCGGCGAGGTGGGCTCGGCCACCGGCCGCGGAGAAGACGACGCGGCGCGGGCGGCTGGATCTGGCCCGGGGCGGCGAGGAGGTGGGCTCCCCGCGGGCCGGGCGGGCCGGCGGGAGCGGCGGCAGGGAAGTGGTCCGCCCGCCACGTGGCGGTGTCTAGTAGGCTGCGGCGATGCGTCCGGTCGGATCGGACGTGTCCGGCCGGCGCGGGGATCTTTTTTTTAGACTAGGGTTTCGGGGGAGGAGATGCTCCGAAAATGGAGGGGGCTATTTATAGGCATAAGTGGCGCTAGGAGAGTCCAAATGAGGTGCGGTTTTCGGCCACGCGATCGTGATCGAACGCTCTAGGTGAAAGAGCAGAGTTTGGTGGGTTTTGGGCCAAATTGGAGGGGTGTTGGGCTGCAACACACACGAGGCCTTTTCGGTCCCTCGGTTAACCGTTGGAGTATCAAACGAAGTTCGAATGACACGAAACTTGACAAGCGGTCTACCGGTAGTAAACCAAGGCCGCTTGGCAAGTCTCGGTCCAATCTGGAAATGTTTAAACTCCACACACG
The DNA here is from genome assembly GCA_034509565.1 of Triticum monococcum. Taxonomy (NCBI): domain Eukaryota; kingdom Viridiplantae; phylum Streptophyta; class Magnoliopsida; order Poales; family Poaceae; genus Triticum; species Triticum monococcum. The sequence continues at coordinate 740,219,165 of CM067843.1, read as the reverse complement.
GAAGAAAGCTAGAAATGACCACCGGAGGAGAACGAAGCGCGGGAATGCAAAACGAACAACGGGGAAAATGCTCGAATGCATGAGATGAACATGTAAGTAAATGCAATGCACGTGATGACATGATATGAGATGCATAAAAACAAAAACAACACACGAGGCAAAGACCCGAACCCGAGAGATAAATATAACTTAACACCGGAAACGGCAAGAGTTGGAGTACAAATTGGGAAAGTTATATCTGGGGCGTTGCATGTCAGGATATTACAGACTCATCAAATCTAGAAAGTAGTGAAAGTTTGCTACACAAATCAATGAGATGACATTGCGAGATTCTCAGGAAATGGACTATGGTAGTAAGCTCCAAAACATGAGCTGGTTCTGCTAAACACATGTGAACACACTGTCCCAGACAAGCATGACCACATGGTGGTCTTACAATGAAACACTACCGAGTCCTGGTTGGGAACCATCATCAAGGATATCGAAGTCCTTGCATAAGTCATATGATTAGCTCTTATGGAGAACTTCTTCTCCCTGAACAAGTCAATCCGTGGCTTGGTGTGCTAGGGATACGTATGGAATGAAGATGATCAGTCTATCAGACCATAGAATACTTCGCACATGCATGGTTGACATGGGATGATTCCAGAGGAACAGAAACAAGCTTTCTCAAACTCACGGTGACAACTTACATCAACACACATGAATTAGAGGAAGTCACTTCTTACACCAACATATGCTTCATGAATGGGACACGAAGGCATTGCTTACATGTTTTCAACACTAGGTCGATGTTCAACATGAATCATGGGGGACACAAAATGCTGTTGATGGGCTCAACAACAACTCATCGGAATTTCCACATCACTGGACTTCCACCATCATGTGAACACGGTGATAGCATTGGTCAGACCAAAAGATGTAATGGTGTATTCTCAAGGGATCAACCACGAGTAAGACAACATTACGAACATCGTTGTTTCTGATTTGACTTGACGATAGCCCATACTCAAGTCAAAGTTTTGAAAAGACAATAGATCCAACAACTGATCACGAGGACCAATTGGTGAAGATATCATCTTTCTTCAACACACACAAACACAAAGATATCCCTTCAGAAAGAACCAAATTTGGCAAAGCCTTGTATCTTCCAACTCTCCAAGTTGTTGTTTAGCTTAACCAACTAGCTCAGGGGTACCCAACACAGATTCTTGGAGAAGGGGTGGTTTACCAGAAACCAACTTAATCACGAACTCAACATAGCGGTCAGGTGCCAACCTGGTAATACTTCCGAGAAGATATTCGGAACATCACGAACCACCGATATGTTACTATGCTCGAGAACAATCTTGCTTTCGAGACAAGATGATATGATCAAATAAGAAAGGGGTTGAATAATCCTAACTCATTGATCGAAGAGTGCACCGGAAATAAGGACTAGGTAGCACGATCAACCTTAGGGTGATGATTCAATAATCAGCACACTAAGAATGATATTAATGTCCAATAACTACCAAGCAGCGGAGTTGCTAGGAGTATTTATTTCACACATCATAGTTCACTTGCCGGCATTCCGGTTGCGACAACACGGGACCGAGGAATGAAAAATGATGGCAAGAAGTATCACTACATCAAGAATTCATCAGAGATGGTGCAATTCTCACGATATTCTTGACATAAAGTGGGTAATACTTCAGGGTAGAACAGAATCAAAAGCTTGATTGCATTTGATCTGCGGAATACAACTGCTTTGACCCAATCATAGAAATGGATGAGGTACTAGAGCTTGTTTCTCCTAGTCATTCTGGAATAGAATGGCTTGACGGACCACAAGAATAATAAGCATAGATAGACACACATGCACAATTACTCCTGACTATCAATTGATAGACGATGGTCGAAATACAAATGAAGAGGGACAACTCAAGAGGATGTATATCTTTCTGAGTTGTGGATGCATACATTAATATGTCGAACCAAGTTCAACAGGTTTCTTCCAGATAACCCATGCAGGAAGGTAGAATTGGCAGAGTCACATTGTAGAACGGAGAACTCATCGAGAGCACTCTTATTGTGATCTTTTGATCCAACAAACTTCTGCCATAAGTGGTTCATAGTATTTGGAAGAAGGAAATACCACGGACCTCGAGGACTAATGCAAAGGTTACTAATAACCTAAAGGAACAAGCAAACACTATCAACACGAGGTAAGTAGAGTAAATCTTGGGCACAAGAACCCAGAAATAGAATATCTACTACTAAATGGCATCACGGGATGCTTTCGAGAATGGTGGCCAGAATCATCACATTGGGAACACAAAACATGGCTAGATTACTAGGTGACTCCCTAAAACACCTAGGGTCATAATAATAGCTCCAACATATATGTCGAGGTAGTAGAGTACCTCAACGGACCGTTAGTTTACTTAATCTGGCTCAAAAGGACATCGGAAACAGGAAGAAGGGATTTGCAAATGCATCAGACTAGTTAGAGACCTGGGATGACTCGAACAACATAACGGCTGTAAATGCTCAGAAAAAGATTTGAGACATCCACAACAGTTTGCAATACCACTCAACAACATCATATCAAGGTTTTGATTCAGCTATGAACATACGGAAGTAATAGAAACTAATCTGAGACTTGAATCCATCAATCTATAAGTCTACGGATTAGTAACACGTGATCCTGATAGAAAGATGAGAAGCCTAGTCTTAATCCCCGTAGAAGAGAAGAGGGTGACTCAGATCAGAAGGGCATAAGGTAAAGGAGTAAAAAGAGCCTTATGTTCCCTTCCACAATCAATTCCCTTATATAACTAAAGCATTTCGAGACTCAACTTCGACCAATTTGGCTTGGTAATCCTACAGGCAGTCAGGCTCAGATACCAACGCTGTCAGGACCCCGATTCCAAGTCACATCGATCTAGCCGGTAACACCTCATATCACTTTACGGCCTCACACACGGTATTCTGACGGGTTTCGCCTTACCATGGCCCGGGACCATTTGCGCCTTTTGGCTCACGTATATGATAGTGTCGCTAGCATCCATATGACAGAGAACCCTAGCCGACATGGCTAGTCGTGAACCCAAAGCAGCACTAACCTATGGGGACAGGCATACATGAATCACATCGAGCATGTCAGTCAGCAGCGTGTGAATTCGGACTGTAGCACTGGGCTAACAGGACTCCGGAAACCCGGGCTGTAGCAGGCTAGGCAGGACTCCGGATGTCACCGCGTGACATTTCCCCGAAGGGACAAACACAGGAACGAAGTGAAACACATGCCGTCCAGTCAAGTGTCCTGAGCAGTAGTGCTGGGCTAACAGGACTCCGGTGAACTGGGCTGTAGCGGACTACTATGGCTCATGGAAGCACTAGACTACATTTCCCCATAAGAGAGGCTGCCAAGGATAAACAACTAGATTGTCGGATCCCACACATACCAAGCATTTCAATCATACACACAATATGCTCGATGTGTGTAAATACAACATGCCATCACAACATAACTCTATGACTCAAGTATTTATTCATTAGGCTCCGAGGAGCGAGATATTACAAACATGGGTCTTGAGGGAGTCCTGGATTAGGGGGTGTTCGGGTAGCCGGACTATGCCTTCAGCCGGACTCCAAGATTATGAAGATACAAGATTGAAGACTACGTCCCGTGTCCGGATGGGACTTTCCTTGGCGTGGAAGGCAAGCTTGGCGATGCGGATATTCAAGATCTCCTACCATTGTAACCGACTCTATGTAACCCTAACCCTATCCGGTGTTTATATAAACCGAGGGTTGTAGTCCGTAGGCAATCAACTCCATATACAACAGTCATACCGTAGGCTGGCTTCTAGGGTTTAGCCTCCTTGATCTCGTGGTAGATCTACTCCTGTACTTCCCATATCATCAATATTAATCAAGCAGGACGTAGTGTTTTACCTCCATCGAGAGGGCCCGAACCTGGGTAAAACATCGTGTTCCCTGCCTCCTGTTAGCATCTGTCCTAGACGCATAGTTTGGGACCCCCTACCCGATATCCGCCGGTTTTGACACCGACATTGGTGCTTTCATTGAGAGTTCCTCTGTGTCGTCGCCTTTAGGCCCGATGGCTCCTTTTATCATCAACAACGATGCGGTCCAGGGTGAGACTTTTCTCCCCGGACAGATCTTCGTCTTCGGCGGCTTCGCTCTGCGGGCCAATTCGCTCGGCCACCTGGAGCAGATCGATAGCTATGCCCCTGGCCATCAAGTCAGGTTTGGAAGCTTAAACTACATGGCTGACATCCGCGGAGACTTGATCTTCGACAGGTTCGAGCCACGGCCAAGCGCGCCGCACTATCTCGAGGGGCATGACCTAGCTCTACCTCCGGATAGTGCCCTGGAGGCCGCACACGCATCGGTTCCGACCCCTAACTCAGATCCTATCGCGCCAATCGAGGACGAGCGGTTGGACGTCACCTCGGGGGCTGCGATCTCAAAGGCGATCGAGCCGAACGCTAGCCCCACACTCTGCATGACCCGTGACTCCGAGGATCCAGACTCCTCCCCGGACTCCGAACCCCCCGCGCCCCTGCCGATCAAATCCGATTGGGTGCCGATAATGGAGTTCACCGCCGTAGACATCTTTCAGCACTCGCCTTTTGGCGTCATCCTGAATTCTCTTAAGTCTCTCTCTTTATCAAGAGAGCCCTGGCCAGATTACGGTCAGCGAGGATGGGATACGGACGACGAAGAAATTCAAAGCCCACCCACCACCCACTTTGTAGCCACTGTCGATGATTTAACCGACATGCTTGACTTCGGCTCCGAAGACATCGACGGTATGGACGACGATGTAGGAGACGAACAGGAACCAGCACCTGTAGGGCGCTGGAAGGCCACCTTGTCATATGACATATATATGGTGGATACTCCAAAAGATGGAGATGGCGATGGAACAGTGGGGGATGACAACCCCAAGAAACAGCCAAAGCGCCAGCGTCAGCGGCGCCGCTCTAAATCCCGCCAAAGAAAAAACAGTGATTCCGGCACGGGAGATAATACTACCCCAGATAGCGCCGAAGAACACCCACCTCAGCAAGATTCGGTACAGGAAGATGGAGAAGCCAGCCCTCATGAGAAAGCGGCAGACCAAGAGGTCGAGGATGATAACTATATGCCTCCCTCCGAAGACGAGGCAAGCCTCGATGACGACGAATTCGTCATACCATCAGACCCCACCGAACAAGAGCGTTTTAGACGCAGGCTTTTAGCCACGGCAAGCAGCCTCAAGAAAAAGCAGTAGCAGCTTAGAGCTGCCCAAGATTTGCTAGCTGACAGATGGACTGAAGTCCTTGCGGCCGAAGAGTATGAACTCGAACGCCCCTCAAAGAGTTACCCAAAGCGCAGGCCACTACCCCGATTAGAGGAGGAAGCACCTACATCACCAGCGCATGACATGGCAGACCGGCCACCTCGCGGCCGCGACAGAGAGGTCTCTAGCCCTCCACCTAAGCCATGCCCCGACGCCGCTCAACTAAGGCACGGGAAAATGCGCCAGACCTGCGAGATGTACTAGAGGACAAGGCAAGACAAACAAAATCGATCTACGGATCGCGCAGGTGCCCTACGGCACGTGATGATAATCTTCACTCCGGATACAACAAATCCGGCCGGGCCGAACACAAGAGACATAGCTCTTCCGGGCTGCGTCGTGATATAGCCCAGTACAGAGGCGCCGCACACCCTCTATGCTTCACGAGTGAAGTAATGGATCATAAAATCCTAGAGGGTTTCAAACCCGTAAACATCGAATCATACGATGGCACAACAGATCCGGCGGTATGGATCGAGGATTATCTCCTTCACATCCACGTGGCACGCGGCAATGATCTACACGCCATCAGATACCTCCCGCTCAAACTTAAAGGACCGGCCCGACATTGGCTTAACAGCTTGCCAGCAGACTCAATCGGTTCTTGGGAGGACCTGGAAGCCGCATTCCTCAACAACTTCCAGGGCACTTATGTGCGACCACCGGATGCCGACGACTTAAGCCACATAATTAAGCAGCTAGAGGAATCGGCCAAACAATTCTGGGCATGGTTCCTAACAAAGAAAAACTAGATAGTCGACTGTGCGGACGCAGAGGCCCTAGCAGCCTTCAAGCATAACATCCGTGACGAATGGCTTGCCCGGCACCTGGAACAGGAAAAGCCGAAATCTATGGCAGCCCTCACGACACTCATGACCCACTTTTGTGCGGGAGAAGACAGCTGGCTAGCTCGCAGTAACAACTTATCAAAGAACCCTGGTAATTCAGACACCAAGGACAAAAGTGGCAGGACACGTTGGAATAAGCAAAAACGCCGCGTTAGCAGCGACAGCAATGAAGACACGGCAGTCAATGCCGGATTCAAAGGCTATAAATCCGGTCAGTGGAAAAAGCCATTCAAAAAGAATACTCAGGGCCCGTCCAGGTTGGACCGAATACTCGACCACTTGTGCCAGATACATGGCACCCCCGAAAGGCCCGCCAATCACACTAACAGAGATTGTTGGGTGTTCAAGCAGGCAGGCAAATTAAGAGCCGAAAACAAAGACAAGGGGCTGCACAGCAACGACGAGGAGGAGCCCAAGCCACCGAACAACAATGGACAAAAGGGCTTTCCCCCACAAGCACGGACGGTGAACATGATATACGCAACCCACATTCCCAAGCGGGAGCGGAAGCGCGCGCTACGGGACGTGTACGCGATGGAGCCAGTCGCCCCAAAGTTCAACCCATGGTCCTCCTGTCCGATCACTTTTGATCGAAAGGACCATCCCACTAGCATCCATCATGGCAGCTTCGCCGCATTGGTTCTCGACCCAATCATCGACGGATTTCATCTAACAAGAGTCCTCATGGACGGTGGCAGTAGCCTGAACCTGCTTTATCAGGATACAGTGCGGAAAATGGTCATAGATCCCTCAAGGATTAAGCCCACAAAAATGACCTTTAAAGGCGTTATACCAGGTGTAGAAGCCAACTGTACAGGCTCAGTAACACTTGACGTGGTCTTCGGATCCCCGGACAATTTCTGAAGCGAAGAGTTAATCTTCGATATAGTCCCGTTTCGCAGTGCCTATCACGCCCTGATCGGACGAACCGCATTTGCAAAGTTCAATGCGGTGCCGCACTACGCATATCTCAAGCTCAAGATGCCAGGCCCTCGAGGACTAATCACGGTCAACGGAAACACCGAACGCTCCCTCTGTATGGAGGACCACACGGCGGCTCTCGCAGCGGAAGTACAAAGTAGCCTTCTTAGGTAATTCTCTAGTCCGGCCATTAAAAAGCCAGACACTGCCAAGCGCGCCCAGAGTAACCCACAGCAGGACCGCCTGGCACACTATGAGCAAGTGTAGCAATGTGGCCCCAGCCCTAGCTCTCGCGACATAGCGAAACCAGTACCTCGCATACATAACTACGCCCTTGAAATACCATGGGCATAGGGGAAGGGGCACAGTAACGGCACACCCAAAATACGGCTTAAAACGTACTCGGGGCTGCCGAATTCTTTTTTAATTTTTTCTTACTTTCAGGACTCCATACTTCGGACGACCTGTTCGGCAATTCGACTGCCGCACAAACGATGCAAGATCCAGGGAGGCAGACAAGCCATGCCGCATTATGGAACTCCCAGGTGGTCTCTGTTACGAGCGGTATACCTGTTTTAAATACAATTCCGCGGCCTGCCCCTGGTCAGGACATACTAAATAGTCCAATATCTTTTGCTTACCGCACTATTTGTATCGTTCGGCTTTGATAAATAGCCTCTCTATAAACAATGCATAGCTTTCTATCTATTTTTTGCATTATCATCTTTTCATATATATGTTTATGACATGTTGCACCCGTACACTGTGGTACGGCAAAATACGCCAGGGGCTTTAGTACCCATAAATATGGCATGAGAAGTCCGTACAGTTTCACAAGTGCGGCACCCCGAACTTATAGCACTATATGCATCGGCTCCGAATCAAGATTTGGGTCAATAGTTGGGTTTGCCCGGCTCCTATGTTTTGGTGCCTTACGTTCCGCTATATCGGCTAAGGTAGCACTAGGAGAACCACTTCGATTGTGCCCCGGTAGAGCTGGGTTAAGCACCTCAGTGGAGAAAGCTAAAACTGACTGTCATGATGTGGCGAGAGATAGGTTGCTGTTCGAGAGGTTTTTCGAGTCCCTAAAGGCTTATGCCGCTTCGAGCGAGGAGCTGGCTTTGTCCGGCCAAGGCATGGATAGCGCCCCGAACTCGGTCTTCCGAACTAGGGGCTTCGCCGAAATTTAAAATTATAGAGTTCTATGGCTAAGTGAGAGTGTTCAAGCATTATAGTCCGATTGCCTGGTTCGTTGTGCTGAGCGCCTCCCTCGAAGGACCCAACTATGGGAAAAAGAGCGCTCAGGTTTATCCCGAACACCCCAGCACTAGTGGCATGGGGGCAGAAGCCGACGACTGGCCATCTCTCAATTTTTGATAAACGGCCGCATAGAAAGTAATATTTTAAATTCAATAAGCATTGCTTGGCGCATATGAACAAGTTTTCAGCGCACAGGATAAACACGAGCAAGTTCATTCAAAAATTACATCCTTGGTACATTCATCCGCCACAAGGCGGGCACCCGCAAGAACATCCTTATAGTAGTTCTCGGGCTTGCGATGCTCCTTCCCCGGCGACGGCCCATCCCTCACAAGCTTCTCACCGTCCAGCTTACCCCAGTGCACCTTTGCACGGGCAAGGGCCCTACGGGCACCTTCGATGCAAACGGAGCGCTTGATGACCTCGACCCTTGGACAGGCCTCCACCAGTCGCCGCACCAGCCCAAAGTAGCTCCCAGGCAGGGCCTCTCTGGGCCACAGCCGAACTATGAAGCCCTTCATGGCCTGTTCGACCGCCTTGTGGAGCTCGACCGGCTGTTTCAGCTGGTTGCTCAAGGGCACAGGGTGTCCGGCCTCAGCATACTGAGACCAGAGCACCTTCTCCATCAAGCTGCCCTCTTCGGCTCGCTAGAATGCTGTGGCATCGGATACGCTGCAGGGAAGATCTGCGAATGCCCTTGGAGAGCTCCGGATTCGGGTAAGTAACAAATACTTTACTTTTATACTTCTGCTTTGCATAAAGAATGCCTTACCCGCCGCCATCTTTTTCATCCCCTCCAACTCTAGGAGGGCCTTTTGGGCTTCGGCCTTGGCAGGCTCGGCAGTCTCAAGGGCCGCCATGAGCTCGGACGCTTGCGTCTTGGCCTCAAGCTCCAAACTCTCATGTTTTTTCATGAGAGCCTAAAGCTCCTACTGCACCTCGGCGACCAGGGCCTCAAGTTTCTCTCGCTCGGTGCGCTCCGCGGCCATTTTATTTTCGGCCTCAGACAGTGCCTGCTTAAGGGTCGCCACCTCAGTCGTGGCCCCTATAATAAGCAGTACAATCCTGTTATTCTTTTTCCAATCAACCCTTTCTATAGGCACTTTTTCTATAAGGTATTTCTTACCTTCTTTCTCCTCGAGCTGCCGTTTGGCAAGGCCGAGCTCTTGCTCGGTCCGCTCGAGGCCTTGTTTCAGGGCACCCACCTCCGCAGTTAGTGCGGCGGTGGCTAGCAGCGAAGCCTGCATACGCATATTGACTCCTTGTTGTTAGACTCCTGCGAAATTTAATAGATCCTCTATTCGGCTTTTCTTTCCGAATGCCAAACAGAGCATCAGGGGCTACTGTCTATGCGGTTATATTTTTACATATTTTTACTTACCTCGAAGCCTGTTAGAAGGCTAGCGCAAGCTTCACTCAGTCCGCTCTTGGCGGACTGAACCTTCTGGATCACCGTTCATAATAGTACGGTGCTCCTCGTCGATGGAGGCGCCATCAAGCACCTTCAGCAGATTGTCCGGCACCTCCAGTTGGACGGAGGCTGCCGGCTCAGAAGGCTTACTCCTCTTGGAAGGAGTTCGCCTACCGCGGTCCGGAATTGTTGTAAATTCCGGTGCGGTGTCCGGCTCAAAGCCGGACTTGGAGCCCTGGGGGGTCTTGTCCCCTTAACTCCTGGAGTCCGGGAGGTTGCCTTGCGGCTCCTTCGGGACCGCCTCCTCCTGCCCCAGGGCTTGTCGCGACGCCACTTCGGCGTCGTCCGCAGTGCGGGGGGAGACAATGGGCGGAACTGAGTTCACGTCCGATGAGTCCAGGGAGCCGCCCGACGATTCGTCGACTTCGGCCCGGGGCGGACTGCATAATTACATTCGACATTAGGGAAAGCTGTGCAACAAAGGAACATCATGAGTTACTCTGTTATCCGAACTTACGATTTCGCCAGATGCTTGGCCCTGTTTGGCCACTCCTCTTCACCCTCTTCGGCGTCGGGGGCGTAGTCCGGCGGAGGGGTCTTCCTTTTGCTAGACCCCTCGGCCTCCGCCGTTGGGGTGGCCTTCCTCTTCTCTCCTCTCTCCACTGGGGGGGAGAGTCTTCTTCTTCCTCCGCCTCGTTTTCACGGGAGGAGGGCGTCTCGGACTCTTCAGATGACGAGTCCGACACTACCACGCTGTGAGCACTCTTTCGAGTCCCCGTGGTCTTCTTCTTCTTGGCCTTCTTCTCCGGCACCACATAAGGCGCCGGAGCCAGCAGCTTCACTAGTAGAGCTGGAGCTGGGTCTTCGGGCAGCGGAGCCGGACAGTTAATCGGTCCGGATATTGCCCGCCAAGCGTGTCAAAGGTAAGGGAGTTTAGATCCCGCATAGAGTCAAACTATGGAAAAAGCTTAACATCTTATAAAAGGTGTAGATGGCTTACCTCGCTAGTGTGACGCTGCGAGCTGTATCCGCGGTCCTCGGAAGCGGATGTGGGAGCCTCGGCGCCCTTGAATAGCATCTTCCAGGCGTCTTCGTACGTCGTGTCAAAGAGCCTGTTGAGGGTTTGATGCTGCGCCGGGTTGAACTCCCACAGATTAAAATCCCGTTGTTGGCACGGGAGGATCCGGTGGATGAGCATAACCTGGATTACATTAACAAGCCGGACTGGCTTGTTCACCAGGGACTGGATGCATGTTTGCAATCCGGTCACCTCTTTTTCGTCACCCCACGACAGGCCCGTCTCTTTCCAGGACACAAGCCGCGTGGGGGGTCCGGATCGAAACTCGGGGGCTGCGGTCCATTTCGGATCGCGTGGCTCAGTGATGTAAAACCACCCGGATTGCCACCCCTTCAGGGTCTCCACAGAAGAGCCCTCGAACCATAGGACGTTGGCCATCTTGCCCGCCATGGCGCCTCCGCACTCCGCCTGGCTTCCGTGCACCACCTTGGGCTTGACGTTGAAGGTCTTGAGCCAGAGGCCGAAATGGGGGCGGACGCGGAGAAAAGCCTCGCACACGACGATAAACGCCGAGATGTTGAGGATGAAGTTCGGAGCCAGATCGTGGAAATCCAGGCCGTAGTAGAACATGAGCCCCCAGACAAATGGGTGGAGTGGAAAATCCAGTCCGCGGAAGAAGTAGGGGAGAAACACTACCCTCTCATGGGGCCTTGGGGTGGGTTGAAGCTGCCCCTTTTCGGGAAGCCGGTGCGTGATGTCCTTGCACAGGTATCCGGCCTTCCTTAGCTTCTTGACTTGGCCCTCCGTGGTGGAGGAGCCATCCACTTGCCTCCCGCTCCAGACATTGCTGGAGAAGGTTGAGGTGGGAAGTGCGGGCTTGGGCACAGGAGCTCGAGTGCCCAGGAGATGGATAGGCAAAGGAGGAGGAAGGCGTAGGTAAAAAAGGTGGATCCTTGTCCCCTTATATGGGTGGATGCGGTTGTGCGTCCCCGCCTGCCTAGTAAAACTCGGTTGCCTCCCAAGCGCCGTGATAAGTGGCATGATTGGGTTACCCACGTCCGTATTGATGAGAATCCCGTAAAAGGGGGGTACACGATCTCTGCTTCGACAAGACGTGCCAAGGAAACCGCCTCGCAAAACACGCTGAGGTGGAAAAGTGAAAACCATTCGAGTAAAGGACTTGGCCGTAGTGTGATGACGCACTGCGGAATACGTCAGCGGATTTGATTTGTGTTAATATTATTCTCTCTATGGAAATATGTGGAAGCTTATTTTGCAGAGCTGGACACTACTCTTGGTGTTTACAATCTTCTATGAACGACTTGGAGGAGGAACTCGCCTTGCAATGCCGAAGACAATTTGCGCGTCGGACTCGTCGTCATTGAAGCCTGGTTCAGGGGCTACTGAGGCAGTCCTGGATTAGGGGGTGTTCGGGTAGCCGGACTATACCTTTAGCCGGACTCTAGGATTATGAAGATACAAGATTGAAGACTACGTCCCGTGTCCGGATGGGACTTTCCTTGGCGTGGAAGGAAAGCTTGGCGATGCGGATATTCAAGATCTCCTACCATTGTAACCGACTCTATGTAACCCTAACCCTATCCGGTGTCTATATAAACCAGAGGGTTGTAGTCCGTAGGCAATCAACTCCATATACAACAGTCATACCGTAGGCTAGCTTCTAGGGTTTAGCCTCCTTGATCTCGTGGTAGATCTGCTCTTGTACTACCCATATTATCAATATTAATCAAGCAGGACGTAGGGTTTTACCTCCATCGAGAGGGCCCAAACCTGGGTAAAACATTGTGTTCCCTGCCTCCTGTTACCATCCGGCCTAGACGCACAGTTCGGGACCCCCTACCCGAGATCCGCCGGTTTTGACACCGACAGGTCTCATGACCCAACAATCATAACATAAAAATCAAAGCACATGCGGAAGCTTAACATGTCTGAGTACAGACATCTACAAATGAAAAAGGCTAAGAAGCCTGACTATCTACCAGATCCTGCCGAGGGCTCAAGATCGTAGCTGAGGTATCAAGCTAAACGTCGCAGTCCACATGGAACTACTAGCGAGACTGACGTCTCTCTACAAAACATAAAAATAGGCAAACGTGAGTACAAAGGTACTCAGCAAGACTTACATCAGAACTAACTACATATGCATTGGTATCAACAAAGGGTAGTGGAGTTTAACTGCAGCAAGCCAGCTTTGACTCAGTGCCTAACCTGAACTGCGACTGTAAGCAACTCTTTTGAGGTGGCGCACCCGAGTCCACATATTCACCATTCAATACACCACTATGGGTACGCTCCCGTCTCCCTACGAGAAGGCCATCCATAGCACTCACACTTATCTTGCGAGTTTTAGAGTATCCACTTTCACTTGTCTATGAACTGTTATAGGCAACCCAGAAGTCCATTACCGCGGACACGGCTATCTGAATAGATCATTTATAACCCTGCAGGGGTGTACTTCTTCACACACACTCTCTCCACTTACCACCATGTACATGTCGTGTATCTCGGCAACCTTCAAGCGGAAGCCTGGCGAGGGAGTCAGCCATGACCCGACTAACCACACAAGTCTCTAGTCTAGGTTTATCGCCTATTCGGGTTCCATCCACGAGGAGATCCGGCCAGAGTTTCGCTCACAGCCCCAAACGATGTGTGCAGGGTTCCCGAGACACCAAACGGGCGCCCGGTACACCGTGCCATGGTGTACCTACCGCATCATAGCCCACCCCTAGGGTCAGCGCTATGCACGGCCGCCAACACATATCCTACAAACACCAGAAACTAGTTGCAACTCCTGGATAGAGGGCAAGGGCAGTTAATAAGTCGAGAGGGTCCATTGGTTTCGGGCCCAATGCGTGGTAGTAGCTGTTCATGGATCACAAACACAGAACTTAGTTCCTGAGGACAGTTTCAATGAGACAACCCACCATGTACTCCTACGTGGCCTCTCACCGCTACCTTTACCAAATCGTGTTCACACACTTAGCTCACACACAGTAGGACATGTTCATCACCATTCCAATTCATCCCCAATGAATCAGACCTGACTCAACTCTAAGCAGTACCAGGCATGACAAACAAGCATGAATGAGTAGGCACATCAGGGCTCAAACAACTCCTACTCATGCTAGTGGGTTTCATCTATTTACTGTGGCAATGACAGGTCATGCAGAGGAAAAGGGTTCCACTACCGCAGCATGTAACAGTTGAATCGTTGTTGTCCTAATGCAGTAAAAGAGAGCAGGAGCGAGAGAGTGGGATTCTATCAGAATGAACAAGGGGGTTTTGCTTGCCTGGCACTTCTAAAGATATCATTGGGTCTTCATCAGTGTCAACGATCACAGCGTCGGTACAACGTCTATCGAAAGGGGACAACCACCGTCAACAGGGAAGGAACACAATCAATGCAATGCACAACATGATGCATGATAATAACATGGCAATATGTTGTTGATTGAGCTAATGCAACTAGCAGCACAATTAAATGAAGTTGGTTTGAACCCAAAGTTCAAATTCAAACTCCACATGTGGTTGTTTAAATACCATTCATTTGATTTGTCCTAAACAGTGGCCTTAGTTGTTCTAAGATGCATGAAAATGGTATAGATGGATAGATTGGATTTTTCTGATAATTTTTCATATATAATTTATTTCATTTGGAGTTACGGTTGATTTTCTATGATTTTTAGAAGTTTTGCTAATTTTCTGGAATTTTCTAGATTATTTAAATCTAGAAAATCATTAATGACATCAGGATTGTGTCACTACTGCATCAGCAGGTCAGCCGAATTGACCAGGGTCAAACCTGACTGGTGGGACCCGCGTGTCATCGACATAGGGACTAACCCACGGTCAAATCCAACGCTGACTGGGGTTTGACCCTGTGGTGGGGCCCGCTGTCAGGGTATGCTAGGCTGCTAATTGGGGGATTAGCCGCTAATAACGTCGCCACATCATCTTCGTCAGACTTAGGGCGGCGACGACCAGATCCGCGGCGGAAGTTCACGGGAAACCTGCTACGGGGCTCGATTTTGTGCGTAGTTTGCATCTACGGGTAGCTGAAGGTGCGCCGCATCCAATCGCGTAGGCCGTTGGCCGCGGGGTGGCTGGTAACGTTGTCAGCAGGGAGCTTGGCGGCCGGAGCCACGTGCTCGAGCGGGACAAGTCTAGGGTGCACGACGGGAGGCTTGGGTGGTGGCGTTCGCTTCCTGTGGGGCTACTGAGCACGCAGACGTGCTCGGCTTCGGGTGAATCGAGCTCTAGGCTTGGCGGTGACATGGATGGCGGCAAGAAGCTCACGTGTGCGGTGGGCAAGTACGGCTAGGGGACGAACAAGAGAGGGAGAACAGGGGGGAAAGGCGGCGGGGCTAACAGCGCGTCGTTTGGCGTTGTCGGATGCCTCGGGGAAGCGTCGGAGCAAGCGGGCAGCGAAGGGGATCTCCAGCGACCCGAGGAGGAAGAAGGGGTCGGGGACGTCGTCACGGAGCTCCTGGCGGCTCATGGCTTGGTGCAGAGGATGCGGGGGTCGAGGTGGAGCTCGTGACATATCCGGATGAGTGTGGGGAGGTCGATGGCCGCGGTGGTGCACGTCGGCGGCGACGATCTCCGCTCGGTTGCGAGAAAGAGAGAGAGAGATCAAAGAGGGGAGTGAGGTCCAGGGAGAGGAGGGGAAGCAAGAGGGAGCGCTGGGCGTCTCCGTGGCACGTCTGGAGGGCCGGGGTCGTGCGGCTGAAGTAGGAGGTGGCAAGGAGTCGTCGGCGCGCTCGCCACGCACCTGTCTGTCCTCCTGGCAGGAGGAAGAAGATCACTCAGCCCCTGGTGGGCTGGGCCTCTTCTGCCAGGTAAGGCCCAGGTACTCCCTTCTTCTCTGTTTTCTATTTTAATTACTGTTTTCTATTTTATTTCCTCTCTGTTTTGATTTAGTTTTATCCACTAAATCATTTTCATAAATTCTGTAGGTTATTATATGGCTTGCTAAAATATATATAAAGCCACTCACAAACTTCCAGAATTATTGAAGTTATATTTAATATATATTAAATATAAATCCAAAGCAAATAAATATTGGATTAATTCAAATGGCCAAAATAAATGTTTCTGAGCTCATAAAAATATTGATTTGAATTTTAGCTCTTGCCAATAATTCTATGGAATAACAAGAACATTTTATTGGACTCATTTGAGAAGATTTTCAAAGTTGGTTATTTTTGAACTGATTTCTGAGGGTTTCAACAAACCTCAATTCAACTTTCAGAAATTAGACATGATGCATGGATGCTCTCTTATGCAACTATTGCAAACAATTCTAGGGCTGTGACACGGGGGCCCCACGAGGATGGGGGCGCCCACCCCCCTGGGGCGCGCCCCCTGCCTCATGGACTCCCCGAGCCCCCCCTAACGTGAAATCAACACCAACTTCTCCTATAA
Organism: Triticum monococcum; assembly: GCA_034509565.1. Taxonomy (NCBI): domain Eukaryota; kingdom Viridiplantae; phylum Streptophyta; class Magnoliopsida; order Poales; family Poaceae; genus Triticum; species Triticum monococcum. Next base: position 740,202,906 of record CM067843.1, on the reverse strand, counting down.
ATACAGAATCCTCTGAAAATTAACCTAGATCGGAAGTTCCGCCGCCGCAAGCCTCTCTAGCCACGAGAAATCAATCTAGGCCCTCTCTGGCACCCTGTCGGAGGGGGCCGTCATCACCGGAGGGCATGGAGGAGGATTCCGGAGGGGCCATCATCAACATGAAGGCCAGGGACCAGAGGGAGAACCTCTCCCCATCCAGGGGGAGGCCATATAGGAGGAAGCACAAGGGGGAGAACCTCTCCTCCTCTCTCTTGGTGGCACCGGAGTGCCATCGGGAGGGGAATCATCGCCGCGGTGATCGTCTTCATCAACATCACCATCCTCATCTCTTTTACGTCATCCACTCTCCCGCACCCTACTGTAATCCCTACTTGAACATGGTGCTTTATGCCACATATTATGATCCAATGATGTGTTGCCATCCTATGATGTTTTGAGTAGATATCCTTTGTCTTTGCGTTGATTGATGATCTAGATTGGTATGACTTGTATGTTTTACTTTGGTGTTGTCCAATGGTGCCCTCCATGTCGCGCAAGCATGAGCGATTCCCATTGTAGGGTGTGGCAATATTTCCATGGTTTGGTTACTGTCTGCGTTGCGTGAGTGACTGAAACACAAACACGGATAAGTGGGGCATGGCGTATGGGAATAAAGAGGACTTGACACTTTAATGCTATGGTTGGGTTTTACCTTAATGATCTTTATTAGTTGTGGATGCTTGCTAGAGTTCCAATCATAAGTGCATATGATCCAAGAAGGGAAAGTATGTTAGCTTATGCCTCTCCCTCATATGAAACTGCAATAGTGATTACCGGTCTTGTTAACAATTGCCTAGGACAATTCCGCACACCGATCCAGCATTATTCCACACTCATTATTTATAATATTTAGTAATATATTCTAACTTTATGATAACATCACCTACTTTTATATTTTAGCTCTCTGATATGATACAAAGTTATCCACTTCATACCCACAACGTAGTTTTATTTCTCTTTTCTAGTTCGAAGCAGACGTTCAGTGTATGTAGAGTCATATCAGTGGCAGATAGGGCTTGAGAGAATATTGATCTTACCTTTGGAAAATTGCTACGATGATTCCCTGCACTTGGGGATTATCACACGCCAATTTTTTGCGCCGTTACCCAAAAGGGATTGACAACCCCTTCAACTCGTCGGGTTGCGAGGTGTTGTTTTTTGTGTTCAGGGGCTATTTACGTTGTGTTGCTTGGTTCTCCTACTGGTTCAATACCTTGGTTTCATAACTGAGGGAAATACTCTACCGTCGTTGTGCTACATCATCCCTCCCTCTCCAAGGAAATACCGACGTAGTTCTAGCTGCCATCACTATCCTAGGTAAAATATGTCTTATTGGACCTAAGTAAGGTTATTATGTCATTTTCGAGGAAAATAAGCTAAGTATAGGTCATTTTGGAGCTAAACCAAGGTTATTATGCCATTTTGACCTAAGTAAGCTAATTATGTCATAAATGAACTAGGTAAGCTAAGTATAGATCATTATTGAGTTATCCTTAGTAGTTATGGTTGTTTTTAGCTAACTAAGCATATTAAGTCATTTAGGAGGAAAAAATGCTAAGCATAGGTCATCTTATAGCTATCCTAGGTAAAGTATGTCAGTTTGGAGCTAAGTAAGGTTATGATGTCACTTGGGAAAACTTACCATCATCACGCAGGTGAAGGACCAGTTGGCTGTGCGCTAGTGCCAGATGGAGAAGGACCGGTCGGGGTTGCCCAATTGCAAGATGGAGAAGGATCGGTCGATGCTTGTCGGGAGGCATGCTGCACCAAAGATCATTTGCAATGTCTCGTTAGCATGATGCAACTGAAATGTGAATACTAGTAACTAATGAAACTTAACGTGTCCGCTATACCAATCTAGGGCACCGGCGGTGGGGTCTGACCATTTTTCTCGCACACGGACTGCGCATTTTGTTTCCATGAGTAAGTCTTATTAGTTAGTAATTAAACGAACATTACATGCATGATTTGGCTAATATGCAGGAGAAACATACCACGAGGAGCTCGTATAGGGCCCGGTGACCCGCGTCGTTCTGGTTCCTCTCCTCCTCCAGCATCCTAGCCGTCCTCTCCCTCAAGTCCTTCTCCCTCTACACTGCCTGCATGTTTGCCTCCGCCAGAAGCTCCTAGGCCCTAGCCTCGACAGTGAGCTCCATTGGCCGTGGATGAGGACTCATCTCAGGAAGAGAGCTCGTCTCGCACTTCTTGATCTCCGGAGAGTTCTAGGACACCGTATCAGTCCATCCCCAATGGTTGCCGAGCCTTATTTCCTCCCTTCACCAGATAGGATCACGAGCTCTGGATCAAAAGCACTCTGGCTCGGGTTGAAGTCATCCACTTTCATCTCCTTCCCAATGTCTATGTACCTCACGAGCTTGTTGTGGGAGGAGATGTTGGTGAAGCTCTCTGGATGATCGATGTCAGACTCAGAGAATGCCTTGGCCTTCTTGAACGGGGCAGTATGGGCCATGGCATAGCGGTCAACAATGGTGTCACGTCCTTCTTGTTGTGTTTCGCCTAAAAGAGAGGAACAACATATTAGTTAAGGGCTCAAGCTAGCATGAAGAATGAAATTGTATGAGTCGTTAAGGGCTCAAACCACATACCCAGTGATCCCCGTAGTCAAATAGGTTGGAGCTCCCTTGATGGTGTGGCACACCTTGCATTTGGGCATGCTTATCCCTAGACTTGTTGTGTTCGGCTCGCCATTGGGGAGAGCACCACTCATCCACCAACGCCTCCCAATAGTCCATCATATCTGCACACCATCTAGGGGGCACCTAAGTTTGGCAACGAGAAATTTCAGCACTACGCCTACGAATAGGTAACTAAGTACAAGGCCTTAAGAATAGGTAAATATACCTTCATGTACTTCTCCTTACTCAGATACTTGCCGCGGCACTTCTTCTTGGCCCTCCTAATGTTAGTCGAGCCTAGTAGTCTCGAACAGCCTTCACCCTAGCCTCGTGTCGTAAGTTCTGAAGTAGACGCTTGAACTCGGCTTCGAGAACCCCAGCCGCCTCCTCCTCGTGTTCCATAGTACACCTTGAGAAGGTATGCAATCGAACAAGACAAAACTGATTAGTACAATCACTAGGTACTGTTGATTTTTAATTCTGTAAAGGAGAAAATACCCAAAACCGCCGCCTCACAATGTCGGCTACCGTCTCGCACAAGACACCGTTGACCCTCTCCTCCGGCGGGGCCAGGGCAGCCAAGTACATGTCCCAGCTCAGTGCTAGCTGTGGAACCTGACCCTCACCGGGCAACGTGACCCACCCCGAGAAGTGGTGCCGGGAAAGCACACCAAGGACCTGGTTGGGCCTGTGGACACCATCGGTGTGTATCCAACCCCTGCAGTATGACAAGGCCAACACATTAGATATTAATTGGAAGAAACATGAAGGACAAAGGTTAAAAAAGAGTAAATGCACTTACTTCTCCCCATTAGGTTGAATCAACCACCTCTGACCGCGGGTCACTGGCATGGCCTGGAGCTTCGTACCACCATGCTAGTAGACCTTCTTGCCTTGCTCAACGAGCTCGCCCTCGCTAAAACTATCGTCAGACCAGGTCTCCTCGCCATTAGCATGGCCACTAGTCTCCGGAGTCACATGGGACAAAGACTCTAGGACCCGAGTCTCCTAGGATGAAAACTCTGGGACCCGAGTCTCCTAGGACGAAGGCTCTGGGACCCGAATCTCCTGGGATGAAGGCTCGTCATCCCGAGGCTCGTCGGCCCGAGGCTCGTGGACCGGAGTCCGAGACGGGTCCACCTGAGACGGAGCACTACGATGGTCTGGAGAATCAGCCGCGGGTGGTAGCGAGGAAGGCGCGGCAGCCTTCATACCTCTCCCGCCACCACGTCCACCTCTAGCAGGCCTCTTCAGCTTCCCCCGACCTCTCCCGGCCAAAGAATAAGCGCCCGCCGGTCTCTGCATACTATCATCCAACACTCTCTGAAGGTGCTTGGATGGAATAATAACACCCCTCCCAGCACGCGCCGAGGAAGGAGCCTCGGAGCGTTCTCGACCCGCTCCAACTATTTGTCAACACCTGCAATGAAAAAGAGCAACAAAATTAGTACAACATAAATATAATAAAATATTTAAGTGTCTATCATCATCATGAACATAATAAAAAATTGAATACCTAATAACATGAAATTATTGAATAATAGCATCGGGGTGCTATGTCGGGGTCGGGATGCCATGTCGGGGTCTCGGGGTGTCATGGTCGGGGGTGCCGTGTCGGGGTCTCGGGGTGCCGGGGTCAGGGGCGGGGTGTCATGGTCGGGATGGCAAATCCTAGACCCCTTGACCCCTCGGCCACCATCGACCCCTCGACTCCTCGATCCTCTACCCCTAGACCCTCGACTCCTTTTCCCCTCGATCCTCGACCCCTCGACCACTCGGAGACCCTCGACCATCAGCGACCCTCTTTTTCTACTTTTCCTACTTCTTTTTTTCATCTTCTTCTTCTACTTTGTTTTTTCATCATCTCCTTCTTCTTCTTCTTCTTCTTCTACTTATTGTTCTTTTTTTCATCATCGTCTTCTTCCTCTTCTTCTTTTACTTCTTTTTTCAACTTTCTTGTTTATTCTTAAAAAACAGAAGAAAAAAACTAAACTAAGGCTATGTTTGGGCTCTTAGTATTTTTGGAGTTTTAGGAGAATACCATGGTTCGGGGAAACTAATTAAACTAAATAACCTAAACTAATTAAACCTAAACTAACTAAACTAAAAAAACCTAAACTAATTAATCCTAAACCTTAACTAAAAAAACTAAACTAATTAAACTAAATAACATAAACTAATTAAACCTAAACCTAAACTAATTAAACTAAATAACCTAAACTAAATACACCTACACTAATTCCCTTAAACTAAATAACTTAAACCAATTGAACCTAAACTAACTAAACTGAAAAATATAAACTAAACAGAAAAGAAAAACATAAAAACAGGAGAGGGGTGGCAGGGGCTCACCGTGGGGGCGGCGATGGGTCGGGGAGGGGGCGGCGGCGAGGCGGGGTGGCGACGGGGCGGGGAGGAGGCGGCGACGGGCGGCGCTCCTCGGGGGCGGTCGACCCGCGGCTGCGGGGAGGAGGCACGGGAGGGGGTGGCGATGGGGCGGCTGCAAGGCGGTGTAGTGACGGGGCGGGACAGGGGCGGCGACGGGCGGCGCTCCTCGGGGCGGTCGACCCGTGGCTGCGGCGGGGAGGCGGCGGCGGGGTGGCTCGGGAGGGGGTAGGGAGGCAGGGAGAGGGCGGCAACAGGGCGGGGAGGGGCCGGCGACGGCGCGGGGAGGGTGCGGCGACGATGATGCGGTGAGGGTGCGGGGGCGACGGCGCGGGGTGGCAGAGGGAGGAAAGAGGAGAGGAGATAGAGAGAGAGAGCGATGGGTTGGACGTGACGCCATTAAGTGAATTTTGAAGCTTTGTCATCCGCCTCTCCTTTGCCGTCAGCTAGAGGACGGCAAAGAGGGGGCCTATTAGGGTTTGATGGACAGTGGGCCAAACCCCATCTTTGATGTCTGCCAGCAAATGGCAAAGCTTCTTTGCCGTATGCTAGCGGATGGCAAAGAGTTGGCTGATGGCAAAGCCCACCTTTGCCATCCGATGCCTCTTTGTCGTCCACTCTCTGGTGGCTGATGACAAAGCCTACCTTTGTCGTCCGCTAGCGGACGACAAAGAGAGGGCAGACGGCAAATCTGCTGATTCCACGATCGGTGGTCTTCCGGTGCAAGGGGATGGTGGATCGTGGACTCGATGACAATCACCTCATGATAATGGACCTTGCTCGTGATCACAAAGTGGATGGCAAGTCCATGAAGGACATCGTCTTCACCCTCAACGAGCAAATCAACTTCCTCCCAAGCCCGATCTATGATCTCCAAAACCAAGTCTTTGAATATGAGGCGAGGTTTAAAGGTATGAGTTTGGCTGCCGGTTGCAGGACCCGTGAGACTCACTCCTCCTATTACGATGGTGGACCTTTGCCATGGAAACCCGAGGACAAGATCTCTACATCATCACCACCACCTTCTTCATCACCAAAAGAAAACTAAGTATCAAGTATGGGCACTCCCCTTGGCTTCCGCCAAGCTTGGAGGAGGTGCCCCGATATCGTATCACCCCACTATCTTTTGCCTTTACTTATTTTAGTACGATCTATAGTTATATTTTACTTTGGATGAATAAAAGTGTAGTTCAATCCTTTCTTTTCGAGAGTTTGCTTTAGTGATCTATCCTTGTAATCGTGCGCGAGATATATAATAAAGTTTTAGTTTGAGTTTTTGCTTCCTTTACTTTCATGTTCGAATAAAAAGAAAGGAAATAAATGAGAAAGATCATACGGTAATCTTACGGTAGGTGATGACACCACATAAGGAAAGTATAAGTAGAAAATTTTATTAGAGATTGACAAACATAGAATTGGTCAATGATGCAACTCATGAAAGAATTAATAAGGGAAGAGAAGATTCACATATAAATATACTATCCTGGAAATCTTTTGTGATTGTGAGCCCCCATCAAAATATTATATGCCAAAATTGTTGACGTTGGACAAGGACGACAACTTAATGATTTATGTTTCTTCATATTCACATAGAAGTTATATTGTCATTGTCGGTGTTCTGGGAATGGGGTTCCCCAGACTTGCCTGCCTGCGGCCTGCGGCGTGGCTCAAAGGGGGGCCCAGTGCGGCCCATCTTCATCAACACAGACTCAAGACCCTCGCGAGGGGCCAAGCCTCGCGGGGCGGATCACACGGAGCTTCCTCGGGCACGGCCTCACCAGGCTGGCTCGCGGGGAGGCGGAGAGATCAAGGCGGGGTACCTCACGAGGTGCCCGTGATGCAAGCCATGACGACCGAAGGCGCCAGGAGGGCGCCAGCCGCGCAGTGTCCTCCTTTCTTCTTTGGTGCAAAGGAAGCAAGCGCGGCCGCGGCGTATCGAGGCATCAGGCAAAGGTTGCCATTTCGATGCAACGAGACCAAGAACAGGAGGACTGCAAGACGGAGGTCATCGTGGAGCCCAAGACGGCGTCACCACCAGAGCCCAAGACGGCGAAGACTACTTTTGTCAAGATAGCTGTGTACCAGATGTTCCCCTTCAAATTAGCCCGCCATTGTTGGCGCCCTTCCCGCTCAATATTTGGGAAGAGGACCAGGGCCTCTATAAATAGGACTAGCCACCCACAGGGTAAGAGAGATCGGATCGAAATTAGAGAGAGAGGGAGAGAGAAGGGTGACTGAACTCCTCCTAGCAGTTGTCCCCCCCCCCCCCAGCAAAGAACAGACCCTCGCGAGGCTTTTTTCCATGTATTGTTCATCATCATCAGCTCACGAGGCAATCCACCACACCACACACTAGAGTAGGGTATTACACCACAACGGTGGCCTCAACCAGTATAAACCCTATGTCTCTTGTGTTGTTCTTTCCATAGCTTAGATCTTAGTGAGGCGGAGGGGTGCAGGTAGGTAGAAGGTGAAATCTCCGCGCGCGCCCCAGTGTTCGAACCTTAAGGGTCTGCCGGAACCCGAAATCCGACATTTGGCATGCCAGGTAGGGGTGCACCAGAGTCCACCTTCTACCGCTTCTTGCCCCGCCGCGTCGTCATCACCATGTCCGGCGACCAGGCGGGCAACCCAGATCCATGGGCGGCGTGGCCCGCCCGCGCAGAGCCGCTCACCACGGGCGACCCCGTGCCCCAGGCAGCTCGCGGTCCGTAGGGCGCTGCAGGCCGCGGGTGACGCGGACAGGCTTCGACGGCTCTCACACCACGGCAGGCGCGGTCGGCGGCGAGGGCCTCCAATCACGCTGCGACCACGACACCGTACACTCGCCGGGAGCAGGCGAACTCGAGGGCCGCGCTCATGGTGGCCCGAGAGCTGCTGCATTGCAGGCTGCTGGAGGGCAGCCACGACGTGCTACTGGAGCGGGTGGCAGAGCTCATGGGCTTCGCCGCCGCGGGGGCTCACCCCTTCTGCACCCAGCTCTCATCTCAAGCCCAGGGCAGCCCGCGCGGGGGCTCCGTGCGCGCCCGCGGGCTCCAAGGCTACTCCAACGCCAGCGAAGCTGTCGGCACCGGACCGGCGGCGGCGCCGCCCCCGCTCCCGGTCCGCGAAGAAGAAGGACTCGACGCGACCCGCGTCCCCAGTGGACAGCTGCGCTACCACCCCACGGTGGGCGCGTCAAGCAGAGCTGCGTGGCATGCGGAGCACTACGGCATGGCCTTCGGGATGACGGCGCCAGAAGAATACGTGCCCCTCATGATGGACCAAGGACACCCTCACGAGGGCGAACAAGGCTCGCTCCTCGGCCCAAGCTAGGGGATGAGGCGCCAGAAGCTGAGCCCTTCCAGGAGTCCCGGGACGGTCCACTGGCCACGCTGGAGGCAACGAATATCGGGTACCGCTAATTCCTCAGGTGCAGGCATACGCTAATCATGGATCGCAGGAGATGCAGGTCGCCACAGCGAGCAGCTGCCCCGCTCCCACAGTCTCCTACCCCTCGGGAGGAGGGCACAGGGGGCTGCAGGAGAGGGGCCGAGATCCGACATCACCACCGCGGCGTTCGGAGCAAGTCGTTCTCAGGAGGTAGGCCCTCTGCTGGGGAGGTGCCTCAGGGCCTGCCCCTGGCGGAGGACCCGTGGTCGTCGGGGGAACCGCTGGCGACCGCTCTACCCCATCGGCGGCGTCCAGGTTTCCGGTCGTCGTTGATGGCACTAGAGTGTGGCGCAAGGCGGGGCCCTCATCTGGCGATATGAAGCAAGGCCGGTACCTGTGAAGAAGGCCCAGTGCCTGTGAAGCTCGCCGCCCCGTGACACTCTCACATAATAATGAGTGGGGTTGTACACGCCCCGGAGTCTCAGGGGTGCCGGCCTCAGGCCCTGGGGCTCCCTCCCACGCCCAGTGGCAGCACTTAGCTCCGCGTTGGTGAGAAGACGTCCAAGACTAGATTAGGTGCCGGACGCGGCCTTTTGTCTGCTTTCGTTGCTTTTCCCTTTGGTTGTCGTTTTCCCCCGCTGGATTCAAGTTGGATTCGAATTTGAGATTTGCGTGTGTTCGGGGAAGGGGTGCTTAGTCTCGTTCGAGCAATTTCTCGCGTTTTGCTTACCACTTCGCCTCAGCTGCCTCCCCTCGTGAGCCCCTCACGAGCCGGGTCAGGCCTAGCTTGCGCGCAGCCCAGACTGCCGCCGCCACGTCCTCTCAGGAGGGTTTTTTACTGCAGATCCTGCGGATTTGATCAGGAAACACTCGGGACATCACAGCCTCCTACATGCTACCTCAGGTCCCGCACGGGACAAAGGTAAACTAGCCGACCAGCGCGTCGCTTAAGCCAACCACTTGGCACGGGCGCATGGGCAATGTAGCGTCTACTAATGCGATGAACTCAAGTTTTACATGAGGGGCTCCCCCTCCAAAATGCTCTCACAGCCATCAGGCCAATACCTGAGTTCTATTCATGCAGGGTAAGGAAGCAGGAACAACGCACAATCAGTCGGATAAATCCCCCAATGCATCCTCAGGAGCACCACCCGAACCGCTACCGGCGTCGCTGAACTCGCCATCGCTTTCCGCGTCGCCCCCAGCGGCGTCAGGGCCATTCACCACACCGCCCTCGTCGGCAGCCACGATCACGCCGTCGTTGTCTGAAGCGAAGGCCCTGATAAGAGCATCCACGTTGTCTTCCACCCAGTGCGCCAGGTCGTCTCGGACGGCCTGGGGGACTGGGGCGATGGCGGCGTCGAAATCGAAGTGGGGATCCATGTTCCGGAGATGGCTGAAGACGCGAGAAATGGCGTGCCTGAGCAGGGCGCGGCTCCTCTCCTCCACCAACCTGTCAGCCCTGACCGACCGCGCCTCCAGCTGCGTCACCACGTCAGTGAAGAACTGAAGATTGCCGGCGTAGTTGACAGCATGCGGCTCGCCAACAGCCGCCTCGCAGATGTTGCCCAAGGCTGCATTGGCTCTCTCCCGGAGCGTGGTGAGCATGGGGCCGTGCTCATGCTCCAGGATCCGCCGCTGACGTATCTCGTCCGTATTCTGGCGCGCAACGACCTCAGCCTCCTCCACCCGGTGGTGAAGAAGGAGCACCTCGGCCTGGGAGGTGGTTGACTCCCCTTGCGCCACCTCAAGGGCGGCCCGAAAAGCATCGGCCCGCCGCGTCGCTTCCTCCAGCTTGGCCCTCAAGGCAGCAGTCCTACCTTCAGCCTCGGCCCGGATCAACTCCAGCCTCTCCTCGAACTCGTGCTCGAGGTTCAAGCGTGCCATCGCCACCCGACGTCCGACCTCCTCCAGAACACAAGCTTCCCGCGTAGCGACATCATCCTCCGCCTGCGTCACCAAGCGCTCCCTCGTCTCCAGACGCACGTACTCGCGGGTACGTTCGGCGGCTTCCAGCGTCAGCGCCTCCTCACGCTTTTGGAGCTCTGTTGGGTCGCCAGAGGCCACCTTCATCGACGCGAGGGCTGCCCAGCACCAGGCCAGGAGCTCCCGAGCCCGCTCCTCCGCCACCTTTCGCTGCCGGTCAGCTTCCTGGGCCTCCTCAGCGGCCCAAGATCGGGCCTCCCGAGAGGCCACCAGCGACGCCCTGGCCTCTGCGTCGTCAAGATCGCGCTGACGGCGCGCAAGGGCGATGGCGCCCTCCAGCTCGCGCCTCTCTGCAGCCAGGCGCGGGCCCTCGGCCTAAAGGCACGCGTCTTCATCAGCAAGCTCCTCACCAAGTAGGCTCACCGCGTCAGCCGCCCTTCGAAGGAATCCGTGGCGGAGAGCACGACGCTCCCGGGCGTGCTCGAGCACGTCTTCCACACCATCATCTGCCCCAAGCAAGCGCCATGGGCCACGAATCAGCACTCCTCCTCCGGGCAGGGGGCTGGGGGCTGGCACCCTCGCGACGGTCGGGCATGCCACGCCAGAAGCCCGGCCTGGAGCCAGCCCATCCCCAGATGAAGAGCGCAGGGAGCGCCTCAGCCAATCGCAGTCCATGACCAGGCGAGAAGCCCACGGCAGGCTGGCTATGCCACGAGAAGGCCCGCAAAGGAGGATCGCCTCGGGACGGTTTGCCTTTCCGATCGCCCTCAACACAAGGGCTCTGCTGCTCGGAGCGCTTGAGGACGGTGGAGGGGGCAAAGCCAAGGGGGACGGCACCTCGGCCGTCTCCGCGAGCTCGGCTGGAAGGGGCCTGCGGAGCAAGGGTCAGTAAAACCAACAGAAGGATCGGGAGCCAGGAAAGGAGAAGGCTTACTCATCAGTGGCGAAGTACTTCCTACGCTTCAGCAGGGAACAAGGGTAATCGTCGCCCAGGGCCTCCCTTCTCTTCCGGAGGGCCTCAAAGTCCACGCGGAAGCGGCCCCAGAGTTGGGCACAGGGATCAACCTGCGACGAAGACGGAGCGTCAAGGAGATATGCGTCAGGGGCTCCTGCCTGATGTGCGTTGCCAATCGCCTCGCCAAGAGAAGCAGCTGAAGCCTCAGGGGCCTCAGTCGCAGGCGCTGAGGGCAGCTGCTTGTCACCCTCAGCCTCAGCGGCACGGGCCCCAAGAGCTGCTCCCTCATGAGCATCGCCCGACGCTGTCACCCCGCCGGGAGCCCCCTCGGCCTCTAGCGCCTCATGCCTCTCTGCTCCGCCGCTTGAGGAAGAGTCGCCTTGGCCGACTGGAAGGGAAGTCACCATCACTGGGTTCTCGCGAGGCCCCTGGAGGCCGGCGGGGCGCGACCCCCACTCATCAAAGATAGGCATCTACTTCACAAAATTGCCCCTGCTCTGGTAGAGGTACAGCAAGGCCCCTCCCTGCTAGATGCTGCCAGGGTTGGGGTCCCCAGTCAGGGTCAAGAGCGCTGTCCTCAGCACTTCAGGCGTCAGGTCCTCTTCCTGGAGCCTCATACGATCATCACGCCCGCTGAAGGCCCACATCCGGCGGGAGTGGCGTTGGAGAGGAGCAACACGGCATAGCAGGAACTCCTTCACCACCTTGGGCACTGTCACGCCAAGCGACCTCAAGAATGCGAAGCGGTGCCAGACGAAGACGAGACGGGGGCTCAAGCGTCTCCTGGCCCTAGCCTGAATTGGGGACAACAGGCGAAGTTGGCTACGATAGCAGGGGGCTGGGCACCCCTGCATCCATATACAGCCACCGCTCGCGGAACCCAGCCGCGGGCAGAGGGAGCCTGAAGTCAATCCCTGAGGCCGCTGTCTCAGACGTGGCAATGAAGCTCACGCACGCCCAGAATTGGGTAGGGTCGACAAGGCACAGAGAAAAGAAGTGGCGCAGCAAGGAAACCGAAGGAAGGATGCCCATCATTGCCTCGCAAACAAAGACGAAGACCGAAAGGAGGGTGATGGATTCAGGACCCAGATGCATCATGTGGATCTGATAGTGGGAAAGCACGGCATTGAAGATATCAGAAAAGGGGGGAACCAGACCCGCCGACAGGGCGTCGGCAAAATACGGGACCTCGGTGACTATCCTGTCGATGGAGAAGTGGGACGCGGGCCAGGCCGTCGTCCTCCCGCATTCGTTGAAGACAGTGGCGAGAGCCAAGCTGACCTTGCCCAAGCCCTCGGCAGGGGCCGCCAACGGCAGCGGGCAAGGCGGAGGCACGGGTTTTTTCCCTCTCCCCTTCTTCGTCGGAGCCATGGCGATGGGAAGGGGAGGGGAGGTTCGAGATTGGATTGAAAACAGAAGCTGGAGTTCGAGCAGAGGAAGGACAGAGGGCGCTCGAGCAACAGAAAGGGGAGCAGTTGTGTACAACTACGAGTCCGCCTAGCATGGCATAAAATAAGGGGGCGTGGGGGAACAGTGCCGCCCATGTCCAATCAACCGCCACGCGGCGCCCAAGGCCGCAGGCTGTTAGGGCCCGCGGCGCTTCACTCTTGCCCTTCCGCCTCCCTGCACGGCCAAGTTCGGGCGCGCCTTGGGCCCGGGGGCTACTATCAGCATTCTGGGAACGGGGGTCCCCAGACTTGTCTGCCTGTGGCCTGCGGCGTGGCTTAAAGGGGGGCCTAGCGCGGCCCATCTACATCAACACAGACTCAAGACCCTCGCGAGGGGCCAAGCCTCGCGGGGCGGATGACACGGAGCTTCCTCAGGCACGGCCTCACCAGGCTGGCTCGCGAGGAGGCGGAGAGATCAAGGCGGGGTACCTCATGAGGTGCCCGTGACGCAAGCCATGACGACCAAAGGCGCCAGGCGGGCACCAGCCGCGCAGTGTCCTCCTTTCTTCTTTGGTGCAAAGGGAGCAAGCGCAGCCGTGGAGTACCGAGGCATCAGGCAAAGGTTGCCATTTCGGTGCAACGAGACCAAGACCAGGAGGACTGCAAGACGGAGGTCATCGTGGAGCCCAAGACGGCGTCACCACCAGAGCTTTGTGCAGGCGAAGACTACTTTTGTTAGGATAGCTGTGTACCAGATGTTCCCCTTCAAATTAGCCTGCCATTGTTGGCGCCCTTCCTGCTCAATATTTGGGAAGAGGACCAGGGCCTCTATAAATAGGACTAGCCACCCACAGGGTAAGAGAGATCGGATCGAAATCAGAGAGAGAGAGAAGGGTGACTGAACTCCTCCTAGCAGTTCGTCCCCCCAGCAAAGAACAGACCCTTGCGAGGCTGTTCTTCCTTGTATTGTTCATCATCATCAGCTCAAGAGGCAATCCACCACACCACACACTGGAGTAGGGTATTACACCACAACGGTGGCCCGAACCAGTATAAACCCTGTGTCTCTTGTGTTGTTCTTTCCATAGCTTAGATCTTAGCGAGGCGGAGGGGTGCAGGTAGGTAGAAGGCAAAATCTCCGCGCGCACCCCAGTGTTCGAACCTCAAGGGTCTGCCGGAACCCGAAATCCGACAGTCATAGATCCTTCAACATGAGGTGCTTGTCCCTATCTTTGCTAGCCAAAAATTCCACACTATGTAGAGATACTACTTGTGCATCCAAAAACCCTTAAACCCAAATCTTATTTTCAAGTGTCCACCATACCTACCTAAGGATTGAGTCAGATCCTTCAAGTAAGTTGCCATCGGTGAAATAAGGCAATAAAAATCGCTTCTAAAAGTGTGAGATCACTTAGTGTAACAGAAAATTGAGTGTTGTACGAACTTGTGATGGTGAAGAATAAAAGCGACAAACTGCATAATAAAGGTTGCCATCACAAGGGGCAATACAACGTGACGTTCTTTTGCACTAAGGGGTTGAGCATACAAAGAAATAAGCACATGGAAACCTTTGCTTCCCGCTGCGAAGGGCCTATCTTTTACTTTTATGTATTTACTTTTATGTAAGAGTCAAAGTATTTCTCTATCCCTTTTTATTTTTCTCCTTTGACCAGCATCTTGTGATGAGGATAGATCTAGGCACATAGGTCCAATTGAATATGGGTGGCATGAGTTATTATTGTTGACATCACCCTTGAGGTGAATTCGTTGGGAGGCGAAACTATAAGCCCCTATATTTCTATGTGTCCGATTGAAACATTTTTCTCATGTGTATGCGATGAGTGTTAGCAATCATAGAAGACTAAATGATGGTTGAGTATGTGGACTTGCCTAAAGGCTCCGATACGTGACCCTTCCTGAAAAGATGATGAATTGTAGTTGCAAAGTTGACTGAGAACATAGTTTGTTGGTTTGTAATAGAGTTTATACTTTATACTTCGACAGTGTGATGAATTGTTACTTATTCATGACTAGCAAATATGCCCGTGCGTTGCAACGGGAGGAAAAAACATCACACGCTTCTAAATATGACTCGCGATCCCACACACATAGGTCTATGTCCTCTATTACAACATGTCACCCTATATATGGTTTCCTTACTTTGTATATGAGATGAAGAGATAGGTAAATACAATTGTCCACAATATTCTCAAGATGTGTAGACTTGAAAAGATTACGAAGAAAATAAATAATTGACTGATACCAATTATAGTTCACTACAAAATAAAATAATAAATTAAGTATGAAGAATAATGTTTATCTTAAAAAATTAGGTAAACAGTGTCGCTGCATTATACCAAAATGATTAAAAAAATAGTATTAACATATTCAAAGAATTAAAAATGGAATTTTTCAAAACACACATGATTTTCTAATTAATTTTCTGCAAAATTTTTGTATTTTGTTGCAACAGGAGCTCCAATGCTCTAGAAGAGGCACATGATTGAGGAACCTCTGGAATAAGACACCCCGGTTAGGCCACATGCAAGTCTCGAGATTGTTTCAATCTTGACACTCATGTTTAGATTATAAATTTGAATCTTTAATCTTTTAATTAATTATTAGTACAAAAACAACCATTGGCCTTCGATCCTTTGATCGTTGAAACTAATAGTTTGTATTGTTAGATAACTGATCAACGATAATCTCCTCCAACCCTCTCAGTCCCAAATGTACACTTTATAGCTAGCTATTGCTAAAGAAATATCTAGGCATTCAAGGAAGCAAGAAGTACATGTATGTTAGTATGTACTAGCACCATATAGAGTCACACAACGCATTAATATCTTGGTATTAGAACTTTGTGTAATATCCAATGAAGTGTGTAGTGAGTGAGGGTTTTTCTCTGGTCGTTTTGCTGGGGTGGCACTGACGCAATCTTCATAGTGGTATATCAATAATAAGATCGATAAGTACGTAAGTTATCATAACAATTGATGTATAAACATCTACTTTAGATGATCATCTGTGTGTGTACGTGAAGACGTGAACTCACGCGCCATAAGTTGTTGGCCTGAAAGATCATCACCTTCCTGCAAACACCGAATATGATTAACTAGTAACCACGATAGTCAGCTAGGTTAGTATATATGGTTTCCATCCGGCAAGTATCTATAGCTAGCTAATCTCCTAGGGAATCAACCCAGCAGCTTGCTAGCTTATAAGCAGGTATGTTCTGCTATATACTATCATCTTCTCGCAAAACTAATAGCTCGGAAGTATGTAGATATTTCCGCACTGAAGTTTTTTTTTAATTTTCACAGGGGGGAGAGTTTTCCCCACCTGAATTTTTATATATGTGGGCCAAAATGCCCAAGTAAACAACATGCAGTCTAGCCACGCATCAGACGCCTGCTTCAAAGCAATAGGCAGATGCACCTGACAAAGCACGGCGTCTTCCCTACATAAGTGCAGTAGTCGGGGGAGCGATGGGGGCAATCCCTGGAAGACCACCGCGTTGCGGTGCTTCTAAAGTTGCCAACAGCAAAGGAGGAGGAAGGCCGAGCCCGTCCGCGCCGGCACCAAGCTAGCGGGGGACATAGTGTGCAGCAGCTCAACAGAAGAGACCGCCAAGGCGACCCCCACCATAGACCAGAAGCGCTAAGCAAAGGGACAGCTGAAGATGAGATGCTCCGCCGTCTCCATGTGCACCGAACAGATGGGGCAGCCAGCCCCAGCCTCCTCCATAATGTGCTTCCGCAGAAGAATGTCTCTCGTCTGGATCCGAGCCTGGACCAAGAGCCAGGCGAAGAAGCAGAATCGACTTGGAGCGTAGTTCTTCCAGACAAAGTCGGCATACGGCGCAAGCACCCCACCAAAATGGCAAAGTTGGTAGAGGCCAGCAGAGGAGAGCCCAACACCCTTGGCACAGCCTAGCCGGAGGGTCCGAACATCCGGCTCCGCTGTGAGGACCAGCGCCCGGACGATTGGGAGGAGCACTTGGCACTCCCGGGTACCCGCATGGTTCAGGCGGGGGACGAGGACCCCAGCAAGCCCGTGTTGAATGACGTGAGCCACCGAGACCGCAGGCATGGTGGTGTGGGAGAAGAGGGAGCTCATCTGGACGGAGAGGGCACCGCCAGGCAACCAAGAATCCAGCCAGAACGTTGTAGTGCGCCTGTCACCGACGGAGACACTGGTGACCGCCCTGTACACATGCATAAGCTTGGCCAAGGAAGCCTAGTGCGGTCCGGGGAGCGACACCACCGCTGCTGAGGTCAGCAGCGAGCGCCCCAGCTCCCCCCAAACCCAGCGAGCCCATGGCGCATCCTGGCGCGAGTGTAGACGGTGAAGGAGCTTCAGCAGGAGGCACCGGTTCTGGACCGTGAGGGTACGTACCACCAACCCTCCCTCCGCCTTGGGACGGACGACGCGGTCCCAGGCCACGAGACACTAGGCCCCCGAGGCCTTGTCCGCTGCAGTCCAGAGGAAGGATCGGCGCAGGGCGTCGATCGCCCGGAGGACAGAGGGAGGGACCTCCATCGCAGACATGGCATACGTGGGGAGAGCGTCCAGCACGACGTTGAGCAGCACCAGGCGCCCCCCGAAGGACAGGAGCTAAGCGCGCCAGCCGGAGAGGTAGCGCTCAGCTTTGGCAATGAGCGGGAGGAAGTCGTCCATGGAGAGCTTGCGGTTGAAGAGCGGCAGGCCAAGGTAGATGTGAGGGAAGCTCCCAACGCGGCAGCCCAACACATGGACCATCTCGCGAAGATCATCCTCGGGGACATGAACGGGCGCGACGGTGCTGTTGTGGAAGTTGATAACAAGCCCGTCGCCGCTGTGAAATCGTCTAGGATGCCCTTGAGGCGCCGAACCGCGTCCAGCTCCGCACCCATGATGATGATGGTGTCATCAGCGTACTGAAGGACAAGCGGGGGCGCATCATCAAACAGAGGGTGACGCATCCCACCATCTCTCTTGACCATCTGTTGGAGCGCATCCACGATGAGCAGGAACAGGTAGGGGGAGATGGGGTCCCCCTAACGCAATCCTTTCTTGCATTTGATCCATTGCCCGGGTATGCCACTAAGGACCACCGCAGACATGGACGACTGGAAGATCGAGTCCATCCAGTCACACCAGAGGGGCGGGAAGCCACGCACCTCCATAATCCGGCGAAGGCTTCTCTAGTCGATGGAGTCAAAGGCTTTGGCAAAGTCCAGCTTCAGGACCAACGAGGGAACCCGTCGAGTCTCGCAGCATTGGACAATTTCCGTTGCATACACAAAGTTCTCGGAGATGCTCCGCCCCTTAATTAACCCGGACTGGTCCACATCCACCACATCCGAGATTTGTTGTTGAAGGCGCGTGGTCAGAACCTTGCACGGGATCTTGATATCACAATTCTGGAGCGAGATGGGTAAATACAATTGTCCACAATATTCTCAAGATGTGTAGACTTGAAAAGATTACGAAGAAAATAAATAATTGACTGATCCCAATTATAGTTCACTACAAAATAAAATAATAAATTAAGTATGAAGAATAATGTTTATCTTAAAAAATTAGGTAAACAGTGTCGCTGCATTATACCAAAATGATTAAAAAAATAGTATTAACATATTCAAAGAATTAAAAATGGAATTTTTCGAAACACACATGCTTTTCTAATTAATTTTCTGCAAAATTTTTGTATTTTGTTGCAACAGGAGCTCCAACGCTCTAGAAGAGGCACATGATTGAGGAACCTCTGGAATAAGACACCCCGGTTAGGCCACATGCAAGTCTCGAGATTGTTTCAATCTTGACACTCATGTTTAGATTATAAATTTGAATCTTTAATCTTTTAATTAATTATTAGTACAAAAACAACCATTGGCCTTCGATCCTTTGATCGTTGAAACTAATAGTTTGTATTGTTAGATGACTGATCAACGATAATCTCCTCCAACCCTCTCAGTCCCAAATGTACACTTTATAGCTAGCTATTGCTAAAGAAATATCTAGGCATTCAAGGAAGCAAGAAGTACATGTATGTTAGTATGTACTAGCACCATATAGAGTCACACAACGCATTAATATCCTGGTATTAGAACTTTGTGTAATATCCAATGAAGTGTGTAGTGAGTGAGGGTTTTTCTCTGGTCGTTTTGCTGGGGTGGCACTGACGCAATCTTCATAGTGGTATATCAATAATAAGATCGATAAGTACGTAAGTTATCATAACAATTGATGTATAAACATCTACTTTAGATGATCATCTGTGTGTGTACGTGAAGACGTGAACTCACGCGCCATAAGTTGTTGGCCTGAAAGATCATCACCTTCCTGCAAACACCGAATATGATTAACTAGTAACCACGATAGTCAGCTAGGTTAGTATATATGGTTTCCATCCGGCAAGTATCTATAGCTAGCTAATCTCCTAGGGAATCAACCCAGCAGCTTGCTAGCTTATAAGCAGGTATGTTCTGCTATATACTATCATCTTCTCGCAAAACTAATAGCTCAGAAGTATGTAGATATTTCCGCACTGAAGTTTTTTTTAATTTTCACAGGGGGGGAGAGTTTTCCCCACCTGAATTTTTATATATGTGGGCCAAAATGCCCAAGTAAACAACATGCAGTCTAGCCACGCATCAGACGCCTGCTTCAAAGCAATAGGCAGATGCACCTGACAAAGCACGGCGTCTTCCCTACATAAGTGCAGTAGTCGGGGGAGCGATGGGGGCAATCCCTGGAAGACCACCGCGTTGCGGTGCTTCTAAAGTTGCCAACAGCAAAGGAGGAGGAAGGCCGAGCCCGTCCGCGCCGGCACCAAGCTAGCGGGGGACATAGTGTGCAGCAGCTCAACAGAAGAGACCGCCAAGGCGACCCCCACCATAGACCAGAAGCGCTAAGCAAAGGGACAGCTGAAGATGAGATGCTCCGCCGTCTCCATGTGCACCGAACAGATGGGGCAGCCAGCCCCAGCCTCCTCCATAATGTGCTTCCGCAGAAGAATGTCTCTCGTCTGGATCCGAGCCTGGACCAAGAGCCAGGCGAAGAAGCAGAATCGACTTGGAGCGTAGTTCTTCCAGACAAAGTCGGCATACGGCGCAAGCACCCCACCAAAATGGCAAAGTTGGTAGAGGCCAGCAGAGGAGAGCCCAACACCCTTGGCACAGCCTAGCCGGAGGGTCCGAACATCCGGCTCCGCTGTGAGGATCAGCGCCCGGACGATTGGGAGGAGCACTTGGCACTCCCGGGTGCCCGCATGGT
This sequence comes from Triticum monococcum, assembly GCA_034509565.1. Taxonomy (NCBI): domain Eukaryota; kingdom Viridiplantae; phylum Streptophyta; class Magnoliopsida; order Poales; family Poaceae; genus Triticum; species Triticum monococcum. The sequence goes on along the minus strand of CM067843.1, from coordinate 740,182,945 downwards.
TCAGGCGGGGGACGAGGACCCCAGCAAGCCCGTGTTGAATGACGTGAGCCACCGAGACCACAGGCATGGTGGTGTGGGAGAAGAGGGAGCTCATCTGGACGGAGAGGGCACCGCCAGGCAACCAAGAATCCAGCCAGAACGTTGTAGTGCGCCTGTCACCGACGGAGACACTGGTGACCGCCCTGTACACATGCATAAGCTTGGCCAAGGAAGCCTAGTGCGGTCCGGGGAGCGACACCACCGCTGCTGAGGTCAGCAGCGAGCGCCCCAGCTCCCCCCAAACCCAGCGAGCCCATGGCGCATCCTGGCGCGAGTGTAGACGGTGAAGGAGCTTCAGCAGGAGGCACCGGTTCTGGACCGTGAGGGTACGTACCACCAACCCTCCCTCCCCCTTGGGACGGACGACGCGGTCCCAGGCCACGAGACACTAGGCCCCCGAGGCCTTGTCCGCTGCAGTCCAGAGGAAGGATCGGCGCAGGGCGTCGATCGCCCGGAGGACAGAGGGAGGGACCTCCATCGCAGACATGGCATACGTGGGGAGAGCGTCCAGCACGATGTTGAGCAGCACCAGGCGCCCCCGAAGGACAGGAGCTAAGCGCGCCAGCCGGAGAGGTAGCGCTCAGCTTTGGCAATGAGCGGGAGGAAGTCGTCCATAGAGAGCTTGCGGTTGAAGAGCGGCAGGCCAAGGTAGATGTGAGGGAAGCTCCCAACGCGGCAGCCCAACACATGGACCATCTCGCGAAGATCATCCTCGGGGACATGAACGGGCGCGACGGTGCTGTTGTGGAAGTTGATAACAAGCTCGTCGCCGCTGTGAAATCGTCTAGGATGCCCTTGAGGCGCCGAACCGCGTCCAGCTCCGCACCCATGATGATGATGGTGTCATCAGCGTACTGAAGGACAAGCGGGGGCGCATCATCAAACAGAGGGTGATGCATCCCACCATCTCTCTTGACCATCTGTTGGAGCGCATCCACGATGAGCAGGAACAGGTAGGGGGAGATGGGGTCCCCCTAACGCAATCCTTTCTTGCATTTGATCCATTGCCCGGGTATGCCACTAAGGACCACCGCAGACATGGACGACTGGAAGATCGAGTCCATCCAGTCACACCAGAGGGGCGGGAAGCCACGCACCTCCATAATCCGGCGAAGGCTTCTCTAGTCGATGGAGTCAAAGGCTTTGGCAAAGTCCAGCTTCAGGACCAACGAGGGAACCCGTCGAGTCTCGCAGCATTGGACAATTTCCGTTGCATACACAAAGTTCTCGGAGATGCTCCGCCCCTTAATTAACCCGGACTGGTCCACATCCACCACATCCGAGATTTGTTGTTGAAGGCGCGTGGTCAGAACCTTGCACGGGATCTTGATATCACAATTCTGGAGCGAGATGGGTAAATACAATTGTCCACAATATTCTCAAGATGTGTAGACTTGAAAAGATTACGAAGAAAATAAATAATTGACTGATCCCAATTATAGTTCACTACAAAATAAAATAATAAATTAAGTATGAAGAATAATGTTTATCTTAAAAAATTAGGTAAACAGTGTCGCTGCATTATACCAAAATGATTAAAAAAATAGTATTAACATATTCAAAGAATTAAAAATGGAATTTTTCGAAACACACATGCTTTTCTAATTAATTTTCTGCAAAATTTTTGTATTTTGTTGCAACAGGAGCTCCAACGCTCTAGAAGAGGCACATGATTGAGGAACCTCTGGAATAAGACACCCCGGTTAGGCCACATGCAAGTCTCGAGATTGTTTCAATCTTGACACTCATGTTTAGATTATAAATTTGAATCTTTAATCTTTTAATTAATTATTAGTACAAAAACAACCATTGGCCTTCGATCCTTTGATCGTTGAAACTAATAGTTTGTATTGTTAGATGACTGATCAACGATAATCTCCTCCAACCCTCTCAGTCCCAAATGTACACTTTATAGCTAGCTATTGCTAAAGAAATATCTAGGCATTCAAGGAAGCAAGAAGTACATGTATGTTAGTATGTACTAGCACCATATAGAGTCACACAACGCATTAATATCCTGGTATTAGAACTTTGTGTAATATCCAATGAAGTGTGTAGTGAGTGAGGGTTTTTCTCTGGTTGTTTTGCTGGGGTGGCACTGACGCAATCTTCATAGTGGTATATCAATAATAAGATCGATAAGTACGTAAGTTATCATAACAATTGATGTATAAACATCTACTTTAGATGATCATCTGTGTGTGTACGTGAAGACGTGAACTCACGCGCCATAAGTTGTTGGCCTGAAAGATCATCACCTTCCTGCAAACACCGAATATGATTAACTAGTAACCACGATAGTCAGCTAGGTTAGTATATATGGTTTCCATCCGGCAAGTATCTATAGCTAGCTAATCTCCTAGGGAATCAACCCAGCAGCTTGCTAGCTTATAAGCAGGTATGTTCTGCTATATACTATCATCTTCTCGCAAAACTAATAGCTCGGAAGTATGTAGATATTTCCGCACTGAAGTTTTTTTTAATTTTCACAGGGGGGGAGAGTTTTCCCCACCTGAATTTTTATATATGTGGGCCAAAATGCCCAAGTAAACAACATGCAGTCTAGCCACGCATCAGACGCCTGCTTCAAAGCAATAGGCAGATGCACCTGACAAAGCACGGCGTCTTCCCTACATAAGTGCAGTAGTCGGGGGAGCGATGGGGGCAATCCCTGGAAGACCACCGCGTTGCGGTGCTTCTAAAGTTGCCAACAGCAAAGGAGGAGGAAGGCCGAGCCCGTCCGCGCCGGCACCAAGCTAGCGGGGGACATAGTGTGCAGCAGCTCAACAGAAGAGACCGCCAAGGCGACCCCCACCATAGACCAGAAGCGCTAAGCAAAGGGACAGCTGAAGATGAGATGCTCCGCCGTCTCCATGTGCACCGAACAGATGGGGCAGCCAGCCCCAGCCTCCTCCATAATGTGCTTCCGCAGAAGAATGTCTCTCGTCTGGATCCGAGCCTGGACCAAGAGCCAGGCGAAGAAGCAGAATCGACTTGGAGCGTAGTTCTTCCAGACAAAGTCGGCATACGGCGCAAGCACCCCACCAAAATGGCAAAGTTGGTAGAGGCCAGCAGAGGAGAGCCCAACACCCTTGGCACAGCCTAGCCGGAGGGTCCGAACATCCGGCTCCGCTGTGAGGACCAGCGCCCGGACGATTGGGAGGAGCACTTGGCACTCCCGGGTGCCCGCATGGTTCAGGCGGGGGACGAGGACCCCAGCAAGCCCGTGTTGAATGATGTGAGCCACCGAGACCGCAGGCATGGTGGTGTGGGAGAAGAGGGAGCTCATCTGGACGGAGAGGGCACCGCCAGGCAACCAAGAATCCAGCCAGAACGTTGTAGTGCGCCTGTCACCGACGGAGACACTGGTGACCGCCCTGTACACATGCATAAGCTTGGCCAAGGAAGCCTAGTGCGGTCCGGGGAGCGACACCACCGCTGCTGAGGTCAGCAGCGAGCGCCCCAGCTCCCCCCAAACCCAGCGAGCCCATGGCGCATCCTGGCGCGAGTGTAGACGGTGAAGGAGCTTCAGCAGGAGGCACCGGTTCTGGACCGTGAGGGTACGTACCACCAACCCTCCCTCCCCCTTGGGACGGACGACGCGGTCCCAGGCCACGAGACACTAGGCCCCCGAGGCCTTGTCCGCTGCAGTCCAGAGGAAGGATCGGCGCAGGGCGTCGATCGCCCGGAGGACAGAGGGAGGGACCTCCATCGCAGACATGGCATACGTGGGGAGAGCGTCCAGCACGATGTTGAGCAGCACCAGGCGCCCCCCGAAGGACAGGAGCTAAGCGCGCCAGCCGGAGAGGTAGCGCTCAGCTTTGGCAATGAGCGGGAGGAAGTCGTCCATAGAGAGCTTGCGGTTGAAGAGCGGCAGGCCAAGGTAGATGTGAGGGAAGCTCCCAACGCGGCAGCCCAACACATGGACCATCTCGCGAAGATCATCCTCGGGGACATGAACGGGCGCGACGGTGCTGTTGTGGAAGTTGATAACAAGCCCGTCGCCGCTGTGAAATCGTCTAGGATGCCCTTGAGGCGCCGAACCGCGTCCAGCTCCGCACCCATGATGATGATGGTGTCATCAGCGTACTGAAGGACAAGCGGGGGCGCATCATCAAACAGAGGGTGACGCATCCCACCATCTCTCTTGACCATCTGTTGGAGCGCATCCACGATGAGCAGGAACAGGTAGGGGGAGATGGGGTCCCCCTAACGCAATCCTTTCTTGCATTTGATCCATTGCCCGGGTATGCCACTAAGGACCACCGCAGACATGGACGACTGGAAGATCGAGTCCATCCAGTCACACCAGAGGGGCGGGAAGCCACGCACCTCCATAATCCGGCGAAGGCTTCTCTAGTCGATGGAGTCAAAGGCTTTGGCAAAGTCCAGCTTCAGGACCAACGAGGGAACCCGTCGAGTCTCGCAGCATTGGACAATTTTCGTTGCATACACAAAGTTCTCGGAGATGCTCCGCCCCTTAATTAACCCGGACTGGTCCACATCCACCACATCCGAGATTTGTTGTTGAAGGCGCGTGGTCAGAACCTTGCACGGGATCTTGATATCACAATTCTGGAGCGAGATGGGTAAATACAATTGTCCACAATATTCTCAAGATGTGTAGACTTGAAAAGATTACGAAGAAAATAAATAATTGACTGATACCAATTATAGTTCACTACAAAATAAAATAATAAATTAAGTATGAAGAATAATGTTTATCTTAAAAAATTAGGTAAACAGTGTCGCTGCATTATACCAAAATGATTAAAAAATAGTATTAACATATTCAAAGAATTAAAAATGGAATTTTTCGAAACACACATGCTTTTCTAATTAATTTTCTGCAAAATTTTTGTATTTTGTTGCAACAGGAGCTCCAACGCTCTAGAAGAGGCACATGATTGAGGAACCTCTGGAATAAGACACCCCGGTTAGGCCACATGCAAGTCTCGAGATTGTTTCAATCTTGACACTCATGTTTAGATTATAAATTTGAATCTTTAATCTTTTAATTAATTATTAGTACAAAAACAACCATTGGCCTTCGATCCTTTGATCGTTGAAACTAATAGTTTGTATTGTTAGATGACTGATCAACGATAATCTCCTCCAACCCTCTCAGTCCCAAATGTACACTTTATAGCTAGCTATTGCTAAAGAAATATCTAGGCATTCAAGGAAGCAAGAAGTACATGTATGTTAGTATGTACTAGCACCATATAGAGTCACACAACGCATTAATATCCTGGTATTAGAACTTTGTGTAATATCCAATGAAGTGTGTAGTGAGTGAGGGTTTTTCTCTGGTCGTTTTGCTGGGGTGGCACTGACGCAATCTTCATAGTGGTATATCAATAATAAGATCGATAAGTACGTAAGTTATCATAACAATTGATGTATAAACATCTACTTTAGATGATCATCTGTGTGTGTACGTGAAGACGTGAACTCACGCGCCATAAGTTGTTGGCCTGAAAGATCATCACCTTCCTGCAAACACCGAATATGATTAACTAGTAACCACGATAGTCAGCTAGGTTAGTATATATGGTTTCCATCCGGCAAGTATCTATAGCTAGCTAATCTCCTAGGGAATCAACCCAGCAGCTTGCTAGCTTATAAGCAGGTATGTTCTGCTATATACTATCATCTTCTCGCAAAACTAATAGCTCGGAAGTATGTAGATATTTCCGCACTGAAGTTTTTTTTAATTTTCACAGGGGGGGAGAGTTTTCCCCACCTGAATTTTTATATATGTGGGCCAAAATGCCCAAGTAAACAACATGCAGTCTAGCCACGCATCAGACGCCTGCTTCAAAGCAATAGGCAGATGCACCTGACAAAGCACGGCGTCTTCCCTACATAAGTGCAGTAGTCGGGGGAGCGATGGGGGCAATCCCTGGAAGACCACCGCGTTGCGGTGCTTCTAAAGTTGCCAACAGCAAAGGAGGAGGAAGGCCGAGCCCGTCCGCGCCGGCACCAAGCTAGCGGGGGACATAGTGTGCAGCAGCTCAACAGAAGAGACCGCCAAGGCGACCCCCACCATAGACCAGAAGCGCTAAGCAAAGGGACAGCTGAAGATGAGATGCTCCGCCGTCTCCATGTGCACCGAACAGATGGGGCAGCCAGCCCCAGCCTCCTCCATAATGTGCTTCCGCAGAAGAATGTCTCTCGTCTGGATCCGAGCCTGGACCAAGAGCCAGGCGAAGAAGCAGAATCGACTTGGAGCGTAGTTCTTCCAGACAAAGTCGGCATACGGCGCAAGCACCCCACCAAAATGGCAAAGTTGGTAGAGGCCAGCAGAGGAGAGCCCAACACCCTTGGCACAGCCTAGCCGGAGGGTCCGAACATCCGGCTCCGCTGTGAGGACCAGCGCCCGGACGATTGGGAGGAGCACTTGGCACTCCCGGGTGCCCGCATGGTTCAGGCGGGGGACGAGGACCCCAGCAAGCCCGTGTTGAATGACGTGAGCCACCGAGACCGCAGGCATGGTGGTGTGGGAGAAGAGGGAGCTCATCTGGACGGAGAGGGCACCGCCAGGCAACCAAGAATCCAGCCAGAACGTTGTAGTGCGCCTGTCACCGACGGAGACACTGGTGACCGCCCTGTACACATGCATAAGCTTGGCCAAGGAAGCCTAGTGCGGTCCGGGGAGCGACACCACCGCTACTGAGGTCAGCAGCGAGCGCCCCAGCTCCCCCCAAACCCAGCGAGCCCATGGCGCATCCTGGCGCGAGTGTAGACGGTGAAGGAGCTTCAGCAGGAGGCACCGGTTCTGGACCGTGAGGGTACGTACCACCAACCCTCCCTCCCCCTTGGGACGGACGACGCGGTCCCAGGCCACGAGACACTAGGCCCCCGAGGCCTTGTCCGCTGCAGTCCAGAGGAAGGATCGGCGCAGGGCGTCGATCGCCCGGAGGACAGAGGGAGGGACCTCCATCGCAGACATGGCATACGTGGGGAGAGCGTCCAGCACGATGTTGAGCAGCACTAGGCGCCCCCCGAAGGACAGGAGCTAAGCGCGCCAGCCGGAGAGGTAGCGCTCAGCTTTGGCAATGAGCGGGAGGAAGTCGTCCATGGAGAGCTTGCGGTTGAAGAGCGGCAGGCCAAGGTAGATGTGAGGGAAGCTCCCAACGCGGCAGCCCAACACATGGACCATCTCGCGAAGATCATCCTCGGGGACATGAACGGGCGCGACGGTGCTGTTGTGGAAGTTGATAACAAGCCCGTCGCCGCTGTGAAATCGTCTAGGATGCCCTTGAGGCGCCGAACCGCGTCCAGCTCCGCACCCATGATGATGATGGTGTCATCAGCATACTGAAGGACAAGCGGGGGCGCATCATCAAACAGAGGGTGACGCATCCCACCATCTCTCTTGACCATCTGTTGGAGCGCATCCACGATGAGCAGGAACAGGTAGGGGGAGATGGGGTCCCCCTAACGCAATCCTTTCTTGCATTTGATCCATTGCCCGGGTATGCCACTAAGGACCACCGCAGACATGGACGACTGGAAGATCGAGTCCATCCAGTCACACCAGAGGGGCGGGAAGCCACGCACCTCCATAATCCGGCGAAGGCTTCTCTAGTCGATGGAGTCAAAGGCTTTGGCAAAGTCCATCTTCAGGACCAACGAGGGAACCCGTCGAGTCTCGCAGCATTGGACAATTTCCGTTGCATACACAAAGTTCTCGGAGATGCTCCGCCCCTTAATTAACCCGGACTGGTCCACATCCACCACATCCGAGATTTGTTGTTGAAGGCGCGTGGTCAGAACCTTGCACGGGATCTTGATATCACAATTCTGGAGCGAGATGGGTCAAAAACCACCGGGTGCAAGCACCCCCGGGCCTTGGGAAGCAGCACAACATGTGCGCGGTTGATACATTAGAGGTTCACAGAGTTGTCGTAGAACCCCTCCATCAACCGCATCACGTCGCTGGAGACCAGCTCCCAGGCGGCCTGGTAGAAGCCCGGACCAAGGCCATCGGGGGTGCTGGTTCTGTCGAGGCTGGCGACCGCCGCCTTGATCTCAGGCATCTCGAAGGGGGCGACAAGCTTGGCGGCGTCAATGATGCCCCCCCCCCCTCGTATAGCGCCTGCAGGTTGAAGCGCCAGACGGGGTCCCTAGCCCGGCCAAGGAGGGTGGTGTAGAAGGCATGGATGGCCTCCGCCTTGGCCACATGACCGACGACGATCGTGCCGCCGACATCCAGCACTTTGATCTGGTTTGACCGGAAGCGCTGGGATGCCTGGGCATGGAAGAAGCGGGTGTTCTCGTCACCCTCACCCACCCGGCGAAACTTCCCCTGTTGCCGCCAGAACGCTACTTGCTGACGAACAGAGAAGGCCAAGGAGGCACTGGCGTCAAGCCGCAAGGTAGCTTCTGTCGGATTTCGGGTTCCAGCAGACCCTTAAGGTCCGAACACTGGAGTGCGCACGGAGATTACGCCTTCTACCTCCCCGTCCCACAAAGATCTAGACTACAGAAAGAACTGCACAAGAGACACAAGGTATATAGTAGTTCGGGCCACCGTTGTGGTGTAATACCCTACTCCAGTGTGTGGTGGGTGGATTGCCTCTTGGGGCTGATGATGATGAACAATACAAAGAAGAACAGCCTCGCGAGGGTCTGTTCTTGGCTGGGGCGATGAACAGCTAGGAGGAGTTCAGCCACCCTTTCTCTCTATCTCTCTCCGCTTCTAACCGATCCTAGAGCGCCCCTTGCTATGTGGTGGCTGGTCCTATTTATAGAGGCCCTGGTCCTCTTCCCAAATATCGAGCGGGAAAGGAGCCAACAATGGCGGGCTAATTTGAAGGGCGACAGCAAGTATCAACTATCCTGACAAAAGTAGTCTTCGCCTGCGCAAAGCTCTGGTGATGACGCCGTCCTGGGCTCCACGGTGACCTCCGTCTCGTAGTCCTCCTGGTCTTGGTCTCGTTGCACCAAAATGGCAACCTTTGCCTGCCGCCTCGGTACTCCACGGTTGCGCTTGCCCCCTTTGCACCAAAGAGGAAAGGAGGACGCTACGCGGGCTGGCACCCGCCTGGCGCCCTGAGTCGTCATGGCTTGCGTCACGGGCACCTCGCGAGGTACCCCGCCTTGATCTCTCCGCCTGCTCGCGAGCCAGCTTGACGAGGCCGTGCCTGAGGAAGCTCCGTGTCATCCGCTTCGCGAGGCTTGGCCCCTCGCGAGGGTCTTGAGTCTTGTGTTGATGAAGATGGGCCGTGATGGGGCCCCTTCGAGCCACGCCGCAGGCCGCGGGCAGGCAAGTCTGGGGACCCCCGTTCCCAGAACACTGATAGTAGCCCTTGGGCCCAAGGCGCGCCCGGACATGGCTGTGCCGAGAGGCAAAAGGGCAAGGGCGAAGCGCCGCGGGCCCTAACAGCCTGCGGCCTTGGGCGCCGCGTGGTGGTTGATGGGACGTGGGCGGCACTGCTCCCCCACGCCCCCTTATTCTGCGCCCTGCTAGGCGGACTTGTAGTTGCACACAGCCGCTCCTCTTCCTGTTGCTCGAGCGTCCCTTGTTCTTCCTTCCTTCGAACGCCTGCTCCTGCCTCCAATCCAATCTCGAATCTTCCCCCTCCTTCCCATCGCCATGGCTCCGACGAGGAAGGAGAGAGTGGAGGAACCCATGCCTCCGCCTTGTGTGCCGCCATCGGTGGCCCCCGTCGTCGGCCAGTCGACCATACTCAATCAAGAGTGCCTGGGTAGGGACAACTTGGCTCTGTCCACCGTCTTCAATGAGTGCGGGAGGACGACGGCCTGGCCCGCGTCCCACTTCTCCATCGACAAGATAGAAACCGAGGTCCCATGTTTTACCGACGCCTTGTGGGCGGGTCTGGTTCCCCCCTATTCTAATTTCTTCAATGCCGTGCTCTCCCATTATTAGATCCACATGATGCATCTAACTCCTGAGTCCATCACCCACCTTTCGGTCTTCCCCTTCGCTTGCGAAGCCATGGTGGGCATCCCTCCTTCGGTTGCCTTGCTGCACCACTTCTTCTTGCTGCACCTTGTCGACCCTTCCCAATGCTGTGCGTGCGTGAGCTTCGCTGCCGAGCCTGAGACCGAGGCCTCTGGGATTGACTTCAAGCTCCCCCTGCCCGCGGTTGGGTCCCGTGAGCGGTGGCTGTATGTGGACGCAGGGGTGCCCAGCCCCTGCTATCGGAGCCGACCTCGCCTGTTGTCCCCAATTTGGGTTGGGGCCAGGAGACACTCGAGAGCCCCCGGCTCGTCTTCGTATGGTGCCGCTTTGCACTCCTGAGGAAGCTCGGCGTGACGGCACCCAAGGTGGTGAAGGAGTTTCTGTTATGCCGTGTTGCTCCCCTTCAACGCCACTCTCGCCGGATGTGGGCCTTCCTTGGGCGCGAGGATAGCATGGGGCTCCAGGAAAAGGACCTGGCCCCTGAGGTGCTGAAGCTGATGCTCTTGACCTTGGCCGGGGACCCCAACCCCGGCAACGTCCAGCAGGGAGGGGCCTTGCTGTATCTCTGCCAGAGCAGGGCCGACTTCGTGAAGCAGATGCCCGTCTTCGACGAATGGGGGCTGCGCCCCACCGGCCTCCAGGGACCTCGTGAGAATCCCGTGGTGGTGACTACCCTTCCGATCGGCCGAGGTGACTCCTCCTCAAGTGGCGAAGCAGGGAGGCGGGAGGCGCCGGAGGCTGAGGGGGCTCCTGATGAGGAGGCAGCGCTGGGTGATGCTCTCGAGGGGACAGCTCCTGGGACCCGTGCCGTTGTGGCTGCAGGTGGCAAGCAGCCGCTCCCAGCGCCCGAGGCTGAGGCCTCGGAGGCCCCAGCCGCGTCTTCTGGCGAGGTGATGGACGGCACGCGCCAGGCAGGCGCCCCTGACGCGGATCGCTCCAATGCTCCGTCTTCCTCGTAGGTTGATCCTTGCGCTCTTCTCCTGGGCCGCTTCCGCATGGACTTTGAGGCCCTCCGGAGGAAAAGGGAGGCCCTGGGCGATGACTTCCCTTGTCGCGTGCTGAAGCGCAGGAAGTACTTCGCCACTGACGAGTAAGTCTTCTCCCTTTCTGACTCCTGATCCTCTTGTTGCTTTCACTGATCCTTGCTCTGCATGCCCCTTCCGGCCGAGCCTGCGGAAGTAGCTGAGGTGCCGCCTCCTTTGGCTTCGTCCCCTCTACCGTCCTCAAGTGCTCCGAGCAGCTCTGCCCTTGTGGTGAGGGCGACTGAAGGGGTGGACCATCCCGAGGTGCACCGCGGCCCTTCACTCCCCCCAATTTTCCTTCGCGGGCCCTCTCGGGGGATAGCCAGCCTGCCATGGGCCTCTCGTCTGGTCATGGACTGCGACTGGTTGAGGCGCCCCCTATGCTCTTCATCTGGGGACGGGCTGGCTCTAGGCGGGGCTCCTGGTGCGGCGTGCCCGGCCATCGCGAGGGCGCCAGTCCCCAGCCCCCTGCCCGGGGGAGGAACGATGATTCGTGGCTACCGGCGCTCGCTTGGGGTAGATGATGGTGTGGAAGACGTGCTTGAGCGTGCCCGGGAGCGCCGCGCTCACCGCCAAGGGTTCCTTCGAAGGGCGTCCGACGCGGTGAACCTGCTTGCGGAGGAGCTTGCTGACGAAGACGCGCGCCTGGAGGCCGAGGGTCTACGCCTGGCTGCAGGGAGGCGCGAGCTGGAGGCCGCCATCGCCCTCGCGCGTCGTCAGTGTGATCTTGACGATGAAGAGGTGAAGGCGTCGTTGGAGGCCCGGAGAGCTGACCGACGGTGAGAGGCGGCGGAGGAGCGGGCTCGTGAGCTCATGGCCTGGTGCCACTCACTGGAGGAGCAAGTGGAGCTGCGCGAGTTGGCCCTTGCTTTGATGCGGGTGGCCTCCGGCGACCCAGCTCAGCTCCAGAAGCGTGAAGAAGCGTTGACGCTGGAAGCCGCCGAATGCACCCGCGAGTACGAGCGGCTGGAGACGAGGGAGTGCTTGGTGACGCAGGTGGAGGACGATGTCACCGCACGGGAGGCCCGCGTCCTGGAGAAGGTCGGACGTCGGGTGGCGATGGCGCGCCAAGACCTCGAGCGCGAGTTCGAGGGGAGGCTTGAGTTGATCCGGGTTGAAGCTGAAGGGAGGACCGCATCCTTGAGGGCCCAGCAGGAGGAGGCGACGCGGCTGGCCGAAGCCTCCCGGGCCGCCCTAGAGGTAGTGCAAGGGGAGTTAGCCGCCTCCCAGGCTGAGATGCTCCGTATTCACCAGCGGGTGCAGGAGGCTGAGGGCGTCGCACGCCCGAACACGGATGAGATATGTCAGCGACAGGTCCTGGAGCACATGCACGGCCCCATGCTCGCCACGCTCCGGGAGAGGGCTAGCGCAGCCTTGGGCAACATCTGTGAGGCGGCTGTTGGCGAGCCGCACTCAGCCAACTATGCTGGCAACCTTCAATTCTTCACCACCATGGTGGCGCAGCTGGAGGCGCGGTCGGCCAGGGCCGACGGGTTGGTGGAGTAGAGGAGCCGCACCCTGCTCGGGCGCGCCTCCCGTGTCTTCAGTCATCTCCTGAACATGGATTCCCACTTCGATTTTGATGCCGTCATCGCCCCAGTTCCCCAGGCCGTCCGAGGCGACCTGGCGCACTGGGTGGAAGACAACGTGGACGCCCTTGTCAAGGCCTTCGCTTCGGACGACAACGACGTGATCATGGCTGCTGACGAGGGCGGTGCGGTGAACGGCCCTGATGCCGCAGGTGGCGACGCAGACAATGATGGCGAGTTCGGCGATGCCAGCGACGGCTCAGGAGGTGCTTCCGAGGATGCATTGGGGGATTGGTCCGACTGAATGTGTATCGCTCCTGTCTTTTTTACCCTGCATGAATAGAACTCGGGTTTTTGACCTGATGGCTGTGAGAGCATTTTGGGAGGGGAAGCCCCTCATGTAAAACCTGTGTTCATCGTATTAGTAGTTGTCATACTGCACGAGCGCCCGCGCCTGGTGGTTGGCTGGTTTACCTTTGTTTCGCGCAAGCCCCGAAGCAGCCCGTGGGAGGGCGTGACGTCTGGGGTGTTCTTTAGTTGAATCCGTAGGATATGAGAGTGTCGCCGGCGGGGAGCTTCACAGGCACTCGCCTTGCTTCACAGGCTCTGGGCCTTTTCCAAAACGCGATAGCTTCACAGGCACTCGCCTTGCTTCACAGGCTCTGGGCCTTTTCCAAAACGCGATAGCTTCACAGGCACTCGCCTTGCTTCACAGGCTCTGGGCTTTTCCAAAACGCGATAGCTTCACAGGCGCTCGCCTTGCTTCACAGGCTCTGGGCCTTTTCCAAAATGCGATAGCTTCACAGGCACTCGCCTTGCTTCACAGGCTCTGGGCCTTTTCCAGAACGCGATAGCTTCACAGGCACTCGCCTTGCTTCACAGGCTCTGGGCCTTTTCCAAAACGAGATAGCTTCACAGGCACTCGCCTTGCTTCACAGGCTCTGGGCCTTTTCCAAAACGCGACAGCTTCACAGGCACTCGCCTTGCTTCACAGGCTCTGGGCCTTTTCCAAAACGCGATAGCTTCACAGGCACTCGCCTTGCTTCACAGGCTATGGGCCTTTTCCAAAACGCGATAGCTTCACAGGCACTCGCCTTGCTTCACAGGCTCTAGGCCTTTTCCAAAATGCGATAGCTTCACAGGCACTCGCCTTGCTTCACAGGCTCTGGGCCTTTTCCAAAACGCGATAGCTTCACAGGCTCTGGGCCTTTTCCAAAATGCGATAGCTTCACAGGCACTCGCCTTGCTTCACAGGCTCTGGGCCTTTTCCAAAACGCGATAGCTTCACAGGCACTCGCCTTGCTTCACAGGCTCTGGGCCTTTTCCAAAACGCGATAGCTTCACAGGCACTCGCCTTGCTTCACAGGCTCTGGGCCTTTTCCAAAACGCGATAGCTTCACAGGCACTCGCCTTGCTTCACAGACTCTAGGCCTTTTCCAAAACGCGATAGCTTCACAGGCACTCGCCTTACTTCACAAGCTCTGGGCCTTTTCCAAACAGGACAACCTCCGCAGGCACCCGAAAATCCTCCCGAGAGGGAGCAACAGCGGTAGTTTGGGTTGCGCACGAGCCAGGCCTGACCCGACTCGCGAGGGGCCCACGAGGGGTGGCAGTTGTGGCGAAGCGGTAACCAGAACGCGAGAAATGGCTCGAGCGAGAATAAGCACCCCTTCCCCGAACACACGTAAATCTCAAATTCGAATCCAACTTAAATGCAGCGGGGGAAAAGCTACAGCCAAAGGGAAAGGCAATGAAAGCACACAAAAGGCCGTGTCCGGCACCTAATCTAGTCTTGGACGTCTTCTCACCAGTGCGGAGCTAAGTGCTGTCCATTGGGCGTGGGAGGGAGCCCCAGGGCCTGAGGCCGGCACCCCTGAGACTCCGGGGCGTGTACAGCCCCACTCATTATTACGTGAGAGTGTCACGGCGCGGCGAGCTTCATAGGCACCGGGCCTTCTTCACAGGTACTGGCCTTGCTTCATATCGCCAGACAAGGGCCCCGCCTTGCGCCACACTCTAGTGCCATCAGCAACGACCAGAACCCAGGACGCCGCCCGATGGGGTAGAGCGGTCGCTAGCGGTTCCCCCGACGACCACGGGTCCTCCGCCAGGGGCAGGCCCTGAGGCACCTCCCCAGCAGAGGGCCTACCTCCTGAGAACGCCTTGCTCCGAACGCCGCGGTGGTGATGTCGGATCTCGGCCCCTCTCCTACAGCCCCCTGCGCCCTCCTCCCGAGGGGTAGGAGACTGTGGGAGCGGGGTAGCTGCTTGCCGCGGCAACCTGCACCTCCTGCGATCCATGGTTAGCGTATACCTGCTCCTGAAGAATTAGCGGCGCCCGATAATCGTTGCCTCCAGCGTGGCCAGCGGGTCCGTCCCGGGGCTCCTGGAAAGGCTCAGCTTCCATTGCCTCATCCCCCCAGCTTGGGCCGAGGAGCGAGCCTTGTCCGTTCTCGTGAGGGTGTCCTTGGTCCATCTTGAGGGGCACGTATTCCTCCGACGCCGTCATCCCGAACGCCACGCCGTGATGCCCCGCATGCCACACGGTCCCACCTGTCATGCCCACTACGGTGGGGGGGCAACGCGGCTGCCCACCGAGGCCGCGGGTCGCATTGAGTCCTTCTTCTTCGCGGGCAGGGGCGGGGGCAACGCCGCCGCCGGTCCGGTGCTGACAGCTTCGCTGGCGTCGGAGTGGCCTTGGAGCCCGCGGGCGCGCGCGGAGCCCCCGCGCGGGTCGCCCTGGGTTTGAGGCGGGAGCTGGGTGGAGACGGGGTGAGCCCCCAAGGCGGCGAAGCCCAGGAGCTCTGCCACTCACTCCAGCAGCACGTTGTGGCCGCCCTCCAGCAGTCTGCACCGCATCAGTTCTCGAGCCACCGTGAGCGTGGCCCTCGAGTTCGCCTGCTCCCGGTGGGTGTACGGTGTCGTGGTCGCGGCGTGATTGGAAGCCCTTGCTGCCGACTGTGCCTGCCGCGGTGTAAGAGTTGTCGAAGTCTGTCCGCGTCGCCCGCGGCCCGCAGTGCCCTGCGGACTGCGAGCTGCCTGGGGCACGGGGTCGCCCGAGGCGAGCGATTCTGCGCGGGCGGGCCACGCAGCCCATGGGTCGGGGTTTCCCTCCTGGTCGCCGGGCATGGTGATGACGACGCGACGGGGCACAGAGCGGTGGAAGATGAATTCCAGCGCACCCCTACCTGGCGCGCCAAATGTCGGATTTCGGGTTCCAGCCGACCCTTAAGGTCCGAACACTTGGGTGCGCGCGGAGATTATGCCTTCTACCTCCCCGTCCCACAAAGATCTAGACTACAGAAAGAACTGCACAAGAGACACAAGGTATATACTGGTTCGGGCCACCGTTGTGGTGTAATACCCTACTCCAGTGTGTGGTGGGTGGATTGCCTCTTGGGGCTGATGATGATGGACAATACAAAGAAGAACAGCCTCGCGAGGGTCTGTTCTTGGCTGGGGCGATGAACACCTAGGAGGAGTTCAGCCACCCTTTCTCTCTCTCTCTCTCTCTCTCTCTCTCTCTCTCTCTGTCTCTCTCTCCCTGCTTCTAACCGATCCCAGAGCGCCCCTTGCTATGTGGGTGGCAGGTCCTATTTATAGAGGCCCTGGTCCTCTTCCCAAATATCGAGGGGGAAGGGAGCCAACAACGGCGGGCTAATTTGAAGGGGGACAACAAGTATCAATCATCCTGACAAAAGCAGTCTTCGCCTGCGCAAAGCACTGGTGATGACGCCGTCTTGGGCTCCACGGTGACTGTCGGCGTTCTGGGAATGGGGGTCCCCAGACTTGCCTGCCTGTGGCCTGCGGCGTGGCTCAAGTGGGGGCCCAGCGCGGCCCAACTTCATCAACACGAGGCTCAAGACCCTCGCGAGGGGCCAGGCCTCGCGAGGCGGATGACACGGCGCATCCTCAGGCACAGCCTCGTCAGGCTGGCTCGCGAGGAGGCGGAGAGTTCAAGGCGGCGTATCTCGCGAGGTGCCCATGACGCAAGCCATGACGACACGGGGCACCAGGCGGGTGCCAGCGCGTGCAGCGTCCCTCTCTCCTCTTTGGTGCAAAGGGGGCAAACATATCCACGGAGTACTGAGGCATCAGGAATAGGTTGCCACTTCGGTGCAACGAGACCAAGACCAGGAGGACCACGAGACGGAGGTCACCATGGAGCCCAGCGCGGCGTCATCACCAGGGCCTTTGGCAGGCGAAGACTGCTTTTTTCAGGATAGATGTACTCGTTGTCCCCCTTCAAATTAGCCCGCCATTGTTGGATCCCTTCCCGCTCAATATTTGGGGAGAGGACCAGGGCCTCTATAAATAGGAAAAGCCACCCACGTAGCAAAGGGTTCGATTCCTGGTTGTTCGGTCCGGGATCTGAGAGAGAAAGAGAGAGAAAGGAGACTGAACTCTTCGTAGCAGTTCATCTCCACAGCCAAGAACAGACCCTCGCAAGGCTATTCTTACTTGTATTGTTCATCCACACCGGCCCCAGGAGGCAATCCATCCACCACACACTAGAGTAGGGTATTACACCACATTGGTGGCCCGAACAAGTATAAATCTTGTGTCTTTCGTGCAGTTCTTTTAGTAGTTTAGATCCCCTCGAGACGGAGAGGTTGAAGGTCAGATTTCTACGTGCACCCCAGTGTTCGAACCTTAAGGGTCTGCCGGAACCCGAAACCCGACATTTGGCACGCCAGGTAGGGGTGCGCCGGATTTCGTCTTCCACCGCTCCGCTCTCCTCCGACCGTCGCATCCATGTCTGACGCTTGTCGGGCCCGCGCCGAGCGCCGGGCCGCCATCACTTCCCGCATGGCCCAGACGGCCCCCGTCGGTGGGCGTCCTCGTCGTTCCCCGTCGCCCGCCATCAACGCCGCCACTGGCCTGGCGGGGGGCGAGCAGCAGGCCTCGTCTCAGCACCCGCCCGCGCGACGGAGTGACCGCACCACGGCGCCGACGCCTCCGGTCGTCGCGGCCCTCCTGGGTGGCTCGCAGGTGCCGCCGACCTGTCGCCACATCAAGCCTTTTGCCCGCCGGGTTAGCACCGTTGCCGCGCGGCAGGGGGCTCCCCCGGACCGGGCGGCGAGCGAGGTCGATCTGACCTTCAGCTCGGAGGACCACCCCACCAACCCGGTCAGCTCAGGCACGCTCCCCTTGTTGTGCACCCCCACCATCTACCAGGTGGCCGTCACCCGGACCCTCGTCGACGGTGGTGCGGGCCTCAGCTTGCTTTCGGTCGAGACTTTCGACCTCTTCCGCATACCCCGGGAGCAGCTGCGACCCAGCCGATCCTTCTCGGGCGTCGGGGGCGGATCATCCGACTCCCTGGGGCAGATCCGGCTCCCGGTGACCTTCGGCACCTACGACAACTTCCGCACGGAGACGGTCGACTTCGACATCGCCCCCATCGGCCTTCCTTACAACACCATCCTCGGCTACCCGGCACTGGCCCAGTTCATGGCCGCCACGGACCCGGCGTACAACCTCATGAAGATGCCCGGGAGCAATGGTACCCTCACTGTGCGCGGGGACACTGGGGACGCCCTGCGAGTACTCGAGCTCGCCTTCAAGACAGCGGCGTCGGCACGGCCCGCCTACGCGGAGGCCCCTGAGCCCAAGGGGGTTGCGCCCGCCAAGAAGAAGCAGTTGTTCACCCAGGACAAAGCAGAAACCAAGCAGATACCCGTCGACGAGGACGGGTCCTCCAGCGCCACTTTCACCATAGGCGCCAACCTAGAGCCCGAGCAGGAGGAGGCCTTGGTCAAGTTCCTGCGCTCGAATAAGAAGGTATTTGCTTGGGAGCCGGATCAGCTGGCGGGGATCCCCAGAAGTGTCATCGAGCACCACCTCAACGTATGCCCAAATGTACGCCCCGTGAAGCAGAAGGCCAGGCGGCAGTCCACGGAGAAGCAGGCTTTCATCACCCAAGAGACCCGCAAGCTAGAGGCTGCAGTGGTCATTCGCGAGTTCCGATACCCGGATTGGTTGGCCAACCCTGTCGTTGTGCCCAAGAAGGGGGGGAAAGAACGCATGTGTGTCGACTTCACCAACCTCAATAAGGCATGCCCGCAAGATCCGTTCCCGCTCCCCCGCATCGACTAGATTGTCGATTCCACTGCGGAGTGCGACCTGCTGTGCTTCCTGGACGCCTTCTCCAGGTATCACCAGAACAAGATGGCAGTGGAAGACGTTGAGAAGACCGCCTTCTTGACCCCATGCGGGGTATACTGCTATACATGCATGCCGTTCGGGCTGCGTAACGCAGGGGCAACGTTTCTGCGACTGATGCACATCACCTTGGGCCAGTAGCTCGGAAAGAATGTCGAAGCCTACGTCGATGACATAGTGGTAAAGTCTCGGGAGGCCAAGACCCTGATATAAGACCTGGAGGAGACCTTCACGAGCCTCGACGCAGTAAAATTGCGGCTCAACCCGGAGAAATGTGTGTTTGGCGTCCCCTCGGGCAAGCTCTTGGGATTCCTCGTGTCCCATCTTGGCATCGAAGCCAACCCCGAGAAGGTCAAAGCGGTCGAGGACATGAGCCTGCCAAAGACCCTCAGAGAAATGCAGAAGCTCACGGGGCGCGTGACCACGCTAGGGTGCTTCATCTCCAAACTGGGGGAGCGAGTGCTGCGTTTCTTCCAGCTGATGAAGAAGAAAGGGACCTTTGAGTGGACTGAAGAAGCAGATAAGGCGTTTCAAGATCTCAAGAGGTACCTGACCAGTCCCCTAGTCATGGTGGCGCCATGCCCTCAGGAGCCCCTGCTACTGTACCTCGCCGCCACACCCTACTCCGCCAGCGCAACCCTGGTGGCGGTTAGGGAGGAACGCAAGGTCAAGGCCGCAGCGGCAGCCCGGGGCAGGACAAAACAGGAACAAGGAAAGCCTGCAGGAGCCACAACCACGGCTGAGGAGTGTCAGCAGCCGGGAAATGCACCGGGGGCAGGAGAGGCCACCCGACCATGTAGTCCACCTCCCGAGGCCGCGATGCCTCGCGAGGCGCCCTCACCTCCCGAGGGCGCGGCAACCCCAGATGCTCCCAGTCTTGTCGAGCACCCCGTTTACTTTGTCAGCACGGTGCTACGGGACGCGAGGGCACGGTACCCAATGCCTCAGAAGCTCCTCCTAGCGCTACTGATAGCCTCGCGCAAGCTGCATCACTACTTCCAGGCTCACCCCATCAAAGTTGTCTCGTCATACCCCCTGGAGAGGGTGCTCAGGAGCCCTAACTCAGCCGGAAGGGTCGCTGAGTGGAACATAGAGCTGCAGGCGTTTCAGCTCGAGTTCAGCACAACCAGGGTCATCAAAGGAGCAGCGTTGGCGAATTTTCTGGCAGAATGGACAGAGGCACCAGGCCTCAAGGCCGACGAGGATCGGTCCCTCTCCCCGGGGAGCGAGGCGCCAGAAGGCTGGGTCATGCACTTCGACGGGGCATTCTCCAGACATGGTGCTGGGGCTGGTGCGGTGCTTATATCGCCCACTCAGGACAAGCTCTACTACGCCGTACAGCTCTGTTTCCAGCAACGTGAAAAGGTCTCCAACAACATAGCGGAGTATGAAGGTTTGATAGCGGATTTGAGGGCCGCGGCAGCCCTGGGGGTGAAACGCCTCACCATTAAGGGCGATTCGCAGCTCCTTGTTAATTTTTCCAACAATGTATACGAGCCGAAAGATGAGCACATGGAAGTCTACCTTGCGGAGGTCCGCCGGATGGAGAAGCAGTTCTGGGGGTTTGAGTTGCAGCATGTGCCCCGTGGCACCAATCAGGAGGCCGACGACATCGCCAAACGGGCGTCCAGGCGATTACCTCAGGAGCCTGGTGTTTTCGAGGAGCGGCTCTTCAAGCCCTCAGCCTTGCCGTTGTTGTCAAACACGGCTCAGCCTCGGGAGGAGCTCCCCCAGCCGCCTGCCTCAGGAGCCACGGTCTGTGGCCCGGCCTCGGGAGCACGCCTGCTCCTGACGATGGAGCCTCGGGAGGGGTTCTGGATCACGGAGCTCCGGAGCTACCTAACACAAGGGACCTTGCCGAAGAAGGAGGAGGAAGCGGAGCGTGTGGCATGGCAGGCCACGGCGTACTGCATCAAGGATGGAGAGCTCAACCGGAAGCGACCAAACGATGTATCCCTGCGCTGCATCTCCAGGGAGCAAGGAAAGGAACTGCTGGAAGACATACGCGGCGGAGACTGTGGACATCATTCATCGTCACGGACCCTTATCGGCAAGGCGTTCTGTAGTGGGTCTTATTGGCCCACCGCACTCAATGACGCCGTCGAACTGGTGAACGCTTGTGAAGCCTGCTAGTTCCACGCCAAGCAAATTCATCAGCCGGTAGGAGGCCTGCGGACTATACCCCTTTCGTGGCCATTCGCAGTCTGGGGGCTGGACATCCTGGGCCCGTTTCCTCGGGCGCCAGGGGGCTACCGCTACCTCTACGTCGCCGTGGACAAGTTCACCAAGTGGGCTGAAGTGGAGGCCATCCGCACCATCCCCGCGGGCTCCGCGGTCAAGTTCATCAGGGGCATCGTGAGCCGGTTCGGGGTGCCGAACCGCATCATCACAGACAACGGTTCGCAGTTCACCAGTAACCTCTTCAAAACATACTGTGCTAACCTTGGAACGCGGATATGCTACGCTTCAGTGGCGCACCCTCGAAGAAACGGCCAGGCCAAAAAGCCAATGCAGAGGTCCTGAGAGGCCTCAAGACCAGGACGTTCAAGAAGAAACTAGAGGCCTATGGCCGAGGTTGGTACGAAGAGCTTCAATCCGTGTTGTGGTCCATCCGCACCACCGCGACCAAGCCGACTGGAGAGACCCCATTCTTCCTGGTCTATGGAGCGGAGGCAGTCCTCCCTCACGAGGTCAGACGTCACTCCGCGCGGGTCCTGGCGTTCGACGAGGCGCAACAGGATGCCATGCGGGGGACGGACCTCGTGTTGGGGGAGGAACGACGACAGGAAGCCGCACTGCGGGCGGCGAGGTATCAGCAAGCGCTGCGGCGATACCACTGCCGCAACATCCGCCCCAGGACCCTCGAGGTAGGAGACCTCATGCTCAGGCGGGTCCTCTCCAAGGTGGATTGCACAAGCTCTCTCCCATGTGGGAGGGCCCGTTCAAGGTTGTTCATGTTTCCAGGCCCGGCTCCGCGAGCTTGGAGACTCAGGAGGGAGTGCCGGTCCAGAACGCGTGGAACATCCAGCACCTCCGGAGGTTCTACCCCTAAGAAAGGCCCGGAGCCTGTGAAGCAAGGCGAGTGCCTGTGAAGATCATCTCTTTTAGAAAGGCCCGGAGCCTGTGAAGATCATCTCTTTTGGAAAGGCCCGGAGCCTGTGAAGCAAGGCGAGTGCCTGTGAAGATCATCTCTTTTGGAAGGGCCCGGAGCCTGTGAAGCAAGGCGAGTGCCTATGAAGATCATCTCTTTTGGAGAGGCCCGGAGCCTGTGAAGCAAGGCGAGTGCCTGTGAAGATCATCTCTTTTGGAAAGGCCCGAAGCCTGTGAAGCAAGGCGAGTGCCTATGAAGATCATCTCTTTTGGAAAGGCCCGGAGCCTGTGAAGCAAGGCGAGTGCCTGTGAAGATCATCTCTTTTGGAAAGGCCCGGAGCCTGTGAAGCAAGGCGAGTGCCTGTGAAGATCATCTCTTTTGGAAAGGCCCGGAGCCTGTGAAGCAAGGCGAGTGCCTGTGAAGCCCTCGCACTCAAGGAAAAGGCCCAGAGCCTGTGAAGCAAGGCCAATGCCTGTGAAGCTCGCCGCCCCGTGACACTCTCACGTAATAATGAGTGGGGCTGTACACGCCCCGGAGTCTCAGGAGCGCCGGCCTCAGGCCCTGGGGCTCCCTCCCACACCCAGTGGCAGCACTTAGCTCCGCGCTGGTGAGAAGACGTCGAAGACTAGATTAGGTGCCGGACGCGGCTTTTCCATTTGCTTTCTGCAGTTGACGTGTTCGTTTGCATTTGGAGTCTTATTGGAGTTATCGTTGTTGCTGATTTATAGTTCGTCGATTTTCGCCGCTCACTTTGGTTTATCTCGTGAACAACCTCGCGAGGGATGGTGCTCAGACGCCCTCGCGAGGGTTTCTGCCCTAGCCACAGGAGGGTTTCACGGCCCTGGCGCATTACAGGAGCACCCCTCCTAGTCCGTGCCCCTCGGGTACCACGACGTGCACACAGGACCTGGGTCGGTCGCCCCACTCCCCGGCAGGGGTTGAAAGCTATCTACGCACAGGCGGGAAATCAGGAAGTACAAAGATGAGATCAAGGTAATAGCTGAAGCGGCAACATTGCCCAACACGCCCCAAGGGGGCTCCATGCATCTGTTCTGTTTTACACAGGGAACAAAAGAGAAAGGAAAAAAGACGAGCCTCGCGCCGCCCCTCCCGCATCGGCCCACGGCGGCGACACAGGCTGCCTCAGGGCCTCAGGCGGACTCCCTCGCGCGCTTCACCGGGGAACGACGGCGAGCGGATGAACCACCACCTCCTAGGCAAACCCGACGGCGCGGGGGAGGACTGCTGCCACCACTGGAGGAGTCGCTTGAGGAAGAGCTGAGGAAGCTGGGGGAGTCGCTGACGCCGCCACCCACTGAGGCACTATCTCCCCCATCACCATCGGAGCGGGGCCCGCGGACACGGTCATCGTCCTCAGGGCAGCACCCCGCATGGCGACCATGTTCCCCAAACACCCTCACGTAGAGGGTGGCGTCGCCATCGATCCTGAAGTGCAGAGTGCACCGACGCTCCAGGCCGCAAGCGCGGGCGAACGCCTGCCAGCCGCGAGTGAAGGCCAAGCCCCCGCCGGCAGAGACCTCCAGCGCGACCCACGAGGACCTGCTACAACAGCCCTCCGCCTGGAGCCAGATGCCGCCAGGAGCACCGGAGTTCGCCAAGGAGGAAGCGAGGGAGCGCGAGCCGGGCGCGAGCCGGCTCCGCCGACTAAACGACGAATTCCGGCGGAGCCTGCACGACACGAAAGCGTGGCCTGGGGGAGCGCGCAACCCAGGCGCACCCTCCGGCTACGGCGGCTTGCCCGCCGCCGCGCTGGGAGCCTCCCCCATGGCCGCTGGAAGCTGCCGGGGCAGCCACCGGGTGCTTCCGAGGGCGCCCGCGACCATGCTTGGGTGGGGGAGAGGCAGGACCGACCTGGAGGGCCTTCCCCTTCTCTGCGGCCGAGTACCTCCTCGATGGAGCCATCACACCAAGACGGAGCAAGAACTGAGGCGAAGGAGAGGGCAAGAAGAGATGGACTGGACGGGCACGAGCGGTGCCGTACTTATAGCTGGCGAAGGCCAACCGCCGGTCTCCACGATCACAGGTAATCAAAACACGTTCTGCATGCAGGGACTTGTCCAACTCGCACGATCACCAAGGCGTCGTGGGGGAGCGGAGACGCCACGACCAGTCAACCGCCACGCGGCGCCCAAGGCCGCAGGCTGATAGGGCCCGCGGCGCTTTGCCCTTGCCCTTTCGCCTCTCGGCACGGCCAAGTCCATGCGCACCTTGGGCCCGGGGGCTACTGTCGGCGTTCTGGGAACGGGGGTCCCCAGACTTGCCTGCCTGCAGCCTGCGTCGTGGCTCAAGTGGGGGCCCAGCGCGGCCCAAGCCTCGCGAGGCGGACGACACGGCGCATCCTCAGGCACAGCCTCGTCAGGCTGGCTCGTGAGGAGGCAGAGAGTTCAAGGCGGGGTACCTCGCGAGGTGCCCATGACGCAAGCCATGACGACACGGGGCACCAGGCGGGTGCCAGCGTGCGTAGCATCCCTCTTTCCTCTTTGGTGCAAAGGGGGCAAACGTATCCGCGGAGTACCGAGGCATTAGGCAAAGGTTGCCACTTCGGTGCAACGAGACCAAGACTAGGAGGACCATGCGACGGAGGTCACCATGGAGCCCAGCGCGGCGTCATCACGAGAGCCTTTGGCAGGCGAAGACTGCTTTTGTCAGGATAGATGTACTCGCTGTCCCCCTTCAAATTAGCCCGCCATTGTTTGATCCCTTCCCGCTCAATATTTGGGGAGAGGACCAGGGCCTCTGTAAATAGGACTGGCCACCCACGTAGCAAAGGGTTCGATTCCTAGTTGTTCGGTCCGGGATCTGAGAGAGAAAGAGAGAGAAAGGAGACTGAACTCTTTGTAGCAGTTCATCTCCATAGCCAAGAACAGACCCTCGTGAGGTTGTTCTTCCTTGTATTGTTCATCCACACTAGCCCTAGGAGGCAATCCATCCACCACACACTGGAGTAGGGTATTACACCACATCGGTGGCCCGAACCAGTATAAATCTTGTGTCTTTCGTGCAGCTCTTTTAGTAGTTTAGATCCCATCGAGACGGAGAGGTTGAAGGTGAGATTTTCGCGTGCACCCCAGTGTTCGAACCTTAAGGGTCTGCCGGAACCCGAAATCTGACAGTGACCTCTGTCTCGTAGTCCTCCTGGTCTTGGTCTCATTGCACCAAAATGGCAACCTTTGCCTGCCTCCTCGGTACTCTGTTACTGCGCTTGCCCCCTTTGCACCAAAGAGGAAAGGAGGACGCTGCGCGGGCTGCCACCCGCCTAGCACCCTGAGTCGTCATGGCTAGCGTCATGGGCACCTCGCGAGGTACCCCGCCTTGATCTCTCTGCCTCCTCACGAGCCAGCCTGATGAGGCCATGCCTGAGGAAGCTCCGTGTCATCCGCTTCGCGAGGCTTGGCCCCTTGCGAGGGTCTTGAGTCTTGTGTTGATGAAGATGGGCCGTGATGGGCCCCCTTTGAGCCACGCCGCAGGACGCAGGCAGGCAAGTCTGGGGACCCCCGTTCCCAAAATGCCGACAGCTTCCTCCACTATAAGCACACGGTATTCCTTAAAAAAGTCAAACAGATCAATAAGAAATTTGCAGTTATTATCATGGCGAGGGACAAACCGGTGATTTGCCTTCCAAACCTTTGGACCACGGCGGAAGGATTTGACCCTAGCAGCGATGTCTTTAGCACCATCCACGGTCCTGCATGGGAGAGCCCGGGATGGGGAAGTGGATGGAAGGAACAAGGGGTCTAGGAGCCATTTATTCTCAAAACGGAACTGCGGGTGGCGGGGATGTGCGTAGAGGTAGTGACAAGAAGTGGGAAGTGATCAGAGGTGAGGCGGGGGCGGGAGGCGAGGGTGGAGTTGGGGAGAGCCACGTCCCAATCAGCGTTAAAGACCGCACGGTCGAGGCATGCCAGGGTGGGCGGAGTGCGACGATTTGTCCAAGTGAACAAGCGGTCAGAGAGAGGGAGCTCAACCCATGAGAGGGCATCGATCATGGCATTGAATCTCGACGCAAGAGACGCACAGAAGTTTTCATTGTTTTTCTCCTCGGGATACCTAATGAGGTTGAAGTCGCCAAGCACAAGCCAGGGCCCCGAGATCATATCCGAGAGAGCCACCATCTCATCCACAAAATCTTGCGTGAAGGCATGGTCAGATGAGGCGTATATATTCATGACCGAGAAGCCCGGATCGAAGGAGGTGGAGGACAGCACGGTGGTGAGTGCGTACCTGCCAAAGTGACAGGAGACAAGATGGACCGCTGCGGGGTCCCAAGCAGTGACCAACCCACCACGCGAGCCGTCCGCATCCAGGTGCATAAGAGATGAGAGGCGGGGGGAGAGGAATGATCGATCTTTTCCCAAGGAGAGCAAGGCGAGTTTCGTTTCTTGGATGCATGCAACGGAGGGGTTGGTGGCAGTCGCGGCACCATGGACAAGCGAGCATTTGTCCTTGTCACCGAGGCCTTGGAGATTCCAAGAAAGAAACGAAAGACAGCTATAGCCGGCACTATCCATAACCAAGGCAAGCACCAGACATACAAGACACAAATAGAGAGGGGAACGTAGGAAGGAACACGACATAACCATGGGAAACATAATATAGGAAAGGGTACACGGACGACCGAATAACAACGGTGGAAGCTAGCAGGAATAGAGATACACAACGCCCCAACGGAATAGCCCCGGGCGCCCAGGGGGCAGAAAGGGCTGAAGGAGCACTAATCATCGACACCCGGTGACACCGGAGCAGATGGCATGGCCGCTGCGGCCCTTAGCTCGGACACAGAGTTCATTCCCAGAGGCTTGACGACCGCGGCAATCACTTTGCGTTTGAGCACTTTGGCTTGGAGAGCCGGAGAGCAGCCTTTGAGGGAGTCCTTGAGCTCCCGCTGCTTGATAACATTAAGATATACTGGTAGTGATACGGTAGAGGTGAAGAGCATGCTGACAACAAGATGGGGGAAACAAAAGTCTTGATAACCTAATATTTTTTCTTATAAAATAGCCAGAGGGGTGCTGAAAATTTAAACTCACTAAGAAATAACAGTCACAGTTCCAGAAACAGGACCTGGCTTTAATCCCAAACCTTTAGCAAATGTTCAAAAAGTCCACTTTGAGACGTAGTCGTCTGCAGCAGAGCAATAGTATCAGAAGAAAAGTTTTAAATCACTGTCAGATCCCTCATATAGAGATCGAGCAGCCAATATCACTTTGAGATCCTGAGTCAGCCAATAGTGCTTTGTTTGTACTACTTTTACATTTTTTCCTCCATATATAATAGAGTAGTTCCATTGTTTCTGCTTCTGATCGCGATTTATCGCAGTGACACTGTCATACTCTCATGGTTTCCTAATGTATCCTCTCAATATAAATACCACGATGAGGTCAATTTAACCAAAATAAACAAGACAACAATCTGACATGCATTGGCCTCAATTTTGTATTGTCTACAGTATTCTTATATGCTTATGTCCTGACTGTGAACAACCCTACTGCAGCGATGTAGAGGGAGACAGCTAGCGATGGCAGCTAGGGGGGAGGCCACAACGCGTGGGGAGGCCGTGGCCTTCGGGGCGCCGATGCAGACCATGATGTGGCGACGTCACAGGGGAGGCATCGGCCATGGAGAGGAGGATTAGGGAGACTCCAGCACCCGACGGCATCGGCTACAGCCTTCCAGTCAGTCGTTCAACACAGCGACCCAGCACAACTCCATGTTGGCTGCTTGTAGGTAGGATCCCCTCACTGACTCAATTCGTAGCATGCAACAAAGCCAAGCACCAGCACAAAAGGCAGCAGCAGCAATACACATGCAACCCACAAAGAAATTCATCTCAGTCTCTCCCACTTTCTCTCTTTTCCTCTCTCTTTTCCTCTTCTTTTCACGGCACGAAGCAACACTAAGAAAATTCAGCATATAAACAGTAGCAGCCCAAAATTGAAGGAATCGGTGATCACACGCCTGTATAAAAATCGGAGCAATCTGTACAAAGCAATAACAATCGCTGGCTTGCAGCTCGCTGCTCCCCTGCCTAGCTCTGGCAAACCGTGCCACGCTAGCTGCTAACAGATCCTAAACCATCGGCTTGCACAAACGTCGACCAGTGCCCAGGGCTGGCAACCCGTGCCATGTCCGCGGCTCGCCGGTTCCACAACCATCTGCCTCCTGCTCCCACATCAACCGTTTCTCCTCTTGGCCTCGCAGCATAAGCACATCAGCGTCAAATAATGCGAGTCTAGGTCCTCGGATCTGCTGACAAGACTCATGGTGGCCGGGTCCCGGCGGCGGCGAGCCCAGGCTGTCGGAATCCCGGAACCAAGCTAGAAGGGAGCACGAGGTGGCGTGACACCCATGCCATGGTGGCATCGCGTGCTCTGTGGCTAGGAGATTTGTAGACTGATCACAATATTCAAATTGAGAACGGACTTAGCGACATATCATTGAAGGGTGGAAACATAGTTCATCTTGTTTTGTAGCAGAAAACCATATTGTCAAGGAGAACTTGAGACCCTCCAAGCTGTGGAAAAGGAGGACGATGATGGTGAGGTGATACTCCGTGCCTAGGCCGGGCACAACCTGAAGGCAGAAAGATTAGGAGCGGTACAGGAAGTTGGAACCGTAGAATAGGTATGGGACTTCCTTGTGTGTAAATCTATTTTTAAATCTCAGCCATCAAGTTTTATTGTTAACATAAAATCAGCGGATATAAATGGGTGACATATGGAGAACTATGAAAGTATCTGTCCTTTATTATTAGATAAACATAAGTATATGATAAAAGTCCTATGACAAAAGTTTTATGTCAAAGTTTGTTGTCGTTATAATAATTCACATGATGCTTCTATATCCGTATTTTGTTTTTATCGACACCTGTCTCTCTAAGCATGTGGACATGTTTTTCGATTTTGGTTTTCGCTTGAGGAAAAGCGAGGTCTGAGCTTGGGGGAGTTGATACGTCCATTTTGCATCTTGTTTTCTTACTATTATTTCTGATGTTTTTATGCATAATAATGCTTTTTGGAGTAATTCTAATGCCTTTTCTCTCATAATATGCAAGGTACACACAAAGATGGAGAATTCCGCCAGCTGGAAATCTGGACCTGGAAAAGCTATGTCAGGCTACCTATTCTGCACACCTCCAAATTAGCTGAAACTTTACGAAGATTTTTTATGGAGAATATGGGGAATATTGGAGCCAATAAGTACTAGAGGGGGCCCACCAGGGAGCCCAGGTGCGCCCTGGTGGGTTGTGCTCACCCAGGCCCACCTTCGGTGCCCATATTCTGGTATATAAGTCATTTTGAGCTAGAAAAAATAAGGGGAAGACTTTCGGGACGGAGCGCCACCATCTCGAGGCGGAACTTGGGCAGGAGCACTTTTACCCTCCAGTAGAGCGATTCTGCCGGGGGAACTTCCCTCCTAGAGGGGGAAATCATCGTCGTCATCATCAACAACTCTCCCATCTTGGGGAGGGCAATCTCCATCAACATCTTCAACAGCACCATCTCATCTCAAACCCTAGTTCATCTCTTGTGTTCGATCTTGTTACCAGAACTATAGGTTGGTGCTTGTGGGTGACTAGTAGTGTTGATTATATCTTGTAGTTGATTACTATATGGTTTATTTGGTAGAAGATTATACGTTCAGATCCAATATGCTATTTAATACCCCTCTGATCTTGATCATGATTATCATTTGTGAGTAGTTACTTTTATTCTTGAGGTCACGGGAGAAATCATGTTGCAAGTAATCATGTGAACTTGATATGTGTTCGATATTTTTATAGTATGTATGTTGTGATTCCCTTAGTGGTGTCATGTGAATGTCCACTACATGACACTTCACCATATTTGGGCCTAAGGGAATGCATTGTGGAGTATTTATTAGATGATGGGTTGCGAGAGTGACAGAAGCTTAAACCCTAGTTTATGCGCTATTCCGTAAGGGACCGATTGGATCCAAAGGTTTAATGCTATGGTTAGGATTTATCCTTAATACTTTTATCTTAGTTGCGGATGCTTGCGAGGGGGTTAATCATAAGTAGGAGGTTTGTTCAAGTAAGAACAGCACCTAAGCACCGGTCCACACACATATCAAATTATCAAAGTAGCGAACACGAATCGAATCAACATGATGAAAGTGACTAGATGAAATTCCCGTGTACCCTCAAGAACGCTTTGCTTACTATAAGAGACCATTTTGTCCTGTCCTTTGCCTCAAAAGGATTGGGCTACCTTGCTGCACTTTTTGTTACTATTATCATTACATGTTCCTTATAAAATATCTTGCTATCAAACTACTCTGTTACTTACAATGTTAGCACTTGCACACATTACCTTGCTGAAAAGCACTTGTCATTTCCTTCTGCTCCTCGTTGGGTTCAACACTCTTACTTATCGAAAAGAGCTACAATTGATCCCCTGTACTTGTGGGTCATCAAGTCGTGCAACCGTTACCGTTCGTGGGTAGAAGTCGCCATCAACGTGGATATACAATAGCACCACCTATCAGAACCGCGCCAAAAATCTACGTGTCTTCATTGTGTTTGCACTCTCCAAACCCTTCCCTTTACCTTCATATGCAATGTTTTACTTTCCGTTGCTACACCCTTAGAATTGCATGTGTAGGTTGATTGCTTGACTCATGCTAATTGTTAAAATCCTCCTACAATTAAAATTGGGAAAATGTTAGATTTTAATTTGGTCAAGTAGTCTAATCACCCCCCCCCCCTCTAGACATACTTTCGATCCTATAAGTGGCATCAGAGCTTTGGTCTCCATTTGCGTTGATTCTCATAGCTTTGGTGATCATAGCCTTGGTTTCACAACCTAGGAGAGTATGGTGTCTAGCAAGGGAAATTACCACCATAGAGTTCCTTACTTTGATGGTACAAATTTTTCTAGTTGGAAGCATAAGATGAAAATGCATATTGTTGGTCATAACCCCACCATTTGGGCTAGTGTCTGTATTGTCTTGCAAGGTGATTACTTCGAGGATGGAAAAGAATCGGATCGTGAAGCGTCAACGCAAGAAATGAAGATGTTGCAATACAATGCTCAAGCTTGCGATATTCTCTATATTGGATCGTGCCCCGAAGAATTCAACAAAATCAGCCGCCTTGAGAATATAAAGGAAATTTGGGATACTTTGGTTGATATGCACGAAGGTACCGAGTCCGTCAAGGAATCCAAATTGGATGTGCTTCAAAGTCAGCTTGACAAGTTCAAGATGAAGGATGGTGAAGGAGTCGCCGAGATGTACTCTAGGCTTGCTCTCATCACAAATGAGATTGCCGGCTTAGGAAATGAAGAGATGACCGGCAAATTCATCATCAAAAGGATTCTAAGAGCCTTGGATGGAAAATATGATACCGTGTGCACCTTGATCCAAATCATGCCCAACTACAAAGATCTCAAGCCCACGAAAGTCATTGGTAGAATTGTTGCTCATGAGATGCCACTTAATGTCGCTTGAAGCTATTTGGGTATTTCCGCAAAGAGGAAGGGATGATGCATCACAGCGGCAGTAGGTATTTCCCTCAGATGTGAAACCAAGGTAATCGAACCAGTAGGAGAACCAAGCAACACAGCGTAAACAGCACCTGCACACAAATAACAACTTCTCGCAACCCGACCTGTTAAAGGGGTTGTCAATCCCATCTAGGGTACGGCGCCTCAAGATGGGCAAACAAACGTGAGGTAAATTTGTAGTAGATTGATAGATCAAACGCCAAATAAAATAAATAAGAATAAATTGCAGCAAGGTATTTTTGGTTTAGTAGATCTAAAAATAAATGCAACGGAGAAGTAGATCACAAAGGCAAATATATGAGAAAGAGACCCAGGGGCCGTTGGTTTCACTAGTGGCTTCTCTCGAGAAAAGTAGCAAACGGTGGGTGAACAAATTACTGTTGGGCAATTGGTAGAACTTCAAGTAATCATGACGATATCAGGGCAATGATCATTACATAGGCATCACATGCAAGATTAGTAGACCGACTCTTGCCTGCATTTACTACTATTACTCCACACATCGACCGCTATCCAGCATGCATCTAGTGTATTAAGTTCATGGAGAAATGGAGTAATGCAATAAGAATGATGACATGATGTAGATAAGATCTATCTATGTAGAGATAGACCCCATCGTTTTATCCTTAGTAGCAACGATACATACGTGTCGGTTCCCCTTTTGTCACTGGGATCAAGCACCGTAAGATCGAACCCACTACAAAGCACCTATTCCCATTGCAAGATAAATAGATCGAGTTGTCCAAACAAAACCCAAATATCAGAGAAGAAATACGAGGCTATAAGCAATCATGCATAAAAGAGATCAAAGAAACTCAAATACTTTCATGGATATAAAAAGATAGATCTGATCATAAACTCAAAGTTCATCGATCCCAACAAATGCACCGCAAAAGACTTACATCTTATGGATCTCCAAGAGACCATTGTATTGAGAATCAAGAGAGAGAGAGAGAGAGGAAGCCATCTAGCTACTAACTACGGACCCGGAGGTCTACAAAGAAATAATCACGCATCATCGGAGAGGCACCAATGGAGGTGGTGAACTCCATCCGAGATGGTATCTAGATTGGATCTGGTGGTTCTGGACTCGGTGGTGGCTGGATGAATATTTCGTTGACTCGCCTAGGGTTTCTTAAAAAAACTAAGCACAGTGTTCTCAAAAAGAAATAAGTGAAGCACCAGAGCAAGTCCATAGCTCATAAATTTTTTAGTTAAGCAAAGAGAGCAATTCTAACAAGTCATGACATAATTCTGGCTCTCTCAAATAGGTGTGTCTAGCAAGGGATCAAGACTTAAAACACAAAATAAAACAAGAAAAGACTCATACCATACAAGACGCTACAAGCAAAACACATAGTATGTGACGATTAAAAATATAGCTTCGAGTAAAATACCGATGGTCGTTAGAAGAAAGAGGGGATGCCACTCAGGGGCATCCCCAAGCTTAGTTGCTTAATAATTTTTGGATAATATCTTGGGATGTCAGGGCATCCCCAAGCTTAGGATCTTCTACTCCTTATCCATTCATCCATCGTAAGATAACCCAAAACTTGAAAACTTCAATCACACAAAACTCAGCAAAACCTTCGTGAGATCAATTAGTATAAGAAAATAAATTACTGCTATAAGTTTTGTATCGAACCAATTCATATTTTGTTATTTCATTATATCTACTTTATTACAACTTTTGTATGGCAAAAACACATCAAAGAAAACCGTAGAGCCATCAAAATAAGCACACAACGCAAAGAAAACAGAATCTGTCAAAACAGAACAGTCTATAGCAATCTGTCTATTTAGAATACTTCTATAACTCCAAAAATTCTGAAAAATTAAGACGACCTGTGAAATTTGTATATTGATCTACTGCAAAAGGAGTGGGTATTTTATCGCTCTCTGGTAAAAACCGAGAATTAGTTTCGTGAGCACAAAATATTCTGTTTTTTCAGCAAGATCAAACAACTATCACCAAAAAGATCATAAAGGCTTTACTTAGCACAAACACTAATTAAACACAAAAAACACGATCATAACAGTAGCATAATTTTGCAAATACTCAAAAACAGGAAGCAAAAAAGCAAAAATAAATTATATTCATCGGGTTGCCTCCCAACAAGCGCTATAGTTTTACACCCTTAGCTAGGCTTGAGATTTCAACGATGCTCGCATGAAAGATAATAATTGAAACATAAAGAAAACATCATAAAACATGTAAAAACACACTTAAGTCTAACATACTTCCTATGCATAGGAATTTTATAGGAAAACAAATTATCAAGATAAGAAACATCTATCATATGCAAAGGAGAGGAATAAAACATTGACAATCTCAACACAACGAGAGGAAATTTAATAACATGAAAATTTCTACAACCATATTTTCCTCTCTCATGATAATTATATGTAGTATCATATTCAAATTCAACAATGTAGCTATCTCTTAACATATTCTCTACATGATCCACATGCATGCAAAGTTGACATTCTTCTGAAATAGTGGGATTATAATCAAATAAAGTCATGACCTCTCCAAGCCCACTTTTATCAAAAATTTCATAAGATTGAACACTCTCCAAATATGTAGGATTATTCTTACCTAAAGTTTACTATGTTCCAAACCCACTTTTAATATTATCGCAAGCATATTCATCATGAGGTTTAAATAAATTTTTAAGATCATAAGAATCATTATCACCCCAATCATGATCATTGCAATAAGTAGCGGACATAGCAATATTAGCATCCCCAAGATTGGGATTGTGCATATTATTAGAACAGTTGACATTAATAGAATTTATAGTAAAATTATTGGAATCATGCTTTTCGTTCAAGGAGCTACCATGAATCACTTCATAAATTTCTTCATCACAATTTCCAGATTCACAATTCTCAAGCAAAACTTCATAAAGATAATCTAGTGCACTCAACTCCCTAGCAATTGGTTCATTATAATTGGATCTCTTGAAAAGATTAGCAAGTGGATGACGATCCATATCAACAGATGTTTAGAAAACGAAGATGCAAGCAAATGGAAGGAACATGGCAACACAAGCAAACATGAGATTTGACAAGAAAAAGGCAATTGAAAACGAAGGCGAATAAAACGGCAAATTTTTGTGAAGTGGGGGAGATGAAAATGAGAGGCAAATGGCAAATAATGTAAATTACAAGGAGATGAGATTTGTGATCAGGAACCTGGTATATGTTGAAGATCCTCCCCATCAACGATGCCAGAAATTCCTTTTGACGTCGCTTGAAGCAACGTCTGTATTTCCCCAAAGAGGAAGGGATGATGCAGCACAACATCGGTAGGTATTTCCCTCAGATGTGAAACCAAGGTTATCGAACCAGTAGGAGAACCAAGCAACACAATGTAAACAACACCTGCACACAAATAACAACTTCTCGCAACCCGACATGTTAAAGGGGTTGTCAATCCCTTCCGCGGTACAGCGCATCAAGATAGGCAAACAGACGTGAGGTAAATTTGTAGTAGATTGATAGATCAAACGCCAAATAAAATATATAAGAATAAATTGCAGAAAGGTATTTTTGTATTTTTGGTTTAGTAGTTCTGAAAATAAATGCAAAGGAAAAGTAGATCGCAAAGGCAAATATATCAGAACGAGACCCGGGGGCCGTAGGTTTCACTAGTGGCTTCTCTCGAGAAAAATAGCAAACGGTGGGTGAACAAATTATTGTAACTTCAAATAATCACGACAATATCCAGGCAATGATCATTACATAGGCATCACGTCCAAGATTAGTAGACTGACTCCTGCCTACATCTACTACTATTACTCCACACATCGACCGCTATCCAGCATGCATCTTGTGTATTAAGTTCATGGAGAAACGGAGTAATGCAATAAGAACGATGACATGATGTAGACAAGATCTATCAATATAGAGATAGACCCCCATCATTTTATCCTTAGTAGCAACGATACATACGTGTCAGTTCCCCTTCTGTCATTGGGATCAAGCACCGTAAGATCAAACCCACTACAAAGCACCTCTTCCCATTGCAAGATAAACAGATCAAGTTGTCCAAACAAAACCGAAATATCGGAGAAGAAATACGAGGCTATAAGCAATCATGCATAAATGATATCAAAGAAACTCAAATACTTTCATGGATATAAAAAGATAGATCTGATAATAAACTCAAAGTTCATCGATCCCAACAAACACACCGCAAAGAGTTACATCATATGGATCTCCAAGAGACCATTGTATTGAGAATCAAGAGAGAGAGAGAGGAAGCCATCTAGCTACTAACTACGGACCCTAAGTTCTACAAAGAACTACTCACATATCATCGGAGAGGCACCAATGGAGGTGGTGAACCCCATCCGAGATGGTGTCTAGATTGGATCTGGTGGTTCTGGACTCGGCGACGGCTGGATGAATATTCCGTCGACTCGCCTAGGGTTTCTAGAATATTGGAGTATTTATAGAGCAAAGAGGCGGTCCGGTGGGTTGTGCTCTCCTTAGAGCATTCCCCAGGCGCAGCCAGGGCCCATTATGTTCCTTCCGGTCCAAAAAAATCTTCGTAAAGTTTCGTTGTGTTTGGACTCGGTTTGGTATTGATTTTCTGCAATGTAAAAAACATGGAAAAACAGCAACTGGCACTTGGCACTATGTCAATAGGTTAGTACCAAAAATGGTATAAAATGACTATAAAATGATTATAAAACATTCAAGATTGATAATATAACAACATTGAACAATCAAAAATTATAGATACGTTGGAGACGTATCATCACTCTAGGATAAGGAAGAGCTCCACAACAAGTCAAGTGGTGCTTACAAAGCTTCAAGTGATGCTCCTATAACATCAAGTGAGAAGCAACTCTCCAATGAAGAATTGAGCTTAATGGTGAAGAATTTCAACAAGTTCTACAAGAATAGAAGCAAAGAGAGAAGCTCCAAGTCAAGGTCCTACAATGACAAAAGATCTTCTAGTCGTAATCGAAATTGCTACAATTGTGGAAGACCCAGACGTTACTCTAATGAGTGTACGGCTCCCTACGAGAAAAGAGAATATTCGCCAAAAATGAGGAGTAGAAGAGATGGATCACCTCCAAGAGAGAGAAGGAGTAGAGAGGATCGTTATGAACGAAGACCCTCTCGTATAAGCAAGGATTTAGACAGGAAGGACAAGTCATCAAAGAGCCACACAAGACAAAGACATCAAGCTCACATTGGTGAACGGATATCTGGTTCCAACTCAGACAACTACTCCGAGAGAAGCTATCACTTCGACTCCGACTATATTCAAGATGAAGGTGTTGCCGGTCTTGCACTTGTGTCGTCCAACTCCTACGACATATTTGACTCGCCAAACGAAGGAATTGGAAGATGCTTCATGGCTAAAGGCCCTAAGGTATCACACCCCGAGTATGTTAATTTCAATAGTGATGAAGATGATTTGCTAGGTGATGATGATTTACTTGTTGACAACACTAGTGATGAAAACTATGATGAACTTTCTAGTAATGATGCCAATCAAGATGAAATGAATGACAATGATAAGGAGATTGAGCATCTAACTAAAGAACTAAACACTCTTAGGTTAGCGCATGAAACAACTCTAGAGGATCATAGAGAGCTCGTAAAGACTCACGAGAAGCTACACTTTGAGAAGCTAAATTTAGAGCAAGAGCATGAGTTCTTAAAAGCTATCAATGATGATCTTCGAAAGAACAGTTCTTCTTATCTTGCAAAATATCTCCTCTTGTCTACTTATATGCCACAAGTAAATCTAGCAATAAGAACAAGAAAGATTGTTCCTCTAGTAGTAACAAAAACCATGTTAAATCCAATATTGTTGCTTCTAGTAGTTCTCTTGATTCCACTAATGATTCTCTCAGCCAAGTTACACTTGAGCAAGAAAATAGCCTGTTGAAGGGAATTGTAGAGAAATGTGTTTACAAGAGCCTTGTCGGAAGTAAGCAATTTGAGGAAATTGTATGCAAGCAAGGAAGGCACCGGAAGAATCAAGGTGTTGGTTTTGAACGAAAGTTCAATGCAAATGGAGTTGAGTGGGAAGAAGATCAATAACCCAAGATGAAGTTTGTTCCTCGACAAGAGAACGATGACCCACTTCTTTCAAGGAAACACAAGCTCAAGATGATCTTCCACCACAAGATCATAAGCTAAAAGGCAAGGACAAGCTTCAAGAAGAGATTGACTCATCTGAAGAAGCTCATAAGGCCATGGTCAAGTGGGTTCCCAAGACTAGGTCAAGTTCTACTTCGTCAAGTACGACTAAAACTCCAAGGATTCCCATCAAGTTGATGTGGATCCCAAAGAAGAAGAACTAGGGTGTTCTTGAGGGTGACTCCGCCAACATACTTCACTCATATTCACTTGGCGAGGACATGTGCAATCAACTTTCATATCTTGCAGTAATTCATGGAGTCACAGACCCTCTTGTTGGTAAGACAAGGGACAAGATAACCTAATGATTTCATGGACATCATCATATGTGTAATTCACTCTATGTCTATGTATATCCTTGTATGTTCCTTGTGGGACTAACCCATGTAGGTATTGAAAGTGCAACACTCCAACGGATTGCCCCAAAAGATCTACATCAACATTGAGCATCCACATCTTCACAATCTACATGAAGTCATCATTGACAAAACCCAAGGTTAGTTCATCCCTCTTAGGGGGGATATCACATCTAGGGGGATCTTTGCTCTAAGAATTGAACTAAAGATACTCTAATGGTGTGAACACATCAATGCTTTATGTAAAAATGGTGCCCCCACTTGTGCTTAAACGATGAGTATGACCTATGATCAAATGTTCTCATTGGACTCCTAAGTCAATATACTCATATATAGCTGACCTAGTCATCGCCAATTGCTTGATAGATGCTTGAGTGTTTGTGCATGCTTTGTTACATATTTCACTTGCTATCTTAATTGTGCGAGCATGTTGGTTGCATGATTTCTCCATTTGAGGACATCCATTTGTGGCTTTGATTGTTTGGTTTCTATTGCCAAATGGATGGACAAGACTTCCTAAGAACCTTCTCTAGCTATCTATGCTTTTCTTGTGTTAAAATATATTCATGCTATATCAAAAAAAATTGAACAAGTCTTTTTCGGACCCTTCGGGTGAGGAGCACTCGGAGTCACCGATCCGACAAGGGCTCCCTACTAAAAGCTTCTAATGTATTTCGGCCTGATCAACCATTCCAACTTGGTCATACCGAATGCAATCGACTAATCTAGGTTTTTCTATCTCAGTGCTACCGATTAGATCCACTCGGTCTCACCGAGTTGCTGTAACTGCTTGCAGTTTCACATCTTGGTGCCACCGATTAGATTCATTTGGTGCCACCGACAGCACATGGGTATATAATCCCGCAGACCAATGAAGGAAATATGCCCTAGAGGCAATAATAAAGTTATTATTTATTTCCTTACATCATGATAAATGTTTATTATTCATGCTAGAATTGTATTAACCGGAAACATAATACATGTGTGAATACATAGACCAACAGAGTGTCACTAGTATGCCTCTACTAGACTAGCTCGTTAATCAAAGATGGTTATGTTTCCTAACCATGAACAAAGAGTTGTTATTTTATTAACGAGGTCACATCATTAGTTGAATGATCTGATTGACATGACCCGTCCCATTAGCTTAGCACCCGATCGTTTAGTATGTTGCTATTGCTTTCTTCATGACTTATACATGTTCCTATAACTATGAGATTATGCAACTCCCGTTTACCGGAGGAACACTTTGGGTACTACCAAACGTCACAACGTAACTGGGTGATTATAAAGGAGTACTACAGGTGTCTCCAATGGTAGATGTTGGGTTGGCGTATTTCGAGATTAGGGTTTGTCACTCCGATTGTCGGAGAGGTATCTCTGGGCCCTCTCGGTAATGCACATCACATAAGCCTTGCAAGCACTGCAACTAATATGTTAGTTGTGAGATGATGTATTACGGAACGAGTAAAGAGACTTGCCGGTAACGAGATTGAACTAGGTATTGGATACCGACGATCGAATCTCGGGCAAGTAACATACCGATGACAAAGGGAACAACGTATGTTGTTATGCGGTCTGACCGATAAAGATCTTCGTAGAATATGTAGGAGCCAATATGGGCATCCAGGTCCCGCTATTGGTTATTGACCGGAGACGTGTCTCGGTCATGTCTACATTGTTCTCGAACCGTTGGGTCCGCACGCTTAACGTTACGATGATAGTTATTATGAGTTTATGCATTTTGATGTACCGAAGGTTGTTCGGAGTCCCGGATGAGATCACGGACATGACGAGGAGTCTCGAAATGGTCGAGACATAAAGATTGATATATTGGAAGCCTATGTTTGGACATAGGAAATGTTCCGGGTGAAATCGGGATTTTACCGGAATACCGGGAGGGTTACCGGAACCCCCCGGGAGACGAATGGGCCTATTGGGCCTTAGTGGAAAAGAGAAAAGGGAAGCCCACAAGCTGGCCGGCGCCCCCCCTTCCCCCAAGTCCTAGTAGGACTAGGATAGGGGGCCGGCCCCCCTTCTCTCTCCTTTTCCCCCCGGGAGTCCTAATAGGATTAGGATTGGAGGGAGAAGTCCTACTCCCGGTGGGAGTAGGACTCCCCTGCGCCTCCTCTCCCTGGCCGGCCGGCTCCCCCTCCTCCAACCTTTATATACGGGGGCAGGGGGCACCCCAAGGCACACAAGTTGATCCTTGAGATCGTTCCTTAGCCGTGTGCGGTGCCCCCTGCCACCAAATTCCACCTCGATCGTACCGTTACAGTGCTTAGGCGAAGCCCTGCGTCGGTAGTACATCAAGATCATCATCACGCCGTCGTGCTGACGGAACTCTTCCTCGACGCTTTGCTGGATCGGAGCCCGAGGAACGTCATCGAGCTGAACGTGTGCTAAGAACTCGGAGGTGCCGGAGTAACGGTGCTTGGATCGGTCGGATCGGGAAGAAGACGTACGACTACTTCCTCTACGTTGTGTGATCGCTTCCGCAGTCGGTCTGCGTTGGTATGTAGACAACACTCTCCCCTCTCGTTGCTGTGCATCACCATGATCTTGCGTGTGCGTAGGAAAATTTTCGAAATTACTGCGTTCCCCAACAGTGGCATCCGAGCCTAGGTTTTATGGTTTGATGTTACATGCGCGAGTAGAACACAAGTGAGTTGTGGGCGATACAAGTCATACTGCCTACCAGCATGTCATACTTTGGTTCGGCGGTATTGTTGGGTGAGACGATCCGGACCAACCTTACGCGTACTCTTACGCGAGACCGGTTCCCTCGACGTGCTTTGCACACAGATGGCTTGCGGAAGACTGCCTCTCCAACTTTAGTTGAACCAAGTGTGACTACGCCCGGTCCTTGAGAAGGTTAAAACGGAGTCTATTTGACGAACTATCGTTGTGGTTTTGATGCGTAGGTGAGATGAGTTCTTACTTAAGCCCGTAGCAGCCACGTAAAACTTGCAACAACAAAGTAGAGGACGTCTAACTTGTTTTTGCAGGGTATGTTGTGATGTGATATGGTCAAGGCATGATACTGATTTTATTGTATGAGATGATCATGTTTTGTAACCGAGTTATCGGCAACTGGCAGGAGCCATATGGTTGTCGCTTTATTGTATGCAATGCAATCGCGATCTAATGCTTTACTTTATTACTAAACGGTAGTGATAGTCGTGGAAGCATAAGATTGGCGAGACGACAACGATGCTACGATGGAGATCAAGGTGTCGCGCCGGTGACGATGGTGATCATGACGGTGCTTCGGAGATGGAGATCACAAGCACAAGATGATGATGGCCATATCATATCACTTATATTGATTGCATGTGATGTTTATCCTTTTATGCATCTTATCTTGCTTTGATTGACGGTAGCATTATAAGATGATCTCTCACTAAATTATCAAGAAGTGTTCTCCCCGAGTATGCACCGTTGCCAAAGTTCGTCGTGCCCAGACACCATGTGATGATCGGGTGTGATAAGCTCTACGTCCAAATACAACGGGTGCAAAACAGTTGCACACGCAGAATACTCGGGTTATACTTGACGAGCCAAGCATATACAGATATGGCCTCGGAACACGGAGACCGAAAGGTCGAGCGTGAATCATATAGTAGATATGATCAACATAACGATGTTCACCATTGAAAACTACTCCATCTCACGTGATGATCGGTTATGGTTTAGTTGATTTGGATCACGTGATCACTTAGAGGATTAGAGGGATGTCTATCTAAGTGGGAGTTCCTAAGTAATTTGATTAACTGAACTTAAACTTATCATGAACTTAGTACCTGATAGTATCTTGCTTGTTTATGTTGATTGTAGATAGATGGCTCGTGCTATTGTTCCGTTGAATTTTAATGCGTTCCTTGAGAAAGCAAAGTTGAAAGATGTTAGTAGCAATGATGCGGATTGGATCCGTGATCTGAGGTTTATCCTCATTGCTGCACAGAAGAATTATGTCCTTGATGCACCGCTAGGTGACAGACCTATTGCAGGAGCAGATGCAGACGTTATGAACGTTTGGCTGGCTCAATATGATGACTACTTGATAGTTTAGTGCACCATGCTTAATGGCTTAGAATCGGGACTTCAAAGACGTTTTGAACGTCATGGACCATATGAGATGTTCCAGGAGTTGAAGTTAATATTTCAAGCAAATACCCGAGTTGAGAGACATGAAGTCTCCAACAAGTTCTATAGCTAAAAGATGGAGGAGAATCGCTCAACTAGTGAGCAAGTGCTCAGATTGTCTGGGTACTACAATCGCTTGAATCAAGTGGGAGTTAATCTTCCAGATAAGATAGTGATTGACAGAATTCTCTAGTCACCATCACCAAGTTAGCAGAACTTCGTGATGAACTATAATATGCAAGGGATAACGGAAACAACTCCCAAGCTCTTCGTGATGCTGAAATCAACGAAGGTAGAAATCAAGAAAAACATCAAGTGTTAATGGTTGACAAGACCACTAGTTTCAAGAAAAGGGTAGAGGGCAGAAGGGGAACTTCAAGAAGAACGGCAAGCAAGTTGCTGCTCAAGTGAAGAAACCCAAGTCTGATCCTAAGCCTGAGACTAAGTGCTTCTACTACAAAGGGACTGGTCACTGGAAGCGGAACTACCCCAAGTGATTGGCGGATAAGAAGGATGGCAAAGTGAACATAAGTATATTTGATATACATGTTATTGATGTGTACTTTACTAGTGTTTATAGCAACCCCTTAGTATTTGATGCTAGTTCAGTTGCTAAGAGTAGTAACTCGAAACGGGAGTTGCAGAATAAACATAGACTAGTTAAGGGTGAAGTGACGATGTGTGTTGGAAGTGGTTCCAAGATTGATATGATCATCATCGCACACTCCCTATAATTTCGGGATTAGTGTTAAACCTAAATAAGTGTTATTTGGTGTTTGCGTTGAACATGAATATGATTTGATCATGTTTATTGTAATACGGTTATTCATTTAAGTAAGAGAATAAATTGTTGTTCTGTTTACATGAATAAAACCTAATATGGTTACACACCCAATGAAAATAGTTCATTGGATCTCGATCTTAATAATACACATATTCATAATATTGAAACCAAAAGATGCAAAGTTAATAATGATAGTGCAACTTATTTGTGGCACTGCTGTTTAGGTCATATCGGTGTAAAGCGCATGAAGAAACTCCATACTGATGGGTTTTTTGGAACCACTTGATTATGAATCACTTGGTACTTGCGAACCGTGCCTCATAGGCAAGATGACCAAAACACCGTTCTCCGGTACTATGGAGAGAGCAACAGATTTATTGGAAATCATACATACCGATGTATGTGGTCCGATGAATATTGAGGCTCGTGGCGGATATCGTTATTTTCTCACCTTCACAGATGATTTAAGCAGATATGGGTATATCTACTTGATGAAACATAAGTCTGAAACATTTGAAAAGTTCAAAGAATTTCAGAGTGAAGTGAAAAACATCGTGACAAGAAAATAAAGTTTCTACGATCTGATCGCGGAGACAAATATTTGAGTTACGAGTTTGGTCTTCAATTAAAACAATGTGGAATAGTTTCACAAACTCATGCCACATGGAACACCACAGCATAATGGTGTGTCCGAACATCATAACTTTACTTTATTGGATATAGTGCAATCTATGATGTATCTTACCGATCTACCACTATCGTTTTGGGGTTATGCATTAGAGACAGCTGCATTCACGTTAAATAGGGCACCATCTAAATCCGTCGAGACGACGCCTTATGAACTATGGTTTGGCAAGAAACCAAAGTTGTTGTTTCTTAAAATTTGGGGTTGCGATGCTTATATGAAAAAGTTTCATCCTGATAAGCTCAAAACTCAAATCGGAGAAGTACATCTTCATAGGATATCCAAAGGAAACTATTGGATACACCTTCTATCACAGATCCGAAGGCAAGACTTTTGTTGCTAAGTTCAGAAACTTTCTAGAGAAGGAGTTTCTCTCGAAAGAAGTGAGTGGGAGGAAAGTAGAACTTGACAAGGTAACTATACATGCTCCCTTATTGGAAAATAGTACATCACAGAAAACTGTTTCTGCGACACCTATACCAAATAGTGAGGAAGCTAATGATGATGATCATGAAGCTTCAGAACAAGATACTACTGAACCACGTAGATCAACCAGAGTGAGATCCGCACCAGAGTGGTACGGTAATCCAGTTCTGGAAGTCATGATGCTAGATCATGATGAACCTATGAACTATGAAGAAGCGATGGTGAGCCCAGATTCCGCAAAATGGCTTGAGGCCATGAAATCTGAGATGGGATCCATGTATGAAAACAAAGTATGGACTTTGGTTGACTTGCCCGATGATCGGCAAGCAATTGAGAATAAATGGATCTTCAAGAAAAAGACTGACGCTGACGGTAATATTACTGTCTATAAAGCTCGACTTGTCGCGAAAGGTTTTCGGCAAGTTCAAGGAGTTGACTACGATGAGACCTTCTCACCCGTAGCGATGCTTAAGTCCGTCAGAATAATGTTAGCAATTGCCGCATTTTATGATTATGAAATATGGCAGATGGATGTCAAAACTGCATTCCTGAATGGATTTCTGGAAGAAGAGTTGTATATGATACAACTAGAAGGTTTTGTCGATCCAAAGGGAGCTAACAAAGTATGCAAACTCCAGCGATCCATTTATGGACTGGTGCAAGCATCTCGGAGTTGGAATAAACGCTTTGATAG
Source organism: Triticum monococcum (assembly GCA_034509565.1). Taxonomy (NCBI): domain Eukaryota; kingdom Viridiplantae; phylum Streptophyta; class Magnoliopsida; order Poales; family Poaceae; genus Triticum; species Triticum monococcum. The sequence continues at coordinate 740,138,362 of CM067843.1, read as the reverse complement.
TGTGATCAAAGCATTTGGCTTTATACAGACTTTTGGAGAAGCCTGTATTTACAAGAAAGTGAGTGGGAGCTCTGTAGCATTTCTGATATTATATGTGGATGACATATTGCTAATTGGAAATGATATAGAATTTCTGGATAGCATAAAGGGATACTTGAATAAAAGTTTTTCGATGAAAGACCTCGGGGAAGCTGCTTACATATTAGGCATAAAGATCTATAGAGATAGATCAAGACGCTTAATTAGACTTTCACAAAGCACATACCTTGACAAGATTTTGAAGAAGTTCAAAATGGATCAAGCAAAGAAAGGGTTCTTGCCTGTGTTACAAGGTATGAAATTGAGTAAGACTCAATGCCCGACCACTGCAGAAGATAGAGAGAAAATGAAAGATGTTCCCTATGCTTCAGCCATAGGCTCTATCATGTATGCAATGCTGTGTACCAAACCTGATGTGTGCCTTGCTATAAGTTTAGCAGGGAGGTACCAAAGTAATCCAGGAATGGATCACTGGACAGCGGTCAAGAACATCCTGAAATACCTGAAAAGGACTAAGGATATGTTTCTCATATATGGAGGTGACAAAGAGCTCACCGTAAGAGGTTACGTTGATGCAAGCTTTGACACTGATCCGGATGATTCTAAATCGCAAACCGGATACGTGTTTACTTTAAACGGTGGAGCTGTCAGTTGGTGCAGTTCTAAACAAAGCGTCGTAGCGGGATCTACATGTGAAGCGGAGTACATAGCTGCTTCGGAAGCAGCAAACGAAGGAGTCTGGATGAAGGAGTTCATATCCGATCTAGGTGTCATACCTAGTGCATCGGGTCCAATGAAAATCTTCTGTGACAATACTGGTGCAATTGCCTTGGCAAAGGAATCCAGATTTCACAAGAGGACCAAACACATCAAGAGACACTTCAACTCCATCCAGGATTTAGTCCAGGTGGGAGACATAGAGATTTGCAAGATACATACGGATCTGAACGTTGCAGACCCGTTGACTAAGCCTCTTCCACGAGCAAAACATGATCAGCACCAAGGCTCCATGGGTGTTAGAATCATTACAGTGTAATCTAGATTATTGACTCTAGTGCAAGTGGGAGAGGAAATATGCCCTAGAGGCAATAATAAAGTTATTATTTATTTCCTTACATCATGATAAATGTTTATTATTCATGCTAGAATTGTATTAACCGGAAACATAATACATGTGTGAATACATAGACCAACAGAGTGTCACTAGTATGCCTCTACTAGACTAGCTCGTTAATCAAAGATGGTTATGTTTCCTAACCATGAACAAAGAGTTGTTATTTGATTAACGAGGTCACATCATTAGTTGAATGATCTGATTGACATGACCCGTCCCATTAGCTTAGCACCCGATCGTTTAGTATGTTGCTATTGCTTTCTTCATGACTTATACATGTTCCTATAACTATGAGATTATGCAACTCTCGTTTACCGGAGGAACACTTTGGGTACTACCAAACGTCACAACGTAACTGGGTGATTATAAAGGAGTACTACAGGTGTCTCCAATGGTAGATGTTGGGTTGGCGTATTTCAAGATTAGGGTTTGTCACTCCGATTGTCGGAGAGGTATCTCTGGGCCCTCTCGGTAATGCACATCACATAAGCCTTGCAAGCACTGCAACTAATATGTTAGTTGTGAGATGATGTATTACGGAACGAGTAAAGAGACTTGCCGGTAACGAGATTGAACTAGGTATTGGATACCGACGATCGAATCTCGGGCAAGTAACATACCGATGACAAAGGGAACAATGTATGTTGTTATGCGGTCTGACCGATAAAGATCTTCGTAGAATATGTAGGAGCCAATATGGGCATCCAGGTCCCGCTATTGGTTATTGACCGGAGACGTGTCTCGGTCATGTCTACATTGTTCTCGAACCGTAGGGTCCGCACGCTTAACGTTACGATGACAGTTATTATGAGTTTATGCATTTTGATGTACCGAAGGTTGTTTGGAGTCCCAGATGAGATCACGGACATGACGAGGAGTCTCGAAATGGTCGATACATAAAGATTGATATATTGGAAGCCTATGTTTGGACATAGGAAGTGTTCCGGGTGAAATCGGGATTTTACCGGAATACCGGGAGGGTTACCGGAACCCCCCAGGAGACGAATGGGCCTATTGGGCCTTAGTGGAAAAGAGAAAAGGGAAGCCCACAAGCTGGCCGGCGCCCCCCCTTTCCCCAAGTCCTAGTAGGACTAGGATAGGGGGCCGGCCCCCCTTCTCTCTCCTTTTCCCCCCGGGAGTCCTAATAGGATTAGGATTGGAGGGAGAAGTCCTACTCCCGGTGGGAGTAGGACTCCCCTGCGCCTCCTCTCCCTGGCCGGCCGGCTCCCCCTCCTCCAACCTTTATATACGGGGGCAGGGGGCACCCCAAGGCACACAAGTTGATCCTTGAGATCGTTCCTTAACCGTGTGCGGTGCCCCCTGCCACCAAATTCCACCTCAATCGTACCGTTACAGTGCTTAGGCGAAGCCCTGCGTCGGTAGTACATCAAGATCGTCATCACGCCGTCGTGCTGACGGAACTCTTCCTCGACGCTTTGCTGGATCGGAGCCCGAGGAACGTCATCGAGCTGAACGTGTGCTAAGAACTCGGAGGTGCCGGAGTAACGGTGCTTGGATCGGTCGGATCGGGAAGAAGACGTACGACTACTTCCTCTACGTTGTGTGATCGCTTCCGCAGTCGGTCTGCGTTGGTACGTAGACAACACTCTCCCCTCTCGTTGCTGTGCATCACCATGATCTTGCGTGTGCGTAGGAAAATTTTCGAAATTACTGCGTTCCCCAACAACCAAATGTTTGGAAACTTCTTCAAACTCCTCGCGCCTAGACCCCATTGCTGCCGCCCCTTGGTCTCAGGATCATCGTCGTCTTCGCATGTGCGCCGTCGCTGCAGGTCTCTGCCGCCGTCAACAGATTCCTGTCCATCATAGCCTCCGTAGCGAGCCATCACCAATTCCTTTATCTGATTCAATGCACAAAGTTTTTGCTTGGTTTCTCTCCATGTATGTAATCATCTTGTCCAACTAAAATTCCTTTAGACTAGAGTTAGGTTTCTGCCGAGCTCATCTCGGACAGGCCGAAATGAGGTTTTTGGTCACATCGATTGGCCCTGGCCATTGCAGTAAGTACAACTCAGTCTGACGGAAGCGTACTAATCAGTGAGACCAACGGAAATTTCTCAGTAAAACCCTAGCATGTCGGAGTCACCTAACTGCAACTCGGTCTAACCAATGTTGCATGTTTAGACTTTGTTAGTGCTTCGGTATCACCAAGATTATCATATCGGTAGCTCCGAAATGCTTTCTGCAGAAAACTAAAACTGAGCTTTTGACACAATTTTTTGCAAAAACTAGCTGCATTTTTGTGATACTCGTCCTCTCTACCCATATCCATCTATTCACAGGGTCAGTTTGCAGAGATGTCTGGAGCTAGTGATAGTGAGAATAAGTCAGAGGAGCAGGTCAACCTCAGTCAGGGCACTAGTCCAAGCAGCAACTATGATGATGGCAGTAGAAGCACCCCTAGCAACTAGTCTAAAGTTGCTACCATACAAAGAAAGAAAAGGAATTCTGATATTGAGGATGAATATTTTGTAGTTGAGGAAGAAGTGACCTCAAAGAAGAAAGTGCTCACGAAGGAGTATGTTGCAGCTGCTGCCACCAAGACTAGCCCTCAGAAGAAAGCTCCTGCCAAGAGAGCTTCCATGTCCAAAGTGAGAAAATCAACTGTGGCACATGATACCATGGAGTTCACACTTGAGCCAAGAGAGGAAGGTGAAACTGGTGATGGAAAGAAAAAGTGGAAGGAGAGACTCAAGAAGACCACTGCAAGAATAATTGGAAGACCATCCATGATGAGGGATGCTGATGAGGAAGATGAGGAGGAGGAAGTGCAAGCTGAAGCACCGCCTGCCAAGTCTCAGAAATTGATGGCAGATGCCATTAAGACTGGTGGTGCTCCCTCCAAGCCCAAGCCCAAAGCTCCAGCTCAAGCACCCAAGTCTTCAGCTCCAAAGAGATCCACCAGAAACATATCAGCTGCTGAGAAGAACAAGGCCCCAGTGCGAGAATTTCAAGAAGATGATGATCCCCAAGTGCTCAGAAAATTAAAGCCCAAGATTTCATACCATAATGATGATCATCCAGTGGCTAAGAACATGAAGTTGAGGATGGACAATGGACAAAGATTGTGGAGAAAGACTGATTCATATGCCACAAAGAGGAGGACTGTCGTTGATTTTTTTTTGACAAAAACAATGGGGAAGACCCCCACTGTGATTCTCATTTTCATTTATAAGAGGGGAACAGTTACATATCGATATACATGATGGATATAGTACAGGATAATAAGATGTCTACAAATGATCTAGCCAACTTTGCATGCCCTCTTTCAATCCAGGTTTTGTCTTCTTTATAATCATGCGAAGTGCTCCTTGAAAGTGGCAATGCAATATGCCATATTCTTGACCTTGTGATAAAAAATAATGCTATTTCTGTGTTTCCAGAGACTCCAGCATCCAGCAATCAAACATTATTTAAATCAGCCATGGGTATCTTGCTTCCTTCCCTCCAAGAGCATTTCCATAAGGTTATGATCAGTGTTCCATTGGTAACCAATGTTCATCTAGAAGATTTGGCTGAAATCACAGCTAAAAAGAGGTGCATTAGGTGTTCATTAGGTTCATCATCACATAATTCACACTTACTAGTCTCAATGTAGAAATTCTTCCTGTTGAGTAGGTCTCTAGTGTTTAATCTGTCTTGTAACAGAAGCAAGAAGAAGAATTTTTGCTCGGGTAAAGAGCATGATTTCCATATCCATTAATAAGGTTTAGGAGCATCAACAGGATTTCCCATTAGTTCAAGGTATATTCTCTTATTAGAGTACTTTGTGTCACCCCAATAGAATTTCCAAGAATCTGATAGCTGCTGGTTCTCTCTGTTGTTGATCAGCTCTCTAAGATTGATACTCTGTTGTACTGCAATAGAAGACATAGGCAAGTGGAACAATTCATAAAATTCACTATCCTCCATGTTGCTGACAAATGCAAGAGTTGTGTCAGTCTTCTTTGCATAAGAAAATAGTTGAGGCATTGACTGTGATATTGTATGAGAACACCATTTATCTGACCATAGCTTAATTGTATCACCATTCCCAACATAGCATATAGTCATATGTTAGGACTATCGTTGATTACTGTTTCCACACTAGAGAATAGCAGGACTTCTATGAGACAGTGTTGCTTGACAAGAAGCCTATAGTGAGTGATATGAAGTGGGTTGATTGGAAGTACATTGATGCCAATGAGGATTACTTCCCCCATGTTCATGAGTGCTTCAGGTTGAATGGAGTTGATGGTTTTGTTGGACAAGAGCTCACCAAATGGAATGATGAGATGGTGATGCAGTTTTACTCTACTGCACACTTCTATCCAGATGGGAAGATAGTGTGGATGACTGAGGGCACCAGGTACCAGTCATCTATCTCAGAGTGGGCTGAGCTCATCAATGCTCCAGAAGAAGTCGAGAATGAAATAGATGTTTATGGGAAGCCCATAATGGACCACAACACTATGGCACACATGTACAAGCCCATCCCTGATAAAGCACTTGGAACTCACGAGTTTGGTTCAATCTACTATCTGCTTGCTGGTTTGGGCACTATCAACTACATCTTGAGGCACACATTGTTGCCCAAGTCTGGAGATGGGAGAATGATTCGTGGATATTCCATCAACTTGCTACACCTGTTTGACATTCCTAGAAGTTCAAGGTTATGAGTTTCATAGTAGATACAGTCAAGAGGATAACTGCTGACAAAAAGAGGTCATGTGGATATGCACCACACATTCAGATGTTGATCAATTCCAAGGTTGGAACTAGCAGATATCTACTTCACAGAGAGCATCTACCTCTTCAGCCAGAATTTGAGGACAATGAAGTTGTGATGGATGCTACACATCCTACATCTATTGAGGCCAAGGAGAAGATTGAGAAGGCAAAGGTTTCTAAAGCAGCAAAAGCAGCAAGTGCTCCAGATGCATCTATTGTGAATCTCAACACCAAGCAAGATCAGCTCACATATCTGCTAGAAGCTACCCTGAGGATTGAGAAGAGTCTGGCCAACTTGGCTAAGAATCAGGAGAGCTTAGAGAGGATTGTGGAAGACACGATGTATAGCCCTGATGTTAAGGTTACTGAGATTCAGACTATTGTTGAGAAGCTGAGAGATGATGCTGAGGACATAGATGACAGACCTACTACATATAGATTTCAGTCAGTGCCTAGGGAACAGAGGTCGCTGTTGAGCCAGTTGCAGACGTGAGGCCTGCTCATTCTACTCCTGCCACCATGATACGTCTCCAACGTATCTATAATTCTTTATTGTTCTATGCTATATTATATTCTGTTTTGGACATTATTGGGCTTTATTATACACTTTTATATTATTTTTGGGACTAACCTATTAACCGGAGGCCCAGCCCAGAATTGCTGTTTTTTGCCTATTTTAGTGTTTCGCAGAAAAAGAATATCAAATAGAGTCCAAACAGAATGAAACCTTCGGGAACGTGATTTTTGGAACGAACATGATCCAGAGGACTTGGACCCTACTTCAAGCAATCAACGAGGAGGGCATGAGGTAGGTGGGCGCGCCTACCCCCCAGGCGTGCCCTCCACCCTCGTGGGCCCCCCTGTTGCTCCACCGACGTACTCCTTCCTCCTATATATACCTACATACCCCCAAACTACCAGATACGGAGCCAAAACCCTAATTCCACCGCTGTAACTTCCTGTATCCACGAGATCCCATCTTTGGGCCTCTTCCGGAGCTCCACCGGAGGGGTATCGATCATGGAGGGCTTCTACATCAACACCATAGCCTCTCCGATGAAGTGTGAGTAGTTTACCTCAGACCTTCGGGTCCATAGTTATTAGCTAGATGGCTTCTTCTCTCTTTTTGGATATCAACACAAAGTTCTCCCCCTCTCTTGTGGAGATCTATTCGATGTAATCTTCTTTTGCGGTGCGTTTGTTGAGACCGATGAATTGTGGGTTTATGATCAAGTTTATCTATGAACAATATTTGAATCTTCTCTGAATTCTTTTACGTATGATTGGTTATCTTTGCAAGTCTCTTCGAATTATCAGTTTGGTTTGGCCTACTAGATTGATCTTTCTTGCAATGGGAGAAGTGCTTAGCTTTGGGTTCAATCTTGCGGTGTCCTTTCCCAGTGACAGTAGGGGCAGCAAGGCACATATTATTGTTGCCATCGAGGATAACAAGATGGGGTTTATTTCATATTGCATGAGTTTATCCCTCTACATCATGTCATCTTGCTTAAAGCATTACTCTGTTCTCCTGAACTTAATACTCTAGATGCATGCTGGATAGCGGTCGATGTGTGGAGTAATAGTAGTAGATGCAGGCAGGAGTCGGTCTACTTGTCTCGGACATGATGCCTATATACATGATCATACCTAGATATTCTCCTAACTATGCTCAATTCTGTAAATTTCTCAACGGTAATTTGTTTACCCACCGTGAATACTTATGCTCTTGAGAGAAGCCACTAGTGAAACCTATGGCCCCTGGGTCTACCTTCCATCATATTAATCTTCCAATACTTAGAGAGAAAGGAGACTGAACTCTTCGTAGCAGTTCATCTCCACGGCCAAGAACAGACCCTCGCGAGGCTGTTCTTACTTGTATTGTTCATCCACACCGGCCCCAGGAGGCAATCCATCCACCACACACTAGAGTAGGGTATTACACCACATTGGTGGCCCGAACAAGTATAAATCTTGTGTCTTTCGTGCAGTTCTTTTAGTAGTTTAGATCCCCTCGAGACGGAGAGGTTGAAGGTCAGATTTCTGCGTGCACCCCAGTGTTCGAACCTTAAGGGTCTGCCGGAACCCGAAACCCGACATTTGGCACGCCAGGTAGGGGTGCGCCGGATTTCATCTTCCACCGCTCCGCTCTCCTCCGACCGTCGCATCCATGTCTGACGCTCGTCGGGCCCGCGCCGAGCGTCGGGCCGCCATCACTTCCCGCATGGCCCAGACGGCCCCCGTCGGTGGGCGTCCTCGTCGTTCCCCGTCGCCCGCCATCAACGCCGCCACCGGCCCGGCGGGGGGCGAGCAGCAGGCCTCGTCTCAGCACCCGCCCGCGCGACGGAGTGACTGCACCACGGCGCCAACGCCTCCGGTCGTCGCGGCCCTCCTGGGTGGCTCGCAGGTGCCTCCCACCTGTCGCCACGTCAAGCCTTTTGCCCGCCGGGTTAGCACCGTTGCCGCGCGGCAGGGGACTCCCCCGGACCGGGCAGCGAGCGAGGTCGATCTGACCTTCAGCTCGGAGGACCACCCCACCAACCCGGTCAGCTCAGGCACGCTCCCCTTGTTGTGCACCCCCACCATCTACTAGGTGGCCGTCACCCGGACCCACGTCGACGGCGGTGCGGGCCTCAGCTTGCTTTCGGTCGAGACTTTCGACCTCTTTCGCATACCCCGGGAGCAGCTGCGACCCAGCCGATCCTTCTCGGGCGTCGGGGGCGGATCATCCGACTCCCTGGGGCAGATCCGGCTCCCGGTGACCTTCGGCACCTACGACAACTTTCGCACGGAGACGGTCGACTTCGACATCGCCCCCATCGGCCTTCCTTACAACACCATCCTCGGCTACCCGGCACTGGCCCAGTTCATGGCCGCCACGCACCCGGCGTACAACCTCATGAAGATGCCCGGGAGCAATGGTACCCTCACTGTGCGCGAGGACACTGGGGACGCCCTGCGAGTACTCGAGCTCGCCTTCAAGACAGCGGCGTCGGCACGGCCCGCCGATGCGGAGGCCCCTGAGCCCAAGGGGGTTGCGCCCGCCAAGAAGAAGCAGTTGTTCACCCAGGACAAAGTAGAAACCAAGCAGATACCCGTCGACGAGGACGGGTCCTCCAGCGCCACTTTCACCATAGGTGCCAACCTAGAGCCCGAGCAGGAGGAGGCCTTGGTCAAGTTCCTGCGCTCGAATAAGAAGGTATTTGCTTGGGAGCCGGATCAGCTGGCGGGGATCCCCAGAAGTGTCATCGAGCACCACCTCAACGTATGCCCAAATGTACGCCCCGTGAAGCAGAAGGCCAGGCGGCAGTCCACGGAGAAGCAGGCTTTCATCGCCCAAGAGACCCGCAAGCTAGAGGCTGCAGGGGTCATTCGCGAGTTCCGATACCCGGATTGGTTGGCCAACCCTGTCGTTGTGCCCAAGAAGGGGGGGGGGAAGAACGCATGTGTGTCGACTTCACCAACCTCAATAAGGCATGCCCGCAAGATCCGTTCCCGCTCCCCCGCATCGACTAGATTGTCGATTCCACTGCGGAGTGCGACCTGCTGTGCTTCCTGGACGCCTTCTCCAGGTATCACCAGAACAAGATGGCAGTGGAAGACGTTGAGAAGACCGCCTTCTTGACCCCATGCGGGGTATACTGCTATACATGCATGCCGTTCGGGCTGCGTAATGCAGGGGCAACGTTTCAGCGACTGATGCACATCACCTTGGGCCAGCAGCTCGGAAAGAATGTCGAAGCCTACGTCGATGACATAGTGGTAAAGTCTCGGGAGGCCAAGACCCTGATACAAGACCTGGAGGAGACCTTCGCGAGCCTTGACGCAGTAAAATTGCGGCTCAACCCGGAGAAATGTGTGTTTGGCGTCCCCTCGGGCAAGCTCTTGGGATTCCTCGTGTCCCATCTTGGCATCGAAGCCAACCCCGAGAAGGTCAAAGCGGTCGAGGACATGAGCCTGCCAAAGACCCTCAGAGAAATGCAGAAGGTCACGGGGCGCGTGACCGCGCTAGGGTGCTTCATCTCCAAACTGGGGGAGCGAGTGCTGCCTTTCTTCCAGCTGATGAAGAAGAAAGGGACCTTTGAGTGGACTGAAGAAGCAGATAAGGCGTTTCAAGATCTCAAGAGGTACCTGACCAGTCCCCCAGTCATGGTGGCCCCATGCCCTCAGGAGCCCCTGCTACTGTACCTCGCCGCCACACCCTACTCCGCCAGCACAGCCCTGGTGGCGGTTAGGGAGGAACGCAAGGTCAAGGCCGCAGCGGTAGCCCGGGGCAGGACAAAACAGGAACAAGGAAAGCCTGCAGGAGCCATAACCACGGCTGAGGAGGGTCAGCAGCCGGGAAATGCACCGGGGGCAGGAGAGGCCACCCGACCATGTAGTCCACCTCCCGAGGCCGCGATGCCTCGCGAGGCGCCCTCACCTCCCGAGGGCGCGGCAACCCTAGATGCTCCCAGTCTTGTCGAGCACCCCGTTTACTTTGTCAGCACGGTGCTACGGGACGCGAGGGCACGGTACCCAATGCCTCAGAAGCTCCTCCTAGCGCTACTGATAGCCTCGCGCAAGCTGCATCACTACTTCCAGGCTCACCCCATCAAAGTTGTCTCGTCATACCCCCTGGAGAGGGTGCTCAGGAGCCCTAACTCAGCCGGAAGGGTCGCTGAGTGGAACATAGAGCTGCAGGCGTTTCAGCCTCGGGAGGAGCTCCCCTAGCCACCTGCCTCAGGAGCCACGGTCTGTGGCCCGGCCTCGGGAGCACGCCTGCTCCTGACGATGGAACCTCAGGAGGGGTTCTGGATCACGGAGCTCCGGAGCTACCTAACACAAGGGACCTTGCCGGAGAAGGAGGAGGAAGCGGAGCGTGTGGCATGGCAGGCCACGGCGTACTGCATCAAGGATGGAGAGCTCTACCGGAAGCGACCAAACGATGTATCCCTACGCTGCATCTCCAGGGAGCAAGGAAAGGAACTGCTGGAAGACATACGCGGCAGAGACTGTGGACATCATTCATCGTCACGGACCCTTATCGGCAAGGCGTTCTGTAGTGGGTTTTATTGGCCCACCGCACTCAATGACGCCGTCGAACTGGTGAAAGCTTGTGAAGCCTGCCAGTTCCACGCCAAGCAAATTCATCAGCCGGCGGGAGGCCTGCGGACTATACCCCTTTCGTGGCCATTCGCAGTCTGGGGGCTGGACATCCTGGGCCCGTTTCCTCGGGCGCCAGGGGGCTACCGCTACCTCTACGTCGCCGTGGACAAGTTCACCAAGTGGGCTGAAGTGGAGGCCATCCGCACCATCCCCGCGGGCTCCGCGGTCAAGTTCATCAGGGGCATCGTGAGCCGGTTCGGGGTGCCGAACCGCATCATCACAGACAACGGTTCGCAGTTCACCAGTAACCTCTTCAAAACATACTGTGCTAACCTTGGAACGCGGATATGCTACGCTTCAGTGGCGCACCCTCGAAGAAACGGCCAGGCCAAAAAGCCAATGCAGAGGTCCTGAGAGGCCTCAAGACCAGGACGTTCAAGAAGAAACTGGAGGCCTACGGCCGAGGTTGGTACGAAGAGCTTCAATCCGTGCTGTGGTCCATCCGCACCACCGCGACCAAGCTGACTGGAGAGACCCCATTCTTCCTGGTCTATGGAGTGGAGGCAGTCCTCCCTCACGAGGTCAGACGTCACTCCGCGCGGGTCCTGGCATTCGACGAGGCGCAACAGGATGCCATGCGGGGGACGGACCTCGTGTTGGGGGAGGAACGACGACAGGAAGCCGCACTGCGGGCGGCGAGGTATCAGCAAGCGCTGCGGCGATACCACTGCCGCAACATCCGCCCCAGGACCCTCGAGGTAGGAGACCTCATGCTCAGGCGGGTCCTCTCCAAGGTGGATTGCACAAGCTCTCTCCCATGTGGGAGGGCCCGTTCAAGGTTGTTCATGTTTCCAGGCCCGGCTCCGCGAGCTTGGAGACTCAGGAGGGAGTGCCGGTGCAGAACGCGTGGAACATCCAGCACCTCCGGAGGTTCTACCCCTAAGAAAGGCCCGGAGCCTGTGAATCAAGGCGAGTGCCTGTGAAGATCATCTCTTTTAGAAAGGCCCGGAGCCTGTGAAGCAAGGCGAGTGCCTGTGAAGATCATCTCTTTTGGAAAGGCCCGGAGCCTGTGAAGCAAGGCGACTGCCTGTGAAGATCATCTCTTTTGGAAGGGCCCGGAGCCTGTGAAGCAAGGCGAGTGCCTATGAAGATCATCTCTTTTGGAAAGGCCCGGAGCCTGTGAAGCAAGGCGAGTGCCTGTGAAGATCATCTCTTTTGGAAAGGCCCGAAGCCTGTGAAGCAAGGCGAGTGCCTGTGAAGATCATCTCTTTTGGAAAGGCCCGGAGCCTGTGAAGCAAGGCTAGTGCCTGTGAAGATCATCTCTTTTGGAAAGGCCCGGAGCCTGTGAAGCAAGGCCAATGCCTGTGAAGCTCGCCGCCCCATGACACTCTCACGTAATAATGAGTGGGGCTGTACATGCCCCGGAGTCTCAGGAGCGCCGGCCTCAGGCCCTGGGGCTCCCTCCCACGCCCAGTGGCAGCACTTAGCTCCGCGCTGGTGAGAAGACGTCGAAGACTAGATTAGGTGCCGGACGCGGCTTTTCCATTTGCTTTCTGTAGTTGACGTGTTTGTTTGCATTTGGAGTCTTATTGGAGTTATCGTTGTTGCTGATTTATAGTTCATCGATTTTTGCCGCTCACTTTGGTTTCTCTCGTGAACAACCTCGCGAGGGATGGTGCTCAGACGCCCTTGCGAGGGTTTCTGCCCTAGCCACAGGAGGGTTTCACGGCCCTGGCGCATTACAGGAGCACCCCTCCTAGTACGTGCCCCTCGGGTACCACGACGTGCACACAAGACCTGGGTCGGTCGCCCCACTCCCCGGCAGGGGTCGAAAGCTATCTACGCACAGGCGGGAAATCAGGAAGTACAAAGATGAGATCAAGGTAATAGCTGAAGCGGCAACATTTCCCAACACGCCCCAAGGGGGCTCCATGCATCTGTTCTGTTTTACACAGGGAACAAAAGAGAAAGGAAAAAGATGAGCCTGGCGCCGCCCCTCCCGCATCGGCCCACGGCGGCGACACAGGCTGCCTCAGGGCCTCAGGCAGACTCCCTCGCGCGCTTCACCGGGGAACGACGGCGGGCGGATGAACCACCACCTCCTAGGCAAACCCGACGGCGCGGGGGAGGACTGCTGCCACCACTGGAGGAGTCGCTTGAGGAAGAGCTGCGGAAGCTGGGGGAGTCACTGACGCCGCCACCCACTGAGGCGCTATCTCCCCCATCACCATCGGAGCGGGGCCCGCGGACACGGTCATCGTCCTCAGGGCAGCACCCCGCATGGCGACCATCTTCCCCAAACACCCTCACGTAGTGGGTGGCGTCGCCATCGATCCTGAAGTGCAGAGTGCACCGACGCTCCAGGCCGCGAGCGCGGGCGAACGCCTGCCAGCCACGAGTGAAGGCCAAGCCCCCGCCGGCGGAGACCTCCAGCGCGACCCACGAGGACCTGCTACAGCAGCCCTCCGCCTGGAGCCAGAGGCCGCCAGGAGCGCCGGAGTTCGCCAAGGAGGAAGCGAGGGAGCGCGAGCCGGGCGCGAGCCGGCTCCGCCGACTAAACGACGAATTCCGGCGGCGCCTGCACGACATGAAAGCGTGGCCTGGGGGAGCGCGCAACCCAGGCGCACCCTCCGGCTGCGGCGGCTTGCCCGCCGCCGCGCTGGGAGCCTCCCCCATGGCCGCTGGAAGCTGTTGGGGCGGCCACCGGGTGCTTCCGAGGGTGCCCACGACCATGCTTGGGTGGGGGAGAGGCAGGACCGACCTGGAGGGCCTTCCCCTTCTCTACGGCCGAGTACCTCCTCGATGGAGCCATCACACCAAGACGGAGCAAGAACTGAGGCGAAGGAGAGGGCAAGAAGAGATGGACTGGACGGGCACGAGCGGTGCCGTACTTATAGCTGGTGAAGGCCAACCGCCGGTCTCCACGATCACAGGTAATCATAACACGTTCTGCATGCAGGGACTTGTCCAACTCGCACGATCACCAAGGCGTCGTGGGGGAGCGGAGACGCCACGACCAGTCAACCGCCACGCGGCGCCCAAGGCCGCAGGCTGATAGGGCCCGCGGCGCTTCGCCCTTGCCCTTTCGCCTCTCGGCACGGCCAAGTCCATGCGCACCTTGGGCCCGGGGGCTACTGTCGGCGTTCTGGGAACGGGGGTCCCCAGACTTGCCTGCCTGCGGCCTGCGGCGTGGCTGAAGTGGGGGCCCAGCGCGGCCCAACTTCATCAACACGAGGCTCAAGACCCTCGCGAGGGGCCAAGCCTCGCGAGGCGGACGACACGGCGCATCCTCAGGCACAGCCTCGTCAGGCTGGCTCGTGAGGAGGCGGAGAGTTCAAGGCGGGGTACCTCGCGAGGTGCCCATGACGCAAGCCATGACGACACGGGGCACCAGGCGGGTGCCAGCGTGCGCAGCGTCCCTCTTTCCTCTTTGGTGCAAAGGGGGCAAACGTATCCGCGGAGTACCGAGGCATTAGGCAAAGGTTGCCACTTCGGTGCAACGAGACCAAGACCAGGAGGACCACGCGACGGAGGTCACCATGGAGCCCAGCGCGGCGTCATCACCAGAGCCTTTGGCAAGCGAAGACTGCTTTTGTCAGGATAGATGTACTCGCTGTCCCCCTTCAAATTAGCCCGCCATTGTTGGATCCCTTCCCGCTCAATATTTGGGGAGAGGACCAGGGCCTCTGTAAATAGGACTGGCCACCCACGTAGCAAAGGGTTCGATTCCTAGTTGTTCGGTCCGGGATCTGAGAGAGAAAGAGAGAGAAAGGAGACTGAACTCTTCGTAGCAGTTCATCTCCATAGCCAAGAACAGACCCTCGCGAGGTTGTTCTTCCTTGTATTGTTCATCCACACTAGCCCTAGGAGGCAATCCATCCACCACACACTGGAGTAGGGTATTACACCACATCGGTGGCCCCAACCAGTATAAATCTTGTGTCTTTCGTGCAGCTCTTTTAGTAGTTTAGATCCCATCGAGACGGAGAAGTTGAAGGTGAGATTTTCGCGTGCACCCCAGTGTTCGAACCTTAAGGGTCTGCCGGAACCCGAAATCCGACAGTGACCTATGTCTCGTAGTCCTCCTGGTCTTGGTCTCATTGCACCAAAATGGCAACCTTTGCATGCCTCCTCGGTACTCTGTTGCTGCGCTTGCCCCCTTTGCACCAAAGAGGAAAGGAGGACGCTGCGCGGGCTGCCACCCACCTAGCACCCTGAGTCGTCATGGCTTGCGTCACGGGCACCTCGCGAGGTACCCCGCCTTGATCTCTCTGCCTCCTCGCGAGCCAGCCTGATGAGGCCATGCCTGAGGAAGCTCCGTGTCATCCGCTTCGCGAGGCTTGGCCCCTTGCAAGGGTCTTGAGTCTTGTGTTGATGAAGATGGGCCGTGATGGGCCCCCTTTGAGCCACGCCGCAGGACGCAGGCAGGCAAGTCTGGGGACCCCCATTCCCAGAATGCCGACAGCTTCCTCCACTGTAAGCACACGGTATTCCTTAAAAAAGTCAAACAGATCAATAAGAAATTTGCAGTTATTATCATGGCGAGGGACAAACCGGTGATTTGCCTTCCAAACCTTTGGACCACGGCGGAAGGATTTGACCCTAGCAGTGATGTCTTTAGCACCATCCACGGTCCTGCATGGGAGAGCCCGGGATGGGGAAGTGGATGGAAGGAACAAGGGGTCTAGGAGCCATTTTTTCTCAAAACGGAACTGTGGGTGGCGGGGATGTGGGTAGAGGTAGTGACAAGAAGTGGGAAGTGATCAGAGGTGAGGCGGGGGCGGGAGGCGAGGGTGGAGTTGGGGAGAGCCACATCCCAATCAGCGTTAAAGACCGCACGGTCGAGGCATGCCAGGGTGGGCGGAGTGCGACGATTTGTCCAAGTGAACAAGCGGTCAGAGAGAGGGAGCTCAACCCATGAGAGGGCATCGATCATGGCATTGAATCTCGACGCAAGAGACGCACAGAAGTTTTCATTGTTTTTCTCCTCGGGATACCTAATGAGGTTGAAGTCGCCAAGCACAAGCCAGGGCCCGAGATCATATCCGAGAGAGCCACCATCTCATCCACAAAATCTTGTGTGAAGGCATGGTCAGATGAGGTGTATATATTCATGACCGAGAAGCCCGGATCGAAGGAGGTGGAGGACAGCACGGTGGTGAGTGCGTACCTGCCAAAGTGACAGGAGATAAGATGGAGCGCTGCGGGGTCCCAAGCAGTGACCAACCCACCATGCGAGCCGTCCGCATCCAGGTGCATAAGAGATGAGAGGCGGGGGGAGAGGAATGATCGATCTTTTCCCAAGGAGAGCAAGGCGAGTTTCATTTCTTGGATGCATGCAACGGAGGGGTTGGCGGCAGTCACGGCACCATGGACAAGCGAGCATTTGTCCTTGTCACCGAGGCCTTGGAGATTCCAAGAAAGAAACGAAAGACAGCTATAGCCGGCACTATCCATAACCAAGGCAAGCACCAGACATACAAGACACAAATAGAGAGGGGAACGTAGGAAGGAACACGACATAACCATGGGAAACATAATACAGGAAAGGGTACACGGACGACCGAATAACAACGGTGGAAGCTAGCAGGAATAGAGATACACAACGCCCCAACGGAATAGCCCCGGGCGCCCAGGGGGCAGAAAGGGCTGAAGGAGCACTAATCATCGACACCCGGTGACACCGGAGCAGATGGCATGGCCGCTGCGGCCCTTAGCTCGGACACAGAGTTCATTCCCAGAGGCTTGACGACCGCGGCAATCACTTTGCGTTTGAGCACTTTGGCTTGGAGAGCCGGAGAGCAGCCTTTGAGGGAGTCCTTGAGCTCCCGCTGCTTGATAACATTAAGATATACTGGTAGTGATACGGTAGAGGTGAAGAGCATGCTGACAACAAGATGGGGGAAACAAAAGTCTTGATAACCTAATTTTTTTTCTTATAAAATAGCCAGAGGGGTGCTGAAAATTTAAACTCACTAAGAAATAACAGTCACAGTTCCAGAAACAGGACCTGGCTTGAATCCCAAACCTTTAACAAATGTTCAAAAAGTCCACTTTGAGACGTAGTCGTCTGCAGCAGAGCAATAGTATCAGAAGAAAAGTTTTAAATCACTGTCAGATCCCTCATATAGAGATCGAGCAGCCAATATCACTTTGAGATCCTGAGTCAGCCAATAGTGCTTTGTTTGTACTACTTTTACATTTTTCCTCCATATATAATAGAGTAGTTCCATTGTTTCTGCTTCTGATCGCGATTTATCGCAGTGACACTGTCATACTCTCATGGTTTCCTAATGTATCCTCTCAATATAAATACCACGATGAGGTCAATTTAACCAAAATAAACAAGACAACAATCTGACATGCATTGGCCTCAATTTTGTATTGTCTACAGTATTCTTATATGCTTATGCCCTGACTGTGAACAACCCTACTGCAGCGATGTAGAGGGAGACAGCTAGCGATGGCAGCTAGGGGGGAGGCCACAACGCGTGGGGAGGCCGTGGCCTTCGGGGCGCCGATGCAGACCATGATGTGGCGACGTCACAGGGGAGGCATCGGCCATGGAGAGGAGGATTAGGGAGACTCCAGCACCCGACGGCATCGGCTACAGCCTTCCAGTCAGTCATTCAACACAGCGACCCAGCACAACTCCATGTTGGCTGCTCGTAGGTAGGATCCCCTCACTGACTCAATTCGTAGCATGCAACAAAGCCAAGCACCAGCACAAAAGGCAGCAGCAGCAATACACATGCAACCCACAAAGAAATTCATCTCAGTCTCTCCCACTTTCTCTCTTTTCCTCTCTCTTTTCCTCTTCTTTTCACGGCACGAAGCAACACTAAGAAAATTCAGCATATAAACAGTAGCAGCCCAAAATTGAAGGAATCGGTGATCACACGCCTGTATAAAAATCGGAGCAATCTGTACAAAGCAATAACAATCGCTGGCTTGCAGCTCGCTGCTCCCCTGCCTAGCTCTGGCAAACCGTGCCACGCTAGCTGCTAACAGATCTTAAACCATCGGCCTGCACAAACGTCGACCAGTGCCCAGGGCTGGCAACCCGTGCCATGTCCGCGGCTCGCCGGTTCCACAACCATCTGCCTCCTGCTCCCACATCAACCGTTTCTCCTCTTGGCCTCGCAGCAAAAGCACATTAGCGTCAAATAATGCGAGTCTAGGTCCTCGGATCTGCTGACAATGAGTCATGGTGGCCGGGTCCCGGCGGCGGCGAGCCCAAGCTGTTGGAATCCCGGAACCATGCTAGAAGGGAGCACGAGGTGGCGTGACACCCATGCCATGGTGGCATCGCGTGCTCTGTGGCTAGGAGATTTGTAGACTGATCACAATATTCAAATTGATAACGGACTTAGCGACATATGATTGAAGGGTGGAATCATAGTTCATCTTGTTTTGTAGCAGAAAACCATATTGTCAAGGAGAACTTGAGACCCTCCAAGCTGTGGAAAAGGAGGACGATGATGGTGAGGTGATACTCCGTGCCTAGGCCGGGCACAACCTGAAGGCAGAAAGATTAGGAGCGGTACAGGAAGTTGGAACCGTAGAATAGGTATGGGACTTCCTTGTGTGTAAATCTATTTTTAAATCTCAGCCATCAAGTTTTATTGTTAACATAAAATCAGCGGATATAAATGGGTGACATATGGAGAACTATGAAAGTATCTGTCCTTTATTATTAGATAAACATAAGTATATGATAAAAGTCCTATGACAAAAGTTTTATGTCAAAGTTTGTTGTCGTTATAATAATTCACATGATGCTTCTATATCTGTATTTTGTTTTTATCGACACCTGTCTCTCTAAGCATGTGGACATGTTTTTCGATTTTGGTTTTCGCTTGAGGAAAAGCGAGGTCTGAGCTTGGGGGAGTTGATACGTCCATTTTGCATCTTGTTTTCTTACTATTATTTCTGATGTTTTTATGCATAATAATGCTTTTTGGAGTAATTCTAATGCCTTTTCTCTCATAATATGCAAGGTACACACAAAGATGGAGAATTCCGCCAGCTGGAAATCTGGACCTGGAAAAGCTATGTCAGGCTACCTATTCTGCACACCTCCAAATTAGCTGAAACTTTACGAAGATTTTTTATGGAGAATATGGGGAATATTGGAGCCAATAAGTACTAGAGGGGGCCCACCAGGGAGCCCAGGTGCGCCCTGGTGGGTTGTGCTCACCCAGGCCCACCTTCGGTGCCCATATTCTGGTATATAAGTCATTTTGAGCTAGAAAAAAATAAGGGGAAGACTTTCGGGACGGAGCGCCACCATCTCGAGGCGGAACTTGGGCAGGAGCACTTTTACCCTCCAGTAGAGCGATTCTGCCGGGGGAACTTCCCTCCTAGAGGGGGAAATCATCGTCGTCATCATCACCAACAACTCTCCCATCTTGGGGAGGGCAATCTCCATCAACATCTCATCTCAAACCCTAGTTCATCTCTTGTGTTCGATCTTGTTACCAGAACTATAGGTTGGTGCTTGTGGGTGACTAGTAGTGTTGATTATATCTTGTAGTTGATTACTATATGGTTTATTTGGTAGAAGATTATACGTTCAGATCCAATATGCTATTTAATACCCCTCTGATCTTGATCATGATTATCATTTGTGAGTAGTTACTTTTATTCTTGAGGTCACGGGACAAATCATGTTGCAAGTAATCATGTGAACTTGATATGTGTTCGATATTTTTATAGTATGTATGTTGTGATTCCCTTAGTGGTGTCATGTGAATGTCGACTACATGACACTTCACCATATT
This sequence comes from Triticum monococcum, assembly GCA_034509565.1. Lineage (NCBI taxonomy): Eukaryota > Viridiplantae > Streptophyta > Magnoliopsida > Poales > Poaceae > Triticum > Triticum monococcum. The sequence continues at coordinate 740,118,611 of CM067843.1, read as the reverse complement.
TGGGCCTAAGGGAATGCATTGTGGAGTATTTATTAGATGATGGGTTGCGAGAGTGACAGAAGCTTAAACCCTAGTTTATGCGCTATTCCGTAAGGGACCGATTGGATCCAAAGGTTTAATGCTATGGTTAGGATTTATCCTTAATACTTTTATCTTAGTTGCGGATGCTTGCGAGGGGGTTAATCATAAGTGGGAAGTTTGTTCAAGTAAGAACAGCACCTAAGCACCGGTCCACACACATATTAAATTATCAAAGTAGCGAACACGAATCGAATCAACATGATGAAAGTGACTAGATGAAATTCCCGTGTACCCTCAAGAACGCTTTGCTTACTATAAGAGACCATTTTGGCCTGTCCTTTGCCTCAAAAGGATTGGGCTACCTTGCTGCACTTTTTGTTACTATTATCATTACATGTTCCTTATAAAATATCTTGCTATCAAACTACTCTGTTACTTACAATTTTAGCACTTGCACACATTACCTTGCTGAAAAGCACTTGTCATTTCCTTCTGCTCCTCGTTGGGTTCAACACTCTTACTTATCGAAAAGAGCTACAATTGATCCCCTGTACTTGTGGGTCATCAAGTCGTGCAACCGTTACCGTTCGTGGGTTGAAGTCTCCATCAACGTGGATGTACAATAGCACCACCTATCAGAACCACGCCAAAAATCTACGTGTCTTCATTGTGTTTGCACTCTCCAAACCCTTCCCTTTACCTTCATATGCAATGTTTTACTTTCCGTTGCTACACCCTTGGAATTGCATGTGTAGGTTGATTGCTTGACTCATGCTAATTGTTAAAATCCGCCTACAATTAAAATTGGGAAAATGTTAGATTTTAATTTGGTCAAGTAGTCTAATCACCCCCCCTCTAGACATACTTTCGATCCTATAAGTGGCATCAGAGCTTTGGTCTCCATTTGCGTTGATTCTCATAGCTTTGGTGATCATAGCCTTGGTTTCACAACCTAGGAGAGTATGGTGTCTAGCAAGGGAAATTACCACCATAGAGTTCCTTAGTTTGATGGTACAAATTTTGCTAGTTGGAAGCATAAGATGAAAATGCATATTGTTGGTCATAACCCCACCATTTGGGCTAGTGTCTGTATTGTCTTGCAAGGTGATTACTTCGAGGATGGAAAAGAATCGGATCGTGAAGCGTCAACGCAAGAAATGAAGATGTTGCAATACAATGCTCAAGCTTGCGATATTCTCTATATTGGATCGTGCCCCGAAGAATTCAACAAAATCAGCCGCCTTGAGAATATAAAGGAAATTTGGGATACTTTGGTTGATATGCACGAAGGTACCGAGTCCGTCAAGGAATCCAAATTGGATGTGCTTCAAAGTCAGCTTGACAAGTTCAAGATGAAGGATGGTGAAGGAGTCGCCGAGATGTACTCTAGGCTTGCTCTCATCACAAATGAGATTGCCGGCTTAGGAAATGAAGAGATGACCGGCAAATTCATCATCAAGAGGATTCTAAGAGCCTTGGATGGAAAATATGATACCGTGTGCACCTTGATCCAAATCATGCCCAACTACAAAGATCTCAAGCCCACGAAAGTCATTGGTAGAATTGTTGCTCATGAGATGCCACTTAATGTCGCTTGAAGCTATTTGGGTATTTCCGCAAAGAGGAAGGGATGATGCATCACAGCGGCAGTAGGTATTTCCCTCAGATGTGAAACCAAGGTAATCGAACCAGTAGGAGAACCAAGCAACACAGCGTAAACAGCACCTGCACACAAATAACAACTTCTCGCAACCCGACCTGTTAAAGGGGTTGTCAATCCCATCTAGGGTACGGCGCCTCAAGATGGGCAAACAAACATGAGGTAAATTTGTAGTAGATTGATAGATCAAACGCCAAATAAAATAAATAAGAATAAATTGCAGCAAGGTATTTTTGGTTTAGTAGATCTAAAAATAAATGCAACGGAGAAGTAGATCACAAAGGCAAATATATGAGAAAGAGACCCAGGGGCCGTTGGTTTCACTAGTGGCTTCTCTCAAGAAAAGTAGCAAACGGTGGGTGAACAAATTACTGTTGGGCAATTGGTAGAACTTCAAGTAATCATGACGATATCAGGGCAATGATCATTACATAGGCATCACATGCAAGATTAGTAGACCGACTCTTGCCTGCATTTACTACTATTACTCCACACATCGACCGCTATCCAGCATGCATCTAGTGTATTAAGTTCATGGAGAAATGGAGTAATGCAATAAGAATGATGACATGATGTAGACAAGATCTATCTATGTAGAGATAGACCCTATCGTTTTATCCTTAGTAGCAACGATACATACGTGTCGGTTCCCCTTTTGTCACTGGGATCAAGCACCGTAAGATCGAACCCACTACAAAGCACCTATTCCCATTGCAAGATAAATTGATCGAGTTGTCCAAACAAAACCCAAATATCAGAGAAGAAATACGAGGCTATAAGCAATCATGCATAAAAGAGATCAAAGAAACTCAAATACTTTCATGGATATAAAAAGATAGATCTGATCATAAACTCAAAGTTCATCGATCCCAACAAATGCACCGCAAAAGACTTACATCTTATGGATCTCCAAGAGACCATTGTATTGAGAATCAAGAGAGAGAGAGAGAGAGAGAGGAAGCCATCTAGCTACTAACTACGGACCCGGAGGTCTACAAAGAAATAATCACGCATCATCGGAGAGGCACCAATGGAGGTGGTGAACTCCATCCGAGATGGTATCTAGATTGGATCTGGTGGTTCTGGACTCGGCGGCGGCTGGATGAATATTTCGTTGACTCGCCTAGGGTTTCTTAAAAAAAACTAAGCACAGTGTTCTCAAAAAGAAATAAGTGAAGCACCAGAGCAAGTCCATAGCTCATAAATTTTTTAGTTAGGCAAAGAGAGCAATTCTAACAAGTCATGACATAATTCTGGCTCTCTCAAATAGGTGTGTCTAGCAAGGGATCAAGACTTAAAACACAAAATAAAACAAGAAAAGACTCATATCATACAAGACGCTACAAGCAAAACACATAGTATGTGACGATTAAAAATATAGCTTCGAGTAAAATACCGATGGTCGTTAGAAGAAAGAGGGGATGCCACTCAGGGGCATCACCAAGCTTAGTTGCTTAATCATTTTTGGATAATATCTTGGGATGTCAGGGCATCCCCAAGCTTAGGATCTTCTACTCCTTATCCATTCATCCATCGTAAGATAACCCAAAACTTGAAAACTTCAATCACACAAAACTCAGCAAAACCTTCGTGAGATCAATTAGTATAAGAAAATAAATTACTGCTATAAGTTTTGTATCAAACCAATTCATATTTTGTTATTTCATTATATCTACTTTATTCCAACTTTTGTATGGCAAAAACACATCAAAGAAAACCGTAGAGCCATCAAAATAAGCACACAACGCAAAGAAAACAGAATCTGTCAAAACAGAACAGTCTATAGCAATCTGTCTATTTAGAATACTTCTATAACTCCAAAAATTCTGAAAAATTAAGACAACCTGTGAAATTTGTATATTGATCTACTTCAAAAGGAGTGGGTATTTTATCGCTCTCTGGTAAAAACCGAGAATTAGTTTCGTGAGCACAAAATATTCTGTTTTTTCAGCAAGATCAAACAACTATCACCAAGAAGATCATAAAGGCTTTACTTAGCACAAACACTAATTAAACACAAAAAACACGATCATAACAGTAGCATAATTTTGCAAATACTCAAAAACAGGAAGCAAAAAAAGCAAAAATAAATTGTATTCATCGGGTTGCCTCCCAACAAGCGCTATAGTTTTACACCCTTAGCTAGGCTTGAGATTTCAACGATGCTCGCATGAAAGATAATAATTGAAACATAAAGAAAACATCATAAAACATGTAAAAACACACTTAAGTCTAACATACTTCCTATGCATAGGAATTTTATAGGAAAACAAATTATCAAGATAAGAAACATCTATCATATGCAGAGAGGAATAAAGCATTGACAATCTCAACACAACGAGAGGAAATTTAATAACATGAAAATTTCTACAACCATATTTTCCTCTCTCATGATAATTATATGTAGTATCATATCCAAATTCAACAATGTAGCTATCTCTTAACATATTCTCTACATGATCCACATGCATGCAAAGTTGACATTCTTCTGAAATAGTGGGATTATAATCAAATAAAGTCATGACCTCTCCAAGCCCACTTTTATCAAAAATTTCATAAGATTGAACACTCTCCAAATATGTAGGATTATTTTTACCTAAAGTTTACTATGTTCCAAACCCACTTTTAATATTATCGCAAGCATATTCATCATGAGGTTTAAATAAATTTTTAAGATCATAAGAATCATTATCACCCCAATCATGATCATTGCAATAAGTAGCGGACATAGCAATATTAGCATCCCCAAGATTGGGATTGTGCATATTATTAGAACAGTTGACATTAATAGAATTTATAGTAAAATTATTGGAATCATGCTTTTCGTTCAAGGAGCTACCATGAATCACTTCATAAATTTCTTCATCACAATTTCCAGATTCACAATTCTCAAGCAAAACTTCATAAAGATAATCTAGTGCACTCAACTCCCTAGCAATTGGTTCATTATAATTGGATCTCTTGAAAAGATTAGCAAGTGGATGATGATCCATATCAACAGATGTTTAGAAAACGAAGATGCAAGCAAATGGAAGGAACATGGCAACACAAGCAAACATGAGATTTGACAAGAAAAAGGCAACTGAAAACGAAGGCGAATAAAACGGCAAATTTTTGTGAAGTGGGGGAGATGAAAATGAGAGGCAAATGGCAAATAATGTAAATTACAAGGAGATGAGATTTGTGATCAGGAACCTGGTATATGTTGAAGATCCTCCCCAGCAACGACACCAGAAATTCCTTTTGACGTCGCTTGAAGGAACGTCTGTATTTCCCCAAAGAGGAAGGGATGATGCAGCACAACATCGGTAGGTATTTCCCTCAGATGTGAAACCAAGGTTATCGAACAAGTAGGAGAACCAAGCAACACAATGTAAACAACACCTACACACAAATAACAACTTCTCGCAACCCGACATGTTAAAGGGGTTGTCAATCCCTTCCGCGGTACAGCGCATCAAGATAGGCAAACATATGTGAGGTAAATTTGTAGTAGATTGATAGATCAAACGCCAAATAAAATATATAAGAATAAATTGCAGCAAGGTATTTTTGTATTTTTGGTTTAGTAGTTCTGAAAATAAATGCAAAGGAAAAGTAGATCGCAAAGGCAAATATATCAGAACGAGACCCGGGGGCCGTAGGTTTCACTAGTGGCTTCTCTCGAGAAAAATAGCAAACGGTGGGTGAACAAATTATTGTAACTTCAAATAATCACGAAAATATCCAGGCAATGATCATTACATAGGCATCACGTCCAAGATTAGTAGACTGACTCCTGCCTACATCTACTACTATTACTCCACACATCGACCGCTATCCAGCATGCATCTTGTGTATTAAGTTCATGGAGAAACGGAGTAATGCAATAAGAACGATGACATGATGTAGACAAGATCTATCAATATAGAGATAGACCCCCATCATTTTATCCTTAGTAGCAACGATACATACGTGTCAGTTCCCCTTCTGTCATTGGGATCAAGCACCGTAAGATCAAACCCACTACAAAGCACCTCTTCCCATTGCAAGATAAACAGATCAAGTTGTCCAAACAAAACCGAAATATCGGAGAAGAAATACGAGGCTATAAGCAATCATGCATAAATGATATCAAAGAAACTCAAATACTTTCATGGATATAAAAAGATAGATCTGATAATAAACTCAAAGTTCATCAATCCCAACAAACACACCGCAAAGAGTTACATCATATGGATCTCCAAGAGACCATTGTATTGAGAATCAAGAGAGAGAGAGGAAGCCATCTAGCTACTAACTACGGACCCTAAGTTCTACAAAGAACTACTCACGCATCATCGGAGAGGCACCAATGGAGGTGGTGAACCCCATCCGAGATGGTGTCTAGATTGGATCTGGTGGTTCTGGACTCGGCGACGGCTGGATGAATATTCCGTCGACTCGCCTAGGGTTTCTAGAATATTGGAGTATTTATAGAGCAAAGAGGCGGTCCGGTGGGTTGTGCTCTCCTCGGAGCATTCCCCAGGCGTAGCCAGGGCCCATTATGTTCCTTCTGGTCCAAAAAAATCTTCGTAAAGTTTCGTTGTGTTTGGACTCGGTTTGGTATTAATTTTCTGCAATGTAAAAAACATGGAAAATAGCAACTGGCACTTGGCACTATGTCAATAGGTTAGTACCAAAAATGGTATAAAATGACTATAAAATGATTATAAAACATTCAAGATTGATAATATAACAACATTGAACAATCAAAAATTATAGATACGTTGGAGACGTATCATCACTCTAGGATAAGGAAGAGCTCCACAACAAGTCAAGTGGTGCTTACAAAGCTTCAAGTGATGCTCCTATAACATCAAGTGAGAAGCAACTCTCCAATGAAGAATTGAGCTTAATGGTGAAGAATTTCAACAAGTTCTACAAGAATAGAAGCAAAGAGAGAAGCTCCAAGTCAAGGTCCTACAATGACAAAAGATCTTCTAGTCGTAATCGAAATTGCTACAATTGTGGAAGACCCAGACATTACTCTAATGAGTGTATGGCTCCCTACAAGAAAAGAGAATATTCGCCAAAAATGAGGAGTAGAAGAGATGGATCACCTCCAAGAGAGAGAAGGAGTAGAGAGGATCGTTATGAACGAAGACCCTCTCGTATAAGCAAGGATTTAGACAGGAAGTACAAGTCATCAAAGAGCCACACAAGACAAAGACATCAAGCTCACATTGGTGAATGGATATCTGGTTCCGACTCAGACAACTACTCCGAGAGAAGCTATCACTTCGACTCCGACTATATTCAAGATGAAGGTGTTGCCGGTCTTGCACTTGTGTCATCCAACTCCTACGACATATTTGACTCGCCAAACGAAGGAATTGGAAGATGCTTCATGGCTAAAGGCCCTAAGGTATCACACCCCGAGTATGTTAATTTCAATAGTGATGAAGATGATTTGCAAGGTGATGATGATTTACTTGTTGACAACACTAGTGATGAAAACTATGATGAACTTTCTAGTAATGATGCTAATCAAGATGAAATGAATGACAATGATAAGGAGATTGAGCGTCTAACTAAAGAACTAAACACTCTTAGGTTAGCGCATGAAATAACTCTAGAGGATCATAGAGAGCTCGTAAAGACTCATGAGAAGCTACACTTTGAGAAGCTAAATTTAGAGCAAGAGCATGAGTTCTTAAAAGCTATCAATGATGATCTTCGAAAGAACAGTTCTTCTTATCTTGCAAAATATCTCCTCTTGTCTACTTATATGCCACAAGTAAATCTAGCAATAAGAACAAGAAAGATTCTTCCTCTAGTAGTAACAAAAACCATGTTAAATCCAATATTGTTGCTTCTAGTAGTTCTCTTGATTCCACTAATGATTCTCTCAGCCAAGTTACACTTGAGCAAGAAAATAGCCTGTTGAAGGGAATTGTAGAGAAATGTGTTTACAAGAGCCTTGTCGGAAATAAGCAATTTGAGGAAATTGTATGCAAGCAAGGAAGGCACCGGAAGAATCAAGGTGTTGGTTTTGAACGAAAGTTCAATGCAAATGGAGTTGAGTGGGAAGAAGATCAATAACCCAAGACGAAGTTTGTTCCTCGACAAGAGAACGATGACCCACTTCTTTCAAGGAAACACAAGCTCAAGATGATCTTCCACCACAAGATCATAAGCTAAAAGGCAAGGACAAGCTTCAAGAAGAGATTGACTCATCTGAAGAAGCTCCTAAGGCCATGGTCAAGTGGGTTCCCAAGACTAGGTCAAGTTCTACTTCGTCAAGTACGACTAAAACTCCAAGGATTCCCATCAAGTTGATGTGGATCCCAAAGAAGAAGAACTAGGGTGTTCTTGAGGGTGACTCCACCAACATACTTCACTCATATTCACTTGGCGAGGACATGTGCAATCAACTTTCATATCTTGCAGTAGTTCATGGAGTCACAGACCCTCTTGTTGGTAAGACAAGGGACAAGATAACCTAATGATTTCATGGACATCATCATATGTGTAATTCACTCTATGTCTATGTATATCCTTGTATGTTCCTTGTGGGACTAACCCATGTAGGTATTGAAAGTGCAACACTCCAACGGATTGCCCCAAAAGATCTACATCAACATTGAGCATCCACATCTTCACAATCTACATGAAGTCATCATTGACAAAACCCAAGGTTAGTTCATCCCTCTTAGGGGGGATATCACATCTAGGGGGATCTTTGCTCTAAGAATTGAACTAAAGATACTCTAATGGTGTGAACACATCAATGCTTTATGTAAAAATGGTGCCCCCACTTGTGCTTAAACGATGAGTATGACCTATGATCAAATGTTCTCATTTGACTCCTAAGTCAATATACTCATATATAGCTGACCTAGTCATCGCCAATTGCTTGATAGATGCTTGAGTGTTTGTGCATGCTTTGTTACATATTTCACTTGCTATCTTAATTGTGCGAGCATGTTGGTTGCATGATTTCTCCATTTGAGTACATCCATTTGTGGCTTTGATTGTTTGGTTTCTATTGCCAAATGGATGGACAAGACTTCCTAAGAACCTTCTCTAGCTATCTATGCTTTTCTTGTGTTAAAATATATTCATGCTATATCAAAAAAAATTGAACAAGTCTTTTTCGGACCCTTCGGGTGAGGAGCACTCGGAGTCACCGATCCGACAAGGGCTCCCTACTAAAAGCTTCTAATGTATTTCGGCCTGATCAACCATTCCAACTTGGTCATACCGAATGCAATCGACTAATCTAGGTTTTTCTATCTCAGTGCTACCGATTAGATCCACTCGGTCTCACCGAGTTGCTGTAACTGCTTGCAGTTTCACATCTTGGTGCCACCGATTAGATTCATTTGGTGCCACCGACAGCGCATGGGTATATAATCCCGCAGACCAAATGTTTGGAAACTTCTTCAAACTCCTCGCGCCTAGACCCCATTGCTGCCGCCCCTTGGTCTCCGGATCATCGTCGTCTTCGCATGTGCGCCGTCACTGCAGGTCTCCGCCGCCGTCAACAGATTCCTGTCCATCATAGCCTCCGTAGCGAGCCATCACCAATTCCTTTATCTGATTCAATGCACAAAGTTTTTGCTTGGTTTCTCTCCATGTATGTAATCATCTTGTCCAACTAAAATTCCTTTAGACTAGAGTTAGGTTTCTGCCGAGCTCATCTCGGACAGGCCGAAATGAGGTTTTTGGTCACATCGATTGGCCCTGGCCATTGCAGTAAGTACAACTCAGTCTGACGGAAGCGTACTAATCAGTGAGACCAACGGAAATTTCTCAGTAAAACCCTAGCATGTCGGAGTCACCTAACTGCAACTCGGTCTAACCAATGTTGCATGTTTAGACTTTGTTAGTGCTTCGGTATCACCAAGATTATCATATCGGTAGCTCCGAAATGCTTTCTGCAGAAAACTAAAACTGAGCTTTTGACACAATTTTTTGCAAAAACTAGCTGCATTTTTGTGATACTCGTCCTCTCTACCCATATCCATCTATTCACAGGGTCAGTTTGCAGAGATGTCTGGAGCTAGTGATAGTCAGAATAAGTCAGAGGAGCAGGTCAACCTCAGTCAGGGCACTAGTCCAAGCAGCAACTATGATGATGGCAGTAGAAGCACCCCTAGCAACTAGTCTAAAGTTGCTACCATACAAAGAAAGAAAAGGAATTCTGATATTGAGGATGAATATTTTGTAGTTGAGGAAGAAGTGACCTCAAAGAAGAAAGTGCTCACGAAGGAGTATGTTGCAGCTGCTGCCACCAAGACTAGCCCTCAGAAGAAAGCTCCTGCCAAGAGAGCTTCCATGTCCAAAGTGAGAAAATCAACTGTGGCACATGATACCATGGAGTTCACACTTGAGCCAAGAGAGGAAGGTGAAACTGGTGATGGAAAGAAAAAGTGGAAGGAGAGACTCAAGAAGACCACTGCAAGAATAATTGGAAGACCATCCATGATGAGGGATGCTGATGAGGAAGATGAGGAGGAGGAAGTGCAAGCTGAAGCACCGCCTGCCAAGTCTCAGAAATTGATGGCAGATGCCATTAAGACTGGTGGTGCTCCCTCCAAGCCCAAGCCCAAAGCTCCAGCTCAAGCACCCAAGTCTTCAGCTCCAAAGAGATCCACCAGAAACATATCAGCTGCTGAGAAGAACAAGGCCCCAGTGCGAGAATTTCAAGAAGATGATGATCCCCAAGTGCTCAGAAAATTAAAGCCCAAGATTTCATACCATAATGATGATCATCCAGTGGCTAAGAACATGAAGTTGAGGATGGACAATGGACAAAGATTGTGGAGAAAGACTGATTCATATGCCACAAAGAGGAGGACTGTCGTTGATTTTTTTTTGACAAAAACAGTGGGGAAGACCCCCACTGTGATTCTCATTTTCATTTATAAGAGGGGAACAGTTACATATCGATATACATGATGGATATAGTACAGGATAATAAGATGTCTACAAATGATCTAGCCAACTTTGCATGCCCTCCTTCAATCCAGGTTTTGTCTTCTTTATAATCATGTGAAGTGCTCCTTGAAAGTGGCAATGCAATATGCCATATTCTTGACCTTGTGATAAAAAATAATGCTATTTCTGTGTTTCCAGAGACTCCAACATCCAGCAATCAAACATTCTTTAAAGCAGCCATGGGTATCTTGCTTCCTTCCCTCCAAGAGCATTTCCATAAGGTTATGATCAGTGTTCCATTGGTAACCAATGTTCATCTAGAAGATTTGGCTGAAATCACAGCTAAAAAGAGGTGCATTAGGTGTTCATTAGGTTCATCATCACATAATTCACACTTACTAGTCTCAATGTAGAAATTCTTCCTGTTGAGTAGGTCTCTAGTGTTTAATCTATCTTGTAACAGAAGCCAGAAGAAGAATTTTTGCTTGGGTAAAGAGCATGATTTCCATATCCATTAATAAGGTTTAGGAGCATCAACAGGATTTCCCATTAGTTCAAGGTATATTCTCTTATTAGAGTACTTTGTGTCACCCCAATAGAATTTCCAAGAATCTGATAGCTGCTGGTTCTCTCTGTTGTTGATCAGCTCTCTAAGATTGATACTCTGTTGTACTGCAATAGAAGACATAGGCAAGTGGAACAATTCATAAAATTCACTATCCTCCATGTTGCTGACAAATGCAAGAGTTGTGTCAGTCTTCTTTGCATAAGAAAATAGTTGAGGCGTTGACTGTGATATTGTATGAGAACACCATTTATCTAACCATAGCTTAATTGTATCACCATTCCCAACATAGCATATAGTCATATTTTAGGACTATCGTTGATTACTGTTTCCACACTAGAGAATAGCAGGACTTCTATGAGATAGTGTTGCTTGACAAGAAGCCTATAGTGAGTGATATGAAGTGGGTTGATTGGAAGTACATTGATGCCAATGAGGATTACTTCCCCCATGTTCATGAGTGCTTCAGGTTGAATGGAGTTGATGGTTTTGTTGGACAAGAGCTCACCAAATGTAATGATGAGATGGTGATGTAGTTTTACTCTACTGCACACTTCTATCCAGATGGGAAGATAGTGTGGATGACTGAGGGCACCAGGTACAAGTCATCTATCTCAGAGTGGGCTGAGCTCATCAATGCTCCAGAAGAAGTCGAGAATGAAATAGATGTTTATGGGAAGCCCATAATGGACCACAACACTATGGCACACATGTACAAGCCCATCCCTGATAAAGCACTTGGAACTCACGAGTTTGGTTCAATCTACTATCTGCTTGCTGGTTTGGGCACTATCAACTACATCTTGAGGCACACATTGTTGCCCAAGTCTGGAGATGGGAAAATGATTCGTGGATATTCCATCAACTTGCTACACCTGTTTGACATTCCTAGAAGTTCAAGGTTATGAGTTTCATAGTAGATACAGTCAAGAGGATAACTGCTGACCAAAAGAGGTCATGTGGATATGCACCACACATTCAGATGTTGATCAATTCCAAGGTTGGAACTAGAAGATATCTACTTGACAGAGAGCATCTACCTCTTCGGCCAGAATTTGAGGACAATGAAGTTTTGATGGATGCTACACATCCTACATCTATTGAGGCCAAGGAGAAGATTGAGAAGGCAAAGGTTGCTAAAGCAGCAAAAGCAGCAAGTGCTCCAGATGCATCTATTGTGAATCTCAACACCAAGCAAGATCAGCTCACATATCTGCTAGAAGCTACCCTGAGGATTGAGAAGAGTCTGGCCAACTTGGCTAAGAATCAGGAGAGCTTAGAGAGGATTGTGGAAGACACGATGTATAGCCCTGATGTTAAGGTTACTAAGATTCAGACTATTGTTGAGAAGCTGAGAGATGATGCTGAGGACATAGATGACAGACCTCCTACATATAGATTTCAGTCAGTGCCTAGGGAACAGAGGTCACTGTTGAGCCAGTTGCAGATGTGAGGCCTGCTCATTCTACTCCTGCCACCATGATACGTCTCCAACGTATCTATAATTTTTTATTGTTCTATGCTATATTATATTCTGTTTTGGACATTATTGGGCTTTATTATACACTTTTATATTATTTTTGGGACTAACCTATTAACCGGAGGCCCAGCCCAGAATTGCTGTTTTTTGCCTATTTTAGGGTTTCGCAGAAAAAGAATATCAAATCGAGTCCAGACAGAATGAAACCTTCGGGAACGTGATTTTTGGAACGAACATGATCCAGAGGACTTGGACCCTACGTCAAGCAATCAACGAGGAGGGCATGAGGTAGGTGGGCGCGCCTACCCCCCAGGCGTGCCCTCCACCCTCGTGGGCCCCCCTGTTGCTCCACCGACGTACTCCTTCCTCCTATATATACCTACATACCCCCAAACTACCAGATACGGAGCCAAAACCCTAATTCCACCGCTGTAACTTCCTGTATCCACGAGATCCCATCTTTGGGCCTCTTCCGGAGCTCCACCGGAGGGGTATCGATCATGGAGGGCTTCTACATCAACACCATAGCCTCTCCGATGAAGTGTGAGTAGTTTACCTCAGACCTTCGGGTCCATAGTTATTAGCTAAATGGCTTCTTCTCTCTTTTTGGATCTCAACACAAAGTTCTCCCCCTCTCTTGTGGAGATCTATTCGATGTAATCTTCTTTTGCGGTGTGTTTGTTGAGACCGATGAATTGTGGGTTTATGATCAAGTTTATCTATGAACAATATTTGAATCTTCTCTGAATTCTTTTACGTATGATTGGTTATCTTTGCAAGTCTCTTCGAATTATCAGTTTGGTTTGGCCTACTAGATTGATCTTTCTTGCAATGGGAGAAGTGCTTAGCTTTGGGTTCAATCTTGCGGTGTCCTTTCCCAGTGACAGTAGGGGCAGCAAGGCACATATTATTGTTGCCATCGAGGATAACAAGATGGGGTTTATTTCATATTGCATGAGTTTATCCCTCTACATCATGTCATCTTGCTTAAAGAGTTACTCTGTTCTCTTGAACTTAATACTCTAGATGCATGCTGGATAGCGGTCGATGTGTGGAGTAATAGTAGTAGATGCAGGCAGGAGTCGGTCTACTTGTCTCGGACATGATGCCTATATACATGATCATACCTAGATATTCTCCTAACTATGCTCAATTCTGTAAATTTCTCAACAGTAATTTGTTTACCCACCGTGAATACTTATGCTCTTGAGAGAAGCCACTAGTGAAACCTATGGCCCCTGGGTCTACCTTCCATCATATTAATCTTCCAATACTTAGTTATTTCCTTTGCCATGTAGTTTACTTTGCATATTTATCATAAAAATACCAAAAATATTATCTTATCATATCTATCAGATCTCACTCCCGTAAGTGACCGTGTAGGGATTGACAACCCCTTATCGCGTTGGTTGCGAGGATTTATTTGTTTGTGTAGGTGCGGGGGACTCGTGCGTGGCCTCCTACCGGATTGATACCTTGGTTCTCAAAAACTGAGGGAAATACGCTAATTTGCTGCATCACCCTTTCCTCTTCAAGGGAAAACCAATGCAAGTGCTCAAGAGGTAGCAAGAAGGATTTCTGGCGCCGTTGCCGGGGAGGTCTACGCAAAAGTCAACACACCAAGTACCCATCACAAACCCTTATCTCCCGCATTACATTATTTTCCATTTGCCTCTCGTTTTCCTCTCCCCCACTTCACCCTTTTCGTTTTATTCGCCCTCTCTTTTCCTTTCGCCCTTTTTCCGTTCTCTTTAATGTCTTACTTCGCTCGTTTGCTTGTTTGGTTGGAATAGTTATTTATTTATTGCTAAACAGAGAACCTAAGATCTACGGATCCTCATCCGCTTGCTAATCTTTTTAAGAGAACCAATTATGATGAACCAATTGCTAGTGAGTTTTGTGCACTAGATTATCTTTATGAGGTTTTGCTTGAAATTCGTGAATCTGAAAAGTGTGATGAATTACTTTATGAAGCGATTCAAGATAGATCTTTGAATAAAAAGCATGATTGCAATGATTTTATTATAAATTCTATTTATGTAAATTGTGCTAATAATATGCAAAACCCTAAGCTTGGGGATGCTAGTTTTGCTATGTCCTCTACTTGTTGCAATGATCATGATTGGGGTGATTCTTCTTATGATATTGAAAATTTATTTAAGCCCCATGATGAATATGAGATTGATAATAGCGTTTGCAATACTACTGAAAGTGGGTTTGGAAGAGTGTCAACTTTAGATCCCACATATTTGGAGAATGTTCATTCTTATGAAATTTTTGATAAAAGTGGGTTCGGAAAGGGCATGACTTTAGTTAATGTTAATCCCACTATTTTGGAAGAGTGTCAACTTTGCATGCATGTGGATTGTGTTGAAAATATTTTATGTGATATCTATTTTGTTGAATTTGCTTATGATCCTACATGTAATTATTACGAGAGGGGAAAATATGGTGGTAGAAATTTTCATGTTACTAAATTACCTCTCGTTATGTTGAGATTGCTATTGTTTCTTTCCGCTTCCTTGCATATGCTAGTTTTTGCTTGCCTTGGTAATTTGTTTGCCTATAAGATGCCTATGAATAGGAAGTATGTTAGACTTAGATGTTTTTGTCACATGTCTTATGATGCTCTCTTTGTGCTTCAATTCTCGTCTTTCAAGTGAGCATCGTTGAAATCTTATTGCCTAGCTATAAGGCTTTAAAGAAAAGCGATTTTTAGGAGACAACCCAATATTTTTCCTTGCTGTTATCTAATAAATAGTTTATCTAGCCTCTGTTTTGGTTGTGTTTTTTGTGTTTAATTAGTGTTTGTGCCAAGTAGAACCGTTGGGAAGACTTGGGGAAAATCTTTTTAATCTTGCTGTAAAAACAGAAACTTTAGCGCTCACGAGAATTGCTGCCATTTTTATTTTGAAAGTGATATTTAGTTAATTCTTTTTGCAGATTATTAATAGACAAATTCCTCAAGTCCAGTAATTTATTTTAGAATTTTTGGGGTTTCAGATATTGCGGTAGCTACAGATTACTACAGACTGTTCTGTTTTTGACAGATTCTGTTTTTCGTGTGTTGTTTGCTTATTTTGATGAATATATGGCTAGTAAAATAGTTTATAAACCATAGAGAAGTTGGAATACTGTAGGTTTAACGCCAATATAAATAAAGAATGATTTCATTACAGTACCTTGAAGTGGTGTTTTGTTTTCTTTCGCTAATGGAGCTCACGAGATTTTCTACTTTAAGTTTTGTGTTGTGAAGTTTTCAAGTTTTGGGTAAAGATTTGATGGATTATGGAACAAGGAGTGGCAAGAGCCTAAGCTTGGGGATGCCCATGGCACCCCCAAGATAATCTAAGGACACCTAAAAGCCAAAGCTTGGGGATGCCCCGGAAGGCATCCCCTCTTTCGTCTACTTCCATCGGTAATTTTACTTGGAGCTATATTTTTATTTACCACATGATATGTGTTTTGCTTGGAGTGTCTTGAATTATTTGAATCTTTATTTACTAGTTTTCCACAATCATCCTTGCTGTACACACCTTTTTAGAGAGACACACGTGATTCGGAAATTGTTAGAATACTCTATGTGCTTCACTTATATCTTTTGAGTTATATAGTTTTTGCTCTGGTGCTTCACTTATATCTTTTAGAGCTCGTCGGTGGATTTGTTTTATAGAAACTATTGTTCTCTCATGATTCACTTAGATTATTTTGAGAGTCCTACAAAACATCATGGTAATTTTCTTTAATTATGATAGGCATTCAAGATTAATAAAACTTTTCTTATGAGTGTGTTGAATACTATGAGAAGTTTGATACTTGATAATTGTTTTGAGATATGGAGATGGTGGTATTAGAGTCATGCTAGTTGAGTAGTTGTGAATTTGAGAAATACTTGTGTTAAAGTTTGTGATTTCCGTAGCATACACGTATGGTGAACCGTTATGTGATGAAGTCGGAGCATGATTTATTTATTGATTGTCTTCCTTATGAGTGGCGGTCGGGGACGAGCGATGGTCTTTTCCTACCAATCTATCCCCCTAGGAGCATGCACGTAATACTTTGCTTTGATAACTTGTAGATTTTTGCAATAAGTATATGAGTTCTTTATGACTAAGGTTGAGTCCATGGATCATACGCACTTTTCTTCCTCCCACCATTGCTAGCCTCTCTAATACCGCGCACCTTTCGCCGGTATCATACACCCACGATATACCTTCCTCAAAACAGCCACCATACCTACCTATCATGGCATTTCCATAGCCATTCCGAGATATATTGCCATGAAACTTTCCACCGTTCCATTTACTATGACACACTCCATCATTGTCATATTGCTTTGCATGATCATGTAGTTGACATTGTATTTGTGGCAAAGCCACCGTTCATAATTCTTTCATACATGTCACTCTTGATTCATTGCATATCCCAGTACACCGCCGGAGGCATTCACATAGGGTTATATTTTGTTCTAAGTATTGAGTTATAATTGTTGAGTTGTAAGTAAATAAAAGTGTGATGATCATCATTTTTAGAGCATTGTCCCAAGTGAGGAAAGGATGATGGAGACTATGATTCCCCCACAAGTCGGGATGAGACTCCAGACGAAAAAAAAGAGGCCAAAGAATCCCAAATAAAAAAATATGAGAGAAAAAGAGAGAAGGGACAACGCTACTATCCTTTTACCACACTTGTGCTTCAAAGTAGCACCATGATCTTCATAATAGAGAGTCTCCTATGTTATCACTTTCATATACTAGTGGGAATTTTTCATTATAGAACTTGGCTTGTATATTCCAATGATGAGCTTCCTCAAAATGCCCTAGGTCTTCGTGAGCAAGCGAGTTGGATGCACACCCACTTAGTTCCTTTTGTTGAGCTTTCATATAGCTCTAGTGCATCTGTTGCATGGCAATCCCTACTCACTCACATTGATATCTATTGATGGGTATCTCCATAGCCCGTTGATACGCCTAGTTGATGTGAGACTATCTTTCCCCTTTTTGTATCCTCCACAACCACCATTCTATTCCATCTAAAGTGCTATGTCCATGGCTCACGCTCATGTATTATGTGAAGATTGAAAAAGTTTGAGAACACCAAAAGTATGAAACAATTGCTTGGCTTGTCATCGGGGTTGTGCATGATTTAAATACTTTGTGTGGTGAAGATAGAGCATAGCCAAACTATATGATTTTGTAGGGATAACTTTCTTTGGCCATGTTATTTTGAAGAGACACAATTGCTTAGTTAGTATGCTTGAAGTATTATTATTTCTATGTCATTGAACTTTTGTCTTGAATCTTTCAGATCTGGATATTCAAACCACAATTAAGAAGAATTACATTGAAATTATGCCAAGTAGCATTCCACATCAAAAAATCTGTTTTTATCATTTACCTACTCAAGGACGAGCAGGAATTAAGCTTGGGATGCTTGATACGTCTCCAACGTATCTATAATTTTTTTTATTGTTCCATACTATATTATATTTTGTTTAGGACATTATTGGGCTTTATTATACACTTTTATATTATTTTTGGGACTAACCTATTAAACGGAGGCCCAGCCCAGAATTGCTGTTTTTTGCCTACTTTAGGGTTTCGCGGAAAAAGAATATCAAACGGAGTCCAAACGGAATGAAACCTTCGGGAAAGTGATTTTCGGAACGAACATGATCCAGAGGACTTGGACCCTACGTCAAGCAATCAACGAGGAGGGCCCAAGGTAGGGGGCGCCTACCGCCCCCCCTCCCCCCCAGGCGCGCCCTCCACCCTCGTGGGCCCCCTGTTGCTCCACTGACGTACTCCTTCCTCCTCTATATACCTACGTACCCCCAAACTACTAGATACAGAGCCAAAACCCTAATTCCACCGCCATAACTTCCTGTATCCATGAGATCCCATCTTGGGGCCTCTTCCGGAGCTCCACCGGAGGGGGTATCGATCACGGAGGGCTTCTACAACAACACCATAGCCTCTCCGATGAAGAGTGAGTAGTTTACCTCAGACCTTCGGGTCCATAGTTATTAGCTAGATGGCCTCTTCTCTCTTTTTGGATCTCAATACAAAGTTCTCGCCCTCTCTTGTGGAGATCTATTCGATGTAACCTTCTTTTGCGATGTGTTTGTTGAGACCGATGAATTGTGGGTTTATGATCAAGTTTATCTATGAACAATATTTGAATCCTCTCTGAATTCTTTTATGTATGATTGGTTATCTTTGCAAGTATCTTCGAATTATCAGTTTGGTTTGGCCTACTAGATTGATCTTTCTTGCAATGGGAGAAGTGCTTAGCTTTGGGTTCAATCTTGCGGTGTCCTTTCCTAGTGACAGTAGCAGCAGCAAGGCACACATTGTATTGTTGCCATCGAGGATAACAAGGTGGGGTTTATTTCATATTGCACAAGTTTATCCCTCTACATCATGTCATCTTGCTTAAAGCGTTACTCTGTTCTCTTGAACTTAATACTCTAGATGCATGCTGGATAGCGGTTGATGTGTGGAGTAATAGTAGTAGATGCAGGCGGGAGTCGGTCTACTTGTCTCGGACGTGATTCCTATATACATGATCATACCTAGATATTCTCATAACTATGCTCAATTCTGTCAATTGCTCAACAATAATTTTTTTACCCACCATGAATACTTATGCTCTTGAGAGAAGCCACTAGCGAAACCTATGGCCCCCGGGTCTATCTTCCATCATATTAATCTTCCAATACTTAGTTATTTCCTTTGACATTTATTTTACTTCGCATCTTTATCATAAAAATACCAAAAATATTACCTTATCATATCTATCGGATCTCACTCTCGTAAGTGATCGTGTAGGGATTGACAACCCCTTATCGCGTTGGTTGCGAGAATTTATTTGTTTGTGTAGGTGCGAGGGACTCGTGTGTGGCCTCCTACTGGATTGATACCTTGGTTCTCAAAAACTGAGGGAAATACTTACGCTACTTTGTTGCATCACCCTTTACTCTTCAAGGGAAAACCAACGCAAGTGCTCAAGAGGTAGCACACTGATACATCTCCAACGTATCTATAATTTTTGATTGCTCCATGCTATATTATCTACTGTTTTGGACTATATTGGGCTTTATTTTCCACTTCTATATTATTTTTGGGACTAACCTATTAACCGGAGGCCCAGCCCAGAATTGTTGTTTTTTGCCTATTTCAGTGTTTCGGAGAAACAAAATATCAAACGGAGTCCAAACAGAATGAAACCTTCGGGAACGTGATTTTCTCATCAGATAAGATCCAGGAGACTTGGACCCTCCGTCAAGAAAGCCACGAGGCGGTCATGAGGGTGGAGGGCGCGCCCCCCTACCTCGTGGGCCCCTCGAAGCTCCACCGACGTACTCCTTCCTCCTATATATACCTACGTACCCCCAAATGATCGGGGACGGAGCCAAAAACCTAATTCCACCACCGCAACTTTCCGTATCCACAAGATCTCATCTTGGGGCCTGTTCCGAAGCTCCGCTGGAAGGGGAATCGATCACGGAGGGTGTTGGGGATATAACTATTTATGTAAGCCGCCCAGGAGGGGCCGGGTTACGCAAAGAGAAGCCCATCTGAAGCCCAAGACCAAGACATGAAGATGGCGGTTTAGTAAAGGGTCTAAAAGCCCACAGGCGATTTATGGCCCATGGTGATAAACCGCCATGATGGCGTGACTTGTATTGTAAGGTAGAAGTAACTAGTCACCAAGCCGGACACTGTTTATGAGCCGGCCGGGACTCTGTAAGCCGTAGGGCGTCGACCCGTGTATATAAGGGGACGACCCGCTGGCGGCTTAGGGTAAGAGACAACAAATCTTAAGACGGGCATAGCGTATCTCGCTCCCTGGTCATCGAAGCCTCAAGCAATTCCAACCCAGCTAGACGTAGGCCTTCCTTCACCGTAAGGGGCTGAACTAGTATAAACCTCGTGTGTCCTTTGTCCCGATTAACCCCTTCAAGCTTCCTAGCTGCGATGGCTCCACGATTAAGTCCTTACAAGAGGACATCTGCTGTGACAATTCCACGACAGTTGGCGCCCATCGTGGGGCCAGCGCACGGTGGATTTGAGTTCTTGAAGGGCAGCTTCGAAGGGCTCAAGGGATACTTAGTCGGCCGGATGACCAAGAGTCGTCGCGGCAAGATCTACATCAACGACGAAGGCTGGGGCCCCGACGCCGGCTCAATTGAGTACGGATACCGGGTCCCCTTCGGCAGAATTCGCGTCTTCATCGGCCGGATTGGTGAGCCGGGCCCTGAGCCGGACAGCTGCACCGACCTCGTCGAGATGGCTCAGCGTGCGAAACCCGCCCGAGCTCAACCCGTCGTGAAGCGTGCCTTTGTGCGTTGCATCCATGGAGGTGAACTTCCTAAAGGATCCGAAGGTGATGGTGAGCCGGCCGTCCTCTCTGACGGTGATTCGTCCGTCGGCTCAACAGATTCGCTCTATCAAGTTCAAGATGGTGTGCTTGGGGGCTGTTCCGATGGCAGCACTATTCCGGACCCCTCAGAGTCGCCAAACTGGGCAGGAGTCTTCATGGCTGGTACTCAACCCGGCCAAAATTCTACGGCCTCAGCGGCGATAACGTCCGGGTTGGGAGCAGCCGGGGCAGGAGGCCTTGTGCGCTCACCGGCTCAGGTGCTGATGGATCTCATGGATAAGCTTACGGCTTTGCTAACTATTACAGTCATCCCTGCGAACCAATCTGAGCATGAGGTAGAGGTGGCATAGGTTCGCGACGAGATCGCCCGGGTCAAGGAAACCTTAGCAGCTAAAGACACTAGATTAGCCACAGAGCGGGCGGCTTTGGACGTGCGGACGCAGCAACTTCAGGCAGAGGCCTTGCAGCTCATGTTGAGCTTAAACGCATCTAATGAGGTAATAAGGAGGAGACATCAGAAAACTCAGTCCCGTTTACCTCAGATTTATGATCCTCAGAATCTCTTCACTACACCCGGGGCCGGCCCAATTAACCCACCAGGTGCAAATCAGTTTATGACATCCGGAGCGGGAGGCCCAGTCTAGCCTCCGGTGACGGCGCCTCTACACGGAAATATGGCACCACCCCATTACGTGCCAATACCACAGGGTCACTTCTCCAACCCCATGGAGAACTTAATTGCAGCATCCGCACGTTTGGCGGCTCTCCCAGTAGATGGTGATGATTCGACAGCGGTGGAAACCCGGAAGATTAGGGAACTTGTCCAAACAGCCCTGGCTCAGCAAGAGACCTACTCCTACAGCCGGGACAGGATTCACTCAACTCCTCCGCCCTGGTTACCTCCGCCTCGTCAGAACCGGAGCCCGAGTTATAGTAGACGCATGGAGTCAGAGGCCTTGTCAAGTAGCGCTCAACGCCGGAACCAGCCCGGCGGGTATAACCCAGTTCGGGATCGGATACGTCAGGAGGACGAGCGGGCAGCTCAGCTAGCGGCTCAGGTAGCAGCCCAACAGGACTCACCGGCTTACCCGACGACTTCTGTTGAGGCGGGTGTGGCTACTAGAACCGGAGGAGTTCCTTGTCTGATACCGGCTCTATGTATTGTTCGTCTGCCCAAGGATTTCAAGAGACCTCCACGTTGGAAGGCTCGGGGGCTGGAGTGGTATTAACCTCCCCTCAAGGTGACAAATTTTGTTATGTGCTCCGGCTTATGTTTCCTTGTACTAACAATGCAGCTGAGTACGAGGCCCTGCTCCATGGTCTCCGGATGGCCAAAGAGATGAAATTGAGCCGGGTAAGATGCTTAGGAGACTCAGACCTTGTGGCTCAACAGGTGTCAGGCAAGTGGGATTCTAAAGATCACCTCATGGCGGCTTACCGTCGTGAAGTCGATGTTGTGGCTGGACATTTCAAGGGTTACGTAGTGGAGCACATTGATCGAAGGAAGAATGAGGCGGCTGATGCCTTAAGCCGGTTGGGGTCTCAGCGTAAGCCAGTGCCGCCTAACACCTTTCTTGATGTTTTGCATAATCCTTCTGTTAAGTTACCTACAGAGGAAGACCTGGCAATACCAGACCCGGAGGCACAGCTGGTGGTGGCTCTCCACGTTATCCCGGATTGGACAGTGCCTTATTTGTCTTACATGACCCGGGGAGAGTTGCCTAAAGATGAGACCTTGGCAAGACAAATCGCCCGGCGGTCCAAGTCCATGACAATTGTCAATGGCGAGTTACATCATTACAGCGTCACTGGAGCGATTCAACGTTGTGTGTCACCTACAGAGGGTCAGGAGATCCTTCATGAGATTCATGAAGGCGATTGTGGTCATCACGCCGGCTCAAAATCTCTTGTGGCCAAAGCTTTCCTTCATGGGTTTTATTGGTTGACGGCTCATGCTAATGCGGAAGACCTGGTCAGTAAATGTGACGGATGTCAAAAATTCTCACGACGAGCCCATGTGCCGTCTCAAGAATTGAGGATGATTCCAATTACCTGGCCATTTGCAGTCTGGGGGCTTGATATGGTCGGGCCTTTCAAAAGGTCTAAGGATAAAAAGACTCACCTCTTGGTGGCGGTTGACAAGTTCACAAAGTGGGTGGAGGCGGAGCCAGTCAGTAAGTGTGATGCAGCCACGGCGGTCTAGTTTATGAAAAAGGTGATTTTTCGCTTTGGTTTTCCACACAGCATCATAACTAATAATGGCGCTAACCTTTCCAAAGGAGCTATGGAAGAGTTCTGTCAACGAGAGCATATCCGGCTTGACGTTTCAGCTGTGGCTCACCCTCAATCTAATGGTCAAGCAGAACGAGCTAATCAAGAAATCTTGAGGGGTATCAAGCCCCGGCTCTTGGTCCCCTTGCAGCGGACGCCGGGTTGTTGGGTGGAGGAGTTACCTTCTGTACTCTGGAGCATCAATACTACACCTAATAGATCTACGGGTTACACGCCTTTCTTTATGGTGTATGGAGCAGAGGCGGTCCTGCCAAGTGACATCCGTCATGACTCACCCCGTGTGGCGGCTTATGTTGAGGAAGACAACGAAAAAGCTCGGCAAGAGGCACTTGACCTGTTGGATGAAGAGCGAGACTTGGCAATAGCCCGCTCGGCGATTTACCAGCAAGACCTGCGCCGCTACCACAGCCGCCGGGTTAAGTCCAGAACCTTTCAGGAAGGCGACTTAGTGCTCCGACTCATCCAGGATCAATCTGACATGCACAAGCTATCCCCTCCTTGGGAAGGACGCTTTGTGGTCAGCAAGAATCTGAACAACGGATCATACTACCTTATCGACGTTCGAGAACACAAAGACTCACGAAAGTCGGAGGAGGAGACCCGTCAGCCGTGGAATATCGCTCATCTTCGGCCTTATTATACTTGAGCCGTCGGCTCTAATGTGTATATACGTATACTATGTATATTACATAAAGCAATAAAGCAGGACCTCTGTCCTTTTTTCCACTCCCAAAAAAGGTTTATGTGTTTTCTTTGTCGGGTGGTGGAGATAACCAAGGAGAAGCGGATCATATCTGAATCCGGCTTTCCTTTGGTCCGTTTTATGATCATATCTGAATCTAGCCGTGATCACTTGGGGGCTTCCTGTTCAAAATAGGTCGTATTCGAACCAAAGAGAACATAGCTGTCGATACCCACTTGATCGACATACTGCCAAACCCACTTGGGGGCTTCTTGATCATATTTGAATCACAGCTTAACCCCTTTTGGGTCTGACGTGGATCATATTCGAATCAGCGTCGTTAAACAACTCTTATGGTCACTTGGGGGCTTCCTATTCAAACATAGGTCGTATTCGAACCAAAGAGAACATAGCTGTCGATACCCACTTGATCGGCATCGCCACAGCCACTGGGGGCTAACAGATCGTATCCGAATCTTAGCTCAACCCCTTTGGAACGGTTCACTGATCGTATTCGAATTAGAAACACTTGAATTTTGTTCATCATATTTTACAAGTGTCAACATTGGATATCTTGTGACCCTCTTGAAAATACAATGGAATACATTACAATCCTCCAGGATTAATATTGGTTACATCAGGTTGTTAAGTACCAGGTGAACTTGTATGTGCCAATTTTCAGGAGTTAAACTTACCCTCGGGGGTTGGTTTATATAAGCCGGAAAAGGAGCTGTCGGTGTCAAAACCGGCGGATCTCGGGTAGGGGGTCCCGAACTGTGCGTCTAGGCCGGATGGTAACAGGAGGTAAGGAACACGATGTTTTACCCAGGTTCGGGCCCTCTCGATGGAGGTAAAACCCTACGTCCTGCTTGATTAATATTGATGATATGGGTAGTACAAGAGTAGATCTACCACAAGATCAAGGAGGCTAAACCCTAGAAGCTATCCTATGGTATGATTGTTGTCTACGGAGTTGATGAAGTTGTCCTACGGACTAAAACCCTCCGGTTTATATAGACACCGGATAGGGTTAGGGTTACATAGAATCGGTTACAATGGTAGGAGATCTTGAATATCCGCATCGCCAAGCTTGCCCTCCACGCCAAGGAAAGTCCCATCCAGACACGGGACGTAGTCTTCAATCTTGTATCTTCATAGTCCAGGAGTCCGGCTGAAGGTATAGTACGGCTATCCGAACACCCCCTAATCCAGGACTCCCTCAGTAGCCCCTGAACCAGGCTTCAATGACGACGAGTCCGGCGCGCAAATTGTCTTCGGCATTGCAAGGCGGGTTCCTCCTCCAAGTCCTCCATAGAAGATTGTAAACACCAAGAGTAGTGTCCAGCTCTGCAAAATAAGCTTCCACATATTGCCATAGAGAGAATAATATTAACACAAATCAAATTTGCTGACGTATTCCGCAGTGCGCCATCACACTACGGCCAAGTCCTTTGCTCAAATCGTTTTTACTTTCCCACCTCAGCATGCTTTGCGAGGCGGTTTCCTTGGCATGTCTTATCAAAGCAGAGATCGTGTACCCCCCCCCTTTACGGGATTCTCATCAATACAAACGTGGGTAACCCAACCGCACCACTTATCACGGCGCTTGGGAGGCAAGCAAGTTTTACTAGGCAGGTGGGGACGCACAACCGCATCCGCCCATATAAGGGGATAAGGATCCACCTTTTTACCTACGCCTTCTTCCTCCTTTGCATATCCATCTCCTGGGCACCCGAGCTCCAGCGCCCAAGCCCGCACTTCCCACCTCAACCTTCTCCAGCAATGTCCGGAGCGGGAGGCAAGTGGATGGTCTCCTCCGTCACGGAGGGCCAAGTTAAAAAGCTAAGGAAGGCCGGATACTTGTCCAAGGACATCACGCACCGGCTTCCCGAGGAGGGGCAGCTTCTCCCCACCCCAAGGCCCCATGAGAGGGTAGTATTTCTCCCCCACTTCCTCCTCGGATTGGGTTTTCCACTCCACCCATTTTTCCGGGGGCTCATGTTCTACTACGGCCTGGATTTCCGCGATCTGGCCCCGAATTTCATCCTCAACATCTCGGCATTTATCGTCGTGTGCGAGGCTTTTCTCCGCGTCCGCCCCCATTTCGGCCTCTGGCTCAAGACCTTCAACGTCAAGCCCAAGGGGGTGCGCGGCAGCCAGGCCGAGTGCGGAGGCGCCATGGCGGGCAAGATGGCCAACGTCCTATGGTTCGAGGGCTCTTTTGTGGAGACCCTAAAGGGATGGCAATCCGGGTGGTTTTACATCACCGAGCCGCGCGATCCGAAATGGACCGTAGCCCCCGAGTTCCGATCCGGACCCCCCCACGCGGCTTATGTCCTGGAAAGAGACGGGCCTGTCGTGGGGTAACGAAAAAGAGGTGACCGGATTGCAAACATGCATCCAGTCCCTGGTGAACAAGCCAGTCCGGCTTGTTAATGTAATCCAGGTTATGCTCGTCCGCCGGATCCTCCCGTGCCAACAACGGGATTTTAATCTATGGGAGTTCGACCCGGCGCAACATCAAACCCTCAGCAGGCTCTTCGACACAACATACGAAAACGCATGGAAGATGCTATTCAAGGGCGCCGAGGCTCCCGCATCCACTTTCGAGGACCGCGGATACAGCTCACAGCGTCACGCTAACGAGGTAAGCTATCTACACCTTTTACAGGATGTTTAAGCTTTTTTCATAGTTTGACTCTATGCGGGATCTAAACTCCCTTACCATTGACAGGCTTGGCGGGCGATATCCGGACCGATTAACTATCCGGCTCCACTGCCCGAAGACCCAGCCCCAACTCTACTAGTGAAGCTGTTGGTTCCGGCGCCTTATGTGGTGCCGGAGAAGAAGGCCAAGAAGAAGAAGACCACGGGGATTCGAAAGAGTGCCCGCAATGTGGTGGTGTCGGACTCGTCATCTGACGAGTCCGAGACGCCCTCCTCCCATGAAAACGAGGAGGAGGAAGAAGAAACCTCTCCCCCTCCAGTGGGGGAAGGAAAGAAAAGGAAGGCCGCCCCAACGGGGGAGGCCGAAGGGTCCAGGAAGAGGAAGACCCCTCCATCAGACTACTCCCCCGACGCTGAAGAGGATGAAGAGGAGTGGCCAGACTGGGCCAAGCGTCCGGCGAAATCGTAAGTTCGGACATCAGAGTAACTCATGACGTTCCTATGTTGCACAGCTTTCCCTAACGTCGAATATAATTATGCAGCCCGCCCCGGGCCGGACTCAATGAATCGTCGGGCAGCTCCCTGGACTCATCGGACGTGAACTCACTTCCGCCCGCTGTCTCCCCCCGCACTGCAGACGACGCCAAAGTGGCGTCGCGACAAGCTCTGGGCAGGAGGAGGTGGTCCCAGAGGAGCCGCAAGGCAACCTCCCGGACCCAGGAGTAAAGGGGACAAGACCCCCCAGGGCTCCAAGTCCGGCTTTGAGCCGGACACCGCACCAGAATCTACAACAGTTCCGGTCCGCGGTAGGCAAACTCTTTCCAAGAGGAGTAAGCCTTCTGAGCCGGCAGTCTCCGTCCAACCGGAGGCGCCGGACAATCTGCTGGAGGTGCTTGACGGCGCCTCCATCGACGAGGAGCACCGTACTATTATGAGTACGGTGATCCAGAAGGTTTAGTACGCCAAGAGCGGACTGAGTGAAGCTTGCGCTAGCCTTCGAACGGGCTTCGAGGTAAGTAAAATATGTAAAAATATAACCGCATAGACAGTAGCCCCTGATGCTTTGGTCGGCATTCGGAAAGAAAAGCCGAATAGAGGATCTATTAAATTTCGCAGGAGTCTAACAACAAAGAGTCAATATGCGCATGCAGGCTTCACTGCTGGCCACCGCCGCACTGACTGCGGAGGTGGGTGCCCTGAAACAGGGCCTCGAGCGGACCGAGCAAGAGCTCGGCCTTGCCAAACGGCAGCTCGAGGAGAAAGAAGGTAAGAAATACCTTACAGAAAAAGTGCCTATAGAAAGGCTTGATTGCAAAAAGAATAACAGGATTGTACTGCTTATTGTAGGGGCCACGACTGAGGTGGCGACCCTTAAGCAGGCGCTGTCTGAGGCCGAAAAGAAAACGGCCGCGGAGCGCACCGAGCGAGAGAAACTTGAGGCCCAGGTCAGCGAGGTGCAGCAGGAGCTTCAGGCTCTCATGAAAAAACATGAGAGTTTGGAGCTTGAGTCCAAGACGCAAGCGTCCGAGCTCGCGGTGGCCCTTGAGACTGCCAAGTCTGCCAAGGCCAAAGCCCAAAAGGCCCTCCAAGAGTTGGAGGAGATGAAGAAGATAGCGGCGGGTAAGGCATTCTTTATGCAAAGCAGAAGTATAAAAGTAAAGTACTTGTTACTTACCCCGAATCCGGAGCTCTCCAGGGGCATTCACAGATCTTCCCCGCAGCGTATCCGACGCCGCCGCATTCTACCGAGCCGAAGAGGGCAGCTCGACCGAGAAGGTGTTCTGGTCTCAGAATGCTGAGGCCGGACACCCTGTGCCCTTGAGCGACCAGCTGAAACAGCTGGTCGAGCTCCACAAGGCGGCCGAACAGGCCATGAAGGGCTTCATAGTTCGGCTGTGGCTCGGAGAGGCCCTGCCTGGGAGCTACTTCGGGCTGGTGCGGCGACTGGTGGAGGCCTGTCCAAGGCTCGAGGACATCAAGCGCTCCTTCTGCATCGAGGGTGCCCGTAGGGCCCTTGCCCGTGCAAAGGTGCACTGGGGTAAGCTGGACGGTGAGAAGCTTGTGAGGGACGGGCCGCCGCCGGGGAAGGAGCATCGCAAGCCCGAGAACTACTATAAGGATGTTCTTGCGGGTGCCCGCCTTGTGGTAGATGAATGTACCAAGGATGTAATTTTTGAATGAACTCGCTCGCGTTTATCCTGTGCGCTGAAAACTTGTTCATATGCGCTAAGCAATGCTTGTTGAATTTAAAATATTAATTTCTGTGCGGCCTTTTATCAAAAAATTGAGAGATGGCCAGTCGTCGGCTTTTGCCCCCTTGCCACTAGTGCCGGGGTGTTCGGGATAAACCTGAGCGCTATTTTTCCCATAGTTGGGTCCTTCGAGGGAGGCGCTCAGCACAACGAACCAGGCAATCGGACTATAATGCTTGAACACTCTCACTTAGCCATAGAACTCTATAATTTTAAATTTCGGCGAAGCCCCTAGTTCGGAAGACCGAGTTCGGGGAGCTATCCACGCCTTGGCCGGACAAAGCCAGCTCCTCGCTCGAAGCGGCATAAGCCTTTAGGGACTCGAAAAACCTCTCGAACAGCGACCGGTCTCTCGCCACATCATGACAGTCAGTTTTAGCTTTCTCCACTGAGGTGCTTAACCCAGCTCAACCGGGGCACAATCGCAGTGGTTCTCCTAGTGCTACCTTAGCCGATATAGCGGAACGTAAGGCACCAAAACATAGGAGCCGGGCAAACCCAACTATTGACCCAAATCATGATTCCGAGCCGATGCATATAGTGCTATAAGTTCGGGGTGCTGCACTTGTGAAAGTGTATGGACTTCTCACGCCATATTTATGGGTATTAAAGCCCCTGGCGTATTTTGTCGTACCATAGTGTAGGGGTGCAATATGTCATAAACATATATATGAAAAGATGATAACGCAAAAAATAGACAGAAAGCTATGCATTGTTTATAGAGAGGCTATTTATCAAAGCCGAACGATACAAATAGTGTGGTAAGCAAAAGATATTGGACTATTTAGTATGTCCTGACCAGGGGCAGGCCACGGAATTGTATTTAAAACAGGTATACCGCTCGTAATAGAGACCACCTGGGAGTTCCATAATGCGGCATGGCTTGTCTGCCTCCCTGGATCTTGCATCGTTTGTGCGGCAGTCGAATTGCCGAATAGGTCGTCCGAAGTATGGAGTCCTGAAAATAAGAAAAAATTAAAAAAGAATCCGGCAGCGCCTAGCACGTTTTAAGCCGTATTTTGGGCGTGCCGTTATTGTGCCCCTTCCCCTGTGCCCATGGTATTTCAAGGGCGTAGTTATGTACGCAAGGTACTGGTTTCGCTATGTCGCGAGAGCTGGGGTTGGGGCCGCATTGCTACGCTTGCTTAAAGTGTGCCAGGCGGTCCTACTGTGGGTTACTCCGGGCGCGCTTGGCAGTGTCTGGCTTTTTAATGGCCGGACTGCAGAATTGCCTGAGAAGGCTACTTTGTACCTCCGCTGCGAGAGCCGCCGTGTGCTCCTCCGTGCGGAGGGAGCGTTCGGTGTTTCCGTTGACCGTTATTACTCCTCGAGGGCTTGGCATCTTGAGCTTGAGATATGCATAGTGCGGCACCGCATTGAACTTTGCGAATGCGGTTCGTCCGAGCCGGGCGTGATAGCCACTGCAAAACGGGACTATATCGAAGATTAACTCTTCGCTTCGGAAATTGTCCGGGGATCCGAAGACCATGTCAAGTGTTACTGAGCCTGTACAGTTGGCTTCTACACCTGGTATAACGCCTTTAAAGGTCGTTTTTGTGGGCTTAATCCTTGAGGGATCTATGCCCATTTTCCACACTGTATCCTTATAAAGCAGGTTCTGGCTACTGCCGCCGTCCATGAGGACACTTGTGAGATGAAATCCGTCGATGATTGGGTCGAGAACCAATGCGGCAAAGCCGCCATGACAGATGCTAGTGGGATGGTCCCTTCGATCAAAAGTGATCGGGCAGGAGGACCATGGGTTGAACTTTGGGGCGACTGGCACCATCGCGTATACGTCCCGTAGCGCACGCTTCCGCTCCCGCTTGGGAATGTGGGTTGCGTATATCATGTTCACTGTCCGCACTTGTGGGGGAAAGCTCTTCTGTCCATTGTTGTTCGGCGGCTTGGGCTCCTCCTCGTCATCGCTGTGCAGCCCCTTGTCTTTGTTTTCGGCTCTCATCTTGCCTGCCTGCTTGAACACCCAACAATCTCTGTTAGTGTGATTGGCTGGCCTTTCGTGGGTGCTATGTATCTGGCAGAAGCGATCGAGTATTCGGTCCAAACTGGACGGGCCCTGAGTATTCTTTTTGAATGGCTTTTTCCACTGACCGGATTTATAGCCTTTGAATCCGGCATTGACTGCCATGTCTTCATTGCTGCCGCTGCTAACGCGGCGTTTTTGCTTATTCCGACGTGTCCTGCCACTTTTGTCCTTGGTATCCGAATTACCAAGGTTCTTTGATAAGTTGTTACTACAAGCTAGCCAGCTGTCTTCTCCCGCGCAAAAGCGGGTCATGAGTGTCGTGAGGGCTGCCATAGATTTTGGCTTTTCCTGTCCCAGGTGCCGGGCAAGCCATTCGTCGCGGATGTTAGGCTTGAAGGCTGCTAGGGCCTCTGCATCCTGACAGTCAACTATCTGGTTTTTCTTTGTTAGGAACCGTGTCCAGAATTGTCTGGCCGATTCCTCTGGCTGCTGAATTATGTGGCTAAAGTCGTCGGCATCTGGTGGTCGCATGTAAGTGCCCTGGAAGTTGTCGAGGAATGCGGCTTCCAGGTCCTCCCAAGAACCGATTGAGTCTGCTGGCAAGCTGTTAAGCCTATGCCGGACCGGTCCTTTAAGTTTGAGCAGGAGGTATTTGATGGCGTGTAGATCATCGCCGTGTGCCATGTGGATGTGAAGGAGATAATCCTCGATCCATACCGCCGGGTCTGTTGTGCCATCGTATGATTCGATGTTTACGGGTTTGAAACCCTCTGGGATTTTATGATCCATTACTTCATTCGTGAAGCATAGCGGGTGTGCGGCGCCTCTATACTGGGTCGGACTCAACGAATCGTCGGGTAGCTCCCTGGACTCATCGGACGTGAACTCAGTTCCGCCCGCTGTCTCCCCCCGCACTACAGACGATGCCGAAGTGGCGTCGCGACAAGCTCTGGGCAGGAGGAGGTGGTCCCGGAGGAGCCGCAAGGCAACCTCCCGGACCCCAGGAGTAAAGGGGACAAGACCCCCCAGGGCTCCAAGTCCGGCTTTGAGCCGGACACCGCACCGGAATCTACAACAGTTCCGGTCCGCGGTAGGCGAACTCCTTCCAAGAGGAGTAAGCCTTCTGAGCCGGCAGTCTCCGTCCAACCGGAGGCGCCGGACAATCGTCTGGAGGTGCTTGACGGCGCCTCCATCGACGAGGAGCACCGTACTATTATGAGTACGGTGATCCAGAAGGTTCAGTCCGCCAAGAGCGGACTGAGTGAAGCTTGCGCTAGCCTTCGAACAGGCTTCGAGGTAAGTAAAATATGTAAAAATATAACCGCATAGACAGTAGCCCCTGATGCTCTGTTCGGCGTTCGGAAAGAAAAGCCGAATAGAGGATCTATTAAATTTCGCAGGAGTCTAACAACAAAGAGTCAATATGCGTATGCAGGCTTCGCTGCTGGCAACCGCCGCACTGACTGCGGAGGTGGGTGCCCTGAAACAGGGCCTCGAGCGGACCGAGCAAGAGCTCGGCCTTGCCAAACGGCAGCTCGAGGAGAAAGAAGGTAAGAAATACCTTACAGAAAAAGTGCCTATAGAAAGGCTTGATTGCAAAAAGAATAACAGGATTGTACTACTTATTGTAGGGGCCACGACTAAGGTGGCGACCCTTAAGCAGGCACTGTCTGAGGCCGAAAAGAAAACGGCCGCGGAGCGCACCGAGCGAGAGAAACTTGAGGCCCAGGTCGGCGAGGTGCAGCAGGAGTTTCAGGCTCTCATGAAAAAACATGAGAGTTTGGAGCTTGAGTCCAAGACGGAAGCATCCGAGTTCGCGGCGCCCTTGAGACTGCCAAGTCTGCCAAGGCCGAAGCCCAAAAGGCCCTCCAAGAGTTGGAGGAGATGTAGAAGATAGCAGCAGGTAAGGCATCCTTTATGCAAAGCAGAAGTATAAAAGTAAAGTACTTGTTACTTACCCGAATCCGGAGCTCTCCAGGGGCATTCACAGATCTTCCCCGCAGCGTATCCGACGCCGCCGCATTCTACCGAGCCGAAGAGGGCAGCTCGACGGAGAAGGTGTTCTGGTCTCAGTATGCTGAGGCCGGACACCCTGTGCCCTTGAGTGACCAGCTGAAACAGCTGGTCGAGCTCCACAAGGCGGCCGAACAGGCCATGAAGGGCTTCATAGTTCGGCTGTGGCTCGGAGAGGCCCTTCCTGGGAGCTACTTCAGGCTGGTGCGGCGACTGGTGGAGGCCTGTCCAAGGCTCGAGGTCATCAAGCGCTCCGTCTGCATCGAGGGTGCCCGTAGGGCCCTTGCTCGTGCAAAGGTGCACTGGGGTAAGCTGGATGGTGAGAAGCTTGTGAGGGACGGGCCGCCGCCGGGGAAGGAGCATCGCAAGCCCGAGAACTACTATAAGGATGTTCTTGCGGGTGCCCGCCTTGTGGCAGATGAATGTACCAAGGATGTAATTTTTGAATGAACTCGCTCGTGTTTATCCTGTGCGCTGAAAACTTGTTCATATGCGCTAAGCAATGCTTGTTGAATTTAAAATATTAATTTCTGTGCGGCCTTTTATCAAAAAATTGAGAGATGGCCAGTCGTCGGCTTTTGCCCCCTTGCCACTAGTGCCGGGGTGTTCGGGATAAACCTGAGTGCTCTTTTTCCCATAGTTGGGTCCTTCTAGGGAGGCGCTCAGCACAACGAACCAGGCAATCGGACTATAATGCTTGAACACTCTCACTTAGCCGTAGAACTCTATAATTTTAAATTTCAGCGAAGCCCCTAGTTCGGAAGACCGAGTTCGGGGCGCTATCCACGCCTTGGCCGGACAAAGCCAGCTCCTCGCTCGAAGTGGCATAAGCCTTTAGGGACTCGAAAAACCTCTCGAACAGCGACCGGTCTCTCGCCACATCATGACAGTCAGTTTTAGCTTTCTCCACTGAGGTGCTTAACCCAGCTCAACCGGGGCAGAATCGCAGTGGTTCTCCTAGTGCTACCTTAGCCGATATAGCGGAACGTAAGGCACCAAAACATAGGAGCCGGGCAAACCCAACTATTGACCCAAATCATGATTTGGAGCCGATGAATATAGTGCTATAAGTTCGGGGTGCCGCACTTGTGAAAGTGTACGGACTTCTCACGCCATATTTATGGGTACTAAAGCCCCTGGCGTATTTTGCCGTACCATAGTGTAGGGGTGCAATATGTCATAAACATATATATGAAAAGATGATAATGCAAAAAATAGACAGAAAGCTATGCATTGTTTATAGAGAGGCTATTTATCAAAGCCGAACGATACAAATAGTGTGGTAAGCAAAAGATATTGGACTATTTAGTATGTCCTGACCAGGGGCAGGCCGCGGAATTGTATTTAAAACAGGTATACCGCTCGTAACAGAGACTACCTGGGAGTTCCATAATCCGGCATGGCTTGTCTGCCTCCCTGGATCTTGCATCGTTTGTGCGGCAGTCGAATTGCCGAATAGGTCGTCCGAAGTATGGAGTCCTGAAAGTAAGAAAAAATTAAAAAAGAATCCGGCAGCCCCTAGCACGTTTTAAGCCGTATTTTGGGCGTGCCGTTATTGTGCCCCTTCCCCTGTGCCCATGGTATTTCAAGGGCGTAGTTATGTACGCGAGGTACTGGTTTCGCTATGTCGCGAGAGCTGGGGTTGGGGCCGCATTGCTATGCTTGCTTAAAGTGTGCCAGGCGGTCCTACTGTGGGTTACTCCGGGCGCGCTTGGCAGTGTCTGGCTTTTTAATGGACGGACTGCAGAATTGCCACAGAAGGCTACTTTGTACCTCCGCTGCGAGAGCCGTCGTGTGCTCCTCCGTGCGGAGGGAGCGTTCGGTGTTTCCGTTGACCGTTATTACTCCTCGAGGGCCTGGCATCTTGAGCTTGAGATATGCGTAGTGCGGCACCGCATTGAACTTTGCGAATGCGGTTCGTCCGAGCAGGACGTGATAGCCACTGCAAAACGGGACTATATCGAAGATTAACTCTTCGCTTCAGAAATTGTCCGGGGATCCGAAGACCACGTCAAGTGTTACTGAGCCTGTACAGTTGGCTTCTACACCTGGTATAACGCCTTTAAAGGTCTTTTTTGTGGGCTTAATCCTTGAGGGATCTATGTCCATTTTCCGCACTGTATCCTGATAAAGCAGGTTCAGGCTACTGCCGCCGTCCATCAGGACTCTTGTGAGATGAAATCCATCGATGATTGGGTCGAGAACCAATGCGGCGAAGCCGCCATGACAGATGCTAGTGGGATGGTCCCTTCGATCAAAAGTGATCGGGCAGGAGGACCATGGGTTGAACTTTGGGGCGACTGGCTCCATCACGTATACGTCCCGTAGCGCACGCTTCCGCTCCCGCTTGGGAATGTGGGTTGCGTATATCATGTTCACTGTCCGCACTTGTGGGGGAAAGCCCTTCTGTCCATTGTTGTTCGGCGGCTTGGGCTCCTCCTCGTCGTCGCTGTGCAGCCCCTTGTCTTTGTTTTCGGCTCTCATCTTGCCTGCCTGCTTGAACACCCAACAATCTCTGTTAGTGTGATTGGCTGGCCTTTCGGGGGTGCTATGTATCTGGCACAAGCGATCGAGTATTCGGTCCAAACTGGACGGGCCCTGAGTATTCTTTTTGAATGGCTTTTTCCGCTGACCGGATTTATAGCCTTTGAATCCGGCATTGACTGCCGTGTCTTCATTGCTGCCGCTGCTAACGTGGCGTTTTTGCTTATTCCGACATGTCCTGCCACTTTTGTCCTTGGTATCCGAATTACCAAGGTTCTTTGATAAGTTGTTACTGCGAGCTAGCCAGCTGTCTTCTCCCACGCAAAAGCGGGTCATGAGTGTCGTGAGGGCTGCCATAGATTTTGGCTTTTCCTGTCCCAGGTGCCGGGCAAGCCATTCGTCGCGGATGTTATGCTTGAAGGCTGCAAGGGCCTCTGCATCCGGACAGTCGACTATCTGGTTTTTCTTTGTTAGGAACCGTGTCCAGAATTGTCTGGCCGATTCCTCTAGTTGCTGAATTATGTGGCTTAAGTCGTCGGCATCTGGTGGTCGCACGTAAGTGCCCTGGAAGTTGTCGAGGAATGCGGCTTCCAGGTCCTCCCAAGAACCGATTGAGTCTGCTGGCAAGATGTTAAGCCAATGCCGGGCCGGTCCTTTAAGTTTGAGCGAGAGGTATTTGATGGCGTGTAGATCATCGCCGCGTGCCATGTGGATGTAAAGGAGATAATCCTCGATCCCTACTGCCGGGTCTGTTGTGCCATCGTATGATTCGATGTTTATGGGTTTGAAACCCTCTGGGATTTTATGATCCATTACTTCATTCGTGAAGCATAGCGAGTGTGCGGCGCCTCTCTACTGGGCTATATCACGATGCAGCTCGGAAGAGCTATGTCTGTTGTGTTCGGCCCGGCCGGATTTGTTGTATCCGGAGTGAAGTTCATCGTCACGTGCCGTAGGGCGCCTGCGCGATCCGTAGATCGATCTTGTTTGTCTTGCCTTGTCCTCCAGTACGTCTCCCAGGCCTGGCGCATTTTCCCGTGCCTTAGTTGAGCGGCGTCGGGGCATGGCTTGGGTGGAGGGCCGAGAGACCTCTCTGTCACGGCCGCGAGGTGGTCAGTCTGCCATGTCATGTGCTGGTGATGTAGGTGCTTCCTCCTCTGATCGATGTAGCGGCCTGCGCTTTGGGTAACTCTTGGAGGGGCGTTCGAGTTCATACTCTTCGGCCGCAAGGACTTCAGTCCATCTGTCAGCTAGCAAATCTTGGGCAGCTCTAAGCTCCTGCTGCTTTTTCTTGAGGCTGCTTGCCGTGGCTAAAAGCCTGCGTCTAAAACGCTCTTGCTCGGCGGGGTCTGATGGTATGACAAATTCGTCGTCATCGAGGTTTGCCTCATCTTCAGAGGGAGGCATATAGTTATCATCCTCGACCTCTCGGTCTTCCATTCTCTCATGAGGGCTGGCTTCTCCATCTTCCTGTGCCGAATCTTGCTGAGGTGGTTGTTCTTCGGCGCTATCCGGGGTAGTATTATCTCCCGTGCTGCAATCACCGTTTTTGCTTTGGCGGGATTTAGAGCGGCGCCGCTGACGCCGGCGCTTTGGCTGTTTCTTGGGGGTGTCATCCCCCACTGTTCCATCGCCGTCTCCATCTTTTGGAGTATCCACCATATATATGTCATATTACGAGGTGGCCTTCTAGCGCCCTACAGGTGCTGGTTCCTGTTCGTGTCCTACATCGTCATCCATACTGTCGATGTCTTCGGAGCCGAAGTCAAGCATGTCGGTTAAATCGTCGATAGTGTCTACAAAGTGGGTGGTGGGTGGGCTTTGAATCTCTTCATCGTCCCTATCCCATCCTCGCTGACCGTAATCCGGCCAGGGCTCTCCTGATAAAGAGAGAGACTTAAGAGAATTCAGGATGACACCAAAAGGCGAGTGCTGAAAGATGTTTGCGGCGGTGAACTCCATTATCGGCGCCCAATCGGATTCGATTGGCAGGGGCGCGGGGGGTTCGGAATCCGGGGAGGAGTCCGGATCCTCGGAGTCACGGGTCATACAGAGTGCGGGGCTAGCGTTCGGCTCGATCGCCTTTGAGATCGCAGCCCCCTAGGTGACGTCCAACCGCTCGTCCTCGATTGGCGCAATAGGATCCGAGTTAGGGGTCGGAACCGATGCGTGTGCGGCCTCCAGGGCACTGTCCGGAGGCAGAGCTATATCATGCCCCTCGAGGTAGTGCGGCGCGCTTGGCTGTGGCTCGAACCCATCGAAGATCAAGTCTCTGCGGATGTCAGCCGTGTAGTTTAAGCTTCCAAACCTGACCTGATGGCCAGGGGCGTAGCTTTTGATCTGCTCCAGGTGGCCGAGCGAATTGGTCCGTAGAGCGAAGCCGCCGAAGACGAAGATCTGTCTGGGGAGAAAAGTCTCACCCGGGACCGCATCGTTGTTGATGATCGAAGGAGCCATCGGGCCTAAAGGCGACGACACAGAGGAACTCTCAATGAAAGCACCAATGTCGGTGTCAAAACCGGCGGATCTCGGGTAGGGGGTCCCGAACTGTGTGTCTAGGCCGGATGGTAACAGGAGGTAAGGAACACGATGTTTTACCAAGGTTCGGGCCCTCTCGATGGAGGTAAAACCCTACGTCCTGCTTGATTAATATTGATGATATGGGTAGTACAAGAGTAGATCTACCACGAGATCAAGGAGGCTAAACCCTAGAAGCTAGCCTATGGTATGATTGTTGTCTATGGAGTTGATGAAGTTGTCCTACGGACTAAAACCCTCCGGTTTATATAGACACCGGATAGGGTTAGGGTTACATAGAGTCGGTTACAATGGTAGGAGATCTTGAATATCCGCATCGCCAACCTTGCCCTCCACGCCAAGGAAAGTCCCATCCGGACACGGGACGTAGTCTTCAATCCTGTATCTTCATAGTCCAGGAGTCCGGCTGAAGGTATAGTCCGGCTATCCGAACACCCCCTAATCCAGGACTCCCTCAGCAGCCGTAAGCATCACAGGGCAATGCAAGGTATTTCTGCAAAGGACATAACAGATTCATATAAACTACAAAGTGCATAGTGATGACGACTTATGCAAGTATTAAGGGCCATAAGCATGAGCAAAGGCATAGCAAAACTCAGGTATTTTTTTACTCTATTACAACACTCCCCGAGTCTGAATGATGTGGCATTTTTTTTCTACAACGACATAAGCAGGTGGCGCCTGACAATCTACTCTTGGGGTTGATTTGAAGCCTCCGGGTTATCCTTCTCCGTCTCTCCGCTGGCTGCTTTGTCCTGGAAGGATGATGAGGCCCAGTCAATGCCACTCAAGGCCTCAAACTCGGCTTCATCATCTATTAAACCGGTTGGGTCGACTTCAGGAGCAAAGGTGTGCTTACGGGTTGGAGGGATCAAGCTGACATCGTCATAATGCGGCGTGGGGATTCTTCGATTCTCCTTGTCATAACCCGGCTGACACTTGGTGAGGTCAGTGTCGTTCCCAATAAGAGTAGCCACCGGACGTATATCCTTCACACAGGCGGTGAAATCCTTATCATTAAACATGGTGCCATCTTCCTTTAAACTTGGATACCCAAGAGCAATATCAGCGGGGTCTAGTTCTGGAAGCCACGCCTTGGCCTGGCTCAATGCGGCTATAGCTCTGGCTCTTGCAGAGGCTCGTCTTAACTCTTGGATTCGCTGAGGTAGCACAGCAAGCCGCTTCAGCACATCTTGAAGGAGATAGGGAACATCATTTGATAAAGCCACAACGGCCAGAGCATGTTGTGACCCGGTGTAGAGCTGTTCCACCAGAGTATAAATTGCCTTCAGCTTGATCACCATGTTTTGCTTGAGATTTGTGCTCCTGGGGCCTGCGTTATTAAGCATAAGGTGAGTCAGAGGAAACAACTGAAATGGTCATTTAAGGTTTGAGTAAGTCACTCACAAAAGATTGATGAGACCATTCGAGATATCTGGCACTTTAAGTCAGACAGTTCGGCCGTTGCTCCCGCAAGCGATGCCTCTGCTATCTCGGCCCGGGTCACCAGTGCGGCCTTTTCATCAGCCCAAATTTTCTTCTCCGATTCAAAATTTTTCTTTAGTTTCTCTTGTTCAGAGACGCTGAATTCAAATTGGGAGTTAGCCTTTTGAGTTTCAATCTCCTGGGCTGCCACACGTTTCTTCAGGTCAACAATCTCCGATTCAAATTGACTTATGATGGCCTGCATTGCACCGGATAGTAGTCAAGATTACGGTAAATAATATTAAGTCCCAAGCACTTTGCAAGCAAAGGTACTTGACACTTGTGGGCTAATGTATACTGAAGAACTTTCAATTACTACTCCGGCTCATGGAAATTAAGTCCCAAGCACTTTGCAAGCAAATATGTTTGGCACTTGGGGGCTAATGTGTATCGCAAGTGCTACAACCGGATTAAATGTCTTTTTCCTAAGCCGGATAAGCAGTGCTAGGCAATTTTCTAAAGTCTACAGCATATTTACTTATAAGAAATAGACTTGGGGGCTGGTACAGTAAGTATGGTTAAAGAAAGCTAGCATAAGCCATACCTTAGATTTTTGCTGTATCTGCTTCACCATGTCAATTTCCAGGTCACGGCTGCTATGTACTTGATTGATATAGCCGGAGACAATCTCTCCAATACTCAAATGAGTATAGTCAGTGACGTTCAGCTTGGCCTTTCGGCGTTCTACCAATTCATCTTTAGAACACTTGGCAAGTACAGTTGGCTGTGCCGGCTCAACAAACTGAGTCTTGAGAATCTCAACTTACGGATCATTTGCCTTGGCGGGGCTAGGAGCCTCCGGATTACCAGAATCGTTGAGGGTTTGCTCAGTAGGCGGGTCAGAGGAAGATATAGGAACATCATGAGATGGTTGAGGCGGCAGCTCATGAGCAGAGGCGTCAGGAGCAGCTGTGCCCAGCTCTGGTTCAGTCACAACCAGCTCTTGGGGCGGCTTATTCTTTTTTGCCCTTTTGCTGGGCTTTACTTGCACACTGTGGAAAAGGTAGACAGGTTAAAATACAAAAAATATGAGTAAAATAAGGCATAAGGTACAACAAGTTCATATTACCCGGGAGCGGTTTTGAAGGCTGGCATGTTGGACTGCATAGACTCACTGGAGGAAGGTGAAATATCCTGATAGTTGGAGTCAGAAGAATTGAGAGGCTGACGAATGAAACCCGCCAAAGGAAAAAAGGCATAAATTGGAGATAACCTCGGCCTGGCGTTTCCTGGTCACATCAGGTAAGCCGGAGGAGAGTTCCGCGTCTTGGCTGGTCTGGGTCTGCCTCCGGCTCTCATAAATCTGTCGCTTCAAAAGAAATTGAGGGTCTTGGTAAGCTAAAGGATGTGAAAATCTTACTTTCCGGGTCACTCTTCGGATTTTCAACCTTGGTAAAGGCTCTGAGTCGGAGGAGATTATAGTTACCTCTTCAACATCTTGGCTGTTGCCTGTATCCCCCTGAAAGGAATTAATGTCAATAACATGATGATAAAAGGGTCAGAGGAATTAGGAGTTACCTCTTCTTCATCATCCTCAGTATCATCCAGTTTCATCATATCTGAGGCGCTGGGTTTCCTCTTTCTTGAAGTTCCAGTCTTAGCGGTTCTTCTTTCGGCTCTTTTCGCTGCTCTGGCTTGTTTGGCAACCTCATGGTCATACTTGACCTTCCAGAAGTTGCTATTTGCCTATGAATAAGGATAAAGAGTTATGAGTAAAGGTAAGGTATAACATAACAAAGATAATTGTGGAGGATAATAACTCACTGGAGGGGCCGGGTTCTTCTTGCAGAAAGGAAGTAAGCCAAAGGCATTACTAGTCACCGTGCCCTCTTTCAGCAAAGATTGGGTTGTAGCTTCCACCGCATCATCTGGTAAGTCGTCAGGACTATGACGCAGTGGGTCATCATTTTTGCCTGAGTAAGTACACATTAAGTCGGGGTGGCGGCTTAACGGAATCACTCGCCAAGCAACCCAGACTCGGACCAGGTCGATGCCATTTAAACCATTCCCCAAAAGAGCTTTGATTTTCTTAATAGTGGGGGTGAGTGACAGACGCTCAATAGCAGTCAACTTGTCCGACAGCGAGTGGTTGGATTCAAGGCGCAAGGCACGGAAGCCGGGCAGCGGGTTTTCACCAGCCGGAGAAGTGTCCTGGCAGTAGAACCACGTTTGGTTCCAATCCTTTGGATGACTCGGCAGTTCAGCATAAGGGAAAAGGCAGTCTCTCCGTCGCTGAATCGAGATGCCACCAAGTTCTAGACTGGGTCCGTTGGCGCGCTCATTCTGCCGGTTCAAATAGAACAAATCCCTGAACAAAAGTAGGCTGGGTTCTTCTCCAAGGTAGACCTCACAGAAACCTTGGAAGTTGCAGATATTTGACACGGAATTGGGCCCGATGTCTTGAGGTCTTAAGTCAAAGAAATGTAGAACGTCTCTAAAGAATTTTGAACCGGGAGGAGCAAATCCCCGGCTCATGTGATCGGTAAAAATGATCACCTCCCCTTCCTTGGGTTGAGGTTTCTCTTCAGACGGTTTAGGAGCACGATAAGACAGGACATCCTTCTTGGGCAGATGGCCAGACTTTACAAACTCGGACAGTTTGTTCTCTGTAACAATGGATGGGACCCAGTTGCAGGTAACCGGAGGTTTAACAGCTTTGGGTGCCATTGGGTAAATTGAAGCCTACAAGATAAAGGAAATTTCTCCGGTTTATTATAACCCGGAGAATAAACATTATTGGGTTATTTAAGATGGCAGCTTAAGAAGGGGCCTAATGACATGCAGGTAACTATGTGATAATGTTTAACAGCTGCAGGTATTAAAGATGATTAAGATTTTCTTAAGTCGCCAGAGGCAAGCCGTGCTGACAGCCGGTATTATCTTAAACCGGTTACGCGGACTACTATGGCTAAAACAGAGTCAACAGACGCAGTTTTTTGGCTAAGTGTGGAACAAACAGGTTTCACAAGTTGCAATCATTATTTTGGATCAAACGATGCTCTGGAAAGGAAAATATTTCTAGATCTAAAACAGTATAGAGAAGTTCATATACCCGAGGAAGGCTTCCAAAACAAGGGAAATGGGATCTGTTCTCATACAGGATAACCACAAACATTTTCCACAGCAGTTCTAAGTTGTTTTTATAATCTAAACAAGGCATTGGAGGTGAGAGCTAATT
The DNA here is from genome assembly GCA_034509565.1 of Triticum monococcum. Taxonomy (NCBI): domain Eukaryota; kingdom Viridiplantae; phylum Streptophyta; class Magnoliopsida; order Poales; family Poaceae; genus Triticum; species Triticum monococcum. Next base: position 740,076,018 of record CM067843.1, on the reverse strand, counting down.
GAGGTTTGCGTCGGGCAGCGATGAACGACGACGAACTCAAGACGGTTTCAATGCAGATCTGAGAAGGGGGAAAAGAGGAACTCACAGATGCGGAAGAACTACGAAGGGTCGCCGTCGTTTTCTGGTCAAGATCAGGGTGATGCAGCGGCCTGAGTCGGTGAAGACAAGGGGGTCGATGGCGGCAGCGGCGGCGGAGCTTGAGCAACAAAGAAGGAGGTGTGAGGAGGAAGACGACTGAAGGAAATGAAAAAGACCTAGGTCGCATCTATTTATAAGGAGGGGCCGACCAAGACGGCGCGAGAAACGAGGAGACGGAATATCATTTTACAACAACCCCGACGCCTCAATTTTCAGGATGGTCAGTAAAGGCAAAGATCTGTTGGAGGATATGACGGAATAAAATATGAGTTTTATTGAAGATGACGTCACGGAGATTTAACCCGGATCCAGATGATGATGTCACGATGGTTTAAAGTTTCCGCACAAAACAGAAGATTGAAGGCCAGTTCATAAGGTTTTTAAAGATTGACATGAACCGGTTCAAATCAATCTAGGGCCTAATGTTGGGGATATAACTATTTATGTAAGCCGCCCAGGAGGGGCCGGGTTACGCAAAGAGAAGCCCATCTGAAGCCCAAGACCAAGACGTGTGGTGGTTTAGTAAAGGGTCTAAAAGCCCACAGGCGATTTATGGCCCATGGTGATAAACCACCATGAGGGCGTGACTTGTATTGTAAGGTAAAAGTAACTAGTCACCCAGCCGGACACTGTTTATGAGCCGGCCGGGACTCTGTAAGCCGTAGGGCGTCGACCCGTGTATATAAGGGGATGACCCGCTGGCGGCTTAGGGTAAGAGACAACAAATCTTAAGCTGGGCATAGCGTATCGCGCTCCCTGGTCATCGAAGCCTCAAGCAATTCCAACCCAACTAGACGTAGGCCTTCCTTCACCGTAAGGGGCTGAGCTAGTATAAACCTCGCGTGGCCTTTGTCCCGATTAACCCCTTCAAGCTTCCTAGCTGCGATGGCTCCACGATTAAGTCCTTACAAGAGGACATCTGCCGTGACAATTCCACGACAGAGGGCTTCTACATCATCATCCAAGCCTCTCCGATGAAGTGTGAGTAGTTTACTTCAGACCTACGGGTCCATAGTTAGTAGCTACATGGCTTCTTCTCTCTTTTTGGATCTCAATACAATGTTCTCCCCCTCTCTCGTGGAGATCTATTCGATGTAATCTTCTTTTTTGTGGTGTGTTTGTTGAGACCGATGAATTGTGGGTTTATGATCAAGTCTATCTATGAATAATATTTGAATCTTCTCTGAATTCTTTTATGTATGATTGGTTATCTTTGCAAGTCTCTTCTAATTATCAGTTTGGTTTGGCCTACTAGATTGGTTGTTCTTGCCATGGGAGAAGTGCTTAGCTTTGGGCTCAATCTTGCGGTGTCCTTTCCCAGTGACAGAAGGGGCAGCAAGGCACGTATTGTATTGTTGCCATCGAGGATGATAAGATGGGTTTTTTATCATATTGCATGAAACTATCCCTCTACATCATGTCATCTTGCTTAAGGCGTTACTCTGTTTTTAACTTAATACTCTAGATGCATGCTGGATAGCGGTCGATGAGTGGAGTAATAGTAGTAGATGCAGGCAGGAGTCGGTCTACTTGTCTCGGACGTGATGCCTATATACATGATCATACCTAGATATTCTCATAACTATGCTCAATTCTGTCAATTGCTCAACAGTAATTTGTTCACCCACCGTAGAACACTTATGCTCTTGAGAGAAGCCACTAGTGAAACCTATGGCCCCCGGGTCTCTTTCTCATCATATCAATCTCCGTCACTTTATTATTGCTTTGCTTTTTTACTTTGCCTTTTACTTTTGACTTTGCATCTCTATACCAAAAATACCAAAAATATTATTTATCATCTCTATCAGATCTCACTTTCGTAAGTTGCCATTAAGGGATTGACAACCCCTAAGCGCGTTGGTTGCGTTGAGCTGTTGTTTTTGTGTAGGTACGAGGGACTCGCACGTAGCCTCCTACTAGATTGATACCTTGGTTCTCAAAAACTGAGGTAAATACTTATGCTACTTTGCTGCATCATCCTCTCCTCTTCGTGGTAATCCAATGCAGTGCTCAGAGGTAGCACACACCACTCCTCCAGTATCAACTCCACCAGCTCCACATATATTAGTTGAAGCATTTTCATACGTCTCCAACGTATCTATAATTTTTTTATTGTTCCATGTTGTTATATTATCATTCTTGGATGTTTCACAATCATTTTATAGCAACTTTATATCGTTTTTTGGGACTAACCTATTGACATAGTGCCCAGTGCTAGTTGTTTTTTGCTTGTTTTTTACTTCGCGGAAAATCAATATCAAATGGAGTCCAAACACAGCAAAACTTTTTGGATATTTTTTTGGACCAGAAGACATCCAATGGGCTAAAGAAGTACCCGAGGGGTGCCCCGAGGGGGGCACAACCCACCTGGGCGCGCCTGGGGGCCAGGCGTCCCCTGGTGGGTTGTGCCCACGTCGGCGGCCACCCGCACCGCCTCTTCGCCCTATAAATTCTCAAATATTCCAAAAACCCTCGGGGTTACCCTAGATCATAAGTTCCACCGCCGCAAGCCTCTGTAGCCACAAAAAATCAATCTAGACTCCGTTCCGGCACTCCGCCGGAGGGGGAAATCATCACCGGTGGCCATCTTCATCATCCCGGCGGCCACCATGATGAGTAGGGAGTAGTCCACCCTCGGGGATGAGGGTTTGTACCAGTAGCAATGTGTTTAATATTTCTCTCTCTCTCTTTCTCTCTCTTGTTCTGGAGATGTCATGATCTTGATGTATCGCGGGCTTTGTTAATATAGTCGGATCATATGGTGTTTTCCCCTCTCTATCTTGTTATGAATTGAGTTTTCCCTTTGAGATTTCATTTTATCGGATTGAATACTTATATGGATTTGAGAGCACTTGATGTATGTCTTGCTATGAATACCCATGGTGACAATGGGGTATCATATTGATTCACTTGATATGTGTTTTGGCACTCAACTCGTGGATTCCCGAGGTGACATTGGCGTAATCTATGAATAGGAGTCGATGCACGTTATCGTCTTTGTTTCTCCGGTAGAAATCTTGGGGCACTCTTTGAGGTTCTTTGTGATGGATTGAGTATTATGAATCTGAATTTGCTTTGGTGTTATTTTACTAAAAACTCTTGATAGATCGATTGGAAAGAATAACATGGTGTTATTTTAGTACAAACTGTTGATAGATCGATCGGAAATAATAACTTGGTGTTATTTTAGTATGAACTCTTGGATACATCGATCGGAAAGAATAGCTACAAACAATTTCTTCTTATGTTCTCTGCTAGATAAGAACTTTGGAGAGATTATTCATTGCACTTTGAGGGATGGTTATATGATCCAATTAGATTAGCATTGTTGAGAGAGTGCACTAGCGAAAATATGGACCCTAGGCCTCATTTTCAAGCACTGCAATACCGTTTGTGCTCACTTATGTTACTTGCTACCTTGTTGTTTTTATTGTCACTGTTACAAAAACCAATATCTACTATCATTACTACACTTTTATTACTATCTCTTTGCCGAACTAGTGCACCTATACAAATTACCATTGTATTTGGTGTGTTCGGGACACAAGAGACTCTTTGTTATTTTGGTTGCAGGGTTGTTTGAGAGAGACTATCTTCATCCTACGCCTCCCACAGATTGATAAACCTTAGGTCATCCACTTGAGGGAAAATTGCTACTGTCCTACAAAACTCTGGGCTTGGAGGCCCAACACGTGTCTAGAAGAATAAAGTTGCGAAGTAGACATCATATTTGCGGATGGACTCATCTCAACGCCGTCTACGCACGTCGGAGCTACAAGCCAGAAGACCCCTTTAGGAGCTCTTGGAGATCGTGCTTAGAGTGTCGTATAGGACTATACATTTTCAAACTTTTTGGTAACTTGTTGGCAAAGGGGGAGAAAGTGTATAGATCATAGGCTCGGAGAGAGAGAGAGAGTCTATTGCTTCTTTGTTGGTTCTTATGTGCCTTGCTACTTGGGTTGGTCATTGCTAATTGATGCTACATTTGTGTTATGATCGTGAGATACCTTGTATGATCATGTGTTTGATCATACTTTGCCTAATGTGTGCTTGCATGTCTATCTCTGTGAATGTTTGTGTATGATCAATCACTTGTATCTTTGGTGATGAGTGCATGCTATCTTAGTCCTATCATTTTGTGCGCTCCAACAAGATGTATGTGACATGGAAGAGTGACCCAGGATCCTAATCGATTGTGCATTTGCATTCAAACACAAATTTTAAATAATGCACAAATTTAGGGGGAGCTCTTACTTATCACATAATCTCAAAGCGACTATGTATTTCATTGATTTTATCATTTGTCAAAGCTTTGATCTATACGTTGTCATCAATTACCAAAAAGGGGGATATTCAAAGTGCAACTAATCCCCGGGTGGTTTCGGTAATTCATAACAACATATATCTCATTGAACTAATATCATTTCAAGATAAATATTTCAGGAAGTTCAAGGAATGGCATGGCATGGACTAGAGATGTGGACCCCTCAAAATGCAAAGGACACATATTGGAAAAAGCTCAAGACTCTTCATCTTTGTTTTAGAGATCCAAGATCACATTGAGTCCATAGGAAAGACAATACTATTAAAATGGTATGAGGTGTTGCTTAATGGCTTGCATGCTCAAATGCTTAGTGATATTGCTCCAAAATCCTCAACCACTTTCTCCATCCAAATATGTCCAAAACCTAAAGTCAAACTCGGCCCCACTGATTCTTTCTATTCGGCACCAACAAGTTCATATGACATAGCCACTTCCAGAAACCCTAACAGTTTAGTCACACCGATACGGATCTCGGGCCCACTAAGATGGCCTTTCCAACTCCCTGTTATCTGTTGCAATTATTTCGGTCTCACCGAAATTGCAATTGGTCTCACCGAGATGGCTTGACCAATTCTCTGTTGCCCTATTGCTTCACTTCGGTCTTACCGAGTTGATGCGATCGGCACCACCGAGATGAGGTTTGCCCTAAGCCCTAGCAAGTCGGTCCCACCAAGTTGTTCCAGTCGGTCCCACCGAGATTCCTAACGTTCACATTTTGAACTAAATCGGTCTCACCGAGTTCATCTATTCGGTCTCACCGAGTTGGGTCAAATGTGTGTAACGGTTGGATTTTGTGTGGAGGTTATATATACCCCTGATACGTCTTCAACGTATCTATAATTTTTTATTCCTCCATGCTGTTATATTGTCAATCTTGGATGTTTTATAATCATTTTATAGTTATTTTATATCATTTTTTGGTACTAACATATTGACATAGTGCCAAGTGCCAGTTGCTGTTTTTTCCATGTTTTTTACATCGCAGAAAATCAATATCAGACGGAGTCCAAATGCCCCGAAACTTTATGGAGAATTTTTATGGGCCAGAAGGAACACAACGGGCCCTGGCTGCGCCTGGGGGTGCCCCGAGGGGGGCACAACCCACCAGGGCGCACCAGCAGGCCCAGGTGGGTTGTGCCCACCTCGGGTGCCCCCCGGACCTCCTCTTTGCTTTATAAATACCCCAATATTACAGAAACTGTTGGGGGAGCAACGAAATATTCATCCAGCCACCGCGGAGTCCAGAACCACCAAGTCCAATCTAGACACCATCATGTATGGGGTTCACCACCTCCATTGGTGCCTCTCCGATGATGCGTGAGTAGTTCTTTGTAGACCTTCGGGTCTGTAGTTAGTAGCTAGATGGCTTCCTCTATCTTGCTGAATTCTCAATACAATGGTATCTTGGAGATCCATATGATGTAACTCTTTTTGCGGTGTGTTTGTTGGGATCTGATGAACTTTGAGTTTATGATCAGTTATATCTTTTTATATCCATGAAAGTTATTTGAGTTTCTTTGATATCTTATATGCATGATTGCTTATAGCCTCATATTTCTTCTCCGATATGTGGGTTTTGTTTGGCCAACTTGATCTATTTATCTTGCAATGGGAAGAGGTGCTTTGTAGTGGGTTCAATCTTACGGTGCTTGATCCCAGTGACAGAAAAGAAAATGACACGTATGTATCGTTGCTACTAAGGAAAAACGATGGGGTCTATCTATGCATAGAAAGATCTTGTCTACATCATGTCATCGTTCTTATTGCATTACTCCATTTCTCCATGAACTTAATAGAGTAGATGCATGCTGGATAGTGGTCGATGTGTGGCGTAATAGTAGTAGATGCAGGCAGGAGCCAGTCTACTAATCTTGGACGTGATGCCTATATAATGATCATTGCCTGGATATCTTCATGAGTATTTGAAGTTCTATCAATTGCCCAACAGTAATTCCTTTACCCACCGTTTGCATTTTTTTCTTGAGAGAAGCCACTAGTGAAATCTACGCCCTCAGGTCTTTCTTCTCATATATTTGCCTTTGCAATCTACTTTTCTCTTGCATTTATTTTCAGATCTATTAAACCAAAAATACAAAAATACCTTTATGCATTTTCTTTAGCGTTTGATCTATCAATTTACTACAAATTTATCTCACGTCCATTTGCCACTTGAGGCACCGTACCCTGAAAGGGATTGACAACCCCTTTAACATGTCGGGTTGCCAGGATTTATTATCTGTGTGCAGGGGCTATTTACTTGTGTTGCTTGGTTCTCATACTGGTTCGATAACCTTGGTTTCATATCTGAGGGAAATACCTACCGCCGCTGTGTTGCATCATACCTTCCTCTTTGGGGAAATACCGATGTAGCTTCAAGCGACATCAAAAGGAATTTCTGGCGCCGTTGCCGGGGAGGATCTTCAACATATACCAAGTTCCTAATCACAAATCTCATCTCCTTGCAATTTATATTATTTGCCATTTGTCTCTTGTTTTCCTCCCCCCCCCCCACTTCACAAAAATTTGCTGTTTATTCGCCTCTCTTTTTCCTTCACCGTTTTCTTGCCGGATCTGTTTTTGTGTGCACTCTGGTTTGCGTAGTCATGATGCCTCAAAGAAAATATTATGATGTTCCTTACCCAAATATTTTGCTTGAAATTGAGAAAAATACTAAGGAATATATGACTACACAATTTGAGCATAATAAGTATTTTACTGAAGAACTTTAGGAGCACTCTATTGTGCTTAATGCTATTACTAAACAACTTGATGATATCAGTAGAGAAGTTTGCAATCTCCAATCTAAGTATGCGTTTGCCGAAATTTTGCTAGGAAAAATATCCGATGCACAAGCTACCTTAGTAAATCAAATGGCCACTAAACCAATCTCGTTAGAAGGCAAAAGTGTGAAGATCTTAAAATGATTTGTGTTTCTTCTATTGATTCCTTGTTTAGTAAAGTTAAGATTGATGAAAAAGGGACAGGAGAAGATTCAACTTTAGGTAGAAGGCGTCCCAATATTTCGGACGGTGAAAATCTTGTTGAGAAAATTGACGAAAGTGGGTTTGGAGAGGTCAAAAATTTAACTAGTGAAGTGCCCACTCTTTTGGATTACAAGGACTTTCATTATGATAGTTGCTCTTTGATTGATTGTATTTCTTTGTTGCAATACACAATAAATTCACCCCATGCTTATGAACAAAATAAAGCTTTTACTAAACATATTGTTGATGCCATGATGAAAGCTCTTGAAGAAAAATTGGAATTAGAAGTTTCAATTCACAGAAAATTGCATGATGAATGGGAACCTACTATCAAAGTCAAGATTAAAAATTATGGGTGTTTTGCTTTGTGTGACTTGGGTGCTAGTGTTCTACAATTCTGAAATCTTTATGTGATGTGCTTGGTCTTACTAATCTTGAAGAATGTTCTTTGAATTTGCACTTGGCGGATTCTACTATTAAAAGCCTATGGGAATAATTAATGATGTTCTTATTCTTGCAAATAGGAATTATGTGCCCATATATTTTATTGTTCTTGATATTGATTGCAATCCATCTTGTCCAATTATTCTTGGTAGACCGTTTTTACGCACTATCGGTGCAGTGATTGATATGAAAGAAGGCAATATTAAGTTCCAATTTCCTTTGAGGAACGGTATGGAACACTTTCCTAGAACTAGAATTAAGCCACCTTATGAATCAATCATGAGGGCATCTTATGCATCTCGAACCAAAGATGACAATACTTAGATCCTTGCTTTATGCCTAGCTAAGGGCGTAAAACTATAGCGCTTGTTGGGAGGTAACCCAATGAATAAATTTTACTTTTCTTTTTGTTTTCTATTCCTGAGTGTTAGCCCAGTTATGCTACTATTATGATTGTGTTTTTTGTGTTTTAATTAGTGTTTGTGCCAAGTAAAGCTTTAGGATCTTCTTGGGTGATAGTTGTTTGATCTTGCTGAAAAACAGAAACTTTTATGCTCACGAAATTAATTTTCATTTTTTAACAAGAGAGATAAAATACCCATTTCACTTGCAGTAGCTCAATATACAAATTGCTCACGTCGTCCTAATTTTTCAGAATTTTTGGAGTTACAGAAGTATTCAAAAAAGTTAGATTGCTACAGACTATTCTGTTTTGACAGATTCTGTTTTCTTTGTGTTGTGTGCTTATTTTGATGGCTCTATGGCTTTATTTGATGAGTTTTTGCCATAGAAAAGTTGGAATACAGTAGATATAATACAAAAACAAAATATGAATTGGTTTGATACAGTACTTATAATAGTGGTTTGCTTTCTTATACTAACGGATCTCACGAAGGTTTTGTTGAGTTTTGTGTGATTGAAATTTTCAAGTTGGGCTAAGCTTGGGGATGCCCTGACATCCCAGCATATTATCCAAAAATGAGCAACCAACTAAGCTTGGGGATGCCCCCGAGTGGCATCCCCGCTTTCTTCCAACGACCATCGGTATTTTACTCGAAACTATACTTTTATTCGTCACATGATATGTGTTTTGCTTGGAGCGTCTTGTATGATATGAGTCTTTGCTTGTTTTATTTTGTGTTTTAAGTCATCAATCCTTGCTGGACACACCTATTTGAGAGAGCCAAAATTATGTCATGACTTGTTAGAATTGATCTCTATGCTTCACTTAAATTTTTATAATCAATGGACTTGACCTAGTGCTTCACTTATATCTTATTGAGCATGGTGAGCTTTAGTATTTTTGAAGAAATGATCTCTTGCTTCACTTAGATTTATTTGAGAGTTAGTAAAATTTTCAAGAAATTCTCTCTTGCTTCGCTTAAATTAATTTGAGAGAAAGAAAAATCTATTATGCTCACGATCTTCAGTTATATTTGTTGGAGTTTGCCAAAAGCAACACATGAAAATTACTCCCAAAGTGATGGATATCCAAGAAGGATATAATAAAAACTTTCATGAAGATCATTGGACAAAATAAACTTGATTCTTAGTAATAGTTTTGAGATATGATGATGTAATATGTGAGTTATGTTGGTGAGTAATTATGCTTTAGTAAGAATATTGGTGTTAAGATTTGTGATTCTCTATGCAAGTACAAAAGTCAACAGTCATGCAATGAAATTACATCCTACTTTTGGTGCATTATTCGGTGTTATTTATGCTTAATGCTTGCTTATGAGATTATCTGTTTCTTGGTTGGTCGCTTCTCAATCTTTTGCTAGCCTTCACTTTGCACTAAGTATGATCTCTACTTGTGCATCCAAAATCCTTAAACCAGTTTTGCCACATGAGTCCACTATATCTACCTATATGCGGTATTATTTTGCCGTTCTAAGCAAATTTGTATGTGCAATCTCTAATTTTCAAAACAAACTTCACTTTTGTGTGTTCGTTTCGCTCACGGAGCGGTGAGGGGTGGCTAATATTTTCCATGTTGGATGTGTTATTCTCAAGATCAATGTTTATACACTTGTCAATACACGAGAGTAAGGCAAAGGTATTAGGGATGCCCAGTCCCGAAATGCAGAAAAAAATGAATTTACTTTATGTTGTCAAATAATAAATTCCTTCGAAAGTGTTGGTATGCAGGGCACCCGTGGATACAGTTAGCAATGGAAAGTGAAAGTATGGTGGAAAAAGGAATGAACTTTATTTTTTGTTTGGGAACCGCCTATGGCATATCTAGCATGGAAAGTGTTGGGAACTCTAAGTCATTTTCGTTGGTGGGATGGATACACCTCCCAAAATGTTTTTATCTCTAAGTTTTTCGCTTTGAGCTCTGGCACCTCTACAAATCCCTACTTCCCTCTGCGAAGGGCCCTTCTTTTACTTTATGCAATTTTTATTTTGAAATTGAGTCTCCATCTTCTCTTACAAAAGCACCAACTAGGAGGCAATATGATCATACTTAAGTATTGGGTGTAGCTAATATTCGAGTGTGTTTAATGAATGGATCAATGTTTGAGCATGATGGGCTAGGGATAACTTATTTTAGCATTGGTATTTTGAAAGACATGGTTTCTTATTGATATGCTTCAGTATCTAAATTATGATGTCAAAACTAGACTATAGCTTTGAACACCTAAAAGTCCAAATGTCCATGCTATAAAGAAAAGAATATGATATGACATGATAGGCAGCATTCCACATCAAAAATTCTGTTTTTATCACTTACCTACTCGAGGACGAGTAGGAGTTAAGCTTGGGGATGCTGATACGTCTCCAATGTATCTATAATTTTTTATTGTTCCATGCTGTTATATTATCAATCTTGGATGTTTCATAATCATTTTATAGTCATTTTATATCATTTTTTGGTACTAACCTATTGACATAGTGCCAAGTGCCACTTGTTATTTTTTCCATGTTTTTTACATCGCAGAAAATCAATATCAGACGAAGTCCAAATGCCCCGAAACTTTACAGAGAATTTTTATGTGCCAGAAGGAACACAACAGGCCCTGGCTGCGCCTGGGGGTTGCCCCGAGGGGGGAACAACCCACCAGGGCGCCCTAGGAGGTCTAGGCGCGCCCTGGTGGGTTGTGCCCACCTCGGCTGCCCCCCGGACCGCCTCTTTGCTCTATAAATACCCCAATATTCCAGAAACCCTAGGGGGAGCGACGAAATATTCATCCAGCTGCTGCGGAGTCTAGAACCACCAGATCCAATCTAGATCACTAGTAGAAAAAGGGTCAAATGTGAAGCACATTAGTGCCGGTTCCAACGGCTAGGCGGGCGGTCATCATTAGTACCGGTTTGTGGGCAACCTTTAGTACCGGTTCATGCCACAAACCGGTACTAATGAGGCTGTGTCAGGCTGTGGTCAGGCTGGGGCCCCCACGAAGACCTTTAGTACCGTTTCATGGCATGAACCGGTACTAGAGTTTCTTAGTAAGCTGATTTTTAGTCCCGCCTCGCCAAGAGAGAGGCAGTATGAGCGGTTTATAAGCCGTGAGTGCAGAGACAATGACGAAGAGGCGCAATGCTCACCTGCACGTTGCTTAGCTTCAAGCCTTTCGGAATAGCATAGATTGCACTGAGCTATGTACAGTGCAGTCTACACTATTCCGAAAGGATTGAAGCAAATTAACCAGCATTGCACCTCTTTTTTATTTTTAATAACTTATTTGAAGTCGGACTTCTTGTGCTCAGTACGCAGCATTCAAAGCGACGTCATCAATTTCCAACATGTTCTGACATCATTTGTTGTTTTTCAGTCATTTACCGAATTGTTTAGAGAGCTAAATGACCATGAAATTGAAAATCAGTACAAAATGAACTGTGAAAATGTTGAAATTTGGCATGGTATCATCATTTCACCCGCATAGCATGTGCAAAAGAGTAGAGAGGGTCACGGCAAAAACTGGACACACTTCATATACAAACTGGACAATCTCTTTTGGAGTATCAGGGTTTTGGACAAGAACTCATCTGTTACACGGGCACTTCAATGTTTTTTAAACTTATTTGAACTCCGGACTTCTTTTGCGTTCAGTATGCAGCATTCAAAGCGACGTCATCAATTTCCAACATGTTCTGACATCATTTGCTGTTTTTCAGTCATTTACCAATTTGTTTAGAGAGCTAAATAACCGTGAAATTGAAAATCACTACAAAATGAACTCTGAAAATGTTGAAACTTGGCATGGTATCATCATTTCACCCGCATAGCATGTGCAAAAGAGTAGAGAGGGTCACGGCAAAAACTGGATGCACTTCGTGTACAAACTAGACAATGTCTTTCGGAGTATCAGGGTTTCGGACGAGAACTCATCTGTTACACGGGCACTTCAATGTTGTTTATACTTATTTGAAATCCCGACTTCTTTTGCGTTCAGTACGCATCATTCAAAGCGGCATCATCAATTTCCAACACGTTCTGACATCATTTGTTGTTTTTTAGTCATTTACCGATTTGTTTAGAGAGCTAAATGACCATGAAATTGAAAATCACTACAAAATAAACTATGAAAATTTTGAAACTTGCCATGGTATCATCATTTCACCCGCATAGCATGTGCAAAAGTGTAGAGAGAGTCACAAAGAAACTAAATACAGAAAAAAAATTACTCAGAAATAAATAGAAGAAAATAAATAAAGCAGAAAGGAAAAAAACTATATAAAAAATTACTCAAAAATAAATAGAAGAAAATAAATAATGCAAAAAAGAAAAAAAACTTTATAAAAAATTACTCAAAAATAAATAGAAGAAAATAAAAATGTAGAAAAGAAAAAACTATAAAAAAATTGTTGGGGCGCTGCCTAGTGGGCCTGCCAGACCTAGGGTGTGCAAATTCAGGCCCAGAAGGTTCGGCAGGCTCACAGGGCAGCGCGCCATAGTTAGGCCCAGAAGCCTAATATATAGAGGAGTTCGAAGGAGCAGCCGTGGCTGGGTTTATAAACTAGTGCAGCTGCCCTTCGCTCCGCGAGGTGGGACTAAATATTGTGCACTGCGGGTGGCAGCGCAACACCTTTAGTACCGGTTGGTGGCTCCAACCGGTACTAATAAGTGGGCCTTTAGAACCGGTTCATGACACGAACCGGTACTAAAGGGGTCCGCTTCCCGCCCCTTGGCCTGGCGAAAATTGGCCTTTAGTACCGGTTGGTGGCTCCAACCGGTACTAAAGGTCGCTCCTATATATATGACACTTACGAAAAATCCAGTTTTCATCCGCGCGTCACCCGTCTTCTATCCAACTGCTTCATCGTCTGATATCGTCGCCGCCGCCCGTCGTCGTCGTCCCCGCCGCGCGCCGTACGTCGTCGTCGCCGCCCCCGCCACTCGCCGTCGCCCCCCCCCCCCCCCCCCCCGCCGCCCGTCGTCGTCGTCTCACGCCGCCCCCGCCGCTCGCCATCGCCCTCACCGCCCCCGCCGCTCCCCGTTGTTGCCGTATCGCCCCCGCCACCCGTACGCCGCCGCCCTCGATCGTACACACACACACACAAGCACGTACACGCACGCGCGTGCACACACACACATTTTTTTAACTTATTTTCTGTTTCTGTTTTTTAGATTAATGCATGTCAAATTGTTAATTAGATGATCGAATTAGATGAATTACCTAGATAAGAATGTTAGAATGTTAATGTTAGATGAATTAGATAGTGAAGTTAAATATTAATGTCAATTGTTAGATGAATTAGCTAGATATTAATTAATTAGGTATATGAGATTATTTGAACTAGTTGAATTAATATAAATAGTTTATTTTTAGTAAATGCTTAGTTGAACTAGCTAGTTGAATTAGTACTAGTTTATTTTTAGTAAGAAAATTTAGGTATATATGAGATTTGATGATCTAATTAAAATATTACTATATATAGCTACTTTATATATTTTAGTAAGAAAATTAATAGAACTAGTTTATTTTTAGTAAATTCTTAGTTGAATTAGCTGAATTAATAGAACTAGTTATTTTTAGTAAGAAAATTTAGGTATATGATATTTGATGATCTAATCAAAATATTACTATATAGAACTACCTACTTTATTTTAGTAAGAAATTAATAGAACTAGTTTATTTTTAGTAAATGCTTAGTTGAATTAATAGAACTAGTTTATTTAGTTGAATTAATAGAAGTAGTAAGTGTTTAATGTTTCACCTTTATATGAACATTTTACTATATAGAACTAGCTACCTTGTTTTTAGTTATATGAGATTTGGTTATCTAATTAACATTTTACTATATAGAACTAGCTACCTTATTTTTAGTAAGAAAATTAATAGAACTAGTTTAGTTGAATTAGTTGAATTAATTAGTTGAACTAGTTAGTTGAATTAGTTGAGCTACTTTATTTAGGTATATTTTTCCTAAGTGCTTAGTTGAATTAGTTGAATTAATTAGTTGAACTAGTTGAATTAACATAACTAGTTGAATTAGTTGAATTAATAGAACTAATAAGTGTTTAATGTTTCACCTATGAACATAGGAATGTCGTCTGACGACGAACACGATTTCATTATGTGTGAATACTGCGAAGACCAGCGTGGCCTGTGCGGCAGAAATTTTCTAGTTGATGATAGGCGCTTCAGCATCAAGCTGGATGAGAACTTCGAAGTGGATACAGTAAGTCAGAACGACAAGTCTTTTTTCATAATTAAGCATTACTTATGCTTCATTTGCTTCAACTTTTAATTTTAATTTTTCACTATTCTACTAGGGTATCCCCTGCCATGCAAGAATTTTTGTCTTGAATAAGATAGGTTTCAGTCCTAACAAAATTATGGAGGTACAAAAAGTTTACTTGAAGACCGAGCATGGTTATACCTTCAACGTCAAATTATACAATGCAGACACATACACCTATTTTGAATGCAAAACTTGGCAAGCACTATGCAAGGCTTATGCATTTGAGCCTGGTATGGTTATCACCTTTGATATTCGTCCGGAAGATGATATTGAAGGTAATAGAGACATCTGGGTCGATGTGCAGACGCCTCCAGTTCTACCATTATGTGAGTTTCTCAACCATATTTATGTCTTCGATATTGTTTATTCAAAAAGAATTGACAAGTAATTTATATTGACAGCTTATTTCCAATGAAGCAAACATGTCCGGCGCTTGGTAGACAAGACCGTCCACTGTCCCGGGGCTGAACTAAACTGCGAGGAGACAAGTGATTATGTTTCATGGCTTGAGGATCTTGATGCTGTCAAGACAAAAAAATTTCCTGCACTTAGAAATTTTAGCACTCAAAACGTGCGACCAATAGTGTTCGTACTGAACTACGGTCACATATATTTAGGAAAGATGGTAAGATTTCTACTATTTCTCCTTAGTGCATCTTTTGCATACATTATTTTTTTAAGCTAAACTTCATTGCTAAGTATGTTACTATACGATGTTCTTCAACAGGGACTCCCGATGAATGTTGTGCCTGATTGGATCAAGACTAAATGTACCATGAATATTGTTAGCTTACGGCTAGGATATCCTACAATGCACTTTAGTGCATACAGGTTCTCTAATAGCAAGGAATGCTTAATAGTAAAATACTGGAGCAAAATTGTGAACGATCGCAGAGAAGTACTAGGGGGCAGCAATCAGAAGCGCAACCCACGATTAGGAGACAGGTTCATCTGATACTCCAATATGATGAATCAGGAAAGCTATACATGTTCTATGCTATTTTACCTGAGAGAGAGCAACAAGAGTGATTAGCTAGTTCATGCTCTTAGTACTTGTCCTCTCATGTATGTGTCCTTTGTCCTGAACTTAATCTCAAAGAGTGATTTGCTTTTGTGGTGTTATGAATGCTTATAATATCATTACCATGTTGAACTCGATGATATCTTTGCTTCTGGTACAAGTGAATGTTTCTTATTTAAGCTAGTGTTGGTGGTGATTAGATAGCGGTAATGACTATATGATGATTAGTGGTAATGAAACGACTATTATATGATGATTTTTAGCTAGCTATGAAAACTGTTGTTGGTGATGATATATAAGATGCAAGAGTTTTTATATTAATATGATGATGATGATGATGATGATGATGAGTTATTATATCATTTATGAAAGAAACCGCAGATTAGTTTCAACTGGATGGATTCTAGCTAAGTGATCAAGTATATGCCATATCCATATTACCTCGATCACTTAATTAGGTGATCAAGTATATATAATATGGATATGGCATATACTTGATGACTTAGCTAGGATCCACAAGCATCCAGTCAAACTAATCTGCGGTACTTTCACCTAATGATTTAAAAACTCATTATAATGTAAAACCATCACTAAATTAAATTGAAAACACAAAATTAAAGTAAAAATAAAAATAAAACCAAAACACACCCAAACATTTGGTACCGGTTGGTGTTACCAACCGGTACTAATGTCCTACGTGCCCCCGAAGCTGGCTCGTGCCACGTGGTTGCCCTTTAGCGCCGGTTCGTGCGTAACCGGTACTAAAGGGGGGGGGGGGTTAGTCCCCACACTTTAGTGTCGGTTACCGAACTGGCACTAAAGGGCCTTACGAACCGGTGCTATAGCCCGGTTCTGCACTAGTGGATACCATCTCGGATGGGGTTCACCACCTCCATTGGTTCTTATCCGATGATGCGTGAGCAGTTCTTTGTAGACCTTCGGCTCCATAGTTAGTAGCTAGATGGCTTCCTCTCTCTCGCTGAATTCTCAATACAATGGTCTCTTGGAGATCCATATGATGTAACTCCTTTTGCGGTGTGTTTGTTGGGATCTAATGAACTTTGAGTTTATGATCAGTTATATCTTTTTATATCCATGAAAGTTATTTGAGTTTCTTTGATCTCTTATATGCATTATTGCTTATAGCCTCGTATTTATTCTCCGATATTTGGGTTTTCTTTGGCCAACTTGATCTATTTATCTTGCAATGGGAAGAGGTGCTTTGTAGTGGGTTCGATCTTACGGTGCTTTATCCCAGTGACAGAAAGGGAAATGACACGTATGTATCGTTGCTACTAAGGATAAAACGATGGGGTCTATCTCTATATAGATAGATCTTGTCTACATCATGTCATCGTTCTTATTGCATTACTCTGTTTCTCCATGAACTTAATACACTAGATGCATGCTGGATAGCGGTCGATGTGCGGAGTAATAGTAGTAGATGAAGGCAGGAGTCGGTGTACTAATCTTGGACGTGATGCCTATATAATGATCATTGCTTGGATATCGTCATGAGTATTTGAAGTTCTATCAATTGCCCAACAGTAATTTGTTTACCCACCATTTGCTATTTTTCTCGAGAGAAGCCACTAGTGAAACCTACGACCCTGGGGTCTTTCTTCTTATATATTTGCTTTTGCGATCTACTTTTCTCTTGCATTTATTTTCATATCTATTAAACCAAAATTACCTTGCTGAAATTTTTCTTTATTTATTTTATTTAGCATTCGATCTATCAATTTACTACAAAATTATCTCATGTTCGTTTGCCACTGGAGGCGCCATACCCCGAAAGGGATTGACAACCCCTTTAACACGTCGGGTTACAAGGATTTGTTATCTGTGTGCAGGGATTGTTTACGTTGTGTTGCTTGGTTCTCCTACTGGTTCGATAACCTTGGTTTCATATCTGAGGGAAATACCTACCACCACTGTGCTGGATCATCCCTTCCTTTTGGGGAAATGCTGACGTAGCTTCGAGCGACATCAACCCCTCCACCCCCTTCTCCATATGTGAGAGAGCCATCAGAACATGCCTACACTTCCAGCATTTTCTGAGAGATAACCACCTACTCATGTGTTGAGATCAAGATATACCAATCGTACCACAAGAATCTTGATTTCTAGCCTTCCCCAAGTTGCTTTCCACTCAAATCATCTTTCCAGCATATCCAAATCTGTGTGAGAGAGTTTAGTGTTGGGGAGACTCTCATTTGAAGCATAAGAGCAAGGAGTTCATCAACACACCATCTATTACCTTTTGGAGAGTGGTGTCTCCTAGATTGGTTAGGTATCGCTTGGGAACCTCCTTCAAGTTGTGGAGTTGAACGAAGAAGTTTGTAAGGGCAAGGAGATCGCCTACTTCATGAAGATCTACCCGAGTGAGGCAAGTCCTTCATGAGCGATGACCATGGTGGGATAGACAAGGTTGCTTCTTCATGGACCCTTCATGGGTGGAGCCATCCGTGGACTCTCGAAACCGTTACCCTTCGTGGGTTGAAGTCTCCATCAACCTGATTGTACGATAGCACCATCTATCGGAACCACGCCAGAAATCTTCGTGTCTTCATTGCATTTGCACTCTCCAAACCCTTCCCTTTACCTTCATATGCAATGTTTTATTTTCCGCTGCTACACTCTTAAAATTGCATGTGTAGGTTGATTTCTTGACTTGTGGTAATTGTTAAAATCTGCCCACAACTAAAATTGGGAAAAGGTAAGATTTTTATTTGGTCAAGTAGTCTAATCACCCCCCCTCTAGACATAGTTTTGATCCTACAAATATTAAATAACCTAATTTCACTTGCAAGTTTGAAATCATAGTTAAGTTCTTTAATTGTCCAATAAGCTTTATGTTCTAACTCAAGAGGTAAATGACATGCTTTTCCATAGACCATTTTATACGGGGACATACCCGTAGGATTTTTCTAAGTAGTTCTATAAGCCCATAATGCATCATCAAGTTTCTTAGACCAATTCTTTCTGGATCTGTTAACGGTCTTTTGTAAGATTAACTTTATTTCTCTATTACTCAGTTCAACTTGACCACTAGACTGAGGATGATAAGGTGATGCAACAAGTTTACGAAATGCA
Source organism: Triticum monococcum (assembly GCA_034509565.1). NCBI lineage: Eukaryota > Viridiplantae > Streptophyta > Magnoliopsida > Poales > Poaceae > Triticum > Triticum monococcum. Next base: position 740,057,318 of record CM067843.1, on the reverse strand, counting down.
CCATGAATAAAGTATGAACCACCATCTGTTATTAAATATCTAGGGACTCCAAACCTTGAAAAGATAAATTCCTTAAGCATTTTAATAGATGTGTTGTGATTAGAACTATTTGTTGGAATAGCTTCTACCCACTTAGTGACATAATCAACAACGAAAATATGTGCTTACCCATTGGAGGAAGGAAAAGGTCCCATATAATCAAATCCCCAAACATCAAATGGTTCAATAACGAGTGAATAATTCATACGAATTTCATGATGTCTACCAATATTACCAATTCTTTGACTTTCACAAATTTACGTGCAACCTTGAAGAGAGTAGGCCAATAAAAACCAGATTGTAATACCTTATGTGCAGTTTTGTGTCCCGCGTGGTGTCCTCCGTAAGCCTTGGAATGACACTTCCGTAGGATTCGTTCCTGATCTTGCTCAGGTTCCAAAAAACGGATTTGTCCTCTCCCGGTGTATGATCGCAAGGATGAATTATTCCGGAGACATGCTCTTCGGCATGCCGATGAACGCTGGCATTCAGGATGGAGTAGAGTAGAGTGGCGATGCAAGTTGCGAGATGAAGTAAACCCTAAGTGTTTTCAATGTGTCTTTGGTCGCGGCCAGTAAGCAGTAGTATATATAGGAGTACCAGTGGTTGTATTGTGTCGCGATTATGATCTCAAACCAACTTGGTTTCCAAGTCATATACTCGCCGAACAAGAAACAATCAACTTGGCTGCCAAAACATCAAAAAATAAAATGGCAACTGCCTCGAGCCCGGCCAGGCTAGGCGAGCGAGTGCATATTGTCTTGTCAACACATTACCTAGTGTGGTGGAGATAACCCACTATATACGAGCACCTACAGCCGGGAGCCACGACCCCTGCCCCCCCCCCCAAGTGCCTGCGCAAACGCCCCGGTTACTGACTAGTCAGAAAAACCTGACTCAGTGGGTTCCTCAAATGGCCTCAAATGCCTGTGCTGACTAGTGCCCCTCATATCCAGCCCAAATATAGGGCGGATATGGGGATGCCTGGGCATGCCCACCACATCAGACCAAACAGGCCTACGCTACCACAGAATGCACCATATCCGCCCCTTTACCTATCGGATCCTTTTGCTCTCTCATCTCTTCTTCCTCCTCCACGCTGAACGTCTCGCGGCTCCACCGCCACCCTTGCTTGACAGTCGTTCTGAAACTCGGCGCTGCCAACACTGGCACAACAGTCATCTTGTCGGTGCTTGCCGCCGGCTCGGACGCCATCGCGGTATGTCCAACAACTATCAGGTTGCCCCTTGCGCTTTGTTTGTTCGACCCATTGTCTCACCTGGTTTTTTGTGATTTATTCATGGGGAAAATCTGATGCTTCATTGGACGAGGGGTATGGACCGACAGAGCTTGATAAAATGATTGAAGATGAGTTCTTCGGTTTGTCGGATAAGGATGAAGAAGTGGACATGATCATGCTCAAAGCATGCAAGAGAAAATGGACTGACAGGTGTAGTGTATTCTCAACTTCAAGGGCTCAATCAAAGGGATAAGAGTGATAAATTGCGATGGGGTCTGACACAAGGACTACTTTGCTCTGGACCCGACCTTCTCGGATGATCCATGGTTTGGTCGTTGTTTTCATATGCGCAAACCATTGTTTTTGCGCATTATGGAGGGAGTGGAGGCACACAATGACTACTTCAAGCTCACAAGGGATTGTTGTGACCAACTTTCTTTCTCTGCCAAGCAGAAATGCACGGCTTCTCTGAGGATGCTTTCACTTGGTTCTGCCGCAGATGATGTTGGTGAGATGGTCCGGATGGGGGAGAGCACATGTCTGGAGACTACTATCAGGTTTTCCCGCGCCATGGTGTAGGTGTTTGGAGCAGAGTATCTTAGAGAACGAAATATGCAGGATAGAGGAAAGTTGTTGGCTGTCGAAGAGGCCGGAGGGTTAACATGAATGCTCAGATCAATCGATTGCATGCATAGGCAATGGAAGAACTGTCTCAAAGGTTTGCGGGGAATGTATCAAGAACACACCACAGAGGCCATCATCATAGTGGAAGCCGTGGCATCACATGACTTATGGATTTGGCATGCTTTCTTTGGAATGTCGGGTTCTCACAACGACATCAATGTGCTTCAACGACATCCTGTGTTCGGGAGGCTTTGTAATGAGGACTCGTTGCCGTGCAACTACATTGTCAACGGTCTCGACTACAACATCGGATACTATATTGCCGATGGCATCTATCCTTAGTGGGCGGCATTTTTGAAGACCATATCTGAACCACAAGTGAACAAACAGAGTCGCTTTGCAACAATGCATAAAGCAGCTAGGAAGGATGCGGAGAGGGCATTCTGAGTGTTTCAAGCTTGTTGGGGAATTGTTTGTGGAGTTGCAATGATGGGAATTAGAAACTTTGTGGCAGCTGATGACATGTTGTTTTATTTTATACAATATGATTGTCGAGGATGAGGATGATGGTGTAGCCCAAACCAGTGATTTTGAAGCCTGGAGAATAAGTTCAAATCCCGGAAGATCAAGATGCAACTCAGCTTATAAAATTTCTGCAGATGAATCATAATTTTCAAGATCATCAGGTGCACACGTAGCTACTCATTGATCTTGTGGAGCATATGTGGACCCATAATGAAAACCAAAGAGTTAATGTTTGAGTTGTGCAAATAAATTTTATGTAAAAAAGTATGTATTTCCGATATCAACATTTATTATTTACGTGTGACATTGACGTGTAAGATGGACGTGCATGGATTTGTTGCATGAAGAGCTCGGATTTGAGGTATGTGGCTACCAAGCACAACATATGAGGGGCAGTCCGGCTGCGTCTGCGGGCGTGCCCTTTCGCATCTGCGGACGTATAGTTGACCGGATTTGCCAAGTCCGGATATAGATGCTTTAAAGAGGTAAAACACTTTCTCCACTAACTGTATCGATATGGGAGTAAACTTTAGCATCACCACTGGCCGTTTATACATGGGTCTCTTTGAGATTTTAGAAGTTATACATGGGCTAGGCCCATTATGTTTAACATTTCAGTCAAGTATAGCTTCTTAACTTTTTACCCCGGGCAGCCCTAAGCCGAAAGACTTTACTCCGAGCGAGTGGACGAGCGCGCGCCCCACCTCCATAGCCACCGCCGGCTCCTCCGTCTCATGTCCGGGCAGGTGCGACAGCCCGCCGCGCGCAGACGATCCCTAGCTCATCTCACCATCTAGGAGCTCCGCATCCAGCAGTAAAAAATCAAAGCTCGCACTGCGACTCCTGCATTTAGAGTGAGCGAGTGAGTGACACTGTGAGAGCTCTAGCACCGTGTAGGTTTGGGTTAAGAAAAGCAAGCTGCCCCATCTTCTCCCTGCCATTTACCCTCTTTTTTCCCTCTTCCTGCTGCGTCCTCTTCTACTCCTACTCCTCTTCCTTTTTCCCAACCGCCTAGGCACTGATCACTAGCCCGCTCGTTCGATTGGAGCCCCGTAGCTACATAGGTAGTTCAAAAAATTAGGTCGACGCTGGCTGTGCTGGGATGCCTAGCTCGTCGGCCTGTCCTCCGTGGCTGGTGCGCATGGTGGCCGCAAACGACGACCAGGCATCGTCGTCGTCCTCGTCCAAGGGCGGGGGTGCCGTGCTCACCACCGGCACGGCCACTATAGACAAGGGATACCTCGGCGGTGGCGGGGCGGGGAGCAATGCCGCCGACCCCCAGGAGAGCAGCAGTAGCGGACAGTCCAGGCATGCGGCGCGCGGCCACTGGCGTCCTGCCGAGGACATGAAGCTACGCGAACTCGTGGCGCTCTACGGCCCCCAGAACTGGAACCTCATCGCCGAGAAGCTCGACGGGAGATCCGGTATGTATGGCCAAGCCACCGTGCTCTTCAGCTCATGTACATAACACTATGACGTCTAACTTTTTATGCGTGAGATTCAGGGAAGAGCTGTCGGCTGCGATGGTTCAACCAGCTGGACCCGCGGATCAGCAAGCGCCCGTTCTCCGACGAGGAGGAGGAGAGGCTGATGGCGGCGCACCGCTTCTACGGCAACAAGTGGTCCATGATCGCGCGGCTCTTCCCCGGCCGGACCGACAACGCTGTCAAGAACCACTGGCATGTCATCATGGCGCGCAAGTACCGCGAGCAGTCCATCGCCTACCGCCGCCGCAAGCTCAACCAGGCTGTCCAGCGCACGCTTGACTCGTCCTCCGGGGTGGCTGCCGGTGCTGGGCACGTCGACGTCGTTGGTCACCGCCACAACCACCTCCTGGTCGCCGCCAACGACTCCGCCGTCTTTGCGGACCCCTACGGCTTCAGCTTCAGCCACTGCTGCCTCTCTTTCCCTGCCGGCGCCGCCGCTGCCTCGGCGTTGGAGCCTACCTTCTGCTTGTTCCCCGGTGAGTAACTTATCTATCATCAGTTCATCACCGTCACCACCACCACCACAACGTATAGAGGCGGTAGATTTTCTATAGCAGCACTGCAATCTCAAAACTGTTCACACTGACTGGTGGTCCCTCACACATTCCTAGCTGATTATTCTAGACGACTGAGCTTTCGGGACATAAAATACTCTATAGTGGTCGAAAGTTATTTTAAGTGAAGAAAGGTATAGATTTCTACGTTTTCTTAGGAGGGTAGACATTTCAAAGTTAGATCATCTCTAATTTATAGGAAAAAGATCTGGGATTATAAGGCATCTAACTTATCCAAACACCCCTCTAGTACCCAACATTTTTTTTTAAAGAAAGGGGCTCCCCCGCCCCAACTTTTATTAAAAAGCGAAGGCGAAGTACCCAACATTTTATAGGGCAAACAGATACAATTCTTCACACCCATTAAGATTGAGCAAACACCTTCCAAAAAAAAAACTAGGCGAACGCAGAATGGTAATGTTACCTAGCTGACGTTCGCTGGAAGAGGGGTGACAAGTGAACGCCATATGATGGCAGTTTTAGTTGTGATGAAAGATCAAACAACTACAGTTTTAAAATGAAAAATGCCTTCTCTGATGAAATTGCCATGTCGCCAACTGCTATCCCCGCACAACTAAAAATGCCATCTAAAACATTCGCAAATGCCACCCTTCCTGCCGAACGCCCGCCAGTTATGAGCGTCCTAACAGAATTGGGTAAACACATTATCCCACAACATTTTTCACCACACTGCTAACTCCGGCGAGCCATGCAGGTCTAATCGACCATCTCTCCTCCCAAGCCTGCTCCCATCGCCGCTACCTCTCGACACTGAGCCAGAGCCAGTGCTCATGGCTGTCGCTGCCGCACCCAACCACCGCCAACTTTTGAGCCTCCTCCCACAACCCGAGGCACATTCCGTGAGGCTTACGCCGTCACCCGAACCGAACCACGGCCATGATCATCGCCGAGAATGGGAATTGGGTCTTGCCCCCCCCCCCCCCCCCAACTCGCATCCAGCCTGCCGGCCTCCGGCCTCCGCACTCACTGGCCTTGTGCACGCAATATGTTCAATGGAATGAGATATCCACATTATTTTTCCTTTTTGTTTTTAATAGTGAAAGTGTAGTTTTTAGTAGTGAAAGTATAGTTAAAATGGGGGTTTTTTTTACATACAAAAGAGGTGCGAATTAGAAGGGAAAACCCTAGATGAAGTTTTGAGGATGCTGACGCATAGCGCGGACTCCTTCCTAAATCAATGGATCTGCTGCGTACTACTCTGGCGAAGCGCACGCGTAGAGGCAAGGGAGGCCCCCACCGTGCGGTACGTACACGGCCGGCCTTTTCGTCGGTTGCACTGCCACCGGCCGGCAACCGAAATAAATGCCTCGCTCGAAACGGGCGGCATGTGGGCGTGAGACGATGGATCGAACCAACGAAGACCAGGCACTGGCCGGGAAGACTTTGGACTTTTGCCACGCACAGCACACGCACAGTGATCCTCCCGCACACGCACGCACGCTCAGTCCATCGCTCGCTCGCCCGCGCACGGGCCACAGGGCGCAGCGACAAGCACAGTGTTCCCGCACACGCACGCTCGGGATCAGGCGCGCACGGGCCGAGCAGTTGCTGCCGAGCGGTATGGGGGGAGATCCATCTGCCTCGTCCTCATAAATGGCCCTCTCACCTGCACTGTAACCACCACCGCTTCTCCTGTCCTTGAGCTGTTCCCTTCTCTTCGTCGGTTGACGATCCCGATCGGAGTTTTTACCGTGTAGTAGTATGAACCAGTAATGTTTCGCTCGTGTGTTTGTTTTGTCTGGCTGCAGGGCCCGGCGCCGCGTCCAACTCGGTGCACGACGGGCGCCTCTCGTGGCCGGACGCCATGGCCGTGCGAGGAGGAGCAGGAGGTGGCGGCCTTTACGGGGAGCCGCTGCCGGCGCGAGGAGGCTGGACCGGCGGCGGCCACCATGAGATGGCATGGTTCAACTCTGACGACGCAAATGGATCGTCTGCCGCCGTGTTTGCCGTGACGGACCAAGCTGGCGTTCACTTGGACGGCACGTCGCCGTCGCCGACTTTCATAGATTTCCTCGGGGTCGGAGCGACATGATGGATAGACAGATGCATGGATCGATGCCGATGCTCTAGCAGAGAGTGCGTGCGGCAGGTCGATCACTAGCTAGCTCTAGCCTCTAGATAGCTTACTATAAAAGGCACTAGCTATGTTGGCTCTGTATATTTGGCTGGCTTGTTTGCCACTCTACTTGTTTTAATTCATGTACCACATGAACATCAGCTTGTGTTTGGAATCAACCAATCCACAGTTCGCGGTGGAGGATGGAAACTGCTGAAGTTCCCAGCACGGATGATGGCGTTGCCCGACACGACACATCTCTCTGGCGACACGGTGGGCGATCCCGCGTCGCAGCGATGGCCGGCGTGGTACGCCACGGATTTCCGGGCGGTAAAGCTGCTCCGGTACAGCCGCGGCGAGGTGGTGCTGGGCTCGCAACCGTCGACGGTGCGCCTCGTCGACGAGCGGGGGTACACGGTGGACACACGGACCAGTGGAGGGCTTGTAATTGCCCCTGGTGCCACGATCGTGTTCCCATGTCATGTTGCGCGCATCGAGGGAGAGGACTGGGACGGGGGCGACGCCTCAGGAGCCGGCGAGGGAGGAATTGCGGCCGGTTGGAGAGGGGTTGTGGCAGGTGGGGGATTAATACTTGGTGAGATTGCCCCAAACCCATCTCGTCTTCCGCTTCTCCCTCCCCACACCCCATCTCCTCCCCCGCTTGCTGTCTGCGGCGGCGACGGTGGAGATCGACGAGGAGAAGATGCAGAGGTTCGCAGTCAGGGACGCGCGCCTGCGGGCTCGCCTGCGAGAGATCGGGTCATGGTACACAAGCAAAAAAAGCGATGTATGCGGTGGCGGAGGAGAGATCGCTCTTCGGGCGTGGAAGACGCAGGCACCCTCTGGAGGTTCTGCTGTGGGCGATGGATCAGGCGGACTCGCCGGTGAGATCGGTAGAAAGGAAGTGGGTGGCGTTCACCTCTTTCGATACTGCGAATCTCGCCCCAGCCAGGAGGGAATCGGCCCTCAGATCTCACGAGGGGGTTCTGGCCCTCCCTGCTCCTGGTTCGGCCATGGCACCGATCAAGATCTGAGAAGACCCAGTGGAACAGCCGCCGCAGGAGGCGGTGAAGATGCCGCGTCGTTCCGCTAGATTGGCTCCGACTCCTCCAACTTCGACTCCACGCCGCTCGGCATGCCTCGCCGGAAACGAAGCCTGAACCCCTCACTAGCCAGCAACCGCTTCTGGAGGGTGGCTAGTGAGGATTCAGGTGACGATTCTGATGAGGATGTTGCTAATTCAGGTACAAACTGTGACACTCTGCTTTCATATATACCTCCTGTTCATGAGTTGGGGGGACCTCAAACAATTGATATGCAACGCCAAATTAGGCGGGCAAATCGTAAGATGAAGAAGAAAATGAACATATATGTTTAGAGCCTGCTTTTGAAACATGAAGTAGAGCTAGAAGGAAATATGCCCTAGAGGCAATAATAAAGTTATTATTTATTTCCTTATATCATGATAAATGTTTATTATTCATGATAGAATTGTATTAACCGGAAACATAATACATGTGTGAATATATAAACAAACAGAGTGTCACTAGAATGCCTCTACTTGACTAGCTCGTTGATCGAAGATGGTTATGTTTCCTAACCATAGACATGAGTTGTCATTTGATTAACGGGATCACATCATTATGAGAATGATGTGGTTGACTTGACCCATTCCGTTAGCTTAGCACTTGACCGTTTAGTTTGTTGCTATTGCTTTCTTCAGAACTTATACATGTTCCTACGAGTATGAGATTATGCAACTCCTGTTTATCGGAAGAACACTTTGTGTGCTACCAAACGTCACAATGTAACTAGGTGATTATAAAGGTGCTCTACAGGTGTCTCCGAAGGTACTTGTTGGGTTGGTGTATTTCGAGATTAGGATTTGTCACTCCGATTGTTGGAGAGGTATCTCTGGGCCCTCTCGGTAATGCACATCACTCAAGCCTTGCAAGCATTGCAACTAATAAGTTAGTTGCGGGATGATGTATTACGGAACGAGTAAAGAGACTTGCCGGTAACGAGATTGAACTAGGTATTGAGATACCGACGATCGAATCTCGGGCAAGTAACATACCGATGACAAAGGGAACAACGTATGTTGTTATGCGGTCTGGCCGATAAAGATCTTCGTAGAATATGTAGGAGCCACTATGAGCATCCAGGTTCTGCTATTGGTTATTGACCGGAGACGTGTCTCGGTCATGTCTACATAGTTCTCGAACCCGTAGGGTCCGCACGCTTAAAGTTCGGTGATGATCGTAATTAGGGTTTTTGTGTTTTGATGTACCGAAGGTTGTTCGGAGTCCCGGATGTGATCACGGACATGACGAGGAGTCTCGAAATGGTCGAGACAGAAATATTGACATATTGGAAGCCTATATTTGGATATCGGAAACGTTCCGGGTGAAATCGGGATTTTACCGGAGTACCGGGGGGGGGGGGGGGGGGGGGGTTAATGGGCCTACATGGGCCCTAAGGGAGAAGAGGAGGGCCGGCCAGGGAAGGCCGCGCGCCCCCTCCCCCCTAGTCCGAATAGGACAAGGAAGGGGGGCGGCGCCCCCCTTTCCTCTTTCCCCCTTCCCCTTTCCTTCTCCAACAAGGCAAGAGGGGGGAGTCCTACTCCCGGTGGGAGTAGGACTCCTCCAGGCGCACCCCTAGGGGCCGGCCGCACCTCCCCCCTCCCTCCTTTATATATGGGGACAGGGGGGCACCCCGGACACACAAGTTGATCTTCGTGATCGTTCCTTAGCCGTGTGCGGTGCCCCCTTCCACCATATTCCACCTCGGTCATATCGTAGCAGTGCTTAGGCAAAGCCCTGCGTCGGTTGAACATCATCACCGTCATCACGCCGTCGTGCTGGCGAAACTCTCCCTCAACACTCGGCTGGATCGGGGCTCGAGGGACGTCACCGAGTTGAACGTGTGCAGAAATCGGAGGTGCCGTATGTTCGGTACTTGGATCGGTCGGATCGGGAAGACGTACGACTACTTCCTCTACGTTGTGTCAACGCTTCCGTTGTCGGCCTACGAGGGTACGTAGACAACACTCTCCCCTCTCGTTGCTATGCATCACCATGATCTTGCGTGTGCGTAGGAAATTTTTTGAACTTACTACGTTACCCAACAGTGGCATCTGTGTGACGCCCCGATAGTTACGCTATAGTAACCCTCCGCTAATGATGCCACGTCACCTCGATTACTGTTGCTAATCTCTCGTTAGGTCGAAATTGGTTCGAATTCAAATTCAAAATCAAGCAAACAATAAAAGTTTTCAAATATTAAAGCTAAAATGTTCGGAGTGAGCCAAATAATGCATAGGTAATTATGGTGGAGAAACCACATTTTTATAAAATGTTTAAATACTCTTAAAATGAATAAAAGAGTAGCAAAAACAATTATTTTAATGCTTTAAAAATAATAAACATTTTCAAAACTAAATTGTTATAAGTATTAAACTATTGTGGCAGTGGCATAATTTGTAAAATCCTATTTAGGTGCCACTTTGGTAATTTACTAAAACTAAAATAAAAGGAAACTAAAAGAAAGCAAAAAAGGCAAAACAAAAATAAAGAAAAAGGAGAAGGAACCCCCGGGCCAAGTGGCCCAGCTGGTCTCAGCCGCTCGAACGGGCCGGCCCACCCCCACCACTTAACCCTCCCACACCCCATAACCCTAAACACCCCAGTCCCCACTTCCCACGATCCCCACCCCACTCTCTCCTCCCTCCCCCCCAATCTGAATCGGGGGCACGACCCAGACGAGGCCGTGATACCTCGCCAACCGCCGTTGCTAGAGCCACCTCGCCGCCCGTCGCTACCCCGTCTCGAAGCCGCCCCCGACGTCGTCGGATCCGCCGTCCTCCTCTCCATCGGCCGCCGCCACTTCACCGGCGACTCCAACGCCATCACCGCGCCCCGCGCCTCCCCGAGCGTGCTTCCCTTCAACGCTATGAGCGGGCATCGCAATCCCATCCCTCCCTGTCTCCCTCCATGTCCAAGCGTGGTAGACCGCCGTCCCCCACCGCCACCGCATCGACCTCCTCCCCCCATGCGCTCCCCGCCCCGCCCCGCCGCCTTCGGCCACCGTACCAGGTGTCCGCCCCCGGCCATGCCTTGCTGCTCACCGTAGGCTGCCGAGGCCGGCGCCCGCCATGACCTCGCCATGGCCGCGCTCGTCCCTCCGCCCACTTCCGCCGCTCCCGCTGCTCCCCTACCACCGCTCGCGCCCGTCGTGCTGCTTCTTCCCGGTGGCCAACGCAAGCGCCGCCCACGACGGTCGCGCCCCGCGCCTTTGCCCCACTGCTGTTGCTGCCCTACAAGTCGTCGTCGCCTGCTCTGTCTACCGCAACGCCGCGCCCAGCCACCTGCAGCTCGCGCCCGCCGCTCCGCTCCCCCCTCACGCGAGCCTGCGCCATCCCAGCTCGCGCCGACCGTCGCTGTCCCCGCGTCCAACTCCGGTGCCTCACTACGCCTCGACGGCCATCGCCCTCTCACCGGGGTTCGCCCTGACGGGCGCGTGCCCGCCTCTGTTGAGCCCCGTGCCCGCTAGGCTCCCCAGAGCCACTGACCAGTGGGCCTAGCCCTAGAACGAAAAAAGGGAATTAAAAATAAAATAATATATATAAGAAATAATTAAATTGATTAATTAGTGAATTAATTAAATTAATTAACCATGTTTAATTAATCTAATTAAAACCTAATTAGACTAAACAGTCAATGACGAACGGGCCCACCTGTCAGGTTGACCAGGTCAACTGCTGATGTCATGCTGACGTCATGCTGACGTCAGCAAACACTATTCTGGATAATGTTGATTTAAATAATTAAATAAATCCTAAAAATGATTTAAATCTTTTAAAATTGATATAAAATAAACCATAGCTCGGATGGAAAAACTTTGTACATGAAAGTTGCTCAGAACGGCGAGACGAACCCGGATACGCAGCCCGTTCGTCAGCCACGCATCCCTAGCATAGAGAACACGCAACTTTCCCCCTCTAATTCATCTGTCCAAAAACACGAAACCCCGGGGATATTTTCCCGGAGGTTTCCCCCCTTCGCCGGTACCACCTCATACCGCGTTAGGGCACCCCTAGCACCGCGTATTGTCATGTTATGCCTTGTGATGCTTTGATTGCACTGTTATTTATTGTGTTCCCCCTCCGTTACTTCTTTCCGGTAGACCCCGAGACTGCCGGCGATCCCCAGTTCGACTATGGTGTTGACGACCCCTTTCTCTTGCCAGAGCAACCAGGCAAGCCCCCCCCCCTTGATCACCAGATATTGCCTACTCTTCTCTCTACTGCTTGCATTAGAGTAGTGTAGCATTTTACTGCTTTCCGTTAATCCTACCATGATGCATAGCCTGTCCTTGCTACTATTGTTGTTACCTTTACCTGCAATCCTAATGCTTAGTATAGGATGCTAGTTTATCATCAGTGGCCGTACATTCTTGTCTGTCTGCCATGCTATACTACTGGGCCGTCATCACTTCGGGAGGTGATCAAGGGCATATACTACATACTTTACACCGTTACATTACCGGTGATACTGTTTGGAGATGAGGGCTGAAGGGGCAGGTGGCTCCATCCAGGTAGTGGTGGGCCTGAGTTCCCGACGGCCCCCGACTGTTACTTTGAGGCGGAGCGATAGGGCAGGTTGAGACCACCTAGGAGAGAGGTGGGCCTGGCCCTGGTTGGCGTTCGCGGTTACTTCAAAATAACACGCTTAACGAGATCTGGGTATTTGATCTGAGTCTGGCTACTGGCCTATACGCACTAACCATCTACGCGGGGACAGTTATGGGCACTTGATGTCATGATATCAGCCGAAGCATTCGTGACGTCAGCGACTGAGCGGCGCGCGCCGGGTTGGACCGCGTAACACAACTTCCTTTGTAATGGAGGTTGCTAGGTCTGCTCACCGGTGGCGTACGCAACATGTAGGTGTGCAATGGGCGATGGGCCCAGACCCCTGCGCCATAGGATTTAGACCGGCGTGCTGACCTCTCTGTTGTGCCTAGGTAGGGCTGCGACGTGTTGATCTTCCGAGGCCGGGCATGACCCAGGAAAGTGTGTCCGGCCAAATGGGATCGAGTGTGTTGGGTTATGTGGTGCACCCCTGCAGGGAAGTTAATCTATTCGAATAGCCGTGATCTTCGGTAACAGGATGACTTGGAGTTGTACCTTGACCTTATGACAACTAGAACCGGATACTTAATAAAACACACCCTTCCAAGTGCCAGATACAACCGGTGATCGCTCTCTCACAAGGCGACGAGGGGAGTATCATCGGTTAGGATTATGCTACACGATGCTACTTGGTGAACTTACCATCTACTCTCTTCTCCTGCTGCAAGATGGAGGTTACCAGAAGCGTAGTCTTCGATAGGACTAGCTATCCCCCTCTTATTCCGGCATTTTGCAGTTCAGTCCACTTATGATACCCTTATTTCATTTGATACCAATGCATACATATGTAGTGTAGCTCCTTGCTTGCGAGTACTTTGGATGAGTACTCACGGTTGCTTTTCTCCCCCTTTTCCCCTTTCCTATATCCGATTGCTGCAACCAGACGTTGGAGTCCAGGAGCCAGACGCCACCATTGATGACGACGACTACTACTCGGGAGGTGCCTACTACTACGTGCAGCCCGCTGACGACGACCAGGAATAGTTTAGGAGGATCCCAGGCAGGAGGCCTGCGCCTCTTTCGATCTGTATCTCAGTTTGTGCTAGCCTTCTTAAGGCAAACTTGTTTAACTTATGTCTGTACTCAGATATTGTTGCTTCCGCTGACTCGTCTATGATCGAGCTCTTGTATTCGAGCCCTCGAGGCCCCTGGCTTGTAATATGATGCTTGTATGACTTATTTTTATTTTGTATAGTTGTGTTGTGATATCTTCCCGTGAATCCCTGATCTTGATCGTACATGTTTGCGTGTATGATTAGTGTATGATTGAATCGGGGGCGTCTCAAGTTGGTATCAGATCCGACTGCCTGTAGGAATCCCCCTTCCACACTCCTTGGCCGAAGTTGAGTCTAGACATTACAAAACTTTTTACTAACATGGCTGTGTGCCTTACGGGCCCACGTCGCCATCTGGGTGGTATTAGGATCTTGTACTCCTCGGTCTTTACTCTGGGACTCTGATCTCTCTTCTATTTGGGTTAAATGAATTTGCTAAACTCTAACATTAGGTTCTCGTAAATACTTTCTCCCGGAGAGCCCCTTCGGTCCAGATGATCGCCGGCTGCACCAGAAGATTTCGAAGTTACACTCCGATACTCTTTTGAGACTTTGTGCCCGTTGCTTTTGCAATTCCCTACCACCGAAATATCCCTATGGATAAATACCTACACTTGCCGTTCTTACTTTTGTTCCTAGTTGATCTTATTATAATAAGATACCCTAGAATCCTCTCTATTCGTTCCGAGGAAATTTGGTGCCTATTGCCTTGCAGTTCCTTGCCACCTGAATAACCCTACGGATAATTTCTCGCCTTTATCGAGTATCCACTCATCCCCAGTTGTTCATGTGTTTCACGATGGTCTTCGAAATACTATTCGATCCTCCAAAATTCCTCAGTAGCTTATTGCTCTGCAATAATTGGCTGCTTGCAATTATGGATGCTTTCCATATGTCTGGCAATACTCGATAGTATCCTTAGACAACGTCATTTTGATCCTATTGATTCAACATGAGTGCGAATGCACGCAATCATTAGTTGATCCTTTTAAATTATCTTTCTGGCTCAGACGTCATTTTGAACATGAGCTTGTTCTCGACCAATCTATTTGCCGTCAATTGTACCCTTAGGTCTATTGAACTTATCCACCCTTGATCAGAGCGTCTGCTTCTGATCCTTCGATTTGGAAATCATAACTCCTTTGATATCTAAGCATCGAACCATTCAAATGTTCTATAATCTGATGCCCTTGCATCCTTTCTTCAACTGGTTATGTGCCGATGCTCACATCAGCTCCGCTATGGACCGTCAGATCCTTTATTGGATTATTATTCGACTGTGTCCTCCTTATTCAATCAACAAAACATGTTAATGATTACACAGTAATGATTCTAACACCCATGGAGCCTTGGTGCTGATCATGTTTTGCTCGTGGAAGAGGCTTAGTCAGCGGGTCTGCAACATTCAGATCCGTATGTATCTCGCAAATTTCTATGTCTCCCACTTGGACTAAATCCCGAATGGAATTGAAGCGTCTCTTGATGTGCTTGGTTCTCTTGTGAAATCTGGATTCCTTCGCCAAGGCAATTGCACCAGTATTGTCACAAAAGATTTTCATTGGACCCGATGCACTAGGTATGACACCTAGATCGGATATGAACTCCTTCATCCAGACTCCTTCATTTGCTGCTTCCGAAGCAGCTATGTACTCCGCTTCACATGTAGATCCCGCCACGACGCTTTGTTTAGAACTGCACCAACTGACAGCTCCACCGTTCAGTATAAACACGAATCCGGTTTGCGATTTAGAATCGTCCGGATCAGTGTCAAAGCTTGCATCAATGTAACCATTTACAATGAGTTCTTTGTCACCTCCATATACGAGAAACATATCCTTAGTCCTTTTCAGGTACTTCAGGATGTTCTTGACCGCTGTCCAGTGATCCTCTCCTAGATTACTTTGGTACCTCCCTGCTATACTTATAACAAGGCACACATCAGGTCTGGTACACAGCATTGCATACATGATAGAGCCTATTGCTGAAGCATAGGGAACATCTTTCATTTTCTCTCTATCTTCTGCGGTGGTCGGACATTGAGTCTTGCTCAACTTCACACCTTGTAACACCGGCAAGAACCCTTTCTTTGCTTGATCCATTTTGAACTTCTTCAAAACTTTGTCAAGGTACAATTAAGCGTCTTGATCTATCTCTATAGATCTTAATGCCCAATATGTAAGCAGCTTCACCGAGGTCTTTCATTGAAAAACTCTTATTCAAGTATCCCTTTATGCTATCCAGAAATTCTATATCATTTCCAATCAGTAATATGTCATCCACATATAATATCAGAAATGCTACAGAGCTCCCACTCACTTTCTCGTAAATACAGGCTTCTCCAAAAGTCTGTACAAAACCAAATGCTTTGATCACACTATCAAAGAGTTTATTCCAATTCCGAGAGGCTTGCACCAGTCCATAAATGGATCGCTGGAGCTTGCACTCTTTGTTAGCTCCCTTTGGATCGACAAAACCTTCTGGTTGCATCATATACAACTCTTCTTCCAGAAATCCATTCAGGAATGCAGTTTTGACATCCATCTGCCAAATTTCATAATCATAAAATGTGGCAATCGCTAACATGATTCGGACAGACTTAAGCATCGCTACGGGTGAGAAGGTCTCATCGTAGTCAATCCCTTGAACTTGTCGAAAACCTTTCGCAACAAGTCGAGCTTTGTAGACAGTAACATTACAGTTAGCGTCAGTCTTCTTCTTGAAGATCCATTTATTCTCAATTGCTTGCCGATCAACGGGCAAGTCAACCAAAGTCCACACTTTGTTCTCATACATGGATGCCATCTCAGATTTCATGGCTTCTAGCCATTTTGCGGAATCTAGGCTCACCATCGCTGCTTCATACTTCATAGGTTCATCATGATCTTGTAGCCTGACTTCCAGAACAGGATTACCGTACCACTCTGGTGCGGATCTTACTTTGGTTGATCTACGAGGTTCGGTAGTAACTTGATCTGAAGTTTCATGATCATTATCATTAGCTTCCTCACTAATTGGTATAAGTGTCACAGAAACCGGTTTCTGTGATGTACTACTTTCCAATAAGGGAGCAGGTACAGTTACCTCATCAAGTTCTACTTTCCTCCCACTCACTTCTTTCGAGAATAACTCCTTCTCTAGAAAGGATCCATTCTTAACAACGAATGTCTTGCCTTCGGATCTGTGTTAGAAGGTGTACCCAACAGTCTCCTTTGGGTATCCTATGAAGACACATTTCTCCGATTTGGGTTCGAGCTTATCAGGTTGAAGCTTTTTCACATAAGCATCGCAGCCCCAAACTTTTAGAAACGATAACTTTGGTTTTTTGCCAAACCACAGTTCATAAGGTGTCATTTCAATGGATTTCGATGGTGCCCTATTTAACGTGAATGCAGCCGTCTCTAAAGCATAACCCCAAAACGATAGCGGTAAATCAGTAAGAGACATCATAGATCACACCATATCTAATAAAGTACGATTACGACGTTCGGACACACCATTACGCTGTGGTGTTCCGGGTGGCGTGAGTTGCGAAACTATTCCGCATTGTTTCAAATGTAGACCAAACTCGTAACTCAAATATTCTCCTCCACGATCAGATTGTAGAAACTTTATTTTCTTGTTACGATGATTTTCAACTTCACTTTGAAATTCTTTGAACTTTTCAAATGTTTCAGACTTATGCTTCATTAAGTAGATATACCCATATCTGCTTAAATCATCTGTGAAAGTGAGAAAATAACGATATCCGCCACGAGCATCAACATTCATCGGACCACATACATCTGTATGTATGATTTCCAACAAATCTGTTGCTCTCTCCATAGTACCGGAGAACGGCGTTTTAGTCATCTTGCCCATGAGGCATGGTTCGCAAGTACCAAGTGATTCATAATCAAGTGATTCCAAAAGTCCATCAGTATGGAGTTTCTTCATGCGCTTTACACCGATATGACCTAAACAGCAGTGCCACAAATAAGTTGCACTATCATTATCAACTCTGCATCTTTTGGCTTCAACATTATGAATATGTGTATCACTACTATCGAGATTCATCAAAAATAGACCACTCTTCAAGGGTGCATGACCATAAAAGATATTACTCATATAAATAGAACAACCATTATTCTCTGATTTAAATGAATAACCGTCTCGCATCAAAAAAGATCTAGATATAATGTTCATGCTCAACGCTGGCACCAAATAACAATTATTTAGGTCTAATACTAATCCCGAAGGTAGATGTAGAGGTAGCGTGCCGACTGCGATCGTATCGACTTTGGAACCATTTCCCACGCGCATCGTCACCTCGTCCTTTGCTAGTGTTCGCTTAATCCGTAGTCCCTGTTTGGAGCTGCAAATATTAGCAACAGAACCAGTATCCAATACCCAGGTGCTACTGCGAGCTCTAGTAAGGTACACATCAATAACATGTAGATCACATATACCTTTGTTCACCTTGCCATCCTTCTTATCCGCCAAATACTTGGGGCAGTTCCGCTTCCAGTGTCCAGTCTGCTTGCAGTAGAAGCACTCAGTTTCAGGCTTAGGTCCAGATTTGGATTTCTTCTCCTGAGCAGCAACTTGTGTTGGATTTCAGGTTCCGGCAGACCCTTAAGGTTCGAACACCGGGGTGCGCGCAGAGATCACGTCCTCAACCTCCCCGCCTCACAAAGATCTAAACTACTAAAAGAATCACACAAGAGACACAAGATTTATACTGGTTCGGGCCACCGTCGTGGTGTAATACCCTACTCCAGTGTGTGGTGGAGGGATTGCCTCCTTGGGCTGGTGATGAAGAACAATACAAGGAAGAACAGCCTCGCGAGGGTCTGTTCTTGACTGGGGTGATGAACTGCCGGGAGGAGTTCGGTCACCTCTCTCTCTCTCTCTCTCTCTCTCTCTCTCTCTCTCTCTCTCTCTCTTTCTCTACTCTGTGTGCCTTCTCATCAAAACCGGACCCTTCGAACCAACCCCCTGCTACGTGGGTGGCCGGTCCCTATTTATAGAGGCCCTGGTCCTCTTCCAAATATTGAGCGGGAAGGGAGCCAACAATGGCGGGCTAATTTGAAGGGGGACAGCGAGTACATCTATCCTGACAAAAGGTGGTCTTCGCCTGCGAAAGGCTCTGGTGATGACGCCGTGCTGGGCTCCACGGTGACCTCCGTCTCATAGTACGCTTGGTCCTGGTCTTGTTGCACCGAAACGGCAACCTTTGCCTGATGCCTCCGTACTCCGTGGCTGCGCTTGCCCCCTTTGCACCAAAGAGGAAAGAAGGACGTTGCGCGCGCCGGCACCCGCCTGGTGCCCTCGATCGTCATGGCTTGCGTCATGGGCACCTCGCGAGGTACCCCGCCTTGATATCTCCATCTCCTCACGAGCCAGCCTGAGGAGGCTGCGCCCGAGGATGCGCCGTGTCATCCGCCTCGCGAGGCTTGGCCCCTCGCGAGGGTCTTGAGTCTCGTGCTTGATGAAGATGGGCCATGTTGGGCCCCCACTTGAGCCACGCCGCAGGCCGCAGGCAGGAAAGTCTGGGGACCCCCGTTCCCAGAACGCCGACAGTATCCCCCGGGCCCGTGGCATGCATGGGCTTGGCCGTGCCGAGAGGCGGAAGGGCAAGGGCGAAGCGCCGCGGGCCCTAACAGCCTGCGGCCTCGGGCGCCGCGTGGCAGTTGACGGGACGTGGGCGACTCCACTTCCCCATGACGCCTTGGTGATCGCGCGAGCTAGACAAGTCCCTGCCTGCAAATCGTGTCATGATTACCTGTGATCGCGGAGGCCGGCGGTTGGCCTTCGCCGGCTATAAGTACTGTACGGCGCATGCCCTTCCGGTCCATCTCTCCTTGCTTTCTCCTTCTTCCCGATCCTTCCTGGTCCTTGCTCCGTCTTGGTGTGATGGCTCCGATCCGCCGATTCTCCGCGGTGGAGAAGGGAAAAGCTCCTCGAGAGGGGCCAGACCCGCTCCCGCCGAAGAAATGGCTCGCCATTTGCAGTCGGGGCGAGGAAGACTGGCAGGTGGAGCCGAGGCCCCGGTGCGAGCGGGCTCCGCCAGGGTTCCTGCTTCCTCTGTACGCCCCCGCCGAGGGTGTTGATGCTGATCTCCGCGGCCGGCGCCGTCGTAGGCGCCGTCGGGTCACGGCGGCGTGGGTTGGTCCTCCCGGAGTCCATGCCGAGGGCTCCTCCCACGAGTTCGTTCTCCACGTCGTCGTTCCTCTTCAATCCTGGATCCATGTGCCTCCCTTCTTCGCCTCCGTCATCCCTCCAGGAGGGTCTCTGGAGCTCTGGCTGCAGCACGCCGGCTGCAGCGCCCTCGCGACCGAGGCTGAGGTCGTGGTCGCCGCCCCGGGCGAGGTCTACTTGTCCCGCGGCTGGAGAGAAATCGCCTGGGTCTGCAAGGAGAGGGGCGTCTTTGCGGTCCACCTGGAGTACGATGGCGCTGCAGTGATGTTCCTCAAGGTCTTCGACGCGATCGGGCGCCGGCTGGAGTGCTGCCGCGGGAGAGGTGGCCAGGACCTTGCCCTGGAGAGGGCTAGGCCTGTCAACCGCTCCCTTGGCGAAGGTGCCAGGGGGTCCAGTGACCCCAGCGAGATCTTCGTGACTCCGGAGACGAGCGACGACAGCTACGAGCCCCCGAGCTGGCGCCGCTCCCGGAGCAGGGCGGGCTCGTCAGGCCGTCGCCGACCCTGATCTGGATGTGGTTGGCGTCGGTACCTGACGGCCCACTATTGATGATGGCATCTTCTGCAGGAGCCCGTGTAGTTAGCACTCCTTAGGATCTGTTCCCTGCGAGGAATCAAAATGCGCCCCATGGGGGCTTGTAAGGTGTCTGTAGTCCCGTTTGTTAATATATGACCTTCGCCATGGATTTGTGCGAGTTGCTGATTTCGTCATAGCTTAGTTTTCCCTTTCGAACCTCGCGAGGGCTTGGTGCTCTACGCCGACAGGTCCCAGTCCCAAGGCGGCGTCAGCCGTCGCTGGTATGCCAGGTCACGATGCCGTGGTCATAGCTTAGTTTTCCCACGAGTTGCTGATTTCGTCATAGCTTAGTTTTCCCTTTTGAACCTCGCGAGGGCTTGGTGCTCTACGCCGACAGGTCCCAGTCCCAAGGCGGCGTCAGCCGTCGCTGGTATGCCAGGTCACGATGCCGTGGTCAAGGCCAGGAGGTGAGCGACCCGGGGTCCGGTAAGAGCCCCTGAGTCGCGATGCTCAGGGGGTCCCCTTTGGCGCTCAAGCAGCCGTTGCTTGGTGAGAAAGGGAAGCAACGTCGCTAGTATGGAATTGCCTTAGGTGCGGTGGTAGTGCCACGGTAGCCAGTGTTGTGGGAGGTGACTTATCTCGAGAGTCGGGGATTATTCCTGGTGCGCCGTCGGGTTTGCGCGTCGGTGGGAGCGGAATCGCTCGGCAAGGTCCTCGCGAGCCCCTTCCCCCTCGCCTCTGCTCCCCTTTCTGCTCTACATCCTCGGGTCCCGGCCCTCGAGCTTGTCTCAGCCGTCGCTGGTATGCCAGGTCGCGATGCCGTGGACAAGGCCAGAGGGTGAGGGCTGGAGAGCCAGTAGGAGCCCTGAGTCGCGATGCTCAGGCACCCCCCTTTAACGTGTAAGAAGTTCGCGTGGGCGAGGGTGAAGGAAACCTCATGAGGGCCTTGGCTGGCGCAGTTCCCTCCAAGGATGCTGCAGAGTCATCACAGAAAGAAGATGGGGTTGGCATGGCGGCTATTAGTCGATCGTTAGTCACTCAAGAGCTTGCTGGTTGGAGTAGGTGAGGTGTATCTGGGCACCCGTGAGCCAGCGCGGGACTCACGAGGCCCTACCCCTAGGCGGGTTGCGCCTGGCACTGGGCCGTATCTTGAGATGTGTCCCTGCAAAATTTGGTTAGATGCCGGCACCCTACGTCCTCGGGTCCCGGCCCTCGAGCTTGTCTCAGCCGTCGCTGGTATGCCAGGTCGCGATGCCGTGGACAAGGCCAGAGGGTGAGGGCTGGAGAGCCAGTAAGAGCCCTGAGTCACGATGCTCAGGCACCCCCCCCTTTAACGTGCAAGTGGCCGACATGGGAAGAAAAGATGCCGCGGACGGGCACCATGCAGCTAAGCATGATAGACAATGCATAGTTGGAAATAAACGCTAGGGAGATACATGCCGCTGGGTCTGGCCCGAGCAGCTTGGGGATGATGCAGCCTGAGGGGCGCCCCCAACAAGGCAAACTAACGACGGAAAGGTAAATGCAGATACATGCCGCGGGGACGGACCCATGCGGCCTGGGAGTGATGCAACCCTGAAGGGTGCTCCCAGCTGAGAACGGAGCTTGAAAGATGTCACCTGAGGATGTCGTCGGCGCAGTGGCGTTGGTGCAGCAGGCTTGACGGGCTGCAGAAGCTGACCCTCACGAGCCCCCAGGCCCCGGGGCCTCGGGAGGCTCCGGAGGCGCTGGTGACTCCTCACGAGCTGCCTCCATCTCCGCCAAGGCCGCGGAACGCCTATCTCCTTGAGCCTCCATGATGCCCCTCATGAGGCGCTGGTACGCCACAGCCATGCTCGGCAGGCCGTAGGGCATGCGAACATAGCTGTGGGGTGGACCTCTGCAGCGCCCCACTTGTGAGGGCCAGAGACGCTCCGCCGTGGCAATCTGATTGAGCCCTGGTACGTCAACGCAGACGCGCAGTCCACCATCCTCGCCTGGATGTGAGGCCACGGCTGGTAGGCGGCGGCAACCTCTCATGATCCTTGTCTCCTGTAGCTCTTGAATGGCCTTGTCAACGAACTCCTGCTGGTCTGACCTTCCTCGCCTGACTCCTTCCCAGGGGAAACGTGCTGCGAAGCACGCCTCCACATGGTGCCCAAGCACCTCCCTCGTGACCCTGGCTAGGTCGGTGGCCCTCCAGGTGAGAGCCCCTGAGCCCTGCCTGAGGAGGGCGCCGAGTACGCTTTCCTATGCGATGGAAGGAGGGTCCCCCTGGGCAGACACGGGCCCTGAAGGGCCTGCCTCCTGAGGGGCCGAGCCTGATGATGTCTTCTTCTTCTTGGGGGTGGTCTCAGGAAGCCTCCTGCTCCCGCGATCTGGGTCTTCTAGCGATGCGGCCTGATAGGCCCGCTCCAGGGAACACACTGCATCCTTCTCTTCACAGGGCACCGTGATGACGCCGCCACTTCCTGGCATCTTGAGGACATTGTAGCCGTGGTGAGTCGCAGCCATGAACTTGGCCAGCGCTGGGTACCCGAGGATGGCGTTGTACGGCAGGCGGACGTGGGCGACGTCGAAGTCGATGAGCTCGGTGCGGTAGTTGCCGCGGGCCCCGAAGGTGACAGGGAGGCGGACCTGCCCGGTCGGGACTGTGGAACCGTCCGTGATCCCTGAGAAAGGCTTGGTTGGCTGAAGCTGGTCGTAGGGCACTTGGAGGTTGTTGAATGTTTCCACGGACAGGACGTTGAGCCCTGCCCCACCATCGATGAGGGTCTTGGTGACCAGCACGTTGCTGATGACTGGGGAGCAGAGCATCGGGAGGACTCCTGCAGTGGCCGCGCACTTGAGCTGGTCTGCCGAGCTGAACGTGATGGGGCACGCTGACCACCTAAGGGGGCGCGTTGCTTCGAGCTTGGGGAGAACTGCATTCACTTCGCGGCAAACTGCTTGAAGATGCATTGGGAGGCTGGGGCTTGAGCTCCGCCCAGGATGCAGGCGATTGCGCGCGGCTCCTGGAAGCCCCCAGCCCCCTCGTCTTGATGGCGGTCTTCGTTCCTTCTTGGTGGAGGCGGCAGCGGAGGTAGGCCTACGTTGCCATGAGGGCGATCCTCACGAGGCTGATCCCTCCAGTCTCCCTCGCGAGGCAGGTCCCTCCAGCGGTCCTCGCGAGGCTGGTCGCGCCACCCCAGGCGCGGCCCGCGATCTTCCCAGCGTCCTGGGTTTCTCCCTCCTCGGTCGTAGCCCCGGTCAGCACGGTCAGGGCGACGGTCGATCCTTCCTTCTCGCACAGCACGGAGCTCTTGACATTCGTTGGTGTTGTGGGTGTGGAGGTCATGGTACACACAGTACCGGCCGCCTCTGGAGGATTCAGGCAGGTCCTTGCCCCGCTTGGTGTCTGGTTCTGCCGCGAGTACGGCAGCCCCCTTGCACTTCGCGTCCTTGGCTTTGGGCTTCTTTTCTTCTGGGTCCGCGGCAGGCAACTCGAGGAAGGAGAGGCGTCCCACCTCAGCCCTGGCGCACTTGTTCACCAAGTTGAACAGCTCCAGGGAGGTGCAGAGGTCTTCGTGCATCGCCAGCTCCTCCTTCATCTTGACGTCGCGCACGCCGTCAGAGAAGGCCGAGATGATGGCCTCCTCGGACACCTTGGGGATCTTGAGGCGCGCGCTGTTGAAGCGCTGAATGTACTTTTGCAGGGTCTCTCCGGGTTGTTGCTTGATGCGGTGCATGTCGCTCATGGCGGGCGGCCGGTCGCGAGTACCTTGGAAGTTGGCGATGAAGCGGGCGCGCATCTGGTCCCAGGAGGAGATCGTGCCTGGAGCCAGATTCAGGAGCCAGGTTCGAGCTCCTTCCTTGAGCGCCATGGGGAACCAGTTCGCCATGACCTTTTCATCCCCGCCGGCAGCCTCGATGCCCAGCTCGTAGAGATGGAGGAACTCCGCGGGATCAGTTGTGCCGTCGTAGCGAGGAGGCAAGTCAGGCTTGAACTTGCCGGGCCACGCGACGCTGCGCAGCTCAGTGGTGTAGGCGTGGCAGCCCGCGGTGGCCACAAAAGGCCTCGGTTGGTGGAGAGCTTGGTCTTGTGAGTCCCCACGCACTGCAGCTAGGAGCAGGGCGGGGTCTTGGCACGCCGGAGCCGGAGCAGGGTCGCGGCGTGCCGGAGCAGGGAGCACCCTGGCAGCCCCTTGTGGGCGAGGAACTTCTTGGCAGCTCCGCTCTTGCTGCGCTGGCGCCTGACGGAGCGGGTTCCGCCCAGGGGCCGAGCGCCTTGGAGCCATGGCATCTTCTTGGAGGGGAGGCGGCTGGTGCGCCTCTGGAGCTTCGTTGCCCGCGCGGGGCGGAGTGTGGCACAGAGGGACGGACGGCGCGGAAGAGCCCCCTGTGGCGCGGACAAGCTCGACGACGCGGTCAAGCCACTCCTCGTAGACGTCATCGACGGGGCGGTAGCGCAGGAGCTCGTTTGCCGCGAGGAGCGCAGCCCGAGCCTCCAAGGGCGCGCGGAGCACGCGGGACGAAGAACCGGTTGGAGCGAGTGATGGAGTAGCGGTGCGGTCGTCTTGCCGCACGGACGGGTGCTGAGACGATGCCTGCTGCTCACCCCCCCCCCCCCCCCCCCCCGCCGAGCCGGTGGCGGCGTTGATAGCGGGCGACGGGGAACGACGAGGACGCCCACCAATGGGGGCCGTCTGGGCGACGCGAGAAGCGATGGCGGCCCGGCGCTCGGCGCGGGCCCGACGAGCGTCGGACATGAATGCGACGGTCGGAGGAGAACGGAGTGGTGGAAGACAGATTCCGGCGCACCCCTACCTGGCGCACCAAATGTCAGATTTCGGGTTCCGGCAGACCCTTAAGGTTCGAACACCGGGGTGCGCCCGGAGATCACGTCCTCAACCTCCCCGCCTTACAAAGATCTAAACTACTAAAAGAATCACACAAGAGACACAAGATTTATACTAGTTCGGGCCACCGTCGTGGTGTAATACCCTACTCCAGTGTGTGGTGGATGGATTGCCTCCTTGGGCTGGTGATGAAGAACAATACAAGGAAGAACAGCCTCGCGAGGGTCTGTTCTTGACTGGGGTGATGAACTGCTGGGAGGAGTTCGGTCACCTCTCTCTCTCTCTCTCTCTCTCTCTCTCTCTCTCTCTTTCTCTACTCTGTGTGCCTTCTCATCAAAACCGGACCCTTCGAACCAACCCCCCGCTACGTGGGTGGCCGGTCCCTATTTATAGAGGCCCTCGTCCTCTTCCCAAATATTGAGCGGGAAGGGAGCCAACAATGGCGGGCTAATTTGAAGGGGGACAGCGAGTACATCTATCCTGACAAAAGGGGGTCTTCGCCTTCGAAAGGCTCTGGTGATGACGCTGTGCTGGGCTCCATGGTGACCTCCGTCTCGTAGTCCGCTTGGTCCTGGTCTCGTTGCACCGAAACGGCAACCTTTGCCTGATGCCTCGGTACTCCGCGGCTGCGCTTGCCCCCTTTGCACCAAAGAGGAAAGAAGGATGCTGCACGCGCTGGCACCCGCCTGGTGCCCTCGATCGTCATGGCTTGCGTCATGGGCACCTCGCGAGGTACCCCGCCTTGATATCTCGGTCTCCTCACGAGCCAGCCTGAGGAGGCTGCGCCCGAGGATGCGCCGTGTCGTCCGCCTCGCGAGGCTTGGCCCCTCATGAGGGTCTTGAGTCTCGTGCTTGATGAAGATGGGCCATGTTGGGCCCCCACTTGAGCCACGCCACAGGCCGCAGGCAGGCAAGTCTAGGGACCCCCGTTCCCAGAACGCCAACAACTTGCTTGTTGTTCTTCTTGAAGTTCCCCTTCTTCTTCCCTTTGCCCTTTTTCTTGAAACTGGCGGTCTTGTTGACCATCAACACTTGATGCTCCTTTTTGATTTCTACCTCCGCAGCCTTTAGCATTGCGAAGAGCTCGGGAATCGTCTTATCCATCCCTTGCATGTTATAGTTCATCACGAAGCTCTTGTAGCTTGGTGGCAGTGATTGAAGAACTCTGTCAATGACACTATCAACAGGAAGATTAACTCCCAGTTGAGTCAAGTGATTATGATACCCAGACATTTTGAGTATATGTTCACTGACAGAACTATTCTCCTCCATCTTGCAGCTATAGAACTTATTGGAGACTTCATATCTTAAAGCATGGCACACTGAACTATCGAGTAGTCATCATCTTTTCTCTGCCAGACGTTCATAACATCTGGTGTTGCTCTAGCAGCAGGCCTGGCACCCAGCGGTGCTTCCCGGACGTAATTCTTCTGTGCAGCAATGAGGATAATCCTCAAGTTACGGACTCAGTCCGTGTAATTGCCACCATCATCTTTCAACTTTGCTTTCTCAAGGAACACATTAAAATTCAACGGAGCAACAGCACGGGCCATCTATCTACAATCAAACATAGACAAGCAAGATACTATCAGGTACTAAGTTCATGATAAATTTAAGTTCAATTAATCATATTACTTCAGAACTCCCACTTAGAAAGACATCCCTCTAATCTTCTAAGTGATCACGTGATCCAAATCAACTAAACCATAACCGATCATCACGTGAAATGGAGTAGCTTTCAATGGTGAACATCAATATGTTGATCATATCTACTATATGATTCACGCTCGACCTTTCGGTCTCAGTGTTCCGAGGCCATATCTGCATATGCTAGGCTCGTCAAGTTTAACCTGAGTATTCTGCGTGTGCAAAACTGGCTTGCACCCATTGTAGATGGACGTAGAGCTTATCACACCCGATCATCACGTGGTGTCTGGGCACGACGAACTTTGGCAACGGTGCATACTCAGGGAGGACACTTTTATCTTGAAATTTAGTGAGAGATCATCTTATAATGCTACCGTCAATCAAAGCAAGATAAGATGCATAAAAGATAAACATCACATGCAATCAATATAAGTGATATGATATGGCCATCATCATCTTGTACTTGTGATCTCCATCTCCGAAGTATCGTCATGATCACCATCGTCACCGGTGCGACACCTTGATCTCCATAGTAGCATCGTTGTCGTCTCGCCAATCTTATGCTTCCACGACTATCGCTACCGCTTAGTGATAAAGTAAAGCATTACAGCGCGATTGCATTGCATATAATAAAGCTAGAACCATATGGCTCCTGCCAGTTGCTGATAACTCGGTTACAAAACATGATCACCTCATACAATAAAATTTAGCATCATGTCTTGACCATATCACATCACAACATGCCCTGCAAAAACAAGTTAGACGTCCTCTACTTTGTTGTTGCAAGTTTTACATGGCTGCTACGGGCTTAGCAAGAACCGTTCTTACCTACGCATCAAAACCACAACGATAGTTTGTCAAGTTGGTGTTGTTTGAACCTTCGCAAGGACTGGGCGTAGCCACACTCGATTCAACTAAAGTTGGAGAAACTAACACCTGCCAGCCACCTGTGTGCAAAGCACGTCGGTAGAACCAGTCTCGCGTAAGCGTACGCGTAATGTTGGTCCGGGCCGCTTCATCCAACAATACCGCCGAACCAAAGTATGACATGCTGGTAAGCAATATGACCAAAACACGTTGTCATCAATCACCAAAACCACATCAAGAGAGATATGCCTCAACAATCTCCCCCTTTTTGGTGGATTGATGAAAACTAGGCATTTGCACAAGGAAAAGATATAAAAGTAAGAATACTTAGAACTACAAAATATAGACGGGCTCCCCCTGAATGTGTGCACCTAGTTAGTGGAGCCTTTGGAATGCAAGACACACACATTCGGATCAACACTCCCCCTATATTTTATAGTCCAACAATTCTAAGCACAGGATATATGAGAGAAGGGTATAAAACAGGATAAGCATGCAACTCATAGGATACTACAATACTGAAAGACATAAGTAATAAGGTAGCGATAGGGAGCATATGTCTCACACCATATGTCTAGAATTTAGGTCTCACTGGCACCAAACCAAACCAAGCAAAGACAACTAGAAAACACACGAGAAAACACAAGACACAAAGACACGCTCGCAACACAGCAACAACCCAAATCCCTAAACTCTCTCCCCCTTTGGCATCGAGACACCAAAAGGGCAAAGAGCGTTGCTATGGCTCCATGTGATGGCAAGCTGAGGATCTCGAACATCACATCTCAGTGTGATCATCTGCATCTCCGTCGTTGGTCGGAAACTGCTCGGCGTCTGAATCAGTCCAAGGGCAATGCTGGTGAATCCATTCCTCCTCTTCAGTGATCTGTCCCTCAGAACTGCTGACAACGGTCGCACCCAGGTGACGCATGAGCTCCTTGTGGCGCACCCTGGCCTGCTTCTCAGCCACATGAGTCATGTACTGACCATGAGACTCCATGCAGAAAAGCTTCTTCATCTTGCGTTTAAGCTTCTTTGCCCAAGAAGGTTCTGCACTAGCGGGCCAAAGTCCTCCTCGTG
This sequence comes from Triticum monococcum, assembly GCA_034509565.1. Lineage (NCBI taxonomy): Eukaryota > Viridiplantae > Streptophyta > Magnoliopsida > Poales > Poaceae > Triticum > Triticum monococcum. Next base: position 740,028,921 of record CM067843.1, on the reverse strand, counting down.
ATCATCAGTTGCAGCCTCACCCTCAGCCTCCATGGCAGCAGCAGCAGTAGATGGACCCCCGGGTTTAGGCGCTGGGGTGCCCCAATTGTCCTTCTTCCTTAGACGCTTGATCTCATGAGAAACCAAGTCTCCAGATTCCAACATCACTCTGGGATAAACACGTGCCCAGGCCTTCTCAATGAGCCTCATGATGAATGGACCATATATCGGGCACTTGCGCTCAGAAACGGCAGAGAGAAGTTCATACCACATAACATGAGAAATGTCCAGGCTCTCTCCAGTGTTTGCTTCCTTCTCATGCTGGCAGAAAAGAAGCATGTCCATGAGATAGGAGTGGACCTGATCCAGATTCCCGATGCGAGGGAAGAGAGTCTCACGGAAGACACGATGAAGAATGTCCAGAAACATAGATAGCTCATAGGTTTCCTTCTTAGTCACTGGGTGAACCTTCACAGTGCAGTAGGGCCAAAGGGCTTGCTTGTGAGTGGATGTAGCATTGCGGTGAGGGCGGAAGCCTACTGGAGTCTCAAGCCCTTGATCTTCCAGATCAAGTAACTACATGAAGACCTTCCACTTGACGGAAAGCAACTTGCCATTGGTCATCCAAGTCAGAGTCCTGTCGGCATCAGTTCCAAGATGAACGGTAGCAAAGAATTGAGCCACCAAATCTGCGTCGAAATCCTTGTTGAACTGCATGATCCTGAGAATGTTCAGCTGAGTACACATCTGAAGGGCTTCGCCAAAGTACTCGGGGTCCTTCTCCATGGCATCAGGGTCGATGGAGCGAACATCCACATAGAGATTCTTCTTGTCCTTGATCACATCAAAATAGACGGCAAACTGAAAGCGGTTCCAGAATGGGCGGTTGACCAAAGTGGGATCTTGGTCCGCCTCATAGGGGTTGCGGCGACGCTTTTCCCAAAACTCCTTGGAAGTCATCTCAGTCATAGTCTTTCCCTTTGGCTTGTTGGCGGATCTCTTCGACTGCTGAGGTGGTGGAGGAGCACTAGCGGATGCGCCTGCTGGTGGCGGTTGAGTGCTAGAGGAACCACCTACTGGCTCAGAGGTGCGGTAGCGCTTTGACGTTGCATGCTCGGGGTTGACACGGCGGACCTGCTGCTCAGGATGATCATCACCTGGAACCAAACACAAGAACACGCAAAACAACCAGAAAGAACGAGCATAAGCCAACAAACACAACAAAAGTATCAAGGTATGGCAGGAACATGATGGAACTTGGCAGGCAGCGGTAGTACCGTGACATGCACGCGGCAGTACCGCCCAAGTGGTAGTACCGCTCCAAAGAGAGCAGTAGTACCGCTCGAGGCGGGGAAACATTAGTTCCCTACTACCGTGGTCAGATCCGGCACTACCGGCCTGCCAAATTCAAAAATATTCCTACCAAACTCTAATCTAGATAGTCTAGTTGCCTTCTCCAACCTACTCAAGCCTAGATTTAGCCAAAAACCTAGAGATGCAACCACCATTGCCCCTAAGACGCAAGATCTGAAAACGAGACAAAAGGAGAGAAGGAACAGGGGCAATACCGGCATCCATGGCAAGAGAACGAGGTGGGGATCGACTCCACCGAAGGAAATGGAGAGGGACGCCCCGGAGACGAAGATCCACCGGAGCCCTCCCGCGGCGATGCGTGGCTGGAGAGAGGAAGATGAACGAGGGGGCGAAGCGAATGGGTATGGGGAGAAGAAACCTCCCCCTGCCCGATATAACCCCCTGGTCCCGTCCCTCGGCGGTAGTACCGCGCACCACCAGCGGTAGTACCGCCCAGCACGCCATGGCAACTAAACAACACGGCTTAGCTCGAAAGAAAAACAAAAAGGCAAGAAGAAGAGAGAACACACCAGCAAGAGGCCAAGACACACCTCTTCAAGAGAGGGCGGTGGCCGAGGCCACCTATGTTTGAGTCAAGAGGTATGGCGCCGCGAAGATTTTAACCTTGGGCCCATGACCAAAACTCGTCTTTGAAGCACAAGTACCATCAACAATGGCTAATGTGAAAGACTTGATCAATTTATGCATAATGGGGGGAGGGAGAGTTCATTGAGAGAACAACACTCCCCCTATGTCCATGCCTACATCTAAACTAGACAACAAATTGAGTGTGGTGGGGTGTGCAAGGGTTCAAGTCACATTGCTCGAATCAATGATATTTAGCTCATGCCTTAACTCACGAAATCTTGCTTCATCCAAGGGCTTCATGAAAATATCTGCAAGGTTATCATGAGGGTTGACATAGTTGAGCTTGATCTCTCCTCGCCTAATGTGATCCCGGATGAAGTGATACTGAATCTCAATATACTTCGTCTTGAAGTGTTGCACCGGGTTGAGAGAGATCTTGATGGCACTTTCATTGTCACACCAAAGAGGCACTTTGTCACAAATGACACCCTAATCCTTTAAAGTTTGCCTCATCCATAAGAGTTGTGCACAACAACTACCGGCCGCTACATACTCCGCTTCGGTGGACGAGAGAGACACACAACTTTGCTTTTTAGAAGACCAACTTACCAAAGAGCAACCAAGGAATTGGCACCCTCTGGAAGTGGACTTAATATCCACTTTGTCTCCCGCCCAATCGGAATCCGAATACCCTACAAGCTTGAAGTTTGCACCTCTTGGGTACCATAAGCCAAAGTTTGGGGTATGAGCCAAATATCGAAAGATTCATTTGACCGCCACATAGTGACTTTCCTTAGGTACGGCTTGAAACCGTGCACAAATTTCCACACTCAACATGATATCCGGTCTAGATGCACAAAGGTAAAGCAAGGATCCAATCATGGATCGGTATACCTTTTGATCCACCGCTTTACCATTGGGATCAATGTCAAGTTGGCACTTGGTGGGCATTGGAGTGGAAGCCGGCTTGACATCACTTAGCTTGAATCCCTTGAGCATGTCTTGGGTGTATTTGGCTTGGTTGATGAAGGTTCCTTCTCTTCTTTGCTTCACTTAGAACCCTAGAAAGAACTTCAACTCTCCCATGGAAGACATCTCAAACTTTGAGGTCATGAGAGCGGCAAATTCCTCATTGAAAGCTTTGTTAGGGGAACCAAAGACAATATCATCAACATTTAATTGGCACACAAACAACTCCCCTTCGACCTTCTTAGTAAAAAGAGTGGGGTCCATTAGCCCGACTTCAAAACCATGGTCTTGTAACAACTCGGTAAGGTGGTCATACCATGCACGTGGGGCTTGTTTAAGGCCATAGAGTGCCTTATCGAGTTGATACACATGATCGGGAAAGTAGGGATCCTCGAACCCGGGGGGTTGCTTGACATAAACCAATTCATTAATAGGACCATTAAGAAAATCACTCTTCACATCCATTTGTTGTAACTTAAAGTTATGATGAGAAGCATATGCAATCAACATGCGAATGGATTCAAGACGAGCAACGGGAGCAAAGGTTTCACCGTAGTCGATACCCTCGACTTGGGAGTAGACTTATGCTACCAAACGAGCCTTGTTGCGAATGATAATCCCATGGGCATCTTGCTTGTTCTTAAATATCCACTTGGTTCCAATGACATTGTGGTTCCCCATCGGTCTTGGCACCAATCTCCACACTTTGTTGCGCTCGAAGTTGTTGAGTTCTTCATGCATGGCATTGAGCCAATCCGGATCTTCGAGCGCCTCATAGACCTTGTGGGGTTCGACACAAGAGACAAACGCGTGATGTTCACAATAGTTTGCTAATTGTCTACAAGTGCTTACCCCCTTTCTTAAGCTTCCAAGCACATTCGTCATGAGATGATCATTGGTGGAGAGCTTGGAAGCAACCTTCGCGGCACGACGCTCCAATTCCTCCTCGGGGGTGAGACGAGGAGTGGACACTTGATCATCTTGAGCGTCGTCTTGAGCTTGTTCTCGTTCTTGAACTTGCTCGGAGGAGCGAACTTAACCTTGGGCATCACTTGGTATGTCAACACCGTCTTGAGCATGATCTTGCCCTTGGTATTGTTCTTGTGGAAGAGGGCCTTCATGTTGTCCTTCGGAAGCGTGTGGGCCTTGGGTTGGTGATGGCTCCACTTGAGTGGAGCATTGTCCTTCTCCTTCGGCCACAAGGGGTTCCTCAATGGGCAGGATAAAACCAACACCCATTCTTCTTATGGCTTGAGGAGGAATTTCATCACCTACATCACAAGTGCCACTTTGCTCCACTTGGGAGCCGTTATTCTCATCAAACTCCACGTTACATGTCTCCTCAATAAATCCGGTAAGAATGAGAGGTTGTAGCATAAACAACAAATATGCCCTCATAAGCTCTAGCCTCAAATTTAGACAACCGAACACCTTTCTTGAGAATGAAACACTTACACCCGAACACCCGAAAGTACTTAATGTTGGGCTTGTTACCTGTGAGTATCTCATATGGAGTCTTGTTCAAGCACTTGCGGAGGTAGAGCCGATTGGATGCATGACACGCGGTGTTGATGGCTTCGGCCCAAAAGTTGTATGGAGACTTGAACTCCGCCATCATGGTCCTTTCCGCATCCATCAACGTCTGGTTCTTCCTCTCCGCAACACCGTTTTGTTGAGGGGTGTAAGGTGCGGAATATTGATGCTTGATCCCCTCATCACTAAGAAACTCATCCAAGGTGTAGTTCTTGAACTCGGTGCCGTTGTCACTTATTATATCTTTGCATTGTGTTGACGTTGTGCTTCATTTGCAAAGTCAATGACGGTTTGTTGGGTCTCGCTCTTCCTCTTGAAGAAATACACCCAAGTGTATCTTGAGTAGTCATCCACAATCACCAAGCAATACTTCCTACCCCCAAGACTATCAAAGGATGGAGGCCCAAAGAGATCCAAGTGAAGGAGCTCCAAAGGCCTCTTTGAGTAAATGATAGTCGTGGGAGGGTGAGCCTTATCATGTAGCTTTCCTTCGATACAAGCACTACAAGCACGATCTTTAGCAAAACTAGCATTCATTAGTCCACGGACATGGTCCCCCTTGAGAAGACTTTGCAAAGATCTCATATTGACATGGACTAAACGGCGATGCCAAAGCCATCCCACATCAACTTTAGCCATTAGGCATGTCGCGGTCTTAGTGGGTCGTTCCAAAAAGTTAATCACATATAGACCGTTCTCGACATGCCCAACAAAGGCTACTTTAAGAGTCTTGCTCCACAAGAGGGCCACGGTATCAATATCAAAGAAAGTGGCAAAGCCCATGATTGCAAGTTGACGAACGGAAAGTAAATTGTATGCAAGGGACTCAATAAGCATGACCTTCTCGATCGTGAGATCATGAGAGATGACTACCTTGCCAAGTCCTAATACCTTAGAAGATGAGGCGTCACCCCACTCGACATTGGTGGGCATAGATGGAATCTTGTGCACGTCCCCCACAAAGTCCTTGCTTCCGGTGATATGATTTGTAGCTCCGCTATCGAGCAACCATGATCCCCCACCGGAAGCAAACACCTACAAGAGATCAATGCTTGGTTTTAGGTACCCATTTTGTAATGGGTCCTTTGATGTTAGTAACAAGGGTCTTTGGAACCCAAATAGACCATTCAATGTACTCATGAGGAGAACCAACAAATTTGGCATAGACATGCCCATCACTAGCACGACATAACACATAAGAAGGATTAAAGTAGCCGGCTTTGATGGAAGGGGTGGGATTGCCCTTTTTGACACCGCCACCCTTCGCATTGTTCTTCTTCTCCTTGGAAGCACTCTCTCCCTCCTTCAAAAAGGTTTGCATGAGAGGAGGAGGTTGTTTGGTCTTGCCATTCTTCTTCTTGTTCTTGGACTCGGGCACGTACCCAATCACTTCCTTGGCCACAACTCCCTTTTGGTTGGTCAAGAGGTCATTGAGGTTCTTCTTGCCTTGTATGCAAGTTGCAAGACCTTTATCAAGTTGCACCTTTAGCTTAGCGTTCTCCTCAACAAGATGCACATGCTCACAACACGGGTTAGTAGCATTTGCATTATAGATTAACATCATACGAGGAAAAGTGGCTTTTTCCTTGGTTAGCTTTACTTGAAGTTGATCATGAGACTCTTTGAGGCTAGCATGAGCACCCTTCAAGACCTTGTGAGCCTTGTCAAGTAGATCAAACTCCTCTTTGAGTCTAGCAAGATCAACCTCAAGTTCGGCCTTCTCGGAGTTTAGCACCCGAGAAACAATGAGAACATGATCAAAATCTTTCTTTAACTTAGCATGATCAACGTTGTGTGACTCCTCAAGAGCCAAGCGAAGATCACGCTCTTCCTCAAGAACATTGGAAAGATCCGAAATCTCATTGGCATAGTCACGTCTATGCCCTTCCATCTTAGAGATGGTATCTTCGTGAGCATCGATCATGTCATTGGCTTCACCAAGTTGTTCCAAGAGAGCAACAAAGTGCTTCTTGGATTTACCCTTAAGTTTGCCCATAAAGGCTTCAAACTCATTCACCTCCACATTAGCTCCCTCATGTTCATCAATGCTATCCGTTGAAGAAGGATGATTAATGATGGTAGTTTTGATGTTGGGGGTTACCTTGTTGGTAGCTTTTTCCATGAGGCACTTGGTGGTGATGCTCTCATTGGGTGAGTCGAAGAGAGACACCCGTGGAGTCGTCGTAATGGCAACTGAGGCCATGGCAACCGACTCACCATCTTCATCATCTTCATCATCCTCATTATACTCTTCTTCTACCACCAATGCCTTGGGAGGAGTCTTCTTGGTGAAGTTTCTCTTGTTGGGGAACAACTTGGCCTTGTCCTTTCGGATGAGCTTGCCACCATTGTCTTCCCTCTTCTCATATGGGCACTCCACAACAAAATGACTCACATTGCCACAATTGTAGCAAGTCCTTACACGTTGCTTTCTCTTCGTGCCACTTGAGTTGTTTTTGTTAATGTTTGGCCTTGAGTTTTTCTTGCTCTAAAATTGCCTTGAAGCAAGTGCCATGTGTTCATGATATGCATACTTTGTATCTCCGGGGTTGCTCTCCTCTTCTTCCTCTTCTTCTTCTTCAAGGCAGACCTTGGCCTTCAATGCAAGGTTAGGCTTCTTTGCCCTTTGAGAACAAAGCACCGCATTGTCGGTGGTCTTGTCCAAAATGTTCATGGCCACAAACTCATCCAACACTTTGCTTGAGGTCAAAGTGTGGAAGTCCGGCCTTTGACGAATGATGGAGGACATGGCCTTGTGGTAGGGCATCATTTCCTTGAGGAATTTGCGCTTGATCCAATTGTCATCCGTGTCCTTGCTCCCATGATCTCGGAGTGAGACCGCGAGTTTGGTTACTCTCCGATAAAGCTCACGAGGTTCTTCATCTTCTTTCATTGCAAACTCAGCGGCCTCATCTTGCACCTTCATAGTTGAAGCATTGAATGCTTGCGCTTCCCCGGTATAGTGAGACAACACAAAGCCATGCGTCTTTGGCCAAGGTGAAGGACCGAAGATGAGGTAGATCTTCGGGTGGAATTGCATCTTGAATGATGAAGAGAGCATTCTTCATTGAATTTATTATCCGCGGCTTCTCGAGGAGTGAAGTTGCTTGGATCATGCGGATAGAAACCTTCTTTAATGATTCTCCAAAGATTAGTGTTCACATGATTTAAATGGCGTTTACAGTGGTAAACCCAAGAATCAAAGTCCTCATTTTTCACAATCTTAGGGGGAGGACGGGCATGATTCAAATGAGTGGAAGGAACCGGTCCACCATAAACAAGTGGTGGTTCCACATGAGCAAAGATATCGGTGCCATTCTTACCACTAGAAGAAGGAGCCTTTTCACTACTAGCTTCCCCTTTATAGGAGGTAGCATCCGTCACCTTGTCGGTGGGATTACCCACTTTCAACGGTGCGGTGGATAGTTTAAGTCCTTCAAGGAATTTAGTAAACATGCTTTCAACCTCGGTCGTCATGGAGGTTTTCAATGTCTCCGAGGCCACATTGAACTCCTCACGAGAGACCAAGGTTTCCCCATCGCCCGTAGACAAGATCAGATTCACACCGGAGTGTTCCTCCACACCGTCTACGGTATCAACCATACTCTTCGGACGGTAAAGTCCTTAATAAAGAGACGAGGCTCTGATACCAATTGAAAGGATCGATATGGTTGACTAGAGGGGGGTGAATAGGCAACTAACAATTTTTAACTTTTCTTTACCACATTAAACTTTGCATCAAAATAGGTTGTCTAGATGTGCAACTAGGTGAGCAACCTATATGATGCACTAACAACAAACAAACAAGCAAGCAAGAGAAGTAACACTAAAGAGCTTGCACAAGTGAAGGTAAGAAATAACCAAGAGTGGATCCGATGAAGACGAGGATGTGTTACCGAAGTTCCTTCCTTTTGAGGGGAAGTACGTCTCCGTTAGGGCGGTGTGGAGGCACAATGCTCCCCAAGAAGCCACTAGGGCCACCGTATTATCCTCACACCCTCACACAATGCGAGATGTCGTGATTACACTATTGGTTCCCTTGAAGGCGGCGGCTGGAACTTTACAAACAAGGTTGGGGAAATCTCCACAACTTAATCGAAGGCTCCCGACAATACCACGAAGCTTCACCACAATGGACTATGGCTCCGTGGTGACCTCAACCGTCTAGGGTGCTCAAACACCCAAGAGTAACAAGATCCGCTAGCGATAGGTGGGGGAATCAAAAACTCTTGGTGAAAGTGTAGATCGAGGCCTTCTCAACCACTCCTGAGAAAATCAACAAGTTTGATTGGCTAGAGAGATAAATCGGGCGAAAATGGAGCTTGGAGCATTAATGGAGCTTAAGGGGGAAGAGCTAGGTCAACAGGGAAGAAGGGGACCCCCTCTTGTAGTGGGGGCAACAATCCAACCGTTGCCCCACTAAACAGCCCCGCAGAGGGCGGTAGTACCGCTTGGGTGGGCGGTACTACCGTTGATCCAGTGGTACTGCTATTCCACCTAGCGGTACTGCCGCGCAATGGAGAGAAGCAGGGACCTGGACCCAGAGCGGTACTACCGCGGTGGTAGGGGCGGTACTACTGCTGAGAGGTGGTACTACCGCCTCTACTACCGCAACTAGTGCCGCAAAACCCGACACGAGAAAAAGAGCCCTCGAGTCGAGGCGGTAGGAACCTGGCAAGCCAGCGGTAGTACAGCTGCGGAGTCACCGGCGGTACTACCGCTGTGGAGCGGTACTGCCGCTTGTGACCCCTCAGCGGTACTACCGCTGGGTAGCACGGTACTACCGCTGGGACCCAGACAACACACACAAGTAGAGAAAAGATCTCTCCATCGAAGCGGAAGGGCTCGGAGGGAGAGAAGCGGAAGTGTACGTGTTGATTCCACCCAAGCAATACCACAGCGGACCCCCTCTTGATAGTACGGTGCCCTCTACGCAACTAGACCACCGAAAGAGAGACTAAAGAGCTACACCGTCTTGAATGACACTCCGAGGGGAAGAAATCGTCTCGTGCCAAGGATGAATCTCTAAAATGCTCAAAGCACATGATTAGTCCGCAAACACGTTGTCATCAATCACCAAACCAAATTTCAGAGCCCCAACACTTTTTTGATGAGATTCCCCAACAAGGCAAAATTAGTAGAGCTGATTTTTTTTGGAAAGTTCAGTCTGCTAGGGACAGGAGCCATGGTTGAGGTGGATTTTTGGAGTCCAGATAACAAAGCTAAGGGGAAACTTCATTCTATTTGGACCAAAATGTGGGGAGTGCCTAATACACTTCGACATTACTTGGGGGTGTGTGAAATTGGCTCTGCTTTGGGGCCAATGGTGGAGGTAGATGTAGAACATATTCACTCGAAGGAAGAGATCAAGGTGAAGGTGGGAGTGAGAGATTTGCACAAGATTCCGGCAGGAACTGAGATAAGTACAAAAGATTTTCTGCTGTATGACATAGGCTTTGAGTTTGATTCAGTTGTAGAACAGGGATGGTATAAGTTTGATGAGGGGAATAAGAGGAAGATCTTTGACTATCTTGATTTGGAAAATTTTGAAGCACAGAGAGAGAATGACATGCAGAAAAAAATCAAGCAAGCTGATATTGGAAAACAGAATGTGAGCTTGGGGAGCTTGAGGCCGAAGCAATATGAACAAGTGGTTCTAAAAACTAGAGAAACAGGACAGACAAGTGAAACTCTTAAAGAGAAAATGGAAGCGGTGGCAGCAGGAGAGATGAAGGAAAAAGAGGAAAGCATGATGGTGAGATTGCAAAAAGCAGAGGAACTTGCTGCTAGGCAGACTGCACAACTGATGTTGGATGAGAAGAAAATGAGGGAAATGGAAATAATAATAAGAACCCCTGAAAAAGAGGTCAGGAGACAACAAGAATTACTGCAACTTAATCTGAAGACAAATGATGAAGTGAGGGGGTCCCAGTCTGGGGAAAAAACTACTGATGAGGGGGAAGAAGAGGAAGCAATAGATGATGATATGGTGATTGTGTTGGGGAGCGTGGTAATTTCAAAAAAAATCCTACGCACACGTAAGATCAACGTGATGCACAGCAACGAGAGGGGAGAGTATCGTCTACGTACCCTTGTAGACCGTAAGCGGAAGCGTTATGAGAACGTGGTTGATGTAGTCGAACGTCTTCACGATCCGACCGATCCAAGTACCGAACGCACGGCACCTCTGAGTTCAGCAAACATTTAGCTCGATGACGTCCCACGAACTTCGATCCAGCAGAGCTTCACGGGAGAGTTCCGTCAGCACGACGGCGTGATGACAGTGATGATGTTGCTACCGACGCAGGGCTTCGCCTAAGCACCGCTACGATATGATCGAGGTGGATTATGGTGGAGGGGGGCACCGCACACGGCTAAGGGATCAATGATCAACTTGTGTGTTCTAGGGTGCCCCCCTTGACCCCGTATATAAAGGAGCAAGGGGGAGGCCGGCCGGCCCCTGTAGGGCATGCCAGGAGGATGAGTCCTCCTCCTAGTAGGAGTAGGACTCCCCTTTCCTACTCCTACTAGGAGGAGGAAAGAAGGGGGAAGGAGAGAAGTAAGGAGAGGGAGGAAAGGAGGAAAGGAGGAAAGGGGGGCCGGCCCCCTAATCCAATTAGGTTTGCGCTAGGCGGGGCGCCCTCCCTCCTCTCTTCCACCACTTGGCCCATGAGGCCCAATACTTCTTCCTCATATTACCGTAACTCCCCGGTACTCAAAAGAATACCTAAATCACTCGGAACCTTTCTGATGTCCGAATATAGTCGTCCAATATATCGATCTTTACGTCTCGACCATTTCGAGAATCCTCGTCATGTCCCTGATCTCATCCGGGACTCCGAACTACCTTCGGTACATCAAATCACATAAACTCATAATACTGATCGTCACCGAGCGTTAAGCGTGCGGACCCTACGGGTTCGAGAACTATGTAGACATGACCGAGACACGTCTTCGGTCAATAACCAATAGTGAAACCTAGATGTTCTTATTGGCTCCTACATATTTTACGAAGATCTTTATGGGTCAAACCGCATAACAACATACGTTGTTCCCTTTGTCATCGCTATGTTACTTGCCCAAGATTCGATCGTCGGTATCTCAATACCTAGTTCAATCTCGTTACCGGATAGTCTCTTTACTCATGCCGTAATGCACTATCCCGCAACTAACTCATTAGTTGGATTGCTTACAAGGCTTATAGTGATGTGCATTACCGAGAGGGCCCAGAGATACCTCTCTGGTAATCGGAGTGACAAATCCTAATCTCGGTCTATGTCAACCCAACAAGTACCATCGGAAACGCATGTAGAGCACCTTTATAATCACCCAGTTACGCTGTGACGTTTGGTAGCACACAAAGTGTTCCTCCGGTAATCGGGAGTTGCATAATCTCATAGTCATAGGAACATGTATAAGTCATGAAGAAAGCAATAGCCGTAAACTAAAACGATCAAGTGCTAAGCTAACAGAATGGGTCAAGTGAATCACATCATTCTCCTAATGATGTGATCCCGTTTATCAAATGAAAACTCATGTCTATGGTTAGGAAACATAACCATCTTTGATTAATGAGCTAGTCAAGTAGAGGCATACTAGTGACACTCTGTTTGTCTATGTATTCACACATGTATTATGTTTCTGGTTAATACAATTCTAGCATGAATAATAAACATTTGTCATGAAATAAGGAAATAAACAATAACTTTATTATTGCCTCTAGGGCATATTTCCTTCAGATTGAAGACAAACAAGAGGGGGAGAAGAGATGACAGAACAAGAACTAATTGAACAAGCTATTGGGCTGGGATATGTGGAGCCAGTTGATTACAGTGCTAGCCAGGAGACAGATTCTTTTGGGACTAAGGTAAAGAAAGCTGAAAAAGGTGAAATTGATCCCAAGGATGAAGAAGAACATGTATTAGATTAAAAGGGAAAGAGGATCGCAACATCACAGAGCTGGCCAAGGAGAGGGCAGCCAAGAAGGACAGCTATGGTGAGTCATCCCATACTGGGATTTTCCCTAAATTTGGCAGTTTTCTTCAAAAAATTGATGAGGGAGTGAGAGCCAGCTCGGGAAATAATCATGGGATGATTAAGCATAATTTAGAATTGATAAAAAATGTGGAACATGCCAAAATTGATTTGTGGTTATCTAATTACAATAAAAATCAGAAAATAATCCATATACCTGATGAAAACGAGATTATTGATACTGGGGAACATACCCTAGAAGATTTATTAGGCCGGGGGGGTGATGAAAATAAAGAGGAAGAGGATGACTAGGATATAGTGAGATGACTTTTCTCTTCTCAAAAGAAAGAAAAAGAAGCAGAAACATCAGAGGTTCTGGTGTTAAAACTGCGCCTGCTATAAAATATTAGAATCTTCTGTTAAAAAAGAAAAAGAAAAAAAGATGAGAGGCATCTTCTCGAATATGAGAGAGTTTGGGGGAGACATTAAGAAAAGATTTCTTAGAGAAATGATTATGGATAGGAGAGTGGATTTCCTAGGGTTGCAAGAGACTATGAGGCAAAAAAAATTCTAGAAATGATCTGCAACATATTTGTGCTGGGGGAGACTTCCATTGGCATTTCACTCCAGCTAGGGGGAAATCTGGTGGACTCCTTTTAGGTGTTAATTACACCACTTTAGACATTATTTCGCAGGAGGAAGGGGATTACCACATTAAAATGACTGTTCAAGATCTTAAAACTAAGTTTATCTGGGACTTGGGGGTGGTTTATGGAGATGCCTAGTGCTACAGTCCGGATTCACACGCTGATGACCGACACGTTCGATGTTGGTTCATGTATGCCTGTCCCTGTAAGTTAGTGCCACTTTGGGTTCACGACTAGTAATGTCGGCCCGGATTCTTTGTCATATGGATGCTAGCGACACTATCATATACGTGAGCCAAAAGGCGCAAACGGTCCCGGGCCAGGTAAGGTGGCACCCGTGGGAATACCGTGCGTGAGGCCGCAAAGTGATATGATGTGTTACATGAGCTGTTAGGACCCCGATCCTAAGTCACACCGATCTAGCATGTAACACATCATATCACTTTGCGGCCTCACGCACGGTATTCCCAAGGGTGCCACCTTACCTGGCCCGGGACTATTTGCGCCTTTTGGCTCACGTATATGATAGTGTCGCTAGCATCCATATGACAAAGAACCCGGGCCGACATGACTAGTCGTGAACCCAAAGTGGCACTAACTTACAGGGACAGGCATACATGAACCAGCATCGAACGTGTTGGTCATCAGCGTGTGAATCCGGGCTATAGGCCGCAAAGTGATATGATGTGTTACATGCTAGCTTGGTGTGACTTAGGATCGGGGTCCTGACACCTAGCCAGAGAGAAAAGCTAAATTCCTGGCTGAGCTATCCAGAATTTTCCAAAAAAGTGTCAACCCTATTTTGATTGGGGGTGATTTCAATATCATTAGGAAAGCTAGTGAAAAAAACAAACCAGGCTCTCCTGGACACTGGAGTTTCCTGTTTAATGCCATTTTGGAACAGGCTGGAGTGAAGGAACTTGAGATGAATGGGAGACAGTTCACATGGGGGAATAATTCGCCTATCCCCATCTTTGAAAAGTTATATAGAATTTTATGTAACACTGAGTGGGAAGAGGTATACCCCTTAACTCATATTACAGCTCTGACTAGAGAGAAATCTGATCACACCCCACTTTTTTTAGATTCTGGTGATATCCAGAAAACTGATCCCATATTCAGATTTGAGAATGTCTGGTTTATGAGGGAAGGGATTGATAAGATCATTCATGATGTGTGGAATGACCCCAGTATCACTAGTGATAGTATAGATAGATTATTGGGTAAGTTTATATTACTTAGGCCTAAACTCAAAGGCTGGAATAGGAATATGAATGTTTGGTATATGAAATTGAAAAAAGATATCTTGTTAAAACTAGATGTAATTGATAAACATTGTGAACAACATGGTCTTACTGCTGCTGACAGGAAAGAGCAAGTGGAACTTAGAGCACAATTAGATAGGCTCCTACAGCAGGAAGAGGCTAAGTGGAAAGAAAGAGCTAAGATAGATGAGATTCTGGAGGGGGATAGCAACACAAAAAAAATTCATGCTAAAGCATATGGGAGACTTAGAAGAAATAAAATTAATAGGCTAGATCAAGATGAGGGGGAGATAGAGGGAGATAAAAAATTGTTAGAGTATATCACAAGATTTTATAAGGACTTATTTGGCCATCCAGATGATTCTTCGGTATCTCTTAATATTGGTAACCCCAAAAAGATACATGAAAAATATAGAGATATTCTGACTAATGATTTTTCCTTGGAAAAAATAAAAAATGTAGTATTCAAAATGGCACATAACAAATCTCCCGGCCCGGATGGATTTACAACTGAGTTTTATCAGCATTATTGGGAGTTGGTGAAGTATGATCTTAAATCTTTGCTAGATGACTTTGCCAATAGGAAAATTGATATCAGCAGATTGAATTATGGGATTATTACTTTGGTTCCAAAAGGAAAAGATGCTAATAAGATACAAAAATTTAGACCAATGTGCTTACTAAATGTCTGCTTTAAAATTATCACAAAAGTCCTGATGAGCATGTTGAATTTAGTTGCAGCTGATGTAATCTCCCCTACAGACTGCTTTTATTAAAGGCAGATATATAATGGAGGGGGTTCTGATCTTACATGAAACTTTAAACAGTATCAAAAAGAAGAAACAAAGTGCTATCTTGCTGAAAATAGATTTTGAAAAAGCATATGATAAAATAAAATGGTCTTTCCTTTTTCAGATGCTCAGATAAAATGGTTTCCCTGACAAATGGATAGACTGGGTTATGGAAACCATTAGGGGGGAAGGTGTGTGCGAAGGTCAATGAAAACTTAGGAAAATACTTCCCCACCCATAAAGGATTGAGACAAGGGGACTCTCTATCTCCCCTTAATTTTGATTTGGCAATTGATGCCTTGGCTATTATGCTTGATAATGCTAGGAAAAATGGGTTGGTCAAGGGAGTATTAAATGAATATGTCTTAGATGGGATTAACATGTTGCAATATGCTGATGTTACTATTTTCTTATTACAATATGATATAGATAGTGCTCATAATTTGAAGTACATCTTGTGTCTTTTTTAACAAATGTCTGGATTGAAGAGAAATTTCCATAAGAGTGAGCTTTTCCTATTTGGAGAGGCAAATAATAAAAGGGATGAATATGAAAAGATTTTTACATGTCCAGTAGGTGTTTTACCCTTGAAATATTTAGGATTGCCAGTTGACAAAAACAGAATTAGGAATAAACATTGGAAACCTCCGGAAAATAAAATGGAGAGAAAATGGGAAACTTGGCAAGGTAGGTTGCTTGCAAGTGCTGGAAGGGTCACTTTAATCCAATCTTCTTTGAGAGGCATCCCTTATTTTATGATGCCCTTTTATGGTTTACCTATTGGGGTGAATAAGCGTATGGATTTTTTCAAAGCAAGATTGTTATGGCAGCAAGATGATAAGAAGAAAAAATATCATCTAGTTAAATGGTTTGAGGTGTGTAGGCCTAAGGATATGGGTGGGTTGGGGATTCAAAACCTTACTCACATGAATAAAGCTCTGCTTTGTAAGTGGTGGTGGAAAATCTATAACACGGATGGGCTATGGTAGGAAATTATTTTGAAAAAATATCAGGGAAATAAATCTCTGGGTAATATCTCTGCTAAACAAGGGGACTCCCAGTTTTGGAGGGAACTTTTGAAACATAGAGATCATTTTACTTCTCTGTGTAAATTCATAGTGGGAAATGGAGAAAATGTTAGATTCTGGGAGGATTGGTGGATTGGATCTGCACCTTTAAAAAAGAACTTTCCCAGATTGTACAATATTTTGTTTTGATAAAAAGAAAATGGTTAAGGAGGTCATAAATGAGGGGATTGACAATGTGCACTTTAGAATGACTCTAACTGGGGATTCTAGAGAACTGTGGGAACACATAAAAGAAGCATGTAGTTCGATGATTTTGAGTGAGGACAGGGATAAGGTGAAGTGGACGCTGACTAAAAAAGGGGTATATACTATAAAATCATTTTATAGACATTTGATAGAAAATGGGATCAAATAGCCGCACTTATACATGTGGAAAATCAAAATGCCACCGAGAGTCAAGGTCTTTATGTGGCTGGCTCTTAGAAACAACATTCTTACTAAAGATAATCTGTTGCATAGGGGATAGAAAGGATATGAGAAATGTCCCTTTTGTAGTGGGCATAAACAAAGAATAAATCATCTCTTCCTGCCCCACTCTGTAGCTAGGTTACTGTGGAATATATTAAAATGTGCTTTCAACCTATCTAACATTCCAGATGATCTTGAATTGGTGATGAGAACCTAGGTCAGGACTTTTGGAAATGATGAAAGGGGGCTAGTTATGATAGGAATCTCTGTCATTTGTTGGACAATATGGAAACTGAGGAATAGTGTGATTTTTGATAATAACAGGGTAAATGATCCCTTCATACCCGTTAATCTGCTGCTTAAAAATTACATGGTTGGAATATTTTGCAGAAAAATCCCACAAGAAGTGAGATGATGAAGGATGGAGTGAAGCAGGTTGGTGAAGTAGCTGAAGAAGTATTTAGAGAAGCATATGGATGGTGCCTGGAGACTAGAAGAATCATGGAGTGACTTATTCAAAATCTTCCCTGGACTGTGCGGCTGCAACACATGCTTCAAGAAGGCTTCAAGATCATCCTGCTTTCTGCGCTTCTCCTTCGATCTACTAGCTTCTTTGTGGGGGGAATAAAAACTCTGTGTGATGAACTTTGGCACTTTTATGTTTCTTCTAGAACTATGCTGTTAAATTCTGGTGCTGGGACCTACTTTGAGCCCAAGCCTTAGATCCTCCCTAGGTGTGTGCTATGTTGGGGTAAAATGGGGGGGAGGGATGGCTCCCCTCCCCTCTCAATAGCCAGCGCTCTGCCGGGGGGTAGCCATGGTAGCTTTGTGTTTTCATTTCTTTGTTGTAAAAGACTTGGTGATTTCTTTTAATGGAAATCAAAGAGAGAACTCTATTTTCTCAAAAAAAAATCAGCTTGTGTTTGCAGGGGAGGTCCATGTCAGCAATGTCAACAATTTCAGCAGTTGACGATAGCCGGTGGGTTAGAATGAGATATGTGAAATCATGATGTGCAAGTAGCTAAGATTGTTGAGCCGAGGAACATAGATCAGGTTATTTGGTTACCCTAGCATATTACTCTCCCCGTCCCAAAATTCTTGTCTTAGATTTGTTCCGTATCTAGATAAATCTAAGACAAGAATTTTGAGACAAAGGGAGTATAAAAATATGGAATTCCATTTTTTTACACTTAAAATTCACGTTTGTAACATATATTATCCATTTAGTGAAAATTTTGAATTCGCCTCATTTTACTTTGACTGGACTAGCCACGTGTGAGGTTGTTATTTTTTATCTGATTTGCTGCCTGGTATTTCTTTTTGTACTACTAAACCGAACCGGCACACCGCCCCACAGATTTGACCTCATTTTAGTTTCTTGTCTTGCCACGAAGTTGGCATCAACTTGTGCCTTATTTTATTCAACAAGCCATGCGGTAGAAACATCCTTAGGATCGGTAGGAACATGTTTAGTAGCAAGCATAAACATAATCAGACTAACATTATCATTTAAGCAAGCAATATCGTCAACAAAGTTTACCTTCGCATCTCTTTTGGTGTGACACTGGGCATAATTTTTCATTGTTAGTTCACATTCTGGCACATCCCTTGATAGGGTGTCGCGACTAGCCGGATGACACAGATGGGAAACAAGAGGCAAGGGTTACCTAGGTTCATGACCTTGCGGTGGAGGTAAAACTCTACTTCCTGCTTGATCATATGGATGGATGGTGTATAGATTACAAGGTTGTCATCCCGAGGATCAGTAGGTGCATCGAGGGTTTGACGGTGGATTGTGTTGTATGAGAGATGCCTTTATCGACTAGCCTGACCTTGTCATGGTTACATGATTCCTAATTGGCTATGGTGGCTAGGAGTCTTTGCGTGATCTCTTGGTAGGCTTGACTTGGATGTCAAGTCGGTTTCTTCCTTTCTGGGAGGCCATAGGAAGTGTAGCAAGCCTAGGCCATATCATGGCTTAGTGGGTCTCCGCTCAGCCTGCTGGTCCGACTTTTGATGGCTTGAGGAACCCGTGGTACATGGCACCGTCAGTAGCCCCTGAACTGGTCTTTGAACTTGGCCACCTTTAGATTGACATTGACTAAACTGTCGTGTTCGGGTTGCGTGACAAGCTCTTGACCAGATCCTGGTAATTCCCGAAAGGAATTTTGCACTAACTCACTAACACTAACAAGGAATATAACAAGTCGATGTTGTTGGACTCCCAAGTGTAGGAGTTCATAGTAAGCACCAGCTTTCCTGCAGTGAGAAACCAAGGTATCAACCCATGAAGATAAATGTGTTGTAACCGGCATAGGCAACACAACTAAACTTCACTTGTGTCCCCAATAGCACGAACAAGGGTGTCAACTTTTGCTAGTATAGTCTTTCTAGTTGCATAGTGCTACCTCTTGAGCACTGCGTTGGATTTCCCCGAAGAGGAAGGGATGACGCAGCAAAGTAGCGTAAGTATTTCCCTCAAGAGCATAAGTATTCTACGGTGGGTGAACAAATTACTGTTGAGTATTAAGCAAAGCAATAATAAAGTGATGGAGATTGATATGATGAGAAAGAGACCCGGGGGCCATGGGTTTTACTAGTGGCTTCTCTCAAGAGCATAAGTATTCTACGGTGGGTGAACAAATTACTGTTGAGCAATTGACAGAACTGAGCATAGTTATGAGAATATCTAGGTATGATCATGTATATAGGCATCACGCCCGAGAAAAGTAGACCGAAATAATTCTGCATCTACTACTATTACTCCACTCATCGACCGCTATCCAGCATGCATCTAGAGTATTAAGTTAAAAACAGAGTAACACCTTAAGCAAGATGACATGATGTAGAGGGATAATTTCATGCAATATGATAAAAAAAACCATCTTGTTATCCTCGATGGTAACAATACAATACGTGCCTTGCTGCCCCTTCTGTCACTGGGAAAGGACACCCCAAGATTGAACCCAAAGATAAGCACTTCTCCCATGGCAAGAACAACCAATCTAGTAGGCCAAACCAAACTAATAATTCGAAGAGACTTGCAAAGATAACCAATCATACATAAAATAATTCAGAGAAGATTCAAATATTATTCATAGATAGACTTGATCATAAACCCACAATTCATCGGTCTCAACAAATACACCGCAAAAAGAAGATTACATCGAATAGATCTCCACAAGAGAGGGGGAGAACATTGTATTGAGATCCAAAAAGAGAGAAGAAGCCATCTAGCTACTAGCTATGGACCCGTAGGTCAGAAGTAAACTACTCACACTTCATCGGAGGGGCTTGGATGATGATGTAGAAGCCCTCTGTGATCGATGCCCCCTCCGGCGGAGCTCCGGAACAGGCCCCAAGATGGGATCTCATGGATACAGAAAGTTGCGGCGGTGGAATTAGGTTTTTGGCTCCATCCCCGATCGTTTGGGGGTACGTGGATATATATATATAGGAAGAAGAAGTACGTCGGTGGAGCTTCGAGGGGCCCACGAGGCAGGGGGCGCGCCCCCTACCCTCGTGACCACCTCGTGGCTTCCTTGACGGAGGGTCCAAGTCTCCTGGATCTTATCTGATGAGAAAATCACTTTTTCGAAGGTTTCATTCCGTTTGGACTCCGTTTGATATTCCTTTTCTTCGAAACCCTAAAACAGGCAAAAAACAGCAATTCTGGGCTGGGCCTCCGGTTAATAGGTTAGTCCCAAAAATAATATAAAAGTGTAAAATAAAGCCCAATAATGTCTAAAACAGTAGATAATATAGCATGGAGCAATCAAAAATTATAGATACGTTGGAGACGTATCACATAGATAATTAAAAGATAATGTGGTAGACAATTTTTAAATTTCTGGAATAAAATAAAACTAAAAACATAAGTGTGTATAGAAGTTGTTGGAAGGTGATTTTTATGCTAAAAACTGGACTAGCATTCATAGGTTCACCAAGCGTAACCCTCTAATACATAAAAGTGCAGTAAGTAACAAAGTCATGTGAGAAAGTGCATAATGAAATATTTCATGCGCATGCCAAACATATGTGATGTGTCGATATTATATAGGTAATATGTCTGTAATTATGAAGACCAACACCCTCATTGCTTCTAGGTTGAGATACCCTCTGCAACATCCAAAGTTTAAGTGTAAACATTAACAGCTGCATTGAGCATGATGACATATTGTTATGCATATGGCTCATTTTAGTCTTCAGACAAACATTTTCACTTAGTGCCAACAATACAATACAATACAAGCCTTGTTCCACTTTCTGTCACTGTGGTAGTTTACTTGCAAGACATGCATAAGGAGAAAAGTAGATCAAAAATAAAGGCGCCCATAAATGTGATCAACATCACCACTAGAGTTTACATCAAATTAACCATAATCATGTTGGGCAACTCATATGGCTGTTTTATTTAACTACAAGGTGAAGAGATTACATCTTGGCTACTTCCATGAACCGTAGTCTAGGGGGTGGACTACTCACAACCAATCTTGGAATCGAGGATATACGTTGGTGATGATGAGATGAATTCCCCCTACTGCAGAGTGCCAGAGCAGAGCAATAAATGAAGCTTGCCTCACAACACGAAGTGGTGGCAGCAAAAAAATGTTGATAAATTGGAGGTGACTTTTGGGGGGTATAAAGTCAATGGGCATTGTTGGCAGCCGATGGTGCCCTAGGGCTATAAGCACCTAGTGTAGGCGCCCTTGGGCCCTGGGCGCCAGCACAAGGTGCCTCACACCCTAGACCTCCTAAGGTGTGGGGCCTTGCCCCGGTCCTTTGATGACTTGAAACTTCCGGCTGAATTTTCTCAAAAAAAAATCGGGGACTTTTGGTATTTTATTTTCTTGAAATTCAAAAATAGGAAACACATGAACTGACATTGGGCACTGGATTATATGTTAATCCTTCAAAAACATTGCATAACTAAATGATAATGGCCCTAATACATTAAAAATTTATAGATACGTTGGAGACTTATCACTCACCCATGGAGATGGAGGGTAGTGCAACCCATCGGGCTCAGGAGCTGGCAAGAAAGCTGACGCTAGGAACACATGGCACCCGGGGTATCCTTGCTACTCCCGCAGGAGTCATTGGGTTTTCCCAAAGAGGAAGGGTGATGTAGTTAGCAACAAAGCATTTCCTCAGTTAAGAACCTAGGTTTGTCAAACCAATAGGAGCTTTAAGCTAACAAGATAAGCATCTACTGCACATAAACAAAATAAAAATCTTGCACCCAACGCGGCAAAGAGGGTTGTCAATGCCCTTGTCCTTTCTAGTTGCAAGATTAACAACAAATAAACAAATATACAGATAGATAGATAAATAGATAGATAGATAGTTGTGTAGTAAAACGACAAAATAAATCAAGCAAATAAATGAAAGGAGAAAATTGTATAAAAGACTCTAATTAATAAAGAATGGACCGGGGGCATAGGTTCACTAGAGGTATCTCTGTCAAAAGCAAGCAATTGGCATGGTAACAAGTTACAGTTGAGCAATTGACAAGAATAGTAATTTGTATGACTATGATAATTCTGGGCATAATCTAACATAAGCATTACGTTTGTGATTAGTAGACCGTTAATCCAACAACATCTACTGCTAATACTCCGCCCAGAAGGCATGATGATCCATAAGTGTAGGGGATCTATCATAGCCTTTTCGATAAGTAAGAGTGTCGAACCCAACGAGGAGCAGAAGGAAATGGTAAGCAGTTTTCAGTAAGGTATTCTCTGCAAGCACTGGAATTATAGGTGAAAGGATTGATATGGTTGACTAGAGGGGGTGAATAGGCAAATAACATTTTTAGCTTTTCTTTACCAAATTAAACTTTGCATCAAGGTAGGTTATCTAGAAGTGCAACTAGGTGAGCAACCTATATGATGCAACAACAACAAGCACACGAGAAAGCACGGGAAGTAACACTAATAAGCTTACACAAGTAAAGGTACGATATAACCAAGGGTGGAGCCGGTGAAGGCGAGGATGTGTTACCGAAGTTCCTTCCTTTTGAGGGGAATTATGTCTCCGTTGGAGCGGTGTGGAGGCACAATGCTCCCCAGGAAGCCACTAGGGCCACCATATTCTCCTCATGCCCTCACACAATGCTAGATGTCGTGATTCCACTATTGGTGCCCTTGGAGGCGGCGACCGGACATTTCAGACAAGTTTGGGGCAATCTCCACAACTTAATCGAAGGCTCCCAACAACACCACGAAACTTCACCACAATGGACTATGGCTCCGTGGTGACCTCAACCGTCTAGGGTGCTCAAACACCCAAGAGTAACAACATCCGCTAGGGATAGGTGGGGGAATCAAATTTATCTTGGTGGAAGTGTAGATCGGGGCCTTCTCAACCACTCCCGAGCAAATCAACAAGTTTGATTGGCTAGGGAGAGAGATCGGGTGAAAATGGAGCTTGGAGCATTAATGGAGCTTATGGGGGAAGAGGCAAGTCAACGAGGAAGAAGGGGACCCCCTTTTATACTAAAGGACCTCATCCAACCGTTACCCCCAAAACAGCCCCGCAGAGGGCGGTACTACCACAGGGGGCAGCGGTACTGCCGCTGGACCCAGCGGTACTATCGCTCCCCCTTGCGATACTACCGCCCAGCCTGGGAGGGCTTGAAGATAGAGGAGGTGTCGTGCCCAGCACGGCACTACCGCGGTGGTAGGGCGGTACTACCGCTCTCGTGCGGTACTACCACACCTACTATCGCTGCAAGTGCCGCTCAACCCGACACAAGATGCGCCCCCCCTCGAGTTGAGGCGGTAGTGGCCCGGTACCGCAGCGGTACTGCCGCTGAGGACCCTCAAGTGGTACTACCGCAGGGCACCGTGGTACTACCACTGGGGCCAAAGACTGCCCATTCAGCAGGGAATCAAACCTCCAATGATGCGGGAAGGCCCAAAGGGTGTGAAACGGAAGTGTACCTGATGATTCCACCCTAGCCTTACCAAAGCAGACCCCCTCTTGATAGTACGTGACTCCTACGAAACTAGTCCACCAAACAAGAAACGAAATAGCTACACCGTCTTGAAAAACACTCAGAGGGGAAAGAAATCGTCTTGTGCCAAAGGATGAATCTCTGAAATGCTCAAAGCACACGGTTAGTCCGCAAACATGTTGTCATCAATCACCAAAACTACATCGAGAGAGATATGCCTTAACAATCTCCCCCTTTTTGGTGGATTGATGACAACCAGGGATTTGCACAGGGACAAGACATGAAAGTAAAGATACTTAGAACTACAAAATATAGACGGGCTCCTCCTGAATGTGTGCACCTAGTTAGTAGTGCCTTTGGAATGCAAGACACACACATTAGGATCAACACTCCCCCTATATTTTATAGTCCAACAATTCTAAGCATAGGATTCATGAGAGCAGGGTATAAAACAGGATACACATGCAACTCATAAGATACCACAGTACTAGATAGACATAGATAATAAAGGTAAAGATAAGGTAGCATATGTCTCACACCATATGTATAGAACTTAGGTCTCACTAGCACCAAACCAAGCAAAATGACGAGAAAATACAAGACACAAGACACCACAAACCACAAAGACACACTCACAACACGGCAACAACACAAATCCCTAAACTCTCTCCCCTTTGGCAGCGAGACACAAAAAGGGCAAAGAGCGTTGCTACGGCTCCAGGTGATAGCAAGCTGAGGATCTCGAACATCATATCTCAGCGGGATCGTCTGCACCGCTGTCGTCGGTCGGAAACTGCTCTGTGTCTAAATTGGTCCACTAGCAATGCTGCTGAACCCACTCCTCCTCATCAGTGATCCTCTCCTCAGATCCGCTGTTAACAGTGGCACCCAACTGGCGCATGAGCTCCTTGTGACGTCTGCGGGCCTTCTTCTCACAGACATGAGACATGTATTGGCCATGAGACTCCATGCAGAAAAGTTTCTTCATCTTGCGCTTAATCCTCTTAGCCCATGAGGGCTCCACACCGGAGGGCTCATAGTCCTCATCCTTGTCGGCCTCAGCCTCGTCCTCGGACTCCATGTCACCCTCAGAAGGTGGATCATCAAATCGAGGGGCCTGGGTGCCCTAGTTGTCCTTCTTCCTCAGACGCTTGATATCATGAGAAATCAACTCTCTAGTTTCCAGCGCAGCCCTGGGATAGTGATGTGCCTAGGCCTTCTCAATGAGCAGCATGATGAAAGAACCATAGATCGGGCACTTGCGCTCAAAAATGGCAGACAGTAGTTCAGACCACATAACATGAGAAATGTCCAGGGACTCTCCAGTGGTTTCTTCCTTCTCATGCTGGCAGAAGAGAAGCATGTCCACAAGATAGGAGTGGACCATATCCAGATTCCCAATGCGCGGGAAAAGAGTCTCTCGGAAGACACGGTGAAGGATGTCCAGATAGGTAGACAGCTCATAGGTTACCTTCTTTGTCTTGGGGTTAACCTTATGAGAACAGTAGGGCCAGAGTGCTTGTTGTGAGTGGAGGTCATTGCGGTGAGGATGGAAGCCGATTGGATTCTCAAGCCCGTGGTCTTCCACCCCAAGTAACTCCATGAAGGCCTTCCACGTGACAATGAGCAACTTTCCATTTGTCATCCAAGTCAGAGTCCTTTCTGCATCAGTTCCAAGATGGACAGTGGCATAGAATTGGCATATGATATCGGCATCAAAGTCCTTGTTGAACTGCACGATTCTAAGAATGTTCAACTGAGTGCACATCTGAAGGGCTTCGCCAAAGTACTCAGGGTCCTTTTCCAGAGGATCAGTGTCGATGGAACGGACATCAACAAAGTGATTCTTCTTAGCCTTGATCACATCAAAAAATATGGTGAACTGAAAGCAGTTCTAGAACGAGCTGTTGACCAAAGTGGGATCTTGGTCTTCCTCATAGGGGTTGCGGTGACGCTTTGCCCAAAATTCCTTGGCAGTCATCTCAGTCACAGTCTTCCCCTTTGGCTTGCTGGCAGATTTCTTTGAGAGCTTTGGTGCACTTGAGGAAGCGCCCGCTGGCGGCGGTGGAGCACTTGAGGAACCACCTGCTGACTCGCATGTGCGGTAGCGCTTTGACATTGCACGGCTAGGGTTGACACGGCGGACCTGCTTCTTAGGATGATCATCACCTGGAACCAAAACACACGACCAGAAGAAACACACGAAAGAAAGAGCATAAGCCACCAAACAAAACAACAAGGATAAAAACTTGGTAGGAAAAGATGGAACTAGGCATCCAGCGGTAGTACCGCAACCCAACAGCGGTAGTACCGCTTGCGTGGTAGTACCGCTCGAGGAGGGCGGTAGTACCGCGCCAGAAGGGGAACGGCGGCTCCCTACTGCCGTTGACAGATCCGGCACTACCGTAGATGCTAAATTCAAAAACAAACCTACCAAACTTCAATCCACAGTGCCTAGAAGCCATCTCCATCCTACTCAAGCCTCGCCTTAGCCAAAAGACGAGAAGAACAATGCCTATTGCCCCTAAAAACTAGATGCAAGATCTAGGCAACGAGTGAACAGGAACGGGGGCAATACCGGCATCCATGGCTAGAGGACGTGGTGGGGATCGACTCCACCGGAGGAAATGGAGAGAGACGGCCCGAAAGCGGCGGCCGGCCGGGTCCCTCCTAGGGCGAGAGGTCGCTAGAGCAACAAGGAAGACAAGCGAGTGGGGGCAAATGGGTATGGGGGAGAAACAACTCCCCCTTCCCTGACATAACCCACCCCCCCCCATCACCCGCCTCGCAGCGGTAGTACCGCTGGGGTGGGCGGTTGTACCGCTTGACGCTTGTCAGCGGTAGTACCACGCAGGCAGCGGTAGTACCGCTCTGCCGCAAAAAGGATCAACCAAAAAGGGCTTAGCTCAAGAGAATAAACCGAGACAAAAACGAGAACACACACACACGACAAAAAGAATGAAGGCACACACCTCTCCAAGAGAGGGCGGTGGCCAAGGCCACCTATGTTTGAGTTCAGAGGTATGGCACCGCAAAGATTTTAACCTTGGGCCCATGACCAACACTCATCTTTGAAGCGCAAGTACCATACAAAATGGCTAATGTGAAAGAGTTTGGTTAGTTTATGCATTATGGGGGGAGGGAAAGTTCATTGAGAGAACAACACTCCCCCTATGTCCATGCCTACACCTAAACTAGACAACAAGTTGAGTGAGGTGGGGTGTGCAAGGGTTCAAGTCACATTGCTCGAATCAATGATATTTAGCTCATGCCTTAACTCGCGAATTTTGCTTCATCCAAAGGCTTCGCAAAATATCTGCAAGGTTATCATGAGTGTTGACATAGTTGAGCTCGATCTCCCCTCGCCTAATGTGATCCCGGAAGAAGTGATACCTAATCTCAATATGCTTTGTCTTGAAGTGTTGCACCGGGTTGAGAGAAATCTCGATGGCACTTTCATAGTCACACCAAAGAGGCACTTTGTCACATGTGACACCATAATCCTTTAAAGTTTGCCTCATCCATAATAGTTGTGCACAACAACTACCGGCAGCCACATACTCCACTTCCGTGGACGAGAGAGACACACAACTTTGCTTCTTGGAAGACCAACTCACCAAAGAGCGACCAAGCAATTGGCACCCTCTGGAAGTGGATTTCCTATCCACTTTGTCTCCCGCCCAATCCGAGTCCGAATAACCTACAAGCTTGAAGTTTGCTCCTCTTGGGTACCATAAGCCAAAGTTTGGGGTATGAGCCAAATATCGAAAGATTCGCTTGACCGCCACAAAGTGACTTTCCTTAGGTGCGGCTTGAAACCGTGGATAATTCCCACACTCAACATGATATACGGTCTAGATGCACAAAGGTAAAGCAAGGAGCCAATCATGGAGCGATATACCTTTTGATCCACCGGTTTACCATTGGGATCAATGTCAAGTTGGCACTTGGTGGGCATGGGAGTGGAAGCCGGCTTGACATCACTTAGCTTAAATCTCTTGAGCATGTCTTGAGTGTATTTGGCTTGGTTGATGAAGGTTCCTTCTCTCCTTTGCTTCACTTTGAACCCGAGAAAGAACTTCAACTCTCCCTTGGAAGACATCTCGAACTTTGAGGTCATGAGAGCGGCAAATTCCTCATTGAAAGCTTTGTTAGGGGAACCAAAGATAATATCATCAACATATAATTGGCACACCAACAACTCCCCTTTGACCTTCTTAGTAAAAAGAGTGGGGTCAATTAGCCCAACTTCAAAACCACGGTCTTGTAACAACTCGGTAAGGTGATCATACCACGCATGTGGGGCTTGTTTAATGCCATAGAGTGCCTTATCGAGTTGATACACGTGATCGAGAAAGTAGGGATCCTCGAACCCGGGGGGTTGCTTGACATATACCAATTCATTAATAGGACCATTAAGAAAAGCACTCTTCACATCCATTTGTTGTAACTTAAAGTTATGATGAGAAGCATATGCAATCAACATGTGAATGGATTCAAGACGAGCAACGGGGGCAAAGGTTTCACCGTAGTCGATACCCTCGACTTCGGAGTAGCCTTGTGTTACCAAACGAGCCTTGTTGCGAATGATAATCCCATGAGCATCTTCCTTGTTCTTGAATATCCACTTGGTTCCAATGACATTTTGGTTCTCCGTTGGCCTTGGCACCAATCTCCACACTTTGTTGCGCTCGAAGTTGTTGAGTTCTTCATGCATGGCATTGAGCCAATCCGGATCTTCGAGCGCCTCATAGACCTTTTGGGGTTCAACACAAGAGACAAACGCATGATGTTCACAATAGTTTGCTAATTGTCTACGAGTGCTTACCCCCTTTCTTAAGCTTCCAAGCACATTTGTCATGAGATGATCCTTGGTGGAGAGCCTGGAAGCAATATTGGCGGCACGACACTCCAATTCCTCCTCGGGGGTGATACGAGGAGTGGTCACTTGATCATCTTGAGCGCCGTCTTGAGCTTGTTCTTGATCTCGAGGAAGCTCTTGATCTTGAACTTTCTCGGAGGAGAGAACTTGGCCTTGGGAATCACTTGATGTTACAACACCATCTTGAGATTGACCTTGCCCTTGGTCTTATTCTTGAGGTTGAGGGCCTTCACTTTGTTCTTCGAAAGCGTGTGGGTCTTGGGTTGGTGAAGGTTCCACTTGAGTGGAACATTGTCCTTCTCCTTCAGCCACAAGGGGTTCCTCAATGGGTAGGATATGACCAACACCCATTCTTCTTATGGCTTGGGGAGGAATTTCATCACCTACATCACAAGTACCACTTTGCTCCACTTGGGAGCCGTTATTCTCATCAAACTCCACATTACACGTTTCCTCAATAAGTCCCGTGGACTTATTGAGAACACGGTAAGCATGAGAGTTTGTAGCATAACCAACAAATATGCCCTCATAAGCTCTAGCCTCAAATTTAGACAAATAGACACCTTTCTTGAGAATGAAACACTTACACCCGAACACCCAGAAGTACTTTAGATTGGGCTTGTTACCGGTGAGTATCTCATATGGAGTCTTGTTCAAGCCTTTGCGGAGGTAGAGCCGATTAGATGCATGACACGCGGTGTTGATGGCTTCGGCCCAAAAGTTGTAGGGAGACTTGAACTCCGCCATCATGGTCCTTGTCGCATCCATCAACGTCCGGTTCTTCCTCTCCGCTACACCATTTTGTTGAGGGGTATAAGGTGTGGAATATTTATGCTTGATTCCTTCATCACTCAAAAACTCATCCAAGGTGTAGTTCTTGAACTCGGAGCCATTGTCACTTCTTATAGTCAAGATCTTTGCATTGTGTTGTCGTTGAGCTTCATTTGCAAAGTCGATGATGGTTTGTTGGGTCTCGCTTTTCCTCTTGAAGAAATATACCCAAGTGTATCTTGAATAGTCGTCGACAATCACCAAACAATACTTTCTGCCCCCAAGACTATCAAAGGATGGAGGTCCAAAGAGATCCAAATGAAGGAGATCTAAAGGCCTTTTTGAGTAGATGATAGTCGTGGGAGGGTGAGCCTTCTCATGTAGCTTTCCTTCAATGCAAGCACTGCAAGCACGATCTTTGGAAAAACTAACATTTTTTAGTCCACGAACATGGTCTCCCTTGAGAAGACTTTGCAAAGATCTCATATTGACGTGGGCTAGACGGTGATGCCAAAGCCATCCCACGTCAACTTTAGCCATTAGGCATGTCGCGGTCTTAGTGGGTCGCTCCGAAAAGTTAATCACATAGAGACCATTCTTGACATGCCCAACAAAGGCTACTTTAAGAGTCTTGCTCCACAAGAGGGCCACAGTATCAATATTAAAGAAAGTGGCAAAGCCCATGAGTGCTAGTTGACGAACAGAAAGTAAATTGTATGCAAGGGACTCAACAAGCATGGCCTTCTTGATCGTAAGATCATGAGAAATGACAACTTTGTCGAGTCCCAATACCTTAGAAGACGAGGCATCACCCCACTCGACGTTGGTGGGCATGGATGGAATCTTTTGCACGTCCACCACCAAGTCCTTGCTCCCGGTCATATGATTAGTAGCTCCACTATTGAGAAACCATGATCCCCCACCGGAAGCAAACACCTACAAGAGATCAATGCTTGGTTTTAGGTGCCCATTTTGTAATGGGGCCTTTGAAGTTAGTAACAAGGGTCTTAGGAACCCAAATAGACCATTCAATGTACTCATAAGGAGAACCAACAAATTTGGCATAAACATGCCCATCTCTAGCACGGCACAATACATAAGAAGGGTTAAAGTCGCCGGCCTTGTTGGGAATGAAAGCGTTGCCCTTCTTGGCATCACTACCCCTCACGGAGTTCTTCTCCTTATCCTTAGTAGCACCCTCTCCCTCCTTCACAAAAGTTTGCTTCAGAGGAGGAGGCCGTTTGGCCTTGTCATTCTTCTTCTTGGTTTTGGACTTGGGCACGTACCCAATCCCTTCCTTGGCCACAACTCCCTTTTGGTTGGTCAAAAGGTCGTTGAGATTCTTCTCGCCTTGTATGCAATACACAAGGCCTTTCTCAAGTTGCACCTTTAGCTTAGCGTTCTCCTCAACAAGATGCACATGCTCACAACATGGGTTAGTAGCATTTGCATTATCAATTAACATCATACGAGGAAAAGTGTCTTTCTCCTTGGTTAGCTTTATTTAAAGTTGATCATGAAACTCTTTGAGACTAGCATGAGCACTCTTCAAGACCTTGTGAACCTTGTCAAGTAGATCAAACTCCTCTTTGAGTCTAGCAAGATCAACCCCAAGTTTGGCCTTCTCGGAGTTTAGCACACGAGAAACAACGAGAGCATGATCAAAATCTTTCTTTAACTTAGCATGATCAACGTTGTGTGAGTCCTAAAGAGCCAAACGAAGACCACGCTCTTCATCAAGAGCATTGGAAAGATCCAAAATCTCATCGGCATAGTCATGACTATGCCCCTCCATCTTGGAGATATTATCTTCGTGAGCCTCGATCATGTCATTGGCTTCACCAAGTTGTTCCAAGAGAGCAACAAAATGCTTCTTAGATTTACCCTTGAGTTTACCCATAAAGGACTCAAACTCATTTTCCTCCACATTAGATCCCTCACATTCATCAATGCAATCCGTCAAGGAAGGATTATTAATGATGGAAGTTTTGATGTTGGGGGTTACCTTGTTGGTGGCTTTAACCATGAGTCACTTGGCGGTGATGTTCTCATTGGGTGAGTCGAAGAGAGACACTCGTGGAGTTTTTGCAATGGCAACAGAGATCATGGCAACCGACTCACTATCTTCATCATCATCATCATCCTCATGGTACTCTTCTTGAACCACCAACGCCTTGTGAGGGGTCTTCTTGGTGAAGTTGCTCTTGTTGGGGAAAGACTTGGCTTTGTCCTTTCGAATGAGCTTGCCACCAGTGTCTTCCCTCTTCTCATACAGGCACTCCGCAACAAAATGGCTCACATTGCCACAATTGTAGCAAGTCCTCACACGTTGCTTGCTCTTCGTGCCACTTGAGTTGTTCTTGTTGAAGTTTCGCCTTGAGTTTCTCTTGCTCCAAAATTGCCTTGAAACAAGTGCCATGTGTTCATGATAGGCATACTTTGTATCTTCGGGGTTGATTTCCTCTTCTTCTTCTTCTTCTTCTTCTTCTTCAACACAAACCTTGGCCTTGAATGCAAGGTTGGGCTTCTTTGCCCTTTGAGAACGAAGCACCGCATTGTCGGCGGTCTTGTCCAAGATGTTCATAGCCACAAACTCATCCAGCACTTCACTTGAGGTCAAAGTGTGGAAGTCTGGCCTTTGACGAATGATGGAGGACATGGCCTTGTGGTACGACATCATTGCCTTGAGGAATTTACACTTGATCCAATTGTCATCCATGTCCTTGCTCCCATGATCTCAGAGTGAGACCGCGAGTTTGAGTACTCTCTGATTAAGCTCACAAGGTTCTTCATCTTCTTTCATTGCAAACTCATCGGCTTCATCTTGCACTACTTCATAGTTGGAGCGTTGAATGCTTGCGCTTCCCCGGTAGAGAGAGATAACACAAAGCCATGCATATTTGGCTAAGACGAAGGGCCGAAGATGAGGTAGATCTTCAGGTGGAACTGCATCTTGGATGATGAAGAGAGCATTCTCATTGAATTGATTATCTGCGGCTTCTCGAGGAGTGAAGTTGCTTGGGTCATGCGGATAGGAACCTTCTTCAATGATTCTCCAAAGATTAGTGTTCACATGATTTAAATGATGCTTAAAGTGATAAACCCAAGAACCAATGTCCTCATTTTTCACAATCTTAGGGGGACGACCGGCATGATTCAAATGAGTGGAAGGAATCGGTCCACCATAAACAAGTGGTGGTTCCACATGGGCAAAGATGCTGGTGCCATTTTTACCACTAGAAGAAGGGGCTTTTTCACTACTAGCTCCCCCCTTGTCGGAGTTAGCATCCGTCACCTTGTCAGTGGGATCACCCACTTTCAACGGTGCGGTGGATAGTTTAAGCCCTTCAATGAATTTAGTAAACATGCTTTCAACCTCGGTCGTCATGGATGTTTTCAATGTCTCCAAGGCCACATTGAATTCCTCGCGAGAGACCGAGGTTCCCCCATCGCCCGTAGACGAGATCGGATTCACACGGAGTGTTCCTCCACACCGTCTACAGTATCAACCATATTCTTCGGATGGTAAAGTCCTTAGTAAGGAGACGAGGATCTGATACCAATTGAAAGGATCGATATGGTTGACTAGAGGGGGGGTGAATAGGCAACTAACAATTTTTAGCTTTTCTTTACCAAATTAAACTTTGCATCAAGGTAGGTTGTCTAGAAGTGCAACTAGGTGAGCAACCTATATGATGCAACAACAACAAGCACACGAGCAAGCACGGGAAGTAACACTAATAAGTTTGCATAGGTAAAGGTACAAGATAACCAAGGGTGGAGCCGGTGAAGACGAGGATGTGTTACCGAAATTCCTTCCTTTTGAGGGAAAGTACGTCTCCGTTGGAGCGGTGTGGAGGCACAATGCTCCCCAAGAAGCCACTAGGGCCACCGTATTCTCCTCACGCCCTCACACAATACGAGATGCCATGATTCCACTATTGGTGCCCTTGGAGCCGGCGACCGGACCTTTACGCACAAGGTTGGGGCAGTCTCCACAACTTAATCGGAGGCTCCCAACAACACCACGAAGCTTCACCACAATGGACTATGGCTCCGTGGTGACCTCAACCATCTAGGGTGCTCAAATACCCAAGAGTAACAAGATCCGCTAGGGATAGGTGGGGGAATCAAATTTCTCTTGGTGGAAGTGTAGATCGGGGCCTTCTCAACCACTCCCGAGCAAATCAACAAGTTTGATTGGCTAGGGAGAGAGATCGGGCGAAAATGGAGCTTGGAGCATTAATGGAGCTGATGGGGGAAGAGGATAGTCAATGAGGAAGAAGGGGGCCCCCTTTTATAATAAAGGACCCCATCCAACCGTTACCCCCAAAACAGCCCCGCAAAGGACGGTACTACCGCAGGGGGCAGCGGTACTACCGCTGGACCCAGCGGTACTACCGCTCCCCCTTGCAGTACTACCGCCCAGCCTGGGAGGCCTTGAAGATAGAGGAGGGACCGTGCCCAATGCGGTACTGCCACGGTGGTAGGGCGGTACTACCGCTCTCGAGCGGTACTACCGCACCTACTACCGCTGCAAGTGCCGCTCAACCCGACACGAGATGCGCCCCCCTTGAGTCGAGGCGGTAGTGGCCCGGTACCGCAGCGGTACTGCCGCTGAGGACCCTCAAGTGGTACTACCGCAGGGCACCGTGGTACTACCGCTGGGGCCAAAG
This sequence comes from Triticum monococcum, assembly GCA_034509565.1. Classification (NCBI taxonomy): domain Eukaryota; kingdom Viridiplantae; phylum Streptophyta; class Magnoliopsida; order Poales; family Poaceae; genus Triticum; species Triticum monococcum. Next base: position 739,995,039 of record CM067843.1, on the reverse strand, counting down.
ACTACCCATTCAGCAGGGACTCAAACCTCCAACGATGCGGGAAGGCCCAAAGGGTGTGAAACGGAAGTGTACGTGATGATTCCACCCTAGCCTTACCAAAGCGGACCCCCTCTTGATAATACGGTGACTCCTACGGAACTAGTCCACCAAACAAGAAACGAAAGAGCTACACCGTCTTGAAAAACACTCCGAGGGGAAAGAAATCTTCTCGTGCCAAAGGATGAATCTCTGAAATGCTCAAAGCACACGGTTAGTCCGCAAACATGTTGTCATTAATCACCAAAACTACATCGGGAGAGATATGCCTTAACAATAGGTAACAGATAGTTTTGTGATAAGGTTATTTGTAACGAGTAGCAAGTAATAAAAGTAAATAAGGTGCAGCAAGATGGCCCAATCCTTTTTGTAGCAAAGGACAAGCCTGGACAAACTCTTATATGAAGGAAAGCGCTCCCGAGGACACATGGGAATTATCATCAAGCTAGTTTTCATCACGATCATATGATTCGCGTTCGGTACTTTGATAATTTGATATGTGGGTGGACCGGTGCTTGGGTGCTGTCCTTACTTGGACAAGCATCCCACTTATTATTAACCCCTATTGCAAGCATCCGCAACTACAAATAGAAGAATTAAGGTAAACCTAACCATAGAATGAAACATATGGATCCAAATCAGCGCCTTACGAAGCAACGCATAAACTAAGGTTTAAGATGCTGTCATTCTAGCAACCCATCATCTACTTATTACTTCCCAATGCCTCCCTCTAGGCCCAAACAGTGGTGAAGTGTCATGTATTTCACGTTCACATGACACCACTAGAGGGATAACAACATACATCTCATCAAAATATCGAACGAATACCAAATTCACATGACTACTAATAGCAAGACTTCTCCCATTTCCTCAGGAACAAATGTAACTGCTCACAAAGCACATTCATGTTCATAATCAGAGGGGTATTAATATGCATAATGGATCTGAACATATGATCTTCCACCAAGTAAACTAATTAGCATCAACTACAAGGAGTAATCAACACTACTAGCAACCCACAGGTACCAATCTGAGGTTTGGATACAAAGATTGGATACAAGAGATGAACTAGGGTTTGAGATGAGATGGTGCTGGTGAAGATGTTGATGGAGATTGACCCCCTCTCGATGAGAGGATCGTTGGTGATGACGATGGTGATGATTTCCCCCTCCCGGAGGGAAGTTTCCCCGGCAGAACAGCTCTGCCGGAGCCCTAGATTGGTTCTGCCAAGGTTCCACCTCGTGGTGGCGGAGTCTCGTCCAGAAAGCTTGCTTATTATTTTTCCTCAGACAAAAGACCTCATATAGCAGAAGATGGGCATCGAAGGGCTACCAGGGGGTCCACGAGGCAGGGGGCGCGCCCCCCACCCTCGTGGCTGGTGGGTGGCCCCCCTCTGGTACTTCTTGCGCTCAATATTTTTTATATATTCTGAAACGTGCTCCCGTGAAGTTTCAGGACTTTTGGAGATGTGCAGAATAGGTCTCTAATATTTGCTCCTTTTCCAGCCCAGAATTCCAGCTGCTGGCATTCCCCCTCTTCATGTAAACCTTGTAAAATAAGAGAGAATAGGCATAAGTTTTGTGACATAATGTGTAATAACAGCCCATAATGCAATAAATATTGATATAAAAGCATGATGCAAAATGGACGTATCAACTCCCCCAAGCTTAGACCTCGCTTGTCCTCAAGAGAAAGCCAAAATTTAAAAGTATGTCCACGTGTTTGGAGGTTGAGGTGTCGATAAAAATAAAATACGGACATGAGGGCATCATGATCATTCTTAGAATAGCAACACACACACACACACACACATAGTCATATGATCTCTTATGCTAAAGTAACAATTCAATCACAATTTCAAGTATGAATCATAAACTTCATTGAAAGCTAACAAGCTCTAATCTCAGTCGTTGAGGCAATTGCAATTTATCATAACATAGGAAAGAGTCAATATAAGAGCTTTTCAGCAAGTCTACATACTCAACTATCATTTACTCTTTCACAATTGCTAACACTCACGCAATATTTATGGGTATGGAGTTTTAATCGGACACAGAGAAAGATAGGGTCTTATAGTTTTGCCTCCCAACGTTTTACCTCAAGGGTAATGTCAACAATAATAGCTCATGTTGACTCACATCCAATTAGCTATATGTATCTGGATCTTTCCAACACATTGTGCTTGCCAAAGGATAAACTGTAAAAAGGAAAGGTGAACATCACCATGACTCTTATATAAGGTAGAAGATAAAAGTAAAATATAGGCCCTTCGCAGAGGGAAGCGGAGGTTGTCATGCGCTTTTATGGTTGGATGCACAAAATCTTAATGCAAAAGAACGTCACTTTATATTGCCACTTGTGATATGGACATTTATTATGCAGTCCATCGCTTTTATTTCTTCCACACAAGATCGTATAAAGCTTATTTTTCTCCACATTAATAAGTCATACATATTTAGAGAGCAATTTTTATTGCATGCACCGATGACAACTTACTTGAAGGATCTTACTCAATCCATAGGTAGGTATGGTGGACTCGCATGTCAAAACTGGGTTTAAGGATATTTGGAAGCACAAGTAGTATCTCTACTTGGTGCAAAGAAATTGACTAGCATGAGAGGGAAAGGCAAGCTCAACATGTTGGATGATCCATGACAATATAATTCATCTCAGATGTAAGAGAACATAACCCATTATGTTGTCTTCCTTGTCCAACGTCAACTCTTTAGCATGTGATATTTTAATGAGTGCTCACAATCATAAAAGATGTCCAAGATAGTATATTTATATGTGAACCTCTCTTTCTTTATTACTTCCTATTAATTACAACGATGACCAAAACTATGTTTGTCAACTCTCAACAACTTTTATTCATCATACTCTTTATATGTGAGCTCATTACTCTCCATAAGATCCATATGATCTCTTTATTTCTTTTTTTTCTTCTCTTTAATTTTACTCTCTCAAGATCATAGCAAGATAATCAAGCCCTTGACTCAACACTAATCTTCATTATATATAGCTCACGGACTCGATTACATAGAAGGATCATAAAGCAAAACTCACAACTAGATCATACTAAAACTTTATTCTACTAGATCAAGATATTATCAAAAGGATCGAACTAAGAAAAACAGTAAAGGTAAAGGTGATGGTGATACGATACCGGGGCACTCCCCCAAGCTTGGCAGTTGCCAAGGGGAGTGCCCATACCCATGTGTTTATGTTTCCTTCCTCGGAGGTGGTGATGAAGGAGTAGTTGATGATGTAGGCTTGTCATCCATCTTCCAAGGCATAGGCTCACCATCATAGAAGGATGATCGAGTCTCCAGAATCCTCAAATATGCAGCCAAACTCATCCTCTTGAATCTATATTCATACTCACAGTTTTGGTTTTGCAGGTCATAGATCTGGGCTTGGAGGCGCTCGATTTTCTCATGAAGCTTGAAGATGGCCTTCCCAATGTCCTTGGCGTCCAGCTTGTGGTTGTTGGTGAACTCCGTGATCATTATGTGATTGGAGTCGAGTCCACGCTCCACCATCTCTTGACACTTGAAAGCTTGTTGCTCAATCGCCTCGAGCCTTGTCTCCACGCTTCCGGTCCTCCTTGGTCCCTCCACATCGCGGATGTGCAACAACCCCTCACGCATCTCAATGGTTTGCGGGTGTTGCAGCACCTCCGCGAGGTAGGGGTTGATGACCTTCTCGAAGAACTTGTCCTTGGGGCACTTGAAGACGCCATGGCGATCTAGATCTGTAAAAAAACAGCTCGAAACAAAGACATGAGATATTTGCGTGATACGGTGGTCAAAACTTTCGGGAGATTATATAATGAATTTTTACCGGCCAAAAGAAGTATCATGCAAGAAAACGGAGTTCGGAGAGCGCACGAGGTGCCCACGAGGCAGGGGGCGTGCCCAGGGGGTAGGGTGCGCCCGCCACCCTCGTGTCCTTTTTGGTCTGCTTCTTATTTTCCTATTTTATTATATGTTCCAAAATGGAGAAAAATTGCCATTAGAACTGTTTTGGAGTCGGTTTACTTACCGTACCACGTACCTATTCCTTTTCGGAGTCTGAAACGTTCCGGAAAGTGTCCCTTGTGTATTCCTCCGGGGTTACGGTTTCAATAATATTAGTTTCAACATTTATGGGATTACCTGAGATATAATGTTTGATTCTTTGACCATTCACCACCTTCGGATTTGTGCCTTCGAAGTTGTTGATTTTTATAGCACCGGAACGATAGACCTCCTCGATAACGTAAGGTCCTTCCCATTTAGAGAGGAGTTTGCCTGCAAAAAATCTTAAACGAGAGTTGTATAACAATACATAATCACCTACATTGAAGTCGCGCTTTTGTATCCTTTTATCATGCCATCTTTTAACTTTTTCTTTAAACAGCTTGGCATTTTCATAAGCCTGGGTTCTCCATTCATCAAGTGAGCTAATGTCAAAAAGCCTCTTCTCACCAGCAAGTTTGAAGTCATAGTTGAGCTCTTTAATAGCCCAATATGCCTTATGTTCTAATTCAAGAGGTAAGTGACATGCTTTACCATAAACCATTTTATACGGAGACATACCCATAGGATTTTTATATGCAGTTCTATATGCCCATAATGCATCATCAAGTTTCTTGGAATAATTATTTCTAGATCTATTAACAGTCTTTTGCAAAATTAATTTAAGCTCTCTATTACTCAATTCTACTTGACCACTAGATTGTGGGTGATAAGGAGATGCAATTCTATGATTAACATCATACTTAGCAAGCATTTTACAAAAGGCACCATGAATAAAATGTGAACCACCATCAGTCATTAAATATCTAGGGACTCCAAACCTCGGGAAAATAACTTCTTTAAGCATCTTAATAGAGGTGTTATGATCAGCACTACTAGTTGGAATAGCTTCTACCCACTTAGTAATGTAATCAACAGCAACTAAAATATGTGTATACCCATTAGAGGAAGGAAACGGTCCCATATAATCAAAGCCCCAAACATCAAATGGTTCAATAACAAGTGAATAATTCATAGGCATTTCTTGACGTCTACTAATATTACCAATTCTTTGACATTCATCACAAGACAAGACAAACTTACGGGCATCCTTGAAGAGAGTAGGCCAATAAAAACCGGATTGCAATACCTTATGTGCAGTTCTATCTCCAGCATGGTGTCCTCCATAGGCTTTGGAGTGACACTTGCGTAGGATGTGTTCCTGTTCATGCTCAGGTACACAACGTCTAATAACACCATCTACTCCTTCTTTATAAAGATGTGGGTCATCCCAAAAGTAATGTCTTAAATCACAGAAGAACTTTTTCTTCTGCTGGTATGTGAAACTAGGTGGTATAAATTTAGCAACAATGTAATTAGCATAATCAGCATACCATGGAGCAGTACGAGAAGCATTTATGACATTTAATTGTTCATCAGGAAAGCTATCATCAATAGGTAGTGGGTCATCAAGAACATTCTCTAACCTAGACAAGTTGTCTGCAACGGGGTTCTCAGCTCCCTTTCTATCAATAATATGCAAATTAAATTCTTGTAGTAGGAGAACCCATCTAATAAGTCTAGGTTTAGCATCTTTCTTTTCCATAAGATATTTTATAGCAGCATGATCAGTGTGAATAGTTACTTTAGAATCAACAATATAAGGTCTGAACTTATCACATGCAAATACAACTTCTAAGAATTCTTTTTCAGTAGTAGCATAATTTCTCTGGGCAATGTCTAGAGTTTTACTAGCATATTGAATAACATTTAATTTTTTTATCAACTCTCTGTCCTAGAACATCCCCTACAGCATAATCACTAGCATCACACATAATTTCAAAGGCAAAGGGTAATGATCTTTTTTAGTAGCTTTATTTAATTTGCGAAAATCAATTACCATCCTATAACCTGTAATAATTCTTTGTGGAATCAATTCATCTTTATCATTAGGAACAACAGTGATACCTCCCTCCTTAGGGACACAATGGACAGGACTTTCCCACTAACTATCAGCAACGGGATAAATTATACCTGCCTCAAAGAGCTTTAATATTTCCTTTCTTACCACTTCTTTCATCTTAGGATTCAGCCCTCATTGGTGATCAATAACTGGTTTGGCGTCTCTCTCCAAATTTATTTTGTGTTGACATAGAGTGGGACTAATGCCCTTAAGATCATCAAGAGTATATCCAATAGCAGCACGGTGCTTCTTCAGAGTTTTCAATATTTTTTATTCCTCCTTCTCTGAAAGGTTAGCACTAATAATAACAGGATATATCTTCTTTTCATCAAGATAAGCATATTTAAGAAAATCAGGCAATGGTTTAAGCTCAAACACGGGATCACCCTTGGGTGGATGAGGATCCCCTAGGATTTCAACAGGCAAATTGTGTTTCAGAATGGGTCCTTGTTTAAAGAATACTTCATCTATTTCCCTTCTTACATTCATAAACATATCATTCTCATGGTCTAGCAAATATTGTTCTAAAGGATCATTAGGAGGCACAGCAATAGAAGCAAGACCAATAATTTCATCTTTACTAGGCAATTCTTCATCACGGGGTTGTCTATGAAATTTAGGAAAATGAAACTCATGAGACATATCATCCAAACAAATAGTAACAACATCCTTGTTGCAATCTATCATAGCATTAACAATATTCAAGAAGGGTCTACCAAATATAATGGGACGAAAGCTATCTTGAGGGGAACCAAGAACAAGGAAATCAACAGGATATTTAGCCTTCCCACACAAGACTTCAATGTCTCTAACAATCCCAATTGATGAAATAGTATCTCTATTAGCAAGCTTAATGGTAACATCGATATCTTCTATCTCAGCTGGTGCAATATCATGCATAATTTCTTTGTATAAGGAAATAGGTATTGCACTCGCACTAGCACCCATATCACACAAGCCATGATAACAATGATCTCCAATTTTAATAGAAATAACAGGCATCCCTACCACATGTCTATGTTTATCTTTAGCACCAGGTTTAGCAATTCTAGCAGTCTCATCACAAAAGTAAATAACATGCCCATCAATATTATCAGCCAAGAGATCTTTAACAATAGCAATATTAGGTTCAACTTTAACTTGCTTAGGGGGTGCATAAGTTCTAATAATACTTTTACGAACCACAGTTGAAGCTTTAGCATGATCATTTATTCTAACAGGGAAAGGCAGTTTCTCAACATAAGCAGTAGGAACAATAGGATCATTATAAGTGATAGTCTTTTCTTCAACTTTAATAGTTTCAACTACTTTTACTTCTACGGGAGGATGATATTTAAACCACTTCTCCTTAGGGAGATCAACATGAGTAGTAAAGGATTCACAGAAAGAAGCTACTATCTCAGAGTCAAGTCCATATTTAGTGCTAAATTTACAGAAAACATCAGTATCCATAAAATATTTAACACAATCAAACTTAGGTGTTATACCTGACTCCTTACCTTCTTGAGATCCCAATTTTTAGAGTTGCGTTTAATTCTCTCCAACAAATTCCATTTGAATTCAATAGTCTTCATCATAAAGGAACCAGTACAAGACGTATCGAGCATGGAACGATTGTTGTCAGAAAGTTGAGCATAAAAGTTTTGAATAATCATTTCTCTTGAAAGCTCATGATTGGGGCATGAATATAACATTGACTTAAGCCTCCCCCAAGCTTGAGCGATGCTTTCTCCTTCCTGAGGCCAAAAATTATATATATAATTACGATCACGATGAACAAGATGCATAGGATAAAACTTCTGATGGAATTCCAATTTCAATCGTTCGTAGTCCCATGATCCCATATCATCACATAGCCTATACCATGTCAATGCATCTCCCTTCAAAGATAAAGAGAAGACCTTCTTCTTGATAACATCATCGGGCATACCTGCAAGCTTAAATAATCCACAAACTTCATCCACAGAGATTAAGTGTAAGTCGGGATGCAATGTTCCATCTCCTGCAAAAGGATTAGCCAGTAGTTTCTCTATCATGCCCGAAGGATTTTCGAAGTAAATATTTTCATTTTCAGTAGGTCCAGTAGGTTGAGGAGCAACTATTTGCTCTACCGGTCAGGGTGAAGATACCCCGAACAAGCCCCTCAAAGGATTATGTTCCATAATAACAAGTGACAATAAATTTCAGCACACTATATAAATTTTTCCTTACCAAAGGCGCTTCACTCCCCAGCAACGGCGCCAGAAAAGAGTCTTGATGACCCACAAGTGTAGGGGATCTATCGTAGCCTTTTTGATAAGTAAGAGTGTCGAACCCAACGAGTAGCAGAAGGAAATGATAAGCAGTTTTCAGTAAGGTATTCTCTGCAAGCACTGAAATTATAGGTAACAGATAGTTTTGTGATAAGGTTATTTGTAACGAGTAGCAAGTAATAATAGTAAATAAGGTGCAGCAAGATGGCCCAATCCTTTTTGTAGCAAAGGACAAGCCTGGACAAACTCTTATATTAAGGAAAGCACTCCCGAGGGCACATGGGAATTATCATCAAGCTAGTTTTCATCACGATCATATGATTCGCGTTCGGTACTTTGATAATTTGATATGTGGGTGGACTGGTGCTTGGGTGATGTCCTTACTTGGACAAGCATCCCACTTATGATTAACCCCTATTGCAAGCATCCGCAACTACAATAGAAGAATTAAGGTAAACCTAACCATAGCATGAAACATATGGATCCAAATCAGCCCCTTACGAAGCAACGCATAAACTAGGGTTTAAGCTTCTGTCACTCTAGCAACCCATCATCTACTTGTTACTTCCCAATGCCTCCCTCTAGGCCCAAACAATGGTGAAGTGTCATGTAGTCGACGTTCACATGACACCACTAGAGGGATAACAACATACATCTCATCAAAATATCGAACGAATACCAAATTCACATGACTACTAATAGCAAGACTTCTCCCATTTCCTCGGGAACAAAAGTAACTACTCACAAAGCATATTCATGTTCATAATCAGAGGGGTATTAATATGCATAATGGATCTGAACATATGATCTTCCACCAATTAAACCAACTAGTATCAACTATATGGAGTAATCAACACTAGTAGCAACCCACAGGTACCAATCTGAGGTTTGGATACAAAGATTGGATACAAGAGATGAACTAGGGTTTGAGATGAGATGGTGCTGGTGAAGATGTTGATGGATATTGACACCCTCTCGATGAGAGGATCGTTGGTGATGACGATGGTGATGATTTCCCCCTACCAGAGGGAAGTTTCCCCGGTAGAACAGCTCCACCGGAGCCCTAGATTGGTTCCGCCAAGGTTCCGCCTCGTGGCGGTGGAGTCCCGTCCCGAAAGGTTGCTTATTATTTTTCCTCGGACGAAAGACCTCATATAGCAGAAGATGGGAATCGGAGGGCCACCAGGGGGCCCACAAGGCAGGGGGCGCGCCCAGGGGGGTAGGGCGCGCCCCCCCACCCTCGTGGCTGGTGGGTGGCCCCCCTCTGGTACTTCTTGCGCTCAATATTTTTTATATATTCTGAAACATGCTCCCGTGAAGTTTCAGGACTTTTGGAGATGTGCAGAATAGGTCTCTAATATTTGCTCCTTTTCCAGCCCAGAATTCCAGCTGTCGGCATTCCCCCTCTTCATGTAAACCTTGTAAAATAAGAGAGAATAGGCATAAGTATTGTGACATAATGTGCAATAACAGCCTATAATGCAATAAATATCGATATAAAAGCATGGTGCAAAATGGACGCATCAAGGCACTATCCAGCATGCATCTCAATGTATTAATTTTACAAGAAATAGAGCATTGCAATACGCAAGATGACATAATGTAGATAGAAAGAAATCTAGCAATAAAATTAAACCTTGTCATTTTATCATTAGTGGCAACAATACAATACGTGTCTTTGTCCTTATTTCCACTGGATTAGAGCAGTGCAAGATTGAACCCATTACTATGCACTACTCCCTCTGAAGAACTACTCATCAATCTTGCCCGAGAAGACAAATAGATCAGAAAGCATACATAGCCATTTAATTATGCAACGAAGAAACTTCAAGAGATCAATAATATCCAATAAACAATCTGATCATAAACTCACAATTCATCATGTCCCAACAAACACACCGCAAAATTACATTGAATTGATCCCACCAAACAAGGAAGAAAGGGGAACATGGTATTGAAGATCCAGAGAGAGAGAGAGAGGGACAGAGAGAACCATCTAGCTACAACTATGGACTCGTTGGTCCTAAAGGAACTACTTACACATCATCATGGAGGCAGCAAGGTTGATGAAGAACCTCCCAGCAATGGCATCCCCCTTCGACAGAACTCTGGAACATGGCTTCAGATGGGATCTCTTTGGAATAAAGGCTTGCGGCGATCTCCTAGAGGAACGAAGGATGCTTTCGGTATTTATAAGAATTTATGGTGGCGGAATCAGGTCAAGGCGGTAACCAGCAGGCCCACAAGCCCATGTGGCGTGGCGACACCCTGGCCATGCCACCTGCCCTTGTGGCTGACTAGTGGGTCCCCTCGACCCTTCCCGAAGCTTCTAGCGTCTCTTGTTGCCCAAAAACTTGTGTTAAATCGAGAATGCATTTTGACCTCCGTAGATATTGATTTCATGCGAAAGCAAAAAAAAGCAGAAAACATGAACTAGCACTTGACACTAAATTAATAGCTTAGTCCAAAAATAATATAAAGTGATAATATAATAGCTTGAAAAAATAAAAAATTATAGATATGTTTGAGACGTATCAGCATCCCCAAGATTAATTCCCGCTCGTCCTTGTAAATGATAAATAAATATATTTTTTGATGTTGAATGCTGCATAGCAAAACTTTGGTTAAATGATGTAATCATGGCATGAATTTAGGACATAGATCTTCAAGGCAATATTCTATCAATTTCACATCAAAATAATAATACATGAGCATGGAAATAAAAAGTCATTGCCTTTCCAAAATAAAGATGCTAAAGAATGTGATCTATACAGACTTAACCATGGTAAGCATAGCATGCTCAGTCTTCCTAGCATGTGCCAAATAAATGTAGCAAATTTTACAAAAATAATGCTCACTAGGCAACTCTATGAATGTTGAATCTACGCATGTGCCAAATTTTGGAAAATGATTTTATGTTCCCATGTTGATTTCAAACACATGCCAGATTATAAAATTTACTAATTCTCACCGAAAAACTCACATGAAAATTTTAGGAAAGTTGTTAACAGAACATTTTTCTAAATTAGTGGACCATTGGTGGACCCCAAATTTCGGAATTGTAAACGCAAACTAGTGCACCATGGCAATCAATTTTGCCATGTTTTTTAGAACATGGAATTTTTTTCTTTGCGCCCAGGCAAATTTAGTTTACATACCATGGTAAATTAAGTTTATGGAAGATGCAAATATGATTTACGAACTTTGGTTATTTTAGTTTTTTTAACCCTTTGAAATTTATTTTTTGGACCATGGAAAACTTGTTGAACAATCCATGGTATTTTTTCTATATTATGTTTTTAACGATACATGGAAAATTTATATGAACAATCCTGGTAAATTTCTTTTTTTGGACCAGGACACATTATTTATTGTTCTTTATCATGGCAAATTTATATATTTGTCCATGGAAAAAATTTAATTTTGGTAAAAGAGAAATTCATTATTTGGACCATGGGCAATTATATCTTCGGAACATGCAAAATTTGTTCAAAAAACAATTATAAAATCCTATTTTTATCATGCAAAATTTAGTTTGTGCACAATGGAAAATATACTTCACGAACCATGGCAAATTTACTTTTTGTACCATGCAAATTTCTTTTTTGGACCATGGAAAATTATTAAACAATCCAAATTAATTTATTTATCTATTATGTTTTTAACAACCCATGGAAAATATATTCAACAATCCATGGTAAATTTCTTTTGTTGGACCATGAGACATTGTTTATTGTTCTCTACCATGGCAAATTAATATATTTGGCCATGGAAAATTTAATTTTGACACCATAGCAAACTCATTTTTTTGGGAACATTCCAAATTTGTTGAACATACCATTTGTAAACTCCTGTACATCATGACAGATCTAGTTTTTTAAACATTCCATGTCAAATTTGTCTCATGGGTCTTTTATCCATTAAAAAAATCTTTTTTGCCATGATCTTTAGAAAACAATGGCAATTTAGGTTCAAACACAATTGTTAATTTTCTATAATGTTTTTAAGAATAGCATATTTAGTTTCACATGCATGGCATTTAGAAAAGGCAACTTATGTTCAAACATACCCCCACTATCAATGCAAACTTACATGTTTTTGTGTATATTTTTTTTATCTACATCATGTAAAATTTTATCCCATTTTTATACAAGTTCTTGTCTCTCTATAATTTGCATGGCATTTTTACTATGCATGATTTTTTTCGGTAATGTACTAGACGTTGGCAATTTTTTATACATATAACACGACAATTAATTTATTATACACTCCATACTTACTACATTTGTCATCGTGAATTTTCTATATTTTAAATATAGTAGTTTTTCTAGACAGTTTTCACTTTTTTCAAAAGGGTATTTGTGTCGGGCTACGTTGCATAGGAAAGGGCCTAGTTGGCGTGGTGTTCACTAGGGAGGGTTTCTGTATCATGGGATGAAGAACTCTTCACAAAATCACTAATTAAGAAGCACCCTTTGCAAAGATCACTCCCACCTCGTACGTTGCGACAAGTGGCACATTGCAAGTGTGCCACTTGTCGCGACTTGTGAGTTTCCCTTCTTTCTTAGATTCATTTATTCAAAACATTTTATCTCTTCCACCGTGCGTCTAAATCTCGACTGTTTGCACCCTTTGATTCCTCACATTGAGATATTAAAAATTACATCTCATGTTGATAAGTTTCGACGAAGTTGTTTCTCATAAAAAACAGGATGAAAATACTTGAACCGGGAGCATGTTTTTTTCTTTCGAAAGAGGTAAAACTCGTGGAAGCAAATTCGTGCCTCCACATGAAGTAAATGTGTGCCTCTCATGGAAGAAAAAAACATGTTTTCCCCTTTTTCGAGAGGCATGATTCACGGAAGCAAATTCATGCCCCCACGAGAAGTAAATATGTGCCTCTCGTAGAAGGAAAAAGAAAAAAAGACGTGTTTTCCCCCTTTTCAAGAGGTACGACTATGCCTCTCACGGAAGCGGAAGTAAATCTGTGACTTGTAGTAGAACAAAAATGTGTTTTTCTTTTCTTTTCTGAGAGGCACGACTATGCCTCTCGCAGAAGCAAATCCGTTCCTTCACAGAAGTAATATGTGCCTCTCCCGGAAGAAAAAAACAATGTGTTTTCATTTACCTTTCTCGAGGGGCACGATTGTGTCTCTCGCGGAAGCAAATCTGTTCCTCTATGAGAAGTAAATCTGTGCCTCTTATGGAAGGACAAAACATATTTTCCCTTTTTCTGAGAGGCATGACTGTGTCTCACACAGAAGCAAATCCATGCCTCCTCAAGAAGTAAATTTGTGTCTCTCACGGAAGGAAAAGAAAAAAGAAAATGCGTTTTCATGCAATTTGTTTTGTCCAAAACCTAGGAAAAATCAAGAGAAAGCCAGAAAAAATATCTAAAAGACGAAAACGCGTACAGAAAAAATACCAAAAACAAAATCTGAATGAACCGCGCAGAGCACGTTAAGTGACGCGCTTCTAGCCCACCAAAAGTGACCCTTGCGGGGGGCTTCAAAAAGTACTCATTGATTAGTTGCTCTCTCCTCTTCAGTGCCTTGTGCGGTTAGGAGGAGTGCTCACGCACGTGCATCGCGTGGGCCGACCCAACACACGTACAGCAGGTCGGTCGACTAGTTCGCCACCATGTTGTGTTTGATCAGTTGACCAGTCACCCATTGGCCCGTTGACCGGTCAACCATTGACTATTATGAATTTATGAGTTTTAAAAAAGTTAATGTATTTTTAAAAACTTTAAAAATTAAAAAAGATCATGAATTCAAAAAAACATTTGTGATATTAAAAGAACCACAAATTTTAGAAAACAATTGTGGATTTTGAAAACAAGTTCAAGGGCTTGAAAAAAGTTCGTTGATATTGAAAAAAGGTTAGGAATTTGAAAAAAAAAGTTTGTTGATTTTGGGAAACAGTTTGCGGGGTTGAAAAAAGTTCATGAATTTGAAATGTTTTTGCGGATTTTGAAAAAGAAGTTCACGTATTCGAAAAAGGTCACTGATTTTGAAAAGAAAGTTCACTCATTTGAAAAAAAGTTTGCTGATATTGAAAACAAAATCATTTTAATGAAAAAATCACAGATTTGAAAAAAAATCACAAATTTCTAAAACAACAGTTTGGTGATTCAACTATATTCATGTATTTGAAAAACTTCATAAATTTTAAAAAGTTCACGTGTTTCGAAGAAAGGGTTCACAAATTTCAAGAACATCTTTTGTATTTGAAAAATGTTCATGTATTTAAAAATGAATAAAGAAAAATAATAAATATTTGCAACTTCCATAGTAGTTCATAATTTGATAAATAAAAAGAAAACAAAAAAGAAAAGAAAAAATATAGGAAAAATATAAAAATGACTAAAAACAATACCAGAAGCTCCCAAAACCAGCTTGGGAAGCTTCTAGAAGCTTTCTGAAACTGGAACGAAGCCGTTGTTCAGAAAACCGTAACGACCTGGCCCAATTGGATCAAATGCGAAGGGGAGAGTGCGCCAGTTTGTGAAAATGCTGATGCTAAAGGCGGCAAATAGGGTTTGTTTGCGAGATGGCCTAGACTGGGGAAGGGGTTTTATTCCTATCCACCGGGGGAGCTACATGAGGGCAAAACCAGGTAGTGGCCCGCCCAGCCAATGAGAAAAAAATATACCGTGCAGTCCAACACGCCACCACTGGCATGCAACACTGGCTCGCTCATTTCCTCGCATGCATCACTGGATTTTTCTTTGCTTCCTGTGCACTGGTCTGTCAGGTAGGCTAGTGGCTAGCTAGCTCCGAACCAGCTCACCCCTACATGCAGGTGCATGATTTTATTATCAGCTAAACATCAAGAATTATTACACTAGCACCAGCATTGCATACACACATGCCAACTAATGCCTGCTGAATAAGTTTTTTTGAGCAAACTGCATCCTTTATTAAAAGTTCACACACATAGGGATACAGATGATATCAGGCCTGCTAATAAGCCACACGTGGCACCCGGGGGGTAGAGAGGCTGCTGCCTTCGCCAAAGCATGAGCCTCCCTATTGTTCTTCCTACTCTCATGGATAAATTTTACATCATTGAAAAGCCTTTTCTGGTGTTGAATGTCTTGCAAGATTGAGAAATAATTGCAGGGAGAGACATTCTTTATCCGGTTTACGACTTCCAGGCAATCCGATGCCACGCAAACGGACTGGATGTGGAGGTCACTTGCTAGGGAAAGCGCCTCACTACACGCCCGAGCCTCCAAGATGGTTGGGTCCATTAAGCCAACTGAGATGATCGCCGATGCCCCGAGATAATTACCATTAGCGTCGCGGCAAATCACAGCAGCAGCCCCGTTGTCTCCGATCTTAGAGAAGCCAGCATCCGTGTTCATTTTGTACGCATGCGCTTCAGGTGGTAGCCACCCTGTCCTGCTCGTGGGTCCTTCATCCTCCACACTAGTTACATGCCGGTCCCTGTCTCTTACATGTAGGTCCTTGGACCTGGCATGCAGGTCCTTGGACCTGGCATGCAGGTCCCTCGTACGCGCGGCCTTCTCAAGGATTTGATCAAGTTCTGTGATGAATCTATTGATGAACACATGAGTGCTGAGAGGGCTCTGGAACTGATTATCGTGGATGGCATGTCTTCTCTCCCACCAAACTGTTGGGGAACGTAGTAATTTCGAAAATTTTCCTATGCACACGCAAGATCATGGTGATGCACAGCAACGAGAGGGGAGAGTGTTGTCTACGTACCAACGCAGACCGACTGCGGAAGCGATCACACAACGTAGAGGAAGTAGTCGTACGTCTTCTTCCCGATCCGACCGATCCAAGCACCATTACTCCGGCACCTCCGAGTTCTTAGCACACGTTCAGCTCGATGACGATCCTCAGGCTCCGATCCAGCAAAGCGTCGAGGAAGAGTTCCGTCAGCACAACGGCGTGGTGACGATCTTGATGTACTACCGACGCAGGGCTTCGCCTAAGCACTACAACGGTATGATCGAGGTGGAATTTGGTGGCAGGGGGCACCGCACACGGCTAAGGAACGATCTCAAGGATCAACTTGTGTGTCTTGGGGTGTCCCCTGCCCCCGTATATAAAGGATGGAGGAGGAGGAGCTGGCCGGCCAAGGTGGGAGGCGCAGGAGGAGTCCTACTCCTACCGGGAGTAGGACTCCCCCTTCCAATCCTAGTCCAACTAGGTTTCCTCAAGAGGGAAGTGAAAGAGAGAGGTGGCCGGCCCCCCTCCTAGTCCTAATAGGACTAGGGAGAGGGGGGGAGGCGCAGCCCTATGTGGGCTGCCCTCTCACCTTTCCACTAAGGCCCATGTTGGCCCATTTGGTTCCCGGGGGGTTCCGGTAACCCTCCCGGTAATCCGGTAAAATCCCGATTTCACCCGGAACACTTCCGGTGTCCAAACATAGGCTTCCAATATATCAATCTTTACGTCTCGACCATTTCGAGACTCCTCGTCATGTCAGTGATCACATCCGGAACTCCGAACAACCTTCGGTACATCAAAATGCATAACTGTCATCGTAACGTTAAGCGTGCGGACCCTACGGTTCGAGAACAATGTAGACATGACCGAGACACGTCTCCGGTCAATAACCAATAGCGGGACCTGGATGCCCATATTGGCTCCTACATATTCTACGAAGATCTTTATCGGTCAGACCGCATAACAACATACGTTGTTCCCTTTGTCATCGGTATGTTACTTGCCCGAGATTCGATCGTCGGTATCCAATACCTAGTTCAATCTCATTACTGGCAAGTCTCTTTACTCGTTTCGTAATACATCATCTCATAACTAACATCTTAGTTATTATGCTTGCAAGGCTTATGTGATGTGTATTACCGAGAGGGCCCAGAGATACCTCTCCGACAATCGGAGTGACAAACCCTAATCTCGAAATACGCCAACCCAACATCTACCATTGGAGACACCTGTAGTACTCCGTTATAATCACCCAGTTACGTTGTGACATTTGGTAGTACCCAAAGTGTTCCTCCGGTAAACGGGAGTTGCATAATCTCATAGTTATAGGAACATGTATAAGTCATGAAGAAAGCAATAGCAACATACTAAACGATCGGGTGCTAAGCTAATGGAATGGGTCATGTCAATCAGATCATTCTACTAATGATGTGACCTCGTTAATCAAATAACAACTCTTTGTTCATGGTTAGGAAACATAACCATCTTTGATTAACGAGCTAGTCAAGTAGAGGCATACTAGTGACACTCTGTTTGTCTATGTATTCACACATGTATTATGTTTCCGGTTAATACAATTCTAGCATGAATAATAAACATTTATCATGATATAAGGAAATAAATAATAACTTTATTATTGCCTCTAGGGCATATTTCCTTCAGTCTCCCACTTGCACTAGAGTCAATAATCTAGTTTCACATCGCCATGTGATTTAGCAGCAATAGTTCACATCACCATGTGATTAACACCCATAGTTCACATCGTTATGTGACCAACACTCAAAGGGTTTACTAGAGTCAGTAATCTAGTTCACATCTCTATGTGATTAATACCCAAAGAGTACTAAGGTGTGATCATGTTTTGCTTGTGAGATAATTTTTAGTCAACGGGTCTGTCACATTCAGATCCGTAAGTATTTTGCAAAATTCTTTGTCTATAATGCTCTGTACGGAGCTACTCTTGCTAATTGCTCCCACTTTCAATATGTATCTAGACCGAGACTTAGAGTCATCTAGATTAGTGTCAAAACTTGCATCGGCGTAACCCTTTACGACGAACCTTTTTATCACGTCCATAATCGAGAAACATATCCTTATTTCACTAAGGATAATTCTGACCGCTGTCCAGTGATCTACTCCTAGATCACTATTGTACTCCCTTGCCAAATCAGTGCAGGGTATACAATAGATCTGGTACACAGCATGGCATACTTTGTAGAACCTATGAATGAGGCATAGGGAATGACTTTCATTCTCTTTCTATCTTCTGCCGTGGTCGGGCTTTGAGTCTTTACTCAACTTCACACCTTGTAACACAGGCAAGAAACTTTTTCTTTGACTGTTCCATTTTGAACTACTTCAAAATCTTGTCAAGGTATGTACTTATTGAAAAACTTATCAAGCGTCTTGATCTATCTCTATAGATCTTGAAGCTCAATATGTAAGCAGCTTTACCGAAGTCTTTATTTGAAAAACTCCTTTTAAACACTCCTTTTATGCTTTACAGAATAATTCTACATTATTTCCGATCAACAATATGTCATCCACATATAATATCAGAAATGCTACAGAGCTCCCACTCACTTTCTTGTAAATACAGGCTTCTCCAAAAGTCTGTATAAAGTCAAATGCTTTGATCACACTATCAAAGCGTTTATTCCAACTCCGAGATGCTTGCACCAGTCCATAAATGGATCGCTGGAGTTTGCACACTTTGTTAGCTCCCTTCGGATCGACAAAACCTTCTGGTTGCATCATATACAACTCTTCTTCCAGAAATCCATTCAGGAATGCAGTTTTGACATCCATTTGCCATATTTCATAATCATAAAACGCAGCAATTGCTAACATAATTCTGACGGACTTAAGCATCGCTACGGGTGAGAAGGTCTCATCGTAGTCAACCCCTTGAACTTGTCGAAAACCTTTTGCGACAAGTCGAGCTTTATAGACAGTAATATTACCGTCAGCATCAGTCTTTTTCTTGAAGATCCATTTATTCTCAATTGCTTGCCGATCATCGGGCAAGTCAACCAAAGTCCATACTTTGTTCTCATACATGGATCCCATCTCAGATTTCATGGCCTCAAGCCACTTTGCGGAATCTGGGCTCACCATCGCTTCTTCATAGTTCGTAGGTTCATCATGATCTAGTAGCATGACTTCCAGAACTGGATTACCGTACCACTCTGGTGCGGATCTCACTCTGGTTGATCTACGTGGTTCCGTAGTATCTTGTCCTGAAGCTTCATGATCATCATCATTAGCTTCCTCACTAATTGGTATAGGTGTCGCAGAAACAGTTTTCTGTGATGTACTATTTTCCAATAAGGGAGCAGGTACAGTTACCTCGTCAAGTTCTACTTTCCTCCCACTCACTTCTTTCGAGAGAAACTCCTTCTCTAGAAATGATCCATTCTTAGCAACGAATGTCTTGCCTTCGGATCTGTGATAGAAGGTATACCCAACAGTTTCCTTTGGGTATCCTATGAAGACACATTTCTCCGCTTTGGGTTCGAGCTTATCAGGTTGAAGCTTTTTCACATAAGCATCGCAGCCCCAAACTTTGAGAAATGACAACTTTGGTTTCTTGCCAAACCATAGTTCATAAGGCGTCGTCTCAACGGATTTTGATGGTGCCCTATTTAACGTGAATGCGGTCGTCTCTAAAGCATAACCCCAAAACGATAGCGGTAAATCAGTAAGAGACATCATAGATCGCACCATATCTAGTAAAGTACGATTACGACGTTCGGACACACCATTACGCTGTGGTGTTCCGGGTGGCGTGAGTTGCGAAACTATTCCACAATTTTTCAAATGTATACCAAACTCGTAACTCAAATATTCTCCTCCACGATCAGATCGTAGAAACTTTATTTTCTTGTTACGATGATTTTCAACTTCACTCTGAAATTCCTTGAACTTTTCAAATGTTTCAAACTTATGTTTCATTAAGTAGATATACCCATATCTGCTTAAATCATCTGTGAAGGTGAGAAAATAACGATATCCTCCACGAGCCTCATTATTCATCGGACCGCATACATCTGTATGTATGATTTCCAACAAATCTGTTGCTCTCTCCATAGTACCGGAGAACGGTGTTTTAGTCATCTTGCCCATGAGGCACGGTTCGCAAGTACCAAGTGATTCATAATCAAGTGGTTCCAAAAGTCCATCAGTATGGAGTTTCTTCATGCGCTTTACACCGATATGACCTAAACGGCAGTGCCACAAATAAGTTGCACTATCATTATCAACTCTGCATCTTTTGGCTTCTACATTATGAATATGTGTATCACTACTATCGAGATTTAACAAGAATAGACCACTCTTCAAGGGAGCATGACCATAAAAGATATTACTCATATAAATAGAACAACCATTATTCTCTGATTTAAATGAATAACCGTCTCGCATTAAACAAGATCCAGATATAATGTTCATGCTCAACGCTGGCACCAAATAACAATTATTTAGGTCTAATATTAATCCCGAAGGTAGATGTAGAGGTAGCGCGCCGACCGCGATCACATCGACTTTGGAACCGTTTCCCACGCGCATCGTCACCTCATCCTTAGCCAATCTTCGCTTAATCCGTAGTCCCTGTTTCGAGTTGCAAATATTAGCAATAGAACCAGTATCAAATACCCAGGTGCTACTGCGAGCATTAGTAAGGTACACATCAATAACATGTATATCACATATACCTTTGTTCACCTTGCCATCCTTCTTATCCACCAAATACTTGGGGCAGTTCCGCTTCTAGTGACCAGTCTGCTTGCAGTAGAAGCACTCAGTTTCAGGCTTAGGTCCAGACTTGGGCTTCTTTTCTTGAGCAGCAACTTGCTTGCCGTTCTTCTTGAAGTTCCCCTTCTTCTTCCCTTTGCCCTTTTTCTTGAAACTAGTGGTCTTGTTAACCATCAACACTTGATGCTCCTTCTTGATTTCTACCTCCGCAGCTTTCAGCATTGCGAAGAGCTCGGGAATAGTCTTGTTCATCCCTTGCATATTATAGTTCATCACGAAGCTCTTGTAGCTTGGTGGCAGTGATTGGAGAATTCTGTCAATGACGCAATCATCTGGAAGATTAACTCCCATCTGAATCAAGTGATTGTTATACCCAGACATTTTGAGTATATGCTCACTGACAGAACTGTTCTCCTCCATCTTGCAGCTATAGAACTTATTGGAGACTTCATATCTCTCAATTCGGGCATTTGCTTGAAATATTAACTTCAACTCCTGGAACATCTCATATGCTTCATGACGTTCAAAACATCGTTGAAGTCCCGATTCTAAGCCGTAAAGCATGGCACACTGAACTATCGAGTAGTCATCAGCTTTGCTCTGCCAGACGTTCATAACATCTGGCGTTGCTCCAGCAGCAGGCCTGGCACCCAGCGGTGCTTCCAGGAAGTAATTCTTCTGTGCAGCAATGAGGATAATCCTCAGGTTACGGACCCAGTCCGTGTAATTGCTACCATCATCTTTCAACTTTGCTTTCTCAAGGAACGCATTAAAATTCAACGGAACAACAGCACGAGCCATCTATCTACAATCAACATAAACAAGCAAGATACTATCAGGTACTAAGTTCATGATAAGTTTAAGTTCAGTTAATCAAATTACTTAGGAACTCCCACTTAGATAGACATCCCTCTAATCCTCTAAGTGATCACGTGATCCAAATCAACTAAACCATAACCAATCATCACGTGAGATGGAGTAGTTTTCAATGGTGAACATCGTCATGTTGATCATATCTACTATATGATTCACGCTCGACCTTTTGGTCTCTGTGTTCCGAGGCCATATCTGCATATGCTAGGCTCGTCAAGTTTAACCTGAGTATTCTGCGTGTGCAAAACTGGCTTGCACCCGTTGTAGATGGACGTAGAGCTTATCACACCCGATCATCACGTGGTGTCTGGGCACGACGAACTTTGGCAACGGTGCATACTCAGGGAGAACACTTCTTGATAATTTAGTGAGAGATCATCTTATAATGGTACCGTCAATCAAAGCAAGATAAGATGCATAAAAGGATAAACATCACATGCAATCAATATAAGTGATATGATATGGCCATCATCATCTTGTGCTTGTGATCTCCATCTCCGAAGCACCGTCATGATCACCATCGTCACCGGCGCGACACCTTGATCTCCATCGTAGCATCGTTGTCGTCTCGCCAATCTTATGCTTCCATGACTATCACTACCGCTTAGTAATAAAGTAAAGCATTACATCGCGATTTCATTGCATACAATAAAGCGACAACCATATGGCTCCTGCCAGTTGCCGATAACTCGGTTACAAAACATGATCATCTCATACAATAAAATCAGCATCATGCCTTGACCATATCACATCACAACATGCCCTGCAAAAACAAGTTAGACGTCCTCTACTTTGTTGTTGCAAGTTTTACGTGGCTGCTACGGGCTTAAGTAAGAACTCATCTCACCTACGCATCAAAACCACAACGATAGTTCGTCAAATAGACTCCGTTTTAACCTTCTCAAGGACCGGGCGTAGTCACACTCGGTTCAACTAAAGTTGGAGAGACAGTCTTCCGCAAGCCATCTATGTGCAAAGCACGTCGAGGGAACCGGTCTCGCGTAAGAGTACGCGTAAGGTTGGTCCGGATCGTCTCGTCCAACAATACCGCCGAACCAAAGTATGACATGCTGGTAGGCAGTATGACTTGTATCGCCCACAACTCATTTGTGTTCTACTCGTGCAAATAACATCAAACCATAAAACCTAGGCTCGGATGCCACTGTTGGGGAACGTAGTAATTTCGAAAATTTTCCTATGCACACGCAAGATCATGGTGATGCACAGCAACGAGAGGGGAGAGTGTTGTCTACGTACCAACGCAGACCGACTGCGGAAGCGATCACACAACGTAGAGGAAGTAGTCGTACGTCTTCTTCCCGATCCGACCGATCCAAGCACCGTTACTCCGGCACCTCCGAGTTCTTAGCACACGTTCAGCTTGATGACGATCCTCAGGCTCCGATCCAGCAAAGCGTCGAGGAAGAGTTCCGTCAGCACAACGGCGTGGTGACGATCTTGATGTACTACCGACGCAGGGCTTCGCCTAAGCACTACAACGGTATGATCGAGGTGGAATTTGGTGGCAGGGGGCACCGCACACGGCTAAGGAACGATCTCAAGGATCAACTTGTGTGTCTTGGGGTGTCCCCTGCCCCCGTATATAAAGGATGGAGGAGGAGGAGCTGGCCGGCCAAGGTGGGAGGCGCAGGAGGAGTCCTACTCCTACCGGGAGTAGGACTCCCCCTTCCAATCCTAGTCCAACTAGGTTTCCTCAAGAGGGAAGTGAAAGAGAGAGGTGGCCGGCCCCCCTCCTAGTCCTAATAGGACTAGGGAGAGGGGGGGAGGCGCAGCCCTATGTGGGCTGCCCTCTCACCTTTCCACTAAGGCCCATGTTGGCCCATTTGGTTCCCGGGGGGTTCCGGTAACCCTCCCGGTAATCCGGTAAAATCCCGATTTCACCCGGAACACTTCCGGTGTCCAAACATAGGCTTCCAATATATCAATCTTTACGTCTCGACCATTTCGAGACTCCTCGTCATGTCCGTGATCACATCCGGGACTCCGAACAACCTTCGGTACATCAAAATGCATAACTGTCATCGTAACGTTAAGCGTGCGGACCCTACGGTTCGAGAACAATGTAGACATGACCGAGACATGTCTCCGGTCAATAACCAATAGCGGGACCTGGATGCCCATATTGGCTCCTACATATTCTACGAAGATCTTTATCGGTCAGACCGCATAACAACATACGTTGTTCCCTTTGTCATCGGTATGTTACTTGCCCGAGATTCGATCGTCGGTATCCAATACCTAGTTCAATCTCGTTACTGGCAAGTCTCTTTACTCGTTCCGTAATACATCATCTCATAACTAACATCTTAGTTATTATGCTTGCAAGGCTTATGTGATGTGTATTACCGAGAGGGCCCAGAGATACCTCTCCGACAATCGGAGTGACAAACCCTAATCTCGAAATACGCCAACCCAACATCTACCATTGGAGACACCTGTAGTACTCCTTTATAATCACCCAGTTACGTTGTGACGTTTGGTAGTACCCAAAGTGTTCCTCCGGTAAACGGGAGTTGCATAATCTCATAGTTATAGGAACATGTATAAGTCATGAAGAAAGCAATAGCAACATACTAAACGATCGGGTGCTAAGCTAATGGAATGGGTCATGTCAATCAGATCATTCTACTAATGATGTGACCTCGTTAATCAAATAACAACTCTTTGTTCATGGTTAGGAAACATAACCATCTTTGATTAACGAGCTAGTCAAGTAGAGGCATACTAGTGACACTCTGTTTGTCTATGTATTCACACATGTATTATGTTTCCGGTTAATACAATTCTAGCATGAATAATAAACATTTATCATGATATAAGGAAATAAATAATAACTTTATTATTGCCTCTGGGGCATATTTCCTTCACAAACTGCCCACATCGTGACAAGCACCGTGCTAACTCTGATGTAGGTAAAGTATCCACTAGCGAAAACATCCAAAGCTTGGAATCTTCCGTCCGGTTGGAGATAATTGTCTCCGTCAGTTCTTCGTCTGCAAGAGCCCACACGCAGCGTGCCATTTGGCAATCGAAGAGAGAGTGGCGCCAAGAGTCCACCGCTACGTGGCAGATTGAGCATTCCGCAGAGTCCGTCATTTTCTTGTGCTTTTGGACGTCTCCTGTAGGGATTGAGGTTCTAGCCAGCCGCCAAGCAAAAACACGGACCTTGGAGGGGACCGGAGCACCCCATAGTTTTGCCCAAGACCTGCTATCCGCTGCGCCATTGGAGTGGCCCTCATTGTGCTCGAGCTAGTCGGTTCTTTGCTGTTTTATTGAGGACATGAGCCGGTAGGCTGACCGCACCGTGTAGGTGCCCTTCCGTTCATAATGCCATGACCAGAAGTCCTGCGGACTCGGTTACTGAGAGGGATGTTCAGGATTGCTTCTATATCCATCGCGTAGAAATGCTCATCCAAGATGGCCCGGTTCCAAGAAGCTGTAACAGGGTTTATGAGCTCGGAGACCAGCTCGGGAGGGTTTGTAGTTTTTGGACATACCGGTCAAAGTTTAAAGTCCCTGGGGATCCAGTTATCATTCTATATATTTGTGTCGTTGCCCAGACCAATTCTCTTGATTAAGCCGACCTTGAGAGAGTCTCAGCCTTCAATAATGGACCACCACACTTGAGATGGATTCTTTCCCACCTCTGCCTCAAGGATTGTGAAGGCAGGGAAGTAAACATCCTTCAAAATCCGGGCACTAAGAGTGTTTGGCTCGGTAAGGAGCCTCCATGCTTGTCGGGCCAGCAAAGCCAGGTTGAAGAGCTCGATATCTCTGAAGCCCGTCCCCCCCCCCATAGACTTAGGTTGTGACATAACTTCCCATGACACCCATGTTGTTTTCCTCTTGCCACTCTGAGAACCCCACCAAAACTTCCTCAAAATACCATTAATATGCTGACATAAACCCCGTGGCAATTTGAAGCAAGCCATATAGTAAGTGGGAATAGCTTGAGCAACGGATTTGATAAGTGTTGGGGAACGTAGTAATTTCAAAAAAAATCCTACACACACGCAAGATCATGGTGATGCATAGCAACGAGAGGGGAGAGTGTTGTCTACGTACCCTCGTAGACCGGCAAAGGAAGCGTTGACACAACATAGAGGAAGTAGTCGTACGTCTTCCCGATCCGACCGATCCGAGTATCGAACGTATGGCACCTCCGAGTTCTGCACATGTTCAACTCGGTGACGTCCCTCGAGCTCCGATCCAGCCGAGTGTAGAGGGAGAGTTTCGTCAACACGATGGCGTGATGACAGTGATGATGTTCTACCGACGCAGGGCTTCGCCTAAGCACCGCTACGATATGACCGAGGTGGAATATGGTGGAAGGGCGCACCGCACACGGCTAAGGAACAATCACGAAGATCAACTTGTGTATCATGGGGTGCCCCCCTGCCCCTGTATATAAAGGAGCAAGGGGGAAGGCGGCCGGGCTAGGAGGAGGGCGCGCCAAGGGGGGAGTCCTACTCCCACCGGGAGTAGGACTCCTCCTTTCCTTGTTGGAGTAGGAGTAAAGGAAAGAGGAGGAGAGGGAGAACGAAAAGGGGGCTGCACCCCTTGTCCAATTCGGACCAGAGGGGGGCCGCAGGCCTCCTTCCTTTTGGCGTATCCCCTCTATTCCCGTATGGCCCAATAAGGCCCATATACTCCCCGGCGAATTCCCGTAACTCTTCGGTACTCCGAAAAATACCCGAATCACTCGGAACCTTTCTGAAGTCCGAATATAGTCGTCCAATATATCGATCTTTACGTCTCGACCATTTCAAGACTCCTTGTGATGTCCCCAATCTCATCCAGGACTCCGAACTCCTTCGGTACATCAAAACATATAAACTCATAATATAACTGCCATCGTAGCGTTAAGCGTGCGGACCCTACGGGTTCGAGAACTATGTAGACATAACCGAGACACGTCTCCGGTAAATAACCAATAGCGGAACCTGGATGCTCATATTGGCTCCTACATATTCTACGAAGATCTTTATCGGTCAGACCGCATAACAACATACATTGTTCCCTTTGTCATCGGTATGTTATTTGCCCGAGATTCGATCGTCGGCATCTCAATACCTAGTTCAATCTCGTTACCGGCAAGTCTCTTTACTCGTTTTGTAATACATCATCTCGCAACTAACTCATTAGTTGCAATGCTTACAAGTCTTAGGTGATGTGCATTACCGAGAGGGCCCAAAGATACCTCTCCGACAATCGGAGTGACAAATTCTAATCTCGAAATACGCCAACCCAACAAGTACCTTCGGAGACACCTGTAGAGCACCTTTATAATCACCCAGTTACGTTGTGACGTTTGGTAGCACACAAAGTGTTCCTCTGATAAACGGGAGTTGCATAATCTCATAGTCATAGGAACATGTATAAGCCATGAAGAAAGCAATAGCAACAAACTAAACGATAAAGTGCTAAGCTAACGGAATGGGTCAAGTCAATCACATCATTCTCCTAATGATGTGATCTCGTTAATCAAATGACAACTCATGTCTATGGTTAGGAAACATAACCATCTTTGATCAACGAGCTAGTCAAGTAGAGGCATACTAGTGACACTCTGTTTGTCTATGTATTCACACATGTATTATGTTTCCGGTTAATACAATTCTAGCATGAATAATAAACATTTATCATGATATAAGGAAATAAATAATAACTTTATTATTGCCTCTAGGGCATATTTCCTTCAGTCTCCCACTTGCACTAGAGTCAATACTCTAGTTCACATCGCCCTGTGATTTAATACCAATAGTTCACATCACCATGTGATTAACACCCATAGTTCACATCGATATGTGACCAACACCCAAAGGGTTTACTAGAGTCAATAATCTAGTTCACATCGCTATGTGATTAACACCCAAAGAGTACTAAGGTGTGATCATGTTTTGCTTGAGAGAGAAGTTTAGTCAACGGGTCTGCCACATTCAGATCCGTACGTATTTTGCAAATTTCTATGTCAACAATGCTCTACACGGAGCTACTCTAGCTAATTGCTCCCACTTTCAATATGTACCCAGATTGAGACTTAGAGTCATCTGGATCAGTGTCAAAACTTGCATCGACGTAACCCTTTACGACGAACCTTTTGTCACCTCCATAATCGAGAAACATATCCTTATTCCACTAAGGATAATTTTGACCAATGTCTAGTGATCTACTCCTCGATCACTATTGTACTCCCTTGCCAAACTCAGGGCAGGGTATACAATAGTGTAGGATCGAAAGTATGTCTAGAGGGGGGGTGATTAGACTACTTGACCAAATGAAAACTTAACCTTTTCCCAATTTTAGTTCTTGGCAGATTTTAACTATCTTAGGACAAATCAAGCAATCATCACACAATTCAAGCAAGCATGCAAAGAGTATATTGGCAGCGGAAAGTAAAGCATGCAACTTGCAAGAATATAAAGGGAAGGGTTTTGAGGATTCAAACGCAATTGGAGACACGGATGTTTTTCCCGTGGTTCGGATAGGTGGTGCTATCCTACATACACGTTGATGGAGACTTCAACCCACGAAGGGTAACGGTTGCGCGAGTCCACGGAGGGCTCCACCCACGAAGGGTCCACGAAGAAGCAACCTTGTCTATCCCACCATGGCCATCGCCCACGAAGGACTTGCCTCACTAGCGGTAGATCTTCACAAAGTAGGCGATCTCCTTGCCCTTACAAACTCCTTGGTTCAACTCCACAATCTTGTCGGAGGCTCCCAAGTGACACCTAGCCAATCTAGGAGACACCACTCTCCAAGAAGTAACAAATGGTGTGTTGATGATGAACTCCTTGCTCTTGTGCTTCAAATGATAGTCTCCCCAACACTCAACTCTCTCTCATAGGATTTGGATCTGGTGGAAAGAAGATTTGAGTGGAAAGCGACTTGGGGAAGGCTAGAGATCAAGATTCATATGGTTGGAATGGAATATCTTGGTCTCAACACATGAGTAGGTGGTTCTCTCTCAGAACATATGAGTTGGAATGGTGTATGTGTTCTGATGGCTCTCTCCACGAGTGAAGAGGAGGTGGAGGGGTATATATAGCCTCCACACAAAATCCAACCGTTACACACAATTTACCAATCTCGGTGGGACCGAATAAACAAACTCGGTCGGACCGAAATAGTAAACCTGGTGACCGTTAGAGATTTCGGTGGGACTGACATGCAACTCGGTAGGACCGATTCGGTTAGGGTTTCGGCATAACGTAATCTCGGTGAGACCGATTGCACAAACTCGGTGAGACCGAGTTTGGCAATAAGCTAACCAGAGAGTTGGTCAGGCAAACTCGGTGGGACCGACTCGCTCTTTCGGTGAGACCGAAAAGTTACAAGAAGGAAACAGAGAGTTTACATTGCAAGCTCGGTGGGACCGATTCGCTCTTTCGGTGAGACCGAAAAGTTACGAAAGGGAAACAGAGAGTTTGCAATCCCATCTCGGTGAGACTGAGATCCTTATCGGTAGGACCGAATTGCAAGGGTTTGGCAGTGGCAAATGATAAGTGAAACTCGGTGGCGCCGGATTGAAAGAATCGGTATGACCGAGTTTGGCTTAGTGTTTAGGTGATTTGTGGCTATGGAAAAGTGGTTGAGGATTTTGGAGCATATCACCAAGCTCATAAAGCAAGAGGCTCATTGAGCAACACCTCATCCCTCCTTGATAGTATTGGCTTTTCCTAAAGACTCAATGTGATCTTAGATCACTAAAATATAAAATGAAGAGTCTTGAACTTTTGAGCTTGAGCCAATTCTTTGTCCTTAGCATTTTGAGGGTTCCACTTTCACATCCATGCCATGCCAATCATTGAGCTTTCCTGAAATAATCATCTTGAAATAGCATTAGCTCAATGAGCTATATGTTGTTATGAATTACCAAAACCACCTAGGGATAGTTGCACTTTCAATCTCCCCCTTTTTGGTAATTGATGACAACATATAGATCAAAGCTTCGACAAATTATAATAATCATGAAATACATTGTCGCTTTGAGAAGTATGTGACAAGTAAGAGCTCCCCCTAAATTTGTGCATATTTAGAATTTGATTTGGACTGCAAATGCACAAGGAATTAAAGTCATGGGTTACTCTTCCGTGTCACATACATCTTGATGGAGCGCTCAAAATGATAAGAAAGAAGTACATGCACTCATCACCAAGAATAGTGAGTGATCACATAAGATAGATAGAATGATAATATTAAGCAAACATTAAGTGTAGCTTATGATCAAACACATGATCATCGATGTCTCACAGGCATAAGGACGTAGTATCTCACACATAAGCAAATAAAGTTCGAAAAACCACCAAATAAAACAAGAGAGAATAATAGCAACACTCTCTCTCGAAGCCTATGATCTATACATTTTCTCCCCCTTTGGCAACAAGTTACCAAAAAGTTCCTAGAAAATGCATAGTGCTAAGTCGACGCTCAGGCTTGATCTTCAGGTGGTGGTGGAGTCCGGAGCACTCCAAGGACGAAGCCTTCGGTAGACGTGGTCGGAGTTGAGGCTGAAGTGGACGCTGGAGCTGGTGGAACTGAGGCTGTGGCTGGCACAGACGTGGTAGCTCTGGTGTCAGCAACTGTCATTGCAGACGACCTCGGACCTCGTGGCACCCTGGCAAAAGCATCAGTCGTAGTCCTGCCTCTCCTCTCATTCATGTCATCCTGGAGCTGCTCCACGGCAGTCTGTATCTTTGTCACCTTGATGTCCAAATCATAGAACCTCTGTTCCTTGATCCTCTCTAAGCTTGCCTGGTTCTGAGTTAGGGTGGCTAGTCCTTGCTCAATCCGCAGGGTGGACGCAATCAGGTAACCAAGCTGCTCTTGTTTGGTTTTCAGAAAATATTCAGATGCCTCCTCTTGAGTAGGCATCCTGGCAGCTTTCTCCTTCTTCGCCTTCTCCTTCTTGGCTTGTGCTTGGGCAGATGATGGCTCATTCTCAGTCATGATCACTTGATTATCTTCGAAGTCTGGACGGATGGGCAGGTGTTCCTTAAACAACAAGTATGTGTCCGTGCCCATCTTTGAGTTGATGAGCTCCTGAATCTATGGGGCATACCCACAACTCCTCTTCTGGTCGGCAGTTGTCCTCTTGACTTTTCCACTATGAGGCTCATGACTTTGAATTTCTGAGGTACATCAAAGATATGTAGCAAGTTAATGGCATGACCTCTGATCATCCTGTGATCTCCAAACTTGGGCAAAAGAGTGTGCCTGAGGATCCAGTTGATCGTAGGCAATCCTAATAGCAAGTGTTTCACAGACCCAAACTGGTGAGTGTCAAGATCATCTGTTGGAATCTCCTTGTACATATTTGCCATAGAGTTGTGATCCATCTTCTTCTTGGAGTAGACATCTAAGTCATCTTCATTTTCCTCGGGGGCATTGATAAGCTGTGCCCATTCAGCAACTGTGGACTGGTACCTCGTAGCTTCTGACATCCAAGTGATCCTCCCATCTAGGTAGAAGTGTGCTGTGGAGTAGAATTGCATGATTAGCTCCTCGTTCCACTTTGTGAGCTTCTGCCCAACAAAGTCTGCAACTCCACACGCACTAAAGTTTTCATACACTCCAGGATAGTGTTCCTCATTTTCCTTCATGTAGGTACAGTCGACCCATCTCATGTCACATACCATTGGCTTCTTGTCAAGCAAAACTGTCGCATAGAAATCCTGCTGCTCCTTGGTGTGAAACCTGTAGTCCACTGCAGTCCTCCTTCTGGTAGCATAGGGATCTGTCTCTCTCCACTTCCTCAGCCCTGAGTCTTTCCTGAGCTTCATATTCTCAGCCACAGGATGAGCATCGTTGTGGTCTAGGATCTTGGGCTTGAGCTTCCTAAGGACATGCTCTTCTTCTTCCTCTGCAGCTTCAGGCACTGGGGCCTTGTTCTTTTCAGTGGCTGGAATGCTTCTTGTGTTTCTCTTTGGTGCACTCTTTGGCTTAGATGCAGCCTTGGGTGCTTCCTTGGGCTTAGATGCAGTTGCCCCTGACCTTATGGCATCTCCCATAAGTTTGGGTGCCTTGGGTGCTGGTGCAGCAACCTCTTCTTCTTCCTCCTCATCTTCCATGATGGAGGCCTTGCCAAGCACTCTGGCTACAGTCTTCTTGACCCTTTCCTTCCTCTTTTTGCCCTCAGCAGCAACTGGCTCTGTGGGTGCAGGCTTCTCAGTTGAAGCTCTAACCTTAGACATGGGCTGCCTGCCTGCTGGCCTTTTGATTTTTAGCCCTGGCTTTGTGCCTTGAGCTGGCTCAACTCTCCTTGATGTGGCCTCTTCCTCTGCCACATAATCTTCATCTTCAGAATCAGAAGTTCTCTTCTTCCTTTGTCTAGTGGCAGCTTTAGGCAGATTGCTGGGGGTGCTCCTGCTGCCATCATCTGAAGAGCTGGAGGGACTAGTGCCCTCACTCATCACCACTTGCTGCTCTGAGAGGTTATGGCTGTCACTTTGTTCTAACATGATGCAAACTCTAACTGCAGACCCTGTGAATAGATTATAGATGAGATAGAGTGGATGAGCATCACAAAGTGCAGAGATTTTGCAAAAGAGTAATTCAAAAACTTAGTTTTAGTTTCCCACTGAAATCATCTCGGATCTACCGATTTTCAAACTCAGTGACACCGAAGCAGTTTTGGCACCAGAACTAGTGAACTCGGTCAGACCGAGTCACAGTTCGGTGGCACCGAGACTGCTAGGGTTTCACAGAGTTCCAAAATCAGTCACATCGATAAGTAATTCTCGGTCAGATCGAGTTTTACTTGTGCAATGGCATAAGCCAAATCGGTGGGACCGAGTTTTTCAACTCGGTGGGTCCGAGATGGTTTCGGCGGAAACCTAACCCTAAAATTTTCGAATTAAACCTAATCTATGAGTTCATTGACTGGATAGGAGTTTATCAAACATGGCAAGAATCATGATGATCACAATGTGCTAGGAATCGGATTGGAGAATAGCACAAAGATCGAGTCCATACCCTAGTTCGGCGGAGACTCGCTACGGCGGCAACGGCGGGGCAGAATTCCCGTTGACAGCGACGGAGACCAGCGACTGGAGGCGGCTGGCGGCGAGGAGGACGATCCGGAGACCCAGGAGGCAGAGTGAGCTATGCGCGGGCGAAGAGGTTTCGGAGAAATTTCCAAAATTTTGCCCGTCACTATATATAGCCCGACCCTGTCGGTGTGACCGAGTGGAACAACTCGGTGGCACCGAGGTGCAAAACTATATACAGTTATTGCAACTCGGTGTGACCGAGTGGTTCAAATCGGTTGCACCGAGATCGAAAACCTAGATCAACTTAATGATCTCGGTAGGACCGAAAGTATGGTATCGGTCAGACCGATAATCACAAAGAGGTTTTGGAAGTTTAAGTCTATGACGAATCGGGGACTCCGAGCACTCCTCACACAGAGTGGTTCGAATCTAACTTGATCAAATTTTGTGATGCAGCATGAATAGAGTTTGAGACGAGAAAAGCATAGATAACTAGAGGAGGTTCTTAGGCATTCTTGTCCATCCACTTGGCAAAAGAAGATAAAGCCAAACAATCAAAACAACAAGTGGATGTCCTCGAATGAGTAAAATATGCAACCAACATGCTCACACAATAAGATGGCAAATGAAATATGTGGCAAAGCATGCACAACCAATTCTAGCATCTATCAAGAAATTTGCGATGACTAGGTCATCTATATATGAGTATATTGACTTAGGAGTCAAGTGAGAACACTTGATCGTAGGTCATACTCATCGTTTAAGCTCAAGTGGGGTTACCACTTTTACATAAAGCATTGTTGTATTCACATCTTTAGAGTTGCTTTAGCTCAAGTTTTAGAGTAAAGCTCCCCCTAGATGTGATATCCCCCCTAAGAGGGATGAACTAACCTTGGGTTTTGTCGATGATGACTTCATGTAGATGTTGAAGATGTGGATGCTCAATGTTGATGTAGACCACTTGGAGCTACCATTTGAGTGAATTGCACTTTCAATACCTATATGGGTTAGTCCCACAAGGAACAAACAAGGATATCCATAGACATAGAGTGATGCATACACAAGATGATGTCCATGAAAACTTTAGGTTACCTTGTCCCTTATCTTACCAACAAGAGGGTTTGTGACTCCTTGAACTAGTGCATGATGTGGAGGTTGATTGCACTTGTTCTTGCCAAAATGATGAGAGTGAAATATGTTGGCGGAGTCACCCTCAAGAACTCTCTAGTTCTTCTTCTTTTGGATCCACACCATCTTGATGGGAATCCTTGGAGTTGTAGTCGTACTTGATGAAGTGGAACTTGACGTGGTCTTGGGAATCCACTTGACTAAGGTCTTAGGAGCTTCTTCAAATGCATCAATCTCCTCTTGAAGCTTGTCCTTGCCTTTTTGCTTGTAGTCTTGTGGTGGAAGATCATCTTGAGCTTGTGTCCCCTTGAAAGAAGTATCAGACTTCTCTTATTGAGGAACAAACTTTGTCTTGGGGTATTGATCTTCTTCCCACTCAACTCCATTGGCATTGAACTTCCGTTCAAAACCAACACCTTGATTCTTCCGGTGCATTCCTTGCTTGCGCACAATTTCCTCGAATTGCTTACTCCCGGCAAGGCTTTTGTACACTCCTTTCTCTATAATCCCCTTCAATAAGCTATTTTCTTGCTCAAGTGTAACTTGGCTAAGAGAATCATTAGTGGAATCAAGAGAACTACTAGAAGCAACAATATTGGATTTAGCATGATCATTGTTACTACTAGAGGAAGAATCTTTCTTGTTCTTGTTACTAGACTTGACTTGAGGCTTGTAAGTGGATAATAGTAAACGCTTGGCAATGTAAGAAGAACTTTTCTTGTGGAGATCATCATTGATTGCTTTTAAGAACTCATGCTCTTGCTCAAGATTGAGCTTTTCAAAGCGTAATTTCTCATGAGCTCTTAAAAGTTCTCGATGATCTTCGAAGATAGTTTCATGAGCTAACTTAAGAGTGTTTAGTTCTTTAGTTAGAGCCTCAATCTTCTCCTTATCATTGTCATTCGTTTTATCTTGATTAGCATGATTAATTGATGTTTCATCATAGTACTCATCACTAGAGTTTTCAACAAGCAAGTCATCATCACCTAACAAGTCATCTTCATCACTATTAAAATCAACATACTCGGGGTGATGTTACCTTAGGACCTTTGGCCATGAAGCATCTTCCAATTCCTTCATTTGGTGAGTCAAATATGTCGTAGGAGTTGGTTGACACAAGTGCTAGACCGGCAACACCTTCATCTTGAGTATCTTCGGAGTCGGAGTGATAACTTCTCTCGGAGTGGCT
Source organism: Triticum monococcum (assembly GCA_034509565.1). Taxonomy (NCBI): domain Eukaryota; kingdom Viridiplantae; phylum Streptophyta; class Magnoliopsida; order Poales; family Poaceae; genus Triticum; species Triticum monococcum. The sequence goes on along the minus strand of CM067843.1, from coordinate 739,960,130 downwards.
GTCGGAGTCGGAGCCGGATACCCATTCACCAACATGAGCTTGATGTCTTCATTTTGTGTAGCTCCTTGATGATTTTTCCTTCCTTTCCGAATCCTTGCTTCTCCGTGAGTATCTCCGTTCATAACGATCATCTCTACTCCTTCTCTCTCTTGGTGGTGATTCTTTGCTTCTTCCTTTTGGAGAATCTTCTCTTCTCTTGTAGGGAGCCGTACACTCATTGGAATAGTGTCCGGGTCTTCCACAATTATAGCAGTTTCTCTCTCGACTAGAAGATCTTTTGTTATTGTAGGACCTTGACTTGAAGCTTCTATCTTTGCTTCTACTCTTGTAGAACTTGTTGAAGTTCTTCACCATTAAGCTCAATTCTTCATTGAAGTTTTGTTTCTCACTTGATGATGTGGGGAATTCACATGAGGCTTTGTAGGCACCACTTGATTTGTTGTGAAGTTCCTCTTTATCCTTGAGTGACATCTCATGAGCAACAATCCTTCCAATCACTTCTGTTGGTTTGAGATCTTTGTAATTGGGCATCATTTGAACCAATGTGCACACGGTATCATATTTCCCATCCAAGGCTCTTAGGATCTTCTTGATGATGAATCTATCGGTCATCTCTTCACTTCCTAAGCCGGCAATCTCATTTGTGATGAGAGCAAGCCTAGAGTACATTTCGGCGACACCTTCACCATCCTTCATCTTGAACTTGTCAAGTTGACTTTGGAGCACATCCAACTTGGATTCCTTGACGGAGTAGGTACCTTCGTGCATATCAATCAAAGTGTCCCAAATTTCCTTTGCATTCTCAAGACGGCTGATTTTGTTGAATTCTTCGGGGCACAATCCGTTGAAGAGAATATCACAAGCTTGAGCATTGTATTGCAACATCTTCAACTCATCCGCGGTAGCTTCACGATTTGGTTCTCTCCCATCAAAGAACTCACCTTGCAACCCAACACAAACAATAGCCCAAATGGCGGGTTATGTCCAAGAATATGCATTTTCATTTTATGCTTCCAACTAGCAAAATTAGTGCCATCAAAGTAAGGACCTCTACGGTGATAATTTCCCTCGCTAGACGCCATACTCTCCTAGGTTGTGAAACCAAGGCTATGACCACCAAAAGCTATGGAGATCAAGGCAAATGGATACCAAAGCTCTGATACCACTTGTAGGATCGAAAGTATGTCTAGAGGGGGGGTGATTAGACTACTTGACCAAATAAAAACTTAACCTTTTCCCAATTTTAGTTCTTGGCAGATTTTAACTATCTTAGGACAAATCAAGCAATCATCACACAATTCAAGCAAGCATGCAAAGAGTATATTGGCAGCGGAAAGTAAAGCATGCAACTTGCAAGAATATAAAGGGAAGGGTTTTGAGGATTCAAACGCAATTGGAGACACGGATGTTTTTCCCGTGGTTCGGATAGGTGGTGCTATCCTACATCCACGTTGATGGAGACTTCAACCCACGAAGGGTAATGGTTGCGCAAGTCCACGGAGGGCTCCACCCACGAAGGGTCCACGAAGAAGCAACCTTGTCTATCCCACCATGGCCATCGCCCACGAAGGACTTGCCTCACTAGCGGTAGATCTTCACGAAGTAGGCGATCTCCTTGCCCTTACAAACTCCTTGGTTCAACTCCACAATCTTGTCGAGGGCTCCCAAGTGACACCTAGCCAATCTAGGAGACACCACTCTCCAAGAAGTAACAAATGGTGTGTTGATGATGAACTCCTTGCTCTTGTGCTTCAAATGATAGTCTCCCCAACACTCAACTCTCTCTCATAGGATTTGGATCTGGTGGAAAGAAGATTTGAGTGGAAAGCGACTTGGGGAAGGCTAGAGATCAAGATTCATATGGTTGGAATGGAATATCTTGGTCTCAACACATGAGTAGGTGGTTCTCTCTCAGAACATATGAGTTGGAATGGTGTATGTGTTCTGATGGCTCTCTCCACGAGTGAAGAGGAGGTGGAGGGGTATATATAGCCTCCACACAAAATCCAACCGTTACACACAATTTACCAATCTCGGTGGGACCGAATAAACAAACTCGGTCGGACCAAAATAGTAAACCTAGTGACCGTTAGAGATTTCGGTGGGACTGACATGCAACTCGGTAGGACCGATTCGGTTAGGGTTTGGGCATAACGTAATCTCGGTGAGACCGATTGCACAAACTCGGTGAGACCGAGTTTGGCAATAAGCTAACCAGAGAGTTAGTCAGGCAAACTCGGTGGGACCGACTCGCTCTTTCGGTGAGACCAAAAAGTTACAAGAAGGAAACAGAGAGTTTACATTGCAATCTCGGTGGGACCGATTCGCTCTTTCGGTGAGACCGAAAAGTTACGAAAGGGAAACAGAGAGTTTGCAATCCCATCTCGGTGAGACCGAGATCCTTATCGGTAGGACCAAATTGCTAGGGTTTGGCAGTGGCAAATGACAAGTGAAACTCGGTGGCACCGGATTGAAAGAATCAGTATGACCGAGTTCGGCTTAGTGTTTAGGTGATTTGTGGCTATGGAAAAGTGGTTGAGGATTTTGGAGCATATCACCAAGCACAAAAAGCAAGAGGCTCATTAAGCAACACCTCATCCCTCCTTGATAGTATTGGCTTTTCCTAAAGACTCAATGTGATCTTGGATCACTAAAATATAAAATGAAGAGTCTTGAACTTTTGAGCTTGAGCTAATTCTTTGTCCTTAGCATTTTGAGGGTTCCACTTTCACATCCATGTCATGCCAATCACTGAGCTTTCCTGAAATAATCATCTTGAAATAGCATTAGCTCAATGAGCTATATGTTGTTATGAATTACCAACACCACCTAGGGATAGTTGCACTTTCAAATAGGTCTGGTACATAGAATGGCATACTTTATAGAACCTATGGTTGAGGCATAGGGAATGACTTTCATTCTCTCTCTATCTTCTGTCGTGGTCGGTTTTTCAGTCTTACTCAACTTCACACCTTGTAACACAGGCAAGAACTTCTTTTTGACTGTTCCATTTTGAACTACTTCAAAATCTTGTCAAGGTATGTACTCATTAAAAAACTTATCAAGTGTCTTGATCTATCTCTATAGATCTTGATGCTCAATATGTAAGCAGCTTCACCGAGGTCTTTCTTTGAAAAAACTCCTTTCAAACATTCCTTTATGCTTTGCAGAATAATTCTACATTATCTCCAATCAACAATATGCCATTCACATATACTTATCAGAAATGATGTAATGCTCCCACTCACTTTCTTGTAAATACAGGCTTCACCGCAAGTCTGTATAAAACTATATGCTTTGATCAACTTATCAAAGCATATATTCCAACTCCGAGATGCTTGCACCAGTCCATAGATGGATCGCTGGAGCTTGCATATTTTGTTAGTACCTTTAGGATTGACAAAACCTTCTGGTTTCATCATATACAACTCTTCTTTAATAAATCCATTAAGGAATGGAGTTTTGTTTATCCACTTGCCAGATTTCATAAAATGCGGCAATTTCTAACATGATTTGGACAGACTTAAGCATAGATACGAGTGAGAAACTCTCATCGTAGTCAACACCTTGAACTTGTCGAAAACCTCTTTGCGACAATTCTAGCTTTGTAGATAGTGACACTACTATCAGCGTCCGTCTTCCTCTTGAAGATCCATTTAATATCAATGGCTCGCTGTCGGTGTCAAAACCGGCGGATCTCGGGTAGGGGGTCCCAAACTGTGCGTCTAGGCGGATGGTAACAGGAGGCAGGGGACACAATGTTTTACCCAGGTTCGGGCCCTCTTGATGGAGGTAAAACCCTACGTCCTGCTTGATTGATATTGATGATATGGGTAGTACAAGAGTAGATCTACCACGAGATCAAGGAGGCTAAACCCTAGAAGCTAGCCTATGGTATGATTGTATGTTGTGATTGTTCTTCGCCCTACGGACTAAAACCCTCCGGTTTATATAGACACCGGAGAGGGCTAGAGTTACACAGAGTCGGTTAGAATGGTAGGAGATCTACATATCCGTATCGCCAAGCTTTTCTTCCATGCCAAGGAAAGTCCCTCCGGACACAGGGCGAAGTCTTCAATCTTGTATCTTCATAGTCCAGGAGTCCGGCCAAAGGTATAGTCCGGCTATCCGGACACCCCCTAATCCAGAACTCCCTCAGTAGCCCCTGAACCAGGCTTCAATGTCGACGAGTCCGGCGCGCATATTGTCTTCGGCATTGCAAGGCGGGTTCTCCTTCAAATTCCGTGTACCTGTTGAATAATGTTTGGTTTCTTGTAAATGTAGCGCTCCTTGGCTTCTATGCCCAATAATGGTCGTCTTCCACATGTCAAACGAATACGAAAAGTCAAGGTGTTTTTACATTTACACCCCTAGCCGCGCGAATGAGCCGCCTATTTAAGGGGACGAGGATTTAGATCCAAACCACACCTTCTCCCCCCCCCCCCCCCCGCGAGTATTCATCAGAGCGTATCTGACAGAGGTCCATTCTATCATGGCCGGCCACCGCAGCTCCTCCTCTCGCCCTTCTAGCCCTCAGCCTAGAGATTGGGAGAGATGCTCCATCCCGCACAGCGAGCTAGTAACGCTCCAAACCAAGGGATTTCTTCCCCCGGCCTATATGGTCCCGGTTCGAGCCGGACTTGCCACCTATAATGGCGGAGAGCAAGCGGAGAGCGCCCCCAATCCCTCCAAAGGAGAGTGGGTATGCCTTGTCCCTTACTTAATAAGAGGGCTCGGATTTCCAATTCATCCATTTCTCCGGGGGCTCCTGGAGTTCTATGGCCTCCAGCTGCACAACCTCACGCCTGCCTCCATATTGCATATCGCGAGCTTCGTAGCCCTTTGCGAGCTGGTTTTGGGCTGCGAGGCTCATTTCACGCTGTGGAAAAGCTATTCTGCCTTGTGCCCCATTCTTAGAAGGGGTCAATATATCAAGTGGGCGGAGCCGAAGTGTGGCGCATCGCCGGGACCGGATATCTATCCGGAACCCCAAAGAAGGCGTCCAAGGACTGGTCTTCGGAATGGTTTTATATAGAGGACGTCCCGCTGCCGGATCCTGTCCGGATCGGCCTCCCTGAGTTCGACAGTGCTCCCCTAAAGAAGCGCCTAAGTTGGCGTCCACGGAGCCCTTAGAGGGAAAGTGACAAGGACGTTCTTTACCTGATGGGCCGGATAAGATTGTTAGCTCATTCCGGACTGACCATGATCGGGGTCATGGCCGCATGCATCATGCGAGGGGTGCAGCCGCTTCAGTATAGAGGCCACCCCATGTGGGACATCAACGGGGAGGACAACGCCACCCGCTACGACCGTAAGGGGCCGGATTCAGCTGCCGCTCTAATAAAGACCTTGTCCGCTTTGTACAAGGAAGAAGAGGAGGAATTTCTCCGCGTCAACCCACAGGGTGGATTTTCTATGTACAATCCCCCAAGTTGGGTAAGTGGTCACTTTTACTTGCCCATTCGTTTTATATTCCCATCGTTAAATATTCAGTCTAACGACTTCAACGCAGGAATTGCGCCAGGCTATTAAAGAAATAAACAGCCCTCCTCCACAACCCGAGGATCCAGGATGGTCCCTCGACCCGGCCTCTCAAGAGGATCTAGTCTTATCTGTGGAGCTGATTGATGGGGTGTTTCATCAATTGAGCAACGACAACGCCTTGGTGGCCATTACGGCCGATTACCCAGGGCTACTCCCAGCCTCACAGGTAACTGAGACCGAAGTCCCAGCACTTTGGAAAGGGATCTATCCTCGCGTGTTTTCGATTGCCATATGACAACCGTGTTTTGCAGGGGAGGTCCTTGAGACGGGAGGCCGAGCCTGTGATGACTAGCCAACGAGGGGCAGCAAGGCCCCGCGGGCTAAAAAGAAGTGCGGTCCGGACTGAGACACCGGCGCAAAGGTATAGCGCGCCATCTTATTCCCAGGTGTTATTCTTTCAAGGCATATTAACGCTCATGCTCTCTTCAGGACGAAGAGAGCTCGCCGGACTATATCCGGAGAGGTTGCCAATCGCGCCTCCACCAGCCAGGCTCCAAAGCCTGGTCCGGAAGCGGAGGCGAACACAAGGCGCGCACCGGACGCTCCTCCGACAGAGGATGCGGACAGGCTGTCTGCCACCAATTCCGAGGTGGAGAGTGCCATGAACCACAGGCGTCGCCGGATAGTTCTTCGCGACACTTGTTTCTCCCAAGAGGCATTGGATGCCTTCAATTCGGGAGATGCGTACCTCTGTGCCGCTCAAAATGGTCTAGCCAGAGCCACGGAGCAATATGTAAAAGACATACGGGTAAGAAAATTTTGGTAATTATATATACGAGTAGCCCCCGAGACTTGAAACAGTTAGAATAACTGATTTAGGGATCATTTGTTATGCAGGTTCTTACAGAAAAGAATACCCTACTGTCCCAGGAGCTGGAAGAGTGCAAAGCCCAACTTGAGGCCGCACTAGCCGCGGCAGGGGAGCCCAAGGAGACCCCCTCTAGTAATATACGCTTCGAAAGATAAGTATTTTGCGAAGTGCGGCATGGGTGCAAATCTGACAAATGAAATTGCAGATGGCGCCGGATTGAATCCGGAAAAGCAACAACTCCTATGCCAGCTGAAGGCTGGTGAGAATGTGCTGACAAAGGTGAGGCGGGAGAAGAACGATCTCCAAGATGCCAACACCAAACTGGGCGTTGAACTGAAGGATGTTCGTGCCCAGCTGTTGGACTCCGTTAAGGAGAATCAACGGCTTCGACGCGGCATATTGAGTAAGTGCTTAAACGACCTTTGAAAAAAGAGTTCGGCGAGGAAGTCGACTAACAGAGTAATGTCTGTAGGTATGCTAACAGGTCATCCTACAGAGGAAATACCCGACTCTACGGGTGACCTTCTTCCCGAGCTCTCCCAACTGCACGAGTGAGTTCGGCAGGTGATGCAAGGCGTCGCCCAGGCCTTGTGGCCATCCGTCTCCATGCCCGAAGGCCTTGGAGAGCTTGTAGAGAAGCTGAAGCGAGCGTGGCGGCGCTTCCGATTGTGGAAGATGTCGGCCTACCGTCAAGGCGCCAGGGAGGCCTGGGCCATGGTGAAGACGTGGTACACGAAGGCTGGCCCAAACCGCATGGCCGAGGTCAGAGCCGTGGGGCCCGATGGGAAGGAGATCCCTGTGAGCTTAGTATACGACCAAGTAGAATTGGCCGTAAAGTATTCCCAACAGGACTGTAAGCTAGACAGCCTGTTAGATGGTATTGAAGAGGAATACAATCAGTCAGATTGACTATGTAATTTTAATTGACATGTGTAACGCCTTCTAGCCGGATTGTAGATCGTTTGTCATGGCCGACCTTTTCGCTTCAACCTCGGGACCTGACGGTCCGGAGTGTGTCCGAATACCATCACGGTTATAGAAGAACCAGGGTATGCATGGAGACCAGGCGTAGGGGTCATTAGTGCTTGAACAGATAAGTGACCAACTAGTTATGTTATATTACATGGTTAGTAAGAAAAATCTTCCAGGGAGAATAGTTCCGTTAGGGGTTCCTTTCCCTGGGAGGCATGCCCTAAAGTGCATGTCCATTCTGCGAAAAGAGACGCAGGAAAAACATCTGGGGGCGTATAGATAAATAAGTGAAAAAAAGATCATCTTTAGTTCACCGACTGAATATTCCCTTAAGAACGCTAGCTTTCAGCTTCACCCAGTCTGAGGTACACATCCGGCTGACCCGGCAGTAACAATCGCAGAGGTGCTCCCTTTACCACCTAGCCAAACAATCGGGAACGTAGGGGTAAGCACAGGAGCCAGGCAACCCAGCTAGGCCAAAACTTAAGTCATATCGATGCATATAATGGTGAATAAAAGGTACATGCGGAAGTGTGACACATGTGTTGGGCATGAAGCCCGTATAAATAAGCTTCTATTTAAAGAAGCCCCCAGGTTTAATGAGCGCGGATAGCGCGTCACTTTATGAGCCTTTAAAGGCTATGAGAGAGAGAGAGAGAGGAGAAGGAGAGAAATGTAAGACAGAAAGTATATAAAAAATGGACAGAGGAAGGAGACGAACACAGAGTCCGGCGCTAGGCATAGAATCTTCGGAGACGGGCTGCGTTCCATGGGTTGGGCTCGAGTCAGTTATCGGATGCATCTCGCAGGCGGTACGCTCCACCAGTCAGGACTTGGTCAATTATGAAGGGGCCTTCCCACTTGGGCTTGAGTTTGTCCTTTTTCTTGTTCGGCAGGCATAGAACTAATTCGCCAACGTTGTAATTTTTGGCCCGTATTTCTCTGCTTTGGTATCTTCGAGCCTGTTGTTGATAGAATGCGGAACGGGCTTTTGCCACGTCACGCTCTTCCTCCAAGGCATCCAAACTGTCCTGCCGATCGAGCTCGGCTTCTCTTTCTTCGTACATGCGCACTCGAGGTGAGTCATGAATTATGTCGTAGGGAAAAACTGCCTCTGCACCGTACACCATGAAGAATGGTGTGTATCCGGTGGTGCGATTCGGCGTGGTCCGCAACCCCCAGAGTACGAAGTCGAGCTCCTCTACCCAGTGCGTATTAGATTCCTTAAGGGACCACACTAATCTGGGTTTGATGCCGCTCATGATAAGACCATTTGCACGTTCGACCTGGCCGTTAGTTTGTGGGTGATAGACGGAAGCATAATCGAGCTTGATGCCCATGTTTTTGCACCAGAGTTTTACCTCGTTGGCCGTAAAGTTCGTGTCGTTATCAGTGATGATGCTGTGGGGGACGCCTAATGGTGTACAACCCCGGATATAAAGTCTATCACCGGTCCGGATTCGGCCGTCTTAACAGGCTTGGCTTCTATCCATTTGGTGAACTTATCCACCATGACCAGTAAGTATTTTTTCTTGTGGGTTCCGCCTTTAAGGGGTCCAACCATGTCAAGCCCCCATACCACGAAGGGCCAAGTGATGGGGATAGTTTGGAGGGCGGTGGGTGGCATATGGCTTTGGTTTACAAAGAGCTGGCAACCGACGCATCGTTGGACTAAGTCCTGGGCGTCTGCCCGGGCCGTCGGCCAATAAAAGCCTGTACGAAAGGCCTTCCTTACAAGGGACCGAGCTGCAGTGTGATGACCGCCGAGTCCGGCATGAATTTCAGCCAGGAGGTTCCGCCCTTCCTCTTTGGAGATGCACCTTTGAAGGACTCCGGTAGTGCTTTTCTTATAAAGCTCTCCCTCATGGACTTTATAGGCTTTAGATCGCCGCACTATGCAGTGTGCCTCATTTTGGTCCTCGGGGAGTTCCTGCCTAGTAAGGTAGGCGAGGAATGGTTCTGTCCACGGGGCGATGACGGCCATTATTACGTGGGCTGAAGGTGTTATTTCATTGGCAGAGCCTCCAATTATGTCAGAGTGTTCGGTGTCGGGCAGTGCGGTTGGGTCCGGGCTGTTATTGCCGGTTTCCCCTTCCCATACTATGGATGGCTTGAACAGCCTTTCCAAGAAGATGTTGGGGGGACTACATCGCGTTTTGCACCGATGCATGCCAGGACATCTGCCGCCTGATTATTTTCCCGGGCTATATGGTGAAACTCGAGCCCTTCGAACCGAGCTGACATTTTTAGGACGGCGTTGCGATAAGCTGCCATTTTTGGATCCTTGGCATCAAAGTCTCCATTTATTTGGGATATTGCGAGGTTCGAGTCCCCGCGCACCTCTAGGCGTTGAATGCCCATGGATACTGCCATCAGGAGACCATGTAAAAGGGCCTCATATTCGGCTGCGTTGTTGGAGTCGGTGTACATTATCTAGGGTACGTATTGAACTGTGTCTCCTGTGGGGGACGTCAAAACGATGCCAGGCCCTAGACCGGCCAACATTTTAGAACCGTCGAAGTGCATGACCCAGTTTGAATATGTGTCGTACTCTTTGGGGAGTTCGGCCTCCGTCCATTATGCGACGAAGTCGGCCAAAACTTGTGACTTGATAGCTCGTTGTGGCTTGTAAGTTATGTCGAACGGGAGGAGCTCAATGGCCCATTTTGCAATCCGGCCTATCGCGTCGCGGTTGTTTATAATATCGTTAAGTGTCACTTCCGAGGCTACTGTTATTGAACACTCTTGAAAGTAGTGTCGCAGCTTCCGAGATGCCATAAATACTGCATACGCAATCTTTTAATAATGCGGGTACCGTGACTTGCACAGAGTAAGGACAGTGGACACATAGTAGACCGGCTTTTGAAGGGGGAATTTGTGTCTGTCCGTTTCTCGTTCGACGACGAGCAGTGCGCTTACGACCTGGTGGGTTGCTGCAATGTATAATAGCATTGGTTCGCCAATGTTTGGCGCAGCCAGGACTGGGTTTGTTGCCAAGATGGCTTTTATTTCATCGAGTCCGGTCGTGGCTGCATCCGTCCACTCGAAGTGTTCGGTGCGCCGAAGGAGGCAGTAAAGGGGTAGGGCCGTTTATCCTAAGCGGGAGATAAAGCGGCTTAGAGCCGCCACGCATCCGGTTAATTTTTGTATTTGTTTGAGGTCCTTCGGGATATCCAATTGTGACAGAGCTCGGATCTTGGCTGGATTTGCTTCAATTCCTCTACCGGATACAATGAAGCCCAAGAGCTTTCCGGCTGGAACGCCGAAAACGCATTTTCTGGGTTGAGCTTGATGTCGTATGTTCGGAGGTTATCGAATGTTAGCCTCAAGTCGTCTACTATAGTTTCGACATGTCTTGTTTTAACGACCACATCATCTACGTATGCCTCCACTGTTTTGCCGATCTGGTTTGCCAGACATGTCTGAATCATGCACTGATATGTTGCGTCGGCGTTTTTGAGCCCGAAGGGCATTGTGTTGAAGCAGAATGGGTCGTATGGTGTGATGAATGTCGTTGCGGCTTGGTCTGACTCTGACATCTTTATTTGATGGTAGCCGGAGTATGCGTCGAGGAAACACAACAAATCGTGTCCTGCGGTAGCGTCGATAATTTGATCGATGCGGGGGAGAGGGAAGGGATCCTTGGGCAAGCCTTGTTAAGGTCTTTAAAATCAACGCACAGGCGCCAGGATTTGTCCTTCTTTGGTACCATCACCAGGTTTGCTAGCCAGTCCGGGTGTTTTATATCTTTGATGAATCCGGCCTCCAATAGCTTGGCTAGTTCCTCTCCCATGGCCTGTCTCTTAGGTTCGAAAAAACGCCGAAGAGCCTGTTTGACTGGCTTGAATCCTTTTAGGATATTTAAGCTGTGCTCGGCCAGCCTGCGTGGGATTCCTGGCATGTCTGAAGGGTGCCAGGCGAAAATGTCCCAGTTCTCTCGTAGGAACTCTCGCAGTGTGGCGTCTACATCAGGGTTTAACTGTGCCCCGGTGGAAGCTGTTTTATTGGGGTCCGTTGGATGGACCTGGAATTTGACTATTTCGTCCGCCGGTTTAAAGGAGGTGGACTTGGATCTTTTGTCGAGTATCACATCGTCCCTATTCACCGTGGAGCACAGCGCAGTCAGTTCCTCAGCCGCTAGGGCTTCGGATAGAGCCTCGAGGGCCAGTGCGGCTGTCTTGTTTTCGGCGCGGAGTGCTATGTCTGGATCACTAGCGAGAGTGATGATTCCGTTAGGCTCGGTCATCTTGAGCTTCATGTACCCGTAATGGGGTATTGCTTGGAAGATTGTAAACGCTTCCCGCCCTAGCAGAGCGTGATGTCCGCTACTGAACGGGGCCACTTGGAACCTGGCCTCTTTGGACCTGTAATTATCCGGCGTGCCGAACACCACATCTAGTGTGATTTTTCCTGTACAGCGCGCTTCCCGACTGGGGATTATTCCTCTAAAGGTTGTGCTGCTTTGCTCAATGTGATTCCAGTCTATTTCCATTTTTTGAAGGGTTTCCTCATAAATGAGGTTCAATCCGCTACCGCCATCCATGAGTACCTTGGTAAGACGAAAGTCGTCCACTATTGGACTGAGGACCAATGCGGCTGGTGCTCGGGCTGTTCGGAATTTAGGTTCATCACTGGCGTTAAAAGTAATAGCCGTGTCACTCCATGGGTTTATTGTTGCTACTTGGTAGACTTCGGCAAGGCTGCGGAGTGTTCTTTTTCACATATTATTTGATGCGAAAGTCTCGAAGACTGTTAATACCGTACTGGTGTCTCTGGGGTGGCTTTCTGTGGCTTCTGGAATTAGAAGATCTTTGCCAATTTTTGCCACCTGCCGGAGTATCCAACATGCTCTAAGGCTATGAGTTGGTGTGGCGCCCTTTGCACTATGAATTTTGCAGGGTCCATTAAGCCATCCTTCCAGTACGGTTCCATGCCCTGTAGAGGGCTTTTGCTTTTTGGTATTGAACCCGGGTGTCTGGCGATGATGCACCCTTTTATTTTGGACTGGGTCCGTGTTCAGGGCCGGATTGTCCCAAAATTTTATTTTGGTTTTCCAGGCGCTTTCCATCGCACAGTACTTTCGTACTATGGATGCCAAGTTAGCGAAGCGTGTAATATCACAGCGACTTATGGCGTTGAGGATTCCCTTGTCCATGCAATTATTGCAGAAGAATGAAATTGCATCTTCCTTGCGACAGTCCTTTATCCTGTTCATAACCAGGAGGAATCTGGCCCAGTAATGAAGTACTATTTCTTCGGGCTCTTGCCTAATTTGGGATAGATCGCTTATATACGGGTGGGTGGGTGGAATCAAATCTGAAACCTCACCCAATCTGAGACCCAGGGCCAAGGAGTTTTTGAACTCGGAAGTTTGGATTCTTGGATGCTGTCCAATGAATCTAGCCCGTCGCCTGACTTTAAGTTCAGGTCTTGAATGATGCCCTCCCCTCCGTGGGTATCCGGCTTGGAGGGATCGGGAATCCGGACATAGCTAGTCCTTAAGATAGATGAAGGGTCGCCGCACTGTCCCTCTACCACAGCAACGTGATGGGTGACCTGGGGAGAGTTAATCTCTCTCAGATCGGGTTTAGGCCCAATCTGGTCGTAATCCGTAGTGACTCCCAGGGTGGCGATGCGATCAAGAGCTCGTTTAGGGAAGAGAGCTCCATTGGATCTAGCTGCTCGGCGAATTCCGAGCTGACGTGAAGATTGCTTTCGATGACCCGAGAGGTCATCCTCGGCGCCGTAGCCGAACAGGCGGTCATAAGAAAACCACCTAGCCGGAGAGTTTGGCCGACAGCCAAAGCTCCCTTAGCAACGGTGCCGTCTTTAAAGATGGGATGAGACATCCTTCCTGATGGCGACGGCACAGAGGAACTCTCAATGAAAGCACCAATGTCGGTGTCAAAACCGGCGGATCTCGGGTAGGGGGTCCCAAACTGTGCGTCTAGGCGGATGGTAACAGGAGGTAGGGGACACAATGTTTTACCCAGGTTCGGGCCCTCTTGATGGAGGTAAAACCCTATGTCCTACTTGATTGATATTGATGATATGGGTAGTACAAGAGTAGATCTACCACGAGATCAAGGAGGCTAAACCCTAGAAGCTAGCCTATGGTATGATTGTATGTTGTGACTGTTCTTCGCCCTACGGACTAAAACCCTCCGGTTTATATAGACACCGGAGAGGGCTAGGGTTACACAGAGTCGGTTACAATGGTAGGATATCTACATATCCGTATCGCCAAGCTTGCCTTCCACGCCAAGGAAAGTCCCTTCCGGACACGGGACGAAGTCTTCAATCTTGTCTCTTCATAGTCCAGGAGTCCGGCCAAAGGTATAGTATGGCTATCCGGACACCCCCTAATCCAGGACTCCCTCACTCGCCAATCAATGGGCAAGTCAATCAAAGTCCATACTTTGTTCTCATACATGGATCTCATCTCAGATTTCATGGCCTCAAGCTATTTCGCGGAATCTGGGCTCATCATCACTTCCTCATAGTTCGTAGGCTCGTCATGGTCAAGTAACATGACCTCCAGAACAGGATTACCGTACCACTCTGGTGCGGATATCACTCTGGTTTACCTACGAGGTCCGGTAGTAACTTGATCTGAATTTACATGATCATCATCATTAGCTTCCTCATTAATTGGTGTAGTATTCACAGGAACAGATTTCTGTGATGAACTACTTTCCAATAAGGGAGCAGGTATAGTTACCTCATCAAGTTCTACTTTCCTCCCACTCACTTCTTTCGAGAGAAACTCCTTCTCTAGAAAGGATCCATTCTCAGCAACGAATATCTTGCCTTCGGATCTGTGATAGAAGGTGTACCCAACATTTTCTTTTGGGTATGCTATGAAGACGCACTTCTCCGATTTGGGTTTGAGATTATCAGGTTGAAACTTTTTCACATAAGCATTGCAACCTCAAACTTTAAGAAACGACAGCTTAGGTTTCTTGCCAAACCATAGTTCATACGGTGTCATCTCAATGGATTTAGATGATGCCCTATTTAACGTGAATGTAGGTGTCTCTAATGCATAGCCCCAAAACAATAGTGGTAAATCAGTAAGAGACGTCATAGACCGCACCATATCTAATAAAGCACGATAACGACGTTCGGACACACCATTACACTGTGGTGTTCCAGGTGGCGTGAGTAGTGAAACTATTTCACATTGTTTTAACTGAAGGCCAAACTCGTAACTCAAATATTTTACTTCTGCGATCATATCGTAGAAACTTTTATTTTGTTACGATGATTCTCCACTTCACTCTGAAATTCTTTGAACTTTTCAAATGTTTCAAACTTGTGTTTCATGAAGTGGATATACTCATATCTGCTCAAATCATCTATGAAGATCAGAAAATAATGATACCTACCGCGAGCTTCAATATTCATCGGACCACATACATCAATATGCATGATTTCCAACAAATCTGTTGCTTGCTGCATTGTTCCGGAGAACGGAGTCTTAGTCATCTTGCCCATGAGGCATGGTTCGCAAGCATCAACTGATTCATAATCAAGTGATTCCAAAAGTCCATCAGCATGGAGTTTCTTCATGCGCTTTACACCAATATGACCTAAACGGCAGTGCCACAAATAAGTTGCACTATCATTATTAACTTTGCATTTTTTGGTTTCAATATTATGAATATGTGTATCACTACGATCGAGATCCAACGAACCATTTTCATTGGGTGTGTAACCATATATGTAAACAGAACAACAATTTATTCTCTTACTTAAATGAATAACTGTATTGCAATAAACATGATCAAATCATATTCATGCTCAATGTAAACACCAAATAACACTTATTTAGGTTCAAAAATAATCCCGAAAGTATAGGGAGTGTGCGATGATGATCATATCAATCTTGGAACCACTTCCAACACACATCGTCACTCCACCCTTAACTAGTCTCTGTTCATTCTGCAACTCCCGTTTCGAGTTACTACTCTTAGCAACTGAACCAGTATCAAATACCTAGGGGTTGCTACAAACACTAGTAAAATACACATCAATAATCCGTATATCAAATATACCTTTGTTCACTTTGCCATCCTTCTTATCCGCCAAATACTTGGGGCAGTTCCGCTTCCAGTGACCAGTCCCTTTGCAGTAGAAGCACTACGTCTTAGGCTTAGGACCAGACTTGGGCTTCTTCACTTGAGCAGCAACTTGCTTGTCGTTCTTCTTAAAGTTCCCCTTCTTCCCTTTGCCCTTTTCTTGAAACTAGTGGTCTTGTCTACCATCAACACTTGATATTTTTCTTGATTTCTACCTTTGTTGATTTCAGCATTACGAAGAGCTTGGGAATCGTTTCCATTATCCCTTGCATATCATAGTTCATCACGAAGTTATACTAACATGGTGATGGTGACTAGAGAATTCTGTCAATCACTATCTTATCTGGAAGATTAACTCCCACTTGATTCAAGCGATTGTAGTACCCATACAATCTGAGCACATGCTCACTGCTTGAGCTATTCTCCTCCATCTTTTAGCTATAGAACTTGTTGGAGACTTCGTATCTCTCAACTCGGGTATTTGCTTGAAATATTAACTTCAACTCCTAGAACATCTCATATGGTCCATGACGTTCCAAACGTCTTTGAAGTCCCGATTCTAAGCCGTTTAAGCATGGTGCACTAAACTATCAAGTAGTCATCATATTGAGCTAGCCAAACGTTCATAACGTCTGCATCTTCTCCTGCAATAGGTCTGTCACCTAGCGGTGCATTAAGGACATAATTCTTCTGTGCAGCAATGAGGATAATCCTCAAATCACGGATCCAATCTGCATCATTGCTACTAACATCTTTCAACTTAATTTTCTCTAGGAACATATCAAAATAAAACAGGGGAACTAAATGCGAGCTTTTGATCTATAACATAGATATGCTAATACTACCAGGACTAAGTTCATGATAAATTTAAGTTCAATTAATCATATTACTTAAGAACTCCCACTTAGATAGACATCCCTCTAATCCTCTAAGTGATCACGTGATCCATATCAACTAAACCATGTCCGATCATCACGTGATATGGAGTAGTTTCAATGGTGAACATCACTATGTTGATCATATCTACTATATGATTCACGCTCGACCTTTCGGTCTCCGTGTTCCGAGGCCATATCTGTTATATGCTAGGCTCGTCAAGTTTAACCTGAGTATTCCGCGTGTGCAACTGTTTTGCACCCATTGTATTTGAACATAGAGCCTATCACACCCGATCATCACGTGGTGTCTCAGCACGAAGAACTTTCGCAACGGTGCATACTCAGGGAGAACACTTGTACCTTCATAATTAGTGAGAGATCATCTTATAAAGCTACCGTCGAACTAAGCAAAATCAGATGTATAAAAGATAAACATCACATGCAATCAAAATATGTGACATGTGTCGGCGTTCTGGGAACGGGGGTCCCCAGACTTGCTTGCCTGCGGCGTGACTCAAAGGGGGGCCCAGCACGGCCCATCTTCACCAACACAAACTCAAGACCCTCGCGAGGGGCCAAGCCTCGCGGGGCGGACGACGCGGAGCCTCCTCAGGCACGGCCTCATTAGGCAGGCTCACGAGGAGGCGGAGAGATCAAGGCGGGGTACCTCGCGAGGTGCCCATGACGCAAGCCATGATGACTCAGGGCGCCAGGCGGGTGCCAGCCCGCGCAGCGTCCTTCTTTCCTCTTTGGTGCAAAGGGGGCAAGCGCGGTCGTGGAGTACCGAGGCATCAGGCAAAGGTTGCCATTTCGGTGCAACGAGACCAAGACCAGGAGGACTACAAGACGGAGGTCACCGTGGAGCCCAAGACGGCGTCATCACCAGAGCTTTGCGCAGGCGAAGACTACTTTTGTCAGGATAGCTGATACTTGATGTCCCCCTTCAAATTAGCCCGCCATTGTTGGCTCCCTTCCCGCTCGATATTTGGGAAGAGGACCAGGGCCTCTATAAATAGGACCAGCCACCCACATAGTGAGGGGTCGGTTCGGTCTCTGGGGAAGATAGGAAGGAAAAGGCTCGTTAGAGAGGTTGGAAGCAGAGAGAGAGAGAGAGAGAGAGAGAAAGGTGGCTGAACTCCTCCCAGCAGTTCATCGCCCTAGCCAAGAACAAACCCTCGCGAGGCTGTTCTTCCTCGTATTATTCATCATCATCAGCCCAAGAGGCAATCCACCACACCACACACTGGAGTAGGGTATTACACCACAACGGTGGCCCGCACCAGTATAAACCCTGTGTCCCTTGTGTCGTTCTTTCGATAGTTCTGATCCTAGCATGGCGGAGGGGTGCAGGTAGGTAGGAGGCAAAATCTCCGCACGCACCCCAGTGTTCGAACCTCAAGGGTCTGCCGGAACCCGAAATCCGACATTTGGCGCGCCAGGTAGGGGTGCGCCAGAATTCGCCTTCCACCGCTCCGTGCCCCGTCGCGTCGTCATCACCATGCCCGGCGACCAGGAGGGCAACCCAGACCCATGGGCGGCGTGGCCCGCCCGCGCAGAGCCGCTCGCCTCAGGCGACCCCGTGCCCCAGGCAGCTCGCGGTCCGCAGGGCGCTGCAGGCCGCGGGCGACGCGGACAGGCTTCGACAGCTCTCACGCCGCGGCACGCGCGGTCAGCAGCAAGGGCCTCCAATCACGCCGCGACCACGACACCGTACACCCGCCGGGAGCAGGCGAACTCGAGGGCCGCGCTCACGGTGGCCCGAGAGCTGCTGCAGTGCATACTGCTGGAGGGCGGCCACGGCGTACTGCTGGAGCGAGTGGCAGAGCTCCTGGGCTTTGCCGCCTCGGGGGCTCACCCCTTCTCCACCCAGCTCCCATCTCAAGCCCAGGGCGACCCGCGCGGGGGCTCCGCGCGCGCCCGCGGGCTCGAAGGCTACTCCGACGCCAGCGAAGCTGTCAGCGCCGGACCAGCGGCGGCGCTGCCCCCGCCCCTGGTCCGCGAAGAAGAAGGACTCAACGCGACCCGCGGCCTTAGTGGGCGGCCGCGCTGCCACCCCACGGTAGGCGCGTTAGGCAGGACCGCGTGGCATGCGGGGCATTACGGCGTGGCATTCGGGATGACGGCGCCGGAGGAATACGTGCCCCTGATGATGGACCAAGGACACCCTCACGAGAACGGACAAGGCTCGCTCCTCAGCCCAAGCTGGCGCGATGAGGCGCCAGAAGCTGAGCCCTTCCAGGAATCCCGGGGCGGTCCCACTGGCCACGCTGGAGGCAACGATTATCGGGTACCGCTAATTCTTCAGGGGCAGGTATATGCTAACCATGGATTGCAGGAGGTGCAGGTCGCCGCAGCGAGCGGCTGCCCCGCTCCCACAGTCTCCTACCCCTCGGGAGGAGGGCGCAGGGGGCTGCAGGAGAGGGGCCGAGATCCGACATCACCACCGCGGCGTTCGGAGCAAGGTGTTCTTAGGAGGTAGGCCCTCTGCTGGGGAGGTGCCTCAGGGCCTGCCCCTGGCGGAGGACCCGTGGTCGTCGGGGGAACCGCTGGCGACCGCTCTACCCCAACGGGCGGCGTCCTGGTTTCCGGTCGTTGCTGATGGCACTAGAGTGTGGCACAAGGCGGGGCCCTCATCTGGCGATATGAAGCAAGGCCAGTACCTGTGAAGAAGGCCCAGTGCCTGTGAAGCTCGCCGCCCCGTGACACTCTCACGTAATAATGAGTGGGGCTGTACACGCCCCGGAGTCTCAGGGGTGCCGGCCTCAGGCCCTGGGGCTCCCTCCCACACCCAGTGGTAGCACTTAGCTCCACGCTGGTGAGAAGACGTCCAAGACTAGACTAGGTGCCGGACGCGGCCTTTTGTTTGCTTTCGTTGCTCTTCCCTTTGGTTGTCGTTTCCCCCGCTGGATTCAAGTTGGATTCGAATTTGAGATTTGCGTGTGTTCGGGGAAGGGGTGCTTAGTCTCGTTCGAGCAATTTCTCGCGTTTCGGTTACCACTTCGCCTCAGCTGCCTCCCCTCGTGAGCCCCTTGCGAGCCGGGTCAGGCCTAGCTTGCGCGCAGCCCAGACTGCCGCCGCCGCGTCCTCTCAGGAGGGCGTTTTACTGCAGATCCAACGGAATCAATCAGGAAACACTCAGGGCACCACAGCCTCCTGCGGGCTGCCCCAGGGCCAGCACGGGACAAAGGTAAACTAGCCGACCAGCGCGTCGCTTAAGCCAACCACTTGGCACGGGCGCATGGGCAATGTAGCTCCTACTGATACGATAAACACAAGTTTTACATGAGGGGCTCCCCCTCCAAAATGCTCTCACAGCTATCAGGCCAAAACCTGAGTTCTATTCATGTAGGGTAAGCAGGAACGATGCACAATCAGTCAGATGAATCTCCCAATGCGTCCTCAGGAGCACCAACGGGGTTGTTGCTGGCGTCGCTGAACTCGCCATCGTTGTTCACGTTGCCACCAGCGGCGTCAAGGCCGCCCATCATGCCGCCCTCGTCGGCCGCCACGATCGCGTCGTCATTGTCTGGGGCGAAGGCCCTGATAAGAGCCTCCACATTGTCTTCCACCCAGTGCGCCAGCTTGCCTCGGATGGCCTGGGGGACTGGGGCGATGGCGGCGTCGAAATCGAAGTGGGGATCCATGCTCCGGAGATGGCTGAAGACGCGAGAAAAGGTGCGCCTGAGCAGGGCGCGGCTCCTCTCCTCCACCAACCTGTCAGTCCTGATCGACCGCGCCTCCAGCTGCGTCACCACATCAGTAAAGAACTGAAGATTGCCCGCATAGTTGACTGCATGCGGCTCGCCGACGGCCTCCTCGCAGATGTTGCCCAAGGCCGCGTTGGCTCTCTCCCGGAGCGTGGAGAGCATAGGGCCGTGCTCGTGCTCCAGGAGCTGCCGCTGACGTATCTCGTCCGCATTCTAGCGCGCGACGGCCTCGGCCTCCTCCACCCGCTGGCGAAGAAGGAGCACCTCAGTCTAGGAGGTGGTTAGCTCACCTTGCGCCACCTCAAGGGCGGCCCGGGAAGCATCGGCCCACCGTGTCACCTCCTCCAGCTTGGCCCTCAAGGCGGCAGTCCTGCCTTCGGCTTCGGCCCGGATCAACCCCAGCTTCTCCTCGAACTCGTGCTCGAGGTTCAAATGCGCCATCGCCACCCAGCGTCCGACCTCCTCCAGGACACGAGCTTCCTGTGCAGCGACATCGTCCTCCGCCTGCGTCACCAAGCGCTCCCTCGTCTCCAGACGCTCGTACTCGCGAGTACGTTCGGCGGCTTCCAGCGTCAGCGCCTCCTCACGCTTCTGGAGCTCTGCTGAGTCGCCAGAGGCCACCTTCATCGACACGAGGGCTGCCTCGCGGAGCTCCACCTGCTCCTCCAGCGAGTGGCACCAGGCCAGGAGCACCCGAGCCGGTCCTCCGCAACCGTTCACCGCCGGTCAGTCTCCCGAGCCTCCTCAATGGCCCGAGACCGGGCCTCCCGAGAGGCCATCAATGACGCCTTGGCCTCTGCTTCATTAAGATCGCGTTGGCGGCGCGCAAGGGCGATGGCGCCCTCCAGCTCGCGCCTCTCTGCAGCCAGGCGCAGGCCCTCGGCCTCAAGGCGCGCGTCTTCATCAGCAAGCTTCTCACCAAGCAGGCTCACTACGTCAGTCGCCCTTCGCAGGAATCCTTGGTGGAGAGCGCGACGCTCCCGAGCGTGCTCGAGCACGTCTTCCACACCATCATCTGCCCCAAGCAAGCGCCGGGGGCTGCGAGTCAGCACTCCCCCTCCGGGCTGGGGGCTGGGGGCTGGCGCCCTCGCGACGGCCGGGCACGCCATGTCAGAAGCCCGCCTGGGGTCAGCCCGACCTCAGGAGAAGAGCGCAGGAGGCGCCTCAGCCAATCGCAGTCCACGACCAGGCAAGAAGCCCATGGCAGGCTGGCTATGCCACGAGAAGGCCCGCGAAGGAGGATCGCGAGGTGCGCGGAGCCACGATACGCCTTAGGATGGTTCGCCTCTTCGATCGCCCTCACCACAAGGGCTCCACTGCTCAGAGCGCTCGAGGACGATGGAGGGGGCGAAGCCAAAAGGGACGGCTCCTCAGCCGTCTCAGCAAGCTCGGCTGGAAGGGGCCTGCGGAGCAAGGGCAGTACAAGTAACAGAAGGATCGGGAGCCAGGAAAGGAGAAGGCTTACTCATCAGTGGCAAAGTACTTCCTCCGCTTCAACAAGCGACAAGAGTAATCGACGCCCAGGGCCTCCCTTTTCTTCCAGAGAGCCCCAAAGTCCATGCGGAACCGGCCCAAGAGTTGGGCGCATGGATCAACCTTCGACGAAGACGGAGCGTCAAGGCGATCTGCGGCAGGAGCGCCTGCCTGCTGTGCACTGCCAATCCCCCCCCCCCAAGAGAAGCATCTGGAGCCTCAGGGGCCCCAGTCACAGTCACCGAGGGCAGCTGCTTGTCACCCTCAGCCTCAGCGGCACAGGCCCCAAGAGCTGCTTCCTCACGAGCCTCGCCCGGCGCTGTCACCGCGTCGGGAGCCCGCTCGGCCTCTGGCGCCTCGTACCTCCCTACTCCACCACTCGAGGATGAGTCGCCTTGGCCGATTAGAAGGGCAGTCACCACCACTGGGTTCTCGCGAGGCCCCTGAAGGCCGGCGGGGCGCAGCCCCCACTCATCAAAGACAGGCATCTGCTCCACAAAGTCGACCCTGCTCTGGCAGAGGTACAGCAAGGCCCCTCCCTGCCGGACGCTGCCAGGGTTGGGGTCCCCAGCCAGGGTCAAGAGCGCCGTCTTCAGCATCTCAGGAGCCAGGTCCACTTCCTAGAGCCTCATACTATCCTCGCGCCCACGGAAGGCCCACATCCGGTGAGAGTGACGTTGAAGAGGAGCAACGCAGCATAGCAGGAACTCCTTCAACACCTTGGGCGCTGTCACGCCAAGCGACCTCAAGAGCGCGAAGCGGCGCCAGATGAAGACGAGTCAGGGGCTCTCGAGCGTCTCCTGGCCCCAGCCCAAATTGGGGACAACATGCGTGGTCGGCTCCGATAGCAGGGGGCTGGGCACCCCTGCGTCCACATACAGCCACCGCTCGCGGAACCTAACTGCGGGCAGGGGGAGCTTGAAGTCAATCCCAGAGGCCGCAGTCTCGGACGCGGCAACAAAGCTCACGCACGCCCAGCATTGGGTAGGGTCGACAAGATGAAGCGAGAAGAAGTGGCGCAGCAAGGCAACCGAAGGAGGGATGCCCACCATGGCTTCGCAAACGAAGGCGAAGACCGAAAGGAGGGTGATGGATTCAGGACTCAGATGCATCATGTGGATCTAATAGTAGGAGAGCACGGCATTGAAGAA
This sequence comes from Triticum monococcum, assembly GCA_034509565.1. Classification (NCBI taxonomy): domain Eukaryota; kingdom Viridiplantae; phylum Streptophyta; class Magnoliopsida; order Poales; family Poaceae; genus Triticum; species Triticum monococcum. Next base: position 739,937,513 of record CM067843.1, on the reverse strand, counting down.
ATCAGAAAAGGGGGGAACCATACCCGCCCACAGGGCGTCGGCAAAATATGGGACCTCGGTAACTATCCTGTCGATGGAGAAGTGGGACGCGGGCCAGACCGTCGTCCTCCCGCATTCATTGAAGATGGTGGCCAGAGCCAAGCTGACCTTGCCCAAGCCCTCGGCGGGGGCCGCCAACGGCGGTGGGCAAGGCGGGGACACGGGTTTCTTCCCTCTTCCCTTCTTCGTCGGGGCCATGGCAATGAGAAGGGGGGAGGATTCGAGATTGAATTGAGAGCAGAAGCCAGGGTTCAAGCGGAGGAAGGACACGGGGCGCTCGAGCAACAAAAGGGGAACGGCTGTGTACAACTACGGGTCCGCCTAGCATGGCGCAAAATAAGGAGGGCGTGGGGGAACAGTGCCGCCCACGTCCAATCAACCGCCGCGTGGCGCCTAAGGCCGCGGGCTGTTAGGGCCCGCGGCGCTTCGCTCTTGCCCTTCTGCTCCCCTGCACGGCCAAGTCCGGGCGCGCCTTGGGCCCGGGGGCTACTGTCGGTGTTCTGGGAACGGGGGTCCCCAGACTTGCCTGCCTGCGGCATGACTCAAAGGGGGGCCCAGCATGGCCCATCTTCACCAACACAAACTCAAAACCCTCGCGAGGGGGCAAGCCTCGCGGGGCGAACGATGCGGAGCCTCCTCAGGCACGGCCTCATCAGGCAGGCTCACGAGGAGGCGAAGAGATGAAGGCGGGGTACCTCGCGAGGTGCCCGTGACGCAAGCCATGACGACTCAGGGCGCCAGGCGGGTGCCAGCCCGCGCAGCGTCCTCCTTTCCTCTTTGGTGCAAAGGGGGCAAGCGCAGCCGCGGAGTACCGAGGCATCAGGCAAAGGTTGCCATTTCGGTGCAACAAGACCAAGACCAGGAGGACTACGAGACAGAGGTCACCGTGGAGCCCAAGATGGCGTCATTGTTGGGGAACGTAGTAATTTCAAAATTTTCCTACGCACACGCAAGATCATGGTGATGCATAGCAACGAGGGGGAGAGTCTGATCTACGTACCCTTGTAGATCGCAACGGAAGTGTTGACACAACGTAGAGGAAGTAGTCGTACGTCTTCTTCCCGATCGGACCGATCCAAGCACCGTTACTCCGGCACCTCCGAGTTCTTAGCACACGTACAGCTCGATGACGATCCCCGGGCTCCGATCCAGCAAAGCTTCGGGGAGGAGTTCCGTCAGCATGACGGCGTGGTGACGATCTTGATGTTCTACCGATGCAGGGCTTCGCCTAAGCTCTACAACGATATGATCGAGGTGGAATATGGTGGCAGGGGGCACCGCACACGGCTAAGGAACGATCTCAATGATCAACTTGTGTGTCTAGAGGTGCCCCCTGCCCCCGTATATAAAGGATCCAAGGGGAGGGGCTGGCCGGCCAAGAGGAGGGCGCAGGAGGAGTCCTACTCCTACCGGGAGTAGGACTCCCCCCCCCCCCCAATCCTATTCCAAATAGGACTCCCAAGGGGGAAAGAGAGAGAGAGGTGGTCGGCCACCTCTCCTAGTCCTAATAGGACTAGGGGAGGGGGGAGGCGCGCAGCCCACCATGGCAGCCCCTTTCACCTTTCCACTAAAGCCCAATAAGGCCCATATGGCTCCCGGGGGGTTCCGGTAACCTCCCGGTAATATGGTAAAATCCCGATTTTACCCGGAACACTTCCGATATCCAAATATAGGCATCCAATATATTAATCTTTATGTCTCGACCATTTCGAGACTCCTCGTCATGTCCGTGATCACATCCGGGACTCCGAACTACCTTCGGTACATCAAAATGCATAAACTCATAATAACTGTCATCGTAACGTTAAGCGTGCGGACCCTACGGTTCGAGAACAATGTAGACATGACCGAGACACGTCTCCGGTCAATAACCAATAGCGGGACCTAGATGCCCATATTGGCTCCTGCATATTCTATGAAGATCTTTATCGGTCAGACCGCATAACAACATACGTTGTTCCCTTTGTCATCGGTATGTTACTTGCCCGAGATTCGATCGTCGGTATCCAACACCTAGTTCAATCTCGTTACCGGCAAGTCTCTTTACTCGTTCTGTAATACATCATCCCGCAACTAACTCATTAGTTGCAATGCTTGCAAGGCTTGTGTAATGTGCATTACCGAGAGGGCCCAGAGATACCTCTCCGACAATCGGAGTGACAAATCCTATTCTCGAAATACGCCAACCCAACATCTACCATTGGAGACACCTGTAGAGCTCCTTTATAATCACCCAGTTATGTTGTGACGTTTGGTAGCACACAAAGTGTTCCTCCAGCAAACGGGAGTTGCATAATCTCATAGTCATAGGAACATTTATAAGTCATGAAGAAAGCAATAGCAACATACTAAACGATCGGGTGCTAAGCTAATGGAATGGGTCATGTCAATCAGATCATTCAACTAATGATGTGACCTCGTTAATCAAATAACAACTCTGTGTTTATGGTTAGGAAACTTAACCATCTTTGATTAACGAGCTAGTCTAGTAGAGGCATACTAGTGACACTCTGTTTGTCTATGTATTCACACATGTATTATGTTTCCGGTTAATACAATTCTAGCATGAATAATAAACATTTATCATGATATAAGGAAATAAATAATAACTTTATTATTGCCTCTAGATCATATTTCCTTCAGTCTCCCACTTGCACTAGAGTCAATAATCTAGATTACACAGTAATGATTCTAACACCCATGGAGCCTTGGTGCTGATCATGTTTTGCTCGTGGAAGAGGCTTAGTCAACGGGTCTGCAACATTCAGATCCGTATGTATCTTGCAAATCTCTATGTCTCCCACCTGGACTAGATACCGGATAGAATTGAAGCATCTCTTGATGTGTTTGGTCCTTTTGTGAAATCTGGATTCCTTTGCCAAAGCAATTGCACCAGTATTGTCACAAAAGATTTTCATTGGACCCGATGCACTAGGTATGACAACTAGATCGGATATGAACTCCTTCATCCAGACTCCTTCGTTCGCTGCTTCCGAAGCAGCTATGTACTCCGCTTCACATGTAGATCCCGCTACGACGCTTTGTTTAGAACTGCACCAACTGACAGCTCCACCGTTTAAAGTAAACATGTATCTGGTTTGCAATTTAGAATCGTCCGGATCAGTGTCAAAGCTTGCATCAACGTAACCTCTTACGGTGAGCTCTTTGTCACCTCCATATACGAGAAACATATCCTTAGTCCTTTTTAGGTATTTCAGGATGTTCTTGACCGCTGTCCAGTGATCCACTCCTGGATTACTTTGGTACCTCCCTGCTAAACTTATAGCAAGGCACACATCAGGTCTGGTACACAGCATTGCATACATGATAGAGCCTATGGCTGAAGCATAGGGAACATCTTTCATTTTCTCTCTATCTTCTGCAGTGGTCGGGCATTGAGTCTGGCTCAACTTCACACCTTGTAACACAGGCAAGAACCCTTTCTTTGCTTGATCCATTTTGAACTTCTTCAAAATCTTGTCAAGGTATGTGCTTTGTGAAAGTCCAATTAAGCGTCTTGATCTATCTCTATAGATCTTTATGCCTAATATGTAAGCAGCTTCACCGAGGTCTTTCATTGAAAAACTCTTATTCAAGTATCCCTTTATGCTATCCAGAAATTCTATATCATTTCCAATCAGCAATATGTCATCCACATATAATATCAGAAATGCTACAGAGCTCCCACTCACTTTCTTGTAAATACAGGCTTCACCGAAAGTCTGTATAAAACCAAATGCTTTGATCACACTATCAAAGCGTTTATTCCAACTCCAAGATGCTTGCACCAGTCCATAAATGGATCGCTGGAGCTTGCACACTTTGTTAGCTCCCTTTGGATCGACAAAACCTTCCGGTTGCATCATATACAACTCTTCTTCCAGAAATCCATTCAGGAATGCAGTTTTGACATCCATCTGCCATATTTCATAATCATAAAACGTGGCAATTGCTAACATGATTCGGACAGACTTAAGCATCGCTACGGGTGAGAAGGTCTCATCGTAGTCAACCCCTTGAACTTGTCGAAAACCTTTTGCGACAAGTCGAGCTTTATAGATAGTAACATTACCGTCAGCGTCAGTCTTTTTCTTGAAGATCCATTTATTCTCAATTGCTTGCCGATCATCGGGCAAGTCAACCAAAGTCCATACTTTGTTCTCATACATGGATCCCATCTTAGATTTCATGGCTTCAAGCCACTTTGCGGAATCTGGGCTCACCATCGCTTCTTCATAGTTTGTAGGTTCATCATGATCTAGTAGCATGACTTCCAGAACTGGATTACCGTACCACTCTGGCGCGGATCTTGCTCTGGTTGATCTACGAGGTTCAGTAGTATCTTGTTCTAAAGTTTCATGATCATTATCATTAACTTCCTCACTTATTGGTGTAGGTGTTGCAGAAACAGTTTTCTGTGATGTACTACTTTCTAATAAGGGAGCGGGTACAGTTACCTCGTCAAGTTCTACTTTCCTCCCACTCACTTCTTTCGAGAGAAACTCCTTCTCAAGAAAGTTTCCGAATTTAGCAACAAAAGTCTTGCCTTCGGATCTGTGATAGAAGGTGTATCCAATAGTTTCCTTTGGATATCCTATGAAGACCCATTTCTCCGATTTGGGTTCGAGCTTATCAGGTTGAAGCTTTTTCACATAAGCATCGCAGCCCCAAACTTTCAGAAATGACAACTTTGGTTTCTTGCCAAACCATAGTTCATAAGGCGTCGTCTCAACGGATTTTGATGGTGCCCTATTTAATGTGAATGTGGCCGTCTCTAGAGCGTATCCCCAAAACGATAGCGATAAATCGGTAAGAGACATCATAGATCGCACCATATCTAGTAAAGTACGATTACGACGTTCAGACACACCATTACGCTGTGGTGTTCCGGGTGGCGTGAGTTGCGAAAATATTCCACAATTTTTCAAATGTACACCAAACTCGTAACTCAAATATTCTCCTCCACGATCAGATCGTAGAAACTTTATTTTCTTGTTACGATGATTTTCTACTTAACTCTGAAATTCTTTGAACTTTTCAAATGTTTCAGACTTATGTTTCATTAAGTAGATATACCCACATCTGCTTAAATCATCTGTGAAGGTGAGAAAATAACGATATCCTCCACGAGCCTCATTATTCATCGGACCGCATACATCTGTATGTATGATTTCCAACAAATCTGTTGCTCTCTCCATAGTACCGGAGAACGGTGTTTTAGTCATCTTGCCCATGAGGCACGGTTCGCAAGTACCAAGTGATTCATAATCAAGTGGTTCCAAAAGTCCATCAGTATGGAGTTTCTTCATGCGCTTTACACCGATATGACCTAAACGGCAGTGCCACAAATAAGTTGCACTATCATTATCAACTCTGCATCTTTTGGCTTCTACATTATGAATATGTGTATCACTACTATCGAGATTTAACAAGAATAGACCACTCTTCAAGGGAGCATGACCATAAAAGATATTACTCATATAAATAGAACAACCATTATTCTCTGATTTAAATGAATAACCGTCTTGCATTAAACAAGATCCAGATATAATGTTCATGCTCAACGCTGGCACCAAATAACAATTATTTAGGTCTAATATTAATCCCGAAGGTAGATGTAGAGGTAGCGTGCCGACCGCGATCACATCGACTTTGGAACCGTTTCCCACGCGCATCGTCACCTCATCCTTAGCCAATCTTCGCTTAATCCGTAGTCCCTGTTTCGAGTTGCAAATATTAGCAATAGAACCAGTATCAAATACCCAGGTGCTACTGCGAGCATTAGTAAGGTACACATCAATAACATGTATATCACATATACCTTTGTTCACCTTGCCATCCTTCTTATCCACCAAATACTTGGGGCAGTTCCGCTTCTAGTGACCAGTCTGCTTGCAGTAGAAGCACTCAGTTTCAGGCTTAGGTCCAGTCTTGGGCTTCTTTTCCTGAGCAGCAACTTGCTTGCCGTTCTTCTTGAAGTTCCCCTTCTTCTTCCCTTTGCCCTTTTTCTTGAAACTAGTGGTCTTGTTAACCATCAACACTTGATGCTCCTTCTTGATTTCTACCTCCGCAGCTTTCAGCATTGCGAAGAGCTCGGGAATAGTCTTGTTCATCCCTTGCATATTATAGTTCATCACGAAGCTCTTGTAGCTTGGTGGCAGTGATTGGAGAATTCTGTCAATGACGCAATCATCTGGAAGATTAACTCCCATCTGAATCAAGTGATTGTTATACCCAGACATTTTGAGTATATGCTCACTGACAGAACTGTTCTCCTCCATCTTGCAGCTATAGAACTTATTGGAGACTTCATATCTCTCAATTCGGGCATTTGCTTGAAATATTAACTTCAACTCCTGGAACATCTCATATGCTCCATGACGTTAAAAACGTCGTTGAAGTCCCGATTCTAAGCCGTAAAGCATGGCACACTGAACTATCGAGTAGTCATCAGCTTTGCTCTGCCAGACGTTCATAACATCTGGCGTTGCTCCAGCAGCAGGCCTGGCACCCAGCGGTGCTTCCAGGACGTAATTCTTCTGTGCAGCAATGAGGATAATCCTCAGGTTACGGACCCAGTCCGTGTAATTGCTACCATCATCTTTCAACTTTGCTTTCTCAAGGAACGCATTAAAATTCAACGGAACAACAGCACGAGCCATCTATCTACAATCAACATAAACAAGCAAGATACTATCAGGTACCAAGTTCATGATAAGTTTAAGTTCAGTTAATCAAATTACTTAGGAACTCCCACTTAGATAGACATCCCTCTAATCCTCTAAGTGATCACGTGATCCAAATCAACTAAACCATAACCGATCATCACGTGAGATGGAGTAGTTTTCAATGGTGAACATCGTCATGTTGATCATATCTACTATATGATTCACGCTCGACCTTTCGGTCTCTGTGTTCCGAGGCCATATCTGCATATGCTAGGCTCGTCAAGTTTAACCTGAGTATTCTGCGTGTGCAAAACTGGCTTGCACCCGTTGTAGATGGACGTAGAGCTTATCACACCCGATCATCACGTGGTGTCTGGGCACGACGAACTTTGGCAACGGTGCATACTCAGGGAGAACACTTCTTGATAATTTAGTGAGAGATCATGTTATAATGCTACTGTCAATCAAAGCAAGATAAGATGCATAAAAGATAAACATCACATGCAATCAATATAAGTGATATGATATGGCCATCATCATCTTGTGCTTGTGATCTCCATCTCTGAAGCACCGTCATGATCACCATCGTCACCGGCGCGACACCTTGATCTCCATTGTAGCATCGTTGTCGTCTCGCCAATCTCATGCTTCCACGACTATCGCTACCGTTTAGTGATAAAGTAAAGCATTACATCGCGATTGCATTGCATACAATAAAGCGACAACCATATGGCTCCTGTCAGTTGCCGATAACTCGGTTACAAAACATGATCATCTCATACAATAAAATTTAGCATCATGTCTTGACCATATCACATCACAACATGCCCTGCAAAAACAAGTTAGACATCCTCTACTTTGTTGTTGCAAGTTTTACGTGGCTGCTACGGGCTTTAAGTAAGAACCAATCTCACCTACGCATCAAAACCACAACGATAGTTTGTCAAATAGACTCCGTCTTAACCTTCTCAAGGACCGGGCGTAGCCACACTCGGTTCAACTAAAGTTGGAGAGACAGTCGCCCGCAAGCCATCTATGTGCAAAGCACGTCGAGGGAACCGGTCTCGCGTAAGCGTACGCGTAAGGTTGGTCTGGGTCGTCTCGTCCAACAATACCGCCGAACCAAAGTATGACATGCTGGTAGGCAGTATGACTTATATCGTCCACAACTCACTTGTGTTCTACTCGTGCACATAACATCAAACCATAAAACCTAGGCTCTGATACCACTGTTGGGGAACATAGTAATTTCAAAATTTTCCTACGCACACGCAAGATCATGGTGATGCATAGCAACGAGGGGGAGAGTCTGATCTACGTACCCTTGTAGATCGCAACGGAAGCGTTGACACAATGTAGAGGAAGTAGTCGTACGTCTCCTTCCTGATCCGACCGATCCAAGCACCGTTACTCCAGCACCTCCGAGTTCTTAGCACACGTACAGCTCGATGACGATCCCCGGGCTCTGATCCAGCAAAGCTTCGGGGAGGAGTTCCGTCAGCACGACGGCGTGGTGATGATCTTGATGTTCTACCGACGCAGGGTTTCGCCTAAGCTCTACAACGATATGATCGAGGTGGAATATGGTGGCAGGGGGCACCGCACACGGCTAAGGAACGATCTCAATGATCAACTTGTGTGTCTAGAGGTGCCCCCTGCCCCCGTATATAAAGGATCCAAGGGGGAGGGGCTGGCCGGCCAAGAGGAGGGCGCAGGAGGAGTCCTACTCCTACCGGGAGTAGGACTCCCCCCCCCAATCCTATTCCAAATAGGACTCCCAAGGGGGAAAGAGAGAGAGAGGTGGCCGGTCACCTCTCCTAGTCCTAATAGGACTAGGGGAGGGGGGAGGCGTGCAGCCCACCATGGCAGCCCCTTTCACCTTTCCACTAAAGCCCAATAAGGCCCATATGGCTCCCGGGGGGTTCCGGTAACCTCCCGGTAATCCGGTAAAATCCCGATTTTACCCGAAACACTTCCGATATCCAAATATAGGCTTCCAATATATTAATCTTTATGTCTCGACCATTTCGAGACTCCTCGTCATGTCCGTGATCACATCCGGGACTCCGAACTACCTTCGGTACATCAAAATGCATAAACTCATAATAACTGTCATCGTAACGTTAAGCGTGCGGACCCTACGGTTTGAGAACAATGTAGACATGACCGAGACACGTCTCCGGTCAATAACCAATAGCGGGACCTGGATGCCCATATTGGCTCCTGCATATTCTACGAAGATCTTTATCGGTCAGACCGCATAACAACATACATTGTTCCCTTTGTCATCGGTATGTTACTTGCCCGAGATTCGATCGTCGGTATCCAACACCTAGTTCAATCTCGTTACCGGCAAGTCTCTTTACTCGTTCTGTAATACATCATCCCGCAACTAACTCATTAGTTGCAATGCTTGCAAGGCTTGTGTAATGTGCATTACCGAGAGGGCCCAGAGATACCTCTCTGACAATCGGAGTGACAAATCCTATTCTCGAAATACGCCAACCCAACATCTACCATTGGAGACACCTGTAGAGCTCCTTTATAGTCACCCAGTTACGTTGTGACGTTTGGTAGCACACAAAGTGTTCCTCCGGCAAACGGGAGTTGCATAATCTCATAGTCATAGGAACATGTATAAGTCACGCAGAAAGCAATAGCAACATACTAAATGATCGGGTGCTAAGCTAATGGAATGGGTCATGTCAATCAGATCATTCAACTAATGATGTGACCTCGTTAATCAAATAACAACTCTTTGTTTATGGTTAGGAAACTTAACCATCTTTGATTAACGAGCTAGTCTAGTAGAGGCATACTAGTGACACTCTGTTTGTCTATGTATTCACACATGTATTATGTTTCCGGTTAATACAATTCTAGCATGAATAATAAACATTTATCATGATATAAGGAAATAAATAATAACTTTATTATTGCCTCTAGGGCATATTTCCTTTAGTCATCACCAAAGCTTTGCGCAGGCGAAGACTACTTTTGTCAGGATAGCTGATACTTGCTGTCCCCCTTCAAATTAGCCCGCCATTGTTGGCTCCCTTCCCGCTCGATATTTGGGAAGAGGACCATGGCCTCTATAAATAGGACCAGCCACCCACATAGCAAGGGGTCGGTTCGGTCTCTGGGGGAGGTAGGAAGGAAAAGGCTCGTTAGAGAGGTTGGAAGCAGAGAGAGAGAGAGAGAGAAAGGTGACTGAACTCCTCCCAGCAGTTCATCACCCCAGCCAAGAACAGACCCTCGCGAGGCTGTTCTTCCTCATATTGTTCATCATCATCAGCCCAAGAGGCAATCCACCACACCACACACTGGAGTAGGGTATTACACCAGAACGGTGGCCCAAACCAGTATAAACCCTGTGTCCCTTGTGTCGTTCTTTCGATAGTTCTGATCCTAGCATGGCGGAGGGGTGCAGGTAGGTGGGAGGCGAAATCTCCGCGTGCACCCCAGTGTTCGAACCTCAAGGGTCTGCGGGAACCCGAAATCCGACAACATGATATGGCCATCATCATCTTGTGCCTTTGATCTCCATCTCCAAAGCATCGTCATGATCTCCATCGTCACCGGCATGACACCATGATCTCCATCATCTTGATCTATATCAATGTGTCGTCACATGGTTGTCTCGCCAACAATTGCTCTTGCAACTATTGCTATCGCATAGCGATAAAGTAAAGCAATTATTTGGCGCTTGCATCTTATGCAGTAGAGAGATAGCCATAAGGCTTTTGCCAGTTGCCAATAACTTCAACAAAACATGATCATCTCATACAACAACTTATAACTCATCACGTCTTGACCATATCACATCACAACATGCCCTGCAAAAACAAGTTAGACGTCCTCTACTTTGTTGTTGCAAGTTTTACGTGGCTGCTACGGGCTGAGCAAGAACCGTTCTTACCTACGCATCAAAACCACAACGATAGTTTGTCAAGTTAGTGTTGTTTTAACCTTCTCAAGGACCGGGCGTAGCCACACTCGGTTCAACTAAAGTTGGAGAAACTGGCACCCGCTAGTCACCTGTGTGCATAGCACGACGATAAAACCAGTCTCGCGTAAGCGCACGCGTAATGTCGGTCTGGGCCGCTTCATCCAACAATACCGCCAAACCAAAGTATGACATGCTGGTAAGCAGTATGACTTATATCACCCACAACTCACTTGTGTTCTACTCGTGCATATTACATCAACGCATAAAACCTGGCTCGGATGCCACTGTTGGGGAACGTAGTAATTTCAAAAAAATTCCTACGCACACGCAAGATCATGGTGATGCATAGCAACGAGAGGGGAGAGTGTTGTCTACGTACCCTCATAGACCGGCAACGGAACCATTGACACAACGTAGAGGAAGTAGTCGTATGTCTTCCCGATCCGACCGATCCAAGTACCGAACGTACGGCACCTCCGAGTTCTGCACACGTTCAACTCGGTGACGTCCCTCGAGCTCCGATCCAGCCGAGTGTTGAGGGAGAGTTTCGTCAACACGACGGCGTGATGACGGTGATGATGTTCTACCGACGCAGGGCTTCGCCTAAGCACCGCTACGATATGACCGAGGTGGAATATGGTGGAAGGGGGCACCGCACACGGCTAAGGAACGATCACGAAGATCAACTTGTGTGTCATGGGGTGCCCCCCTGCCCCTGTATATAAAGGAGCAAGGGGGAAGGCGGACGGCCTAGGAGGAGGGCGCGCCAAGGGGGGAGTCCTACTCCCACCGGGAGTAGGACTCCTCCTTTCCTTGTTGGAGTAGGAGTAAAGGAAAGAGGAGGAGAGGGAGAAGGAAAAGGGGGCTGCACCCCTTGTCCAATTCGGACCAGAGGGGGGCGCAGGCCTCCTTCCTTTTGGCCTATCTCCTCTATTCCCGTATGGCCCAATAAGGCCCATATACTCCCCGGCGAATTTCCATAACTCTCCGGTACTCTGAAAAATACCCGAATCACTCGGAACCTTTCCAAAGTCCGAATATAGTCGTCCAATATATCGATCTTTACGTCTCGACCATTTCAAGACTCCTCGTCATGTCCCCGATCTCATCCAGGACTCCGAACTCCTTCGGTACATCAAAACATATAAACTCATAATATAACTGTCATCGTAGCGTTAAGCGTGCGGACCCTACGGGTTCGAGAACTATGTAGACATGACCGAGACACGTCTCCGGTCAATAACCAATAGCGGAACCTGGATGCTCATATTGGCTCCTACATATTCTACGAAGATCTTTATTGGTCAGACCGCATAACAACATACGTTGTTCCCTTTGTCATCGGTTTGTTACTTGCCCGAGATTCGATCGTCGGCATCTCAATACCTAGTTCAATCTCGTTACCGGCAAGTCTCTTTACTCGTTCCGTAATACACCATCTCGCAACTAACTCATTAGTTTCAATGCTTGCAAGGCTTAGGTGATGTGCATTACCGAGAGGGCCCAGAGATACCTCTCCGACAATCGGAGTGACAAATCCTAATCTCGAAATACGCCAACCCAACATGTACCTTCGGAGACACCTGTAGAGCACCTTTATAATCACCCAGTTACGTTGTGACATTTGGTAGCACACAAAGTGTTCCTCCGGTAAACGGGAGTTGCATAATCTCATAGTCATAGGAACATGTATAAGTCATGAAGAAAGCAATAGCAACAAAGTAAATGATCAAGTGCTAAGCTAACGGAATGGGTCAAGTCAATCACATCATTCTCCTAATGATGTGATCCCGTTAATCAAATGACAACTCATGTCTATGGTTAGGAAACATAACCATCTTTGATCAACGAGCTAGTCAAGTAGAGGCATACTAGTGACACTCTGTTTGTCTATGTATTCACACATGTATTATGCTTCCGGTTAATACAATTCTAGCATGAATAGTAAACATTTATCATGATATAAGGAAATAAATAATAACTTTATTATTGCCTCTAGGGCATATTTCCTTCAATAAGTACCTCCTTACCACCTGCAGATAGGGCCTTTTCCATCCAACCCTGCACATGCTTCCAAATCCTATCATTCAGATATTTAAAGGACCCTTCCTTGGCTCTCCCCACATTAGCAGGCAGACCAAGATATCGATCGGATAGCTGCTCATCCTGAACTTGCAAGGATTCTTTGATTACTTGTCTCAGAGACTCAGCACAACCTTTACTAAAGAAGATTGAGCACTTCTCCTTATTTATGCGCTGGCCAGAAGCGCCGCAGTAAAGTTGCAAGAGAGCATCAACTCTGGCTGCCATCTCAGGCGTAGCATTGAAAAATAAGAGACTATCATCTGCAAAAAGTAAATAGTTTACCTCAGGAGCTCCTGTTGCCACCATAATACCACGGACACTCTCAACTAGGTTAGAAGATTTCAATAAACAGGATAATCCCTCCGCCGCTAGTAGAAAGAGGTCGGGGGATATCGGATCACCTTGCCTGAGGCCTCGCGAAGGTGTGAACTCCTCCTGCTTCCCTCCGTTGAAAATAATAGAGAAGGATACTGATGTAACACACCTCATTACAATCTCAGTGAAACGCGGACTGATCCCAAGTTTTAGCATGACCTTCTCCAGATAATTCCATTCAATTCTATCATAAGCTTTCATCATGTGAAGTTTCAATGCGCAGAATCTATTACTTTTTAACTTCCTTGTTTTCATGTAGTGCAAGCACTCATAGGCTGAGATAAAGTTGTCAGTAATAAGGCGTCCTGGCACAAATGCTGACTGCTCCTCAGAGATGATGTCGGGGAGAATAAGCTTGAGCCGGTTAGCCAAAACCTTGGATGCGATCTTGAAGATCACATTGCAGAGGCTAATCGGTCAAAACTGTCCTAAATTTTTTGGACTTGCAATCTTAGGAATTAAAACTATGAACGTTTTGTTGATCTCCTCCAGGGAATCTTCTCCTTTAAGAACTCGCAACACCATATCAGTTACCTCGTCACCGCATAGATCCCAATGCCGCTGGAAAAAGTGTGCAGGGAAGCCGTCCGGTCCTGGTGCTTTTGTCGGGAACATCTGAAACAATGCAGTTTTTACCTCTGATTTTGTGTACTGAGCATCCAGAGAGTTGTTCATGGCCTCATCAACTCGTGGTGGTATATGGGATAAAACCTCTTCAATGCCCATTGTGTTTTCGGATGCATACAGATTTCCATAGAAACTGGATGCCATATTCACCATCTCTTGCTCATCCGTGCAAACTGTTCCATCAACTCGCTGAAGTTCGGAGATGCGTTTACGCACTTTGCGGGAACTCGCCTTTTGGTGAAAAAACTTTGTGTTATTGTCCCCTTCGGCTAGCCACTGGACCCTAGCTCTTTGGCGCCACATGATTTCTTCTCAGAGGCAGAGTTCAACCATTCGAGCTTCAATGCTTTCCTCCTCCATCGAAGGACCTACACGATCCTGAAGTGCGCGTAGCTCGCCCAGCCGAAGGCGCAGGGAGCGCAGTTCCGCACGGACTGCACCAAACTTGTTCCGGCCCCATCTTTGTAGCACACCGGCAACGCTGGCAAGTTTTGTAGATAGTCCCGATACAGTTTGGGCCCTGCCCGCATCGTTCCACGCCTCAGCCAAGATATCTCCAAAGCTAGGTTCCCTTTCCCACATGCACTTGTATCTGAATTGTTTTTGCTTGGCCCGAACATTTGTCGCTACCAGCTCCATCTCTAACAATATGGGACAGTGATCGGATTTTGCCGCGGTTAAGTGTTCAAGAGAAGCGAAAGGAAAGAGCGCCGACCAGCAGGCCAATCCCAAGGCTCGATCCAAACGTACTCAGCAAAAGTGACCACCAGCCACCTTCTTTTCCCATGTCCAGTCCAAGCCACGATAGCCCAAATCGGCAAGTCCACAAACATCAACGGCCTCTCTGAAAGCCTCTATCTGAGCACTATCACGAGCATTGGGACCATATTTCTCCTCAGGTCTCAGTATCTCGTTGAAGTCACCAATACATAACCAGGGGAGGGTGCTCTCCCCTCTCAATATCATCATTGTATTCCAAGTTTAATAACGGAGACTCCTCGTTGCTTCTCCATAGAAACAAGATAAACGCCACTGCTCTTTCCCCTGTTCTTGCACCCATGCATCCACATGATATTCTGAAAAGTTTTTTATTGCAACATCCACCAAATTCTTCCAAAAGATACAAAGACCACGACTCCTACCATTGCTACCAACACCAAAACTGAAATCAAACCCAAACGAAAAGCGAAGACCTTCAACACGACTCTTCTGTAATTGAGTTTCGACTAAACAAAGAATAGAAGGCGAACTAAGCTCCACAAGATCGCGGAGTTCTCGAACTGCGCGGGATCGCCTATCCCACGACAATTCCAACTTAGGATTTTCATTGGGCCTGGCGGTGCTCCGAGCTGGAGCCCGCCAATAATGCCATCTTCTCCTTATCGTTCTTCAAAGGTGACCCTGCCTTCTTCGCTTTCTTTGCGTCCCGGGGTGAGACGTAGGGTAGAGGCAGCAGTGGGACGTCCCGAGCAGCCCCGACGGCCATGCCACTCCCACTGGTTCGCTCCAAGCCATCAACAGCAGGTGGATTGACCACCTTCTCCAAACTAAGTACAGGGTTAAGATTCGTGCGTGCTGTAGGTGTATCGTGGGCCTCATTCTCCCTCAGCCCCTGCTTCAGAGGACTTGTAACTTCTCTGTCTTCCATTCCTGTCTCTAGTCTGGCCTCTTCAAATGAACGCTTGCGTGGAGGTGTTCTCTGGCGATAGGTCGAACCTCTGCCTGCTCTTCCTCTTCCCCGCCCTCCGGTGCGACCCCCGCGTGAGGCTCGGTCACTCTGCTGTTCCGGAGTTGTATCTCTCCTCTGAGCAAGCATCCAACTTTCCCATTGCTTGTCCTTCTCTTCCCAGACCCCATCACCACATTCCTCATGATTGTGGCCCATGAACCCACAAACTTTACAGAAGTAGGGGATTTTCTCGTACTTAACAAGGAGGCGGCGTCTTCCTTCGCCCTCTACATTCAGAGGCGTCACCCTTGTGAGGGGCTTATTCACTAGCACTCTTGCATGAACCCTAACATAATCCCCCTCATAAAAGAGGCGAGGCGCAAGTTGGATTTCCTTTACTTGACCAATGCGGCGAGCTAGCTGATCCACCACTTCTGCTTTCCGATACAATTCTGGGATATTGTGGATCTGAGCCCAAACATATAAGCCATCAAACTCGAAAGTTGTTGGATCCTTCTTGCCATCATAGTCTTCAATCAGCAATGCCCATACCCCTGAACAGCCATGGGCCTCCATGCACCACCTTCTTCCAATCCCCTAAGCAAAACATCTGAAAAATAAAGAGGTTCTCCCCCGCTTCCCTGTACTTTGGTACATGAGCTAATCCCCAGACCGACTTCAGAGTCTCGAACATCACCGAAGAGCTGAAGATGCGTGTAGTATTGACCTTCCCAATCGCCAGCCATCTTGCATCTGCTTCAAACTTCTTCACCTCCTCTGGCCCAACAACCACATCGTCTAGCTCGTCGTCCTGGAGGTCCATGTGTTGCAGCATCTCATCCAGGTTCTCCCCCATCCAACCCGTCGAAGAAGATCCTGCCGGTGTCGCCATCTAGGGTTTCACCCGCAGCAGCCGAGAAACCACCTGAGAGACGCCGATCCGTCTTTCTGCCTCAAGCCGGAGAGGAGAGACGTCAGCGACGGGATCAGCCGGCGGTAGAAGGAAGATAAATCTAGGCGGCGATGAGATCGCCGCCAGAGACGAAAACCCTAAGCAAGAGGGTAGGTTAGTTAAAGCCAGCGCTAGTACTCCTCAACTATGCCTGCTGAATAAGTATGGTTCAGAATTTAACTTTCTCTTGTATTCTCCTCTTGGCCGGCCCATCCAGCTTTTTCCTCCTAGCTCCGCCATTGATTCCTATCGAACGTTTTCGTTTGCGCTAGAGGATTCCTCATAGCGAACTACTTGTTCGCTTCGGGGAAATATCTGGTACTCCCATGCAAGCACGCATGTTGGATCTCAGATCCAAGGGCTCCTGTGAGATGATGAACAATTTTGCAAAAAAGTCCTTGAGAAGTCAAAAAATGCACACAAGTACAGTAGCTACAACAACTCCTTAAATGCCCGAAAGCCCGTATCACGCGAGCACCGTTGGCCCGGTATCACACGATTCTCTCCACATTCTCTCCTGCCCCTCCCAGATCGAACGTCAAATATGAATTGGAGTCCTTTCATTGTGGTGGTACTTTCTTCCGCAAAAGATCTCTACCTAGAAATTTAAGTTGCAGCAGGTGATACCGGAAATTATTACCATTTTACTAAAATATAAAAATATGTGTTCCTATCTACGTCTAGTTATAAACTTAGCAATATGTTGCGAATCAACCTGTGATTGGATGGTTAGGGGGACGACGGTATCTCTGGCCCACCAGGGTTCAAGTTACAGAGATTTTTTTTTGCGAGACTTGACGCTGGTGCTCGCATTTTCATGGATTTATTTTAGCCCTTCCGACGATGTGTGTTCAGTGAAATGAGGCGTCTGTGGCGACTCTGTCAATCTCAGAATGATGTGCGGGCTCGATCTTTCGAAATTATAAGCGTCTTCGTCTATACTGTGTTCAAAAAAAGAAGTTAGAAATATGTTTTTTCTTTTCTTTTCAACAGACATCGCAATCACGTGAAACCCCTAATATCTTATGCTCCATCCGTCTCTATCGAAAGAAGGATAAACTGCTCAATTGGCCAACAACGTCAACGAAGGAAAGAAAACCATCTAAAAGCAGATTCCATACCACCACGTCACTTTGTAGGATTCCTTTCTTGTGTCGCTGAAAATTACACCACGCCCAAATTTGATTACAAAAAAAACCAAGAATTAATCCTCCTCATAAAATGGAAACCACCCAAGAACTCGACGAGACTTTGGGTTCTTTTCGTGCAAAATTAGTCCAAATGTTTCAGTGAAAATTTTGACTAAAAGGATGCTTAATATGTTTTAGTCTTATGACTAAAAGTAGTGGGACCCTTTAAAATTTGCTAGCCTCACCCATGCTTGCATTCAAATACTAAAGAGACTAAAATCAAATTAATGAGCATTTATTATTTCTCCAAACCCTCCAATCCAGAACTTGCATGCGTTAAATAGAGGAGTTAAATGAGGAGAGAGAGGACTAATCCATATTTTAATAGGGATACCCTGACTAAAATATTTTAGTCTCAAGACTAGTTTTAGTCTCTCTTTAGTCTTATTTTTAATCAGACTAAAATAAGTCTCTTAAATTCAAGCCCTCTCTAATTCGATTTGGGCTCAAGGCAACGAGAATGTTGGCGTGGCAACCGAGGCCTCAATGTCCGGAGGAAAGAAAGGAAAACACAAAGCCAAAGCCAATCCAGTCAGACGGATTAATTAGCAGATGATGATGATTATCGGGTGATTAACTAATCAGCATAATTATTTCCCCTTTATATAATTATAAGAAGCAGTACTACATACAGCTCCGCCGCCCTTCTTCCCCCGTTCCTCTCGCATCCCACCTATTCCCACCGCCACAGCCCCACCGCCGGCCGCCTCCAGGGACAGCGAGCGAGAGGGGAGGGAGGGAGGGGCCTCGCCGGATAAGATGGTGGACGTGTCGCGCGTGCAGAAGGAGCTGACGGAGTGCAACCGGGACTCGGACATCTCCGGCGTCTCCATCGCGCTCCACGACGGCGGCTCCAGCATCACCCACCTCACCGGCACCATCGCCGGGCCCCGCGACAGCCCCTACGAGGGCGGCACCTTCCGCATCGACATCCGCCTCCCAGGTCTCACCATCTCCCCCTCTCATCTCTGCCTACGCGTGGGAGATTCCTCCTCCGGCCCGCGATTTCGGTCCGGGATTCTGTTAGATTGGGATGCTGCGCCGCGCGATTCGTGCGGATCAGGCTAGGGTTTTGTGCGCGCCCTTCCTCGATCTTCCAGATTACGATCTGTTTGGGCAGGCGCCCGTGGCCGCGGTAGCTATTCCGGATTGTTTGCGCCGACAGATTTGCATCTTCAGGTTGGAACTCTGCAGATGTGTGCATGCGATTCAGGTTGCGTTCTTGTAATGTGAAGAGATTGTGGCGTTGAGCAGCAGCATATACACATCCCGGATGGCAGGGCGCGGATTGCTAGCCGAACACCATGCTGTTGGACCAAAAAGAATCATATGTGTCCATTTTTTTCTTATAAAAAACTGGTCTTTGTTGCTTGTTACAGAACTGTACATCACTACGTATAAGCTAATAACCGGCAACCAAAGCAGGAGCTGTGGAAAATGCTACTATTGTCTAACTGACTGCCCTGTGGTCTTTGATTGGCAGGTGGCTACCCCTTTGAGCCTCCTAAGATGCAGTTCATCACCAAAGTATGGTACGCAAGCTATCCTTCTCCCTGTGATTTGTTTGTATTCCCCTCCTTTTGTATGCCTTGGTGAAGGAGGATCTGAATGTTCCTTGTCTGTAGGAATGCATTACTTTGAGCCAACAATTGCAAATATTTGATATGGTTTCCAAGTTCTTTATAGTTGTTGTTGTTTAACCAAATATGATCATTACCAGTAGGACATTGTTAATCAAGTCAATGCAACAAGTAGAAAATCTGCTGTTTCAATATTGGCATAGTCTTAAGGTATTGTGATGAATTTACTCTTCAAATGGGGGCGAGTCATCCAATCTTCGAATATATGTGATATCTATCCAATGTTCTTGTATTTGCAATGAGTTAACTGCTGCTTCCTGACTGGCAAGTACAAGTCACTCTATCTACAACTCTGATTTGTGCTCAACCTATGTTGAAGGCACCCGAATATTAGCAGCCAAAATGGAGCAATTTGCTTGGACATACTGAAAGATCAGTGGAGCCCAGCCCTTACCTTGAAGACGGCATTGCTATCCCTTCAAGCTCTTCTTTCTGCTCCTGCCCCTGATGATCCTCAGGATGCTGTTGTTGCACAACAGGTCTGAACTCAATCTTTACTTTTTATAGTTCCATGTTTTTAACACACAACTTATGCCCCGGGGGCTACTGTGCATTGGAGAGAAAACAAACTGAGATTTTCTATTCCTCGGCGATCTTCTAACCATTGAGTCATTGACTCAGGCATTTCTTTCTCCAGGAGTTCAGTTGTGTTCTTGTTATTGTTCGTATGTTTTGCCTGGGCTACTGAGCATTTAACACCCCTATTCCTGTGGCAATTTTGGTTGTCCGTACATGTCAATCAATACACAGCCGTGGTCACCATTGTGGTTGGGTTTTAAGGTTTATGGGCATTTAATACCGGCTATGCTGCGTGCTCTATGTATACTTGGTGCTAGATGACACGGTATGGTGTACGGTAGTTCTGGTTAGTTAGCAATCTTTTCAGCACTGAGCGCTTTCTACTCTGTGTATGTCATGTAATTGATAGTACACTTAAAGTTTAGAATATGTCTTCCAATCAGCTCTTTAGTAAGATGCAATGTTTTACCAGATTGTTTACTAACCTAACCAGGTCGGAAATGCCATCCGGTGCTAATAAAAGAATTCCACATGGTCTCCTTAGCGAGTAAAAGTTAAGAGTGGTTGGGCATATAAGCAACAAACTCAGCTGGGTGCTTTATTTTTTAGTGTACCGTGTTTGCTGGATGAGAGAAGTCCACATTACAACCCTGAACTCGGTTTAAGAATCAACCCTAAATTACAAAACTGGTCGAAACACACCCTGAACTAACGACCAGGTTCAGGAATCAACCCTGCACTCGGTTTTGACCACACCTGAGGCGGTTTTGACCACGTTGACCATTGACTTGGCAGTGCCATGTCAGCAAGTAGGGCAGCAGCTCTCTCCCTCTCTCTCCCTCTCCCTCCCCTCCCCCTCCCTCTCCCTCCCCTCCCTCTCTATCTCTCTCTCTCTCTCTCTCTCTCTCTCTCTCTCTCTCTCCCTCTCTCCCTCTCTATCTCTCTATCTATCTCTATCTCTATCAACCGCCACCGGGGCTGTCCTCACTTGGTCCGACGAGCTTGAGCTTGAACAGTTGCCGGAGCCAGCACCTCCCCTGCTCGCAACTGACGTGCGTGGAAGCTCCGTTGCTGCTACTGTGCATGCCACGGACACGCAGTCGGCTGCCCCTCCCATCAATTCCAACCGTGGGTGTCGGGCTGAAGCAAAGAAGAGGCACGCGCTGGTGGTGTAGTGCCGCAGCCGCGCAGCGCGGCGTGGGATCAACAGCAGCAGCAAGCCGCGGCGTTGTCCAGATGCGGGAGAGTAGCAGCAGCAGGCAGCACCGTCAGGCTAGATGCGGGAGACCAGCTCTCGCTTCCTCCGTGCTGCCCCGATTCCCGCCGTGATTTCGTGGGAGCCGAGGAAGACGAGTTCGCAGATGCCTACTGCTCCTTCTTCACTGTGCTGCTCGTGCTCCGCCAGCATGCCGCCATGACAACGCCAAGCTCGCCTCCGGTGCCCGTGTCCATGCCCATGCAAGCAGAGCGGGGCAGAGGAGAAGAACTTACCGCGTCAGTGCGATCCAAGTGTCCGGCAAACGAGTCTTGGTTGTCAAGGGCGGCGTCGGGCGCATGGACAGGAGACAGCTTGGGCTCGGGCGCATGGACAGGAGACAGCTTGGGCTCAGGCGCGTGGACATGAGAGGATGTGATGTGGAGGGGTTCAGGCTCGGGGCGCGGTGCGGCGGTGGACGGGTCAGGGGCGGCTGTGGCTCTGTGGGGATAAACTCGGGCACAGAGGAAAGAGAGAGAAAGAGAGAGACACGAGCCAGCTGCTTTCCCTAACTCAACGACTCATCTCACCTTGCTGACGTGGCACTGCCCGGTCGACGCGATCAAAGTGCTTCATCTGTAAAAAATTGAGTGCAGGGTTGATTTCTGAACCTGGTCGTTAGTTCAGGGTTTGTTTTTGATTGGTTTTGTAGTTTAGTGTTGATTCTTAAACCAAGTGGCGCAAGTTCAGGGTTGTAATTGGACCTCTCTCTTTACTGGATAATTACTTGTTTAGTCAGTCTAGGCAGGTTCATAGTCTAGAAGTGACCATATTACTTGGTTAGTCAGTCTAGGCAGGTCCACAATTAGCTATGCTCCATGGCTGGCCTGAGACCTGAGTGGGTCCTTTCTGTTGTTTGGTACTGTCATTCAACTGATACAGTGCACAAGCATAATAAGGCCTGACGTTTCGCTATGATAGGTATTCATGAACAGAGCAGACCTGGAAATGCTTATGGATTTCGAGACAGTGGTCTTGAATGTCAGGTTATCAGACTCGCTGTTGCATTCCACTAATTATTTTTCTTTTCATTTATGTTTGCAGTATCTGCGTGACAAGGCCACATTTGTCAGTACTGCTCGCTATTGGACCGAGGCATTTGCAAAGAGTGACTCCACCGGCATGGAAGAAAAGGTACGGTTATCCAGCTGTATATCATGTACTGGAGAGCTATCTATGTGGATGAACCTTAGCAATATCCCGTCTGTGCGAGTGCAGGTGCAGAAGCTGGTCGAGATGGGCTTCCCCGAGGATATGGTGAGAAGCGCCCTGCTGAGTGTGAACGGCGACGAGAACATGGCTCTCGAGAAGCTCTGCTCTGGCTGAAGGCCCTATGTGGCCTATAAGAAGTGTAAATTGCTTGCCCATTCATTACGAAACAACGATCCTAGCTAATGCTCCTGTTATGCCATTCCGGTTTGGCCTATAGGACGCAATATATATATATAGTGGACTGAACCATGGGACTGAACTGAAGAGTGTCTATCATAACTAGACGGTTTGTCTAGCTTGTCTTCTCATTCTCATGGTTCCTTCCCTCCCAACCATGACCCTGAATTAGCAGCAGGGTTGTGTCGGGTGTCGCCCCGCTTATGTCTGATGCAATAACCTGATGAATCCGGACGCGACGGGCCATATATCAATCAGGTAGAGTTGTGATCTTGGCTGTTCCTGTGTCCTGGAAAGCCTGTGCGTCCGGTGATTGTGATACGAGTTTCTTGGTTCGGCGTGCACTCTTGACGCTTCATTGCCATGAAGCTTATTTCCTGTCTGTTATAACTGAAAACTACTTGATGATGAGCGCATCCCTCTGCCTGCTGGAGCACTGACTTGTTGTTTCAGTGTCCTGCAAACATTGTGTGTCCAGTGAGATTGTGCTTTGGAGCTTCTTTACCATGCAGCTTGTCCCAGTTCTTGCTGCTCTGCTGACTGAAAACCACTCAAGTGACAGAATGGTCGCGTCGCCGGCTGATGGCCGGAGCATCAGTGTCGCACCTACAGGAAATGACTTGTCTCAAGAGCAGCCGGACACAAAGATCAGAGCAGACTCATCTGAATCAAAGGCACCGGGGGGTTTTTCAGCTCGACGATTAAGACACTGCAATGATACCAAAATGATGCCTCGGTTGGCTGCCCGTTAACTAGATTGCACGGCAATGATACCAAAATGATGCCTCGGTTGGCTGCCCGTTAACTAGATTGCACGGCAATGATTGAGCCATCATTATCATCGCCACTTGCGTGACCTCCATCCGCTTTGTCTGCGATAACAACAGGGGAGGTAGCACCTGCAAATCCATCGTGTTCCTGCACCAAGAAACAAGCAGCTCTCTGGTCAAAACTGGCGACGAGCGCATATACGTACATTGAAGGGGTCAGTCCCGTCGTACGCTCCAGTGTTCTACGTGCTCCTGCCGCCAAGAACCGTTCAACACACGCAAAAAAATTCGTCAGTCACCTAGCTGTCGGCTCAAAAACTGAAAACCTAAATAATCGGCCACCTCACCACTGGTGGTATATCCACAGCTCATTGCCCCCTTTCTACCTGAAAACAGACGAGAGTTTCTTCACAGCAACGAACGATTGACACCTGCTCAGAAGACAACGATAATATCTGCCTCGAGGTTATCCGTCGGTGAGTGCGGGGCGCCTAACGGCAACCACACGCGAACGGCCGATTGGAACGGGCAAAAGGAAAAGGGATGGAGCACTAGCGAGGTGGCAGCCACGCACCACCTTCGCTTCATTCACACCTGCGCCGAGCCAGGCCAAGCCGTGTTGAACAGCTTTGGTGGTACGGTGCTGGTGCTGGTACGATCGAGCGTCCAGCCCAACTCCCGTCCTCGTCAGGGTTTTTAAGACCGTTTCTCCCCTGTTTGACCCCCGAAGCCGAAAGCAGGGCCATCAACGGGACGGGCCTTGATTTTTGTTTGTTTTGTTTGCGTGGGAAAGTCGCCGGACTCACCTGCTCCCGACCAAAAAGTCTGCCGAATTCCGTTGTTGTTGGGAAAAGGCAGGTCGATTTTGGTGACCATCGCCGATTCCTTGTGGTAAGCTCATGGCAAAGTTGGAGTTACTAGTGATTGATGAATCTGCTCCTTTGCTGTTTGGCAGGCGCAACTCTAAGGGCTCGTTCGTTTAATCCCTTCCCCGAGGGGATTGGGGAAATTTTTGACTTCGGGCATTTCTAACTGATCCCCTAAAATACAATAAGGGAGTAAATTTTTTGGTTTATTCCCTTATGGCATACCTAGCTGATCCCCTAAACCAGTTAACGGAGTAAAAGATTTACTCCAACTCCCTATTTTTCTAAAAAAATCTTCAAATTTACTTCAACTTTGGGCGGCCGAGTAAAACTGACTCTCTCCCTCCCACGTCGCACTGCCCCCTGCCCGCGCCGTCGCCGCCCCCTTCCCGCCGCCGCCACCAATGACCTTCGGGCCGACCGGAATGGATAGCCAACACCCCCCGCTCACCCCTCCCGCCGCCGGAATCCACCCACGCGTCGCCGCCAGTGGCAAAAAAAGTTTGGGGATGACAAAGAATCACCGGGTCCAAGCACCGCCTCCAACCACGCCAATGGTGTCCGGCGTGGCCACCGCATCTCCGGCAATAGCAGGCCGCTTTCCCGCCGCACCTACCGGAGGCAAACGGTCTCGAAAGCCGCGGCGTTGGCGCTCGCCGAGGCGACCGCCATGAAGAAGACGAAGAAGACCATGGTGCCGGCTCATCCAAGGCCTACGCCTCATGCGGCAACTCCGGCTGCCCCTACAAGGACTGCACCGGCGCGAGCAGCGGCCATGACCGGCAACAAAAAACGCGACCGCCAAGTGCTCGATGAAATGCCAACAAGGTAAAAACTTCGTATCCCGTTGGAATTCGATAGTGATTGTTCGTGATCGGTAGTGATGATTTATAGTGCTTGCTTTGACATTATAGAGCGGAGATGAAACTGCAAGAAAGTATTGGGAGCTCACTCGTGGAGAAATCTTGACCTCTCTTCGGAATGTTGGTGATGGCCGAGGGGGTGGTGGTGATGGTGGCCGAGGGGGTGGTGGTGATGGTGGTCATGGTGATGATGGTGGTGGTGATGGTGATGGTCGCCGAGAGGGTGGTGGTGAGGGTGATGGTGGCCGTGAGGGTGGCGACGTTGATTTCTTTGCCGATGACCTCGTTTGAGTGGTGGTGGCCGAGAGGGTGGAGGTGCATGCCAAAGATCAGTTCGATCAACAACATATCCATTCTATGTTTGTGGTGATTTTGAATTAAACATTGTGTTTGGAGTGATGTCTTTTGGGTGAACTTCGCATGTTTAAATTTGAAAAACGCGGTGATGAAACTTTATGTTATGACGATTATTGCTATTCATGCTTTCATTTCAGTGATTTTTAAGATATGTATTGTGTAGTGTTTGAAGTTGGTATGGCTAGAATACAAAATTGAGACAATTTTATGTTTACTCCACTAACTTTTAGGGATCGGCTAGTTGCGGCCACCGTTAGTGAAGTAAAATTACTTGACTCCGCCATTTACTCTCTTAAATTTTTGGGGATCGGTTAAAAATACCCTTATAGGGGATTTAATCTCTCTCAAACACAATGCAACCGAACAAGGCCTAAGGAAGGTCGCTACGTCACCGATGAGGCTGACCCATGACCTGACTGGATAGGGGCGGGGGATGGTAAATGACCCAAGGTAAAAAAAAATCAAGTCGCCTGATGTGTAGTATAATCGCTCCCTCAATTTATTTGTTGGTCAATCAAGTTGTCTCTCAAGCCGAGATTTTTTTTTTTAAAGAAGGAAGACCCCCGGCCTCTGCATCTGGACGATGCATGCAACCAATTTATTAATTATTCATAAAGACCTTACAAAGTAGTACATCAGTAAGTTTGAAGCCATCATCCTCGCAACATCTGTCACTACTTCTATCCACTTGATGAAGAGGTGTCGATAGTCCGAGTCTAATACCAAACAGACCCCGCACCCAAGCCTAATATCTAAAACCGGAGGCCCCAGCCAAGCCATATACCTAGTCTGAGGCACACATCAGTCTGACCATTCTTAGAGGCCACCGCCGCCGTCTTCCACCGATCCATCTTCAGAGCAGATACTGACGCCAGGACCTTGCCAGGTCTGCCATCGATGCCACCACGATGCCAGACATCTCTATCCTCCTGCGCGAGCCCGTCTATACACATCAAACGCCGAGACTCCACAGCGCCACGCCATCGAGATCCACAGTCTTCGATGCGTAAGATGGAACACTGCTCCACCAAAGACGCTGTCCGTTGGTCCCTCGAGCCCATGCACACCTCCAAGACTGCCCCCCCCCCTAAGGGGGAAACGACGCAAGAGCGTCGCCGTCATCCGATCTACCGATCTAGGGTTTTCCCCAGAGGTAACAGATAGAGGTCTGGAACTTCTCCACGGCGATGTCTTCAAGAAGAGAATGACACAGAAGAGCGCCGCCATCGCCGGCCTTGACATCTAGCCGAGCGCAAGGTTTTCACCCAGATCGGTTCGAAGAACCTCCATCAAGTCTTGTGTACGGATCGCCACCATCTCCACCAGGGACTGGAAATAGGTTCCAGGCCGCCGCCGCCTGACCAGCCAGCAGCCGCACTGTGCGAGCAACAGGGCCGCCCGCAAGCCCTAGTCGCGTCATCGGAGAGCCCTACACCAGACCCCGCCGCCAGCCCAAGAGAGGACGATGCCACATACGCCCAGCAGCCACCGCCGTCAGCCCGTACCGTCGCGCCCACGGCCACGCCTCGTTGCCACTAGAAGAAAGCGTTCCGCGCCGCCATCCTCGGGCAGAAGGAGAAGAAGGCTCCGCCGCCGCCTAGGCCGAGCGGGCTTTGCCCGACGACCTGCGCCGGCGGCAGCGAGGAGGAGCGAAGGAGGGAGAAGGGGCGAGGGATGATACATCTGGGCTCCCCCCCCCCCCCCCCCCCCCCAACCGCCTGCGGGGACAACGCGAGGAGAGGAGATCTGGGCTGCTTTGTTTTGTGTAAGTGCGTGGAAAGTGGCTCTTTTGTCAAGTCGAGATAATTAATACGAAATACAACGGCAATACAAATATGTCCTTATAAAATTTCCCAATACAGCCATATACTATTCTAAGAGGTCTATAGCCTTTTGTTCGGCATTACGTATTCCTTTTCATTGTCAATTATTTAATAATATATGGTTATGTGCATCATTCGATACAGAGGCCGAGGGTCATCCCATCTTTTTGAGAGAAAAAATTGTCCATATTCATTCCAATTGGATAGGCCGAAGAGTCACCTGACGTCATGCTTTTGCAGATGGCCTAAACCCTAACGCATGGATGCCATCGGGATGTCCACAGCCTACCTAGAAATAGTGATCGATGCATGAATAGCTAGCCTAGCAAGATAGTGATCCATGAATTGCTCGTTGCCATGATGAAGGTGACATCCACCTAGCTCGAACATTTGGCTGGCATCAACCATATGTTTGGTGTCCCGGTGAAGTGAGACTTTTGGTGGTGTAGTCGTTGCCGTTGCCATTACCGTATGCACTCGTGTAGGGTCGTGCTAGCTTTTAGCCAGGCATTTCCATGGTGGTTGGTTAGGCTGCGGTCCTGTACATATATGGATCGATCAATGGCATCACTCTAGTCAAAACCTTACGTGTATTGGTACGTGTATGACTAGTTTTCCAGAGGCAGTTGGCCTTGCCACGACCCGTGATGAAGCTACCTAGCTTTATCTATTTTTGGCGGGGGCAAATGGTAACTTTATCACCCCTGGCCTCTACGCCAACTACAGATGCAAGCAAACTATTACAAAGACAAACAAAAAGGTGGCAAAATGTTTTAACAGCTACAACAAATTGATTATTACATATGAAATAAAAAGAAATCATGCATGCAAGTGTCTGCACCTAATGGCGGCGCGAGAGGCTGCATAGGATTTTGCTAAAACAACATATATGTACTTGAAATCATCCAAAAAATTATATAAATACATTTATATTTGACATCACAGTTGTAAATTGATATCACAACTTTAAACTCTTGGCTTTGCCACTGTCTGCATCAAAGGTGTTTGGTTGCCATCCTCAACAGTGGCAGCGCCACACTAGTAGAAAACGGAGTTTTAAAACCGGTTCGTAAGGGCCTTTAGTGCCGGTTCCATAACCGGCACTAATTGGTGGGCACTAAAGCCCCCCCCCCCCCCCCCCACTTTAGTACCGGTTCGTGCCGGCACGAACCGGCGCTAAAGTGGCACCACGTGGCGTGAGCTCGCGCCCTGGTATGGGGGACCTTTAGTACCGGTTGGATTGGTGTGTTACCAACCGGTACTAAAGTTTTTTTTTGAAAATTTTGGAATTTTTTTTATTTTTATTTTTTCGATTTTTATTTTTTCTGAATTATTTGGTGATTTAGTCTCTAATCACCTCTCTTAACTGCTCAAGTGTGGATCACTCATTCCAAATCATCAAACTTCCCGACCGGTCACCCATCCCTCTCACTACTCCAGCCCGAGCACGCTTAACTTTTGGGTTCTATTCTCCTTCGTTTTCAAGTCTGCACTGTTGTTTTCCTGACAATAGTAAAATGCCAATTCTATTAACCCTCAGGAGTTTAGCTTGAGCATGAAGTCACACATTTCACTGTTTGAGTTTGAAACTATTATTCTAAAAAACAGTAATTATTTAGTAACACTAATATTTCTTGAATAAGTTTGACCACAGTTTGACCATAGTTTGACCAGATTTGACCAAAATTCAAAAAATTGAAATAATTATTTAATAACACTAATATTCTTGAATAATTATGTAGTAACATTAATACTTCTTGAATAAGTAGTTTGACCAGATTTAACAATTTTTTTAAGAAAAACTTAAATTTGACCATATCTTTTTTTCCTTTCGGAATTTGAGGATTCTAAAAAATTGCAAACAGGCCGGGCGATCTCCATCGGATGCGAATTTTCGTGCTGAATTTTTTGATATATTATACGTTTTCTTCCGACATCGTATGCAAAAGTTATAGCCGTTTTACATTTTCCCTACACTTTTTGCAAAACATGTCCAAATTTAAGTTTTCAAATTTTCCTAACTAGTAGATGTAGTAATATAACTACCTCTCGAAGGATTTTATTTTTTGAAGTTTTTATCATTTTCTTTTGATTTTTTCAGAACTGAAATGGCGACACACGACCGGGGGGGGGGGGGGGTAAAGTTTGAAAATTGCCCTATAGTGCCGGTTTGTGTCACAAACCGGTACTATAGGTCAGACCCCTTTAGTACCGGTTCGTGGCACAAACCGGTACTAAAGGTTAGCCCTTTAGTACCGGTTTGTGACACGAACCGGTACTAAAGGTGATCATGGGGCCCCGGCCTGACGCCAGCCTGCCATCACCCCTTTAGTACCGGTTCGTGGCACGAACCGGTACTAAAGGTTCAACATGAACCGGCATTAATGCATAGCCGTTCGAACCGGCACTAATGGTACCATTAGTGCCGGCTCAAATTCAAACTGATACTAATGTGCTTCATGTTTGACCCTTTTTCTATTAGTGGCAGGCCCTGTGCCTTGGCCCAGAAATCCTTCGCTAATAAGGACGGCCTGGGCATGGTCCATTCACGAACCGGTACTAAAGGTTCAACACGAACTGGCATTAATGCATAGCCGTTCGAACCGGCACTAATGGTACCATTAGTGCCGGCTCAAATTCAAACCGGTACTAATGTGCTTCATGTTTGACCATTTTTCTACTAGTGCCAGGCCCTGTGCCTTGGCCCAGAAATCCTTCGCTAATAAGGACGGCCTGGGCATGGTCCATTCATGGCTCCACCACTGATCCTCGATGCAGAACTAGCTACCTAGAGGCCACCACATGCCGGATCCGAACAAAAACTCAAGAAGAGACCATGTCAATCGATCGGTTCGACCCGCACTGTCAGCCAGTGACGGATGTAGAATTTCATCATTGGGGTGCCAAGCTTAACACTTTTGCATTTGAGCACTTCTATTACACACATGTTAGCCTGCCTAATTAGACATAGTAAAACAAAATTTGCATGTTGGGAGGGGGTGCCATGGCAACCATGGCATCCCCACCGGATCTGCCCGTACTATCAACTTGTGTCCTAACTATTGAGGAGAAGCGAAATTGTATCGCAAGTCAAAGAGGAAGGAGTTGATACCACGGTAATCACTCGGAGTAATGCTACATATATGGGATGGTTTTTACGGATCCAACGGACTGTGATTAGGTGGAGGTTTTTGATTGGAGATTGATTAACGTTGTTGATCCCGTGAGATGCCCGTAACTATCCATGCGTCTAGGATTTTCGAATCACTCGAGGCCATTGCCCCTTCTTGTATGCCATCATCATCGACCAACCATCCAGGGTCGGAGCCAAGGGTGGCCGGGCCAGGGCCATGGCTCCCTCCATGCTAATTGTTTTTCTAAAAAAACTTATATTGTTAGCACAAAATTTAGATATTTGACCACCTCTAACCTTTTACCTCTTCTATCCCCTCCCCCGGGCTCCGTGTTTGCAAACATCAGAACATGAAAACAACGCGAGCCCGGCTGCCGCCTTCCACCGCAACACTAGATATGGCTACGACATCCTCCAACGACGGTGGAGGTGCTTGGTTGCCACATATAAAGAAGAATTTTCCTTCTTTTAAAACATCGGTATTGGCCGAGAGACAATCATATATTCATATAGATTTTCCACGCGGAAGGAAAATGACGTTGTCGTCCCATATAGACATTAATCCACATACCCCCCCAGTTTCAACTCCATGTCACACATGAAAGTACACCAATAAAAACGATCCCGACGGCCCGTGCAATAGCAGCGCATATCGTTGAGACTTGATGAGATGAGAAGTCACCGCGTGCGATGGATGGATGGATCGGTCGGTCGGTCGACGACGCGATGGCACGTCAAATCCTTGAGCTGTGATCAGTCGTAGTACGTACCTCTTTTTTCTCAGGGTGTGATTAGTCGTACTTGGACGAACGTACGTACGTGGAGTACGTAGGAAACGGTCGGTTTCTCTCACTGTTGCAGCTTCTCTACAGTTCCTGTCTCAGTCTTGCTCGCTGTTTCCTTGTGTTACAGGGCACGCAGGGCAGGCACCGCTCGCTGGCCTGATTGATCATTGATTGATGGATCGGTTGCCTCGTCTCGCTTTCGGGCTCGGCTGTGCTTCAATTAATTAGTGCGTAATGTCGGGCTGTTAAGCACTTCAATGCAGCTAAACCAAGTGTTGCACTTGCTTAAAACACTGGCACTGCTAGTTGGTATAGTAGTACTAGTAAATTTTTGTTCCCGGCCTCCTTTTTGGGCACTCCATGTAAGAATATTTGCCTAACGCGGTCAACGCACATGGTCACTGGTCAGCGGTCAGCAAGGCCAAAGGCCAAACATTTTACTACTAGCAATATTTTGTCAGCTGCCCAGACTTTTTCTAGTCCCAACTAAAAAGTTCCTAGTCCCTAAAAAGTTACTCCCTGTTTGTTTTCAGAGACTAAAAAGTCTCTAGTCCCTTCCTAAAGGTTATTAAATGACCATGTTGCCCTTAGTATATAGAAAAATAACAATCAAACAACATCATGGGGTGGCGGGCCAATAAATACATGAAAGGGCATTGTTGAAAAATTCCCAAAAAGTCCCAAAAAGACTCTTTAAGAGTCTTCATCATTTAGTCTCAAATGTCTAGTTTAGTTCCTAAAAAGTCTCTCTTGTTTGATAAAAAAGTCTTTTAAAAATAACCTGGAAACAAACACCCCGGTATATGCGTAGCCAGCCCTGTGCAGATGGACACGTCGGCCATGTCCAGTCCACACGCACGCGATGCATGCGACCAGACTACACCCCACTTTAAACTTTGACAGCC
Organism: Triticum monococcum; assembly: GCA_034509565.1. Lineage (NCBI taxonomy): Eukaryota > Viridiplantae > Streptophyta > Magnoliopsida > Poales > Poaceae > Triticum > Triticum monococcum. Next base: position 739,905,654 of record CM067843.1, on the reverse strand, counting down.
TTCATCGAGCGGCGTGAGTGAACGATCCTATCGTGCATGTTTTGTGGTTGTAGCCGTAGACAGCGGCATGGTCGGACTGCATGCATACGGGCACTGTTTGTCACGTTGCTTTCCATCTGCTTATCCATGCAGACGGGCCACCACCGCCAGCACCAGCAGCAGCAGGTAAGGTATAGCCGGTACGCACCCCGAGATCTGCCATCTTCGTACCCTACCCGACGACGACGACGGCGGCGGCCACTAGGACCCCTCCTCACGACAAACCACAGGACCATGAAAGCATAGCAATTGTAGCATCTACATCCATCTACTTTTAAAATCCGATCGCAACCGTACGTACTTCCTCCGTTCCTAAATATTTATTTTTCTAGAGATTGCAACAAATGACTACATGTGGAATAAAATAAATGAATTTATACTCTAAAATATGTCTATATACGTTTGTATATGATAGTTTATTTAAAATCTCTAAAAAGACAAATATTTAGAAACGGAGGAAGTATGTTACGTATGTAGGAGTACGTGCCTGCATGGCCTAGAAAATACAGGCGGGAAATGCTAGTCGTTTAGAGCCCAAAACATCCGAGTATTTTTAGTGGATGATTTGCCACGGGCCAAGCTTGTGTTCGAAGAACGGGCGGACGTGTGAAGCTCTAAACTCTCGGGCAGATCCAAAGTTTCCGTTTGAAACAAGGCGCAGGTTGTAGGTACCTGTACCTATCGGCTCTAAACGTCAAACCCTAATTATTGGCGAGCAACCAGAACAATTAACACAAGAAAGCGAGCTATCTTGTTGTTTTACTTTTAAATGTTTTTTTTCTAGACGATGGAAGAACATCTCCCAACCCCTGTACTGTACCCTTGTAAACTATTGTTTTCAGTTTTAAATAGCCGGCCGCCTCCCTGTTGACATTGGTTTGATAATTTCGTAATATATGGCTCCTACCTAGCTAGTACAATGCATCCATCTGCAATAGTTCCTCTCTTGACACCAGACATCAGGCTTGACGGATTTTGTATTGCAACGGAATTAAGATCCGTAAATAAATTTTTCCTTTTAGTATCGAAAATGTCCTTCCGCACCTGAGCTCAAATGCTCCCTCATGAGCAGTACAATAAAAAAATTGTAAAAATATATAGAACCTGAATTTTCTTTTAAGAAAAAACATTGCTGATTTTTTTTTTGCATACCTGCAAATTTTTTATGAAGGAAAAAAAATCCTAATTCTCTAGGCAAAAACAAAAAACAAAATCATTGCTCTAAAATGCTTTCAAAATTAGTCTTTTGGGAGTATCGATATATTTTTATCAGAGCATTTAGGAATGTTTCTATTCACCAAATTTTGTATGTATGTACACAATTCGTCAATGTTTATTGCCAAACTATTACAATTTTAGAATGTTTTTAGTCTTTTTTTTAATTACACTGTTCACGAGGGAACATTTGAGCTCGGGAGCAGAAACTCCATGCCCCTTTAGTATATGCAACCATCTTGTATTCTCTATAGCGGATTCGCCTATCATTTGTGATCATATGATTGAAAATTATATGTGAAAAAAATGTGTATTTGTATCCTTTGCATCACATGATTGCGCCATAAAAATCCATATGGACTTTAAGATCTCTTCTTGGGGATTTATCTGGTTTTGTTTGTAGTAGGATTCCACAAGCCCATATCACTTTTGGTGATGGCAATATTGTGGCCAAATTACCCTTGCTATAGCCTTGGGACCACGAGATATGCGCCAACTGGTACAAGGAGGAAGGGAGGGGGTAATTAATGGAAATAGCGCTTCAAAAACATGAAGTAGCAAGTATTTGGATGAATTAAACGTTCTTCTATATCTGTGTTGAAGTACAAGTATACCTCACATTTTATCCATACATATGGACTTTTGAGTTCAAGAGCCAGCAGGCATGAAAAAGAGTTACAACTCACTTGTCTTTCACATCTGGGGATGATGAGCAAGATACATGTAAAAGGGAATGTTGAAGTATAATGTATGTCATCATTTATCCAATATTTCGAGCTTTTGAGTAAAATAGTTGATGCATTGATGAAAGAGTAGCATACACACAAATAATCATGCGTGAAAAATCAATGATGGAAGCTTACAAAACCGAATCACGTTGGTTATTTCATACTTCCTCCATCCTAAATCGGTAGTGTTAGATAGATCCGTATATAGACAAATCTAAGACAACTAATTTGGTGACTACATAAAAAAACCCGATAACTACATTCGTAAAACCCGACAACTGCATCAAGACTGTTTGCCAACTTCACCAGATAACTTAGTAATTGCTTTGTTAAATGCAGTAACTACATTAAAACAATCTATGAACTGCATAGGAGAGCCAACCTAGCAGTCCCATTTTCCAAATATTACAAGGCAAAGAGGCATATTGATTGTAATTCTATGTGCTACTAATATGGAGCATGATAGTATGGGAGAATGCACTCATGGAGATGCTAATAATTGAGCATGCATGCACTTACTGGCCGTGCATAGCTAGAATCCAACGTGCGAGTAGTTGGGAGCATGCATTAGCCTTGATTTAGATGCATGTGGTGCTAGCAATTTTTCTCAACTGCCTTTTACCTTTTCGCAGCTCATTCCTTTGAGAGAATATACAAAGTATGTACTGCAAAGTAAGACCATGGTGTGGCGTCGCATGTAGTATGATCCATTAAAAATATTAATGCATGGTGGATCGTCAAAACAAATAAATCGAAAAGCTTTTGGACTGGAGGAACATCTTTTTCTAGCTCAGATAAGTAAGGAAAAACCATCAAACCACCATTTGCAAGTACAGCTTTGAAAACATTACAACTATTGATCATAGTACCGATCTGCATGTCCAAATGCTTCGCTACATGCACAAAAGGTACAACACACTGAAAAGTAAGGTGCTCTTAGGAATACTATCTCCGGCCTATGGCGGGATTCTAAGTACATTTCATCATCATCTCATACGGATGCAACTAGTTGTAAGGAGTTGCATTTTTGCAGATTTGAGCTGGAACACTAGAGCAACAATTAAGAGGAGACGAGACACATCTCACTTGAATGCACTCGCAAAGATATGATCCATCCCTCCTTAACTAGGACTAAGGTACCCTAATTACTACTGAATCAACGTTCGTGCTGCCTCTCACCATCTCAAGCATAGTGGTATCTACCTCTTCTCAACAATTATCAGACCTTCATCTCATCGTCAACAGACTTGTGTGATTTTTTGTTGGACATGATGCTATTGAAGTTCTCTGATTTACACAGCAGGATCTCAATCTGAAACAAATGACAACAATAGATAATGAAGGTTTCATGCATGGACTCATGTCACAAATGAAGTTTCACTAGTCATGAGACATGTAATGTCAAGGCATCTTGCCTTGGCTTTACGGACGAGTCGCCCCTTCGACTCATCTTTGGTGCCAATTGTTGATGTCAGGATCTCTGGAGGGGGAGAGGAACAAAATCATTGACAAATTTAAGTGTAATTTACTATCATTATATGAGGATAAGTTTGATTATTTAGATCGTATACAACAGTTATGTGGCTTACTCTTTTCTGTGGCCAAACCATTGTTCTTTAGGATCTCCGATACAGTCACCACAGTGCCAATGGCTGGAACAAAAATTGGCTTAGAAATACATAGCCAACAATGAAGTGATTAAAGAAAACATCAAGCAGTAAAAGGTAAGGTTAGTAAGCATTCGTTACCCATCCCCAAAGCAGAGAGTTCAACCTCATCATAGTTTTGCATGTACCTCTGCAACCAGCAATTTTACGAATGAGAGAAATAGCATGCTAATTCGACCCCTTTAGAACAAAAGATTCATGAAGTTTCAATGCCAAGAAGTAAACTGGCAAAATATATCCTTGGCCTATTGTCCATGTATTGTAAAAGAAAAAAATGGAAGATACCAAGGTTTTGTGTTCATTGATATTATTAGTTTCATTCTACTATTCTTAATTCTATTATTCAGTTGCCTCATATTAATCATTTTCATTATACTGTCCATTGTATGCAAGGTCATTGATTGGCCATTTTCTAAACTATGAAAATATAAGCATGTGATTGCAACACGGCCCGTTGTTAATGTGAATCAAATAAGGTTTCTCATGAGTTGCCTCTGGAGGTTTTGGGCCTTGGCGCTCTTGTGTCTGGCTCACATGATGTCCCGTGATGTTCGGAGTATGTGTATGTTCGTCTTAATCCTATCCCCAAGCTCGAGTGTTTTTTTTGTATTTCGTGTTTGTATTTGGTTTTCGCTTGGTTTTTCTTACATAAAGGATATGTGTATGGGTTTTAAATCCAATTTCTCTCACTAATAAGAACAACTCTCCTCTTCATAATGCAATTGTGGGAGCTCTCTGCCTCATGACGAGGTTCCATAAAAAATTACTCATTTCTGCATGGAAGTATAAAAGAACTATCCTAGTTTTGTTCCAAATCAATTGATTTGGATAAGGCATACCTTGGCGAGGTTAACGTAGAAGTAAAGCGGCTTCTTGTTGGTGGACACCTGGATCCGGTTCTTCTTGGCCGACACCCCAGCCTCAGCCTCGATATCCGCCTCCACCTCCATCTCATCGGCTTCCACCTTGGCATGGGCGGCCTTCTGCTCTCCCACCACCGCCACCTCCTTCTCCTCAGGCGCCTCCTCCTCCACCGCCTTCACCACCTCCCTGACCTCCTGCGCCTCTGACTCCCCCATGGCCTGCGCATGCAGTTGCTCCACCGCCTCCTCCCTCGCCGACGGCCTCACCGCTTGCATGGTGGCTAGAACGCTTGATGGTGTGCGTGCGTTGGTATGGGGCAATGAGAGAGAGAGAGGTCGAGAGTGGATACCCGGTCATGGTGGTGCATACAAGTAGCACTAGAAGCCAGGCACCGGTGGTTGCGATCGTTTGTGTGGTCACCCGGAGGTGGCGGTTGCCCTAGTTGTTATTCCTGGTGCATATGTGTGCATGTTTTCATCTATCTGGACCGGGGAATAGATTAACGAGAATTTCAAATATCGTAAAATCCACATTGCATAGGTGTGGATGCATGCACTCCGATGTTGTCGAATGCCAATGCGATCTTGCCTATATAAAGAGCACATGCATGCATGGAGGAACCTCGCACACCATGTTGATGTCAACATATTAATTTTCAAATCCTTTTTAAATGATTTATCTCACAAATCATTAATACGATTTGCAATCCGTCTTCACCGATGAATTTGCCTCCACGAGGGCTTCAAAACAAGACCTTATATTGATACATTTTGACAATAGTTTCTTTGGTCCCCATTAGTTGTCACATTATGTCACCGAGGTTGTCATTTTAAAAGAGTGAATGGTCTCCATTAAGATTATGTATAGTTGTCAGGTAATTATTTTATACGATTTAGACATTGCAATATTATGCAAAGTTAGAAGGCCTGTTTAGATTCGGTCTCCACCAGTCACGCCAAATGTTTGGCACGCCAATTAATTGGCTGGCGTTTTGGTGGCCATCTTCTCGTCGAGGAATTGGTGTAAAATTGAACTGCCACCGCAGATCAAGCCTAGGCAAGCCAAAATTTTTGGCTCCCATTCCAAATGGACACACACCACACGATCAACGCCAATTATTTAGTTCGGTTCGGTTCGGCGGGTGTTGGCTCAATTCCAAATATATCCAAATTGCATAAGTGCTAACAACAAAAAAAAATTGATACAATATAGGAACTTTATTACTCAAATAGCAGAGTTACAGTCAGCAGCCAAAAGTTCTGCTATGGCATTTTGGGGCATCCTGTAACCACAGGTAGGAGTGACATGTACCCAACGAGGCACGAGTGATTTTAATTTTATACTTCCTTTTTTTCTTGCAAATTTCTATAATCTTGAATATTCTCTCCGTAAAGAAATATAAGAGCGTTGAAATATAAGAGCGTTTACAGAGGGAATACAACCCAGGATGCATTAAGTGTAGTACATGTAATGTTCTCCATGGTAAATAGCTAGGGGGTACAAAAGTACAAAAGAAGAGTATGAAATGCACAAAACGTGGTCGAAAAAGTCCTAAGGTCCAAACTGCCGAACGGTCGTCACAAAAGACCCGCCGCAGCGTGTAGTCGTAGACCGGTCGCCCATTTCCCTCCTTCCCTCCCGCCCGCCTCGTCGACGGACGATTCCCGCTCCCTCCCGTCGTCTCCTCCTCCCCCTCTGCTCGCGACCAACCGCCCTGCTCCCGCCGCCACATGACGCAGGACGGCCATGGGATGCCTCCTCGGTAAGCTCGCGGACGCGCCGGGCTCCTCGCTCTTCTTCCCCGCCGCCGTGACCGCGAAGGCCGGGGAGGGCGATGCCGAGGCGCAGCTCAGCGCGCCGGCGCCGGTGCACATCGCGGCGGTGAAGAAGGACGCCTCCGGGTGGCCGCTCTGGCTCTCCTCCGCCGCCGGCGACGCGCTCCAGGGCTGGGCGCCCCGCTCCGCCGACGCCTTCCAGAAGCTCGAGAAGGTGAGTGAGGAGCACCACTCTCCCTGATGGCCTGATCCTCCCTCTGTTCCCTGCCGCTGCCTAGCTAGGTAGCTCGTCCGGCCGTCTTTGGTGGTTGTTGCCGGAAAAGCTTGGCCTCTTTCTCTCGAAACGCCGAAGCTGGAGCGGCGAGTGGTTGGGGGAAGCCTTTCTGGGCGGCTTTGCTTCGATTTTGGTTCGCGATTTCGTTCTTCCGTGTCTGCCCTGCCGCGTTCTTGAGCCAGTAATAATCAGATAGCTTGCCGTTCGAGTTCTTGCTGACAAGGAGTGCTTCCAAAGGAAAAACCAACCTCTTTTGCGGCAAGAAGTAAAGAACAAGGGTGAGAGGACAAAAAAAAGTGGTCGTTGATGATGCCCCCTCCGTAGTTCAACACATAAACAAACCCCAAATTCCAAGAGCCGGGCCGTTAAACAAGAGCAGGCACGAACAAATCCCGAGCTCTGTTGAGATTTAAGAAACCAACAGCCTCGCTTTCCGTTGATACTTTTTCTCTACTGTCGGCATCACAGGAATTCGTAGCAACTCCGAACGGGAAAAAATATCGGCAAACAAAGTCAACCCGGCTGCTCGCACTCCGTAGAGTTCTGCTGTGTTGTGTTTGGTAATTTGTTTTCTTTCTGAATTTTTGTTTCTTTTGTGTGTGTGCAGATTGGGTCGGGCACGTACAGCAACGTGTACAAGGCCATCGAGGTGGAGACCGGGGCCGTGGTGGCGCTCAAGAAGGTGCGGGTGGATGGCGTCGGCGAGGCCGAGAGCGCGCGCTTCATGGCGCGGGAGATCGCCCTGCTCCGCCGCCTCGGCGAGCATGACAATGTCGTCCGGCTCCACGGCCTCGTCACCTCACGCCTCGCCACCGCACCCTCCCTCTACCTCGTCTTCGAGTACATGGACCATGACCTCACCGGGCTTGTCTCCGCCGCCACGGCCTCCGGCGCACGCTTCACCCTGCCCCAGGTAACCAGAGCATACTGCTCACCTCATCACTGTAAGAGTGACATACACTTCTTGAAAACCTTTGTCCATGAATTGAAATGCGCATTCATCGTTGAGAATTCTGTATGCACCTGAAAAACTAGATGTAGTAGCATTTTTTACAGTTGAGCAGGATATATCACCTGAACCAGCTTGTTAACTCGGGTTCGCGAAAAACTGCTTGTTCATAATGTACGTGGGATGATGATCTCCATTTACATTGGCATAAAACCTGTTCTTTTGTCAGCTTAACGGACTATTACACTTTTAATTAAAAATGATCAGGTATATATGCATGATTGAACTAAACCTTTTGGCGCCATTTCGAAGAGATTGATTTTTCATGGTTTCTAGAAGGGATTAGGTTATCTGAGGAATGGAACTTCTTGCTTGCCTGGTTAAATGACATGCTTGAATTATAATTGATGATGTGGCGAGTTGACATATTCCCGTAGTCTCTTGATAGTCAAATATAAGAGCTGTCAAAAGAGAAAAGATGGATCATGTAGATGTTTTCAAGACAAAATTGAACATATCTTGGACCACTGCAAATGGCTGTATGTGTACAAATATGTGTTTTTTCTAAACAGAAGAATTGTTGTATGAAAAGTATTAAAAACAAGTCCAAAATAATAATAGTCTCTGCAGAAATCTAGTCTAGATGCTAGAACACACAGCTGATTAAGTAGGATACAGTAATTTCGAAGTATACTCAGTCAGAACTAAAATTTGATACTCTCCGAATGGAACCAAATTTCTCTTCTGGAACAGAAGAAGAATCATTGACAGATCGTCTGCAAGGAATTTTTTCCTTTGGCTTTTTGTAAAGATGCAACCAAATCAGTCGCTCAGAAACACCGTGATGATGTGGACCTGGAAATCTGTTGGACTACCCAAGTAGAGTATTTTTTTACTAGGTTTGAACTTTGAACACGGCTTCCAGTCCAATTGACAAAGACAGACACTCCAATGTTTTCTGTTCACACATTGCTTGCAAGAATTCCCATCAGATGTTTCAACTGTCAACATTGGCTGCAACTAAATCATTTCATTTAGAATTGTCGAAAGTGTGAAAATGCCTTTCTTTTCCCAAAAGCAAGGCTCCAACAAGGACCATCTTTTTCCATGGACACACTTATGATATCATTGAATTGTGTTTCTTTTCTCATGAAGTGTAACTGTCTGTTTGCAGGTGAAGTGCTACATGAAACAGCTACTGTCTGGAATCGAGCACTGCCACAACAAGGGTGTCCTTCACCGCGACATCAAGAGTTCGAACCTGCTTGTCAGCGAGGATGGGATCCTTAAGATAGCTGACTTCGGACTGGCCACTCATTTTGATCCTGATAACCCGCGGCCCATGACTAGCCAAGTGATCACACTTTGGTATCGTCCGCCTGAACTAATGTTAGGTGCCACTCACTACAGCGTTGGTGTTGATCTTTGGAGTGTGGGTTGCGTGTTGGCCGAACTCCTTCTCGGCGAGCCTATATTCCCCGGACGAACAGAGGTTGGTCCACACGAAATACGAGCTTCGCACAATTATTTGCAGAAAATTGCACACTTGGAGACTAACTTGTGCTCGTCAGGTGGAACAACTTCACAAGGTTTTCAAGCTATGTGGAACTCCAGCAGACGATTACTGGGATAAACTGAAGTTACCACACCATACATTCAAGCCATATGAGCGGTGTATGGCTCAGAAATTTAAGGACCTGGAACCATCTACCCTATCACTTCTAGAGACTCTCCTATCTATTGACCCAGATATGAGAGGCACTGCAACTGATGCTCTGAACAGTGAGGTTAATACTGCTTTCACCCTCAAGGCATCTACTTTGAAACAGTAGGAGTCAGGCATAACTTGAAATACTGCAAAAAACTCATCTGGAAGCTAGCGATAAAAACAGAGTAGCCACTATGCAAGAAGATAATTTATGATTGGTCACAGTACATGGATTAAAATTGAGTTGGCATTGATATAATATGTTAGATACATAGTTTAAAATAAGAAGACAACAAATAATAATCTTCTCCTCACAAGAGCTTACTGTTTGCTGTGAATTCAGTTCTTCAAGACAGAACCATATGCCTGTGAACCATCAAGCCTTCCACGGTATCCGCCGTGTAAAGAAATGGATATCAAACTGAAGTATGAGAAGCACAAAAGGTCCTGCTCAACCCTTTCGAACTTATTTTTGCTATTCTCTTGTGTCACCAGAAGCTTCAACATCCGTTATACTATATCTTTCAGAAAATTGAGGGCGAATGGGTCGGTAGAACGCCAGACAAATACCAGAAAGCCCATCTCACAAAATCGCAGAAGAGTATTTACTCCAGATGTCAATAATAAGCCACATGGAAACCCAAAGGTATGTTCCCCTTCTTTTCCTTCTGCAAGAATTTTGTCTCAACTGTATCATGCGGAAATTACCACTATGCCTGACAAAAAAAATTTCATTTCTACTTCTTGTGTCCTCTTCTATTGACGCTTTTATCAACGCTCTATTTAGACATGTAATAGTGGTATGACTAAAAGGAAAATGTACATATTGTTCTATAGATACCAAGACTGGTGACAAGTACAAGCACAACCAAACTCGAGAGATTTCCTCCGCCGCATCTGGATGCATCAATTGGTCATAGCATAGATACCTTGGCCGATGTAACAACCAACGAGTTCTTCTCATCATCGGTTGTGGAGCTAAAGAAAATGCCGAGCCTACTATTTGGTCACGTGAAATCTTACCTGAACAGCCCAAAGAAGGGAATGCACAAAGCCAAGCCAAGCCTCACGATGGCGCCTTCCACGGTTCTAATAGGTGCATTCCGGCCGTACTCGCTTGGCCATCCGATGGAGGTGAGAAGAAAGAATAGGGATCAGCTTAGAGCCAAAGGAAAATTCCCAGTAGGTGCAGTCAAATGACAAGCTAATTATGTCCCTCTTTTCTAATCTTTTTTTCTTCTTCTTTTCTTACATCCCATTGTCCCAGTAGCTTTTTTTTTGTGGGGTAGTAGCTGTTCATCTTAATACACGACTGATAGGCTATACTTGTATAGTTAGAGAGCATAATAAAGTAGAGTTGTGAACAACGATTCTATGTACATATGAGATTTCACCAGTGACATGGATTCAGATGATATAATATCGGACACTGCAGATAACTGGAAATGGTCTTAATCTTGGGAAATGCTTGCTTCCGACCCTCTAGCATTTCAAGAACAGAGAAAAATTCCCAGAAGAGAAGGCTTGCATGAACAGTTTCCAAACTAGTATGCTTATCCATTTTTCTGCAACACTAACCAGTAATCCTTCTCTAATGAACAAAAGGAGCACTCACATACTGGCGCTCCTCGAAACCAGTTGCTCATATGCAGGGTTAGCTCACAAACAACAACCAGGATTAAGTACAGAAAATTAACGCCGCAAAGCATCATAGGAGGTGACTGAATCATCCACATTTTACATGATGACACATAAAACGTGAAGCACACATGCACTGCCTGGTCAGAGATAGGGCTCTGCAGCAACAGCTTGTGAAGCAGCACCGGGAAGGTGGGGAGGTTTCGCAGCAGGAGGATGAGGAGGAGGAGGAGCTGAAGTTCTCTTGCTGTGGCAGACGATAAAGCTGTGCAGCGCGCCGACGACCGTCTGGCCTCTGAACTTCAGCCACCCATCCTTACATTTGGGCAACTGCGGTGCGTATCAGCGGGATTCAGAGTAGCAGAGTAAGCCATTGGTGCATTTGCAAGTGCTGAATGTGCTGTAATGCTTACCTCGCCGGAGCAGTGTGGAGGATCGTTCTTCCTGACCGCCAGAGTAGTGTCTGCAAGGAGTAGGGCGTCGCCGGAGCAGTGTGGAGGATCGTCCTTCCTGACCGCCATAGTAGTGTCTGCAAGGAATAGGGCGATTCAAGGTGTCAGCGCAATGCGCCTGAATGAAACTCGTGTGATGCAGAGCAAGCAAGGAACAGTGACAGGAGAAGGGGAAGGGGAACAAATTACCCTCGGCACTGGCGAACCCGTCGTCGTCCGCGTTTTCATCGGCTTCCTCGGCCACCAGAGCGTCGACCCGGGCCGCCTTCTGGCAGTAGATCCGGAAGCTGGGTGAGCCCGGCAGCGGCGCCGTCTCTTCCCCATCCTTGGGCTCTGGCGCCACCTTACACCCCTTTCTGCTCACATCCGCCTCCGATGCCGACGCCGACGCCGAAGGATCCTGCGGAGGCGCCGCCGGGGGATCGGAGGCCCCGCTGTGCCCCGGCGCCCGGTCCCGCCTCCGCCGCTCGGCCCTGTCGGTCGACGCCGCGGACCCCATCGCGAGCGAAGGAGAGGGTGGGCGAGAGGGGGACGACGGGGAGCTGCAGCACGGGCGGAGGCGCCATTGCGCGCGTGCCCTTAGTACCGGAGGCGCGCGAGCGGCGGCGAGGAGTTCGCGGGGGTGCGGAGCCCAAATTTGGCGGGGAAGAGGTGAGGTGGCTGATGACAGGTGGGTCCCGCCTAGTAGGAAGACGGCTGCGGATGGGCTTTGCTGGGCCATATTACCCTTCGCGTTTCTGGGCTGCGGTAAGAATCACGGCCCGGCTATAAGAGCCTTTAGTGAAGATGGGCCGTTAGTGGTAAGCAGGCCTCTTTGATTCAAAATATTACCAATAGTCTCGAGAAAAAAATTCTAATGCCCCTAAAAAAGAGAAAATTCTAAAGGAAAATCGAAGGATCTAATCTTTAGATTATTTTGTACATGTGTTCTTTTGATCATAGGATGTTTTTCTTAGGAATCATTTGTTCCAAAGAGAATTCTTTGTTTATTCCCGTGTACAATCAAGCATGCAAACAAACATGGTGTTCCAAAGATAATTAGTTCTCGGTGCAACTAAGTTGCTTGGCAGACTGGGAGCGTGTGCGAGATGGTCCGTGGTTATTCCACGACTACTCGGTGTTTTTGGCTAGCTATGATGGTTGGTCGGAACTGGAGGAGACAGAGGTATTCATGTATCAGGCATGTGTGAGTGTCATGGGACTAAAGGAGAAGTTGCGCACAGGGAGCATCACGTTGCAATTGGCCAAGAAAGTGGATGTGGTGGACTTTGTCGACGAGCAATTAGGAAGGACAAGGAGGCGGGATCTGGGTGCACACCACTTTGGATGTCTGTAAACCACTGACGAGATGTGCTAGTCTAACCTTGAGGAAGAAGAAGATGTTTCTTGATTTCGAATATGAAAAGATGGCCATGTTATGTGGTGTTTGTGGCTTGGTTGGCCATGGCAGCAAGAGACATCATCTCCCCGCCTACTATAATCGTTGTTGAATACCGTAGGGAAGAGTACTTTCCAAGCGGCAGTGGCAATAGAGGAGGCCGTGCGAATGGCGACAGGGGCATAGATGTTGGTGACCGTGGTTCAAGAGTACAGAGTCCAGCCTTGCACCCCCCCCCCCCCAAGGTGGAGTGCTTCTTTCTTTGGGCTCCACCAAGAGATGCTCGGGTTTTGAGAATCAAGATGGTGTGAATATGTCAAGGGGACTTCTTATGTTAATAGATGGAAAGACTGCTAACCTAGTTGATACTGAGAACTTAAACAAGAAGTCAGAGGATGGTGATGACACTAATTCCCGGAACATCAAGAGGTAGAAGATGAATGAAGCAACAACCATGGACTTGACAACATTGGCGGGCTCCGACATGGAGTACCCCTAGGCCGAATAAATAACCTAGTTTGGAACAACCGAGGGGGTGAGGAACAGACGAACAATTCGTGAGTTGTTGGCGCTCACTCAAGCCAGTCCCCCCAAGCTTGTCTTCTTATGTGAAAGTAGGCAAGCTTCAGTTCTTGCCCTGTTTTAGGATGAATCGGTGCAAGTTAATATTTTCGATAAATGTGACAGAACATTGATGTGCACATGGTTGATCCAGAGAATGCTACTAGTAGGAACTACATATGTATATGGCGAGCCATGAACGGAAAATAAACACCTGACGTGGGAACATCGAGTACGTTTGCAAGCGATCTCCAATGATGTCACCTTGACCGACGAGATTGATGGCCAATCGACACACGGCGAGAAAGAGTAATACGTGGGACACAAACGTGCCCACATCCAGCGGAAGAGCATAGGATGTTTGATGGACATGATTGGATAGTCGACCCCATATCCGTGTCCAGGGAGACACGACATTGAAGATGCCATATGTAGACCCTGAAAAAACATCATCTTTTATACATGGGCGATGATTGACTAGTAATCAGCGCACGCGTGACCCCAGCAAAGTAGTCCTGGTTTAGCACATGTGGATTGTGTGGATTGGTTGCTTGCATGCTTTTCCAAGAACAAATCCATCAATCCGTCCATCCATGGAATGATGGAAGTGTCAACCAAACCAGGCACGGCAGACACGGTCCCTTTCTTTCTTCCATGGTTGGCTCGGCTACGCTACCCTACGAATGCATTGCGATTGCACTTGCACGGTCGTCGGAAAAGGTCCATGAGGCATGGGCTCCCTCCCCTCTCCTCTCCTCTCCTCTCCTCTCGCTTGCAAGTCATCGCCATGACTTGTATATGTACGCACCGCAAAGAAAACGATGTGATGATGGAGCCGGTGAACAGACAGACGCCACGGGCTACGGCACTGTCTGCCAGGGAACGCTTTCTTCGCGGAACAAGCAACAGATTTTGTCTTTCTTGCTTCTCAATGTGTATATCGATTTTGGATCTGAATAGGGTTTTTAGACATATATCTTGTGAACATTCTTGATTTTCTTCGGAATTTTTTGAAGCATTTAAATTTAATGTTTTGATTTGGTATCATGGGAGCATTTAAGTGTTGGTATAACCTGATATTTTCGCACAAGGCAACACTCCCTCTCTCTCATTTCTGGGCTCTTTGACCAAAGAGACCTGCATTTCAACCTTGGAGGCTTCTATATTTGGAATCAAAGGTAAATGATTTGACTCATTTCCCTTCATTAATTAAGGAGAACGGAATTGCACAGTTAATTAGCGGAAAACCAAGATTGAGACAACAAACACACCGATGACAAGCAGTGTTTGGGCCTCCACGGTACACATAAATCTCGTTCCAGGCCGTTGGTCAAATTTACCACAGGCACAGCACCAGAATCTTTATTAAAAATATATTATTACTTTATTGTTCATTCTATAAAAAATCTCCACCAACACGAACACAACACCAAACATGGCGTATCTCATCTTACACCGATGTCATACAACAAGCGTATCACATCTCAAGATGATATCAGTCTACAGTTCAGTTCATCTTTCAATAGCACAGAGACGGCAAACAGGGTAGATCACTCTCGTCTTACCCTGTTACACAACAAACGTAGCATCAGGCATCAGGAGTTCTTGGGCACAGTTCATGACATCTTCTTTGCTTTCTTGTCCGCCCACTCCTTGCGTTTGGCGTCAATCAGCTTTTGCACATTGGCATGGAAGCCAGGATACGGTTCATAAGCGGCAAACTTGTGGAGAATCTGAAGCAAACGACAAGATTGGCATGACTTGTAAGGCAATATCTTGTCGATTATCAGAGTGATGATGCTACAGAATGCGTACCTCTAGAAGCACGAAATATGGGGCCATCAACAAAGCCTGGACAAGATTGTCAACTAGAGCAGGTGCCCGCTTCTACAATCAGAGTAAGTGTCAAGTATTAGTAATCCTTGGGCAAGAATTTTCTACAGGTGGTGCTCCACCTACTATTAATAATAGCTTGGTAGAGACTTGCCTCAAAAACTCCATGGCCAATGAATTGCATAGTCCAACAGAACAGCTGAGCTACCAATACCACCTGCAGGGAAAAAACAAGAATTTATGCTTGATCGATTTATGTTTTGTAATCTTCTTTTCTATAGCCACAAAGCATCTTCAGCGCAAACTATGCATCATCATTCATCCTAAAGCAAACGTCACATAATCAAAATTTTAGGAGTTAAGAAGAAGGGATTGAATCCCCATGGAAGCATCTTCAACACGGCAAACTATGCAGCATCCTTCATCCTAAAAGCAAAAATTGAGGGGTGACGAAAAAGGCATTGAATCTGCAAGTAGGTGCCTGCAGTCTAGCTTTTGAAACTTTAAGCCTCAGAAACCTAGACCCACTGAGACTAGATAAAAAAAAAGCGTGAACTTCGGAAGTGCGGCAGAATCAGATAAGCCCCCTCCCTTACCCCCCACCCCCCAAACACCATGGAGCAACAAAAATGCTATGACAGCTGACGCCTTCTTGCCATCACAATCATGAAAGTACATGCTGGATATTAACTGATCAATATCATGTGTAATGACCTTTAAAAGTGCAGTAATTAGGAGTAGAAGGAGCAAGCAAACATCTAGTGCAGTGTGGTTTATTGCGAGTTACAGGTAGCTCAACGTAAGGAGCTGTGCATCAACCACGAACAATGATCAGATCAGTTTCTACGACAGATGCATGAAATTTTACATATGACTATATGAGCTCCCCTCAGAACAATTCCATGCTTTGTTCCAGAATATAACTTCTCTGCTACACTATAAGATAAAATCATCAACTGTCAAACGACCAACAGTCTCATCTTCTACCAGGATTTCATTTCATCAATTCAAAGGCAACAACAAGTTTTACTACTTGCTATCTAATTTTTGTACACTACGATGCATTTCAGAGCGAATTGTGGTATTTAGACATTTGCAATCAATAAAATAGCCTCAAGCTTTGATTACTCCATATCCCTTTTCAGTTTAATTTATCTGTGATGCTGTTGAACGAACATGACCACAAACTCTAAAAATCCCTTTCCCCACTACAGAAATTCAACGCACATAGCCTGATCAATCCAACTGCAAGTCAATTATTTTCTTCCCAAATCTCATAGCTTATCACCACGACACCAGATCAGAGAAGGATGAATACTGAAGACAAAGTTAAACAAAGGAAGAAGCCAGGAGTGGCGATCGGGGCTGTGTGATGCAAAACCTTCCATCCGAGGGAGAAGCCGAGGCGGGCGGCGAGGGCGGAGCTGGCGCCCCAGCAGAGGAGGCAGAGGAAGGCGGCGAGCGCGCCCGAGCGGCGGTCGAGGGAGACGTAGAAGGCCCCGTAGACGGCGGTGAAGACCGCGGCGGCGCGCGGGAACGGGGCGGCGATGTGGAGGAGCAGGAGGGCGGTGAGGAAGATGGGCCAGACGAAGAGCGCGTGGATGAAGACGTTGACCGGGTTGCTGTGGTACGCGCCGTAGAAGGCGAAGTGCCGCTCCAGGTCGAGGAACCCGCCGCCGCCGCCGGCCATCGCGAGATTCGTCGATCGGGCGCTGCCGCTCGCAGACGGAGGAGGCGCGGCGGAGGTGGAGCGCCGGGGGGAACGGATGGGGGAAGCGGCGGCGCCTACAGTACGAAGGGCGGGGAGGAGTGTCGCTCTACTCTAAAGAGATTGCCGTCGACTTTTGCCTTCCTTTTATTTGACAGAGAACAAGGCGGGGGCATGTCGCTGGTACTGCTCTGGCGGCTCTATCATTCATTCTACAGTTTGGTCAGACCGTGCTCCGGTCAGATGAAATATACAGTATTCAGAATTATTTTCGTCACACAAACCTTTTTTATGGAGTACTATATTAAAATAGATTAATTAAATCAAAGAATCGGGACACAAGGACGAAAAATGCATATGGTGGCGACCCGTGGAGCCCTTTTTCTCTGCGAAAATACTAATATTCCACATCTTAAGTTGGTTAGGTGGACAGTGGTATCCCCAACCCACCAGGGTTCAAATCCTGGTGCTCGCATTATTCCTGAATTTATTTCAGGATTTCCGGCGATGCGCTTTCAGTGGGAGGAGATGTTCCCGTCGACGACGAGGCGCCTACGATGACTTCGTAAATCTCAAGATGATATGCCGGCTCAGTCTCTTGGAGGTACTCATAGGGGTAGGGTGTGCGTGTGTGCGTTTCATAGGGGTGAGTGTATGCGCGTGTATATGAGCGCTTGTGTCTGTACTGATGCTCAAAAAAAATTGAAAACAATTATACACACAAGCATGTATTTTTAATATCATGTGAGTACAAATTTATGGACATATAACTCATATGTGATCCACACGGAAAAGGTAATGCATAGTTTACAATGGGTTTTTTCTTTGTTGTATTTGGGCCAAATATTCGTCTTTCTTGAAAATAATAGAATTGGTTCATGAAACTTTATACATATTTGAAGAATATATATATGTATTTGTAGAAAAATATTTTTTCAAAATTTTATATACTTTTATGATTTTTTAAAGGGCTCCGTGGAGCCCGCCCTTTATAACGTCTCACTCGACACAAGGAACACTTCCATTGAAAAAAAACTCCTTAGCTTGAGCTCATATGCACTTGCTATGAACAATCAATTCAAAAGATAGTAAACAAATTCAAAAATAAAAAATCATAGCAAATATTGGTGAAAACTTTGAGTGCTTACAAAATTTTATTAGGAAATGACATTCGTGGAAGTTGTGCCAAAAAAATCGATGCTCCAAAATGTCTTCAAAGTTAACATTTTTGGATCACTGATTTTTTTTGTCACAACTTCCAGAACATTATTCTGTGATGAACTTCGCAAACACTCAAAACATCCATCAATGTTTGCCACAAAAAAATCAATTTATTTTTTTAAAAACATTATTTTTTGGATTTTGCTATTCACTCGAGCTCAAGCTAAGATACTTTGCATCCCACTTCCATCGTGCAATGTTAAGGGTATAATGTTCTTTGATGATGACCATTTTGACTCTGGGGAGTATATGCAAATCATATTCAAAGTGCCTCCAAGGGACTGAGCTACTATGCGTTTGGAAACAAGATCCCATTCAGAAAAAAAACAAAAAATACCATGGCATGCATATGTATGAAAATTTCAAAAGGGGTCTCCATTCGAAAAAGTCATATGCATGGCAATTTGTGTAAATAGAACGGAAAAACACACGCACAAAAAAAACTCGACTGATTACGAGCACCTCCCGAAAAAAAAGTAGGTGCACAGTCCTCACATGCAAACCTTAAGATTTCAATGTCTTAACCAACGAGTTGTTAAGCTAGGCTCATGGTAGACACAAAGTAGTCACCTGTTGGAAATATGCCCTAGAGACAATAATAAATTAGTTATTATTGTATTTCCTTATTCATGGTAATCGTTTATTATCCATGCTAGAATTGTATTGATAGGAAACTCAGATACATGTGTGGATACATAGACAACACCATGTCCCTAGTAAGCCTCTAGTTGACTAGCTCGTTGATCAATAGATGGTTATGGTTTCCTGACCATGGACATTGGATGTCGTTGATAACGGGATCACATCATTAGGAGAATGATGTGATGGACAAGACCCAATCCTAAGCCTAGCACAAAGATCGTGTAGTTCGTATGCTAAAGCTTTTCTAATGTCAAGTATCATTTTCTTAGACCATGAGATTGTGCAACTCCCGGATAACGTAGGAGTGCTTTGGGTGTGCCAAACGTCGCAACGTAACTGGGTGACTATAAAGGCGCACTACGGGTATCTCCGAAAGTGTTTGTTGGGTTGGCACGAATCGAGACTGGGATTTGTCACTCTGTGTGACGGAGAGGTATCTCTGGGCCCACTCGGTAGGACATCGTCATAATGTGCACAATGTGATTAAGGAGTTAATCACGGGATGATGTGTTACGGAACGAGTAAAGAGACTTGCCAGTAACGAGATTGAACAAGGTATCGGGATACCGACGATCGAATCTCGGGCAAGTATCGTACCGCTAGACAAAGGGAATTGTATACGGGATTGATTGAATCCTCGACATCGTGGTTCATCCGATGAGATCATCGTGGAACATGTGGGAGCCAACATGGGTATCCATATCCCGCTGTTGGTTATTGGCCAGAGAGTTGTCTCGGTCATGTCTGCATGGTTCCCGAACCCGTAGGGTCTACACACTTAAGGTTCGATGACGCTAGGGTTATAAAGTAAGTTTGTATGTGGTTACCGAATGTTGTTCGGAGTCCCGGATAAGATCCCGGACGTCACGAGGAGTTCCAGAATGGTCTGGAGGTAAAGATTTATATATGGGAAGTCATCATACGGTCACCAGAATAATTCGGGGGGATGCCGGTATTGTACCGGGACCACCGAAGGGGTTCCGGGGGTCCACCGGGAGGGTCCACCTGCCCCGGAGGGCCCTATGAGCTGTATGTGGAGAGGTACCAGCCCCTTAGTGGGCTGGGCGCCTCCCCCCTAAGGCCCATGCACCTAGGGTTTTGGGGGAACCCTAAAGGGGGGCGCCCTCCTTGCCTTGGGGGGCAAGGCAACCCCCCTGGCCGCCGCCCCCTCCTCAGATGGGATCTGAGGGGCCCGGCCCCCCTCTCCCTTGCCCCTATATATATGTAGGGGGTGGGAGGGCAGCCGCGCACCAATGTTCTGGCGCAGCCCTCCCCCTCTCCCAAGTCCTTCTCCTCTCCCGTGGTGCTTGGCGAAGCCCTGCAGGATTGCCACGCTCTTCCACCACCACCACGCCGTCGTGCTGCTGTTGGATGGAGTCTTCCTCAACCTCTCCCTCTCTCCTTGCTGGATCAAGGCATGAGAGACGTCACCGGGCTGTACGTGTGTTGAACGGGGAGGTGCCGTCCGTTTGGCACTAGGATCTTCGGTGATTTGGGTCACAACGAGTACGACTCCATCAACCCCGTTCACTTGAACGCTTCCGCTTAGCGATCTACAAGGGTATGTAGATGCACTCTCCTTCCCCTCGTTGCTGGTTTCTCCATAGATAGATCTTGGTGATACGTAGGAAAATTTTGAATTTATACTACGTTCCCCAAAGTGGCATCATGAGCTAGGTCTATTGCGTAGATTCTATGCACGAGTAGAACACAAAGTAGTTGTGGGCGTTGATTTTGTTCAATATGCTTACCGTTACTAGTCAAATCTTGATTCGGCGGCATTGTGGGATGAAGCGGCCCGGACCGACCTTACACATACTCTTACGTGAGACTGGTTCCATCGACTGACATGCACTACTTGCATAAGGTGGCTAGCGGGTGCCTGTCTCTCCCACTTTAGTCGGATCAGATTCGATGAAAAGGGTCCTTATGAAGGGTAAATAGCAATTGGCATATCACATTGTGGTTTTGCGTAGGTAAGAAACGTTCTTGCTAGAAACCCATAGCAGCCACGTAAAACATGCAAACAACAATTAGAGGACGTCTAACTTGTTTTTGCAGGGTATGCTATGTGATGTGATATGGCCTAGAAAAATGTGATGAATGATATGTGATGTATGAGATTGATCATGTTCTTGTAATAGGAATCACGACTTGCATGTCGATGAGTATGACAACCGGCAGGAGCCATAAGAGTTGTCTTTATTTATTGTATGACCTGCGTGTCATTGAACAACGCCATGTAATTACTTTACTTTATTGCTAACCGGTAGCCATAGTAGTAGAAGTAATAGTTGGCGAACAACTTCATGGAGACACGATGATGGAGATCATGGTGTCATGCCGGTGACAAGATGATCATGGAGCCCCAAGATGGAGATCAAAGGAGCTATATGATATTGGCCATATCATGTCACTATTATTTGATTGCATGTGATGTTTATCATGTTTTTGCATCTTGTTTACTTAGAACGACGGTAATAAATAAGATGATCCCTCATTAAAATTTCAAGAAAGTGTTCCCCCTAACTGTGCACCGTTGTGAAAAGTTCATCGTTTCGAAGCACCACGTGATGATCGGGTGTGATAGATTCTAACGTTCGAATACAACGGGTGTTGACGAGCCTAGCATGTACAGACATGGCCTCGGAACACATGCAAAACACTTAGGTTGACTTGACGAGCCTAGCATGTACAGACATGGCCTCGGAACACAAGAGACCGAAAGGTCGAGCATGCGTCGTATGGTAGATACGATCAACATGAAGATGTTCACCGATGTTGACTAGTCCGTCTCACGTGATGACCGGACACGGCCTAGTTGACTCGGATCATGTAATCACTTAGATGACAAGAGGGATGTCTATCTGAGTGGGAGTTCATAAGATGAACTTAATTATCCTGAACATAGTCAAAAGGTCTTCGCAAATTATATCGTAGCTCGCGCTTCAGTTCTACTGTTTAGGTACGTTCCTAGAGAAAATTTAGTTAAAAATTGATAGTAGCAATTATGCGGACTAGGTCCGTAAACCGAGGATTGTCCTCGTTGCTTCGTAGAAGGCTTATGTCCTTAATGCACCGCTCAGTGTGCTGAACCTCGAACGTCGTCTGTGGGTGTTGCGAACATCTAACATACACGTTTTGATAACTACGTGATAGTTCAGTTAAACGGTTTAGAGTTGAGGCACCATAGACAATTTCGAAACGTCGCGGAACATATGAGATGTTTCGAGGGCTGAAATTGGGATTTCAGGCTCGTGCCCACGTCAAGAGGTATAAGACCTCCGATGATTTTCTTAACCTGCAAACTAAGGGAGAAAGGCTCAATTGTTGAGCTTGTGCTCAGATTGTCTGAGTGCAACAATCATTTGAATCGAGTGGGAGTTGATCTTCCAGATGAGACATTGATGTTTCTCCGAAGTCATTACCACCAAGCTGCTAGAGCTTCGTGATGAGCTATAACATATCAGGGACATATACGATGATCCTTGAAACATTCACGATGTTTGACACAGCGAAAGTAGAAATCAAGAAGGAGCATCAATTGTTGATGGTTAGTGAAACCACTAGTTTCAAGAGGGGCAAGGGCAAGAAGGGATACTTCATGAAACGGCAAATCAGCCGCTGCTCTAGTGGAGAAACCCAAGGTTGAACCCAAACCCGAGACCGAGTGCTTCTGTAATAAGGGGAACAACCACTGGAGCAGAATTACCCTAGATACTTGGTAGATGAGAAGGCTGCTGATACAAGTATATTGGATATACATTATGTTAATGTGTACTTTACTAGTACTCCTAGTAGCACCAGGGTATTAGATACCGGTTCGGTTGCTAAGTGTTAGTAACTCGAAATAAAAGCTAAGAAATAAAAGGAGACTAGCTAAAGGTGAGCTGACGATATGTGTTGGAAGTGTTTCCAAGGTTGATATGATCAAGCATCGCACGCTCCCTCTACCATCGAGATTGGTGTTAAACCCAAATAATTGTTATTTGGTGTTTGCGCTGAGCATAGACATGATTAGATTATGTCTATCGCAATACGATTATTCATTTAAGGAGAATAATGGTTACTCTGTTTATTTGAATAATACCTTCAATGGTCTTGCACCTGATATAAATGGTTTATTGAATCCCAAGCGTAGTGATACACATGTTCATGCCAAAAGATAGTAATGATATTACCACTTACTTGTGGCACTGCAATTTTAGTCACAATGGTATAAAACGCATGAAGAAGCTCCATGTTGATGGATCTTTGGACTCGCTTAATTTTGAATCACTTGAGACATGCAAATCATACCACATGAGCAAGATGACTGAAAGGCCTCGTTTTCAGTAAAATGGAACAAGAAAGCAACTTGTTGGAAGTAACACATTTTGATGTGTGCAGTCCAATGAGTGCTGGGGCACGCAGTGGATATCGTTATGCTCTTACTTCACAGATGATTTGAGTAGATACTGAGTATATTTACTTGATGAAACACAAGTCTGAATTATTGAATGGTTCAAGTAATTTCAGAATGAAGTTGAAGATCGTCGTGACAAGAGGATAAAACATCTATGATATGATCATAGAGATGAATATCTGAACTACGAGTTTGGCACAGAATTAAGACATTGTGGAAATTGTTTCATAACTAATACAGCCTGGAACACCATAGTGTGATGGTGTGTCCGAACATCATAACTGCACCCTATTGGATATGATGCATACCATGATGTCTCTTATCGAATTACCATGATAGTTTATGGGTTAGGCATTAGAGACAATCACATTCACTTTAAATAGGGCACCACGTAATTCTGATGAGATGACATCATATGAACTATGGTTTAGAGAAACCTAAGCTGTCATTTCTTAAAAGTTTGGGGCTGCGACGCTTATGTGAAAAAGTTTCAGGCTGATAAGCTCGAACCCAAAGCGGATAAATGCATCTTCATAGGACACCCAAAACAGTTGGGTGTACCTCCTGTCTCAGATCCGAAAGCAATAAGGGATTGTTTCTAGAATCGGGTCCTTTCCCGAGGAAAAGTTTCTCTCGAAAGAATTGAGTGGGAGGATGGTGGAGACTTGATGAGGTTATTGAACTGTTACTTCAACTAGTGTATAGCAGGGCACAAAGAGTTGTTCCTGTGGCACCTACACCAATTAAAGTGGAAGCTTATGATATTGATCATGAGACTTCGGATCAAGTCACTCCCAAACCTCATAGGATGACAAGGATACTTACTACTTCAGAGTGGTACATAATCGTGTCTTGGAAGTCATGTTGCTAGACAACAATGAGCCTACGAGCTATGGAGAAGCGATGGTGGGCCTAGATTCCGATAAATGGCTCGAGGCCATAAAATACGAGAGAGGATCCATGTATGAAAACAAAGTGTAGACTTTGGCAGAACGGCTCGATGGTCGTAAGGCTGTTGAGTACAGATGGATTTTAAAAGGAAGACGGACAATGTTGGTAAGTATCACCATTAAGAAAGCTCGACTTGTCGTTAAGATGTTTTCCGACAAGTCCAAGGAGTTGACCATGGTGAGACTTTCTCACTCGTAGCGATGCTAAGAGTCCGTTAGAATTATATTAGCAGTCACTGCATTATTTATGAAATCTTGCAGATAGGATGTCAAAAATATTGTTTCCTCACGTTTTTTGAGGAAAGGTTGTATGTGATACAACCAGAAGGTTTTAACAATCCTGAAAGATACTAACAAGTATGCAAAGCTCTAGCAATCCTTCTAAGGACTAGAGTAAGCATCTCGGAGTTGGAATGTACGCTTTGATGAGATGATCAAAGATTTTGGGTTTATACAAAGTTTATGAGAAACTTGTATTTCCAAAGAAGTGAGTGGGAGCACTATAGAATTTCTGATGAATATATGTTGTTGACATATTGTTGATCAGAAATGACGTAGAATTTCTGGAAAGCATATAGGGTTATTTGGAAAGTGTTTTTCAATGGAAAGCCTGGATTAAGATACTTGAACATTGAGCATCAAGATCTATAAGGATAGATTAAAACGCTTAATGATACTTTCAAATGAGCACATACCTTGACATGATCTTGAAGGTGTTCAAGACGGATCAGTCAAAGAAGGAGTTCTTGCCTGAGTTGTAAGGTATGAAGTTAAGACTTAAAGCTCGACCACGGCAGAATAGAGAGAAAGGACGAAGGTCGTCCCCTATGCTTAAGACATAGGCCCTACAGTATGCTATGCTGTGTAACGCACCTGAAATGTGCCTTGCCATGAGTCAGTCAAGGGGTACAAGAGTGATCCAAGAATGGATCACAAGACAGCGGTCAAAGTTATCCTTAGTAACTAGTGGACTAAGGAATTTTCTCGATTATGGAGGTGATAAAGAGTTCGACGTAAAGAGTTACGTCGATGCAAGCTTAACACCTATCCGGATAGCTCTGAGTAGAGATACCGGAACGTATAATAGAGCAACAATTTAGAATAGCTCCAAGTAGAACAGTTATTTGAAATGGCTCCAAATAGAGCGTGGTAGCTGCATCTAGGAGATGACATAGAGATTTGCAAAGTACATACGGATCTGAATGTTGCAGACCCGTTGACTAAAACCTCTCTCATAAGCAACATGATCAAACCCAGAACTCATTGAGTGTTAATCACATAAGTGATGTGAACTAGATTACTGACTCTAGTAAACTCTTGGGTGTTAGTCACATGGCGATGTGACCTGTGAGTGTTAATCACATGGCGATGTGAACTAAATTATTGACTCTAGTGCAAGTGGGAGACTGTTGGAAATATGCCCTAGAGGCAATAATAAATTGGTTATTATTGTATTTCCTTGTTCAGGATAATCGTTTATTATCCATGCTAGAATTGTATTGATAGGAAACTCAGATACATGTGTGGATACATAGACAACACCATGTCCCTAGTAAGCCTCTAGTTGACTAGCTCGTTGATCAATAGATGGTTATGGTTTCCTGACCATGGACATTGGATGTCGTTGATAACGGGATCACATCATTAGGAGAATGATGTGATGGACAAGACCCAATCCTAAGCCTAGCACAAAGATCGTGTAGTTCGTATGCTAAAGCTTTTCTAATGTCAAGTATCATTTCCTTAGACCATGAGATTGTGCAACTCCCGGATAACGTAGGAGTGCTTTGGGTGTGCCAAACGTCACAACGTAACTGGGTGACTATAAAGGTGCACTACGGGTATCTCCGAAAGTGTCTGTTGGGTTGGCATGAATCGAGACTCGGATTTGTCACTCCGTGTGACGGAGAGGTATCTCTGGGCCCACTCGGTAGGACATCATCATAATGTGCACAATGTGCTCAAGGAGTTGATCACGGGATGATGTGTTACGGAACGAGTAAAGAGACTTGCCGGTAACGAGATTGAACAAGGTATCAGGATACCGACGATCGAATCTCGGGCAAGTATCGTACCGCTAGACAAAGGGAATTGTATACGGGGTTGATTGAATCCTCGACATCGTGGTTCATCCGATGAGATCATCGTGGAACATGTGGGAGCCAACATGGGTATCTAGATCCCGCTGTTGGTTATTGGCCGGAGAGTTGTCTCGGTCATGTCTGCATGGTTCCCGAACCCATAGGGTCTACACACTTAAGATTCGATGACGCTAGGGTTATAAAGTAAGTTTGTATGTGGTTACCAAATGTTGTTCGGAGTCTCGGATGAGATCTCGGATGTCACGAGGAGTTCCGGAATGGTTTGGAGGTAAAGATTTATATATGGGAAGTCATCATACAATCACCGAAATAATTCTGGGGGATGCCGGTATTGTACCGGGACCACCGAAGGGGTTCCGGGGGTCCACCTGCCCCGGAGGGCCCTATGGGCTGTATGTGGAGAGGGACCAGCCCCTTAGTGGGCTGGGCGCCTCCCCCTAAGGCCCATGCGCCTAGGGTTTTGGGGGAACCCTAAAGGGGGGCGCCCTCCTTGCCTTGGGGGGCAAGGCAACCCCCCTGGCCGCCGCCCCCTCCTCAGATGGGATCTGAGGGGGCCGGCCCCCTCTCCCTTGCCCCTATATATATGTGGGGGTGGGAGGGCAGCCGCGCACCAATGTTCTGGCGCAGCCCTCCCCCTCTCCCAAGTCCTTCTCCTCTCCCGTGGTGCTTGGCAAAGCCCTGCAGGATTGCCACGCTCTTCCACCACCACCACGCCGTCGTGCTGCTGCTGGATGGAGTCTTCGTCAACCTCTCCCTCTCTCCTTGCTGGATCAAGGCATGGGAGACGTCACCGGGCTGTACGTGTGTTGAACACGGAGGTGCCGTCCGTTCGGCACTAGGATCTTCGGTGCTTTGGATCACAACGAGTACGACTCCATCAACCCAGTTCACTTGAACGCTTCCGCTTAGCGATCTACAAAGGTATGTAGATGCACTCTCCTTCCCCTCGTTGCTAGTTTCTCCATAGATAGATCTTGGTGATACGTAGGAAAATTTTGAATTTCTGCTACGTTCCCCAACATCACCGTCATCTCTCCAAGAAAGAGAGAAAACTTAGGGTTCCTTTGCCTTCCGCCGGCGCTACCGTTGGTCCGCCTTGTATCTGGTGGGTCTAGGACCATGGAGGTGTGGTGGACCCTGACTCTTGCCGGCAAGAAGGGGTCTCGCTCCATTTTTAGGTGTTTTTGTGAGTTCATTTTAGTTTTGTGTCCTGTTCAAGAAGACAAGGTGGTGGCAGCTCTCTGAAGATGTAATAAGGTTCTTCTCGCCTAACTCTCGTTCTGCTGATGCGACTTGCGTTATTAGAGGGTGCTTGGAGGTGTGCCTCTGGCAAATTTTAGGGGATTCGATAGGTGTTGGTTTTTGATGGATCGGCTTGGAACAGGTCTTTTTTCGTCTTGTATCATGTTCCTAACTTCCTATCCAGTACACGAAGCATATGCCAGGCCATACTTGAGTTCGTTACAAACTCATTCAAAGCTTTCCAACGGAGGTACGAAATTGGTACGGTTAATTAGAAGGTCTATCAACCGCAAAAAGGGAGAAAAAGTTAGAAGGTCTATTCTATGTTCTAGAACAATGCAGGAGAGTATGCTTAGTCAATTACAAAAAAAAAGAGTATGCTTGGTCAATCTTGGCGTTGCTTCATTTTCCATTTCCCATATAAAATTCTGAAGATTTGTGTCAGCGGTGGAGGTCGTAACGCTTACGCCTTCGCTCGTTAGCTCGCACGGCACGACTGCTCCCGCTACAGCAGAAAACTTGCGGCCAAGGCATGCATCGCGCATGCGTCCCCGGCCCCGGCCCGTACGCGTCCGGTGAACACAGCTCGATCTACGTTTTCTTTTTTCTGAAACTACGGTTTCTTTTTCTAACAACATTCACCGAAGCCTAGTTTCAAAACAAAACAAAAAATCACCGAAGGCCACACGCCGCCGGGCGGGCTGATACAGCCTTCAGAGCATCTTCGGCCGCGCCCCCACCAGCCCTCCAGACCATTTTTTTAACATCGGCGTCTAAGAAATGATCCAGTCATGTTTTAGGAGCCTATTTTTGGTCGGTTAGAACCGAAATTGACGTCGATGGACCCAGGTTGAACCCGGCACGCTGAGGACGCGGGGGGAACTGATTTTGGCGCGAACGGGAATGGGCCCGCCGAGTCAGCGACACGCCGCTTCATCGTCGTCATCGTCTCGGTTCCCATGGGAATCAATGCCAAGGCTGTCGCGCCGGTCAGCCTCCCATTGATGCCTCACGGGCGGCGCAGTAAAGGCGCCGCGACGCGCGTCCTGCCCTCTCCCGCCATGTGGCACCCGGTGAGCAAGTTCTCACCGCCCCGCTTCGGCTATAAAAGCCGACCTCCCCACAGGGGAACACCACAGTCGCTACACCTCGCCTCCTCTCTTGCCTCGTCTCGCCACAGAAGCCACTCTCCCTCTCTTTCCCCGCCGACGAGCAATGGCTGAGCGTTACCCAGACGACATCGCGGCGGCGAACAGTTTCGGCCGACGCCATCTTCGCGAGGACGAGGCGCGCCTCCTCTACGAAGCCGACTACCCGGCGCCCCTAGAGATGCGGGTGCTGAGCTCGTGGAGGCTGAGCGCCGGCGGCGTCCCAGTGTCCCCGGTGCCCACCGGGGCTGAACGGCGCGCCGAGATCGCCCGCATCCGTTCGTCGCTGTCGGAGGCGCAGCGAAACGAGCCGAGGTACGCCGCCGACAGCCACACGCTGTGGACGATGTACTTCGACCGCCGCCACGAGGACCAGGTCACCTCCGCCAACGGCACCATCCCCCGTGGCCCCCTCAACGCCGACGGGAAGCGCGAATGGTGGGGCGTGCCTGGCCGCACCCTCGAGGTCGTCCTCGACCACATCGAGACCGGCAGCACGCCACGCCTCGAGTACCCGGTGCCCCCATCCTTCTCTCGCCGCCGCGGTAGTTTCTGGACGCCGCGGCGAATGGAGGCGGCGATCTCCTTATTGTCGAGTTCCGGTTCGCTCTCCTCTGGGTTGCCGGCGCTCAACGAGGGCGGCCGCCCCTCTCCTCGTTCCGTCCGCCTTGTCCGTCGAAGACCGAGCCAGGGTTGCTCCCCGTCAAGAAGGAGCACCTGGAGATGGCCGCCACCGACGAGACCGCCCTCAAGTGGACGAAGGCGGGCTACGTCCGCGAGCAGGTGGAGCGCCAGCGCCGGGCCTACGAGGAGATCAAGGCCCGGCGCTGTGGACGCGATGAGGACGCGCCCGGGCCGTCCAACCCGCATGTCGGTGACCCTGGTCAGGGGTGCAGCAAGGACGGCGGCGGCTCCGATGGGACGTAGGGCGGCAGCGGCGGCGACTACACCCGGTTCTACATGCTCCTCGGTATGTAGAAGGTGGGCGGCGGCAGCGGCGTAGTAGGCATATTTTTTTTTTCTGTTTTTATACAAATTTGAATGAAATCGCCGAGTTTGTGCCGTGTTTGTACAAATTTGAATCAAATCGCCGTGTTTGCGCCAATTTGGGGGCGACCTGCGGGCGGCGACTGTGAACGCAATTGCCCTCACACTGAAAGTAAACGCTGGTTTAGCCCCAAACAGCGTTTTTTCGGCGTCTTGGGAGGCCAAATGGCTGGAGATGCTCTTAGAACCATACAATTCTTTTTTCTTTCTTTTTTAACCAGGAAAAAAGCCCCTTCTCCCTCTCTGCTAGGCACGTCCTCACCTCTTTGATGCACACACATCCAGCTCTGGCGAGGGACGGCGGCGACCTCTCTCCCCCCGACGTTGGTCCCGCTCACGGCAGCATCCGCGTCGCATCGAGACCCGACAACATCTTTGGTGGCCACCGAAGCTGGTTGCGCAACCATGAGAGGCACCGGTTGAACTTCGCCGGCGCTCACGGTAACCAATCGTAGCACTGCTACCAAGATGTTTTGCAGCACGTCAGCCGAGGTTATAACACCGACGTGAGACGCCAGCACCGTCGTAGGAGCTTGGACGGTTCCAGCATCTTGGAGCCACAGCCACGGTTCTAGCATCTGCGAGCCATAGTGTTGGGGAACGTAGTAATTTCAAAAATTTCCTACGCACACACAAGATCATGGTGATGCATAGCAACGAGAGGGGAGAGTGTGATCTACGTACCCTTGTAGATCGACAGCGGAAGCGTTATGACAACGCGGTTGATGTAGTTGTACGTCTTCACGATCCGACCGATCCAAGCACCATTACTCCGGCACCTCCAAGTTCTTGGCACACGTCCAGCTTGATGACGCTCCCCGGGCTCCGATCCAGCAAAGCTTCGGGGAAGAGTTCCGTCAGCACGACGACGTGGTGACGATCTTGATGTACTACTATCGCAGGGCTTCGCCTAAGCACCGCTACAATATTATCGAGGACTATGGTGGCAGGGGGCGCCGCACACGGCTAAGAATATGATCGCGTGGATCAACTTGTGTGTCTATGGGGTGCCCCCTGCCCCTGTATATAAAGGATGGAGGAGGACGAGGCCGGCCAAGGCTAGGTGCGGCCAGGATGTGGAGTCCTACTAGGACTCCAAGTCCTAGTAGGAGTCCACCAAGAGGGGAGGAAGGGAGAAGGAAGTGGAGGAGAAGGAAAGGTGGCCGGCCCCCTTTTCCCTAGTCCAATTCAGACTAGAGGGGAGGGGGGCGCAGCAGGCCCTTTCTCCTCTTCCCACTAAAGCCCATCAAGGCCCAATACTTCTCCCGGCGAATTCCTGTAACTCTCCGGTACTCTGAAAAATACCCGAATCACTCGGAACCTTTCCGATGTCCGACTATAGTCATCCAATATATCGATCTTTACGTCTCGACCATTTCGAGACTCCTCGTCATGTCCCCGATCTCATCCGGGACTCCGAACTCCTTCGTTACATCAAAACTCATAAACTCATAATATAACTGTCATCGAAACCTTAAGCGTGCGGACCCTACGGGTTTGAGAACAATGTAGACATGACCGAGACACGTCTCCGGTCAATAACCAGTAGCAGGACCTGGATGCCCATATTGGCTCCTACATATTCTACGAAGATCTTTATCGGTCAGACCGCATAACAACATACGTTGTTCCCTTTGTCATCGGTATGTTACTTGCCCGAGATTCGATCGTCGGTATCCAATACCTAGTTCAATCTCGTTACTGGCAAGTCTCTTTACTCGTTCTGTAATACATCATCTCGCAACTAACTCATTAGTTGCATTGCTTGCAAGGCTTAAGTGATGTGCATTACCGAGAGGGCCCAGAGATACGTCTCCGACAATCGGAGTGACAAATCCTAATCTCGAAATACGTCAAACCAACATGTACCTTTGGAGACACCTATAGAGTACCTTTATAATCACCCAGTTACGTTGTGACGTTTGGTAGCACACAAAGTGTTCCTCCGGCACACAGGAGTTACATAATCTCATAGTCATAGGAACATGTATAAGTCATGAAGAAAGCAATAGCAACATACTAAACGATCGGGTGCTAAGCTAATGGAATGGGTCATGTCAATCAGATCATTCATCTAATGATGTGATCCCGTTAATCAAATAACAACTCTTTGTCCATGGTTAGGAAACATAACCATCTTTGATTAACGAGCTAGTCAAGTAGAGGCATACTAGTGACACTCTGTTTGTCTATGTATTCACACATGTATTATGTTTCCGGTTAATACAATTCTAGCATGAATAATAAACATTTATCATGATATAAGGAAATAAAAAATAACTTTATTATTGCCTCTAGGGCATATTTCCTTCAGTCTCCCACTTGCACTAGAGTCAATAATCTAGATCACATCACCATGATAATCGTTTATTATCCATGCTATAATTGTATTGATAGGAAACTCAGATACATGTGTGGATACATAGACAACTCCATGTCCCTAGTAAGCCTCTAGTTGACTAGCTCGTTGATCAATAGATGGTTACGGTTTCCTGACCATGGACATCGGATGTCGTTGATAACGGGATCACATCATTAGGAGAATGATGTGATGGACAAGACCCAATCCTAAGCATAGCACTAGATCGTGTAGTTCGTATGCTAAAGCTTTGCTAATGTCAAGTATCATTTCCTTAGACCATGAGATTGTGCAACTCCCGAACACCGTAGGAATACTTTGGGTGTGCCAAACGTCACAACGTAACTGGGTGACTATAAAGGTACACTACGGGTATCTCCAAAAGTGTCTGTTGGGTTGGCACGAATCGAGACTGGGATTTGTCACTCCGTGTAAACGGAAAGGTATCTCTGGGCCCACTCGGTAGGACATCATCATAATGTGCACAATGTGATCAAGGAGTTGATCACGGGATGATGTGTTACGGAACGAGTAAAGAGACTTGCCGGTAACGAGATTGAACAAGGTATCGGGATACCGACGATCGAATCTCGGGCAAGTATCGTACCGATAGACAAAGGGAATTGTATACGGGATTGATTAAGTCCTTGACATCGTGGTTCATCCGATGAGATCATCGTGGAACATGTGGGAGCCAACATGGGTATCCAGATCCCGCTGTTGGTTATTGACCGGAGAACGTCTCGGTCATGTCTGCATGTCTCCCGAACCCGTAGGGTCTACACACTTAAGGTTCGATGACGCTAGGGTTATAAAGGAAGTTTGTATGTGGTTACCGAATGTTGTTCAGAGTCCTGGATGAGATCCCGGACGTCACGAGGAGTTCTGGAATGGTCCGTAGGTAAAGATTTATATATGGGAAGTCCTGTTTTGGTCACCGGAAAAGTTTCGGGGTTTATCGGTAACGTACCGGGACTACCGGGAGGGTCCCGGGGGTCCACCAAGTGGGGCCACCTGCCCCGGGGGGCACATGGGCTGCAGGGAGTGCTCCTTGGCCTACATGGGCCAAGGGCACCAGCCCCACAAGGGCCCATGGCGCCTAAGAGGTGGGAAGGGGGCAAACCCTAAAGGGGATGGGCCTTAGGGCCCATCTAGCTGCGCCTCCCTCCCCTCTCCCCTCTTGGCCGCCACCCCCTTTGCCATCTAGGGCTGCCCCCCCCCCCCTAGGGGTGGGAACCCTAGAGGGGGCGCAGCCCCTCCCCTTCCCCTATATATATGAGGCCTAGGGGGCTGCCCATAACACACGCGATTCGATCTCTCATTGGTGCAGCCCTGCGTCTCTTCTTCCTCCTCTTCTGTGGTGCTTGGCGAAGCCCTGCAGGATAGCCACGCTCCTCCATCACCACCACGCCATTGTGCTGCTGCTGGATGGAGTCTTCCTCAACCTCTCCCTCTCTCCTTGCTGGATCAAGGCATGGGAGACGTCACCGGGCTGTACGTGTGTTGAACGCGGAGGTGCCGTCCGTTCGGCACTAGGATCTTCGGTGATTTGAATCACGACGAGTACGACTCCATCAACCCCGTTCTCTTGAACGCTTCCGCTTAGCGATCTACAAGGGTATGTAGATGCACTCTCCTTCCCCTCGTTGCTAGTCTCTCCATAGATAGATCTTGGTGACACGTAGGAAAATTTTGAATTTCTGCTACATTCCCCAACAGTGGCATCATGAGCTAGGTCTATTGCGTAGATTCTATGCACGAGTAGAACACAAAGTAGTTGTGGGCGTTGATTTTGTTCAATATGCTTGCCGTTACTAGTCTTATCTTGATTCGGCGGCATTGTGGGATGAAGCGGCCCGGACCAACCTTACACGTACTCTTACGTGAGACCGGTTCCACCGACAAACATGCACTAGTTGCATAAGGTGGCTGGCGGGTGTCTGTCTCTCCCACTTTAGTCGGATCGGATTCGATGAAAAGGGTCCTTATGAAGGGTAAATAGCAATTGGCATATCACGTTGTGGTCTTTGCGTAGGTAAGAAACGTTCTTGCTAGAAACCCATAGCAGCCACGTAAAACATGCAAACAACAATTAGAGGACGTCTAACTTGTTTTTGCAGGGTATGCTATGTGATGTGATATGGCCAAAGGATGTGATGAATGATATATGTGATGTATGAGATGATCATGTTCTTGTAATAGGAATCACGACTTGCATGTCGATGAGTATGACAACCGGCAGGAGCCATAGGAGTTGTCTTAATTTATTTATGACATGCGTGTCAACTTAAACGTCATGTAATTACTTTACTTTATTGCTAACCGTTAGCCATAGTAGTAGAAGTAATAGTTGGCGAGGCAACTTCATGAAGACACGATGATGGAGATCATGATGATGGAGATCATGGTGTCATGCCGGTGACGATGATGATCATGGAGCCCCGAAGATGGAGATCAAAAGGAGCAAAGTGATGATGGCCATATCATGTCACTATTTGATTGCATGTGATGTTTATCATGTTTATACATCTTATTTGTTTAGAACGACAGTAGTAAATAAGATGATCCCTCATTAAAATTTCAAGAAGTGTTCTCCCCTAACTGTGCACCGTTGCTACAGTTCGTCGTTTCGAAGCACCACGTGATGATCGGGTGTGATAGATTCTGACGTTCACATACAACGGGTGTTGACGAGCCTAGCATGTACATACATGGCCTCGGAACACATGCAAACACTTAGGTTGACTTGACGAGCCTAGCATGTACAGACATGGCCTCGGAACACAGAAGACCGAAAGGTCGAGCATGAATCGTATAGAAGATACGATCAACATGAAGATGTTCACCGATGTTGACTAGTCCGTCTCACGTGGTGATCGGACACGGCCTAGTTGACTCGGATCATGTAATCACTTAGATGACTAGAGGGATGTCTATCTGAGTGGGAGTTCATAAGATGAACTTAATTATCCTGAACATAGTCAAAAGGATTTTGCAAATTATGTCGTATCTCACGCTTTAGTTCTACTGTTTAGATATGTTCCTAGAGAAAAATTAGTTGAAAGTTGATAGTAGCAATTATGCGGGCTAGGTCCGTAGACTGAGGATTGTCCTCATTGCTTCTTAGAAGGCTTATGTCCTTAATGCACCGCTCAGTGTGCTGAACCTCGAACGTCGTCTGTAGATGTTGCGAACATCTGACATACACGTTTTGATAACTACATGATAGTTCAGTTAAACGGTTTAGAGTTGAGGCACCAAAGACAGTTTTGAAACGTCGCGAAACATATGAGATGCTTTGAGGGCTGAAATTGAGATTTCAGGCTCGTGCCCACGTCAAGAGGTATAAGACCTCCGACGATTTTCTTAGCCTACAAACTAAGGAGAAAAGCTCAATTGTTGAGCTTGTGCTCAGATTGTCTGAGTACAACAATCATTTGAATCGAGTGGGAGTTGATCTTCCAGATGAGATAGTGATGTTTCTCCGAAGTCATTACCACCAAGCTGCTAAAGCTTCGTGATGAACTATAATATATCAGGGACATATATGATGATCCTTGAGATATTCGCGATGTTTGACACCACAAAAGTAGAAATCAAGAAGGAGCATCAATTGTTGATGGTTGGTGAAACCACTAGTTTCAAGAAGGGCAAGGGCAAGAAGGGATACTTCATTAAACGGCAATTCAGCTGCTGCTCTAGTGAAGAAACCCAAGGTTGAACCCAAACCCGAGACTAAGTGCTTCTGTAATAAGAGGAACAACCACTGGAGCAGAATTACCCTAGATACTTGGTAGATAAGAAGGCTGGCAAGGTCGATAGAAGTATATTGGATATACATTATGTTAATATGTACTTTACTAGTACTCCTAGTAGCACCAGGGAATTAGATACCGGTTCGGTTGCTAAGTGTTAGTAACTCGAAATAAAAGCTACGGGATAAACGGAGACTAGCTAAAGGTGAGATAACGATATGTGTTGGAAGTATTTCCAAGGTTGATCAAATATCGTACGCTCCCTCTACCATCGAGATTGGTGTTTGCGTTGAGCATAGACATGATTGGATTATGTCTATCACAATACGGTTATTCATTTAAGGAGAATAATGGTTACTCTGTTTATTTGAATAATACCTTCAATGGTCTTACACCTAAAATGAATGGTTTATTGAATCTCGATCGTAGTGATACACATGTTCATGCCAAAAGATAGTAATGATAGTACCACCTACTTGTGGCACTGCCACGTAAGTCATATCGGTATAAAATGCATGAGGAAGCTCCATGTTGATGGATCTTTGGGCTCACTCATTTTTGAAAAGTTTGAGACATGCGGACCATGTCTATTGGTGTATATGCATGAAGAAACTCCATGCAAATGGACCGTTTGGACTCACGTGATTTTGAATCAGTTGAGACATGCAAATCATACCACATGGGCAAGATGACTGAAAGCCTCGGTTTCAGTAAAATGGAACCAGAAAGCAACTTGCTGGAAGTAATACATTTTGATGTGTGCAGTCCAATAAGTGCTGAGGCGTGTAGTGGATATCATTATGTTCTTACTTCACAGATGATTTGAGTAGATGTTGAGTATATTTACTTGATGAATCACGAGTCTGAATTATTGAAAGGTTCAAGTAATTTCAGGGTGAAGTTGAAAGATCATCGTGACAAGAGGATAAAAGATCTATGATATGATCATAGAGATGAATATCTGAATTACGAGTTTGGCACAGAATTAAGACATTGTGGAAATTGTTTCACAACTAATACAGCCTGGAACACCATAGTGTGATGGTGTGTCCGAACATCATAAATGCACCCTATTGGATATGATGCATACCATGATGTCTTTTATCGAATTACCATGATAGTTTATGGGTTAGGCATTAGAGACAACCACATTCACTTTAAATAGGGCACCACGTAATTCCGATGAGATGACACCGTATGAACTATGGTTTAGAGAAACCTAAGCTGTCATTTCTTAAAAGTTTGGGGCTGCGACGCTTATGTGAAAAGTTTCAGGCTGATAAGCTCGAACCCAAAGCGGATAAATGCATCTTCATAGGACACCCAAAATAGTTGGGTATACCTCCTATCTCAGATCCGAAAGCAATAAGGGATTGTTTCTAGAATCGGGTCCTTTCTCGAGAAAAAGTTTCTCTCGAAAGAATTGAGTGGGAGGATGGTGGAGACTTGATGAGGTTATTGAACCGTTACTTCAACTAGTGTATAGCAGGGCACAAAGAGTTGTTCCTGTGGCACCTACACCAATTGAAGTGGAAGCTTATGATATTGATCACGAGACTTTGGATCAAGTCACTCCCAAACCTCGTGGGATGACAAGGATGCGTACTACTTCAGAGTGGTACATAGTCCTGTCTTGGAAGTCATGTTGCTAGACAACAATGAACCTACGAGCTATGGAGAAGCGATGGTGGGCCCGGATTCTGATAAATGGCTCGAGGCCATATAATCCGAGAGAGGATCCATATATGAAAACAAAGTGTAGACTTTGGAAGAACTACTTGGTGGTCGTAAGGCTGTTAGGTACATATGGATTTTAAAAGGAAGACGGACAATGATGGTAAGTATCACCATTAAGGAAGCTCGACTTGTCATTAAGATGTTTTCCGACAAGTTCAAGGAGTTGACTACGATGAGACTTTCTCACTCGTAGCGATGCTAAGAGTCTGTTGGAATTATATTAGCGATCACTGCATTATTTATGAAATCTTGCAGATGGGATGTCAAAAACATTGTTTCCTTGACGATTTTCTTGGGGAAAGGTTGTATGTGATACAGCCGGAAGTTTTTGTCAATCCTGAAATATGCTAATAAGTATGCAAAGCTCCAGCAATCCTTCTAAGGACTGGAGTAAGCATCTCGGAGTTGGAATGTATGCTTTGATGAGATGATCAAAGATTTTGGTTTATACAAAGTTTATGAGAAACTTGTATTTCCAAAGAAGTGAGTGGGAGCACTATAGAATTTCTGATGAGTATATGTTGATGACATATTGTTGATCAGAAATGACGTAGAATTTCTGGAAAGCATATAGGGTTATTTGGAAAGTGTTTTTCAATGGAAAGCCTGGATTAAGCTACTTGAACATTGAACATCAAGATCTATAAGGATAGATCAAAATGCTTAATGGTACTTTCAAATGAGCACATACCTTGACGTGATCTTGAAGGTGTTCAAGATGGATCAGTAAAAGAAGGAGTTCTTGCCTGAGTTGTAAGGTATGAAGTTAAGACTTAAAGCTCGACGACGGCATAATAGAGAGAAAGGACGAAGGTCGTCCCCTATGCTTAAGACGTAGTTTCTTCAGTATGCTATGCTGTGTACCGCACCTGAAGTGTGCCTTGCCATGAGTCAGTCAAGGGGTACAAGAGTGATCCAAGAATGGATCACAGGACAGCGGTCAAAGTTATCCTTAGTAACCAGTGGACTAAGGAATTTTTCTCGATTATGGAGGTGGTAAAAGAGTTTGTCGTAAAGGGTTACGTCGATGCAAGCTTAACACCTATCCGGATAGCTCTGAGTAGAGATACCGGATACGTATAATGGAGCAACAATTTAGAATAGCTCCAAGTAGAACAGTTATTTGGAATAGCTCCAAATAGAGCGTGGTAGCTGCATCTAGGAGATGACATAGAGATTTGTAAAGCACACACGGATCTGAAAGGTTCAGACCCGTTGACTAAAAACCTTTCTCACAAGCAACATGATCAAACCTAGAACTCATTGAGTGTTAATCACATAGTGATGTGAACTAGACTACTAACTCTAGTAAACTCTTGGGTGTTAGTCACATGGCGATGCGACCTGTGAGTGTTAATCACATAGCGATGTGAACTAGATTATTGACTCTAGTGCAAGTGGGAGACTGTTGGAAATATCCCCTAGAGGCAATAATAAATAAGTTATTATTATATTTCCTTGTTCATGATAATCGTTTATTATCCATGCTATAATTGTATTGATAGGAAACTCAGATACATGTGTGGATACATAGACAACTCCATGTCCCTAGTAAGCCTCTAGTTGACTAGCTCGTTGATCAATAGATGGTTATGGTTTCCTGACCATGGACATCGGATGTCGTTGATAACGGGATCACATCATTAGGAGAATGATGTGATGGACAAGACCCAATCCTAAGCATAGCACTAGATCGTGTAGTTCGTATGCTAAAGCTTTGCTAATGTCAAGTATCATTTCCTTAGACCATGAGATTGTGCAACTCCCGGACACTGTAGGAATACTTTGGGTGTGCCAAACGTCACAACGTAACTGGGTGACTATAAAGGTACACTACGGGTATCTCCGAAAGTGTCTGTTGGGTTGGCACGAATCGAGACTGGGATTTGTCACTCCGTGTAAACGGAAAGGTATCTCTGGGCCCACTCGGTAGGACATCATCATAATGTGCACAATGTGATCAAGGAGTTGATCACGGGATGATGTGTTACGGAACGAGTAAAGAGACTTGCCGGTAACGAGATTGAACAAGGTATCGGGATACCGACGATCGAATCTCGGGCAAGTATCGTACCGATAGACAAAGGAAATTGTATACGGGATTGATTAAGTCCTTGACATCATGGTTCATCCGATGAGATCATCGTGGAACATGTGGGAGCCAACATGGGTATCCAGATCCCGCTGTTGGTTATTGACCGGAGAACGTCTCGGTCATGTCTGCATGTCTCCCGAACCCGTAGGGTCTACACACTTAAGGTTCGATGATGCTAGGGTTATAAAGGAAGTTTGTATGTGGTTACCGAATGTTGTTCAGAGTCCTGGATGAGATCCCGGACGTCACGAGGAGTTCTGGAATGGTCCGGAGGTAAAGATTTATATATGGGAAGTCCTGTTTTGGTCACCGGAAAAGTTTCGGGGTTTATCGGTAACGTACCGGGACCACCGGGAGGGTCCCGGGGGTCCACCAAGTGGGGCCACCTGCCCCGGGGGGGCACATGGGCTGTAGGGAGTGCTCCTTGGCCTACATGGGCCAAGGGCACCAGCCCCACAAGGTCCCATGGCGCCTAAGAGGTGGGAAGGGGGCAAACCCTAAAGGGGATGGGCCTTAGGGCCCATCTAGCTGCGCCTCCCTCCCCTCTCCCCTCTTGGCCGCCACCCCCTTTGCCATCTAGGGCTGCCGCCCCCCCTAGGGGTGGGAACCCTAGAGGGGGCGCAGCCCCTCCCCTTCCCCTATATATATGAGGCCTAGGGGGCTGCCCATAACACACGCGATTCGATCTCTCGTTGGTGCAGCCCTGCGTCTCTTCTTCCTCCTCTTCTGTGGTGCTTGGCGAAGCCCTGCAGGATAGCCACGCTCCTCCATCACCACCACGCTGTTGTGCTGCTGCTGGATGGAGTCTTCCTCAACCTCTCCCTCTCTCCTTGCTGGATCAAGGCATGGGAGACGTCACCGGGCTGTACGTGTGTTGAACGTGGAGGTGCCGTCCGTTCGGCACTAGGATCTTCGGTGATTTGAATCACGACGAGTACGACTCCATCAACCCCGTTCTCTTGAACGCTTCCGCTTAGCGATCTACAAGGGTATGTAGATGCACTCTCCTTCCCCTCGTTGCTAGTCTCTCCGTAGATAGATCTTGGTGACACGTAGGAAAATTTTGAATTTCTGCTACGTTCCCCAACAGTGATTAACATCGATAGTTCACATCATCATGTGATTAACACCCATAGTTCACATAGCCATGTGACCAATACCCAAAGGGTTTACTGGATTCAGTAATCTAGTTCACATCGCTATGTGATTAACACCCAAAGAGTACTAAGGTGTGATTATGTTTTGCTCTTGAGAGAATCTTAGTCAACGGGTCTGCCACATTCAGATCCACGTGTATTTTGCAAATTTCTATGTCAACAATGCTCTGTATGGAGCTACTCTAGCTAATTGCTCCCACTTTCAATATGTATCTAGACTGAGACTTAGAGTCATCTAGATTAGTGTCAAAACTTGCATCGGCGTAACCCTTTACGACGAACCTTTTGTCACGTCCATAATCGAGAAACATATCCTTATTTCACTAAGGATAATTCTGACCGCTGTCCAGTGATCTACTCCTAGATCACTATTGTACTCCCTAGCCAAATCAGTGCAGGGTATACAATAGATCCGGTATACAGCATGACATACTTTATAGAACCTATGGTCAAGGCATATGGAATGACTTTCATTCTCTTTCTATCTTCTGCCGTGGTCGGGCTTTGAGTCTTACTCAACTTCACACCTTGTAATACAGGCAAGAACTCTTTCTTTGACTGCTCCATTTTGAACTACTTGAAAATCTTGTCAAGGTATGTATTTATTGAAAAAACTTATCAAGCGTCTTGATCTATCTCTATAGATCTTGGAGCTCAATATGTAAGCAGCTTCACCGAAGTCTTTCTTTGAAAAACTCCTTTCAAACACTCCTTTATGCTTTACAGAATAATTCTACATTATTTCCGATTAACAATATGGCATTCACATATACTTATCAGAAATGCTGTAGTGCTCCCACTCACTTTCTTGTAAATACCGGCTTCACCGCAAGTCTGTATAAAACTATATGCTTTGACCAACTTGAAGGAAATATGCCCTAGAGGCAATAATAAAGTTATTATTTATTTCCTTATTTCATGATAAATGTTTATTATTCATGCTAGAATTGTATTAACCGGAAACATAATACATGTGTGAATACATAGACAAACAGAGTGTCACTAGTATGCCTCTACTTGACTAGCTCGTTAATCAAAGATGGTTATGTTTCCTAACCATGGACAAAGAGTTGTTATTTGATTAACGGGATCACATCATTAGATGAATGATCTGATTGACATGACCCATTCCATTAGCTTAGCACCCGATCGTTTAGTATGTTGCTATTGCTTTCTTCATGACTTATACATGTTCCTATGACTATGAGATTATGTAACTCCCGTGTGCCGGAGGAACACTTTGTGTGCTACCAAACGTCACAACGTAACTGGGTGATTATAAAGGTGCTCTACAGGTGTCTCCAAAGGTACATGTTGGGTTGACGTATTTCGAGATTAGGATTTGTTACTCCGATTGTCGGAGAGGTATCTCTGGGCCCTCTCGGTAATGCACATCACTTAAGCCTTGCAAGCAATGCAACTAATGAGTTAGTTGTGAGATGATGTATTACATAACGAGTAAAGAGACTTGCCGGTAACGAGATTGAACTAGGTATTGGATACCGACGATCGAATCTCGGGCAAGTAACATACCGATGACAAAGGGAACAACGTATGTTGTTATGCGGTCTGACCGATAAAGATCTTCGTAGAATATGTAGGAGCCAATATGGGCATCCAGGTCCCGCTATTGGTTATTGACCGGAGACGTGTCTCGGTCATGTCTACATTGTTCTCGTACCCGTAGGGTCCGCACGCTTAAGGTTTCGATGACAGTTATATTATGAGTTTATGAGTTTTGATGTACCGAAGGAGTTCGGAGTCCCGGATGAGATCGGGGACATGACGAGGAGTCTCGAAATGGTCGAGACGTAAAGATCGATATATTGGACGACTATATTCGGACATCGGAAAGGTTCCGAGTGATTCGGGTATTTTTCGAAGTACCGGAGAGTTACGGGAATTCGCCGGGAGAAGTATTGGGCCTTGATGGGCTTTAGTGGGAAGAGGAGAAAGGGCGTGCTGCGCCCCCCTCCCCTCTAGTCCGAATTGGACTAGGGAAAAGGGGGCCGGCCACCTTTCCTTCTCCTCCACTTCCTTCTCCCTTCCTCCCCTCTTGGTGGACTCCTACTAGGACTTGGAGTCCTAGTAGGACTCCACATCCTGGCCGCACCTAGCCTTGGCCGGCCTCCTCCTCCTCCATCCTTTATATACAGGGGCAGGGGGCACCCCATAGACACACAAGTTGATCCACGTGATTTTATTCTTAGCCGTGTGCGGCGCCCCTGCCACCATAGTCCTCGATAATATTGTAGCGGTGCTTAGGCGAAGCCCTGCGACAGTAGTACATCAAGATCGTCACCACGCCGTCGTGCTGGCGGAACTCTTCCCCGACACTTTGCTGGATCGGAGTCCGGGGATCGTCATCAAGCTGAACGTGTGCTA
Source organism: Triticum monococcum (assembly GCA_034509565.1). Classification (NCBI taxonomy): domain Eukaryota; kingdom Viridiplantae; phylum Streptophyta; class Magnoliopsida; order Poales; family Poaceae; genus Triticum; species Triticum monococcum. Next base: position 739,862,620 of record CM067843.1, on the reverse strand, counting down.
AAACTCGGAGGTGCCGTAGTTTCAGTGCTTGATCGGTCGGGCCGTGAAGACGTTCGACTACATCAAATGCGTTGTCATAACGCTTCCGCTATCGATCTACAAGGGTACGTAGATCACACTCTCCCCTCTCGTTGTTGTGCATCACCATGATCTTGCGTGTGCGTAGGAATTTTTTTGAAATTACTATGTTCCCCAACAGTGGCATCCGAGCCTAGGTTTTATGGTTTGATGTTATATGCACGAGTAGAACACAAGTGAGTTGTGGGCGATATAAGTCATACTGCCTACCAGCATGTCATACTTTGGTTCGGCGGTATTGTTGGATGAAGCGGCCCGGACCGACATTACGCGTACGCTTACGCGAGACCGGTTCTCCCGATGTGCTTTGCACACAGGTGGCTTGCGGGTGACTGTTTCTCCAACTTTAGTTGAACCGAGTGTGGCTACGCCCGGTCCTTGCGAAGGTTAAAACGGAGTCAAATTGACAAACTATCGTTGTGGTTTTGATGCGTAGGTGAGATTGGTTCTTGCTTAGAGGACGTCTAACTTGTTTTTGCAGGGCATGTTGTGATGTGATATGGCCAAGACATGATGCTAAATTTTATAGTATGAGATGATCATGTTTTGTAACCGAGTTATCGGCAACTGGCAGGAGCCATATGGTTGTCGCTTTATTGTATGCAATGCAATCGCGATGTAATGCTTTACTTTATCACTAAGCGGTAGCGATAGTCGTGGAAGCATAAGATTAGCGAGACGACAACGATGCTACGATGGAGATCAAGGTGTCGCGCCGGTGACGATGGTGATCATGACGGTGCTTCGGAGATGGAGATCACAGGCACAAGATGATGATGGCCATATCATATCACTTATATTGATTGCATGTGATGTTTATCTTTTATGCATCTTATCTTGCTTTGATTGACGGTAACATTATAAGATGATCTCTCACTAATTATCAAGAAGTGTTCTCCCTGAGTATGCACTGTTGCGAAAGTTCTTCGTGCTGAGACACCACGTGATGATCGGGTGTGATAGGCTCTATGTTCAAATACAACGGGTGCAAAACAGTTGCACACGCGGAATACTCAGGTTATACTTGACGAGCCAAGCATATACAGATATGGCCTCGGAACACGAAGACCGAAAGGTCGAGCGTGAATCATATAGTAGATATGATCAACATAGTGATGTTCACCATTGAAACTACTCCATCTCACGTGATGATCGGACATGGTTTAGTTGATTTGGATCACGTGATCACTTAGAGGATTAGAGGGATGTCTATCTAAGTGGGAGTTCTTAAATAATATGATTAATTGAACTTAAATTTATCATGAACTTAGTCCTGGTAGTATTTTGTAAATCATGTTGTAGATCAATAGCTCGCGTTGTTGCTTCCCTGTGTTTATTTTGATATGTTCCTAGAGAAAATTGTATTGAAAGATGTTAGTAGCAATGATGCGGATTGGATCCGTGATCTGAGGTTTATCCTCATTGCTGCACAGAAGAATTATGTCCTTGATGCACCGCTAGGTGACAGACCTATTGCAGGAGCAGATGCAGACGTTATGAACGTTTGGCTAGCTCAATATGATGACTACTTGATAGTTTAGTGCACCATGCTTAATGGCTTAGAATCGGGACTTCAAAGACGTTTTGAACGTCATGGACCATATGAGATGTTCCAGGAGTTGAAGATAATATTTCAAGCAAATACCCGAGTTGAGAGATATGAAGTCTCCAACAAGTTCTATAGCTAAAAGATGGAGGAGAATCGCTCAACTAGTGAGCATGTGCTCAGATTGTCTGGGTACTACAATCGCTTGAATCAAGTGGGAGTTAATCTTCCAGATAAGATAGTGATTGACAGAATTCTCTAGTCACCATGACCAAGTTAGTAGAACTTCATGATGAACTATAGTATGCAAGGGATGACGAAAATGACTCCCGAGATTTTCATGATGATGAAATCGATGAAGGTAGAAATCAAGAAAAACATCAAGTGTTGATGGTAGACAAGACCACTAGTTTCAAGAAAAGGGCACAGGGAAGAAGGGAACTTAAAAAAAAACAGCAAGCAAGTTGCTACTCAAGTGAAGAAGCCCAAGTCTGGACCTAAGCCTGAGACTGAGTGCTTCTACTGCAAAGGGACTGGTCACTGGAAGCGGAACTACCCCAAGTGATTGGCAGATAAGAAGGATGGCAAAGTGAACATAAGTATATTTGATATACATGTTATTGATGTGTACTTTACTAGTGTTTATAGCAACCCCTCAGTATTTGATACTAGTTCAGTTGCTAAGATTAGTAACTTGAAACGGGAGTTGCAGAATAAACAGAGACTAGTTAAGGGTGAAGTGACGATGTGTGTTGGAAGTGGTTCCAAGATTGATATGATCATTATCGCACACTCCCTATAAATTCAGGATTAGTGTTGAACCTAAATAAGTGTTATTTGGTGTTTACGTTGAGCATGAATATGATTTGATCATGTTTATTGTAATACGGTTATTCATTTAAGTAAGAGAATAAATTGTTGTTTTGTTTACATGAATAAAACCTTATATGGTTACACACCCAATGAAAATAGTTCGTTGGATCTCGATCGTAGTGATACACATAATCATAATATTGAAACCAAAAGATGCAAAGTTAATAATGATAGTGCAACTTATTTGTAGCACTGCCGTTTAGGTCATATTGGTGTAAAGCGCATGAAGAAACTCCATGTTGATGGGCTTTTGGAATCACTTGATTATGAATCAGTTGATGCTTGCGAACCATGCCTCATGGGCAAGATGACTAAGACTCTGTTCTTCGGAACAATGGACCGAGCAACAGATTTGTTGGAAATCATACATACTGATGTATGTGGTCCGATGAATATTGAGGCTCGCGATAGGTATCATTATTTTCTGATCTTCCCAGATGATTTGAGCAGATATAAGTATATCTACTTGATGAAACATAAGTCTGAAACATTTGAAAAGTTCAAAGAATTTCAGAGTGAAGTGGAGAATCATCGTAACAAGAAAATAAGGCTTCTACGATCTGATCGTAGAAGACAAATATTTGAGTTACGAGTTTGGTCTTCAATTAAAACAATGTGGAATAGTTTCACAAATTCGTGCCACCCGGAACACCACAGCATAATGGTGTGTCCGAACGTCGTAGCCGTACTTTATTAGATATAGTGCAAATCTATGATGTTTCATACCGATTTACCACTATCGTTTTTGAGGTTATGCATTAAAGACAACTGCATTCACGTTAAAAAGGGGCACCATCTAAGTCCATTGAGACGACACAATCTGAACTGTGGTTTAGCAAGAAACCAAAGTTGTCGTTTCTTAAAGTTTGGGGTTGTGATGCTTATGTGAAAAAGTTTCATCCTGATAAGCTCAAAACCAAATCGGAGAAATATGTCTTCATAGGATACCCAAAAGGAGACTGCTGGGTACACCTTCTATCATAGATCCTAAGGCAAGACATTCATTGCTTATAATGGATCCTTTTCTAGAGAAGGAGTTTCTCTCAAAAGAAGTGAGTGGGAGGAAAGTAGAACTTGATAAGGTAATTGTACCTTCTCCCTTATTGGAAAGTAGTTCATCACAGAAATCTGTTCCTGTGACTACTACACCAATTAGTGAGGAAGCTAATGATGATGATCATAAAACTTCAGATCAAGTTACTACCGAATCTCGTAGGTAAACCAGAGTGAGATCCGCACCAGAGTGGTACAGTAATCCTGTTCTGGAAGTCATGTAACTAGACCATGACGAACTTGCGAACTATAAGGAAGCGATGATGAGCCCAGATTCCGCAAAATGGCTTGAGGCCATGAAATCTGAGATGGGATTCATGTATGAAAACAAAGTATGGATTTTGGTTGACTTGCCCGATGATCGGCAAGCCATAGAAAATAAATGGATCTTCAAGAGGAAGACGGACGTTGATAGTAGTGTTACTATCTACAAAGCTAGAATTGTCGCAAAAGGTTTCCGACAAGTTCAAAGTGTTGACTAGATGAGAGTTTCTCACTCGTATCTATGCTTAAGTCTGTCCGAATCATGTTAGCAATTGCCGCATTTTATGAAATCTGGCAAATGGATAAACAAAACTGCATTCCTTAATGGATTTCTTAAAGAAGAGTTGTATATGATGCAACCAGTAGGTTTTGTCAATCCTAAAGGTGCTAACAAAATATGCAAGCTCCAGCGATTCATCTATGGACTGGTGCAAGCATCTCAGAGTTGGAATACACGCTTTGATAACTTGATCAAAGCATATAGTTTTATACAGACTTGCGGTGAAGCCTGTATTTACAAGAAAGTGAGTGGGAGCACTACAGCATTTCTGATAAAGCATATGTGAATGACATATTGTTGATCGGAAATAATGTAGAATTATTCTGTAAAGCATAAAGGAGTGTTTGAAAGGAGTTTTTCAAAGAAAGACTTCGGTGAAGCTGCTTACATATTGAGCATCAAGATCTATAGAGATAGATCAAGATGCTTGATAAGTTTTTTCAATAAATACATACCTTGACAAGATTTTGAAGTAGTTCAAAATGGAGCAGTCAAAGAAAGAGTTCTTGCCTGTATTACAAGGTGTGAAGTTGAGTAAGACTCAAAGCCCGACCACGGCAGAAGATACAAAGAGAATGAAAGTCATTCCCTATGCCTTGGCCATAGGTTCTATAAAGTATGTCATGCTATATACCAGATCTATTGTATACCCTACACTGATTTGGCAAGGGAGTACAATAGTGATCTAGGAGTAGATCACTGGACAGCGGTCAGAATTATCCTTAGTGAAATAAGGATATGTTTCTCGATTATGGACGTGACAAAAGGTTCGTCGTAAAGGGTTACGCCGATGCAAGTTTTGACACTAATCCAGATGACTCTAAGTCTCGGTTTAGATACATATTGAAAGTGGGAGCAATTAGCTAGAGTAGCTCCATGCAGAGCATTGTTGACATAGAAATTTGCAAAATACACATGGATCTGAATGTGGCAGACCCGTTGATTAAGATTCTCTCACAAGCAAAACATGATCACACCTTAGTACTCTTTGGGTGTTAATCACATAGCGATGTGAACTAGATTACTGAATCCAGTAAACCCTTTGGGTGTTGGTCACATGGCGATGTGAACTATGGGTGTTAATCACATGATGATGTGAACTATTGCTGTTAAATCACATGACGATGTGAACTAGATTATTGACTCTAGTGCAAGTGGGAGACTGAAGGAAATATGCCCTAGAGGCAATAATAAAATTATTATTTATTTCCTTATTTCATGATAAATGTTTATTATTCATGCTAGAATTGTATTAACCGGAAACATAATACATGTGTGAATACATAGACAAATAGAGTGTCACTAGTATGCCTCTACTTGACTAGCTCGTTAATCAAAGATGGTTATGTTTCCCAACCATGGACAAAGAGTTGTTATTTGATTAACGGGATCACATCATTAGATGAATGGTCTGATTGACATGACCCATTCCATTTGCTTAGCACCCGATCGTTTAGTATGTTGCTATTGCTTTCTTCATGACTTATACATGTTCCTATGACTATGAGATTATGTAACTCCCGTGTGCCGGAGGAACACTTTGTGTGCTACCAAACGTCACAACGTAACTGGGTGATTATAAAGGTGCTCTACAGGTGTCTCCAAAGGTACATGTTGGGTTGACGTATTTCGAGATTAGGATTTGTCACTCCGATTGTCGGAAAGGTATCTCTGGGCCCTCTCGGTAATGCACATCACTTAAGCCTTGCAAGCAATGCAACTAATGAGTTAGTTGCGAGATGATGTATTACAGAACGAGTAAAGAGACTTGCCGGTAACGAGATTGAACTAGGTATTGGATACCGACGATCGAATCTCGGGCAAGTAACATACCGATGACAAAGGGAACAACGTATGTTGTTATGCGGTCTGACCGATAAAGATCTTCGTAGAATATGTAGGAGCCAATATGGGCATCCAGGTCCCGCTATTGGTTATTGACCGGAGACGTGTCTCGGTCATGTCTACATTGTTCTCGAAGCCATAGGGTCCGCACGCTTAAGGTTTCGATGACAGTTATATTATGAGTTTATGAGTTTTGATGTACCGAAGGAGTTCGGAGTCCCGGATGAGATCGGGGACATGACGAGGAGTCTCGAAATGGTCGAGACGTAAAGATCGATATATTGGACGACTATATTCGGACATCGGAAAGGTTCCGAGTGATTCGGGTATTTTTCGGAGTACCGGAGAGTTACGGGAATTCGCCGGGAGAAGTATTGGGCCTTGATGGGCTTTAGTGGGAAGAGGAGAAAGGGCGTGCTGCGCCCCCCTCCCCTCTAGTCCGAATTGGACTAGGGAAAAGGGGGCCGGCCACCTTTCCTTCTCCTCCACTTCCTTCTCCCTTCCTCCCCTCTTGGTGGACTCCCACTAGGACTTGGAGTCCTAGTAGGACTCCACATCCTGGCCGCACCTAGCCTTGGCCGGCCTCCTCCTCCTCCATCCTTTATATACAGGGGCAAGGGGCACCCCATAGACACACAAGTTGATCCACGTGATCTTATTCTTAGCCGTGTGCGGCGCCCCTGCCACCATAGTCCTCGATAATATTGTAGCGGTGCTTAGGCGAAGCCCTGCGACAGTAGTACATCAAGATCGTCACCACGCCGTCGTGCTGGCGGAACTCTTCCCCGACACTTTGCTGGATCGGAGTCTGGGGATCGTCATCGAGCTGAACGTATGCTAAAACTCGGAGGTGTCGTAGTTTCGGTGCTTGATCGGTCGGGCCGTGAAGACGTACGACTACATCAACCGCGTTGTCATAACGCTTCCGCTGTCGATCTACAAGGGTACGTAGATCACACTCTCCCCTCTCGTTGCTGTGCATCACCATGATCTTGCATGTGCGTAGAATTTTTTTGAAATTACTATGTTCCCCAACACAACTCATCAAAGCGTATATTCCAACTCCGAGATGCTTGCACCAGTCCACAGATGGATCGCTGGAGCTTGCACATTTTATTAGCACCTTTCAGATTGACAAAACCTTCTGGTTGCATCATATACAACTCTTTTTTAATAAATCCATTAAGGAATGCAGTTTTGTTTATCCATTTGCCAGATTTCATAAAATGCGGCAATTACTAACATGATTCGGACAGACTCAAGCATAGATACGAGTGAGAAGCTCTCATCGTAGTCAACACCTTGAACTTGTCGAAAACCTTTTGCGACAATTCTAGCTTTGTAGATAGTAACACTACTATCAGCGTCCGTCTTCCTCTTGAAGATCCATTTATTCTCAATTGCTTGCCGATCATCGGGCAAGTCAACCAAAGTCCAAACTTTGTTCTCGTACATGGATCATATCTCAGATTTCATGGCTTCAAACCATTTCGCGGAATCTGGGCTCATCATCGCTTCCTCATAGTTCGTAGGTTCGTCATGATCAAGTAACATGACCTCCAAAACAGGATTACCGTACCACACTGGTGCGGATCTCACTCTGGTTTACCTACGAGATTCGGTAGTAACTTGATCTGAAGTTACATGATCATCATCATTAGCTTCCTTACTAATTGGTGTAGTAGTCACAAGAACAGATTTTTTGTGATGAACTACTTTCCAATAAGGGAGAAGGTACAATTACCTTATCAAGTTTTCTACTTTCCTCCCACTCACTTCTTTCGAGAGAAACTCCTTCTCTAGAAAGGATCCATTCTTAGCAATGAATGTCTTGCCTTCGGATCTGTGATAGAAGGTGTACCCAACTTTCTCCTTTGGGTATCCTATGAAGACATATTTCTCCGATTTGAGTTTGAGCTTATCGAGATGAAACTTTTTCACATAAGCATCGCAACTCCAAACTTTAAGAAACCACAACTTTTGTTTCTTGCTAAACCATAGTTCAGATTGTGTCGTCTCAACGGACTTAGATGGTGCCCCTTTTTTTAACGTGAATGCAGCTGTCTTTAATGCATAACCTCAAAAACGATAGTGGTAAATCGGTAAGAAACAACATAGATTTGCACTATATCTAATAAAGTACGGCTATGACGTTCGGACACACCATTATTCTGTGGTGTTTCGGGTGGCACGAATTTGTGAAACTATTCCACATTGTTTTAATTGAAGACCAAACTCGTAACTCAAGTATTTGTCTCTGCGATTAGATCTTAGAAGCCTTATTTTCTTGTTACGATGATTCTCCACTTCACTCTGAAGTTCTTTGAACTTTTCAAATGCTTCAGACTTATGTTTCATCAAGTAGATATACTTATATCTGCTCAAATCATCTGTGAAGATCAGAAAATAATGATACCTATCGCGAGCCTCAATATTCATAGGACCACATACATCGGTATGTATGATTTCCAACAAATCTGTTGCTCGCTCCATTGTTCCGAAGAACAGAGTCTTAGTCATCTTGCCCATGAGGCATGGTTCACAAGCATCAACTGATTCATAATCAAGTGATTCCAAAAGCCCATCAGCATGGAGTTTCTTCATGCGCTTTACACCAATATGACCTAAACGGCAGTGCTACAAATAAGTTGCACTATCATTGTTAACTTTGCATCTTTTGGTTTCAATATTATGATTATGGGTATCACTACGATCGAGATCCAACGAACTATTTTCATTGGGTGTGTAACCATATAAGGTTTTATTCATGTAAACAGAACAACAATTTATTCTCTTACTTAAATGAATAACCGTATTACAATAAACATGGTCAAATCATATTCATACTCAACGTAAACACCAAATAACACTTATTTAGGTTCAACACTAATCCCGAATTTATAGGGAGTGTGCGATGATGATCATATCAATCTTGGAACCACTTCCAATATACATCGTCACTTCACCCTTAACTAGTCTCTGTTTATTCTGTAACTCCCGTTTCGAGTTACTAATATTAGCAACTGAACTAGTATCAAATACTGAGGGGTTGCTATAAACACTAGCAAAGTACACATCAATAACATGTATATCAAATATACTTATGTTCACTTTGCCATCCTTCTTATCTGCCAATCACTTGGGGTAGTTCCGCTTCCAGTGACCAGTCCCTTTGCAATAGAAGCACTCAGTCTCAGGCTTAGGTCCAGACTTGGGCTTCTTCACTTGAGCAACAACTTGCTTGCTGTTCTTTTTGAAGTTCCCCTTCTTCCCTGTGCCCTTTTCTTGAAACTAGTGGTCTTGTCCACCATCAACACCTGATGTTTTTCTTGATTTCTACCTTCATCGATTTCATCATCATGAAAAGCTCAAGAGTCGTTTTTGTCATCCCTTGCATACTATAGTTCATCACGAAGTTCTACTAACTTGGTCATGGTGACTAGAGAATTCTGTCAATCACTATCTTATCTGGAAGATTAAATCCCACTTGATTCAAGCGATTGTAGTACCCAAACAATCTGAGCACATGCTCACTAGTTGAGCGATTCTCCTCCATCTTTAGCTATAGAACTTGTTGGAGACTTCATATCTCTCAACTCGGGTATTTGCTTGAAATATTATCTTCAACTCCTGGAACATCTCATATGGTCCATGACGTTCAAAACATTTTTGAAGTCCCGATTCTAAGCCATTAAGCATGGTGCACTAAACTATCAAGTAGTCATCATATTGAGCTAGCCAAACGTTCATAACGTCTGCATCTGCTCCTGCAATAGGTCTGTCACCTAGCGGTGCATCAAGGACATAATTCTTCTGTGCAGCAATGAGGATAAACCTCAGATCACGGATCCAATCCGCATCATTGCTACTAACATCTTTCAATACAATTTTCTCTAGGAACATACCAAAATAAACACAGGGAAGCAACAACGCGAGCTATTGATCTACAACATGATTTACAAAATACTACCAGGACTAAGTTCATGATAAATTGAAGTTCAATTAATCAAATTACTTAAGAACTCCCACTTAGATAGACATCCCTCTAATCCTCTAAGTGATCACGATCCAAATCAACTAAACCATGTCCGATCATCACGTGAGATGGAGTAGTTTTCAATGGTGAACATCGCTATGTTGATCATATCTACTATATGATTCACGCTCGACCTTTCGGTCTTCGTGTTCCGAGGCCATATCTGCATATGCTAGGCTCGTCAAGTTTAACCTGAGTATTCTTCATGTGCAAAAACTGGCTTGCACCCGTTGTAGATGGACGTAGAGCTTATCACACCCGATCATCACGTGGTGTCTGGGCACGACGAACTTTGGCAACGGTGCATACTCAGGGAGAACACTTCTTGATAATTTAGTGAGAGATCATCTTATAATGCTACCGTCAATCAAAGCAAGATAAGATGCATAAAAAGATAAACATCACATGCAATCAATATAAGTGATATGATATGGCCATCATCATCTTGTGCTTGTGATCTCCATCTCCGAAGCACCGTCATGATCACCATCGTCACCGGCGCGACACCTTGATCTCCATCATAGCATCGTTGTCGTCTCGCCAATCTCATGCTTCCACGACTATCGCTACCGCTTAGTGATAAAATAAAGCATTACATCGCGATTGCATTGCATACAATAAAGCGACAACCATATGGCTCCTGCCAGTTGCCGATAACTCGGTTACAAAACATGATCATCTCATACAATAAAATTTAGCATCATGTCTTGGCCATATCACATCACAACATGCCCTGCAAAAACAAGTTAGACGCCCTCTACTTTGTTGTTGCAAGTTTTACGTGGCTGCTACGGGCTTAAGCAAGAACCAATCTCACCTACGCATCAAAACCACAACGATAGTTTGTCAATTTGACTCCATTTTAACCTTCGCAAGGACCGGGCGTAGCCACACTCGGTTCAACTAAAGTTGGAGAAACAGTCACCCGCAAGCCACCTGTGTGCAAAGCACGTCGGGAGAACCGGTCTCGCGTAAGCGTACGCGTAATGTCGGTCCGGGCCGCTTCATCCAACAATACCGCCGAACCAAAGTATGACATGCTGGTAGGCAATATGACTTATATCGCCCACAACTCACTTGTGTTCTACTCGTGCATATAACATCAAACCATAAAACCTAGGCTCGGATGCCACTGTTGGGGAACGTAGTAATTTCAAAAAATTCCTACGCACACGCAAGATCATGGTGATGCATAGCAACGAGAGGGGAGAGTGTGATCTACGTACCCTTGTAGATCGACAGCGGAAGCATTATGATAACGCGGTTGATGTAGTCGTACGTCTTCACGATCCGATTGATCCAAGCACCGTTACTCCGGCACCTCCGAGTTCTTGGCACACGTTCAGCTCGATGACGCTCCCCGGGCTCCGATTCAGCAAAGCTTCGGGGAAGATTTCCGTCAGCACGACGGCGTGGTGACGATCTTGATGTAATACTATCGCAGGGCTTCGCCTAAGCACCGCTACAATATTATAGAGGACTATGGTGGCAGGGGGCGCCGCACACGGCTAAGAATAAGATCACGTGGATCAACTTGTGTGTCTATGGGGTGCCCCCTGCCCCTATATATAAAGGATGGAGGAGGAGGAGGCCGGCCAAGGCTAGGTGCGGCTAGGATGTGGAGTCCTACTAGGACTCCAAGTCCTAGTAGGAGTCCACCAAGAGGGGAGGAAGGGAGAAGGAAGTGGAGGAGAAGGAAAGGTGGCTGGCCCCCTTTTCCCTAGTCCAATTCGGACTAGAGGGGAGAGGGGCGCAGCAGGCCCTTTCTCCTCTTCCCACTAAAGCCCATCAAGGCCCAATACTTCTCCCGGCGAATTCCCGTAACTCTCCGGTACTCCGAAAAATACCCGAATCACTCGGAACCTTTCCGATGTCCGAATATAGTCGTCCAATATATCGATCTTTACGTCTTGACCATTTCGAGACTCCTCGTCATGTCCCCGATCTCATCCGGGACTCCGAACTCCTTCGGTACATCAAAACTCATTAACTCATAATATAACTGTCATCGAAACCTTAAGCGTGCGGACCCTACGGGTTCGAGAACAGTGTAGAAATGACCGAGACACGTCTCCGGTCAATAACCAATAGCGGGACCTGGATGCCCATATTGGCTCCTACATATTCTACGAAGATCTTTATCGGTCAGACCGCATAACAACATACGTTGTTCCCTTTGTCATCGGTATGTTACTTGCCCGAGATTCGATCGTCGGTATCCAATACCTAGTTCAATCTCGTTACCAGCAAGTCTCTTTACTCGTTCTGTAATACATCATCTCGCAACTAACTCATTAGTTGCATTGCTTGCAAGGTTTAAGTGATGTGCATTACCGAGAGGGCCCAGAGATACCTCTCCGACAATCGGAGTGACAAATCCTAATCTCGAAATACGTCAACCCAACATGTACCTTTGGAGACACCTGTAGAGTTCCTTTATAATCACCCAGTTACGTTGTGACGTTTGGTAGCACACAAAGTGTTCCTCTGGCACACGGGAGTTACATAATCTCATAGTCATAGGAACATGTATAAGTCATGAAGAAAGCAATAGCAACATACTAAACGATCGGGTGCTAAGCTAATGGAATGGGTCATGTCAATCCGATCATTCTTCTAATGATGTGATCCCGTTAATCAAATAACAACTCTTTGTCCATGGTTAGAAAACATAACCATCTTTGATTAACGAGCTAGTCAAGTAGAGGCATACTAGTGACACTCTGTTTGTCTATGTATTCACACATATATTATGTTTCCGGTTAATACAATTCTAGCATGAATAATAAACATTTATTATGATATAAGGAAATAAATAATAAATTTATTATTGCCTCTAGGGCATATTTCCTTCACATAGTTGCAACACCCGTCGGCATGGTCACCACGGACAACCGTGGCTCCAGCATCTAGCACCATAGTTCCAGCATCCGGATGCCATGGTTCCAGCAACTAACCATCATGGTTGCAACACCCCCGTCGGCATGTCACAAATTGGCGGCGGGCTTCCAACATCTAGCCGCCAAGGTTCCAGCAGGGGTCGTAGGGATTTGGTGGCCTATCATGGTGGCGCATGGTGTAGCGTGATGCAGGGGTGAATGGTGAACCAAAGAACAAAGGGCAGGGAAGAGGAATAGCTCGAGCTCGAGTGATGGTAAGAGAGAGAGTGAGAGAGAGAGAGAGAGAGAGAGAGAGAGAGAGAGAGAGAGAGATCTTGGGAGAAAAAGAAACGAAGGAGTGGAGGAAAAAGACCCCCGCGGAAGAGGATAAGGACACGAAGCGGTGGATGCGCCCGCAGTTGCGCGTGCAATTGGAGCAGTTTTAGGCCGTTCGTCCAACTATCCATGGTCTCAACTCAGAAAAAAGAGAAGTTATCCATGATCTGTTCAAAACAAAACAAAAAACTATCCATGGTGTGCATCGTTTTTTTCCAGACTTGTCCAATCATCATCTTCTTCTTTCTCTCAAACTAATTCTTTTGCATTTGATGTTGTAATAACTCAAAGATAAATATTATAACAAAATTAATACTTTAAATTTGAGTTCAGTTTATTCGACCACAAGTGCTTTTGTTGGTTTCTATGGAAAATACCCACACACATGCTCCACTAAATCATTAAGAAGTTGCATATGCATTTCTGAACTACAAATCATGCAGTGCATCTCAGACGAAATTCTCAAACACAACCAAATCTTAATGTGCAAGGTTCATAGGATCACCCAACATTGCATACTCTGTCGTCCTTCAAAATCTTGTTGTGCGGGATCAAACAACATGCCGTCATCTTCCAGTATCTCTCGGGGTCCAATTGTCTAGTAGGTCTACGAACAATTGCAAAAACATGCTTAGAGCACTCCAAATGTCTCTCTCCACATCATTTCAAGCATTTTATTGCCTTTGAGTAAAGTGGGCTTTCTTGTCACCTCTTGGATGGAAGATGGTATTGACAAAAGTCAACCACAGAGGATAGGTACCACTGTCAAGACCTTGCGAACAATGGAGACCACTGAAACACACTGATATTGTTGTGCGACCCTTATATGTCAAAGAAAGAGTGTTAAATCCATAAGTCTTATAATGCAACTGATTAAAAAATGACAATGTTTGAGGTGGGTGCGGTGGAGGCAACGAAATTCGGGTGCGGGAAGATAGTGGAAGACAGGGGTATAGTGAGGACGAGGAAGGGTCCAAGTTGGATAATTAGGTGAGCAAGCTACTGGGCCGGCATGAGTGACAATTCAGACTTTCCTACTTTCCTCCATTTGACACTGGGCAAGGGACATCAAGTTGATTTTTATTTTTTGCGAGATAAGGGACATCAAGTTGTTCATTGGTATTGGGTAAAGTCCGCCCGATGCGTTTTCTCCCACACAGTACAATTCCAACATTTGGGTGAGAATAAAAATGCCCGTTGGAGTGGGCCCTAAAAATCCTTGGACTCCCTCGTGTGGGCATTGTAGCATTGTCACGGGCAAGACTGGCGGACTAGGGCTCACGAGTTCAGGGACATGCGTCTGTATGTGTGGAAGCTATGTCTCGATTATTGCAAGACTTGCCTCTGCCTCACTTCTGGCGCTTGGGGCACGCCGCCTTAGTGGGCCGCCCATTAAAACGATTTTAGAAAGGTTTTGTACACCAGTTTGGATTGATTTGACAACCTTACATGCGATTTTTGTACTTTTTTATATTTCTTCATCGATTTTCTTATGCTTATTCCTTTCATCTATTTCAAATAAAAAATAAATAAATACCAGTTATACATTTTTCGTATATATGCGAAACTTTTTTATACACGTAGAACATATTTTAAAATACAAAACGAACATATTTTGTTCAAATGTTTGAACATTTCTTCGGATAAATGTTAAACACTTTTCAAACAGATGCTGAATGTTTTTGAATGCATAAAAGACTTTTTAAAGTTAAATGAACATTTTTACATTGTATTAAAAAATTTAAAATTCGCAAAAATATTTTTGAAATGAGCGACGATTTTCTAAAAGGTCACTTTTTTTAATTGTACGCTTTTTTAGAATATTACGCCAATATTTTTATATATTGTACACTTGTTTTTTGAAAATGTCACCAAGATATACTTGAAAGGAGCGGAATTTTTTAAATATCTATTACTCCCTTCGATGCATATTAGTTTCTGCTGTTTTAGTACAAAGCACCGTCACATATTATGGATATAAGGGAGTATGTTTTTTTTTCAATGGTACAAAACATTTTTAGAAATTATGCAAACTTTTTTTAATTCCAAAATTTTAAAAACTCATTAACATTTTCTAAGTTTCATGATTTCTTAAATGGTACAAACCGTTTTTTTTCTGAAATTGCGTGAACAAAATTTTTACAGTGTGTTACCATTTTCCCTATTTTCAGTGAACGTTTTGGAAAATTCTATAAAAAAGTTTCAAAATATTTGTTTTCTAGAATATTTCAAATATATAAAGAGAGCAAAAAAACGAATGAACAAGAACGCTAACAATATGAGGCGCCTGCTAGGCCGAACCTACCTCTGTGTGGTTGCTGGCAAGACATAGCGTTGCCCTTGTAAGGAAGCAACTAACCAATGGTCACCCCTCGGAGGCTCCCTCAAGGGTCACCCTTACTCCCCTTTTGGTCTGGGAGCGCGTCAAGCAGTGCATCCTGTCGCTGTCACGTACCGTGTGCTAGGCTTTTAGATTTTTTTTTCCTGTCCATTTTCTGATTTTAGATTGTTTTTCTTTGGCCTTTTTGGTTTTTACTTGGTTTTTCCCTATGTTTTGCAGGAAAGAAACATGTTTTTTCATCCGAAACACAGTTGTGCTTTTTGAAAGGAAAAAATGTATGCATTCGCGAGAAGCACATCCCGTGCTTCCATTAGAAATAGAGCAAGTGCTTCAGAAGAAGCAAGTATGTACTTCTACTTAAAGCACAACCTGTGTTTCCGTTAGAATCACAACCTTCGACGAGTTGTGCTTCTCCAAAAAAAGCACAATCTGTGCTTTCCTCGAAAAATGGGGAAAAAAGCACTTATGATGCTTTCCCCAAAAAAAGAGAAAACGGCAATCATGCTTCCGAGTTCCGTGTTTTTCTAGAATATGTCTTTGTGGTTGACATTTTTTCCAGTTTTTGTTCATTAATTATTATTATTATTTACAGGCTTTTTTGTGATTCTTTTTGTCGATGTCTATTAACATGGGATCTAGCTTCAAAGATCTCGGAGCAACAAATCTAACGGTGGGAGGTGATTTTCTTAAATCCATGATTATTTTTCAAATGCATGAACTTTTTTCCGAATCCGTTAACTTTTTTTTCAAAAGCATGAATATTTTTTCAAACCATTAACTCTTTTCGAATATTTGAACATTGTTTATCAAAATTCATGATCTTTTTTAAACTCCATGACCTTTTTTCAAAACCCCCAAACTTTTTCTCAAAATTGATGAACTTTTTAAATAAATTTTTGAACTCTTTTTCAAAATTGATGAATTTGGTTTCAAATTTTGTGAACTATCTCTAAAGTTGATGAAATTTTTTTGAAACCGATAAACTCTTTTCAAGCTTGTGAACTTTTCTTCAAAATGATGATCTTCTTTTCAATTTGGTGAACCTTTTCACTTTTTCATGAACTTTTTCAAATTCTCAATATTTTTCAAAATTCACAAACTTTCTTCCAATGGATGGAATTTTTTTATAAAATCCGTAATCTTTTTTTATTTCACATTTTCAAAGTTTTTTTGTGTGTTGTTGGAGTGGTAAAAAACTAAAAGGTTTTCTACCATACCAACAGCACAAAAAACTATCCAGCAAAGGAAGCAAATGCACGAGGGCAGGCGAGCGAACTCAGTTGCTGGGCTGCAGCCCTCTTGGGTGCGTGTGAGCGCTAGCTCTCCTTTCCGGCGCTCGAGGGGCAGAATAAGCGAAATCACTAATTAAAGGGTACCCCTTTTAAAGATCACTGTCACCTTCCCGCATGTGCGTCAATTGTCACAATTTGGAAGTTTTCCCTTTTATCATAGATTTGTTTATTCAAATTATTTTATCTCTTAAACTGTGCGTCCAAATCTCGAACAATTTTTACCATTGAATTTTTCACGCTAAGATATTTGAAACTAGATCCCATGACAATAGGTTTCTATGATTTTTTTTCATAAATTAAAGCGACAGAAAAAACGAGCCGGAAGCACGGTTTTTTCTCACCTTTTTTCTCTTTCCGAGAGGCAAAGGAGCAAAGCAGAAGTAAATTTGTGCCTCGATGAGAAGTAAATATGTGCCTGTCGCGTAAGCAAAAAACAATATGGTTTTCCTTTTCCAAGAGGCGATGTGCCTCTCGCGAAAGCTAATCTGTGCCTCTCACGGAAGCAAAGGAAAAACAAATTTTCTTCATTTCGAGAGGCAGGTTGTACCTTTCGCGGAAGTAAATTTGTGCCTCCACGAAAAGCAAATTTGTGCTTCTCGTGGATGGGAAAAAACGTGGTTTTGAGCAAAAATATTTCCTCATTTTTTCTCCCTAAAACCTTGGAAAACCATAGCAAAGACCGAAAGGCCAAAAAACCTGAAAAAACCCAAAAACTCATACAAAAAAACAAGGAAGCGCCTAACATGCGACATGTGACGGTGGGTGGGAGCGCACCACTTGGCCCTCTCTCAGCCAATCAAAAATGACCCATTGTGGGGCGGAATGAATAACCCACTTGTTTCGGGCAAGAGTGAATGGGACTGATCGACTCGAGTTACCGAACGACCTCCACTCTCCGACTCCAGCTTCCGCTTCTACTTTTCTCTTGTTTAACTTATTAGCTTTTTAGGGAAAGAAGAGGGTCTGGAATAAAACTACGTCTATGAGTGTCGCGAATGAACCTTCGTTTCATCCCAAGAACAAGGAGACATGAACTAAATAACTCGTATCAGGCAACGAGAATGGTGAATGGGGAAATGAACTAGTCAAGCTTTTGTTAGTCCAACAATATGCCCTCCTCACTTGAGGAGAATGAAGGTCATGACTTGGGCTCGGCAAGGGATACCTTTGGTTAGTTGCCCTTGGAATAGGAGCTCCACTAACGTGGGGTGATTCCTAAACGATGTCTTAAGCACCCATTCATATAGTTCCTATAATCGGGCGCATATCGATCCTTTCGAGTAGGCTGGCCCTGCTAGCTTTTTATTTTTTTCTCCTAAACGAGAAAAGACGTGCACGCGCCGGTGATTCGAACCCACGATCTTTTGTTCGTGGGTAAACTGCGAAAACCAATTGGGACACAACACCTATTGTTATAATTTCTCCCTTTCCCTATTTGTTCTTTTTTTATTTTATTTTTTATTTATTTTTCTTTTGCTATTTTTTATTAAATTTGTGAACTTTGTTTTGAATCCATAACTTTTTGTCAAAATTGATGAACTTTTTTTCAAATTTGTGAACCATTTTTTAGAATTGATGATTTTTCTCAAAATTGATAAACTTTTAGTAAAATTTGTGAACTTCTTGAAAATTAATGATTTAAAAAAATCGATGAAAGTTTTTCTGATATTGGATGGCCTTTTTCCTAAATCTATGATCATTTTATGAAATTGACTAATATGTTTTAAAAAAATGATGTACTTTTTTAATTGAATAAATTTTTTAAATTTGTGAATATTTCTAAAAATCAGTGGACCTTTTTCCAAATTTGGGGAACTATTTTTAAAATTAATGAACTTTTTAAAATCCGTGAACTTTTCAATATCGTTAATTACCAAATCAGTGAACTTTTCTCTCAAAATTGGTGAGCTTTTTTTGAAATCGTATTTCTCGAAATTCATGAACTTTTCAAATGATTTTTTTGAATCCATCAGTTTTTTCTCTATTTTAGTGATTTTTTTGTTTCATAGTAAACTGTCAACCAGCAACAGGGTTTCTTTTAATAAACTATTGACTGAGCAAATGAGTCAGGTTTTCTTTTTATCGAACGAGAAGCTGAGTTTTTTTTTATCTTTTTTAGGCAATCTCATGAAGTTTTTATTCAACCGTCACAATGTTTACAGGGACGAAAGGAATCCCTTCGGGTTGCCCAAGCCAGACATGCCGGCCCGACCCCAAAGATAAAGCATACTTCGCAAGATTGTGAGCTTCATAATTTGAGCTCCTAAACTCATGACCTATCAAACATGAAATAAAAGAAACTGAAGGAAGTTTTATCTCCTCGACGATCGCACCATATCTGGCTGCACCTTCCTTCTTGATTTCTTCAACGACCTCCTTGCAATCCGAGGCTACTTGAATGTGATGTAAGTTAAGATCATCGGTTAGGTCAAGCGCCTCTCTGATCGCGAGTGCCTACAGGGTGGGTGGGTCACCTATATTTGTGAAACCAAAGGCTGATGCTCCCACAAAACGTCCAGCTTGATCCCTGCATATAGTGCCCACTGATCCATGCTCGCCTCGATGACCTACAGCTGCATCCACATTTATCTTGAAATGACCCTCTTGAGGAGGTAGCCAACGCTGTGACCTCGCCACTGCTGCTCTGCCCGGGTTCAACATTGGTTGATTTATCATTGCGATCTCACGTAAGTAAGAGCTAATAAAACTATGGATTGTGTGTGGACTCTAAAAAATACCCTCATGGATTGCTTTCCTTCGAGCTTCCCATATTGCCCACAAAGTCACAGCCAGCCTCACAAACTCATCCGGTTTCAGTTTATCTTTCATTGCAAAAATCCAGCGCTTCGCCCCCTCATGTTGAACTCCGCTTAACTGATCAATCACCTCATCTGAAGACAGAGCCCATGTGCTACGAGACATCGGGCAGTCTAGTAATGCATGTTTCCAGGTGTCATGCGCTCCGCATAATGGGCAGGATGCCGTCGTCGACATATTGCGGCGGTGAAGAACCTCACCAGCAAGGATCGAGTGCCTTGCAAGACGCCACAAGAAAACATTGATCTTGGACGGAACTTTCAACTTTCAGATGGAGGTCCACTCATTGCTTTCAGTGTTGATATTGGATGGCCCTTCCACTCTATCTAGCCAGTTTTCCCTGTTGATTTTAGTGCTCACCAACATCCTATAGGCCGAACCAACTGAAAAGTGTCCACGCTGCTCCTCACTCCAGGCCGAAAAGTCTCCCACCCGTCTAGTGCAAATAGGAATCTTCAGAATTTCTTCTGCGCCGAAAGGTGTGAATACCGAACGCACCAGATCTTCCCTCCATGATGCTGTAGTAGTCTCGATGAGCTCAGAAACCCGCTGCGGTGGGTCTTGTACAAGGGAAGTGATGGAACGTTTGAAACTTGACATGGGTATCCAGCTGTGGCGCCAAATATAAGTAGACTCGCCGTCTCCAATTCTGCGTATAATTCCTTGGGCCATGACATCCCTGCCATCTATTATTGCCCTCCAAATCTGTGATGGATTAGACCCAAGAACTGCATCTAGCAAGGAACACTCTGGATAGTAGACTGGCTTCAATATTCTAGCACTCAAAGAGTCATCGTCGTTCATAATTCTCCACGCTTGTCGAGCCAAGACGGCCAAATTAAACATCTCCAAGTCTCTGAACCCGAGACCCCCCATGTATTTAGGTCTGATCATTACATCCCAAGCTACCCATGCTGGCTTCCGCCTAACTCTTTTGCTCCCCCACCGAAACTGACGGATGATGGATGTTACACCGTCACAAACTCCTCTCGGTAGTCTGAAGCATGACATAGAGTAAACCGGAATTGCCTGTGCAATGGACTTTATAAGTACCTCCTTACCAGCTACAGACAAGAGTTTTTCCATCCATCCTCGCACCTCTTCCCATACTCTATCTCGCAGGTATTTAAATGTGCCATTCTTAGAGTGCCCCACATCTGTTGGCATGCCCAAATACCGTTCACTGAGAGATTCATTATGTACATGGAGACTGTTCTTTACTCCATCTCTTATTGTTTGAGGACATCCTTTACTGAAAAAATTGAAGACTTCTCATTATTTATCCTCTGGCCCGATGCATTGCAATAAATGTCCAGCAGGTTTGATACTTCATCAGCCCCCTTCACACTTGACTTGAAAAGCAACAGGCTATCATCTGCAAATAAAAGATGGTTAACAGCCGAAGCCGTCGGCGCCACCTTAATACCTGCAAGAAGTGATGACTGAGAATCGAATTTCAGGAGGCACGAAAGGCCCTCTGTCGCTATCACAAAAAGGTAAGGGGAGATTGGATCTCCTTGCCGGATCCCT
Organism: Triticum monococcum; assembly: GCA_034509565.1. Classification (NCBI taxonomy): domain Eukaryota; kingdom Viridiplantae; phylum Streptophyta; class Magnoliopsida; order Poales; family Poaceae; genus Triticum; species Triticum monococcum. Next base: position 739,841,450 of record CM067843.1, on the reverse strand, counting down.
TTGGATGCTTTAAAAGACTCAAGCTTTTCCTCGTTAAACAGAACTGAAAAAGACACAGTTGAGACCATGGCCATGACTGTATCAATCCATGCATCTGCAAAACCAAGTTTTGACATTATAGCCTTCAAGTACGGCCACTCAAGTCTGTCGTAGGCTTTCATCTGTGCTTATGAGTGTCTGCACTTTATGAAATTATTGTTCAACTTCAGAGCACAGAAATTGTTGTTCTTTGAACTGGATCGTTTCATAAAGTGCAGACACTCATAAGCACATATGATATTATCAGTTATTAGTCTTCCAGGTACAAATGCCGACTGTTCCCGAGAGATAATATCTGGAAGGATAAGCTTCAATCTGTTCGCCACAACCTTAGAAGCTATCTTGTATAACACATTGCATAAACTGATTGGACTGAATTGAGAAAGAAGCGTTCGGTTTGTCACCTTTGGTATTAAAACAAGGATGGTGTCATTGATGCACTTGGGGCTTTCCTCCCCTCTGACTATCCTCAAAACAATGTTGGTGACATCTTCCCCAGACACCTCCCAATGATTCTGATAAAACTGAGTAGGGAAACCATCTGGACCCGGTGCTTTCGTTGGAAACATTTGGAACAAGGCACATTTTACCTCTTCGGTTGTATGTGGCGCACACAAACTAGAATTCATCTCCGCTGTGACTCTCCGAGGCACATGATCGATCACATTCTGAAGCCCCTACACTCCCTCGGATGTGTACAGTTGTTGATAGAAGTTGTTGGCCAAGACCTTAAGTTCTATCGGATCATCCACATGCACTCCCAATGAGTTCTGTAACGCTCGAATCATGTTCTTCTTCCTTCTTAAACTCCCACCAAGATGGAAGAACTTCGTATTTTTATCTCCAGATGAAAGCCACTCCATCCGTGCACGCTGTCTCCACATAATCTCCTCGCGATGATATAACTCGATTAACCTCTCGTTGATTTTCAGTTCTGCATGTGTTGGCGCTGTTCTGAGAGGATCACCCCGGAGCTTGTCCAACTCATTTTTCAGTGCCTTTATTTCATGTCGGACGCTACCAAAAGATTGTTTGCTCCAGTTAGTTAATCCCCCCGAGACCCTCATCAATTTGTCATGCAGCTCTTGAATGGTACCACAAGGACCCATACTCGTCCATTCTGCATGCACTGCATCACACAATCCTTCATGTTTTTCCCACATAACATCATACCGAAAAGCTTTCTTGGCTGTGTTATTCAGACATCGCCCCAGATCAAGATAAATGGGGCCATGATCAGACATCGCGACTGATATGTGTTCAATACTAGCCATTGGGAACCGAGCCATCCACTTTGCGTCCGCTAGCGCTCTATCCAATCTGCATCTCGTATAAGATCCCCCAGCAACCTTTTTCTCAAAAGTCCAAAACCGCCCCTTATATCCAATGTCCAGGAACATGCAAATATCTATCGCATCTCTGAACGCTTGCATTTGAGCATTACTACGCCTACTAATTCCTTCATGTTTATTCTGACGTAGAACTTCATTAAAATTGCCAATGCACAACCATGGGAGCGAGCTAGTCGTGCTAATGTTTTTCAGGACGGTCCATGTTTGGTGTCGTAAGTGGGTCTGGGCCTCACCATAGACACACGTTAGTCTCCATGTATCATGACCTACCTCCTGTACCGAGACATCAAGATGATAGCAAGAATAACCCAAAACATCAATTTTCACTTCATTATTCCAAAAAAGTCCTATTCCACCACTTCTACCTTGGTTATCAACTACATAAGCTCTGTCATAACCCAAAGTACCTGCTAACGCTTCTACCCTAGAACCATCTATTTGTGTTTCAACAATGCACAACAGGGTAGGGGCAAATTTCCTCGCGAATTTGCGAAGTTCCTGAACTGTCGCGGGATTGCCCACACCGCGACAGTTCCAGCACAGGGCACCCATTGTCCCTGTCGGCGTTCCTCGAAGGAGCCCGCCAAGTTCTTCACTATGTGCTCATCCCCTTTGCCTTCTGTTACCACCTTGGTCCTCTTCGGGTCTCTCTTGGGGGGTGGGCTTACCACACTACCCCCCACTGGGACAATTGCAAGTTGCTTTCCATCTTGTCCAGGCGCTTGCCAATCCTTCGCCTCATTGGAATAGCCACCTCCATAGGGCCTTTCACATCTCTTCCTATTAATATTCTCCATAGCAATATCAGCAGCGGATGCCTCAAACTGGCCTTCCTCCTCCTCTGTTCGGTCACCACCAAGGTCCTCTTTCCAGTTGTCTCTGTTGCCTCCGGTTCGTCCTCCCCTTCTGCCGCCTCTGTGACCCTGCGATGCACCCGGGCCTCGCCCAAGTCTCATTGACCATGATGCACGGAGGTCTTTGAACACTAGGGCAGATTTTGGGTGGATTCCATCCCCATGTTCTTTGAAAACATGACCCAAGTGACCGCAAACAGTGCACCAATCTGGCAAGCGTTCGTACTTCACCCTGTATATCTGTCGCTTTGAGTCCCTAACCAGCGAAACATGGTTCTTTAAGTGCTTATGGACATTGATCTTGACCCAAGCACGATGAAAGTTCCCGACGAAATCATGTGAATCCTTCTTTGTGAACAGGACTTCCCCCACCTTAGATGCTAGTGAAGGGATCAGGTGCGCAGACAGACTTGACACATCATGAATCTGGATCCATATGTTAATCGTGTCCAGCTTCACTTTTGACGGCTGGGTTATGCCATCATACTCTGCCATCACAACCGCGTTGCCTCTGAAATTCCAAGGGCCCTCTTGCATGACTCTCTCCCAATCCCCAAGGCAGCTGAACTTCATGGTATACAAATTTGCTTCTAGTGGCTTGAAGGTCACTACTTGTGCTAGATCCCAGGCGGCCCTCATATTCCTAAATAACCACCCTTGACTATACGGCTTATCAATGTGGACTCTTGCTACTGCCGTCCATCGAGCCGCGTCACAGGAACAACCTCCTCGTCCACAACTACATCATCCAGATTCTCCTCCTAGATCCCTAGCTCGGCCATCAAGCTTTCAATCTCGCTCGCCGATGAGGATCCCCCCATTGTCTTCGATCCACCGGCATCCTCCGAAGCCATCTCTGAATCCTTACCCGGCAAGCGAACTCCCGGGTATTTTGTGATGCAAACCCTAGCCGCCTCTCTCTACATACCAGGAAACCAACCATGGCCGGGTGGTGATGCTAGATCACCCCTTGATCGGCCCGAATCAATCTCCCGGTCAGAGTTCGACGGAGGGAAGAAGCTATATCTCAACGGCGGTGGTAGTCACCCCCGAGAGGAAAAAACCCTAACTAGAGGGAAGAAAACAGATATGAATAGATAACAATTGAGTGGCTACGTTTTCAGATAGCTGAGTTTTTTTATCGAACACATCAGCTCCTGTACACACGACAGCGTAATGGGCCGGCTTTTCTCGGCGGCGTTTAAAGCACCAATTGGAAAAGAAAAGGAGCTCCCCGAATGTAGCGCGTTGTATAGAAGCGCTGCCAAACTGGCCAGGCCATGAACCACGGTTGCGAGCGTCTTGTATGTTTTTTATTTGTGAAACGAGCGTCTTGTATGTATGGCCTATCATCCCGACGAGCTGTGTGCTCTGTGGGCTGACCTTTTCCATGAGCGAAGCTTTAGGCGGTCAATACATGGGCCAAAATGGTGGTCTTCATATTCCTCTTGACTATACCGGAAGAATGACACTGCTACAGTTATACCGAGATGATTCGAACCAACATGAGGTTAGATGGTAAGGTGAATAGTGATATCCCGAGCCCACCAGAGTTCAAGTCCCAATGCTCGCATTTATCCTGGATTTATTTCAGGATTTCTGTCGATACGCGTTTAGTCGGAGAAGACGTTCCCATCGACTACGAGGCGACTTCGTAAAATCTCAAAATGATATGCCGGCTCGGTTTCTCGAAGGTGTTCATAAGGGTAGGGTGTGCATGCACACACACACACACATGAAGAAGGGACAACCTATGCACTGGCCTGTCTTCCTTCCTTCCCAAATCAGCTCAACGAGCAAGCTTGGATCCACCTCATATAAACCACACTCGGCAGGACAAGAGGTGTTATCTCTCCAGAGTGCTCCGAACCTAGGTACGTCTTGTGTCTCACGCTCGCTCTTATCAAACCTGCCTCTGAAGCCATCCCGTGGCATCTGCCGTGAGCCTACCACAACACTGCCTAGACCATGCATGGTGCATGTCGAACGTTAAGTCTTGCCTTAGCTGGACCTTGAACGCTTAAGCTATAAACCTGCTGGGAGATGCAGGGGTCTGTTTTGAGAATCATGCTCTCAAGCGATATGGTTGCGGCACTGTCCCGTCGGTCGCCAAGAGCCGATGCGCCTCCTTTCTCCGTGCCACAATCTTGTCCAGAGGGGTCTTGCCAAAAAATTGGCAAGTACTAATGGCTACAATTCAAACAATCATGACTTGCCAATTTTTTGATCATACCCTGGAATTGGTGATGCCAATTATTTGGTAGGGCAAGATTGGGCTCAATCCACAAACAGCCCCTTTGTCTCCACGGAGTTCTTTGCGAGCATGCTCTGCATCTTTAGGTGGTCAATACATGGGCCAACATGGTGTTCTTCATGTTCCTCCTGAACCGTACCGGAACAATGATACTGCGAGAGTTATAACTCGCTTATAGCGAGATGAAAGAAGCTCTTGCGTGAACGATTTGCCTATGTGCTATGGTATTGTGTTAACCCACTCGTTCACTTGCTCGTGGTTGCTTCACTGGTTCTTTGCTTCGGTTTTCATTCATATTTTTTTATTTTTAGTTTTTCTTAGGTTTTGTTTTATGTCTTCATCGGTTTACTTTGATTTTCTTTCGGGTTTTCACTTCTTTTTTGTTTTCTTTGTTATATTTTGTTTTCTCCTGGTATTCTTTTGTTTTTCTTTCTTTTTCGGTTTTCAATGGTTTTTTAATTTCTTTTTCTGTTTTTTGACACAATTCTGTATTTTATGTATACATAATTATACACATTTAACATTTTCCAAATATATGATTGACATTTTTCTAAAATACATGTTTTGATGTTTATCTTTTTCATGCACATTGTAAATTTTTTACATATAAAAACATTATTTTACACATTCAACAATTTACTAATACAGGACTAATAATTTTTTTAAATACATGTTTTGATGGTTATGTTTTAAAATACATTGTTCATTTTTATGTACATATAAACATTTTTTGTACATGTTTTTAATTTTTCCAATATATAATTAACATTTTCAAAACATATTTTTGGACGTCAATTTTTTTATTACACCTCATACATTTTTTTGTTGTATACATCAGGAACATTTTGTTATACATGTTTAGATTTTTTTTCAAATACATGATTACGTTTTTGCATATACCTGTTTTGATATCTAGTTCTTTTCATACACTTTATATATTTTCATATGCACCAAAAATGTTTTTCTATACACCTTTGACATTTTTCAAATGCATGATTAACTTTTTTTTAGAAATTGATGTACACTATTTTTTGTAAAATTGCTTCGAAATTTGAAAAAAAGTACATAAAAAGGCGGAAGGAATTTCAAAGCTACTCGGATGCTTGCAGGCAACAGGCGCACTCGCGATCGACCGAATCGAGTAGAGGAGCTCTTTGGACCTTGGATTTTCTTCCTTGACTTGATTTAGATTCTCCGTTCCAAGATAAGCCGAACAAGTGGCCAGTGACCAGAGAATTAATTTGAGATGGTGGATCTTGCAGGCAGGGCAGGCAGCCTACAGGTAGGTAGCTCTTCTTTCTTCCACTCCACTGATTCCTTTTCTCTTGGTCGCTCGCACCTTGGATTGGAATCCATGCATGGGCTCCGCCACATGCCAATGTCTGCACCTGAAATGCTCATAGTCGTACCACAAGGCACCTAGCTAGCTTGCGTCGACGACGATGTAAACTACCATGTTCAGGCTCTCACGAACTCAAATTTCGAGTCCCTTTCAGATGCACCCTGCGTTTCTAATTATTATTTTTTTTGAAAAAAAACATCACGGTTAAGGAGCACTGACGCCGATACGTTGGTCAGCAGGCAGATCGGAGCTCGGTTATTTTGGAGCCAGCTGCGAAATGCTACCGTAGGAGATACTAGCTAACTTTGGATCAAAGTAAGATTGACGGACATGTATCTGCGTTCCACCTTCATCATTGGTCGATTGACGCACGATCACCACATCCACATGCATGCGCGCGTGGCCCCATCAGAGAGGTCCATCGGTCCATGCAGTTTCATGATGTGGTTTGCGGGTCATTGGACGGTAGCTGGGCGCGCGATTTGGGTTGCACTTCCGAAATGAACGATCACGCATAAACCTCGTAGGGTCTCTGCGCTTGGTGAGATCACAGGGCTCCCAAGTAACAGGATTGTCCAGGATCACTCTTTGGATTGAAGATGCCCGTTAGAGGGAGGGGAGCGAGCGTGGTGTTGCTTCTTGTGCGACGAAACCGATAGCCAATAGCCCGCCACAGATCCACTAGAGTGATGTGGTGGTTGGTGCAAGGACCCGCCGGAGGTAGTGCCGTACGTACGTCTGCCTGTCTGTCCACAGGCCCCATGCTGCCCCAGGAAGCTACCCTTCCTCGTCACATCGTTTTCCTTGTGGCGCATACATGCACGAGTCATGGACGTGACTTGCAAGCGAGAGGAGAGCAGAGGGAGCCCATGCCTCATGGACTTATTAGTTGGACGACCGAGCAGGTGCAATGCATGCGCAGCGTAGCTAGGCCACCCGTGTCCGTCTGTCGTGCATGGTTGACACTTCGATGGATGGATGGAGGGATTGATGGATTTGGTCTTGGAAAACGAAGCTCAGCAAGCAACTGCTGCAGCACAGTCCAGAGATGATGCATGTATGGCTGACCGACGGACTGACCTCAAATGGAGGGTGGCGTGTGTGAGCTCGCAAGATCTCTATAGTTGGGTGGTGGTGGTCTCACACGAAACGATGGCAAAACAAGAGTGTTGTCCCTAGCCTTCGCCCACCTTTGGGTCGGTCGGCGGCGTCGACCAGCGTGCCACCACATGCACATAGCTTAGGCACTGATCGATTGGCTTGTTGCTGTTCACTCGGGGTTAGTTTAAGTGTGCGTGTCGGACTGAAGGATACTCCTGGGTTTAGGTGACATCCATGACAGCTGGGCTAGCTTAAGCTAGTGCTTGCGTGCTTAGAGCATGGTTGATAATACAGCCAACTATTGGCTATAAGATGTTGCCATATCATCTATAGCTGACACATATAGTTACTCACACAACATGGTTAGCTCTAAGATTGGCTATAAGGTTAATACTTTTTTTCATTTTTTTGTATCTCTTTCCTCACATTTATTGCATCTGCCTTGTAGTATGCATATAGCCAGACTCTTGAATGAGAGCCCATTTTTCTTATTTTTTCACGTCTTATTCCTTCACATAAGCAGAATTGTCATGTAAGCAGGCTATAAGCCCACTATTGTACTTGCTCTTATGCTTTGACATCGATAACAAGTTGACAGGCCATGATTACAAAATCTTCTGCACAAATTCATTCTCATTCTCAAAAAAAAAAAACTTCTACACAAATAAACTCATTAGTCGGGCGCACCCTCTATTCTGACCGAACAAACCATGATAATATTATTGCAGTTAAATACGTAGTACTATATATGTGTGAGACTGAGTAAACACAACAAAGAAGAGAAACCATGGGGCATACGACTACTAAAAATGATGGGTTGCCATCTCCGGTTCGCCACGCATCCAAGATTCCAAGTTAAACCACAAGCTGCTGCTGGCCCATGTGCCTGCCCGCCTGCCTCGGTCGTCCATTCAACTGTACCTTCACCTCACCCGCTCATCAATCAGATCAAGGTAGTACATTAGATCAGATCAGTACCCCGTGCTGAAAGTTGTGTGTACTCCCCTGCAAGGAACCACCACCGCGGGCCGGTTCCAGCCCAGAATCCCAGATCTCCTCCTTTTGATCTTCGGGCACTCTTCGCTAGTGTCGACGTCTTGGTCGCCGGTTGCGTCTAGAGATGGAGGCGGTCGGGAGGTAGTGCCACTAAACTGCTACATGCATGCGTGTCACCAACCCTTCACCGAGTTGAAGTTGCCCCAGTCATCGATGTTCACTTGTTACAGCCCAAGCCATCCTTGAATGCCAACCCAAATGTGTCTTGTATGTACACTTGAAAAGAAGATGTATCGTTATCTCCGATTCCTTCTTGCAAAGCTTGGCCAATCACTTCGTTGAAGCCGGTCCGCGGTCCACAAACGATCTTCTATGACCGGCCAAGCAAAGAATTTATGCTTTAGGGGCGTCCAATTTTTACCAACCGCCAGCTTCATGAGCGAGGTTTTCGCATTTGAGTCTTCAAGCTGCGCCAAATATGCCAAGGACACGGTGTACTTGCCTCATGTCGTTCTTTTCCAAACAATGGCATCCGTGGTATGGGCATTCAGGATAAATGCTTGTAATTCCGACCAAAGATCCATGAATTCGATGAGGTGCTAACCGTCTATATTTTTTGACACAAGTCTATATTTTTTGTATACATTACTATACACGTTTAACATTTTTCAAATATATGATTAACATTTTTCATGTTTATCTTTTCCATGCACATTGTACATTTTTATATACATAAAACATTATGTTACACATAATTTTCTAATAGAGGAATAATATTTTTAAGAAATACATGTTTTCATGTTTATCTTCTGAAACACATATTTTCGGATGTCTATTGTTTATATACATATAAGCATTTTTACATGATTTTCATTTTTCTAATACTTGATTAACATCTTGGAAAACATATTTTTGGATGTCTATTTTTTTCATTCACCTTGTACATTTTTTCATATACATCAGGAACATTTGGTTATGCATGTTTAAATTTTTTCAAATACATGATTACATTTTTTATATATTTGTTTTGATATCTAAATCTTTTCATATACTTTGTACATTTTTTATATACACTAAAAACGTTTTTCCATACACCTTAAAAAAAATTAATGCATGGTTAATATATATTTTTGTGAGGAAATGCATGATAATTTTTTTGGAAAAATATTATGTACAGTGTTTTCAATATATATTTAAATTATTTCGAAATAAAAAAATGGAAGGAATTTCAAAGCTACTCGGATACTTGCAGGCAACCGGCGCACTCGCGATCGACCGAATCGAGTAGAGGAGCTCTTTGGTCCTTGGATTTTCTTCCTTGACTTGATTTAGATTCTCCCTTCCGAGATAAGGCCAACTCCATCACGCGATTTCAAACGGACGTCCATTTTAACCGGATTTTGTCCCTTTGAAGCGCAGATGGGTTCGCTCATGTCCGCCTCTGTCCGTTTGGTTGTGCGTACGGCCACCGCACGTCCGTACCCCAAAACTTGTCTGTGTTGGACGTGTTTAAAAAAACATAAAAACTTAAACAAAATGACTTAAAAAGGTAAATAAATGCAGTTTAAAAAACTTAAAACTTAAGTTAGGGTCCATGGCCATAAAACGGCCCGGTTTCACGTCCAACTTGACATAATTAAAAATATATAAAAAACGGCCGCCGCCAGTGCGCTCGTGCCCGTCGATGCCGTCGCCATCTTCAGTGGCCGTCGGCGTCGTCATCGTCGCTGACGAGGTCCACGTAGGCCGGCGGCGTCCAGAGGTGGGCCGACAGTGCGTGGTAGACGGGGGCGGGCTGGACGGCGGGAGGTGCCTGCACGACCTCCTCCCGTGGCGACGCCTCCCGCTCCGGTGACCGCGGCGGAGTAGCGCACCAGTTGACGTCCACGGCGGCGGCCATCTCCGGAGCAGTGCAGGACCGGCCCCACCCCTAGCCCAGCAGGCCCGGGTGGAACGCGGCCACCGGCTCCTCCTCCATCGCCTCCTCCCTCCTTTCCTCCACCATTTGCAGCTCGGGGAAGGCGATGTCGCCGGCGGCAGAGAGTGCCATCGTCTCCTCCAAGCCGTCCCATTGGCGCTCGTCGTGGGATCTACATGGAGTCGTCCATGACACGCTGCACGAGCCGGGCCTCCTCCTCCGCTGTCATGCGAGGAGGTGGAGGTGTTGACGGAGACGGGGAAGGCGACGGCGTGGGCGTGAGGCCGCGCACGCGCGTACGCCCGCGCACCTCTCGACGTGGCCGCCGCGGCCCCGACACCGTGCCAGCGAAGTATGAAGCGCGGCGCATGTCGTGCTCGTCCCGGCCACGTGTCCTAGAGGAAGGAATCCGGGGCGTACCTGGCGTCGTGGTACAGGTCGTCGGGGAGGAGGAGGCGGCGGCGTTCGATCTCGTCGCGGCGCGCGCGGCCGCTCGCCGGCACAGGCGGGATCGGGACCCGGTCGGCGCTGAGGTGCCAGCCGTTGGGGAGGTGGACGTCGCTCCACGGGACCGGCGTCCTCGTCTCCCAGTACCTCCGGCACACGGTCACCGCGAGGTACTGCCGGTCGCGCTCGTCGGGCCTATGGTTGATGGTGAAGGGGGCCGGCGCAGGGGCTCGACGGGAGGAGCGCGGCGGAGACGAGGGCTCCTCCTTCTTCACGAAGCCGCGCGGCGCCCCGAGGAGGAGCCGGCCTCACGGTCGTGCTTCCCCTTGCGGTTCCAGAAGCCCATGGCGAGGTGGCCGGCCGGTGAGCTCGAGGACAATGGAGGGCTAGGGTTCGGGGCTGTCGGGTTTTGAGGAGGCCGCGGGATGGCGTGGGGCAGTGTGGATGACGACCCGTCCACGCTTCCCACTTAAAGAAGGACGGCGACCGTTCGACGTGCGGATGACAGATGGGGCAGCCCGCTCGTGCGCATTGATGTGGGCAGGTGGGAGGTAGGTGGCCGCCTGCCATGCAGCCTCGACGCGGACGAGGCGCGCGTCCGTTTGGTGTTCGTCGCGACCCAAACCTGGCGCAAGTTTGCGCTCGAAATGGGTCGGCCCGGACACAAAACGGACAAGATAGGTCCGGGCCGTCGCGCGCTGGGCCGCCTCCTTTGTCTGTTTTACCCTAAACGGACGGGGCCGGATAGGATAGGGTCGCGCGGTGGAGTTGGTCTAAGCCGAACAGGTGGCTAGTGACCAGCGAATTAGGTGGTGTTTGATTCTCTAGTCCTAGGACTTTTCTAGTCACAACTAAAAAGTTCCTAGCAGGGGCGGACGCACGTACAGAGCTGTGGGGGCAGATGCCCCCACTCGATTTTTGGGTTGTCTTATACAAGGCCTCTAGTATACAATTTTGCCCCCTCTTAGCCCAGCCCGTCATCTTTGCTCCCACTTGTTTCCCTTTCCTGGTTAAACTTTGCAAAGCCCATACATTATAGACAACCGAGCCCACCCAAGCACATGGTCTTTCACATACGAGAAGTCATTGGCCTGTGCCATACAATCGTATTTGCACATAGCACGGACGGAGGGAGACCTAAGTCCTAGGCGCAACTGCCGCCTGGCGGCCAAGCAAAACGCGCCGCGCCCTCGCCAGCTCATCTCCGGTCTTCGGCAAACGCCTTCGGTCTCTGTTGTGCACAACGGACGCCCGGCCGGTTTCCCTATCTATGGCCCTTTCAATTTTATGTGTGATGCTCTTCTGCGTGTTATTGATCAATCGAGATAAGCCCTAGGGTAAGCTCATCTTTTTTAGTTTCAGTTCTAATTTCCAAATTCTTGTTCCTTTTCTATTTATGAGTTAGGAATTGGGCGAGTTTTATTTAAAATATCAACCTTGCGTACAATATACCAATTGATAACTAGTTAAACTGATTTTAGCTTCACGGAATAATTTGTACAAAGTAAGTTTCAGTATCTGAGAGAGGAATAAATCTTTAGGTACTATCTGCCTTCATGTATGATATTTTATTTAATGTCTCAACCTTTTGACATTTTGCAGGGGAGCTAAAGGAGGGTTTTTCTATGTTTGTTGTAAAATCTACTCGGTTAATTGATCTGAACAAGCTTCCTTGGGATCCATCTAAAAGTAAGAGAATTGCATGTTTTGATCTCAATCAACATCAGGACAATGTACTTTACATGGGAACCTTATGAGCCTCATGCATCTGTTGAGAGATTCTTCTCGCTATGAAGTTTCTGAAGAATGTTTTACGTAACATTTGCTTTGTGGAAGAGCAATCTTGGATATCATCTACGATGAAGTGATATTAAAACGCTTGCATGAAAAAAAAATGTTCTGCGATGAATAGGAGGAAGTGATGGGTTTAAATTAATTTATCATAATGTTCACATTCTCCCTTAACATGTACTTTTTTTCTTATAGGTTGCTGGCTAGAAATTTTATTCAAGAAGATTACGAACAGCAAATTGCTACTTGTCAAGTCATTGTGTCTTAAATGGTTGGTTTACTTTTACTCTTGCAATAAAGTTGTCATAATTATGTGTATGATGAAATTATACTATAAGGAAATATATGATTTTGCTTATTATTCTTAGTCCCTCTATGTATGCTTGTGTAGTTGTGTGGCTAGTTTGTGTAAATGGTCTAACCATTAGTATCTACAGATCTTCCTGTAAAAAAATACACTAACACATCTTTGCCCCCTCTCACTTTTCATCCTGGGTCCGCCCCTGGTTCCTAGTTCCTAAAAAGTCACTCCCTGTTTGTTTTCAGAAACTAAAAAGTCCCTAGTCCCTTCCTAGAGGTTATTAAATGACCATGTTGCCTCTAATATATAGAAAAATAATAATCAAACAACATCATGGGGTGGCGGACCAATGGATGCATGGAGGGACATTATTGGAAAAATCCCAAAAAGTTTCAAAAAGACTCTCCTTGAGAGTCTTCTTCATGTAGTCCCAAATATCTACTTTAGTTCCTAAAAAGTCCCTCCCGTTTGATCTAGTCCCTACACACAAAAAATGCCTAAAGACAAACACCCCCTTAATTTGAGATGGTGGATCTTGCAGGCAGGTTGGCTGCCTAGGTAGCTAGCTCCTGTTTCTTCCACTCCACTGATTCCTTTTCGCTTGGTTGCTCGCAGCTTCGAATCCATGCATGGGCTCCGCCACATGCCATGATGCCAATGTCCGCACCTGAAATGCTCATAGTTGTATCGTGCCACAAGGCACCTGGCTAGCTTGCGTCCCCGACAATGTAAACTTCCTAATTCAAGCTGTCATGAACTCAAATTTCGAGTCGCGTCGACGTTCAGATGTAGTACGACTCTGCGTTCCTAAAATTCTGAAAAACATCACGGTCACGGTGCGCTGACACCGATACGTTTGTAAAGCACATCAGAGCTCGGTTAATTTGGAGCCAGCTGCGAATTGCACGGGCTCGTCAGCTAAAAAATTACACTTCTGTAGGCGATTGCTAGCTATAGCTTTGGAAAGAAAGCTCGCTCGGCGGGCATATATGTGCGTTCCACCTTTACCATTGGCCTTTTTTTTGAGATTTTATCATCGGTTGTTTGACTCACGATCACCACATGCACGCGCGTGTGGCCCCATGAGAGAGGTCCATCGGTCCATGCAGTTTCATGATGTGGTTTGCGGATCATTGGATGGTAGCTGGGCGAGCGATTCGGGTCGCACTTGCGAAATAAGGCTGGTCATAGTGGAAAGTGACTTATACTAGTGTCATGCGTATGACACTAGTTTAAGTTACTATCTTCATAGTGTAAAGTAATATATTATTAGTGTTATATATGGTTCCATTTATTAGTTTGAAATGCGCTATGTTATAGTAATATATTATATTACCACCTTTCATTAACTACTTGCCACATAAGTAAATTTTTCTTGAAGTACGCTATGTTACTTGCTAAGTTACTCCCACTATGACTATCCTAAGGCTGGTCATAGTGGGGAGTAACTTATACCAGTGTCATGCATATGACACTAGTCTAAGTTACTACCTCCATAGTGCAAAGTATCTTAGACTAGCCATAATGGGTAGTACATAGACCAGTAACATGGGTATGTTACTAGTCTATGTTACTACCTCTATAGTGGGAGTAACTTATGTGTGGTAATATGGAGCACTTCATTTATTAAGCTATAGACACATCTTGCCTTAATATATGTGATGTTACTCATACTAATTGTAACTAGCTATGTTACCACCTTCATATCTTTCTTCATTTATTGTATGCCACATCATCTATTTAATCTAGATATGTGTGATGTTACTATCTATGTTACTTCCACTGTGGGTAGTCTTAGGGGTGTTTGTTTCCAGGGACTTTTTTGTGTAGGGACTAGAAAAAGTCCCTCTTAGAGACTTTTTAACCAAACGGGAGGGACTTTTTAGGGACTAAACCAGGCATTTGGGACTAAATGAAGAAGACTCTCAAGGAGAGTCTTTTTTAAGACTTTTTGAGACTTTTTCAACAATGCCCCTCCATGCATTCAATGGTCCGCGCACCCCATGGTGTTGTTTGATTGTTATTTTTCTATATACTAGGGGCAACATGGTCATTTAATAACCTTTAGGAAGGGATTAGGGACTTTTTAGTCTCTGGAAACAAATAGGGAAGGACTTTTTAGGGACTATAGATTTTTTGGTTGGGACTAGAAAAAGTCCTAGGACTTATTAACCAAACAGGGCCTTAGTAGTAGTGCCATAGATTGTTTCATTTATTGCCTTATAGACTTATTTTACCTCGAGAAGCGCTATGTTACAATAACATATTATGTTACTCCAAACACCTCTCTCCTCATTAAATACTTGTCACATAAGCAAAATTGTCTTGGGGTGTGTTAAGTTACTATCTAATGATCACGCATAAGGCTGATCATAGTGGGGAGTAACATATACTAGTATCATGCATATGATACTAGTGTATGATACTACATCCATAGTGCATAGTACTCCCTCCGGTCCTTTTTACTCTACATATTAGGTTTGACCGAAGTCAATCTCATCCAACTTTGACCAAGTTTATACAAAAAATTATAGACATTCACATAACAACACCAATATCATTAGATTCATCTTGGAATATATTTTCATATTATATTTATTACATATTATAGATGCTAATAATTTCTAATATAAATTTGGTCAAACTTAGCAAAGTTTGACTTTTGGCAAATGCAATGTGCAGAGTAAAAAGGACCGGAGGGGGTATCATAAAATAGTATCATAGGTGGTCTCATTTATTGCCATGCATGACATATAGTAGCATAACATTTATTATGTTACGGTATCCTATGTTACTATGACCCTCTCTCTTTTCTTTAATTTTCTGCCACGTAAGTATGTTTGCGAGTCCCAAGTATATGATAGTAGTTATGTTACCCCACTATGGCCAGCCTAAGCCTCGTAGGGTCTCCGCGCCTGGAGAGATTGCAGAATTCCCAAGAACAGAATTATGTAGGACCGCACTTTGAATTGAAGATGCTGTCAGAGGGAGAGGAGGGTGCGTGCTGTTGCTTTTTTTTTTAAGAGAACGTGGTGTTGCTTGTTGTGCGATGAAACCGATGGCGGATAGAGTGGTTGTAAATTGTAATTGGTGCAAGGATCGGCCGGACGCAGTGCCGTAAGTACGTCTGTTTGTCCACCGGCCGAATGCAAAGCTATGCCTCCTCGTCACATCGTTTTCCTTGTGGCGCATACATACACGAGTCATGTCCGTGACTTGCAAGCGAGAGGAGAGGAGAGGGGAGGGAGCCCATGCCTCATGGACTTTCCGGGACGACCGTGCACGTGCGCTGCATGCCCAGCGTTGCTAGCTAGGCCACCCGTGTCCTTCTGTCGTGCATGGTCTGGTTGACACACTTCGATGGATGGATGGAGGGATTCATGGATTCGGTCTTGGAAAACGAAGCTCAGCAAGCAACTGCTACAGCACACTCCACAGAGATGCTGCTAGGCTGCTTACCTTACCTGATGATGCATTCATGTCTGACTGACCTCAAATGGGGGGTGGCGTGTGTGAGCTCCCAAGATCTCTATAGTTGGGTGGTGGTGATCTCACACGAAACGATGGCAAAACAAGAGCCTTGTCCCTAGCCTTCGCCCACCTTTCGGTCGGTCGGCGGCGTCGGCGGTCGACCAGCGTGCCACCACATGCACGTAGCTTAGGCACTGATTGATTGGCTTGTTGCTGTTCACTCGGGCTTAGTTTACGTGTGCGTGTCGGGCTGAAAGATATAATACTCGGGCTTAAGTGACATGCATGACAGCTGGGTTAGCTTAAGCTAGTGCCTGCGTGCTTATGGTTTCACATCGATAGCAAGTTGGCAGACCTTGATTACAAAATCTTCTGCACAAATAAACTTATTCCAAATGGTAAGTGTCTCCCGTGTGTGGCACGAAGCAATCCGGTCCTGACTTTTTTACAATTAAAATTGTCTTCCGAGAAGAACAAACAAATCCGGAAAAAAAAACTGAAACTTGTCTTTCAATTTTTTTTATCATATTTGACAACTAAAATTTTCATTCTTGCGTCAATAAACTTGCCACAAAAAACGTTCAAAATTATCTTATATTCATGCCACACACATATAACATTTATCAGAGTCCAAACTTATTAGTGGGGCGCACCCTTTATTCTGATCGAACAAACCGTGATCGGATGTCTCTGAAGGGACAACAAACCATGATAATACTACTCCCTTCATCTCAAAATAATTATCTTAACTTTAATACAACTATGTATTAGAATTAGTATAAAGTTATAACACTTATTCTGTGACAAAGAAACTATGTGTGAGACTGACAGGAAACACAACAAAGAAGAGAAACCATGGAGCATACGACTAGTAAAAACGATGGGTTGCCATCTCCGATTCGCCACGCATCCAAGATTCCAAGTTAAACCACAAAGCTGCTGCTGGCCCATGTGCCTGCCCGCCTGCCTCGGTTGTCCATTCAACTGTACCTTCACCTCACCCACTCGTCAATCAGATCAAGGTAGTTCCATTAGATCAGTACTCTGTGTTGAAAGTTGTGTGCGCTCCAAGCTCACACTCCCCTGCAAGGAACGGCAAATTTGATAAATTTGACCTATGAACGAAATCAAATCACAGAATGAACTGCTCGTGAAACTATTTCACGCGGCTGATCTTTTTGTGTGACGCCCGACACGAAGGCGTCATACTACATTGTGCAACGCCTCACAGCTAGGCGCTACACGCCTGGCCAACGTTGCACCTCAAACTGCCTAAAAATTGCTAAGTCATTGTACAGAGCCTACGAGCTAGGCGCTGCACTGTATAGTGTGGCGCCTAGCTCTCAGGCGCTGCACTAGTGGTTGCACTATAAAATAAAGCAACCACTAGTGCAACGCCTAGAAGCTAGGCGCTACACTGTATAGTGTGGCGCCTAGCTCTCAGGCGCTGCACACTGACTTAGTAATTTTCGGATCACATGGGTGCGACGCTGGCCAGGTGTGTAGCGCCTATCTGCAAGGCGTTGCACAGTATAATGTGACGCCTTCGTGTCGGGCGTCATATAAAAAGGTCAGCCGCATGAAATAGTTTCACGGACAGTTCATTCTGTGATTTGATTTCGTCCATAGGTCAAATTTGTCAGTTTTGCCGCAAGGAACGACCACCTCTGGCCTGTTCCAGCCCAGAATCCCAGATTTCCTCCTTTTGATCCTCGGGGACACTTGCCAAAGAAAATATAGTTTATTTGATAAGTCAATAAAAGATGAGAGGATTAAGGTGGTTTTTAAGAAATGATCATAAAAATACATCCAATGTTGGACGAAGCACTCCGCCTAATAGAAAAAGAAACACTATTATTTTTTAATAATAGAGAAAATGGAGGCGAAAGTTTAGCCACATCACATTAATTAACACGAGATTACACACAAAACATGACCAAATGGTTGGAGATACAACAAACTACTCTCGCGGAATCACGGATCCTGAGTATTTGGCCGTGCCTACTCCCATAATAGAGGCTATCTTTTGATCTTACTAAACACGGTGCCCGACATGGATGCACAATTTCTAAAACCCTGACATTTCTCTCATACCAAATCTCCCATGATGTAACCATAACAAGGGAAGCAAGTCCCTTGCAGACACCTCGCTGACATTTATGGAGTGCCATAAATCCTTTATCGAGTTGAAGTTGCTCCGTCATCATTGTTCACTTGTTGCAGCCCGAGCCATCCTTGAATGTTGACCCAAATATGTCTTGTGTATCTACACTTGAAAAGAAGATGTGTTGTCGTATCTGGTTCCCTCTCGCAAGGCATGACATAGCCTGCAATTTGGCCAATCTCTTCGTTGAAGTCGGTTCGCGGTCCACAAATGACCTTATATGACTAGCCAAACAAAGAATATATGCTTCGGCGGTGCCTAATTTTTACTAACCATAGGCTTCATCACGGAGGTTCGCGTTTGAGTCTTCAAGTTGCACCAAATATGCTGAGGAGGTGGTGTTCGCCTGAGGTCGTGTTGTTCAAAACAATGGCATCCCTAGTGTGATCATTTAGGATAACTGCTTGCAATTCCAACCAAAAATCCATGAATTCGATGAGGTGCTGCAACGTGAGATCATGCCTTTTCCACAAATTTGTTCTTAAGGAGTAACGCTGGGAGAAAATAAACCTGGAATCTATGTTTGTCGGAAACTCGGAATCGAATTCTGACTCTTTAGCTTCTAATATTTTTGGAAAGCCGGCACACTTGCAAAAAGGATAGTCCCGTTACATTCATTGACTCACCGTAATCCATATGACATGTCCATCTCTCTCCTACCCCTTCTTGCGCGATGTCTTTCTCTCTTTCTCAGAACGAATAGTGTAAAACCATCACATTCTTGGTTAGGATTTTTAAAAACCATCCCATTTGTGGTTTGCTGTATAATGCAGCCTACTGGGGCATAATCTTTCTAACAAAACACTATAAGACAATTAGCTAGATTTTGACCAGTCAGCCCCACCAGGCCACGTGGTAGGGACAAGACCGCACCGGGTGACGACCGTTCACCGGCTCAGGCAAACGCGGTCGTTTCAGTCCCCCCCCCCCCCCCCCCCCGCACTCTCTCTCTCTCTCTCTCTCTCTCGCTCCTCCTTCCTCTCCTCTCGCTCCATGGCGGCGGAGAAACTCTGCGACGACATCAACTCAGTCACAGTAGAGGTACCAGCGGCAAGGACAACGACTACTCGGAGGTGGAAACCTAGATTGGGAGCGTGAGATCAGTACAAGAGCTATGCCCATGGTCTCTCCTATAGGGCGACGTTGGCTGTGGCCCATGCGATGGTGCCCAATCTTACACAAGGCCATCATTGGAGCCTCCCACTTAAGCGGTGTCTAGTAAGCTCTCTAGTTTCTCCTCCTAACCGCTCCGCTCCATAGCTACATCCTCCAAAGGACAACCCTCCTACCCCCTCCCCCAACTGTCACTATTTCTTCGAATTGTTCGTAAACCCCACTTTGGTCTATAATCTAGGTAAGAAGTGAGAGATGTCCATCGCCTCGTTGGTGCGAATAACCTGACCCCACCATCAAACCTCATATACTCTCCGAGTCCTCTCTCTCTTGTTTCTCCACCGATCTCGGTGAGCCCCTGCCCACTTGCTGCAGCTGTTGTCGGCGCTGCAGCCACTCCATCTAGCCGTCGGGCCGCTCCTCCCTTGTTCTTCAAGTCAAACTTTGACCATCTATATTACCAAGAAAATACGAAGTACATGATACAGAAACAAAATACTACTCCCTCGATCCATACTAATTTTTGTTGATTTAAACAAAGTATTATATTTGTATTGGAAAGAGGTTTTCATGATATAATCTTTTATGACATATAAATTACATTATATTAGTTAAAATTGATTAAAATTTGACCTAATATACGAAGCCGTAACAAATCCGGACGGAGGATGTAGCATACTGAGCCGCCGGTTGATTTGCTATGTTCCACTGCTTCCTTTCCGCTTTGGTGTTTGCACCTTCCAGTCCATGCCAATGCCAATGGGGCAATGCTAGACCTACGTAATAGTTGTTACGTACTTTACGTAAATAGCAGCGTGGAGCCATATTAGTGGATAATTAGGCGGGAAGGGCCCACTGTCGGTGTCAAAACCGGCGGATCTCGGGTAGGGGGTCCCGAACTGTGCGTCTAGGCCGGATGGTAACAGGAGGCAAGGGACACGAAGTTTTACCCAGGTTCGGGCCCTCTCGATGGAGGTAAAACCCTACGTCCTGCTTGATTAATATTGATGATATGGGTAGTACAAGAGTAGATCTACCACGAGATCAGAGAGGCTAAACCCTAGAAGCTAGCCTATGGTATGATTGTTGATGTGTATGTTGTCCTACGGACTAAAACCCTCCGGTTTATATAGACACCGGATAGGGTTAGGGTTACATAGAGTCGGTTACAATGGTAGGAGATCTGTATATCTGTATCGCCAAGCTTGCCTTCCACGCCAAGGAAAGTCCCTTCCGGACACGGGACGAAGTCTTCAATCTTGTATCTTCATAGTCCAGGAGTCCGGCTGAAGGTATAGTCCGGCTATCCGAACACCCCCTAATCCAGGACTCCTCAGTAGCCCCTGAACCAGCCTTCAATGACGATGAGTCCGGCGCGCAGATTGTCTTCGGCATTGCAAGGCGGGTTCCTCCTCCAAGTACTTCATAGAAGATTTTGAACAAAAAGATAGTGTCCGGCTCTGCAAAATAAGTTTCCACATATTGCCATAGAGGGAATAATATTTACACAAATCTAATCTGCTGACGCACTCCGTAGTGTGACATCACACCACGGCCAAGCTTTTATTCGAACCGTTTTACTGTCCCATCTCAGCGCGTTATGCGAGGCGGTTTCCTTGGCACGTCTTGTTAAAGCAGAGATCGTGTCCCCTTATTCCGGGATTCTCATCAATACGGGTGTGGGTAACCCAACCGCGCCTTTGATTACGGCGCTTGGGAGATAAGCGAGTTTTACCAGGCTGGTGGGGACATGTAGTTGCGTCCACCCATATAAGGGGATAAAGATCCACCTTTTCACCTACGCCTTCTTCGTCCTTCGCCTATCCATTCTTGCGCACTTGAGCTCCAGCGCCCAAGTCCGCAATCCTCACCTCAACCTTCTCCAGCCA
Organism: Triticum monococcum; assembly: GCA_034509565.1. Classification (NCBI taxonomy): domain Eukaryota; kingdom Viridiplantae; phylum Streptophyta; class Magnoliopsida; order Poales; family Poaceae; genus Triticum; species Triticum monococcum. Next base: position 739,820,418 of record CM067843.1, on the reverse strand, counting down.
TGTCCGGAGTGGGAGGCAAGTGGATGGTCTCCTCCGTCACGGAGGGACACATCAAAAGACTAAGGAAGGTTGGATACTTGTCTAACGACATTGCACACCGGCTTCCTGAAAAGGGGCAGCTCATCCCCACCCCAAGGCCCCAGGAGAGGGTGGTGTTCCTCCCCCATTTCCTCCGCGGACTGTGTTTTCCTCTCCATCCATTTGTCCGGGGGCTCATGTTCTACTATGGCCTGGATTTCCACGATCTGGAGTCATGTGCGAGGCTTTCCTCTGCATCCGCCCCCATTTCGGCCTATGGCTCAAGACCTTCAATGTCAAGCCGAAGATGGTGCGTGGCAACTAGGCGGAGTGCGGAGGCGCCATGGTGGGCAAGATGGCCAACGTCCTATGGCTCGAGGGCTCCTTTGTGGAGACCCTGAAGGGGTGGCAATCGGGGTGGTTTTACATCACCGAGCCGCGCGACGCCGAATGGGTCGCACCCCCTGAGTTCCGGTCCGGACCCCCAACGCAGATCACGTCTTGGAAAGAGACGGGCCTGTCGTGGGGTAAAAAAGGAGAGCTGACCGGACTCCAAACATGCATCAAAACCCTGGTGGACAAGAAGCTCAAACTTGTCAACGTAGTCCAGGTTATGCTCATCCGCTTGATCCTCCCGTGCCAACAACGGGCTTTCAACCTGTGGGAGTTTGACCCGGCATGGCACCAAACTTTGAGCAGGCTCTTCGACACGACGTATGAAGATGCCTGGAAGGTGCTTTTCAAGGGCGCCGTGGCTCCCGCATCCGCTACTGAGGATCGCGGATTCAGTGCACAGCGTCACGCTCTTGCGGTAAGCTGTTTTTTTTCCTTTTACAGGGTATCAGTGTTTCATAGTTTGACTCCATGCGGGATCTAAGCTCCCTTTCCTTTGACAGGATTGGGAGGTGACGTCCGGACAGATCAACTGTCCGGCTCCTTTGCCCGAAGGCCTAGTGGACGCTCAATTGGCGAAGCTGCTGGTTCCGGCACCCTATGTGGTGCCGGAGAAGAAGGCCAAGAAGAAGGCCACGAGGACTCGAAAGAGTGCCCGACGCCCGGAGGTGTCAGATTCATCATCCGACGAATCCAAGACGCACTCCTCCCATGAAGATGAGGAGGAGGAAGAAGAGACCCCTCCCCCTCCAGCGGGGGAAGGGAAGAAAAGGAAGGCCGCCCCAACTCGGGAGGCCGAAGGGTCCAAGAAGGGGAGAACCCCTCCTCCGGACTACTCCACCAACGCCGACGACGGTGAAGAGGAGTGGCCGCCCAGGGCCAAGCCCCTGGCGAAATCGTAAGTATCCGGATACCGGAGTGATTTCATAGTATTCGTTTATTGCACAGCTTTCCCTTATGTCGAATATGTTTATGCAACCCACCCAAAGACCGGCTCGACGCGTCGTCGAGCGGCTCACTGGACTCGTTGGACGTGAAATCGCTGCCGACGGCTTCCTCCCCCCGCCCTACGGACGACACCGAAGTGTTGTCCCAACAGGTTCCAATCCGGGAGGAGGTGGTCCTGGAGGCGCCGCAAGGCGACCTCCCGGACTCCAGGAGTAAAGGGGACGAAACCCCCCAGGGCTCCAAGTCCGGCCCTAGACCGGACACCGCTCCGGAACCTTCAAAGGTTCCAGAGTTCGGCGGGGGACCTCCTTCCAAGAGGAGCAAGCCCACCGCGCCGGCGACCTCCGTCCAACCGGAGGCGTCGGGCAATCTGTTGGAGGCGCTCCAAGGCGCCTCCATCGACGAGGGGCACCGCACTATTATGAGTGCGGTGGTCTAGAAGGTTCAGTCCGCCAAGAGCGGACTGACTGAAGCTTGTACAAGCCTTTTAACAGGTTTTGAGGTAAGTAAAGAATGTGTAAATAACATTACCGCATGGAATGTAGCCCCTGATGCTCTGTTTGGCGTTCGGGAAGAAAAGCCGAATAGAGGATCAAATAAAATTCGAAGGAGTCTAACAAAAAGAAGTCAATATGCGTGTGCAGGCTTCCCTGCTGGCGTCCGCCGCACTGACTGCGGAAGTGGACGTGCTAAAGCAGGACCGCGAGCGGTCCTAGCAAGAGCTCAGACGTGCCAAGTGTTGGGGAACGTAGTAATTTCAAAAAAATTCCTACGCACACGCAAGATCATGGTGATGCATAGCAACGAGAGAGGAGAGTGTTGTCTACGTACCAACGCAGACCGACTGCGGAAGCGATCACACAACATAGAGGAAGTAGTCGTACGTCTTCCCGATCCGACCGATCCAAGCACCGTTACTCCGGCACCTCCGAGTTCTTAGCACACGTTCAGCTCGATGACGATCCTCGGGCTCCGATCTAGCAAAGCGTCGAGGAAGAGTTCCGTCAGCACGACGGCGTGGTGACGATCTTGATGTACTACCGACGCAGGGCTTCGCCTAAGCACTGCAACAATATGATCGAGGTGGAATTTGGTAGCAGGGGGCACCGCACACGGCTAAGGAACGATCACCAAGGATCAACTTGTGTGTCTAGAGGTGCCCCCTGCCCCCGTATATAAAGGATCCAAGGGGGAGGGCTGGCCGGCCAAGGAGGAGGGCGCAGGAGGAGTCCTACTCCTACCGGGAGTAGGACTCCCCCCCTCAATCCTATTCCTAATAGGATTCCGAGAGAGAGAGAGAGAGAGAGAGAGAGAGAGAGAAGGGGGCCGGCCACCTCTCCTAGTCCTAATAGGACTAGGGAGGGGGGAGGCACGCAGCCCACCTTGGGCTGCCCCTTTCACCTTTCCACCAAGGCCCAATAAGGCCCATATGGTTCCTGGGGGGTTCTTGTAACCTCCCGGTACTCCGGTAAAATCCCGATTTCACCCGGAACACTTCCAATATCCAAATATAGGCTTCCAATATATCAATCTTTATGTCTCGACCATTTCGAGACTCCTCGTCATGTCCGTGATCACATCCGGGACTCCGAACAACCTTCGGTACATCAAAATGCATAAACTCATAATAACTATCATCATAACATTAAGCGTGCGGACCCTACGGTTCGAGAACAATGTAGACATGACCGAGACACGTCTCTGGTCAATAACCAATAGCGGGACCTGGATGCCCATATTGGCTCCTACATATTCTATGAAGATCTTTATCGGTCAGACCGCATAACAACATACGTTGTTCCCTTTGTCATCGGTATGTTACTTGCCCGAGATTCGATCGTCGGTATCCAATACCTAGTTCAATCTCGTTACTGGCAAGTCTCTTTACTCGTTCTGTAATACATCATCTCACAACTAACATCTTAGTTATAATGCTTGCAAGGCTTATGTGATGTGTATTACCGAGAGGGCCCAGAGATACCTCTCTGACAATCGGAGTGACAAATCCTATTCTCGAAATACGCCAACCCAACATCTACCATTGGAAACACCTGTAGTACTTCTTTATAATCACCCAGTTACGTTGTGACGTTTGGTAGCGCCCAAAGTGTTCCTCCGGCAAACGGGAGTTGCATAATCTCATAGTCATAGGAACATGTATAAGTCATGAAGAAAGCAATAGCGACATACTAAACGATTGGGTGCTAAGCTAATGGAATGGGTCATGTCAATCAGATCATTCAATTAATGATGTGACCTCGTTAATCAAATAACAACTCTTTGTTCATGGTTAGGAAACATAACCATCTTTGATTAACGACCTAGTCAAGTAGAGGCATACTAGTGACACTCTGTTTGTCTATGTATTCACACATGTATTATGTTTCCGGTTAATACAATTCTAGCATGAATAATAAACATTTATCATGATATAAGAAAATAAATAATAACTTTATTATTGCCTCTAGGGCATATTTCCTTCAGTCTCCCACTTGCACTAGAGTCAATAATCTAGTTCACATCGCCATGTGATTTAACAGCAATAGTTCACATCACCATGTGATTAACACCCATAGTTCACATCGTCATGTGACCAACACTCAAAGGGTTTACTAGAGTCAGTAATCTAGTTCACATATCTATGTGATTAACACCCAAAGAGTACTAAGGTGTGATCATGTTTTGCTTGTGAGATAATTTTAGTCAACGGGTGTGTCACATTCAGATCCGTAAGTATTTTGCAAGTTCTATGTCTACAATGCTCTACACGGAGCTACTCTAGCTAATTGCTCCCACTTTCAATATGTATCCAGATTGAGACTTTAGATTCATCTGGATCAGTGTCAAAAACTTGCATCGACGTAACCCTTTACGACGAACCCTTTTGTCACGTCCATAATCGAGAAATATATCCTTATTTCACTAAGGATAATTCTAACCGCTGTCCAGTGATCTACTCCTAGATCACTATTATACTCCCTTGCCAAATCAATGCAGGGTGTACAATAGATCTGGTATACAGCATGACATACTTTATAGAACCTATGGCCAAGGCATAGGGAATGACTTTCATTCTCTTTCTATCTTCTGCCGTGGTCGGGCTTTGAGTCTTACTCAACTTCACACCTTGTAATACAGGCAAGAACTCTTTCTTTGACTGCTCCATTTTGAACTACTTCAAAATCTTGTCAAGGTATGTACTCATTGAAAAAACTTATCAAGCATCTTGATCTATCTCTATAGATCTTGAAGCTCAATATGTAAGCAGCTTCACCGAAGTCTTTCTTTGAAAAACTCCTTTCAAACACTCCTTTATGCTTTACAGAATAATTCTACATTATTTCCGATCAACAATATGTCATTCACATATACTTATCAGAAATGTTGTAGTGCTCCCACTCACTTTCTTGTAAATACAGGCTTCACCGCAAGTCTGTATAAAACTATATGCTTTGATCAACTCATCAAAGCGTATATTCCAACTCCGAGATGCTTGCACCAGTCCACAGATGGATCGCTGGAGCTTGCACATTTTGTTAGCACCTTTTGGATTGACAAAACCTTCTGTTGCATCATATACAACTCTTCTTTAATAAATCCATTAAGGAATGCAGTTTTGTTTATCCATTTGCCAGATTTCATAAAATGCGGCAATTACTAACATGATTCGGACAGACTCAAGCATAGATACGAGTGAGAAGCTCTCATCGTAGTCAACACCTTGAACTTGTCGAAAACCTTTTGCGACAATTCTATCTTTGTAGATAGTAACATTACTATCAGCGTCCGTCTTCCTCTTGAAGATCCATTTATTCTCAATTGCTTGCCGATCATCGGGCAAGTCAACCAAAGTCCAAACTTTGTTCTCATACATGGATCATATCTCAGATTTCATGGCCTCAAACCATTTCACGGAATCTGGGCTCATCATCGCTTCCTCATAGTTCGTAGGTTCGTCATGGTCAAGTAACATGACCTCCAGAACAGGATTACCGTACCACGCTGGTGCGGATCTCACCCTGGTTTACCTACAAGATTCGGTAGTAACTTGATCTGAAGTTACATGATCATCATCATTAGCTTCCTCACTAATTGGTGTAGTAGTCACAAGAATAGATTTCTGTGATGAACTATTTTCCAATAAGGGAGAAGGTACAATTACCTTATCAAGTTCTCTACTTTCCTCCCACTCACTTCTTTCGAGAGAAACTCCTTCTCTAGAAAGGATCCATTATAAGCAACGAATGTCTTGCCTTAGGATCTGTGATAGAAGGTGTACCCAACAGTCTCCTTTTGGGTATCCTATGAAGACATATTTCTCCGATTTGGTTTTGAGCTTATCAGGATGAAAATTTTTCACATAAGCATCACAACCCAAACTTTAAGAAACGACAACTTTGGTTTCTTGCCAAACCATAGTTCATAAGGCGTCGTCTCGATGGATATAGATGGTGCCCCTTTTTAACGTGAATGCAGCTGTCTCTAATGCATGACCCCAAAAACGATAGTGGTAAATCGGTAAGAAACATCATAGATTGCACTATATCCAATAAAGTACGGTTATGACGTTCGAACACACCATTATGCTGTGGTGTTCCAGGTGGCGTGAGTAGTGAAACTATTTCACATTGTTTTAACTGAAGACCAAACTCGTAACTCAAATACTCTTTTCCACGATCAGATCGTAGAAACTTTATTTTCTTGTTACGATGATTTTCCACTTCACTCTGAAATTATATGAACTTTTCAAATGTATCAGAATTCTATTTCATTAAGTAGATATACCTATATCTGCTCAAATCATCTGTGAAGGTCAGAAAATAATGATACCCGCTGCAAGCCTTAAATATTCATCGGACCACATACATCAGTATGTATGATTTCCAACAAATCTGTTGCTTGCTCCATTGTTCCGGAGAACGGCGTTTTAGTCATCTTGCCCAAAAGGCATGGTTCGCAAGCATCAAGTGATTCCGAAAGCCCATCAGCATGGAGTTTCTTCATGCGCTTTATACCAATATGACCTAAACGGCAGTGCCACAAATAATTTGCACTATCATTATTAACTTTGCATCTTTTGGTTTCAATATTATGAATATGTGTATCACTACGATCGAGATCCAACGAACTATTTTCATTGGGTGTGTAACCATATAAGGTTTTATTCATGTAAACAGAACAACAATTTATTCTTTTACTTAAATGAATAACCGTATTACAATAAACATGATCAAATCATATTCATGCTCAACGCAAACACCAAATAACACTTATTTAGGTTCAACACTAATCCCGAAAGTATAGGGAGTGTGCGATGATGATCATATCAATCTTGGAACCACTTCCAATATACATCGTCACTTCACCCTTAACTAGTCTCTGTTCATTCTGCAACTCCCGTTTCGAGTTACTACTCTTAGCAACTGAACTAGCATCAAATACTGAGGGGTTGCTATAAACACTAGTAAGGTACACATCAATAACATGTATATCAAATATACTTATGTTCACTTTACCATCCTTCTTATCCGCCAATCACTTGGGGTAGTTCCGCTTCCAGTGACCAGTCCCTTTGCAGTAGAAGCACTCAGTCTCAGGCTTAGGTCCAGACTTGGGCTTCTTCACTTGAGTAGCAACTTGCTTGCTGTTCTTCTTGAAGTTCCCCTTTTTTTCTTTGCCCTTTTCTTGAAACTAGTGATCTTGTCAACCATCAACACTTGATGCTCTTTCTTGATTTCTACCTTCATTGATTTCATCATCATGAAAAGCTCGGGATTCGTTTTCGTCATCCCTTGCATACTATAGTTCATCACGAAGTTCTACTAACTTGGTGATGGTGACTAGAGAATTTTGTCAATCACTATCTTATCTGGAAGATTAACTCCCACTTGATTCAAGCGATTGTAGTACCCAGACAATCTGAGCACATGCTCACTAGTTGAGCGATTCTCTTCCCTCTTTTAGCTATAGAACTTGTTGGAGACTTCATATCTCTCAACTCAGATATTTGCTTGAAATATTAACTTCAACTCCTGGAACATCTCATATGGTCCATGACGTTCAAAACGTCTTTGAAGTCCCGATTCTAAGCCGTTAAGCATGGTGCACTAAACTATCAAGTAGTCATCATATTTTGCTAGCCAAACGTTCATAACGTCAGCATCTGCTCCTGCAATAGGTCTGTCACCTAGTGGTGCATCAAGGACATAATTCCTCTGTGCAGCAATGAGGATAAACCTCAGATCACGGATCCAATCCGCATCATTGCTACTAACATCTTTCAACACAATTTTCTCTAGGAACATATCAAAATAAACACAGGGAAGCAACAACGCGAGCTATTGATCTACAACATGATTTGCAAAATACTACCAGGACTAAGTTCATGATAAATTTAAGTTCAATTAATCAAATTACTTAAGAACTCCCACTTAGATAGACATCCCTCTAATCCTCTAAGTGATCACGTGATCCAAATCAACTAAACCATAACCGATCATCACGTGAGATGGAGTAGTTTTCAATGGTGAACATGGTTATGTTGATCATATCTACTATATGATTCACGCTCGACCTTTCGGTCTCCGTGTTCTGAGGCCATATCTGCATATGCTAGGCTCGTCAAGTTTAACCTGAGTATTCTGCGTGTGCAAAACTGGCTTGCACCCGTTGTAGATGGACGTAGAGCTTATCACACCCGATCATCACGTGGTGTCTGGGCACGACGAACTTTGGCAACGGTGCATACTCAGGGAGAACACTTCTTGATAATTTAGTGAGAGATCATCTTATGATGCTACCGTCAATCAAAGCAAGATAAGATGCATAAAAAAAGATAAACATCACATGCAATCAATATAAGTGATATGATATGGCCATCATCATCTTGTGCTTGTGATCTCCATCTCCGAAGCACCGTCATGATCACCATCGTCACCGGCGCGACACCTTGATCTCCATCGTAGCATCGTTGTTGTCTCGCCAATCTTATGCTTCCACGACTATCGCTACCGCTTAGTGATAAAGTAAAGCATTACATCGTGATTGCATTGCATACAATAAAGCGACAACCATATGGCTCCTGCCAGTTGCCGATAACTCGGTTACAAAACATGATCATCTCATACAATATCATGTCTTGACCATATCACATCACAACATGCCCTGCAAAAACAAGTTAGACGTCCTCTACTTTGTTGTTGCAAGTTTTACGTGGCTGCTACGGGCTTAAGCAAGAACCAATCTCACCTACGCATCAAAACCACAACGATAGTTTGTCAAATAGACTCCGTTTTAACCTTCTCAAGGACCGGGCGTAGCCATACTCGGTTCAACTAAAGTTGGAGAGACAGTCGCCCGCAAGCCATCTATGTGCAAAGCACGTCGAGGGAACCGGTCTCGCGTAAGCGTACGCGTAAGGTTGGTCCGGGTCGTCTCGTCCAACAATACCGCCGAACCAAAGTATGACATGCTGGTAGGCAGTATGACTTGTATCGCCCACAACTCACTTGTGTTCTATTCGTGCATATAACATCAAACCATAAAACCAGGCTCGGATACCACTGTTGGTTAACGTAGTAATTTCAAAAAATTTCCTATGCACACGCAAGATCATGGTGATACATAGCAACGAGAGAGGAGAGTGTTGTCTACGTACCAACGCAGACCGACTGCGGAAGCGATCACAGAACATAGAGGAAGTAGTCGTACGTCTTCCCGATCCGACCGATCCAAGCACCGTTACTCCGGCACCTCCGAGTTCTTAGCACACGTTCAGCTCGATGACGATCCTCGGGCTCCGATCTAGCAAAGCGTCGAGGAAGAGTTCCGTCAGCACAACAGCGTGGTGACGATCTTGATGTACTACCGACGCAAGGCTTCGCCTAAGCACTGCAACAATATGATCGAGGTGGAATTTGGTGGCAGGGGGCACCGCACACGGCTAAGGAACGATCACCAAGGATCAACTTGTGTGTCTAGAGGTGCCCCCTGCCCCCGTATATAAAGGATCCAAGGGGGAGGGCTGGCCGGCCAAAGAGGAGGGCGCAGGAGGAGTCCTACTCCTACCGGGAGTAGGACTCCCCCCCTCAATCCTATTCCTAATAGGATTCTGAGAGAGAGAGAGAGAGAGAGAGAAGGGGGCCGGCCCATTCTCCTAGTCCTAATAGGACTAGAGGAGGGGGAGGCGCGCAGCCCACCTTGGGCTGCCCCTTTCACCTTTCCACCAAGGCCCAATAAGGCCCATATGGTTCCTAGGGGGTTCCGGTAACCTCCCGGTACTCCGGTAAAATCCCGATTTCACCCGGAACACTTCCGATATCCAAATATAGGCTTCCAATATATCAATCTTTATGTCTCGACCATTTCGAGACTCCTCGTCATGTCCGTGATCACATCCGGGACTCCGAACAACCTTCGGTACATCAAAATGCATAAACTCATAATAACTATCATCGTAACGTTAAGCGTGCGGACCCTACGGTTCGAGAACAATGTAGACATGACCGAGACACGTCTCCGGTCAATAACCAATAGCGGGACCTGGATGCCCATACTGGCTCCTACATATTCTATGAAGATCTTTATCGGTCAGACCGCATAACAACATACGTTGTTCCCTTTGTCATCGGTATGTTACTTGCCCGAGATTCGATCGTCGGTATCCAATACCTAGTTCAATCTCGTTACTGGCAAGTCTCTTTACTCGTTCTGTAATACATCATCTCACAACTAACATCTTAGTTATAATGCTTGCAAGGCTTATGTGATGTGTATTACCGAGAGGGCCCAGAGATACCTCTCCGACAATCGGAGTGACAAATCCTATTCTCGAAATACGCCAACCCAACATCTACCATTGGAAACACCTGTAGTACTCCTTTATAATCACCCAGTTACGTTGTGACGTTTGGTAGCGCCCAAAGTGTTCCTCCGGCAAACGGGAGTTGCATAATCTCATAGTCATAGGAACATGTATAAGTCATGAAGAAAGCAATAGCAACATACTAAACGATTGGGTGCTAAGCTAATGGAATGGGTCATGTCAATCAGATCATTCAATTAATGATGTGACCTCGTTAATCAAATAACAACTCTTTGTTCATGGTTAGGAAACATAACCATCTTTGATTAACGACCTAGTCAAGTAGAGGCATACTAGTGACACTCTGTTTGTCTATGTATTCACACATGTATTATGTTTCCGGTTAATACAATTCTAGCATGAATAATAAACATTTATCATGATATAAGGAAATAAATAATAACTTTATTATTGCCTCTAGCGCATATTTCCTTCAGTCTCCCACTTGCACTAGAGTCAATAATCTAGTTCACATCGCCATGTGATTTAACAGCAATAGTTCACATCACCATGTGATTAACACCCATAGTTCACATCGTCATGTGACCAACACTCAAAGGGTTTACTAGAGTCAGTAATCTAGTTCACATATTTATGTGATTAACACCCAAAGAGTACTAAGGTGTGATCATGTTTTGCTTGTGAGATAATTTTAGTCAACGGGTGTGTCACATTCAGATCCGTAAGTATTTTGCAAGTTCTATGTCTACAATGCTCTACACGGAGCTACTCTAGCTAATTGCTCCCACTTTCAATATGTATCCAGATTGAGACTTTAGATTCATCTGGATCAGTGTCAAAAACTTGCATCGACGTAACCCTTTACGACGAACCCTTTTGTCACGTCCATAATCGAGAAACATATCCTTATTTCACTAAGGATAATTCTGACCGCTGTCCAGTGATCTACTCCTAGATCACTATTGTACTCCCTTGCCAAATCAATGCAGGGTGTACAATAGATCTGGTATACAGCATGACATACTTTATAGAACCTATGGCCAAGGCATAGGGAATGACTTTCATTCTCTTTCTATCTTCTGCCGTGGTCGGGCTTTGAGTCTTACTCAACTTCACACCTTGTAATACAGGCAAGAACTCTTTCTTTGACTGCTCCATTTTGAACTACTTCAAAATCTTGTCAAGGTATGTAATCATTGAAAAAACTTATCAAGCGTCTTGATCTATCTCTATAGATCTTGAAGCTCAATATGTAAGCAGCTTCACCGAAGTCTTTCTTTGAAAAACTCCTTTCAAACACTCCTTTATGCTTTACAGAATAATTCTACATTATTTCCGATCAACAATATGTCATTCACATATACTTATCAGAAATGTTGTAGTGCTCCCACTCACTTTCTTGTAAATACAGGCTTTACCGCAAGTCTGTATAAAACTATATGCTTTGATCAACTCATCAAAGCGTATATTCCAACTCCGAGATGCTTGCACCAGTCCACAGATGGATCGCTGGAGCTTGCACATCTTGTTAGCACCTTTTGGATTGACAAAACCTTCTGTTGCATCATATACAATTCTTCTTTAATAAATCCATTAAGGAATGCAGTTTTGTTTATCCATTTGCCAGATTTCATTAAATGCGGCAATTACTAACATGATTCGGATAGACTCAAGCATAGATACGAGTGAGAAGCTCTCATCGTAGTCAACACCTTGAACTTGTCGAAAACCTTTTGCGACAATTCTATCTTTGTAGATAGTAACATTACTATCAGCGTCCGTCTTCCTCTTGAAGATCCATTTATTCTCAATTGCTTGCCGATCATCGGGCAAGTCAACCAAAGTCTAAACTTTGTTCTCATACATGGATCATACCTCAGATTTCATGGCCTCAAACCATTTCGCGGAATCTGGGCTCATCATCGCTTCCTCATAGTTCGTAGGTTCGTCATGGTCAAGTAACATGACTTCCAGAACAGGATTACCGTACCACTCTGGTGCGGATCTCACTCTAGTTTACCTACGAAATTCGGTAGTAACTTGATCTGAAGTTACATGATCATCATCATTAGCTTCCTCACTAATTGGTGTAGTAGTCACAAGAACAGATTTCTGTGATGAACTATTTTCCAATAAGGGTGAAGGTACAATTACCTTATCAAGTTCTCTACTTTCCTCCCACTCACTTCTTTCGAGAGAAACTCCTTCTCTAGAAAGGATCCATTATAAGCAACGAATGTCTTGCCTTAGGATCTGTGATAGAAGGTGTACCCAACAGTCTCCTTTTGGGTATCCTATGAAGACATATTTCTCCGATTTGGTTTTGAGCTTATCAGGATGAAATTTTTTCACATAAGCATCACAACCCCAAACTTTAAGAAATGACAACTTTGGTTTCTTGCCAAACCATAGTTCATAAGGCGTCGTCGCGATGGATATAGATGGTGCCCCTTTTTAACGTGAATGCAGCTGTCTCTAATGCATGACCCCAAAAACGATAGTGGTAAATCGGTAAGAAACATCATAGATTGCACTATATCCAATAAAGTATGGTTATGACGTTCGGACACACCATTATGCTGTGGTGTTCTAGGTGGCGTGAGTAGTGAAACTATTTCACATTGTTTTAATTGAAGACCAAACTCGTAACTCAAATACTCTTTTCCATGATCAGATCGTAGAAACTTTATTTTCTTGTTACGACGATTTTCCACTTCACTCTGAAATTATATGAACTTTTCAAATGTATCAGAATTCTATTTCATTAAGTAGATATACCTATATCTGCTCAACCGGGGCACAATCGCTGTGGTTCTTCTAGTGCTACCTTAGCCGATATAGCGAAACGTAAGGCACCAAAACATAAGAGCCGGGCAAACCCAACTATTGATCCAAGAGATGATTCGGAGCCGATGCATATAATGCTATAAGTTCGGAGTGCCGCACTTGTTAAAGTGTTCGGACTTCTCACACCATGTTGAGGGGTACTGAAGCCCCTGGCGTATTTTGGCCGTACTAAAGTGTACGGGTGCAACATGTTGTTAAGGAACATATATAAATATAAAAAAAGAGTAATGCAAAAATAGATAAAAGCTATGCATTGTTTATTAAAAAGAGCTGCGATCAAAGCAGAACGATACAAATAATGCGATAAGCAAAAGGTTGGACTATGTAACATGTCTGCTCCAGGGGCAAGCTGCGGAATAATATGCGAAACAGGTATACTGCTCGTGACAGAGACCACCTGGGAGTTCCGTAATGCCGCGTGGCTTGTCTGCTTCCCAGGTTCTTGCATCATTTGTGCGGCAATTGAACTGCCGAACAGGCCGTCCGAAGAATGGAGTCCTGAAAGTAAAAAAATTTAACAAAAATCGAGAGCCCCTGGTACGGTTTAAGCCGTGTTTTGGGCGTGCCGTGATGGTGCCCCTCCCCTGTGCCCATGGTATCTCTAGAACGTAGTTATGTACGTGAAGTACTAACGTCGCCTTTTTGCGAGGGTTGGGGTTGGGGCCGCATTGCTACACCTGCTCGGATCGTGCCAGGCGGTCTTGTTGTAGGTTACTCCGGGCGCGCTTGACAGTGTCCGGTCGTTTAGTGGCCGGACTGGAGAAATTCCTGGAGAGGCTACTTTGTACTTCCGCTGCAAGGGCCGCTGTGTGCTCCTCCGTTCGGAGGGAGCGTTCGATGTTTCCATTGACCGTAATTACTCCTCGAGGGCCTGGCATCTTGAGCTTAAGGTATGCGTAATGCGGTTCGCCCGAGCAGTGCGTGATAACCACTGCGAAATGGGACTATGTCGAAGATTAACTCCTCGCTTCGGAAATTATCCGGAGATCCGAAGACCACTTCAAGTGTGACTGAGCCTGTACAGTTGGCCTCTACACCTGGTATTACGCCTTTAAAGGTCGTTTTGGTGGGCTTAATCCTCGAGGGATGTATGCCCATTTTCCGCACTGTATCCTGGTAAAGCAGGTGCAGGCTGCTGCCGCCGTCCATAAGGACTCTAGTGAGATGAAATCCGTTAATAATTGGGTCTAGAACCAATGCCGCGAAGCTGCCGTGACGGGTGCTAGTGGGGTGGTCCCTTCGATCAAAGGTGATCGGGCAGGAGGACCATGGGTTGAACTTTGGGGCGACTGGCTCTATCGCGTATACGTTCCTTAACGTGCTCTTCCGCTCCCTCTTGGGGATGTGGGTTGCGTATATCATGTTCACCGTCCGCACTTGTGGGGGAAAACCCTTCTGTCCCCTGTTGTTCGGCGGCCGGGGCTCCTCGTCGTCATTGCTATGCAGCCCCTTGTCTTCGTTTTTGGCGTTTAACTTGTCTGCCTGCTTGAACACCCAACAATCCCTGTTGGTGTGATTGGCCGGCTTTTCGGGGGTGCCATGTATCTGGCATAAGCTGTCGAGTATTCGGTCCAAACTGGACGGGCCCCTAGGATTCCTTTTGAATGGGCTTTTCCGCTGACCGGATTTAGAGCCTCTGAATCCGGCATTAACTGCCGTATCATCTGCATTGTCGCCGTTAATGCGGCGCTTCTGTTTGTTGCGACGCGACCTGACACTACTGTCCCTGGTGTCCGAATTACTAGGGTTCTTGGTTATATTGTTGCTACGAGCAAGCCAGATGTCTTCTCCCGCGCAAAAGCGGGTCATGAGTGTCGTGAGTGCTGCCATAGATTTTGGGTTTTCATGTCCAAGGTGCCGGGCTAGCCACTCGTCACGGATATTGTGCTTGAAGGCTGCTAGGGCCTCAGCGTCCGGACAGTCGACTATTTGATTTTTCTTTGTTAGGAACCGTGTCCAGAATTGCCTGGCCGATTCATCTGGCTGTTGAATTACGTGACTTAGGTCATCGGCGTCTGGGGGTCGCACATAAGTGCCCTGGAAATTGTCGAGGATTGCGGCTTCCAGGTCCTCCCAACAGCTGATTGATCCTATTGGCAAGCTGTTAAGCCAATGCCAAGCTGGTCCTTTAAGCTTGAGTGGGAGGTATTTAATGGCGTGGAAATCATCGCCGCGGGCCATGTGGATATGAAGGAGATAATCCTCGATCCATACCGCAGGATCTGTTGTGCCATCATATGATTCAATGTTTACGGGTTTGAAACCCTCGGGGATTTGATGATCCATTATTTCGTCTGTAAAGCAGAGTGGGTGTGCGGCGCCTCTGTACTTGGCTATATCATGACGTAGCTCCAATGAGCTTTGTCTACTGTGTTCGGCCCTGCCGAATTTGCGGCTGGCGTGGCGGTTGCCGTCTCGAGCCGTGGGGCGCCCACGCGATCCATGGATCAATCTTGTTTGCCTTGCCTTGTCCTCCAACATATCTCGTAAGTCCGGCGCATAGTCCCGTGCCTTGGTACGGGGTGCGGCTTGAGTGGAGGGCCGAGAGGCCTCTCTGTCGCGGCCACGAGGTGGCCGGTCGGCCGCATCAAGTGCTTCCTCCTCTAATTGGGGTAGCAACCTGCGCTTTGGGTAGCTCTTGGAGGGGCGTTCGAGTTTATGCTCTTCGGCCGCAAGGACTTCAGTCCATCTGTCAACTAGCAAATCTTGATCAGCTCTAAGTTGTTGCTGTTTTTTCTTGAGGCTTCTTGCCGTGGCCATAGGCCTGCGTTGAAAACGCTCTTGCTCGACGGGATCCTCTGGCACGACGAATTCGTCGTTGTCGAAGCTTGCCTCGTCTTCGGAGGGAGGCATATAATTATCGTCCTCGACATCTCTGTCTGCCACTCTCTCATGAGGGCTGGTTTCTCCATCCTCCTGTGCTAAATCTTGCTGGAGGGGGTTTTCTTCGGCGCTTTCCGGAGTATTATTATCTCCCGTGCTGGAATCACCGTGTTTGTTTTGGCGGTATTTTGAGCGGCGCCGCTGACGTCGGCGCTTAGGCTGTTTCTTGGAGGGGTCATCCTCCGCTGTTCCATCGCCATCTCCCTCTTTTGGGGTGTCCACCATGTATATGTCATACGACGAGGTGGCTTTCCAGGGCCTAGTAGGCGCTGGTTCTTCATCATCTCCTTCATCGGCGTCCATACCGTCGATGTCTTTGGAGTCGAAGTCGAGCATGTCGGTTAAGTCGTCGACAGTGGCTACAAAGTGGGTGGTGGGTGGGCTTTGAATTTCTTCATCGTCCGAATCCCAACCTTGCTGGCCGTAGTCCGGCCAGGGCTCTCCTGATAAAGAGAGAGACTTCAGTGTCTTCAGAATATCGCCAAAAGGCGAGTGCTGAAAGATGTCCGCAGCAGTGAACTCCATGATCGGCGCCCAATCGGATTCGATTGGCAGGGGCGCGGAGTGTTCGGAGTCCGGAGAGGAGTCCGGCTCCTTGGAGTCACGAGTCTCGCAGAGTACGGGGCTGGTGTTCGGCTCAATCGCCGTTGGGATCGCAGCCTGTAACGCTCTCGATGCGGCTATATCTCCCACGTGTCGAAGCACGACTTAGAGGCATAACCGCATTGAAAGCAATGTCGCAAGTGAGGTAATCTTCACACAACCCATGTAATACATAAGGGAAAAGATACATAGTTGGCTTACAATCGCCACTTCACACAATTACATGAATAAAGCATTACATCATCCAAATACAATCAGGGCCCGACTACGGAGCCAAAATAAAAGAAGAACCCCAAATGCGACACGGTCCCCGATCGACCCCAACTGGGCTCCACTACTGATCAACTAGAACGAAACAACACAAAGCGCAAGATCTTCATTGAACTCCTCCTGAGCTTGGTTGCGTCATCTGCACGGTTCAACGGCACCTGCAAGCTGGTTTTGGAAGTATCTGTGAGCCAACGGGACTCAGCAATCTCGCACCCTCGCGATCAAGACTATTTAAGCTTATGGGTAAGGTAAGGTAATATGTGGAGCTGCAGCAAGCGACTAGCATATATGGTGGCTAATATACGCAAAAGAGAGCGAGAAGAGAAGGCAAAGCACGATCGATGAAAGTATGATCAAGAAGTGATCCTAGAACAACCTACGTCAAGCATAACTCCAACACCGTGTTCACTTCCCGGACTCCGCCGGAAAGAGACCATCACGGTTACACACGCGGTTGATGTATTTTAATTAAGGTCAACTTCAGGTTTTCTACAACCAGGCGTTAACAAATTCCCATCTGCCCATAACCGCGGGCACGGCTTTCGAAAGTT
This sequence comes from Triticum monococcum, assembly GCA_034509565.1. NCBI lineage: Eukaryota > Viridiplantae > Streptophyta > Magnoliopsida > Poales > Poaceae > Triticum > Triticum monococcum. The sequence continues at coordinate 739,803,081 of CM067843.1, read as the reverse complement.
CAAATCCCTGCAGGGGTGTCCCAACTTAGCCCATCACAAGCTCTCACGGTCAACGAAGGATATTCCTTCTAGCGGGAAGACCCGATCAGGCTCGGAATCCCGGTTACAAGACATCCTCGACAATGGTAAAACAAGTCCAGCAACACCGCCCGAATGTGCCGACAAATCCCGATAGGAGCTGCACATATCTCGTTCTCAGGGCACACTCAGATGAGCAGTCCGTACAACTAAAAGCATCCCTCGAGTTTCCCCGAGGTAGCGCTGCAAGGGGCTCTAGTTTGGACCAACACTCAGAGGAGCACTGGCCCGGGGGGGGGGTAAAAGATGACCCTTGAGTCTGTAGAACCCAAGGAAAAATAAAAGGCTAGGTGGCAAATGGTAAAACCAAGGTTGGGCATTGCTGGAGGAGTTTTATTCTAGGCAAACTGTCAACGGGTTCCCATAATAGCCCAACTGCGTAAGTAACGCAAAATCCGGGAACATAACACCGATATGACGGAAACTAGGGCGGCAAGAGTGGAACAAAACACCAGGCATAAGGCCAAGCCTTCCACCCCTTACCAAGTATATAGATGCATTAATTAAATAAGAGATATTGTGATATCCCAACACGTAAACATGTTCCAACAAGGAACAACATCTCCATGTTCCAACAAGGAACAAACTTCAATCTTCACCTGCAACTAATAACGCTATAAGAGGGGCTGAGCAAAGCGGTAACATAGCCAAACAACGGTTTGCTAGGACAAGGTGGGTTAGAGGCTTGGTTCAACAATATAGGAGGCATGATAAGCAAGTGGTAGGAATCGTAGCATAGGCATAGCAAAAGAGCGAGCAACTAGGCAAGCAAAGACAGAAGTGATTTCGAGGGTATGATCATCTTGCCTGAAATCCCGCAAGGAAGAAGAACGAGTCCATGAAGAAGATAAACGGACGTAGATGAATGGGTCCTCACAAATGCGACGATACCGGAACCACCCCGAAGAATCAAACACCGGAAAGAAACACACAACATAGTAAACAACCAACACATGAACATGGTATGATATGCGGGATGCGGTATGCGATGCATATGCATGATATGCAAAGGAATGATTGAACCTGGCCTCAACATGGAAATCCAAGAGTGCCACTGGAAATGTGAGGTGATTTCGGTTGAAATCGATATAAAGATCGCCGAAATCGGATGCACGGTTTGGAAATGGCAAGCAAAACAAATATGGCATCGGTCTGCGATAATCAGCAAGTAGCCATCTAAATGCATCAAGATAATTATGCTACAGCACTCAAACATGGCAAAAAAATACATGGCAGAGATCCACTCAAGATGCTTAACAAAAGATGAACACTGAGCTACGGCTAATTCATCCATTAATAGGTTCAAACAAGCATGGCAAAAGTGCAATTGGTAAACAGGTTTCAGACTTAGTGAAATTAACACAAGCTTGGAATTTTAGATCAAGTAGCACACTTTGGAGCATGAAAACTATATGCTATAGGAACTTACATGGCAAAGCAAGGCATGAAATGAACCTACTCAAATCACTTAACAAAAGTCCCTTAGTGACCTTGAGCCAAAAGGGATCAAAAAAATACAATTGCAAACATGTGAACATGGAAAAAACATAATCAGATCTCAGACTTAGAGAAAAACTGGAGCATGCAAATCTATTAACAGGTAGGCATGTTTACGAGCTCGATGCACTCACTACAGAGCAAGGCATGACAACCTAAGCATACACCCATCAAGAATACACATTATATAAGCTAGACATGGTAAGAACAACAACATAGCATGCACGGATCAACTACAATATCCTCGGCAAAATCGCTAACAAATAGACAATCTGCCCAGATTCACGAAATAGCAAAAGTAGAGCTCGATTGACTCAAGCTAGGGTGCTTCATAATTACAAACAAAGACATGGATGGATAGAGCACCACAAGATTAACAAATCATCCTTACTGATCATCCTCAAAAGAGGCACGGATCACTAGGAAACAACATGAACATATGGCATATTGATAAAAACAGATCAAGGACTTGGTGGAATTGCTAAGTACCTCAAATCAGCATTAATGAATGCACCACTTTGCAAGCTTGTGCTAGTCACCACACATGTCACAAAAATACATGGATAGCACCTCTGTAAAGATGGCAAAGCATATAACAAAACACATGTAGAGCTCATGAGCATATCATGCACACATTAATCATGGCAAAAATGACAAATAGCTATTTGGTGCAGCAGATCTCACAATTAGCTCAAATAGCTCTCTTCCAACAGCATTTCGGGCATCAAGATGAACTCAAATGAAAATGATGCAATGAGATGAAATGGTGTACTCTCTGAGACGAACATTTCGATATGCTACATGCTCAAATCGGAGTTATAGATGATGAATTATGATACGGTGAACATGGGCATTAGAAACTAGAAATCTCGGGGACTTAGTGAAATATAGACCTCCGAGAAACAGATCTAGGGTTTTGATCCGGGCGCACGCAGATCGAGGCGGGGCCGGGCCTTCGCCGGAGTTGAGGCAGGAGCGGCACGGGGAGGCGCGAGGAGGCCGATGCGGTGGACGGCGGCCGGAGTCGGCACCGGAGTTGAGGCCGGACTACGGCGGCGGGCGCGGAGGAGGTCGCCGACGCCGGGGCTTGTGACGGCGAGGCGGAGGTCCGACGAGCGGCGCCGCGGTGGCGGTGGCCGGAGCTGCTGCTCCGCGGAGGAGCGGCGATGAGGCGGCCGGGCGGCATGTGCCTCGGGAGGCCGCGGGCAGGCGCGCGATTGCGCTCGGGCCGGCCTTGGGCCCGCAGGGCCGCGGCGGCGCATGCGAGGAGAGAGAATGCGGCGGAGACAGGTGGCGAAGCGGGATTGGATAGCGGCAGCGGCGGGGTGATGGGGCGGCATCGGATAGGGCGGAGCGAGGTGGCGGCGGCGGCTGGACATGTCCGGCCGGTGGGAGAAGTGTCCGGCGGCGCGAAGGAAGTGGATCTAGGGTTTCGTCTGCGCGAGAATTTCGGAGGGGAGCACATATATATAGGTAGAGGGAGCTAGGAAAGTCTAAATGAGGTGCGATTTTCGGCCACGCGATCGTAATCGAACGCTCTAGATGATGGAGAGGGTTTAGGTAGGTTTTGGGCCAAATTGGAAGGGTGTTGGGCTGCAACACACACGAGGCCTTTTCGGTCCCTCGGTTAACCGTTGGAGTATCGAACGAAGCCCAAATAGTACGAAATTTGACAGGCGGTCTACCGGTAGTAAACCAAGGCCGCATGACAAGTCTCGGTCCAATTCGAAAACGTTTGACACCCGCACATGAAAAGAGGTAGAAAGGGACACCGGATGACATAGGAGCGCCGGATTGCAAAACGGACAACGGGGAAAATGCTCGGATGCATGAGACGAACATGTATGCAAATGAAATGCACATCATGACATGATATGCAATGCATGACACGCAAGCAATGACAACGCAACAACAACGAATAACTGGAGGACACCTGGCACATCGGTCTCGGGGCGTTACACAACCCCCGAGGCGGTGTCCAACCGCCCATCCTTGATCGGCGCAGTTGGCTCCAAATTAAGAATCGGAGCCGATGCGGGTGCGGCCTCCAGGGCACTATTAGGTGGCAGAGCTAGATCATGCTCGTCGGGGCAGTGCGGCGCGCTCGGCAGTGGCTCGAATCCGTTGAAGATCAAGTCCCTGCGGATGTCAGCCGTGTAGTCTAAACTTCCGAATCTGACCTGACGGCCAGGGGCGTAGCCTTCGATTTGTTCCAGATGGCCAAGTGAATTGGCCCGCAGTGCGAAGCCACCGAAGACGAAGATCTGTCCGGGGAGGAATGTCTCACCCTGGACTGCATCGCTGTTGAAGATCGTAGGAGCCATCGAGCCTGACGGCGACGACACAGAGGAACTCTCAATGAAAGCACTAATGTCGGTGTCAAAACCGGCGGATCTCAGGTAGGGGGTCCCGAACTGTGCGTCTAGGCCAGATGGTAACAGGAGGCAAGGGACACGAAGTTTTACCCAGGTTCGGGCCCTCTCGATGGAGGTAAAACCCTACGTCCTGCTTGATTAATATTGATGATATGGGTAGTACAAGAGTAGATCTACCACGAGATCAGAGAGGCTAAACCCTATAAGCTAGCCTATGGTATGATTGTTGATGTGTATGTTGTCCTATGGACTAAACCCACCGGTTTATATAGACACCGGATAGGGTTAGGGTTACATAGGGTCGGTTACAATGGTAGGAGATCTGTATATCCGTATCGCCAAGCTTGCCTTCCACGTCAAGGAAAGTCCCTTCCGAATACGGGACGAAGTCTTCAATTTTGTATTTTCATAGTCTAGAAGTCCGGCTGAAGGTATAGTCCGGCTATCCGAATACCCCCTAATTCAGGACTCCCTCACCCAACCCCTGAAAATCATAGGAGGAGAAGATTAGACAAGCAGGTTATGTAAGTCTTCGTAGTGATTTTACGTAGATGTAGGATTATTGATGCCAATGTGTGCACCTGGAATGCTCGTAGTCACACACTCACGGCACGAGCCACCCTAGGTCCCTACGTGGTGAGCCTCGTTCGCTAGTAAATTTCTTTACTTAATAAGTAATGCACAATATTAAACTAAACTTGGTTTATTTTGAGTGAACAGGCTTTCTGCCATCATCATTAGTTTTTTTAGATCAATGCCGCCGCTTTATTACTTAAATGTAACTAGGAATTTTGTCCAAAATAGTCGCCAGAATGCATCTGATGGTACAGAAAACCAAACCTTACAAAGATCATCGCCTAAACCTACTTTAGCTAACTTGTCTGCGGTGATTAGCGCATGCATGTGCGCTTGACCCCAACGGAGCGGTCCATGCATATGTGCAGTTTCATCATGATATGGTTGGCAGATCATTGGATGGTAGCCGTGCGTTTGCTATTTCACATCCGAAATGATCACGGATTAACCTCGTAGGGTCTCTCCCCTTCGTAAGATTGCAAAGAGCTATGGGTATCATGAAGAAAAAAACAGTTTTGCTAAATCTTAGTCGACACTATACTCGTAAGATCTTACATTGATATCTATGTAAAAGATTTGTTTTCTCTTTCTTATATGTTACTTCCTCCGTCTTAAAAGAAGTGTCTCAAATTTATACTAACTCTAGTATAAAGTTGTATTAAGGTTGAGATATTTATTTTAGGACAAAAGGAGTATATGACATGACTGAGACTTCTTTAAGTATGTAATCCTCCAGCAACTTGGTTGTCTGTGTTTGGACTTAGCTGGTACAACAACGAAGATGAGACTTTCTTTCTTCAAATTGCAAGCAAAAAACTCGAAAGATTTCAGTTCTTAAAATCAGACTGACTTGTACAGAAAGGCTTGTAAAATAACAGAATTGAATTCAAGAGAACAGGAGAGGAAGAGGTGGCGTCTGTGCCTGGGTAGGTTGCTTGTTGTGCGATGAAACCGGTAGCTAGCAGCTAGGAGTAGAGTGGAGGCAGTTGGTGCAAAAGGAGCGGCCGGACGCAGCGCCGTAGTACGTACAGCTGTGTCCGATGAGTCCGTCAACCCCTCGCTGTCCTAGGAAACCATTCCTTTTCCCGTGAGCGAGTCATGGTGGTGACTTGCAAGCGAGAAAAGAGGCGAAGGAAGCGAGCCCATGACTGACTGATGGGCCTTTTGGGGTGACCAGCTAGGGAAGGGGAGGGAGTGAGAAAGGAAGGAACCGAGTCGTGTGTGTCGTGCATGCACGGTTGACACCTTGATGGATGGATTCGGTCTTGGAAAAGGAAGCAAGCAACAGCAGCTGCTGCCATACAGCTACGGTAGCACCCAACGTCCCACCCCACTCTGTTGTAGAGAGCTGGGTGAACTGAACTCAGATGGGGAGTGGCGTGCGTGAGCTCCCAAGACCTCTCTCTGCTATACTAGTTGGGAGGTGACCGCGCCGGTGATCTCACAAGATCTCTCTCGGTCGATCGGCGGCCCGCCTCGAGTAGCGTGCCACCGCATGCACGTATACTGGACTAGTTTAGCATCATCACCACGGCATCATTAGCTTATAGACACCGGTTGACTGGCTGATTATCTATGTCTATGTGGTGGTTCACTTGGACGCTGGCACAGACAAGTGCGGAGGCGCTTAATTTCAATCTGCGTGTCTGGCGGAAAGATAGTGCATGACAGCTGAATTAGCCTAACTCAGTGCTTGCGTGCTTACGGCGATGGCAAGTTGACAAACTTTGAGAAAAGCTTCTGTGTGCAAGAGAAACTTAATTGGTCCGGCACACCCTCTCCTCTGACCAAGCAAACCATGATAGACACTCCGGTTAACTATACGAGTGAGACTCGCGAGGAACCCTACTGAAACCAATGGGTTGCCATCTCCATCTCTCCACGCATCCAAAGATTCCAAGTTAAGCTGGAGCAGCCATGTGCCTGCCTCCATCGTTCATTCAATTGTACCTTCACCTCACCCACCATATGTGTCGAGAGTTGTGTGTGCTCCAAGCCGACACTCCCTACAAGGCACATATGTGATCTTCTCCTTTCCGTCGGTCGGTACGAGAAGCACGCGCGCGCCGGTGTCGATCGTCCTGGTCGCCGGTTGCGTCCGGGCACGGAAGCGATCGGGCGGTCAGGATCACATGCCAAACTGATCAGCTGCGCGCACTGCAGCAGTGCACGCCAACGCCATAGCCGGAGCTTCCCCGCCGAGTCTGACACCGTTGCGTTGCGAGCTGAGACAGTGCGCCTGCAAGCAAGAGAGAAGGATCAAATCGCTGTTAGAATTAATGGGCTAGGCCCATAGCAATTCCTGAAATCTCAAAGCCCATGTGTAAAATGGCAAGTGGTGGTGCTAAGTTTAGTCTCACCTTGAAAGTTGAAGAAGAGTTGGACCTTTTTATATAGTGAGTTCTCTCTACCACTCTAAGTGGTGTGTGAGAAGAGAAAGGGAAAACCACACACGCACGCTCGCTCGCCTCACCTTGCCGGGCCGGGGCAAGTTTTTTGATTTCTTGTCCGGTAAGTATACGAATTAGAAACCGAGTCAGTTTGGGATTGTGGTCGCGACAGGTCCTAATATATATACAGCTACCGGCTGCGGCCAGAGAGATACCGAAAAACACCTAGGATTTTGCCTCATCTCACAACTTGCGCCGCCATCGTAATCTACTCCATCCCAAACGCCGGCGTGCATCGGCGCGTGGGAGAGCAGGTCTCCGGAACCGTTCGTCTTTGAGATCCTGCACAGGGAGAGGACGAAATAGGTTTTTGGGAAGCGCCGTGCGCGACTGCTCAAATTCGTCATCACGGGTCGTCTTCCGTCCAAGTCGGGCGGTGCTACTCATCGTCGTATTCATCGCCGTCAGCAGCAAATCGTCGCCAACATCGTCATCAACACTGTCGCACCCATAATAGCTAACGATCAGTATGTCCAACATCCTCTGTTCATGTCTGTTTCTACAGCTATTGTTACGTGTTTGCTGCTGTTATGCATGTCTTGCTGTTCTTCTAGTTTGCTAGATTTTTGCATGCTAGCATCTCTTCTAGTCATGAATTATTTACTGAAATTAATCATGAACTTGCCTAATATTCCAACAATCCAAAAACCTAACTATAGGCAATTTCCTGAGTTAACTATGGCTGGATTCGCTGATGCACTGAGGCCGGATAAGTTTACCGGTGTACACTTTAAGAGGTGGCAGGTGAAGACCACGCTCTGGCTTACTGCTCTGAAAGTTTTCCACGCTAGTGTTGGTGCTCCAGAGGGAATGACCGACGAAGATCGGAGAAAATTCCAGGAAGCCAATACTATGTTTGTGGGATGCATTCTGAGTGTTCTTGCTGACCGTCTGTGTGATGTGTACATGCACATAAACGACGGAAAAATTCTGTGGGATGCACTGAATGCAAAATTCGGTGCAACAGATGTAGGCAGTGAACTGTACATCATGGAGAGTTTTCATGACTACAAGATGGTGAATAACCGTTCTGTGGTTGAGCAAGCTCATGAGATACAGTGCATTGTGAAGGAACTTGAACTCCTTAAATGTGTTCTACCCGACAAATTCATGGCTGGGTGCATGATTGCAAAGTTGCCTCCTTCATGGAGGAATTTCGCCACAACTCTGAAGTATAAGAGACAGGAGATATCAGTTGAAAATCTGATTGCATCTCTTGATGTTGAAGAAAAAGCTCGGGCTAAAGATACCACTGAAAAAGGAGGTGAGGTTCAGCCTACTGCTAACATGGTGCAGAGGTACCCACAGAACAAGAACAAAGGGAAGAACAAACCTGTTTTCAACAAGCCTACCAAGACTACTACCTTCAAGAAGAAGAAGTTCAACAAGGCTGAGCTAGAGTGCTACGCCTGTGGGAAGCCTGGACACTTTTCCAAGGAATGCTCTGAACGTGCAGACCGCAGAGGGAAAACAAGCTCCAAGACTGTCAACATGGTGACCGCTAGCAATACTGATGGGTATGGTAATTTACCTATTGTGCTTTCAGTATTTCAATCATCTTTGTGGTGGATTGATTCGGGTGCTAACGTTCATGTGTGTGCTGACATCTCCCTGTTTACTTCTTATCAGGTCGCAAGGGATTCTTCCGTCCTAATGGGGAATGGGTCACATGCTTCTGTTCGTGGCATTGGCACGGTGGATCTGAAGTTTACTTCGGGAAAAATCGTGCAACTAAGGAACGTGCAGCATGTCCCTACTATGAACAAGAATTTAGTTAGCGGCTCCCTTCTATGTCGAGATGGATTTAAGGTAGTTTTAGAGTCCAATAAAGTAATCGTGTCAAGATTTGGACAATTTATAGGAAAAGGCTATGAGTGCGGAGGCTTGTTCCGCTTTTCTCTTTCAAATTTTTGCAATAAGTCAATAAACCAAATTTGTGCTAGTGTTAATGATGATGCAAGTATTTGGCACTCTCGTTTATGTCATATTAATTTTGGTTTAATGTCTCGGCTATCCAGCATGAGTTTAATTCCGAACTTCACAGTTGCCAAAGGTTCTAAGTGCCATAGTTGTGTGCAATCTAAGCAACCTTGAAAGCCTCATAAGGCTGCCGAGGAGAGAAACTTGGCACCTCTAGAACTCATACATTCTGATCTTTGTGAGATGAATGGTGTGTTGACAAAAGGTGGAAAGAGATATTTCATGACTTTGATTGATGATGCGACTAGATTTTGCTATGTTTATTTGTTGCAAACTAAAGATGAAGCATTAGACTACTTTAAAATCTATAAAGCTGAAGTTGAAAATCAACTAGAGAGAAAGATCAAGCGTCTTAGGTCCGATCGTGGTGGAGAGTATTTTCCAAAAGTTTTTGATGAATTTTGTGAGGAACATGGTATTATTCATGAGAGGACGCCTCCCTATTCACCTCAATCAAATGGAGTGGCCGAGAGGAAAAACCGCACATTGACTGACTTGGTGAATGCCATGTTAGACACTGCTGGTTTATCTAAGGCATGGTGGGGGGAGGCTCTATTGACTTCATGTCATGTCCTGAATAGAGTTCCCAACAATAATAAAGAGAAAAACCCTTATGAGGAGTGGGTTGGGAGAAAACCATCACTTTCTTATTTGCGCACTTGGGGATGCTTGGCAAAGGTCAATATTCCTATTCCTAAGAAACGCAAACTTGGACCAAAGACAGTGGATTGTGTCTTTCTAGGGTATGCTCAACGGAGCATTGCTTATAGGTTTTTAGTGGTAAAATCTGAAGTACCTGATATGCATGTTGATACTATAATGGAATCTCGTGATGCAACATTTTTTGAGAACATATTTCCTATGCAAGATATGCATAGCATTGCTAGATTTTCTTCTGAGATAATTCCTGAATCTAGTACAACTGATGAATATTTCGAACAATCACATGAGGAAGTCCTTGAGAAGGATAACAATGAAGTTCCTAGAAGGAACAAGAGACAAAGGATTGCAAAATCCTTTGGTGATGATTTCATTGTATACCTTGTGGACGACACACCCAAGACGATTGCAGAAGCATATGCATCTCCGGATGTAGATGATTGGAAAGAAGCTGCTCATAATGAGATGGACTCAATTCTTTCTAATGGAACTTGGGAACTAAGTGATAGACCATATGGTTGTAAACCTGTGGGCTGCAAGTGGGTGTTCAAAAAGAAGCTAAAGCCTGATGGTACTATTGATAAATACAAGGCGCAGCTAGTGGCCAAGGGCTACACTCAGAAAGAAGGCGAAGATTACTTTGACACCTATTCACCCGTTGCTAGAATGACCACCATTCGAGTGTTACTTTCCTTGGCTGCCTCTTATGGTCTTATCATTCATCAAATGGATGTAAAGACAGCTTTTCTCAATGGAGAGTTGGAAGAGGAGATCTATATGGATCAGCCTGACGGGTTTGTGGTAAAGGGTGAAGAGGGAAAGGTGTGCAAGTTGTTAAAATCTTTGTATGGTCTGAAACAGGCACCTAAGCAATGGCATGAGAAGTTTGAAAGAACTTTGACTTCTGCAGGATTTGTCATTAACGAGGCTGATAGGTGTGTTTACTATCGCCATGGTGGGGGCAATAGTGTCATATTATGTTTGTATGTGGACGACATACTGATCTTTGGTACAAACATTAATGCAATTAATGAGGTCAAGTCTTTTCTATCAAAAAGTTTTGACATGAAAGATCTGGGAGAAGCCGATGTAATTCTAAACATCAAACTTATTAAGGATGAGAGTTGGATTACATTAACGCAATCTCACTATGTTGAGAAGGTCTTGAACCGATTCGGTTTTATGGATAGCAAGCCTTCTCCAACACCTTATGATCCCAGCGTGACACTCAGAAAGAACAAGAAAGAAACGAGAGATCAATTAAGATACTCTCAAATTATCGGTTCACTCATGTACTTAGCTAGCGCTACAAGACCAGATATCTCTTTTGCTGTGAGCAAACTGAGTAGGTTCATGTCCAACCCGGGTGATGATCATTGGCATGCACTAGAAAGGGTCTTGCGCTATCTGAGAGGTACTATGAGTTACGGAATTACTTATTCAGGGCATCCTGCTGTGCTAGAAGGATATAGTGATTCAAATTGGATCTCCGATGTTGATATACTTTACGCAACAAGTGGGTATGTATTTACTCATGGTGGTGGCGCAGTGTCATGGAGGTCTTGCAAGCAAACCATATTGACGAGGTCAACTGTGGAAGCAGAATTAACTGCTTTGGACATAGCTACTGTTGAGGCAGAATGGCTGCGTGAGCTCTTGATGGACTTGCCGGTTGTTGAAAAACCTATACCGGCTATTCTTATGAATTGTGATAATCAAACGGTTATCGCTAAAATGAACAATTCTAAAGATAATGCAAAGTCATCAAGACACGTGAAAAGACGTTTGAAGTCTGTCAGGAAGTTGAGAAACTCCGGAGTAATAACTGTTACGTATATACAAACAGACAAAAACCTGGCAGATCCCTTTACAAAGGTACTATCACGAAATGTGATAGATATTGCATCGAGGGAGATGGGTATGAGACCCATAGATGTTACACCATAGTAGTAACCCAACCTTTGTGATCGGAGATCCCATGAATTAGGATCTGGGAAGAACAAGCTATTGGTTAACTGAGGAGAGTAATAACTTATGATCGTCTCCAAGTGAAGATGCAAAACTCCCAGATCTGTAAGGCAGGTCAGCAACATGCCTTAATGTGGTTCTATTGGCTATAATTAGCAAAGATGCTGTCCTACAGAGCAGTCTTGAAAGAACACACCTATATGAGTTCTGACTGTAAACGTCGCAGTCTATGAGATTTGGGTGATCTCTAGTAAACTCACGAAGAGACCAGGGAGTATGACGTATAAGCTCCAAACCGCGGGGTAGCCTACTGGCGGTTAGGTACTGGTTAAGACTTTGAGTGAAACCTGTTCACATAAAACTAGCAATTCAAGGCATAGTCCATTGTCAAGTTGTGAATGGATGTAGCTTAAAGTTCTAGGCAGAAGTTCAACTTAACAGTCTCTGCTGAAACACTGGTATATTAAACAAGTGGTGAGAAAAGGCAAATCTCTAAATGGGTATTTGAGATCTGGTGGAGGATTGTTAGAATTAATGGGCTAGGCCCATAGCAATTCCTGAAATCTCAAAGCCCATGTGTAAAATGGCAAGTGGTGGTGCTAAGTTTAGTCCCACCTTGAAAGTTGAAGAAGAGTTGGACCTCTTTATATAGTGGGTTCTCTCTACCACTCTAAGTGATGTGTGAGAAGAGAAAGGGAAAACCACACACGCGCGCTCGCTCGCCTCGCCTCGCCTGGCCGGGCCGGGCAGGCGAGGCGAGGCGGCGCGTACATGCGACATGCGCGTGAATGGTCCGCCGAAATCCGGTCCGTCTCCTTGCAGGAGCGCAGCTTTCTTTTGCCGTTTTATTTTTATGTCTTGGCAGACAAGTTTTTTGATTTCTTGTCCGGTAAGTATACGAATTAGAAACCGAGTCGGTTTGGGATTGTGGTCGCGACACAATACCGCCTCTGGTCCTAATATATATACAGCTACCGGCTGCGGCCAGATAGATACTGAAAAACACCTAGGGTTTTGCCTCATCTCACAACTTGCGCCGCCATCGTAATCTACTCCATCCCAAACGCCGGCGTGCATCGGCGCGTGGGAGAGCAGGTCTCCGGAACCGTTCGTCTTTGAGATCCTGCACGGGGAGAGGACGAATTAGGTTTTTGGGAAGCGCTGTGCGCGACTGCTCAAATTCGTCATCACGGGTCGTCTTTCGTCTAAGTCGGGCGGTGCTACTCATCGTCGTATACATCGCCGTCAGCAGCAAATCGTCGCCAACATCGTCATCAACACTGTCGCACCCATAATAGCTAACGATCAGTACGTCCAACATCCTCTGTTCATGTCTGTTTCTACAGCTACTGTTACGTGTTTGCTGCTGTTATGCATGTCTTGCTGTTCTTCTAGTTTGCTAGATTTTTGCATGCTAGCATCTCTTCTAGTTATGAATTATTTACTAGAATTAATCATGAACTTGCCTAATATTCCAACAATCGCTTCGTGTGCGTGAGCGGACGGATGCCGGGCGGTGATTGATGAGCCTGCCGCGCGGACACTCGTGAAAAGACGGGCTCCCTCAGTCGTCCCTGTCTTGAATTGCTGGCAACCTCGACCCGACCCGGCTGTGCTCGCTGCCGCCGTCAGGCTAGGCTGTACTATCTGCGTCCCATTTAGATACCGCTTGAGGTAATAGCACTCCAGGTACCCTAACTTGCATAGGATGTGATGATTTAGTTCCAAACTTATAAAACTTGACCAAGTCATACCCCAACTTCCATCTTATGTGATGTTTTAGTCCCAGACCAATCACAGTGCGCCAGTTGGCTGGGCCGGTCAGCGCGCGCAGTTTTACACAAAACCGCCTGCCGTTTGCCTGATTCAACCCGCGCCGCCTGCTCCCCTCGGCCGCCCGCAGCTCCTCGCTCTCGCGCCGCCGCCGCCGCCCTCTTCGTCGGCCCCGCAGCCTCCTCGTCACGCGCCGAGCGCGGCCGCTGGAGCCGATGGCAAAGCTGGTGCCGTCCCTCCCGGCGTCGTCGCGCGCCTCATGGGCCTCGAGTCCTGGCCCGCCGCCCCCGGCGCGGCCGCGCCGCCCAGGCCGCAGAAGCAGAGGAAGGTGGCGGCGTAGGCGGGGGGAGGAGACAATGAGCCGGCGCCCGCCCGCGCCCGGCTCGCCCACGCACGCGCCGCGGAGCCAGCACAGCGCCAACCTGCCGGCGAGGAGCCCCAGGCGGAGCCGCCTCGTGCACGCCGCCGCGTCGAGGCTGCTGGAGCCGGGCGCGCGCGCGAGGTCGAGGGCCGGCGCCAGGCTGCAGGCCATCGCGTACGCCTGTTCCTTGCCGCAGCACCGCGGCCACCCCGGCGCCCCGCAGCAGAGCTGGGGCACGCCAGGCTGCAGACCAGACGAACTATTCCGACTCATCGGCTCCTCTCAATAATGCTGAGACTATATATAATTCCAATGATCAATCACCTGAGTTTCACAAGAGCTATCAGGTCAGATTTGACGTCGCCCTACTGCTTCATTTTGTCAACCATTTATATCTCTTACTTATGTTTACTTCAGCAATATTGATCAGTCAATCATGAAATTACCTCTTTGATAGTATGTCCATACGATGAAATTGTAGTGCTTATACTTATCACTTTGTCTAATGGTAGAGACTGCTAAGGAAGCACTTACATGAATCCATGCCTGGTACATTTTGTGAATTTGTTGTTAAAAAAGTGTTCCTCGGAATGTGATTGGATGTTCCCTGGTCTTTACTGAAGTAATGGTTTACCACTTGGATGACTTGGCATTCATTGTACTGTGATCAGTGGTCACACTACTTTTTGTCTAGCTTGCTATTGAAATTTGAAAATGTTCTTTTGTTCTAGTTCCAGGGTGACCAAGGGGCTGATTCTCCTGCTACGTGCACAAATGACGAGCCCAATCAGCCGAGCCCAACATCTGTCCTCGAAGCACGCTTCTCACACGATGCTTCCTCCTCAGGAAGTCCAACTGAAAAGATCGGTAAATACTTTTGTAGTATCACCTTGAATGTTGTACTAGGATGTAAGGATACTTTGTAGTAGCTAGTAACCCCTGCAAACCATTTTACTTTTAGTTATCTATAAAGGTAGGTTGAAAGGCCTTTTCTGAAGAAAAAAATGTGTGCTACAAAATAAAGTTTCCTCTTTATTTACTCTACTTCTGTTGCTGATCTGAAGTAAGAATATATGTTTATATGCTGATGAAACCTTAAATGAATAGCTATGTTTTGCATAAAATGCATTTGGCCACGAAATTGATTGCTTTAGTGCACATCTTGACGCGGTGTTGCAGATTAAAGGTATGTATCACGATGAGTAGCGGAAGAAACAACAAATAGTTTACATATATTACTAATATTCGAACTATTATAAGACAGTGTTCTGTTACGCTATCTTCTAGTTAACTTTGCTCGGCTGAAATGAACTCTCTTTAGAGAGAAGCTTAAAACAATTCTGATTTACAGAACGGATTGAATTAGTAGGTTTTGACGTGTGTAATGGAGTATAGATTATGATGATAATGTATGGTTTCTTCTTTTGTCTGCAGAAAGTACTGAGTTCTTTATTTCAATGGAGAACAAAATGGAAGATCTCTTCAATCTAGAGTCTGAAATCGTAGATTTGTCCATGTCCATCGACACAATGAAGACTGATGATCACGGCAGCAATGCAGAAATACCATGTGTTCAGAGTTCTCCATAGCATGATTTTGAGTTCCTAGAAGGCAGGCTCCACAGCATCGGAGAAGCCATTGCAAATGCTGAGCTACTTCTGGACAGCAGCCTCTTCTGTGGCACACCGTCAAGTCTATCAATTCATCCATTAATTGGTGAGATGCTGGAGACCGTTGAGGCCGTCTTTGGCGATGGATCAGAGAGCAGCTTCGGCTTCTACCAAACATTCTGGTGAGAGCAGTTTCAGCAATCGGCAGTTTCGGCGGCAGCATCACGACCACCGGCGCCGGCTCATTGTCTCCTCCCCCCGCCGACGCCTCCACCTTCCTCTGCTTCTGCGGCCTGGGCGGCGCGGCCGCGCCGGGGGCGGCGGGCCAGGACTCGAGGCCCATGAGGTGCGCGACGACGCCGGGAGGGGCGGCACCAGCTTTGCCATCGGCTCCAGCGGTCGCGCTCGGCGCGTGACGAGGAGGCTGCGGGGCCGACGGAGAGGGCGGCGGCGGCGGCGGCGCGAGCCTGCAGAGCGAGGAGCTGCGGGCGGCCGAGGGGAGCAGGCGGCGCGGGTTGAATCAGGCAAACGGCAGGGGGTTTTGTGCAAAACTGCGCGCGCTGCCACTTGGCAGCCAATTGGCGCGCTGTGATTGGCCTGGGACTAAAACATCACACGAGATGCAAGTTGGGGTATGACTTGGTCAAATTTTACAAGTTTAGGACTAGATCATCACATCCTGTGCAAGTTAAGATACTTGGGGTGCTATTACCTCATACCGCTTTGACTCCACTGCTGGCTCCGTCCCACGATACCTTGCCTTCGATAGTTCCGTTGTCTGAACATTGAGCGGAGACACAGGTGGCAGATAGTAGTACCATCTTGGTTCAGTGTTGGACGGCACACAGTTTCACTCCGGTCAAATTCGTTCTCTCATCAACATCAGGAAGAAAACCGTTGGTTCATGCATGTATGTATGGTCCCTGTTGTTGTGGTACAGTTAGGCCAAGGCGGCAGCGTCTGCGTTGGGGCCGGTGAGGTCGATCAGCGTCGGCAGAGGGCCGGCCCAGGGGAACGACGTGTTTCAGAGGGCGGCGATGTCGGGCTGCGCCGCCGCTGCCTGGGCCTGGCGCGCCTCCTCTTCGGCCTTGTGCTCGAGCATCTCCAGGCGCTTGCCCTTCCGGCGCTCCTTGGCCAGCCGAACGCGGCGTTAGTGGTCGAGGTAGGCCGCCTCCTACTTCTCCGTCGCTCCGAGCCAGACCGGTGGAGCGCTGACCCACTTGCGCACTACTCTGGTCAAGAAGTAGCGCTCGAGGTAGGCCGGCTCCTCCGGCTCGGCTTTGGGCGGGGACGACGGGGTCACCGGCGGCACGACGCAGTTGCCCGCCGCGGAGAGGGCCATGGCAGCCTTGAAAGCTGCCTCATCCGCCTCCCTCCACCTTTCCTCCGCCTCGCTCTCCTTAATGGCCGCCTGGTAGGTGGCCTCGGCCTCCTGGTCCTCGTCGCGGACGACTAGCGCGGGCGGCGGCAGGCTGCGGTCGACGCTGCGGACGCCGTGTCGCCTCGCCTCCTCGTGCTCGAAGGCGAGCCATCGAACCCAGTTGGGCGAGTCGATGGCGTAGTGCGGTATGGCGAGCTGCTCCGGCGTCAGCAACGCCCGCCGGCGCAGCACCTCCTCCACATGGGCCCTCGCCGTCCGCGGCGGTGCCGGCACTGGGATCCTCTCCGGATCCAAATGCCAGTCATGCGACAGCGTCACGTCGGGGTACGGCAGAGGCACGCGGTGGTGCCAGTGCCACTCGGCCTGGTGCAACGACACATTGATGCGCAGCCTCTGCCCTTTCGGCTGCTGCCAATGCCGGAAAAGAAGTCCATGCTGGCGGTGGCTAGGGTTGTCGCCGCCGTGGGGCAAGGGTGGCCAGATGGGGACGGGGGGCGATTGGCAGTGGATGAGGACGGCCCGCCGCACACCCGAATTAAAAAAGGACAATCGCCGTCGCTGACGCGTGGGCCCAAGGTGGGTGGTCGTCATAAATTATGTTGACCGTCGTAGTTGGACGGCCGTCAGGTGGGGACGCGGCGGACGGCGAGGAGACGCGCGGTGCGTCCGCTACGCGTCCGCGCCGACGCATCATACGTCTCCAATGTATATATAATTTTTGATTCCTACATGCTATATTATCTACTGTTTTGGACATTATTGAGCTTTATTATCCACTTTTATATTATTTTGGGGGCTAACCTATTAACCGGAGGCCCAACCCAGAATTGCTGTTTTTTGCCTGTTTTAGTGTTTCGAAAAAAAAGAATATCAAACGGAGTCCAAACGGAATGAAACCTTCAGGACCGTGATTTTCTCATCAAATACAACTCAGGAGACTTGGACCCTACGTCAAGACACGTAACAGGAGGCCACGAGGTAGGGGGGCGCTACCCCCCAGGCGCGCCCTCCACCCTCGTGGGCCCCCTGTTGCTCCACCGACGTACTTGTTCCTCCTATATATACCCACGTACCCCAAACGATCAGATACGGAGCCAAAACCCTAATTCCACCGTCGTAACTTTCTGTATCCACAAGATCCCATCTTGGGCCTGTTCAGGAGCTCCGCCGGAGGGAGCATCGATCACGGAGGGCTTCTACATCAACACCATAGCCCTTCCGATGAAGTGTGAGTAGTTTACCTCATACCTGCGGGTCCATAGTTAGTAGCTAGATGGCTTCTTCTCTCTTTTTAGATCTCAATACAATGTTCTCCCCCTCTCTTGTGGAGATCTATTCGGTGTAATCTTCTTTTTGCGGTGTGTTTGTTGAGACCATTGAATTGTGGGTTTATGATTAAGTCTATCTATGAGTAATATTTGAATCTTCTCTGAATTCTTTTATGTATGACTGGTTATCTTTGCAAGTCTCTTCGAATTATCAGTTTGGTTTAGCCTACTACATTGATCTTTTTTTGCAATGGGAGAAGTGCTTAGCTTTGGGTTCAATCTTGCGGTGTCCTTTCCCGGTGATAGTAAGGGCAGCAAGGCACGTATTGTATTGTTGCCATCGAGGATAACAAGATGGGGTTTTCTTCATATTGCATGAGTATATCCCTCTACATCATGTCATCTTGCTTAAGGTGTTACTCTGTTTTTAACTTAATACTCTAGATGCATGCTGGATAGCGGTCGATGAGTGGAGTAATAATAGTAGATGCAGGCAGGAGTCGGTCTACTTGTCTCGGACGTGATGCCTATATACATGATCATACCTAGATATTCTCATAACTATGCTCAATTCTATCAATTGCTCAACAGTAATTTGTTCACCCACCGTAGAATACTTATTCTCTCGAGAGAAGCCACTAGTGAAATATTGCCCCCGGGTCTATCTTTATCATATCAATCGCCTACTACTTAGTGAAGGAAATATGCCCTAGAGGCAATAATAAAGTTATTATTTCTTTCCTTATATCATGATAAATGTTTATTATTCATGCTAGAATTGTATTAACCGGAAACATAATACATGTGTGAATACATAGACAAACTTAGTGTCACTAGTATGCCTCTACTTGACTAGCTCGTTAATCAAAGATGGTTATGTTTCCTAACCATGAACAAGGTGTTGTTAGTTGATTAACGAGGTCACATCATTGGTTGAATGATCTGATTGACATGACCCATTCCATTAGCTTAGCACCCGATCGTTTAGTATGTTGCTATTGCTTTCTTCATGACTTATACATGTTCCTATGACTATGAGATTATGCAACTCCCGTTTGCCGGAGGAACACTTTGGGTGCTACCAAACGTCACAACGTAACTGGGTGATTATAAAGGAGCATTACAGGTGTCTCCGAAGGTAGATGTTGGGTTGGCGTATTTCGAGATTAGGATTTGTCACTCCGATTGTCAGAGAGGTATCTCTGGGCCCTCTCGGTAATGCACATCACATAAGCCTTGCAAGCATTACAACTAATGAGTTAGTTGCAAGATGATATATTACGGAACGAGTAAAGAGACTTGCCGGTAACGAGATTGAACTAGGTATTGGATACCGACGATCGAATCTCGGGCAAGTAAGATACCGATGACAAAGGGAACAACGTATGTTGTTATGCGGTCTGACCGATAAAGATCTTCGTAGAATATGTAGGAGCCAATATGGGCATCCAGGTCCCGCTATTGGTTATTGACCAGAGAGGTGTCTCAGTCATGTCTACATAGTTCTCGAACCCGTAGGGTCCGCACGCTTAACGTTCGTTGACGATATAGTACTATGTGAGTTATGAATGTTGGTGACCGAATGTTGTTCGGAGTCCGGGATGAGATCACGGATATGACGAGGAACTCCGGAATGGTCCGGAGACAAAGTTTGATATATGGGATAATAGTGTTTGATCACCGGAAGGGTTCCGGAAATCACCGGAAGGGGTTCCGGATGTTTCCCGAAATGTTTGGGTACGAGAACACTTTATTTGGGCCAAAGGGGAAAGCCCACAAGGTTTTTGGAAAGCGCAAAAGGAAGTTTTGCGGAGTCCAGGGGCCAGACGCCAGGGTCCCTGGCGTCTGGGTCCAGACGCCGGGAACCCTGGCGTCTGGCCCTGGAGTCCGAGAAGGACTCTTGCCTTTCGGGTGAAACCGACTTTGTGGAGGCTTTTACTCCAAGTTTCGACCCCAGGGCTCAACATATAAATAGAGGGGCAGGGCTAGCACCAAAGACACATCAAGAAATACCAAGCGGTGTGCCGGCAACCCTGTTCCCTCTAGTTTATCCTCCGTCATAGTTTTCGTAGTGCTTAGGCGAAGCCCTGCGGAGATTGTTCTTCACCAACACCGTCACCACGCCGTCGTGCTGCCGGAACTCATCTACTACTTCGCCCCTCTTGCTGGATCGAGAAGGCGAGGACATCACCGAGCCGTACGTGTGCAGAACTCGGAGGTGCCGTGCTTTCGTTACTTGGATCGGTCGGATCGTGAAGACGTTCGACTACATCAACCGCGTTGATATAACGCTTCCGCTTGCGATCCACAAGGGTACGTAGATCAGACTCTCCCCCTCGTTGCTATGCATCACCATGATCTTGCGTGTGCGTAGGATTTTTTTTGAAATTACTACGTTCCCCAACACTTAGTTATTTACTTTGCTATTTACTTTGACTTTATTTTACTTTGCATCTTTATCATAAAAATATCAAAAATATCATCTTTATCATATCTATCAGATCTCACTCTCGTAAGTAGCCATATAGGGATTGACAACCCCTATTTGCGTTGGTTGCGAGGATTTATTTGTTTTGTGCAAGTACGAGGGATTCGCGCGTAGCCTCCTACTGGATTGATACCTTGGTTCTCAAAAACCGAGGGAAATACTTACGCTACTTTGCTGCATCATCCCTTCCTCTTTGGGGAAAACCAACGCAGTGCTAAAAGAGGTAGCAAGAAGGATTTCTGGCGCCGTTGCCGGGGAGGTCTACGCAAAAGTCAACATACCAAGTACCCATCACATACCCTTGTCTCCCGCATTACATTATTTGCCATTTGCCTCTCGTTTTCCTCTCCCCCCACTTCACCCTTGCCGTTTTATTTGCTCTCTCTCTCTATCTCTCCCTCTATCCTCCCTCTCTATTTGCCTCTTTTCGTCCGCTTGCTTTTTGTTTGCTTGTGTGCTAGTTTGCTTGATTGTCACGATGGCTCAAGATAATACTAAATTGTGTGACTTCACCAATACCAACAACAATGATTTTATTAGCACTCCGATTGCTTCTCTTCCCGATGCTGAATCTTGTGAAATTAATGCTGCTTTGCTGAATCTTGTCATGAAAGATCCGTTCTCCGGCCTTCCTAGTGAAGATGTCGCTACTCATCTAAATAGCTTTGCTGATTTGTGTGACATGCAAAAGAAGAAAGATGTGGATAATGATATTGTTAAATCGAAGCTATTTCCTTTTTCGCTTAGAGATCGTGCTAAAGCCTGGTTTCGTCTTTGCCTAAAAATAGTATTGATTCATGGAACAAGTGCAAAGATGCTTTTATCTCTAAGTATTTTCCTCCTGCTAAGATCATCTCTCTTAGAAACGATATTATGAATTTTAAGCAACTTGATCATGAACATGTTGCACAAGCTTGGGAGAGAATGAAATTAATGATACGTAATTTCCCTACTCATGGTTTAAATTTATGGATGATTATACAAAAAAATTATGTCGGATTGAATTTTGCTTCTAGAAATCTTTTAGATTCGGCCGTGGGAGGCACTTTTATGGAAATCACTTTAGGAGAAGCTACTAAACTCCTAGATAATATTATGGTTAATTATTCTCAATGGCATACTGAAAGATCTACTAATAAAAAGGTGCATGTGATAGAAGAAATTAATGTTTTGAGTGGAAAGATGGATGAACTTATGAAATTATTTGCTAATAAGAGTGTTTCTTCTGATCATAATGATATGCCCTTGTCTACTTTGATTGAGAATAATAATGAATCTATGGATGTGAACTTTGTTGGTAGGAACAATTTTGGTAACAACGCGCATAGAGGAAATTTCAATCCTAGGCCTTATCCTAGTAATCCCTCTAATAATTATGGTAATTCCTACAACAATTCTTATGGAAATTATAATAAGATGCCCTCTGATTTTGATTCTAATATTAATGAATTTATTACTTCGCAAAAGAATTTTAATGCTATGATTGAAGAAAAACTGCTTAAGATTGATGATTTGGCTAGGAACGTTGATAGAATTGCTCTTGATGTTGATTCTTTGAAACTTAGATTTATTCCACCTAAGCATGATATTAATGAGTCTCTCAAATCCATGAGAATTTCCATTGATGAGTGCAAGGAAAGAACCGTTAGGATGCGTGCTAAGAAAGATGCCTTTATAAAAGCGTGTTCTTCTAGGTCCTATCAAAATAATGATGAAGATCAAAAGTTATTGATGTGTCCCCTATTAAATCTTTGTTTTGCAATATGAATATTGATAATAACGGGACTGAATATGATCCACCTTTACCAAGAAGGCGTTTCAAGAATTCAGAATCTTTTGATCTTGATGCTAAATTTGATAAAAGTGGGATTGAAGAAATTAAAACCCTAGATGTTGCTAAACCCACTATTATGGATTTAAAGGAATTTAACTATGAAAATTGCTCTAGGATTGATTGTATTTCCTTGTTGCAATCCGTGCTAAATTCTCCTCACGCTTATAGTCAAAATAAAGCGTTTACTAAACATATCGTTGATGCCTTGATGCAATCTTATGAAGAAAAACTTGAATTGGAAGTTTCTATCCCTAGAAAACTTTATGATGAGTGGGAACCAACTATTAAAATTAAAATTAAAGATCATGAATGCTATGCTTTATGTGATTTCGGTGCTAGTGTTTCCACGATTCCAAAGACCTTGTGTGATTTGTTAGGTTTCCGTGATTTTAATGATTGCTCTCTAAACTTGCACCTTGCTGATTCCACTATTAAGAAACCTATGGGAAGAATTAATGATGTTCTTATTGTTGCAAATAGGAATTATGTGCCCATAGATTTTATTGTTCTTGACATAGATTGCAATCCTTCATGTCCTATTATTCTTGGTAGACCTTTCCTTAGAATGATTGGTGCAATTATTGATATGAAGGAAGAACATATTAGATTCCAATTTCCATTAAGGAAAGGCATGGAACACTTTCCTAGAAATTAAATTAAATTACCTTATGAATCTATTATGAGAGCCACTTATGGATTGCCTACCAAAGATGGCAGTACCTAGATCTATTCTTGCTTGTTATGCCTAGCTAGGGGCGTTAAACGATAGCGCTTGTTGGGAGGCAACCCAATTTTATTTTTATTCCTTGCCTTTTGCTCCTGTTTAGTAATAAATGAAGTATCTAGCCTCTATTTTGGTTGTATTTTTTGTGTTTAATTAGTGTTTGTGCCAAGTAGAACCGTTGGGAAGACTTGGGGAAAGTCTTGTTGAACTTGTTGTAAAAATAGAAACTTTAGCGCTCATGATAACAGCTGTCATTTTTATTTGGAAAGTGCTATTTAGTTAATTATTTTTACAGATGATTAATAGATAAATTCCTCACGTCCAGCAATTTACTTTAGAATTTTTGGGGTTCCAGATCTTGCGCTAGCTACAGATTACTACAGACTGTTCTGTTTTTGACAGATTCTGTTTTTCGTGTGTTGTTTGCTTATTTTGATGAATCTATGGCTAGTAAAATAGTTTATAAACCATAGAGAAGTTGGAATACAGTAGATATAACACCCATATAAATAAAGAATGAGTTCATTACAGTACCTTAAAGTGGTCTTTTGTTTTCTTTCGCTAACGGAGCTCACGAGATTTTCTACTTTAAGTTTTGTGTTGAGAAGTTTTCAAGTTTTGGGTAAAGATTTGATAGATTATGGAACAAGCAGTGGCAAGAGCCTAAGCTTGGGGATGCCCATGGCACCCCAAGATAATATAAGGATACCTAAAAGCCAAAGCTTGGGGATGCCCCGGAAGGCATCCCCTCTTTCCTCTACTTCTATCGGTAACTTTACTTGGACCTATATTTTTATTCTCCACATGATATGTGTTTTGCTTGGAGCATCTTGTATTATTTGAGTCTTTGCTTGTTAGTTTACCACAATTATCCTTGCTGTACACACCTTTTGAGATAGCCATACATGATTTGGAATTTGTTAGAATACTCTATGTGCTTCGCTTATATCTTTTGAGTTATATAATTTTGCTCTAGTGCTTCACTTATATCTTTTAGAGCACGGTGGTGGATTTGTTTTATAGAAACTATTGATCTCTCATTCTTCACTTAGATTATTTTGAGAGTCTTAATAGCATGGTAATTTGCTTAAAATCATAATATGCTTGGTATGCAAGATTAATAATAAAACTTTCTTATGAGTGTGTTGAATACTAAGAGAAGTTTGATGCTTGATGATTGTTTTGAGACATGGAGATAATAATATCAAAGTCGTGCTAGTTGAGTAGTCGTGAAATTGAGAAATACTTGTGTTGAGGTTTGCAAGTTCCGTAGCATGCACGTATGGCAAACGTTATGCAACAAATTTGAAACATGAGCTGTTATTTGATTGTCTTCCTTATGAGTGGCGGTCGGGGACGAGCGATGGTCTTTTCCTACCAATCTATCCCCCTAGGATCATGCGCGTAGTACCGAGGTTTTTGATGACTTGTAGATTTTTGCAAAAAGTATGTGAGTTCTTTATGACTAATGTTGAGTCCATGGATTATACGCACTCTCACCCTTCCATCCTGGCTAGCCTCTTAGGTACCGTGCATTGCCCTTTCTCACATTGAGAGTTGGCGCAAACTTCGCCGGTGCATCCAAACCCCGTGATATGATACACTCTTTCACACATAAACCTCCTTATATCTTCGTCAAAACAGCAACCATACCTACCTATTATGGCATTTTCATAGCCATTCTGAGATATATTGCCATGCAACTTTCCATCATTCCGTTCATCATGACACATTCATCATTGTCATATTGCTTAGCATGGTCATATAGTTGACATAGTATTTGTGGCAAAGTCACCGTTCATAATTCTTTGATACATGTCACTCTTGGTCCATTGCATATCCCGGTACACCGCCGGAGGCATTCATATAGAGTCATCTTTGTTCTAGTATCGAGTTATAATCATTGAATTGTAAATAAATATAAGTGTGATGATCATCATTTTCTAGAGCATTGTCCCAAGTGAGGAATACAAAAAAGAAGAGAAAAGGCCATAAAAAAGAAAAGGCCCCAAAAAAATGAGAGAAAAAGAGAGAAGGGACAATGTTACTATCCTTTGTCACACTTGTGCTTCAAAGTAGCACCATGATCTTCATAGTAGAGAGTCTCTCATGTTATCACTTTCATATACTAGTGGGAATTTTTCATTATAGAACTTGGCTTGTATATTCCAACAATGGGCCTCCTCAAGTGCCCTAGGTCTTCGTGAGCAAGCAAGTTGGATGCACACCCACTAGTTTTTTTTTGTTGAGCTTTCATATATTTATAGCTCTAGTGCATCCGTTGCATGGCAATCCCTACTCCTTGCATTAACATCAATCGGTGGGCATCTCCATAGCCCATTGATTAGCCTCATTGATGTGAGACTTCCTCCTTTTTTGTCTTCTCCACATAACCCCCCTCATTATATTTTATTCCACCTATAGTGCTATGTCCATGGCTCGCGCTCATATATTGCGTGAAAGTTTATAGGTTTGAGATTGCTAAAGTATGAAACAATTGCTTGGCTTGTCATCGGGGTTGTGCATGACGATAGCATTCTTGTGTGACTAAAATGAAACATGACTAAACAATATGATTTTGTAGGGATGAACTTTCTTTGGCCATGTTATTTTAAGAAGACATAATTGCTTAGTTAGTATGCTTGAAGTATTATCATTTTTATGTCAATATGAACTTTTGTCTTGAATCTTTCAGATCTGAATATTCATACCACAATTAAGAAGAATTACATTAAAATTATGCCAAGTAGCACTGCGCATTGAAAATTCTGTTTTTATCATTTACCTACTCGAGGACGAGCAGGAATTAAGCTTGGGGATGCTTGATACGTCTCCAACGTATCTATAATTTTTGATTGCTCCATGCTACATTATCTACTGTTTTGGACATTATTGGGCTTTATTATCCACTTTTATATTATTTTTGGGACTAACCTATTAACCGGGTCCCAGCCCATAATTGCTGTTTTTTGTCTGTTTTAGGGTTTTGAAGAAAAGGAATATCAAACGGAGTCCAAACGGAATGAAACCTTCGGGAACGTGATTTTCTCATCAAATACAACTCAGGAGACTTGGACCCTACGTCAAGACACGTAACAGGAGGCCACGAGGTAGGGGGCGCGCCTACCCCCCCCCCCCCCCACGCGTGCCCTCCACCCTCGTGGGCCCCCTGTTGCTCCACCGACGTACTTCTTCCTCCTATATATACCCACGTACCCCCAAACGATCAGATACGGAGCCAAAACCCTAATTCCACCGTCATAACTTTTTGTATCCAGAAGATCCCATCTTGGTGCCTGTTCCGGAGCTCCGCCGGAGGGGGCATCGATCACGGAGGGCTTCTACATCAACACCATAGCCCTTCCGATGAAGTGTGAGTAGTTTACCTCAGACCTACGGGTCCATAGTTAGTAGCTAGACGGCTTCTTCTCTCTTTTTAGATCTCAATACAATGTTCTCCCCCTCTCTTGTGGAGATCTATTTGATATAATCTTCTTTTTGCGGTGTGTTTGTTGAGACCGATGAACTGTGGGTTTATGATCAAGTCTGTCTATGAGTAATAGTCGAATCTTCTCTAAATTATTTTATGTATGATTGGTTATCTTTGCAAGTCTCTTCAAATTATCAGTTTGGTTTGGCCTACTAGATTGATCTTTCTTGCAATGGGAGAAGTGCTTAGCTTTGGGTTCAATCTTGCGGTGTCCTTTCCCGGTGACAGTAAGGGCAGCAAGGCACATATTGTATTGTTGCCATCGAGGATAACAAGATGGGGTTTTCTTCATATTGCATGAGTCTATCCCTCTACATCATGTCATCTTGCTTAAGGCGTTACTCTGTTTTTAACTTAATACTCTAGATGCATACTGGATAGCGGTCGATGAGTGGAGTAATAGTAGTAGATGCAGGCAGGAGTCGGTTTACTTGTCTCGGACGTGATGCCTATATACATGATCATACCTAGATATTCTCATAACTATGCTCAATTCTGTCAATTGTTCAACAGTAATTTGTTCACCCATCGTAGAATACTTATGCTCTCGAGAGAAGCCACTAGTGAAACCTATTGCCCCCGGGTCTATCTTTATCATATCAATCTCCTACTACTTAGTTATTTACTTTGCTATTTACTTTGCCTTTATTTTACTTTGCATCTTTATCATAAAAATACCAAAACTATTATATTTATCATATCTATCAGATCTCACTCTCGTAAGTAGCCCTATAGGGATTGACAAGCCCTATTTGTGTTGGTTGTGAGGATTTATTTGTTTTGTGCAGGTACGAGGGACTCGCGCGTAGCCTCCTACTGGATTGATATCTTGGTTCTAAAAAATTGAGGGAAATACTTACGCTACTTTGTTGCATCATCTCTTCCTCTTCGGGGAAAACCAACGCAGTGCTAAAAGAGGTAGCAACGCATTCCAGGCGCAATTTTGGGCCGAAAATGGGACGGCGCGGACGCCAGGCAGACACGATTTGAGTTTGGGTCGACACGTTGGGCCGCCACTTTTGTCCGCGCCGACCCAAACAGACGCGGACGGACGAAATGGGTCGCCTCATTGGAGTGGCTCTTATCATCCGTTTGGGGCGGTAATGGGTTCACCCATGTCCGCTTCGGGCCGTTGGGTTGTCGGTGCGCCCAACGCGCGGCCACACCCCAAATCATGTTTAGGGTGGATGTGATTTAAAAAAACACAAAAACTAAAATGAAATACGGGGAAAAATAGAAAAACGCAAACATAAACCGTAAAACATAACGGCCCAGTTCCATGATCCAAATAGACATAATTAACATAAAAAAGAAAAAAAAACGCCGCCTGTGCCCGTTGATGTCGTGGCCGTCGCCATCATCAGTGGCCGCCGTTGTCGTCGTCATCGCTGACGAGGTTGACGTAGTCCGGCGGCGTTTAGAGGTGGGACGGCGGTTTCTATGCGTGAGCGACCCTCCTCCTTTCTAGTCTACCTTGAGTAGGACCATATGGATCTTATGTTTGTGGCGAAAGATAAGTGGTTCTGTCAAAACCAAGAAAGTATCTATGCGTGAGCGATCCTTGATAAATGCTGATTGATATGTGTCAATGTGAGTAAGTGGATGCGTGTTGTTAGAGATAATGTTTGTTCCTCTTCTTTGAAACGATTTTCATGAATCTCTGAATGATACTAATTGGCCTGAAATCCTCGACGGTGTTGGCATCTTTTTTCTTTGGGAGGATAGTGATGGATACCCGGGTTAGTCTACAAACATAAAAGGCCATTACTTTGGTGAGGACGCATTTATGTTACCGGGTGGCGCCGCTCCGGCGCGCCGTCCAAGGAACCAGGTCCGTCTATTTAACCCAGAGGACGCATCCCAACCCTAGCTCGCCCCATTTCTTTCCCTTTCTCCCCTCCTCCACCGCCACTTCCAATCCGTCCGCCGCTAGCATGCCAAGGCACCAGATCACCACTTACACCATGCTAACACCGAAGCATCGGCTATAGCAACTGGAGGAGATCTGGGCCAGGCGCGGCGCTCAGTTTGCAGCCGGCCTGCCTCCGGATTCGCCGCAAATGAAAGAGGAAGAGGAGGATGAGGAGCCGGAGGAGGAGGGAGCGACCATGGAGGAGGAGGAGTAGCAGCAAGCCATCCTCGAATCCATCCAATCAAAGGCGAGATGAGGCCAACCGCCGCTTCGTCTTCTAGGAGGCCGCGGAGCTCGACGAGATCTTCACCAACACGGACTCCAACAAGGAACCGGATGTGCGCCTGGACGCCAATGACCACGAGGCCAGTGGCTCCGGCACGAAATTCATCAACATCTTGGACTATGAGGACAGAGGACGTCTAGTGTAGTTGATTGTTTGGTAGTACGTAGATCTTGGTGTTGCAGGGTTTTGTATGGAAATGCTATTCAAAATTTAGCAACTACAATTGTTGGAGGTGCAATTTGGAGTATGACCGGTCACCCTCTGCGGGCATCCGCCGACGTTTAGCAACCCATAGCTATCTGTGGTCATAGATGCTCTAAAGCTGCCTCCATTTAACGATCCTCGCCGGCCAAGTATACTGACCGGGCAATTGCTGTGTTTCACTGATTCTGTTCCGCCAAATGCACTGTTTGCACGTGAAATGCTAGTCGCACCACCAGACGCGCTAGCTAGCTACGTGATGAGCCTCGCTCACTTATTTGTTCATCAATTAATGTACAAACACAACTAAACTAAACCTAGTTATTTTTGAGCCAGATATGAGCTGCACATGCTCGTGAGCTAAAATATTACCCACTCCAATCCAAAATAAGTGTCGGAACTTTGAACTGGAACTAGTTCAAAGTTGCGACACGGAAAATGCATGGATGCACCCAGTTACATATGGACCCATTTTGAAAAACACATTTTAAAATGCTAAAAAATTCTGGAAAAAAGTGTGTGCAGATGTCTCTATATTTTATGTATGTGCAGAAAGTTTCACAGAAAATAACTTTTTTATGGCCTGTGCAAAAAAGACAAAACATTGTACCACGGAACGCTATTTAAAAGTACTAAAATCTATCTTTTTTGCGGAGACAAAATAAAGAGACTTTTTTTCACAAAAAAATTGTGCCGCGGACATACTTTCAGGAACATGTATGCACACAAATTTGTTTTAATTTTTTTAACATTACAAAACGCGTTTAAAATATATTTTTGAAAAGCGGGTTCACATGTACCTGTGTTCAGGACGTGCCGAATCTTTGCGACACAAGGTAAGAAAGTAGATCCGCGTTCTGCGTTCATCATTGGTTCATTGACTCGTGATCAGCACATGCGCGTGTGACCACAACAGAGAGGTCCATGCAGTTTCATGATGTGGTTTTGCCGATCATTGGACGTTTCTTGTGCTTTCGCGATCGCACATCCGAAATGATCACACTCGTAAACCTCGTGGGGCCCCTCTGCTTCGCGAGATTACAGGGCTCCCATGTCCCAAGTAAGTAAGAGCATTATTAGTAGAATTTTCAAATCCTCAAACCTTCACTAGCATTTTAAGGGTTCAAAAATAAATTTTTTGTATACTTTTACGGGTTGAAAAACAGGGGCAAAGATTAGAATCCTCAAACCCAACTCTTATAACGGAATATTCCCCATTAACGATGTTGTCGTTGCGCGCGGGAAGTCGACGGGGCGGCCGCCGGCGACGGGGGCGACTAGCAGCGGCGGTCGCGGGCGTGGGTGCGGGAGTTGGGAGGATTTTCCCCTCCCGCGCGAGTATAACCGTCAAATAAGGGTTGGGGTAGGTTTTGCTCCCCAACCCTTATTTTTGAGGATTGGGAGAGGGTTTGAGAGTTGGACCTTTAAATTTTTTTAAGGGTTTGAGGGTTAAGAGGTTCTAGTCTACGACATTTTTTCGACGAAAACTGTAAAAAACAGTTATTTTCAAGGGTTTGAGAGTTTGAGAGCTCTATTAGTAAGAACATCTCTAGTGGCTAGTGTATCCCATAGTCTAAGCTAGATATAGACCACCAGAGGCCAAAAAACGCCTCCAGCGGCTGGTGTATGGCGTGGTCTAAATTTTAGACATCCATCAGACTAGCTACACATCGACACATCGTCTATATTTGGACTACCGAGCAAGGATGTCCAAATGAGAGATGCTCCTCGTGAGCTCTCTCCCGTGCCAATCCGGAGCTGTTGGAGACGAGAAGGATACCCACGCCACGTCCAAAATGTAGCCGTTGGAAATATAGACTATCAAATTTAAACAATCCACTGAAAAACCGAGGTTATCTAAAATGAATTTTTTTACATTATTATGTATATGAAAATATAGACTGTCAAATTTAAATAAGCCACTAGAGATGCTCTAATGCTCTAACAGATTCTTCAGGGCCCGTAGTGAGAGCGTGCGTGGTGTTGCTTGTAGTGCGACGAAACCGAGTGGCGGTAGTTGGCGGTCGAAGGCAGTGCCGTACGTACGTGTGTATGTCAACCCCACCCCTCGCTGTCCCATGGCGATGACTTGCAAGCGAGAATAGAGTCGAGCCCATGCATGGCTGATGGACTTTTTGGGGCGACCGTGCAGTGCATGACATGCGTAGCGTAGCGTTGCTTGGCCAGCCAGGGAAGGAAAGGGACCGTGTCGTGTCGCGTGTCTGTCGTGCAGTGACACTTTGATGGATGGATTTGGTCTTGGAAAAAGAAGCAAGCAACCTCTACATCACACTCCCCGTATTGTAGCGAGAGATGCTGCAAGGGTAACTGGAATCCGTTCTCCTCTTTTCTTCCTCGGAGAACTGAGCTAAAATTCAGTGACGTGTGTGAGGCCAACTCCACCGCACAACCCATTATATCCGGGTGCGTCTGTTTAGAGTAAAACGAACAAATCAGACGGCCCATTGCACGGGTCTAAACAGATTTTTGTCCGTTTTGTGTCCGCTTTCGACTCATCCCCGGTCCAAATTTGCGCCGCTTTTGGAATGAAACGGACAGCACGCGGACGGGCGGGCCGTGTGCGCATGTCCTCACCTGGTCCGCTCGTCGGTGGCATAGGGACGCCTTTTTCTATCCGCCCCTCTCTCCCTTCGGCCGCACCCCCTCCACTCTTGTCCACTCTTCCTCTCATTGCCGCCGTCACTGCCATTGCAGCTGTGCAGCTCGGACGCGCGCTCGCCCAACCCCTTTCCCTCGGCGCCCCCGAGCTACCCAACCACGGCCACCTGATTTACGCATCCGGGGGCCGGATTTGGGGCGGATCCGGTCGGTCTTGAGCTCGCCCGGCTGTGGGAGGCCCTGGCAAGGCCGCATGCAGGTAGTGGCTCCCCCTCTAGCCGCTCGGATCTACACCGTCGGTGGTCCGCCGGCAAATACACGAATGGCTGTCGGCCGGGCTCGGTGCTGACCCAAAAGCTCGTCGGCGCACCGTTGCCACTCATTAGCGACCACTGCCCAAAGAAGTTCGTGCGCCGCGTGTCTACGGCGCCTAAACATCCCGGATGGGTGTTCATCATGTGCTTAAACGATGGGGTATGTGCTCTTTTTAGCTTCGGTTGTGCTCTTGGATTTGACTAGTTGTGCTAACTTAACATTTAATTGTGTAGCATGGATGCAAGTTTTGGTATTGAGAAGAAGAGTACATCGATACATTGATAGGGCGCAATTTAGTATATGTTCGTGCACTTTTAACTAGTATAGAGGCTAGAGATGAGACTAGTGCACTTGTTGCTAGAATAGAGGCTAGACATGAGACTAGATGCGAGAAAGCAACCTCTACATTTTTAGACTCGAAGAAGAAAGAAGCACGCAAAATCGAGGCTCCTTCGCGGATCAACAATGAATGCATCAAGAATGCACTAATCCAATTTATAGGAGCAATTATGAAAGTTGGATATTTTCTAAAATGTATTCTTGTGATTCTTGTTTTTTTGTCTTGCTTTTCTAGTGAAAATTTGAAGATATATTCCCATGTATCAAAAATGAATAATGAAAAAAAAGTTAAGGGCTTGTAAAAAAATGTACGTGGACATGATACGGCCGGGATGCATCCACATATTAAGCGGACGGCTACCGCATTCCAGAAACTGTCCGGACATGACCCTATTGCCTTATCCAAATGGATATAATCTGAACAAAACGAACATCCGTTTAGGGTCATACACCGCATTCCAGAAACTGTCCGGACATGACCCTATTGCCTTATCCAAATGGATATAATCTAAACAAAACGAACATCCGTTTAGGATCATACGGCATGGAGTTGGCCTGAGCTCCCAAGATGTCTCTCTCAGGCTGAGAGGTGCTGATCTCACACGAAACCATGTCAACCAACTTTCCTCCATGAAGCCAACTCCATCGCAGGATCCCAAACGGACGTCCGCATCTGTCTTTTGGACATCCGTTTGGGTGCGATTCGGCGGACGTCCGGGAGGCGGACAGACGTCTGGAGCATTCGCGCCCAACGCGCACGAGGCGTCTTGACCCCAAACGGTCCGTCCCGTCTCGTTGCAGCGTCTCCCCGCCCATGCTTGCTCGCCACTGCCGCGCCCCGCGCCGAGCTCGCCAGCCGCGCTTGCCCTGCTACTCGTCTGCGTCGAGCTCGCCCGTCGGGCACCGCGCGCAAGCTGCCCTGCTACTCGCCCACGCGCTAGCCTGCTCGCCCGCCGCCGCGCGTCGGCCTGAGCCGCCATCGCCGCGCCGCGCTTGCACGCGCCCCGCGCAGAGCCGCCGTCGCTGCGCGCCGCCCCGAGCCGAACTTGCACGCGCGCCGCCCTCCGCCGCTGTCGCCGCGCCCGCGCAGAGCTCCCCGGCGGCCCCGCAGCCCCGCGCTCGCTGGAGCGCGCCCGCCCCGAGCTCCCGGGCCGCCCCGCGCCCGCCGACGCGCCCGCCCCGAGCTCCCGGGACGCCCCGTGCTCGCCGGAGCGCGCCCGCCCCGCCCCGTAGCCCCGCCCCAAGCTACCCACCTACCGCAACGCCGCCAGGGTGCGCCGCCCCGAGCTCCCCCAGCGCGCGCGCCGCCTCTGGCCGTGTTTGACGCGCCCGCGCTCGTGCCGTGCTTGGCGCGCTAGCCTTCCTGGCCGTGCCCTACGCCAGGCTGCTCGCGCGGGAGGCCACGGACCTGGTTCGGCAGTACCCGGAGGAGCCGTGGTCCGCCGTGGAGTTGCTGTTGCCCGCGCGTCCAAGCGCTGGGTCGTGAGCTCGCCGTCGAGCTGCTGCACAGACTGCGTGGAGTAGCTTGCTAGCGAGCTAGCACCTAGCTAGCACCCGGCTGCTGCTGCGCATGCAAGCACTAGCTAGCTAGATGCATGGCGCCGTGGCGAACGCGGCGGCGGAACGGCGGGCGGAACACTGCGGCGGGCGTGGGAGCGACGAGGTCGCCAGGAGCTAGATGCATGGGTCGCTGATAGGTGGGCCACGGGCGGACACGAGCGGACGAAAGAGGCCGAGGAGAGCGTCCGTCGGTGTCCGTTCAGACGCATTTGTGACCCAATTTTGATCTGGATTTGGAATTGTGCCGGACAGAAACGGACACCAACGGACAATTTTGTCCGTTTGAGTATTTCCGTTAGGCCTTTTTTTGATTCAAACGGACAACCCGGGACGATTTGGGGTCGCGCGGTGAAGTTGGCCTAGGTGCATTTCCCCAAGGATGTCCAAAAGTTCCTCCACCAAATTGTAATACAGAATCGTCCCCAAAGATTTCGGTCAGAGCTGCTGGCATATGCCAAACATGAATACCACCTGAAGCTACCGGTATAACACCTGGCATGGATACCCAGTCCTGAGTGAAAAAGATACCGCGAGCACGATCTTTTTCAATAAAATCATCGCGCAATAAATCAACAAAACCTAAAGTCGTTTCGTGTTCCTTTCGCTCGACCGGCGGCCTCGAGTAGCGTGCCACCACATGCACTTATATACTCCACTGATTTAGCATCATCACCACGTCATCATTAGTTTAGACGCCGACTGATTGGCTAATTATGTGTGTGTATGGTTCACTTGGACACTGGCACACACAAGTGCGGAGGCGCTTAATTTAAGCGTGCGTGTCGGGCTGAAAGATACTCGGATTAGGTAACATGCAATGACAGCTGAATTAGCCTACGCTGGTGCTTCCGTGCTTATGGTTTGACTTGACATGACAAATGTTAACAAAATCTTATTTTGTGTGTAAAAGAAGCTTAATTGGACCGGCACACTCTCTTCTCTGACCGAGCAAACCGATGGAAGCGATGGGTTGAGACTGACAGGGAACTCTACTAAAACCGATGGGTTGGCATCTCCGGCTCTCCATGCATCCAACGATTCCAAGTTAAGCCGCGGCAGAGGCATGCCGGCCCATGTGCCTTCCTCCACCGATCATTCAATTGTACCTTCACGGCTTCACCTCACCCACCCCTACGCTAGTTTCCGGCGTCAGTAATTTTCCACTGCCGCAGCTAACCAAACCTAGTTCATCAATCAATTCAGTACCAGATCCGTACTCTACGTGTTGAAGATTGTGTGTGCTCCAAGCTGACACTCCCCTACAAGCCACCTCGGGCTCCACACCGGATCTTCTCCTTTCCGCCCGTCGCTACGGGAAGCGGGCAGGTAGGCACGCGCCGGTGTCGTCTTGGTCGCCGGTTGCGTCCGGGAACGGGGGCGATCCGGCCGTTAGAGCAACTTCAACAAGATGACCCATTTTGTCCGTCCGCGTCCGTTTGAATCGTCGCGGACAAAGATGATGGCCCAACGCGTCGATTCAAACGGATGCGCGTCCGTTTTTTGTGTGTGGGTGATTCATTTCAGGCCTAATTTTGAGCAGGATTTGCGTCAGCGTGGACATGAGACGGACGCGTGCGCGCCTACTCCTCTTCCTGAGCCCGCCGGTCGGTGGCAGCCACCACCATTTCCCTCCATTTTCCCCAAAAAACGCTCCCGCTCGCGCGCGTCCCCGCCCCCAAACCAGCCATGGAGGACGCCATCGACCTCGACCTCGACGCCGCCGCCGGCCTTGCCTCTCTCGCCTCGTCCGGCGTCGTCGTCCCCTCCGGGAAAGGCAAGCCTCGTGCCCCGCGCAAGACCGCCGCCGCGACCAAGCCGAAGAAGACGCTGACGCCCGAACAATGAGCAAGGGAGTCGGCTAAGAGGAAGGGCCGGAGGCACGCCGCGGACGCGAGGGATGAGGCAGGAGTTCACCAACGCCCGCGCCGTCGCGGCAACGAGGGAGGCGCTCTACATGCAAGGGGTAAACCCTAGCCAGCACAGCGTCCTCCAAGCCACCGTCACCGCGGACAGCACCGGCTCGTCGACGTTTCCTCGGATGGTGATGCCCGACTCACCCCGCGCGTCGGCTTGCAACCCGGTCCTCGGCTTCCACGTCTACCCGTAGGCCTCCCGCCTCTTCGGGGAGTGCTCACCCGATGTGAGCGTGGTAGCGCCTTCCACGCCCGCGCCCGCGCCCATCGACCTCAACGCCAACCGGTGGTCATGGCTCGTCGTCCGGCGGCACGAGAAAACGCGCGCGACAGACGCCGGCCGGCGGGCTCCCGGATACCCGTAACCTGTTCGAGGAAATGCCGTCCGCCGTCGACGAGGACTACATGCAAAACCTCATCTTCGAGGGTGGTGCATCGGGCGCTGGCTACGATCCCGACGAGACATAAAGCCAGGACGGCCGCGGGGCGAGATAATATCATCAACATAGATTTGGCACACGAATAATTCATCATCATAGGTTTTGGTGAAAAGAGTTGGGTCAAGTGAACCGGGTTTGAAGCCTTTCTTCATGAGGAATTCCTTCAAAGTATCATACCACGCCCGAGGGGCCTGCTTGAGGCCATGTCAGGATGCTTTGGATCTTCAAAACCTAGGGGTTGAGCAACATATACTTCTTCCTCAAGCTTACCATTGAGGAATGCACTTTTCACATCCATTTGATATAAGATGATACTATGATGGTTAGCACAAGCAAGAAATATGCGAAGAACCTCAAGTCTAGCAACATGTGCAAAAGTTTCATCGAAATCAATTTCTTCAACTTGTGTGTAGCCTTGAGCTACTAGCTGTGCCTTATTCCTCACTACAAGGCCATTTTCATCTTTCTTATTGCGGTAGATCCATTTTGTGCTGATGATATTGTGCTTGTGTGGGTCTGGTCGCTTGAAAAGTTCCCACACATTGTTGAGCTCAAATTGATGTAATTCCTTTTGCATTGCTTGAATCCACTCAAGCTCCAGAAATGCCTCATCTACTTTGGTGGGCTCTATGATAGAGACAAAAGCAAAGTGCCCATAAAAGTTAGACTAAATGTGAAGCCTTTGAGCGTGTGAGAGGACCTGATGCTTTGATGTCGTTGATGATTCTCTCAATCTGCACTTCACTAGCAACGCGAGGATGAGCGGGTTGACGACGTTGAGTGGGCTCAACATTTTCTTTAGAGCCATTTGCCTTAGGTGCACCAGCATGATGTTCTTCATGTTCTGGAATGACTTCTTCAGTAGATTCTTCGCTAGGAATGACATCCTCAGTGGCCTTGAATTTAATGGATTCCTCAGGTGACATTTCATATAGAACAGGAGGTAGGTGCTCTCTTTGCGAGCTGTTAGTTTCATCGAACCGCACATTGATGTCGCTTGAAGCTATGTCGGTATTTCCCCAAAGAGGAAGGTATGATGCAGCACCGCGGCGATAGGTATTTCCCTCAGATATTAAAACAAGAATATCGAACCAGTAGGAGAACCAAGCAACACAACGTAAACATCACCTGCACATAGATAACAAATCCTCGCAACCTGACGTCTTAAAGGGGTTGTCATTCCCTTTCGGGGTACGACACCTCAAGATAGGCAAGCAGACATGAGATAAATTTGTTGTAGATTGATAGATCAAACGCCAAATAAATAAGTACGAATAAATTGCAACAAAGTATTTTTGGGTTTTTGGTTTAATAGATCTGAAAATAAAAGCAAATAAAAATAGATCGCAAAGGCAAATATATGAGAAAGAAGACCCGGGGGCCGTAGGTTTCACTAGTGGCTTCTCTCGAGAAAAATAGCAAACGGCGGGTAAACAAATTATTGTTGGGCAATTGATAGAACCTCAAATAATTATGACGATATCCAGGCAATGATCATTATATAGGCATCACGTCCAAGATTAGTAGACCGACTCCTGCCTACATCTAATACTATTACTCCACACATCGACCACTATCCAGCATGCATCTAGTGTATTAAGTTCATGGAGAAACGGAGTAATGCAATAAGAATGATGGCATGATGTAGACAAGATCTATCTATATAGAGATAGACCCCATCGTTTTGTCCTTAGTAGCAACGATACATACGTGTCGTTTCCCTTTCTGTCACTGGGATCAAGCACCGTAAGACCGAACCCACTACAAAGCACCTCTTCCCATTGCAAGATAAATAGATCGAGTTGGCCAAACAAAACTGTTGGGGATATTACTACCAGTATGACCCGCCCAGGAGGGGCCGGGTCAGCCCTAATGGCGGGTTACATAAGAAGCCCGATAAACATTCAAGATGATAGTATTACTAAACGCATAGAAGGCCCAAAGGCCTGGGGCCGGCTTAAGGCCTGATACTGTAAACCGGCGCATGTAAGGAAAGAATTGTAAAGAAAGGCATGTAAAGGAAGTCACCGAGCCGGACACGATTATGAGCCGGCCGGGACTCTGTAGGCCACCAGGCGTCAACCCGTGTATATAAGGGGACAACCCGGTGGTGATTTAGGACAAGAAACAACCAAGTCGATAACCAAGCCGGCGAGTTGAGCCTCTTGGAGATCGAAACCTCAGCAATACCAATCCCAACTAGACGTAGGCTTTTACCTTCATCGTAAGGGGCCGAACTATTATAAAAACTCTCCCGTGTGTCCTTTGTCCCGATTAGCCCCTTTAAGTTTCCTAGTGCGATGGCCCTACGACTAAGTCCTTGCTCTAGGACATCTACCGTGTCAACTCCATGGCAGTTGGCGCCCACTGTGGGGCCAGCGCACGATGGATTTGAGTTCTTGAAGGGCAACTTCGAAGGGCTCAAGGGATACGCTGTGCGCCGGATGACCAAGAGTCATCGCGGCAAACTCTACATCGACGACGAAGGTTAGGGCCCCGAGGCCGGCTCGACCGAGTACGGGTACCGGGTCCCCTTCGGAGGAATTCACGTCTTCATCGGCCGGATCGGCGAGTCAGGCCCTGAGCCGGACGTCCACATCAACCTCATCGAAACGGCTCAGCGCGCCGGGTCCGCCCGTGTTCAATCTGTCATGAAACATGCCTTCGTAGGCTGCATCCATGGCGGTGAATACTCTGAAGGATCGATGGAAGGTGGGGAGACGACCATCTGCTCTGATACTGCATCATCAACAGGTGAGACGGACTCGTTGTACCAACTGCAAGACGACATGCTCGGGGGCTGTTCCGATGGCAGCAGTATTCCGGACCCCCTTGAGCCGCCGAATTGGGCCGGAGTCTTCATGGCGGGGACGCAGCCCAGGCAAAACTCCACCGCAGCGACAGCGACAGCTACCGGATCGGCAGCAGCTGGGTCAGGAGACCCCGTGCGCCCCCGGCTCAGGTTCTAATGGACCTCATGGATAAACTGACGACTCTGTTAA
The DNA here is from genome assembly GCA_034509565.1 of Triticum monococcum. Lineage (NCBI taxonomy): Eukaryota > Viridiplantae > Streptophyta > Magnoliopsida > Poales > Poaceae > Triticum > Triticum monococcum. Next base: position 739,763,981 of record CM067843.1, on the reverse strand, counting down.
CCGCTGTGGTAGAACCGGCGGATAAAGCCCAGCACAACGTGGAAGTGGCACACGTTCGGGAGGAGATGGTGCAAGCTAAAGAAAATCTGGCCACGGAGGAAACCTGGATGGCGGCAGAATGAGCAGCTCTCGATGCTCGTGCTCAGCAGCTTCAAGCAGAAACTTTCTGGCTCTCGGTGGATCTTAATGCGTCAAACGAGGTCATGAGCGGGAGGCATCAAAAAACTCAGTCACGTCTGCCTCTAATGCTGGATCCAAGGAACCTGTTCCATACACCCGGGGCTGGGGGAGCAACCCGCCAAAGGGAAACCGGGTCACGACACCCGGTGCACCACTTCAGCCACGCACCACGGAGCCGCCTTGCATGAATACAACTCCTCCTCGTTATGTATCGACACCTTCGGGTCACTTCTCCAACCCTATGGAAAATCCCATCGCAGCGTTGGCTCGTTTGGTAGCTCTCCCAATGGAAGGCGACTCGCCAGCAGCAATTGAAACCTGAAGGGTAAGAGAACTGCTTCAAAAAGCTTTGGCCCAGCAGGACGCATACTCCTACAGTCGAGACATGATTCATTCAATTCCTCGCCCAAGTCGGAGCCCAAGTTATAGTAGGCACATGGAGTCCGCAGAGATGTCAAGTAATGCTCAACGCCACAACCGGCCATATAGGCATGAAGGAAATATGCCCTAGAGGCAATAATAAAGTTATTATTTATTTCCTTATATCATGATAAATGTTTATTATTCATGCTAGAATTGTATTAACCGGAAACATAATACTTGTGTGAATACATAGACAAACTAAACGTCACTAGTATGCCTCTACTTGACTAGCTCGTTAATCAAAGATGGTTATGTTTCCTAACCATAGACATGTGTTGTCATTTGATTAACGGGATCACATCATTAGAGAATGATGTGATTGACATGACCCATTCCATTAGCTTGGCACCCGATCATTTAGTATGTTGCTATTGCTTTCTTCATGACTTATACATGTTCCTATGACTATGAGATTATGCAACTCCCGTTTGCCGGAGGAACACTTTGTGTGCTACCAAACGTCACAACGTAACTGGGTGATTATAAAGGAGCTCTACAGGTGTCTCAAAAGGTACATGTTGGGTTGGCGTATTTCGAGATTAGGATTTGTCACTCCGATTGTCGGAGAGGTATCTCTGGGCCCTCTCGGTAATGCACATCACATAAGCCTTGGAAGCATTACAACTAATGAGTTAGTTGCGAGATAATGTATTATGAGACAAGTAAAGAGACTTGTCGGTAACGAGATTGAACTAGGTATTAAGATACCGACGATCGAATCTCGGCCAAGTAACATACCGATGACAAAGGGAACAACGTATGTTGTTATGCGGTCTGACCGATAAAGATCTTCGTAGAATATGTAGGAGCCAATATGAGCATCCAGGTTCCGCTATTGGTTATTGACCGGAGACATGTCTCGGTCATGTCTACATTGTTCTCGAACCCGTAGGGTCCGCACGCTTAACGTTATGATGACAGTTTCATTATGAGTTTATATATTTTGATGTACTGAAGTTCGTTTGGAGTCCCGGATGTGATCACGGACATGACAAGGAGTCACGAAATGGTCGAGACATAAAGATTGATATATTGGAAGCCTATGTTTGGACATCGGAAGTGTTCCGAGTGAAAACGGCATTTTACCGGAGTACCAGGAGGTTACCGGATCCCCCCGGTAACCTAATGGGCCTTAATGGGCCTAGTGGAGAAAGAGGAGAGGAGGCCTAGGGGCTGACGCGCGCCCCCCCCCCCAATTCCGAATTGGACAAGGAGGGGGGGCGGCGCCCCCCCCTTTCCTTTTCCCCCTCTCTTCCTTCCCCCCAAGTCCTAATCCAACTAGGGAAAGGGGGGAGTCCTACTCCCGGTAGGAGTAGGACTCCTCCTACGCGCCTCCTCCTAGGGCCGGCCGCACCCCCCTTGCTCCTTTATATATGGGGGCAGGGGGGCACCTCTAGACACACAAGTTGATCTTCGTTATCGTTCTCTTAGCCGTGTGCGGTGCCCCCCTCCACCATACTCCTCGAAAATATTGTAGCGGTGCTTAGGCGAAGCCCTGCAACGGTAGAACATCAAGATCGTCACCACGCCGTCGTGCTGACGGAACTCTTCCTCGACACTTTGCTGGATCGGAGTCCGGGGATCGTCATCGAGCTGAACGTGTGCAGAACTCGGAGGTGCCGTACGTTCGGTACTTGGATCGGTCGGATCGGGAAGACGTACGACTACTTTCTCTACATTGTGTCAACACTTCCGTTGCCGGTCTACGAGGGTACGTAGACAACAGTCTCCCCTCTCGTTGCTATGCATCACCATGATCTTGCGTGTGCGTAGGAATTTTTTTGAAATTACTACGTTCCCCAACAGTGGCATCCGAGCCAGGTTTTGTGTTTTGATGTTATATGCATGAGTAGAACACAAGTGAGTTGTGGGCGATATAAGTCATACTGCTTACCGGCATGTCATACTTTGGTTCGGCGGTATTGTTGGATGAAGCGGCCCGGACCGACATTACGCGTACGCTTACGCGAGACTGGTTCTACCGACGTGCTTTGCACACAGGTGGCTGGCAGGTGTCAGTTTCTCCAATTTAGTTGAACCAAGTGTGGCTATGCCCGGTCCTTGCGAAGGTTAAAACAGCACCAACTTGACAAACTATCGTTGTGGTTTTGATGCGTAGGTAAGATTTGTTCTTGCTTAAGCCCGTAGAAGCCACGTAAAACTTGCAACAACAAAGTAGAGAACGTCTAACTTGTTTTTGCAGGGCATGTTGTGATGTGATATGGTCAAGACATGATGCTAAATTTTATTGTATGAGATGATCATGTTTTTTAACCGAGTTATCGGCAACTGGCAGGAGCCATATGGTTGTCGCTTTATTGTATGCAACGCAATCGCGCTGTAATGCTTTACTTTATCACTAAGCGGTAGCGATAGTCGTGGAAGCATAAGATTGGCAAGACGACAACGATGCTATGATGGAGATCAAGGTGTCGCGCCGGTGACGATGGTGATCATGACGGTACTTCGGAGATGGAGATCACAAATACAAGATGATGATGGCCATATCATATCACTTATATTGATTGCATTTGATGTTTATCTTTTATGCATCTTATCTTGCTTTGTTTGACGGTAGCATTTTAAGATGATCTCTCACTAATTATCAAGAAGTGTTCTCCCTGAGTATGCACCGTTGCGAAAGTTCTTCGTGCTGAGACACCACGTGATGTTCGGGTGTGATAGGCTCTATGTTCAAATACAACGGGTGCAAAACAGTTGCACACGCGGAATACTCAGGTTATACTTGACGAGCCAAGCATATACAGATATGGCCTTGGAACACGGAGACCGAAAGGTCGAGCGTGAATCATATAGTAGATATGATCAACATAGTGATGTTCACCAATGAAACTACTCCATCTCACGTGATGATCAGACATGGTTTAGTTGATTTGGATCACGTGATCACTTAGAGGATTAGAGGGATGTCTATCTAAGTGGGAGTTCTTTAGTAATATGATTAATTGAACTGAAATTTATCATGAACTTAGTACCTGATAGTATCTTGCTTGTTTATGTTTGATTATAGATAGATGGCCCATGCTGTTGTTCCGTTGAATTTTAATGCGTTCCTTAAGAAAGCAAAGTTGAAAGATGATGGTAGCAATTACACGGACTGGGTCCGTAACTTGAGGATTATCCTCATTGCTGCACAAAAGAATTACATCCTGGAAGCACCGCTGGGTGCCAGGCCTGCTGCTGGAGCAACACCAGATGTTATGAATGTCTGGCAGAGCAAAGCTGATGACTACTCGATAGTTCAATATGCCATGCTTTACGTCTTAGAATCGGGACTTCAACGACGTTTTGAACGTCATGGAGCATATGAGATGTTCCAGGAGTTGAAGTTAATATTTCAAGCAAATGCCCGGATTGAGAGATATGAAGTCTCCAATAAGTTCTATAACTGCAAGATGGAGGAGAACAGTTCTGTCAGTGAGCATATACTCAAAATGTCTGGGTATAATAATCACTTGATTCAATTGGGAGTTAATCTTCCAGATGATTGCGTCATTGACAGAATTCTCCAATTACTTCCACCTAGCTACAAGAGCTTCATGATGAACTATAATATGCAAGGGATGAATAATACAATTCCCGAGCTCTTCGCAATGCTGAAAGCTGCGGAGGTAGAAATCAAAAAGGAGCATCAAGTGTTGATGGTCAACAAGACCACTAGTTTCAAGAAAAAGGGCAAAGGGAAGAAGAAGGGGAACTTCAAAAAGAACAGCAAGCAAGTTGCTGCTCAGGAGAAGAAACCCAAATCTGGACCTAAGCCTGAAACTGAGTGCTTCTACTGCAAGCAGACTGGTCATTGGAAGCGGAACTGCCCCAAGTATTTGGCGGATAAGAAGGATGGCAAGGTGAACAAAGGTATATGTGATATACATGTTATTGATGTGTACCTTACTAATGCTCGCAGTAGCACCTGGGTATTTGATACTGGTTCTGTTGCTAACATTTGCAATTCAAAATAGGGACTACGGATTAAGCGAAGATTGGCTAAGGACGAGGTGACGATGCGCGTGGGAAATGGTTCCAAAGTCGATGTGATCGCGGTCGGCACGCTACCTCTACATCTACCTTCGGGATTAGTATTAGACCTAAATAATTGTTATTTGGTGCCAGCGTTAAGCATGAACATTATATCTGGATCTTGTTTGATGCGAGACGGTTATTCATTTAAATCAGAGAATAATGGTTGTTCTATTTATATGAGTAATATCTTTTATGGTCATGCACCCTTAAAGAGTGGTCTATTCTTATTAAATCTCGATAGTAGTGACACACATATTCATAATGTTGAAGCCAAAAGATGCAGAGTTGATAATGATAGTGCAACTTATTTGTGGCACTGCCGTTTAGGTCATATCGGTGTAAAGCGCATGAAGAAACTCCATACGGATGGACTTTTGGAACCACTTGATTATGAATCACTTGGTACTTGCGAACCGTGCCTCATGGGCAAGATGACTAAAACGCCGTTCTCCGGTATTATGGAGAGAGCAACAGATTTGTTGGAAATCATACATACAAATGTATGTGGTCCGATGAATGTTGAGGCTCGTGGCGGATATCATTATTTTCTCACCTTCACAGATGACTTAAGCAGATATGGGAATATCTACTTAATGAAACATAAGTCTGAAACATTTGAAAAGTTCAAAGAATTTCAGAGTGAAGTAGAAAATCATCGTAACAAGAAAATAAAATTCCTACGATCTGATCGTGGAGGAGAATATTTGAGTTACGAGTTTGGTGTACATTTGAAACAATGCGGAATAATTTCGCAACTCACGCCACCCGGAACACCACATCGTAATGGTGTGTCCGAACGTCGTAATCGTACTTTACTAGATATGGTGCGATCTATGATGTCTCTTACTGATTTACCGCTATCATTTTGAAGGAAATATGCCCTAGAGGCAATAATAAAGTTATTATTTATTTCCTTATTTCATGATAAATTTTTATTATTCATGCTAGAATTGTATTAACCGGAAACATAATACATGTGTGAATACATAGACAAACAGAGTGTCACTAGTATGCCTCTACTTGACTAGCTCGTTAATCAAAGATGGTTATGTTTCCTAACCATGGACAAAGAGTTGTTATTTGATTAATGGGATCACATCATTAGTTGAATGATCTGATTGACATGACCCATTCCATTAGCTTAGCACCCGATCGTTTAGTATGTTGCTATTGCTTTCTTCATAACTTATACATGTTCCTATGACTATGAGATTATGCAACTCCCGTTTGCCGGAGGAACACTTTGGGTGCTACCAAACGTCACAACGTAACTGGGTGATTATAAAGGAGTACTACAGGTGTTTCCAATGGTTGATGTTGGGTTGGCGTATTTCGAGAATAGGATTTGTCACTCCGATTGTCGGAGAGGTACCTCTGGGCCCTCTCGGTAATACACATCACATAAGCCTTGCAAGCATTATAACTAAGATGTTAGTTGTGAGATGATGTATTACGGAACGAGTAAAGAGACTTGCCGGTAACGAGATTGAACTAGGTATTGGATACCGACGATCGAATCTCGGGCAAGTAACATACCGATGACAAAGGGAACAATGTATGTTGTTATGCAGTCTGACCGATAAAGATCTTCGTAGAATATGTAGGAGCCAATATGGGCATCCAGGTCCCGCTATTGGTTATTGACCGGAGACGTGTCTCGGTCATGTCTACATTGTTCTCGAACCGTAGGGTCCGCACGCTTAACATTACGATGACAGTTATTATGAGTTTATGCATTTTGATGTACCGAAGGTTGTTCGGAGTCCCGGATGTGATCACGGACATGACGAGGAGTCTCGAAATGGTCGAGACATAATGTTTGATATATTGGAAGCCTATGTTTGGACATCGGAAGTGTTCCGGGTGAAATCGGGAATTTTACCGGAGTACCGGGAGGTTACCGGAACCCCCCGGGAACCAAATGGGCCTTATTGGGCCTTAGTGGAAAGGTAAAAGGGGCAGCCCAAGGTGGGCTGCACGCCTCCACCCTCCCCTAGTCCTATTAGGACTAGGAGAGGTGGCCGGCCACCTCTCTCGCTCTCTTTCCACTTGGGAGTCCTATTAGGAATAGGATTGGGGGGGGGGAGTCCTACTCCCGGTAGGAGTAGGACTCCTCCTGCACCTCCATTGTTGGCCGGCCAGCCCTCCCCTTGGCAACCTTTATATACGGGGGCAGGGGACACCTCTAGACACACAAGTTGATCCTTGAGATCGTTCCTTAGCCGTGTGCGGTGCCCCCTGCCACCAAATTCCACCTCGATCATATCGTTGTAGTGCTTAGGCGAAGCCCTACGTCGGTAGTACATCAAGATCGTCACCACGCCGTCGTGCTGACGGAACTCTTCCTCGAAGCTTTGCTGGATCGGAGCCCGAGGATCGTCATCGAGTTGAACGTGTGCTAAGAACTCGGAGGTGCCGGAGTAACGGTGCTTGGATCGGTCGGATCGGGAAGAAGACGTACGACTACTTCCTCTATGTTGTGTCAACACTTCCGTTGCGATCTACAAGGGTACGTAGATTAGACTCTCCCCCTCGTTGCTATGCATCACCATGATCTTGCGTGTGCGTAGGAATTTTTTTGAAATTACTACGTTCCCCAACAGTGGCATCCGAGCCTAGGTTTTATGGTTTGATGTTATTTGCACGAGTAGAACACAAGTGAGTTGTGGGCGATACAAGTCATACTTCCTACCAGCATGTCATACTTTGGTTCAGCGGTATTGTTGGACGAGACGACCCGGACCAACCTTACGCGTACGCTTACGCGAGACCGGTTCCCTCGACGTGCTTTGCACATAGATGGCTTGCGGGCGACTGTCTCTCCAACTTTAGTTGAACCAAGTGTGGCTACGCCCGGTCCTTGAGAAGGTTAAAACAGAGTCTATTTGACAAACTATCATTGTGGTTTTGATGCGTAGGTGAGATGAGTTCTTGCTTAAGCCCATAGCAGCCACGTAAAACTTGCAACAACAAAGTAGAGGACGTCTAACTTGTTTTTGCAGGGCATGATGTGATGTGATATGGTCAAGGCATGATGCTAAATTTTATTGTATGAGATGATCATGTTTTGTAACCAAGTTATCGGCAACTGGCAGGAGCCATATGGTTGTCGCTTTATTGTATGCAATGCAATCGCGATGTAATGCTTTACTTTATTACTAAGCGGTAGTGATAGTCATGGAAGCATAAGATTGGCGAGACGACAACGATGCTACGATGGAGATCAAGGTGTAGTGCCGGTGACGATGGTGATCATGACGGTGCTTTGGAGATGGAGATCACAAGCACAAGATGATGATGGCCATATCATATCACATATATTTATTGCATGTGATGTTTATCCTTTTATGCATCTTATCTTGCTTTGATTGACGGTAGCATTATAAGATGATCTCTCACTAAATTAGCAAGAAGTGTTCTCCCTGAGTATGCACCGTTGCCAAAGTTCGTCGTGCCCACACACCATGTGATGATCGGGTGTGATAAGCTCTACGTCCATCTACAACGGGTGCAAGCTAGTTTTGCACATGCAGAATACTCAGGTTAAACTTGACGAGCCTAGCATATGTAGATATGGCCTCGGAACACAGAGACCGAAAGGTCGAGCGTGAATCATATAGTAGATATGATCAACATAATGATGTTCACCATTGAAAACTACTCCATCTCACGTGATGATCGGTTATGGTTTAGTTGATTTGGATCACGTGATCACTTAGAGGATTAGAGGGATGTCTATCTAAGTGGGAGTTCTTAAGTAATATGATTAAATTGAACTTAAATTTATCATGAACTTAGTTCTAGTAGTATTTTGCAAATCATGTTGTAGATCAATACCTCGCGTTGTTGCTTCCCTGTGTTTATTTTGATATGTTCCTAGAGAAAATTGTGTTGAAAGATGTTAGTAGCAATGATACGGATTGGATCCGTGATCTGAGGTTTATCCTCATTGCTGCACAGAAGAATTATGTCCTTGATGCACCGCTAGGTGACAGACCTATTGCAGGAGCAGATGCAGACGTTATGAACGTTTGGCTAGCTCAATATGATGACTACTTGATAGTTTTGTGCACCATGCTTAATGGCTTAGAATCGGGACTTCAAAGACGTTTTGAACGTCATGGACCATATGAGATGTTCCAGGAGTTGAAGTTAATATTTCAAGCAAATACCCGAGTTGAGAGATATGAAGTCTCCAACAAGTTCTATAGCTAAAAGATGGTAGAGAATCGCTCAACTAGTGAGCATGTGCCCAGATTGTCTGAGTACTACAATCGCTTGAATCAAGTGGGAGTTAATCTTCCAGATAAGATAGTGATTGACAGAATTCTCTAGTCACCATCACCAAGTTAGTAGAACTTCGTGATAAACAATAGTATGCAAGGGATGACGAAAACGAATCCCGAGCTTTTCATGATGATGAAATCAATGAAGGTAGAAATCAAGAGAGAGCATCAAGTGTTGATGGTTGACAAGATCACTAGTTTCAAGAAAAGGGCAAAGGAAAAAAAGGGGAACTTCAAGAAGAACAGCAAGCAAGTTGCTGCTCAAGTGAAGAAGCCCAAGTCTGGTCCTAAGCCTGAGACTAAGTGCTTCTACTGCAAAGGGACTGGTCACTGGAAGCGGAACTACCCCAAGTGATTGACGGATAAGAAGGATGGCAAAGTGAACATAAGTATATTTGATATACATGTTATTGATGTGTACTTTACTAGTGTTTATAGCAACCCCTCAGTATTTGATGCTAGTTAAGTTGCTAAGAGTAGTAACTCGAAACGGGAGTTGCAGAATGAACAAAGACTAGTTAAAGGTGAAGTGACGATGTGTGTTGGAAGTGGTTCCAAGATTGATATGATCATCATCGCACACTCCCTATACTTTCGGGATTAGTGTTGAACCTAAATAAGTGTTATTTGGTGTTTGCGTTGAGCATGAATATGATTTGATCATGTTTATTGTAATACGGTTATTCATTTAAGTAAAAGAATAAATTGTTGTTCTGTTTACATGAATAAAACCTTATATGGTTACACACCCAATGAAAATAGTTCATTGGATCTCGATCTTAGTGATACACATATTCATAATATTGAAACCAAAAGATGCGAAGTTAATAATGATAGTGCAACTTATTTGTGGCACTGCCGTTTAGGTCATATTGGTGTAAAGCACATGAAGAAACTCCATGCTGATGGGATTTTGGAATCACTTGATGCTTGCGAACCATGCCTTATGGGCAAGATGACTAAGACTCCGTTCTCCGGAGCGAGCAAATGACTTATTGGAAATAATACATACTAATGTATGCGGTCCGATGAGTGTTTAGGCTCACGGCAAGTATCGTTATTTTCTGAACTTCACAGATGATTTGAGCAGATATGGGTATATCTACTTGATGAAACATAAGTCTGAAACATTTGAAAAGTTCAAAGAATTTCAGAGTGAAGTGGAAAATCATCGTGACAAGAAAATAAAGTTTCTACGATCTGATCGCGGAGACAAATATTTGAGTTACGAGTTTGGTCTTCAGTTAAAACAATGTGAAATAGTTTCACTACTCACGCCACCTGGAACACCACAGCATAATGGTGTGTCCGAACGTCATAACCGTACTTTATTGGATATAGTGCAATCTATGATGTTTCTTACCGATTTACCACTATCGTTTTTGGGCTCATGCATTAGAGACAGCTGCATTCACGTTAAAAAGGGGCACCATCTATATCCGTCGAGACGACGCCTTATGAACTATGGTTTGGCAAGAAACCAAAGTTGTCGTTTCTTGAAGTTTGGGTTGCGATGCTTATGAGAAAAAGTTTCATCCTGATAAGCTCAAACCCAAATCGGAGAAATATGTCTTCATAGGATACCCAAAGGATACTGTTGGGTACACCTTCTATCACAGATCCTAAGGCAAGACATTCGTTGCTTATAATGGATCCTTTCTAGAGAAGGAGTTTCTCTTGAAAGAAGTGAGTGGGAGGAAAGTATAAAACTTGATAAGGTAATTGTACCTTCTACCTTATTGGAAAGTAGTTCATCACAAAATCTGTTCTTGTGACTACTACACCAATTAGTGAGGAAGCTAATGATGATGATCATGTAACTTCAGATCAAGTTACTACCGAATCTCGCAGGTAAACCAGAGTGAGATCCGCACCAGAGTGGTACGGTAATCCTGTTCTGGAGGTCATGTTACTTGACCATGACGAACCTACGAACTATGAGGAAGCGATGATGAGCCCAGATTCCGCGAAATGGTTTGAGGCCATGAAATCTGAGATATGATCCATGTATGAGAACAAAGTTTGGACTTTGGTTGACTTGCCCGATGATCGGCAAGCAATTGAGAATAAATGGATCTTCAAGAGGAAGACATATGCTGATAGTAGTGTTACTATCTACAAAGCTAGAATTGTCGCAAAAGGTTTTCGACAAGTTCAAGGTGTTGACTACGATGAGAGCTTCTCACTCGTATCTATGCTTGAGTCTGTCCGAATCATGTTAGTAATTGCCGCATTTTATGAAATCTGGCAAATGGATAAACAAAACTGCATTCCTTAATGGATTTATTAAAGAAGAGTTGTATATGATGCAACAGAAGGTTTTGTCAATCCGAAAGGTGCTAACAAAATGTGCAAGCTCCAGCGATCCATCTGTGGACTGGTGCAAGCATCTCGGAGTTGGAATATACGCTTTGATGAGTTGATCAAAGCATATAGTTTTATACAGACTTGCGGTGAAGCCTGTATTTACAAGAAAGTGAGTGGGAGCACTACAACATTTCTGATAAGTATATGTGAATGACATATTGTTGATCGGAAATAATGTAGAATTATTCTGTAAAGCATAAAGGAGTGTTTGAAAGGAGTTTTTCAAAGAAAGACTTCGGTGAAGCTGCTTACATATTGAGCTTCAAGATCTATAGAGATAGATCAAGACGCTTGATAAGTTTTTTCAATGAGTACATACCTTGACAAGATTTTGAAGTAGTTCAAAATGGAGCAGTCAAAGAAAGAGTTCTTGCCTGTATTATAAGGTGTGAAGTTGAGTAAGACTCAAAGCCCGACCACGGCAAAAGATAGAAAGAGAATAAAAGTCATTCCCTATGGCTTGGCCATAGGTTCTATAAAGTATGTCATGCTGTATACCAGATCTATTGTATACCCTGCACTGATTTGGCAAGGGAGTACAATAGTGATCTAGGAGTAGATCACTGGACAGCGGTCAGAATTATCCTTAGTGAAATAAGGATATGTTTCTCGATTATGGACGTGATAAAAAGGTTCGTCGTAAAGGGTTACGCCGATGCAAGTTTTGACACTAATCTAGATGACTCTAAGTCTCGGTCTAGATACATATTGAAAGTGGGAGCAATTAGCTAGAGTAGCTCCATGCAGAGCATTGTTAACATAGAAATTTGCAAAATACATGTGGATCTGAATGTGGCAGACCCGTTGACTAAGATTCTCTCACAAGCAAAACATGATCGCACCTTAGTACTCTTTGGGTGTTAATCACATAGCGATGTGAACTAGATTACTGAATCTAGTAAACCCTTTGGGTGTTGGTCACATGGCGATGTGAACTATGGGTGTTAATCACATGATGATGTGAACTATCGATGTTAATCACATGGTGATGTGATCTAGATTATTGACTCTAGTGCAAGTGGGAGACTGAAGGAAATATGCCCTAGAGGCAATAATAAAGTTATTATTTATTTCCTTTTTTCATGATAAATGTTTATTATTCATGCTAGAATTGTATTAACCAGAAACATAATACATGTGTGAATACATAGACAAACAGAGTGTCACTAGTATGCCTCTACTTGACTAGCTCGTTAATCAAAGATGGTTATGTTTCCTAACCATGGACAAAGAGTTGTTATTTGATTAATGGGATCACATCATTAGTTGAATGATCTGATTGACATGACCCATTCCATTAGCTTAGCACCCGATCGTTTAGTATGTTGCTATTGCTTTCTTCATAACTTATACATGTTCCTATGACTATGAGATTATGCAACTCCCGTTTGCCGGAGGAACACTTTGGGTGCTACCAAACGTCACAACGTAACTGGGTGATTATAAAGGAGTACTACAGGTGTTTCCAATGGTTGATGTTGGGTTGGCGTATTTCGAGAATAGGATTTGTCACTCCGATTGTCGGAGAGGTACCTCTGGGCCCTCTCGGTAATACACATGACATAAGCCTTGCAAGCATTATAACTAAGATGTTAGTTGTGAGATGATGTATTACGGAACGAGTAAAGAGACTTGCCGGTAACGAGATTGAACTAGGTATTGGATACCGACGATCGAACCTCGGGCAAGTAACATACCGATGACAAAGGGAACAATGTATGTTGTTATGCGGTCTGACCGATAAAGATCTTCGTAGAATATGTAGGAGCCAATATGGGCATCCAGGTCCCGCTATTGGTTATTGACCGGAGACGTGTCTCGGTCATGTCTACATTGTTCTCGAACCGTAGGGTCCGCACGCTTAACGTTACGATGACAGTTATTATGAGTTTATGCATTTTGATGTACCGAAGGTTGTTGGGAGTCCCGGATGTGATCACGGACATGACGAGGAGTCTCGAAATGGTCGAGACATAAAGATTGATATATTGGAAGCCTATGTTTGGACATCGGAAGTGTTCCGGGTGAAATCGGGAATTTTACCGGAGTACCGGGAGGTTACCGGAACCCCCCGGGAACCAAATGGGCCTTATTGAGCCTTAGTGGAAAGGTAAAAGGGGCAGCCCAAGGTGGGCTGCGCGCCTCCCCCCTCCCCTAGTCCTATTAGGACTAGGAGAGGTGGCCGGCCACCTCTCTCGCTCTCTTTCCACTTGGGAGTCCTATTAGGAATAGGATTGGGGGGGGGGGAGTCCTACTCCCGGTAGGAGTAGGACTCCTCCTGCGCCTGCATTGTTGGCCGGCCAGCCCTCCACTTGGCAACCTTTATATACGGGGGCAGGGGACACCTCTAGACACACAAGTTGATCCTTGAGATCATTCCTTAGCCGTGTGCGGTGCCCCCTGCCACCAAATTCCACCTCGATCATATCGTTGTAGTGCTTAGGCGAAGCCCTACGTCGGTAGTACATCAAGATCGTCACCACGCCGTCGTGCTGACGGAACTCTTCCTCGAAGCTTTGCTGGATCGCAGCCCGAGGATCGTCATCGAGCTGAACGTGTGCTAAGAACTCGGAGGTGCCGGAGTAACGGTGCTTGGATCGGTCGGATCGGGAAGAAGACGTACGACTACTTCCTCTACGTTGTGTCAACGCTTCCGTTGCGATCTACAAGGGTACGTAGATCAGACTCTCCCCCTCGTTGCTATGCATCACCATGATCTTGCGTGTGCGTAGGAATTTTTTTGAAATTACTACGTTCCCCAACACATTTTGGGGTTATGCTTTAGAGACGGCCGCATTCATGTTAAATAGGGCACCATCAAAATCCATTGAGACGACGCCTTATGAACTGTGGTTTGGCAAGAAACCAAAGTTGTCGTTTCTGAAAGTTTGGGGCTGCGATGCTTATGTGAAAAAGCTTCAACCTGATAAGCTCGAATCCAAATCGGAGAAATGTGTCTTCATAGGATATCCAAAAGAAACTATTGGATACACCTTCTATCACAGATCCGAAGGCAAGACTTTTGTTGCTAAATTCGGAAACTTTCTAGAGAAGGAGTTTCTCTCGAAAGAAGTGAGTGGGAGGAAAGTAGAACTTGATGAGGTAACTGTACCCGCTCCCTTATTGGAAAGTAGTACATCACAGAAATCGGTTTCTGTGACACCTACACCAATTAGTGAGGAAGCTAATGATGATGATCATGAAACTTCAGAACAAGATACTACTGAACCTCGTAGATCAACCAGAGTAAGATCCACACCAGAGTGGTACGGTAATCCTGTTCTGGAAGTCATGCTACTAGATCATGATGAACCTATGAACTATGGAGAAGCGATGGTGAGCCCAGATTCCGCAAAATGGCTTGAAGCCATGAAATCTGAGATGGGATCCATGTATGAGAACAAAGTATGGACTTTGTTGACTTGCCCAAAGATCGGCAAGCAATTGAGAATAAATGGATCTTCAAGAAGAAGACTGACGTTGACAGTAATGTTACTGTCTACAAAGCTCGACTTGTCGCAAAAGGTTTTCGACAAGTTCAAGGGATTGACTACGATGAGACCTTCTCACCCGTAGTGATGCTTAAGTCTGTCCGAATCATGTTAGCAATTGTTGCATTTTATGATTATGAAATTTGGCAGATGGATGTCAAAACTGCATTCCTGAATGGATTTCTGGAAGAAGAGTCCTATATGATGCAGCCAGAAGGTTTTGTTGATCCAAAGGGAGCTAACAAAGTGTGCAAACTCCAGCGATCCATTTATGGACTGGTGCAAGCCTCTCGGAGTTGGAATGAACGCTTTGATAGTGTGATCAAAGCATTTGGTTTTGTATAGACTTTTGGAGAAGCCTGTATTTACAAGAAAGTGAGTGGGAGCTCTGTAGCATTTCTGATATTATATGTAGATGACATATTACTAATCGGAAATGATATAGAATTTTTGGATAGCATAAAGGGATACTTGAATAAGAGTTTTTCAATGAAATACCTCGGTGAAGCTGCTTACATATTGGGCATTAAGATCTATAGAGATAGATCAAGATGCTTAATTGGACTTTCACAAAGCACATACCTTGACAAAATTTTGAAGAAGTTCAAAATGGATCAAGCAAAGAAAGGATTCTTGCCTGTGTTACAAGCTGTGAAATTGAGTAAGACTCAATGCCCGACCACTGCAGAAGATAGAGAGAAAATGAAAGATATTCCCTATGCTTCAGCCATAGGCTCTATCATGTATGCAATGCTGTGTACCAGACCTGATGTATGTCTTGCTATAAGTCTAGCAGGGAGGTACCAAAGTAATCCAGGAGTGGATCACTTGACAGCGGTCAAGAACATCCTGAAATACCTGAAAAGGACTAAGGATATGTTTCTCGTATATGGAGGTGACAAAGAGCTCATCGTAAATGGTTACGTTGATGCAAGCTTTGACACTGATCCGGACGATTCTAAATCGCAAACCGGATACGTGTTTACATTAAATGGTGAAGCTGTCAGTTGGTGCAGTTCTAAACAAAGCGTTGTGGCGGGATCTACATGTGAAGCGGAGTACATAGCTACTTCGGAAGCGGCAAACGAAGGAGTCTGGATGAAGGAGTTCATATCCGATCTAGGTGTCATACCTAGTGCATCGGGTCCAATGAAAATCTTTTGTGACAATACTGGTGCAATTGCCTTGGCAAAGGAATCTAGATTTCACAAAAGAATCAAGCACATCAAAAGACGCTTCAATTCCATCCGGGATCTAGTCCAGGTGGGAGACATAGAGATTTGCATGATATATACGGATCTGAATATAGCAGACCCGTTGACTAAGCCTCTTCCACGAGCAAATCATGATTAGCACCAAAGCTCCATGGGTGTTAGAATCATTACTGTGTAATCTAGATTATTGACTCTAGTGCAAGTGGGAGAGTGAAGGAAATATGCCCTAGAGGCAATAATAAAATTATTATTTATTTCCTTATATCATGATAAATGTTTATTATTCATGCTAGAATTGTATTAACCGAAAACATAATACTTGTGTGAATACATAGACAAACTAAACGTCACTAGTATGCCTCTACTTGACTAGCTCGTTAATCAAAGATGGTTATGTTTCCTAACCATAGACATGTGTTGTCATTTGATTAACATGATCACATCATTAGAGAATGATGTGATTGACATGACCCATTCCATTAGCTTAGCACCCGATCGTTTAGTATGTTGCTATTGCTTTCTTCATGACTTATACATGTTCCTATGACTATGAGATTATGCAACTCCCGTTTGCCGGAGGAACACTTTGTGTGCTACCAAACGTCACAATGTAACTGGGTGATTATAAAGGAGCTCTACAGGTGTCTCCAAAGGTACATGTTGGGTTGGCGTATTTCGAGATTAGGATTTGTCACTCCGATTGTCGGAGAGGTATCTCTGGGCCCTCTCGGTAATGCACATCACATAAGCCTTGCAAGCATTACAACTAATGAGTTAGTTGCGAGATGATGTATTACGAAACAAGTAAAGAGACTTGCCAGTAATGAGATTGAACTAGGTATTAAGATACCCACGATCGAATGTCGGGCAAGTAACATACCAATGACAAAGGGAACAACGTGTGTTGTTATGCGGTGTGACCGATAAAGATCTTCGTAGAATATGTAGGAGCCAATATGAGCATCCAGGTTCCACTATTGGTTATTGACCGGAGACATGTCTCGGTCATGTCTACATTGTTCTCAAACCCGTAGGGTCCGCATGCTTAACGTTACGATGACAGTTTCATTATGAATTTATATATTTTGATGTACCGAAGTTCGTTCGGAGTCCCGGATGTGATCACGGACATGACGAGGAGTCTCGAAATGGTCGAGACATAAAGATTGATATATTGGAAGCCTATGTTTGGACATCGGAAGTGTTCCGAGTGAAAACGGCATTTTACCGGAGTACCGGGAGGTTACCGGAACCCCCCGGTAACCTAATGGGCCTAGTGGAGAAAGAGGAGAGGAGGCCTAGGGGCTGCTGCGCGCCCCTCCCCCCAAGTCCGAATTGGACAAGGAGGGGGGGGGGGGCGGCGCCCCCCCTTTCCTTTCCCCCCTCTCTTCCTTCCCCCCAAGTCCTAATCCAACTAGGGAAAGGGGGGAGTCCTACTCCCGGTAGGAGTAGGACTCCTCCTGCGCGCCTCCTCCTAGGGCCGGCCGCACCCCCCCTTGCTCCTTTATATACGGGGGCAGGGGGCACCTCTAGACACACAAGTTGATCTTCGTGATCGTTCTCTTAGCCGTGTGCGGTGCCCCCCTCCACCATACTCCTCGAAAATATTGTAGCGGTGCTTAGGCGAAGCCCTACGACGGTAGAACATCAAGATCATCACCACGCCATCGTGCTGATGGAACTCTTCCTCGACACTTTGCTGGATCGGAGTCCGGGGATCGTCATCGAGCTGAACGTGTGCAGAACTCGGAGGTGCCGTACGTTCGGTACTTGGATCTGTCGGATCGGGAAGACGTACGACTACTTCCTCTACGTTGTGTCAACACTTCCATTGCCGGTCTACGAGGGTACGTAGACAACACTCTCCCCTCTCGTTGCTATGCATCACCATGATCTTGCCTATGCGTAGGATTTTTTTTGAAATTACTACGTTCCCCAACAAGGCATGAGCCGGTGCGGGCTGGAGCCCTTAACTTGGTGGATCAAGAGAGGATTCGTCAGGAAGCGGAACGGGCGGCTCAGATAGAGGCAGAGCAGGCGGCTCACCAAGCCTTTCCGGCTTATCCAGCAACCTCGGTTGAGGCAAGAGTGGCCACAAGAACCGGAGGCGTACCTTGCCTGGTCCCATCCATACGCAATGAGCGGTTGCCTAAGGATTTCAAGGGGCCTCGTAAGGTGCCTAATTACACGGTTGATCTACAGCCGGGGGCTTGGATTGAGAGTTATGAGATGGCTATGGAGCTATTGGAGGTTAGCGATGCTGCAATGGCCAAGTATTTTACCATGATGTTGGATGGAACGGCTCGGACCTGGTTGAAGGGATTGCCACCCAATTCTATCGGATCATAGGCGGAGTTGAAAGCACGGTTCATCCAGAACTTCAAGGACACGTGTAAGCAGCCAATGTCGATTATGGACCTGACCAATTGCGAGCAAGAGGATGGTGAATCTACAACCCATTGGGTGCGTCGGGTCAAGGAGATAATACATTCATCTGATAAGATGGATGCCGGCTCAGCAATTTTGATGTTGGAGAAAAATTGCTGTTTTGAACCTCTGAAGCAGAAGTTGGGGCGACTTAAACGTGAATGTAATGACATGGGAACGTCGATGGCAGCTCTTGTCAAGTATGCCGACTCTGATACCACCAAGGACCCAGTGTCTAACGAAGAAAAGGCAACGAAGGGAAAGAAGAACGGCAATGGCAAGGGTCACCAGCATAACCCGGCGAATCAGGGAGGTAATAAACGTAAGGCTGATGAGTTTGTTGCTAATACTAATGTGCAGGGTGGTAATCAGTAAAGACGATCACTTTGCCGTCTTTTGGATTGGGTCGTTCTTCTTCCGGGTCAGGAGCACAATAAGACATGATGTTTCTTGAAGGCAGAAACCAAATGAGGAAGAACTCTTTCAGACGCTCCTCAGTTATGGTTGAGGGGACCCAATTGCAGATGGTGGGTGTCTTTGACAGCATGATGTGCAAGGGACTGGAAAAGGAAAAACAACACGCCGGTTCAATTTACGGCAACAGGTTGAAGATATAAAACAAGTAACGGCGGCTTAAACTAAGGGCTAATGACATATAAGGAAAAGAAAGTCGGAGTGGTAAGCCGCCATGACTACAGACTTTCTTAGAAAGCAGATTCAGCAAAGTGTTGGTGTAACACCCCAAAATTTTGACCTTGTTTTATTAATTAAAATTTTGCCAGGAAATTAAAACTTTTATTTTTTGGGCTCCCTTTTTATTTTTGAACCTTTTTCTCCCTTGTTATTATGGAGTTTTTCCCCAAAGTGAAAACTTTTCAAATATGTTTTGGACTTGTTTAACCTCTCAAGAAAAAAATTTCTTTTATTAGTAGAACTAATTACATAATTAAATTGCTTGATCTTTATTTTCTTGAAAAATGGTTTTCCAAGGTTATATGGCCATATTTGAACTACAACCATTTGATAAATTCATTCGAAAATCCCACAAAAATTTGGAGATGTCATGTGATGTTTTTAAATCACTTTTGTGCAAAAAAATATTTTTCTCTTGAAATATTTTGAGCTCTGCATCAATTTTTCTTCTCTGATCCAAAGTGCAATTTTGCACTACAACTCATTTAAATATTTCTTTCTAGCCTTCACAAAAATTATGGGATGTTGTTAGTAGCTTATGATTCAACTTTATGCAAAAACCCAGTGTTGTTATTTGAAAGTTTTGAGTGAATCAACCTCTCTTTCATTCTGGTCCAACTTGAGGATTTGTACTGCAACCACAGTTTTAGTTGCTCCTTTTTCCATGATTCCTTTTTCTACTCTTAGTCCTCCCTACTAAACCCCAAAGTCCAGGAGCATGCACCCTTTGGATCATTTTTGGTTCATGAAATGATGCCATTAACCTTCTGTCCAGAATTGAAGTTTTGCAAAACTTGCACTAACAAGTTTGTTATTTCTGCAAACTAACCTCACCACTCTCTCTTGCATCTAAAGAGACCCCAGTCTGGAAGTTTTGGCCACCCCAAGAGATGCCTAGGTGCATGTGGCATTCTGTCGAGCACCCTGTAGGCATGACCAGTTTTGACATGAGTCTTAGCTTTCACTGTGATCTTGCTTCCCTTGCCTAACTGCCTTGTCCAATAGACTCCTCGCTACTCATAACCTAGGTCTGCAAATTCCCAGCCTCACCCGAGACCTCTAACACGCCCTGGCATTTCGTCGAGCACATCCCGTGCGTGCACTGGGCGCGCCCAGAGTGCGCCAACTGTAGCCGCGCGCCCGAGCCGACACGCTGCCCCTGGTTTTGGCCCGCTCTGCAGCGCCACGCCACGCGCTACCCTCCTCGCAGCAACGCGCCAAGCCGCCCTGGCAGCCAACAGCGCCGCCACCAGAGCCCTCTTGGCGGAACGCCACGGCCGCCCGACCGCCTCTGCCATGGTCGGCGCCGCCAAAGCCATCCCGGCTCGCCACCTGCCCCTGGGAGCCGCGCAAGCTTATCCCCTCGCTCGTCGGCTAGCTCTCGTCGCCTCCACGTCGCCCTGCAAACTACAGAGAGGCGGTTCGCCGGCATCCTCATCCACCGCCGCGGAACCGACCTTGTTGCACTATAAAGAGAGGTCCCCGAACTTCCCCGAGCACGCAGGCAACCTCAGGCCACCCTAATAGCACTCCCCTAGCTCGCATTCGACCCAGGGAGGCTTTCTTCCCCGTCTCCGGCAACTCCAGCCGCCGCCACGGTCCCGGCCATTCCGGCGCAACCAGGGCCTCCCCCTCTCCACTCTCTCCACCAGGAACACCCTCTCCCTCCTGTGAACCTTTTCCCCTACTCGATTTCGATCGGGAGCCACCACAACCCCAAAACCACTTTACCACCGAAGCTTCCCTCCGCCGCGGAGCTCACCGTCGGCGACTCCCTCCACCCCCGCCGACCCGTCGACCACCGTGAGGACCGCCCCGGTCTTGCGGTTCCATACCGACTCTCTGGAGCCCGCGGGGAGTAGCCGTTCGCCGGCGTTGATCGCCGTCGCCCCGCCACCGTTCGGGCGAGGGAGGAAGAAGGAGGGGTGGACTGGTCAAACCTGACCAGTGGGCCCCTGGACCCACTGTCAGTGACCCCGCCCAGTCCACGTGGGTTAAGTGGAAGCGCATTTCCGGAATACTCTTTCGACGTGTACGTTTTTAATTGAAACGTTTTTCTTTTTCTGTTTATTTTTAAAAAACAGATTTGACCAGAACTTTGACTATCTATAACTTTTTAAATATAACTCCAAATGAATTGATTCTTTTTCCTACATCTCTAAAATTCTGTCTAGTTTATTTTAAGATTTATTTGAAAATTTTCCAAACAACTTTTTTGTACTGTTTTTGAAATATGTGTTCTTTGCATATTTTTGAAAATAGGATTTTTGGGAGAGAAGGAAGCTTTCAAAAATTTTGGAGAGCATCCCCCCACCTCTCCACACCATGAAGGCAAGCATTCTGAACCCCGGGATAATATTTTTGGTGTGTTAGTTGACACGTTTATAACACCACCTTATTTCGGAGAACTTGTTATTTCATGTGACATGATCATTTTGCATGGATGCATATTAGTGATTTCCTTGCTGTTGGAAATGAATATACGTGTGATGGTAATCATCCTCATGTGCCTTGTATGCATGCCGGAAAGGAATCCGGGAAAGCCTCTGCCTTGGGTAGGAGTGAGCTTGTCGCCGGTCCCCGTCGGGACGGTTATGTCCGGTATGGCATAGTAAGGTATAATGGGTGGTGATTTCGTCGGTTGAAATATATTTGATCTACATGTCATGCAGGGAACTCAGAAGCCTCCTGAGTCGGCCATAGATCGAGTCTTGTTCCGGTAACCCCCATACTTGTTTCGTACTGCCACTGGTCCCTACCGTAGGTGGGGTATGGTTCAGTAAGTTGTTAACCCTTGTCTTGGCACACACCGTACAGAGAGGCCATGGTGGAAGATATCGGTTGTAGCCGGTAGGCATGCCACCTGGTCTGGGGGCATGGGTGTATCCGGTTGGGACCGAGAGGGGGGCACCCCTTAGAGCGCGCGATAGAAATTTGATCCCATGCTACGCGAGGTTGTAGCCTCCCCACTTAGAGTTTTGCTTAACAGGTGTCATGGGTGATTCCAGACATGAGTAAAAGCTGGTGTGTGCAAGTCAGGTGTGTTTCAATTAAAAGACCATAGACGGAATTAGTCCGATGGACTAAAGGAATCCGTTACTCGTGGGTAAAGAGTACACCCTCTGCAGAGATATTAAACCTATTCGAATAGCCGTGTCCATGGTTAAGGATTACAGTCTGGGATGGGTCAAGTGTCGGTCTTAGTGTCGGTCTTCAGAGGAGAAACTACTAAACCCGATTATTGATTATGACTTGTGATATATGATGGTTATGATTATTATCATTTTGGACTAACCGTTTGCATTGTTTGAAATAATGAATATCCCTGGGACGGTACCACCTCCTGGATATTCACTATGATTATAAGCCCTTTATGTGGCGTCGCTCAGACGCCCGACTGTGGCAGGTTCGTTATTTCATTTATTTTTACAAGCCCTTTATGTGGCGTCGCTCAGACGCCCGACTGTGGCATGTTTGTTATTTCATTTTCTCATAAGCCTTTTATGTGGTGTCGCCCAGACGCCCGACTGTGGCATGCTTGTTATTTTATTTACTTTATAAGCCCCTTACGTGGTGTCGCTCAGACACCCGACTGAGGCATGCTCACTTTTACTATCCTTTCGAGACGTCGCTTCACACATCCGATCGGTGCATTTTATTTCTATTCTGTCATTGCATATTCCGGTTGCATATAAATAACCTGCTTGCATGCATCAAGATTTTATTTATGACTGACGATGTGATCATAGAATATCTCAGTACATGTTGATCAATTATATTATACCTGTGTTCTTAATGTTTGCGAGTACATTCAAAGTACTCACTGGCTTGTCCCTGGCTATTGTCTTGGCCAGATTGCTTGCTTGGAGAGGAGCGTGGCGATGGAAGCCTCGGAACCTAAGCAACGGTGATAGCAGCCTCGCGAAGATAGGAGTTAACCTGGTGAGCTGTTCCTGTGGGAAATGGAGTCCCATAGACCGTGGTGGTCCACAAACCGCTTCCGCCCTCAACCACTCGAAACCATTTGATGTACTCATAGGCCACAATGGTCTTGTACTGCATATTTTGCACTTTTGCTTGGAATTTCTGTAACAAGTCGGTGCCTCATCAGCTAACAGTAATCCTGGGGCTGGTGAGCACAACGGCCCTTTTCTGGAAATTAAAGCCCGGAAAACCGGTCGCGACAGTTGTCATAAACAAGTTTCACCAAGCTATCATCATTATTTTGGATCAAAAGGCTGTCCCAAAAAGAAAATATTATAGACCTAAAAGTCCAGTACAGATGAGTTTATCAGCTAACAAAGCATCTATATAGGAAAAAGGGATCTACTGCTATAAAAAATGAATGCAAGACAGCTACCGTAGCAGTTCTACATTATCTGACGATCAGGAAAGGGCATCGGAGGTGAAATCTATCAAGAGTATGTAACAGGCAGCGATGAACACCGATGAACTCGAGAAGCTGTAATGCAGATCTAAGGCAGAGAAGGAAAGGGACTTACAGATGCATGGCTACTGCGGAGGTTCGTCGCGTTTCTCTGGTCAAATCAGGTTGATGCAGCGGCCTGAGGTGGAGAAGACGAGGAGATCTGCGGCGGCGGCGACAGAGCTCGAGCAGCAGCAAAACAGTGAGAGGGGGAAGACGACCTAAGGGGGAGAATGAAAAAGACCTAGGTCGTGCCTATTTATAAGGGAGTACGTGAACAGGCGGGCACGAAAATCAAGGAGACCCGAATAATGATTATCCAACTAAACGGACGCCTCGATTCTCGGAAGGCATTAAAAAATAAAAAGATCCGTTGGAAGATGATGTCATGAAAGTTTTTTGTGTTTTCAGAAGATGCCGTCATGGCGGGTTACAGAAGTTTTCAGACAGAGGATGAATTCCATCTAAGTATTGAAGATTGACAAAGAACAAAGTTCAAAGTCAACCTGGGGCCTAATGTTGGGGATATTACTACCAGTATGACCCGCCCAGGAGGGGCCGGGTCAGCCCTAATGGCGGGTTACATAAGAAGCCCGATAAACATTCAAGATGATAGTATTACTAAATGCATAGAAGGCCCAAAGGCCTGGGGCCGACTTAAGGCCTGATACTGTAAACCGCCGTATGTAAGGAAAGACTTGTAAAGAAAGGCATGTAAAGGAAGTCACCGAGCCGGACACGATTATGAGCCGGCCGGGACTCTGTAGGCCACCAGGCGTCAACCCGTGTATATAAGGGGACGACCCGGTGGCGGTTTAGGACAAGAAACAACCAAGTCGATAACCAAGCCGGCGAGTTGAGCCTCTTGGAGAACGAAACCTTAGCAATACCAATCCCAGCTAGACGTAGGCTTTTACCTTCATCGTAAGGGGCCGAACTAGTATAAAAACTCTCCCGTGTGTCCTTTGTCCTGATTAACCCCTTTAAGTTTCCTAGTGCGATGGCCCTACGACTAAGTCCTTGCTCTAGGACATCTGCCGTGTCAATTCCATGACAAAAACCCAAATATCAGAGAAGAAATACGAGGCTATAAGCAATCATCCATATAAGAGATCAAAGAAACTCAAATAACTTTCATGGATACAAAAAGATAGATCTGATCATAAACTCAAAGTTCATCGATCCCAGCAAACACACCGCAAAAGAGTTACATCATATGGATCTCCAAGAGACCATTGTATTGAGAATCAAGAGTGAGAGATGAAGCCATCTAGATACTAACTACGGACCTGAAGGTCTACAAAGAACTACTCATGCATCATCGGAGAGGCACCAATGGAGGTGGTGAACCCCATCCGAGATGGTGTCTAGGTTGGATCTGGTGGTTCTGGACTCTGCGGCGGCTGGATGAATATTTAGTCGACTCCCCTAGTGTTGGGGATATTACTACTGGGCGTAAACTGGCCTATCTGGGCCGGGTTAACTTCGTCAGTAGTTAAGTATGTTAAAGCCCAAGAAGGCAGATGAGGGCTCAAGGCCCATGGTCGGTTCAAGGCATGTAGCCGTAAACTGGCGTTAGTAGTTAACTTGTATTGTAAGTTAGGAATAAGTAGAGACCAAACCAGACACATCTATGAGCCGGTATTGGGACTCTGTAAACCGACGGGAGTCACCCGTGTATATAAGGGGACGACCCGGCGGCGGTTCAAGGACAACAGACAACAACTTGAGACATAGGCGAAGCTTGTTTGCTCCCTAGTCATCGAAACCCCATCAATTCCATCACAACTAGACGTAGGCTTTTACCTTCATCGAAGGGGCCGAACTAGTATAAACTCTCTTGCGTCCCTGTGTCCGCTTTAACCCCTTCAAGCTAACCCATCGCGATGGCTCCACGACTAAGTCCTTTCTCTAGGACATCTGCCGTGACAAAACGATGATAGTTGGCGCCCACCGTGGGGCTATCGCATGATGGTTTCAGGTTCTTGGGGGGCCGCTTTGAAGGACTCGAGGGCTACGCTGTAGGCCGGATGACTAAGAGTCGTCGCGACAAGCTCTACATCGACGATGCAGGCTGGGGCCCCGTGGCCGGCTCAGTTGAGTACGGGTACCGGGTCCCCTTTGGTGGCATTCACGTTTTCATTGGCAAGATCAGTGAACCGGGCCCTGAGCCGGACATCTGCACCGACCTCATCGAGACGGCTCAGCGTGCGCGATCTGCCTGGGTTAAACCGGCTATGAAGCGTGCCTTCGTGGGAGTCATCCATGGAGGAAGTTATGAGGACGGATCGGAATCTCGCGGCGCGACCGTTGTTTGTTCCAATGAAGAGTCTTCGACCGGAGAAACCGAGTCTCTTTATCAGCTGCAAGATGGCCGGATTGGGGGCTGTTCCAATGGCGACAGTATTCCGGACCCCTCTGATCTGCCCAACCGAGTTGGAATATTCATGGCCGAAACACAAGAGGCGCTTCATTCTTCGACAGCTACGGCAACAATCACCGGTCCAGCAGCAGTGACGGCTGTCGGGGCAGGAGACCCTGTGCACCCGCCGGCTCAGGTTCTATCAGAGCTATTTGATGCATTGGTTGTGCTTATGGCAGAAGCTAATCCGGTGGATCAGGGCGTTCACAACACGAAGATTGCAAAGGTAAAGGAACAGATCACCCAGGCCAAGGCAGATCTGGCAGCTGAGGACACCAGGATGGCCACAGAGCGGGCCGCTTTAGACGCACAAGCCTACAGGCTTATGTTGGACCAGAGCGTGTCGCATGAAGTCATGAGGAGGAAGCACCGATCCCGTTTACCTCCGGTTTTCGAGGCCAGAGACCTTTTCAACACTCCAGGGGCAAGAACCGGCAATCCGCTGGAGGGAAACCGGGCAGAAGCTCCTGGGACTGGTGCACCAGTTCAGCCTCGTCAGATGGACCCGCCTCGTCAAAACACCGTTATACCTCAGGTTGCTTTAACACCTCCAGGTCACTACTCCAACCCAATGGACAATCTTGTTGCCGCTGCTGCACGGCTGGAGGCCATTCCAATTGAAGGTCACTCGCCGCAGGCACTAGAGACGCGGCGGGTCAAGGAACTTCTGAGGACAGCTTTGGTCAACAGGAAACGTACTCGTACAGCCGCGACCGGATCCACTCGACCCCCCGTCCAAGCCGGAGCTATAGCAGACATATGGATGAACCAGCAGTATCGAGTAATGAACGACGTGGAGCACCCCGTGGCAACAACCCGGCGGGTGGTGCTGATAACGCTCAGGGAGTGGTGGACCGGGCCCGCGCACGCAGGGAGGCCGAGTTGGCCGCACAGCATCAGGCTCGGCAGCTCACGCCGGTTCGTCCAACTATCTCGATCGAACCTAGTGTTACTTCTAGTTCTTTGGGGGTGCCTTACCTTATCCCCGCTTTACGCAACATGCGCCTTCCCAAGGATTTCAACGGCCCGCGCAAGGTGCCAAATTACACGGCGAATCAACCTCCAGAGACATGGGTGGAGAGCTATGAGATGGCCATGGAGATGCTTGATGTGGATGACGCGGCGTGCGCGAAATACTTCACCATGATGCTTGAGGGAACGGCTCGTACTTGGTTAAAAAGTTTGCCGGCTAATTCTATCAATTCATGGGGCCAGTTACGAGCCCGGTTTATCAGCAATTTCAAGGATACATGTAAACAGCCTATGTCGATAGTGGACTTAGCTGCCTGCGTCCAGGAGGAAGGAGAGTCAACGACTCATTGGGTGCATCGGGTTTCACAAGTGTTGCACTCCTCAGACCGCATCAACGCTGACACCGCAATATTAACCCTAGAAGGCAACTGCTGGTTTGGGCCCCTGAAGCTGAAGTTGGGACGGATGAAGCGTCATTGCACTGACATGGGGACCCTCATGGCCGCTTTGGTGAAATATGCTGATTCTGATAGTACCAAGGATCCCGAATCTGATGATGACAAGACAGGGAAGGGGAAGAGGAACAACAACTCCAAAGGTCAGCAGCATCACTGGGCAGGCAATGGTGGTGGAGGCAAGCGTAAAGCAGATGGCAACATGGACTTTGTGGCTAATACCAACGCATAGGACAATGGCCAGCGATGCAAGGGTAAACTGAAGAATCGTAATGGGGCACAACCCAGACCGCCTAAACTATCTGCTAAGCCAGCCCTGTCCAAGACATGGGACGAAGGAGGCGCCGGCAAACCACCTTTGGAAGGATTGCTTTATTATGCAGGAATTCAAGAATTCTAATAATTTCCGGTATGATCACGAATCTGGCAGTGGCTCAGGATCCGGGCCGGGTTACGGTGGAGGAAGTTCCGGTTCAGGATTTAATGGTAATCCGGGCGGACATAATGGTCAAAACAGTCAGAACAACCAGGGTGGTTACAACCAACAACAGCAACAGTCAGGTTACCAGAGCAACCCAAAGCAGTTGAGTAGCGGGCAGTACCATGTCTTCACCACTAGCTTGGACAAGCGAGACCGGAAGGTTCAGAGGCGGGCGGTCAACTCTGCTGAACCGGCCATACCCCGTTATCTATGTTGGTCTGAACAGCCAATCATATGGAGCAGAGAGGATCACCCTCCCTAGGTCGATAATCTGGGTCAGTTGGCTCTGGTGGTGGCGCCTCAGGTGGGAGGTTACAAGTTCACCAAGGTGCTCATGGATGGAGGTAGCAGCATTAATATGTTGTACTATGAGACCTTCCGTCGTATGGGACTGACAGATAAAAATCTTAAACCGTCTAATACGGTGTTCCATGATGTAGTACCTGGCAGATCAGCATATCCTATTGGTAAGATAGCTCTGGAAGTGGCCTTTGGGGATGATCATGATTCCAGGTCGAAGACATTGATGTTTGAAGTGGTGAAAAATCCAAAGTCCATATCACGCCCTGTTTGGACGACCGGCCTACGCCAAGTTTATGGCACGGCCCTGTTATGTGTATTTGCAGCTCAAGATGCCGGGTTACAAGGGGACAATAACGGTTCACGGAAGCCGCAAAATCGCTTTGGAGTGCGAGGAAGGAGATGCGGCCTATGCAGAGTCGGTTTGTGCCACCGAGGAGTTGAAGTATTATAAGGACAATGTTGATTCGGCGGACATGACTCCATTAAAGAAGCCAACTACGGAGCATGATCCGGTCCTGAAGTTCAAATCGGCAGCAGCAACTAAGCTTGTTGACTTCGTACCTGGCGATTCGTCCAAGCAGTTCAGCATCAGTGCCAACTTGGATCCGAAATAGGAAAGCGCGCTCATTGAGTTCATCCGTGAGAATTGGGACATTTTTGCATGGAAGCCCTCTGACATGCCAGGTGTACCGAGGCAACTCGCTGAGCACACCCTTAATGTGGATCCTAAATATAAACCGGTGAAACAGTTCCTCCGCTGGTTTAACGAAGAAAGACGCAAGGCGATTGGAAAAGAGGTAGCCAGGCTCTTAGCAGCTGGCTTTATTGTTGAAGTTTTTCACCCTGAGTGGCTTGCCAATCCGGTGCTGGTCCTCAAGAAAAACGGCACCTGGCGCATGTGTGTGGATTACACAGACCTTAATAAGGCTTGTCCAGCAGATCCTTTTGCCCTCCCCCATATTGATCAAATTATTGATGCTACAACAGGTTGTGAGCGTTTAAGTTTTTTGGATGCATATTCTGGCTACCATCAGATCAAAATGGTAGTTAAGGACCAGGAGAAGACGGTGTTTATAACTCCCTTTGGAGCCTTCTGTTATGTGTCTATGCCCTTCGGGCTCAAGAGTGCTCAGGCAACTTATCAACGGTGTGTGCAAAATTGTCTTCACAAGCAGATTGGCCGTAATGTACATGCTTACGTGGATGATATCGTGGTTAAGTCCAGGGAGAAGGAGACTCTGATTGATGATTTGAGGGAAACCTTTGATAACCTGAGGACATACAAGATGATGCTTAATCCGGACAAGTGTGTCTTTGGTGTACCGGCGGGCAAGCTATTGGGTTTCCTGGTGTCCAACAGGGGAATTGAGGCTAATCCGGAGAAGATTACAGCCATCACCTCCCTGGCTAAACCGAAGTGTATCAATGATGTTCAACGCCTGGCAGGCCGGATTGCCGTGTTAAGCCGGTTTATCAGTCGTCTTGGTGAGAAGGCAATCCCTTTGTATCAGATGTTGAAGAAAACAGATCAGTTTGTCTGGAGTTCCGCTGCTGATGAAGCATTTGAGGACTTAAAGCGGCAATTGGACAATCTGCCTGTGCTCGCCGCTCCCATTGACAAAGAGTCGTTACTGCTATATGTTGCTGCTAATGCTCGGGCGGTCATCGTGGCTATTGTGGTGGAGCGAAAGGAAGCAGGTAAGGAGCATCCGGTTCAACGTCCGGTCTATTATATCAGCGAGGTACTTGTAACGCCCCGAGACCGATGTGCCAGGTGTCGTGCAGTTATTCGATGTTGTTGCGTTGTCATGTGCTTGCGTGTTGCATCATGTCATGTCATCATGTGCATTGCATGATGTCATCATGCCATCATATCATTAATTGTTGCAACTCAACTAAATAAATCGTATGGATGTTCGGTCCATTTAAATTGAGGGAATTCACAGGGTGAGTTCTCTTTATAACATATCCTCCCGATATTAGTGGAGCTATTATAAAAATTATCCATTCTTTTGGAATCACCTAAATCACACTTGCAAATTTCCCCATGCCTTTGTTATCTCGCTGCTTGACCTCGAACCTTGCCATTTATTCTTTCATCATTTTTTGGAGCCCTATCAAAAATCTCAACATTTTTTGGACTTTCCCAACCCTCACTTCCTATCCAAACCATTTGAATTAAATCCAAATGCGTTTGAATTTAATTCCTCCCATCTTGCCACTTCTATTTTTCTGTGATCATGCTTATTTTTATGAGTCCAGGAAAATTGTCCTCATGCTCAAATTCTTTTCCCTAAAACCCCTTCCTTTTCCTTTCTCTTTAATTCTTTTCGGTTAAAGAAATTAGTTAGAGAGGAGTAGGAGAGAGTAGCCGAGCCCAGGCCAGCCTCCCTGGGTCTCCCTAGGCCAAACTCTAGGCCGGCCCTTTAGGCCCAGCCGCACCCACCTAAACCCTACCCGATCTCATCCTCCCTCTTCTCTCCCCTCGTGCCGCCAGGGAGAGTTTTGGCTCGATCCCATCTCCCTCTCCCTCTCATCCTCAACCACCGCTCGACCCACCTCCCCCTCTCGCTCCCACACGCATTGCACCAGGGGCCCGACCCCATCTCCCCTGCCCCGTGCCATACCTCCCTCTTCTCCATGTCTGCAGCGCCGCCCAAGGTCTCCTTCGGCGTCGGCCTCCTGTGTCGTTGGACTGCCTCCCTGACCCCCGCATCCCCGCTCGCGCCCAGATCCCGTTGCCGCCCGGCGCGCCTCGCCGCCGCCCACGCTCACCTGCCTCGCCGCCCTGCTGACTCCGGCGAGGACGTGCCTCCCCTCTGCCGCTTCCACTGCCTCCTGCCATGGCCTCCTCCTCGCCTCGAAGCTCCGCGCCCTGGGCGTCTTCCTCGCGCACCTTGCCATGGTCTTGTGCCCCTCGAACCAGCAGGACGATGCCCTGCCTCGCCGCCGTTCGCCTCCGGCGAGCATCCGCAGAAGCTCATCCACCTCGCCATGCTCCTGCTTCCTCCCCAGCGCTGCCCCTGCCCGAGTCAAGTGCCACCAGTTGCTAGCTTCGATCCGTTGCATCCTTCCTGAATGGAACCGCCAAGAGCTCTTTTCGGCGAGACCAAGCCCGCAAGTTCCACGGATTTGCAAAGTACCTCTACGCACGGTTACACCAAGATCATCTCGGAAAACGCCAAGTAACCCTACGCGTGAAGACGCCTAAGACTGTTTTGGGATTCCCAAGTACCGCACCGAACGCCAAGTACCAGGACGTCGAGGACCCGCCAAGTTCATCTACATGCGTGTACGACTATAGATCCGGGGTGCGTCTAGTACCTCTCCGAACAAACGTGAACGACTACCGTCGACCCCCAAGTGACTCGGATTCGTCAAGTCCTTCTACAAAAACGTGTACCACTACCGTCGCCGAGATCGCGAGAACCTCTACCGTCGACCCTAGAACATGCGAGAACGACTACTTCGACTATGAACATCCCAAAAACGTCTACTTCCCCTACACCGCATCGAACTCGAACCGCTCCGATAACGCACGCTTCAAAGGTATAACCGCCGGAACGATGCCCTTAAATGAATGTATGTTGTATGAAATGCTCACGGTTGCACCGTGTCCGACATGTTTCTTGCAACGTTCCCCATTGCCATGCCGTCGTCTCGTGGGAACCCGGTTACCGGGATCACCCCACCTTCTATCGCATGTCACGCTCCCGCCGCTTTTTCGTTTGCACCGGGATCTCAATCGAGTTACCGGAACCGATATGTTGCCGTGGCATCACTTTCGGATTTTTGCCATTGCACCCCTTTCTTCCACCACAGGGGCAAATGCTTCATAATATGCTCATGACAACATTTTCATTAAAAATTGCATAAACTTGTTCATGTCATCCGCATCATGATAACAACAATTAAAATGTTTAGATTGTTGTTGCACCAAATTACTAATGCATATGGGGATTTACCGGTTTTGTTGTTTATTATATCCGGCCTCATTTAAATTGTTTAGATGGTATAGTTTGATATGCTTCACCTCTTGCCATGTTAACCAACATTTAAATTTTGTTAAGTACCTAATTGGGAGAGAACTAAATCATTAATGTGGTGTTTCGTCAATATGCAACTCGTTGCATATTGATCTCCACTTAATTTGTAGTTTTGTTTGTGCACTTTGCCATGCCATGCATATTTAAACCGGACATGCATCATACTTGTTTGTGCATCATGCCATGTCTTATGTGTTGGTTGTTTACTATGTTGTGTGCTTCTTTTCTGGTGATTGCTTCTTCGGGTTGGTTCCGTTAACGTTGAGTTGTGAGGACCCGTTCGTCTACGTCTGTTTGTCTTCTTCATGGACTCGTTCTTCTTCCTTGCGGGATTTTAGGCAAGATGATCATACCCTCGAAATCACTACTATCTTTGCTATGCTAGTTTGCTCGCTCTTTGCTATGCCAATGCTACGATGCCTACCTTTTGCTTGTCAGCCTCCAAATTGCCATGTCAAACCTCTAACCCACCATGTCCTAGCAAACCGTTGTTTGGCTATGTTACCACTTTGCTCAGCCCCTCTTATAGCGTTGCTAGTTGCAGGTGAAGATTGGAGGCCGTTCCTTGTTGGAACATTTATTTACTTGTTGGGATATCACTATATATCCTATTTAATTAATGCATCTATATACTTGGTAAAGGGTGGAAGGCTCGGCCTTATGCCTAGTGTTTTGTTCCACTCTTGCCGCCCTAGTTTCCATCATATCGGTGTTATGTTCCCGGATTTTGTGTTCCTTACGCGTTTGGGTTATAATGGGAACCCCTTGATAGTTCGCTTTTAATAAAACTCCTCCAGCAAGGCCCAACCTCGGTTTTACCATTTGCCACCTAGCCTCTTTTTCCCTTGGGTTAGGCCAGCCCAAGGGTCATCTTATTTTAACCCTCCCGGGCCAGTGCTTCTCTAAGTGTTGGTCCAACCCAGAGCACCGTGCAGGGCCATCCCTTGGCAACTTGGGTTACGTCGGCTCCTGTACGCTTAGCTTATCCGGTGTGCCCTGAGAACGAGATATGTGCAGCTCCTATCGGGATGTCGGCGCATCGGGTGGTCTTGCTGGACTTGTTTTACCATTGTCGAGGATGTCTTGGAGTACCGGGATACCGAGTCTGATTGGAATGTCTCGGGAGGAGGTCTATTCCTTCGTTGACCGTGAGAGCTTGTGATGGGCTAAGTTGGGACACCCCTGCAGGGATTTGAACTTTCGAAAGCCGTGCCCGCGGTTATGGGCAGATGGGAATTTGTTAACGTCCGGTTGTAGAAAACCTGAAGTTGACCTTAATTAAAATGAATCAACCGCGTGTGTAACCATGATGGTCTCTTTCCGGCGGAGTCTGGGAAGTGAACACGGTTGTTGGAGTTATGCTTGACGTAGGTAGTCTAGGATCACTTCTTGATCATACTTTTGTCGACCGTGCTTTGTCTTCTCTTCTCGCTCTCATTTGCGTATGTTAGCCACCATATATGCTAGTCGCTTGCTGCAGCTCCACCTCATACCTTACCTTACCCATAAGCTTAAATAGTCTTGATCGCGAGGGTGCGAGATTGCTGAGTCCCTGTGGCTCACAGTTTACTTCCAAAACCAGCTTGCAGGTGCCGTTGAGTCCGTGCAGATGACGCAACCCAGCTCAGAAGGAGCTCGATGAAGATCATGATCTTTATTTTGTTTTCGTTGTAGTTGATCAGTAGTGGTGCCCAGTTGGGGGTGATTGGGACCTTTGTCGCATTTGGGGTTCTTCTTTTATTTTGGTTCCGTAGTCGGACCTTGATTGTATTTGGATGATGTAATGCTTTATTCATGTAATTGTGTGAAGTGGCGATTGTAAGCCAACTATGTATCTTTTCCCCTATTGTATTACATGGGTTGTGTGAAGATTACCTCACTTGCGACATTGCTTTCAATGCAGTTATGCCTCTAAGTCGTGCTTCGACACGTGGGAGATATAGCCGCATCGAGGGCGTGACCGCATCGAGGGCGTTACAAGTTGGTATCAGAGCCGACCCTCATGGTTACACGGATGTTTGCGGACAGGTGCGCGGTCATGTTGTTCATGACGTTTGTGACCCGTCGTGGCACCCGACATGGCACATGTACCGGACTGGATGCACAGACGTATGTGCCAAGAGGGAACGTTCATGTGGCCCGACGAGGACGTCGGTTCCTCTGAGTGGGGTGTATGTGATGGCCTGGCTTATTAGGGATGATAGACTACTCATATCAATAAGGAATTCCTTCTTTTCCGGGAGCCCATTCGGACAGAACTCCAAAGTTAAGCGTGCTCAGCTTGGAGTAGTGTCAGGATGGGTGACCGACCAGGAAGTTGCTCCCGGGTGCGCATGAGTGAGGACAAAGTGCGCAGAAAAGACTAGTATTGATCTATGGGGCCAGTCTAGATCCCGCCAGGAGTAACGACCACCAGCGGGTGTGTCCGGGGCGTGACAGTACTCATCGAGTCCAAGCAAAGGTATCCGCATTGGCAGAAGCTGGTGTATGGAGTTTTTATGGCAAGCCAGAAGCTTAAACAATACTTCCAAGGGCACCCAATTACGGTGGTCAGTTCTGCTCCTTTGGGAGATATCATCCAGAACCGGAAGCAACTGGTCGGATTGCCAAGTGGGCTATAGAGCTGGGGCCGCCTGATTTGAAGTATGTGCCTCGGACGGCGGTTAAGTCTCAAGCACTTGTTGATTTCATCAATGATTGGACGGAGATGCAAGCACCTGAAGGAAAGCCGGATCACACGTATTGGACCATCCATTTTGACGGATCCAGGCAATTGGAAGGCTCGGGGGCTGGAGTGTATTAACTTCCCCACGAGGTGATAAGTTTTGTTATGTTCTCCGATTAATGTTCCCTTGTACTAACAATGCAGCTGAGTATGAAGCCTTCCTCCATGGTCTCCGGATGGCTAAGGAGATGAATCTAAGTCGAGTTAAGTGCTTCGGTGACTCGGACCTTGTGGCTCAGCAAGTGTCTGGCACTTGGGACTCCAAGGACCCACTCATGGCAGCATATCGTCGTGAGGTGGATATTGTGGCAGGTCATTTCAAAGGCTATCAGGTGGACCACGTGGACTGGCGGAAAAATGAAGCGGCGGACGCCTTAAGCCGGCTGGGCTCTCAGCACAAACCGGTCCCACCAATGTTTTTCTGGATGTGCTGCACAACCCGTCGGTCAAGGTCCCTGGTGAAGCGGATTTGGCTATTCCTGATCCGGAGGCTCAATTGGTGGTAGCTCTTCATGTTATTCCGGATTGGACGCTTCCTTACCTGGCGTACAAGAGCCGGGGCGAGTTACCAGAGGATGAGAATCTGGCCCGACAGATAATCCGGCGATCCAAGTCCATGGCTGTTATCAACGGCGAGTTGCATCATTGCAGTGTATCAGGAGCATTTCAACGCTGTGTGTCTCCTGAAGAAGGCCGTGAAATTTTGTGTGAGATCCACGAAGGGGATTGTGGTCACCACGCCGGTTCAAAGTCTCTGGTGGCTAAAGCGTTTCGCCATGGCTTCTATTGGTTAACTGCTGATGCTGATGCGGAGGATCTGGTCAGACGATGTGATGGTTGCCAAAGGTTTTCAAGACGTGCTCATGTACCGGCTCAAGAATTGAGAATGATTCCAATTACTTGGCTATTTGCGACTTGGGGGCTGGATATGGTTGGGCCTTTCAAAAGGTCCAAGGATAAGCCCACCTCCTGGTGGCGGTTGATAAGTTTACAAAGTGGGTGGAGGCAGAACCTGTCAGCAAGTGTGATGCGGCCATGGCGGTTCAGTTCATCAAAAAAGTGATTTTCCGGTTTGGCTTTCCGCACAGTATCATCACAGATAATGGTACCAATTTGTCCAAAGGTGCCATGAAGGAGTTCTGCGAACGGGAGCACATCCGGCTTAATGTTTCATCAGTGGCACACTCACAGTCCAATGGTCAAGCAGAAAGGGCTAATCAAGAGATCTTAAGAGGCATCAAACCCCGGCTCATGGTTCCTTTACATAGAACGCCGGGTTGTTGGGTAGAAGAATTACCATCTGTGTTATGGAGCATCAATACAACACCCAACAGATCAACAGGATACACACCGTTCTTCAAGGTTTATGGAGCGGAGGCGGTTCTCCCCGGTGATATCCGTCATGATTCACCTTGTGTGATGGCTTATATTGAAGCGGACAACGAGACAGCACGGCAAGATGCTTTGGACCGGTTGGATGAAGAGCGTGACATAGCAGCCGCCCGATCGGCGATTTACCAACAGGATCTTCGTCGTTATCACAGTCGCCAAGTCAGAACCAGAACCTTTCAGGAAGGAGATTTGGTGCTTCGGCTCATCCAAGATCAGACTGATATGCATAAGCTATCCCCACCTTGGGAGGGGCCTTTCGTGGTCAGTAAGAATCTGCACAATGGGTCATACTATCTGATCGATATTCGAGAGCATAAGGACTCACGTACATTAGAGGAGGAGACCAACAGGCCGTGGAACATAGCTCATCTTTGGCCTTATTATACCTGAGCCATTGGTTCTTCTTATGTACATATTACAACGATGTATATATTATGATTAAATATAATAAACCGGAACCTCAGCTAAAGTGGGGTATCTGTTCTTTTACATCATGTGTGGTTACACGGAGTTGTTCTAAAGCGGCCTCCGGTTTACCCCTTGAGTTCTCTTTTTAAAAGCATCATGTTATATCACTTCGAGGTTTGGTCGTGTTCGAACCAATACCATACCTCTTGATAGGCGAGAGCCTCCAGATCACTTGGGGACTTGGTCACGTCTGAACCAGTCATGCCTCTTGATCGGCCTAAGGCCACAGAATCACTTGGGGGCTTGGTCGAACCCGAACCATTGTCATGCCACTTGGTCGGCATAAATGCCACGGTTTCATTTGGGGACCTGGCTGACTAGAACCATAGTTACACCTAACGGGAGCTTGGTCGTGTTCGGCCATGGTAATGCCATTTGATCAGCTCAAATAAACCTTTTTTGCAAACGGTTTTGTCTTTGCTTTTGCTTTGCACTTTTCTTTGCAAGATACTTTTTTCTTTTTTATTGTGTTCTTTTTAAACCGACAAAGTTTTTCAACCAATCAATTAACGGAACACAGTTCACGTCAATCCGGAGACTATTTGCCCGGTTTGATCCTTGTTGTTAACATCCTCTTATGGAGTAACACGGTGTTTATTATAACCCGGCACGGTTTACATGGTAAACTAGCGTCATATATATACAGGAGCTGTTATCTCCTCCAACAGCGTGGGTTTGCAAAACTCCGCTTCAAGATTGGCCAAGCCAACTTCACGCTCAACGATGGCAGGTATTATGTATCTCAAAAATTTGGTCATATACTTGAATTTTTTTGGATGTTTTGGATTCATATATGCAGACATCATATTCCGCCTGACGGTACAACCACGGTGGCACTTGAAGAGTTTCTTATTGCAGAAAGTGTTTTGGAAAGTCCATCACCACAGGAAGAACAAATTATGCACGAAGGCATCTCAACATCAAAAGTATCACCTAGCCTATTACAAGGCAACACGGTGCCCATAATAATATCATTGTTTTTCGCAAAGGAGAGGCAGTTTTAAAACCGGCTTCCGGTTCAAGCTTGGTCACCAGCCTGGCCTGATGGTTGTGGGTCATCCTGCGCCGCTTCAGCCTCCGTTTCTCTACCCAGTGGCTGGAAACCAACAGTTGTCCAGTCGATTCCTATTAATGCTTGAAAAACAGCTTCATCATGGATCAGCAATGACGAGTCAATATCGGGAGCGTAAGTATGCTTACGGATTGGAGGGATCAGATTTTCCGATTCATGGATTGGTGCAGCTATTCGCTTGTTCTAATTGTCATATTGGGCTTGATAATGAGACAAGTCTGCTTCTTCAGCCAATTGACAAGCTAGCGGACGTACCTCCTGGTTTATTGCTCGCAGATCTGCTTCACCAAACTCTGACCCGTCTTCCTTTAAGCTGGGATAGCCCTGAGCCTCTTCAATAGGATCAAAATCCGGCACCCAGGCTTTTGCCCGGATTAAGGCATTGATTAAACCGGTTCGAGCAGCAGATTTCTTCAGTTCTTCAACCCGGGCAGGAAGCACTGACAGTTTCATCAGAGTGTCTTGAATCAAAGTGGGCGCCGGTTTGTTGTGGGATGCGGTACAGATGATCCGCTGAGCACCAGTGTACAGTTGTTCGACCAACGTGTAGGCGGCTTTCAATTTCTTTCGCGCATCTGACCCCAAGTGACCAATGCGTGTTCCTGAAATATCATAAAAGGTTAAACCGGCAGCTCTGTAAGAAGGCTGGTCAATTCAGAAGTCAAACTGGCTTACCAAAGATAGCAGTGGTCATGGCATGCACATGCTGCTTTATACTGGCCAGTTCATCCGCCACCGGTTTTAGTGCAGCCTCGGCATCCTCTGCTCGTTTGATTAAAGTGGACTTTTCAATGGCCCAATCCGCCTGCTTCTTCTTGAAGCTCTCCTTAAGCTGTTCCATGGCGCTCAAAGCGCTGGCTAATTCCTCTTTTGCTTTGGAGGTTTCAGCTTGTTGGGTTTTTAGGTTTTCTTGGAGATCGGCGATTTGGTTTTCTTTTGTCTTCAGCTCAGCCTGCATGCAGACAGTTATATGCTTCAACAAAACGGTACAAGGATTGAAGTACCAACCATGTAACAAGTTATGCACTTGGCACTTGGGGGCTAATGCATATTCGATCTTCATCTTTCAGTTGCTTACAAAGTCCCAAGATCAATACAAGTATTCAACTTGGCACTTGGGGGCTAATGGCTATTTGCTCGTATATATTCTGATGCGGCAATCTCAATTACTTAAAGTACCGATTTAACTATGCTAAGTTGAACCGGCCCTTGGGGGCTACATCAGCAAATTTCAAAGCATCAAGATTTATATTAGTAAGTCCCGGTTTGAAAGAAGATTACAAACCGGCCCCTGGGGGCTAGGAGAGTCAGCAAGAATTGAAGCGTACAAGTAGGAAAGAGCATATGGAAGTTACCTCATATTTATCTTTCATCATATTAACCAGACCGGCTTCATAGTCACGACTGGTATACAACCGGTTCAGGTAGCCGGAATGGATATCTTGGGCGTTTAGAGCAGCGTAAGTCGTCAGATCAGCATTCCACTTGCCTTTGCCAATGGAAGCAAATTCTTCCTTGGCAGAATGTTTGGACAAAGCGACAGGATTGCTTGGCTCAGTATGGCCAGTGCCAGTAATGACAACCTCATCATCCTTGTACCGCTGGTTTGCACTGGAGCTGTTGGCTTGTCAGTAGGCTTTGTTGGACCGGTGGATTTCTCAATCCGGATGGAGCTTGTGGGCTGATTGACAGGGTTTGAGGTATCAATAGGTATTTCTTCATCAATAAGATCGTCGTCTTGCTGCGGTGGATCATTGGGTATAACATCAGGAATAGTCGCTTCAAGATCTGGCGTCTTGCCCGGTTCAAGGAAGGCATCTTCTTCGGCTGCTTTGTCCAGGCGAGCCTTCTTGCCTGACCTAGGTTTGGCCCTAAAAGGAATAACAAAATCAAATACAGCATATGTTCCAAGGCGATGTGCTGTAAATATTATCATAAGAATAGCTTACCCAAGCACCATTTTAAGCGGTGGCAGCTGAGTAGCCGATGACTCGCCAGAAGATGAGTGGGAAGTAACCTGGTAATCGGAGTCAGACGGATTAAGAGGTTGACGAAAGCAGCCCGCTTTAGGACAAGCACCGACAAGCAAATTAGAGACCTCTGAACGGTGTTTCCGAACCGGACTATTCGGTAAACTGGCGAAGGTAACTACCTGGCCGCTGTGCCGGGTTGTGCGACGAGCTTCGTGCTGTTGGGTCTTCATAAGAAATTTGGGATCCAAATAAGCAAGAGGATGAGAAAATTTAACTTTCAGGTTTGCCTGACGGATTTTTAGCGAAGGCACAGGTTCTGAATCGGAAGAGAGAATAATTACCTCTGCGGCATCAGCGTGGCTGGCTTCGGCATCATCCTGACAAATATCATCATCAATAAGACGCATGAAAAATAAGCCAAGTGAGTCAAGTTCTACCTCAAGGTCCGGATTATCCGCATCATCATCAGGGGCCGAATTAGAAGATGCAGTAGTTCTTTTCCTGTGGGCAGTCTTCTTTACAGCTTTAGTCTTTTGCCGGGTTGCTCTTTCGGGTTTGTCTGGTTTTTCTAGTTTCTCCTGCGGCAATTTCTTGCTCCAAAACGGATCATTGCCCTAATTACACAGACACTGATATTAAACAATGACCAGATATGTCAATAACAGATTCAACAAAAGGGAAAATCAAGGTCTTATAGCTGGCGGTTTGTTGGTGGCACAGAAGGGAAGCAGGCCGTTTTTAGCACAGATATGTTCCGGTTCATTTAGCATCTTATTCACCACCTCTGTGATTTCTTCATTGGTGAGCTGGATTTGGGAATGTCGCAGTGGGTCATCAACACTGCCGGTATACTCGCACATCAAACCGGAGCGCTGACTAAGGGGAAGTATGCTCCATGATATCCAACAGCGAGCGAGATCAACCCCTGTTAAACCGTTGGCCATAAAGGCTCTGAGCTTCGACAGTTGAGGAGCATATTTGCTTCTCTCCTAGGCAGTCAATCTTTGCGGAAAAGGGTGTGTATTGCTGAGCCGCTTCGGACGAAAGCTAGACAAGGGATT
Source organism: Triticum monococcum (assembly GCA_034509565.1). Taxonomy (NCBI): domain Eukaryota; kingdom Viridiplantae; phylum Streptophyta; class Magnoliopsida; order Poales; family Poaceae; genus Triticum; species Triticum monococcum. Next base: position 739,723,063 of record CM067843.1, on the reverse strand, counting down.
CTCACCAGTAGGGGAGGTGTCTTTGTAATAGAACCATGTCTTATTCCACTCTTTGGGGTGGTTGTGCAGTTTGGCGTGAGGGTATGTGACCTCTTTCCTTTTCTGGATCGCCACGCCACCCAACTCCATATTGGAGCCGTTAGTAAACTCAGTACAGCGGTTTGGATGGAAAAGGTCTCTGAACAATTCCACTGTGGGCTCCTCTTGAAAGAACGCCTCACAGAGCACTTGGAAGTGACACATATTTGTAATAGAATTGGGGCCAGTGTCTTGTGGATGGAGTTGGAAATCGGCCAAAACATCCCGGTAAGATTTAGAACCGGGCAGCTTAAAGCCCCGAGCTAAGTGATCTACGAAAACAACAACCTCTCCTTCTTGAGGAATGGGAGGGCATTCTTTGCCAGGAGCCCTACAATGGATGGTATCTTTGCTGCCTAAAGCGCCGATCAGGACTAGATCGTCCAGCTGAGCCTCTGTGACGCGAGAAGGAACCCAATTGCACTCATATACTTGCTTGGCCATGATGGAATCTACAAGGTAGAATATCCCGGTTCAAAAATGCATTTGATCAAGGTACATTGGTATGTGCAATGTTAAACCGGAGACAGAACTATCTGAACCGGAGTTTTATGAAGCAACAACATCTGGCGGTTCAACAAGGGGACTAATGGTATATACCAGTTTGGCAATTTTTTTTCTACAAGGTTAACCGCCTGGGTTAAACATTGAAGCAGATGACTAAGTTTATAGAAACAGATTTCGTAAGATTTCTCTACATCGACGGATCTGAAGCAAGTTCAGAAAAAAGATAAGTATTCAGAGGTCCAAAAGGAGCAGTACCGAATCAATGAGCAAGGCGTACATACAGATCTATGGTTTTGAGATGTGTAAGTGAAGGCGAAGGGTAAACAGCTACCATTGCACAGAATAAAGATTTGCGGAGTCATCTAAAGATCTATCGTATGAGCAAGAGGCAGACGATGAACACTGAAGAACTGTGAAACCCTAGGTCAGATCTGCGGGGGAAAGGATAGAAGATTTACCGGAGCTGAGGAAGACGCGGAAGGTTGCCGCGATGCTCTAGTGCACCCAGGTTGATGCAGCGGCCAAGGTTGAAGCAGAGGTCGACGGCGGCGGCAGAGCTCCGAGGCTGGCGACGTGGGGAAGACAACAAAGAAAAGCACGAAGGGGAGAAAAGAAATGACCCTTCGGTCCTATTTATAAGGTGAAAGAATAGGTGTCATGCACGACAATCAAGGGGCCACAAAATGGAGCTATTGCGTCGATTTCCGTAGATATATTAAACAAAGAAGCATAATGGATAGCTTCGTTATGACAGGTGACGTCACTTCGGTTTACAGCAATCAGAGAAGATGACATCATGGCGGTTTACCAATTTATGAGAAGATGTTGAAGATGAAGCTTTTGTTAAAGGATTGACATGAACCCGTTCAAATCAATGTGGGGCCTAATGTTGGGGATATTACTACTGGGCGTAAACCGGCCTATCTGGGCCAGGTTAACTTCGTCAGTAGTTAAGTATGTTAAAGCCCAAGAAGGCAGATGAGGGCTCAAGGCCCATGGTCGGTTCAAGGCATGTAGCCGTAAACCGGCATTAGTAGTTAACTTGTATTGTAAGTTAGGAATAAGTAGAGACCAAACTGGACACATCTATGAGCCGGTATTGGGACTCTGTAAACCAACGGGAGTCGCCCGTGTATATAAGGGGACGACCCGACGGCGGTTCAAGGACAACAGACAACAACTCGAGACATAGGCGAAGCTTGTTTGCTCCCTAGTCATCGAAACCCCATCAATTCCATCACAACTAGACGTAGGCTTTTACCTTCATCGAAGGGGCCGAACTAGTATAAACTCTCTTGCGTCCGTGTGTCCGCTTTAACCCCTTCAAGCTAACCCGTCGCGATGGCTCCATGACTAAGTCCTTTCTATAGGACATCTACCGTGACAAAACCATGACACCTAGGGTTCTAGAATTTTTGGGATATTTATAGAGCAAAGAGGCGGTCCGGGGGGCACCCGAGGTGGGCACAACCCACCAGGGCGCGCCTGGGCCTCCTGGAGCGCCCTGGTGGGTTGTGCCCCCCTTGGGACACCCCCTAGGCGCAGCCAGGGCCCACTATGTTCCTTTTGGCCCATAAAAATTCTTTGTAAAGTTTTGTGGCATTTGGACTCCGTCTGATATTGATTTTCTGCGATGTAAAAACATGGAAAAAACAGGAACTGGCACATGGCACTATGTCAATAGGTTAGTACCTAAAAATGATATAAAATGACTATACAATGATTATAAAACATCCAAGATTGATAATATAACATCATGGAACAATCAAAAATTATAGATACGTTGGAGACGTATCAGCATCCCCAAGCTTAACTCCTACTCGTCCTCGAGTAGGTAAGTGATAAAAACATAATTTTCGATGTGGAATGCTGCCTATCATGTCATATCATATTCTTTTCTTTATAGCGTGGACATTTGGACTTTTAGTTGTTCAAAGCAATAGTCTAGTTTTTACATGATAATTTAGATACTCAAGCATATCAACAAGCAACCATGTCTTTCAAAATATCAATGCTAAAATAAGTTATCCCTAGCCCATCATGCTCAACCATTGATCCATTCATGAAACACACTCGAATATTAGCTACACCCAATAATTAAGTACGATCATATTGCCTCCTAGTTGGTGCTTTTATAAGAGAAGATGGAGACTCAAAATAAAAATTCCATAAAGTAAAAGAAATGCCCTTCGCAAAGGGAAATATGGATTTGTAGAGGTGCCAGAGCTCAAAGCGAAAAACTTAGAGATAAAAACATTTTGAGAGGTGTATCCATCCCGCCAACGAAAACGACTTAGAGTTACCAATACTTTCCATGCATACATATATCATAGGCGGTTCCCTAGAAAATAAAGTTTATTCCTTTTTCCACCATACTTTCACTTTCCATGGCTAGCCGTATCCACGGTTGCCCTCCATACCAACACTTTCCAAGAAATTTATTATTTGACAACATAAAGTAAATTCATTTTTTTGCATTTCAGGACTGGCATCCATAATACCTTTTCCTTAGTCTCGTGCAATGACAAGTGAATAAATACTCATCTGGAGAATAACACATCTAGCATGGAAAATATTAGCCACCCTCACCGCTCCGTGAGCGAAACAAGCACACAAAAGAGAAGTTTATTTTGAAAATTAGAGATGGCGCATGCAAATTTGCTTAGAACGGCAAAAGAATACCGCATATAGGTAGATATAGTGGACTCATGTGGCAAAACTAGGTTAAAGGTTTTTTGGATGCACAAGTAGTGATCATACTTAGTGCAAAATGAAGGCTAGCAAAAGATTGGGAAGCGACCAACTAAGAAACGACTAATCTCATAAGCAAGCATTAAGCATAAATAACACCGAATAATGCACCACACGTAGGATGTAATTTCATTGCATGACTATTGACTTTCGTACTTGCATAGGGAACCACAAACCTTAACACCAATATTCTTACTAAAGCATAATTACTCACCAACATAACTCACATATCACATCATCATGTCTCAAAACTATTACTAAGAATCAAGTTTATTTTGTCCAATGATCTTCACGAAAGTTTTTATTATATCCTTCATGGATATCTATCACTTTGGGACTAATTTTCATGTATTTCTTTTGACAAGCTCCAACAAATATAAGTGAAGATCATGAGCATAATAAAAATTTCTTTCTCTCAAATTAATTTAAGTGAAGCAAGAGAGAATTTCTTGAAAATTTTACTAACTGTCAAATAAATCTAAGTTAAGCAAGAGATCATTTCTTCAAAAATACTAAAGCACACCGTGCTCAAAAAGATATAAGTGAAGCACTAGAGCAAGTCCATTGCTCATAAAAATTTAAGTGAAGCATAGAGAGCAATTTTAACAAATCATGACATAATTTTGGCTCTCTCAAATAGGTGTGTCCAGCAAGGATTGATGACTTAAAACACATAATAAACACAAGCAAAGACTCATATCATACAAGACGCTCCATGCAAAACACATATCACGTGACGAATAAAAATATAGTTTCAAGTAAAATACCGATGATCGTTGGAAGAAAGCGGGGATGCCACTCGGGGGCATCCCCTAGCTTAGGTTGTTGCTTATTTTTGGATAATATCTTGGGATGCCGGGCCAGGCTCTTCCATCCTTCCTTCATCCATCGTAAGATAACCCAACACTTGTAAACTTCAATCACACAAAACTCAACAAAACCTTCGTGAGATCCGTTAGTATAAGAATAATAAATCACTACTATAAGTGTTGTATCAAACCAATTCATATTTTGTTTTTGTATTATATGTACTATATTCCAAATTTTCTATAGCAAAAACTCATCAAAGAAAACGATAGATCCATCAAAATAAGCAAACAACACAAAGAAAAACAGAATCTGTGAAAACAGAACAGTCTGTAGAAATTTGACTATTTCGAATACTTGTGTAACTCCAAAAATTCTAAAAAATGAGGACAGCCTGAGCAATTTGTATATTGATATACTGCAAGTGGAATGTGTATTTTATCGCTCTCTGGTAAGAAACGAAAATTAATTTCGTGAGCGTGAAAGTTTCTGTTTTTAGCAAGATCAAACAACTATCACCCAAGAAGATCCTAAAGGCTTTACTTGGCACAAACACTAATTAAAACATAAAAACACAATCATAACAGTAGCATAATTGTGCTAACACACAAAAATAGGAAGAAAAAGGAAAAAATAAAATTTATTCATTGGGCGCCTCCCAACAAGCGCTATAATTCTACGCCCTTAGCTAGACATAAAGCAAGGATCTAAGTTTTGTCATCTTTGGTTCGAGATCCATAAGATGCCCTCATGATTAATTCATAAGGTGGCTTAATTCTAGTTCTAGGAAAGTGTTCCATACCTTTCCTCAAAGGAAATTGGAACTTAATATTGCCTTCTTTCATATCAATCACATCACTGATAGTGCGTAAAAACGGTCTACCAAGAATAATTGGACAAGACAGATTGCAATCAATATCAAGAACAATAAAATCTATGGGCATATAATTCCTATTTGCAATAATAATAACATCATTAATTCTTCGCATAGGCCTTTTAATAGTAGAATCCGCCAAGTGCAAATTCAAAGAACATTCTTCAGGATTAGTAAGACCAAGCACATCACATAAAGATTTCGGAATTGTAGAAACACTAGCACCCAAGTCACACAAAGCAAATCACTCATAATTTTTAATCTTGACTTTGATAGTAGGTTCCCATTCATCATGCAATTTTCTAGTACTTGAAACTTCTAATTCCAATTTTTCTTCAAGAGTTTCATCATAGCATCAACAATATGTTTAGTAAAAGCTTTATTTTGTTCATAAGCATGGGGTGAATTTATCATGGATTGCAACAAAGAAATACAATAAATCAAAGAGCAACTATCATAATTAAAGTATTTGTAATCCAAAAGAGTGGGTACATCACTAGCTAAAGTTTTGACCTTTCCAAACCCACTTTCATCAATTTTTTCAACAAGATTTTCACCCTATGAAACATTGAGATGCATTCTACCTAAAGTTGACTCTTCTCTAGTCCCTCTTTCATCAATATTAACTTTACTAAACAAGGAATTAATAGAAGAAACACCAATCATTTTAAGATCGTCATCACTTTTGAGAAAGAAATCACTAGAAAAACGCTTTTTCTAAAAATTCTCTTTTAGCTCTAAGCATAGCGGTTCTTTTCTTAGAGTGTATCGTATCACGGGGTTTGGACGCACCGGCGAAGTTTGCACCAACTCTCAAGGTGAGAAAGGGCAATGCACGGTACCGAAGAGGCCAGCAAATTGCGGAAAGGTAAGAGTGCATATGATCCATGGACTCACATTAGTCATAAAGAACTCATATACTTATTGCAAAAGTTTATTAGCCCCCGAAGCAAAGTTCTACTAAGCATGCCCCTAGAGGGATAGATTGGTAGGAAAAGACCATCGCTCGGCCCCGACTGCCACTCATAAGGAAAGCACTCAAAGAACACCCCATGCTTCAAATTTGTCACACAATGTTTACTATACGTGCATGCTACGAGACTTGCCAACTTTAACACAAGTATTTCTCAATTTCACAATTACCAAACTAGCATGACTCTAACATTACCAACTTTATATCTCAAAACCTCTATCAAGTATCATAATTTTCAATGCACTATATAGGAAAGTTTTTATCATACCCATCTTTAATGGCTATCATATTAGGACTAGTTTTATAGCCAAAGCAAATTACCATACTGTTCTAAAATACTCTCAAAATAATATAAGTAAAGCACGAGAGATCAATAATTTCTACAAAATAAAACCACCACCGTGCTCTAAAAAATATAAGTGAAGTACTAGAGCAAAATTATCTAGCTCAAAAGATATAAGTGAAGCACATAGAGTATTCTAATAAATTCTGATTCATGTGTGTCTCTCCCAAAAGGTGTGTACAGAAAGGATGATTGTGGTAAACTAAAAAGAAAAGACTCAAATCATACAAGACGCTCCAAGCAAAACACATATCATGTGGTGAATAAAAATATAGCCTCAAGTAAAGTTACCGCTAGACGAAGACGAAAGAGGGGATGCCTTCCGGGGCATCCCCAAGCTTAGTTTTTTGGTTGTCCTTGGATTTTTACCTTGGGGTGCCTTGGGAATCCCCAAGCTTAGGCTCTTGCCACTCCTTGTTCCAAAATCCATCAAATCTTTACCCAAAAACTTGAAAACTTCACAACACAAAACTCAACAGAAAATTTCATGAGCTCCGTTAATATAAGAAAACAAATCACCACTTAAGGTACTGTAATGAACTCATTATTTATTTATATTGGTGTTAAACCTACTGTATTCCTACTTCTCTATGGTTCATACACTCAAATACTAGCCATAGATTCATCAAAATAAGCAAACAACACACGAAAAACAGAATATGTCAAAAACAGAACAGTCTATAGTAATCTGTAGGTTTCGAATACTTCTGTAACTCCAAAAATTCTACCCAATTAGGATGACCTATAAATAATTTGTATATTGATCTACTGCAGTTGGAATCAGTATTTTATCGCTCTCTGGTTAAAAATGTAAATTTTTCTCGTGAGCGCATACTTTCTATTTTTTTTCAGCAAGATCAAATAACAATCATCCAAGCAGATCCTAAAGGCTTTACTTGGCACAAACACTAATTAAAACATAAAAAACACAATCATAACAGAGGATGGATGATTTATTTCTTACTAGACAGGAACAAAAAGCAAGGAACAAAAATAAAATTGGGTTCCTCCCAACAAGCGCTATCGTTTAATGCCCCTAGCTAGGCATAAAAGCAAGGATAGATCTAGGTATTGCCATGTTTGGTATGCAATCCATGAGTGGCTCTCATAATAGATTCATAAGGCAATTTATTTTTCTACCTAGGAAAGTGTTCCATGCCTTTCCTTAATGGAAATTGGAATCTAATATTTCCTTTTTTCATATCAATGATTGCACCAATCGTTCTAAGGAAAGGTCTACCAAGAATAATAGGACAAGTAGGATTGCAATCTATATCAAGAACAATAAAATCCACGGGCACATAATTCCTATTTGCAACAATAAGAACATCATTAATTCTTCCCATAGGTTTCTTAATGGTGGAATCCGCAAGATGCAAATTTAAAGAACAATCATCAAATTAACGGAAACCTAGCACATCACACAAAGTTTTTGGAATCATGGAAACACTAGCACCTAAATGACACAAAGCATAGAATTCATGATATTTAATCTTAATTTTAATAGTAGGTTCCCACTCATCATAAAGTTTTCTAGGGATAGAAACTTCTAATTCAAGTTTTTCTTCATAAGATTGCATTAAAGCATCAACGATATGTTTAGGGAAAGCTTTGTTTTGATCATAAGCATGAGGAGAATTTAACATGGATTGCAAAAAGGAAATACAATCTATCAAAGAGCAATTATCATAATTAAATTCCTTGAAATCCAAAATAGTGGGTTCATTGCTATGTAAAGTTTTGACCTCTTCAATCCCACTTTTACGAATTTTTGCATCAAGATCTAAAAACTCCGAATCATTGGGACGCCTTCTAACTAAAGTTGACTCATATACAGTCCCATATTTATCAAGATTCATATTGGTAAAGAAAGATTTAATAGGACACATACCAATCACTTTTAGATCTTCATCATTATTATCATGAAAACTAGAGGAACACGCTTTTACAAAGCAATCTTTCTTAGCAATCATCCTAGCGGTTCTTTCTTTGCACTCATCAATGGAAATTCTCATGGCTTTGAGAGACTCATTGATATCATGCTTAGGTAGAATAAGTTTCAAAGAATCGACATCAAGAGAAATTCTATCCACGTTCCTAGCCAACTCATCAATCTTAAGCAATTTTTCTTCAAGCAAAGCATTGAAATTCTTCTGCGAATTCATAAATTCTTCAACACTAGTTTCAAAATCAGAGGGCATCTTATTAAAATTTCCATAACAATTTTTGTAGGAATTACCATAATTATTAGGGGAATTACTAGGGAATGGCCTAGAATTAAAGTTTCCTCTATACGCGTTGTTACCAAAGTTGTTCCTACCAAAAAAATTCACATCCATAGATTCATTATTATTCTCAATCAAAGTAGACAAAGGCATATCATTAGGATCAAAAGAAACACTCTTATTAGGAAACAACTTCATAAGTTCATCCATCTTTCCACTCAAGACATTAATCTCTTCTATCACATGAACCTTTTTACTAGTAGATCTTTCGGTGTGCCATTGAGAATAATTAACCATAATATTATCTAGGAGTTTAGTAGCTTCTCCTAAAGTGATTTCCATAAAAGTGCCTCCCGCAGCCGAATCTAAAAGATTTCTAGAAGAAAAATTCAATCCAGCATAAAAGTTATCTATAATCATCCATAAATTCAAACCATGTGTAGGGCAATTATGTATCGTTAATTTCATCCTCTCCCAAGCTTGTGCAACATGCTCATGATCAAGTTGCTTAAAATTCATAATATCGTTTCTAAGAGAGATGATCTTAGCGGGAGGAAAATACTTAGAGATAAAAGCATCTTTGCACTTATTCCATGAATCAATACTATATTTAGGCAAAGAAGAGAACCAAGTTTTAGCACGATCTCTAAGCGAAAACGGAAATAGATTCAATTTAACAATATCATTATCCACATCTTTCTTCTTTTGCATATCACATAAATCAAAAAAGCTATTTAGATGGGTAGCGACATCTTCACTAGGAAGGCCAGCAAATTGATCTTTCATGACAAGATTCAGCAAAGCAGTATTAATTTCACAAGATTCAGCATCGGTAAGAGGAGCAATCGGAATGCTAATAAAATCATTGTTGTTGGTATTGGTAAATTCACATAATTTAGTATTATCTTGAGATATCGTGACAAACAATAAATCCAACACACAAGCAAACAAGAGGCAAGCGAAAAGAGACGAATGGAAAAAGGGCGAACGGAAAAGAGGCGAATAAAACAGCAAGGGTGAAGTGGGGGAGAGGAAAACGAGAGGCAAATGGCAAATAATGTAATGCAAGGGATAAGAGTTTGTGATGGGTACTTGGTATGTCTTGACTTGGCGTAGACCTCCCCAGCAACGGTGCCAGAAATCCTTCTTGCTACCTCTTGAGCATGCGCTGGTTTTCCCTTCAAGAGGAAAGGGTGATGCAGCAAAGTAGCGTAAGTATTTCCCTCAGTTTTTGAGAACCAAGGTATCAATCCAGTAGGAGACTACACGCAAGTCCCCTAGTACTTGCACAAACAAACAAGAACCTGGCAACCAACATGATAAAGGGGTTGTCAATCCCTTCACAGTCACTTACGAAAATGAGATCTGATAGAGAAAATAAGTTCAATATTTTTGGTATTTTTGTGGTATAGATTGGAAAATAAAGATTGCAAAATAGATAGTAAACTAGAATTGTAGATTGGAAACTTATATGATGTAAAGTAGACCCGGGGACCATAGGTTTCACTAGTGGCTTCTCTCAAGATAGCATGTATTATGGTGGGTGAACAAATTACTGCCGAGCAATTGATAGAAAAGCGCATAATTATGATGATATCTAAGGCAATGATCATGAATATAGGCATCACGTCCGTGACAAGTAGACCAAAACAATTCTGCTTCTACTACTATTAGTCCACACATCGACCACTATCCAGCATGCATCTAGAGTATTAAGTTCATAAGAATGGAGTAACGCTTTAGGCAAGATGACATGATGTAGAGGGATAAAATCAAGCAATATGATATAAACCTAATCTTTTAATCGTCGATGGCAACAATACAATACGTGTCGTTTCCCTTTCTGTCACTGGGATCGAGCACCACAAGATTGAACCCAAAGCTAAGCACTTCTCCCATTGCAAGGAAGATCAATCTAGTAGGCCAAACCAAACTGATAATTCTAAGAGACTTGCAAAGATATCAAATCATGCATATAAGAATTCAGAGAAGAATCAAATAAAATTCATAGCTAATCAAGTTCATAAACCCACAATTCATCGGATCTCGGCAAACACACCGTAAAAAGAGTTACATCGAATAGATCTCCAAGAAGATCGAGGAGAACTTTGTATTGAGATCCAAAGAGAGAGAAGAAGCCATCTAGATAATAACTATGGACCCAAAGGTCTATGGTAAACTAGTCACACATCATCGGAGAGGCTATAGTGTTGATGTAGAAGCCCTCCGTAATTGAATCCCCCTCCGGCAGATCACCGGAAAAGGCCACAAGATGGGATCTCATGGGTACAGAAGGTTGCGGCGGTGGAAAAGGTGTTTCGTTGCTCTACCCGAAGGTTTCAGGATATAAGAGTATATATAGGTGAAAGAAATAGGTCGGTGGAGCTGCGAGGGGCCTACGAGGGTGGGGGGCGTGCCAGGCCCCTCTGGGCGCGCCCTCCTACCTCGTGGCCACCTTGCTGCTTCCTTGGCGTCCACTCCAAGTCTCCTGGATCACGTTTGTTCCAAAAAGATCCTCGCGAAGGTTTCATTCCGTTTGGATTCCGTTTGATATTCCTTTTGTTTGAAACACTAAAATAGGCAAAAAAACAGCAATTTGCACTAGGATTTTGGTTAATAGGTTAGTCCCAAAAATAATATAAAAGGTATATTAAAGCCCATTAAACATCCAAAACAGATAATATAATAGCATGGAACAATCAAAATCATAGATACGTTGGAGATGTATCAATCCCCGTCGGCACACTACCTCTACATCTACCTTCGGGGTTAGTTTTAGACCTGAATAATTGTTATTGGTGCCAGCGTTGAGCATGAACATTATACCTGGATCTTGTTTGATGTAAGACGGTTATTCATTTAAATCAGAGAATAATGGTTGTTCTATTTATATGAGTAATATCTTTTATGGTCATGCACCCTTGATGAGTGGTCTATTTTTGTTGAATCTCGATCATGGTGATACACATATTCATATATTGATGCCAAAAGATGCAAAGTTAATAATGATAGTGCAATTATTTGTGGCACTGCCGTTTAGGTCATATTGGTGTAAAGCGCATGAAGAAACACCATGCAGATGGGCTTTTGGAATCACTTGATTATGAATCACTTGATGCTTGCGAACCATGCCTCATGGGCAAGATGACTAAGACTCCGTTCTCCGGAACAATGGAGCGAGCAACTAACTTATTGGAAATAACACATATTGATGTATGCGGTCCAATGAGTGCTGAGGCTCTTGGCGGGTATCGTTATTTTCTAATCTTCACACATGATTTGAGTAGATAAGGGTATATCTACTTAATGAAACACAAGTCTGAATCATTTGAAAAGTTCAAAGAATTTCAGAGTGAAGTGGAAAACCATCGTAACAAGAAAATAAAGTTTCTACGATCTGATCACGGATGCGAACATTTGAGTTACGAGTTTGGTCTTCATTTAAAACAATGTGGAATAGTTTTGCAACTCATGCCACCTGGAACACCACAGCGTAATGGTGTGTCTGAACATCGTAACCGTACTTTTATTAGATATGATATGATCTATGATGTCTCTTACCGATTTACCACTATCGTTTTGGGGTTATGCATTAGAGACAGCCGCATTCACGTTAAATAGGGCAGCATCTAAATCCGTTGAGACGACACCGTATGAATTGTGGTTTGGCAAGAAACCTAAGTTGTCGTTTCTTAAAGTTCAGGGTTGCGATGCTTATGTGAAAAAGCTTCAGCCTGACAAGCTCGAACCCAAATAGGAGAAGTGTGTTTTCATAGGATACCCAAAAGAAAATGTTGGGTAAACCTTCTATCATAGATCTAAAGGCAAGATATTTGTTGCTAAGAATGGATCCATTCTAGAGAAGGAGTTTCTCTCGAAAGAAGTGAGTGGGAGGAAAGTAGAACTTGACGAGGCAGTTAGTTGTACCTTCTCTCGAATTGGAAAGTAGTTCATCACAGAAATCAGTTCCAGTGATGCCTACACCAATTAGTGAGGAAGCTAATGATGATGATCCTGAAACTTCAGATCAAGTTACTACCGAACTTCGTAGGTCAATCAAAGTACGTTCCGCACCAGAGTGGTGCAGTAATCCTGTTCTGGAAGTCATGTTACTAGACCATGATGAACCTACGAACTATGAGGAAGCGATGATGAGCCCAAATTCCATGAAATGGCTTGAGGCCATGAAATCTGAGATGGGATCCTTGTATGAGAACAAAGTATGGACTTTGGTTGACGTGCCCGATGATCGGCAAGCCATAGAAAATAAATGGATCTTCAAGAAGAAGACTAATGCTGATGGTGAAAGGATCGAGAAGAGGTGTCTAGAGGGGGGTGAATAGACTCTTAACAAAGAAAAGAAGCAAATTTTATTTTCTTCAAGTTAAGGTAGAGATTTAGCACCAGTTTAAACATTCACAATACATTTCAAGCAAGCATGACAAGAGTATATGGGCTGTAGAAAGTAAAGCATGCAAGTTGCAAGAAAGTAAAGGGATGGGATTGGAGTGTGCAAACGCAATTAGGGACACAGAGATTTTTGGTGTGGTTCCGATAGGTGGTGCTATCGTACATCCACGTTGATGGAGACTTCAACCCACGAAGGGTAACGGTTGCGCGAGTCCATGGAGGGCTCCACCCACGAAGGGTCCACGAAGAAGCAACCTTGTCTATCCCACCATGGCCATCGCCCACGAAGGACCTGCCTCACTAGGGTAGATCTTCACGAAGTAGGCGATCTCCAAGCCTGTACAAACTCCTTGGTTCAACTCCACAATCTTGTCAGAGACTCCTAAGTGACACCTAACCAATCTAGGAGACACCACTCTCCAAAAGGTAATAGATGGTGTGTTGATCATGAACTCCTTGCTCTTGTGCTTAAAATGACAGTCTCACCAACACTCAACTCTCTCTCAGAGATTTGGATTTGGTGGAAAGATGATTTGAGTGGAAAGCAACTTGGGAAAGTCTAGAGATCAAGATTCATATGGTTGGAATGGAATATCCTGGTCTCAACACATGAGTAGGTGATTCTCTCTCAGAAAATGAATGCTGGAAGTGTAGGCACGTTTTGATGGCTCTCCTTCATAATGAAGGAAGTGTGGAGGGGTATATATAGCCTTCACACAAAATCTAACCATTACACACAATTTATGAAACTCGGTGGGACCGAATCAGAAAACTCAGTCAGACCGATTCAGGTCAAAATGTGAACGTTAGGTTTTTTAGTGGGACCGATATGATCAATTTGGTGGGATCGATGTTCTAGGGTTAGGGTAAAACCTCAACTCGGTTTGACCGATTACAAAAACTCGGTGGGACCGATTTTGTTAATAAGAAAAACAGAGAGTTGGTCAGGAAAACTCGGTGGGACCGATTTGCTCATTTCGGTGAGACCAAAACGTTATGAAAGGGAAACAGAGAGTTTGTATTGTGAACTCGGTGGGACCGATCGCTCATGACGGTTGGACCGAAACGTTACGAAGGGAAACAGAGAGTTTGCAATCCCATCTCAGTGAGACCGAATTGATTAGGGTTTCTAGAAGCGGCTATGTCAAGTGAACTCGGTGGCGCCGGATAGATCAAATCGGTGGGGCGGAGTTTTACTTTTGGTTTGGCACATATGTGGATATGATAAAGTGGTTGAGGGCTTTGGAGAATATCACTAAGCAATTTGAGCAAGCACGCCATTAAGCAACACCTCATCCCCTTTTAATAGTATTGGCTTTCCTATGGACTCAATGTGATCTTGGATCACTAAAATGAAAATGCAGAGTCTTGAGCTTTTGAGCTTTTGCCAATCTTCTCTCCTTAGCATCTAGAAGGGGTTCCACATCCTCTTTTCCAAGCCACTCCATTGTTGAACTCATCTGAAGTATACTCGATAAGGGTATTAGTACAACAAGAGATATGTTGACATTAATTACCAAAACCACCCAGGGAGCACTTGCACTTTCAATCTCCCCCTTTTTGGTAATTGATGACAGGATACACCAAAGCTTTAGATAAATATATAGAGAATAGCAAGTAAAGATATGGAAAGACATGTAACATGCATAGGCTCCCCCTACATGTATGCAATCATGTAAATATAGAGTATAAGAGCATGTGAATGCATAATAATAATAATAGAGTAAGCAATGAGTTACATGTATCTTGGCTATATGCATCAGAACAAATGATGTGAATATAGACATTGTAGCTTCATGTTCATGATTCCTTCTTGCAAACAATATGTACATCAGCAAGAGATCATCATGCACACGAATGTGATGCATATACTTACCTTGTGGTCTTAAGCTGGCTTAGGAAGAGATGAACTTGAGTAAACACGGTTAGATAACACAAATACATCTACTAAACATAGCAAGAACAGCAAACCACAAGAGTACCGAGACTAGGATGACATGTAGAGACTGAGCACTGGGTACTCCTATTGGATATAAACACGTTTGAGGGAGTCCTGGGTTACAGGGTCCTCGGGCGTCTGGGCTATGCAACTTGGGCCGGACTAATGGGCCGTGAAGCTACAAGAGAGAAGACTTTCCCCCGTGTCCGCATGGGACTCTCCTTTGCGTGGAAGACAAGCTTGGCATGCAGATATGAATATTCCTTTCTCTGTACAACCCTTGCCCCCTCCGGTGTCTATATGAACCTAAGGGTTTAGTTCGTAGACACAATCATAATCATACATGCTAGACAATTAGGGTTTATCCATTACGATCTCGTGGTAGATCAACTCTTGTAACCCATATATTCACCAAAGTCAATCAAGCAGGGCATAGGGTATTAGCTCCATCAAGAGGGCCCGAACCTAGGTAAAACATCGTGTCCCTTATGTACTGTTACCATCGATCCTTAGACTCACAGTTCGGGACCCCTACCCGAGATCTGCCAGTTTTGACACCGACATTGGTGCTTCCATTGAGAGTTCCTCTATAGAGTCAACTGAAGGACCAATGTCTCACCTTGTCATTAATGACAGTATCACTTCCGAAGGAGCCTTAATTTCAGGGCAAACCCTCCGGCTCGGCGACTTCACTGTGGGTGCCCGTCCGGCCATTAAGACAAAGGCAACCCCCCAAGTCACCGAAAATCCTTCGCATCAGCCCCCCATATTTCGACCAGATGGACCTGGCAGACCTGTCCTCTTTGAACGAACTGCTAGATCGCATCGCCGCCCTGGGAGTCTCAACCGACTATGATCGGATCGGGCTTAAACCCGATCAGAGAGAAATTAAATCTCCGCCGGCCACCCATCAGGTAGCGGTTGTGGAGGAACATGCTGACAATAACTTTCTTTGGCCATGTTATTTTGAGAAGACATAATTGCTTTGTTAGTATGCTTGAAGTATTATTATTTTTATGTCAATATAAACTTTTGTCTTGAATCTTTCTAATCTGAATATTCATACCACAATTAAAAAGATTTTCATTGAAATTATGCCAAGTAGCACTCCGCATCAAAAATTCTCTTTTTATCATTTACCTACTCGAGGACGAGCAGGAATTAAGCTTGGGGATGTCTGATACGTCTCCAACGTATCTATAATTTTTGATTGCAACATGCTATATTATCTACTGTTTTGGACTATATTGGGCTTTATTTTCCACTTTTATACTATTTTTGGGACTAACCTATTAACCGGAGGCCCAGCCCAGAATTGCTCTTTTTTTGCCTATTTCAGTGTTTCGAAGAAACGGAATATTAAACGGAGTCCAAACGGAATAAAATCTTCGGGAACGTGATTTTCTCACCGAACGTGATCTAGGAGACTTGGACCCTGCTCCAAGGAACAAAAGAGGCGGTCACGAGGGTGGGGGGCGCCCTCCTAGGGCGCGCTCCCTGCCTCATGGGCCCCTCGTTGCTCCTCCGGCGTACTTCTTCCTCCTATATATACACACGTACCCCCAAACGATCAGAACATGAGCCAAAAACCTATTTCCACCGCTGCAACTTTCTATATCCACGAGATCCCATCTTGAGGCCTGCTCCGGAGCTCCGCCGGAAGAGGGCCGTCATCACGGAGGGCTTCTACATCATCCTAGCCCCTCCGATGAAGTGTGAGTAGTTTACCTCAAACTTTCGGGTCCATACTTAGTAGCTAGATGGCTTCTTCTCTCTCTTTGAATCTCAATACAAAGTTCTCCCCCTCTCATGTGGATATCTATTCGATGTAATCTTCTTTTTGCGGTGTGTTTGTTGAGATCGATGAATTGTGGGTTTATGATCAAGTCTATCGATGAATAATATTTGAATCTTCTCTAAATTCTTTTATGTATGATTGGTTATCTTTGCAAGTCTCTTCGAATTATCCGTTTGGTTTGGCCAACTAGATTGGTAGTTCTTGCCATGGGAGAAGTGCTTAGCTTTGGGTTCGATCTTGCGGTGTCCTTACCCAGTGACAGAAGGGGCAGCAAGGCACGTATTGTATCGTTGCCATCGAGGATAACAAGATGGGGTTTATTTCATATTGCATGAATTTATCTCTCTACATCATGTCATCTTGCTTAAGGCGTTACTCTGTTTTTAACTAAATACTCTAGATGCATGCTGGATAGCGGTCGATGAGTGGAGTAATAGTAGTAGATGCAGAATCGTTTCGATCTACTTGTCATGGACGTGATGCCTATATACATGATCATGCCTAGATATTCTCATAACTATGCTCAATTCTGTCAATTGCTCAACAGTAATTTGTTCACCCACCGTAGAATACTTATGTTCTTGAGAGAAGCCACTAGTGAAACCTATGGCCCCCGGGTCTATTCTCATCATATCAATCTCCATCACTTTAATCTTGCTTTGCTTTTTTACTTTGCTTTTACTTTTTACTTTGCATCTTTATACCAAAAATACCAAAAATATTATATCTATCAGATCTCACTCTCGTAAGTGACCGTGAAGGGATTGACAACCCCTAATCGCGTTGGTTGCGAGTAGCTATCGCTTTGTGCAGGTACGAGGGACTTGAGCGTGGGCTCCTACTGGATTGATACCTTGGTTCTCAAAAACTGAGGGAAATACTTACGCTACTCTGCTGCATCATCCCTTCCTCTTCGGGGAAAACCAACACAAGCTCAAGACATAGCACCAAGCAGCAACGGCGTTCATCACCCTGTATGGGCCTTTCTGCTTTAACACTATGCCCTTCGGGCTAAAAAACACCAGCGCCACCTACCAACGCATGATTCAAACATGCCTGGAGAAACAAATTAGCAAGACGGTCGAAGCATATGTGGATGACGTCGGCATCAAAACTAAGCACGTCGAGTCTCTAATAGATGACCTGCGTCTCACATTCGACAACCTTCGTACATATGACATCAAGCTCAATCCGGAAAAGTGTGTTTTTGGCGTCCCCGCCGGAAAACAGCTGGGCTTCATCGTTCCCAATAGAGGAATTGAGGCAAACCCAGCCAAAATCTGAGCTTTGTCACAATTGGCTACACCAATAGACCTCAAACAGGTCCAAAAACTAGCTAGATGCATGGTTGCTTTAAGCCGCTTTATCTCCAGATTAGGAGAAAAAGCATTGACACTATATCGCGTGCTCCGACGCACCGACAACTTTGAGTGGATGGACGCGGCAACGGCCGGACTGGAAGAAATAAAAGCTCTTTTAGCAAGCAACCCAATCCTAGCCGCGCCGAACATCGGAGAACCCGTGTTATTATACATCTCTGCAACACACTAGGTAGTGAGTGCGGTACTCGTTGTCGAACGAGAGGAGGACGGACAAAAATTCCCACTTCAGAAACCGGTATATTATGTATCCACTGTCCTCACACCATGCAAATCCTGGTACCCTCATTACCAAAAGATAGCATATGCGGTCTTCATGGCATCCCGAAAGCTACGACACTACTTCCAAGAGTGCTCGATCACGGTGGCTTCTGAAGTACCACTCAATGACATAATAAACAACCGCGAAGCTACAGGCCATATTGCCAAGTGGGCCATTGAGCTCTTGCCATTTGATATAACATATAAACCATGCCGAGCCATTGAATCCCAAGTATTGGATGACTCCGTCGCTGAATGTACAGAGGCCGAACTCCCTAAAGAGTACGGTACATATTCCAATTGGGTCATGCACTTTGATGGCTCTAAAATGCTGGCCGGTTTAGGAGTGGGCGTTGTCTTAACGTCCCCCACAGGACACACAGTCCAGTACGTACTCCAAATATTATACACGGACTCCAATAACGCAACTGAATACGAGGCCTTATTGCACGGTCTTCGGATGGCTGTCTCCAAGGGCATACAATGCGTGGAGGTGCGCGGGGATTCAAACCTCACAATATCCCAAATAAACGGAGACTTCGACGCCAAATATCCAAATATGGCGGCCAATCGTAATGCTGTACTCAAAATATCAGCTCGGTTCGAGGGACTCGAGTTTCACCATGTGGCTCGAGAAAGTAATCAAGGGGCGGATGTCCTTGCTCGCATGGGCACCAAGCGTGACCCTGTCCTGCCTAACATCTTCTTGGAAAGGCTCTTCAAGCTATCCGTGATGTGGTAGGATGAGAGCAGCAACACTAGTCCAGATTCGATTATACCCCCAGATTCCGAACACAATACCGATATCATTGGGGGCTCAGCCACCGAAATAACACCATCAGCCCATCTAATAATGGCAGTAATTGCCCCATGGACCGAACCCTTCTTGGCCTACCTTAATAGGAGAGATCTCCATGAGGATCAGAATGAGGCTCGATGCATCATTCGGCGTTCGAAATCCTACAAGGTTCATGAAGGATAGCTCTACAAGAAGAGTGCAACCTAAATACTTCAAAGATGTATCTTCGAAGAAGAAGGATGGCAACTCCTGGCCGAAATCCATGCTGGCCTTGGCGGTCACCACGCCGCGGCTCGGGCTCTTGTAAGCAAGGCCTTCCGTACTGGTTTCTTCTAGCCAATGGCCCGAGCAGATGCACAGGGCCTTGTCCAACGTTGTGTGGGATGCTAGCTTTTCGCTAATCAAAGCCATATGCCACCTACCGCCTTGCAAACAATTCCCATTACTTGGCCTTTCACGGTGTGAGGGCTTGATATGGTTGGATGCCTTAAAGGGGGAAGCCATGAGAAAAAATATCTGCTGGTCATGGTAGATAAATTCACTAAGTGGAGAGAGGCCAAACTAGTTAAAACGGCCGAAGTCGGACCAGTGATAGATTTTATATCTGGTGTCGTACACCGTTATGGTGTCCCACACAACATCATCACCGATAACGACTCCAACTTCACAGCCGATGAAGTGAAAATATGGTGTGCTAACCTGGGCATCAAGCTTGATTATGCCTCCGTTTGTCACCCCCAAACAAATGGTCAAGTCGAATGAGCTAATGGTCTTATCATGAGTGGCATTAAGCCCAGGATAGTACGGTCTCTAAAAGAGTCAGACAAACACTAGGTTGAGGAGCTCGACTCCATACTCTGGGGGCTGCGGACCACGCCCAATCGCACTACCGGTTACACACCATTCTTCATGGTGTACGGCACGGAGGCTGTTTTGCCCTGTGACATCATTCATGACTCACCTCGAGTGCGCATGTACGAAGAGAGAGAAGCCGAACTTGATCGGCAGGACAGTCTAGATGCCTTGGAGGAGGAGCGCAATGTTGCAAAAGCCCGTTCCGCATTCTATCACCAACAAGCTCGCAGATACCAAAGCAGAGAAGTGCGGACCAAGACTTACAATGTTGGTGTACTTGTTCTACGCTTGGCAGAAAAGAAAAAGGACAAACTCAAGCCCAAGTGGGAAGGTCCCTTCATTATAGATGAAGTTCTCACTAGAGGTGCGTACCGTCTTCACGATGCATCGGATAATCGCTTAGAGCCGAACCCGTGGAATGCTGCCAGACTCCGGAGATTCTACGCCTAGAGCTGGACTCATTATTCGTTTTCTTTTTCTCCGCTCTTCATTTTCTCTCTCTTTAAATTTCTTTCTTTAGCTTTATAGCTCTTGTGCGGCTAGACCACACACTTATGAGGTACACATCCTTAAATGTATATGCCCATAACACCTGGGGGCTTCTTTTACAGAAGGTTATTATCATTTTCCGAGCATCGAGCTCACCACATATGTGTCCTTTTATCACATATACCTTTTCTTCGCCATTATATGCACCTTTATGACTTAAGTTTTTGCCAAGCTGGGTTGCCTGGCACCTGTGCTTATGCCCTACGTTCCCGTTTGTTCGGCTAGGTCATAAAGGGAGCACCTCTGCGATTGTTACAGCCGGGTCATCCAAACTTGTACCTCAGACTGGGTGAAGCTGAAAGCTAGCTTTCTTAAGGGAATAATCGGTCGGCGGACTAAAGATGTTTTATATTTGTTGCACCATGAACCCCCAGATATTATATATACTACAATTTTTTCGAATCACAATTTGGGCATGCACACTAACACATGTTCATCCCGGGAAAGGAACCCTTAACGGAACTATTCTCTCTAGAAGATGTTTCTTACAATCAATAAGTAATATAACATAGCTAGCCGAATATGCCTGGTTTCCACGCATGCCCCGGTATTTATCGCCGGTCCGGTATTCGAAAACACTCCGCACCTTCGGGACCGAAGGTCGAAGCGAAAAGGTCGGCCATGACAATCGTTTTACAATTCGGCTAGAGACAAATTTGTCAATTGAAGTACATAGTTACTTAGACTCAAAAACTTCTTCTTCCTGTAACCCTCTAACAGGCTGTCCAGTTTACAATCTTGTTGGGAGAACTTGGCAGCCACCTTCACTTGATCGTACACCACGCTGTCCGGAATTTCCTGTCCGACGGATCCTCAAGGTCTGACCCGAGCCATATGATTGGGATCAAGACTGGTGTACCGTGTTTTTACCATGGCCCAGGCTTCCCGAGCACCTTCTCGGCATGCCGATATCTTCCATAGCCCAAAACGGCGCCGAGCTCCCTTGAATAAATTCATAAGGTCCTCCATACTTCTTGGAGGAGAATCGGCTGGCCATAAAGCCTTAGCAATGCTTCTCATCGGTCATTGCCTTCCGTGCTCGCTCATGCACCTTGGACAGATCTTGTAGCAGGTCGCCTTGAAATTCGGACACCTCTTCTTCGGGCCGACCAGTCAACACACCTGCAGACATAAAACTTGTTAGGATTTGCATTTGCGAACTATACGACAATAAGTTATACGACATACTGAATATGCCGCCTCTCAGCTTTTTGTTCTCCTTCAAGACGTCTGCTAATTGGGCCCGCACATCTTTCAGCTCTTCGCCGAGCTGGGTGTTGGCGTCCTGCAGCTTGTTCTTCTTGTTCCTGGTCCGTGTTAGTACACGCCGACCAGCGGTCTCTTGCCTTTCGGCATGTTCTTTGTCCGCCAATGCGGCCTTCAGCTTCTCTTCCAGTTTGGCACCGATCCTCCCATTGTAAAATGCAACAATGTTCATTTGCATAAAAATTACAGGAGCATGATTATTTTTTCGGGCAGAAGGGAACATTATCAATCGGTGCCTCCCTGGATTTCTCCAGATCGGCAGTAGCAGCAGTCAGCTGCATCCCACACTGCTCTAGCTCCCGAGGTATCATGCTTTTCTTCTCCGTGAGTATCTGATTATACATAGATCCTTAAAATCAGTTGTTTCAACTATTTTCAAGTCTCGGGGGCTACTGGTATATGGCTATTAAATCTACTCGATATGATCTTACTCGCATATCCTTTGAAAGCTGACGAGTGGCCCCAGCAAGCCCATCCTGAGCAGCTCGGATGTATGCGTCCGCCGAACTAAAGGTATTAAATGCCTCTTCAGTAAAGGTAGGATCACGCATGGCGGCCCTCCGGCGTCGATGGTTCATGGCACTCTCCACCTCGGAGCTGGTGACGAATACATTTTCCGACTCATCGGAGAGAGGACAATCCGACATGGCACCCGTATCGACTCTCGCCCTAGAGGCAGGGTCCGGGGTCGGATTGATGGACGTATGTCTGGCGAGGTCTATGGATATAGTCCGGTGAGAGCTCCTCCTGGAATATGGAAAGAGAAAAAATATCATAGTTCGGCATGTTTGCAGCAGGGCGTATCAAAAATTGTACCTTCTTGATGAAGGCCGGAGCTTGGAAGAATCGCTGCCCGCCTTTAATTTGAAGATCCACCTTGTGTCGGTGTACCCTTCTTAAAGGACGATCCCGACGCGGCATGGCGAGACAAGAGCCGCCCATTTCAAAACACAAGACATTGCAGTGGATGAAGCACAGTGAGAAAACTCTTTTTAAGGAGACACCTTCAGGGTACTTACGTGGGAGGAAGGGAGAAGGCCGGGGTAATCGGCTATAATGGCCACTTCCGTGCCATCATAACTCGCTTGATTGAAAACCCCCTCCTTGAACTCTACAGGTATGTCCGGATCCTCTTCGAATCTGGGATCCAGGTCCGGATTATGGTCCTCCGGCTGCGGGGCGGGGCTATAGATCTCCGCGACAACTTCCCTCCATTCCCGTCAAGAAGTGGTGGGGTTAAGTTCAGTTGGGTACGACTCAGGAGGAGCATTAAGTAAAGGTACTGAGCGAAGGCTTACCCAGCTAGGAGGATTGTACATGGAAAAGGCATCTCGACACTTGAGGCGAGTGAATTCCTCTTTCTCCCCCTTAAAAAGATCAGCCAGCATGGCAGCCAAGGCGGCGAAGTCATCCGAACCTTTACATCTGCATCGTGACGCGTTGTCTTCTCCGTTGTAATGCCACATGGGGAGTCCTCTGGATTGGAGTGGCTGAACGCCCAGCATTATGGAAATCGCCATTACCTCAATTATGGACAGTCCGTACTGGGCGAGTGTCTTTATCTTGTCCATTAACATCTGGACCTCTACACTGTCTTCTTCCTCGAGGCTTCGGGGGCGCCAGCTGTGGCGCTTCTTTAACGAGGCATTGGAAAACATGGGTAGGCCTCATTGGATTGGGTCAGATAGAAAGACATCTTCAATATAAAAGCACTCCGAGGGCCACTCTTCGGATGCCTTCCTTGGGGTGCCGGATAGGTATCCTGCCCCGGCTATGCGCCACACTTCGGTGCCACCCACCTCGAATATGGATCCCTTTTGGGGCAAGGGACGAGGCAGAAAAGTTTCCTCCATAATTCGAAATGGGCCTCACAGCCTAGGAATAGCTCGCAAAGAGTGACGAAGCCCACGATGAGTAGAATGGAGTATGGCGTAAGATTGTGAAGTTGGAGGCTATAGTACTGCAGGAGACCTCAGAGGAAATGATGGATTGGAAATCCAACGCCTCTTAATAAAAAGGAAACGAACAACACCCGCTCCCCTTCTGAAGGGTTTGGGAAATTTTCCGCCAGGGCTTCGCCAGTAAAAGAGGTTAATCCCGCCCGAACAGGGACTAGATCCGCAGGAGGGAGATATCCTGCATCTAGAGCTTGGTTAGCTGGGCGTGGTATACAGAAAAACTCTCCCAATCGCCTTTTTGCGGACCATAGGGGCGGGAAGAAGAACTGGGAGCGCTGGCCATGTTTGCGTGGTTTCTTGTGACAAGCTCTAGGGATTTTCCGCCTAGTGTGGAATGGCCTCTGAGATTCAATCTCAATAAATAGACGCCTTCCTTACACGGCCTGGGTGTTATGTGTAAAAATGCTTGGACCCTTCGTATTCGTCTGACACGTGGGGGCTGGAGCGGCGATGGTGCAGAAGCCGAAGGATATAACATTTAATGTGAAGCCAAAGACTGAAGACAGAAGATGTAGATCCGAATACAGTTCTTTGGTTCAGATGCTTGGAGATCTACCGAGGAGGAACCCGCCTTGCAATGCCGAAGACAATTTGCGTGCCGGACACGTCGTCATTGAAGACTAGTTCGGGGGCTACTGAGGGAGTCCTAGATTACGGGGTCCTCGGACATCCGGGCTATGCAACTTGGGCCGGCCTAATGGGCCGTGAAGCTACAAGATAAAAGACTTTCCCCCGTGTCCGGATGGGACTCTCCTTTGCGTGGAAGACAAGCTTGGCGTGCGGATATGAGTATTCCTTTCTCTGTAAACCGACTCTGTACGACCCTAGCCCCTCTGGTGTCTATATAAACCGGAGGGTTTAGTCCGTAGACACAATCATAATCATATAGGCTAGACAATTAGGGTTTAGCCATTACTATCTTGTGGTAGATCAACTCTTGTAACCCCTATATTCATCCAAGTCAATCAAGCAGGACGTAGGGTATTACCTCCATCAAGTGGGCCCGAACCTGGGTAAAACATCATGTCCCTTGTCTCCTGTTACCATCGATCCTTAGATGCACAGTTTGGGACCCCCTACTTGAGATCTGCCGGTTTTGACACCGACAGTGTCCCCAAAGGTAAAGATATGCAAAGAATTCAAAGATTTCCTTCCCTAGAAGTCTTTCTCCCCCTAAATCTTCTATAGGATAATGGGAGAAAATAGGGAAAAGAGAATCTCAGAGCAGAACAAATCAGAGCACAAGAAAAAACATAACAAACTAACATGTCTTTCCCCTCTAAAGACATGTGACTTCTCTCCTCTTGAACACCAAGCATCTTGGGTTTCTCTCTTCGTTTGATGCGATTAAGCATTCTCCCCCTTTGAAGTACTCTCCCCCTTTTGAAGTGATTAAGCTTTGACGTGATCTCTCTCTCCCCCTTTGACATCAATTTCCATGAAGGGATCTTCTAGACTGTGAGTCAATATAGGTTTGGTCCTTGAGTCAGAGAGCAAAGTAGCATATAGAGTGTGATGCTGGTAGAGGAAAAGAATCATTGAGTGGAGCTGGTGTAAAAATGCAGGATGCATGTGGCAAATTGTCTTTTCTGCAGTGAAATCGGTAACACCGAGTTGTATTCTTCGGTGGCACCGAAATGGTTTGGTTTGACCGCAAGCGACAGATCGGTGTGACCGGGTTCAACATAGAGAGAGCATTTGTCACCTCAGCTCACTAGGCTAATAAGATCTCACAAGAATTTGCAAGGAATTAACTAAAAGATGTGCAATGAATTAGATGGAGGGAATGCAGAACAAAACAAAGAAAAGAAATCTAGATGAAGTATGCAAGAACATAGAGAGACACTAGAGAACTTCATCTAGAATTGGTCGGAGACAAAGTCACCTATGTTACAGTATATTGACTGAGGAGTGAAGTGAGAACACTTGATCGTAGGTCATACTCATTGTTTAAGCTCAAAATGGGGTTACCATTTTTCGTTTAAGCATTTGATGTATTCACATCTTGTTGAGTTGCTTTGACCCATGACTTGGGTGGTGGTGTTGATATTGATCATGTAGTTGAGCTTGTGTGGGATGCTCAAGGTTGTTGTAGCTCATCAATGATTGGGAGCACCACTTGTAGTTTGAGTTCATCTACCTACATGGGTAAGTCTTGCAAGGAGGAGCACTATGTATCCAAGTTGACAATCATGAAATTGATACCAAATGAAGTTTGATATATAGAAATGGTCAAAGGATATGTTGTAAAGTTTCCTGCTTCCTTGTCACCAACCACCATATTGTAGAGACTTGGTGATGTAGAGGTTGCTCAAGATGTGAGTGATTAGCGATCTCATGGATTTTGATTAATCCAAGTACCTACAAGGGTTAGATAGCATGCAAGGATGCAAATATATACCCAAGACATATGATCATCATCATAAGAGAAATATCAAGGATTAGTCAAATGCTCATGCCTTGCATGTATCCGAATGGAGTATCTACTCCAAGTTTGAAGCATCAATGATGTTCAATTCACCCCTCAAACGGCAAAATACTTTCTCATCAAGCGGTTTTGTGAATATATCTGCCAATTGCTTGTAGGTACGAACATGCTTAAGATCAATGTCCCCTTTAGCAACATGATCTCGAATGAAATGATGACAAACTTAAATATGCTTAGTTCGAGAATGTTGCATGATATTAGGAGCAATCTTAATAGCACTTTCATTGTCAAAGTAATGGAACATGTTTCACATATATCCCATAATATTTAAGGGTCTGGGTCATCCGAAGTAATTGAGCACAGCATGACCCGACGGCAATGTATTCCGCTTCGGTGGTGGATAAGGATACTGATTTTTATTTCTTGGAGGACCAAGACACAAGAGATCTACCAAGAAATTGACAAGTACTAGAAGTGGAATTTCTATCAACCTTGTCACCAGCGTAGTCCGAATCAGAGTAGCCAACATGATCAAAAGAGGACCTCTTAGGATACCAAATGCCAAAATTTGGTGTATGGATTAAGTATCTCGCTATCCTTTTCACAACCTTAAGATGACACTCTTTGGGGGCCGCTTGATATCGTGCATCGGTAGGAGGGAAAAACTTCGCGCGCGCCCTAGTGTTCGAACCTTAAGGGTTTGTCGGAACCCCACATCCGACATTTGGCGCGCCAGGTAGGGGTGCGCCAGAGCTCCTCTCCACCAACCTGTGCCCCGCGCCGCCACACTTCGCTCCCATGGCAGGTGCCCTGCCACCCACCTCTGCGGCCGACACCAGCAACAGGGAGTCTGGGTACCGAGCCCTGGCCCCGCCTTGCGGCGAGTGCAGTGGCCAACCAAGTTCAAGCCGGAGATGCCGTCGCATTACGACGGCGCGGCAGACCCGGCGCCGTTCCTGCTGGCGTATGAGGAGGCCGTCCTCGAAGCCTGGGGCGACGACAATATCATGGCCAACTGGTTCCCCATGGCCCTCACCGGCGAGCCACGCGCCTGGCTGCTCAACCTCCCGGGATACACGGTGGCATCCTGGGGGGAACTCCGTGACCTCTTCACCACGCGCTATGCGGTGCCAGCACACCATGCAGTCGCGGCACTGCTGGGTGGCTCTCAAGCACCACCTTCAGATCGCCACGTCAAACCTTTGTTCCGTCAGATTGGGGCAGCCACCAGGCGCCCGGGGGCTCCGCCGGGTTGGGCCACGCCGGAGGCCGACCTCACCTTCGGCTCGGAAGACCACCCCGACTCCACCGCCGGCTCCGGGGTGCTCCCGATGCTCTGCACGCCCACCATCTGCAACGTGGCCATTACCAAGACCCTCGTCGACGGCGGCACCGGCCTCAACTTGCTCTCCGTAGAAGCCTTCAACCTTCTTCATGTGCCGCTCGAGCGGCTCGGCCTCAGCAAGCCCTTCGTGGGCGTGGGTGGTGGAGCTCCCACTCTCCGGGGCAGATCCGCCTCTCTGTCACCTTTGGCACGTGAGACAACTATCGCACCGAGCTGGTGGACTTTCACATCGCCCACATCGGTCTCCCATACAATGCCATCCTCGGGTACCCAGCTCTCACTCAGTTCATGGCGGCGACTCACCCGGCCTACAACCTCATGAAGATGCTAGGGAGCAAGGGCGTCCTCACCATCAAGGGGACACTAAGGAGGCTGTGACGGTGCTTAGGCTCGCCTTCAAGACCGTGGTAGCGGCACAGCCAGTCGGCGCCGGTGCGCCCGAGGCCAAGGAGACTGCGCCCACCAACAAGAAGCAGCTGTTCACCCAAGACAAGGCGGAGACCAAGCAGGTGCCGGTCAACGAGGACGGGTCTTCGGGAGCCACCTTCACCATAGGAACCGGCCTTGACCTGGGACAAGAAGAAGCTTTGGTGAGGTTTCTGCGCGTGAACAAGGAGATATTCGCGTGGGAGCCCAATCAGCTGGTAGGGGTCCCGAGAGAGGTAATCCACCATCATCTAAGGGTGTGCCCCAATGTACGCCCCATGAAGCAGCGAGCAAGACAGCAATCCACTGAGAAGCAGGCCTTCATCGTCCAAGAGACATGCAAGCTGGAGGCGACATGTACCATCCGAGAAGTTCGATACCCAGAATGGCTGGCGAACCCCGTCGTAGTACCGAAGAAAGGTGGGAAGGAACGGATGTGCATCGACTTCACCAACCTCAACAAAGCCTGCCCCAAGATCCGTTCCCCCTTCCACGCATCGATCAAATCGTCGACTCCACCACCGAGTGTGATTTGTTATGTTTCTTGGATGCGTTCTCTGGATACCATCAGATCAAGATGGTAGTGGAGGATGTGGAGAATACGGCCTTCTTGACACCATGTGGGGTGTACTGCTACACTTGCATGCCTTTCGGCCTTTGCAACGCGGGCGCAAGCTTTTAGCGGCTGATGCACATCGCCTTGGGGTGGTAGCTCGGCGGGAACACAGAGGCCTACGTTGATGACATAGTGGTCAAATCTCACAAGGCAAGGATGTTGATTCAAGACTTGGAGGAGACCTTTGAGAGTTTGCGCCGGGTGAACTTGAGGCTTAACCCGGAGAAGTGCGTGTTTGGCGTCCCCTCTGGCAAGCTGGTAGGGTTTTTCGTATCCCATAGAGGGATCGAGGCGAACCCAAAGAAGATCAAGGCCATCGAAGACATCAGCCCACCATAGACCCTCAAGGAGATGCAAAAGCTGGCAGGACGGGTGAACGCGTTAGGGCGTTTCATCTCTAAGCTAGGCGAGCGCGCCTTACCCTTCTTTAAGCTCATGAAGAAGAAAGGCCCCTTCGAGTGGACCCCGAAGGCCGACCGGGCCTTCCAAGACCTCAAGAATTACCTCACCAGCCCCCCGGTGATGGTGGCGCCATGGCCTCTCGAGCCTCTGGTACTCTACCTCACTGCCACCCTGTACTCCTCCAGCATGACGCTGGTGGCGGTTTGGGAGGAGCACAAAGACAAGGGTGTGCCACGCCAAGCCATAGCTGATGCAGCGCAGGGTCAGGAAGGCACACCAGAGCCATCAGCGGCGGAAGATCAAGCTCGGTAGGGCAACGTCGCGGAAACTCCTGAGGATGGCCAACTCTCAGGAAACCCTCCACCTCAGGATACGCCACAATCTCCGCAAGACCCGAGCCTCAACAGTGTCCCAGCCCTCGCCGAGCACCTGGTGTACTTCGTCAGCACCATACTGCGGGACGCAAGGGCACGCTACCCCATGCCGCAAAAGCTCCTGCTCACACTCTTGGTAGCCTCACGCAAGTTGCAGCACTACTTCCAGGGGCACCCCATCAAGGTCGTCTCATCTTACCCATTGGAGAGGGTACTCAGGAGCCCAAACTCAGCCGAAAGGGTCGCTGAATGGAACATCGAGCTGCAAGCATTCTAGCTAGAGTTCAGCACCACCCGGGTCATCAAGAGAGCCGCGCTCGCCGATTTTGTGGCAGAATGGACACATGCCCTGACTCTTGAGGAAGGAGAAGACCGGTCCACCTCCCCAGGAAGTGAGGCACCAGACGGCTGGGTCATGTATTTTGATGGCGCCTTTGCGCACCAGGGCGCGAGGGCTGGAGCAGTGCTCATCTCGCCCACTCAGGACAAGCTTTACTACGCTGTACAACTCTGCTTCCAGCATGGCGAGAAGGTCTCCAACAATATCGCAGAATACGAAGGCCTCATAGCCAGCCTGAAGGCTGCAGCGGCTCTGGGGGTGAGGCGCCTTACTATTAAGGGCAACTCGCAGCTCCTCGTCAACTTCTCCAACAAAGTGTACGAGCCAAAGGACGAGCACATGGAGGCCTACCTTGCGGAGGTGCGCAGAATGGAAAAGTAGTTCTCAGGCTTGGAGCTGCAGCACGTGCCCCGGGGCACTAACAAGGAAGTCGACGACATCGCCAAGAGAGCATCCAAGCGGCAACCGCAAGAGCCCGACGTCTTCGAAGAGCGTCTCTTCAAGCCGTCAGCTACGCCACCTCTTTCAAGCATGACTCAGCCTCGGGAGGAGCTCCCACAGCCCCTGGCCACGGGAGCCCCAGCTTGCGGCCCAACCTTAGGAGCTCGGCTACTCTTGGCGCATGAGCCCCAGGAGGAGTGCTGGACCAAGGAGTTCAAGGAGTACCTGATGCACGGGACAATGCCGGAGAAGGAAGAAGACACGGAGCGCGTGGCCCGACAGGCCACGGCATACTGCATTCAAGACGGCGAGTTGTACCGGAAACAGCCGAATGATGTCACGCCGCGCTGCATCTCCAACGACCAAGGGAGGGAGCTGTTGATTGACATACACGGCGGGGACTCTGGACATCACTCATCAACACGGACCCTCGTCGGCAAGGCCTTCCATAGCAGATTCTATTGGCCCACAGCACTCAACGATGCAGCCGAGCTGGTGAAGTCCTGCGAAGCTTGCCAATTCCACGCCAAGCAAATCCATCAGCCTGCTCAGGGCCTCCAAACCATCCCGCTCACGTGGCCGTTCACGGTCTGGGGGCTAGACATCCTAGGCCCGTTCCCACGAGCGCCAGGGGGCTACCGTTATCTCTACGTCGCCATTGACAAGTTCACCAAGTGGGCGGAAGTGGAAGCCGTCCGAACCATTCCAGCCGGCTCTGCTGTCAAGTTCATCAAGGGCCTCGTGAGCCGCTTCGGGGTCCCCAACCGCATCATCATAGATTATGGCTCGCAGTTTACTAGTAACCTCTTTAAAACGTACTGCGCTAACCTTGGAACGCAGATCTGCTACGCTTCGGTGGCCCACCCCAGGAGCAATGGTCAGGCTGAGCGCGCCAACGCTGAGGTCCTGAAGGGCCTCAAGACCTGGACCTTCAAGAAGAAGCTGGAGGCCTATGGCAGGGGCTGGCATGATGAGCTCCAGTCAGTGATGTGGTCCATCTGCACCACCGCTACCAAGCCAATGGGTGAAACTCCATTCTTCCTCATCTACGAAGCTGAAGCAGTCCTCCCTCACGAGGTCAAGCATCGCTCCGCGCGGGTTTTGGCGTTTGACAAAACGCAACAGCACGCCATGGGGGGGATGGATCTTGTGCTGGTGGAGGAACATCATCGCGAAGCTACATTAAGGGCGGCAAGGTACCAGCAAGCGATGCGGCGTTACCACTGCCGCAACATTCACTCCAGGACGCTCGAGACGGGTGACCTGGTCCTGAGGCGGCTCCTCTCGAGGGAAGGGTTGCACAAGCTTTCACCCATGTGGGAGGGCCCGTTCAGGGTCGTCCACATCTCCAGGCCTGGCGCCGTGCGCCTGGAGACGCAAGAAGGGACACCTATCCAAAACTCCTGGAACATCCAGCACCTCCGGAAGTTCTACCCATGAAGCAAGGCCCAGAGCCTGTGAAGGAAGGCCCAGAGCCTATGAAGAAAGGCCCCGAGCCTGTGAAGCAACGCCCAGAGCCTATGAAGAAAGGCTCAGAGCCTGTGAAGAAGGCCCGGTGCCTGTGAAGGATCGACGCCCATGACACTCTCACGTAATAATGAGTTGGGAGTGTACACGCCCCGGAGTCTCGGGAGTGCCGGCCTCAGGCCCTGGGGCTCCCTCCCACGCCTAGTGGACAGCACTTAGCTCCGCGCTGGTGAGAAGACTTGAAGACACGATTAGGTTCCGGACGCGGCTTTTCATTTGCTTTTCGTAGTTGGCTCACTTCTCCTTAATCAAGTTTGCCTTCGGCGTTCCTTGCTGATTTGCTTCCTTTGCCTTTTACCGCGTTTTTCGGCTCTGGTTTGCTCATGATCTCTCTCTTGCATACCTCGTGAGGGGGCTAGGCAGGTGCCCTCGCGAGCATTTTTCTTCTCTCTGCCTTCTCGCGAGTCACCCTCGTTCGAGCCTGAAAGCTGGCACATCACTCCTAATCCGTGCCCCTCGGGTACCGCGATACAAAGCGCCAAGTCAAGGTTTGGGTGAACGGCAAATCCTCTAGCGCACCCCTAACAATTTTTTGGCAGTTTCTGAGCAAACACAGACATGTCGTGACGGAAAGGGCGTCCCAAACGCGCCAGGTTAAGTTATCTTTGCACAAAATAACAACACGACATGGTAATAACACGCACGTTGCATTAACCAAGAACCACAGTTCGATACATGCCCCTCTGGGCCCATACTGGTTTCATTTTCTGATGCAAGAAAAAAGGAAAAAGCTAAACAAAGCGGTGTTTCAGCAATCCGCGGAGGCAAGCCCTTAGCGACACCCCGAGCCTAGCCAGACCCTTCCTCGCGCTTCACGGAGGCGCTGTGACGAGATGACCCGCTGCCTCCTTCAAAGCAGGCGCGGCGGCTGGTCATAGCGACCGCTGCTGGAGCTGTCACCAGAGGAAGATCCGCCGTAGCTGGAAGAGACGCGGTCGCCGACGAGGGCAGGCTTGCCCTCATCCTCGTCGCGACCGTCACCAAGGCCGAGCACCTACCCACCGTCGTTCGTCTCGGGGCAGCACCTGGCGCGGCGACCATCTTCCACGAACACCCTCACATAGAGGGTCGACCCACCGTCATACTTGAAGTGGAGCGTGCATCGCCTGCCCAAGCCACGCGCGCGGGCGAACGTCTGCCAGCCGCGGGCCAGGGCTATGTTGCCCGCGGCGGAAGTCTCGACCGCGACCCAGGAGGCCTTGCTGCAGCAACCATCCGCCTGCAACCAGAGCCCGCCTGGACTAGGGGCCGGAAGTTCATCGACAAGGAAGCGCGGAAGCTGGAGCTAGTTGCCGGCCGGGTTCTCCGACCAGACAACGAACTCCGGCGACACCTCCGCTGAATGGAAGCGCGGGCGGGGATGCCGCGCCACCATCGCGCGCCTCCCCTCGTCAGCTAGACCGCCATGGTTGGGATGGTCCCCTCCGCGTGCCGCGGTGCCGCCTCGACGGTGGGCCACGGCGGGGGTAGCAGCGTGCTTGCATGGACGACCGTGACCGCGCTTGGGCGCCGGGGAACCGGGGCCCTCGTGAGGGACCTTCCCCTTCTCGGCGGCAGAGAAATCCCTTCGTGGCGCCATCGGAGGCACTGCAGGCAATGAAGCAAAGAAGAAGCGAGCAAGCGAGGAAGAGATGGGCAACGGGGGCTCTGCCCCCTCCCCATTTATAGCAAGAGAAAGCCAACCAGCGTCTCCCACGATCGCAGGTAATGATGGTTTCCCTTGCATGTCGCAAGGACTTGTCAAGTCATGTAGTTGCCGAGGCAGCATGGGGAAGCGGAGACGCCCACGTCCAATCAACCGCCACACGTCGACCGAGGCCGCAGGCTTTTGGGGCCCGCGGTGCTCCGAACTTGACCCTTGGCTTCACCGCGAAGCCAAGCCCGAGCACACCTTGGGCCCGGGGCTACTATCGTCGTTCTGGGAACGGGGGTCCCCAGACTTGCCTGCCTGCGGCCCGTGGCGTGGCCAAGCAGCAGGCTGTACGTCCCATCTTCACCAACAAGGCACCCAAGACCCTCGCGAGGGGCCAAGCCTCATGAGGCGGACGATGCAAGACCTCCTCTAGAGTGGCCTAGCTAGGCAGGGTCACGAGGAGCAGAGATATCAAGGCAGGGCAAACCTCACGAGGCTCTCGTGATGTAAGCCATGACGATCGACACCAGGTGGGCGCCAGCGCGTGCAGCATCCTTGTTTCCCCTTTGGTGCAAAGGAGGCAAGTGCAGCCGCGGAGTACCGAGGCCTCAGGTAGAGGTTGCCATTTCGGTGCAACAAGACCAAGACCAGGTGGACGGCAAGGCGGAGGTCATCCTGGAGCCTAAGACGGCGTCACCCTAGAGCCTTTCACAGGCGCAGGCTACCTTTTGTCAGGATAGCTTGTACTAGCTGTCCCCCTTCAAATTAGCCCGCCATTGTTGGCTCCCTTCCCACTCAATATTTGGGAAGAGGACCAGGGCCTATATAAGTAGAGGTAGCCACCATAGTAGGGGAGAGATCGGATCGGACCCAGAGTTACACACAAGTCTGAAAGCACCAGAACACCTCAAGCTCAGGAGGCTGTTCTTCCCTTGTACTGTTCATCATCAGCCCGTGAGGCAATCCACCACCACCACACTGGAGTAGGGTATTACACCACAACGCTCGCCCGAACCAGTATAAACCCCGTGTCTTTCTGTGTTGTGAGTTTGTCGAGTTCGTCCGCAAGATCTTAGCGAGCTAGAGCGTAGATCGGTAGGAGGGAAAGACTTCACACGCACCCCAGTGTTCGAACCTTAAGGGTTTGCCGGAACCCCACATCCGACATAATCTTTCCAATCTCAAAGCCTTTTTCAATAAGGAAGTTGGTCAAGCATTTTTACCAGGCTCTAGGAGCTTGTTTAAGACCATAAAGAGCTTTGCAGAGTTTGTAAACATGATCGGGTTTCTTAGGATTAACAAAGCCAGGAGGTTGCTTAACATAAACTTCCTCCTCAATTTCTCCATTTAGAAAAGCACTTTTAATGTCCATTTGGTACAAGCTGATATCATGGTGATTAGCATAGGCAAGTAAGATGCGGATGGAATCAAGTCTAGCAACGGGGGCATATGTCTCACCATAGTACATACCTTCGACTTTAGTGTAGCCTGGGGCACCAAGACATGCTTTGTTGCGAACAACTTGTCCATCTTCGTCTTGCTTGTTGCAAAACACCCATTTGGTGAAGGAAATATGCCCTAGAGGCAATAATAAAGTTATTATTTATTTCCTTATATCATGGTAAATGTTTATTATTCATGCTAGAATTGTATTAACCGGAAACATAATACATGTGTGAATACATAGACAAACAGAGTGTCACTAGTATGCCTCTACTTGACTAGCTCGTTAATCAAAGATGGTTATGTTTCCTAACCATGAACAAAGAGTTGTTATTTGATTAATGAGGTCACATCATTAGTTGAATGATCTGATTGACATGACCCATTCCATTAGCTTAGCACACGATCGTTTAGTATGTTGCTATTGCTTTCTTCATGACTTATACATGTTCCTATGACTATGAGATTATGCAACTCCCGTTTGCCGGAGGAACACCTTGGGTGCTACCAAACGTCACAACGTAACTGGGTGATTATAAAGGAGTACTACAGGTGTCTCCAAAGGTAGATGTTGGGTTGGCGTATTTCGAGATTAGGATTTGTCATTCCGATTGTTGGAGAGGTATCTCTGGGCCCTCTCGGTAATGCACATCACTTAAGCCTTGCAAGCATTGCAACTAATGAGTTAGTTGCGGGATGATGTATTACGGAACGAGTAAAGGGACTTGCCAGTAACGAGATTGAACTAGGTATTGGATACCGACGATCGAATCTCGGGCAAGTAACATACCGATGACAAAGGGAACAACGTATGTTGTTATGCGGTCTGACCGATAAAAGATCTTCGTAGAATATGTAGGAGCCAATATGGGCATCCAGGTGCCGCTATTGGTTATTGACCGGAGACGTGTCTCGGTCATGTCTACATTGTTCTCGAACCGTAGGGTCCGCACGCTTAACGTTACGATGACAGTTATTATGAGTTTATGCATTTTGATGTACCGAAGGTTGTTCGGAGTCCCGGATGAGATCACGGACATGACGACGAGTCTCGAAATGGTCGAGACGTAAAGATTGATATATTGGAAGCCTATGTTTGGACATCGGAAGTGTTCCGGGTGAAATCGGGATTTTACCGGATTACCGGGAGGGTTACCGGAACCCCCCGAGAGCCAAATGGGCCAACATGGGCCTTAGTGGAAAGGTGAGAGGGCAGCCCACATAGGGCTGCGCCTCCCCCCTCTCCCTAGTCCTATTAGGACTAGGAGAGGGGCCGGCCACCTCTCTTTCTCTCCCCTTTAAAGGATTCCTAGTTGGACTAGGATTGGAGGGGGGAGTCCTACTCCCGGTAGGAGTAGGACTCCTCCTGCGCCTCCCTCCTTTGGCCGGCCAGCCTCCCTCCCTCCATCCTTTATATACGGGGGCAGGGGACACCCCAAGACACACAAGTTGATCCTTGAGATCGTTCCTTAGCCGTGTGCGGTGACCCCTGCCACCAAATTCCACCTCGATCATACCGTTGTAGTGCTTAGGCGAAGCCCTGCGTCGGTAGTACATCAAGATCGTCACCACGCCGTCGTGCTGACGGAACTCTTCCTCGACGCTTTGCTGGATCGGAGCCCGAGGATCGTCATCGAGCTGAACGTGTGCTAAGAACTCAGAGGTGCTGGAGTAACGGTGCTTGGATCGGTCGGATCGGAAGAAGAAGACGTACGACTACTTCCTCTATGTTGTGTGATCGTTTCCGCAGTCGGTCTGCGTTGGTACGTAGACAACACTCTCCCCTCTCGTTGCTATGCATCACCATGATCTTGCGTGTGCGTAGGAAAATTTTCGAAATTACTGCGTTCCCCAACAGTGGCATCCGAGCCTAGGTTTTTATGGTTTGATGTTATTTGCACGAGTAGAACACAAGTGAGTTGTGGGCGATACAAGTCATACTGCCTACCAGCATGTCATACTTTGGTTCGGCGGTATTGTTGGACGAGATGATCCGGACCAACCTTACGCGTACTCTTACGCGAGACCGGTTCCCTCGACGTGCTTTGCACATAGATGGCTTGCGGAAGACTGTCTCTCCAACTTTAGTTGAACCAAGTGTGACTACGCCCGGTCCTTGAGAAGGTTAAAACGGAGTCTATTTGACGAACTATCGTTGTGGTTTTGATGCGTAGGTGAGATGAGTTCTTACTTAAGCCCATAGCAGCCACGTAAAACTTGCAACAACAAAGTAGAGGACGTCTAACTTGTTTTTGCAGGGCATGTTGTGATGTGATATGGTCAAGCCATGATGCTGATTTTATTGTATGAGATGATCATGTTTTGTAACCGAGTTATCGGCAACTGGCAGGAGCCATATGGTTGTCGCTTTATTGTATGCAATGCAATCGCGATGTAATGCTTTACTTTATTACTAAGCGGTAGTGATAGTCGTGGAAGCATAAGATTGGCGAGACGACAACGATGCTACGATGGAGATCAAGGTGTCGTGCCGGTGACGATGGTGATCATGACGGTGCTTCGGAGATGGAGATCACAAAGCACAAGATGATGATGGCCATATCATATCACTTATATTAATTGCATGTGATGTTTATCTTTTTATGCATCTTATCTTGCTTTGATTGACGGTAGCATTATAAGATGATCTCTCACTAAATTATCAAGAAGTGTTCTCCCTGAGTATGCACCGTTGCAAAAGTTCTTCGTGCTGAGACACCACGTGATGATCGGGTGTGATAGGTTCTACGTTCAAATACAACGGGTGCAAAACAGTTGCACATGCGGAATACTCAGGTTATACTTGACGAGCCAAGCATATACAGATATGGCCTCGGAACACGGAGACCGAAAGGTCGAGCGTGAATCATATAGTAGATATGATCAACATAGCGATGTTCACCATTGAAAACTACTCCATCTCACGTGATGATCGGTTATGGTTTAGTTGATTTGGATCACGTGATCACTTAGAGGATTAGAGGGATATCTATCTAAGTGGGAGTTCTTAAGTAATATGATTAAATTGAACTTAAATTTATCATGAACTTAGTCCTGGTAGTATTTTGCAAATCATGTTGTAGATCAATAGCTCGCGTTGTTGCTTCCCTGCGTTTTATTTTGATATGTTCCTAGAGAAAATTATGTTGAAAGATGTTAGTAGCAATGATGCGGATTGGATCCGTGATCTAAGGTTTATCCTCATTGCTGCACAGAAAAAATATGTCCTTGATGCACTGCTAGGTGACAGACCTATTGCAGGAGCAGATGCAGACGTTATGAACGTTTGGCTAGCTCAATATGATGACTACTTGATAGTTTAGTGCACCATGCTTAATGGCTTAGAATCGGGACTTCAAAGACGTTTTGAACGTCATGGACCATATGAGATGTTCCAGGAGTTGAAGATAATATTTCAAGCAAATACCCGAGTTGAGAGATATGAAGTCTCCAATAAGTTCTATAGCTAAAAGATGGAGGAGAATCGCTCAACTAGTGAGCATGTGCTCAGATTGTCTGGGTACTACAATTGCTTGAACCAAGTGGGAGTTAATCTTCCAGATAAGATAGTGATTGACAGAATTCTCTAGTCACCATGACCAAGTTAGTAGAACTTCGTGATGAACTATAATATGCAAGGGATGACAAAAGTAATTCCTAAGCTCTTCGTGATGCTGAAATCAACGAAGGTAGAAATCAAGAAAAACATCAAGTGTTGATGGTTGACAAGACCACTAGTTTCAAGAAAAGGGCAAAGGGAAGATGGGGAACTTCAAGAAGAACGGCAAGCAAGTTGCTGCTCAAGTGAAGAAGCCCAAGTCTGATCCTAAGCCTGAGACTAAGTGCTTCTACTGCAAAGGGACTGGTCACTGGAAGTGGAATTACCCCAAGAGATTGGTGGATAAGAAGGATGGCAGAGTGAACATAAGTATATTTGATATACATGTTATCGATGTGTACTTTACTAGTGTTTATAGCAAACCCTCAGTATTTGATACTAGTTCAGTTGCTAAGATTAGTAACTCGAAACGGGAGTTGCAGAATAAACAGAGACTAGTTAAGGATAAAGTGACGATGTGTGTTGGAAGTGGTTCCAAGATTGATATGATCATCATCGCACACTCCCCATAATTTCGGGATTAGTGTTGAACCTAAATAAGTGTTATTTGGTGTTTGCGTTGAGCATGAATATGATTTGATCATGTTTATTGTAATACGGTTATTCATTTAAGTAAGAGAATAAATTGTTGTTCTGTTTACATGAATAAAACCTTATATGGTTACACACCCAATGAAAATAGTTCGTTGGATCTCGATCGTAGTGATACACATAATCATAATATTGAAACCAAAAGATGCAAAGTTAATAATGATAGTGCAACTTATTTGTAGCACTGCCGTTTAGGTCATATTGGTGTAAAGCGCATGAAGAAACTCCATGCTGATGGGCTTTTGGAATCACTTGATTATGAATCAGTTGATGCTTGCGAACCATGCCTCATGGGCAAGATGACTGAGACTCTGTTCTTCGGAACAATGGAGCGAGCAACAGATTTGTTGGAAATCATACATACTGATGTATGTGGTCCGATGAA
This sequence comes from Triticum monococcum, assembly GCA_034509565.1. NCBI lineage: Eukaryota > Viridiplantae > Streptophyta > Magnoliopsida > Poales > Poaceae > Triticum > Triticum monococcum. The sequence continues at coordinate 739,683,721 of CM067843.1, read as the reverse complement.
TATTGAGGCTCGCGACAGGTATCATTATTTTCTGATCTTCACAGATGATTTGAGCAGATATGAGTATATCTACTTGATGAAACATAAGTCTGAAACATTTGAAAAGTTCAAAGAATTTCAGAGTGAAGTGAAAAATCATCGTAACAAGAAAATAAAGTTTCTACGATCTGTTCGTAGAGAAAAGTATTTGAGTTACGAGTTTGGCCTTCAGTTAAAAACAATGTGAAATAGTTTCACTACTCACGCCACCTGGAACACCACAGCATAATGGTGTGTCCGAACGTCATAACCGTACTTTATTGGATATAGTGCAATCTATGATGTCTCTTACCGATTTACCACTATTGTTTTTGGGGTCATGCATTAGAGACAGCTGCATTCACGTTAAAAAGGGGCACCATCTATATCCGTCGAGACGACGCCTTATGAACTATGGTTTGGCAAGAAACCAAAGTTGTCGTTTCTCAAAGTTTGGGGTTGCGATGCTTATATGAAAAAGTTTCATCCTGATAAGCTCAAACTCAAATCGGAGAAGTGCGTCTTCATAGGATATCCAAAGGAAACTATTGGATACACCTTCTATCACAGATCCGAAGGCAAGACTTTTTGTTGCTAAAATTCGGAAACTTTCTGGAGAAGGAGTTTCTCTCGAAAGAAGTAAGTGGGAGGAAAGTAGAACTTGACGAGGTAACTGTACCTGCTCCCTTGTTGGAAAGTAGCACATCACAGAAAACTGTTTCTGTGACACCTACACCAGTTAGTGAGGAAGCTAATGATGATGATCATGAAACTTCAGAACAAGATACTACTGAACCTCGTAGATCAACCAGAGTAAGATCCGCGCCAGAGTGGTACGGTAATCCTTTTCTGGAAGTCATGCTACTAGATCATGATGAACCTACGAACTATGAAGAAGCGATGGTGAGCCCAGATTCCGCAAAGTGGCTTGAAGCCATGAATTCTGAGATATGATCCATGTATGAGAACAAAGTATGGACTTTGGTTGAGTTGCCTGATGATAGGCAAGCAATTGAGAATAAATGGATCTTCAAGAGGAAGATGGATGTTGATAGTAGTGTTACTATCTACAAAGCTAGAATTGTCGCAAAAGGTTTTCGACAAGTTCAAGGTGTTGACTACGATGAGAGCTTCTCACTCGTATCTATGCTCGAGTCTGTCCGAATCATGTTAGTAATTGCCGCATTTTATGAAATCTGGCAAATGGATAAACAAAACTGCATTCCTTAATGGATTTATTAAAGAAGAGTTGTATATGATGAAACAGAAGGTTTTGTCAATCTGAAAGGTGCTAACAAAATGTGCAAGCTCCAACGATCCATCTGTGGACTGGTGCAAGCATCTCGAAGTTGGAATATACGCTTTGATGAGTTGATCAAAGCATATAGTTTTATACAGACTTGCGGTGAAGCCTGTATTTACAAGAAAGTGAGTGGGAGCACTACAACATTTCTGATAAGTATATGTGAATGACATATTATTGATCGGAAATAATGTAGAATTATTCTATAAAGCATAAAGGAGTGTTTGAAAGGAGTTTTTCAAAGAAAGACTTCGGTAAAGCTGCTTACATATTGAGCTTCAAGATCTATAGAGATAGATCAAGACGCTTGATAAGTTTTTCAATAAGTACATACCTTGACAAGATTTTGAAGTAGTTCAAAATGGAGCAGTCAAAGAAAGAGTTCTTGCCTGTATTATAAGGTGTGAAGTTTAGTAAGACTCAAAGCCCGACCACGGCAGAAGATAGAAAGAGAATGAAAGTCATTCCCTATGCCTTGGCCATAGGTTCTATAAAGTATGTCATGCTGTATACCAGATCTATTGTATACCTTGCACTGATTTGGCAAGGGAGTACAATAGTGATCTAGGAGTAGATCACTGGACAGCGGTCAGAATTATCCTTAGTGAAATAAGGATATGTTTCTCGATTATGGACGTGACAAAAAGGTTCGTCGTAAAGGGTTACGTCGATGCAAGTTTTTGACACTGATCTAGATGAATCTAAAAGTCTCAATCTGGATACATATTGAAAGTGGGAGCAATTAGCTAGAGTAGCTCCTTGAAGAGCATTATAGACAAAGAATTTTGCAAAATACTTATGGATCTGAATGTCACAGACCCGTTGACTAAAGTTATCTCACAAGCAAAACATGATCACATCTTAGTACTCTTTGGGTGTTAATCACATAGAGATGTGAACTAGATTACTGACTCTAGTAAACCCTTTGAGTGTTGGTCACATGACGATGTGAACTATGGGTGTTAATCACATGGTGATGTGAACTATTGCTGCTAAATCACATGGCGATGTGAACTAGATTATTGACTCTAGTGCAAGTGGGAGACTGAAGGAAATATGCCCTAGAGGCAATAATAAAGTTATTATTTATTTCCTTATATCATGATAAATGTTTATTATTCATGCTAGAATTGTATTAACCGGAAACATAATACATGTGTGAATACATAGACAAACAGAGTGTCACTAGTATGCCTCTACTTGACTAGCTCGTTAATCAAAGATGGTTATGTTTCCTAACCATGAACAAAGAGTTTTTATTTGATTAACGAGGTCACATCATTAGTTGAATGATCTGATTGACATGACCCATTCCATTAGCTTAGCACACGATCATTTAGTATGTTTCTATTGCTTTCTTCATGACTTATACATGTTCCTATGACTATGAGATTATGCAACTCCCGTTTGCCGGAGGAACACCTTGGGTGCTACCAAACGTCACAACGGAACTGGGTGATTATAAAGGAGTACTACAGGTGTCTCCAAAGGTAGATGTTGGGTTGGCGTATTTCGAGATTAGGATTTGTCACTCCGATTGCCGGAGAGGTATCTCTGGGCCCTCTCGGTAATGCACATCACTTAAGCCTTGCAAGCATTGCAACTAATGAGTTAGTTGCGGGATGATGTATTACGGAACGAGTAAAGAGACTTGCCAGTAACGAGATTGAACTAGGTATTGGATACCGAAGATCGAATCTCGGGCAAGTAACATACCGATGACAAAGGGAACAACGTATGTTGTTATGCGGTCTGACCGATAAAAGATCTTCGTAGAATATGTAGGAGCCAATATGGGCATCCAGGTCCCGCTATTGGTTATTGACCGGAGACGTGTCTCGGTCATGTCTACATTGTTCTCGAACCATAGGGTCCGCACGCTTAACGTTACGATGACAGTTATTATGAGTTTATGCATTTTGATGTACCGAAGGTTGTTCGGAGTCCCGGATGAGATCACGGACATGACGAGGAGTCTCGAAATGGTCGAGACGTAAAGATTGATATATTGGAAGCCTATGTTTGGACATCGGAAGTGTTCCGGGTGAAATCGGGATTTTACCGGATTACCGGGAGGGTTACCGGAACCCCCCGAGAGCCAAATGGGCCAACATGGGCCTTAGTGGAAAGGTGAGAGGGCAGCCCACATAGGGCTGCGCCTCCCCCCTCTCCCTAGTCCTATTAGGACTAGGAGAGGGGCCAGCCACCTCTCTTTCTCTCCCCTTTAAAGGATTCCTAGTTGGACTAGGATTGGAGGGGGGAGTCCTACTCCCGGTAGGAGTAGGACTCCTCCTGCGCCTCCCTCCTTTGGCCGGCCAGCCTCCCTCCCTCCATCCTTTATATACGGGGGCAGGGGACACCCCAAGACACATAAGTTGATCCTTGAGATCGTTCCTTAGCCGTGTGCGGTGCCCCCTGCCACCAAATTCCACCTCGATCATACCGTTGTAGTGCTTAGGCGAAGCCCTGCGTCGGTAGTACATCAAGATCGTCACCACGCCGTCGTGCTGACGGAACTCTTCCTCGACGCTTTGCTGGATCGGAGCCCGAGGATCGTCATCGAGCTGAACGTGTGCTAAGAACTCGGAGGTGCCGGAGTAACGGTGCTTGGATCGGTCGGATCGGAAGAAGAAGACGTACGACTACTTCCTCTACGTTGTGTGATCGCTTCCGCAGTCGGTCTGCGTTGGTACGTAGACAACACTCTCCCCTCTCGTTGCTATGCATCACCATGATCTTGCATGTGCGTAGGAAAATTTTCGAAATTACTGCGTTCCCCAACATTTGGTACCGATGATGTTGTGGTTGTTGTCGGGCTTCTCGACCAGTGTCCTCACTTGGTTTCTCTCAAAGTTGTGTAGCTCTTCGTGCATAGCATTTATCCAATCTGGATCTTCCAATGCTTCTTCAACCTTCATAGGTTCAATGCTAGAGATGAATGAATAATGTTCACAAAAATTAGCCAAACGAGTTTTAGAGCGAGTGATTCTCCCGGTTTGAATATCGTTGAAAATTTGTTCAACGGGATGGTCTCGTGAAACCCTTGCTCAAACTCATGGGAGCTTTTGTTTTGGTCGGGGTGGAGCATCTTCTTCATTATCTCGTTCTTCTTCATGGCCTTCTTCGTTGTTGACGTTGTCGTTCTCTTGTCGAGGTGGAGAAGGAGGTTGATGAGGTTCATCTTGGTGTACTTCCTCGCTTTGATCATCTTGGTGTGTCCCACTTGTGGATGTGTCCTTGTCAACTCTTGGTTCACGTTGTCATGAGGTAGAAGCTTCCACTTGGACGGATGATTGAGGGAGTCCTGGATTAAGGGGTCCTCGGGCGTCCGGTCTGTTACATGGGCCGGAATATTGGGCCATGAAGATACGAGATAGAAGACTTTCTCCCGTGTTTGGAAAGGACTCTCCTTTGCGTGGATGTCAAGCTAGGCGGCCGGATATACTATTTACTTTCTATGTAACTGACTTTGTACAACCCTAGTCCACTCTGGTGTCTATATAAACTGGAGGGCTTATTTCATAGGGAGGACACTCATAATCAGATAGACTAGACTTCTAGGGTATTAACCATTACGATCTCGTGGTAGACCAACTCTTAAAACCCCCATACTCATCAATATTAATCTAGCAGGACGTAGGGTTTTACCTCCATGGAGAGGGCCCGAACCTGGGTAAACATTGTGTTCCCTGTCTCTTGTTACCATCAACCTCACACGCATAGTTCGGGACCCCCTACCCGAGATCCGCCGGTCTTGACACTGACATTGGTGCTTTCATTGAGAGTTCCGCTGTGTCATTGCCAAGAGGTTCAATGGCCCCGTCAATCATCCACGACAACATTGTCCAGGGAGAAACCTACCTCCCTGGAAAGATCTTCGTGTTCGGCGGCTTCGCACTACGGGCCAACTCGCTTGGTCATCTAGAGTAGATCGATAGCTATGCCCCTGGCGATCATGTCAGATTTGGAAGCTTGAACTATGTCGCGGGCATCCGCAGAGACTTGATCTTCGACGGATTCAAGACCGCGGCAGTAGCTGCTCCCTGTCACCACGATGAACATGACTTAAATCTACCATCGAACCAACTATAGGAGATAGAACCTACAACTGCTCCGGCTCTAGATCCAGAGCAGATCACGCCATCCGAGGACAGGAGGCTCAACCCTGCCATGGAGGCCGCAAACTCAACGACGTTGAAGCCGCACACAGACCCAACCTCAAGTGAGATCTGTGTTGCTAGAACCTCGGACACGTTTCTAGCTACAGGTTCTGAAGCATGCGTGTCCGCGCATGACGAGCTTGATCGGGCGTCGATCATTGAATTCAGCTCCGCGGACATCTTTGGCACTCGCCTTTAGGCGACGTGTTAAACTCATTGAAAACACTCTCCTTAGTGGGGGACTCACAACCGAATTATATCCGGTTCGAACTGGAGGTTGATGACGGAGAATTTCGCTTCCCACCCCCGCCCACTTAAAAGCCACTGTCGAGGACTTAACTGACATGCTCGATTATGGATCCGACGACATCGATGGTATGGACGACGATGCCGAAGAAGAAGAGGCCCAAAATCCGCCGTTTAGCAGACGCTGGACGGCCACTTCCTTGTATGACGTATACATGGTGGATGCACCAAAAGAGAATAGCGGCGATGACAAGGAAGATCCAGTCGAGGATAAACCTCCCGAGATACAACCAAAGCGCTGGCGTCAGCGGCGCTGCTCTAAGTCACGCCGCAGCAAAGACAGCAACACCGACACAGGAGAAGATAACACTCCGGACGGTGCCGAAGACAATGAAGACCCCATTGAGGCAACTTCCGAACAAGACAAACGGGAAGACGGACAAGTTAGCCCTGATGAACAGGCCACACACGAAGACTTGGAGGACAGTAATTATCTTCTGCTCCCCGAGGATGAGGCGAGCCTCGGCACCGAGGATTTTATCGTGCCTGAGGAACCTCTCGAGCAGGAGTACTTCAAGCGCCAGCTAATAGCCACTTCAAGGAGCCTGAAAAAGAAGCAGCAACAGCTTCAAGCTGATCAAGACCTACTCAATGACAGATGGACTAACGTCCTAGAGGCCAAGGAGTACGGCCTCAAGCGACCACTCAAAGGTTACCGAAGCGCAAATTATTACCTCAATTCGATGACGAGGCGTTGGAGCCTGTGCCATCAGTGCACAATGCGACTGACCGACCACCACGTGGTCGGGACAAAGTGGCATCCCAAGCCGAACACCAGCCCGTACCACCTCACCGTAAAGACAGAGATAAAACTTCTCAGAGATACACATATGATCTCCGGCAGGGCCTGAAGAATAAAGTTGGTCTGGCCAGATCGATCTATGGATCACGGGGGCGTGCCCCGACGCGCGACGAGGGCTATCGAGCCGAACATGGCAAGTATAGTTACGTGAGAACCGAAAATCGCAGACGGACTCCATCCGAAATACGTCGCGACCTGGCCCGATATAGAGGCGCCACACACCCCCTCTTCTTCACTGATGAAGTAATGGAACATGAATTACCAGAAGGGTTCAAACCCATGAATATCGAATCATATGTTGGAACCACAGATCCTGCGGTATAGATTGAATACTTTATCCTCCATATTCAAATGGCGCGCGGCGATGATCTTCATGCCATGAAATACCTCCCCCTAAAACTCAAGGGGCCAGCCCGACACTGGCTGAACAGCCTACTTGAAAATATATTGGCAGCTGGGAGGACTTGGAAGAAGCCTTCCTTGACAACTTCCAAGGTACATATGTTCGTCCTCCGGATGCCGATGGCTTAAGTCACATAATCCAACAGCCCGGAGAGTCAGCCAGGAAATTATAGACTAGATTATTAACCAAAAGAACCAGGTCCTCGACTGTCCAGATGCTAAAGCCCTGGCGGCATTGAAACATAGCATCCGGGACGAATGGCTCGCCCGACACCTCGGCCAAGAAAAGCTGAAATCCATGGCAGCCCTTACGGCCCTCATGACACGCTTCTGTGCGGGCGAAGATAGCTAGCTAGCCCATAGTAATAACAATACAAGCGAACCTGGCACTTCGGAGGCCAGAAATAGCAACGGCAAGTTCCGACACAACAGACATAAGCGTCGAAGCAACGGTGATAATACCGATGACACGACCGTCAACACCGAATTCAGTGGCTCCAAGTCCGGTCAGCGGAAGAAGCCATATAAAAGAAATAATCAGGGCCCTTCCAGCCTGGACCGCATACTCAATCGCCCATGTCAGATCCATGGCACCCCTGATAAACCATCCAATCATACCCACAGGAGTTGTTGGGTCTTCAAATAGGCCGACAAGTTAAATGCCGAAGACAAGGAGAAGGGGTCGCAAAGCGAGGACGACGACGAGGAGCCCCGTCCACCGAACACAGGGGGACAGAAGAAGTCCCCCCCCCCCTCAAATCAAAATGGTGAACATGATATATGCCACCCATATCCCCAAGAGGGAGCGCAAACGCGCGCTCAGGGCGATAGAGACAGTTGCCCCAAAATTCAACCCATGGTCGTCATGCCCAATCACTTTCTCTTGTAGGGATCATCCGACCAGTATTCTCGACCCAATAATTGATGGATTTCACCTCACATGAGTCCTCATGGATGGCGGCAGCAGCCTCAACCTGCTTCACCAGGATATAGTGCGCAAAATGGGTATTGATCCTTCAAGGATCAAGCCCACCAAAACTACCTTTAAAGGAGTTATACTAGGTGTAGAGGCCCGCTGCTCAGGCTCAATAACATTGGGGGTCGTCTTCGGATCTCGAAACAACTTCCGAAGTGAGGAGTTAATCTTTGATATCGTCCCCTTCCGCAGCGGCTATCAAGCACTGCTCGGACGAACTGCGTTTGCCCGATTCAATGCGGTGCCGCACTATGCTTATCTCAAGCTCAAGATGCCCGGACCACGCAGTGTCATAACAGTCAATGGAAATACGAAGCGCTCCCTCCGTACTGAGGAGCACACCGCTGCCCTAGCAGCAGAAGTATAGAGTGGCCTCCACAAGCAGAACCTTAATTCGGTAGCCATACTCCCGGACACTGTCAAACGAGTCCGGACTACCATGCGCCAGGACAGCGCAGCTCGGCAAGATCTCAACTAGCAATTTGGCCTCCGTCCCAGACAATACCAAATGGCGGCGTTCGCGCCGCGCGTACATAACTACGCACTCAAAATACCATGGGCATAGACGAAGGCATAAATAGATTGTGATCCTTAATAAGGCTCGACCTCCCCTGGACAAGCATACTTGCACTTTTTCCTTTTTCTCTTCAGGTTTCCTTTCCGCAGGCCCCTCTCGCCGGCCTCATAATCGGTCCTTTCGACGGACGGACACACCAAGGCGGCAAGTAGCACAGATGTATGGGGGAATCTCTAGACGTCCTTCTTGGCAATCACTCTACCTGTTTTCGGGACCTGTACGTAGCTCCTCCTTGGTCTTGGCATGTTAAATATTCACTGTTGCTTTTCGCACTTTTTGTTCAAGTACGCTCTGATGTATCAATTAAAATTATAATGGAACCAGTTTGTAGCCCAACATATGTGGCACTAGCTTTTTCTTTATTTTTATTTTCGCTATTTTAATTTGCATCCGTACACCGTGGTACGTCGTAATCCGTCAGGGGCTTTATTGTGCCCCACACTATGGCAACAAGTCCGAACACTTTTACAGTATAGTTCGGCACCCCGAATTTCGCATTATATGCATTGGCTCCGGATCATGTATTTGGTCAATAGTTGGGTTGCCCGGCTACCTTACGTTCCGCTATATCAGCTAGGGTAGTAAAGGGAGAACTAATGTGATTGTGTCTTGGTTTAAACAGATGTGCACCTCAATAGAGAAAGCCGAAAATTGACTGTCATGATGCGGTGTGAGCTGGTCAGCTCTTCGGAGGTTTCAAATCTTTTGCGATTTTACCCGCATTATGCGACGAATCGGTTCTTATCCGATCAGGTGTTTACAGCACCCTAGTCTGGATACTAGGGGCTGCGCCTATATTTTCATCATCAAACTCCTGTGGCTAAGTGAGGGCAATAAAGCCACATAGTCCGATTGCCAGGTTCGTTGCGCTAAACACCTCCTTTAAGGACCAAACTCTTGGATAAAGAATGTTTAGATTCATCCCGAACACCCCTGTACTACCTATGTGGGGGCTGAAGCCGACGACTGGCCAACTCTGAGATTTGATGAAATGGTCGCATAGGAGGTAAAATTTTCAATAAACAAAATAGCAAAGCATTATATTACATATGAAGCCTTGTTTCCATCATACAAGATGGGATTACATGAATGTTTTCATTCAAATATAATGTCCTTAGCACATTGCTCCACCACAATGTCGGATCCCTTCAGAACATCTTCAAACTACTGCTCGGGCATGCGGTGCTCCTTGCCAGCGGGTGGTCCTTCGGTCGCAAGCTTGACCACGTCCATCTTCGCCCATTGTATCTTGACGCGGGTGAAGGCCATCCGCGCACCTTCTATGCAGGCCGACCGCTTGATGGCATCAGGCCGAGGGAAGGCATTGACCAGCCGCTTCACGAGGCGGAAGTAGCAGCCGGGTATAGCTTCTGCAGGCCACAGCCCGATTATTAAATCCTTCATCGCTAGTTCGGCCACCCTATGCAGCGCGACCAACTTTTTTAGCTGGTCGCTAAAGGGCACCGGATGTTCTGGTGCAAGGTATTGTGACCAGAACAGCTTCTCCGTTGAGCTCCCCTCTTCAGCCCGGAAGAATTCCGCAGCGTCGGACACACTGTGCGGCAAATCTGCAAACGCCCCTGGAGAACTCCGAACCCGGGTCAGTAAGAGATACATATGGCTCACATACTTGCTTTGCATAATAAAAGCCTTACCCGCCATGATCTTCTTGGCCTCTTGGATCTCCCGAAGGGCGCCTTGGGCTTAGGCCGGGGCCTCTTGTGTGCTTTGGCGGGCCTTAGCAAGTTTGGACTCTTGGTCCGCATTCTGGCGCTCCAAGGACTCGCGTTTCTTCACTGCGTCCTGCAGCTCCTGCTGGACCTCACCAACCCTGGCCTCATGCTTTACTCGGGCGGTTTTTTCCTTTACCGCTCTCTTCTCGGAATCGGCTAGCGCCTTCTTGAGGGCCTCTACCTTGGTCGCCGCCCCTAATAAATGCCATGGCACTATGGTCAACCTACATCATACACCCCTTCTGGACATACACAAGATCATTGCATACCTTGGGCATCCTCTAGCTGCTTTTTCGCACGGCCGAGCTCCTCCTTCGTCCGTTCCAGCCTCCGCTTTAGTCCGGAGACTTCGGCAGCATGAGAAGTCACGGGCAGCAGCGATGCCTACTTATCCACAAAGACATATATGATTAGTCTCCTGCGAAAAACTATTTGATCCTCTGTTTGGCTTTTCTTTCTGAACACCAGACAAAGTCTCAGGGGCTACTGTCTATACTGTAACTTTCTTTTCACATAAATGAAGCGCTTACCTCAAAGCCTGTTAGAAGGCTCACGCAGGCTTCGGTTAGTCCGCTCTTCACGGACTGAATCTTCTCAATCACCGCACCCATGAGAGTATGGTGTTCCTCAATGATGGAAGCGCTTTGCAGCGCTTCCAGTAGAGTATCTAGCGCCTCTGGTTGGACAGAGGTCTCCAGCGGAATGGGAACACCTCCTTCCAATGAAAGAGGCTGCTTGCCAGATTCTGGAGCTGTATATGTCTCCAGGACCGTATTCAGCAGGGGGCCGAATTGAACATGGCCCCCATCACCAGTCTCCATGGGGATCTGCTCCCCCATGTGTCCGGCGGCCGAAGTCTCGCCCTCTGGCATTGTCCTGGCGGCCTCCTATGTTTCTCTCTGGCCAAGGGTCCTTCGGGACAGCACCTCGGCGTCATCCATGGCCTTGGGAGAGGAGGCCGTTGGAAGGGACCCGCTGTCCATCACCTTCGGATCCAGCGAGTTCCCCGAAGACGAGGATCCCTCGAGGGCAAAACGAGCCAGACTGCTAATGCATGATTTCATGATAGAATTATGAAGTGAAAGAGGAGGATAAATGAATGCATCAGGGTCTTTGGACACTCATGATTCGGCCAAGGGCTTGTTTCGAGGGTGCCGCTCTAGGCTGCTATCGACGTCCCACGGGGAGCTATCCGCGATGGAAGCCTTTCCCTTCTTGGACGCCTCCGCTTCTAGATCTGTGGAGGTCGCCCTCTTCTTTGCCCCCTCGGGGAGGGGGAAGTTGCTTTCTTCCTCCTCTTCCTCCTCCTCCTCGTCGCTTTCGGCGGCGGAGTGAGTTTCGGCGTCTTCGGTTGCCACGTCCGGAGTACCCTTGGGATGGAGGCCTCCTCTGGTCCCCTTGGCCTTCTTCTCCGGCGCCACGTAGGGCGCCGGAACCAATGTCTTCATCCAAAGCGGGATGGCTGGTTCCTCGGGCAGCAGTGCCGAACACCGAATCCGCACCACCTTCTTTGTCCAACCCTGAAAAGGCAAAATAGCGAAATTGGGACATCCTCCTTGATCAAGCTAGAAAGGGATACGCCTTGAAGCAGGGAAAACTTACGGAACTAGCGGGATGGGCCAGATCGTGCCCGCAGTCCTCGGTTGTCTCCGGCCATGTCTCGTTGGCCTTGAAGAGCACCTTCCAGATGTCTTCGTGTGTAATTCTAAAGAATAGTCGCAGGGTCTTGTGCTTGGCTAGATTGAAATCCCATAGATGGCAAGCCCGGTTTTGGCATGGAAGGATCGGGCGAATTAGCATCACCTGAATCACATCGACGAGCTTGACATTCTTGTCCATCATGCTCCTGATGCGCGTTTGAAGGGCAGTCAACTCGTTCGACGAAGACCAATCCATGCCCTTCTCCTGCCAGGAGGTAAGCCACATTGGGGCCTCGGACTTGAATTCGGGAGCCGCGGCCCAGGCAGCGTCGCGGGGCTCTGTGACATAGAACCACAATTTCTGCCACCCCTCGACGGTCTCCACGAAGGTGCATTTGGGCCACAATGTTGGGGAACATAGTAATTTCAAAAAATTTCCTACGCACACGCAAGATCATGGTGATGCATAGCAACGAGGGGAGAGTGTGATCTACGTACCCTTGTAGATCGACAACGGAAGCATTTGGTTGATGTAGTCGTACGTCTTCACGGCCCGGCCGATCAAGAACCGAAACTACGGCACCTCCGAGTTTTAGCACATGTTCAGCTCGATGACGATCCCCGGACTCCGATCCAGCAAAGTGTCGGGGAAGAGTTCCGTCAACATGACGGCGTGGTGACGATCTTGATGTACTACTGTTGCAGGGCTTCGCCTAAGCACCGCTACAATATTATTGAGGACTATGGTGGCTGGGGGCGACGCAAACGGCTAAGAATACGATCACGTGGATCAACTTGTGTGTCTCTGGGGTTCCCCTGCTTCCGTATATAAAGGATCAAGGGAGGGGGGGGGGGTGGTGCGGTCGGCCTAGGAGAGGCGCGCCAGGAGGAGTCCTACTCCCTCTGGGAGTAGGATCCCCCCAATCCTAGTTGGAATAGGATTCGCGGAGGGGGGGAAAGAGAGAGGGGCCCAGCCCCCTCTCCTTGTCCTATTCGGACTAGGGGAGGGGAGGGGCACGCGGCCCATCTTGCGCTGCCCCTTCTCTTTTCCACTAAAGCCCACTAAAGCCCATATAGCTCCCGAGGGGTTCCGGTGACCTCCCTGTACTCCGGTAAAATCCCGATTTCACCCGGAACACTTCCGATATCCAAACATAGGCTTCCAATATATCAATCTTTATGTCTCGACCATTTCGAGAGTCCTTGTCATGTCCTTGATAACATCCGGGACTCTGAACAACCTTCGGTACATCAAAACGTATAAACTCATAATATAACTGTCATCGAAACCTTAAGCGTGCGGACCCTACGGGTTCGAGAACAATGTAGACATGACCGAGACACGTCTCCGGTCAATAACCAATAGCGGAACCTGGATGCTCATATTGGCTCCTACATATTCTACGAAGATCTTTTATCGGTCAGACCACATAACAACATACATTGTTCCCTTTGTCATCAGTATGTTACTTGCCCGAGATTCGATCGTCGGTATCCAATACCTAGTTCAATCTTGTTACCGGCAAGTCTCTTTACTCGTTCCGTAATACATCATCTTGCAACTAACTCATTAGTTGCATTGCTTGCAAGGCTTTAAGTGATGTGCATTACCGAGAGGGCCCAGAGATACCTCTCCGACGATCAGAGTGACAAATCCTAATCTCGAAATACGTCAACCCAACATGTACCTTTGGAGACACCTGTAGAGCACCTTTATAATCACCCAGTTACGTTGTGAAATTTGGTAGCACACAAAGTGTTCCTCCGGCACACGGGAGTTACATAATCTCATAGTCATAGGAACATGTATAAGTCATGAAGAAAGCAATAGCAACATACTAAACGATCGAGTGCTAAGCTAATGGAATGGGTCATGTCAATCAGATCATTCACCTAATGATGTGATCCCGTTAATCAAATAACAACTCTTTGTCTATGGTTAGGAAACAAAACCATCTTTAATTAACGAGCTAGTCAAGTAGAGGCATACTAGTGACACTCTGTTTGTCTATGTATTCACACATGTATTATGTTTCCGGTTAATACAATTATATCATGAATAATAAACATTTAACATGAAATAAGGAAATAAATAATAACTTTATTATTGCCTCTAGGGCATATTTCTTCCAGTCTCCCACTTGCACTAGACTCAATAATCTAGATCACATCACCATGTGATTAACATCGATAGTTCACATCATCATGTGATTAACACCCACAGTTCACATCGCTATGTGACCAATACCCAAAGGGTTTACTAGATTCAGTAATCTAGTTCACATCGCTATGTGATTAACACCCAAAGAGTACTAAGGTGTGATCATGTTTTGCTTGTGAGAGAATCTTAGTCAACGGGTCTGCCACATTCAGATCCGCATGTATTTTGTAAATTTCTATGTCAACAATGCTCTGCATGGAGCTACTCTAGCTAATTGCTCCCACTCTCAATATGTATCTAGACCAAGACTTAGAGTCATCTAGATTAGTGTCAAAACTTGCATTGGCGTAACCCTTTACGACGAACCTTTTTTCACTTCCATAATCGAGAAACATATCCTTATTCCACTAAGGATAATTTTGACCGCTGTCCAGTGATCTACTCCTAGATCTCTATTGTACTCCCTTGCCAAACTCAGTGGTAGGGTATACAATAGATCTGGTACACAACATGGCATACTTTATAGAACCTATGACCAAGGCATAGGGAATGACATTCATTCTCTTTCTATCTTCTGCCGTGGTCGGGCTTTGAGTCTTACTTAATTTCACACCTTGTAACATAGGCAAGAAACTCTTTCTTTGACTGTTCCATTTCTAACTACTTCAAAATCTTGTCAAGGTATGCATTTATTGAAAAAACTTATCAAGCATCTTGATCTATCTCTATAGATCTTGATGCTCAATATGTAAGTAGCTTCACCGAAGTCTTTCTTTGAAAAACTCCTTTCAAACACTCCTTTATGCTTTACAGAATAATTCTACATTATTTCCGATCAACAATATGTCATTAACATATACTTATCAGAAATGTTGTAGTGCTCCTACTCACTTTCTTGTAAATACAGGCTTCACCGCAAGTCTGTATAAATCTATATGCTTTGATCAACTTAGCAAAGCATGTATTCCAACTCCGAGATGCTTGCACCAGTCCATAGATGACTCGCTGGAGCTTGCATATTTTGTTAGCACCTTTAGGATTGACAAAACCTACTGGTTGCATCATATACAACTCTTCTTTAAGAAATCCATTAAGGAATGCAGTTTTGTTTATCCATTTGCCAGATTTCATAAAATGCGGCAATTGCTAATATGATTCGGACAGACTTAAGCATAGATACGAGTGAGAAACTCTCATCGTAGTCAACACTTTGAACTTGTCGAAAACCTTTTGCGACAATTCTAGCTTTGTAGATAGTAGCACTACTATCAACGTCCGTCTTCCTCTTGAAGATCCATTTATTTTCTATGGCTTGCCGATCATCGGGCAAGTCAACCAAAGTCCATACTTTGTTCTCATACATGAATCCCATCTCAGATTTCATGGCCTAAAGCCATTTTGCGGAATCTGGGCTCATCATCGCTTCCTCATAGTTCGCAAGTTCGTCATGGTCTAATAACATGACTTCCAGAACAGGATTACTGTACCACTCTGGTGCGGATCTCACTCTGGTTTACCTACGAGATTCGGTAGTAACTTGATCTGAAGTTTTATGATCATCATCATTAGCTTCCTCACTAATTGGTGTAGTAGTCACAGGAACAGATTTCTGTGATGAAATACTTTCCAATAAGGGAGAAGGTACAATTACCTTATCAAGTTCTACTTTCCTCCCACTCACTTCTTTCGAGAGAAACTCCTTCTCTAGAATGGATCCATTATAAGCAACGAATGTCTTGCCTTAGGATCTGTGATAGAAGGTGTACCCAACAGTCTCCTTTTGGGTATCCTATGAAGACATATTTCTCCGATTTGGTTTTGAGCTTATCAGGATGAAACTTTTTCACATAAGCATCACAACCCCAAACTTTAAGAAAGGACAACTTTGGTTTCTTGCTAAACCACAGTTCAGATTGTGTCGTCTCAACGGACTTAGATGGTGCCCCTTTTTTAACGTGAATGCAACTGTCTTTAATGCATAACCTCAAAAACGATAGAGGTAAATCGGTAAGAAACATCATAGATTTGCACTAAATCTAATAAAGTACGGCTATGACGTTCGGACACACCATTATGCTGGGGTGTTCCGGGTGGCACGAATTTGTGAAACTATTCCACATTGTTTTAATTGAAGACCAAACTCGTAACTCAAATATTTGTCTCCGTGATTAGATCGTAGAAACCTTATTTTCTTGTTACGATGATTCTCCACTTCACTCTGAAATTCTTTGAACTTTTCAAATGTTTCAGACTTATGTTTCATCAAGTAGATATACTCATATCTGCTCAAATCATCTGTGAAGATCAAAAAATAATGATACCTATCGCGAGCCTCAATATTTATCGGACCACATACATCAGTATGTATGATTTCCAACAAATCTGTTGCTCGCTCCATTGTTCCGAAGAACAGAGTCTTAGTCATCTTGCCCATGAGGCATGGTTCGCAAGCATCAACTGATTCATAATCAAGTGATTCCAAAAGACCATCAGCATGGAGTTTCTTCATGCGCTTTACACCAATATGACCTAAACGACAGTGCTACAAATAAGTTGTACTATCATTATTAACTTTGCATCTTTTGGTTTCAATATTATGATTATGTGTATCACCACGATCGAGATCCAACGAACTATTTTCATTGGGTGTGTAACCATATAAGGTTTTATTCATGTAAACAGAACAACAATTTATTCTCTTACTTAAATGAATAACCGTATTACAATAAACATGATCAAATCATATTCATGCTCAACGTAAACACCAAATAACACTTATTTAGGTTCAACACTAATCCCGAATTTATAGGGAGTGTGCGATGATGATCATATCAATCTTGGAATCACTTCCAACACACATCATCACTTCACCCTTAACTAGTCTCTGTTTATTCTGCAACTCCCGTTTCGAGTTACTAATCTTAGCAACTGAACTAGTATCAAATACTGAGGGGTTGCTATAAACACTAGTAAAGTACACATCAATAACATGTATATCAAATATACTTATGTTCACTTTGCCATCCTTCTTATCTGCCAATCACTTGGGGTAGTTCCGCTTCCAGTGACCAGTCCCTTTGCAGTAGAAGCACTCAGTCTCAGGCTTAGGTCCAGACTTGGGCTTCTTCACTTGAGCAGCAACTTGCTTGCTGTTCTTTTTGAAGTTCCCCTTCTTCCCTCTGCCCTTTTCTTGAAACTAGTGGTCTCGTCTACCATCAACACTTGATGTTTTTCTTGATTTCTACCTTCATCGATTTCATCATCATGAAAAGCTCGGGAGTCGTTTTCGTCATCCCTTGCATACTATAGTTCATCACGAAGTTCTACTAACTTGGTCATGGTGACTAGAGAATTCTGTCAATCACTATCTTATCTGGAAGATTAACTCCCACTTGATTCAAGCGATTGTAGCACCTAGACAATCTGAGCACATGCTCACTAGTTGAGCGATTCTCCTCCATCTTTTAGCTATAGAACTTGTTGGAGACTTCATATCTCTCAACTCGGGTATTTGCTTGAAATATTATCTTCAACTCCTGGAACATCTCATATGGTCCATGACGTTCAAAACATCTTTGAAGTCCCGATTCTATGCCATTAAGCATGGTGCACTAAACTATCAAGTAGTAATCATATTGAGCTAGCCAAACGTTCATAACGTCTGCATCTGCTCCTGCAATAGGTCTGTCACCTACCGGTGCATCAAGGACATAGTTCTTCTGTGCAGCAATGAGGATAAACCGCAGATCACGGATCCAATCCGCATCATTGCTACTAACATATTTCAATACAATTTTCTCTAGGAACATATCAAAATAAACACAGGGAAGCAACAACGCGAGCTATTGATCTACAACATGATTTAAAAAATACTACCAGGACTAAGTTCATGATAAATTTAAGTTCAATTTAACATATTACTTAAGAACTCCCACTTAGATAGACATCCCTCTAATCCTCTAAGTGATCACGTGATCCAAATCAACTAAACCATGTCCGATCATCACGTGAGATGGAGTAGTTTCAATGGTGAACATCACTATGTTGATCATATCTACTATATGATTCACGCTCGACCTTTCGGTCTCCGTGTTCCGAGGCCATATCTGTATATGCTTGGCTCGTCAAGTATAACCTGAGTATTCCGCGTGTGCAACTGTTTTGCACCTGTTGTATTTGAACGTAGAGCCTATCACACCCGATCATCACGTGGTGTCTCAGCACGAAGAACTTTCGCAACGGTGCATACTCAGGGAGAACACTTCTTGATAATTTAGTGAGAGATCATCTTATAATGCTACCATCAATCAAAGCAAGATAAGATGCATAAAAGATAAACATCACATGCAATCAATATAAGTGATATGATATGGCCATCATCATCTTGTGCCTGTGATCTCCATCTCCGAAGCACCGTCATGATCACCATTGTCACCGGCGCGACACCTTGATCTCCATCGCAGCATCGTTGTCGTCTCGCCACTTTTATGCTTCCACGACTATCGCTACCGCTTAGTGATAAAGTAAAGCATTACAGCGCGATTGCATTGCATACAATAAAGCGACAACTATATGGATCCTGCCAGTTGCCGATAACTCGGTTACAAAACATGATCATCTCATACAATAAAATTTAGCATCATGTCTTGACCATATCACATCACAACATGCCCTGCAAAAACAAGTTAGAGGTCCTCTAGTTTGTTTGTGCAAGTTTTACGTGGCTGCTATGGGCTTAAGCAAGAACCAATCTTACCTACGCAACAAAACCACAAGGATAGTTTGTCAAGTTGATGCCGTTTTAACCTTCGCAAGGACCGGGCGTAGCCACACTTGGTTCAACTAAAGTTGGAGAAACAGTCACCCGCAAGCCACCTATGTGCAAAGCACGTCGGGAGAACCGGTCTCGCGTAAGCGTACGCGTAATGTCGGTCCGGGCCGCTTCATCCAACAATACCGCCGAACCAAAATATGACATGCTGGTAGGCAGTATGACTTATATCGCCCACAACTCACTTGTGTTCTACTCGTGCAAATAACATCAAACCATAAAACCTAGGCTCGGATGCCACTGTTGGGGAACGTAGTAATTTCAAAAAATTTCCTACGCACACGCAAGATCATGGTGATGCATAGCAACGAGGGGAGAGTGTGATCTACGTACCCTTGTAGATCGACAACGGAAGCGTTTGGTTGATGTAGTCGTACGTCTTCACGGCCCGACCGATCAAGCACCGAAACTACGGCACCTTCGAGTTTTATCACACGTTCAACTCGATGACGATCCCCGGACTCCGATCTAGCAAAGTGTCGGGGAAGAGTTCCGTCAGCACGACGGCGTGGTGATGATCTTGATGTACTACTGTTGCAGAGCTTCGCCTAAGCACCGCTACAATATTATCGAGGACTATGGTGGCAGGGGGCGCCGCACACGGCCTAGAATAAGATCACGTGGATCAACTTGTGTGTCTCTGGGGTTCCCCTGCTTCCGTATATAAAGGATCAAGGGGGGTGGGGGTGCGGCCGGCCTAGGAGAGGCGCGCCAGGAGGAGTCCTACTCCCTCTCGGAGTAGGATTCCCCCCCCCCAATCCTAGTTGGAATAGGATTCGCGCAGGGGTTAAAAGAGAGAGGGGGGCCGGCCCCCTCTCCTTGTCCTATTTAGACTAGGGGAGGGGAGGGGCGCGCGGCCCATCTTGGGCTGCCCCTTCTCTTTTCCACTAAAGCCCACTAAGGCTCATATAGCTCCCGGGGGGTTCCGGTAACCTCCTGGTACTCTGGTAAAAATCCCGATTTCACCCGGAACACTTCCGATATCCAAACATAGGCTTCCAATATATCAATCTTTATGTCTCGACCATTTCGAGACTCCTCGTCATGTCCGTGATCACATCCGGGACTCCGAACAACCTTCAGTACATCAAAACATATAAACTCATAATATAATGTCATCGAAACCTTAAGTGTGCGGACCCTACGGGTTCGAGAACAATGTAGACATGACCGAGACACGTCTCCGGTCAATAACCAATAGCGGAACCTGGATGCTCATATTGGCTCCTACATATTCTACGAAGATCTTTTATCGGTCAGACCGCATAACAACATACATTGTTCCCTTTGTCATCGGTATGTTACTTGCCCGAGATTCGATCGTCGGTATCCAATACCTAGTTCAATCTTGTTACCGGCAAGTCTCTTTACTCGTTCCGTAATACATCATCTTGCAACTAACTCATTAGTTGCATTGCTTGCAAGGCTTTAAGTGATGTGCATTACCGAGAGGGCCCAGAGATACCTCTCCGACGATCGGAGTGACAAATCCTTATCTCGAAATACGTCAACCCAACATGTACCTTTGGAGACACCTGT
This sequence comes from Triticum monococcum, assembly GCA_034509565.1. NCBI lineage: Eukaryota > Viridiplantae > Streptophyta > Magnoliopsida > Poales > Poaceae > Triticum > Triticum monococcum. The sequence goes on along the minus strand of CM067843.1, from coordinate 739,663,273 downwards.
AGAGCACCTTTATAATCACCCAGTTACATTGTGATGTTTGGTAGCACACAAAGTGTTCCTCCGGCACACGGGAGTTACATAATCTCATAGTCATAGGAACATGTATAAGTCATGAAGAAAGCAATAGCAACATACTAAACGATCGAGTGCTAAGCTAATGGAATGGGTCATGTCAATCAGATCATTCACCTAATGATGTGATCCCGTTAATCAAATAACAACTCTTTGTCTATGGTTGGGAAACAAAACCATCTTTGATTAACGAGCTAGTCAAGTAGAGGCATACTAGTGACACTCTGTTTGTCTATGTATTCACACGTGTATTATGTTTCCGGTTAATACAATTATAGCATGAATAATAAACATTTATCATGAAATAAGAAAATAAATAATAACTTTATTATTGCCTCTAGGGCATATTTCCTTCACACAAACCGTTGTACATTTTTCTCACCATGGCACCTCCGCATTCTGCATGTTCGCCGCCCACAACCTTCGGCTTCACATTGAAGGTCTTCAGCCACAGTCCGAAGTGGGGGGGATGCAGAGGAAGGCCTCACACACGATGATAAACGCCGAGATGGTGAGGAAGGAATTGGGGGCCAGATCATGGAAATCTAGCTCGTAGTAGAACATGACTCCGCGGACGAATGGGTGGAGAGGAAATTCTAGCCCGCGGACGAAGTGAGGGATGAACACGACCCTCTCATGGGGCTCCGGAGTGGGGATGATCTGTCCCTTAGCAGGAAGCCGATGAGCGATCTCCCTGGCCAAATATCCGGCCTCCCGAAGTTGGGTGATGTCCTTCTCCTTGATGGTGGAGGCCATCCACTTGCCGTGCGCTTCGTACATGGTTGGAGTGCTTTCTTGGGGCAGGAGAGATGATAACTTGGGCGTTGGAGCTCGAGAGTGGGTAGGCGGAAAGCGAGAAGGCGTGGGTGGAATAGATGAATCCTTATCTCCTTATAAAGGTAGTGAATATCAAAAGCCTCCCCACTCGTCATGAAACTTGCCTATTTCACAGGGGTGGTGCAGGCGGCATGGTTGGATTACCCATACCCGTATTGATGAGAATCCTGCAATAAGGGGACATGATCTCTGATTTGACAAGACGTGCCAATAAAAACGCATCTCGAAATACAGAGAGGTAGGCCGAAAAACAGTTCGAAATAATATCCGGGCAGGGACGTGATGTCACGTTACAAACAATTGTCAGCAGATGGGACTCCTGAAATAGTATACTCTCTGCGGTGGTGTGTGGTACCTGTTTTGGAGATCTAGACACGTTCGCTGTTCCAAGACTGGGTCAGAGTATTCGGAGAAGGAACCCGCCTTGCAATGCCGAAGACAATCTGCGCGCCGGGCACCTTGTCATTGAAGCCAGGTTCACGGGCTACTGAGGGAGTCCTGGATTAAGGGGTCCATGGGCGTCCGGTCTGTTAGACATGGGACAGACTATTGGGCCATGAAGATACGAGATAGAAGACTTTCTCCCATGTTCGGACAGGACTCTCCTTTGCGTGGATGGCAAGCTAGGTGGCCGGATATACTATTTACTTTCTATGTAACCGACTTTGTAGAACCCTAGTCCCCTTTGGTGTCTATATAAACCGGAGGGTTTATTTTATAGGGAGGAAACTCATAATTAGATAGGCTAGACATCTAGGGTTTTAGCCATTACGATCTCGTGGTAGATCAACTCTTGTAACCCCCATACTCATCAATATTAATCTAGAAGGATGTAGGGTTTTACCTCCATCGAGAAGGCCCGAACCTGGGTAAACTTTGTGTTCCCTGTCTCCTGTTACCATCAACCTCAGACGCATAGTTCGGGACCCCCTACCCGAGATCCGCCGGTTTTGACACCGACAACGAGGTACTCTCCTTCACCTATATTGGACGAATCTTGCCAATAGACAAGTCTTGGATTTCTTCCAAAGGGTCTTTGTCTCCTACATCAATTGGCAATTGCTCTACTTGTGAGCCGTTAGATTCATCAAACTTCACATCTACCGTCTCTTCAACCTTTCAGGTGAAATTGTTGTAGACACGGTAAGTGTGAGAGTTTGAGCCATAACCAAGTAGGAAACCCTAATGGGATTTAGGAGAAAATTTAGAATGATGATGTTTATCAAGAATGTATCACTTTGAGCCAAATACCCGACAGAATCCAACTTGGGGTTTGTTACCGGTGAGAAGCTCATATGCTGTTTTGCCGAGTAGCTTGTGAACATACAAGCGATTTGTTGCATGACAAGCTGTCTCAACCGCTTCCGCCCAAAAGTGTTTTGGCGTCTTGTACTCATCAAGCATCATTCTCGCCATCTCAATAGGAGTCTATTTCTTCCTCTCAACAACTCCATTTTGTTGAGGCGTGTACGTAGCCGAGAACTCATGTGAAATCCCTTCTTCATCAAGAAAGGTATCCACATTTGCGTTCTTGAACTCCGTTCCATTGTCGCTTTGAACCTTCTTGATCTTCACTTAAAATTGATTTTGGGCCTTCCTAGCGAAGTTCTTGAAGATCTTTTGGACGTGCGATTTATCATCAGGAAAGAACACCCACGTAAATCTTGAAGAATCATCAACTATAGCTAGACCAAATAAGTTTCCACCGAGACTTTTGTAGGCATTGGGACCAAAGAGATCCATATAAAGTAGCTCGAGCGGTCTTCTCGTGGTCATAATGTTCTTCACGGGATGACTTCCTCCAACTTGTTTTCCTGCTTGACAAGCACTGCACAATCTATCCTTGTCAAATATAACATCTTTTACTCCAAGGATATGATCACCTTTTATAAGCTTATCAAGATTTCGCATGCCCACATGACCTAATCTTCTATGCCACAACCAACCTTTAGAAGATTTAGCAATTAAGCAAGTTCTAGGTTGAGCCTTTTTAGTGAAATCAACAATGTAAACATCACCTCTACGTAAACCTGTAAAGACCATATTGTGGTTATCTCTACGAAACACTTGGCAATCTACTTCAGAAAATAGGACATTGAAACCAAAGTTAGCAAGTCTAGATACGGAAAGGTAGATTATATCCATGAGATTTAATGAGCATAACATTTTGTATGGAGCTATCATGTGAGATGGCTACCTTACCAAGGCAAACCACCTTACCCTTAGAGTTGTCACCAAAAGTGACATACTGTTGAGGGCCGTCGTTTTCAGCAAGCTCACGAAACATATCCTTGTCTCCGGTCATGTGATCGGTACATCCACTATCAAGAATCCATTCCTTTCCTCCAGCCATGTAGCCGCGAAGATTAGCCATAAGACCAAAGTGTCTCACAGACTCGTCGAGATCAAAGTCACTATCCTCATCCTCATCATAGTATCCATGTTCAACATCGTCTTGTGATGGATCAATTCCTAGAGTGGGTAATTCATTAGATAAATGGTCATCATAATAATCATCTTTATGAATTCTAATGGCTTCGGAGATAATATTGCTAATGATTCCAACATCTCCTTTGGCACGCGTAAGATTAGTAAGCTCAAATAGACAGTCACCAAATTTGGGATCATTGGAACTCATCTTACTCAAAGCAATAGACTTATGAAGAATTTCATCCAAGTTTTGCAAGGAATAGTTTGGAAATCGTTCTTTGAGAAATCTCCATATGGTGTAGGCACAATCAAGAGCAGGCAAGCTAGCAATCAAGTTTCTAGGTAATCCTCTAGTGATTAAATTGACAGTTCTAAGATTACGGATCATGTCAATAGACTCATCAAGGGTAGGATATAAGGGGTCAACAAGACGCGCACAAGGAGTAGGAATGTACTTGTTCAAGTGATATTCATTGAAAATCTCAAGCTTCTGAATTTTCCACTCATGAAAGAACTCTTCATCAAGTATAGGCACTCTACGTCTAAGACTCCCCGATGTAGACTCATCTATCTTCCTCCAAAGGTGATTAAACCAAAGCAATGGAGACCAATGCTCTGATACCAATTGAAAGGATCGAGAAGAGGTGTCTGGAGGGTGGGTGAATAGACTCTTAACAAAGAAAAGTAGCAATTTTTATTTTCTTCAAGTTAAGGTAGAGATTTAGCACAAATTTAAACATTCACAATACATTTCAAGCAAGCATGACAAGAGTATATGGGCAGCGGAAAGTAAATCATGCAAGTTGCAAGAAAGTAAAGGGATGGGATTGGAGTGTCCAAACGCAATTGGAGACACGGAGATTTTTGGCGTGGTTCTGATAGGTGGTGCTATCATACATCCACATTGATGGAGACTTCAACCCATGAAGGGTAACGGTTGCGTGAGTCCACAGAGGGCTCCACCCACGAAGGGTCCACGAAGAATCAACCCTGTCTATCCCACCATGGCCATCGCCCACGAAGGACTTGCCTCACTAGGGTAGATCTTCATGAAGTAGGCGATCTCATTGCCCGTACAAACTCCTTGGTTCAACTCCACAATCTCGTCGGAGGCTCCCAAGTGACACCTAACCAATATAGGAGGCACCACTCTCCAAAAGGTAATAGATGGCGTGTTGATGATGAACTGCTTGGTCTTGTGCTTCAAATGATAGTCTCCCCAACACTCTACTCTCTCTCATAGGTTTGGATTTGGTGGAAAGATGCTGAGCGGAAAGCAACTTGGCGAAGACTAGAGATTAAGATTCATATGGTTGGAATGGAATATCTTGGTCTCAACACATGAGTAGGTGATTCTCTCTCAGAAAATGAATGCTGGAAGTGTAGGCACATTCTGATGGCTCTCCTTTATAATGAAGGAAGCGTGGAGGGGTATATATAGCTTTCACACAAAATCTAACAGTTACACACAATTTACCAAACTCGGTGGGACCAAATCAGAAAACTCGGTCAGACCGATTGAGTTCAAATGTGAAAGTTAGGTTTTTCGGTGGGACCGATATGATCAATTCAATGGGACCGATGTGCTAGGGTTAGGCTAAAACCTCAACTTGGTTTGATCGATTATAAAAACTTGGTAATAAGCAAAATAGAGAGTTGGTCAGGCAAACTCGATGGGACCGAATTCGCTCATTTCGGTGAGACCGAAATGTTACGAAAGGGAAACAGAGAGTTTGTATTGCGAACTCGGTGGGACCGATCACTCATCTTAGTTGGACTGAAACGTTATGAAGGGAAACCGAGAGTTCACAATCCCATCTCGGTGAGACCGAGATCCCTATTAGTGAGACCGAACTGATTAGGGTTTCTGGCAATGGCTATGTCAAGTGAACTCAGTGACGCCAGATTGATCAAATCGGTGGGGCCAAGTTTGACTTTTGGTTTGGCACATATGTGGATATTAGAAAGTGGTTGAGGGCTTTGGAGCATATCACTAAGCACTTTGAGCAAGCAGCCCATTAAGCAACACCTCATCCCCTTCTAATAGTATTGGCTTTCCTATGTACTCAATGTGAACTTGGATTAGTAAAATGAAAATGCAGAGTCTTGAGCTTTTGAGCTTTTGCCAATCTTCTCTCCTTAGCATCTAGAAGGGGTTCCACATCCTCTTTTCCAAGCCACTCCATTGTTGAACTCATGTGAAATATACTAGATAAGAGTATTAGTCCAACAAAAGATATGTTGGCATTAATTACCAAAACCACGCAAGGAGCACTTGTGCTTTCAGATGGTAATGTTACTATCTACAAATCTCGCCTTGTTGCGAAAGGTTTTTGCCAGGTTCAAGGAGTTGACTACGATAAGACCTTCTAACCCGTAGCGACGCTTATGTCTGTCCAAATCATGTTAGCAATTGCCGCATTTTATGATTATGAATTTCGTCAAATGGATGTCAAAACTGCATTCCTTAATGGATTTCTTAAAGAAGAGTTGTATATGATGCAACCAGAAGGTTTTGTCAATCCTAAAAGTAGTAACAAAGTGTGCAAGCTCCAGCGATCCATTTATGGACGGGTGCAAGCCTCTCGAAGTAGGAATATACGCTTTGATAGTGTGATAAAAGCATATGGTTTTATACAGACTTTTGGAGAAGCCTGTATTTTACAAGAAAGTGAGTGGGAGGTCTGTAGCATTTCTAATATTATATGTGGATGAAATTTTGTTGATTGGAAATGATATAGAATTTCTGGATAGCATAAAAGGATACTTGAATAAGAATTTTTCAATGAAAGACCTCGGTGAAGCTGCTTATATATTGGGCATCAAGATCTATAGAGATAGATCAAGACGCTTAATTGGACTTTCACAAAGCACATACCTTGATAAAGTTTTGAAGAAGTTCAAAATGGATCAGTCAAAGAAAGGGTTCTTGCATGTGTTACAACGTGTGAAGTTGAGTCAGACTCAATGCCCAACCACTGCAGAAGATAGAGAGAAAATGGAAGTCATTCCCTATGCCTCAGCCATAGGTTCTATCATGTATGCAATGTTGTGTACTAGACTTGATGTATGCCTTGCTATAAGTTTAGCAGGGAGGTACCAAAGTAATCCATGAGTGGATCACTGGATAACTATCAAGAACATCCTAAAATACCTGAAAAGGACTAAGGATATGTTTCTCGTTTATGGAGGTGACAAAGAACTCGTCGTAAATGGTTATGTCGGTGTTCTGGGAACGGGGGTCCCCAGACTTGCCTGCCTGCGGCCTGCGGCGTGGCTCGAGTGGGGGCCCAACATGGCCCATCTTCATTAGCACAAGACTCAAGACCCTCGCGAGGGGCCAAGCCTCGCGAGGCGGACGACACGGCGCATCCTCAGGCGTAGCCTCCTCAGGCTGGCTCGCGAGGAGACAGAGATATCAAGGTGGGGTACCTCGCGAGGTGCCCGTGACGCAAGCCATGACGATCGAGGGTGCCAGGCGGGCGCCAGCGCGCGCAGCGTCCTTCTTTCCTCTTTGGTGCAAAGGGGGCAAGCACAGCCGCAGAGTACCGAGGCATCAGGCAAAGGTTGCCATTTCGGTGCAACAAGACCAGGACCAAGCGGACTACGAGGCGGAGGTCACCATGGAGCCCAGCACGGCGTCACCGCAGATTCTTTCACAGGCGAAGACCACCTTTAGTCAGGATAAGTGTACTAGATGTTCCCCTTCAAATTAGCCCGCCATTGTTGGCGCCCTTCCCGCTCAATTTTTGGGAAGAGGCCCAGGGCCTTCGCCTATAAATAGGGGCCGGCCACCCACGTTGCAAGGGGGTTCGGTTCGGTTCGCAGAGTTAGTTGGTCCGGCTAGCAAATAGAGAAAGTGAGAGAGAGAGGTGACTGAACTCCTCCCAGCGGTTCATCACCCCAGCCAAGAACAGACCCTCGCGAGGCTGTTCTTCCATGTATTGTCCATCATCATCAGCCCCAAGAGGCAATCCATCCAGCACACACTGGAGTAGGGTATTACACCACAATGGTGGCCCGAACTAGTATAAATCTTGTGTCTCTTGTGTGATTTCTTTAGTAGTTTAGATCTTTGTGAGACGGGGAGGTAGAAGGCGTGATTTCCGCGTGCACCCCAGTGTTCGAACCTTAAGGGTCTGCCGGAACCTGAAATCCGACAGGTTACGTTGATGCTAGCTTTGACACTGATCCGGATGACTCTAAGTCGCATACCGGATACATATTTATATTGAATGGTGGAGTTGTCAATTGGTGAAGTTCCAAGCAGAGTGTCGTGGCAGGATCTACGTGTGAAGTGAAGTACATAGCTGCTTTGGAAGCAACAAATGAAGGAGTCTGGATGAAGGAGTTCATATCCGATCTAGGCTTAGCGAAGGAATCCAGATTACACAAGAGAACCAAACACATCAAGAGACACTTCAACTCCATCCACGATCAAGTCAAGGAGGGAGACATAGAGATTTGCAAAATACATACAGATCTGAATGTTGCAGACCCGTTGACTAAGCCTCTTCCACGAGCAAAACATGATCAGCACCATGACTCCATGGGTGTTAGAATCATTACAATGTAATCTAGATTATTGACTCTAGTGTAGTTGGGAGACTCAAGGAAATATGCCCTAGAGGCAATAATAAAGTTGTTATTTATATTTCCTTATATCATGATAAATATTTATTATTCATGCTAGAATTGTATTAACCGGAAACTTGATACATGTGTCAATACATAGACAAAACAAAGTGTCCCTAGTATGCCTCTACTTGACTAACTCGTTAATCAAAGATGGTTAAGTTTCCTGACCGTAGACATGTGTTGTCATTTGATGAACAGGACCACATCATTAGGAGATTCATGTGATGGACAAGACCCATTTGTTATCTTAGCATAATGATCGTTAACTTTTATTGCTATTGCTTACTTCATGACTTATACATATTCCTTTGACTATGAGATTATGCAACTCCCAAATACCGGAAGAACACCTTGTGTGCTATCAAACATCACAACGTAACTGGGTAATTATAAAGATGTTGTACAGGTGTCTCCCAAGGTGTTTGTTGGGTTGGCATACATCAAGATTACGATTTGTCACTCTGAGTATCGGAGAGGTATCTCTGGGCCCTCTCGGTAATGCACGTCATGATAAGCCTTGCAAGCAATATGACTAATGAGTTAGTTATGGGATGATGCATTACAGAACGAGTAAAGAGACTTGCCGGTGACGATATTGAACTAGGTATGGAGATACAGACGATCGAATCTCGGACAAGTAACATACCGATGACAAAGGGAATAACGTATGTTGTCATTGCGGTTTGATCGATAAAGATCTTCATAAAATATGTAGGAACCAATATGAGCATCCAGGTTCCGTTGTTGGTTATTGATCGGAGATGTGTCTCGGTCATGTCTACATAGTTCTCGAACCTGTAGGGTCCGCACGCTTAACATTCGATGACAATTTGTATTATAAGTTATGTGTTTTGGTGACCGAAGATTGTTCGGAGTCCCGGATGAGATCACGGACATGACGAGTAGTCTCGAAATGGTCGAGAGGTAAAGATTCATATATTGGACGATAGTATTTAGACGCCGGAATGGTTCTAGAGTGTTTCGGGTATTTTTCGGAGTACCAGGAGGTTACCGGAACCCCCCGGGAAAGTAATGGGCCAACATGGGCCTTAGGGGAGAGAGAGGAGCCCACAAGGGGTGCCCCATGGGCAGTCCGAATTGGACAAGGGGAAGGTGGCGCCCCCCTTTCCTTCTCTCTCTCCCTCTCGTTCCCCCTTTCCCCCTCCGAAAGAAGGAAGGGGCAACTTGGACTAGGAGTCCTAGTCGGTTTCCCCCATGGCACGCCCCTTTAGGCTGGCGTCCTCCCATCCTCCTTTATTTACGGGGGCAAAGGCACCCCAAAGCACATCAGTTGTTCTCTTAGCCATGTGTGGTGCCCCCTCCAGAGTTTACTCCTCCGGTCATATTGTCGTTGTGCTTAGGCGAAGCCCTATGCGGATCACATCACCATCACCATCACCATGCCGTTGTGCTGACAAAACTCTCCCTCAGTACTTTGTTGGATCAAGAGTTCGAGGGACATCATCAAGCTGAACATGTGCTGAACTCGTAGGTGCCGTACGTTCGGTGCTTGATCGGTTGGATCATGAAGACGTTCGACTACATCAACCGCGTTAACCTAACGCTTCCGCTTTTGGTCTACAAGGGTACGTGGACACATTCTCCCCCTCTCTTGTGATGCATCTCCTGGATAGATCTTGTGTGATAGTAGGAAATTTTTGAAATTGCATGCTATGTTCCCAACCGGGGAAGGGAGCTCCAAGACGCCAGCGTCATCTTTGAGTCAGCGCGGGCCGAGGTGCACGACCGCGGCCCTAGGAATGAACGGGACCTCTTCATCGGCGGCGGCAGCATCCCTCTTCCCGCTAGGGTTTTCACCATGGCCGACGTACGCTACACCGGCAACGCCCACTGTAAGCCCTCAAACCCCCTATGCTTCTTAGTTAGGGTTCTAAGGGTAGTTCATAGAGTGCTAGATTAGATTGTGGCCCGTACATTTGACCCGATTCGATCCGATTCGACTGCATTCTACTATATTCGACCGGATTCGATGATAATCCACTGTTTTGGGGATGAACAAGAGTGTGTGCTTACTTTGTTCATCCCACATGGCTAGATTGTCCATAATGTAGTGGTAGTTTGCATCATTTTAGTGCCAGACTGTTACTTTCTACTGCCAAATTGTTAGTTTGTAGGGCCACATTGTGTGTTCTTGATACTATTACTAGTGCATAAGCCACTGTTGTCAGTGTTACCGATGTTGTTCATGCTACTCTTTTGCTGCTTGATACGTCTCCAACGTGTCTAATTTTCCTAAGGCTTTTCCTCTTGTTTTGGACTCTAATTTGCATGATTTGAATGAAAATAACCCCGGATTGACGTTGTTTTCAGCAGAACTACCATGGTGTTGTTTTTGTGCAGAAATAAAAGTTCTCGGAATGGAACGAAACTTTGCGAGGATTGTTTATACAATAAATAAGAATTTCTGGAGCCAAGATCTACCGGAGGGCGGCACCTGGGTGGGCACAACCCACCAGGGCGCGCCCCCCTCTTGGCGCACCCAGGTGGGTTGTCCCCACCTGGTGGCCCCGCATACCCTGAAACTGACGCCATAAAAATCCTATTTTTCCAGAAAAAATCAGAGAGAAAGAATCATCACGATCCACGAGATAGAGCAGCCGTCGCCTCCTATTCTTCATCGGGTGGCCAAATCTGTAGTCCGTTTGGGGCTTTGGAGAGGGGGATCTTCGTTCTTCGTCATCACCAACCCTTCTCTGTCGCCAATTCCATGATGCTTCTCACTGGGAGTGAGTAATTCCTTCGTAGGCTCCCTGGTCGGTGAGGAGTTGGATGGATTTCATCATGTAATCGAGTTAGTTTTGTTAGGGATTGATCCCTAGTATCCACTATGTTCTAAGATTGATGTTCCTATGACTTTACCAGGCTTAATGCTTGTCACTTTGGGCCTGGGTGCCATGATTTCAGATCTGAACCGTTTATGTTATCACCATTATATCCATGTTCTAGATCTGCAAGTTATAGCCACCTACTACATGTTATGATCCGGCAACCCCGGAGTGACAACAGTCGACACCACTCCCGGTGTTGACCGTAGTTTGAGGAGTTCATGTATTCACTGTGTGTTAATGCTTTGTTTCGGTTCTCTATTAAAAGGAGGCGTTAATATCCTTTAGTTCCCAATAGGACCCCGCTGCCACGGGAGGATAGGACAAAAGATGTCATGCAAATTCTTTCCATAAGCACATATGACTAGTTACGGAATACATGCCTACATTATATTGATGAACTGGAGCTAGTGTCGTATCGCCCTAGGTTATAACTGCCTCATGATGAATATCATCCAACAAGTCACCGATCCAATGCCTACGGATTTATCCTATATTGTTCTTGTTAAGTTACTAATGCTATCATTACTGTTGCACATGTTACAAAACTACTGTTATCATTGTTACCATTACCATTGCCACTACAACTATTATCAAAACTATCATATGACTTTGCTACTGATCACGTTGCTGCAGATAATTAATCTCCAGGTGTGGTTGAATTGACAACTCAGCTGCTAATACCTTCAAATATTCTTTGGCTCCCCTTGTGTCAAATCTATAAATTTGGGTTGAATATTCTACCCTCGAAAACTGTTGCGATCCCCTATACTTGTGGATTATCAAGACCTTTTTCTGGCGCCGTTGCCGGGGAGCATAGCTATATTTGTTAAGTTACTTGGGGTTATTATCAATTTATCACTATGAAGAATCTGAAGAATGCTAAGACTAAGATTTTTTCCTCTAAGACGACGGGAGGTAAGGAACTGCCATCTAGTTATGCTCTAGATTCACCTTCTGTTATAAGTAAACTTGCAACACCACCACATGCTATTAATTATGATATGTCGTAGGTTATTGATGATGCTACTTCTGCTATGGTAATGCTTATGATGATGCTAGTACCTTGCTTGATAATGATGATGTGCCACTTGGTGAATTTCTTGATAAACAAATTGCTAGTGTAATACAACATGATGTTGTTGAATCTGATGATGAGCTTGAAACTAAAACTCCTTTAACACCTTCTAGGACCAGCCTTCCTAGATACGAATTGCCTAAGGTACCAGAAGGTTATGTTATGAATGAGGAGACAACTAGAGATATTCTTGCTTGTAAGGATATATATGATCTAGAGAAATTATTATGCAAGTATAAAGAAAAATCTCTGAATGCTAGAATGCAATACGATCCTAAGTTTGCTACTTCACCTATCTTTATTGATGATAAGGATTATGAATTCTCTGTCAACCCAGAGTTAATGACTTTGGTTGAATATGATCCTTTCCATGGTTATAAAACTGAAACTATTGTGGCACATCTTACTAAGTTGAATGACATAGCCACCCTTTTTACTCATGGTGAGAAAACTCGCTATTACTTTATTCTCAAATTATTTCCGTTCTCATTAAAGGGTGATGCTAAAGCTTGGTACAATACTCTTGCTCCTGGTTGTGTGTGTAGTCCCCAGGATATGATTTATTACTTCTCTGAAAAATATTTCCCTGCTCATAAGAAACAAGCTGCTTTACTGGCAATATTTAACTTTGTTCAAATTAAAGAGGAGAGTCTCCCAAAATCTTGGGGGAGGCTTTGCGAGTTACTTAATGCTTTGCCTGATCATCCTCTTAAGAAAAATGAAATACTTGATATCTTCTATAAGGGACTAACCGATGCTTCTAGGGATTTCCTAGATAGTTGTACTGGTTGTGTTTTCAGGGAATGAACTGTTGGACAAGCTGAAGAATTATTGAATAACATATTGAAAAATTATGATGATTGGACTCTTCCTGAACCACCACCTAAACTCACTCCGAAGAAGAGGGGTATATTATATCTTAGTCCCGAAGATATGCAAGAGGCAAAGAAATCTATGAAGGAAAAGGGTATTAAAGTTGAGGACGTTAAAAAATTTATCTCCTATTGAAGAAATAAATGGGCTTAATACACCACCACTACCTGATGAAATGAATAATAATAAACATGACTTTGCTATTAGAGTTGCAACTAGAGGAGGTAAAATGACTCAGGAACCACTTTATCCAAGGTACACCCAAAAATAATTAAACAAGACTCACAAAGAAATAACACTAGGGCATCTAGTTCTTCTAAAAAGAAAAAGAAGAAGAAAAATGATAGGACTTTGCATGCTTCTAGTGATAATGATAATGAAACTTCTATCTCTTATGCTGAAACTCAGTCTGGTAATGAAAATTCACCTAGTGATAATGAAAAAGATAATGATGATGTTCATGAAGACTCTCAACCTAATAATAATAAAGAACCAGACAATGATGTTGAGATAGAACCACCTGTTGATCTTGATAACCCACAATCTAAGAATAAAGGGTATGATAAAAGTGAATTTGTGGCAAGAAAACACGTTAAAGAAAGAGAACCGTCGGTTCAAAAACCAATGCCTTTTCCACGTAAGTCAACTAAAAAGAATGATGACGAAGAATTTGAATGCTTAGCTGAAATGCTGAGGCCAGTCTTTTTGCGTACTCGCTTGACTGATATCTTGAAAATGCCTCCTTATGCAAAGTATATGAAAGACATCATCATTAATAAGAGCAAAATACCGAAACCTGAATTCTCCAGTATGCTTGCTAATTATACTTTTAAAGATGGAGTACATAAAAAACTTGGAGATCCAGGAATACCAACTATACCTTGCTCCATCAAAAAGAATTATGTGAAAACTTCTTTGTGTGATTTAGGAGCTGGTGTTAGTGTTATGCCTTTCTCTTTATATAAAAGACTTGATTTGAATAAGCTCACACCAACTGAAATATCTCTGCAAATGGCTGACAAATCAACTGCCATACATATTGGTATTTGTGAGGATGTGCTCGTTGTTGTTGCTAATGTTACAATTTTGAATGACTTTGTTATACTTTAGATGCCTGAGGATGACAACATGTCAATTTTACTTGGTAGACCCTTCGTGAATACTGCAGGGGCTGTTATTGATTGCAATAAAAGCAAGGTCACTGTCAGTGTCAAAACCGGCGGATCTCGGGTAGGGGGTCCCAAACTGTGCGTCTAGGCCGAATGGTAATAGGAGGCAAGGGACACGAAGTTTTACCCAGGTTCGGGCCCTCTTGATGGAGGTAAAACCCTACGTCCTGCTTGATTAATATTGATGATATGGGTGTTACAAGAGTAGATCTACCACGAGATCAGAGAGGCTAAACCCTAGAAGCTAGCCTACGGTATGATTGTATGTTGTGATTCTTTTCCTATGGACTAAAACCCTTCGGTTTATATAGACACAGGAGAGGGTTAGGGTTACACAAGGTCGGTTACAAAGGAGGAGATATCCATATACGTATTGCCTAGCTTGCCTTCCACGCCAAGTAGAGTCCCATCCGGACACGAGACGAAGTCTTCAATCTTGTATCTTCATAGTCTAACAGTCCGGCCAATGGAGATAGTCCGGCTGTCCTGAGACCCCCTAATCCAAGACTCCCTCAGTAGCCCTTGAACCAGGCTTCAATGACGACAAGTCCGGCACGCAGTTGTCTTCAGCATTGCAAGGCGGGTTCCTTCTCCGAATACATTACAGAAGAAGTTGAATAAGAGGATAGTGTCCGACCCTGCAAAATAAGTTCCACATTCCATCACAGAGAGAATAATTTTTCCGCAGATCTAATTTGCTGGCTTGTTTTGACAGCATGACGTCATGTCGTGGCCCGGTGATTATTCGAACCGTTTCTCTTAACCAGCTCGACACATAACGCGAGGCGGTTTCTTGACACGTCTTGCCTAAGCGGAGATCGCGTTCCCCTAATTACGGGATTCTCATTAATGCAGTTCGTGGGTAACCTAACCATGTCTAGGACTCCTCCTAGATTATAGGTAAGTCCTAAACGGCTACGGAGAGGACGCTTGATATTCACCCTCTTTATAAGGGGACAAGGTTTTCGCTTTTTCCCTCTTGTGCTCAACCAAACGCTTCCCCGCCTCGAGTTCTAACACCCAAAGCCCAGGTTAGGTGCTCCGGATCTTCAATCATGTCCGGATTTAGCCTTCAAGGCCGATGGATGCCCTCCTCCGCGATGGAAGAGGACATTAAGAAGTTGAGGGAGGCCAGATACCTGACCGCCGAGGATTCGCATCGGCTGCCTGCTCGAGGGCAGGTCGTCCCTACTCCCGAACCCAACGAGAACGTTGTGTTCGTCTCCCACTTCCTCCGAGGTCTAGGCCTCACTCTGGATCCCTTCGTCAGGGGCTTGATGTTCTATTACGGGCTAGGTTTCCATGATCTAGCTCCGGACTCCTTTCTCCACATCACGACATTTATTGTCATGTGTGAGGCCTTCCTCCGTGTGACCCCTCACTTCGGCCTGTGGCACAAGACCTTTGAAGTACAACCGAAGGTGATCGAGGGGCAGCATGCAGCGTGCGGAGGTGCATCAACAGGCAAGATGGCAGGAGCTCCATGGCCGAAATGTTCCTTTCCAGAGGTATCCGAATTATGGCAACGGGAGTGGTTCTACGTCACGGCTCCTAGAAGTGCCAAGTGGGCGGCTGCCCCCGCTTTCCGCCCGGGCCCCCACCGCAACTGATGTCATGGATTAGCAGGGGCCTGAGCTGGGGTCTAGCCAAGGACATGCCTATACTGCAAAGCCGCATCCGAGATCTCTTCGAGGGAGATTTTAATTTGGTTGCGGTAATACAAGTTATGCTGGTTCGTCAAGTCCAGCCTTGCAAATGCCGGCCCCTGCGCATGTGGGAGTTCAACCCAGAGGGACCACGTGACATTCAAAATTTCCTCGGCCTGACGCACGAGGAGATGTACAAGTCATTCTTCGGACCTCAAGTTGAATGTCCGGATATCACCGAGGACGTGGGCCTGAGCAGTAACCGCGCCGCCGAACAAGTAAGAAATCCCCTAGCCGAACACGTTGTCTTTTATTCGAAGTTATTTCTGAGAGTCCGCTTTTTGACCAGGACTAGCTAACGAAGGCGAAGATGATTCGGTGCTTGGCTCCCCTGCCCGAGGGTTTGGAAAATTTGGTATTGGAGAAGGTGCTCAAGGTCGCACCTTGTCCGGAGCCCCTGAGGGAAGATACCGAGGGAGATAATACGGGTGGACGCGGGCCCCCATCGCTATCCGCTCCAACTGAGGGAACGAGCATCTCCATGAAGGAGGAGAATCGGGGGGAGGAAAAGGACTGCTTCCGAGGATCCGGAAGCCGAAGCCTCCAAACGGGAGAAGAGGTCTCCTACCGAGGGTCCTGCTTTGGGGGGTGTTTTTGCCGCGCAGAGTCCATGGGGGGATCAGCCCTTCAACGAGTCATAAGTGATCCAAAATATTTTAATAGTAAGGGTATGCTATCTTTTTCCTCTGAGAAAATAACCACCGCATCTATCTTGCAGTTCGGGCCTCAGCCCCTCTCAAATGAGCTCGTCTTCGGGGGATCTTCTTCCAGAGATGATGGAGAGCGAAACACCTCCCCCGGACTCCTCCGCTCCAGAAGCGGGCGACCCCGAAGTGTCGCCGCGGAGGGCCTCTCCGGATCCGGTTAGGCCAGAAGATAATCCCGTAGACCCCCAAAGTCCCCAGTGTCCGGCTCCCGAAGAGAGCATACAAAAGAGTCCAGCACTGTCTGGTGTGCGGTCGGACGTTATGAGGGAGTTGGTGGGGCGAGCGGCCATCTCAGAAGAGCACCGTACGCTGATGGGTATGGTGATGGAGAGAATCTCATCCGTTGAAAGCGGATTACATGAAGCCTTTATGAGTCTATTGACGGGCTTTGAGGTATGTGAGATAATATGTGATAGTACTCCACATGTTAGGTGTGCCCTGTGTAGATAGTAGCCCCTGAGACTCTGGTTGTCGTCGAGAACGGCGGCGAACAGAGGATCATATTCCCAGGCAATAACCGAACTGCCTCTATGTGCAGGTGGTGGAAGCTCCGGTGGCTAGCCGGACTAGGGAGTTTGCCCAATTAAAACGGCAACTGGATGCGGCAGACGCCGACATCAAGCTTGTTAACAAGAGGCTTGACGAGGCACAGGGTAAGTGTTATTATCCGGTGAACACCACATAGTAAGAGCAGCATAAAGCCAGTATCTTTAATATGTTGTGACTGCAGATGGAGCTGCCACCGTGGAAGCCTTGCGGGCGGAACTTGCCCGAGCCAAGGAACAAGCGAGGATTAGTAATGCGGCTGCTTTGAAGGCGGCCGAAGAGTTGAAAGCCGAGAAGGTCGCACCTTGCGAGAGCCAGGAGAAGATGGCCAAGATGGCCGTAGAATTGAAAGACACAGCTGACCGTTGCCGGGTCCTTGAGAAAGAAAACCGAGCGAAAGCAACGGACCTTGAGAAGGCCGCGGCGGCGGACAAAGACACCCGTTCTGCTATGAGAGCGAAGAAGGAGGAGCTATGGGAAGCCGGGGATATTGCGGCTGGGAAACCCTTCATGTTACGAAGGAAGTTCGGAGATCCTCGGTATGCCCCTCTGGATCGGCTGTGGAGTTCGGCAGATGCGTATATGGATTTGGCGGACAGATCGTGAAGTGGACAAGCTGTTCTGGACACAATTCCATGTTCCAGAACGTCCGCTTTTATTGACTGACCAGCTAGCCGAATGGGCCGAACTGAATAGGTTGTCCGGACTCGCCATGATGTATGTTGTGGATCAGCTATGGCCGGAAAGACCAAAGCCGAACAGCTATTTCAGCTTACTGCAGCAGTTCCTTGATGCGGTGCCACGCATTAATGCGATGAAGAGGTCGGCGTGCATAGAAGCCTCACGGATGTCCCTTGCCCCTGTTAAAGCATACTGGGCGGAGATGGACGCTACCACTGTTGTGGCGCAGGGTTCGGCCATAGGCCGTGTGGCTGCCGAACACTATTTCGAGGAAGCTCTCGAGGGTGCTCGTTTGATAGAGGCCCAGTGCTCGAAAAATATTATGTTTGAGTGATATGTATTCTCATTCTAAACATAATGCTTTTATGAAGATTTTAAAAGGCTATGTTTATACTTTTGCCTGAAAGTAGTATGATGCCTCCTGTGCGGCCGTTTATGTATAAATGTGTATAACCTGAAAGATTGCAGCCTCAGCTTCAACCCCCACGCATATAATGTGGAGGTGCTCGCAAAAAACGCGTGTTCACACTTAATCCAACGTCTTGGTCCTGACAAGGAGCTGATAGCGCAGCGAGCGAGGCAACCGGACTATAATGCTTGAACACTTTCACTTAGCCATAGGAGTTTGACAGTGGGGCTACTAGATAGCCCCTGGTGGCTCCGCACTCTCCCGATCGCGGGGTGCGTATATGCCTGGCCAAAAAACGGCCCTTCGTTAAGGCGGAGTAATTCTAACATTCCGATAGGTCATCGAGTGGTTGACCCGTCTCACGCTATATCACGACAGTCAGTTTTCGGCTTTCTCTACTGAGGCGCTCGTCCAGATGAACCAGGGCACAATCGCAGTAGTTCTCCTGGTGCTACCTTAGTCGGTAAAGCGGAACGTAAGGCACCAAAACACAGGAGCCGGGCAAACCCAACATTTAACCAAAGACAATAATTCGGAGCTGTTGCATATAAGGCCGAACTCGCGACGCCGAACACTCCCTAAGGTATTTGGTCTTTATGGTATAAACCGGGCCGAAATAGTGCCGCTTGTAAGAAGCCCCTTGTGTCCAGGTACGTGCGTTAATCTGACGTGGCCACATGCCAAGACATCAGCATCCTTCTCAATTGTGCGGAGAATTCGGTGGATATGTATCAACAAGAGACAGTAAAAAGATTAACGCAGGGTCTTAATCTAAAAAGAATCCTTGGAGCGGGTCCCTGCTGCACGTCTGTGCCTGTGTCTCCGTTGTGCCGTATCCTGGACGGGTGTAGCACAATGATCATCTGTAAAAGAGAGGAGCTTAGGTAAGAAAGTTGTCATGCAAAAAGATAGTTTTTAAATAAACCATGTATAATTCAAGGTGAGTAAGAATTGCCACTTGTCTGCGCACGTTGAGCCCCTTGTATTTGTAATAGGGGTGTGATCATTGATCCGGTATAAATTGCATATAGCTGCACCGGACTCGTCTAACCGTGTCCGAGGTCGTGACGACCTGCTAATTAGTTGGTGAGGCCGTTTTAAGTGTGCGGCTATCAAGGCCGCCGCACGCTCTTCGGCGCGCAGAAATCGCTTAATATTTCCGTTCACTGTAATGATGCCATGTGGACCGGGCATCTTGAGTGTGAGGGAAGCATAGTGTGGTATTGCATTATAGCGAGCGAAAGATTCGCGTCCGAGTAGTGCTTGATAGCCACTTTGGAACGGAGCGATGTGGAAGATTAGATGTTCGCTACGGAAGTTATCGGGGAAGCTGAATATAACTTTTAGTAGCAGGGAGCCCGTGCAACGGGCCCTGGGGCCTAGCGTTACTCCTTTAAAGGTAATATTGCTATGGTGAATTTTTGTTGGGTCTATCCCCATTTCGCGGATTGTATCCTAGTATATCAGATTCAGACTGCTGCCACCGTCCATCAGGACTCGTGCGAGGCGGTATCCGTCAATTATTGGGTCTAATACGAGGGCAGCCCATCCTGCACGCCGGATACTTGCTGAGTAATCACGATGGTCGAAAGTGATCGGTTGAGACGACCAGTGGCAGGACTCTGCGGTGATAGGCCTTTGGGCGTATTTTTCTGGGAGTGCCGTTTTGTTTTTTCCATTGATCATGTGTAACACGTTTACTGTTTTGACTTCTCGTGGAAATTTCTTTTGTTCCCCAGCATCTCCCTTGAGAGGCTCATCCTCATCTTCGCTTGGTGTATCCTCCCCCTTGTGTATAGCGTTGAGCTTGCCGGACTGCTTGAAGACCCAACATTCTCTGTGGGTATGATTGGCTGGTTTGCTATGGGTGCTATGGACCTAGCATATTTGGTCCAGAATTTTATTCAGGCTGGATAGTTCGTCTCTGGCACCTTTAGAGGGCAGCTTCTGACGTGGCCGAGAGCTTTTGAAACCGGCGTTTACTGCCATGCTCTTCGTGCTGCCTCCTTTATTCCGGCATTTGTTATTGCTGTTGCACCGTGATTTCCCGTTTCCATCTCTAACTTCGGATGTACTGGGGTCGCTGGTGCTGCATCTGGCTAGCCAGTTGGCCTCACCCGTGCAAAAGCGGGTCATGAGGCTTGTTAATGCTGCCATCATTCTCGGCTTTTCTTGGCCGAGGTGTCTGGCGAGCCATTCATCACGGACGCTATGTTTGAAAGCTGCCAATGCTTCAGCGTCCAGACAGTCGACAATTTGGTTCTTTTTAGTAAGAAACCCGTTCCAAAGTTTTTAGGCTGACTTTCCGGGCTGTTGAGTTATATGGCTCAAATCATCCGCGTCCGGAGGCCGAACATAAGTTCCTTGAAAATTTGCCCGAAAAGCATCTTCAAGCTCTTCTCAACTTCCAATGGAGTTTTCGGGGAGGCCTTTAAGCCAGTGGCGGGCTGGCCCTTTGAGCTTGAGGGGTAAGTACATGATGGCATGGAGATCATCTCCTCGAGCCATATGGATATGGAGGATATAATCCTCAATCCAGACCCCAGGGTCTGTTGTTCCATCGTATGATTCAATGTTTACAGGTTTGAAACCTTCTGGGAATTGATGTTCCATTACTTCGTCTGTGAAGCATAAGGGGTGTGCGGCGCCTCTGTATTGGGCTATATCGCGACGCCGCTCGTATGGGTCCTGCCCTGCTGTGTTCGGCCCGGCCGGATTTGCTTTTAATGTATCCGGCGTGACGTTTACCGTCTCGTAGAGTGGTGCGCCCTCGTGATCCGTAGATCGATCTTGAATGCTTTGCTTTGTCCTCCAATATGTCTCGCAGGTCTGGCGTATCTCCCCATGCCTTTTTATTTGGATGGCGTTGGGGTGGAGGCTGAGCTTTTTGCTGGAATGCCTCTCTATCGCGGCCATGAGGTGGCCGATCAGCCGTATCATACGCTTCTTCCTCCAGTCGGGGTAGTAACCTGCGCCTTGGGTAACTCTTGGAGGGACTATCGAGTTTATATTCCTCGGCCGCGAGGACTTCAGTCCATTTGTCAGCTAGCAGGTCTTGATTAGCTTGAAGCTGCTGCTACTTTTTCTTCAGGCTATTTGCCGTGGCCATAAGCCTGCGCTTGAAGCGCTCTTGTTCGACGGGATCCTCTGGTATGGCGAATTCATCGTCTCCGAGGCTTGCCTCGTCTTCGGAGGGGGGCATGTAAATGTCATCCTCCTCCTCTCCGCCAGCCGCTCTCTCAGGAGAGCTGGCTCCTTCATCCTCCTGATCTAACTCTTACTGGAGGGGATTTTTGTTGTCTTCGGCGCTATCCGGAGTGTTATTATATCCTGTACCGGTATCACCACTTTTGCTTTGGCGGGACTTAGAGCGGCGCCGCTGACGTTGGCGCTTGGGTTGCTTCTTGGAGGGGTCATCCTCCGCTATCTCGTCGCCGTTGCCTTCATTGGGTGTATCCAGTGCCCTATAGGTGCTGGTTCATGTTTGTCTCCTACATCGTCGTCCATACCGTCGATGTCTTCGAAGTCGAAGTCGAGCATGTCGGTCAAATCATCAACAGTGGCTACAAAGTGGGTGGTGGGTGGGCGTCAAATTTCTTCATCGTCCGCATCCCAGTCATGTTGGCCATAATCTGGCCAGGGCTCTCCTGACAAAGAGAGAGAGAGACCTTAGTGAATTCAGAATGTCGCCGAAGGGCGAGTTCTGAAAGATATCCGCAGCGGTGAATTCCATGATCGGCGCCCAATCGGATTCGATTGGCAGGGGCGCGGATGGTTCGGAGTCCGGAGGAGAGTCCGGCACCTTGGAGTCACGGGCTGCGCAGAGTATTATACTGGTGTTTGGCTCGATCGCCGTTGAAACTGCAGCCCCTGAGGCGGAGTCTAGCCACCTGTCCTCGATTGGCGCAGCTGGCTGTGAGCTAAGGGTCGGACCTGATGCGGGCGTGGCCTCTGGGGTACCGTCCGATGGCACAGCTAGGTCATACCCATCGCGACAGTGCGGCGCGCCTGACTGTGGCTCGAATCCGTCAAAGATCAAGTCCCCACGGATGTTGGCCGTGCAATTCAAACTTCCAAATCTGACCTGATGGCCAGGGGCGTAGCTTTCAATCTGCTCCAGATGGCCAAGCGAATTAGCCCGCAGTGCAAAGCCACCGAATACGAAGATCTGTCCGGGGAGAAAAGTCTCACCCTGGACTGCATCGTTATCAATGATAGTAGGAGCCATCAAGCCTAACAGCGATGACATAGAGGAACTCTCAATGAAAGCACCAATGTCGGTGTCAAAACCGGCGGATCTCGGGTAGGGGGTCCCGAACTATGCGTCTAGGCCGGATGGTAACAGGAGGCAAGGGACACGAAGTTTTACCCAGGTTCGGGCCCTCTTGATGGAGGTAAAACCCTACGTCCTGCTTGACTAATATTGATGATATGGGTGTTACAAGAGTAGATCTACCACGAGATCAGAGAGGCTAAACCCTAGAAGCTAGCCTAAGGTATGATTGTATGTTGTGATTCTTGTCCTACGGACTAAAACCCTTCGGTTTATATAGACACCAGAGAGGGTTAGGGTTACACAAGGTCGGTTACAAAGGAGGAGATATCCATATACGTATTGCCTAGCTTGCCTTCCACGCCAAGTAGAGTCCCATCCGGACACGAGACGAAGTCTTCAATCTTGTATCTTCATAGTCTAACAGTCCGGCCAATGGAGATAGTCCGGCTGTCCGGAGACCCCCTAATCCAGGACTCCCTCAGTCACTTTTCATATAAATGGTAATGAGCATACGGTGCACTTTCCGAAGAAACAATTCCAAGTGTATGGTATTAATGTTATTGAAAAATCTTCGACAATCACTATTGGAAGTTTCCAAATACCTCTACCTGTTGTCAAAAAGAAATATGAAATTCTTATTGTTGGGGACATTCATATCCCCATTTAGGTAACTTAGTGATTTACAATAGTTCTTCGGTTTCATGCTAATCGAAAGTGGTTGTTAATAAGACTTGATCAACCTTATTAATGGATCATTTTTGAGCGGTATGAAGATGATGAATTTAGTAACCACTACCTTCTGTCCCTACTTTTTGTTTTCTGTTTTCATTAGTTAAATAAAATAAAATACCAAGTTTTGTTTGTTTTCTGAATTTCTCGTGCAATAAAAAATGACCCAAAAATAAAAGTTCTCATAATGCTTTGAAAATGTAATACGGTTTTTTTCTCAATATTTAAGAATATCTGGTGCAAATAATATCAGAGGGAGGTGCACCAGGTGGACACAACCCACCAGGGCGCGTAGTCCCCACGTGGGCCCCCTCACTTATCCCTTCACACCACATCATCACTTACCTTTAGAAAAATTCTCCATTGCTCTCTCTCCCGTGTACTTGCTCTCAAACCCACGGATTTCGATCTCTTTGCTTGAAGCTTCATTTCCGAAACTGTTTCTTGGGATTGTTGCTTGGTATGTGACTCCACCATTTGTCCAATTAGTTTTTGTTTTAGTGGTTTATATTTTGAATAATTAGCTACTTTTGGTGCTGCTGTAGATGAGCTTGCATGTTGAATTCTTAGAGTTCTAAGTAGTTTTAATGCTTGCTATGGCCTCTATGTATCCCTATGAGTAGTTGGTATCGTTTTTGTGAAGTTTTGTTGAGAAAATTTGTGGACTAAAAATTTCAGAATTTTTGTTCATAGGAAAAACATGAATATCTTCAGGAAGTTTGGTTCCAAGAAGAACTCCAAGGGAGTTATTGGGGAGTCGTCTGATAGTGATCTCCACCCTCGGATGTTAGCGAAAGTACGGCCGTGCGAATGGCCGCACACCCCATTCATGGAAGAGGCTGGGATCCTTCAGGAGTTCACATAATATGCTGCTAATGCCGGCCTCACCAACTGAGGGAGTCCTGGACTAAGGGGTCCTCGGGCGTCCAGCCTGTTATCCATGGGCCGGACTGGTGGGCTGAGAAGACATGAAGGCCAAAGACTATACCTGTGTTCGGATTGGACTCTCCTTGGCATAGAAGGCAAGCTTGGCGACCGACTATGATGATTCTTTCTTATGTAACTGACTCTATGTAACCCTAGATTTCCCCTCCCCCCGTTGTCTATATACACCGGAGGGGTTAGTCCGGAAAGGATATACTCATTACCATAGTCATACAGGCTAGGCTTCTAGGGTTTAGCCATTATGATCTCGTGGTAGATCAACTCTTGAAACACTCATATTCATCAACATCAATCAAGCAGGACGTAGGGTATTACCTCCATTGAGAGTGCCCGAACCGGGGTAAACATCGTGTCCCCCGTCTCTTTTTACCATCGGTCCTAGACGCACAGTTCGGGACCCCCTACCCGAGATTCGCCGGTTTTGACACCGACATTGGTGCTTTCATTGAGAGTTCCACTATGCCATCAACGAAAGGTTCGATGGCCCCTTCAATTTTCTATAGCGATGCTGTCCAAGGAGAAACCTTCCTCCCTGGACAGATTTTCGTGTTCGGCGGCTTCGTACTGCGGGCCAACTCGCTTGACCATCTGGAGCAGATCGATAGCTACGCCCCTGGCCACCAGGTCAAATTTGGAAGCTTGAACTATGTCACGGATATCCGTGGAGACTTGTTCTTCAATGGATTTGAGACCGCAGCGATCGCTCCCCCTCACCCCGATGAACATGACTTAAATCTGTCATCGGATCACATCCAGGAGATGGTCCCTGTGCTGCAACGACCTTAGAACTGGAGCAGATCGTGCCATCTGAGGCCACAGAGTCCACGGCGTTGGAGCCGCACACAGACTCGGCACCCTGCAATATTTGTGTCAATGGAACTCCGGATTCGTCTCCGGCTATAAGTCCCGGACCTGGTACACCTGCGGACACCGAGCTGGATCGGTTATCGATTTTTGAATTTAGAGCCGCAGACATCTTCCAGCACTCACCTTTTGGTGATGTGCTAAACTCATTAAAGAACTTGTCCTTGGAGAAGGACTCACAGCCGAACTATGTTCGGTCCGAGCAAGAGGCTGATGATGGGAAATTTTGCTTCCCACCCGCCACGCACTTCATAGCCACTGTCAATGACTTAACCGACATGCTCGATTATCACTCTGAAGACATCGACGGTACGGACGACGATGCCAACCAGGAGCAAGGTCAAAACCTGCCATTTACTGGACATTGGACGGCCACCTCTTCGTACGATGTGTACATGGTCGACGCGCCTAAAAAAGCTAGCGTTGATGACAAAGGAGATCTAGTTGCGAATAAACCTTCTGAGACATAGTCCAAGCGCCGGCGCCCTAAACGCCGCTCTAAGCCTCGTCGCTCAAACGATGGCACCACTGGCACCGGAGAAAATAGTACTCCGAGCGACGCCGAAAACAATGAAGACCCTGTCGGGGCCGCATTCGAACAGGAGGAACAAGACAACGGGCAAGATAACCTTGATAAACAGGCCATGCCCAATGACCCAGATGATGATAGTCATCGTGCAGTCTCCGAGGATGATGATAGCCTCGGCAATGAGGACTTCATCATGCCTGAGGCACCCCTCGAGCAGGAGCGCTTCAAGTGCCAGCTAATAGCCACTGCAAGAAACCAGAAGAAGAAGCAGCAGCAGCTCCAAGCTAATCAAGACCTGCTCATTGATAGGTGGACTGATGTCCTGGCAGCCGAAGAATACGGCCTCAAGCGCCCAGCCAAGAGTTACCCAAAGTGCAGACTACTACCTCAGTTCGATGAGGAGGCACCAGATCCCATACCTCCCTCACGCAATGCGGACCGACCACCACGCGGTCGAGATAGTGCGGCGGACCGACCACCCCGTGGTCGGGATAAAGCGGCAACTTAGGCCGAACAACAGCCCGCCCCACTACCTCACAAAAACAGGGACAGAACAACTCGGGACCATACATACGACCTTCGGCAAGAGCTGGACAATAGAGTAGAATACACCAGATCAATCTACGGATCGCGAGGACGCTTCCCGACTCGGGATGACGGCTACCTATTCGGGCGTGACAAACCTGGTCACACCTGGGCCGATAACCGCAGACGGACTCCATCGGAGGTGCGCCATGATGTGGCCCGATATAGAGGCGCCACACACCCTCTCTGCTTCACAGATGAGGTGCTGGATCACGAATTCCCCGAGGGGTTCAAGCCCGTTAATATTGAATCATATGACGGAACAACCGACCCCGCAGTATGGATTGAGGACTTTATTCTCCACATCCACATGGCCCGTGGAGATGACCTCCACGCCATCAAATACCTCCCACTGAAACTCAAAGGGCCAGCTAGACACTGGCTGAATAGCCTGCCCGAGAATTCCATCGGCAGCTAGGAGGACTTGGAAGAGGCCTTCCTTGACAACTTCCAAGGTACATATGTCCGGCCGCCCGATGTCGGTGACATAAGCCACATAGTTCAACAACCTGGAGAATCAGTCGGAAAATTCTGGACTAGGTTCCTAAACAAAAAGAACCAGATTGTTGACTGTCCGGATGCCGAAGCCCTAGCGGCCTTTAAACACAGCATCCCTGACGAATGGCTAGCACGCCACCTCGGCCAAGAAAAGACGAAGTCCATGGCAGCCGTTACGACACTCATGATCCGCTTTTGCACGGGCGAGGACAGCTGGCTGGCTCGTAGCAAAAACACAGCCAGCGAGACAGGCCCCTCCGAGGCCAAGAACAGCTCCGGCGCAACAGACACAAACGCCGAAGCAACGGCGACAACACCGATGACAACACCATTAACGCCGGATTCAGCGGCTCCAAGTCCAGCCAGCGAAAGAAGCCCTACAAAAGGAACAGCGAGGGACCATCCAGCCTGGATTGCATACTCGATTGTCCGTGCCAGATACATGGTACCCCAGATAAACAAGCCAATCACACCGACAGAGACTATTGGGTTTTCAAACAGGCTGGCAAGTTAAATGCCGAAAATAAAGAAAAGGGATCACAAAGTGAGGACGAGGACGAATAGCCTCGGTAGCCGAACACTGGAGGGCAGAAGAAATTTGCCCCTCAAGTCAAAACGATGAACATGATATATGCTACACACATCCCCAAAAGGGAGCGCAAGTGAGCACTTCGGGACGTCCACGCAGTAGAGCCACTCGCCCCAAAATTCAATCCGTGGTCGTCATTCCCGATCACCTTCGATCGTCGACATCACCCAACTAGTATACGGCATGGCGGTTCAGCCGCACTGGTCCTCGACCCAATCATCGACGGATGTCACCTAACATGAGTCCTAATGGACGGTGGTAGTAGCCTCAACCTGCTCTATCAGGATACAGTGCAGAAGATGGGCATTAATCCCTCACGAATCAAACCCACAAAGACTACCTTTAAAGGAGTCATACTAGGCATTGAGGCCTGCTGCATGGGCTCAATCACGCTGGAGGTAGTCTTCGATTCCCCGGATAACCTCCAAAGCGAGGAGTTTATCTTCGATATCGTCCCCTTCCGCAACGGCTACCACGCACTGCCCAGATGAACCGCGTTTGGTAGATTCAACGCGGTGCCACACTATGCTTATCTCAAGCTGAAGATGCCCGGTCCACGCGGTGTCATAACAGTCAACGGAAACACAGAACACTCCCTCCGGACAGAGGAGCACACCGCCGCCCTAGCAGCAGAGGTACAAAGCGGCCTTCTCAAGCAGCATCATAGTCTGGTTGCCGAGCCCCTGGACATCATTAAGAGGGTCCGGACTACACTGCAACAGGACAACACGGCTCGTCAAGAGCTCGATTAGCAATTCGGCCTCCGTCCCAATCCAGATGAGGTAGTGGTATTCATACCACACGTCCATAACTACGCACTCAAAATTCTGTGGGCATCGACGGAGGCACAAGCTATCCTGGGATCCACGGTTCGGCTAGACCGATCCCTGACACACATATAACTTTACTATCTCCTTTTCCCTTGTTTCAGGTTTCTCCTATGGGGGCCTCCTTAGACGGCCTGATTAACGCTCCCATCAAAGGACAAACACATTGGATTGACACGGAGCACAGACGTACATGGGAAGCCCTAGAGGCTAACCATTTCAGGACCCACGCGTAGCCCGCCTTTGGGTATGGCATGTCAAATAGCCGGTTACTTATTGCATTATCTTGTACCAATGTGCTTGGACGCATTAACCCAACTATAATGGAAACTGTTCATCATCCAAGTTCAAGGGCTCCAGATCCTCTCTCTGTTTTCCTTTATATTACTTATTTCCTAGCAACCGTACACTCTGCTACTTTTCATATTTGCCAGGGGCTCCCCATCACCCCATGATACGGCAACAAAGTCCGAACAATCCTTAACGATAAGTTCGGCACCCCGAATTTAGCATTATATGCATTGGCTCCGAATCATGTTTTTGGTCAATAGTTGGGTTGCCCGGCTCATGTGTTTGCTACCCTACGTTCCGCTAAATCGGATAGGGTAGTAAAGGGAGAACTACTGCGACTGTGCCCTGGCCTTGACCAGATGAGCACCTCAGTAGAGAAAACCGAAATCTGACTATCATGATACGGCGAGAGCCGGTCAGCTGTTCGAGGGTTACAGATCGTGTGAGATTTTTTCCGCATTATGCGAAAGATCGGCACTTCCCGATCACATGCTGACAGCACCCTGGCTTGAACCAGGGGCTGCGCCCATGCTTTATTATAAAACTCCTATGGCTAAGTGAGGTCGTTTAAGCCATATAGTCTGATTGCCTTGTTCGTTGTGCTAAACAACTCCTTCAAGGACCATATAATTGGATCAAGATTGTTTAGATTCCATCCCGAACACCTCCGTACTACCTACGTGAGGGCAGAAGCCGACGACTGGCCAACCCTCAGATTACATACAACGCGGCCGCACAGGAGGAAACAATTAAAGCATAACAAAATTACATCACAAAACATGCTCTGTTTTTTATAATACAAGGCAAGAGCAACATGAACACATTTATTCAAATACAACGTCCTGCGAACATTGTGCTGCCGCAAGGAGAGACCCCTCCAGGACATCTGCAAAATACCATTCGGGTGTGCGGTGCTCCTTGCCCTCTGGTGGCCCTCTGGTCACCTCAACGGCGTCCATCTTCGCCCACTACATCTTGCAACGGGCGAAGGCCATGCGTGCACCTTCAATGCAGGCCGAGCGCTTGACGACGTCCAGCCGAGGACAGGCGTTCACCATCTGCCTCACGAGTCCGAAGAAGCTGCTTGGTATAGCTTCGGCTGGCCATAGCCGGATTATGAAATCCTTCATGTCTAGTTCAGCCACCCTATGCAGCTCCACCAGCTGTTTCAGCTGATCGGTGAAGGGCACGGGATGCTCTAGCACCGCATACTGCGACCAGAATAGCTTCTCCGTAGAACCCCCTCCTTCAGCTTGATAGAACTCCGCGGCGTCTGATACACTGCATGGTAAATCCGCAAAAGCCCCTGGGGAACTCCGAACCCGGGTTAGTAAAAGGTACTTCTTCTCCACATACTTGCTTTGCATCTTAAATGCCTTACCCGTTGTGATCTTCTTGGCCTCCTGGATCTCCTGGAGGGCGGCCTGGGCCTCATTCCGTGCGGTCTTCGCGCTCTGACGAGCCTTGGCGAGTTCGGTACCTTGAACCAACACATCATGCTCCAAGTCTTCGCATTTCTTGACCGCATCCTGGAGCTCCTATTGGACTTCTTTGACCCAGGCCTTGAGCTTCTTACGGGTGGCTTGCTGCTGGACAGCCTTCTCCTCGGCCTTGCCCAGGGCCTTCCTTAGGGCCTTGATCTCGGTCGCGGCACCTGCACATATCACGACACTGCGGTCAATATGCAGTGCCTATCGTTTCCGAACATACATCAAGTCGTCACTCAGCTTGCTTCTCCTAGAGCCGAACCTTAACCTCGCCGAGCTCGTTCTTGGTCCGCTCCAGCCTCTGCCTCGGTTCAGAGACTTCGGCAGCATGTGAGGTTGCGGCCAACATCGACGCCTGCTTATTCATACATATTACATTAGTCACCCATAACAAAAGATTGATCCTCTGTCCGGTTCTTCGTGCCGAACACCGGACAATGTCTCACGGGCGACTGTCTACACGGGGTTTTTCTCTTTCTTACCTCGAAACCTATCAACAGGCTGCTGCAGGCTTCATTCAGTCCACTCTTGGCAGACTGAATCTTCTCGATCACCGCACCCATAAGGAAACGATGCTCGTCCACGACGGAGGTGCCTCGAAGCGCCTCCATCAGGTTATCCGGCACCCCTGGATGAACAGGGGCCACCGGTGGAAGCGGCGCACCCCCTCCTTCAAAGGGGGTTGCTCGCCCGACTCCAGAGCCATATGGGCCTCCGAAATCGTATTCGGCTAAGGGTCGAACTGGATGCGGCCCTCTTCAACAGTCTCCATGGGGATCGGCTCCTCCATGTGCCCGGTAGTGGAGGTCTCACCTTGTGGCGCCTCCCGGACGGTGTCCTGGGCTCCTCCCCAGATCGGAACGGTCCTCCGGGATAACACTTTCGTGTCGTCCCTGGCCCCGGGGGAATAAGCAGGCGGTGGCGACATGCTCGCCATCTCCGACGGGGCCAACGAACCTCTAGATGAGGATCGCCGGATAAGGTTGCGGGCCATACTGCAATAATACAATTAACTATGTCAAGATAATGAAGAGAAAGGGCCGGATGCGCACGTGAGAGAGCCATGTCACTTACGATGCCTCCTGGGTCAATGTCCCACGCAGTGTTGAGCGCTGGGGCGCCCTTCCCCTTCTTAGGCGTTTCCGCCTCTGGATGCGCCGAAGCCACCCTCTTCTTCTTCATCTCCTCAGGGGGAGGATTGTCTTCCTCCTCCTCTTCCTCACCGTTGTCCTCGGGGACAGATGAATGAGCTTCGTCGTCTTCCGACGTCAGGTTCGAAGTACCCTTGCGACGGGGGCACTCTTGGCCCCCTTGGCCTTCTTCTCCGGTGCCTTATAAGGCACCAGCATCTTCGCTAGACGCGAGATGACCGGTTCTTCGGGCAGCGGAGCCGGACACTGGATCCGCTTCGCCCTCTCCATCCAGTCCTGAAAAAGCAACAATAAAAGCTCAGACATCATCCTTGAAACAAACAAGTGGAGAATGCATCAAAAGAGACATACCTCGCTAGCGAGGTGTTTAGCGCCGTGCCCGCGATCTGAATCTGCGGCCGGCGGTTTCTCGTTGCCCTTAAAGAGCAACTTCCATGCACGTTCGTGAGTAGTCTCGAAGAGCCTCACCAGGGTCTGGTGATTCTTCGGGTTGAACTCCCACAGAGGATGGCTTCGGCGCTGGCACGAAAGCATCCAACGAACTAGCATCACCTGGATCACATCAATGAGCTTGACGTTCTTGGTTACCATGCTTTGAACGCGCGCCTGTAGCACTATCACCTCATCAGGGGAACCCCAGTCCGGACTCTTCTCGACCCAGGAGGTGAGTCGCATGGGAGCGCCGGAGCGGAATTCGGCAGCTGCGGCCCAAGTGAAAGAACACGCGGTGCCCCCATGTTTGGTTTTGGTAATTGATGACAATCTCTATGAACTAATGGTTGCCTTGAGTTATATTTTAAGGTTTTGTACATAGGCTTTTCTTGGAGTACATGTGTTGGTTTCAAGGAGAGTGGGTGTCGACCAAGGTGCTATTCAAGGAATTATCCAAAGTTGGTCATGTGAGTGTTGAGCTTATTGCAAGCATGTCTTGAAGAAGAAGATTGTGTGATCATTCATGTCTACCTTCAAGACATCATCCAAATGAAGAGAATTGGAAAGATTCAGGGTTGATCATGATTAAGTCAAGAATGAATCAAGTTGATCAACACACCAAGCATACAAGATGTACTGAGGGGTCAAGTTATCCCATGGAATGGTAAGCATTGTCCATTACGCATTGTTTGCTAACCCATGGTTTTCGTGAGAGTTCTTTGTGGTGTTAGGTTGCGATGTGCAAGTTCAAGTGGAGCATCACGAAGAGATCAAATGCTTGAAGCTTGCCATCCATTATGGTAACAATGGATTTATGAAGATGTGCCGAAGAGTGGCTCACCCATAGTGGAGTATGGGGGAGCAATCAACTAGTCTTCATCGAGCCAACACAATCAAGAAAGGTGGTCCAACTTGAGGAAGTCAAGATCGTCATCATCTAGCTCAAGTGGAATATGTGCAAGACAAAGGTTTGCCCTTGATAGGTTTTCTATTTTACCGGTCTCATAGTGGTGGTTGGGAGACCGGGTTATAGGATCGATTGCTGTACTATCAAGGGGGGCTCTCGATGAGTAGCTTGATCGTATCGTTCGTAGAGAGCTCAAACCATTGCATCCTTGAATCATCTTTCTTGGTTCTTGTTTGGTTCTCTTTGTGAGTCTTAGAGCTTATGGTCATCTTGATGACAAGCTCGAGTTCATCGAAAACGGAGTTCACATGCATCTTCTATGATGTTTTCGATGTTGGAGGTTTTGTCGGTTCTTCTCGGTTGGAGGTTTCACTCCTCTATTTGTTAGGCATACCTCCCCTGCCTCTTCTTACTATAACCTCCAACAAGCTTGAGTTTTCTCAATTCAGAGCTCTTATGAAGAAGTTATGGCAGTTCTGGTTTTCTCCCTGAGGTAGTACCACGGTGGGCAGCGGTAGTACCGCTCCGGTTGGGCGGTAGTACCGCTACTGCATTACTGCCACCGTACTCTGCTCTGCCCTACCTCTTTTGGTCCCGT
The DNA here is from genome assembly GCA_034509565.1 of Triticum monococcum. NCBI lineage: Eukaryota > Viridiplantae > Streptophyta > Magnoliopsida > Poales > Poaceae > Triticum > Triticum monococcum. The sequence continues at coordinate 739,630,573 of CM067843.1, read as the reverse complement.
GTTCTGCTCCTCCACCGGTAGTACCACTTATATGCGGCACTACCTCCCCAAGGTTCATGTTTTGTTGCTCCTTTTCCCTGCTTCTTCTGCCCGAGCTGTAGTACCGCTCGTGGAGCGGTAGTACCGCCCGTGTGCGGGCTGAGCACATAACGGTTGGATTTTTCCCCTACTATAAAATGGGGTCTTCTTCCCCAATTGTTGACCTTCTTCGAGCTTGCTAACTCTCAATTCCTCCATGGATTCTTGCTAGTTTTTGAGGGAAAAGAGAGAGGACATCTAGATCCACATTTCCACCAATCACTTTCTCCTCTATGTGAGGGGAACCCCTTGGATCTAGATCTTGGAGTTCTTGGTGTTCTCCTTCTTGTTCTTCCTCTCATTTTCCTCCCTAGCATTAGTTGCTTCGGTGGGATTTGAGAGAGAAGGACTTGGGCACTCCGTGTGCCCTTGCCATTGCATTTGGTGCATCGCTTTGAGTTCTCCACGGTGATACGTGGAAGTTACAAGTTGAGAAGCTTATTACTCTTGGGTGCTTGGTGCCCTTGAGCTTGTTCCTCTTGGGTGCTTGGGCGCCCTAGACGGTTGGTGGTGTTCAGAGCTCAATCATTGTGGTGTAAAGCTCCGGGCAAGCGTTGGGGTCTCCAATTAGGTTGTGGAGATCGCCTTGAGCAATTTGACGGGTTTCGGTGACCGCCCCCAAGGGTTGCCAAAGTGTACGGGTTCGGTGACCGCCCCCAAGGGTTGCCATTTGTACGGGTTCGGTGACCGCCCTCAAGGGTCCCTTAGTGGAATCCCGGCATCTTGCATTGTGCGAGGGCGTGAGGAGATTACGGTGGCCCTAGTGGCTTCTTGGGGAGCATTGTGCCTCCACACCGCTCCAAACGGAGATTAGCATCCGCAAGGGTGTGAACTTCGGGATACATCGTCGTCTCCGTGTGCCTCGGTTATCTCTTACCCGAGCCTTTTTCTTATGAACTTTACTTTGTGATACCTATATTGTTCTTTGTCATATTTCTTGCTATCACATAGTTGCTTATCTTGCTTAGCATAAGTTGTTGCTTCACATAGGTGAGCCTAGTTGTTTTAGGTTTTGTGCTTGGCAACTTAACCGCTAGGTTTATTCCGCATTTTATTCAAGCCTAAACCGTAATTATTTTAAAATGCCTATTCACCCCCCTCTAAGAGACATCCACGATCTTTCACCAAGTGGTGCCGTGGGGTTCTGTAATGTAGAACCACTGCTTCTGCTATTCCTTCATTGTCTCCACAAAGGTGGCTTCGGGCCAAGAGATGTTGGATAGCTTGCTCACCATGGCCCCTCCACACTCCGCATGCTGGCCCTCCACCACCTTCGGCTTCACGTTGAAGACTTTGAGCCACAGCCCGAAGTGGGGATGGACGCGGAGGATGGCCTCGCACACGATGATGAACTCCGAGATATTGAGGAAGGAATTTGGGAACGGATCATGGAAATCTATCTGATGTCTACTACACAACCTTCTTCTTGTAGACGTTGTTGGGCCTCCAAGTGCAGAGGTTTGTAGGACAGTAGCAAATTTCCCTCAAGTGGATGACCTAAGGTTTATCAATCCGTAGGAGGCGTAGGATGAAGATGGTCTCTCTCAAGCAACCCTGCAACCAAATAACAAAGAGTCTCTTGTGTCCCCAACACACCCAATACAATGGTAAATTGTATAGGTGCACTAGTTCGGCGAAGAGATGGTGATACAAGTGGTATATGGATAGTAGATAAAGGTATTTGTAATCTGAAATTATAAAAACAGCAAGGTAACTAATGGTAAAAGTGAGCGTAAACAGTATTGCAATGCGTGGAAATAAGGCCTAGGGTTCATACTTTCACTAGTGTAAGTCCTCGAAACAATACTAACATAATTGGATCATAAAACTATCCCTCAACATGCAACAAAGAGTCACTCCAAAGTCACTAATAGCGGAGAACGAGCGAAGAGATTATGCTAGGGTATGAAACCACCTCAAAGTTATTCTTTCCAATCAATCAATTGGGCTATTTCTATAAGTGTCACAAAAAGCCCTAGAGTTCGTACTAGAATAACACCTTAAGGCACAAATCAATCAAAACCCTAATGTCACCTAGATACTCCATTGTCACCTCAAGTATCTGTGGGTATGATTATACGATATGAATCACACAATCTCAGATTCATCTATTCAACCAACACAAAGGACCTCAAAGAGTGCCCCAAAGTTTCTACTGGAGAATCATGACGAAAACGTGTGCCAATCCCTATGCATAGGTTCATGGGCGGAACCCGCAAGTTGATCACCAAAACATACATCAAGTGAATCACGTGATATCCCATTGTCACCACAGATACGCACGGCAAGACATACATCAAGTGTTCTCAAATCTTTAAAGACTCAATCCGATAAGATAACTTCAAAGGGAAAACTCAATCCATTACAAGAGAGAAGAGGGGGAGGAGAAACATATGATCCAACTATAATAGCAAAGCTCGCGATACATCAAGATCGTATCACCTCAAGAACACGAGAGAGAGAGAGAGAGAGATCAAACACATAGCTACTGGTACATACCCTTAGACCCGAGGGAGAACTACTCCCTCGTCGTCATGGAGAGCACCGGGATGATGAAGATGGCCACCGGAGAAGGATTGCCCCCTCCGGCAGGGTGCCGGAACGGGTCTAGATTGGTTTTCGGTGGCTATGGAGGCTTCTGGCGGCGAAACTCCCGATCTATTGTGCTCACCGATGTTTCTAGGGTATATGGAGATATATAGGCGGAAGAAGTACGCCAGGGGGGCCACGAGGGGCCCACGAGGGTGGAGGGCGCGCCCAGGGGGTGGGCCCGCCCCCTGCCTCGTGACCTCCTCGTAGAGCCCCCGACGTGCACTCCAAGTCTTCTGGGCTTCTTTCCTTCCAAAAATGAGTTCCGTGAAGTTTCAGGTCAATTGGACTCCGTTTGATTTTCCTTTTCTTCGAAACCCTAAAACAGGGAAAAAACAGAAACTGACACTTGGCTCTGGGTTAATAGGTTAGTCCCAAAAATGATATAAAAGTGTATAATAAAGCCCATAAACATTCAAAACAGTAGATAATATAGCATGGAGCAATCAAAAATTATTGATACGTTGGAGACGTATCACTACCCCGTAGTAGTACATCAGCCCGCAGACAAAAGGGTGGAGAGGAAACCCTAGCCCATGGAAGAAATGGGGGGTGAATACCAGCCTCTCTGTGGGCTCCGGCGTGGGGATGACTTGCCCCTCGGCGGGCAGACGATGGGCGATCTCGTTCGCCAAATATTCGGCCACCCAGAGCTTAGTAATGTGCTCCTCCTTGACGGAGGAGACCATCCGCTTGCCCTGACCACCAGATCCAGACATGGTTGCTTGAGTGGAAAGGAGATGAGAACTTGGGTGCTGGAGCTTGAGATCGGAAAGGCGGAGACAGAGAGAGAGAGAGAGCGTGAGGAGAGGAAGAGGGATTCCTTATCCCCTTATAAAGGGATCAAATATTAAATGCCTCCTCACTCGCCTTAAGATTCGCATATTCCAAAGGGCTGTATAAACGACACGTTTGTGTTACCCATGCCCGCATTGATGAGAATCCTGCGATAAGGGGATACGATCTCTGCTTTGACAAGACGTGCCAACGGCAACCGCGTCTCGGGACATGGGGCGTCGAAACATGAAAGCGGTTTGGAATTATGGTCAGTCAGATGTAATATCGTGCTACGAAAAAGTTGTCAGCGGATGGAACTCGTGTAAGAATATATTCTCTGTGCGGTTGTGTATGGTGTACCTGACAGGTCCGGATACTATCATCGTATCCGAAGACTATCTTGAAGTTCGGATAGAAGGGAACCCACCTTGCAATGCCGAATACAGTCTGCATGCCGGCCTCCTCGTCATTGAAGCCAGGTTCAGGGGATACTGAGGGAGTCCTGGACTAAGGGGTCTGTCGGTGTCAAAACCGGTGGATCTCGGGTAGGGGGTCCCAAACTATGCGTCTAGGTCGGATGGTAACAGGAGGCAGGGGACATGATGTTTTACCCAGGTATGGGCCCTCTTGATGGAGGTAAAACCCTACGTCCTACTTGATTAATATTGATGATATGGGTAGTACAAGAGTAGATATACCACGAGATCAGAGAGGCTAAACCCTAAAAGCTAGCCTATGGTATGATTGTTGTTCGTCCTACGGACTAAAACTCTTCGGTTTATATAGACACCGGAGAGGGCTAGGGTTACACAGAGTCGGTTACAATGGTAGGAGATCTACATATTCGTATCGCCAAGCTTGCCTTCCACGCCAAGGAAAGTCCCTTCCGGACGCGGGACGAAGTCTTCAATCTTGTATCTTCATAGTCCAGGAGTCCGGCCGAAGGTATAGTCCGGCCATCCGGACACCCCCTAATCTAGGACTCCCTCAGTAGCCCCTGAACCAGGCTTCAATGACGACGAGTCTGGCGCACAGATTGTCTTCGGCATTGCAAGGCGGGTTCCTCCTCCAAGTACTTCATAGAAGATTTTGAACACAAAGGTAGTGTCCGGCTCTGCAAAATAAGTTTTCACATATTGGCATAGAGAGAATAATATTTACACAAATCTAATCAGCTGACGTATTCCGTAGCGTGACATCACACCACGGCCAAGTCTTTATTCGAATCGTTTTACTGTCCCACCTCAGCGCGTTTAGCGAGGCAGTTTCCTTGGCACATCTTGTTAAAGCAGAGATCGTGTCCCCTTATTCCGGGATTCTCATCAATACGGGTGTGGGTAACCCAACCGCGCCATTGACTACCACGCTTGGGAGATAAGCGAGTTTTACCAGGTTGGTGGGGGCGCATAGTCGCGTCCGCCCATAAGGGGATAAGGATCCACCTTTTCATCCACGCCTTCTTCCTCCTTTGCCTATCCATTTCCGCGCACTTGAGCTCTAGCGCCCAAGTCCGCACACCCCACCTCAACCTTCTCCAGCCATGTCCGGAGCGGGAGGCAAGTGGATGGTCTCCTCCGTCACGGAGGGACACATCAAAAGACTGAGGAAGGCCGGATACTTGTCTAACGACATTGCGCACCGGCTTCCCGAAGAGGGGCAGTTCATCCCCACCCCTAGGCCCCATGAGAGGGTGGTGTTCCTCCACCATTTCCTCCATGGACTGGGCTTCCCTCTCCACCCATTTGTCCGGGGGCTCATGCTCTACTATGGCCTGGATTTCCACGATCTGGCCCCGAACTTTGTCCTTAATATCTCGGCGTTTATCGTCGTGTGCGAGGCTTTCTTCTGCATCTGCCCCCATTTCGGCCTATGGCTCAAGACTTTTAATGTCAAGCCGAAGGTGGTGCGCTGCCTTCAGGCGGAGTGTGGAGGCGCCATGGTGGGCAAGATGCCCAACGTCCTATGGCTCGAGGGCTCCTTCGTGGAGTCCCTAAAGGGGTGGCAATCGGGGTGGTTTTACATCACCGAGCCGCATGACCCTGAATGGGTCGCAACCCCTGAGTTCCGATCCAGACCCCCTACGCGGCTCACCTCCTAGAAAGAGACGAGCCTGTCATGGGGTAAAGAAGGAGAGCTGACCGGACTCCAAACATGCGTCCAAACCCTGTTGGACAAGAAGCTCAAACTTGTCAACGTAGTCCAGGTTATGCTCATCCGTCGGATCCTCCCATGTCAACAACGGGCTTTCAACCTATGGGAGTTCGACTCGGTGCAGCACCAAACCCTAAGCAGGCTCTTCGACACAACGTACGAAGATGCCTGGAAGGTGCTTTTCAAGGGCGTCGAGGCCCCCGCATCCGCTACTGAGGATCACGGATTCAGCACGCAGCGTCGCGCTCGTGCGGTAAGCTATCTTTACCTTTTACAGGGTATTAGTTTTTCATAGTTTGACTCCATGCGGGATCTTAAGCTACCTTACCTTTGACGGGATTGGCAGGAGATGTCCGGACAGATCAACTGTCCAGCTCCTTTGCTCGAAGGCCCAACGGACGCTCGCTTGGCGAAGCTGCTGGTTCCGGCACCCTATGTGGTGCCGGAGAAGAAGGCCAAGAAGAAGGCCACGGGGACTCGGAAGAGTGCCCGGTGCCTGGGGGTGTCAGATTCATCATTCGATGACTCCAAGATGCACTCCTCCCATGAAGACGAGGAGGAGGAAGAAGAGACCTCTCCCCCTCCAGCGGGGGGAGAGAAGAAAAGGAAGGCCGCCCCAACTGGGGAGGCCGAAGGGTCCAAGAAGGGGAAAACTCTTCCTCCGGACGGCTCCACCAACACCGACGACGGCAAAGAGGAGTGGCCGCACAGGGCCAAGCCCCTGGGGAAATCGTAAGTATCCGGATACCAGAGTGATTCATAGTATTCCCACATTCCACAACTTTTCCTTACGTCGAACTTGATTGTGCAGTCCGCCCATGGCCGGGCTCGACGAGTCGTCAAGAGGCTCCCTGGACTCGTCGGATGTGAATTCGCTTCCGACGGCTTCCTCCCCCCACCCTACGGACGGTGCTGAGGTGGCGTCCAAATAGGTTCCAAGCCAGGAGGAGGTGGTCCTAGAGGTGCCACAAGGCAACCTCCCGGACTCCAGGCGTAAAGGGGGTAGAACCCCCAAGGGCTCCAAGTCCAGCCTTGAGCCGAACACCACGCCGGAACCTTCAACGGTTCCGGACTCTGGTAGGCAGCCTCCTTCCCAGAGGAGCAAGCCTACCGAGCCGGTGACCTCCGTCCAACCGGAGGCACCGCACAATTTGCTGGAGACGTTTAACGGCGCCTCCATCGACGAGGAGCACCGCACTGTTATGAGTGTGGTGATCCAGAAGGTTCGGTCCGCCAAGAGTGGACTGAATGAAGCCTGTGCCAGCCTTCTAACAGGCTTTGAGGTAAGTAAAGAATATGTAAAAATATTACCGCATAGACAGTAGCCCCTGATGCTCTGTTCGGCGTTCGGAAAGAAAAGCCGAATAGAGGATCTAATAATCGCAGGAGTGTAACATAATCAAGTTAATATGCATATGCAGGCTTCGCTACAGGCCTCCGCCGCACTGACTGCGGAGGTGGATACGCTGAAGCAGAACCTCGAGCGGCCCGAGCAAGAGCTCGGCCTAGCCAAGCAGCAGCTCGAGGAGAAGGAAGGTAAGAAATACCTTATTGAAATATGTGAAAGGTGCAATTGCAAAAAGTGACAGGATTAACGCGGCTATTGTAGGGGCCACAACTGAGGTGGTGACCCTTAAGCAAGCACTGTCCGAGGCCGAAAAGAAAGTGGCCACGGAGCGCACCGAGTGGGAGAAGCATGAGACGTAGGTTGGCGAGGTGTGGCAAGAGCTCCAGGCTCTCATGAAAAAACATGAGAGTTTGGAGCTTGACTCGAAGACGCGAGATTCTGAGCTCGCGGCGGCCATTGAAGATGCCAAGTCTGCCAAGGCCGAAGCCCAGAAGGCCCTCCAGGAGGTTGAGGTAATAAAAAAGATAGCGGCGGGTAAGGCATTCTTTATGCAAAGCAAGCACGTAAAAGTGAATTACTTGTCACTTACCCGAATCCGGAGCTCTCCAGGAGCATTCACAGAGTTGCCCCGTAGCGTGTCGGATGCCGCCGCCTTCTACCGCGCCGAGGAGGGAAGCTCGACGGAGAAGGTGTTCTGGTCTCAGTATGCTGAGGCCGAACACCCGGTGCCCTTAAGCGACCAGCTGAAACAGCTGGTCGAGCTCCATAAGCTGGACGAATAGGCCATGAAGGGCCTCATAGTCCTGCTATGGCCTGGAGAGGCCATTCCTGGGAGCTACTTCGGGCTGGTGAGGCGGCTGGTGGAGGCCTGTCCAAGGCTCGAAGTCATCAAGCGCTCCGTATGCATCGAGGGTGCCCGTAGGGCGCTTGCCCGTGCGAAGGTGCATTGGGGCAAGCTGGATGCTGAGAAGCTTGTGAAGGACGGGCCACCGCCGGGCAAGGAGCATCGCAAGCCCAAGATGTATTATGAGGGCGTTCTGAAGGGTGCCCGCCTTGTGGCGGATGAATGTTCCATGAATGTAATTTTTCAGTGAACTCGCTCGTTTTGTCCTGTGCGCTGAAAAATTGTTCATGTGCGCTAAGAAATGCTTTTTGAATTTAAAATGTTACCTTCTGTGCGGCCATTTATCAAATTTGAGAGATGGCGAATCGTCGGCTTCTGCCCCCATGGCACGAGTGCTGGGGTGTTTGGGATAAACATGAGCGCTCTTTTTCCCATTCTTGGGTCCTTCGAGGGAGGCGCTCAACACAACGAACAAGGCAATCGGACTATAGTGCTTGAACACTCTCACTTGGCCATAGAATTCTATAATTTTAAATTTCGGCGAAGCCCCTAGTGTTCGGAAGACCGAGTTCGGGGCACTATCCACGCCTAGGCCGGACAAAGCCGACTCCTCGCTCTAAGCGGCATAAGTCTTTAGGGACTCAAAAACCTCTCGAACAGCGACCAGCTCTCGCCTCATCATGACGGTCAGTTTTAGCTTTCTCTACTGAGGTGCTTAGCCCAGCTCAACTGGGGCACAATCGCAGTAGTTCTCCTAGTGCTACCTTAGCCGATATAACAGAACGTAAGGTACCAAAACAGAGGAGCCGGGCAAACCCAACATTTGACCCAAGACATGATTCGGAGCCGATGCATATAATGCTATAAGTTCGGGGTGCCGCACTTGTGAAAGTGTTCGGACTTCTCACGCCATATTGTGGGGTACTGAAGCCCCTGGCGTATTGGCCATACCAAAGTGTACGAGTGCAACATGTCATTAATGAACATATATTCGTAAAAAAGAGGTAATGCAATAATAGATGGAAGCTATGCATTGTTTATTTAAAAAAGCTGCGATCAAAGCAGAACGATACAAATCGTGCGATAAGAAAAAGATGGGACTATCAAATATGCCCTTTCTAGAGGCGAGCTGCGGAATGTTATGCGAAACAGGCATACTGCTCGTTATAGAGACCACCTTAGAGTTCCGTAGTGTGGCGTAGCTTTATGCTTCCCTGGTTGTATCGTTTGTGCAGCAATTGTACTGCCGGACAAGCCTTTCGAAGAATGGAGTCCTGAAAATAAGAGAAATTAAGAAATCAGCAGCCCCTAGTGCGGTTTAAGCCGCATTTTGGGCGTGCCGTGATGGTGCCCCTCCCCCTGTGCCCATGGTATTTCTAGAGCATAGTTATGTACGCGCAACACTGGTTTCGCAAGTTCGCGAGGGCTGGGGTTGGGGCCGCATTGCTATGCTTCCTCGGAATGTGCCAGGCGGTCTTGTTGTAGGTTACTCCGGGCGCGCTTGACAGTGTCCGGACGTTTAATGGCCGGACTGGAGAATTGCCTTGAGAAGCTGCTTTGTACTTCCGCCGCGATAGCCACCGTATGCTCCTCCGTTCAGAGAGAGCGTTCGGTGTTTCCATTGACCGTGATGATGCCTCGAGGGCCTGGCATCTTGAGCTTGAGGTATGCGTAGTGCGGCACCACATTGAACTTGGCAAATGCGGTTCACCCGAGCAGTGCATGATAGCCACTGCGGAACGGGACTATGTCGAAGATTAACTCCTCGCATCGGAAATTATCCGGAGATCCGAACACCCCTTCAAGTGTAACTGAGCCTGTACAGTTCGCTTCTACACCTGGTATGACGCCTTTAAAGGTCGTTCTGGTGGGTTTAATCCTCGAGGGATCGATGCCCATTTTCCGCACTGTATCCTGATAAAGCAGGTTCAGGCTGCTGCCGCCGTCCATAAGGACTCTAGTGAGGTGAAATCCGTCAATAATTGGGTCTAGAACCAATGCGGCGAATCCGCCATGACGGATGCTAGTGGGGTGGTCCCTTCGATCAAAAGTGATCAGGCAGGAAGACCATGGGTTGAACTTTGGGGCGACTGGCTCCATCGCGTATACGTCCCTTAGCACATGCTTCCGCTCCCTCTTGGGGACGTGGGTTGCGTATATCATGTTCACCATCCGCACTTGTGGGGGAAAATCTTTCTGTCCGCTATTGTTCGTCGGCCGGGGCTCCTCCTCGTCATCGCTATGCAGCCCCTTGTCTCTGCTTTTGGCATTTAACTTGCCTGCCTGCTTGAACACCCAACAATCCCTGTTGGTGTGATTGGCTGGTTTTTCGGGGGTGCCATGTATCTGGCATGAGCGGTCGAGTATTCGGTCCAAACTGGACAGGCCCGGAGTGTTTCTTTTGAATGCCTTTTTCTGCTGACCGGGTTTAGAGCCTTTAAATCCGGCATTAACTCCTGTATCTTCTGTATTGTCGCCGTTAATGCGGCGCTTTTGCTTGTTGCGACGCGACCTGCCACCGCTGTCCTTTGTATCCGAATTACCAGGGCTCTTGGTCATGTTATTGCTGCGAGCTAGCCAGCTGTCTTCTCCCGTGCAAAAGTAGGTCATAAGTGTCGTGAGGGCTACCATAGATTTCGGCTTTTCCTGTCCTAGGTGCCGTGCAAGCCACTCGTCGTGGATGTTATGCTTGAAGGCTGCTAGGGCCTCTGCGTCCGGACAGTCGATGATTTGATTTTTCTTGGTAAGGAACCGTGTCCAGAATTGTCTGGCCAATTCCTCTGGCTGCTGAATTATGTGGCTTAGGTCATCGGCGTCTGGTGGTCGGACATAAGTGCCCTGGAAATTGTCGAGGAATGCGGCTTCCAGGTCCTCCCAACAACCAATTGATTCTGCTGACAAGCTATTGAGCCAGTGCCGGGCTGGTCCTTTAAGTTTGAGTAGGAGGTATTTGATGGCGTGTAGGTCATCACCGCGGGCCATGTGGATATGAAGGAGATAGTCCTCGATCCATACCGCGGGATCTGTTGTGCCATCGTATGATTCGATGTTCACGGGTTTGAAACCCTCGGGGATTTGATGATCCATTACTTCATCTGTGAAGCATAGTGGGTGTGCGGTGCCTCTATATTGGGCTACATCACGATGCAGCTCAAACGAGCTTTGTCTACTGTGTTTGGCCCAGCCGGATTTACTGTATCCGGCGTGATGAGTACCGTCTCGTGCCGTGGGGCGCCCACGTGATCCGTAGATCAATCTTGTTTGCCTTGCCTTATCCTCCAATATATCTCGCAGGTCTGGCGCATTTTCCCATGCCTTGGTAGTTTTTGAGCGGCACCAGGGTGCGGCTTGAGTGGAGGGCCGAGAGGCCTCTCTGTCGTGGCCACAGGGTGGCCGGTCGGCCGCATCATGCGCTAGTGATTTAGGTGCTTCCTCCTCTAATTGGGGTAGCAACCTACGCTTTGGGTAGCTCTTGGAGGGGCGTTCGAGTTCATACTCTTGGAGGGGCTGTTGTTGTTTTTCCTTGTGGCTGCTCGTCGTGGTCATAAGCCTGCGTTTGAAACGCTCTTGTTCGACGGGATCCTCCGGCACGACAAAATCATTGTCATCGAGGCTTGCCTCGTCTTTGGAGGGAGGCATATAATTATCGTCCTCGACCTCTCAGTCTGCCGCTCCCTCATGAGGGCTGGCTTCTCTATCCTCCTGTGCTGAATCTTGCTGCAGGTGGTTGTCTTCGGCACTGTCCGGGGTGTTATTATCCCCCGTGCCGGAATCACCATTTTTGTTTTGGCGGGATTTAGAGCGGCGCCGCTGATGCCGGCGCTTAGGCTGCTTCTTGGAGGGGTCATCCTCCGTTGTTCCATCGCCATTGCCTTCTTTTGGGGTGTCCACCCTGTATATATCATACGACGAGGTGGCTTTCCAGTGCCCTATAGGCGCTGGTTCTTGATCGTCTCCTGCATCAGCGTCCATACCGTCGATGTCTTCGGAGTCGAAGTCGAGCATGTCGGTTAAATCATCGACAGTGGCTACGAAGTGGGTGGTGGGTGGGCTTTGAATTTCTTCATCATCTGCATCCCAACCTTGCCGACCATAGTCCGGCCAGGGCTCTCCTGACAAAGAGAGAGACTTTAGTGAATTCAGAATATCGCCGAAGGGCGAGTGCCGAAAGGTGTCCGCGGTGGTGAACTCCATGATCGGCGGCCAATCGGGTTCGATCGGTCGGGGCGCAGATGGCTCGGAGTCCAGAGAGGAGTCCGGCCCCTTGGAGTCACGGGCTTCACAGAGAATAGGGCTGGTGTTTGGCTCGATCGCCGTAGAGATTGCAGCCCCCGAGGCGGTGTCTAACCACCCATCCTCGATTGGTGTAATCGGCTCCGAGCTAGGTGTCGGAGCGGACATGGGTGCGGCCTCCAGGGCACTGTTCGGCGGCAGAGCTAAATCATGCCCATCGTGACAGTGCGGCGCGCTCGGCTGTGGCTCGAATCCGTTGAAGATCAAGTCTCCGCGGATGTCGGCCGTGTAGTTCAAACTTCCAAATCTGACCTGATGGCTAGGGGCGTAGCTTTCGATCTGCTCCAGATGACCAAGCGAATTGGCCCGTAGTGCAAAGCCGCCGAATACGAAGACCTGTCCGGGGAGAAAAGTCTTACCCTAGATCGCATCGTTGTTGATGATCGGAGAAGCCATCGGGCCTAAAAGTGACGACACAGAGGAACTCTCAATGAAAGCACCAATGTCGGTGTCAAAACCGGCGGATCTCGGGTAGGGGGTCCCGAACTGTGCGTCTAGGTCAGATGGTAACAGGAGGCAGGGGACACGATGTTTTACCCAGGTTCGGGCCCTCTTGATGGAGGTAAAACCCTACGTCATGCTTGATTAATATTGATGATATGGGTAGTACAAGAGTAGATCTACCACGAGATCAGAGAGGCTAAACCCTAAAAGCTAGTCTATGGTATGATTGTTGTTCGTCCTACGGACTAAAACTCTCCGGTTTATATAGACACTGGAGAGGGCTAGGGTTACACAAAGTCGGTTACAATGGTAGGAGATCTACATATCCGTGTCGCCAAGCTTGCCTTCCACGCCAAGGAAAGTCCCTTCCGGACGCGGGACAAAGTCTTCAATCTTGTATCTTCATAGTCCAGGAGTCCGGCCGAAGGTATAGTCCAGCCATCCGGACACCCCCTAATCCAGGACTCCCTCAGGGTCCTTGGGCGTCTGGCCTGTTATCCATGGGCCGGATTGATGGGCTGAGAAGACATGAAGGCCGAAGACTGTACCTGTGTCCGGATTGGACTCTCCTTGGCGTAGAAGGCAAGCTTGGCGACCGACTATGAAGATTCCTTCTTATGTAACCGACTCTATGTAACCCTAGATTTTCCCCTCCCCCCGATGTCTATATAAACTGGAGGTGTTAGTCCGGAAAGGATATACTCATTACCATAGTCATACAGGCAAGGCTTGTATGGTTTAGCCATTACGATCTCGTGGTAGATCAACTCTTGTAACACTCATATTCATCAATATCAATCAAGCACGACATAGGGTATTACCTCCATAGAGAGGGCCCGAACCTGGGTAAACATCGTGTCCCCCGTCTCCTATTACCATCGATCCTAGATGCACAGTTCGGGACCCCCTACCCAAGATTCGCCGGTTTTGACACCGACAACGACTTCATCGCAGCTGAATGCGAATAGTATCATCTCCTCACAAACATCTTTTTCCAAAGTTTTACTTTCCTTCCTAGGAATAATCCTCCTGAGGTGCGATTTTATTTATATGCTGAAACCCATCAAAAACCATTTACTGAATTTTATAACATACGCATGATCCCTTCTGATGGGAGCTTAGTTGAGCCTAGGCTGGCAGAGTTTGAGGCCTTTTATTGTACCTTGACGGTGGGAGATGAGAGAGGGGTGTCATCTATCACTGCCGCTGGCTTTTATTTTCCCGTTGTTCATTACTTTGCTCTTTTCATTGCAAAATGCTTGCTTGCTAGAGAGAAGGTGGGTGCACTCAGCTCACCAGACCTTGCTGTTTTGCGTCGTGCATTAGAGAGCGACAACACTTATAGCTTGGGAGCTATTGTGGCACGTCACCTCCACATTAATAAGTCCAAGGGTAAAATACATGGTGGGATTTTCGCTACTCGTTTGGCGGCTCACTTCGAGGTTGAGATACGCCTTCATGACTATCCTCTGACCAAGGTTTACCTAGACCATGCATCCATGGAATGCCGCCATTTCATTGCACAAGATTACCATGACATCCCTATTCCTTATAACCTAGTTTTTAGCATTGAAACTCGTGATATTATTCCATTGCCTGCACCTACTCTGTTTGATCCTGTTGCCAGGGGCGGATATAGGATTATGCCTGCGGACATCGTCGCCTACCGGAACGATCAGGCTGCAGAGGAGGAGGAAGAGCCTCAGCAGTGGGATCAGTGGATTCCTCCTCATCAGTACCCCAGCTACTATCTAGGCTACTTATTGATTACCAAGTTAGGCCAAAAGCCTAAGCTGGGGGGAGTACATGTTTCTCACCGACATTACATTCCTGTTAACATATTTCATTCCAGTTGTCGGTGTTCACACTTTTGCATTGTATCATCCATGCTTAATTTATTTTCTTGCTTTCTTCTTGTGTGTTTGAAAAAAATCTTAGAAAAACAAAAAAAATAGTTGTAGTTAGTTTACTTTCTATGCATGCTTAGTTGTAATACTAAAAAGAAAACCCAAAAAGATTTCCTTGTTCTTCGTTTGCTAGTTGGGAGCTTTCCCGTGTAAATAGATTTTCATGTTTTTGCTTTTCCCTTTTATTTACTTGTTCAACAAAACCAAAAACTCCAAAAATATTTCAGTGTGTTTCTATTAATTTCTTTTCTTTTTATTCAAGTTGTACCGAGGAGAAGATCACGATGAAAATGTTGAGTGGCTCTCATTTGAATAACTATTGATCTAATAAAGAGCCCATTTTACCTTGTCTTCTCCTGTTGAATAAAATGTTTTGTAGATTCCAGCTTAGTCCACGACATTCTTGCACTGTTATTATTTTCATATCGTTCGGTCGTGCAAGTGAAAGGCAATAATGATGATATTCGATGAACTGGCCGTGGCAGAGAGAAACTGGTATGAACTCGACTTGTTCTATTTGTGTAAATATGTTTAACCTAGTATCCATGATTCAGCTCATTATGATTAAACATGTTTGCAATGACAATTAGAGATTATAGTTTCTCATGCCATGCATATAAGTAGCTAGGAGTGGATAATGATTTAACTTGGATATCAACATTGCGTTAAAATGATTGTGATGTGGTATGATGATATGGTATCCTCCTCTAAATGTTCGAGTGGCTTGACTTGGCACATGTTCATGCATGTAGTTGAATCAATACCAACATAGCCTCTATGACATTTATGTTCATGTTGTTCATATCCTACTCATGCTAGTGTCCAACGTTACTTATGCATAATGCATGTTCATGATCGTTGTTGCTCTCTAGCTGGCCGCTTCTCAACCTAATTGCTAGCCTTCGCCTGTACTAAGTGGGAATTCTGCTTGCACATCAAAAACCTTGAACCCAAAGTTATTCCAGATGAGTCCAGCATACCTACCTATATGCGGTATTACCCTGCCGTCCTAAGTAAATTTGCATGTGCCACCTCTAAAAACTTCTAATAAATATCCTTTTGTGTGCCTGGATCGTTCATGGAATGACATGAGGTTGTCGGTATATCTTCCATGCTAAGTGGGTTATCCTCAGGTCGAGTGTTTATTCACTCGCCATCTCACGAGAAAAGGGCGGTAATAGGGATGCCTAGTCCCAAACTGCAAACAAAAAAAATTTACAAATAATCAAACAAAAACTCACAATGGAGTCAAAACCTTTACTTTTATTGCTTGGGAACCGCCACTAGCGTGCTTAGCATGGAAGATATTGATAAGTGATAGTCGTGAAGTAAATGAGAAGGGTGCATGTCTAAAAATATCATTTACCTCTGTTTTAAAACTTGAGATCTGGCACCTCTGCAAATCACTGCTTCCCTCTGCGAAGGGACTATCTATTTACTTTTATGATGTGTCATCACCTTCTAAAACAAGCGCTAGAACCTGAGAGCACTGTTGTCACGACTTATGCATTGTGTGTAGCTAATGTTGTGTGCATCATGACTGGATCTTTTCTACCATGAATTACAATGTTTAGTCGCTGCTTGAACTTTGGAGGTGCTCTGCATTTATGTTTTGCAGTCTCAGAAAGGGCTAGCGAGATACCACTATTATCATATTATATCATGGTTGTCTTATTATTGTTCGCTAGCTAATTATGTTATTAAGATGAGTTACTATAATTTTTAAGAGTTATTGTCAGCATGGTTAGTTATAATGTTGGCTGAAAACATGGGTGTTGTTTAACCTTATTTATGCAAACAAGAGAAAAAGAGCTCGTAAAAGTTTTTCTTTTTCACTTTCAATTTAACAACTGAATTGCTTGAGGACAAGCAAAGGTTTAAGCTTGGGGGAGTTGATACGTCTCCAACGTATCTACTTTTCCTAATGCTTTTCCTCTTGTTTTGGACCCTAATTTGCATGACTTAAATGAAACTAACCCCGGTCTGACGTTGTTTTCAGCAGAACTACCATGGTGTTTTTTTTGTGTAGAAATAAAAGTTCTCGGAATGGAACAAAAATTTGCGAGGATTTTTTATACAATAAATAAGAATTTCTGGAGCAAAGATCCACTAGAGGGGGGCACCTGGCTGGGCACAACCCACCAGGGCGCGCCCCCCTCCTGGCGCGCCCAGGTGGGTTGTCCCCACTTAGTGGCCCCGCAGACCCTGAAACCGACGCTATAAAATCATATTTTCCAAAACAAATCAGAGAGAGAGAGAGAATCATCGCCATCACCTCCTGTTCTTCATTGGGAGGCCAGATCTGGAGTCCGTTTGGGGCTCCGGAGAAGGGGATCTTTGTTCTTCGTCATCACCACCCTTCTCCGTCGCCAATTCCATGATACTCCCTACCGGAAGTGAGTAATTCCTTCGGAGGCTCGCTGATCGGTGAGGAGTTGGATGTGATTCATCATGTAATTGAGTTAGTTTTGTTAGGGATTGATCCCTAGTATCCACTATGTTCTAAGATTGATGTTGCTATGACTTTGCCATGCTTAATGCTTGTCACTTTGGGCCCGGGTGCCATGATTTCAGATCTGAACCATTTATGTTATCACCGTTATATCCATGTTCTAGATCCGATCTTGCAAGTTATAGCCACCTACTACGTGTTATGATCCGGCAACCCCGGAGTGACAATAGTCACGACCACTCCCAGTGATGACCGTAGTTTGAGGAGTTGATGTATTCATCGTGTGTTAATGCTTTGTTCCGGTTCTCTATTAAAAGGAGGCCATAATATCCCTTAGTTTCCAATAGGACCCTGATATGTCTCCCAAATATCTATAATTTTTTATTGCTCCATGCTATTATATTATCTATTTTGGATGTTAATGGGCTTTATTTTACACTTTTATATCATTTTTGGGACTAACCTACTAACCGGAGGCCCAACCCAAATTGTTGTTTCTTGCCTATTTTAGGGTTTCGAAGAAAAGGAATATCAAATGGAGTCCAAACGGAATGAAACCTTCAGGAACGTGATTTTCTCAACAAACGTGATCCAGGAGACTTGGAGTGGCCGTCAAGAAACAAGGGAGGAAGGCACGAGGCACGGGGGCGCGCCCTCCACCTTGTTCTGTTTTCAGATGATTAATAGATAAATTACTCACGTCCAGCAATTTATTTTAGAATTTTTGGGGTTCCAGAACTTGCTTTAGCTACAGATTACTACTGACTGTTTTGTTTTTGACAGATTCTGTTTTTCTTGTGTTGTTTGCTTATTTTGATGAATCTATGGCTAGTAAAAGAGTTTATAAACCATAGAGAAGTTGGAATACACTAGGTTTAAAACCAATATAAATAAAGAATGAGTTCATTACAGTACCTTGAAGTGGTGTTTTGTTTTCTTTCGCTAACGGAGCTCACGAGATTTTCTATTTTGAGTTTTGTGTTGTCAACTTTTCAAGTTTTGGGTAAAGATTTGATGGATTATGGAACAAAGAGTGGCAAGAGCCTAAGCTTGGGGATGCCCATGGCACCCCAAGGTAAAACTCAAGGACACCAAAAAGCCTAAGCTTGGGGATGCCCCGGAAGGCATCCCCTATTTCGTGTTCGTCTATTGGTAACTTTACTTGGAGCTATATTTTTATTCACCACATTGTAATTGTTTTGCTTGGAGCGTCTTGCATGATTTGATTCTTTGATTTTTAGTTTACCACAATCATACTTGCTGTACACACCTTTTGAGAGAGACTCACATGAATTGAAATTTATTAGAATACTCTATGTGCTTCACTTATAGATTTTGAGCTATATAGTTTTTGCTCTAGTGCTTCACTTTTATCTTTTAGAGTACGGCGGTGGTTTTATTTTATAGAAACTATTGTTCTCTCATGCTTCACCTATATTATTCTTAGAGTCCTTTAGAATAACATGGCAATAATAAAAGCTTTCATATAAGTGCATTGAATACTATGAGAAGTTCAATACTTGATAATTGTTTTGAGATATGGAGATGGTGATATTAGAGTCATGCTAGTTGAGTAGTTGTGAATTTGAGAAATACTTGTGTTGAAGTTTGTGATTCCCGTAGCATGCACGTATGGTGAACCGTTATGTGATGAAGTCGGAGCATGATTTATTTATTGATTGTCTTCCTTTTGAGTGGCGGTCGGGGACGAGCGATGGTCTTTTCCTACCAATCTATCCCCCTAGGAGCATGCGTGTAATACTTTGCTTCGATAACTTGTAGATTTTTGCAATAAGTATGTGAGTTCTTTATGACTAATGTTGAGTCCATGGATTGTACACACTCTCACCCTTCCACCATTTCTAGCCTCTCTAGTATCGCGCAACTTTCGTCGGTACCATAAACCCACCATATACCTTCCTCAAAACAGCCACCATACCTACCTATTATGGCATTTCCATAGCCATTCCGAGATATATTGCCATGCAACTTTCCATCGTTCCGTTATTATGACACGCTTCGTCATTGTCATATTGCCTGCATGATCATGTAGTTGACATCATATTTGTGGCAAAGCCACCGTTCATAATTCTTTCATACATGTCACTCATGCATCATTGTACATCCCGGTACACCGCCGGAGGCATTCACATAGAGTCATATTTTGTTCTAAGTATTGAGTTGTAAGTAAATAAAGTGTGATGATCATCATTATTAGAGCATTGTCCCAAGTGAGGAAAGGATGATGGAGACAATAATTCCCCCACAAGTTAGGATGAGACTGCGGACAAAAAAGAGAAGGGAAAGTGGCCAAAAAGGAAAAAAAGAAAGAAGGCCCAAATAAAAAATGAATGAGAGAAAAAGAGAGAAGGGACAATGTTACTATCCTTTTCCACACTTGTGCTTCAAAGTAGCACCATGTTCTTCATGTAGAGAGTCTCCTATGATATCACTTTCATATACTAGTGGGAATTTTTCATTATAGAACTTGGCTTGTATATTCTGATGATGTGCTTCCTCAAAATGCCCTAGGTCTTTGTGAGCAAGCAAGTTGGATGCACACCCACTCAGTTTCTTTTGTTGAGCTTTCAAATACTTATAGCTCTAGTGCATCCGTTGCATGGCAATCCCTACTCACTCACATTGATATCTATTGATGGGCATCTCCATAGCCCGTTGATACGCCTAGTTGATGTGAGACTATCTTCTCCTTTTTTGTCTTCTCCACAACCACCATTCTATTCTACCATAGTGCTATATCCATGGCTCATGCTCATATATTGCGTGAAGATTGAAAAAGTTTGAGAACATCAAAAGTGTGAAACAAATTCTTGGCTTGTCATCGTGGTTGTGCATGATTTAACTATTTTTTGTGGTGAAGATAGAGCATAGCCAGACTATATGATTTTGTAGGGATAACTTTCTTTGGCCATGTTATTTTGAGAAGACATAATTGCTTAGTTAGTATGCTTGAAGTATTATTATTTTCATGTCAATATAAAACTTTTATCTTGAATCTTATGGATCTGAATATTCATTCCACAATAAAGGAAAATTGCATTGAGAAATATGTTAGGAAGCATTCCACATCAAAAATCTTCTTTTATCATTTACCTACTCGAGGACGAGCGGGAATTAAGCTTGGGGATGCTTGATACATCTCCAACGTATCTATAATTTTTGATTGCTCCATGCTATTATATTATCTATTTTGGATGTTAATGGGCTTTATTTTACACTTTTATATCATTTTTGGGACTAGCCTACTAACCGGAGGCCCAGCCCAAATTGTTGTTTTTTTGCCTATTTTAGGGTTTCGAAGAAAAGGAATATCAAACGGACTCCAAACAGAATGAAACCTTCGGGAACGTGATTTTCTTAAGAAACGTGATCCAGGAGACTTGGAGTGGCCATCAAGAAACAAGGGAGGAAGGCACGAGGCAGGGGGGCACACCTACCCCCTGGGCGCGCCCTCCACCCTCGTGGGCCCTCCATTGCTCCACCGACGTACTTCTTCATTGTATATATATCCACGTACCCCCAAACATCCAGGAGCACCACGAAAACCTAATTCCACCACCGCAACCTTCTGTACTCGAGAGATCCCATCTCAGGGCCTTGTCCGGAGCTCCGCCGGAGGGGGCATTGATCACGGAGGGCCTCTACATCAACTCCATGGCCTCTCCGGTGATGTGTGAGTAGTTTACTTTCAGACCTACGGGTCCATAGTTATTATCTAGATGGCTTCTTTTCTCTCTTTGGATCTCAATACAAATTTCTCCTCGATTCTCTTGGAGATCTATTCGATGTAATCTTCTTTTGTGGTGTGTTTGTCGAGATCTGATGAATTGTGGGTTTATGATCCAGATTATCTATGAACAATATTTGATTGTCCTCTGAGTTCTTTTATGTATGATTGGTTTATCTTTGCAAGTCTCTACGAATTATCAGTTTGGTTTGGCCTACTAGATTGATCTTTCTTGCAATGGGAGAAGTGCTTAGCTTTGGGTTAAATCTTGCGGTGTTCGATCCTAGTGACAGAAAGGGAACCGATACGTATTGTATTGTTGCCATCGAGGATAAAAAGATGGAGTTTATATCATATTGCATGAGTTTATCCCTCTACATCATGTCATCTTCCTTAAAGCATTACTCTGTTCTCTTGAACATAATACTCTAGATGCATGCTGGATAGCGGTAGATGTGTGGAGTAATAGTAGTAGATGCAGGAAGGAGTCGGTCTACTTGTCTCGTACGTGATGCCTATATACATGATCATAACTAGATATTCTCATAACTATGCTCAATTTTATCAATTGCTCGACAGTAATTCGTTTACCCACCGTAATACTTATGCTCTTGAGAGAAGCCACTGGTGAAACCTATGCCCCTCGGGTCTATCTTCCATCATATTAATCTTCCAATACTTAGATATTTCCTTTGCTGTTTATTTTACTTTGCATCTTTATTTCTCTTTATCATAAAAATACCAAAAATATTATCTTATCATATCAATCATATATCACTCTCGTAAGTGATCGAGAAGGGATTGACAACCCCTTTATCGCATTGGTTGCGAGGTTCTTATTTGTTTGTGTAGGTGCGCGTGACTTGTGCGTGATCTCCTATTGGATTGATACATTGGTTCTCAAAAACTGAGGGAAATACTTACGCTGCTTTACTGCATCACCCTTTCCTCTTCAAGGGAAAACCAACGCAGTGCTCAAGAGGTAGCAGACCCCGTTGCCACGGGAGGGTAGAAAAAAAATATGTCATGCAAGTTCTTTCCATAAGAACGTATGACTATTTACGGAATACATGCCTACATTATATTGATGAACTGGAGCTAGTGCCGTATCGCCCTAGGTTATAACTCTCATGATTTGAATATCATCTAACAAGTCACCGATCCAATGCCTACGAATTGATCTTATATTTTTCTTGTTAAGTTACTACTGCTATCGTTACTGTTACACTTGTTAAAAAACTATTGTTATCACTGTTACCATTACCATTGTTGCTACTACATTATCAAAACTATCATATTACTTTGCTACTGATCACGTTGCTTCAGATAATTAATCTCCAGGTGTGGTTGAATTGAGAACTCAGCTACTAATACCTTCAAATATTCTTTGGCTTCCCTTGTCTCGAATCTATAAATTTGGGTTGAATATTCTACCCTCGAAAACTGTTGCGATCCCCTATACTTGTGGGTTATCACTGCTGTTGTTGATGTTACTCTTGTTGTTGTTGTTGTTGTTGTTGTTGTTGTTGTTGTTGTTGTTGTTGTTATGTTGCTCTTATTAGTAGGGTACGTGAGTGCATGTGGCATGCAAGTAGGACATACCTGAATGCCAAAAATAGTAGGTGCAAATACGACATGTGAGTGATGGCTTAATCTGATCAGTGTTAGCACTGATAACTATAACCACTAATCAAAGTAGCACTGATAATGTGTTAATACTTAGTAGTAATCATTGTAAGCTGTGTTCAGTGAGCATACATCATGTTCTACTTGTTAGCTTTGATCATGTGTTGTATGTGTTGCTAACTAATGGCCATCTTACTGACAAGATAATGAAGACGGAGTGGGAGAGGGCCGACGGTGGTGCGCAGGTCGTCGTTGGCGCAGACGGGGCGGAGGACCTCATCCCCGCCAACTGGTGGCTGAAGAGGGTGGTGCTCCCTGGCAGGGTGGAGTTCACAAGGATACCGCTGGGCGCTCGCAGGAGGCTGAGGATGGGGCAAAGAGGGTGCACGGGAACCTATGAGGTTCCATGTACATAGCGCTGACCAGGAGGATATCGCCATGCTCATCATCCCGCGTAAGTTCAGGCCGGTGATGAAGCAATGGCTGGTCAGCGGCCCTCCTCTTGTCGTCAGCCTCTCCGCTAACAAGTCTTGTGAGTTTTGGGTCCAGGTGTAGATATTCAAGGGGCACATGGTGCTGGGGCGCGGCTGGGAGTATTTCTGCGACCGGCACAAGATAGTCCCCGATGACCTTGTCGTCTTCAAGCTCTCCTGCCTGAGGCTCCAGGTGCAGATTTACAACGCCAACAGCTCCAACATCTGCACCATCCGGTGCATGAGGCACAATTGCGTCAGCGACATCACTCAGGCCCTCTAGTTCGTCTGTCTAGTCTGCCATGCGTAGTACTCTAACTTAAGTAGTGTAGGTTTGAACTGAAGCCCGATCATCTCTTTTCATGTCAACATGTCCATATTTTACCTAGGGAGCAGCACCCTGGGGTCCAGCAGGGGCATGGGATGCCCTGCTATTTTAAACTTATGCCTAGTAGCTTATGATATGCCTGTTCTTTGCTTGTTCTTACTGTTTTTGTGTTGCTGTTGATCATATTGTGTTGTGTGTGATGTGTGGTGTCAAATGGGTGGTTACTCCACCATATTTGAAAGGGGTGAGCAGATCAAGTACTTGCACACAACCAAACAGCTGTGCTTTGCATCTACTCAAACCTAAAGCACAAACACATGCAACCAAATAATTTGCAGCCATCTAGGCCTTGATGCAATGCAGAGAACCAATCAACATGCAGATGTTGGTTTTTTTTCCTGCATATGCTCAGCCAAACCCAGTTGGGACAAGTATACAAAGTGGCCAAAGACAATGTAGGTAACAAAACATACCATGTATCTCTGTGTGCGTGCGTGCGAACAACGTGATGCCGGGCAAGGCCGGTGATTGATGTGTGTGCGCGCGTGGACACTCGTGAACAGACAGGCTCCCTCAGTCGTCCTTGTCCTGCATTACTGTCAACCTCGACCGGCTGAGCTTGCGGGTGTCGTAAGCCTATAACCACAACCTTTTAAATACGACTTTGACTCCTGCGGCCGCTCTGTTCCCCGACACAGACCTGCCCTGCTGCCGTATTCCGTTTCAATTGCCTGCAGAAAATTCACGTCACTTGGTTTCATTTCTCTAAACAATTCACCAGCAGGTAATTGTACAATTCAGGTTCATTGGTGTTCGACTACCACCATTCAGTGCATTTGGGCACAATTATGATTATGTTTTTGTCGTTTAGTGGATTGGTTGAATTTTCGTATATAATTGTTGTTCGGTTTTGATGATGCGCATTTAAATTGTTTTAAGTTTGTGTTGAAATGTGATGCATTTGTTTTGACTGCTTGCACAAACGTATAGATGAATTTTTCTCGGAAAAAATGTATAGATGAATTTGCAAAATTAATAATAATTGAAGAATTAAGTTTTGAGTGACGGATTAGATGTACGGAAGTTCAATTTCTCAAAATATTGTGAATTAAAAGATAAGTAAAACATAGATGAAAAATTAAGTCATTGGGGTCAGCTAGAGATGCTCTAAGAGCATATCCAACACATGATGTAGAAGTTGGTGCCCCACAAAAGTTTTAGCTCCAGAGAGATCAGGTTTTAGGGCAGCAGAAAATCTTCTGCCGTAACAGATAATGTAAAACAGGTGCCCTAAAAAAGTGTCCTTCTCCAGAATTGCCTACATATTGAAACAAGACATGACATTATAAAATTAAAACTTTGACAGATCACTACACACATGATCAACAATGGATCAAATTAAACTTCAAATCCACATATCGAATTCAAATTCATGACAAGCATTGTGCATCACAAACACAAACAAAAAGCGCATAGACTCTCAAATACCAATAGCTCCATTGCCATCACTAGTAAGTACATTATCATCATGTCTTGCTTCCTCTCCATTCTCACAGTTGGTACATTGGAACCATTGACTCCTCCCATTGTACCATCATGCCTCCTCCCATCGAAGTCGTGAATCCTTTCATGTGGCACCACCCATGCTCCACTCATGAATCCTCCCGCCGTGCCCATAGTCCTCTATGCCAACACCGGGTCGCGATAAAGCTCAACGTATAAAAAGGCTTATGATAGGGTTAGTAAAGATTTGTTTTCCTAAAATGGTGCATTGTAGGGGGCTTTAGTCCCATGTGGATGCTAAAAATAAATCCTTGCTCTATCGGGGTTCTGTGGGAGTTAGGACTAATGATTCTAATAGTGCTTTCTTTCAAACCTCTAAGGTGTTATAAAAGGCGACCACATCTCTCCTCTCCTTTTCAGTTTGGTAGCTGATGTTTTTAGTAGAGTGGTCATGAAAATTGCTAAAAAAAATAGTTGCTCTCTAGAATGATGACAGGGGTTTATCCTTGTGGTCTAATCAGCTCGCAGTATGCAGATGATACCTTGTTACTCATAGAGAATGAAATTGAGTATGCCAAAAATGAAAAATGGATTTATCTTGTTTTGAGCATATTTTTGGTACGTGGATAAACCTCCATAAATGTGAGCTTGTGCATATTGATTTTAGTGAAGAAGATTCCCACATAGTATCTCAAGCTTTAACTTGTGGACTAGGATCTTTTGCACTTAAGTATCTTGGTTTTCTTCTGCACTATACTAAACTGAGGAAAGAGAATCTGGGTTGGAGGGAGACATTGCTATCCTACGATAGCAAATTAATCCTTGCTCAATCCTCCCTAGCTACTATTCCTTCATATATTAGGAGTGTCATTAAATCCCTCAAATGGGCTATGAAGTTAATTAATTTCTAGAAGGCCCACTGTTTCTGGCAGAACTATGAGGGCCATCATAAATATCACCTTTCCCAGTGGGATACGATTATTCCAAAAAAATGGGGACTTAGGAATATCTAACATGGTCGAGATGAATCTCAGTCTCCTGGCACTGTTCATAGTAAGGAGTACAAGACAAGAGAAGAAGATTAGGCTTCATGGACCAGACAAAGCCACGTTACACACCAGCCCATCTAATCAATTAAAGAAAGAATTAAGTCCAAGAACATGCAATAGTCGGTCAATACGTGGGCCGGCTCCTGATGAAAACTCTTCGAAGCAGTCACGGCCACGCGCAGTGTCAACAGTTAGGGCGGCCGCTGTCCTTAATAAATAGCTAGCCAAATTAGCTTTTTGACTCGGTTTTTTTAGGGAATTTTAGTTTTAACTACTTTCATTTGTCTTCGCTTGTAGCGACTAGTGCGACCGTCAAAACACCCTATCAAAACCCCATCTTGTGAGATTTGTTTCATCTAGCATATTCGTAATTTTGAGATTGCTTGGTTATTATTCTTTTGCATGTTCTTCGATTTGCTTGCAGGAAAAATCCTTCTTGGATAGGATGATCATGCTGTTGGCTTGGTCAATAACATCGTAGACTTGGTTCAGCGATTGCCGTGGATATCATTGGTATACGGTTCTTCCTGTACGGTTGGCAACCGGATCGTGAGGGTCAAGTCCCACCCAAAATTGTAGTTATCTCTCTCATCAAAAGATCGGCCCCAGTTCACATCAAGAGATATGTTTATATGGTTTCTTTCTCATAAGAAAATGCTTAGTAAAGATAATTTAGTCAAAAGACAACACCTAGATGATGTATCTTGCTTTTTTTTTGTGAAGCAGAATCATGCA
This sequence comes from Triticum monococcum, assembly GCA_034509565.1. Classification (NCBI taxonomy): domain Eukaryota; kingdom Viridiplantae; phylum Streptophyta; class Magnoliopsida; order Poales; family Poaceae; genus Triticum; species Triticum monococcum. Next base: position 739,604,228 of record CM067843.1, on the reverse strand, counting down.
AGCATATGGTTTTTGACTGTGTGGTTCCAGTAGAAATTTGGAAAAATATTATCTCTTTTGCTGGCATTGCTACCCATGTCACCTATGAGAATGTGGCTCCATGTTCGCTTCCTCTCAACTAAGAAGATGTTGTGCCCCCAAGTGCAAAGATTTGCAGCAAGCAACAATTTTCCTCAAGTGACCTCAAAGTTTATTGAATCCACGAGAGTTATGAGATTCCAACTAGTGACTAGTAGCTGCACACACACAAAACAAAATGCCCTTGCGTCCCCAACTAAACTAGTGAGGTTGTTAATCTCACTAGCTTTGCTTACAGAGGAATTAAAAAAACAAGTGTATGGAAGATTTGATTGCAGCAAGAAAGTAAAAGAAAACATAAATTGCGATTGAAAATTTATAGGAAGAAGATGGACCGGGATCCGTAGGTTCACTAGCGGTTATCTTTAAAAAGATAGCAATGGTGTTGTGAACAAATTACATATTTTGAATTGAATATCCATGGCGGAGGTGCAGCCTACGTTGGCGCCTTTGTGGGCGTTCTAGCAGGCGCAGGAGGAACAACGGTACAACTTGTTCCTCATGGAACAACACCGGCTGGGGAGGGCCAGATCTATGACGAGTGCGCGAGCGAGGTGGCCGTGGTAGCCATGGAGCAGCGTGCCATCTATGGTGCAGTTCATGCTTAAGCCACCGCTCGGCAAGAAGCGGCAGCCTCGGAGGCGCAGCTGCAGGCGATTGCGGAGGAGAACATAGCCAACTGCACCTCCTACGCGCCACCGACGAACCATCAGTCGGCCGGGTGGGACGACAACAGCCAAGGCGCCATCATTTCCCTTGTGGACCTCACGTCCACCGGGGAAGGACAAGGCGCGGACTCCTCCGAGGATGAGTAGGCAACAGGAGACGGCGGGGCTTGATGATCCATGTGGGCCGGTCCGTCTCCTGTGTTCTACTCTTTCTCGTTGGAGTCCACACCTTCACTTTACCGGTCTTATCGCCGGTGCTCATGAAAATGGTGGAAGGAGGACGACACGGGCTTGGACGCCGAGCGTCGCCGCCATAAGAGATGTTTAGGGGCAGGTTTTTTCTTCTAAATGTTCGATATGTAGTTAAATCCGTCGTGTTTGTATGAAATCATTCATGTTTGTACGAAATCCGGCCGTGTTTGCATGAATTTCATCAGGTATGTTGAAAAATAATTTAATATGTATACAAGTAGCGTTGAATGTCGACCTTCCGCATCCATGTCCGCGCACTATTCCCCTGTTTGTGAATGGGTGCAGAAGGTTTTGTGTGTGTTGCCATTGAAGATGCCCTGAGTGGCTAGTGACCCTCGAATTGATTTTGAGAGTGTATCTTTCAGACAGGGCGGGCGGCCTATAGGATTCCTTTTGGCTTGGTTGCTCGCACCTTGGAATCCATGCATGTGGCGAAGCATTGTGTGCACCTGAAATGCTCATAGTCATACCACAAGGCATCCTAGCTAGCTTGCGTCCACAACAATGTAAACCTCCGAATTCAAGGCTTCAAGCTCTCACAGCGTTCGCCCCGAACCGGCTTCGAATGTTCGGACGAACGGACCGGTTACCGGTTACTGGCCGATCACAAAAAAATCGATCCATCTAAACGTCTTAAACCGACAACAAAGACTTAGGTTGTACGGCGTCTCTCACATCTAGGTGAAATGTAGGACGCATATAGAGCGGCCCGGGTGCTTCCGCCATGTCGGAGCAAACAAGCCTGACCCAGCACTAATCCCATGTTTGTCCCATAAAAGAAAAATCCACTCCAGCCCCTTGCTCGGAACCCTAACTCATTCCCCCCTCGCTCCGTTTTCTCCTTTTGCCTCTTCGATTCTGATACAATTCGACGCAATGTCGAGCTCCGGCAGTTACTCCGGCTTTAGCGTCGACGTCGATGAGGAGCTGGCGCTTCGCATTGTCTTGGAGGGGTCCAAGATGGACACCGGGGGAAGCTCCTACGTCGGCACAGCGTGGACGCCGGAGCTGGGCCTTTCCTGCACGCGCGCAGCTGCAGCTCCATCAGGGCAGCGCCGTCCGCTCTGCCCCCACGCCGTTTCCTTCCCCCGTCGGGCGCTGCTTCGCATATATAGTGGTGGGTGCTAGTGCCCACGCCGCCGGCCCACATGCGCACTCCGAAATTGGAGGCACGTGCCAGCGGGCAAAGGAGAGGGACGCGGCGGAGCAATCCGCGCGCCACCGTCGCCACGGGATGCCGGCGGAGCAGTCTGTGCGTCCCCTCGTTCAGATGTACTTTGCGTTCCTAAAATTCTGAAAAACATCATGGTTATAGTGCTGACACCCATACTTTGGTCAGCATGGACCTCCGTTCATTTGGAGCCAGCCACGAATTGCACGGGCTCGTCAGCTAGCTTGGGAAAGAATGTATGCTCGACGGGCATATATCTGCGTTCCACCATCATCATTTGTTGGTTGACCCGCGATAAGCGCATGCACGCGCGCGTGGCCCATAGAGAGGTCCATCGGTCCATGCAGTTTGATGATGTGGTTTGCGGACGGTACCTGTGCGATTTGCCGTTGCACTTCCGAAATGATCATACATAAACCTCGTAGGGCCTCTCCTCTTCGTGATTACAAGGTAGGGTTCCCAAGTAACACAACTAGATTTTTTTTGTCCAAAATGACCACCTGACCAGATGAATTGACAAAAATGACTATATGTGGATCAATTTGACAAAAAAGACCCCCTCAGCGGTGACGACAGGTGCGGCACACGACACGTGTCACCTGCCGCAACGCGTGGAGGCGGCGGGCCCTACCGCCACGGCAGGAGGCGGCCAGCGATTGTATAACATTTTCCGCACAGTGCGTGGAGCAGGGACGGAAAGGGGCAGGGCATGTGGGCCCTGCCGCCATCGTAGTAGGCGGCCTCGTCAGCTATTGCCGCACCCAAGCAAACATGTGCTACTGCTCGCGGGCCGAGGCGTGGGCCCTGCCGCCACCAGCGCCGGCGGCCACCTTGCTGCACGCGCGTCCGCCCCGACGCATACGGCGCTGATTCCCCTGCAGATAGCCCTCATTCCCATGCACGAGAATCTGTGAACTTTGACCCTTTGTGCCAACACTCAGCGGTTCTCCGCACTGGTTGCTTTGGCGATGCTGCTGCCCGGGAATCACTCCGGCTTTTCCTTCTTTTGCCTCAGCAGATATGACGGCACTGCAAGAATCACTCACATGCTGCGGGAATCCGAGGCTGTGGGAACCTGTTGTGCCGACACTACAGGGATCCTCTTCCTTTTATATAGTATGCTTATGCTCCGTGTGCAAGCACACTGTCTCTGGTCTTCTCTTCTACTCTCTGGGTGTAAGAACGGGTGTAAGAACAGAGAGAAAGCAAAACTCACTAGGCACTTTCACTCGTGATTTACGACGATTTAGAGTTGGATTTTAAATATGCTAAAGTTGAAGAAAAGATAGACCAAGGTAAGATCTTGTCGGATTTCAGGTTCCGACAGACCCTTGACGTTCGAACACTGGGGTGCGCGCGGAGATCTCTTCCCTACCGATCTACGTCCAATCTCCTCGCGCGATGTAAGCTGGAAACAACGAACAACTCAAGGACACAAGGTTTATACTGGTTCGGGCCACCGTTCTGGTGTAATACCCTACTCCAGTGTGTGGTGTGGTGGATTGCCTCAGGGGCTGATGATGAATAGTATAAGGGTAGAACAGCCTCGCGAGAGGTGTTTTTGTGCTAGTGCGATGAATTGCTAGGGTGAGTTCAGTCGCCTCTCTCTCTCTCTGCTAGGGCTCTACAAGATCTCTGGATGTTTTCTAGATGTCTCTACTCTGTGGTGGCTAGCTCTATTTATAGAGGCCCTGGGCCTCTCCCCAAATAATGAGCGGGAAGGGCGCCAACAATTGGCCATTTTGAAGGGGAACATGTAGTACAAGTTATCCTGACCAAAGGTGGTCTTCGGCTGCCAAAAGTACTGGTGATGACGCCGTCTTGGGCTCCATGGTGACCTCCGTCCTGCCGCTCTGCTGGTCTTGGTCTCGTTGCACCGGAATGGCAACCTTTGCCCGATGCCTTGGCCTGTGCTTGCCCCCTTTGCACCAAAGAGGAAACAAGGACACTGCGCAGGCCGGCGCCCGCCTGGCGCCCGCATGGTCTCGATCGTTATGGCTTGTGTCACGGGTTCCTCGCGAGGTACCCCTGCTTGATCTCTCCGTCTCCTCGCGAGCCTGCCTGATGAGGCTGCCTCTGAGAAAGCTTCCTGTCATCCGCCCCGCGAGGCTTGGCCCCTCGCGAGGGTCTTGAGCTTGAGCTGATGAAGATGGGTCGCGCTGGGCCCCCACTTGAGCCACGCCGCAGGCAGGTAAGTCTAGGGACCCCCGTTCCCAGAACGCCGACAATATCCCCCGGGACCAAGGCGTGCCCGGGCTTGGCCTAGCAGGAAAGCGAAGGGGCAAGCGCGAAGCGCTGCGGGCCCTAACAGCCTGCGGCCTTGGGTGCCGCGTGGCGATTGATTGGACGTGGGCGATTGAGCTTCCCCACGACGCCTCGGCAATCGCATGACTTGACATGTCCCTGCATGCAGAGAAAACGGTAATGATTACCTGCGATCGTGGTGCTCGGCGTTTGGACTCCTCCGGCTATAAGTACGGGGCTGGGCGAGCCCCTTCAGTCCATCCCTTCTTGCTGCTCCTTTCCTTCTCCTTCCTTGCTCTTGCTTCTCCTTACGCCGATGGCACCAATCCGCCAGTTCTTTGCAGAACAGAAGGGAAAGGCCCCCCAGAGAGGTTCCTGACCCACTTCCGCCGAAGAAGCCGCTGGTCCTCTGCCACCGAGAAGAGGGTGCTCAGCAGGAGGCACCGAGGCGCTGGTACGAGCGGCCGCCGCATGGGTACCCGCTACCCTTGCACGCCCGCATCGTAGGTCCTGCGGGAGGAGGCGTCGAGCAACATCGACGGTGCCGCCGTCGACGCCGGCGAGTCACGGTGGTGCGTGTCGTTCCTCCTGGAGTCCACGCCGAACGCTCCTCTCGCGAGCTCGTGCTCCACGCCGCCATGCCTCCTAGCTCTTGGATTTGCCTCCCTCCTTCCTTCACCTTCGAGATGCCGCCGAGCGGGGCTCTGGAGCTCTGGCTGCAGCACGCTGACTGCGGCACCCTTGCGACTGGAGCGGAGGTCGCGGTCGTCGCTCCGGGCAAGGTCTTCATGACTCGGGGCTGGGGCGAAATCGCCCGGGTCTGCTGGACGGTATGCGCCCTCGTAATTCATCTTGAATACGACGGCGCCTCCCTGATGTTCTTCAAGGTCTTCGATGCTGAAGGACGCCGGCTGGAGTGCTGCCCCAGGGAGAGCGGCAGGGGTGATGAACCGGCGAGGACCTGACCTACCCGTCGGCCCTCCAGCAGCTCCTCATGCAGCAGCGGAGGAGCGGGGAAATTCAGTGGCTCCCCCGAGCTCCTCATGACTCCGGAGATGAGCGACGACAGCTACGAGCCCCCGAGCTCGCGCGGTGCTCGGAGCGGGGCAGCTGCCTCCAGCCGCCGACGCCACTGATCTGGATGGGGTTGGCGTTGACGTTGGGCAGCCCACTGTTGATGATGGCATCCCTCGCGGCGGTGCAGGCGATTAGCGTTCCTTAGGATTAGAACTCTTGTTCCCTGCGAGGAATTGAAGCAACACCCCGTGGGGGTATGTAAGGCGTCTGCCATGTCTTCTATGAGTATTATATCCTTAATATGAATCAATGCGAGGTGCTTGTCCTGTCTCAGCTCGGCTCCCCCTTTCTATCCTCGCGAGGACTTGGCGCTCTACGCTGACAGGTCCCAGTCCCCAGGCAGGCTTCAGCCGTCGCTGGTATGCCAGGTCGCGATGCCGTGGTCAAGGCCAGGAGGTGAGCGGCACGAGGTCCGGTAAGAGCCCCCGAGTCGCGATGCTCGGGAGGTCCCCTTTAACACTCAAGCAGCCCTCGCGGGGTGAGAAAGGAAGGTAACGTCGCCGTGACAGAGCCGCACTGGTCGAGGGTTTTGTGCTGCGTTGAAGACGCTCTACGAGAGCGGCTTGGAGGAGCCGCTGGCCGGCGCGGAGGACGGCCCCGCCAAGCTGCTCCCCTTCCTGGTCCGTGCGCTTGAAGATGTCGTAGACGTCCTTGGCCCCACGGCCGAGGCCGAGGCGCATGCCCTGTGTTCGGCGGCGCTGACGCGTGTCCTCAGCCACGTCTACCTGCGCGACCCCAACGTCGACATTGACAGCCTGCTGGAGCCCGTGAGCGGCGACCTTGCCGCCGCTGCCGCTGAGGTCGTGAAAGGCCGAGCCGAAGCTTTGCTGGGGAGGTTCCACCCCTTCAGCATCTTACCCGGGCGCGGTGCCGCCAGCTCCGCGGCCCCAGGAGGCGGCGCCACTCGAGAGTGATCCCTTCGCGGCTTCTGTCCTATTTTTATTCCTGTAGCACGCACCATGCCTCGCGGAGGCATTTAAACTTTTGTTTGGCGTCGCAAAAAAATCTATAGCTTGTAATATTTGCTTTGAATTTCCGGGGATTTGCATTTTTCTCCCCTACTTGCTCGCGCTCTACGTCGGCAGGGCCCGGCCCCGCGCATACCTCACCCAGCGTTAGCCCCGACCGGAAACCAGGACGAGACTATGGAGTGAGGGGCTACATGGCAAGTTAGGCTCCTGAGTCGCGATGCTCAGGAGTCCCCCTTGACGCATAAGCAACAAGTAGGAAAGGGGGGAACAAGGAGTGGATTGATCATTCTGCGTCGGCAGGGCCCGGCCCCGCGCGTACCTCACCCAGCGTTAGCCCCGACCGGAAAGCAGGACGTGACTAAGGAGTGAGGGGCTACGGGGCAAGTTAGGCTCCTGAGTCGCGACGCTCAGGAGTCCCCCTTGACGTCCAAACGGGTTTCCATACCTTGGCTCCGCTCGGGGAGGGGCGCGTGACGACCAGGTCCGAGGGACCTGGCTGGGTGGCGTGCGCTCGGGCAAGGCCCGGGCATAGCCCCCATGTCCAGCCCCCTCGCGCGGCGCTCCCGAGGGGAGGCGTTGCGATGGTGCCGGACACTAAGCTCTGGGCTCCCTGAGGTTGGTACGGCCGGAGGCCGCCCTTAGTTGTTTATCACCAGCGCGGAGCATAGCGCTTCCGTATGTGTACGGGTATAGCCGCTCCTCGGTAGTGTCGTCAGCCAGCACGGAGCATGTTGCTTCCACTGGTACATGGGAGGGGGCTCCCCTCCGGGAGGAGCCCCCGGGGCGTGTACAGCCCCACCCTGACACGTGGCCGACACGGTAGGGCTTGGAGAGGTGTATCTGGGCACTCGTGAGCTGATACGTCTCCGTCATATCTATAATTTTTGATTGTTTCATGCCAATATTATTCAACTTTCATATACTTTTTGGCAACTTTTTATATTATTTTTGGGACTAACATATTGATCCAGTGCCCAGTGCCAGTTCCTGTCTGTTGCATGTGTTTGGTTTCACAGAATATCCATATCTAACAGAGTCCAAACGGGATAAAAACGGGTGGAGCTTATTTTTGGAAAATATGGAAAATCCGGAAGGAAAATCAACGCGATCTAGTGCCCGAGGTGGTCACGAGGCAGGGGCCCCCCTAGGGCGCGCCCCCTACCCTCGTGAGCCCACCGTAAGGCGGTTGACGCTCCTCTTTTGCCGCCAGAAAGCTAATATTCAGAAAAAATCACGGCGAAGGTTTCAGGCCAATCGGAGTTACGGATCTCCATATATACGCGAAATGGTGAAACAGAGCCAGGAGAGAACGCAACACCAGAGAGAAACATAGAGATAGATCCAATCTCGGAGATGCTCTCGCCCTCCCATGCCATGGAGGCCAAGGACCAGAGGGGAAACCCTTCTCCCATCTAGGGAGGAGGTCAAGGAAGAAGAGGAAGAAGGGGCCCCCTCTCCCCCTCTACTCCGGTGGTGCCGGAATGCCGGCGTGGCCATCATCATCATCACCGCGATCTTCACCAACACCTCCGCCATCCTCGCCAACATCTCCATCACCTTCCCCCCTCTATCTACAGCGGTCCACTCTCCCGCAACCCGCTGTACCCTCTACTTGAACATGGTGCTTTATGCTTCATATTATTATCCAATGATGTGTTGCCATCCTATGATGTCTGAGTAGATTTTCATTGTCCTATCGGTGGTTGATGAATTGCTATGATTGATTTAATTTGCTTGTGGTTATGTTGCTGTCCTTTGGTGCCCATCATATGAGCGCGCGCGTGGATCACACCATAGGGTTAGTTGTATGTTGATAGGACTATGTATTGGAGGGCAAGAGTGACAGAAGCTTCAACCTAGCATAGAAATTGATGCATACGGGATTGAAGGGGGACCAATATATCTTAATGCTATGGTTGGGTTTTACCTTAATGAACATTAGTAGTTGCGGATGCTTGCTAATAGTTCCAATCATAAGTGCATAGAATTCCAAGTAAGGGATGACATGTTAGCAGTGGCCTCTCCCACATAATACTTGCTATCGGTCTAGTAAAGTAGTCAATTGCTTAAGGGACAATTCCGCAACTCCTACCACCACTTTTCCACACTCGCTATATTTACTTTATTGTTTCTTTATGTAAACAGCCCCTACTTTTATTTACGTACTCTTTATTATCTTGCAAACCTATCCAACAACACCTACAAAGTACTTCTAGTTTCATACTTGTTCTAGGTAAAGAGAACGTCAAGCATGCGTAGAGTTGTATCGGTGGTCGATAGAACTTGAGGGAATATTTGTTCTACCTTTAGCTCCTCGTTGGGTTCGATACTCTTACTTATCAAAAACTGTTGAGATCCCCTATACTTGGGGTTATCAAGACCTTTTTCTGGCGCCGTTGCCGGGGAGCAATAGTGTGGGGTGAATATTCTCATGTGTGCTTGTTTGCTTTATCACTAAGTAATTTTTATTTGCTGTTCTTAGTTGTTTCCTATCTTCAGTTATGGGTAGGAAACACAAAATACCAAAAAATTAGTTGTACCTACTGAACCAATGGTTGAAGAAACAATCAAAATCTATCACACTGCTGAAGCTTATTACTTGGATCATCTTCGATCCCTATGTGCTCGTGCTGAAACCCCAACTAGCTTAGTTGAGGGCAAATCTTTAGATGAGCATGCTTATTATGTGCGACACCGTATATCTAAAAAAGGGAAATTATTATGGAGTCAAATTCAACGTTTGCAATGCTATGCTTGGAATTTATGTGAATTATATGATTTTACTTGTTGTTCTGAAAACCCTAAGAAACACCTTCCCTACCAATGTGAGTTTATTGATAATGGAATCTTATCTTCTTATGCTAAAGGTGTTTATAGTTACTATGATGTTCAACAAATTGAAGAATTTGTTGCTTTTGAGGGTGCTTATGAAATTGCTTCTTTGATTGAAAAGTATGATGCTACTTTTCACAAATCTAAATTTTTTGCTATGCTTCAATATTGCTATGATAATTATGTTTCTAATACCTATGTTAAAAAATATATTGAGGAATACTCCGCTGTCCAAGAAGAGAATAATATTTTGCAGGAGTCTATGGAAGAAGAAATTGATGACACTGTGAGCTCATTGGATGAAAAGGATGAGGATGAGAGCGAAGAACAAAAGGAGGAAGAGCGGATTGATCACCCGTGCCCACCTTCTAATGAGAGTAACTCTTCAACTCATACATTGTTTAATTCCCCTTCGTGCTTACCGAAGGATGATTGCTATGATGACTGTTATGATCCCTATGATTCTTTTGAAATATCCCTTTTTGATGATGCTTGCTATGCTTGTAGCCAAGATGCCAATATGAATTATGCTTATGGAGATGAACTTGCTAGAGTTTCTTATGTTAAACATGAAATTGTTGCTATTGCACCCACACATGATAGTCCTATTATCTTTTTGAATTCTCCCGACTACACTATATCGGAGAAGTTTGCACTTATTAAGGATTATATTGATGGGTTGCCTTTTACCGTTGCACATGATGATTTTGATGAATATAATATGCATGTGCTTGCTGCTCCAACTTGCAATTATTATGAAAGAGGAACTATATCTCCACCTCTCTATGCTTCCCACATGATAAAATTGCAAGAAACTGTTTATACTATGCATTGGCCTTTACTAGGTGTGCATGAATTGTTCTTTTATGACATGCCGATGCATAGGAAGAGAGTTAGACTTCTCCATTTCTTGATATATTTTGCTTTGTGCTCACTACTAAATTACAAATCATTGTTAATTAAAATTGGCTTTGATATATCTTGGGATCCGGGTGGATTCATTACTTGAGCACTATATGGCTAGCTTAATGGCTTTAAAGAAAGCGCTGCCAGGGAGACAACCCGGAAGTTTTAGAGAGTCATTTATTTCTGTTTAGTGCTTTCATATAGTTTAAAAACAACAAAAATAAAGCGGGGAACCCAAAACTTTTTCAAAAAGGAAAGTGAAAGTGAGAAAGACAAACATTGTTGAAGTGGGAGCTAGCCTTGAACTTTGTTCATGCTCACGGAAACTTTTTGAATCTTGATTACAGAAAATTTTCAATAAAAATAATTATCCCCTTGTACAATTCCATTGTATTATAAAAATAATGTGCCAAAGTTTGCCTTTAGGATGTTTACATTTGCGTATGGTTTGTACGGTGCAGGACAGAAACTTTGGCTGTATTGCGCGATTTTACATTTTTAGCTAGAACATCAAATGGTTCTGATTCTTTTTGCACTGTATTCCTATACAAAATTTTTAGTTTTACTAATTTTGGTAGAATTTTTAAAGTATCAGAAGTATGGTGAATGTTCATATTGCTACAGACTGTTGTGTTTTAGACAGATTCTGTTTTTGATGCATAGTTTGCTTGTTTTGATGAAACTATCAACTTATATCAGTGGATTAAGCCATGGAAAAGTTATATTACAGTAGACACAATGCAAAAACAAAATATGAATTGGTTTTCAACAGTACTTATAGTGGTGATTTGCTTTATTATACTAACGGATCTTACCGAGTTTTCTGTTGAAGTTTTGTGTGGATGAAGTGTTCGATGATTGAGAAGGTCTCGATGTGATAAGAAGGAAGAGAGGCAAGAGCTCAAGCTTGGGGATGCCTGAGGCACCCCAAGTAAATATTCAAGGAGACTCAAGCGTCTAAGCTTGGGGATGCTGGGGAGGCATTCCCTCTTTCTTCAACAAGTATCGATATGTTTTCAGATTCGTTTCGTTCATGCGATATGGGCAAGTCTTGGAGCGTCTTTTGCATTTAGGTTTTTATTTTTCTTTTTATGCACCATGCTGGTATGAGATAGTCCTTGGTTGATTTATAGAATGCTCTTTTGCACTTCACTTATATCTTTTGAGTATGGCTTTATAGAATGCTTCATGTGCTTCACTTATATCATTTGAAGTTTGGATTGCCTGTTTCTCTTCACTTAGACAACCGCCATTTTATAGAATGCTCTTTTTCTTCACTTATATTTGTTAGAGCGTGGACATATCTTTTGTAGAAAGAATTAAACTCTCTTTCTTCACTTATATCTATTTAGAGAGATGACAGGAACTGGTCATTCACATGGTTAGTCATAAAATCCTACATTAACTTGTAGATCGTTGAATATGATATGTTTGATTCCTTGCAATAGTTTTGCGATATAAAGGTGGTGATATTAGAGTCGTGCTAGTTGAGTAATTGTGAAATTGAGAAATACTTGTGTTGAGGTTTGCAAGTCCCGTAGCATGCACGTATGGTGAACCGTTATGTAACGAAGTCGGAGCATGAGGTGTTTATTGATTGTCTTCCTTATGAGTGGCGGTCGGGGACGAGCGATGGTCTTTTCCTACCAATCTATCCCCCTAGGAGCATGCGCATAGTACTTTGTTTCGATGACTAATAGATTTTTGCAATAAGTATGTGAGTTTTTTTGACTAATGTTGAGTCCATGGATTATACGCACTCTCACCCTTCCACCGTTGCTAGCCTCTCTAGTACCGCGCAACTTTCGCCGGTACCATAAACCCACCATATACCTTCCTCAAAATAGCCACTATACCTACCTATTATGGCATTTCCATAGCCATTCCGAGATATATTGCCATTCAACTTCCATCATCATCATATACATGACTTGAGCATTCATTGTCATATTGCTTTGCATGATCGTAAGATAGCTAGCATGATGTTTTCATGGCTTGTCCATTTTTTGATGTCATTGCTACGCTAGATCATTGCACATCCCGGTACACCGCCGGAGGCATTCATATAGAGTCATATCTTTGTTCTAGATATCGAGTTGTAATATCGAGTTGTAAGTAAATAAAAGTGTGATGACCATCATTATTAGAGCATTGCCCCAATGAGGAAAGGATGATGGAGACTATGATTCCCCCACAAGTCGGGATGAGACTCCGGACGAAAAAAAAGAAAAGAGAAAGGCCAAAAAAAGAGAGAAGGCCCAAAAAAGAGAAAACGAAAAAATGAGAGGAAAAGAGAGAAGGGGCAATGTTACTATCCTTTTACCACACTTGTGCTTCAAAGTAGCACCATGTTCTTCATATAGGGAGTCTCTTGAGTTATCACTTTCATATACTAGTGGGAATTTTCATTATAGAACTTGGCTTGTATATTCCGATGATGGGCTTCCTCAGATGCCCGAGGTCTTCATGAGCAAGCAAATTGGATGCACACCCACTTAGTTTCAGTTAGAGCTTTCATACACTTATAGCTCTAGTGCATCCGTTACATGGCAATCCCTACTCACTCACATTGATATCTATTGATGGGCATCTCCATAGCCCGTTGATACGCCTAGTTGATGTGAGACTATCTTCTCCTTTTTGTCTCCTCCACAACCACCATTCTATTCCACCTATAGTGCTATGTCCATGGCTCACGCTCATGTATTGCGTGAAAGTTGAAAAGGTTTGAGAACGTCAAAACTATGAAACAATTGCTTGGCTTGTCATCGGGGTTGTGCATGATGTGAATATTTTGTGTGGTGAAGATGGAGCATAGCCAGACTAAATGATTTTGTAGGGATAACTTTCTTTGGCCATGTTATTTTGAAAAGACATAATTGCTTGGTTGGTATACTTGAAATATTATTGTCTTTATGTCAAAGGATAGATTATTGCTTTGAATCACTCGTGTCTTAATATTCATGCCATGATTAGACATATGATCAAGATTATGCTAGGTAGCATTCCACATCGAAAATTATTTTTTGACGAGCAGGAATTAAGCTTGGGGATGTTTATACGTCTCCGTCGTATCTATAATTTTTTATTGTTCCATGCCAATATTATCCAACTTTCATATACTTTTTGGCAACTTTTTATATTATTTTTGGGACTAAGATGTTGATCCAGTGCCCAGTGCCAGTTCCTGTCTGTTGCATGTTTTTGGTTTCACAGAATATCCATATCAAACGGAGTCCAAACGGGATAAAAACGAACGGAGCTTATTTTTGGAAAATATGAAAAATTCGGCAGGAAAATCAACGTGATCCAGTGCCCGAGGTGGTCACGAGGCAGGGGGGGCGTCCCCCCCCCCCTAGGGCGCGCAACCCTACCCTCGTGAGCCCACCGTAAGGCGGTTGACGCTCTTCTTTTGCTGCAAGAAATCTAATATTCAGAAAAAAATCACGGCCAAGGTTTCAGGCCAACCGGAGTTACGGATCTCCATATATACGCGAAACGGTGAAACAGAGCCAGGAGAGAACGCAGAACCGGAGAGAAACAGAGAGATAGATCCAATCTCGGAGGGGCTCTCGCCCCTCCCATGCCATGGAGGCCAAGGACCATAGGGGAAACCCTTCTCCCATCTAGGGAGGAGGTCAAGGAAGAAGAGGATGAAGGGGGCCCCTCTCCCCCTCTCCCCCGGTGGCGCCGGAATGCCGCCGTGGCCATCATCATCATCACCGCGATCTTCACCAACACCTCCGCCATCCTCTCCAACATCTCCATCACCTTCCCCCATCTATCTACAGCGGTACACTCTCCCGCAACCCGCTGTACCCTCCACTTGAACATGGTGCTTTATGCTTCATATTATTATCCAATGATGTGTTGCCATCCTATGATGTCTGAGTAGATTTTCGTTGTCCTATCGGTGGTTGATGAATTGCTATGATTGATTTAATTTGCTTGTGTTTATGTTGCTGTCCTTTGGTGCCCATCATATGAGCGTGCGCGTGGATCACACCATAGGGTTAGTTGTTTGTTGATAGGACTATGTATTGGAGGGCAAGGGTGCCAGAAGCTTCAACCTAGCATAGAAATTGATGCATACGGGATTGAAGGGGGCCCAATATATCTTAATGCTATGGTTGGGTTTTACCTTAATGAACATTAGTAGATGCGGATGCTTGCTAATAGTTCCAATCATAAGTGCATAGAATTCCAAGTAAGGGATGACATGTTAGCAGTGGCCTCTCCCACATAATACTTGCTATCGTTCTAGTAAAGTAGTCAATTGCTTAAGGGACAATTTCGCAACTCCTACCACCACTTTTCCACACTCGCTATATTTACTTTATTGTTTCTTTATCTAAACAACCCCTACTTTTATTTACGTACTCTTTATTATCTTGCAAACCTATCCAACAACACCTACAAAGTATTCTAGTTTCATACTTGTTCTAGGTAAAGCGAACGTCAAGCGTGCGTAGAGTTGTATCGGTGGTCGATAGAACTTGAGGGAATATTTGTTCTACCTTTAGCTCCTCGTTGGGTTCGACACTCTTACTTATCAAAAACTAGGGCGATCCCCTATACTTGTGGGTTATCATGAGCCAACGCGGGATTCACGAGGCCCTACCTCGAGGCGGGTTGCGCCTGGCTCTGGGCCTTTATCAATGGTGTGTTCCTGGAGGGTGGTTAGAATGCAAATGCTCTACGTCCTTAGGTCCCAGCCCTCGAGCGAGCTCAGCCGCCGCTAGTATGACAGGTCGCGATGCCGTGGGTCAAGGCGAGGGGGTGAGGGCTGGAGAGCCAGTAGGAGTCCATGAGTCGCGATGCTCAGGTACCCCCCTTTTAACATGCAAGCGCTTTGCATGAAATCGAAGAAGTCCGTGATAAGCAGCATGTGACAATTGAGCGCGAAAGAGCAAATTCATTTTAAGTAGACGCCGGAAAAGCAGACGCCGCAGGGCCAGGCCCGAGCAGCTCGAGGATGATGCAGCCCGAGGGGCGCCCCCGACAAGGTAAGTAAAGAGCATAAGCAAAACGAATACATGCCGCAGGGACGGACCCACCGGCCTAGGAATGATGCAGCCCTGTGGGCGCTCCCAGCTAAAAACGGAACTTGGAAAGACGTCACCTAGTGTCGTTGAAGATGAAGTGATGCTGAAGAAGCGGGCGATGCATGATGAAGACGTCGACCCTCACGAGCCCCCAGGCCCAGGAGCCTCGGGAGGCTCCGGGGGCACAAGTGGGTCTCCGAGAGCCATCTCCATCTCCGCCAGGACCGTACCATGCCTGACCTCCTGAGCCTCCAGAATGCTCCTCAGCAGGCGCCGATGAGCGGCGACCGCGTTCGCCAGGCCGAAAGGCATGCGAACGTAGTTGTGAGGCGGACCCTTGCAACGCCCCGCGCGCGAAGGCCAGAGGCGCTCCTGAGACGCGGCTCGGTTGAGCCCCGATACATCGATGCAGACGCGCAGCCCACCTTCCTCGCCTGGATGTGGGGTCATGGCGGGCAAGCGCGGCTACCGCGCATAACTCTCGACTCTTGTAGCTCCTGAGTGTTGCTTGCGATGAACTCCTGAGGGTTTGGTCTTTCTTGCCTTGTACCTTCCTGAGGGAAACGTGCCTAGAAGCACCCCTCCATGTGGTGCCCGAGTGCCTCCCTCGCGACCTGGGCAAAGTCGGTGGCTCTCCGAGAAAGAGCCCCCGAGCCCTGCCTGAGGAGGGCGCCGGGCGTGCCTTCCTATGCGAGAGAGGGTGGCGCTCCCTGATTGGGCGCAGATCCTGACCCAACACCTCCGGAGGCGCCTGCCTCCTGATGGCTTGGGCCAGGCGAAGCCTTCTTCTTTTGGGGGGTCGCCTCGGGAAGTCTGCCGTTTCCGCGGTCTGGGTCTTCGATTGCTGCGGCTTGGAACGCGCGCTCAAGTGAACACACTGCGTCCCTTTCTTCACAGGGTACGGTGATGACTCCACCGCTTCCTGGCATCTTGAGGACATTGTATCCATGGTGAGTTACTGCCATGAACTTGGCCAGGGCTGGGTACCCGAGGATGGCGTTGTATGGCAAACGCGTGTGGGTGACGTCGAAGTCGATGAGCTCGGTGCGGTAGTTGTTGCGCTGCCCGAAGGTGACTGGAAGGCGAACCTTCCCTATCGGAACAGTGGAACCATCAGTGACTCCTGAGAAGGGCTTGGTTGGCTGAAGCTGATCGTACGACACTTGGAGATTATCGAATGTCTCGACGGACAGGACGTTGAGTCCTGCCCCGCCGTCAATGAGGGTCCTGGTGACCTGCACGTTGCTGATGACTGCGGAGCAAAGCATAGGGAGGACTCCAGCTGTTGCCGCGCACTTGAGCTGATCCGCTGAGCTGAACGTGATAGCACACGCGGACAACCTGAGAGGGCGCGTGGCCTCAAGCTTGGGGAGGACTGCATTCACCTCGCGAGCAAACTGCTTGAAGATGCGCAGTGAGGCTGGGGCCTGTGCGCCACCCAAGATGCAAGCGATTGTGCGCGGCTCCTGGAAGCCCCCAGCCCCCTCGTCCTGATGTTGGTCTTCGTTCCTCCTTGGCGGTGGCAGCAGAGGAGGAATGCCTGCGTTGCCGCGCGGGCGATCCTCACGAGGCTGATCTCTCCATCCTCCCTCGCGAGGCTGGTCCTGCCAGTGATCCTCGCGAGGTCGGTCACGCCACCCTTAGCGAGGGCCACGGTCTTCCCATCGTCCGCCACTTCTTCCTCCTCCTCGGCCATAGCCCCTGTCGTTGCGCTCGGGGCGTAGGCCGACACGTCCATCTCTCACGGGCCTGAGCTCTTGACATTCGTTGGTGTTGTGGGTGTGGAGGTCGTGGTACACGTAGTACCAGCTGCCTTTGGATGACTCAGGTTGATCCGTGCCTCGCTTGGTGTCTGGCTCCGCTCCAAGCATGGCAGCCCCCTTGTGCTTCACGTCCTTGGCCTTGGGCTTCTTCTCTTCTGGGTCGGCACCCGGGAGCTCGAGAAGGGAAAGGCGCCCCTCCTCAGCCCTGGCGCACTTGGTCGCCAAGTTGAACAGCTCCAGGGATGTGCACAGGTCTTCATGGATTACAAGCTCCTCCTTCATCTTGACGTCGCGTATGCCATCGGAGAAGGCCGAGATGATAGCTTCTTCAATCACATTGGGGATCTTGAGCCAAGCGTTGTTGAAGCGTTGGATGTATTTCTGCAGGGTTTCCCCTTGCTGCTGCTTGATGGGGCACAGATCGCTCACAGCCAGGGGCCGGTCGTGAGTGCCCTGGAAGTTGGCGATGAAGCGAGTGCGCATCTCATCCCAGGAGGAGATTGTGCCAGGAGCCAGGTTCAGGAGCCAGGTGCGGGCCCCGTCCTTGAGCGCCATGGGAAACCAGTTCGACATGACCCTTTCGTCTCCGTTGGCGGCCTCGATGCATAGCTCATAAAGCTACAGGAACTCCGCCGGATCCGCTATGCCATCGTAGCGAGGGGGCAGGTCAGGCTTGAACTTGCCTGGCCATGCGACGCCGCGTAGCGCGGGGGTGAGGGCACGGCAGCCTGCTGTGGCCACCGGTGCCTTTTGCTTCTACTCGGCTTTCTCATGGGGATCACCGCGCGCCGCCGCTTGGAGCAGCGCGGGGTCTTGGCGTGGAGGTGCAGGGACGCAATTGTCGGTGTCAAAACCGGCGGATCTCGGGTAGGCGGTCCCGAACTGTGCGTCTAGGACGAATGGTAACCGGAGGCATGGAACACGATGTTTTACCCAGGTTCGGGCCCTCTTGATGGAGGTAAAACCCTACGTCCTGCTTGATTAATATTGATGATATGGGTAGTACAAGAGTAGATCTACCACGAGATCAAGGAGGCTAAACCCTAGAAGCTAGCCTATGGTATGATTGTTGTATGATGAAGTTGTCCTACGGACTAAAACCCTCCGGTTTATATAGACACCGGAGAGGGTTAGGGTTGCACAAAGTCGGTTACAATGGTAGGAGATCTTGGATATCCGCATCGCCAAGCTTGCCTTCCACGCCAAGGAAAGTCCCATCCGGACACGGGACGAAGTCTTCAATCTTGTATCTTCATAGTCCTGGAGTCCGGCTGAAGGTATAGTCCGGCTACCCGGACACCCCCTAATCTAGGACTCCCTCAGTAGCCCCCGAACCAGGCTTCAATGACGACGAGTCCGGCGCGCAGATTGTCTTCAGCATTGCAAGGCGGGTTCTTCTCCAAATTCCGTGTACCTGCTGAATAATGTCTGATTTTCATAATGTAGCGCACCTTGGCTTCCACGCCCAATAATGGTCGTCTTCCACGTGTCAAACGAATGCGAAAAGTCGGGGTGTTTTTACATTCACACCCCTAGCCGCATAAACGAGCCGCCTATTTAATGGGATGGGGATTCAGATCCAACCACACCTTCTTCTCCCCGCGAGTAATCATCAGAGCGCCTCCAGCAAAGGTCCATTCCAACATGGCCAGCCGTCGCAGCTCCTCCTCTCGCCCTTCCAGTCCTAAACATGGAGACTGGGAGAGGTGCTCCATCCCGCACAGCGAGCTAGTGTCGCTTCAGGCCAAGGGATTTCTCCCTCAGGCCTATATGGTCCCGGTCCGAGCCGGACCGCCACCTATAATGTTGGGGAGCAAGCGGAGAGGACCCCCAATCCCTCCAAAGGAGAGCGGGTGTGCCTCGTCCCTTATCTAATAAGAGGACTTGGATTTCCAATTCATTCATTTCTCCGTGGGTTTCTGGAGTTCTACGGCCTCCAGCTGCACAATCTCACGCCCACCTCTATATTGCATATCGCGGGTTTCGTCGCCCTTTGCGAGCTATTCTTGGGTGTTGAGGCTCATTTCGCGCTGTGGAACAGGTTATTCTGCTTGGTGCCCCGCTCTCAAGAGGGGTCGATATATCAAGTGGGCAGAGCCGAAGTGTGGCGTATCGCCGGGACCGGATATCTATCCGGAACCCCAAAGAAGGCGTCCGAGGACTGGCCTTCGGAATGGTTTTATATAGATGATGTCCCGCTGTCGGATCCTATCCGGGCCGGTCTTCCCGAATTCAACAGTGCTCCCTTAAAGAAACGCCTAAGATGGCGTCCGCGGAGCTGTCAGAGAGAAGGCGACAGGGACGTCCTTCACCTGATGGGTCGGATAAGACTATTGGCTCATTCTGGACTAACCATGATTGGAGTCATGGCCGCATGCATTATGCGGGGGGTGCAGCCGCTTCAATATAGAGGCCACCCCATGTGGGATTTTAACGTGGAGGATGACACCACCCGTTACGGTCGTAAGGGGCCAGCCTCAGCTGCCGCTCTAGTAAAGATCTTATCCTCTTTGTACAAGGGAGAAGAGGAGGAATTCCTCCGTGTCAACCCGCATGTCGGATTTACTATGTACAACCCTCCGAGTTGGGTAAGTGGACAATTGTGCTTACCCATCCGTTTTATATTCCCATGATTAAATATGTAGTCTAACGATTTCAACACAGGAACTGCGTCAGGAAGTAAAGGATATAAACAGCCGTCCCCCACAGCCCGAGGATCCAGAACGGTCCCTCGATCCGTACTCCGAAGAGGATCCGTACATATCGGTGGAGCTGATTGACGGGGTGTTTCATCAGCTAAGCAAGGACAATACCTTGGTGGCCATTACGGCTGATTACCCAGGGTTAATCCCGGCCTCCCAGGTAACAGAGAGCAGAGTCTCATCCCCTTGAGAAGGAATCCATTCTCACGCATTTCAGTTTTCCTAACAACGACCGTGTTTTGCAGGGGAGGTTTCCGAGGCGGGAGGCCGAACCTGCGGCGGCTAGCCAACAAGGGGCCGCAGGGCCCCGTGGGGTAAAAACGAATGTAGTCCGGACTGAGACGCCGGTGCAAAGGTATAGCGCACCCTCTTTTTCCCTGGTGTTTTTCCTTCAGGGCATATTAACGTTCGTGCTACCTTCAGGACGAAGAGACCTCGCCGGACTATATCCGGAGAGGTTGCCAATCGTGCCTCCACCAGCCAGGCTCCAACGCCTGGCCCGGAAGCGGAAATGAACACAAGGCGCGCACCGGACGCTCCTTCGACAGAGGATGTGGATAGGCTGTCTGCCACCAATTCCAAGGTGGAGAGTGCCATGAACCACAGGCGTCGCCGGACAGTTCTTTGCGACGCTTGTTTCTCCCAAGAGGCATTAGATGCCTTCAATTCGGGAGATGCGTACCTCCGTGCTGCTCAAAATGGTGTAGCCAGAGCCACGGAGCAATATGTGAAAGACATACGGGTAAGAAAATTTTGGTAAATATATATATACCAGTAGCCCCCGAGACTTAAAACAGTTAGAGTAACTGATTTAAGGATCATTTGTTATGCAGGTTCTTACAGAGAAGAATACCGTACTGTCCCAGGAGCTGGAAGAGTGCAAAGCCCAACTGGAGGCCGCACTAGCCGCGGCAGGGGAGCCCAAAGAGACCCCCTCTGGTAATATACACTTCGAAAGATTAGTATTTTGCGAAGTGCGGCGTGGGTGTAAATCTGACAAATCATATTGCAGATGGCGCCAGACTGGATCCGGAGAGGCTACAACTCTTACGCCGGCTAAAGGCCGGTGAGAGTATGCTGACAAGGGTGAGGCGGGAGAAGAATGATCTTCAGGATGCCAACACCAAGCTGGACATTGAGCTTAAAGATGTTCGTGGCTAGCTGTCGGACTCTACTAAGGAGAATCAGCGACTTCAACGCGGCATATTTAGTAAGTGCTTAAGCGAATCTTTAAAAGAAAAGAGTTCGGCGAGGAAGTCGACTAACAGAGTAATGTCTGTAGGTATGCTAACGGGTCTTCCTACAGAGGAGATGCCCGATTCTACGGGTGACCTTCTTCCCGAGCTCTCGCAACTGCACGAGCGAGTTCGGCATGCGATGCGAGGCGTTGCCCAATCCTTATGGCCTTCCCACTCCATGCCCGAGGGCCTTGGAGAGCTTTTGGAGAAGCTTAAGGGAGCTCGGCGGCGCTTCCGGTTGTGGAAGATATCGGCCTGCCGACAAGGTGCTAGGGAGGCCTAGGCCATGGTGAAGACACGGTACACGAAGTCTGACCCAAACCACATGGCCGAGGTCGGACCTGTGGGGCCTGACGGGAAGGAGATCCCTGTAAGCTTAGTGTACGGCCAAGTAGAATTGGTCGCAAACTATTCCCAGTAGGACTGTAAGTTAGACAGCCTGTTAGATGGTATTGAAGAGGAATACAATCAGTTAGAGTGACTATGTAATTTTTAATTGACATGTGTAATGCCTTCTAGCCGGATTGTAGATCATTTGTCGTTGCCGACCTTTTCGCTTCAACCTCAGGACCTGACGGTCCGGAGTGTGTCCGAATACCCTACCGGTTATGTAAGAACTGGGGTATGCATGGAGACCAGGCGTAGGGGTCATTAGTGCTTTATCAGACAAGTGCCCAACTAGTTATGTTATATTACATGGTTAGTAAGAAACATCTTCCAGAGAGAATAGTTCCATTAGGGGTTTCTTTCTCTGGGAGGCATGCCCTAAAGTGCATGTACGGACTGCAAACGCAGGAAAATCATCTGGGGGCATATATATAAATAAGTAAAAAAGGTCATCTTTTAGTTCACTGACCGAATATTCCCTTAAGAACGCTAGCTTTTGGCTTCACCCAGTCTGAGGTACATATCCGGCTGATCCGGGAGTAACAATCGTAGAGGTGCTCCCTTTACCACCTAGCGGAACAATCGGGAACGTAGGGGTAAGCACAGGAGCCAGGCAACCCAGCTTGGCCAAAACTTAAGTCATATCGATGCATATAATGGTGAAGAAAAGGTACATGCGGAAGTTTGACACATGTGGTGGGCGTGAAGCCCGTATAAAAAAGCTTCTGTTAAAGAAGCCCCCAGGTTTAATGAGCGTGAGTAGCACGTCACTTGAGGAGCCTTTAAGGGCTATAAAAGAAAAGAGGGGAAGGAGAGAAATGTAAGACAGAAAATGTAAAAAATGGACAGAGGAAGGAGACAAACACAGAGTCCGGTGCTAGGCATAGAATCTTCGGAGATGGGCTGCATTCCATGGGTTCGGCTCGAGTCGGTTATCTGACGCATCTCACAGGCGGTATGCTCCACCAGTCACGACTTGGTCGATTATAAAGGGACCTTCCCACTTGGGCTTCAGCTTGTCCGGCAGGCGTAGAACTAATTCGCCAAAGTTGTAGTTTTTGGCCCGCACTTCTCTGCTTTGATAACTTCGAGCCTGCTGTTGATAGAATGCAGAACGGGCTTTTGCCACATCGCGCTCCTCCTCTAAAGCGTCCAAACTGTCCTGCCGATCGAGCTCGGCTTCCCTTTCTTCATACATGCGCACTCGAGGTGAGTCATGAATTATGTCGCAGGGCAAGACTGCCTCTGCGTCGTACACCATAAAAAATGGTGTGTATCCGGTGGTGCGATTCGGCGTGGTCCATAGCCCCTAGAGTATGGAGTCGAGCTCCTCTACCCAGTGCGTGTTAGACTCCTTGAGGGACCGCACTAATCTGGGTTTGATGCCGCTCATGATGAGACCATTTGCACGTTCGACCTGACCGTTAGTTTGTGGGTGATAGACGGAAGCATAATCGAGCTTGATGCCTATCTTTTTGCACCAGAGTTTTACCTCATCGGTCGTAAAGTTCGTGCCGTTATCGGTGATGATGCTGTGGGGGATGCCATAACGGTGTACGACCCCGGATATAAAGTCTATCACAGGTCCGGATTCGTCCGTCTTAACAGGCTTGGCTTCTATCCATTTGGTGAACTTATCCACCATGACCAGTAAGTATTTTTTCTTGTGGGTTCTGCCTTTAAGGGGTCCCACCATGTCAAGCCCCCAGACCGCGAAAGGCCAAGTGATGGGGATAGTTTGGAGGGCGGTGGGTGGCATATGGCTTTGGTTTGCAAAAAGCTGGCAACCGACGCATCGTTGGACCAAGTCCTGAGCGTCCGCCCGGGCCATCGGCCAATAAAAGCCTGTACGGAAAGCCTTGCTTACAAGGGACCGGGCTGCGGCGTGATGGCCACTGAGTCCGGCATGAATTTCAGCCAGCAGGTTCCGCCCTTCCTCTTCGGAGACTGGCCACCGAGTACGGAAAGACTTGTTAAGGTCTTTGAAGTCAATGCACAGGCGCCAGGATTTGTCCTTCTTCGGTACCATCACCAAGTTTGCTAGCCAGTCCGGATGTTTTATATCTCTGATGAATCCGGCCTCCAATAGTTTGGCTAGCTCCTCTCCCATTGCCTGTCTCTTGGGCTCAGAGAAACGCCGAAGGGCTTGTTTGACAGGTTTGAATCCTTTAAGGATATTTAAGCTGTGTCCGGCCAGCCTGCGTGGGATTCCTGGCATGTCTGAAGGGTGCCAGGCAAAAATGTCCCAGTTCTCCGGTAGGAATTCTCGCAGTGCGGCGTCTACATCGGGGTTTAATTGTGCCCCGATGGAAGCTGTTTTATTGGGGTCCGTTGGATGGACCTGGAATTTGACTATTTCATCCGCTGGTTTAAAGGAGGTGGAATTGGATCTTTTGTCGAGTATCACATCGTCCCTTTTTACCGTGGAGCACAGCGTAGTCAGTTCCTCGGCCACTAGGGCTTCGGACGGTGCCTCAAGGGCCAATGCAGCTGTCTTGTTTTCAGCGTGGAGTGCTATGTCCGGATCACTAGTGAGAGTGATGATTCCGTTCGGCCCGGGCATCTTGAGCTTCATGTACCCGTGATGGGGTATTGCTTGGAAGATTGTAAATGCTTCCTGCCCCAGCAGAGCGTGGTATCCGCTACTGAACGGGGCCACTTGGAATGTGACCTCTTCGGACCTATAATTATCCGGCGTGCCGAACACCACATCTAGTGTGATTTTTCCTGCACAGCGCGCTTCCCGACTGGGGATTATTCCTCTAAAGGTTGTGCTGCTTCGCTCAATGCGGTTCCAGTCTATTCCCATTTTTTGAAGGGTTTCCTCATAAATGAGGTTCAATCCGCTGCCTCCGTCCATGAGTACCTTGGTGAGGCGAAAACCGTCCACTATAGGACTGAGTACCAATGCGGCTGGTGCTCGAGCTGTTCGGAATTTAGGTTCATCACTGGCATTAAAAGTAATAGCCGTGTCACTCCATGGGTTTATTGTTGCTACTTGATAGACTTCGGCGAGGCTGCGGAGTGTTCTTTTTCACATATTATTTGATGCGAAAGTCTCGAAGACTGTTAAGACTGTACTGGAGTCCCTGAGGTGGCTTTCTGCGGCCTCCGGAATTAGGAGATCTTCGCCCCTTTTGGCCACCTTCCAGAGTATCCAACATGCTCTAAGGCTATGAGTTGGTGTGGCGTCCTCTATACTCTGAATTTTATAGGGTCCATTAAGCCACCCCTCCAGTACGGTTCCATGCCCTGTAGAGGGTTTTGCTTTTTTGGTTTTTAACCCGGGTGTCTGATGATGATGCACCCTTTTATTTCGGACGAGGTTTCTATTCAGGGTCGGATTGTCCCAAAATTTAGTTTCGGTTTTCCGGGCGCTTTCCATCGCACAGTACTTTTGTACTATGGATGCCAAGTCAGCGAAGCGTGTAAGATCACGACGACCTGTGGCGTTGAGGATTCCCTTGTCCGTGCAATTATTGCAGAAGATTGAGATTGTGTCTTCCTCGCGGCAGTCCTTTATCCTGTTCATATTCAGGAGGAACCTCGCCCAGTAATGATGTACTATTTCTTCAGGCTTTTTGCCTGATTTGGGATAGATCGCTTATGTTCGGGTGGGTGGGTGGAATTAAATCTGGAACTTCACCCAATCTAAGAATCAGAGGCCACGGAGTTTCCGAACTCTAAAGTTTGGATTCTTGGATGTTGTCCAGTGAATCTAGCCCGTTGCCTGATTCTAAGTTCAGGTCTTGAGTTACACCCTCCCCTCCGTGGGTGTCCGGCTTGGAGGGATCGGGAATCCGGACGTAGCTAGTCCTTAAGATAGATGAAGAGTCGCCGCACTATGCCTCTACCACGGCAACGTGATGGCTGACTTGGGGAGAATTAATTTCTCTTAGATCGGGTTTAAGCCCAACCTGGTCATAATCCGTAGTGACCCCCAAGGCAGCGATGTGATCCAAGAGCTCGTTTACGGAAGAGAGCTCCATTAGATCTAACTGCTCGACAAGTTCCGAGCTGACGTGAAGATTGCTTTTGATGACCCGAGGGGTCACCGTCGGCGCAACGGCCGAACATGCGGTCATGAGAAAACCGCCTAGCCGGAGAGTTTGGCCGACAACCAAGGCTCCCTTAGTAACGGCGCCGTCTTTAAAGATGGGAAGAGGCATCCTTCCTGATTGCAACGGCACAGAGGAACTCTCAATGAAAGCACCAATGTCGGTGTCAAAACCGGCGGATCTCGGGTAGGGGGTCCTGAACTGTGCGTCTAGGCCGAATGGTAACAGGAGGCAAGGAACACGATGTTTTACCCATGTTTAGGCCCTCTTGATGGAGGTAAAACCCTATGTCCTGTTTGATTAATATTGATGATATGGGTAGTACAAGAGTAGGTCTACCACGAGATCAAGGAGGCTAAACCCTAGAAGCTAGCCTATGGTATGATTGTTGTATGATGAAGTTGTCCTATGGACTAAAACCCTCCGGTTTATCTAGACACCGGAGAGGGTTAGGGTTACACAAAGTCGGTTACAATGGTAGGAGATCTTGAATATCTGCATCGCCAAGCTTGCCTTCCACGCCAAGGAAAGTCCCATCCGGACACGGGACAAAGTCTTCAATCTTGTATCTTCATAGTCCTGGAGTCCGACTGAAGGTATAGTTCGGCTACCCGGACACCCCCTAATCCAGGACTCCCTCAGCAATCTTGGTGCACCGGCGCTGGGAGCGCGCGAGCACCTTCTTGGGGACGAGGGATCTCTTGGCAGCTCCTTTCTTGCTGCGCAAGCGCCGGACGCGGAGGGTCTCGCCCCGGGGCTGCGCGCCTTGGAGCCAGGGCGCCTCCTTGGGGAGTAGGTGGTGGAGGCACCTCCTGATCTTCGCCTCCTGCGCGGAATGGAGAGGAGGCAGCGAGAGGGACGGCAAGGGGGAGCCCCCTGCGGCGCTGACGAGCTCGGTGATGCGGGCGAGCCAGTCTTCGTAGAGGTCGTCGACGGGGCAGTAGTGCAAGATTTCTCTTGCCAGGAGCAGTGCGGCATGCGCGTCCGTGGGGGCGTGACGGGCGTGGGACGACGAAGCGGCTGGAGTCAGCGACGGTGTGGCGGTGCGGCCCTCCCGCCGCACCGAAGGATGCTGGGAGGAGGCCTGCTGCTCGTTCCCCGCCGGGCCGGCGGCGGCGTTGGCGGCAAGCGACGGGGTACGATGAGGACGTCCGCCGACGGGCGCCGTCTGGGCGACGCGGGTGGCGAGAGCAGCCCGGCGCTCAGAGCGAGCCCGTCGAGCGTCAGCCATGGACATGACAGAAGATCACACGCGGACGGCGGAAGAAAGATTCCGGCGCACCCCTACCCGGCACGCCAAATGTTGGATTTCGGGTTTCGGTAGACCCTTGAGCTTCGAACACTGGGGTGCACGCGGAGATCTCTTCCCTACCGATCTACGTCCAATCTCCTCACACGATCTAAGCTAGAAACAATGAACAACTCAAGGGACACAAGGTTTATACTGATTCGGGCCACCGTTGTGGTGTAATACCCTACTCCAGTGTGTGGTGTGGTGGATTGCCTCAGGGGCTGATGATGAATAGTACAAGGGAAGAACAGCCTCGCGAGAGGTGTTCTTGAGTTGGTGCGATGAACTGCTAGGGTGAGTTCAGTCACCTCTCTCTCTCTCTCTCTCTCTGTCTCTCTCTCTCTGCTACGGCTCTACTCTGTGGTGGCTAGCTCTATTTATAGAGACCCGGGGCCTCTCCCCAAATAATGAGCGGGAAGGGCGCCCACAATTGGCCATTTTGAAGGGGAACATGTAGTACAAGTTATCCTGACCAAAGGTGGTCTTCGGCTGCCAAATGTACTGGTGATGACGTTGTCTTGGGCTCCACGGTGACCTCCGTCCTGCCGCTCTGCTGGTCTTGGTCTCGTTGCACTGGAATGGCAACCTTTGCCCGATGCCTTGGCCTGTGCTTGCCCCCTCTGCACCAAAGAGGAAACAAGGACACTACGCAGGCCGGCGCCCGCCTGGTCTCGATCGTCATGGCTTGCATCACGGGTTCCTCGCGAGGTACCCGTACCTTGATCTCTCCGCCTCCTTGCGAGCCTGCCTGATGAGGCTGCCTCTGAGAAGCTTCATGCCGTCCGCCCCGCGAGGCTTGGCCCCTCGCGAGGGTCTTGAGCTTGAGCAGATGAAGATGGGCCGCGCTGGGTCCCCACTTGAGCCACGCCGCAGGCCGTAGGCAGGCAAGTCTGGGGACCCCCGTTCCCAGAACGACAACAGATCTATCCACTTTTGTTGGTTTCGTTCGCATGCATGAAGTTTGTACTCTTTTTGTTTAGTTCATAACTATGTGTTCTCTGTTGTGTTAGGTATTATTTCATCACTTTTTGGAGTCATTTAGAGCTTCAGGAGTAGGATTTGTACAGCAAAGTGAACTATGAACTTGAAGATCAAGGTATGAGCTTTGCAATACATTGATTTTTTTGTGCATGCAGGGTGGTAATTAGTTCGTCTTTTAGCTCGTCATTAGCTATGCGATGTTAGTGCTTAGAGGTTAGAAATAATTTCAGACGGCAAATGTAGCATTTATACTATTTTTTCAGAAGAGTAGGTTGAAGATGTTGTATCAATGTTAGGTGCGTCCATTAGTATTGACATGCGGGAAATCTCAATAAGGTAATTAAGAAAAAATTGTACTGTAATTGTTCATTGCATGTGGTATGTTTATTAATAAGTCTATAGTTAGGAAATCATAGGTCTAGTTTTTTATGTCGCAATAATATAAATTTTCTATGTTAAGATTACGTGCTAATGTACTTAATGATCTATGTAATTAGGTAAAATAATTCATCTTAGTAGCAAACAAGGAGGAGATGACGTGATTGAAGAAATTGTGTTTCAGTCTTCGTTTTCCCTTTTGAGGTGATGACCACATATATGCAAGTGCTATTTTCATACTTTTGATAGCAGAAAGAAAAATTTGTGTGTAATATTGATGTTCATGTGATAATAGGTTGAGTCCGTTCATATATATAGTACTGGTGACGGATATTTATTCGAACTATTTTGACGCTTAATTGCATTCGCAAGCACATCCATATTGGAGATAAGGTATCAAATGACGCCGTAATTTTGTTACTATTTTTTATATTGATGTACCGTTGTGAATAATGTGCATGCCGCTGCAAATATTATTATTTGTAAATAAATGATTGTTATCATATGACATGAAAAAAATATAAAGCCGGAAGAAATTAAATGTTTTACTAATATGATATTAAAATGTTATTATCATACTATTATGTTTAGTGATTGTTTGGATAGCGAGTAATTACCCTTGGTTTTGTCATAACCTGTTGTAAGAAAACCATTTTTTACTAATAGTCGTTTTTTCCAAAATCTCAGCTTTTGCATGTTACGAGAACCAGTTTAGCATATTTTTGGGGTAGTTAGAGAAAAGCAAACAGAGTTTTAGTTTGTTACGCTCGTAGAGGAGTTTGAGAAAAAATAGATCTCTAAATACCTGTTAACCAAACAACCCGTTAAAGTCTAAGCAATTGATTCCAAAAACAAACCGAATATTTGTAACGAAAATATGGTTATTATTTTAGTCATATGATATGTAAATGTTTCCATCGTACTAGTACTAAATGTTCAGTTACTAATCGTTTGAAATGTAAACGTGTATGTTGATTAGGTACTATGGAAAATTTAGCAGTGTACTACGGGAACGTCTTATGCGCCGGTCGTTTCGGGGTGGATGTGTCCTTGTGCGAGTCGACTACAGTTGTAGTGAGAGACATGGTCAACGTGGGTTACACAGCAGTCAGAAGGTGCATCCGAGCGGTGTTTGGCCTAGGGATGTAGGGGAAAAATGGCAATGGAGGCCTTCGTCGTTGACAGGGGAATGATGGGGCAGTTGCCCGTTGGGGTTTGCGGCCTGTCACAGGTGATCGGTCGTGGGGGTCGTACATGAGGTTTGCAAGCAATCCCAATAACTCAATGTATGGTCAGCCGATGGTGTATGTGGAGTTCATTTCAGTCACTGTTGTTGCCGGATGCAGTAGCAGGGGTGGTGAGGTCGAGTTGGCCATCACATCAGCCCCTAGCGTCGGCCCATCGGAATCGACAGGCGGCCAGCCTGCGTATGACACTGGATATTGGTCTACGGCCGTTTACATGAGAGAACACGTGGAGGGATTGCCGGAGGCGCTAGATGATGATGATCATTCTTCTGCGTCTTTGGAGTCAAGCGGAGAAGAAGATGTTCCTCCTCAGAGCGCGATCGTGGCGGCACTGCAACTTGGGTTTTACATGATATGAGCATCATCAATGAATTTCACTCTGTTTCTGGCCTAGGAGCGGGGAGCCTGGAGGTTGGGCAAGTTTTCCCAGACAAGAAGTCTGCTTACCAGGCAATGAGTAGCTATGAAATCTCCATCCGCCAGCATAGAGTGAAGCAGTCTGATAAAACAGAGCTGAAGGTCATATACATCCACAACGCGAAAGGTTGCCACAGAAGAGTTCTCGCTGGACTGAAGCTTGGGGTATGTCAGTCATGGCATATCACAAAAATAGTGGAGCATAGCTGTGAGCAAACTAGGACTCTTTCAAATCACTGCAATGTGACAGCAAGATATGTGGCACAGACGATGGAAACGATTGTGCATGGAAGTCTCAACGTTAGTGTTAGGGCTCTGCAAAAAGATGCCGAAGATCAAATTGGCTTCCCTGTCTTGCTACAACAAGGCTAGGGGTGCGAAGGAAAATATATTCAAGAACTTGTATGGTACCTATGAGGAGGCCTATTCTTATGCCCCCAGAATGCTTCATCAGATAGCAAGTGCTAATATGGGGACTCAAGTTTGGCGGAGAGAACGACGAAACCCAATGAACCTGGGTGAGCTAATCCTGGACCGCTTATTCTGGGCATTCGCCTAGACTATACAAGCCTTCAGGCACTATCGCCCGGTATTATCAGTTGATGGTACCTTTCTCACAGGAAAGTACGAGGGCAAACTATTTGTGGCGATTGTAGCGGATAATCATGCTTAGTATTTGGGTTCAAAAATAGATGGCAACGGTGGCTGGCGTCATGGGGCCCCTGCAAAAGCACTGGCACTTCAGCCATAACTTGCACACAAACATATAAATATAAATTATGAGGAAGACACAAATACAAGTGCAAATCAAAATTAACTTAAAAAATACAAAGAGATACAATTTACATTAATTATCTGAAGTTAACATCATGAGTACAATAATACAAAGAGATTCAATTTAAATTTAATATAAGTACACATAACGAGTAGAAATATAAATAGACATAGCGAGTACAGATATATCAACATCATGTGGTGTTGTTGGCTCGATACAGACATTCTCTGCGTGAATTTCCAGGACACCTGCAAACGCGGCATCGCCTTGGTTCTCCCATCTAGCTATGGTCCATGTCACTGTGATGATGCCTAGACTGACGCCGTCCCTTTGCGGTTCTCTCAAGTCGGCGTTCGGAAGCCATTTAGGCCCATCTGGCCACAACACTTTGTAGTAATTCATATCAATGACCCAAGCCCAGAACTCACTGTTCGAAGTGTTTTATAGATTGTACATGTTGAAGAACGGCGATATGTATGGCTCGACACTGAGTTTTTTGATCAGCAGCCGCCCGGAGCACATGACTGCAAGGGTAGCCCTCAAGATTGGGCTTGTTACAAGTTCACACATAGGACGTTGGGCCGAGGGTGACAGCTTGCTTTTTTGATCCTCTCTAGTAACCCTTAACGTACTTGGCTCGCACATTGACCTCCCACTTATTCCTAAGTGTGTCCACTTTCCTGCAGCCATGACTTTGGGACTTCTTTGCTTTCTCGTCCAGATGTCTTTGCATCTTCTCGGACCATGGCTTGTTCAATTCAACTTGCGCTTTGGCGACGGTTACCTTGTCTGCAAAGTATGATAGGGTCCGGTTCCAAGTTACTTCAATTAGGGCTGTGACAGGCAGTGCTCGCACCCCTTTAAGAACACCATTGTACACCTCTGACATGTTGCTGGTCATTATTCCATACCGAGCCCCGGTGTCGTGAGCCTACGCCCACTTGTCCAAATAAGGGCAATTATTGTGGATCCACTAGCTCTAATTTATGGGCGTCTTACGACCCCTCCGGTCTTCTCTCTATGGCAAGGCCGCGCGGTCGATCTCACCATTGATACCTGCCCAGATCGCATTCATTTTGGCTTCAGTTTTTTTGCATGCACATCCTCTTGAATAACTTGAACCAATCCTTGTTTTTGAATTTGGAGTAAAAGTTTGCTGCCAAATGACTCATGCACCACCTTCCCTCTAGATCGGGCCAGCCCCACTCTTGTTCCGACGCCTTAATTATGTCAAGAGGGCTTAATAAGCCAGTTTGCGATCAGAGATGATGCAAACACCTTCACGCTCTTTCACGACACCCATATTCACGCAGCTCAGGAACCACAACCAGCTATCTTTGTTCTCGCTCTCGACCAGTGCATATGCAATAGGAAGAAGCTGATTAGTTGCATCCGCTGCAATCGCCACCAATAGTGTTCCCTTATACTTTCCAGTGAGAAAGGTACCATCAACTGATAATACCGGGCGACAGTGACTGAAGGCTTGTATAGTCTGGGTGAATGCCCAGAATAAGCGGTCCAGGTTTAGCTCACCCGGGTTCATTGGGTTTGCACGTTCTCTCCGCCAAACTTGAGTCCCCCTATTAGCACTTGCTGTCTGATGAAGCATTCTGGGTGCATAAGAATAGGCCTCGTTATAGGTACCATACAAGTTCTTGAATATATTTTCCTACGCACACCTAGACTTGTTGTAGCTGACAGGGAAGCCAATTTGATCTTCTGCATCTTTTTGCAGAGCCCTAACACTAATGTTGAGACTTCCCTGCACAATCGTTTTCATCGTCTGTGCCACATATCTTGCTGTCACATTGCAGTGATTTGAAAGAGCCCAGTTTGCTCACAGCTATGCTCCACGATTTTTGTGATATGCCATGACTGACATACCCTAGGCTTCAGTCTAGCGAGAACTCTTCCGCGGCAACCTTTCGCGGCGTGGATGCATATGACCTTCAACTCTGTTTTATCAGACTGCTTCACTCTATGCTGGCAATGGATGGCGATTGCATAGCTACTCATTGCCTGGTAAGCAGACTTCTTGTCTGGGAAAACTTGCCCGACCTCTAGGCTCCCCGCTCCTAGGCCAGAAACAGAGTGAAATTCATTGGTGATGCTCATATCCTGTAAGAACCCAGGTTGCAGTGCCGCCGCGATCGCCCTATGAGGAGGAACATCTTCTTCTTCGCTTGACTCCGAAGACGCAGAAGAATGATCATCATCATCTAGCGCCTCCGGCAATCTCTCATGTCAACGGCCGCAGACCAATATCCAGTGTCATACACAGGCTGGCCGCCTGTCGGTTCTGATGGGCCGACGCTAAGGGCTGATGTGATGGCCAACTCGACCTCACCACCCCTACTACTGCATCCAGCAACATCAGTGACTGAAATGAACTCCACATACACCATCGGCTCACCATACATTGAGTTATTGGGATTGCTTGCAAACCTCATGTACGACCCCCACGAACGATCACATGTGACGGGCCGCAAACCCCAATGGGCAACTGTCCCATCAGTTCCTCCGTCAATGACGAAGGCCTCCATTGTCATTTTTTTCCCTGCACCCCTGGGCCAAACACCGCTCGGATGGACCTTCTGACTGCTGCGTAACCCACATTGGCGATGTCTCTCACTACAACTGTAGTCGACTCGCACAAGGACACATCCACCCCGAAAGGACCGTCGCGTAAGACATTCCCATAATACACTACTAAATTTTCCATAGTACCTAATCAACATATATGTTTACATTTCAAACAATTAGTAACTGAATATTTATTACTAGTACGATGAGAACATTTACATATCATACGACTAAAATAATAACCGTATTTTCGTTACAAATATTTGGTTTGTTTTTAGAATCATTTGGTTAGACTTTAAGGGGTTGTTTGGTTAACGGGTATTTAGAGATCTATTTTTTTCCAAACTTGTCTACGAGCGTAACAAACTAAAACTCTGTTTGCTTTTCTCTAACTACCCCCAAAATATCCTAAACTGGTTCTAGTAACATGCAAAAACTGAGCTTTTAGAAAAACGACTATTAGTTAAAAATGGTTTTCTTACAATAGGTTATGACAAAACCGAGGGTAATTACTCGCTATCGAAACAATCACTAAACGTAATAGTACGATAATAACATTTTAATATCATATGAGTAAAACATTTAATATCTTCCGGCTTTATTTTTTTTCATATCATACGATAACAATCATTTATTTACAAATAATAATATTTGCAGCGGCGTGCACATTATTCACAACAGTACATCAATATAAAAATAGTAACAAAATTACGGCGTCATTTTATACCTTAGCTCCAATATGGATGTGCTTGCGAATGCAATTAAGCGTCAAAATAATTCGAATAAATATCCGTCACCAGTACTAATGTACTATATGAACAGAGTCAACCTATTATCACATGAACATAAATATTACACATGGATTTTTCTTTCTGCTACCAAAAGTATGAAAATAGCACGTACATGTATGTGGTCATCACCTCAAAAGGGACAGCGAAGACGGAAACACAATTTCTTCAATCACATCATCTCCTCCTTATTTGCTACTAAGACGAATTATTTTACCTAATTACATACATCATTAAGTACATTAGCACGTAATCTTAACATAGAAAATTTATATTATTGCGACATAAAAAAGTAGACCTATGATTTCCTAACTATAGACTTATTAATAAACATACCACATGCAATGAATAATTACAGTACATTTTTTTCTTAATTACCGTATTAAGATTTCCCGCATGTCAATACTAATGGACACACCTAACATTGATACAACATCTTCAACCTACTCTTCTAAACAAATAGTATAAATGCTACATCTGCCGTCTGAAATTATTTCTAATCTCAAAGCACTAACATCGCATAGCTAATGTCGAGCTAAAAGACAAACTAATTACCACCCTGCATGCACAAAAAAATCAATGTATTGCAAAGCTCATACCTTGATCTTCAACTTCGTAGTTCACTTCCATACACAAATCCTACTCCTGAAGCTCTAAATGACTCCAAAAAGTGATGAAATAATACCTAACACAACAGAGAACACATAGTTATGAACTAAACAAAAAGAGTACAAACTTCATGCATGCGAACGAAACCAACAAAAATGGATAGATCTTACCTTCGTCTATCTTTTCTTCAACTTCAGCATATTCAAAATCCAACTCTAAATCATCCTAAATCACGAGTGAAAGTGCCTAGTGAGTTTTGCTTTCTCTTTGTTCTTACACGCAAAGAGTAGAAGAGGAGGCCAAAGACAGTGTGTTTACGCACGGAGCATAAGCATACTATATAAAAGGAAGAGGATCCTTGTAGTGTCGGCACAAAAGGTTCCCATAGCCTCGGATTCCCGCAGCGTGTGAGTGATTCCCGCAGTGCCGTCATATCCGCTGAGGCAAAAGAAGGAAAAGCCGGAGTGATTCCCGAGCAGCAGCATCGCCAAAGCAACTAGTGCGGAGCACTACTGAGTGTCGGTACAAAGGGTCAAAGTTCACAGATTCCCGTGCGTGGGAATGAGGCCTGTCTACAGGGGAATCAGCGTCGTATACGTCGGGCCGGACACGCGCGCAGCAGGGTGGCCGCCGACGCTGGTGGCGGTAGGGCCCACGCCTTCGTCCGCGAGCAGCAGCAGTTGTCGGCTTGGGTGCAGCAATAGCTGACGCGGCCACCTACTACAATGGCGGCAGGGCCCACATGCCACGCCCCGTTCCATCCCTGCTCCACGCACTGTGCAGAAAATGTTATACAATCGCTGGCCGCCTCCTGCCATGATGACAGGGCCCGCCACCTCCACGCGTGGCGGCAGGTGACACGTGTCGCCTGCCGCGCCTGCCGTCACCGCTGGGGAGATCTTTTTTATTAAATTGATCCACAGGTAGTCCTTTTTGTCAATTCATCTGATGAGGTGGTCCTTTTGGACAAAAAATCAGCTTTCCTTGTGGCGCTATACATAGACGAGTCATGGCCGTGAGCAGAGGGGAGGGAGCCCATGCCTCATGGACTTTCCGAGACGACCGTGCAGGTGCGCTGCATGCGTAGCGGTGCTAGCTAGGCCACCCGTGTCCGTCTGTCGTGGATGGTAGACACTTTGATGGATGGAAGGAGGGATTGATGGATTCGGTCTTGGAAAACGAAGCTCAGCAAGCAACTGCTACAGCACAGTCTAGAGAGATGCTGCTAGTGCCTGATGATGCATGCATGTCTACTGACCGACTGAGGCCAACTCCACCGCACGACTTCAAACTGTAAGTGCATCTAGTGCCACCCCTAGTTGGTTTTGAAGTATTGACGACAAACCTAGTTGAGGGACTAATGTGTTTGTGAGAATTGCAGGATAGCACAGGTAGAAGTCCCTCATTGATTTGGTTTAGCTACCAGAGATGACCCCTAAAAATGTACGAAGACATTGAAGACAATGGTGGTTTATGAAGATATTCATATTGAAGACAATGACATGTGAAGACTCCCTATGAAGTTTATGGAACTCGAAGACTTAGATCCTTCATAGTTTTACTTCATTCATGTTGTGTCATAGGAACCATCGTACTGTTAAGTGGGGTCCAAGAGAACCAGTCAGGATGACTGAAGTGATGCCTAATTCAAAACCTATGTCTTCGAGCGAAAACTATGAGAGCAAATCTTGTTCAGAGACGGACAAGTCAGCTTTGCTTGTAGCCCAAGTAAAGTTGCCGTGTGAGTTTGAAATCTGACCGTTGGTACACGTGTCAGTTCCTTAGTGACCCAGGGTCATTTCGGACAAATCAGGTCGGGTTGCGAAGTGGGTATAAATAGTCCACCCCTACAACCATAAACGGTTGGCTGCTCAGATTTCAGTGCACGGCTTTTGTCATTTGAGAGCAACCCACCTCGAAGCCTTTGAGAGAAAATTCCTAGCGAGGAGAAAAGCCCTAACCACCCAGAGCCAGAGTAAATTGGGCATCACTTAAGTCTTCTTGTCTGAGTGATCTGAAGACTTATTACACTTGAGGACTGTGCATCCTCCAGCCGGTTAGGCGTCGCGTTCTGAGCATCCAAGAGAAATTGTGGATTGCCGGTGAACGAAGTCTGTGAAGGTTTGGGAGTCTACCTTGAAGACTTACCAGAGTGATTGGGCGAGGTCTGTGTGACCTTGGCTCAAGGAGAAAACGGTGAGGACTGGGTGTCCTGAGCTGCGTGTTCAGGACTGGGTGTCCGGGACTGTGTGTCCTTTGGTTTAAATACCTAGCCGCTCCAACCAGACGTACAGTTGTCACAGCAACTGGAACTGGTCTAACAAATCATTGTCCTCAACGTCTCACTGGTTTCATCTTCACTTCCTTTTACTTACCGTTACACATTGTGAAGCCATTGCATGCTTGCTTTATCTTCTGTCTTCACAACTTAACTGTATGATTTGTTTGGCTTCATAACTTCTTCCTACCTGATCCTTATTACACTGAAGCTATTTGTCACTGTGCTTTCACTATATTGTATACTTGACCATGGCTTGCCTTGTGTAATCTAACTTCTGCTGCATAGTGATAGGCTTGTCTATTCTATTTGTCTTCATAACTTCCACGTTTTGAAGACTTTCATAAAAATCGCCTATTCACCCCCCCTCTAGTCGATATAACTCACTTTCAATTGGTATCAGAGCAAGGTGCTCCCTTGTTCTGTGTGATTCGGTTTAACCACCTGGAGTTTTAGCTATGTCGACTGCAAGGATAATTAAAGTCTCCGCTGCGTGCCCCGTCTTCGATGGAACTGAATATCCCTACTGGAAGAATAAGATGCGCATGCATCTTGAAGCCATTGACGTCTACCTATGGTATGTCATCGAAAACGGCATTCCCAAGGCTGGAGAAGGTGTCACTGCTGCTGATGTCAAGAAGTTCACTCAACTGGACTCTACTGCCAAGAATATCATCTGTGGTCATGTGACCAAGGGACAGTACGGCCGTGTAAATGCCTTGAAGACATCCAAGCTTGTCTGGGACTGGCTTTCCAAAGTCAATGAAGGCATCTCAACCTAGAGAGATCAGAGAATCAGTGTTCTTCGCAATCTCTTCAACCGCTTCAAGCGAAATGACAATGAGAATGTCCAGCACACATTTGACCGGCTCACTGACATCACAAATGAGCTTCAAGCCCTCGGCGCCAATGAGATTACCAAACATGAAATCGTCAAGACGCTGCTGAGATCACTTGACAGTTCGTTTGACATCCTAGCCTTGATGATTCAGGAACGTCCAGATTTCAAGACACTCGATCCGTCTGACATAATTGAGAGGCTCAACACACATGAGTTCCAGCTTTCTGAGAAAAGAGATATCTACGGTCCAAACTATGGGCGAACTCGTGCCTTGAAGGCAAAAGTTGTGTCCTCATCTGAAGAAGAATCTGACAGCTGTTCTGATGATCCTGAAGACATTGGACGGGAACTTGCAATGCTAGTGAAGAAGTTCCAGAAATTCACCAAGAAGAAAGGCTTCAGAAAGTGTTCACGATCAAGCTCAAGGAATGATGAAGCTTCTGCTCATGACTACAAGAAGAAAACATGTCACAAGTGCAAGAAAAATGGACACTTCATCTCTGAGTGTCCACAGTGGGACAATGAGAGCAGAAAGAAGAAGAAGAGCAAGGAATATGACTCCGACGACAAGAAGAAGAAATACTCAAAGTCTTCTTCCAAGTCTTCCTCAAAGTCTTCATCACACAAGAAGAGCTCAACTGGCCAGGTTCGTGCGTTTGTTGGCAAGGAAATGGATCCAGAGGAGGAGTCCGCTTCTGAGGAGGCAGAGGTGGAGTCTGAGGAGGAGTCTGATTCTGGCATTGCGAGTCTGGCTACAGCCTACGTCACCAAGTCCATCTTCAACACCGAAGACAATGACTTCATCACCAACACCGATGCAAATGACAAGGACGACTCCACTCCTACCTACTGCTTCATGGCACGCGGTCCCAAGGGAAAGGTCTCCAGCAGAAAACCAAAATCTTCTGACGCTATTGCCGGGGACCTTAAAAATCTTGTGGGGCGCAAGATCAAATGCCCGAATGGCATCACTATGTATTTCGTACCTGAATCGCATGCTACTCTCCCTATTAGTCCTAACCTGGATCTAAGTTTTCATAACCCACTGGTTCGTCAAATGTTTTTGCTTCACAATACTCTTCGTGAAGCCTATTCCCCTAACTGCACTGTAGGGTACGACACCAGCGACTTCAGAGTCTTCAGAATGGATTATTGACAGTGGGTGTACAAATCACATGACTGGCAAAAGAAGTCTTTTTATGGACTCAACCTTACGTCCATCCGACAAGAGCCACACCACATTTGCTGACACTGGTAAAAGTAAGGTATTGGGTCTAGGTAGAGTTGCAATATCAAAGGATCAACACATGGATAAAGTCATGTTTGTTGAATCCCTTGGCTTCAACTTAATGTCTGTCTCAATGCTTTGCAATTTGAACATGATTGTAATTTTTGGAAAATATCGTTGCCTGGTACTAATGGAATCTGACAAGTATCTAGTGTTTGAAGGGTATCGGAAAGATGATTTGTACGTGGTAGACTTCTCAGCAGGGCCACAGCTTGCAGTATGTCTTTTGGCAAAGGCTTCAGAATGCTGGCTTTGGCATCGGAGGCTTGGGCATGCTGGCATGAGGAACCTCCACACCCTTGCGAAGAAGAAGAATGTCATAGGCATCGAGGGCGTCAAGTTCAAGAAAGATCACTTATGCAGTGCCTGTGAAGCAGGGAAGATGACAAGGGCAAAACATCCTTCGAAGACAATCATGACCACTAATCGACCCTTCGAACTACTTCACATGGATCTCTTTGGTCCCACTCACTACTCAACCTTTTCCACTACTGCTTGCCTCTATGGCTTCGTCATTGTTGATGATTACTATAGATATACTTGGGTGCACATAATCCTTTACAAGACTGAAGTGCAGGATGTCTTCAGACGCTTCACAAATCGGGCTATGAACAATTATGGCGCCAAGATAAAGCACATCAGAAGTGACAATGGCACTGAATTCAAGAACACTGGCCTTGACACATATCTTGATACATTGGGCATCACTCATGAATTCTCAGCTCCTTACACGCCACAGCAGAATGGCATCGTCGAACGCAAGAACAGAACACTCATTGAGATGGCCAGAACAATGCTAGATGAGTACAGGACTCCAAGAAAATTCTAGACTGGAGCCATTGACACTGCATGCCATACAATCAACCGTGTTTATCTTCACAAGCTTCTGAACAAGACACCTTATGAACTTCTAACTGGCAAGAAGCCAAATGTCAGTTACTTCAGAGTATTTGGATCAAGATGCTGGATCAAGGACCCTCACCACACCTCAAAATTTGCACCAAAAGCACATGAGGGCTTTATGCTTGGATATGGAAAGGATTCGCACTCCTACAGAGTCTTCCATCTCTTTCACTACAAAGTGGTTGAAACAGTGGTTGTGCGGTTCGATGAGACCAATGGGTCACAAAGAGAGCAACCGCCAGATGTGCTAGATGAAGTTCCAGCCAGTGAATCAATCAAGCTAATGGGAACTGGAGAAATTATACCTTCTGAAGCTCATCCTGAAGAAGAACTTATCATCTCAGCACCTGATCCACATGAAGACAATGCTCAGCCTAAAGACATTCCTCCCCACGACAACATAGATCAGCAAGAGCAAAGTCTTCGACCCATACATCCTCGTGTTGCCAATGAAGTGCAGATTGACAAAATAATTGACAGCATCAATGCACCTGGTCCACTGACTCATTCAAGGGCAACTCAACTGGCAAATTTCTGCGGACACTTCGCATTCGTTCCAATCACAGAACCCAAGAAAGTTGAAGAAGCTTTTATGGAACCTGAGTGGATTCAAGCAATGCAAGAAGAGCTTCATCAGTTTGAGCTGAACAATGTATGGGAATTGGTTAAGCGTCCTGATCCACGGAAGCATAACATAATAGGCACCAAATGGATATACCACAACAAGCAAGATGAGCATGGTCAAGTCGTCAGAAACAAAGCTCGTCTCGTTGCTCAAGGATATACTCAAGTGGAAGGCATTGACTTCGATGAAACATTTGCTCCTGTGGCCAGACTTGAAGCCATCCATATACTGCTGGCCTATGCAAATCATCACAACATAATTCTGTATCAAATGGATGTGAAGAGTGCCTTTCTCAATGGCAAAATTGAAGAAGAAGTGTATGTTGCACAACCACCTGGGTTTGAAGATCCAAAACATCCTGACATGGTTTACAAGCTCAATAGGGCACTATATGGCCTCAAACAAGCCCCTCGGGCCTGGTATGATACAATCAAATACTTCCTGAAGAGCAAAGGCTTCATACCTGGTTCCCTAGATCCCACTCTCTTCACGAAGACATATGATGGTGAACTGTTTGTGTGCCAAATATATGTGGATGACATTATCTTCGGCTGCACCAATCAGAAGTACAGTGAGGAGTTCGGATATATGATGCAAGAGCAATATCAGATGTCTATGATGGGGGAGCTGAAATTCTTCCTCGGTCTTCAGATACGGCAACAACGCAATGGCATCTTCATATCTCAAGAGAAGTATCTCAAAGATTGCCTGAAGAAGTTCGGTATGCAAGATTGGAAAGGTTTCACAACACCAATGCCAGCCAAACATCATCTGGGTCCTGACAACAATGGTAAAGAGTTCAATCAAAAGGTATACCGCTCTATGATTGGTTCTTTGCTTTATTTATGTGCATCTAGGCCAGATATTATGCTTAGTGTTTGCATGTGTGCTCGATTCCAAGCGGCACCAAAGGAGTCGCATCACTTAGCTGTGAAGCGAATTCTTCGATATTTGGCTCACACCCCAACTCTAGGGTTATGGTATCCAAAGGGCTCAGAGTTTGATCTGGTTGGATTCTCGAATGCTGATTACGCTGGTGACAAGGTTGATCGGAAGTCCATGTCAGGCACATGTCACTTTCTGGGCCGATCACTTGTATGTTGGTCTTCAAAGAAGCAGAACTGTGTATCTCTCTCCACTGCTGAATCTGAATACATTGCTGCTGGATCCTGCTGCGCTCAGCTTCTATGGATGAAGCAAACCCTCAAGGATTATGGCATTCATCTGAAGCAAGTGCCACTTTACTGCGACAACGAAAGCGCCATCAAGATCGCCAACAACCCAGTTCAGCACTCGAAGACAAAGCACATTGAGATTCGTCATCATTTTCTCAGAGATCATGTTGCAAAGGAAGATATTGACATCATACACGTCAACACTGAAGAGCAATTGGCAGATATCTTCACCAAGCCCTTGGATGAGAAGAGATTTTGCAAGTTACGGTGTGAGCTAAATATCTTGGAATCCTCAAATGTCCTGTGATCAGGCACACATCCTAACACTTATGCATGTTGATGACTTAGATGTGCAACACACGAAGTAACGTATATCTTCAATCAATGAAGACATACATTCTAAGTGTGAATACATTAACATGGAATTTGACTTCGGAGCGCCACGATAATTGTGCGCCGTGTCTAAAGTCTAATACTTCCTATACGGTGGGTAACGCCACCACCAAACGTTCTATTTGAAGTGTTTCACTCATGGCGTTACCTCGCAATGTCTTCACATTTGGTTTGGCTTCAATCAATTTGTCTTCATGATTATCTTCACTGCGTTAATTATATATATATATACGTATTGGTGTTCTGTCCTCTACAACATTCACTTATAGCTATGTCTTCTTCTTTGAATCTTTTGGACTAAGTGAATGTGATCGGACCCTAACCTCTCCATGCTTCCTACCTCAAACTCTATCTCTCCAAGTCGTATGCATTCTATAGAAACTGTCGAATGTCTTCACTGCATCCTTGTCAGCAGAAGACACAGAGACAAACTTTAAAACCATTTTCAATGCTTTTTCATCAACAAGAAATCCGGAGAAGTAGGAACGACACCCGACAAACAAGGCGTGCGTGGGATGTGGAACTGCTCCCAAAGTACCGCATGATGGCCACGTGCTATTCAGATGCGAATCGCCAGGGGCACCTGAGTAATAGCGCAGTGCCACCCCTATCCCTATAAATACACGATTCA
This sequence comes from Triticum monococcum, assembly GCA_034509565.1. Taxonomy (NCBI): domain Eukaryota; kingdom Viridiplantae; phylum Streptophyta; class Magnoliopsida; order Poales; family Poaceae; genus Triticum; species Triticum monococcum. The sequence goes on along the minus strand of CM067843.1, from coordinate 739,561,633 downwards.
CAGCGGTCATTATCTCTTCTTCCACCCTCGCACGAACCCTAACGCCACCGCTAGCTCTCGACGACGCCGGCGACGAAGCGCTTCACTGCCGCAACCTCTCCGACGCCGTTTTCACGCCGACTGCGGACATCGGTCTCTCCACCATCGCCGTAGGTGTCTTCCGTCGCCAAGTTAGGGCACGGAGGATTGAACTGCTCGGCCTCAACTCCCACTTCGTCTAGCAGTTCCAAGTGTGGTAAATAAAACCTCTTTTTATAGCCTTTTGTGATCCTATAGTTCGGTCACTTTCTGCCATAAGAAGTTTCTATTCACACAAGTTACATCTCTCTCAATCTGCATCTCCTAACTTGCCTAGAATACTCACTTGTGCTTCATGAAGTAGTTAGATTCCTCACTTGTACTGATCTATGGGTTCGTACAAATCTGGAACCAACTTCTTTTCTATAAGTGAATGTCTTCGCATGATGAGGTCAATAGCTTCTAAACTGATTTATCTTCAAAATCTTCTGAGAATGCATATGACCTCTTCCCCTTCCTTCGCACCTTAATACTGTCACAGGTACATGTCCGTGGGAGAATCTTTTGGTTCTCATAGTCTGCATTCATTTGCAGAGTTCTTACAGCATCACATCAATTCTCCTGAAGCCAGTTCTTGTTGGTCAAGCAAAAGGAAGCCTTTGAAGACTTTGAACATCCTGAAGCCTTCCAAGTTAAGCTTCATGGCAGCAGAAAAACCAGCAAGGAAGGGAGGCAGACAGAGACGTGGTGAAACGTCTAAAGATCTGCCCGATGACTTGGCAGAAATGTACAAAACTGATCCTGAAGAGAGCTATGGTCAGCGCAAGACACGAATCCAATGGATTCGAAGATATTGGGCAGAGCAGTGGTTCCAATACCGCTTCGTCACTAAGGAATATGCAGAAAAGTGCGCCAACAAGAGGCCATGGGGAGACGTATTGTACAAAAATCTCGTACCCCGGTCCAGAGACAAAGCCATTGCTCAAGGCTTCTATCCATGCATGGTCAGAGGACCACAGCCAGCTGAAGCACATCCGTCATCACTTCTCTGGTGTCGCGATGACAATCTGTTCAAGCGCAACTTCCAATTTGCTCAGAACTCTACGAAGCAAAACAAGAAGGAGTTGGGGTTGGACTTCAACCCTGGTCCCTCTAAACCAAGGGCGGATGGCACACGCGACGCCAATCCCAATGTCATCGGGTCGTATGCCAATCTCGAAGGCCTCATCACTCGCATACTAGTCCAAGGGACTGCCGTGAATGACCCTCCAACAGACACTGAGTCTGATGATGCTCCTGCTGCACCGAAGCCGGAGCAGACGAAGAAGACAAAAGCTTCAAAGCCAGCCGCTTCTCCCAAAATCTCCAGAGCGAAGCCATTGGAAACTGCACCTCCTGAAGCCAGTGTGCAGTCTGAAGACTTATCACGAGTCTCCAAGCCCCAAGAAGCCAAGAAGCCTCAGCCACACATAGGCAAAGAGCTCACAGCTGCTGCCATTCTGCGCAGCGAAACCATTGATCTGTCCAGCGACAAAGATCTTGGAGATGACGCTCTTGAGCAGCTCATCAAGAGCAAGGAGGAGGCTGAAATCTTCAACAACCTGCCTCTGTTTGATGCAGCAATCATCCACAACTTCATCGATGAGTGGTTTGATACACCCAATATCAGCTTCGATGATCTGCAGCTGCCCATTGGCCTCAGCGTTGCCTTTCAAGGCGCTATTGCTTCAGAACTTGCAATTGCCCAGCGCATTGTTGAACTGAAGCAGAAGATTGATTTTGAAAATGCTCAGTTCAAGCAGAATATGGCCAAGCTCAGCGTCCAAGAAGTCAAGGACTTCAAGATCATGTTGCACGAGTTAAAGGAAAACTTTCTGAAGAAACGTGCAGAAGCTCAGGGTTCACAGGAGAGAATGAAGATTCTGGCTGATCGTTGTGTGCAGGCCTACAATGAGGCCGAGAAGCGCAAGGCACTTGGGCGTCCCGGCATCGACCCCTGGATGGCCGCGAAGAAAAAGAAGAAGCCTGCTATGGCTGAACCAGAGGCACCAAGGTCAGAAACTGCTTCGATTGTCTTCCCCACCGCAACGAAAGGCTCGAAGCCAAAGAGTCGATCAACCGCCCCAGAACTCAAGAAGACACGGATTGCAGAGGCTGAAGCTCGGAAGAGGAAACACCCTGAAGCCTCTCCTTCTGACCCCACCGTCAAGAAGCGCAAGACCAAGAAATCTCGGGCTGCTCCCACAGAGCCCTTGATAGTCGAACCCCTCTCCGTCCGCTATCCCGACGAAGATCGTTAGTTGACAGTGCATGAGCCTGCTTTCACAGAGGCTCCGCACGCTGAAGACATTCCAGCAGCCGACCCCAACGCTGCTGAAGACATTGGTCTCCAAGACAATGTACAAGGTGATGCAGCCCTTCCTCAGCTTGAGACAAGCGAAATGATCAGCATTGGTCGTCCACTGACACCAATCACACAAGATGCATCGTGGGCAGATCGCCCACAGGAGGAAGATAATGAGCCCCAGCCCACTGCAACTCCACCGGCGTCGCCTACATTCCGTAGGCTTTGCAAAGGGCCAAGGGCTCAGGCTGCTGACGACATTCCGACTGCATCAGCTGAAGAGCGTGAAGAAGAACCTCAAGCTCCATCTCCCCCGCACCAACAAGAAGCAGTTTTTCAGGAGAACGTACCTGAATCCATCCCTCTCACTACACGTGTTGAGGCTGAAAATGTTGGGGCTGCCACAACCAACACTGAAGCAATTGTGGAGCCCTTCCCACCAACAGCTTCAAGAGACACTGAAGCTACTGCATCTGAACCTTCTGTGCCTGAGTCTGCTGCCGGTCCACAATTCAACTATCATGTTGCGCACAGGCCCCAGGTCCAGAAGCCGATCCCACGACTGCCAAGGTTCCCAGGTCCTGCATCAGCTCCTGGCTCCTTTAATGTCAATAGCTTCAGGGCAGACAACACGTTCTTCAACAGCTCCAAGAACCCTTATTCAAGGGAACGGATTGTACCAGATAGGTTCTGGAGCTACCCACAGCGCAGCTACTATTCATGCATCCTATACAACCAAGGCCGCATCTTTCCTCACCAGTGCCTTGAGATTGAAGCTATTGCTGGTCTGCCTGGTCTGGAAGAAGCATTGGATTGCTTCAAGCAAGTGGGTCTGCTGTCGTTTATCACCGATGAAGAGCACTGGAATGAAGAGCTTCTTCTCCAGTTCTATGCCACCCTGCATATCAAAGGCTATAACAGAGATCCGAAGACTTGGGTCCTGGAGTGGATGACCGGCAATGTCCATCATGAAGCTAATGCATTCGATATCATTGAGCTTACCGGCCTACCCACTCCTGGCGAACTCTTCGAAGAAGGCTGCCAACTCCATGCTGAAGCAATTGAGAGCATATTCCAGCGGCCTGAGCCCAATATGAGTCAGATGCTCTCAATGATGAAGCCATTGCCTCATGATGCACCTTATCCAACTGAGTTCTTCGTTGAAGACTTAGAGTACCTGCCCAGAACTATATATCACATCGGTCAGGCGGACTCTATGGCCCATTAAGGGGCACTCTCCATATGCCAAGGTTGAAGGTGCCATGAAGACTCTCATCTTCTGTATCCTGCATGGCAAATGCTTCAACGCACAGGATCTCTTTATACGCCAACTTGCAGCGTCTGGCTCAGATCTCTTTGGTTTGAAGTTTTATGGTCCTTGGGTTATGAGGTTGATCAAGCTTCACTCTGCTATCTCCTATCAGCCCTCAGCCCGCAACCATAGGATCTTCTTACCCGATGTGGACACCTCTACTAAAGCAATATATCCTGAGCCTGCCAAGCAACCATTAAGTCTTTAGAATGCAGAACACCAGAGCTTCACTCAGAATGATGAAGGAGTTGAAGCCATCTCAAGAGTGTATCCAATGGCTGGCACCACATGTGCCCCTGCATCAACTGAAGCCACTGACAGCACAGCTGCACAGAGACCCAAGAAACGTGCTCGTACACTCAATGACCGAGAACTTCTTGTGGCTCTTCACCAAAAGCAAGATAGGCATCACGACTGGCTCAAGAGGCAGATGAGAAGTATCATGCAAGACGTCAATCGCATCAGAAATCTGGCCACCAAGAATGCATTCGTCGCACATGAAACCTGTCGCCGCACTTGGAAAGGCCTCACCATGATGTGCACTGAAGCTGAACTTCAAGAGGATGGCTTCAGAGAGAGATTCAAGTTTGACTCCACACCCCCCAGAAGAGCTGTGCTGCGCGGAACTCCATCTCTTGAAGATTATGAGTTCTCTTCCTTTGCTGCCACCGTGACTGGAAGAATCATTGAGGAAGACGACGACGCTACATCACCACCACCTCCTTCAGCGCGCGTCGACCCTGCACCAAGCTCTTCAGCACCACCAAACGCCTCCACCGACCCTACTGCGCCTGGGAACGCGTAGAAAACTCTATGTCTTCAAACCTTTTGGGTCATCACTGACAAAAGGGGGAGAAGCATATGATGTTTATAGTCTTCAAGCGGGTCAATAATATGGGCGGGTGGTTTATATTTTGCTACATTTTGCTTCATGTTTACAACTCTCGTTTTGCTACATTTGGTTCTTTGAGTTGTAACACTTAAACTTGATGGTCGTCTGCTACTTGTTTGCCACTATGTTTTTGCGAAGATAAATTCCGCATGTACGACGATAATTTCCGCACTTATATCATTTCACAGACGTCCATTTTTCATTATGCATGTCATTCTCTTCATATACCTTTACATGCATAGTGGATTGTCATCATAAGTTGAAGTGGATTCCCACAAGTACAACCTGCCATGTGCATTTGCGTTCCAGAAGGAAATTACTTATATGCACATCTTCAGGGGGAGCCCTTGCAGCTTATGAAGATAATTCCTTTACAATTTCACAAATTATATTCCCCTTTGAAAACTTCAACTAGTTTGTCATCAATCACCAAAAGGGGGAGATTGTAAGTGCATCTAGTGCCACCCCTAGTTGGTTTTGGAGTATTGACGACAAACCTAGTTGAGGGACTAACGTGTTTGTGAGAATTGCAGGATAACACAGGTAGAAGTCCCTCATTGATTCGGTTTAGCTACCAGAGATGACACCTAAAAATGTACGAAGACATTGAAGACAATGGTGGTTTATGAAGATATTCATATTGAAGACAATGACATGTGAACACTCCCTATGAAGCTTATGGAACTCGAAGACTTAGATCCTTCGTAGTTTTACTTCATTCATGTTGTGTCATAGGAACCACCGTACTGTTAAGTGGGGTCCAAGAGAACCAGTCAGGATGACTGAAGTGATGCCTAATTCAAAACCTATGTCTTCGAGCGAAGACTATGAGAGAAAATCTTGTCCAGAGACGGACAAGTCAGCTTTGCTTGTAGCCCAAGTAAAGTTGCCGTGTGAGTTTGAAATCTGACCGTTGGTACACGTGTCAGTTCCTTAGTGACCCAGGGTCATGTCGGACAAATCAGGTCGGGTTGCCAAGTGGGTATAAATAGTCCACCCCTACAACCATAAACGGTTGGCTGCTCAGATTTCAGTGCACGGCTTTTGTCGTTTGAGAGCAACCCACCTTGAAGTCTTTGAGAGAAAATTCCTAGCAAGGAGAAAAGCCCTAACCACCCAGAGCCAGAGTAAATTGGGCATCACTTAAGTCTTCTTGTCTGAGTGATCTGAAGACTTATTACACTTGAGGACTGTGCATCCTCCAGCCGGTTAGGCGTCGCGTTCTGAGCATCCAAGAGAAATTGTGGATTGCCGGTGAACGAAGTCTGTGAAGGTTTGGGAGTCTACCTTGAAGACTTACTAGAGTGATTGGGCGAGGTCTGTGTGACCTTGGCTCAAGGAGAAAACGGTGAGGACTGGGTGTCCTGGGCTGCGTGTTCAGGACTAGGTGTCCGGGACTGTGTGTCCTTTGGTTTAAATACCTAGCCGCTCCAACCAGACGTACAGTTGTCACAGCAACTGGAACTGGTCCAACAAATCATTGTCTTCAACGTGTCACTGGTTTCATCTTCACTTCCTTTTACTTACCGTTACACATTGTGAAGCCATTGCATGCTTGCTTTATCTTCTGTCTTCACAACTTAACTGTATGATTTGTTTGGCTTCATAACTTCTTCCTACCTGATCCTTATTACACTGAAGCTGTTTGTCACTGTGCTTTCACTATATTGTATACTAGACCATGGCTTGCCTTGTGTAATCTAACTTCCGTTGCATAGTGATAGGCTTGTCTATTCTGTTTGTCTTCATAACTTCCATGTTTTGAAGACTTTCATAAAAATTGCCTATTCACCCCCCCCCCCTCTAGTCGATATAACGCACTTTCACAAACGAATAGCCGGTTTGGCTGAATTTTATCCCTTTAAGGCGGCAATGAGTTCATCTATGTTCGCCTCTGTCCGTCGGGTTGTGGATACGCCCAACGCGCGACCGCACGCTAAATCATGTCCGTGTTGGACGTGATAAAAAACAGAAAAACTAAAATAAAATGACTTAAAAGGTAAATTAACGCAGTTAAAAAACTAAAAACATAATTTAGGGGTCATGGCCACAAAACGGTCAAGTTTCACTATTCACTTGACAGCCCAGTGCCATAATTAACATAAAAACAAAATAAAAAACACCGTCCGCTCGCTCCTGCCGCACCCATCGATGCCGTGGCCGTCGCCGTCTTCCGTGGCCGCTGGTGTCATCGTCGTCGCGAACGAGGTCGACGTAGTCCGGCGGCGTCCAGAGGTGGGCCGGCGGTCCGTGCTGCGTCGGGGCAGGCTAGAAGGTGGCAGGTGCCTGCACCACCTCCTTCCGTGCCGACGCGTCCTGCTCCGGTGACTGTGGCGGCATGGGGCACCAGTTCACGCTCCCCACGATGTGCGCCATCTCCGGAGTCGTGCACGACCAGCTCCAGTGCTGGCCCACCAGGCCTGGGTGGAACGCGGCCACTGGCGCCACCTCCATCACCTCCTCCACCGCCACCATCTCCAGCTCGGGGATGGCGACGTCGCCGACCGCGGAGAGGGCCGTCATCTCCTTGAGAACCTCCCATTGGCGCTCATCGTGTGTGCGCATGGAGTCCTCCATGACACGCTCCATGAGACGGGCCTCCTCCTCCGCTGCCATGCGAGGAGGTGGAGGTGGTGACGGAGACGGGGAAGGCGACGACGTGGGCGTGAGGCCGCGCACCCGCGTACGCCCGCACCTCCGGATGTGGCCGCGGCGGCCCGACACCGTGCCGACGAAGTAAGACGCACGCTGCACGTCGTGCTCATCCTGGAGCCACATGTCCCAGAGCACGGAGTCGAGGCGTACCTCTCGTCGTAGTAGAGGTCGTCAGGGAGGAGGCGGCGCTCGATCTCATCGCGGCGCGCATGGCCGCTCATCGGCACCGGCGGGATTGGGACCTGGTCGACGGAGAGGTGCCGGTTGCTGGGGAGGTGGACGTCGCAACACGGGACCGGCGTCCTCGTCTTTCAGTAGCACTGGCATACGTCCACAGCCAGGTACTGTCGGTCGCGCTCGCCGGCGGCCCTAGGGGCGATGGTGAACGGGGCAGGCACGGGGGCTCGACGCGGCGGCGAAGCGTCCTCCTCTTTCACGGAGCCGCGACGGCATCCCGAGGAGGAGCTGGCCTCGCGGTCGTGCTTCCCCTTGCGGCCCTGGTTCCTGAAGCCCGTGGCTGCGAGGCGGCCGGTCGGCAAGTTCGAGGCTAGGGTTTGGTGCTGTCGGGTTTCGAGGAGACCGCGGGGTGAAGTGGGAGTGTGGATGACGACCGGTCCACGGCTTTCCCATTTAAGAATGACCGCGGTCGTTCGCCTGGGCGGATGACAGGCGGGGTTGCCCGTGCGTGCGCATTGATGTGGGCTTGTGGGAGGTAGGTGGCCGCCTGCCATGCGTCCCCGACACGGACGAGCGACGCGCCCGTTTGGTGTCCGCCGCGACCCAAACCCGGTGCATGTTCGCACTCGAAATGGGTCAGCCCAAACACAAAACGGACCAAATGGATCCGGGCCATCGCGCGCTGGGCCGACCGGTTTGTATCTTTTACCCCAAACGGTCAGGGCCGGAAAGAATGAGGTCGCGCGGTAGAGTTGGCCTGACTGACCTCAAACGGGGGGTGGCGTGTGTGAGGCCAACTCCAGCGCACGAGCCCACCGGACATCCGTTTTGCTCGGATTTTGTCCGTTTGATTAGAGCAATGGGGTCGTGTCCGGGCAATTTCTGAGATGCGGTGGCCGTGCGCCCAACGCGCGGACGCATCCCGGCCGCATCCTGTCCGCTTACACTTTTCTTTGCAAGTCCATAACTTTTTTCATGATTGATTTTTGGTACATGGGAATACATCACCAAATTTTGACTAGAAAAGTAAGACCAAAGAAAACAAGAACCACAAGAATACATTTCCATAACTGCTCCTGTAAGTTGGATTAGCACCTTCTCGATACATTCATTGTCGATATGTGGAGGAGGCTCGATCTTGCGTGCTTCTTCGAGTCTAAAGAAGTATATGTTGCTTCCTCGTATCTAGTCTCATGTCTAGCCTCTGTTCTAGCAACAAGTGCACTAGTCTCATCTCTGGCCTCTATCCTAGCTAAAAGTGCACGAACATCTACTAAATTGCGCTCTATCAATATATCAATGTACTCTTCTTCCCAAAACCAAAATTTGCATCCATTCTACACAATAAAATTTTAAGAGCATCTCTAGCCGTTCGCTCCCCCAAGGGCACGAAAAAGCGCCGCTTGGGGGCGAGCAGGTGTTTTTTTCGGCGTGGGGGCGAGCACGTTCCCAGCCGCCGCCCCGAGGTCGCCCCAGACGCCCCCACAGTTCGTCCAAATTTCAATAAACATGGCCAAATTTGAACAAACACGGCCAAATTTCGGCGAAATTTAGGCGTTTTTTACACGAATAAAAGGGATGAAAAAAAACCTAAACTACTGCCGATGCTTCTCCTCCTTGACACGGCCGCTGCTCGACCCCTTGCCCCGGCGCGCTACTTCACTCGAGCGGCGGGTCGTTGCCGCCCTCGATGTGCGCGAGGACGCCGCTGAGCGTGCGGCCAGGGACGCCCCACCACAGGCGGCGGCCCTCGCTATTGTTGAGGCCACGCGGCATCGGCGCATTGTTGGTGGAGATGAGCCGCTCCTCCTGCCGGCGTCCGAAGTACGCCACCCACGCCGCGTGGTTGTTGGCGGCGTACTACGGGAGCGCCCGCTCCGCGGCCATCGGGGATGCCCGCGCACGCTCGATCTCGGCATGGAAATAGGGCGTCTCGGGGACGGGCAGAGGGGGGACAGGGAACCCGCCGGCACTGAGCCTCCACCGCGATGGAGCGCGTACGTCGGGCGGCGCGGGGTAGTTGGCCTCGTGGAAGAGGTAGGCCTCCCACTCATGCAGCGAGCGGCGGCCGGAACCGTTGGCCGCCGCAGCATTGCCGGGGTACCTCGCGCTCATGGTTGCCGGGGAGAGAGAGGGGCTCGAACAGCGGAGAGAGGGGAGGAAGTACGGCGGCGAGGAGGGGAGGACTGCCGATGGATGGGTGCTGATGTAGTCATATACCTACGGTAGGGACACGGACCCGTCCTAAGAGCCCTACCGTAGGACGTCCTTAGAGGAAGTCACCTTTCGGACAACCTGAAGATATCCCACTCGACGGAGCCAAGACACTCGACTAAGAAGCTGTCACTCGACCAACAGGCCAACCACTCGACCACCAGGAGATCTTAAATCGCTCCCAGGCAAACGGCCAGCTATTAAGTAGTCTTTATGATCATCATGACTCTTTATTAGGGACGTTATCAGTAACGCCCACCTTAAATATACCTTAAACCCTGCATTACTGAGGGCCGGAGGGGTATGGCAAACTCTATATAAGCCACCCCCTCCTCAGTAACAAGGGTTCGCACCCCTGTAATCTTACTCACGCATAATCCAATCGACCGCCTCCGGGCACCAAGACGTAGGGCTGTTACTTCCTCAGAGAAGGGCCTGAACTCGTAAACCTTGCGTGCTTACAACTTCCCAATAGCTAAGGCCTAGCCTCTTCAAACATACCCCCCTACCTCACTGTCAGACTTAGAACCACGACAGTTGGCGCCCACCGTGGGGCAGTAGTCTTAGCGCCTAATTTGGAGAAGTTGCGATTTTCGTCGATCCACTCGATCATGTTTTCCTGCGGAGCCTTGGCGGCGGGCCGCGAGATCCGTCTCGGCCGACTTACTTTCATCGCCGACGACTCCGCTTGGCTCCAGGAGGCGCCGCTCGACGTCGACGCACTCCCCGTCCGCGGTGCGACGCACTTCCGCGCGTGCATCCATGGCGTCCTCCTGAGGCAGCCCTCGACCCCATATCGGTCGACTCCCGTGCCATCTCCCACTCCTGTCTCCCGCCAGCGCAAGCGCTCGGGTCGGTCGAGGCTCCAGCGGTGGATGAAGCACGCCCTGGCCCACCAGTCGGCGACCCAGCAGGTCGCTGCAATCGAGCCTAATGAATCCCTCTGCGGCCTGTTCGATCTGTCAACTGGCTCCATGGAGTCCGCTTTCGAGTGCGACAGCAGCGACCCCCTGGCAGAGGTCCTGGCAGTCGAGGGGACGCGCAGTCCCCCCGGATTCCCTCGTACTGATGATGGTGCCGACAGGGGCGATCCGTCGCGCCCTCACGACGAATACCTCCCCGAACCTCTGACGTCGTTGCAGCGGGAGGAGCTTCGTCGCCGAAACGTGGACGCGCTCTATACACCTATTGTTGGAGAATCCCCCGAGGCCCGGGCCTTGGAGGATGCGCTCTTGGCTAATCTAGCCGAGCACACTCGACTGGAAAACCTACAGCGAGCTCTCGACGAACAGGCGCGTCAGCGAGCTCCCGAGTCCAGTCGACGTCAGCGGGCTCCCGAGTCCAGTCGACGCCAACCGGCACCCGAACCCAGTCGACGGCAGCTCTTCCCGTCACCACAGGTGTACCGAACTCCGGTTCAGAACCTGGCTGCCACGGCCCGCATAGCGGAGTTGATCCAACCCTCCCAGTCGGAGGCCGGAAGAGGATTGATGCAGATCAGAGCATTGCTCCGAGCAGCGGGGAATCAGAATTCCGCCGTCTCTCAGTCGCGGGACAGGATCCACAGTCGATCCGTCGCAACGGAGACCGTCCAGTCGGCTCACAGCCCGAGATCGCCCCCGAGGCGTGAGGGGCATGGAGACCGGCACGATCGGTATAGGGGGAACGAGCAATACGATCACCGACTCAACCGTGATGATGGGCGTCGGGTGCCGTCCCATCCTCTACGGAGTGGATCGTATGCACCTCGACATCAAGACGACAGGCGCCCTCACCACGCTGGGCAGAGGGTCCCAGTCGACCCCAGAGACCCAGGCTTTGACGCGAGATCCATCCTCGTTCAAGGTCTGGTGGACAGGAACAGGGCTCATCGTGAGGGCCACAACGGAGATACGCCTGCCGACAGCAGGGCACACACCTCGGGGCCTGAGTGTTTCAGTCGAGCCATCAGAGCCGCGGTGATCCCAGCCAACTTCCGGATGGCGACTGGAATCAGCAAGTTCACCGGCGAGTCCAAGCCTGACACGTGGCTCGAAGATTACCGAGTGGCTGTGCAGATCGGTGGCGGCAACGACGAGGTGGCCATGAAGCATTTACCCCTCATGTTGGAAGGCTCAGCTAGGGCGTGGCTAAATCAGCTGGCGCCCAGCATCATTTACACTTGGGAGGATCTCTCCCGAGTGTTTGTTACAACCTTCGAAGGGACATGCAAGCGCCCTGCAGGCCTTACAGAGCTGCGGTCTTGCATACAGAAGCCGAATGAAACACTGAGGGAATACATCCAAAGGTGGATCACACTGCACCACTCGGTTGAAAACGTGCCTGATCATCAAGCAGTATGCGCTTTCAAGGAAGGGGTCAAGTACAGGGAGTTGAATCTGAAATTTGGCCGGACCGGAGAGATGTCCCTTAATCGGATGATGGAGATTGCCACCAAGTACGCCAATGGAGAAGACGAAGACCGACTCCGAAGCGGCAAACTTAAATCAGTCGCCCAAGAAACCGGAGGAAACTCCAGTCGGAAGCAAAAGCGGAAGGCCGAGCCAGCCGCTCCCGGGGAGGCGTTAGCTGTGGCTCAGGGAAACTTCAAGGGGAAACCCAAGAACACTTGGAAGCCCAAGAAAGTCAAGGATCAGGATGGGAATGATGTTTTGGATTTGCCATGTCACATCCATACCAAGAAAGACGAAGAGGGTAATTTCATTTACCCCAAACATACCACTCGACAATGCCGGCTCCTGATCCAACAGTTTCAGGGCAAGCAGGCCAAGGATAAAGAGAAAGAGCCGGACAGAGTTGAGGACAGGGATGATAGTGACGATGGATACCCCCAGGTCAATTCCACCCTGATGATTTTTGCCGATGTCGAAAGCAAAAGTCGACTGAAAGTCATTAACCGGGAGGTGAACATGGTTGCCCCTGCAACTCCCAGTTACCTAAAGTGGTCCCAGACGGCCATCACGTTCGACCAATCCGATCATCCAACACACATTGCCACCCCTGGGAGGCAAGCTTTGGTGGTCGACCCAGTTGTCGAAGGCACTCGACTGACCAAAGTCCTAATGGACGGCGGCAGTGGCCTGAACATAATGTACGCGGAAACCTTGAAATGAATGGGCATTCCGATGTCCGGACTCAGCGCCAGTAACATGAGCTTCCACGGAGTCATTCCTGGGAAGAAAGCCGAGTCACTCGGCCAAATTGCTCTTGACGTGGTTTTCGGTGATTCAAAGAATTACCGCAAAGAAAAGTTAACGTTTGAAGTTGTGGACTTCCAGAGTGCTTACCACGCCATCTTGGGCAGACCGGCTTATGCACGCTTCATGGCTCGACCATGCTACGTGTATCTTAAATTAAAGATGCCTGGTCCCAAAGGTGTGATCACTGTTACAGGCAACCGGAAGAAGGCGGAAGAATGTTTCCAGAAGGGATCAAAGATCGCCGACGCTCAGATGGCAATAGTCGAGCTGAAAGAGTACCAGAAGACTGTCGACCCAGGTGAATTGCTGCGGGCTAAGAAGCCTGCCTCCGAGTCAGCTTTTCAGTCGGCCGGCGAGACGAAGACGGTCCACATTCACCCGACCGACCCCGACGCAGCTCCAACTCACATATCAACAACTCTCGACTCCAAATAGGAAGAAGCGCTCATCCAGCTCCTCCGTGAGAACTGGGACATCTTCGCATGGAAACCCTCTGACATGCCCGGAGTTCCCAGGGGGCTGGCTGAGCACCGCCTACGAGTCGACTCAAAGTTCAAACCCGTGAAGGAACATCTGCGACGGTCCGCCGTCCAGAAAAAACAAGCTATCAGCGAAGAGGTGGCTCGGCTCTTAGCAGCTGAGTTCATTCGAGAGATCTACCACTCCGAGTGGCTCGCCAATGTTGTCATGGTCCCCAAGAAGGACAAGTCACTCCGCATGTGCATTGATTTTAAGCATATCAATCGGGCCTGCCCGAAAGATCATTTTCCTCTCCCTCGCATCGACCAAATTGTCGACTCAACTGCGGGATGTGAGAGATTGTCTTTTCTAGATGCCTATTCCGGGTACCATCAGATCCGTCTGTATGGACCCGACGAAATCAAAACAGCTTTCATCACTCCATTCGGATGCTTCTGTTACGTCACCATGCCGTTCGGCCTCAAGAACGCCGGAGCCACATTCATGAGAATGATCCAGAAGTGTTTACTCACTCAAATCAGTCGGAATGTGGAGGCGTACATGGACGATATCGTAGTCAAGTCTCGGAAAGGTTCCGACCTACGGGCTGACCTTACTGAAACCTTCGCCAACCTCAGGAGGTACGATATCAAGCTCAATCCGTCAAAATGCACTTTCGGAGTTCCAGGTGGCAAGGTACTCGGTTTTCTCGTTTCCGAACGGGGAATCGACGCCAATCCTGAAAAAATTGGAACCATACTCCGGATGAAACGTCCTGTACGTGCGCATGATGTCCAAAAACTTACAGGCTGCTTGGCCGCCTTAAGTCGATTCATCTCTCGACTCGGTGAAAAAGCGTTGCCTCTTTACCGACTGATGAAAAAGTCTGACAAGTTCGAATGGACTCCAGAAGCTGACCCAGCCGGTGCTAGCTGCTCCAATCAGCAAAGAGCCTCTGCTGCTTTATATTGCAGCCACGGGACAAGTTGTCAGTACAGTACTTACGGTCGAGAGAGAAGAGGAAGGGAAGGCCTTCAAAGTTCAACGCCCTGTTTATTATGTGTCTGAAGTTTTGACCCCTTCAAAACAAAGATACCCCCACTACCAGAAGCTTGTATATGGGATTTACATGACCACGAAGAAAGTTGCACACTATTTCTCTGACCACTCCGTTACAGTCGTCAGCGATGCTCCATTATTGGAGATCCTGCATAACAGAGATGCAACTGGTCGAGTGGCTGCAGTCAGACACTCGCCTAAGTTTGAAAAATCCTACCGAGTGGAGAGCAACCCTCCCACTCGGGGGCTTAGCTGCAGTTCAGCACTCGCCTAAGTTCTCCACGAAGAGACTTAGCTGCAGTCAGACACTCGCCTAAGTTTGAAAAATCCTACCGAGTGGAGAGCAACCCTCCCACTCGGGGGCTTAGCTGCAGTTCAGCACTCGCCTAAGTTCTCCACGAGGAGACTTAGCTACAGTCAGACACTCGCCTAAGTTTGAAAAATCCTACCGAGTGGAGAGCAACCCTCCCACTCGGGGGCTTAGCTGCAGTTCAGCACTCGCCTAAGTTCTCCACGAAGAGACTTAGCTGCAGTCAGACACTCGCCTAAGTTTGAAAAATCCTACCGAGTGGAGAGCTCCGCCACAAATACAATGTACAACAACGGAGTGTGGGCCGACTGCCACCTTCTCCCGAGAGCTCCGCCAAAAATACAATGTACAACAACGGAGCGTGGGTCGACCGCCACCTTCTCCCGAGAGCTCCGTCACAAATACAATGTACAACGACAGGGTGGGGGCCGGCCATCAAGCCTCTCACGACAGTTCCAGATCACAGAGACATTCAGCAAAAATAAAGTTCGGATAAAGCTTAAAAGGCCCCGGGCCCCGAATCAAAGTACTCGAGCCCTCAGCTCAGCAGAGTTTAAACGACTACAAATCCACTCGGCATCCCGAGGCTAATTTAAGGAAAAGCATGAAAGTTTTCTCACTCCTCAAGAGGAGGGCTGGCAGGAGCGACGAACTCATCCAAGTCGATCCCGTCCGCAATGCGAGTAGCTGCAGAGATGAAGGTCTCCATGAAGTCCTGAAAGGTGTGCCTCTTGGTATTGGCGACTTGGATGGCGGCCAGCTTTTCTTCTCGCGCCTCCTTGCAATGAACGCGGACTAAGGATAGAGCCACGTCAGCACCGCACCGGGCAGAGGACTTCTTCCACTCCTGCACTCGATCGGGGATTTTGTCAAGTCGAGCCATAAGAGACTCGAGATCGTTCTGGAGCGCAGATTCTGGCCAAAGTGTCGAGTCGATCCGCGACACGGCAACCTTCAGTCGAGCCAGGTAATCCACGGCGCCGTCGATTCGAGATTCCAGTCTGAGCAAGTTCATGGCAGTGTCGTCTTTCACCGGGGAATTGATTGGGTCAAGACCCGTTTCGATTCGCCCGGTCTCCTCTTCGAAGTTCTGACAGAATTCTGCACACAAGACCTAAGGATAAGCCAACGAACACAGGATTGAGTCGACACAAAAAGTACAAAATAGGCAAAATTAGAGGAACACCTTCAAGTTTGATGTACAGCCTCTTGGCGAGGCTCCTCAGGAAGCTCTCCAGGTCGTCCCTCCTACGGGCGACGCCTTCCATCTCCTCACCCAAGAGGAGGTGCTTCTTCTTCCAACCGGCAGCCAGCTTGTTGGCATCAGTCAGAGCGGCCTGCAACCTAACATTCTCTTGCTCCAACTGGTCGACCGAAGCCAGCTTCTGTTCGGCCAGAATCATCTTGTCATCAGCTGCCTTACGGGCGACAGCCAGGTCCTGATCCTTCCTCGCCAACGCTCTGTCCAATTCACCTACAAAGAAACGGCGACGGAATCAGAAACAGCAAAGGAATGCCCGAACCTGAAAACAGAACCAGTCGACAAAGTTGCTTTACCTGCGGCGCCCTCCCTGACCTTCTGCAACTCCGTCCTGGCCAGCTCTAAATCAAGGTCCAGCTGAATCTTCTGCTTCTCCAATTCAGCATAACGAGCGACAAGTTCACAGGATCTCTGCAAAAGAAAAAACCAGCCGACAGACATTTGAGATAAGTTGCTCCCGAGTAACTAAGGAACAATGGTGACGTTTCTAAGACCACAGCCGAATAAAAAATATTCGACCGTAGTCTCGGGGACTACACCCAGTGGGTGCACTCAGCGTGCCCCCACTGGTTCTACCAAAAAAAACGACTGCATACAGTCGACAGGCCACGGACCTCTCGACCTGGCAGGGCAGACCGAGTGAAGAAGTTCAGATTCACAACCACAATATACAGACTACAGTCGACTGCCAGCAGTCCACCGTAGTCTCGGGGACTACACCCAGTGGGTGCACTCAGCGTGCCCCCACTGGTTCGACCAAAGAGAAAACACACCCAGTGGGTGTACAGATACAGAAACAAAGATCTTCAAAAAAGGAAGAGAAAGAGAGAGAAAGACTCTTCAAACAAACAAACATCAAATCAACTGACCTGGACGTTACCCTGAAGCGCCGAACTCGCGTCGTAAGCCGCCTGGCTGGCCTCCCGAGCCCTCTTCACCTGCTCCATCATGACCCTGCCTGGCGTATGGCCTCCTTCGCAGCGGCCACTTCGTCTTCAGGAGCAGAGTACGCGACAAAGAGTGAAGTCGGATCGGCAGTCGACGCCGAGGGCTGCGCACTCGACGGAGGATTGGCAGTTGGATCGGCAGCCGACGCCGAAGGCTGTGCACTCGACAGGGGATTGGCGAAAGACACAGAGGCCCGAGAGACATCGCCGCCGTCCCGTGCCACGGCCTCAGGCGCCAGAGCAGGCTGGGGAGCCTTGTCAGTCGGCGGCCTCCTGGTCCTCCCTATCCTCAGCGGCTCATTGTCATCGTCATCCGGGAGGTCGATAACTTGAGGAGGAGCTGCAGGAAGAACTTTCAATCGACAAGAATTGCAAGAAACGACCAAGTCAACTCAAAAACAAAACGTCGATGCTCGTACCAGGGTTGGAGGTTGCAGCGTCCCCCATCTCTTGGTCGTTGTCCTTGGCTGAGACCTCAGAGGTAGCAGCACTGCAAATTTCGAAGAATCAACCAGTTCAGCATAATGAGTCGACTCAGGATCCGTCCTCCAATCGACGAAAGAAGTCAAAGCTTGTTACCCAGAGATGACAGGGACAGTTATCATCATCTTCGGCAGAGTCTTGGGCGGCTTGGACTGCGTCGTGCGCGGTTGCTTGGGAACCTTCCCAGTCAGTGTCGGAGAGGAGGTCCGAGGGCGTTTTGACGATGGCCCGACAGTAGCAGTCGCCTGACCACGTCCCTGCGCCGGGTCGTGCACGAGCTTGGATCGTCTCTCTGGGCGGGGAGGTTCGACTTCTTCCTCCTCCTCCTCGCTGGAGAAGATGTCGTCGCCTTCCTCTCCTTCGCCGTCTGACTCCCACTCGCCCTGGTCGTCGCCGCTCTCGCCTCCGCTTCCCTCACCTTCCTCAGTCGACCCCTGCGCCCCGTTGGGCGTCGAATACATCTCAGTGGTCGCCTAAAAGACAGCAGGTAGAATGGAAAGTCAGTCGACTCACTCAAAAGAAGACCGGTGCAGAAAGCAAGATTTCAGTCGAAAATGCAAATACACACCTGGTCGACCTCATAAGAGCTGTCGAGTGGAACGACCCTCCTGGCTCCTTGGGGGTTGTCTTTATTCCCTGTAATGCTTGACAGCCACCCCTCCAGCATCTCGTCGGTGACCTCCTCTGGGTGGACCCGAGTGGAGTCCTCAAGGCCGGAGTACAACCACATCGGGTGATCCCGAGCCTGGAGGGGTTGGATTCTCCTCCTGAGGAAGACTTCGAGCAGGTCCATCCCCGTCATGCCCTCACGGACAAGTTCGACCACTCGACCCGCCAGTATCTTGACATGGGCCTTTTCTTCGGGCGTCACCTTCAGAGAGGCCGGCTTTTCAGCCCGGTCGAGGGTGAAGGGTGGAAGTCCGGTCGACTGCCCCAGGGTCACTTAATCCTGGCAGTAGAACCAAGTCGCCTGCCACCCCCGAACTGACTCCGGGAAAGTGATGGAGGGAAAACAACTTTTCCCCCTTGTCTGGATCGCCAAGCCTCCGCACAACTGGATCACCTGGGTCCTCTCGTCACTCGACTTAGCCTTCTTCACCGACTGAGAGCGAACGGTGAAGATATGCTTGAAAAGACCCCAGTGCGGACGGCACCCCAGAAACGCCTCGCACATAGAAATGAAAGCGGCGAGATAGACTATGGAGTTCGGAGTGAAGTGGTGGAGCTGCGCCCCGAAGAAATTCAGGAAATTGCGGAAAAAAGGATGGGGCGGCAAGGAGAAACCACGATCAATGTGAGTCACCAGGAGGACGCGCTCACCGTCACGTGGCTGGGGCTCGATTTCTCTCCCCGGAAGACGCGCCGCCTTGTGGAGGATGATTCCTCCCTCGACCATATCGTCGAGGTCCTCCTGACGAAGCACCGTGGGCATCCAGTCGCCCTGGATCCACCCGTTGGGCAGGGCCGTCCGAGAAGAAGAGCCCCCGCACGCAGACTTCTTCCCCTTCCCGGCCGCCGCCGCCTTCTTCACACGCTCCAGGGCGGTCGTCTTGCTCTTCACCATCGCCGCCGGCAAGATCTCGGGCTGGTTCTTATGTGATAGGGCGAGAGCAAAGGAAGCGGAGGAGACGACGGAGAGACAGAGAGAGGGGCAGAAGAGATGAGCATGCGTACTGAAGAAAGACTCCAGGCCAACTATTTATAAGGGGCCACTCCCAAGTGGCTGACAGGTAGGCCCGGGCTATCCAGTCAAATCCCTTGGCAGGCGCGCGCGCTGTACGTGGCGAAAAAGGCGGCGCGGGGATCGAGGAGCCTTCGCACTGTAGCTCCCGATTACTGCGGCCGCCCCCGTTCCGCGCGCTTCCCAAAAAATCCGAATCCCGCGATCTCCGTCGGCTGCAGAACAACTTGGCGGAACGGCAATCCCGCGTGCGCCAGCGCTCGATGCCTCGCAAGTGAAAAATCCATTCGACGAAGGACTTGGAACGGATCAGGTCGACTGAAAAAGGTTAATGACGTCATCCGCGACAGTCGACCCAGAATGAAGCACCCATAATAACCCGAGGGGTTGGATGAAAAGGTCCCTAACCTCTTTTTCCACTCCAGCCTCGATCCGTTCGGGGGCTAATGATGTAGTCATATACCTACGGTAGGGACACGGACCCGTCCTAAGAGCCCTACCGTAGGACGTCCTTAGAGGAAGTCACCTTTCGGACAACCTGAAGATATCCCACTCGACGGAGCCAAGACACTCGACTAAGAAGCTATCACTCGACCAACAGGCCAACCACTCGACCACCAGGAGATCTTAAATCGCTCCCAGGCAAACGGTCAGCTATTAAGTAGTCTTTATGATCATCATGACTCTTTATTAGGGACGTTATCAGTAACGCCCACCTTAAATATACCTTAAACCCTGCATTACTGAGGGCCGGAGGGGTATGGCGAACTCTATATAAGCCACCCCCCTCCTCAGTAACAAGGGTTCGCACCCCTGTAATCTTACTCACGCATAATCCAATCGACCGCCTCCGGGCACCGAGACGTAGGGCTGTTACTTCCTCAGAGAAGGGCCTGAACTCGTAAACCTTGCGTGCTTACAACTTCCCAATAGCTAAGGCCTAGCCTCTTCATACATACCCCCCTACCTCACTGTCAGACTTAGAACCACGACAGGTGCCTCACTGGTGCGGCCAGGGGCGCCTTTTATAGCTGTTCGGGGGCGGCCGCGTGCGAACGCGTGGCGGGGCGGCGTCGCCGCACTTTGCCGCCCGTGAATCAATGGCAGGCTGACCGGCGGCAGCCTTGGCATTGATTCCCCGCTGGAAAACCGAGATGATGAGGACGACCAGCTTTTGTCTCGCTGACGCGCCGGTCCCACCACTCTTTCACGCCAAAACATTCGTGCCGGCACCCCAGGGCGCCCCCAGCGCGCCGGGTTCGGGTTGGGTGCGCCGGCGCCAATTTCGTCCCAATCCGACGAAAAACAGGCTCGTGGGGCGCGACTGGGCTGATTTTTCGGCGCCGGCGCTAAAAAACGGACTTGGGGGCCTGTTGGGGGCGCGGCTGGAGATGCTCTTGTTGGGGGTCGTAGCACAAATTTAAAATTTTCTACGCATCACCAAGATCAATCTATGGAGTCATCTAGCAACTAGAGGGAGAGGAGTGCATCTACATACCCTTGTAGATCGCAAGCGGAAGCGTTCAAGAGAACGGGGTTGATGCAGTCGTACTCGTCGTGATCCAAATCACCGATGCCCGAGCGCCGAATGGACGGCACCACCGCGTTCAACACACGTACGGTTGGGAGAGATGTATCCTCCTTCTTGATCCAGCAAGGGAAGGAGAGGTTGATGGAGATCCAGCAGCACGACGGCATGGTGGTGGAAGTAGCGGGATCCCGGCAGGGCTTCGCCAAGCACAAGCGGAGAGGAAGATGTGTCACGGGAGGGAGGAAGGCGCCAGGGACTTGCGTGCGTCTGTCGTCCCTCCCCTCCACTATATATAGGGGGCCTGGGGGGCGCCGACCCCTAGAGATCCCATCTAATGGGGGGCGGCGGCCTAGGGGGTGGCTTGGCCCCCAAGCCAGGTGGAGGCGCCCCCACCCCCTTAGGTTTTCTAACCCTAGCCGCAAGGGAGGCCCAAGGGGGGCGCACCAGCCCACCAGGGGCTGGTTCCCTTCCCACTTCAGCCCATGGGGCCCTCCGGGATAGGTGGCCCCACCTGGTGGACCCCAGGGACCCTTCCAGTGGTCCCGGTACAATACCGGTGACCGTTCGGACCATTCCAGAACTCCTCGTGACGTTCGGGATCTCATCCGGGCCATTCCGGAACTCCTCGTGACGCCCGGACCATTCCGGAACTCCTCGTGACGTCCGGGATCTCATCCGAGACTCCGAACAACTTTTGGGTTACCGCATACTAGTATCTCTACAACCCTAGCGTCACCGAACCTTAAGTGTGTAGACCCTACGAGTTCGGTAACCATGCAGACATGACCGAGATAACTCTCCAGCCAATAACCAACAGCGGGATCTGGATACCCATGTTGGCTCCCACATGTTCCACGATGATCTCATCGGATGAACCACCATGTCGAGGATTCAATCAATCCCGTATTCAATTCCCTTTGTCAATCGGTATGTTACTTGCCCGAGATTCGATCGTCGGTATCCCAATACCTCGTTCAATCTCGTTACCGGCAAGTCACTTTACTCATTCCTCAACACATCATCCCGTGACCAACCCTTAGTCACATTCGGAGATACCTCTCCGTCATGCAGAGTGACAAATCCCAGTCTTGATCTGTGTCAACCCAACAGACACTTTCGGAGATACCCGTAGTGCACCTTTATAGTCACCCAGTTATGTTGTGATGTTTGGCACACCCAAAGTATTCCTACAGTATCCGGGAGTTGCACAATCTCATGGTCTAAGGAAAGGATACTTGACATTAGAAAAGCTCTAGCAGACGAACTACATGATCTTGTGCTATGCTTAAGATTAGGTCTTGTCCAACACATCATTCTCCTAATGATGTGATCCCGTTATCAATGACATCTAATGTCCATAGTCAGGAAACCATGACTATCTATTGATCAACGAGCTAGTCAACTAGAGGCTCACTAGGGACATGTTGTGGTCTATGTATTCACACATGTATTACGATTTCCGGATAACACAATTATAGCATGAACAATAGACAATTATCATGAACAAGGAAATATAATAATAACCATTTTATTATTGCCTCTAGGGCATATTTCCAACAGTCTCCCACTTGCACTAGAGTCAATAATCTAGTTACATTGTGATGAATCGAACACCCATAGAGTTCTGGTGTTGATCATGTTTTGCTCGAGGAAGAGGTTTAGTCAACGGATCTGCGACATTCAGGTCCGTATGCACTTTACAAATATCTGTCTCCATTTTGAACATTTTCACGAATGGAGTTGAAGCGACGCTTGATATGCCTGGTCTTCCTGTGAAACCTGGGCTCCTTGGCAAGGGCAATAGCTCCAGTGTTGTCACAGAAGAGAGTCATCGGGCCCGACGCATTGGGAATAACTCCTAGGTCGGTAATGAACTCCTTCACCCAGATTGCTTCTTGTGCTGCCTCCGAGGCAGCCATGTACTCCGCTTCACATGTAGATCCCGCCATGACGCTTTGCTTGCAACTGCACCAGCTGACTGCCCCACCATTCAAAATATACACGTATGCGGTTTGTGACTTAGAGTCATCCAGATCTGTGTCGAAGCTAGCATCGATGTAACCCTTTACGACGAGCTCTTCGTCACCTCCATAGACGAGAAACATATCCTTAGTCCTTGTCAGGTACTTCAGGATATTCTTGACCGTTGTCCAGTGTTCCATGCCGGGATTACTTTGGTACCTTCCTACCAAACTTACGGCAAGGTTTACATCAGGTCTGGTACACAGCATGGCATACATGATAGACCCTATGGCCAAGGCATAGGGGATGACACTCATCTTTTCTCTATCTTCTGCCGTGGTCGGGCATTGAGCCGTGCTCAATCTCATACCTTGCAATACAGGCAAGAAACCCTTCTTGGACTGATCCATATTGAACTTCTTCAATATCTTGTCAAGGTACGTACTTTGTGAAAGACCAATGAGGCGTCTCGATCTATCTCTATAGATCTTGATGCCTAATAAAGCAGCTTCTCCAAGGTCCCTCATTGAAAAACACTTGTTCAAGTAGGCCTTTATGCTTTCCAAGAATTCTATATCATTTCCCATCAATAGTATGTCATCCACATATAATATGAGAAATGCTACAGTGCTCCAACTCACTTTCTTGTAAACACAGGCTTCTCCATAAGTCTGCGTAAACCCAAACGCTTTGATCATCTCATCAATTCTAATGTTCCAACTCCGAGATGCTTGCACCAGCCCATAGATTGAGTGTTGGAGCTTGCACACCTTGTCAGCATTCTTAGGATCGACAAACCCTTCTGGCTGTATCATATACAACTCTTCCTTAAGGAAACCATTAAGGAATGTTGTTTTGACGTCCATTTGCCATATCTCATAATCATAGAATGCGGCAATTGCTAACATGATTCGGACGGACTTCCGCTTTGCTACGGGTGAGAAAGTCTCATCGTAGTCAACCCCTTGAACTTGTCGATAACCATTAACGACAAGTTGAGCCTTATAGATGGTCACATTACCATCCGCGTCAGTCTTCTTCTTAAAGATCCATTTATTTTCTATGGCTCGCCGATCAACGGTCAAGTCGGTCAAAGTCCATACTTCGTTTTCATACATGGATCCTATCTCGGATTTCATGGCTTCCAGCCATTTGTTGGAATCTGGGCCCGCCATCGCTTCTTCATAGTTCGAAGGTTCACCGTTGTCTAACAACATGATTTCCAGGACAGGGTTGCCGTACCACTCTGGTGCAGAACGTGTCCTTGTGGACCTACGAAGTTTAGTAGCAACTTGATCTGAAGTTTCATGATCATCATCATTAACTTCCTCTCTAGTCGGTGCAGGCACCTCAGAAACATTTTCTTGAGCTGCGCCACTCTTCGGTTCAAGAGGCAACATTTCGTCAAGTTCTACTTTCCTCCCACTTACTTCTTTCAAGAGAAACTCTTTCTCTAGAAATGATCCATTCTTGGCAACAAAGATCTTGCCTTCAGATCTGAGGTAGAAGGTATACCCAATAGTTTCTTTAGGGTATCCTATGAAGACGCATTTTTCCGATTTGGGTTCGAGCTTTTCAGGTTGAAGCTTCTTGACATAAGCATCGCATCCCCAAACTTTTAGAAACGACAGCTTCGGTTTCTTGCCAAACCACAATTCATACGGTGTCGTCTCAACGGATTTCGACGGAGCCCTATTTAAAGTGAATGCGGCAGTCTCTATAACATAACCCCAAAATGATAGCGGTAGATCAGTAAGATACATCACAGATCGTACCATATCTAACAGAGTGCGATTACGGCGTTCGGACACACCATTACGCCGAGGTGTTCTAGGCGGCGTGAGTTGTGAAACTATTCCACATTTCCTTAAGTGCGTGCCAAATTCGTGACTCAAATATTCTCCTCCACGATCTGATCGTAAGAACTTGATTTTCCCATCACATTGATTCTCAACCTCACTCTGAAATTCCTTGAACTTTTCAAAGGTCTTAGACTTGTGTTTCATTAAGTAGACATACCCATACCTACTCAAGTCATCAGTGAGGGTGAGAACATAACGATAGCCACTGCGAGCCTCAACACTTATTGGAGCGCACACATAAGTATGTATGATTTCCAATAAGTTGGTTGCTCGCTCCATTGTTCTGGAGAACGGTGTTGGAGTAAATAGCCATGGGTAGCCTAGCCGGCTTCCCCTGGCCCATCAGAAAAAATTACAAGCCTGGCCGACTCTCAAGAAGATTCAAGACCTAGGGCCGCCTCCCCCCTCAGCCGACTATCGTCCTGGCCGGCTTCGGGGGCGGCCCGCCCTTTACCCCCATGAAGATGGCTGTGGAAGGCCGGCTACAGCAAGGCTGGCTACAGCCAGGCCGGCTACGGCATGACCGGCTACGAGAAGGCCGGCTCCCATAAAGCAGTCAAAGCCGTACCCGCAATGTACGCGTCCACCCTGCGATGATGAAGCGGGGCGTGGCTACAGTGGAGCCTGCCACCCCCAAAACCCGGAGCACGCCTGGTACAGTGCGCCGTACGGGTGGCCACGACCCGTCCGGCGCGGCACTGTTGCCACGGCGGCTCCGACGTCGTCCACGACGGGCCGCCAGTGTGGCCCCTGAGGCGGTGGGCCCCTTTGGGTAGAGAGATGCCGAAGGCGGCCGCACCTCCTCTCAAGCCGGCAAGATAGAGGGCCGGCTTCCCATAGCCGGCTTGCCACTTTCCTCGAAGGAGACGCCCATTAAGGAGACAAGATACGGCGGGGCTACAGTAATCGCCCGCCAAGGCGGCGTTACTGTAGCCACGCTTACCCCGACCGAGCCTGCGTCAACAGCACGGAGCAACAGTAACCAGCCACCGACCAGGCCCTGGCCTGTGGGGCCTGCCTGTCGACCAAGGAGCCGACAGCCGGCGGGACCCACCAGCCGGCGGGAGCCAGAAGCCGGCGCAGAAGCCGGCGAGCATAGTCACAGACAGCTGGGCCCCGCGCCCAGCTGGATTACCATTGTACCCCCGGGGGGTAGGCCTATATAAACCCCCCGGTGCACCCATGCAAAGGGTTGGACTCTCAATCTAGACCTAGACACCACACAAGGAGAGGAAGCAAGCTAGCTGAGCCCTTCTTCCTCCTTCCACCCAAAACAGCTCAAGGAGCATTGTAGCTACTCGTTCCTTTAGTAACCATGCGGAGACCCCGCAGAGCAGCAGTAGGGGTGTTATCTCCTCGGAGAGCCCTGAAGCTGGGTAAGATTCGCCGACGTGCATGTCTACGCCTTATCCCGTTTCCAGGCACCGGCGATGTTTTTTTGGCTCCCACAATGATAAGCCACCCGTTGGCATATGTCGCTCCTACCACCCGACATTTGGCGCCCACCGTGGGGCCAGGTGCACCGTCGTCCGGAGACCTGTTCTGGACGGGAACCCTTTTCCTTCCCCGCGAGCGTAGCCAGCCCGGCTCGCCCGATGGCGCTTGCCGCGACGCGCTGCATGGCGTCACCAACATCTGCGCGGTGAGCGGCCTCGCCGACCTCTTCGACAAGGCCCACATCTCCCACGAGCTTGCTTCCGATGCGGGCACCGATCACCTCACCAACCTCCTCGGCCAGCTCCACGTCTCCAGCGAGCCCGCTGCGGATTTGGAGTCGGTTGGCTCCACCGACCCGATGCCTGTCGACTCCGACACGGCATCCTACAATACCTTCCCCACCAACGTCACGATCTACAACGACCCGCTCCCTCCGGCTGGTGATCGCGATTCTGACACTACCGAGGTGATGGTTATCGGCCTCGACGGCCCGACTGACGAGGGCGCCTATGACGCCCCATGCGCGGCGGCCCACGACTTGTCCGCCCCCCTTCCAGCTGATGCCAATGACGAAGTACTGGAGGCACGCCGCCTCGCCTTCCTCGCGGAGGGCCGGCGGCTGGCCTCCGTAAGACGCCTCACCGAGGCCTACCAGCGCGAAGCTGACCGCGCCGCCTTCGGCACGCCGGCTCCGGCTGGCCCTAGCCGGGCCGGTGCTGTCAGGCAACGCGGCGCCGTCATCGCCGACACGCTTGGAGTGGATCGCCCGGTCTACGCCACCCCGCTCGAGAACCTGCGCGCCGCCCAGGCGACCGTAGACGAGCTGGACGGCTTGGAAGCCGAAGACCTCCCCCACATGACGCGGCGCATCCAGCAACTAATCGATGCGGCTGCTCGGCGGCACGAAGCCGACGCGTGCGCAGGGAGCCCTCCCCCGCGCCGCGACCACGGCGTGACTTCCCGATCGCCGACTACAAGAAACACCCGCGCGCGGCGCGAGAAAGAGCCGGCTTCCAGCCGAAGCCGGACCCAAATCTCCATCGAGCGAGATGCGGACGGCCGCCCCCGAGCCATGGAATGGAGGGGCACCCCGCCTCCGCCTCGAGCTCACGGAGAGAGATACCCTACCCCGCCTCCAGTGGCGCAGCCGACTCTCAGCGGCCGGCTTGGTCACCGCGAGGGAGTCGGGGAAAACGATGCCCGCCACCGGATCGACCGCCTGGCCAGATCCCTGGCGCTAGAAGAAGAAGACGATGTCGGCCCGCCTTGCTTTGGCCCCCGCATCCGCGACGAGCCCTTCCCCAAAGGGTTCTCGCTCCCAAGAGACACACCCAAGTACAACGGCTCGGTGAAGCCGGAAGACTGGCTGACCGACTACTCCACAGCCGTCAGCATCGCCAATGGCAACCGGCGCGTTGCCGTGAAGTACGTGCCCCTCATGCTGCAAGGCACGGCACGGACTTGGCTTAACAGCCTCAAGCCTCTCAGCATCAACAGCTGGGTGGATTTCACTGAAGCCTTTGTTCGCAACTTCACCAGCGCCTACAAGCGGGCTCCCAAGCCCAGACAGCTCTCCCTGTGCATACAGGGCCCAGCCGAGTCCACTCGCGACTACCTCACGCGTTGGGCCGAGCTCCGCAATTCCTGCGAAGGGGTGCACGAGGTGCAGGCCATCGAATACTTCACTACCGGGTGCCGAGAGGGCACCCTCCTCAAGCACAAGCTTCTCTGCGATGAGCCGACTACCCTCGACGAGCTCCTGAACATCGCCGACAAGTACGCCACCGCCGACTCCTTGATGAAGACCGAGCTCTGGGTGGACGCGTCCGGAAAAGTGCTCAATCCGGCGCCCCAAGCACCGGCTGGCGATTCCGGCCGGCGCCAACACCAGAACGATCAAAAGTGCAAAGGCCCTGCGCCGCCTCCCGCTAGCCGGCAGGTGGCCACGGTCGAAGATACGCCGCCTGAGGAGCGGCCCGCGCCCAAGAAACCCAAGGGCGGCCGGCCGGCTTGGCAGCCGGCCTTCTCCTATGAGCAAACCCTTGATGCCCCGTGCAAGTTCCACGGCGGCGCGAAGCCGTCCAACCATACGACCCGGAAGTGCAACTGGCTCGCCAGAATCTCCAAGGGGGAAGGGCTCACGCCGACTCCGCCTGCCGGCCCGCCGCCTCCGGCTCCGCCGCCCAAGGCCGCTCGGCCCGCGGTCGACGCCGTGCAGGACGAGTTCCCCGATGAGCAAGCGTCTTACGTTGTCTTCACGAGCCAGCCCGAAGACCGGCGCAGCAAGCGCCGAGAGCAACAAGAAGTCAATGTGGCCGCCGCCAGCCCGGCCGGCCACATGCACTGGTCAGAGAAATCCATCAGCTGGAGCCGGGCCGACCACCCAGAGGTGATGCCGTCCCCCAGCTCCTACGCTTTGGTCCTGGAGGCCACCCTTGCAACGGATACGCGCGCCACACGCTTCTCCCGCGTGCTGATCGACGGTGGAAGCAGCATCAACATCCTGTACCGCGACACCATGGAGAAGTTGGGTGTCAAGGCAAAGCAGCTTGCGCCGACTCGAACGGTGTTCCACGGCATCGTACCCGGTTTGTCCTGCGCCCCCATCGGCAAGATCAAGATCGATGTACTCTTTGGGGGCAAGGATCATTTCCACCGGGAAGCAATCTGGTTCGAGGTGGTGGACCTGGAGAGCCCTTACCACGCCCTGCTTGGCCGAGCCGCCTTGGCCAAGTTCATGGCGGTCCCCCACTACGCTTACCTCAAGATGAAGATACCAAGCTCCAAGGGTGTCATCACCATCGCCGGCGACTACAAGAAGTCTACCGACTGCGCCGCGGCCAGCAGCCGGCTGGCCGAATCCCTCGTGATTGCCGAGGAGAAGAAGACGCTGAACAGGGTCGTGGCCCTGGCCAGCAAGCAGCTGAACCAACCCGCCGACTCCAAGGAGTATGATGCCCAAGGATCTTTCTAGCCGGCCAAGGAGACCAAGAAGATACAGCTCGACCCCGAGCACCCCAAGAGGTTTGCCGTCATTGGGGCGAGCCTGGATAGCAAATAGGAAGGCGAGCTCGTCGATTTCCTCCATGAGAATCGGGATATCTTTGCATGGTCCCCCAAGGACATGCCAGGTGTTCCGAAGGATTTCGCCGAGCACAAATTACATGTGCGGGAGGACGCCAAACCAGTCAAGCAGCCTCTCCGCCGACTGTCAGAGGAGAAGAGAAGGATCGTAGGGGAGGAGATAGCCCGGCTTCTCGTAGCCGGCTTCATCATGGAAGTTTTCTTCCCCGAGTGGCTCGCGGACCCGGTTCTCGTGCTGAAAAAGAACAACAAGTGGCGCATGTGTATAGATTACACAAGGCTCAACAAAGCCTGCCCAAAAGATCCCTTCGCTCTGCCCAGGATTGATCAAGTGATAGACTCCACAGCCGGATGCGAGCTGTTGAGCTTTTTGGATGCCTATTCGGGATACCACCAGATAAAGCTGAACCCGGATGACCGACTAAAGACCGCCTTCATCACGCCGTTTGGAGCCTTCTGCTACCTGACTATGACGTTCGGCTTGAGGAATGCCGGCACCACTTTTCAGCGTTGCATGCAGAAGTGCCTCCTCACGCAACTCGGCAAGAACGCCCACGTCTACGTGGATGATATTGTGGTGAAGACGGAGAAGCGCGGCACTCTGCTGGAAGACTTGAAGGAGACATTCGAGAACCTGCACCGGTTCCGAATCAAGCTCAACCCTAAGAAATGCGTGTTCAGAGTGCCAGCCGGCCAGCTCCTAGGCTTCCTGGTCTCCGAACGGGGCATAGAGTGCAACCCTGTGAAATCAAGGCCATCGAGAGGATGGCGGTCCCAACCAAGCTTAGAGAGATTCAGAAGTTCACCGGGTGCCTGGCCTCTCTGAACCACTTCATCAGCCGGCTTGGAGAGAAAGCTCTCCCTCTCTACCGCCTCATGAAGAAGAGCACTCACTTCGAGTGGAATGACCAGGCCGACCAAGCTTTCCACGAGCTGAAGAAAATGCTGTCCACGCCGCCTGTCTTGGCGGCACCGACTGAGAAAGAGCCCATGCTCCTCTATATTGCCGCCACTAGCCGGGTGGTCAGCACCGTCATTGTGGTCGAACGCCCCAAAGAAGGCCGAGCCCAGCCGGTCCAGAGGCTGGTTTATTACCTGAGCGAGGTGCTGTCCACCTCGAAACAGAATTACCCGCACTACCAAAAGATGTGCTACGGCGTATACTTCGCCGCCAAGAAGCTGAAGCCGTACTTTCAAGAACATCCCATCACGGTCGTATGCACTGCCCCGCTGGCCGAGATCATAGGCAGCCGGGATGCATCCGGCCGGGTGGCTAAATGGGCCATCGAGCTGGCCCCCTACACGATCTTCTACCAGCCCCGCACCACCATCAAGTCGCAAGCACTGGCTGACTTCCTCGTCGACTGGGCCGAGACCCAGTACTTACCGCCAGCTCCCGACTCCACCCATTGGTGCATGCACTTTGACGGATCCAAGATGCGCACCGGCTTGGGAGCCGGCGTCGTCCTTACCTCTCCTAAGGGCGACAGGCTCAGATACACGCTGCAGATCCACTTCGCCGCCTCCAACAACGTAGCCGAGTACGAAGCGCTCATACACGGGCTCTGGCTTGCCAAGGAACTCGGCATCCGCCGGATCCTGTGCTATGGTGACTCGGATTTGGTGGTGCAGCAATCTTCTAGCGACTGGGACGCCAAGGACGCAAACATGGCGAGCTACCGCTTCCTAGTGCAGCAAATCAGTGGGTACTTCGACGGATGCGAGTTCCTCCATGTACCGCGAGCCGACAACGAGCCAGAAGATGCTCTGGCCCGAATAGGCTCCACGCGGCAAGCAATACCAACCGGTGTCGCCCTACAGCGCCTCCTCAAGCCATCCATCAAACCATCTCCGAAATCCGACTCCATCTTCGTGCCGCCTAACCCCGATGGGGCCGGGTCCGGCTCGAAGAATCAAGCAGCCGGCCCGGGACTTCAATACTCGGCTCGGGGACTGCAGTACCCGGCTCGGGGACTGCCGCACCCGGCTCGGGGACTGCGGTAGCCGGCCCCGGGACTGCGGTAGCCGGCCCAGGGACTGCGGTAGCCGGCCCGGGGACTTCTTTAGCACAGCAAGCGGCGGCCGATCCCAGCACTTCATTACCCAGCCCGCCCACCCTGGTGGCTGTAGCCACATTGGTGGCAGGGGAAGTCGCCGCTCCATCATGGGCCCAAACCATCCGCAACTTTTTGGTGAACCAAGATCTGCCGGCTGACAAAAACGAAGCAAGACAAGTCCAGCGCCGAGCTGGAGCATACACAATCGTCAACAGAGAGCTTGTCAAGCGCATCGCCACCGGAGTCTTACAGCGATGCATCGAGCAGGAGAAAGGCATTGCAATCCTTAGGGATATACACCTAGGAGAGTGCGGCCACCACGCAGCATCAAGATCACTTGTCGCCAAAGCCTTCCGCCACGGTTTCTTCTGGCCGACTGCTTTGGACGATGCTAAAGAGCTAGTCAAACACTGCAAAGGCTGTCAGCTTTTCAGCTCCCAGCAACACATGCCGGCTTCGGCACTCAAGACCATTCCCATCACCTGGCCCTTTGCCGTCTGGGGATTGGATATGGTGGGCCCATTCAAGACGGCGCGCGGCGGCATGACACATTTGCTCGTCGCCGTCGACAAATTCACCAAGTGGATTGAGGCAAAGCCGATCAAGAAGCTGAATGGGCCGACTGCGGTGACTTTCATCGCAGATATAACAACCCGGTACGGCGTACCGCACAGCATCATCACCGACAACGGCACGAATTTTGCCAAAGGTGCCTTGGCACGGTTCTGCGCTGCACAAGGTATCCGGCTGGACCTTGCGTCAGTCGCCCACCCGCAGTCAAACGGCCAAGTGGAGCGAGCAAATGGCCTCATCCTATCCGGCATCAAGCCCCGACTGGTCGTACCTCTGGAGCGTTCAGCCGGCTGTTGGCTCGATGAGCTGCCGGCTGTCCTATGGAGTCTGCGTACTACCCCCAACAGATCAACCGGCTTCACTCCTTTCTTCCTTGTATATGGTGCCGAGGCAGTCATCCCAACAGATATCGAGTTTGACTCGCCTCGGGCAACCATGTACATGGAAGCGGAAGCCAAAGAAGCAAGAGAAGATGGCGTCGACCTGCTGGAAGAAGGCCGGCTGTTAGCCCTCAGCCGGTCTGCCATCTACCAGCAGGGTTTGCGCCGCTACCACAGCCGGAGGGTCCGACCAAGATCTTTCCAGGAGGGCGACCTTGTGCTCCGGCTGATCCAGCGAACAGCCGGCCAGCACAAGCTCGCAGCCCCCTGGGCAGGCCCCTTCGTCGTCAGCAGAGCTCTAGGCAATTATGCCTACTACCTCATCGACGCGCAGAAGCCGAAGGCACGCAAGAGAGACGACTCCGGCAAGGAGTCGGAGCGACCATGGAATGCAAACCTTCTTCGGAAGTTTTACAGTTAAAATGCAGTATGTATTATGTCCACTTTTGTATTAAGTACAAAACAGTAGGCTCCCCGAGGAAGACTCGGGGACTGTCATCCTTTATTTTATGAATGAAAGTTATCATGCGTATGATATCACCTGTTCATTTATTTTGTCCGGCACCGGGTTCGACGAGTCGGCCCGGGGACTAGCCGACTAGAGTTATATTAGGAGCCCTACCCGCAGTCAGACAAGTAATGTGCCGACACCCAGGCTTGGCTCTTGCCAAAATCGCAGTTCGAAGAACCGACTGCCCGGCTGGCAAGAGTCATAAGCCGGAAAGGGTGCGCACACGAAAAACGGCTAGGGACTAACGGGCTTATATAACAAAAGCCGGCTTGCCGCCTCCTGCCGACCGACAACCAGAGTAGCCGGCCGGCCGGCTTACATTCAGTCTGCTTCAAATCCAAGAAAGCTCGAGTACTTGCCTTCCCAAAGAGGGAAGGCGGCAAAGGAAAAAGCCTAAGGATAAAAAAGTGCACTTGAATGGAAGCCAACACATGCATACATTAATATTTACACAAAGGACCTCCAGAGAGGTCCACATCCAACATTGTTCGATACACCCCCAGTGGGTGGAATTGCGGAAAATTAAAATTGTTCGAAAAAGCAAAAGCAGGAACAACTGGGACGGCAGATTAAGCCGGCGGGGCTGCTGACGAGCCGGGCTGGGCGGTGGAGGCGGTCGTGCCGGCTGAAGGAGCGGCCGGCTGGCCAACTTTGGCCTGATCATCGCCTCCGGCAGAGGGCGCGCTCCCGCGTGGCTCGTTGCTGGAGGCACGGTCGGCTTGAGGGCGGTCGGCCGTCTCACCAGTCGGCTCGGCGTCTTCGCCGTCTTCCTCCTCGTCGTCCTCGCCTTCGTCGCTGGAGGCGATCTCCTCGGCCGAGTCCTCGCCTTCCGCCGGGTTCAGCCCGAACCACTCCTCCGGCTGGGCGACGCTGTCATCACTGAGCTTCGGCGCGAAGACGCTGGTGTCGGTGCACTCGGCGATCGTCGAGGCGCGCTGCGCGATCGCCGGCCGCACCTCCTCCAGCTCCGCGTCAGCCTCCAACCGCCAAGTCCGCAGCTGGTCCAGGCTCAGCCCTGGGTACCACGCGCGGACGAACTCCAATGCACGCCCGGCTCCGAGACGGGCTGCAGACGCCTTCCAAGCCTCGAAGCGGCCGACTGCGACTTCTAGCCAGTCGGCAGTCCGACTCGGGGTGCGGGGAATCGTCTGGCCAGGCTAGAGCGCGGCCAGCACCTGCGCCCCGGCACGTTGGAGCCGGCGAAGCATCCGATGGGCCGGCTGCAGTCGCGCTTAGATGGCGACGAGCTGCTCCGACAGCGTCCGATTCGCATCCGGCGGAATAACGACTCCGGCCTGACGGCGCGCCTCGCGATGGGCCTCGATGGCTTGGGCGGCGAGGACGGAGTGGCCGGGAAAGTATTCTGCGCAAGAAGCAAGCACAAGTCAAAACAAAACCTCAGGCGGCCGGCAGATGGAGGAAGGGCAAGAAAGGCGGCTTACCATCGATCAGATCCTCGATTCGGCCGAAGCCTTCTTCCAGCGCCTGGCGCGTCTCGGCCCAGCTCGCCTCCCTGGTCTCGAACTCCGCCTTCAGGGCAGCCTCGCCGTCCTGCGCCTTCTACAGGGCTGCCTTATGGCTTTCCTCCTGGTCGGCCAGTTTCTTGACCAGGCGGTCGCGCTCCTGAACCAAGTCGGCGTACTCGGCGTCCCTGGCACAAACAGCGGCCTGCGCTTCGCCAAGTTCCCTCCGCAAGTCGGCGTTGGCCTCTGCACGAGCAAAAGACAAAGAGAAAAGTCAGCAAGGGAAAAGTCGTCAAGGAAGATCCGACCCGACTGCGCTGCAGTCGGCCCGAATCTCGGGGGCTACACCCAGTGGGTGCGCTGTCGCGCCCCCACGAGAAACAGATAAAAGCAATACACTTACGTCGGCTGCTGGCCAGGTCCTCGGTCCTCCGGCTCAGCTCCCGAGCCTGGGAGTTGAAGGCGGCGGCACGGGAGTTGTGATAATCCTAAAGATCGGTGAAAACAGAGTTAAGATAGTCGTCGGGAAAGATCCGACCCGACTGCGCTGCAGTCGGCCCGGATCTCGGGGACTACACCCAGTGGGTGTGCTAGCGCGCCCCCACGGAAAAAATCAAAGGACCAGAGCGGTCGACAAGTGAAAACTTACCCGGATTGCGGACCGCGTCGACAAAAACTCCTGAGTAAATTGCCTCAGGAGGCCGGCCTGTGCCTGCAGCCGGCTCCGAATCCCTTGGGCCGCCATGTTCAGCTCGCCGCTTCCTCCGCTGGGAGTCCACCCGGACGTGGCGGAGCTGGCCGCCTCCAAGGCGTCTGCCGTATGGTCGGCACCCGCGGCTCGGCGCGTGTCCGGCGGGGCCGTGCTCCCTCCGGCGTGCTGGCTTGCCGCCAGCTCGATTTCAAGACCGGCTCCGGCCTCGGGTGCGGCCCGGGCCGGCTCCTCCGGCACCGCCGACGACTGGCCGCCTT
Source organism: Triticum monococcum (assembly GCA_034509565.1). Lineage (NCBI taxonomy): Eukaryota > Viridiplantae > Streptophyta > Magnoliopsida > Poales > Poaceae > Triticum > Triticum monococcum. The sequence goes on along the minus strand of CM067843.1, from coordinate 739,526,792 downwards.
CGCCTGCTCCGGCTGGCGCTGCCGACGGCGTCCTCTCGGCGAAGACCTCGAAGAGTTCATCCCTCTGCATCGGCGGCTAATCGGGGGTGATCTCCTCGGCCATGGGCAGCGGGATGTCCGGGTCCAAAGTGTGGAGGGGGATGGCGAGCAGCGGAGGCCGGCTATGCGTGCCCTCCGCCTCCGTCTCCGCGGCCGCCTGCTCCTATGGAGACTCGGCTGCCGCGTTCGCTCGCTCCGTTGCCGCCCGGGCGGCCTCCCGCTCCGCCGCCTCCCTCTCTCGTTGCGCCTCGCGAGCGTTCCTCTCCGTGGCTTCTGCAAGATCGGCGCGGGGGTCCATGCGGCAGGGCCCTGAAGATCCAGCACCCGGCCCGACCACAGAGCCGCCTGGGCCTCGCTCGAGCGAAAGCGGCGCCCTGCTCAGAAATCGGAGAAGAATTAAAACAAAGGAAGACAACAAAGTAACAAGCACGCAAGCGGCCGGAGGGCTTACGCGGAAACTGCTGGAGGCTTCTTCACCGCCTTCCGGAAGCGGGCCGCCTTCGCCGCCGCTTCGTCTCGCTTCGTGGCCGCGGCGGAGGCCTTCGTCTTTTTTGGCCGGCTGCCGAAGAGGGGAAGCGCGGCCCGGCGTTTCGCCTTTCCACCGCCGGCAGTCGGCGCGGCGGACGAGCCCGCGTCGTGGCAATCGGCTGCCGGCTGGTGGCGCGGGATTTCTTCAACATCTGCGTCATCCGGCCAGTCGTCAAAGCTGGCCGAGAGCCCCGTGCCTCCGGGCTCGGCGACGTCCCCCGTGGCGGCGTCCTCCATGGCGACCGCAGCCAAGTCTGGGTCGTCGAGGTCATCTACCGTGCGATCCGGGGCATACTGGCGTTCGACTCCTGCCGCCCCGGCTGGCGGCGGGAGAAGAGGGTTGTCATAAAAAAGAGAAAAGAGAAGAGCCGCCTGGTCAGAAGCCGGCTGACTCAAGCCGGCTGATGACAGAAAGAAGGACTTACCACGGGCGGAGGATGGGCGCGGGAGTACGGCGCCTTGCCGAATTGCCAGTCATCGGTAAGCTTGAGGTTGGCGATGTAGTTCACCATAAGTGCTACCTCGGCATGGGGCATCTCCCGTGTGCTCAGCCGGCAAGGGTCGAAGCGGCCGCTCATCTGGCATAACATGTGAGGCCGGCTCTGAAGGGGAAGGATCCGGCGCTCGACGAAGGCGGCCACCAAGTCGGCTCCACGCAGGCCTTCCGACTGGATCATTACCCGAAGCCGGGCGATGGAGGCGTTCCCGGCCTGAGACAAGGACTTGGCCCGGAAGCCCCAAGACGGCCGCCTCCCAGCCGGCGGGCCGGCTACGTAAGCCGGAAGATTGACGTAGTCGCCTTGCGGGGCGACGTTCTTGACGTAGAAGTAAGATTTCTGCCAGAGTTTGACAGATTGGATTAGAGGAATGTGCGGGAAGGGGTTGTTGTCGCTTGCCCTCTCCATCGCGATGAAGGCCCCGCAGGGAGCTGGCACGCCGGCGGAGACGGTGCCGAGCTTGTTCTGGAAGAGCTCCGCCCAGAGCTCCAGTGTCGGCAGCACTCCCGGGAAGCCGAAGCCACGCAAGAAGTGCGTGCGGAAGACGACGCGCTCGCCTTCCTCTGGCGCCGGCGAAATCTCCGTCTCCGGCGCCAGGCGAGCCTGCACGAGGTTGGCGGTGGGCAGGCGCCGGGTCTGGCGGAGAAATTCGATGTGGTCTTCATGGACATTTGACCCGTCCCACGAGCTTGACAGCGCCATGGACATGGCGGCGTGGGCGGCCTGCGGCAGGAGGCTGCGTCGGGCGCGAGGAAGAAGAAAGGGAAGAAGAAGAGCAAGGAGGGACGGGGAGCGGGGGAGCGAACGAGCCTTTGTCTCTCCCCCTCCCCCTCCTACTTGTAGGCTCGTGCGCCGGAGCCGAGGAGGCGCGGCGTGGGGGATCGTGGGGATCGATCGTGCCCATCTCCCCCATGCCCCGCGTTAATTGCGCGCCTTGAAGACACGAGGAAACGGCCGCGGGGAGGCGAGCAGTCCCCTCGGGCCGCAGAAGATCTGCGCCCGGGCCGAGGCCAAGGAGTGGCGGGCCCGGACCTGCGGCGGCGTCCCGTCGCACGCGTGCGACGGCAGGACTTCTCCGCCACGTGGCCCGTCGTGGGGCCCGTGGCCAGCCCGCGGGTCAGCCATGGTCACATTAATAAACAAGGAAGCTCTCCGAAGTCGGCTCACAACGGCGAAGTCGGCTCCACAGGGTATGAAGCTGGCCAAGTTTCTCGTCCCTCTGTCCGCCGTGAAGCTCGCCCAGCTTCGGGGACTACTGTCGGAGTAAATAGCCATGGGTAGCCTAGCCGGCTTCCCCTGGCCCATCAGAAAAAATTACAAGCCTGGCCGACTCTCAAGAAGATTCAAGACCTAGGGCCGCCTCCCCCTCATCCGACTATCGTCCTGGCCGGCTTCAGGGGCGGCCCGCCCTTTACCCCCATGAAGATGGCTGTGGAAGGCCGGCTATAGCCAGGCCGGCTACGACATGACCGGCTACGAGAAGGCCGGCTCCCATAAAGCAGTCAAAGCCGTACCCGCAATGTACGCGTCCACCCTGCGATGATGAAGCGGGGCGTGGCTACAGTGGAGCCTGCCACCCTAAAACCCGGAGCACGCCTGGTATAGTGCGCCGTACGGGTGGCCATGACCCGTCCGGCGTGGCACTGTTGCCACGGCGGCTCCGACGCCGTCCACGACGGGCCGCCAGCATGGCCCCCGAGGCGGTGGGCCCCTATGGGCAGAGAGATGCCGAAGGCGGCCGCACCTCCTCTCAAGCCGGCAAGATAGAGGGCCGGCTTCCCATAGCCGGCCTGCCACTTTCCTCGAAGGAGACGCCCATTAAGGAGACAAGATACGGCGGGGCTACAGTAATCGCCCGCCAAGGCGGCGTTACTGTAGCCACGCTTACCCCGACCGAGCCTGCGTCAACAGCACGGAGCAATAGTAACCAGCCACCGACCAGGCCCTGGCCTGTGGGGCCTGCCTGTCGACCAAGTAGCCGGCAGCCGTCGGGCCCCAGAAGCCGGCGCAGAAGCCGGCGAGCATAATCACAGACAGCTGGGCCCCGCGCCCAGCTGGATTACCATTGTACCCCCGGGGGTAGGCCTATATAAACCCCTCGGTGCACCCATGCAAAGGGTTGGACTCTCAATCAAGACCTAGATACCACACAGGGAGAGGAAGCAAGCTAGCTGAGCCCTTCTTCCTCCTTCCACCCAAAACAGCTCAAGGAGCATTGTAGCTACTCGTTCCTTTAGTAACCATGCGGAGACCCCGTAGAGCAGCAGTAGGGATGTTATCTCCTCGGAGAGCCCTGAAGCTGGGTAAGATTCGCCGGCGTGCATGTCTACGCCTTATCCCGTTTCCAGGCACCGGCGATCTTTTTTTGGCTCCCACAATGATAAGCCACCCGTTGGCATATGTCGCTCCTACCACCCGACAAACGGAGTCTTGGTCATTTTGCCCATGAGGCATGGTTCACACGTGTCAAATGATTCATAATCAAGAGACTCCAAAAGTCCATCTGCATGGAGTTTCTTCATGCGTTTGACACCAATGTGACCAAGGCGGCAGTGCCACAAGTATGTGGGACTATCATTATCAACCTTACATCTTTTGGCATTCACACTATGAATATGTGTAACATCACGTTCGAGATTAAATAAAAATAAACCATTGACCAGCGGGGCATGACCATAAAACATGTCTCTCATATAAATAGAACAACCATTATTCTCAGATTTAAATGAGTAGCCATCTCGCATTAAACGAGATTCAGATACAATGTTCATGCTCAAAGCTGGTACTAAATAACAATTATTGAGGTTTAAAACTAATTCCGTAGGTAAATGTAGAGGTAGCGTGCCGACGGCGATCACATCGACCTTGGAACCATTCCCGATGCGCATCGTCACCTCGTCCTTCGCCAGTCTCCGTTTATTCCGCAGTTCCTGTTTTGAGTTACAAATATGAGCAACTGCACCGGTATCAAATACCCAGGAGCTACTACGAGCGCTGGTTAGGTACACATCAATAACATGTATATCACATATACCTTTGGTATTGCCGGCCTTCTTCTCCGCTAAGTACTTGGGGCAGCTCCGCTTCCAGTGACCGTTTCCCTTGCAATAAAAGTACTCAGTCTCAGGATTGGTTCCATTCTTTGGCTTCTTCCCGGTAGCTTGCTTACCAGGCGCGGCAACTCCCTTGCCGTCCTTCTTGAAGTTCTTTTTACCCTTGCCTTTCTTGAACTTAGTGGTTTTATTCACCATCAACACTTGATGTTCCTTTTTGATTTCCACCTCCGCTGATTTCAGCATTGAATATACCTCGGGAATGGTCTTTTCCATCCCATGCATATTGAAGTTCATCACAAAGCTCTTGTAGCTAGGTGGGAGCGACTGAAGGATTCTGTCAACGACCGCATCATCCGGGAGATTAACTCCCAGCTGAGACAAGCGATTGTGCAACCCAGACATTTTGAGTATGTGCTCGCTGACGGAACTATTCTCCTCCATCTTACAACTATAGAACTTGTCGGAGACTTCATATCTCTCGACCCGGGCATGATCTTGGAAAACCATTTTCAGCTCTTGGAACATCTCATATGCTCCGTGTTGCTCAAAATGCTTTTGGAGCCCCGGTTCTAAGCTGTAAAGAATGCTGCACTGAACCAGGGAGTAATCATCACTACGCGTCTGCCAAGCGTTCATAATGTCTTGTTCTGCAGGGAAAACAGGTGCTTCACCTAGCGGTGCATCAAGGACATATGCTTTCCTAGCAGCTATGAGGATAATCCTTAGGTTATGGACCCAGTCCGTGTAGTTGCTGCCATCGTCTTTCAGCTTGGTTTTCTCTAGGAACGCATTGAAGTCGAGGGCAACATTAGCGTGGTCCATTTGATCTACAAGACATATTGCAAAGATTTTTAGACTATGTTCATGATAATTAAGTTCATCTAATCAAATTATTAAATGAACTCCCACTCAGATAGACATCCCTCTAGTCATCTAAGTGATACATGATCCGAGTCAACTAGGCAGTGTCCGATCATCACGTGAGATGGACTAGTCATCATCGGTGAACATTTTCATGTTGATCGTATCTTCTATATGACTCATGTTCGACCTTTCGGTCTTCCGTGTTCCGAGGCCATGTTTCGTCATGCTAGGATCATCAAGTCAACCTAAGTGTATTGCGTGTGTAAATCTGGCTTACACCCGTTGTATGCGAACGTTAGAACCTATCACACCCGATCATCACGTGGTGCTTCGGAACAACGGACCTTAGCAACGGTGAACAGTTAGGGGGAACACTTTCTTGAAATTATTGCGAGGGATCATGTTATTTATGCTACCGTCGTTCTAAGCAAATAAGATGTAAAACATGATAAACATCACATGCAATCAAATAGTGACATGATATGGCCAATATCATTTTGCTCCTTTTTGATCTCCATCTTCGGGGCGCCATGATCATCATCGTCACCGGTCATGACACCATGACCTCCATCATCATGATCTCCATCATCGTGTCTTCATGAAGTTGTCTCGCCAACTATTACTTCTACTACTATGGCTAACGGTTAGCAATAAAGTAAAGTAATTACATGACGTTTATGTTGACACACAGGTCATAAATAAATTAAGACAACTCCTATGGCTCCTGCCGGTTGTCATACTCATCCACATGCAAGTCGTGATTCCTATTACAAGAACATGATCAATCTCATACATCACATATATCATTCATCACATCCTTTTGGCCATATCACATCACACGGCATATGCTGCAAACACAAGTTAGACGTCCTCTAATTGTTGTTGCAAGTTTTACATGGCTGCTATAGGTTTCTAGCAAGAACGTTTCTTACCTACGCCAAAACCACAACGTGATATGCCAATTTCTATTTACCCTTCATAAGGACCCTTTTCATCGAATCCGATCCGACTAAAGTGGGAGAGACAGACATCCGCTAGCCACCTTATGCAACTGGTGCATGTCAGTCGGTGGAACCAGTCTCACGTAAGCGTACGTGTAAGGTCGGTCCGGACCGCTTCATCCCATGATGCCGCCGAATCAAGATAAGACTAGTAACGGCAAGGAAATTGACAAAATCAACGCCCACAACAACTTGTGTTCTACTCGAGCATAGAAACTACGCATAGACCTAGCTCTGATACCACTGTTGGGGATCGTAGCACCAATTTAAAATTTTCTACGCATCACCAAGATCAATCTATGGAGCCATCTAGCAACGAGAGGGAGAGGAGTGCATCTACATACCCTTGTAGATCGCAAGCGGAAGCGTTCAAGAGAACGGGGTTGATGGTGTCGTACTCGTCGTGATCCAAATCACCGATGATCGAGCGCCGAACGGACGACACCTCCGCGTTCAACACACGTACGGTTGGGAGAGACGTATCCTCCTTCTTGATCCAGCAAGGGAAGGAGAGGTTGATGGAGATCCAGCAGCACGACGGCGTGGTGGTGGAAGTAGCGGGATCCCGGCAGGGCTTCGCCAAGCGCAAGCAGGGAGGAAGAGGTGTCACGGGAGGGAGGGAGGCGCCAGGGACTTGGGTGCAGCTGCCCTCCCTCCCCTCCACTATATATAGGGGGCTTGGGGGCGCCAACCCCTAGAGATCTCATCTAATGGGGGCGGCCTAGGGGGTGGCTTGGCCCCAAGCCAGGTGGAGGCGCCCCCACCCCCTTAGGGTTTCCAACCCTAGGCACAAGGGAGGCCCAAGGGGGGCGCACCAGCCCACTGGGGGCTGGTTCCCTTCCCACTTCAGCCCATGGGGCCCTCCGGGATAGGTGGCCCCACCCGGTGGACCCCCGGGACCCTTCCGGTGGTCCCGGTACAATACCGGTGACCCCTGAAACTTTCCCGTTGGCCGAAACTGGACTTCCTATATACAAATATGTACGTCCGGACCATTCCGGAACTCCTCGTGACGTCCGGGATCTCATCCGGGACTCCGAACAACTTTTGGGTTACCGCATACTAATATCTCTACAACCCTAGTGAGGGAGTCCTGGATTAGGGGGTGTTCGGATAGCCGGGCTATACCTTCAGCCAGACTCCAGGGCTATGAAGATACAAGATTGAAGACTCTGTCCGTGTCCGGACGGGACTTTCCATAGCATGGAAGGCAAGCTTGGCGATACAGATATTTAGATCTCCTACCATTGTAACTGACTCTATGTAACCCTAACCCTATCCGGTGTCTATATAAACCGGAGGGTTTTAGTCCGTAGGACAACATACACATCAACAATCATACCATAGGCTAGCTTCTAGGGTTTAGCCTCCTCGATCTCGTGGTAGATCTACTCTTGTACTACCCATATCATCAATATTAATCAAGCAGGACGTAGGGTTGTACCTCCATCGAGAGGGCCCGAACCTGGGTAAAACTTCGTGTCCCTTGCCTCCTCTTACCATCCAGCCTAGACGCACAGTTCGGGACCCCCTACCCGAGATCTGCCGGCTTTGAGACCGACATTGGTGCTTTCATTGAGAATTCCTCTGTGTCGTCGCCATCAGGAAGGATGCCTCGCCCCGTCTTGAAAGACGGCACCATTACTAAGGGAGCTTTGGCTGTCGGCCGAACCCTCCAGCTAGGTGGTTTTCTTATGACCGCCTGTTCGGCCTCTGCGCCGACGATGACTTCTCGAGCCATCGAAAACAGTCTTCATGTCAATTCAGAACTCGCCGAGCAATTAAATCCAATGGAGCTCTCCTCCATAAACGAGCTCTTGGATCGCTTCGCCGCCCTGGGAGTCGCTACGGATTACGACCGGATTGGGCCTAAACCCGATCTGAGAGAGATTAACTCTCCCCAAGTCACCCATCACGTTGCCGTGGTAGAGGGACAGTGCGGCGACCCTTCGTCTATCTTAAGGACTCGCTACGTCCGGATTCCCGATCCCCCCAAGCCGGATACCCACGGAGGGGAGGATATCACTCAAGACCTGAACTTAGAGTCAGGCGACGGGCTGGATTCATTGGACAACACCTAGGGATCCAAATTTTCGAGTTTAGAAATTCCTCGGCCTCTGAGCCTCAGATGGGGTGAGGCTTCGGATTTAACTCCACCCACCCACCCCAACATAAGCGATCTATCCAAAATCAGGCCAGATTCCTCCTGGTTAAGAACAGGCTAAGGGACTGCCGCGAGGAAGACGCAATCTCAATCTTCTGCAATAATTGAACAGACAAGGGAATACTCAACGCCACAAGTCGCCATGATATTACACGCTTCGCTGACTTGGCGCCCATTGTACGAAAGTACTGTGCGATGGAAAGTGCCTGGAAAACCAAAATAAAATTTTGGGACAATCCGGCCCTAAATACAAACCCAGTTCAAAATAAAAGGGTGCATCATAACCAGACACCCGGGTCAAACACCAAAAAGAAAAAACCCTCTACAGGGCATGGAACCATACTGGAAGGATGGCTTAACGGACCCTGTAAAATTCACAGTACAGAGGACGCCACACCAACTCACAGCCTTAGAGCATGTTGGATACTCCGGCAGGTGGCCAAAATTGGCGAAAATCTCCTAATTCCGGAGGCCACAGAAAGCCACCCCAGAGACACCAATACGGTATTAATAGTCTTCGAGACTTTCGCATCAAATAATATGTGAAAAAGGACACTCCGGAGCCTTGCCGAAGTCTACCAAGTAGCAACAATAAACCCATGGAGTGACACGGCTATCACCTTTAATGCCAGTGATGAGCCTAAATTCCGAACAGCCCGAGCACCAGCCGCATTGGTCCTCAGCCCAATAGTGGATGGCTTTCGTCTTACCAAGGTACTCATGGACGGCGGCAGCGGATTGAACCTCATTTACGAGGAAACCCTTCAAAAAATGGAAATAGACTGGAACCGCATCGAGCGAAGCAGCACAACCTTTAGAGGAATAATCCACAGTCGAGAAGCGCGTTGTATAGGAAAAATCACACTAGATGTGGTGTTCGGCACGCCGGATAATTACAGGTCCGAAGAGATCGCGTTTCATGTGGCTCCGTTCAGCAGCGGTTATCACGCTCTGCTGGGGCGGGAGGCGTTTACAATCTTCCAAGCAATACCCTATAATGGGTACATGAAGCTCAAGATGCCCGGGCCTAACGGGGTCATCACTCTCGCTAGTGATCTGGACATAGCACTCTGCGCCGAAAACAAGACAGACGCACTAGCCCTCGAGGCACTATCCGAAGCCCTAGCGGCTGAGGAACTGACTGCGCTGTGCTCTATGGTGAATAGGGACGATGTGGTACTCGACAAAAGATCCAAGTCCACCTCCTTTAAACCGGCGGACGAAATAGTCAAATTCCAAGTCCATCCAACGGACCCAAATAAAATAGCTTCCATCGGGGCACAGTTAAACCCTGATGTAGACGGCGCACTGCGAGAGTTCCTACGAGAGAACTGGGACATTTTCGCCTGGCACCCTTCGGACATGCCAGGAATCCCACGCAGGCTGGCCGAGCACAGCTTAAATATCCAAACAGGAATCAAACCTGTCAAACAGGCTCTTCGGCGTTTTTCCGAACCTAAGAGACAGGCTATGGGAGAGGAGCTAGCAAAGCTATTGGAGGCCGGATTCATCAGAGATATAAAACATCTGGACTGGCTAGCAAACCTGGTGATGGTACCAAAGAAGGACAAATCCTAGCGCCTGTGCATTGATTTTAAAGACCTTAACAAGGCTTGCCCAAAGGATCCCTTCCCCCTCCCCCGCATCGATCAAATAATCGACGCTACCGCAGGACACGATTCGTTGTGTTTCCCCGACGCATATTCTGGCTACCATCAAATCAAGATGGCAGAATCAGATCAAGCCGCAACGACATTTATCACACCATACGGTCCATTCTGCTTCAACACAATGCCCTTCGGGCTCAAAAACGCCGGTGCAACATATCAGTGCATGATTCAGACATGTCTGGCAAGCCAGATCGGCAAAACAGTGGAGGCATATGTAGATGACGTGGTCGTCAAAACAAGACATGTCGAATGTCTAATAGACGACTTGAGGCTCACATTTGATAACCTCCGAACATATGACTTCAAGCTCAACCCGGAAAAATGCGTTTTCGGCGTTCCAGTCGGAAAGCTCTTGGGCTTCATTGTATCCGGTAAAGGAATCGAAGCAAATCCAGCCAAGATCCGAGCTCTGTCGCAACTGGATATCCCAAAGGACCTCAAACAAATACAAAAGTTACCGGATGCATGGCGGCTCTAAGCCGCTTTATCTCCCGCTTGGGAGAAAAGGCCCTACCCCTTTACCGCCTCCTTCGGCGCACCGAACACTTCGAATGGACAGATGCAGCCACGGCCGGACTCGACAAAATAAAAAGCCATACTGGCAACAAACCCAGTCCTGGCCACGCCAAATATTGGCGAACCAATGCTATTTTACATTGCAGCAACACATCAGGTTGTAAGCGCAGTGCTCGTCGTCGAACAAGAAGCGGACAAGAAAAAGGGCAAACTCAAGCCCAAGTGGGAAGGTCCTTTCATAATTGACCAAGTCCTGACCGGTGGAGCGTACCGCCTGCGAGATGCATCGCATAACCGACCCGAGCCGAACCCATGGAACGCAGCCCGTCTTCAAAGATTCTATGCCTAGCGCCGGACTCTATGTTCGTCTTCTTCCTCTGTTCATTTTTTATATATTTTCTGTCTTGCATTTCTCTTCTTCCCTCTCTCTCTCTCTCTCTCTCTCTCTCTCTCTCTCTCTCTCTTATAGCCCTTAAAGGCTCATAAAGTGACGCGCCATCCACGCTCATTAAACCTGGGGGCTTCTTTAAACAAAAGCTTATTCATACAGGCTTCATGCCCAACACATGCATCATACTTCCGCATGTACCTTTTATTCACCATTATATGCATCGATATGACTTAAGTTTTGGCCAAGCTGGGTTGCCTGGCTCTTGTTCTTACCCCTACGTTCCCGATTGTTCGGCTAGGTGGTAAAGGGAGCACCTCTGCGATTGTTACTGCCGGGTCAGCCGGATATGTACCTCAGACTGGGTGAAGCCGAAAGCTAGCGTTCTTAAGGGAATATTCAGTCGGTGAAATAAAGATGATCTTTTTTATTTTTATCTATACGCCCCCAGATGTTTTTTCTGCGTTTCTTTTTGCAGCATGGACATGCACCTTAGGGCATGCCTCTCAGGGAAAGTAACCCCTAACGAAACTATTCCCCCTGGAAGATGTTTCTTACTAACCATGTAATATAACATAACTAGTCGGGCACTTGTCTGTTCACGCACTAATGACCCCTACGCCTGGTCTCCATGCATTCCCCGGTTCCTATATAACCGCATGGGAATTCGGACACACTCCGGACCGTCAGGTCCCGAGGCTGAAGCGAAAAGGTCGGCCATGACAAATGATCTACAATCCGGCTAGAAGGCATTATAAATGTCAATTAAATTACATAGTCATTTTGACTGATTGTATTCCTCTTCAATACCATCTAACAGGCCGTCTAATTTACAGTCCTGCTGGGAATACTTTGCGGCCAACTCTACTTGGCTGTATACTAAGCTTACAGGGATCTCCTTCCCATCGGGCCCTATAGGACCGACCTTGGCCATGTGGTTGGGGTCAGCCTTTGCGTACCGCGTCTTCACCATGGCCCAGGCCTCCCTAGCGCCTTGGCGACAGACTAATATCTTCCACAATCGGAAGCACCGCCGTGCTCCCTTTAGCTTCTCCGCAAGCTCTCCAAGACCTTCGGGCATGGAGACGGATGGCCACAGGGCCTGGGCGACGCCTCGCATTGCCTGCCGAACTCGATCGAGCAGTTGCGAGAGCTCGGGAAGAAGGTCACCCGTAGAACCGGGCATCTCCTCTGCAGGACGACCTGTCAGCACACCTACAGACATTGCTCTGTTAGTCGACTTCCCCGCGGAACTTTCTTTCAAAAGGTTCGTTCAAGCACTTACTAAATATGCCGCGCCGAAGCCGCTGATTCTCCTTCACGAAGTCTGACAGCTGGGCACGAACATCTTTCAGCTCGACGCCCAGCCTGGTGTTGGCATCTCGGAGATCGTTCATCTCCCTCATCACCTTTAACAGCACCCTCTCACCAGCCTTTAGCTGGCGTAGGAGGTGTTGCTTTTCCGGATCCAATCCGGCGCCATCTGCAATTTTATTTGTCAGATTCGCACCAAGGCCGTGCTTCACAAAATACTTATCTTTCAAAGTGTATATTACCAGAGGGGGTCTCCTTAGGCTCCCCTGCCGCGGCTAGTGCAGCCTCAAGTTGGGCTTTTCACTCTTCCAGCTCCTTGGACAGTAGGGAATTCGTTTTTGTAAGAACCTGCATAACAAATGATCCTTAAATCAGTTATTTTAACTGTTTCAAGTCGCGGGGGCTACTGGTATATATATAATTACCAAAATTTTCTTACCCGTATGTCTTTTACATATTTCTCTGTGGCTCTGGCTAGACCATTTTGAGCGGCACGGAGGTACGCATCTCCCGACTTAAAGGCATCTAACGCCTCTTGGGAGAAACAAGCGTCGCGAAGAATTGTCCGGCGATGCCTGTGGTTCATGGCACTCTCCACCTCAGAGTTGGTGGCAGACAACCTGTCCACATCCTCCGTCGGAGGAGCATCCGGTGTGCGCCTTGTGTTCGGCCCCGCTTCCGGGCCAGGATTTGGAGCCTGGCTGGTGGAGGCGCGATTGGCGGTCTCTCCGAATGTAGTTCGGCGAGGTCTCTTTGTCCTGGAGAGAGCACAAGTGTTAATATGCCTTGAAGGTACAACACCTGGGGTAAGGGGGTGCGCCATACCTTCGCGCTGACGCCCCGGTCTGGACTGCACCTCTTTTCTGGCCACGGGGCCCTGCGGCCCCTCGTTGGCTTGTCGCCGCAGGTTTGGCCTCCCGTTTCTGGGAGGCCGGGATTAGCCCTAGATAGTCAGTCGTAATGGACACCAGGGCGTTGTCCTTGCTCAATTGATGGAAAACTCCGTCAATCAGATCCACCGAAAGCTCCGGATCCTCTTGCGAGTCCGGATCGAGGGACCGTTCTGGGTCCTCGGGTTGTGGAGGAGGGATGTTTATTTCTTTAACAGCCTGGCGCAGTTCCTGCGTCGAAATCACCAAGATTGAATATTTAACAATGGGGATACAAAACGGATGAGCAAGATGTGACCACTCACCCAGCTTAGAGGATTGTACATGGAAAATCCACCCTTTGGGTCAACGCGGAGAAAATCCTCCTCTTCTCCCTTGTACAAAGCGGACAAGGTCTTTATTAGAGCCGCAGCCGAATCCGGCCCCTTACGGCCGTAGCGGGTGGTGTCGTCCTCCCCATTGAAATCCCACATGGGGTGGCCTCTATACTGTAGCGGCTGCACCCCTCGCATGATGCATGCGGCCATGACACCGATCATGGTTAGTCCGGAATGAGATAACAATCTTATCCGGCCCATCGGGTAAACAACGTCCCTGTCACTTTCCCTCTGAGGGCTCCGTGGGCGCCAGCTTAGGCGCTTCTTTAAGGGAGCACTATTGAATTCAGGGAGGCCGATCCGGATAGGATCCGGCAGCGGGACGTCTTCTATGTAAAACCATTCCGAGGGCCAGTCTTCAGACGCCTTCTTTGGGGTTCCGGACAGATAGCCGGTCCCGGCGATGCGCCATACTTCGACTCCGCCCACTTGATACATAGACCACTTCTTGGAACGGGGCACGAGGCAAAATAGCTCCCTCCACAGTCCGAAATGAGCTTCAACATCCAAGAACAGCTCGCAGAGGGCTACAAAGCCCGCGATATGCAATACTGAGGCAGGCGTGAGATGATGTAGCTGGAAGCCGTAGAACTCCAGCAGCCCCCGAAGAAATGGATGGATTGGAAATCCAAGCCCCCTTATTAAATAAGGGACGAGGCACACCCGCTCTCCTTTGGAGGGATTAGGGGCGCTCTCCGCCTGCTCTCCGCCGTTATAGACGGCAAGACCGGCTCGAACCAGGATCATATAGGCCGGGGGGAGAAATCCCTTGGTCTGGAGCGTCACTAGCTTGCTATGTGGGATGGAGCATCTTTCCCAATTTCCAGGCTTAGGGCTGGAAGGGCGAGAGGAGGAGTCACGACGGCTGGCCATGGTGGAGTGAACCTTTGTCGGATGCGCTCTGATGAACACTTGCGGAGGGAAGAGGGTGTGGATTGGATCTAAATCCTCGTCCCCTTAAATAGGGCAGCTCATTTACGCCGCTAGGGGTGTGGATGTAAAAACACTCAGACTTTTCATATTCGTTTGACACGTGGGAAGCGGCCATTATTGGGCGTGCAAGCCAAGGAGCGCAACATCTAGAAGAAACCGGACTTTATTCAACAGGTACATGGAATTTGGAGGAGAACCCGCCTTGCAATGTCGAAGACAATCTGCGCGCCGGACTCATCGTCACTGAAGCCTGGTTCGGGGGCTACTGAGGGAGTTCTGGATTAGGGGGTGTTCGGATAGCCGGACTATACCTTCAGTCGGACTCCAGGGCTATGAAGATACAAGATTGAAGACTCCGTCCCGTGTCCGGAAGGGACTTTCCTTGGCGTGGAAGGCAAGCTTGGCGATACGGATATTTAGATCTCCTACCATTGTAACCGACTCAATGTAACCCTAACCCTATCCGGTGTCTATATAAACCGGAGGGTTTTAGTCCGTAGGACAACATACACATCAACAATCATACCATAGGCTAGATTCTAGGGTTTAGCCTCCTCGATCTCCTGGTAGATCTACTCTTGTACTACCCATATCATAAATATTAATCAAGCAGGACGTAGGGTTTTACCTCCATCGAGAGGGCCCGAACCTGGGTAAAACTTCGTGTCCCTTGCCTCCAGTTACCATCCAGCCTAGATGCACAGTTCGGGACCCCCTACCCGAGATCCGCCGGTTTTGACACCGACACCTAGCGTCACCGAACCTTAAGTGTGTAGACCCTACGGGTTCAGGAACCATGCAGACATGACCGAGACAACTCTCCGGCCAATAACCAACAGCGGGATTTGGATACCCATGTTGGCTCCCACATGTTCCACGATGATCTCATCGGATGAACCATGATGTCGAGGATTCAATGAATCTCGTATTCAATTCCCTTTGTCAATCGGTACGTTACTTGCCCGAGATTCGATCGTCGGTATCCCAATACCTCGTTCAATCTTGTTACCGGCAAGTCACTTTACTTGTTCCGCAACACATCATCCCGTGACCAACCCTTAGTCACATTGAGCTCATTACAATGATGTCTTACCGAGTGGGCCCAGAGATACCTCTCCATCATGCGGAGTGACAAATCCCAGTCTCGATTCGTGCCAACCCAACAGACACTTTCGGAGATACCCGTAGTGCACCTTTGTAGTCACCCAGTTACGTTGTGACGTTTGGCACACCCAAAGTATTCCTACAGTATCCGGGAGTTGCACAATCTCATGGTCTAAGGAAAGGTACTTGACATTAGAAAAGCTCTAGCAGACGAACTACATGATCTTGTGCTATGCTTAAGATTGGGTCTTGTCCATCACATCATTCTCCTAATGATGTGATCCCGTTATCAATGACATCTAATGCCATAGTCAGGAAACCATGACTATCTATTGATCAACGAGCAAGTCAACTAGAGGCTCACTAGGGACATGTTGTGGTCTATGTATTCACACATGTATTATGATTTCCGGATAACACAATTATAGCATGAACAATAGACAATTATCATGAACAAGGAAATATAATAATAACCATTTTATTATTGCCTCTAGGGCATATTTCCAACAGCTCTAAGTTAGCACAACTAATCAAATCCAAGAGCACAATCGAAGCTAAAGTAGCACATACCCCATCGTTTAAGCACTTGACGAACACCCATCCGGGATGTTCCGGCGTTATATACACGCGGCGCACGACCTTCTTTGTGCAGCCGTCGCACTTAATGAGTGGCAACGGTGCGCCGACGAGCTCTTGGGCTAGCACCAAGCCCGGCCGACCATTATTCGTGTATCTGCTGGCGGACCACCGACGATGTAGATCCGAGCGGCTAGAGGAGGAGCCACTACCTGCATGCGGCCTTGAGGACTTGCCGGGGCCTTTCGGCCCGGTGCCCGGCTAGTCCATGGCGTGGCGCGGCCTCCCACAGCCGGGCGAGCTCAAGACCGACCGGATCCGCTCCAAATCCGGCCACGGGGTGCACAAAGCAGGTGGCCGGGGTTGGGTAGCTCGGGGGCGTCGAGGGGAAGGGGATGGGCCAGCGCGCGTTCGAGCTGCACAGCTGCAATGGCAGCGGCGGCAGCGGCGTGTGGCAAGAGTGGAGAAGAGTGAAGGGGGTGTGGCTGGAGGGAGGGAGGGGTGGATAGAAAAAGGGGTCCCTGTGCCACCGATGGGCAGGCAGGGGAGGACACGCGCACACGGCCCGCCCGTCCGCGTGCTGTCCGTTTCACCCCAAAAGCGCCCAAACTTGAGCCGAGGATGGGTCGAAAACAGACAGAAAACGGACAAAAGTATGTTTAGGCCCGCGCGCTGGTCCATCTGATTTTCCGTTTTACCCCAAACAGACGCACCTGAACAAAATGGGGTCGCGCGCTGGAGTTGGCCTAAGCTCCCAAGATCTCTATAGTTGGGTGGCGGTGATCTCACACGAAACGATGGCAAAACAAGAGCGTTGTCCCTAGCCTTCGCCCACCTTTCGGTCGGTCGACAGTGTCGAGAAGTGTGCCACCACATGCACGTAGTTTAGACACGGATTGATTTTTTTTTTTTTTGAACAAGGGAGAGGCGCACAAGGCGCCAAATTCATTTCAAACCAATCTCAAATACATGTTACAGGATAGCTTGTAACACCTAGGCAATCAAGCACTAATAGAAGATGCAAGAAGGGAAGCTAAATTGCCTATGAGCCTGATTGAAACAACTAAAGCATGAGCACCATAGAGGAGTACACTGAAATAATCTCTGGCTATGCAGAAGATCGCAGAAGAAAAACTGTTGCATGTATCTAAAAAAATCTGTAGGAAGGATGATCCTGAAGAGCCATCTATTTTGAGAAGAAGAGATGCTTTTTAGAGCCACTACTTTGTCCAACTTCAAGTAGTCTGGGAAGAACATGACTTCGAACAAATATGACTTGCTGCAAGATAAGCTTCCACCAGATGAGCAAAAACTTTCAGATCTGAATCTCGCAAGTATGATCTTCCTGGAATTTTAATGTTCTTCCACGAGTCGTCAGAGTAAATCTTTGGACCTGCATTTTTCAGCTCAGTAACATGTTACAGCATGAAGAACATAACCCTGAAAATTAAAACTAGAGAGAAGAGAAACTATAGGGCAAGACAAATTCCTATGAGTTGAAGCAAAGCAGTTAATAT
Source organism: Triticum monococcum (assembly GCA_034509565.1). Taxonomy (NCBI): domain Eukaryota; kingdom Viridiplantae; phylum Streptophyta; class Magnoliopsida; order Poales; family Poaceae; genus Triticum; species Triticum monococcum. Next base: position 739,509,358 of record CM067843.1, on the reverse strand, counting down.
CAGGTTCTGTGGAGGACCGAAGGTCTTGATGAGCAACATTATGAGCTATACCATTGATATCACTAGATATATGGTACACATGAGCCCGGAGATCGGACGTGAAGGAGAACTCAGCCAATGTATTCCGGATGCTCCAAGGAGTAGAAGCATAAGTGATGCTCCTGTTCGCCGCAGCCAAGGCCAAGGAAAGACAATCCGTGAGAAATGTAGGTTGAGCAATCCGAAGTCGATTTGTAACCTGAGCTGCAAGAAGAAGAGACAGAGCTTCGGCTTGAAGAGGTGAGGTAGTAATTGCAGCCGAGGCTTGAATTTGCACATTGACTTTAGTTCGGTCCTGCATAAAATTGAGAAAGATTCCCACACCAGTAGCAGCAGATCTTCGAGGAATACTAGGAATTTTTGCAAATCTATAAGCCGTATCCGAATAAATTTTTGCTCCTGTAATGAGAAGATCAGATTTAAGAGTTTGGTCTTGCATAGGAATCTGAGCGGTTGGTTCTCCTGCCTGTTAAAGAACCTGGGACTGATTAAAAGAATGCATAGTATCAGAGGTTTTCATCAGTCAATGCTTTAGCAGCAATTTGAACATGATGAGGTAAAGCAACTTTCCTAGAAAAAAGACAGTCATTTCTAGCCTTCCAGATGCACCACATAAAGGTAAAAATGTTGGATATGGAAACTTGGGGATGATTCATATTAAGCATGATAAAAATAACATCTTGTATAGTGGACTGGTTACAAACCCGAATGTCAGTTTTAATGCACCACGGATGAGAAAACCAGGCTACCCTAGCAAAATCACAAAGAAAGAAAAGGTGCATTTCATTTTCTTCTTGACCACATCGACAACAGAATTTTGATATGTGAGTAGAAAAATCGTCCTGCCCTTAAGACACTGATTGATTGGCTTGTTGCTATTCACTTGGGCTCGGTTTACGTGTGTGTGTGTCGGGCTGAAAGATATACTCGGGTTTAGGTGACATGCACGACAGCTGGGTTAGCTTAAGCTAGTGCTTGCGTGCTTATGGTTTGACATTGATAGCAAGTTGACAAACCTTGATTACAAATACTTTTGCACAAATTCATTGTCATTCTCGAAAAAAAATCTGCACAAATAAACTTATTAGTGGGGCGCACCCTCTATTCTGACCGAACAAACCATGAAAAAATTATTGCAGTTAAATACTAGGACTAGTATATATGTGCGAGACTGGCAGGAAACACAACAAAGAAAAGAAACCATGAGGCATACGACTACTAGAAACGATGGGTTGCCATCTCCGGTTCGCCACGCATCCAAGATTCCAAGTTAAACCACAAGCTGCTGCTGCCCGCCTGCCTCGGTTGTCCATTCAACTGTACCTTCACCTCACCCACTCGTCAATCAGATCAACGAAGTACCATTTGATGCGTACTCCATGCTGAAAGTTGTGTGTGCTCCAAGCTCAACACTCCCCTGCAAGGAACCACCACCTCCGGCCAGTTCCAGCCCAAAATCCCAGATCTCCTCCTTTTTGATCCTCGGGTACACTTGCCAAAGAAAATACAGTTTATTTGGTAAGTCAATAAAAAATGAAACGATTAGAGCAACTCCAATGCGCGGACCAAACGGACGATGCTTTTGCCTGGTGTCCGCTCTGTTTAAGATTTGGGTCGATAGGGCGCCTAACGCATTGACCCATATGTGCCGGTGTGGCCGGCTGGCCGCCCTTTTTCAACAAATAGCATATTTTTTGCATTATTTCACACACAACTTTTGCATTATTTCACAAGCAAACATATAGTCCACAAGCTAATAAATAGCATAGTTTCAACCGAATAAAATAGCATAGTTTTACAAGCTGAATACAAGTAAAAATGTCTCACATAGTTTTGCAAGCGGAATAAAAAAGATACATCTATTGGTTATCAACATGAGCCCACATATGCTCAACCAAATCATTTTGCAGTTGCATGTGAGTTTCCCAATCACGCAAGCCATGATGAAATTGGGTGAACTGTTCAAACGTTGTCGCTCCTCCATGCTCAGGCACAACATTCTCACCCTGAAACTGAAACCCTTGATTGTAGAGACGTTCCGGGCGCTCATCTTCTACGATCATATTGTGCATGATCACACAAGCAGTCATCACCTCCCACAGTTTCTGCATGCTCTAAGTATTAGGAGGATACCGAACAATGCCCCATTGAGATTGCAAAACATCAAAGGCACGCTCGACGTCCTTCCTAGCACTCTCTTGCTCTTGGGCAAATCTTTTCCTCTTCTCTTCGACAGGGTTGGGGATTGTCTTCACAATAGTGGTACCCTGAGGATAGATACCGTCACCCAGGTAGTATCATTTGTTGTAGTTGTGGCCGTTGTTAGTAAAGTTCACTGGTGGGATGTTGCCTTCGGCAAGCCTAGCAAAAATCGGCGAGCGCTGAAGCACGGTGATATCATTGTGTGATCTGGGCATTTGGCCATGCCAAAGAAAGAGTGCCAGATCCAGAGATCTTGAGACTCCACGGTCTCAAGTATGACAGTGCAAGTCCTGACATGGTCCTTATACTGCCCTTGCCAAGTAGAAGGGCACTTCTTCCTCTCCCAGTGCATGCAGTCTATGCCACCAAACATCCCTGGGAAGCCCATGCTGGCATTCATCGCCAACAAACGGGTTGTATCTTCAGGAGTTGGCTCTCTCAAGTACTAACGGCCAAACACAGCAATAACAGCCTTGCAGAACTTATACAGGGAGTCTAGGCATGTAGACTCGCTCGTACGGACGTACTCGTCAATGAGATCACCGGGCACTCCATATGCAAGCATTCGGATGGCGGCAATGCATTTTTGATAAGAGGAGAAACCAATCTTTCCAATGGCGTCCTTTTTGCACTCGAAATAGTCATCATAGTCGACCACCCCCTCTCTAATACGGTTGAATAGATACCTGCTCATACAGAAACGGCGTTGGAATTTCTAATGTTTGAACAATGGGTTTGTTGTGTCAAAGTAGTCCTTCCAAAGAAGGAACTGCCCGCTCTCTCGGTTGCGATTCAACGCCGGAAGGTGCCACGGAATGACAGCCGCTGGCTATTGAGGTGGTGATGGAGCAACACGGCAGCCAAGATCTCCTCCTCATCATCGGACGAGGAATCAGCAGAGTCGCAAAGTGAATTGTGGAAAAAGAACTCGTCGGCGGACTCCATTTTGTACCTTCGCAAACTGTCGAACAGCTTGCAGGCGTCGACGAAGGAGACGGATGACGAAGGGAGTCGTACCGCCCTCGGACTAGCTAGCTGCCTTGGCGGCGTCCAACGAGCGTGCCGGTGAGGGTCTGATCGGGCGGCGAGGCTGCTTCTTGGTCGCGGTCGCGGCTGTGTCGGGGGGAGGGGGGGTTAAGCTTTCACTTCCCCGACGGCAAGATGGCGGTGGCAGGCGACATGGGAGGTGGCGGCATTGCAGAGTGGATGTTGCGGCATCAGCAGCTGGCAGAGTCACCGGAGAAATGGGCGGCGGCGGAGGCGACGAAGGAGGCAGGGCGAGGGTTTGTTGCTGGAATGGGAAAGGATGGCCAATGTGCCAACGACCAGCGGGCCAGGGGGAGGAGTAGGCGGGCGCGCGCACGTCCGTCACATGTCTGCACCGACGCAAATCCGGCTTAAAATGGACCGGGAATGGGTAGGCAGGCGAACGAAAAACGGACGCGCGTCCATTTGGGCCGGCGTGTTGGGCCGACTTTTCTATCCGCACCAACCCAAACGAACGCGCGCGGACGAAATGGGTTGCCGCATTGGAGTTGTTCTTAAGTTGATTTTTAAGAAATGATCATAAAAATACATCCAATGCTGGACGAAGCACTCTGCCTAATAAAAAAGCACTACTATTTTTTAATAATAGAGAAAATGGAGGCCAAAGCTTTGCCGCATCACGTTAATTAAGACAGGTTTACACATAAAACACGACCAGATGGTTGGAGATACAACAAACTACTCTCGCGGAATCAAGGATCCTAAGTATTTGGCCATGCCTTCTCCCATAAAAGAGGCTATCTTTTGATCTTACTAAACACGGTGCCGGCATGGATATACAATTTCGAAAACCCTAGCATTTTTCTCGTACCAAATCTCCCATGATGTAAGCATAACAAGGGAAGCAACTCCCTTGGATACACCTCGCTGACATTTACCATGGAGTGCCATCAATCCTTTATCGAGTTGAAGTTGCTCTGGTCATCATTGTTCATTTGTTGCAGCCCGGGGCATCCTTGAATGTTGACCCAAATGTGTCTTGTGTATCTACACTTGAAAGGAAGATGTGTTGACGTCTCTTGTTCCCTCTTGCAAGGCATGACATAGCTAACAGTTTAGCCAATCTCTTCGTTGAAGCCGATTCGTGGCCCACAAACGATCTTGTCTGACTAGCCAAACAAAGAATATATGGTTCGGCAGTGCCTAAGTTTGACAAACCGTAGGCTTCACAAGGGAGGTTCGCGTTTGAGTCTTCAAGTTGCGCCAAATATGCTGAGGAGGTGCTGACTCGCCTGATGTCGTCTTGTTCCAAAAAATGGCATCCCCAGTGTGAACATTTAGGATAACTGCTTGCAATTCCGACCAAAGATCCACGAATTCGATGAGGTGCTGCAACGTGAGATCATTCCAACGGTCATGTACCAAGGCCTTCTGCACAAATCTGTTCTTAAGGAGTAACGCTGGGAGAAAATAAATCTTGGACTCTATGTTTGTCGGATACTTGGAATCAAATTTTGACTCTTCAGCTTCTAATATTTTTTGAAAGTGGGCACACTTGCAAAAAAGACAGTCCTGTTATGTTCATTGACTCACCGTAATCCATATGCCATATCCATCTCTCTCCTACCCCTTCTTGCGCCATGACTTTCTCTTTCTCTTTCTCAGAGTGAATAGTGTAAAACCATCACATTCTTGGTTAGGGTTTTAAAAAACCACCCCATTTGTGGTTCGCTATATAATTCAGCCTACTGGGGCATAATCTTTCCTTACAGAACACTAGTGAGACAATTAGCTCAATTTAAATGAGATTTTGACCGGTCGGGCCCACCAGGCCACGTGGTAGGGGCAAGACTGCGCAGGGTGACGACCGTTAACCGGCTCGGGCAGACGCGGTCGTTTCAGTCCACCCCCCCTCCCGCACATGCTCAGTCTCTCCTTTATTGGTCATCCTTCCTCTCCTCTTGCTCCATGGTGGCGACGAAACTCAGCGACGGCATCGACTCAGTCATAGTGGAGGTACCAGCGGCAAGGGCAATGACTACTCAGAGGTGGAAACTAGATTGGGAGCGTGAGATCAATACAAGAGCTACGCCCTTGGTCACTGCCATAGGGGTGACGTTGGTTGTGTCCCATTCGATGGTGCCCAATCTTACCCAAGCCCCCCCCCCCCTACTTAAGCGGTGTCGAGTAAGCTCTCTAGTTTCTCCTCCTAACCGCTCGGCCCAATAGCTACGTCCTCCAAAGGACAACCCTCCCACCCCCTCCCAACTATCACTATTTGCTCGAATTGTTCGTAAACCCCGCTTTGGTCTATAATGAAGGGGAGAAGTGGGATATGTCCATCGCTTCGTCGGTGCGAATAACCTGACCCCACCGTCAAACCTCATATACTCTCTGAGTCCTCTCTCTCTTGTTTCTCCACCGATCTCGATGAGGCCCTGCCCACTTGGTGTAGCTATTGCCGCCGTTGTAGCCACTCCATCTAGCCGTCGGGGCCCTCCTCCATTGTTCTTCAAGTAAAACTTTGACCATCTATATTACTAAGAAAATACAAAGTACATGATATAGCAACAAAATACTACTCCCTCCTATCCATACTAATTGTTGCTGATTTAATACAAAGTATTATATTTCTATTGGAAAGAGGTTTTCATGATATAAACTTTTATGACATATAAATTAAATTATACTCCCTCCATTTCATAATGTAGTGCGCCCGATCTTCCCGATATCTAAGTTTGACTATAAATTTAACCAACAAGATCGACTGCGATGGAAGCAAAAATTATACCACCGAATTCATATCGAAAATAAGAATTCAGTGGTATAATTTTTTATTCCACTGTAGTCGGTCTTGTTTGTTAAATTGGTGGTCAAACTTAGATTTCGGAAAGCACGGCGCAATACATTATGGAATGTATGGAGTATTAGTTAAAACTGATTAAAAATTTGATCCAAAATACGAAACCGTAACAAAATCCGGCGGAGGATGTGGCATATTGAGCCGCCGGTTGATTTGCTGTGTTCCACTGCTTCCTTTCCGCTTTGGTGTTTGCACCTTCCAATCCATGCCAATGCCAATGTGTGCACCTAGAATGCTTGTAGTCACACACTCACAGCACTAGCCTTTCCATAGTAAATTTCTTTACTTAATATAATGCACAATACTATTAAAGTAAACTTGTTTTTTTTTCGGGAAATTTGAGGATTTGCCCCACCTTTGCTTGCACTTCTAGGATTTGCCCTCCCTTTTCCTTGTAATTGATCATTTGCCACAAGTTTGCTAAAACTATGATGATTTGCCCTTTCTACCCGGTTTGAGATTACACTACAAATTGGATGACACAAATGCCCTTCTTCCTTATCTGTTCGTCCCGCAGCCCACTTGCTGCCGTGCTGTGTTTGATGGCCTGCTGCTGCTCCTCTTTCCATGCTCCGATGCCAAGCCACTTCTGCTCCTCCCCACATGCTACGGTGCGGGCTACGAGCTGATGCTGCTCCTCCTCTCCGCACGTCCCCCCCTCCCTCCTCTACAACGACACGACCGTCCGCCTCGAGGCACGGCCATCCGGCCGGCTCTGCTCCTCTCTCCAAGCAGGTGCTCCATGAGCAGGCCAGTGGCTGTAGGTTGAGCCCGGCCGCCGTGCGCTACCTCCCCATCGCCTCATTCGCGCTCGCCTCCAACGCCGTGCTTGGAGAGGTCCAGATTTTAAGCGCCGAGTGAGCAACAAGGTCGGCGGGGGCAGAGCCACGGCCACCTCCGCCGAGCTCCATCTCCGACTCAGGTCTTCCCGCTTAGAGATGTGTTCGGTCGGGGTGGACTGAGCAAGGCAGGGGCAGTTTGGACATTTTACAGTGGGCCCATCTTGCCAGGGGCAAATCATAAAGTTTCTGTCAAAGGTGTGGCAAAAGATCAATGTCAATGAAAACAAGGGCGAATCCTACAAGTACAAGGAAAGGTGGGGCAAATCCTCAAATTCCCCTTTTCTTAGTGCACGGGCTTCCTGCCATCATCATTAGTTGATTGATTCATGATTAGCGCATGCATGCGCGCTTGACCCCAACGGAGCGGTCCATGCATATGTGCAGCTTCATGGTATGATTTCATTTGCAGATCATGGACGGTACCCGTGCGTTTACTATTTCGCATCCGAAATGATCACAGATAAACCTCGTAGGGTCTCTCCGCTTCGCGAGATTTCAAATAGCTATTCGGTACCAGCAAAAAACAAAACAAAAAAAATGATGCTACACAGATCTTTCGATGGTAATTTAAATACGTAAGAGCAACTCCAACCGGCCGACCCAAACGGATGGTGATTTTGTTCGTTTTTTGTCAGTTTGAGTCGGCACACTCATGTCCGCTTTTGCATGTGAATCGGCGCTTACGCCCTACGCTGGTTGACCCATTTTTAAGGTCGCACAAAAAAAACCGTAAATATTTTGAAAATAAAAACATTAATGCCGGACACAAAGGTCAGCGAGAGTCCACGAGTCCACTTTACATTAAATAAAACTAAAAAACTTAGAGGAGGCACGCTGTCCTAGATGTCCTCATCCTCGTCGTCGGAGCCAATGAGATCAATGAGCGTCGAAGCCGGGCCTGCCCAGGCGAACGCCGCCTCCCAGGCTGTGGCGACGTCCTCCGCCGCGGGCTGTACCGCCCCACCTAGGCTGCCCCATCGCGGGCACGGTGCTCCTCCTCCGCCTCGCGCCGCTCCTTCTCCGCGTCGCGCTCCCACTGCTCGAGCCGCTCGCCCTTGCGGCGCTCCTTCGCCATTGCTCGAGGTAGATCTGCTCCTGCGCCGGTGTCGCCCCAAGCCAGACGGGTGGTGTGTTGACCCACTCGCGCATGTATCCGTCCCATGTGTAGCGCTCGGGCTTGATGGTGGGTCAGCGCTGGCTCAGCCTTGGCGGGGGACGACGGCATCAGCGCCGGCACGACACAATCGTCAGCTGCGGAGAGCGCGATGGCCTCCGACAGGCGTACTTGGTACGCCGCCTACTCCTCATTCGCCTCGCGCTGCTCTTCCTTCTCGCTTTCATGGAAGGAAGCCGCCAGCGCTGCCTGGTAGGCGGCCTCCTTCTTCTGGTCCTCGTCATGCACGACAAGGGACGGCGGGGTGCCAGCCCGCACGTGCTGGATGCCGCGCCGGCGCTGCTCCTCGTCCTTGAACACAAACAAGATCTCCCAATCGGGAGAGTCTGCTGCGTAGGCGGGGTTGAGGCGCTGCTCCGGCGTCTGCTGCTGCCGCCGACGCGGCACCTCCTCCGCGTGCGCCCGCCCCAACCGCGGCACCATCGGCACTGGGATCCTTTCCGGATCGAAATGCCAGTCATGTGCCAGCGTGATGTCGTGGTATGGGAGGGGGATGCGGTGCTCCTGGTGCCACCCTGCCAGGTGCATTGGGACGCTTATCCGATGCCTAGGCGGGCGGGAAGACGCGGCGAAGGCGGGGGACGGGGGGAGGGGGGCGAAGGGTCGTCGGGGGCCTTGCACTTGTTCTTGCCGGCGAAGAAGCCCAAGGTGGCTAGGGTTGCCGCCGACGGGGGAGCAGAGTGGTGGCATGGGGACGAGCGTCTGGAAGAGAATGAGGACCCCCTCCCCCGCCCCCTCGTTGACGCGTGGACCCACGGTCGATGATCGTCATTAATAAAGACGCGGGAGGTAGTTGACCGGCCGCCATATGGGGACATGGCGGACACCCCGCTTCGCGTCCGCGTCGACGCATTTCAGACCTAAATGGGTCCGCACGAACGTGAAAAGACGCGTTTTGAGAATGATTCGATGCAGTGTGCTATCATTTTTTTTTCGCGGTGACCCAAACGAACGGCGGTGGATGAAATGGGTCGCGGCGTTGGAGTTCCTCTATTATTCGTGCAAATTGTGTGTGTGTGTGTGGTTGGACTTAGCTGGTACAACAACGAAAATGAGGCTTTCTTTCTTCAAATGGCAAGCAAAAAAACTCAGAAAGATTCCGGTTCTGAAAATCGGACTGACTTGGACAGAAAGGCTTATAAAATAACATAATTCTGAATTCCAGAGAACCGGAGAGGAGGGAGTGGCGTCTGTGCGTGGGTTGCTTGTTGTGGGATGAAACCGGTAGCTAGCAGCTAGAGTGGAGGTAGTTGGTGCAAAAGGACCGGCCGGACGCAGCGCCGTAGTACGTACGTGTGTCCGTGAGTCCGTCAACCCGACCCCTCGCTGTCCCAGAAAACCATTCCTTTTCCCATGAGCGAGTCACGGTGGTGACTTGCAAGCGAGAAAAGAGGGGAAGGGAGCGAGCCCATGACAGATGGCCTTTCTGTGGCGACCTCCAGCTAGGGAAGGAAGGAAGAAAGAAACGGACCGTGTCGTGTCTGTCGTGCATGCACGGTTGACACTTTGATGGATGGATTCGGTCTTGGAAAAGGAAGCAAGCAACAGCCATACAGCTATGGTAGTACTACCCCACGTCCCACCCCACTCTGTTGGAGTAGAGAGCTGGGAGTGAAAATGGACAAAAATGGTCCTTATCTGAAACTTCAACACAAAATAGCCCCAATCTGAAAATATTTCATGAAATGGCCCTTTTTGCATGACCCCCGGGGCTAGGGCGTCATGCTATCTAGCATGACGCCCCGGGCTAGGGCGTCATGCTATTTGGCATAACGCCCTATGCCGGAACGTCATGCTACATGTCACTACCATGGTGCCCTAGCCCGGGGCGTCATGCTCTTTAGCATGGCGCCCTAGCCGCGGACGTCATGCAAAAGAGGATCATTTTGTGAAAAAAATTGCCATTTTATGTTGAAGTTTTAGATAAAGGCCAGTTTTGTTCATTTTCACGAGCTGGGAGAACTGAACTCAGATGGGGAGTGACGTGCGTGAGCTCCCAAGATCTCTCAATGCTATAGTTGGGAGGTGGCCGCTAATCTCATTCTCACACGAAACGATGGCGAGCAACTTTCTCCCCCTCACCTCTCGGTCGATCGGCGGCCTCGAGTAGCGTGCCACCGCATCACCACCACGGCATCATTAGCTTAGACACCCATTGATTGGCTAATTATCTATATATATATTTACTAGTTCACTTGAACACTGGCACACACAAGCTCAGAGGCATAGTTTTGGTCTTATATAACTTTGTTATTTGCCGGCGGTTTTTTATGTGTGTTGGTGTTTGGCTGTGTGTATCTTAGCTATGCAGAGGCCGGATGTGTACTCATCCTGATTGTATTCTCTTGATACTTCATTTTAAATAATAAAATTCATCATTTATCGAAAAAAAAACAAGCTCAGAGGTGCTTAATTTTTATTTGCGGGGTCAGAGGCGCTTAATTTAAATCTCCTTGTCGGGCTCAAAGATACTCCTGGGCATAGGTGACATGCTTGACAGCTGAATTAGCCTAACCTAGTGCTTGCGTGCTTATGGCAATGGGAAGTTGACAAACTTTGAGAAAAGCTTTTGTGTGTAAAAGAAACTTCATTGGTTCGGCACACCATCTCCTCTGACCAAGATAGACACTCCGGCTAAATATACGAGTGAGACTCTACTAAAACCGATGGGTTGCCATCTCCATTTCTCCACGCATCCAAAGATTCCAAGTTAAGTGGCACTGCAGCAGCAAGTCCAGCCCATCTGCCTGCCTCCATCGTTCATTCAATTGTACCTTCACCTCACCCACTCTATGTGTCGAGAGTTGTGTGTGCTCCAAGCCAACAAGGAACCCTACAAGGAACCTCCGGTTCTTTCCAGACCGGATCTTCTCCGTTCCGTCCGTCGGTACAGGGACGCACGCGCCGGTGTCGTCTTGGTCGCCGGTTGCGTCCGGAGACGGAGGCGATTGGGCACATGCCAAACGCTATTGCCGGAGCTTCCCGCCGAGTCTGACACTTTTGCGTTGATTGATGAGGTTGAGCCTGAGCCTGAGCCTGAACCGGGCAGACACTGGTGAAAAGACGGGGCTCCCCCAGTCGTCTCTGTCTGGAATTGCTGGCAGCCTCGACCCAGCTGTGCTTGCTGGCGCCGTCAGGCTAGGCTGTGTCTGCGTCCCATTTAAATACGGCTTTGACTCCTCTGCTGGCTCCGTCCCAGGATATCGACGGCCCCGGCCCGTTGCTGTCTAAGAACAATACAATTTCATGTATTAGTAGTACCTTGCCTTCCATGGTTTGTCTGAACATTGAGCGGAGACACAGGCGGCAGATAGTACCATCTTGGTTCAGTGTTCGGCGGCACACAGTTTCACTCCGGTGAAATTCGTTCTCTCATCAATGTCAGGAAGAAACCCGTTGGTTCATGCATGCATGTATGGTCCCTCTTGTTGTGGTACTGGTACGAGCCTGTGGGCCGGCCGCTAATGAACTTTCCAATTCAATAGATTCCGGCGAGTCAGCTCACATCAGCCGTGGATGCTCGTAGGCGTCCGTTTCTCGTACTCGTAGCTAGTGTTTCTTTGTCTCTTTCTTTCTTTGCTCTGTCGTGGCAACGTCGATTTCAGACGCTGCCGTTCTATTTTATGCATCCAAGCAACTCGTTTGTCATGCGCGCGTCATACCTCATTAATTATTATCTTCAAAATTTTCTTTTGCGAAAATGATTCAGATGTATTATCAAAGTTCACTGACAATACAAAGTACCTCAAACATAATAAAACATCGAGATTCTGAGAGCACACTATCACAGCCAGCACAAACCGCCGACGGTGCGCTGTCGCCGCTCCCCTATCGGAGCCGGTTTGACCATACCGATAACAGCCGAAAAGTCTTCTTGTACGCGTGCCCCTAGGACCAGCAAACTGGAGTCATGGTTATCGTCAGTGAACCCTTAAATAGATCTGAAGCATCCGAAACCAAATCTTGCCACATGACGAGAAACCGTAACCTCACCACCTCAGAAAGCCGACAGGAATCTACACCGGACCTACGTCGACTATGAACATATGGACAAACTCAAGGAGAATCGAAGTCCGGAAGACAAACTCGAAGACCAACTGTCGACATCCGCCTGAGCGCCGCACATGCGAGCACTACAAAACCCTAACCTAAACGACAAACCGGAGTGGAGGCACCAAGGTTCCCATCTCGAACACCGGCCACCAGAGCGACAGGCAGGGGAAGGCGAGTCCACAGGCTCGTCGGCGAAGCTTGGAGGGAAGTGTTTGCCCTAGCAGCCAAGGAATAGGGGAGGGAAAGAGATTGAACATATTTTTGTTAAATTAGTAATATATTTAGGCTTGCATGATTGTTATAAATTTGACTTGATAAGAATATCACGTTATGATATGGCTCATCTTATGCAGAAAAGTGATAATATATTAATGGCCAATTAAACCATTGCCATTTTTTCATGTGAATAAAACAAAATTGGGAACTCTAGTTTTTTTTAACATCAGTACAGACGCAAGCACTCATACATATGCGCATACACTCACCCCTATGAAAGCACACACGCACACCCTATCCCTATGAGCATCTCCGAGAGACTGAGTCGGCATATCATCTTGAGATTTACGAAGTCACCGTAGGCGCCTCGTCGTCGATGGGAGCGTCTCCTCCCACTGAAAGTGCATCGCTGAAAATTCTGAAATAAATTCAGGAATAATGCGAGCACCGGTACTTGAACTCTGGTGGGCTGGGGATACCACTGTCCTTCTAACCATCCAACCACAGGCTGGTTCACAATTGGGAACTCTAACTCTAGTTGATGGCTACAATAGGGTCTTTCATGTGGTCCCTTGTGCCATGGTTAATTCGTGCAAACCTTCCTTCTTAATATACTTGACTTGCTATTCTATGCGATGTTTTATGTTTTCACATAAACTATTTTATTGGTGGCCTCTTCGGTACTCAACGCTACCCACTCTCGTATCGGGACATTGTGCATAGTTCACTGGTACATTCGACTATGTGGGAGGACTTTTTTGAAAGACCCGGTTTAGGCCGGCTTCATTGATTTAGAAGAAAGCATACAAGAAACAAGTGGGGATCAAGTGATCATGGCAAATAGAAAAAGCGCTCAAGAGCCAAAATAAGAGGGAAAACTCAAAACAGCAATGGTGGCGTCCAAAGACGCCCATAGTGAAGTATCTATCTCACAGATGCGTCCCCGAACGGGGGCTCTAAGCATGCGGCTCCGGCAGACCTCCAAGACGCAAGATCGAGCTTTATGGCTTGAAGAACATCGTCAGTCCGTGGAGTTTTCCCTCTGAAAACGTATGCGTTATGCTCTTTCCAGATGTGCCAAGCGACCAGCATCGCCATTGTTTTGATTCCTCTCCTCTGGTCGGCCGGCGTGCGCCTGATCATCACCAAGCAGTGCTGTAGTGAGCTATGAGCAAGTCGCCTGCTTAAGCCCAGTGCCTCGCAGCCGATCCATGTGGCAACGGAGCTCCAAACCATCGTGGAGAAGGGGGCAGTCCCATATCAGATGCAGCGAAGACTCGAGATTTCTCAGACACAAACCGCAGAAGTAACCGTTCGGCCACGCCCTCCTCTGCAGCATGTCGTTGCACCAGACTCTGTTATCATGTAGCAGCCATGCAAACATCTTGACGGTCCCCGGCACCCAGCCTTTCCAGATGACGGTGTCGTGGCTCGTGCTTGGCGCATCCTTGAAAAACATCTTGTACGCAGCCCCGGTCGAGTACATGGCCCCTCCTCCTGCAGTCCAAATGATCCGGTCAGCGACATGGCTGTCGAGGGTGATTTGAGCCTGCTGGAGCCGTCGCCAGAGATAGAGGAAATCAACGACAATGGAGGCCGTGTCGCCATGGCTGAGATCACTGATCCACTGCTCGTTGGCGAGAGCAGCAGCAACCGATCGGTTTTTTCGCCGTGAGTGCTTGAACAGGCTTGGGAAGGCGATATTCAGAGGTGCACCATCGAGCCAGGGGCATGTCCAGAACCCCGCCCTTTGCCCGTCACCGATCGTGATCTTCGTTGCTCTAGCGAACAACTTCCGGTCTCCGTCGTCGCATGGCAAGGGGAAAGCCGTCTAGGGCCTCATCGGGTGTTTCCAGGACGCCCATAGCCAGCGCAGCCGAAGGGCCGAGCCGAACCGAAGCAGGTCAGGGATCCCCAGGCCGCCCTTCTCCGTTGGAGTGCACACCTGCTTCCATGCCACTTTGCACTTCCCGCCCGTCATTGCCTCGTCTTGGACCGTAAGAACCGGCGCCTTGCCTTGTCAATCTCCTTAAGGATCTTCTTTGGCACTTTGAGCACGGTCATGGCGAAGGTTGGCAGTGCAGAAAGCACCGCCCGCACCATAACGCGCCGACTAGCCAGCGACATCAGCTTGCCCTTCCAGCCCGCAAGACGCGGCTTGATACAGTCAATGAGGAATTGGAATTGCACTAAACACAACCTCTTGGGGGACAAAGGCAGGCCCAGGTAGGTTGTGGGAAAACTAGCGATCGATCCCCCAAACACTTGCAAAACCTCTGTCAGCAACAAAGTGTCGCAGTTCATCGGGATCACTGAAGATTTAGCCTGATTGAGTTTCAACCCCGTAGCTTCTCCGAAAGAATGTAACAGCCTCAGCAAGGTGGTGATCTCTTCCTTGATTGGATTGGCGAAGATTATCGCGTCATCCTCGTACAGGCTCACCCGCATGCTTGCCCCGCGCCCTGGCAGTGGCACAATCAACCCTCTTGACGTGGCCGCGTCTAGTAGACGGTACAGCGGATCAATAGCCAGGATGAACAGCAGCGCTGACAATGGATCTTCCTGCCTGAGTCCGCAGGCATGAAAGAAACTTGGCCCCGGCGACCCGTTCAACAGACAGGAAGAGGTTGCAGTGGATAGCAGCAAGGCCACACAATTTCTCCATCGCTGCGAAAAACCCATGCGCTACAGCAGCTCGATCAGGTAGGCCCAAGAAACAGAGTCAAACGCACGAGCGAAATCAAGCTTGAAGAGCAAGGCCTGCTTTTTTTCCGTGTGAAACATTCTGACGCAACCTTGCACATACTGAAAACTTTCATGGATGCATTTTCCTTTCTGGAAAGCCGACTGCGCCGGTGAGATAACTCCGTTCAGAGCAAAGGATAAGCGGAGGGCGAGCACTTTGGAGATTAACTTGGCCATGGAGTGTGTCAAACTGATGGGCCTGTAGTGACTGATCCCAGATGCGTCGTCTTTCTTCAGCAGCAGGGCAATGATCGCTGAATTTAGCTCGGCAAATTTGTTCCCGGCCATCTGATAGAACTTGTTGAAAACAACCATCACCTCTTCCTTGATGATCGGCCAACATGAGCGATAGAACTGCCCAGTGAAACCGTCCGGGCCCGGGGCCTTTTCTGTGGGGGACGCAAGGATTGCCGCCCAGACCTCGGCCATGGTGAACGGCCCGTCCAGCTCTGCCAAAGCAACAACCGGAATGTTCAGACTGTCCCAATTGAGAGTGCAGCCTCGCTGCTTGCTGCGCCCCAAGGCTTCAGAGAAGTGGTCGAGGATGATCTGTTCCTTCTCGCCGTGATCCACTACAACCCTGTCATTGTTGCAGATGGCATGAATGAAGTTTTTCTGCGGTGAGACTGCATTTTTGCATGGCAGAAACACGTGCTCGCATCCCCGCACGTAGCCAATTCACTCTGGAGGCCTGTTTGTTTCTCGCCCGTTCAATTGCAGCAAGGCCAAGCACTTTTTGCTTCAGAGATTTCCTCAGGTGTCTCTCCGCAGCCGTGAGAGCTCGGTGCTCCTATGCCAGATCAAACTGCAGGATCACCTCATTTGCGATGTGCAGCTGCTGCCTGGCCATGCCAAACACCGCTCTGCTCCAGATTTTGAGGTCATCGGCAACTCTTGCCAGCCTTCTTTTCATCCTCACAAAAGGGCAGTCGTGCGGGACAGGTCGCTGCCAGGCACGCAAAACTGTTTCATTGAAGTGAGGAAATTTTGGCCAGAACTTCTCGAACCTGAATTTGGTTTTTTTGATGGGCATGGAAGCCTTTGCAAGAATTAGCAGACAATGATCTGAGAAAGATGTTGATGCTGCCATAGGTATGTGATCTTGGTGCAGCATATCCCACGAGTCGTTGCAGAAGATTTGTCGATACTACAGAGGGTGGGGTTTTCCCGCTCATTGCTCTAGGTGAATTTTCTGTTTCTGCACTTTATCTCTTTCAGTCCAGCCTAGTCCAACGCTCTTCTGAATTTACCCATCATCCTCCTGTTGATGTTGCTGTTACTCTTGTTGAAATCTCCATTGTTCACCCAGGGTTCACCTGCCGGTGGCACAACAGCGACGAGCTCAGCCAGGAAGCCGTCCTTCTGCGCGTCGTCCGTCAACCCATAGACCGTGGTAATCCAGAAGGGGTCACCCGCTAACTTGCACACTATTCTAGCCGTAATGGAGAAGCTGCTTAAATGATCCGACACTACGTCGACTACTAGTTTCTCCCAGAAGATCGCCGCACCACCTCTCGCCCCGTGCGCCGGCAGCACTACGCATCCTTGCAGATTTGTGCCACCGACCTCCGTAGCAACGACAGGTGACCAGACTTCCACCTTCATCTCCTGCAACACTAGAACTGCACCGTGGTTTGCTTGAACTACGTCTCTAATGGTTGTGCATTTCGCCGGGCAGTTCAAGCTGCAGACGTTCCAGGACATGAAGATTAGCTCGTTGCCACTCATCAGGACACCATGCAGTTCTCCGTCGATCACATTTACTAATCATGACATAAAAGAACACCTTACAACATGTCGGGGGGGGGGGGGCGACGACGGCCACCAACAGGCCCAAATCCCCGTCGTCGTCGATCACACCACAAACCAGGAACACTACACATGAAGACTAGCCCTAATTAACTCAAGCTGGTTTAAGACCAGCTGTCGACAGAGACTAAGCGGAGAACTAGCTAACATGATCAGACATGGATGGACTCCTCGGCGCCAGCGACTCCGTCCATGCCTGCTGTGATCTTGAGAGCAGCCTGATCCAGCCTACTGAGCTTGGCGATGGCAGCAATGCCATCATCGGACAACGGTTCCTGGAAACACTTCAGGAGCAGGGCGGTCGCCTTCGGGGTCATTCTGTCTTTTCGCCCGAGCGCGTCCAACTCCCGCACTAGGCGCAACACTGCCCGCTAAGCCACCGGTGTTGGCTTTGCCGTAGTGGCCTGGCGGGCACTGCGGCGAGACGGGGTGGAGACGTCCCTGGACTTTGGTGGAGCAGAGTGGCGAGGCCGGGCCGGCGGGTCGCCGATGACGAGCGGTGGGACAAGAACGAATAGCTCGGAGTGCTCGTTGC
The DNA here is from genome assembly GCA_034509565.1 of Triticum monococcum. Taxonomy (NCBI): domain Eukaryota; kingdom Viridiplantae; phylum Streptophyta; class Magnoliopsida; order Poales; family Poaceae; genus Triticum; species Triticum monococcum. The sequence goes on along the minus strand of CM067843.1, from coordinate 739,491,893 downwards.
CACCCGCAACACCAACCTGGATTGTGCCCACCCGCTCCGTGATCGCCGATAGCTGGAAGCCGGCGGTGGTCACCGCTGGGGAGGTGACGTAGGGCAGCAGGCAGGGGATCATCCCAGGGCTGTCCAGCTCTTGCAGGGTGGGCAGCGGGAGGGGCGGGGAGCGGCCGCCGTCTTCGAACGCCAGCGGGGTCTGCAGTGCCTCGATCATGGCGTTTTCTATCTCCAGTTGCACGTAGTCCGTGCGCGGCGGCGGGGAGAGCACACGACCAGAGTCGGAGAAGCTGAAGAAATGCGCAACTGGGTCTTCTGGTGCTGGGGCAGGGGATGGTGGAGCCTGGTGGAGGGGAAGTGGTGGAGCGGCCCGGAGCACAGCTGGGGCAGCCGCGCCGTAGGCATCCTCAGTGGGCATGGGCCCGTGGCGCCGTCCAACCGGGGTGCGGCTGCGGCGACGGTGCGCCCCAGCGACAACGTCCGCACCGCTGTCTGATAATCCCCAAGTGCAGGGAATCATCATAGCAATTTCCAATGGTGGAAGTGATAAGTATGGAGTGTCGAACCCACAAGGAGCCAAAGGTAAGATCAATATTCTCTCAAGTCCCATCTGCCACTGATATGACTCTACGTACATCGAACATTTGCTTCCAACTAGAAACAAGAAATAAAACTATGTTCTGGGTATGAAGAGGATACCTTTGCATGGTATTGGAGAGATAAAATATAAAAGTAGGTGATTTTATCATAAAGTTAGAATATATTACTAAATATTATAAATAGCGAGTGTGGAATAATGGTGGATCGGTGTGCGGAATTGTCTTAGGCAATTATTAACAAGACCGGTAGTCGTCATTGCAATTTCATATGAGGGAGAGGCATAAGCTAACATACTTTCTCTTCTTGGATCATATGCACTTATGATTGGAACTCTAGCAAGCATCCGCAACTACTAAAGATCATTAAGGTAAAACTCAACCACAACATTAAAGCATCAAGTCCCCTTTATCCCATACGCAACAACCCTCTTAGTCGGGTTTATGCTTCTGTCACTCAAGCAACCCACTATAAGTGAATCATGAACGTATTGCAACACCCTACAACGGGAATCCCTCACGCTTGCACGACACAGAGGGCACAATAGGACAACACCAAAATAAAACATACAACTCATACCAATCTACATGAACAATCAACCCAAAGACAAAGGGTATCAACTCAAAACATCATAGGACGGCAACACATCATTGCATCATAATATGTGGCATAAAGCACCATGTTCAAGTAGGGATTAAAGCGGGGTGCGGGAGAGTGGACCGCGTAAAAGAGATGAGGATGGTGATGTTGATGAAGACGATCACCACGGCGATGATTCCCCTCCCGATGCACTCCGGCGCCACCGAGAGTGAGGAGGAGAGGTTCTCCCCCTTGTGCTTCCTCCTCCATGGCCTCCCCCCTGGATGGGGAGAGGTTCTCCCTCTAGTCCTTGGCCTTCATGGTGATGATGACCCCTCCGGGATCCTCCTCGATAGCCTCCGGTGATGACGGGCCCTTCCGGCAGGGTGCCAGAGAGGGCCTAGATTGATTTCTCGTGGCTACAGAGGCTTGCGGTGGCGGAACTTCCGATCTAGGTTTCTTTCTAGAAGTTTGGGTATAAATAAGAGGTGTTGGAGTCGGGAACAAGTCAGGGGGTCCCCGAGGCAGCCACGAGATAGGGGGGCACGCCCAGGGGGTAGGGCGCGGCCCCCAACCTCGTGGTGGCCTCGAAACTCCCCTGGTCCATCTCCGGTACTCCGTGGGCTTCTTCTGGTCCAAAAACAATCTCCGTGAGTTTTCAGGTCAATTGGACTCCGTTCGATTTTCCTTTTCTGCGATACTCAAAAAACAAGGAAAAACAGGAACTGGCACTGGGCTCTAGGTTAATAGGTTAGTCCCAAAAATCATATAAAACAACATATAAAGGCCCATTAAACATCTAAGATGGATAATATAATAGCATGAATACTTCACAAATTATAGATACGTTGGAGACGTATCACTGTCATTGGCGTTGCATCCGCGACGGAGCAGGCGGTCTCTCCATGATCGGCCCAAGCCACCACTGTTGTCGCCGTCGTCCTGGTCACGTCTTTGCTGCCCGAGGATGGGGCCGCCGCATCCCGCAGCCGGGAGGACTTCCTACTATTTTCGTACCCACAAGCCAAAGATCTTCTCAAAACAACCACTATACTAACAAATGATGGCATTTTTCTAGCCATTTCAATCATATTGTCATGCACTGCCATCATTCATTTTTCATGACATGACTAGAGATGTGATCTCCATCGTCATCAGCTTTACATGATCATTATAGCTATATGGCTCTAAAAAATGTCAGATCCCTCTCCAGAGGACCCTAGCGCCTTATATAATTGGACTATGTCATGCAATATATTTTTCGTGCCACTCGGTCCATCTGGACTATGTCGTGTAGTGTATTGTCCGTTTGCATGTCTCCGAAGTTCATGCTATCCCTAACTGATGGATAGGCCCGAATGGCTGATTCCGTGTAATAGGCTATGACGTGGCCAACCCACCTCCTGGCGGGGATGTCGGTGCCCTATATCCTCTCCTGGATTGGGTGGTATATTTGGGAGGAGCTGAGTTGTCGAGCCGACATCACAGACATTCTGGACACGCCTACTCCTCTTCATCACTGGTGGTAGTTTGTGTCGGTGTGAAAACCGGCGGATCTCGGGTAGGGGGTCCTGAACTGTGCGTGTAAGGTCGATGGTAACAGGAGACATGGGACACAATGTTTTACCCAGGTTTGGGCCCTCTCTATGGAAATAATACCCTACGTCCTACTTGATTGATCTTGATGAATATGAGTATTACAAGAGTTGATCTACCACGAGATCGTAATGGCTAAACCCTAGAGGCCTAGCTTGTATGGTTATGATGATGAGTCTCCCTCTCCGGACTAAGTCCTCCGGTTTATATAGACACCGGGAGGATCTAGGGTTACATAAGGTCGGTTACAAAGAAAGGAATCTACATATTCGGTCGCCAAGCTTGCCTTCATGCAAGGAGAGTCCTATCCGGATATGGGTGCAGTCTTCGGTCTTCGTATCTTCACAACCCTTCAGTCTGGCCCATGGCTAACAAGCCGGACGCCCGAGGACCCCTTAGTCCAGGACTCCCTCAGTAGCCCCTGAACCTGGCTTCAATGACAAGGTATCCTACGCGTAGGCCTGTCTTCAGCATTGCAAGGCGGGTTCCTCCTTCCGAACTCCAAAATAGTCTTCGGATGTATCGACGTGTCCGGACCTGTAACACACACTGTCGGTGTCAAAACCGGTGGATCTCGGGTAGGGGGTCCCTAACTTTGCGTCTAGGATCGATGGTAACAGGAGACAAGGGACATGATGCTTACCCAGGTTCGGGCCCTCTCCATGGAGGTAATACCCTATGTCCCGCTTGATTGATATTGATGAATATGAGTGTTACAAGAGTTGATCTACCTCGAGATCGTTGTCGGATTTCGGGTTCCGGCAGACCCTTGAGGTTCGAACAGTGGGGTGCGCGCGGAGATTTCGCCTCCTACCTACCTGCACCCCTCCGCCATGCTAGGATCAAAACTATGGGAAGAACGGCACAAGAGACACATGGTTTATACTGGTTCGGGCCACCGTTGTGGTGTAATACCCTACTCTAGTTGGTGGTGGATGGATTGCCTCTTGGGCTAATGATGATTAACGGTACAAGGAAGAACAGCCTCGTGAGGGTCTGCTCTTGGCTGGGGCGACGAACTGTTGGGAGGAGTTCAGTCACCTTTCTCTCTCTCTCTCCCTCCCTCTCTAACCAGTCGATCCCTAGAGACACTTAAACGCGACCGAACCGACCCCTTTGCTAGGTGGGTGGCTGGTCCTATTTATAGAGGCCCTGGTCCTCTTCCCAAATATTGAGTGGGAAGGGAGCCAACAATGGCGGGCTAATTTGAATGGGGACATCAAGCATCAGCTATCCTGACAAAAGTAGTCTTCGTGTGTGCAAAGCTCTGGTGATGACGCCATCTTGGGCTCCATGGTGACCTCCGTCTCATAGCCCTCCTGGTCTTGGTCTCGTTGCACCAAAATGGCAACCTTTGCCTGATGCCTCGGTACTCCGTGACTGCGCTTGCCCCCTTTGCACCAAAGAGGAAAGGAGGACGCTGCGCGGGCTGGCGCCCGCCTGGCGCCCTGAGTCGTCATGGCTTGCATCATGGGCACCTCGCGAGGTACCCCGCCTGGATCTCTCCGCCTCCTCGTGAGCCAGCCTGACGAGGCCGTGCCTGAGGAAGCTCTGCGTTGTCCGCCCCGCGAGGCTTTGCCCCTCGTGAGGGTCTTGAGTTTGTGTTGGTGAAGATGGGCCGCGCTGGGCCCCCTTTTGAGCCACGCCGCAGGCCGCAGGCAGGCAAGTCTGGGGACCCCCGCTCCCAAAACGCCGATAGTAGCCCCCAGGCCCAAGGCGTGCCCGGACTTAGCCGTGCAGGGAGGCAGAAGCGCAAGAGCGAAGCGCCGTGGGCCCTAATAGCCTGCGGCCTTGGGCGCCGCGTGGCGGTTGACTGGACGTGGGCGCCTTAGCAACCACGCGAGTTGATAAGGGAGTGGCGTCCTCCTAGGCCCTTCTTCTTCCTTTCCCCGGTTGCTGTTTAGATCCCCTTTCTTGCGCCTCTTCTCCCTTCCTCCGAAATCTCTAGATCTGCTCTGACCGTGCGACCTAGGAAACCATGGCACCTCGCTAGCCCCCGGCCGCAGCTTGGTACTCGTCTGCCCTGGACCCGCCGAACGTGTCGGGGATGGGCCTTGCCCGGTTGCGCCGGATAGCGACGGCGCGAGGTATTGACGGGGCGAAGGTGTTCAAGGCCGGCTCCGCCACCCCTGAGGGTCAGAGGAGCATCTTCTATCCGCTCTTCGTAAGTGCCATTGTTGCTAGCTTGATGCCTCCCTTCTCCGAGTTCTTCTTCTCTGTCCTCCGCCATTACAAGCTACATGCTCTGCATCTCCATCCCAACTCCGTCCTTCTCCTCGTGATCTTTGATTATTATTGCGAGGCCCACGTTGGGGTGCAACCCTCAGTGGCCTTGCTACGCCACTACTTCTACCTCCGGACCTCTCGCGGTCCGGCTTCCGCGTGCGCGAGCTTCGTCGCGTACGGTGGCGCCATTGCCATCTCGAACTCTGGGAAGAGGATTGAGGGCTTCAGGAGCAAGTGGGTCTTGGTGGATGCTGAGCGCATCCACCCTTGGCTGATCTTGCCCATGGAGCAGCCCACGAGCTCCAGCAACTGGGGTCGGGCGGAGCTCACAGATCCCCGCACGAAGATGGTGTTGGAGAAGATGGACGCGGATCTGAGGCCGACCGACATGGCGGCGGCGAAGCTGACCGGTGCCTCGTTGCTGAAGGAGTTCCTGGAGCACCAGCTGGCTCCGCTTCGGTAGTACTCGCTTCCAATGTGGAGGCCCCGTCCGAGCCCCGCGGCTTGTGCCGACGGAGACCTGGCTGCGGTTCTCCAATCTCTGGTCGGGGGCAATGTGGCAAGGTTGGAGGGCGCTCCTACGCCCTTGTTCCTCCGCGACGACTGGGAGCGGGTGGTGAAGTCCATGCCTGTCTTCAACGGGGAAGGGCCCGTGCCCCTGGAGGCTCCCGAGGGACCGGTGGCTGTGCCCTCCGACGACTCCAGCGAAGAGGAGGAAGGAGGGGAGCGGGGAAAAGGGCCTGACTCCGAGGCTACTGATGGAGAGTTGAGGGCTCCCCTTCCCCAGAGCAAGTCCCGCGCTCTCCGCCTCCCTCCGAGTGACGACGATGAGGACGACGACGAGGACGACGACATGGACGACGACGAGCAGGGCGGCGGGAGCTCACCCCCGATCCCGAAGGACAGGACCGGGCTGATCTCCCGCGGGTCTGCCCTGGGGCCTCGGGGCGGACTGCAGGCGCACCTTCCGCTTCCAAGCTTCCCGAGGTTGACCCTTCCAGCCGGCTTTCGGGCTTCAAATTTGGCCGGAGGCCACTTGAGCTCACTGGCGATGACCCGTAAGTGCTCGATTCTTGTCTTTATTTCTTGTTCTGCTTCTGAGGCTTGACGTTCGCATCCCTTGGATATGCTGGCGCCCGTAGTGAAGAAGTCAAAGGGGGCTCCCGAGGTTCCGTCCGTGGCAGCACCCCTGAAGGAGGGTGACCGCGACGCACAAGCTTCTCCTGCCCGATCGTCCTCGCGAGGCCTGACTGAGCCGGCTGGGGCGAGCTCAGCCCCCACGGCCCAAGTGGCTCCCGAGGTGCTCTCGCCTGCCGCCGCCACTACAGCTGTCGGGGCACGGCAGACTCCGCCTCAGGATGCTGCGGCCGTGCTGCCGCCTTCTCCTCCTACTCCACCGGCTGCAATCTCCCCGACTCCTTCTTCCGTTCTGGACCGTGCTGTTGCTGAGCTGGACTGGCTGCGGCAGGATCTTCTTGGCACCGACCCTCGCCTGGTGGCCGGGCGCTTGGAGCTGGCTTCTGGATGGGTCCGCTCCGATGCTTCGATTCGGGCGGCGCTGGTCCAGGCCTCGACGGCATGCGACAAGGAGAAGAAGGCCGTCCTTGAGGCGAAGGCTGCTCGCGATGCAGCCCTGGGAGAGGTGGTCGATGTCCGTGGTCGCTTCAAGGCGCTAGAGGACGAGCTGCAAGGCCTGCGGGATCAGCTCGCGAAAGAGGTTCGCCTTCGCCAAGAGCAGGAAGAAGGCGTGAAGGCTCGCGAGGCGGCCGTCGAGGGCCGGGAGGCCAAGCTCAAGAAGCGCCGTGACCGCCTAGGCGTGCTGGAGCAGGAGTTGGGGGCGAGGAAGGCCGAGCTGGACGACAAGGCCCGGGTTCTTTCCGAAGACCGCGCGGCCTTCACGGAGCTGGAGGCGAAGGCTCGCTCCTCGCTGAGGACGCTTTACGACAGCGGCCTGGAAAGCCCGCTGGCCGGCGCTGAGGACGGCCCTGCCAAGCTGCTTCCCTTCTTGGTCCACGCTCTTGAAGATGTCGCCCTTGGCCTTGGCCCCACGGCCAAGGCTGAGGCGCGTGTTCTGTCTTCTGCAGCCCTGATGCGGGTCCTCACCCGCATCCACCTTCGCGATCCCGGTTTCGACCTCGACAGCCTGCTGGAGCCCGTGAGCGACGAGCGTGCCGCGGCTGCTGCCGAGGCCGTGAAGGGTCGCGCGGAGGCTCTGCTGGGGAAGTTCGGCGCCTTCAGCACCAGGCCGGAGCAAGGCGCTGCCGACCCCGCTGCTCCGTGAGGCGAATCCACTCCGCGCTGCTCCCCCACCGCCAAGTGACTCCATCTTGGCTCCTGTCCTGCTTTTAATTCCTGCACATGTATCATGCCTCGAGGAGGCGTTTAAACTTGCGTCTGATATTGGGATAACAGTGTGGACTGTAATATTTGCTTTCGAATTCCTTTGAAATTTGCGCTTTTCCTTCCTACTTGCTTATGTTCTACGCCGGAAGAGCCCGGCCCCGCACGTACCTCATCCAGCAGTAGCCCCGACCGGAAACCAGAACGGGACCAAGGAGTGAGGGGCTACGTGACAAGTTAGGCTCCTGAGTCGCGATGCTCAAGAGTCCCCCTTGGCGCACGAACAACAAGTAGGGAGGTATGATGTGGGTGGATCCACCGTTCTACGTCTGCACAGCCCGACCCCGCGCGTACCTCACCCAGCAATAGCCCCGACCGGAAACCAGGACGAGACCAAGGAGTGAGGGGCTACGTGACCAGTTAGGCTCCTGAATCGTCATGCTCAAGACTCCCCCTTGACGCTCAAACGACCTTCATAACTTGGCTCCGCTCGGGGAGAGGCACGCGATGAACCTGGCCCGGAGGACCTGGCTGGGCAGCGTGCATCCGAGCGTGACCCAGGCGCAGCCCCCGTGCCCAGCCCCCTCGCGCGGCACTCCCGAGGGGAGGCGTTGCGATGAGGCTAGACACTCAGCTCTAGGCTCCCTGAGGTTGATGCGGCCCGGAGGCCACCCTCAGTTGTTTAGCACCAGCGCGGAGCATAGCGCTTCCGTATGTGTACGGGCATAGCCGCTCCTCGGCAGTGTTGTCAGCCAGCGCGGAGCATGGTGCTTCCACTGGAACGTGGGAGGGCCCCCCCCCTCCGGAAGGAGCCCCCGGGGCGTGTACAGCCCCGCCCTGACATGTGGCTGGCACGGTAGGGCCTGGCGAGGTGTATCTGGGCACCCGTGAGCCAGCGCGGGACTCACGGGGCCCTACCTCTAGGCGGGTTGCGCCTGGAACTGGGCCTTATCTTGTGTTGTGTCCCTGTAAGTCTGGTTAGATGCCTGCACTCTACATCCTCGGGTCCCGGCCCTTGAGCTGGTCTCAGCCGTCGCTGGTATGCCAGGTCGCGATGCCGTGGTCAAGGCCAGAGGGTGAGGGCTGGAGAGCCAGTAAGAGCCCTGAGTCACGATGCTCAGGTACCCCCCCCCTTTAACGTGCAAGTGGTCAGCATGGAGAAGAAGAGGCGCCGCGGACCGGCATCAAATAATCAAGCATGGCGATTCTAACGCATAACCAGAAATGAACGCAAATGGGGTACATGCCGCTGGGCCTGGCCCGAGCGGCTTGGGGATCATGCAGCCCGAGGGGCGCCCCCAACGAGGTAAGCTAATGACGTGAAATAAAAGGGATACACGCCGCAGGGACGGACCCACGCGGCCTGGGAATAATGCAGCCCTGGGGGCGCTCCCAGCTGGAAGTGAAACTTGAAAGATGTCACCTGATGATGCTGGAGACGAAGGGGTGTTGGTGTAGCCGGCTCGGTGGGCTGCGGAAGCCGATCCTCATGAGCCCCCAGGCCCAGGGGCCTCGGGAGGCTCCGGAGGTGCTGGCGGTTCCTCGCGGGTCATCTTCATCTCCGCCAGGGCTGCGGAGCGCCTGGCCTCTTGTGCCTCCGTGATGCCCCTCATGAGGCGCTGGTGCGTGTCAGCCGCGTTCGGCAAGCCGTAAGGCATGCGAACGTAGCTGTGGGGTGGACCTCCACAGCGCCCCACTCGTGAGGGCCAGAGGCGCCCCAGGGAGGCGACTCGGTTGAGCCCTGGTACGTCGATGCAGATGCGCAGCCCGCCATCCTCGCCTGGACGGGGAGCCACTGCTGGTAGGCGGCGGGCGCCTCTCATGACTCTTGACTCCTGTAACTCCTGAATGGCCTTGCTGACGAACTCCTGTGGGTCTGGATCTCCTTGCCTTGCTCCTTCTTGAGGGAAACGTGCTTCGAAACACGCCTCCATGTGGTGCCCAAGCGCCTCCCTCGTGACCCTAGCTAGGTCGGTGGCCCTCCAAGGGAGAGCCCTCGAGACCTGCCTGAGGAGGTCGCCGGGCGCGCTTTCCTATGCGATGGAAGGAGGATCCCCCTGAGCAGGCATGGTCCCAGAAGGGCCTGCCTCCCGAGGGGCCAGACCGGACGACGTCTTCTTCTTCTTCTTGGGGGCGACCTCGGGAAGCCTCCTGCTTCCGCGATCTGGGTCTTCCAATGATGCGGCCTGGAAGGCTCGCTCCAGGGAACACACCGCGTCCTTCTCTTCACAGGGCACCGTGATGACTGCGCCGATTCCTGGCATCTTGAGGATGTTGTAGCCGTGGTGAGTCACGGCCATGAACTTGGCCAACACCGGGTACCCGAGGATGGCGTTGTATGGCAGGCGAATGTGAGCGACGTCGAAGTCGATGAGCTCGGTGCGGTAGTTGTCGCGTGCCCCGAAGGTGACAGGGAGGCGGACCTGCCCAATCGGGACCGTGGAGCCGTCGGTGATGCCGGAGAAAGGCTTGGTCGGCTGGAGCTGGCTGTAGGGCACTTGAAGGTTGTTGAATGTCTCCACGGACTGGACGCTGAGCCTTGCTCTGCCATCGATGAGGGTCTTGGTGACCACCATGTTGCTGATGATTGGGGAACAAAGCATTGGGAGGACTCCGGCTGTCGCTGCACACTTGAGCTGATCTGCTAAGCTGAAGGTGATGGCGCACGCCCACCACCTGAGAGGGCGCGTGGCTTCGAGCCTAGGGAGGGCCGCATTCACTTCGCGGGCGAACTGCTTGAAGATGCGTTGAGAGGCTGGGGCTTGAGCTCCACCTAGGATGCAGGCGATCGCACACGGCTCCTGGAAGCCCCCAGCCTCCTCGTCCTGGTGGCGGTCCTCGTTTCTCCTTGGCTGCGGCGGCAGCGGTGGGAGGCCTGCGTTGCCTTGCAGGTGATCCTCGCGAGGCTGATCCCTCCAGCCTCCCTCGCGAGGTGGGTCTTGCCAGCGATCCTCGCGAGGTTGGTCGCGCCACCCCTGGCGCGGGCCACGGTCTTCCCAGCGCCCTGCGTTCCTTCCTCCTCCTCGGCCGTAGCCCCGGTCACCGCGGTCAGGGCGACGGCCGATCCTTCCTTCTCGCACGGTGCAGAGTTCTTGGCATTTGCTGGTGTTGTGGGTGTGGAGGTCGTGGTACACGCAGTACCGGCTGCCCTTGGGAGGTTCGGGCTGATCTCTGCCCCGCTTGGTGTTTGGTTCTGCCGCGAGCATGGAAGCCCCCTTGTGCTTCTCTTCCTTGGCCTTGAGCTTCTTCTCTTCTGGGTCTGCGGCAGGTAGCTCGAGGAGGGAGAGATGCCCTTCCTCAGCCGTGGCGCACTTGTTCGCCAAGTTGAACAGCTCCAAGGAAGTGCACAGGTCTTCGTGCATCGCCAGCTCCTCCTTCATCTTGACGTCGCGCACGCCATCGGAGAAGGCTGAGATGATGGCCTCCACAGTCACCTTGGGAACTCTTGAGGCGTGCGTTGTTGAAGCGCTGGATGTACTTCTGCAGGGTCTCCCCGGGTTGTTGCTTGATGCGGTGCATGTCGCTCACGGCGGGTGGCCGGTCGCGAGTACCTTGGAAGTTGGCGATGAAGCGGGTGCGCATCACTTCCAAGGAGGAGATTGTGCCTGGAGCCAGGTGTGGGCCCCGTCCTTGAGCGCCATGGGAAACCAGTTCGCCATGACCTTCTCGTCTTCGTTGGCAGCTTCGATGCCCAGCTCGTAGAGCTGGAGGAACTCCGCAGGGTCGGTCGTGCCGTCGTAGCGAGGAGGCAAGTCCGGCTTGAACTTGCCTGGCCACGCGACGCTGCATAGTTCGGTGGTGTAGGCGCGGCAGCCTGCTGTGGCCACGGGAGGCCTTGGGTGATGGAGAGCCTGGTCTTGCATGTCCCCACGCGCCAGAGCAGGAGGATGGTCGCGACGTGCTGGCGCAGGGAGCGCCCGGGCAGCTAATGGCGGGCGAGGGACTTCTTGGCAGCTCTGTTCTTGCTGCGCTGGCACCTGACGGAGCGGGTTCCGCCCAGGGGCCACGCGCCTTGGTGCCATGGCGTCTTCTTGGGGAGGAGGCGGCCGGGGCACCGCCGGAGCCTCGTCGCCCACGCGGGGCGGGGTGCGGTGATGCGGAACGGACGGCGCAGAAGAGCCCCCTGCGGCGCGGACGAGCTCGGCGACGCGGCCGAGCCATTCTTCGTAGACGTCATCGACGGGATGGTAGCGCAGGAGCTCGTTCGCCGCGATGAGTGCAGCCCGAGCCTCCATGGGCGCGCGGAGTGCGCGGGACGAAGATCCAGCTGGGGCGAGCGAGGGAGTTGCGGTGCAACCGTCTTGGCGCACGGATGGATGCTGAGACGACGCTTGCTGCTCGTCCCCCGCCGGGCCGGTGTTGGCGTTGACGGCAGGTGACGGGGAACGGCGAGGACGCCCGCCGACAGGGGCCATCTGGGCGATGCGGGAAGTGAGGGCGGCCCGGCGCTCCGCGCGGGCCCGACGAGCGTCAGACATGAGCGTGATGGTCGGAGGAGAACGGGGTGGTGAAAGACGAATTCTGGCGCACCCCTACCTGGCGCGCCAAATGTCAGATTTCGGGTTCCGGCAGACCCTTGAGGTTCGAACACTGGGGTGCGCGCGGAGATTTCGCCTCCTACCTACCTGCACCCGTCCGCCACCCTAGGATCAAAACTATGGGAAGAACGGCACAAGAGACACAGGATTTATACTGGTTCGGGCCACCGTTGTGGTGTAATACCCTACTCCAGTTGGTGGTGGATGGATTGCCTCTTGGGCCGATGATGATGAACGGTACAAGGAAGAACAGCCTCGCGAGGGTCTGCCCTTGGCTGGGGCGACGAACTGCTGGGAGGAGTTCAGTCACCTTTCTCTATCTCTCCCTCCGTCTCTAACCAGTCGATCCCTAGAGACACTTAAACGTGACCGAACCGACCCCTTTGCTAGGTGGGTGGCTGGTCCTATTTATAGAGGCTCTGGTCCTCTTCCCAAATATTGAGCGGGAAGGGATCCAACAATGGCGGGCTAATTTGAAGGGGGACAGCAAGCATCAGCTATCCTGACAAAAGTAGTCTTCATCTGTGCAAAGCTCTGGTGATGACGCCGTCTTGGGCTCCATGGTGACCTCCGTCTCGTAGTCCTCCTGGTCTTGGTCTCGTTGCACGGAAATGGCAACCTTTGCCCGATGCCTCGGTACTCCGCGGCTGCGCTTGCCCCCTTTGCACCAAAGAGGAAAGGAGGACGCTGCGCGGGTTGGCGCCTGCCTGGCACCCTGAGTCGACATGGCTTGCGTCACGGGCACCTCGTGAGGTACCCCGCCTGGATCTCTCCGCCTCCTCGTGAGCCAGCCTGACGAGGCCGTGCCTGAGGAAGCTCTGCATCGTCCGCCCCGCGAGGCTTGGCCCCTCGCGAGGGTCTTGAGTTTGTGTTTGTGAAGATGGGCCGCGCTGGGCCCCCTTTTGAGCCACGCCGCAGGCCGCAGGTAGGCAAGTCTGGGGACCCCCGTTCCCAGAACGCCGACAATCGTAATGAGTAAACCCTAGTGGTCTAGCTCATATGGCTATGATCATGAGTGTCATATCCGGACTAAGTCCTCCGGTTTATATAGACACCAGGAGGATCTAGGGTTACACAAGGTGGTTACAAAGAAGGGAATCTACATATCCAGTCATCAAGCTTGCCTTCCACGTCAAGGAGAGTCCCATCCGGACTCGGGTGCAGTCTTTGGTATTCGTATCTTCACAGACCATCAGTTCGGCCCATGGCTAACAGGCCGGACGCCCAAGGACCTCTTAGTCCAGGACTCCCTCAGTAGCTCCTAAACCTGGCTTCAATGACAAGGTATCTGGCGCGTAGTGCTATCTTCGGTATTGCAAGGTGGGTTCCTCCTTCCGAACTATAGAATATTCTTCGGACGAATTAATCGTGTCCATAGCTGTAACAAAAAATTTCTGCAACGTTCCCCAACAGTGGCATCATGAGCTAGGTCTATGCATAGTTCTCTATGCACGAGTAGAACACAATTTGTTGTGGGCGTTGATGTTGTCAACTTTCTTGCCGCTACTAGTCTTATCTTGCTTCAACGGTATTGTGGGATGAAGCGGCCCGGACCAACCTTACACGTACGCTTACGTGAGACCGGTTCCACCGACTGACATGCACTAGTTGCATAAGGTGGCTGGCGGGTGTCTGTCTCTCCCACTTTAGTTGGAGCGGATTCGATGAAAAGGGTCCTTATGAAGGGTAAATAGAAGTTGACAAATCACGTTGTGGCTTTCACGTAGGTAAGAAAACGTTCTTGCTAGAACCCTCTTGCAGCCACGTAAAACTTGCAACAACAATTAGAGGACGTCTAACTTGTTTTTGCAGCAAGTGCTTTGTGATATGATATGGCCAAAGTTGTGATGAATGATGAATGATATATATGTGATGTATGAGATGTTCATGCTATTGTAATAGGAATCACGACTTGCATGTCGATGAGTATGACAACCGGCAGGAGCCATAGGAGTTGTCTTTATTTTTTGTATGACCTGGTGTCATTGAGAAATGCCATGTAAATTACTTTACTTTATTGCTAAACGCGTTAGCCATAGTAGTAGAAGTAATAGTTGTTGAGCAACTTCATGGAGACACGATGATGGAGATCATGATGATGGAGATCATGGTGTCATGCCGGTGACAAGATGATCATGGAGCCCCAAGATGGAGATCAAAGGAGCTATGTGATATTGGCCATATCATGTCACTATTATTATTTGATTGCATGTGATGTTTATCATGTTTCTGCATCTTGTTTACTTAGAACGACGGTAGTAAATAAGATGATCCCTCATAATAATTTCAAGAATGTGTTCCCTCTAACTGTGCACCGTTGCGATAGTTCGTTGTTTCGAAGCACCACATGATGATCGGGTGTGATAGATTCCAACGTTCGCATACAACGGGTGTAAGACAGATTTACACATGCAAACACTTAGGTTGACTTGACGAGCCTAGCATGTACAGACATGGCCTCGGAACACAGAAGACCGAAAGGTCGAGCATGAGTCGCATAGAAGATACGATCAACATGAAGATGTTCACCGACGTTGACTAGTCCGTCTCACGTGATGATCAGACACGGCCTAGTTAACTCGGATCATGTTATACTTAGATGACTAGAGAGGGATGTCCATCTAAGTAGGAGTTCATTAAATAATTTGATTAGATGAACTTAATTATCATGAACTTAGTCTAAAATATTTACAATATGTCTTGTAGATTAAATGGCCAACGTAGTCCTCAACTTCAACGCGTTCCTAGAGAAAACCAAGCTGAAAGACGATGGCAGCAACTACACGGACTGGGTCCGGAACCTGAGGATCATCCTCATAGCTGCCAAGAAAGATTATGTCCTACAAGCACCGCTGGGTGACGCACCTGTTCTTCCTGCAGAACAAGACGTTATGAACGCTTGGCAGGCACGTATCGATGACTACTCCCTCGTTCAGTGCAGCATGCTTTACAGCTTAGAGCCGGGACTCCAAAAGCGTTTTGAGAGACACGGAGCATATGAGATGTTCGCAGAGCTGAAAATGGTTTTTCAAGCTCATGCCCGGGTCGAGAGATATCAAGTCTCCGACAAGTTCTTCAGTTGTAAGATGGAGGAAAACAGTTCTGTCAGTGAGTACATACTCACTATGTCTGGGTTGCATAACCGCTTGACTCAGTTGGGAGTTAATCTCCCGGATGACGCGGTCATTGACATAATCTTTCAGTCGCTTCCATCGAGCTACAAAAGCTTTGTCATGAACTTCAATATGCAGGGGATGGAAAAGACCATTCCTGAAGTATTTGCTATGCTGAAATCAGCAGAGGTAGAAGTCAAAAAGGAACATCAAGTGTTGATGGTGAATAAAACCACTAAGTTCAAAAAGGGCAAGGGTAAGAAGAACTTCAAGAAGGACGACAAGGGAGTTGCCACGCCCGGCAAGCAAGCTGCCGGGAAGAAGCCAAAGAATGGACCCAAGCCCGAGACTGAGTGTTTTTATTGCAAGGGAAGTGGTCACTGGAAGCGGAACTGCCCCAAATACTTAGCGGACAAGAAGGCCGGCATCACAAAAGGTATATGTGATATACATGTAATTGAGGTGTACCTTACCAGTACTCATAGTAGCTCTTGGGTATTTGATACTGGTGCAGTTCCTCACATTGGTAACTCAAAGCAGGAGCCGCGGAATAAGCGGAGACTGGCGAAGGACGAGGTGACCATGCGCGTCGGGAATGGTTCCAAGGTCGATGTGATCGCCGTCGGCACGCTGCCTCTTCATTTACCTACGGGATTAGTTTTGAACCTCAATAATTGTTATTTAGTACCAAGTTTGAGCATGAACATTGTATCAGGATCTCGTTTGATACAAGATGGATACTCATTTAAATCCGAGAATAATGGTTGTTCTATTTATATGAGAGATATTTTTTATGGTCATGCTCCGATGGTGAATGGTTTGTTCTTAATGAATCTCGAGCGTAATGCTACACATATTCATAGTGTGAGTACCAAAAGATGTAAGGTTGATAATGATAGTCCCACATACTTGTGGCACTGCCGCCTTGGTCACATAGGTGTCAAATGCATGAAGAAGCTCCATGCAGATGGACTTTTAGAGTCTCTTGATTACGAATCATTTGACACGTGTGAACCATGCCTCATGGGTAAAATGACTAAGACTCCGTTCTCAGGAACAATGGAGCGAGCAACCAACTTATTGGAAATCATACATACTGATGTGTGCGGTCCAATGAGTGTTGAGGCTCGCGGTGGCTATCGTTATGTTCTCACCCTCACTGATGACTTGAGTAGATATGGGTATATCTATTTAATGAAACACAAGTCTGAGACCTTTGAAAAGTTCAAGGAATTTCAGAGTGAGGTTGAAAATCAACGTGACAGGAAAATCAAGTTCCTACGATCAAATCGTGGAGGAGAATACTTGAGTCACGAATTTGGCACACACTTAAGAAAATGTGAAATAGTTTCACAACTGACGCCGCCTGGAACACCTCAGCGTAATGGTGTGTCCGAACGTCGTAATCGCACTCTATTAGATATGGTGCGATCTATGATGTCTCTTACCGATTTACCGCTATCTTTTTGGGGCTATGCTTTAGAGATTGCCGCATTCACTTTAAATAGGGCTCCATCGAAATCCGTTGAGACGACACCGTATGAATTATGGTTTGGGAAGAAACCTAAGCTATCGTTTCTAAAAGTTTGGGGATGCGATGCTTATGTCAAGAAGCTTCAACCTGAAAAGCTCGAACCGAAGTCGGAAAAATGCGTCTTCATAGGATACCCTAAAGAAACTATTGGGTATACCTTCTACCTCAGATCTGAAGGCAAGATCTTTGTTGCCAAGAATGGATCCTTTCTAGAGAAAGAGTTTCTCTCGAAAGAAGTAAGTGGGAGGAAAGTAGAACTTGATGAAGTATTACCTCTTGAACCGGAAAAAGGCGCAACTCAAGAAAATGTTCCTGAGGTGCCTGCACCGACTAGAGAGGAATTTAATGATGATTATCAAGATACTTCTGATCAATCTCCTACTGAAATTCGTAGGTCCACAAGGACACGTTCCGCACCAGAGTGGTACGGCAACCCTGTCTTGGAAATCATGTTGTTAGACAACGGTGAAACTTCGAACTATGAAGAAGCGATGGCGGGCCCGTATTCCGACAAATGGCTGGAAGCCATGAAATCCGAGATAGGATCCATGTATGAAAACGAAGTATGGACTTTGACTGACTTGCCCGTTGAGCGGCAAGCCATAGAAAATAAATGGATCTTTAAGAAGAAGACAGACGCGGATGGTAATGTGACCATCTATAAAGCTCGGCTTGTCGCTAAGGGTTATCGACAAGTTCAAGGGGTTGACTACGATGAGACTTTCTCACCGGTAGCGAAGCTAAAGTCCGTCCGAATCATGTCAGCAATTGCTGCATTCTATGATTTTGAGATATGGCAAATGGACGTCAAAACGGCATTCCTTAATGGTTTCCTTAAGGAAGAATTGTATATTATGCAACCGGAAGGTTTTGTCGATCCTAAGAATGCTGACAAGGTGTGCAAGCTCCAACGCTCGATTTATGGGCTGGTGCAAGCATCTCGGAGTTGGAACATTCGCTTTGATGAGATGATCAAAGCGTTTGGGTTTACACAGACTTATGGAGAAGCCTGCGTTTACAAGAAAGTGAGTGGGAGCTCTGTAGCATTTCTCATATTATATGTAGATGACATACTTTTGATGGGAAATGATATAGAACTCTTGGATAGCATTAAGGCCTACTTGAATAAGAGTTTTTCAATGAAGGACCTTGGAGAAGCTGCATATATATTAGGAATCAAGATCTATAGAGATAGATCAAGACGCCTCATAGGTCTTTCACAAAGCACATACCTTGATAAGATATTGAAGAAGTTCAATATGGATCAGTCTAAGAAGGGGTTCTTGCCTGTGCTGCAAGGTGTGAAATTGAGCTCAGCTCAATGTCCGACCACGGCAGAAGATATAGAAGAGATGAGTGTCATCCCCTATGCCTCAGCCATAGGATCTATTATGTATGCCATGCTGTGTACCAGACCTGATGCAAACCTTGCCGTAAGTTTGGTAGGAAGGTACCAAAGTAATCCCGGCAAGGAACACTGGACAGCGGTCAAGAATATCCTGAAGTACCTGAAAAGGACTAAGGAAATTTTTCTCGTTTATGGAGGTGACGAAGAGCTCGTCGTAAAGGGTTACGTCGACGCTAGCTTCGACACAAATCTGGATGACTCTAAGTCACAAACCGGATACGTGTATATTTTGAATGGTGGGGCAGTAAGCTGGTGCAGTTGCAAGCAGAGCGTCGTGGCGGGATCTACATGTGAAGCGGAGTACATGGCAGCCTCGGAGGCAGCGCATGAAGCAATTTGGGTGAAGGAGTTCATCACCGACCTAGGAGTCATACCCAATGCATCGGGGCCAATCAAGCTCTTCTGTGACAACACTGAAGCTATTGCACTTGCCAAGGAGCCCAGGTTTCACAAGAAGACAAGGCACATCAAGCGTCGTTTCAACTCCATTCGTGAAAATGTTCAAGATGGAGACATAGATATTTGTAAAGTACACACGGACCTGAATGTAGCAGATCCGTTGACTAAACCTCTCCCTAGAGCAAAACATGATCAACACCAGAATTCCATGGGTGTTCGATTCATCACAATGTAACTAGATTATTGACTCTAGTGCAAGTGGGTGACTATCGGAAATATGCCCTAGAGGCAATAATAAAAGCATCATTATTATATTTCCTTGTTCATGATAATTGTCTTTTATTCATGCTATAATTGTGTTATCCGGAAATCGTAATACATGTGTGAATAATAGACACCAACATGTCCCTAGTATGCCTCTAGTTGACTAGCTCGTTGATCAACAGATAGTCATGGTTTCCTGACTATGGACATTGGATGTCATTGATAACGAGATCACATCATTAGGAGAATGATGTGATGGACAAGACCCAATCCTAAACATAGCACAAGATCGTATAGTTCGTTTGCTAGAGTTTTCCAATGTCAAGTATCCTTTCCTTAGACCATGAGATCGTGTAACTCCCGGATACCGTAGGAGTCCTTTGGGTGTACCAAACGTCACAACGTAACTGGGTGACCATAAAGGTATACTACGGGTATCTCCGAAAGTGTCTGTTGGGTTGACACGGATCAAGACTGGGATTTGTCACTTCGTATGACGGAGAGGTATCACTGGGCCCACTCGGTAATGCATCATCATTATGAGCTCAAAGTGACCAAGTGTCTGGTCACAGGATCAGGCATTAAGGTACGAGTAAAGTGACTTGCCGGTAACGAGATTGAACGAGGTATTGGGATACCGACGATCGAATCTCGGGCAAGTAACATACCGATTGACGAAGGGAATTGTATACGGGGTTACTTGAATCCTCAAAATCGTGGTTCATCCGATGAGATATCGAGGAGCATGTGGGAGCCAACATGGGTATCCAGATCCTGCTCTTGGTTATTGACCGGAGAGCGATCTCGGTCATGTCTACATGTCTCCTGAACCCGTAGGGTCTACACACTTAAGGTTCGGTGACGCTAGGGTTGTAGGGATATGTATATGCAGTAACCCGAATGTTGTTCGGAGTCCCGGATGAGATCCTGGACATCACGAGGAGTTCCGGAATGGTCCGGAGGTAGAGAATCATATATAGGAAGTGCTATTTCGGCCATCGGGACAAGTTTCGGGGTCACCGGTATTGTACCGGGACCACCGGAAGGGTCCCGGGGGTCCATCGGGTGGGGCCACCTATCCCGGAGGGCCCCATGGGCTGAAGTGGGAAGGGATCCAGCCCAAAGTGGGCTGGGGCGCCACTTCCCCTAGGGCCCATGTGCCTAGGGTGGGGGAAACCCTAAAGGGGGGGCGCCCCTTGCTTGGGGGGTAAGCCCCCCACCCCTTGGCCGCCGCCCCCCTAGGAGATTGTATCTCCTAGGGCCGGCGCCCCCCTAGGCTCCCTATATATAGTGGGGGGAAGGGAGGGCCTCTTCCACTACGCCATTGGTTCCTCCCTCTCCCTCTCCAACACCTCCTCCTCCTCCATAGAGCATGGCGAAGCCCTGCCGGAGTACTGCAGCTCCATCACCACCATGCCGTCGTGCTGCTGCTGGAGCCATCTTCCTCAACCTCTCCTTCCCCTTGCTGGATCAAGAAGGAGGAGACGTTATGCTGACCGTACGTGTGTTGAACGCGGAGGTGCCGCCCGTTCGGCGCTAGGATCTCCGGTGATTTGGATCACGTCGAGTATGACTCCCTCATCCCCGTTCTTTGAACGCTTCCGCTCGCGATCTACAAGGTACATAGATGCATCCAACCATTCTTTGCTAGATGAACTCATAGATGGATCTTGGTGAAACCGTAGGAAAATTTTTGTTTTCTGCAACATTCCCCAACACACCACACACAACCATAGAGAGGATATAATAATACATGAGTCTAATCCGCTGACAACTTTTACAACATGACATTATGTCCATCCGGACATAATTTCGAACCATTTTTTGCCTGCCGCTCCATAGTTCAAGACGTGGTTGCTATGGCATGTCTTGTCGAAGCAGAGATCGTGTCCCCTTATTACGGGATTCTCATTAATATGGGCGTGGGTAACCCAAACGTGCCGTTTACACAGCCCTCGGGAGCAGGCTAATTTTGAGGCGAGTGGGGTGGCGTTCAATATTCACTGCCCTTATAAGGAGATAAGATTCCCCTTTCTTATCCCACGCCTTCTTTCTTCTTCTACCTTGCCACCCTTGAGCACCAGCGCCCAAGTTCTCACCTGTTTCCCACTCGAGAAAGCACTCAACCATGTCCGGATCCGGAGGTCAAGGCAAGTGGATGGCCTCCTCCTTCAAGGAGGAGGACATCGCCAAGCTTCGGGCGGCCGGGTACCTGGTGAAGGAAATCGCCCACCGTCTTCCAGCCCAAGTGCAAATCATTCCCACGCCGAAGCCCGACGAGGGGGTAGTATTCCTCTCTCATTTCCTCCGCGGGCTAGGGTTTCCACTCGACCCCTTCGTCCGCGGGATAATGTTCTACTATGGGATAGGCTTCTACGATCTATCCTCGAACTCCTTCCTCAACATCTCGATGTTTATCATCGAGTGCGAGGCCTTGCTCCGCATCCACCCCCACTTCGGGCTATGGCTCAAAACCTTTAACGTGAGGCCCAAGGTGGTGGACGGACAGCACGCAGTGTGCGCGGGCGCCATGGTGAGCAAGCTCACCAACGTCTCTTGGCCAAAAGGCACATTCGTGGAGTCTATCAAGTAATGGCAGAAACAATGGTTCTACATCACCGAACCCCGTGGCGCCACCTGGGCCGCGGCTGCTGCATTCAACTCCGGCACTCCTGTGCGACTTACCTCCTGGGTCGAGAAGAGCCCGAACTGGTGTTCGTCAGACGAGCTGATTGCGCTGCAAACGCACATTCAAAGCATGATCGATAGGGACATCAAGCTCGTCGATATAATTCAAGTGATGCTGGTGTGCCGGATCCTCCCTTGCCAGAGCCGAAGCCGCCCTCTATGAGATTTCAACCCGAAAAATCACCACACCTTGGAAAGGCTCTTCGAAACAGCTCACGAAGATGCCTGTAAGTTACTCTTCAAGGGCAACAAGATACCGCCGGCCACCGATTCGGACCGTGGCCATGACATACATCACCTCCCCAACGAGGTATGTTATTTTCAACACATCCCCTACTTGCTTGTTTTAAGGGTGATATCTAAGCTTTTATTATCATTGCTTTTTCAGTACTAGTTGAAGAAGGCGAAGCAGATCCGGTGTCCGGCTCCCCTTCCCGAAGAACTAGTCATCCCACGCTTAGCTAAGATGCTGGAGCCGGCGCCTTATAAGGCACTAGAGAAGAAGGCCATAGGAAACGCCAAGGGGGTCCGAATTGGCCACCGCCTCAAGGGCACTTCGGACGGGACGTCCGAAGACAAGACCCGTTCCCCTGACACCGAAGACGACAAGGATGAGGAGGAAGACAAAAATGACTCTCCCTCTTATGAGGGGAGGAAGAAGAGGGCGGCCTCCACAACTCTGGAGGTGGAGGTGCTCAAGAATGGGAAGGGCTCCCTCGCGGATAACTTCGCCTGGGACGTCGACAATAGTCTGGAGAAATGCCCCCGCGCTAAGCCTCGGGCCGCATAGTAAGTACAAAGACTTGTATCCACCCTAAAGTTTCTCCTCTTTGCTACAATTAAATGATTGGTTACATTTTATTGTAGTCCGGCCCACAACAGCTCCCCGCGATCCTCGTCAAGAGGGTCGCTGGATTCCAAGGCGATGGCCAGCGAATCGCCCCCAGCCGCTCACTCCCCCAAAGCCAAGGATGATGCGGAGGTGATGTCCCGAAGGACTGTTCCAAGCGGGGGAAAGGCTCGGGAGGCGCCAGAAGGTGAAAATCCCATCGCCGGACACCAAGGGGAATCAATCCCCATGGAGACTGGTTGGGAGGGCCGAACTCAGTTTGACCCTCAGCGGGACCCAATTCCGGAGACCGAGGCTATTCCACAATTCGGCACGCGACCTCCTTCGGAAGAAGGGAGGATGCCCGTTCCCCCGGTGACCCCTGTCCAACCAGGGGCACCGGATAATCTGCTGGAAGCGCTGCGAGGCACTTCCATTGTGTATGAGCATCGTGTCCTTGTGGGCACGGTAATTGAAAGGGTTCAGTCTGCCTAGAGTGGACTAACCGAAGGCTGCAGCAGCCTGTTAACAGGTTTTGAGGTAAGTGGCGCAAAAAAAGGAGAAAATCCCAATCTAGACAGTAGCCCCTAAGACACAATCTGGTTTTCGAAAAGAAAAACCGGACAGAGGATCAATCTCCTATTGCAGGAAACTAACTAAATCTGCCTGAAATGTGTGCTCAGGCGTCGCTGTTGGCCATGGCCTCGCATACTGCCGAAGTCTCTGGACTAAAGCAGAAACTGGCGGCGGCCGAGGAGGAGCTGGGCTAGGTGAAGAGGCAGCTCCAGGAAGACAAGGTAAGTAGTAACCTACTATGGATTCGAAAAAAGAAAAGGGAAAAAATGGTATGCAATGATCCGAATACCATGATGTGAACAGAGGCGATGACCCAGGTTGAGGCCCTAAAAGCGGCCCTAGTCGAAGCCGAGGGGAGGGTGTTAAGGAGTAGGCTGCTCGTAAAAGGCTCAAGTCTCGGGTCAACGAAGTCCAACAGGAGCTCCAGGACGCGGTGAAAAAGTGCGAGACCTTGGAGCACAATGCGTCGGCTCAAGAGGCCGAGCTTGCCGAGGCTCGTAAGAGTGCGCAGGTGGCCCAGATTGAAGCCCAGGGCGCCCTCCATGAGATCCAGGAGGCCAGGAAGATCGCGGTGGGTAAAGCATTCAATATGCAGAGCAGGAGTGTGAAGAGGAAATTTCTTTTACTCACCCAGATTCAGAGTTCTCCAGGGGCCTTTGCTGATCTGCCACGCAGTGCGACCGACATTGTGGAGTTCTTCCGAGCCGAAGATGGGAGTTCCACGAAGAAGCTGTTCTGGTCGCAATATTGCACGCCAGAACATCCGGTGCCCTTCAGCGATCAACTGAAACAGCTGGTCGAGCCGCACAGCGTGGCCGAACTGGCCATGAAGGATATAATAGTCCGGCTGTGGCCAGCCGAAGCTATTCCCAGCAGCTACTTCGGCCTCGTGAAGAAGCTGGTAGATGCATGTCCTCGGCTAGATGTCATCAAGCGGTCCGTCTGCATCGAGGGCGCGCATCTGGCCTTCTCTTATTGCAAGGTCTGGTGGGCGAAGCTCGACGCTATCAAGCTGTCGATCGGGGGTCCGCCGAAGGGCAAGGAGTACCGCACACCTGAGCGATACTTCGGTGATGTCTTAGAGGGGTCCCGCATTGTTGCGGATCATTGTGGGAAGGACACCATCTTTGAATGAATGTATTTTGAGCTCCCTCTGCCTTGTATGATGAAACAAAAATGTTTATGCAATATAATGCTTGTTATGTTTTTAAATTTTTACTTCCTGTGCGGCCATGTTGTATAAAATCTGAGGGTTAACCAGTCGTCGGCTTCTTCCCCCATGTAGGTAGTACCGGGGTGTTCGGGATGGAATCTAAACAATCTTGATCCAATTGGATGGTCCTTGAAGGAGTTGTTTAGCACAATGAACCAGGCAACCAGACTATGCGGCTGTAACGCCCTCACTTAGCCATAGGAGTGCGACAATAAAAACATGGGCGCAACCCCTAGTATCCAAACTAGAGTGCTATAAGCGTCTGATCGGGAAGTACCAATCCTTTGCGTAATGCGGAAGAAATATCCAACGATTTGCATCCTCCGAACAGCTGATCAGCTCTCACCACATCATGATAGTCAGGCCTCCTTTGGTTCATAGGGTAGGAAAATTATAGGAATAGAGAAGTCATAGGAAATGAGATGACATGCATCTCAAATCCTATGAGTAGGAATATAAAAGGAGATGTCCTTTGTTTCACATCATAGGATTTTTTCCATTGAGTCTAGGCTAATGTTTTTCCCCTATAAAATGTGGAGGATAGAAAGATTTCCTCCATAGGAACAGGATTCCATTCCTACAAACCAAAGAGCTCTATAGGAATTTTTCCTATAAAAATCCTACCCTATGAAATTCGTACAAAATTCCTCCAAACCAAAGCAGGCCTCAGTTTTCGGCTTTCTCTACTGAGGTGATCCTTTGGATAAACCAAGGCACAATCGCAGTAGTTCTTCCTTTACTACCTTAGCCGATGTAGTGGAACGTAAGGTAGCAAGCACAGGAGCCGGGCAACCCAACTATTGACCAAAGACATGATTCGGAGCCAATGCATATAATGCTAAATTCGGGGTGCCGAACTATACTTATAAAAATTGTTTGGACTTTTGTTGCCGTAATGTGGGGTGCTATGAAGCCCCTGGCCTACATCGAGCGTACCAAAGTGTACGGGTGCTACTTGATAGGATTATCCACATGGGAGCTGAACAAAGAGAAAGAAGAAAGAAAATAGAAAGGGTGCCCGGATCTAAGGCCAGAGCGGTTACAGAAGCGATCTCCTGGACGCAGCTTGATGATGGATTTAGGTCATGATTATCGGGGTGGCTGGGAGCGGCTATCGCGGTCTCGAATCCGGGGAAGATCAAGTCTCCACGGATGTCCGCATCGTAGTTCAAGCTCCCAAATCTGACCTGATGGCTAGGGGCGTAGCTTTCGATCCGCTCTAGATGGCCAAGCGAATTAGCCCGCAGTGCAAAGCTGCCGAACACGAAGATCCGTTTGGGGAGGAAAGTTTCCCCTTGGACGGCATCCTTATGGACGATTGAAGGGGTCATCAAACCTTTTGGCGACAACACAGTGGAACTCTCAATGAAAGCACCAATGTCGGTGTCAAAACTGGCGGATCTTGGGTAGGGGTCCCGAACTGTGCATCTAGGGGTCGATGGTAACAGGAGACAAGGGACACAATGTTTACCTAGGTTCGGGCCCTCTCTATGGAGTAATAATCCATGTCCTGCTTGATTGATATTGATGAATATGAGTGTTACAAGAGTTGATCTACCTTGAGATCGTAATGAGTAAACCCTAGAGGTCTAGCTCGTATGGCTATGATAATGAGTGTCCTATCCGGACTAAGTCCTCCGGTTTATATAGACACCGGGAGGATCTAGGATTACGCAAGGTCAGTTACAAAGAAGGGAATCTACATATCCGGTCATCAAGCTTGCCTTCCATGTCAAGGAGAGTCCCATCCGGACTCGGGTGCAGTCTTCGGCCTTCGTATCTTTATGGCCCATTAGTCCGGCCCATGGCTAATAGGCCGGACACCCGAGGAACCCTTAGTTGAGGACTCCCTCACACACCACACACACAACCACAGAGAGAATATAATTTTATGCGAGTCCAATCTGCTGACAACTTTTCGTAACATGACATCACATCTGTCCGGTCATAATTTTGAACCCTTTTTCGTCTGCCACTCCATGTTTCGAGACGCGGTTGCCATTGGCACGTCTTGTCAAAGCAGAGATCATGTCCCCTTATTATGGGGGTCTCATCAATACGGGCGTGGGTAACCCAACTGCGCTATTTACACAGCCCTTGGGAATAGGCGAGTGGAATGCGTTTGACATTTGCGGCCCTTATAAGGGGATAAGGATTCATCCCCACTCACCCTGCCTTCTCCTTCCTCTGCCCATCCATTCTTGAGCTGCAGCGCCCAAGCTGTAGCTTCCCCCGCCGGAGAAAGCACTCCAACCATGTCCGGATCTGGAGCTGGTGGCAACTGGATGGCCTCCTTTGTTAAGAAGAAAGACATCAAGGAGCTCAGAGAGGCCGGATACCTGGCCAAGGAGATCATTCACCATCTCCCGGTCGAGGGACAGATCGTCCCCACCCAAAGCCCCATGAGAGGGTGGTGTTTCTCACACATTTCGTCCGTGGGCTGGGATTCCCTCTCCACCCATTTGTCCGCGGACTAATGTTTCACTACGGGCTGGACTTCCATGATCGAGCCCCCTAACTTTATCCTCAACATCTCGGCATTTTATAGTCGTTTGCGAGGCTTTTCTCGGTATCCCACCTCACTTCGGCTATGGCTGAAGACCTTCATTGTAAAGCCGAAGGTGGTGAGAGGCCAACAAGCAGAGTGTGGAGGCGCCATGGTGGGTAAGATGCCCAATGTCACATGGCCCGAAGGCTCCTTTGTGGAGACGGTGAAGGGGTGGCAGTCGGGGTGGTTCTACATCACCGAGCCGCGCGACACCAACTGGGTGGCGGCCCCCGAATTTTGATCTGGAGCTCTGTTGCGGCTTACCTCCTGGCAAGAGAAGGGCCTAACTTGGGATTCTTCGAACGAGCTAACTGGGCTCCAGACGTGCGTCCAGAACATGATAACCAAGAAAATCAAACTTGTCAACATGATCCAGGTTATGCTCATTCACTGCATCCTTCCGTGCCAGCGCCAGACTTTCTATTTGTGGTAATTCGATCCGGCCAAGCACCAGACGCTACTACAGCTCTTCGGCACGACGCACGAAGACATCTGGAAAGTGCTCTTCAAGGCCGGCAAAACATCACCGCCTACGACCAAGGATCGCGGGCTCAGCTCAAACGCCAGGCTAATTCGGCAAATTCTTTCATGTTTTCAAGGTATAACCTTTACTGGTATATTTTGAGAAGGAGTCTAAGCCTTCCTATCATTTTTTAGGCCTGGATCGACATAGCGGGGCATATTAACTATCTGGCTCCGCTGCCGAAGACCAAGAAACCCCGCTTCTGGCGAAGATGCTGTTTTCGGCGCCTTATGATGTGCCGGAGAAGAAGGCCAAGAAAACGGCCAAGGGGGTCCGGAGTGGCCTTCACCGAAAAGGCGCTTCGGACGTGACGTCCGAAGACGGGACTCACTCTTCGGCCACCGAAGATGAGGAGGAGGAGGAAGAGAGCGACTGCCCCCCCTTGGGGTGGGAGGAAGAAAAGGGGGGCCTCCCAAAATTTGGAGGCGAAGGCGCCCAAGAGGGGGAAGGTCTCCCTTGCGGATAACTCCGTATGGGATGTCGATAGCAGTCCGGAGCGAATGCCCCGGACCAAGCCTCGGGCCGCCTCGTAAGTACCAAAAACCTTATGGACGTCCAAATGCCCGGCCTTTCCATTTCGTAATATTAATATGTTTAAATTATGCCATCATAGTCGAGCCCGCGACAGCTCTCTGCGATCCTCGACAGAGGGTAAGCCAGATTCAAAGGAGATGGCCAGCGTGTCATCGCCGCCCGCTCACTCCCCCTAGGCCAAGGACGACATGGAGGTGTTGTCCCGAAGGACTGATGTCTACTACACAACCTTCTTCTTGTAGACGTTGTTGGGCCTCCAAGTGCAGAGGTTTGTAGGACAGTAGCAAATTTCCCTCAAGTGGATGGCCTAAGGTTTATCAATCCGTAGGAGGCGTAGGATGAAGATGGTCTCTCTCATGCAACCCTGCAACCAAATAACAAAGAGTCTCTTGTGTCCCCAACACACCCAATACAATGGTAAATTGTATAGGTGCACTAGTTCGGCGAAGAGATGGTGATACAAGTGCAATATGGATAGTAGATAATAGTTTTTGTAATCTGAAATAATAAAAACAGCAAGGTAGCAAGTGATAAAAGTGAGCGTAAACGGTATTGCAATGTGTGGAAACAAGGCCTAGGGTTCATACTTTCGCTAGTGTAAGTTCCCTCAACAATACTAACATAATTGGATCACATAACTATCCCTCAACATGCAACAAAGAGTCACTCCAAAGTTACTAATAGCGGAGAACGAACGAAGAGATGATGGTAGGGTACGAAACCACCTCAAAGTTATTCTTTCCAATCAATCCGTTGGGCTATTCCTATAAGTGTCACAAACAGCCCTAGAGTTCGTACTAGAATAACACCTCAAGACACAAATCAATCAAAACCCTAATGTCACCTAGATACTCCAATGTCACCTCAAGTATCCGTGGGTATGATTATACGATATGCATCACACAATCTCAGATTCATCTATTCAACCAACACATAGAACCTCATAGAGTGCCCCAAAGTTCTACCGGAGAATCACGACAAAAACGTGTGCCAACCCCTATGCGTAGGTTCCCAATGTCACGAAACCCGCAAGTTGATCACCTTAACATACTTCAAGTGGCACATGGTATCCCATTGTCACCACAGATATCCACGGCAAGACATACATCAAGTGTTCTCAAGTCTTTAAAGACTCAATCTGATAAGATTACTTCAAAGGGGAAACTCGATTCATTACAAGAGAGAAGAGGGGGAAAGAAACATCATAGGATCCAAATATAATAGCAAAACTCGCGATACATCAAGATCGTAACATCTCAAGAACACGAGAGAGAGAGAGAGAGAGAGATCAAACACATAGCTACTAGTACATACCCTCAGCCCCGAGGGAGAACTACTCCCTCCTTGTCATGGAGAGCACCGGGATGATGAAGATGGCCACCGGTAAGGGTTCCCCCCTCCGGCAGGGTGCCAGAACGGGTCTAGATTGGTTTTCGGTGGCTACGGAGGCTTCTGGCGGAGGAACTCTCGATCTATCTTTTGTTCTGGAAGTTTTAGGTCACGTAGGTATATATGGGTGCAGGAGGTACGCTAGGGGAGCCACGAGGGCCCCTAGAGACAGGGGCGCCCCCACCCTCGTGAGCACCTCGTGTCTCCCCTGACGTGGGGTCCAAGTTCATCAGGTGTGTTTCCTTCCAAAAATAACTTCTCCAGTTGATTTCGTTCCATTTCGACTCCGCGTGATAATCCTTTTCTTCGAAACACTGAAATAGGCATAAAACAGCAAATCTGGGCTGGTCCTCCGGTTAGTAGGTTAGTCCCAAAAGTAATATAAAAGTGGATAATAAAGCCCAATAATGCCCAAAATAGTAGATAATATAGCATGGAGCAATCAAAAATTATAGATACATTGGAGACGTATCAAGCATCCCCAAGCTTAATTCCTACTCGTCCTCGAGTAGGTAAATGATAAAAAAGATAATTTTTGATGTGGAATGCTAGTTGGCATAATTTCAATGTAATTCTTCTTACTTGTGATATGAATATTCAGATCCGAAAGATTCAAGACAAAAGTTCATATTGACATAAAAATAATAATACTTCAAGCATACTAATAAAACAATCATGTCTTCTCAAAATAACATGGCCAAAGAGAGCTATCCCTACAAAATCATATAGTCTAGCTATGCTCCATCTTCACCACACAAAATATTTAAATCATGCACAACCTCGATGACAAGCCAATCAATTGTTTCATACTTTTGATGTTCTCAAACTTTTTCAATCTTCACGCAATAGATGAGCGTGAGCCATGGATATAGCACTATAGGTGGAATAGAATGGTGGTTGTGGAGAAGACAAAAAGGGAGAAGATAGTCTCACATCGACTAGGCGTATCAACGGGTTATGGAGATGCCCATCAATAGATATCAATGTGAGTGAGTAGGGATTGCCATGCAACGGATGCACTAGAGCTATAAGTATATGAAAGCTCAACAAAAGAAACTAGTGGGTGTGCATCCAACTCGCTTGCTCATGAAGACCTATGGCATTTTGAGGAAGCACATCATTGGAATATACAAGCAAAGTTCTATAATGAAAGATTCCCACTAGTATATGAAAGTGACAACATAGGAGACTCTCTATCATGAAGATCATGGTGCTACTTTGAAGCACAAGTGTGGTAAAAGGATAGTAGCATTGTCCCTTTTTATTTTTTATTTGGCCTTTTTTATTTGGCCTTTCTTTTTATTTGGACTTTTTTTTGGGACAATGCTCTATTGAATGATGATCATCACACTTCTATTTATTTACAACTCGATGATACAACTCGATACTAGAACAAAGATGACTCTATATGAATGCCTCCGGCGGTGTACCGGGATATGCAATGAACCAAGAGTGACAAGTATGAAAGAATTATGAATGGTGGTGTCGGTGTCAAAACCGGCGGATCTCGGGTAGGGGGTCCCGAACTGTGCGTCTAGGCCGGATGGTAACAGGAGGCAGGGGACACGATGTTTTACCCAGGTTCGGGCCCTCTTGATGGAGGTAAAGCCCTACGTCCTGCTTGATTAATATTGATTATATGGGTAGTACAAGAGTAGATGTACCACGAGATCAGAGAGGCTAAACCCTAGAAGCTAGCCTATGGTATGATTGTATGTTGTGATTGTTGTCCTACGGACTAAAACCCTTTGGTTTATATAGACCCCGGAGAGGGTTAGGGTTACACAAGGTCAGTTACAAAGGAGGAGATATCCATATTCGTATTGCCTAGCTTGCCTTCCACGCCAAGTAGAGTCCCATCCGGACACGAGATGAAGTCTTCAATGTTGTATCTTCATAGTCTAACAGTCCGGCCAATGGAGATAGTCCGGCTGCCCGGAGACCCCCTAATCCAGGACTCCCTCAGTAGCCCCAGAACCAGGCTTCAATGACAATGAGTCCGGCGCGCAGTATTGTCTTCAGCATTGCAAGGCGGGTTCCTTCTCCGAATATACCGCAGAAGAATTTGAATACGAGGATAGTGTTCGACCCTGCAAAATAAGTTCCACATTCCACCATAGAGAGAATAATATTTTCGTAGATCTAATTTGCTGTCTTGTTTTGGCAGCATGATGTTATGTCATGGCCCGGTGATTATTCGAACCGTTTCTTTTAACCAGCCCCGCACATAACGCGAGGCAGTTTTTCGACACGTCTTGTCAAAGCAGAGATCGTGTCCCCTTATTACGAGATTCTCATCAATATGGGCGTGGGTAACCCAACCGCGCCATCAATTGCGGCGCTTGGGGGATAAGCGAGTTTTACCAGGCAAGTGGGGATGCTTAGTTTCATCCGCCCATATAAAGGGATAAGGATTCACCTTTCTATCCATGCCTTTTTCCTCCTCTGCTCATCCGTTTTCACACACTCGAGCTCCAGCGCCCAAGTCCGCACTTCCCACCTCGACCTTCTCCAATCATGTCCAGAGCGGGAGGCAAGTGGATGGTCTCCTCCGTCACGGAGGGAGACATCAAGAAACTGAGGAGAGCCGGATACCTGCCCGACGACATCGCGCACCGGCTCCCAGATGAGGGGCAGCTCATCCCCACCCCTAGGCCCCATGAGAGGGCAGTATTCCTCACCCATTTCCTTCGTGGACAGGGATTCCCTCTCCAACCATTCGTCCGGGGGCTCATGCTCTATTACGGGCTGGATTTCCACGATCTGGCCCCGAACTTCGTCCTCAACATCTCGGCGTTTATCGTCGTGTGCGAGGCCTTCCTCCGCATCAAGCCCCACTTCGACTTATGGCTGAAGACCTTCAATGTCAAGCCGAAGGTGGTGGGCAGCCGCCAGGCGGAGTGCGGAGGCGCCATGTTGGGCAAGATGCCCAACATAACATGGCTCGAGGGCTCCTTTGTGGAAACCATAAAGGGGTGGCAATCGGGGTGGTTCTATATCACCGAGTCGCGCGACCCTGTGTGGGCAGCAGCCCCCGAGTTCCGATCTGGCATCCCCACGCGGCTCACCTCCTGGAAAGAGAAGGGCCTGTCCTGGGGTAGTTCGAAAGAGCTGATCGGACTCCAAACATGTATTCAAAACATGGTGGACAAGAAGCTCAAGCTTGTCAACATAGTCCAAGTTATGCTCATCCGCCGGATACTCCCGTGCCAACAACGGGAGTTCAACTTGTGGGAGTTCAATCCGGCGCAGCACCGAACTCTGAACAGGCTCTTCGACATGACGCATGAAGACGCCTAGAGGGTTCTGTTCAAAAGTGCCGAGCCCCCCCCCCCCTATTACTGAGGATCGCGGATTCAGCGCGAAGCGCCAAGCCAGTGCGGTAAGCTGCTTTACCTTTCACAGGATACTTATTTTTTTATATAGATTGTCTCTATGCGGGATCTAAACTCCCCTACCTTTGACAGGACTGGCAGAAGATGGCCGGACAGATTGACTGTCCGACTCCCTTGCCCGAAGGCCCTGCAGACGCTGTTCTGGCAAAGATGTTAACTCCGGCCCTTTATAAGGTGCCGGAGAAGATCAAGAAGGCCAAGGGAGCTCGAAAGAGTTCCCGATGCTAGGCGTCGTCGGACTCACCGTCTGATGACTCTGCGGCGCACTCTTCCCCCGAAGACGAGGAAGAAGAAGAAGATGCTCCCCCACCGATTGGGGGAGACAGAAAAAGGAAGGTCGCCCCAACTGGGGGGGGGGCGAAGGGTCCAAGAAGGGAAGAACTCTCCTTTCGGATAGCTCCACCGCCGCCGATGAAGGCGAAGACAAGTGGTTGCCCAGGGCCAAGCCCCCGGGGAGATCGTAAGTATCCAGATACTAAAGTAACCCATAGGATTCCTTTGTCGCACTGCTTTCCCTAATCGCCGAACATAATTATGCAGGCCGCCATGAGCCAATATCGAGGTATCATCGGATGGCTCCCTGGGCTCGTCGGACATGGATAGCGATCCAGTCCCGACCGCCACCTCCCCTCATCCTGTCGATGACACCGAGGTGTTGTATCAAGAGGCACCGGATCGAGGGGAGACAGTCCCAGAGGCGCCTCAAGGCGACCTTCCGGACTCCGGGAGCCGAGGGGACGGGGCCCCCAAGAGCTCCGAGTTCGGGCCTCAGCCGAATACCATGCCGGACCCTCCAGCGGTTCCGGGCTCGGGCAGGCGGCCTCCTTCTAAGAGGGGCAAGACGCCTGTGCCGGTGACCTCTGTCCATCTAGAGGCATCGGAAAATCTATTGGAAGCGCTTCGCAGCGCTTCCATCAACGAGGAGCACCACACTATCATGAGTGCGGTGATCCAGAAGGTTCAGTCCGCCAAGAGCGGATTGACTGAAGCCTGTGCCAGCCTTCTAACAGGCTTTGAGGTAAGTGTTTTAAAATGTAGTAGAAATATTACCGCATAGACAGTAGCTCCTGATGCTTTGTTCGGTGTTCACAAAGAAAAGCCAAACAGAGGATCAAATAATTTCGCAGGAGTCTAATATAAGTATGTCAATATGCACATGCAGCCTTCACTGCTGGCGTCCGCCGAACTAACTGCGGAGGTCGCCGTACTGAAGCAGGACCTCGAGGGGTCCAAGAAAGAGCTCGGCCTTTCCAAGAGGCAGCTCGAGGAGAACAAAGGTAAGTAAAACCCTGTATATAGATATGTATATATAAAAAAAAGGATGCGATTGCAAAATGACAGGACCGAGGTGGCGACCCTAAACCAAGTGCTGGCCAAGGCCGAAGATACAGCGGCCAAGGAGCGCACCGAGCGAGAGAAGCAAGAGGCTCGGGTAGGCGAGGTGCAGCAAGAGCTCCAGGCTCTTGTGGCGAAGCACGAGGCGTTGGAGCTTGAATCCAAGACGCTGGTCTCGGTGTCAAAACCAGCGGATCACGGGTAGGGGGTCCCGAACTGTGCGTCTAGGTCGGATGGTAACAGGAGGCAGGGGACACGATGTTTTACCCAGGTTCGGGCCCTCTTGATGGAGGTAAAACCCTACGTCCTGCTTGATTAATATTGATGATATGGGTAGTACAAGAGTAGATCTACCACGAGATCAGAGAGGCTAAACCCTAGAAGCTTGCCTATGGTATGATTGTTGTTCTGCCCTACGGACTAAAACCCTTCGGTTTATATAGACACCGGAGAGGGATAGGGTTACACAGAGTCGGTTACAATGGTAGGAGATCTGCATATCCATATCGCCAAGCTTTCCTTCCACGCCAAGGAAAGTCCCTTTCGGACACGGGACGAAGTCTTCAATCTTGTATCTTCATAGTCCAGGAGTCCGACTGAAGGTATAGTCCGGCTATCCGGACACCCACTAATCCAGGACTCCTTCAGTAGCCCCCGAACCAGGCTTCAATGATGACGAGTCTGACGCACAAATTGTCTTCGGCATTGCAAGGCGGGTTCTTCTCCAAATTCCATGTACCTGTTGAATAGTGTCCAGATTCTTGTAAATGTAGTGCTTCTTGGCTTCTACACCCAATAATGGCCGTTTTCCACGTGTCAAACGAATACGAAAAGTCAGGGTGTTTTTTATATTTACACCCCTAGCCGCGTGAATGAGCCGCCTATTTAAGGGGACGAGGATTTAGATCCAAACCACGCCTTCTCCCTTCCGTGAGTATTCATCAGAGCGTATCCGACAAAGGTCCATTCCATCATGGCCAGCCGCCGCAGCTCCTCCTCTCGCCCTTCCAGCCCTCAGCCTGGAGATTAGAGGAG
Organism: Triticum monococcum; assembly: GCA_034509565.1. Taxonomy (NCBI): domain Eukaryota; kingdom Viridiplantae; phylum Streptophyta; class Magnoliopsida; order Poales; family Poaceae; genus Triticum; species Triticum monococcum. The sequence continues at coordinate 739,457,243 of CM067843.1, read as the reverse complement.
GTGCTCCATCCTGCACAGCGAGCTAGTGTCGGATTTCGGGTTCCGGCAGACCCTTGAGGTTCGAACACTGGGGTGTGCGCGGAGATTTCGCCTCCTACCTACCTGCACCCCTCCGCCTTGCTAGGATCTAAACTATCGAAAGCACAACACAAGAGACACAGGGTTAATACTGGTTCGGGCCACCGTTGTGGTGTAATACCCTACTCCAGTGTGTGGTGTGTGAATTGGCTCTTGGGCTGATGATGATGAACAATACAAGGAAGAACAGCCTCGCGAGGGTTTGTTCTTGGCTGGGGTGATGAACTGCTGGATGGAGTTTAGTCACCTCTCTCTCTCTCTCTCTGCTTCCAACCAACCGACTGATCGAACCCCCTCTAACGAGCCTCTTCCTTCCAACCTCCCAACCCCCTTGCTCTGTGGGTGGCTGGTCCTATTTATAGAGGCCCTGGTCCTCTTCCCAAATATCGAGCGGGAAGGGAGCCAACAATGGCGGGCTAATTTTAAGGGGGACAGCAAGTATCAGCTATCCTGACAAAAGTAGTCTTCGCCTGCGCAAAGCTCTGGTGATGACGCCGTCTTGGGCTCCATGGTGACCTCTGTCTCGTAGTCCTCCTGGTCTTGGTCTCATTGCACCGAAATGGCAACCTTTGCCCGATGCCTCGGTACTCTGCGGCTGCGCTTGCCCCCTTTGCACCAAAGAGGAAAGGAGGACGCTGCGCGGGCTGGCACCCGCCTGGCGCCCTAAGTCATCATGGCTTGCGTCACGGGCACCTCGCGAGGTACCCGGCCTTGATATTTCCGCCTCCTCGTGAGCCAGCCCGATGAGGCCATGCCTGAGGAAGCTCCGCGTCGTCCTCCCCGCGAGGCTTGGCCCCTCTTGAGGGTCTTGAGTTTGTGTTTTTGAAGATGGGCCGTGCTGGGGCCCCCTTTTGAGCCATGCCGCAGGCCGCAGGCAGGCAAGTCTGGGGACCCCCATTCCCAGAACGCCGACAGTAGCCCCCGGGCCCAAGGCGCGCCTGGACTTGGCCGTGTAGGGAGGCGGAAGGGCAAGAGCAAAGCGCCGCGGGCCCTAACAGCCTACAACCTTGGGCGCCGCGTGGCGGTTGACTGGACGTGGGCGCCTTAGCAACCGCGCGAGTTGATAAGGGAGTGGCATCCGCCTAGGCCCTGCTTCTTGCTTTCCCTGGTTGCTGCTCAGATCCCCTTTCTTGCGCCTCTCCAGATCTGCTCTGACCATGCGACCTAGGAAGCCATGGCGCCTCGCCAGCCCCCGGCCGCAGCGTGGTACTCGTCTGCCCTCGACCCGCCGAACGTGTCGGAGGCGGGCCTTGCCCGGTTGCGCCAGATAGCGACGGCGCGAGGCATCGATGGGGCGAAGGTGTTCAAGGCCGGCTCCGCCACCCCTGAGGGTCAGAGGAGCACCTTCTATCCGCTCTTCATAAGTGCCATTGTTGCTGGCCTGGTGCCTGCCTTCTCCGAGTTCTTCTTCTCTGTCCTCCTCCATTACAAGCTACAGGCTCTGCATCTCCATCCCAACTCCGTCCTTCTCCTCGCGATCTTTGCTTATTATTGCGAGGCCCATGTTGGGGTGCAGCCCTCAGTGGCCTTGCTGCGCCACTACTTCTACCTCCGGACCTCTCGCGGTCCTGCTTCCGCGTGCGCGAGCTTCATCGCGTACGGTGGCGCCATTGCCATCTTGAACCCTAGGAAGAGGATTGAGGGCTTCAGGAGCAAGTGGATCTTGGTGGATGCTGAGCGCATCCACCCTCGGCTGATCTTGCCCACGGAGCAGCCCAGGAGCTCCAGCGACTGGGGTCGAGTGGAGCTCACGGATCCCCGCGTGAAGATGGTGTTGGAGAAGATGGACGCGGATCTGAGGCCGACCGACATGGCGGCGGCGAAGCTGACCGGCGCGTCGCTGCTGAGGGAGTTCCTGGAGCACCAGCTGGCTCCGCTTCGGCAGTTCTTGCTTAAAATGTGGAGGCCCCATTCGAGCCCCGCGGCCTGGGCCGACGGAGACCTGGCTGCGGTTCTCCAATCTCTGGTCGGGGGCAATGTGGCGAGGTTGGATGGCATTCCTACGCCCTTGTTCCTCCGCGACGACTGGGAGCGGGTTGTGAAGTCCATGCCCATCTTCAACGGGGATGGGCCCGTGCCCATGGAAACTCCCGAGGAACCGGTGGACGTGCCCTCTGACGACTCCAGCGAAGAGGAGGAAGGAGGGGAGCGGGGAAAAGGGCCTGACTCCGAGGCTACTGATGGAGAGTCGAGGGCTCCCCACCCCCGGCGCAAGTCCCGCGTTCTTCGCCTCCCTCCGAGCGATGGCGATGAGGATGACGACGAAGACGACGACGAGCCGGACGGCGGGAGCTCGCCCCTGATCCCGAAGAAGGACAGGGCTGGGCTAATCTCCCGCGGGTCAGCCCCAGCCCCTGGGCGGACCACAGACGCACTTTCCGCCTACAAGCTTCCCGAGGTGGACCCTTCCAGCCGGCTTTCAGGCTTCAGATTTGGCCGGAGGCCGCTTGAGCTCACTGGCAGCGACCCGTAAGCGTTCGATTCTTGTCTTTATTTCTTGCTCTGCTTCCGAGGTTTGACGTTCGCATCCCCTGGATAGGCTGGCACCCGCAGCAAAAAAGTCGAAGGGGGCTCCTGAGGTTCCATCCGTGGCAGCGCCCCTGCCTACAAAGGAGGGTGACTGCGACGCGCAGGCTTCTCCTGCCCGGTCGTCCTCGCGAGGCCTGGCTGAGCCGACTGGGGCGAGCTTAGCCCCCACAGCCCGAGTGGCTCCCAAGGTGCTCTCGCCTGCCGCCGCCACTACAGCTGTCGGGGCGCGGCAAACTCCACCTCAGGATGCTGCGGCCGCGCTGCCGCCTTCTCCTCCTACTCCACCGGCTGTCGTCTCTCCGACTCCTTCTGCCGTTCTGGATCATGCTGTTGCTGAGCTGGATCGACTGCGGCAGGATCTTCTTGGTGCCGACCCTCGCTTGGTGGCCGGGCGCTTGGAGCTGGCTTCTGGATGGGTTCGCTCCGACGCTTCGATTCGGGCGGCGCTGGTCCAGGCCTCGACGGCATGCGACGAGGAGAAGCAGGCCGTCCTTGAGGAGAAGGCTTCTCGTGATGCAGCCCTGGGGGAGGTGGTCGACGTCCGTGGTCGTTGCAAGGCGCTGGAGGACGAGCTGCAAGGCCTGCGGGATCAGCTCGTGAAAGAGGTCCGCCTTCGCCAAGAGCAGGAAGAAGGCGTGAAGGCTCGCGAGGCAGCCGTCGAAGGCCGGGAGGCCAAGCTCAAGAAGCGCCACGACCGCCTGGGCGCGCTGGAGCAGGAGTTGGGGGCGAGGAAGGCTGAGCTGGATGAGAAGGCCCTGGTTCTTGCCGAGGACCGCGCGGCCTTCACGGTGTTGGAGGCGAAGGCGCGCTCCTCGCTGAGGACGCTTTATGATAGCGGCCTGGAGAGCCCGCTGGCTGGCGCCGCGGACGGCCCTGCCAAGCTGCTTCCCTTCCCGGTTCATGCTCTTGAGGATGTCGCCCTTGGCCTTGGCCCCACGGCCGAGGCCGAGGTGCGTGTTCTGTCTTCTGCAGCGCTGACGCAGGTCCTCACCCACATCTTCCTTCATGATCCCGGTGTCGACCTCGACAGCCTGCTGGAGCCAGTGAACGGCGAGCGTACCGCTGCCACTGCCGGAGCCTTCAGCACCAAGCCGGAGCAAGGCGCTGTCGACCCCGCTGCTCCGTGAGGCGAACCCACTCCGCGCTGCTCCCCCGCCGCCAAGTGACTCCGTCGTGACTCCTGTCCTGCTTTGAATTCCTGCACATGTATCATGCCTCGGGGAGGCATTTAAAACTTGCGTTTGGTATTGGGATAACAGTGTGGACTGTAATATTTTCTTTTGAATTCCTTGAAATTTGCGCTTTTCCTTCCTACTTGCTTATGTTCTACGCCGGCAGAGCCCGGCCCCGCGCGTACCTCACCCAGCAATAGTCCCGACCAGAAACCAAGAAGGGACCAAGGAGTGAGGGGCTATGTGACAAGTTAGGATCCTCAGTCGCGATGCTCAGGAGTCCCCCTTGGCGCACGAACAGCAAGTAGGGAGGCATGATATAGGTGTATCTATCGTTCTACGTCTCAGAGCCCGGCCGCGCGCGTGCCTCACCCAGCGATGGTCCCGACCGGAAAGCAGGACGGGGCCACGAAGTGAGGGGCTACGTGACCAGTTAGGCTCCTGAGTCGCGATGCTCAGGAGTCCCCCTTGACGCTCAAACGGCCTTCATACCTTGGCTCTGCTCGGGGAGAGGTGCGCGAAAAATTAGGCCCCCCCCGGGGGGGGGGGGGCTGGCTGGGCGGTGTGCGTCTGGGCGTGATCCAGGCGCAGCCCCCGTGCCCAGCCCCCTCGCGTGGCACTCCCGAGGGGAGGCGTTACGATGAGGCTAGACACTGAGCTCTGGGCTCCCTGAGGTTGATGCGGCCCGGGGGCCACCCTCAGTTGTTTATCACCAGCGCGGAGCATAGCACTTCCGTATGTGTACGGGCATAGCCGCTCCTCGGCAGTGTCGTCAGCCAGCACGGAGCATGGTGCTTCCACTGGTATGTGGGAGGGGGGCCCCCTCCGGGAGGAGCCCCCGGGGCGTGTACAGCCCCGCCCTGACACGTGGCTGGCACGGTAGGGCCTGGCGAGGTGTATTTGGGCACCCGTGAGCCAGCGTGGGACTCACGTTGCCCTACCTCTTGGCGGGTTGCGCCTGGCACTGGGACTTATCTTGTGATGTGTGCCTGCAAATTTGGTTAGATGCCTGCACTCTATGTCCTCGGGTCCCGGCCCTCGAGCTAGTCTCAGCCGTCGCTGGTATGCCAGGTCGCGATGCCGTGGTCAAGGCCAGAGGGTGAGGGCTGGAGAGCCAGTAAGAGCCCTGAGTCGCGATGCTCAGGTACCTCCCCTTTAACGTGCAAGTGTTCAGCATGGAGAAGAAGACGTGCCGTGGACCGGCATCAAATAATCAAGCATGGTGGTTCTAACGCATAACCGGAAATAAGCGCAAATGGGATACATGCCGCTGGGCCTAGCCCGAGCGGCTTGGGGATCATGCTGCCCGAGGGGCGCCCCCAAGAAGGTAAGCTAATGACGTGAAGTAAAAGGGATACACGCCGCAGGGACAGACCCACGCGGCCTGGGAATAATGCAGCCCCGGGGGCGCTCCCAGCTGGAAATGAAACTTGAAAGATGTCACCTGATGACGTTGAAGATGAAGGGGTGTTGGTGTAGTAGACTCGGTGGGCTGCGGAAGCTGATCCTCATGAGCCCCCAGGCCCAGGGGCCTCGGGTGGCTCCGGAGGCGTTGACGGCTCCTCGCGGACCATCTCCATCCCCGCCAGGGCTGCGGAGCGCCTGGCCTCCTGTGCCTCCGTGGCGCCCCTCATGAGGCGCCGGACATGTCAGCCGCGCTCGGCAAGCCGTAAGGCATGCAAACATAGCTATGGGGCGGACCTCCGCAGCGCCCCACTCGCGAGGGCCAGAGGCGCTCCAGGGAGGCGACTCGATTGAGCCCTGGTACGTCGATGCAGACGCGCAGCCTGCCATCCTCGCCTGGATGGGGAGCCACCGCTGGTAGGCGGCAGCCGCCTTTCATGACTCTTGACTCCTGTAACTCCTGGATGGCCTTGCTGACGAACTCATGAGGGTCCGGATCTCCTGGCCTTGCTCCTTCTTTAGGGAAACGTGCTTTGAAACACGCCTCCATGTGGTGCCCAAGCGCCTCCCTCGTGACCCTAGCTAGGTCGGTGGCCCTCCAGGAGAGAGCCCCCGAGCCCTGCCCGAGGAGGGCGCCGGGCACGCTTTCCTATGCAATGGAAGGAGGTTCCCCCTGGGCAGGCACGGGCCCAGAGGGGCCTGCCTCCTGAGGGGCCAGGCCGGACGATGTCTTCTTCTTCCTAGGGTGGCCTCGGTAAGTCTCCTGCTTCCGCGATCCGGGTCTTCCAGTGATGCGGCCTGAAAGGCTCGCTCTAGGGAACACACCGCATCCCTCTCCTCGCAGGGTACCGTGATGACTCCGCCGCTTCCTGGCATCTTGAGGATGTTGTAGCCGTGGTGAGTTACGGCTACGAACCTGGCCAGCGCTGGGTACCCAAGGATGGCGTTGTATGGCAGGAGAATGTGAGCGACGTCGAAGTCGATGAGCTCGGTGCGGTAGTTGTCACGTGCCCCGAAGGTGACAGGGAGGCGGACCTGCCCAATCGGGACCGTGGAGCCGTCGGTGATTCCGGAGAAAGGCTTGGTTGGCTGAAGTTGGCTGTAGGGCACTCGGAGGTTGTCGAATGTCTCCACGGACAGGATGTTGAGCCCTGCCCTGCCATCGATGAGGGCTTTGGTGACCACCATGTTGCTGATGATTGGGGAACAAAGCATCGGGAGGACTCTGGCTATTGCCGCACACTTGAGCTTATCTGCTGAGCTGAACGTGATGGCGCACGCTGACCACCTAAGAGGGCGCGTGGCTTCGAGCCTGGGGAGGACTGCGTTCACTTCGTGGGCGAACTGCTTGAAGATGTGTTGAGAGGCTGGGGCTTGAGCCCCGCCCAGGATGTAGGCGATCGCGCGCGGCTCCTGGAAGCCCCCAGCCTCCTCGTCCTGGTGGCGATCCTCATTTCTCCTTGGCTGCGGTGGCAGCGGTGGGAGGCATGCGTTGCCTTGCGGGTGATCCTCGCAAGGCTGATCCCTCCAGCCTCCCTCGCGAGGCGGGTCTTGCCAGCGATCCTCGCGAGGTTGGTCGCGTCACCCCTGGCGCGGGCCACGGTCTTCACAGCGTCCTGTGTTCCTTCCTCCTCCTCGACCGTAGCCCCGGTCACCGCGGTTGGGACGACGGCCGATCCTTCCTTCTCGCACGGGCCCGGAGCTCTTGGCATTCGTTGGTGCTGTGGGTGTGGAGGTCGTGGTACACGCAGTACCGGCTCCCCTTGGGAGGTTCGGCCTGATCTCTGCCCCGCTTGGTGTCTGGTTCTGTCACGAGCACTGCGCCCCCCTTGCGCTTCACATCCTTGGCCTTGAGCTTCTTCTCTTTTGGGTCTGCGGCAGGCAGCTCGAGGAGGGAGAGACGCCCCTCCTCAGCCCTGGCGCACTTGTTTGCCAAGTTGAACAGCTCCAAGGAAGTGCACAGGTCTTCATGCATCGCCAGCTCCTCCTTCATCTTGATGTCGCGCACGCCGTCGGAGAAAGCTGAGATGATGGCCTCCTTAGTCACCTTGGGGATCTTGAGGCGTGCGTTGTTGAAGCGCTGGATGTACTTCTGCAGGGTCTCCCCGGGTTGTTGCTTGATGCGGCGCATGTCGCTCACGGCGGGCGGCCGGTCGCGAGTACCTTGGAAGTTGGCGATGAAGCGGGTGCGCATCTCTTCCCAGGAGGAGATTGTGCCTGGAGCCAGGTTCAGGATCCAGGCGGGCCCCGTCCTTGAGCGCCATGGGAAACCAATTCGCCATGACCTTCTCGTCTCCGTTGGCAGCTTCAATGCCCAGCTCGTAGAGCTGGAGGAACTCCGCAGGGTCGGCCGTGCCGTCGTAGCGAGGAGGCAGGTCTAGCTTGAACTTGCCGGGCCATGCGACACTGCGTTGTTCGGTGGTGGAGGCGCGGCAGCCTGCTGTGGCCACGGGAGGCCTTGGGTGACGGAGAGCCTGGTCTTGCATGTCCCTACGCGCTGGAGCAGGAGGATGGTCGCGACGTGCTGGAGCAGGGAGCGCCCGGGCAGCTTCTGGCGGGCGATGGACTTCTTGGCTGTTCTGTTCTTGCTGCGCTGGCACCTGACGGAGCGGGTTCCGCCTAAGGGCCACGCGCCTTGGAGCCATGGCGTCTTCTTGAGGAGGAGGCGGACGGGGCGCCACCGGAGCCTCTTCGCCCACGCGGGGCGGGGTGCGGTGCAGCGGAACGGACGCGCGCGGAAGAGCCCCCTGCGGCGCGGACGAGCTCGGCGACGCGGTCGAGCCATTCTTCGTAGACGTCATCGACGGGACGGTAGCGTGGGAGCTCGTTTGCCGCGATGAGTGCAGCCCGAGCCTCCATGGGCACGCGGAGCGCGCGGGACAAAGATCCAGCTGGGGCGAGCGAGGGAGTTGTGGTGCGGCCGTCTTGCCGCACAGACGGATGCTGGGACGATGCTTGCTTCTCGTCCCCCACCGGGCCGGTGGCGGCGTTGACGGCAGGTGACGGGGAACAGCGAGGACACCCGCCGACAGGGGCCGTCTGGGCGATGCGAGAAGCGAGGACGGCCCGGCGCTCCGCGCGGGCCTGACGAGCGTTAGACATGAGCGTGATGGTCGGAGGAGAACGGGGTGGTGGGAGACGAATTCCGGAGCACCCCTACCTGGCGTGCCAAATGTCAGATTTCGGGTTCTGGCAGACCCTTGAGGTTCGAACACTGGGGTGCGCGTGGAGATTTCGCCTCCTACCTACCTGCACCCCTCCGCCTTGCTAGGATCTAAACTATCGAAAGAACAACACAAGAGACACATGGTTTATACTGGTTCGGGCCACCGTTGTGGTGTAATACCCTACTCCAGTGTGTGGTGTGTGGATTGCCTCTTGGGCTGATGATGATGAACAAGACAAGGAAGAATAGCCTCGCGAGGGTCTGTTCTTGGCTGGGGCGATGAACTGCTGGATGGAGTTCAGTCACCTTCCTCTCTCTCTCTCTCTCTCTCTCTCTCTCTCTCTGCTTCCAACCAACCGACTGACCAAACCCCCTCTAACGAGCCTCTTCCTTCCAACCTCCCAACCCCCTTGCTCTGTGGGTGGCTGGTCCTATTTATAGAGGCCCTGGTCCTCTTCCCAAATATCAAGCGGGAAGAGAGCCAACAATGGCGAGCTAATTTGAAGGGGGACAGCAAGTATCAGCTATCCTGACAAAAGTAGTCTTCGCCTGCGTAAAGCTCTGGTGATGACGCCGTCTTGGGCTCCACGGTGACCTCCGTCTCGTAGTCTCCTAGTCTTGGTCTCGTTGCACCGAAATGGCAACCTTTGCCCGATGCCACGGTACTCCGCGGCTGCGCTTGCCCCCTTTGCACCAAAGAGGAAAGGACGACGCTGCGTGGGCTGGCACCCGCCTGGCGCCCTGAGTCGTCATGGCTTGCGTCACGGGCACCTCGCGAGGTACCCTTCCTTGATCTCTTCGCCTCCTCGTGAGCTAGCCTGACGAGGCCGTGCCTGAGGAAGCTCCGTGTCGTCCGCCCCGCGAGGCTTGGCCCCTCGCGAGGGTCTTGAGTTTGTGTTGGTGAAGATGGGCCGTGCTGGGCCCCCTTTTGAGCCACGCCGCAGGCCGCAGGCAGGCAAGTCTGGGGACCCCCGTTCCCAGAACGCCGACAGCTAGTGACGCTCCAGACCAAGGGATTTCTCCCCCAGCCTATATGGTCCCGGTTCGAGCAGGACTTGCCACCTATAATGGCGGAGAGCAAGCGGAGAGCGCCCCCAATCCCTCCAAAGAAGAACGGGTATGCCTTGGCCCTTACTTAATAAGGGGGCTCGGATTTCCAATTCATCCGTTTCTCCGGGGGCTTCTGGAGTTCTATGGCCTCCAGCTGCACAACCTCACGCCTGCCTCCATATTGCATATCGCGGGCTTCGTAGCCCTTTGCGAGCTGTTCTTGGGCTACGAGGCTCATTTCGCGCTGTGGAAAAGACTATTCTGCCTTGTGCCCCGCTCTAAGGAGGGGTCAATATATCAAGTGGGTGGAGCCGAAGTGTGGCGCATCGCCGGGACCGGATATCTATCCGGAACCCAAAAGAAGGCGTCCGAGGACTGGCCTTCGGAATGGTTTTATATAGAGGATGTCCCACTGGCGGATCCTGTCCGGATCGGCCTCCCTGAGTTCAATAGTGCTCCCCTGAAGAAGCGCCTAAGCTGGCGTCCACGGAGCCCTCAGAGGGAAAGCGACAAGGGCGTTCTTTACCTGATGGGCCGGATAAGATTGTTAGCTCATTCCGGACTGACCATGATCGGGGTTATGGCCGAATGCATCATGCGAGGGGTGCAGGCGCTTCAGTATAGAGGCCACCCCATGTGGGACTTCAACGGGGAGGACGACGCCACCCGCTACGGCCGTAAGGGGCCGGATTCGGCTGTCGCTCTACTAAAGATCTTGTCCACTTTGTACAAGGGAGAAGAGGAGGAATTTCTCCGCGTCAACCCACACGGTGGATTTTCTATGTACAATCCCCCAAGCTGGGTAAGTGGTCACTTTTACTTGCCCATCCGTTTCATATTCCCATCGTTAAATATTCAGTCTAAGGACTTCAACGCAGGAACTGCGCCAGGCTGTTAAAGAAATAAACAGCCCTCCTCCACAACCCAAGGACCTAGTACGGTCCCTCGACTCGTCCTCTCAAGAGGATACGGTCTTATCTGTGGAGCTGATTGGTGGGCTATTTCATCAATTGAGCAAGGACAATGCCTTGGTGGCCATTACGGCCGATTACCCAGGGCCACTCCCAGCCTCACAGGTAACTGAGACCGAAGTCCCAGCACTTTGAAAAGGGATCTGTCCCCGCGTGTTTTCGATTACCGTATGACAACCATGTTTTGCAGAGGAGGTTCTTGAGACGGGAGGCCGAGCCTGCGGCGACTAGCCAATGAGGGGCGGCAAGGCCCCGCGAGCTGAAAAGAAGTGCGGTCCAGACTGAGGCACCGACGCAAAGGTATAGCGCGCCACCTTATTCCCAGGTGTTACTCCTTCGAGGCATATTAACACTCGTGCTCTCTTTAGGACGAAGAGACCTCGCCGGACTATATCCGGAGAGGCTGCCAATCGCGCCTCCACCAGCCAGGCTCCAAAGCCTGGTCCGGAAGCGGAGGCGAACACGAGGCACGCACCGGACGCTCCTCCGACGGAGGATGCGGACAGGCTGTCTGCCACCAATTCCGAGGTGGAGAGTGCCATGAACCACAGGTGTCGCCGGACAGTTCTTCACGACGCTTGTTTCTCCCAAGAGGCATTGGATGCCTTCAATTCAGGAGACGCATACCTTCGTTCCTCTCGAAATGGTCTAGCCTGAGCCATGGAGCAGTATGTGAAAGACATACGGGTAAGAAAATTTTGGTAATTATATATGTATACCAGTAGCCCCCGAGACTTGAAACAGTTAGAATAACTGATTTAAGGATCATTTGTTATGCAGGTTCTTAAAGAAAAGACTACCATGCTGTCCCAGGAGCTGGAAGAGTGCAAAGCCCAACTGGAGGCTGCACTAGCCGCGGCAGGGGAGTCCAAGGAGACCCCCTCTGGTAATATACACTTCGAAAGATAAGTATTTTGCGAAGTGCGGCGTGGGTGCAAATCTGACAAATGACATTGCAGATGGCGCCGGATTAAATCCGGAAGTGAAACAACTCCGACGCCAGCTAAAGGCTGGTGAGAGCGTGCTGACAAAGGTGAGGCGGGAGAAGAACGATCTCCAAGATGCCAACACCAAGCTAGGCATTGAACTGAAGGGCGTTCGTGGCCAGCTGTTGGACTCCGTGAAGGAGAATCAGCGGCTTCGACGCGGCATATATAGTAAGTGCTTAAATGAACTTTGAAAAAAGAGTTCGGCAAAGAAGTCGACTAACAGAGTAATGTCTGTAGGTATGCTGACAGGTCGTCCTGCAGAGGAAATGCCCGGTTCTACGGGTGACCTTCTTCCCGAGCTCTCACAACTGCACGAGCGAGTTCGGCAGGTGATGCAAGGCGTCGCCCAGTCCTTGTGGCCGTCCGTCTCCATGCCCGAAGGCCTTGGAGAGCTTGTGGAGAAGCTGAAGTGAGCGCAGCGACGCTTCCAATTGTGGAAGATGTCGGCCTACCGTCAAGGCGCCAGGGAGACCTAGGCCATGGTGAAGACGCGGTACACGAAGGCTGACCCGAACCACATGGCCGAGGTCGGACCCGTAGGGCCCGATGGGAAGGAGATCCCTGTGAGCTTAGTATACGGCCAAGTAGAGTTGTCCGCAAAGTATTCCCAACAAGACTGTAAACTAGACAGCCTGTTAGATGGAATTGAAGTGGAATACAATCAGTCAGATTGACTATGTAATTTTAATTGACATGTGTAATGCCTTCTAGCCGGATTGTAGATCATTTGTCATGGCCGACCTTTTCGCTTCAACCTCGGGACCTGAAGGTCCGGAGTGTGTCTGAATACCCTCGCGGTTATATAAGAACCGAGGTATGCATGGAGACCAGGTGTAGGGGTCATTAGTGCTTGAACAGACAAGTGCCCAACTAGTTACGTTATATTACATGGTTAGTAAGAAACATCTTCCAGGGAGAATAGTTCTGTTAGGGGTTCCTTTCCCTGGGAGGCACGCCCTAAAGTGCATGTCCATTCTGCGAAAAGAGACACAGGAAAAACATCTGGGGGCGTATAGATAAATAAGTGAAGGAAAAGATCATCTTTAGTTCACCGACCGAATATTCCCTTAAGAACGCTAGCTTTCGGCTTCACCCAGTCTGAGGTACACATCCGGCTGACCCGACAGTAACAATCGCAGAGGTGCTCCCTTTACCACCTAGCTGAACAATCGGGAACGTAGGGGTAAGCACAGGAGCCAGGCAACCCAGCTTGGCCAAAACTCAAGTCATATCGATGCATATAATGGCGAATAAAAGGTACATGCGGAAGTGTGACACATGTGTTGGGCATGAAGCTCATATGAATAAGCTTCTTTTAAAGAAGCCCCCAGGTTTAATAAGCGCGGATAGCGCGTCACTTTATGAGCCTTTAAAGGCTATAAGAGAGAGAGAGAGAGAGGAGAAGGAGAGAAATGTAAGATAAAAAGTATATAAAAAATGGACAGAGGAAAGAGACGAACACAGAGTCCGGCGCTAGGCATAGAATCTTCGTAGACGGGCTGCGTTCCATGGGTTCAGCTCGAGTCGGTTATTCGATGCATCTCGCAGGCGGTACGCTCCACCAGTTAGGACTTGGTCGATTATGAAGGGACCTTCCCACTTGGGCTTGAGTTTGTCCTTTTTCTTCTCCGGTAGGCGTAGAACTAATTCACCAACGTTGTAATTTTTGGCCCGTAGTTCTCGGCTTTGGTATCTTCGAGCCTGCTGTTGATAGAATGCGGAATGGGCTTTTGCCACGTCTCGCTCTTCCTCCAAGGCGTCCAAACTGTCCTGCCGATCGAGCTCGGCTTCTCTTTCTTTGTACATGCGCACTCGAGGTGAGTCATGAATTATGTCGCAGGGCAAAACTGCCTCTGCGCCGTACACCATGAAGAATGGTGTGTATCCGATGGTGCGATTCGGCATGGTCCACAGCCCCCAGAGTACAGAGTCGAGCTCCTCTACCCAGTGCGTATTAGATTCCTTAAGGGACCGCACTAATCTGGGTTTGATGCCGCTGTTGATAAGACCATTTGCACGTTCGACCTGGCCGTTGGTTTGTGGGTGATAGATGGAAGCATAATCGAGCTTGTTGCCCATGTATTTGCACCAGAGTTTTACCTCATCGACCATAAAGTTCGTGTCGTTATCAGTGATGATGCTGTGGGGGACGCCGTAATGGTGTACAACCCCAGATATAAAGTCTATCACTGGTCCGGATTTGGCCGTCTTAACAGGCTTGGCTTCTATCCATTTGGTGAACTTATCCACCATGACCAGTAAGTATTTTTTCTTGTGGGTTCCGCCTTTAAGGGGTCCAACCATGTCAAGCCCCAAGACCACGAAGGGCCAAGTGATGGGGATAGTTTGGAGGGCGGTGGGTGGCATATGGCTTTGGTTTGCAAAAAGCTGGCAACTGAGGCATCGTTGGACTAAGTCCTGGGCGTCTGCCCGGGCCGTCGGCCAATAAAAGCATGTATGGAAGGCCTTGCTTACAAGGGACCGAGCTGTAGCGTGATGTCCGCCGTGTCCGGCATGAATTTCAGCCAGGAGGTTCCGCCCTTCCTCTTCGGAGATACACCTTTGAAGGACTCCGGTAGTGCTTTTCCTATAAAGCTCTCCCTCGTGGACTTTATAGGCTTTAGATCGCCGCACTATGCAGTGTGCCTCATTTTGGTGCTCAGGGAGTTCCTGCCCGGTAAGGTAGGCGAGGAATGGTTCTGTCCTTGGGGAGATGACGGCCATTATTACGTGGGCTGAAGGTGTTATTTCATTGGCAAAGCCTCCAATTGTGTTAGAGTGTTCGGTGTCGGGCAGTGCGGTTGGGTCCGGGCTATTATTGCCGGGTTCCCCTTCCCATACTACGGATGGCTTGAACAGCCTTTCCAGGAAGATGTTGGGGGGGACTACATCGTGTTTTGCGCCGATGTGTGCCAGGACATCTGCCGCCTGATTATTTTCTCGGGCTATATGGTGAAATTCGAGCCCTTCGAACCGAGCCAACATTTTTAGGACGGCGTTTCGATAAGCTGCCATTTTTGGATATTTGGCATCAAAGTCTCCTTTTATTTGGGATATTGCAAGGTTCGAGTCCCCGCGCACCTCTAGGCATTGAATGCCCATGGATACTGCCATCCGAAGAACATGTAAAAGGGCCTCATATTCGGCTGCATTGTTGGAGTCTGTGTACATTATCTGGAGTACGTATTGAACTGTGTCTCCTGTGGGGGACGTCAAAACGACGCCAGCCCCTAGACCGGCCAACATTTTGGAGCCGTCGAAGTGCATGACCCAGTTTGAATATGTGTCGTATTCTTTAGGGAGTTCGGCCTCCGTCCATTCTGCGACGAAGTCGGCCAAAACTTGTGACTTGATAGCTCGCTGTGGCTTGTAAGTTATGTCAAACGGGAGGAGCTCAATGGCCCATTTTGCAATCCAGCCCATCGCGTCGCGGTTGTTCATAATATCGTTAAGTGGCACTTCTGAGGCTACTGTTATTGAACACTCTTGAAAGTAGTGTCGCAGCTTCCGAGATGCCATAAATACTGCGTACGCAATCTTTTGATAATGCGGGTACCGTGACTTGCACGGAGTAAGGACAGTGGCCACGTAGTAGACCGGCTTTTGAAGGGGGAATTTGTGTCCGTCCGTTTCTCGTTCGACGACGAGCACTGCGCTTACAACTTGATGGGTTGCTGCAATGTATAATAGCATTGGTTCGCCAATGTTTGGCGCAGCCAGGACTGGGTTTGTTGCCAAGATGGCTTTTATTTCATCGAGTCCGGCCGTGGCTGCATCCGTCCACTCGAAGTGTTCGGTGCGCCGAAGGAGGCGGTAAAGGGGTAGTGCCTTTTCTACTAGGCGGGAGATAAAGCGGCTTAGAGCCGCCAAGCATCTGGTTAATTTTTGTATTTGTTTGAGGTCCTTCGGGATATCCAATTGTGACAGAGCTCGGATCTTGGCTGGATTTGCTTCAATTCCTCTACCGGATACAATTAAGCCCAAGAGCTTTCCGGCTGGAACACCGAAAATGCATTTTTTTCCGGGTTGAGCTTGATGTCGGATGTTTGGAGGTTATCGAATGTTAGCCTCAAGTCGTCTACTAGAGATTCGACATGTCTTGTTTTAACGACCACATCATATACGTATGCCTCCACTGTTTTGCCAATTTGGTTTGCCAGACATGTCTGAATCATGCGCTGATATGTTGCGCCGGCGTTTTTGAGCCCGAAGGGCATTGTGTTGAAGCAGAATGGGCCGTATGGTGTGATGAATGCCGTTGCGTCTTGGTATGACTCTGCCATCTTTATTTGATGGTAGCCGGAGTATGCGTCGAGGAAACACAACGAATCGTGTCCTGCGGTAGCATCGATAATTTGATCGATGCGGGGGAGAGGGAAGGGATCCTTTGGGCAAGCCTTGTTAAGGTCTTTGAAATCAATGCACCGGCGCCAGGATTTGTCCTTCTTTGGTACCATCACCAGGTTTGCTAGCCAGTCCGGATGTTTTATGTCTTTGATGAATCTAGCCTCCAATAGCTTGGCTAGTTCCTCTCCCATGGCCTGTCTCTTAGGTTCGGAAAAACGCCGAAGAGCCTGTTTGACTGGCTTGAATTCTTTTAGGATATTTAAGTTGTGTTCGGCCAGCCTGCGTGGGATTCCTGGCATGTCTGAAGGGTGCCAGGCGAAAATGCCCCAGTTCTCTCGTAGGAACTCTCGCAGTGCGGTGTCTACAGCACTGTTTAACTGTGCCCCGATGGAAGCTGTTTTATTGGGGTCCATTGGATGGACCTAGAATTTGACTATTTCATCCGCCGGTTTAAAGGAGGTGGACTTGGATCTTTTATCGAGTATCACATCGTCCCTATTTACCATGGAGCGCAGCGTAGTCAGTTCCTCAGCCGCTAGGGCTTCGGATAGCGCCTCGAGGGCCAGTGCGGCTGTCTTGTTTTCGGCGCGGAGTGCTATGTCCGGATCACTAACGAGACTAATGATTCCGTTAGGCCCGGGCAGCTTGAGCTTCATGTACCCATAATGGGGTATTGCTTGGAAGACTATAAATGCTTCCCGCCCTAGCAGAGCGCGATATCCGCTACTGAACGGGGCCACCTGGAATGTGACCCTTTCGGACCTGTAATTATCCGGCGTGCCGAACACCACATCTAGTGTGATTTTTCCTGTATAGTGTGCTTCCCGACTGGGGATTATTCTGGTAAAGGTTGTGGTGCTTCGCTCAATGCGGTTCCAGTCTATTTCCATTTTTTCAAGGGTTTCCTCATAAATGAGGTTCAATCTGCTGCCGCCATCCATGAGTACCTTGGTAAGACGAAAGCCGTCGACTATTGGACTGAGGACCAATGCGGCTGGTGCTCGGGCTGTTCGGAATTTAGGTTCATCACTGGTGTTAAAAGTAATAGCCGTGTCACTCCATAGGGTTTATTGTTGCTACTTGGTAGACTTTGGCAAGGCCGCGGAGTGTTCTTTTTCGCATATTATTTGATGCGAAAGTCTCGAACACAGTTAATACCGTACAGGTTTCTCTGGGGTGGCTTTCCGTGGCTTCTGGAATTAGAAGATCTTCGCCAATTTTTGCCACCTGCCGGAGTATCCAACATGCTCTAAGGCTGTAAGTTGGTGTGGCGCCCTCTGCACTGTGGATTTTGCAGGGTCCATTAAGCCATCCTTCCAGTATGGTTCCGTGCCCTGTAGAGGGCTTTTGCTTTTTGGTATTAAACCCGGGTGTCTGGCGATGATGCACCCTTTTGTTTCGGACTGGGTTTGTATCCAGGGCCAGATTGTCCCAAAATTTTATTTCGGTTTTCCAGGCGCTTTCCATCGCATAGTACTTTCGTACTATGGACGCCAAGTCAGCGAAGTGTGTAATATCACGCCGACTTATGGCGTTGAGGATTCCCTTGTCCGTGCAATTATTGCAGAAGAATAAAATTGCGTCTTCCTCGCGGCAGTCCTTTATCCTGTTCATAACCAGAAGGAATCTGGCCCAGTAATGATGTACTGTTTCTTGGGGCTCTTGCCTAATTTGGGATAGATCGCTTATGTACGGGTGGGTGGGCGGAATCAAATCCGAAACCTCACCCAATCTGAGACCCAGGGGCCAAGGAGTTTCCGAACTCGGAAGTTTGGATTCTTGGATGCTGTCCAATGAATCTAGCCCGTCACCTGACTTTAAATTCAGGTCTTGAGTGATGTCCTCCCCTCCGCAGGTATCCGACTTGGAGGGATCGGGAATTCGTACATATCTAGTCCTTAAGATAGATGAAGGGTCGCCGCACTGTCGCTCAACCACGGAAACGTGATGGGTGACCTGGGGGGGTTTATCTCTTCCAGATCGGGTTTAGACCCAATCTGGTCGTAATCTGTAGCGACTCCCAGGGCGGCGAAGCGATCCAAGAGCTCGTTTAGTTAAGAGAGCTCCATTGGATCTAGCTGCTCGCCGAATTCCGAGTTGACGTGAAGATTGCTTTCGATGACCCGAGAGGTCATTGTCAGCGCAACAGCCGAACAGGCGGTCATAAGGAAACCGCCTAGCCGGAGAGTTTGTCCGACAGCCAAAGCTCCCTTAGCAACGGTGCCGTCTTTAAAGATGGGATGAGGCATCCTTCCTGATGGCAACGGCACAGAGGAACTCTCAATGAAAGCACCAATGTCGGTGTCAAAACCGGCGGATCTCAGGTAGGGGGTCCCAAACTGTGCGTCTATGTCGGATGGTAATAGGAGGCAGGGGACACGATGTTTTACCCAGGTTCGGGCCCTCTTGATGGAGGTAAAACCCTACGTCCTGCTTGATTAATATTGACGATATGGGTAGTACAAGAGTAGATCTACCACGAGATCAGAGAGGCTAAACCTAGAAGCTTGCCTATGGTATGATTGTTGTTCTGCCCTACGGACTAAAACCCTCCGGTTTATATAGACACCGGAGAGGGCTAGGGTTACACAGAGTCGGTTACAATGGTAGGAGATCTGCATATTCGTATCGCCAAGCTTGCCTTCCACACTAAGGAAAGTCCATTCCGGACACGGGACGAAGTCTTCAATCTTGTATCTTCATAGTCCAGGTTTCCGGCTGAAGGTATAGTCCGGCTATCCGGACACCCCCTAATCCAGGACTCCCTCAGCAGGAGTCTGAGCTTGCCGCGGCCCTCGGGAGTGTAAAAAGTGCCAAGGCCGAAGCCCAAAAGGCCCGCCAAGAGATTGACGCGATGAGGAAGATAGCGGCGGGTAAGGCTTTCTATATGCAAAGCAAGCATGTAAAAGTAAATTACCGATCACTCTCACTTAGCCATAGAATTCTATAATTTTAAATTTCGGTGAAGCCCCTGGTATTCGGAAGGCCGAATTCGGGGCGCGATACACGCCTGTAAGCCGGACAGGGCCGGCCCCTCGCCCTAAGCGGCATAAGTCTTTAGGGACTCAAAAAACCTCGCCGAACAGCGACCAGTCTCTCGCGTTATCATGACAGTCAGTTTTAGCTTTCTCTACTGAGGTGCTCAGCCCGGAAGAATAGGGGCACAATCGCAGTAGTTCTCGTAGCGCTACCTTAGCCGATAGAGCGGAACGTAAGGTACCAAAACATAGGAGCCGGGCAAACCCAACATTTGACCAAAGACATGATTCAGAGCTGATGCATATAATGCTATATGTTCGGGGTGCCGCACTTGTGAAAGTGTTCGTACTTTTCACACCGCATTGTGGGGTACGTAAGCCCCTGGTGTATTGGACGTACCAGAGTGTACAGTTGCGAGGTCCTGGCATCTTGATCTTGAGGTATGCATAATGTGGTACCGCATTGAATCTAGCAAATGCGGTTCGCCCGAGCAGCGCGTGATAACCACTGCGGAACGGGACTATATCGAAGATTAACTCTTTGCTTCGGAAGTTATCCGGGAATCCGAAGACCACTTCCAGTGTAATTGAGCCTGTGCAATGGGCCTCTACGCCTGGAATGGCACCCTTAAAGGTCATTTTTGTGGGTTTGATCGTTGAGGGGTCTATACCCATTTTGCGCACTGTGTCCTGATAAAGCAGGTTCAGGCTGCTGCCGCCATCCATAAGGACTCGAGTGAGGTGAAATCCGTTGATGATTGGGTCTAGGACCAGTGCAGCGAATCCACCATGACGGATACTAGTGGGGTGGTCCCTGCGACCGAAGGTGATCGGACAGGAGGACCAAGGGTTGAACTTTGGGGCAACTGGCTCCAACGCATATACGTCCCTGAGCACACTCTTCCGCTCCCTCTTGGGGATGTGGGTTGCGTATATCATGTTCACCGTCCACACTTGCGGGGGAAACCTCTTCTGTCCTCCAGTGTGCGGCTGCCGGGGTTCCTCCTCGTCATTGCTATGCGGCGCCTTGTCCTTGTTTTTGGCAATTAACTTGCCGGCCTGCTTGAACACCCAACAATCCCTGTTGGTGTGATTGGCTGGCTTGTCTGGGGTGCCGTGTATTTGACACGAGCAACCGAGTATATGGTCCAAGCTGGATGGATCCGACGTAGTTTGTTTGAATGGCTTTTTCCGCTGACCGGGTTTAGAGCCTTTGAATCCGGCATTGACTACCGTATCCTCAGTATTTTCGTTGTTAATGCGACGCTTATGCTTGTTGCGAGGTGACCTGCTATTACCGTCCTTGGTATCTGAGGTACCATGGTTCTTTGATATGTTATTACTGCGAGCCAGCCAGCTGTCTTCTCCCGCACAAAAGCGGGTCATGAGCGTCGTGAGAGTTGCCATAGATTTCGGCTTTTCCTGACCAAGGTGCCGGGCTAGCCACTCGTCTCAGATGTTGTGCTTGAAAGCCGCTAAGGCCTCCGCATCCGGACAGTCGACGATTTGATTTTTCCTTGTAAGGAACCGAGTCCAGAATTGCCTGGCCGACTCTTCTAGCTGCTGAATTATGTGGCTCAAGTCATCGGCGTCTGGTGGTTGCACATAAGTGCCCTGAAAGTTGTCGAGGAATGCAGCTTCCAGATCTTCCCAACAGCTAATGGACTCCGCTGGCAAGCTGTTAAGCCAATGCCGCGCTGGTCCTTTAAGCTTTAGTGGGAGGTATTTGATGGCGTGTAAGTCATCGCCGCGGGCCATGTGGATGTGGAGGAGGAAATCCTCGATCCATACTGCGGGATCTGTTGTGCCGTCGTATGATTCAATATTTACAGGTTTGAAACCTTTTGGGAATTGATGTTCCATTACTTCGTCTGTGAAGCATAAGGGGTGTGCGGCGCCTCTGTATTGGGCTATATCGCGACGCAGCTCGAAAGGGTATTGCCCGCTGTGTTCGGCCCGGCCGGATTTGCTTTTACTGTATCCGGCGTGACGTTTGTCGTCTCGCAGAGTGGTGCATCCTCGTGATCCATAGATCGTTCTTGAATGCTTTGCCTTGTCCTCCAATATGTCTCAGAGGTCTGGCGTATCTCCCCATGCCTTTTTATTTGAATGGTGTTGGGGTGGAGGCTGAGATTTTGGCTGGAATGCCTCTCTATCGCGGCCACGAGGTGGCCGATCAGCTGTATCATACGCTTCTTCCTCCAGTCGGGGTAGTAACCTGCACCTTGGGTAACTCTTGGTGGGACGCTCGAGTTTATATTCCTCGGCCTTGAGGACTTCAGTCCATTTGTCAGCTAGCAGATCATGATCAGCTTGAAGCTGCTGCTGCTTTTTCTTCAGGCTATTTGTCGTGGCCATAAGCCGGCGCTTGAAGTGCTCTTGTTCGACGGGGTCCTCTGGTACAGCGAATTCATCATCACCGAGGCTTGCCTCGTCTTCGGAGGGGGGGCATGTGATCATCCTCCTCCTCTCCATTTGCCGCTCTCTCAAGAGAGCTGGCTCCTTCATCCTCCTGCTCGAAATCTTGCTGGAGGGGATTGTTGTTGTCTTCTGCACTATCCGGAGTGTTATTATCTCCTGTGCCGATATCACCACTTTGGCTTTGGCGGGACTTAGAGCGGCGCCGCTGACGTCGGCGCTTGGGTTGCTTCTTGGAGGGGTCATCCTCCGCTATCTCGTCGCCATTGCCTTCGTTGGGTGTATCCACCATGTATATGTCATATGACGAGGTGGCTTTCCAGTGCCCTATAGGTGCTGGTTCATGTTCATCTCCCACATCGTCGTCCATACAGTCGATGTCTTCGGAGTCGAAGTCGAGCATGTCGGTTAAATCATCGACAGTGGCTACGAAGTGGGTGGTGGGTGGGCGTCGAATTTCTTCATCATCCGCATCCCAATCCTGTTGGCCATAATCCGGCCAGGGCTCTCCTGACAAAGAGAGAGGCCTTAGTGAATTCAGAATGTCGCCGAAGGGCGAGTGTTGAAAGATATCCACGGCGGTGAATTCCATGATCGGCACCCAATCGGATTCGATTGGCAGGGGCACGGATGGTTCGGAGTCCGGAAAAGAGTCCGGCACCTTGGAGTCACGGGCTGCGCAAAGGATTATGCTGGTGTTTGGCTCGATCGCCGTCGAGACTGCAGCCCCTGAGGCGGTGTCTAGCCACCCGTCCTCGATTGGCACAGTTGGCTTCGAGCTAAGGGTCGGAGGTGATGCGGGCGCGACCTCTGGGGTACTGTTCGGCGGCAGAGCTAGGTCATACCCATCGCGACAGTGCGGCGTGGCCGGCTGTGGCTCGAATCCGTCGAAGATCAAGTCTCCGCGGATGTCAGTCGTGTAGTTCAAACTTCCAGATCTAACCCGATGGCCAGGGGCGTAGCTTTCAATCTGCTCCAGATGGCCAAGGGAATTAGCCCGCAGTGCAAAGCCGCCGAATACAAAGATCTGTCCAAGGAGAAAAGTCTCACCCTGGACCGCATTGCTATCGATGATAGTAGGAGCCATCAAGCCTAACAGCGATGACACAGAGGAACTCTCAATGAAAGCACCAATGTCGGTGTCAAAACCGGCGGATCTCGGGTAGGGGGTCCCGAACTGTGCGTCTAGGCCGGATGGTAACAGGAGGCAGCGGACACGATGTTTTACCCTGGTTCAGGCCCTCTTGATGGAGGTAAAACTCTACGTCCTGCTTGATTAATATTGATGATATGGGTAGTACAAGAGTAGATCTACCACGAGAGCAGAGAGGCTAAACCGTAGAAGCTAGCCTATGGTATGATTGTATGTTGTGATTGTTGTCCTACGGACTAAAACCCTTCGGTTTATATAGACACCAGAGAGGGTTAGGGTTACACAAGGTCAGTTACAAAGGAGGAGATATCCATATTCGTATTGCCTAGCTTGCCTTCCACGCCAAGTAGAGTCCCATCCGGACACGAGACAAAGTCTTCAATCTTGTATCTTCATAGTCTAACAGTCCGGCCAATGGAGATAGTCCGGCTGTCCGGAGACCCCCTAATCCAGGACTCCCTCAGGTGGCTTTGCCACAAATACAATGTCAACTACATGATCATGCTAAGCAATATGACAATGATGGAGTGTGTCATAATAAGCGGAATGGTGGAAAGTTGCATGGCAATATATCTCGGAATGGCTATGGAAGTAGGTATGGTGGCTGTTTTGAGGAAGGTATATGGTAGGTTTATGGTACCGGCGAAAGTTGCGCGGTACTAGAGAGGCTAGCAATGGTGGAAGGGTGAGAGTGCGTATAATCCATGGACTCAACATTAGTCATAAAGAACTCACATACTTATTGCAAAAATCTATTAGTTATCGAAGCAAAGTACTACGCGCATGCTCCTAGGGGATAGATTGGTAGGAAAAGACCATCGCTCGTCCCCGACCGCCACTCATAAGGAGGACAATCAATAAACACCTCATGCTCCGACTTCGTTACATAACGGTTCACCATACGTGCATGCTACGGGAATCACAAACTTCAACACAAGTATCTCTCAAATTCACAACTACTCAACTAGCATGACTCTAATATCACCATCTCCATATCTCAAAACAATTATCAAGTATCAAACTTCTCATAGTATTCAACACACTCATAAGAGAATTTTATTATTCTTGAATACCTAGCATATTAGGATTTTAAGAAAATTACCATGCTATTTAAGACTCTCAAAATAATATAAGTGAAGCATGAGAGTTCATCTATTTCTTCAAAATAAAACTACCACCATGCTCTAAAAGATATAAGTGAAGCACTAGAGCAAATGACAAACTACTCCGAAGGATATAAGTGAAGATCAATGAGTAGTCGAATAATTATGCAACTATGTGAAGACTCTCTAACATTTAATAATTTAAGATCTTGGTACTCTATTCAAACAGCAAGCAAAGCAAAATAAAATGACATTCTAAGAATGGCAAACATCATGGGAAGAAGCAAAAACTTAGGATCAACAGATACTAACCAGTAGTTGTTGAAGAAGAAAGGTGGGATGCCAACCGGGGCATCCCCGAGCTTATATGCTTGAGACTTCTTGAAATATTATCTTGGGGTGCCTTGGGCATCCCCAAGCTTGAGCTTTTGTGTCTCCTTAATTCCTCTCATATCATGGTCTCCCTAAATCTCAAAAGCTTCATCCATACAAAACTCAACAAGGACTCGTGAGATAAGTTAGTATAAACCATTGCAAAAACCTTATCATACTCTACTGTAGCAAATCACTAAAATTATTCATTACATACTAAATGCCTCTGCATATTTAATAGTCCTATGCTCAAATAGAATCATTAAAGAAGCAACCATATGCAAACAATGCAAACATAACAGCAATCTGCCTAAACAGGATAGTCTGTAAAGAATGCTGCAACATCCATACTTCCCTAGCTCCAAAAATTATGAAATAAAATTCCCACTGTAGTAAATTTATCAGATCTTAATATTCAAAAGGTTTCAACATTTTATCACATTCTGACTTTTCTAGGGAATTATTGCAACAGCGGTAAACTTTCTGTTTTCAAACAGCAACATGTATACTTGTAACATAGGCATAGTAAAGGCTATCAATGCCACTTTTTTGAAATAAAAGATGCATAACATTGTTCTAAATAACAGCAAGCAAATACTAACAAAATAAATTGAAGCTCCAAGCAAAACACATATCATGTGGCGAATAAAAATATAGCTCAAAGTAAAGTTACCGATGAACGAAGACGAAAGAGGGGATGCCTTCCGGGGCATCCCCAAGCTTAGGCTCTTGGTAGTCCTTGAATATCACCTTGGGGTGCCTTGGGAATCACCAAGATTAGGCTCTTGCCACTCCTTATTCCATAGTCCATCGAATCCTTACCCAAAACTTGAAAACTTCACAACACAAAACGTAAAGTAGAAAACTCGTAAGCTCCGTTAGTATAAGAAAGCAAATCACCATCATAAGGTACTGTAATGAAGTCATTCTAAATTCATATTGGTGTAATATATTCTTTATTCCAACTTCTCTATGGTTCATACCCTCCGATACTACTCATAGATTCATCAAAATAAGCAAACAACACATCGAAAACAGAATCTGTCAAAAACAGAACAGGCTGTAGTAATCTGGATCAAACGTATACTTATGGAACTCATAAAATTATCAATAAATTTCTGGACCTGAGAATTTATCTGTTAATAATCTGCAAAAAGAATTAACTAAATATCACTCTCCAAATAAAAATGGCAGCAGTTCTCGTGAGCGCTAAAGTTTCTGTTTTTTACAGCATGATCAACAAGACTTCCCCCAAGTGTTCCCAAAGGTTCTACTTGGCACAAAAACTAATTAAAAGCATAGAACCACATCTAAACAGAGGCTAGATTAATTATTTATTACTAAACAGGAACAAAAAGCAAGGACCAAAAATAAAATTGGGTTGCCTCCCAACAAGCGCTATCGTTTAACGCCCCTAGCTAGGCATGATGATTTCAATGATGCTCACATAAAGGATAAGAATTGAAACATAAAGAGAGCATCATGAAGAATATGAATAGAACATTTAAGTCTAACATACTTCCTATGCATAGGGATTTTGTGAGCAAACAACTTATGGGAACAAGAATCAACTTGCATAGGAAGGTAAAACAAGCATAACTTCAAAACTTTAAGCACATAGAGAGAAACTTGATATTATTGCAACTCCTACAAGCATATATTCCTCCCTCATAATAATTTTCAGTAGCATCATGAATGAATTCAACAATATAACCAGCACCTAAAGCATTCTTTTCATGATCTACAAGCAGGCAAAATTTACTACTCTCCACATAAGCAAAATTCTTCTCATGAATAGTAGTGGGAGCAAACTCAGCAAAATAATTATCATCTGATTGGAAATTAAGATCAAGATGACAAGTTTCATTGTTATCATTATTCTTTAAAGTATATGTGTCATCACAATAATCATCATAGATAGGAGGCATGCTTTCATCATAATAAATTTGCTCATCAAAACTTGGGGGACAAAAAATATCATCTTCATCAAACGTAGCTTCCCCAAGCTTGTGGCTTTGCATATCATTAGCATCATGGATATTAAAGGAATTCATAATAACAACATTGCAATCATGCTCATCATTCAAAGATTTAGTGCCAAACATTTTGTACATTTATTCTTCTAGCACTTGAGCACAATTATCCTTTCCATCATACTCACGAAAGATATTAAAAAGGTTAAGCATATGAGACAAACTTAATTCCATTTTTTAGTTTTCTTTTATAGATTAAACTAGTGATAAAACAAGAAACTAAAAGACTCGATTGCACGATCTAAAGATATACCTTCAAGCACTCACCTCCCTGACAACGGTGCCAGAAAAGAGCTTAGTTGACGGGGTGTGTTAGTGCTGCTTTCCTTGCCTCCCCGGCAACGGCGCCAAAAAAGAGCTTGATGTCTACTACACAACCTTCTTCTTGTAGACGTTGTTGGGCCTCCAAGTGCAGAGGTTTGTAAGACAGTAGCAAATTTCCCTCAAGTGGATGACCTAAGGTTTATCAATCCGTAGGAGGCGTAGGATGAAGGTGGTCTCTCTCAAGCAGCCCTGCAACCAAATAACAAAGAGTCTCTTGTGTCCCCAACACACCCAATACAATGGTAAATTGTATAGGTGCACTAGTTCGTCAAAGAGATGGTGATACAAGTGCAATATGGATAGTAGATAATAGTTTTTGTAATCTGAAATAATTAAAACAACAAGGTAGCAAGTGATAAAAGTGAGCGTAAACGGTATTGCAATGTGTGTAAACAAGGCCTAGGGTTCATACTTTCGCTAGTGTAAGTTCCCTCAACAATACTAACATAATTGGATCACATAACTATCCCTCAACATGCAACAAAGAGTCACTCCAAAGTTACTAATAGCGGAGAACGAACGAAGAGATTATGGTAGGGTACGAAACCACCTCAAAGTTATTATTTCCAATCAATCCGTTGGGCTATTCCTATAAGTGTCACAAACAGCCCTAGAGTTCGTACTAGAATAACACCTTAAGACACAAATCAATCAAAACCCTAATGTGACCTAGATACTCCAATGTCACCTCAAGTATTCGTGGGTATGATTATACGATATGCATCACACAATCTCAGATTCATCTATTCAACCAACACATAGAACCTCATAGAGTGCCCCAAAGTTCTACCGGAGAATCACGACGAAAACATGTGCCAACCCCTATGCATAGGTTCCCAATGGCACAAAACCCGCAAGTTGATCACCTTAACATACATCAAGTGCACATGGTATCCTATTGTCACCACAGATATCCATGGCAAGACATACATCACGTGTTCTCAAGTCTTTAAAGACTCAATCCGATAAGATTACTTCAAAGGGGAAACTCGATTCATTACAAGAGAGAAGAGGGGGAAAGAAACATCATAAGATCCAAATATAATAGCAAAGCTCGTGATACATCAAGATCGTAACATCTCAAGAACACGAGAGAGAGAGAGAGATCAAACACATAGCTACTGGTACATACCCTCAGCCCCAAGGGAGAACTACTCCCTCCTCGTCATGGAGAGCACCGGGATGATGAAGATGGCCACCAGTGAGGGTTCCCCCTCCGGCAGGGTGCCGGAACGGGTCTAGATTGGTTTTCGGTGGCTACGGAGGCTTCTGGCGGCGGAACTCCTGATCTATCTTTTGTTCTGGAAGTTTTAGGTCATGTAGGTATATATGGGTGCAGGAGGTACGTCAGGGGAGCCATGAGGGTCCCACGAGATAGGGGGGCTTGCCCTAGGGGGGGGGGTGGCACGCCCCCCACCCTCGTGAGCACCTTGTGTCTCCCCTGACATGGGGTCCAAGTTCATCAGGTGTGCTTCCTTCCAAAAAAAACTTCTCCAGTTGATTTCGTTCTGTTTCGACTTCGCCTGATATTCCTTTTCTTCGAAACCCTGAAATAGGCATAAAATAGCAAATCTGGGCTGGGACTCTGGTTAGTAGGTTAGTCCCAAAAGTAATTTAAAAGTGGATAATAAAGCCCAATAATGCCCAAAACAGTATATAATATAGCGTGGAGCAATCAAAAATTAATGTACGTTGGAGACGTATCAAGGACTTTCCCGGGTCGGGGAGAGGCTCAGGAGGCGCGAGAAGGTGATGCCTTCGTCACCGGACACCAGCGGGAGCTGATCCCCATCGAGACTGGTGGTGAGGAGGGCCGTGTTCAGTCCGGCCCTCAGTCGGACTCGATTCTGGAGACCGATGCGGCTCCCGAATCCGGCATGCAACCTCCTTCGACAGAAGGGGGTATGCGTATTCCGCCGGTGACCCCTGTCCAACCCGGGGCACCGGATACTCTGCTGGAAGTGCTGCGAGGCGCTTCCATTGTGGATGAGCATCATGTCATTATGGGCATGGTAATCGAGAAGGTTCAGTCCGCCAAAAGCGGACTGATCGAAGCCTGCGCTAGCCTTTTAAGAGGCTTTGAGGTAAGTGATGTAATTGTAGAAAGGATATCACAGTGAAGACAGTAGCCCCTGATGCTCTGTTCGGTGTTCGGAAAGAAAAAAGCCAAACAGAGGATCAAAAATAATTTTCGCAGGAGTCTAATATAAGATGTCTATGTGAATAAGCAGGCGTCGTTGCTGGCTGCTGCTGCTCAATCTGCGGAGGTCTCCGGCCTAAAGCAGAGTGTGGGGCGGGCTGAAGAAGAGCTCGGCCTCATGAAGAAGCAGCTGGAGGACAACCAAAGTATGCAATGACCTTCACGTGTATTTAGGAAGGATGAATGTTTCGTGCTGACTAAAGTTTCATGAATTTTGTTAGGGGCCATGACCGAGGTGGCAACCCTCAAGAAAGCGTTAGCCGAGGCCAAGGACAAAGCGGCCAAGGAGCACACTGCGTGCGAGAAACACGAGGCCCGGGTCAGCGAGGTCTAGCAAGAGCTCCAGGACGCCGTCAAGAAGTACGAGTCCTTGGAGCGTGATTCTAAGACGCAGGCGTCCGAACTTGCGAAGGCCCGCTAGAGCACACAAGAGGCTCGAGCCGAAGGCCAAAGCGCCCTTCAGGAAATCCAGGCGACCAAGAAGACCACGGCGGGTAAGGCTTTCATTATGCAAAGAAAGTCTGTGAAGGAAACACTCCTTTTACTTACCTGAATTTGGAGCTCTCCAGAGGCGTTTGCGGATTTGCTGCGTAGCGTATCGGATGTTGCTGAGTTCTATCGGGCCGAAGAAGGGAGTTCTACGGAGAAGCTGTTCTGGTCTCAATATCTTGGACCAGAACATCCAGTGCCCTTCAGCGACCAGCTGAAATAGCTGGTCGAGTTGCATAAGGCGGCCGAGCTAGCCATGAAGGACCTGATAGTCCGACTATGACCTGTCGCGCCGATACCCAGCAGCTACTTCAGACTTGTGAAGCGGCTTGTTAGTGAATGCCAACGGCTTGAGGCCATAAAGCGATTGTTCTATATTGAAGGTGCCCGGATGGCCGTTGCCCGTGTCAAGATGCACTAGGTGAAGATGGATGCCAAGAAGCTGATGACCGAGGGGCCGCCTGAGGGCAAGGAGCACCGCCGTCCTGAGTTATATTTTGATGGCGTCCTAGAGGGATCCCGCCTTGTGGCGGAGCAATGTGCGAATGATGTTATATTCCCATGAAAATATTCGTATTATCCTGTCCTGTAACATGAATCAATGATGTTATGTAATATAATGCTTGTTATGTTTTAATTTTTTCCTCCTGTGCGGCCGTTTGGTATGAAATCTGAGGGTTGGCTAGTCGTCGGCTTCTGCCCCCATGTAGGTAGTATAGGGGTGTTTGGGATGGAATCTAAACAATCGTGATCCAATTATATGGTCCTTGAAGGAGTTGTTTAGCACAACAAACTAGGCAACCAGACTATGCGGCTTGAACGCCCTCACTTAGCCATAGGAGTGTTACAATAAAAACATGGACGCAACCCCTAGTATCTGAACTAGATTGCTATAAGCGTCTGATCAGGAAGTACTGATCCTTCGCATAACGCGGAAGAAATCTCCAATGATTTGTAACCTCCGAACAGCTGACCGGCTATCGCCTCATCATGAGAGTCAGTTTTCGGCTTTCTCTACCGAGGTGCTCCTTTGGATAAACCAAGGCACAATCACAGTAGTTCTCCCTTTACTACCTTAGCCGATATAGCAGAACGTAAGGTAGCAAGCACAGGAGCCGGGCAACCCAACTATTGACCAAAGACATGATTCGGAGCCAATGCATATAATGCTAAATTCGGGGTGCCAAACTATACTTATAAAAAGTGTTCAGACTTTTGTTGCCGTAATGTGGGGTGCTATGAAGCCCCTGGCAAACATCAAACGTACCAAGGTGTACGGGTGCTACCTGATAGGGTTATCCACAGGGGAGCTAAAAAAGAGAAAGAAAACAGAAAAGGTACAAAGGTAAAAAGCTGGGGTCCTAAAGCTCCAGCTGCAAACTGTTCTCATTGCAATTTAATTAGTATGTCAAGGCGCATTGATACAGGTAGTGTGATAAGCAACATGCTGTTTGACATGCCGAAACCAAGGGAGAGCTTCATGTGGGTCCTGAAAAACAAGTAGAGTTATCGTTAACGGAATCACCTTAAAAGTCCCCCATGTGTCTGCATTTCTTGCCATCTTGGTGTGTTTATCCTTCAAGAGGACCGATGACCAGACCACCAGATGGGGCCTGTGGGATTGAGACCTGAAAAGAAAACAAGTAAAAGTAAAAGTATGTGTGTATCCGATGTAGGTTGAGCCGTACTATGGACCACAAGCTAGCTATGCCTCTGTCAATGCCCATGGGATTTTGAGTGCGTAGTTATGTACGCGCGGCACGAATGCCACCGCTTTATCGGGACTAAGACGGAGGCTAGATTGCTAGTCGAGCTCCTGATGAGGCAAGCTCTCCTATTGTAGAGTAGTTCAGGCCCTCTTAACGGTGTCCGTGGGCTCGACAGCCGAATTAAGGTTCTGCTTGAGAAGGCCGCTCTGTACTTCTGCTGCTAAGGCAGTAGTGTGCTCTTCTGTATGGAGGGAGCGTTCTATATTTCCGTTGACCGTTATGACGCTGCGTGGACCAGACATCTTGAGCTTGAGATAAGCATAGTGTGGTACTGCGTCGAATCGAGCGAATGCAGTTCGTCCGAGCAGTGCATGATAGCCGCTGTGGAAGGGGACGATATCAAAGATTAACTCCTTGCTTCGGAAGTTGTCCGGAGATCCGAAGACAACCGCTAGTGTGATAGAGCCTGTATAGCGGGCTTCTACACCTGGTATGACTCCTTTGAAGGTAGTCCTGGTGGGCTTGATCAGTGATGGGTTAATGCCCATTTTTCGCGCTGTATCCTGATAGAGCAGATTGAGGCTGCTACCTTCATCCATCAGGACGCGAGTCAGGTGGAACCCATCGATTATTGGGTCTAGGACCAGTGCGGCTAAGCCACCGTGACGGATACTGGTCGGATGATCCCGGTGATTAAAAGTGATCGGGCATGATGACCATGGACTAAATTTTGGCGCGACTGGCTCTATATTGTAGACGTCCCTCAGCACACGCTGGCGCTCCCTCTTGGGGATGTGGGTAGCGTATATCATGTTCACCGTTTTGACCTAAGGGGGAAACATCTTCTGTCCCCCTGTGTTTGAGTGACGGGGCTCTTCGTCATCATCCTTGCTTTGCGATCCCTTTTCCCTATTCTCGGCGTTTAATTTGCCGGCCTGTTAAAAAACCCAGCAATCTCTGTTTGGATGATTTGGTGGTTTGTCCGGGGTGCCATGAATCTGGCACGGACAATCAAGTATGCGGTCCAGGCTGGATGGGCTTGAATTGTTCTTTTGGAACGGTTTCTTCCACTGACCGGACTTAGAGCCACTGAATCCGGCATTGACCGCTGTGTCTTCGGTGTTATCACTGTTGTTTTGACGTTTGTATCTGTTGCGTCGAGACTTGTCTTTGTTATTTTTAACTTCAGGGATGTCGGCGTCGCTTGCATTGTTTTTGCTACGGGCCAACCAACTGTCCTCGCCCGCATAAAAGAGGGTCATGAGTGCCATGAGGGCCGCCATGGATTTTGGTTTTTCTTGGCCGAGGTGGCAAGCGAGCCATTCGTCGCGGATGCTCTGTTTGAAGGCTGCTAGGGCTTCGGCATCTAGACAATCGACGATTTGGTTCTTTTTAGTTAAGAACCTAGTCCAGAATTTCCTGCCGGACTCTCCGGGCTGTTGAACTATGTGGCTTAAGTCATCAGCGTCCGGAGGTCGAAAATATGTACCTTGGAAGTTATCAAGGAATGCCTTTTCCAAGTCCTCCCAACTGCCAATAGAATTTGCAGGCAGACTGTTGAGCCAATGCCGAGCTGGCCCCTTGAGTTTTAAAGGGAGGTATTTGATGGCGTCGAGGTATTCGCCGCGGGCCATATGAATGTGGAGAATGAAGTCTTTGATCCACACCGCGGGGTCTGTGGTTCCATCGTATGATTCTATATTCACGGGTTTGAACCCTTCTAGGAATTCATGATCCATGACCTCATCAGTGAAGCAATGAGGGTGTGCGGCACCTCTATATCGGGCCGTATCGCGACGTAGCTCTGATGGATTCCGTCTGCGGTTTTCAGCCCACGCATGACTAAGTTTGTCACATCCGAATAGGTGGCCGTCGTCGCGTGCCGAGGCATGTCCTCGAGATCTGTGGATTGATCTGGTATGTCCTGCTTTATTGTTCAGGTTTTGCCGGAGATCCTATGTATGGCCGGGGGCTAATTTACCCTTACCTGTGCGATGAGGCGGGGCGGTCTGGAGTTCGGCATGAGTTGCCGTTTTCTCCTGGCACGTGGTGGTCGGTCAGCCGCATTGTACGATGGTGGTATGTATTCCGACGCCTCCTCTTCAAACTGAGGTAGAAATTTGCGCTTTGGTAGCTCTTGGTTGGGCGCTTGAGGCCGTATTCTTCGGCTGCTAGGACATCGGTCCATTTATCATTGGGCAGATCTTGGTCAGCTTGAAGCTGCTGCTACTTCTTTTTCAGGCTCCTTGCAATGGCTATCAGATGGCGCTTGAAGCTCTCCTGCTCAAGAGGTTCCCCGGGCATGATGAAATCGTCAGTGCCGAGGCTCACCTCATCCTCGAAGAGTGGAAGATAACTTCTATCCTCTGAGTCTTCGTGTGTGGCCTGTTTACCAGGGCTAACCCGCCCATCTTCCCACTCATCTTGTTTATTAGCTATTTCAATGGGGTCTTCGTTGTCTTCGGCACCTTCTGGAGTGTTATCTTTTCCTGTGCCGGTGTTGCTGTCTTTACTACGGCGTGACTTAGAGCAGCGCCGCTGACGCCGGCGCTTGGATTGTATTTCGGAAGGTTTATCCTCAGCTGGATCTTCCTTGTCATCGCCGCTGTTCTCCTTTCATGCATCTAACATGTATACATCATACGAGGAAGTGGCCGTCCAGCGTCCGGTGAACGGCGGGTTCTGGGCCTATTCTTCTCTGGCATCGTCGTCCATATCATCGATGTCCTCGGAGTCGTAATCAAGTGTGTCAGTTAAATCCTCGACGGTGGCTATGAAGTGGGTGGCGGGTGGGGAGCAGAATTGTCCATCATTAGCCCCTAGTTCGAACCGAATATTGTTCGGCTGTGAGTCCTCCGCCAAGGACGGATTTTTTTAATGAGTTTAGCATGTCGCCCAAAGGCGAGTGCTGGAAGATGTCTGCAGTGCTGAATACGAAGATCGATAAACGATCAAGTTCAGCGTCCGCGGGCTCACATGGTTCGGAACTTACGGCCGGAAACGAGTCCGGGGTTCCGGTGGCACGGGTATCGTGTGAGATCAAGTCTATGTGCGGCTCCAACATCGTGGAATCTGTAGCCTCCGTGGTGGGGTCGATCCTCCCGTCCTTGGATGGCGCGGTTTGCTCTGGATCTAAGGCCAGAGCGGTTATGGGAGCTGTCTCCTGGATGCCATCCGATGACAGATTTAGGTCATGTCCCTCTGGGTGGCCCGGAGTCATAGCTGCGGTCTCGAATCCGGCGAAGATCAAGTCTCCACGGATGTCCGCAACGTAGTTCAAGCTGCCAAATCTGACCTGATGGCCAGGGGCATAGCTTTCGATCTGCTCCAAATGGCCAAGCAAGTTGGCCCGCAGAACGAAGCTGCCGAACACAACGATCTGTCCCAGGAAGATAACTCCCCCTTGGGCAGCATCGTTGTAGATGGTTGAAGGAGCCATCGAACCTCTTGATGACGGCACAGTGGAACTATCAATGAGAGCACTAATGTCGGTGTCAAAACAGGCAGATCTCGGGTAGGGGGTCCCAAACTGTGCATCTAAGGTCGATGGTAACATGAGACAGGTGACACAATGTTTTACCCAGGTTCGAGCCCTCTCTATGGAGGTAATACCCTACGTCCTGCTTGATTGATCTTGATGAATATGAGTATTACAAGAGTTGATCTACCACGAGATCGTAATGGCTAAACCCTAGAGGCCTAGCTTGTATGGTTATGATGATGAGTCTCCCTCTCCGGACTAAGTCCTCTGGTTTATATAGACACCGGGAGGATCTAGGGTTACACAAGGTCGGTTACAAAGAAAGGAATCTACATATTCGGTCACCAAGCTTGCCTCCCACGCAAGGAGAGTCCTATCCGAACACGGGTGCAGTCTTCGGTCTTCGTATCTTCATAGCCCATCAGTCCGGCCCATGGCTAACAGGCCGGACGCCCGAGGACCCCTTATTCCAGGACTCCCTCAGTTTGTCCCTGGCCCACGAGGTCCGCCGTGGAGTGCTCGTCTTCATCACTGACGACTCCGCGTGGCTCCAAGAAGCCCCCCTCGACATCGAGACTCTCCCCGTCCCCGGGGCGACGCACTTTCGTGCGTGCTCTCGCGGCATCCTGTTATGGCAGCTGTCATCCCAATATTGATTGGATCCCACGGCATCCTCGCTCCTCGCTGTTCGCCATCGCAAGCGATCTAGTCGATCGCGGCTCCAACGGTGGGTGAGACATGCAGTGGCTCACCAGTCGACCACCCCTCAAGTCGCTACAATAGAGCCCGACGAATCTGTCTATGGGTCGTTCGATCTACCTACAGGTCACTCGGACACTCTTTCTGAGTGCGAGAGCAATGACCCTGCGGCGGAGGTCCTCATGGATAAATCCCCACACAGTCTACCTGGATTTTACCGCGGCCATGGCGATGGCGTTAGCGGCGACCTGGCGCGTTCATGACGAATACTATCCCCAAGCCCTCACATCGGAGCAGTGGGAATAGCTACATCACCGCAACGTCAAGGCGCTCCAAACCCCCATCACTGAAGAGACCTCCGAGGCTCGAACCTTGGAGGCTGCGTGCTTGGCCACCTTGGCTGAGCATACGCGTCTGGAGAAGCTCCAGCGGTCACTCGACGAACACGCCCGTCAGCAGATTGCTGGATCTAGTCGACGGCCACGCCAACTGTTTCCGCCTGAACCTCAGTTATATCAAACTCCGGTTCGAAATCTCACAGTTGCAGCACATATAGCAGAGTCAATTCAACCGTCTCGTTCAGAAGCTGGTAGACATTTGCTACAGATTTGAGCACTGCTCTGAGCAGCACGTGAACAGAACTCGGCTGTTTTAGTCGCGCAACAGAATCCACAGCAGGTCTGTGGTTGCAGACACAGTTCAGTCGACGCATAACCCGACATTGCCCCTGCGACGTGAAGATCGTGGTTACTGCCAAGATCAGTACCTTGGTCGGGGCCACGAGCAGTTTGATCGTCATGACAACCGCCGTCGAGTGCCTACGCCTCCTCTGAAAGGTGGGTCGTATGCGCCCCGGCGGTATGACGACATGCGCCAGTATGGCGACAAACGGAGGATTTCGGTCGACCCAAGAGAACCTGGATTTCATGCAAGGTCAGTTCTTGTACAGGGTTTGGTTGACAGCGGCAGAGCACACAAGGAAGGTCAAGACAAAGATCGCCCGATTGGTAATAGAGCATTTGTTCCAGGGCCCGAGTGTTTAAGTAGAGCCATCCGAGCTACTGAGATCCGCCCAATTTCAGACTGGCCGCTGGTGTGAGCAAGTTCACCGGCGAGTCGAAGTCGGATACTTGGTTAGAAGATTACCGAGTGGCAGTGTAGATTGGTGGAGGCAACGATGATGTAGCCATGAAGCACCTGCCTTTGATTCTTGAAGGTTCATCCAGAGCTTGGCTGAATCAGTTGGCCCCTGGGAGTATTTTCTGTTGGGAAGATTTAGCCCGAGTGTTTATCAAGACATTCGAGGGCACTTGGAAATGACCTGATGGGCTGACCAAACTGCAACACAACGTTCAAAAGCCGAATGAAAGTTTGAGAGATTTCATCCAGAGATGGACTACCCTTCACCATGTTGTGGAGAATGTCTCCGAACACCAAGCCATCCGCGCCTTCAAAGAGGGTGTCCGGTACAGAGAGGTCATCCTGAAGTTTGGTCGATCCAGAGGCATGTCTTTAGGCCGAATGATGGAAATAGCCACTCGGTATGAAAATGGTGAATAAGAAGAAGACCGACTCTGTAATGGTAAAGGGAAACCAGTCGACCAGGACACTGGAGGAGGAAACACCAGCCAGAAACAGAAACGTAAAGCCGAAGTTGCAGGTCCTGCCGAAGCTGCGATTCTGAATCAAGGAAAGTTCAAAGGAAAACCTAAAGAGCTATGGGTGCCCAAAAAGGTGAAAGATCGGTCAGGCAATGACGTCTTAGATTTACGATGTCACATCCACACGAAAAAGGATGAAGAGGGTAACCTGATTCTGCCCAAACATACCACTTGACAGTGTTGACTCCTGATTCAGCAGTTCCGAGAGGGTCAGCCCACGGAGGACTCTGATAAGGATGAGGAGAAAGAGGAAGACGATGGTTATCCCAATGTCAACGTCACTTTGGTGATTTTTGCTGATGTTGAGAGCAAAAGTCGACTGAAGGTTATCAATAGAGAGGTTAACATGGTTGGTCCGGCAACTACAACACACTTGAAGTGGTCGAAGACTCCCATTACATTCGACTAGTCAGATCACCCCGCGCGGGTCTACCCCTGGGCGGCAAGAATTAGTGGTGGACTCAGTTGTTGGGAGCACCCGACTGACTAAAGTCCTTGTGGACGGTGGCAATGGTTTGAATATTCTGTATGCTGAGACCCTCCACGGGATGGGCATTCCAATGCCCAAACTCAGTGAAAGCAACATGCAGTTCCATGGTGTCATCCCCGGAAAAAGGCAAAGTCACTCGGACAGATTGCTCTTGATGTGGTTTTTGGTGATTCCAAGAATTACCGCAAGGAGAAGTTGACGTTTGAGGTGGTGGATTTTTACTGTGCCTACCATGCTATTTTGGCCAGGCCCTCATATGCACGTTCCATGGCTCGGCCGTGTTACGTATATCTCAAGTTGAAGATGCCGGGGCCCAGAGGCGTGATCACATTCATAGGGAGTTGGCAAAAAGCAAAAGAGTGCGTCCAGAAAGACATAAAAATTGCTGACGAGCAGATGGCAGCAGTAGAGATGGAAGAATACAAGAAGAATGTAGACCCGAGTGATTTGTTGCGAGCTAAGAAGCTTGCTTCGAAATTCGTGTTTCAGTCGGCCGGAGAGACAAAACCTGTCCATATTCACCCGGAAGACCCCAATGCTGCTCTGACCCACATCTCAACGACACTCGACAGCAAATAGGAAGAAGTGCTCATCCAGTTCCTCCGTGAGAATTGGGACATCTTCGCATGGAAATCATCAGACATGCCTGGTGTACCCAGGGGACTGGCTGAGCACCATTTCCGTGTCGACTCGAAAGCAAAACCTGTCAAGGAACACCTCCGCCGGTCCGCCATGGAGAAGCGGAAGGCAATTGGAGAAAAAGTGGCTCGGCTCCTAGCAGCTGAGTTCATCCGCGAGATATACCACCCCGAGTGGCTCGCCAATGTCGTCATAGTCCCCAAGAAGGATGATTCACTCCGTATGTGTATCAACTTCAAGCACATAAATCGGGCATGCCCGAAAGATCACTTCCCTCTCCCCCGTATCGACCAGATTGTCAACTCGACTACGGGGTGTGAGCGTTTGTCCATTTTGGACGCATATTTTGGGTACCATCAGATCCGATAGTATGGGCCCGGTGAAATAAAAATGGCCTTCATCACCCCATTCGGGTGCTTTTGTTATGTCACCATGCCTTTTGGTCTCAAGAATGCCGGTGCCATGTTCATGCGCATGATTCAGAAGTGCCTGCTCACTCAAATCTGCCGG
This sequence comes from Triticum monococcum, assembly GCA_034509565.1. Taxonomy (NCBI): domain Eukaryota; kingdom Viridiplantae; phylum Streptophyta; class Magnoliopsida; order Poales; family Poaceae; genus Triticum; species Triticum monococcum. The sequence continues at coordinate 739,419,278 of CM067843.1, read as the reverse complement.
AACATGGAAGCCTACATGGATGATCTCATGGTCAACTCACGCAAAGGTTCCGACCTGCTGGCTGACCTCGCTGGAACATTTGCCAACCTAAGAAGATACGATATCAAGCTCAATCCATCTGAATGCACATTCGGAGTCCCGGGCGGAAAGTTGCTCGGTTTTCTTGTTTCCGAACGAGGGATCGACGCAAACCCAGAAAAGATTGGAGCAATTCTCCGAATGAAGCGCCCTATGCATGTGCATGATGTCCAGAAGCTTACTGGTTGCTTGGCTGGATTGAGCCGATTCATTTCCCGTCTTGGTGAAAAGGCATTGCCTCTTTACCGACTGATGAAATAGTTTGATACATTCGAGTGGACTCCTGAAGCTGAAGCAGCGTTTGTAGAGCTCAAAGCCCTGCTTTCCACCCAGCCGGTGTGTAGCGACCCGACCTCAAATGGTCAAGTCTCTGTGCTTCAGTGTCATCCCTGAATCGGTAATGCTGACACACATAGTACTTCGAAGGATTTATAACAGAGTAGCAATCACACACTTATTACATCGATTGTCTCAAAAGAGAACTTATTACAATAAATATGGCTTAAGGCCATCTAAATAAGATAATAGTGGAAGGCTTGGAAGATAAGTGAGTCCATCAACTCCAATGGCATAGCTGAGTGCATGACAAACGACCTACGGCATCTTACTCGTTGTTTGAAAAGTCCGCAACATGATACGTTGCTGCCCGAAAATGGGTCAGCACATGGAATATGCTGGCAATATAACACAAGAGAGCAATGAACAGATAAATGCTATCACTACATGCATATATGGCTGGTGGAGGCTCTATGGTTATATTTTTGCGAAAAGCCAATTTTTTCCTACAACAAAGGAATATATTTTATTTAACTATCATGGTAGTTGAAACATCATTAAGAATGTTCCTCCAACTCAATCCCAATTAAAGTAGTCATTAACATCCCAACAAATTAATTTTAGAGTGATGAGATCAAATCAATAATTCAAGTACTAGATACTCAAGATGTCCATAACCGGGGACACGGCTAACCATGATTAGTTTATACACTCTGCAGAGGTTTGCAAACTTTTCCCCACAAGACTCGATCTCCTCCGTTGGATTTCTCGCACATAGGGTGTTTGAGAAACGGACGACCGACACAAAGTCTTTCAGAAGCATTAACTCTTTACTATGGGTGGACCGTTACACCTACTTTCCCCTACATCTGCTAGCCCACCACTGAAAAAGGTCACGCAGCATACTCAACTATGCCAGAGCCCATTATGGCTCGTGGATGCACACGGAAGTTTCTAGCATGAATAATCTTATGATCCCTTTGAGCCTGGGTGGCGGACTATAGGATGATCACACGCGTACTCCAGGATATCCTAGGACAACACTGGATTCTCCAGGTGCCCACAAGCAATCCACCCAGATGTGTATTAGAGTTGCCACCTTAAGTTGAACCATTAATTAACAACTCACAGCTGTCATGGATACACTCAAACCCAAACCACATCTACGAGCATAGCATAGCAATATAAGCATAACGTAGAAGTAACTCCCAAGGGTTTGGTAATAAAACAGGTAATAGGTTCTACCTCATCATCTACTTCCTAGACCCACATGTTAAGAGATCCTACTCATGCAATGTGTGAGGGTTGAAACTAATGCAAAAAAAACTGGGTGAATAAGGGGTATGATCAAAGTGTTACTTGCCTTGCTGACGATCTGCAAATCCTAAAGACTCGTAGTAGCACGCTTCGCACTCCGGGTGTTCTATCACAAACAAACAATAACATACATGAACAATCAAGCAAAGATACATGGGGAAACTCAAATAAGAAGATCTAACCAGAAAGTTCAACTGAAGAAGTTTGGTTTGCAAAAAGAATCAAATCAAACGCAACAACGAAACTCAAACTGCGAAACAAACAAGATCCAATTACTAATCTAGACTAAAGTCAAATTTTACATTACCAAAATCTTGTAAAAGTTGGTTAAACGAAAAGAGGGCATCAAGACAAAGATCTAGGCGCTTGTTTCACCTGATTCGGATAAACGAGCGAAAAGATAAATTAGATCGAAGATTAGGGCAGAAATCGCGATCGAAAATAATCGCAGAAAAACCCTAGAAAAAAGAAAATTGACGAACACGAATGAACAATCATTGTTTGCGGCTAACAGATAAATGGCTTTCGTTAAAATGTACATCCGTGATTTAACTAAACTGAGAAAACCAAAAAAAACCAAGCTAGAAAAAAAACGAACTAGGGTTTCGAAGAAAAAAAAACCCGAACTATATGTTTTTCTAGCGAAAACCGGCGGCGGCTACCTCGACAGCGGGCGGCGGGACGGGGCAGCGAGGCGGCGGCGGTCGGCGGCGGCGCCACTGATACGTCCATTTTGCATCATGCTCTCATATCAATATTTATTGCATTATAGGCTGTTATTACACATTATGTCGCAATACTGATACCTATTCTCTCTTATTTTATAAGGTTTACATAAAAGAGGGAGAATGCCGGCAGCTGGGATTCTGGGCTGGAAAAGGAGCAAATATTAGAGACCTATTCTGCACAGCTCCAAAAGTCCTGAAACTTCACGAAAGATGTTTTCCAAATATATAAAAAATACTGAGCGGAAGAAACTCACCAGGGGGGCCACACCCTGCCCACGAGGGTGGGGGGCGTGCCCTACCCCCCTAGGCGCGCCCCTACCTCGTGGCCCCCCTGGTGGCCCTCCGGTGGCCATCTTCTGCTATGTGGACTCTTTCGATGGGAAAAAAAATCATAAGCCATCTTCTTGGACGAAACTCCGCCGCCACGAGGCGGAACCTTGGCGGAACTAATCTAGTTCTCTGGCGGAGCTGCTCTGCTGGGGAAACTTCCCTCCCGGAGGGGCAAATCATCGACATAATCATCACCAATGCTCCTCTCATCGGGAGAGGGCAATCTCCATCAACATCTTCATCAGCACCATCTCATCTCAAAACCCTAGTTCATTTCTTGTATCCAATTCTTGTCTCAAAGTCCGGGATTGGTGCTAGTAGGTTGCTAGTAGTGTTAATTACTCATTGTAGTTGATGCTAGTTGGTTTAATTGGTGGAAGATCATATGTTCAGATCCCATATGCATATTAATACCCCTATGATTATGAACATGTTTATGCTTTGTGAGTAGTTACTTTTGTTCCCGAGGACATGGGAGAAGTCTTGCTATTAGTAGTCATGTGAATTTGGTATTCGTTCGATATTTTGATGAGATGTATGTTGTCTCTCCTCTAGTGGTGTTATGTGAACGTCGACTACATGACACTTCACCATTGTTTTGGCCTAGAGGAAGGCATTCGGAAATAATAAGTAGATGATGGGTTGCTAGAGTGACAGAAGCTTAAACCCTAGTTTATGCGTTGCTTCGTAAGGGGCTGATTTGGATCCATATGTTTCATGCTATGGTTAGGTTTACCTTAATACTTTTGTTGTAGTTGCGGATGCTTGCAATAGAGGTTAATCATAAGTGGGATGCTTGTCCAAGTAAGGGCAGCACCCAAGAACCGGTCCACCCACATAGCAAATTATCAAAGTACCGAACGCGAATCATATGAACGTGATGAAAACTAGCTTGACGATATTCCTATGTCTCCTCGGGAGCACTTTACATCATATAAGAGTTTGTCCAGGCTTGTCCTTTTCTACAAAAAGGATTGGGCCACATTGCTGCACCTTATTTACTTTTGTTACTTGTTGCTCGTTACAAATTATCCTATCAGAAAACTATCTGTTACCACTTATTTCAGTACTTCCAGAGAATACCTTGCTGGAAACCGCTTATCATTTCCTTCTGCTCCTCGTTGGGTTCGGCACTCTTACTTATCGAAAGGACTAAGATAGATCCCCTATACTTGTGGGTCATCAAGACTCTTTTATGGCGCTGTTGTCGGGGAGTGAAGCTCCTTTGGTAGGTGGAATTTGGTAAGGAAAAATTTATATAGTGTGCTAAAATTTATTGTCACTTGTTACTATGGAAAGTAATCCTCTGAGGGGCTTATTCGGGGTATCTTCACCCCGAGCAGTAGAGCAAAGAGTTGCTCCTCAACCTACTGAACCTACTGAAAATGAATATGAAAATGAAAATGCTTGCTTTGAAGTTCCTGCGGGTATGATAGAAAAAATGCTAGCTAATCCTTTTTTAGGAGATGGAACGAAACATCCTGATGAACATCTGATATATGTGGATGAAGTTTGTCGATTATTTAAGCTTGCAGGTGTACCCGGAGATGTTGTTAAGAAGAAGGTCTTCCCTTTTTCTTTGAGGGGAGATGCATCGACATGGTATAGGCTATGTGATGATATGAGGTCTTGGAATTACAAACGATTGAAATTGGAATTTCATCAGAAGTTTTATCCTATGCATCTTGTTCATCGTGATCGCGATTACATATATAATTTTTGGCCTCGCGAAGGAGAAAGCATCGCTCAAGCTTGGGGGAGGCTTAAGTCAATGTTATATTCATGCCCCAATCATGAGCTCTCAAGAGAAATGATTATTCAAAATTTTTATGCTCGGCTTTCTGGTAACAATCGCACCATGCTTGATACTTCTTGTGCTGGCTCTTTTATGATGAAGACTATTGAATTCAAATGGGATTTATTGGAAAGAACTAAACGCAACTCTGAAGATTGGGACCTCGACAATGGTAAGGAGTCAGGTATGACACCTAGTTTTGATTGTGTTAAACCTTTTATGGATACCGATATTTTTCGTAAATTTAGCACTAAATATGGACTTGACTCTGAAATAGTAGCTTCTTTCTGTGAATCTTTTGCTGCTTATGTTGATCTCCCTAAGGAGAAGTGGTTTAAATATCATCCTCCCATAGAAGTAAAAGTAGCTACACCTATTAAAGTTGAAGAAAAGACTATCTCTTATAATGATCCTATTGTTCCTACTTCTTATGTTGAGAAACCACCTTTCCCTGCTAGGATAAAGGATCATGCTAAAGCTTCAACTGTAGTTCGTAAAAGCAATATTAAAACATATACACCTCCTGAGCAAGTTAAAGTTGAACCTAATATTGCTATTGTTAAAGATCTCTTGCCTGATAATATATATGGGCATGTTATTTATTTCTGTAATGAAACTGCTAGAATTGCTAAACCCCGTGATAAAGATAAACCTAGACCTGTGGTAGGCAATTCTGTTATTTCTGTTTAAATAGGAGATCATTGTTATCATGGCTTATGTGATATGAGTGCTAGTGCTAGTGCAATACCTTATTCCTTATACCAAGAAGTTATGCATGATATTGCACCTGCTGAAATAGAAGATATTGATGTCACAATTAAACTTGCCAATAGAGATACTATTTCACCAATGGGAATTGTTAGAGATGTTGAAGTCTTGTGTGGGAAAACTAAATATCCTGCTGATTTTCTTGTTCTTGGTTCCCCACAAGATAACTTTTGTCCCATTATATTTGGTAGACCCTTCTTAAATACTATTAATGCTACCATAGATTACAAAAGAGATGTTGTTACTATCGGTTTAGATGATATGGCTCATGAATTTAATTTTTCTAAATTTAGTAGACAACACCGCGAAGAAGAAATACCTAGTAAGGATGAAATTATTGGTCTTGCTTCTATTGCCGTACCTCCTAGTGATCCTTTAGAACAATACTTGCTAGAGCATGAAAATGATATGTTTATGAATGAAAGAAGGGAATTAGATGAAGTATTCTTTAAACAGGAACCTATTCTGAAAAACAATTTTCCTGTTGAAATCCTAGGGGATCCTCCTCCACCCAAGGGTGATCCCGTGTTTGAGCTTAAACCGTTACCTGATACTCTTAAATATGCTTATCTTGATGAGAAAAATATATATCATGTTATTATTAGTGCTAACCTTTCAGAGCATGAAGAAGAGAGATTATTGAAAACTCTGAAGAAGCATCGTGCTGCTATTGGGTATACTCTTGATGATCTTAAAGGCATTAGTCCCACTCTATGTCAACATAAAATTAATTTGGAAGAAGATGCTAAACTAGTTTGTGAACATCAACGCCGGCTGAATCCTAAAATGAAAGAAGTGGTAAGAAAGGAGATACTAAAGCTCCTTGAGGCAGGTATAATTTATCCCGTTGCTGATAGTCAGTGGGTAAGCCATGTCCATTGTGTCCCTAAGAAGGGAGGTATTACTGTAGTTCCTAATGATAAAGATGAATTGATTCCTCAAAGAATTATTACAAGTTATAGGATGGTAATTGATTTCCGCAAATTAAGCAAGGCTACTAAAAAAGATCATTACCCCTTACCTTTTATCGATCAAATGCTAGAAAGATTGTCCAAACATACACATTTTTGCTTTCTAGATGGTTATTCTGGTTTCTCTCAAATACCTGTGTCAGCCAAAGATCAATCAAAGACTACTTTTACATGCCCTTTTGGTACTTTTGCTTATAGACGTATGCCTTTTGGTTTATGTAATGCACCTGCTACCTTTCAAAGATGCATGATGGCTATATTCTCTGACTTTTGTGAAAAGATTTGTGAGGTTTTCATGGACGACTTTTCCGTCTATGGATCTTCTTTTGATGATTGCTTGAGCAACCTTGATCGAGTTTTGCAGAGATGTGAAGAAACTAATCTTGTCTTGAATTGGGAAAAGTGCCACTTTATGGTGAACGAAGGTATTGTCTTGGGGCATAAAGTTTCTGAAAGAGGTATTGAAGTTGATAAAGCCAAGGTTGATGCTATTGAAAAGATTCCATGTCCCAAGGACATCAAAGGTATAAGAAGTTTCCTTGGTCATGCCGATTTTTATAGGAGGTTTATTAAGGACTTCTCAAAAATTTCTCGGCCTCTGACTACCATTTGTCTTTGATGATGATTACGTAGAAGCATTTTAAATACTTAAGAAAGCATTGATTTCTGCACCTATTGTTTAGCCACCTGATTGGAATTTACCCTTTGAAATTATGTGTGATGCTAGTGATTATGTTGTAGGTGTTGTTCTAGGACAAAGAGTCGATAAGAAACTAAATGTTATTCAATATTCTAGTAAAACCCTTGACAATGCTCAAACAAATTATGCTACTACTGAAAAAGAATTCTTAGCAGTTGTATTTGCTTGTGATAAGTTTAGACCTTTGTACGTGCATCTAGTGCCACCCCTAGTTGGTTTTGGAGTATTGACGACAAACATAGCTAAGGGACTAATGTGTTTGTGAGAATTGCAGGATAACATAGGTAGAAGTCCCTCATTGATTCGGTTTTCCTACCAGAGATGACCCCTAAAAATGTATGAAGACATTGATGTCAAAGGTGGTATGTGAAGATATTCACATTGAAGACTATGACAAGAGGAGACGTCGCATGAAGCATATGGAGCTCGAAGACTTAGATCTTTCGTAGTTCTTTTTTCTTCTTTATTGAGTCATAGGAACCACTGTACTGTTAAGTGGCGTCCAAGAGAACTAGCCAGAATGACTAAAGTGATGCTTAACCAAGGCCTATGTCTTCGAGTGAAGACTATGAGAGCGAATCTTGTCCAGAGTCGGACAAGTCAGCTTTGCTTGTAGCCCAAGTAAAGTTGCCGTGTGTGTTTGAAATCTGACCGTTGGAACACGTGTCAGTTCCTTAGTGACCCAGGGTCATTTTGGACAAATCAGGTCGGGTTGCCTAGTGGCTATAAATAGCCCACCCCCTACAACCATAAACGGTTGGCTGCTTAGAGTTAGAGTACGACTTTTGTCGTTTGAGAGCAACCCACCTTGAAGCCTTTGAGAGAGAATTCCTTGCGAGGATAAAGCCCTAACCACCCAGAGCCAAAGAGTGTTAGGCATCACTTAAGTCTTCCTGTCTGTGTGATCTGAAGACTTATTACACTTGAGGACTGTGAATCCTCCAGCCAGTTAGGCGTCGCGTTCTGAGCATCCAAGAGCCATTGTGGATCGCCGGTGAACAAAGTCTGTGAAGGTTTGGGAGTCTACCTTGAAGACTTACCAGAGTGATTGGGCGAGGTCTGTGTGACCTTAGCTCAAGGGGGATACGGTGAGGACTGGGTGTCCTGAGCTACGTGTTCAGGACTGGGTGTCCGGGACTGTGTGTCCTCAGGTTTAAATACCTAGCCGCCCTAACCAGACGTACAGTTGTCACAGCAACTGGAACTAGTCTAACATATCATTGTCTTCAACGAGTCACTGGTTTCATCCTTCCCTTCTCTTTACTTACTGTTGGTCCTTATGAAGTCGTTGTATGATTGCATTATCTTTTGTCTTCACTGAGTGACTGCTTGATCTAATTGGCTTCACAATATCTTCCTACCTGATCCTTACTACCTAGCTGCTATTAGTCATTGTGCTTTCACTTCATTGAATACTTGACTATGGCATGCCTAGTGTAGTCTACCTTCCGCTGCATGGTAATAGATTTATTTCTATCATTTGTCTTCGAAACTTCCATGTTTTGAAGGCTTTCATAAAAATCACCTATTCACCCCCCTCTAGTTGATATAACGCACTTTTAATTGGTATCAGAGCAAGGTACTCCCTTGTTCTGTGTGATTCGGTTTAACCACCTGGAGTTTTAGCTATGTCGACTGCAGGGATAATTAAAGTCTCCACTGCGTGCCCCGTCTTCGATGGAACTGAATATCCCTACTGGAAGAATAAGATGTGCATGCATCTTGAAGCCATTGACATCGACCTATGGTATGTCGTCAAGAGCGGCGTTCCCAAGGCTGGAGAAGGTGTCACTGCTGCTGACGTCAAGAAGTTCGTTCAACTGGACTCTACTTCCAAGAATATCATTTGTGGTCATCTGACCAAAGGACAGTATGGCCGCGTGAGTGCTTTGGAAACATCTAAGCTAGTCTGGAACTGGCTCTCCAAGGTCAACGAAGGCGTCTCAACCCAGAGAGATCAGAGAATCAGTGTCCTTCGCAACCTCTTCAACCGCTTCAAGAGAAATGACAATGAGAATGTCCAGCTCACGTTTGATCGACTCACTAACATCACAAATGAGCTTCAAGCCCTCGGCGCTACTGAGATCACCAAGCATGAAGTCGTCAAGGCACTCCTGAGATCACTTGACAGTTCGTTTGACACCCTAGCCCTGATGATTCATGAACGTCCTGATTTCAAGACACTCGATCCGTCTCACATACTTGAGAGGCTCAACACACATGAGTTTCAGCTTTCTGAGAAAAGAGATATCTACGGTCCCAACTATGGGCGAACTCGTGCCTTGAAGGCAAAAGCTGTCTCCACAATTGAAGAAGAATCTGACAACAGTACTGATGATCCTGAAGACATTGGAAAGGAGCTTGCTATGCTTGTGAAGAAGTTCCAAAAATTCACCAAGGATAAAGGCCTTAGAAAGTCTTCACGATCTAGCTCAAGGAATGATGAAGCTTCTGCTTATGACTACAAGAAAAGATCATGCCACAAGTGCAAGAAAACTGGCCACTACATCTCTGAGTGTCCGCAGTGGGACAATGAGAACAACAAGAAGAAGAAGAGCAAGGAGTGTGACTCTGACGACAAGAAGAAGAATAAATACCCAAAGTCTTCTTCCAAGTCTTCCTCCAAGTCTTCATCACACAAGAAGAGCTCATCTGGCAAGGCACGTGCGTTTGTTGGCAAGGAAATGGATTCAGAGGAGGAGTCTGCTTCTGAGGAGGCAGAGGTGGAGTCTGAGGAGGAGTCCGATTCTGGTGTTGCGAGTCTGGCTACAGCATACGTTGCCAAGTCCATCTTCAACACTGAAGACAACGACTTCATCACCGACACCGATGCAAATGACAAGGACTACTCCGCTCCTACCTACTGCTTCATGGCACATGGTGCCAAGGTAAACACAGGCACTACTCACTATCAAACATCTAGTGAAGATGACTCTCATTGTGATTCCAAACCCAGCTACAAAACACTTGCTAAAATTGCAACTGAACAACAGAAAGCTATGGAACATATTCAAAAACTGTTAGACAAAAGCGATGATCTGCTAGACGCTGAAATGACTCGATCTCAGTCCTTAATTGAAGACATAAAAAATCTTCATGTTAAGTATGAGGAACTTGAAAGTCGTCATGAAACTCTCTCAATAACTCATGAAAGGCTTTCCTATGATTATCTTCAAAGGAAGCAAGATCTTGAGAAATTGAGAGCGGCTCATGAAGATCTTCAAAAGGAAAACAAGTCACTTCGCGCCAAACAGATCAGTTCCGCTCAGGAAGGATTTGAACCACCATGTCTTAAATGCATTGAGCGTGATAATGCTACTTCTGTTGCTGAATGTTCTACTGCTGCTACTGTTGCAATATCTTCAACTATTGATGTGGGAACTAACCCCTCTACTGAGGATACCACTGCTATTGCTGATGAGAATGCTAGGTTGAAGACATTGCTTGAAACAGGGATGTACAAAAGTCTCAAAGGGCATCAGACACTATGTGATGTCCTCAAAAGGCAGATCCTGAACCGAAACCCTAGGAAAGAGGGTGTTGGGTTCGAAAGGAAAATGAATGCTGATGGCTCTTACTGGAAACCTGAGCAGTACCCCAAAACCACATGGGTTGCTGCAAAGGAACCTTCAACGGATCCATCCACCCTACCTGGCTTCAGTTGTGCTAATTCCATCTTTACTAATGAATCCTTTGATGCAAACTATAAACTGTTTAAGAATCAGAATGGTGAAGTGTTTGCCAGGTATATTGGTACTAACTGCAGGAATGGACCGCCTATGAAGAAGATCTGGGTGCCGAAAAGGTGTTTGGAGAATCTTCCTGTGAATGTCATCGTGACACCACAGGTGAAGAAGACAAACCCAAGACCACAGGCTTCATACCATCCAAAGGCTTCATACAGACCTAGGACTCACCTGAGTCGCACTAACGCAAATGTTTTGCAGGGAAGCCATACTCAGGCCTATGAATATGAGTGCGGTTCATCAAACCGCCATGTTCATAAGACCAAGAACTATTCTGCTTATGCTTATGAGTACTATTGTCCTCCTGCAAGACTTTATGCCAGGGCTCCAAAGCCAAAGTTCTCAGATGCTGCACTTAGACTTATTGCTTCTAAGCCACCCTTGAAGATGTGGGTGGTTAAGAAAGCTTAACTCTCTTTTGGAGGGAAGGGTCTCCAGCAGAAAACCAAAATCGTTTGACGCTATTGCTGGGGACCTTAAACATCTTGTAGGGCGCAAGATCAAATGCCCGAATGGTCTTATTATGTACTTTGTTCCTGAATCGCTTGCTACTCGCCCCATCAGTCCAAATCTCGATCTAAGCTTTCATAACCCACTGGTTCGTCAAATATTTTTGCTTCACAATTCTCTTCGTGAAGCCTATCCCCCTAACTGCACTGTAGGGTACGACACCAGCAGCTTCAGAATGGATTATTGATAGTGGGTGTACCAATCACATGACTAGCAAGAGAAGCCTTCTTATGGACTCAACCTTACGTCCATCCGACAAGAGTCACATCACATTTGCTGACACTAGTAAAAGTAAGGTATTGGGTCTAGGTAGAGTTGCAATCTCAAAGGATCAACAAATGGATAAAGTCATGCCTGTTGAATCCCTTGGTTTCAACTTAATGTCTCTCTCAATGCTTGGCGATTTAAATATGATCGTGATGTTTGGAAAATATCGCTGCCTTGTTCTAATGGAATCTGACAAGTCTCTAGTGTTTGAAGGGTATAGGAAAGATGATTTGTACGTGGTAGATTTCTCAGCAAGACCACAGCTTGCCGTATGTCTTCTGGCAAAAGCTTTAGAATGCTGGCTCTAGCATCGGAGACTAGGGCATGCTGGCATGAGGAACCTCCACACCCTTACAAAGAAGAAGCATGTCATAGGCATCGAGGGCGTCAAGTTCAAGAAAGATCACTTATGCGGTGCCGGTGAAGAAGGAAAGATGACAAGGGCCAAGCATCCCTCGAAGACAATCATGACAACAACTCGACCCTTCGAACTGCTCCACATGGATCTTTTCGGTCCCACTCATTACTCAACTCTTACTACGACTGCTTGTCTCTATGGCTTTGTCATTGTTGATGATTATTCTAGATATACTTGGGTGCACACAATCCTCTACAAGACTGAAGTGCAGGATGTCTTCAGACGCTTCGCCAATCGAGCAATGAACAACTATGGCGCCAAGATAAAGCACATCAGAAGTGACAATGGCACTGAATTCAAGAACACTGGCCTTGATACATATCTTGATACTTTGGGCATCACACATGAATTCTCAGCTCCATACACGCCACAGCAGAATGGAGTCGTCGAGCGCAAGAACAAAACACTGATTGAGATGGCCCGAACGATGCTTGATGAATACAAGACTCCAACAAAATTCTGGCCTGAAGCCATTGATACTGCATGCCATACAATCAACCGTGTTTATCTTCACAAGCTTCAAAATTTGCACCAAAAGCACATGAGGGTTTTATGCTTGGATATGGAAAGGATTCGCACTCCTACAGAGTCTTCAATCTCTTTCATTATAAAGTGGTTGAAACAGTGGATGTGCGGTTCGATAAGACTAACGGCTCACAAAGAGAGCACCTGCCAAATGTGCTAGATGAAGTTTGAAAGCACAAGTGCTCCCTAGGTGGTTTTGGTAATTGATGACAACATATCTCTTGTTGGACTAATACCTTTACCTAGTGTATTTCAGATAAGTTCAACAATGGAGTGGCATGGACTAAAGGTTGTGGGAACCTCTTCAAGATGCTAAGGACAAAGGATTGGCTAAAGCTTCAAGCTCAAGACTTTTCTTTTTATATATTTTAGTGATCCAAGATCACATTGAGTCTTTAGGAAAAGCCAATACTATCAAGAAGGGATGAGGTGTTGTTTAATGAGCCTCTTGCTCAAGTGCTTAATGATATGCTCCAAAATCCCCAGCTACTTTCCCACTTCCACAAATGACCTAAACCCTAAGCCAAACTCGGTCATACCGATTCTGTCAATCCGGCGCCACCGAGTTTCACTTGTCATTTGCCACTGCCAAACCCTAGCAATTCGGTCCTACCGATATGGATCTCGGTCTCACCGAGATGGGCTTGCAAACTCTCTATTACCTATTGCAATATCTTCGGTCCCACCGAGATATGCAATCGGTCCCACCGAGTTTGCTTGGCCAACTCTAAAGTTAACTTATTACCAAAATCGGTCCCACCGAGTTTGAGTAATCGGTCAAACCGAGTTTTGGATTTTCCCAAACCCTAACCGAATTGGTCCTACCGAGTTGCATCTCAGTCCCACAGAAATTCCTAACGGTCACTAGGTTTACCATTTCGGTCCGACCGAGTTTGATGATTCGGTCCCACCGAGATTGGAAAACTGTGTGTAACGGTTGGATTTTGTGTGGAGGCTATATATACCCCTCCACCACCTCTTCATTCGGTGAGAGAGCCATCAGAACACACACTCCATTCCTACTCATATGTTCTGAGAAAGAACCACCTACTCATGTGTTGAGACCAAGATATTCCATTCCTACCATATGAATCTTGATCTCTAGCCTTCCCCAAGTTGCTTTCCACTCAAATCTTCTTTCCACCAGATCCAAATCCTATGAGAGAGTTGAGTGTTGGGGAGACTATCATTTGAAGCACAAGAGCAAGGAGTTCATCATCAACACACCATTTGTTACTTCTTGGAGAGTGGTGTCTCCTAGATTGGCTAGGTGTCACTTGGGAGCCTCCGACAAGATTGTGGAGTTGAACCAAGGAGTTTGTAAGGGCAAGGAGATCGCCTACTTCGTGAAGATCTACCGCTAGTTAGGCAAGTCCTTCGTGGGCGATGGCCATGGTGGAATAGACAAGGTTGCTTCTTCGTGGACCTTTCGTGGGTGGAGCCCTCCGTGGACTCGCGCAACCGTTACCCTTCGTGGGTTGAAGTCTCCATCAACATGGATGTAGGATATCACCACCTATCCGAACCATGGGAAAAACATCCGTGTCTCCAATTGCGTTTGAATCCTCCAAACCCTTCCCTTTACATTCTTGCAAGTTGCATGCTTTACTTTCCGCTGCCTATATACTCCTTGCATGCTTGCTTGATATGTATTGTGTATGTTAAAATTGTGCCCGAACTCCACTTAAACCGAAAAACCTTAAAAAGTGCAACCTTAGCATTAAGTGTCCATTCACCCCCCCTCTAGACACTCCTTCTTCTAGATCCTACAAGTGGTATCAGAGCTTTGGTCTCCATTGCCTTGGTTTAATCACCATTGGAGGAAGATGGATGTGTCTACCTTAGGGAGTCTTAGACATAGAGTGCCTATTCTTGATGGAGAGTACTTTCATGAGTGGAAAAATGAGATGCTTGTAATCTTCAATCAATATCATTTAAACAAGTATATTGCTAGCCCTTGTGCACCTCATATTGATCCTTTGCATCCTACCCTAGATGAAGATATTGACATGATTCGCAATCTTAGAACCATTGAGCTCATCATTAGAGGATTGCCCAAAAATTTGATTGCTAGTTTGCCTACTCTTAATTGTGCCTACACTATATGGAAATTTCTTGAGGAACGATTTCCCGATCATTCCTTGAAAAATTTGGATAAAATTCTCCATAAATCTACTGCCTTGAGTAAGATGAACTCCAGTGATCCTAAGTTTGGTGATTGTCTATTTGAGCTTACCAATCTCAAGCATGCTAAAGGAGATGTTGGAATCATTAGTGATATTATATTTGAAGCTATAAGAATTCATAAAAGTGACCACTTTGATGACCATTTATCTAATGAATTACCCTCTCTAGGAAATGATGAGTCACAAGATCATGATGAACATGGATACTATGATGATGATGATAGTGACTTCAATCTTGATGATGCAATGAGACATTTTGGTCTTACGACAAATCTTCGGGGATATGCGTCAGGTGGAAAGGAATGGGTTCTTGATAGTGGATGTACTGATCATATGACCGGAGATGAAGAGACGTTCCGTGAGCTTGCTGAAAATGACGGCCCTCGAAAATATGTCACCTTTGGTGATAATTCAAAGGGTAAAGTAGTTGGCCTTGGTAAGGTGGCCATCTCACATGATAGTTCCATTCAAAATGTCATGCTCGTTGAATCTCTCGGCTACAATTTACTTTCAGTATCTAAACTTGCTGATTTTGGCCTAAATGTTCTATTTACTGAGGTAGATTGCCAAGTGTTTCGTCGAGACAATCATAAAATGGTTTTTACCGGTATGCGTAGAGGTGATCTTTACATTGTCGATTTCTCTAAAAAGGCACAACCTAAAACTTGCTTCATTGCTAAATCCTCAAAAGGTTGGTTGTGGCATAGACGACTAGGTCACATTGGCATGAGAAATCTTGACAAGCTTATTAAAGGAAATCATATCCTTGGAGTTAACGATGTCATATTTGATAAGGATAGACTTTGCAGCGCTTGTCAAGATGGTAAACAGGTTGGAGGAAGGCACCCTGTGAAGAACATCATGACCACAAGGAGGCCACTCGAGCTACTTCATATGGATCTTTTTGGTCCCAACGCCTACAAAAGTCTCGGTGGAAATTCTTTTGGTCTTGTTATAGTTGATGATTTTTCAAGATTTACGTGGGTGTTCTTTCTTAATGACAAGTCGCAGGTCCAGAAGATCTTCAAAAACTTCGCTAGGAAACCCAAAATCAGTTTGAAGTGAAGATCAAGAAGGGTCGGAGTGACAACGGAACGGAGTTCAAGAAAGCAAATGTGGACACCTTTCTTGACGAAGAAGGGATTTCACACGAGTTCTCGGCTACGTACACACCTCAACAAAATGGAGTTGTTGAGAGGAAAAACTGGACGCTCATCGATATGGCAAGAACGATGCTTGATGAATACAAGACGCCAAAGCACTTTTGGGCATAAGCGGTTGAGACAGCTTGTCACGCAACAAATCGCTTGTATCTTCACAAGCTACTCGGCAAGACAGCATACGAGCTCCTCACCG
Organism: Triticum monococcum; assembly: GCA_034509565.1. NCBI lineage: Eukaryota > Viridiplantae > Streptophyta > Magnoliopsida > Poales > Poaceae > Triticum > Triticum monococcum. The sequence continues at coordinate 739,403,307 of CM067843.1, read as the reverse complement.
GTAACAAACCCCAAGTTGGATACTTTCGAGTATTCGGCTCAAAGTGCTACATTCTTGATAAGCATCGTCGTTCAAAGTTTGCTCCTAAATCTCATGAAGGCTTCCTACTCGGTTATGGCTCAAACTCTCACACTTACCGTGTCTACAACAATTTCACCCGAAAAGTTGAAGAAACGGTAGATGTGAAGTTTGATGAATCTAATGGCTCGCAAGTAGAGCAATTGCCAATTGATGTAGGAGACAAAGACCCTTCAGAAGCAATCCAAGACTTGTCCATTGGCAAAGTTCGTCCAACGGAGGTGAAGGAGAGTACGTCATCCGTCCAAGTGGAAGCTTCTACTTCACGACAAGGTGAACCAAGAATCGACACGGAAGCATCCACAAGTGGGACACACCAAGATGAAGAAGACGAGGAAGTACATCAAGACGAACATCAACAACCTCCTTCCCCACCACGACAAGAGAATGACAACGTCAACAATGAAGAAGGCCAAGAAGAAGAACAAGATGAAGAAGATGCTCAACGAAGACCCAAGCAAAAGCTCTCACGAGTTCGAGCAAGAATTGCCAAAGATCATCCCGTCGAGCAAATCCTTAATGATATACAAACCGGGAGAATCACTCGCTCAAAAACTCGTTTAGCTAACTTTTGTGAAAACTATTCATTCATCTCTAGCATTGAACCTATGAAGGTTGAAGAAGCATTGGAAGATCCGGATTGGATAAACGCTATGCACGAAGAGCTACACAATTTTGAGAGAAACCAAGTTTGGACATTGGTTGAGAAGCCCGACGACAACCACAACATCATTGGTACCAAATGGGTGTTTCGCAACAAGCAAGATGAAGATGGACAAGTGGTCCGCAACAAAGCACGTCTCGTCGCCCAAGGGTACACACAAGTCGAAGGTATGGACTATGGTGAGACATATGCTCCCGTTGCTAGACTTGAGTCCATTCGCATCTTACTTGCCTATGCTAATCACCATAATATCACCTTGTACCAAATGGACATTAAGAGTGCTTTTCTAAATGGTGAAATAGAGGAGGAAGTTTATGTCAAACAACCTCCCGGCTTTGTCAATCCTAAGAAACCTAATCATGTTTACAAACTTCACAAAGCTCTTTATGGTCTTAAACAAGCTCCTAGAGCATGGCATAAATGCTTGACCAAGTTCCTTATTGCAAGTGGTTTTGAAATTGGTAAAATTGATTCTACTCTCTTCACTAAAAGGGTTAATGGAGAACTATTTGTATGTCAAATCTATGTTGATGATATCATATTTGGTTCAACTAACCCTCTCTTTAGTGAAAACTTTGGAAAGCTAATGTCAGAGAAGTTTGAGATGTCTATGATGAGTGAACTCAAATTCTTTCTTGGTTTGCAAACCAAGCAAACGAAGGAAGGTACATTTGTCTCTCAAACGAAGTACACCAAGGACTTATTCAAGAAGTTCAATATGCAAGAGTGCAAAGGTATGTCTACACCCATGCCCACTAGTGGACATAATGATTTGACCAAAGATGGTGAACCGGTTGATCAAAAGGTTTATCGTTCTATGATTGGTTCATTACTATACCTATGTGCTTCACGTCCCGATATTATGCTAAGTGTATGCATGTGTGCACGATATCAAGCTGCTCCTAAAGAATGTCATCTTAAGGCTGTGAAAAGGATAGTGAGATACTTAATTCACACACCAAACTTTGGCATTTGGTATCCTAAGAGGTCTTCTTTTGATCTTGTTGGCTATTCTGACTGGGATTATGCCGGAGACAAGGTTTATAGGAAGTCCACTTCGGGTACCTGTCAATTTCTTGGCAGATCTCTTGTGTCTTGGTCCTCCAAGAAACAAAACTCGGTATCCTTATCCACCGCCGAAGCGGAATACATTGCCGCTGGTTCATGTTGTGCTCAATTACTTTGGATGACCCAAACTCTTAAAGATTATGGAATTTATGTGAAACATGTTCCACTGCTTTGTGACAATGAAAGTGCTATCAAAATTGGTCATAATCCCGTACAACATTCTCGAACTAAGCATATTGAAGTTCGTCATCTTTTCATTCGAGATGATGTTGCTAAGGGTGACATTAATCTTAAGCATGTTCGCACTGACAAGCAATTAGCGGATATATTCACTAAACCACTTGATGAGAAAGTATTTTGCAGGCTAAGAGGAGAATTGAACATCATTGATGCTTCAAACGTGGTGTAGGAACTCCATTGGACACATGCAAGACATGAGCTTATGACTAATCCATGATATATCTCTTATGATGACTATCTTATGTCCTGGATATATTTGTACCTTGCATGTTGTCTAACCCATGTAGGTACTTGGTTGAAACTAATTCCATGGGATTGCGACTCACTCACATCTTGAGCAATCTTTACATCACCAAGTCTCTACACAATGGTGGTTGAAGACAAGGAAGCACAAAACCATTCAAACATATCCTTTGACAAATTCTATGCTGAGCTTCATGATTGTCATTTTTGGATACACAAGTGCTCTTCCTTGCAAGAACTAACCCATGTAGGTAATTGAACTCAAACTCCAAGTGGTGCTCCAAATTCTTGAAGGACTACATCAACCTTAAGCACCCACACAAGTTCAACTACATCAGCAAGAACCACTCCACCACCCAAGGTATGTTATCCCATCTTAGAGAAGCTTTACTCCAAGACATGAGTCAAAGCAACTCAACAAGATGTGAATACATCAAGATGCTTAAATGAAAAATGGCAACCCCATTTTGAGCTTAAACGATGAGTATGACCTATGATCAAGTGTTCTCACTTGACTCCTAAGTCAATATACTCTAACATAGGTGACTATGTCACCGCCCAACTCTAGATGAAGTTCTCTTGTGTTTTCCTTCTGTGTTACTACATTTGTCTCATGCTTGTTTATGTGTTTCCTTCTACTTCATCTAGATCCTTGAGTTTATTTTCTTTTCTTTTTATTCCGCATTTTCCGCATTCAATTCATTGCAAATCTTTGTGAGATCCTGCATGTCTAATGAGCTGAGGTGACAAGTGTTTTTCTCTGTGTGAACTCGGTCTCACCGAATTGTAATTTTCGGTCCAACCGAATTCCTTCGGTACCACCGAATCATACCACTCGGTGCCACCGACTTCGCATCAAGAAAAACAGTTTGTCACATAACCTATAATTCTTCTGATCCAGCTCCACTCAATGAATCTTGTCCTCTACAAGCATCCCAATTTTATTCTTTGCTTTATGTTGAGTCTCAAGGACCAAACCTTTTCGACGGATTCCAGAAGAACCTTCTTGGAAATTGATGTCAAAGGGGGAGAGAGAGATCACATCAAAGCTTATCTTCGGGGAGAGAGAGATCACATCGAAGCACTAAAGGGGGAGAGAACATCTCAAGGATCCCAGATGTCCCAGATAATGTATTAAGGGGGAGAAAGAGATCCCTAGGGGCAGAGACAATACTCAAGGATCCCAGATGCTTGATGATCAAGAGGAGAGATGTCACATGTCTTTTTATGGGGAAAGACATGTTCATTTGTTTTGTTTCTTTCAGCTCTGATTTTCTATTCCCTATCTTCTCCCAATATCCCATATAAGATTCAGGGGGAGCAAGACACTTATGGGAAAGAAATCAGTCAAATTCATTGCATATCTTTACTCTTGGGGACATGTTGAATTCAATGCAGTACCTAGTACTTACTCTCTACAGGTCATCCCAGTCTTGGTATTCTTGTGGTTTCTTCAGTTTACTCTGGCTAGTGGATGTACCTGTGTTATCTAACCTTGTTTCTGCAGGTTTATTCCATCCTAAGTCAACCAAAGACTACAAGGTAAGTGTATGCATCAAAATCATGAGTATGAGAAGTTCTTGCTTATGTACATACTGTTTGCAAGAAGGACTCATGAGCATGAAGGTATTTTCCTTAACAATCTTTTACTCTGATGCATATGGCCAAGATACATGTAACACATTGCCCACTCTGTCATGGTTATGCCCTCACATGCCTCTATATTTCATATTCACATGAGTGCATACATGTAGGGGGCGCCTATGCTTGTTACATGTCCTTCCAAAGCTTTACTTGCCGTTCTTTATATTTTTATCTAAAGCTTTGATGTATGTTGCCATGAATTACCAAACAGGGGGAGATTGAAAGCACAAGTGCTCCCTAGCTGGTTTTGGTAATTGATGACAACATATCTCTTATTGGACTAATACCTTTACCTAGTGTATTTCAGATAAGTTCAACAATGGAGTGGCATGGACTAAAGGTTGTGGGAACCTCTTCAAGATGCTAAGGACAAAGGATTGGCTAAAGCTTCAAGCTCAAGACTCTTCTTTTTATATATTTTAGTGATCCAAGATCACATTGAGTCTTTAGGAAAAGCCAATACTATCAAGAAGGGATGAGGTGTTGTTTAATAAGCCTCTTGCTCAAGTGCTTAATGATATGCTCCAAAATCCTCAGCTACTTTCCCACTTCCACAAATGACCTAAACCCTAAACCAAACACAGTCATACCGATTCTGTCAATCCGGCGCCACCGAGTTTCACTTGTCATTTGCCACTGCCAAACCCTAGCAATTCGGTCCTACCGATACGGATCTCGGTCTCACCAAGATGGGCTTGCAAACTCTCTGTTACCTGTTGCAATATCTTCGGTCCCACCGAGATATGCAATCGGTCCCACCGAGTTTGCTTGGCCAACTCTCAGTTTCACTTATTACCAAAATCGGTCCCACCGAGTTTGAGTAATCGGTCAAACCGAGTTTTGGATTTTCCCAAACCCTAACCGAATCGGTCCTACCGAGTTGCATCTCAGTCCCACCGAAATTCCTAACGGTCACTAGGTTTACCATTTCGGTCCGACCGAGTTTGATGATTCGGTCCCACCGAGATTGGAAAACTGTGTGTAACGGTTGGATTCTGTGTGGAGGCTATATATACCCCTCCACCACCTCTTCATTCGGTGAGAGAGCCATCAGAACACACACTCCATTCCTACTCATATGTTCTGAGAAAGAACCACCTACTCATGTGTTGAGACCAATATATTCCATTCCTACCATATGAATCTTGATCTCTAGCCTTCCCCAAGTTGCTTTCCACTCAAATCTTCTTTCCACCAGATCCAAATCCTATGAGAGAGAGTTGAGTGTTGGGGAGACTATCATTTGAAGCACAAGAGCAAGGAGTTCATCATCAACACACCATTTGTTACTTCTTGGAGAGTGGTGTCTCCTAGATTGGCTAGGTGTCACTTGGGAGCCTCCGACAAGATTGTGGAGTTGAACCAAGGAGTTTGTAAGGGCAAGGAGATCGCCTACTTCGTGAAGATCGACTGCTAGTGAGGCAAGTCCTTCGTGGGCGATGGCCATGGTGGAATAGACAAGGTTGCTTCTTCGTGGACCTTTCGTGGGTGGAGCCCTCCGTGGACTCGCGCAACCGTTACCCTTCGTGGGTTGAAGTCTCCATCAACGTGGATGTAGGATAGCACCACCTATCCGAACCACGGGAAAAACATCCGTGTCTCCAATTGCGTTTGAATCCTCCAAACCCTTCCCTTTACATTCTTGCAAGTTGCATGCTTTACTTTCCGCTACCTATATACTCTTTGCATGCTTGCTTGATATGTATTGTGTATGTTAAAATTGTGCCCGAACTCCACTTAAACCGTAAAAACCTTAAAAAGTGCAACCTTAGCATTAAGTGTCCATTCACCCCCCCTCTAGACACTCCTTCTTCTAGATCCTACAAAGTTCCATCCAGTGAATCAATCAAACTTATGGGAACTGGAGAAATTATACCCTCTAAAGCTCAACCTGAAGAGGAACTTATCATCTCCGCACCTGATCAACCTAAAGACAATGCTTAGCCTGAAGACAATCCCTCTAACAATGATAATGATCAGCAAGAGCAAAATCTTCGCCCTATACACCCAAGTGTTGCCAATGAAGTGCAGTTTGAGAGAATAATTGATAGCATCAATGCACCCGGTCCGCTCACTCGTTCAAGGGCAACTCAGCTAGCAAATTTTTGTGGGCACTTCGCATTCGTCTCAATAACAGAACCCAAGAAAGTGTGTAACGGTTGGATTTTGCAAGTTACGGTGTGAGCTAAATGTCTTGGAATCCTCAAATGTCCTGTGATCAGGCACACATCCTAACACTTATGCATATTGATGACTTAGATGTGCAACACACGAAGTAAAGTATATCTTCAATCAATGAAGACATGCATTCTAAGTGTGAATACATTAATGAGGAATTTGACTTCGGAGCGCCACGATAATTGTGCACCATGTCTGAGTCTAATACTTCCTATATGGTGGGTAATGCCGCCACCAAATGTTCTATTTGAAGTGTTTCACTCATGGCATTACATTTGCTATGTCTTCACATTTGGTTTGGCTTCAATCTCAACATGTCTTCATGATTATCTTCACTGTGATGATTATATATATACTAGTGTTCTGTCCTCTACAGCATTCACTTATAGCTATGTCTTCTTGTTGAATCTTTTGAACTAAGTGAATGTGATCGGACCCTAACCTCTCTACGCTTTCTATCTCAAACTCTATCTCTCCAAATCATATGCATTCTTTTGAAACTGTCAAATGTCTTCTCTGCGTCCTTGTCAGCAGAAGATATAGAGACAAACATTCAGTCTGCTTTCAATGCTAATTACTTCACCTGAAACCCGGAGAAGTGGGAACAACCACCCGACAATCCAAGCGTGTGTGGGACGTGGAACAACCTCTGGTATGCTGCATGATGGCCACGTGTTCCTCTGATGTGAATGGCCAGGGGCACCTGTGTAATAACACTGAGCCGCCCCTGTCCCTATAAATACACGCCTCACCATAGTCATTATCTCGTCTTCCACTCTCGCACGAACCCTAGCGCCACCGCTAGCCCTCGACGATGCCGGCAACGAAGCGCTTAGCTGCCGCAACCTCTCCGACGCCGTCTTCACGCCGACCACGGACATCATCTTCTCCGCCGTCGCCGTAGGTGTCCTCCGTCGCCAAGGTAGGGCACGGACGATCGAACTGCTTGGCCTCCTCTTCCACTCCGTCTAGCAGTTCTACGTGTGGTAAATAAAAACTTCCTTTTTACGGCCCTTTTGATCCTACAGATTCGTCACTTTCTACAACAAGTAGTTTTTGTTCACACATGTTGGATCCACTTCATAGTGCATCTCATATTATGCCTAGTATATTCACTTATGCTTCACAAAGTAGTTAGATTCCTCACTTGTACTGATCCGTGGATTCGTACAAATCTGGAACCAACTGCTTATCTATGAGTGAATGTCTTCGCACGATGAGGTCAATGTCTTCTAAACTGATTTATCTTCAAAATCTTCTGAGAATGCATATGACCTCTTCCCCTTCCCTCGCACCTTAATGCTGTCACTGGTACATGTCCGTGGGAGAATCCCTTGGTTCTCATAGTCTACATTTATTTGTAGAATTCATACAGTATCATATAAATTCTCCCGAAGCCAGTTCCTGTTTGTCCAGCAAGCGAAAGCCTTTGAAGCCTTTGAACGTGCTGAAGCCATTCAGTTTGAAGTTCATGGCTGCAGAGAAATCAGCAAGGAAGGGTGGCAGACAGCATCATGGGGGAACATCAAGAGATTTGCCTGATGACCTCTCAGAGCTTTACAAGACGGATCCTGAAGAGGATTACAATCAGCGCAAGGCCCGAATCCAACAGATTCAAAGATATTGGGCAGAACAATGGTTCAAGTACCGGTTTGTGACCCAGGAATATGCTGAGAAAAATGCCATCAAGCGACCGTGGGGAGACATCCTATACAAGAATCTTCAACCCAGGTCCAGAGAAGAAGCCATTGAACAAGGCTTCTATCCCTGCATGGTCCATGGGCCACAGCCTGCAGATGCACACCCATCGTCACTACTATGGTGTCATGACGACAATCTGTTCAAGCGCAACTTCCAGTTTGCCAAGAACTCAGCGAAGCAGAACAAGAAGTCTTTGGGATTAGACTTCAACCCTGGTCCCTCTGCTCCCCGTGTTGATGGAACTCGCGAAGCTGAACCCAATCTTCTTGGGCCCTTCTACAACTTGGAAGGTCTCATCACACATATCGTAGTTCAAGGGACAGCCGTGAATGAGCCTGCTGATGACGCTGAATCAGATGAAGCGCCTGCAGCGCCGAAGCCAAAGAAGTTGAAGCAGCCTAAAGCTTCAAAGCCTGCCTCTACACCAAAAATCTCACGGGCGAAGCCACTGGCCACTGCACCTCCTGAAGACAGTGTGCAGTCTGAAGATTTGTCACGCATCTCCAAGCCCCAGAAAGACAAGACGCCTCTGCCACACAACGGCCAAGAACTGACAGCTGCTGCTATTCTGCGCAATGATGCCATCGATCTGTCCAGTGATGAAGATCTTGCAGATGACGCTCTTGAGCAACTGATCAAGAGCAAAGAAGAAGCAGAAATCTTCAATGATCTGCCTCTCTTTGACGTGGCAATCATCCACAACTTCATTGATGAGTGGTTTGACACGCCCAACCTCAGCTTCGAAGATCTGCAACTTCCCATTGGCCTTAGTGTCGCCTTCCATGGCACCATTGCTTCAGAGTTAGCTATCGCCCAGCGCATTGTTGAACTGAAGCAGAAGATTGACTTTGAGAAATCTCAGTTCAAGAAGCATATGGCCACGCTCAGCGTGCAAGAGGTGAAGAACTTCAAGATTATGCTGCATGAGCTCAAAGAAGCCTTTCTCAAGAAACTTGTAGAAGCTCAGGGTTCTCGTGAGCGCATGAAGAGCCTGGCTGACAAGTGTGTGCAAGGCTACAACGAGGCTGAGAAGCACAAGGCCCTTGGGCGTCCGGGCATTGATCCCAGGATGGCTGCTAAGAGGAAGAAGAAGCCCATTGTGGCCGAACCCAACGCACCAAGGCAGGAAGCAGATCCCATTATCTTCCCAACTAGCATGACTGGCTTGAAGCCAAAAGCCAGGTCTACCACTTCAGAACTGAAGAAGATGAGGACTGCTGAGGCTGAAGCCAGAAAGAGGAAACATTCTGAAGCCTCTAATGCTGCTCCCTCCAAGAAGAAGCGGAAGACCAAGAAGGAACGGGCTGCTCCCGCGGAGCCCTTAGTTGTTGAACCCATCTCCATGGTTCGCCCTGACGCTGAACATCAAGAGCATCAACTGACTGTCCATGAGCCTGCTTCCATAGAGGCTCATGAAGCTGAAGACTTTCCAGCAGCTGATCCCACCGCTGCTGAAGACATTGGTCACCATGACCATGTTGAAGATGATGCAGTTCTTCCTCAGATCGAGCATTGGTATCATCGCCTGTGCTTACGCATAGCGAACTCATCAGCATTGGTCGTCCTCTGACGCCAATTGCTCAGGATGCATCATGGGCTGATCACCCACAAGCACAAGAGGAAGATGACTTTGAGGCCCAGACAACTCCAACTCCCCAGGCGTCGCCAGCGTTACGCAGGCTTCGCAAAGGACCAAGGCCTCCAGTCTCCAAGTCTAAAGCTAAAGCTGTTGAAGACATTCTGGCTGCATCAGCCAATGAACAAGAAACCCCAAGAGTTGCTACACCCCCGTCTCACCAAGAAGTTGTTCTCGAGGATAACGTGACTGTGACCGACCCTCCAGCTCATCAAGTGGAGGTAGAAAATCTTGAGGCCGCCACCACCAACACCAATGAAGCCACTTACGCTGTCATGGCTGAAGCCAATGTGGAGCCTCCACCAACCCAAGAACCAGAAGCTAGTGAAGCAAATGATGCTACTGCTCCTGTTCCTGCGCCTGCTGCTAGTCCTCAGTTTGACTATCATGTTGAGCATAGGCCTCAGGTACAGAAGCCAATTCCAAGGTTGCCCAGGTTTCCAGGTCCTGCATCAGCACCTGGATCCTTCAATGTCAACGGCTTCAAAGCAGACAACACTTTCTTCAATAGCTCCAAGAACCCCTACTCAAGGGAAAGAATATCTTCTGATCAGTTCTGGAGCTATCCGTAGCGAAGCTATTATTCCTGCATTCTGTACAATCAAGGTCGCATCTTCCCACATAAGCGTCTTGACATCAAAGCCATAGCTGGTCTACCCTGTCTGGAAGAAGCTCTGGATTGCTTCAAAGAGGTTGGATTGTTGCCGTTTGTCACCGATCAAGAGCACTGGAATGAAGAGTTGCTGCTCCAATTCTATGCCACACTTCACATCCATGGGTACAACAGAGATCCGAAGACTTGGGTCCTGGAGTGGATGATACGAAATGTTCACCACGAAGCCAAAGCCTTTGATATCATTGAGCTCACTGGTCTGCCCATTCCTGGCGATCTCTACGAACCTGGCTGTCAGCTTCACAGTGAAGCTATGGAGAGCATCTTTCAGAAGCCTGAACCAAACATGAGTCAGATGCTCAGTATGATGAAGCCCTTGCCACAAGATGCTGCATATCCTAAGGAGTTCTTTGTTGAAGACCTTGAGTATCTGCCAAGTACTATCTATCACATCATAAGGCGAACTCTCTGGCCCATCAAAGGACATTCCCCACATGCCAAGCTCGAAGGTGCAATGAAGACTTTGGTCTTCTATATTCTTCATGGCAAATGCTTCAATGCACAGGACTTCTTCATCCGCCAACTTGCTGCATCAGGCTCTGATCTTTTTGGCTTGAAGTTCTACGCTCCATGGATAATGCGGCTGATTAAACTCCACTCCACTATCTCATATCAACCATCTGCTCGCAATCATTGGATCTTTCTGCCTGATGTGGATATGTCCATTGAAGCCATTTATCCTGAGCCTGCCAAGGATCCTCTTAGTCTTCAGAATGCGGAGCATCAAAGTTTCTCTCAGAACATTGAAGGAGTTGAAGCAGTCACTCATGTTTATCCTCTGGCTGGAACTACACGTGCACCACATCCTGCCCTTACTGAAGCCACCGAAAGCACAATTGCCCAACGACCCAAGAAGCAAACTCGTGTTCTCAATGACCGAGAGCTTCTGGTGGCTCTTCATCAGGAACAGGATAGGCATCATGACTGGCTGAAGCGCCAAATGCAAAGCCTCTTGGTGGATGTCAACCGCATTCGCAATCTTAGCACCAAGAATGCCTTTGTTGCCCATGAAACCTCTCGATGCACATGGAAAGGGCTGACGCTTATGTGCTCTGAAGATGATCTTCAAGAGGATGGCTTCTCTAAACGCTTCAAGTTTGACTCCACACCTCCCCGAAGGGCAGTGTTGCGACGATGTAAGTGCATCTAGTGCCACCCCTAGTTGGTTTTGGAGTATTGACGACAAACCTAGTTGAGGGACTAATGTGTTTGTGAGAATTGCAAGATAACACAGGTAGAAGTCCCTCATTGATTCGGTTTTACTACCAGATATGACCCCTAAAAATGTACGAAGACATTGAAGACAATGGTGGTATATGAAGATATTCACATTGAAGACTATGACAAGAGAAGACACTATGTGAAGCCTATGGAACTCGAAGACTTAGATCCTTCGTAGTTCTATTTCATTTGTGTTGAGTCATAGGAACCACCGTACTGTTAAGTGGGGTCCAAGAGAACCAGTCAGAATGACTGAAGTGGTGCCTAATTCAAAACCTATATCTTCGAGCGAAGACTATGAGAACAAATCTTGTCCAGAGTCGGACAAGTCAGCTTTACTTGTAGCCCAAGTAAAGTTGTCGTGTGAGTTTGAAATCTGACCGTTGGTACACGTGTCAGTTCCTTAGTGACCCAGGGTCATTTCAGACAAATCAGGTCGGCTTGCCCAGTGGCTATAAATAGTCCACCCCCTACAACCATAAACGGTTGGCTTCTCAGATTTCAGTGCACGGCTTTTGTCATTTGAGAGCAACCCACCTCGAAGCCTTTGAGAGAAAATTCCTAGCAAGGAGAAAAGCCCTAACCACCCAGAGCCAGAGTAAATTTGGCATCACTTAAGTCTTCTTGTCTGAGTGATCTGAAGACTTATTACACTTGAGGACTGTGCATCCTCCAGCCGGTTAGGCGTCACGTTCTGAGCATCCAAGAGAAATTGTGGATTGCCAGTGAACGAAGTCTGTGAAGGTTTGGGAGTCTACCTTGAAGACTTACCAGAGTAATTGGGCGAGGTCTATGTGACCTTAGCTCAAGGAGAAAACGGTGAGGACTGGGTGTCCTGAGCTGCGTGTTCAGGACTGGGTGTCCGGGACTGTGTGTCCTTTGGTTTAAATACCTAGCCAATCCAACCAGACGTACAGTTGTCACAGCAACTGGAACTGGTCCAACAAATCATTGTCTGCAGCGTGTCACTGGTTTCATCTTCACTTCCTTTTACTTACTGTTACACATTGTGAAGCCATTGCATGCTTGCTGTATCCTCTGTTTCCACATCATAATTGTATGATTTGTTTGGCTTCGTAACTTCTTCCTACCTGATCCTTATTACACTACAGCTACTTGTCTTGTGCTTTGACTCTATTGAATACTCGACCATGGCTTTCCTAGTGTAATCTAACTTCCGCTGCTTAAGTGATAGGCATATCTATACTGTTTGTCTTCATAACTTTCACGTTTTGAAGACTTTCATAAAAATCGTCTATTCAACCCCCCTCTAGTCGATATAACGCACTTTCAATTGGTATCAGAGCAAGGTGCTCCCTTGTTCTGTGTGATTCGGTTTAACCACCTGGAGTTTTAGCTATGTCGACTGCAGGGATAATTAAAGTCTCCGCTGCGTGCCCCGTCTTCGATGGAACTGAATATCCCTACTGGAAGAATAAGATGCGCATGCATCTTGAAGCCATTGACGTCGACCTATGGTATGTCGTTGAAAACGGCGTTCCCAAGGCTGGAGAAGGTGTCACTGCTGCTGATGTCAAGAAGTTCACTCAATTGGACTCTACTGCCAAGAATATCATCTGTGGTCATCTGACCAAGGGACAGTACGGCTGTGTGAGTGCCTTGAAGACATCCAAGCTAGTCTGGGACTGGCTCTCCAAAGTCAATGAAGGCATCTCAACCCAGAGAGATCAGAGAATCAGTGTTCTTCGCAATCTCTTCAACCGCTTCAAGCGAAATGACAATGAGAATGTCCAGCACACATTTGACCGGCTCACTGACATCACAAATGAGCTTGAAGCCCTCGGCGCCACTAAGATCACCAAACATGAAATCATCAAGACGCTGCTGAGATCACTTGACAGCTTGTTTGACATCCTAGCCCTGATGATTCAAGAACGTCCAGACTTCAAGACACTCGATCCGTCTGACATACTTGAGAGGCTCAACACACATGAGTTTCAGCTTTCTGAGAAAAGAGATATCTGCGGTCCAAACTATGGGCGAACTCGTGCCTTGAAGGCAAAAGCTGTGTCCTCATCTGAAGAAGAATCTGACAGAAGTTGTGATGATCCTGAAGACATTGGAAGGGAACTTGCAATGCTTGTGAAGAAGTTCCAGAAATTCACCAAGAAGAAAGGCTTCAGAAAGTCTTCAAGATCAAGCTCAAGGAATGATGAAACTTCTGCTCATGACTACAAGAAGAAAACATGTCACAAGTGCAAGAAAACTGGACACTTCATCTCTGAGTGTCCATAATGGGACAATGAGAGCAGAAAGAAGAAGAAGAGCAAGGAATATGACTCTGACGACAAGAAGAAGAAGAAATACTCAAAGTCTTCTTCCAAGTCTTCCTCAAAGTCTTCGTCACACAAGAAGAGCTCAACTGGCAAGGCTCGTGTGTTTGTTGGCAAGGAAATGGATTCAGAGGAGGAATCCGCTTCTGAGGAGGCAAAGGTGGAGTCTGAGGAGGAATCTGATTCTGGCATTGCGAGTCTGGCTACAGCTTACGTCGCCAAGTCCATCTTCAACACTGAAGACAATGACTTCATCACCAACACCGTTGCAAATGACAAGGACGACTCCACTCCTACCTACTACTTCATGGCACGCGGTGCCAAGGTAAACACACGCACTACTCACTATCAAACATCCAGTGACGATGATTCTGATTGTGATTCAAAACCCAGCTACAAAACACTTGCTAAAATTGCAACTGAACAACAGAAAGCCATGGAACATATTCAAAAACTGTTAGACAGAAGCGATGATCTGTTGGGTGCTGAAATGACTCGGTCTGAATCCTTAATTGAAGACATAAAAAATCTTCACGTTAAGTATCAGGAACTTGAAGATCGTCATGATACTCTCTCAACAACTCATGAAAAGCTCTCCTATGATTATCTTCAAAGGAAGCAAGATCTTGAGAAATTGAGAGCGGCTCATGAAGATCTTCAAAAGGAAAACGAGTCACTTCGTGCCGAACAGATCAGTTCCGCTCAGGAAGGATTTGAACCATCGTGCCTTAAATGCATTGAGCGTGATAATGCTACTTCTGTTACTGAATGTTCCACTGCTACTACTGTTGCAATATCTTCAACTGTTGAAGTGGTAACTAACCCCTCTGCTGAGGATACCACTGCTATTGCTGATGAGAATGCTAGGTTGACGACATTGCTTGAAATAGGGATGTACAAAAGTCTCAAAGGACATCAGACATTATGTGATGTCCTCAAGAAGCAGATTCCAAACCGAAACCCTAGGAAAGAGGGTGTTGGGTTCGTGAGGAAAATTAATGCAGATGGCTCTTACTGGAAACCTGAGCAGTACCCCAAAACCACATGGGTTGCTGCAACGGAATCCTTAGCAGATCCATCCAATCTATCTGGCTTCACTTGTGCTAATCCCATTATCATTGATGAATCCTTTGATGCAAACTATAAACTGTTTAAGAATCAGAATGGTGAAGTATTTGCCAGGTACATTGGTACTAACTGCAGGAATGGGCCGCCTATGAAGAAGATCTGGGTTCCAAAAACGTGTCTGGAGAATCTTCCTGTGAATGTCCTCATGACACCTCACATGAAGAAGACAAACCTCAGACCAAAGGCTTCATATGGTCCAAAGGCTTCATACAGGCAGAGGACTCACCTGAGTCGCAGTAACGCAAATGTTTTGCAGGAAAACCATGCTCAGGCATATGAGAGCGGTTCTTCAAACCGTCATGTTCATATGACCAAGAACTATTCTACCTATTATTATGAGTACTATTGCCCGCCTGCTAGACTATTTGCTAGGGCTCCAAAGCCAAAATTCTTAGATGCTGCACTTAGACTTATTGTTTCTAAGCCACCCTTGAAGATGTGGGTGGTTAAGAAAGCTTAACTCTCTTTTGCAGGGAAAGGTCTCCAGCAGAAAATCAAAATCTTCTGACGCTATTGCTGGGGAGCTTAAAAATCTTGTGGGGCACAAGCTCAAATGCCCGAATGGCATCACTATGTCTTTCGTACCTGAAACACATGCTACTCTTCCTATTAGTCCTAACCTGGATCTAAGTTTTCATAACCCACTGGTTCGTCAAATGTTTTTGCTTCACAATTCTCTTCGTGAAGCCTATCCCCCTAACTGCACTGTAGGGTACGACACAAGCGCCTTCAGAGTCTTCAGAATGGATTATTGACAGTGGGTGTACAAATCACATGACTGGCAAAATAAGTCTTTTTATGGACTCAACCTTACGTCCATCCGACAAGAGCCACATCACATTTGCTGACACTATTAAAAGTAAGGTATTGGGTCTAGGTAGAGTTGCAATCTCAAAGGATCAACACATGGATAAAGTCATGTTTGTTGAATCCCTTGGCTTCAACTTAATGTCTGTCTCAATGCTTTGCGATTTGAACATGATTTTAATTTTTGGAAAATATCGTTGCCTAGTACTAATGGAATCTGACAAGTCTCTTGTGTTTGAAGGGTATCGGAAAGATGATCTGTATGTGGTAGATTTCTCAGCAGGGCCACAGCTTGCAGTATGTCTTCTGGCAAAGGCTTCAGAAATGCTGGCTTTGGCATCAGAGGCTTGGGCATGCTGGCATGAGGAACCTCCACACCCTTGCGAAGAAGAAGCATGTCATAGGCATCGAGGGCGTCAAGTTCAAGGAAGATCACTTATGCGGTGCCTGAGAAGCAGGGAAGATGACAAGGGCAAAACATCCTTCGAAGACAATCATGACCACTACTCGACCCTTCGAACTGCTTCACATGGATCTCTTTGGTCCCACTCACTACTCAACTTTTTCCACTACTGCTTGCCTCTATGGCTTTGTCATTGTTGATGATTACTCTAGATATACTTGGGTGCACATAATCCTTTACAAGACTGAAGTGCAGGATGTCTTCAGACGCTTCGCAAATCGGGCTATGAACAATTATGGCGCCAAGATAAAGCACATCAGAAGTGACAATGGCACTGAATTCAAGAATACTGGCCTTGATACATATCTGGATACCTTGGGCATCACACATGAATTCTCAGCTCCGTACACGCCACAGCAAAATGGCGTCGTCGAACGCAAGAATAGAACACTCCTTGAGATGGCCTGAACAATGCTAGATGAGTACAAGACTCCAACAAAATTCTGGCCTGAAGCCATTGACACTGCATGCCATACAATCAACCATGTTTATCTTCACAAGCTTCTGAAAAAGACATCTTATGAACTTCTAACTGGCAAGAAGCCAAATGTCAGTTACTTCATAGTATTTGGCTCAAGATGCTGGATCAAGGACCCACACCACACCTTAAAATTTGCACCAAAAGCACATGAGGGCTTTATGCTTGGATATGGAAAGGATTTGCACTCCTAAAGAGTCTTCAATCTCCTTCACTACAAAGTGGTTGAAACAGTGGATGTGCGGTTCGATGAGACCAATGGTTCACAAAGAGAGCAACTGCCAGATGTGCTAGATGAAGTTCTAGCCAGTGAATCAATCAAGCTAATGGGAACTGGAGACATTATACCTTCTGAAGCTCATCCTGAAGAAGAACTTATCATCTCAACACCTGATCCACATGAAGACAATACTCAGCCTGAAGACATTCCTCCCCACGACAACATAGATCAGCAAGAGCAAAGTCTTCGACCCATACATCCTCGTGTTGCCAATGAAGTGCAGATTGACAGAATAATTGACAGCATCAATGCACCTGGTCCACTGACTCGTTCAAGGGCAACTCAACTGGCAAATTTCTGCGGACACTTCGCATTCATTTCAATCACAGAACCCAAGAAAGTTGAAGAAGCTTTTATGGAACCTGAGTGGATTCAAGCAATGCAAGAAGAGCTTCATCAGTTTGAGCTGAACAATGTATGGGAATTGGTTAAGCGTCCTAATCCACGGAAGCATAACATAATAGGCACCAAATGGATATACCGCAACAAGCAAGATGAGCATGGTCAAGTTGTCAGAAACAAAGCTCGTCTCGTTGCTCAAGGATATACTCAAGTGGAAGGCATTGACTTCGATGAAACATTTGCTCCTGTGGCCAGACTTGAAGCCATCCGTATACTGCTGGCCTATGCAAATCATCATAACATACTTTTATATCAAATGGATGTGAAGAGTGCCTTTCTCAATGGCAAGATTGAAGAAGAAGTGTATGTTGCACAACCACCTGGGTTTGAAGATCCAAAACATCCTGACATGGTTTACAAGCTCAATAAGGCACTATATGGCCTCAAACAAGCCCCTCGGGCCTGGTATGACACACTCAAATACTTCCTGAAGAGCAAAGGCTTCATACCTGGCTCCCTAGATCCCACCCTCTTCACGAAGACATATGATGGTGAACTGTTTGTGTGCCAAATATATGTGGATGACATTATCTTCGGCTGCACCAATCAGAAGTACAGTGAGGAGTTCGGATATATGATGCAAGAGCAATATCAGATGTCTATGATGGGGGAGCTGGAATTCTTCCTCGGTCTTCAGATACGGCAACAATGCAATGGCATCTTCATATCTCAAGAGAAGTATCTCAAAGATTGCCTGAAGAAGTTCGGTATGCAAGACTGCAAAGGCTTCACAACACCAATGCCAGCCAAACATCATCTGGGTCCTGACGACAATGGTAAAGAGTTCGATCAAAAGGTATACCGCTCCATGATTGGTTCTTTGCTTTATTTATGTGCATCTAGGCCAGATATTATGCTTAGTGTTTGCATGTGTGCTCGATTGCAAGCGGCATCAAAGGAGTCGCATCACTTAGCAGTGAAGCGAATTCTTCGATATTTGGCTCACACCCCAACTCTAGGATTGTGGTATCCAAAGGGCTCAGAGTTTGATCTGGTTGGATTCTCGGATGCTGATTATGCTGGTGACAAGGTTGATCGGAAGTCTACATCAGGCACATGTCACTTTCTGGGACGATCACTTCTATGTTGGTCTTCAAAGAAGCAGAACTGTGTATCCCTCTCCACTGCTGAATCTGAATACATTGCTGCTGGATCTTGCTGCGCTCAGCTTCTGTGGATGAAGCAAACCCTCAAGGACTATGGCATTCAACTGAAGCAAGTGCCTCTTTACTGCGACAACGAAAGCGCCATCAAGATCGCCAACAACCCAGTCCAGCACTCGAAGACAAAGCACATTGAAATTCGTCATCACTTTCTCAGAGATCATGTTGCAAAGGAAGATATTGATATCATACACGTCAAAACTGAAGAGCAATTGGCAGATATCTTCACCAAGCCCTTGGATGAGAAGAGATTTTGCAAGTTACGGTGTGAGCTAAATGTCTTGGAATCCTCAAATGTCCTGTGATCAGGCACACATCCTAACACTTATGCATATTGATGACTTAGATGTGCAACACACAAAGTAACGTATATCTTCAATCAATGAAGACATATATTCTAAGTGTGAATACATTAATGTGGAAATTGACTTCGGAGCGCCACGATAATTGTGCGCCGTGTCTGAGTCTAATACTTCCTATACGGTGGGTAACGCCACCACCAAACGTTCTATTTTTTGAAGTGCTTCACTCATGGCATTACCTAGCAATGTCTTCACATTTCGTTTGGCTTGAATCTCTACATGTCTTCATGATTATCTTCACTACATGGATTATATAGATATATATATACTAGTGTTCTGTCCTCTACAGCATTCACTTATAGCTATGTCTTCTTGTTTTGAATCTTTTGAACTAAGTGAATGTGATCGGACCCTAATCTATCCATGCTTTCTATCTCAAATTCTATCTCTCCAAGTCATATGCATCCTATTGAAACTGTCGAATGTCTTCTCTGCGTCCTTGTCAGCAGAAGACACAGAGACAAACTTTAAAACTGTTTTCAATGCTCATTCATCCACAAGAAATCCGGAGAAGTAGGAATGACCACCCGACAATCCAGGCGTGCGTGGGATGTGGAACTGCCCCCAAGACTCCGCATGATGGCCACGTGCTGTTCAGATGCGAATCGCCAGGGGCACCTGTGTAATAGCGCAGTGCAGCCCCTGTGACTATAAATACACACTCACCGCGGTCATTATCTCCTTCTCCTTCTTCCTCCCTCGCACGAACCCTAGCGCCACCGCTAGCTCTCGACGACGCCGGCGACGAAGTGCTTCACTGCCGCAACCTCTCCGACGCCGTTTTCACGCCGACCGCGGACATCACTCTCTTTGTCGTCGCCGTAGGTGTCTTCCGTCGCCAAGTTAGGGCACGGAGGATCGAACTACTCGGCCTCATCTCCCACTCCGTCTAGCAGTTCCAAGTGTGGTAAATAAAACCTCTTTTTACAGCCTCTTTTGGTCCTATAGTTCGGTCACTTTCTGCCATAAGAAGTTTCTATTCACACAAGTTAGATCTGTCTCAGTCTGCATCTCATAACTTGCCTAGTATATTCACTTGTGCTTCATGAAGTAGTTAGATTCCTCACTTGTACTGATCTATGGGTTCGTACAAATCTGGAACCAACTTCTTTTCTATAAGTGAATGTCTTCGCACGATGAGGTCAATATCTTCTAAACTGATATATCTTCAAAATCTTCTAAGAATGCATATGACCTCTTCCCCTTCCCTCGCACCTTAATGCTGTCACAGGTACATGTCCGTGGGAGAATCTTTTGGTTCTCATAGTCTGCATTCATTTGTACAGTTCTTACAGCGTCACATCAATTCTCCTGAAGCCAGTTCCTGTTGGTCCAGCAAAAGAAAGCCTTTGAAGCCTTTGAACGTCTTGAAGCCTTCCAAGTTAAGCTTCATGGCTGCAGAAAAACCAGCAAGGAAGGGTGGCAGAAAGCATCGAGGGGAAACATCAAGAGATCTGCCCGATGACCTCTTAGAGCTGTACAATACAGATCCTGAAGAGGATTACAATCAGCGCAAGACACGAATCCAATGGATTCGACGCTATTGGGC
This sequence comes from Triticum monococcum, assembly GCA_034509565.1. Lineage (NCBI taxonomy): Eukaryota > Viridiplantae > Streptophyta > Magnoliopsida > Poales > Poaceae > Triticum > Triticum monococcum. Next base: position 739,383,035 of record CM067843.1, on the reverse strand, counting down.
GGAGCAATGGTTCCAATACCGCTTCATCACCAAGGAGTACGCTGAGAAAAGCGCCATCAAGAGACCATGGGGTGACGTACTATACAAAAATCTCGTGCCCAGGTCTAGAGACGAAGCCATTGCTCAAGGCTTCTATCCATGCATGGTCAGAGGACCGCAGCCTGCGGATGCTCATCTGTCGTCACTACTCTGGTGTCGTGACGACAATCTGTTCAAGCGCAACTTCCAGTTTGCCAGAGGTCAGCGAAGCACAACAAGAAGAAATTGGGTTTAGACTTCAACCCTGGTCCCTCCGCACCAAGGGCAGATGGCACACGTGAGGCCGACCCCAATATCATCGGTCCGTATGCAAATCTTGAGGGCCTCATCACCCGCATCTTGGTCCAAGGGACTGCCGTCAATGACCCTCCTGCTGACTCCGAATCTGATGAAGCACCTGCTGCACCGAAGGCAAAGCAGGCAAAGAAGCCAAAAGCTTCAAAGCAGACCCCTTCACCCAAAATCTCAAGGGCGAAGCCATTGGCAACTTCACCTCCTGAAGCCAGTGCGCAGTTTGAAGACTTATCTCGAGTCTCCAAGCCCCAGGAAGCAAAGAAGCCTCAGCCACACACGGGCAAAGAGCTCACAGCTGCTGCCATTCTGCGCAGCGAAACCATTGATCTGTCCAGCGACGAAGATCTTGGAGATGACGCTCTTGAGCAGCTCATCAAGAGCAAGGAGGAGGCTGAAATCTTCAACAATCTGCCTCTGTTTGATGTAGCAATCATCCACAACTTCATCGATGAGTGGTTTGCTACACCAAATATCAGCTTCGATGATCTACAGCTGCCCATTGGCCTCAGCGTCGCCTTCCAAGGCGCTATTGCTTCAGAACTTGCAATTGGCCAGCGCATTATTGAACTGAAGCAGAAAATTGATTTTGAAAAGGCTCAGTTCAAGCACAATATGGCCAGGCTCAGCTTCCAAGAAGTCAAGGACTTCAAGATCATGCTGCACGAGTTAAAGGAAAACTTTCTGAAGAAGCGTGCAGAAGCTCAGGGTTCGCGGGAGCGAATGAAGATTTTGGCTGATCGCTGTGTGCAGGCCTACAATGAGGCCGAGAAGCGCAAGGCACTTGGGCGTCCCGGCATCGACCCCAGGATGGCCGCGAAGAAGAAGAAGAAGCCTGCTGTGCCTGAACCAGAGGCACCAAGACAAGAAGCTGCTCCGACTGTCTTCCCCACTGCTACGACTAGCTCGAAGCCAAAGAGCTGGTCAACCGCTTCAGAGCTCAAGAAGACACGGACAGCCGAAGCTGAAGCAAGGAAGAGGAAACACTCTGAAGCCTCTCCTTCTGACCCCACCAAGAAGAAGCGCAAGATCAAGAAAGCTCGGGCTGCTCCCACAGAGCCCTTGATAGTTGAACCCCTATCTGTCATCTACCCTGACGCAGATCGTCAGCTGACAGTTCATGAGCCTGCTCCCACAGAGGCTCCTGAAGCTAAAGATATTCCAGCAGCCGACCCCATCGCTACTGAAGACATTGGTCAGCAGGACAATGTACAAGATGATGCAGCCCTTCCTCAGCTTGAGACAAGCGAACTGATCAGCATTGGTCGTCCTGTGATGCCAATCGCACAAGCTGCATCATGGGCGGATCGCCCACAAGAAGAAGAATCTGAGGCCCAGCCCACACCAACTCCAAAGGCGTCGTCTGCATTCCGCAGGCTTCGCAAAGGACCACGGCCTCAAGATTGGGCTGAAGACATTCCGGCTGCATCAGCCGAAGATACTGAAGAAGCACCACCAAAACCCACTTCCCCGCTCCACCAAGAACCAGTTCTCCAGGAGAACGTGCCTGCGTCTGCCCCTCCAGCTAGTCAAGTGGAGGCGGAAAATATGGAGGCTGCCACCACCAACCTTGAAGCCAATGTGGAGCGCTCCCCAACAACAGCTTCCGAAGACACTGAAGCTACTGCTCCTCACACTTCTGCGCCTGAGTCTGCGGACGGTCCACAATTCAACTATCATGTTGCGCACAGGCCTCAGGTTCAGAAGCTGATCCCACGACTGCCAAGGTTCCCAGGTCCTGCATCAGCTCCTCGCTCCTTTAATGTCAATAGCTTCAGGGCAGACAACACGTTTTCAATAGCTCCAAGAACCCTTACTCAAGGGAATGGATTGTATCAGATAGGTTCTGGAGCTATCCACAACGCAGCTATTACTCATGCATCCTATACAACCAAGGCCGCATCTTCCCGCACAAGCGCCTTGAGGTTGAAGCTGTTGCTGGTCTGCCCGGCCTAGAAGAAGCACTGGATTGCTTCAAGCAAGTGGGTTTGCTGCTGTTCATCCCAGATGAAGAGCACTGGAATGAAGAGCTTCTGCTTCAATTCTATGCCACTCTTCATATCAAAGGCTACAACAGAGATCCGAAGACTTGGGTCCTCGAGTGGATGACCGGAAATGTCCATCATGAAGCCAATGCATTCAATATCATTGAGCTTACCGGCCTGCCCACTCTTGGCGAATTCTTCGAAGAAGGCTGCCAATTACATGCTGAAGCAATTGAAAGCATATTCCAGAGGCCTGAACCAAATATGAGTCAGATGCTTTCAATGATGAAGCCATTGCCCCATGATGCACCCTATCCAACTGATTTCTTCGTTGAAGACTTAGAGTACCTGCCCAGAACCATATATCACATCATCAGGCGGACTCTCTGGCCCCTCAAGGGACACTCTCCACATGCCAAGGTTGAGGGTGCAATGAAGACTCTCATATTCTACATCCTTCATGGCAAATGCTTCAATGCGCAGGACTTCTTCATACGCCAGCTTGCGGCATCCGGCTCCGATTTATTTGGCTTGAAGTTTTATGCTCCTTGGGTTATGCGGCTGATCAAGCTTCATTCTGCGATTTCATATCAGCACTCAGCCCGAACCATCGGATCTTCTTGCCAGATGTGGACACCTCTGCTGAAGCTATATATCCTGAGCCTGCCAAGCAACCATTAAGTCTCCAGAATGTAGAACACCAAAGCTTCACTCAGAATGATGACGGTGTTGCAGCCATCTCCAGTGTGTATCCGTTGGCTGGCACCACACATGCACCTGCATCTACTGAAGTCACTGACAGCCCAACTGATCAGCGACCCAAGAAGCACGCTCGTGCCCTCAATGACCGAGAGCTTCTTGTGGCTCTTCACCAAAAGCAGGACATGCATCACGACTGGCTCAAGAGGCAGATGAAAAGCATCATGGAGGACGTCAATCGTATCAGGAATCTTGCAACCAAGAATGCATTTGTTGCACACGAAACCTGTCGCCGCACTTGGAAAGGACTCACGATGATGTGTCCTGAAGCTGAACTTCAAGAGGATGGCTTCACAGAGCGCTTCAAATTTGACTCCACGCCTCCTCGAAGGGCAATGCTTCGCAGAACTCCATCACTTGAAGATTCGGAGTTCTCTTCCTCTGCTGCCACCGTAACTGCCAGGATTATCGAAGAAGAAGACGACGCTACATCACCTCCACCTCCTTCAGCGCGCGTCGAATCTGCACCAAGCTCGTCTGCACCGCCAAACGCCTCCACCGACCCTGCTGCGCCTGGGAACACGTAGAAAACTCTATGTCTTCAAACCTTTTTGGTCATCACTGACAAAAGGGGGAGAAGCATATGATGTTTATAGTCTTCAAGCGGGTCACTATGGGCGGGTGCCTTTATATTTTGCTACATTTTGCTTCGTGCTTACAACTCTCGTTTTGCTACACTTGGTTCTTTGAGTTGTAACACTTAAACTCGATGGTCGTCTGCTACTTGTTTGCCACTATGTTTTTGCGAAGATAAATTCCGCATGTACGACGATAATTTCCGCACTTATATCATTCCGCAGACGTCCATTTTTCATTATGCATGTCATTCTCTTCATATACTTTTACATGCATGGTGGATTGTCATCATAAGTTGAAGTGGATTTCCACAAGTACAACCTGCCATGTGCATTTGCGTTCCAGAAGCAAATTACTTATATGCACATCTTCAGGGGCAGCCCTTGCAGCTTATGAAGACAATTCCTTTACAATTTCACAAATTATATTCCCCGTTGAAAACTACAATTAGTTTGTCATCAATCACCAAAAAGGGGGAGATTGTAAGTGCATCTAGTGCCACCCCTAGTTGGTTTTGGAGTATTGACGACAAACCTAGTTGAGGGACTAATGTGTTTGTGAGAATTGCAAGATAACACAGGTAGAAGTCCCTCATTGATTCGGTTTTACTACCAGAGATGACCCCTAAAAATGTACGAAGACATTGAAGACAATGGTGGTATATGAAGATATTCACATTGAAGACTATGACAAGAGAAGACACTATGTGAAGCCTATGGAACTCGAAGACTTAGATCCTTCGTAGTTCTATTTCATTTGTGTTGAGTCATAGGAACCACCGTACTATTAAGTGGGGTCCAAGAGAACCAGTCAGAATGACTGAAGTGATGCCTAATTCAAAACCTATATCTTCGAGCGAAGACTATGAGAACAAATCTTGTCCAGAGTCGGACAAGTCAGCTTTACTTGTAGCCCAAGTAAAGTTGCCGCGTGAGTTTGAAATCTAACTGTTGGTACACATGTCAGTTCCTTAGTGACCCAGGGTCATTTCAGACAAATCAGGTCGGCTTGCCCAGTGGCTATAAATAGTCCACCCCCTACAACCATAAACGGTTGCCTGCTCAGATTTCAGTGCACGGCTTTTGTCGTTTGAGAGCAACCCACTACGAAGCCTTTGAGAGAAAATTCCTAGCGAGGAGAAAAGCCCTAACCACCTAGAGCCAGAGTAAATTGGGCATCACTTAAGTCTTCTTGTCTTAGTGATCTGAAGACTTATTACACTTGAGGACTGTGCATCCTCCGGCTGGTTAGGCGTCGCGTTCTGAGCATCCAAGAGAAATTGTGGATTGCCAGTGAACGAAGTCTGTGAAGGTTTGGGAGTCTACCTTGAAGACTTACCAGAGTGATTGGGCGAGGTCTGTGTGACCTTAGCTCAAGTAGAAAACGGTGAGGACTGGGTGTCCTGAGCTGCGTGTTCAGGACTGGGTGTCCGGGACTGTGTGTCCTTTGGTTTAAATATCTAGCCGCTCCAACCAGACGTACAGTTGTCACAGCAACTGGAACTGGTCTAACAAATCATTGTCTTCAGCGTGTCACTGGTTTCATCTTCACTTCCTTTTACTTACTGTTACATATTGTGAAGCCATTGCATGCTTGTTGTATCTTCTGTTTCCACATCATAACTGTATGATTTGTTTTGCCTCGTAACTTCTTCTTACCTGATCCTTATTACACTGCAGCTACTTGTCTTGTGCTTTCACTCTATTGAATACTTGACCATGGCTTGCCTAGTGTAATCTAACTTCCCCTGCTTAAGTGATAGGCATATCTGTACTATTTGTCTTCATAACTTTCACATTTTGAAGACTTTCATAAAAATCGTCTATTCACCCCCCGTCTAGTCGATATAACGCACTTTCAGACGAACTCCATCTCTTGAAGACTCTGAGTTCTCTTCCTCTGCGGCAACTGTGAATGCCAGGGTGATCGAGGATGAAGACGATGCTACTTCACCGCCCCCTCCTTCAGCACGCTTCGACACTGCTCCAAGTTCTTCTGCACCGCCAAACACCACCGACGACCCTACTACTTCACCTACTCTTCATGGGAACGAGTAGATGCTCTATGTCTTCAAACCTTTTTGGTCCTTACTGACAAAAGGGGGAGAAGCATATGAGTTTGATAGTCTTCAAGTGGGTCCATATGGGCGGTTGCTTTATATTTTGCCTAGTGTTTACAACTCTCGTTTTGATACATTTGGTTCTTTGAGTTGGAACACTTAAACTCGATGGTCGTCTGCTACTTATTTGCTACCTTGTGATGCGATTATAAATTCTGCATGTGCGACGATAAATTCCGCACTTAGATCATTTTGCAGACGTCCATTTTCCATTATGCATGTCATTATCTTCACATACCTTCACATGCATAGTGGATTGTCATCATAAGTTGAAGAGGATCTCCACAAGTACAACCTGCCATGTGCATTTGCATTCCAAAAGCAAATTACTTATATGCACATCTTCAGGGGGAGCCCTTACAACTTATGAAGACAATTCCTTATCCTTTACAATTTCACATATTATATTCCCCGTTGAAAACTTTAACTAGTTTGTCATCAATCACCAAAAAGGGGGAGATTGTAAGTGCATCTAGTGCCACCCCTAGTTGGTTTTGGAGTATTAACGACAAACCTAGCTGAGGGACTAATGTGTTTGCAAGAATTGCAGGATAACACAGGTAGAAGTCCCTCATTGATTCGGTTTTCCTACCAGAGATGACCCCTAAAAATGTATGAAGACATTGATGTCAAAGGTGGTATGTGAAGATATTCACATTGAAGTCTATGACAAGAGAAGACGTCGCATGAAGCATATGGAGCTCGAAGACTTAGATCTTTCGTAGTTCTTTTTTCTTCTTTATTGAGTCATAGGAACCACCGTAATGTTAAGTGGGGTCCAAGAGAACCAGTCAGAATGACTAAAATGATGCTTAACCAAAACCTATGTCTTCGAGTGAAGACTATGAGAGCGAATCTTGTCCAGAGTCGGACAAGTTAGCTTTGCTTGTAGCCCAAGTAAAGTTGCTGTGTGTGTTTGAAATCTGACCGTTGGAACACGTGTCAGTTCCTTAGTGACCCAGGGTCATTTCGGATAAATCAGGTCGGGTTGCCTAGTGGCTATAAATAGCCCACTCCCTACAATCATAAACGGTTGGCTGCTCAGAGTTAGAGTACGGCTTTTGTTGTTTGAGAGCAACCCACCTCGAAGCCTCTGAGAGAGAATTCCTTGCGAGGATAAAGCCCTAACCACCCAGAGCCAAAGAGTGTTAGGCATCACTTAAGTCTTCCTGTCTGTGTGATCTGAAGACTTATTACACTTGAGGACTATGAATCCTCCAGCCGGTTAGGCGTCGCGTTCTGAGCATCCAAGAGCCATTGTGGATCACCGGTGAACGAAGTCTGTGAAGCTTTGGGAGTCTACCTTGAAGACTTACCAGAGTGATTAGGCGAGGTCTGTGTGACCTTAGCTCAAGGGGAATACGGTGAGGATTGGGTGTCCTGAGCTGCGTGTTCAGGACAGGGTGTCCGGGACTGTGTGTCCTCAGGTTTAAATACCTAGCCGCCCTAACCAGACGTACAATTGTCACAGCAACTGGAACTGGTCTAACATATCATTGTCTTCAACGAGTCACTGGTTTCATCATTCCCTTCTCTTTACTTACTGTTGGTCCTTGTGAAGTCGTTGTATGATTGCATTATCTTTTGTATTCACTGAGTGACTGCTTGATCTGATTGGCTTCACAATATCTTCCTACCTGATCCTTACTACCTAGCTGCTATTAGTCATTGTGCTTTCACTTAATTGAATACTTGACTATGGCGTGCCTAGTGTAGCCTACCTTCCGCTGCATGGTAATAGGTTTATTTCTACCATTTGTCTTCGAAACTTCCACGTTTTGAAGACTTTCATAAAAATCGCCTATTCACCCCCCTCTAGTCGATATAACGCACTTTCAACCTTATATTGTTGATTCTAAAGTAACTATTCACACTGATCATGCTGCTATTAAATATCTTATGGAAAAGAATGATGCTGAACCTAGGCTTATTAGATTGGTTCTCTTGCCACAAGAATTTGAATTGCCTATTGTTGATAGAAAAGGAGCTGAGAACCCCGTCGCAGACAACTTGTCTAGGTTAGAAAATGTGCTTGATGACCCACTACCTATTGATGATAGCTTTCCTGATGAGAAATTACATGTCATAAATGCTTCTCATACTGCTCCGTGGTATGCTGATTATGCTAATTACGTTGTTTCTAAGTTTATACCACCTAGTTTCACATAACAGCAAAAGAAAACAGTTCTTCTATGATTTGAGGCATTACTTTTGGGATGACCCACATCTTTATAAAGAAGGAGTGGATGGTGTTATTAGACGTTGTGTACCTGAGCATGAACAGGAACATATCCTACGCAAGTGTCACTCTGAAGCTTATGGAGGACACCATGCTGGAGATAGAACTGCACATAAGGTACTGCAATCTGGTTTTTATTGGCCTACTCTCTTCAAGGATGCCCATAAGTTTGTCTTATCTTGTGATGAATGTCAAAGAATTGGTAATATTAGTAGACGTCAAGAAATGCCTATGAATTATTCACTTGTTATTGAATCATTTGATGTTTGGGGCTTTGACTATATGGGACCTTTTCCTTCCTCTAATGGTTACACACATATTTTAGTTGTTGTTGATTACGTTACTAAGTGGGTAGAAGCTATTCCAACTAGTAGTGCTGATCATAACACTTCTATTAAAATGCTTAAAGAAGTTATTTTTCCAAGATTTGGAGTCCCTATATATTTAATGACTGATGTGGTTCACATTTTATTCATGGTGCTTTCCGTAAAATGCTTGCTAAATATGATGTTAATCATAGAATTGCATCTCCTTATCACCCTTAGTCTAGTGGTTAAGTAGAATTGAGTAATAGAGAACTCAAATTAATTTTTCAAAAGACTGTTAATAGGTCTAGAAAGAATTGGTCAAAGAAACTTGATGATGCATTATGGGCCTATAGAACTGCATATAAAAATCCTATGGGCATGTCTCCGTATAAAATGGTCTATGGAAAAGCATGTCACTTACCTCTCGAACTAGAACACAAGGCTTATTGGGCTATTAAAGAACCTAATTATGATTTTAAACTTGCCGGTGAGAAGAGGTTAATTGATATTAGCTCACTTGATGAGTGGAGAACCCAAGCCTACGAAAATGCCAAGTTGTTTAAAGAAAAAGTTAAAAGATGGCATGACAAAAGGATACAAAAGTGTGAGTTTAATGTAGGTGATTATGTATTGCTATACAACTCTCGTTTAATTTTTTTTGCAGGAAAGCTTCTCTCTAAATGGGAAGGTCCTTACGTTATCGAGGAGGTCTACCATTCCGGTGCCATAAAAATCAACAACTTCGAAGGCACAAATCCGAAGGTGGTGAACGGTCAAAGAATCAAACGTCATATCTCAGGTAATCCCATAAATGTTGAAACCAATGTTATCGAAACCGTAACCCCGGAGGAATACATAAGGGACACTTTCCGGAATGCTTCAGACTCCGAAAAGGAATAGGTATGTGGTACGGTAAGTAAACCGACTCCAAAACAGTTTTTAAGGCAATATTTCTCCGTTTTGGAATATTTAGAAAAATAGAAAAATAAGCAGCAGTCCGGGAAGGACACGAGGGCTCCACGAGGGTGGAGGGCGCACCCTACCCTACTGGGCGCACCCCCTACCTCGTGGGCACCTCGTGTGCTCTCCGGACTCCGTTTCCGTACACGACACGTATTTTGGTCGGTAAAAATTCATTATATAATCTCCCGGGGGTTTTGACTCCCGTATCATGCAAAAATCTCCTGTCTTTGTTTCGAGCTGTTTTCTATCAGGGTTGTCAAGGCCAGGCACTATGTCATCTCCCTCCTCCTCCAACCATGAGGGCAACGATGCTTGGATAATGAAGATAGAGCGGAAGAGAGAAGAACCCCTGGAGATCAACAAGGATGAAGGGATCAAGAAGGCTATGGAGGACCAAGTTCCGGCAACAGAAAACACCCTTCAACTGGATCACAATCTTCTTACCCCAATAGAAATCGAAGCTTTCAAGATGATTGAGTTAGCTCGTATACAAAATAAGTATCTCACACGTGAAAATATTTTGTTGAAGGAGCATATCATCGCACTCAAGGGCATCATCCGCAAGTTAGAAGACCTCCTACGCTCAATGTGCGACTATCCATCATCGACAGCCCCACCTTCTTCACCAACAAAGGAGACATAATCACATGGGTATGGGCACTCCACTTGGCAACTGCCAAGCTTGGGGGAGTGCCCCAGTATCGTATCACCATCACTTTTATCTTTACCGTTTTTCTTGGTTTGATCCTTTTGGTAATATCTTGATCTAGTAGAATAAAAGTTCTTAGTATGATCTAGTTGTGAGTTTTGCGTTATCATCCTTCTATGTAATCGAGTCCGTGAGCTATATAATAAAGATTAGTGTGGAGTCAAGGGCTTGATTATTTTGCCATGATCCTAAGGGAATAAAAGAAAAGAGAAAGAAATAAAAAGAAACAAAGAGATCATGTGAATCTTATGGAGAGTAATGAGCTCACATAGAAAGAGTATTATGAACAAAAGTTGTTGAGAGTTGACAAGCATAGTTTTGGCAATCGTTGCAATTAATAGGAAGTAATAAAGAAAGAGAGGTCTTCCCATATAAATATACTATCTTGGAGATCTTTTATGATTGTGAGCACTCATTAAAATATGACATGCTAAAGAGTTGTCATTGGAAAAGGAAGACAACATAATGGGTTATGTTTTCTTACATCTGAGATGAATTATATTGTCTTGGATCTTCCAACATGATGAGCTTGCCTTTTCCCCCTCATGCTAGCCAAATTCATTGCACCAAGTAGAGATACTATTTGTGCTTCTAAATACCCTTAAACCAATTTTGCCATGAGAGTCCACTATACCTACCTATGGATTGAGTAAGATCCTCTAAGTAAGTTGTCATCGGTGCAAGCAATAAAAATTTCTCTCTAAATATGTATGACTTATTAGTGTGGAGAAAGTAAGCTTTATACGATTGTGCGATATGGAAGAAATAAAAGTGACAAACTGGATAATAAAGGTCCATATCACAAGGGGCAATATAAAGTGACATTCTTTCGCATTAAGATTTTGTGCATCCAACCATAAAAGCGCATGACAATCTCTGCTTCCCTCTGTGAAGGGCCTATCTTTTACTTTTATCTCCTACATTGCACAAGAGTCTTGATGATCTTCACCCTTCCTTTTTACATTTTATCCTTTGGCAAGCACAATATGTTGGAAAGATCTTGGTATATATGGCTAATTGGATGTGAGTTTTCATGAACTATTACTGTTGACATTACCCTTGAGGTAAAACATTGGGAGGCAAAACCATAAGCCCCTATCTTTCTCTGTGTCCGATTAAAACTCCATACCCATAAGTATCACATGAGTGTCAGCAATTGTGAAAGACTACATGATAGTTGAGTATGTGGACTTGCTGAAAAGCTCTTATACATTGACTCTTTCCTATGTTATGATAAATTGCAATTGCTTCAATGACTGAGATTGTAGTTTGTTAGTTTTCAATGAAGTTTACAATTCATACTTGATATTGTGATTGAATTATTACTCTAGCATTAGAGATTATATGAGTTGCTGTTCTAATAATGATCATGATGCCCTCATGTCCATATTTTATTTTTATCGAGACCTCTATCTCTAAACATGTGGACATATTTTTCGATTTCGGCTTTTCGCTTGAGGATAAGCGAGGGATAAGCTTGGGGGAGTTGATACGTCCATTTTGCATCATGCTCTCATATCAATATTTATTGCATTATAGGCTGCTATTACACATTATGTCACAATACTTATGCCTATTCTCTCTTATTTTACAAGGTTTACATAAAGAGGGAGAATGCCAGTAGCTAGGATTCTAGGCTAGAAAAGGAGCAAATATTAGAGACCTATTCTGCACAGCTCCAAAAATCCTGAAACTTCACGGATCATGTTTTCCAAATATATAAAGAATACTCAGCGGAAGAAACTCACCAGGGGGGCACACCCTGCCCACGAGGGTGGGGGCGCGCCCTACCCCCTGGGCGCGCCCCTACCTCGTGGGCCCCCTGGTGGCCCTCCGGTGGCCATCTTCTGCTATATGGAGTCTTTCGATGGGAAAAATCATAAGCCATCTTCTCGGACGAAACTCCTCCGCCAGGAGGCGAAACCTTGGCAGAACCAATCTAGGGCTCTGGCGGAGCTGTTCTACCGAGGAAACTTCCCTCCCGGAGGGGGAAATCATCGCCATAATCATCACCAACGCTCCTCTCATCGGGAGAGGGCAATCTCCATCAACATCTTCATCAGCACCATCTCATCTCAAAACCCTAGTTCATCTCTTTTATCCAATTCTTGTCTCTAAGTCCGGGATTGGTGCTAGTAGGTTGCTAGTAGTGTTAATTACTCATTGTAGTTGATGCTAGTTTGTCTAATTGGTGGAAGATCATATGTTCAGATCCCATATGCATATTAATACCCCTCTGATTATGAACATGTTTATGCTTTGTGAGTAGTTACTTCTGTTCCTAAGGACATGGGAGAAGTCCTGCTATAAGTAGTCATGTGAATTTGGTATTCGTTCGATATTTTGATGAGATGTATGTTGTCTCTCCTCTAGTGGTGTTATGTGAACGTCGACAACATGACACTTCACCATTGTTTGGGCCTAGAGGAAGGCACTGGGAAGTAATAAGTAGATGATGGGTTGCTAGAGTGACAGAAGCTTAAACCCTAGTTTATGCGTTGCTTCGTAAGGGGCTGATTTGGATCCATATGTTTCATGCTATGGTTAGGTTTACCTTAATACTTTTGTTGTAGTTGCGGATGCTTACAATAGAGGTTAATCATAAGTGGGATGCTTGTCCAAGTAAGGGAAGCACCCAAGCACCGGTCCACCCACATACCAAATTATCAAAGTACCGAACGCGAATCATATGAACGTGATGAAAACGAGCTTGACGATATTCCCATGTGTCCTCGGGAGCGCTTTACATCATATAAGAGTTTGCCCAGGCTTGTCCTTTGCTACAAAAAGGATTGGGCCACATTGCTGCACCTTATTTACTTTTGTTACTTGTTACTCGTTACAAATTATCCTATCACAAAACTATCTGTTACCACTTATTTTAGTACTTGCAGAGACTACCTTGCTGGAAACCGCTTATCATTTCCTTCTGCTCCTCACTGGGTTCGACACTCTTACTTATCGAAAGGACTACGATAGATCCCCTATACTTGTAGGTCATCAGCGACGCGGCGGGGCGGCGGCGGCGGCTTAGGGCGCGAGCGCGGCTTAGGGTTAGGGTTTCGGCGGGGCGGGGCTGGTGGGCTGAGGCGGCGGCCCGGGGCGGCTTATAAAGGCCCTGGCCGGAGATGTCCGACTCGGGTACGGCCCGGTAAGGCGGTAACCTCTTTTTCTGTTTTTTAAAGAAAACTTGGCGCAGAAAAACAATTAAAAGAAATACTAAACGGACTCCAAAAATCCTGAAATAAATTTTCACGGTCCTCTAATATTATTGAGGACAAGGTGAACATTTATTGAGGCCTATAATGCAATTTGAAAAATGCATATTTTTCCTAATTCAAATAAAATTGTGATAAAATCCAAAAAAATTAACTAACTTATTCGATTTTAATATTTCCCCTAATATTTCATTCATTTTGGAGAAGTCATATTATCTCCTCTCATATATTTTTATATAAATTTTTTTGGGGAAAAGTAATTAAAAACAAATGATCCTCTTTTCAAAAGTTGTGAAAACTCAAACATGGAAAATAACGAAATTCCCAACTCTCTCCGTGGGTCCTTGAGTTGCTTAGAATTTCTAGATCGCGAAACGAAAATGCAATAGAATACTATATGCATGAATGACCTATGTATAACATTACAAATTGAAAATTTGGGATGTTACATGGTGCTTGCTGCCCCAGTCAGCAAAGAGCCTCTATTGTTGTATATCGTAGCCACTGGACAAGTTGTCAGCAGAGTGCTCACGGTCGAGCGGGAGGAAGAAGGAAAAGCTTACAAAGTTCAACGCCTAGTGTACTACATTTCTGAAGTCTTGACTCCGTCCAAGCAAAGGTATCCGCATTACCAGAAGCTTGTATACGGAAGCTATCCGACCAGGAGGAAAGTTGCACATTACTTCGCAGACCACTCGGTTTCTGTCGTCAGCGACGCTCCATTAGTAGAATCAAGCAGCCGATGACCTGGCAAAAATAGGTTCCACTCGAAAGCCTATTCCTAGTAATGTGTTCTTGGAGCTTCTCCACACCCCATCAGTGCAAGAAGATCCCTTTACAAAGGAGCCCCCGCAACCAATAAGTGCTACCAATCTGATTGAAGTTGAAATACCAGAAGTAGTTGACTTGATCATGGAGGTTCTAGTAATCACTCCCGATTGTACAGTGCCATATATTGCATATCTGCTCACACATGAGCTCCTAGAGGATGAGGATGAGGCTCGCCAGATCATTCGTAGATCACGGTAATAAGTGGACATCTCTTCAGAGAGAGTGTTACTGGAGTAGCTCAGCGATGCATCTCTCCAGAAGAAAGTCGACTGATCTTAAATGAGATCCACTCGGGGACCTGTGGTCACCACGCATCCTCTCAGACCATCATGGTCAAAGAGTACCGAGCTGGATTCTACTGCCCGTGAGCAAATGAAATGGCTAAGGAGATAGTCGAGAAGTGTGAAGGTTGCCAGTTTTACTCAAACATGTCCCACAGACCCGCATCAGCCTTAAAGACTATTCCACTCGTATAGCCATTTGTTGTTTGGGGACTGGAGATGGTTGGACCTCTGAGGACTGGCAGAAGTGGCTTCACCCATCTACTCGTAGTAGTCGACAAGTTCACTAAGTGGATTGAAGCCAAACCCATCAAGAACCTCGACTCAAGCACAACCATCAGTTTCATCAGAGAGTTACTATTCTGATATGGAGTTCCTCACATCATCGTCACAGATAACGACTCAAACTTTAATTCTGATGAGTTCAGAGCTTTCTACGATTCCCAAGGCACTCAGGTCGACTACGCATCCATTGCCCACCCGCAGTCAAATGGACAAGCTGAAAGGGCAAATGGATTGATCCTACAAGGGCTGAAACCCCGATTGATGCGTGACCTCAAGCATGCAGCTGGAGCTTGGGTGACTGAGTTGACGTCTGTTATATGGGGATTGAGGACGACTCCTAATCAGCCGACTGATCGAACCCATTTCTTCATGGTGTATGGGGCTGAAGCCATACTTCCAAGCGATTTACTGCACAATGCTCCCCGAGTGGAACTCTTCTTAGAGGCCGAGCCAGAGCAAGCACGACAGGACATTGTTGATCTGTTGGAAGAAGAACGAGAGATGGCTCTGATCAGGTCAACCATCTACCAGCAAGACATGCGTTGATTCCATGCCCGAAATGTCAGAGGAAGAGCATGATAACCCACAAGTATAGGGGATCGCAACAGTTTTCGAGGGTAGAGTATTCAACCCAAATTTATTGATTCGACACAAGGGGAGCCAAAGAATATTCTCAAGTATTAGCAGCTGAGTTGTTAATTCAACCACACCTGGAAACTTAATATCTCCAGCAAATTATTTAGTAGCAAAGTAATATGATAGTAGTGGTAACGGTAGCAAAAGTAATATTTTTGGGTTTTGTAGTGATTGTAACAATAGCAACGGAAAAGTAAATAAGCGAAGAACAATATATGGAAAGCTCGTAGGCATTGGATCGGTGATGGAGAATTATGAGAGATGCGATCGATCATGTAACAGTCATAACATAGGGTGACACAGAACTAGCTCCAGTTCATCAATGTAATGTAGGCATGTATTCCGAATATAGTCATACGTCCTTATGGAAAAGAACTTGCATGACATCTTTTGTCCTACCCTCCCGTGGAAGTGGGGTCCTATTGGAAACTAAGGGATATTAAGGCCTCCTTTTAATAGAGTACCGGACCAAAGCATTAACACATAGTGAATACATGAACTGCTCAAACTAAAGTCATCACCAGGAGTGGTCCCGATTATTGTCACTTCGAGGTTGCTGGATCATAACACATAGTAGGTGATTATAGACTTGCAATATAGGATCAAGAACTCACATATATTCTTGAAAACATAATAGGTTCAGATCTGGAATCATGGCACTCGGGCCCTATTGACAAGCATTGAGCATAGAAAAGTCATAGAAATATCAATCTTAGAACATAGTGGATACTAGGGATCAAACCCTAGCAAAACTAACTCGATTACATGATAAATCTCATCCAACCCATCACCGTCCAGCAAGCCTACGATGGAATTACTCACGCACGGCGGTGAGCATCATGGAATTGGTGATGGAGGAAGGTTGATGATGACGATGGCGACGGATTCACAACTCCGGAGCCTCGAACGACTCCAGATCAGCCCTCCTGAGAGAGTTCAGGGCTTGGTGGTGGCTCTGTATCGTAAAACGCGATGAATCCTTCTCTCTGATTTTTTTCTCCCCGAACACGAATATACGGAGTTGGAGTTCAGGTCGGTGGAGCGTTAGGGGGCCCACGAGGCAGGGGCGCCCCCAGGGTGTAGGCGCACCCCCACCCTCGTGGACAGGGTGTGGGCCCCCTCACATGGATCTTTCTTCCAGTATTTTTTATATATTCCAAAAATAATCTCCATTGATTTTCAGGTCATTCCGAGAACTTTTATTTCTACAAAAAAATCACACCATGGCAATTTTGCTGAAAACAGCGTCAGTCCGGGTTAGTTCCATTCAAATCATGCAAGTTAGAGTCCAAAACACGGGCAAAAGTGTTTGGAAAAGTAGATACGACGGAGATGTATCAACTCCCCCAAGCTTAAACCTTTGCTTGTCCTCAAGCAATTCAGTTGATAAACTGAAAGTGATAAAGAAAACTTTTACAAACTCTGTTTCCTCTTGTTGTTGTAAATATGTAAATCAGCATTCAAGTTTTCAGAAAAGATTATGAACAAACCACATTCGCAATAACATTTAGGTCTCATGTTTACTCATATCAATGGCATAATCAACTAGCGAGCAATAATAATAAATCTCGGATGGCAACACTTTCTTAAAACAATTATAATATGATATAACAAGATGGTATCTCACTAGCCCTTTCTGAGACCGCGAAACATAAATGCAGAGCACCTTTAAAGATCAAGGACTGACTAGACATTGTAATTCACGGTAAAAGAGATCCAGTCAAGTCATACTCAATGTAAACTAACAGTAATGGATGCAAATGATAGCGGTGCTCTCCAACTGGTGCTTTTTAATAAGAAGATGCTGACTCAACATAAAATTAAATAGATAGGCCCTTCGCAAAGGAAAGCAGGGATTTGTACAGGTGCCAGAGCTTGGTTTTGAAATAGATATGAATAATATTTTGAGCGGTATACTTTCATTGTCAACATAACAACTGAAAGATCTCGATATCTTCCATGCTACACACATTATAGGCGGTTCCCAAACAGAATGGTAAAGTTTATACTCCCCCTCCACCAACAAGCATCAATCCATGGCTTGCTCGAAACAACGAGTGCCTCCAACTAACAAGAGTCCTGGGGGAGTTTTCTTTGCAGTTATTTTGATTTGATTTGCATAAAGCATGGGACTGGGCATCCTGGTGACCAGCCATTTTCTCGTGAGTGAGGAGCGGAGTCCACTCATCTTGAGAATAACATGCCTAGCATGGAAGATACAGAAAACCCTAGTTGATACATGAGCTATTCAAGCATACAAAACATAATGTTTATTTGAAGGTTTAGAGTTTGGCACATAGGTAGATACCGTATATAGGTAGGTATGGTGGACTCATATGGAACAACTTTGGGGTTTATGGAGTTGGATGCACAAGCAGTATTCCAGCTTAGTACAAGTGAATGCTAGAAAAAGACTGGGAAGCGACCAGCTAGAGAGCGACAACAGCCATGAACATGCTTTAAAATTAATCAACTCCGAATGCAAGCATGACTAGGATATAATGCACCATGAACATAAATATCCTAGAGGCTATGTTGATTTTGTTTCAACTACATGCGTAAACATGTTCCAAGTCAAGCCACTCGAATCATTCAAAATAGGATACCACCCTATCATACCACACCACAACCATTTTAATAGCATGTTGGCATGCAAGGTAAACCATTTTAAGCTCCTAGCTAATTAAGCATGGCATAAGCAACTATAATATCTAATTGTCATTGCAAACATGTTTCTTTCATAATAGGCTGAATCAGGAACGATGAACTAATCATATTTACAAAAACAAGAGGGGTCGAGTTCATACCAGCATTCCTCATCTCAATAGGTTCATCATATAGTCATCATTACTGCCTTTCACTTGCACGACCGAACGATGTGGATAATAATAATAGTGCACGTGCATTGGACTAAGCTGGAATCTGCAAGCATTCAATTCAAGAGAGAAGACAAGGTAATATCAATTCAAGAGAGAAGACAAGGTAATATGGGCTATTTGTTAGTTCAATAATAATGCATATGAGAGCCACTCAAGATTTTCATTATGGTCTTCTCCTCTCGACCCCCATGTCAGTGTCAAAACTGGCGGATCTCGGGAAGAGGGCCCCAAACTGTGCGTCTAGGATTGATGGTAACAAGAGACGGGGGACACGATGTTTACCCAGGTTCGGGCCCTCTCTATGGAGGTAAAACCCTACGTCCTGCTTGATTGATATTGATGAATATGAGTGTTACAAGAGTTGATCTATCACGAGATTGTAATGGCTAAACCCTAGAACTCTAGCCTATGTGGGTATGGTAATGAGTATATGTGGTGTCCTTTCCAGACTATCCCCTTCGGTTTATATAGACACCGATGGGATCTAGGGTTTACATGGAGTCCGTTACATAAGAAGGAATCTTCGATCGCCAGGCTTGCCTTCCACGCCAAGTAGAGTCCAATCCGGATTCGGTGCAGTCTTTGGCCTTCATGTCTTCACAGCCCATCAGTTCGGCCCAAAGGATAATAGGCCGGACGCCCGAGGACCCCTTAGTCAAGGACTCCCTCAGTAGCCCCTGAACCCGCCTTTCAATGACGAGGAGTCCGGCGTGCAGATTTGTTGGGGAACGTAGTAATTTCAAAAAAATTCCTATGCACACGCAAGATCATGGTGATGCATAGCAACAAGTGGGGAGAGAGTAATGTACGTACCCTCGTAGACCGATAGCGTAAGCGTTATGACAACGCGGTTGATGTAGTCGTATGTCTTCACGGCCCGACCGATCAAGCACCGAAACTACGGCACCTCCGAGTTCTAGCACACGTTCATCTCGATGACTATCCCCGGACTCTGATCCAGCAAAGTGTCGGGGAAGAGTTCCGTCAGCACGACGGCGTGGTGACGATCTTGATGTTCTACTGTCGCAGGGCTTCGCCTAAGCACCACTACAATATTATCGAGGACTATGGTGGAGGGGGGCACCGCACATGGCTAAGAGAACGATCTTGAAGATCAACTTGTGTGTCCAGAGGTGCCTCCCTGCCCCCGTATATAAAGGAGCAAGTGGGGTGCGGCCGGCCCTAGGAGGAGGCGCGCAGGATGAGTCCTACTCCTACCGGGAGTAGGACTCCCCCCTTTACCTAGTTGGATTAGGACTTGGGGGGGAAGGAGGAGAGGGAAGAAAGGAAAGGGGGAGGGGGGGCGCCGCCCCCTTCCTTGTCCAATTCGGACTTGGGGGGGAAGGGGCACGCGGCAGCCCCTAGGCCTCCTCTCCTCTTCCTCCACCAGGCCCATTAAGGCCCAATAGATTACCGGGTGGGGGGGTTCCGGTAACCTCCCGGTACTCCGGTAAAATGCCGATTTCACCCGGAACACTTCCGATGCCCAAACATAGGCTTCCAATATATCAATCTCTATGTCTCGACCATTTCGAGACTCCTCGTCATGTCCATGATCACATCCGGGACTCCGAACAAACTTTGGTACATCAAAATATATAAACTCATAATGAAACTATCGTTGTAACGTTAAGCGTGCGGACCTTACGGGTTTGAGAATATTGTAGACATGACCGACACATGTCTCCGGTCAATAACCAATAGCGGAACTTGGATGCTCATAATGGCTCCTACATATTCTACGGAGATCTTTGTCGGTCAGACTGCATAACAACATACGTTGTTCCCTTTGTCATCAGTATGCTACTTGCCCGAGATTCGATCGTCGGTATCTCAATACCTAGTCCAATCTCGTTACCAGCAAGTCTCTTTACTCGTTTCGTAATTCATCATCTCGCAACTAACTCATTAGTTGCAATGCTTGCAAGGCTTATGTGATGTGCATTACCGAGAGGGCCCAGAGATTCCTCTCCGACAATCGAAGTGACAAACCCTAATCTCGAAATACGCCAACCCAACATGTACCTTTGGAGACACCTGTAGAGCTCCCTTATAATCACCCAGTTACGTTGTGATGGTTGGTAGCACACAAAGTGTTCCTCAAGTCATAGGAACATGTATAAGTCATGAAGAAAGCAATAGCAACATACTAAACGATCGGGTGCTAAGCTAATGGAATGGGTCATGTCAATCACATCATTCTCCTAATGATGTGATCCCGTTAATCAAATGAGAACACATGTCTATGGTTAGGAAACATAACCATCTTTGATTAACGAGCTAGTCAAGTAGAGGCACACTAGTGACGTTTAGTTTGTCTATGTATTCACACAAGTATGATGTTTCCGAATAATACAATTCTAGCATGAATAATAAACATTTATCATGATATAAGGAAATAAATAATAACTTTATTATTGCCTCTAGGGCATATTTCCTTCAGTCTCCCACTTGCACTAGAGTCAATAATCTAGATTACACAGTAATGATTCTAACACCCATGGAGCTTTGGTGCTGATCATGTTTTGCTCGTGGAAGAGGCTTAGTCAACGGGTCTGCTACATTCAGATCCATATGTATCTTGCAAATCTCTATGTCTCCCACCTGGACTAGATCCCGGATGGAATTGAAGCGTCTCTTGATGTGCTTGGTTCTCTCATGAATCTGGATTCCTTTGCCAAGGCAATTGCACCAATATTGTCACAAAAGATTTTCATTGGACCCGATGCACTAGGTATGACACCTTGATCGGATATGAACTCCTTCATCCAGACTCCTTCGTTTGCTGCTTCTGAAGCAGCTATGTACTCTGCTTCACATGTAGATCCTACCACAACGCTTTGTTTAGAACTGCACCAACTGACAGCTCCACCGTTTAATGTCAAAGCTTGCATCAACATAACCTTAGTCCTTTTCAGGTATTTCAGGATGTTCTTGACCATTGTCCAGTGATCCACTCCTGGATTACTTTGGTACCTCCCTGCTAGACTTATAGCAAGACATACATCAGGTCTGGTACACAGCATTGCATACATGATAGAGCCTATGGCTGAAGCATAGGGAACATCTTTCATTTTCTCTCTATCTTCTGAAGTGGTCGGGCATTGAGTCTTACTCAATTTCACACCTTGTAAAACAGGCAAGCATCCTTTCTTTGCTTGATCCATTTTGAACTTCTTCAAAACTTTGTCAAGGTATGTGCTTTGTGAAAGTCCAATTAAGCGTCTTGATCTATCTCTATAGATCTTAATGCCCAATATGTAAGCAGCTTCACCGAGGTCTTTCATTGAAAAACTCTTATTCAAGTATCCCTTTATGCTATCCAGAAATTCTATATCATTTCCGTTTAGTAATATGTCATCTACATATAATATCAGAAATGCTACAGAGCTCCCACTCACTTTCTTGTAAATACAGGCTTCTCCAAAAGTCTGTACAAAACCAAATGCTTTGATCACATTATCAAAGCGTTTATTCCAACTCCGAGAGGCTTGCACCAGTCCATAAATGGATCGCTGGAGCTTGCACACTTTGTTAGCTCCCTTTGGATCGACAAAACCTTCTGGTTGCATCATATACAACTCTTCTTCCAGAAATACATTCAGGAATGCAGTTTTGACATCCATCTTCCAAATTTCATAATCATAAAATGCGGCAATTGCTAACATGATTCGGACAGACTTAAGCATCGCTACGGGTGAGAAGGTCTCATCGTAGTCAATCGCTTGAACTTGTCGAAAACCTTTTGCGACAAGTCGTGCTTTGTAGACAGTAACATTACCGTCAGCGTCAGTCTTCTTCTTGAAGATCCATTTATTCTCAATTGCTTGCCGATCATTGGGCAAGTCAACCAAAGTCCACACTTTGTTCTCATACATGGATCCCATCTTAGATTTCATGGCTTCAAGCCATTTTGCAAAATCTGGGCTCACCATCACTTCTCCATAGTTCGTAGGTTCATCATGATCTAGTAGCATGACTTCCAGAACAGGATTACCGTACCACTCTGGTGCGGATCTTACTCTGGTTGATCTACGAGGTTCAGTAGTATCTTGTTATGGAGTTTCCTGATCATCATCATTAGCTTCCTCACTAATTGGTGTAGTTGTCACAGAAACTGGTTTCTGTGATGTACTACTTTCCAATAAGGGAGCAGGTACAGTTACCTCATCAAGTTCTACTTTCCTCCCACTCACTTCTTTCGAGAGAAACTCCTTCTCTAGAAAGTTTCTGAATTTAGCAACAAAAGTCTTGCCTTCGGATCTGTGATAGAAGGTGTATCCAATAGTTTCCTTTGGATATGCTATGAAGACACATTTCTCCGATTTGGGTTCGAGCTTATCAGGTTGAAGCTTTTTCACATAAGCATCGCAGCCCCAAACTTTCAGAAACGACAACTTTGGTTTCTTGCCAAACCACAGTTCATAAGGCGTCGTCTCAACTGATTTTGATGGTGCCCTATTTAATGTGAATGCGGCCGTCTCTAAATCATAACCCCAAAATGATAGCAGTAAATCAGTAAGAGACATCATAGATCGCACCATATCTAGTAAAGTACGATTACGACGTTCGGACACACCATTACGTTGTGGTGTTCCGAGTGGCGTGAGTTGCGAAACTATTCCGCATTGTTTCAAATGTACACCAAACTCGTAACTCAAATATTCTCCTCCACGATCAGATCGTAGGAATTTTATTTTCTTGTTATGATGATTTTCGACTTCACTATGAAATTCTTTGAAATTTTCAAATGTTTCAGATTTATGTTTCATTAAGTAGATATACCCATATCTGCTTAAGTCATCTGTGAAGGTTAGAAAATAACGATATCCGCCACGAGCCTCAACATTCATTGGGCCACATACATCTGTATGTATGATTTCCAACAAATGTGTTGCTCTCTCCATAGTATCGGAGAACAGTGTTTTGGTCATCTTGCCCATAAGGCACGGTTCGCAAGTACCAAGTGATTCATAATCAAGTGGTTCCAAAAGTCCATCAGTATGGAGTTTCTTCATGCGCTTTACACCGATATGACCTAAACGGCAGTGCCACAAATAAGTTGCACTATCATTATCAACTCTGCATCTTTTGGCTTCAACATTATGAATATGTGTGTCACTACTATCGAGATTTAATAAGAATAGACCACTCTTCAAGGGTGCATGACCATAAAAGATATTACTCATATAAATAGAACAACCATTATTCTCTGATTTAAATGAATAACCGTCTCGCATCAAACAAGATCCAGATATAATGTGCACGCTTAACGCTGGCACCAAATAACAATTATTTATGACTAATATTAATCCCGAAGGTAGATGTAGAGGTAGCGTGCCGACCGCGATCACTTCGACTTTGGAACCATTTCCCACGCGCATCGTCACCTCGTCCTTAGCCAATCTTCACTTAATCCGTAGTCCCTGTTTCGAGTTGCAAATATTAGCAACAGAACCAGTATCAAATACACAGGTGCTACTATGAGCATTAGTAAGGTACACATCAATAACATGTATATCACATATACCTTTGTTAACCTTGCCATCCTTCTTATCCGCCAAATACTTGGGGTAGTTCCGCTTCCAGTGACTAGTCTGCTTGCCGTAGAAGCACTCAGTTTCAGGCTTAGGTCCAGATTTGGGTTTCTTCTCCTGAGTAGCAACTTGCTTGATGTTCTTTTTTGAAGTTCCCCTTCTTCTCCCCTTTGGCCTTTTTCTTGAAACTAGTGGTCTTGTTGACCATCAACACTTGATGCTCCTTTTTGATTTCTACCTCCGCAGCTTTCAGCATTGCGAAGATATCGGGAATTGTCGTATTCATCCCTTGCATATTATAGTTCATCATGAAGCTCTTGTAGCTAGGTGGAAGTGATTGGAGAATTATGTCAATGACGCAATCATCTGGAAGATTAACTCCCAATAGAATCAAGTGATTATTATACCCAGACATTTTGAGTATATGCTCACTGACAGAACTGTTCTCCTCCATCTTGCAGCTATAGAACTTATTGGAGACTTCATATCTCTCAATCCGGGCATTTGCTTGAAATATTAACTTCAACTCCTGGAACATCTCATATGCTCCATGATGTTCAAAACGTCGTTGAAGTCCCGATTCTAAGACGTAAAGCATGGCACACTGAACTATCGAGTAGTCATCAGCTTTGCTCTGCCAGTCGTTCATAACATCTGGTGTTGCTCCAGCAGCAGGCCTGGCACCCAACGGTGCTTCCAGGACGTAATTCTTCTATGCAGCAATGAGGATAATCCTCAAGTTATGGACCCAGTCCGTGTAATTGCTACCATCATCTTTCAACTTTGCTTTCTCAAGGAACGCATTAAAATTAAATGGAACAACAGCACGGGCCATCTATCTACAATCAAACATAAACAAGCAAGATACTAAGTTCATGATAAATTTAAGTTCAATTAATCATATTACTAAAGAACTCCCACTTAGATAGACATCCCTCTAATCCTCTAAGTGATCACGTGATCCAAATCAACTAAACCATGTCCGATCATCACGTGAGATGGAGTAGTTTCATTGGTGAACATCACCATGTTGATCATATCTACTATATGATTCACGCTCGACCTTTCGGTCTCCATGTTCCGAGGCCATATCTGTATGTGCTTGGCTCATCAAGTATAACCTGAGTATTCCGCGTGTGCAACTGTTCTGCACCCGTTGTATTTGAACTTAGATCCTATCACACCCGATCATCACGTGGTGTCTCAACACGAAGAACTTTCTCAACGGTGCATACTCAGGGAGAACACTTCTTGACAATTAGTGAGAGATAATCTTAAAATGCTACCGTCAATCAAAGCAAAATAAGATGCATAAAACATAAACATCACATGCAATCAATATAAGTGATATGATATGGCCATAATCATCTTGTGCTTGTGATCTCCATCTTCGAAGCACCGTCATGATCACCATCGTCACCGGCGCGACACCTTGATCACCATCGTAGCATCGTTGTTGTCTCGTCAATCTTATGCTTCCACGACTATCGCTACCACTTAGTGATAAAGTAAAGCATTACAGCGCAATTGCATTGCATATAATAAAGCGACAACCATATGGCTCCTGCCAGTTGCCGATAACTCGGTTACAAAACATGATCATCTCATACAATAAAATTTAGCATCATGTCTTGACCATATCACATCACAACATGCCCTGCAAAAACAAGTGAGACGTCCTCTACTTTGTTGTTGCAAGTTTTACGTGGATGCTACAGGCTTAAGAAAGAACCAATCTTAGCTACGCATCAAAACCACAACGATAGTTTGTCAAGTTGGTGCTGTTTTAACCTTCGCAAGGACCGGGCGTAGCCACACTTGGTTCAACTAACGTTGGAGAAATTGACACCGGCTAGCCACTTGTGTGCAAAGCATGTCGGTAGAACCTGTCTCGCGTAAGCGTATGCATAATGTCGGTCCGGGCCGCTTCATCCAGCAATACCGCCGAACCAAAGTATGACATGCTGGTAAGCAGTATGACTTATATCGCCCACAACTCACTTGTGTTCTACTCGTGCATATAACATCAACACATAAAACCTAGGCTCGGATGCCACTGTTGGGGAACGTAGTAATTTCAAAAAATTCCTACGCACACGCAAGATCATGGTGATGCATAGCAACGAGAGGGGAGAGTGTAATCTACGTACCCTTGTAGACCGACAACAGAAGCGTTATGACAACGCGGTTGATGTAGTCTTACGTCTTCACGGCCCGACCGATCAAGCACCAAAACTACGGCACCTCCGAGTTCTAGCACACGTTCAGCTCGAAGACGATCCCCGGACTCCGATCCAGCAAACTGTCGGGGAAGAGTTCCGTCAGCACAACGGCGTGGTGACGATCTTGATGTTCTACTATCGCAGGGCTTCGCCTAAGCACCACTACAATATTATCGAGGACTATGGTGGAGGGGGCACCGCACATGGCTAAGAGAACGATCTTGAAGATCAACTTGTGTGTCTAGAGGTGGCCCCAGCCCCCGTATATAAAGGAGAAAGGGGGTGCGGCCGGCCCTAGGAGGAGGCGCGCAGGAGGAGTCCTACTCCTACCGGGAGTAGGACTCCCCCCCTTTCCCTAGTTGGATTAGGACTTGGGGGGAAGGAGGAGAGGCAAGAAAAGAAAGGGGGGGGGGGCGCCGCCCCCTTCCTTGGACAATTCATACTTGGGGGGGAAGGGGCGCGCGGCAGCCCCTGGGCCTCCTCTCCTCTTCCTCCACTAGGCCCATTAAGGCCCATTAGATTACCGGGGGGGGGGGGGGTTCCGGTAACCTCCCGGTACTCCGGTAAAATGCCGATTTCACCCAGAACACTTCCGATGTCCAAACATAGGCTTCCAATATATCAATCTTTATGTCTCGACCATTTCGAGACTCCTCGTCATGTCCATGATCACATCCGGGACTCCGAACAAACTACGGTACATCAAAGTATATAAACTCATAATGAAACTGCCATCGTAACGTTAAACGTGCAGGCCCTACGAGTTCGAGAACAATGTAGACATGACCGAGACATGTCTTCGGTCAATAACCAATAGCAGAACCTGGATGCTCATATTGGCTCCTACATATTCTACGAAGATCTTTATCGGTCTGACCGCATAAGAACATATGTTGTTCCCTTTGTCATCGGTATGTTACTTGCCCGAGATTCGATCGTCGGTATCTCAATACCTAGTTCAATCTTGTTACCGGCAAATCTCTTTACTCGTTTCGTAATACATCATCTCGCAACTAACTCATTAGTTGCAATGCTTGCAAGGCTTATGTGATGTGCATTATCGAGAGGGCCCAGAGATACCTCTTCGAAAATCAGAGTGACAAATCCTAATCTCGAAATACGCCAACCCAACATGTACCTTTGGAGACACCTGTAGAGCTCTTTTATAATCACCCAGTTACATTGTTACGTTTGGTAGCACACAAAGTTTTCCTCCGGCAAATGGGAGTTGGATAATCTCATAGTCATAGGAACATGTATAAGTCATGAAGAAAGCAATAGCAACATATTAAACGATCGGGTGCTAAGCTAATGGAATGGGTCATGTCAATCACATCATTCTCCTAATGATGTGATCCCGTTAATCAAATGACAACACATGTCCATGGTTAGGAAACATAACCATCTTTGATTAACGAGCTAGTTAAGTAGAGGCACACTAGTGACGTTTAGTTTGTCTATGTATTCACACAAGTATTATGTTTCAGGATAATACAATTCTAGCATGAATAATAAACATTTATCATGATATAAGGAAATAAATAATAACTTTATTATTGCCTCTAGGGCATATTTCCTTCAAGATTGTCTTCGGAATTGCAAGGCGGGTTCCCCTTTTCAACAAACTCCCAGATAGTCTTCAGATGCAATGATAGTATCCTGACCTGTTACGCACACCATACACAACCGCAGAGAGAATATGATATTTGCACGAATCTAATCTGTTGACAGCTTTTTCCCAACATGACACCATGTCTGTCTGGTTATAATTTTGAACCGTCTTTCTTCTGCCGTCCCACATTTCGAGACGCGGTTGCTATTGGCACATCTTGTCGAAACAGAGATCGTGCCCCTCTTATTGCGGGATTCTCATCAATGCGGGTATGGGTAACTCAATCATGCCGTTTATACAGCCCTTGGGAACAGGAGAATCCTAAGGTGAGTGAGGAGGCATTTAATATTTGCTGCCTTTATAAGCGGATAAGGATTCCCTCTTCCTCTCCTCATGCTCTCTCTGTCTCTGCCTTTCCGATCTCAAGCTCCAGCGCCCAAGTTCTCATCTCCTTTCTACTCAAGCAACCATGTCCGGATCTGGTGGTCAGGGCAAGTGGATGGTCTCATCCGTCAAGGAGGAGGACATTACTAAGCTCCGGGCGGCCGAATATTTGGCGAAGGAGATCGCCCATCATCTGCCCGCCGAGGGACAAGTCATCCCCACGCCGGAGCCCACGGAGAGGGTGGTATTCATCCCCCATTTCTTCCGCGGGCTAGGGTTTCCTCTCCACCCTTTCGTCTGTGGGATGATGTACTACTACGGGATAGATTTCCATGATCTGTCCCCAAATTCCTTCCTCAACATCTCGGAGTTCATCGTCGTGTGCGAGGCCTTCCTCCGCGTCCATCCCCACTTCGGGTTGTGGCTCAAAGTCTTCAACGTGAAGCCGAAGGTGGTGGAGGGCCAGCATGGTGAGCAAGCTATCCAACGTCTCCTGGCCCGAAGGCACCTTTGTGGAGATAGTACAGGAATGCTAGAAGCAGTACTTCTACATTACAGAACCCCGCGGCACCACATGGGCCGCAACTGCCGAATTCCGCTCCATAGCTCCCATGCGACTTACCTCCTGGGTCGAGAAGAATCCGGACTGGTGTTCACCTGACGAGCTGATACCGCTGCAGGCGCGTGTTCAAAGCATGGTTACCATGGACATCAAGCTCGTCGACGTTATCCAGGTGATGCTAACCCGCCAGATTCTTCCGTGTTAGTGCCGAAGCCGCCCTTTATGGGAGTTCAATTCGAAGAAGCACTAGACCCTGAAAAGGCTCTTCGATACTTCTCATGAAGGGTCCTGGAAGTTGCTCTTTAAGGGCAACGAGAAGCCACCGACAACAAGAAGTCCTGAAAAGGCTCTTTGATGCATTCTCCACTTGTTTGTTTCAAGGATGATGCCTGAGCTTTTATTATTGCTTTTTCAGGACTGGATGGAGAGGGCGAAGCGGATCCAGTGTCCGGCTCCGCTGCCCGAAGAACCGGTCATCTCGCGTCTAGCGAAGATGCTGGTGCCGGCGCCTTATAAGGCGCCAGAGAAGAAGGCCAAGAAGAAGGCCAAGGGGGCCAAGAGTGCCCCCGTCGCAAGGGTGCTTCGGACGTGACGTCGGAAGACGACGAAACTCATTCCTCTGTCCCCGAGGACAACGGTGAGGAAGAGGAGGAGGAGGAGGAAAAGAATCCTCCCCCTGAGGAGATGAAGAAGAAGAGCGCGGCCTCGGTGCATCCGGAGGCGGAAATGCCTAAGAAGGGGAAGGGCACCCCAGCGATCAACACTGCATGGGACGTTGACAGCAGTCCAGAACGACGCCCCCGCACTAAGCCCCAGGCCACATCGTAAGTGACATGGCACTCTCACGCGCACATCCGGCCCTTTCTCTTCATTATCTTGACATAGTTAATTGTATTATTGCAGTACGGCCCGCGACTTTATCTGGCGATCCTCATATGGAGGTTCGTTGGCTCCGTCGGAGATGGCAAGCATGTCGCCACCGCCTGCTTACTCCCCCGGGGCCAGGGACGACACCGAAGTGTTATCCCGGAGGACCGCTCTAAGGGAAGGAGCACCGGATGTTGTCCGGGAGGCGCCACAAGGTGGGACCTCCACTGCCGGACACATGGGAGAGTCAATCCCCATGGAGACTGGCAAAGAGGGCCGTATCCAGTTCGGCCCTCAGCCGAATACGATTCTGGAGACAAATATGGCTCTAGAGTCGGGCGAGCAGCCCCCTTTGAAGGAGGGGGGTGCGTCGCCACCACTAGTGGCTCTTGTCCATCCAGGAGCGCCAGATGACCTGATGGGGGTGCTACGAAGCGCCTCCATCGTGGACGAGCACCGTGCCCTTATGGGTGCGGTGATCGAGAAGGTTCAGTCCGCCAAGAGCGGACTGAATGAAGCCTGCAGCAGCCTGTTAACATGTTTTGAGGTAAGAAAGAGAAAACCCCCTGAGACGCTGTCTGGTGATCGGCGAGGAGAACCGGATAGGGGATCAATCCTTAATTATAAGAGCCTGACTGAATATGTATCGATAAGCAGGCATCCCTGTTGGCCGCGACCTCGCATGCTGCCGAGGTCTCCGAGCTGAAGCGAAGGCTGGAGCGGACCGAGAATGAGCTCGGCGAGGTTAAGGTTCGGCTCCAGGAGAAGAAAGGTGAGGAACGACTTGCAATATGTTCGGGAAGGGATAAATGCTGTATATTGACAGCGGTATTGTGATATGTGCAGAAGCCTCGACCGAAGTTGAGGCCCTGAGGAAGGCCTTGGGTGAGGCCGAGGAGCAGGCTGTCCAGCAGCAAGCCGCACGTAAGAAGCTAAATGCCCGGGTCAAAGAAGTCCACCAGGAGCTCCAAGATGCGGTGAAAAATGCGATGCCTTGGAGCATGATGCGTTGGTTCAAGGGACCGAACTCACCAAGGCTCGCCAGAGCGCAGAGACCGCACAGAATGAGGCCCTGGCCGCCCTCCAGGTGATCCAGGAGGCCAAGAAGATCGCGGCGGGTAAGGCATTTAAGATGCAAAGCAAGTATGTGGAGAAGCAATATCTTTTACTAACCCGGGTTCGGAGTTCCCCAGGTGCTTTTGCGGATTTGCCACGCAGTGTATCAGACGCCGTGGCGTTCTATCGAGCCGAAGGAGTGGGTTCTTCTGAGAGGCTCTTCTGGTCACAGTATGCGGCGCTAGAGCATCCCGTATCCTTCACTGGTCAGCTAAAACAGCTAGTGGAGCTGCATAGGGTGGCCGAACTGGCCATCAAGGATTTGATAATCCGGCTATGCCTAGCAGCTACTTTGGACTCGTGAGGCGGATGGTGAACGCCTGTCCTTGGCTGGACGTTATCAAGCGCTCCATATGTATTGAAGGTGCCCGTATGGCTTTCGCTCGCTGCAAGATGTGGTGGGCGAAGATGAACGCTGTTGAAGTCGCCAGCGGGCCGCCGGATGGCAAGGAGCACCGCACACCCGAGCGATATTTCGAGGATGTCGTAGAAGGGTCTCGACTTGTGGCGGCGCAATGTTCGTGAGACATTGTATTTGAATAAATGTATTCATGTTGCCTTTGTATAATGAGAACAAGGCCAGTTTTTGTGAAGTAATTTTATTGTGCTTTGAATTGTTTCCTCCTGTGCAACCATGTTGTGTGTAATCTGAGGGTTGGCCCGTCATTGGCTTCTTCCCTCACGTAGACAGTACGGAGGTGTTCGGGATGGAATCTAAACAATCTTGATCCAATTACATGGTCCTTTGAAGGAGTTGTTTAGAGCAACAAATAGTGCAATCAGACTTTATGGCTTTACCGCGCTCACTTAGCCATAGGAGTTTTATAATAAAGCATGGGCGCAACCCCTGGTTTAAGCCAGAGTACTTTCAGCATCTGATTGGGAAGTGCCGATTTCTTCGTGTAACGCAGAAAAAATCTCCAATGATTAGTAACCCTCGAGTAGCTGACCGGCTCTGGCCACATCATGACAGTTAGTTTTCGGCTTTCTCTAATGAGGTGCTCGTCTGGTCAAAGCCAGGGCACAATCGTAGTAGTTCTCCCTTTACTACCCTAGCCGATGGAGAGGAACGTAGGGTAGCAAGCACAGGAGCCGGGTAACCCAACTATTGACCAAAGAGATTATTCAGAGCCAATGAATATAATGCTAAATTCGGGGTGCCGAACTTATATATAAGAAGTGTTCGGACTATGCTGCCGTATTGTGGGGCGATAGGTAGCCCCATTTTTATTATAACTGGATGGATATGTCAAGGCATATCTTGTACAGATGATGCGAGAAGTATCTGTCCGTATAACATGCCGGAATCAATAGGGCACAGCTTGCGGGTCCTGTGTTGCTTGCCTCCGTTGTATTTCAGTCCTTCTAAAGGACTTGCCGTCAGGTCCGCAGGAAAAGGTGCTTGAAACAAGAAGAAGAAGTAAAAGTATGTATATCCGGGATCGGTCTAGCCAAATTGTAGACCCCGGGTTATCTCGTGCCTCCATCGATGTCCATGGAATTTTGAGTGAGTAATTGTGTACGCATGGTGCGAATGCCACTACCTCATTGGGGCTGGGACGGAGGCCGAATTGCTAATCGAGCTCTTGACGGGCCGCGATGTCCTGTTGCAGTGTAGTCCGGACCCTCTTGATGGTGTCCAGGGGCTCGACGGGTGGATTATAATGCTGCCTGAGACGGCTGCTCTGTACTTTTGTTGCTAGGGTGGCGGTTTGCTCCTCCGTTTGGAGGGAGCGTTCCGTATTGCCATTGACTGTTATGATACTCGTTGATCGGGCATCTTGAGCTTGAGATAAGCATAGTGCGGCACTGTGTTAAATCTAGCAAACACGGTTCGTACGAGCAGTAGTGTGTGGTAGCCGCTACGAAAGGGGACGATATTGAAGATTAACTCTTCGCTTCGGAAGTTGTTCGGAGAACCGAAGACCACCTCCAGCGTGATTGAGCCCGTACATTGGTCCTCTACACCTGGCATGACTCCTTTAAAGGTAGTCTTTGTTGGTTTGATTCGCGAGGGATTAATACCCATCTTCCATACTGTATCCTGATACAACAGGTTGAGGCTGCTTCCGCCATCCATCAGGACTCATGTTAGGTGGAATCCGTCGATGATTGGGTCCAGGACCAGTGCGGCCGAACTGCTATGGAGAATACTAGTCGGATGATCTCGTCGATCGAAGGTGATCGGAAATGACGACCATGGATTGAACTTTGGGGCGACTGGCTCTACCGCATAGACGTCCCTGAGTGCTCGTTTGCGCTCCTTTCTGGGGATGTGCGTGGCGTCTATCATGTTCACCGTTTTGACTTGGGGGGGGGGGGGATTTCTTCTATCCCCCGGTGTTCGGCTACCGGGGCTATTCATCCTTGTCCTCACTTTGTGATCCCTTTTCTTTGTTTTCGGCATTTAACTTGCCGACCTGCTTGAAGACCCAACAATCCATGTTGGTATGATTGGCTTGCTTATCCGGGGTGCTATGAATTTGGCACGGACGGTCGAGTATGCGGTCTAGGCTAGAAGTTCCTTCATTGTTTCTTTTGTAGGGTTTCTTCCATTCGCCGGACTTGGAGCCACTGAATCCGGCGTTGACTGTGGTGTCTTCGGTGTTGTCGCCATTGCTTCTGCGTTTGTGCCTATTGCGTCGGAGCTTGCCGGTGCTGTTCTTGGCCTCGGTGGGGCGTGCCTCGCTGGCTGTGTTTTTGGTACGAGCCAGCCAGCTGTCCTCACCTGCGCAAAAGCGG
Organism: Triticum monococcum; assembly: GCA_034509565.1. Taxonomy (NCBI): domain Eukaryota; kingdom Viridiplantae; phylum Streptophyta; class Magnoliopsida; order Poales; family Poaceae; genus Triticum; species Triticum monococcum. The sequence goes on along the minus strand of CM067843.1, from coordinate 739,349,875 downwards.
GTCATGAGTGTCGTAAGGGCTGCCATTGACTTTGGCTTTTCTGGTCCGACGTGGCGTGCTAGCCATGCGTCATGGTTGCTGTGTTTGAAGGCTGCTAAGGCTTCGGCATCCGGATAGTCAACGATCTGGTTCTTTTTGGTTAGGAACCTAGTCTAGAATTTTCTGGCCGATTCTCTGTGTTGTTGAACTATGTGGCTTAGGTCATCGACATCTGGTGACCGGACATAAGTTCCTTGGAAGTTGTCGAGGAAAGCCTCTTCCAATTCCTCCCAACTGCCGATGGAGTACTGGGGCAGGCTATTTAACCAATGCCGACCTGGTCCTTTGAGCTTTAATGGGAGGTATTTGATGGCGTGGAGGTTGTCTCCTCGGGCCATGTGGATGTGGAGGATGAAATCCTCGATCCATACTGCGGGATCGGTTGTGCCGTCGTATGATTCAATATTGATTGGCTTGAACCCCTTGGGGAATTCATGATCCAGCACCTCGTCTGTGAAGCAGAGAGGGTGTGCGGCACCTCTATAGCGGGCCGCGTTACCGCGTATCTCCGATGACGTCCGTCTGTGGTTATCGGCCCGGGTGTGATTAAGTTTGTCGCGTCCGAATAGGTAGCTGTCGGTGTCGAAACCGGCGGATATCGGGTAGGGGGTCCCGAACTGTGCGTCTAAGGCGGATGGTAACATAAGGTGGGGGATATGATGTTTACCCAGGTTTGGGCCCTCTTGATGGAGGTAATACTCTACTTCCTGCTTGATTGATCTTGATGATATTAGTAATACAAGAGTTGATCTACCACGAGATCGTAGAGGCTAAACCCTAGAAGCTAGCCTATGGTATGATTGTTGTTGTCCTACGAACTAAACCCTCCGGTTCATATAGACTCCGGAGGGGGCTAGGGTTACACAGAGTCGGTTACAAGGAAGAAGATCTACATATCCGTATTTCCAATCTTGCCTTCCACGCCAAGGAGAGTCACATCCGGATATAGGACAAAGTCTTCAATCTTGCATCTTCACAGTCCAACAGTCTGGCCAAAGGATATAATCCGGCTGTCCGGAGACCCCCTAATCCAGGACTCCCTCAGTAGCCCCTGAACCAGGCTTCAATGACCATGAGTCCGGCGCACAGATTTGTCTTCGGCTTTGCAAGGAGGGTTCTTCCTCCGAATACTCCATAGAAGATTTTGAACAAAAGGATAGTGTCCGGCTTTGCAAAACAAGTGCCACATACCACCATAGAGAGAATAATATTTCCACAAATCTAATCTGCTGACACGTTTAGCAACATGACATCATGCCATGGCCCGGTCATTATTCGAACCGTTTTTCTCAACCAGCACTGCACATATCACGAGGCGGTTTTTTGGACACGTCTTGTCGAAGCAGAGATTGTGTCCCCTTATCACGTGATTCTCATCCATATGGGTATGGGTAACCCAACCGCGCCATCAATTATGGCGTTCGGGGAATAAGCGATTTTACCAGGTAAGTGGGGAGGCGCATTGCCTCTTTCGCCCTTATAAAGGGACAAAGATTCACCCTTTTTACCCACGCCTTCTTCCTCCTTGCTTATCCATTCTCGCACACTCGAGCTCCAGTGCCCAAGTTCGCGTCTTTCTCCTTAAATCACTCCAAGCATGTCCGGAGCGGGAGGCAAGTGGATGGTCTCCTCCGTCACGGAGGAGAACATCAAAAGCTACGGGAAGCCGGATATCTGGCCGCGGGCATCGTGCACCGGGTGTCAGATGCGGGGCAGATCATCCTACGCCCGAACACCATGAGAGGGTAGTTTTCCTTACCCACTTTCTCTGCGGACTGGGATTTCCCCTTCACCCGTTTGTCCGCGGGCTCATGTTCTACTACGGGCTGGATTTTAATGATCTGGCCCCCAATTTCATCCTCAACATCTAGGCATTTATCATCGTGTGTGAGGCCTTCCTCCGCATCAGGCCCCACTTCGTCCTGTGGCTAAAGACCTTCAATGTTAAACCGAAGGTGGTCGTCGGCTTGCAAGAAAAGTGCGGAGGCGCCATGGTTGGAAAAATGCCTAACGTCACCTGGCTCGAAGGCTCCTATGTGGAGACCATAAAGGGGTGGCAATCGGGGTGGTTCTACATCACCGAGCCGCGCGACACCAACTGGGTGGCGGCCCCCGAGTTTCGATCCGGAATCCCCACGCGGCTCACTTCCTGGAAAGAGAAGGGCTTGTCCTGGTGTTCCCTGGTAGAGCTGACCGGACTCCAGGCCCGCATCAATAACATGATGAGAAAGAAAATCAAGCTCGTCAACATGGTCCAGGTCATGCTCTTCCGCCGGATCCTCCTGTGTCAACGGCGGGTATTCAATTTGTGGGAGTTCGACCCAGCCAAGCACCAGACGCTGCGAGAGCTCTTCGACACGACGCACAAGGACGTCTGGAAGGTGTTGTTCAAGGGTGCCGAGGTACCTCCTCCCCTTACTGTGGATCGTGGACTCAGCGCAATGCGGCATGCCAATCCGGTAAGATTTTATATCTCACATGATATTTATTTGCCCCGGTTTTATTATGTGCGGGATCTAAGCTTCCATGCCATTAGCAGGACTGGGTAGAGATAGCGGAGCAGATCGATTGCCCAGCCCCCCTGCCTGAAGATCCTACACATGCTCTCCTAACAGAGATGCTGGTTCCAGTGCCTTATGAGGTGCCGGTGAAGAAGGCCAAGAAGAAGGACACAGGGACCCGAAAGGGTCTCCGGCGCAAGGTTATATCGGACTCATCGTCCAATAACTCGAAAGCGCACTCCTCCCACGAAAATGAGGAGGAGGAAGATGAACGTTCTCCCCCCCCCCCAAGCCGGGGGAGACAAGAAAAGGAAGGCCGCCCCAACCGGGGAGGCCGAAGGGTCCTAGAAGGGAAGGACCCTCCTTCCAGACTGCTCCATGACGGCCGCCTAGAGCGACGACGAGTTGTTGCCCAGGGACAAGCCCCTAGCGAAGTCGTAAGTATCCGGATACCATAGTAATTCATGGTATGTTTTATTGCACTGCTTCTCCTTACGCCAAATATGATTATGCAGTCCGTCCCGAGCCCGTCTCGACGTATCTTCGTCGGACGGTTCTTTGGACTCGTTGGATATGAATAGCGATTCACTTCCGACCGCCTCCATTGAAGGAAATATGCCCTAGAGGCAATAATAAAGTTATTATTTATTTCCTTATATCATGATAAATGTTTATTATTCATGCTAGAATTGTATTAACCGGAAACATAATACATGTGTGAATACATAGACCAACAGAGTGTCACTAGTATGCCTCTACTTGACTAGCTCGTTAATCAAAGATGGTTATGTTTCCTGACCATGAACAAAGAGTTGTTATTTGATTAACGAGGTCACATCATTAGTTGAATGATCTGATTGACATGACCCATTCCATTAGCTTAGCACCCGATCGTTCAGTATGTTGCTATTGCTTTCTTCATGACTTATACTTGTTCCTATAACTATGAGATTATGCAACTCCCGTTTACCGGAGGAACACTTTGGGTACTACCAAACGTCACAACGTAAATGGGTGATTATAAAGGAGTACTACAGGTGTCTCCAATGGTAGATGTTGGGTTGGCGTATTTCGAGATTAGGGTTTGTCACTCCGATTGTCGGAGAGGTATCTCTGGGCCCTCTCGGTAATGCACATCACATAAGCCTTGCAAGCACTGCAACTAATATGTTAGTTGTGAGATGATGTATTACGGAACAAGTAAAGAGACTTTCCGGTAACGAGATTGAACTAGGTATTGGATACCGACGATCGAATCTCGGGCAAGTAACATACCGATGACAAAGGGAACAACGTATGTTGTTATGCGGTCTGACCGATAAAGATCTTCGTAGAATATGTAGGAGCCAATATGGGCATCCAGGTCCCGCTATTGGTTATTGACCGGAGACGTGTCTCGGTCATGTCTACATTGTTCTCGAACCGTAGGGTCCGCACGCTTAATGTTACGATGACAGTTATTATGAGTTTATGCATTTTGATGTACCGAAGGTTGTTCGGAGTCCCGGATGTGATCACGGACATGACGAGGAGTCTCGAAATGGCCGAGACATAAAGATTGATATATTGGAAGCCTATGTTTGGACACCGGAATTGTTCCGGGTGAAATCGGGATTTTACCGGAATACCGGGAGGGTTACCGGAACCCCCCGGGAGGCAAATGGGCCTATTGGGCCTTAGTGGAAAAGTGAAAAGGGGCTGCCCACAAGGGCTGCGCGCCTCCCCCCCTTCCCTAGTCCTATTAGGACTAGGAGAAGGGGCCGGCCCCCCTCTCTTCTCTCTTCTCCTTGAGGAGTCCTATTAGGAATAGGATTGGGGAGGGAGTCCTACTCCCGGTAGGAGTGGGACTCCCCCTGCGCCTCTCTCCCTGGCCGGCCGAACCCCTCCCCCTGCTCCTTTATATACGGGGGCAGGGGGCACCCCATAGACACACAAGTTGATCATTGTTGATCGTTCCTTAGCCGTTTGCGGTGCCCCCTGCCACCAAATTCCACCTCGGTCATATCGTTGTAGAGCTTAGGCGAAGCCCTGCATCGGTAGTACATCAAGATCGTCACCACGCCGTTGTGCTGACGGAACTCTTCTTCGACGCTTTGCTGGATCGGAGCCCGAGGATCGTCATCGAGCTGAACGTGTGCTAGGAACTCGGAGGTGCCGGAGTAACGGTGCTTGGATCGGTCGGATCGGGAAGAAGACGTACGACTACTTCCTCTACGTTGTGAGATCGCTTCCGCAGTCAGTCTGCGTTGGTACGTAGACAATACTCTCCCCCTCGTTGCTATGCATCACCATGATCTTGCGTGTGCGTAGGAAAATTTTCGAAATTACTACGTTCCCCAACAGTGGCATCCGAGCCTAGGTTTTATGGTTTGATGTTATTTGCACGAGTAGAACACAAGTGAGTTGTGGGCGATACAAGTCATACTGCCTACCAGCATGTCATACTTTGGTTCGGCGGTATTGTTGGACGAGACGATCCGGACCAACCTTACGCGTACTCTTACGCGAGACCGGTTCCCTCGACGTGCTTTGCACATAGATGGCTTGCGGAAGACTGTCTCTCCAACTTTAGTTGAACCAAGTGTGACTACGCCCGGTCCTTGAGAAGGTTAAAACGGAGTCTATTTGACGAGCTATCGTTGTGGTTTTGATGCGTAGGTGAGATGAGTTCTTACTTAATCCCGTAGCAGCCACGTAAAACTTGCGACAACAAAGTAGAGGACGTCTAACTTGTTTTTGCAGGGCATGTTGTGATGTGATATGGTCAAGGCATGATGCTGATTTTATTGTATGAGATGATCATGTTTTGTAACCAAGTTATCGGCAACTGGCAGGAGCCATATGGTTGTCGCTTTATTGTATGCAATGAAATCGCGATGTAATGCTTTACTTTATTACTAAGCGGTAGTGATAGTCGTGGAAGCATAAGATTGGCGAGACGACAACGATGCTACGATGGAGATCAAGGTGTCGCGCCGGTGACGATGGTGATCATGACGGTGCTTCGGAGATGCAGATCACAAGCACAAGATGATGATGGCCATATCATATCACTTATATTGATTGCATGTGATGTTTATCCTTTTATGCATTGATTGACGGTAGCATTATAAGATGATCTCTCACTAAATTATCAAGAAGTGTTCTCCCTGAGTATGCACCGTTGCCAAAGTTCGTCGTGCCCAGACACCACGTGATGATCGGGTGTGATAAGCTCTACGTCCATCTACAACGGGTGCAAGCCAGTTTTGCACACGCAGAATACTCAGGTTAAACTTGACGAGCCTAGCATATGCAGATATGGCCTCGGAACACATAGACCGAAAGGTCGAGCGTGAATCATATAGTAGATATGATCAACATGACGATGTTCACCATTGAAAACTACTCCATCTCACGTGATGATCGGTTATGGTTTAGTTGATTTGGATCACGTGATCACTTAGAGGATTAGAGGGATGTCTATCTAAGTGGGAGTTCCTAAGTAATTTGATTAACTGAACTTAAACTTATCATGAACTTAGTACCTGATAGTATCTTGCTTGTTTATGTTGATTGTAGATAGATGGCTCGTGCTGTTGTTCCGTTGAATTTTAATGCGTTCCTTGAGAAAGCAAAGTTGAAAGATGATGGTAGCAATTACATGGACTGGGTCCGCAACCTGAGGATTATCCTCATTGCTGCACAGAAGAATTACGTCCTGGAAGCACCGCTGGGTGCCAGGCCTGCTGCTGGAGCAACGCCAGATGTTATGAACGTCTGGTAGAGCAAAGCTGATGACTACTCGATAGTTCAGTGTGCCATGCTTTACGGCTTAGAATCGGGACTTCAACGACGTTTTGAACGTCATGGAGCATATGAGATGTTCCAGGAGTTGAAGTTAATATTTCAAGCAAATGCCCGAATTGAGAGATATGAAGTCTCCAATAAGTTCTATAGCTGCAAGATGGAGGAGAACAGTTCTGTCAGTGAGCATATACTCAAAATGTCTAGGTATAATAATCACTTGATTCAGATGGGAGTTAATCTTCCAGATGATTGCGTCATTGACAGAATTCTCCAATCACTGCCACCAAGCTACAAGAGCTTCGTGATGAACTATAATATGCAAGGGATGAACAAGACTATTCCCGAGCTCTTCGCAATGCTGAAAGCTGCGGAGGTAGAAATCAAGAAGGAGCATCAAGTGTTGATGGTTAACAAAACCACTGGTTTCAAGAAAAAGGGCAAATGGAAGAAGAAGGGGAACTTCAAGAAGAACAGCAAGCAAGTTGCTGCTCAGGAGAAGAAACCCAAGTCTGGACCTAAGCCTGAAACTGAGTGCTTCTACTGCAAGCAGACTGGTCACTAGAAGCGGAACTGCCCCAAGTATTTGGCGGATAAGAAGGATGGCAAGCTGAACAAAGGTATATGTGATATATATGTTATTGATGTGTACCTTACTAGAGCTCGCAGTAGCACCTGGGTATTTGATACTGGTTCTGTTGCTAATATTTGCAACTCGAAACAGGGACTACAGAATAAGCGGACGCTAGCAAAGGACGAGGTGACGATGCGCGTGGGAAACGGTTCCAAAGTCGATGTGATCGCGGTCGGCACGCTACCTCTACATCTACCTTCGGGATTAATATTAGACCTAAATAATTGTTATTTGGTGCCAGCGTTGAGCATGAACATTATATCTAGATCTTGTTTGATGCGAGACGGTTATTCATTTAAATCAGAGAATAATGGTTGTTCTATTTATATGAGTAATATCTTTTATGGTCATGCACCCTTGAAGAGTGGTCTATTCTCATTGAATCTCGATAGTAGTGATACACATATTCATAATGTAGAAGCCAAAAGATGCAGAGTTGATAATGATAGTGCAACTTATTTGTGGCACTGCCGTTTAGGTCATATCGGTGTAAAGTGCATGAAGAAACTCCATACTGATGGGATTTTGGAATCACTTGATTATGAATCACTTGGTACTTGCGAACCGTGCCTCATAGGCAAGATGACTAAAACACCGTTCTCCGGTACTATGGAGAGAGCAACAGATTTATTGGAAATCATACATACCGATGTATGTGGTCCGATGAATATTGAGGCTCGTGGCGGATATCGTTATTTTCTCACCTTCACAGATGATTTAAGCAGATATGGGTATATCTACTTAATGAAACATAAGTCTGAAACATTTGAAAAGATTCAAGGAATTTCAGAGTGAAGTTGAAAATCATCGTAACAAGAAAATAAAGTTTCTACGATCTGATCGTGGAGGAGAATATTTGAGTTACGAGTTTGGTATACATTTGAAAAATTGTGGAATAGTTTCGCAACTCACGCCACCCGGAACACCACAGCGTAATGGTGTGTCCGAACGTCGTAATCGTACTTTACTAGATATGGTGCGATCTATGATGTCTCTTACTGATTTACCGCTATCGTTTTGGGGTTATGCTTTAGAGACGGCCGCATTCACGTTAAATAGGGCACCATCAAAATCCGTTGAGACGACGCCTTATGAACTATGGTTTGGCAAGAAACCAAAGTTGTCGTTTCTTAAAGTTTGGGGCTGCGATGCTTATGTGAAAAAACTTCAACCTGATAAGCTCGAACTCAAAGCGGAGAAATGTGTCTTCATAGGATACCCAAAGGAAACTGTTGGGTATACCTTCTATCACAGATCCGAAGGCAAGACATTTTTGCTAAGAATGGATCATTTCTAGAGAAGGAGTTTCTCTCGAAAGAAGTGAGTGGGAGGAAAGTAGAACTTGATGAGGTAACTGTACATGCTCCCTTATTGGAAAATAGTACATCACAGAAAATTGTTTCTGCGACACCTATACCAATTAGTGAGGAAGCTAATGATGATGATCATGAAACTTCAGGACAAGATACTACTGAATCACGTAGATCAACCAGAGTGAGATCCGCACCAGAGTGGTACGGTAATCCAGTTCTGGAAGTCATGCTACTAGATCATGATGAACCTACGAACTATGAAGAAGCGATGGTGAGCCCAGATTCCGCAAAGTGGCTTGAGGCCATGAAATCTAAGATGGGATCCATGTATGAGAACAAAGTATGGACTTTGGTTGACTTGCCCGATGATCGGCAAGCAATTGAGAATAAATGGATCTTCAAGAAAAAGACTGACGCTGACGGTAATATTACTGTCTATAAAGATCGACTTGTCGCAAAAGGTTTTCGACAAGTTCAAGGGGTTGACTACGATGAGACCTTCTCACCCGTAGCGATGCTTAAGTCCGTCAGAATCATGTTAGCAATCGCCGCATTTTATGATTATGAAATATGGCAAATGGATGTCAAAAACTGCGTTCCTGAATGGATTTCTGGAAGAAGAGTTGTATATGATGCAACCAGAAGGTTTTGTCGATCCGAAGGGAGCTAACAAAGTGTGCAAACTCCAGCGATCCATTTATGGAATGGTGCAAGCATCTCGGAGTTGGAATAAACGCTTTGATAGTGTGATCAAAGCATTTGGCTTTATACAGACTTTCGGAGAAGCCTGTATTTACAAGAAAGTGAGTGGGAGCTCTGTAGCATTTTTGATATTATATGTGGATGACATATTGCTGATTGGAAATGATATAGAATTTCTGGATAGCATAAAGGGATACTTGAATAAAAGTTTTTCGATGAAAGACCTCGGGGAAGCTGCTTACATATTAGGCATAAAGATCTATAGAGATAGATCAAAATGCTTAATTGGACTTTCACAAAGCACATACCTTGACAAGATTTTGAAGAAGTTCAAAATGGATCAAGCAAAGAAAGGGTTCTTGCCTGTGTTACAAGGTGTGAAGTTGAGTCAGACTCAATGCCCGACCACTGCAGAAGATAGAGAGAAAATGAAAGATGTTCCCTATGCTTCAGCCATAGGCTCTATCATGTATGCAATGCTGTGTACCAGACCTGATGTGTGCCTTGCTATAAGTTTAGCAGGGAGGTACCAAAGTAATCCAGGAGTGGATCACTAGACAGCGGTCAAGAACATCCTGAAATACCTGAAAAGGACTAAGTATATGTTTCTCGTATATGGAGGTGACAAAGAGCTCACCGTAAGAGGTTACGTTGATGCAAGCTTTGACACTGATCCGGACGATTCTAAATCGCAAACCGGATACGTGTTTACTTTAAACGGTGGAGCTGTCAGTTGGTGCAGTTCCAAACAAAGCGTCGTAGCAGGATCTACATGTGAAGCGGAGTACATAGCTGCTTCGGAAGCAGCAAACGAAGGAGTCTGGATGAAGGAGTTCATATCCGATCTAGGTGTCATACCTAGTGCATCGGGTCCAATGAAAATCTTTTGTGACAATACTGGTGCAATTGCTTTGCAAAGGAATCCAGATTTCACAAGAGGACCAAACACATCAAGAGACGCTTCAACTCCATCCGGGATTTAGTCCAGGTGGGAGACATAGAGATTTGCAAGATACATACGGATGTGAATGTTGCAGACCCGTTGACTAAGCCTCTTCCACGAGCAAAACATGATCAGCACCAAGGCTCCATGGGTGTTAGAATCATTACTGTGTAATCTAGATTATTGACTCTAGTGCAAGTGGGAGACTGAAGGAAATATGCCCTAGAGGCAATAATAAAGTTATTATTTATTTCCTTATATCATGATAAATGTTTATTATTCATGCTACAATTGTATTAACCGGAAACATAATACATGTGTGAATACATAGACCAACAGAGTGTCACTAGTATGCCTCTACTTGACTAGCTCGTTAATCAAAGATGGTTATGTTTCCTGACCATGAACAAAGAGTTGTTATTTGATTAACGAGGTCACATCATTAGTTGAATGATCTGATTGACATGACCCATTCCATTAGCTTAGCACCCGATCGTTTAGTATGTTGCTATTGCTTTCTTCATGACTTATACATGTTCCTATAACTATGAGATTATGCAACTCCCGTTTACCGGAGGAACACTTTGGGTACTACCAAACGTCACAACGTAAATGGGTGATTATAAAGGAGTACTACAGGTGTCTCCAATGGTAGATGTTGGGTTGGCGTATTTTGAGATTAGGGTTTGTCACTCCGATTGTCGGAGAGGTATCTCTGGGCCCTCTCGGTAATGCACATCACATAAGCCTTGCAAGCACTGCAACTAATATGTTAGTTGCGAGATGATGTATTACGGAACGAGTAAAGAGACTTGCCGGTAACGAGATTGAACTAGGTATTGGATACCGACGATCGAATCTCGGGCAAGTAACATACCGATGACAAAGGGAACAACGTATGTTGTTATGCGGTCTGACCGATAAAGATCTTCGTAGAATATGTAGGAGCCAATATGGGCATCCAGGTCCCGCTATTGGTTATTGACCGGAGACGTGTCTCGGTCATGTCTACATTGTTCTCAAACCGTAGGGTCCGCACGCTTAACGTTACGATGACAGTTATTATGAGTTTATGCATTTTGATGTACCGAAGGTTGTTCGGAGTCCGGATGTGATCACGGACATGACGAGGAGTCTCGAAATGGTCGAGACATAAAGATTGATATATTGGAAGCCTATGTTTGGACACCGGAAGTGTTCCGGGTGAAATCGGGATTTTACCGGAATACCGGGAGGGTTACCGGAACCCCCCGGGAGGCAAATGGGCCTATTGGGCCTTAGTGGAAAAGTGAAAAGGGGCTGCCCACAAGGGCTGCGCGCCTCCCCCCTTCCCTAGTCCTATTAGGACTAGGATAAGGGGCCGGCCCCCCTCTCTTCTCTCTTCTCCTTGAGGAGTCCTATTAGGAATAGGATTGGGGGGGAGTCCTACTCCCGGTAGGAGTGGGACTCCCCCTGCGCCTCTCTCCCTGGCCGGCCGAACCCCTCCCCCTGCTCCTTTATATACGGGGGCAGGGGGCACCCCATAGACACACAAGTTGATCATTGTTGATCGTTCCTTAGCCGTGTGCGGTGCCCCCTGCCACCAAATTCCACCTCGGTCATATCGTTGTAGAGCTTAGGCGAAGCCCTGCGTCGGTAGTACATCAAGATTGTCACCACGCCGTTGTGCTGACAGAACTCTTCTTCGATGCTTTGCTGGATCGGAGCCCGAGGATCGTCATCGAGCTGAACGTGTGCTAAGAACTCGGAGGTGCCGGAGTAACGGTGCTTGGATCGGTCGGATCGGGAAGAAGACGTACGACTACTTCCTCTACGTTGTGAGATCGCTTCCGCAGTCGGTCTGCGTTGGTACGTAGACAATACTCTGCCCCTCGTTGCTATGCATCACCATGATCTTGCGTGGGCGTAGGAAAATTTTCGAAATTACTACGTTCCCCAACATCCACCCCTTGCCCTACGGACAACGTCGAGGTGTTGTCTCAAAAGGCACCGAGCCAAGGGGAGGTAGTCCTGGGAGCACCTCGAGGCGACCTTCCGGACCCTGGGCGCAAAGGGAGCAAGACTCCCACGGGCTCCAAGTTCGGCCCCCAACCGAACACTGCGCCGGAACCTTCGGTGGTTCTGGACTCCGGCAGGCGATCCCCCGTTAGGAGGGGCAAGCCACCCGTGCCGGTGGGATCTGTCCATCCAGAGGCACTAGACAACTTGCTGGAAGTGCTTCGCGACGCTTCCATCGACGAAGAGCACCGCACTATCATGAGTGTGGTGATCGAGAAAGTTCAGTCCGCCAAAAATGGACTAGCCGAAGCTTGTGCCAGCCTCTTAACATGCTTTCAGGTAAGCAATCAAAATATAGGAAAATATTACCGCATAGACAGTAGCCCCTGATGCTCTGTTTGGCGTTCACGAAGAAACGCCGAACAGAGGATCAAATAATGACTCAGGAGTCTAATCAGAATATATCTATGTGCATATGCAGGCTTCACTGCTGGTCACTGCCGCACGTACTGCAGAGGTCGCTGCACTGAAGCAGGACCTTGAGCGGTCCGAGGAAGAGCTCGGCCTTACCAAGAGGCAGCTCGAGGAGAGGAAAGGTAAGCAATACCATGTCTATATATTAAATAGAAATTCGGTTGTAAAATAATAGGATCATCATGAATTTTGCCAGGGGCGACGACCGAGGTGGGGACCCTGAAGAAGGCGCTGTCTCAGGCCGAAGACAAAGCGGCCAAGGAGCGCATTGAGCGGGAAAAGCAAGAAGCCCGGGTAGGCGAGGTGTAGCAAGAGCTCGAGGCTCTCGCCAAAAAACACGAGTCCTTGGTGCTTGACTCTAAGACGCGAGAGTCCGAGCTTGAGAAGGCGCTCGAAAGCGCACAGAGTGCCAAGGCTGAAGCCCACAAGGCCCTCCAGCAGATTGATGCGGTGAAGAAGATAGCAGTGGGTAAGGCATTCATTGTGCAAAGCAAGCATGTGAAGGAAACTTTCCTTTTACTTACCCGAGTTCGGAGCTCTCCAGGAGCGTTCGCAGATCTTCCCCACAGTGTACTGGATGCCGCGGAGTTTTACCGAGCTGAGGAGGGGAGCTCGACGGAAAAGTTGTTCTGGTCTCAGTATACCAGGACTGAACACCCAATGCCCTTGAGCGACCAGTTGAAGCAACTGGTCAAGCTTCATATGGCGGCCGAACAGGCCATGAAGGGTCTTATAGTCCGGATGTGGCCTGGCAATCCCCTGCCTAGCAGCTACTTCGGTCTGGTGAGGAGGCTTGTGGATGCCTGCCCACGGCTTGAAGTCATAAAGCGGTCCGTCTCCATCGAGGGTGCACGCAGGGCTTTTGCCCTGGTGAAGGTGCACTGGGCGAAGCTGGACGCCGTAAAGCTGTTGAAGGAGGGGCCGCCGGAGGGCAAGGAGCATCGCTGCCCCGAAATGTATTATGACAATGTCCTGAAGGGTTCTCGGCTTGTGGCGGAGGAATGTGCTAGAGATGTAATTTTCGAATGAACATGCTCATGTGATCCTGTAATGTGAAACGAGTTCATTTGCGCTATGCAATGCTTTTTTAATTTAAAATATTACCTTCTGTGTGGCCGTTTATAAAATTTGAGAGTTGGCCAGTCGTTGGCTTCTGCCCCCTTGTAACTAGTACTGGGGTGTTCGGGATAAACTTGAGCACTCTTTATCCCAATTTGGGGTCCTTCGAGGGAGGTGTTCAGCACAACGAACCAGGCAATCGGACTATAAGGCTTTGTCACTCTCACTTAGCCATAGAAGTCTACAATTTTAAATTTTGGCGAAGCCCCTAGTATTCAAAAGGCCGAATTTGGGGCGCTATATATGCCTAAGTCGGGCAAGGCCGACTCCTCGCCTGAAGTGGAAAAAGTCTTTAAGGACTTGAGACCTCTCAAACAGCGACCAACTCTCGCCTTATCATGACAGTCAGTTTTCGGCTTTCTCTACTGAGGTGCTCGTCCGGAAGAACCGGGACACAATCGTAGTAGTTCTCCCAGCGCTACCTTAGCCGATCTAGCAGAACGTAAGGTACCAAAACATGGGAGCCGGGCAAACCCAACTATTGACCCAAGACATGATTCAGAGCTGATGCATATATTGCTATAAGTTTGGGGTGCCACACTATCGAAAGTGTTCGGACTTCTCACGCCATATTATTGGGTTAACGAAAGCCCCTGGCATACTGACCATACCAAAATGTATGGGTGCAAGTTGTCGTAAATGAACATATAAGAAAAAAGGGATGGATAATGCAATAATAGACTAATGCTATGTGTTGGGGATATGAATACTGGAGGTAAACCGGCTAGGAGTGGCCGGGTCAACTCCATGAATATAGAAGCCAATAAAGACGTGAAGATGGTGGCGCTTTACGAAGGCCCAAGGCCGAAAGGTGGGTTAAGGCCTGTAGATGTAAACTGACTCTTTCGTGTAACTTGTATTGTAAGATGGAAGGAATAGAGACCGAGCCGGGCATGTTTATGATCCGGCCTCGGGACTCTATAAACCGGCGGGCGTCAACCTATGTATATAAAGGGACGACCCGGCAGCGGTTTAGGGACAACAGAAAACAACTCGAGAGCCAGGCAAAGCGGATTTGCTCCCTGGTCATCGAAACCCCAGCAATACCAATCACAACTAGATGTAGGCTTTTACCTTCATTGAAGGGGCCGAACTAGTATAAAATCCCTCGTGTCTCTTGTCCGGTTTAACCCCTTTAAGCAAACACATAGCGATGGCTCGACGACTAAGTCCTTTCACGAGGACATCTTCCGTGACAAACCCATGACAGTTGGCGCCCACCGTGGGGCTATCGTGCGATGGTTTCGAGTTCTTGAAGGGAAGCTTCGAAGGACTCAAGGGATACCTTGTGGGCCGGATGACGAAGAGTCGTCGCGGCAAGCTCTAAATCAATGATGCGGGATGGGGTCCCAAGGCCGGTTCAGTTGAATATGGGTACCGGGTCCCCTTTGGCGGAATTCACGTCTTCATCAGCAAGATCGGCGAACCGGGCCCTGAGCCGGACACCTGCACCGACATCATCGAGACGGCTCAGCGTGCAAGCCCTACCCTAGTTCAGCCCGCACTGAGGCATGTTTTCGTAGGTGTCATCCATGGAGCGGAATATGAGGATGGACCAGCATCTGATGGGGAAGCCGTTGTCCATTCTGATGATGAGTCTTCAACTGGAGAAACCGAGTCGCTCTATCAGTTGCAGGACGCTCGGATTAGCGGAGGTTCCGATGGCAACAGTATTCCGGACCCCCTCGATCTGCAAACCGGGTCGCTGTCTTCATGGTCGAAGCCCAACCAGCGTAGCACTCTTCTATCGCCGCGACAATGTTCTCCGGTTCAGCAACAGCAATACCACCAGGAGTAGGGGGCTCTGTGCCGCCTCCCGCTCTGGTTTTGTTTGATTTGTTCGGCGCTTTGGCAACATTGATGGCCACAGAGGTGGACGCGACAGCCCGAGATCAGCACAATGCCGAGATTGCAAAGGTGAAGGATCAGATAACTCAGGCTAAAGCGGACCTGGCAGCAGAGAACACCAGGATGGCTACAGAACGGGCCGAGTTGGAAGCTCAGGCCTGTTGGCTTAGGTTGGAACAGAATGCCTCAGATTAGGTCATGAGAAAAAGATACCGGTCGCACCTCCCACCAGGTTATGAGCCAAGAAATCTCTTCAACACGCCAGGAGTCGGAACCAGTAACTAGCCAGTGGTAAACCAGACGGAGGCGCCGGGAATAGGAGCGCCATTTTCAGCCGCGCACGATGTACCCGCCTCGTCAGAACAACATTGTGTCGCAGTATGTTCCAACGCCCCTGGGGCATTACTCCAACCCGTTAGATAACATTGTGGCTGCCGCTTCATGATTGGCAGCCCTCCCAGCTGACGGCGAGTCACCAGTTGTGATTGAGACATGACAGGCCAAAGAGCTCCTTCAAATAGCTTTAAACCAGCAGCAGGCATATTCGCGTAGTCGCGAGAGGATTCATTCCACCCCCCGTCCGAGTCGGAGCTACAGCAGGCACGTTGAGGATGAACCGGCTGTATCAAGCAGTGCACATCACCGTAACTCGCCGTGAGGGCACAACCCAGCTGGTGGAGGTGCTAATGCGCAGTATGTGGTGGATCATGGTCGTGCACATCGAGAGGCCGCGTTAGCAGCTCTGCATGCAGCTCGTCAACCTACTCCAGTTCGCCCTACCGCTTCAGTGGAGGCAGGCGTGGTCTTCAATTATTTAGGGGTGTTGTGTCTTACCCCCGCTTTATGTAATGTACGTCTGCCCAAGGATTTTAAGGGACCTCGTAAGGTGCCCAATTACACCGGCGACTTGCAACCAGAGTCATGGGTTGAAAGTTATGAGATGGCAATGGAGATGATGGATGTGGATGAAGCAGTGTGTGCTAAATACTTCACCATGATATTGGAGGGGACAGCTCGTACTTGGTTAAAGAGCTTACCAGCTAACTCTGTCGGATCGTGGGCCGAGTTAAAACACTGGTTTATCTAGAATTTTAAAGATACTTGTAAGCAGCCTATGTCGATTATGGACCTGGCCGCTTCTGTTGAAAAGGATGGGGAGTCTACAACCCATTGGATGAAGCGGGTCTCGGCTATTCTGCATTCGTCAGATCATATCAACGCGGATACAACAGTGTTAACGTTGGAGGGCAATTGCCGGTTTCTACCGTTGAAACTGAAGTTAGGAAGGCTCAAACGTCACTACAATGACATGTCAACGCTTATGGTCGCTTTGGTTAAATATGCCGATTCAGATAGTACCAAAGACCCTG
The DNA here is from genome assembly GCA_034509565.1 of Triticum monococcum. Lineage (NCBI taxonomy): Eukaryota > Viridiplantae > Streptophyta > Magnoliopsida > Poales > Poaceae > Triticum > Triticum monococcum. Next base: position 739,333,148 of record CM067843.1, on the reverse strand, counting down.
ACTCAGAGGAGGACAAACCGGGAAAAGGGAAGAAGACGGCAACACCAAGGGACAACAGCATAACCCAGCAGGTCACGGGAATAATGGTAAACGCAAAGCAGACAATAGTTTCGACTTTGTGGCTAACACCAATGCTCAGGATAACGGTCAGCATCGTAAGGGCAAACAGCCCTAGAGGGGCGGAGGGTCAGGCCCCAATCTGGAGCGCCTGTTAAATCAACCTTGTCCAAAGCATGGATCAAAGGAGAGGCCAGCTTCACATCTTTGGAAGGATTGTTATATCATGCGAGAATTCAAGAACTCCAATATGTTTCAATACGACAATGGCCCGTCCGGCGGTTCAGGAGGTGGTTTTCATGGGCCGGGTTATGGAGGCACTAGCTCCGGTTCAGGATTTCAAGGCAATCAAACTAGACATAGCAATCAAGGGAACCAGGGCAACCAGGGAGGTTATAACCATCAGGGGAATCAGCAGCAGCAGCAGTCGGGTTATCAGAGCAATCCGAAGCAGTTGAATAGTGGGCAGTATCATGTCTTCACCACTAGCTTGTGCAAGCGTGATCAGAAGCTTCACAAGAGGGCGTGAACTCTGTTGAACCAGCAGTGCCTCAGTATTTGCGCTAGTCTGAACAACCCATTTTATGCAGTAGAGAGGACCACCCACCCCGGGTTGATAATCCAGGTCATCTGGCCTTATTGGTGGCACCTCAAGTTGGGGGGGTATAAGTTCATCAAAGTGCTCATGGATGGTGAAGGTAGTATCAACATCCTTTACTATGATACCTTCCGCCATATGGGGTTGACAAATAAGAATCTTGAATCGTCGAACACCGTTTTTCATGGCGTGGTGCCCGGTAAGTCTGCGTATCCAGTGGGCAGGATAGCCCTAGAGGTGGCCTTTGGAGATGATCATGATTCAAGGTCAGAAACATTGAGTCTTGAGGTAGTGAAAATCAAGAGTCCGTACCATGCCCTGTTTGGGCGACCGGCTTATGCCAAGTTCATGGCGAGGCTGTGTTATGTTTATCTGCAGCTTAAGATGCCGGGTCATAAGGGGACCATCACAGTACATGGGAGCAGGAAGATTGCTTTGGAATGTGAGGTTGGTGATGCGGCTTACGCCGAGTCGGTTTGTGCCACAGAAGAGCTGAAGTTTTATAAAGACAAGGTTGATCCGGTAGACATGACTTCTTTGAAAAAGCCAACTACGGAGCACGATCCAGCGTTGAAGTTTAAATCAGCCACAGACACTGAGATGGTTGATTTTGTTCCTGGCGATTCATCCAAGCAGTTTAGCATCAGCGCTAACCTGGATCCCAAATAGGAAAGCATGCTCATCGAGTTCATCCGTGAGAACCGGGACATCTTTGCATGGAAGCCTTCTGACATGACAGGTGTACCGAGGGAACTCGCTGAGCAGACACTTAATATAGATCCTAAATTTAAACCGGTCAGACAGTTTCTCCCCCGCTTCAACAAAGAAAGGCGTAAGGCTATCGGTGAGGAGGTAGCTCGGCTGTTGGCCGCATGGTTTATCATGGAGGTCTTTCACCCGGAGTGGTTGTCTAATCCAGTGCTGGTCCTTAAGAAAAACGACACTTGGCGTATGTGTGTGGACTACACAGATTTGAACAAGGCTTTCCCAGCAGATCCCTTTGCCCTCCCTCGTATTGATCAGATTATTGATGCTACGGCGGGTTGTGACCGTTTGTGTTTTTTGGATGCTTATTCTGGTTATCATCAGATCAAAATGGCAGTTAAGGACCAGGCGAAGACAACTTTTATAACTCCCTTTGGAGCCTTTTGCTATGTCTCCATGCCCTTTGGGCTCAAGAGTGCCCAGGCGACTTATCAACGTTGTGTTCAGAATTGTCTTCATAAGCATATTGGGCGCAATGTTCACGCATATGTGGATGATATTGTGGTAAAGTCCAGGAAGGAGGAAACATTGATAGATGACTTGAGAGAAACCTTTGACAACCTCTGGGTTTATAAGATGATGCTTAATCCGGACAAATGTGTCTTTGGTGTTCCGGCAGGCAAGCTCTTGGGTTTTCTGGTGTCTAACAGGGGCATTGAGGCTAATCTGGAAAAGATCACAGCTATCACCTCTCTGGCTAAACCGGCATGTATCAGTGACGTTCAGCGTCTGGTGGGCCGGATTGCGGCTTTGAGCCGGTTTATCAGTCGTCTAGGGGAGAAGGCCATCCCTTTATATCAGATGCTAAAGAAAATGGATGACTTTGTCTGGAGCGATGCGGCTGATAAAGCGTTTGAGGATCTGAAGAGGCAGTTAGCTGAACCACCTGTGCTTGCAGCTCCGATCGATAAAGAGCCTGTACTACTATATGTGGCTGCTAATGCCAGGGTTGTTAGCGTGGCTATTGTTGTGGAGCGCAAGGAGGCTGGAAAGGAATACCCGGTTCAACGGCCGGTTTATTATATCAGTGAGGTGCTTATCAAATCAAAACAGAAGTATCCGCATTGGCAGAAGCTAGTGTATGGGGTGTTTATGGCAAGCCGGAAGCTCAAACATTATTTTCGGGGTCATCCTATCACAGTGGTCAGTTCAGCCCCTCTGGGAGATATCATTCAAAACAGAGAAGCAACTAGCCGGATTGCCAAGTGGGCTATTAAGCTGGGACCTCACGGGCTCAAGTATACACCTCGCACAGCGATCAAATCTCAAGCACTCGTGGACTTCATCAATGATTGGACAGAGTTGCGGGCACCAGAGGAAAAGCCAGATAACACTTATTGGACTATTCACTTTGATGGGTCCACGCAATTGGAGGGCTCGGGGGCTGGAGTCATATTAACTTCCCCACGAGGTGACATGTTTTGTTATGTTCTTTGCTTAATGTTCCCTTGTACTAACAATGTACCTAAGTACGAGGCCTTACTCCACGGTCTTCGGATGGCTAAGGAGATGAACTTAAGCCGGGTTAAGTGCTTCGGTGACTTGGACCTAGTGACCCAACAGGTATCTGGCACTTGGGATTCTAAGGACCCACTCATGGCTGCATATCGACGAGAGGTGGACATAGTGGCTGGTCATTTCAAGGGTTATCAAGTCGACCATATAGACCGGCGAAAGAATGAAGCGGCGGACGCTTTAAGTCGCCTACGCTCTCAGTGTAAACCGGTGCCACCTAATGTCTTCCTCGACGTACTGCATAATTCATCGGTCAAGATACCCACAGAGGAAGAGTTGGCTATTCCGGACCCGGAGGCTCAATTGGTAGCAGCTTTGCATGTTATACCGGATTGGACAGTCCCGTACTTGGCTTACATGAACCGGGGCGAGTTACCGGAGGAAGAAACCTTGGCCCGGCAGATAATCCGGCGTTCCAAGTCAATGACCATAATCAATGGGGAGTTACATTGTTACAGCGTCACATGAGCAATTCAGCGTTCTGTGTCTCCTCAAGAGGGTTGTGAGATTTTGTGAGAAATCCATGAAGGAGATTGTGGTCACCACGCCGGTTCAAAATCCTTGGTGGCTAAGGCTTTTCGTCACGGTTTCATGGTTGGCAGCTCATGCTGATGTTGAGGATTTAGTTAAAAGGTGTGACGGTTGTCAAAAATTTGCATGCCGCACTCATGTTCCAGCTCAGGAGTTGAGAATGATTCCAATCACTTGGCCGGTTGCAACTTGGGGGCTCGATATGGTTGGACCCTTTAAGAGATCCAAGGACAAAAAGACCCACCTGTTAGTGGCAGTTGACAAATTTACAAAATGGGTAGAAGCAGAGCCAGTCAGTAAGTGTGATGCAGCCGCGGCGGTTCAATTCATCAAAAAGGTGATATTCCGGTTTGGTTAACCACATAGTATTATATCTGATAATGGTACTAATATGTCAAAGGGTGAGATGGAGGAATTTTGTGAACGTAAGCACATCCGGCTTGATGTAGCATCAGTGGCTCACCCCTAGTCTAATGGTCAAGCAGAGAGGGCAAATCAAGAAATTTTGAGAGGTATTAAACCCCGTCTTCTGGTCCATTAAAGCGGACACCGGGTTGTTCGGTGGAGGAGTTACCTTCTATGTTATGGAGTATCAACATCACACCTAACAGATCTACGGGTTACACACCTTTCTTCATGGTTTACGGAGCGGAGGCGGTTCTCCCTAGTGACATCCGTCATGACTCACCCCGTGTGATGGCTTATGTTCAAGCTGAGAATGAGAAATCACGTCAGGACTCACTAGACCTGTTAGATGAGGAGGGTGATTTAGCGGCAGCACGTTCGGCAATTTATCAACAAGATCTCCGATGTTATCATAGCCGCCGGGTTAAGACCAGAACTTTTCAAGAAGGCGATCTGGTGCTCCGGCTCATCCAGGATCAGACTGACATGCACAAGTTATCCCCACCTTGGGAAGGACCTTTTGTGGTCAGTAAAAATCTGCACAACGGGTCATACTACCTCATTGATGTTCGAGAGCACAAAGACTCACGTAAATCGGAGGAGGAGACCAAGCGGCCGTGGAATATAGCCCTTCTTTGGCCTTACTATACTTGAGGCACATGCTCTTCTTATGTACATACTTATGACAATGTATATATTATATAATAAACCGGAGCCTCGGCTAAAGCGGGGTCTCTGTTCCTTTTTTACATCATGTGTGGTTTCACAGGGGTTTCTACTGAGAAAGAAGAGTTTTATTAACCCGGCCTATAAGGCCACACAGATATAAAGAAAGTCACTAGGGGGCTTGGTCGTATCCGAACCATAGCTACACCTCTTGATCAGTTTAAAACCAAAAAGGGATATCACTAGGGGGCTTGGTTGTCTTCACACCATAGCTACACCTCTTGATAGGCTTCAAGCCAAAAGCAACTCATGTGGAACCAAAGAGAGTCTGTAGCATCAAGCACAACTCAAACATAGGTAACCACTAAGCACATCTCAAATATTACCTGGGGCTCCTTGCTTCTCAAAGAACAACGAGCTTGCACCCTTGTAATAGGTTATCAAGCCAGGCTTGGAAGCCAGGTGTATTCACCTAAAACCCTGGGTTATCATGCCTCTTTAAGTAAGCCACTCAGTCCAGGTAAACCTAGTATGACCCATCGAACGTTTGACAAGTCAATCCTATGGACCCTGAACTTGTCAAAGTTAAAACGGTGATTGGTTAAAGATTAAGGTCCATCTTAAAAGGCTTTGCAAAATGGTTTAACTCAACGGCCTGGTAGCCCATGAAAAGCCTCGATTCAGGGCCTGGCAGCCCATGAAATGCCTTGCATATTTATTTTGTCTTTGCTATTTTTATAATATTTTAATAAGGGATTTATGAATATTTTCTGATAAACCGATGTGTGGTATACTCCGGCGTGACTTTCCACGTTTAGTTGTCAGTACATGATCAGTTTTAAACCGGTAGTACGTTGCTCTGGTCTGGTTTGACTAGATGTCACCAGCATTATATGAACAAATAAGCGGCTATCATAGCGGTATGGTTTTTATATGAACCGGCAAAGGGGCAAGGAGTCATGAACACTCCGGATTGGTGTTTTTCACCCTTACTAGCGGTTGGTCAGCCAATGAGGTATGTCACAGATATCATCTATTTTATTTGGTTAATACAAATCTTGGTTATCAGTCCAAGTTATGTATATATTTTTGGGCATCATGACCCATCCAGTGGTAAACCACTAGGACACTTTCAAATTCTTATACGCAGGAACACAAATCATAATGGACTATGCATAAATAGAACTCAAAGGCGAAACAAGTTTTCAGGTATCAAGCAAAATAAACATGCTCGATGGCATGGCAGATAAAGGTGTTCATGTTATCATATTACAAGGCGCTTTAAACAACACAAATTGAATATTTGTTTTCAAAGAGTGCAAGACTGCAACTGGTAAACCGACCACCGGTCTAGGATTCTTCATCAGGACGACTTGATGATTGAGGGTCATCTTGCGCGATCACATTCTCTTCATCCCTCCCCAGACGCTGGAAATCAACCGTTGACCAATCGATTCTGGTCAAGGCTTGAAAACGGCCTCTTCATGGATAAGATTGGAGGGGTCAATGTCAGGAGCGTAAGTATGCTTACGGATTGGTGGCCCAAGATCTCCAACATTATGGATCAACGCGGGTTGTCTTTTGCCTTCCGCATCATAAACCGGTTGGAAATGAGATAAATATGTGTCCTCTGCCAGTTTACTTGCTATTGGCCGCATTTCCTTTGTTAGCCTTCGAAGATCATCGTTATTGAAGTCGGAGCCGTCTTCTTTCACGCCAGGATACCCTTTGATGATATCTGCTGGTTCAAGATCCGGAATCCATGCCTTGGCCCGGATTAGCGCGGTCAGCACTCCTGATCTTGTGGCTGATCTCTTCAGTTCGTTGATCCGGGCAGGTAGCATTGTCAGCTTTTTAATAGTTTCCTTTATCAGCAAGGGCGGAGGCTTGTTATAAGCTGCAGTGCAAATGCCTCGCTGGGATCCAGAGATCAGCCGTTCTATCAAGGTGTAGGCCGCTTTAAGTTTCATCCGCATGTCAGAGCCCAGATGAGCAATGCGGGTCCCTGTCATAGTTTAGCATCAGTAAACCGGTCATTGATAAGATCTTATGAATTAGACAAACTGCCCAGAGGTAGGGCCTCGTGAGTCCTGCGCTGGCTCACGGGTGCCCAGATACACCTCACCTAGCCCTACCGTGCCGGTCACGTGTCAGGGCGGGGCTGTATACGCCCTGGGGGCTCCTCCCGGAGGGGAGCCCCCTCCCACGTACCAGTGGAAGCACCATGCTCCGCGCTGGCTGACAACACTGCCAAGGAGCGGCTATGCCCGTACACATACGGAAGCGCTATGCTCCGCGCTGGTGATAAACAACTGAGGGTGGCCTTCGGGCCGCATTAACCTCAAGGAGCCCAGAGGTCAGTGGCTGGACCCGTCGCAACGCCTCCCCTCGGGAGCTCCGCGCGAGGGGGCTGGGCACGGGGGCTACAGCTGGGTCACGCCCAGATGTACGCCGCCCAGCGAGGCCCCTCGGGCCTGGTTCATCGCGCGTCTCTCCCCGAGCGGAGCCAAGGTATGAAGGCCGTTTGCGCGTCAAGGGGGACTCCTGAGCATCGCGACTCAGGAGCCTAACTGGTCTCGTAGCCCCTCACTCCTTAGTTCCGAAAGGCTATGCTGGGTGAGGTACGCGCGGGGCCGGGCTCTGCAGACGTTGAACGGTAGCCACGCTTACATCTCGCCTCATCACCCACTGTTCACGTGTCAAGGGGGACTCCTGAGCATCGCGACTCCGGGGCCTAACTGGCTCCATAGCCCCTCACTCCTTAGTTCCGAAAGGCTATGCTGGGTGAGGTACGCGCAGAGTCGGGCTCTACAGACGTAGAATGGAAGACACGCCTACATCACGCTTCCCTACTTGTTGTTCGCACGCTAAGGGGGACTCCTGAGCATCGCAACTCAGGAGCCTAACTTGTCACGTGGCCCCTCACTCCTTTGGTCCCGTCCTGGTTTTCGGTCGGGGCTAATGCTGGGTGAGGCATGCGCGGGGCCGGGCTCTGCCGGCGTAGAACACAAGCAAGTAGGGAAGAAAAGCATAAAATTCAAGGAACTTAAAAGCAAATATTACAGTCCATACTGTTGTCTCAATACCAAACGCAAGTTTAAATGCCTCCCCGAGGCGTGGTTCATGTGTAGGAATTGAAAGAAGAACAGGGATGGAACGGAGTCACTTGTCGGCGGTGAAGCTGTGCGGAGCGACTTCGCCTCATGGAGCAGCGGGGCCGGCAGCGCCTTGCCTTGGCTTGGTGCTGAAGGCCCGGAACTTCATCAGCAGCGCCTCCGCGCGCCCCTTCACGGCTTTGACGGCAGCGGCAGCACCCTCGCCGCTCACCGGTTCCAGCAGGCCGTCGAGGTCGGCGTCGGGATTGCGAAGGTAGACATGGGCGAAGACCCGCGTCAGCGCAGCAGAAGACAAGACGTGCGCCTCGGCCTCGGCCGCGGGGACGATGCGAAGGGCGACATCCCCAAGGGCCTTAACCAGGAAGGGAAGCAGCTTGGCGGGGCCATCCCCGTCACCGGCTAGCGGGCTGTCCAGGCCGCTCTCGTAAAGCATCTTCAGCGAAGCACGGGCATCTTTCTCCATGTCCGCGAAGGCCACGCGATCCTTGGCCAGGACCCGGGCCTTGGCGTCCAGCTCGGCCTTCGTCGCCTCCAGCTCCTTCTTCAATGCGCCTAAGTGGTCGCGGCGCTTCTTGAGCTTGGCCTCCTGGTCCTCGAGTGCCACCTCGTGCGCCTTCGCCCGCTTCTCCAGCTCTTGGAACAGGCGGACCTCCTCCGCAAGCTGGCCCCGCAGGCCTCGCAACTCGTCCTCCAGCGCCTTGCAACTGCCACGGACTTCAACCACTTCTCCCAGGGCTGCGTCACGAGCAGCATTTGCTTCGAGGGTGGCTTCCCTCTCTCCGTCACAGGCCGTCGAGGCCTGAACCAACGCCGCCCGAATCGAAGCATCAGAGCGAATCCACCCCGAAGCCAGTTCCAGGCACCCGGCCACCAGGCGAGGGTAGGCGCCGAGAAGATCCTGCCGCAGCCGGTCCAGTTCGGCGACGGCACGCTCCAAGATGGAAGAAGGAGGCGGAGAAACGTCGGTAAGCCCCAAGACAACAGGAGGGGCCGGGGAAGCAACGGTCACTGGAATGGGAGGAGAAAGTAGCGGCGGCAAGGCCGCAGTGTCCTGGAGCAGAGTTCGCTGCGCCTCCGCAGCCGTAGTAGCGGCGCCAGACGAGGGCACCTCTGGAGTCACTTGGGCCGTGGGGGTTGAGCTCGCCCCAGCCAGCTCAGCCAGGCCTCGCAAGGATGAACGGGCAAGAGAGGCCCACGCAGCACGATCTCCCTCCCCTGCGGGCGAGGGCGTCGCCGCAGGTGGGACCTCAGGAGCCCCCTTCGGTTTCTTCGCCGCTGGCGCCAGCCTATCCAAGAGAAGCAATCATCAAGCCTCGTCGGCAGAACGAGGAACAAAAGATCAAGGATCAAGCACTTACGGGTCTTCGCCGGTGAGCTCGGGCAGCCTCCGGCCTAACTTGAAGCCTGACAGCCGGCTGGAAGGGTCGACATCAGAAGCAGAAGGCGCGTCCATGGTTCGCCCCGGAGCCGGGATGGACCCGCGAGAGATCAGCGCAGTCCTTTCCTTCTTCGGAATCGGGGGCGAGCTCCCGCTGGCCAGCACATCATCATCGTCGTCATCATCATCATCATCATCGCTCGGCAAAAGGCGGAGAGTACGGGGCGAGTGCCGAGGGAGGGGAGCCCTCGACTCTCCGTCGGTCGCCCCAGAGTCGGGCCCCTCTCCCCGCTCCTCTTCGCCCTCCTCATCGCGGGAGTCGCCGGAGGGCACATCCACCTGCCCTTCAGAGGCCAGCGCGGGCACGAGCCCGTCCCCGTTAAAAACAGGCATGGACTTCACCACCCGCTTCTAGTCGTCGCGAAGGAACAAGGGCTCGGGAGCGCCCTTCGGCCTTGCCACCTCGCCCCCGACCAGAGATTGGAGAACCGCGGTCACATCCTCTTCACCCGCAGCCTCGGGGCACGGCTGAGGCCTCCACATTGGAGGAGAGTACTCCCAGAGCGGGGCTAGCTGGTGCTCCGGGAACTCCTTCAGCAGTGACGCACCGGTCAACTTCGTCGTCGCCATGTTGGCCGGCCTCAGGTCCGCGTCCATCTTCTCCAACACCGGCTTCGCGCGGGGATCCGTGAGCTCCGCTCGGCACCAGTCGCTGGTGCTCACGGGTTACTCCGTAGGCAAGATGAGCCGAGGGTGGATGCGCCCGACATCTGCCAAGACCCACTTGTTCCTGAAGCCCTCGATCCTCTTCCCGGGGTTCGAGATGGCAATGGTGCCGCTATACGCGACGAAGCCCGCACATGCAGAAAGAGAGCTGCCGGTGATCTCGAGGTAGAAGTAGTGGCGCAGCAGGGCCACCGAAGGCTGCACCCCTACGTGGGCCTCGCAGTAGTAAGCGAAGATCGCCAGAAGGAGGACAGAGTTAGGGTGGAGATGTAGAGCCTGCAAGTCGTAATGGCGGAGGACGGAGAAGAAGAACTCAGATAAGGGAGGCAACAAGCCCGCAGCAATGGAGCTCGCAAAGAGAGGATAAAAGGTGCTCCCTCGGTCCTCGGGGATGCGGAACTGGCCTTGAACACCTCCGTCCCGTTGACGCCCTGCGCCATCGCCATCCGGCACAGCCGGGCGAAGCTCGCCTTGGACACATTCGGCGGATCCAGAGCAGGGGAGTACCAAGCCATGGCCAGAGGCTAGCGAGGCGCCATGGCTTCCTAGGTCACGCAGCTGGAGTAGATCTGGAAGTTTAGAGGAAGAAAGGTAAGGCGCAAGAAAGGGGATCTGAGCGACGACCGGACAGAGCAAAAGGCGAAGTCTGGGAAGATGCCGCTCCTTTACCAACCTGCGTGGTTGCTGAGGCACCCACGTCCCGTCAACCGCCACGCGGCGCCCAAGGCCGCAGGCTATTAGGGACCGCCGCACTTCGCCCTTGCCCTTTCGCCTCTCGGCACGGCCAAGCCCATGCGCGCCATGCGCCCGGGGGCTACTGTCGGCGTTCTGGGAACGGGGGTCCCCAGACTTGCCTGCCTGCGGCCTGCGGCGTGGCTCGAATGGGGGCCCAATATGGCCCATCTTCATCAAGCACAAGACTCAAGACCCTCGCGAGGGGCCAAGCCTCGCGAGGCGGACGACACGGCGCATCCTCAGGCACAACCTCCTCAGGCTGGCTCGCGAGAAGACGGAGATATCAAGGCGGGGTGCCTCGTGAGGTGCCCGTGACGTAAGCCATGACGATCGAGGACACCAGGCGGGTGCCAGCGCACGCAGCGTCCTCCTTTCCTCTTTGGTGCAAAGGGGGCAAGGGCAGCCGCGGAGTACCGAGGCATCAGGCAAAGGTTGCCATTTCGGTGCAACAAGACCAGGACCAAGCGGACTACGAGACGGAGGTCACCATGAAGCCCAGCACGGCGTCACCGCAGAGTCTTTTGCAGGCGAAGACCACCTTTAGTCAGGATAAGAGTACTTGTTGTCCCCCTTCAAATTAGCCCGCCATTGTTGGCTCCCTTCCCGCTCGATATTTGGGAAGAGGACCAGGGCCTCTATAAATAGGGACGGCCACCCACGTAGTAAAGGGTTTGGTTTTCGTAGCGAAGCACACAGAGTAGGACGATCCGACTAGCAAGTAGAGAGAGAGAGAGAAGGTGACCGAACTCCTCCCAGCAATTCATCACCCCTGCCAGGAACAGACCCTCGCGAGGCTGTTCTTCCTTGTATTGTTCATCATCACCAGCCCCCAAGAGGCAATCCATCCACCACACACTGGAGTAGGGTATTACACCACAATGGTGGCCCGAACCAGTATAAACCTTGTGTCTCTTGTGTGATTCCCTTAGTAGTTTAGATCTTTGCAAGACGGGGAGGTTGAGGACGTGATTTCCACGCGCACCCCAGTGTTCGAACCTTAAGGGTCTGCCGGAACCCGAAATCTGACACTTCTGTCCTCCCGTGTTCAGTGGCTGGGGATCCTCCTCGTCATCACTATGCAGCCCCCTGTCCTTGTTTCCGGCATTCAACTTGTCGGCCTGCTTGAACACCCAACATTCTCCGTTGTGTGATTGGCTGGCTTATTGGGGGTGCCGTGGATTTGACACGAGTGATCAAGTATGCGATCCAAATTGGACGAGTCCAGAGTACTTCTTGAATGGCCTTTTCCAGATCTAGAGCCTCTGAATCCGGCATTGACTGTCGTATCATCAGCGTTATCGCCGTTATTGCGGCGCTTGTGTCTGTTATGACGTGGTCTGCCATTGGCATCTTTGGTATCCGAAGTGCCCGGATTCCTTGATGTGTTGTTGCTGCGAGCCAGCCAGCTATCCTCGCCCGCGCAAAAGCGGGTCATGACACTACAAAAAAAAGACACATCCGTGACATTTTGGGCCGAATGAATTTTTTTATGTCATACATATGACACTTCTATGATGATAATTATGACAAAACCCGGTATCATCATAGATGTGGTGGGCTCCTACTTCTATGACAAAAAATCATGACAGAAAATGGGCTTTTCGTCCTGGGCGGGCCGGAGACGTAGCCGCATGACATTCTTTGGGCCGTCCATGACGGAAAAAACCATGGTAGAAGCGAGGGGGAGGAAAATTTTGGGGAGTTCCCGGTTACGGTGGGAGGTCGAGGGCTGAGCGATGCGTGTTTCTCTCGTATACGTACGCGCGTGTGTGTGAGGCGTTGGCTCTAACTGAACCCGAGCGAGGCGTTGGGCTCTAACTGAACCCGAGCGATTGCACTGCAGGCTACGCGTTACTAAACCCGAGCGATCGATCGATGGCTGTTAACTGAACCCGATCGAGCGATTCCTTCACTACTGCTGCTAACTGAAGCCGATCGATGGGATGAACAGTGAGTGTTGTGGGGGGGGGGGGGTTTGGATGAACAGTGAGCGGTGGCGTTGCCTCTGGATGAATAGGACCCCGTGGTGTGGTGGAGGGCTGAATGAACAGTAGACGGTGGAGGGGTGCCTGTGGAGGGGTGGATGAACAGGCCCCCGTGGTGTGGAGGGTTGGATGAACAATAGATGATGGAGGGGTGGTTGATCAAGACCCCGTGGTTTGGAGGGCTGGATGAACAGTAGATGGTGGAGGGGTGCCCGTGGAGAGGTGGTTGAACAGGACCCCGTGGTGTGGAGGGCTGGATGAACAGTAGACGGTGGAGGGGCGGTTGAACAGTAGCCGGTGGAGTAGCGCGTGGTGGAGGCTGGATGAACAGGAGCCCATGGAGGCTGGAGGAGGTCGACGATGGAGATGAACAGTATCCCGTGGAGTCCCGTTTTGCGGTACGCCACACCCCTCCCGATGAACAGGACCCCCATTTCGACCGTAGCGCTCCAACACAAGTCCGTTTCCTCCATTTTGCGGTACACCACACCCCTCCTGATCAACATGTCGGGTGGTAGGAGCGACATATGCCAACGGGTGGCTTATCATTGCGGGGGGCAATAAAACATCGCCGGTGCCTGGAAACGGGATGAGGCGAAGACATGCACGCCGGCGAATCTTACCCAGCTTCAGGGCTCTCCGGGGAGATAACACCCCTACTGCTGCTCTGCGGGGTCTCCGCATGGTTACTAAGTGAACAAGTAGCTACAATGCTCCTTGAGCTGTTTTGGGTGGAAGGAGGAAGAAGGGCTCAGCTCAGCTTGCTTTCTCTCCTTGTCTGGTGTCTAGGTCTAGAATGAGAGTCCAACCCTTTGCATGGGTGCACCGGGGGGTTTATATAGGCCTACCCCCCGGGGGTACAATGGTAATCCGACTGGGCGCAGGGCCCAGCTGTCTGTGACTATGCTCGCCGGCTTCTGCGCCGGCTTCTGGGGCCCGCCGGCTGGTGGGTCCCGCCGGCTGCCGGCTCCTGGGTCGACAGGCCGGCCCCACCGGCCAGGGCCTGGTTGGTGGCTGGTTACTGTTACTCCGTGTTGTTGACGCAGGCTTGGTCGGGGTAAGCGTGGCTACAGTAATGCCGCCTTGGCGGGCGATTACTGTAGCCCCGCCGCATCTTCGGCATCTCTCTGCCCGAAGGGGCCCACCGCCTCAGGGGCCACGCTGGTGGCCCGTCGTGGACGGCGTCAGAACCGCCGTGCCTACAGTGCCGCACCAGGCGGGCCGTGGCTGCCCGCACGGCGCGCTGTACCAGGCGTGCTCCGGGTTTTGGGGGTGGCAGGCTCCACTGTAGCCACGCCCCGCTTCATCATCGCAGAGTGGACGCGTATATTGCGGGTACGGCTTTGACTGCTTTATGGGAGCCGGCCTGGCTATAGCCGGCCTTGCCGTAGCCGGCCTCTCGTAGCCTGTCGATCCGTAGCCGGCCCTCCACAGCTTTCTTCATGAGGGTAAAAGGCGGGCCGCCCCCGAAGCCAGCTAGAAAGGTAGTCGGCTAGGGGGGAGGCGGCCCAGGTCTTGAGTCCTCTTATGAGCCGGACGGGCTCATAATTTTTTCTGAGGGGCCAGGGGAAGCCGGCTGGGCTACCCATGGCTATTTACCCCGACACAACCTGACCCCCGTTTCGACCGTACGAGGTCCGTTTCCTCCATTTTGCGGTACGCCAGACCCCTCCCGATGAACAGGATCCCGTTTCGAACGTGGCCGGTCGAACACAATGCCGTTTCCTCCGTTCTGTGGTACGCCAGGCCTCGTTTCCATCGCATGTTCCGTCCAAGCTCTCCTGATGAACACGACGCATTCTGTTGCCTCCCCATGAACACGACGCATTCTGTTGCCTCCCCATGAACACGACGACGGCGCTGTTTCTCCGTTCCGACCCAGCAATGTACACGAGCCCTGGCCGTACATATGCGCGAGTAGGCGTTCGAGACCCCGCCCGTATGTACACACATTAATTGGAGGCTGTTAGCGAGGAATGCATACATTGGATTTCAACATAAAGTGGTTTCAAATATTTGAAAATCCAAATTGATGGATACAACCTTATGAATCTGAGATCATGCCATTTGTAAACCATATTTATGTATAAATGGTGTTGTGCTTTTGAATGTATATATAAAAAAATGATGCATATAGAATGTAATTCCAATTGAAAATGGATCCCGCCCGAAAAAAATAGAATACAAACGGGATTCGAATTGAGTTGGCACGGTAAACGTGCACTCTGCAAAATTTGAACGAAGCGGGGAAAGTCGCAGTAACCGCCCGGAACCAAAATTTGCGAGATGGAAATCACTGCTGCCTATCCCTGCCACGCAAAGCCTATATGCTAGATTTCTATAGGTTTTGATAGGGGTAGGTATGTAATTTCACCCAAACGTGACGTAACCGCCTCTTACCCGGATTCATACACGGTGGGCACCAAAACACAGTGTGTCCTCGGCCAAAATCGACTCCCTCCCCGATTCATATTCATACACGGTGGGCGCCAAAAACAAACTCTCGTCGGCAAATATTCGGTGTATGCGAGATTACCGTCCTATCCCCAACCGACTAGTGTTGTTGTGATGTAGTAGAAATTTAGAACGAGGGCTAAGTTTTTAAATTTCCACTCATTTGAGACAAGCGCGCCTTGAATACATGGTTCCCCCCTTCCTCTCTACCTCCCTTTTCCCCATTCGTACTCCATGGGTGCCAAAACACCCTCTCCACCCCACCCTCCTCCGTCCGCCGCCATCCGCCACCCCATCCACCGTTGTCCTCCTCCACCATGCCGGAGCTGATACCCCGACGCCGCCGTCCATTACAAGATATCGACCTCTCTCATCCACGGCTTCAGACCGGGATCCTTGCATCCCGTCCTCTCGCTTCATCCCCGCCGTCGTCCACCTTGCCGGCGCCGCTCCTACGACCGTCTCGTCCACCGCGCCCCGTCGCCACCATCTACCCTCCTAGATCTGCTTCCACGCCGCCGACAGCCATCGCTACCACAACACCATCAAATTCTCAGCAGATGCGTACACGGCGCCGCACCAGAGGCGGTACTCTTTCGTATCTGCTCAACTTATTTATCGCAGCAAGAAAATAGATCGCCACTACTTTACTCTGATTTCTTGTCTTGGTTGCGAAGTTGCCTTTGTCCGGTTTGCACCTTCAGATCCGCCATGGCATGCTCAACACCATACTCGCAATGCTTACGGTTTTCCCCTTTTATATTCCACACTAGCTAAATCACAGTAGACTAAGTTTCAAAATTGGGTCAGTCGATTTTTCAGCGCTCGCCGGAGTTCGCCAGTGCGATCGAAGGGG
Organism: Triticum monococcum; assembly: GCA_034509565.1. Taxonomy (NCBI): domain Eukaryota; kingdom Viridiplantae; phylum Streptophyta; class Magnoliopsida; order Poales; family Poaceae; genus Triticum; species Triticum monococcum. The sequence continues at coordinate 739,317,361 of CM067843.1, read as the reverse complement.
CTCGGGTGGTTGTGGGGCCTCGCCGAACAAAGAAAACTCGACGCGTGTGGGGGTTGGGGTGGGGGTGGCGGAGGAACCCAGACGGTGGGGGCCAGTGGTCCGGCCGGCGGCCCGTGCGGTGTTCTGTATGGGAAGAATCAGAGACGAGGAAGAAGAAGGATTAGGAGACATAGGATCTTCATGCAACCGCCTGAAATGGTCGAGAGACAGCTAGGAGTTGCATTCTTAATGCGCTTTGGTTCATCATGTGTGGGCACTGCGCAACCAACATTTTATTTTCCAAAATCTGCTTGCTCTTCTTTACCATGTTCCTCTTCCGTTCTTCTTTAATATGCACTCTCTCCATTCCTAAATACAAGTCTTTGTATAGATTCCACCATGGACTACATATGGAGCAAAATGAGTGAATCTACACTCTAAAATGTACGTGGATACATCTGTATGTGATCCATAGTGGAAATCTCTACCAAGACTTATATTTTGGAACGGAGGGAGTATGATAGTAGTACAATATGTTCCTTGTACTGAAGATGAGCAGGGACATTTGCAGTGTAGAGGTCTATACGGTCGGTTGTGATGGACACTTTGAGCCTCTTTGATTCGTAGGATCTTGTAAACATAGGAATAGGATTTGTAGTGGCCTGCCCACTTGAATCCTATAAGAATAGGAAGGAAATGCGGGGAGCTGTGTCGCCTTTGAGAGTTACATTGATATTAACAGTAGCGCACCTTCACTTGAAGAGAGCTGGTATCCGAAGCCTTTCTAGCTGTACCGGCAATACTAGCACATATATTCCAACAAGTTCCACTTTGCTTATTCTACTCTGATGCTTAAGGTTTTCTCGTTATATCTACACTATGATCTGTGCAGCTGCTTTGTGTCGCACTAGCAGCAGTCCACTCTTGAAGCTAAACACAGCGATGACTTACAAAATTGGCACCAAGGCATTGAGTGCCATTCTGGATGCAATGAAACTCATACGCTCCCCACCTGTTGATTCTTGTTCAAAATATCATCCTAATGACTATTCTAACCTCGAGGATTCAAAGCCAGATGGCATGTCCTGTTCACCCATCAAGCTGCCTGTTCTAATTTGGCAATGTTTTATTGATTGCGGGTATCTTGCATATGTTGTCTTGCATTTCTTCTACTTTGTTGCACCGCCATCTGCTTAGTTTACTCATCATATATGTCGAGATGCCATGCCCATCCATTATCAATACATATTCCATCTGTCATCATACCATGTTTTTCCACTCAAATGTTGTTCTTGTGCATCAGACATCAAAAAGGAAGAGGGTGACTGCCGAACCTGAAGGAGCACCAGCAAAGTCCTTGAAAAACGTGGTGGTGCCGGAGAAATCAGACAGCACCCCACTTATATTGGCTGTACAACCAGTGACACAAAACGTAGGACTGACTCCAGCATACTGTACCCATACTTCACTGGCCACACCACTAGCCCCACCACACAGGTCCTGCACTCCAGTAAAAGGTATACCGATTTCATTTGCCATAGCACTAGTTGTACCATAGAAAAATCCCACTCCAGCAAAAAGTACAGCAAGTGCACTGGCCGAAGACCTATCCCAACTGCAGAGACGGCCAATTCCTGCAGATTGGAACCCCATTCCATTTATTCCCAGTTTAAAAGACAATGCTTTCAATGTTGTTTGGGACTACGTGCATATATTTCCATCATGGGAAGATTATTGTGAAGACAAACACCATTTTCACATCTTCCTGTCCAACTTACGTGTAAGTGCTATTATTCATGGTTATTATTTTCCTGTTTTCTGCTGATTGAACACATGAATGATTTACATTACATTGTTGTAACTAGGCAAGAGTCAATCTGGATAGTCATGACGAGCAAAGCTTGCTTGTGCTTTTCGAGGAAGCATTGCAGCAGTATCGGTGTTACGTGAGGAAATCACACTTTGATGGCAAGTCTATAAACGAATTTCCGGTGAAGTCTCTTGTGCTAAATTTAGAAGACATTGAATGGAAAAACCTTTTATGCACTGGTCTCGTTCCCAGGATGAGGTAATGTCTATGAAATCACATGACAATTTGAACTTCTACTTTTCCGCATGTGCCATACGAATCTTTTTTGCAGGAAATCTACTCGAAGAAGAATTCCGGTTTGACAAGAACGATAGGATATCACAAATGTGCTGCCCGCTGCTTTGCTCTTGTTAGTACCTGTTGTCCTGTATCACTGTACTTGCATACATACCTGGTTCATTATGTGACAGCAGTGTGCACGATACCTTGCTTATCAATTGTTCGCTCCAAATTATCTGATCTGTATGAATGGTTACATTAGTGTATAATATATCCAATGCCAATGTTTTTTTAGCTCTGCATTGTTCTTGTAAGTACATGTTGTCCTTTATCAGTGTACTTATAATGACAGGTAGTTGTTCATGTACCATCACTCTGCAGCTTATTTTCCTTTGCCCTCCATTTTCTACACATCAGATCTATATTTACTCTTACCATAAGGTTGGTACTTAAGAATTTTAGCTGTGCATTGCTCTTGGCTGTACCTTTTTCCTATATCGCTGCACTTACATTTCTACCTACTTGGTTATGTAGCATCACTCTTCATCTTATCTTAAATATTCTCCATTTTTTTCGTATATTATCACATCTATATTTACTCCTAACAAAATGTAGAATAAAGGCAATGCTTTTGAAGAAGATTATGTGGTAAACTTCTTGAATTGCCCCCCCCCCCATCAGCATGGACAAGGCCTTTATAGAGCCTGTCTTCACCAATAATGTAAGTTTGTCCATCTCAAGCCTTCAAAGTTTGTTGTATATATTTGGTTAGGCATGACTACAACAGGTGTTTATTTTTGGTGTTTGCATCAAATTGCTTGTTTAAAGTTTATTGTGTAGTTCATAAACAAAAGTTTTTCCTTTCCCAATTTAAGTTTTCAGTTGTACAACCAACTTCCTTCTTCATACCATGTAAATTAAACTATACAGAGCGAGTGATCTTCTTTTGCACTGCATGTATGCTTCTGTTCTTCATCCGTAATCTAGTGGTGTGGTGAACCTACCCACCACATCACAATGTCATATTCTACAATGTCTTAACTATGAACAATGTCATATCATTCTACTATTATTTAAACCGTCTCTTTATTTGCCTATCTGAAATGGTATAAATTGACAACACACTAACCATTGATACTTATGAGTTCTTGGTCTGTAATCCAGTGGTGTCGTGAAGTTGCCAACACCTTCACAATGTCATTTCCTGCCATGTCTTCACCTGAACAATACCATATTGTGTTAATGCAAATTTAAAATGTGTCAGTTTATTCGTCAGTAAGAAATGTGATGAATTGTCAGCACTGATACTTTTATGTGCAAAACCTGTCATCTGTCTGCTTGTTTATCTTTCAGAGTGGGGAAGATATAAGTGTTGAACAAGCGCAATCTCATCATCTTGCTCAGCTGCTTGCGCTGCAGCTCCCCAGCAGGGCTAACCTTTCTTGAACTCTATTGAAGTGCTGTCAGTTTTGTATATTACTTTGTTGGCATGTTTATTTGCACTGGGCGATCTTTGATACCCAGTGTATGTAATCTGCTGTCTGCTTGTGCTTTATTAACATAGTGGAGAACTTTGATGCCCAATGGATGTAATATGCCGTAATTTCTTTATTGTATAGTATAGCTTTTTCTTATTCACGATGCTGTAGTTATTTTACTGTATATATATCATGTCTTCGCAGTAAACCGGCCAAACCGTAAAATTACGGTACATAATCGGGCCATCATGCAATCACGATGTAGGTTGGGCCTGAAACGTGCCGATCAGCTCACGGGCCGGTAGCAGCCCGAAATGAACCCGGGCCGATGATTGTGCGAATCAAATCACGGGCTTTTAACAGGCCGAAAAATTGTCTCGGTCCTTGTTTGGCCCAATCAGATGTCGGCTGCTAGCAGGCCGGATGCAAACCGGGCCGTAGTTAGGCCCAACTATATAACGGGCTTTTAACAGGCTGAAATTAATATAGGGCCGAAATGTTAAACGGGCCCTTAACAGGCCAAAACTAATATCAGGCCAAATTACTAAGTGGGCCTTTAGCAAGCGGGCCCAAAAGCATAGTGTCCAGTTGACGGGCCGAATCCGATATGGGCCATAATTAGGCCCAAAACCTCTTAAAGGGTCGGACCTGATCTGGGCCGTAATTTGGCCCAGAACATGGTAGGCTTTTAACGGGCTAGATCTCATATGGTCCACTATTAGGCCCGGAGCGTGGCAGGCCATTAATAGACCGGATCAAATATGGGTCGGCATTTGGCCCAAAACATGGCAGCCAGTTAATGGGCCGGCCTACTAGGGTCCTCAAAATCTTGTGGGCCTACAGCTGGGACGGCCCATTAATGTCGGCAAAATCTCGTGGGCCTTTAGCTGGGTCGGCCCATTATGATCTACAAGAATTTTGTGGGCCTTTACCTGGGCCGGCCCATTATGGCCTGCGAAATCTTATGGGCCTTTAGCTGGGCCAGCCCATTATGGTCCGCAAAATCTCGTGGGCCTTTAGCTGGGCCGGCCCATTATGGTCCGCAAAATCTTGTGGGCCTTTAGGTTGGCCGGCCCATTTAAACTTGTTGGGCCGTGCCACGTGTCGACGTATCATAGGCGCATTCTATCCAGTGAGTGGATGACATCTGTCCCGACGATGAGCCGACACGTGTTTCCTCTAGCCAATGATGATTTTACACGTGGAAAATCCCCATTGGTCGAGGTTGTTAACGGGTTAACGGATCCAAAACCCGACCCGGTCCACGGATGTACGGGGCCTTACTCCACGGTCTTCGGATGGCTAAGGAGATGAACTTAAGCCGGGTTAAGTGCTTCGGTGACTTGGACCTAGTGACCCAACAGGTATCTGGCACTTGGGATTCTAAGGACCCACTCATGGCTGCATATCGACGAGAGGTGGACATAGTGGCTGGTCATTTCAAGGGTTATCAAGTCGACCATATAGACCGGCGAAAGAATGAAGCGGCGGACGCTTTAAGTCGCCTACGCTCTCAGTGTAAACCGGTGCCACCTAATGTCTTCCTCGACGTACTGCATAATTCATCTGTCAAGATACCCACAGAGGAAGAGTTGGCTATTCCGGACCCGGAGGCTCAATTGGTAGCAGCTTTGCATGTTATACCGGATTGGACAGTCCCGTACTTGGCTTACATGAACCGGGGCGAGTTACCGGAGGAAGAAACCTTGGCCCGGCAGATAATCCGGCGTTCCAAGTCAATGACCATAATCAATGGGGAGTTACATCGTTACAGCGTCACATGAGCAATTCAGCGTTCTGTGTCTCCTCAAGAGAGTTGTGAGATTTTGTGAGAAATCCATGAAGGAGATTGTGGTCACCACGCCGGTTCAAAATCCTTGGTGGCTAAGGCTTTTCGTCACGGTTTCATGGTTGGCAGCTCATGCTGATGTTGAGGATTTAGTTAAAAGGTGTGACGGTTGTCAAAAATTTGCATGCCGCACTCATGTTCCAGCTCAGGAGTTGAGAATGATTCCAATCACTTGGCCGGTTGCAACTTGGGGGCTCGATATGGTTGGACCCTTTAAGAGATCCAAGGACAAAAAGACCCACCTGTTAGTGGCAGTTGACAAATTTACAAAATGGGTAGAAGCAGAGCCAGTCAGTAAGTGTGATGCAGCCGCGGCGGTTCAATTCATCAAAAAGGTGATATTCCGGTTTGGTTAACCACATAGTATTATATCTGATAATGGTACTAATATGTCAAAGGGTGAGATGGAGGAATTTTGTGAACGTAAGCACATCCGGCTTGATGTAGCATCAGTGGCTCACCCCTAGTCTAATGGTCAAGCAGAGAGGGCAAATCAAGAAATTTTGAGAGGTATTAAACCCCGTCTTCTGGTCCATTAAAGCGGACACCGGGTTGTTCGGTGGAGGAGTTACCTTCTATGTTATGGAGTATCAACATCACACCTAACAGATCTACGGGTTACACACCTTTCTTCATGGTTTACGGAGCGGAGGCGGTTCTCCCTAGTGACATCCGTCATGACTCACCCCGTGTGATGGCTTATGTTCAAGCTGAGAATGAGAAATCACGTCAGGACTCACTAGACCTGTTAGATGAGGAGGGTGATTTAGCGGCAGCACGTTCGGCAATTTATCAACAAGATCTCCGATGTTATCATAGCCGCCGGGTTAAGACCAGAACTTTTCAAGAAGGCGATCTGGTGCTCCGGCTCATCCAGGATCAGACTGACATGCACAAGTTATCCCCACCTTGGGAAGGACCTTTTGTGGTCAGTAAAAATCTACACAACGGGTCATACTACCTCATTGATGTTCGAGAGCACAAAGACTCACGTAAATCGGAGGAGGAGACCAAGCGGCCGTGGAATATAGCCCTTCTTTGGCCTTACTATACTTGAGGCACATGCTCTTCTTATGTACATACTTATGACAATGTATATATTATATAATAAACCGGAGCCTCGGCTAAAGCGGGGTCTCTGTTCCTTTTTTACATCATGTGTGGTTTCACAGGGGTTTCTACTGAGAAAGAAGAGTTTTATTAACCCGGCCTATAAGGCCACACAGATATAAAGAAAGTCACTAGGGGGCTTGGTCGTATCCGAACCATAGCTACACCTCTTGATCAGTTTAAAACCAAAAAGGGATATCACTAGGGGGCTTGGTTGTCTTCACACCATAGCTACACCTCTTGATAGGCTTCAAGCCAAAAGCAACTCATGTGGAACCAAAGAGAGTCTGTAGCATCAAGCACAACTCAAACATAGGTAACCACTAAGCACATCTCAAATATTACCTGGGGCTCCTTGCTTCTCAAAGAACAACGAGCTTGCACCCTTGTAATAGGTTATCAAGCCAGGCTTGGAAGCCAGGTGTATTCACCTAAAACCCTGGGTTATCATGCCTCTTTAAGTAAGCCACTCAGTCCAGGTAAACCTAGTATGACCCATCGAACGTTTGACAAGTCAATCCTATGGACCCTGAACTTGTCAAAGTTAAAACGGTGATTGGTTAAAGATTAAGGTCCATCTTAAAAGGCTTTGCAAAATGGTTTAACTCAGCGGCCTGGTAGACCATGAAAAGCCTCGATTCAGGGCCTGGCAGCCCATGAAATGCCTTGCATATTTATTTTGTCTTTGCTATTTTTATAATATTTTAATAAGGGATTTATGAATATTTTCTGATAAACCGATGTGTGGTATACTCCGGCGTGACTTTCCATGTTTAGTTGTCAGTACATGATCAGTTTTAAACCGGTAGTACGTTGCTCTGGTCTGGTTTGACTAGATGTCACCAGCATTATACGAACAAATAAGCGGCTATCATAGCGGTATGGTTTTTATATGAACCGGCAAAGGGGCAAGGAGTCATGAACACTCCGGATTGGTGTTTTTCACCCTTACTAGCGGTTGGTCAGCCAACGAGGTATGTCACAGATATCATCTATTTTATTTGGTTAATACAAATCTTGGTTATCAGTCCAAGTTATGTATATATTTTTGGGCATCATGACCCATCCAGTGGTAAACCACTAGGACACTTTCAAATTCTTATACGCAGGAACACAAATCATAATGGACTATGCATAAATAGAACTCAAAGGCGAAACAAGTTTTCAGGTATCAAGCAAAATAAACATGCTCGATGGCATGGCAGATAAAGGTGTTCATGTTATCATATTACAAGGCGCTTTAAACAACACAAATTGAATATTTGTTTTCAAAGAGTGCAAGACTGCAACTGGTAAACCGACCACCGGTCTAGGATTCTTCATCAGGACGACTTGATGATTGAGGGTCATCTTGCGCGATCACATTCTCTTCATCCCTCCCCAGACGCTGGAAATCAACCGTTGACCAATCGATTCTGGTCAAGGCTTGAAAACGGCCTCTTCATGGATAAGATTGGAGGGGTCAATGTCAGGAGCGTAAGTATGCTTACGGATTGGTGGCCCAAGATCTCCAACATTATGGATCAACGCGGGTTGTCTTTTGCCTTCCGCATCATAAACCGGTTGGAAATGAGATAAATATGTGTCCTCTGCCAGTTTACTTGCTATTGGCCGCATTTCCTTTGTTAGCCTTCGAAGATCATCGTTATTGAAGTCGGAGCCGTCTTCTTTCACGCCAGGATACCCTTTGATGATATCTGCTGGTTCAAGATCCGGAATCCATGCCTTGGCCCGGATTAGCGCGGTGAGCACTCCTGATCTTGTGGCTGATCTCTTCAGTTTGTTGATCCGGGCAGGTAGCATTGTCAGCTTTTTAATAGTTTCCTTTATCAGCAAGGGCGGAGGCTTGTTATAAGCTGCAGTGCAAATGCCTCGCTGGGATCCAGAGATCAGCCGTTCTATCAAGGTGTAGGCCGCTTTAAGTTTCATCCGCATGTCAGAGCCCAGATGAGCAATGCGGGTCCCTGTCATAGTTTAGCATCAGTAAACCGGTCATTGATAAGATCTTATGAATTAGACAAACTGCACGGGAAGGTACTTACCAAACACAGCGGAAGTCATGGCGTTAATCTGCCGCTTCAAGCCAGTCAGTTCATCAACCACCGGCTTTAGGGCTGCCTCTGCGTCCTCAGCCTTCTTGGTTAAAACGGCCCTTTCCGTCTCCCAGTCTGCACGCTCTTTGTCAAAGGTTTCTTTCAGCTTCTCCATAGCTGCTAAGGCATTGGTCAGCTCTTCTTTGGCTTTGGAAGCCTCTGCTTGTTGAGATTTTACATTCTCGTGAAGGTCTGCGGTTTGAACATCCTTCTTATTCAGCTCAGCCTACAAAGGGGAGATATATCATCAAAACGGGTTATGAAGTACCAAGCGTATAACAAGTTATGCACTTTGTACTTGGGGGCTAATGCCTATTTGCTCTATCGTCAACATATTGTTCACAAGTCTCAAGTACAATGCAAGCATTATCCTTAACACTTGGGGGCTAATGTACATCTGTTCAAAGTTGACGCTTTGATTCAAGACCCGGTTTACCTCGCAAAGCTAAACCGGCCCTTGGGGGCTACACAGGCGAAAAACTAAAGGAATATAATGATCATGTCTGATTTACTTCAAAAGATCGGTTGGTATATGGAGGACAAGTTTGTAAGAGTTAAGGTATTATACAGTCTCGGTTTATGATTATCATCATAAACCGGCCCTTGGGGGATACTTGGGTTGATGTTTGTACTTTGGATTCAAGAAAGGAAAGTGATGAAAATACCTCATAGCGCTCTTTCATCATGTTCACCAAACCGGCTTCATAATCATGGTTTGAGTGCAGACGGTTTAGAAAACCGGAGTGAAGTTCTTGAGCGCTGAGATGGGCATAGCTTGACAAGTCAGTGCTCCATTTGCCTTTTTCCATGGCAGCACGCTCTTCCTTGGCACTATGTTTCGCCAAAATAACAGGATGGCTAGGAGAGCTGTGGCTCATACCCGTAATGATAACATTGCCTTCTTTGTCTTCAGCAGTCTTTGTTGGAGTTGATGGAGTGTCAGTAGCTCCCATTGGATTAGAAGACTTATCATCACCCCAGATTGGATCTGCCGTTCATCATCAGGTACAGTAGTGTCAACTTCTGGTTCATCAGCATTGTGATCTTGAGTGGGTGGTTCATCAAAAGTAGCTTCAGGATTGGGACCCTCCAGTTCAATCGTTTGTTCCAGTTCAACCGTTTGCTCCGGTTCAAGAACCACCTGGTCTTCGGGAGGATTGTTCACCCGAGCTTTTTTGCTGGATCTGGCTTTGGCTCCAAAACGGAAAAATATATGAAAGTTAAGCATATTATATAAAATATGCAAACATCGAAAGAAGAGGTTAAAGTACTCACCCAGCTACAGTTTTGAGAGGAGGAAGTTGGGTCGCTGTTGACTCGCTAGAGGATGAAGGAGGTGTCACCTGATAATTTGAATCGGACGGATTAAGAGGTTGTCCGAAATAACCTGCCTTGGGATAAGAATTGTCGGAAGGAGGTGAGACCTCAGATCGACGCTTTCGAACTGGGGTGTCAGGTAAACCGGCTGAAGTGACCTTTTGGCCCCTGTGCCGGGTTGTGTGGCGAGCCTCGTGCTGCTGCTTCTTCAAAATAAATGTTGGATCCAAGTGAGCAAGAGGATGTGAAAAGCTTACTTTCCGGATCGCTTGACGGATTTTTTGTGTTGGCAGAGAGTATGAACCGAAGGAAAGGATAATTACCTCTACATCGTCAGCTTGGCTGCCCTCTGCCCCTCCTGATAAATATCATTGTTAATGAGATGCATGAAAAGAGAACCAAGTGAATCAAGTTTTACCTCAACTTCCGGTTCATCCGGGTCGTCATCCAGTTCCATGTTGATACGTTCAGTTGCCTTCCGCTTTGAGGTTTTCTTGACAACTTTTGTTTTGGGACGGGAAGACTTTGCTGCTTTTTCTTGAGGTTTCTTCTTCCAGAACGGATCGTCACCCTGATTATAAACAAGAAGAAGGGTATTCACAGGTTGTACAGTCTAAAAGATATCAAGTGTAATGCGGAAGGACAGTACTTACAGTAGGCGGTTTGTTTTTTGCGTAAAAGGGGTTTAAGCCGGTTTGGCGGCAGACAAATTCCGATTCATTCAAAATCTTCTTGACACCCTTAGTGACTTCTTCATCGGTTAGCTAAATGTTGATGTGATGTTGGGAGTCTTCTACTTCACCAGTGTACTCGCACATTAAGCCAGAGTGGTGACTTAACGATAATATGCTCCAGGATATCCAGCAACACACAAAGTCTACACCTGATAAACCGTTGGCCATAAGGCTCGGAGCTTGGCGAGTTGAGGGGCATATGAGGCCCGTTCCTGGGCACTTAGACGTTGAGGCAGTGGATGAGTATTGGCGAGCCGGTGAGATCGGTAGCCCGGCAGAGGGTTTTCATCTTTAGGGGACGTGTCTTTACAATAGAACCAAGTTTGGTTCCATTCTTTGGGGTGACTGTGCAGCTTAGCATGAGGAAATTCAACTTCTTTCCTTTTCTGAATGGAGACGCCGCCAAGTTCAGTATTGGGACCGTCTACGAATTCAGTACGCCGGTTCAGATGAAAGAAATCTCGGAACAACTCAACCATTGGCTCTTCTTGTAGATACACTTCACAAAAGACTTGGAAATTGCATATATTGGATACCGAGTTGGGTCCAATATCTTGAGGATGGAACTGGAAACTGGCAAGCACATCCCGGAAAAACTTTGACCCAGGCAGTTTGAAACCACGGCCAATGTGATCAACAAACACCACTACCTCACCCTGCTTAGGGGTGGGAGGATTTTCCGGCCCAGGAACTCGCCATCGGATCTCATTCTTTTTTGGTAAGGTACCAATTCTGACCATTCCATTAAGTTGCTCCTCGGTAACCCGGGAGGAAGCCCAGTTGTAGGAATAAAACTGTTTGGCCATTGCAAGTGAAAAGCCAAAAAGAAATACCAGTTTACAATTCATTCATGGTAGTGCATAAGGTGCAACGGGATAAGGAAATCCAAGTATGTAAATTTCGTAAACTAGAGGCTGATACAATGATGAATGTCAAAGCGATAAATGGAACAAAAGGTATACGCATACTGCTAAACCGGAGTAAGGCAGCGGAGATAATGGGATTGCCGGTTTACAAGGGGACTAATGGTATGTGATAGCTTGCTTTCTACAAAGGTAAACCGACTATGTCATGCGGAAGGTACAGATCTAAGGCAAGTAAGGTAAAACAGGTTTCACAAGATTACTTGAATATTTTAGATCTACCGTAAGACAGGAAAAGCAAAAAGATTTAGACCTAAAAGGTTGGTCCTGAAGCAGTTCCCAAGGATCTAGATCAGTTTTTATGAGTATAAGGGTTTGTTATGGCAGCAAAAGATAAGGAACGCTATAGCTACTACACGAAACATATCAATCTTGAGGGTTGATCCATGTATTAAGGAGGAACAGGGAAGAACAGTGTCAAAGCTTCGATGAACTTTGATGAGCAATGAAACCCTAGATGGATCTACGGAGGAGGAAAGGGAAAGACTTACAGCGGCAGTTGCAGTAGCGGAGGTACGCCGCGGCTCTCTGGTGCAACCAGGTCGGTACAGCGGCCAACGGAGCGGCAGAAGCGAAGCTCGGCGACGGCGGCGGCGCTCAGGTGCAGAGGCATCGTGAGGAGGAAGGAGAAGCAAAGGAGACGAAGGGGGAAAAGAGAATGACCCTTGGTCCTATTTATAGGGTGAACCGATAAGCGACAAGTGCGTAAATCGAGGAACCTAAAATGGATAGTTAATAAAGATGTCGCCTCGATGGTTGGATATTAATTAATGAAGGGTATCTTTGGATTCAATGAGTAAATGACATCATGGCGGGTTACTACGGATCTAAAGGATGACATCATGGTGGTTTACCAGATCCATATGAAGATGGCAGGGCAATAATTTTTCTAAGTATTGAAGATTGACATGTACAAGTTCAAATCAATCTGGGGCCTAATGTTGGGGATATGACTACTGGAGGTAAACCGGCTAGGAGTGGCCAGGTCAACTCCATGAACATAGAAGCCCATAAAGACGTGAAGATGGTGGCGCTTTACGAAGGCCCAAGGCCCAAAGGTGGGTTATGGCCTGTAGATCTAAACTGACTCTTTCGTGTAACTTGTATTGTAAGTTAGAAGGAATAGAGACCGAGCCAGACACGTTTATGATCCGGCCTCGGGACTCTGTAAACTGGCGGGCGTCAACCTATGTATATAATGGGATGACCCGACAACGGTTTAGGGACAACAGAAAACAACTCGAGAGCCAGGCAAAGCGGATTCGCTCCCTGGTCATCGAAGCCCCAGCAATACCAATCACAACTAGACGTAGGCTTTTACCTTCATTGAAGGAGCCAAACTAGTATAAAATCCCTCGTGTCTCTTGTCCGGTTTAACCCCTTTAAGCAAACCCGTAGCAATGGCTCCACGACTAAGTCTTTTCACAAGGACATCTACCGTGACAAACCCATGACACTGTGCATTGTTATTTAAATAATACGTCGAAGCGTAGTGATACAAGTAGTGCAATAAGCAAAAATAGGACTATTTGACATGTCCTATCCAAGGGCAAGCTGCGTATGGGTAGTAAAAAGCGGGTATATCGATTCTTATTAGAGACCACCTGGGGTTCCCTTGTATGTCTTAGCTTCTTGCCTCCTTGGTTGTTCCTTCCCGTAATGTGTCTGGCAATCATACTGCCGGAAAGGGCTTCCAGAGAGTAAGGGCACATCAGAGAAAAAATTATAAAGGTATGCAACCGCTAGGGCGATTAAGCCGCATTGCGGGACGTGCCCTGATCGTGCCCCTGCCTATGCCCATGGTATTTTCAGTGCGTAATTATGTACGCGCGGCACAGATTTCATCGCTTGACTGGGACTGGGATGGGGGCCTAATTGCTAGGCAAGCTCTGAACATGCCAGGCGATCCTGTTGCAGGTTACTCCGGGCTCGCTTGACGGTGTCCGGGGGCTGTATGGCCGAATTGGCGGTTTGCCTTAAAAGGCTGCTTTGTGCTTCTGCTGCGAGGGCTGCAGTGTGCTCTTCCGTGCAGAGTGAGCATTATGTGTTTCCATTGACTGTTATGACCCCCCTAGGTCCTGGCATCTTGAGCTTGAGGTATGCGTAATGCGGTACCGCATTGAATTTTGCAAATGCGGTTCGCCCGAGCAGTGCGTGATAGCCACTGTGGAACAGGACGATATCGAAGATTAACTCCTCACTTCGGAAGTTTTTCGGAGATCCGAACACCACTTCCAGTGTGATTGAGCCCGTGCAATGGGCCTCTACACCTGGGATGACGCCCTTAAAGGTGGTTTTGGTGGGTTTGATCCTCGAGGGATCTATACCCATTTTGCGCACTGTATCCTGATAGAGCAGGTTCAGGCTGCAGCCGCCGTCCATAAGGACTCGAGTGAGGTGAAATCCGTCGATGATGAGGTCTAGGACCAATGCGGCGGATCCACCATGACGAGTACTAGTGGGGTGGTCCCTACGATCGAAGGTGATCGGATGAGAAGACCATGGGTTGAACTTTGGGACGACGGGCTCTCCATTGCATAGACGTCCCTTAGTGCATGCTTCTGTTCCCTCTTGGGAATGTGGGTTGCGTATATCATGTTCACCGTCTTCACTTGTGGGGGGAACCTCTTCTTGTCGGCGTTCTAGGAACAGGGGTCCCCAGACTTGCCTGCCTACGGCCTGCGGCGTGGCTCGAATGGGGGCCCAACATGGCCCATCTTCATCAAGCACAAGACTCAAGACCCTCGCGAGGTGCCAAGCCTCGCGAGGCGGACGACACGGCGCATCCTCAGGCGCAGCCTCCTCAGGCTGGCTCGCGAAAAGACGGAGATATCAAGGTGGGGTGCCTCGTGAGGTTCCCGTGACATAAGCCATGACGATCGAGGACACCAGGCGGGTGCCAGCGCCCTCAGCGTCCTCCTTTCATCTTTGGTGCAAAGGGGGCAAGCGCAGCCAGGGAGTACCGAGGCATCAGGCAAAGGTTGCCATTTCGGTGCAACAAGACCAGGACCAAGCGGACTACGAGACGGAGGTCACCATGGAGCCCAGCACGGCGTCACCGCAGAGTCTTTTGCAGGCGAAGACCACCTTTAGTCAGGATAAGAGTACTTGTTGTCCCCATTCAAATAAGCCCGCCATTGTTGGCTCCCTTCCCGCTCGATATTTGGGAAGAGGACCAAGGCCTCTATAAATAGGGACGGCCACCCACGTAGCAAAGGGTTCGGTTTTCGTAGGGAAGCACACAGAGTAGGCCGATCCGACTAGCAAGTAGAGAGAGAGAGAGAAGGTGACCGAACTCCTCCCAGCAGTTCATCACCCCTGCCAGGAACAGACCCTCGTGAAGATTTTCTTCCTTGTATTGTTCATCATCACCAGCCCCCAAGAGGCAATCCATCCACCACACACTGGAGTAGGGTATTACACCACAATGGTGGACCGAACCAGTATAAACCTTGTGTCTCTTGTGTGATTCCCTTAGTAGTTTAGATCTTTGCAAGACGGGGAGGTTGAGGACGTGATTTCCGCGCGCACCCCAGTGTTCGAACCTTAAGGGTCTGCCGGAACCCAAAATCCGACATTTGGCGCGCCAGGTAGGGGTGCGCCGGAATCTGTCTTCCACCACTCCGTTCTCCTCCGACCGTCGCATCCATGTCCGACGCTCGTCGGGCCCGCGCCGAGCGCCGGGCCGCCATCGCTTCTCGCGTCGCCCAGACGGCCCCCGTCGGTGGGCGTCCTCGTCGTTCCCCGTCGCCCGCCGTCAACGCAGCCACCGGCCCAGCGGGGGGGGGGGGAGCAGCAAGCATTGTCTCAGCACCCGTCCGTGCGGCAAGACGGCCGCACCGCTACTCCATCACTCGCTCCGGCCGGTTCTTCGTCCCGCGCCCTCCGCGCACCCTTGGAGGCTCGAGCTGCGCTCCTTGCGGCAAACGAGCTCCTGCGCTACCGTCCCGTCGACAACGTCTACGGGGAGTGGCTCAACCGCGTCGCCGAGCTTGTCCGCGCAGCAGGGGGCTCTTCCGCGCCGTCCGTCCCTCTGCGCCACACTCCGCCCCGCGCGGGCAACGAAGCTCCAGAGGCGCACCAGCCGCCTCCCCTCCAAGAAGATGCCATGGCTCCAAGGCGCTTGGCCCCTGGGCGGAACCCGCTCCGTAAGGCGCCAGCGCAGCAAGAGCGGAGCTGCCAAGAAGTTCCTCGCCCGCAAGGGGCTGCCAGGGCGCTCCCTGCTCCGGCGCGCCGCGACCCTGCCCCAGCTCCGGCGCGCCAAGACCCCGCCTGCTCCTAGCTGCAGCGAGTGGGGACCCTCAAGACCAAGCTCTCCATCAACCGAGGCCTTTCGTGGCCACCACGGGCTGCCACACCTACACCACTGAGTTGCACAGAGTTGCGTGGCCCGGCAAGTTGAAGCCTGACTTGCCTCCTCGCTACGACGGCACAACCGATCCCGTAGAGTTCCTGCAGCTCTATGAGCTGGGCATCGAGGCTGCCGACGGGGATGAAAAGGTCATGGCGAACTGGTTCCCCATGGTTCTCAAGGAGGGAGCTCGAACCTGGCTCCTGAATCTGGCTCCAGGCGCGATCTCCTCCTGGGACCAGATGCGCGCCCGCTTCATCGCCAACTTCCAAGGTACTCGCGATCGGCCGCCCGCCGTGAGCGACATGCGCCGCATCAAGCAACAACCCGGAGAGACCCCCTAAAAGTACATCCAGCGCTTCAACAGCGCGTGCCTCAAGATCCCCAAGGTGTCAAAGGAGGCCATCATCTCCGCCTTCTCTGACGGCGTGCGTGACGTCAAGATGAAGGAGGAGCTGGCGATGCACGAAGGCCTCTACACCTCCCTGGAGCTGTTCAACTTGGCGAACAAGTGCGCCAGGGCTGAGAAGGGACGTCTCTCCCTCCTCGAGCTGCCTGCCGTGGACCCAGAAGAGAAGAAGCCCAAAGCCAAGGACGCGAAGCACAAGGGGGCTGCCGTACTCGCGGCAGAACCAGACACCAAGCGGGGCAAGGATCTGCCTGAACCCTCCAGAGGCAGCCGGTACTGTGTGTACCATGACCTCCACACCCACAACACCAACGAATGTCAAGAGCTCCGCGCCATGCGAGAAGGAAGGATCGGCCGTCGCCCTGACCGTGCTGACCGGGGCTACGGCCGAGGAGGAGGAAAAAACCCAGGACGCTGGGAAGATCGCGGCCCGCGCCCGGGGTGGCACGACCAGCCTCGCGAGGACCGCTGGCGGGACCTGCCTCGCGAGGGAGACTGGAGGGATCAGCCTCGTGAGGATCGCCCTCATGGCAATGCAGGCCTACCTCCGTTGCCGCCTCCACCAAGAAGGAACGAAGACCGCCATCAAGACGAGGGCCATGACGTAAGCCATGACGATCGAGGACACCAGGCGGGTGCCAGCAAGAGCAGCGTCCTCCTTTCATCTTTGGTGCAAAGGGGGCAAGCGCAGCCAGGGAGTACCGAGGCATCAGGCAAAGGTTGCCATTTCGGTGCAACAAGACCAGGACCAAGCGGACTACGAGACGGAGGTCACCATGGAGCCCAGCACGGCGTCACCGCAGAGTCTTTTGCAGGCGAAGACCACCTTTAGTCAGGATAAGAGTACTTGTTGTCCCCATTCAAATAAGCCCGCCATTGTTGGCTCCCTTCCCGCTCGATATTTGGGAAGAGGACCAAGGCCTCTATAAATAGGGACGGCCACCCACGTAGCAAAGGGTTCAGTTCATGCTAGAATTGTATTAACCAGAAACATAATGCGTGTGTGAATACATAGACAAACAGAGTGTCACTAGTATGCCTCTACTTGACTAGCTCATTAATCAAAGATGGTTATGTTTCCTAACCATGAACAAAGAGTTGTTATTTGATTAACAGGATCACATCATTAGTTGAATGATCTGATTGACATGACCCATTCCATTAGCTTAGCACCCGATCGTTTAGTATGTTGCTATTGCTTTCTTCATGACTTATACATGTTCCTATGACTATGAGATTATGCAACTCCTGTTTGCCGGAGGAACACTTTGTGTGCTACCAAACGTCGCAACGTAACTGGGTGATTATAAAGGTGCTCTACAGGTGTCTCCAAAGGTACATGTTGGGTTGGTGTATTTCGAGATTAGGATTTGTCACTCCGATTGTCGGAAAGGTATCTCTGGCCCTCTCGGTAATGCACATCACATAAGCCTTGCAAGCATTGCAACTAATGAGTTAGTTGTGAGATGATGTATTATGGAACGAGTAAAGAGACTTGCCGGTAACGAGATTGAACTAGGTATTGAGATACCGACGATCGAATCTCGGGCAAGTAACATACCGATGACAAAGGGAACAACGTATGTTGTTATGCGGTCTGACCGATAAATATCTTCGTAGAATATGTAGGAGCCAATATGGGCATCCAGGTCCCGCTATTGGTTATCGACCGGAGACATGTCTCGGTCATGTCTACATTGTTCTCGAACCCGTAGGGTCCGCACGCTTAAGGTTTCGATGACAGTTATATTATGAGTTTTTGAGTTTTGATGTACCGAAGGAGTTCGGAGTCCCGGATGAGATCGGGGACATGACGAGGAGTCTCGAAATGGTCGAGATGTAAAGATCGATATATTGGACCACTATATTCGGACATCAGAAAGGTTCCGAGTAATTCGGGTAGTTTTCGGAGTACCGGGTAGTTACGGGAGAAGCAATGGCCTTGATGGGCTTTAGTGGGAAGAGGAGAAAGGGCCAAGGGGCTGCTGCGCCCCCCTCCCCTCTGGTCCGAATTGGACTAGGGAAAAGGGGGCCGGCCACCTTTCCTTCTCCTCCACTTCCTTCTCCCTTCCTCCCCTCTTGGTGGACTCCTACTAGGACTTGGAGTCCTAGTAGGACTCCACATCCTGGCCGCACCAATTGCCTTGGGCGGCCTCCTCCTCCTCCATCCTTTATATACTGAGGCAAGGGGCACCCCAGAAACACAACTTGATCCACGTGATCTTATTCTTAGCCGTGTGCGGCGCCCCCTGCCACCATAGTACTCGATAATATTGTAGCGGTGCTTAGGCGAAGCCCTGCGACAGTAGTACATCAAGATCGTCACCACGCCGTCGTGCTGACGGAACTCTTCCCCGACACTTTGCTGGATCGGAGTCCGGGGATCGTCATCGAGCTGAACGTGTGCTAAAACTTGGAGGTGCCGTAGTTTCGGTGCTTGATCGGTCGGGCCGTGAAGACGTACGACTACATCAACCAAATGCTTCCGTTGTCGATCTACTAGGGTACGTAGATCACACTCTCCCCTCGTTGCTATGCATCACCATGATGTTGCGTGTGCGTAGGAATTTTTTTGAAATTACTACGTTCCCCAATAGCTAGAAGACCCAGATCGCAGAAGCAGGAGGCTTCCTGAGACCACCCCCAAGAAGAAGAAGACATCGTCAGGCTCGGCCCCTCAGGAGGCAGGCCCCTCAGGGCCCATGTCTGCCCAGGGGGACCCTCCTTCCATCGCATAGGAAAGCACGCCTGGTGCCCTCCTCACGCAGGGCTCAGGGGCTCTCACCTGGAGGGCTACCGACCTAGCCAGGATCACGAGGGAGGCGCTTGGGCACCATGTGGAGGCGTGCTTCGCAACACGTTTCCCTCGAGAGGGAGCCAGGCGAGGAAGATCAGACCAGCAAGAGTTTGTTGACGAGGCCATTTAAGAACTACAGGAGTCAAGGATCATGAGAGGTTGTCGCCGCCTACCAGCTGTGGCCCCACATCCAGGCGAGGATGGTGGGCTGCGCGTCTGCGTCGACGTACCAGGGCTCAATCAGATCGCCACAACGGAGCGCCTCTGGCCCTCGCAAGTGGGGCGCTGCGGAGGTCCACCCCACAGCTATGTTCGCATGCCTTACGGCCTGCCGAGCATGGCTGTGGCGTACCAGCGCGTCATGAGGGGCATCGTGGAGGCTCAGGAAGACAGGCGTTCCGCAGCCTTGGCGGAGATGGAGGCAGCTCGCGAGGAGTCACCAGCGCCTCCGGAGCCTCCCGAGGCCCCGGGGCCTAGGGGCTCGTGAGGATCGGCTTCTGCAGCCCGTCAAGTCTGCTGCACCAACGCCGCTATGCCGACGGCATCCTCAGGTGACATCTTTCAAGTTCCGTTCTCAGCTGGGAGCACCCTCCCAGGGTTGCATCACTCCCAGGCCGCGTGGGTCCATCCCCGCGGCATGTATCTGCATTTCCCTTTCCGTCGTTAGTTTGCCTTGTTAGGGGCGCCCCTCGGGCTGCATCATCCCCAAGCCGTTCGGGCCAGACCCAGCGGCGTGTATCCCCCTAGCGTTTATTTCCAACTATGCATTGCCTATCACGCTTAGCTGCATGGTGCCCGTCCGCGGCATCTTTTCTTCCCATGTCGGCCACTTGCACGTTAAAGGGGGGTGCCTGAGCATCGCGACTCAGGGCTCTTACTGGCTCTCCAGCCCTCACCCTCTGGCCTTGTCCATGGCATCGCGACCTGGTATACCAGCGACGGCTGAGACAAGCTCGAGGGCCGGGACCCGAGGACATAGAGTACCGGCATCTAACCAAATTTTGCAGGGACACATCTCAAGATACGGCCCAGTGCCAGGCGCAACCCGCCCAGAGGTAGGGCCTCGTGAGTCCTGCGCTGGCTCACGGGTGCCCAGATACACCTCACCTAGCCCTACCGTGCCGGTCACGTGTCAGGGCGGGGCTGTATACGCCCTGGGGGCTCCTCCCGGAGGGGAGCCCCCTCCCACGTACCAGTGGAAGCACCATGCTCCGCGCTGGCTGACAACACTGCCAAGGAGCGGCTATGCCCGTACACATACGGAAGCGCTATGCTCCGCGCTGGTGATAAACAACTGAGGGTGGCCTTCGGGCCGCATTAACCTCAAGGAGCCCAGAGGTCAGTGGCTGGACCCGTCGCAACGCCTCCCCTCGGGAGCGCCGCGCGAGGGGGCTGGGCACGGGGGCTACAGCTGGGTCACGCCCAGATGTACGCCGCCCAGCGAGGCCCCTCGGGCCTGGTTCATCGCGCGTCTCTCCCCGAGCGGAGCCAAGGTATGAAGGCCGTTTGCGCGTCAAGGGGGACTCCTGAGCATCGCGACTCAGGAGCCTAACTGGTCTCGTAGCCCCTCACTCCTTAGTTCCGAAAGGCTATGTTGGGTGAGGTACGCGCGGGGCCGGGCTCTGCAGACGTTGAACGGTAGCCACGCTTACATCTCGCCTCATCACCCACTGTTCACGTGTCAAGGGGGACTCCTGAGCATCGCGACTCAGGGGCCTAACTGGCTCCATAGCCCCTCACTCCTTAGTTCCGAAAGGCTATGCTGGGTGAGGTACGCGCAGAGTCGGGCTCTACAGACGTAGAATGGAAGACACGCCTACATCACGCTTCCCTACTTGTTGTTCGCGCGCTAAGGGGGACTCCTGAGCATCGTGACTCAGGAGCCTAACTTGTCACGTGGCCCCTCACTCCTTTGGTCCCGTCCTGGTTTTCGGTCGGGGCTAATGCTGGGTGAGGCATGCGCGGGGCCGGGCTCTGCCGGCGTAGAACACAAGCAAGTAGGGAAGAAAAGCATAAAATTCAAGGAACTTAAAAGCAAATATTACAGTCCATACTGTCGTCTCAATACCAAACGCAAGTTTAAATGCCTCCCCGAGGCGTGGTTCATGTGTAGGAATTGAAAGAAGAACAGGGATGGAACGGAGTCACTTGTCGGCGGTGAAGCTGTGCGGAGCGACTTCGCCTCATGGAGCAGCGGGGCCGGCAGCGCCTTGCCTTGGCTTGGTGCTGAAGGCCCGGAACTTCATCAGCAGCGCCTCCGCGCGCCCCTTCACGGCTTTGACGGCAGCGGCAGCACCCTCGCCGCTCACCGGTTCCAGCAGGCCGTCGAGGTCGGCGTCGGGATTGCGAAGGTAGACATGGGCGAAGACCCGCGTCAGCGTAGCAGAAGACAAGACGTGCGCCTCGGCCTCGGCCGCGGGGACGATGCGAAGGGCGACATCCCCAAGGGCCTTAACCAGGAAGGGAAGCAGCTTGGCGGGGCCATACCCGTCACCGGCTAGCGGGCTGTCCAGGCCGCTCTCGTAAAGCATCTTCAGCGAAGCACGGGCATCTTTCTCCATGTCCGCGAAGGCCACGCGATCCTTGGCCAGGACCCGGGCCTTGGCGTCCAGCTCGGCCTTCGTCGCCTCCAGCTCCTTCTTCAATGCGCCTAAGTGGTCGCGGCGCTTCTTGAGCTTGGCCTCCTGGTCCTCGAGTGCCACCTCGTGCGCCTTCGCCCGCTTCTCCAGCTCTTGGAACAGGCGGACCTCCTCCGCAAGCTGGCCCCGCAGGCCTCGCAACTCGTCCTCCAGCGCCTTGCAACTGCCACGGACTTCAACCACTTCTCCCAGGGCTGCGTCACGAGCAGCATTTGCTTCGAGGGTGGCTTCCCTCTCTCCGTCACAGGCCGTCGAGGCCTGAACCAACGCCGCCCGAATCGAAGCATCAGAGCGAATCCACCCCGAAGCCAGTTCCAGGCACCCGGCCACCAGGCGAGGGTCGGCGCCGAGAAGATCCTGCCGCAGCCGGTCCAGTTCGGCGACGGCACGCTCCAAGATGGAAGAAGGAGGCGGAGAAACGTCGGTAAGCCCCAAGACAACAGGAGGGGCCGGGGAAGCAACGGTCACTGGAATGGGAGGAGAAAGTAGCGGCGGCAAGGCCGCAGTGTCCTGGAGCAGAGTTCGCTGCGCCTCCGCAGCCGTAGTAGCGGCGCCAGACGAGGGCACCTCTGGAGTCACTTGGGCCGTGGGGGTTGAGCTCGCCCCAGCCAGCTCAGCCAGGCCTCGCAAGGATGAACGGGCAAGAGAGGCCCACGCAGCACGATCTCCCTCCCCTGCGGGCGAGGGCGTCGCCGCAGGTGGGACCTCAGGAGCCCCCTTCGGTTTCTTCGCCGCTGGCGCCAGCCTATCCAAGAGAAGCAATCATCAAGCCTCGTCGGCAGAACGAGGAACAAAAGATCAAGGATCAAGCACTTACGAGTCCTCGCCGGTGAGCTCGGGCAGCCTCCGGCCTAACTTGAAGCCTGACAGCCGGCTGGAAGGGTCGACATCAGAAGCAGAAGGCGCGTCCATAGTTCGCCCCGGAGCCGGGATGGACCCGCGAGAGATCAGCGCAGTCCTTTCCTTCTTCGGAATCGGGGGCGAGCTCCCGCTGGCCAGCACATCATCATCGTCGTCATCATCATCATCATCATCGCTCGGCAAAAGGCGGAGAGTACGGGGCGAGTGCCGAGGGAGGGGAGCCCTCGACTCTCCGTCGGTCGCCCCAGAGTCGGGCCCCTCTCCCCGCTCCTCTTCGCCCTCCTCATCGCGGGAGTCGCCGGAGGGCACATCCACCTGCCCTTCAGAGGCCAGCGCGGGCACGAGCCCGTCCCCGTTAAAAACAGGCATGGACTTCACCACCCGCTTCTAGTCGTCGCGAAGGAACAAGGGCTCGGGAGCGCCCTTCGGCCTTGCCACCTCGCCCCCGACCAGAGATTGGAGAACCGCGGTCACATCCTCTTCACCCGCAGCCTCGGGGCACGGCTGAGGCCTCCACATTGGAGGAGAGTACTCCCAGAGCGGGGCTAGCTGGTGCTCCGGGAACTCCTTCAGCAGCGACGCACCGGTCAACTTCGTCGTCGCCATGTTGGCCGGCCTCAGGTCCGCGTCCATCTTCTCCAACACCGGCTTCGCGCGGGGATCCGTGAGCTCCGCTCGGCACCAGTCGCTGGTGCTCACGGGTTACTCCGTAGGCAAGATGAGCCGAGGGTGGATGCGCCCGACATCTGCCAAGACCCACTTGTTCCTGAAGCCCTCGATCCTCTTCCCGGGGTTCGAGATGGCAATGGTGCCGCTATACGCGACGAAGCCCGCACATGCAGAAAGAGAGCTGCCGGTGATCTCGAGGTAGAAGTAGTGGCGCAGCAGGGCCACCGAAGGCTGCACCCCTACGTGGGCCTCGCAGTAGTAAGCGAAGATCGCCAGAAGGAGGACAGAGTTAGGGTGGAGATGTAGAGCCTGCAAGTCGTAATGGCGGAGGACGGAGAAGAAGAACTCGGAGAAGGGAGGCAACAAGCCCGCAGCAATGGAGCTCGCAAAGAGAGGATAAAAGGTGCTCCCTCGGTCCTCGGGGATGCGGAACTGGCCTTGAACACCTCCGTCCCGTTGACGCCCTGCGCCATCGCCATCCGGCACAGCCGGGCGAAGCTCGCCTTGGACACATTCGGCGGATCCAGAGCAGGGGAGTACCAAGCCATGGCCAGAGGCTAGCGAGGCGCCATGGCTTCCTAGGTCACGCAGCTGGAGTAGATCTGGAAGTTTAGAGGAAGAAAGGTAAGGCGCAAGAAAGGGGATCTGAGCGACGACCGGACAGAGCAAAAGGCGAAGTCTGGGAAGATGCCGCTCCTTTACCAACCTGCGTGGTTGCTGAGGCACCCACGTCCCGTCAACCGCCACGCGGCGCCCAAGGCCGCAGGCTATTAGGGACCGCCGCGCTTCGCCCTTGCCCTTTCGCCTCTCGGCACGGCCAAGCCCATGCGCGCCATGCGCCCGGGGGCTACTGTCGGCGTTCTGGGAACGGGGGTCCCCAGACTTGCCTGCCTGCGGCCTGCGGCGTGGCTCGAATGGGGGCCCAATATGGCCCATCTTCATCAAGCACAAGACTCAAGACCCTCGCGAGGGGCCAAGCCTCGCGAGGCGGACGACACGGCGCATCCTCAGGCACAACCTCCTCAGGCTGGCTCGCGAGAAGACGGAGATATCAAGGCGGGGTGCCTCGTGAGGTGCCCGTGACGTAAGCCATGACGATCGAGGACACCAGGCGGGTGCCAGCGCACGCAGCGTCCTCCTTTCCTCTTTGGTGCAAAGGGGGCAAGGGCAGCCGCGGAGTACCGAGGCATCAGGCAAAGGTTGCCATTTCGGTGCAACAAGACCAGGACCAAGCGGACTACGAGACGGAGGTCACCATGAAGCCCAGCACGGCGTCACCGCAGAGTCTTTTGCAGGCGAAGACCACCTTTAGTCAGGATAAGAGTACTTGTTGTCCCCCTTCAAATTAGCCCGCCATTGTTGGCTCCCTTCCCGCTCGATATTTGGGAAGAGGACCAGGGCCTCTATAAATAGGGACGGCCACCCACGTAGTAAAGGGTTTGGTTTTCGTAGCGAAGCACACAGAGTAGGACGATCCGACTAGCAAGTAGAGAGAGAGAGAGAGAAGGTGACCGAACTCCTCCCAGCAATTCATCACCCCTGCCAGGAACAGACCCTCGCGAGGCTGTTCTTCCTTGTATTGTTCATCATCACCAGCCCCCAAGAGGCAATCCATCCACCACACACTGGAGTAGGGTATTACACCACAATGGTGGCCCGAACCAGTATAAACCTTGTGTCTCTTGTGTGATTCCCTTAGTAGTTTAGATCTTTGCAAGACGGGGAGGTTGAGGACGTGATTTCCACGCGCACCCTAGTGTTCGAACCTTAAGGGTCTGCCGGAACCCGAAATCCGACACTTCTGTCCTCCCGTGTTCAGTGGCTGGGGATCCTCCTCGTCATCACTATGCAGCCCCCTGTCCTTGTTTCCGGCATTCAACTTGTCGGCCTGCTTGAACACCCAACATTCTCCGTTGTGTGATTGGCTGGCTTATTGGGGGTGCCGTGGATTTGACACGAGTGATCAAGTATGCGATCCAAATTGGACGAGTCCAGAGTACTTCTTGAATGGCTTTTTCCGCTGACCAGATCTAGAGCCTCTGAATCCGGCATTGACTGTCGTATCATCAGCGTTATCGCCGTTATTGCGGCGCTTGTGTCTGTTATGACGTGGTCTGCCATTGGCATCTTTGGTATCCGAAGTGCCCGGATTCCTTGATGTGTTGTTGCTGCGAGCCAGCCAGCTATCCTCGCCCGCGCAAAAGCGGGTCATGACACTACAAAAAAAAGACACATCCGTGACATTTTGGGCCGAATGAATTTTTTTATGTCATACATATGACACTTCTATGATGATAATTATGACAAAACCCGGTATCATCATAGATGTGGTGGGCTCCTACTTCTATGACAAAAAATCATGATAGAAAATGGGCTTTTCGTCCTGGGCGGGCCGGAGACGTAGCCGCATGACATTCTTTGGGCCGTCCATGATGGAAAAAACCATGGTAGAAGCGAGGGGGAGGAAAATTTTGGGGAGTTCCCGGTTACGGTGGGAGGTCGAGGGCTGAGCGATGCGTGTTTCTCTCGTATACGTACGCGCGTGTGTGTGAGGCGTTGGCTCTAACTGAACCCGAGCGAGGCGTTGGGCTCTAACTGAACCCGAGCGATTGCACTGCAGGCTACGCGTTACTAAACCCGAGCGATCGATCGATGGCTGTTAACTGAACCCGATCGAGCGATTCCTTCACTACTGCTGCTAACTGAAGCCGATCGATGGGATGAACAGTGAGTGTTGTGGGGGGGGGGGGGGGGGTTTGGATGAACAGTGAGCGGTGGCGTTGCCTCTGGATGAATAGGACCCTGTGGTGTGGTGGAGGGCTGAATGAACAGTAGACGGTGGAGGGGTGCCTGTGGAGGGGTGGATGAACAGGCCCCCGTGGTGTGGAGGGTTGGATGAACAGTAGATGATGGAGGGGTGGTTGATCAAGACCCCGTGGTTTGGAGGGCTGGATGAACAGTAGATGGTGGAGGGGTGCCCGTGGAGAGGTGGTTGAACAGGACCCCGTGGTGTGGAGGGCTGGATGAACAGTAGACGGTGGAGGGGCGGTTGAACAGTAGCCGGTGGAGTAGCGCGTGGTGGAGGCTGGATGAACAGGAGCCCATGGAGGCTGGAGGAGGTCGACGATGGAGATGAACAGTATCCCGTGGAGTCCCGTTTTGCGGTACGCCACACCCCTCCCGATGAACAGGACCCCCATTTCGACCGTAGCGCTCCAACACAAGTCCGTTTCCTCCGTTTTGCGGTACACCACACCCCTCCTGATCAACATGTCGGGTGGTAGGAGCGACATATGCCAACGGGTGGCTTATCATTGCGGGGGGCAATAAAACATCGCCGGTGCCTGGAAACGGGATGAGGCGAAGACATGCACGCCGGCGAATCTTACCCAGCTTCAGGGCTCTCCGGGGAGATAACACCCCTACTGCTGCTCTGCGGGGTCTCCGCATGGTTACTAAGTGAACAAGTAGCTACAATGCTCCTTGAGCTGTTTTGGGTGGAAGGAGGAAGAAGGGCTCAGCTCAGCTTGCTTCCTCTCCTTGTCTGGTGTCTAGGTCTAGAATGAGAGTCCAACCCTTTGCGTGGGTGCACCGGGGGGTTTATATAGGCCTACCCCCCGGGGGTACAATGGTAATCCGACTGGGCGCAGGGCCCAGCTGTCTGTGACTATGCTCGCCGGCTTCTGCGCCGGCTTCTGGGGCCCGCCGGCTGGTGGGTCCCGCCGGCTGCCGGCTCCTGGGTCGACAGGCCGGCCCCACCGGCCAGGGCCTGGTTGGTGGCTGGTTACTGTTACTCCGTGTTGTTGACGCAGGCTTGGTCGGGGTAAGCGTGGCTACAGTAACGCCGCCTTGGCGGGCGATTACTGTAGCCCCGCCGCATCTTGTCTCCTTAATGGACGTCTCCCTCGAGGAGAGCGGTAGGCCGGCTATGGGAAGCCGGCCCTCTATCTTGCCGACTTGAGAGGAGGCGCGGCCGCCTTCGGCATCTCTCTGCCCGAAGGGGCCCACCGCCTCAGGGGCCACGCTGGCGGCCCGTCGTGGACGGCGTCAGAACCGCCGTGCCTACAGTGCCGCACCAGGCGGGCCGTGGCTGCCCGCACGGCGCGCTGTACCAGGCGTGCTCCGGGTTTTGGGGGTGGCAGGCTCCACTGTAGCCACGCCCCGCTTCATCATCGCAGAGTGGACGCGTATATTGCGGGTACGGCTTTGACTGCTTTATGGGAGCCGGCCTGGCTATAGCCGGCCTTGCCGTAGCCGGCCTCTCGTAGCCTGCCGATCCGTAGCCGGCCCTCCACAGCTTTCTTCATGAGGGTAAAAGGCGGGCCGCCCCCGAAGCCAGCTAGAAAGGTAGTCGGCTAGGGGGGAGGCGGCCCAGGTCTTGAGTCCTCTTATGAGCCGGACAGGCTCATAATTTTTTCTGAGGGGCCAGGGGAAGCGGGCTGGGCTACCCATGGCTATTTACCCCGACACAACCTGACCCCCGTTTCGACCGTACGAGGTCCGTTTCCTCCATTTTGCGGTACGCCAGACCCCTCCCGATGAATAGGATCCTGTTTCGAACGTGGCCGGTCGAACACAAGGCCGTTTCCTCCGTTCTGTGGTACGCCAGGCCTCGTTTCCATCGCATGTTCCGTCCAAGCTCTCCTGATGAACACGACGCATTCTGTTGCCTCCCCATGAACACGACGCATTCTGTTGCCTCCCCATGAACACGACGACGGCGCTGTTTCTCCGTTCCGACCCAGCAATGTACACGAGCCCTGGCCGTACATATGTGCGAGTAGGCGTTCGAGACCCCGCCCGTATGTACACACATTAATTGGAGGCTGTTAGCGAGGAATGCATACATTGGATTTCAACATAAAGTGGTTTCAAATATTTGAAAATCCAAATTGATGGATACAACCTTATGAATCTGAGATCATGCCATTTGTAAACCATATTTATGTATAAATGGTGTTGTGCTTTTGAATGTATATATAAAAAAATGATGCATATAGAATGTAATTCCAATTGAAAATGGATCCCGCCCGAAAAAAATAGAATACAAACGGGATTCGAATTGAGTTGGCACGGTAAACGTGCACTCTGCAAAATTTGAACGAAGCGGGGAAAGTCGCAGTAACCGCCCGGAACCAAAATTTGCGAGATGGAAATCACTGCTGCCTATCCCTGCCACGCAAAGCCTATATGCTAGATTTCTATAGGTTTTGATAGGGGTAGGTATGTAATTTCAGCCAAACGTGACGTAACCGCCTCTTACCCGGATTCATACACGGTGGGCACCAAAACACAGTGTGTCCTCGGCCGAAATCGACTCCCTCCCCGATTCATATTCATACACGGTGGGCGCCAAAAACAAACTCTCGTCGGCAAATATTCGGTGTATGCGAGATTACCGTCCTATCCCCAACCGACTAGTGTTGTTGTGATGTAGTAGAAATTTAGAACGAGGGCTAAGTTTTTAAATTTCCACTCATTTGAGACAAGCGCGCCTTGAATACATGGTTCCCCCCTTCCTCTCTACCTCCCTTTTCCCCATTCGTACTCCATGGGTGCCAAAACACCCTCTCCACCCCACCCTCCTCCGTCCGCCGCCATCCGCCACCCCATCCACCGTCGTCCTCCTCCACCATGCCGGAGCTGATACCCCGACGCCGCCGTCCATTATAAGATATCGACCTCTCTCATCCACGGCTTCAGACCGGGATCCTTGCATCCCGTCCTCTCGCTTCATCCCCGCCGTCGTCCACCTTGCCGGCGCCGCTCCTACGACCGTCTCGTCCACCGCGCCCCGTCGCCACCGTCTACCCTCCTAGATCTGCTTCCACGCCGCCGACAGCCATCGCTACCACAACACCATCAAATTCTCAGCAGATGCGTACACGGCGCCGCACCAGAGGCGGTACTCTTTCGTATCTGCTCAACTTATTTATCGCAGCAAGAAAATAGATCGCCACTACTTTACTCTGATTTCTTGTCTTGGTTGCGAAGTTGCCTTTGTCCGGTTTGCACCTTCAGATCCGCCATGGCATGCTCAACACCATACTCGCAATGCTTACGGTTTTCCCCTTTTATATTCCACACTAGCTAAATCACAGTAGACTAAGTTTCAAAATTGGGTCAGTCGATTTTTCAGCGCTCGCCGGAGTTCGCCAGTGCGATCGAAGGGGCTCGGGTGGTTGTGGGGCCTCGCCGAACAAAGAAAACTCGACGCGTGTGGGGGTTGGGGTGGGGGTGGCGGAGGAACCCAGACGGTGGGGGCCAGTGGTCCGGCCGGCGGCCCGTGCGGTGTTCTGTATGGGAAGAATCAGAGACGAGGAAGAAGAAGGATTAGGAGACATAGGATCTTCATGCAACTGCCTGAAATGGTCGAGAGACAGCTAGGAGTTGCATTCTTAATGCGCTTTGGTTCATCATGTGTGGGCACTGCGCAACCAACATTTTATTTTCCAAAATCTGCTTGCTCTTCTTTACCATGTTCCTCTTCCGTTCTTCTTTAATATGCACTCTCTCCATTCCTAAATACAAGTCTTTGTATAGATTCCACCATGGACTACATATGGAGCAAAATGAGTGAATCTACACTCTAAAATGTACGTGGATACATCTGTATGTGATCCATAGTGGAAATCTCTACCAAGACTTATATTTTGGAACGGAGGGAGTATGATAGTAGTACAATATGTTCCTTGTACTGAAGATGAGCAGGGACATTTGCAGTGTAGAGGTCTATACGGTCGGTTGTGATGGACACTTTGAGCCTCTTTGATTCGTAGGATCTTGTAAACATAG
This sequence comes from Triticum monococcum, assembly GCA_034509565.1. Classification (NCBI taxonomy): domain Eukaryota; kingdom Viridiplantae; phylum Streptophyta; class Magnoliopsida; order Poales; family Poaceae; genus Triticum; species Triticum monococcum. Next base: position 739,287,268 of record CM067843.1, on the reverse strand, counting down.
GAATAGGATTTGTAGTGGCCTGCCCACTTGAATCCTATAAGAATAGGAAGGAAATGCGGGGAGCTGTGTCACCTTTGAGAGTTACATTGATATTAACAGTAGCGCACCTTCACTTGAAGAGAGCTGGTATCCGAAGCCTTTCTAGCTGTACCGGCAATACTAGCACATATATTCCAACAAGTTCCACTTTGCTTATTCTACTCTGATGCTTAAGGTTTTCTCGTTATATCTACACTATGATCTGTGCAGCTGCTTTGTGTCGCACTAGCAGCAGTCCACTCTTGAAGCTAAACACAGCGATGACTTACAAAATTGGCACCAAGGCATTGAGTGCCATTCTGGATGCAATGAAACTCATACGCTCCCCACCTGTTGATTCTTGTTCAAAATATCATCCTAATGACTATTCTAACCTCGAGGAGTCAAAGCCAGATGGCATGTCCTGTTCACCCATCAAGCTGCCTGTTCTAATTTGGCAATGTTTTATTGATTGCGGGTATCTTGCATATGTTGTCTTGCATTTCTTCTACTTTGTTGCACCGCCATCTGCTTAGTTTACTCATCATATATGTCGAGATGCCATGCCCATCCATTATCAATACATATTCCATCTGTCATCATACCATGTTTTTCCACTCAAATGTTGTTCTTGTGCATCAGACATCAAAAAGGAAGAGGGTGACTGCCGAACCTGAAGGAGCACCAGCAAAGTCCTTGAAAAACGTGGTGGTGCCGGAGAAATCAGACAGCACCCCACTTATATTGGCTGTACAACCAGTGACACAAAACGTAGGACCGACTCCAGCATACTGTACCCATACTTCACTGGCCACACCACTAGCCCCACCACACAGGTCCTGCACTCCAGTAAAAGGTATACCGATTTCATTTGCCATAGCACTAGTTGTACCATAGAAAAATCCCACTCCAGCAAAAAGTACAGCAAGTGCACTGGCCGAAGACCTATCCCAACTGCAGAGACGGCCAATTCCTGCAGATTGGAACCCCATTCCATTTATTCCCAGTTTAAAAGACAATGCTTTCAATGTTGTTAGGGACTACGTGCATATATTTCCATCATGGGAAGATTATTGTGAAGACAAACACCATTTTCACATCTTCCTGTCCAACTTACGTGTAAGTGCTATTATTCATGGTTATTATTTTCCTGTTTTCTGCTGATTGAACACATGAATGATTTACATTACATTGTTGTAACTAGGCAAGAGTCAATCTGGATAGTCATGACGAGCAAAGCTTGCTTGTGCTTTTCGAGGAAGCATTGCAGCAGTATCGGTGTTACGTGAGGAAATCACACTTTGATGGCAAGTCTATAAACGAATTTCCGGTGAAGTCTCTTGTGCTAAATTTAGAAGACATTGAATGGAAAAACCTTTTATGCACTGGTCTCGTTCCCAGGATGAGGTAATGTCTATGAAATCACATGACAATTTGAACTTCTACTTTTCCGCATGTGCCATACGGATCTTTTTTGCAGGAAATCTACTCGAAGAAGAATTCCGGTTTGACAAGAACGATAGGATATCACAAATGTGCTGCCCGCTGCTTTGCTCTTGTTAGTACCTGTTGTCCTGTATCACTGTACTTGCATACATACCTGGTTCATTATGTGACAGCAGTGTGCACGATACCTTGCTTATCAATTGTTCGCTCCAAATTATCTGATCTGTATGAATGGTTACATTAGTGTATAATATATCCAATGCCAATGTTTTTTTAGCTCTGCATTGTTCTTGTAAGTACATGTTGTCCTTTATCAGTGTACTTATAATGACAGGTAGTTGTTCATGTACCATCACTCTGCAGCTTATTTTCCTTTGCCCTCCATTTTCTACACATCAGATCTATATTTACTCTTACCATAAGGTTGGTACTTAAGAATTTTAGCTGTGCATTGCTCTTGGCTGTACCTTTTTCCTATATCGCTGCACTTACATTTCTACCTACTTGGTTATGTAGCATCACTCTTCATCTTATCTTAAATATTCTCCATTTTTTTCGTATATTATCACATCTATATTTACTCCTAACAAAATGTAGAATAAAGGCAATGCTTTTGAAGAAGATTATGTGGTAAACTTCTTGAATTCCCCCCCCCCATCAGCATGGACAAGGCCTTTATAGAGCCTGTCTTCACCAATAATGTAAGTTTGTCCATCTCAAGCCTTCAAAGTTTGTTGTATATATTTGGTTAGGCATGACTACAACAGGTGTTTATTTTTGGTGTTTGCATCAAATTGCTTGTTTAAAGTTTATTGTGTAGTTCATAAACAAAAGTTTTTCCTTTCCCAATTTAAGTTTTCAGTTGTACAACCAACTTCCTTCTTCATACCATGTAAATTAAACTATACAGAGCGAGTGATCTTCTTTTGCACTGCATGTATGCTTCTGTTCTTCATCCGTAATCTAGTGGTGTGGTGAACCTACCCACCACATCACAATGTCATATTCTACAATGTCTTAACTATGAACAATGTCATATCATTCTACTATTATTTAAACCGTCTCTTTATTTGCCTATCTGAAATGGTATAAATTGACAGCACACTAACCATTGATACTTATGAGTTCTTGGTCTGTAATCCAGTGGTGTCGTGAAGTTGCCAACACCTTCACAATGTCATTTCCTGCCATGTCTTCACTGAACAATACCATATTGTGTTAATGCAAATTTAAAATGTGTCAGTTTATTCGTCAGTAAGAAATGTGATGAATTGTCAGCACTGATACTTTTATGTGCAAAACCTGTCATCTGTCTGCTTGTTTATCTTTCAGAGTGGGGAAGATATAAGTGTTGAACAAGCGCAATCTCATCATCTTGCTCAGCTGCTTGCGCTGCAGCTCCCCAGCAGGGCTAACCTTTCTTGAACTCTATTGAAGTGCTGTCAGTTTTGTATATTATTTTGTTGGCATGTTTATTTGCACTGGGCGATCTTTGATACCCAGTGTATGTAATCTGCTGTCTGCTTGTGCTTTATTAACATAGTGGCGAACTTTGATGCCCAATGGATGTAATATGCCGTAATTTCTTTATTGTATAGTATAGCTTTTTCTTATTCACGATGCTATAGTTATTTTACTGTATATATATCATGTCTTCGCAGTAAACCGGCCAAACCGTAAAATTACGGTACATAATCGGGCCATCATGCAATCACGATGTAGGTTGGGCCTGAAACGTGCCGATCAGCTCACGGGCCGGTAGCAGCCCGAAATGAACCCGGGCCGATGATTGTGCGAATCAAATCACGGGCTTTTAACAGGCCGAAAAATTGTCTCGGTCCTTGTTTGGCCCAATCAGATGTCGGCTGCTAGCAGGCCGGATGCAAACCGGGCCGTAGTTAGGCCCAACTATATAACGGGCTTTTAACAGGCTGAAATTAATATAGGGCCGAAATGTTAAACGGGCCCTTAACAGGCCAAAACTAATATCAGGCCAAATTACTAAGTGGGCCTTTAGCAAGCGGGCCCAAAAGCATAGTGTCCAGTTGACGGGCCGAATCCGATATGGGCCATAATTAGGCCCAAAACCTCTTAAAGGGTCGGACCTGATCTGGGCCGTAATTTGGCCCAGAACATGGTAGGCTTTTAACGGGCTAGATCTCATATGGTCCACTATTAGGCCCGGAGCGTGGCAGGCCATTAATAGACCGGATCAAATATGGGTCGGCATTTGGCCCAAAACATGGCAGTCAGTTAATGGGCCGGCCTACTAGGGTCCTCAAAATCTTGTGGGCCTACAGCTGGGACGGCCCATTAATGTCGGCAAAATCTCATGGGCCTTTAGCTGGGTCGGCCCATTATGATCTACAAGAATTTTGTGGGCCTTTACCTGGGCCGGCCCATTATGGCCTGCGAAATCTTATGGGCCTTTAGCTGGGCCAGCCCATTATGGTCCGCAAAATCTCGTGGGCCTTTAGCTGGGCCGGCCCATTATGGTCCGCAAAATCTTGTGGGCCTTTAGGTTGGCCGGCCCATTTAAACTTGTTGGGCCGTGCCACGTGTCGACGTATCATAGGCGCATTCTATCCAGTGAGTGGATGACATCTGTCCCGACGATGAGCCGACACGTGTTTCCTCTAGCCAATGATGATTTTACACGTGGAAAATCCCCATTGGTCGAGGCTGTTAACGGGTTAAGGGATCCAAAACCCGACCCGATAGCTTAACAACGTTCTGTTACGGTGGATGCCACGTGTCGGTCACCCTTGATGAAAGCACTTCTGTGATGCGCGATTTATCGTCATGGAAGTGGACACTTCCGTGATGATAATTCTGGTAATGTCATCGAACACTTCTACGACAGCACAGGTATGACTATCTTGATTCTGTCATAAATTTGTCATGGATGTACATGCATGACAAAAAAAGCGACCTACTGTGACAAACATGTATCATCATGGAAGTGTATTTTTTTGTAGTGTGAGTGTCGTGAGGGCTGCCATAGACTTCGGCTTCTCCTGGCCGAGGTGCCGGGCGAGCCACTCGTCACGGATGTTATGCTTGAATGCCGCTAAGGCCTCTGCATCCGCACTGTCGACAATTTGGTTTTTCTTAGTTAGGAACCGTGTCCAGAATTGCCTGGCCGATTCCCCTGGTTGCTGAGTTATATGGCCCTAGTCATCAGCATACGGTGGTCACACAAAAGTGCCCTGGAAGTTGTCAAGGAATGAGTCTTCCAAATCCTCCCAACTGCCGACGGAGTCTGCTGGCAAGTTATTCAGCCAATGTCGAGCTGGTCCCTTGAGTTTTAGTGGGAGGTACTTGATGGCATGCAGATCATCACCGCGAGCCATGTGGATGTGGAGGAGGAAATCCTCAATCCGTACAGCGGGATCTGTTGTACCATCATACGATTCGATATTTACGGGTTTAAAACCCTCCGGGAATTCGTGATCCATAACTTCATCAATGAAGCATAGGGGGGGTGCGGCGCCTCTGTGCCGGGCTATATCACGACACAGTTCATATGAGTCTTGTCTGTTGTATTCGGCCCGGCCGGATTTACTTTTAGTGTATCCGGCATGACGGTCATCGTCCCGCGTTGGCGCGCGCCCCCGTGACCCGTATATCGACCTTGCATGTTCTGCCCTACTTTCCAATATGTCTCACAGGTCCTGTGTGTTGCCCTGGGCCTTGGTATTTTTGTTTGAGTGGCGGCGGGGTGCAGGCTAAACTTCAGGCTGAAACGCCTCTCTGGCTCGGCCACGAGGTGGCCGGTCAGCCGCATCGTACACTCGGGATGTAGGTTTCAATGCTTCCTCCTCGAGTCGGGGTAGTGACCTGCACTTTGGGTAACTCTTCAAGGGGCGCTCGAGTTCGTATTGCTCGGCCGCAAGGACTTCGGTCCATCTGTCTGCTAGTAAATCTTGATCAGCTCAAAGCTGTTGGTGCTTTTTTTCTTCAAGCTATTTGCTGTGGCTATAAGCCGGCGCTTGAAGCACTCCTGCTCGACGGGATCCTCAGGCATGATAAATTCTTCATCGCCGAGGCTCACCTCGTCTTCGGAGAGAGGCATGTAATTGTCCTCCTCCGATTCTTTATCTGCTGCCCGCTCTGGAGGGCAAGCTTGTTCACCCTCCCGCTCCAAATCGTGCTGGAGGGGATTGTTGTCGTCTTCGGCACTATCCGGAGTGTTATTGTCTCTTGTGCCGGTATCACTACTTTTGCTATGGCGGGACTTAGAGCGGCGCCGCTGACGTGGGCACTTGGGTTGCTTCTTGGAGGGGTCATCCCCTACTGTCTCGTCGCCATTGCCTTCTTTGGGGGTGTCCACCATGTATATATCGTATGATGAGGTGGCGGTCCAGCGCCCTATGGGCGGTGGTTTCTGTTCGTCTCCTGCATCATCGTCCATGCCGTCGATGTCTTCGGACTCGAAGTCGAGCATGTCGGTTAAATCGTCGACAGTAGCTACTAAGTGGGTGGTGGGTGGGGAGCGAATTTCTTCCTCGTCCGCATCCCATTCTAGCCGGACAAAGTTCGGCCAAGGTTCTCCTGACAAGAAGAGAGGCCTTAATGAATTTAGCACGTCGCCCAAAGGTGAGTGCTGAAAGATATCCATGGAGGTGAACTCCATGATCGGCGCCCAATCGGATTTGATAGGCACGGACGCAGGCGGCTCGGAGTCCGTGGCTGGAGACGAATCCAGTGGTTTGGCAACACTGCTCTCATAAGGGGTGAAGTCAGTATCCGGCTCCATCGCCACTAAGAGTGCGGCCTCCATGGCGGGGTCTATCCCCCCGTCCTCGGATGGCATGATTTGCTCCGGATTGAGGGCCGGAGTAGTTACGGGTGTGATCTCCCGAACACTGTCCGACGGCAGAGTTACGCAATGCTCGTTGTGATTGTGCGGCGCACCTGACATGGGCCTGAATCCGTCGGAGATCAAGTCCCCGCGGATGTCAACATTGTAGTTTAAGTTTCCGAACCTGACCTGATGGCCAGGGGCGTAGCTCTCGATCTGCTCCAGATGGCCAAGCGAGTTGGCCCACACTACGAAGCCGCCGAATACGAAGATCTGCCCTGGGAGGAAAACCTCACCCTGGACCGCATCGTTACCGATGATCAAAGGAGCCATCAAGCCTTATGGTGACGGCACAGTGGAACTCTCAATGAAAGCACCAATGTTGGTGTCAAAACCGGCGGATCTCGGGTAGGGGGTCCCGAACTATGCGTCTAAGGCGGATGGTAACAGGAGGCGGGAGACACGATGTTTACCTAGGTTCGGGCCCTCTCGATGGAGGTAATACCCTACTTCCTGCTTGATTGATCTTGATGATATGAGTAATACAAGAGTTGATCTACCACGAGATCGTAGAGGCTAAACCCTAGAAGCTAGCCTATGGTATGATTATTGCTCTCCTATGGACTAAACCCTCCGGTTTATATAGACACCGGAGGGGGCTAGGGTTACACAGTGTCGGTTACAAGGAAGACGATCTACATATCCGTATTGCCAAGCTTGCCTTCCACGCCAAGGAGGGTTCCATCCGGACACGGGACGAAGTCTTCAATCTTGCATCTTCACAGTCCAACAGTCCGGCCAAAGGATATAATCCGGCTGTCCGGAGACCCCCTAATCCAGGACTCCCTGAGTAGTTGTCGTCCCGAGTACAGAAACATCCTCGCGATCGGTAAATAGATCTGTTGAGTCCTGCTCTATTGTCCAATTCTTACTGAAGATCGTATGTATGGTCCCGAGTTGGTCTGTCCCTATATTTGCGAGGCGGTGGGGCAGGTTGCTGTTCGGCCTGAGTTGCCGCTTTATCCCGACCGCAGGGTGGCCTTTCAGCTGCCCTGTCCCAACCACGTGGTGGTCGATCCGCATTACGCGAGGGAGACATGTGCTCCGTTGCTTCCTCATCGAATTGACGTGGCGGTCTGCGTTTCGGGTACCTCTTGGCTGGGCGGTTAAGGACGTGTTACTCGGCTGTCAGGACATCTGTCCATCTATCAATGAGCAGGTCTTGTTCAGCTTGAAGCTATTTTTGTTTCTTTTTCAGGCTCCTGGCCGTGGCTATGAGCTGAAGCTTAAAGCGCTCCTGCTCGAGAGGATCCTCAGGCACGATGAAGTCTTCGTTGCCAAGGCTTGTCTCCTCCTCGGAGGGTGGACGATAACCATCATCCCCGAGTCATCTTCTATGGCCTGTTCGTCAGGGTTGTCTTGCCTGCTGTCATGTTCATGTTCGGACGTAGCCCCGACAGGATCTTCATTGTTTTCGGCGTCGCCCGGAGTACTATATTCTTCGGTGCCAGTGTTGCTGTCCTTTGAGCGGTCGGGCTTGGGGCGGCGTTAGGGCCGCCGGTGCTTGGACTGTGTCTCGGAGGTTTTATTCACATCTGGCTCTTCTTTGTCATTGCCAGATTCTTTAGGCGTATCGACCATGTACACGCCATACGAAGAGGTAGCCGTCCAACGTCCAGTGAATGGAGGGTCTTGGCCTTGCCCCTTGTCGGCATCGTCGTCCATACCGTCGATGTCTTCGTAGCCATAGTCAAGCACGTCGGTTAAGTCATCGACAGTGGCTATGAACTGGGTGGCGGGTGGAAAGCAAAATTCCTCATCATCCGTCTCTAGCTCGAACCGGACATAGTTCGGCTGGGAGTCCTTCTCCAAGGAGAAATTCTTTAAAGATTTTAGTACGTCACCCAAAGGCGAGTGCTGGAAAATGTCGGTGGCGTTGAACCCGAAGATCGATAACCGATCTAGCTCGGAGTCCACGGGCGTACACAGTCCGGAACTTTTAGCCGGAGACGAGTCCGAAGTTCCATTAAAGCTAATATTGCAGGGCGTCGAGTCCATGTGCGGCTCCAACTCCGCAGACTCTGAGGCCTCGGATGGCTCGATCTGCTTCGGCTCTAAGGTTGTTGCAGCCGCAGGAACCATCTCCTGGTGGTGATCCGATGACAGATTTAAGTCACGTTCATCGGGATGAGAGGGAGCGATTGCCACGGGCTTAAATCCCTCAAAGATCAGGTCTCCACGGATGTCCGTGGCGTAGTTCAAGCTATCGAATCCGACCTGATGGCCAGGGGCGTAGCTATCGATCTGCTCCAGATGGCTAAGTGAGTTGGCCTGCAGTACGAAGCCGCCGAATACGAAGCTCTGTCTGGGGAGGAAGATTCCTCCCTAGACTGTTTCATTATTGATGATTGAAGGGGCCATCAAACATTTTGTCGATGGCACAGTGGAACTCTCAATGAAAGCACCAATGTCGGTGTCAAAACCGGTGGATTTCGGGTAGGGGATCGCGAACTGTGTGTCTAGGATCGATGGTAACAAGAGACGGGGGACATGATGTTTACCCAAGTTCGGGCCCTCTCTATGCAGGTAAAACACCATGTCCTGCTTGATTGATATTGATGAATATGAGTGTTACAAGAGTTGATCTACCACGAGATCGTAATGGCTAAAACCTAGAAGTCTAGCCTATGTGGGTATGGTCATGAGTATATGTGGTGTCCTTTCCGGACTATCCCCTTCGGTTTATACAGACACCGAGGGGATCTACGGTTTACATGGAGTCGGTTACATAAGAAGGAATCTTCGATCGCCAAGCTTGCCTTCCACGCCAAGTAGAGTCCAATCCGGACACGGTGCAGTCTTTGGCCTTATTGTCTTCACAGCCCATCTATCCGGCCCAAAGGATAATAGGCCGGACGCCCGAGGACCAGGACTCCCTCACCCCAAAGGAAAGAAAAGAAATAAAACTATTTACACGGTAAAGCTCCCAACAACCAAAAGAAGAACGAGAAATCTTTTTGAGTTTTCTTTTTAATTACTACTACTACAAGCATAGAAAGTACACTAACTAAAAGCTACAACTAATTTTTTTGGTTTTTTCTTAAGGTTTATTAAGGCAGACAAAAAGAAAGCTAAAAAGGAAATAAACTATCATGGAAGATACAGTGAAAAAGTATGAGCACCGACAACTGGCATGAGTGTGTGAACATGAATGTAATGTCGCTGAGAAATACGTACTCCCCCAAGCTTAGGCTTTTGGCCTAAGCTGGTCTATGCCCAAGGATGGCCTGGTGGATATCCGAAGTTGAAGCCGGGGTCGTACTGAGATGCATCAGCCACTACCTGAAGAGCTGCAGCATGGAGGCGGGCTGCCTCCGTCCTCCTCTCGTACTCGGTCGCCTCCTCCCTAGTTATAACATAGCTCCCTTTTGCTTGAAAGTCAAAGAAAGTAGGAGCAGGGAGAGCGACGTGATAGGTGCGTCGTATGCCAAAGATTAGTCGGTACTGGAGGAACTGATTGTTCCTCTCAACAAACTGATGACGAACCATGGCATTATAATCTAAATAAGCAGGAGGCAACTCGATATCATCTCCACGTATGGGTATCTCAATAAAATCAGCTAAACGGGTTGCATAAATTCCACCAAAGAAATCTCCATTAATTTTGTTATTAAGAACCTGTGTGCAACAATGGCCCCCTAGTTATATTGTCTATCTCCTACTACAGCACTCTTGAGAACACTAAGATCTGGCACACATATGTGACATGCCTCATCCTTACCATTTATGCATCTACCTATAAAGAGAGCAAAATAATGTATAGCAGGAAAATGAATGCTCCCTATGGTAGCTTGCGTGATTTTCCTAGATTCCCCCACAGTTATACTAGCAAGAAAGTCTCTATATTCAGATTTGCGAGGTTCACTAACATTACCCCACTGTGGGAGTTTACAAGTAGTGTTAAAATCTTCTATGTCCATGGTATAAGATTTATCATAAAGATCAAACAGGACAGTTTGGGAATTGTGTGATGATGAAAATTCAAACCTTATCACAAAGGAATCAGTGAGGTAGTGGTACTGACGGCACTTATCTTCCACGAAGCTCTCATGATCGACGTTACGCACATATGCGTCAAATTCCTCCTTGATTCCTGCTTGGACCACGAAATCTTCTGACAGCTATTCACAAGGCCGCACTTGAGCATCCATCGGTGGTTCGTCGTCCGGGTCACGCATTGCGGGCCTGGGTCCTTGCTTCCTTGAAGAACCACCTTGGTACATTTTCCTAAACATATTTCCTCCTCTGAAAAATTTCTGAAATTTTCAGTAACTTCAAAATAAAAGTGAACCAAACTCAACAAAATTGGAAGCAACTACTCCCACAAGTGCCTAAAGACTATATCATGCATTAAGACTACTTTTGACCACATAAATTTGACATGCAAGCTCAAGAACAGGGTCACCTAAGCAGCAAAATTTTGCAATAAATAAAGCACTAGAACAAAAACTAATTAGACCATTGGAGAAGTCACATGCCAAAGAACAATCCCCCAAAGCAGTTTTGTGAATGGAGCTTTGATCTAGGAAATCAAAATTGGCAGCAAGATGAGCAAGAACTCGGGTTTGAGCTGGCTAGTGATTTTTTGGGAGGAAGGAGTGTGTGGTAGCTGTAATAAGTGGAGGGGGGCCACCAGGGGCCCACAAGGCAAGGGGGCACGCCCTGGACCCTCGTAGCCTGGTGCTGGCTCCCCCTGATGTGTTCTTAGTGCCAAATATTCCAGAAAAATCATATTGAAATTTCAGGGCATTTGGAGAGGTTTTATTTTCAGGGTATTTTTTTATTGCACGAATTATTCAGAAAACTGACAGAAGTTATTATTTTTGCTTTATTTAATATGAATAACAGAAAGTGAAAAGAGGGTACAAAGAGTAGTGTTTTAAAAATTCATCCATCTCATGCTCATCAAAGGGAATCCACTAACAAGGTTGATCAGGTCTTGTTAACAAACTCATTTCGAATAACATGAAACAGGAGAATTTTCGAATAACACTAGGTTACCTCAACGGGGATATGCACATCCCCAACAATAAGAATATCATATTTCTTCTTGACAGTAGGAAGAGGAAATTCAAAACCTCCAATAGTAATTGTTGAAATTTTTCCAATAGAATTGATACTGTGGACTTGAGGTTGTTTCATCGGAAAGTGTACCGTGTGCTCATTACCATTAACATGAAAAGTGACATTGCCTTTGGTGCAATCAGTAAAAGCCCCTGCAGTATTCAAACAGGGTCTTCCAAGAATAATAGACATACTATCGTCCTCGGGAATATCAAGAATAACAAAGTCCGTTAAAATAGTAACATTTGCAACCACAACAGGAACATCCTCACAAATACCGACAGGTATAGCAGTTGATTTGGCAGCCATTTGCAAAGATATTTCAGTAGGTGTCAACTTATTCAAATCAAATCTACGATATAAAGAGAGAGGCATAACAATAACATCGGCTCCAAGATCACATAAAGCAGTTTTAACATAGTTTCTTTTAATGGAGGATGGTATAGTTGGTACTCCTGGATCTTCTAGTTTCTTTGGTATTCCACCTTTAAAAGTATAATTAGCAAGCATGGTGGAAATTTCAGCTTCCGAAATCTTTCTTTTATTAGTAACAATTTCTTTCATGTATTTACATACGGATTCATTTGAAGCATATCAGTCAAACGCATATGCAAAAAGATGGGTCTAATAATTTAAGCAAAGCGCTCAAAATCCTCATCATCCTTTTTCTTGGATGGATTAGTAGGAAAAGGCATGGGTTTCTGAACCCATGGTTCTCTTTCTTTACCATGCTTCTTATCATAACATTGATTCTTTGATTATGGGTTATCAAGATCAACAGCAGGTTCAATCTCTACATCATTATCATTGCTAGGTTGAGCATCAATATGAACATCATCATTAACATTATCACTAGGTTCATGTTCATTACCAGATTGTGTTTCAGCATCAGAAATAGAAATATCATTGGGATTCTCATGTGTGTCAACAACAGGTTCACTAGAAGCATGTAGAGTCCTATCATTCTTCTTTTTCCTCCTTTTGGAAGGACTGGGTACATCTACATTAGCTCTCTGAGAATCTTGCCCAATTCTCTTAGGTTAGCCTTCAGGATACAAAGGTTCCTGGGTCATTTTACCGCGTCTAGTCATAACTTTAACAGCATTATCATTCTTCTTATATTTAATTCATTAAGCAAATCATTCTGAGCTTTAAGTACTTGTTCTACTTGAGTGGTAACCACAGAAGCATGTTTACTAATAAGTTTAAGTTCACCTTTAACATTAGCCATATAATCACCCAAGTGTTCAAGCATATTAGCATTGTGTTTCAAATGTCTACCAACATAAGCATTGAAGTTTTCTTGCTTAACCATAAAGTTATCAAATTCATCCAAACATTGGCTAGCAAACTTAGCAGGAGGGATTTCACATTTATCGAATCTATAGAGAGAACTTACCTTTACTACCTGTGTCGGGTTATCAAGAACATGTGTTTCTTCAACAGGCGGCAAATTAAGACCATGTATTTCTTCAATAGGTGGTAAATTCTTAACATCTTCAGTTTTAATACCTTTTTCTTTCATAGATTTCTTTGTCGCTTGCATATCTTCAGGACTGAGAAATAGAATACCCCTTTTCTTCGGAGTTGGCTTAGGAGTTGGTTCAGGAAGTGTCCTATTATTTCCATTAGTCAACATATTGTTCAATAACAATTCAGCTTGATCAACAGTTCTTTCCCTGAAAACACAACCAACACAACTATCCAGGTAATCTCTGGAAGCATCGGTTAGTCCATTATAAAAGATATCAAGTATTTCATTTTTCTTGAGAGGATGATCAGGCAAAGCATGAAGTAATTGAAGAAGCCTCCCCCAAGCTTGTGGGAGACTTTCTTCGTCAATCTGCAAAAAAAAATTATATATTTCCCTTAAAGCAGCTTGTTTCTTATGAGCAGGGAAATATTTAGCAGAGAAGTAATAAATCATATCCTGGGGACTACGCACACAACCAGGATCAAGAGAATTAAGCCATATCTTAGCATCACCCTTTAATGAGAACGGAAACAACTTAAGGATAAAGTAATAGCGAGTTTTCTCATCATGAGTAAAGAGGGCTGCTATATCATTTAAATTAGTAAGATGTGCCACAATAGTTTCAGATTCATAGCCATAAAAAGGATCAGATTCAACCAAAGTGATTAACTCAGGATCGACAGAGAAATCAGAATCCTTATCTGTAATAAAGATAGGTAAAGTAGCATAAGCAGGATCATATTTCATTCTAGAATTCAAAGACTTTACATTCAGCTTAGCTAATAGTTTCTTAAGATCACTTATTTTTCCAGTATTTTTTAACTCGTGGACAGGGTGTGGGCCCCCTGACATGGATCCTTCTTCCAGTATTTTTTATATATTCCAAAACTAATCCCCGTCTTTCCGGGTTAGTTTCATTCAAATCAGGCAAGTTAGAGTCCAAAACAAGGGTAAAAGTGTTTGGGAAAGTAGATACGATGGAGACGCATCAGAGTCAGGAAGGAGATCTTCTGCTCCGAGTGCACCAGAAACGGCCTCACAAGCTTGCTGCAGCGTGGGAAGGTCCCTTCATCATCACCAAGGTGCTCCACAACATGGTGTATCACCTTTACAATGTGGCCAAGAAAGAAGACGAGCCACGCTCTTGGAACGTGGATCTGCTTCGTCGTTTTTATACCTGAAACACTCGGATCGTTGAGGTGTAATAAAAGTACTTTTCCGATTGTTTACCAAAGACAAGATTTCCGCAGTATCCTAATGATTGTTTTTCGCATAAACATGTGTCCAAATCCCCTAGTGGGTGCCTTAGCTGCGAACCTGATTCGCCTAACTTTCAAAAATACTCCGAGTGAAGAGAAATCCTCTCACTCTGGGGCTTAGCTGCAACCCCGTACTCGTCTAAGTTAAAAATATTCTCCGAGTGAAGAGGAATCCTCTCACTCGGGGGCTTAGCTGCGACCCCGTACTCGCCTAAGTTTCAAAAACACTCCGAGTGAAGAGCAATCCTCTCACTCGGGGGCTTAGCCATGAACCTGATTCGCCCAAGTTTCAAAAAATGCTCCGAGTGAAGAGAAATGCTCTCACTCACGGGCTTAGCCATGAACCTAATTAGCCTAAGTTTCAAAAACACTCCGAGTGAAGAGCAATCCTCTCACTCGGGGGGCATAGCTACGACTGTCGGTGTCAAAACCAGCGGATCTCGGGTAGGGGGTCCCGAACTGTGCGTCTAAGGTCGATGGTAATAGGAGTCAAGGGACACGATGTTTACCCAGGTTCGGGCCCTCTCTATGGAGGTAATACCCTATGTCCTGCTTGATTGATATTGATGAATATGGGTGTTACAAGAGTTGATCTACCTCGAGATCATAATGACTAAACCCTAGAGGTCTAGCTCGTATGGCTATGATAATGAGTATCCTATCCGGACTAAGTCCTCTGGTTTATATAGACACCGGGAGGATCTAGGGTTACACAAGGTCAGTTACAAAGAAGGGAATCTACATATCCAGTTGTCAAGCTTGCCTTCCACATCAAGGAGAGTCCCATCCGGACTCGGGTGCAGTCTTCGGTCGTCGTATCCTCACAGCCCATCAGTCCGGCCCATGGCTAACAGACCGGACGCCCGAGGACCCCTCAGTCCAGGACTCCCTCAGTAGCCCCTGAACCTAGCTTCAATGACAAGGTATCTGGCGCGTAGTGCTGTCTTCGGCATTGCAAGACGGGTTCCTCCTTCCGAACTCTAGAATAGTCTTCAGACGAATTGATCGTGTCCGGACCTGTAAAACACACCACACACAACCATAGAGAGGATATAATAATACACAAGTCCAATCCACCCACAACTTTTACAACATGACATCACACCCATAAGGTCATAATTTCGAACCATTTTTGCATGTCGCTCCACATTTCGAGATGCGGTTGCTATTGGCATGTCTTTTCAAAGCAGAGATCGTGTCCCCTTATTAGGGGATTCTCATCAATACGGGCATGGGTAACCCAACCATGCCGTTTACACAGCCCTCGGGAGCAGGAGAATTTTGAGGCGAGTGGGGTGGCGTTCAATATTCACTGCCCTTATAAGGAGATAAGATTCCCCTTTCTTCTCCCACGCCTTCTCTCTTCTTCTGCCTTTCCACCCTTGAGCTCCAACGCCCAAGTTCTCAGCTGTTTCCCACTCGAGAAAGCACTCAACCATGTCCGGATCCGGAGGTCAAGGCATGTGGATGGCCTCCTCCGTCAAGCTGGAGGACATCGCCGAGCTTCGGGCGGCCGGGTAACTGGTGATGGAAATCGCCCACCGTCTTCCAGCCCAAGGGTAAATCATTCCCACGCCAAAGCCCGACGAGAGGGTAGTGTTGCTCCCTCATTTCCTTCGCGGGCTAGGGTTTCCATGCCACCACTTCTTCCGCGAGATAATGTTCTACTATGGGATAGACTTCCACGATCTATCCCCGAACTCCTTCCTCATCATCTCGGCGTTTATCATCGTGTGCGAGGCCTTCTTCCGCATCCACCCCCACTTCGGGCTATGGCTCAAAACCTTTAATGTGAAGCCCAAGGTGCTGGACGGACAGCACGCAGAGTGCAGGGGCGCCATGGTGAGCAAGCTCACCAATGCCTCTTGGCCAAAAGGCACATTCGTGGAGTCTATCACGGAATGGCAGAAACAATGGTTGTACATCACCGAACCCCGCGGCGCCACCTGGGTCGCATCTGCCGCATTCAATTCCGACCCTCTTGTGCGACTTACCTCCTGGGTCGAGAAGAGCCCGAACTGATGTTCGTCGGATGAGCTGATTGCGCTGCAAACACACATTCAAAGCATGATCGATAGGGACATCAAGCTTGTCGATATAATTTAAGTGATGCTAGTGCGCCGGATCCTCCCCTGTCAGAGCCGAAGCCGCCCTCTATAGGATTCCAACCCGAAAAAGCACCACACCTTGGAAAGGCTCTTCGAAACAGCTCACGAAGATGCCTGGAAGTTACTCTTCAAGGGCAACGAGATACCACCGGCCATCGATTCGGACTGCGGCCACGACATAAATCACCTCCCCAACAAGGTATGTTATTTTCAACACATCCCCTACTTGCTTGTTTCAAGGGTGATATCTAAGATTTTATTATCATTGCTTTTTCAGTACTGGTTGAAGAAGGCAAAGCAGATCCAGTGTCCGGCTCCCCTGCCTGAAGAACAAGTCATCTCACGGTTAGCAAAGATGCTGGAGCCGACGCCTTATAAGGCACCAGAGAAGAAGGCCATAGGAAGAGCCAAGGGGGTCCGGAGTGGCCCCCGCCGCAAGGGCACTTCGGACGTGACGTCGAAAGACAAGACCCGTTCCCCTGCCGTCGAAGACGACGAGGATGAGGAGGAGGAGAAAAATGACTCCCCCCTGATGAGGGGAGGAAGAAGAGGGAGGCCTCCACAACTCTGGAGGCGGAGGCGCTCAAGAAGGGGAAGGGCTCCCTCGCAGATAACTCCGCCTGGGACATCAACAATAGTCCGGAGAAACACCCCCGCACTAAGCCTCGGGCCGCATTGTAAGTACTATGACTTGTATCCACCCTAAAGTTTCTCGTCTTTGCTGCAATTAAATGACTAGTTACGTTTTATTGTAGTCCGGCCCACAACAGCTCCTCGCGATCCTCGTCAGGAGGGTCGCTGGATTCCAAGGCAATGGCCAGCGATTCGCCCCCAGCCGCTCACTCCCCCAAAGCCAAGGATGATGTGGAGGTGATGTCCCGAAGGACTGTTCCAGGCATGGGAAAGCCTCGGGAGGCGCCAGAAGGTGAAAATTCCGTCACCGGACACCAAGGGGAATCAATCCCCATGGAGACTGGTTGGGAGGGCCAAACTCAGTTTGACCCTCAGTCGGACTCAATTCCGGAGACTGAGGCTATTCTGGAATCCGCCACGCGACCTCCTTCGGAAGAAGGGAGGATGCCCGCTCCCCTGGTGACCCCTGTCCAACAAGGGGCACCGGATAATCTGCTGGAAGTGTTGCGAGGTGCTTCCATTGTGGATGAGCATCGTGTCCTTATGGGCACAGTAATTGAAAGGGTCCAGTCCGCCAAGAGTGGACTAACCGAAGCCTGCAGCAGCCTGTTAACAGGTTTTGAGGTAAGTGGCGCCACAAGGAGAAAATCCCAATATAGACAGTAGCCCCTGAGACACTGTCCGGTTTTTGAAAAAAAACGGACAGAGGATCAATCTCCTATTGCAGGAAACTAACTAAATCTGTCTGAAATGTGTGCATAGGCTTCGTTGTTGGTCACGGCCTCGCATACTGCCGAAGTCTCCGGCAGAGGCCGAGGAGGAGCCGGGCCAGGTGAAGTGGCAGCTCCAGGAAAGACAAGGTAAGTAAGAACCTACTATGGATTTGAAAAAATAAGAGGGGAAAAATGATATGCAATGATCCGAATACCATGATGTGAATAGAGGCGACGACCGAGGTCGAGGCCCTGAAAGTGGCCCTGGTCTAAGCAGGCTTCCCGTAAGAGGCTCAAGCCTCGGGTCAACAAAGTCCAACAGGATCTCGAGGACGCTGTGAAAAAGTGCGAGACCTTGGAGCACAATGCGTCGGCTCAAGAGGCTGAGCTTGCCCAGGGCGCTCTCCATGAGATCCAGGCAGCCATGAAGATCGTGGCGGGTAAGGCATTCAGTATGCAGAGTAGGAGTGTGAAGAGGAAATTTATTTTAATAACCCGGATTCGGAGTTCTCCAGGGGCCTTTGCTGATCTGCCACGTAGTGCGACCGACGCTGCGGAGTTCTTCCGAGCCGAAGAAGGGAGCTCCGCGGAGAAGCTGTTCTGGTCGCAATATTGTGCGCCAGAACATCCGGTGCCCTTCAGCGATCAGCTGAAATAGCTGGTCGAGCTGCACAGGGTGGCCGAACTGGCCATGAAGGATATAATAGTCCGGCTATGGCCAGCCGAAGCTATTCCCAGCAGCTACTTTGGCCTCGTGAAGAAGCTGGTAGATGCCTGTCCTCGGCTGGATGTCATCAAGCGGTCTGTCTGCATCGAGGGCGCGCATATGGCCTTCTCTTATTGCAAGGTCTGGTAGGCGAAGCTGGACGCTGTCAAGATGGCGACTGGGGGCCGCCGGAGGGCAAGGAGTACCACACACCTGAGTGATACTTCGGTGATGTCTTAGAGGGGTCCTGCATTGTTGCAGATCATTGTAGGAAGGACACCATCTTTGAATGAATGTATTTCCAGCTCCCTCTGCCTTGTATGATGAAACAAAATATTTATGCAATATAATGCTTCTTATGTTTTTAAATTTTTACTTCCTGTGCAGCCGTGTTGTATAAAATCTGAGAGTTAACCAGTCGTCGGCTTCTGCCCCCACGTAGGTAGTACGGGGGTGTTCAGGATGGAATCTAAACAATCTTGATACAATTGGATGGTCCTTGAAGGAGTTGTTTAGCGCAACGAACCAGGCAACTAGACTATGCGGCTGTAACGCCCTCACTTAGCCATGGGAGTGCGGCAATAAAAACATGGGCGCAGCCCCTAGTATCCAAACTAGAGTGCTATAAGCGTCTGATCAGGAAGTACCAATCCTTCACGTAATGCGGAAGAAATCTCCAATGATTTGCATCCTCCGAACAGCTGACCGGATCTCGCTACATCATGACAGTCAAATTTTGGCTTTCTCTACTGAGTTGCTCCTTTGGATAAACCAAGGCACAATCACAGTAGTTCTCCCTTTACTACCTTAGCCGATGTAGCGGAACGTAAGGTAGCAAGCACAGGAGCCGGGCAACCGAACTATTGACCAAAGACATGATTCGGAGCCAATGCATATAATGCTAAATTCAGGGTGCCGAACTATACTTATAAAAAGTGTTCGTACTTTTGTTGCCGTAATATGGGGTGCTATGAAGCCCGTGGCAAGCATCGAGCGTACCAAAGTGTACGGGTACTACCTGATAGGATTATCCACAGGGGAGCTGAAAAAAGAGAAAGAAGAAAGAAAACAAAAAAGGTACAAAAAAGCTGGAGTCCTACACCTCCAGCTGCAAACTGTTCTCATTGTAATTTAATTAGTACGTCAAGGCGCATTGATACAGGTAGTGCGATAAGCAACAGGCTATTTGAGATGCCGAAACCAAGGGAGAGCTGCTTGTGGGTCCTAAAAAATAGGTAAATTTATCGTTAACGGAATCACCTAAAAAGTCTCCCATACGTCTGTGTTTCTCGCCATCTTGGTGTGTTTATCCTTCAAGAGGACTGAGGATCAGGCCATCAAATGGTGCCTATGGGATTGAGACCTGAAAAGAAAACAAGTAAAAATGAAAGTATATGTGTATCCGACGTCGGTTGAACCATACTACGGACCACAAGCTAGCTATGCCTCCGTCGATGCCCATGGGATTTTGAGCGTGTAGTTATGTACACGCGGCACGAATGCCCCCACTTGATCAGAACTGCGACGGAGGCCGAATTGCTAATCGAGGTCCTGGCGAGCCGAGCTCTCCTGTTGCAGAGTAGTTAGGAACCTCTTAACGGTGTCCGTGGGCTCGGCAGCCGAGTTAAGATTCTGCTTGAGAAGGCCGCTTTGTACTTCTGCTGCTAAGGCAGCTGTGTGCTCTTCTGTACGGAGGGAGCGTTCCGTATTTCCATTGACTGTTATGACACCGCATGGACTAGGCATCTTGAGCTTCAGATAAGCGTAGTGTGGTGCCGCATTGAATCGAGCAAACGCAGTTCATCCGAGCAGTGCGTGATAGCCGCTGTGAAATGGGATGATATCGAAGATTAACTCCTCGCTTCGAAAGTTGTCCGGAGATCCGAAGACAACCTCGAGGGTGATTGAGCCCGTACATCGGGCCTCTACGCCTGGTATGACTCCTTTAAAGGTAGTCCTTGTAGGCTTGAACCTTGATGGGTTAATGCCCATTTTTCGCGTTGTATCCTGATAGAGCAGATTAAGGCTGCTACCTCCGTCCATAAGGATGCGAGTCAGGTGGAACCCATCAATTATTGGGTCTAAGACTTGTGCCGCTGAGCCACCGTGCCGGATACAGGTCAAATGATCCCTGCGATCAAAAGTGATCGGGCATGAAGACCATGGATTAAACTTTGGGGCGACTGGCTCCATCGCGTAAACGTCCCCGAGCGCGCGCTTGCACTCCCTCTTGGGGATATGGTAGCATATATCATGTTCACCGTTTTGACCTAAGGGGGAAACTTCTTCTGTCCCCCTATGTTCGGTTGTTGGGGCTCTTCATCACCGTCCTCGCTTTGCGATCCCTTTTCCCTATTATCGGTGTTTAATTTGCCGGCCTATTTAAAAACCCAGCAATCTCTATTTGTATGATTGGGTGGCTTGTCTGGGGTGCCATGAATCTAGCACGGACGATCGAGTATGTGGTCCAAGCTTAATGGGCCCGAATTGTTCTTTCGGAACGGCTTCTTCCGCTGACCGGACTTAGGGCCCCTGAATCCGGCATTGATTGTCGTGTCCTCGGTGTTATCACTATTGTTTTGACGCTTGTATCAGTTGTGTCGAGACTTTTCTTTGCAAGTTTTAGCTTTAGGATTGCCGGCGTCGTTTGCATTGTTTTTGCTACGGGCCAACCAACTATCCTCGCCTGCAAAAAAACGGGTCATGAGTGACGTGAGGGCTGCCATGGATTTTGGCTTTTCTTGGCCGAGGTGGCGAGCGAGCCATTCATCGCGGATGCTGTGTTTGAAGGCTGCCAGGGCTTCGGCATCCGGACAATCGACGATTTGGTTCTTTTTAGTTAAGAACCTAGTCCAGAATTTCCTGGCAGACTCTCCGGGCTGTTGAACTATATGGCTTAAGTCATCAGCATCCGGAGGTCGAACATATGTACCTTGGAAGTTATCGAAGAAAGCCTCTTCCAGGTCATCCCAGCTACCAATAGAATTTGTAGGCAGACTGTTGAGCCAGTGCCGAGCTGGCCCTTTTAGTTTTAAAGGGAGGTATTTGATGGCGTGGAGCTCGTCGCCGCGATCTATATGAATGTGGAGAATGAAGTCTTCGATCCACACTGCGGGGTCCGTGGTTCCATCGTATGATTCTATATTCACGGGTTTGAACCCTTCTAGGAATTTGATACATCTCCAACTTATCTATAATTTTTGATTGCTCCATGCTATATTATCTACTGTTTTGGACTATATTGGGCTTTATTTTCCACTTTTATATTATTTTTGGGACTAACCTATTAACCGGAGGCCCAGCCCAGAATTGTTGTTTTTTTGCCTATTTCAGTGTTTCGAAGAAACTGGATATCAAACGGAGTCCAAACGGAATAAAATCTTTGGGAACGTGATTTTCTCACCGAACGTGATCCAGGAGACTTGGACCCTGCTCCAAGGAACAAAAGAGGCGGTCACAAGGGTGGGCCCCCCCCAGGGCATGCCCCTGCCTCGTGGACCCCTCATTGCTCCTCCAGTGTACTTATTCCTCCTATATATACATACGTACCCCCAAATGATCAGAACAGGAGCCAAAAACATAATTCCACTGCCGCAACTTTCTATATCCATGAGATCCCATCTTGGGGCCTGTTCCGGAGCTCCGCCGGAAGAGGGCCGTCATCACGGAGGGCTTCTACATCATCATAGCCTCTCCGATGAAGTGTGAGTAGTTTACCTGAGACCTTCGGGTCCATAGTTAGTAGCTAGATGGCTTCTTCTCTCTCTTTGAATCTCAATACAAAGTTCTCGCCCTCTCTTGTGCAGATTTATTCGATGTAATCTTCTTTTTGCGGTGTGTTTGTTAAGACCGATGAATTCTGGGTTTATGATCAAGTCTATCTATGAATAATATTTGAATCTTCTCTGAATTCTTTTATGTATGATTGGTTATCTTTGCAAGTCTCTTCGGATTATCTGTTTGGTTTGGCCAACTAGATTGGTAGTTCTTGCCATGGGAGAAGTGCTTAGCTTTGGGTTCGATCTTACGGTGTCCTTACCCAGTGACAGAAAGGGCAGCAAGGCACGTATTGTATCGTTGCCATCGAGGATAACAAGATGGGGTTTATTTCATATTGCATGAATTTATCTCTCTACATCATGTCATCTTGCTTAAGGCGTTACTCTGTTTTTAACTTAATACTCTAGATGCATGCTGGATAGCGGTCGATGAGTGGAGTAATAGTAGTAGATGCAGAATCATTTCGGTCTACTTGTCATGGACGTGATGCCTATATACATGATAATTCCTAGATATTCTCATAACTATGCTCAATTCTGTTAATTGCTCAACAGTAATTTGTTCACCCACCGTAGAATACTTATGCTCTTGAGAGAAGCCACTAGTGAAACCTATGGCCCCCGGGTCTATTCTCATCATATCAATCTCCATCACTTTAATCTTGCTTTTCCTTTTACTTTGCTTTTACTTTTTACTTTGCATCTTTATACCAAAAATACCAAAAATATTATATCTATCAGATCTCACTCTTGTAAGTGACCGTGAAGGGATTGACAACCCCTAATCGCATTGGTCGCGAGTAGCTATCGCTTTGTGCAGGTATGAGGGATTTGAGCGTGGCCTCCTACTGGATTGATACCTTGGTTCTCAAAAACTAAGGGAAATACTTACGCTACTGTGCTGCATCATCCCTTCCTCTTCGGGGAAACCAATGCAAGCTCAAGACGTAGGAAGAAGGATTTCTGGCGCCGTTGCCGGGGAGTCTACGCAAAAAGTCAACATACCAAGTACCCATCACAATCCCTATCTCTCGCATTACATTATTTGCCATTTGCCTCTTGTTTTCCTTTCCCCCCAATTCACCCTTGCTATTTTATTCGCCCTCTCTCTCTCTCTCTATCCTCCCTCTCTATTTGCCTCTTTTGCCCGCTTGCTTTTGTTTGCTCATGTGTTAGATTGCATGTTTGTCGCGATGGCTCAAGATACTACTAAATTTTGTGACTTCACCTATACCAATAATAATGATTTCCTTAGCACTCCAATTGCTCCTCTTACTGATGCTGAATCTTGTGAAATTAATACTGCTTTGTTGAATCTTGTTATGAAAGATCAATTCGATGGCCTTCCTAGTGAAGATGCCGCTACTCATCTGAATAGCTTCGTTGATTTATGTGATATGCAAAAGAAAAAAGATGTCAATAATGATGTCGTTAAATTGAAGCTATTTCCTTTTTCGCTTAGAGATCATGCTAAAGCTTGGTTTTTTGTCTTTGCCTAAGAATAGTATTGATTCATGGAACAAGTGCAAAGATGTTTTTATCTCTAAGTATTTTCCTCCCGCTAAGATCATCTCTCTTAGAAACGATATTATGAACTTTAAACAACTTGATCATGAACATGTTGCACAAGCTTGGGAGAGAATGAAATTAATGATACGTAATTGCCCTACTCATGGTTTGAATTTGTGGATTATCATACAAATTTTTTAAGCCGGATTGAATTTTGCTTCTAGAAATCTTTTAGATTTGGCTGCGGGAGGCACTTTTATGAAAATCACTTTAGGAGATGCTACTAAACTCCTAGATAATACTATGGTTAATTATTCTCAATGGCATACTGAAAGATCTTCTAATAAAAAGGTGCATGCGATAGAAGAAATTAATGTGTTGAGTGGAAAGATGGATGAACTTATGAAATTATTTGCTACTAAGAGTGTTTCTTCTGATCCTAATGATATGGCTTTGTCTACTTTAATTGAGAATAACAATGAATCTATGGATGTGAATTTTGTTGGTAGGAATAATTTTGGTAACAACGCTCATAGAGGGAATTTTAATCCTAGGCCATATCCTAGTAATCCTTCTAATAATTATGGGAATTCCTACAACAACTCTTATGGAAATTATAATAAGATGCCCTCTGAATTTGAGAATAGATGCAGAATCGTTTCGGTCTACTTGTCACGGATGTGATGCCTATATACATGATCATGCCTAGATATTCTCATAACTATGCTCAATTCTGTCAATTCCTCAACAGTAATTTGTTCACCCACCATAGAATACTTATGCTCTTGAGAGATGCCACTAGTGAAACCTATGGCCCCCGGGTCTATTCTCATCATATCAATCTCCATCACTTTAATCTTTCTTTGCCTTTTACTTTGCTTTTACTTTTTACTTTGCATCTTTATACCAAAAATATTATATCTATCAGATCGCCAAACTCATAATTGGTAAATTTGCGGGTTCAATTCCTGCTGGATGCACACGAACGGGAACATTCCATAAGTCTATTGGACCTGGCACTCTCGTAAGTGACCGTGAAGGGATTGTGGAAGTGCAACTGTCCCTAGGTGGTTTTGGTAATTCATAACCACATATAGCTCATTGAGCTAATGCTATTTCAAGATGATTATTTCAGGAAAGCTCAATGATTGGCATGGCATGGATGTGAAAGTGGAACCCTCAAAATGCTAAGGACAAAGAATTGGCTCAAGCTCAAAAGTTCAAGACTCTTCATTTCATATTTTAGTGATCCAAGATCACATTGAGTCTTTAGGAAAAGCCAATACTATCAAGGAGGGATGAGGTGTTGCTTAATGAGCCTCTTGCTTTATGTGCTTAATTATATGCTCCAAAATCCTCAGCTACTTTCCCATATCCACAAATGACCTAAACCCTAAGCCAAACTCGGTCATACCGATTCTTTCAATCCGGCGCCACCGAGTTTCACTTGTCATTTGCCACTGCCAAACCCTAGCAATTCGGTCCTACCGATAAGGATCTCGGTCTCACCGAGATGGGATTGCAAACTCTCTGTTTCCCTTTCGTAACTTTGGTCTCACCGAAAGAGCGAATCAGTCCCACCGAGATTGCAATGTAAACTCTATGTTTCCTACTTGTAACTTTTCGGTCTCACCGAAAGAGCGAGTCGGTCCCACCGAGTTTGCCTGACCAACTCTCTGGTTAGCTTATTGCCAAACTCAGTCTCATCGAGTTTGTGAAATCGATCTCACCGAGATTACGTTATGCCCAAACCCTAACCGAATCAGTCCTACCGAGTTGCATGTCAGTCCCACCGAAATTCCTAACGGTCACTAGGTTTACTATTTCGGTCCGGCCGAGTTTTCTGATTCGGTCCCACCGAGATTGGTAAATTGTGTGTAACGGTTGGATTTTTTGTGGAGGCTATAAATACCCCTCCACCTCCTCTTCACTCGGAGAGAGAGCCATCAGAACATATACACCATTCCAACTCATATGTTCTGAAAGAGAACCACCTACTCATGTGTTGAGACCAGGATATTCCATTCCAACCATATGAATCTTGATCTCTAGCCTTCCCCAAGTTGCTTTCCACTCAAATCTTATTTCCACCAGATCCAAATCCTATGAGAGAGAGTTGAGTGTTGGGGAGACTATCATTTGAAGCACAAGAGCAAGGAGTTCATCATCAACACACCATTTGTTACTTCTTGGAGAGTGGTGTCTCCTAGATTGGCTAGGTGTCACTTGGGAGCCTCCGACAAGATTGTGGAGTTGAACCAAGGAGTTTGTAAGGGCAAGGAAATCGCCTACTTCGTGAAGATCTACCGCTAGTGAGGCAAGTCCTTCGTGGGCGATGGCCATGGTGGGATAGACAAGGTTGCTTCTTCGTGGACACTTCGTGGGTGGAGCCCTCCGTGGACTCGCGCAACCGTTACCCTTCGTGGGTTGAAGTCTCCATCAATGTGGATGTAGGATAGCACCACCTATCCGAACCACGGGAAAAACATCTGTGTCTCCAATTGCGTTTGAATCCTCAAAACCCTTCCCTTTATATCCCTAAGATAGGTAAAATTTGACAAGAACTAAAATTGGGAAAAGGTTAAGTTTTTATTTGGTCAAGTAGTCTAATCACCCCCCCTCTAGACATACTTCCGATCCTACAAGTGGTATCAGAGCTTTGGTCTGCATTTGCTTTGATCTCCATAGCTTTTGGTGGTCATAGCCTTGGTTTCACAACCTAGGAGAGTATGGCGTCTAGCGAGGGAAATTATCACCGCAGAGGTCCTTACTTTGATGGTACTAATTTTGCTAGTTGGAAGCATAAAATGAAAATGCATATTCTTGGACATAACCCCACCGTATGGGCTATTGTTTGTGTTGGTTTGCAAGGTGAGTTCTTTGATGGGAGGGAACCAAACCGTGAAGCTACCGCGGATGAGTTGAAGATGTTGCAATACAATGCTCAAGCTTGTGATATTCTCTTCAACGGATTGTGCCCCGAAGAATTCAACAAAATCAGCCGTCTTGAGAATGCAAAGGAAATTTGGGACACTTTGATTGATATGCACGAAGGTACCAACTCCGTCAAGGAATCCAAGTTGGATGTGCTCCAAAGTCAACTTGACAAGTTCAAGATGAAGGATGGTGAAGGTGTCGCCGAAATGTACTCTAGGCTTGCTCTCATCACAAATGAGATTGCCGGATTAGGAAGTGAAGAGATGACCGATAGATTCATCATCAAGAAGATCCTAAGAGCCTTGGATGGGAAATATGATACCGTGTGCACATTGATTCAAATGATGCCCAATTACAAAGATCTCAAACCAACGGAAGTGTTTGGAAGGATTGTTGCTCATGAGATGTCACTCAAGGATAAAGAGGAACTTCACAACAAATCAAGTGGTGCCTACAAAGCCTCATGTGAAGTCCCCACATCGTCAAGTGAGAAACAAAACTTCAATGAAGAATTGAGCTTAATGGTGAAGAACTTCAACAAGTTCTACAAGAGTAGAAGCAAAGATAGAAGCTTCAAGTCAAGGTCCTACAATGACAAAAGATCTTCTATTCGAGAGCAAAACTGCTATAATTGTGGAAGACCCAGGCACTATTCCAATGAGTGTACGGCTCCCTACAAGAGAAGAGAAGATTCTCCAAAAAGAAGAAGCAAAGAATCACCACCAAGAGAGAGAAGGAGTAGAGATGATCGTTATGAACGGAGATACTCACGGAGAAGCAAGGACGCAGAAAGGAAGGAAAAATCATCAAGGAGCTACACAAAACGAAGACATCAAGCTCATGTTGGTGAATGGGTATCCGGCTCCGACTCTGACAGCCACTCCGAGAGAAGTTATCACTCCGACTCCGAAGATACTCAAGATGAAGGTGTTGCCGGTCTAGCACTTGTGTCAACCAACTCCCACGACATATTTGACTCACCAAATGAAGGAATTGGAAGATGCTTCATGGCCAAAGGTCCTAAGGTAACACACCCCGAGTATGTTGATTTCAATAGTGATGAAGATGACTTGTTAGGTGATGATGACTTGCTTGTTGACAACTCTAGTGATGAGTACTATGATGAAACATCAATTAATCACGCTAATCAAAATAAAACGAATGACAATGATACGGAGAAGATTGAGGCTCTAACTAAAGAACTAAACACTCTTAAGTTAGCTCATGAAACTATCTTCGAAGATCATCGAGAACTTTTAAGAGCTCATGAGAAATTACGCTTTGAAAAGCTCAATCTTGAGCAAGAGCATGAGTTCTTAAAATCAATCAATGATGATCTCCGCAAGAAAAGTTCTTCTTACATTGCCAAGCGTTTACTATTATCCACTTACATGCCTCAAGTCAAGTCTAGTAACAAGAACAAGAAAGATTCTTCCTCTAGTAGTAACAATGATCATGCTAAATCCAATATTGTTGCTTCTAGTAGTTCTCTTGATTCCACTAATGATTCTCTTAGCCAAGTTACACTTGAGCAAGAAAATAGCTTATTGAAGGGGATTATAGAGAAAGGAGTGTACAAAAGCCTTGCCGGGAATAAGCAATTCAAGGAAATTGTGCGCAAGCAAGGAATGCACCGGAAGAATCAAGGTGTTGGTTTTGAACGAAAGTTCAATGCCAATGGAGTTGAGTGGGAAGAAGATCAATACCCCAAGACAAAGTTTGTTCCTCAACAAGAGAAGTATGACACCTCTTTCAAGGGGATACAAGCTCAAGATGATCTTCCACCACAAGACTACAAGCAAAAAGGCAAGGACAAGGTTCAAGAGGAGATTGATGCATTTGAAGAAGATCCTAAGACCTTAGTCAAGTGGATTCCCAAGACCACGTCAAGTTCCACTTCATCAAGTACGACTACAACTCCAAGGATTCCCATCAAGATGGTGTGGATCCAAAAGAAAAAGAACTAGAGAGTTCTTGAGGGTGACTCTGCCAACATATTTCACTCTCATCATTTTGGCAAGAACAAGTTCAATCAACGTCCACATCATGCACTAGTTCAAGGAGTCACAAACGCTCTTGTTGGTAAGACAAGGGACAAGGTAACCAAAAGTTTTCATGGACATCATCTTGTGTATGCATCACTCTATGTCTATGGATATCCTTGTTTGTTCCTTGTGGGACTAACCCATGTAGGTATTGAAAGTGCAATTCACTCAAATGGATGGCTCCAAGTGATCTACATCAACATTGAGCATCCACATCTTCAACATCTACATGAAGTCATCATCGACAAAACCCAAGGTTAGTTCATCCCTCTTAGGGGGGATATCACATCTAGGGGGAGCTTTACTCTAAGACTTGAGCTAAAGCAACTCTAAAGATGTGAATACAACAATGCTTTATGTAAAAGTGGTAACTCCACTTGAGCTTAAACGATGAGTATGACCTACGATCAAGTGTTCTCACTTGACTCCTAAGTCAATATACTCATATATAGATGACCTAGTCATCGCAAATTGCTTGATAGATGCTAGAATTGATTGTGCATGCTTTGCCACATATTTCATTTGCCATCTTATTGTGTGAGCATGTTGGTTGCATATTTTACTCATTCGAGGACATCCACTTGTTGTTTTGATTGTTTGGCTTTATCTTCTTTTGCCAAGTGCATGGACAAGAATGCCTAAGAACCTCCTCTAGCTATCTATGCTTTTCTCGTCTCAAACTCTATTCATGCTGCATCACAAAACTTGATCAAGTCAGATTCGAACCACTCTATGTGAGGAGCGCTCGGAGTCCCCGATTCGTCATAGACTTAAACTTCCAAAACCTCTTTGTGATTCTCGGTCTGACCGATACCATATTTTCGGTCCTACCGAGATCATTAAGTTGATCTAGGTTTTTGATCTCGGTGCAACCGATTTGAACCACTCGGTCACACCGAGTTGCAATAACTGTATACAGTTTTGCATCTCGGTGCCACCGAGTTGTTCCACTCGGTCACACCGACAGGGTCGGGCTATATATAGTGACGGGCAGAATTTTGGAAATTTCTCCGAAACCTCTTCGCTCGTGCATAGCTTGCTCTGCCTCCTGGGTCTCCGGATCGTCCTCCTCACCGCCAGCAGCCTCCGGTCGCTGGTCTCCGTCGCCGTCAACGGAATTCTGCCCCGCCGTTGCCGCCATAGCGAGTCTCCGCCGAATTAGGGTATGGACTCGATCTTTGTGCTATTCTCCAATCCGATTCCTAGCACATTGTGATCATCATGATTCTTGCCACGTTTGATAAACTCCTATCCAATCAATGAACTCGTAGATTAGGTTTAATTCGAAAATTTTAGGGTTCGGTTTCCGCCGAAACCATCTCGGACCCACCGAGTTGAAAAACTCGGTCCCACCGATTTGGCTTATGCCATTGCACAAGTAAAACTCGGTCTGACCGAGAATTACTTATCGGTGTGACCGATTTTCGAACTCTGTGAAACCCTAGCAGTCTTGGTGCCACCGAACTGTGACTCGGTCTGACCGAGTTCACTAGTTCTGGTGCCAAAACTGTTTCGGTGTCACCGAGTTTGAAAATCGGTAGGTCCAAGATGATTTTAGTGGGAAACTAAAACTAAGTTTTTGAATTATTCTTTTGCAAAAATCTCTGTATTTTGTGATGCTCATCCACTCTATCTCATCTATAATCTATTCACAGGGTCAGCAGTCAGAGTTTGCATCATGTCAGACCAGAGTGACAGCCAGAACTTGTCAGAGCAGCAAGTGCAGTTGAGTGAGGGCACTAGCCCCTCAAGTTCCTCAGATGATGGCACCAGGAGCACCCCCAGCAATCTGCCTAAAGCTGCCACACGTCAGAGAAGGAAGAGGACCTCAGATTCTGAAGATGAGGATTATGTGGCAGAGGAGGAAGCCACCTCCAAGAGAGTTGAGCCAGCAGCAGTTACAAAGCCAGGGTTGAAGTTCAAAAGGCCAGCAGGCAGGCAGCCCATGTCTAAGGTTAGAGCTTCAACTGAGAAGCCTGCATCCACAGAGCCAGTTGCTGCTGAAGGCAAAAAGAGGAAGGAAAGGGTCAAGAAGACTGTAGCCAGAGTGCTTGGCAAGGCCTCCATCATGGTAGATGAGGAGGAAGAAGAAGAGGTTGCTGCACCAGCACCCAAGGCACCCAAGCTAATGGGTGATGCCATAAAATCAGGGGAAGCTGCTTCCAAGGCCAAGTCAGCTCCAAAGCCAAAGCCAAAGAGAAACACAAGAAGCATCCCAGCCACTGAAAAGAACAAGGCCCCAGTGCCTGAAGCTGCAGAGCAATAGGATGAGAATGTCCTTAGAAAGCTCAAGCCCAAGATCCCAGACCACAACGATGCTCATCCTGTGGCTGAGGATATGAAGCTCAGGAGAGATTCAGGGCTGAGGAAGTGGAGAGAAGCAGATCCGTATGCTTCTAGGAGAAGGACTGCAGTGGACTACAGATTTCACACCAAGGAGCAGTAGGATTTCTATGAGACAGTGCTGTTAGATAAGAAGCCCATTGTCTGCGATATGAGATGGGTCGACTGGCAGTATATTAAGGACAATGAAGAGTACTTCCCTGGAGTGCAGGACAGCTTTAAGGCTTGTGGAGTAGAGGACTTTGTTGGGCAGAAGCTCACAAAGTGGAACGAGGAACTCATAATGCAGTTCTAATCCACAGCCCATTTTTATCCAGATGGTGGGATAACTTGGATGTCAGAAGGTACGAGGTACCAGTCCACAGTTGCTGAATGGGCTCGGCTGATCAACGCCCCAGAAGAGCAGGATGATGACTTGGACATTTATGCCAAGAAGAAGATGGACCACAACTCTATGTCCAACATGTACAAGGAGATTTCGAATGAAGCACTTGACACGTTCAAATTTGGCTCAGTGCATTATCTTCTATCAGGACTGCCCACTATCAACTGGATTCTAAGGCACACCTTATTGCCCAAATCTAGAGATCACAAGATGATCAGAGGCCACACAATCAACTTGCTTCATATCTTTGACGTGCCTCAGAAATTCAAGGTGATGAGCCTAATGGTAGAGACCATTAAGAGGACAACAGCAGACCAGAAGAGGAGCTGTGGATATGCCCCACAGATTCAGGAGCTCATGAACTCCAAGATGGGCACGGGCATATACCTCTTGGATAAGGAACACTTGCCCATCCGTTCAGATTTTGAAGATAACCAAGTGGTCATGACTGAGAATGAGCCATCATCTGCCCAAGCACAAGCCAAGAAGGAGAAGGCGAAGAAGGAGAAAGCTGCCAGGATGCCTACTCAAGAGGAGGCATCTGAATATTTTCTGAAAACCAAACAAGAGCAGCTTGGTTACCTGATTGCGTCCACCCTGCGGATTGAGCAAGGACTAGCCACCCTAACTCAGAACCAGGCAAGCTTAGAGAGGATCATGGAACAAAGGTTCTATGATTTGGACATCAAGGTGACAGAGATACAGACTGCCGTGGAGCAGCTCCAGGATGACATGAATGAGAGGAGAGGCAGGACTACGACTGATGCTTTTGCCAGGGTGCCACGAGGTCCGAGGTCGTCTGCAATGCCAGTTGCTAACACCAGAGCTACCACATCTGCGCCAGCCACAGCCTCAGTTCCACCAGCTCCAGCATCCACTTCAGTCTCAACTCCGACCACGTCT
This sequence comes from Triticum monococcum, assembly GCA_034509565.1. Classification (NCBI taxonomy): domain Eukaryota; kingdom Viridiplantae; phylum Streptophyta; class Magnoliopsida; order Poales; family Poaceae; genus Triticum; species Triticum monococcum. Next base: position 739,255,082 of record CM067843.1, on the reverse strand, counting down.
ACCGAAGGCTTCGTCCTTGGAGTGCTCCGGACTCCACCACCACCTGAAGATCAAGCCTGAGCGTCGACTTAGCACTATGCATTTTCTAGGAACTTTTTGGTAACTTGTTGCCAAAGGGGGAGAAAATGTATAGATCATATGCTTCGAGAGAGAGTGTTGCTTTTATTCTCTCTTGTTTTATTTGGTGGTTTTTTCGAACTTTATTTCCTTTTGTGTGAGATACAATGCCCTTATCTATGTGAGACATCGATGATCATGTGTTGGATCATAAGCTACACTTAATGTTTGCTTAATGCTATTATTATTCTATCTATCTTATGTGATCACTCACTATTCTTGGTGATGAGCGCATGTATTTCAATCTTATCATTTTTGAGCGCTCCACCAAGATGTATGTGACATGGAAGAATAACCCATGACTCTAACTCCTTGTGCATTTGCAGTCCAAAGCAAATTCTAAATATGCACAAATTTAGGGGGAGCTCTTATTTGTTACATACTTCTCAAAGCGACGATATATTTCATGCTTATTATCATTTGTCGAAGCTTTGATCTATATGTTGTCATCAATTACCAAAAAGGGGGAGATTGAAAGTGCAACTATCCCTAGGTGGTTTTGGTAATTCATAACAACATATAGCTCATTGAGCTAATTCTATTTCAAGATGATTATTTCAGGAAAGCTCAATGATTGGCATGGCATGGATGTGAAAGTGGAACCCTCAAAATGCTAAGGACAAAGAATTGGCTCAAGCTCAAAAGTTCAAGACTCTTCATTTTATATTTTAGTGATCCAAGATCACATTGAGTCTTTAGGAAAAGCCAATACTATCAAGGAGGGATGAGGTGTTGCTTAATGATCCTCTTGCTTTATGTGCTTAATGATATACTCCAAAATCCTCAGCTACTTTCCCATATCCACAAATGACCTAAACCCTAAGCCAAACTCGGTCATACCGATTCTTTCAATCCGGCGCCACCGAGTTTCACTTGTCATTTGCCACTGCCAAACCCTAGCAATTCTGTCCTACCGATAAGGATCTCGGTCTCACCGAGATGGGATTGCAAACTCTCTGTTTCCCTTTCGTAACTTTTCGGTCTCACCGAAAGAGCGAATCGGTCCCACCGAGATTGCAATGTAAACTCTATGTTTCCTACTTGTAACTTTTCGGTCTCACCGAAAGAGCGAGTCGGTCCCACCGAGTTTGCCTGACCAACTCTCTGGTTAGCTTATTGCCAAACTCAGTCTCACCGAGTTTGTGAAATCGATCTCACCGAGATTATGTTATGCCCAAACCCTAACCGAATCGGTCCTACTGAGTTGCATGTCAGTCCCACCGAAATTCCTAACGGTCACTAGGTTTACTATTTCGGTCCGATTGAGTTTTCTGATTCGGTCCCACCGAGATTGGTAAATTGTGTGTAACGGTTGGATTTTGTGTGGAGGCTATAAATACCCCTCCACCTCCTCTTCACTCGGAGAGAGAGCCATCAGAACACATACACCATTCCAACTCATATGTTCTGAAAGAGAACCACCTACTCATGTGTTGAGACCAAGATATTCCATTCCAACCATATGAATCTTGATCTCTAGCCTTCCCCAAGTTACTTTCCACTCAAATCTTCTTTCCACCAGATCCAAATCCTATGAGAGAGAGTTGAGTGTTGGGGAGACTATCATTTGAAGCACAAGAGCAAGGAGTTCATCATCAACACACCATTTGTTACTTCTTGGAGAGTGGTGTCTCCTAGATTGGCTAGGTGTCACTTGGGAGCCTCCGACAAGATTGTGGAGTTGAACCAAGGAGTTTGTAAGGGCAAGGAGATCGCCTACTTCGTGAAGATCTACCGCTAGTGAGGCAAGTCCTTCGTGGGCGATGGCCATGGTGGGATAGACAAGGTTGCTTCTTCGTGGACCCTTCGTGGGTGGAGCCTTCTGTGGACTCGCACAACCGTTACCCTTCGTGGGTTGAAGTCTCCATCAACGTGGATGTAGGATAGCACCACCTATCCGAACCACGGGAAAAACATCCGTGTCTCCAATTGCGTTTGAATCCTCAAAACCCTTCCCTTTATATTCTTGCAAGTTGCATGCTTTATTTTCCGCTGCCCATATACTCTTTGCATGCTTGCTTGAATTGTGTGATGATTGCTTGACTTGCCCTAAGGTAGGTAAAATCTGCCAAGAACTAAAATTGAGAAAAGGTTAAGTTTTTATTTGGTCAAGTAGTCTAATCACTCCCCTCTAGACATACTTCCGATCCTACAGATTGACAACCCCTAATCGCGTTGGTTGCGAGTAGCTATCGCTTTGTGCACGTACGAGGGACTTGAGCGTGGCCTCCTACTGGATTGATACCTTGGTTCTCAAAAACTGAGGGAAATACTTACGCTACTCTGCTGCATCATCCCTTCCTCTTCGGGGAAAACCAACGTAAGCTCAAGACGTAGCAGAATTCATGATCCAGGACCTCATCAGTGAAGCAATGAGGGTGTGCGGCACCTCTATATCGGGTCGTATCGCGATGTAGCTCGGAAGGAGTCCGTCTGCGATTTTTGGCCCATGCGTGACTAAGTTTGTCACGTCCGAATAGATGGCCGTCGTCGCATGTTGAGGCACGCCCTCGCGATCCGTAGATTGATCTAGTGTGTCCTGGTTTATTGTTCAGGGTTTGCTGGAGGTCATATGTATGTGTCGGCGTTCTGGGAACGGGGGTCCCCAGACTTGCCTGCCTGCGGCGTGGCTCGAGTGGGGGCCCAACATGGCCCATCTTCATCAGCACAAGACTCAAGACCCTCACGAGGGGCCAAGCCTCGCGGGGCGGACGACACGGCGCGTCCTCAGGCGCAGCGTCTTTAGGCTGGCTCGTGAGGAGACGGAGATATCAAGGCGGGGTACCTCGCGAGGTGCCCGTGACACAAGCCATGACGATCGAGGGTGCCAGGAGGGCGCCAGTGCGCGCAGCGTCCTTCTTTCCTCTTTGGGGCAAAGGGGGCAAGCGCAGCCGCGGAGTACCGAGGCATCAGGCAAAGGTTTCCATTTTGGTGCAACAAGACCAGGACCAAGCGGACTACGAGGCGGAGGTCACCATGGAGCCCAGCACGGCGTCACCACAGAGTCCTTCGCAGGCGAAGACCACCTTTAGTCAGGATAAGTGTACTAGATGTTCCCCTTCAAATTAGCCCGCCATTGTTGGCTCCCTTCCCGCTCGATATTTGGGAAGAGGACCAGGGCCCCTATAAATAGGACCGGCCACCCACGTAGCAAGGGGTTCGGTCGGTTGGTAGGTCGATCAGTTCGTTGAAAGGGTTCGGTTCGCGGAGTTGGTTGATCCGACTAGCAAGAAGAGAGAGAGAGAGAGAGAGAGAGAGAGAGAGAGAGAGAGAGAGAGAGAGAGAGAGTGAGAGAGAGAGAGAGAAGGCAACGGAACTCCTCCCAGCAGTCCGTTGCCCCAGCCAAGAACAGGCCCTCGCGAGGCCGTTCTTCCTTATATTGTCCATCATCATCAGCCCCAAGAGGCAATCCATCCACCACACACTGGAGTAGGGTATTACACCACAATGGTGGCCCGAACCAGTATAAATCTTGTGTCTCTTGTGTGATTCCTTTAGTAGTTTAGATCTTTGTGAGACGGGGAGGTAGAAGGCGTGATTTCCGTGCTCACCCCAGTGTTCGAACCTTAAGGGTCTGCCGGAACCCGAAATCCGACATTTGGCGCGTCAGGTAGGGGTGCGCCGGAATCTGTCCTCCGCCACTCCGTTCCCCTCCGACCGTTGCCTCCATGTCCGACGCTCGTTTGGCCCGCGCCGAGCGCCGGGCCGCCATCGCTTCTCGTGTCGCCCAGACGGCCCCCGTCGGTGGACGTCCTTGTCGTTCCCCGTCGCCCGCCGTCAACGCCGCCACCGGTCCGGCGGGGGGCGAGCAGCAGGCATCGTCTTAGCACCCGTCTGTGCGGCAAGACGGCCGCACCGCCACTCCATCGCTCGCACCGGCCGGTTCTTCGTCCCGCGCGCTCCGCGCACCCTTGGAGGCTTGAGCTGCGCTCCTCGCGGCAAACGAGCTCCTGGGCTACCGCCCCATCGACGACGTCTACGAGGAGTGGCTCGACCGCGTCGCCGAGCTTGTCCACGCCGCAGGGGGCTCTTCCACGCCATCCGTTCCTCTGCACCACACTCCGCCCCGCGCAGGCAACGAAGCTCCAGAGGTGCACCAGCCGCCTCCCCTCCAAGAAGATGCCATGGCTCCAAGGCGCCTAGCCCCTGGGCGGAACCCGCTCCGTCAGGCGCCAGCGCAGCAAGAGCGGAGCTGCCAAGAAGTTCCTCGCCCGCAAGGGACTGCCAGGGCACTCCCCGCTCCGGCACGCCGCGACCCTACTCCAGCTCCGGCGCGCCAAGACCCCGCCCTACTCCTAGCCGCAGTGCGTGGGGAGCCTCAAGACCGAGCTCTCCACCAACCGAAGCCTTTCGTGGCCACCGCAAGTTGCCACGCCTACACCACTGAGCTACGCAGCGTCGCGTGGCCCGGTCAAGCCTGACCTGCCTCCTCGTTACGATGGCACAACCGATCCCGCAGAGTTCCTCCAGCTCTATGAGCTGGGCATCGAGGCTGCCGGCGGAGATGAAAAGGTCATGGCGAACTGGTTCCCCATGGCACTCAAGGAAGGAGCTCGAACCTGGCTCCTGAATCTGGCTCCAGGCACGATCTCCTCCTGGGACCAGATGCGCACCCGCTTCATCGCCAACTTCCAAGGTACTCGCGACCGGCCGGCCGCCGTGAGCGACATGCGCCGCATCAAGCAACAACCCGGAGAGACCCTCCAAAAATACATCCAGCGCTTCAACAACGCGCGCCTCAAGATCCCCAAGGTGTCCGAGGAGGCCATCATCTCGGCCTTCTCCGACGGCGTGCGCGACATCAAGATGAAGGAGGAGCTGGCAATGCACGAAGAGCTCTGCACCTCCCTGGAGCTGTTCAACTTGGCGAACAAGTGCGCCAGGGCTGAGGAGGGACGCCTCTCCCTCCTTGAGCTGCCTACCACGGACCCAGAAGGGAAGAAGCCCAAGGCCAAGGACGTGAAGCGCAAGGGGGCTGCCGTGCTCACGGCAGAACCAGACACAAAACGGGGCAAGGATCTGCCCGAACCCTCCAGAGGCAGCCGGTACTGTGTGTACCATGACCTCCACACCCACAACACCAACGAATGTCAAGAACTCCGCGCCATGCGAGAAGGAAGGATCAGTCGTCGCCCCGACCGTGCTGACTGGGGCTACGGCCGAGGAGGAGGATGAAACCCAGGACGGTGGGAAGATCGCGGCCCGCGCCCGGGGTGGTGCGACCAACCTCGCGAGGACCGCTGGCGGGACCTGCCTTGCGAGGGAGACTGGAGGGATCAGCCTCGTGAGGATCACCCTCATGGCAATACAGGCCTACCTCCGCTGCCGCCTCAGCCGAGGAGGAATGAAGACCGCGATCAAGACGAGGGGGCTGGGGGCTTCCAAGAGCCGCGCGCAATCGCCTGCATCCTAGGCGGGGCTCAAGCCCCAGCCTCTCAACGTATCTTCAAGCAGTTTGCCCGCGAAGTGAATGCAGTTCTCCCCAAGCTCGAAGCAACGCACCCCCTCAGGTGGTCAGCATGCGCCATCACGTTCAGCTCGGTAGACCAGCTCAAGTGCGCGGCCACGACAGGAGTCCTCCTGATGCTCTGCTCCCCAGTCATCAGCAACATGCTGGTCACCAAGACCCTCATCAATGGTGGGGCAGGGCTCAACGTCCTGTCCGTGGAAACATTCAACAATCTCCGAGTGCCCTATGACCAGCTTCAGCCGACCAAGCCTTTCTCCGGGATCACCGACGGTTCCACAGTCCCAATCGGGCAGGTCCGCCTCCCTGTCACCTTCGGGGCCCACAGCAACTACCGCACCGAGCTCATCGACTTTGACGTCGCCCACATCCGCCTGCCGTACAACGCCATCCTCGGGTACCCAGCGCTGGCCAAGTTCATGGCTGCGACTCACCACGGTTACAACGTCCTCAATATGCCAGGAAGTGGCGGCGTCATCACAGTGCCCTGTGAAGAGAAGGATGCAGTGTGTTCGCTGGAGCGAGCCTATCAGGCCACGTCGCTAGAAGACCCGGATCGCGGAAGCAGGAGGCTTCCTGAGACCACCCCCAAGAAGAAGAAGACATCGTCAGCCTCGGCCCCTCGGGAGGTAGGCCCCTCAGGGCCTGTGTCTGCCTAGGGGGACCCTCCTTCCATCGCATAGGGAAGCGCGCCCGGCGCCCTCCTTAGGCAGGGCTCGGGGGCTCTCACCTGAAGAGCCACCGACCTAGCCAGGGTCACGAGGGAGGCGCTTGGGCACCATGTGGAAGCGTGCTTCGCAGCACGTTTCCCCCGAGAAAGAGCCAGGCAAGGAAGGTCAGACCAGCAAGAGTTCGTTAACAAGGTCATTCAAGAACTACAGGAGACAAGGATCATGAGAGGTTGCCGCCGCCTACCAGCTGTGGCCCCACATCCAGGCGAGGATGGTGGGCTGCGCGTCTGCATCGACGTACCAGGGCTCAATCAGATCACCACGACAGACCGTCTCTGGCCCTCACAAGTGGGGCGCTGCGGGGGTCCGCCCCATAGATATGTTCGCATGCCTTACGGCCTGCCGAGCATGGCTGCGGTGTACCAGCGCCTCATGAGGGGCATCATGGAGGCTTAGGAAGACAGGTGTTCCGCGGCCTTGGCGGAGATGAAGGCAGCTCGCGAGGAGTCACCAGTGCCTCCGGAGCCTCCCGAGGCCCCGGGGCCTGGGGGCTCGTGAGGATAGGCTTCTGCAGCCCGTCAAGTCTGCTGCACCAACGCCACTTCGCCGACGACATCCTCAGGTGACATCTTTCAAGTTCCATTCCCAGCTGGGAGCGCCCTCCCTGGGTTGCATCACTCCCAGGCCGCATGGGTCTGTCCCTGCGGCATGTATCCCCTTTTACCTTTTGGTCGTTAGTTTGCCTTGTTGGGGGCGCCCCTCGGGCTGCATCATCCCCAAGCCGCTCGGGCCAGACCCAGCGGTGTGTATCTCCCTCACGTTTATTTCCAACTATGCATTGCCTATCACGCTTAACTGCATGGTGCCTGCCCGCGGCATCCTTTCTTCTCCATGTCCGACACTTGCACGTTAAAGGGGGGGTGCCTGAGCATCGCGACTCAGGGCTCTTACTGGCTCTCCAGCCCTCACCCTCTGGCCTTGTCCATGGCATCGCTGGCATACCAGCGACGGCTGAGACAAGCTCGAGGGCCGGGACCCGAGGACGTAGAGTACCGGCATCTAACCAAATTTTGTAGGGACACATCTCAAGATACGGCACAGTGCCAGGCGCAACCTGCCTAGGGGTAGGGCCTCGTGAGTCCCGCGCTGGCTCACGGGTGCCCAGATACACCTCACCTACTACAACCAGCAAGCTCTTGAGCGACTAACGATCGACTAATGACTGTCATGGCAACCCCATCTTCTTTCTGTGATGAACCTGCAGGATCCTTGGAGGGGACTGCGCTAGCCAAGGCCCTCACGAGGTTCCCTTCACCCTCGCCCATGCGAACCGCTTGCACGTTAAAGGGGGGGTGCCTGAGCATCGCGACTCAGGGCTCCTACTGGCTCTCCAGCCCTCACCCTCTGGCCTTGTCCACGGCATCGCGACCTGGCATACCAGCGATGGCTGAGACAAGCTTGAGGGCCGGGACCCGAGGACGTACAGCAGAAAGGGGAGCAGAGGCGAGGGAGAAGGGGCTCGCGAGGACCTTGCCGAGCGATTCCGCTCCTACCGACGCGCGAACCCGACGGCACACCAGGAATAATCCCCGATCCTCAAGATAAGTCACCATCCAAAGCACTGGCTACCATGACACAGCCCCCGCACCTACGGCAATTCCGTACTAGCGACGTTGCTTCCCTTTCTCAGCAAGCAACGGCTACTTGGGCGCCAAAGGGGACCTCCTGAGCATCGCGACTCAGGGGCTCTTACCGGACCCCGGGTCTCTCACCTCCTGGCCTTGACCACGGCATCGCGACCTGGCATACCAGCGATGGCTGACGCCGCCTTGGGACTGGGACATGTCGGCGTAGAGCACCAAGCCCTCGCGAGGTTCGAAAGGGAGAACTAAGCTATGACGAAATCAGCAACTCACACAAATCTATAGCGAAGGTCATGTATTAACAAACGGGACTACAGACACCTTACAAGCCCCCGTGGGGAGCATTTTGATTCCTCGCAGGGAACGGATCCTAAGGAGTGCTAACTACACGGGCTCCTGCAAAAGATGCCATCATCAATAGTGGGCCGTCGGGCGCCGGCGCCAACCCCATCCAGATCAGGGTCGGCGACGGCCTGACGAGCCCGCCCTGCTCCGGGAGCGGCGCCGGCTCGGGGGCTCATAGCTGTCGTCGTCGTCTCCGGAGTCGCGAAGATTTCGCTGGAGTCGCTGGACCCCCCGGCGCCTTCGCCAAGGGAGCGGTCGACGGGCCTAGCCCTCACCAGGGCAAGGTCCTGGCCACCTCTCCCGCGGCAACACTCCAGCCGGTGCCCGATCGCGTCGAAGACCTTGAAGAACATCACCGCAGCGCCATCATACTCCAGGTGGACCGTGAAGACGCCCCTCTCCTTGCAAACCCGGGAGACTTCTCTCCAGCCGCGGGACAAGTAGACCTCGCCCGGGGTAGCGACCATGACCTCTGCCTCGGTCGCAAGGGCGCTGCAGCCAGCGTGCTGCAGCCAGAGCTCCAGAGGGCCTCCTGGAGGGACGATGGAGGCGAAGAAGGGAGGCAGACGGATCCAGGATTGAAGAGGAACGACGACGTGGAGCACAAACTCGTGGGAGGAGCCCTTGGCATGGACTCCGGGAGGAACAACCCATGCCTTCGTGACCCGACGGCGCCTACGACGGCGCCGGCCGCGAAGATCAGCATTGACACCCTCGGGGCCCTCGGCGGGGGCGTACAAAGGAAGCGGGAACCCCGGCAGGGCCAGCTCGCACCGGGGCCTCGGCTCCACCTGACGGTCTTCCTTGCCCCGGCTGCAAAGGGCAAGCCGCTTCTTCGGCGGGAGCGGGTCTGGCCCCTCTCAAGGAGCTTTTCCCTTCTCCGCCGCGGAGAACCGGCGGATCGGAGCCATCCCAGCAAGGCGGAGCAAGGATCAGGAAGAAGGAGAAGCCAGGAGGAATGGACTGGAAGGGCATGCGCCGTACAGTACTTATAGCCAGCGAAGGCCAACCGCCGACCTCCACGATCACAGGTAATCATGACACGATTTGCATGCAGGGACTTGTCCAGCTCACGTGATCACCAAGGCGTCTTGGGGAAGTGGAGTTGCCCACGTCCAATCAACCGCCATGCGGCGCCCAAGGCCGCAGGCTGTTAGGGCCCGCGGCGCTTCGCCCTTGCCCTTTCGCCTCTCGGCACGGCCAAGCCCATGCGCGCCTTGGGCCCGAGGGCTACTATCGGCGTTCTGGGAACGGGGGTCCCCAGACTTGCCTGCCTTTGGCCTGCGGTGTGGCTCGAGTGGGGGCCCAACATGGCCCATCTTCATCAGCACAAGACTCAAGATCCTCACGAGGGGCCAAGCCTCGCGGGGCGGACGACACGGCGCGTCCTCAGGCACAGCCTCTTCAGGCTGGCTCACGAGGAGACGGAGATATCAAGGCGGGGTACCTCGCGAGGTGCCCGTGACGCAAGCCATGACGATCGAGGGTGCCAGGCGGGCGCCAGCGCGCACAGCGTCCTTCTTTCCTCTTTGGTGCAGAGGGGGCAAGCGCAGCCGCGGAGTACCGAGGCATCAGGCAAAGGTTGCCATTTCGGTGCAACAAGACCAGGACCAAGCGGACTACGAGGCGGAGGTCACCATGGAGCCCAGCACGGCGCCACCACAGAGTCTTTCGCAGGCGAAGACCACCTTTAGTCAGGATAAGTGTACTAGATGTTCCCCTTCAAATTAGCCCGCCATTGTTGGCTCCCTTCCCGCTCGATATTTGGGAAGAGGACCAGGGCCCCTATAAATAGGACCGGCCACCCACGTAGCAAGGGGTTCGATCGGTTGGTAGGTCGATCAGTTCATAGAAAGGGTTCGGTTTGCAGAGTTGGTTGATCCGACTAGCAAGAAGAGAGAGAGAGAGAGAAGGCGACGGAACTCCTCCCAGCAGTCCATCGCCCCAGCCAAGAACAGGCCCTCGCGAGGCTGTTCTTCCTTGTATTGTCCATCATCATCCATCCACCACACACTGGAGTAGGGTATTACACCACAATGGTGGCCCGAACTAGTATAAATCTGGTGTCTCTTGTGTGATTCCTTTAGTAGTTTAGATCTTTGTGAGACGGGGAGGTAGAAGGCATGATTTCCGCGCGCACCCCAGTGTTCGAACCTTAAGGGTCTGCCAGAACCCGAAATCCGACAGTATGCCCCTGGGCTGTTTTACCTCTGGCTGTGCGCTGGGGCGGGGCTAGCTGGTGTTCGGCGTGAGTTGCCGTTTTGTCTCGACCACGTGGTGGTCGGTCAGCCGCATTGTACGATGGAGGTATGTAGTTCGGCGCCTCCTCGTCAAACTGAGGTAGCAGTTTGCGCTTTGGGTAGATTTTGGTTGGGCGCTTGAGGCCGTACTCTTCGGATGCTAGGACATCGGTCCATTTATCATTTAGCAGATCCTGGTCAGCTTGAAGCTGCGGCTGCTTTTTTTTAGGATCTGTGCACTGGCAATTAGTTGGCGCTTGAAGCGCCCCTGCTCAAGGGGTTCCTCAGGTATGATGAAATCCTCAGTGCCGAGGCTTACCTCGTCCTCGGAGAGCGGAAGGTAATTATCGTCGTCTGAATCTTTGTGTGTGGCCTGTTTACCGGGGCTAACCTGCCCGCCTTCCCGTTGTTCTTGTTCGTTCGCTGTATCGATGGGGTCTTCGTTGTCTCCAGCACCTTCTGGAGTGTTGTCTTCTCCTGTGTCGGAACTTCTGTCTTTGCTGCGGCGTGACTTAGAGCGGCGCTTCTGACGCCGACGCTTGGGCTGTATTTTAGAAGGTTTATCCTCAGCTAGATCTTCCTTGTCCTCGCCGATGTTTTCCTTTGGTTCATCCACCATGTATACATCATACGAGGAAGTGGCCGTCCAGTGTCGTCGGAGTCGTAGTCAATCTCGTCAGTCAAATCCTCGACCGTGGCTATGAAGTGGGTGGTGGGTGGGAAAGAAAATTCTCGCCCGTCAGCCCCTAGTTCGAGTCGGATATAGTTTGGTTGTGAGTCCTCTGTCAAGGACAGGTTCTTTAACGAGTATAGCACATTGCCCAAACGCGAGTGCTGGAAGATGTCTGCGGCGCTGAATTCGAAGATTGATAAATGATCAATCTCGGCGTCCGCGGGCTCACGTGGTTCGGAACTTACGGCCGGATACAAGTCAGGAGCTTCGCTGACAGAGACGTCATGAGAGGTTAAGTCTGTATGCGGCTCCAACGCCGTGGAATCTGTCGCCTCCATGGTGGGGTTGATCCTCCTGTCCTTGGGTGGTGCAGCTTGCTCCGGATCTAAGGCCAGAGCGGTTACATGAGCGATCTCCTGGACGCAGCCTGATGATAGATTTAGGTCATAATCATCAGGGTGGCTGGGAGCGGCTACCGCGGTCTCGAATCCGGTGAAGATCAAGTCTCCACGAATGTCCGCTACGTAGTTCAAGATCCCAAATCTGACGTGATGGCCAGGGGCGTAGCTTTCGGTCTGCTCCAGATGGCCAAGCGAATTAGCCCGCAGTGTGAAGCCGCCGAACAGGAAGACCTGTTCGGGGAGGAAAGTTTCTCCTTGGATGGTGTCCTTATGGATGATTGAAGGGGCCATCAAACCTTTTGGCGACAACACAGTGGAACTCTCAATGAAAGCACCAATGTCGGTGTCAAAACCGGCGGATCTCGGGTAGGGGGTCCCGAATTGTGCGTCTAAGGTCGATGGTAAGAGGAGACAAGGGACACGATGTTTACCTAGGTTCAGGCCCTCTCTATGGAGGTAATGCCCTACGTCCTGCTTGATTGATATTGATGAATATGAGTGTTACAAAAGTTGATCTACCTCGAGATCATAATGACTAAACCCTAGAGGTCTAGCTCGTATGGCTATGATAATGAGTATCCTATCCGGACTAAGTCCTCCGGTTTATATAGACACCGGGAGGATCTAGGGTTACACAAGGTCGGTTACAAAGAAGGGAATCTACATATGCGGTCATCAAGCTTGCCTTCCACGTCAAGGAGAGTCCCATCCGGACTCGGCTGCAGTCTTCGGTCTTCCTATCTTCACAGCCCATCAGTCGGGCCCATGGCTAACAGGTCGGACGCCCGAGGACCCCTTAGTCCAGGACTCCCTCAACGACCCCGTACTCGCCTAAGTTAAAAACATTCTCCGAGTGAAGAGCAATCTCTCACTCGGGGGCTTAGCTGCGACCCCGTACTCACCTAAATTAAAAACACTCCGAGTGAAGGGCAGTCCTCTCACTCGGGGGCTTAGCTGCGACCTCGTACTCGCCTAAGTTATAAATATTCTCCGAGTGAAGAGAAATCCTCTCACTCGATGGCTTAGTTGCGACTGAGGGAGAACTGGATTAGGGGGTCCCCGGATAGCCGGACTATATCCTTTGGCCGGACTGTTGGACTATGAAGATACAAGATTGAAGACTTTGTCGCGTGTCCGGGTGGGACTCACCTTGGCGTGGAAGGCTAGCTTGGCAATTCGGATATGTAGATCGCCTCCCTTGTAACCGACCTTGTGTAACCCTAGCCCCCTCTGGCGTCTATATAAACCGGAGGGTTTAGTATATAGGACGAGAGCAATCATAATCATAGGCTAGCTTACAGGGTTTAGCCTCTACGATCTCGTGGTACATCAACTCTTGTAATACTCATATCATCAAGATCAATCAAGCAGGAAGTAGGGTATTACATCCATCGAGAGGGCTCGAACCTGGGTAAACCTTGTGTCCCCCGCCTCTTGTTACCATCCGCCTTAGACGCACAGTTCGGGACCCCCTACCCGAGATCCGCTGGTTTTGACACCGACATTGGTGCTTTCATTGAGAGTTCCATTGTGCCTCCATGATAAGGCTTGATGGCTCGTATTGTTGTCAAGGACAACATTACCTCGGGGGGAGCCCTGGCTGTAGGCCAAACTCTCTGACTAGGCGGCTTCGTCATGACCACCCGTTCAGACGTCGCACTGACGATGACTTCTCTGGTCATCAAAAACAGCCTCCACGTCACTCGGGATTTGCCGAGCAGATGGATCCAATAGAGCTCTCTTCTCTGAATGAGCTCTTGGATCGCATCACCGCCCTGGGAGTCGCAACAGACTATGATTGGATCGGGCTTAAACCTGACCAAAGGGAGATTAACTCTCCGCCGGTCACCCATCAGATAGCGGTGGTGGAGGAGCAATATAGCAATTCTTCCTCTATTTTGAGGACAAACTATGTCCGGATTCCCGAGCTCTCCGAGCCGGATACCCGTCCATGGAAGGACATGGCTCAAGCTTCGAACCTAGACAGCAGGCCAAAACTATTGGGCAACATCCCGGAGTCCGAACTGCCAAGATTGGAAACTCCTCCGCCCCTGGGTCTCAGACCGGGTCAGGGTTTGGACCTAAATCTACCCACCCACCCAGACTCAAGTGATCTTTCCCACATTAGACAAGAGCCCCAAGAGACAGTACATCAATATTGGGCCAGATTCCTCCTTGTAATGAGCAAGGTCAAGGACTGTCGCGAGGAATACGCAATTTCATTCTTTTGCAAAAATTGCATGGAGAAGGGAATCCTCAACGCCATAAGTCGTTGTGACATAGTACACTTTGCTGACTTGGTGGCCATAGTACGGAAGTACTATGCGATGGAAAGCACCTGGAAAACCCAAACAAAATTCGGGGACCCTCCGGCTCTCACTAAATACCCAGTCCGAACTAACAGGGTGTACTCTCGTAAGTCACCCAATCCAATTACAAAGGAACAAAAGCCCACTATAGGGCGTAGAACTGTATTGGAGGGATGGCTCAATGGGCCATGCAAAATTCACAGTACAGCGGATACCATGCCAACACACAGCCTTAGAGCATGTTGGATACTCCGGCAGGTGGCCAAGAGCGGTGAGGATATCCTCATCAATAATACAATAGAGCACCATCCCGTGGAAAATAACAATACAATATTGACAGTCTTCGAGACCTTCGCCTCAAATAATAGGCGCAAGCAAACACTCCGCAGCCTTGCCGAAGTCTGCCATGTTGCAACAATAAATCCGTGGAATGACACGGCCATAACCTTCAATGCCAGTGATGAACCTCAATTCCGAACAGCCTGAGCACCAACCGCTTTGGTCCTTAGTCCAACTATGGACGGCTTCCGGCTTACTAAAGTGCTCATGGACGGCGGCAGCGGATTGAACCTCATCTACGAGGAAACTCTTAGCAAAATGGAAATAGACAAGGGCCGCATTGAGCAAAGCAGCACGACCTTTAGAGGAATCATCCCTAGTCGGGAGGCATGATGTGCGGGAAAATCACACTAGATGTGGTATTCGGCACGCCGGAGAATTATAGGTCCGAAGAAATCACATTCAAAGTGGCCCCGTTCAGTAGCGGATACCACGCCCTTTTAGGGCAGGAGGCATTCACGATCTTCCAAGCTATACCCCATTACGGGTACATGAAGCTCAAAATGCTGGGGCCCAATGGAATTATCACTCTGGCTAGTGATCCGTACATAGCACTCCCCGCCAGAAATAAAACCGCCGCACTAGCCCTCGAGGCATTATCCGAAGCCCTTGCGGCCGAAGAACTAACTACGATGCGCTCCACGGTGGACAGGGACGGCGTGATACTCGACAAAAGACCCAAGTCCATCTCTTTTAAACCAGCAGATGAAATAGTCAAATTCCAGGTCAATCCAACGGACCCTACAAAAACAGCATCCATCGGGGCACAGCTGAACCCCACAATAGATGCCGCACTATGGGAGTTCTTGCGCGCAAATTGGGACATCTTTGCCTGGCATCCTTCAGACATGCCAGGAATCCCACACAGGATGGCCGAGCATAGACTTAACATTCTAAAGGGGTTCAAGCCGGTCAAGCAGACTCTTCGGTGTTTCTCTGAGCCTAACGACAAGCCATGGGAGAAGAGCTAGCCAAGTTACTCGAGGCCGGATTCATTAGAGAAATAAAACATCCAGAGTGGCTAGCAAACCTGGTGATGGTACCAAAGAAGGAAAAATCCTGGCGCCTATGTGTTGATTTCAAAGACCTTAACAAGGCTTGCCCCAAGGATCCCTTCCCCCTCCCCCGCATCGATAAAACTATCGACGCTGCCGCAGGACACGACTCATTGTGCTTCCTTGACGCATACTCCGGATACCATCAAATTAAGATGGCGGAGCCCGATCAAGCCGCAACGGCATTCATCACTCCATACGGGCCCTTCTGTTTTAACACCGTGCTTTTCGGGCTTAAAAACGCCGGTGCAACCTATCAACGCATGATTCAGACATGCCTGGAAACACAAATTGGCAAACAGTGGAGGCATACGTAGATGATGTGGTCATTAAAACAAGACTGTCAATAGAGGAATTGAAGCAAACGTTCGACAATCTCTGAACATATGACATCAAGCTCAATCCGGAAAAATGTGTTTTCGGCGTGCCCGCCGGAAAGCTCTTGAGCTTCATCGTCTCCAATAGAGGAATTGAAGCAAATCCGGCTAAAATCCGAGCTTTCTCATAGTTGGCTATCCCAACAGACCTCAAGCAAATCCAGAAGTTAACTGGATGCGTGGCTGCCTTAAGCCGCTTTATCTCCCGATTAGGAGAAAAGGCACTACCTCTTTATCGCCTTCTTCGACGCACCGAACACTTCGAGTGGACGGATGCGACCACGGCCGGATTGGAAGAAATAAAGGCCGTATTGGCTACCAACCCAATCTTGGCCGCGCCAAATGTCGGTGAACCAATGTTGTTATATATAGCAGCAACACACCAAGTTGTAAGCATAGTGCTCGTCGTCGAACGAGAGACGGACGGACATAAGTTCCCGCTTCAAAAGCCGGTATACTACGTATCCACCGTCCTCACTCCATGCAAATCACGGTACCCACATTATCAAAAGATAGCATACGCGGTCTTCATGGCATCCCGGAAAATACGACACTAATTTCAAGAGTGTTCAATTACGGTAGCCTCCGAAGTACCACTCAATGACATAATAAATAACCATGATGCCACAGGCCGGATTGCTAAATGGGCTATCGACCTCCTCCCGTTTGATATAACATATAAACCACGGTGAGCCATTAAGTCGAAAGTACTGGCTGATTTCGTCGCTGAATGGACGGAAGCCGAACTCCCTAAAGAGTACGGCGCGTACTCCAATTGGATCATGCACTTTGACGGCTCTAAGATGCTGGCTGGTCTGGGGGCAGGCGTCGTCCTGACATCCTCCACCGGAGATATAGTCCAATACATACTCCAAATATTATACAAAGACTCCAACAATGCAGCAGAATATGAGGCCCTGTTGCATGGTCTCTGGATGGCAGTCTCCATGGGCATTCAACGCCTAGAGGTGCGGGGGGATTCGAACCTTGCAATATCTCAAATTAATGGGGACTTTGACGCCAAGGACCCAAAAATGGAGGCTTACCGCAACGGCATCCTCAAAATGTCAGCTCGGTTCAAGGGCCTCGAATTCCACCATGTGGTCCGAGAAAACAACCAAGCGGCGGATATGCTCGCCCGCATCGGCGCTAAGCGCGACCATATCCCACCTAATATCTTCTTGGAAAGGTTGTTTAAGCCATCCGTGGTGTGGGATGGGGAGACCGACAATAATAGTCCGGATCCGGCCACAACACCAGACCCCGAACACTGTGACATAATCGGAGGCTCTGCCATCGAAATAACACCTTCGGCCCACGTGATTATGGCTGTCATCGCCCCGTGGACAGAACCCTTCTTGGCTTACCTAACTAGGAAAGAACTCCCTGATGACCCAAACGAGGCACGTTGCATGTGTGGCGGTCTAAAGCCTACAAGGTCCACGAGGGACAGCTTTATAAGAAAAGCGCTACCGGAGTACTTCAAAGGTGCATCTCCGAAGAGGAAGGACAGCAACTTTTGGCAGAAATTCATGCTGGACTTGCCGGCCACCACGCCATAGTTCGGGCCCTTGTAAGCAAGGCCTTCCGTATAGGTTTTTACTGGCCGACGGCCTGAGCAAACGCACAAGACCTCGCTCAACGTTGCGTCGGTTGCCAACTTTTTGCAAACCAAAGCCATATTCCACCTACCTCTCTCCAAACAATCCCCATTACTAAGCCCTTTGCGGTCTGGGTGCTTGATATGGTCGGACCCCTTAAAGGGGGAAGCCATAAGAAAAATACCTAGTGGTCATGGTGGATAAATTCACCAAATGGATAGAAGCCAAACCAGTTAAAACAGCCGAGTCCAGACTAGTGATAGACTTCATATCCGGGGTTGTACACCATTATGGCGTCCCCGACAGCATCATCACCGATAACGACTCGAACTTTACAGCCGACGATGTAAAAAATTGGTGCAGCAATATGGGCATTAAGCTCGATCATGCCTCTGTCTATCACCCACAAACTAACGGTCAAGTCGAGCGAGCAAATGGTCTTATAATGAGCGGCATTAAACCCAAATTAGTGCGATCCTTGAAGGAATCAGATACGCACTGGGTGGAGGAGCTAGACTCCGTACTATGGGGGCTGCGGACCACGCCGAATCGCACTACCGGATACACACCGTTCTTTATGGTGTACGGCGCAGAGGCGGTACTGCCCTGCGACATCATTCATGACTCACCTCGAGTGTGCATGTATGAAGAGAAAGAAGCCGAGTTGATCGGCAGGACAGTTTGGACGCCCTGGAGGAGGTGCGTGACGTGGCAAAAGCTCACTCCGCATTTTATCAGCAACAGGCTCGGCGGTATCAAAGCAGAGAAGTACGGGCCAAAACTTATAACGTTGGCGAACTCGTTCTACGCCTACCGGAGAAGAAAAAGGACAAGCTCAAGCCCAAATGGGAAGGTCCCTTCATTATTGACAAAGTTCTGACCGGTGAAGCATACTGCCTGCGGGACGCGTCGGACAATCGACTCGAGCCAAACCCGAGGAACGCAGCCAGACTCAGAAGGTTCTACGCCTAGTGTTAGACTCTGTGTTCGTCTCCTTACCTCCGTCAAGACATATCCGTTATCTGTCTTTTCTTTCTTTATTTCTTCCCTTTTTTCTTCACGGCCTTAAAAGGTTAAAAATGTGTCTTGACTACAAAATCTAGACACGCTAGGCGTGCTCATTATACCTGGGGGCTTCTTATACAGAAGCTCAATATAACCATGTTCCGGGCTCTATGCCCCCTGCACATGTGTTACTTTTCCACATGTACCTTTTCTTCACCATTATATGCATCGATATGACTTAAGTTTTGGCCAAGCTGGGTTGCCTGGCTCTTGTGTTTATGCCCTACGTTCCCATTAATTCGGCTAGGGCATAAGGGGAGCACCTCTGCGATTGTTACTGTTGGGTCAGCTGGATGTGTACCTCAGACTGGGTGAAGCCGAAAGCTAGCGTTCTTAAGGGAATATTCGGTCGGTGAACAAAAGATGACTTTTATTTATTTGTAATAGATACCCCAAGATGTTTCTATCCTGCGTCTCTTTTCACAGTTCGGACATGCACATTAATGCATGCATACCCAGGGAAAGGAACCCTTAACGGAACTATTCTCCTTGGAATATGTTTCTTACTATCCATGTAATATAACATAGCTAGTTCGGTACTTGCCTCTTCAAGCACATATGACCCCTACACCTGGTTTCCACGCATACCCCGGTTTTTACATAACTGAGCAGGTATTCGGATACACTCTGGACTGTCGGGTCCGGAGGTCGAAACGAAAAGCTCCGCCATGACAATTGGTTTACAATCGGGCTAGGGACAATATATGTCACTTGAAGTACACAGTCACTTAGACTGACTAAATTCTTCTTCTATACCATCCAGCAGGTTGTCTAGCCTACGATCCTGTTGGGAATACTTTGCGGCTCATTTCACCCGGTCATACACCAAACTGACGGGGATCTCTTTCCCATCAGACCCCACAGGTCCGACTTCGGCCATGTGGTTCGGGTCTGCCTTGGTATACCGCGTCTTCACCATGGCCCAGGCTTCCCTTGCACCTTGTCGGCAGGCTGATATCTTCCATAATCGGAAGCGCCGCCGCGCTCCCTTGAGCATCTCTACAAACTCCCCCATGCCTCCTGGCAGGGAGCCGGATGGCCACAAGGCTTGGGCAATGCCCTGCATCACCTACCGAACTTGTTCGTGCAGTTGTGAGAGCTTTGGCAGAAGATCACCCGCAGACCCGTGCATCTCCTCTGCAGGACGACCCGTCAACATACCTATAGATATAATTCTGTTAGCCTGTTTCTTCGTCAAACTCTCTAAAAGTTTGTTCAAGCACTTACTAAAAATGTCGCGTCGAAGGCTCTTATTCTCCTTTACGGAGTCAGCAAGCTGGGCCCGAACATCTTTCAGTTCAACGCCCAGCCGGGTATTGGCATCTTGGAGATCGTTTTTCTCCCGCCTAACCTGCGTAAGCACGTGCTCGCCAGCCTTTAGCTGTCGCTGAGCATGTTGCTCATCCCCTCGCACGACCTCCGGATTCACTCCGGGATCATCTGCAGAATCTATTGTTAGATTTGCATGCATGCCGAATACTAACTGGTACATGTCATTCTTTTAGATAAAACAAGTGTTACTATATGGGGCCTTCTCGGACTCCTTCATTGCGGCAACCGCGGCCCGTAGTTGGGCTTTGCACTCCTCCAGCTCTTGAGACAATTGGGTATTCTTCTCCATATGAACCTACGCAAACAATGATCCTTAAATCAATTGTGCCAACTGTTTCAAGTCTTAGGGGCTACTGATATACATAATTATTAGATTTTCTTACCCGTATATCCTTCACATACTGGTCCGTGGCTCGGGCGAGACCATTTTGAGCAGCTCGGATGTACGTGTCTCCTGAGTTGAAGGCATCAAACGCCTCTTCAGAGAAACAAGCGTCGTGGAGTACGGCCCGGCGACGCCTGTGATTCATGGCACTCTCCACTTCGGAATTCGTAGCGGACAGCCTATCTGCATCCTCTGTAGGAGGAACATCCGGTGTTGGCCCCATGTTGGCATTTGCCTCTAAGTCCGGCTCTGGAGCCCGGCTGGTGGAAGCTTGGCCAGCAGTCTCTCCGGACATGGTCCGGCGATAGTTTTTCCTGCCAGGAACCATGGACGTTATTATATTTTAAAAGACGACAACCATAGAGCGGGGTTCTTTTTTCATACCTCTGCGACGGCGTCTTAGTCCTGACCGCCTTCCTTTTAAGCCTACCCGGCTTCGGTGCCCCTTGTGGGTGAGTCACTGCAGGTTCGGCATGGCATCCCGAGGGCCTTCCCTGTAAGACATCATATGTGTGCGGTAGGTGAAGTACGACAAAAAAAGGAATCCTTCTCGGAAGTTGGGACTTCGGTTTACTTACATGCGATGCAGGGAGCAGTCCAGGATAATCGGCTATGATGGCCACCAAGGCACCGTTGCAGCTTAACTGATAGCACATCCTGTCGATGAGCTCCACAAATTTGTCCGAATCTTCTTCGAGTCCGGGGTCGAGGGGCCGGTCAGGGTCCTCTGGTTGTGGAGGCAGGCTGCGGACCTCCCTCACAGCTTTTCGCAATTCCTGCTATGAAATAGCATGGTAAATACTTATGACGAAGAATGCGGGAAGGTCTGGAGTAGAAAGTAGCAGCTCACCCAGTTTGGGGGGTTGTACATGGAGAATCCATCCCGTGGCTTAATGTGGATGAACTCCTCTTCCTCTCCTTTATATAGATCGGATAGTATTTTCGCTAGAGCAGTGATGGAGTCCGGTCCCTTACGACCGCAGCGGGTGGCATCGTCTTCTCCATTAAAGTTCCACATGGGTTGTCCCCGATATTGAAGTGGCTGCACCCCCCGTGTCGTGGTATTTCTCACAGGGTACTTGCGAGTCGACAGATGCCACAAGGGCTTAGTGTGTGGGTAGGACTGCTGCTGATAGGACCGGGAGCGGGTATGCGAGTAGCACGCAGCGGTTTACCCAGGTTCGGGGCTCTCCGGGGAGATAATACCCCTACTCCTGCATGTCTGAATACATATCTGAGGTGTACATCAGGCAGTACAAAGTGCTCCTGGAGCTGTATCTCAGCCCAGTGCCATAGGCATCTGGCTGTATAAATGCCTGTATGAGGCGTGCTAGTCTCCGGCCATACTCATGGCCGTGAGCACATATGCTCATGTGCATGGATGGATGGGAAGCTAGCTTGCTTGCTTGTGTGTGGCATGAATGGCCATCCTCCTGGATGGATGGATGTGTGGTGGTATTTATAGTGGGAGTTGGCTTACCATGTAAGCCATGTAGGAATGTAGCTAGCTAGCTAGCTAGTGGCATGGGTTGTGGCGTGGGATGTAAGCTACCTGGGGTAGCTTACATGCCAAGCCAAGTAGGCATGGCTAGTGGCATGGCACATGCCATGCCTGTCCCCTGGGATACTTTATAAATCAGTACCCAGGGGACACGGTACACTGTAGATGATGGCGCCGCGGTACGGTTGTCTCGTCGATGTCGGGTCGGGTAGCAGTCGGTAGCCGGCCGGGTGGCGTAGTCGGCGGCCAGCAGTCGGTAGCCGGCCGGGTGGCGTAGTCGGCGGCCGGCAGTCGGTAGCCGGCCGGGCAGTCGGACTGAGGGGCTTTGCTAGCCCCGATGTCTTGAAATATCATCTCGCCGTCTTCGGGGTATCCGTGTCCCATTACACCGACAGTAGCCCCCGAGCCTCCGGGCAACTTGGCAAAGTTGGGCGGAGGTTTTTTGGCAAATGTTCATGAAAATAGTCATAAAAAAGGACAGAGTTAGTCCATGCAGATATATCAAATGCTTGCTTTTATCATTGCAAATTTTATGCGGAGGGTGCCGACTTGGTTTCGTCCGAGCCCCCCTTAATCTTTTTCGTGTTCCCTCCGCTTTTTGGCTTGTGCTCTTGCTTGCCGGACAGCCGCTCTGCGGTCTATGGCTGAGAGTGGGCCGCGAAGTGGAGTGTACAGTACTCAGAGTCTGGGAGCAGATTCAACCGAGTAGATACTTGTAAAGGAAAACGGTTGGGTCGCCCGAACGTTTTTCTTCCCGGACGTTTTTCGCGTGGGTGGCCTCCAGCGTTCACTCTTGCTAGTCGGCAGCCGCTCTGCGGTCTGTGACTAAGAGTGGGCCTTTGGTACCGCGCACGGTACTAAGCCGTATGCGGGAACTAACGTCTCAGGCCAAGCGGCCAGCCCCCGAGCCAACTCTGGCTGGCGCCGGGGCAAATAGTGATGCTACTGTAATAAAATGCGGAGGCAGCCCCCGAGCAACGCTCGGGGTTATCCGTGCTTGCGTAATGCAAAAATATGCGGGTGAGGAGCTCACATTGATTTTCGTGTAGTCGCGGTCGTCGAAGATAGCCGGCGCGACTCGGCGCTCGCGGAGTGCGCCGGCGCACCCGCTGGGTGTAGGGCCGACTGCTGAGCAGTCGGGCCGGATCTTCCGGCAGCTGTTTTGTCTTCTTTCTCGCGGGGGCGCGCCAGCGCACCCGCTGGGTGTAGCCCCCGAGATTCGGGCCAACTGCTGAGCAGTCGGGCCGGATCTTCCGGCAACTACTTTGTCTTCTCTTCTCTCGCGGGGGCGCGTCAGCGCACCCGCTGGGTGTAGCCCCCGAGATTCGGGCCGACTGCTGAGCAGTCGGGCCGGATCTTCTGGCAACTACTTTGTCTTCTCTTCTCTCGCGGGGGCGCGTTAGCGCACCCGCTGGGTGTAGCCCCCGAGATTCGGGCCGGCTGCTGAGCAGTCGGGCCGGATCTTCCGGCAACTACTTTGTCTTCTCTTCTCTTGCGGGGGCGCGTCAGCGCACCCGCTGGGTGTAGCCCCCGAGATTCGGGCCGACTGCTGAGCAGTCGGGCCGGATCTTCCGGCAGCTACTTGGTCTTCTTTTCTCTCGCGGGGGCGCGTCAGCGCACCCGCTGGGTGTAGCCCCCGAGATTCGGGCCGGCTGCTGAGCAGTCGGGCCGGATCTTCCGGCAACTACTTTGTCTTCTCTTCTCTCGCAGGGGCGCGTCAGCGCACCCGCTAGGTGTAGGCAAACGGGCAGCAGTGCCGGCGCTCTTGCCGGCCTGATGTTGAAGCAGGCTAGCAGGCCGGGTTGGGTCCAGCCGTCCGAGTGGAGAGGCAGGCGGACGGATAGACGGTAGCGGGCAGACGTATAGGCTGCTCTTTTTTTTGCCGAGCCGGCCGCACGTGCAGTCAGCAATTTTTCCAGCCGGCCACAAGGCAATCGGCCTCCTCTCTTTTTTTTCACCAAGCCGGCCGCTCTTTGACTTTTTTCTCGGCCGGGTCCACCCCCACAGCCCTTTTTCCCCCGGGCACCCGGCCGAAGCGAAGCCGGCCAGGGCGGGCTCGGGTGGAGCCGGCCAGGCGCAGAGAGGCGCGGGCGTCCGCGGTTTTGCGAGCAGAGGGGCCGGGGCGGCGCGGGCGCAGCGGCCGGAGCCGGCGCGTGGACGGCGACGCGAGCCAGGGGAGCGGGCGGCCCGGCGGGGAGCGGCAGCCGGCCCGGGGCGACGCGGGCGGGCGGATGGAGCAGGGCGCGCGCGGCGCGGGGCAGGCCGGCCGAAGCCGGCGAGGGAGGCGGCAGCGCGCAGGGCGGGCACCCGAAGCCGGCGAGGGACGGGGCAGCGCGCGGGGCAGCCACCCGAAGCCGGCGCGGGGCGCGGCAGCGCGCGGGGCGGCCACCCGAAGCCGGCGCGGGATTTGGAGGAGCCGACGCCGGGGCCGGGCGTGAGGCGGCAGAGCGCACGCGAGCTCGCGGGCGGAGCGGCGTGCAGGGCGGCACAGCCTGGCCGGAGCGAGACGGTGCGGAGGAGAGTGGCCGCGCGGCCCTGGGAGTGGGCGAAGCCGGCGCGGAGGAGGCAACCGGCCAAGGGCGAGGCGGGCGGGCGGATGGAGCAGCCAGGCACGGGAGGTAGGCGTCCGGGTGCGCGGGAGGCCGGCGCAGGGGAGCCGGCGACGGGCAGAGCCGCGCGGGGCAGCCGGCGCGGGGAGGCCGAGCCGGCACGCGTGCGAGGAGGCGGCAGAGCGTGGAGGGGCGGAGAAGCCGGCCACGGGCGGGCAGCAGCCTGGCCGGAGCAAAGATGGCGCAGCCGGCGCGGGGCGGCCGGTGAGGGCACGAGCAGGCCCGGTGCCGAGGTGGAGCAGGCGGACGACATAGGACCGGCAGGAGCCGGAGCTGGCCTGGGCGAAGCCGGAGCCAGCCCGGGCGAAGCCGGCGGGCGCGGCGGGAGGCGGCCCGGGCGAAGCCGGCGGGCGCGACGGAGCAGCGCGGCCGCGGCGGGCGAAGCCGACAGGCGCGGCGGGAGGCAGCCCGGGCGAAGCCGGCGGGCGCGACGGAGGCGGCCCGGGCGAAGCTGGCGGGCGGTAGGCGGAGGAGTCGGGTGGCGCGGGGCGACCACCCCGAGCCGGTGCGGCCGACTACGAGCGTGCGCAGGGAGGAGCCGGCGGGGCACGGCCATGGGGCGAGCCGGAGCAGGACGGGCCCGTCGCAGCCGGCGTGGGAGCAGGCGGAAACACGGCAGCCGGCGCGGGCGAAACCGGCCGGCCGGGTTGCGGAAGCCGGTGCGCAGGACGGGCACGAGGGTGCAGGCGGAGCCCGGCAGTGGGGAAGCAACTGGCGCCGAGAGCCGGTGCAGCGGCTGGAGGGCCGGACCGAGCGCGGGCGACTCGGGAGTTGCCGGACTCGGCGCTGGGAGGGAGCCGGGCACCGCGGTGCGGACGCGCAGGGGGGCCGAAGCAGAGCGACGCGGGGGAGGGCGCTGTGGAGGCGGCGCAGGGCCGGACCCGGCCTATGCGGATGAAGCCGGCGCGGTGTGGTGTAGGCAGAGCCGGCAGGCATGACCCGGCCACGGGCGGAGGCAGAGACGGGCGGGGTCATGACGATGGCCCAGGGAGTTGCGCGGAGGCGGTGGCTTGACGCGGGGGCGCAGACGATGGGGTGTTGCAGGCACAGGGCCAGTTGGGGCGGCCGGGCAGGTGGCGAGGAGGCACTGGAAAAGGAAGGTGCGAGCGCTCGGGGCCATGGCCAATGATGCGAGCTGCAGGAGGCTTGGCCGAAGCAGTGGCACACAGCAGGCAACCGCGGGGAACCATGGAGGGTCGGGCGCCGGCGCGCCTTGCCGCGGTTGGAGTGGATGCGGGGAAAGCCATCACGGCCAGGCACAGGAATGGCCGGAGATGGACTAAGCATAGTACAAATAATGCCATTGTCTGAGCAAGGTCTGAGTTGTGTGTATGGCCAATGGTTTGACCATTGCGTCTAGCTAGCTAGCGAAGACGATGCGTGGGGCAGCGAACGCCCGCTCCGGCCGGAGCAAAGCGCAGCGCGGAGGGGAGCGGACGCGAGCAGCGCGTAGATGGACACGGTCGACCGAAGCGAGGCCCCGCGCGCGGCGCGCGCGCGGACGGACGGCCGACGTCGCAACGGTGATGACGAAGGCGGTGAGGCCGCCGACGAGGACGCGCCGTCCCACGCGGCCGCTCCGGGGGTGGGTCGAAGTCGAGCCCCCGAGCGCTACCGAAGAGACGGCGCGACGCCGCGGCGGAGATGATGAAGGTGGTCCCGCCCGGACAGCGAAACCAGCAGCAGCGCGGTAGCATAGTACCGCCCCACGGTGGGCGCCAACTATCGTGGTATTTCTCACAGGGTACTTGCGAGTCGACAGGTGCCACAAGGGCTTAGTGTGTGGGTAGGACTGCTGCTGATAGGACCGGGAGCGGGTATGCGAGTAGCACGCGGCGGTTTACCCAGGTTCGGGGCTCTCCGGGGAGATAATACCCCTACTCCTGCATGTCTGAATACATATCTGAGGTGTACATCGGGCAGTACAAAGTGCTCCTGGAGCTGTATCTCAGCCCAGTGCCGTAGGCATCTGGCTGTATAAATGCATGTATGAGGCGTGCTAGTCTCCGGCCATACTCATGGCCGTGAGCACATATGCTCATGTGCATGGATGGATGGGAAGCTAGCTTGCTTGCTTGCTTGTGTGTGGCGTGAATGGCCATCCTCCTGGATGGATGGATGTGTGGTGGTATTTATAGTGGGAGTTGGCTTACCATGTAAGCCATGTAGGCATGTAGCTAGCTAGCTAGCTAGTGGCATGGGTTGTGGCGTGGGATGTAAGCTACCTGGGGTAGCTTACATGCCAAGCCAAGTAGGCATGACTAGTGGCATGGCACATGCCATGCCTGTCCCCTGGGATACTTTATAAATCAGTACCCAGGGGACACGGTACACTGTAGATGATGGCGCCGCGGTACGGTTGTCTCGTCGATGTCGGGTCGGGTAGCAGTCGGTAGCCGGCCGGGTGGCGTAGTCGGCGGCCGGCAGTCGGTAGCCGGCCGGGTGGCGTAGTCGGCGGCCGGCAGTCGGTAGTCGGCCGGGCAGTCGGACTGAGGGGCTTTGCTAGCCCCGATGTCTTGAAATATCATCTCGCCGTCTTCGGGGTATCCGTGTCCCATTACACCGACACCCCGCATTATACATATTGACATAACCTCGATTATTGTCAATCCTGATTGCGCCAGCATTTTTATCTGGCCCATCAGGTAAAGGACCTCTCTGTTATCTTCCTCCTGGGGGT
The DNA here is from genome assembly GCA_034509565.1 of Triticum monococcum. Taxonomy (NCBI): domain Eukaryota; kingdom Viridiplantae; phylum Streptophyta; class Magnoliopsida; order Poales; family Poaceae; genus Triticum; species Triticum monococcum. The sequence goes on along the minus strand of CM067843.1, from coordinate 739,228,272 downwards.
CCCGAGGGTGCCAGCTGCAGCGTTTCTTCAGAGGGGCATTGTTGAACTCAGGAAGGCCCATCCGGATAGGGTCCGAAAGGGGGACGTCCTCCATATAAAACCACTCCGAAGGCCAGTCTTCGGATATCTTCTTTGGAGTACCGGACAGGTATCCGGTCTTGGCGATGCGCCATATCTCGGCTCCGCCCACTTGGTATAGTGACCCCTCCTATGTATGGGGTACGAGGCAGAATAGCCTCTTCCATAGCTCGAAATGAGCTTTGTAGCCCGAAAACAGCTTGCAAAAGGTGACGTAGCCAACGATGTGTAATATGGAGGCGGGAATAAAGTTGTGCAACTAGAGGCCGTAGAACTCCAGGAGCCCGCGGAGGAATGGATGGATTGGAAATCCGAGCCCCCTTAATAAGTAAGGGACAAGCCATACCCGCTCCCCCATGGATGGGTTGGGAAAGCTCTCCGCTTGTTCCCCGCCGTTGTAAGTGGCAAGTCCGGCTCAAACGAGGACCATATACGCTGGGGGAGAAACCCCTGGGTTTGTAACTCTACTAAATGGATGTGGGGGACAGAACACTTCTTCCAGTCGCTTGGCTTAGGGCTACGGGAGCGAGAGGAGGAGCTGCGACGGCCGGCCATGATAGGATGGACTTTTTCCGGGCGGGCTCCGATGGATACTCGCCGTGGGAGGATGGTGTGATCTGGATTTGAGGATCCCCGTCTCTTTAAATAGACGATTTACTCACATGGTTAGGGTGGCAAGTGTGAAAATTCCCTGACTTCTCGTATTTGCTCAACACGTGGAGGATAGCCATTATTAGGTGCACAAGCCATGGAGTGCAACATTCATGGGAAGCCGGACACTACTTGACAGGTATTCAGAATTTGGAGAAGAACCCGCCTTGCAATGCCTAAGAGAATCTGCGCGCCGGACTCATCGTCATTGAAGCCTGGTTCAGGGGCTACTGAGGGAGTCCTGGATTAGGGGGTCCCCGGACAGCTGGACTATATCCTTTGGCCGGACTGTTGGACTATGAAGATACCAAGATTGAAGACTTTGTCCCATGTCCGGGTGGGACACTCCTTGGCGTGGAAGGCAAGCTTGGCAATTCGGATATGTAGATCTCCTCCCTTGTAACTGACTCTGTGTAACCCTAGCCCACTCCGATGTATATATAAACCGGACGGTTTAGTCCGTAGGATGTGAACAATCATAATCATAGGCTACCTTCTAGGGTTTAGCCTCTACGATCTCATGGTAGATCAACTCTTGTAATACTCATATCATCAAGATCAATCAAGCAGGAACTAGGGTATTACCTCCATCGAGAGGGCCCGAACCTGGGTAAACCTTGTGTCCCCCAACTCCTGTTACCATCCGCCTTAGACGCACAGTTCGGGACCCCCTACCCGAGATCCGCCGGTTTTGACCCCGTACTCGCCTAAGTTAAAACATTCTCTAAGTGAAGAGCAACCCTCTCACTCAGAGGCTTAGCTACCGCCCCGTACTCGCCTAAGTTAAAACATTCTCCGAGTGAAGAGCAATCCTCTCAATCGGGGGCTTATCTAAGTTCAAACATTCTTCAAGTGAAGAGCAATCCTCTCACTCGAGGTCTTAGCTGCGACCCCGTACTCGCCTAAGTTTTAACAACATACCGGGTGGAGAGCAAACCTTCCACTCGGAAGGAACAATGTGCACTCTGAGCTGTGCCACAAGTACAACGTCCAGGTGCACTCTGAGTTGCGCCACAAGTACAACGTCTACTCCGAGTAAAGAGCAATCCTCTCACTCGGGGACTGAGCTGCGATCCCAGATCCTCTTAAGTCAAAAAATCCAAGAACACTAGAAACAGAGCAATTGCATTTGAGCAAGACAAACAAGTATGAATAAATCCAGAACCTCGAACAGAAGTACCCCGGTGTTAGGCCCGAAAGAGTTTAACGATTACAAAATCACTCAGTGTTCTGAGACAAATAAAATCGGGTTATCAAGTTTTTCACTCAGCGGGAGGAGGACTTGCTGGCTCGACAAAGGTGTCCAAGTCAACACCGTCTGCGATGCAAGTGGCTGTGTCTATGAAGGTCTCCATGAAAGACTGAAATTGAAGCTTCTTGGTGTTTGCCGCCTGAAGAGCTTTCAACTTTTCCTCCTTGGTGTCCTTGCAGTGAACACGAACAAGAGATAGAGCCGCGTCGGCACCGCAGCGGTCACATGACTTCTTCCATGCTCGCACTCGGTCAGGGATGTCATTGAGTCGAGTCATCAGTGACTTGAGATCATTCTGAAACACATCCTCTGGCCATAGCTCCTTGTCGATCCGCGACAATGCCACTTTCAGTCGAGTGAGATAGTCCAAAACACTGGCAAGGCAGAATTCCAATCGCAGCACGTTCATGCCAGCTTCATCCATGATAGGGGAGTTGATGGGGTCTAGTTCTATCTCGATCCGCCCGGTTTCCTCTTTGAAATTTTTACAGAATTATGCACAGAGTGAAAAATAGTGAGTTGACGACTACATGGTGAAGAAGTTTTCTGAATACAGTCGGAGGAGGAAAAGTACCTTCGAGCATGAGGAACATCTTCTTGGCAAGACCTCCTAGATAAGCTTCCAGTTCATCTCTCTTCCGAGTGAGAGCATCCACTTTGTCAGCCAAGGCCACCTTCTCCTCCTTCAACTGCACAGCTTCCTTCTTCGCTTCGTCAACAGAAGTTTTCAGCTTAGCGTTCTCCTCTTCCAATTTTCTGACTGAAGCCAGCTTCTTATCAGCAAGTTCGGTCTTCTCACACGTCGTCTTCTGCGTCGCCGCCAAATCAAGGTCCTTCTGCTCCAAAGCCTGCTTCATTTTGTCTAAAGAAATAACATTCCTTAGACGAGCTTGGAGTTGACAGTTTTCACTATGCACATCTGTTCGAGTGGAATCACTCAGTTCAAAGGATGCAAAGGGAAAAATGACATGGCGAGTAGTCAGCAAGTTATTACCTCCCATGATAGCTACTTCATCCTGGGCTTTCTTTAGGTTCTCCTTGGCAAGATCCAGGTCAGCTTGAGTTGGATCTTCTCCTTCTCCAAATCAGCATACTTGGTCCCAAGTTCACAAGATTTCCGTAGTCGACAAAAGACGAATCAGTCGACGGAAACAAAGATCGGTTATTTCCGAATGAAAAAAATGCAAGATCAGATTGTTATAGCAAAAAGTTCTAAGACTGCTGCTGAATTAAACATCCAACAACAGTCTCGGGGACTACACCCAGTGGGTGCACTCAGTGTGCCCCCACTGGTTTGATTTCCCAATTGGCATGGTCCGCCCAGCCCAAGCGGAAGGAGTAAAAAAGCAATTGTTCTCAGACCACCGTCGACTATCCGTAGTTGACCGCGGTCTCGGGGACTACACCTAGTGGGTGCACTCAGGATGCCCACACTGGACCAAGATCTCACTCGACATGACCTGTCTAATTTGAGTGAAAAAGCTACACAACTACAGAAAACACCCAGTGGGTGTGCAGATGCAAGGTACAGACTGACATCTTATGTATAATAAAGCAATAGTTTTCAGGTAGCATATCCTAACAGAACAAGAATCGAGTTGGAAAACCAACTAGAGGTCAACTTACAATCCCACTTACTCGGACATTAGCTTGAAGAGCAAAGGTGGCATCGTAGCCAGCCTTGCTGGTGTCATACACCACCTTCAGTCTGTCCATCATCACACCCGCCTGGATCATAGCTTCTTTGGCAGCTCCCACTTGGTCCTCCGGGATGTGATGCAGAGCAAACGAAATGGATGAGGGAACCGATGACGTAGGCGGTGGAGTTGGAGCTTGTGGTTGTACAATCGGGCCGGGAGCCTGGGCAGTCGATGCCGAAGGCTGGTCAGTCGACAAAGGATCAGCAAACGAGACAGCAGTCTGTACTGGATCACCAAGTTGCTGAACTTCAGGCTTAGATGCTGGACAAGGTACTTTGCTGGGAGGCACACTCCTGCTCAAAGTCCTACCCCTTCTCCATGTATTCCTTGAAGGCACTTCATCATCATCATCATCTGGAAGCTGGATAACATTTGTCGGCACTGCAAAACACTCGACGGAAAGGTTTCAGTCGCTCACCAAAACAGTCAGAAGAGCAAAAAAATAGTTGCGTAATCAAACCTGCCTGAGAAGTGGCCGCGTCTGCAGTCTCCGCGTCACCCCGCTCCTCGTCGACGTCCATGGATGTTGCAGAAGTAGCAGCACTGAAAGTTCCAAATTTCACTCGGTCAAGCTAGAGAAGAAGTTCGTAGTGGAAACAAAAGACAAAGAAAAGAAACACTTCGGCTGAAGCAACATGCATGACCACCTTGATCTTGGGCAGAGCCTTCCGGGGCTTCGGTGGAACAACTTTGGGTTGTTTCGCGGCCTTCTCCGATGGCTCTGGAGTCGAGGTCCGAGTGCGCTTCGGGATTTTTGCACTTGGCAAAACTTCCTTGCCGCGCCCTCCCGCGGGACCCTGTGACTGCTTGGAGCACCATTCAGAGCGGGGCAGCGAGTCGACTTCCTCGCTGCTACCAGAGTCTTCATTGGCGTCCTCGCTGTCATCTTCATATTGCAGTGAGCGCTTTCGCCATCACTCTCCACTCCCTCCTGGTGTTGCTCCCCGTTTGGCATTGAGTACATCTTGGTGAAAATCTGCAAGGTACAAGTTATAAATATCAGTCAGATTCAAGAACGATCGCTTGTTGAAAAGGAACACTCGGTAAAGCATGTCTGACCTCTTTTGGAGCGTTGTCGGCATCGAATGGCAAAATCCTCCTGGCTCCGCGAGGAAATTCCTTCTTCCCAGTGATGCCCCACAGCCACTGAGCCCCCATTTCTTCGGAGACCTCCTATGGGTGGATCCGGGTTGTGTCTTCAGTGCCCAAGTACATCCACATCGCATGGTCACGAGCTGGAAGAGGCTGGATACGTCGACCAAGGAACACCTCCAACAGATCCATGCCGGTCACACCCTCCCGGACTAAGTTAACGACTGCGTTGACTAAAAGGAACACCTCACCTTTCTCTTATGTGGTTACAATCAGTGAAGAGGGTTGACGGAGTCTCTCCATAGTGAAAGGGGGGAGGCCGGTCGACTGACCAGGAGTCGGGATGGCCTTGCAGTAGAACCAGGTCGACTGCCATCACCCAACTGACTCGGGTAAGGTCATGGGAGGAAAAGTACTTCTACCCCTAGTTTGGATTCCAAACCCCGCGCACATCTGAATCACGTGCGTCTTTTCATCACTCAGATTAGACTTCTTCATCGACTGAGAATGGCAGGTGAAGATGTGTTTGACCAGACCCCAGTGCGGCTAGCACCCCAGGAAGTTTTCACACATTGAGACGAAAGCGACAAGAAACGAGACTGTGTTGGGAGGGAAATGATGAATCTGAGCGCCGAAAAAGTTCAGAAAACCCGAAAGAACAAATGCGGGGGAAGGGAAAAACCTCGCTCGACGTGGGTGGTGAGGAGGACGCGCTCACCGTCGCGCAGCTGGGGATCAGATTCCCCTTGCGGCAGCCTCCAAGACCAGTCAGCAATCAGACCGTCGTTGGCGAGATTCTCCAAGTCCTCCTTCACGATGGTGGAGCGGATCCAATCCCCTTGGATCCAGTCAGGCGGCAGACCGGACCGCGACGATGACCCTAGACCCGTCTTCTTGCCCTTCGCCGCCGTCTTCTTTGCGCGCTCCATAGCTGCAGTCTTCTCCTTCCCCATGGTGGCGAAGCTCGAGAGTAACAGGCGAGGGCACGGCGAGAAGGACGAGACGAGGTGGAGAAGTGGACAGAAAGGGGATCGAATGAGGCGCACAATGCATCACATCAGCCTCGACGCTATTTATGGACCCGCTTCCGAGTGGCTGACCTGTGGGCCCGAGCGATCCTATTGCATCCCATAATAGGTGCTCACTCGATACGTGGTGAAAAAGGCAGCGCGAAGATCGAGGCATCCCTGTCTACTCGTTTCATTTACTGCGCCACGCCCCGTCCCGTGCACTTCTCCAAAATTTTGAATCCCGTGAGATCAAGAAACCATAGAGCAGTCAATCGCATTGAAGATATCACATTACAAATTCACTTGAAGATTTACTGCATGATTCACTCGACGATCTCAGAAGCCAGAATCGATTGAGGCGACTGATGCATGGTTAAAGTACCAGTATGCTTTCAGGACCTTGATGAAATACCTCGGACGCATTGAATCGAGTCGGAACCAACTTCAACCCTTCTACACTCAGACCTCAATCCATTCGGGGGCTAATGACGATGACATGTCCCTAGGGTAGGGTCGTAAGCCTAACCTAGACACCATACCCAAGGACACTGCCCTAGAGTCAAAGACATACAAAGTTCTACAGAAGATACCGACTGAAATCACCCTGAAGTGTAATCCAGTCGATGGCAGATTCAACTCTGATATCCCAATTCCACTCGACATAACCATTACACTCGACCATACAAAAGAATAACTCGGAGCATAGAAGGCCTACAGTCCCCCAGGATAGCAACGGTCAGACATTCACTCCGTAGTCATAAAGATCATTAATAGCAGGCGTTACCAGTAATGCCCATGTCTTAACTCACAATGAACCCTGTGTAACTGAGGACTGGAGGGGCCTGGCGTACTCTATATAAGCCACCCCCTCCTATGCCATAGGGGTTCGCACCCCCTATAACTTTCACGCATAATCCAGTCGACAAGCCTCTGAAGCATCAAGATGTAGGGTTGTTACCTCTTCCGAGAGGGGCCTGAACTCGTAAACTTGTGTGTACAACCTCACCGTAGATAGGGCCTTGCCTCCTCCTACGTACCCCCCCCCCATTCTTACTGGCATACTCGTTCCCATGACAGCATCCACAAGGGTGGAGGGCGCCCCCCTAGGGCGTGCCCTGTCTTGTTGTCGCCTCGTGGACCCCCCTGACTTGTTCCCGACGCCAAAAATTTCTATAAATATGGAAACCCCCATAAATAAACCAAGATCGGGAGTTCCACCACCCAAGCCTCTGTAGTCACGAAAAACCAATCGAGAGCCCATTCCGGCACCCTGCCGGAGGCGGAAACCATCACCGGTGGCCATCTTCATCATCTCGGCAGTCTCCATGATGAGGAGGGAGTAGTTCACCCTCGGGGTTGAGGGTATGTACCAGTAGCTATGTGTTTGATCTCTCTCTCTCTATCTTGCGTGTTCTTGATTTGGCACGATCTTGATGTACCGCGAGCTTTGTTATTATAGTTGAATCATATGGTGTTTCTCCCCCTCTATCTTCTTATGATGAATTGTGTTTTACCTTTGAGGTTTCACTAATATCGAATTAAATACGTTTATGGATTGGAGAACACTTGATGTATGTCTTGCTTGGGATACACGTGATGACAATGGGGTGTTCTATTGATTCACTTGATGTATATTTTAGCACTCAACTCGTGGATTCCCGAGGTGACATTTGGGGTAATCTATGCATAGGGGTTGATGCACATTTTCGTCCTTGTTTCTCTTGTAGGAATCTTGGGCACTCTTTGAGGTTCTTTGTGTTGGATAGAATATTATGAATCTGAAGTTGCTTGATGCATATCATATAATTGACCCATGGTTACTTGTCGTGACATTGGAGTATCTAGGTGACATTAGGGTTGATTGATGTGTATCATATGGTGTTATTTTACTACGAACTCTAGGGTTGTTTGTGATACGTATAGAAATAGCTGAATGGATTGATCGGAAAGAATAATTGTGAGGTGGTTTCGTACCCCACAAGTAATTTCACCTTATGTTCTCCGTGATAGAAACTTTGGAATGACTTTTGTCGCACATTGAGGGATTGTCATATGATTTAATTATGTTATCATTGTTGAGAGAACTTGCACTAGTGAAAGTATGAACCCTAGGCCTTGTTTCCAAGCATTGCAATATAGTTTTCCCTCACTTTTACTACTAGTTACCTTGCTGTTTTTATATTTTCAGATTAGAAAAAACCTATATCTACCATCCATATTACACTTGTATCACCATCTCTTCACCGAACTAGTGCACCTATATAATTTACCATTCTATTTAGTGTGTTGGGGACACAAGGTACTCTTTGTTATTTGGTTGCAGAGTTGTTTGAGAGAGAACATATTCATCCTACACCTCCCATCGATTGATAAACCTCAGGTCATCCATTTGAGGGAAATTTGCTACTTTCCTACAAAACTCTGCGCTTGGAGGCCCAACACGAGTCTACAAGAAGAGGTTGCGTAGTAGACATCAGTGCGCCGGACTAGTGTGTGCCCCAGCAACGCGGCTTGGTTGGGGCCTCTCGTTTTATATGTTAGACTTTGGTATGATGTCTGTTTGGTATTAGAGTTGGACTATCGGCACTCGTTCATCAAATGGATAGGAGTAGGGACCTATATGTTGCTAAGATAATGGCTTCAGACTATTTGATGTATTACTTTTTAAGGTCTTTGTAAACAATTAATAAAATGGTATGAAGTCCTGCTTGATTGTTCTTGATGATATGAGTATTACAAGAGTTGATCTACCACGAGATCGTAGAGGCTAAACCCTAGAAGCTAGCCTATGGTATGATTGTATGTTGTCCTACGAACTAAACCCTCCAGTTTATATAGACACCGGAGGGGGCTAGGGTTACACAAGGTCAGTTACAAGGGAGGAGATCTACATATCTGTATTGCCTAGCTTGCCTTCCATGCCAAGGAGAGTCGCATCCGGACACGGGACGAAGTTTTCAATCATGTATCTTCATAGTCCAACAGTCCGGCGTGCAGTATTGTCTTCAGCATTGCAAGGCGGGTTCCTCCTCCGAATACTCCATAGAAGATTTTGAACACCAGAATAGTGTCCGGCTCTGCAAAATAAGTTCCACATACTACGGTAGAGAGAATAATATTTCCACAAATCCAATCTGCTGACACGTTTGACAGCATGACATCGCGTCATGGCCCGGTCATTATTCGAACCGTTTTTCTCAACTAGCACCGCACATAACACGAGGCAGTTTTCTTGACACGTCTTGTCAAAGCAGAGATCGTGTCCCCCTTATTACGGGATTCTCATCAATACGGACGTGGGTAACCCAATCATGCCATCAATTACGGTGTTTGGGGAACAAGCGATTTTACCAGGCAAGTGGGGAGGCGCATCTCCTCTACCGCCCCTATAAAGGGACAAGGATTCACCCTTTTTTACCCATGCCTTCTTCCTCCTTGCTTACCCATTCTCCCACACTTGAGCTCCAGCGCCCAAGTTCGCGTCTTTCTTCTCAAACCACTCCAAGCATGTCCGGAGCGGGAGGCAAGTGGATGGTATCCTCTGTCGCGGAGGAGAACATCACAAAGTTATGGGAAGCCGGATATCTGGCATCGGATATCGCGCACCGGCTGCCAGATGCAGGGCAGCTCATCCCTACGCCCGAACCCCATGAGAGGGTAGTTTTTCTTAACCACTTCGTCCGCGGACTGAGATTTCCCCTCCACCCATTTGTCCGTGGGCTCATGTTCTACTACGGGCTGGATTTTCATGATCTGGCCCCCAACTTCATCCTCAACATCTCGGCATTTATCGTCGTGTGCGAGGCCTTCCTCCACATTAGGCCCCACTTCGGCCTATGGCTGAAGACCTTCAATGTTAAACCGAATGTGGTGGTTGGCCAGCAAGCAGAGTGCGGAGGCACCATGGTGGGCAAAATGCCTAATGTCACCTGGCTCGAAGGCTCCTATGTGGAGACCATAAAGGGGTGGCAATCGGGGTGGTTCTACATCATCGAGCCGTGCGACACCAACTAGGTGGCGGGCCCCAAAATTTGATCCGGAATCCCCACGCGGCTCACTTCCTGGAAAGAGAAGGGCATGTCCTGGGGTTCTTCGGTACAGCTGACCGGACTCCAGACCTGCATCAGGAACATGATGAGCAAGAAAATCAAGCTCGTCAATGTGGTCCAGGTCATGCTCTTCCACTAGATTCTCCCGTGTCAACGACGGGCATTCGATTTGTGGGAGTTCGACCCGGCCCAGCACCAGACGCAGTGAGAGCTCTACGACACGACGCACAAGGATGTATGGAGGGTGCTATTCAAGGGCGTCGAGGTACCTCCTTCCCTCACCGAGGACTGCGGACTCAGCGCAAAGCGCCATGCCAATCCGGTAAGTTTTTGTATCTCACAGGGTATTTATTTACCCCAATTAAATGATGTGCGGGATCTAAGCTCCCATGCCATTAACAGGACTGGATAAAGACGGTGGAGCAGCTCGATTGCCCAGCCCTCCTGCCTGAACATCCCGCATATGCTCTCCTAACGGAGATGCTGGCTCCGACACCTTACGAGGTGCCGGCGAAGAAGACCAAGAAGAAGGCCCCAGGGATCCGAAAGGGTCTCCGGCGCAAGGTCGTATCGGACTCATCGTCTGATGACTCCGACGCGCACTCCACCCACGAAAACGTGGAGGAGGAGGAGGAAAGTTCTCTCCCCCTAGCCGGGGGAGACAAGAAAAGAAAGGCCGACCCAACCGGGGAGGCCGAAGGGTCCAAGAAGGGAAGGACCCTTCCTCCACACTGCTCGACGACGGCTGCCTACAGCGGCGACGAGTGGCTACCCAGGGTCAAGCCCCTGGCGAAGTCGTAAGTATCCGGACACCATAGTAATTCATGGTATGTTTTATCGCACTGCTTCTCCTCATGCCGAACATGATTATGCAGTCCGTCCCGAGCTCATCTCGACGTATCTTCGTCGAGCGGTTCATTGGACTCGTCGGATATGAACAGCGGTTCTCTTCTGACCGCCTCCACCCCTTGTCCTACGGACAATGCCGAGGTGTTGTCTCAAAAGGCGCCGAGCCAAGGGGAGGTAGTCCTGGGGGCGCCTCAAGGCGACCTTCTGGACCCTGGGCGTAAAGGGAGCAGGACTCCCATGGGCTCCAGGTTCGGCCCCCAGCCAAACACTACACCGGAATCTTCGATGGTTCCGGACTCCGGCGGGCGACCCCCCGTTAATGGGGGCAAGCCGCCCGTGCCGGTGTCCTCTGTCCATCCAGAGGCACCGGACAACTTGCTGGAAGTGCTTCGCGGCGCTTCCATCGACGAAGAGCACCGCACTATCATGAGTGTGGTGATCGAGAAAGTTCAGTCCGCCAAAAACAGACTGACCGAAGCTTGTGCCAGCCTCCTAACAGGCTTTGAGGTAAGCAATCAAAAATAAGAAAATATTACCACATAGATAGTAGCCCCTGATGCTCTGTTCGACGTTCGAGAAGAAAGGCCGAATAGAGGATCAAATGATGACTCAAGAGTCTAATCAGAATATATCTATGTGTATGTGCAGGCTTCACTGCTGGCCACTGCCGCACATACTGCGGAGGTCTCTGCACTGAAGTAGGACATGGAGCGGTCCGAGAACGAGCTCGGCCTTACCAAGAGGCAGCTCGAGGAGAGCAAAGGTAAGCAATATCTTGTCTACGCTTTGAAAAGACGTTCGGTTGGAAAATAATAGGATCATCATGAATTTGCCAGGGGTCACGACCGAAGTGGCGACCCTGAAGAAGGTGCTGTCCGAGGCTGAAGACAAAGCGGCCAAGGAGTGCATCGAGTGGGAGAAGCAAGAAACCCGAGTGGGCGAAGTGTAGCAAGAGCTCGAGGCTCTTGCCAAAAAACATGAGTCCTTGGAGCTTTACTCTAAGACCGAGGGTCCGAGCTCGCGCAGGCGCTTGAAAGCGCCCGGAGCGCCAAGGCTGAAGCCCACAAGGCCCTCCAGGAGATTGATGCGGTGAAGAAGATAGTAGCGGGTAAGGCATTCATTATGCAAAGCAAGCATGTGAAGGAAACTTTCCTTTTTCATACCCGAGTTCGGAGCTCTCCAGGAGCATTCGCAGATATTCCCCGCGGTGTACTGGATGCCGCGGATTTTTACCGAGCTGAGGAGGGGAGCTCGACGGAGAAGTTGTTCTGGTCTCAGTATACTGGGACCGAACACCCAGTGCCCTTGAGCGACCAGCTGAAGCAACTGGTCGAGCTTCACAAGGCGGCCGAACAGGCCATGAGGGGCCTTATAGTCCGGATGTGGCCCGGCAAGCCCCTGTCCGGCAGCTACTTCTGTCTGGTTTGGCAGCTTGTCGATGCCTGCCCACGGCTTGAAGTCATAAAGCGGTCTGTCTGCATCGAAGGTGCGCGCAGGGCTTTTACCCGGACGAAGGTGCACTTGGCGAAGCTGTACGCCGCGAAGCTGGTGAAGGAGGGGCCGCCGGAGGGCAAGGAGGATCGCTGCCCTGAGATGTATTATGAGAGTGTCCTGAAGGGTTCCTGGCTTGTGGCGGATGAATGTGCCAAGGATGTAATTTTTGAATGAACATGCTCATGTGATCCTGTAATGTGAAACAAGTTCATCTACGCTATGCAACGCTTTTTAATTTAAAATATTAACTTCTGTGCCACCGTTTATAAAATCTAAGAGTTGGCCAGTCGTCGGCTTGTGCCCCCATGTAACTAGTACTGGGGTGTTCGGGATAAACCTGAGCACTCTTTACCCCAGTTTTGGGTCCTTCAAGGGAGGTGTTCAGCGCAACGAACCAGGCAATCGGACTATAAGGCTTTATCACTCTCACTTAGCCATAGAAGTCTACAATTTTAAATCTTGGCGAAGCCCCTAGTATTCGGAAGGCCGAATTTGGGGCGCTATACACGCCTAAGCCGGGCAAGGCTGACTCCTCACCCGAAGCAGAAAAAGTCTTTAAGGACTTGAGACCTCTCGAACAGCGACCAGTCTCTCGCCTTATCGTGACATTCAGTTTTCGGCTTTCTCTACTGAGGTGCTCGTCCGAAAGAACTGGGACACAATCGCAGTAGTTCTCCCACCGCTACCTTAGCCGATATAGCGGAACGTAAGGTACCAAAGCATGGGAGCCGAGCAAACCCAACTATTGACTCAAGACATGATTCGGAGCTAATGCATATAGTGCTAGAAGTTTGGGGTGCCGCACTATCGAAAGTGTTAGGACTTCTCGCGCCGTATTATGGGGTAAACGAAAGCCCCTGGCGTACTGATCGTACCCGAATGTACGGGTGCGGATTGATGTTTTCCAGCACTCGCCTTTGGGTGACGTGCTAAAATCTTTAAAGAATTTGTCCTTGGAGAAGGACTCACAGCCAAACTTTGTCCGGTTCGAGCTAGAGACGGATGATGAGGAATCTTGCTTCCCACACGCCACCCACTTCATAGCCACCGTCGATGACTTAACCGACGTGCTTGACTATGGCTCCGAAGACATCGACGGTATGGACGACGATGCCGACAAGGAGCAAGTCCTAGACCCGCCATTCACTGGACGTTCGACGGCTACCTCTTCGTATGACGTGTACATGGTTGATACACCTAAAGGATCTGGCGACGACAAGGAAGTGCCAGATGCGAATAAAACCTCCGAGACACAGTCCAAGCGCAGGCGGCCCAAGCACCGCCCCAAGCCCCGCCGCTCAAAGGACAGCAACACTGGCACCGGAGAAAATAGTACTCCGGGCGACATCGAAAACAATGAAGACCCTATCGGGGCTACATCCGAACAGGAACACGATAGTAGGCAAGACAACCCCGACGAACAGGCCATAGAACATGACTCGGAAGATGATAGTTACCATCCACCCTCTGAGGAGGAGACGAGCCTTGGCAACGAAGACTTCATCGTGCCTGAGGATCCTCTCGAGCAGGAGCGCTTTAAGCTTCAGCTCATAGCCACGGAAAGGAGCCTAAAAAAGAAACAACAACAGCTTCAAGCTGAACAAGACCTGCTCGTCGATAGAGGGACTGATGTCCTGACAGCCGAGGAATACGGCCTCAACCGCCTAGCCAAGAGCTACCCAAAACGCAGACTGCTACCTCAATTCAATGAGGAGGCGCCGGAGCACATATCTCCCTCGTGTAGTGCGGACCGACCACCACGTGGTCAGGACAGAGCGGCTGAACGGCCACCCCGTGGTCGGGATAAAGCGGCAACTCGAGCCGAACAGCAGACCGCCCCACCACCCCGCCAAAATAGGGACGGAAGAGTTCGGAGTCGTATGTACGACCTCCGACAGACTCTGGACGGTAGAGCAGGACACACAAGATCGATCTATGGATCACAAAGACGTGCCTCGAGGCACGACGACGGCTACCTATTCAGACATGACAAACCTAACCACGCTCGGGCCGAATGCCGCAGACGGCCTCCTTCAGAGCTCCGCCACGATGCGGCCCGATATAGAGGCCCCGCACACCCTCTCTGCTTCACTGATGAAGTACTGGATCAGAAATTCCCCGAGGGGTTCAAGCCCGTCAATATCGAATCATACGATGGCACAACCGATCCTGCAGTATGGATCGAGGATTTCATTCTCCACATCCACATGGCCCGAGGAGACAACCTCCACGCCATCAAATACGTCCCATTAAAGCTCAAAGGACCAGCTCGGCACTGGTTAAATAGCCTGCCTGAGAACTCCATAGGCAGCTGGGAGGACTTGGAAGAGGCTTTCCTCAACAATTTCCAAGGCACTTATGTCCGACCACCAGATGTCGATGACCTAAGCCACATAGTTCAACAACCCAGAGAATCAGCCAGAAAATTCTGGACTAGGTTCCTAACCAAAAAGAACCAGATCGTTGACTGTCCGGATGTTGAGGCCCTAGCAGCCTTCAAACAAAGCATCCATGACGAATGGCTAGCACGCCACCTCAGACAAGAAAAGCCAAAGTCAATGGCATCCCTTACGGCACTCATGACCCGCTTCTGAGCAGGCGAGGACAGCTGGCTGGCTCGTAGCAAGAACGCAGCCAGCGAGGCAGGCCCCACCGAGGCCAAGAACAGCACCGGCAGGCTCCGGCGCAATAGACACAAACATAGAAGCAATGGCGACAACGCCGACGACACCACAGTCAACGCCGGATTTAGTGGCTCCAAGTCCGGCCAACGGAAGAAACCCTACAAGAGAAAAAATGAAGGACCTTCCAGCCTGGACCGCATACTCGACCGCCCGTGCCAAATTCACGGCACCCCAGATAAGCAAGCCAATCATACCAACAGGGATTGTTGGGTCTTCAAGCAGGATGGCAAGTTAAATGCCAAAAACAAAGAAAGGGATCACAAAGTGAGGACGAGGATGAAGAGCCCCGGCAGCCGAACACCGGGGGACAAAAGAAATCCCCCCCCCAGTCAAAACAGTGAACATAATATACGTCACGCACATCACCAGAAAGGAGCGCAAACAAGCACTCAGGGACGTCTACGCAATAGAGCCAGTCGCCCCAAAGTTCAATCCATGGTCGTCATTTCTGATCACATTCGATCGACGAGATCATCCGACTAGTATCCGCCACGGTGGTTCGGCCGCACTGGTCCTTGACCCAATCATCAACGGATTCCACCTAACACGAGTCCTGATGGATGGTGGAAGCAGCCTCAACCTACTATACCAGGATACAGTACGGAAGATGGGCATTAATCCCTCACGAATCAAACCAACAAAGACTACCTTTAAAGGAGTCATACCAGGTGTAGAGGCCCGCTGTATGGGCTCAATCACGCTGGAGGTGGTCTTCGGTTCTCCGGACAACTTCCAAAGCGAAGAGTTAATCTTCGATATCGTCCCCTTCCGCAGCGGCTACCACGCACTGCTCGGACGAACCGTGTTTGCTAGATTTAACGCAATGCCACACTATGCTTATGTCAAGCTCAAGATGCCCGGTCCACGCGGCGTCATAACAGTCAATGGCAATATGGAACGCTCCCTCCAAACAGAGGAGCAAACCGCCGCCCTAGCAGCAGAAATATAGAGCGGCCTTCCCAAGCAGCATTATAATCCAGCTGCCGAGCCCCTGGACACCATCCAGAGGGTCCGGACAACATTCCAACAGGAAAGCGCGGCTCGTCAAGAGCTCGACTAGCAATTCGGCCTCCGTCCCAGCCCCAATGAGGTAGTGTCATTCGTACCACGCGTACACAATTACGCACTCAAAATTCCATGGACATCGACCGAGGCATGAGATAACCCGGGGTCTACAATTCGGCTAGACCGATCCCGGACATACATACTTTTACTTCTTTTTCTTGTTTCAGGCACCTTTTTCCGCGTGCCTGATGTCAAGTCCTTTAGAAGGACTGACATACTACGGAGGCAAGCAACACAGGTGTGTAGGGTAACCTTTATACGTTCTTCTTGACGGTATTCATACTTATTTCTCAGGACCCGCACGCTGCGCCCTATTGATTCCGGCATGTTAAATGGCCGGATACTTCTCGCACCATCTGTACAAGATACGCCTTGACGTACCCACCCAGTTATAATAAAAATGGTCAGTGGCCCAGTTTCTCTGGTTTTCGCCTCTTACTTCGTTTTATTTCGATCTGCCTATTTGTCGCATCGACACTCTTTTACGTTTCATATTCGCCAGGGGCTACCTGTCGCCCCACAATACGGCAGCTCAGTCCGAACACTTCTTATATAGAAGTTCGGCACCCCGAGTTTAGCATTATATGCATTGGCTCCGAATCATGTCTTTGGTAAATAGTTGGGTTGCCCGGCTCCTGTGCTTGCTACCCTACGTTTCGCTCCATCGGCTAGGATAGTAAAGGGAGAACTACTGCGATTGTGCCCTGGCTTGGACCAGACGAGCACCTCAGTAGAGAAAGCCGAAAACTAACTGTCATGATGTGGCGAGAGCCGGTCAGCTACTCTAGGGTTACAAATTGTTGGAGATTTTTTCCGCATTATGCGAGAGATCGGCACTTCCCCATCAGATGCTGACAGTACTCTGGCTTAAACCAGGGGTTGCACCCATGCTTTATTATAAAACTCCTATGGCTAAGTGAGGGCGTTAAAGCCATAAAGTCTGATTGCCTTGTTTGTTGCGCTAAACAAATCCTTCAAGGACCATGTAATTGGATCAAGATTCTTTAGATTCCATCCCGAACACCTCCGTACTATGTACATGAGGGTAGAAGCCGACGACTGGCCAACCCTCGGATTACACACAACATGGCCCTACGGGAGGAAACAATTCAAAGCATAATAAAATTACTTTACAAAAACTGGCTTTGTTCCCATAATACTAGACAAAGGCAACATGAATACATTTATTCAAATACAATGTCCTGCGAACATTGCGCCGCTACAAGTCGAGACCCATCTACGACATCTTCGAAATATCGCTCGGGTGTCCGGTGCTCCTTGCCTTCCGGCGGCCCGCTGGCGACTTCAACAGCGTTCATCTTCGCCCACCACATCTTGCAGCGAGCGAAGGCCATACGGGCACCTTCAATACAGACGGAGCGCTTGATAACGTCTAGCCGAGGATAGGCGTTCACCATCCGCCTCACAAGTCCGAAGTAGCTGCTAGGCATAGCATCGGCTGGCCACAGCCGGATTATCATATCCTTAATTGCTAGTTCGGCCACCCTATGCAGCTCCACCAGCTGTTTCAGCTGATCGATGAAGGACACGGGATGCTCTGGTGCCGCATATTGTGACCAGAAGAGCCTCTCCGAAGAACCCCCTCCTTCGGCTCGATAAAACTCCACAGCGTCTGATACACTGCGTGGAAAATCTGCAAAAGCCCTTGGGGAACTCAGAACTTGGGTTAGTAAAAGGTACTGCTTCTCCGCATACTTGCTTTGCATCTTAAATGCCTTACCCGCTGTGATCTTCTTGGCCTCCTGGATCTCCTGGAGGGCGGCCTGGGCCTCATTCCGTGCGGTCTCCATGCTCTGACGAGCCTTGGTGAGTTCGCTCCCTCGAACCGACGCATCATGCTCCAAGGCCTCGCATTTTTTCATCGCATCCTGGAGCTCCTGGTGGACTTCTTTGACCTGGGCCTTTAGCTTCTTACAGACGGCTTGCTGCTGGACAGCTTGCTCCTCGGCCTCGCCCAGGGCCTTCCTCAGGGCCTCGACCTCGGTCGCGGCTTCTGCACATATCACAATACCGCTGTTAATATACAGCGCTTATCCTTTCCCGAACATATAGCAAGTCGTTCCTCACCTTGCTTCTCCTGGAGCCGAACCTTAACCTCGCCGAGCTCGTTCTTGGTCCGCTCCAACCTCTGCTTCAGCTCGGAGACCTCGGCAGCATGCGAGGTCACGGCCAACAGGGACGCCTGCTTATCGATACATATTCAGTCAGCCTCTTATAATTAAGTATTGATCCCCTGTCCGGTTCTCCTCGCCGAACACCGGACAACGTCTCAGGGGCTACAGACTATACGGGGTTTTTCTCTTCCTTACCTCGAAACCTGTTAACAGGCTCCTGCAGGCTTCATTTAGTCCGCTCTTGGCAGACTGAACCTTCTCGATCACCGCACCCATAAGGATACGGTGCTCGTCCATGATGGAGGCGCTTCATAGCGCCCCCATCAGGTCATCTGGCGCTCCTGGATGGACAGGAGCCACCAGTGGAGGCGACGCACCCCCCCCCCTCCTTCAAAGGGGGTTGCTCACCCGACTCCGGAGCCATATTGGTCTCCGGAAACGTATTCGGCTGAGGGCCGAACTGGATACGGCCCTCTTCGCCAGTCTCCATGGGGATGGGCTCCCCCATGTGCCCGGCAGTGGAGGTCCCACCTTGTGGCGCCTCCCGGACAACGCCCTGGGCTCCTCCCTTCGGAGCGGTCCTCCGAGATAACACCTCGGTGTCGTCCCTGGCCCCGGGGGAGTAAGCTGGTGGTGGCGACATGCTCGCCATCTTCGACGGAGCCAACGAACCTCCAGATGAGGATCGCTGGATAAGGTCACAGGTCGGACTACAATAGCGTGGATTAACAATTTTGGAATAATAAAAAGAAAGGGCTGGATGTGCGCATAAATAAGCCATGTCACTTACGATGCGGCCTGGGGCCTAGTACGGGGGCGACGTTCCGGACTACTGTCAACGTCCCACGCGGTGTTGACCGCTGGGGCGCCCTTCACCTTTTTGGGCGCTTTTGCCTCCAGATGTGCCGAGGCCACCCTCTTCTTCTTCTTCTCCTCTGGGGGAGGGTTTTTTTCCTCCTCCTCCTCCTCTTCCTCGTCATTGTCCTCAGGGACAAAGGAATGGGCCTCGTCGTCTTCGGACGTCGCGTCCGAGGTGCCCTTGCGACGGGGGCAACTCTTGGCCCCCTTGGCCTTCTTCTTGGCCTTCTTCTCCGGCGTCGTATATGGCGCCGGCACCAACATCTTTGCCAGGCGCGGGATGACTGGTTCTTCGGGCGACGAAGCCGGACACTGGATCCGCTTCGCCCTCTCCCCCCAGTCCTGAGGGAGCAATACTAAGATCTCAGACATCATCCTCGAAACATTTAAATTGGGAATGCGTTAAAAGTAACATACCTCGCTGGCGGAGTGTTTAAAATTGTGACCACAGTCTGAGTCCGTGGCCGGTGGCTTCTCGTTGCCCTTAAAGAGCAACTTCCAGGCCCCTTCGTGAGAAGTCTCGAAGAGCCTTCTCAGGCTCTGATGCTTCTTCTGATTGAACTCCCATAAAGGGCGGCTTCGGCGTTGGCACGGAAGAATCCGGCAGACTAGCATCACCTGGATAACGTCAACGAGCTTGACGTCCTTGGTTACCATGCTTTGAATGCGCGTCTGCAGTGCTATCAGCTCGTCAGGTGAACGCCAGTCCGGACTCTTCTCGACCCAAGAGGTGAGTCACATGGGAGCACCGAAGCGGAATTCGGCAGCTGCGGCCCAGGTGGTGCCATGAGGTTTTGTGATGTAGAACCACTGCTTCTGTCATTCCTTTACTATCTCCACAAAGGTGCCTTTGGGCCAGGAGACGTTGGATAGCTTGCTCACCATGGCCCCTCCGCACTCCGCGTGCTGGCCATCCACCACCTTCGGCTTCACATTGAAGACTTTGAGCCACAGCCCGAAGTGGGGATGGATGTGGAGGAAGGCCTCACACACGATGATGAACGCCGAGATGTTGAAGAAGGAATTCGGGGACAGATCATGGAAATCTATCCCGTAATAGTACATCAGCCCGCGGACGAAAGGGTGGAGTGGAAACCCCAGCCCGTGAAAGAAATGGGGGATGAATACTACCCTCTCCATGGGCTCCAACATGGGGACGACTTGTCCCTCGGCTGGCAGACAATGGGCGATCTCCTTTGCCAAATATCCGGCCGCCTGGATCTTAGCAAGGTCCTCCTCCTTGACGGAGGAACCATCCACTTGCCCTGACCACCAGATCCGGACATGGTTGCTTGAGTGGAAAGGAGATGGGAACTTGGGCGCTAGAGCTTGAGATCGGAAAGGCGGAGACAGAGAAAGAGCATGAGGAGAGGAAGAGGGAATCCTTATCCCCTTATAAAGGCAGCAAATACTAAACGCCTCCTCACTCGCCTTAGGATTCGCCTGTTCCCTAGGGCTGTATAAACGGCACGGTTGAGTTACCCATGCCTGCATTGATGAGAATCCCACAATAAGGGGGGCACGATCTCTGTTTCGACAAGACGTGCCAATAGCAACCGCGTCTTGAAGCGTGGAATGGCAGAAGAAAAACGGTTCAAAATTATAACCGGACAGACGTGATGTCATGTTGAAAAAAAAGCTCTCAATAGATTAGATTCGTGCAAATGTTATATTCTCTCTGCGATTGTGTATGGTGTGCGTAACAGGTCAGGATACTATCATTGCATCCGAATACTATCTTGGAGTTCGGAGAAAGGGTAACCCGCCTTACAACGCCGAAGACAATCAGCGCGTCAGACTCCTCTTCATTGAAAGCCAGGTTCAGGGGCTGCTGAGGGAGTCCTGGACTAAGGGGTCCTCGGGCGTCCGACCTGCTATCCTTTGGGCCGGACTGATGGGCTATGAAGACATGAAGGCCGAAGACTGCACCATGTCCGGATTGGACTCTACTTGGCGTGGACGGCAAGCTTGGCGACCGAAGATTCCTTCTTATGTAACCGACTCCATGCAAACCCTAGATCCCCTCGGTGTCTACATAAACCGAAGGGGATAGTCCGGAAAGGAGGCCACATATACTCATTACCATACCCATATAGGCTAAACTTTTAGGGTTTAGCCATTACGATCTCGTGGTAGATCAACTCTTGTAATACTCATATTCATCAAGATCAATCAAGCAGGAAGTAGGGTATTACCTCCATAGAGAGGCCCGAACCTGGGTAAACATCGTGTCTCCCGTCTCCTGTTATCATCGATCCTAGACGCACAGTTCGGGACCCCCTACCCGAGATCCGCTGGTTTAGACACCGACACCGGGTGCCGCCCCGAGCCCGCCGTCCTCGTCGCCGGACTCCTTCCATCGCTGCCCCCCTCGAAGTGAGCCCCCCCTTCCCATGGTCCCGATCGAGCACCGCTCTTGCGCCCGAGCGCCCCTTGCTCTCTGCCCCTACTCCATGGTCGCCACCGACCCCGACGCATTGAAGAGCAGAAGGAGAGGAGAAGGAGAGGGGAGGAGAAGGAGTGGAGCAGCAGCAACACGCTGTCCAATTTTCTGAAATTTCTGATTTTTTTTACAGATATGAACAGTGCATATAGAGGGTGTTTGATGAAATGCTAGATGCCTTTGCGAATTTTGAAAATTTTGAACTATGGATCAGAATGTTTTTGGTGAAATGGGGTGTGGGTACTGTCATGAAGTTGGAGTAATTTTTCTGGTTGTAAAAGAGTTAGGAAAATTTAGAATATGCTAAATATGTCAAAAATGTTTTTTGTTCATAGAAAGTTTTTTGTTCATATATAGAAAGTTTTTATATATGACCATGGATATATGAGCAATGATTATCCATGGATGTGTGCATTGATATATATGAGAAATGATGTTCATATAATATTTACCAAGTATATATGTATTTTTGTTCATAGCATTTTTTTATTTATATATGTATGTGGCTATAGATGGATCGATATATATATATATATATATATATATGAGAAATGATGATCCATGGAAAAGTTTTATATATGCAAAAGTTATGTTTTTAGAAAAGTTTTATATATCTAGCTAGGAAAGGAAGAAGAAGAAGAAAAAGAAGGAGAGGAAAAAGGGAAATAAGAAGAGGAAGAAAGGAGAAGAAGAGGAGAAATAAATAAATAAGAAGAAGAAGAAGAAGAAATAGAATTTTCTAATTTTTTTCTTCTTCTCCTCTATTCCTTTCTTCTTCTCCTCTTTTTTTCTTCTTTTTTTTCTTCAATTTTCTCCTCTATTCCTTTCTTCTTCTCCTCTTTTTATTTCTTCTTCGTCTTCTTATATCGGGTATGTCGTTGTCGATATATCCCCTCCCGATAACTTCGTTTAGTTTTAGGATTATTTTAGTTTATGTTTAGTTTAGGAAGAAGGAAAAGAAAAAGGAGAAGAAGAGGAGAGGAAGAAGAGGAGAAATAAATAAGAAGAGGAAAAAGGGAAAAAAAGAGGAGAAGAAGAAAGGAATAGAGGAGAAGAAGAAAAAATAGAAAATATTTTTCCATTTTTTCTTCTTCTCCTTTTTTTTCTTCTTTTTTTTCTTCGATCTTCTCCTCTTTTTATTTCTTACCCCCCGGCCCTCTCGCTCGACCAAAACTCTCGAGGACACCCAAACCCTAGAAAAAAATGATGTCGGTCTCCTACCCCCTCCTGCCGCGCCCCTACCAGACAAACTCTCTCGAGGCCACCCATATTTACCAAGTTAAAAGAGTGTTGTCATCGAGGCCACCCCAAACCCTTGAAGCGTTGCCAAGGCCACCCCAAACCCTTGAAGTGTTGCCGAGGCCACCCCAAACCCTAGAGAAGCATCGAGGCCACTAATATGATTCCTTATTGTGATTAGCTAGCTAGTTCTACGTTTGCCACTAATATATCCATCTATCATGTTTGAATAATAATTGCCATGTTGTCAATATTTGAAGAAACTATGGAGCACCCCCGAGAAGAAGCAACAGAAGCGGTGTTGGAGGACATAATCGCAGGCGGAAGTGATGTCGTCATGTCGTTTCTCAACAAAACCGGTGGTCTGGAAGGACAGGGTGAAGAAGCAGGCTATGGTGATCGAACAAGGGAGGAGGAAGGACATGATTATGGTGGCTCCGGTGACCGAATGCCGGTGGAAGAAGGACACCTTGATGACGGCTCCGGTGACCGAATGCCGGTGGAAGAAGGACACCGTGATGACGGCTCCGGTGACCGAACGGAGTCCGGCCAGGTATATATATATATATATATAAATATAAAGCATGTGCTGACTATAGCTAATTGATGCATTAATTGTTTTTGGTATGTACACATATTAATTAATGACTCTCGTCTTTCTTCTTTTTTCTAGCCCTCCGGATCGAGCACAACTTCGGTAAATAAACGAGGCCCGAAGAAAAAGTTGCGCTCGGATGAAAGGTTTGAGATCACAGCAATCGCGCGTGATGGCCGACCGATTGAACCCATCCGGACAAAGGAAGCATTTGCTGCTCAGTGCGGGGTTCTTGTTAGGGACAAGATCCCGATCAGCATCCACCAATGGTATAAGCCGGCTAAAGATGACCCTGAGGTGTCTTATGTCAACGATATGCAGAAAGATGATCTTTGGACCGCGTTGAAGGAAAATTTCACCCTACCGCCAGAGGAGGACCCGGAGAAGCCAGTTATAGAGCAATTGATCAAGTCTCATGCTCTTAAGAAGATGGCAGAACTATTCAGGAGGTGGAAGAATGAGCTGAAAACAACGTTTGTCGACAAAGAAGAGACACCAGAATTCACCGGCCGGTATGAGAAGATCAGAGATTAGTGGGACGACTTTGTGGCCCACAAGACATCGGAGAAGAGTAAGAAGATGTCAGCGACAAACAAGAAAAATGCTGTGAAGAAGAAGCTTCACCATCGCACGGGGTCAGGTGGCTACCTCAAAGCCTGGCCGTTGTGGGCCAAGGCTGAGAATGACCTGCAAAATAAAGGGGTCGAACAAGAGACATTGAACTGGCCAGACCGTTGCCGGACTTGGTTCTTCGGGGTTGGCGGAACCTTGGACCCTATATCAGGGAAGTGCCGTTGGAAGAATGAGCAACTGCAAATACCCGTCACGGAGCTTCGGCAGTATATCGATGCAGCGCAGCAAGGGACATTTGTTCCAGACAGAGAGAACGACAAGCTCACAATGGCCCTCGGGAATCCTAAGCACCCTGGACGGACACGAGGCACGCCAGGCTCCGTTTCGTGGAAGCTTGGGTTTCCGGACGCAGGCGGTTACAAATGCCATGAGAGGAAAAAGAAAGGGGAGCAGATCCAAATTCAGGCGTTGCACGCAAGGGTACAAGCAATAGAGCAACAAGAAGTAGATCACAGCAAGCGACCTGCCGAAGCTTCCCCCGAAGCTACCCCGCCATCTCAGCGAAGAAGCAGCGTGGCTTCCACCGAGCTGCAGCAGCTGGAGCCTGTCTTCACGGCTCCTGCTAGCTACCCCGTGAACTTAATCACGGAGTCTCAAAATTGCCACCTTATGACGCAATGGATGAAATTTAAAGTCAAGGCGGTTGTTGGCTCTGTTGCACCTCCTGAACCTGGCGCAACTTTTCACTGCCAGCCGATTCTCGAAGGATATGGTAGGGTGATGGTGGATGAAATAACAGACGGATTTGAGGACCTCAAGCTTGACCACCCTACGGGTGAAGGGGAGACTCGGCTGGGTTCTTGTCTGTTGACTCCATGCCTATGGTGGAAGAAGCTCATCAACCTTCCGAACTGGGCGCCTCTGCCTCCTCCTCCTCTGGTGAGTCAGGGCACTCCGCCTCCTCCTCCGCCTCCCCTACGGCGAGTGATCAGGGCACTCAGCCTCCTTCTCTGGCGCGTGGCGGCACTCCACCTCCTTCTCCGCCTGCGCCGGCGCGCCCGAGCAGCCATCCTCCTTCTCCGGCGCGTGGCGGCACTCCGCCTCGTAAGCAAGGGTGGAAGAGACCCGCCGCCGCTCCGGCTACTCCGGTGTGTCGCAGTCCTCCTCCTCCGCCTCGTAAGCAAGGAAAGAAGATAGCCGCAGCCGCTCCCTCTGCTCCGGCGTCTAGCAGTATAGCCAGCGGCGAGAGGCAATACAGATTCGGTCCTTCTCTGAAGACTCCAGAGAAGTTACCATACAAGAGCACCCCAGAGTAAAATGAGAAGATCGTTTGAGATGAAGTGACGAACTTATTTGAAGGGGTGAAAGCAAAGAAATATCCACCTCCGAAGGAGAAGATAGATCCGGTGAAAGCGAAGCACACTGTGGAAGCCCTGAAGAAACCACCAAAGTCTCTGCCAAAAGACAACTATGAGCGCATTATTGAAAGGTCATTTATCGAAGCGGAGCAGTCGGGAAGTACTGTCAGTGATCAAAGGTTAGCGGAATGACGAGCTGGGAAAAAAATTGCCCAGCTCGACGAAAAAGCAAACCAATCGTGCCCCCCGCTCAAGGTGTCTAGCGATATCGTCGCTAATGATTCGAGGATGGTGCCCGGTTATACCAATCTTGGAGATTACCTGCCCGACGATGTACATTATGAATTCTTGGAGGTGGACGAACACAGATACGAGTACGGGAATCCTCTCGTCAAAGATGAAAGATCTCTAACAACGATGGTGCGAAGATTCCATGATTGGTACATGAAAACCTGCAGAGAGTCTGCGGGGAGGAATATTTTGATGCTGAGAGTTAAAGAGGAGCATGACCTCGTTGGAACTGATCTGTTGAATGTTCCATTTAAGAAGTTCTTCCAGTTTTTCAATCAGAAGGCCCTCGATAAATTAACGGTCACTTGCTACTGTCTGTAAGTACTACTTTTGTCATTAAGTCTCTATATATAGGTCAGCTCTTTCATTGCATGTATTTATAATTATCCTCACCATATTATGCAGATCAAAGATCGCCGAATTGAAAAAAAACACAAATCGGTGATATTGGGTTCATTAACACAATCTCATAGATGCATATTCGGTTGAATTTCAGGAAAAAGATACCGAGGCCAACTTGCTACGATCGTTGGTATTAAATCAAAACAAAGCTATAATACTTTTTCCTTACAACTTCAAGTGAGTGTTACTTTCTGGTGCATATTCGGTTTCCCTTATTAGCCGAGGTTATAATAATGTAATTGATGAGTTATGCATGCGTGCGCAGGTTCCACTATATGGGTCGACCGTGCAGTGCATGACATGCGTAGCGTAGCCTTGCTTGGCCAGCCAGGGAAGGAAAGGGACCGTGTCGTGTCGTGTCTCGTGTCTGTCGTGCAGTGCATGGTTAACACTTTGATGGATGGATTTGGTCTTGGAAAAAGAAGCGAGCAACTTCTGCATCACACTCCCCACTGTTGTAGCGAGAGATGCTGCAAGGGTAACTGGATTCCCTTTTCTTTTTTCCTGGGGGAACTGAGCTCAAATTCAGTGGCGTGTGTGAGCTCCCAAGATCTCTCTCTGTCTGGCTGGGAGGTGCTGATCTCACACGAAACGATGTCAACCAACTTTCCTCCATCACCTTTCGCTCGACCGGCAGCCTCGAGTAGCGTGCCACCACATGCACGTATATACTCCACTAATTTAGTAGCATCATCACCACGGCATCATTAGTTTAGACGCCGACTGATTGGCTAATTATCAATGTATATGGTTCACTTGGACACTGGCACACACAAGTGCTGAGGCGCTTAATTTAAGTGAGCGTGTCGGGCTGAAAGATGCTAGGATTTAGGTAACATGCGCGACAGCTGAATTAGCCTACGCTAGTGCTTGCATTGCATGCTTATGGTTTGCGTTGACAAACGTTCAGAACATCTTTTTGTGTGTATAAAATAAACTTAATTGGTAGACAAACGGTGCACACTCTCTTCTCAGACCCAACAAACCACGATGCTTATTAACTTAAATATGTGAGTGAGACTGACAAGGAACTCTACTAAAACCGATGGGTTATCTCCAGTTCTCCACGCATCCAAAGATTCCAAGTTAAGCCGCGGCAGCAGCAGCCGGCCCATGTGCCTTCCTCCACCGATCATTCAATTGTACCTTCACGGCTTCACCTCACCCACTACTCCTACGCTAGTTTCCGGCGTCAGTAATTCTCCACTCCCGCAGCTAACCTAACCTAGTCCGTCAATCAATTCAGTGCCAGATCTATACTCTACGTGTTGAAGGTTGTGTGTGCTCCAAGCTGACACTCCCCTACAAGGCACCTCCACACCGGATCTTCTCCTTTCCGCCCGTCGCTACGGGAAGCAGGCAGGCGCGCACGCACGCACGCGCCGGTGTCGTCTTGGTCGCCGGTTGCGTCCGGGGACGGGGGCGATCCGGCGGTTAGGATCACATGCCAAACTTCTGTGTGTGCATGTGTGTACACCGCAGTGCAGTACTGCACGCCAACGCCATAGCCGGAGGGCGAGGCTTCCGCCGAGATGGACACTGTTGCTTGCGAGCTGAGCATGAGAGGGGCATCCAATCACTGTGTCTCTGTGCGTGAGCGAACGACGCCGGATGCCGGCCGGTGATTGATGTGTACGCGCGCGCGGCGCGGCGGTGAGCGTGAACCGAGCGGACACTCGTGAAAAGACGGGCTCCCTACTCAGTCCCTGTGCTGTGTTGCTGTCAGCCTGTCAACCTAGACCCGGCTGTGCTTGCGGCTGTCGTAAGCCTGTAACCGCCGCCGTTTAAATACGGCTTTGACTTCTCCGCCCGCTCCGTTCCACGACACTGACAGCCGGCTGCCGTGTTCCGTTTCATTTGTCAGAATTTTTTCATGTCGCTTGGTTTCATTTGTCTGAACATTTCATGAGCAGGCACTTGTACTAGTATTCAGGTTCAGGGTTTCTTTGATTCAAAGATTTTCATGGGATCCTTAAAGGATTAGAATTCTTAGGATTTTTTTCTACATTGGTCATTTGATTTGTAGAATTGAATCCTGTAGGATTTTTTTCTAATGATTCATTTATACTACATTTCACATGAATTTTAACATCCGCTCTAACCTCTTGGAGGAAATCTTTTGTTTTTCCCGTAACACAATCAAACAAACTCAAATCCTATAGGGATCCAATGGACATTTCATTCCAATCTTATGGCTTCTTTGGATCACAGGTTTAGAAAACAAAGAATTTGAAAAACACAGGAATTTGACGGGATTGCATGTGCAAAACAGAGGATTGCAAAACAGAGAAATACTGCAAGAATGGTCATTTGGATGGAACGCAGAAAAAACACAGGAAAAGTGCCTCGATCCTACATGAATGAGTGTAAAAAAGAGGTTAGTGTGGATGTAGAAATTCCTATAGGATTGAGGTGTAGGAATGCAATTCATAGGAATTTTGAAGGTATCGTTCCTTTGATCCAAAGGGCTTCCTTAGGAAAAAATCCAATGGACTGGAATCCTTCAATA
Organism: Triticum monococcum; assembly: GCA_034509565.1. Classification (NCBI taxonomy): domain Eukaryota; kingdom Viridiplantae; phylum Streptophyta; class Magnoliopsida; order Poales; family Poaceae; genus Triticum; species Triticum monococcum. The sequence goes on along the minus strand of CM067843.1, from coordinate 739,199,945 downwards.
TTCCTATAAAAATCCTTCAATCCAAAGAGCCCCTTACGTTTTCCTTATCCATGTGTTTTTGCAATCTTATGAATCAAAGAGGCCCAATTCAGTGCATTCTGGCACAATTATGATTATGTTTTTGTCGTTTATTGGTTTGGTTGAAGTTGTTATATATTCGTAGTTGAATTTTGATGTGGTGTTTTTTTAGGTTTGTGTTGAAATGTGATCCATTTGTTTTGACTATTTGCACAAACGTATAGATGAATTTGCAAAATTAATAATAATTGAAGAATTAAGTTTTGAGTTATGGATTAGATGGGGGAAAGTTCAATTTCTCAAAATATTGCAAATTAAAATATAAGTAAAACATAGATGAAAAATTAAGTCATTGGGGGTGAGTCGGAGATGCTCTAAGAGCATATCCAACACAAGATGTAAAAGTTGGTGCCCCCAAACAGTTTTATCGCACGAGAGAGGAGGTTTTAGGGAAGCGGAAAAATTTTCTGCCGTGACAGATAATGTAAAACAGGTGCCCTAAAAAAGTGCCCTCAGAATTGCCTACATATTGAGATGAGTAAAGATGCTCTACAGGTATCTCCAAAGGTGTTTGTTGAGTTGGCATGGATCGAGATTAGGATTTGTCACTCCGAGTATCGAAAGGTATCTCTGGGCCCTCTCGGTAATACACGTCATAAGAAGCCTTGCAAGCAAAGTAACTAATGAGTTAGTTGCAAGATGATGTATTATGGAACGAGTAAAGAGACTTTCTGAAGGAAATATGCCCTAGAGGCAATAATAAAGTTGTTATTTATATTTCCTTATATCATGATAAATGTTTATTATTCATGCTAAAATTGTATTAACCGGAAATTTAGTACATGTGTGAATACATAGACAAACAGAGTGTCACTAGTTTGCCTCTACTTGACTAGCTCGTTGAATCAATGATGGTTATGTTTCCTAACCATAGACATGAGTTGTCATTTGATTAATGGGATCACATCATTAGAGAATGATGTGATTGACTTGACCCATCTGTTAGCTTAGCACGATGATCGTTTAGTTTTTTGCTATTGCTTTCTTCATGACCTATACATGTTCCTATGACTATGAGATTATGCAACTCCCGAGTACCGGAGGAACACTTTGTGTGCTACCAAACGTCACAACGTAACTGGGTGATTATGAAGGTGCTCTATAGGTGTATCCGATGGTGCTTGTTGAGTTGGCATAGATCGAGATTAGGATTTGTCACTCCGATTGTCGGAGAGGTATCTCTGGGCCCTCTCGGTAATGCACATCACTATAAGCCTTGCAAGCATTGTGACTAATGAGTTAGTTGCGGGATGATGCATTACGGAACGAGTAAAGAGACTTGCCGGTAACGAGATTGAACTAGGTATGAGGATACCCACGATCGAATCTCGGGCAAGTAACATACCGATGACAAAGGGAACAACGTATGTTGTTATGCGTTTTGACCGATAAAGATCTTCGTAGAATATGTAGGAGCCAATATGTGCATCCAGGTTCCGCTATTGGCTATTGATCGGAGATGAGTCTCGGTCATGTCTACATAGTTCTCGAACCCGTAGGGTCCGCACGCTTAACGTTCGGTGACGATCGGTATTATGAGTTTATGTGTTTTGATGTACCGAAGGTAGTTCGGATTCCCAGATATGATTACAGACATGACGAGGAGTCTCAAAATGGTCGAGACATAAAGATCGATATATTGGATGACTATGTTTGGACTTCGGAAGGGTTCCGAGCAAGTTCGGACAAATACCGGAGTACCGGGGGGTTACCGGAACCCCCCGGGGAGTGTAATGGGCCTATTGGGCCTTAGTGGAGAAGTGGAGGGGCGGCCAGGGCAGGCCGCGCGCCCCCTCTCCCTCTAGTCCGAATTGGACAAGGAGGGGGCGACGCCCCCCTTTCCTTCCCCCTCTCTCCTCCTTCCCTCTCTCATAGTCCTACACTTGGAAGGGTCGGAGTCCTACTCCCGGTGGGAGTAGGACTCCCCTTGGGGCGCGCCTAGGAGGGCCGGCCTCTCCCCCTCCTCCACTCCTTTATATACGGGGAAGGGGGCACCCCATAGACACACAAGTTGATCAGTTGATCTTTTAGCCGTGTGTGGTGTCCCCTCCACCATAATCCACCTCGGTCATATCATAGCGGTGCTTAGGTGAAGCCTTGCGTTGGTAGCATCATCATCACCGTCATCACGCCGTCATGCTGACGGAACTCTCCCTCGAAGCTCTGCTGGATCAGAGTTCATGGGATGTCACCGAGCTGAACGTGTGCTGAACTCGGAGGTGCCATACGTTCGGTACTTGGATCAGTCAGATCGTGAAGACGTACGACTACATCAACCGCGTTCTCATAACGCTTCCGCTTACGGTCTACGAGGGTACGTGGACGACACTCTCCCCTCTCGTTGCTATGCATCACCATGATCTTGCGTGTGCGTAGGAATTTTTTTGAAATTACAATGTTACCCAACACTTTCCGGTAACGAGATTGAACTAGGTATGAAGATACCGACGATCGAATCTCGGGCAAGTAACATACCGATGGACAAAGGGATTTACGTATGTTGTCATAAGTTTCGACCGATAAAGATCTTCGTAAAATATGCAGGAGCCAATATAGAGATCCATGTTCCGCTATTGGTTATTGACCGGAGAGGTGTCTCGGTCATGTCTTCATAGTTCTCGAACCTGTAGGAGCCAATATGGGCATGCTTAACGTTTGTTGATGATATAGTGTTATATGAGTTATATGTTTTGGTGACCGAATGTTGTTCAGAGTCCCGGATGAGATCACGAACATGACGAGGAGTCTCGAAATTGTCGAGGGGCAAATATTGATATATATATATAGGGCAATGGTATTTGGACACCGGAAGTGTTTCGGGTGGTACCTGGTACTTATCGGGTCACCGGAAGGGGTTCATGGGACTCTGAATGTTGTTCAGAGTCCCGGATGAGATCACGAACATGACGAGGAGTCTCGAAATTGTCGAGGGGCAAATATTGATATATATATATATAGTGTTACTATTCATCACCAAGGGTGCAGAATAAGTTATTCTTCGCCCGAGGTAATCTTACGATTATTTCATAATTAAATTACGTTTGGAACTCAAATAGTTACATTTCTATTGATTCAGTACGTAAAATTTGACATAAGAAAATAAAAATATAGGTCATAAGACAAGAAAAATTGTAGTTTATGTGTATTTTAGACTATGCTTTTATGTTTGTAATTTTACATAACATAAAATATTTTTTACGGCAATTATATATTTTCTTACGGTCTCTTTTTGCGTCGGAAATAAGACAAAACTTATGGAATGTAAAATTACGGTGCATTGATGGTAAAATAGAGGGGGGTGAAGAATAACTATTGCTCACCCAGGGTGACGAATAGCGCGACCCTATGAGGGAGGGGGCGCCACAACAGCCCGGAACATTGTCTTAGCCGTGCGCGGCGCCCCCGTCCACCGTTTACTCCCTCGGTCATATTTTCGTAGTGCTTAGGCAAAGCCCTGGGGAGATTGCATCACCATTACCTTCACCACGCCGTCATGCTATCGGAACTCATCTACTACCTTGCCATCTTGCTGGATCAAGAAGGTGGAGGACGTTACCGAGCTGAACATGTGCAGAATGTGGAGGTGTCGTGCGTTCAGTACTTGATCGGTTGGAGTGCGAAGAAGTTCGATAACATCAACCGCGTTGTCAAAGGCTTCCGCTTACGGTCTACGAGGGTACGTAGACACACTCTCCCCCTTGTTGCTATGCATCTCCATGGACATATAATTGCGTGTGCATAGAATTTTTTGTTTTCCATGCTACGTTTCCCAACAGAACCCCACTATTATGCACAAATCCCTCTAAAAGATCAAACCCCCAACTTGACTAGTGAAAGAAGAAGAGATCGGAGAGCATATATGAATACGAATTATGCTAAAAGAAACCAAATAGATCTCAAAATAATTCTTGGATAAATTGATCATAAAATGATAGTTCAACATATCCCAACAAGCACAACATAAGAATTACATTAGATGGATCACAATCATGTAGGGTTGCTCACGTGATCTTTGTATTGAGAAACATGGGAGAGAAACCAACTAGCTACTGCTACGGACCCATAGTCCAAAGTAAAACTACACACGGGCGGTCATGGTGGCCTTCAAATTGATGGAGAAGGCCACCGATATGATTTCCCCCTCCTTTAAAGTACCGGAAAAGGCCTCTAGATTCGATCGCGAAGGAACGGGGATGTACTATGGTGGAAAAGTAAGGGTGATAAATTCCTAAAGGGTTTCAGAGGTATAAGAAGGCACGGGGACCTAGAGGAGGTAAATCGGAGGCTCAAGGGGCCCACGCGATAGGAAACATGCCCCGCATAGGGTATATGGGGCCCCGGTGTGTCACCCTAGCCTATGTTGGTGCCGTTCAAAAGTTTTTGTACATCAGTATCCGCTGATGTTTCCAAGATGTTTTTTATTCGATTTTTTTGCAAAGTACAAAGCCAACAAAAAACAACAACTAACACTAGGCATTGAGTTAATAAGGTTAGTCCATAAAAAACAATAAAAATGATTTGAATTGAATTGATTCCATAAATATGTTAGTTTAATATAAATATAGCATGGAACAAACAAAAAATATAGATATGTTTGAGACGTGTCAGTATCCCCAAGCTTAATCTCTACTAGGTAAATGACAATTTTTTTATTTTGAATGTTAGTAACATAAATTATAATCATCTGATGTAAATGGGTATGATCTTAAAGGATAGAGATGTAAAGCAGTAATTTATAGTTCATATAAAGCAAGTAACGTCAAATGTGCAAGCAAAATCACTTTCATTTCTCATGATCCATGCTTTCGTATCACTTCATCCAAATCCACAAGCCTTAGAAAGAAGGTCAGGTGTATTATGAAAGCATATAATGCTAAGTCTTCATCATATTAGGAGAAAATCTTATCAAAACCCAGTCAAGTCGTCAGTCAAGTGAATCAATGGCATAACTTCCTATTTCAATCATCAATAAATTATGCAATACTTGAGTGAGTACATCATGGAAAGCTTGCATCTGTCCCGCCGGTGTCTGGGTTAAAGAGAAATGCTCAAAATCTCATAAACACTCATTGAAATCTCCTACCACTAACCATTGCAATGAGTACTCAACACTCAAGTGTTGCATCATAGACCACGTGCGATGATGGTCGTCCACTCTTGGCTCTCCATCGACACCCTCCAAACCAGATCATCGGGGGCCTCCTGGACATGTGCATCAATACACTTCTTTTTTGAGAACACGATGTCAACAGTCAAAGACTCATGCTAAAATAATGCAAGACCACCACTATTTCCAATACTATCCACTCCATCAAAACCAGTAAACCCGAACATGTGTGATATCTTTTCATTTGATATTTTTCTAGTCATGTTTCACACAAGAACACAAATTTGGGGGAATATGACTCTACCATCATTGTGATATCTCAAACTCTCCTCCCTGCAGTTCAAACTTAATAGAATCATTGCTTTAGGCGGTGCTCCATATGAGAGTTCGCCAATTTCATGTTTCCTAAACTTGCACCAGAATATTGTTGCATCCTTCTTAGACCTCTTAGGATCCCTCTTCAGAGATGGGCTTGGAGGAGTGAGGGCACCACCCGACACCATCGTTGACTCATGAACCATAAGGGCAGTCGCATCAAATGGGGGGTACAACAGGTGGCGGTAGAGTCAGCACATCTCTCTTCCTCTTCAGGTTAGCATCGGCCATTTCGAAATTTGTGTTAGCCGCAGCCACAACAGGGATAATTTGGCCGTTAACACTAGCTACACCATCATGGTTTTGTCCCGTAGAATTGGAATCAACTAGCTTTCTCTGTATTAATTTATCCAGCAAGCATGAGAGCACATTTTCATCTAACTCAGCTAGGTCACAATATCCATCTTTGCCATAGAACTCCTATGGTTCATCAGCGAAAAATGCCCCCATCCATATGCAAAGATCGGCCACAACCGTGACTAGAACCACAACCACCATTAGCCCGGCGGTGACCACTTGCTTGCATATTCCATGATGCCCTAAGTGTTGGGGAACGCAGTATTTCAAAAAAAATTACCAACGATCACGCAAGATCTACATAGGAGATGCATAGAAACGAGAGGGGAGAGTGTGTCTACGTACCCTCGTAGACCGAAAGCGGAAGCGTTTAGTAACACGGTTGATGTAGTCGAACATCTTCGCGATCCAACCGATCCTAGCACCGAACATAGGGCACCTTCGCGTTCAGCACACGTTCAGCTCGATGACGACCCTCGAGCTCTTGATCCAATTGAGGACGAGAGAGAGTTCCGTTAGCACGATGGCGTGTTGACGGTGATGATGAAGTTACCGGCGCAGGGCTTCGCCTAAGCACTACGATGATATAACCGAGGTGTGTAACTGTGGAGGGGGGCACCACACACGGCTAAGAAAAGACTTTGTGTGCCTTTGGGGTGCCCCCTGCCCATGTATATAAAGGAGGAAGGGATAGAGGTCGCCCCCCTAGGGGCGCGCCAAGAGTATGGAGTCCTACTAGGACTTCCAAGTAGTCCTAGAAGGAATCCCTTTCCTTTTTCGGAGTAGGAGAGAAGGAAAGAGGGAAAAGAGAGGGAACAGGAAAAGGCAAAGGGGCGCCGCCCCCTTCCCCTAGTCCAATTCGGACCCATGGGGGGCACGCCACCTCCCCTTGGCCTGCCTCCTCTTTTCCCGTATGGCCCAATAAGGCCCATTACTTCTCCCGGTGAATTCTCGTAACTCTCCGGTACTCTGAAAAATACCCGAATCACTTAGAACCATTCCGATATCCGAATATAGACTTCCAATATATAGATCTTTACCTCTCAACCATTTCGAGACTCCTCGTCATGTTCGTGATCTCATCCGGGACACCAAACAAACTTCGGTCATCAAATCACATAACTCATAATACAAATCGCCATCGAACATTAAGCGGGCCAACCCTACGGGTTCAAGAACTTGAAGGAAATATGCCCTAGAGGCAATAATAAAGTTATTATTTATTTCATTATATCATGATAAATGTTTATTATTCATGCTAGAATTGTATTAACCAGAAACATAATACATGTGTGAATACATAGACAAACTTAGTGTCACTAGTATGCCTCTACTTGACTAGCTCGTTAATCAAAGATGGTTATGTTTCCTAACCATGAACAAGGTGTTGTTATTTGATTAACGAGGTCACATCATTAGTTGAATGATCTGATTGACATGACCCATTTCATTAGCTTAGCACCCGATCGTTTAGTATGTTGCTATTTCTTTCTTCATGACTTATACATGTTCCTATGACTATGAGATTATGCAACTCCCGTTTACCGGAGAAACACTTTGTGTGCTACCAAACGTCACAACGTAACTGGGTGATTATAAAGGAGCTCTAAAGGTGTCTCCAAAGGTAGATGTTGGGTTGGTGTATTTCGAGATTAGGATTTGTCACTCCGATTGTCGGAGAGGTATCTCTGGGCCCTCTCGGTAATGCACATCACATAAGCCTTGCAAGCATTGCGACTAATGAGTTAGTTGCGAGATGATGTATTACGGAACGAGTAAAGAGACTTTCCGGTAACGAGATTGAACTAGGTATTGGATACCAATGATCGAATCTCGGGCAAGTAACATACCGATGACAAAGGGAACAACGTATGTTGTTATGCGGTCTGATCGATAAAGATCTTCGTAGAATATGTAGGAGCCAATATGGGCATCCAGGTCCCGCTATTGGCTATTGACCGGAGATGTGTCTCAGTCATGTCTACATTGTTCTTGAACCGTAGGGTCCGCACGCTTAACGTTACGATGACAGTTATTATGAGTTTATGCATTTTGATGTACCGAAGTTAGTTCGGAGTCCCGGATGTGATCACGGACATGACGAGGAGTCTCGAAATGGTCAAGACATAAAGATTGATATATTGGAAGCCTATATTTGGATATCGGAAGTGTTCCGGGTGAAATCGGGATTTTACCGGAGTACCGGGAGGTTACCGGAACCCCCCGGGAGCCATATGGGCCTTAATGGGCTTTAGTGGAAAGGAGAAAGGAGCAGCCCAAGGTGGCCGCGCGCCTCCCCCTCCCCTAGTCCTATTAGGACTAGGAGAGGTGGCCGGCCCCCCTCTCTCTCTTTCCCCCTCGGGGAATCCTAGTCCAACTAGGATTAGGGGGGGAGTCCTACTCCCGGTAGGAGTAGGACTCCTCCTGCGCCCTCCTCCTGGCCGGCGGCCCCCTCCCCCTTGGCTCCTTTATATACGGAGGCAGGGGCACCTCTAGACACACAAGTTGATCATTGAGATCGTTCCTTAGCCGTGTGCGGTGCCCCCTGCCACCATATTCCACCTCGATCATATCGTTGTAGTGCTTAGGCGAAGCCCTGCGTCGGTAGAACATCAAGATCGTCACCACGCCGTCGTGCTGACGAAACTCTTCCCCGACGCTTTGCTGGATCGGAGCCCGGGGATCGTCATCGAGCTGTACGTGTGCTAAGAACTCGGAGGTGCCGGAGTAACGGTGCTTGGATCGGTCGGATCGGGAAGACGTACGACTACTTCCTCTATGTTGTGTCAACGCTTCCGCAGTCGGTCTGCGTGGGTACGTAGACAATACTCTCCCCTCTCGTTGCTGTGCATCACCATGATCTTGCGTGTGCGTAGGAAATTTTTTGAAATTACTACGTTCCCCAACAGTGGCATCCGAGCCTAGGTTTTATGGTTTGATGTTATTTGCACGAGTAGAACACAAGTGAGTTGTGGGCGATATAAGTCATACTGCCTACCAGCATGTCATACTTTGGTTCAGCGATATTGTTGGACGAGACGACCCGGACCAACATTACGCGTACGCTTACGCGAGACCGGTTCCCCCGACGTGCTTTGCACACAGGTGTCTTGCGGGCGACTGTCTCTCCAACTTTAGTTGAACCGAGTGTGGCTACGCCCGGTCCTTGCGAAGGTTAAAACGGAGTCTATTTGACAAACTATCGTTGTGGTTTTGATGCGTAGGTGAGATTGGTTCTTGCTTAAGCCCATAGCAGCCACATAAAACTTGCAACAACAAAGTAGAGGACGTCTAACTTGTTTTTGCAGGGCATGTTGTGATGTGATATGGTCAAGACATGATGCTAAATTTTATTGTATGAGATGATCATGTTTTGTAACCGAGTTATCGGCAACTGGCAGGAGCCATATGGTTGTCGCTTTATTGTATGCAATGCAATCGCGATGTAATGCTTTACTTTATCACTAAGCGGTAGCGATAGTCGTGGAAGCATAAGATTGGCGAGACGACAACGATGCTATGATGGAGATCAAGGTGCCGCGCCGGTGACGATGGTGATCATGACGGTGCTTCGGAGATGGAGATCACAGGCACAAGATGATGATGGCCATATCATATCACTTATATTGATTGCATGTGATGTTTATCTTTTATGCATCTTATCTTGCTTTGATTGACGGTAGCATTATAAGATGATCTCTCACTAAATTATCAAAAAGTGTTCTCCCTGAGTATGCACCGTTGCGAAAGTTCTTCGTGCTAAGACACCACGTGATGATCGGGTGTGATAGGCTCTACGTTCAAATACAACGGGTGCAAAACAGTTGCACACGCGGAATACTCAGGTTATACTTGACGAGCCAAGCATATACAGATATGGCCTTGGAACACGGAGACCGAAAGGTCGAGCGTGAACCATATAGTAGATATGATCAACATAGTGATGTTCACCAATGAAACTACTCCATCTCACATGATGATCGGACATGGTTTAGTTGATTTGGATCACGTGATCACTTAGAGGATTAGAGGGATGTCTATCTAAGTGGGAGTTCTTAAGTAATTTGATTAATTGAACTTAAACTTATCATGAACTTAGTACCTGATAGTATCTTGCTTGTTTATGTTTGATTGTAGATAGATGGCTCGTGCTGTTGTTCCGTTGAATTTTAATGCGTTCCTTGAGAAAGCAAAGTTGAAAGATGATGGTAGCAATTACACGGACTGGGTCCGTAACTTGAGGATTATCCTCATTGCTGCTCAGAAGAATTACGTCCTGGAAGCACCGCTGGGTGCCAGGCCTGCTGCTGGAGCAACACCAGATGTTATGAACGTCTGGCAGAGCAAAGCTGATGACTACTCAATAGTTCAGTGTGCCATGTTTTACGGCTTAGAATCGGGACTTCAACGACGTTTTGAACGTCATGGAGCATATGAGATGTTTCAGGAGTTGAAGTTAATATTTCAAGCAAATGCCCGGATTGAGAGATATGAAGTCTCCAATAAGTTCTATAGCTGCAAGATGGAGGAGAACAGTTCTGTCAGTGAGCATATACTCAAAATGTCTGGGTATAATAATCACTTGATTCAGATGGGAGTTAATCTTCCAGATGATTGCGTCATTGACAGAATTCTCCAATCACTGCCACCAAGCTACAAGAGCTTCGTGATGAACTATAATATGCAAGGGATGAACAAGACTATTCCCGAGCTCTTCGCAATGCTGAAAGCTGCGGAGGTAGAAATCAAGAAGGAGCATCAAGTGTTGATGGTTAACAAAACCACTAGTTTCAAGAAAAAGGGCAAATGGAAGAAGAAGGGGAACTTCAAGAAGAACGGCAAGCAAGTTGCTGCTCAGGAGAAGAAACCCAAGTCTGGACCTAAGCCTGAAACTGAGTGCTTCTACTACAAGCAGACTGGTCACTGGAAGCGGAACTGCCCCAAGTATTTGGCGGATAAGAAGGATGGCAAGGTGAACAAAGGTATATGTGATATACATGTTATTGATGTGTACCTTACTAATGCTCGCAGTAGCACCTGGGTATTTGATACTTGTTCTATTGCTAATATTTGCAAATCGAAACAGGGACTACAGATTAAGCGAAGATTGGCTAAGGACGAGGTGACGATGCGCGTGGGATACGGTTCCAAAGTCAATGTGATCGCAGTCGGCACGCTACCTCTACATCTACCTTCGGGATTAGTATTAGACCTAAATACTTGTTATTTGGTGCCAGCGTTGAGCATGAACATTATATCTGGATCTTGTTTAATGTGAGACGGTTATTCATTTAAATCAGAGAATAATGGTTGTTCTATTTATATGAGTAATATCTTTTATGGTCATGCACCCTTGAAGAGTGGTCTATTCTTGTTGAATCTCGATAGTAGTGATACACATATTCATAATGTAGAAGCCAAAAGATGCAGAGTTGATAATGATAGTGCAACTTATTTATGGCACTGCCGTTTAGGTCATATCGGTGTAAAGCGCATGAAGAAACTCCATAATGATGGACTTTTGGAACCACTTGATTATGAATCACTTGGTACTTGCGAACCGTGCCTCATGGGCAAGATGACTAAAACACCGTTCTCCGGTACTATGGAGAGAGCAACAGATTTGTTGGAAATCATACATACAGATGTATGTGGTCCAATGAATGTTGAGGCTCGTGGCTGATATCGTTATTTTCTCACCTTCACAGATGACTTAAGCAGATATGGGTATATCTACTTAATGAAACATAAGTCTGAAACATTTGAAAAGTTCAAAGAATTTCAGAGTGAAGTTGAAAATCATCGTAACAAGAAAATAAAGTTTCTACGATCCGATCGTGGAGGAGAATATTTGAGTTACGAGTTTGGTGTACAATTGAAAAATTGTGGAATAGTTTCGCAACTCACGCCACCCGGAACACCACAGCGTAATGGTGTGTCCGAACGGCGTAATCGTACTTTACTAGATATGGTGCGATCTATGATGTCTCTTACTGATTTACCGCTATCGTTTTGGGGATACGCTCTAGAGACGGCCGCATTCACGTTAAATAGGGCACCATCAAAATCCGTTGAGACGACGCCTTATGAACTATGGTTTGGCAAGAAACCAAAGTTGTCGTTTCTGAAAGTTTGGGGCTGCGATGCTTATGTGAAAAAGCTTCAACCTGATAAGCTCGAACCCAAATCGGAGAAATGTGTCTTCATAGGATATCCAAAGGAAACTATTGGATACACCATCTATCACAGATCCGAAGGCAAGACTTTTGTTGCTAAATTCGGAAACTTTCTTGAGAAGGAGTTTCTCTCGAAAGAAGTGAGTGGGAGGAAAGTAGAACTTGACGAGGTAACTGTACCTGCTCCCTTGTTGGAAAGTAGTACATCACAAAAAACTGTTTCTGCGACACCTACACCAATAAGTGAGGAAGTTAATGATAATGATCATGAAACTTCAAAACAAGATACTACTGAACCTCGTAGATCAACCAGAGTAAGATCTACGCCAGGGTGGTACGGTAATCCAGTTCTGGAAGTCATGCTACTAGATCATGATGAACCTACGAACTATGAAGAAGCGATGGTGAGCCCAGATTCTGAAAAGTGGCTTGAAGCCATGAAATCTGAGATGGGATCCATGTATGAGAACAAAGTATGGACTTTGGTTGACTTGCCCGATGATCGGCAAGCAATTGAGAATAAATGGATCTTTAAGAAAAAGACTGACGCTGACGGTAATGTTACTGTCTATAAAGCTCGACTTATCACAAAAGGTTTTCGACAAGTTCAAGGGGTTGACTACGATGAGACCTTCTCACCTGTAGCGATGCTTAAGTCTGTCCGAATCATGTTAGCAATTGCCGCGTTTTATGATTATGAAATTTGGCAGATGGATGTCAAAACTGCATTCCTGAATGGATTTCTGGAAGAAGAGTTGTATATGATGCAACCGGAAGGTTTTGTCGATCCAAAGGGAGCTAACAAAGTGTGCAAGCTCCAGCGATCCATTTATGGACTGGTGCAAGCCTCTCGGAGTTGAAATAAACGCTTTGATAGTGTGATCAAAGCATTTGGTTTTATACAGACTTTCAGAGAAGCCTGTATTTACAAGAAAGTGAGTGGGAGCTCTGTAGCATTTCTGATATTATATGTGGATGACATATTGCTGATTGGAAATGATATAGAATTTCTGGATATCATAAAGGGATACTTGAATAAGAGTTTTTCAATAAAAGACCTCGGTGAAGCTGCTTACATATTAGGCATAAAGATCTATAGAGATAGATCAAGACGCTTAATTGGACTTTCACAAAGCACATACCTTGACAAGATTTTTGAAGAAGTTCAAAATGGATCAAGCAAAGAAAGGGTTCTTGCCTGTGTTACAAGGTGTGAAGTTGAGTCAGACTCAATGCCCGACCACTGCAGAAGATAGAGAGAAAATTAAAGATGTTCCCTATGCTTCAGCCATAGGCTCTATCATGTATGCAATGCTGTGTACCAGACCTGATGTGTGCCTTGCTATAAGTTTAGCAGGGAGGTACCAAAGTAATCCAGGAGTGGATCACTGAACAGCGGTCAAGAACATCCTGAAATACCTGAAAAGGACTAAGGATATGTTTCTCGTATATGGAGGTGACAAAGAGCTCACCGTAAAAGGTTACGTTGATGCAAGCTTTGACACCGATCCGGACGATTCTAAATCGCAAACCGGATAAGTGTTTACATTAAACGGTGGAGCTGTCAGTTGGTGCAGTTCTAAACAAAGCGTCGTAGCGGGATCTACATGTGAAGCGGAGTACATAGCTGCTTCGGAAGCAGCGAACGAAGGAGTCTGGATGAAGGAGTTCATATCCGATCTAGGTGTCATACCTAGTGCATCGGGTCCAATTAAAATCTTTTGTGGCAATACTGGTGCAATTGCCTTGGCAAAGGAATCTAGATTTCACAAGAGGACCAAGCACATCAAGAGACGCTTCAATTCCATCCAGGATCTAGTCCAGGTGGGAGACATAGAGATTTGCAAGATACATATGGATTTGAATGTTGCAGACCCGTTGACTAAGCCTCTTCCACGAGCAAAACATGATCAGCACCAAGGCTCCATGGGTGTTAGAATCATTACTGTGTAATCTAGATTATTGACTCTAGTGCAAGTGGGAGACTGAAGAAAATATACCCTAGAGGCAATAATAAAGTTATTATTTATTTCCTTATATCATTATAAATGTTTATTATTCATGCTAGAATTGTATTAACCGGAAACATAATACATGTGTGAATACATAGACAAACTTAGTGTCACTAGTATGCCTCTACTTGACTAGCTCGTTAATCAAAGATGGTTATGTTTCCTAACCATGAACAAGGTGTTGTTATTTGATTAACAAGGTCACATCATTAGTTGAATGATCTAATTGACATGACCCATTTCATTAGCTTAGCACCCGATCGTTTAGTATGTTGCTATTGCTTTCTTCATGACTTATACATGTTCCAATGACTATGAGATTATGCAACTCCTGTTTACCGGAGGAACACTTTGTGTGCTACCAAATGTCACAACGTAACTGGGTGATTATAAAGGAGCTCTACAGGTGTCTCCAAAGGTAGATGTTGGGTTGCCGTATTTCGAGATTAGGATTTGTCACTCCGATTGTCGGAGAGGTATCTCTGGGCCCTCTCGGTAATGCACATCACATAAGCCTTGCAAGCATTCGACTAATGAGTTAGTTGCGAGATGATGTATTACGGAACGAGTAAAGAGACTTGCCGGTAACGAGATTGAACTAGGTATTGGATACCGACGATCGAATCTCGGGCAAGTAACATACCGATGACAAAGGGAACAACGTATGTTGTTATGCGGTCTGGCCGATAAAGATCTTCGTAGAATATGTAGGAGCCAATATGGGCATCCAGGTCCCGCTATTGGTTATTGACCGGAGATGTGTCTCAGTCATGTCTACATTGTTCTCGAACCGTAGGGTCCGCACGCTTAACGTTACGATGACAGTTATTATGAGTTTATGCATTTTAATGTACCGAAGTTAGTTTGGAGTCCCGGATGTGATCACGGACATGACGAGGAGTCTCGAAATGGTCGAGACATAAATATTGATATATTGGAAGCCTATATTTGGATATCGGAAGTGTTCCGGGTGAAATCGGGATTTTACCGGAGTACCGGGAGGTTACCGGAACCCCCCGGGAGCCATATGGGCCTTAATGGGCTTTAGTGGAAAGGAGAAAGGGGCAGCCCAAGGTGGTCGCGCGCCTCCCCCCTCCCCTAGTCCTATTAGGACTAGGAGAGGTGGCCGGCCCCCCTCTCTCTCTTTCCCCCTCGGGGAATCCTAGTCCAACTAGGATTGGGGGGGAGTCCTACTCCCGGTAGGAGTAGGACTCCTCCTGCGCCCTCCTCCTGGCCGGCGGCCCCCTCCCCCTTGGCTCCTTTATATACGAAGGCAGGGGGCACCTCTAGACACACAAGTTGATCATTGAGATCGTTCCTTAGCCGTGTGCGGTGCCCCGTGCCACCATATTCCACCTCGATCATATCGTTGTAGTGCTTAGGCGAAGCCCTGCATTGGTAGAACATCAAGATCGTCACCACGCCGTCGTGCTGACGGAACTCTTCCCCGACGCTTTGCTGGATCGGAGCCCGGGTATCATCATCGAGCTGTACGTGTGCTAAGAACTCAGAGGTGCCGGAGTAACGGTGCTTGGATCGGTCAGATCGGGAAGACATACGACTACTTCCTCTACATTGTGTCAATGCTTCCGCAGTCGGTCTACGTGGGTATGTAGACAATACTCTCCCCTCTCGTTGATGTGCATCACCATGATCTTGCGTGTGCGTAGGAAATTTTTTGAAATTACTATGTTCCCCAACAGAACTATGTAGACATGACCGAGACACATCTTCGGTCAATAACCAATAGCGAAACCTGGATGCTCATATTGGCTCCTACATATTCTATGAAGATCTTTATTGGTCAAACCGCATAACAACATACGTTATTCCCTTTGTCATCGGTATGTTACTCGCCCGAGATTTGATCGTCGGTATCATCATACCTAGTTCAATCTCGTTACCAGCAAGTCTCTTTACTCGTTTCTTAATACATCATCCCGCAACTAACTCATTAGTCACATTGTTCGCAAGGCTTATAGTGATGTGCATTACCGAGAGGGCCCAGAGATACATCTCCGATACACGGGTGACAAATCCTAATCTTGATCTATGCCAACCCAACAAACACCTTCGGAGACACCTGTAGAGCATATTTATAATTACCTAGTTACGTTGTGACATTTGATAGCACACAAGGTGTTTCCTCCGGTATTCGCGAGTTGCATAATCACATAGTCAGAGGAACATGTATAAGTCATGAAGAAAGCAATAGCAATAGAACTAGACGATCATTATGCTAAGCGAATGGATGGGTCTTGTCCATAACATCATTCTCTAATGATGTGATCCCGTTAATCAAATGACAACACATGTCTATGGTCATGAAACTTAACCATATTTGATTAACGAGCTAGTCAAGTAGAGGCATACTAGGGACACTCTGTTTGTCTATGTATTCACACATGTACTGAGTTTCCGGTTAATACAATTCTAGCATGAATAATAAACATTCATCATGATAAAAGGAAATATAAATAACAACTTTATTATTGCCTCTAGGGCATATTTCCTTCAGTCTCCCACTTGCACTAGAGTCAATAATCTAGTTCACATCGTCATGTGATTTAACGCCAATAGTTCACATCTTTATGTGATTTGTTCACATCACCATGTGACTAATACCCAAAGGGTTTACTAGAGTCAACGGGTCTGCCACATTCAGAGAGTGATCAAGTTTTGCTTGCGAGAGAAATTTAGTCAACGGGTCTGCCACATTCAGAGTCGTATGTATTTTGGTAATTAATGACAACATATCTCTTGTTGGACTAACGTTTCTATCTAGTATGTTTCAGATAAGTTCAACAATGGAGTGGCATGGACTAAAGGTTGTGGGAAATTCTCCAAGATGCTAAGGACAAAGGATTGGCTAAAGCTTAAAGCTCAAGACTCTTCATTTTACATTTTAGTGATCCAAGATCACATTGAGTCCATAGGAAAAGCCAATACTATCAAGGAGGGATGAGGTGTTGCTTAATGAGCCTCTTGCTTCGAGTGCTTAATGATATGCTCCAAAATCCTCAGCTACTTTCCCACTTCCTCATATGACCTAAACCTAAGCCAAACTCGGACCTACCGATTATTTCTATCCGGCGCCACCGAGTTTCACTTGTCATAGCCATTGCCAAACCCTAGCAAATCGGTTCTACCGATAGGGATCTTGGTCTCACCAAGATGGGATTGTAATCTCACTGTGTATGTCCATTGCCAAAATCGGTCTCACCGATCTTGTGCAATCAGTACTACCGAGGTTACAATGCAAACTCACTTTGTATGCTCATTACCAAAATCGGTCTCACCGAGTTTGTGTAATCGGTCCCACCGAGTTTTCCTGACCAACCCTTTGGTTAGCTTATTACCAAATCGGTCTCACCGAGTTTGTGTAATCGGTCTCACCGAGATTACGTTATGCCCTAACCCTAACCATATCGGTCCTACCGAGTTGCATGTCAGTCCCACCGAAAATCTCTAACGGTCACTAGGTTTACTATTTCGGTCCGACCGAGTTTGTTGATTCGGTCCCACCGAGATTGGTAAATTGTGTGCAACGGTTGGATTTTGTGTGGAGGCTATATATACCCCTCCACCTCCTCTTCACTCGTGGAGAGAGCCATCAGAACACATCTACACTTCCAACTCATATGTTCTAAGAGAGAACCACCTACTCATGTGTTGAGGCCAAGATATTCCATTCCTACCACATGATTCTTGATCTCTAGCCTTCCCCAAGTTGCTTTCCACTCAAATCTTCTTTCCACCAAATCCAAATCCTGTGAGAGAGAGTTGAGTGTTGGGGAGACTATCATTTGAAGCACAAGAGCAAGGAGTTCATCATCAACACACCATTTGTTACTTCTTGGAGAGTGGTGTCTCCTAGATTGGCTAGGTGTCACTTGGGAGCCTCCGACAAGATTGTGGAGTTGAACCAAGGAGTTTGTAAGGGCAAGGAGATCGCCTACTTCGTGAAGATCTACCGCTAGTGAGGCAAGTCCTTCGTGGGCGATGGCCATGGTGGGATAGACAAGGTTGCTTCTTCGTGGACCCTTTGTGGGTGGAGCCCTCCATGGACTCGCGCAACCATTACCCTTTGTGGGTTGAAGTCTCCATCACCGTGGATGTAGGATAGCACCACCTATCCGAACCACGGGAAAAACATCCGTGTCTCCAATTGCGTTTGAATTCTCCAAACCCTTCCCTTTACATTCTTGCAAGTTGCATGCTTTACTTTACGCTGCCTATATACTCTTTGCATGCTTGCTTGATATGTATTGTGAATGTTGAAATTGTGCCTAAACTCCACTTAAACCGAAAAAGCTTAAAAACTGCAACTTTAGCATTAAGTGTCTAATCAACCCCCCCCCCCTCTAGACACATCTACTTCAAGGTCATACACATGACTTCCAGAACAGGATTACCGCACCACTCTGGTGCAGAACGTGCTCAGGTTGACCTACGAGGTTCGGTAGTAACGTGATCTGAAGTTTTCATGATCATTATCATTAGCTTCCTCTCTAGTTGGTGTAGGCATCACTAGAACTGATTTCTGTGATGAACTACTTTCCAATTTGAGAGAAGGTACAATTACCTCATGAAGTTCTACTTTCCTCCCACTCACTTATTTCAAGAGAATCTCCTGCTCTAGAAAGGGTCCATTCTTAGCAACAAAGATCTTGCCTTCAGATATGTGATAGAAGGTATACCCAACAGTTTCTTTTTGGTATCCTATGAAGACACACTTCTCTAATTTGGGTTCGAGCTTATCAGGTTGAAGCTTCTTCACATAAGCATCGCAACCCCAAACTTTAAGAAACGAAAACTTAGGTTTCTTGCCAAACCACTGTTCATATGGTGTCGTCTCAACGGATTTAGATGGTGCCCTATTTAACGTGAATGCAGCTGTCTCTAATGCATAGCCCCAAAATGATAGTGGTAAATCGGTAAGAGACATCATAGATCGCACCATATCTAATGAAGTACGGTTATGACGTTCGGACATACCATTACGCTATGTTGTTCCAGGTGGCGTGAGTTGTGAAACTATTCCACATTGTTTTAAATGAAGACCAAACTCCTAACTCAAATATTCACCTCTGCGATCAGATCGTAGAAACTTTATTTTCTTGTCACTATGATTTTCCACTTCACTCTGAAATTCTTTGAACGTTTCTAACGTTTCAGACTTATGTTTCAATAAGTAGATATACCCATATCTGCTCAAATCATCTGTGAAGGTCGGAAAATAATGATACCCACCGCGAGCATCAATACTCATTGGACTGCATACATCAGTATGTATTATTTCCAATAAGTCAGTGGCTCGCTCCATTGTTCCAGAGAACGGAGTCTTAGTCATCTTGTCCATGAGGCATGGTTCGCAAGCATCAAGTGATTCCAAAAGTCCATGTGCATGGAGTTTATTCATGTGCTTTACACCAATATGACCTAAACGGCAGTGCTACTAGTATGTTGCACTATCATTATCAATTGTGCATCTTTTGGCATGAATATTATGTGTATCACTGCGATCGAGATTCAGTAAAACATTTACATTGGATGTAAGACCATAGAAGGTTTTATTCATGTAAACAGAACAACAATTATTCTCAGACTTAAATGAATAACCATATCGCAATAAACATGATCCAATCATATTCATGCTCAACGCAAACACCAAATAACATTTATTTAGTTCCAATACTAATCCTGAAGGTAGAGGGAGTATGCGATGGTGATCTTATCAACCTTGGAATCATTTCCAACACACATCGTCACCTCACCCTCAACTAGTCTCTGTTCATTTTGTAACTCCTGTTTCGAGTTACTAATCATAGCAATTGAACCGGTATCAAATACCCAGAGGCTACTTATGAACACTAGTAAAGTACACATCAATAACATGTATATCATATATACTTTTGTTCACTTTGCCATCCTTCTTATCCGCCAAGTATTTGGGGCAGTTCCGCTTCTAGTGACCATTTCCTTTGCAGTAGAAGCACTCAGTTTCAGCGCTTAGATCTAGCTTTGGGCTTCTTCATGGGAGTGACAACCTGCTTGTCATTCTTGAAGTTCCCTTTCTTTCCCTTGCCCTTTTTCTTGAAACTAGTGGTTTTATTAACCATCAACACTTGATGCTATTTCTTGATTTCTACCTTCGGAGATTTCAGCATCGCGAAGAGCTTGGGAATCGTTTTCATCATCCCTTGCATATTGTAGTTCATCACGAAGTTCTAGTAACTTGGTGATAGTGACTAGAGAATTCTATCAATCACTATCTTATCTAGAAGATTAACTCCCACTTGATTCAAGCGATTGTAGTACCCAGACATCCCGAGCACATGCTCACTAGCTGAGCAATTCTCCTCCATCTTGTAGGCAAAGTACTTGTTAGAGGTCTCATACCTCTTAACACGGGCATGAGTCTGAAATACCATTTTCAACTCTTGGAACATCTCATATGCTCCATGGCGTTCAAAACGTTTTTGATGTCCCGGTTCTAAGCCGTAAAGCATGGTGCACTAAACTATCAAGTAGTCATCATACTGAGCTTGCCAAACGTTCATAACGTCTGCATCTGCTCCTGCAATAGTTCTGTCACCTAGCGGTGCATCAAGGACCTAATTCTTCTGTGCATCAATGAGGATAATCCTCATATCATGGACCTAGTCCGCATCATTGCTACTATCATCTTTCAACTTATTTTTCTCTAGGAACATATAAAAAATAAACAGGGAGATATAACGTGAGCTATTGATCTACAACATAATTTGCAAATACTATCAGGACTAAGTTCATGATAAATTAAAGTTCAATTAATCATATTACTTAAGAACTCCCACTTAGATAGACATCCCACTGGTCATCTAAATGATCACGTGATCCAAATCAACTAAACCATGTCTGATCATCACGTGATATGGAGTAGTTTTCAATGGTGAACATCACTATGTTGATCATATCTACTATATGATTCACGTCCGACCTTTCGGTCTCGGTGTTCCGAGGCCATATCTGCATATGCTAGGCTCGTCGATTTTAACCCAAGTATTTTGCACGTGCAAAACTGGCTTGCACCCGTTGTATGTGAACATAGAGCTTATCACACCCGATCATCACATGGTGTCTTGGCACGACGAACTATAGCAACGGAGCATACTCAGGGAGAACACTTATACCTTGAAATTTAAGTGAGAGATCATCTTATAATGCTACCGCCGTACTAAGCAAAATAAGATGCATAAAGGATAAACATCACATGCAATCAAAATATGTGACATGATATGGCCATCATCATCTTGTGCCTTTGATCTCCATCTCCAAGGTACCGTCATGATCTCCATCGTCACCGGCATGACACCATGATCTCTATCATCTTGATCTCTATCAACGTGTCATCACATGGTCGTCTCGCCAACTATTACTTTAGCAACTATTGCTATCACATAGTGATAAAGTAAAGCAATTATATGGCGCTTGCATCTTATGCAATAAAGAGACAACCATAAGTCTTCTGTCAGTTGTCAATAACTTTAACAAAACATGATCATCTCGTACAACAATTTATATTTCATCATGTCTTGACCATATCACATCATAACATGCCCTGCAAAAACAAGTTAGACGTCCTCTACTTTGTTGTTGCAAGTTTTACGTGGGGGCTTCTAGCAAGATCTGTTCTTACCAACGCATCAAAAACCACAACGACTTTTTGTCAAGTCTGTTGTTTTAACCTTCAACAAGGACCGACCGTAGTCAAACTCGATTCAACTAAAGTTGGAGAAATAGACACCCGCCAGCCACCTGTGTGCGAAGCACGTCGGCAGAACCAGTCTCATGAATGCGGTCATGTAATGTTGGTCCGGGCCGCTTCATCCAACAATACCGCTGAATCAAAGTAAGACGTTGGTGGTAAGTAGTATGACTATTATCGTCCACAACTCTTTGTGTTCTACTCGTGCATATAACATCTACGCATAGACCAGGCTCGGATGCCACTGTTAGGGAACACAGTATTACAAAAAAATTACCTACAATCACGCAAGATCTATCTAGGAGATGCATAGCAATGAGAGGGGAGAGTGTGTCTACGTACCCTCGTAGACCGAAACTGGAAGCGTTTAGTAACGCAGTTCATGTAGTCGAACGTCTTCGCGATCCAACCGATCCTAGCACCCAATGTACGGCACCTCTGTGTTCAGGACACATTCAGCTCGATGACGTCCCTCGAGCTCTTGATCCAGTTGAGGACGAGGGAGAGTTCCGTCAGCACAATGACGTGTTGACGGTGATGATGAAGTTACCGGCGCAGGGCTTCGCCTAAGAACTACGACGATATGACCGAGGTGTGTAACTATGGAGGGCGGCACCGCACACGGCTAAGAGAAGACTTGGTGTGCCATTGGGGTGCCCCCTGCCCACGTATATAAAGGAGGGAGGGAGAGACGTCGGCCCCCTAGGGGCGCGCCAAGAGTATGGAGTCCTACTAAGACTTCCAAGTCCTAGTAGGAATCCCTTTCCTTTTTCGGAGTAGGAGAGAAGGAAAGAGGGAAAGAGAGAGGGAACAGGAAAAGGAAAGGGGGGTGATAACCCACAAGTATAGGGGATCGCAACAGCTTTGGAGGGTAGAGTATTCAACCCAAATTTATTGATTTGACACAAGGGGAGCCAAAGAATATTCTCAAGTATTAGCAGCTGAGTTGTCAATTCAACCACACCTGGAAACTTAGTATCTGCAGCAAAGTGTTTAGTAGCAAAGTAATATGACAGTGGTGGTAGCGGCAACAAAAGTAAAGACAGCAAAGGTAATGCTTTTGGTATTTTGTAGTGATTGTAACAGTAGCAGCGGGAAAGTAAATAAGACCGGAACAAAGCATTAGCGCATAGTGAATACATGAACTCCTCAAACTACGGTCATCACCGGGAGTGGTCCCTATTATTGTCACTTTGGGGTTGCCGGATCATAACACATAGTAGGTGACTATAGACTTGCAAGATAGGATCTAAAACTCACATATATTCATGAAAACATAATAGGTTCAGATCTGAAATCATGGCACTCGGGCCCTAGTGACAAGCATTAAGCATAGCAAAGTCATAGCAACATCAATCTCAGAACATAGTGGATACTAGGGATCAAACCCTAACAAAACTAACTCGATTACATGATAAATCTCATCCAACCCATCACCGTCCAGCAAGCCTACGATGGAATTACTCACGCACGGCGGTGAGCATCATGAAATTGGTGATGGAGGATGGTTGATGATGACGACGGCGATGAATCCCCCTCTCCGGAGCCCCGAACGGACTCCATATCAGCCCTCCCGAGAGGTTTTAGGGCTTGGCGGCGGCTCCGTATCGTAAAACGCGATGATTTCTTCTCTCTGATTTTTTTTCTCTCCGAAAGCAAATATATAGAGTTGGAGTTGGCGTCGGAGGGTCAACAGGGGGCCCACGAGGTAGGGGGCGCGCCCTAGGGGAGGCGCGCCCCCCACCCTCGTGAGAAGGGTGTGGGCCCCCTGGTCTTCATATTTGGCGAGGATTTTTTATTATTTTTCTAAGACCTCCCGTGGAGTTTCAGGTCATTCCGAGAATGTTTGTTTTCTGCACATAAAACAACATCATGGTAATTCTGCTGAAAACAATGTCAGTCCGGGTTAGTTCCATTCAAATCATACAAATTAGAGTCCAAAACAAGGGCAAAAGTGTTTGGAAAAGTAGATACGAAGGAGACGTATCAGGGGGTGCCGCCCCCTTCCCCTAGTCCAATTCGGACCCATGGGAGGGTGCCACCTCCCCTTGGCGTGCCTCCTCTTTTCCCGTATGGCCCAATAAGGCCTATTACTTCTCCCGGCGAATTCCCATAACTCTCCGGTACTTCGAAAAATACCTGAATCACTCGGAACCATTCCAATGTCTGAATTGTTGGGGAACGCGGTATTTCAAAAAATTTACCTACGATCACGCAAGGTCTATCTAGGGGATGCATAGAAATGAGAGGGGAGAGTGTGTCTACGTACCCTCGTAGACCGAAAGTGGAAGCGTTTAGTAACGCGGTTGATGTAGTCAAACGTCTTCACGATTCAACCGATCCAAGTACCGAACGCACGGTATCTCCGCGATCAGCACACGTTCAGCTCGATGACGTCCCTTGATCACTTGATCCAGTTGAGGCCGAAGGAGAGTTCCATCAGCACGACGGCGTGGCGACGGTGATGATGTAGTTACCGATGCAGGGCTTCGCCTAAGCGCTACAACGATATGACCGAGGTGTGTAACTGTGGGGGGGGCGCCGCACACGGCTAAAATATCAACTTGTGTGTTCTAGGGTGCCCCCTCCCCATGTATATAAAGGAGGGAGGAGGGGAGGGTCGGCCGGCCCCTAGGGCACGCCCAAGAGGGGAGTCCTACTAGGACTCCTAGTCCTAGTAGGATTCCACAAAAAGGGAGAGAGGGGGGAAGGAAAGAGAGGGAGAGGGTGTAGCAAAGGCGGCGCCCCCCCTTCCTTTGTCCAATTCGGACTGCAAAGGGAGGCGCGGACTGCCCTAGCTGCCCTCCTCTCTCTCCAATAAGGCCCATGGTGGCCCATTAATTCCCCTGGGGGGTTCCAGTAACCCCTCCGGCACTCCGTTTTTACCCGGAACTATCTGTAACACTTACGGTGTCCGAATAACATGGTCCAATATATCAATATCTATGTCTCGACCATTTCTATACTCCTCATCATGTCCGTGATCTCATCCGGGACTCCGAACAAACTTCGTTACATCAAATCACATAACTCATAATACAAATCCTCATCGAATGTTAAGCGTGCAGACCCTACGGGTTCGAGAACAATGTAGACATGACCGAGACACATCTCTGGTCAATAACCAATAGCGGAACCTAGATGCTCATATTGGCTCCTACATATTCTACGAAGATCTTTATCGATCAAACCGCATAACAACATACGCTGTTCCCTTTGTCATCGGTATGTTACTTGCCCGAGATTCGATTGTCGATATCATCATACCTAGTTCAATCTCGTCATCAGCAAGTCTCTTTACTCCTTCCGTAATGCATCATCCCATGGCTAACTCATTAAACACATTGCTTGCAAGGCTCATAGTGATGTGCATTACCGAGAGGGCCTAGAGATACCTCTCTGATACACGGAGTGACAAATCCTAATCTCGATCTATGCCAACTCAACAAACACCATTGGAGACACCTATAGAGTATCTTTATAATCACCTAGTTACATTGTGATGTTTGATAGCACAGAAGGTGTTCCTCCGGTATTCGGGAGTTGCATAATCTCATAGTCTGAGGAACATGTATAGTCATGAAGAAAGCAATAGCAGAAAAACTAAACGATCATAATGCTAAGCTAACGGATGGGTCTTGTCCATCACATCATTCTCTAATGATGTGATCCCGTTCATCAAATGACAACACATGTCTATGGCGACGGAACTTAACCATCTTTGATTAACGAGCTAGTCAAGTAGAGGCATACTAGGGACACTTTGTTTATCTATGTATTCACACATGTACTAAGTTTCCGGTTAATACAATTCTAGCATGAATAATAAACATTTATCATGATATAAGGAAATATAAATAACAACTTTGTTATTGCCTCTAGGGCATATTTCCTTCGGTCTCCCATTTGCACTAGAGTCAATAATCTAGATTACGTAGTAATGATTCTAACACCCATGGAATCTTGGTGTTGATCATGTTTTTCTCGTGAGAGAGGCTTAGTCAACGGGTCTGCAACATTCAAATCCATATGTATCTTGCAAATCTCTATGTCTCCCTTCTTGACTTGAGCGTGGATGGAATTGAAGCGTCTCTTGATGTGCTTGGTTCTCTTGTGAAATATGGAATCCTTTGCCAAGGCAATTGCACCAGTATTGTCACAAAAGATTTTCATTTGACCCAATGCACTAGGTATTACACCTAGATAGGATATAAACTCCTTCATCTAGACTCCTTCATTTGCTGCTTCCGAAGCAGCTATGTACTCTGCTTCACACGTAGGTCCCACCACGACGCTCTGCTTAGAACTACACCAACTGACAGCTCCACCATTCAATAAAAATACGTATCCGGTTTGTGACTTAGAGTCATCCGGATCAGTGTCAAAGCTTGCATCGATGTAACCGTTTACGACGAGCTCTTTGTCACTTGCATGATTTGAATGGAACTAACCCGTATTGACGATGTTTTCAGCAGAACTGCCATGGTGTTATTTTTGTGCAGAAATAAAAGTTCTCGGAATGACCTGAAAATCCACGGACACACGTTTTGGAATTAATGAAAAATACTGGCGAAAGAATCAGCATCAGGTGCCCCCTGCCTCGTGGGCCCCCTGGGACTCCACCGACCTCAACCCCAACTCCATATATTCACCTTCAGGGAGAAAAAATCAGAGAGAAAGATTCATCGCGTTTTACGATATGGAGCCGCCGCCAAGCCCTAATCTTCCTCGGGAGGGCTGGTCTTGAGTCTGTTCGGGGCTCCGGAGAGGGGAATCTGTCGCCATCGTCATCACCAACCATCCTCCATCACCAATTTCATGATGCTCACCGCCGTGCATGAGTAATCTCATCGTACGCTTGGTGGACAATGATGGGTTGGATGAGATTTACCATGTAATCGAGTTATTTTTGTTAGGGTTTGATCCCTAGTATCCATTATGTTCTAAGATTGATGTTGCTATGACTTTGCTATGCTTAATGCTTGTCACTAGGGCCCGAGTGCCATGATTTTAGATCTGAACCTATTATGTTTTCATGAATATATGTGAGTTCTTGATCCTATCTTGCAAGTCAATAGTCACCTACTATGTGTTATGATCCGGCAACCCCGAAGTGACAATAATCGGGACCACTCCCGGTGATGACCGTACTTTGAGGAGTTCATCTATTCACTAAGTGTTAATGCTTTGGTCCGGTACTCTATTAAAAGGAGGCCTTAATATCCCTTAGTTTCCAATAGGACCCCCTGCCATGGGAGGGTAGGACAGAAAATGTCATGCAAGTTCTTTTCCATAAGCACGTATGACTATATTCGGAATACATGCCTACATTTTTAGCGACCCGACCTCAGACGGTCAAATCTTTGTGTTCAGTGTCATCCCTGGATCGGTAATGCTGACACACACAGTACTTGAATGGATTTATAACAGAGTAGCAATCACACACTTATTGCATCGAATGTCTCAAGCGAGAACTTATTACAATAAATATGGCTTAAGGCCATCTAAATAAGATAACAGCGGAAGGATTGGAAGATAAAGTGAGTCCATCAACTCCAACGGCATAGCTGAGTGCATGACAACGACCTAGCGCACCTTACTCCTCGTCTTAAAAGTCTGCAACATGATATGTTGCAGCCCGTAATGGGTCAGCACATGGAATATGCTGGCAATATAACACAGTAGAGCAATGAACAGATAAATGCTATCACTACATGCATATATGGCTGGTGGAGGCTCTATGGTTATAATGTTTTGCGAAAAGCTAGTTTTTCCCTACAATAAAGGAATAAATTTTATTTAACTATCATGGTGGTTGAAACATCATTGAGAAGGTTCCTCCAACTCAATCCCAATTAAAGTAGTCATTAACATCCCAACAATTAATTTAGA
The DNA here is from genome assembly GCA_034509565.1 of Triticum monococcum. Classification (NCBI taxonomy): domain Eukaryota; kingdom Viridiplantae; phylum Streptophyta; class Magnoliopsida; order Poales; family Poaceae; genus Triticum; species Triticum monococcum. Next base: position 739,172,258 of record CM067843.1, on the reverse strand, counting down.
GTGATGAGATCAAACCAAAAATTCAAGTACCAGATACTCAAGATGTCCATAACCGGGGACACGGCTAACCGTGATTAGTTTGTACACTCTGCAGAGGTTTGCACACTTTTCACCACAAGACTCGATCTCCTTCGTTGGATTTCTCGCACTACATGGTGTTTGAGAAATAGATGACCGAGACACAGTCTTTCAGAAGCATTAACTCTTTACTCTGGGTAGACAGTTACACCTACTTTCCCTCTACATCTGCTAGCCTACCACTGAAAGAGGTCACACAACATACTCAACTATGCCAGAGCCCATAATGGCTTGTGGCTGCACATGAAAGTTTCTAGCATGAATAATCTTATGATCCCTTTGAGCATGGGTGGCGGGCCGTAGGATGATCACACGGGTACTCCGGGATATCCTAGGACAACACTAGGTTCTCCAGGTGACCACAAGCAATCCACCCAGATGTGTATTAAAGTTGCCACCTTAAGTTGAACCATTAATTAACAACTCACATCTGTCATGGATACACTCAAACGCAAACCACGTCTATGAGCATAGCATGGCAATATAAGCATAACGTAGAAGTAACTCCCAAGGGTTTGATAATAAAACAGGTAATAGGTACTACCTCATCATCTACTTCCCAGTAGCCACAAGTCAATCACATCCTAATTATGCAGTGTTTGAGGATTGTAACTAATGCATAAAAACTGGGTATGAAAAGAGTATGATCAATGTGTTACTTGCCTTGCTGACGAGCTGCAAATCCTAAAGACTCGTAGTAGCACGCTTTGCACTCTGGGAATTCTATTGCAAACAAACAATAGCATACATAAGCAATCAAGCAAAGATGCACGGGTAAAACTCAAATAAGAATATCTAACCAGAAAGTTCAACTGAAGAACTCCGGTTTGCAAAAAGAATCAAATCAAACGGAGCAACGAAACTCAAACCACGAAAGAAACAAGATCCGTTTACTAATCTGAAGTAAAGTCAAATTTTTATAGTACCAAAATCTTGTTCAAGTTGGTTAAACAAAAAGAGGGCTTCGAGACGAAGGTCTAGGAGCTTGTTTCACCTTATTTGGATAAACGAGCGAAAAGATAAACTAAAACAAAGATCAGGGCAGAAATCACGATCGAAAATAATCGCAAAAAAACCCTGGAAAATTAAAACGAGACGAACAGGCTAACGAACGAACATTCGCTGTCTGCGGTTAACTGACGAACAACGTTCGTTAAAACGAACAAACGGATGAACGTCCGCTAAATAACTGAACCGAGAAAACCGAACCGAACAAAATAAAAAAACACATATAGGGTTTCTAAAAAATGATCGGTTTTACCTAAACCAAAAAAACGGGCGTCGGATTCCGGTGAGATCCGGCGAACTGCGGTGGCTCCGGCGGGCTTGCGCGGGCGGTGCGGCAAGGCGCCAGGTTCGGGCGGCGCGGCTCGGCGGTAGCAGCGGCGGGCGGCGGCGACTTGGGGTCCAGGGGGTGCGGGCGGTGCTATTTAAGGAGGGGGGCTCGGCCTCGGGAGGAGTCCCGGGCGGCGATGGTGGCTCACCCGTGTCCCGGCCGGACTCGGGCACGGCGGTGGAGGCGGTGGCGCGGTGCGGGCCAGCCTGGCTCGGCTGGGCCTTTGGCCGAGTCGGGCATTGACCCTTTTTTTAAACAGATTTCGCTGGAAAAATCCTAGAAAATAAAATAAATGTTTAAAAATACCAAAACAAATTTTCACCATCTAAATAGAATATTTAGAACAAAGTGAACATTTTCTTGGCCTAAAAATGCAATTTTGAAAAATGCATATTTTTCTAATTCAAATAAAATAGCAATAAAATCCAAATAAAGTTATTTATTTGATTTTAATATTTTTCCTCCAATATTTCATTTATTTTGGAGAAGTCATATTATCTCCTCTCATATATTTTAATATGAAATATTTTCGGAGAGAAAAATAATTAAAACCATGATCCTTATTTAGATATTTGAAAGAAAATTCAAATATGAAAAACGTGAAATCCCCAATCTCTCCGTGGGTCCTTGGGTTGCTTAGAATTTCGAGGATCGCAACACGAAATGCAATAAAATATGATATGCATGGATGACCTATGTATAACATTCCAAATTGGAAATTTGGGATGTTACAACATTACGTTGATGGACTCGAGCTAGTTCTGTGTCACCCTATGTTATAACTGTTGCGTGAGGAATCGCATCCGACATAATTATCCATCATTGATCCATTGCCTACGAGCTTTTCACATATTTATCTTTGCTTAGTTACTTTTTCGTTGCCACTGTTACGATTGCTACAAAAACTACTACTGTTACTTTTGCTATCGTTACCGTTACTTCCATACTACTTTGCTACTAAATACTTTGATGCAGATATTAAGTCTTTCAGGTGTGGTTGAATTGAAAACTCAACTGCTAATACTTGAAAATATTCTTTGGCTCCCCTTGTGTCGAATCAATACATTTGGATTGAATACTCTACCCTCGAAAATGTTGCGATCCCCTATATTTGTGGGTTATCAAGACTATTTTCTGGCGCCGTTGCCGGGGAGCATAGCTCTATTCTTTGAGTCACATTGGATTTATATTTGTTGATCACTATGCGGAACTTGAAAGATGAAAGAACCAAGATTTTTCCCTCAACTACGAGGGGAGGTAAGGAACTGCCATCTAGCTCTGCACTTGATTCACCTTCTGTTATGAGTAAATTTTTGACACCTACACCTGTTATCAATTCTGATATGTCGCATGTTATTGATGATGCCACTTCTGCTATGCATGATGCTTATGATGAAACTACTTCTATGCTTGATAATACCGTGCCATTAGGTGAATTTCTTGATGAACAACTTGCTAGGGTTAGAGGAAATGAAATTATTGAAATAGATAATATTGATGAAAGTGATGATGAAGATTCTCCCCCTAGATATGAATTGCCTGATGTGCCTGAGAGTTATGTTATGGATGAAGAAACTGCTAGAGACCTTTTTGCTTGCAAAGATAGATATGATCTTAAGAAACTGTTAAGTAAGCTGAAAGAAAAGTCTTTGAATGCTAGAATGAAATATGACCCTGCTTTTGCTACTTCATCTATCTGTACTTCTGATAAGGATTATGATTTCTCTGTCGATCCTAAGTTAATTACTTTGGTTGAATCTGATCCTTTTATGGCTATGAATCTGAAACTGTTGTGGCACAACTTACTAAATTGAATGATATAGCCACCCTATTCACTCATGAGGAAAAAATTCGTTACTACTATATCCTTAAGTTATTTCCGTTCTCATTAAAGGGTGATGCTAAAACATGGTTTAATTCTCTTGCTCCTGGTTGTGTGCGTAGTCCCCAGGATATGATTTATTACTTCTCTGCTAAATATTTCCCCGCTCATAAGAAACAAGCTGCCTTAAGGGAAATGCATAATGTTGTGCAAATTGAAGAAGAGAGTCTCCCACAAGCTTGGGGGGGCTTCTCCGATTACTTAATGCTTTGCCTGATCATCCTCTCAAGAAAAATGAAATACTTGATATCTTTTATAATGGACTAACCGATGCTTCCAGAGACCACCTGGATAGTTGTGTTGGTTGTGTTTTCAGGGAAAGAACTGTTGAGCAATCTGAATTGCTATTGAATAATATATTGAGTAATGATAATGATTGGACACTTCCTCAACCAACTCCTAAGCCAACTCCGAAAAAAAGGGGTATTCTATTTCTCAGTCCTAAAGATATGCAAGAGGCAAAGAAATCTATGAAAGAAAAGGGTATTAAAGCTGAAGATGTTAAGAATTTACCACCTATTGAAGAAATACATGGTCTTAATAACCCGACACAGGTAGTAAAGGTAAATTCTCTCTATAGATTTGATGAAGGAGATATTCCTCGTAATAAGTCTGCTAGCCAACGCTTGGATGTGTTCGATAATTTTATTGTTAAACAAGAAAACTTCAACGCTTATGTTGGCAGACAATTGAAACATAATGCTTATATGGTTGAACACTTGAGTGATTATATGTCTAGAGTTAAAGGTGACCTTAAACTTATTAGAAAACATGCTTCTATGGTTACCACTCAGGTAGAACAAGTGCTTAAAGCACAAGATGATTTGCTCAATGAATTAAATAATAAGAAAAATGATAATGTTGTTAGAGTTATGACTAGAGGGGGTAAAATGACTCAGGAACCTTTGTATCCTTAGCGCCACCCTAAGAGAGCTGAGCACGATTCTCGGAGAACTAATGTTGATGCACCTAGTCCTTCTAAGAAGAAGAAAAAGAAAAATGATAGGACTTTGCATGCTTCTAGTGAACCTATTGTTGACACACCTGAGAATCCCAATGATATTCTATTTCTGATGCTAAAACACAATCTGGTAATGAACATGAACCTAGTGATAATGATGATGGTCATGTTAATGCTCAACCTAGAAATAACAATGATGTAGAGATTGAACCTGTTGTTGATCTTGATAACCCACAAGCAAAGATTCAATGTTATGATAAGAGAGACTTCGTTGCTAGAAGCACGGTAAAGAAAGAGAACCATGGGTTTAGAAACCCATGCCTTTTCCTCCTAAACCATCCAAGAAAAAGGATGATGAGGATTTTGAGCGCTTTGCTGAAATGATTAGACCTATCTTTTTGCGTATGCATTTGACTGATATGCTTAAAATGAATCCTTATGCTAAGTATATGAAAGATATTGTTACAAATAAAAGAAAGATACCGGAAGCTGAAATTTCCACCATGCTTGCCAATTATACTTTTAAAGGTGGAATACCAAAGAAACTAGGAGATCCAGGAGTACCAACTATACCATGCTCCATTAAAAGAAACTATGTTAAAACTGCTTTATGTGATCTTGGAGCCGGTGTTAGTGTTATGTCTCTCTCTTTATATCATAGACTTGATTTGAATAAGTTGAAACCTACTGAAATATCTTTGCAAATGGCCGATAAATCAACTGCTATACCTGTCGGTATCTGTGAGGATGTGCCTATTGTGGTTGCAAACGTTGCTATTTTAACGGACTTTGTTATTCTTGATATTCCCAAGGACGATAGTATGTCGATTATCCTTGGTAGATCCTTTTTGAATACTGCAGGGGCTGTTATTGATTGCAACAAAGGCAATGTCACTTTTCATGTTAATGGTAATGAGCATACGGTACACTTTCCGAGGAAACTACCTCAAGTCCACAGTATCAATTCTATTGGAAAATTTTCAATGATTACTATTGGAGGTTTTGAATTCCGTCTTCTTACTGTCAAGAAGAAATATGATATTCTTATTGTTGGGGACATGCATATCCCCGTTGAGGTAACCTAGTGTTATTCGAAAATTCTCCAGTTTCATGTTATTCAGAAAGAGTTTGTTAACAAGACTTAATCAACCTTGTTAGTGGATTCCTTTTGATGAGCACGAGATGCATGAAGTTAGAAAGCACAACTCTCTATACCCTCCTTTTACTTTCTATTATTTAGATTAAATAAAGCAAAATAGTATTTTTTTTGTATGTTTTCTGAATTATCCTTGCAATAAAAATACCCCGAAAATAAAAGTTCTCCAAATGTCCTGAAAGTGAAATATGATTTTTTGTAGAATATTTAACAATTTATGACATTGGGAACACACCAGGGGGGCCCACCATTTGGCCACGAGGGCACAGGGCGCGCCCACCCCCTGGGCACGCCCCCTACCTCGTGGGCCCCACGTGTACCCCCTCCACTTACTCCAGCACCCACTCACTTCGTCTTCCTCCAGAGAAAATCCTCCCATAGCTCAAACCTGTGTTCTAGCTCATCTTGCTGCGATTTTCAATCTCTTTGATCAAAGCTCCATTCACAAAACTGTTTTGGGGGATTGTTCTTCGGTATGTGACTCCTCCAATGGTCCAATTACTTTTTGTTCTGGTGCTTTATTTATTGCAAATTTTTGTTGCCTAGGTGATCATGTTCTTGAGCTTTCATGAAAAATTTATATGGTCAAAAGTAGTTTTAATGCATGATATACTTGTGGAGTAGTTGCTATCAATCTTGTTGAGTTTGGTTCACTTTTATTTTGAGTCACTAAAATTTTAGAAATTTTTCAGAGAAAGAAAAATGCATAGGAAAATGTACCAAGGTGGTTCCTCAAGGAAGCAAGGACCAAGGCTCGCGATACGTGAGCCGGACGATGAACCACCGAGGGAAGCTCAAGTGCAGCCTTATGAATGGCCGTCAGAGGAGTTTATGGCCCAGGCAGGCATCAAGGATGAATTTGACGCGTATGTGCGTAATGCTGATCTTGAGGACTTCGTGTCAGATAAGTGCCTACAATACCACTACCTAACCGATTCCTTTGTGAGGAGGTTTAAATTTACATCCTCGCGCAATTCTCACACTGTTTTATTTGATCTTTATGATAAATCATACACCATGGACCTAGAAGATTTTAATACTGCTTGTAAACTCCCGCAGTGGGGCAATGTTAGTGAACCTCGCAAATCTGAATATAAAGACTTTCTTTCTAGTATCATTGTGGGGGAATCTAGGGAAATTACACAAGCTACCATAGGGAGCATTCATTTCCTTCCATACATTATTTTGCTCTCTTTATAGGTAGATGTATTAACGGTAAAGATGAGGCTTGTCACATGTGCGTTTCAGATCTTAGTGTCCTCAAGAGTGTGGTATTAGGTGATAAACTATATAACTTAGGGGCCATTGTTGCATGAAGGTTGCATCTTAACGGTACAAGTGGAGATTTGTTTGGTGGAATTTATGCAACTCGTGTAGCTAATTATCTTAGTGTACCCATACATGGAAATGATATGGAGTTGCCTCCTTCTTATCTAGATTATAGTGCTATGGTTCACCATCATTTTCTTGAGAGGAATGAATAGCTCCTCCAGTACCGACTAATCTTTGACAAACAGCGCACTGTCCATGTTGCCCTCCCTGCTCCTACTTTCTTTAACTTTCAGGCAAAAAGGAGATATGTTATAATGAGGGAGGAGGCGAACGAGTATGAGAGGAGGACGGAGGCAGCTCGCCTCCAAGCTGCAGCTCTTCAGGCAATAGCTGCTGCATCTCAGTACAACCCCAGCTACGACTTTGGATATCCCCCAGGCCAGCAGTGGTCATAGACCAACTTAGGCCAAAAGCATAGGCTTGGGGGAGTACGTATTTCTCACCAACATTACATTCATGTTCACACACTCATTCTAGTTGTCGGTGCTCATACTTTTTCATTATACTATCCATGCTAGTTTATTTTCTTTTCTAAGCCTTCTTCTTGTGTGTTTGAAAAACCTTAAGAAAAACCAAAAAATTAGTTGTGGCTTTTAGCTAGTTTACTTTCCATGCATGTAGTAGTAGTAATTAAAAGAAATCCCAAAAAGATGTCGTGTTCTTCTTTTGCTTGTTAGGAGCTTTCCCGTGTAAATAGTTTCATTTCTTTTCTTATTCTTTGGGGGTCGAGAGGACAAGACCATGATGAAAATGTTGAGTGGCTCTCATATGCATTATTGTTGATTTAACCAAGAGCCCATATTACCTTGTCTTCTCCCTTGTATTAAATGCTTGTAGATTCTAGCTTAGTCCAATGCACGTGCACTATTATTATTATCCACACCATTCGGTCGTGCGAGTGAAAGGCAATAATGACGATATATGATGGACTGAATGAGATGAGAGAAGCTGCTATGAACTCGACTCATCTTGTTTTTGTAAATATGATTATTTCATCGTTCCTGATTCAGCCTATTATGAATGAAACATGTTTGCAATGACAATTAGAGATTATAGTTGCCCATGCCAAGCTTAATTAGCTAGGAGTTTATAATGGTTTACCTTGCGTGCCAACATGATGTTAAAATGGTTGTGATGTGGTATGATAGGGTGGTATCCTCCTTTGAATGATTCGAGTGGCTTGACTTGGCACATGTTCACGCATGTAGTTGAAACAAAACCAACATAGCCTCCACGATATTTATGTTCACGGTGATTTATATCCTACTCATGCTTGCACTCATTGTTGATTAATCTTAATGCATGTCCATGACTGTTGTCGCTCTCTAGTTGGTCGCTTCCCAGTGTCTTTCTAGCCTTCACTTGTACTAAGCGGGAATACTGCTTGTGCATCCACTTCCATAAACCCCAAAGTTATTCCATATGAGTCCACCATACCTTCCTATATGTGGTATTTACCTGCCGTTCCAAGTAAATTTGTATGTGCCAAACTCTAAACCTTCAAATGAAATTCTGTTTTGTATGCTTGAATAGCTCATGTATCAACTAGGGTTGTCTATATCTTCCATGCTAGGTGGGTTATTCTCACGATGAGTGGACTCCGCTCATCACTCACAAGAAAATGGCTGGTAACCGGGATGCCCAGTCCCATGCTCAAATCAAATCAAAATAATTGCAAACAAAACTCCCCCGAGATTGTTGTTAGTTGGACGGCACCTATTGTTTCGGACAAGCCATGGATTGATGTTTGTTGGTGGTGGGGGAGTATAAACTTTACCATTCTGTTTGGGAACCACCTATAATGTGTGTAGCATGGAAGATATCAAGATCTCTTGGTTGTTATGTTGACAATGAAAGTATGCCACTCAAAATATTATTTATCTCTATTTCAAAATTCGAGCTCTAGCGCATCTGCAAATCCCTGCTTCCCTCTCCGAAGGGCCTATCCATTTACTTTTATGTTGAGTCATCATCCTCTTATTAAAAAGCACCAATTGGAGAGCACCGTTGTCATTCGCATGCATTGCTATTAATTTACATTGAGTATGACTGTGACTGGATCTCTTTTACCATGAATTACAATGTCTAGTCAGTCCTTGATCTTCACGGGTGCTCTGCATTTATGTTTTGCAGTCTCAAAAAGGGCTAGCGAGATACCATCTTGTTATATCATGTTATGATTGTTTTGAGAAAGTGTTGTCATCCGAGATTTATTATTATTGCTCGCTAGTTGATTATGCCATTGATATGAGTAAGCATCAGACCTAAATTTTATTGTGAATATGGTTAGTTCATAATCTTGCTGAAAACTTGAATGTTGGCTTTACATATTTGCAACAACAAGATCAAACAGAGTTTGTAAAAGTTTTTCTTTATCACTTTCAGTTTGTCAACTGAATTGCTTGAGGACAAGCAAAGGTTTATGCTTGGGGGAGTGGATACGTCTCCAGCGTATCTACTTTTCCAAACACTTTTCCCTTGTTTTGGACTCTAGCTTGCATGATTTGAATGGAACTAACCTGGACTGGCGCTGTTTTCAGCAGAACTGCCAGGGTGTTATTTTTGTGCAGAAATAGAAATTCTCAGAATGACCTGGAAATCCATGGAGACACGTTTTGGAATTAATGAAAAATACTAGCGAAAGAATCAGCATCAGGAGGCCCACACCTTGTCCACGAGGGTGCAGGGCGCCCCCCTGGGGGTGCCCCCCTGCCTCGTGGGCCCCCTGGGACTCCACCGACCTCAACCCCAACTCCATATATTCACCTTCGGGGAGAAAAAAAATCAGAGAGAAGGATTCATCGCGTTTTACGATATGGAGCCGCCGCCAAGCCCTAATCTTCCTCGGGAGGGCTGATCTGGAGTCCGTTCGAGACTTCGGAGAGGGGAATCCATCGCCATCATCATCATCAACCATCCTCCATCAACAATTTCATGATGCTCACCACCGTGCGTGAGTAATCTCATTGTAGGCTTGTTGGACGGTGATGCGTTGGATGAAATTTACCATGTAATCGAGTTAGTTTTGTTAGGGTTTGATCCCTAGTATCCATTATGTTCTAAGATTGATGTTTCTATGACTTTGCTATGCTTAATGCTTGTCACTAGGGCCTGAGTGTCATGATTTCAGATCTGAACCTATTATGTTTTCATGAATATATGTGAGTTCTTGATCCTATCTTGCAAGTCAATAGTCACCTACTATGTGTTATGATCCGGCAACCCCGAAGTGACAATAATTGGGACCACTCCCGGTGATGACCGTAGTTTGAGGAGTTCATGTATTCATTAAGTGTTAATGCTTTGGTTCGGTACTCTATTAAAAGGAGGCCTTCATATCCCTTAGTTTCCAATAGGACCCCGCTACCACGGGAGGGTAGGACAAAAGATGCCATGCAAGTTCTTTTCCATAAGCATGTATGACTATATTCGGAATACATGCCTACATTACATTGATGAACTGGAGCTAGTTCTGTGTCACCCTATGTTATAACTGTTGCATGAGGAATTGCATCCGACATAATTATCCATCATTGATCCATTGCCTACGAGCTTTTCACATGTTGATCTTTGCTTAGTTACTTTTCCGTTGCCACTATTACGATTGCTACAAAAACTACTACTACTACTTTTGCTACCGTTACCGTTACTTCCATACTACTTTGCTACTAAATACTTTGCTGCAGATATTAAGTCTTTCAGGTGTGGTTGAATTGAAAACTCAACTGCTAATACTTGAGAATATTCTTTGGCTCCCCTTGTGTCGAATCAATAAATTTGGGTTGAATACTCTACCCTCGAAAACTGTTGAGATCCCCTATACTTGTGGGTTATCATGGCGTGAGTTGTGAAACTATTCCGCATTGTTTCAAATAAAGACCAAACTCATAACTCAAATATTCACCTCCACGATCAGATCATAGAAATTTAATTTTCTTGTTACGATGATTTTCCACTTCACTCTGAAATTCTTTGAACTTTTCAAGTGTTTCAGACTTATGTTTCATCAAGTAGATATACCCATATCTGCTTAAATCATCTGTGAAGGTCAGAAAATAACGATACCCGCCGCGAGCATCAACACTCATCGGACCACATACATCAGTATGTATTATTTCCAATAAGTCTGTTGCTCGCTCCATTGTTCCGGAGAATGGAGTCTTAGTCATCTTGCCCACGAGGCATGGTTCACAAGCATCAAGTGATTCCAAAAGCCCATCAACATGGAGTTTCTTCATGCGCTTTACACCAATATGACCTAAACGGCAGTGCCACAAATAAGTTGCACTATCATTATTAAACCTATATCTTTTGACTTCAATGTTATGAATATGTGTGTCACTACTATCGAGATTCAATAAAAATCGACCACTCATCAAGGGTGCATGACCATAAAAGATATTACTCATATAAATAGAACAACCATTATTCTCTGATTTAAATGAACAACTATATCGCATCAAACAAGATCCAGATATAATGTTTATGCTTAATGCTGGCACCAAATAACAATTATTCAGGTCTAATACTAATCCCGAAGGTAGATGTAGAGGTAGCGTGCCGACGGCGATCACATAGAACTTGGAACCATTTCCCACATGCATCGTCACCTCGTCCTTAGCCAATCTTCGTTTAATCCGTAGCCCCTATTTCGAGTTGCAAATATGAGCAACAGAACCAGTATCAAATACCCAGGCGCTACTACAAGCATTAGTAAGGTACACATCAATAACATGTATATCAAATATACCTTTCACTTTGCCATCCTTCTTATCCGCCAAATACTTGGGGCAGTTCTGCTTCCAGTGACCAGTCCCTTTGCAGTAGAAGCACTCAGTCTTAGGTCCAGACTTGGGCTTCTTCACTTGAGCAACAACTTGCTTGTCTTGAAACTAGTGGTCTTGTTGACCATCAACACTTGATGCTCCTTCTTAATTTCTACCTCCGCGGCCTTTAGCATCACAAAGAGCTCAGGAATTGTCTTATCGATCCCTTGCATATTATAATTCATCACGAAGCTTTTGTAGCTTGGTGACAGTGATTGAAGAACTCTGTCAATGACACTATCATCAGCGAGATTAACTCCCAGTTGAGTCAAGTGGTTGTGGTACCCAGACATTTTGACTATATGTTCGCTGACAGAACTATTCTCCTCCATCTTGCAGCTATAGAACTTATTGGAGACTTCATATCTCTCAATTCGGGCATTTGCTTGAAATATTAACTTCAACTCCTGTAACATCTCATATGCTCCATGACGTTCAAAACATCGTTGAAGTCCTGATTCTAAGCCGTAAAGCATGGCACACTGAACTATCAAGTAGTCATCAGCTTTGCTCTGCCAGACGTTCATAACATCTGGTGTTGCTCCTGTAGAGGGCTTTGCACCTAGCGGTGCTTCCAGGACGTAATTCTTCTGTGTAGCAATGAGGATAATCCTCAAGTTACGAACCCAGTCCGTGTAGTTGCTACCATCAGCTTTCAACTTAGCTTTCTCTAGGAACGCATTAAAATTCAAAGGAACAATAGCACGGGCCATTTATCTACAACAACATAGATATGAAAAATACTATCAGGTACTAAGTTCACGATAAATTAAAGTTCAATTAATCATATTACTTAGGAACTCCCACTTAGATAGACATCTCCCTAGTCATCTAAATGATCACGTGATCCATATCAACTAAACCATGTCTGATCATCACGTGAGATGGAGAAGTTTTCAATGGTGAACATCACTATGTTGATCATATCTACTATATGATTCACGCTCGACCTTTCGGTCTCAGTGTTTCGAGGCCATATCTGCATATGCTAGGCTCGTCAAGTTTAACCCGAGTATTCTACGTGTGCAAAACTGGCTTGCACCCGTTGTATGTGAACGTAGAGCTTATCACACCCGATCATCACGTGGTGTCTCAGCACGACGAACTGTAGCAACGGTGCATACTCAGGGAGAACACTTATACCTTGAAATTTAGTGAGAGATCATCTTATAATGATACCGCCGTACTAAGCAAAATAAGATGCATAAAGGATAAACATCACATGCAATCAATATAAATGATATGATATGGCCATCATCATCTTGTGACTTTGATCTCCATCTCCAAAGCACCGTCATGATCACCATCGTCACCGGCTTGACACCTTGATCTCCATCGTAGCATCGTTGTTGTTTCGCCAACTATTGCTTCTACGACTATTGCTACCGCTTAGTGATAAAGTAAAGCAATTACATGGTGATTGCATTTCATACAATATAGCGACAACCATATGGCTCCTGCTAGTTGTCAATAACTGTTACAAAACATGATCATCTCATACAACAATTTATATCAACATATCTTGACCATATCACATCACAACATGCCCTGCAAAAACAAGTTAGATGTCCTCTACTTTCTTGTTGCAAGTTTTACGTGGATGCTACGGGCTTCTAGCAAGAACCGTTCTTACCTACGCATCAAAACCACAACGATTTTTCGTCAAGTGTGTTGTTTTAAACTTCAACAAGGACCGGGCGTAGTCAAACTCGACTCAACTAAAGCTGGAGAAACAGACACCCACTAGCCACATGTGTCTGTGAAGCACGTCGGTAGAACCAGTCTCATGAACGCGGTCATGTAATGTCGGTCTGGGCCGCTTCATCCAATAATACCGTCGAATCAACGTAAGACATTGCTGGTAAGCAATATGACTATTATCGCCCACAACTCTTTGTTTTTACTCGTGCATATAACATCTACACATAGACCTGGCTCTGATACCACTGTTGGGGAACACGGTATTTCAAAAAAATTACCTACGATCACGCAAGATCTATCTAGGAGATGCATAGCAACGAGAGGGGAGAGTGTGTCTACGTACCCTCGTAGACCGAAAGCGGAAGAGTTTAGTAATGCGATTGATATAGTCGAATGTCTTCGCGATTCAACCGATCCAAGTACCGAACGCACGGTACCTCCGTGAACATCACACGTTCAGCTCGATGACGTCCATCGATCTCTTGATCTAGTTGAGGCCGAGGGAGAGTTCCATTAGCACGACGGCATGGTGACGGTGATGATGTAGTTACCGACGCAGGGCTTCACCTAAGCACTACAGCGATATGACCGAGGTGTGTAACTGTGGAGGGGGCACCGCATACGGCTAAAAGATCAACTTGTGTGTTCTAGGGTGCCCCCCTCCCCACGTATATAAAGGAGGGAGGAGGGGAGGGTCGGCCGGCCCCTAGGGCGCGTCCCAGAGGGGAGTCCTACTAGGACTCCTAGTCCTAGTAGGATTCCACCAAAACGGAGAGAGGGGCAAGGAAGGAGAGGGAGAGGGGGTAGGAAACGGGGAGCCGCCCCCCTTCCCTTGTCCAATTAGGAATGCAAGGGGCGCGGCCTGCCCTGGCTGCCCTCCTCTCTCTCCAATAAGGCCCGTGGTGGCCCATTAATTCCCCCGGGGGGGTTCCGGTAACCCCTCCAGCACTCCGTTTTTACCCGAAACTATCTGGAATACTTCCCGTGTCCGAATAACATGGTCCAATATATCAATCTTTATGTCTCGACCATTTCGAGACTCCTTGTCATGTCCGTGATCTCATCCGGGACTCCGAAGAAACTTCGGTACATCAAATCACATAACTCATCATACAAATCCTCATCGAATGTTAAGCGTGCGGACCCTACGAGTTCGAGAACTATGTAGACATGATCGAGACACATCTCCGGTCAATAACCAATAGCGGAACCTGGATGCTCATATTGGCTCCTACATATTCCATGAAGACCTTTATCGGTCAAACCGCATAACAACATATGTTGTTCCCTTTGTCATCGGTATGTTACTGGCCCGAGATTCGATCGTCGGTATCATCATACCTAGTTCAATCTCGTCACCGGCAAGTCTCTTTACTCGTTCTGTAATCCATCATCCCGTGGCTAACTCATTAGACACATTGCTTGCAAGGCTCATAGTGATGTGCATTACCGAGAGGGCCAAGAGATACCTCTCCGATACACGGAGTGACAAATCCTAATCTCGATCTATGCCAACTCAACAAACACCATCGGAGACACCTGTAGAGCATCTTTATAATCACCCAATTACGTTGTGACGTTTAATAGCACACAAGGTGTTCCTCCGGTATTCGGGAGTTGCATATCTCATAGTCTAAGGAACGTGTATAAGTCAAGAAGAAAGCAATAGCAGAAAAACTAAACGATCATTATGCTAAGCTAATGGACGGGTCTTGTCCATCACATCATTCTATAATGATGTGATCCCGTTCATCAAATGACAACACATGTCTATGGCTAGGAAACTTAACCATCTTTGATTAACGAGCTAGTCAAGTAGAGGCATACTGGGGACACTCTGTTTGTCTTTGTATTCACACATGTACTAAGTTTCCGGTTAATACAATTCTAGCATGAATAATAAACATTTATCATGATATAAGGAAATATAAATAACAACTTTATTATTGCCTCTAGGGCATATTTCCTTCACGAATATAGCCTTCCAATATATCGATATTTACCTCTCGACCATTTCGAGACTCCTCTTCATGTTCGTGATCTCATCCGGGACTCCGAACAAATTTCGGTCATCAAATCACATTACTCATAATACAAATTGTCATCAAACGTTAAGCGTTCGGACCCTACTGGTTCGAGAACTATGTGGACATGACCGAGACACATCTCCGGTCAATAACCAATAGCGGAACCTGGATGCTCATATTGGCTCCTACATATTCTACGAAGATCTTTATCGGTCAAACCGCATAACAACATATGTTATTCCCTTTGCCATCGGTATGTTACTTGCCCGAGATTCGATCGCCGGTATCATCATACCTAGTTCAATTTCGTTACCGGCAAGTCTCTTTACTCGTTCTGTAATGCATCATCCTGCAACTAACTCATTAGTCACATTGCTTGCAAGGCTTATATTGATGTGCATTACCGAGAGGGCCCAGAGATACCTCTCCGATACACGGAGTGACAAATCCTAATCTTGATTTATGCCAACCCAACAAACACCTACGGAGACACCTGTAGGGCATCTTTACAATCACACAGTTATGTTGTAACGTTTGATAGCACAAAAGGTGTTTCCTCCGGTATTCGGGAGTTGCATAATCTCATAGTCAGAGGAACATGTATAAGTCATGAAGAAAGCAATAGCAATAAAACTAAACGATCATTATGCTAAGCTAATGGAAGGGTCTTGTCCATCACATCATTCTCTAATGATGTGATCCCGTTAATCAAATGACAACACATGCCTATGGTCAGGAAACTTAACCATCTTTGATTAATGAGCTAGTCAAGTAGAGGCATGCTAGGGACACTCCGTTTGTCTATGTATTCACACATGTACTAAGTTTCCGGTTAATATAATTCTAGCATGAATAATAGACATTTATCATGATATAATGAAATACAAATAACAACTTTATTATTGCCTCTATGGCATATTTCCTTCACTAAGATCCTTGAAAACTAGAGCAAATTGGGTGACACACCGTCCACATGTTCTGTATGGAGATGCCAAATCATGCCACAAAGCAAGCACCAATCAGGGAGCCGCCTGTATTTAACCAATAAAATATGCCTCTTAAGCTCTTTCATCATTGAAACATGATTCTTCGGTGGTTTCCGTACATCAATCTGAACCCTAGCACGATAAAAAAATCAGAAAAGTCATTTGAAGTAGGTGCACATTCAAACTCACCGACCTTTGAAGTTAAAGACTTGATCATGGAGTTGTACCCCTCTAGCAAATCATGAATGTTGTTAGAGCTACAACAGACAAAAAAACCCGAAGAAGGTCAAATCAAAAACAGAGGGACACAAGATTTAAACATGGAAAACCCCTCCAATACGAAGGGGAAAAAACCACGGGCATCAGTCAGCGCAACTTCGTGGCCCAAGCCTCCCGGCGTCGGGCCTTCACCCCGCTCTGTTTGAAGTTAGCCTTTGTGGGAACTTGGATCACAACATAACAAATCTGAACCCAAATACTAAATTTGAAAAAATCAATGGAAGATGGTTTTGTGAACCCATCGTATTCAGCAAGAACCATCGGACATCCGCGGAAGATCCAGAGACTGCCTTCCATCACCTTGTCCCAGTCTCCAGGACATGTGAATTGAGCAGTGGACAAATTATCACCCGAAGATCTGAACCTAACTTCACGAGCAAGATCCAGGCAATCCTCGTATTCTTATAGAACCAAAACTCGCCATATTCTTTGTTTATATGCAGCCTCATGATGGCCAACCATCGTGATGCCTTCGCCGGCGGCACCTCTTCCTGCTCGAAAACAACATCATACACACGCCCAAATGGTACCTCATCTCATCTAAATTATCCCTTAAATGATTTCGTGAAGAAGTCGAAGTAGACGCCATTAGCACCAAACACAAAACCCTATCTCGCATATTGCAAGAGCCCTAGCCGGCAACACCCATATGTGCATATGAAAACCCGAATTCTCAGGAGAATTTTGAGTTTCCTAAGAGAGGTCTGCGGTTGTGTTTCACATGATGAAGTCCCTGCTATCGTCCCTTTCTGTTCGCCTGAGTCGGAAGAGCATGATAGGCCGATTTTACAACGTATTCATCATTTCTTTTTGAGAGACCAAGCAAGAAAATCCGACCGGTCTTTGGGAAGCACTGTCGTACCCCCTCCATGTCTCTTCCCTCCTGCTTGGGAGGTGGCGCGCTCACACGAAACGATGGCGAACAACTCTCTTCGAGCAAAAACAAAAAACAATAAGGTGACATAAGCAACTATAAGAACTAAAATATTATATTTTTAGTTAGTTGAAGGAAAGAAAAGAGAAGAAAGAAGAGAAGCGAGCTCTTAGGTTGGCCATAGTGGTGATATCTTAGCTACTATCATGCACTTGGGAGTAGTAAACGCGCTGATGTGGCAGAGAATTAAAGAAGAGAGAGAGGGTTAGAGTAAGATATGTAGATAATGTATCATATTAAATGTAATGCTACTTTGTGTTATGCATAGAACAATAAATAAGATAATCTATAATACTACTGTATGATATTATGCATTATGAAAATAGTACTTCCTTCGTTCTAAAATATAGTGCTTTCTATGTTCCCGTGCTTCAACTTTGATCATAAAATTAACCAATGAGACCGACTGCGGCGGGAGCAAAAGTTATATCAGTGAATTCGTAATCAAAAGAAGTTTTCAATTATATTTTTTTTTCTCGCCGCAATCGGTCGGTTTCGTTGGTTAAATTTATGAAAGCACGGGCGCATCAATATGATGCGCCCGCGCTTTCCGAGGTCCAACTTTAACCATAAATTTAACCAACAAGACCAACTGCGGCGGGAGAAAAATTATATAAGTGAAAACTTCTTTCGAATACGAATTCACTGATATAATTTTGCTCCCGCCGCAATCGATCTTGATAGTTAAATTTACGGTCAAAGTTGAAGCATGGAAATAGAGGAAGCACTACATTGTGGAATGGAGGGAGTATTAGTATATGATACTGCCCACTATGAGTAGCCTTAGTTAGTACCCAGCTGCAGCACGAGACCCAATACAGTTTGTGAGGTTGTATAAGGTGGGCCAACTATTTATAAACTAGTACACAATTAAAATGTACTACTCCTTCGTTCCAAAATATAGTGTGCCCGCGCTTCCCGAGGTTCAATTTTGATCATAAATTTAACCGGTGAGACCGACTGCAGTAGGGGCAAAAATTATATAATTAAAAAATTCTTTTGAATACGAATCCATTGGTATAACTTTTGCTTCGGCCGCAGTAGGTCTTGTTGGTTAAATATATGGTCAGTTAAAGCACAGAAATCAAAGACACATTATATTTTAAAATGAAGAAAGTATTGTACATGCCGACTATTAGATTGGCTATAGATAACGTGACAACTCTTTATAATTAATTGTTGGCTCTATTATTAACCATGCTCTTCTCCATAGCCTTTCGTTCGACCAGCTGCCTCGAGCAACGTGCCACCGCATGCACGTACACTAATTTAGCGTCATCACACGGCATCATTAGGTTAGACACCGACTGATTGCCTAATTATCTATATACATGGCTCACTTGGACACTGGCACACACAAGTGCAAAGGCGCTTAATCTAAGTCTGCGTGTCGGGCTGAAAGATACTCGGGTTTCGGTGGCATGCAATGACAGCTGAATTAGCCTACGCTAGTGCTTGCGTCCTTATGGTTTGACATCGATGGCAAGTTGGCAAGTTGACAAACCTTGATCAAGAATAGCTTTTGCATACTACAAGAAACTCAATTGGTCGGGCGCACCCTCTCTTCTGACCGAACAAACCATGATACTCTAGTTAAATATAGAGGATAATGAGTGAGACCGACAAGGAACTCTACTTAAACCGATGGGTTGCCTTCTCCAGTTCTCCACGCATCCAAGTCAAGCGGCAGCAGCAGCTTGCCCATCTGCCCATGTGCCTGCCTCCATCGTTCATTCAATTGTACCTTCACGTCAACCACTCCTACACTAGTTTCTCGCGTGAGTAAAGGTATCTTTACGCGGACCTCTCCAGAACCATTCAGACCAAACAGTCCCAACGTAGTTTGTCATCCAATTCGATACTTCATCGATCAACCGACGGGTTTGGGTGTTCGAAATCTCATAAACTAAATGCAAATCAGAGGACCTTGGCGGCTTTCGGACCGTTGTCACGTACGTGTCCCACACCCCAATCTTACTATAAACCCTCCCGTGTGAAGTCATTACCGTACACTCATGCCGGTTAGCGCCGCTGCAAATCGGACGTGACTCCACAATATTGATGTCTGTCAGAGCGACGTGAATGTAGGAGCGGGTGGTGCCGCTTCAAAGCCGACGCGGTGACCGAGAAGCCTACTCCAGTTGTTGCGTCGCATTCAAACCGACTTCCTGTCCCTTCGCCTGACCGCACCTATTTAAGCAGGACTCCGGCGTTGTCTGTACACTACTCTCGGCTACCCCTCTCCACTCCCACCGACCCCGATCCTTTCCGCTCTAACGCCGTCTAGACACCACCATCTTCACACCATGCCAAGTTGTGACTCTCCGCGCCAACAGGTGGCGGCGGCAGCTCCGGAACTTTGCGATCTGGATCTTAGCGCCGTTTTCGCTCTGCAGGCCCCTCAACCTCCACAGCCGCCAGCTCCTCCAAGAGGGCGGAGATCATCATCTCCTCCGGTGACGTGGAGGAGCAGCCACTGTCGCGGCAACGCATGTACGCTGAAGCGGCGCCCATGGACGATGAATTTGTATGGTAAATGGAGGTGATGATAGAGCGGTTGCTTCGGGAACGTAGTCCTGCACGGCCCTCGCCAGCCCGCATTTAGGAGTAGCGGTCGTCGCTACCGTGAATGCGGACACGGCGTCCCCTACCCCCCCCCCCCCCCCCCCACACACACACACAATACAACCGTGACGTTCAAATCAACCGATGCATGTAGAAGAAGAAACCTGTGAATGGCATGACAAGGCGTGAAGAAAGACGTGGTGCTGCTGGCGATCGCGAATTTGCAGGGGCGCCTCCTCCCTTACCTCGGTGGTTGTGGTTCCTCCCCGTCATGGAGTATCGTGTCGGACAAGGAAAGGCCGGCTAGGGAGACGGCGCTGCGCAATGCTACACGCCATTCGGCCTTTGCTAAGTTTGGCAAGGCACCGACTTGGGTCCTCACTGACCCTGACCTCGCGGTGGCCTGGGCCCGCGCTCGATCGCTGACCATCGTCGAGATGGCCGCGCGGTGACGACTACGCCTCGACAGGGAGCTCGCCAGGATCAGGGAGGAGTGATCTCTTAGCTAGACGACACTATCATCGTCTCTGCCGCCACTGACAGGGGCAAAGGCAAGGTTCCCCGGCCAGGGACGGTGTTGGCCACGGCGGCTCTCCACACGATGCAGGAGGAAGCGGGGTGTCTCATCTGCGAGCGCCAGGCGGTGGCTTGGCAGGGCTAGCGCGCCCCCGCGCCCTTCTGCAGCAAGGAGGACAACTTCGACGACGACGGCGGCGGTGGTGCCACTAGAGTCATTGTCCACCACAAGTGTTTTTTAGTGTTTTTAGGTTTTAGTTGAACGGTTGAAATATCGGCTGTTCTATGTAACTTATGTCCAATTATAAGTAAATCCCTTCGTGTTTGCGTGAAATTCGTCTGATTTTTAAAATTGGCATCGAAATGTATGTGGGCACGGTTAGATGTCTGTTTTACGTATCATTGTGCATAGACGTCTACGTCCACGGACAAATACAACGTCTGTTTTAGTCTTTTATACTCCCTCCGTTCCAAATTAGTTGTCTTGGATTTGTCTAGATATGGATGTATCTAACACTAAAATGAGTCTAGATACATCCATATCTAGACAAATCCAAAACAAGTAATTCGGAACCTAGGAGTAGAAAATAGCATTGCAGATGCCCTAATTCCTCACTGCCGCTGCAGACCTAGTTCGCCAATCAAGGCAGTACCAGATCTGTGCTTTACGTGCTAAAAGTTGTGTGTGCTCCAAGCTGACACTCCCCTACAAGGCACCTCCAGCTCCCAGACCGGATCCTCTCCTTTCCGTGCGTCGGTACGAGAAGCAGATGGACGCACGCGCCGGTGTCGTCTTGGTCGCCGGTTGCGTCCGGGAGCTTCCCTGCGCGCAGTGCAGCAGTGCACGCCATAGCCGGAGCTTCCCCGCCGACACTGACACTGTTGCTTGCGAGCTGAGCAAGAGGCGAGGATCAAATCACTGTGTCTGTGCGTGTGCGTGTGGGTGTGTGAGCGAGCGGATGCCGGTGACTGATGTGTGCGCGCGCGCGGCGCGGCGGTGAGCGTGAACCGCGCGGACACTCGTGAAAAGACAGGCTGCCTCAGTCGTCCCTGTCTTGTGTTGCTGTCAACCTCGACCCGGCTGTGCTTGCGGCTGCCGTAAGCCTGTAACCGCCGCCGTTTAAATACGGATTCGACCCCGCCGCCCGCTCCGTCGCACGACACTGACGCGCCCGGCTGCCGTGCTCCGTTTCAATTGCCTGAAAGAAAATTCACGTCGCCTGGTTTCATTTCTCCGAACATTTCACCAGCAGAGACAGAGGAGGCAGGCACCGTAGTGCTGCTATTCAGGTTCAGCGGTGTTCGGCGGCGGTCCGGGCCAAATTCCAGCCGGCTCCGGCGAGCGAGTCCATCGTCGTCGCTCGGATCAGCCGTAGGCGGCGTCCGATCCCTGTGCTGCAAGCTAGCTATAGCTGTCTCCAACACAACAGTGCACGCACGCACGCACGCACGTCTCTCTTTCTCTTTGCTGTCGTCGTGGCAACAGCGTCGCTGCAGCACGTCGGCTTCAGCGGCAGCCGCTCAACCATTCCACGCATGCAAGCAACCCGCTCGTCACGCGCGCGTCACGCCCTGCATCATACCCAATTTTCTGATATCAGGCCCTAGAGTCTGCACTCCAGGTGCGTGCCGACTCGGGCAACCCACATACAGAAAAAGGAGCTGGCAGCGTATGAGCCATGGCCACCAGCGCCACTACCGCCGAAAAAGTAGTCCGCAGTCAGTATTAGCTGCCCGGAGAAGAAGAAGAATGTGACAGTGACAGTGTGAAACTGCGAACGCATGTCCGGTCGAGGTCTTGGTCCTCTCGGTTGATTCCCCAGATCTGTCCCTCTTATTCGGCTTCGATATGATTCGAAGCTAAGTGAGATGAGACGGAACGGGATGCTCGGGATCGATGCGGCTGAAGCGGCAATGGCCGGAAGCAAAATTGTTCGTTCGTTCGACCGGCGGGATTCCTATTCCTCTTGCCAATAACGGGGGCCCCTTTTGATGGCTGGAAATATTCCTGTCGCCCGGCGGGGGCCCGGCGTCGGGAGGAAGAAGAAAGGCATCTCCGGACTGGGCCTGAGTGGATTCGAGTATCCAATCCGATCCAATCAGTCGATCGATCGTTGGATCGGTACTCAGCAGCGCCATCATCACCACGCACGCACACGCACAGCCGTAGCTTATCACAAAATTCGTGAATCCGTTCGCTTTCTGCCTCTCCATGAACTGAGCTCCGGAGCCTTTCTGCCCTGCTTTCTCTGCACCACCTCTCTGTTCTCCACTGTACCTGTTTGCAGTCGCTAGTTCGTTCTCTACTTGTTGATTTGTGCAAGAAGAAGCTGAAATTCACAAGCAAAAGAACTCCGATTTAACGTTGGAACATGAACTCTTTGATTCACAGTGAGCTCTCAGTCTCAGCTCACTCGTCAAACATGGCGAGGTGTTTGATTGCTTGAGCTCGGTTTGCTGATTGCTTGAGCTCAGTTTGTTTCTCCTGATAAGTTGGGGCTGATGATTACTACTGCTGCTACTACGGACTAGTACCACATTAGCAGATCGACGAATTAAAGGGGCACTCATTAGAAAATTACAGGGACCATGATTGAGGTCAGGTCAGCTGCTCTAATCCTCTCGCCGCGCCAGGTTAGAGGCGGTCTCATCATCGTCCTCCTCCATGCCCGACTCGGTCACGCAGGAGGACGCCGGGGACGGTGACGCCGGTGTCATGTCGGCGTCGGCGTCCCCCCTACGCCGCCCGCGCGCCGTGCCGTGGCGCGCTGGTGTGGCCTTCTTGAACACGCGGCAGACCACCCAGTCCTTGGCGGCGTGGAGGCTCTTGGGCGTGGCGTAGGCGGCGAGGCCGGCGGGGAGGAGGCGGTACTCGTGCATGGCCCAGCCGGTGCGCGCGCCGCCGGGGCGGCAGAAGACGAGCGTCCGCTTGGCGCCGATGGGTCGGCCGCAGTGGGGCGCGACGACCAGCCGCTCCTTCCCGGAGGCCCTCCACACGCCGCTGCCGCCCGCCCTGCCGGCGCCGCCGCCCTTTCGCCAGCACCCCGTCGCCGGCAGGTGGAAGAAGTAGCGCTCGCCGTCGGCCTCGCCTGCGCGCACATGGCAAACAGTCAGCGCAATGCGCCAGCAATGCGGGAGCTGCAGCTCCGTTGGTCAGTGATACGGCGAGTAAGTGGAGCGTACCTGGCAGGTCCGATGGGTGGAGGCGCGCGAGGTCGGCGACGGGGATGATGTCGGCGGGGAGGGGGCAGGAGAGGGCCTTGCGGCGCAGATAGTGCAGCAGCAGCTCCTCGTCGGTGGGCCGGAACCGGAACCCGATGGGCAGCCCGCCCTGCCCGGCAGGCACCCGGCACCCGCCGACGACGCCCGCGGCCTCCTCCGTCCGCCTCTCCGCCGGCAGCGCCATAGACGCACACACAAAGCACAACCCAACCCAACCCAACTAAGCAAGCAAGCAAGATTACTTCCTCTCTCTCTCTCTGTCTAGGATGGGCCGTGTGCTCGCTGTAGGCTGGCTCACATGCAAGTCAGACTCAACTCACACACTCGCTCGCCCCTCCATGGAGGACGGAGCAGAGGTAGAAGAGAGAGAGAGTGGTTGAGCTCGTGCGGGTGCGGGATGATAGCTAGCGGGAAAGGGGGAGGCGGTTGGCGGTTATATAGTGGCAGGCGGCCGGTGTCGTGAAACACACTCAACCGCCATCGGCGAGCTCGGCTTTCCTTTCTTCTTGCCCTGCCCTTTCCATCAAGCGAAGGGAACAGGGAAAGGGAAAGCGGGAGCGGGCGTCCCGTGCAGCCCTTAATCACCCTCCAACCGGTGAGCTCCGGGCTTAAGCAAGCACGCAGGGACCCTCCCTCCCTCTGCACCTGTCTCCGGGAGGGGAGAGGGGAAGGAGAACAAGGCATCGAAAGGCCATCTTTTTCGTGCGCGCCCGATTCTCTCTTTCTCTTTTCTTTTCTCTTCTCTTCTCTATGCGCCCTGCCGTCGAAACGAAATTCCTTCCCATCTCCTTCCTTCTTTTCCCTTTTTCTTTTGTGCTGGAGGAGGGAGGAGGGAGGGGGAAGGAGAAGCTTCCACGTTACAGCAACGCGCTGGAGCGGGGAATCGACGGCCTCAGCGGCCACCTACCTTGGATTCCGGCGTTCAATTTAAGAGCTTACTTTTTTTATTATTATTACCATCGTCGTCTCCTTGGCCTCGGAGAAGGAATCGGAGGGAAAGTCGCTCCCCCGATGACACCTCGCGTGCCCGTGCGGCAGCGCCCAAAAGAGACGGATGGGCTGCGCCAGAAGCGTCGTTCCAGCTTAATTACCTCGCCGGTTCACCCTCCGGCCGGCCGGCCGGGCTGAAACGTTTGGTGATGAGTGCGCCGCGGCAACGGCGGCCCGCTTTTGGGGTGGACTTCACAGCGGCTTTCGGAGTCAAATGCATGCATGGCCGTCCCTTGCCACTTGCACCTCCGCCCCCGCCTCCGGCTCCGGCTTTGGCTTTGCTGCGGCATCCGAGGGGAGGGAGGTCCCCGGCCGGGCGGTTGCACGGGTGAAGTGGACGGGGCGGGGGCGCGCGGCGCGCGGCGCCATGCACGCATGCATGCACGCACGCTGCCGCGCGCGGCCATCGGGCAGTGCGCGTGGCCGGCATCAGCACCGCGCGCTGCAACATTGTCCATGGGCGCGTGCGTCCGTCCGTGCCCGGCTGTCTCGCACTGGCTAGCCAGGTGCCCAGGTCAGGCTCAGTAGTACCTACGTCGTCGTCGCCTGCGCTTTCCCGTCACGTGAACCGCACCGCCCGGCTCCCGTCCCGTCCTCGCTGCCGTCCCGGCACCGGCGCTGTTCCGTCGGCACTCCGGCGACGGGCGATGGATCGGTACATGGACTGGTCTCTACTCAACCACGTGAGCAGTGGCGTTCCCTTTTGGACGTACCGATCGACACCCTTTTCCGCATGCGGTTGGGCTTGTCGATGCGTGCGCGGTGGCGTATGCCCATCCGCGGTAGCGCGGACGTCCGGCGCGACGGCCCGGTTGGGTTGGCCACCGGCGCCAGCGACGATCCCTTCACTGTTGTGCTGACTGGGAGAGAACGCACCGAGCACCTGTGTCTCGGACGCTTCGGCAGTCCGGCTCAGGAGCGGGACTTGTCAACAAGAAAAAACACGGATAACTTTTGTTCTCGAGTGTTTCCTTACTCTCCACCACGTACGTGTTCCTGCCTTCGTTTCTGCTATAATACAACATGGAATTAGGTGGACAACATGGAATTCGTTTCTTGCTCTGTTTTTTTTTAACATTAGTATAGACACAAGCGCTCATATACACGCGCTCGTCGTCGACAGTAACGTCTCCTCCCACTGAATGTGCATCGCCGAAAATTCTGAAATAAATCTAGAAATAATAAATACGAGCATCAGGATTTGAACTCTGGTGAAATGGGGATACCACAGTCTCTCTAACCATCCAACCATAGGTTGGTTCGTGCCGACCTCCTCTGCTAATATTAGATTTTCGCTGCCTTTCGCCGACCCACCGCATCTTCGGTGGCCTTAGGGCCGAGTAGGCGCGATGGATCCTGACTGCCGAGATGGGAGGGTTTCGTCTTTTAGATGTTACTCTGAGTTTTTGTTATGGTTTGTATCCTGCTTAGGAAGACGAGACGGCGCTAATAAAGTTCTTTCCGTCTAGCCCCTGTTTCAATGGTGCGTCTAGCACCGACGATGGCCGTGTGGAAATGTGTCTCCGGCAAATCTATTTTCGATGGTTCTGCTTGGATTTGCTCGTTGTTTTGTCTATGTTCGTGTGGATCGTTAGATCCTTCTGATTTACGCTACTCTTCATCATCGACGGTTGCTGTTCTGGTGCTCTGGTTCTATGGGGACTTGGCACAATGATTTTCCGATTGGTACAGCAATTTTTGCCACGCTCCGATGAGCGACGGGCGATGACGGCGGTGCTCCTTCGGCTCCCTCTAGTTCTTGTAGTCGTCGCTATGTGGTCTATAAATTTGGGTATACTTTTCATTATTTCCGGTGTTCATTGTACTACCATGATTGAAGATGAATAGATCAAAAAATTTCTCACAAAAATTCATGAAATTAGAAAGTTAGTAGTATCGGTTGCAACCATTATTTTTCCTTCTGAGAATTGGCCTCAACAATCCTTTGCAGTACTCTATCTTTACTGGGCCAACGAGAAAAAATGGATGGCCTAGCAACCCTCAAAAAACAAAAAACATGAAGAAAATAAAAAAAATTAATAGATTGCTCCGCTCGTTATTGTGTGAGAAGCCGGATCCGAACTGCACACGCTAATAGTGCTATTTAACCCTACTTTCCGCACAACATTAACATATATAATATACCAAGTGTAAATTATTCAAAAATTCTTATTAACAAATATGAAAAACAGCCATAAAATTGAAAAAAGATCGTGGGTTTGAGACTTTTGTTAAAAATAAAACTGTTCACGGAATTGAAAAAAGTTCATGAATTTGAGAAAATATTTACCAATTTGAAAAACAAATTACCGACTGGAAAAAAGTTCACGAATTTCAAAACTATTCACGGAAAATAGAAAAATAATAATAATAATAAAAAGGAAAAGGAAAGGAAAACCTAGAAAAAAAGAAAAAGAAGAAGAAGAAAACCAGAGAAAAAACTGTGGACACCGATTGAAAAAACTAGGAAAAACCTATTAAAAAACTAAATTATATGGGCCGGCCCTTCACTGTTGAGCGCCCGGCATGAAAACATGCTTAGCCGGCATTTAAGGCCCGGAATAGGGTCCTGCTTTTTTTTTGGTGTCTATGTCTGTGGCCGATTCTCCAAAAGATACACATAATTTTGCACATCCTTTGTGTTCCGTTATGTCATTATGATTGATAAAACGAAGTTATTGTTGCAAAATTGAAATGTGTAGAGGACAGAGGACATTGTTTCTCTTTTTTTGGACATATTATGAAGATATGGAAGAAGGCTCTGCCAGATGTGGCTGAAGAGCAAACTGGAAAACTTGTATGTATGTTTGCGGAAAAAGTCTATTTTAAACCCTGTACTCATAGAGGTTCGATGAAATGAACCATCAAATGGAAATCCCGATCGATTGCACCCTAAACTATGCAATCTCAGTCTATATTGAACCCATGCATTGTTTGGCAAATGAGGATTGTCGGCGTGTCAAACGATGGCCGGGATTGATGCCATGTTGTTTGGATGACCACCAGGGACAGCACATCTGTTGTGTTCACTTGCTGCCTTTTTTTCTTCTTTCTTTTCTTTTTTTTCCTTCTCTTTCTTTTTATTTTTTGTTTTCCAATTTGTTATTAAATTCTCGTCCATCTTAGTAGGAAATAGAAAACAAAAATGAAAGAATGTCGTGAAACATATTTTGAAAATGTAAAAAAGGTCACGGATTTTTTTTAAGGATTTAGAAAAGGTTCAATTTTTTTGAAAAGAAGTTCACCGATTTTCAAAAGAAAAGCTCATGGACTTTGGAAAAAATTTGTAAAACTGAAAAGAGTTCGTAGATTTGAAAAAAGTTCACGGATTCGCAAAACTGCGGGGGTCTTGTAAAAGGTTGAAGAATTGAAAAAATTAACTGAAAAGAGTATCACACATTAGATTAAAAAGGGAAAACAATCTATAAGGAGCTTCCACGAATAAAAAGAAAGAAAGAAAGAAATTGGAACAAATTATTCCCAAGATGCGAGGTGACGTGCTTAGTGGATTGTTAGTGCTTTCAATTATAATGTTCTCATTTTCCAAAAACTATTCATAGATCAAAAGATGTTCACAGATTCAAAAGATGGTCGTGTATTAAAAAATTCTCATGGATTTCAAACTATGTTCGTATTTTCTAATTTTGTTTGGAATTTCGAAAATTGTTTCTGTTTTAAAAAAAAATTCACAGATTAAAAACATGTTTGGGATATCAGAATTTGTTCAAAATTTCAAAAAATGTGTGGAGTAAACAAAATTGGAATTCCAAAAATATTTTCATTTTCAGAAAAATATTAGGCATTTAGTTGTTTTCCTAATTTTTTGAGAAACGCTCAAAATTTTGTAAAGATTGTTTTGGATGTGCCACTTCGGTGGGATTTAAAATTTGTGCTTCCTTTATAGAACCAATAGACATTATCTCTAGTAGCCGGTCGCACACGTTCATGAATTAAAAGTCGCGAGTTCGATTCCTGACTGCGCCAATAGGTGCTCCCTTTTTAGCAGTGTAACAAGAAAAAAGAAGATATATTTTAGCAGACAAAAAAATACAAATGGGCTGGCCCGGCGCAGGGGAAGAGTGTGCGCCGTAGTCAACATTGCCGCTCCTTAGCCCACCAGCCAGATGAATCCCTGCCACGTCATTGTTTTTATGCCTCGAACGATGCCAGGGTTGGATTTAGACCGGGATTGCATAGTTCAGGATGCAATCGACCGGGATTTCGACTTGGAGGTTCGTTCCGCCGAACTTGTATGAGTACAGGGTTTAAAATTGACGTTTTCCTATGTCGGCGGGCTTCTTTTATGCAAAACTGAAACTTTTGTCAAAAATATTTTTTAGGAGGACCACCTTGTCTTCAAATGATCAAATCCTAGATCTGCCATTGTTGCTCTGTCGCATGTGCCTTCTTCGTCATCGGTGGCTTCCCTTTCAAACCACCCAAATCTTCTTCCTCGCTGGCGGATACAGTCCCCATTGTTCTCCTTGCGTGGAGCTTTCTCCTTGTATGTGGCCACCTCGCCTTCTCCTCTCTGCTTGGATCTTCTTCCTTTCTAGCGCCTGTCGAGGTTGCCTCCTCGAGCGTGTACCCGTCGGGAGGAGAGCTAAGCAACGGCATGGTTGCTGGTGGCTCGCTCCTGAGTCCGCCACCCTATCCTCACTGTATTTGGTCATATCCCGATTTGTATCTCTTTTGTTATCCAGAGAAGATCGGATACTGCGGGGTCCGTGTATCCATGCGTATCCCTATTCCACTCGCACTAGATTGGCAATAGGATAGTTTGTGTCGTATCTTTGCTTTGTAGCTCTACATAGCCGGTGATTATTTCGCGCTTAGACGCTAATTGGTTCAATATGAGCACAACGTTTTTATTTGGGCTGGCCCATCTAATCATCTTTTGGTTTTGGAAACCTCCCGGTCTGGATTTTTTTCTTCTTTTGTGTTTCTACGAAGGTTTTACCCGCTTTTTCCTTTTTGTTCCTTTTGTTCATTATTCAAATTTGTGATTTTTATACATTTTGTTTTTATATTCATGAAGAATATTTTGAAATATAAGAATTAACTTTAGTTCGTGAATAATTACAAATATCATATATGTTTAAAATTTATGAACAATTTTAAAATTTGAAAATGTTTTTAAAAATCCTGAACATTTTTAAAATTCATGAAATTATTCAAGGTCATGAATTGTTTAAAATCCACAAAAAATTGGCTAAATTATTTTAATTTCAAATTTGCAAATATTTTTCCAAATCCATGAACAGTTACGAATTTCACAATTTTTCTTGTAAAAGTGCCATTACCAGGTTTTCTTAGACAACAAAGCAGCAACAATAAAAGTGTAAGACCATCCGAGGGCGCTTCCTATTAGGCGCTTCAGGCGTCCGTTAGGCCACTTTGCTAACGGGCTCCTGAAGCGCAGCGAGGTTGGCCAGCCATTTTTTAAATCCAGCAAAAGAAACTCGCTCCTGCTACAACCCGGACCCGTCATGCGACGTGCTACATTGCTTCTTTTTCAGCCTTTCCTCTGTCTTCTTTTTTTTCTTTTTTTGTCTGTTCTTTGAAAATGCGTGATTTTTTGTTGCAAATTAATGAACTTTTCATTCAAAATTGATGAACCTCTTCGAAATTTGATGATTTGTTTTTTAAAAGAGCGATGAACTTTTGTTTTCGAAATCAATGATTTTTTTTAAATCAATAAACTTTTTTCACAATTGCATGAACACCTTTTAAAAATTAATGATTTATTTCAAAATCAATGAATTTTATCAAATTAGATGAACTTTTAAAAATTCGTGAAACTTTTTCAAGTTTGATGTAGTTTTCTTAAGTTGTGAACTTTTAAAAAAATTGTACATTTTTGAATTCATGTTTATTTTCTAAAAATCTGAAGTCAACAATTGACCGGTCAACCGTCCCTAGTCAGCAGCGAACTAACCAGACCGAGCTAGTAGGGACGTGCTAGGAGCGTGCGTTTTCTAGCCGGGCCCAAGAATTGGCTCCATGGACGACGGAACCCGGGAGCAACTAGTTAACGAGCGCTCCTTCGGAAGCCACGCAACGATCAGCGCCACTTGATGCGCTCTCAGCCATTCGTCACGTGTCACGCTCTGGACGCTCCCTTTGGATTTTGTTTTTTTACTTTTTCGCACACGTTTTTTGGCTTTTTAAACGGTTTTTTCCGGGGTTTTTCGATGTTTTGGTTTTTCCCCGGTCTTTCTTAGCTTTTCGATCAAAAAATATTTCGATTTTTTTTTCGCGAAAAAACGCGTTTTTTTCCTTTTGTGAAAGTCACGGTTTTTCTCCCGCGAGAGGCACGGCTGTGCTTTAGCGAGAGTCACGGCCGTGCCTCTCGGAAACAAAAAAAACACGTTTTTTTTTGTTTTCTTTCGTAAGAGTCACGGTTTTGCTTTCGCGAGAGTCACGGCCGTGCCTCTCGGAAAGGGAAAAACAAAACGCCTTTTCTGTTTTTTTTTGTTCGTGAGAGTCACGGTTTTGCTTTCGCGAGAGTCACGGCCGTGCCTCTCGAAAAGGGAAAAACAAAACGCCTTTCCTATTTTTTTCGTTCGTGAGAGTCACGGTTTTGCTTCCGCGAGAGGCACGGTTGTGCTTACGCGAAAGTCACGACCGTGCCTCTCGGAAAGAGAAAAAAATACGCGTTTTTTGTTTTTTTTCTTTCGCGAGAGTCACGGTTTTGCTTTCGCGAGAGGCACGGTTGTGCTTTCGCGAGAGTCACGGCCGTGCCTCTCGGAAACGAAAAAAGAACGCGTGTTCTATTTTTTTCCTTACATGAGAGTCACGGTTTTGCTTTCACGAGAGGCACGGTTGTGATTTTGCGAGAGGCACGGGCGTGCCTC
Organism: Triticum monococcum; assembly: GCA_034509565.1. Classification (NCBI taxonomy): domain Eukaryota; kingdom Viridiplantae; phylum Streptophyta; class Magnoliopsida; order Poales; family Poaceae; genus Triticum; species Triticum monococcum. The sequence goes on along the minus strand of CM067843.1, from coordinate 739,140,610 downwards.
TTTCGGAAAGGGGAAAAAACCGTGCTCTCGGTTCGTTTTTTCGTCCGGTTTTTTTCGTAAAAAAAAGTTCGTCAAAACCTATCAACCTGGGATCTAACTTTGAAGATCTCGGCGCGAGGAATCCAATGGTGAAAACGGTTCGAGATTTGGACGCACGGTTTAAGAGATAAAACGTTTTGAATAAACAGATCTACGAAAAAAAGGGAAAACTGCCAGGTTGTGACAAGTGGCGCGCTGTATGTGCACCACTTGTCGCGACCTAGAAAATGGAGTGTTCTTTGCAACGAGTACTCTTAATTAGTGATTTCGACGGAATCCCTAGTTCGCGCTTAAAGCCCTGACTAGGGGAAATCCCTATTCGCCGCTCGCTGCGGCAAACTGTCGGGCTGCCGCACAGGGCAGTGATGCGAGCGATAAATATGGGCCGGCCCACTTCGAGATTTACACAGGTGCGGTCAGCCAGTTTTAGGAACCTTCTAGAAGGTTCCCTAAACCGGATTTTTTGTGTGTTCTTTTATTTTCGGTTTTTTGGCTTTTTATTGTATTTTATTTTTGTTTTTTGTTTTCCTTCTTTTTCGTTTTTCCATTTTTCTGTTTTCTGTTTCTTCTATTTCCTTTTTCTTTCCTTTCCTTTTCCTTTCTCTTTTTTTCAAGATTTCCTTCACAAAACTGTACACAAGTTTAAAAAAAGTTTGCATTTTTCAAAATTTTGTTTAAAGTTTAAATACTATGCATGTTTTCAATTTTTGTTTGTAAATTTATAAAATATTAGAATTTGCTGCTATGCCAGGTGGCGGCAAGGGCGGTCACGACGTGCTTCATCTCCGGCTATAGACTGTCCCACAGTGTTTTTCCACTAGCGGTCATGGCAGACGCAGTGCAAGGGAGAAGGATGTGGAGGGGCTGATGTTGTGGTGTGGAGTTAGCTAGGTGTGGACGCCTTTATATAGAGAATTCTGATGAGGCTGGGCGTCCGGGTTCGTCAATGCGCGGCGTCGGAGTGGGTTTCTCGGTCGGGGAGCCTGCTTAAGGGCTACAGACGGATGAACATCGGCATTGGACGAGCGCAGTAGATATGTGTCGCGTCCCGTCTAGTCACACGTCTCTGGCGTTGAACAGGTGTGGACACCGAAGACGCGTCGTGGACGGCGCCCTCGGTTGGCGTGCCGCTTCAATGGCGAAGGCAGTGAGAGGCGTCCGCTCTGAGCCCTCTTGAATGTTGAGCGTCGCGCTCTACAGCGGCATGAATGCGGGCAGCTGGCGCCGAGCGGGAGCACGCGGGGGAGGTGGGAGGTGTTTTTGATGGGCCAGGACGGTCAGAAAATAGGCTTAGGATCGGTGTCTTTGGTTTACGGGAGAAATGACGTTCGGGCCACTCCGTAGACCGATACATGTCGGCATTAGATGGATTCCGCGGTCTGAACGGTTGCAGAAGGTTTACGGGGCCACCTTGGAGCTGCCCTTAATGTGGTTGTTATGAATTTTTGTTTCTAATCAAATGTGAGGTTGCAAGTTTTCTAAACATTACCAGTGTTTGATTCATGTAAAAGGAAAAAGCTCCATGAGCATTGAGAAACAACAAACTGGGAATCATGAGTGAGATTTTACGTAAACACAACATCTTATTCTCATAGTATAGGCCAAGCAACATGGAAGAGACTAATACTCTGAAGTCTCAGTTACCTCTACGGTTTCTCTTTGACACTCTCCGAGTGTTTGACGTGCTGGTTTCAACGACAGGCTTTGATACTATAAAACTTGCACAACCATGTGCGGAGAACCAATACATTTTATACGGCTCATCAGGTTGTTGGACGAAAGACTCGATCGTCTCCGTTTGTATTGCCTCCTCTGCTTGCTGCAAACTCCGGTCACTGAGGGCTGCGTTCGAGCAATGGGGTGCGCAGCTAATGGTCAACATTAGATATGGGTGGGTGTTTCTGTGCGCTCTAGTTCTAGTTGCGCTGCTCCGAGGAGCTGAAATATGGCAGTTAAAACCCATGGCGATGACTGATTCTGGAAATCTACGTGTTAATTCCGATGGAACGGCCTTGTTCTCACAAGAATAGATCCCATCTTCTTTGCAGCAGAATGGGTCTTGACGGCATATTCTGCCCAACTTGGCGAGATCAACATCCGCATATTGCCACGGCCATGGTGAAACTAGGACTTGTGAAGATATCTCAGCGATTTCCCCGACCGCTAGATCGGCCAAGGACGTGAACTGGGGACCAAGTGATTGAAGTGACTTGAGGCACTCATTAGCAATCCCAATAATGTCCGTGCTCTCAGTTAGCCGCAGTGTTACCGTGAAGTAAACATATGCCATTGGCCTCTTGAGGTCTTTGTGTTTGAAGCCTAGCATTGCCAGCATACCATGCTCTTCGGAAGGGCACGTGTGCACCATGAGGCAGCGGCCCTGGGATCCTTGCTCCTCCTTGTACCAGAGCGCCCTGCCTTGAAGAAGCTTTGCGACGAGAGGGCTGAGATAAAACCTATACTGGGCAAGTGTAAAGCCGTCCTTCAAGTCGCGTAGGAGCCTGTCGGCCTTCTCCACGGACCGCTCGAACTTTGCGACGTCCGAGGGTCTCAGCAGGTTCTTTTCTGTGCCCAAGGCGAAGAGAGACTTGGCCTTTTTGGGCGGAGAGGGTGCCCCTTCCTCTTGCTGCAGCTCGAGGTTGGAGAGCAAGTCATGGCACTCCTGGAAGGCCTGTTTGATCTCCATCCTTCGACGGAGCAATGCCGTCTCAGTGATGGGCAGCCTGCTCGTCCTCTCAAATTTCAGCTCCAGGTCGTCGTGCGCGGTCACCAGCCTCTTCATGAGGTCCTCCTGAGAGCGCTTCTCCCCGCGGAGTCCGAACACGAAGGAGACGGCTCTATTCACGGCTTTGTCCACGAGTGTCTGGACCACCATCTCCGGCACCTTCTCCGCCATTGTCATCATTTTCTCCCTGAAAAGAAATACAGAAAGGCTAAAAATCCGACGTCAGATTTTTAGACATGGCAATCGGACGTTGTTCATGCTTTATATTGGCGCGAGGATGTCAATTTCAGTCCGTAAGCACGGCAATTTTTCTGGCGGAATAAGAGTTGAGGCGGATTTACCATGCTCGTCAACTAAACTTGACGTCCAGGGCGAAAACGTTCGATCTGCCATGCCTAAAAATTTGATGTCCGCTAGATATCCAGGCCCGAGGAACACGAGTGAGATGTGTGTTGACTGTTACCGATGAGCGCATGATAGGATGTATAGATCGATAGGTAGCGGCGTATACTGTTAGAGAATCGCATATCCGCATAGTGAAAAGGAATTCGTATAGAGGGGGGAGATGATCACCTTGTCCTAGCGGGTGTCCGGCTTCAGTTGGGGCGGTCAAACGGGATGGGCGGAAGAGTACGGGGTGGATGAGAGAGAGCTGCTAACCGAGTGGCTGCAAATGCAGATGGGTTGTGGTGTGGTGATGCCTGGGGACAATAATCCTTTGCTTATATATATAGTGGCCCGTGAAACAGCAAGGAAAGCGGGGAGCGCGTGATGGTAAGAGCAGTAGCAATCCAAAGTACGTACATGCCCGTGAATGGTGCCCATGGGACCTCACCTCAGCACGTACGGCATGGCATGCGAGTCACACTGCCGGCCGGGTCACGGCATTGCTCCGGCGCCACCCGCGCAAGTCGTCGGTCGATGGAGTCGTTTGCTCCGGCGCCACCAGGGCGAGTCGTGGATCGAGTCGTCTGCTAGTACGTGCATGGGGCCCGGGAATCGGCGGCCAAGATTGCCCACTTGTTGAACATGTAAACCCAGCTACGTTACATGCAAAAGAATTGACGGTCCAGCGATCGCCAGCAGCAAAAATCGTACGACAGTAACAAGATCGAACGGCTCGTGCGGTGAAAATCGCCCAGGGGCGCTAAAATGGCGGGTAACGTAGCTGGGTTTACATGTTCAATGACTGATGGGCCTCGTTAAGTGTAGGTCCAGAGAATGATGTGAATTTGCTCTGCTTTTACGTAGCTGAATTATGGGATGTGCGGGCCGCGCGGTGAAAACCTAATCCCCAATCCCAGCCCGTCCTCGAGCCCCACATTCCCTCCCCTCCCCTTTGGCGTCGTCGCCGCCGCCTCTCCCTGCTCTCCAGTCTCCACCACCACCACGCCCTTTGCTTCCCCTTGGCTTTTATCCTCCTCTCGATCCGGCGCTGGCACACACAGTGGTTATGGATGGGCCGCTGGTTGCCTTCATGGGAGAGTGCGGGGTTGAGGTCTTCAGCGTGGGTGTGGAGGAGCGGGAAGAGGTGAGGAGGATGACAACGTGGGAAAAAAGCAGCCAGATCGAAGCTCTCGTCGCCGCTCGCGTTGCCATGGAGTGGAGGGTCGCGGTTGGCCGCATCACAGACAAGCGAGGACAGGACAACGCCTGGATTCGGCGATGGCATCATCCATCATGAGAGGCCTGGGCCTCCTCCACGGACAAGGCGGCGGCGTGCTTGGCGGCGGCGATCTGAGCATCAGTTAAGGTGAGGCACCTCCTCTAGCCACATCCAATTTCTCCCGTGAGTTTGTTTTAAAATAATGAGTTCTTGTTATGGATTTGAGTTTTTTCTTTGTAGTACTCTGTCGGCTGTGGCTGGAACACCAGACATCACTGGCATCAAAACGCCATTGCCAAATGCCTTTGTAATTAATTATAAGCAAGAGTGGTACGGCTTGCACAATGTGGCATTTTAACTGATAAAAGTCATTCGTGTTTTAGACACAAAAAAAAAAAGATTCAGGCTGAAGCACCAACCACAAGCGGTGCCATAAAAACACGGATATGGGAACACTCGAGCGCATGCCGCGCCCAACTAGAGCAGAGCGGTAAAAGAGACAAACAAACTTGAGGGCAAAATCCATTAACTACTATATATACTGGAATCATCACAAACGGTCAACACAATATTATATATACTGTTTTCCCCTAAGAAAGAACTTGTTCATATCTGTAGCAGCAGCAAACACGGAGTGGTTAATGGAGAAGAGTAGCTTCGCCACTAATAATTTTGATTTTTCAGAAGAATGAAGAGAAGCTAAACTTTCAGTGAATGCGTGTTAACACTTTCAATTTTCTGAAGAAAAGCTTCAGGCTTCTGCAGTTTTCATTCTTCACGGCGCAGAGGTTACAGAGGTATTGAAATATGATGCTTATATGAAATGTTTGGGGGTTTATAGTTAGCATTGCTGGTTTAGGATTTGCATAGTTGAGATTTTTAGCTAATTGCTCTGCTGTTTGGTAGAGGGGAGAGCCGCCTGAGAGTATAAATAATATTATCCTTATACTTGTGATGTGATGCTTTTTGGATGATGATAGTAACATGAGTGTGATCTTATTTGCAGGTCAGATGATGTGTGCAAGGAAGGAAAGATTCAGACAAGCAACGCCAAAGACGTCTTCAAAGCGCTTGATGAGATTGAGTTCCCAGAGTTAGTAGAGCCCCCGAGGACTGCATTGGATGGTCTGTATTGTTGTCTACTTGTCTTCTCAATTCTTTTACAGTCAGATTGTCGAAGTAAATAGCCATGGATAGCCTAGCCGGCTTCTCCTGGCCCTTCTGAAAAAATTACGAGCTCGTCCGGCTCTCAAGAACCCAAGACATGGGGCCGCCTCCCCCTTGCCGGCTGTCACCCAGGTCGACTTCGGAAGGCGGCCCGACTTTAGCCCTCATGAAGAAAGCCATGGGAGGGCCGACTTCGAGAAGCCTGCCGCGAGAAGGCCGACTCCAAGAAGCCGGCTCCCATAAGGCGGTCGAGACCGTACCCTCAAAGTTTGCGCCCACCTAGCAATGATGAAGCGGGGCGTGGCTACAGTGAAGCTTGCCACCCCCAAAACCCGGAGCACGACCGGCACAGTGCGCCGTACGGGTGGCCACGACCCGTCCGGCGCGACACTGTTGCCACGACGACCCTGACGCCATCCACGACAGACTACCAGCGCGGCCTACAGGCGGTGGGTCCCTTCGGGTAGAGAGACACCCGAAGGCGGCCACACCTCCTCCCAGTCGGCCCGAGAGAGAGCCGGCTCCCCGCAGCCGGCTTGCCATCTTCCTCGAAGGAGACGCCCCATTAAGAAGACAAGACACGGTAAGGCTACAGTAATCGCCCGCCAGGCGGCGGTACTGTAGCCACGCCTACCACGACAAAGCCCATGTCATCAGAATAAGGCAACAGTAACCAGCCACCGACCGAGCCCTGGACGGTGGGGCCTGCTTGTTGACCAAGGAGCCGGCAGCCGGCGGGACCCACCAGTCGGCGGGCCCCAGCGGCCGGCGCAGAAGCCGGCGAGCGCAGTCACAGACGGCTGGGCCCCGCGCCCAGCCAGATTACCATTGTACCCCCGGGGGTAGGCCTATATAAACCCCCCGGTGCACCCATGCAAAGGGTTCGACCCCTAGCTAGTTTTAGACACCATACGAGGAGAAGAAGCAAGCCAGCCGCGCCCTTCTTCCTCCTTCCACCAAAACAGCTCAAGGAGCATTGTGTAGCTACTTGTTCATCTAGTGATCATGCGGAGACCCCGCAAAGCAGCAGTAGGGGTGTTATCTCCACGGAGAGCCCCAAAGCTGGGTAAGATCTGCCGGCGTGCATGTCTTCGCCTCATCCCATTTCCAGGCACCGGCGATGTCTTACTGGCTCCCACAATGATAAGCCACCCGTTGGCATATGTCGCACCTACCACCCGACATTTGGCGCCCACCGTGGAGCCAGGTGCACCGTTGTCCGGAGACCTGTTCTGGACGGGAACCCTCTTCCTCCCCAGCGAGCGTAGCCAGCCCGGCACGCCCGATGGCGCTTGCCACGACGCGCTGCAAGGCGGCACCAGCATCTGCGCGGCGAGTAGCCTCGCCGATCTCCTCGACGAAACCCTCTTCTCCGACGAGCTCGCCTCCGATGCGGGCACCGACCACCTCGCCAACCTCCTCGGCCAGCTCCATGTCTCCAGCGAGCCCGCTGTGGACCTGGAGTCGGTTGGCTCCACCGACCCGATGCCTTTCGACTCCGACACGGCCTCCTTCGACACCTTCCCCACCAACATCGCGATCTACAACGACCCGCTTCCTCGGACCGACGGCCGCGATACTGTCACCACTGAGGTGATGGTCATCAGCCACGGCGGCCCGGCCGACGAGAGCACCCACGACGCCCCGCACACGGCGGCGCACGACTTGTCCATCCCCCTCCCGGTTGATGCCGACGACGAAGCACTAGAGGCACGCCGCGTCGGTCTCCTCGCGGAGGGCCGGAGGCTGGCTTCCGTGAGACGCCTCACTAAGGCCTACCAGCGCGAAGCTGACCGCGCCGCCTTCAGCACGCCGGCCCTGGGGGGGGCAAGCCGGCCGGCGTTGTCAGGCAACGCGGCGCCGTCCTTGCCGACGCGCTAGGAGTCGACCGCCCGGTATATGCCATTCCGCTCGAGAACTTGCGTGCCGCTCAGGCGGCCGTGGACGAGTTGGACGGCTTGGAGGCCGAAGAACTCCCCCACATGACCCGGCGCATACAGCAGCTGATTGACGCGGCCGCACGGTGGCATGAAGCCGACGCCCGCGCGGGAAGCCCTCCCCCGCGCCGAGATCACGGCGCGACGTCCCGGACACCGACTACGAGCAACACCCGCGCGCGGCGCGAGAAAGAGCCGGCTACCAGCCGAAGCCGGACCCGAATCTCCATCGAGCGAGACGAGGACGGCCATCCCCGAGCCATGGAATGGCGGGGCAACCCGCCTCCGCCTCGACCTCGTGGAGAGAGTTATCCCACCCCGCCGCCAGTGGCGCACCCGACTCTCAGCGGCCGACTAGGTCACCGCGAAGGAGTCGGCGAGAACGACGCCCGCCATCGGATCGACCGCCTAGCGAGGTCCCTGGCGCTGGAAGAAGAGGACGATGTCGGCCCGCCTTGTTTCGGCCCCCGCATCCGCGACGAGCCTTTCCCCAAAGGGTTCTAGCTCCCAAGAGACACGCGCAAGTACAACGGCTCCGTGAAGCCGGAAGATTGGTTGATCGACTACTCCACGACGGTCAGCATAGCCAACGGCAACCGGCGCGTTGCCGTGAAGTACGTGCCCCTCATGCTGCAAGGCACGGCGCGGACCTGGCTCAACAGCCTCAAGCCTCTCAGCATCAACAGCTGGGTAGATTTCACTGAAGCTTTCGTCCGCAACTTTACCAGCACCTACAAGCGGGCTCCCAAGCCCAGGCAGCTCTCCCTGTGCGTACAGGGCCCAGCCGAGTCCACGCACGACTACCTCACGCGTTGGGCCGAGCTCCGCAATTCTTGCGAGGGGGTGCACGAGGTGCAAGCCATCGAATACTTCACTGCCGGGTGCCGAGAAGGTACCCTCCTCAAGCACAAGCTCCTCTGTGACCAGCCGACTACCCTCGACGAGCTTCTGGATATAGCCGAGAAATACGCCACCGCCGACTCTTCGATGAAGACCGAGCTCCGGGTAGACGCGGCCGGGAAAGTACTCAACCCGGCGCCCAAGACTCCGGCGGGGGATTCCGGCCGACGCCCACACCAGAACGACCAGAAGCGCAAGGGCCCTGCGCCGCCTCCCGCTAGTCGGCAGGTGGCCACGGTCGAAGACACGCCGCCTGAAGGGCGGCCCGCGCCCAAGAAGCCCAAGGGCGGCCAGCCGGCTTGGCAGCCGGCTTTCTCCTACGAGCAAACTCTTGACGCCCCGTGCAAATTCCATAGCGGCGCGAAGCCGTCCAACCACACAACCTGGAAGTGCCATTGGCTCACCGGAATTTCCAAAGGCGAAGGGCTCGCGCCGCCTCCGCCTGCCGGCCCGCCGCCTCCGGCTCCGCAGCCCCAGGCCGCTCGGCCCGCAGTCCGAGCCGTGCATGACGAGTTCCCCGACGAGCAAGCAACCTACGTCATCTTTACAAGCCAGCTCGAAGACCGGCGCGGCAAACGCCGAGAGCACCAGGAAGTCAGCGTGGTCGCTGCCAACCCCGCCGGACACATGCATTGGTCAGAAAAGCCCATAAGCTGGAGCCGGGCTGATCACCCAGAGGTGATGCCGTCTCCCGGCTCTTACGCGTTGGTCCTGGAAGCCACCCTCGCGACGGACAGGCGCGCTGCCCGCGTCTCCCGCGTGCTGATAGATGGCGGAAGCAGCATCAACATCCTGTACCGCGACACCCTGGAGAAGCTAAATGTCAAGACGAAGCATCTCATGCCAACTCGGACGGTGTTTCATGGCATCGTACCCGGCCTGTCCTGCGCCCCCATTGGCAAGATCAAGATTGATGTACTCTTTGGGGACAAGGAGCATTTCCGTCGGGAAGCAATCTGGTTTGAAGTGGTGGACCTGGAGAGCCCCTACCACGCGTTGCTTGGTCGACCCGCCTTGGCCAGGTTCATGGCGGTTCCCCACTATGCATACCTCAAGATGAAGATACCAAGTTCCAAGGGCATCATCACCGTAGCCGGCGATTACAAGAAGTCTTCCGAGTGCGCTGCCGCCAGCAGCCGGCTGGCCGAGTCCCTTGTGATTGCCGAAGAGAAGAAGATACTGGACCGGGTCGTGGCCCTGGCCAGCAAGCAGCTGAACCAGTCCCCCGACCCCAAGGAGTATGATGCCCAAGGATCTTTCCAGCCGGCCAAAGAAACCAAGAAGATACCCCTTGACCCCGAGCACCCCGAGAGGTTTGCCGTCATCGGGGCAAGCCTGAACAGCAAATAGGAAGGCGAGCTCGCCAATTTCCTCCGTGAGAATCGGGACATCTTTGCATGGTCCCCCAAGGACATGCCGGGTGTTCCGAAGGAATTCGCCGAGCACAAACTACACGTCCGAGAAGACGCGAAACCAGTCAAGCAGCCACTCCGCCGACTATCAGAGGAGAAGAGAAGGATCGTAGGGGAGGAGATAGCCCGGCTTCTGGCAGCCGGCTTCATTATGGAAGTTTTCTTTCCAGAGTGGCTTGCCAACCCGGTCCTCGTGTTAAAGAAGAACAACAAGTGGCGCATGTGTATAGACTACACAAGCCTCAACAAGGCATGCCCTAAAGATCCCTTCGCCCTGCCAAGGATTGACCAAGTGATAGACTTCACGGCTGGATGCGAGCTGTTGAGTTTCTTGGATGCTTACTCAGGATATCACCAGAGAAAGCTAGACCCGGATGACCGCCTGAAGACCGCCTTCCTCATGCCATTTGGAGCCTTCTGCTACCTGACTATGACATTCGGCTTGAGAAATGCCGGTGCCACTTTTCAGCGCTGCATGCAGAAGTGCCTCCTCAAGCAACTCGACAAAAACGCTCACGTCTACGTGGAGACATCGTGGTGAAGACGGAGAAGCGCGGCACCTTGCTGGACGTGAAATCTACCCAGCTGTTGATACTGAGAGGCTTGAGGCTGTTGAGCCAGGTCCGCGCCGTGCCTTGCAGCATGAGGGGCACGTACTTCACGGCAACGCGCCGGTTGCCGTTGGCTATGCTGACCGCCGTGGAGTAGTCGATCAACCAATCTTCCGGCTTCACGGAGCCATTGTACTTGCGCGTGTCTCTTGGGAGCGAGAACCCTTTGGGGAAAGGCTCGTCGCGGATGCGGGGGCCGAAACAAGGCGGGCCGACATCATCCTCTTCTTCCAGCGCAAGGGACCTCGCTAGGCGGTCGATCCGATGGCGGGCGTCGTTCTCGCCGACTCCTTCGCGGCGACCTAGTCGGCCGCTGAGAGTCGGGTGCGCCACTGGCGGCGGGGTGGGATAACTCTCTCCACGAGGTCGAGGCGGAGGCGGGTTGCCCCGCCATTCCATGGCTCGGGGATGGCCGTCCTCGTCTCGCTCGATGGAGATTCGGGTCCGGCTTCGGCTGGTAGCCGGCTCTTTCTCGCGCCGCGTGCGGGTGTTGCTCGTAGTCGGTGTCCGGGACGTCGCGCCGTGATCTCGGCGCGGGGGAGGGCTTCCCGCGCGGGCTCGTCTTCGTGCCGCCGTGCGGCCGCGTCAATCAGCTGCTGTATGCGCCGGGTCCTGTGGGGGAGTTCTTCGGCCTCCAAGCCGTCCAACTCGTCCACGGCCGCCTGGGCGGCACGCAAGTTCTCGAGTGGAGTGGCATAGACCGGGCGGTCGACTCCCAGCGCGTCGGCAAGGACGGCGCCGCGTTGCCTGACAACGCCGGCCCGGCTTGGCCCACCCGGGGCCGGCGTGCTGAAGGCGGCGCGGTCAGCTTCGCGCTGGTAGGCCTCAGTGAGGCGTCTCACGGAAGCCAGCCTCCGGCCCTCCGCAAGGAGAGCGAGGCGGCGTGCCTCCAGTGCTTCGTCGTCGGCATCAGCCGGGAGGGGGATGGACAAGTCGTGCGCTGCCGCGTGCGGGGCATCGTGGGTGCTCTCGTCGGCCAGGCCACCGTGGCTGATGACCATCACCTCAGTGGTGACAGTATCGCGGCCGTCGGTCCGAGGAAGCGGGTCGTTGTAGATCGCGACGTTGGTGGGGAAGGTGTCGAAGGAGGCCGTGTCGGAGTCGACAGGCATCGGGTCGGTGGAGCCAACCGACTCCAGGTCCACAGCGGGCTCGCTGGAGACATGGAGCTGGCCGAGGAGGTTGGCGAGGTGGTCGGTGCCCGCATCGGAGGCGAGCTCGTCGGAGAAGAGGGTTTCGTCGAGGAGATCGGCGAGGCTGCTCGCCGCGCAGATGTTGGTGACGCCTTGCAGCGCGTTGTGGCAAGCGCCATCGGGCGTGCCGGGCTGGCTACGCTCGCTGGGGAGGAAGAGGGTTCCCGTCCAGAACAGGTCTCCGGACGACGGTGCACCTGGCCCCACGGTGAGCGCCAAATGTCGGGTGGTAGGTGCGACATATGCCAACGGGTGGCTTATCATTGTGGGAGCCAGTAAGACATCGCCGGTGCCTGGAAACGGGATGAGGCGAAGACATGCACGCCGGCGGATCTTACCCAGCTTCGGGGCTCTCCGTGGAGATAACACCCCTACGATTGCTCTGCGGGGTCTCCGCATGATCACTAGATGAATAAGTAGCTACACAATGCTCCTTGAGCTGTTTTGATGGAAGGAGGAAGGAGGGCGCAGCTGGCTTGCTTCTCCTCCTCGTATGGTGTCTAAAACTAGCTAGGGGTCGAACCCTTTGCATGGGTGCACCGGGGGGTTTATATAGGCCTACCCCCGGGGGTACAATGGTAATCCGGCTGGGCGCGGGGCCCAGCCGTCTGTGACTGCGCTCGCCGGCTTCTGCGCCGGCCGCTGGGGCCCGCCGACTGGTGGGTCCCGCCGGCTGCCGGCTCCTTGGTCAACAAGCAGGCCCCACCGTCCAGGGCTCGGTCGGTGGCTGGTTACTGTTGCCTTATTCTGATGACGTGGGCTTTGTCGTGGTAGGCGTGGCTACAGTACCGCCGCCTGGCGGGCGATTACTGTAGCCTCACCGTGTGTTGTCTCCTTAATGGGGCGTCTCCTTCGAGGAAGATGGCAAGCCGGCTCTGGGGAGCCGGCTCTCTCTCGGGCCGACTGGGAGGAGGTGTGGCCGCCTTCGGGTGTCTCTCTGCCCGAAGGGACCCACCGCCCGTAGGCCGCGCTGGTAGTCTGTCGTGGATAGCGTCAGGGTCGTCGTGGCAACAGTGTCGCGCCGGACGGGTCGTGGCCACCCGTACGGCGCACTGTGCCGGTCGTGCTCCGGGTTTTGGGGGTGGCAGGCTTCACTGTAGCCACGCCCCGCTTCATCATTGCTAGGTGGGCGCAAACTTTGAGGGTACGGTCTCGACCGCCTTATGGGAGCCGGCTTCTTGAAGTCAGCCTTCTCGCGGCAGGCTTCTCGAAGTCGGCCCTCCCATGGCTTTCTTCATGAGGGCTAAAGTCGGGCCGCCTTCCGAAGCCGGCCTGGGTGACAGCCGGCAAGGGGGAGGCGGCTCCATGTCTTGGGTTCTTGAGAGCCGGACGAGCTCGTAATTTTTTCAGGAGGGCCAGGGGAAGCCGGCTAGGCTACCCATGGCTATTTACTCCGAGACAAGGGCAAGGATTATAGGGAAAATAAAGGTACAATGCTCCCAGTATATTTTACTTTTTGGCAAAGTTTTGGTGCTTGCTCAAGAAAGTAACACCATCATTATAGGCTCATTTTATTTTATCTTAGTTCATGCACTAATGCATAAATCTTTTGGTATTGCCCTTATTATTTAGTCTAGAGCTATGCAATGACAACCATGGCTTTAGTGTTCAGGTGAGTTCCATTTATAGAGTGAAGAACCCTTGGCATCTTATCTAATTTCTTTGATCCTAGATATTGTGTATACCCAGTTAAGTACCTTATACCAGTACCTTAATTAGCCTCTTCTGACTATTGATTGTTTTAACTGTTGTAGTAGGACTCAGACTTTCAATGTTATTAGGCTTGTGGACATGTTTTTATTTTAGATTGTACAGTATTGGGTTCTTTTGGCTTCTGGTTGCTGCTGCACAAAAAGTACACTAAACTCAGATGATGCATCAAAAATACTGCAGACCTAACATAGTTTTTGTATTCTGATTTTTTTGTGATGCCCTTATGTTAAAATGCTTATTTGTTCTCCAAGTAGGCCAACGACGGCTGCTAGCAATGATACATACATATCAACAATTCCAAGGAAGTGCATATGTCAGGATGCATAGCATAATATATGTTCATTGGAAAATACTCTTCAGCATCTGAAACATCTAAAGGCGATCACTCAACTACGTATTATATACAATATACCCCGCTCGATGGTTGGAGCAGTCCCAGCCACTAATTAGTACTCCAGCGTTGCATCACTCATCTAAGTATCAACACTACTCTTGAGACTTGCCTATTAACATAGTAGTGCTAGGTCCTCGTTGTTCGTTCTTACTCTCTGTTTTACGAGTCTTTGGTTTCTCTTTATTCACATTTCGTTTTCTATTTTCATTATCACTCTGTATTAATTTGGTATCTTGGTTTATCTTTGTTTAGTCTTCACCCTCTTCCTCCCATATTCCCTCTATCCGAAAAAGCTTGTCCTTCAAATGAATGTATCTAGCATCAAATTAGTGCTAGATACATCCATTTGAGGGACAAGCTTGGGACAAACTTTTTCGGACGGAGGAAGTACCTCTTTTTTCATTTGTAGGTCTAAGGTAAGAATGAGAGGCTAGATAAACAAACAGGAAAATGCTCACTTCATTCAGGGGATGCATTCCGTCATTGTCCATCAACAAGTTCAATTCCGACGTTGGTTCACCGATGTGGGCCGATGCACCACATCAGCAACGTCAATGGCCTGACAGGCCATTTTCCAACTGGGCCTGTTGTAAATGACGAAACCATGAGGATGTAATCAGTAATGTTCCTTCTGGTATAGTTCTTTAGTGAAGTTATAAGCTTCTCCTTTTGGAGTTTACTTCTACGAGTGATCAGTCCCTGCATCTTGTTCTATTTTTCAGAAAACGAAGATGTACTTTGCCATGACACTACTCTCGGCAAAATAGTAGATCATGGTGCCCCTTGTGCTACAGTGGAATTGAATCACAAAAATTCTACAGATTCATCAGACACCGAAGGAGGTTAGTTTTTACCTGAGCAGCAACGGTGACCGCCGTGGGCTTGCTGGAGCCTCCCTTGCTGTGGAAAGTAACTAGCTTCAGGGAGTGCCAGGCTGCCACACAGCCAGAACAAATGCCACCTTCGGCAGGGAGCAACAACAACAACTCTGAGGATTTGGCTCGCCGATACGAGTGACAGCGGCGCCATCTGCCGATTCCGCAGCTTCAAGCTATAGCGGGAGCTGCCGGACCGCCGAGATGCAGTTGGAGCTGCCGGACCACCGAGATGCAGTTGGAGCTGCTGCGCCTCCGAGCTGCCGGACCACCGAGATGCAGTTGGAGCCGCAGCGCCTCTGAGCTGCAGCCGGAGCCACTCCCCCGCCAAGCTGCAGCGTGATCCGCCGCGAAGATGGAGCCCAGCGTGAGCCGCCTCTAGCAGGTGCTTTCTCGAGTACAGTGGGGAGAGGAAGAGGATGAACTGGTCGATGGAAAAGGACAACAATCCACCACATGGTTATCTCTGGCGTTATATGTCATATGTGCAACCCGTGTGTATAGGTGTCCAGACTCCAAAGTGCGTGGCTCTTGTCACAATGGCACGGTTGTAATATTATCTTTGATGCTAACTTGTACTTTATGTAATTAGTATAATCTGTATTGTTTCGTCAGATTTATTCCCACTTATCTTAATATAAGAGCATCTATAACTACAAGTATCAAAATCCTTTTCCAAACGTGCTGATGTCTCCAGATAGTGAACAAACAAAAAATTATTTCCGCAATCCGATATCCCATTTGCAAATCATCAAATTCATACGATTACATGTAACATAAAACTATTCTAAAATTCCATTGGTGACCGTCCTTAATGTTTCGGCAGTGTCCATGTCCGACGGTTGGTTGTGCCCCTCGGAGTGGAAATGCGGCAAACGACGAGGTAGAGTAGGACATCGGACGCACAATAGCTCAGGGGACTTGAGGCGCTCACGTGTCTCATGAACTACTCTTGTCAAAGCGTGAAAGTCTACATGTTGCCGATGGACGTGGAAATCGACGATGGATCCGCCGTGGTGTCCCGCGCCCGCTGCCTCGCATGGTGGGCACACAACACCATGTTTGCATCGGATGTGAGGCATATGTGCACCTCGGGCCATGAAGAATACTCCCTCCTTTTCGGTTTATAGGGCTTATCTCAAAATTTTAGTTTTTCCATTTCATAAGACTCAATTTGGTTGTTTTCCATCACATGTTCAGATTTCAAGGTGCATTAAATCATTGCATGCAAGTACTAAGAGAAAATTGACCAATGCATGTAATTTATGCATGCATGCATTGCAATTAATGCATTGGTAAACATACTTTTTTGAGAAAAACAAGAGCATTAATTGGATGCTTTTGCAAACTATAAAAAGTATTCCACCACTTACCATCTACCTTGGTTGGTGAGAATTTTGAATTGAGCCTTATAAACCGGAAAGAAGGGAGTAGCAGCTATGAAGACTTGCCTCGAAGAAATCGTTCTAAACATCCCGTGATACATTTGTCTAATGTAGCTCTACCTATCTACATGCCTTGCTCATAACATTGTAAATGATAGTTCGTAAACTTCTTAGAAAACATGTATCATCAGCAACCATCTATCTATCATCAATCATGTTAGAATAAATCCGAGGCATACCGTCGATCATCCGAGGACCAAGCAATCACACGAGCACGACACCGAGATTTGTTAACGAGGTTCACCGATATGGCTACATCCCTGGGGCCTGACTATGGGCGCTCCTCCCCATGACACCGCTACAATACCGCACCCGGTCGCCCTGGACACCGGCACATGCCGCCGGCTTCCCCTGCGTTTCGGTGCTATTATGTTGGCATAGGTTAAATCGTGTGTCTACCCCCGCTATATAAGAGAGGCCTAGGATACAAGTGTCCTATTAGGACACGACTCCACATCCTATGTAAACACAATACAACTCCTAGTCCAACTGTAACCTACCTTCTACACAATATTCGACACAACTCTAACAAACTCCACCTTGGCGAATATTCTCCACCACCTTGAATTCGTCAATGTGTCAAACTTCCATGTACATTGGACTTGAGCTTATCTCATGAGTACCGCTGCTACTCCAAAGACTCCATATGACTCCACCTGCAACTTGTAGTCCCTTCTTTTCTTAACCACAGTCAACACTCGAGCAAAATTAAGTTCCTTGTTACTCTAGTTTGTGCTCCCAACTTCCAGAGTACCTGTCCAACGCCATCACACACTGATCACTGACCTGCGTGTAAGTGAACAACTCACATATTGGGTGTCACACATAAGAGTTACCTGAACTCAACGCCACAGCTCCTTTCTTGACCGTCTGTCTGAAACTTGAAAGAATTTCACCGTTGCTTGTAGTCATCCCGAGTCAAATTCGCAGTTGTCTCACCACATGTATGACCACCAGAGCCCTGGCCCTTCTCCATGTCCCGTGCGTACCGCACGCCTCGCCGCTATTATCGCGTCGAGTCTCCACTTTCCCGGTCGAGTCTCAAGGGTCACAAAACCACAACACTCAACCCTCACTGCAGAGTACCACCAATCATCACCGATCGATGACGAGTTTCACGCTTCCATCAGACCACTGGGCTCCAGTCCGAACTGCATGTCACTCGCTTTTCCCCCCTTGCTGAATAGGCTTCGATTCTCTGGATTCTTACACCGTAGCCCCTCAATCCAGCTCCACCTTCAACATGACTCCATGGTAGATGATCAGTCCACCTCTGCGCCCCGTCGATTCCAAGCTCCGTGTGCACCGTCTTGAATCAACCCCGCGCCATAGTCTTGTTGAAGCCACACAAGCCCTCGGGCCTGCGCCACGTGTTTCCACGCCCCAGAAATCGGTCACCATCAGCATCACGCTCCTACGCCGTCGTCGCTGATCCCATCACCGTCTTCTGTACCAACCGACTCACGTCGATCCGTCAGACTATCTAGTCCGACCCAGCCGAACTTGTTCAACTGCAACGACACGCTCAAGGCTCCCAAATAATCTTTCACGATTTTCCGTCCATCACATGATAATTCCATCTTAGCTGAATTGACTTCCTGCAACGCCTTCAAACATCCATGTTGTGCCAACAAAATTTTCATCCTTGTCTGTCATAACCTGAGGTTTTCTGTCCCGTTGAACTTCTCCACCTCAAACCTGATACCCATTGACGCCATGATTCTTCATATGACTGACCAAGTGAAAAAATTATACGAGCTCTCCTCACATGATGCCCAAGTACACAAGCAAAACCTGATGTGGTACACCCTAGTGCACTAATAGCAAATCAACCGAAGAACAAAAAGAACTTTTGGTCTTCACGAGAGCTCCCGTCTTGGCTCAACTTTCCAAAGCTATAGTGCTGCCCTTTGTGTCAAACCTGCTCCTGATGGCTTGATGGATTCTTATTCCACTTACGCTGACTTGCCTGCCTATCCGTGCCATATAGTACTACAGAGACTCGGTCTACTTTTTCCAAAAAAACAAATCTCTGTCCGATCGCTTCTGTCCTCTGCAGCCTGCATCGCTCGCCCGACGCCCTCCTCAGCCGCACAACGCACTTGCACCTAGCCACCAGGCCCTGATCTCCAGTGTCCACGCGCCCAACATCGGCCTCCTACCTCCATAGCACGCACCTCGCGCTTTTGCAGCACAGCGCCCCTCGCCGCTCCAGATCGATCTGATCGACAAGGTGCCTGACTGACTGCTCGCTCGAGCCTGCTGCTGCCACCGCCGACCACGATCCTTCCGTCGCGATGCTTGCAATCTCCGCTGAGATCCCATAGAATAAATCGACTGTGGTACAAGATAGACTTCCATGTCATCTCCACGACGAACTCAACGTTGATCTTCCTCTAAATCAACAATCCACAGCCTCCGAACAACCTAGCTCATGATACCACTTGTTAGAATAAATCCGAGGCATACCGTCGATCATCCGAGGACCAAGCAATCACACGAGCACGACACCGAGATTTGTTAACGAGGTTCACCGATATGGCTACATCCCCGGGGCCTGACTATGGGCGCTCCTCCCCATGACACCGCTACAATACCGCACCCGGTCGCCCTGGACACCGGCACATGCCGCCGGCTTCCCCTGCGTTTCGGTGCTATTATGTTGGCATAGGTTAAATCGTGTGTCTACCCCCGCTATATAAGAGAGGCCTAGGATACAAGTGTCCTATTAGGACACGACTCCACATCCTATGTAAACACAATACAACTCCTAGTCCAACTGTAACCTACCTTCTACACAATATTCGACACAACTCTAACAAATCAGTATTTATTTCCATATGATTTCTTATGTGTCTACATATTTTGATGCACATTCTTTTAATAATTGACTTGCTCTCGGCCTTTGCGCCATGGGCGCAACGGGTCATCTAGTAGTTGTAAATGATCGATGACAGCAGCCACTTGTGAACTGAACTCTCAAGTGTAAAACAGCTCAGCCTTCGGAAGTCTCGCAGTATCCGCATCGAGTTTTCCGCGACATTCTGTGTACAGTAGCAATCAATGGTTAACAAGATGTAGGTTCCACACACACAAAAACGTCACTAGTCACACGCCACCATCACTGCTTGCTCTGCGTGCCTTCTCCGTCTCCTTTCACGCCCACCTTTCACATTGTAAACCAGCTCAGCCCTTGGAACGGGCCGGCTCGCGCGCACGCCACCCGCCTCAAGTTTTCCACAACCTAGGGTCGTGTGAGCGTGTAGCAATGAACTAGCGAGACGCAAGTTTCTTCGAGACCCATACTTCCTCGTCTTCCTAAGAACATCTTCAGTCGCGGCGTTCATATTTTTTTGAAAAAGTCAAATACGACGCAAACACAACTCAAATTTAACGCAAATATCGGCAAGTTCGTTCAAATTTAAACATATTTTACAAAAAAAAAACTAGCACAGGCTGCCCCCGCCGTTTCCATCGCCGCTCCTCGCCGTCTACCTCGCCTCTCGCCGCCCGCCGCCCGCCTTGGCAGTTCTACATGCCAAGGAGGCGGTAGAACCGCGTGTAGTCGTCGCCGCCGCCGTCCCTACTGCATCTCTCCCCCGGTTGGCACGGCGGGTTGGACGGTCCGGGGGCGTCGTCGTCGTCGTCGCTGTCGAGGACCACGATGTCGTGCTCATCCTCGCGCCCATGCTTGCGGGCGGCGATCTCCTCCAGGGCCCGGCGCTGCCGGGCCATCTTGTCACGGAGATAGTCGTCCCGCGCCCACCGCAGGGCGTCCTCGTCGGAGAAGCCGCGCCGGGCTATCTCCTCGTACTCCGCGGGGAGGCCGGGCTCCAGCTTGGGCTTGACAAGGACGAAGCGGCCGATGGGAGGGGGGCGAGTCGCCGATGCGGACGCCGGAGCTGCGGGTGCGCGCGCTGACAGGCGTGTCCTGGGGCTCCGGCTTGACGGGACGGAGGCAGGGAGAGCCCGACGAGCGGCCGGACGAGGAGGACGACGCCCCGGGTCGCTCCATGCGCCTCGGCGTTCAGGAGCTTCCACAGCGGCGTGAGAAGGACGGGGGAGCGGGGTACTCGAGGCGCGGCGTGTTGCCGCCCTCGATGTACTCGAGGACGGCCTCCAACGTGCGGCCGGGCACGCCCCACCACCGGCGCCGGCCCTCGGAGTTGAGCCTGCCGGAGGGCACGACGCCGTTGGTGGCCTCGAGCTGCTCGGGGTGACGGCGGCGGGAGTAGGGCTCCCAGAGCGGGCTGTCGGGGACGTATCGTGGCCCCTCCCTCGCCGCCCGCGGCAAGGACGCGCGGATACGTGCGATCTCCGCACGTTGCGCCGCCCCGGTGGGTGGTGGTGGCACCGGCACGCCGCCAGTGCTGATCCTCCAAGCCCCGGCACCCGCATGTCCGGCGGGACCGGGTACTCGGCCTCGAAAAGGAGCCTCGTCCTCGTCCTCGTGAAGATGGCGGCGCACGAAGCCATTCGCCGCCGCGTCGTCACCTGAAAAGCGCTCGGTCATTCTTCTGAACTGGAGACGGCGAGAGGAGGAAGGGGGAGAAATGAGCGCGTCGGCGGTGGAGTATCTGTGCGTGTCTCCGGCGCGCTGGTGGTCGGCTTATATAGGCGGAGGCGCCGCGTGGTAGGCTTGGCCGGCGCGTTACGCGTGGCTTGATGGCGTGGCGGCCAAGGGGACGTGCGTCGTCCGGCCTTCACTGCGCCGCCTGTGAGGCATCAATGGAGGCTGACCGGCGCGGCAGCCCGCGTAGCGTGCAACTTTGGCATTGATTCGCCGCGGAAAACGAGGCGATGAGGACGACGAAGCAGCGAGAAAAGAGTCGAGTCGCTGACGCGGCTGGCCCGCGGCTCTTCGCGCCAAAAACGATTCGCCCGGCGCCCCCGAGCGACCCCCAGCACGCCGGGTTCGGGTTGGGTCCGCCGGCGCCAATTTTGGCCCGAGCCGGCGAAAACTGGGTCCTTGGGGGCGCGACTGGGCCGGTTTTTTGGCGCCGGCGGCCGAAAAATCGCCTGGTGGGCCTTCTTGGGGGCGCGGCTGGAGATGCTCTAATGCTCAGAGCATTTCAAACAGACACACTAGATAAGACACACATTGAAAAAAACCCGTTAATTTGACGCGTGAGCGGCCCCGCGACGTGCTTCAGCAGGCGCATGAAAGTTTGACGCGCGCGTGGGAAAAAAGCGGCAGCGTACGGCAGTTTTGGCGTGCGTCGCCTAGCGCTGGTTAAAAGTCGTGCGCGGATGTCCGCCAACTGCCGCTCTTTCCCTCCCGCCGCGACTTCTTCCTTGCCTCTTCCGGCGTCCCGCCGCCGCCGCCGCGCCTTCTCCCCCGCCTCTTCCGGCGCCCCGCCATGCCGCCGCGCCCCCGGAGCAGCTTGGGCTACAGCGACGTCCACCTCCGCCCTTCGGCCCCTCTGGCGTGTATTACGCGGAGATCCGCTCCGGCGATACACACCTTGGGCTCGGCATGTTCGAGATCACCCACGAGGCCGCCTGTGCGTACGACGCAGCGGCGTGGCGCCTCGAGCGGCCTCAGTCGCAGATGAATTTCACCGGCGTGCGGACGCGCGAGCATGCGCAGGATATCGCGCCTCCACATGACTAATCAGCGCCTCCTGCGGAGACGGGAGTGCCGCCTCCTCATCGCCGAGGCAGACGAGCACGCCGTAGCGGTGTGGCGCGAGCGCTTCCGACAGAATGTCACCGCCGAGAACGAGTTCTGGGCGCAGAGGAGGGCGGAGCAAGCCGTGCGTCAGGCGGACAAGCGTGCGTGGAAGGAACTGTCAGAAGCCCAGATCAAGCTGGGACCAGCGTTGACATGGGACGATGAAGATCCTCGGTGACTCGACACGTTTACGTTATCGGACTACACCACTGAGGAGGACGATGAGTAGTTTTATTTGGCATTATTTTATCTATTTTTATTTAGCATCGTATGAACTGGCTTGTGATTTAGAGGCTATGCTATGATTTAAACTATATGCTGTCTCATATTTCTTCGTATATGTTGTTTTAATTTTTTTTTCGAGCGTTGTCTGGTCGCATGCGTTGGATTTTACCGCGCCTGTTGAAGCGCTATAGTAGCGCGCTAAATTTTGCAGCACCTGGTAAAGCAACCATCCTCCTACGCACGCTATTTGGGCCTGGAAAATTTTTCAACCAGCTATTGGAGATGCTCTTAGGCTAGTCATAGTGGGAGTAACTTAGGTAGTAGTAACATAACGTACCTCAATTTTTTTTGCTTATGTGACATGTAGTTAATGAGGAGAGAGGTGTTTAGAGTAACATATTATGTTACTGTAACATGGCGCTTTCCGAGAAAAGAAGAGTCTACAAGCTAATAAATGAAATTATCTATGACACCACTCAGAGATGGCCCTGAGAAGGGGCAGAGGGGGCGGCCGCCCCGGCCCCCAGCACGAAGGGCCCCCCGATGGCCTGGTTCCCCAAACGTGCGTAGCCCATATAACCAATTGATAGATTCTCATATCTATATCAATATAAAAAGACTCAAATAGGCAGATTCAAACCATCTCCATCGTCAAATCATGTTATCTAGCGGTTCAAATCGCTTCAATGTTGAGCATCAAACACGTTTAACGCTCTAATTACCCACCACTGTCATTGGTTATAAACACGTTTTGATATCTTTCCAAATATCAACGTGCAACAAATATATCTTACCTAATATAACGTGCAACTAATATTGTACTTAATATAAACGTGCATTGCATGTACATTATTACTAGTAACAGGAAAAAGATGTTAGATCGATTAATACTCCTCTTTTGTAAGGATCGTATGGAAAATATTGATTTTCTGCGACAAATTAGTGGTAAAGTATGGAAAATATTGATTACTTCCCGGCTTGACGCAAGCGCAGCCTTCTCGGCTTTTATTCCTTCTCTTCCCTAATAGGCAACAAATCAGTCATTGCCCCGCCGGCGTCATCTAATTGTGATTCCCTGCTGCTGGGTGCGATTAGGGGAAGAAGGTATTGCGATTTTCCAGATTCCATTAACCTCTTCTTCAGGCAAATCTCCTTGTTAGATCATTCATTTGTTCGTGAAGATCATTCTTTATTCCCTCTTACGTATCTCTTTCTCACAGTCCGATTTATCGATTTGTTGGGATTAGAAAAGAGGAACTCGGATGTTTGTTCATGATTTGTAAGCAGAAGCTAAATCTTGCAGTTTCTAATTTTCTAGCCATCCAGGTACCTTGTTCTAGCTTTTTAAATTTCATTAGCAGTCTTTTAGTTTTTCGCTTCATACATTTGTGTGCTAATTAGCAAGATTGCTACTATGTATCTGGTAAGGACAAAAAACATGCGTTGTGTTAATTGAGTTCCCGAAAGTAGCTACTGTATTGACAAAATTTTATAAACAGGCATAAGTAGTTCTACTACTGGGAATTCGAACGAATTAGCTTCAGATACTGTTGAAGAACAATCTAGCAAAAAAATTATAGGATGAACTAATAATACAAAATAAAAGGTGCCAATTGGCAAGATTGACAACTTTTACTATGAATAATTATGACCCTTGTGTTTTATAGTTGAGATGACAATGCAACAGAAGTTATAATGTACTGCGTATAAATTTGCAGTTGAAATATGAAAAGAAAATACTCAAATGTTTATGTTGTTTTAGGGCCCATTATGTTATCTTGCCCCGGACCCCCGAAATCTCAAGACTGGCCCTGACACTATTACTATATTATTTTGCACTATAAGGATAATAACTTAGACTAGTGTTATATGCATAACACTAGTATAAGTTACACCCCACTATGACCAGCCTTAGCTCAAGTAGCTCGCTAGCCACACAATGCATTCGCCTTCTTGTACATACGTACGTGGGAAGTTGTTGGAACCTTCCTCTGTCGATCACGGACCATTGTGGCAGGGGCGGCGCTATGGGTATTCTTGGGTCCTTATGTGAATACCCATGATTTTTACAAAACATTGTTGATTTTGATAAAACAGTGACAATTTTCAAAAAATAATAATGATTTTGGCAAAATGAATACGCATGAATACCCGGTTGCAAATTCCTAAAGCTGTCACTGCATTGTGGACTGTGGTGCATGTTGTCTTCAGCCTACACTCCTCCGCACCACTGCCACAGTATCGCTAGCTGCGTGCTCCGGCTAATCCACACGATCGAGACACCGTATCCCGCCTTTGTTTTGGTCGTATATTTTTTATAATGATCTAAACGATCGATAAATCACGAGTGGACATGCCATCACGCGAGGTCGTTATCCGCACCGCCCATCCACACGCGATTCGTGCTAATTCAATACAAAGTTGAAGTATAATCTTCCATGGGCAGCGTACGTCAGCTCGTATAGCACTCGTATTTGCCTCTGCATGCCACCGTAAAGGCCCACATGGCAGCCTGTAGCGCCAACGGCTAGCTGCGTCAGGCGGGAGCGAGCCCCACAGAGGCATTTATTGCACGGCAGTGACAACGGCTAGCTGCACCAGGTGGCAGCAAGACGTGCGTTGATCACACTGCTAGGCACAGCGGCTAGCCGGATGACGCTCCTCCGTGTCTTTTTAAACTCCCATGCTTCCTTGCTTCGGACGGTCATTCGAAACTACTCATCTTCTCCAATTCCTTCCAGCTCCCCTGGTCTGCCTAACTATGTGTTCATCCATGTCCCGTAGTAGTTCAACACCACCTCCATCTCACCACACGAGGAATCACATGCCTCCACTCCCTTCTGCGTAGGGTCTGCCTTATTTTTTTTTCTTATGTTCTACTTGTTGCTAGCCGAACTGTATGTATCTCTTAGTACGTTTACCTTGCTCACGCAGCTGGTCTATCAATATCTACATACCATTTGAGAGCGGACGCCATAACCACAATTAGCCTGTCCCTAATAAGAAACAGGTGGAAACACATTCATGCATCGAACGGCTCCCACCAAACAGCAAGGAGCGGCATAGATTGACCGTGCCTTCCAAAGGAAGTAACTGCCCACTCGCCGCACGCCGTTCACTTGCATGCAGCAATAAGAGAAAGCACTGCGCACCATCAATACGCCCACTAACTCTGTGCCGAATAATTTCACCCAGCATGAATTGATTACTTCAATTAACACGGGTGGTCCAGCGGGCTGAATCGCTAGCAGACAAAGCTGTATTACTACGGTCATAAATGCTTGCTGGCCCACAAGCCCGATGGTATAAATAGAGTATTCTCGTTTTTGAAATAATTAACACTGTGAGTATTTGGGCATGGGGCGCGACATGCTATATTACCTGGCGATCGCAATGCAGAACGGACGCACGCGATAATGGCAGCGCGTGGCCGCATGTCCTCAAAATTTACGTCGTCTAAACGATCTTGTACTTTTTATAGAGTGAGTAAAATTCATTGCGTACGTCCACTATAAGCAGAACATACAAATACAGAGGGAAATACGCAAAGGATACAGCCATGGTCCAAGCTAGTTTGAGATCGATGATCGATCAGGGTTCACTTATAGTACGGGGCGTCTTTACTGTCGTGTTTCGCATCATCACTGTAGATTCTACATGCGGAGACTACGATGGTGCACAAGCTAGTTTTCTTTTAGCTAATTGCCTAATGGGAAAAATCAGACCTTGGTGCTTGTGCACTACCATAGCTCTACATCACGGTTCCTAGAAGCCATTGCATTGGACCGGCCTCGCCGCTCGACATTGAACCAAAACATCCATCCAGTGGCGGATCCAGGACCCAGGCCGGGGGGCCTGGGCCTGGGGTATGCATAATGCTTTCTTTGATCAGTGTAGCATTTTAGGCCCTGTAGACACACTGTAGCTTACTATTGCAGGCCTAGGGACCGGGGCGTGGCCCAGACTTCTATTCTTTTTTTTGGAATGACTGGGCGTCAGTTGACTGCATCGTTTTTTTTGACAAGTTGATTCTATATGTACCATTGGATCAAGATCCAACGGATTCATAGTTGTCTTCCAGCTCTAACCCGACGCACATGTAACGCCCCGTATGTAACTTGCCATATTTGTATTCCAACTCTTGCCATTTTCGGCTCTAAGTTATGATATTCCCTCGTGTTTGGGTTTTGTCTTCGTTTGGCATTTTCTTCATGTCATGCATTTCATATCATGTCATCATGTGCATCAATATTTGCATATGTGTTCGTCTCATGCATCCGAGCATTTTCCCCATTGTCCCTTTTGCGATCCGACACTCCTACGCCCTTCGGCGCCCCCTTTTGCCTCTTTTCGTGTGTGGGTGTTAAACGTTCTCGGATTGGACCGAGACTTGCCAAGCGGCCTTGGTACACCACCGATAGACCACCTGTCAAATTTCGTGCCATTTGGAGTTCATTTGATACTCCAACGGTTAACCGAGGAACCGTAAAGGCCTCGTGTGTGTTGCAGCCCAACACCCCTCCAAAGTGGCCCAAACCCCATCCAAACCCCCTCCATCCTCTCGGCCGTTCGATCACGATCGTGTGGCCAAAAACTGCATCTCATTTGGACTCTCCTAGCTCCCTCTACCTATAAATATATGCCCCCTCCGAAAATCCTCGGTCCAAACCCTAAGAAATAGCCCCTACCGCCGCCGGACGTGTCCATTTCTGCCGGACACGCCGGCGCCGGCGCCCGCGGCCAACCAGGCGCCGCCATGTGGCAGCGCCACCGCCTGCCGCCGCCGGCCCGCCCGAGCCCGGGTCGGGCCCTCGAGGCCCGTTGCCTCCGCCGCCGCCCGCTCAGCGCCCGCGCACCCGCAGCTCGCCGGGTCACCGCCTCCGCCGCCGGCCGATCCGGCCGCCGCGCGTCGTCTCGCCGCCGATCGAACCTCGCCGCCGCCTCGCCTCGACGTCGTCGCGGAGCGCCGCCGCCGCTCGCTTCTCCGGCAAGCTCCGGATTCCGGCGACCCCTTCCTCTGCGACCTCTACTCCGACGAGCTCCACGCCGGCCGCCGCTTTCTCCCCAAGCTCCGGCCACCGCAGGCATTCCCGGTGATCCTCGAAGTCTGCGCCAGATCCAGATCTGGAGTTTAGGGTTGACCCAAAATACTCCAAGTCCTTTTCTGTTATTTTTTTAGTCATGTTCATCGCATCATAACTCTGCATCCGTAGCTCCGTTTTGGGCGTGTAATATATCAAATTGTTTGTTAGGATGTGCTCTTCATTTTGTTCCATTGCACCATGCTTTTTGAGTCCATCTTGATGCCTAAAATGCTGTTGCAAGAGTGCTATAAAATGTTAGTTTTTGTTTCTCAACAGATTATGAGCATTTGTCATTCTTGCCATGATTAATGTGTGATGCATATGAGCATGAGCTCTACATGTGTTTTGGGCTATGCCATACCATCTTTACAGGGGTGTATGCCATGTATTTTTGTGATCAATGTGGTGACTAGCACAAGCATGCAAAGTAGCTCTCGTGATGTTGCAGTTTTCGGGGACTTAGAATTTCACTAAGTCATTTCCCTGATGTTATTTTTATGCCATGTATTCATGTTGCTACAGAGTGATCCATGCCTTTTTAAGTATGTTCAGTAAGGATGATTTGAGCATATGGTTGTGCTCTATCCATCCATGCCTTTATTTGCATTTATGGAGTACCCTAGCATGACTCAATCTTGCTCTACTTTTGCTATAAAATGTTCCTGGCAGATTGTTTACGTGTTAATCAATTTTACCAAGGTTGTTGTAGTTGATCCATGCTTGCTATGAGGTTGTTCTTGCCATGTTTAGCTTCTTGATCATGTCCTCTTGCTGGGTGTATGCTTAGTTTGTCAGGCAATGCCTTGTGGTGAGTGCATCGAGCTCGCAAACATGCCTACGTAACTCTGTTTTTGCCATGTCCAGTTTTCTGCAAAGTCTGAATCTGTTAACGAAACTTGCTATGTTTACATGGGTGCCATCATATCTTCTGATCCCTTTTGACTTATGGTCAGTAAGGTACATTTGTTATATGCTTTGATTAGTTTCATGCCATGCCTTGGTTTGCTATGTTCTGATCCTGTAGCATGTTGTTATCTTGCTCTAAACTTTGCTTCCTGATGTTAATTCCTGGCATGTTGTTATTTCCACCAAGTCTGTGAAGCTGATATCTTTTGCACTTTTGCCATGCTTGTTTGAACCTTCTATTGTGTGATTTAGCCGTAGCTCAGTGTTCATATTTTGTCAAACATCTTGAGTAGATCACTGCCATGTGCTTTGTTGCTATGTTAGAGTGCAGTAGCTTAGTTTCTTGTTGCATTTTAGATGGCATCGTGCTGTTAATCGCAGTTTTGTGCCATTATTGTTTTGCTTACCATTTGCAAACCATGCATCCGATTCCTGTGATCTTTATATCGATTTCGACTGAAATCAACTCATCTTCCCAGCGGCGCTCTTGGTTTACCAAGTTGACGCCTGGTTCAATCTTTTCCTTCCGAAGCACGCATATGCATTGCATATTACATCCCGCATATCATGCCATGTTTTTGCATCATGTTGCTTGCGCATTGCACCGTGGTTGATTGTGTTTCCCTTGCTTGTGTTCTTGCCTTGGGTAGAGCTGGGAGACGAGTACATGATCGAGGAACCCGTTGAGTACGCTTACGAGGATCAAGCTTACGTCAACTCGGAGAACTTTGCAGGCAAGATGACCATACCCTCGAAATCACTTCTATCTTTGCTTGCTAGTTGCTCGCTCTATTGCTATGCCTATGCCGCGATACCTACCACATGCTTTATCATGCCTCCCATATTGCCATGTCAAGCCTCTAACCCACCTTGTCCTAGCAAACCGTTGTTTGGCTATGTTACCGCTTTGCTCAGCCCCTCTTATAGCGTTGCTAGTTGCAGGTGAAGATTGGAGTTTGTTCCTTGTTGGAACATGATTATTGTTGGGATACCATTATTATATCTTGTTTACTTTAATACACCTATACACTTGGTAAAGGGTGGAAGGCTCGGTCTTATGCCTGGTGTTTTGTTCCACTCTTGCCGCCTTACTTTCCTGAAGGAAATATGCCCTAGAGGCAATAATAAAGTTATTATTTATTTCCTTATATCATGATAAAGGTTTATTATTCATGCTAGAATTGTATTAACCGGAAACATAATACATGTGTGAATACATAGACAAACAGAGTGTCACTAGTATGCCTCTACTTGACCAGCTCGTTAATCAAAGATGGTTATGTTTCCTAACCATGGACAAAGAGTTGTCATTTGATTAACGGGATCACATCATTAGTTGAATGATCTGATTGACATGACCCATTCCATTAGCTTAGCACCCGATCGTTTAGTATGTTGCTATTGCTTTCTTCATGACTTATACATGTTCCTATGACTATGAGACATGTAACTCCCGTGTGCCGGAGGAACACTTTGTGTGCTACCAAACGTCACAACGTAACTGGGTGATTATAAAGGTGCTCTACAGGTGTCTCCAAAGGTACATGTTGGGTTGACGTATTTCGAGATTAGGATTTGTCACTTCGATCGTCGGAGAGGTATCTCTGGGCCCTCTCGGTAATGCACATCACTTAAGCCTTGCAAGCATTGCAGCTAATGAGTTAGTTGCGAGATGATGTATTACGGAACGAGTAAAGAGACTTGCCGGTAATGAGATTGAACTAGGTATTGGATACCGACGATCGAATCTCGGGCAAGTAACATACTGATGACAAAGGGAACAACGTATGTTGTTATGCGGTCTGACCGATAAAGATCTTCGTAGAATATGTAGGAGCCAATATGGGCATCCAGGTCCCGCTATTGGTTATTGACCGGAGACGTGTCTCGGTCATGTCTACATTGTTCTTGAACCCGTAGGGTCCGCACGCTTAAGGTTTCGATGACAGTTATATTATGAGTTTATACGTTTTGATGTACCGAAGGTTGTTCGGAGTCCCGGATGTGATCACGGACATGACGAGGAGTCTCGAAATGGTGGATACATAAAGTTTGATATATTGGAAGCCTATGTTTGGATATCGGAAGTGTTCCGGGTGAAATCGGGATTTTACCGGAGTACCGGGAGGTTACCTGAACCCCCCCCCCCCCCCCCCCCCCGGGAGCTATATGGGCCTTAGTGGAAAAGAGAAGAGGCAGCCTAAGATGGGCCGCACGCCCCTCCCCTCCCTTGGTCCGAATAGGACAAGGAGAGGGGGTCGACCCCCCTTTCTCTTTTCCCCCCTCCGCGAATCCTATTCCAACTAGGATTGGGGAGGGAATCCTACTCCCGGAGGGAGTAGGACTCCTCCTGGCGCGCCTCTCCTAGGCCGGCCGCACCCCTCCCCTTGAGCCTTTATATACGGAGGCAGGGGCACCCCAGAGGAACACAAATTGATCCACGTGATCATATTCTTAGCCGTGTGCGGCGCCCCCTGCCACCATAGTCCTCGATAATATTGTAGCGGTGCTTAGGCGAAGCCCTGCGATAATAGTACATCAAGATCGTCACCACGCCGTCGTGCTGACGGAACTCTTCCCCGACACTTTGCTGGATCGGAGTCTGGGGATCGTCATTGAGCTGAACGCGTGCTAGAACTCGGAGGTGTCGTAGTTTCGGTGCTTGATCGGTCGGGCCGTGGAGACGTACGACTACATCAACCAAACTCTTCCGTTGTCGATCTACAAGGGTACGTAGATCATACTCTCCCCTCTCGTTGCTATGCATCACCATGATCTTGCGTGTGCGTAGGAAATTTTTTGAAATTACTACGTTCCCCAACAGTGGCATCCGAGCCTAGGTTTTATGTGTTGATGTTATATGCACGAGTAGAACACAAGTGAGTTGTGGGCGATATAAGTCATTCTGCTTACCAGCATGTCATACTTTGGTTCGGCGGTATTGTTGGACGAAGCGGCCCAGACCGACATTACGCGTACGCTTACGCGAGACCGGTTCTCCCGACGTGCTTTGCACATCGGTGGCTTGCGGGTGACAGTTTCTCCAACTTTTGTTGAACTGAGTGTGGCTACGCCCGGTCCTTGTGAAGGTTAAAACAGCACCAACTTGACAAACTATCGTTGTGGTTTTGATGCGTAGGTAAGATTGGTTCTTGCTTAAGCCCGTAGCAGCCATGTAAAACTTGCAACAACAAAGTAGAAGACGTCTAACTTGTTTTTGCAGGGCATGTTGTGATGTGATATGGTCAAGACATGATGCTGAATTTTATTGTATGAGATGATCATGTTTTGTAACCGAGTTATCGGCAACTGGCAGGAGCCATATGGTTGTCGCTTTATTGTATGCAATGCAATCGTGCTGTAATACTTTACTTTATCACTAAGCGGTAGCGATAGTCGTGGAAGCATAAGATTGGCGAGATGACAACGATGCTACGATGGAGATCAAGGTGTCGCGCCGGTGACGATGGTGATCATGACGGTGCTTCGGAGATGGAGATCACTGGCACAAGATGATGATGGCCATATCATATCACTTATATTGATTGCATGTGATGTTTATCTTTTATGCATCTTATCTTGCTTTGATTGATGGTAGCATTATAAGATGATCTCTCACTAAAATTATCAAGAAGTGTTCTCCCTGAGTATGCACCGTTGCGAAAGTTCTTCGTGCCGAGACACCACGTGATGATCGGGTGTGATAGGCTCTACGTTCAAATACAACGGGTGCAAAACAGTTGCACACGCGGAATACTCAGGTTATACTTGACGAGCCAAGCATATGCAGAAATGGCCTCGGAACACGGAGACCGAAAGGTCGAGCGTGAATCATATAGTAGATATGATCAACATAGTGATGTTCACCAATGAAACAACTCCATCTCACGTGATGATCGGACATGGTTTAGTTGATTTGGATCACGTGATCACTTAGAGGATTAGAGGGATGTCTATCTAAGTGGGAGTTCCTTAAGTAATTTGATTAATTGAATTTAAATTTATCATGAACTTAGTACCTGATAGTATCTTGCTTATGTATGTTTGATTGTAGATAGATGGCCCGTGCTGTTGTTCCGTTGAATTTTAATGCGTTCCTTGAGAAAACAAAGTTGACAGATGATGGTAGCAATTACATGGACTGGGTCCGTAACTTGAGGATTATCCTCATTGCTGAACAGAAGAATTACGTCCTGGAAGCACCGCTGGGTGCCAGGCCAGCTGCAGGAGCAACACCAGATGTTATGAATGTCTGGCAGAGCAAAGCTGATGACTACTCGATAGTTCAGTGTGCCATGCTTTACGGCTTAGAATCAGGACTTCAACGACGTTTTGATTCCTTGATTCAGATGGGAGTTAATCTTCCAGATGATTGCGTCATTGACAGAATTCTCCAATCACTGCCACCAAGCTACAAGAGCTTCGTGATGAACTATAATATGCAAGGGATGAATAAGACTATTCCTGAGCTCTTTGCAATGCTGAAAGCCGCGGAGGTAGAAATCAAAAAAGGAGCATCAAGTGTTGATGGTCAACAAGACCACTAGTTTCAAGAAAAAGGGCAAAGGGAAGAAGAAGGGGAACTTCAAGAAGAACAGCAAGCAAGTTGCTGCTCAAGAGAAGAAACCCAAGTCTGGACCTAAGCCTGAAACTGAGTGCTTCTACTGCAAGCAGACTGGTCACTGGAAGCGGAACTGCCCCAACTATTTGGCGGATAAGAAGGATGGCAAGGTGAACAAAGGTATATGTGATATACATGTTATTGATGTGTACCTTACTAATGCTCGCAGTAGCACCTGGGTATTTGATACTGGTTCTGTTGCTAATATTTGCAACTCGAAACAGGGACTATGGATTAAGCGAAGATTGGCTAAGGACGAGGTGACGATGCGCGTGGGAAACGGTTCCAAAGTCGATGTGATCGCAGTCGGCACGCTACCTCTACATCTACCTTCGGGATTAATATTAGACCTAAATAATTGTTATTTGGTGCCAGTGTTAAGCATGAACATTATATCTGGATCTTGTTTGATGCGACACGGTTATTCATTTAAATCAGAGAATAATGGTTGTTCTATTTATATGAGTAATATCTTTTATGGTCATGCACCCTTGAAGAGTGGTCTATTCTTATTGAATCTCGATAGTAGTGACACACATATTCATAATGTTGAAGCCAAAAGATGCAGAGTTGATAATGATGGTGCAACTTATTTGTGGCACTGCCGTTTAGGTCATATCGGTGTAAAGCGCATGAAGAAACTCCATACTGATGGACTTTTGGAACCACTTGATTATGAATCACTTGGTACTTGCAAACCGTGCCTCATGGGCAAGATGACTAAAACACCGTTCTCCGGTACTATGGAGAGAGCAACAGATTTGTTGGAAATCATACATACAGATGTATGTGGTCCGATGAATATTGAGGCTCGTGGCGGATATCGTTATTTTCTCACCTTCACAGATGACTTAAGCAGATATGGGTATATCTACTTAATGAAACATAAGTCTGAAACATTTGAAAAGTTCAAAGAATTTCAGAGTGAAGTTGAAAATCATCGTAACAAGAAAATAAAGTTTCTACGATCTGATCGTGGAGGATAATATTTGAGTTACGAGTTTGGTATACATTTGAAACAATGCGGAATAGTTTCGCAACTCATGCCACCCGGAACACCACAGCGTAAAGGTGTGTCCGAACGTCGTAATTGAACTTTACTAGATATGGTGCGATCTATGATGTCTCTTACTGATTTACCGCTATCGTTTTGGGGTTATGCTTTAGAGACGGCCGCATTCACGTTAAATAGGGCACCATCAAAATCCGTTGAGACGACGCCTTATGAACTATGGTTTGGCAAGAAACCAAAGTTGTCGTTTCTGAAAGTTTGGGGCTGCGATGCTTATGTGAAAAAGCTTCAACCTGATAAGCTCGAACCCAAATCGGAGAAATGTGTCTTCATAGGATATCCAAAGGAAACTATTGGATACACCTTCTATCACAGATCCGAAGGCAAGACTTTTGTTGCTAAATTCGGAAACTTTCTGGAGAAGGAGTTTCTCTCGAAAGATGTGAGTGGGAGGAAAGTAGAACTTGATGAGGTAACTATACCTGCTCCCTTATTGGAAAGTAGTACATCACAGAAAACTGTTTCTGCGACACCTACACCAATTAGTGAGGAAGCTAATGATAATGATCATGAAACTTCAGGACAAGATACTACTGAACCTCGTAGATCAACCAGAGTGAGATCCGCGCCAGAGTGGTACGGTAATCCTGTTCTGGAAATCATGCTGCTAGATCATGATGAACCTACGAACTATGAAGAAGCGATGGTGAGCCCAGATTCCGCAAAATGGCTTGAAGCCATGAAATCTGAGATGGGATCCATGTATGAGAACAAAGTATGGACTTTGGTTGACTTGCTCGATGATCGGCAAGCAATTGAGAATAAATGGATCTTCAAGAAGAAGACTGACGCTGACGGTAATATTACTGTCTACAAAGCTCAACTTGTAGCAAAAGGTTTTCGACAAGTTCAAGGGGTTGACTACGATGAGACCTTCTCACCTGTAGCGATGCTTAAGTCTGTCCGAATCATGTTAGCAATTGCCGCATTTTATGATTATGAAATTTGGCAGATGGATGTCAAAACTGCATTCCTGAATGGATTTCTGGAAGAAGAGTTGTATATGATGCAACCGGAAGGTTTTGTCGATCCAAAGGGAGCTAATAAAGTGTGCAAGCTCCAGCGATCCATTTATGGACTGGTGCAAGCCTCTCGGAGTTGGAATAAACGCTTTGATAGTGTGATCAAAGCATTTGGTTTTATACAGACTTTCGGAGAACCCTGTATTTACAAGAAAGTGAGTGGGAGCTCCGTAGCATTTCTGATACTATATGTGGATGACATATTACTGATTGGAAATGATATAGAATTTCTGGATAGGATAAAAGGATACTTGAATAAGAGTTTTTCGATGAAAGACCTCGGTGAAGCTGCTTACATATTAGGCATAAAGATCTATAGAGATAGATCAAGACGCTTAATTGGACTTTCACAAAGCACATACCTAGACATTTTGAGTATATGACAAAGGGAACAACGTATGTTGTTATGCGGTCTGACCGATAAAGATCTTCGTAGAATATGTAGGAGCCAATATGGGCATCAAGGTCCCGCTATTGGTTATTGACCGGAGACGTGCCTCGGTCATGTCTACATTGTTCTCGAACCCGTAGGGTCCGCACGCTTAAGGTTTCGATGACAGTTATATTATGAGTTTATACGTTTTGATGTACCGAAGATTTTTCGGAGTCCCGGATGTGATCACGGACATGACGAGGAGTCTCGAAATGGTCGAGACATAAAGATTGATATATTGGAAGCCTATGTTTGGATATCGGAAGTGTTCCGGGTGAAATCGGGATTTTACCGGAGTACCGGGAGGTTACTGGAACCCCCCCCCCCCCGGGAGCTATATGGGCCTTAGTGGAAAAGAGAAGAGGCGGCCTAAGATGGGCCGCGCGCCCCTCCCCTCCCTTGGTCCGAATAGGACAAGGAGACGGGGCCGCCCCCCCTTTCTCTTTTCCCCCCTCCGCGAATCCTATTCCAACTAGGATTGGGGGGGGGGATCCTACTCCCGGAGGGAGTAGGACTCCTCCTGGCGCGCCTCTCCTAGGCCGGCCGCACCCCTCCTTGAGCCTTTATATACGGAGGCAGGGGCACCCCAGAGGAACACAAGTTGATCCACGTGATCATATTCTTAGCCGTGTGCGGCGTCCCCTGCCACCATAGTCCTCGATAATATTGTAGCGGTGCTCAGGCGAAGCCCTGCGACAGTAGTACATCAAGATCGTCACCACGCCGTCGTGCTGACGGAACTCTTCCCTGACACTTTGCTGGATCGGAGTCCGGGGATCGTCATCGAGCTGAACGTGTGCTAGAACTCGGAGGTGCCGTAGTTTTGGTGCTTGATCGGTCGGGCCGTGGAGACGTACGACTACATCAACCAAACGCTTCCGTTGTCGATCTACAAGGGTACGTAGATCATACTCTCCCCTCTCGTTGCTATGCATCACCATGATCTTGCATGTGCGTAGGAAATTTTTTGAAATTACTACGTTCCCCAACATTTCCATCATACCGGTGTTATGTTCCTTGATTTTGCGTTCCTTACGCAGTTGGGTTATAATGGGAACCCCTTGACAGTTCGCCTTGAATAAAACTCCTCCAGCAAGGCCCAACCTTGGTTTTACCATTTGCCACCTAGCCTTTTTCCCTTCGGTTTCGCGGACTCAAGGGTCATCTTTATTTTAACCCCCCCCCCCCGGGCTAGTGCTTCTCTAAGTGTTGGTCCAACCTGAGCGATGTCCGGCGCCCCCTGGGCAACCAGGGTCTATGCCAACCCGACGTCTCGCTCATCCGGTGTGCCCTGAGAACGAGATATGTGCAGATCCTATCGGGATTTGTCGGCACATTCGGGCGGCTTTGCTGGTCTTATTTTACCATTGTCGAAATGTCTTGTAACCGGGATTCCGAGTCTGGTTGGGACGTCCTGGGAGAAGGAATATCCTTCGTTGACCGTGAGAGCTTGTGATGGGCTAAGTTGGGACACCCCTGCAGGGTTTTGAACTTTTGAAAGCCATGCCCGCGGTTATGGGCAGATGGGAATTTGTTAATATCCGGTTGTAGAAAACCTGACACTTAACTTAATTAAAATGAATCAACAGCGTGTGTAGCCGTGATGGTCTCTTTTCGGCGGAGTCCGGGAAGAGAACACGGTCTCGTGTTATGCTTGAATGTAAGTAGTTTTAGGATCACTTCTTGATCTTTGTAGCTTCTCGGCCGTGCTTTGCCTTCTCTTCTCGCTCTCATTTGCGTAAGTTAGCCACCATATATGCTAGTGCTTATTGCAGTTCCACCTCACTACCTTTTCCTACCCATAAGCTTAAATAGTCTTGATCACGAGGGTGTGAGATTGTTGAGTCCCCGTGACTCATAGATTACTTCTGAAACCAGATGCATCTACCGATGATGCCATTCCAGGGGATGCGACCGAACTCAAGTGGGAGTTCGACGAGGATTCAGGACGTTACTACGTTTCCTTTCCAGGCGATCAGTAGTGGAGCCCAGTTGGGGCGATCGGGGATCTTATGCATTTGGGGTTGTTTTTATTTTGGTTCCGTAGTCGGACCTTGATTGTATTCTAGATGATGTAATGCTTTATTTATGTATTGTGTGAAGTGGCGATTTTAAGCCAACTCTGTACCTCTTTCTTATTCAGTACATGGGATGTGTAAATATTACCCCTCTTGCGACATGCCTACAATGCGGTTATGCCTCTAAGTCGTGCTCCGACACGTGGGAGATATAGCCGCATCATGGGTGTTACAGCACACTATTTCTCTTGTTCCTCTGGCCGCCTTACAGCCCAGGCCAAATCGTTTGCCTCCACTGCCCATGGCCAGCGGTGCTCCCGCGACCGCCTAGCCCTTGTCTCGACCCCTGTTGGGGATATTACTATCAGTTATGACCCGCCCAGGAGGGGCCGGGTCAGCCCCAATGGCGGGTTACGCTAGAAGCTCAGTAAACATTCCAGACGATAGTTTATTAAACCTTATGGAAGGCCCAGAGGCCTGGAGGCGGCTTAAGGCCCGATATTGTAAACCGCCGTATGTAAGGAAAGACTTGTAAAGAAAGGCATATAAAGGAAGTCACCGAGCCGGACACGATTATGAGCCGGCCGGGACTCTGTAGGCCACCAGGCGTCAACCCATGTATATAAGGGGATGACCCGGTGGCGGCTTAGGGCAAGAAACAACAAATCGATAACCAAGCCGGCGAGTTGAGCCTCTTGGTGATCGAAACCCCAGCAATACCAATCCCAACTAGACGTAGGCTTTTACCTTCATCGTAAGGGGCCGAACTAGTATAAAACCCTCTCGTGTCCTTTGTCCCGATTAACCCCTTTAAGCTTCCTAGTGCGATGGCCCTACGACTAAGTATTTGCTCTAGGACATCTGCCGTGACAATTCCACGACAGTTGGCGCCCACCGTGGGGCCAGCGCGCGGTGGATTTGAGTTCTTGAAGGGCAGCTTCGAAGGGCTCAAGGGATACGCTGTGGGCCGGATGACCAAGAGTCGTCGTGGCAAGCTCTACATCGACGACGAAGGCTGGGGCCCCGAGGCCAGCTCAATTGAGTACGGGTACTGGATCCCCTTCGGCGGAATTCACGTCTTCATTGGCCGGATCGGCGAGTCAGGTCCTGAGCCGGACGTCCACACCAACCTCATCGAAACGGCTCGGCGCGCGAGGACCGCCCGTGTTCAATCCACCGTGAAGCATGCCTTCGTAGGTTGCGTCCACGACGGTGAATACTCTAAAAGGATCGGTGGAGGGTGGTGAGACGGCCGTCTGTTCTAACACCGCATCATCAACGGGCGAGACAGACTCTTTGTACCAGCTGCAGGACGGCATGCTCGGGGGCTATTCCGATGGCAGCAGTATTCCAGACCCCCTTGAGCCACCGAATTGGGCCAGAGTCTTCATGGCAGGAACACAACCCGGGTAGAACTCTACAGCTACCGGGTCGGCTGCAGCCGGGTCAGGAGACACCGCATGCCCTCCGGCTCAGATCTTGATGGACCTCATGGATAAACTGACGACTCTGTTGACTGTCGTGGTAGAGCCGACAGATAAGGCCCAGCATGACACAGAAGTAGCACGCGTACGTGAAGAGATGGTGCAAGCTAAGGAAAATCTAGCCGCAGAGGAAGTCAGGTTGGCGGTAGAGCGGGCGGCTTTGGACGTTCGTGCTCAACAACTTCAAGTGGAGACCTTTCGGCTCTCGGTGTATCTGAACGCGTCGAACGAGGTCATGAGGAGGAGGCATCAGAAAACTCAATCACGTCTGCCTCTGACGCTCGATCCTAGGAATCTTTTTCATACACCCGGAGCCGGGGGAAGTAACATGCCGGAGGCACCTCGGATTACAACACCCGGCGCGCCGGTCCAGCCGCGTGCCATGGATCCACCTCGTATAATTACCGCTCCGCCTCATTATGTCCCAATGCCGCCGGGTCACTTCTCCAACCCCTTGGAAAACCTCATCACAGCATCGGCTCGTCTGGCGGCTCTTCCGATGGAAGGTGACTCACCAGCGGCAGTTGAAACACGGAGGGTAAGAGAACTTCTTCAAATAGCTCTGGCATAGCAGGATGCACACTCCTACAGTCGAGACATGATCCATTCAACTCCTCGCCCAAGCCGGAGCCCGAGTTACAGTAGGCATATGGAATCTGCAAACATGTCAAGCAATGCTCAACGCCACAACCGGCCGTACAGGCATGAGCCGGGGTGGGCTGGAACCCTTAACTTGGCGGATCAGGAGAGGATTCGATAAGAGGCGGAACGAGCCGTTCAAATGGCAGCAGAGCAGGCGGCTCATCAAACTTTTCCAGCTTATCCAGCAACCTCGGTCGAGGCAGGAGTGGCCACAAGAACCGGAGGTGTTCCTTGCTTGGTACCGGCCATACGTAATGAGCGTTTGCCAAAGGATTTTAAGGGGCCTCGTAAGGTGCCTAATTACACGGCTGACTTACAGCCCGGGGCTTGGATTGAGAGTTATGAGATGGGTATGGAGTTGTTGGAGGTCAGCGACGCAGCAATGGCGAAGTATTTCACTATGATGTTGGATGGAACAGCTCGTACTTGGTTGAAAGGATTGCCACCCAATTCTATCGGCTCATGGGCGGAGTTGAAGGCCCGGTTCATCCAGAACTTCAAAGACACGTGTAAGCAACCTATGTCGATTGTGGACCTGACCAATTGCAAGCAAGAGGGTGGTGAATCCACAACCCATTGGGTGCGCCGGGTCAAGGAGATAATGCATTCATCTGATAAGATGGATGCCGGCTCAACAGTCATAATGTTGGAGAAAAATTGGCGTTTCGAATCTCTGAAGCAGAAGCTGGGGCGGCTCAAGCGTGACTGTAATGACATGGGAACGTTGATGGCGGCTCTCGTCAAGTATGTTGATTCTGATACTACCAAGGACCCGGGGTCTGACGAAGAAAAGGCAACAAAGGGAAAGAAGAATGGCAACGGCAAGGGTCACCAGCATAACCCGGCGAATCAAGCAGGTAATAAACGTAAGGCTGATGAGTTTGTTGCTAACACCAATGCACAAGGCGGAAATCAACGACGCAAGGGCAGACAGCCCCCTCGGTTAGGCGGGTCAGATCCCACCCTTGAGCAATTATTGAATGAGCCTTGTCCAAAGCATGTCACCCGGGAGAAGCCAGCCACCCACCTATGGAAAGATTGTACGATCATGAAGGCATTTAAAAATTCAAACACATTTGATGGAGGTCACGGCCCAGGTGGCGGCTCAGGTGGCGGCGGTTTCCAAGGCCCGGGCGCCGGCTTAGGTGGAGGAGGATTCCACGGTCAGGGCCATCCTGGTAACCAAGGAGGGTATAATCCGCAACCCGGCCAAGGTAATCAGCAGCAACAGTCCGGATATCAGAGCAACCCGAAGTAGCTGAATAGTGGGCAATACCATGTATTCACCACTAGCTTATGTAAGAGAGACCAGACGCTTCACAAGAGGGCCGTCAATGCCGTTGAGCCGACGGTTCCACATTACTTACGTTGGTCAGAGAAGCCTATTGTGTGGAGCAGAGAGGATCACCCACCCCGGGTCGATAATCCGGGTCACTTGGCTTTGGTGGTGGCACCTCAGGTTGGTGGATACAAATTCACTAAGGTACTCATGGATGGAGGCAGCAGCATCAACATCCTCTATTATGAGACGTTCCGCCAGATGGGATTGACTAATAAGTGTCTTAAACAATCCAACACTGTTTTTCACGGTGTGGTTCCTGGCAAGTCGGCATACCCAGTGGGTAAGATTGAACTAGAAGTAGCCTTTGGGGATGAGTATGACTCCAGAGCAGAAAAATTAACCTTTGAGGTGGTTAAGATCAAAAGCCCGTATCATGCTCTGTTTGGACGGCCGGCTTATACCAAATTCATGGCTCGGCCGTGTTATGTGTACTTGCAACTTAAGATGCAGGGTTATAAGGGCACCATTATAATACACGGGAGCCGGAAAATAGCTTTGGAGTGTGAAGAAGGTGATGCTGCCTATGCTGAATCTATCTGTGCAACAGAGGAGTTAAAATTTTACAAAGATCATGTTGACCCGGCAGACATGACGTCATTAAAGAAACCAACAACAGAGCATGAGCCGGTGTTGAAGTTCAAATCAGCTGATGACACCAAGATGGTTGACTTTGTGCCTGGCGACTCATCCAAGCAGTTCATCATCAGTGCTAACTTGGATCCAAAATAGGAAAGTGTGCTCATCGAGTTCATCCGTGAGAACCGAGACATCTTCGCACGAAAACCTTCAGACATGCCCGATGTCCCGAGGGAACTCGCTGAGCACACTCTCAATATTGATCCAAAGTTTAAACCTGTCAGACAATTTCTCCGACGGTTCAATGAAGAAAGGCGCAAGGCCATTGGAGAAGAGGTGGCCCGGCTTTTGGCGGCTGGGTTCATTGTAGAAGTCTTCCACCCAGAGTGGTTAGCCAACCCGGTGCTTGTACGAAAAAAGAATGGCACCTGGCGTATGTGTGTGGATTACACCAATCTGAACAAGGCTTGTCCGGCTGATCCTTTTGCCCTCCCCCGTATTGATCAGATCATTGATGCTACGACAGGTTGCGCATGTTTGAGTTTTTTGGATGTGATTCTGGTTATCATCATATCAAGATGGCAGTCAAAGATCAGGATAAGACGGCTTTTATCACTCCTTTTGGAGCTTTCTGCTATGTGTCCATGCCTTTTGGGCTGAAGAGTGCCCAGGCGACTTACCAACGGTGTGTGTAGAATTGTCTTCATGATCAAATTGGACGTAATGTTCATACTTATGTGGATGATATAGTGGTAAAATCCAGGAAGGAGGAAACCTTGGTCGCAGATCTAAAAGAGACTTTCGATACTCTCCGGGTCTACAAAATGATGCTTAACCCGGCCAAGTGTGTTTTCGGAGTCCCAGCCGGCAAGCTCTTGGGCTTTTTGGTGTCTAACCGAGGTATTGAAGCTAACCCGAAGAAAATCAAGGCAATTACATCCCTGGCCAAACCAACATGCATCAATGACGTTCAATGACTGGCGGGTCATGTCGCTGCTTTGAGCCAGTTCATAAGCCGGTTAGGGGAGAAGGCAATGCCTCTGTATCAGATGATGAAGAAAACATATGATTTTGTTTGGAGTGATGCTGCAAACTCTTCTTTTGAAGATTTGAAGACACAGCTTGCTGAGCCGCCGGTCCTGGCTGCTCCAGTTGAGAAAGAGTCGCTGCTGTTATACGTGGCCGCCAACTCACGAGCTGTTAGTGTGGCTATTGTGGTGGAGCCCAAGGAGGATGGCAAGGAGCATCCAGTTCAACGGCCGGTTTACTACGTCAGTGAGGTGCTAATTGAATCCAAGCAACGATATCCATATTGGCAAAAGCTCGTATATGGGTTGTTCATGGCAAGCCGGAAGCTTAAGCATTATTTTCAGGGACATCCAATCACCGTGGTTAGCTCTGCTCCTTTGGGAGATATCATTCAAAACAGGGAAGCCACTGGACGAGTCGCCAAGTGGGCGATTGAGCTTGGGTCTCATGGGTTGAAGTATGTGCCACGTACCGCGATCAAATCTCAAGCACTAGTTGACTTCATTAATGACTGGACAGAGATGCAGATGCCAGAAGAAAAACCAGACAACACGTATTGGACTATTCATTTTGATGGGTCCAGATAGTTGGAAGGCTCGGGGGCTGGAGTTGTTTTAACCTCTGCTCGAGGTGACAAATTTTGTTATGTGTTACGGTTGGTGTTTCCTTGCACTAACAACGCAACATAGTATGAAGCTTTGCTCCATGGTCTTTGAGTGGCAAAAGAGATGAGTTTGAGCCGGGTCAGATGTCTTGGCGACTCAGATCTAGTGGCTCAACAGGTATCGGGCAAATGGGATTCCAAGGACCCTCTCATGGCGGCTTATCGCCGGGAGGTTGATGCTGTTGCAGGGCATTTTAAAGGTTATCAGGTGGAGCACATCGACCGTCGAAAGAACGAAGCAGCTGATGCTTTAAGCCGGTTGGGGTCTCAGCGTAAGCCAGTACCACCTAACACCTTTTTGGATGTTTTGCATAACCCGTCTGTCAAGTTGCCCACAGAAAAAGATTTAGCTGTTCCTGACCCGGAGGCACAGTTGGTGGCGGCTCTTCATGTCATCCCAGATTGGACAGTGCCGTTCTTGGCTTACATGACCCGGGGAGAGTTGCTAGCGGATGAGACCCGGGCTCGACAGATAACCTGGTGGTCTAAGTCAATGACGATTTCGGATGGATAATTATACCATCGCAGCGTCTCCGGAGCGTTTCAGCGGTGTGTTTCCCCCGAAGAAGGTCAAGAAATACTTCGTGAGATCCATGAAGGCGATTGTGGTCATCACGCCGGGTCAAAATCTCTGGTGGCCAAGGCTTTTTGTCACAGTTTTTACTAGTTGACGGCTCACGCTGATGCAGAGGATCTGGTCAGCAGATGTGATGGATGTCAAAAGTTTGCACGACGAGCGCATGTGCCGGCTTAAGAGCTCCGGATGATTCCAATCACTTGGCCGTTTGTGGTCTGGGGGCTTGACATGGTGGGACCTTTCAAAAGTTCTAAGGATAAAAACACACATCTCTTAGTGGCAGTTGATAAATTCACTAAGTGGGTTGAGGCGGAGCCAGCGAGTAAGTGTGACGCGGCCACGGCGGTTTAGTTCATGAAAAAGGTGATCTTCCGTTTTGATTTTCCACACAGCATTATCACTGACAATGGCACTAATCTGTCCCAAGGGGCTATGGAGGAGTTTTGTCAACGTGAGCACATCCGGCTTGATGTTTCTTCTGTAGCTCATCCTCAATTCAATGGTCAAGCTGAGAGAGCAAATCAAGAAATTTTAAAATGTCTCCAACCCCGGCTTATGGTTCCCTTACAGCGAATGTCAGGTTGTTGGGTAGAGGAATTACCCTCGGTGTTGTGGAGTATCAACACCACACCTAACAGGTCTACAGGCTACACACCTTTCTTCATGGTGTATGGAGCAGAGGCAGTGTTGCCTAGTGACATCTGTCATGACTCGCCCCGTGTGGCGGCTTATGTTGAAGCTAATAATGAACAAGCCAGACGGGATGCACTTGACTTGTTGGATGAAGAAAGAGACTTAGCAGCGGCTCGGTCAGCAATTTATCAACAGGACCTGCGCCATTATCACAGGCGCCGGGTCAAATCCAGGACTTCTCAGGAAGGCGATCTGGTGCTCCGGCTCATCCAGGATTTGTCAGATGCGCACAAGCTATCCCCACCTTGGGAAGGACCCTTTGTGGTCAGCAAGAACTTAAACAATGGGTCATATTACCTCATTGACGTTCGAGAACATAAAGTTTCACGTAAGTCGGAGGAGGAGACCCGCCGACCGTGGAATATTGCTCAACTTCGGCCATACTATACCTGAGCTACCGGCTCTCATCATGTACATACTTTAACATTGTATATACCATGATAAGTAATAAAGTAAGACCATCGGTCTCTTTTCTTTTCAAAGATTATGCATCTTTGTTCTTTCTTATTTTCAAATGACTATTAAGGAGCTGATCATAATCAAGTCTAACCTTTTTTGGTCCGGCTTATGATCGTATTCGAATCTAGCTGCAATTATCACGGTCACTTGGGGGCTTCCTGTTCAAACATAGGTCGTATTCGAACCAAAGAGAACATAGTTGTCGTAACCCTCTTGATCGGCTCAAGGTCAAACTCACTAGAGGGCTTCTTGATCATATCCGAATCATAGCTTAACCCTTTTGGGTCCGACTTGGATCATATTCGAATC
Organism: Triticum monococcum; assembly: GCA_034509565.1. Classification (NCBI taxonomy): domain Eukaryota; kingdom Viridiplantae; phylum Streptophyta; class Magnoliopsida; order Poales; family Poaceae; genus Triticum; species Triticum monococcum. The sequence goes on along the minus strand of CM067843.1, from coordinate 739,095,763 downwards.
AGGGTCGCTAAAAACCTCTCAAGGTCATTTGGGGGCTTCCTGTTCAAACATAGGTCGTATTCGAACCAAAGAGAACATAGATGTCGGTACCCTCTTGATCGGCGCAATGCCACAGCCACTGGGGGCTATACGGTCGTATTCGAACCTTAGCTTAACCCCTTTGGTCCGGTTTACTGATCGTATTCAAATCAGAAGCCACCAACCTTTAAATATAAGGTTAAATCATACTTGTTAACTGTTATTTGCCTTTGAGTTTCTTGTTGCAAATAATTAGCATGATCTTCTTCGCCGGCTTGTCTATTTGACAACAAGGCTACCAAGGTATGACGATCATTAAAGTATTCAAAGGTATTGATTTCTCAGAAAGATTGAGTTATCAGCTTCATTACCCAGGTTACTCAAGCCGGTGGTCTAAGGATCAAAGGTACAAGTATGGCTATTATTTATATATAATTGCCTGCTGCATTAACTAAAGAATTAGTTTCAGCCCTTGTCCTTTATTTATATCTGTTTTCTGTTTTCTATTATGATAAACATATTGGATATAAGCCGAGTGTTTTAACCCGTTCGGTTCTAAACCGCCAAGCTAGTATTTTCTCTTGTATCTACAGGGAACAGAGTTAAAGTGTTGCAGAAACAATCATCAAATATAAAGCATATATTGCCATCAGGAAACACGGAGTCACATACAGTGTTTTACGCACGATGGCATAAGCAAGGCATTCAGTGTTTTCACAGCTAAACTATTACACGGCTTTTTATAAGCCAATGAAGATGGTTATTATTCCTCCCTCGGCGGTTCACCGTCTTCTGTTGGCTGGAAGTTGGGTTTTGACCAGTCAAAACCATTCACGGCGACGAATTCTGCTTCATCGTCGATCAGGCCTACCGGGTCAACTTTCGGGGCAAATGTATTTTCTCTTACAGGCGGGATCAAATCCATCACCTTGTACGAGGGAGTCGCCATCTTCTTATTTTCAGCATCAAAACTCGGCTGATATTTGTCAATGTTGGTATCATCTCCAAGGGTAGTTGCTTGAGGCCGGACTCCGCGCACGCAAGCCATGACGTCATCCTGCTCAAAGGGAGATCCCTCTTCCTTCACAGTGGGATAGCCTCTGGCCACGTCCGCCGGGTCTAGGTCTGGCACCCAAGCCTTGGAGCGGCTCAGGGCAGTCAAAGCCCCGGCTCGCGCAGAGGAGCGTTTCACTTCTTGAAATCTGGCAGGCAGGATTGACAGTTTCTTGAGGACGTTGCTGAGCCGGTTAGGTCCTTGATTGGCAGGAGAGATGGCGGCAAGTGCCCGCTGTGCGCCAATATACAGTTGTTCTACCAAAGTATACACTGCCTTCAGTTTAATCAAAGGATCTTGGCTCAGATTTTTGCTTCGTGGGCCTGCACATATTTTATACACAAAGTCAGCTAGCGGCTTATACTCCGGATCAGCAAAAAGCACACAAAATTAAAATCGGACGGCTTACCAAAGATGGCAGCCACCATTTGAGACACCCGACCCTTTAAACTGTTCAGCTCTGTTGAAATCTCTTCAAGGGATGTTTCAGCCTTCTCAGCGCGTTGGGTCAGAAGCGTTTTTCCTCTTCCCAGGTTTTCTTCTTGGCAGCGAAGCTGGTCTTTAAATTTTCTGTCTCAGAGAGACTTATTTGCAGTTTGGAGTTAGCAGATTTGATTTTTGCCTCCTGACTCGCTAGCCGGGTCTTTGCATCAGTCAATTGCGAGTTCAATTCAGATAAGGCATTCTGCAAAACATTCAGATGAGTCAAGATTTTGCTTCAAGTTCAAAAATCAAGATTCAAGTCTCAAGTACTTTACAAAAAACTACTTAACACTTGGGGGCTAATGTATGCCAAAACAATTTTTTATGATTCTAAAGACATACTTTAAGTCCCAAGTACTTTACAAAGTAACATCACTTGGCACTTGGGGGCTAATGTATGCAGTTCAGCAAGTTTCTCAAGGTTAAGCCGGAGTATTAAGTCCTTTGAATACGGTACCAAACAATTTAAAGTACCGGCTCATTTATGATCAAAATGAACCAGCCCTTGGGGACTACAGGTGAAGCTTTGTTCTATTGAATCCAAAAAAAGTTTCAAAGGTAAAGGTCTTAGCCTATATTATAAAGTCTACAGATCATTCCGGTTCTCTCATAATCTGAAGACATGGGGGCTGAAGGAATATAGATAAGCCGGAAGAACGTACCTCGTATTTCAACTGCAGCTGTTTGACCATTTAAATCTCAGAGTCGTGACTGGAGTGTACATGACTGAGATAGCCGGATAAAATATCATTGGCATTTAGATGGTCGTAGTTGGCAACGTCAAAGCGAACTTTCTGCCTCTCCAATGCCTCTTGTTTCGCAGTACACCAAGCCAGCACGGTTGGATTCCCTGGTTCAATAAAGCGGCTCCCGGTGATCTGAACATCTTGTGCAGACGGTGATGGCAGGTTGGCTGAGCTTGATGGTCCAGTAGCAGAAGGGTTCATAGTGGTCTCATCAAACAACGGCTCAGGAGGATTTGCTTCTACATCAACAGGCGGGTCTGGCCAGGTCAGATGCAAGCACTGGCGGGTCTTCCACCGGTTTAGCTACCTTTGCTTTCTTGGATTTAGCTTGGCCACTAAGAAAAATGTTGCAGGATTGTCAGTATAAAGATACAATTTGAACAACCCGGAAAACATGAGGATTTTTCATTACCCAAGGGCAGTCTTGAAGGCCGGAAATTGCATCTGCGATGAGTCGCCAGAAGAGCGAGACACCTACTGAAAAGATAAAATAGAGTTAAAAGTAATACAGGGGGAAGGATCCATTAAACAGAGTTAAAGACAGAAAGAAGTAAACCTCATTCGTGCGCTTCTGAGGAGTTTGTTGAAGAACGACAGCCGGCTCATCTTCAGTCCGAGCTTGACGGCGGCTTTCATGTTGCTGCTTTTTCAAACAAAAGTTGGGATCCAAGTGAGCTAAAGGGTTAGAAAACCTTACTTTACGGATCACTTGTCGAACTTTTTGTCTTGGCAAGGACTCTGAGTCGGAGGAAATAATAGTTACCTCTGCTTCCACAGCCTGACTGGCCCCATTGTCATCCTGGTAAGGATCAGCGTCAATAAGATTGTTAAAAAATTGGCCAAGGGAATCAAGGGCTACCTCCGAATCAGATGTGTCATCAAGCTTCATCCAATCTTCAGCAGTGCTCTTTTTCTTCTTTTTCGACCTCTGGGTCGTTTTCTTGGCGTTTATGGCGGCGGCTCTCACTTTCTTGGCAGCCTCGTGGTCATACTTAACTTTCCAGAAGTCAGAGTTGGCCTGCAGACAGGTAAAAACAAGATGAAGAGTCAGGCAAGTATTAAAACAATACGGCTGGGAAAAATACAAAGGAGAGAAATAACAATATCCTTACTTCTGGCACCGGGTTAAGTTGGCAGAAGGGGTTTAACCCAACAATGCTGCAATCTTCGTATTTCCCGTTCACCAGAAGGGTCGACATTGAGACAATATCTTCTTCTGTCAATTGAACGGGGCTGTGACGAAGAGAGTCATCCGGGCCTCCACCATACTCATACATCAGCTTTGACCGGCGGCTTAAAGGGATGACCCATCATGAGATCCAGCAGGGGGTCAGATCAACTCCAGTTAACCCGTTCCCCAACAGAGCATTGATCGTTTTGATGGATGGTAGTAGCCTCTTGCGTTCAGCGACAGTAAGCTTATTAGGAAGCGCGAACTTGGAGTCAAGACGATCGGGGCGATAACCCGGCAGTGGTTTCTCGTTTGCCGGTGAAGTGTCCTGGCAGTAGAACCAAGTATGGTTCCAGTCCTTTGGGTGACTTGGTAAGACAATGAGGGGGAAGACGGCACCCTGCCGGCGCTGAATTGATATGCCTACAAGCTCTAAGCTAAGGTCGTTGGTGCACTCGTTCTGCCGGTTCGGATAAAAGTATTCTCTAAACAACTCCACAGTCGGCTCTTGTTGAAGATATACCTCACAGAGCACTTGGAAGTTACAGATGTTAGATATGGAGTTGGGCCCGATATCTTGAGGGTGGAGCTTGAAAAGGTGGAGGACCTCTCTGAAGAACTTTGAGCCAGGCGGTGAGAAGCCACGGTTCATGTGGTCAGTAAAAACGATCACTTCGCCATCTCTTGGATTGGGTCATTCTTCTTTCGAGTCAGGGGCACGGTAAGACATGACGGTTTTTGCTGGCAGAAATCCTATGGTGAAGAACTCTTTCAAACGTTCCTCAGTTATGGTTGAGGGAACCCAGTTACAGATGGTTGGTGCTTTGGACGGCATGATGTGCAAAGAAGAACTGAAAAGAAAAGCAACATGCCGGTTCAGTTTAATGGTGAGATTGACAGTTAAGTGACGAAGATGCAAACAAGTAATGGCGGCTAGTTAAGGACTAATGACATATAAGGAAAATTAAGCCGGCATGATAAGCCGCCATGACTACATATATTTGAAGAAGGCAATTTCAGCTAAGTGTTGACACAAACAAGTTTCCTAAATTGTTTGGTATTATTCCAGATCAAATGGCTATTCAAAATGGAAAAAATCTTGACCTAAAAAAGTTCAGCGCAGAAGAGTATGTAAGTTCTAATGCAGCTCTTGAAACAGAGAAAGGGATCTATGGATCAAGAAAAGGCACAAAAACACTACCGCGCAAGCATATATATAGGCTTTTGGATCAGAAAAGGCTTGCGGTGGAAGAACTACGATGAACTCGAAAGAACACGCAGGAGCTCGGGAACCCTAATGCAGATCTGAGAAACAAAGGAAAGAACACTTACCGTTGTAGGTTTTCTGCGGAGGTCGCCGCGGTCTCTCTAGATCGGTTCGGGTTGATGCAGCGGCCAAAGTCGACGGAGACGGAGATGAGGCGCAGCGGCGGCAGCGCTCGAGCAGCAAGGGGTTTGCGAGAGGAAGAAGACGGAGTAAGAAAGGAGAATGAGAAGGCCGAGGCGTGCCTATTTATAAGGAAAGATGTGAACAGACGGGCGCGAAAATCAAGGAGAGCCGAATAATGGTTATCTAGCTACACAGACGCCTCGATTCTTGGGAAACATTAAAGATAAAAGATCCGTTGGGAGATGACGTCATGAAAGTTCTTTGCGTTTTCAAGAGATGACGTCACGGCGGGTTACGAAAACTTCAACGAAGATAAGAAGATGGATTTTTGTCTAAAGTGTTGAAGATTGACAAAGAATGAAATTCAAAGTCAACTGGGGCCTAATGTTGGGGATATTACTATCAGTTATGACCCGCCCAGGAGGGGTCGGGTCAGCCCCAATGGTGGGTTACGCTAGAAGCCCAGTAAACATTCAAGACGGTAGTTTATTAAACCTTATAGAAGGCCCAAAGGCCTGGAGGCGGCTTAAGGCCCGATATTGTAAACCGCCGTATGTAAGGAAAGACTTGTAAAGAAATGCATATAAAGGAAGTCACCGAGCTGGACACGATTATGAGCCGGCCGGGACTCTGTGGGCCACCAGGCGTCAACCCATGTATATAAGGGGACGACCCGGTGGCGGCTTAGGGCAAGAAACAATAAATCGATAACCAAGCCGGTGAGTTGAGCCTCTTGGTGATCGAAACCCCAGCAATACCAATCCCAACTAGACGTAGGCTTTTACCTTCATCCTAAGGGGCCGAGCTAGTATAAAACCCTCTCGTGTCCTTTGTCCCGATTAACCCCTTTAAGCTTCATAGGGCGATGGCCCTACGACTAAGTCCTTGCTCTAAGATATCTGCCGTGACAATTCCACGACAACCCCCCTCCCCCCATCACCGGGATTGCCGCCACCCCCGACCATCCCTCTAAAGTCAGAGAACTACACTATTTCACTGACGAACCTGCACCCCCGGCACCCCTAAGATAGACTCAGAGGCTTCTGCTTCCCGACAAGCACCTGGACCCCCCGCATCCCTGAGATAGACCCAGAGGCTGCTGGTTCCCAGCGAGGCGGCGGCTGCTGCACCTCCGCTCGCGTGTTTCTTCCCAAACAGAAATTGACTAGCCCTAAAAACAATTCAGGCGACTGGCGTGCAACTAAACTGTTCTTTTTTAACTTCCCCTTGTGTTTTTCATCTCTAACACTCCATAATCTAGTATTTCTTTAATACACCAACTACACCATGTAGAAATTTTGATATTGTCAACATTGTGAAAAACAACATAATTAAGCAAGGGTAGGTATTCGTGGTTGGTGGGCTCCCCGGGCAACGGTGCTAGTCAACAACTCAACATCATAATCGGCAATACTAAATTTGGGATTATTCAACGCCCATTGTATACTTGCAAGAGTCTGACTACGATGTTTATTAATGAGATCTCTTTATTAATCAGGTTTTGCCTTTTTGGTTTTTATTGGTTTTCTTAGTTTTTATTACATTTTTATACATCAGGAACATTTCTTATATACATGTTTAACATTTTCCAAATACACAATTACCATTTTTGACAACTTATGTTTTGTTATGTCTATTTTTTCCATACACACTGTACATTTTTGTATGCACCAGGAACATTTTTTAGCGACACGTTTAACATTTTGGAAACACGTGATTAATGTCTTTAAACTTAAAATTTTTTATGTCTATTTTCTCTATACACATTTTATATTTTTTGTATGCATCAGGGACAATGTTTATATACATGTTTCACATTTTTCAAATACATGATTAAGACTTTTCAAAAAAATGTCTACTTTTTCCATACACATTTTACCTTTTTTATACATGAGGAATAATTTATATACATGTTTAAAAAAATTCAAATACCTGATTAACATTTTTTTAAACTTATATTTGTTTTATTGTCTACTTTTTCCCATATATATAGTACATTCTTGTATACATTTATATATACACACAATTACCATTTTTTAATTTCGTGATTAACATTTTTCGGAAATTATTTAAAGTGTTTTTTTGTAATTTTTATAATATTTGGAATTTTAAAAAAATTGAAAAAGGAAAGCAAAATACTAAAACAAAAAGGTTCGAGAAAACAGTGAAAAAACGATCGCTTTTGAGGCCTGTGGCCTCCCGCGCGCTGGGCCGGCTCTGTGAGAAGATGGAGTTTCTTAACTTTTCGCCGCTCCTCTTCCAAACTGGGCTTTCTGTGGTACGACCCACATAATGTGGCCCCGGGCGAGATGATACTGATCCCCACTTCGTGCTGGGCCCACATGGAGCTTAATCAATCACCGCTTGGTGGCACAGTTCCCGGTCCACGCACTCTTTTATTGCGGTTTGGTGAGCGTTAGCACTCGGATATCCGTCACAAAATCATTTTCCTCTTGGCGACGCGGACGCCACAAGGACTTGCACGTCGTGGTCACTGGTGGAGCTGGTTAAGACGTTCATCATCTGCAACTGCAACTCTGCAAGTAGCGGTCAGTCGACTCTACATAGCGTAGCATTATTACCTCGAGAGTGGAATCTCAGCATGCTTACCTTACCTAATTTGAACACTGTTGGTTCCTTGTTGTGTGGAGGAAAAGACATTTCAGTGTGCAAGTCGGCAGGATGTCTCCCGTTTGCTGACTCCGCATTGTATAGCTTCAAACGACACTCGTACGTACAGGTGCCGTATACGTCGTTCACCTACTGCTACATGGATGGAAGTTCACACGCGTGCGTGCATAGCCGGCACGTAGTGGTGGTGCGGCCGTGCACCCGAACGAAAGTACTATACGGAAGCACGTACGGCGGCGACGCGAATGATTGGCGCCACGGCGGGGCGTCGTCGACAACGCTTTCGGGAAAAAGCGGGGAGAAAGAGAATGTGCAACGCGGGGGAGGGGTCCAACGAGGGACGCTTTCCGTCCGGCCTTGCCCGCTTTTCAGGCTGTTCTTGCGTTCCACCCCCTACACTCGCTCACCTTTCTTTTTCAAGTAGTAGTAGTAATAAAGAAGAGAGGATCACTGCCGACCGATCTCGTCGCCTTCCGAATTCCGATCCCTTCCATCCATCTTTTGCTTTCTCGTATGCAGAAGCGGCATGTGCTTTCTCGTTGGTCTTGCTGTGGAAGCAAACCCGCCTTGGTTTTTTCTACTTCCAGCGATGCCCGGCAGTCAGTGCTGACTTTCTGATGCGGCTTCATTCATAGTGCGTGACTGCAAATTGAAGTGCATGGCGCCAATGAACTAGATCGTCCGATTACTAAGGTGGTGTTTGGTTCTCCAGTCTTAAGACTTTTTTTAGTTTCAACTAAAAAGTTCTAGTCCCTGAAAAGTACCTTCCTATTTGTTTTCAGAGACTAAAAAGTCCCTAGTCCCTTGCTACATGTTATTAAATGGCCATGTTGTCTCTAATATATAGAAAAATAACAATCAAACAACACCATGGGTGGCGGGCCAATGAGTGCATGGAGAGGCATTATTGAAAAAGTCCTAAAAAGACTCTCCTTGAGAGTCTTCTTCATTTAGTCCCAAATACCTAGTTTAGTCCCTAAAAAATCCCACCCGTTTAGTAAAAAAGCCTTTAAGAGGGACTTTTTTTAGTCCTACACAAAAAAGTCTCTGGAAACAAACACTCCCTAAGTACTCGAGGGTTTGAGGCGGTAGTACCACTACTACTCACTTGGCGTTTCTACCCTTCTTTCTATTTGTGAGTATTGATGGAAAAATCTACGAAAACCAAGGTGGCGCCTCCGCATAGTCTAGCTTTGCAACACGAGCCTTGTTGAAACCCTTTCGAGCGCAACACGAGCTTTGTTGCGGAGTGATCGGTACGAGGGAGGGCGGTGGCGGGTGGATACCACACCGATGACGACGACACATGTCCTTAACGGCAGTGCACGGAATGGGGTTCCATGTTACGCTCGATCTGCGTTGGATCGAGCATATCCTGCACGATATGGCGAGCCATGATGCTGTAGAGGGTTGGATTAGAGGGAGGATGGGTTCTCGACGGTGGGCGACGACACCGTACTCAACGCAACTCTGTTGGGGATGTGGATAGTGGAAGTGGGGATTGTTGTGTTTGCAACATGTCCTATGTTTCAAACGTCTAACTGCATCCGACACAGACCGGCGAACACGTCATGTGCTTTGTTGTAGACAATGAGCACAATCCAACCTATGTTTCATACAAACAAGTCGCAGTGCAGATTCAACAACTCTGGAGCCGGCTGATTTTCTTTTCGCACTGGCCGGTCGACGCGTAGCACCGTTCAAAAACCTATAGTACTCCCTCCAGTCCATATTACTGATTTAATATAAAGTTGTACTAAGTTAACGACAAATAATATGGACAGGAGGTAGTAGTACATTTTAACCAACATTGCTATCATTTTCCTCAGCTCCTCCCACTATATGCATTTCAGTTATATGATTATATCTGACAATCCATCCGAAAGACATGCACCGTGTTCCTTCTCTTTTCCAGTTCAACTGTTCAAGGGATGTATTTGAATTACAAAATGGTGCCACCATTTTTTTAGGAGAATGGTTCCACATTTCAGTTGTACTAACCCCACTCCAGCAACTTTCAGCGGCACAGATCACAGCACACCAACGTCCATTAAACAAACAAAGCACATGGAGACTAGAAAGGGGAGAAGCTACTCAATCATATTCAAATGAGCTACTCAGCTCTAATCTAATGACTACGAGGAGGAAAACAAGATATCCCAAAACTCCAGGGGCGTCGGCGCAAAACAAAAAGGCACGGACCCGGTTATTACTACGCGTCCCCAGCTAGCGAGCCCCCCTCCATCCGCTTCGCTCTCTCTCTCTCTCTCTCTCTCTCTCGGGGTGTGTCAGGTTTCTCTGTCTGGGCTCCCGGCATCGGCGGCGGGCGGGCATTGGGAGGGAGCTCACGGCGGGCAGCGGCGGCAGGCGGAGCGGGCGCGGGAGCTCTCCGGCGGCCATGCCGCGATCCGGGGCGTGATCCCGCCGGGGATTGCTGGCCCGGGAGGGCCGCGGCGATGAACGGGCCGAGCGCCGGCGCCGGCTCCGGCGGCGAGGGGCCGCTGGTGTACCAGGCCTGGAAAGGGAACAATGTGAGCCCGCCGCCTCCCCTCTCCTCTACCCCCCCTTCCATGTTTCTCTCGCCCATTTTATTGGGTGCGCGCGCGGATCTGTGCGTTCTCGAGGTGGTCGCTAGATTGGCCTGCGGAAATGCATGCTAGGGTCCTTCGGCTGAGCTCCGCGTAGATGGTTGCTCGTTTTTTCCCCTTATGTTTTACTACGATTTTGTGCATCGTGTGCTAGCCTTCTAGGGGAGTGTAGGTTCTGGGACATGTATGTCGTGTCCTTGTTCTTGTTCTTGTTCATGACAAGGACAGTAAACGCCAGTGGATAGTTTTGATTCGGTGCTAGTTAATGTGGTAAGGAGCGGAGTTTTAGCTGAGACTTAATAGTTCTAGTAATGGATGTATTAATGGTCCTTCCACCTGATGATGCTAAATGTAAAAATACATCTCGCTTCATCTTGTTCTTTCCCGAGGGAATTATGCATAGAGAAAGTGTCATTGGTGCCTACATTAGCTTGGGACAAAGTTATCTGTATTTCTGTATGAGATCTTCAGACTATTTTTGTGCAGGTAAGCAGTGGAGAAAATGTGACTGGGACTGATATAATGTACCGTCTATTTGCAGGTGTTTTTCCTCCAGGGGAGGTTTATATTTGGACCTGATGCGAGATCCTTGTTTGTCACCATGTTCCTCATTATCGCTCCAGTAACGGTCTTCTGTGTGTTCGTTGCGAAAGAATTGATGAATAGCTTCTCTTATGGCCTGGGGTTACCGGTGATGGTTGTGGCAGTTGTATTCACGGCATATGTGAGTGCCATTTGTAACCCTTTCGGATCACCTTCTTCCTTGATTCTTAGATATGTCTTGCACTCAGTACATGCTATTGTTTGGGGATAGTCGGTGGGATCTTCATTACTTACAAGCTGCTTTTCAAGTTCAGATAATGTACATGCTGTGAATCTTTTTTTTATGAAAGAGAGGGAGGCCTCCCTCTCCAATTTCCATTAAAAGAACCAATGTGGTTCAATTACAAGGCTGTGAATCTATTCTGGGTTTTATGTGATTACATGTCCAATCAATAGGAAGTCAGAAACATCTGAGTTGAAGTACAGTTTGTACTACAATGAGTATGTGCCTTTGTTTTAAATTGTTCGTTAATTTGCCGATTTGTTCAAGATAATATAGATCTGAACTATGATATTCGCTAACTGAACTGTAATACCTTCCTTGATCATGCATGGCATGTTTATCGACCAATTGATCCTGATTGTATAAAGTTTGTGGATATCAAGGAAGGGAGCCATAGCTTGTTGTACCCTTGAGCTTGCTGGCCAGTAGCACTAGCATATTTTGATGCTGCTATCCCCTCGCATCTTACGAACTGGATATAAATACAATGTTGTTGTCTTTGTTTGTGATTTTTCCTAGTAAACAGAAAAGTGTATGTATGCACAATACCCTTAACCTACTGTTTTGGCATTTCTGTCATCTGTCACTTTGCAGGATTTGAGTCTTCTATTTCTCACTTCTGGGAGGGATCCAGGAATCATACCTCGAAATGCACATCCTCCAGAACCTGAAGGTTTTGAAGGCAATGCTGAAGTTGGAGCTAACCAGACTCCACCATTGCGTTTGCCCCGGGTGAAGGATGTCGTTGTGAATGGAATCACTGTGAAGACAAAGTACTGTGACACCTGTATGCTGTACCGGCCTCCTCGATGCTCCCATTGCTCTATCTGCAACAACTGTGTCGAGCGATTTGACCATCACTGCCCATGGGTTGGGCAGTGCATAGGACTTGTAAGTTCATTAACCGAATACACATACGTATGAATAGCATGCCCTACCTTTTTTTTGCATCGTCTTGTGCATGCTGTGCTCATATTTTGGTTTTGGTTCTTGAGAATTTATCTAAGAGGTCTAAACTCTTTGCTATGCGATATTTCATCTCTTGTTGTACTCTACACTTGTTAGCTTGATTCAGTTGCATATGCTGGCAGAATAGTATACTAGCATTTCATATTGTGGTATATAGAGTCTCCTGTTTCAACATGCCCAGTTCTGTTTGATTGATAGATTCTGAAATAATTTAAAGTGCTTACAAGGTTGCATATGATTGTGCAGCGGAATTACAGGTTCTTCTATATGTTTGTCTTCTCAACGACTCTTCTCTGCCTCTATGTCTTTGGATTCTCCTGGGTGTACATTATTAAGATCAGAGATGCGGAGCAGATAACAATATGGAAGGCAATGGCAAAGACCCCTGCGTCTATCGCTCTGGTTGTCTATACATTTATCGCGGTTTGGTTTGTTGGTGGCCTCTCAGTGTTTCACTTGTATCTGATGAGCACTAACCAGGTAAATGATGTTCCCTGGAATGGTATATTCTCAGTCTCGCATCGTGATTCCATTCTGTCAGTTGCTAACCATTGTTGCCTTTTACTTTTGTAGACAACCTATGAGAACTTCAGGTATCGCTATGACCAACGGGCCAATCCATACAACAGGGGAGTCGTGGAGAACATCAAGGAGATCTTCTTCACGCCGATCCCTGCTTCCAGGAACAATTTCGGTGCCAGAGTTCCACAGGAGCAGGGCCTGAGGCCTCGCTCGACAAACGGTTTCATGAGCCCAAACATGGGGAGAGCTGTCGGCGACATTGAGATGGGCAGAAAGCCGGTGGCATGGGATGAGCCCAGGATGGCAGCTGAGATAGGCGACCTGGGAGGTCTGGGCAACTTGCTGGAGGACAAGGATGGCAGGTTCCGCAACGCATCACCAGATCTAAGCCGTGACGCCCTCGTGGTTGGAGGCTTGGATGAGCAAGGCTCCTCGGTGATGAACCCACCACGGACGAGCTGGGGAGTCGAAGCGGGCAGGTGATGGTGACTGGCCAATGTGGCCATGTAAGCAGCTATAGTGGAGGACTAAGGGGTGTATGTTAGTGCCAGCTTGTTCGTAGTTTGGTGTCCGGTTGAGACTCGAGGTCGCTGATGTTGTTATTAGGGCTATGACCTGGTTGTTAATTCTTGCATCATGTATCAGTGGTTTTTAAGCAGATTGTTGGTGTGTGAGGTCTCCAGTTGAGTAGAATCTTAATTGTGTCTGTATATAGTTTGGAGTGGTGAACCCGGAAATGGATTGGTTTGCTTTGGCTTCCGTTGTCAAAGATTGTGAACGGCATTGTACCTTTCAATTTATGCTGCCACTCCAAAGCTTGAATTTCTGCCTCTTTTTTAGTGGCCAGATGTTGATTTTGTTGTTGCTGCATTCCTTGTAGGGAACTTCACCATCTTGTTATTGCTCATGAAATGGCAGTGTGCTACTCTACTACTAGAAACATGCTCGCCCTGCTTTATATTTGGCTGAACACAGAAAAAAACACATGAAAGACGCGAAATCCTCAAACGCTGATCAAACACAGAAAAAACACACAAAAGACGCGAAAATCGCGAAATCCTCAAAGGCTGACCAAACACAGGAAAAACACACAAAAGATGCAAAAAGCACACATGAGTGCACTACTAGACGACGCTAGAATGTTGCCGAGGAGAAGCACAGGAGATTTGTCGCTACAGTGATAACCACCCACACTCATCAACGACATCTTAAGATTGTAACACTGCCATGCGCAATCACCATCGTGTTCATCAAAACAAACGAAAGTTTCACCCACAGTGCCGATGGGGAGGGGGAGGACCAAAGCAGCGCCCCAAGGGGAATGCGACACCTGCAAGCATCACCACCACCGGAGCCAAGACACAAAGCTTTCGCTCGACCCTTCCAACCCTATGCGCCAATGGGACATTGCCACAAACCCTACCTGATGAGGGACTATTGCAGCGATCGGGAACTCCAGATCCAGATCAGGGCTAGGCCGCCACCGCCTGCGACAACTTTGCCAGGACCACCAATAACCGTGCATCCTGCCACCCACATCTCCGAAGCACATTGCCAAGACCTGCTAACACACTGCTCGCTAGAGAGCCAAGACATGTACTAGGCCGTCGCCCTGGCATCCTTGGCCACAAGCCTGCCCTCACGCCAAACCTCTCGACCACTACAGGAGTTGTCAGGATGCACAACCCTCAAAAGATGAATTATTCGCGAATCATTTTATGGTTGGATGGTTAGGAGGATAGTGGTATCCCCAACCCACCAAGTTCAAGTCCCGTTGCTCGCATTATCCTGGATTTATTTCAGAATCTCAGCGGTGCGTGTTCAGTGGGAGGAGACGTTTCGGTCGACTACGTGGCGCCCGTGATGATTTTGTCAAACTCAAGATGATATGCCGGCTCAGTGTCTCGGACGTGCTCGTAGGGGTAGGGTATACGTGTGTGTTCGTAGGGGTGGATGAGTGTACGCGCGTATATATGAGCGCCTACGTCTCGTTCTAAAAAGGTGAATTATTCGAAAAAAAGTGGATTGTTTGGGTAGCAAAATTAAATTTATCCAATAATGAAAGGAAAATGCACTTTTTCTCATCCGTATCGACGCCGCCACCGTCAAGCCCCCGCGCCCCCGCAATCCCCTCCTCTCTCTTCCTCGGCCAGGGTCGGCGGCCGCACCTTCGCCGTGGCCTCCGATTCCCTTTGCCATCGCTGGTCCTCCCCCTCCTTCGTCGCGGCCTCGGTCGACATAGGAAAGATCGCCCAATACCAGCGATGCGCAAGGACAAAGCCGTCGCCAGTGTCGTGTTTTGCGGCTCATCGTCGTTCAGATTCGAGGTAAGGTGGGCGCACCGCGTCTCCTCTAAGGCTCCAACTCCTTCCGATCTGCTGATCCCAAAGAGGAATTAGAGCAGCAGAGATTACATTCTCTTGCTGAATTTCCTCCTCGACACGCCTAATAGGCCGTGCTTCTGTCTCTGCAGATCTCATGCTTCGATCTGATTTCTTACATGAGCAAGTGAAGAGCCGTGATTGCTGCATGTGTCTGCAAAGTTTAAGTGGATTGGTAAATTCTGGAACTGCATTGGCTTCTCCACCAGCAAACAGTTGGAGAAACTACACAGATCAGGAGGTTGTCTGCCAACCAAATGTACGCTAATGCTTGCCTGGCGATCTGGAGATGCAGACAGTTGTGGATCGCACTTGCTTAATCTGCATGAATTTCTGCTTCAAGTACCTAGGCAGGCATCAGTGTAACAGCTACTCAGCTGATTTGAAGCAAATGGATGCTTACATTACAGGTAACTATATCATGACACACATCAGTTCATCTTTGAGTTGCAGAACCCAATCAAAGCACAGTGATATCACACTGTACATTAATAAGAAGTCAAATGTGTCCACAAACATCCCACTTTATTACATGATACTGTACACAAATGCAAATGATGTTTGATACAGAGGAAAGCCACACGAATTTAAATCCAAGCATAGATACAACCGTTTATGCTCAATTGGAGCCACTAGGGCACTCATGTAGAGCAAGTAAACGGACATACTTCAGTTGTAATGCACACAGAACATAAACACGCAGCAGAAAGAAATCAACAGACAAGCAGAACATATTGCAATCCACACTAGCACACGCAAACCACACCATGGGATGAAAGGACAGGCCCTTCGGGTGTCAAACCTGTTTCTTCCAGCAGAGAGATAGTGCTGCAGCATCATCGTAATCCTCTTCTTCATCTCCTTTTGCTTAGTCTTGAGTTTCTGGTCTGTTAATTTTAAGAGTAGGTTTGTTTTTATGGTTTTTAATGGCCTCCCTCACCTGACCAGGGACTTGGCCACCAACACCGTTGACGTTGAACTCGAGCTCCTTCAATCTGGGAAGTTTCTTGATGCCGGAGAGAGATGTGGAAGATGACCAGACAATCTTCTCGAGCCTAGGAGCTGACCCGCTGTTGAAATCAATCTCGGTAATGGCTAAGCAGTCAACAACAAGAAGGTTGAGCCATAAGAACTCATCTTTTTTCAATGTAATCTTGTTCTGACTTCCACTCAAAGACTTGTCCAGGAGCACCAGAGAGCGTATATTTGGTTTCTTGGTGAGTGTTTGTAGAGCATCTTGCTCTAGCAATGTACCACGAAGAGTTAGCTTGGCTATCTGTTTGGCATCGTCAAGCAAACTGCCGCAGAAGCTGCTGTTCAACTCAAGCTCATTCAGTTTAAGAAGATTGTCAACTCCAGAAATAGAACATTTGCTGCTGATAGACAAAACCATCTTCTCGAGCTCACTGGCTGCCTCATCCTCAAAAGTAATATTAGTCAAGTCCAAGTCCTCAACAAGAAGGTACTTGAGGCATCTGAATTCACCTTCCTTGAAGTTCAGCTTGTGTTCGGTGCATACAATATGTTGGAGCCTGACACACCGTAACTTGGGCAACTTGGCAAGGACTTCCAGATCATCATGGCTCAGCAGAGTGTGACATAGAGTTATCTTGGCAAGTTTGTTGTTGTCACCTTTTATGAACAATGGAAGAAGACGCCCCTTCTGTGTGGTTCCCCTGATGCTTAGACTCTCAAGGATCTTGGGGAAGTGTTTTAAGAGAGAGCCAGGCAACTCTGCACTGGAAGGAGTAGCCTTGCGTGGTGAGGCTACGGGAGTAGTAGTGATTGACAGAGAACGGAGGCACTCATGTAAGTCACCGATCTCCTGAAGCAAATTCCTGAGGTGGCTATCCATATCATGGATAACCACACCTAGCTTCCTCAGCTGCCATAGCTTTCCAATATCTTTTAAATCACGACTCTTCTGAGCCTTTACATTGGATAGTACCTCCATGTTTAGCATTTTGTCGACACTATGAGGAATCCGGGGACTGGATTCAAAATTGCTTGGATCAGTGTGACCAGCTAGCAGGCGCTTCAGCTTCAAGAGCAGGATATGTGTTGTTGCATGTGAAGGTATATCAGTTTGTCGGATATCCAGTACCTCTAGCTCACGGAGGTTGTTGATTTCACTTGGTAGCTGGGTAATATCTGTTTTCCTTAGGCTCAGATACTTGAGCAGTAACATCTTGCTGCAGATTTCCTTGAGGTACCGATGGTTCTTCTCAAGAAAGCACCGACAACCTTCTAGATCTAGCACCTTGAGCAGGGATACTTGAGATGATTTATAGAGCCCATGGAAGAATTGATCAATTCTATCAGAGCTGCGGAGTTGGAGATCATTGAAAATGGAGAAATGGCGAGCCAAGTGATGTGACAGGCGTGTCTCCACAATGTGTTGTTTTCTGGCGATGGTGGTGATGAATCCATGAACTGAATCACTTACGACGCAGCTCTTTACTTTTCCCATGGCATCAATATCAGCAGGATCAACAAGGCACCGGCCAACGAGTGTGTCAAAACATCGGTTGGCCTGACGCACAGAACTGGGCCAATCTTCCTTGGATGTCAGCCCTTCTGCAACCCAGCGTGCAATCAAGGTTGACCGCCTGATCTTTTGTCCGGGAGAGAAGATAGCTAGGTACAGCAAGCAGGACTTGTATTCTTTAGGCAGGTCATTGTAAGAGAACTTGAACATCACCTTAGCAATGCTGTTGAATGATATTGTTGGTAAAGCCCGCAGGGTGCTGTGCAGCTTGTGTAATTCCTCACCGCTCCTCTTGGGGTTAGCATACAGAGCATGAGTGAACACCTTCATGCAGAATTCATGTGGCTCACACTCGTACAAGATATCATGAAAAATTTGGGGGTTATAGCTGTCTTCATTCTTCTGCTGACTAGTAAGCTCGAGTACTGCATCATGGTAGAGGCCAGCAAGAGAATAGTCTATAGGTTCTCGCGGTGGATAGCAGTATTCTTTAGCCAGCTGGATGTCCTTCGCGGTGGTGACAATCATCAAATCAGCGCTGCAGTTTAACAGGCTCAAAGCATTTCTGGTATCCTCCCAAGCAGAAACATCCATCAGCTCATCAACTTTGAGGATAAACAGGGGGCATTCATAATTATTCGAGTCCGGAAGACGATTCAAGTTTTTCTTAATCTCGTCCACGAGCCCTTTGATCTTAAGCTGCTCTTTGAACTCGTGCTTCATTTTGTCCATCATCTGATCCGTGAAACGGGCAAATATGTTTTCAGAAACAGTTTGTGTGTTTTGATCCGGAGCACCAGGTTCACCTGTCCCTTCACTTTTGTCATATTTGCCTTGCTGCAGCTCCCGTAGGATGTCTTGTTTTGCGTCGTCGATGAGTTTTTTGATTTGATCCTCACCCAGTGTAGCTGTTGTGGTCTTTGTAGCTTGTTTGTCGAAGGATCTGTCCGAAGCTTGCAGGGGCTTGCTGCTGCTCTTGGGGAACAACTTCCGCAGGATGTGTGCATATTGTGCCTCATTGAGCTGAATCTGTGCCGTCTGCTGACCTTTGATTTCTCCGCCTCCTTCCTCCACCATATGCTTGGCTGTTTCCCCCCCTCCCCCGCCTCCTTCCTTCTCCTCCATATGTATGGTTGCTTCTCTTTCCCCGTCCTCTGTATGTTTGCCTGTTGCTTCTCCTCCTCCTCCTTCCTCCCTATGCTTAGCTGCAGCTTCTTTTCCTTCTTCTGCCCCCATATGCTTGGTTGCTTCTTCCTCTTCAAGATTCTTGTCCTTTTCCTTTGCTTCCATATGCTCTTTAAGCTTCTTGACAATGATGTTGCTGTTGTCCCACACTGGTAACCTATGCATGTCTTTGGTCTTCCCTTTTTGATCTTGTTGCGACGCTGCCTGGAGCAGCAGCTGAAGTAGTACATCTAGGTCCAACTGGTCAAAATTACCCTGCAGCTTGTCGCCCTTATTCTCTAGTCGACCTTGAATGTCACTTCTGATTTTGTCAATCTTATCATAAATCTTCATCTCTCTGATCTTCTCATCAATTTGAAGAAGAGCAATAGCCCTCTTCTTTTCATTGTAAATTTGCAATCTTCTCATGTAAGCTGACCAAGGGTCAAGATACTTCTCCTCCACTTGGCCTTCTGTGCTTTGATCCTGGGGTTGGGATTTGGCATGCTTGAGCTCGCGTAAAATGTAGAAGAGAACATCCTTGGGTCGTAGCGGCGCAAAATGCAGGTGCACAGCCGGGATGTCAACCACGACAATGCGATGGTAGCCGCCCTCCGGGTTTTGACTCAAAAGCCAAATTTTTTGTACAAGAGCGATGAGGTCCTGATATGTGTAGGGTGCCGCCACCACGACCATGGACAAACTTTCGCTGGCTTGTGAAGGAACTCCATATGCCCACTTCCATAGCTTTGCCTTGACGTAGTCGTCTAGAGTGCGAGGCTCAATGAAGGCTCTTTGAGCAGAATGACCGCTGGTTGCCATCACCCCCACGAGTTGATCGTCACCGTTTTCTTCTTCTTCATCATCGTCGTCCCCAACAGCAGCATAGCCACCAACCATAGCAGCCTTCGATGACGATGCTGCTGTCGGAGGCGATTGCTCCTTCCCTGACTTGGCTGGAACCTCCACGCCATATCTCATCCGCCGCTCACCAACGTCGCGCGCCCGCTCCTTGAGCAGGCGCAGCTGCTGAGCCGCACGGTGCTGTGCGACCAGCTTGTGCAGGAACCAGGTCGCCCACCAGAGGTAGCCACGGAGCCCGCCTCTGGCACGGTGGATGTCGGGGTTCCCCCTGTAGAGGTAGAGGTCGATGCAGTTGTTGCAGTCCTGGGCGAGCAGCCGCACCTGGTTCATCCAGGTGCGTACCTGCTCATCGTGCTCGCCGCCGGGGGGTGCCGACTTGGCCAGGTGCGCCAGGAAGCTCTTCATGCTCTCCATCTCCTCCTTGATGAACTGTACGTCGTCCCGGACGCCACGCAGTAGCCGCGCCTCACTGCGTATGACGACCAGTAGGGAGCTCACGGCGCCCGCCGCGAGCTCGGCCATGGCTCCCTCTCCTTGCACCGGCTGGTTGGGTTGGTTTCTAGTTCAATTGGTGGAGGCTAGCTGAGCTGGGCGGTGGCGACGACACACACATTCTTCCCCTCGTATGGGAGAGCCAGAGGAGGGAAAAGAAAGAAACGAACCAGTTCAAAGCGTGCCTATGTAATCGCTGGGTCCAGTGCACGCTCTTCCAGAAATGAATCTTCTTTTCTTCTTTATGTAAGATCGCCCAGAAACGAATCGGTTCGAAGCGTGCCTCTGTAATCATTGTGTCCATGGCTCCTCGACGAATCGCCCTCTCACCCCATGGGGGATGGGCTGATGTTCACTCAGCCCGCGCTATGAGGAGGCTTGATCGCTTCTGTCTCTTGACACATCATAGTGAAAAAATACTCCCTTCGTAAACTAATATAAAAACGTTTAGACCACTATTTTAATGATCTAAACGCTTTTATATTAGTTTACAGAAGGAGTATATAGATAATCATCCAAATGCATCGTGTCTTAGACCTCTTGTACTAGGTAGAATCATACCACGTATATGATACTAGTCTATAATATTATCAAAATCAAGTCAAATCTTAACTAAATCAAAACTTTTTTTTTACTTTCCCATACCCATATTCAAATCTTACGAAAATCTAGAATATGTTAGGTGCAACGTATATGTCGACATGATTGCTGTTGAACCACTAGAATATATATGTCCCTGTTACAATGCATGGATAATTAGCTAGTCTTATTTAATTGTTTGTAGAATCCCAATATGAATTTCTAGACAAGATCTTTGACATTAACTTTTCTCGTTTCACAAGCTATGATGTTGTATCCTAATATGAACCCCAATATGAACCGACCAGTGAGCCGGGATGTTGAAACGGTGAGCTGTGACCAACAGGAGAGGGCGACCGACGACGAGCTGAGATGGTACGACGTGCGAGGGAGCGGAGTTGCGATGGTGTATCTAGGTCATGGGACCGGGCGATGAGGAGAGGAGCCGACAACCAGCACCACCGCGTGATGGATATGTGGGGATTTTTTTTTTGAATCGTGCCTCGACAGGTGACCGGCAGACGCCTGACACTGCCCGAACGAAAATCACTGTTTTATCCAATCTTAGAGCAACTCTAATAGGGCGACCCAGTCCGCCCGGATCTGTTTGGGTCGGCGCGGACAAAAGCGGCGGCTCAACGCGTCGATTCAAACGGACGCGTGTCTGTTTTTCGTTCGTGGGTGACCCGTTCCCGGCCTAATTTTGAACCGGATTTGTGTCGGCGCGGATACGAGACGGACGCGCGCGCGCCTACTCCTTCTCCTGGGTCCGCCTGTCGGTGGCAGCCATCACCATTTCCCTCCATTTCCCCAAAAACACTCCCGCCCGCGCGCGCTCCCGCCCCCCAACCAGCCATGGAGGACGCCATCGACCTCGACGCCGCCGCCGGCCTCGCCTCCCTCACCTCGTCCGGCGCCGTCGCCCCTTCCGGGAAAGGCAAGCCTCGTGCCCCGCGCAAGACTGCCGCCGCGACCAAGCCAAAGAAGGCACTGACACCCGAACAGCGGGAAAGGGAGTCGGCCAAGAAGAAGGGCCGGAGGCACGCCGCGGACGCGAGGGATGAGGCCGCCGTGCAGGCCGCCGCCGTCGCCGCCGCACAACAGGAGTTGACCAACGCCCGCGTCGCGGTGGCAATGAGGGAGGCGCTCTACATGCTAGGGGTAAACCCTAGCCAGCACAGCCTCGTCCAAGCCGTCGTCGCCGCGACCAGCACCGGCTCGTCGGCGTTTCCTCGGATGGTGTTGCCCGACTCACCCCGCACGTCGGCTTGCAACCCGGTCCCCGACTTCCACGTCTACCCGCAGGCCTCCCGCCTCTCCGGGGAGTGCTCGCCTGACGTGAGCATGGTCGCGCCTTCCACGCCCGCGCCCGCGCCCATCGACCTCAACGCCACCCCGGTGGTCGGTGGCTCGTCATCCGGCGGCACGAGGAAACGCGCGCGGCAGATGCCGGCCGGTGGGCTCCCGGACGCCCGTAACCTGTTCGAGGAAATGTCGTCTGCCGTCGGCGAGGACTACATGCAAAACCTCATCTTCGAGGGTGGTGCGCCGGGCGCTGGCTACGATCCCGACGAGACACAAAGCCAGGACGGCCGCGGGGCGATCACGCCGGCCGCTGGCTATGATCCCGATCAGGCGGCATTCATGCGTGATCAGGTCGGCATCGACCTGGACGGCTTCCCCCTCGACCACGAGTTCCCGAACGACTACGGGCTAGAGGAAGAGGACAAGTGCGACATCGAAGTGGAGCCTTTTTTCTTGGACGAGCTCGCCAACCAAGCCGCCGGTCCTAAGTCGAAGCACAAGAGCAAGCGCACGAAGGCGTACACAACTGCCGAGGGCAAGCTTCTTTGCGAGTGTTGGCGAGACATTGGACAAGACCCAAAGACGGGGGCCGAGCAAAAGCATTCGACCTTTTGGACTCGTGTGCACCGAGAGTTTCATGAGCGCAAGAAGTTTCCACCTTACCAATTTGTGAGCACGCGCGGGTGGGTCTCCATTTCCAAGCGGTGGAGGGTGATCCAACAAGAGTGCAACAAGTTTTGCGCCACCCTTGAGAGCGTCAAGGCCCGCCCTGTGAGCGGCATCGGCATGCAAGACATGGTATGATAGCAAGTAAGCCGCCCTCTTTTGTGTCATCAAGACCATCCTTTTACGTCTTCATTTGCTATCACTTGCCTATATGCTTGCATGGAAACATTTTGTAGGCATTTCAAGCTTTGGAGGCATTCAAGGTTCAACACAATGGCAAGTGCTTCAACCTCTCCCATTGCTATTGGGTCATCAAGGACAAAGGGAAGTTCAAGACGCAATATGCCGCACTCAAAGGCACGTGGGGGGAAGAAAGCCGTGGAGGATGTTGGGGAGGGCGAGCCGGCACGGCCGCGGGGGAAGACCAACTCCAAGAAGGAGGACAAGCAAGATGCGGCCACCAACGCCTTGATCGCAAGCATGGACGGCATGCTGAATAAGGACTCAAGGGAGGAGGAGCGCCGATGTCTCAAGGCGGAGCAAATGGATGGTTTTATGGAGATCCAAAGGAGGAGGCTTGATCTTGACGCCGAGAAGCAAGCCAAGATGTTCGATCTCGAGGCGGAGAAGCAAGCCAAGATGCTAGAGATCGATGCCGCCAACGCCAAGACCAAGGCGAAAGAAGTGGCTCCTGCGAGCATGATGACCGGGGTGGATATCATGAAGGTGGATCTCAACACAGTGTCGCCAAGGAAGATGTGGTGGTTCGAGAAGATGCAGGCCGACATGTTCAAGTTCGACGACGAGTGATCTATAGCGGCGAGGGCCATCTTTTTTGTATGCCGGCATGACCACGGGAGCCACGATGACGTGGTCGAACTCAAGTCTCACCCTTTTTTGTGTGCTGGCATGTGTGCCGGCCGGCTGGCGAGTGCGCCAGCATGAACTGTGGTGATATTTTCTGAAGCCGGCATTGTATGCCGGCGCTGGCATGGTGCCGGCATGAGACATGGCCGATGGCATGATCGGCCGCGGGCCCTTTTTATTTAAAAGTTGAATGCGGGCATGAAATGGGTCAGCGCGTTGAGCGCACTGCCGACCCAAATGCAAAACTGGGTGGACGCCGGGCGAACGGCCGATCCAAACGGACAAAAAGCGGACAAATGCGCCATCCGTTTGGGTCGGCTAGTTGGAGTTGCTCTTAGCCATTATCGTAGTTGTTTACTGATAAATGAATTACTTTATGACAATGGATCACGCCAAAAAAGTTGTTCAGGGCGAATCAATTTGTGGTTGGATAGTTAGGAGGATAATGATATCTCCTGTCCACGAGAGTTCAAGTTTTAGGCTTGACATTGGTGCTTCCGTAAATTTATTTTAGGTCTTCCGATGATATGCATTTAGTAAAAGGAGACGCGTATGTGGTGACTTCGTCAATAATGTGTCGGTTCAGTCTATCGGAGGTGCTCATAAGAGTAAGGTATGTGTGTCTGTATAGAGATGAGTGTATATGTGTATGTACGAGGGTCTACGTCTGAACAGAAAAAGTGAATTATTCCAAAAATGAGAGTGAATTATTTTGGTAGCAAAATTAAATTTCTCCAGTAAAAGAAAATGCACTTCCTCGTCTCATCCGTATCCACGCCGCCGCCGTCAACCCACCGCGCTCCCGTATGGTCAAAAAAAAAAAAAACCACCGCGCCCCCGCAACCCCCTTCTCTCTCTTCCTCTGCCAGGGCCGGCGGCCGCACCCTCGCCGTCGCCTCCGACTCCCTGCTGCTCTCCCTCCCCCTCCTTTGTCGCAGCCTCGATCGATATCGAAAAGATCGCCCAGCACCAACGAGGAGGAAGGACAAACCGTCAGTGTCATCTTTTGCTGCTCATCGCCGTTCACGGATTGGAGGTAAGGTGGGGGCACTGCGCCTCCTCCAACTCCTTCTGATCTGCTGATCTCAAAGAGGAATAAGAGAAACAGACATTACTACATTTTATTGCTGAATTTTTCCCGTTACAGTTACACATTTCTGCAGGTCTTATGCTTACACAGTTACACATTTCAAGTGAAGAGCGCTGCATGCGTCTGCACATTTCAAGTGGATTGGTAGGTGATGGACTGCTAGTGCTCCTCTCCACCGCTGCAGATCGTTACACAAGTTTTTTTTTTTTCTGAATGAATTGCAGTAGATGGACACATCCTATTCTACGCGAGCAGAGGAACTTCTCAGCATACCGGCTTCTTCAGCAGCAAACAACGGGAGAAACTACGCGAGGTACCAACTAAATACACGCCAACATACAGCTGAAAACAATGTCTATTCTTCGCTAATGCTTGCCTGGCAATCAGGAGATGCAGACAGATTGTGGATCACACATTCTTAATCTGCATATGGTTCTGCTTCAAGTACATCGTCAGCCATTACTGCAAGAGCTACTCAGCTGGTTTGAAGCAACGGATGCTCTACATTACAGGTAACTATATCTGTATATCATGACACACACCAGTTCATCTTTGAGTTGCAGAACCCAATCAAAGTATACTAATATCACACTGTATATTAATAAGAAGTCAAATGTGCGCACAAACATCGCACTTATTACATGAAACCGTACACGAATGCTAATGATGTTCGATACAGAGGAAAGCCACACAAATTCAAATCCAAGCATAGATATAACCGTTTATGCTCAATCGGAGCCACTAGGGCACTCACGGAGAGCAAGTAAACGGACACACTTTAGTTGTAATGCACACAGAACATAAACACGCAGCAGAAAGTAGTCAACAGATAAGCAGAACAGATTGCAATCCACAGTAGCATAATCAAAGCACACCATGGGATCAACGGAGAGGCCCTTCCGGCGTCAAACCTGTTTCTTCCAGCAGAAAGAGGATGTTGCAGCATCATCGTCATCCTCTTGGTCATCTCCTTTTGCTTTGTCTTGAGTTTCTGGCCCATTAAGTGTAAGAATAGGCTTGTTTTTATGGTTTTTAATGGCCTCCCTCACCTCATCAGGGACTTGGTCCCCGTTGAACTCGAGCTCCTTCAATCTTGGAAGTTTGTTGATGCCGGAGAGAGATGTGGAAGATGACCAGACAATCTTCTCGAGCCTAGGAGCAGATCCTCTGGTGAAGACTATCTTTGTGATGGCCGAGCAGTCAACAACAAGAAGGTTGAGCCACAAGAACTCATCTTTTTTCAATGTAATCTTGTTTTGACTTCCACGAAAAGACTTGTCCAAGAGCACCAGAGAGCGTATATTTGGTTTGTTGGTGAGTGTTTGAAGAGCATCTTGCTCTAGCAATGTACCACGAAGAGTTAGCTTGGCTATCTGTTTGGCATCGTCAAGCAAACTGCCACAGAATCTGCTGTTCAACTCAAGCTCTTTCAATTTAAGAAGATAGTCAACTCCAGAAATAGAACATTTGCTGGTGATAGAAAAAACCATCTTCTCGAGCTCACTGGCTGCCTCATCCTCAAAAGTGATATTAGTCAAGTCTGAGTCCTCAACAAGAAGGTACTTGAGGCATCCAAATTCACCTTTCTTGAAGTTCAGCTTGTGCTCGGTGCATAGAATATGTTGGAGCCTGACACACCGTAACTTGGGCAGCTTGGCAAGGACTTCCAGATCATCTTGGCTCAGCAGAGTGTGACATAGAGTTATCTTGGCAAGTTTGTTGTTATCGCCTTTTATGAACAATGGAAGAAGACGCCCCTTCTGTGTGGTTCCCTTGATGCTTAGAGACTCAAGAATCTTGGGATGTTTTTTTAGGTAAGGTACATTGACTTCTGGTAACTCTGCCTCATGTGGTGCGGCTACAAGAATTGTGATTGACAGAGAACAGAGACACTCATGTAGGTCACTGATCGCCTTAAGCAAATTCCTTAGGTGATTATTCTTATCATCGATAACCACACCTAGCTTCCTCAGCTGCCATAGCCTTCCAATATCTTTTAAATCATGACTCTGCTTGGCCTTGACATTGTATAGTACCTCCATGTTTCCCATTTTGTCGATCCTATGAGGAATCTGGGGATTAGATTCAAAGTTGCTTGGATCAATGTGACCAGCAAGCAGACGCTTCAGCTTCAATAGCAGGATATGTGCTGTTGCGTGTGGAGGCACCTTAGTTTCTCGGATATCCAGTACCTCTAGCTCACGGAGGTTGTTGATTTCACTGGGTAGCTGGGTAATATCTGTTCTCCTTAGGCTCAGATACTTGAGCAGTAACATCTTGCTGCAGATTTCCTTGAGGTACCGCTGTTTCTTCTCGAGAAAGCACTGACAACCTTCTAGATCTAGCACCTTGAGCAGGGATACTTGAGATGATTTAGAGAGCCCCTTGAAGAATTGATCAATTCTATCAGAGCTGCGGAGTTGGAGATCGTTGAAAATGGAGAAGTGGTGAGCCAAGTGATGTGACAGGCGTGTCTCCACAATGTGTTGTTTTCTGGCAATGGTGGTAATGAATCCGTGAACTGGATCACTTACGGCACAGCTCTTTACATTTCCCATGGCATCAATATCAGCAGGATCAACAAGGCACCGACCAATGAGTTTGTCAAAACATCGGTTGGCCTGACGCACAGAACTGGGCCAATCTTCCTTGGATGTCAGCCCTTCTGCAACCCAGCGTGCAATCAAGGTTGACCGCCTGATCTTTTGTCCGGGAGAGAAGATAGCTAGGTACAGCAAGCAGGATTTGTATTCTTTAGGCAGGTCATTGTAAGAGAACTTGAACATCACCTTAGTGATGCTGTTGAATGATGGTGTTGGTAAAGTCCGCAGGGTGCTGTGCAGCTTGTGTAACTCTTCACCGCTCCTCTTGGGGTTAGCATACAAAGCATGAGTGAAAACCTTCATGCAGAATTCATGTGGCTCACATTCATACAAGATATCATGAAAAATTTGGGGGTTATAGCTGTCTTCATTCTTCTGCTGACTGGTAAGCTCGAGCACTGTATCATGGTAGAGGCCAGCAAGAGAATAGTCTATAGGTTCCCGCCGTGGATAGCAATATTCTTTAGCCAGCTGGATGTCCTTTGCGGCGGTGACAATCATCAAATCGGCGCTGCAGTTTAACAGGCTCAAAGCATTTCTGATATCCTCACATGTCGAAACATCCATCAGCTCATCAACTTTGAGGATAAACAGGGGGCACTCACACTTCTTAGCCCGGACCGGATGAGGATTCAAGTTATTTTTAATCTCGTTCACGAGCCCTTTGATCTTGAGCTGCTCTTTGAACTCATGCTTCATTTTGTCCATCATCTGATCCATGAAAGAGGCAATTTTTTTTTCAGAAACAGTTTCTTGGTTTTGATCTGGAGCACCAGGATCCCCTTCACTCATGTCATATTTGCCTTGCTGCAGCTGCCGCAAGATGTCTTCCTTTGCGTCGTGGACGAGTTTTTTTATTTGATCCTCACCGAGTGTAGCCGTTGTGGTCTTTGTACCTTGCTTGTCCAAGGATATGTCTTGAGCCTGCACGGGCTTGCTGCTGCTCTTGGGGAACAGCTTCTGCAGGATGTGTGCGTATTGTGCCTTATGGAGCTGAATCAATGCCGTCTCTTCTTCTTCGTCGTCATCTTCTTCTTCTTCTTCTTCTTCTTCTTCTTCTTCTTCTTTGTTGTCCTCTTCTTCTTCTTCTTCGTCGTCTTCTTCTTCTTCCTCCTCCTTTTCCTCC
This sequence comes from Triticum monococcum, assembly GCA_034509565.1. NCBI lineage: Eukaryota > Viridiplantae > Streptophyta > Magnoliopsida > Poales > Poaceae > Triticum > Triticum monococcum. The sequence continues at coordinate 739,067,740 of CM067843.1, read as the reverse complement.
TCCTCCTCCTCCTCCTCCTCCTCCTCCTCCTTATCTACCTCCTCTTCCTCCTCCTTATCTGTGGTTATTTTTTCTCCCCCATCCTCCGTACCGTCCTCCCTATGTATGGCTACTTCTCCTTCCCCATTCTCCATATGTTTGCATGTTACTTCTCCTCCTTCTCCTTCCTCTTTCATATGCTTCGCCGCAGCTTCTTCTCCTTCCACCCCCATATGCTTGGCTCCTCCTTCCTCCTCCCTATGCATGGTTACTTCTCCTCCCCTTTCCTCCATATGCTTGGCTCCTCCTTCCTCCTCCATATGTATGGTTACTTCTTCCCCATCTTCCATATGCTTGGCCACAGCTTCTTCTCCTTCCACCCCCATATGCTTGGCAGCTTCTTCCTCTTCAAGCTTCTTGTCCTTTTCCTTTGCTTCCATATGATCCTTAAGCTTCTTGACGATGATATTCTTTTTATCCCATGCAGGTAATATATGCATTTCTTTGTTCTTCCCGTTTTGATCTTGTTGAGACGCTGTGTGGAGCAGCAGCTGAAGTAGTTCGTCCAGGTCCAACTGATCAAAATTACGCTGCAGCTTGTCACCCTTGGGTTGTCCGTCGCCCTTTGCTAGTCGACCATGAATACCACTTTTGATTTTGTCAAGCTTTTCATCAATCTTCATCTTTTCAATAGTCTCCTCGATATCAAGAAGAGCCCTCATCTTTTCACGGTAAATTTGCCATCTTCTCAGGTAAACTTTCCAAGAGTCAAGATCCACTTGGCCTTCTGTGTCTTGCTCCTGGGGGTTGGATTTGGCAAGCTTGAGCTCCCGCAGAATGTAGAAGAGAACCTCATTGGGCTGTAGCGGCATAAAATCGTGGTGCACGGCTGGGATGTCAACCACCACAATGCGATGGTAGGGGGAGGCCTCTGGGTTTTGACTACAAACCCAGATTTCTTGTACAAGAGCGAGGAGGTCCTGATACGTGTAGGGTGCCGCCACGACCATGGACAAACTTTCGCCGGCGTTTCCAGGAGCTCCATTCATCCACTCCCATAGCTTTGCCTTGACGTAGTCGTCCAGAGTGTGAGGCTTAGTGAAGGCTCCTGGACCAGAATGGCCACCAGTCGCCATTCCCACCACGAGTTGACCGTCACCGTCTTCTTCTTCTTCGTCGTCCCCGGCCGCATAGCCACCTGCTGCAGCAGCCCACGACGATGATGATGCCATCGGAGCCAATTGCCCCTTCCCTGACTTGTCCGGGACCTCAACGCCATACCTCAACCGCCGCTCGCCGACGTCACGCGCCCGCTCCTTGAGCAAGCGCAGCTCCTCGGCCGCGCGGTGCTGTGCGGCCAACTTGTGGAAGAACCAGGTCGCCCACCAGAGGTAGCCTCGGAGCCCTCCTCTGGCGCGATGGATGTCAGGGTTCCCCCTGTAGAGGTAGAGGCCGATGGAGTTGTTGCAGTCCTGGGCGAGCAGCCGCACCTGGTTCATCCAGGTGCGCACCTGCTCGTCGTGCTCGCCGCCGGGGGGCGCCCACCTGGACAGGTGCGCCAGGAAGCTCTTCATGCTTTCCATCTCCTCCTTGATGAACTGCACGTCGTCCCGGACGCCGCGCAGCAGCAGCGCCTCACTGCGGATGACGACCAGCAGCGAGCTCACGGCGCCCGTCGCGAGCTCGGCCATGGCTCCTTCCTCTCCTTCCGCCCGCCGGCGGGTGGTTTCTGGTCGAACTGGTCTCGCTCTCGCCGGAGGAGCGATATGCTAAGCTGGGAAATGGCGAGGACGCACTGCATGGGATGCTTTCTTGCGCCACGCACTAATTTAATTATCGAACAGTGTCGTCATTCACGCTTGTGCACGTGCTCTCTCGCCGCCCACTGATTTAACCCTAATACTTTTTTCTGAGGAAATTTAACCCAAATACTTAAAAGTGCGCGCCCACTATTTGAACCTTGGTCTAATCTCCAATGCGTAGTAGGAGCTCTCGACACTTTCCGACAAGCAAACACGCCGCCCCATCTCCAATGCGTAGTAGGAGCCCGGAACAGTAGTATACATACTAGTAGTAATTAATCCCGTTCCATGGCCCACCATGATTGTCTGGTTCATTTTCATTTTCTTTTCTTTTTGGCAGTACATGATTGGAGCAGCATGCATATGCTTGGAATCATTTCTCGTCACGTGAGGGGTGCTTTGATATTTCAGTTTTGCTAAGTCTCAGTTGATTGAGACTTTGTTATGTCTCAGTCTATGGTATTTTCTTTTGATTTTGCATGAAGATTCGTGTAAAACGATTTTTTTTCTGTTTTTTCTTCTTCTTACATACTATATCACTTAACTTAAACTTGGTTAAGTCTCAATCGACTAAAATTTAGATACACCTTTGATATTTTTGTTTGTATCGTGCTCTGTTTGTCATCCGCTCTGTTTTTGATTTGGTGGCGAGGACGCACACATTCTTCTCGTCCGGGAGGGCCAGAGGAGGATGTACGAGTGTTAAATCGGTTCAAAGGAATAGGGCGCGCCTCTATAATTGTTGTTGTTGGGGGTTCAGTGCACGAGCTGAACGGGTTTCAAGATGGCCTGACGCCCTCACGGGCCACGCACTTATGTAAATCTTGACTTGACTTGATGAACGGTGTCGTCAAGGGCGTTCACACTTACTGCGATGAACGTTGTAGCCAATTGCATTTGCTGCCTCAATAGCCCAAAAGTACCCGAGGTATAGTACGCGACAAATCCTGTCGGTGGATAGAGAAATTGATGGGGTTTGCAATGATCTGGGACCCTGGCTCATGAATTCATGATGATCAAATGACAATGAGCGGTTGGGGCTGCCATGGGCACCTCTTGTGACAATCATTTGCGCTATACTATTCCACTTGGCCAAAGTAATTGCTTCTTGAACAATACTACAAGCTTATTTACCATGTTTACTCTGATGCTTGTGGTGCACAATAACCCAATCCCCGCTAGTACTAGTTTGCTCGATCCGAGTATCTCAAACTATGTTTCATTTTTCATCTGATTTTTTTTGTGACAACATAGATTCATATTGTGTGAATGTGTTAAATTTTAGCGTATTTTCTATGCAGTTTTTTTTTTGCATAGCTTACCAGGCTTGACGCCTGGTAAATTTTAGCGTATTTTGAACATTTATAAATTAGCTAAACTAAATCAGGTGCATCGACAATACCAAATATTGCGGTGTATCTGATAAGATCATCTCTAGCAGATCCCACAAGCCGTCATCCTGAAAAAATCATTTACGGTATCTCATAAATGATTATTACAGTAAACGATTTTTCAAGACGCCGGGCGCACTGCAAGAATAGATCCAGCATAGGACACAAATTTAAACAAACTACTTCGCGCTAAAAACAGGTCGCTGGAATTCACCAAACCAACAATAACACACGGGAGTTCACACGCATAGCATGGAGGGGGGGGGGGGGGGGGGGGGGGTAGTACAAAACACATAGCTTAAAGATCTACTCGTGGCCGGAGTCCTCGCTGAACCTGCTGTTGCTATCGTGATGGGGCGGAGCATCGTTGCAGTGTAGAGTGTTGTAGATTAGCGTGGAGCAGATGGTCGCCTGCACTTGGAACTCCTCCAGGAGCGCCAACACACGCGCGGCCGCATCTACATCTCCGTCTGTGGTAGCCTCCTTCGTGTTGAACCACGCGACCTCCGCCTCCCTACGACGCTCCAGCGCCGGATCGAAGATGCCATCGAGGCGACGAAAGCTGGCCCAAGCCGGAGCGTCGTCGCTGCGGGACTTGGCACCGCGCTTGCGCGCCGCCTTCCTCCGCCTGTCCGACAGGGCGGAGGCCGGAGCCGCCTGCCTCGTTGTCATTCCTGCGCTTGCAGGTGACGACGCCGCCGCCTCCACCGCGGCACCCGAAGCCCATGCGGTCGCCGAAACCCCTGCCACCGCCACGCCCCGCACCCGCCGTCGCCATCGTTGCGAAGATCCACTCGAGCAAATCGCGGCAAAACACTGTCAGAAGGGGGGGGGGGGGGCGATTTCTCGTCGAAGGGGGAGGATTTGCGGCGGAGATGGAAAAGGGAGAAAGGAGAGGGATACCCTAAATCGGCCGGGTGCCGGCCTATATACTGGATGCTCGGGCGGTTTACGGGCCTCCCGTAAACTTTTTATGGTCCGGGCCGTTTTGCGTTATCTGCTCGAGCCGGATTTTTTCCCGTAAATCGGCCGGAAAAGCGTAGTTCGTCGGGCCTTTAAGGGATCAGCTAGAGATGCTCTTATCTCCCATGGAAGAGGAAGGGGTGGGGCGTTTGGATGGATCCTATCAGAGGGCATCTACAGCTGGACCCCCCATACCCACCCCAAACACCCAAGCGGGCTGTCCGATCAATCCCCTGACAAAAGAACACACCACCCAACCGAGCGACAATTTTCGGCCCAAACGCCCAGACTCACCGGCACTCCTCATACCCCGCCCAAATCTGGAGCGGAGATGGAGACGCCCGGATGAGCCCGAGCCCGCCCGCCCGCCACGTAAGCTCTGTCAAGCCGGACCCATCACAATTCCTCTGAAAAGTGACTAATACCCCGTATCGGATGAACTCGTCCTGCCTCCTTCCTCCATTTCGTCCACCTTCGCTGATGTCATTGCAACGATCCTGTCTGTCACCATGGCCACGGATGATGCCTCGGCGGAATCAGTCAGGCTCCCCGGCTTGGTGGCGGATGATGCCTCGGCGGAATCAGTCAGGCTCCCCGGCTTGGTGGCGGATGATGCCTCGGCGGAATCAGTCAGGCTCCCCGGCTTGGTGGCAGATCCTTGCAAGGCAGAGAACCTTGCTCGGAAGGAGCACCATCGGAGGCAGCGCGAGCATGAGGCGGCGGAGAAGGCAGCTGCAGATGCGGCCTTGTTGACCGCTGCTGAGGACATGGACATGACACAGGCCAATCCCTTGGTCGTGGTCGTGGTCGTGGAGACAAACAACTTGTCGCTGGAGCTCGACTCCGTTTTCCCTCCCAGGGGCTGATATCCTGGATTTGAGCTTTTCACAAGCCGTCCCCGACGTGGACATGATGGCCCACTCGGCGGTGCTCCAAATGCATCGGGCAATGTCGGCTTGGTATTCGACGGAATGCTCGACCAAGACCCGGTATAATTTTTTTGCCTCTTTCCAATTGCATTCACAGATTCTTTTATTGCACATACCATCGGACATCTGGTTAGCAAATTTGTTGGTTATCTCAAACAAGTTGTAGGCCGTTAGCAACTTAACAATTCAAGAGGCCGTTAGCAAATTTGTTGGTTATCTCAAACAAGTGTAGGATGGAACCAAAGCGGCATCGGAGTTCAAACCCATGCAACTTTAGCGGCGGCTTTGTACCATCAAACAGAGAAGAATTCATTTTTTCTCATTGTTGGTTGAAGTTGAATGGGAAACCCAAGTGGCAAACCATGCTCAAAGAGATTGAAAAGGGCAAGAAGAAGATGAAGAAAAACAATGGGTCAAGCTCGGCTCAATCAATTGGATTGGATGAGGAAGGAGAAGAAGAAAATGGTGCGGCGGACTTGCAATCAACCGTGCCAACATGAAACTGGCAAGTGATGGGGAACAAGTGGGAGAAAGAGAGGGTGGTGCGTGAAGGCGCGGCAAGCAAAATATCCTTCACTTGGACCAGCAGTTTTTATGCTAAAGAGGTGAAAGAAGGAAAGGTACAAGATGTTCATTGATGTGTAAAGGGAGAAGATGAAGTTCAACCGAGAGAGGTTGATGTTGGAGAAGAACAAAGAAAAAATGGAAAGGCAAGAGAAGGTTGCAAAGTGGGAACTTCAGCAAATAGTGATAATGCATAGTATTGAGCTCGAGAAAGAGAAGTTGCGGCTTGCGAGAGAGACGGAGGAGTCGAGAATCATGTTGCAAGACATCAACCTCTTGGATGAGGAAGGGAACAAGTGGTTGCTCCGCATTAAGAAGAGTATCAATGCCCGTGACAACTGAAGTTGTTGATCCATTCATGTATCACCTATCTACCTACCTATGTATGAACTATTAAATTTTATTTTAGCATGTACTGAATTTATTCAGGCTACACTATGTTTTTATTGTTAAATATATGATGAATTTGCGTTGTGTGATCGCCGTGCATGGATTTGCATGGATATCAAGATTTGGAAGTGTGGTTGTGGACAGGGCCAAATGGGACCACCCCAACACTGTTCACGGACGTGTTCGCAGGCGTATAGAAGGTCACATTAGCTATTTGTGGTCGTAAACACTCTAACATTAGGGCATCTCCAACGCCGACCCGCAAACCTCCCACAACCGTCCAGATAGCGCAGTCATGTATCAGTCCGTGGCGCAGTCCGGACGCGATTTCTCCCTCAAACCGAAGACAAAACTGACGAAGGTCCGGACCAATCCCAAGCCTGCTTCTGACCGCCTTGACCCACCAAAGCCCCCTCCCGCGCGTTTTTCGGTCAACGCTGCTCCAGAGTGTCAGCGCCCACATGCATTCCCAGCCAGAGCGGACGCGACTGCTCACTGGAGCGGCATTGAAGCGGCACGCCGGCCGAGGGAGCATCGCCCGCGCCACTTCCCGGTGTAGGCGATTGCCGCGCGTTCAAACAACACGACGGCTGCCCGTCCGTCCGTCTGCCGTCCGCATTAATGGCACACGGTTGTCGAGGCGTGTCCTTGACGTCACCCATTCGTCCCTCTACCGCGCATCGGTGCTATATAAACCGCTACCCCGGTGCCCGGCCATAGCCACAGTCATCCCTCTCCGCGCCACTCCCCCCATGGACCCCTCCGCCATCAAATCTCTCTGGGACGGCTGGCGTCGTAGCAGAAGAAGGCCATGGCCGCCATTGCTGCCGACTGGCAGGCCAGCAGGCAGCTGAAGGACGCCTCCGACAACGACGTGCAAATGGAGCACGCTTCCGACGTCAGCCGTCCAGGAGCATCTGCAAGCTGAGGAGCAGGTCGCCGCCGGCAGGGCGGTTGCGCCGGACGGGGATCTGGCGGAGCAGGAAGCGCTGCTCGAGTCCTACCGCTCCGCCCACGAGATTCGCCTCGCCCGTTGGCGGTACCGACAAGGAGTGTCGTAGGTGGCTGCCGCCGGCAAGGAGTGCGACAAGGAGGCGGGTGAGGCGTTGTTCGACGAGACCAACGACATGAGCCCGCGCCCCAGCGCCACGACCACGAAGAAGCCACATGTCCACGGGCGCTGCCGACAGCAAGGAAGAGTAGTGCATGGAGGTCGCTGCCGCTCGTGTCCCAGGAAGGCCACTGCTCCTCCCCTTCCGTCGACGCCAAGCTAGGTGGGCTGAGCATCTTCGGTCGATTAGTCGCTTGGCAGCGACGCGGAGGCGGACAACTTCAGTTTCCGGGGCTCCGGAGACGAAACTGGAGACGGCGAAGCTTCAGTTCTCGGAGCCGATGGCCGGACACGGGGATCGGACGCCAGCGATCATTTTGATTAGGTATTAATTATACTTCAGAGCCGCCTAGCATCGTTTTGATGTATTTGAAATGAAATCCATCATGTTTATATGAAATCCGGATTTGTTTGAACGAATTTTGTCCATTTGGTTTAAGTTGTTGTGAAAATGTATGCGGCTACGGTTGAATGGCTGCTTCCCGCATCCTATCCACGGATTAGTCACCCCTGTCCACGGACGGATGCGGAAGGAAATTTGCGAGTTGTTATCGAATATGCCCTTATAACGGGTTACCCGAGGTACTAGCCACGTCAAATCATGTCGATGTATAGAGAAATTGATGAGATATGCAATGGTTTGAGACCCTGGCTCATGATGATCAACGAGCGGTCGGCCGCCATGGGCAGCCATGGGGCATCTCTTCAAGCAATCATTTGCGCTATACCATTTCACTTGGCCAAAATACCACCTGCCTTTTGAACAATACACGCCTATTTACCATATAAATCTGTGAACCAAAACAAGGATTGTAAAATGACAAGATATTTCAGTTCTAACCTCCAATTAACAACAACTAATGAATGAACTACCGAGAGACATTTGCTTGAAAGTTCAGCCACATTTAAAAATAATATATTATTTCCTCTGTTTCATAATGTAAGATATTTTTTGACACATTGTACTTTATGAGACAGAGGAAGTACTCCCTCCATTCCACAATGTAGTGCTTTCTTTATCCTCGTGTTTTAACTTTGACCATAAATTTAACTGCCAAGACCGATTGCGGCGGGAGCAAAAATTATATCAGTGAATTCGTATTCGAAAGAAGTTTTTAATTATATAATTTTTTCTCCCGCCGCAGTTGGTCTCGTTGGTTAAATTTATGGTCAAAGTTGGACCTCCAAAAGCGTGAACGCACTATATTTTGAAATGAAGGGAGTAGTTATTTTGACTTGACTTTACGAGCGGTGTCATCAGAGCATTCACACGCCGTGCACACATTGGCTGGTTCATTTACTACCTCAACAGCCAAAGGTATCCAAGGCAGTAGATGGGGCAAATCATGTCGCTGGATATACAATTTTTTTAATGATAAAAGGATATTTTCATTCAGTGCGATCTACCGAGGTGATATAACCGTACAAAACGAATGCTTGATTGTCTGCATAACATGACACACACATCCAACACGTTCAACAAAATAATAAATAAAGAGATGGATATGTGTGGTGCAATGATCCTGGACCCGGCTCATGACGATCAACTCTAGTAGTACTAGTGTAGTACCGGATGCGGACTAGGAGCATTCGGCGACGACGCTCACTAGAATCTCGCCCACAGCCCTGCTGTCTAGGGATCGGTGCACAATTGGATGAAATGAGTTGTTGTTGTTGTTGTTATTGTTGTTGAATACACTGCTCCAGTATAGATTGGTACATTGCGTATATGTTTGCCGACAATAAATTAGACCCAAGCCTGGACTGTAAGTACAGAACAATATAATTGGTCATTTATTGGAATGCAAGGATTATTGAGCCAATGATACTTTATCCCCACCTTGTTAATAACCCAGTTGTACTCTTACCACTGCTCCACCTCCCTCGCAGCCCCAGGTCGTCAATACCATGATGCATGTCGTGGGCGCCGTCATGTTGTCACACTCCTCCCGAGCCTTCAGCCACGCCAACTGCCGCAAATATTGGCGGAATTGCGCCCTGTAGGCGGAGGCGGTCAGCGCGTCTGCGGCGGCTGCCAACACCGATGAAAAGTAGAACATGAAAGGTATTCGCCGCGTGGGTCCCATAATGGCCGCCGCCACTACGTCGCCGGCATACACAGCCGGTGTCTTGCCCGGTTCAACGCAGACCATTTTAAATGTCCTATATAAGATTTGTATTATATTGGTTTCTAGTAATATACATGTGTAATCATACATAGTCGTAAAAAAATTACAGGATTCCAAGCACAACCTAACTAATACCACCTCCGTCTTAAAATGTAGGTGGTTTTTTAGATAGAGGTAGTCTAAATCTAAATTTAATAAACCTACTAATAAAAAATAGGTATTCTTAGTCCGTCATGCTATTTTATTAAAAAAACCCTGATGTTTCTGACATTACACCCACAGATACATATCAAATATTTTTTTTAAATACTCATATCTTCTGAACCGTAACTTCAAATTTAACATGTTATATATGGAATTTGATTAGAAAAATATATAGAATCTGAATATGATATTATTTTACCCGTTAACTATTAAAAAAAAAACTATCTAGGGTGCAATCTTAATCAACAGTGCATTATCCGTCTTTCTTTCATATCGGTACTGATCCGGATTGTGGATGAACATCTCAGCAAAATCAGGATTGGAGACGAAATTGAAGATCGCTTGCCTGTTTCTTTGTACGTATTAAATCTACATGCGAGCCGCATTTAAATAGAAGACATGTGGAATCTTGAACTTGCGTTTTTGTAGGCAAAGACCATCTTTGTTTCGGCCGTAGCTACAATACTCAGATCATAGATCGTTTTTTTAAATTAAAAGCGTGTGATAGTTTTTCTTCCGTTGTAATGCACAGACCCTTTTGCTAGTACAAAGCAAAAAATATTAGCTGAAAGACAAATTTTATATAGGGGCAGATTAGGCGAACTATAATAGTTTACTAGACTAGATCGGGCCAAAATTTTGTTAAGGGCTAAACAGAAAAGGTGGATTATTGCCAAAAAAGGAGAATGCACTTCTTGTTTTTCTAACTTATAAAGTCAGGTGACTTTACAGTGGCTGACACGTGGGCCGTCACCTCCGCATCCCCACACCCTCTTCTCCGTCTTCCTCTTCCACGCTCGGCGGCTGGACCCTCCCCGTGGCCTCCTCTGTCGCGGCCTCGTTCGAAACCGGAAAGACCGCCCAGTACCAACGAAGTGGAAGGACAAAGCCGTCGTCAGTGTCGTGTTTTGCGGCTCGTCTTTGTTCACGGATTCGAGGTAAGGCGGGGGCGCTGCGCCTCCTCCAACTCCTTCCGATCTGCTTATCTGAAAGAGGAATTAGAGCAGCAGAGACTACATCTTCTTGATGATTTTCCTTGTGGATGCCTCGATAATACGCGTTCTTCTGTCTCTGCAGGTCTTATGCTTCGATTTAATTTCTTGCATTAGGAAGTGACGATTGTTATGCAAGTTTCTGAACTTTTCTGAAGGTCTTATGCTCCTATGCACCCATGTAGATCGTTATACAAGTTCTTTTTCTGAATGAATTGTGGTAGATGGATTTCCGGATAGATGACTACAATAGATACGTCACAGCCTAACGGATCACTTCTCACTGTGTATTCCACCGTCAGGTTCTGATCCAAGGGGTGAAAATTGGGTGACGAGGTGCCCTGTCTGACTGAGTTTTATATCATGAACTATACGTACTGGCTTCTCCACCAGAAAACAACGGGAGAAACTACGCGAGCTACCAACCAAATGCACGCCAATATACAGCTGAAAACAGTTTCCATTATTCCTGTGGCGCTAGTGCTTGCCTGGCAATCAGGTGCTGCAGACAGATTGTGGATCACACATGCTTAATCTGCACAAAGTTCTGTTCTGCTTCAAGTACATCATCAGGCATTACTGCAAGAACTACTCAGCTGGTTTGCAGAAACGGATGCCTACATTACAGGTAACTATATCATGATACACACCACACCAGTTCATCTTTGAGTTGCAGAAACCCAACCAAAGCATACTGATATCACACTGTGCATTCATAAGAAGTCAAATGTGTCCACAATCATCACACCTTATTACATGATACTGTACACAAATGCATACGATGTTTGATACAGAGGAAAGCCACACAAATTCAAATCCAAGCATAGATACAACCGTTTATGCTCAATCGGAGCCACTAGGGCACTCATGTAGAGCAAGTAAACGGACATACTTCAGTTGTAATGCACGCAGAACATAAACACACAGCAGAATGAAATCAACAGACAAGCAGAACAGAGTGCAATCCACACTAGCACACGCAAACCACACCATGGGATCAACGGAGAGGCCCTTCCAGCGTCAGACCTGTTTCTTCCAGCAGAAAGAGGATTTTGCAGCATCATCGTCATCCTCTTGTTCATCTCCTTTTGCTTTGTCTTGAGTTTCTGGCCCATTAAGTTTAAGACTAGGCTTGTTTTTATGGTTTTTAATGGCCTCCCTCACCTCAACAGGGACTTGGTCACCGACACCGTTGAAGTTGAACTTGAGCTCCTTCAATCTGGGAAGTTTGTTGATGCCGGAGAGAGATGTGGAAGATGACCAGACAATCTTCTTAAGCCTAGGAGCAGATCCTCTGGTGAAGACTATCTTTGTGATGGCCGAGCAGTCAACAACAAGAAGGTTGAGCCACAAGAACTCATCTTTTTTCAATGTAATCTTGTTTTGACTTCGACGAAAAGACTTATCCAGGAGCACCAGAGAGCGTATATTTGGTTTCTTGGCCAGTGTTTGAAGAGCATCTTGCTCTAGCAATGTACCACGAAGAGTTAGCTTGGATATCTGTTTGGCATCGTCAAGCAAACTACCGCAGAAGCTGCTGTTCAACTCAAGCTCTTTCAAGTTAAGAAGGCAGTCAACTCCTGAAATAGAACATTTGCTGGTGATAGACAAAACCATCTTCTCGAGCTCACTGGCTGCCTCATCCTCAAAAGTGATATTAGTCAAGTCTGAGTCCTCAACAAGAAGGTACTTGAGGCATCCGAATTCACCTTTCTTGAAGTTCAGCTTGTGCTCGGTGCATAGAATATGTTGGAGCCTGACACACCGTAACTTGGGCAGCTTGGCAAGGACTTCCAGATCATCTTGGCTCAGCAGAGTGTGACATAGAGTTATCTTGGCAAGTTTGTTGTTATCGCCTTTTATGAACAATGGAAGAAGACGCCCCTTCTGTGTGGTTCCCTTGATGCTTAGAGACTCAAGAATCTTGGGATGTTTTTTTAGGTAAGATACATTGACTTCTGGTAACTCTGCCTCATGTGGTCCGGCTACAGGAATAGTGATTGACAGAGAACAGAGACACTCATGTAGGTCACTGATCGCCTTAAGCAAATTCCTTAGGTGATTATCAGTATCATCGATAACCACACCTAGCTTCCTCAGCTGCCATAGCCTTCCAATATCTTTTAAATCATGACTCTGCTTGGCCTTGACATTGTGTAGTGCCTCCATGTTTACCATTTTGTCGATCCTATGAGGAATCTGGGGATTAGATTCAAAATTACTTGGATCAATGTGGCCAGCAAGCAGACGCTTCAGCTTCAATAGCAGGATATGTGCTGTTGCATGTGGAGGCACATTAGTTTCTTGGATATCCAGTACCTCTAGTTCACGGAGGTTGTTGATTTCACTAGGTAGCTGGGTAATATCTGTTCTCCTTAGGCTCAGATACTTGAGCAGTAACATCTTGCTGCAGATTTCCTTGAGGTACCGATGGTTCTTCTCAAGAAAGCACCGACAACCTTCTAGATCTAGCACCTTGAGCAGGGATACTTGAGATGATTTAGAGAGCCCATGGAAGAATTGACCAATTCTATCAGAGCTGCGGAGTTGGAGATCATTGAAAATGGAGAAGTGGCGAGCCAAGTGATGTGACAGGCGTGTCTCCACAATGTGTTGTTTTCTGGCGATGGTGGTAATGAATCCATGAACTGAATCACTTACGACGCAGCTCTTTACTTTTCCCATGGCATCAATATTAGCTGGATCAACAAGGCACCGGCCAACAAGTGTGTCAAAACATCGGTTGGCCTGACGCACAGAACTGGGCCAATCTTCCTTGGATGTCAGCCCTTCTGCAACCCAGCGTGCAATCAAGGTTGACCGCCTGATCTTTTGTCCGGGAGAGAAGATAGCTAGGTACAGCAAGCAGGACTTGTATTCTTTAGGCAGGTCATTGTAAGAGAACTTGAACATCACCTTAGTGATGCTGTTGAATGATTTTGTTGGTAAAGCCTGCAGGGTGCTGTGCAGCTTGTGTAACTCCTCACCGCTCCTCTTGGGGTTAGCATGCAGAGCATGAGTGAACACCTTCATGCAGAATTCATGTGGCTCACACTCGTACAAGATATCATGAAAAATTTGGGGGTCATAGCTGTCTTCATTCTTCTGCTGACTAGTAAGCTCGAGCACTGTATCATGGTAGAGGCCAGCAAGAGAATAGTCTATAGGTTCCAGCGGTGGATAGCAATATTCTTTAGCCCGCTGGATGTCCTTTGCGCCGGTGACAATCATCAAATCGGCGCTGCAGTTTAACAGGCTCAAAGCATTTCTGATATCCTCACATGAGGAAACATCCATCAGCTCATCAACTTTGAGGATAAACAGGGGGCATTCACACTTCTTAGCCCGGTACGGATGAGGATTCAAGTTCTTTTTAATCTTGTTCACGAGCCCTTTGATCTCGAGCTGCTCTTTGAACTCATGCTTCATTTTGTCCATCATCTGATCCATGAAAGAGGCAAATATTTTTTCAGAAACAGATTCTGGGTTTTGATTCGGAGCACCAGGATCCCCTTCACTCTTGTCATATTTGCTTTGCTGCAGCTCCCGTAAGATGTCTTCCTTTGCATCGTGGATGAGTTTTCTTACTTGATCCTCACCCAATGTATCCGTTGTGGTCTTTGTAGCTTGCTTATCCAAGGATCTGTCTTGAGCCTGCACAGGCTTGCTGCTGCTCTTGGGGAACAGCTTCCCCAGGATGTGTGCATATTGTGCCTTATGGAGCTGAATCCATGTCGTCTCTTCCTCTTCATCGTCGTCGTCATCATCTTCTTCTTCGTTGTCATCGTCGTCGTCATCATCATCATCATCATCTTCATCTTCTTCTTCTTCATCTTCCTTTCCTTCCTCCTCCTCCTTATCAGTGGTTACTTTTCCTCCCCCATCCTCCATATGTATGGCTATTTCTCCTTCCCCCTCCTCCATATGTTTGCATGTTACTTCTCCTCCTTCCCCCTCCTCCATATGTTTGCGTGTTTGCCTTGCTGCAGCTCCCGCGGCTTTTTCTCCTTCCCCCATATGCTTGGCTCCTCCTTCCTCCTCCCTATGCATGGTTACTTCTCCTCCCCCTTCCTCCATTTGCTTGGCTCCTCCTTCCTCCTCCATATGTATGGTTACTTCTCCTCCCCCCTCTTCCATATGCTTGGCCATGGCTTCTTCTCCTTCTTCCACCCCCATATGCTTGGCAGCTTCTTCCTCTTCAAGCTTCTTGTCCTTTTCCTTTGCTTCCATATGCTCCTTAAGCTTCTTGACGATGATGTTCTTTTTGTCCCACGCTGGTAATATATGCATGTCTTTATTCTTCCCGTTTTGATCTTGTTGAGACGCTGTCTGGAGCACCAACTGAAGTAGTTCGTTTAGGTCCAACTGGTCAAAATTACCCAGCAGCTTGTCACCCTTGGGTTGTCCGTCGCCCTTTGCTAGTTGACCATGAATACCACTTTTGATTTTGTCAAGCTTTTCATCAATCTCCATCTCTTCAATAGTCACCTTGATATCAAGAAGAGCACTCTTCTTTTCACGGTAAATTTGCCATTTTCTCATGTAAACTTTCCAAGAGTCAAGATCCTCTTGGCCTTCTGTGCCTTGCTCCTGGGGGTTGGATTTGGCAAGCTTGAGCTCCCGCAGAATGTAGAAGAGAACCTCCATGGGCCGTAGCGGCATAAAATCGTGGTGCACGGCTGGGATGTCAACCACCACAATGCGATGGTAGGGGGAGGCCTCTGGGTTTTGACTCAAAACCCAGATTTCTTGTACAAGAGCGAGGAGGTCCTGATACGTGTAGGCTGCCGCTACGACCATGGACAAACTTTCGCCGGCATTTCCAGGAGCTCCATTCATCCACTCCCATAGCTTTGCCTTGACGTAGTCATCCAGAGTGTGAGGCTTAGTGAAGGCTCTTGGACCAGAATGGCCACCAGTTGCCATTCCCACCACGAGTTGACCGTCACCGTCTTCTTCTTCTTCTTCTTCTTCTTTGTCCCCGGCCGCATAGCCACCTGCTGCAGCAGCCCACGACGATGATGATGCTGTCGGAGCCAATTGCCCCTTCCCTGACTTGTCCGGGACCTCGACGCCATACCTCAACCGCCGCTCGCCGACGTCGCGCGCCCGCTCCTTGAGCAAGCGCAGCTCCTCGGCCGCGCGGTGCTGTGCGGCCAACTTGTGGAAGAACCAGGTCGCCCACCAGAGGTAGCCTCGCAGCCCTCCTCTGGCGCGGTGGATATCAGGGTTCCCCCTGTAGAGGTAGAGGCCGATGGAGTTGTTGCAGTCCTGGGCGAGCAGCCGCACCTGGTTCATCCAGGTGCGCACCTGCTCGTCGTGCTCGCCGCCGGGGGGCGCCCACCTGGCCAGGTGCGCCAGAAAGCTCTTCATGCTCTCCATCTCCTCCTTGATGAACTGCACGTCGTCCCGGACGCCGCGCAGCAGCAGCGCCTCACTGCGGATGACGACCAGCAGCGAGCTCACGGCGCCCGTCGCGAGCTCGGCCATGGCTCCTTCCTCTCCTTGCGCCGGCCGGTTGGGTGGTTTCTAGTTGAACTGGTGGAGGCTAGCTGAGCTGGGTGGTGGCGAGGACGCACATATTCTTCTCCATGTATGGGAGAGCCAGAGGAGGATCTATGAGTGGGAATAGGGTGTGCCTCTGTCATCGCTCGGTCCAGTGCACAAATCGAACGGATTCTAAGGAATGAGAATCGCCTTTTCACCCCACTAGAGATGGTCTGATATTCTCTCGGGCCACGCACTAACGTAAATCTTGGCAGGACCTAAAGGTACAGGCAAATCCTGTTCTCAATTCTGTAGGTGGATAGAGAAATTGACGGGGTGTGCAATGATCTGGGACCCTGGCTCCTCTTCAGGCAATCATCTGCGCTATACCATTCCACTTGGCCGAAGTATTTGCTTATTGAACAATACTCAGTGATCTAAACACCCTTATATTTCTTTATGAAGTACTTACAAGCTTATTTACCATATAAAGGGCCACGTTTGGAACGCAAGAATTCAAAAAGAAGAATGCATGAATTGAGAGGTCGTGTATTCTAGATTCCTACAGGAACTAAAAACCACAGGAAAACAACAAGATTGAGGCCGCGTTCGGCTCCTCTCCGCTCCCTCCACTCCACTCCGGAGCGGACCAGGCTCTAGCTCATTTTCACGGAGCGACTAAAAGTGAGCTCCACAACTCCGCGGAGTCAGAGCGGAGAGGAGGGATTCCGAACAAGGCCTGAGATGTCACCAACTCCAAAATGATCTCGTTGAGCACTTGTGGTCACTTCATAGCACTTGATTTTTGTGCTTTTGTTATTATTATTATTATTATTATTATTATTATTATTATTATTATTATTATTATTATTTATGCTATTACTTCAGTTGGACTCTATGGTGTTTTTGAATTTGAACATTTAAGTTTAAAATATTGAAGTTCAAATGTTGTTGAATTGTGTGCATTTAAATTACCAGGTTTTGAATTAATGTGGTGTGCAAATATCAAGTTAAAATGAAGTATGTAAGAAAAAGAACGAAAGAGAGTTTGCAAAGATTTTTTTAGAGAGCTAATTTTAAGGGGTTTGATTAGCTCCACATCTTTGCTAACTCCTCGGGCTTTTTCTGAGGGGAGCTAACTCCTCGGATTTGAGGAGTTAAGGTTGGGAGGGCGGTATCTAGTGCAAGGGTGCTTGTTGTGCACAACCCAACCCTTGCCCGTAATAGTTTGCTCGATCCGAGTATCTCAAACTATGTTTCTAATTTCAATCTGATTTTTTTTGTGACAACATAGATTAGTGTTGTGTGAATGTATTAAGTTTTTAGCTTAATTTTTCAACATTAGTAAAATAGCTAAACTAAATCGGGTGCATCGATGACACCAAGCACTCCAGTGCATCAGATATTTCCCCTTGGGTGAGGAAGGAGGGTGGGGCATGTGAAATTGTAGAGATTCTAGTAGAAATGCCCTAACATTATGGCCGGTTGCATTTACTGCATCAACAACCAAAGGTCGGTACCAGACGTGGCAAATCGTGTCCGTGGGTAGGGAAATTGATGAGGTGTGCAGTGATCCAGGACCCTGCCTTTTATTAATTTTTATTTATAATGTTACTTCATTTGGACCGTATGGTTTGTTTGAGTTTGAAAATAATGAACTTAAAATGTTTATTGAATTGTGTGCATTACATTGCCAAGTTTTGAATTAATATGGCGTGTAAGAAAAATGAAAGAATTGGCAAATAAACTTTTTGTAGAGTTAAATTTGATTAACTCCGCATTTTTGCTAACTCCTCGAATTTGAGGAGTTAGTTACCACCACCCCCCCCCCCCCCCCCCCCCCCCCCGCACACGCGCATAATAGTTTGGTCCATCCGAGTATCTCGAACTATGTTTCTAATTTCAATCCCTTCGATCCATATTAATTAACGTTACTCTAGTACTACCTTCGTTTCAGTTTACAAGTCCTGCGCGTATAACTAGGTTGCCAATTTTATCACCCTAACTAGTAATAATGTACATGCAATGCACGTTTATATTAGGTAGGATATTAGTTGCACGTTATATTAGGTAAGATATATTTGTTGCACGTTGGTATTTAATAGTATATCAATTACTTTTTCACGGGAATGGTAGGATATTAATTACATGACAGATTTCATGGGATAGCGTTGAGTCAAAACGTGTTTATAACCAATGGCAGTGGTGGGTAATTAGAGCGTTAAACGTGTTTGGTGCTCACCATTGGAGGGATTTGAACCGTTAGATAACATGATTTGACGGTTGAGATGGTTTGGATCTGCCCCTTTGGGTCTTTTTATATTGGTATAGATATAAATTATATAACACAAAAATTATACGGTTTAAAAATAGAACATTTGAAGTTTATATTGGTATATTTTTTGTAATATATGACTTGTATTAGGTTGGTCAAATTGACGTCCTAGGATACGCGCACGCCCTGTAAACTGAGAGAGAGGGAATATAAACTTGTATTATAGCAACGTCAATTAATATAGATCGGTGGGAGTATCTATTTTTCTGTGACAACATAGAGTGATGTTGTGAGAGTATCTGGTACTCCAGACGCTCAGGTGCTATGGTGATATGGGTTTCTAGGCCGTTGGATCTCATAAACATCCGGGAAGCTATTGGATCTGCTGGCCCTATGCGCAATTTTCAGACTCCTAGGAGAGTTTTTTGCAAAAAGTCCAACGGATCCAACGGCTCTCACAAGTCCGTAGCACCGTAGCACCTGAGGGCCTGAACCACCTGTGTTAAAACTTTATTTCACAAAAAATGTGTTAAAATTCTATGTCGCAAAAAATGTGTTAAATTTTTAGTTGAAATTTTCAACATTTATAAAGTACCTAAACTAAATCGGGATCATAGATAGCATCAAATAATCCGATGCATCAAATATTTCCCCTCATTTAGACCCTATGTTTTTTTTTGAATTTGTAATGGTGACATGGCAAAATTATGGATTTTATTCTTGTGGTGAAGATGGTAAACTTTGGGATTTCGTATTTTGAACATGATGGAAATTTTAGGAACTTGCAATGGGACACATGGCAAAATTAAAATAAAGAATCTTCTCAGAAAACACATGGCAACTTTTTGGGGGATTTGAAAACGGGCACATGGTAAATACTTCCTTCGTTCCTAAATATAAGTCTTTTTAGAAATTTCAATGTAGACTACATACGGAGCAAATTGAGTGAATTTACACTCTAAAATGCGTCTATATTCATCTGTATGTAGTCCATATTGAAATCTCTAAAATACTTATATTTAGGAGTGGAGGAAGCATATGAATTGTGTTCTTTTAAAAGCAGTTGCAAATTTAGGAAGTTTGCAATCCACACATGGCAAGTTTTAGGAAATTTGTTCTCTAAAGAAGACATGGCAAAAATTGTTAATGGGCACATGGCAACTTTAGGGTTCCTCCGCCTCCCGCCGGCGCTACCGCCAATCCGCTCGTCTCCGGTGGCCTTAGGGCCATGGGAGCGCAGTGGATCCCGACCTCTGCTGGTGGGAGGGCTCTATTTTTAGATGTGTTTTAGAGTTTTGTTAGGGTTTGTGTCCTACTCAGGAAGGCGAGGCGACAGCGGCTCCTTGAAGATGGAATAAGGTTCTCCCCGCCCAGCCCCCGTTCCGGTGCTGCATCTAGCATCGTGGGCGTGTGAAGGTGTGTCTCCGGCGGATCTATTTTTGGTGAATTTGCTCGGATCTGTTCGCCGTTTGTCTACGTTTTTGTGTCTTCAAGTTGGATCCTTTCGACCTACGCTACTCTTCATCGGCGGCGGCTACTGTTCTGGTGCACTGGTCCTATAGGGCTTTAGCACGACGAATTCCCGACTGTCTACTACAACAAGTTTTGCTCGGCTCCGATGAGGGATGAGCGATGACGGCGGCGCACCTTCGACTCGCCTCAGATCTTGTAGTAGTCGGTAGATGGTCTATGAATCTGAATGTAATTTTTATTATTTCTAGTATTTGTTGTACTATCATGATTGAAGATGAACTTTTGTTCGCTGCGCCTCCTCCAACTCCTTCCGATCTGCTTATCTGAAAGAGGAATTAGAGCAGCAGAGACTACATTTTCTTGATGATTTTCCTCCTGATGCCTCAATAATAGGCGTTTTTCTGTATCTGCAGGTCTTATGCTTCGATTTGATTTCTTGCATTAGGAAATGAAGATTGTTACGCAAGTGCCTGAACTTTTCTGAAGGTCTTATGCTCCTCTGCACCCATGTAGATCGTTATACAAGTTCTTTTTCGGAATGAATTGCTGTAGATGGATTTTCGGATAGATGACTGCAATAGATACATCGCAGCAAACAATGGGAGAAACTATACTGTTTAGTTCCACTGTCAGGTTTTGATCCGTGGAGTGAAAATTGGGTGACGAGGTGCCCTGTCTGACCGAGTTTTATACCATGAACTATACTGTCCTCTCCACCAGCAAACAATATGAGAAAACTACCCGAGCTTCCAACCAAATGCCCGTCGACATATAGCTGAAAACACTTTCCATTCTTCCTGGGGCGCAAGTGCTTGCCTGGCTATCAGGAGACGCATACAGATTGGATCACACATTCTTAATCTGCATAAAGTTCTGCTTCAAGTAATAGTCAGGCACTAGTCCAAGAGCTACTCAACTGATTTGAAGCAAACGGATGCCTACATTACAGGTGACTATATCATGACACACACCAGTTCATCTTTGAGTCGCAGAACCAAATCAAAGCACACTGATATCACGCTGTACATTAATAAGAAGTCAAATGTGTCCACAAACCTCACATTCTTAATCTTTATACAAGTTCTTTTTCTGAATGAATTGCGGTAGATGGATTTTCGGATAGATGACTACAATAGATAATACTGTACGTCACAGCCTAACGGATCACTTCTCACTGTGTAGTTCCACCATCAGGTTCTGATCCAAGGGGTGAAATTGGGTGACGAGGTGCCCTGTCTGACTGAGTTTATATGCCTAATATCTTTGCTTCTGTCTCTGCAGGTTTTATGCTTCGATTTGGTTTCTTACATGAGCAACTGAAGAGCCGTGATTGCTGTATGTGTCTGCACAGTTCAAGTGGATTGGTAAATTTTGGAACTGTATTGGCTTCTCCACCAGCAAGCAATTTCGATTCTTCCTGGGGCGCTAGTGCTTGTCTGACAATCAGAAGATGCAGAGTTGCAGACTGATTGTGTCACACATTCTTAATCTGCATAAAGTTCTGCTTCCTTCAAGTAATAGTCAGGCACTAGTCCAATAGCTACTCAGCTGGTTTGAAGCAACGGATGCCTACATTACAGGTAACCATATCATGACACACACCAGTTCATCTTGGAGCTGCAGGACCCAATCAAAGCATACGTACTGATATCACACTGTACATTAATAAGAAGTCAAATGTGTCCACAATCATCACACTTTATTACATGATACTGTACACAAATGCATACGATGTTTGATACAGAGGAAAGCCACACAAATTCAAATCCAAGCATACATACAACCGTTTATGCTCAATCGGAGCCACTGGGGTTCAGTGAAGCATATGTAGAGCAAGTAAATAGACATACTTAAGTTGTAATGCACGCAGAACATAAACACGCATCAGAAAAAAAATCAACAGACAAGAAGAACAGATTGCAACCCGCACTAGCACACGCAAACCACACCATGCGGTCAACGGAGAGGCCCTTCCGGTGTCAAACCTATTTCTTCCAGCAGAACGAGAATGTTGCAGCATCGTCGTCATCCTCTTCTTCATCTCCTTTTTGCTTAGTCTTGAATTTTTGGTCCATTGAGTTTAAGACTAGGCTTGTTTTTATGGTTATCAATGGCCTCTCTCACCTCAGGAGGGACTTGGTCACCCTTGAACTCGAGCTCCTTCAACCTGGGAAGTTTGCCGATGCCGGAGAGAGATGTGGAAGATGACCAGACAATCTTCTCGAGCCTAGGAGCAGACCCGCTGTTGAAGACAATCTTGGTGATGGCCGAGCAGTCGACAACAAGGAGGTTGAGCCATAAGAACTCACCATTTTCTAATGTAATCTCGTTCTGACTTCCACCAAAAGACTCTTCCAGGAGCACACTACCGGACTCGCGGGCTATGCCTACGGCCAACGGCCGTCGGCATAGGTCCTTTGCCGTCGGCATAGATCTATGCCTACGGCTGCCGTCGGCATAGCCCCGTCGGCGTAGATTACGTCAGCGTAGATGTGTCAGACCGTCGGCGTAGTATAGCCGTCGGCATATGTGCATATGCCGACGGCCGTGGGGTAGCCGTTGGCATAGTTTAGCCGTCGGCGTTGTTTTCCGTCTGACGGCAACGGACGGCGCCGTCAACAGCGCTGGCGATTCAGGGGACGACACGTGGCGCACGTATGCCGACGGCTTGGCCGTCGGCATATATGGAAATCTATGCCGACGGCCAAGCCGTCGGCATACGTGCGCCACGTGTTGCCGACGGCCAAGCCGTCGGCATACGTGCGCCACGTGTCGTCCCCTGGCTTCTCCTGGCGGCAGAGATATGCCTACGGCAAAGCCGTCGGCATAGATTTCCATCTATGCCTACGGCTTTGCCGTAGGCATATCTCTGCCACGTGGCAGCTCCTGGTAACTCCTGGGCGTATATATGCCGACGGCTTTGCCGTAGGCATAGCTCCTGGTGGTTTTTTTATTTCCCCTGTTTTCTCTTTTCCAGTTCATTTGACAGCATTTGAAAACAGAACAATATGAAATTATGCAGAAATATGACAATTCATCATGTGAACATACTCAAGTTCATCTAAACATACTCAAGTTCACCATCATCATCTAAACATACTCAAGTTCATCACATCATCTAAAGATCATCACCGACGGAAGTTCATGAACATAAAAGTAGTGCAACACATGAAACATGATAAAAGTAGGAATATGAAAGGCATGGCACGATGGCCACATGCACGGAATCATCAAGCAAGAGCACCTCTGCCAAAACCACCACCACCTCCGCCAAAACCAGCACCACCTCCGCCAAAAGCACCACCTCCGTCAAAACCACCACCACCACCTCCGCCAAAACCGCCATCGCGACCACCACCACTCTGCCAGATCGGAGTGACTGGGGTCGACGGAGCAGGAGTCGAGCCACCGGTCCCCTACATGTTTCAGAAAAGATTCTAACGGTAAATATGATATGATAGTGTTTCATGAACGAGAACTAGTTTGCTAGTAGTTAGGCAAATGTACTAACCGGACCATCACTGCCTAGTGCCACCCATTCATCGAACGTGGGCACGTGTGGGGGTTCTCCCGCAGGTGGTGGTGGGGGTCCCATTTGTGGTGGATCCGTGCGGTTAGTCCAAGACGCCAACATAGCCTGAATGTTAGTTAAACAAGCAAACTAGAAGATCAAAAGGAATGAAAGTGCAAAAATTTAGGTTGGTTTTAAGAGGGCAAAACTAACCGTCATCATCTGACGGTTGTAATCATCGTTTGCCTTCACTCGTTTCAAGTACTCCCGCACCTCGAGATTCCTATGCTCGACAAACTCCTTATATGCCTACATAATTTAGGTTGTTTCTAAGTGAGCAATGCTGAAAATAAACTGAGAATGCAAGATAGAAAAAGATAAAGAGGAAGTACTTACAGCATGCTGACGGGCTAAGGGAGTCTGTGAACGCCCCGTACTCTCTAACTGGCTCGGGTTGCTAGCCCGAAGCCGTGTGTACGAGATCGAAGGAGTGATCAAGCCATCAAAACACGGATACCGGCCATTCTTCTTCCCCTGGATGGCCACCACCGCCGTGTCGTCGATCTGAGACTGGGCGACCTCAGCAACAGGAACATCCGGATGCAACTCCTGATAGTGATGAATGTAAGACCCCAGGTGCTCCTCGGTCTTGCCGTAGTACTGGCTCTCGCCCTCCTTGCGATGACTCCGCTCGCAGGCCAGCTTCCACGACTCCATGTCTGAGAGCAGCCTCTTCAACTTGTCCTCCTACAACGTCAAATAGAAGTCAGCCATACATAAGAACATGACGTAAAGAAGAACAAAAATGCATCATGCACATAGATATACCTTCATGGCCTTGAAGCCCCAGTGGTTCCTGTTTCCTTGGCCGTGTGTCCCGTCGTCTCCACGGTTAGCCCGGGCCTTGATGCTCTTGGCAGCAAACTCTGCATCGGCGCCGAGCCACCTATCCACCAAACTCGCCCATCCGTCATGCCTTCCATAGCACCAACGAGGAACAACCTATGCAAATTTTGGAAGCATGACATGTGAGCACAAAACATATAGTTGACTGCTTGAAACAATGAAAAGTTAGTAATAGTTACCATCATGAACTGCTCCTTGCTCAAGGTAAGTCGTAGCTTCTGCGCTTGACTTTTGGTCATCTTTTGGTGCAGGTAGATGTGGTAGTACTGCGAGACGGCAACCCAGCGCACCTCATACTGCAACTGACGAGCTTTCTTCTTCGCAGCCGCAAGCAAGACCACGTCGGCTCTGGCCTTGTGCTCGTCAAGAACTCTATAGAGTTGCTGCAATCATGCATAAACCAGAAGCAAACAAGGCATGAGTTGAGTGATTCAATGATAAACTATGAACGAAACTGAAGACAAGTGATTTAGAAGAGAACTTACCCAAAATTTGGTGATCACGGCCTTAGCGGTCGTCCCGTACTCTGCGTTGCTGCAAGCCTCGTAGTGGGCCCAGCTCGTGGCCAAAACCCGCTGCTGCGGGTCCCTGTCTGGCCGCGGGAAGAATAGGCCAGGCCAAAACTCCTTCAACAGGACAGTGATAAGGCCGTTCGGTTTACGGCCCTTTCCGCGAAGGATCCAGTTTCTGCAAAAGAATCAAATGATTGCCATGTGTACAATAAGAAAATGTTGTCATGTGTTGAAAATATGATTGAGAGGCACTTACTCTGTCCCCACGGGTTCAATGAGCCACTTGTGCTCCTCGATAGAAGGTGGTGTAGGTAGTCCGGCATTACCACGCAGCCACCCCTGCGAAGAACCCGGTGGCAAGTCACCCCACAACGCGGGATCAACCTCCCCTCCACCCTCCTCGGCCTCCTCCTCCTTGCCATCAGGAACATACTCCTCCTCCTCAGACTCAGAAGGTGCCTCTGTATAGGAGGGCATCGAAGAAGACCCTCCTATTTCAGACACGGCCCGGAGTTTTTTGCCCCGGTTGCCTCTCCCCCCACCGCCTCCTCCTCTAGGGTCTCCTCCCCCGACCCCTCCACCTCCCTGTGAGGTGTCATCCTCGCGTAGTCGGGAGGGAACCTTGTGGGCTCGTCCACTCCGAGTAAGTCCTTTAAATTTACTGAGGAAACTAGCGCCGCTGGACTTGCCCATGATTAGCAAACCTGCATTGAGAAGAGAATAAACAATTAGTAAGCATATCAATTAAACAAGCATACAGGAAAAACATTAATACCAGAAGAGCACATTAAGCATACTATTGTAATGATCATTAAAAGAACTTACATTTTCTAGAACCCATATGAATCATCACTATTGTAATCTATTTGTGGACCGGTCTCATCATCACTATCACGCATATCTTCTTCGTTGTCTGACGGATGTGGAGGCTCTTCCTCATCGTCAGCGTCTTCATTTAACTTTTCAAGCATAATTATGTCTCTTTGATTCACAACTGCCTCACCATCAATCCGTGCGTCGTCGTCGTTTGGGTCCAGGTCAACATAACCCAAGTCATCATCCTCGTTGTTTCGGACCACGTCATCATGTTCCTCTTGATAGAACACTCCCTCGTATGTCATGGGGTTTATGTTGTAGTAATCATCATCGTTCGGGTCCGGTAGCTTACCATGCGGCGACACCTTGAACACAACTTCCCAACCCTTTAGGTACTCTTTCTGGCATGGGTAAGGCAGATAATATACTTGTGTGGCCTGGGTAGCGGCGATAAAGAGATCAGCTCCAGCATAGACAGTTGATGGTTTAACTTCAACTAAACCAACAGAAGGCGTATGTCTCAGCCCCTTTTGGGGGTCGAACCATCGGCATTTGAACACAGTGAGACTTAGGTGTTCGCGGCCACGTTTGAATGTAAGCTCGTATATTTTTCCTACCCTTCCGTAGTAATCTACTTCATTATCTCCTTCAGTGAAGACTCCGGTATTTATGGTTTTGGGATCAGGCCGACTGTTCTGGTGCTCCTCTGTATGGAAGCGATACCCATTCACATCATACTTTTCGCATGTCATGACGACATGATCAAAACCCATGGAAACCCATCTCAATTCTTCATCCATTGATTCGGTCGGATCATTTCCCTACAAGTTTAATTAAAATTATAGGGTGCATGAGTTTAATTGAAATTATAGGGTGCATGAGTTTAATTGAAATTATAGGGTGCATGAGTTTAATTGAAATTATAGGGTGCATGAGTTTAATTGAAAGTGTGAAAAATTACTTTCTCGATGAACCACGCAACGAAATTTTTCCTTCCATCAGCACCCTTTCGGAGAAGAGCAAGTGCCTCCGCTTCAGAAGGAGGCAGCATTCCCGTCCATTCTTCTTCAACGAATCGACTACAATAATAAAAGCGGTATAAGAACTAGGCAAAGTGAACATAACGAATTGACTAAAAGAATGGTGCAAAGGTATTACCTCATCCACTCATCCTCAACTTCCTTGATGTTGTGCAAGATATAGAACATGACATCCTCCCACTCATCTCGTGGCATGAGATAAGATTTTGAGCATCCAGCCCTACTACCTTGCCCGATGAATAGAGGCAACTTGGGTTTATACTTGGGTTCTTCTGTATTGTATCGAGACACCTTATTGTGCAACGTGGGAACATGGTCCGGATAGTAGGCTGTCCTGAGGTCTGCCACCTCCTCTAGGATAACTGCCTCAGCTATGGAAGCTTCAATCTTAGCTTTGTTTCCACATTTCTGTCTCAGATGCTTGTTTTGTCTCTCAGGGCCGTACTGCCAACGATTCTGCACAGGGCCCCCCAACAATACCTCGTTCGGGAGGTGCAAAAGGAGATGTGTCATCGGAGTAAAGAAGCCTGGCGGGAAGATCTTCTCTAGCTTGCATATCAACTCTGGCGCCTTCTTATGCATTTCTTTTATCTTCTCAGGACATACTTCTTTAGCACAAAGCGTGCGGAAGAAATGGCTTAACTCCGCAAGCACACGCTAGACACGCTCGGGAACATAGCCCCGAACCATCACCGGCATAATCCGCTCAATCCATACATGATAGTCATGACTCTTGAGCCCGGTCACTCTACCCGTTGAAAGATTGACCCCCTTACTTATATTCGACGCATAACCATCAGTGAACTTCACGACGTGTTTCAGCCACTTGAATGTCTCCATCTTATGATCCTTTTTAAGTACGAAGTCAGCATCTGGCTTGAACCAAGATTTTCGACTGCCTGTGGGAGGCTGCATGTGTAGACGTGGTCTATCGCAAATATTCTGTTGATCAACTCTAGCATTAACATTATCCTTTGTCTTATCAGGAATGTTGAGGATCGTGTGAAAAAGGGACTCTGCGACATTCTTTTCGGTGTGCATCACGTCTATGTTGTATGGAAGTTTGAGGTCCTTAAAATAGGGAAGCTGCGTGAAGGGGGTAATGTGAGTCCAGTTGTGCGTCTCACCATATCCTTCAAAAAATTTCTCTTTACTTTTTCCTTTGCCCTCGCCCTCGTCTTTGCCTTTGCCTTTGCCTTTGCCTTTTCCCTCACCGGCAGGCTTAAGAGCTTTCAGCTGAGCAAGCACATCCGCACCAGAAAACGTTGGAATCTCGTTTACTTCATGGACAACTTTGCCTTTTGTGAAGTTCTTCTTGTCTTCCCTATCAGGATGGTCTGGAGGGAGGAACTGTCGATGCAGGTAAAATGCAACATACTTGCCACCCTTCTTCAGCCAAATGAAAATCAAGGCCTGCATGCACACTGGGCAAGGCATCTTTCCACTTGTACACCATCCGCAGAACAAGGCATAACCGGGAAAGTCATGCATGCAATATTGTAGCCAAACTTTCATCAAGAAATTTTTCTGCAGATGTCGGTCGTATGTCAACCTCGGGAAGTACCAAGAATGGTGCAAATCATCCACCAACGGCTGCATAAACACACTCAAATTCTTCCCCGGATATTCAGGCCCCGGAATTATAAGCGACAGGAACATGGTCTTGCGTTGCATTATGGCGCCGGGAGGGAGATTCAGCGGAATAACAAATACAGGCCAACAGCTGTATGGATTAGACGACATACCATATGGATTGAACCCATCACCTGTTATAGCAATTCTGACATTCCCAGCCTCGGCTGCTTCCTCCGGGTACTCTATATCGAATGACTTCCATGCTTCACCTCCTGATGGATGTACAATTTTTTTTGGATTGTACCTTTTCCCTTCCTTGTGCCACTTCATCATTTTGGTAGACTCCTCGGTGATGAAAAGGCGCTGCAGTCTTTTTATAAAATCAAGATACCGAAGAACCTTCACAGGGATTTTTAGCTGCTGCTTCTGACCATGCTTATCGACCACCTCAATATACCGAGAGGAACCGCACTTCCTACAGTACTTGTCATCCGCATACTCATGCCTAAACAAAAGGCAATTCTTTGGACAAACATGTATTTTCTCATAGTCCATCGAGAGCGCCTTCATGATTTTCTTCGTACCATACATGGTTTTCGGCAGTTCATGGCCCTCAGGCAGGCTGTTAGCCCATACTCCCAGAAATGCTTCGAAGCAACCTCGGCTACAGCCGTACTCAGCCTTGACTGCCATCAGTTGCGAGATGGCATCCAGCACAGACAGCTTGGCACCCTCATAGAGAGGTTTCTTTGACGAGGCCAAGATTTCCAGGAAGGCCTTTGCGGTTTCCTCCGGCTCCTCCGGTTCATTCGCTGAATGTGACGGAGGTGTCGGCTGTGCAGCAAAGACATCATCTAGCATGTCTCTAACCCCATCGTCCTCATAACCAGCGACCCGTTGTCGTATCACATCCTCTCTACCACGGTCCCGCTGGGCAAAGTTTATCGGCATATTAAAGTTGGGCATAAATCCATGCGTGCGAAGGTGCTTAGTCATCTCACTCTTATCTCTGCGGATACGTCTCTTACATCTGGCACACGGGCATTCTGGCACCATCCTCATTGGACTACGGAATATCTCTTTCAAAAACACATCAGTTTTCTCGACCCACTCTGTTGTTACTTGATTCCGACGGAAAAATCCACTATACATCCACTGATTATCTGCCATCTCTGCTTTATTGGAAGCCACACAACAAAATTAAGGATTCATTTAAATTACTCACATCAATATTTTATTTTTTACAAGGTTGACGAGAATCGACATTTAATCCACCTACATCTCTAATAGGTAAAGATGGGTCCTAATCCCACCCGAGAATGTGTAGATTGAGTACGTTGTCCATGCTCTACCCCATTCCGAGACAAAATTTCGGCAGCACCTCCCCGCTGTTCTCCAAATACACGTCTTGGCAAAATGCCGAGAGAATGTGCATCCGGAGAACAACAGGGAGGCGCCGCCGAAATCCTGTCTCGGAACGGGGTAGAGCATGAACAACGTACCCAATCTACACATCCTCGGGCTGTCCGTGGAAAGCGCTGGACAATCCGAAAGAGCTGCGGTGATAAATATGCAATTGAATGCATATTTATCGATGCAACCCTTTCGGACGGGAGACCTAGGTTACGCGACTTGATGTGAAAATTTAATCTAGTGACATGGAAAAAAAGTGGACGAGGTCATGGAATTGCTGCTCACCCTCCGATGTAGAGGATGTAGTCGATCAAAGGAGGGACGATCCTGGACCAACACCTCCAACGTCGACGGTCACTCCACGAAGATGGGAACACCACAAATCCTGTTAATTCCATCAAGTGAAAAAAATAGGTCTTCACCTCACATTAACCATTTGGCACAACATTATGAATCGACATGAAACAAAATGTCAAATTGCAAAAAAAATCTTTATTAAGTATTTTAGAAACCAAGTGCCTCGATTTGCTTCTTATATATGAATCAACATGACCATAACACTAACTTAACCAATATCCATCCATCTATCACAAATTTGCCCAACATCTAATTCATCTATATTCACAAACTTAGTAAAAACTATCTAGTATGCATCTGAATACCTAATAAAACTACACAAAACTATCTAGTATATATCTAAATATCCATCCATCTATCTATTCATCTAGCATCCATCTATATATTCATCTAGCATCCATGCATCTATCTAGCATCTATCTATTCATCCAACCACCATGAACACAAGCAACAAGAACAACGGATGCTCACTGGGGCTGGGAGGGGGCACGGCGGTGTCTGGCGGTGGAGGGAGGAGCTCACTGGGGCGGGAGTGCTCGTTGAAGCAGGGCCGGCCGAAGCCGCGCCTAGGAGTGCTCGTCGGGGCGGCCTGCGGGCTCCGGGAGGCCGAGCCAGGGGCGGGGAGCCCTGCGGCCGGCGGCGGCGCGAGACAGGGTTGGCGCGGGCCGGGTGGACGGCGGCGTTGTAGGGTCGGGGTGGCGTTGGGAGGCCGGGGCGGGTTCGGGTGGACGGCGGCGCAGCGAGGAGGGGGCGGAGAGGGTCGGGGCGAGGGGCGGGGAGGGGCACGGGCGGCGGCGGCAGGCGGCGGGGAGCGGCACGGGTCGAGCGGGCGGCGGGGAGCGGCGTGGCTGGTCGAGCGGGCGGCGGGGAGCGGTGTGGGTGGAGTGGCGGCGCAGCGTGGGGGCGGCGGGGAGCGACGTAGCGTCGGGGGCGCGATGGGGAATGAGTGGAGGGGGTTCGCCCCACGGGTGGATAAGGCAGCCTATGCCGACGGCTAAGCCGTCGGCATACGTGAGGAGGCCACGTGGCACCTATGCCGACGGCTTAGCCGTAGGCATACTTTTTAATTTTTTTTTTTTATTTTTTTATTACCCACGTCACTGATAACGCATACTTTTTTATTTACCTTTTTTATTTTATATAAATTTTTTCATATAGATTTTTTATTATTTTAAACCGCTCAGCCCTCTCCTCTCCCGGAACCACACAGAGGGGAGGTGCCGGCGGTGGCGCCGTCAATGAGGGGTGCCACACCCCGAGACACGGGCCGCCTCTTCGGACATGCCACAACACCACCCCGCATGTATGAGGGGCCGGTACGACGCTCCGGTGGCATTGCTACCCCCCAGGGCCCCCGTCCCGACTAACCCAGGAGCGGTTGATCACGAGATCTAGCCCTTTGACTTCCCACGGACGGGCTCTGACCAGTGGATCTCTCCACCCGGTTGTGTTAGGTCTACCCATAGGGACACCCGGGAGCAACATCCGGGCCAAACCACAGCTACATCCACTCCGTGTAGACCCGACGCGTCCGTTCCCCCCCCCCTCTAGGTGCCGGCAGTGGCGCCGTCCGTGATGGGGGGCACACCCCGGAGATGCGTGTCGCCTCTTCGGACATGCCACAACACCACCTCGCATGTATGAGGTCCCGGTACGACGCTCCGGTGCCATTGCTACCCCCCAGGTCCCCCGTCCCGCCTAACCCTGTAGTGTTTGGCCACGAGATCTAGCCCTTTGACTTTGCACGGACGGGCTTTGACCAGCGGACCTCCCCACCCAGTTGTGTTAGGTCAGCCCATAGAAACACTTTGGAGCAACATCCGGGCCAGACCCACAACAAGATCCCCTCCGTGTAGACCTGACGCATCCGTTTCCCCCCTCCAGGTGCCGGCGGCGGCGCCGTCCGTGAGGGGGGCCATGCCCCGGAGACGCGTGCCGCCTCTTTGGACATTTCACCACACCACCCCGCATGTATGAGGGCCCGGTGCGACGCTCCGGTGGCATTGCTACCCCCACAGGGCCCTCGTCCCGCCTGACCCTGTAGCGTCTGACCACGGGATCTAGCCCTTTGACTTTGCACGGACGGGCTTTGACCAGCGACCTCCCCACCCAGTTGTGTTAGGTCACCCCATAGGAACACTTTGGAGCAACATCCGGGCCAGACCCACAACAAGATCCCCTCCGTGTAGACCCGGCGCGTCCGTTTCCCCCCTCCAGGTGCCGGCTGCGGCGCCGTCCGTGAGGGGGGGCACACAACGGACACGCGTGCCGGGCGTTTGCAACTGCCACAACACTTCCAGACTTGTGAGAGGCCGCCTACGCAAGATTTGGTGGCATGCTAGCCCCCGGAGGCCGCCGGCCACAGCCGTAGACGCGCGAAGGACAATCCGCGTAGAGGAAATTTTTCGGATACTTCTCCATCACCAAAAATTATGAAAAAATACCATCGCTCCTATAGCACATGTGCTGACGTCGTGCAAAAAAAACTCATGATTTTATCGCGCTCCGAGTATTTAATAATATTCACGCCGCATCGTTACCGCAGAATGCCTACTACCGTGTCATCGCCGTCCGTGAGGGGGGCCACGCCCCGGAGACACGTGCCGCCTCTTCGTGTTGGGGAACGCAGTAATTTCGAAAATTTTCCTACGCACACGCAAGATCATGGTGATGCACAGCAACGAGAGGGGAGAGTGTTGTCTACGTGCCAACGCAGACCGACTGCGGAAGCGATCACACAACGTAGAGGAAGTAGTCGTACGTCTTCTTCCCGATCCGACCGATCCAAGCACCGTTACTCCGGCACCTCCGAGTTCTTAGCACACGTTCAGCTCGATGATGTTCCTCGGGCTCCGATCCAGCAAAGCATCGAGGAAGAGTTCCGTCAGCACGACGGCGTGATGACGATCTTGATGTACTACCGACGCAGGGCTTCGCCTAAGCACTGTAATGGTACAATCGAGGTGGAATTTGGTGGCAGGGGGCACCGCACACGGCTAAGGAACGATCTCAAGGATCAACTTGTGTGTCTTGGGGTGCCCCTGCCCCCGTATATAAAGGTTGGAGGAGGGGGAGCCGGCCGGCCAGGGAGAGGGAGGCGCAGAGGGAGTCCTACTCCCACCGGGAGTAGGACTCCCTCCTCCAATCCTAATCCTATTAGGACTCCCGGGGGGAAAGGAGAGAGAGGGGGGCCGGCACCTTCTCCTAGTCCTACTAGGACTTGGGGAAGGGGGGGTGGCGGCTAGGCTGTGGGCTGCCCCTTCTCTCTTTTCCACTAAGGCCCAATAGGCCCATTAGTCTCCCGGGGGGTTCCGGTAACCCTCCCGGTATTCCGGTAAAATCCCGATTTCACCCGGAACACTTCCTATGTCCAAACTGAAGGAAATATGCCCTAGAGGCAATAATAAAGTTATTATTTATTTCCTTATATCATGATAAATGTTTATTATTCATGATAGAATTGTATTAACCGGAAACATAATACATGTGTGAATACATAGACCAACAGAGTGTCACTAGTATGCCTCTACTTGACTAGCTCGTTAAATCAAAGATGGTTATGTTTCCTAACCATGAACAAAGAGTTGTTATTTGATTAACGAGGTCACATCATTAGTAGAATGATCTGATTGACATGACCCATTCCATTAGCTTAGCACCCGATCGTTTAGTATGTTGCTATTGCTTTCTTCATGACTTATACATGTTCCTATAACTATGAGATTATGCAACTCCCGTTTACCAGAGGAACACTTTGGGTACTACCAAACGTCACAACGTAACTGGGTGATTATAAAGGAGTACTACAGGTGTCTCCAATGGTAGATGTTGGGTTGGCGTATTTCGAGATTAGGGTTTGTCACTTCGATTGTCGGAGAGGTATCTCTGGGCCCTCTCGGTAATGCACATCACATAAGCCTTGCAAGCACTGCAACTAATATGTTAGTTGTGAGATGATGTATTATGGAACGAGTAAAGAGACTTGCCAGTAACGAGATTGAACTAGGTATTGGATACCGACGATCGAATCTCGGGCAAGTAACATACCGATGACAAAGGGAACAACGTATGTTGTTATGCGGTCTGACCGATAAAGATCTTCGTAGAATATGTAGGAGCCAATATGGGCATCCAAGTCCCGCTATTGGTTATTGACCGGAGACGTGTCTCGGTCATGTATACATTGTTCTCGAACCGTAGGGTCCGCACGCTTAACGTTACGATGACAGTTATTATGATTTTATGCATTTTGATGTACCGAAGGTTGTTCGGAGTCCCGGATGAGATCACGGACATGACGAGGAGTCTCGAAATGGTCGAGACGTAAAGATTGATATATTGGAAGCCTATGTTTGGACATAGGAAGTGTTCCGGGTGAAATCGGGATTTTACCGGAATACCGGGAGGGTTACCGGAACCCCCCGGGAGACTAATGGGCCTATTGGGCCTTAGTGGAAAAGAGAGAAGGGGCAGCCCACAGCCTAGCCGCGCCCCCCCCTTCCCCAAGTCCTAGTAGGACTAGGAGAAGGGGCCGGCCCCCCTCTCTCTCCTTTCCCCCCCGGGAGTCCTAATAGGATTAGGATTGGAGGGGGGAGTCCTACTCCCGGTGGGAGTAGGACTCCCTCTGCGCCTCCCTCTCCCTGGCCGGCCGGCTCCCCCTCCTCCAACCTTTATATACGGGGGCAGGGGGCACCCCAAGACACACAAGTTGATCCTTGAGATCGTTCCTTAGCCGTGTGCGGTGCCCCCTACCACCAAATTCCACCTCGATCATACCGTTACAGTGCTTAGGCGAAGCCCTGCGTCGGTAGTACATCAAGATCGTCATCACGCCGTCGTGCTGACGGAACTCTTCCTCGACGCTTTGCTGGATCGGAGCCCGAGGAACGTCATCGAGCTGAACGTGTGCTAAGAACTCGGAGGTGCCGGAGTAACGGTGCTTGGATCGGTCGGATCGGGAAGAAGACGTACGACTACTTCCTCTACGTTGTGTGATCGCTTCCGCAGTCGGTCTGCGTTGGTACGTAGACAACACTCTCCCCTCTCGTTGCTGTGCATCACCATGATCTTGCGTGTGCGTAGGAAAATTTTCGAAATTACTGCGTTCCCCAACAGTGGCATCCGAGCCTAGGTTTTATGGTTTGATGTTATTTGCACGAGTAGAACACAAGTGAGTTGTGGGCGATACAAGTGAGTTGTGGGCGATACAAGTCATACAATAGTGGCGTCTGCTTGCTGGTCACATTGATCTGAATTCAAGCAATTTTGGCTCTAGTGGCTGGATTCCTCATAGGATTGACAAAATGGTAAACATGGAGGTACTATCTAATGTCAAGGCCCAGCGGAGTCATGATTTAATAGATATTGGAAAGCTATGGCAGCTGAGGAAGCTAGGAGTGGTCATCGATGATAAGGATAGTCATCTCAAGAATTTGCTTGAGACAATCAGTGACCTACATGAGTGCCTCCGTTCTCTGTCAATCACTGGTATTCCCGTAGCAACACCACGGGAGGGTACTCCTTCCAGTGCAGAGTTACCAGATGGCATTGGCTCTCTCTTGAAAAACTGCCCCAAGATTCTTGAGAGTCTAAGCATCAGGGGAACCACACAGAAGGGGCGTCTTCTTCCATTGTTCATAAAAGGTGATAGAAACAAACTTGCCAAGGTAACACTATGTCACACTCTGCTCAGCCAAGATGATCTGAAAGTCCTTGCCAAGCTGCCCAAGTTACGATGTGTCAGGCTCCAACACATTGTATGCACCGACCACATGCTGAACTTCAAGGACGGCGAATTCAGATGCCTCAAGTACCTTGTTGTTGAGGGCTTGGACTTGAATAATATCACTTTTGAGGTTGGTGCAGCCAGTGAGCTCGAGAAGATGGTTTTGTCTATCACCAGCAAATGTTCTATTTCTGGAGTTGACCAGCTTCTAAAATTGAAAGAGCTTGAGTTGAACAGCAGCTTCTGCGGTAGTTTGCTATCATCATTTGACAATGCCAAACAGATAGCCAAGCTGACTCTTCGTGGTACATTGCTAATGCAAGATGCTCTACAACTGCTCACCAAGAAACGAAATATACGCTCCCTGGTGCCACTATCGGAACAGGGCTCTAAGCCGACAGCCAAATGTATGCCGACGGCCACCGTCGGCCTAATCCGAGCTATGCCGACAGCTAGGTCCTAGCCGTCGGCGTACAATGGCCGTCGTGCTATCCCCGTCTACGCTGACAGCAGCCGTCGGCACATAACAGCCGTCGGCTTATCCTAGACTACGCCTACAGCTGCCGTCGGCATATATAGGCCGTCGGCATAGATACGGGCCCGCCGACAACACTCATCATGGCCGGCTAACGACGTCAAATCTATGCCGACAGCCGTGACGGGTGGCCGTCGGCATAGATACGGGTGACACGTCACCGATCCAGAGCGCACCGACCAGGACCTATGCGGACGGCAGCCGTCGGCATAGCTGACACGTCATCGATCCGCGGCGTTGTCCATCTGCCCTGGCCGCAGCTATGCCGACGGCTTTGCCGTCGGCATAGTTTTTTTTCTTCTTTTTTTCTTTTTTTCTATATAGTATTATTATTATTATTATTAAGCATACAGTATGTGTTAATAAGCATACATATAGATTGTGTTAATAAGCATACATATAGTATGTGTTAATAAGCATATAGTATGTTAATAAGCATATAGTATGTGTTAATAAGCATACATATAGTTTTTTTCTTTTTCTTCACTGTTTTCTTTATTATTATTATTTAACTAACTTACATACAGTATGTGTTAATAAGCATACATACATTATTTTTCGGTTCTGTACAGAGCGGTGTGACCCCCCTCACGAACGGTGCCGCCGCCAGCCGGCAACTGGAATGGGGAACGATCGCATCGGGTCTATACGAAGGGGACTTTGCTCCAAGTGTTCATATATATCGGATGACCTACCACAATCGGATGGTGTTATGCCATGTCCGAAGAGGCGGCACGCATCTCCGGGGTGTGGCCCCGTCACGGACGGCTCCGCCGCCGGCACCTGGAGGGGGGGAACGGACGCGTCGGGTCTACATGGAGTGGATGTATCTGTGGGTTTGGCCCGGATGTTGCTCCTGGGTGTCCTTATGGGCGGACCTGACACAACCGGGTGGAGAGGTCCCCTGGTCAAAGCCCGTCCGTGCAAAGTCAAAGGGCTACATCCCGTGGTCAAACGCTACAGGGTTAGCCGGGACGGGGGCCCTGGGGGTAGCAATGCCATCGGAGCGTCGTACCGGGCCCTCATACATGCGGGGTGGTGTTGTGGCATGTCCGAAGAGGCGGCACGCGTCTCCGGGGTGTGGCCCCCGTCACGGACGGCGCCGACGCCGGCTCCTGGAGGGGGAAACGGACGCGTCGGGTCTACACAGAGAGGATCTTGCTGTGGGTCTGGCCCGGATGTTGCTCCCCGGTGTCCCTTTGGGCCGACCTGACACAACCGGGTGGAGAGGTCCGCAGGTCAAAGCCCGTCCGTGGGAAGTCAAAGGGCTAGATCTCGTGGTCAACCGCTCCAGGGTTAGGCGGAACGGGGGCCCTGGGGGTAGCAATGCCACCGGAGCGTCGTACCGCGCCTCATACATGTGGGGTGGTGTTGTGGCATGTCCGAAGAGGACTCACGCGTCTCCGGTGCGTGGCCCCCCTCACGGACGGCGCCGCCGCCGGCACCTGGAGGGGGGAAACTACCGCATCGGGTCTACACGGAGTGGATTTAGCTATGCGTTTGGCCCAGATGTTGCTCCCCGGTGTCCCTCTGGGCCGACCCGACACAACCGGGTGGAGAGGTCCACTGGTCAAAGCCCATCCGTGCAAAGTCAAAGGGCTAGATCCCGTGGTCAACCGCTCCAGGGTTAGGCGGGACGGGGGCCCTGGGGGGTAGCAATGCCACTGGAGCGTCGTACCGGGCCCTCATACATGCGGGGTGGTGTTGTGGCATGTCCGAAGAGGCGACATGCATCTCTGGGGTGTGCCCCCCATCACGGACGGCGCTGCTGCCGTCACCTGGAGGGGGGGGGGGAACGGACGTGTCTAGTCTACACGGAGTGGATATAGCTGTGGGTTTGGCCCGGATGTTGCTCCTGGGTGTCCCTATGGGTAGACCTGACACAACCGGGTGGAGAGGTCCACTGGTCAGAGCCCGTCCGTGGGAAGTGAAAGGGCTAGATCTCGTGATTAACCGCTCCTAGGTTAGGCGGGACGGGGGCCCTGGGGGTAGCAATGCCACCGGAGCATCGCACCGGTCCCTCATACATGCGGGTGGTGTGGTGGCATGTCCGAAGTGAAGGAAATATGCCCTAGAGGCAATAATAAAGTTATTATTTATTTCCTTATATCATGATAAATGTTTATTATTCATGCTAGAATTGTATTAACCGGAAACATAATACATGTGTGAATACATAGACCAACAGAGTGTCACTAGTATGCCTCTACTTGACTAGCTCGTTAAATCAAAGATGGTTATGTTTCCTAACCATGAACAAAGAGTTGTTATTTGATTAACGAGGTCACATCATTAGTAGAATGATCTGATTGACATGACCCATTCCATTAGCTTAGCACCCGATCGTTTAGTATGTTGCTATTGCTTTCTTCATGACTTATACATGTTCCTATAACTATGAGATTATGCAACTCCCGTTTACCAGAGGAACACTTTGGGTACTACCAAACGTCACAACGTAACTGGGTGATTATAAAGGAGTACTACAGGTGTCTCCAATGGTAGATGTTGGGTTGGCGTATTTCGAGATTAGGGTTTGTCACTCCGATTGTCGGAGAGGTATCTCTGGGCCCTCTCGGTAATGCACATCACATAAGCCTTGCAAGCACTACAACTAATATGTTAGTTGTGAGATGATGTATTACGGAACGAGTAAAGAGACTTGCCAGTGACGAGATTGAACTAGGTATTGGATACCGACGATCGAATCTCGGGCAAGTAACATACCGATGACAAAGGGAACAACGTATGTTGTTATGCGGTCTGACCGATAAAGATCTTCGTAGAATATGTAGGAGCCAATATGGGCATCCAGGTCCCGCTATTGGTTATTGACCGGAGACGTGTCTCGGTCATGTCTACATTGTTCTCGAACCGTAGGGTCCGCACGCTTAACGTTACGATGACAGTTATTATGAGTTTAGGCATTTTGATGTACCGAAGGTTGTTCGGAGTCCCGGATGAGATCACGGACATGACGAGGAGTCTCGAAATGGTCGAGACGTAAAGATTGATATATTGGAAGCCTATGTTTGGACATAGGAAGTGTTCCGGGTGAAACCGGGATTTTACCGGAATACCGGGAGGGTTACCGGAACCCCCCGGGAGACTAATGGGCCTATTGGGCCTTAGTGGAAAAGAGAGAAGGGGCAGCCCACAGCCTAGCCGCGTGCCCCCCCCTTCCCCAAGTCCTACTAGGACTAGGAGAAGGGGCCGCCCCCCCTCTCTCTCCTTTCCCCCCCGGGAGTCCTAATAGGATTAGGATTGGAGGGGGGAGTCCTACTCCCGGTGGGAGTAGGACTCCCTCTGCGCCTCCCTCTCCCTGGCCGGCCGGCTCCCCCTCCTCCAACCTTTATATACGGGGGCAGGGGGCACCCCAAGACACACAAGTTGATCCTTGAGATCGTTCCTTAGCCGTGTGCGGTGCCCCCTGCCACCAAATTCCACCTCGATCATACCGTTACAGTGCTTAGGCGAAGCCCTGCGTCGGTAGTACATCAAGATCGTCATCACGCCGTCGTGCTGACGGAACTCTTCCTCGACGCTTTGCTGGATCGGAGCCCGAGGAACGTCATCGAGCTGAACGTGTGCTAAGAACTCGGAGGTGCCGGAGTAACGGTGCTTGGATCGGTCGGATCGGGAAGAAGACGTACGACTACTTCCTCTACGTTGTGTGATCGCTTCCGCAGTCGGTCTGCGTTGGTACGTAGACAACACTCTCCCCTCTCGTTGCTGTGCATCACCATGATCTTGCGTGTGCGTAGGAAAATTTTCGAAATTACTGCGTTCCCCAACAGTGGCATCCGAGCCTAGGTTTTATGGTTTGATGTTATTTGCACGAGTAGAACACAAGTGAGTTGTGGGCGATACAAGTCATACTGCCTACCAGCATGTCATACTTTGGTTCGGCGGTATTGTTGGGTGAGACGATCCGGACCAACCTTACGCGTACTCTTACGCGAGACCGGTTCCCTCGACGTGCTTTGCACACAGATGGCTTGCGGAAGACTGTCTCTCCAACTTTAGTTGAACCAAGTGTGACTACGCCCGGTCCTTGAGAAGGTTAAAACGGAGTCTATTTGACGAACTATCGTTGTGGTTTTGATGCGTAGGTGAGATGAGTTCTTACTTAAAGCCCGTAGCAGCCACGTAAAACTTGCAACAACAAAGTAGAGGACGTCTAACTTGTTTTTGCAGGGTATGTTGTGATGTGATATGGTCAAGGCATGATGCTGATTTTATTGTATGAGATGATCATGTTTTGTAACCGAGTTATCGGCAACTGGCAGGAGCCATATGGTTGTCGCTTTATTGTATGCAATGCAATCGCGATGTAATGCTTTACTTTATTACTAAACGGTAGTGATAGTCGTGGAAGCATAATATTGGCGAGACGACAAACGATGCTACGATGGAGATCAAGGTGTCGCGCCGGTGATGATGGTGATCATGAAGGTGCTTCGGAGATGGAGATCACAAGCACAAGATGATGATGGCCATATCATATCACTTATATTGATTGCATGTGATGTTTATCCTTTTATGCATCTTATCTTGCTTTGATTGACGGTAGCATTATAAGATGATCTCTCACTAAATTATCAAGAAGTGTTCTCCCTGAGTATGCACCGTTGCCAAAGTTCGCCGTGCCCAGACACCACGTGATGATCGGGTGTGATAAGCTCTACGTGCAAATACAACGGGTGCAAAACAGTTGCACACGCAGAATACTCAGGTTATACTTGACGAGCCAAGCATATACAGATATGGCCTCGGAACACGGAGACCGAAAGGTCGAGCGTGAATCATATAGTAGATATGATCAACATAACGATGTTCACCATTGAAAACTACTCCATCTCACGTGATGATCGGTTATGGTTTAGTTGATTTGGATCACGTGATCACTTAGAAGATTAGAGGGATGTCTATCTAAGTGGGAGTTCCTAAGTAATTTGATTAACTGAACTTAAACTTATCATGAACTTAGTACCTGATAGTATCTTGCTTGTTTATGTTGATTGTAGATAGATGGCTCGTGCTATTGTTCCGTTGAATTTTAATGCGTTCCTTGAGAAAGCAAAGTTGAAAGATGATGGTAGCAATTACACGGACTGGGTCCGTAACCTGAGGATTATCCTCATTGCTGCACAGAAGAATTACGTCCTGGAAGCACCGCTGGGTGACAGACCTGCTGCTGGAGCAACGCCAGATGTTATGAACGTCTGGCAGAGCAAAGCTGATGACTACTCGATAGTTCAGTGTGCCATGCTTTACGGCTTAGAATCGGGACTTCAACGACGTTTTGAACGTCATGGAGCATATGAGATGTTCCAGGAGTTGAAGTTAATATTTCAAGCAAATGCCCGAATTGAGAGATATGAAGTCTCCAATAAGTTCTATAGCTGCAAGATGGAGGAGAACAGTTCTGTCCGTGAGCATATACTCAAAATGTCTGGGTATAATAATCACTTGATTCAGATGGGAGTTAATCTTCCAGATGATTGCGTCATTGACAGAATTCTCAAATCACTGCCACCAAGCTACAAGAGCTTCGTGATGAACTATAATATGCAAGGGATGAACAAGAATATTCCCGCTCTCTTCGCAATGCTGAAAGCTGCGGAGGTAGAAATCAAGAAGGAGCATCAAGTGTTGATGGTTAGCAAAACCACTAGTTTCAAGAAAAAGGGCAAAGGGAAGAAGAAGGGAAACTTCAAGAAGAACAGCAAGCAAGTTGCTGCTCAGGAGAAGAAACCCAAGTCTGGACCTAAGCCTGAAACTGAGTGCTTTTACTGCAAGCAGACTGGTCACTGGAAGCGGAACTGCCCCAAGTATTTGGCGGATAAGAAGGATGGCAAAGTGAGCAAAGGTATATGTGATATACTTGTTATTGATGTGTACCTTACTAGAGCTCGCAGTAGCACCTGGGTATTTGATACTGGTTCTGTTGCTAATATTTGCAACTCGAAACAGGGACTACGGAATAAGCGGACGCTAGCAAAGGACGAGGTGACGATGCGCATGGGAAACGGTTCCAAAGTCGATGTGATCGCGGTCGGCACGCTACCTCTACATCTACCTTCGGGATTAATATTAGACCTAAATAATTGTTATTTGGTGCCAGCGTTGAGCATGAACATTATATCTGGATCTTGTTTAATGCGAGACGGTTATTCATTTAAATCAGAGAATAATGGTTGTTCTATTTATATGAATAATATCTTTTATGGTCATGCACCTTTGATGAGTGGTCTATTCTTGTTGGATCTCGAAGATAGTAATACACATATTCATAATGTAGAAGCCAAAAGATGCAAAGTTAATAATGATAGTGCAACTTATTTGTGGCACTGCCGTTTAGGTCATATCGGTGTAAAGCGCATGAAGAAACTCCATACTGATGGGCTTTTGGAACCACTTGATTATGAATCACTTGGTACTTGCGAACCGTGCCTCATAGGCAAGATGACTAAAACACCGTTCTCCGGTACTATGGAGAGAGCAACAGATTTATTGGAAATCATACATACCGATGTATGTGGTCCGATGAATATTGAGGCTCGTGGCGGATATCGTTATTTTCTCACCTTCACAGATGATTTAAGCAGATATGGGTATATCTACTTAATGAAACATAAGTCTGAAACATTTGAAAAGTTCAAAGAATTTCAGAGTGAGGTTGAAAATCATCGTAACAAGAAAATAAAGTTTCTACGATCTGATCGTGGAGGAGAATATTTGAGTTACGAGTTTGGTATACATTTGAAAAATTGTGGAATAGTTTCGCAACTCACGCCACCCGGAACACCACAGCGTAATGGTGTGTCCGAACGTCGTAATCGTACTTTACTAGATATGGTGCGATCTATGATGTCTCTTACTGATTTACCGCTATCGTTTTGGGGTTATGCTTTAGAGACGGCCGCATTCACGTTAAACAGGGCACCATCAAAATCCGTTGAGACGACACCTTATGAACTATGGTTTGGCAAGAAACCAAAGTTGTTGTTTCTTAAAGTTTGGGGCTGCGATGCTTATGTGAAAAAGCTTCAACCTGATAAGCTCGAACCTAAATCGGAGAAGTGTGTCTTCATAGGATATCCAAAGGAAACTATTGGATACACCTTCTATCACAGATCCGAAGGCAAGACTT
The DNA here is from genome assembly GCA_034509565.1 of Triticum monococcum. Lineage (NCBI taxonomy): Eukaryota > Viridiplantae > Streptophyta > Magnoliopsida > Poales > Poaceae > Triticum > Triticum monococcum. Next base: position 739,024,505 of record CM067843.1, on the reverse strand, counting down.
TTGTTGCTAAATTCGGAAACTTTCTAGAGAAGGAGTTTCTCTCGAAAGAAGTGAGTGGGAGGAAAGTAGAACTTGATGAGGTAACTGTACCTGCTCCCTTATTGGAAAATAGTACATCACAGAAAACTGTTTCTGCGACACCTATACCAATCAGTGAGGAAGCTAATGATGATGATCATGAAGCTTCAGAACAAGATACTGCTGAACCACGTAGATCAACCAGAGTGAGATCCGCACCAGAGTGGTACGGTAATCCAGTTCTAGAAGTCATGATGCTAGATCATGATGAACCTATGAACTATGAAGAAGCGATGGTGAGCCCAGATTCCGCAAAGTGGCTTGAGGCCATGAAATCTGAGATGGGATCCATGTATGAAAACAAAGTATGGACTTTGGTTGACTTGCCCGATGATCGGCAAGCAATTGAGAATAAATGGATCTTCAAGAAAAAGACTGACCCTGACGGTAATATTACTGTCTATAAAGCTCGACTTGTCGCGAAAGGTTTTCGACAAGTTCAAGGAGTTGACTACGATGAGACCTTCTCACCCGTAGCGATGCTTAAGTCCGTCAGAATTATGTTAGCAATTGCCGCATTTCATGATTATGAAATATGGCAGATGGATGTCAAAACTGCATTCCTGAATGGATTTCTGGAAGAAGAGTTGTATATGATACAACCAGAAGGTTTTGTCGATCCAAAGGGAGCTAACAAAGTATGCAAACTCCAGCGATCCATTTATGGACTGGTGCAAGCATCTCGGAGTTGGAATAAACGCTTTGATAGTGTGATCAAAGCATTTGGCTTTATACAGACTTTTGGAGAAGCCTGTATTTACAAGAAAGTGAGTGGGAGCTCTGTAGCATTTCTAATATTATATGTGGATGACATATTGCTGATTGGAAATGATATAGAATTTCTGGATAGCATAAAGGGATACTTGAATAAAAGTTTTTCGATGAAAGACCTCGGGGAAGCTGCTTACATATTAGGCATAAAGATCTATAGAGATAGATCAAAACGCTTAATTGGACTTTCACAAAGCACATACCTTGACAAGATTTTGAAGAAGTTCAAAATGGATCAAGCAAAGAAAGGGTTCTTGCCTGTGTTACAAGGTATGAAGTTGAGTAAGACTCAATGCCCGACCACTGCAGAAGATAGAGAGAAAATGAAAGATGTTCCCTATGCTTCAGCCATAGGCTCTATCATGTATGCAATGCTGTGTACCAGACCTGATGTGTGCCTTGCTATAAGTTTAGCAGGGAGGTACCAAAGTAATCCAGGAATGGATCACTGGACAGCGGTCAAGAACATCCTGAAATACCTGAAAAGGACTAAGGATATGTTTCTCGTATATGGAGGTGACAAAGAGCTCACCGTAAGAGGTTACGTTGATGCAAGCTTTGACACTGATCCGGACGATTCTAAATCGCAAACCGGATACGTGTTTACTTTAAACGGTGGAGCTGTCAGTTGGTGCAGTTCTAAACAAAGCGTCGTAGCGGGATCTACATGTGAAGCGGAGTACATAGCTGCTTCGGAAGCAGCGAACGAAGGAGTCTGGATGAAGGAGTTCATATCCGATCTAGGTGTCATACCTAGTGCATCGGGTCCAATGAAAATCTTCTGTGACAATACTGGTGCAATTGCCTTGGCAAAGGAATCCAGATTTCACAAAAGAACCAAACACATCAAGAGACGCTTCAACTCCATCCGGGATTTAGTCCAGGTGGGAGACATAGAGATTTGCAAGATACATACGGATCTGAATGTTGCAGACCCGTTGACTAAGCCTCTCCCACGAGCAAAACATGATCAGCACCAAGGCTCCATGGGTGTTAGAATCATTACTGTGTAATCTAGATTATTGACTCTAGTGCAAGTGGGAGACTGAAGGAAATATTCCCTAGAGGCAATAATAAAGTTATTATTTATTTCCTTATATCATGATAAATGTTTATTATTCATGCTAGAATTGTATTAACCGGAAACATAATACATGTGTGAATACATAGACCAACAGAGTGTCACTAGTATGCCTCTACTTGACTAGCTCGTTAATCAAAGATGGTTATGTTTCCTAACCATGAACAAAGAGTTGTTATTTGATTAACGAGGTCACATCATTAGTTGAATGATCTGATTGACATGACCCATTCCATTAGCTTAGCACCCGATCGTTTAGTATGTTGCTATTGCTTTCTTCATGACTTATACATGTTCCTATAACTATGAGATTATGCAACTCCCGTTTACCGGAGGAACACTTTGGGTACTACCAAACGTCACAACGTAACTGGGTGATTATAAAAGAGTACTACAGGTGTCTCCAATGATAGATGTTGGGTTGGCATATTTCGAGATTAGGGTTTGTCACTCCGATTGTCGGAGAGGTATCTCTGGGCCCTCTCGGTAATACACATCACATAAGCCTTGCAAGCATAATAACTAAGATGTTAGTTATGAGATGATGTATTACGGAACGAGTAAAGAGACTTGCCAGTAACGAGATTGAACTAGGTATTGGATACCGACGATCGAATCTCGGGCAAGTAACATACCGATGACAAAGGGAACAACGTATGTTGTTATGCGGTCTGACCGATAAAGATCTTCGTAGAATATGTAGGAGCCAATATGGGCATCCAGGTCCCGCTATTGGTTATTGACCGGAGACGTGTCTCGGTCATGTCTACATTGTTCTCGAACCGTAGGGTCCGCACGCTTAACGTTACGATGACAGTTATTATGAGTTTATGCATTTTGATGTACCAAAGGTTGTTCGGAGTCCCGGATGAGATCACGGACATGACGAGGAGTCTCGAAATGGTCGAGACGTAAAGATTGATATATTGGAAGCCTATGTTTGGACATAGGAAGTGTTCCGGGTGAAATCGGGATTTTACCGGAATACCGGGAGGGTTACCGGAACCCCCCGGGAGACTAATGGGCCTATTGGGCCTTAGTGGAAAAGAGAGAAGGGGTAACGGAACACTTCCGGTAAAATCCCGATTTCACCCGGAACACTTCCTATGTCCAAACATAGGCTTCCAATATATCAATCTTTACGTCTCGACCATTTCGAGACTCCTCGTCATGTCCGTGATCTCATCCGGGACTCCGAACAACCTTCGATACATCAAAATGCATAAACTCATAATAACTGTCATCGTAACGTTAAGCGTGCGGACCCTACGGTTCGAGAACAATGTAGACATGACCGAGACACGTCTCCGGTCAATAACCAATAGCGGGACCTGGATGCCCATATTGGCTCCTACATATTCTACGAAGATCTTTATCGGTCAGACCGCATAACAACATACGTTGTTCCCTTTGTCATCGGTATGTTACTTGCCCGAGATTCGATCGTCGGTATCCAATACCTAGTTCAATCTCGTTACTGGCAAGTCTCTTTACTCGTTCCGTAATACATCATCTCATAACTAACATCTTAGTTATTATGCTTGCAAGGCTTATGTGATGTGTATTACCGAGAGGGCCCAGAGATACCTCTCCGACAATCGGAGTGACAAACCCTATTCTCGAAATATGCCAACCAAACATCTATCATTGGAGACACCTGTAGTACTCTTTTATAATCACCCAGTTACGTTGTGACGTTTGGTAGTACCCAAAGTGTTCCTCCGGTAAACGGGAGTTGCATAATCTCATAGTTATAGGAACATGTATAAGTCATGAAGAAAGCAATAGCAACATACTAAACGATCGGGTGCTAAGCTAATGGAATGGGTCATGTCAATCAGATCATTCAACTAATGATGTGACCTCGTTAATCAAATAACAACTCTTTGTTCATGGTTAGGAAACATAACCATCTTTGATTAACGAGCTAGTCAAGTAGAGGCATACTAGTGACACTCTGTTGGTCTATGTATTCACACATGTATTATGTTTCCGGTTAATACAATTCTAGCATGAATAATAAACATTTATCATGATATAAGGAAATAAATAATAACTTTATTATTGCCTCTAGGGAATATTTCCTTCAGTCTCCCACTTGCACTAGAGTCAATAATCTAGATTACACAGTAATGATTCTAACACCCATGGAGCCTTGGTGCTGATCATGTTTTGCTCGTGGAAGAGGCTTAGTCAACGGGTCTGCAACATTCAGATCCGTATGTATCTTGCAAATCTCTATGTCTCCCACCTGGACTAAATCCCGGATGGAGTTGAAGCGTCTCTTGATGTGTTTGGTTCTTTTGTGAAATCTGGATTCCTTTGCCAAGGCAATTGCACCAGTATTGTCACAGAAGATTTTCATTGGACCCGATGCACTAGGTATGACACCTAGATCGGATATGAAATCCTTCATCCAGACTCCTTCGTTCGCTGCTTCCGAAGCAGCTATGTACTCCGCTTCACATGTAGATCCCGCTACGACGCTTTGTTTAGAACTGCACCAACTGACAGCTCCACCGTTTAAAGTAAACACGTATCCGGTTTGCGATTTAGAATCGTCCGGATCAGTGTCAAAGCTTGCATCAACGTAACCTCTTATGGTGAGCTCTTTGTCACCTCCATATACGAGAAACATATCCTTAGTCCTTTTCAGGTATTTCAGGATGTTCTTGACCGCTGTCCAGTGATCCATTCCTGGATTACTTTGGTACCTCCCTGCTAAACTTATAGCAAGGCACACATCAGGTCTGGTACACAGCATTGCATACATGATAGAGCCTATGGCTGAAGCATAGGGAACATCTTTCATTTTCTCTCTATCTTCTGCAGTGGTCAGGCATTGAGTCTTACTCAACTTCATACCTTGTAACACAGGCAAGAACCCTTTCTTTGCTTGATCCATTTTGAACTTCTTCAAAATCTTGTCAAGGTATGTGCTTTGTGAAAGTCCAATTAAGCGTTTTGATCTATCTCTATAGATCTTTATGCCTAATATGTAAGCAGCTTCCCCGAGGTCTTTCATCGAAAAACTTTTATTCAAGTATCCCTTTATGCTATCCAGAAATTCTATATCATTTCCAATCAGCAATATGTCATCCACATATAATATTAGAAATGCTACAGAGCTCCCACTCACTTTCTTGTAAATACAGGCTTCTCCAAAAGTCTGTATAAAGCCAAATGCTTTGATCACACTATCAAAGCGTTTATTCCAACTCCGAGATGCTTGCACCAGTCCATAAATGGATCGCTGGAGTTTGCATACTTTGTTAGCTCCCTTTGGATCGACAAAACCTTCTGGTTGTATCATATACAACTCTTCTTCCAGAAATCCATCCAGGAATGCAGTTTTGACATCCATCTGCCATATTTCATAATCATGAAATGCGGCAATTGCTAACATAATTCTGACGGACTTAAGCATCGCTACGGGTGAGAAGGTCTCATCGTAGTCAACTCCTTGAACTTGTCGAAAACCTTTCGCGACAAGTCGAGCTTTATAGACAGTAATATTACCGTCAGTGTCAGTCTTTTTCTTGAAGATCCATTTATTCTCAATTGCTTGCCGATCATCGGGCAAGTCAACCAAAGTTCATACTTTGTTTTCATACATGGATCCCATCTCAGATTTCATGGCCTCAAGCCACTTTGCGGAATCTGGGCTCACCATCGCTTCTTCATAGTTCGTAGGTTCATCATGATCTAGCATCATGACTTCCAGAACTGGATTACCGTACCACTCTGGTGCGGATCTCACTCTGGTTGATCTACGTGGTTCAGCAGTATCTTGTTCTAAAGCTTCATGATCATCATCATTAGCTTCCTCACTGATTGGTATAGGTGTCGCAGAAACAGTTTTCTGTGATGTACTATTTTCCAATAAGGGAGCAGGTACAGTTACCTCGTCAAGTTCTACTTTCCTCCCACTCACTTATTTCGAGAGAAACTCCTTCTCTAGAAAGTTTCTGAATTTAGCAACAAAAGTCTTGCCTTCGGATCTGTGATAGAAGGTGTATCCAATAGTTTCCTTTGGATATCCTATGAAGACACACTTCTCCGATTTGGGTTCGAGCTTATCAGGTTGAAGCTTTTTCACATAAGCATCGCAGCCCCAAACTTTAAGAAACGACAACTTTGGTTTCTTGCCAAACCATAGTTCATAAGGTGTCGTCTCAACGGATTTTGATGGTGCCCTGTTTAACGTGAATGCGGCCGTCTCTAAAGCATAACCCCAAAACGATAGCGGTAAATCAGTAAGAGACATCATAGATCGCACCATATCTAGTAAAGTACGATTACGACGTTCGGACACACCATTACGCTGTGGTGTTCCGGGTGGCGTGAGTTGCGAAACTATTCCACAATTTTTCAAATGTATACCAAACTCGTAACTCAAATATTCTCCTCCACGATCAGATCGTAGAAACTTTATTTTCTTGTTACGATGATTTTCAACCTCACTCTGAAATTCTTTGAACTTTTCAAATGTTTCAGACTTATGTTTCATTAAGTAGATATACCCATATCTGCTTAAATCATCTGTGAAGGTGAGAAAATAACGATATCCGCCACGAGCCTCAATATTCATCGGACCACATACATCGGTATGTATGATTTCCAATAAATCTGTTGCTCTCTCCATAGTACCGGAGAACGGTGTTTTAGTCATCTTGCCTATGAGGCACGGTTCGCAAGTACCAAGTGATTCATAATCAAGTGGTTCCAAAAGCCCATCAGTATGGAGTTTCTTCATGCGCTTTACACCGATATGACCTAAACGGCAGTGCCACAAATAAGTTGCACTATCATTATTAACTTTGCATCTTTTGGCTTCTACATTATGAATATGTGTATTACTATCTTCGAGATCCAACAAGAATAGACCACTCATCAAAGGTGCATGACCATAAAAGATATTATTCATATAAATAGAACAACCATTATTCTCTGATTTAAATGAATAACCGTCTCGCATTAAACAAGATCCAGATATAATGTTCATGCTCAACGCTGGCACCAAATAACAATTATTTAGGTCTAATATTAATCCCGAAGGTAGATGTAGAGGTAGCGTGCCGACCGCGATCACATCGACTTTGGAACCGTTTCCCACGCGCATCGTCACCTCGTCCTTTGCTAGCGTCCGCTTATTCCGTAGTCCCTGTTTCGAGTTGCAAATATTAGCAACAGAACCAGTATCAAATACCCAGGTGCTACTGCGAGCTCTAGTAAGGTACACATCAATAACAAGTATATCACATATACCTTTGCTCACTTTGCCATCCTTCTTATCCACCAAATACTTGGGGCAGTTCCGCTTCCAGTGACCAGTCTGCTTGTAGTAAAAGCACTCAGTTTCAGGCTTAGGTCCAGACTTGGGTTTCTTCTCCTGAGCAGCAACTTGCTTGCTATTCTTCTTGAAGTTTCCCTTCTTCTTCCCTTTGCCCTTTTTCTTGAAACTAGTGGTTTTGCTAACCATCAACACTTGATGCTCCTTCTTGATTTCTACCTCCGCAGCTTTCAGCATTGCGAAGAGCTCGGGAATAGTCTTGTTCATCCCTTGCATATTATAGTTCATCACGAAGCTCTTGTAGCTTGGTGGCAGTGATTTGAGAATTCTGTCAATGACGCAATCATCTGGAAGATTAACTCCCATCTGAATCAAGTGATTATTATACCCAGACATTTTGAGTATATGCTCACGGACAGAACTGTTCTCCTCCATCTTGCAGCTATAGAACTTATTGGAGACTTCATATCTCTCAATTCGGGCATTTGCTTGAAATATTAACTTCAACTCCTGGAACATCTCATATGCTCCATGACGTTCAAAACGTCGTTGAAGTCCCGATTCTAAGCCGTAAAGCATGGCACACTGAACTATCGAGTAGTCATCAGCTTTGCTCTGCCAGACGTTCATAACATCTGGCGTTGCTCCAGCAGCAGGTCTGTCACCCAGCGGTGCTTCCAGGACGTAATTCTTCTGTGCAGCAATGAGGATAATCCTCAGGTTACGGACCCAGTCCGTGTAATTGCTACCATCATCTTTCAACTTTGCTTTCTCAAGGAACGCATTAAAATTCAACGGAACAATAGCACGAGCCATCTATCTACAATCAACATAAACAAGCAAGATACTATCAGGTACTAAGTTCATGATAAGTTTAAGTTCAGTTAATCAAATTACTTAGGAACTCCCACTTAGATAGACATCCCTCTAATCTTCTAAGTGATCACGTGATCCAAATCAACTAAACCATAACCGATCATCACGTGAGATGGAGTAGTTTTCAATGGTGAACATCGTTATGTTGATCATATCTACTATATGATTCACGCTCGACCTTTCGGTCTCCGTGTTCCGAGGCCATATCTGTATATGCTTGGCTCGTCAAGTATAACCTGAGTATTCTGCGTGTGCAACTGTTTTGCACCCGTTGTATTTGCACGTAGAGCTTATCACACCCGATCATCACGTGGTGTCTGGGCACGGCGAACTTTGGCAACGGTGCATACTCAGGGAGAACACTTCTTGATAATTTAGTGAGAGATCATCTTATAATGCTACCGTCAATCAAAGCAAGATAAGATGCATAAAAGGATAAACATCACATGCAATCAATATAAGTGATATGATATGGCCATCATCATCTTGTGCTTGTGATCTCCATCTCCGAAGCACCTTCATGATCACCATCGTCACCGGCGCGACACCTTGATCTCCATCGTAGCATCGTTTGTCGTCTCGCCAATATTATGCTTCCACGACTATCACTACCGTTTAGTAATAAAGTAAAGCATTACATCGCGATTGCATTGCATACAATAAAGCGACAACCATATGGCTCCTGCCAGTTGCCGATAACTCGGTTACAAAACATGATCATCTCATACAATAAAATCAGCATCATGCCTTGACCATATCACATCACAACATACCCTGCAAAAACAAGTTAGACGTCCTCTACTTTGTTGTTGCAAGTTTTACGTGGCTGCTACGGGCTTTAAGTAAGAACTCATCTCACCTACGCATCAAAACCACAACGATAGTTCGTCAAATAGACTCCGTTTTAACCTTCTCAAGGACCGGGCGTAGTCACACTTGGTTCAACTAAAGTTGGAGAGACAGTCTTCCGCAAGCCATCTGTGTGCAAAGCACGTCGAGGGAACCGGTCTCGCGTAAGAGTACGCGTAAGGTTGGTCCGGATCGTCTCACCCAACAATACCGCCGAACCAAAGTATGACATGCTGGTAGGCAGTATGACTTGTATCGCCCACAACTCACTTGTGTTCTACTCGTGCAAATAACATCAAACCATAAAACCTAGGCTCGGATGCCACTGTTGGGGAACGCAGTAATTTCGAAAATTTTCCTACGCACACGCAAGATCATGGTGATGCACAGCAACGAGAGGGGAGAGTGTTGTCTACGTACCAACGCAGACCGACTGCGGAAGCGATCACACAACATAGAGGAAGTAGTCGTACGTCTTCTTCCCGATCCGACCGATCCAAGTACCGTTACTCTGGCACCTCCGAGTTCTTAGCACACGTTCAGCTCGATGACGTTCCTCGGGCTCCGATCCAGCAAAGCGTCGAGGAAGAGTTCCGTCAGCACGACGGCATGATGACGATCTTGATGTACTACCGACGCAGGGCTTCGCCTAAGCACTGTAACGGTATGATCGAGGTGGAATTTGGTGGCAGGGGGCACCGCACACGGCTAAGGAACGATCTCAAGGATCAACTTGTGTGTCTTGGGGTGCCCCCTGCCCCCGTATATAAAGGTTGGAGGAGGGCGAGCCGGCCGGCCAGGGAGAGGGAGGCGCAGAGGGAGTCCTACTCCCACCGGGAGTAGGACTCCCCCCTCCAATCCTAATCCTATTAGGACTCCCGGGGGGGAAGGAGAGAGAGGGGGGCCGGCCCCTTCTCCTAGTCCTACTAGGACTTGGGGAAGGGGGGGGCGCGCGGCTAGGCTGTGGGCTGCCCCTTCTCTCTTTTCCACTAAGGCCCAATAGGCCCATTAGTCTCCCGGGGGGTTCCGGTAACCCTCCCGGTATTCCGGTAAAATCCCGATTTCACCCGGAACACTTCCTATGTCCAAACATAGGCTTCCAATATATCAATCTTTACGTCTCGACCATTTCGAGACTCCTCGTCATGTCCGTGATCTCATCCGGGACTCCGAACAACCTTCGGTACATCAAAATGCATAAACTCATAATAACTGTCATCGTAACGTTAAGCGTGCGGACCCTACGGTTCGAGAACAATGTAGACATGACCGAGACACGTCTCCGGTCAATAACCAATAGCGGGACCTGGATGCCCATATTGGCTCCTACATATTCTACGAAGATCTTTATCGGTCAGACCGCATAACAACATACGTTGTTCCCTTTGTCATCGGTATGTTACTTGCCCGAGATTCGATCGTCGGTATCCAATACCTAGTTCAATCTCGTCACTGGCAAGTCTCTTTACTCGTTCCGTAATACATCATCTCACAACTAACATATTAGTTGCAGTGCTTGCAAGGCTTATGTGATGTGCATTACCGAGAGGGCCCAGAGATACCTCTCCGACAATCGGAGTGACAAACCCTAATCTCGAAATACGCCAACCCAACATCTACCATTGGAGACACCTGTAGTACTCCTTTATAATCACCCAGTTACGTTGTGACGTTTGGTAGTACCCAAAGTGTTCCTCTGGTAAACGGGAGTTGCATAATCTCATAGTTATAGGAACATGTATAAGTCATGAAGAAAGCAATAGCAACATACTAAACGATCGGGTGCTAAGCTAATGGAATGGGTCATGTCAATCAGATCATTCTACTAATGATGTGACCTCGTTAATCAAATAACAAGTCTTTGTTCATGGTTAGGAAACATAACCATCTTTGATTTAACGAGCTAGTCAAGTAGAGGCATACTAGTGACACTCTGTTGGTCTATGTATTCACACATGTATTATGTTTCCGGTTAATACAATTCTAGCATGAATAATAAACATTTATCATGATATAAGGAAATAAATAATAACTTTATTATTGCCTCTAGGGCATATTTCCTTCACTTCGGACATGCCACCACACCACCCCGCATGTATGAGGGCCCGGTGCGATGCTCCGGTGGCATTGCTACCCCCAGGGCCCCCGTCCCGCCTAACCTAGGAGCGGTTAATCACGAGATCTAGCCCTTTCACTTCCCACGGACGGGCTCTGACCAGTGGACCTCTCCACCCGGTTGTGTCAGGTCTACCCATAGGGACACCCAGGAGCAACATCCGGGCCAAACCCACAGCTATATCCACTCCGTGTAGACTAGACGCGTCCGTTCCCCCCCCCTCCAGGTGACGACAGCAGCGCCGTCCGTGATGGGGGGCACACCCCAGAGATGCGTGTCGCCTCTTCGGACATGCCACAACACCACCCCGCATGTATGAGGGCCCGGTACGACGCTCCAGTGGCATTGCTACCCCCCAGGGCCCCCGTCCCGCCAAACCCTGGAGCGGTTGACCACGGGATCTAGCCCTTTGACTTTGCACGGATGGGCTTTGACCAGTGGACCTCTCCACCCGGTTGTGTCGGGTCGGCCCAGAGGGACACCGGGGAGCAACATCTGGGCCAAACACATAGCTAAATCCACTCCGTGTAGACCCGATGCGGTAGTTTCCCCCCTCCAGGTGCCGGCGGCGGCGCCGTCCGTGAGGGGGGCCACGCACCGGAGACGCGTGAGTCCTCTTCAGACATGCCACAACACCACCCCACATGTATGAGGCGCGGTACGACGCTCCGGTGGCATTGCTACCCCCAGGGCCCCCGTTCCGCCTAACCCTGGAGCGGTTGACCACGAGATCTAGCCCTTTGACTTCCCACGGACGGGCTTTGACCAGCGGACCTCTCCACCCGGTTGTGTCAGGTCGGCCCAAAGGGACACCGGGGAGCAACATCCGGGCCAGACCCACAGCAAGATCCTCTCTGTGTAGACCCGACGCGTCCGTTTCCCCCTCCAGGAGCCGGCGTCGGCGCCGTCCGTGACGGGGGCCACACCCCGGAGACGCGTGCCGCCTCTTCGGACATGCCACAACACCACCCCGCATGTATGAGGGCCCGGTACAACGCTCCGATGGCATTGCTACCCCCAGGGCCCCCGTCCCGGCTAACCCTGTAGCGTTTGACCACGGGATGTAGCCCTTTGACTTTGCACGGACGGGCTTTGACCAGGGGACCTCTCCACCCGGTTGTGTCAGGTCCGCCCATAAGGACACCCAGGAGCAACATCCGGGCCAAACCCACAGATACATCCACTCCATGTAGACCCGACGCGTCCGTTCCCCCCCTCCAGGTGCCGGCGGCGGAGCCGTCCGTGACGGGGCCACACCCCGGAGATGCATGCCGCCTCTTCGGACATGGCATAACACCATCCGATTGTGGTAGGTCATCCGATATATATGAACACTTGGAGCAAAGTCCCCTTCGTATAGACCCGATGCGATCGTTCCCCATTCCAGTTGCCGGCTGGCGGCGGCACCGTTCGTGAGGGGGGTCACACCGCTCTGTACAGAACCGAAAAATAATGTATGTATGCTTATTAACACATACTGTATGCTTATTAACATACTATATGCTTATTAATACATACTATATGTATGCTTATTAACACAATCTATATGTATGCTTATTAACACATACTGTATGCTTAATAATAATAATAATACTATATGGAAAAAAAGAAAAAAAGAAAAAAAGAAGAAAAAAACCTATGCCGACGGCATAGCTGCGGCCAGGGCAGATGGACAACGCCGCGGATCGATGACGTGTCAGCTATGCCGACGGCTGCCGTCCGCATAGGTCCTGGTCGGTGCGCTCTGGATCGGTGACGTGTCACCCGTATCTATGCCGACGGCCACCCGTCACGGCTGTCGGCATAGATTTGACGTCGTTAGCCGGCCGTGATGAGTGTTGTCGGCGGGCCCGTATCTATGCCGACGGCCTATATATGCCGACGGCAGCTGTAGGCGTAGTCTAGGATAAGCCGACGGCTGTTATGTGCCGACGGCTGCTGTCGGCGTAGACGGGGATAGCACGACGGCCATTGTACGCCGACGGCTAGGACCTAGCTGTCGGCATAGCTCGGATTAGGCCGACGGTGGCCGTCGGCATACATTTGGCTGTCGGCTTAGAGCCCTGTTCCGGTAGTGGCACCAGGGAGCGTATATTTCGTTTCTTGGTGAGCAGTTGTAGAGCATCTTGCATTAGCAATGTACCACGAAGAGTCAGCTTGGCTATCTGTTTGGCATTGTCAAATGATGATAGCAAACTACCGCAGAAGCTGCTGTTCAACTCAAGCTCTTTCAATTTTAGAAGCTGGTCAACTCCAGAAATAGAACATTTGCTGGTGATAGACAAAACCATCTTCTCGAGCTCACTGGCTGCACCAACCTCAAAAGTGATATTATTCAAGTCCAAGCCCTCAACAACAAGGTACTTGAGGCATCTGAATTCGCCGTCCTTGAAGTTCAGCATGTGGTCGGTGCATACAATGTGTTGGAGCCTGACACATCGTAACTTGGGCAGCTTGGCAAGGACTTTCAGATCATCTTGGCTGAGCAGAGTGTGACATAGTGTTACCTTGGCAAGTTTGTTTCTATCACCTTTTATGAACAATGGAAGAAGACGCCCCTTCTGTGTGGTTCCCCTGATGCTTAGACTCTCAATAATCTTGGGGCAGTTTTTCAAGAGAGAGCCAATGCCATCTGGTAACTCTGCACTGGAAGGAGTACCCTCCCGTGGTGTTGCTACGGGAATACCAGTGATTGACAGAGAACGGAGGCACTCATGTAGGTCACTGATTGTCTCAAGCAAATTCTTGAGATGACTATCCTTATCATCGATGACCACTCCTAGCTTCCTCAGCTGCCATAGCTTTCCAATATCTATTAAATCATGACTCTGCTGGGCCTTGACATTAGATAGTACCTCCATGTTTACCATTTTGTCAATCCTATGAGGAATCCAGCCACTAGAGCCAAAATTGCTTGAATTCAGATCAATGTGACCAGCAAGCAGACGCTTCAGCTTTAATAGCAGGATATTTGCTGTTGCATGTGGAGGCACCTTAGTTTCTCGGATATCTAGTACCTCTAGCTCATGGAGGTTGTTGATCTCACCGGGTAGCTGGGCAATATCTGTTCTCCTTAGGCTTAGATACTTGAGAAGTAACATCTTCCTGCAGATGTCCTTGAGGTACCGCTGGTTCTTCCCAAGAAAGCACCGACAACCTTCTAGATCTAGCACCTTGAGAAGGGATACTTGAGATGATTTAGAGAGCCCCTGGAAGAATTTATCAATTTTATCAGAGCTGCGGAGTTGGAGATCGTTGAAAATGGAGAAGTGGCGAGCCAAGTGATGTGACAGGCGTGTCTCCACGATGTGTTGTTTTCTGGCGATGGTGGTAATGAATCCATGGACTGGATCACCTACGACGCAGCTCTTTACATTTCCTGTGGCATCAATATCAGCAGGATAAACAAGGCACCGACCAACAAGTGCGTCAAAACATCGGTTGGCCTGACGCACAGAACTGGGCCAATCTTCCTTGGATGTTAGCCCTTCTGCAACCCACCGTGCAATCAAGGTTGACCGCCTGATCTTATGTCCGGGAGGGAAGATAGCTAGGTACAACAAGCATGACTTGTATTCTTTAGGCAGATCACTGTAAGAGAACTTGAACATCACCTTAGCGATGTTGTTGAATGATTTTGTTGGCAAATCTTTAAGGGTGCCGTGCAGCTTGAGTAGCTCCTCATCGCTCCTCTTGGGGTTTGCATACAAAGCATGAGTGAAGATCTTCATGCAGAATTCATGTGGCTCACACTCGTACAAGATATCATGAAAGATTTGGGGGTTGTAGCTGTCTTCATTCTTCTGCCGGTCAGTAAGCTCGAGCACTGTATCATGGTAGAGGCCAGCAAGAGAATATTCTATAGGTTCCCGCTGCGGATAGCAATATTCTTTGGCCAGCTGGATGTCCTTTGTGGCAGTGACGATCATCAAATCGGCACTGCATTTTAACAGGCTCAAAGCTTTTCTGGTATCCTCCCATGCGGAAACATCCATCAGCTCATCAACTTTGAGGATAAACAGGGGGCATTCGCACTTATTTGAGTCTGGAAGATGATTCAAGTTATTTTTAATCTTGTCCACGAGCCCTTTGATCTTGAGCTGCTCTTTGAACTCGTGCTTCATTTTGTCCATCATCTCATCCATGAAACATGCAAATATATTTTTGGAAACAGTTTCTGGGTTTTGATCCGCAGCACCAGGTTCACCTGTTCCTTCACTCTTGTCATGTTTGCCTTCCTGCAGCTCCCTTAAGATGTCTTCCTTTGCATCATGGATCAGTTTTTTGATTTGATCCTCACCCAATGTAGCGGTTGTGTTTGAAGCTTGCTTGTCCAAGGATCTGTCCTGAGCCTGCAGGGGCTTGCTGCTGCTCCTGGGGAACAGCTTCCGCAGGATGTGTGCATATTGTGCCTCATCGAGCTGAATCCTTGTCGTCTGCTGATCTTCTTCATCATCATCATCTTCTTCTTCTTCATCATCATCTTCATCTTCATCTTCTTCCCCTTCTTCTTTTTCCTCTTCTACTTCCTCCTCCTCCTCCCTATGTACGGTTACTTCTCCCCCCTCCTCCATATCTTCTTCCCTATGTATGGACACTTCTCCTTCTCCCTCCTCCATATGCTTGGTTGTTTCTCCTCCTCGTCCTCCTCCCTCGCCTCCTTCTTCCTCTTCCTCCCTATGTATGCTTACTTCTCCTCCCCCCTCCTCCATATGTTTGCATGTTACTTCTCCTCCTCCTCCTTCCTCTTCCACATGCTTGGCCGCGGCTTCTTCTCCTTTTTCTACCCCCATATGCTTGCCTGCCTCTTCCTCTTCAAGCTTCTTCTCCTTTTCCTTTGCTTCCATATGCTCTTTAAGCTTCTTGACGCTGATGTTGTTGTTGTCCCACGCTGGTAATCTATGCATGTCTTTGTTCTTCCCTTTTTGATCTTGTTGAGACGCTGCCTGGAGCAGCAGCTGAAGTATTACGTCTATGTCCAACTGGTCAAAATCACCTTGCAGCTTGTTGCCCTTGGGTCCATCACCCTTCTCTAGTCGACGTTGAATATCAATTTTGATTTTGTCAAGCCTTTCATCAATCTTCATCTCTTCGATATTCTCCTCGATTTGAAGAAGAGCAATAGCACTCTTCTTTTCATGGTAAATTTGCCATCTTCTTAGGTAAGCTTCCCAAGGGTCAAGATCCACTTGGCCTTCTGTGCCTTGCTCCTGGGGGTTGGATTTGGGAAGCTTGAGCTCACGCAGAATGTAGAAGAGAACTTCCTTGGGCCGCAGCGGCGCAAAATCATGGTGCACGGCTGGGATGTCAACCACGACAACGCGATCATAGGGGGAGTAGTCCTCCGGGTTGTGACTCAAAATCCAGATTTCTTGTACAAGAGCGAGGAGGTCCTGATGTGTGTAGGGTGCCAGAGCGACCATGGACAAACTTTCGTCTGCGCCTGAAGGAATTCCACGTACCCATTCCCATAGCTTTGCCTTGGCATAGTCGTCTAGAGTGCGGGGTTCAGTGAAGGTTCCTTGAGCAGAATGACCGCGGGCCACCATCACCCCCAAGAGTTGGTCATCACCGTCTTGTTCTTCTTCTTCTTCTTCTTCCCCAGCAGCATAGCCACCTGCTGCAGCAGCCCGCGACGACGATGACGATGTCATCGGAGGCGATTGCCCCTTCCCTGACTTGTCTGGGACCTCTACGCCGTACCTCAACCGCCGCTCACCGACATCACGCGCCCGCTCCTTAAGCAGGCGCAGCTGCTCGGCCGCGCGGTGCTGCGCGACCAACTTGTGCAGGAACCAGGTCGCCCACCAGAGATAGCCTCGGAGCCCACCTCTGGCGCGGTGGATGTCCGGGTTCCCCCTGTAGAGGTAGAGGTCGATGCAGTTGTTGCAGTCCTGGGCGAGCAGACGCACCTGGTTCATCCAGGTGCGCACCTGCTCGTCGTGCTCGCCGCCGGGGGGCGCCCACCTGGCCAGGTGCGCCAGGAAGCTCTTCATGCTCTCCATCTCCTCCTTGATGAACTGCACGTCGTCCCGGACGCCGCGCAGCAGCAGCGCCTCGCTGCGGATGACGACCAGCAGCGAGCT
This sequence comes from Triticum monococcum, assembly GCA_034509565.1. Taxonomy (NCBI): domain Eukaryota; kingdom Viridiplantae; phylum Streptophyta; class Magnoliopsida; order Poales; family Poaceae; genus Triticum; species Triticum monococcum. The sequence goes on along the minus strand of CM067843.1, from coordinate 739,007,355 downwards.
CACGGCGCCTGCCGCGAGCTCAGCCATGGTTCTCCCTCCTCTCCTTCCGCCGGCTGGTGGTTTGTGGTCGAACTGATCTCCCTCTCGCCGGGGGAGCGAGGTTAGCTGAGATGGGTGATGGCGACGACGCACCGCACATGGGACATGTTATGTTGTTCTCGCGCGCCACGCACAAATTTAAATTATCGGTCTCGTCACACACGCTTACGCTTGTGCACCTTCTCTCTCACGCAACGCACTGATTTAACTATCTCGACTTGACTTGACGAAGGGTATCGTCAAGGGCGTTCACACGCTGTGCAGTCATTGACATTGGCTGGTTGCGTTTCCTGCGGGCCGGAACTGGTGGCATCCATATCCACTACTGATGGTGACATTAGTTTAGCCTCTTAAGCAGCCGGGGTCTATGTCAGCTAAGTGGCCTAAAATTATTCACTCATCTCTCTATACATCATGTATGCATATCAATAAGTAAAATGAGCAAAACTTGAGCCATCAAAAGAAAAGAAAAAACACACAACTTTAACCACTGAAAGAAGCAAGCTCATGATTCTTATTGGTGCATACGGCTATGATATGTGAACCATTTGGACTATGTGTAATAAGATGATCATTGAGCAGTTCTTGCGTCTTGCTTCAAATTTTTAGCATTTTTACTGCAGTGACATCCATTATGTAGGTGGCGGGACAGAGACCGGCTAGGCGGCATGCTGGATGGTCTAGAGGAGGGCCTGTTTGGTTAGCTTCCTCAAAAAGCTACCTAACTCGGTCAGCCATCTCAGACGTTGGATTTCTCAAGCCTAACATTGAAATTGCTCCCTTTCTAAGTAGCTGCTTGTGTAGCCTCCAACCAAACACTCCCGTAACGCACCCCTAGCAGTTGACTCATCAGAGAGGCATGTTGTACATTTCTTTTTCATTTTTGGGCATGTGGTAAATTACAATTACACATGCTTCGCTATGATGAGGCGGTAATTAACACATACTCGTTCTGGTTCTTTTTAGTCTGCATATAAGTTTTGTCTGAAGTTAAAGTATTTCTATTTGACCAAACTTATAAAAAAATGTATCAACATTCATAAAACCAAATCAATATCATTAGATTCATTATGGAATGTAGTTTCATATTTATATATTTGATATTGTAAATGTTGATATTTTCTAATATAAATTTGGTCAAACTTCGCAAAGTTTGACTTGACACAAATCTTATACGCGAAGTAAAAATGACCGGAGGGAGTACATGCTGGCACTTGTGAACAGATGAGAGAAATTTGCTGCAACCATTTTAAAATAATTAAAGTTCTAGGATTTTTTTTCAAGTCAAGCTTCATTAAGTTGGATCAAGTCTATATAAAAATGTGTCAACATCTACAAAACCAAAATTATTCCATTAGATTCATTATGAAATATATTTGCACATTATATATATTTGATATCATAGATCTTTGCGGATTTTTTCTATAGACTTGATCGAACTTTAGAAAGTTTGACTTATGTAAATCCTAGAACTTTAATTATTTTGGGGCAGAGGGAGTAATAAACAAAAAACACATGTAACATGGCAAATTTTAGACTGAGGCAACACAACGTCATGCATGCGACGCAACATGTTCAGCAAGTGGGCACCACTGCCTGGCGGCGACGGCGACCATGTGCTGGTGCACGCCACGGGTGGCTACCGCCGTTTTTAGTTGATGGAGAGATGTGGGAAGGTGATGTAAGCTAAATATAAACTATAACAATTGGTTGACACACAACAATCATATTACTGGGAGGCAGTTTGTTGAACATGTCTCGTGCACATGACAGAGTGGAAACCTAGAGAAGGAGAAACAATGATACGTGAAGGTTATTGGTGCAGCCCAGATGGGGAGGGGGAGAGCTCGACCAGCCTTCAGCTCTTAGAGCTCGCAGGGAAAAAAGTTACTGTGTTCCAGCTAGCGGTGGATGGAATGAATCTTAATTCTCATCTCCAGATCATGCACGAAAAGCAATGGCCTAAATGATCATGGATGGACGGTATTAATCTTTTTCTTTGAACAAGCTAAAGGCGCCAAGGGCGACATGTATTCATACCACTCACAGTTTACATCATGGAGGTCTAGATCTGTAACACAATGTTTTAGGGGACAATCTCTGCCAAAATGATCAGGATTGTGACAACTAAAAGGCATTAGAAACTGCCGGATTCTGCTGAATTGCTTTTTGGGCCTGTTCGTTGCAAGTTCTTGAAGTATGGAACACCTTAACCTGCATCTCTCTAGTTGCTAAACAGAAGTCAGCAACCATAGAATCTGCCAATGTCCTGGTTCATCTGTTGGTGCTCGAGCAGCTAGAGCCTTTGCCAGGGTAAGGCTGTCAGTAAGAAAAACTACACCCTTGAGCTGTAGATGTTGAACTAAAATTGCAGCCAGCTTCGTTGCTTGGGCTTCGGCTTGTAGAGGAGTTGTTGCTCTGTCTGACGATGCTGAAATTTTGGCTTCCATTCTATTGTGTTCTTGTTGTACCTGTATCTGAATCCCTAGACCTGCTCATGAATCTTGCCTATTTTCTTGAGGGTTCTTCCAAGCTGCATCTGTAAAGATTTTGATTGTTGCTTCTAGCTTGGTGGCTTGGTGTAAAAATACTAAAAATATGTCTGAAATAAACTTGAACTTCCATTGTACTCATAAAAAGAATTCCACATAAGAAAAACACCCCTTTGACTTCAGGGCAAATTTTTTTTGGTCAAAATAGTGCGAGGAGTGACTTGTATATAGCAATATTGTTTGTTTTTTCCCTGAAGTCAATGCTAGGTTTTTATTTATGAAAATTTATATACTAGTGCAAAAGAAAGTTAAGTTTATTAAAAAAACTTTTGAACTTTTTTGACTTTTTTGTAATTATTGAACTTTTTTTCCAATATAGGATGTATATACAGCCAGTAACCAGGGGCATTTACCACGACACTATAGACTATGGTCTGCTCCAGAGATTTCATGTGATCAACTGAAATAAGTTTAGTGCTTTAGTCTTTTGAGCCCATCCTCAACTTTCATCCTGGATTCACCGCTATATTCCATTATTGTAATGGTCGTAGTAAACAACATCTGTATATTTTTATCTTTTTGTACCGAAAAAATATACTAAAATGTTGAGATCTTTGTGTAATTCTGTAACAGACAGACTACAGTAAGGCAAATTTGGTCATCTGCCGGTGGTGGCCCAAGACACATCATCACTGCAGACATTGACCGACGACGACGCGTTGTAGGCATGTGATCCAGGAGAAATGTCGGACGGCCCCGGCCTTGACAGGGTCGGCAGCGTGACGTCCTCAGATTGCAAGACGTTCATGAGCTACACAACGGACGGCCGCACGCCCGGGCGCGGGTGCGTGCACCAGAGCCCGACAACCAGCGCCCGGTGTAGCTGCCACTTGCAATCGTCGAGCTGCTTGTCTCCCTTTAGCCTCTCATCCACCGCTTCAACAATGGCGCCCTTCTCGTACAGGTTCCAGATCCACTTGAGCAGCGGCAGCGCCATGTGTACTTTGTCAGCTGCTGTTGGTTGCTCCATCTCCATCTCCGTGTCCGGCCGGCGGCCGGACACTACCTCCAACACGACGATGCCAAAGTTGTAGGCGTCGGATTCGGTGGTCGGTCTGTGTGTGCGGACGAACTTCGGGTCTATGTACCCTGCGGTGCCTATGACAACATGCGTTGTCTGCGGTCCGGCTCCATGCACCGCGAGCCTTGCCAGGCCGAAATCCGCCAACTTGGTGCTGCATGATGAGTCAAGAAGTATGTTGCTTGGTTTGATGTCACCATGCAGCACACACTGATCTCACTCCGTGTGGAGATATATAGCGTACTGCAGATCCCAAGCCAAGGATAATTATGTATCCGAATGTGTGATGTGTTAGGTTAACTAGTAATGGGAATGATGGAAGAAAAAGAGATATTCCATGCCATGATGGTTTTGTTGCGTGCATCACCTCTCTGACCAAGTGAGAAGACGATCAGTGTTGTATATGTGTCGATCAAGGCTGTTGTTGGCAGTACTGAGATGTAATAGTTAAGTTGTAGAAGGGTTGGAATGTAAGATAGGCATGTATATACCTAGACTGGAGAGATGAAAGAAACAGAGTTTTCCAGAAAAATCCTCTTCTCTCTCTCTCGTTCCTGACCTTGCTCTGCCCCAATCTCCCAAATCAACAACATGGTATCGGAGCATGAAGAGGATCTGTGCAGGAGTCTCGCGGATTGATAGCGGGGGGCTGCTGGAAGGCTGCGGTGGAGGTGTTGGGGCCGGATTTGCTGTGGTGGAGAGCCAGATCGGGGCTGGTTGGCTGCGGCAAGCAGGGCGGCCGGCGGTGGCTGTGGTGGAGCAGGGTGCCCGGCAGCAACCTTGAGTGGTGTAGGTGGTGGCCCTGGGCGGAGACAAGATTAGGGGCAAATTCAAATCAAAGTTCAAGGTGAGGGCTTGGAGGACTTGTTGCAGGTATGGCTGGCAATGGTAGTGCTCCAGCGGCAGTTACTGCTGGTGAGCTTGCTGCTGTATTGCAGGCAATGGATGAAAAGTATAGTGCTCTATTGGAAGCAATCAGCAAACAAGCCACCAGCTCAAAATCAGATGTTGAGATGAAGGAAGAAATACACCCTCTGCAGATGCCACATGTAAAGTTAGAGGTCCAGAGAGCTATGTCAGTTGGGCTGAGCATGCTGAAACCATCTTAGTTTCAAGGAAATTGGAAGGGTACATTCTTGGGACAGTAGAGAAACCTGAGGAAGAAGATTCAAAAGAAGGCCAAAAATGGAGGATGACCAATGCACTGGTTAGGGCGTGGCTGTTGAGCTCAGTCTCATCTCAAATTGCAAAACAAGTGGAGAGGATTAAGGATGCCTCAGAAATTTGGAGGCTCCTGAAGGGAACATATTCAGGAGTGGGAAATGAGATGTTAGCATGTAAGATTCAGAAGGAATTGCAGGAGCTGGGCCAAGGAGAAAGGACTGTTGTGGAGTATGTGTCGGAACTAAAAAGATTGTGGAGTGACCTTGACTACTACGATCCTGTTGAGATGGAATGTGGTAAGTGTGCTGAGAAATATAATAAGTGGACTGAGAGAAGACGTGTGAGGCACTTCTTAAATGGCCTTCATCCCAGGTTTGAGAATCGAAGAGCAACGCTTTATGGAAGTGGGAAGCTGCCAAGTCTTGAGCATGCAATTTCTGCAATTGTAAGTGAAGAAACGCGGTTGAAACTGGAGGTAGTGGGTTCAGTTGGACAGGGCGTGTCACAAAAACGCTCAGCATTTCTCGCTACGGAGCAGAGAGTTGAAATAAGCCCTCATGAAAAAAAGTGCTTTGAGTGTGGCCAACCGGGACACCTAAAGGTAGCATGTCCACAGTTGACTGGGGGAGGCCGTGGTAGAGGCCAGGATTGGCGTGGTAGAGGTCGTGGTCGTTTTTCTAATGCACGCGGTGGTGGCCGTGGAAGAGGTGTGTATCCATCAGGAAGGGCGAACACATGCACTGTCGTTGAGATGACTGCAGATGAGTTAGAGAAGTGGCATCAATTCAAGAATTTGAGTCTTGGAGACGGACGGTCTTCAGAGGCACATGCACCATCTTCATCAGCAAACTTCTCTGGTAACCTCTCTTATACCGTAGGTTGTGGTGATAATTTTGCAGCAATTGCACAATGGTTAATTGACTCCGGTGCCTCTAGACATATGACTGGCTCCAGTAGGGAGCTCTATAATTATGTTTCTGATCAGCAGAAGGGAACTGTAAAATTAGCTGATGGTTCTACTCAAGTGGTTGTCGGGTCCGGAATGGTCAAGTGCAGCCCAAATATGTCTCTTGTTGATGTATTGCATGTTCCTGCATTTCCAATTAATCTTTTGTCAATAAGTTGCATCACTAAGGAACTGAATTGTGTTGCTATATTCTTTCCCACGTGGTGTATGTTCCAGGAACTTGGGACTGGAAGAAAGATTGGGATGGGGAGCATGCGTGATGGACTATATTACTTAGACAGTAATATCCCCCCTATGGTGGCTGCTACTGTACCTACCTCTGCACTAGAAGAACTTCTACTTCAACACCGCCGGTTGGGACATCTATCTTTTGCCACGTTGGGTCAGTTATATCCTAGTTTGTACTCTAAGGTCAGCAAGGAGAAATTGGTATGTGATGCATGTCAGTTTGGAAAGCAAACTAGAAGTTCTTACTTGTCGTCCGATAATAGAAGTAATGTACCCCTACAAACTATTCATTCTGATGTGTGGGGTCCTAGTGGAGTGGTATCTTTAAATGGATATCGCTACTTCGTCACATTTATTGATTGTTGCACTAGAATGACGTGGGTCTATGTTTTGCGAAACAAAAGTGATGTGTTCGAATGCTTTAAAGACTTCCATAATTTAATTAGAACTCAGTATAATGCATGTGTGAAGACACTTCGTACTGATAATGGTACCGAGTATGTGAATATTGAATTTGATGGTTATCTATCGAATTATGGAATTATACATCAAACCACTTGTCCTGGGACGTCTGAACAGAATGGCCTAGCAGAGAGGAAAAATAGGCACCTTCTAGAAATTGCAAGGTGTATACTGTTTGCTATGAATGTTCCTAAATTTTTGTGGAGTGAAGCAATGATGACTGCAGCATATTTGATGAATAGGATGCCATCCAGGGTACTTGAGTACAAGACGCCAATTGAGTGTTTCACAGGGAAAACTACATATGTGGTTCCCCCAAAGGTATTTGGGTGTACATGTTTTGTAAAGGACTATAGACCTTGAGTTAGTAAGCTTGATCCTAAGGCATTAAAGTGCATATTTGTTGGCTATTCTGGTAAGTAGAAGGGTTATAAATGCTGGTGTCCATCTGAAAGGAGGATGTTTGTGAGTATGGATGTGGTGTTTAGAGAGCATGAACCATTTTATGGGGAACCAACTGATTTAACTGATGTATTCCCTGATTTGTTCTCTAATGACATCTCTGACGCAAAATGTGCGGCAGGGGGAGAGAGGGAGGAGAAAGACAATAATGGAGCATATCAAGAGGTGATAATTGGAGTGATACCGGCTGAAGACACTAACACATCGGAAATCGAGCAAATACAGGGACAGGAGGGGCCACAAGATACACTACAGAGAGATTCACGGTGGCCAAAACCAAATGAAGAACAACATCCTCAAGTGTACACACGAAGGCATCAGACCGAGGAGAAGCATGCTCGAGAGGAAGAAATCATCCCTTCGGGACATGATCATGAAGCCCAAGGACAGGCCGACCCACATGACTCAGCTTCACACCCTTCAGCTTCACATGATGGTACATCCTCTTCATATGACGATCTAGATGTTCCAATTGCCCTTAGAAAGAAAACTCGCAATGCTGTTGGGAAGTTACCCTCAAAATTGTCCCAATATATTGTCTCTAACCATGTTTCATACTCGTTGGTGGGTTCTAAGTATAGATCATTTATAGCTGCTTTAGACTCCACAGTTCCTATACCTCGTGATTGGCAAGAGGCAAAGAAAGATCCGAGGTGGAGAGCAGCAATGTTGGAAGAAATGCGAGCACTTGATAAAAACAATACTTGGGTTCTTACCACAATTCCAGCGGGAAAGAAAATTGTGGGCTGCAAGTGGGTGTTCACTGTGAAGCAAACACCTGAGGGGAAGGTAGAGAGATACAAGGCCAGGTTAGTGGCGAAAGGATATAGCCAGACTTATGGGGTGGATTATGATGAAACATTTGCTCCAGTAGCAAAAATGAATACCATCAGAACAATGATATCAATAGCTGCAAACCACAGGTGGAAATTATTTCAAATGGATGTTAAAAACGCATTCCTCCATGGAGACTTGCAGGAAGAGGTTTATATGGAAATTCCTCCAGGGTTTAATAGTGATGAGACAGAAGGTAAAGTGTGTAAACTGAAGAAATCCCTTTATGGCCTCAAACAGTCACCAAGAGCATGGTTTGGAAGGTTACGCAAGGAGATGTGTTCCCTAGGATATCGACAGAGCAATGCAGACCACACTCTTTTCTTTAGGCACCGTAATAATAAGATTACTATACTCGCTGTCTATGTTGATGATATTGTGATTACAGGAAATGATGATGAAGAGATAAGGTGCCTAAAGAAGACTTTAGCAAGATCATTTGATGTTAAAGACCTGGGGTATTTGCATTACTTTCTCGGAATTGAAGTTTCTTATGGGGCCAAAGGTATTTATCTGTCACAGCGAAAATATGTTCTTGACTTGCTTGCTGAAACTGGAATGCTCGAGTGCAAACCAGCTAATACACCAATTGAACAAAACCATAGGATTGTAGCAGACTTTGGTGATCCTGTAGATAAGGGAGGATACCAACGATTAGTTGGGCGCCTAATCTATTTGTCACACACAAGGCCAGACATTGCATATGCAGTTAGCATAGTGAGCAGATATATGCATGACCCTAGGTCTGGTCATTTAAATGCAGCAAATAGGATTCTGCGGTATCTTAAAGGTTGTCCTGGGAAAGGCATCTTGTTCTCAAACCATGGACATCTGAAGATAGAAGGCTACACCGTTGCTGATTGGGCGGGGTGCTTGGACGATAGAAGGTCCACTTCAGGCTACTGTATGTTTCTAGGTGGTAATCTGGTTAGTTGGAGGAGTAAAAAACAGAGCGTAGTGGCACGGTCTACAGCAGAAGCAGAGTTTAGGGCAATGGCCTCAGGTTTATGTGAGTTAATGTGGCTTAAATTCTTGCTAGCTGAACTCAGGTTATATGAAGCTGCACCTCTTCGACTATATTGTGATAATCAGGCCACTATCAACTTGATAAACAATCCTGTTCACCATGATAGAACAAAGCATGTGGGAATTGATAGACACTTTATCAAAGAAAAACTAGATGAGGGGACACTTCAGGTTGGGTTTGTCAAAACTGTAGACCAGCTTGCCGATGTATTAACAAAAGGGGTCAATGTAGCAGTGTTTGAAAAATTATGTAACAAGATGGGGCTCATAGATATATTTGCCCCATCTTGAGGGGGAGTGTTGGCAGTAGTGAGATGTAATAGTTAAGTTGTAGAAGGGTTGGAATGTAAGATAGGCATGTATATACCTAGACTGGAGAGATGAAAGAAACAGAGTTTTCCAGAAAAATCCTCTTCTCTCTCTTTCGTTCCTGACCTTGCTCTGCCCCAATCTCCCAAATCAACAACAGCTGCCTTCCGGCACAAGCTCGTAGACGAACAGGAGTCCTTTGCGGCTATCGGACCAGCCTAACAAGTGCACAAGATTCCGGTGCCTCAGCCGGCTTATGATCTTCACCTCGGATTCAAACTTGTTCCTCCCCTGCGCAGACGATTCCGCGGAGAGCATCTTGATGGCCACTAGGCAGTCTTGGTCGCTCAGGCTGCCCCGATACACGTTGCCGAAGCCACCTCGCCCGAGCTTCCCCTTCTCCACGAAGTCCTTGGTTGCAGCCGCGAGCTCACGGTAGCGGTACCGTCTAGGGGAAATACTCATTGGTTCCTGGGGACATCTGTCCCCTAAATCTCACCGCCCATCCGCAACTGCCTATTAGTATGATTCTGACTGCTGGTTTCGTATTGCAGCGTCCTTTTCAGCTGATGTTCTTGTATTTGTTTCCTCCTGACATGTTCCTCACACTGTCCCACACTCATTTACCCAACCACCTCCTCCTCAACTATCCCTGACATATCGTACGATGCAAAAAGTAGCAGTCCATCTGTTCATGCTGTCTCTTTATCACACATAATGTTCAGTACTCCTAATCACAGTGTAGGGTAAGTGTGCAGAAGTTTATCCCTCGATGAAATTACCAACCCTGCGAGAGCAGAGCAGTCTTCCTCCCCCAACCACAGTCTCCTCACTACCTGCTCTGTTCCTGTATGAACCCTAGATCCATTAGGACTACTCTGCGATCCCTTTCCTTCCCTTCCCTCCCCACACTTCCCCCCTTCACCACTGCGTCGAGGAGGGATGATGAATCTGAAGCACGCACTCTTCTCCTCAAGCTCGCGGTCGTCACCGTCAGGTGAGCTTTCCAAATCCATCCACTCCCCCTCCCTTCCTCCTTCATCCTCTTTCTCCTATTCCATAGCTCGGTCCTAATATTTATTCGTACATATTAATCCAACAGCACCCCAGATGGATCAAGATGAAGATCTGCAAGGCCCCGCCGTCGACCTCGCCGCCATTGACCCCGCTTCCCCGACCCCCACATCTAGGACCTCTCTTCAGAAAGTTTGCGCTCTTATCTCTACTTTCAACGAATTCAAACGAAAACTGGTAGTAGAAATTGGGTTTGCTGGCATGCTGCGTCTCCCTGCTATTCCTAGGCTTAATTTAAAATTTAGCACATGGATAATGAGCATGGTGGATGGTCCGAACAGATGCATCAAGCTATCTCATGATAGATATATTAAATTCTGGCCAGAGGATATCCACAAAGTTTTCGGCATACCGTGTGGCACAATAGGCATTCATAGCCCGGAATATCAACAGACCGAAAGTTCAGTCCAGTTCTTTAGATCTGTTCTTGGTATGTCTGAGAAAGGTAATCAAGTGCTAAAGAATGTTGAAGCAGTTTTAATGAAAGAACTAAATGAGTCTACTGCCAGCAATTTGGAGATTGATTGTTTCAAGATGGCTTTTGTGATATATTCCATGGGCCACATTCTCGCACCGTCCACTAAGCACAACGTGTCTGTAATAGATTACTGGGCAGCCATTGCGAATACGGATAAAATTGTGGACTTCAACTTCTGTGAGTACGTATTTGCCGATCTATTGGTCGCTTGCTGGAAGGTGAAACAAGACATTCAGAACAATACGCCAATTACCCACTTGACTGGATGCCATCTTTTTTTCCAGGTATGACTTGTCGTATTTTAAGGTGAATCATAATTTCATCAAGGCAGTAATCTTTAACGTATAAATCATTGAAAATGCAGATTTTTTATCTAGACAACCTTGATCTTGGCATGCTAAACCTCCCTCACAATTCATATCCACGCATTTCGTGCTTCGATGAATCAAGGATCAGGAAAATGATACTACATTGCACTAGAATTGGCCCTGGCCCGATAGATTTCTCCATAGCCCACGTATGTGTTGCTGCAGTTTCTACCAATCCATGCATTCTACAGAGATGAAATAGTAATGCCATTCTGGCCACATTTTTGACAGATCCGACACCACAGCCAGATATGTTACATGCGTGCCGTTTGGGACAGACAGCCAGTACCAAACGCATCGTCCTCAAAGAAACCAATCAACCCTGCAAAAGAAGCTACCATTAAGCCCAGTCCTCAGCAACACTCCGGCGGGACTTCTTCATATGTGTCACACATTCCTACACCCGCCGCATTCACCATCATACTCAAAGATAACTACCCCAATTTGGTAAACGTTTATAATTTTATTTGGTGAATTCCCTAATTGAACTACATTCCTCTTTGTTCCAGCCTTCACCTAATACATGGTTATATGCAGGCTCATTCTGAGCTTGGCATACTCCTTAATCAACACAATGCAGTGTCCTTCAAAGCGTGCAATTCTTTGAAGATGGCTGTTCATGAAGAAAATACTCGCTTTCTCCACAGCATATTGTCAATTCTTTCCAAAAGCTGCATATGTTGCTCCCTCCGCGGTTCAACATGCATTGCACAAGAGCTACAGCCATCCGAAACCCCTCTTTTATCTAATTTGTGGCGCCAATCAATCCAGCAATCAAGATCTGAAGGTTAGCCGTGTAATAAACATACTGCATGCCCCATTTTCAAACTTTTAACATTTTTCATCCCATTCCAGGTGCCACTTCTTCAGCACCGAAAGGGAACCTCAAGGGAGCCACTTCAGCCCACACTATGAATGAGTTGACTCCATCACTCAAGAAAAGCAGGCTAAACTGTATGTCTAGATTTATCGTCTCCCATACAGTTCTTTTCATTAACATCGCAATATCTCGTACATTATGAAGAAGTTCCACTCGTCTTGTCTTCCCCATTTTTACAGTTGATGCAGATGATGAGGTAACTCCCAAGCAGTCTAAATTGCCAGCACAGCACGACCAGTCCAAATGTTGGGCTGACAGCATAATAGGCGGCATCATCATGTTTAATGACGAGGCCGACCCTCCGGAAGATGTTGTTCTCTTTGCTCAGATATCACCATTCAAACCAACCCCCAGCAGCTCAGTGCACACGTCTTATGCTCATTCTCATTGGACTGACGGTAGATCACACATTGACCCCCCCCCCCCCCCCCTTCAGTGCTTGTCGACATCAATACTTATATACGGAACACCCCAGCAACCGACATTACCCAGTACGATGTCATCCTTCTAATATGTATGTAACATTTCTTTCTTCTCCATAATATGCCGTACTAAACACAATTAATTCTGTCACAGACCCTGGATCACACATCCCGATCCCCGTTACTGCTCTCTCACTGGCAACAGTATTGTAGAACAACTATTTGGAACCAAGCTTCTTGATCATGAAGCATGTTGTCTCATATTTCGGCGTTTCAATCAGATCGATAACCAATCACTGTACCCGGGCTGTACACCCAAATGGCGTATTTTCATCGAAGCCGATTTCTCGGTAAGCTATAAGCTGCCACAGTTTGTTTATAACTTCGTCATGTTCATGTATTAATCACTCCTCCTGTATGTAGACCTCCGTACTTGCCGGAGACAATGTTTGGGACATGGTATCTATTCAGAAACAATTCACCGCACCAAATGTAATTTTCCAGATCCCCAACACTCGCCTGGTAAGTGTAACATATATTTTCCTCGCGTTCGCTCTTTACAAGGAACACACCATTAACTTGTTCAAACTGTATAGTTCATCATCCCAGCTTACCTCCCTTCTGGCTGGGCTGTCTATTGTTGGGACATGAAGAGGAAGATCATCCACATGTGTGATCCAATGGCTGATACTGTTTCTTACACTGCCCAAAAAGAAAGCCACGTCATTATTGCTGACAAGCTTCACGACGCCCTCTTCACATGTTTGAGAAAGTTTTTCAAATCATGGCATGTTGAAGCAACAAATTGGAAGAAAAATTTCCAGTTTCTCTCCGCCACATTGTTTGCCCGCAATGAGAGTGGTGTCTGTATGCTTCACACGGCTCGTCACTTCAATGGCATCGGACTTGCTTCTAAGCTTGCCAATGTAAGACTCCATACATTTGCTTCTATGTTCTTCTCTGCATCACAGTACTAACTCCCCCACTAAATGATTACGAATGCTCAGGAAACAATTGGTCATCAGAAGAAACTGATTGTCGCCGAGTTACTGCAGTTAGATGGGAACCGCCTACTTGCTCTCCTGTTAATGATATGCGCCTCGGCACTTCGTGTATAATCCATGGACTGACAGTGCAAACAAATATTTATTATCTAACTCGCAGTTTTTAGTAATATCATGTGCTGTATTAACAATACTTACGAATTCAGTGTCTTCTTGAAACAAAGAATCATGTTCTTGTACCCTTTTTCGAGTGTTTCGTTGCATATAGTAGGATACATTGATTGAAACTCGAAAGGACATGAAGCTATTATGATAGGTAATGCCACCTTCTTCAAGTTGCTTTCTAGATGGATCTTTTTCGTCCGTATCTCTTCAACAGCACAATCGAGCTCAGCAATTGGATTCTTAAGCACCATCATAGCTTGATTGAAATTTACAGCACCATCTGAATGATCTGTGTTCCCTTTAAAAATTTCTGAACTTCCAACTAGGGGGATGTTCAGGTCAGGTACTTTGGCTACTGTAAAGAAACTCAACTTCTATCAGCTAGAAGAAAAAATGCAAGTTGTTTTTTCAGCATTTCGACATACCTGCATCTCCCTCGGCAGCTAAATCTGGACTTGCTTTCCTCTTGCAACCCCTGGCAAAGCTATCACGCACAACTATTTCCAACAATTACATTATTAGTACATTTCATGTTATTTTATTTTATTGTTTTTCATAATGAACTTAATATATACTAACCATCCAAAGCTTTGTCCAAACTGGAAACCGTTTCGTTAACCATAGCGCCTCCCTCAACCTCGTGTTTCTGAACAAAACGTAGCACCTTCGCTGTTGCGACAGTAAGCATAAACCTCTCCAACGATCTATGCGCCTTTATAATTTTAACATTCCTCTCGTCCGTCAGTCCAATCTCACTTGTTAGTTCTTCATGTAACTTGATTGATCTTTCAATTCTGGATTCAGCCTGCTGAGCTAGTTCTTCAAATATCCAGTTCCTGCCCTGTAAAAACGATTTCTTGATATTCAATATTGCGTACTACTTATATTTTATCTTACGGATGGATGTTGACATTTTACAGTTACCTTAACGGAAGAAGCAATCATGTCTTCACCCGCCAAATTGATACCAAAATTGCTATACTCTTTCACCTGACATAATCAGTTTGGAGAGTTGTCGTTTCAGGTACATCTTAACATAGCAGATTAAACTGCAATAACAACATTTATAAAATAAACCGTCCACGAATTACCTTCATTAGTCCAAACGTAATACGCCCTCCTTCTACTTTGCTATTTGCCTTGACCAGAGCATGGAGTATAATCCTATTGTAGTGCTTGATCCTTGGGAAAGCTTTCTTATCTATTTGAATGAAACCAGTGTCCACCGAGTCGAAATAAAGTATCTGCCTCAAAAATATGTCAACGGCACTGTAAACAAAAATTATCTATGTATCAAGAAAATTAAGCAGTTTTATTACCTCAAGTATCACAGGGCATCCATGTAAAGTTATGTTCAGAAGTGCATTATCCCGGTTGAGTCTCCTGGCACCAGTTACAATCTCATCTATTGCGTATTTTCCCCAGTTGACATCTCTCAGGTCAGGATGCATTATCAACATCATATAGGAACTACGGTTCAGACTAAACTTCTTATCACCCTGACCAAGTGCAATCGAAAGATAAAGCATTGCAAATGCTCTTTCTGTTCTCGCACCCTCATCAGAGCTTGAATCCAACACAGCCTTTCTATCTCCTATCAGTAGCGCGACAAGTTCTGAAACTGAGATTTCTTTAGTCAAATCAGGAAGATTCAGAATGCTACGCACAGCTTTTATTTCCCCGGGCATCACCACTCCTTCAGACACTAGAATGGTGGATGAACCGCCCATCCTGTTGCCAGTTATGCTAGCCACAGCAGTTTCTGTAAGATGAACTATGTCACAATCAGCACTACCGATCCTCAGTGCTCTGTCATCAGGCATGACATTCAGCATCAACCAGGCGGAATGATTCAGGTCAGTATGTACCATCTTGTTAATCCATTCCGCTCCCCCAAGTCCTATGTTCTGGATTAATAACCGCTGCTCTTGTGAAAGTTCATAATACAGCTTTTGCAAATCAAATGGTCCGAAATTAGCATGTTCTTTATCTGTAACAACCGTGCCAGATGCAACTGTTGTACTGCTACTACCACACTCCATTTTGCCTGAAAACTTATCTAGATTTACGCGGTTCGTACTACTGAATCCATCCCGACTAACCAAATATGCTTTATCTGCTTCTTGCGCTTCTTGAGCCGACTCACCCACATCTACCACATCCTGATAGTTTATTTGGTGCGGTTAGCGAACAAGTACACAATCATACTACTCTAGGAGATCTTAACGAGAAAGATAGATTATGCTTACCTTAGATGCAGACAGATCCGCCATTTCTTCAGACACCAACTTTACTTCTCTTCCTCGCGCCTGACTACACAGTTCGTCAGGTGTTTGGCTTGAATTTGGTGTGACGACTCTGCTCTCTTGAACTTATGAGGTGGACTCCACTGCTGCGGCAGCTCACCCGCTCACAGCGCCACCCAAGCCGGAATTAAAGGATGGGCACCCCACTACCTGTATTAACTGCTATCCATTTCTTTTACTCATGCAGAAGTAAAGCCAGGTCTTTTATCTTAGACTGAAGCTTTACTTATGAAGCCGCATTCAGTAAGACATAATGCATTTCTGTTATTAACTACTAGATTTACCCTTGGGCGTTTCTGTTATTAACAAAATTCGTTTGTATTTTCCCATAAACACATTTAAATACATATTACAGGAAAAAGTGCCATCCTCTTACCAAAATTTGATAGTTTCACCCCATAACCACGTTCAAATAAAAATTAGAGAAAAAAATGTCAGCATGTTACACAATAATAAAAAATTAAACAGTGCTAAGACTGAAGCTTTTAGACTGAAGCTTTACTTATGAAGCCGCATCCCATCCACTTCAAACAAGAAACGAGTGATCCGTCTCTTTTAAACAAATTTGTGATACTGATGCACTCTGACAACGCATCGGGGGTGTCCCAAAAGGTGATGCGTGTGCACGCACGCCAGCATTTATAGCCCAGCTAGCCATAGCGCGTCGGAACACTGTTCTGGATCCTGTACTGTCCAGTTCCTCGCCCAGTACAGCACTATTCTTCTTATGTATATGCGTCAGGGCACATTCAAACAATCAACGTATAGCCGAATATGTTACTTTAGCTACACATCGCGACGCACTTTCCCACGACGACGATTCCAGGGACAAATGTCCCCATAGACCAAAAATCCGCGCCCTACCGTCTAGGGCCTATCCCTCTCTCGAACTCAGCCTGCTCGCGTTCTTCGTCATCGGAATCGTCTAACCTCTCCCATATGTGTCGCCGACGGACTAGGATGACAGCGATGGCGCAGAGCAACACGAGAAAAGCTACTACGGAAGGCACTAGCACATGCACTAGTCGCCGCCGGAGACTGGTGCTGCTAGTAACCACCGTGGCATCATCTAGAGTGGAGCTAAATGACCAAGACATCACCTGATGTAGCTCGCTGCAGATGCCAGTTGATGTGGCGAAGCCGACTGCAACTTCCTGAGGCAAATCCGCCTTCATGTCCACCGACGTGTTCACCATGTACGGCTCATCGTCGTCGATGCGAAGACGGGCGATCAGGACACCTGTGCGGTTGTCGTAGCTGATCTCGGCAGTCATGACCGCGTCGTCAGAGACCAAGCGCTTCGTCACGTTTGTGTAGGCGCTGGAGTTGATGTCGTTCACGTCTATGCCGACGTGGTTGTCGCTGTGGTCCCAGGAGTTGGGGTAGGCGTCGAACTCCACCGCGATGGTGCGGTCATCGCCGGCGGCGTTGAAGCGGTTGCTGTCGTTGAAGAGAGCGAGGTTCTCCCCGAAGCTGTTGGGAGGGAGCCTCGACGGGAAGTGCGCCAGGAAGAAAGCCATGCCGTCACGAGTGACGTGGCTCAAGCTGCATAGACGAAGATTTTCGTCCGTCTCGTTCTTGGGCCTGATCCAGAACGTAAAGTTGGAGGAAAAGCTGGCCACCTCGCCGGTGGCGTTGTTCCAGAGCGGCACCGGCCGAGCATATGATGCTCGGCCGACGCTGAAGAAGTTGGCTTTGAGCTCGTTCTTTGTTAGCTCGATAGCGCTGGAGACCATGCGCGCGTCATGTTCGCACCTGAGCTCCGTGTCACAGAGATCGCCGGAGCTGGAGAAGTTGAAGCTGAAGGAGAGCGCGGTAGCAATTAACAAGGACGATGAGTAGCTCAGACAAGTGTACACGGAGACGAGTAGGAAGCGATGAGGCCTCATTATGGTTGTTGTATGGCTCGCGATCGAGAGAAGGGGTGTGACAGCTATAACTAGCATCCTTGGGTTCTAGTGGCACCTCCGCCCGGCCAGCTTCAGGATCAGGTGGCGCCACGCAGGCTCGATGTGACATGTCTCCCAGCTTTGAATTTTTCTTTCGCTTCTACACTAGGGCCGGCATTCCGTCGGTTTCCACATGTGCTAGTCTAACTGGCCTACTACAAGGACTCAGACAACTAGCACACGGCGACCCCACCCATCAGAATCTAAGCCACTCGTCGTTAGTTTTGGGATCGGTGCAACATTTTCTTGAATTAGCAAAAGGCCCATACTTAGTAGCCACAATGGAGAGTAAAACATACACTAGTAACATAGACATATTCCTAGACTATATTACTACCTTCATAGTGGGTAGTAATATAAGGGCATCTTCAATAGTTTGTATGTTAGCTTGTTGGTAAAATATGCCATGTCATCAACCAACACCTTAACATACAACAACTCTAATGGGTTGTATCTAGTTTGCCCAATAGGATGTGAGATAATAAATGGGGTGCTCTCTCATTCTACATTGGAGCTTGTGTAATGTGTGTTGGTGCATGTACATACAACCTTCCTCTCTTTCCTCATTTATTGTATGACACATCATCAAAAATCCTATGTGGCAAAGTCTACCAACAACTATCTTACAACCATTGGAGATGCCCTAAGAGTAGTGTCATGCAAAGTTTCATTTATTAGGTTATAGACTCATATTGCATTGGGA
The DNA here is from genome assembly GCA_034509565.1 of Triticum monococcum. Lineage (NCBI taxonomy): Eukaryota > Viridiplantae > Streptophyta > Magnoliopsida > Poales > Poaceae > Triticum > Triticum monococcum. The sequence continues at coordinate 738,988,942 of CM067843.1, read as the reverse complement.
CATGTGATGTTATAGTAACTAGCTAAGTTACTGTAACTACCTCTTTCCTCATTAACTCATTGCCTCATAAGCAAATTTGCTGAGTTGGACTCGATGTTACTGCTCAAGTTACTCCCACTGTGGCTAGTCTTAGGCTGGTTGTAATGGGGAGTATCATATACTAGTATCATGCATATGATACTAGTCTATGATACTACATCCCTAATGCATAGTATCATATGTTGGTATCATAGATGACTACATTTATTGCCTTGCATGACACAAAGTAGCACATCATTTAATATGATACGGTATTATGATATGATACTCAAGCCTCTCTTTCTTCATTTAATTCTATGTCACCTCATCAAAATTGCTTAGTTGGCATGCATGATACTACCTATGATACTTCCATTACGGGCAGCCTTAGTAAACTGGATGCAGCACATTTAACTCACACATTGACTGACAAATTGGTGCAAACTTTCAATGGAGAACTGATTGAAATAAATGAATGTAAACTTGCCAGGCAACTTACAGTGGAAAGGTACCCCTAAAAAGCTTATAGTGAAAAGATAAAATGGTAAAAGGTAAAATAAAAGATGCCGCTACAAAGACTTAGACTAGTTTTTTTTGAAGTATTTGAAGAATATTATGGTTTTCTCATAAACCACAGTTTTCAAAACTTGGAGGTGTTTGGATTCAACAAATACCACAGTTTTATAAACATATTATCTCTAATACCATTTTTTTCTTAGTATTCAAGAAAAAATGTCTTGAACACTTTTCTCTAATCTGAAGAAGAAAAAACTATGGGTTTTTGAAACTGAAGTATTCATTACTTATGCAATTGAATACAGAGGTTTTAGATTACTACGGTTTTGAGAAAACTATGTTGCCAAACTAGGCTTTAGTACAAAAAAGGTCTCAGTAAGCATACATATAATAATTTGTTTACATGATTAGGGTCGGATGGTTGATAATACAAATTATCATATCTCCATCATTAAGCACTACTTTCATCGTACTAAATTATGCGATAGAAACACAACCTTGAGGGAGCAGTTAATCACATAATCAATCTTCCCAACCTCAAATTTTGTTCAACTAAAACATTAGGTGGCCAGTATACTAGCAAGATTTGATCAAGGCCACAGTAATAGCGGGTTGCATTTAATATTTGGTGGGTGGTTCGGAGGTGACCATTGGAGACAATGGAGTCCCACTGGTCAGGTCAGCACGATTGTTGATATTCATATGGGAGGGATATACACAACTGTTGAATCGTGGAATACATCCTGACTAATATAGTGGTTGGGATCCCGATGCAAATGAATAGAGGAGATTTTGGTGGGGAGCGTCGCCGAGTGCTCCTATGCAATTTCGAGGAAGTCCTACATACTACTCCGGTACAAGATGCTGCGGGTAGTCGATAGAGCCTTAACACAAGAAATAAATATTGAAAATTTGAAATGGACTGGAGCTTCAATATATAATCCACTAGCAAGGCCAACCTTGATATTTTTTCGTGGCAACATCCTTGTCATAAAAAATTGATCTTCTTGAGAGAAATTTCAAAGCCCTGTTGTTGTATTGATTCAATATTCATCCAGGAACCACCGAGCCCTCTGTTTTTAATTAGCATCCCTATCGCCGGATCAAAAATAGTCCAAATTAGAAGATGTCAAAGAAAATTGTAAGAGCAACTCCAGCCGCGCCCCCAACAGCCCCCCCCCCCCCCACCCAAGGCGATTTTTTAGCGCTGGGGCCCAAAAATCGGCCCAGTCGCGCCCCTAGGATCTCGTTTAGAGCCGGTTTGGGCCGAAATAACAGCCGGTGACCCCGAGCCAAACCCAAGCCCCCGGGGGTGCCGGCCGAAGAGAAAAGGGGCGTGGGTCCGCTCTGTCGACGAGAGAAGGCCCTCTTCCCACCATTTCCCCCCGCTTTCCCCCCTCCGCTTCCCTCCATTCCCCCTTCCTCCCGCCATTCTCCTCCCCCTCCCCTCCATCCAGCCGCCATGCCGCCGAAGAAGTACATGGCCCCCAGCCCCGCGCCGCTACCGATGCCAACGCCACCGCCACCACCCTGCCGAAGCAGAGGAAGTAGAGGGCGCCGCCGTCCAAGCCACCGGGCATGTATAACACCGACTGGAAGGCGGAAGTTCAGCGCCCGGAGGCTGTCACCACCGACCAGCGGAACAGGGCCAACGCCAAGAAGGCCCGGGACAGGGCGGCGCTGGCGGCGGCAGTGGCTGCGACCGTGGCGGAGCAGGCAGATCGCGCGGCCGAACAAGCCGAGGCGTCTCACGCGGGGATGATGAATCCACCCGACAAGTCCGAGCGATGATGCATCCACGACGCCCAGCACAGAAGTCGCGTCGATGCCGACCAGCCCGCGAACGCCGACTCCCGCCAGTCCGACGCCGGAGGCCGATGCCGCAGTTTGATGCATTGCCTACGCGTCCTTTCTTTTGCACACCGAACTAGTTATTGATCGCCGAACTGTGGCGAAGTGATCGCCGATCTTTGCCTGGACTTTGTGGTGCTGATCGCTGGACTTGTGGCGTTTTTTGGGTAGCAGGAATGGACAAGTTTGAATTTACGACGCCTTGGAGGCGATACCTGGGGGCGTGGCTGGGACATAGATCGTTTTCAAGGCCTAAAAATCGCCGGGCGAGCGTTCGAAATAGCGCCGGCCTATGCGCTGGGGGGCCGAAGGAGTGGAGTTGCTCTAACCCAACTGTCACTTAGTTAGGATGTCTAGCTATCCTGTGATAATTGCTAACACTAACAAAGCTGTAAAGCTCGGTTTTTTTAAGAACTGGAAAGCTGTTTTTTCTTCTTCAAGGATACGTCGAAGATTTTGTATCGTGAGCATATATAAGCAACGCCAAGATGGCACATACTACATCGTTTTACATTACGTTTTACATTACAACCACAGCTACGAGGTCCCAAGTCATCACATGTTGGTGTGGCGAGCTGTGACGGAGGCCCATCGGTCCCGCCATCACTGGCGGAGCTACGGCCAAGCAAAACTGTGCCATGGCCCGCCCAGCTCAGTGGTAATTCTTTAGGATATGAGATGAAAATGGGCTATAAGAGTAAACTAGTTAGAATTCCCTTCAGTTTGGCCCACCCAGCTTTTCAAGTGTAGCTCCGCCACTGCCCGCCATGATGATGAGCCTATAAGCTGGGGTGGGTTGAGCAGGCCGGAGGCGGCGGCTGCTAAGAGCATCTCCAGCCGTTCGGCCCCCAGGGCGCTAAAAAAGAGCGGTCTGGAGGCAACTAGCGCCAGTTCGGCCTCTGGGGCGACCTAACTCCCAGTCACGCCCCCAGGCGCCGCCTCAGGACACGGAAAATTCGAACTTGGTCGTTCTCGTTCACAAAAGACGTTACACAAGTCTGGCGATCGCAAGTCACAGTTCGGCGATCGGATAGGCGTACAAAAAATAGAGCGGCAGAAGTTCGCATTCGCATCACTCGGCGGGCTCTGCCCCAGGCGTCGGCGGAGTTGGTGTGCGCGGGCTTGGCCGTGTCGGAGTTGCTTCTGCGTTGGGCGGTGTCGGCGCGGCATCGGTGTTGCTGGGCGTCGTGGAGGCGTCATCACGCGGGCTTGGCGGCGGCGGCATGGGCGGCGGCGTCGGCAGCGGTGTCGAGGGAAGCTGGTTTAGGATGAGGCGGCGCTCCGCCAAGTACCACGCCTTGACCGCCTCATCGGTACTCTGGAGCATGTCCGCCCCGCCCAGCAGGAAAGCCAGGTCGGTGTTTCTCTTCTTCGCGGCGACGTTGGTCCGGAGCAGGTCGAGCTTGACGGCGCTGCTCGACATCAACGCCGACCACCGCGCGTCGGTCTTCTCTTCACGAAGGACGGCCCGGGCCTGCACGTCGACGAGGCAGTGCTCGATGGACTCGCGCACTCGAGCGGTAGCCGCGTCGGCGTGGTTCCCCTTCTTGGCACCTTTGTTGCCGTCCGGCCGCCCTTCCGATGCGCCAGGAGTCGGCGCGTCCGGCTTGTTGGTCTCCTTGGCCTTGTCGAGGGTGCGCCGGACTTCCGCCCACTTCTCACACTTGTCAATGCGCTTGTAAACGTGGAGGTACTTGAATTCGGCGTCGCTGTTGCTCTGCCGGTACAGGGTGAACATGCGCAGCAACTGTGCGGAGGAACAAACAGTTGGCAGGCCTACACGGCGAAGAGAGGCGGGAGACCGGCGTGGCATACCTGATCCTCAACGCCGGCGCCGCTCTCCGGGCGAGCCGGGACCTCCTCAACGACCCCATGCCATTTGTTGCACGCCCCCTGGATACGCCCCCAATGGTTCGCCATCGCCTTCGAGCCGCGCTGCATGTAGACGCCTTTGAAATAGGGGTCGACGAGATTGCGCTCGTCGAACTCGGCCTTGATGCGGTCCCAGTACGTCTCGATGCACTGGTTCGTGCCGGTGGTCGGGTCGAGGCAGACGACTTTCCATACTTCGGCGAGGCATTCCTCCTCCTTGGACGCCCACTTGATGTGCGGCTCGCCTGACCTGGCCGCCCGCTTCTTCTTCTTGCGCCCCTTCACAGGAACAGGCGCCGGCTCCTCCTCCTCCTCCTCGTCGTCGTCCTCCTCCTCCTGCTCCTGCTCCTCCTGCTCGTCCTCGCCGTAGACATAGCCGAGCTCGCCGTCCATGCCGCCACTGAGATCCACCGACTCGTCCTGGGTGACAAACCCGGGAGACGCGGTGGCCGCGGCCGAACCTGCCGCAATGATGTCGTCCATGTCGCCCTTGGTCTCGTCGGTGTCGCCGAGGTGCGAGAAGGGCAGCGCGCAACGGCGTAGATGGGGCGTCGGGAAGGACGCGTAGGCGGGCGGTGAGTAGTTGTATGGAGGGTACTGCACGCTGGCGAAGGCGTGCGCTGGGCCGGGTGTCCGTGGGGAAAGATGATGTTTGGGTTGAACCCATTGTGCGCGTCCCCGTCGTCGTAGCTCGGCGAGGGCGATCCCCATAGCTGCGGCGACGGAGAGCCGACGCTTTGCTGGCCCCAGGGAGCGTACTGGGCGTGGCTGCCGGGTGGATTCATCATCCCCGCGCGAGTCGCCTCGGCCTCGGCTTGGTCCGCCGAAGTGGCAGCCGCAGCCGCGCGCACCGCGTTGTCGCGGGCCTTTTTGGCGATGGCCCTGTTGCGCCGGTCGATGGTGACAGCCTCCCATCGCTGAACTTCCGCCCTCCACTCGGCGTTTGTCATGCCCGGTGGCTTGGACCACGGCGCCCTTGGCTTCCTCTGCTTTGGCTGGGCGACGGAGGCGGTCGCGGTTGCCGCCGCGCAGGGGGCGACGTACTTCTTCGGTGGCATGGCGGCCGGCTGGGAGGCGAGCGGAAGGGAGATTGGCGGGAGGAAAGAAGAAAATGGGAGGGGAGTGGGAGAAAAGTGGGGAGAAACGGCGAGAATAGGCGCTGGACTCGCCGACAGGGCGGACCCACGCGCCCTTTTCGCTTGTGCCGACGCCCCAGGCGCCCTGGGCGCCGGGTTCTGCCTGGGTCCGCCGGCACCAGTTTCGGCCCGAGCCGGCGAAAAACGAGCTTCTGGGGGGCGACTGGGCCGTTTTTTCGGCGCCGGCACGGCGAAAACGCCTGGGGAGGGCCTGTTGGGGACGCGGCTGGAGATGCTCTAATGCTGCAACGCATCATGACCCAACACGGCCGGGCCGGCATAGACAATCTAAAGGAGATATGAAGCCTTGACCTCCCTATCTGGCACGCCAGATGAACAGGTGATCGTCGATACCGAAGATTGAAGAAATCCCCTTTTAGAGATTCGGTCAGAGGTCAAACACTTCAGATACCAAGGCTTGGTTTATCCAGGCTCAGGTCATGGAGAAGGTGTAACACCCTACCAGTGGCGGACCCAGGATTTGAGGTTACCCAGGGCTAACTTTTAAAGAAAAAAAATTAAACCCGCAGTGCAATCAAATAAGACAATCAACAGAAAATATTGGTCAAATAGTATGCATTTAAGGAAGAAATTAACAAAATTAATGGTTCAAAATAGTTTCATTCTCAAGAACTAGGTGAAAATATATAATGCAACAGAAAATTCATATAGATTCTACTACTCTGTCTTGCAATGTAAGACGTTTTTGCAAGTTGTTTTAACTTGCAAAAACGTCTTATATTGTGGACTTCTGCTTGTTGAATCCTTCATTCTTCACTCCAAATAAATGTCTAATCTTCAAGTCCATTAGGTACCTCAACATGTAAAAAAGCATACAACAATATAAAACTTAGCACAATACGACATTGGTTCAAACAAAAACTATGACAAGTATTTACCGCCAATTTGTAGTTATACGTGGAGGATTTGATAAATGCCCTATACGATTCCTTAGGCGATGGAAATGTTCTATGATCTCTTAGGCGATGGAAATGTTCTATGATCTTCTAGTCTACAATCCCAGCAAATACATCTCCCTGGAACAGCAGGAGCGGGTCGACTCCCTTCTCCTTCTCCATCCAGCACCATCAATTGGAGATGGACCTGGGCAACGCAGGGGCAAGGCGGCAGGGGAAGGCACCACACCAAGGCGGGAAGCCGGCAGTGGAGGGCGGCGGCGTGATGCGCGCAGATGCCTTGTGGCTGCACGTTTGAATCGATAGGGATTATAGGAATTGGGAACGTCAAGCTGCAGAAAATAATAGGCCCGCGTGATAGATTGTTCAATTGGGCCTTACTTCCTAGCCCGTGTGCCAAGCTAGAGCGAATCATTATTTTCTAGGGTTTTTATCATTTCTGCCACTAGTTGTGTCTCACTATTCAGTTTTGCCATTAGAAGTTACAACTACTCAAAAATGCCATCGATTCGTGAGATGCTTGCTCAAAAATGCCATTAGATATCTCAAAAATGCCATCATTCCGTTAGATGTTTGCTCAAAAATACCATTAGACACTGCTATTTTCACGTCAAACCCGTCGACCATATTATATGTCAAAAATAAGCCTAGACCCACATGTCAGTTCTCTCTATCTCACAATGATAAGTGTGGCCCCACTTGTCAGGAGTAACCAAGCGAATAATTTTATAGAAAAATAAGAACGTTGTTGGGAACAAATGGACCCCACACTTTATTGTAGTGAGATAGAGGGAGAGCTGGCATGTTGGTTCATAGGTATTTATGTCATTATAACATGGCAAAAGAGATTTGAGATCACAATAATGGTGTCCAGTGGCATTTTTTAACATGTGTCTAACGAAGCGATGACATTTTGAGCAGTTGAAATTCCTAGTGGCAAAACTGAGTAGTGAGACACAACCGATGGCATAAATGATAAAAACCCTATTTTCTATTCTCTTCTTCCTTCCTGCTCGACGACTGAAACTACAGGAGAGCTCGCCGCCCCGGGTAGTTCTGCGTCTGCGTGCGTGTTCTTGCTGAGATATGTGTGTGTGTTCTACAAGATTTCTCCCTCATTCTTGGGCTCCGGTTCCCCATTTATATGCTACAAGGGAGACCACACGATCCGTTCCACCCAATCCAACCCTACCTACCTGAGGGTCGATGGCGAAACCCTGTAGTGACGTGTTGTTGTATGTCCACCTGCCCTTGTTGACAGGAGGGGTGCCACACGGAAGCACGGCAGAAGTCAAAGAGGGCATCGTCCCGTTATGTCTTTAGGCCAACTCCACCATGCGGCCCCAAATGGACGTCCGTTTTGACCGGATTCTGCCCGTTTGGGTAGGACAATAGGATGGTGTCCGGGCGTGTCTTGGGACGCGGTGGTCGTGCGCCCAGCGCGCGGACGCATCCGTTTGCCCCATTTTGTCCGCCTTCATTTTAAAAAAGAGCAACGTTTCAAATGCCAAGCCTAGTTCATGGCCAGCGGCCCTAGTTCACGCCGGCAACCGAGCCAGCGGCCTACACGTCCATCGTCGGCAACACAGCCAGCCTCTAAAATAAATAGTTGTCCTCGCCGGCAACACAGCCGGTCTCCAAAATGAATGTTTTTCTCGCCGGCACACAGCCAGCGGCTCAGCGGGCGGGCGGCACCCATGCCAGCCTCCAAAAAGAACGGCCACGGCTGACCGAGCGACCTAGTTCAGGCCGTCGGCGTCGAGCATCTCCTTCTGTCTGGCCTCGAACCAGGCCCTCGTCTTGTCGCTCATCTTGGACAAATCCACGCTCATGATCGCAAGGGCCACCTCCTTTGCTTTGGTTGCAGCATTGGTGGCCTCGATGTCGAGCTGCCTCTGCCTGGCCGAGACATTGACCGCCTCGATGTCGAGCTGCCTTTGCCGGGACGCCTCCTCCATGTCGATCTTCTTCCTCTTGGCCGCCTCCTCCATGTCAAGCTTCTTCCTTTGAAGCTCTAGGTATTGCTTCATTTGCTCGTCCTTGCTTTGCCGCTTCTTCTCGTTCCTCATATCCTTTTGAGACATCATGCCATGCAAAGTGTCATGCAAGGCCATGGATGAGGAATCACGTATGCCATCCACCTTGGAGTTGGTCTTGCCCATCGGCCTCTCCAACGCCTCGTCATCTCCACCTCCGGCGTACTTGTCTGTCTTCTTGCCTCTCTTTCTTTGAAGTTCACGGTATTAATCCTTGAACTTGGGGCAATTGTTGATGATCGTCCAGCAATGCGTAAGAGTGAATGGCTTGTCATTGTGTCGGGCCTTGAATGCTTCCAAAGATTGAAATGCCTACACCACATGATCAACAACAATTGAACATGCAAACATATAAGAGGCCAAAATCTCACACGGCCGTAGCAAGGAAAAGGGCTAGGAAAGAAGAGCATACCATGTCCCCAACGCCGAGACCACTCACGGGCCGTGCTTCAACGCTCTCAAATGCGGCGCAATACTTGTTACACTCTTGTTGGATGAACAACCACCTCTTTTGAATCGAGGTGATGCAATGGTTGCTTGTAATTTGGTAGGGCTCAAACATCTTCCTTCCATGAAAAGTTTTATGGACTCTCGTCCAAAAAACAAGGCCCTTTTGTTGCCCGCCGGTCTTCGGATCTTGGCTAATCTCCATCCAACATTGGCAAATCAACTTGTCCTCATCTTGTGTATATGAACCCCTCCTCTTTTGTGCTTCCGCTCTTTGGGTGAGCTCGTCGATGAACAATGGCTCGCCACCAATATCAATGCCATTGATTTCTTCTTCATCACCATCACCTTCGCAATAGATGTCATCGTCCTAATGCCACGAGTCACCATGATCGTAGTCAGCACGGTCGTCGGCCTCTTCATCGGGAACGTACTGGGCGCGGCCATCCTGACTTTGGGTCTCGTCGGGGTCGTAGGCACGGCCATGCCCACCCTCATAGATCACATCCTCCATGAACTGGTTGTAGAAGGGGTCGTCGACTGGTGGCGTTGGTGTTGGCATTCCGTCGAACAAGACGCGGGGGGACGGCATGGTGCCCTTGAACGGTGCACGTGCTTGCTTTCTTTGCATCTCGACGGACGGACGGTCGCCGCTGCTGGACCCAGGCGTGACGTTGAGGTCGATGACGGCCGAGGGGCGCGGTGTGGACAGCGCGATCATGCCAACGTCCGGCGGCCCCGATAAACGGGTCTGGCCTTCATGCTTTGACGGGGGAGAGCCGGGCGACATGGGCGTGGTCCGCGACGTCGGCGACTGGTAGTGGGGAGGCCGGGCGACCGACGAGCCTGTGCTCGCCGGGTCGACGGCCGCTGCAGGGAAACCGGCCGGACGGCAAATGCCAAGCATGAGGAGGGCATGCGCTTTGTTGACGATGTCCTCCTTCTCGTCGACCGCGGCCTTGCGCCGCGCGGCCTCCATCACATCGCGCTCGGCGGCGAACTTGGCCGCGGCGGGATTGACCTTGATGACCGCTCTCCTGCCCCTCCTCTTCGCCGATTCCGCGTCCAACTTGGCGATCTCCTCCGGCGTGCACTCCGGCCGCGGCTTCCTGGGCGCCTTGGCCGCCTTCTTCTTCACCTTTCCGGGCGGGTCGACGGCCAGGCCGTCGGAATTCGGCTGGGCGTCGGCCATGGACGAGGGAGGGAGGGGGTGGCGGAAAGGACGTGCAAAGGTTTGCTGGAAATGGCGCCAAATGGGCGGGCGGGGGGTTTTGCTTTGTGCCACCGACAGGCGGGTCAGGGGAGGACAAGCGCGCGCGTCCTGCCCGTCCGCGCGCTGTCCGTTTCACCTCAAAATCCATGCAAACTTGGGCCGGGGATGGGTCAAAAGCGGACACAAAACGGATAAAAGTCCGTTTGCTCCCGCGCGCTGGGCCGTCTGGTTTGTCCCTTTTACCTGGAGTCGCCGGGGGTTTGTCGTGCCCATGTTGCGCTTGTGCATAGGCCCCAAGCACCTAACTCCAGGGCCACCCTGGGACCGAGTTCAGCCCACGCCATGGATCCCTGACACCACTGATGTCTATTTCAATGTTTTATGAGCCAAGACCCGGATCAATGAGGCTCTTGTTTCAGATGGCCAGGCTATTCAAACGAGTGACCTTGTTCCGACCAAGCTTGGCGCCAGGAAGCAATGCATTTGTTGTGTAGTCAAAGCTCTGCCACAACAATATGTCAGATGACGATCTCTCTCTGAGGCCAAGGTTTCCACTGTTCAAGAGAACGACACTAGTTCTATGTATGTTGGTTTGTGTCCTATTGACAATGTGAGTGGACCAACCTACGGACCGAGTGCCAGCATGGTTTACGATGACAAGTTTGCCATCACTTGAGATCTTGAGCTGTGTTAGGGGGTCTGTGATGGGCTCCTCCCCATTGGCAACCCACACAGCAGTAAAAACTGGGATTTTGTTGAACCATATACCAAGGTACCAGCTGGCGTTGTGGGACTTACTGATGGTGCTTGCTGGCTGGAAGAAGCCAAGCGCGAACTTGTCGTTTCTTGAGATGAGCTTGGCGCCGATGGCGAGCACTTGGCCTCCTGTGAGAGTATCATTTGCTGCAGAGGAGCATGAAGGGGCGTGCAAGAGGAGAAGCCCGAGCAATATGTAGAGGGGAGGCATGGATGAATGAGTTGGGGAAGAGAGCAAGTATGGCTGTATGAAGCACGCTGGATGGACGCATGCTCTGCTCTGCTCTTCTATACGGAGACGGAAGAAGAGGATTAGAAGGGATAATAAGGATGAAGGCATATATCATACAGTATATGTTTCAGCTGACTGACAGGGAAGCCACTTGGGATCTATAAAATTCAGATTGGTTGTTAAGACAGCACTGTATCTGTACCCACTTGAGCTGCCAGTTGAACTTTGGTAGCTGTACACCCACATGGTATCTTCCTCTAGATATACAAGGTGGTATAACAACAATAAAAACCATGTGCTACCCGGCAGGGTATACTACCTAGCACACTATGGATGAGGACTTTAAATGAAGCTTGGTAAAGTCAACCACGAGGCTACCACCAAGTTTACAAGGGACATTTTGGTGAGCTCTGTGTTAGGAAGTGCTGACCATACTATTTAGAACGAAGGCTCCAGAGGAGCCCGGCTTTGAATTAACAAAGCCATCAACCAGCCAAGATAACAATGCAAGATTACAACCACACACCACAGAAAGAAAAAGAACAGAAAAACGGCGAAAGGTACAGAGGCGCCGGGGGGCAGCTCACAATGCTCACATACAACAAGCTAGAGATAAGACAAAGAGCAAATGCTTGGAGATGCCAGCGACCTCTTGCACGCACAGAGCCAAGGAGGAGGCGACAGCCGGCTCAGGAGAGGGAAACGACGACAAAACAAGGCATGCCGTTGCCAATAACTCCAGGACTTGGAGAAGACGCAGCCTACCAGATCCATCATCAAAGAAGGCCCCTGCCTCCTCGCCCGGCTCGAGGGCGCCGCACCGTTGAATGATGGACATGTTCACCCTAGAACCTGGATGGCTGGTATCGAAGGAAGCCACAGGAGCGGAACCAGGCAATCCCCGCTTGCCGCCGTCGACTCACCTAGAGCAACCAAACGCCAAAGACCAGAGCTCTGGCACGAAAGAGGGTGAGCAGCCAGGATGAACACGCCCTCCGCCCACACCGCAACAAAGCCCACATCCCATCCTTGTTCCCAAAAACAGCGCCTTCAAGAAGGTTACGGCGCCAGAGGCGTCGCCGCCGTCCAACAGAGTTGAGGTGTTAACCCGGGAGACAAGGGGGACAGGGGTGGGGAACAGGACCTGACCGACGCCTCCAGGAAGGTGAGCGGCGCCCGTGGGCGTCGCCGCCGTCGCAGCCGGCAAGGCTGGCAGGGTTTCCCCCGGTCCTGCATCCCGGCACCCGCTCCCACCCGACGAAAACCGGAGCCCCACGACGGAGCAGGCCGGATCTGGGGGATGAGCTCGCTGGAGAGGTGTAGGAGTGGAGATGGCCAGATCTGACGTCACCGAGGCCGACGCCGCCACAGCGCCCTGGCCCGCGTCCTCCGGTGGATTCGCCGTCCGCACGGCCGAGATCCGCCGGCCCGCGCCCGCGCCACCAGATGCCGAAAGCTGGGGCGCCTCACCAGCCGGGGCCGCCGCCCCGGAACCCAGGGCCCCGCCGCCACCTTCATCAGCAGCGCGCGGGCTTGCCCGGCGGCTGCTTCAGGCGGCGGCGAGGGGAGATCTAGGAGGGGAGGGAGACGGCGCGGCTAGGGTATCGCCCCTCGGGCCGCCCGAGCGGGGCGACGCGAGGGAGGTTGCACCTATTCCTCTTCTAGACTATTTAAGAACCCAACAATTAAGACAATGGCCTGAACGATCATGGACTCATGGTATTAACCTAAATCAGAAAGAGTGTACCATTTACCTCACTTATTGAAGGGTTATCTTTGAATACTACTCCCTCCGTCCCAATAATATAAGACGTTTTTTGACACTACACTAGGGTCAAAAAACAACTTACATTATGGGACAGAGGGAGTATTTCTAAAGATTCTTTTACTAACCCACAAATATCTGCTTCAATGAATATATTATGTGAAACTTAAAGCACATAAGAGCTAGGAGTATAAATAAATCACCAATTAACATAGTAACCAAAAGGGGTTGTGGTAGTGTGAATATCAGAGTACCAGACTCACCTCTTCAGCACAGAAATTCAACTTATGCCTAGACAAGCTATGGGGCCATCACAGGCTCACTGGACCAAGGTCTTGTTCACCCAATCCAGATATAAGCTTGAGTGAACTTCTCTGCAAAAATGTATCACACTTGTAAGTGGGAGTGGTTAATCTACATTCTACAGGCATCACAACATAACACTAATCATTTCACAAAAAAGCCATAACACTAATCATTTCACAAAAAAAACATAACACTAATCAATATGGACATCAGTAGTGCTAAGGAAATTCTGGAAAATTCTCACTTTATATATGATATACATACAAGATACAATCAACAAAAGCACTTGTTTTCCAATTCAGAGATAGTATATCTTGTCTAATTTCTACCATCTCATTTTATTCTCAAGTGGCTAGGATTCACATATAAATTCTGCCTGTGATATTGATCATCAGAGCTTAGAGAAAACAGGCTTCCGCTTCTCCATGAAAGCTTTGATGGCCTCCATCAGGTCATCAGATCTCAGCATTCCAGAGTTCCAAGTCGCTACATGCTCCAGGCCCTGCTCTACAGTGATATCTCTGCTTCTGAGTAGAACTGCCTTTGTTCCCATCACTGCGTTTGCCGACTTCTCTGATATTTCTGAAACAGTTAAAAAACAAAGTCTCTTAGTTATCATTGGTCGCAGCTTGTTTAGTTACATAGTTGCTGGAGAAAAAGTGGTAGGCATAGTTAACAAGAAACTGGTTTACGCAGGGACATCTTATGCATGAATCTGAATTATGGTAACACCCTATGAACATGGAACAGTCAGACCTACATATGTGCATTTACTTACAACTTGGACGAACAAATCCAACTTGCTTCTGACTTGATAGAGGGGTGACACTAGTAAATTGCAAACCCTTTAAACCATTATACAATGCTTTGCTGGATTGATTCAAGTGCATTTGACTTCAAACTACCAGCACTAACTATATGACCCAAACTTTCCAGTTCACTTTTCATGTTGGGAAATGGAACGCAGCGCCTCTGCAGCCAATCAAGAGAGTGGTGGATTTTGCTACTTAATGTAGTAAGAGAAACATTTAAGCCAGCACTTATAGGATAGGACACTAAGCACACTATAGCAAATGCGCAAAAACCAGGAAATGAGAATATAGATGAATCTTTATGAAAGTTGGGAGAGTTGGAATTCTAGAAAGCCTGTGAAACGTTTAAGCTGAACTAGATACTATATTCAAATACCAGCAGGTCACCAACTGTATTTAAAGACGCAATTCATGCGTGCTGTGAAGTTACTAACATGAAGTTTAACCTCTCTTTTTTCAGAACCAACAGGTTCTGACTGACATAAAATCAAAGATTATCCAGCCAAATGGATCTACGGATTCTAGTTAGATCAACTGCAATCAGAGTACAAACAAGATTTATTGACAGCATATACACAGATACCCAAGAGAGACACCCTTGTTCTTTTTCTTACCAACAAGAACTACATAATGATGTAATGGAATCTTAAGTTCTGCAAACAATGACTCTTTTGTGGGTTGTGAAATTCCAGGCAACATCCCTTATTAGTTTGAACTTTGAATTGCACAATTCATGTTAAACATTTTAGCAGAATACAGAACAGAGGCAACAGCACTGAAAAGAAAGAACAACAGAGAGAAATCATACCTTTGGCAATCTTCGCAACACCGGCATCCAGCTCCTGCTTGGAATCGAACACCCTGGTGACGAGCCCCATCTCCTTGGCCTCCGCGGCGGTGATCCTGCGGCCGGTGAGCGCGAGGTCCGCCGCGTTCCCGTAGCCGACGATCCGCGGCAGGCGCTGCAGCGCGCCGAGGTCGGCGACGATGGCCATGTCCACCTCCTTGAGCACGAAGGTGGCGTCCTTGGAGCAGCAGCGTATGTCGCAGGCGGCCACCAGTTCGACGCCACCGCCGACGCAGGCGCCGTGCACGGCCGCGATGACGGGCTTCCGGCACAGCTCGACGGCGGTGAGCGCGGCCTGCATGCCCAGGATCGCGCGGCGGAGCTCCTCCGCCATGGCCGCGGGGTCGGCGCCGCGGGCGGGGGGCGCGGTGAGCGGGTTCCCGGGCCCGCCGAGCTCGATGCCCGCGCAGAAGTGGGGGCCCGCGGCGGACAGCACGACGGCGCGCGCGGCGGGGATGCGGTCGAGCAGCGCCATGGCGCGCGGGATCTCCGCGAAGGAGTCCGGGCTGAGCGCGTTGAGCTGCGCCGGGCGGCTGAGGCGCACCTCGTACACCGCGGCCGCCGGGTCGGGCCGCGTCACGGCCAAGGCCTTGAAGCCCCGCCGCAGCTCCGCCTCCGCGTCCGACGAGCCCGCGCCGGCCATCTGATGCCGTGTGGGGATTAAACTCTAGCAGCCTGTGCTGCTCTGTTGACTGCTGCTGCTGCTGCTGCTAATACGAAGGAAGGAAGGAAGGAAGCCATCATCATTCAGGGTAAAAACCGAAGCTAATCCTCTCTTGTTGTTCTTATGATGGATAAGATAAGCAGCATCTCCAATATGTAAAGTACATCGTCAAAAAGTGATAGATAAATAATTTACATCATCCAAATATGCTTTTTACATAAAAAACATTCAATTCATGTATCTCTACTTCTAATGGACGAATTGGTTGAATAGTCCCCCCATTTTCAACCGGTTTTTCTTCGTCCCACCTCCCACCAGCTCCTCCCATCGGTTTTTCTCTTTTCTCGTATGACCGGCAATACCCAACGTATTTATGGTAATCAATCATAATTAATCCACGTATAGTAATAAATCAATCCAGGTATGGTAAGATCATAACTCAGAAAATTTTGAATATGGTAATTATATGGTAATAAATTTAAATTACGCCAAAGGCTATCAATCCAGGTATGATAAGGCCATAACTCGGGAAATATCGAATATGGTAATAAATTTAAATTACCACCAGGTATGGTAAGGCTATCAATCCAGGTATGGCACACCCTCACCTGATCACCTATCACAAATCTCCAGCCCCACGCACGCACCAACGTATTTATGGTAATCAATTATAATTAATCCACGCATAGTAATAAATCAATCCAGATATGGTAAGGTCATAACTCAGGAAAATTTGAATATGGTAATTATATTGTAATAAATTTAAATTACCCCAAAGGCTATTAATCCAGGTATGGTAAGGCCATAACTCGGCAAATATCGAATATGGTAATAAATTTAAATTACCATCAGGTATGGTAAGGCTATCGATCCAGGTATGGCACGCCCTCACCTGATCACCTATCACAATCTCCAGCCCCACGCACGCACCAAAGAACCCACCCGGCACCAAACGCAGCTCCTCTCGATCCCCTCGAGTAAACGCCGCCACCGTCGTGCGATCTTCCTGACACAGACGCCGTCGTCGCCTCCTTCCCACCTACGGCGTCCCCCACGTCCATGGTGACGACGCTCGCGTCCTACACTGACCCTCCGCCTCATATAGGTTGGTCATTGATGGAGTGGGATGTGCCGCTGCGGTTTGGGGAGGCGCAATCACGATCTGGTTGGGATCTCAGTGTGGACTCGTTCTCTGCGATGAAGGATGGCGCTGCCTCCCTGGCAAATGGGGTCGGAGGAAGGGGCTCTACGTCGTGAATGTCGGCGAGGCAGCGGCCGAAGGCGAGCCCGACGGTGAGCACGGGTGTTCGTCCCATGAAATAGGCGGCCACGGAGGGCGGATCTGAGGCCACCCCAATCGCCGGTGGCCCTTCCTCCTATCGCTCATCGCCTCCATTCTCTCTCTCCTCTAAATCTTTGTCGCCCCTGCCTGATTCTGGCCGACGCCATCCGGCTCTTGCATCGACCACCACCAGCACCATCACCACCATCGGCCTCCTTGATCCACTTGGTGGATGAGGGCGACTCCGGTCCTGGCACCCATAGTGCCAGTGATCCAAAAATCATAGGGCCTGGATATAGCTATAGCAGACGTATGCGGCTTGCGCATCGAGCTTGGTCGTCTCGAGCATGGAGATAGGCGAGTTGTAGACCAAGAGCTGGTACAGAGATAGGCGAGTTGTAGACAAGAGCTGGTGGGCAGCAAGAAACGCATGCACACCAAAAAACAAATCTGAGTCACATGCCTACTTCTATTGGTTTCTACAAAGAGCGGCTAGCTTAGATCTTAGACCAGTCGGTCACTGTCGAGGTCGCCAAGGTGATCTTACAGCACCGCCGTGGGGATTTCTCATGATTTTATGTAGGCAAGCCGCAAGCGGTGGTGGTGATTGGCTGGGTGGTGTCGCGGCCTTGGGAAGAGACGAAGTGATGGTAAAAGTAAGCTGGATCCGATGATTCTTCCGTGGGGATAGCCAAAGTCAAGATGTCGACTACAGACTCGTCGCAGACTTGCAGTGAACCTGGATGCGGCGAGCCTGATTTGTGGATCGATGGCGGGTCTTGACTTTGTTAGGCTGGGATTGGATGGTTGCGGAGGGTGGTGTGCTTGGTTGGGTTCCCATGGAAGAATGTGGCCTCCTCGTGGATCTGGTCATGCCCATCCTAGAAAACATTGTGTCCCTAGCTCCCTCGAGGAGCAAGGACAGTGCAAGCGGCAGCAGGGGGTAGGGGTAGATGTGGGGAGGGATGTCGGCGGCTGCTCGAGGTCATCATGATGAAACCCTTGACGTCCCATCTTCATCAATGGAAGTGGAAGAGCATGAAGTCGAGATTGGATAGGAGTTTGAGTTCTTTTTGGCACCGATCGGTTCCCCATTTTAGAGATGTATTTTTTTTGCGTGCGAGCAAACAGTGGGTTGATTCTAAAAGGGATAGGCATTTTTCAACAGAAGTGCATGAGGGACCAAAAATATGACCTCATTTTATTCGTTTGATAGATATCGTATTATTCGTTGTTGTTCGTTCGGCGAAATTTCCTAATATTTGATTGTTGTGTTTCTAATTAGAGCACCCCATAATCATCCAATATGAGGGGATGATAAATGAAAGATACTGATTATAGATTTTGAAGAGTCCGTGGCAACGCATGGGCGTTATCCTAGTAATTGATAATGTAAACGTAGTGCTCCAACAAATAATGTAAAACGGCCAATGGCCTCGCTATAGCCGATGTACATAAGCATTTCAGCCGCACTTCAACCGTTGTATAGCCGCACTCCTTCAATCAAAATTATCCCATAGATATGTAAAATGAACCACTGACGGAGCACCCCAGTGGGCAAGGCATGGCGGCCGCCATACCTTGATTGGGTGAAATGAAAATTTTATATGTATGTATCTACTGTTATCGGTGAATATCCTAGAAGCCATGCAATGCTGGGAAATGTCACTACGAGAGAAAGAGGCGGTTCGCTGATAACTAGGCCACGCAGATGCAGCCCACAAACAAACCAAGCCAGTACACACGATGCACGAACCAGCCTGAGCTTTGATGCAGGAAGCTGCTAACCAAGTACACACCCACGAAGCAAGTTTTTTAAGGAGATGAAAATCTATATCCAATTTTTTCAGGGATTCAAGCTTCAATGGGTCAAGAGAGGAGCGAATGGAGCTGCTCATGCATGCGCTTAGGACGCGCTTAACATTGGTGCTAGCTCTTTGTCTCTTGATGTAATCCCTGCTTGTCTGATTGACATTTATACAGTCGGATGAAAATCCCCTTAACACTTAAATAAATTGCTGAGAGGGCGGTTCTCAAAACAAAAACTACACTCTTATGCAGCAGCAATCCTAGAAAGCACGGCGGCTGCTGGCTAGGATGAGGCGGATGACGGGACTGGCAGATGGCCAACAATGGCCGTGGGCTAGGTGTCGCCGTTGAGCAAGCATGTGCATCAAAAACAATGACTTAAGAATTCGCCACACCTTAATTTTTTTTCGTCTTCCGCCTGTATTGAACAATATTTTTAAACTCAACATGAACTCAAATTTTATACCAAATATAGTCATAATGCAACAAATAGAAGTGCATCATATCAAACGAAATTCGGATCCAACAAATAAAAATGCATATAAACATAGCATCTCAACTTTCATCCTCTTCGTTATCATTAGTCACACTGTAAACATTGCATCATCATCTTCAATGGCTTTTTTGTCTACGTTCTCAATTTGTTGATGCATTGATGCCGCCACCTCTACTGGAAGCACCTCCATCCAGTCATGTTGTCATCAAAGCCACCTCTCCTGCCACTCATGTTGCCATCGAATCCACCTCCCATGTCACTCATGTTGCCACCGAAGCCACCATTCATGTTGCCACTAAAGGCACTGTCGGTGTCAAAACCGGCGGATCTCGGGTAGGGGGTCCCGAACTGTGCGTCTAGGCCGGATGGTAACAGGAGGCAGGAGACACGAAGTTTTACCCAGGTTCGGGCCCTCTTGATGGAGGTAAAACCCTACATCCTGCTTGATTAATATTGATGATATGGGTAGTACAAGAATAGATCTACCACGAGATCAGAGAGGCTAGACCCTAGAAGCTAGCCTATGGTATGATTATATGTTATGATTGTTGTCCTACAGACTAAAACCCTTCGGTTTATATAGACACCGGAGAGGGTTAGGGTTACACAAGGTCGATTACAAAGGAGGAGATATCCATATTCGTATTGCCTAGCTTGCCTTCCATGCCAAGTAGAGTCCCATCCGGACACGAGACGAAGTCTTCAATCTTGTATCTTCGTAGTCTAACAGTCTGGCCAATGGAGATAGTCCGGCTGTCCGAAGAACCCCTAATCCAGGATTCCCTCAGTAGCCCCTGAACCAGGCTTCAATGACGATGAGTCCGGCACGCAGTATTGTCTTCGGCATTGCAAGGCGGGTTCCTTCTCCGAATACATCACAGAAGAATTTGAATACGAAGATAGTGTCCGACCCTGCAAAATAAGTTCCACATTCCACCGTAGAGAGAATAATTTTTCTGCCGATCTAATTTGATGGCTTGTTTTGGAAGCATGACGTTATGTCATGGCCCGGTGATTATTCGAACCGTTTCTTTTAACCGGCTCCACACATAACGCGAGGCGGTTTCTTGACACGTCTTGCCGAAGCGGAGATCGTGTTCCCCCAATTACGGGATTCTCATTAATGCGGTCGTGGGTAACCCAACCGTGACTAGGACTCCTAGATTATAGGCAAGTCCCAAACGGCTATGGAGAGGACGCTTGATATTCACCCTCTTTATAAGGGGACAAAGTTTTCGCTTTTTCCCTCTCGTGCTCAATCGAACCCCTCCCCCGCCTCGAGTTCTAACACCCAAAGCCCAGGTTAGGTGCTCCGGATCTTCAACCATGTCCGGATCCAGCCTTCAAGGCCGATGGACGCCCTCCTCCGTTACGGAAGAGGACATTAAGAAGTTGAGGGAGGCCAGATACCTGACCGCCGAGGTTTCGCATCGGTTGCCTGCTCGAGGGCAGATCGTCCCTACTCCCGAACCCAACGAGAATGTTGTGTTCGTCTCCCACTTCCTCCGAGGTCTAGGCCTCACTCTGGATCCTTTCATCAGAGGTTTGATGTTCTATTACGGGCTAGATTTCCACGATCTAGCTTCGGACTCCTTTCTCCACATCTCGACATTTATTGTCGTGTGTGAAGCCTTCCTCCGCGTTACCCCTCACTTCGGCCTGTGGCTCAAGACCTTTGAAGTAAAGCCGAAGATGATCGAGGGGCAACATGCAGCGTGCGAAGGTGCATCAATAGGCAGGATGGCAGGAGCTCCATGGCCGAAAGGTTCCTTTCCAGAGGTGTCCGAATTATGGCAATGGGAGTGGTTTTACGTCACAGCTCCCAGAAGTGCCAAGTGGGCGGCTGCCCCCGCTTTCCGCTCGGGCCCCCACCACAACTGATGTCATGGATTAGCAGAGGTCTGAGCTGGGGTCCAGCCAAGGACGTGCCAATACTGCAAAGCCGCATCTGAGATCTCTTCGAGGGAGATTTTAGTTTGGTTGCGGTAATACAAGTTATGCTGGTTCGTCAAGTCCAGCCTTGCAAACGCCGGCCCCTTCGCTTGTGGGAGCTCAACCCAGAGGGACCATGTGCCATTCAAAGTTTGCTCGGCCTGACGCACGAGGAGATGTACAAGTCATTCTTCGGACCTCAAGTAGAATGTCCGGATATTACCGAGGACGTGGGCCTGAGCAGTAACCGCGCCGCCGAACAAGTAAGAAATCCTCTAGCCGAACACACTGTCTTTTATTCGAAGTTATTTCTGAGAGTTCGCTTTTTGACCAGGACTGGCTAACAAAGGCGAAGATGATTCGGTGTTTGGCCCCCCTCCCTGAGGGTTTGGAAAATCCGGTATTGGAAAAGATGCTCGAAGTCGCACCTTGCCCGGAGCCCTTGAAGGAAGATACTGGGGGGATAATACGGGCGGACGCGGGCCCCCATTGCTGCCCGTTCCAACCGAGGGAACGAGCGTCTCCATGAAGGAGGACGACCAGGGGAGGAAAAGGACTGCTTCCGAGGATTTGGAAGTCGAAGCCTCCAAACGGGAGAAGAAGTCTTCCACAGAGGGTCCTGCCTCGGGGGGTGCTTTTGCCGCACAAAGTCTGCGGGGGGATCAGCCCTCCAACGAGTCGTAAGTGATCCAAAATACTTTAGTAGTAAAGGTATGCTATCTTTTTCCTTTGAGAAAATAACCACCGCATATATCTTGCAATTCGGGCCTTAGCCCCTCTCAAATGAGCTCGTCTTCGGGGGATCTTCTTCCAGAGATGATGGAGAACGAAACGCCTCCCCCGAACTCCTCCGCTCCAGAAGCGGGCGACCCCGAAGTGTCGTCTCGGAGGGCCTCTCCAGATCCGGTGAGGCCAGAAGATAATCCCATAGACCCCCGAAGTCCCCAGTGTTCGGCTCCCGAAGAGAGCATACAAAAGAGTCTGGCACCGTCTGGTGTGCGGTCGGACATTCTGAGGGAGTTGGTGGGGCGAGCGGCCATCTCAGAAGAACACCGTATGCTGATGGGTACGGTGATGGAGAGAATCTCGTCCGCCGAAAGCGGATTACATGAAGCCTTTATGAGTCTACTGACAGGCTTTGAGGTACGTGAGATAATATGTGATAGTACTGCACATGTTAGGTGTGCCCTATGTAGATAGTAGCCCCTGAGACTCTGGTTGTCGTCGAGAACGGCGGCGAACAGAGGATCATATTCCCAGGCAATAACCAGGCTGCCCCTATGTGCAGGTAGTGGAAGCTCCGGTGGCTATCCGGACTAGTGAGTTTGCCAAATTAAAACAGCAACTGGATGCGGCAGACGCCGACATCGAGCTTGTTAACAAGAGGCTTGACGAGGCACAAGGTAAGTGTTATTATCCGGTGAACGCCACATAGTAAGAGCAGTATGATGCCAGTATCTTTAATATGTTGTGACTGCAGATGGAGCTGCCACCGTAGAAGCCTTGCGGGCAGAACTTGCCCGAGCCAAGGAACAAGCGAGGATTAGTAATGCGGCTGCTTTGAAGGCGGCCAAAGAGTTGAAAGCCGAGAAGGCCGCACATTGCGAGAGCCAAGAGAAGATGGCCAAGATGGTCGTAGAACTGAAAGACACTACCGACCGTTGCCGGATACTTGAAAAAGAAAACCGAGCGAAGGCAATGGACCTTGAGAAGGTCGCGGCGGCGGACAAAGACACCCGCTCTGCTATGAGAGCGAAGAAGGAGGAGCTGCGGGAAGCCGGGGATACTGCGGCTGGGAAATCCTTCATGTTACGAAGGAAGTTCGGAGATCCACGGTATGCCCCTCTGGATCGGCTGTGGAGTTCGGCAGATGCGTATATGGATTTGGCGGCGAGCGCTGCCGATGTGGCCAAGTATTTCCAAGGTCAGACAGATCGTGAAGTGGACAAGCTGTTCTGGACGCAATTCCACGTTCTAGAGCGTCCGCTTACATTGACTGACCAGCTAGCCGAATGGGCCGAACTGAATAGGTTGTCCGGACTCGCCATGAGGTTTGTTGTGGATCAGCTATGGCCGGAAAGGCCAAAGCCACACAACTACTTCAACTTAGTGCAGCAGTTCCTTGATGCGGTGCCGCACATTAATGCGATGAAGAGGTCGGCGTGCATAGAAGGCTCGCGGATGGCCCTTTCCCGTGTTAAAGCATACTGGGCGGAGATGGACGCTACCACTGTTGCGGCGCAGGGTTCGGCCATAGGCCGGGTGGCTGCCAAGCACTATTTCGAGGAGGTTCTCGAGGGTGCTCATTTGATAGAGGCCCAGTGCTCGAAGAATATTATGTTTGAGTGATATGTATTCTCATTGTAAGCACAATGCTTTTATGAAGTTTTTATAAGGTTATGTTTATACTTTTGTCTGAGAGTAGTATGATGCCTCCTGCGCGGCCCTTTATGTATACATGTGTATAACCTGAAAGATTGCAGTCGTCGGCTTCAACCCCCACGCATATAATGCGGAGGTGCTCGCAAAAAACGCGTGTTCACACTTAACCCAATGACTTGGTCCTATTAAGGAGGTGATAGCGTAGCGAGCGAGGCAACCGGACTATAGTGCTTTAACACTTTCACTTAGCCATAGGAGTTTGACAGTGGGGCTACTAGATAGCCCCTGGTGGCTCCGCACTCTCCCGATCGTGGGGTGCGTACATGCCTAGCTGGAAAACGGCCCTTCATTAAGGCGGAGGAATTCTAACATTCTGATAGGTCACCGAGTGGTTGACCAGTCTCACGTTATATCATGACAGTCAGTTTTCGGCTTTCTCTACTGAGGTGCTCGTCCGGATGAACCAGAGCACAATCGCAGTAGTTCTCCTGGTGCTACCTTAGCCGGTAAGACGGAACGTAAGGCACCAAAACACAGGAGCCGGGCAAACCCAACATTTGACCAAAGACAATGATTCGGAGCTGATGCATATAAGGCCAAACTCGCGATGCCGGACACTCCCTAAGGTATTCGGTCTTTGTGGTATAAACCGGGCCTAAATAGTGCCCCTCGTAAGATGTCCAGGTACGTGCATTATTCTGATGTGGCCACATGCCAAGACGTTAGCATCCTTCTCAATTGTGCTGAGAATTTGGTGGATATGTATCAACAAGAGACAGTAAAAAAGGTTTACACAGGGTCTTAATCTAAAAAGAATCCTTGGAGCGGGTCCCTGCTGCACGTCTGCGCCCGTGTCTCCGTTGTGCCGTATCCTGGACGGGTGTGGCACGATGATCATCTGTAAAAGAGAGGAACTTAGGTGAAAAAGTTGTCGTGCAAAAGGATAGTTTTTAAGGGAACCAAGTATACTTCAAGATGTGTAAAAAATTGCCACTTGTCTGCGCGCGTTGATCCCCTTGTATAGGGGTGTGACCATTGATCCGGTATGAATTACATATAGCTGTGCCAGACTCATCTAACCGTGTCCGAGGTCTTGACGACCTGTTAAATGCTTTAGTTGGTGAGGCCGTTTTTAGTGTGCGGCTGCCTCTCTTTGGCGCGCAAAGATCACTTAATATTTCCGTTTACTGTAATGATGTCACGTGGACCGGGCATCTTGAGTGTGAGGGAAGCGTAGTGCGGTATTGCATTAAAGCGAGCGAAAGCTTCACGTCCGAGTAGTGCTTGATAGCCACTTTGGAACGGAGCGACGTGGAAGGTTAAATGTTCGCTACGGAAGTTATCGGGGGAGCCAAATATAACTTTTAGAAACAGGGAGCCCGTGCAATGAGGCCATGGGCCTGGCATTACTCCTTTAAAGGTAGTATTGCTATGGAAATTTTTTGTTGGGTCTATCCCCATTTCGCGGATTGTATCCTGATATATCAGGTTTAGACTACTGCCACCATCCATCAGGACTCGTGTGAAGTGATATCCGTCAATTATTGGGTCTAAGACCAGGGCAGCCCATCCTGCATGCCGGATACTTGCTGAGTAATCACGATGGTCGAAAGTGATCGGTTGAGACGACCAGTGGCAGGACTCCGCGGTGATAGGCCCTTGGGCATATTTTTCGGGGAGTGCTGTTTTGTTTCTTCCCTTGATCACGTGTAACATGTTTACTGTTTTGACTTCTGGTGGAAATTTCTTTTGTTCCCCAGTGTCTTGCTTGAGAGGCTCATCCTCGTCTTCGCTTGGTGTATTCTCCCCCTTGTGTACGACGTTGAGCTTACCGAACTGCTTGAAGACCCAACATTCTCTGTGGGTATGATTAGCAGGTTTACCAGGGGTGCTATGGATCTGACATATTTGGTCCAGAATTTTGTTTAGGCTGGACAGTTCGTCTCTGGCGCCTTGAGAGGGCGGCTTTTGCTGACCTGGCCGAGAGCTTTTGAATCCGGCATTTACTGCCGTGCTCTTCGTGGTGTCTTCTTTATTCCGACATTTGTTACTGTTGTTGCGCCGTGATTTCCCGTTTCCATCTCTAACTTCAGATGTACTGGGGTCGCTGGTGCTGCATCTGACTAGCCCGCTGTCCTCTCCCACGCAAAAGCGGGTCATGAGGCTTGTTAATGCTGCCATTGTTCTCGGCTTTTCTTGGCCGAGGTGTCTGGCGAGCCATTCGTCACAGACGCTATGCTTAAAAGCTGCCAAGGCTTCGGCGTCCGGACAGTCAACAATTTGGTTCTTTTTGGTAAGAAACCTGTTCCAAAGTTTTCGGGCTGACTCTCCGGGCTGTTGAGTTATATGACTCAAATCGTCCGCGTCCGGAGGTCGGACATAAGTCCCTTGGAAACTTGCCCGAAAAGCATTTTCGAGCTCTTCCCAGCTTCCAATGGAGTTTTCGGGGAGGCCTTTAAGCCAGTGACGAGATGGCCCTTTGAGCTTGAGGGGTAAGTACTTGATGGCGTGGAGATCATCTCCTCGAGCCATATGGAGATGGAGGATATAATCCTCAATCCAGACCCTAGGGCCTATTGTTCCGTCGTATGCCTCTATGTTTACGGGTTTGAATCCCTCTGGAAATTCATGGTCCAGCACCTCATCGGTGAAACATAGGGGGTGTGCGGCACCCCTGTATTTGGGTGCACCACGTTGTTCGGATGTTTGTTGTGTTACATTGTATGCTGGGGGCGCGCTTGCGTGGTCCATAGATGGATCTGGTTGTGCCGTCCTTTTGGTGTGAGCCCTCGCGTGGATCGCGTATTGGCTGGTGAGTGGCATTGTTTGCCGCTCGATGTTAGCCATGAGGTCATCTATCCGGCCATGTGGCTGTTTTGATTTTTGGTTGTGGGGGGTCTGAGGCCTCCTCATCGAATTCAGGTAGCAACTTCCGCTTTGGGTAGCTCTTGGTGGGGCGATTGTCGCCGTACCTCGCTGCTGTGTTGAGTACTTTACTCCATCTGAGTTGGAGTGTGTCTTGCGCAGCCTTGAGCCTTTGCTTCTGCCTTTTCAGACTCCTCGTGTTGGCAACAAGCCTTTGACGGGCATTCTGCTGCTCCGGGTGCCTGTCCGGCGTTATGTCGCCCGGACTATTACTTTGACAGAATTGGTTTGTTCGGTTTGATTCTCCGTATTGCTGTGGTCCGGCAGTGGTTCGCCCTGCTCCAACGTTGGGTCTGTATGATCGTTATTTCTACCGAGGCGGGATTTGGGGCAGCGCTTGCGCCGCCGCTTTGACTGTTTCTCGAGGGAACAAGCCTTCGGTGCGTCCTTCCGTTCCTCGTCGTCGTCTTCTTTTGGTGTGTCCACCATGTATATGTCATATGATGAAGTGGACGTCCAGCGCCCTGTGGGCGGTGGTTCCTCTTCGCCTACTGCATCGTCGTCCATACCGTCGATGTCTTCGGAGTCGAAGTCGAGCATGTTGGTTGAGTCATCGACAGTGGCTATTGAGTGGGTGGTGGGTGAGCGTCGAATTTCTTCGTCGCCCGCATCCCAATCCTGTTGGCCATAATCCGGACAGGGATCTCCTGACAAAGAGAGAGACCTTAGTGAATTCAGAATGTCGTCGAAGGGCGAGGGCTGAAAGATATTCGCGATGGCGAATTCCATGATCGGCGCCCAATCGGATTCGATTGACAGGGGCACGGGCGGTTCGGAGTCAGAAAAAGAGTCCGGCACCTTGGAGTCACGGGCTGCGCAGAGGGGTATGCTGGTGTTTGGCTCGATCGCCATTGAGACTGCAGCCCCTGAGGCGGTGTCTAACCACCCATCCTCGGTTGGCGCAGTTGGCTCCGAACTAAGGGTCGGAGCTGTTGCGGGCGCGGCTTCTGGGGTACTGTTCGGCGGCAGAGCTAGGTCATACCCATCACGACAGTGCGGCGTGCCTGGTTGTGGCTCAAATCTGTCGAAGATCAAGTCTCTGTGGATGTCGGCCGTGTAGTTCAAACTTCTAAATCTGACCTGATGGCCAGGGGCGTAGCTTTCAATCTGCTCTAGATGGCCAAGCGAATTAGCCCATAGTGTAAAGCCGCCGAATACGAAGATCTGTCCGGGGAGAAAAGTCTCACCCTGGACCGCATCGCTATCGATGATAGTAGGAGCCATCAAGCCTAATAGCGACGACGCAGAGGAACTCTCAATGAAAGCACCAATGTCAGTGTCAAAACCGGCGGATCTCAGGTAGGGGGTCCCGAACTGTGCGTCTAGGCCGGATGGTAACAGGAGGCAGGGGACACGAAGTTTTACCCAGGTTCGGGCCCTCTTGATGGAGGTAAAACCCTACATCCTGCTTGATTAATATTGATGATATAGGTAGTACAAGAGTAGATCTACCACGAGATCAGAGAGGCTAGACCCTAGAAGCTAGCCTATGGTATGATTGTATGTTGTGATTGTTGTCCTACGGACTAAAACCCTTCGGTTTATATAGACACCGGAGAGGGTTAGGGTTACACAAGGTCGGTTACAAAGGAGGAGATATCCATATTCATATTGCCTAGCTTGCCTTCCACGCCAAGTAGAGTCCCATCCGGACACGAGACGAAGTCTTCAATCTTGTATCTTCGTAGTCTAACAGTCCGGCCAATGGAGATAGTCCAGCTGTCCGGAGATCCCCTAATCCAGGACTCCCTCAGGCACCTTCAATGTTGCCACTGAAGGCTGAAGGAAATATGCCCTAGAGGCAATAATAAAGTTATTATTTATTTCCTTATATCATGATAAATGTTTATTATTCATGCTATAATTGTATTAACCGGAAACATAATACATGTGTGAATGCATAGACAAATAGAGTGTCACTAGTATGCCTCTACTTGACTAGCTCGTTAATCAAAGATGGTTATGTTTCCTAACCATGAACAAAGAGTTGTTATTTGATTAACAAGGTCACATCATTAGTTGAATGATCTGATTGACATGACCCATTCCATTAGCTTAGCACCTGATCGTTTAGTATGTTGCTATTGCTTTCTTCATGACTTATACATGTTCCTATGACTATGAGATTATGCAACTCCCGTTTGCCGGAGGAACACTTTGGGTGCTACCAAACGTCACAATGTAACTGGGTGATTATAAAGGAGTACTGCAGGTGTTTCCAATGGTAGATGTTGGGTTGGCGTATTTCGAGAATAGGATTTGTCACTCCGATTGTCGGAGAGGTATCTCTGGGCCCTCTCGGTAATACACATCACATAAGCCTTGCAAGCATCATAACTAAGATGTTAGTTGTGAGATGATGTATTACGGAACGAGTAAAGAGACTTGCCAGTAACGAGATTGAACTAGGTATTAGATACCGACGATCGAATCTCGGGCAAGTAACATACCGATGACAAAGGGAACAACGTATGTTGTTATGCGGTCTGACCGATAAATATCTTCGTAGAATATGTAGGAGCCAATATGGGCATCCAGGTCCCGCTATTGGTTATTGACCGGAGACGTGTCTCGGTCATGTCTACATTGTTCTCGAACCGTAGGGTCCGCACGCTTAACGTTACGATGACAGTTATTATGAGTTTATGCGTTTTGATGTACCGAAGATTGTTCGGAGTCCCGGATGTGATCACGGACATGACGAGGAGTCTCGAAATGGTCGAGACATAAAGATTGATATATTGGAAGCCTATATTTGGATATCGGAAGTGTTCCGGGTGAAATCGGGATTTTACCGGAGTACCGGGAGGTTACCGGAACCCCCGGGAACCATATGGGCCTTATTGGGCCTTGGTGGAAAGGTGAAAGGGGCAGCCCAAGGTGGGCTGCGCGCCTCCCCCCTCCCCTAGTCCTATTAGGACTAGGAGAGGTGGCCGGCCCCCTTCTCTCTCTCTCTCTCTCTCTCTCGGAATCCTATTAGGAATAGGATTGAGGGGGGGAGTCCTACTTCCGGTAGGAGTAGGACTCCTCCTGCGCCCTCCTCCTTGGCCGGCCAGCCCTCCCCCTTGGATCCTTTATATACGGGGGCAGGGGGCACCTCTAGACACACAAGTTGATCCTTGGTGATCGTTCCTTAGCCGTGTGCGGTGCCCCCTGCCACCAAATTCCACCTCGATCATATTGTTGCAGTGCTTAGGCAAAGCCCTGCATCGGTAGTACATCAAGATCGTCACCACGCCGTCGTACTGACGGAACTCTTCCTCGACGCTTTGCTGGATCGGAGCCCGAGGATCGTCATCGAGTTGAACGTGTGCTAAGAACTCGGAGGTGCCGGAGTAACGGTGCTTGGATCGGTCGGATCGGGAAGACGTACGACTACTTCCTCTATGTTGTGTGATCGCTTCCGCAGTCGGTCTGCATTGGTACGTAGACAACACTCTCCCCTCTCGTTGCTATGCATCACCATGATCTTGCGTGTGTGTAGGAAATTTTTTGAAATTACTACGTTCCCCATCAGTGGTATCAGAGCCTAGGTTTTATGGTTTGATGTTATTTGCACGAGCAGAACACAAGTGAGTTGTGGGTGATACAAGTCATACTGCCTACCAGCATGTCATACTTTGGTTCAACGGTATTGTTGGACGAGACGACCCGGACCAACATTAGGCGTACGCTTACGCGAGACCGGTTCCCTCGACGTGCTTTGCACATAGATGGCTTGCGGGCGACTGTCTCTCCAACTTTAGTTGAACCGAGTGTGGCTACGCCCGGTCCTTGAGAAGGTTAAAACGGAGTCTATTTGACAAACTATCGTTGTGGTTTTGATGCGTAGGTGAGATGAGTTCTTGCTTAAGCCCGTAGCAGCCACGTAAAACATGCAACAACAAAGTAGAGGACGTCTAACTTGTTTTTGCAGGGCATGTTGTGATGTGATATGGTCAAGGCATGATGCTAAATTTTATTTTATGAGATGATCATGTTTTGTAACCAAGTTATCGGCAACTGGCAGGAGCCATATAGTTGTCGC
Organism: Triticum monococcum; assembly: GCA_034509565.1. Classification (NCBI taxonomy): domain Eukaryota; kingdom Viridiplantae; phylum Streptophyta; class Magnoliopsida; order Poales; family Poaceae; genus Triticum; species Triticum monococcum. The sequence goes on along the minus strand of CM067843.1, from coordinate 738,958,701 downwards.
TTTATTGTATGCAATGCAATCGCGATGTAATGCTTTACTTTATTACTAAGCGGTAGTGATAGTCGTGGAAGCATAAGATTGGCGAGACGACAACGATGCTACGATGGAGATCAAGGTGTCGTGCCGGTGACGATGGTGATCATGACGGTACTTCGGAGATGGAGATCACAAGCACAAGATGATGATGGCCATATCATATCACTTATATTGATTGCATGTGATGTTTATCCTTTTATGCATCTTATCTTGCTTTGATTGACGGTAGCATTATAAGATGATCTCTCACTAAATTATCAAGAAGTGTTCTCCCTGAGTATGCACCGTTGCCAAAGTTCGTCGTGCCCAGACACCACGTGATGATCGGGTGTGATAAGCTCTACGTCCATCTACAATGGGTGCAAGCCAGTTTTGCACACGCAGAATACTCAGGTTAAACTTGACGAGCCTAGCATATGCAGATATGGCCTCGGAACACAGAGACCGAAAGGTTGAGCGTGAATCATATAGTAGATATGATCAACATAACGATGTTCACCATTGAAAACTACTCCATCTCACGTGATGATCGGTTATGGTTTAGTTGATTTGGATCACGTGATCACTTAGAGGATTAGAGGGATGTCTATCTAAGTGGGAGTTCTTAAGTAATTTGATTAACTGAACTTAAACTTATCATGTACTTAGTACCTAATAGTATCTTGCTTGATTGTAGATAGATGGCTCGTACTGTTGTTCCGTTGAATTTTAATGCGTTCCTTGAGAAAGCAAAGTTGAAAGATGATGATAGCAATTACACGGACTGGGTCCGTAACTTGAGGATTATCCTCATTGCTGCATAGAAGAATTACGTCCTGGAAGCACCGCTGGGTGCCAGGCCTGCTGCTGGAGCAACACCAGATGTTATGAACGTCTGGCAGAGCAAAGCTGATGACTACTCGATAGTTCAGTGTGCCATGCTTTACGGCTTAGAATCGGGACTTCAACGACGTTTTGAACGACATGGAGCATATGAGATGTTCCAGGAGTTGAAGTTAATATTTCAAGCAAATGCCCGGATTGAGAGATATGAAGTCTCCAATAAGTTCTATAGCTGCAAGATGGAGGAGAACAGTTCTGTCAGTGAGCATATACTCAAGATGTCTGGGTATAATAATCACTTGATTCAATTGGGAGTTAATCTTCCGGATGATTGCGTCATTGACAGAATTCTCCAATCACTGCCACCAAGCTACAAGAGCTTCGTGATGAACTATAATATGCAAGGGATGAACAAGACTATTCCCGAGCTCTTCGCAATGCTGAAAGCTGCGGAGGTAGAAATCAAGAAGGAGCATCAAGTGTTGATGGTTAACAAGACCACTAGTTTCAAGAAAAAGGGCAAAGGGAAGAAGAAGGGGAACTTCAAGAAGAACAGCAAGCAAGTTGCTGCTCGGGAGAAGAAACCCAAGTCTGGACCTAAGCCTGAAACTGAGTGCTTCTACTGCAAGCAGACTGGTCACTGGAAGCGGAACTGCCCCAAGTATTTGGCGGATAAGAAGGATGGCAAGGTGAACAAAGGTATATGTGATATACATGTTATTGATGTGTACCTTACTAGAGCTCGCAGTAGCACCTGGGTAGTTGATACTGGTTTTGTTGCTAATATTTGCAACTCGAAACAGGGACTACGGAATAAGCGGACACTAGCAAAGGACGAGGTGACGATGCGCGTGGGAAACGGTTCCAAAGTCGATGTGATCGCGGTCGGCACACTACCTCTACATCTACCTTCGGGATTAATATTAGACCTAAATAATTGTTATTTGGTGCCAGCGTTGAGCATGAACATTATATCTGGATCTTGTTTAATGCGAGACGGTTATTCATTTAAATCAGAGAATAATGTTTGTTCTATTTATATGAGTAATATCTTTTATGGTCATGCACCTTTGAAGAGTGGTCTATTTTTTATGAATCTCGATAGTAGTGATACACATATTCATAATGTTGAAACCAAAAGATGCAGAGTTGATAATGATAGTGCAACTTATTTGTGGCACTGCCGTTTAGGTCATATCGGTGTAAAGCGCATGAAGAAACTCCATACTGATGGGCTTTTGGAACCACTTGATTATGAATCACTTGGTACTTGCGAACCGTGCCTCATGGGCAAGATGACTAAAACACCGTTCTCCGGTACTATGGAGAGAGCAACAGATTTATTGGAAATCATACATACCGATGTATGTGGTCCGATGAATATTGAGGCTCGTGGCGGATATCGTTATTTTCTCACCTTCACAGATGATTTAAGCAGATATGGGTATATCTACTTAATGAAACATAAGTCTGAAACATTTGAAAAGTTCAAGGAATTTCAGAGTGAAGTTGAAAATCATCGTAACAAGAAAATAAAGTATCTACGATCTGATCGTGGAGGAGAATATTTGAGTTACGAGTTTGGTGTACATTTGAAAAATTGTGGAATAGTTTCGCAACTCACGCCACCCGGAACACCACAACGTAATGGTGTGTCCGAACGTCGTAATCGTACTTTACTAGATATGGTGCGATCTATGATGTCTCTTACTGATTTACCGCTATCATTTTGGGGTTATGCTTTAGAGACGGCCGCATTCACGTTAAATAGGGCACCATCTAAATCCGTTGAGACGACGCCTTATGAACTATGGTTTGGCAAGAAACCAAAGTTGTCGTTTCTTAAAGTTTGGGGCTGCGATGCTTATGTGAAAAAGCTTCAACCTGATAAGCTCGAACCCAAATCGGAGAAGTGTGTCTTCATAGGATACCCAAAGGAAACTATTGGATACACCTTCTATCACAGATCCGAAGGCAAGACATTCGTTGCTAAGAATGGATCATTTCTAGAGAAGGAGTTTCTCTCGAAAGAAGTGAGTGGGAGGAAAGTAGAACTTGACGAGGTAACTATACCTGCTCCCTTATTGGAAAATAGTACATCACAGAAAACTGTTTCTGCGACACCTATACCAATTAGTGAGGAAGCTAATGATGATGATCATGAAACTTCAGGACAAGATACTACTGAACCCCGTAGATCAACCAGAGTGAGATCCGCACCAGAGTGGTACGGTAATCCAATTCTGGAAGTCATGCTACTAGATCATGATGAACCTACGAACTATGAAGAAGCGATGGTGAGCCCAGATTCCGCAAAGTGGCTTGAAGCCATGAAATCTGAGATGGGATCCATGTATGAGAACAAAGTATGGACTTTGGTTGACTTGCCCGATGATCGGCAAGCAATTGAAAATAAATGGATCTTCAAGAAAAAGACTGAAGCTGACGGTAATATTACTGTCTATAAAGCTCGACTTGTCGCAAAAGGTTTTCGACAAGTTCAAGGGGTTGACTACGATGAGACCTTCTCACCCGTAGCGATGCTTAAGTCTGTCAGAATCATGTTAGCAATTGCCGCATTTTATGATTATGAAATTTGGCAGATGGATGTCAAAACTGCATTCCTGAATGGATTTCTGGAAGAAGAGTTGTATATGATGCAACCCGAAGGTTTTGTCAATCCAAAGGGAGCTAACAAAGTGTGCAAGCTCCAGCGATCCATTTATGGACTGGTGCAAGCCTCTCGGAGTTGGAATAAACGCTTTGATAGTGTGATCAAAGCATTTGGTTTTATACAGACTTTTGGAGAAGCCTGTATTTACAAGAAAGTGAGTGGGAGCTCTGTAGCATTTCTGATATTATATGTGGATGACATATTGCTGATTGGAAATGATATAGAATTTCTGAATAGCATAAAGGGATACTTGAATAAAAGTTTTTCGATGAAAGACCTCAGGGAAGCTACTTACATATTAGGCATAAAGATCTATAGAGATAGATCAAGACGCTTAATTGGACTTTCACAAAGCACGTACCTTGACAAGATTTTGAAGAAGTTCAAAATGGATCAAGCAAAGAAAGGGTTCTTGCCTGTGTTACAAGGTGTGAAATTGAGTCAGACTCAAAGCCCGACCACTGCAGAAGATAGAGAAAAAAATGAAAGATGTTCCCTATGCTTCAGCCATAGGCTCTATCATGTATGCAATGCTGTGTACCAGACCTGATGTGTGCCTTGCTATAAGTTTAGCAGGGAGGTACCAAAGTAATCCAGGAGTGGATCACTGGACAGCGGTCAAGAACATCCTGAAATACCTGAAAAGGACTAAGGATATGTTTCTCGTATATGGAGGTGACAAAGAGCTCACCGTAAGAGGTTACGTTGATGCAAGCTTTGACACTGATCCGGACGATTCTAAATCGCAAACCGGATACGTGTTTACTTTAAACGGTGGAGCTGTCAGTTGGTGCAGTTCTAAACAAAGCGTCGTAGCGGGATCTACATGATAAGCGGAGTACATAGCTGCTTCGGAAGCAGCGAACGAAGGAGTCTGGATGAAGGAGTTCATATCCGATCTAGGTGTCATACCTAGTGCATCGGGTCCAATGAAAATCTTTTGTGACAATACTGGTGCAATTGCCTTAGCAAAGGAATCCAGATTTCACAAAAGGACCAAACACATCAAGAGACGCTTCAACTCCATCCGGGATCTAGTCCAGGTGGGAGACATAGAGATTTGCAAGATACATACGGATCTGAATGTTGCAGACCCGTTGACTAAGCCTCTTCCACGAGCAAAACATGATCAGCACCAAGGCTCCATGGGTGTTAGAATCATTACTGTGTAATCTAGATTATTGACTCTCGTGCAAGTGGGAGACTGAAGGAAATATGCCCTAGAGGCAATAATAAAGTTATTATTTATTTCCTTATATCATGATAAATGTTTATTATTCATGCTAGAATTGTATTAACCGGAAACATAATACATGTGTGAATGCATAGACAAACAGAGTGTCACTAGTATGCCTCTACTTGACTAGCTCGTTAATCAAAGATGGTTATGTGTCCTAACCATGAACAAAGAGTTGTTATTTGATTAACGAGGTCACATCATTAGTTGAATGATCTGATTGACATGACCCATTCCATTAGCTTAGCACCCGATCGTTTAGTATGTTGCTATTGCTTTCTTCATGACTTATACATGTTCCTATGACTATGAGATTATGCAACTCCCGTTTGCCGGAGGAACACTTTGGGTGCTACCAAACGTCACAACGTAACTGGGTGATTATAAAGGAGTACTGCAGGTGTTTCCAATGGTAGATGTTGGGTTGGCGTATTTCGAGAATAGGATTTGTCACTCCGATTGTCGGAGAGGTATCTCTGGGCCCTCTCGGTAATACACATCACATAAGCCTTGCAAGCATCATAACTAAGATGTTAGTTGTGAGATGATGTATTACGGAACGAGTAAAGAGACTTGCCAGTAACGAGATTGAACTAGGTATTAGATACCGACGATCGAATCTCGGGCAAGTAACATACCGATGACAAAGGGAACAACGTATGTTGTTATGCGGTCTGACCGATAAAGATCTTCGTAGAATATGTAGGAGCCAATATGGGCATCCAGGTCCCGCTATTGGTTATTGACCGGAGACGTGTCTCGGTCATGTCTACATTGTTCTCGAACCGTAGGGTCCGCACGCTTAACGTTACGATGACAGTTATTATGAGTTTATGCGTTTTGATGTACTGAAGATTGTTCGGAGTCTCGGATGTGATCACGGACATGACGAGGAGTCTCGAAATGGTCGAGACATAAAGATTGATATATTGGAAGCCTATATTTGGATATCGGAAGTGTTCCGGGTGAAATCGGGATTTTACCGGAGTACCGGGAGGTTACCGGAACCCCCCGGGAACCATATGGGCCTTATTGGGCCTTGGTGGAAAGGTGAAAGGGGCAGCCCAAGGTGGGCTGCGCGCCTCCCCCCTCCCCTAGTCCTATTAGGACTAGGAGAGGTGGCCGGCCCCCTTCTCTCTCTCTCTCTCTCGAGGAATCCTATTAGGAATAGGATTGAGGGGGGGGGGAGTCCTACTCCCGGTAGGAGTAGGACTCCTCCTGCGCCCTCCTCCTTGGCCGGCCAGCCCTCCCCCTTGGATCCTTTATATACGGGGGCAGGGGGCACCTCTAGACACACAAGTTGATCCTTGGTGATCGTTCCTTAGCCGTGTGCGGTGCCCCCTACCACCAAATTCCACCTCGATCATATTGTTGCAGTGCTTAGGCAAAGCCCTGCGTCGGTAGTACATCAAGATCGTCACCACGCCGTCGTGCTGACGGAACTCTTCCTCGACGCTTTGCTGGATCGGAGCCCGAGGATCGTCATCAAGCTGAACGTGTGCTAAGAACTCGGAGGTGCCGGAGTAACGGTGCTTGGATCGGTCAGATCGGGAAGACGTACGACTACTTCCTCTACGTTGTGTGATCGCTTCCGCAGTCGGTCTGCGTTGGTACGTAGACAACACTCTCCCCTCTCGTTGCTATGCATCACCATGATCTTGCGTGTGCGTAGGAAATTTTTTGAAATTACTACGCTCCCCATCAAAGGCACCACACATGTTGTCACCAAAGCCATCACCCATGGCACCTCCTATTCCTCCTCCCATCCGCCCATGACACCCCCTATTCAATCCATTCCTCCTCCAATTCCACCAATAATGGCACATTATGTTCCTCCCATTCCTCCTCTCATCATGTTTCTCGGTAGGATGGTCTTCTTCATAATCATTTCGTCGCGACAAAGCTCGACATATGCTTTTGCTTTGGGGGCGAGGCCACTTGTGTCCATAAACATAAACTCGAGGGCCTTCTCCTCCATCATCTTGAGCTCATTGGCCGCCACCTTTCTCTCCTCTGGTTCCACCTTTCTCTCCTCGGCCGCCACCCTCCGTCGCTTGGCTCCCAGCACCCTCCTCCATTTCTTTCAATTTGAACATTTTTTCTTCAGCATACCCTTTCCTTGAATGACAATGACGTCAAATCCTTCTTTATGATCATTATCTCTGGCCTTCGAACCCTTTGCTTTTTTCACTTTCGTCCGGCCTATATGTTTTGGTCGTTGAGTGAGGAGTGAGGCTCATTTTTCTCTCCTCGCCCCCACCATCGTCATCTTCATCTTCATGATCAACAATCAAACTTTTCTTCCTCGGAGATAAATTTCTCGATTCTTCCACTTCTCATCCTTGAGCTCTTTTGTAGCAATGATGGAAAATGAAGGGGTTTCCATTCTTTTTCTTCTTCTCTCCGTTCTTGTTTCTTTCTCGGAACAAACCTTAGGCAATCATTTTCTACAACAAGACAACAAAAATAGCATCATCATTTTAGGAACATATGCATACTTGGGCAAATGTAGAAAAATACACAAAAGTAGCAAAGCAATTACCATGTCACTATCACCGCAACCACTAGGGTTCATGCGATCAAAATTGGTCGAGCAACCTGCCCACTTTTGCCATTCGCCCTTGATGGTGCCCCGTTGTTGACGAATGGAATCCCTCGATCGCTAGTGCCCTGTGACGACCCAAGACCGACGCTCCAGAAGCTTTCCATGTTTTTCGTTGTTGTCGTGTGTTTCATTTGTTTGTTGCATTCATCATGTCATCATTTGCATTGCATCGGTTGTCCGCTACCATCGTTTTCATAAAACTTGCATCCATTCATAGTTGCCGCGTCCCCCCTTGCCTTCGTTGACCGATCCGAGTCCAATCGGGTTTTGATTCCCTCTTGTCAAATCACCTAACCCATCTTTGCACAATGCATCGATCCCTCACCCGCGTCCAAAACTCTCCGTACCCGAACCGCACTATCATTACCGATGGGTCCGGATCATCCCCAAACATCCCTAAAACATATTTGGTTTCTTATTTAGATTACCTAACCTATTTATTTTGGGCCATCCGATTACGATCGGAGGGACCAAGTAGCCCCTAAGCTAACCAACCACCTATATAAACAACCTAACCCTAGACCTAGGTTGTCCCATCCATCCATTCCATCTGGCAGCCGCCGCCACTCCACCAAATCCCCCTCGGGATCCATCCCCAACCAACCAGCCTCCACCTCGCACCTCACGATCTCCTCCCGATCTAAACCCTCCCCGACCACCTTCCTTGTTTTCCTCTCCCCAAATCATCAGCAGTCAACCAGTGCAAGTATCGGCCTCGCTTGATCTGGATCATATCGAGGCAACATCCTCTGTCCTCAAGCGCGAGAGGAGCTCGCCCGGGCCTCACCTTCGGGACCCCGTCGCCGGAGCCGGCCGCAGCACTTCGCCGGGTCTCCTTTGTCTTCCTGTTTCTTCTCATCCGAGCTCTCCTCAGCTCTCTTGTTTTTCTTCCTTGCTGCCACAGGAGCCCTCCACCATGGCCGCCGAGAAGAGCTCGTGTCCCCGTGCCCAGATGCTCCACCACCGCCTTGCCTCGTCGCCCGCCTGCATGCTCGAGGACACCCGAGGCCGTGCCTCCTCTTCCCTCCTCTGCTCGATCCGGAGTGGATCGTGAGCACCGAGCGCCTCCCCGCGGCCTCACACGTCCATGTCGTCGGCGACAACAGCAGCAGTAGGCATTGTTCAAGAACTCGACCGAGTTACCATTTAAATGCCCATTTAATCGCTACTCAGTGCCTAACTAAGGCGAGTAGCACGTACTCGTTTCATTAAATGGTCAAGCCGATTAAGTGGCATTTAATCGGTTGTCAGACGATTAATTGGTTGTCAAACCGATTAATCGGTGATGGGTCAGGTAACTGAAGCGACATCCATAAAAAAGGGGGTAACCAAAGCGGCAATCCAGGCCATTATGAGTTGTGAGAACTATTTGAGTATTTGTGGTCAGTAAACCTTATTACCTATTATGCTATTTGTGTTGAACCTTGTAGTGAATTATTCCATGTTTACATGTGTGGCTGCTATTTATCTTGTTATGTGTGGCTGCATATTGCCAAGTTGTGTGGTTGTCATTTTAATTTATCTTGTCATGTTTCATGTGTGGCTTCTTGTTGTCACATGTATTGCTGTCATTTAATCATTTATCTTGACAATGACAAGTTTAGAGCATATACAAATGCATATCTATCATCAATTCTGTAGGTTTGTTGCCTTCCTGTTTGGATGCATCATGATCAAACCATCCAGGTAACAATTCTACCTCTTGTCCATGCTTTTTATAGGCCTACGAGCTATGACATTATATTTTAGTATAAATGTATAATACGTAGCTATGAGCATTGGATTATGTGGTGTATAATACGTGAAAAACTAGTTACATGTTGCCAATATATTCTCATGTGCAGCCGATTAATGATCGACCGATTAATTCAGTTAAATGGCCGATTAACCGATTAATCGCTACTCAGTAGTCGACCGAGCAGTTACCAGTTACCGAGTTCCCGAACAATGGCAGTAGGTCATGTCGCCGGCCTCCACCCTACCTCGCCCGGTGCTCAAGCACCACCACGCCGCCCTTACCTTCCCTTCCTTCCTCTCCCTTCTCATGCTCTTTCTCATATCTCTCTCTATGTCTGCTCGTACAGGGAGCCCGACATGGCGTCCTTGGAGTTTTCAGGCAGCATAGCGCCTCAAGCTCGTCCGCCTCCCCAAGCCGTGCCCTCGCCTGCCGTCCTGCCGCCGCGTCCGTCTTCCCCAGGCGCTCGAGCCCGAGCCAGGAGACGAGCAGCTCGTTCGATCCCTGATAATCCACAAGTATAGGGGATCGCAACAGTTTTCGAGGGTAGAGTATTCAACCCAAATTTATTGATTCGACACAAGGGGAGCCAAATAGTATTCTCAAGTATTAGCAGCTAAGTTGTCAATTCAACCACAGCTAGAAACTTAATATTTGCAGCAAAGTAATATGATAATAGCGGTAACGATAGCAAAAGTAATATTTTTGGTTTTATAGTGATTGTAACAGTAGCAATGGAAAAGTAAATAAGCGAAGAACAATATATGAAAAGCTCGTAGGCAATGGATTAGTGATGGATAATTATGCCAGATGCGATCAATCATGCAACAGTTATAACCTAGGTGACACAGAACTAGCTCCAGTTCATCAATGTAATGTAGGCATGTATTCCAAATATAGTCATACGTGCTTATGGAATGACATCTTTTGTCCTACCCTCCCATGGCAGCGGGGGCCTATTGGAAACTAAGGGATATTAAGGCATCCTTTTAATAGAGTACCAGACCAAAGCATTAACACATAGTGAATACTGTTGGGTAACATAGTAATTTCAAAGATTTTCCTACGCACACGCAAGATCATGGTGATGCATAGCAACGAGGGGAAGAGTCTGATCTACGTACCCTTGTAGATCACAACGGAAGCGTTGACACAACGTAGAGGAAGTAGTCGTACGTCTTCTTCCCGATCCGACCGATCCAAGCACCGTTACTCCGGCACCTCCGAGTTCTTAGCACACGTTCAGCTCGATGACGATCCTCGGGCTCCGATCCAGCAAAGCGTCGAGGAAGAGTTCCGTCAGCATGACGGCGTGGTGACGATCTTGATGTTCTACCGACGCAGGGCTTCGCCTAAGCACTACAACGGTATGATCGAGGTGGAATTTGGTGGCAGGGGGCACCGCACACGGCTAAGGAACGATCTCAATGATCAACTTGTGTGTCTAGATGTGCCCCCTGCCCCCGTATATAAAGGTTGAGAGGGGGAGGGCTGGCCGGCCAAGCTAGGGAGGCGCAGGAGAGCCTACTTCCACTGGGAGTAGGATTCCCCCTCCAATCCTAGTCCAACTAGGATTCCTCGGAGGGGAAAAGAGGAGGAGGTGGCCGGCCACCCTTTCCTAGTCCTAATAGGACTAGGGGAAGGGGGAGGCGTGCAGCCCATCTAGGGCAGCTCCTTCTCTTTTCCACTAAGGCCCGTTATGGCCCATCTAGCTCCCGGGGGGTTCCGGTAACCCTCCCGGTATTCCGGTAAAATCCTGATTTCACCCGGAACACTTCCAATGTCCAATCATAGGCTTCCAATATATCAATCTTTACGTCTCGACCATTTCGAGACTCCTCGTCATGTCCGTGATCACATCCGGGACTCCGAACAACCTTCGGTACATCAAAATGCATAAACTCATAATAACTGTCATCGTAACGTTAAGCGTGCGGACCCTACGGTTCGAGAACAATGTAGACATGACCGAGACACGTCTCTAGTCAATAACCAATAGCGGGACCTGGATGCCCATATTGGCTCCTACATATTCTACGAAGATCTTTATCGGTCAGACCGCATAACAACATACGTTGTTCCCTTTGTCATCGGTATGTTACTTGCCCGAGATTCGATCGTCGGTATCCAATACCTAGTTCAATCTCGTTACTGGCAAGTCTCTTTACTTGTTCCGTAATACATCATCTCACAACTAACATCTTAGTTATAATGCTTGCAAGGCTTATGTGATGTGTATTACCGAGAGGGCCCAGAGGTACCTCTCTGACAATCGGAGTGACAAATCCTATTCTCGAAATATGCCAACCCAACATCTACCATTGGAAACACCTGTAGTACTCCTTTATAATCACCCAGTTACGTTGTGACGTTTGGTAGCACCCGAAGTGTTCCTCCGGCAAACGGGAGTTGCATAATCTCATAGTCATAGGAACATGTATAAGTCATGAAGAAAGCAATAGCAACATACTAAACGATCGGGTGCTAAGCTAATGGAATGGGTCATGTCAATCAGATCATTCAACTAATGATGTGACCTCGTTAATCAAATAACAACTCTTTGTTCATGGTTAGGAAACATAACCATCTTTGATTAACGAGCTAGTCAAGTAGAGGCATACTAGTGACACTCTATTTGTCTATGTATTCACACATGTATTATGTTTCCGGTTAATACAATTCTAGCATGAATAATAAACATTCATCATGATATAAAGAAATAAATAATAACTTTATTATTGCCTCTAGGGCATATTTCCTTCAAATACATGAACTCCTCAAACTACGGTCATCACCGGTAAGTATCCCGATTATTGTCACTTCGGGGTTAACGGATCATAACACATAATAGGTGACTATAGACTTGCAAGATAGGATCAAGAACTCAGATACATTCATGAAAACATAATAGGTTCAGATCTGAAATCATGGCACTCGGGCCCTGGTGACAAGCATTAAGCATAGCAAAGTCATAGCAACATCAATCTCAGAACATAGTGGATACTTGGGATCAAACCCTAACAAAACTAACTCGATTACATGATAAATCGCATCCAACCCATCATCGTCCAGCAAGCCTACGATGGAATTACTCACACACGGCGGTGAGCATCATGAAATTGGTGATGGACGAAGGTTGATAATGACGATGGCGACGGATTCCCCTCTCCGGAGCCCCGAACGGACTCTAGATCAGCCCTCCCGAGAGAGATTAGGGCTTGGTGGCGGCTCCGTATTGTAAAACGCGATGAATCCTTCTCTCTGGTTTTTTTCTCCCGAACACGAATAAATGGAGTCAAGATGGACGTCGGTGGAGCATCAGGGGGCCCACGAGGCAGGGGCGCGCCTAGGGGGTAGGTGCGCCCCCACCCTCGTGGACAGGGTGTGGGCCCCCTGACGTGGATCTTTTCGCCAGTATTTTTTATGTATTCGAAAAATAATCTTAGTTGATTTTCAGGTCATTCCGAGAACTTTTATTTCTGCACAAAAATAACACCATGGCTTTTCTGCTGAAAACAGCGTCAGTCCGGGTTAGTTCCATTCAAATCATGCAAGTTAGAGTCCAAAACAAGGGCAAAAGTGTTTGGAAAAGTAGATACGACGGAGACGTATCAACTCCCCCAAGCTTAAACATTTGCTTGTCCTCAAGCAATTCAGTTGGTAAACTGAAAGTGATAAAGAAAAACTTTTACAAACTCTGTTTGCTCTTGTTGTTGCAAATATGTAAAGCCAGCATTCAAGTTTTCAGCAAAGATTATGAACTAACTGAAGGAAATATGCCCTAGAGGCAATAATAAAGTTATTATTTATTTCCTTATATCATGATAAATGTTTATTATTCATGCTAGAATTGTATTAACCAGAAACATAATACATGTGTGAATACATAGACAAACAGTATGTCACTAGTATGCCTCTACTTGACTAGCTCATTGATCAGAGATGGTTAAGTTTCCTAACCATAGGCAAAGAGTTGTCATTTGATTAGTGAGATCACATCATTAGGAGAATGATGTGATTCACTTGACCCATTCCGTTAGCTTAGCATCCGATCGTTTAGTATGTTGCTATTGCTTTCTTCATCACTTATACATGTTCCTATGACTATGAGATTATGCAACTCCCATTTACCGGAGGAACACTTTGTGTGCTACCAGACGTCACAACGTAACTGGGTGATTATAAAGGTACTCTACAGGTGTCTCCAAAGGTACTTGTTGGGTTGGCATATTTCGAGATTAGGATTTGTCACTCTGATTGTCGGAGAGGAATCTCTGGGCCCTCTCGGTAATGCACATCACTTAAGCCTTGCAAGCATTGCAACTGATGATTTAGTTGCAGGATGGTGTATTACGGAACGAGTAAAGAGACTTGCTGGTAACGAGATTGAACTAGGTATTGAGATACCGACGATCGAATCCCAGGCAAGTAACATACCGATGACAAAGGGACAACGTATGTTGTTATGCGGTCTGACCGATAAAGATCTTCGTAGAATATGTGGGAGCCAATATGAACATCCAGGCTCCGCTATTGGTTATTGACCGAAGACGTGTCTCGGTCATGTCTACATAGTTCTCGAACCCGTAGGGTCCGCACGCTTAACGTTTCAATGATAGTTATATTATGAGTTTATATGTTTTGATGCACCGAAGGTTGTTCGGAGTCCCAGATGTGATCACGGACATAACGAGGAGTCTAGAAATGGTCGAGACATGAAGATTGATATATTGGAAGCCTATGTTTGGATATCGGAAGTGTTCCGGGTGAAATCGGGATTTTACCGGAGTACAGGGAGGTTACCGGAACCCCCTGGGGACTTAATGGGCCTTAATGAGCCTTAATGGGCCTTTGGTGGAAGAGAGGAGAGGCGGCCAGGGCAAGGGCTGTGCCCCCTCCCCCCTAGTCTAAATAGGACAAGGAGAGGGGGGCGGCGCCCCCTTCCTTCTTCTCCTCCACCTCTTTCCCCTCTCTCTCCTAGTCCAACAAGGAAAAGGGGGGAGTCCTACTCCCGGTAGGAGTATGACTCCTCCTGGCGCGCCCCTCTCTAGGCCGACCGCACCCCCCTTGCTCCTTTATATACGGGGGCAGGGGGCACCCCATAGACACAACAATTGATCGTTTGATCTTTTAGCCGTGTGCGGTGCCCCCCTCCACAATAGTCCACCTCGATAATATTGTGGCGGTGCTTAGGCGAAGCCCTGCGTCGGTAGAACATCATCATCGTCACCACACCGTCGTGCTGAAGAAACTCTCCCTCAACACTCGGCTGGATCGGAGTTCGAGGGACGTCATTGGGCTGAACGTGTGCTGAACTTGGAGGTGTCGTACGTTCGGTACCTGATCGGTCGGATCGTGAAGACGTACGACTACATCAACCGCGTTGTGCTAACGCTTCCGCTTTCGGTCTACGAGGGTACGTGGACAACACTCTCCCCTCTTGTTGCTATGCATCACCATGATCTTGCCCCCAAACTATCGTTGTGGTTTTGATGCGTAGGTGAGATGAGTTCTTGCTTAAGCCCGTAGCAGCCACGTAAAACATGCAACAACAAAGTAGAGGACGTCTAACTTGTTTTTGCAGGGCATGTTGTGATGTGATATGGTCAAGGCATGATGCTAAATTTTATTTTATGAGATGATCATGTTTTGTAACCAAGTTATCGGCAACTGGCAGGAGCCATATAGTTGTCGCTTTATTGTATGCAATGCAATCGCGATGTAATGCTTTACTTTATTACTAAGCGGTAGTGATAGTCGTGGAAGCATAAGATTGGCGAGACGACAACGATGCTACGATGGAGATCAAGGTGTCGTGCCGGTGACGATGGTGATCATGACGGTACTTCGGAGATGGAGATCACAAGCACAAGATGATGATGGCCATATCATATCACTTATATTGATTGCATGTGATGTTTATCCTTTTATGCATCTTATCTTGCTTTGATTGACGGTAGCATTATAAGATGATCTCTCACTAAATTATCAAGAAGTGTTCTCCCTGAGTATGCACCGTTGCCAAAGTTCGTCGTGCCCAGACACCACGTGATGATCGGGTGTGATAAGCTCTACGTCCATCTACAACGGGTGCAAGCCAGTTTTGCACACGCAGAATACTCAGGTTAAACTTGACGAGCCTAGCATATGCAGATATGGCCTCGGAACACAGAGACCGAAAGGTTGAGCGTGAATCATATAGTAGATATGATCAACATAACGATGTTCACCATTGAAAACTACTCCATCTCACGTGATGATCGGTTATGGTTTAGTTGATTTGGAACACGTGATCACTTAGAGGATTAGAGGGATGTCTATCTAAGTGGGAGTTCTTAAGTAATTTGATTAACTGAACTTAAACTTATCATGTACTTAGTACCTGATAGTATCTTGCTTGATTGTAGATAGATGGCTCGTACTTTTGTTCCGTGGAATTTTAATGCGTTCCTTGAGAAAGCAAAGTTGAAAGATGATGATAGCAATTACACGGACTGGGTCCGTAACTTGAGGATTATCCTCATTGCTGCACAGAAGAATTACGTCCTGGAAGCACCGCTGGGTGCCAGGCCTGCTGCTGGAGCAACACCAGATGTTATGAACGTCTGGCAGAGCAAAGCTGATGACTACTCGATAGTTCAGTGTGCCATGCTTTACGGCTTAGAATCGGGACTTCAACGACGTTTTGAACGACATGGAGCATATGAGATGTTCCAGGAGTTGAAGTTAATATTTCAAGCAAATGCCCGGATTGAGAGATATGAAGTCTCCAATAAGTTCTATAGCTGCAAGATGGAGGAGAACAGTTCTGTCAGTGAGCATATACTCAAGATGTCTAGGTATAATAATCACTTGATTCAATTGGGAGTTAATCTTCCGGATGATTGCGTCATTGACAGAATTCTCCAATCACTGCCACCAAGCTACAAGAGCTTCGTGATGAACTATAATATGCAAGGGATGAACAAGACTATTCCCGAGCTCTTCGCAATGCTGAAAGCTGCGGAGGTAGAAATCAAGAAGGAGCATCAAGTGTTGATGGTTAACAAGACCACTAGTTTCAAGAAAAAGGGCAAAGGGAAGAAGAAGGGGAACTTCAAGAAGAACAGCAAGCAAGTTGCTGCTCGGGAGAAGAAACCCAAGTCTGGACCTAAGCCTGAAACTGAGTGCTTCTACTGCAAGCAGACTGGTCACTGGAAGCGGAACTGCCCCAAGTATTTGGCGGATAAGAAGGATGGCAAGGTGAACAAAGGTATATGTGATATACATGTTATTGATGTGTACCTTACTAGAGCTCGCAGTAGCACCTGGGTAGTTGATACTGGTTTTGTTGCTAATATTTGCAACTCGAAACAGGGACTACGGAATAAGTGGACACTAGCAAAGGACGAGGTGACGATGCGCGTGGGAAACGGTTCCAAAGTCGATGTGATCGCGGTCGACACACTACCTCTACATCTACCTTCGGGATTAATATTAGACCTAAATAATTGTTATTTGGTGCCAGCGTTGAGCATGAACATTATATCTGGATCTTGTTTAATGCGAGACGGTTATTCATTTAAATCAGAGAATAATGTTTGTTCTATTTATATGAGTAATATCTTTTATGGTCATGCACCTTTGAAGAGTGGTCTATTTTTGATGAATCTCGATAGTAGTGATACACATATTCATAATGTTGAAACCAAAAGATGCAGAGTTGATAATGATAGTGCAACTTATTTGTGGCACTGCCGTTTAGGTCATATCGGTGTAAAGCGCATGAAGAAACTCCATACTGATGGGCTTTTGGAACCACTTGATTATGAATCACTTGGTACTTGCGAACCGTGCCTCATGGGCAAGATGACTAAAACACCGTTCTCCGGTACTATGGAGAGAGCAACAGATTTATTGGAAATCATACATACCGATGTATGTGGTCCGATGAATATTGAGGCTCGTGGCGGATATCGTTATTTTCTCACCTTCACAGATGATTTAAGCAGATATGGGTATATCTACTTAATGAAACATAAGTCTGAAACATTTGAAAAGTTCAAGGAATTTCAGAGTGAAGTTGAAAATCATCGTAACAAGAAAATAAAGTATCTACGATCTGATCGTGGAGGAGAATATTTGAGTTACGAGTTTGGTGTACATTTGAAAAATTGTGGAATAGTTTCGCAACTCACGCCACCCGGAACACCACAACGTAATGGTGTGTCCGAACGTCGTAATCGTACTTTACTAGATATGGTGCGATCTATGATGTCTCTTACTGATTTACCGCTATCATTTTGGGGTTATGCTTTAGAGACGGCCGCATTCACGTTAAATAGGGCACCATCTAAATCCGTTGAGACGACGCCTTATGAACTATGGTTTGGCAAGAAACCAAAGTTGTCGTTTCTTAAAGTTTGGGGCTGCGATGCTTATGTGAAAAAGCTTCAACCTGATAAGCTCGAACCCAAATCGAAGAAGTGTGTCTTCATAGGATACCCAAAGGAAACTATTGGATACACCTTCTATCACAGATCCGAAGGCAAGACATTCGTTGCTAAGAATGGATCATTTCTAGAGAAGGAGTTTCTCTCGAAAGAAGTGAGTGGGAGGAAAGTAGAACTTGACGAGGTAACTATACCTGCTCCCTTATTGGAAAATAGTACATCACAGAAAACTGTTTCTGCGACACCTATACCAATTAGTGAGGAAGCTAATGATGATGATCATGAAACTTCAGGACAAGATACTACTGAACCCCGTAGATCAACCAGAGTGAGATCCGCACCAGAGTGGTACGGTAATCCAATTCTGGAAGTCATGCTACTAGATCATGATGAACCTACGAACTATGAAGAAGCGATGGTGAGCCCAGATTCCGCAAAGTGGCTTGAAGCCATGAAATCTGAGATGGGATCCATGTATGAGAACAAAGTATGGACTTTGGTTGACTTGCCCGATGATCGGCAAGCAATTGAAAATAAATGGATCTTCAAGAAAAAGACTGAAGCTGACGGTAATATTACTGTCTATAAAGCTCGACTTGTCGCAAAAGGTTTTCGACAAGTTCAAGGGGTTGACTACGATGAGACCTTCTCACCCGTAGCGATGCTTAAGTCTGTCAGAATCATGTTAGCAATTGCCGCATTTTATGATTATGAAATTTGGCAGATGGATGTCAAAACTGCATTCCTGAATGGATTTCTGGAAGAAGAGTTGTATATGATGCAACCCGAAGGTTTTGTCAATCCAAAGGGAGCTAACAAAGTGTGCAAGCTCCAGCGATCCATTTATGGACTGGTGCAAGCCTCTCGGAGTTGGAATAAACGCTTTGATAGTGTGATCAAAGCATTTGGTTTTATACAGACTTTTGGAGAAGCCTGTATTTACAAGAAAGTGAGTGGGAGCTCTGTAGCATTTCTGATATTATATGTGGATGACATATTGCTGATTGGAAATGATATAGAATTTCTGAATAGCATAAAGGGATACTTGAATAAAAGTTTTTCGATGAAAGACCTCAGGGAAGCTACTTACATATTAGGCATAAAGATCTATAGAGATAGATCAAGACGCTTAATTGGACTTTCACAAAGCACGTACCTTGACAAGATTTTGAAGAAGTTCAAAATGGATCAAGCAAAGAAAGGGTTCTTGCCTGTGTTACAAGGTGTGAAATTGAGTCAGACTCAAAGCCCGACCACTGCAGAAGATAGAGAAAAAAATGAAAGATGTTCCCTATGCTTCAGCCATAGGCTCTATCATGTATGCAATGCTGTGTACCAGACCTGATGTGTGCCTTGCTATAAGTTTAGCAGGGAGGTACCAAAGTAATCCAGGAGTGGATCACTGGACAGCGGTCAAGAACATCCTGAAATACCTGAAAAGGACTAAGGATATGTTTCTCGTATATGGAGGTGACAAAGAGCTCACCGTAAGAGGTTACGTTGATGCAAGCTTTGACACTGATCCGGACGATTCTAAATCGCAAACCGGATACGTGTTTACTTTAAACGGTGGAGCTGTCAGTTGGTGCAGTTCTAAACAAAGCGTCGTAGCGGGATCTACATGATAAGCGGAGTACATAGCTGCTTCGGAAGCAGCGAACGAAGGAGTCTGGATGAAGGAGTTCATATCCGATCTAGGTGTCATACCTAGTGCATCGGGTCCAATGAAAATCTTTTGTGACAATACTGGTGCAATTGCCTTAGCAAAGGAATCCAGATTTCACAAAAGGACCAAACACATCAAGAGACGCTTCAACTCCATCCGGGATCTAGTCCAGGTGGGAGACATAGAGATTTGCAAGATACATACGGATCTGAATGTTGCAGACCCGTTGACTAAGCCTCTTCCACGAGCAAAACATGATCAGCACCAAGGCTCCATGGGTGTTAGAATCATTACTGTGTAATCTAGATTATTGACTCTAGTGCAAGTGGGAGACTGAAGGAAATATGCCCTAGAGGCAATAATAAAGTTATTATTTATTTCCTTATATCATGATAAATGTTTATTATTCATGCTAGAATTGTATTAACCGGAAACATAATACATGTGTGAATGCATAGACAAACAGAGTGTCACTAGTATGCCTCTACTTGACTAGCTCGTTAATCAAAGATGGTTATGTTTCCTAACCATGAACAAAGAGTTGTTATTTGATTAACGAGGTCACATCATTAGTTGAATGATCTGATTGACATGACCCATTCCATTAGCTTAGCACCCGATCGTTTAGTATGTTGCTATTGCTTTCTTCATGACTTATACATGTTCCTATCACTATGAGATTATGCAACTCCCGTTTGCCGGAGGAACACTTTGGGTGCTACCAAACGTCACAACGTAACTGGGTGATTATAAAGGAGTACTGCAGGTGTTTCCAATGGTAGATGTTGGGTTGGCGTATTTCGAGAATAGGATTTGTCACTCCGATTGTCGGAGAGGTATCTCTGGGCCCTCTCGGTAATACACATCACATAAGCCTTGCAAGCATCATAACTAAGATGTTAGTTGTGAGATGATGTATTATGGAACGAGTAAAGAGACTTGCCAGTAACGAGATTGAACTAGGTATTAGATACCGACGATCGAATCTCGGGCAAGTAACATACCGATGACAAAGGGAACAACGTATGTTGTTATGCGGTCTGACCGATAAAGATCTTCGTAGAATATGTAGGAGCCAATATGGGCATCCAGGTCCCGCTATTGGTTATTGACCGGAGACGTGTCTCGGTCATGTCTACATTGTTCTCGAACCGTAGGGTCCGCACGCTTAATGTTATGATGACAGTTATTATGAGTTTATGCGTTTTGATGTACTGAAGATTGTTCGGAGTCTCGGATGTGATCACGGACATGACGAGGAGTCTCGAAATGGTCGAGACATAAAGATTGATATATTGGAAGCCTATATTTGGATATCGGAAGTGTTCCGGGTGAAATCGGGATTTTACCGGAGTACCGGGAGGTTACCGGAACCCCCCGGGAACCATATGGGCCTTATTGGGCCTTGGTGGAAAGGTGAAAGGGGCAGCCCAAGGTGGGCTGCGCGCCTCCCCCCTCCCCTAGTCCTATTAGGACTAGGAGAGGTGGCCGGCCCCCGTCTCTCTCTCTCTCTCTCTCTCTCGAGGAATCCTATTAGGAATAGGATTGAGGGGGGGGGGGAGTCCTACTCCCGGTAGGAGTAGGACTCCTCCTGCGCCCTCCTCCTTGGCCGGCCAGCCCTCCCCCTTGGATCCTTTATATACGGGGGCAGGGGGCACCTCTAGACACACAAGTTGATCCTTGGTGATCGTTCCTTAGCCGTGTGCGGTGCCCCCTACCACCAAATTCCACCTCGATCATATTGTTGCAGTGCTTAGGCAAAGCCCTGCGTCGGTAGTACATCAAGATCGTCACCACGCCGTCGTGCTGACGGAACTCTTCCTCGACGCTTTGCTGGATTGGAGCCCGAGGATCGTCATCAAGCTGAACGTGTGCTAAGAACTCGGAGGTGCCGGAGTAACGGTGCTTGGATCGGTCAGATCGGGAAGACGTACGACTACTTCCTCTACGTTGTGTGATCGCTTCCGCAGTCGGTCTGCGTTGGTACGTAGACAACACTCTCCCCTCTCGTTGCTATGCATCACCATGATCTTGTGTGTGCGTAGGAAATTTTTTGAAATTACTACGCTCCCCATCAAAGGCACCACACATGTTGTCACCAAAGCCATCACCCATGGCACCTCCTATTCCTCCTCCCATCCGCCCATGAC
Source organism: Triticum monococcum (assembly GCA_034509565.1). Taxonomy (NCBI): domain Eukaryota; kingdom Viridiplantae; phylum Streptophyta; class Magnoliopsida; order Poales; family Poaceae; genus Triticum; species Triticum monococcum. The sequence continues at coordinate 738,937,344 of CM067843.1, read as the reverse complement.
ACCCCCTATTCAATCCATTCCTCCTCCAATTCCACCAATAATGGCACATTATGTTCCTCCCATTCCTCCTCTCATCATGTTTCTCGGTAGGATGGTCTTCTTCATAATCATTTCGTCGCGACAAAGCTCGACATATGCTTTTGCTTTGGGGGCGAGGCCACTTGTGTCCATAAACATAAACTCGAGGGCCTTCTCCTCCATCATCTTGAGCTCATTGGCCGCCACCTTTCTCTTCTCTGGTTCCACCTTTCTCTCCTCGGCCGCCACCCTCCGTCGCTTGGCTCCCAGCACCCTCCTCCATTTCTTTCAATTTGAACATTTTTTCTTCAGCATACCCTTTCCTTGAATGACAATGACGTCAAATCCTTCTTTATGATCATTATCTCTGGCCTTCGAACCCTTTGCTTTTTTCACTTTCGTCCGGCCTATATGTTTTGGTCGTTGAGTGAGGAGTGAGGCTCATTTTTCTCTCCTCGCCCCCACCATAGTCATCTTCATCTTCATGATCAACAATCAAACTTTTCTTCCTTGGAGATAAATTTCTCGATTCTTCCACTTCTCATCCTTGAGCTCTTTTGTAGCAATGATGGAAAATGAAGGGGTTTCCATTCTTTTTCTTCTTCTCTCCGTTCTTGTTTCTTTCTCGGAACAAACCTTAGGCAATCATTTTCTACAACAAGACAACAAAAATAGCATCATCATTTTAGGAACATATGCATACTTGGGCAAATGTAGAAAAATACACAAAAGTAGCAAAGCAATTACCATGTCACTATCACCGCAACCACTAGGGTTCATGCGATCAAAATTGGTCGAGCAACCTGCCCACTTTTGCCATTCGCCCTTGATGGTGCCCCGTTGTTGACGAATGGAATCCCTCGATCGCTAGTGCCCTGTGACGACCCAAGACCGACGCTCCAGAAGCTTTCCATGTTTTTCGTTGTTGTCGTGTGTTTCATTTGTTTGTTGCATTCATCATGTCATCATTTGCATTGCATCGGTTGTCCGCTACCATCGTTTTCATAAAACTTGCATCCATTCATAGTTGCCGCGTCCCCCCTTGCCTTCGTTGACCGATCCGAGTCCAATCGGGTTTTGATTCCCTCTTGTCAAATCACCTAACCCATCTTTGCACAATGCATCGATCCCTCACCCGCGTCCAAAACTCTCCGTACCCGAACCGCACTATCGTTACCGATGGGTCCGGATCATCCCCAAACATCCCTAAAACATATTTGGTTTCTTATTTAGATTACCTAACCTATTTATTTTGGGCCATCCGATTACGATCGGAGGGACCAAGTAGCCCCTAAGCTAACCAACCACCTATATAAACAACCTAACCCTAGACCTAGGTTGTCCCATCCATCCATTCCATCTGGCAGCCGCCGCCACTCCACCAAATCCCCCTCGGGATCCATCCCCAACCAACCAGCCTCCACCTCGCACCTCACGATCTCCTCCCGATCTAAACCCTCCCCGACCACCTTCCTTGTTTTCCTCTCCCCAAATCATCAGCAGTCAACCAGTGCAAGTATCGGCCTCGCTTGATCTGGATCATATCGAGGCAACATCCTCTGTCCTCAAGCGCGAGAGGAGCTCGCCCGGGCCTCACCTTCGGGACCCCGTCGCCGGAGCCGGCCGCAGCACTTCGCCGGGTCTCCTTTGTCTTCCTGTTTCTTCTCATCCGAGCTCTCCTCAGCTCTCTTGTTTTTCTTCCTTGCTGCCACAGGAGCCCTCCACCATGGCCGCCGAGAAGAGCTCGCGTCCCCGTGCCCAGATGCTCCACCACCGCCTTGCCTCGTCGCCCGCCTGCATGCTCGAGGACACCCGAGGCCGTGCCTCCTCTTCCCTCCTCTGCTCGATCCGGAGTGGATCGTGAGCACCGAGCGCCTCCCCGCGGCCTCACACGTCCATGTCGTCGGCGACAACAACAGCAGTAGGCATTGTTCAAGAACTCGACCAAGTTACCATTTAAATGCCCATTTAATCGCTACTCAGTGCCTAACTAAGGCGAGTAGCACGTACTCGTTTCATTAAATGGTCAAGCCGATTAAGTGGCATTTAATCGGTTGTCAGACGATTAATTGGTTGTCAAACCGATTAATCGGTGATGGGTCAGGTAACTGAAGCGGCATCCATAAAAAAGGGGGTAACCAAAGCGGCAATCCAGGCCATTATGAGTTGTGAGAACTATTTGAGTATTTGTGGTCAGTAAACCTTATTACCTATTATGCTATTTGTGTTGAACCTTGTAGTGAATTATTCCATGTTTACATGTGTGGCTGCTATTTATCTTGTTATGTGTGGCTGCATATTGCCAAGTTGTGTGGTTGTCATTTTAATTTATCTTGTCATGTTTCATGTGTGGCTTCTTGTTGTCACATGTATTGCTGTCATTTAATCATTTATCTTGACAATGACAAGTTTAGAGCATATACAAATGCATATCTATCATCAATTCTGTAGGTTTGTTGCCTTCCTGTTTGGATGCATCATGATCAAACCATCCAGGTAACAATTCTACCTCTTGTCCATGCTTTTTATAGGCCTACGAGCTATGACATTATATTTTAGTATAAATGTATAATACGTAGCTATGAGCATTGGATTATGTGGTGTATAATACGTGAAAAACTAGTTACATGTTGCCAATATATTCTCATGTGCAGCCGATTAATGATCGACCGATTAATTCAGTTAAATGGCCGATTAACCGATTAATCGCTACTCAGTAGTCGACCGAGCAGTTACCAGTTACCGAGTTCCCGAACAATGGCAGTAGGTCATGTCGCCGGCCTCCACCCTACCTCGCCCGGTGCTCAAGCACCACCACGCCGCCCTTACCTTCCCTTCCTTCCTCTCCCTTCTCATGCTCTTTCTCATATCTCTCTCTATGTCTGCTCGTACAGGGAGCCCGACATGGCGTCCTTGGAGTTTTCAGGCAGCATAGCGCCTCAAGCTCGTCCGCCTCCCCAAGCCGTGCCCTCGCCTGCCGTCCTGCCGCCGCGTCCGTCTTCCTCAGGCGCTCGAGCCCGAGCCAGGAGACGAGCAGCTCGTTCGATCCCTGATAACCCACAAGTATAGGGGATCGCAACAGTTTTCGAGGGTAGAGTATTCAACCCAAATTTATTGATTCGACACAAGGGGAGCCAAATAGTATTCTCAAGTATTAGCAGCTAAGTTGTCAATTCAACCACAGCTAGAAACTTAATATTTGCAGCAAAGTAATATGATAATAGCGGTAACGATAGCAAAAGTAATATTTTTGGTTTTATAGTGATTGTAACAGTAGCAATGGAAAAGTAAATAAGCGAAGAACAATATATGAAAAGCTCGTAGGCAATGGATTAGTGATGGATAATAATGCCAGATGCGATCAATCATGCAACAGTTATAACCTAGGTGACACAGAACTAGCTCCAGTTCATCAATGTAATGTAGGCATGTATTCCAAATATAGTCATACGTGCTTATGGAATGACATCTTTTGTCCTACCCTCCCATGGCAGCGGGGGCCTATTGGAAACTAAGGGATATTAAGGCATCCTTTTAATAGAGTACCAGACCAAAGCATTAACACATAGTGAATACTGTTGGGTAACGTAGTAATTTCAAAGATTTTCCTACGCACACGCAAGATCATGGTGATGCATAGCAACGAGGGGAAGAGTCTGATCTACGTACCCTTGTAGATCACAACGGAAGCGTTGACACAACGTAGAGGAAGTAGTCGTACGTCTTCTTCCCGATCCGACCGATCCAAGCACCGTTACTCCGGCACCTCCGAGTTCTTAGCACACGTTCAGCTCGATGACGATCCTCGGGCTCCGATCCAGCAAAGCGTCGAGGAAGAGTTCCGTCAGCATGACGGCGTGGTGACGATCTTGATGTTCTACCGACGCAGGGCTTCGCCTAAGCACTACAACGGTATGATCGAGGTGGAATTTGGTGGCAGGGGGCACCGCACACGGCTAAGGAACGATCTCAATGATCAACTTGTGTGTCTAGATGTGCCCCCTGCCCCCGTATATAAAGGTTGAGAGGGGGAGGGCTGGCCGGCCAAGCTAGGGAGGCGCAGGAGAGCCTACTTCCACTGGGAGTAGGATTCCCCCTCCAATCCTAGTCCAACTAGGATTCCTCGGAGGGGAAAAGAGGAGGAGGTGGCCGGCCACCCTTTCCTAGTCCTAATAGGACTAGGGGAAGGGGGAGGCGTGCAGCCCATCTAGGGCAGCTCCTTCTCTTTTCCACTAAGGCCCGTTATGGCCCATCTAGCTCCCGGGGGGTTCCGGTAACCCTCCCGGTATTCCGGTAAAATCCTGATTTCACCCGGAACACTTCCAATGTCCAATCATAGGCTTCCAATATATCAATCTTTACGTCTCGACCATTTCGAGACTCCTCGTCATGTCCGTGATCACATCCGGGACTCCGAACAACCTTCGGTACATCAAAATGCATAAACTCATAATAACTGTCATCGTAACGTTAAGCGTGCGGACCCTACGGTTCGAGAACAATGTAGACATGACCGAGACACGTCTCTAGTCAATAACCAATAGCGGGACCTGGATGCCCATATTGGCTCCTACATATTCTACGAAGATCTTTATCGGTCAGACCGCATAACAACATACGTTGTTCCCTTTGTCATCGGTATGTTACTTGCCCGAGATTCGATCGTCGGTATCCAATACCTAGTTCAATCTCGTTACTGGCAAGTCTCTTTACTTGTTCCGTAATACATCATCTCACAACTAACATCTTAGTTATAATGCTTGCAAGGCTTATGTGATGTGTATTACCGAGAGGGCCCAGAGGTACCTCTCCGACAATCGGAGTGACAAATCCTATTCTCGAAATATGCCAACCCAACATCTACCATTGGAAACACCTGTAGTACTCCTTTATAATCACCCAGTTACGTTGTGACGTTTGGTAGCACCCGAAGTGTTCCTCCGGCAAACGGGAGTTGCATAATCTCATAGTCATAGGAACATGTATAAGTCATGAAGAAAGCAATAGCAACATACTAAACGATCGGGTGCTAAGCTAATGGAATGGGTCATGTCAATCAGATCATTCAACTAATGATGTGACCTCGTTAATCAAATAACAACTCTTTGTTCATGGTTAGGAAACATAACCATCTTTGATTAACGAGCTAGTCAAGTAGAGGCATACTAGTGACACTCTATTTGTCTATGTATTCACACATGTATTATGTTTCCGGTTAATACAATTCTAGCATGAATAATAAACATTCATCATGATATAAAGAAATAAATAATAACTTTATTATTGCCTCTAGGGCATATTTCCTTCAAATACATGAACTCCTCAAACTACGGTCATCACCGGTAAGTATCCCGATTATTGTCACTTCGGGGTTAACGGATCATAACACATAATAGGTGACTATAGACTTGCAAGATAGGATCAAGAACTCAGATACATTCATGAAAACATAATAGGTTCAGATCTGAAATCATGGCACTCGGGCCCTAGTGACAAGCATTAAGCATAGCAAAGTCATAGCAACATCAATCTCAGAACATAGTGGATACTTGGGATCAAACCCTAACAAAACTAACTCGATTACATGATAAATCGCATCCAACCCATCACCGTCCAGCAAGCCTACGATGGAATTACTCACACACGGCGGTGAGCATCATGAAATTGGTGATGGACGAAGGTTGATAATGACGATGGCGACGGATTCCCCTCTCCGGAGCCCCGAACGGACTCTAGATCAGCCCTCCCGAGAGAGATTAGGGCTTGGTGGCGGCTCCGTATTGTAAAACGCGATGAATCCTTCTCTCTGGTTTTTTTCTCCCGAACACGAATAAATGGAGTCAAGATGGACGTCGGTGGAGCATCAGGGGGCCCACGAGGCAGGGGCGCGCCTAGGGGGTAGGTGCGCCCCCACCCTCGTGGACAGGGTGTGGGCCCCCTGACGTGGATCTTTTCGCCAGTATTTTTTATATATTCCAAAAATAATCTTAGTTGATTTTCAGGTCATTCCGAGAACTTTTATTTCTGCACAAAAATAACACCATGGCTTTTCTGCTGAAAACATCGTCAGTCCGGGTTAGTTCCATTCAAATCATGCAAGTTAGAGTCCAAAACAAGGGCAAAAGTGTTTGGAAAAGTAGATACGACGGAGACGTATCAACTCCCCCAAGCTTAAACATTTGCTTGTCCTCAAGCAATTCAGTTGATAAACTGAAAGTGATAAAGAAAAACTTTTACAAACTCTGTTTGCTCTTGTTGTTGCAAATATGTAAAGCCAGCATTCAAGTTTTCAGCAAAGATTATGAACTAACTGAAGGAAATATGCCCTAGAGGCAATAATAAAGTTATTATTTATTTCCTTATATCATGATAAATGTTTATTATTCATGCTAGAATTGTATTAACCAGAAACATAATACATGTGTGAATACATAGACAAACAGTATGTCACTAGTATGCCTCTACTTGACTAGCTCATTGATCAGAGATGGTTAAGTTTCCTAACCATAGGCAAAGAGTTGTCATTTGATTAGTGAGATCACATCATTAGGAGAATGATGTGATTCACTTGACCCATTCCGTTAGCTTAGCATCCGATCGTTTAGTATGTTGCTATTGCTTTCTTCATCACTTATACATGTTCCTATGACTATGAGATTATGCAACTCCCATTTACCGGAGGAACACTTTGTGTGCTACCAAACGTCACAACGTAACTGGGTGATTATAAAGGTACTCTACAGGTGTCTCCAAAGGTACTTGTTGGGTTGGCATATTTCGAGATTAGGATTTGTCACTCTGATTGTCGGAGAGGAATCTCTGGGCCCTCTCGGTAATGCACATCACTTAAGCCTTGCAAGCATTGCAACTGATGATTTAGTTGCAGGATGGTGTATTACGGAACGAGTAAAGAGACTTGCTGGTAACGAGATTGAACTAGGTATTGAGATACCGACGATCGAATCCCAGGCAAGTAACATACCGATGACAAAGGGACAACGTATGTTGTTATGCGGTCTGACCGATAAAGATCTTCGTAGAATATGTGGGAGCCAATATGAACATCCAGGCTCCGCTATTGGTTATTGACCGAAGACGTGTCTCGGTCATGTCTACATAGTTCTCGAACCCGTAGGGTCCGCACGCTTAACGTTTCAATGATAGTTATATTATGAGTTTATATGTTTTGATGCACCGAAGGTTGTTCGGAGTCCCAGATGTGATCACGGACATAACGAGGAGTCTAGAAATGGTCGAGACATGAAGATTGATATATTGGAAGCCTATGTTTGGATATCGGAAGTGTTCCGGGTGAAATCGGGATTTTACCGGAGTACAGGGAGGTTACCGGAACCCCCTGGGGACTTAATGGGCCTTAATGAGCCTTAATGGGCCTTTGGTGGAAGAGAGGAGAGGCGGCCAGGGCAAGGGCTGTGCCCCCTCCCCCCTAGTCTGAATAGGACAAGGAGAGGGGGGCGGCGCCCCCTTCCTTCTTCTCCTCCACCTCTTTCCCCTCTCTCTCCTAGTCCAACAAGGAAAAGGGGGGAGTCCTACTCCCGGTAGGAGTATGACTCCTCCTGGCGCGCCCCTCTCTAGGCCGACCGCACCCCCCTTGCTCCTTTATATACGGGGGCAGGGGGCACCCCATAGACACAACAATTGATCGTTTGATCTTTTAGCCGTGTGCGGTGCCCCCCTCCACAATAGTCCACCTCGATAATATTGTGGCGGTGCTTAGGCGAAGCCCTGCGTCGGTAGAACATCATCATCATCACCACACCGTCGTGCTGAAGAAACTCTCCCTCAACACTCGGCTGGATCGGAGTTCGAGGGACGTCATTGGGCTGAACGTGTGCTGAACTTGGAGGTGTCGTACGTTCGGTACCTGATCGGTCGGATCGTGAAGACGTACGACTACATCAACCGCGTTGTGCTAACGCTTCCGCTTTCGGTCTACGAGGGTACGTGGACAACACTCTCCCCTCTTGTTGCTATGCATCACCATGATCTTGCATGTGCGTAGGAATTTTTTTGAAATTACTACGTTCCCCAACACTAACCATATTCACAATAACATTTAGGTCTCGTGTTTACTCATATCAATGGCATAATCAACTAGCGAGCAATAATAATAAATCTTGGATGACAACACTTTCTCAAAACAATCATAATATGATATAACAAGATGGTATCTCGCTAGCCCTTTCTAAAACCGCAAAACATAAATGCAGAGCACCTTTAAAGATCAAGGACTGACTAGACATTGTAATTCATGGTAGAAGAGATCCAGTCAAGTCATACTCAATGTAAACTAACAATAATACATGCAAATGACAGCGGTGCTCTCACTACAAAAAAATACACTTCCGTGATGATACGTGTTTGTCACAGTAGGTCGTGTTTTCTGTCATGCATGTACATCCATGACAAATTTATGACAGAATCAAGATAGTCATACATGTGCTATCATAGAAGTGTTCCATGACATTGCCAAAATTATCATCACGGAAGTGTCCACTTCCATGACGATAAATTGCGCGTCACAGAAGCGCTTTCGTCAAGGGTGACCGACACGTGGCATCCACCGTAACGGAACGCCATTAAGCTATCGGGTCGGATTTTGGATCCGATAACCCGTTAACAGCCACGACCAATGCCGATTTTCCACGTGTAAAATTCTCATTGGCTGACGGATCCAACGGGCAAGATGGGCCTATGATATGTTGACACGTGGACCGGCCCAAAAGTAGCCCACAAAGATTAAATGGGCCGGCCCAACCAAAGGCCCATAAGATTTAGCGGACCATAATGGGCCGGCCAGCTAAAGGCCCACAAAATTTAGCGGACCATAATGGGCCGACCCAGCTAAAGGCCCACACGATTTTGCAGACCATAATGGGCTGGCCCAGCTAAAGGCCCACAAGATTTTGCGGACGATAATGGGCCGGGCCAGCTAAAGGCCCACAAGATTCTGCCGACCATAATGGTCCGGCCCAGCTAAAGGCCCAAGATTCTCTGTCAAATCGGCCTGTCAACGGCCTGTCCTAAACTTGTCATCAACGCGGTCCGTGGTCACTTCTGGCCCGTTAACAGTCCGCTAAGTAATTGGGCCGAATTACGGCCCGGTGTATTTCCGGCCTGTTAAAGGTCCGGCTTCATTTGGGCCCATTTACAGGACATCAAAACTTTCGGCCCATAAACGATCGTGAAGGATTTGGGTCATATTTGGCCATGTCTGACATTCGGCCTGTTAGAGGCCCACTATAGCTTTGGGCCAGTTTCTGTCTGTTGTCATTTTCGGCCTGTTAAAGCCGGACGTAAACCATGGGCCATATGTGGCCCAACGTCATATCGGGCCCATTAATGGCCCATATAGAAATGACGATAATCTAGCCCGACCGAAGTTCCGGCCTGTTAAAGGCCCGTGTATTAGGTCGGCGCATTTACGGCCCGTCCGAATTTCGGCCTGTTAAAGTCCAGTGGGTTATTTGGCACAATCAGGGCCCAATCTCACTTTCGGTCTATTAAAGGCCCATGTATTTTATGGGCTCGTGATATTTACACCTGTAAACGGCCTATTTTTACTTGAGGGCCCAGATTATATTTAGGCATGTTAAAGGCCCACTATGGGCACAGGCCTACCAGAAAAATATGAAAACTTATGTTGATTTAGGCCCAGATATTTTTAGTGGGCTACATGCCAATTTCGGCCCGTAATCATTTTTAGCCCAATTGGAATGGGCCCGATGAATGTTGGCTTGTTGGGCTCCTATGAAGCTTTTGGCCGATTACATTACTAAGATAAACCTACACTATACAAAAATAGCGTCGTAATTACTGCAGCCTGAGGCAGCATCATAAATGTTGTATCATAACAAAATAAATTCCAACCATACAACAAAAGGCCTGTTGGCATAAAGTTTACAGTCCTTCCAGATAAAAGCACCATCAGATGTATAGAAGCACAGATCATTTGACCTGAGTGCTAATGTTTCAGGCTGTAGAATCTAATGGAGCAGCACAATCTCCACCTTTTTCCGCCATTGCTCTTGAACAACGAAGCGAATGTCTGATAGTCTGGTTTCAAAACCATTCATATCTTGATGACATTTCTCAACCACTATTCTTGTTTCCGAAACAACGTCCATTAGGGATTGGACTTGTGTCTGGAGCACAGATATATCACTCTGTCTAGCAGGAAGATTTTGTTCAGTAGGCGATTTGGACGAGGTTACCTTGACAACCAACCCAGAATTACGCAGGAAGGTGCTTTTTGCACTGTTAGTGGAGAGATACTGACGCACTGCAACAAGAGGTGACATTGTGCTGGTAGTAGCCTCGTCACCTTCAGGTGGTTGTGGCTGTTCAATCATTTGTTCCATAGCTTCCTAAAAGTTTGAACTTGTAGATTAGTGTACCAGATAAGTTACTAATGAGACAAAACAAACAAAGTAGGTTAAACGTTTATACATAACTTATTTTGGTGAACTACTGTAATACATTAGCATGTATTGTAGTGTCAACTACATAATAAAATCACTTTCAGAACATATGTCCATGTAGCATGCCTACTATATTGTCTATTTCCTCACATTCGTTGACATCTAAGGATAAAGGGACATGGTTTAAAGTAGGATGAACATAGTATGACATCATTCATATCATGGGAAAACAGATATAAAATAAACAGGCTATTTTATCATTGTGTGCGCACGTGAACATAACAACTAGATTACAGATCAAGACCAAAAGAATATCCTTCATCTCTTTTAAACCATGTAAGGTGAAATGATACGTTAAGACAACTGTGAAAAAAGTGAACAGAGTAACTGACATTGGCTGCAAACCAAGTAGTTAAATGAACACATCACAGTACCAATCAGTTCAAGGCAGCAGGAGTAAGGACTTACAACAGCGGCTTGAACTGGTGTGCTCATGCCCTTCATCTTGCTGGTGTGGCAATCCTTGAAGATTTGCACTGCATTCGGTTTAGGTTCTTTTTGGTCTGCACGGGATTTCCTCTCTATTTGGAACAAGTCAATATAGATACGATAATATGGCACAAAAAAAGAAGGAAGTAGCAGCTATTTACAAGAGCCTCGCAGTGTGCAATATAGCTACGAGATCCTGTGGTCTGTTGGAATTTCACTTTAGAACGGTTGGTTTTGTTCTTCAAACAGTTAGCCTAGAAGAAGATACACTTGTAAGCCTAGAAGAAGATACACTTGTAAGGCACATACATAAATACAAGTTCAATATGTGGTCTGATCAAATACATATAGCCTACCTGATACTTTGGATCAAACCAGTGTTTAACGAGGGCTGTCCAGTCTTCATCTGTAATATATTCCACTGGAGATGTTTGGGCGATTTCATTGTTAGCCTTGCCTTCAAAGTGAGATTTTCTAAGGTGGTACCGATACTGTCGTAGAGCAGACTGAAAAACATGAGTGCATGCTTGTCTAGTTGCATCATCTTTCGGATCCAACTTGAACCTCATCTGTTGAAAAAAAGAATGTGAGTCTTATGAGGAAGATAGAAAGTATGGGACAGAGCAAGACAATATTACTAATTGCGATGAATAACATTACTTACGGATAAATGGTCAAGGAAGGTGTTAAACTAGGTATTGTCTTTCTCATTCCTGTACTGGATCCACGTTGGGAGGATACGTGCATGACACCTAACGGCAACGGCTACCTCTGATACTAACTTGGCTGACTCTGTAGCATCACGTGGCATTTTTAAACCTGACTCAAAATGGATCTCCATTCTTCCTCCTTTAGATTTTGTTAATCTGTCAAACATTATCCCTGATGTCTGTTTCCGCTTGCGCTGTGGTGCTAGTTCAACACCGAATATGGAAAGTGTTAGTGTACATCAAACTGTGAGAGTACATATAAAGGAGCATGCAACTGCAACTTGACTCGGTCAGGTACGATCTTGGTGTTGATGCTCATGAGGTTCATCTGATCTTGCCAAGTCTTGTTGTGTCAGCAGTGCTTCGGAAGTAGTGTTAGGTGTGAAGGCAGCTTGGGAACTGGCCAGTTCCGGTGCAAACGAACGAGTAACTGGTTGAGATGCTGGTATAGTTGAAGCGGATGCTGCAGCTGGTGGAGCAGGTGATACTGTGTTTGTAGATTTAGCCGGTGGACTTGGACCTTCTACTGCACTATAAGTACCAGCACAATCTCGACGGCAAAATCTTTTCCGTTTCATCGGACGAGTAATAGCACTCCCTACTATATTATTTTTCTTGCTCTTTTTTGACTTTGCCATGTCAAGCTGTACCCACAACACAAAAGAATAAAATCACTCTTCAGAACTCATTGATGCATGATACAGACAAGCAATACTTTGATGTAAGACAACCGTATGAGGATGGAATATGTAAGAAAAACAGGACGGCATGACATATTCACAGCTACGATGTGCAAACTAAGCAGAAGGATTTTCAAGAAAATAGAAGTAATGCAAGTTAGACACCATATGAAAGATGCAACCAATATTACTCTACCAAGTTAAAAGTGTCTTGTCATAAGTGGCAATTCGAAAAATTAGAAGCAGTACAACGTAGAAATCAATGCAAGATGCAACCACTATCAAACTGCCATGTTAAAAGCGTCCAATCATGAGTGACTGATGCGGGATACACAAAAACAGTACTTTGATGTAAGAACATGGTATTATAGATAGATGTAGTGTATTATAGACACAGAAAGCCATGTCATATGCACATGTATAATGTATAAACTCAGCATGTGCAATTTAATCAAAATAGAAGAAATACAGGCTAGACAACATATGCAACATGAAACCAATTATCACACTGTCAACTTAGAGCAAGCACCTGCGATGGTGGAGTACGGGAGATGAACTCATCATGTAGACTTGGGACTTCAACTTCATTAGCAGTAACAGTGGCAAATCTAGAGAGTCTCTGTTTGCGTCGGTGCGGAGGACCACCAACATCCGCTAACTTACTCTTTTCCTTCCTATTTTCTGATATTGCCTTATGAAGTCAAAACCACAAGAAGATGAATAAAATTAGCTCAGCATAACTGGTTGATGCATGATACAAACGAACACTACTTTAATGTAAGGCAAGCGCAGGATAGGAGGATGGAATATATACAAAAAAAGACAACATTTCATATTCACACGTACGATAGCGTGTCTTATGGGTAAGTAATCATTGCAGGTATAAGTTGTAAGCTACGCAGATGCAATTCAACATAATCAAAAGCAATACAAACTAGACATCATACGGAAAACACAACCACGTATAACAGTTCCAAGTAAGAGCAAGCACCGGTGATGGTGGAGTAGGGGAGATGTGCTCATCATGTACATGTATGTTCTAGAAACAGGAACACGTGTCATATTCACAGGCATTATGTGTAAAGTAAGCAGATGCAATTCAAGTTAGAAGCAATACAAGCTAGACATCATACGCAACATGCAACCACATATAATAGTGACAAGTTAGAGCAAGCACCTGTGATGGTGGAGTAGGGGAGTCATCATCTACACAGCTACGTTGACTGTCCAGCCTTGTGTTGTCTTGCGAATCTTGTTAGGAGGATGGCGGAGTAGAATCTGTAGAGACCCCCTGTTTGAGTTGCTCCGAAGGACCACCATCATCCACTGCCGGACTAATTTCCTTCAGCTGTAATGATTTTGCATTATGAAGTCAACCCGATAAGAAAAAGGGATTAGAAACACTGCAAGACACCATATGGAAGGTGCAATCAATATCACTCTGCCAAGTTAAAACTGTCTCGCCATAGGTGGCGTTCATCAAACTAGAAGCAATACATGCTAGAAATCATATTCAAGACGCAAACCAATATCACACTGCCAACTTAAAGGTGTCCCATCATAAGTGACTGATGCAGGATACACAAGAAGAGTAGTTTCATGTAAGAACATGGTGTGATAGACAGATATAGTATGTACCAAAAACAGGAAAGCGTGTCATATTCACATGTATCATGTGTAAGCTAAGCAGATGCAGTTTACACTAATTAGGAGCAATACGAGCTAGACACCATATGCAACATGCAACCAGATATCACACTGCCAACTTAGAGCAAGCACCTTGGATGGTGGAGTAGGGGAGCGGAGACTTGGACCTTGTAATGCACTATCAGTACAAGGAGAATCGGTACAGATGCGCCGTTTACGTTGCTGCAGAGGACCACCATCATTGCCTTCCTTACTCTTTTCCTTCCCCTTTCTTGATTTTGCCTTGTCAAGTCAAACCCACTAGAAAAAGGAATAAAATTTGCTCTTCAGAACTCATTGATGCATGATACTGACGAACACTACTTTCATGTAAGGCAGCCGCATGATAGGAGGATGGAATATGTATGAAAAACAGGACAGCGTGATATATTGACATGTATGATGTATAAAGTGTAAACTAAGCACAAGGTGCTTGAACTTGTTAGAATCGATGCAAGCTAGAAACCATATGAAAGATGAAACCAATATCACTCTGCCAAATTAAAAGGGTGCCCTAACAAATGTATTTGACCAAATTAGAAGCAATACATGGCAACAGGCTAGAAATAATATGCAATATGCAACGAATAAAGGTGACTCATCGTAAGTGATTGATGCAGGATACAGAAGAGAGGTAGTTTCATGTAAGAACAAGGTTAACACATAGATGTAGTGTGTACTCAAAATAGAAAGGCATGTCATATTCACAGGTATAGTGTGTAAACTAAGCAGATGCAATTTACCCTAATTAGAAGCATTACAAGCTAGACACCGTATGCAACATGCAACCACATATCACACTGCCAAGTAAGAGCAAGCACCTGCGATGGTGGTGTGGGGGAATTGCGGTGATAAACTAGAGAGCTACGTTGACTATCTTCATTTAGCCTTGTTGTTTCTTGAGAATCATGTGGGGAGGATGACACTGCACTCTTTAAACGAGTATGTGATCTCACAGTAACCCACCCGGGTGACTGTCTCATCATAAGTGATTGACGAGGGATACAAAAGAGCATTAGTTTGATGTACGAACATGGTTAATAGACATATGTAGTATGTATCGAAAACAGGAAGGCATGTCATTATCAAAGGTATAATGTGCAAAGTAAGCAGATGCAATTTAACCAAATTGGAAGCAATAAAAGCTAGACACCATATGCAACATGCAACCACATTTGATAGTGCGAAGTTAAAGCAAGCACCTGGGATGGTTGTGTGTGGCAATTGAGATCATCAACTGCAAAGCTACGTTTACTGTCTCCAATTGCTGACACTGCACTCGTTAGAGCGCTGGAACACTTAGTGCTTATCTTCGAATTACACTGGAGCGACTTCTGTCTTTTCTTTTCTGCATTCATCAACACTGTGTCAGAATCTGAAATACCCATGCATAAAGAAACAATAGTGTGAGTATGGGTGAAGTGTGTGCACAATTAGTATAGTGTAAAGGTAGCAAATAGCAGGTCGGTGAGAAATAAATGACGAGAGACATATGATAGATCTACAACATGCATGGCACACTAAATTACTACAGGATTCTATGAAAATAACAGTCGACCGAAAGCAAATAGGTCAGTACATTTTTTCTGCACCGTCCGATATACAAAGAACGGGCAGATCGCCTTCATCTACCTCCAGCCAGTCAGTGTTGACGATCTTCCTCGAAACGCTAGCGACCACCAGCCTAGTATTCCTCCCCTGCCTGCGCCCTCCCCTTGACCTCACCGCACCGCCGTGCTTGGCACCGCCCTCCCGGCCATCCATTCAAGCCCCGCCGACCTCCAGATCGGGTGCAAGCAGCTCCTGTGCCCCACACCCCGCTTCCCCGCGGAGCAGGCGGACTAGGTGCTCCGCGCGCCTAAGCGCGTGCTGCTTCTTTTAATTGCGGTTCGAATGACCCTGAATTGAAATCCAGGCGGGCTACTGACCTCTAGCAAAGGTGAAATAGTAAAAGGGAGGAAACCTTGTGCATTTAGTATCACGAAGAAGATGCAGTAAGAAGCGCTCAACTAGTTTCTTTCGTGGGATGAATACGGTGTGAGCGGAGACGTAAGATTTGCATGACTATGGGAAGAGGAGTACCTCTTTCTGCTGGCAGTGTTGTGTCCTCCTTCTGTTTTTCCAACGATCTTCTTGTTGTTCACCGGAAACCAGAAGTTGTGGAGGACGGTGCAGCCTTGGACGAACCCATGGCCAAGTTGTTGAGTGTGGTGTGGTGGCTGTCTGTCGGCGGTGGGGAAGCAGATCCGAGGCGGCGAACGACGGCGTAGAGGGAACAGCTCCGCTGCGGTGGACGGTTGCGACAGTGGAGCCACAGCAATGAGGCGCAGGACGGCGTGGTCGGAGTGGTTCTGGTACGGCGCATGTCGGCGTCGGTGTCGTGGAGGCAGCTCTGCCTCGGCTTCAGCTGCTAAGTCCTTGAGGGCGTTGCGGTTGCGGTTGCGTTGGACGATGACGTCGGGGTACCGGCTCTGGCGTGATGGAGGAGGGCGGCGGTGGATTGGCCGCTATGGGGTGGAGGACGGAGGAGACTGGGGTTTCGCGGCTGGTGGAGAGGGCGTTTTCACGCCCATGGAGTATGAATGGGGAAACGGAGGGAGGCGGAGAACTAAGGGGGAACAATGTTTCGGTTTGAGACGCGCTTGTTTGAAATTTGGGGAAAGTTACAAACTTTCCCCCATCTAAAATTTCAGACATATTGCGAGTTGGGGGTAGGACAGTCATGTCAGGTGTCCCAAATGTGGGCGGGATAGATTTTGGCCGAGCGCATGGGTAGGCGCCCACGGCGTATGAATGCTTCTCTGGCGTCTTGGTGAAGTTACAAACCTACTCTGGTTTAGACCTTTGGACATCGGGCCAATAGGCTACACGGGCCAGAGTCAGGACAGTAATTTCCTACCACCAAAACATTAGTCTCGCGCGGTTTCGGGTGACCAGAGGCCTATTTGGCGCTTCGTTCAATATTTGGGAGCAGAAGCATTAACGTTTTTGGTTCTCTTGAATTGAACTTTCAGGATTTGTCAAACTTCACAAATCTTTACTCTTGAAAATCCTAAAGCTATGATTATTTTGGAATGAAGGGGGTACATTTGAATATACATTGTACACGAGTATATATTAAAAAATATGCAACTTACCTCAGTTCATGCATGGTTCCAGATATAATCTCCTTGGTTGCAAAAAAAAAGTTAGATATGCGTATGAATATATATATATATAGCATGTTCAAACTCACAACAAAGATTGATGCCCCCTTTTACATCTGATTTACAAATGCCATTATCTCGGGTTCAAATAGATGAATGCACTTCCTGTGAATTCGAATCTTCGAACCCCCCTTTATGTTGAATTCGACATGTATTCTATTTCGTAGCTAGCAATTTGGAATGTATCCATGCAAGTGACAAATGTATAAAGTTCTTCACACTAACAACATGGAGTGCACTAATTAATGTTTATATATGAATTGCAAAAGCATCCATTGCCTGTATTTCAAACCGCTCTCACTCTATGGATCGATAATATGAAATAAACACATGCACATGCTAGAATTCAATTGCAGTTGAAGAAAGAGCCTACTCCTGGTACTATATATTAGTGATAGGGGTGTGTACAAAGTACACGTGAATACCAGGCATTGTGCGTGTGTGGATACTATCGACGAACTAGCCCCCAATCTTGTATAACATACTAAGGGCCTAGGGTTACAAATCATATATAGTCGTCTTATCACCAGTGGGGATAGAGTCCTCCGCGACTCTGGTAGCTTCATGTTGTACGCCGAGTCCTCCACATGGGTCTTCGTATAACACGTCTCGGTCCAACCTATATGTGGCGCAGGATGGAACCGACCCATGAGTCTTCATGTTGACCCACCAAAACTAGAAATGATGTGCCCACCACACCACACACGCAATCGGCCACTAAGAGAATAAGCATATACAATAGTACAACGGTATCTAGCTCACGATACGTCTCCATATTTTGTTGATGACACTGATGGACTTTGCATTTGATGTGTGCTCCGTATTTTGTTGACGACACTTACGGTCACTGTATTTGAAGCAAAAGCACGATATGGTCACTGGACTTCAGAATAAGCTCATCACGGTCACCGCATACATTTTTTCGTGCTAACCAACATGCGGTTGGATGGTTAGAAGACAGTGATTTCTCGAGTCCACGAAGGTTAAAGTCCCGGTGCTCGCATTTATCTTGTGTTAATTTTAGTATTTTCCGGTGACGTACGTTCAGTGGGAGGAGACGTTCCACTCGACTACGAGGCACCTATGGTGACTTCGTAAAATCTAAAGATCATATATGCTAGCCCACTCTCTCGAAGGTGCTCATAGGGGTCGGGTTCGCGTGTGTGCGCTTATATCAGTGAGTGCTTGCGCGTATATATGAGCCCTTGCGTTTGTACCGTGTTAAACAAATACATATCATGATTATACGGTCACTGGCTCACCCGTACAACTCCGTATTTTGTTGATGACACAATCAATTGACCAGTCAAACGTTCCACGCGGCGCAACTAGTGTTGCACCATCGGGGCACGTAACCGTGGGGCCCACCTGTCAGCCCGTATATGAAAGAAAGAAATGGTAGTTTGAGTCTGTACTGTGTTAATAAAATAGGAGTACATTTTAGGGTGATCGTACGGTCACTGGCTCACCATACAGCTCCTTAATTTGTTGATAACACGATCAATTGACCAGTTAAACGGTCCACACTCAGCAGCGCACATTACCATAGGGCCCACCCGTCAGCGCGTATATGAAGGACAGAAATGGTAATAAATTAGTGGTTGGCGGCTATTCGAAGTCGTGAGACCTCTGGTTGGCAGTCACCGGCGATTGGGGCGTTCATTGGGCGGTAGGGTGGGGATCCCCGGAGAAAAAGCTCGGCGGGGGGGGGGGGGGGGGCTAGAGGGATGGCCGGTGCGGCGGCGGACCGGCGGTGGGGAGTGGTTTCGGGGAGGGCGGGCCGGCCGCGGGCGGCGGGGGCTGGCGGTTCGGCCGGTGGTGGCTGGCGGCTCCGGGGGGTGGAGTTTGATGATAAACTGGAGGCCCTTGATTTCGTATCCAACGGCTGGAAAATCTAATGACCAGAGATGAAAAAGTCAGTCGACTGACGTGTAGCCTCACCCCGCACGTACACATGCATGCACGCAAGACACGCACGCATGTAGGCGTGCAACACTGACACGTACACACGCACGCATGCTGGCGTGCAACACTGACACGTACACATGCACTCACGAACACACGCACGTACGCACCCATGCATGCAACACTGAAACGTACCCTTGCACGCACGCAACACTCGCACGCCTGCATGCACATAGCACATGACACAAGACACACGTTCAACCTATACGTGCATGCACCCTTTGTTAAGGACATGGATTGTTACGGGTATTAATCAATCTTATCTGTGATAAGCAGAACATTGATGTTTGTAGCGGTCTTTATGAATCACAACGTATCGAACGGGCTATCAACATAGTAGGCTTATCTACATGAAAAGATGACGTCACACTCAATGAACAATCATCGGTTTATGAAATGCCCGCTTCTGACCGCCCTGGCCCACCAAAGGTTCCTCTGTTGTGCGCTGCCTGCGTGGGTCACTGACATGCAGGCCATGCACCCAAAGAGCCCACACGTCAGTGGAAGAATGGCGCAGTGTCCTAGGTCAGAGTCGAGGGCGCCACTCGCGGCACGCCCGGCTGAATATGCCTCCGTGCCGCATTCAAATGCCTCCGTGAAACCCACCCGTGTGGAAGCCGAGAAACCCACTCTGGACACATGTCCGTTCATGACCGGGCCGATGTTAAACGCAACGTCGGCCGAGCTCCTCCTGTCCACCGTCTATTTAATCTCCTATTTAAACGAGGCCAAACGCCGGCCAAGAATCGCACACCTCCGCCGCTCCCCTATCTCCTCCACCATTTTGTCCACTCTTACAATGGCTTACAAAGAGTAGTTATTTCGTATCCAAGCCGGCTGGGTAGCCCGCCGGATACGAGCTATGTAGCTCGCTGATCCACCTCCCTTCTCTCGCCCGACGGAGCTAGTTGCCGCCCCAAGCCGACGCGCGGTTCAGCAACTCGCCGCTCTAGGCCAGCTCGACGAGGAGTGGCACACGGGCGTCGTTGCTGCGGTCCACGCCGCTGCCTCGTACCGCGTCTCCCGTTTCTGTGGCCGAGACTCCCATGCCGGCGGCCGCGCCATGCAAGCAGCGACAGAAGCCGGGTGCGCGGAGAGCGGCGAGTCGGTGGCCAGGGCCTCCGCATCCGCCGCCATCATCAAGGAGAAGTAGAACACGGGAGGCCGCCGCCGCTTGGGTCCCATGAAGGCCACCGCGAAGGCGACGCTGGCGTACACAGCAGGTGTCTTGCCGGATCCTTTTGTTGTGAGGACCTTCGTCGACCCCGCATGGGCTCCTCAGAAGAGGGCAATGTTAGGATGAACTCGAGCCGGTGCCGGCCATGGTGAAGTAGTCGCCAATATTTTGGCTACCCCAAGCAAGATCCAAACAGCCCCTCCCAACAGATTCAAATCCCTCGTTCGCCGTGGAATTTTGCCATGTGTTGTTTTCATGGACTAGCAAGATGCCCGTGCATTGCACGGAACATCAACATGCATTTTTTTACAAACTCCCGCATGCATGCAAGGGATAATTAATGTCCTCCTTTGCTAGTACCACGAGGCAAACACCATTAATATTGCATCAATTAGTGTTAGTGGCCTTGTATATCTGCAAATTGTAATTTTGATAGTGGCCCCTTGTATATAAAAATGGAGGGAGAAAGATTTGACATAAGGTGAGGAGGAGTGGGGCATGGTGGTGACTGGTGGTCGGACTGGGCGGAGCCATGGGGATGGACGGCGCATTATGTCTAGGTTCGTATCTCTCTCACACACACCCACGTAGGTGGGGGACGTGCACGAAGAGAAGAGGTGCACGCACGTAGCACATACTCCCGTTTCTTTCCCAAGCACACCCGCGCGGGTACACGGTGGAGCTCATTTCTGTACGAAAAAGGCAGCCCACATGGTAATTTGGCATGTGTACTAGTTGTCCACTTGGTGGAGGGAGGATCGTCTACCACGGGTGAACAAACAAATTGCGACTCGAAGTGTTATGTTAAATTAAAAAAAAGAGGCAAACCATGTGGGGTCTACCTTAGAGGCAAGGCTCTATACACTGGAGTACTTTTGATGTGTCCCGTCAACTCGCAGAACGAGGAAAATCTTGCTTAATACGCTGTCTCCCCCGCCCACGGGCGCGGTGGCTCGCAGGATGAGGTGAAGCTTGCTTACCACGCCTTATGCCCGCTCCCTCGCCCACGCATGCGGTGGCTCGCAGCCCTAGGAGAAAATTTTACTACTCCCTCCGTTTACTCCTCGTCCCTACTACGTACTTTGGTTAGTACTCCCTCCATTTACTTATACAAGGCCACTATAAAAAAATACATTTTGCATCTATACAAGGCCACAAATAGTAATCGAGACAAAAGTTACTACTCCCTCCTTTCCAGTTTATGGCTCAATTTCAAAATCTCTCCAACCAAGGTAGACGGTGAGTGGTCGAATTAATTTCGTAGTTTGCACAAGTAATTAGTACGCTCGTTTTTCTCAAGAAGTTGTGTTTACCGAGGCATTAATTAGAACGAATGCATGAATGACCACTAAATTTCCATGAACTTGTACATGCATTGGTTAGTTTCCTCTTGACACTGCTTGCGTCGGGTGATCTAACGCACCTCGAAATCCAACATGTAATGGTACTACTACTAGTATAGTACTCCCTCTATCCCAGAATATAAGAACATTTTTGATACTATGTTAGTGTTAAAAACGTTCTTATATTTTGGGACGGAGGGAGTAGAATTGAGACTTATCAAACGGAAAAATGGAAGTTTTTTAGATGAGCCCTATAAACCCTAGTGGGTACGTACTCCTGAAAGCACAAGTGCTCCCTAGGTGGTTTTGATAATTGATGACAACATATCTCTTGTTGGACTAACATTTCTATCTAGTATGTTTCAGATAAGTTCAACAATGGAGTGGCATGGACTAAAGGATGTGGGAAGTCCTCCAAGATACTAAGGACAAAGGATTGGCTCAAGCTCAAAAGCTCAAGACTCTTCATTTTTTATTTTAGTGATTCAAGATCACATTGAGTCTTTAGGAAAAGCCAATACTATCAAGGAGGGATGAGGTGTTGCTCAATGAGCCTCTTGCTCAAGTGCTTAATGATATGCTCCAAAACCCTCAACTACTTTCCCATATCCACATATGACCTAAACCTTAAGCCAAACTCGGACCTACCGATTCTTTCTATCCGGCGCCACCGAGTTTCACTTGTCATAGCCACTGCCAGAAACCCTAATCAGTTCGGTTTCACCGATGGGATCTCGGTCTCACCGAGATGGGCTTGCAAACTCTCTGTTACCTATTGCAATATTCTCGGTCCCACCGAGATATGCAATTGGCCCCACCGAGTTTGCTTGGCCAACTCTCTGTTTCACTTATTACCCAAATCGGTCCCACCGAGTTTGAGTAATCGGTCAAACCGAGTTTTGGATTTACCCTAACCCTAGCACATCGGTCCCACCGAGTTGATCCAGTCGGTCCCACCAAAAATCTCTAACGGTCACTAGGTTTCCTATTTCGGTCCGACCGAGTTTGTTGATTCGGTCCCACCAAGATTGGTGAATCATGTGTAATGGTTGGATTTTGTGTGGAGGCTATATATACCCCTCCACCTCCTCTTCATTCATGGAGAGAGCCATCAGAACACATATACACTTCCAACTTACATGTTCTGAGAGAGAATCACCTACTCATGTGTTGAGACCAAGATATTCCATTCCTACCATATGAATCTTGATCTCTAGCCTTCCCCAAGTTGCTTTCCACTCAAACCTTCTTTCCACCAGATCCAAATCCTATGAGAGAGAGTTGAGTGTTGGGGAGACTATCATTTGAAGCACAAGAGCAAGGAGTTCATCATCAGCACACCATTTGTTACTTCTTGGAGAGTGGTGTCTCCTAGATTGGCTAGGTGTCACTTGGGAGCCTCCGACAAGATTGTGGAGTTGAACCAAGGAGTTTGTAAGGGCAAGGAGATCGCCTACTTCGTGAAGATCTACCGCTAGTGAGGCAAGTCCTTCGTGGGCGATGGCCATGGTGGGATAGACAAGGTTGCTTCTTCGTGGACCCTTCGTGGGTGGAGCCCTCCGTGGACTCGCGCAACCGTTACCCTTCGTGGGTTGAACTCTCCATCAACGTGGATGTAAGATAGCACCACCTATCCGAACCACGGGAAAACATCCATGTCTCCAATTGCGTTTGAATTCTCCAAACCCTTCCCTTTACATTCTTGCAAGTTGCATGCTTTACTTTCCGCTGCCTATACACTCTTTGCACACTTGCTTGTTATGTAATGTGAATGATGAAATTATGCCTAAACTCTACTTCAACTGAAAAAGCTTAAAAAATTGCAACTTCAACATGAAGTGTCTAATCACCCCCCTCTAGACACATCTACTTCAAGGTCCTACAAGTGGTATCAGAGCTTTGGTCTCCATTGCCTTGGTTTAATTACCATTGGAGGAAGATGGATGTGTCTACTTTAGGGAGTCTTAGACATAGAGTGCCTATTCTTGATGGTTAATATTTTCATGAGTGGAAAAATGAGATGCTTGTAATCTTCAACCAATATCATTTGAACAAGTATATTGCTAGCCCTTGTGCACCTCATATTGATCCCTTGCATCCTACCCTAGATGAAGATATTGACATGATTCGCAATCTTAGAACTATTGAGCTCATCATTAGAGGATTGCCCAAAAATTTGATTGCTAGTTTACCTACTCTTAATTGTGCCTATACTATATGGAAATTTCTTGAGGAGCGATTTCCCGACCATTCCTTGAAAAATTTGGATGAAATTCTCCATAAATCTATTGCCTTGAGCAAGATGAACTCTAGTGATCCTAGTTTTGGTGATTGTCTATTTGAGCTTGCCAATCTCAAGCGAGCTAAAGGAGATGTTGGAATCATTAGTGATATTATATCCGAAGCTATAAGAATTCATAAAAGTAACCACTTTGATGATCATTTATCTAATGAATTACCCTCTCTAGGAAATGATGAGTCATAAGATCATGGTGAACATGGATACTATGATGATGATGATGATGATGATGATGATGATGATGATGATGATGATGATGATGATAGTGACTTCGATCTTGATGATGCAATGAGACACTTTGGTCTTACGGCAAATCTTCGGGGATATGAATCAGGAGGAAAGGAATGGGTTCTTGATAGTGGATGTACTGATCATATGACCGGAGATGAAGAGATGTTCCGTGAGCTTGCTAAAAATGACGGCCCTCGAAAATATGTCACCTTTGGTGATAATTCAAAGGGTAAAGTGGTTGGCCTTGGTAAGGTGGCCATCTCACATGATAGTTCCATTCAAAATGTCATGCTTGTTGAATCTCTCGGCTACAACTTACTTTTAGTATCTAGACTTGCTGATTTTGGTTTGAATATCCTATTTACTGAGGTAGATTGCCAAGTATTTCGTCGAGACAATCATAAAATGGTCTTTACCGGTATGCGTAGAGGTGATCTTTACATTGTCGATTTCTCTAAAAAGGCACAACCTAAAACTTGCTTTATTGCTAAATCCTCAAAAAGTTGGTTGTGGCATAGACGACTAGGTCTGTCGGTGTACTAAAGTAGGGGTACCTTAGTATCCCGAACTTGTGCACGGGCAGTCGCAGTGACCCGCGACAAGGCTTGCCGGGTGACCGCCAAGACCCTCCGTGGTTACTTTGGGGCCATTCAAGAACAAAGTATCCAAGAGCAAAGCAAGGCCCCGGCAAGAGGAGCTTGCCGGGAAGGAGACAAGACCCCGGCAAGAGGAGCTTGCCGGGAAGGAGACGAGGCCCCGACAAGGGGAGCTTGCCGGGAAGGAGACGAGACCCCGGCAAGAGGAGCTTGCCGGGAAGACAACCAAAGCATCTCAAGAAGCTTGCTGCAGCGCACTGCGCGTCCCGACAAGACCCGGTGAGCGACAAGCTCCCGGACGCGACAACGCAACATCTGCGGCAAGCTACTACTCCGCAGCCCGCACTCCAGCTCACCCACCAACGTGTCACTCCGGGACCGCTCCTGGCGTACG
The DNA here is from genome assembly GCA_034509565.1 of Triticum monococcum. Lineage (NCBI taxonomy): Eukaryota > Viridiplantae > Streptophyta > Magnoliopsida > Poales > Poaceae > Triticum > Triticum monococcum. The sequence continues at coordinate 738,912,108 of CM067843.1, read as the reverse complement.
TGGCGGGAGGCTGTGCGGCCGAGGGCATGCGGTGGCAAGCAAGCGCTGACAAGATAGCCATCGTGGCAAACGGTGGCGTTCCTAGCGGTCCCTCTCTGTACCGTCTAGGTGACGCAGACAGGCATTTAATGCCCTTGTCCCCTGCCGTCAGGGTTAGGTATGATACGACTGTTGTAGGCGTTGGAGCCAACTACCACCTCTTTTACATTTTTACCCCCACCTCTGTTGCCACCTGTCGGTGACCCCTTAGACATATAAAAGGAGGCCCATGCCCAACAGGGAGGGGGAGGACAGCCATTCTCACGCTCGGTCTCGCCAGCTGCTTGAGTGTACTGTAGCACTCATCGCTCCCGAGGAAGAACTCAATACAACCACCAAAGTAGGAGTAGGGTTTTACGCATCTGTGCGACCCGAACCTGGGTAAACCGACTGCGTCGCTCGTGCGTCCGCCTCGATCTGCTCTTTGTGCATCCACCGCCCCCTGCCGAACCGAAAGGGGCTCGGCCCGCCGATCCCCATAGGTGTACGTGGGATCAGCAACCCCCGACATCTTTGGCGCGCCAGGTAGGGGGTGCGTCGAGGTTGTATGAACCTGATCCGGCGTTCGCACGAGCCAAATCTTCATCCTCTTCATCAACTTGCCGCCGAAGAAGGAGGCTTCGGAGGTAGCTGCTCCCTCTGCGCCGATCCCACCATCGCCAGAGCGAACGGCTGGTGGAGTAGGCGCCGGCGGGAGAACGGGCACCGATGAGGAGGCTCATGGTGCTGCCAGGTCCAAGGACAAGGCTGTGCCGCACGTCGGCGGCACAGTCGCCTCCCACAACGACCGAGTGCACTCCAAGGCCTCGGCGTCCGTACATGCACCGCGCCCGTCCCAGCGTCATGGTACTCACGGCACCATACGTTTGTTGGGCCAAGATCAAGCTGGCGGGTCCCGGAGCGCTCAAGACCAGCGTGCACGCTAACATGCTGACGCGAGCGTGGCACAGTCGCTTGGATGAGGTACTGCTCCTTCTAAGGCAGTTAGAAGTCCGAGCATATCTCGCTCCTTGCACCATTCGCCGCCGCCGCCCGCCACACTCTTCGCTCCAATCTATGGACCGGAGGCAGTTATCCCCACGGAACTCGTATACGGGTCGCCTCGAGTGCTCGCTCATGATGAGCTCGAGCAAGAGCAGCTGCGGCAAGATGACGTGCTGCTCCTCGAGGGAGACCGCCTTCAGGCTGCTGTGCGAGCCGCTCGCTACCAGCAAGCTTTGCGCCGCTACCATAGCCGCAAAGTTAAAGCCAGAAGCTTCGAGGAAGGCGACCTTGTTCTTCGGCGCATTCAGTCCGCCAAGAATTCCGACAAGTTGACGCCGAAGTGGGAAGGCCCTTACCGGGTGAAACGAGTCGCCAGGCCTGGCGCTGTCCGCCTGGAGACCGAAGATGGCATCCCAGTGAGCAACTCCTAGAATATTGAGCATCTTCGTAAGTTTTACCCGTAAGGCACGGTTGTCGGACCCTGTCCGGCAACCACCCTTTTGTACAAAGTCTTGCCGCTGTTGCATGTAAACCTTTGTACAAAGCCGGGCGCAGATCCCGTGCATAAAGGTTATGTGCTCGGCACATCTTGTCTATTTCATGCTTTTTAGATTTTGCATGTATTATCTGATATTTTGTGCAGCACTTACCCCCGGTAAACAATAACGAGCCATAAGGCTCCATACTATTACCTCATCTTCTTTCTTTTTCACAAGGAAAGGGGGGTTCCCTCGCGCACAAGTTTGCCGGAGGGGAAGGGGAGAAGATACGGTATGGACCAGGCGTCGTTCGGGAAGGTTTTTGCCTCGCCGGGAGCAAGTAACAGAAAAGATAAGTTGCCAAAGTCTGAGCAATCAAATTTCCTTTCGATTTTTAAGTTATTTTCCTTGAACGACCGTGCTTTGTATGGGAAACCTGGGCGCGGAGGAACCGACTCGTAGCTGGTTGCGCCCTTACTGTTGTTTCGACTCCGCTCAACAACTTAAGTGAGCTACAACTAGCTCCGCGACAAGGTTTCTTGTCGGCCGCAGCACCGCCCGGAGATCGCTGACGTTCCGCACTCAGCACTCGCGGCAAGCGTGCCCGCGCCGGCAAGTTCCCTATATGCATAGGGTAAAAACATACAAAGGAAGGAGTCAAGTAAAGGAAATAACATAGCAATTAAATTTATAGAGTTGTCTTCCTTGAACGATCGTCCCTTGTATGGAAAACCTGTGCGCGGAGGAACCAACTCGTATCTAGTTACGCCCTTACTGTTGTTTCGAGCCCGCTCAACAACTTAAGTGAGCTGCGACTAGCTCTGCGACAAGGTTTCTTGTCAGCTGAGGCACCGCCAGCAGGGAACCAACTCGTAGCTAGTTGCGCTCTTACTGTTGTTTCGAGTCCGCTCAACAACTTAAGTAAGTTGCGACTAGCTCCGCGACGAGGTTTCCTGTCGGTTGCAGCACCGCCGGCAGGCTGCTGATGTTCCGCTGCTGATGTTCCGCACTCAGCGCTCGCGGCAAAGGTTCCCGCACCGGCAAGTTCCCTAAAAGCGTAGGGTAAAAACATACAAGGGGAGGAAGCAAGTAAAGGAAATAACATAGCAATTACTAACCAAGGATAGAGTATATTACAGAATAACTTGTCGCAGCTCTAACAGGCTGTTTTTCATAACATGATTGACAGCGACAAGGAAAGAAGAAGATAAATGGCCTAGTCTACACGGTCGCCTTCGACCCTCCTGATTCCGCTCACCTTGTCCACAATAGGTGCGACAAGGGCCTTGAGCTCCTCCAGATCAGCATCTGGCGGCAGGCTTCGGAGGACGTTGTTGAGGCGGAGGCCTGGGTTGCAGAAGGCCACCTTCATCAGCACCTTCTGGAGAGCTCCCGCGCAGATCTTACGCGACTCGTCGGCAAGCTGCTTTGGGAACTGCTCCCGGAGTCGCTGGAGCGCCGTCGCCACGCCCTTGAAGAACAGAGTAAGCTTGGCGCTGGGTTGGAGGTTCTCGTCGGAGGAGTACCCGAGATCCACCATCCCCAACTGCGCCAGCTCCTTGTCGACATCCACGGCGACGTCCACCAGACCCTCCGTCCAGTGCTCCACATTCTCTGACAAAGTCTTCCGGGCGGCGGCGGCCTTCGCCAGCAGCACCTTGCCGGCCTTGACCTCCTCCTTCAGGGTCGTCTCCTGCTCCTTGGCGCCATCCAGAGATTTGGTCAGGGCCGCCAGCTTCACTTCGAGATCGGCGTTGGAGTTCTTGGCGGCGTCTAGTTCCTTGCCCTTCTCGGCGAAAAGGGCATGCAGCTCCGAATACCTGTTGGCGTCCCTCTCACGCTCGAGCTTGAGCGCGGCAAGCTCGTCGCCGCTCGCCTTGAGGTCCGCCTCCAGCTGCGTCACCTTCAGCTCTAGCTCAGCCTTGGCGGCCTCGGCAGCTGCGGCAGCATCTTGGGCCTGCTTGACGGCTCCGCCAACTGCTCGCTCGCGCGCGGCAAGTTCCTCCTCGTGGCTGTCGAGGTGGACCTTCCGCTGCACCAAGTCACCCTCCTACGAAGACAGCTTCTCCGCGGCAAGCCGTTGGCGCTCTTCGACGTCGGCCTTCTCGAGGAGGAAGGCCTGCTGCGCTTCGGCAAGTTGCTCCCGCTCCTTCGCCAGGGAGCGGAGAGCTTCCTGATTGGCGCCTCGGAGCTCTTCTGCGCGCTTCTCGATATCAGCGCCAGCCTTCGCCACGAGTGCTTTGCGGGACTCCAGCTTGGCCTGCCGGGTGCGGTAGAGCGCCACTAGCTTCCGCAGCAGGCGCTCCTCTTCAGGATCGCCGCTGCTGCTGCTTGGCGCGTCAACCAGCTTCAGCCCGGCAGAGGCAAGCACCTCTCCGTCCAGCATCTCCCCCTCGATCGGCGCCCTGGAGCTCGACGCCCAGGGGAGGCTGATGAAGATGTTCTCGCCGGCCTTCAGGTAGACGCCAGGCTGGGGCTCTTCGGAGCCTGCCGCAGCGGCAGCGGCGGAGGAGTCGGTGGTCGGAGCAGCGCCTGGCGCTCCTGTGGCCTCCGGGTCGTCAGTACGACCGCCAGACTCCCCGCCCGCCTCCGCGGCGGTAGCCCTGGCAGCCTCCTCGCCGTCGCCGGCTGCTTCCTCGGTGGCGGCCTCTGTCTCCATCGGCTCTACAGCAGATGGATCAAATGGCCGGAAGAGGGGAGAAGATTCAAGCAAAATTCGAGCAAAATCCAAGAGGAAGATCAAGAAGCCGAAGAAGCCAAGGGGAGTTTGGAAGCAAGGAAGTTACCTGTGCCAGGGCCTGCCGCTGTGGTCTCCGTCGCCGGGGGATCGCTGGCGCGATCCCTTGCCGGAGATCCTTGCCGTGCCGGGGGCTCCTCCCTTGCCGGAGTCTCCTCCCTCGCCGGGGACTCCTCCCTTGCCGGAGTCTCCTCCCTCGCCGGGGGCTCCTCCCTTGCCGGAGACCTCTTCCCCGCCGGAGGACTCTCCCTTGGCGCTTCGGGAGCGGTCTCCAGGCTCTCCTGGTGGGGCTGCTCTGCTCCTGCACAAGTCAACAAACAACTATCAGCACAGCAAGGATCTTCGTGCGCGCCCAACAGCGGGAAGTAAACAAGACGCTTACACTGGGGGCTGCTCTGAAGATCAGCCGCCGGATCCGACGGGTTCGTCTCAGGCACGTCCCCTGTTGACGCAGTGGGTTTGTCCTCGATGACGATCACCGGCACCTTGGCTCTCTTTGCCGCTCTCTGTGCCAGAGTCCTAAAAAGGAACAGATACAGAGGAAGGCAAGTGAGAAACAAGAAAAGACAAAAAAACAGCAAAGAACAAAGAATTGCAAGTACAATAAGAAGAACTTACTCCTCTTCCTCTTCCTCGTCGGAGCTAAATGCGAAGAAGTCAAAATCCGGCCCGCGTCTGGCGCGGGAAGGAGGAGGGGTAGGCTCCCTTGGCCGCTTGGCGGGAGCAGATGCGGCAGTCCGGGAAGACCCCGCTCCAGTCGAAGCGGCAGCATGGGTGCTCCCGCAGCAACGGTGCTTGCCGCGGTGGAGCGCGTTGTGCGGCGCGGCGACTACCGGCCCGCTTGCCGCCTCGCCGCATCCCCGGCCTTGCGGAGACGCCTTCTTGGTGGAGACGGAGACGCTGCTGGCGGCGTGCTAATGGAGGACGAAGAGGAGGAGGAACCGATCTCCAAAGAGCCGCTCGCATCATCGGTAGGCTCGCTCGGTTCGGCGTCGTGCCCGGCAACTTGGCTCGGCCCGGCATCGCGCCCGGCAACCTCTTTCTTGCCGGCAAGATCCTTCTTGCCGGCAAGAGCTTCCCGCTCGGCACGGTTTGCCGCCTCTGCCGCCGCAGCCTCCTCCAAGGTGAAGCCGAACTCGCCCGCCGCGGCAACTGCTGCCGCCTCTTCCAACCTGGTGGCGATGTACGCCAGTTTCGCCTCGGTGGTGTCGCGGGTGAGGCCGTCGTTCTCGTCGGCACGGATTGGCACCTCCACCAAGTCGTCGAAGAATTGCTGCACAACCTCATCCTCTGGCTCTTGCCAAGTTGGCACGATTCCATGCGAATCGCACAGTGGCATCATCGCCCTGATGCGGTCGAGCGCCGAATTGTTGCACAGAGGGACGACGCCCTGCGGCAATCTGAAGACCTCGGGGTGATCTGAATCGTACTTGAAGAGCTCCTGCAGTACTCCGTTGAGCTCAAGGATGGTGAAATTGTAGTTGAGGCCTGGGCGCAGCCTCATGACGTCTGCCGCATTTTTGAACTCCCAAGCAGGCCTCCCCCATTCCTACAGGGGAGCGATGCGGCGACGAAGAAAGTCTGCGCCGACGGCCCCTACAGTGAGTCCGGCAAGCCTAAGGCGCTGGATCCTGGTGACGGCAATCTGCAGCCTGCCGTCCTCCGGGGCCACGTCGCTCCAGTCACTGCCGCGCACTGCTGCTACTTGACGTTGGACGGTGAATGGCTACGGGCTCTCCTTGACAATCCAACACCAATCCGCCCTCCACTCCTCCCACTTGCCGCGGAACTCCCCCTCCAGATAAGATTCCTTCTTGTCGGCCCTAGTGACCCAGGCAATTCCGCCAGACAGGGGTTCTCCTCTCTCTACCCGGGGAATGAAAAAGTGGCGAAAAAGGGCTACGCTAGGGTGGACTCCGACAAAGTTCTCGCAAAGGTGCGCGAAAACTGCCATGGTGAGGACGGCGTTGGGAGTGAAGTCAAGGAGATAGAGATTGTATGTGTTCATGATATCGCAGAAAAACTCGGAAAAAGGCGGGCAGAGCCCGCAGTAGAAGAAGACGGCAAAGAAAGGGTACCCGTCCGGAGCCGTCGCGTGAGAAGCACCCGGGAGCACCCTGGTCCGCGGGTGAGCTCGCGTCTCCGTCGCCCAAAAGAGATAATAGTACTCCCGCAGCCCCTTCGCGTCGAGCTTGGGGGGGGAGATGGCTCGCTCCCTCCGCATCGCCGCAAGCCGCTGCGCCTCGGACGACTTCACGGCCTTCCCCTTGTCGCCCTTCGGAGCCATGGCGGAAGTAGTGGAGGAGGTCGACAGCGTGGTGGTGCTGGTGGCAATGCGGTGGGGAGGGTGCTGTGCTCTATGTGCTTTGGGCAGACGGAGGCGGGGTGGATTTTTTCAAGATTGGAGCAGAATGGGGGCGAGTGGGCGCGCTACCCCTGCTCCCCTTTGCTTATAAAGGGGGGAGGTGGCGGACGTTCCGCCTTTCCTAATAAAAAACCACCCACGATCTCCCCCACGACGTGACGCATGCGCGTAGGGCTTAGCCCCGCGCACACCGCCCATGTCATGCACGACACCGCGTTCGACGTGTGCCGCTTGGGGAGGGCGCGGTGGATGCGGAGTGAGTTATGGCGTAACCTAGGCCGCGCGTGCCCGTGCACTGTTTTGGGCCTGGCCCAACAGCGCTCGGCACCGTGTATGGCCCAGGCCCGGGGGCTCCTGTCGGTGTACTAAAGTAGGGGTACCTTAGTATCCCGAACTTGTGCACGGGAAGTCGCAGCGACCCGCGGCAAGGCTTGCCGGGTGACCGCCAAGACCCTCCGTGGTTCCTTTGGGGCCATTCAAGAACAAAGTATCCAAGAGCAAAGCAAGGCCCCGGCAAGAGGAGCTTGCCGGGAAGGAGACAAGACCCCGGCAAGAGGAGCTTGCCGGGAAGGAGACGAGGCCCCGGCAAGGGGAGCTTGCCGGGAAGGAGATGAGACCCCGGCAAGGGGAGCTTGCCGGGAAGGAGACGAGACCCCGGCAAGAGGAGCTTGCCGGGAAGACAACCAAAGCATCTCAAGAAGCTTGCTGCGGCGCACTGCGTGTCCCGACAAGACCTAGTGAGCGACAAGCTCCCGGACGCGACAAGGCAACATCCGCGGCAAGGCGCTTGCCGCGGCAAGCTACTACTCCGCAGCCCGCACTCCAGCTCACCCACCAACGTGTCGCTCCGGGACCGCTCCTGGCGTACGTGGCGGGAGGCTGTGCGGCCGGGGGCATGCGGTGGCAAGCAAGCGCTGACAAGATAGCCATCGTGGAAAACGGTGGCGTTCCTAGCGGTCCCTCTCTGTACCATCTAGGTGACGCAGACAGGCATTTAATGCCCTTGTCCCTTGCCGTCAGGGTTAGGTATGATACGACTGTTGTAGGCGGTGGAGCCAACTACCACCTCTTTTACATTTTTACCCCCACCTCTGTTGCCACCTGTCGGTGACCCCTTAGACATATAAAAGGAGGCCCATGCGCAACAGGGAGGGGGAGGACAGCCATTCTCATGCTCGGTCTCGCCAGCTGCTTGAGTGTACTGTAGCACTCATCGCTCCCGAGCAAGAACTCAATACAACCACCAAAGCAGGAGTAGGGTTTTACGCATCCATGCGGCCCGAACCTGGGTAAACCGACCGCGTCGCTCATGCGTCCGCCTCGATCTGCTCTTTGTGCATCCACCGCCCCCTGCCGAACCGAAAGGGGCTCGGCCCGCCGATCCCCATAGGTGTACGTGGGATCAGCAACCCCCGACAAGGTCACGTTGGCATGAGAAACCTTGACAAGCTTATTAAAGGAAATCATATCCTTGGAGTTAACGATGTCATATTTGATAAGGATAGACTTTGCAGTGCTTGTCAAGCAGGTAAACAGGTTGGAGGAAGGCATCCCGTGAAGAACATCATGACCACAAGGAGACCACTCGAGCTACTTCATATGGATCTTTTTGGTCCCAACGCCTACAAGAGTCTCGGTGGAAATTCTTTTGGTCTAGTTATAGTTGATGATTTTTCAAGATTTACGTGGGTGTTCTTTCTTAATGACAAGTCGCAGGTCCAGAAGATCTTCAGAAACTTCACCAGGAAGGCCCAAAATCAGTTTGACGTGAAGATCAAGAAGGTTCGAAGTGACAACGGAACGGAGTTCAAGAACGCAAATGTGGACACCTTTCTTGACGAAGAAGGGATTTCACATGAGTTCTCAGCTACGTACACACCTCAACAAAATGGAGTTGTTGAGAGGAAGAACCGGACGCTCATTGAAATGGCAAGAACAATGCTTGATGAATACAAGACGCCGAAGCACTTTTGGGCAGAAGCGGTTGAGACAGCTTGTCACGCAACAAATCGCTTGTACCTTCACAAGCTACTCGGCAAGACGGCATACGAGCTCCTCACCGGTAACAAACCCCAAGTTGGATACTTTCGAGTATTCGCCTCAAAGTGCTACATTCTTGATAAGCATCGTCGTTCAAAGTTTGCTCCTAAATCTCATGAAGGTTTCCTACTCGGTTATGGCTCAAACTCTCACACTTACAGTGTCTACAACAATTTCACCCAAAAGGTTGAAGAGATGGTAGATGTGAAGTTTGATGAATCTAATGGCTCGCAAGTAGAGCAATTGCCAATTGATGTAGGAGACAAAGACCCTTCAGAAGCAATCCAAGACTTGTCCATAGGCAAAGTTCGTCCAACGGAGGTGAAGGAGAGTACTTCATCCGTCCAAGTGGAAGCTTCTACTTCACAACAAGGTGAACCAAGAATTGATACGGAAGCATCCACATGTGGAACACACCAAGATGAAGAAGACAAAGAAGTGCATCAAGACAAACATCAACAACCTCCTTCTCCACCACGACAAGAGAACGACAACGTCAACAATGAAGAAGGCCGATAAGAAGAACAAGATGAAGAAGATGTTCAACGAAGACCCAAGCAAAAGCTCTCACGAGTTCGAGCAAGAATCGCCAAAGATCATCCCGTCGAGCAAATCTTCAATGACATACAAACCGGGAGAATCACTCGCTCAAAAACTCGTTTAGCTAACTTTTGTGAAAACTATTCATTCATCTCTAGCATTGAACCTATGAAGGTCGAAGAAGCATTGGGAGATCCGGATTGGATAAACGCTATGCATGAAGAGCTACCCAACTTTGAGAGGAACCAAGTTTGGACATTGGTTGAGAAGCCCGACAACAACCACAACATCATTGGTACCAAATGGGTGTTTCGCAACAAGCAAGATGACGATGGACAAGTGGTTCGCAACAAAGCACGTCTCGTCGCCCAAGGGTACACACAAGTCGAAGGTATGGACTATGGTGAGACATATGCTCCCGTTGCTAGACATGAGTCCATTCGCATATTACCTGCTTATGCTAATCACCATAATATCACCTTGTACCAAATGGACATTAAAAGTGCTTTTCTAAATGGTGAAATAGAGGAGGAAGTTTATGTCAAACAACCTCCCGGCTTTATCAATCCTAAGAAACCAAATCATGTTTACAAACTTCACAAAGCTCTTTATGGTCTTAAACAAGCTCCTAGAGCATGGTATAAATGCTTGACCAAGTTCCTTATTGCAAGTGGTTTTGAAATTGGTAAAATTGATTCTACTCTTTTTACTAAAAGGGTTAATGGAGAACTATTTGTATGCCAAATTTATGTTGATGATATCATATTTGGTTCAACTAACCCTCTCTTTAGTGAAAAGTTTGGAAAGCTAATGTCAGAGAAGTTTGAGATGTCTATGATGAGTGAACTCAAATTCTTTCTCGGTTTGCAAATCAAGCAAACTAAGGAAGGTACATTTGTCTCTCAAATGAAGTACACCAAGGACTTATTCAAGAAGTTCAATATGCAAGAATGCAAAGGTATGTCTACACCCATGCCTACTAGTGGACATAATGATTTGACCAAAGATGGTGAACCGGTTGATCAAAAGGTTTATCGCTCTATGATCGGTTCATTGCTATATCTATGTGCTTCACATCCCGATATTATGCTAAGTGTGTGCATGTGTGCACGATATCAAGCTGCTCCTAAAGAATGTCATCTTAAGGCCGTGAAAAGGATAGTAAGATACTTAATTCATACACCAAACTTTGGCATTTGGTGTCCTAAGAGATCTTCTTTTGATCTTGTTGGCTATTCCGACTCGGATTATGCCGGAGACAAGGTTGATAGAAAGTCAACTTCGGGTACTTGTCAATTTCTTGGTAGATCTCTTGTGTCTTGGTCTTCCAAGAAACAAAACTCGGTATCCTTATCCACCGCCGAAGCGGAATACATTGCCGATGGTTCATGTTGTGCTCAATTACTTTGGATGACCCAAACTCTTAAAGATTATGGGATCTATGTGAAACATGTTCCACTGCTTTGTGACAATGAAAGTGCTATTAAAATTGGTCATAATCCTGTACAACATTCTCGAACTAAGCATATTGAAGTTCGTCATCATTTCATTCGAGATCATGTTGCTAAGGGTGACATTAATCTTAATCATGTTCGCACTGATAAGCAATTAGCGGATATATTTACTAAGCCACTTGATGAGAAAGTGTTTTGCAGGTTGAGAGGTGAATTGAACATTATTGATGCTTCGAACTTGGAGTAGAAACTCCATTGGATACATGCAAGACATGAGCTTATGACTAATCCATGATATATCTCTTATGATGACTATCTTATATCTTGGATATATATTTGTATCTTGCATGTTGTCTAACCCATGTAGGTGCTTGGTTGAATCTAATTCCATGAGATTGCAACTCACTCACATCTTGAGCAATCTCTACATCACCAAGTCTCTACACAATGGTGGTTGAAGACAAGGAAGCACAAAACCATTCACACATATCCTTTGACAAATTCTATGTTGAGCTTCATGATTGTCACTTTTGGATACACAAGTGCTCTTCCTTGCAAAGAACTAACCCATGTAGGTAGATGAACTCAAACTCCAAGTGGTGCTCCCAACTCTTGATGAGCTACATCAAACTTGAGCACCCACACAAGTTCAACTACATGCACAAGAACCACACCACTACCCAAGGTATGTTATTCCATCTTAGAGAAGCTTTACTCCAAGACATGAGTCAAAGCAACTTAACAAGATGTGAATACACCAAGATGCTTAAACAAAAAATGGTAACCCCATTTTGAGCTTAAACGATGAGTATGACCTATGATCAAGTGTTCTCACTTGACTCCTAAGTCAGTATACTCTAACATAGGTGACTATGTCACCGCCCAAACTCTAGATGAAGTTCTCTTGTGCTCTTTTTTGTGTTATTGTATTTGTCTCATGCATGTTTTCTTTTTCAACTTCATCTAGTTCCTTCTTTTCTTTTCTTTTCTTTTTGTTTTTGTTCTGCATTTTCTGCATCCTATTGCTTGTAGATCCTTCAGGTAATTCATTGCAAATCTTTGTGCGATCCTACATGTTTAGTGAGCTGAGGTGACAAGTGTTTTTCTCTGTGTGAACTCGGTTTCACCGACTTGTAATTTTCGGTCCAACCGAATCTTTTCGGTACCACCGAAACATGCCACTCGGTGCCACCGACTTCGCAACAGTTAAAAACAGGTTGCCACTTGTTCTTTATTTCTTCTGATCCAGCTCTACTCAATGAATCTTGTCCTCTACAAGCATCACAGTTTTATCTACTGCTTTGTGCTGAGTCTCAAGGACCAAACTATATGACGGATTCCAGAAAGCCCTTCTTGGAAATTGATGTCAAAGGGGGAGAGAGAGATCACATCAAAGCTTGTAGGAGAGAGAGATCACATCAAGGGAGAGAAAAGAGTCTCAAGGACCAAACCTACAAGAGAGAAAGTATTAAGGGGGAGAAAGAGATTTCCAGGGGGAGATAAAATACTCAAGGATCCCAGATGCTTGATGTTCAAGAGGAGAGATGTCACATGTCTTTTTAGGGGGAAAGACATGTTCATATGTACCTTTCAGCTCTGATTTTCTGTTCCCTATCTTCTCCCAATATCCCATGTAAGATTCAGGGGGAGCAAGACACCTAAGGGAAAGAAATCACTCAAATTCATTGCATATCTTTACTCTTGGGGACATGTTGAATCCATTGTGGTACCTTGTACTCACTCTCTACATGTCATCCCAGTCTTGGTTCTCTTGTGGCTTCTTTGGTTTGCTCTGGCTAGTGGAGGTACCTGTGTTATCTAACCTTGTTTGTGCAGGTTCATTCCATCCTAAGCCAGCTAAAGACTACAAGGTAAGTGTATGCATCAAAATCATGAGTATGAGGAATTCTTGCTTGTGTACATACTGTTTGCAAGAAGGACTCATGAGCATGAAGGTCTTTTCCTTGACAATCTTTTGCTCTGATGCATATGGCCAAGATACATGTAACACATTGCCTACTCTGTCATGATTATGCTCTCACAAGCTTCTATATTTTATATTCATATGATTGCATACATGTAGGGGAGTCTATGTTTGTTACATGTCCTTCCAAAGCTTTACTCGCTGTTCTTTATATCGTGATCTAAAGCTTTGATGTATGTTGCCATCAATTAACAAAAAGGGGGAGATTGAAAGCACAAGTGCTCCCTAGGTGGTTTTGATAATTGATGACAACATATCTCTTGTTGGACTAACATTTCTATCTAGTATGTTTCAGATAAGTTCAACAATGGAGTGGCATGGACTAAAGGATGTGGGAAGTCCTCCAAGATACTAAGGACAACGGATTGGCTCAAGCTCAAAAGCTCAAGACTCTTCATTTTTTATTTTAGTGATTCAAGATCACATTGAGTCTTTAGGAAAAGCCAATACTATCAAGGAGGGATGAGGTGTTGCTCAATGAGCCTCTTACTCAAGTGCTTAATGATATGCTCCAAAACCCTCAACTACTTTTCCATATCCACATATGACCTAAACCTTAAGCCAAACTCGGACCTACCGATTCTTTCTATCCGGCGCCACCGAGTTTCACTTGTCATAGCCACTGCCAGAAACCCTAATCAGTTCGGTTTCACCGATGGGATCTCGGTCTCACCGAGATGGGCTTGCAAACTCTCTGTTACCTATTGCAATATTCTCGGTCCCACCGAGATATGCAATTGGCCCCACCGAGTTTGCTTGGCCAACTCTCTGTTTCACTTATTACCCAAATCGGTCCCACCGAGTTTGAGTAATCGGTCAAACCGAGTTTTGGATTTACCCTAACCCTAGCACATCGGTCCCACCGAGTTGATCCAGTCGGTCCCACCGAAAATCTCTAATGGTCACTAGATTTCCTATTTCGGTCCGACCGAGTTTGTTGATTCGGTCCCACCGAGATTGGTGAATCATGTGTAACGGTTGGATTTTGTGTGGAGGCTATATATACCCCTCCACCTCCTCTTCATTCGTGGAGAGAGCCATCAGAACACATATACACTTCCAACTTACATGTTCTGAGAGAGAATCACCTACTCATGTGTTGAGACCAAGATATTCCATTCCTACCATATGAATCTTGATCTCTAGCCTTCCCCAAGTTGCTTTCCACTCAAACCTTCTTTCCACCAGATCCAAATCCTATGAGAGAGAGTTGAGTGTTGGGGAGACTATCATTTGAAGCACAAGAGCAAGGAGTTCATCATCAACACACCATTTGTTACTTCTTGGAGAGTTGTGTCTCCTAGATTGGCTAGGTGTCACTTGGGAGCCTCCGACAAGATTGTGGAGTTGAACCAAGGAGTTTGTAAGGGCAAGGAGATCGCCTACTTCGTGAAGATCTACCGCTAGTGAGGCAAGTCCTTCGTGGGCGATGGCCATGGTGGGATAGACAAGATTGCTTCTTCGTGGACCCTTCGTGGGTGGAGCCCTCCGTGGACTCGCGCAACCGTTACCCTTCGTGGGTTGAAGTCTCCATCAACGTGGATGTAAGATAGCACCACCTATCCGAACCACGGGAAAACATCCGTGTCTCCAATTGCGTTTGAATTCTCCAAACCCTTCCCTTTACATTCTTGCAAGTTGCATGCTTTACTTTCCGCTGCCTATACACTCTTTGCACACTTGCTTGTTATGTATTGTGAATGATGAAATTATGCCTAAACTCTACTTAAACCGAAAAAGCTTAAAAATTTGCAACTTTAACATGAAGTGTCTAATCACCCCCCTCTAGACACATCTACTTCAAGGTCCTACAACTCCGTAAAAATAGATTTTTCCAAAACTAAGTCGCTCCCTTTCATGAATTATGTAGTAGTATACTCCTCCGTCGACGCTCCCTTTCATGAATTCTGTACTTCCTGTCGCCGACATGTGGGACATATAGTAACCGGGTCGACGTGTCAAGCACCAAATAACAGTGCAGAACAGCAGGGGGACACACCCCACTCGTACCGGCCCAGTAGTAGTAATGAGCAATGAGACGTCAAATCACAATGCCACACTTTCCCAGACGGACGAAGAAACCCTTATTTCACACTTCGGTTCGCCATCATCTCAAACCACGTACTAGTATCGCTTCTGCCTCAAGAGGGACACGCGCATCCCCTTGGTACATCATGACACATGAGACCACATGACAGGACATGCTCCCCCGCCGATCGCTCGATAAAATCACCTCATTTTTACTATACTTCCTCCGTATCGGTTTACTACATGGCATGCACGTCGTTCTAGGTTGAGAATTTAACTGGCTATATATGTGATGAACAGTATTCTAGCCTTTTAAAAAATGTATACTTTTGTACAGTAGTACTATGGATGGATTGCGCCATGGAGCAAAACTTGAAATTAAAAAAGGTGGTACATATAGAGAGCGCTCGTCACCAAATTATGCATATAGTACTATTAAAAAAGCTAGTACGTGCTTAATTGGGGTGCTAAATTCAATTAAAGAAATACTAGTAGTATGTACATACTGAAGAGTTAAAGTAACAAGAAGAAACATAACATAGTTCTGCTGGGGGCTCAACACAACACACCCCTCAAATTAAACTAAGCACACCTGAAATTAAACTATGCAACTAATCCGGTAGACACTGCATTAGAAGTTTAGAACCACCATGAGCAACGACACTGCCACCTTACTCGGAGTCCTCGTCCACGTCCTCGACTTCGTCCTTGTCCCTATTCCTCTTGGCCAATACTTCTTTGCTTGAACCGCACACTTGGTTGTTGCTCTTCATCCAACCCTTGTAGATATAGAAGCAAAGGTAGCCATCCATTGCAGCGTAGTGGATGTGGTCTATATCTAGTACATTCCGCTGCCATCCATGACGATGAAACGTGTATGGAGGTTTCACCAGTTTACCGTACGAAGGATGAACCATGGCTCCTGCCAGGGTCAGCATTGAAGGCTGACGAGAGGGCACCAGCCGATTCTTCTGGAGGTAGAAGGGGTTTCCTACAACGAGGCCTATCCGACCCAGGATTTATTTGTCGTTACCAAAGTCTACAGTAACGAATTTTACTAGGTTGCTCCCGAGGAAGTCCTTAAAATCCTGGCACTCAACATCGGCATGGCATATGTGGTAGACCAAGCATAAGTCATGCACGCAAACCTAGATCACGGCGGGCTTCTTCCTCTCTTCGTCCTTTAGATCCTTCTCTCATCCCAGGACTGTGGTGTACTCAACATCTAGCCCAGCGACCCACTCATCATCTGAGTTTTCAAACATGCGCCTGAAGCGAGAAAGGCATCCTTTCACCGTCGCGGAAGAACGGGTGTAGATGACGTCGAACTCATCGCCGGTGATGGTTCTAACCTTGTACTCACCGCCGATCATGGAGATTTGGGACGGCATGGATTTGGGAGGAGGTTTGGGATTAGTGGAACTGCCGTAATGCGAATGGACGGGACGACTAGGAGCGAACCACCGTAGTATTGAAGGACATGCGGGGACGAGTAGGAGCGAACTGCCAGTGTGCGAACGGCAGGGTAGTGGCTTTCCATTCTCCCATGATACAGGCTTCTGATAGCCCTTGGATCTGAGATCGAACGGTTGCATGGCGTGATTCTAGACCTATGGGTGAATATCCTATCCTGGAGGGTTATTCTGCAAATTTTCAGCAACTTAGCATGCGACCGTTTGATCTCAGATCCAAGGGCTGCTAGCAGCCCGTATCATGGTCGCGCCTACCACGACCGTCGCGTCGCTCATGCAGTCGCGCCCTTGGAGATTTAACACGGTGCGTTAGGCTATCTGATGTTGGCATGTCATACATAGTCATCACTTAGTCACTCATACTACAACAAGGTTGGCTATAAGTGTATTTTTGTTACTCCTCTCTATCTCTTTCTTCATACTCAAGGAAGAAACGGTACTAGTAAGCGCGTGTATTTATTGCATTTGCCAAGGAGTGACCTCTTCCAATGAAATGGTGTTGCTAAGTTTGCTTCATTTAATTAGCTATAGACTCAAAATTGTCTTTTCACCTAGGTAGACACGCTTAGCACCGTTTCTTCCTTGGGTCACCAAACTAGTCTCTCTCTCTTCTTGATTAACTTGCCACATCAGACTTTATGCCTATGTGGCAAGCTTAAGCACCTGTAGGAGCAAGTAAAAGTAAGTACAATAGTGCACTTTACATGGCATTTTTGCATATGTGGAGGAAAGAGAGGCAAGGAAAAAGTGGAGAAGTGGGCTCTCATGCAAGAGCCAGCCTCTACTACATGGTGGAGCATTGGGAGAGGCACCTGTATGGAGGTGGTCAGGAATCTAGGAGACTCACGCCGGTCGTAGCGCCGTAGTTAAAATGATAATGGCAAGTCAAATCACGGGGCCCCACCTGCCAGCAGTAACTCGTTGTCAAATCACGCAGCCCTATGTTTGCAGCAGCTACTCCCTCATCTTCTCGCGTCTCTGTCGAACCGACTAGGCGGAACTACCCCGCGCCTACCATGCAGGAAAAGCCCCGCCCTTGACTTTTAAATACAACTACATCCGCTTAAGAATCCAATGATATACTTTTTGTGACGTAGTAACTCCTATTTAGTTAGTCAAATGGATGACCTAGAACTACGTGCAGGCCCTATAAACTAAGATGGAGAGGGTAGTTTAGCACGTATCTTTTTAGATCAATATAGTCGGGATTCACCAAGGAGCAAAACCAAGTGGTAGGCTGCTCCTGTCGTGTTGGTGTAGCAACTCAAGCAGGGTCAGTCCGCACACGAAATGGCGACACACTTAACAGGACCCCTTTGGCCGACATGTGGCTCATCCACCGTCTTGTTCCACATGCGATGCACCAAATTACAGTTCGGAGCAGCGGTTGGAATTGGAGGCACCCCGGTCGTAGCGCCGCAGTAGTAGAAAATGAGTGACGAGAGGTCAAATCACAAAGCCCCACCTTTCCCGCATTAAGCTGGACGGACGAAGCAACCATCATTTCACTCTAGGGCGCAAGAGCATAAAGAAAAGAGAAAACAATGATGCGTGCGGCAGCTACCTAGGGCACCCTAGGGTAGGGGTCTCCACTGCAGATCCTTTTTTTGAAAGCGCCTCCACTACAAATCGGCTTCTCCCTCGTCCTCTTGAAGAAAACCGATGATGAGTGCGGCGGTAGGGTTTGTAGGAGTACTACGGCGTGCGGGGCCACGTCGTAGTAAACGGGTTTGAGCCGACGCCTTAAATATGTGTGGGCCGCTTGGTTTTACGGGAACGAGGCAGCATTTTGGGTTCGGGGACCAGTGGAGATATAGTACGTACAAAAAATTGTGGACGTAGGTTCGACCGAAAGGCAATGATGCATGGGCCCTGCATTTTGATATACCCGAGGCCACGTGAAATTTGCTACTCTACTCAAAACTACTAGTAAGGTACTCCCTCCGTCCATGAATAAGTGTACTTCTAGCTTTTGTCTTAAGTCAAAGTTTTTAAAACTTTGACCAACTTTATAGGGAAAAGTAGCAGCATTTATGACACTAAATTAGTATCACTAGATTCGTTTTGAATTGTAATTTCATAATATATCAATTTTATGTCATATATGTTACTACTCTTTTGTATATATTTGGTCAAAATTTTAAAACTTTGACTTAGAACAAAGGCTAGAAGTACACTTATTCGCGGACGGAGGGAGTACACATGTATTGAACGCATGAGATTTCGAAACCAAATTATGAATAAATACACACTATAGCATGTAAAGCTTTGAGTCATATATGCATTATGTAGATGTTTGTTTAGTTCTTATAGTTCATCTCATTCAAAATCAACAAGTTTTATAAAAAATGTTAAGATTCATGGGGTTGTGCATTGTACTCCCTCCGTTCCAAAATAGATGACCCAACTTTGCACTAACTTTGAGTTAGTGCAAAGTTGGGTCATCTATTTTGGAACGGAGGGAGTAAATCATAAAGTAAAAAACAAATAATGGCAATTCATTTAGAAAAAAATAATCAATTATGATATAGAAGATTCTAGAACAAAGGAGAAGTGCTTGTGTTTTGAGGTTTGTGCATTATGCTTAAGTTCAACCATGGAGTCTTCTAAATTGTACATGTTGCAGATCTGGTGGAATGTTGATGATATCCAATGGCCAGTAGTGCTCGGATTTGCCTATCTCTGCACTGTCGGGTTAGCTTCATCCAGCGACCATCTTTCAAAGTTATTGGCACACTATATAGTTCTTGTGCCATAGTTGCATGTTTTGGAAAAAAGCTACTAGTGGGTTGTACTATCTATTTAGGAATAGAAGATGTATACATGGAAGTTGTAGGGAAAGAGATGACATGGAGCATCTCAATTCCTATGAGTAGGGATTGGAAAAGAGATGTCATTTGGTTCACATCATAGGAACTTTTCTATTGAATCTAGAGATGACATGTATCTCAATTCTGTAGGATCGAAAGTATGTCTAGAGGGGGGTGATTAGACTACTTGACCAAATAAAAACTTGACCTTTTCCCAATTTTAGTTCTTGGCAGATTTTAGCTATTTTAGGACAAGTCAAGCAATCATCACACAATTCGAGCAAGCATGCAAAGAGTATATTGGCAGCGGAAAGTAAAGCATGCAACTTGCAAGAATGTAAAGGGAAGGGTTTGGAGAATTCAAACGCAATTGGAGACACGGATGTTTTCCCATGGTTCGGATAGGTGGTGCTATCTTACATCCACGTTGATGGAGACTTCAACCCACGAAGGGTAACGGTTGCGCGAGTCCACGGAGGGCTCCACCCACGAAGGGTCCACGAAGTAGCAACCTTGTCTATCCCACCACGGCCATCGCCCACGAAGGACTTGCCTCACTAGCGGTAGATCTTCACGAAGTAGGCGATCTCCTTGCCCTTACACACTCCTTGGTTCAACTCCACAATCTTGTCGGAGGCTCCCAAGTGACACCTAGCCAATCTAGGAGACACCACTCTCCAAGAAGTAACAAATGGTGTGTTGATGATCAACTCCTTGCTCTTGTGCTTCAAATGATAGTCTCCCCAACACTCAACTCTCTCTCATAGGATTTGGATCTGGTGGATAGAAGGTTTGAGTGGAAAGCAACTTGGGGAAGGCTAGAGATCAAGATTCATATGGTAGGAATGGAATATCTTGGTCTCAACACATGAGTAGGTGATTCTTTCACCAAACATGTAAGTTGGAAGTGTATATGTGTTCTGATGGCTCTCTCCATGAATGAAGAGGAGGTAGAGGGGTATATATAGCTTCCACACAAAATCCAACCGTTACACACAATTTACCAATCTCGGTGGGACCGAATCAATAAACTCGGTCAGACCGAAAAGGTAAACCTAGTGACCGTTAGAGATTTTCAGTGGGACTGACATGCAACTCGGTAGGACCGATATGGTTAGGGTTTGGGCATAACGTAATCTCGGTGAGACCGATTACACAAACTTGGTGAGACCGATTTGGGTAATTAGCTAACCAGAGAGTTGGTCAGGCAAACTCGGTGGGACCGATTTGCTCTTTCGGTGAGACCGAAAAGTTACAAAAGGGAAACAGAGAGTTTACATTGCAATCTCGGTGGGACCGATTCGCTCTTTCGGTGAGACCGAAAAGTTACGAAAGGGAAACAGAGAGTTTGCAATCCCATCTCAGTGAGACCAAGATCCCTATTGGTAGAACCGAATTGCTAGGGTTTGGCAGTGGCTTATGACAAGTGAAACTCGGTGGCGCCGGATAGAAAGAATCGGTAGGACCGATTTTGGCTTAGGGTTTAGGTCAAATGTGGATATGGGAAAGTAGTTGAGGGTTTTTGGAGCATATCACTAAGCACATGAAGCAAGAGGCTCATTAAGCAACACCTCATCCCTCCTTGATAGTATTGGCTTTTCCTAAAGACTCAATGTGATCTTGGATCACTAAAATATAAAATGAAGAGTCTTGAGCTTTTGAGCTTGAGCCAATCCTTTGTCCTTAGCATTTTGAGGGTTCCACTTTCACATCCATGCCATGCCAATCATTGAGATTTCCTGAAATAATCATCTTGGAATAGCATTAGCTCAATGAGCTATATGTTGTTATGAATTACCAAAACCACCTAGGGATAGTTGCACTTTCAAATTCCTATGAGGAGGGATTAGAAAAGAGATGTAATTTGGTTCATATCATAGGGACTTTTCTATTGAATATACGCTAATGTTTATTTTTCTTTGAAATTAAGGGAGTATAGGAATCCATTCATATGAACCAAGTGGCTCTAAAGCTATAGAAATGATATCATGTTTATTTCCTTTGAAATGTGGAGTATATGAATATATTCCTATGAACAAATTGGCTCTAAAGGAAAAAATCCTATAAAAATCATATCATATAGAGTTCCTATGATATTCCTCGACACTAAAGGATGCTTGAAATTGCTGCGGGTGATACGATGGTCTTTCTTTGTAGACTCCTCACCCAACTTTATAGTTACCTCTCGAAGATGAATGAAATGACATATACATGGTATCCTACATGTGCAATTTGGTACACGAAAACTCGGTAAAAGTTTGCGAGGTTCGAATTTTCAATAAAGCTATATGCACTGCATTTTGGAACGGATGGAGCATACGGTAGTTGCTAACACTCACGTGGAAGATTTGTGTGTAGGAGGAGTGGCTGTTCTGTTAAATGGCATGGCAAAACTGACACTGTCGGATGCCGGTCTAACAGTTCTTATGGCGTTCGTCAGGAAAAGGCTTGTGGCGAACGTTTGTCGAATAATGATTTACGGACACATGCATTGCATTGATACGTGCCCCCCTCTCTTTCACGCACACGCACCCTCACGAGTCACGACTCTCCCGAGTCCTCTCGCAGACTCGCACGTTGCACCCACCGTCTATCTGCAGGTAGACGTCACGCACATATGTGCTCTTGACACCCTACCCTCAGAACTTCTAAAAAGCAAAAGACGGCGCGCACATTTTATTTTAGCTCACACGTCACACACTTGTACTATTACTCTTGCGGTGAACGTTCTTTGGGCATAGTATATTGTACTCTCACGAAGAGAAGCGGTGCACACACGAACTAGTTCTCTCACACCCACTCGCGGGTACACGTAGGAGCGCATTTTTCTAAGCTGGTACAACAAAATCACTCCACTATATATAAAAGCAGGAGCCTTAGCGCTCGCTTTACTAGGGTTCCTCTCATTCACTCTCTCATGCTCTCCAGATCTAAGCAACACATACGTGGCCACACTCTCTCTCAGCTCACGGCTGGTCACAAATCCGGCCGGACAACCTCGACCGGGGCAGGGGTGTAGGTGCATCGTTCACGCTGTCGTCGGCGGCGAGGGAGGAGACCAACGGCTGCCTGCGCGTCCCGATCGGCGGCCGTGTCGTTCTCTCCGAGAGAGCGCCAGCTCGGGAGGGCCTCCGACCCCTTCTTCCTCCCTGCGGTATTGTGGCCAAGATGAGGCCTCCCAACGCCGTCTTTGCGACATGCCAACGACCCTCAGGTATATATTCCTTCGAAACCTGCCTTGCTCTACTGCCCCAGCTCCCTTCGTGTGGATCCTTTTCTACTTCCATCCGCTATTCCAAAGCCACCTAGACTTCTACTATTATTAGAAGTAAAGCTATTTCATACAGTCGACTCAAAGCGTTGGTTCAAACAGGGAAGAAAGTGGGAAAGCTGTAGCATGAATCTAGGACTTGGTTCTAAGAGGAAACGGGGGAAAGTAGTAATATCTGTCACTGTTTAAATAACCGTAGTTCTTATTTGCGCAAACAGGGATGTCTATCTCCATATCGTTTCGGGATGTCTGTCTCCGTATCGTTTCTATCCGTGCAATCAAAAGCACACACCTCAATTTTAGTACAGTTGCGCAAAATGAGATGGCTATCCCTCATTGCCGTCGTCTAACCTCCCATCTTCAAGGTATCCCTACATTGGTAGTAACTAAGGTAGAATGACCAACGCAATCTAAAAGAAGCTGATTCGTACGTTTTACTTCCTGATTGCAGTGCAGGGATGAGCGAAAACAACTACATCCTAGTCCGGAATGCACTTTCTACCAGTTCATCCATGGACCGAGGACTAGCTGGCACGGCTGCACGGCGGTTTTTTGGACAGGTGCGCGGACAAGAGGCATTGTGGTCTGCTTATTTCTGCAAATAGCGGTGCTTAAATTTAGTGGAATGCACAAGAATTTCACCTGGTCAGTACACTGCATGGTTCAGTTCAGCATTCCAGCTGAGACCACAATTATAATTGGTTATTCTGGAATGAGAGAACCTAACCCTGAATGGTGGCAACAAGAAAAAACCAGAGTGAACTCCAGGAAATTTAAGCCTGTCGGGAGGCCCTTTGCTCAGAGAGAAGCCTTGCTTGTTTTTTCCTGATTTGTAAACCTTCTCACAACTTTG
Source organism: Triticum monococcum (assembly GCA_034509565.1). NCBI lineage: Eukaryota > Viridiplantae > Streptophyta > Magnoliopsida > Poales > Poaceae > Triticum > Triticum monococcum. The sequence continues at coordinate 738,889,052 of CM067843.1, read as the reverse complement.
TCTTTTGCTGTGAACTAGTATATGTTTGATATGTTCTATGAATCGTTGAGATGTATAAAATTGCTGAACTTATGTTTTTCAAGTTTTTTATGAAGACGAGTTTAATGTGAGTGTTCCACATGAGCGCTGGACTAGCGTGTGAACGTTTGGAATTTATTACATTGTGGCCTCAATTAACTGCATGAACCACTATAACAACATATTGAAGGAAATATGCCCTAGAGGCAATAATAAAGTTATTATTTATTTCCTTATATCATGATAAATGTTTATTATTCATGCTAGAATTGTATTAACCGGAAACATAATACATGTGTGAATACATAGACCAACAGAGTGTCACTAGTATGCCTCTACTAGACTAGCTCGTTAATCAAAGATGGTTATGTTTCCTAACCATGAACAAAGAGTTGTTATTTGATTAACGAGGTCACATCATTAGTTGAATGATCTGATTGACATGACCCATTTCATTAGCTTAGCACCCGATCGTTTAGTATGTTGCTATTGCTTTTTTCATGACTTATACATGTTCCTATAACTATGAGATTATGCAACTCCCGTTTAACCGGAGGAACACTTTGGGTACTACCAAACGTCACAACGTAACTGGGTGATTATAAAGGAGTACTACAGGTGTCTCCAATGGTAAATGTTGGGTTGGCGTATTTCGAGATTAGGGTTTGTCACTCCGATTGTCGGAGAGGTATCTCTGGGCCCTCTCGGTAATACACATCACATAAGCCTTGCAAGCATAATAACTAAGATGTTAGTTATGAGATGATGTATTACGAAACGAGTAAAGAGACTTGCCAGTAACGAGATTGAACTAGGTATTGGATACCGACGATCGAATCTCGGGCAAGTAACATACCGATGACAAAGGGAACAACGTATGTTGTTATGCGGTCTGACCAATAAAGATCTTCGTAGAATATGTAGGAACCAATATGGGCATCTAGGTCCCGCTATTGGTTATTGACCGGAGACGTGTCTCGGTCATGTCTACATTGTTCTCGAACCGTAGGGTCCGCACGCTTAACGTTACGATGACAGTTATTATGAGTTTATGCATTTCGATGTACCGAAGGTTGTTCGGAGTCCCGGATGAGATCACGGACATGACGAGGAGTCTCGAAATGGTCGAGACGTAAAGATTGATATATTGGAAGCCTATGTTTGGGCACCGGAAGCGTTCCGGGTGAAATCGGGATTTTTCCGGATTACCGGGAGGGTTACCGGAACCCCCCGGGAGGTAAATGGGCCTATTGGGCCTTGGTGGAAAAGAGAGAAGAGGCAGCCCACACCTGGCCGGCGCCCCCCCCCCTTTCCCAAGTCCTAATAGGACTAGGAGAGGTGGGCCGGCCCCCTCTTTCTCCTTCCCCCCAATAATCCTAGTTGGAATAGGATTGGAGGGGAGGAGTCCTACTCCCGGTGGGAGTAGGACTCCTCCCTGCGCCTCCCTCCTAGCCGGCCGAACCCCCTGCCCCTGGCCTTTATATACGGGGGCAGGGGGCACCACAAGAGACACAAGTTAATCGTTCCTTAACCGTGTGCGGTGCCCCCTGCCACCAAATTCCACCTCGATCATACCGTTACAGTGCTTAGGCGAAGCCCTGCGTCGGTAGTACATCAAGATCGTCACCACGCCGTCGTGCTGACGGAACTCTTCCTCGATGCTTTGCTGGATCGGAGCCCGAGGAACGTCATCGAGCTGAACGTGTGCTAAGAACTCGGAGGTGCCGGAGTAACGGTGCTTGGATCGGTCGGATCGGGAAGAAGACGTACGACTACTTCCTCTACATTGTGTGATCGCTTCCGCAGTCGGTCTGCGTTGGTACGTAGACAACACTCTCCCCTCTCGTTGCTGTGCATCACCATGATCTTGCGTGTGCGTAGGAAAATTTTGAAATTACTGCGTTTCCCAACAGTGGCATCCGAGCCTAGGTTTTATGGTTTGATGTTATTTGCACGAGTAGAACACAAGTGAGTTGTGGGCGATACAAGTCATACTGCCTACCAGCATGTCATACTTTGGTTCGGCGGTATTGTTGGACGAGACGATCCGGACCAACCTTACGCGTACTCTTACGCGAGACCGGTTCCCTCGACGTGCTATGCACACAGATGGCTTGCGGAAGACTGTCTCTCCAACTTTAGTTGAACCAAGTGTGACTACACCCGGTCCTTGAGAAGGTTAAAACGGAGTCTATTTGACGAACTATCGTTGTGGTTTTGATGCGTAGGTGAGATGAGTTCTTACTTAAGCCCGTAGCAGCCACGTAAAACTTGCAACAACAAAGTAGAGGACGTCTAACTTGTTTTTGCAGGGCATGTTGTGATGTGATATGGTCAAGGCATGATGCTGATTTTATTGTATGAGATGATCATGTTTTGTAACCGAGTTATCGGCAACTGGCAGGAGCCATATGGTTGTCGCTTTATTGTATGCAATGCAATCGCGATGTAATGCTTTATTTTATTACTAAGCGGTAGTGATAGTCGTGGAAGCATAAGATTGGCGAGACGACAACGATGCTACGATGGAGATCAAGGTGTCGCGCGCGGTGACGATGGTGATCATGACGATGCTTCGGAGATGGAGATCACAAAGCACAAGATGATGATGGCCATATCATATCACTTATATTGATTGCATGTGATGTTTATCCTTTTATGCATCTTATCTTGCTTTGATTGACGGTAGCATTATAAGATGATCTCTCACTAAATTATCAAGAAGTGTTCTCCCTGAGTATGCACCGTTGCAAAAGTTCTTCGTGCTGAGACACCACGTGATGATCGGGTGTGATAGGCTCTACGTTCAAATACAACGGGTGCAAAACAGTTGCACACGCGGAATACTCAGGTTATACTTGACGAGCCAAGCATATACAGATATGGCCTCGGAACACGGAGACCGAAAGGTCGAGCGTGAATCATATAGTAGATATGATCAACATATTGATGTTCACCATTGAAAACTACTCCATCTCACGTGATGATCGGTTATGGTTTAGTTGATTTGGATCACGTAATCACTTAGAGGATTAGAGGGATGTCTATCTAAGTGGGAGTTCTTAAGTAAATTAACTGAACTTAAAAATTATCATGAACTTAGTACCTGATAGTATCTTGCTTGTTTATGTTGATTGTAGATAGATGGCTCGTGCTGTTGTTCCGTTGAATTTTAATGCGTTCCTTGAGAAAGCTAAGTTGAAAGATGATGGTAGCAATTACACAGACTGGGTCCGTAACCTGAGGATTATCCTCATTGCTGCACAGAAGAATTACGTCCTGGAAGCACCGCTAAGTGCCAGGCCTGCTGCAAGAGCAACACCAGAAGTTATGAACGTCTGGCAGAGCAAAGCTGATGACTACTCAATAGTTCAGTGTGCCATGCTTTACGGCTTAGAACCGGGACTTCAACGACGTTTTGAACGTCATGGAGCATATGAGATGTTCCAGGAGTTGAAGTTAATATTTCAAGCAAATGCCCGGATTGAGAGATATGAAGTCTCCAATAAGTTCTATAGCTGTAAGATGGAGGAGAACAGTTCTGTCAGTGAGCATATACTCAAAATGTCTGGGTATAATAATCACTTGATTCAATTGGGAGTTACACTTCCGGATGATTGCGTCATTGACAGAATTCTCCAATCACTGCCACCAAGCTACAAGAGCTTTGTGATGAACTATAATATGCAAGGGATGAACAAGACTATTCCCGAGCTCTTCGCTATGCTGAAAGCTGCGGAGGTAGAAATCAAGAAGGAGCATCAAGTGTTGATGGTTAACAAAACCACTAGTTTCAAGAAAAAGGGCAAAGGGAAGAAGAAAGGGAACTTCAAGAAAAACGGCAAGCAAGTTGCTGCTCAAGAGAAGAAACCTAAGTCTGGACCTAAGCCTGAAACTGAGTGCTTCTACTGCAAGCAGACTGGTCACTGGAAGCGGAACTGCCCCAAGTATTTGGCGGATAAGAAGGATGGCAAGGTGAACAAAGGTATATGTGATATACATGTTATTGATGTGTACCTTACTAATGCTCGCAGTAGCACCTGGGTATTTGATACTGGTTCTGTTGCTAATATTTGCAACTCGAAACAGGGACTACAGAATAAGCGGACACTAGCAAAGGACGAGGTGACGATGCGCGTGGGAAACGGTTCCAAAGTCGATGTGATCGCGGTCGGCACGCTACCTCTACATCTACCTTCGGGATTAATATTAGACCTAAATAATTGTTATTTGGTGCCAGCGTTGAGCATGAACATTATATCTGGATCTTGTTTGATGCGAGACGGTTATTCATTTAAATCAGAGAATAATGGTTGTTCTATTTATATGAGTAATATCTTTTATGGTCATGCACCCTTGAAAAGTGGTCTATTCTTATTGAATATCGATAGTAGTAATACACATATTCATAATGTTGAAGCCAAAAGATGCAGAGTTGATAATGATAGTGCAACTTATTTGTGGCACTGCCGTTTAGGTCATATCGGTGTAAAGCGCATGAAGAAACTCCATACTGATGGGCTTTTGGAACCACTTGATTATGAATCACTTGGTACTTGCGAACCGTGCCTCATGGGCAAGATGACTAAAACACCGTTCTCCGGTACTATGGAGAGAGCAACAGATTTATTGGAAATCATACATACCGATGTATGTGGTCCGATGAATATTGAGGCTCATGGCGGATATCGTTATTTTCTCACCTTCACAGATGATTTAAGCAGATATGGGTATATCTACTTAATGAAACATAAGTCTGAAACATTTGAAAAGTTCAAGGAATTTCAGAGTGAAGTTGAAAATCATCGTAACAAGAAAATAAAGTATCTACGATCTGATCGTGGAGGAGAATATTTGAGTTACGAGTTTGGTGTACATTTGAAAAATTGTGGAATAGTTTCGCAACTCACACCACCCGGAACACCACAACGTAATGGTGTGTCCGAACGTCGTAATCGTACTTTACTAGATATGGTGCGATCTATGATGTCTCTTACTGATTTACCGCTATCATTTTGGGGCTATGCTTTAGAGACGGCCGCATTCACGTTAAATAGGGCACCATCTAAATCCGTTGAGACGACGCCTTATGAACTATGGCTTGGCAAGAAACCAAAGTTGTCGTTTCTTAAAGTTTGGGGCTGCGATGCTTATGTGAAAAAGCTTCAACCTGATAAGCTCGAACCCAAATCGGAGAAGTGTGTCTTCATAGGATATCCAAAGGAAACTATTGGATACACCTTCTATCACAGATCCGAAGGCAAGACTTTTGTTGCTAAATTCGGAAACTTTCTTGAGAAGGAGTTTCTCTCGAAAGAAGTGAGTGGGAGGAAAGTAGAACTTGACGAGGTAACTATACCTACTCCGTTATTGGGAAATAGTACATCACAGAAAACTGTTTCTGTGAGACCTACACCAATAAGAGAGGAAGTTAATGACGATGATCATGAAACTTTAGATCAAGATACTACTGTACCTCGTAGATCAACCAGAGTAAGATCCGCACCAGAGTGGTACGGTAATCCTGTTCTGGAAGTCATGCTACTAGATCATGATGAACCTACGAACTATGAAGAAGCGATGGTGAGCCCAGATTCCGCAAAGTGGCTTGAAGCCATGAAATATGAGATGGGATCCATGTATGAGAACAAAGTTTGGACTTTGGTTGACTTGCCCGATGATCGGCAAGCAATAGAGAATAAATGGATCTTTAAGAAAAAGACTGACGCTGATGGTAATGTTACTGTCTACAAAGCTCGACTTGTCGCAAAAGGTTTTCGACAAGTTCGAGGAGTTGACTACGATGAGACTTTCTCACCCGTAGCGATGCTTAAGTCTGTCAGAATCATGTTAGCAATTGCCGCATTTTATGATTATGAAATTTGGCAAATGGATGTAAAAACCACATTCCTGAATGGATTTCTAGAAGAAGAGTTGTATATGATGCAACCAGAAGGTTTTGTCGATCCAAAGGGAGCTAACAAAGTGTGCAAACTCCAGCGATCCATTTATGGACTGGTGCAAGCATCTCGGAGTTGGAATAAACGCTTTGATAGTGTGATCAAAGCATTTGGGTTTATACAGACTTTTGGAGAAGCCTGTATTTACAAGAAAGTGAGTGGGAGCTCTTTAGCATTTCTGATATTATATGTGGATGACATATTACTCATTGGAAATGATATAGAATTTCTGGATAGCATAAAGGGATACTTGAATAAAAGTTTTTCGATGAAAGACCTCGGGGAAGCTGCTTACATATTAGGCATAAAAATCTATAGAGATAGATCAAAACGCTTAATTGGACTTTCACAAAGCACATACCTTGACAAGATTTTGAAGAAGTTCAAAATGGATCAAGCAAAGAAAGGGTTCTTGCCTGTATTGCAAGGTGTGAAGTTGAGTCAGACTCAATGCCCGACCACTGCAGAAGATAGAAAGAAAATGAAAGATGTTCCCTATGCTTCAGCCATAGGCTCTATCATGTATGCAATGCTGTGTACCAGACCTGATGTATGCCTTGCTATAAGTTTAGCGGGGAGGTACCAAAGTAATCCAGGGGTGGATCACTGGACAGCGGTCAAGAACATCCTGAAATACCTGAAAAGGACTAAGGATATGTTTCTCGTATATGGAGGTGACAAAGAGCTCACCGTAAGAGGTTACGTTGATGCAAGCTTTGACAATGATCCGGACGATTCTAAATCGCAAACCGGATACGTGTTTACTTTAAACGGTGGAGCTGTCAGTTGGTGCAGTTCTAAACAAAGCGTCGTAGCGGGATCTACATGTGAAGCGGAGTACATAGCTGCTTCGGAAGCAGCGAACGAAGGAGTCTGGATGAAGGAGTTCATATCCGATCTAGGTGTCATACCTAGTGCATCGGGTCCAATGAAAATCTTCTGTGACAATACTGGTGCAATTGCCTTAGCAAAGGAATCCAGATTTCACAAAAGAACCAAACACATCAAGAGACGCTTCAACTCCATCCGGGATTTAGTCCAGGTGGGAGACATAGAGATTTGCAAGATACATACGGATCTGAATGTTGCAGACCCGTTGACTAAGCCTCTTCCACGAGCAAAACATGATCAGCACCAAGGCTCCATGGGTGTTAGAATCATTACTGTGTAATCTAGATTATTGACTCTAGTGCAAGTGGGAGACTGAAGGAAATATGCCCTAGAGGCAATAATAAAGTTATTATTTATTCCTTATATCATGATAAATGTTTATTATTCATGCTAGAATTGTATTAACCGGAAACATAATACATGTGTGAATACATAGACCAACAGAGTGTCACTAGTATGCCTCTACTAGACTAGCTCGTTAATCAAAGATGGTTATGTTTCCTAACCATGAACAAAGAGTTGTTATTTGATTAACGAGGTCACATCATTAGTTGAATGATCTGATTGACATGACCCATTTCATTAGCTTAGCACCCGATCGTTTAGTATGTTGCTATTGCTTTTTTCATGACTTATACATGTTCCTATAACTATGAGATTATGCAACTCCCGTTTAACCGGAGGAACACTTTGGGTACTACCAAACGTCACAACGTAACTGGGTGATTATAAAGGAGTACTACAGGTGTCTCCAATGGTAAATGTTGGGTTGGCGTATTTCGAGATTAGGGTTTGTCACTCCGATTGTCGGAGAGGTATCTCTGGGCCCTCTCGGTAATACACATCACATAAGCCTTGCAAGCATAATAACTAAGATGTTAGTTATGAGATGATGTATTACGAAACGAGTAAAGAGACTTGCCAGTAACGAGATTGAACTAGGTATTGGATACCGACGATCGAATCTCGGGCAAGTAACATACCGATGACAAAGGGAACAACGTATGTTGTTATGCGGTCTGACCGATAAAGATCTTCGTAGAATATGTAGGAACCAATATGGGCATCCAGGTCCCGCTATTGGTTATTGACCGGAGACGTGTCTCGGTCATGTCTACATTGTTCTCGAACCGTAGGGTCCGCACGCTTAACGTTACGATGACAGTTATTATGAGTTTATGCATTTTGATGTACCGAAGGTTGTTCGGAGTCCCGGATGAGATCACGGACATGACGAGGAGTCTCGAAATGGTCGAGACGTAAAGATTGATATATTGGAAGCCTATGTTTGGGCACCGGAAGCGTTCCGGGTGAAATCGGGATTTTTCCGGATTACCGGGAGGGTTACCGGAACCCCCCGGGAGGTAAATGGGCCTATTGGGCCTTGGTGGAAAAGAGAGAAGAGGCAGCCCACACCTGGCCGGCGCCCCCCCCCTTTTCCCAAGTCCTAATAGGACTAGGAGAGGTGGGCCGGCCCCCTCTTTCTCCTTCCCCCCAAGAATCCTAGTTGGAATAGGATTGGAGGGGAGGAGTCCTACTCCCGGTGGGAGTAGGACTCCTCCCTGCGCCTCCCTCCTAGCCGGCCGAACCCCCTGCCCCTGGCCTTTATATACGGGGGTAGGGGGCACCACAAGAGACACAAGTTAATCGTTCCTTAACCGTGTGCGGTGCCCCCTGCCACCAAATTCCACCTCGATCATACCGTTACAGTGCTTAGGCGAAGCCCTGCGTCGGTAGTACATCAAGATCGTCACCACGCCGTCGTGCTGACGGAACTCTTCCTCGACGCTTTGCTGGATCGGAGCCCGAGGAACGTCATCGAGCTGAACGTGTGCTAAGAACTCGGAGGTGCCGGAGTAACGGTGCTTGGATCGGTCGGATCGGGAAGAAGACGTACGACTACTTCCTCTACATTGTGTGATCGCTTCCGCAGTCGGTCTGCGTTGGTACGTAGACAACACTCTCCCCTCTCGTTGCTGTGCATCACCATGATCTTGCGTGTGCGTAGGAAAATTTTGAAATTACTGCGTTTCCCAACACATATATAGTTGCTTATATGTCAGACAGCAGATTGTTGATTGTTAGCCGGTCGATAGCCTAGTGTTGAAGCGAGCTGAGCCAATGTGCCGTGTTTTGCACAACTGCTTACAAGTGGGGTAGCACCAATAGTGTTTACAAGTACTTATGTATACGTCGGCGCACGGTTCTTGAACAAGTGCTCTATTTCATCAAAACACACACTGCTCGTATGATAAACCGTGACAACTTATGTCTTACCATGCCATATTCATGAAAAAACTAGTGAGGACGCATCTGTTTCGGCAACAATTACGATGGTTCTCACATGATTCACGGGCACACAAAAGTAGCAGCAGTTCCCATAGATGGATTCAAACAGAGTACTAGCCCCAGAGGGGTCGATAACAGGCAAGGTTCGGATAATTAGACACAATCCAAACTACTATTAAACACTAGCTGGGGCAACTATTTCATGCCTCGATCTAATTTGGGCTGGACACAAGACGGACCTTGCCATGAACATTATCGAGGACGTCCCGCGGCAGCTCAATCCTGTGAACCTTCATGAAGACAACCTTGTGGCCTTGCCGCTGATAAACTTGTTTGTGGAGGCATGCCACGTCATCTTCCTGCGTAAGCTTGACAAGAACAGTATTCCTCACAAACGAAGGAGTAGCTTTGAACTTCTTGTGCTTCAGTACACCCTGGACAACACGCCTGACAACAGTGAGGCTGGAATACAACTCTTCATTGGTATAACCGCAAATGGCTTCCAGGATCCAACAGCCTAAGTACTCTGTTTTCCCAGTGTGTATATTTAGGTCTTCCGCCTCATAGCGAGTGACATGTACAACCACACAATCCTTGTCTGCATCAGGGCTCTAATTGAAACAGAAACAAATTCTGATTTACTTTTCAGTATAAGAAACACAAGTTATTTAAACCACGACGTATACCATGGCATCGAAGCTAATAAAATTTTGCATTATTAATCACCACATACTTCCTTTTCTAAAAAAATCACCACATACTTAGATGAAAAACCACAATCGAGATCAACAAAGAAGGAAATCACCTTGGGCAGCTCAGCGGGGGGGGGGGACACATCCTCGAAGGGGGAAAACTGCTCCTGTAGTGCCACGGGGGCTGTAACCTCAAACGGGGCGTTGACCATCTCAGTATATGGGGTCGCCTCGGTGGTTGCCTCCATCTTCTTGGAGCTCTCTGTCTCGTGGGGATCAGCCTCCCGCGTCTGCTCCAATATCGGCAGATCTTTGCCTGGTTCTCCTTGGTCCATCATGAAACTGACGAATACTAGGAGACCATTGAAAGGAAAACACAATCGCAATGACAATGAAACAAAAAAGAGAGTGAGGATCGGTTACTGCTTTGCAAAAGTTCCTTTTTTCCTCTGAACAAAAATATACCAACATCATGGATCCGCTTACCTTCCCTTCGTTCGGCGAGAAGAACAGTGGCAGATGCAAGTGTTGCCTTTCTTGAAGATGGTGAGGGAGAAGGGGATTCAGCGAAGAGTGAAATGATGGTTGCTTCGTCCGTCAAACTTAGACTGCGGGGAGGTGGGGTTTTGTGATACGACGGCTCGTTACTACCGCGCTACGACCGGGGTGACTCTCCGCCTGCATACTGCCTTCTAATTCAGTGGATGGCATTTGGGCCCGCGCGCTGCATGGCCCGCATGTCGGTGAACAAAAGTATAACGGCATTCAATAGAGGGAGAAGTTTCAATGACCTAGGAGGAGCCAGAAGCGGTAGAGTGTCTCCACTGTACTAGTAGTAATTGTTTTTCTGGGTAGCTGTAGAGTGTCGCCACTGTACTAGTAGTAATTGTTTCTCGGGTCCCAAGACAAAATAGCCCATCCACACTAGTAAATAGTAAAATCAATTCAAAAGCCCATATATTTACTGAATGAGATGTGCTACCCACACCCAGCACCCCCCCCCCCAAAACTGGGTGCTCTTCTTCCTCCTCGCTCCTACAGAAAACCCCAGCTCCCCTTCTTCCTCACTCCTACAGAAAACCCCCAGCTTCCCTTCTTCTTCGCTCGCACTACAACTAGGCTCATCATTCGTTACTCTGCTCAAATCCGTGAGCGCGACGCGACGCCCTCGAGGAAAATTGAGTCGGCTGACCCCCAGCGCCAAGAAGATGAGGCTCCCGCCAGCGGCGATGCCTGTTGTAGATCCCGCACCCGGCAGCGCGGGGAGAAGTGGTGACCCCGCCTCCACCGGATCCCAGGAACCCGTAGAATCTCGGGTGGACCGCATCAGCGTTCTCCCGGACGCCATCCTTGGGGAGATCATCTCGCTTCTCCCCACCAAGGATTGCTGCCGCACCCAAATCCTCTCAATTCGGTGGCGCCCTCTATGGCGCGCCGTTCCCCTTAATCTCGACTGTCGTCAGCTATCTCTCTTCAATGATTTTGAAATCCCCAGAGCCATCATCTCCTCCCACCAGGGCTCCGTTCAAAGTCTTTGCATCCCGTCATGCTACCTGAGCAAGCATACCATGCCCTGCACGATGGACGCCTGGCTAGAATCCCCTGAATTCACAGAACTACAGTTGCTTGAGTTCTACTATTCCCCTGGAAATCACATACCACATACCGAACGCCATGAACTTGTGCCCTCAACACCGATGTCCATCTCGGGGTTTTCGTCCTCTCTCCACACCGCCACCTTTGTGCAATGCTACCTACCAGACAATCTGGTACTAAACCTTCGACTCCCATTTCTCAAGAAACTTTCACCTGTGCGGGTTCGTATATCGGAGGCCTCATTGCACAGCATCATCCACTCCAGTTGCCCTGCGCTGGAGTGCTTGGTGCTTGTTTTCACAGTTAGAATCGGTTGTCTCCAAATAAAGTCGCCTAACCTTGTAAGAATTGGAATTTCTTTTGACGGAAGGCAGCTCATCATCCAAGATGCCCCTTCACTTCAAAGGTTGATCCTTGATTCTAGTTATTCACCGTTGCAAATAACCGTCCTCTCTGCGCCTAAACTGGAGACCTTGGGTGTAATACATGATCTCTGTGCTCATTTCAATATGGTGTTTGGCTCCATAGTTCTTCAGGTACTTTATATTATCATCTACACTTGTAACCATAAGCTGCATTTTAAATTTCTGCGCATAATTTATATATCATCTTGGAGTACACATTTTGTACTAATATTATGTTCTATGCTCAATGAAGAGTTTCTCCATGGATGGCCTATCAATGGTGATGGATTCTGTCAAGATCTTATATATCCAAATGAATAGTTTTGATCTGAACAAGATTATTGGCTTGCCGCAATGCTTTCCATGTCTGGAGAAGTTGTATATAAAGGTGATAATTTCACGCACATTGGAAGCCTGCATATAGTGTACTAGAATTAACCATTCAGCTGTTGCTCTTTCGACACTCTTCTTTTAGACCTTAACTGTTTTCAATCTTCATGACTATTTAGGAAACAGGACGGGGTAAGAAAGTTATAACCAACTGGTGGATTCGTAAGCATCGGGATTTTCTCACTTCTCATGAGATTCGATTGAAGACAATAACGCTAGAACGATATGTAGCCAACCGTGCAAACACAAGATTTGTCACATTCTTCCTACTGAATGCGAGGTTACTATTGTCCATCAGGCTTAAGTTTATCAACAGCATGGTTTTGACGGATGGGTATGTCGAAGAGCAAAAAAAGGAGTTTCAGGTGGGAAAAAGAGCTTCTGAACGTGTCGGGCTTCTATTTACAACATATTGTGGTCACAATCCAGTAAATTTTACGACCCAGGATGTTCATTCTATGGACCTGACCGATCCATTTGACTGTGACTGCCGAAAACAGTGCTTGGAGTTAGATGTTGTTGCCCTTTTCAATCTGGTTTTTTTTGTAAACCTGATGAACAATTAACCCTCGTGCTTTTGTACAGTTTGTAAGCTGGAGTTAGATGTTCCTGCCCTTTTTAACTCGGCTGTGACTGTCATATTTTCTTTGAAACAAGGCAAATGGCTTGCCATTCGTTTAATTTAGAGTGAAATATTGTAAAAAATCCAAACCAAGGGAAATAACATCACTCTCGCCGGCTGCTTGAGCTCTCTGTGCATTACAGAAGCCAAGTGATTAGCCCCCACCAGCACCCACAAACTTATTTCGAATTAGCACATCAAATGGGCTCTAAATTTTCATAGGAAAGGCTAGACATCTGGGGCTCACGCCATTTTCAACATAGTCAATAAACGAGAGAATTACACTACGAGCGGCTGACACCAGGGACCCAGCAAGTCGCGCAGTTTTTTTTGAGGAACAAGCAATTGTTATTTATACTAGTTTTAGCGACGGATCAGGGTAACAACGGGGCTGTGCGGGGGCTGTGGCCAGTCTAGCCAGGGTTTTATTTATGTTTACCACGTCATGAGCCCAGTTGTGTTTTTTTCTTGCTAAAAATGGCTAGCCTAGTTCTATTTTTTTAAAGAAATACCCAAACAAGGCCTACTTGCTTTATCGGCCCTGCTGGGCTGCAACTTCGAGACGAGGAGAGTTTCATTCGGTTTGCCCAGAAATGGGCTGTACATTTTTAAAACACATCAAACCGGGAATTAGTTTCAATTTTTTTCATTACAAGATCTTAAATTCCATTGATTTTTATGCGTGGACAATTATTTGGATTTTATATTTATATAAATTATTTTTCAAAATAGTTTGAATGTGAATCGATATTTCTGGATTAAAAATAGTTGACCGCACCGAAATATGCAAAATTTCATATACTTTTTAACCGTGGCCACAATATGGGGTGTGATGCTAACAAAAAGAAGATGGGCTCCAAAAAAATTCTTAAGAATTAGCAAATGGGTTGTACATTATTAGAAATAATGGCAGATGGGTTGTATGCTGTTTTCCACAGATTTGAGGCTGACTTGTGCGCCTACTACAGGTTGACGCGTATGCTTTCATAAAAAAAAGGTTGACGCACACGCAACGCCCTGTCAACTTAGTCAACACACGAGAGCACTGACTGTTGGATGTCCATCCAACGGCTGTCGTGCTTCTTCAATCTCTGCTCTTCATGCTCAAGTCGCTCAAACAAGCGCCGGCGGGACTGCCTGCTCCCTCCTCCGCGCGGCCGGCTGTGCTGCCGCGCAGGCCTCACCGCCCGACCGTACTCCCATCGCTGGCCTAGCCATCCCTCTACTCACCCACACCTTCTGTTATTCTCCGGCGACGGCAGACGAACCAGTAAACCCTCGTACAGTCGTACTCCCCTCCGCGTGGGAAACAACTGTCGAGTATTCCCTGGCTCCGTGTCATTCCCTTCCTAGGCCTCGCCGTCGTCCACCGCCCTGGTGCTCTCGGCACGGCCTGGTCAACGTGGTCAATGAACGACATCCATCGGAAGTGGATTGTACGTGGAGAGGCTGACAGCTGGGTCCATGACCGCACGCAAGGAAATGCCTCCTTATTACACGCAAAATAATGATTTCTCCACCTGACAGGTAGGACCCACGGGAAGGGCCTCTGTATTTCGTGAAAAAAAACGTTCCCCCTGCTGACAGGTTGGACCCACCAGCTATATCTTCGCACGCAAGGAAGTGCCTCCTTATTACGCCCAAAAAAATGAATACCCCCCTGCTAGCTGGGACCCACCATATTGTTGGGCTGACTTGTGGGCCTACTAAGTTGACAGGGACGGAGAGCTTTGTCAACTTAGTCAATACTCCAGTGACCGTATGATGTCCATCCAACGGCCATAGTGCTTCTTCAACCTCTGGTCTTCTTGCTCCAGCCGCCCAAAGCAGCGCCGGTCGTGCCGCCTGCTCCTGCCTCCCGTGGCCGGCTGTGCTACCGCGGAGGCCTCACCGCCCCCATACTACTCCCACCACTGGCCAGGCCATCCCTCCACTCACTCACATGCCATGTTATTCTGCGGCGACGATAGCCTCACACCGCAGCCGAACCAGTGAACGCTCGTACTCCTCTCCGCGTGGGCATCCACTGCCGCGTCTTGCACGACTCCGCGTCGTCCCCTTCCTAGGCCTCGCCATCGTCCACCGCCGTGGTGCTCTCGGCGCGGCGTGGTCAATGTGGTTAACGACCGACTTCCATCGGGAGAGTACTGTACATGGAGAGGCTGACAGCCGGGTCCACGACAGCCGCAAGGAAGTGCCTCCTTATTACGCGGAAAATAATTATTCCTCCACCTGACAGCGGGGACCCACCGGATGGGCCACCATCATTTTGCAAAAAAATCGTTTCCCCCTGACTGTTGGGACCCATCGGACGGGCCACCGTATTTCGTGAAAAAAACGTTCCCCCCGTTGTCAGCTCGGACCCACCGGAAGTGCCTCCTTATTACGCACAAAAAAATGAATACTCCCCTGGCTAGCTGGGACCCACCTTGCTGGGAGGCTGACTTGTGGGCCTACTAAGTTGACGGGGACGAAGGGTTTGTCAACTTAGTCAATATGAACGATTCTAGCTCCAGTGACCGTATGATGTCCATCCAATGGCCGTAGTGCTTCTTCAACCTCTGGTCTTCTTGCTCCAGCCGCCCAAAGCGGCGCCAGTCGTGCCGCATGCTCCTGCCTCCCGTGGCCGGCTGTGCTGCCGCAGAGGCCTCACTGCCCCCTACTATTCCCACCGCCGGCCAGGCCCTGCGACAACGGCAGCCTCACACCACAGCCGAACCAGTGAACTCTCGTAGTCTCTCCGCGCGGGCTTCCACTGCCGCGTCGTCCCCTTCCTAGGCCTCGCCTGTTGGAAATATGCCCTAGAGGCAATAATAAAAGCATTATTATTATATTTCCTTGTTCATGATAATTGTCTTTATTCATGCTATAATTGTGTTATCCGGAAATCGTAATACATGTGTGAATAACAGACACCAACATGTCCCTAGTAAGCCTCTAGTTGACTAGCTCGTTGATCAATAGATAGTCATGGTTTCCTAACTATGGACATCGGATGTCATTGATAACGAGATCACATCATTAGGAGAATGATGTGATGGACAAGACCCAATCCTAAACATAGCACAAGATCGTGTAGTTCGTTTGCTAGAGTTTTTCCAATGTCGAGTATCCTTTCCTTAGACCATCAGATCGTGTAACTCCCGGATACCGTAGGAGTGCTTTGGGTGTACCAAACGTCACAACGTAACTGGGTGACTATAAAGGTATACTACGGGTATCTCCGAAAGTGTCTGTTGGGTTGACACGGATCAAGACTGGGATTTGTCACTCCGTATGATGGAGAGGTATCACTGGGCCCACTCGGTAATGCATCATCATTATGAGCTCAAAGTGACCAAGTGTCTGGTCACGGGATCATGCATTGTGGTACGAGTAAAGTGACTTGCCGGTAACGAGATTGAACGAGGTATTGGGATACCGACGATCGAATCTCGGGCAAGTAACATACCGATTGACAAAGGGAATTGTATACGGGGTTGCTTGAATCCTCGACATCGTGGTTCATCCGATGAGATCATCGAGGAGCATGTGGGAGCCAACATGGGTATCCAGATCCCGCTGTTGGTTATTGACCGGAGAGTCATCTCGGTCATGTCTACATGTCTCCCGAACCCATAGGGTCTACACACTTAAGGTTCAGTGACGCTAGGGTTGTAGGGATATGTATATGCAGTAACCCGAATGTTGTTCGGAGTCCCGGATGAGATCCCGGACGTCACGAGGAGTTCCGGAATGGTCCGGAGGTAAAGAATTATATATAGGAAGTGCTGTTTCGGCCATCGGGACAAGTTTCGGGGTCACCGGTATTGTACCGGGACCACCGGAAGGGTCCCGGGGGTCCACCGGGTGGGGCCACCTGCCCCGGGGGGGCACATGGGCTGTAGGGGGTGCGCCTTGGCCTACATGGGCCAAGGGCACCAGCCCCAATAGGCCCATGCGCCTAGGGTTTCAAAAGGGAAGAGTCCCACAAGGGGAAGGCACCCCCTAGGTGCCTTGGGGGGGGAGGGAATCCTCCCTTGGCCGCCGCCCCCCTAGGAGATTGGATCTCCTAGGGCCGGCGCCCCCCCTAGGCCCCCTATATATAGTGAGGGAAGGAGGGCCTCTTGAACCACGCCTTTGGTTGCCTCCTTCTCCCTCTCCAACACCTCCTCCTCCTCCATAGTGCTTGGCGAAGCCCTGACGGAGTACTGCAGCTCCATCACCACCACACCGTCGTGCTGCTGCTGGAGCCATCTTCCTCAACCTCTCCTGTCCCCTTGCTGGATCAAGAAGTAGGAGACGTCATCCGCTCCGTACGTGCGTTGAACGCGGAGGTGTCGTCCGTTCGGCGCTTGGTCATCGGTGATTTGGATCACGTCGTGTACGACTACCTCATCCCCGTTCTTTGAACGCTTCCTCTCGCGATCTACAAAGGTATGTAGATGCATCCAATCACTCGTTGCTAGATGAACTCATAGATGGATCTTGGTGAAACCGTATGAAAATTTTTGTTTTCTGCAACGTTCCCCAACAGTGGCATCATGAGCTAGGTCTATGCGTAGTTCTTCTTGCGCGAGTAGAACACAATTTGTTGTGGGCGTAGATGTTGTCAACTTTCTTGCCGCTACTAGTCTTATCTTGCTTCAGCAGTATTGTGGGATGAAGCGGCCCGGACCAACCTTACACGTACGCTTACGTGAGACCGGTTCCACCGACTAACATGCACTAGTTGCATAAGGTGGCTGGCGGGTGACTGTCTCTCCTACTTTAGTTGGAGCGGATTCGATGAAAAGGGTCCTTATGAAGGGTAAATAGAAGTTGACAAATCACGTTGTGGCTTTCACGTAGGTAAGAAAACGTTCTTGCTAGAACCCTATTTCAGCCACGTAAAACTTGCAACAACAATTAGAGGACGTCTAACTTGTTTTTGCAGCAAGTGCTTTGTGATATGATATGGCCAAAGTTGTGATGAATGATGAATGACATATATGTGATGTATGAGATGTTCATGCTATTGTAATAGGAATCACGACTTGCATGTCGATGAGTATGACAACCGGTAGGAGCCATAGGAGTTGTCTTTATTTTTTATATGACCTGCGTGTCATTGAGAAACGCCATGTAAATTACTTTACTTTATAGCTAAACGCGTTAGCCATAGTAGTAGAAGTAATAGTTGGCGAGCAACTTCATGGAGACACGATGATGGAGATCATGATGATGGAGATCATGGTGTCAAGCCGGTGACAAGATGATCATGGAGCCCCAAGATAGAGATCAAAGGAGGTATGTGATATTGGCCATATCATGTCACTATTATTATTTGATTGCATGTGATGTTTATCATGTTTAGCATCTTGTTTACTTAGAACGACGGTAGTAAATAAGATGATCCCTCATAATAATTTCAAGAAAGTGTTCCCCCTAACTGTGCACCGTTGCGACAGTTCGTTGTTTCGAAGCACCACGTGATGATCGGGTGTGATAGATTCTAACGTTCACATACAACGGGTGTAAGACAGATTTACACATGCAAACACTTAGGTTGACTTGACGAGCCTAGCATGTGTATAGACATGGCCTCGGAACACAGAAGACCGAAAGGTCGAGCATGAGTCGTATAGAAGATACGATCAACATGAAGATGTTCACCGACGTTGACTAGTCCGTCTCACGTGATGATCGGACACGGCCTAGTTGACTCGGATCATGTTATACTTAGGTGACTAGAAGAGGGATGTCTATCTAAGTGGGAGTTCATTGAATAATTTGATTAGATGAACTTAATTATCATGAACTTAGTCTAAAATCTTTACAATATGTCTTGTAGATCAAATGGCCAACATTGTCCTCAACTTCAACGCGTTCCTAGAGAAAACCAAGCTGAAAGACGATGGCAGCAACTATACGGATTGGGTCCGGAACCTGAGGATTATCCTCATAGCTGCTAAGAAAGATTATGTCCTACAAGCACCGCTGGGTGATGCACCTATTCTCCCTGCAGAACAAGACGTTATGAACGCTTGGCAGGCACGTACCGATGACTACTCCCTCATTCAGTGCGGCATGCTTTACAGCTTAGAGCCGGGGCTCCAAAAGCGTTTTGAGAGACATGGAGCATATGAGATGTTCGAAGAGCTGAAAATGGTTTTTCAAGCTCATGCCCGGGTCGAGAGATATGAAGTCTTCGACAAATTCTTCAGCTGTAAGATGGAGGAAAATAGTTCTGTCAGTGAGCACATACTCACTATGTCTGGGTTACATAACCGCTTGACTCAGCTGGGAGTTAATCTCCCGAATGACGTGGTCATTGACAGAATCCTTCAATCGCTTCCACCGAGCTACAAGAGCTTTGTGATGAACTTCAATATGCAGGGGATGGAAAAGACCATTCCTGAAGTATTTGCTATGCTGAAATCAGCAGAGGTAGAAGTCAAGAAGGAACATCAAGTGTTGATGGTCAATAAAACCACTAAGTTCAAGAAGGGCAAGGGTAAAAGGAACTTCAAGAAGGACGGCAAGGGAGTTGCCGCGCCCGGCAAGCAAGCTGCCGGGAAGAAGCCAAAGAATGGACCCAAGCCCGAGACTGAGTGCTTTATTGCAAGGAAAGTGGTCACTGGAAGCGGAACTGCCCCAAATACTTAGCGGACAAGAAGGCCGGCAAAACAAAAGGTATATGTGATATACAAGTAATTGATGTGTACCTTACCAGTACTCATAGTAGCTCCTGGGTATTTGATACCGGTGCAGTTGCTCACATTTGTAACTCAAAGCAGGAGCTTCGGAATAAGCAGAGACTGGCGAAGGACGAGGTGACGATGCGTGTCGGGAATGGTTCCAAGGTCGATGTGATCACCGTCGGCACGCTGCCTCTTCATTTACCTTCGGGATTAGTTTTAAACCTTAATAATTGTTATTTAGTGCCAGCTTTGAGCATGAACATTGTATCGGGATCTCGTTTAATTCGAGATGTCTACTCATTTAAATCCGAGAATAATGGTTGTTCTATTTATATGAGAGATATGTTTTATGGTCATGCTCCTATGGTGAATGGTTTATTCTTAATGAATCTTGAGCGTAATGCTACACATATTCATAGTGTGAGTACCAAAAGATGTAAGGTTGATAATGATAGTCCCACGTACTTGTGGCACTGCCGCCTTGGTCACATAGGTGTCAAACGCATGAAGAAGCTCCATGCAGATGGACTTTTAGAGTCTCTTGATTATGAATCATTTGACACGTGCGAACCATGCCTCATGGGTAAAATGACCAAGACTCCGTTCTCAGGAACAATGGAGCGAGGAACCAACTTATTGGAAATCATACATACTCATGTGTGCGGTCCAATGAGTGTTGAGGCTCGCGGTGGCTATCGTTATGTTCTCACCCTCACTGATGACTTGAGTAGATATGGGTATGTCTACTTAATGAAACACAAGTCTGAAACCTTTGAAAAGTTCAAGGAATTTCAGAGTGAGGTTGAGAATCAACGTGACAGGAAAATCAAGTTTCTACGATCAGATCATGGAGGAGAATACTTGAGTCACGAATTTGGCACACACTTAAGAAAATGTGGAATAGTTTCACAACTCACGCCGCCTGGAACACCTCAGCGTAATGGTGTGTCCGAACGTCGTAATCGCACTCTATTAGATATGGTACGATCTATGATGTCTCTTACCGATTTACCGCTATCTTTTTGGGGCTATGCTTTAGAGACTGCCGCATTCACTTTAAATAGGGCTCCGTCGAAATCCGTTGAGACGACACTGTTTGAATTATGGTTTGGGAAGAAACCTAAGTTGTCGTTTCTAAAAGTTTGGGGATGCGATGCTTATGTCAAGAAACTTCAACCTGAAAAGCTCGAACCCAAGTCGAAAAAATGTGTCTTCATAGGATACCCTAAAGAAACTGTTGGGTATACCTTCTACCTCAGATCCGAAGGCAAGATCTTTGTTGCCAAGAATGGATCCTTTCTAGAGAAGGAGTTTCTCTCGAAAGAAGTAAGTGGGAGGAAAGTAGAACTTGATGAAGTATTACCTCTTGAACCGGAAAATGGCGCAACTCAAGAAAATGTTCCTGAGGTGCCTGCACCGACTAGAGAGGAAGTTATTGATGATGATCAAGATACTTCTGATCAAGCTCCTACTGAAATTCGAAGGTCCACAAGGACACGTTCCACACCAGAGTGGTACGGCAACCCTGTCTTGGAAATCATGTTATTAGACAACGGTGAACCTTCGAACTATGAAGAAGCAATGGCGGGCCCGGATTCCGACAAATGGCTAGAAGCCATGAAATACGAGATAGGATCCATGTATGAAAACAAAGTATGGAGTTTGACTGACTTGCCCGATGATCGACGAGCCATAGAAAATAAATGGATCTTTAAGAAGAAGACAGACGCGGATGGTAATGTGACCATCCATAAAGCTCGGTTTGTCGCTAAGGGTTATCGACAAGTTCAAGGGGTTGACTATGATGAGACTTTCTCACCGGTAGCGAAGCTAAAGTCCGTCCGAATCATGTTAGCAATTGCCGCATTCTACGATTATGAGATATGGCAAATGGACGTCAGAACGGCATTCCTTAATGGTTTCCTTAAGGAAGAATTGTATATGATGCAGCCGGAAGGTTTTGTCGATCCTAAGAATGCTGACAAGGTGTGCAAGCTCCAACGCTCAATTTATGGGCTGGTGCAAGCATCTCGGAGTTGGAACATTCGCTTTGATGAGATGATCAAAGTGTTTGGGTTCACGCAGACTTATGGAGAAGCCTGCGTTTACAAGAAAGTGAGTGGGAGCTCTGTAGCATTTCTCATATTATATGTAGATGACATACTTTTGATGGGAAATGATATAGAACTCTTGGACAACATTAAGGCCTACTTGAACAAGAGTTTTTCAATGAAGGACCTTGGAGAAGCTGCTTATATATTAGGCATCAAGATCTATAGAGATAGATCAAGACGCCTCATAGGTCTTTCACAAAGCACATACCTTGATAAGATATTGAAGAAGTTCAATATGGATCAATCTAAGAAGGGGTTCTTGCCTGTGTTACAAGGTATGAAATTGAGCTCAGCTCAATGTCCGACCACGGCAGAAGATATAGAAGAGATGAGTGTCATCCCCTATGCCTCAGCCATAGGTTCTATTATGTATGCCATGCTGTGTACCAGACCTGATGTAAACCTTGCCGTAAGTTTGGTAGGAAGGTACCAAAGTAATCCCGGCAAGGAACACTGGACATCGGTCAAGAATATCCTAAAGTACCTGAAAAGGACTAAGGAAATGTTTCTCGTTTATGGAGGTGACGAAGAGCTCGTCGTAAAGGGTTACGTCGATGCTAGCTTCGACACAGATCTGGATGACTCTAAGTCACAGACCGGATGCGTGTATATTTTGAATGGTGGGGCAGTAAGCTGGTGCAGTTGCAAGCAGAGCATCGTGGCGGGATCTACATGTGAAGCGGAGTACATGGCAGCCTCGGAGGCAGCACATGAAGCAATCTGGGTGAAGGAGTTCATCACCGACCTAGGAGTCATACCCAATGCGTTGGGGCCGATCAAGCTCTTCTGTGACAACACTGGAGCTATTGCACTTGCAAAGGAGCCCAGGTTTCACAAGAAGACAAGGCACATCAAGCGTCGCTTCAACTCCATTCGTGAAAATGTTCAAGATGGAGACATAGATATTTGTAAAGTACATACGGACCTAAATGTAGTAGATCCGTTGACTAAACCTCTCCCTAGGGCAAAACATGATCAACACCAGAATTCCATGGGTGTTCGATTCATCACAATGTAACTAGATTATTGACTCTAGTGCAAGTGGGAGACTGTTGGAAATAAGCCCTAGAGGCAATAATAAAAGCATTATTATTATATTTCCTTGTTCATGATAATTGTCTTTATTCATGCTATAATTGTGTTATCCGGAAATCGTAATACATGTGTGAATAACAGACACCAACATGTCCCTAGTAAGCCTCTAGTTGACTAGCTCGTTGATCAATAGATAGTCATGGTTTCCTAACTATGGACATCGGATGTCATTGATAACGAGATCACATCATTAGGAGAATGATGTGATGGACAAGACCCAATCCTAAACATAGCACAAGATCGTGTAGTTCGTTTGCTAGAGTTTTTCCAATGTCGAGTATCCTTTCCTTAGACCATCAGATCGTGTAACTCCCGGATACCGTAGGAGTGCTTTGGGTGTACCAAACGTCACAACGTAACTGGGTGACTATAAAGGTATACTACGGGTATCTCCGAAAGTGTCTGTTGGGTTGACACGGATCAAGACTGGGATTTGTCACTCCGTATGACGGAGAGGTATCACTGGGCCCACTCGGTAATGCATCATCATTATGAGCTCAAAGTGACCAAGTGTCTGGTCACGGGATCATGCATTGCGGTACGAGTAAAGTGACTTGCCGGTAACGAGATTGAACGAGGTATTGGGATACCGACGATCGAATCTCGGGCAAGTAACATACCGATTGACAAAGGGAATTGTATACGGGGTTGCTTGAATCCTCAACATCGTGGTTCATCCGATGAGATCATCGAGGAGCATGTGGGAGCCAACATGGGTATCCAGATCTTGTTGTTGGTTATTGACCGGAGAGTCGTCTCGGTCATGTCTACATGTCTCCCGAACCCGTAGGGTCTACACACTTAAGGTTCGGTGACGCTAGGGTTGTAGGGATATGTATATGCAGTAACCCGAATGTTGCTCGGAGTCCCGGATGAGATCCCGGACGTCACGAGGAGTTCCGGAATGGTCCGGAGGTAAAGAATTATATATAGGAAGTGTTGTTTCAGCCATCGGGACAAGTTTCGGGGTCACCGGTATTGTACCGGGACCACCGGAAGGGTCCCGGGGGTCCACCGGGTGGGGCCACCTGCCCCGGGGGGAAATGGGCTGTAGGGGGTGCGCCTTGGCCTACATGGGCCAAGGGCACCAGCCCCAATAGGCCCATGTGCCTAGGGTTTCAAAAGGGAAGAGTCCCACAAGGGGAAGGCACCCCCTAGGTGCCTTGGGGGGGAGGGAATCCTCCCTTGGCCGCCGCCCCCCCTAGGAGATTGGATCTCCTAGGGCCGGCGCCCCCCCTAGGCCCCCTATATATAGTGAGGGAAGGAGGGCCTCTTGAACCACGCCTTTGGTTGCCTCCTTCTCCCTCTCCAACACCTCCTCCTCCTCCATAGTGCTTGGCGAAGCCCTGACGGAGTACTGCAGCTCCATCACCACCACGCCATCGTGCTGCTGCTGGAGCCATCTTCCTCAACCTCTCCTCTCCCCTTGCTGGATCAAGGAGGAGACGTCATCCGCTCCATACGTGTGTTGAACGCGGAGGTGCCGTCCGTTCGGCGCTTGGTCATCGGTGATTTGGATCACGTCGTGTACGACTACCTCATCCCCGTTCTTTGAACGCTTCCGCTCGTGATCTACAAAGGTATTTAGATGTATCCGATCACTCGTTGCTAGATGAACTCATAGATGGATCTTGGTGAAACCGTAGGAAATTTTTTGTTTTCTGCAACGTTCCCCAACATCGCCGTCGTCCACCGTCGTGGTGCTCTCCGCGCGACGTGGTCAAGGAACGACTTCCATCGGAGGAGTACTGTACGTGGAGAGGCTGACAGCTGGGTCCACGGCCACAACCCAGTTTTTTTGTGATTTGCCAAGTAAGTCGCTTTGTCAGGCCTGTTGGGCTGCAAATCTTTCAAGACGAGAAGAGCTTTCATTCGGCTGGCCGAGAAAATGGCCCATCAGTAATGACAAATGGGTTGTACATTTTTAAAACAGATCAAACCGGCAATTAGTTTCAAATATCTTTTTTTGCATTTCAAGATTTTAAATGACATTAATTTTTATGCGTGGAGAATTTGTTGGATTTTATATTGATATACATTTATTTTTAAAATCAGTTTGAATGTGAGTCGAAATTTCGGGATTAAAAACAGTTCGGACCGCACCGAAATATGCAAAATTTCGTATAATTATTTAACTGTTGCCACAATATGGGCTGTAATGCTAACAAAAAGAATATGGGCTCCAAAGAAAACCTTAAGAATTAGCAAATGGGCTGTAAATTATTAGAAATAATGGCAGATGGGCTATATGTTGTTTTCCACAGATTTGAGGCTTTCCTAAAAAAAGGTTGACGCACAAGCACTGACTGTTGGATGTCCATCCAACGGCCGTCGTGCTTCTTCAATCTCTGCTCTTTCTGCTCCAGCCGCTCAAACAAGCGTCGGCGGGACTGCCTGCTCCCTCCTCCACGTAGCCGGCTGTGCTGCCGCGCAGGCCTCACCGCCCGACCGTACTCCCATCGCTGGCCTAGCCATCCCTCTACTCACCCACACCTGTTGTTATTCTCCGGCGACGGCAGAAGAACTAGGAAACCCTCGTACAGTCATACTCCCCTTCACGTGGGAAACAACTGCCGAGTCTTCCCTGTCTCCGTGTCGTCCCCTTCCTAGGCCTCGCCGTCGTCCACCGCCCTGGTGCTCTCGACACGGCATGGTCAACATGGTCAAGGAACGACTGCCATCGGATATGGACTGTACGTGGAGAGGCTGACAGCTGGGTCCACGGCGGCAGCAAGGAAGTGCCTCCTTATTACGCGGAAAATAATGATTCCTCCACCTGACAGCAGGGACCCACCGGACGGGCCACCGTATTTCGTGAAAAAAACGTTTTCCCCTGACGCTAGGACCCACCAGCTACACCTTCGCATGCAAGGAAGTGCGTCCGGGCAAAAAAAACGATTCGCCCCCTGACTGCTGGGACCCACCAGCTACATCTTCACATGCAAGGAAGTGCGTCCGGACAAAAAAACAAAACCATTCGCCCCCCTGACTGCTGGGACCCACCAGCCCCCCGACTGCTGGGACCCACCAGCTACATCTTCGCACGCAAGGAAGTGCGTCTCGGCAAAAAAACGATTCACCCCCTGACTGCTGGGACCCACCAGCTACATCTTCGCAGGTAAGGAAGTGCCTCACAGTCGGGACCCACCTGGTCGAAGCATACGTAGCGTTGACATTCTGGTCGCGAACGTGTACGTACATACTGGTCGATGTAGAGGCGCACACGTGTCGTAGTAGAGGCGCACACGTGTCGTAGTAGAGGCGCGCACGTAGCATGTACACGTACGTACAGCGGCCAGGGTGCAAGAAAGAAAATACGGCCATGTATGTGTACATACGGGCGGGGTCTCGAACGCCTACTCGCGCATACGTACGGCGAGGGCTCGTGTACATGGCTGGGTCGGAACGGAGAAACAACATCGTTGTCGTGTTCATGGGTCGAAACGGAATGCGTGGTCGTGTTCATCGGGAGGGCTTGGACGGAAGAGGCGATGGAAACGAGGCCTGGCGTACCGCACAACGGAGGAAACGGACCTCCTACGGTCGAAACGGGGGTCCTGTTGATCGGAAGGGGTGTAGCGTACCGCAAAATGGAGGAAACGAACCTCCTACGGTCGAAACGGGGGTCCTGTTGATCGGGAGGGGTGTGGCGTACCGTAAAACGAAGGAAACGGACCTCCTATGGTCGAAACGGGGGTCCTGTTGATCGGGAGGGGTGTGGCGTATCGCAAAACGGAGGAAACGGACTTGTGTTGGAGCGCTACGGTCGAAACGGGGGTCCTGTTCATCGAGAGGGGTGTGGCGTACCGCAAAACGGGACTCCACGGGATACTGTTCATCTCCACCGTCGACCCCCTCCAGCCTCCATGAGCTACTGTTCATCCACCGTCGACCTCCTCCAGCCTCCACGGGCTCCTATTCATCCAGCCTCCACCGCGCGCTACTCCACCGGCTACTGTTCAACCACCCCTCCACCGTCTACTGTTTATCCAGCCCTCCACACCATGGGGTCCTGTTCAACCACCCCTCCACGGGCACCCCTCCACCGTCTATTGTTCATCCTGCCCTCCACACCACGGGGTCCTGTTCATCCACCCCTCCACGGGCACCCCTCCACCGTCTACTGTTCATCCAGCCCTCCACCACACCACGGGGTCCTGTTCATCCCGAGGCAACGCCACCGCTCACTGTTCATCCACCCCCCCCCCCCCCCCGCAACGCTCATTGTTCATCCCATCGATCGGCTTCAGTTAGCAGCAGTAGCCAAGGAATCGCTCGATCGGGTTCAGTTAATAGCCATCGATCGATCGCTCGGGTTCAGTAACGCGTAGCCTGCAGTGCAATCGCTCGGGTTCAGTTAGAGCCCAACGCCTTGCTCGGGTTCAGTTAGAGCCAACGCCTCGCACACACGCGCGTACGTGTATAAGAGAAACGCGCATCGCTCGGTGCCTGACCTCCCACCGTAACCGGGAACTCTCCGAAATTTTCCTCCCACTCGCTTCTACCACGGTTTTTTCCGTCATGGACGGCCCAAAGAATGTCATGCAGCTGTGTCTCCGGCCCGCCCAGGAAGAAAAGCCCATTTTCTGTCATGATTTTTTGTCATAGAAGTAGGAGCCCACCATATCTATGATGATACCGGGTTTTGTCACAATTATCGTCATATAAGTGTCATATGTATGACAGAAAAATTATTCGTTCGGCCCAAAATGTCACGGATGTGTCTTTTTTTTGTAGTGTCTCCAACTGGTGCTTTTTAATAAGAGGGTGATGACTCAACATAAAAGTAAATAGATAAGCCCTCCGCAGAGGGAGGCAGGGATTTGTAGAGGCGTCAGGGCTCGATTTTGAAATAGGGATGAATAATATTTTGAATGGTATACTTTCATTGTCAACATAACAACCGAGAGATCTCGAGATTATCACCATCAAGTTGAGTATCATATTTATTGTGATGCATACCGTTGAGAGAAACAATCTTCGTTTGCAACATTTGTCATGCGCATGAATGCCTCATCATCAAGACTACAAATGCACGTACACACAATCTCGCATTTTTATTCATATGGGACATGAGAAAAGAACAGATAAAAAGGAATTTTTTTACCTTTGCGACATTTTCGTCGAGCATGTTGGTGAAGGAAATATGCCCTAGAGGCAATAATAAAGTTATTATTTATTTCCTTATATCATGATAAATGTTTATTATTCATGCTAGAATTGTATTAACCGGAAACATAATACATGTGCGAATACATAGACAAACAGAGTGTCACTAGTATGCCTCTACTTGACTAGCTCGTTAATCAAAGATGGTTATGTTTCCTAACCATGGACAAAGAGTTGTTATTTGATTAACGAGGTCACATCATTAGTTGAATGATCTGATTGACATGACCCATTTCATTAGCTTAGCACCCGATCGTTTAAGTATGTTGCTATTGCTTTCTTCATGACTTATACATGTTCCTATGACTATGAGATTATGCAACTCCCGTTTACCGGAGGAACACTTTGTGTGCTACCAAACGTCACAACGTAACTGGGTGATTATAAAGGAGCTCTACAGGTGTCTCCAAAGGTAGATGTTGGGTTGGCGTATTACGAGATTAGGATTGGTCACTCCGATTGTCGGAGAGGTATCTTTGGGCCCTCTCGGTAATGCACATCACTTAAGCCTTGCAAGCATTGCAACTAATGAGTTAGTTGCGAGATGATGTATTACGGAACGAGTAAAGAGACTTGCCGGTAACGAGATTGAACTAGGTATTGGATACCGGCGATCGAATCTCGGGCAAGTAACATACCGATGACAAAGGGAACAACGTATGTTGTTATGCGGTCTGACCGATAAAGATCTTTGTAGAATATGTAGGAGCCAATATGGGCATCCAGGTCCCGCTATTGGTTATTGACCGGAGACGTGTCTCGGTCATGTCTACATTGTTCTCGAACCGTAGGGTCCGCACGCTTAACGTTACGATGACAGTTATTATGAGTTTATGCATTTTGATGTACCGAAGGTTGTTCGGAGTCCCGGATGTGATCACGGACATGACGAGGAGTCTCGAAATGGTCGAGACATAAAGATTCATATATTGGAAGCCTATGTTTGGATATCGCAAGTGTTTCGGGTGAAATCGGGATTTTACCGGAGTACCGGGAGGTTACCGGAACCCCCCGGGAACCATATGGGCCTTAGTGGGCTTTAGTGGAAAGGTGAAAGGGGCAGCCAAGGTGGGTTGCGCGCCTCCCCCCTCCCCTAGTCCTATTAGGACTAGGAGAGGTGGCCGGCCCCCTTCTCTCTCTCTCTCTCCCTCGAGGAATCCTATTAGGACTAGGATTGGGGGGGTCCTACTCCCGGTAGGAGTAGGACTCCTCCTGCGCCCACCTCTTGGCCGGCCAGCCCCTCCCCCTTGGATCCTTTATATACGGGGGTAGGGGGCACCTCTAGACACACAAGTTGATCATTGAGATCGTTCCTTAGCCGTGTGCGGTGCCCCCTGCCACTATATTCCACCTCGATCATATCGTTGTAGTGCTTAGGCGAAGCCCTGCGTCGGTAGTACATCAAGATCGTCATCACGCCGTTGTGCTGACGGAACTCCTCCCCGAAGCTTTGCTGGATCGGAGCCCGGGGATCGTCATCGAGCTGTACGTGTGCCAAGAACTCGGAGGTGCCGGAGTAACGGTGCTTGGATCAGTTGGATCGGGAAGAAGACGTACGACTACTTCCTCTACGTTGTGTCAACGCTTCCGTTGCGATCTACAAGGGTATGTAGATCAGACTCTCCCCCTCGTTGCTATGCATCACCATGATCTTGCGTGTGCGTAGGAATTTTTTTGAAATTACTACGTTCCCCAACAGTGGCATCAGAGCCTAGGTTTTATGGTTTGATGTTATTTGCACGAGTAGAACACAAGTGAGTTGTGGACGATATAAGTCATACTGCCTACCAGCATGTCATACTTTGGTTCGGCGGTATTGTTGGACGAGACGACCCGGACCAACATTACGCGTACGCTTACGCGAGACCGGTTCCCCCGACGTGCTTTGCACACAGGTGGCTTGCGGGCGACTGTCTCTCCAACTTTAGTTGAACCGAGTGTGGCTACGCCCGGTCCTTGCGAAGGTTAAAACGGAGTCTATTTGACAAACTATCGTTGTGGTTTTGATGTGTAGGTGAGATTGGTTCTTGCTTAAGCCCGTAGCAGCCACGTAAAACTTGCAACAACAAAGTAGAGGACGTCTAACTTGTTTTTGCAGGGCATGTTGTGATGTGATATGGTCAAGACATGATGCTAAATTTTATTGTATGAGATGATCATGTTTTGTAACCGAGTTATCGGCAACTGGCAGGAGCCATATGGTTGTCGCTTTATTGTATGCAATGCAATCGCGATGTAATGCTTTACTTTATCACTAAACGGTAGCGATAGTCGTGGAAGCATAAGATTGGCTAGACGACAACGATGCTACGATGGAGATCAAGGTGTCGCGCCGGTGACGATGGTGATCATGACGGTGCTTCGGAGATGGAGATCACAAGCACAAGATGATGATGGCCATATCATATCACTTATATTGATTGCATGTGATGTTTATCTTTTATACATCTTATCTTGCTTTGATTGATGGTAGCATTATAAGATGATCTCTCACTAAATTATCAAGAAGTGTTCTCCCTGAGTATGCACCGTTGCGAAAGTTCTTCGTGCTGAGACACCACGTGATGATCGGGTGTGATAGGCTCTACGTTCAAATACAACGGGTGCAAAACAGTTGCACATGCGGAATACTCAGGTTATACTTGACGAGCCAAGCATATACAGATATGGCCTCGGAACACGGAGACCGAAAGGTCGAGTGTGAATCATATAGTAGATATGATCAACATAATGATGTTCACCGATGAAACTACTCCATCTCACGTGATGATCGGACATGGTTTAGTTGATTTGGATCACGTAATCACTTAGAAGATTAGAGGGATGTCTATCTAAGTGGGAGTTCTTAAGTAATATGATTAATTGAACTTAAATTTATCATGAACTTAGTCCTGTTAGTATTTTGTAAATCATGTTGTAGATCAATAGCTCGCGTTGTTGCTTCCTTGTGTTTATTTTGATATGTTCCTAGAGAAAATTGTATTGAAAGATGTTAGTAGCAATGATGCGGATTGGATCCGTGATCTGAGGTTTATCCTC
Organism: Triticum monococcum; assembly: GCA_034509565.1. Taxonomy (NCBI): domain Eukaryota; kingdom Viridiplantae; phylum Streptophyta; class Magnoliopsida; order Poales; family Poaceae; genus Triticum; species Triticum monococcum. The sequence continues at coordinate 738,858,111 of CM067843.1, read as the reverse complement.
ATTGCTGCACAGAAGAATTATGTCCTTGATGCACCGCTAGGTGACAGACCTATTGCAGGAGCAGATGCAGACGTTATGAACGTTTGGCTAGCTCAATATGATGACTACTTGATAGTTTAGTGCACCATGCTTAACGGCTTAGAATCGGGACTTCAAAGATGTTTTGAACGTCATGGACCATATGAGATGTTCCAGGAGTTGAAGTTAATATTTCAAGCAAATACCCGAGTTGAGAGATATGAAGTCTCCAACAAGTTCTATAGCTAAAAGATGGAGGAGAATCGCTCAACTAGTGAGCATGTGCTCAGATTGTCTGGGTACTACAATCGCTTGAATCAAGTGGGAGTTAATCTTCTAGATAAGATAGTGATCGATAGAATTCTCTAGTCACCATGACCAAGTTTGTAGAACTTCGTGATGAACTATAGTATGCAAGGGATGACGAAAACGACTCCCGAGCTTTTCATGATGATGAAATCGATGAAGGTAGAAATCAAGAAAAACATCAAGTGTTGATGGTAGACAAGACCACTAGTTTCAAGAAAAGGGCAAAGGGAAGAAGGGGAACTTCAAAAAGAATAGCAAGCAAGTTGCTGCTCAAGAGAAGAAGCCCAAGTCTGGTCCTAAGCCTGAGACTAAGTGCTTCTACTGCAAAAGGACTGGTCACTAGAAGCAGAACTGCCCCAAGTATTTGGCGGATAAGAAGGATGGCAAAGTGAACAAAAGTATATTTGATATACATGTTATTGATGTGTACTTTACTAGTGTTTATAGCAACCCCTCAGTATTTGATACTGGATCAGTTGCTAAGAGTAGTAACTCGAAACAGGAGTTGCAGAATAAACAGAGACTAGTTAAGGGTGAAGTGACGATGTGTGTTGGAAGTAGTTCCAAGATTGATATGATCATCATCGCACACTCCCCTATACTTTCGGGATTAGTGTTGAACCTAAATAAGTGTTATTTGGTTTTTGCGTCGAACATGAATATGATTTGATCATGTTTATTGCAATACAGTTATTCATTAAAGTCAGAGAATAATTGTTGTTCTGTTTACATGAATAAAACCTTCGATGGTCATACACCCAATGGAAATAGTTCATTGGATCTCGATCATAGTGATACACATAATCATAATATTGAAACCAAAAGATGCAAAGTTAATAATGATAGTGCAACTTATTTGTGGCACTGCCGTTTAGGTCATATTGGTGTAAAGCGCATGAAGAAACTCCATGCTGATGGGATTTTGGAATCACTTGATTATGAATCACTTGATGCTTGTGAACCATGCCTCATGGGCAAGATGACTAAGACTCCGTTCTCCGGAGCGAGCAACTGACTTATTGGAAATAATACATACTGATGTATGCGGTCCGATGAGTGTTAAGGCTCACGGCAAGTATCGTTATTTTCTGAACTTCACAGATGATTTGAGCAGATATGGGTATATCTACTTGATGAAACATAAGTCTGAAACATTTGAAAAGTTCAAAGAATTTCTGAGTGAAGTGGAAAATCATCGTGACAAGAAAATAAGGTTTCTACGATTTGATCGCGGAAACAAATATTTGAGTTACGAGTTTGGTCTACATTTGAGACAATGCGGAATGGTTTCGCAACACACGCCACCTGGAACACCACAGCATAATGGTGTGTCCGAACATCATAACCGTACTTTATTGGATATAGTACAATCTATGATGTTTCTTACCGATTTACGAATATCGTTTTGGGATCATGCATTAGAGACAGCTACATTCACATTAAAAAAAGGGGCACCATCTAAATCCGTTGAGACGACACAATATGAACTATGGTTTGGCAAGAAACCAAAGTTGTCATTTCTTTAAGTTTGGGGTTGCGATGCTTATAAGAAAAGGTTTCATCATGATAAGCTCAAACCCAAATTGGAGAAATGTGTCTTCATAGGATACCCAAAGGAGACAGTTGGGTACACCTTCTATCACAGATCCGAAGGCAAGACATTCGTTGCTGAGAATGGATACTTTCTAGAGAAGAAGTTTCTCTCGAAAGAAGTGAGTGGGAGGAAAGTAGAACTTGGCGAGGTAACTGTACCTGCTCCCTTATTGGAAAGTAGTTAATCACAGAAATCTGTTCCTATGACTACTACACCAATTACTGAGGAAGCTAATGATGATGATCATGTAACTTCAGATCAAGTTACTACCAAATCTCGTAGGTAAACTAGAGTGAGATCCATACCAGAGTGGTACGATAATCTTGTTCTGGAAGTTATGTTACTAGACCATGACGAACCTACGAACTATGAGGAAGCGATGATGAGCCCAGATTCCGCAAAATGGCTTGAGGCCATGAAATCTGAGATGGGATCCATGTATGAGAACAAAGTATGGACTTTGGTTGACTTGCCCGATGATCGGCAAGCCATAGAAAATAAATAGATCTTCAAGAGGAAGACGGGCGCTGATAGTAGTATTACTATCTACAAAGCTAGAATTGTCGCAAAAGGGTTTCGACAAGTTCAAGGTGTTGACTACGATGAGAGTTTCTCACTCGTATCTATGCTTAAGTCTGTTCGAATCATGTTAGCAATTGCCACATTTTATGAAATCTGGCAAATGGATAAACAAAAACTGCATTCCTTAATGGATTTATTAAAGAAAAGTTGTATACGATGCAACTAGAAGGTTTTGTCGATCCTAAAGGTGTTAACAAAATATGCAAGCTCCAGCAATCCATCTATGGACTGGTACAAGCATCTCGGAGTTGGAATATACGCTTTGATGAGTTGATCAAAGCATATAGTTTTATACAGACTTGCGGTGAAGCCTGTATTTACAAGAAAGTGAGTGGGAGCACTACAGCATTTCTGATAAGTATATGTAAATGACATATTGTTGATCGGAAATAATGTAGAATTATTCTGTAAAGCATAAAGGAGTGTTTGAAAGGAGTTTTTCAAAGAAAGACCTCGGTGAAGCTGCTTACATATTGAGCTTCAAGATCTATAGAGATAGATCAAGACGCTTGATAAGTTTTTTCAATGAGTACATACCTTGACAAGATTTTGAAGTAGTTCAAAATGGAGCAGTCAAAGAAAGAGTTCTTGCCTGTATTACAAGGTGTGAAGTTGAGTAAGACTCAAAGCCCGACCACGGCAGAAGATAGAAAGAGAATGAAAGTCATTCCCTATGCCTTGGCCATAGGTTCTATAAAGTATGTCATGCTATGTACCAGATCTATTGTATACCCTGCACTGATTTGGCAAGGGAGTACAATAGTGATCTAGGAGTAGATCACTGGACAGCGGTCAGAATTATCCTTAGTGAAATAAGGATATGTTTCTCGATTATGGACGTGACAAAAAGGTTCATCGTAAAGGGTTACGTCGATGCAAGTTTTTGACACTGATCCAGATGATTCTAAGTCTCGGTCTAGATACATATTGAAAGTGGGAGCAATTAGCTAGAGTAGCTCCATGTAGAGCATTGTTGACATAGAAATTTGCAAAATACATACGGATCTGAATGTGGCAGACCCGTTGACTAAGATTCTCTCACAAGCAAAACATGAGCACACCTTAGTACTCTTTGGGTGTTAATCACATAGCGATGTGAACTAGATTACTGAATCCAATAAACCCTTTGGGTGTTGGTCACATGGCGATGTGAACTATGGGTGTTAATCACATGGTGATGTGAACTATTGCTGTTAAATCACATGATGATGTGAACTAGATTATTGACTCTAGTGCAAGTGGGAGACTGAAGGAAATATGCCCTAGAGGCAATAATAAAGTTATTATTTATTTCCTTATATCATGATAAATGTTTATTATTCATGCTAGAATTGTATTAACCAGAAACATAATACATGTGCGAATACATAGACAAACAGAGTGTCACTAGTATGCCTCTACTTGACTAGCTCGTTAATCAAAGATGGTTATGTTTCCTAACCATGGACAAAGAGTTGTTATTTGATTAACGAGGTCACATCATTAGTTGAATGATCTGATTGACATGACCCATTTCATTAGCTTAGCACCCGATCGTTTAAGTATGTTGCTATTGCTTTCTTCATGACTTATACATGTTCCTATGACTATGAGATTACGCAACTCCCGTTTACCGGAGGAACACTTTGTGTGCTACCAAACGTCACAACGTAACTGGATGATTATAAAGGAGCTCTACAGGTGTCTCCAAAGGTAGATGTTGGGTTGGCGTATTTCGAGATTAGGATTGGTCACTCCGATTGTCGGAGAGGTATCTCTGGGCCCTCTCGGTAATGCACATCACTTAAGCCTTGCAAGCATTGCAATTAATGAGTTAGTTGCGAGATGATGTATTACGGAACGAGTAAAGAGACTTGCCGGTAACGATATTGAACTAGGTATTGGATACCGACGATCGAATCTCGGGCAAGTAACATACCGATGACAAAGGGAACAACGTATGTTGTTATGCGGTCTGACCGATAAAGATCTTCGTAGAATATGTAGGAGCCAATATGGGCATCCAGGTCCCGCTATTGGTTATTGACCGGAGACGTGTCTCGGTCATGTCTACATTGTTCTCGAACCGTAGGGTCCGCACGCTTAACGTTACGATGATAGTTATTATGAGTTTATGCATTTTGATGTACCGAAGGTTGTTCGGAGTCCCGGATGTGATCACGGACATGACGAGGAGTCTCGAAATGGTCGAGACATAAAGATTCATATATTGGAAGCCTATGTTTGGATATCGGAAGTGTTCCGGGTGAAATCGGGATTTTACCGGAGTACCGGGAGGTTACCGGAACCCCCCGGGAACCATATGGGCCTTAGTGGGCTTTAGTGGAAAGGTGAAAGGGGCAGCCCAAGGTGGGCTGCGCGCCTCCCCCCTCCCCTAGTCCTATTAGGACTAGGAGAGGTGGCCGGCCCCCTTCTCTCTCTCTCTCTCCCTCGAGGAATCCTATTAGGACTAGGATTGGGGGGGGGAGTCCTACTCCCGGTAGAAGTAGGACTCCTCCTGCGCCCACCTCTTGGCCGGGCAGCCCCTCCCCCTTGGATCCTTTATATACGGGGGTAGGGGGCACCTCTAGACACACAAGTTGATCATTGAGATCGTTCCTTAGCCGTGTGCGGTGCCCCCTGCCACTATATTCCACCTCGATCATATCGTTGTAGTGCTTAGGCGAAGCCCTGCGTCGGTAGTACATCAAGATCGTCATCACGCCATCGTGCTGATGGAACTCCTCCCCGAAGCTTTGCTGGATAGGAGCCCGGGGATCGTCATCGAGTTGTACATGTGCCAAGAACTCAGAGGTGCCGGAGGAACGGTGCTTGGATCGGTTGGATCGGGAAGAAGACGTACGACTACTTCCTCTACGTTGTGTCAACGCTTCCGTTGCGATCTACAAGGGTACGTAGATCAGACTCTCCCCCTTGTTGCTATGCATCACCATGATCTTGCGTGTGCGTAGGAATTTTTTTGAAATTACTACGTGTTGGGGAACGTAGTAATTTCGAAAATTTTCCTACGCACACGCAAGATCATGGTGATGCATAGCAACGAGAGGGGAGAGTGTTGTCTACGTACCAACGCAGACCGACTGCGGAAGCGATCACACAACGTAGAGGAAGTAGTCGTACGTCTTCTTCCCGATCCGACCGATCCAAGCACCGTTACTCCGGCACCTCCGAGTTCTTAGCACACGTTCAGCTCGATGACATTCCTCGGGCTCCGATCCAGCAAAGCGTCGAGGAAGAGTTCCGTCAGCACGACGGCGTGGTGACGATCTTGATGTACTACCGACGCAGGGCTTCGCCTAAGCACTGTAACGGTACGATCGAGGTGGAATTTGGTGGCAGGGGGCACCGCACACGGCTAAGGAACGATCTCAAGGATCAACTTGTGTGTCTTGGGGTGCCCCCTGCCCCCGTATATAAAGGTTGGAGGAAAGGGGGGCCGGCCGGCCAGGGAGAGGGAGGCGCAGGGGAGTCCTACTCCCACCGGGAGTAGGACTCCTCCCTCCAATCCTAATCCAATTAGGACTCTCGGGGGGAAAGGAGAGAGAGGGGAGGCCGGCCCCTTCTCCTAGTCCTACTAGGACTTGGGGAAGGGGGGGCGCACGGCTAGGCTGTGGGCTGCCCCTTCTCTCTTTTCCACTAAGGCCCAATAGGCCCATTAGTCTCCCGGGGGGTTCCGGTAACCCTCCCGGTATTCCGGTAAAATCCCGATTTCACCTGGAACACTTCCTATGTCCAAACATAGGCTTCCAATATATCAATCTTTACGTCTCGACCATTTCAAGACTCCTCGTCATGTCCGTGATCTCATCCGGGACTCCGAACAACCTTCGGTACATCAAAATGCATAAACTCATAATAACTGTCATCGTAACGTTAAGCGTGCAGACCCTACGATTCGAGAACAATGTAGACATGACCGAGACACGTCTCCGGTCAATAACCAATAGCGGGACCTGGATGCCCATATTGGCTCCTACATATTCTACGAAGATCTTTATCGGTCAGACCGCACAACAACATACGTTGTTCCCTTTGTCATCGGTATGTTACTTGCCCGAGATTTGATCGTCGGTATCCAATACCTAGTTCAATCTCGTTACCGGCAAGTCTCTTTACTCGTTCCGTAATACATCATCTCACAACTAACATATTAGTTGCAGTGCTTGCAAGGTTTATGTGATGTGCATTACCGAGAGGGCCCAGAGATACCTCTCCGACAATCGGAGTGACAAACCCTAATCTCGAAATACGCCAACCCAACATCTACCATTGGAGACACCTGTAGTACTCCTTTATAATCACCCAGTTACGTTGTGACGTTTGGTAGTACCCAAAGTGTTCCTCCGGTAAACGGGAGTTGCATAATCTCATAGTTATAGGAACATGTATAAGTCATGAAGAAAGCAATAGCAACATACTAAACGATCGGGTGCTAAGCTAATGGAATGGGTCATGTCAATCAGATCATTCTACTAATGATGTGACCTCGTTAATCAAATAACAACTCTTTGTTCATGGTTAGGAAACATAACCATCTTTGATTAACGAGCTAGTCAAGTAGAGGCATACTAGTGACACTCTGTTGGTCTATGTATTCACGCATGTATTATGTTTCCGGTTAATACAATTCTAGCACGAATAATAAACATTTATCATGATATAAGGAAATAAATAATAACTTTATTATTGCCTCTAGGGCATATTTCCTTCAGTCTCCCACTTGCACTAGAGTCAATAATCTAGTTCACATCGCCATGTGATTTAACAGCAATAGTTCACATCACCATGTGATTAACACCCATGGTTCACATCGTCATGTGACCAACACTCAAAGGGTTTACTAGAGTCAATAATCTAGTTCACATCTCTATGTGATTAACACCCAAAGAGTACTAAGGTGTGATCATGTTTTGCTTGTGGGATAATTTTAGTCGACGGGTCTGTCACATTCAGATCCGTAAGTATTTTGCAAGTTCTATGTCTACAATGCTCTACACGGAGCTACTCTAGCTAATTGCTCCCACTTTCAATATGTATCCAGATTGAGACTTAGAATTATCTGGATCAGTGTCAAAAACTTGCATCGACGTAACCCTTTACGACGAACCTTTTTGTCACGTCCATAATCGAGAAACATATCCTTATTTCACTAAGGATAATTCTGACCGCTGTCCAGTGATCTACTCCTAGATCACTATTGTACTCCCTTGCTAAATCAGTGCAGGGTATACAATAGATCTGGTATACAGCATGACATACTTTATAGAACCTATGGCCAAGGCATAGGGAATGACTTTCATTCTCTTTCTATCTTCTGCCGTGGTCGGGCTTTGAGTCTTACTCAACTTCACACCTTATAATACAGGCAAGAACTCTTTCTTTGACTGCTCCATTTTGAACTACTTCAAAATCTTTGTCAAGGTATGTACTCATTGAAAGAACTTATCAAGCGTCTTTGATCTATCTCTATAGATCTTGAAGCTCAATATGTAAGCAGCTTCACCGAAGTCTTTCTTTGAAAAACTCCTTTCAAACACTCCTTTATGCTTTACAGAATAATTCTACATTATTTCCGATCAACAATATGTCATTCACATATACTTATCAGAAATGTTGTAGTGCTCCCACTCACTTTCTTGTAAATACAGGCTTCACCGCAAGTCTGTATAAAACTATATGCTTTGATCAACTTATCAAAGCGTATATTCCAACTCCGAGATGCTTGCACCAGTCCACAGATGGATCGCTGGTGCTTGCACATTTTGTCAGCACCTTTCGGATTGACAAAACCTTCTGTTGCATCATATACAACTCTTCTTTAATTAATCCATTAAGGAATGCAGTTTTGTTTATCCATTTGCCAGATTTCATAAAATGCGGCAATTGCTAACATGATTCGGACAGACTTAAGCATAGATACGAGTGAGAAAAACTCATCGTAGTCAACACCTTGAACTTGTCGAAAACTTTTGCGACAATTCTAGCTTTGTAGATAGTAACACTACTATCAGCGTCCGTCTTCCTCTTGAAGATCCATTTATTTTCTATGGCTTGCCGATCATCGGGCAAATCCATCAAAGTCCATACTTTGTTCTCATACATGGATCATATCTCAGTTTTCATGGCTTCAAGCCACTTTGCGGAATCTGGGCTCACCATCGCTTCTTCATAGTTCGTAGGATCATCATGATCTAGTAGCATGACTTCCAGAACAGGATTACCGTACCACTCTGGCGCGGATCTTTATTCTGGTTGATCTTCGAGGTTCAGTAGTGTCTTGTTCTGAAGTTTCATGATCATCATCATTAGCTTCCTCACTAACTGGTGTAGGTGTCACAGAAACATTTTTTTGTGATGTACTACTTTCCAATAAGGGAGCAGGTACAGTTACCTCGTCAAGTTCTACTTTCCTCCCACTCACTTCTTTCGAGAGAAACTCCTTCTCCAGAAAGTTTCCGAATTTAGCAACAAAAGTCTTGCCTTCGGATCTGTGATAGAAGGTGTATCCAACAGTTTCCTTTGGATATCCTATGAAGATGCACTTCTCCGATTTGAGTTTTGAGCTTATCAGGATGAAACTTTTTCATATAAGCATCGCAACCCCAAACTTTAAGAAACGACAACTTTGGTTTCTCGCCAAACCATAGTTCATAAGGCGTCGTCTCAACGGATATAGATGGTGCCCCTTTTTTTAACGTGAATGCAGCTGTCTCTAATGCATGACCCAAAAACAATAGTTGTAAATCGGTAAGAGACGTCATAGATTGCACTATATCCAATAAAGTACGGTTATGACGTTCGGACACACCATTATGATGTGGTGTTCCAGGTGGCATGAGTAGTGAAACTATTTCACATTGTTTTAACTGAAGACCAAACTCGTAACTCAAATATTTGTCTCCGCGATCAGATCGTAGAAACTTTATTTTCTTGTCACGATGTTTTTCACTTCACTCTGAAATTCTTTGAACTTTTCAAACGTTTCAGACTTATGTTTCATCAAGTAGATATACCCATATCTGCTTAGATCATCTGTGAAGGTGAGAAAATAACGATATCCGCCACGAGCCTCAATATTCATCGGACCACATACATCGGTATGTATGATTTCCAATAAATCTGTTGCTCTCTCCATAGTACCGGAGAACGGTGTTTTGGTCATCTTGCCTATGAGGCACGGTTCGCAAGTACCAAGTGATTCATAATCAAGTGGTTCCAAAAGCCCATCAGTATGGAGTTTCTTCATGCGCTTTACACCGATATGACCTAAACAGCAGTGCCACAAATAAGTTGCACTATCATTATTAACTTTGCATCTTTTGGTTTCAATATTATGAATATGTGTATTATTAAGATCGAGATCCAATGAACTATTTTCATTGGGTGTGTAACCATATTAGGTTTTATTCATGTAAACAGAACAACAATTTATTCTCTTACTTAAATGAATAACCGTATTACAATAAACATGATCAAATCATATTCATGTTCAACGCAAACACCAAATAACACTTATTTAGGTTTAACACTAATCCCGAAATTATAGGGAGTGTGCGATGATGATCATATCAATCTTGGAACCACTTCCAACACACATCGTCACTTCACCCTTAACTAGTCTCTGTTTATTCTGCAACTCCCGTTTCGAGTTACTACCTTAGCAACTGAACTAGCATCAAATACTAAGGGGTTGCTATAAACACTAGTAAAGTACACATCAATAACATGTATATCAAATATACTTATGTTCACTTTGCCATCCTTCTTATCCGCCAATCACTTGGGGTAGTTCCGCTTCCAGTGACCAGTCCCTTTGCAGTAGAAGCACTTAGTCTCAGGCTTAGGATCAGACTTGGGCTTCTTCACTTGAGCAGCAACTTGCTTGCCGTTCTTCTTGAAGTTCCCCTTCTGCCCTCTGCCCTTTTCTTGAAACTAGTGGTCTTGTCAACCATCAACAATTGATGTTTTTCTTGATTTCTACCTTCGTTGATTTCAGCATCACGAAGAGCTTGGGAGTTGTTTCCGTTATCCCTTGCATATTATAGTTCATCACGAAGTTCTGCTAACTTGGTGATGGTGACTAGAGAATTCTGTCAATCACTATCTTATCTGGAAGATTAACTCCCACTTGATTCAAGCGATTGTAGTACCCAGACAATCTGAGCACTTGCTCACTAGTTGAGCGATTCTCCTCCATCTTTTAGCTATAGAACTTGTTGGAGACTTCATATCTCTCAACTCGGGTATTTGCTTGAAATATTAACTTCAACTCCTGGAACATCTCATATGGTCCATGACGTTCAAAATGTCTTTGAAGTCCCGATTCTAAGCCATTAAGCATGGTGCACTAAACTATTAAGTAGTCATCATATTGAGCCAGCCAAACGTTCATAACGTCTGCATCTGCTCCTGCAATAGGTCTGTCACCTAGCGGTGCATCAAGGACATAATTCTTTTGTGCAGCAATGAGGATAAACCTCAGATCACGGATCCAATCCGCATCATTGCTACTAACATCTTTCAACATAATTTTCTCTAGGAACATATCAAAATAAACACAGGGAAGCAACAACGCGAGCTATTGATCTATAACACAATTTGCAAAATACTACCAGGACTAAGTTCATGATAAATTTAAGTTCAATTTAATCATATTACTTAAGAACTCCCACTTAGATAGACATCCCTCTAATCCTCTAAGTGATCACGTGATCCAAATCAACTAAACCATAACCGATCATCACGTGAGATGGAGTAGTTTTCAATGGTGAACATCGTTATGTTGATCATATCTACTATATGATTCACGCTCGACCTTTCGGTCTCCGTGTTCCGAGGCCATATCTGTATATGCTTGGCTCGTCAAGTATAACCTGAGTATTCCGCGTGTGCAACTGTTTTGCACCCGTTGTATTTGGACGTAGAGCTTATCACACCCGATCATCACGTGGTGTCTGGGCACGACGAACTTTGGCAACGGTGCATACTCAGGGAGAACACTTCTTGATAATTTTTGTGAGAGATCATCTTATAATGCTACCGTCAATCAAAGCAAGATAAGATGCATAAAACGGATAAACATCACATGCAATCAATATAAGTGATATGATATGGCCATCATCATCTTGTGCTTGTGATCTCCATCTCCGAAGCACCGTCATGATCACCATCGTCACCGGCGCGACACCTTGATCTCCATCGTAGCATCGTTGTCGTCTCGCCAATCTTATGCTTCCACGACTATCACTACCGTTTAGTAATAAAGTAAAGCATTACATCGCGATTGCATTGCATACAATAAAGCGACAACCATATGGCTCCTGCCAGTTGCCGATAACTCGGTTACAAAACATGATCATCTCATACAATAAAATCAGCATCATGCCTTGACCATATCACATCACAACATACCCTGCAAAAACAAGTTAGACGTCCTCTACTTTGTTGTTGCAAGTTTTACGTGGCTGCTACGGGCTTAAGTAAGAACTCATCTCACCTACGCATCAAAACCACAACGATAGTTCATCAAATAGACTCCGTTTTAACCTTCTCAAGGACCGGGCGTAGTCACACTTGGTTCAACTAAAGTTGGAGAGACAGTCTTCCGCAAGCCATCTGTGTGCAAAGCACGTCGAGGGAACCGGTCTCGCATAAGAGTACGCGTAAGGTTGGTCCGGATCGTCTCACCCAACAATACCGCCGAACCAAAGTATGACATGCTGGTAGGCAGTATGACTTGTATCGCCCACAACTCACTTGTGTTCTACTCGTGCAAATAACATCAAACCATAAAACCTAGGCTCGGATGCCACTGTTGGGGAACGTAGTAATTTCGAAAATTTTCCTACGCACACGCAAGATCATGGTGATGCATAGCAACGAGAGGGGAGAGTGTTGTCTACGTACCAACGCAGACCGACTGCGGAAGCGATCACACAACGTAGAGGAAGTAGTCGTACGTCTTCTTCCCGATCCGACCGATCCAAGCACCGTTACTCCGGCACCTCCGAGTTCTTAGCACACGTTCAGCTCGATGACGTTCCTCGGGCTCCGATCCAGCAAAGCGTCGAGGAAGAGTTCCGTCAGCACGACGGCGTGGTGACGATCTTGATGTACTACCGACGCAGGGCTTCGCCTAAGCACTGTAACGGTACGATCGAGGTGGAATTTGGTGGCAGGGGGCACCGCACACGGCTAAGGAACGATCTCAAGGATCAACTTGTGTGTCTTGGGGTGCCCCCTGCCCCCGTATATAAAGGTTGGAGGAAAGGGGGGCCGGCCGGCCAGGGAGAGGGAGGCGCAGGGGAGTCCTACTCCCACCGGGAGTAGGACTCCTCCCTCCAATCCTAATCCAATTAGGACTCTCGGGGGGAAAGGAGAGAGAGGGGAGGCTGGCCCCTTCTCCTAGTCCTACTAGGACTTGGGGAAGGGGGGGGGGCGCGCGTCTAGGCTGTGGGCTGCCCCTTCTCTCTTTTCCACTAAGGCCCAATAGGCCCATTAGTCTCCCGGGGGGTTCCGGTAACCCTCCCGGTATTCCGGTAAAATCCCGATTTCACCCGGAACACTTCCTATGTCCAAACATAGGCTTCCAATATATCAATCTTTACGTCTCGACCATTTCGAGACTCCTCGTCATGTCCGTGATCTCATCCGGGACTCCGAACAACCTTCGGTACATCAAAATGCATAAACTCATAATAACTGTCATCGTAACGTTAAGCGTGCGGACCCTACGGTTTGAGAACAATGTAGACATGACCGAGACACGTCTCCGGTCAATAACCAATAGCGGGACTTGGATGCCCATATTGGCTCCTACATATTCTACGAAGATCTTTATCGGTCAGACCGCACAACAACATACGTTGTTCCCTTTGTCATCGGTATGTTACTTGCCCGAGATTCGATCGTCGGTATCCAATACCTAGTTCAATCTCGTTACCGGCAAGTCTCTTTACTCGTTCCGTAATACATCATCTCACAACTAACATATTAGTTGCAGTGCTTGCAAGGCTTATGTGATGTGCATTACCGAGAGTGCCCAGAGATACCTCTCCGACAATCGGAGTGACAAACCCTAATCTCGAAATACGCCAACCCAACATCTACCATTGGAGACACCTGTAGTACTCCTTTATAATCACCCAGTTACGTTGTGACGTTTGGTAGTACCCAAAGTGTTCCTCCGGTAAACGGGAGTTGCATAATCTCATAGTTATAGGAACATGTATAAGTCATGAAGAAAGCAATAGCAACATACTAAACGATCGGGTGCTAAGCTAATGGAATGGGTCATGTCAATCAGATCATTCTACTAATGATGTGACCTCGTTAATCAAATAACAACTCTTTGTTCATGGTTAGGAAACATAACCATCTTTGATTAACGAGCTAGTCAAGTAGAGGCATACTAGTGACACTCTGTTGGTCTATGTATTCACACATGTATTATGTTTCCGGTTAATACAATTCTAGCACGAATAATAAACATTTATCATGATATAAGGAAATAAATAATAACTTTATTATTGCCTCTAGGGCATATTTCCTTCACTACGTTCCCCAACAGTTGGAGGCGGTGGTCGCAGGCAGGTTTTCCTCCACGGCGACATGGCTTGCGATGGCGGCAGGGACAACGTGCCATCTCCGGGGGTAGTTGCCGCGGCCTGCGGCGGCATCGAAGTGGCCGAAGCAGTCGTGACCGCCTTGTTCTTTTTCACCGCCACGGTGGGGTTGCGCGCCGCCACCACGTGATTTGGCCGTGGGCCGCTTCTTCTTCTGCGCAAGCATGCTCCTGCGACGGGCTGTGATGGAGTAAATCGGGTGCGACGGGCTGTGATGGAGTAAATCGGGTGCGACGAGATAGGGGCATCATGGATGCGGAAGCAACAACGGGGAAGTTTGTAGCGCTGTCGGCGACAATGGCGAGGTGCGTCAGACGAGCGGTTGGGTTGGTGGAGTTGACCATGGGGCCTGGCGGTGGCCGACGTGCGGGGGGTGGAGGAAGGGAGGGCGGGCGACGGGAACTTTCGCTTTTTGGCGGTTGATCATTTTACATCTGCAGATCCCAAGTAATGTATCTGCATCACTTGGTGATGCATTTCAGTCGGATGTAAAATTTGAGTATTTTTTTCATCTACATCACTTGTTGGAGACACGTTTTGAGCCTAAGTGATGCATATTTCGGTTATTTTTACATCTACACCATCTATTGGAGATGCTCTAACTAACTCCGCGCATTCGGTTTACTTGACTCGGTTTATAGAAATTTTTGGTTTGTACGGTATTAATATTTTGATAAATATGATATGAAATTTATAATATGGTCCGGTTTCGGTATATACCAAATTATTTTTGTATAGTTTCGGTATGTATCATAAAAACCAAAGTTGACGCGAAATTGAAAATGACACATAATATTTACAAATTTATGACTTAAAAGACATATTTCTTAATTCAAATAGTATAAACTATATACAAGTATATATGCCAGCATGGATTAGATGGTTATGGACGTGGTTAGCAATCTTTTGAAGAGCAATATGACAACGTTACAAAAAATGGGATTACTAAACCTCATTTGACCAAGACTTAACCAAGTCTTTGTCAATGTTATGTTCATGAGATCTTACGTGAAGATCCGTGTGATTTTTTTAGTTTTTCTTTTTCCTTTTTTACATGTTATGTCACTCCGAGTCAACTGAAACCTATCCATACCCTAAAAAAAGATGTGCTTAGTAAGGAATCTGGCTCTTGTACCAAAAAATGACTACTTGTATGGTTGTTCATCTCAAGAAATATAAATATTTTTTTACTACGATTTACTCGGTTAACCGCTCGTTTTTAGTTATCCACCATAAAAACCAAAATTAGAACGACATGGAAAGTTCATACCATACCAAAACTGCTAGCTATAAAAACCGTAAATTTGGTTCGGTTCGGTTTATTTTGATATGGTATTTCGGTTAAGTTTATTTGCGACATGGTATTTCGGTTTGGTTTTAGAATGCACAGAGTGAGGTCTAACGATGCTGCCTCGACCCGTTCGTGTATAATGCAGCTTCAATCTTGTTTCCCTTACAACGATGTTCCCGTAAGTTTTCAGCTGGTAAAATAAATAAGGCAGCTAAAAGTAAAATGAAACATACTCCTACTTTACTGACTGCCACCGGGACCCATAACCAACCACTTTCTTTTGGAGGTAATAACCAACGGGAGCTCCTAGTTGGCGCTTCAGGCGGCAGCTAAGGCAGCTGGCGCTCACAGCCGCCGAATCATGGGCCGGCCCATGTGGCGACCACGCCCGTCGCTCGCTAAACTCGCCCGCCTGGTCCCTCGCTGGATCGAGAGCCTCGAGGGCTGTTCGTACGGTCGCGGTTGACCAGTTGACTGACTGGTCAACCGTTGACTTTAGAAAAACAAATGAAAACTTAAAACAAAAAAATCACAAAAAAGGAAAAAAAATAGACATTTCAAAAAAGTTCACAGATTTGGAAACCTTCATCCTTTTTTTAAATCATCAAATTTGTAAAAAAGGTCAAAAAAATTAAAAAAAGTTCATCAATTTTGAAATAAGTTCACCGAATTTAAAAAAAGTTCATCAATTCTGAAAAACAGTTCATCGATTTTGAAAAAGAGTTCATCCATTTTTAAAAAAGTTCATCGATTTTGAAAAAAGTTCATCGATTTTGAAAAACAATTCATCCATTTTGAAAAAAAAAATCATGGATTGTGAAAAGAGTTCATCGGTTTTGAAAAAAGAGTTCATCAATTTAGAAAAAAAAGTTCTTTGATTTAGAAAAAAGTTCATCGATCTTGAAAAAAAGTTCATCGGTTTTGAAAAAGAGTTCATCAATTAAGAAAAAGAGTTCATCGATTTAGAAAACAGTTCATCGATCTTGAAAAAGAGTTCATCGATTGTGAAAGAAAGTTCACTGATTTTGAAAAGGAGTTCAACGATTTTGAAAAATAGTTCTTTCAAATTAGCAAAAGGAATATAAAACCATTCCGAAAAGAAGAAAAAAGAAGAACAAAAAACATACCAAAACCGTTTCGAATAAAAAGGAAAAATAAATAGGAAAAAAGAATCGTTGTAAGAAGAAAAGGTGAAGAAGCAGTAGTTTATCGGCAACTAATACCAGTTAGTGCGGTGCTTAACGCATGAGACGAATGACCGTGAGGTCGCAGGATCGAATCCCAACTGAAGCGCTCCTTTTTTGCAAGGGAAGGGAAAGATGGGCCAGGCCCAGTTAACGCGGCTGCAGGCGCCGGTTTGCGGAAACAGCTATAACTGGCGCCTGCAGCGCTAAATAGGAAATGCCATAACCAACCACTGGTGTGGAGCGAGACGGGACGAAGGCCCAATTGTGTCTCGAGCAAAGAAGGCCCCGCTGCAGGATGTGTGCGGCCCATGCGAGGGGATCAGTCGTTGCCTACACATGGAGTCGTTGTCTCAAAAAAAAATGGAGCCGGTTCAACCCCCGTTGCTGCGACTTGTTTAGTCCCACACCGCTTGGCGAGGGGGAGGCGGGGCGCTGCGAGGCTATAAAGAGCAGGGGTGGCCTGCTGTTTGAAGCATGCCTTAACCTTTTTGGTCATTATTAAGATTGGTTATTAAGATAAGAATCAAGAGCAGTATCTGCTCTGTAGTCTATTGGTGAGACTTCCATACTGACGCACTTATCTGCCGAGAATGAGGTGAAACATAAATTCTTGGCAAATGGTGTCCTCAGTATGAGATTCTGATCAGTATCTTTGTGCAAACTTTGCCAGTCATAACGTGGTATTCCCTCTACTAATATTTTTACAGAGGGTGCATGTGGGAGTCACCCAAATTATTTTGGAGCTATTTTCAGACAGGCGTTTAGACGTGGGTTAATTTGTTTTTCAGTATGTGACCTTGTTAAACCACATGCAAAATTTCATTGCAGATCGATTAAGTAAGCGATGTACTAATTTCTGGTTTAAATAATAACCGGACTTGAAAATGCTGTAAGCTAAATTTGGCAAACTTAAAACACATAAGAGCTATAGATAAAAACAAATTGACATGGTAACCAAAGGGGGTTGGTACCGCGAGAAAATCAGAGTACCAAACTCACCTCTTCAGGACTGAAATTCAACTTATACCGTCAGTTTCTCATTGGTCTTGTCCACCCAACCCAGATACTTAGTGGCTATTTCTTGCTGGAGGTGTTTTCTGCAGAGTTTTGGCACGGTTGTTCTCTCATGCTTTCTTGTTGTTTTCACGTGGATTGGTTGTAACATTGTTGTTCTATGAATATATGCATGGTTATCCTAAAAAAAACAAGATACAATAAGCTCGTGAACTTTCCAGTCCCTCGAATCAGGTAAATCACACTCCTATTGTGAAGGTAGTCAAGTCTCTGCAAAAGCGCATCACACTACAAGTGGGAATGGTTAATCTATAGGCATCACAACAACATAACACTAACCAATACGGACATCAGTAGTGCTAAGGAAATACCAGAAAATCCTTGTTTTATTTCCTTTTATATATGATATGATATGCATACAAGATACAGATAACAAGAGCACTTGTTTTCCAAATTCATAGGTTGTACTTTTTCTTGTCTACATTCTACCATCTCACTTTCATTCTCAGGTGGCTAGGGTTAACATATAAATTTCCGCCCATGATGAAGATCATCAGAGCTTAGAGAAAACAGGCTTCCGCTTCTCCATGAAAGCTTTGATGGCCTCCATCAGGTCATTAGATCTCAGCATTCCAGAGTTCCAAGTTGCTACATGCTCCAGGCCCTGCTCTACTGTGATATCTCTGCTTCTCAGTAGAACTGCCTTTGTTCCCATCACTGCGTTTGCCGACTTCTCTGATATTTCTGAAACAATGAAAAAAACAGTCTCTTAGTCCATCATTGGTTGTGGCTTGTTAAGTTACATATAGTTGATGGAGAAAAAGTGGTAGGCATAGTTAACAAGAAACTGGTTTCCGCAGGGACGTCTTATGTATGAATCTGAATTATGGTAACACCCTATGACCATGGAACAGTCAGACCTACATATGCGCATTTACTTACAACTTGGATGAACAAATCCAACTTGCTTCTGACTCGATAACGGGGTGGCACTAGTGAATTGCGGACCCTTTAAACCATTATACAATGCTTCATTGTATTGATTCAAGTGAATCTTTTTTATTTGCGAGTAATTGATTCAAGTGCATCTAAGATAAGATTTATTTACAGATAAGATTTATCGACAACATGTACTACCGACACCCAAGCCTTGTTCATTTTTGTTACCGACATGAACTAATGACATCTCAAATTCTCGACTCCAAACAAGCACTCTTATGTAGGTTGCGAAATTCCAAGTAACATCCCTTATTAGTTTGAACTTTGAATTGCACAATTCATGCTACACATTTTAGCAGAGTACAGGGGCAACAGCACTGAAAAGAAAGAACAGCAGAGAGAAATGTATACCTTTAGCGATCTTAGCAACACCGGCATCCAGCTCCTGCTTGGAATCGAACACCCTGCTGACGAGCCCCATCTCCTTGGCCTCCGCGGCGGTGATCCTGCGGCCGGTGAGCGCGAGGTCCGCCGCGTTCCCGTATCCGACGATCCGCGGCAGGCGCTGCAGCGCGCCGAGGTCGGCGACGATGGCCATGTCCACCTCCTTGAGCACGAACGTGGCGTCCTTGGAGCAGCATCTTATGTCGCAGGCGGCGACGAGGTCGACGCCGCCGCCGACGCAGGCGCCGTGCACGGCCGCGATGACGGGCTTCCGGCACAGCTCGACGGCGGTAAGCGCGGCCTGCATGCCGAGGATGGCGCGGCGGAGCCCCTCGGCCGCGGCCGCGGGGTCGGCGCCCCGGCTGAAGGGCGTGGTGAGCGGGTTCCCGGGCCCGCCGAGCTCGATGCCCGCGCAGAAGTGGGGGCCCGCGGCGGAGAGCACGACGGCGCGCGCGGCGGGGACGCGGTCGAGCAGCGCCATGGCGCGCGGGATCTCCGCGAAGGAGTCCGGGCTGAGCGCGTTGCGCTGCGCGGGGCGGCTGAGGCGCACCTCGTAGACCGCCGCCGCCGGGTCCGGCCGCGTCACGGCCAGGGCCTTGAAGCCCCGCCGCAGCTCCGCCTCCGCGTCCGACGCGCCGCCGCTGGCCATCTGAGCTCCTCCGCCGTGTGCGTGGCGTGTGCCGTGTGGGGATTAAACTCTAGCCGCCTGGGCTGCTCTGCTGACTCCGCTGCAGCTAATATGAAGGAAGGAAGCCATCATCATGGTGGTAAATACCGAAGCTAATCCTCTCTTGTTGTTCTTGTGCGGACGCAACGAGATTGCTAGATAAGATAAGCAGCTCGGAAATCATCAGAAAAAATTAACCTGTCGAAGGCTCCTAACGATGCTGGCTCGGCCCGGCCGCAGTACAATCCAGCCTCAGTCTTGTTCTTTTCACAGCGATTTTCCATGAGTTTTCATCAGCTGGTAAAAGTAAAAATGAAGCATACTTTACTGACTGCCACCGGGACCCATGGCCCACTGGTGTCTTTTTTTTTCTTTAGAAAACCATGACCCACCGGTGCCGAGCGAGACGGGATGAAGGCCCACCTGTGCGTCTCAAGGAAAGAAAGGCCCGCTTCAGGATCTTTACGGCCCATGCGAGGGGATTGGCGAGCCACGGAGGCAGTTCACCCCGGTCGCTGCGACTCGTTTAGTCGGGGCGCTGCGAGGCTACAAGAGCATCTTCAACACCCGCGCTAAACGCCGTGTGTAAAAAATCTATTTATCACGCGTTTTAGTTGGTTTAACGCGTCCACCTGCGCTGGCTCCAGCAGCCGCGCTATAATGCAATGGGTGCGCGTCGCTTCAGTAGAGCGTAAAAATACAGCGCGCACGCCGCACAAACCACATATACATGTATTATGAGCAAAAATGATCAAACAAACAAAATAAATCAACTATAAATAGTTCAATTTCATTATTATTATAACTCAAATAAATAGTTTATCGTTCAGTACAACAAATGCAATAAACACAACAAATAGTTCATGAACAATACAATGTCGAATGCAGATATCATCATGCTCTTTGTCGTTCATGCCATGCCCATCACTGTTCAATCAAATCATTCTGAAGTTCATTATGCGTTGCGGGACGCCGAATGGTATGATAGGAGGCAATAAAACGGGCTACCCTTTCGGCCCTCCGTCGCACTCGCACGGGATATCCCAAGAGCTCATACTGTGAGTAGTCTAAATCTTGGCCACACCCATTCTCGATGATCATGTTGTGCATGATCACACAAGCGTGCATGATGTACCAAAGCATTTTTTAATCCCAAAATCTAGCCGGTCCTTTCACAATAGCAAATTGGGCTTGCAAAATCTCAAATGCTCTCTCCACATCTTTTCTAGCCGCCGCATGAGCATTGTGGAAGTCAAGATTTTTCTTACCTTCCGGCTTTTTCAACGGCTTCACGAAGGTTTGCACTTTGGATAGATGCCATCCGCTAGATAATAGTCATAGTTGTACGTACGGCCATTTGCTACAAACTGCACCGGTGGCAACTCACCGTTTGCAATCTTATTCATCAGCGGTGACCGGTTGACAACATTGATGTCATTCAAAGATCCAGGCATTCCAAAGAATGCATGCCAAATCCAAGTCTCCTAATCGGCCACCGCTTCAAGGATTATATTGGAACCTTTTTTTTGGCCGTGGAATTGCCCATGCCATGCTTTTGGACAATTCTTCCAACTCCAATGCATGCAATCTATTGAGCCAAGAATGTCATGAAAACCGCGAGCTTTGTTCATCGCCAATAGCCTTGCGACGTCTTCAACATTGGGAGATCTCAAATACTCCTCGCCAAACACTTGCACAATTCCCACTGCAAAGCGCTTGACACACATGATGGCTTGGCTCTCACCCATAGCCAAGTGATCATCAACAAGATCAGTCGGTATACCGTATGCCAACATACGCAAAGCGGCTGTCACTTTTCTGAAAGGTGCTATGCCCGAGCTCTCCGGCGACATTCCTCCTTTGCTAAAAAAACGGTCATGACTCGCTAGTTTCTCTGCAATGCGCCTGAACGACTCGGTGCTCATCCTAAACCGGCGACGAAAATACGACTCGGGGTATATGGGATTCTCCGCAAAATAATGCCTGATCAATCTGTTGTGGGCATCGATCCTATCCCTCCAAATTTTCTGCCGACCCATAACCGAACCACCGTGCTTCGGTTTTTTTATATGCATAGCTAGGATCATTGCAAGATCCTCCTCCTCTTCCATATCAAATTCTTCTTCGGAAGAATCATACGATGAACTCATCTACAATGTTCAATACTATACTATAAAAACTACAATTCAAAACATGCATCAAATTCATGATGTTTGAGCAATACATACCTTGTAGGCGTTTTGTCAAACACCTTGCGGGCGCGGCGTGGCAGCGAGCGCTCGGGCGCTGTTCCTCGGACGACGGAGGCGCGCAAGCGCCGGCGGGACTAGGAGGGGATGGGGCGGAAGCGCGGGTGCGCGGGGATAGGCCGTGGAAGCCTGAACGGTCGCCGGGGGGCGCGGGCGGCGGCGGCGGCGAGCGCTGGAGTGTGCCGCGCGCTGCAACGGGCGCCCGAAATACACCGCGCGGCTAAGTGTTTTCGACCGCGCGCCCAACCCGTTATAGCGCGCGCGCCGTTTTTGCGCGCCCGCTGGAGCGACCCGCCGCGTTGCGCGCGCGCTAAAACGGCCTAATTTGCGGCACGGCGCTAGTTTAGCGCGGCTGTTGGAAATGCTCTAAAGAGCAGGGGTGGCCGGCGGGTTGAAGCATACCTTTTTCGGCCTTTTGGCTAAGATCAAGTGTGGTATCTATTCTTATCAGTTTAATATATGATATGTGGGCCATGTGTCTCAATGATATTAAATTTATTTTTTATGGGAGAGGGTCCATCATAATGGCTTGCCATGCCTGGGCAGCGCACCCCAACCAAATTAATTAAATAATTATGTAATGCAGCTTTAATTCAGTGTTGATTGAAGCTGCTGACATGCGGGCGCGGCTTGCTCTCCCTCAGCGCCGTGTTGATCTGCTCGTGCGCGTCTTCCAGGTTTGGTCACCACAGCCTGAGTAGAGAAACAGGCAGGTGGTGGTGCTACTGGGAGAAGCACGGGATGGTGTGGAGTATGCGGTTGGTATATTTGATACAGTTTGTCTAATTCACATCTAAATGTTTTTTAAAGATGTCACATCTAACCTTTCACAAGTATATAATGCATCAACAAAAAACAAAAAAAAACTAGGACAAAAAAAATAAACCACAAACAGAGTGAAAATCAGTTTAGATGTGACATAACTATGTCACATCTAGATGTGTCCTAGACAGACCTTATTTAATAAGGTTCCTTTGCCCTGTCATCAGTTTTTTTTTTCGGGTGATCAGTTTGGGTTGATAGGCTGATTCCTAAAACTGAGTGGTGTATATAACAACTGAAGTCACATCTGTTTTCCGCCTATATTTTTATCCACAAAATTGATGAATGAAAATTGCCTCGCAATCCATGAAGCCTTCACGCAGTGCAATGAGGACAGATTAATGTTGGAGTATTCGCTACGAACTTATTGTCTTCATTTTTCAAAATATAAGACGTTATTATAGGCTTTTTCTTGAGACGAAGGTAGTAACTACATTTGAGTAGACCTTCTCGGGCGTGAAAACTGTTCGAAGAGAAAAGGTTCATGCATGGAGTACATTGTGTGTTTTCTTTGTCCCGGTTTTGCACTGCGTCGGCATAAAAATATTACGTAATAAGAGTCGAACCAAAAGGTTTATTTTGAAACTTATGGCACACTAAACAGTGTATTGAATCAATGGTATAGCCCTTTCAAAACGATTGGGGGAGGAGGAGGGGGAGGGGGGACCAGTAGCGGTGGCACTCCACTCGAGGAGGAGGAGGGGGGGGGGGACCAGTAGCGGTGGCACTCCACTCGAGGAGGAGGAAGGACACCGGGGTGACGATGCACGTTACAGAGGGACGATTCCCTTGACAAAGAGGGTCATCATATCACAAAGAGGACGTCAGGCAATGTGGCTCGCCTTGGCGAGGAGTTTGGCTCGGCGGAGCAAATTGGTGTTGACGACAACGTGAAGTGAGCACCAACCGCACACAATAAGAAGGAAATGGCTTAATTTTTTGTATTGGGGGAAAGGGGGATGGGAGAGTGTGTGCTCGTCCCCGACACCACCACTCCTATCACACATCGCCGACAAAGTCACCAACTATAGCTGCCACCTCTCTGTTGGCTTGATCATATCGAGAGGAATCGAGAGACGGAAAGAGGTGAGTACTGATGGAAAATAATACTACTTAATTTATTCCGAATTACTTGTCGCAGGAATAAATAATAATGAATGTATCTAGAACTAAAATATATCTAGACACATCCATTTGTGCGATAAGTGATTCAGACAGACAAAGCAGGCTAGCTGAGCTCAATGGTCGGCTTAAGCCAAAATTTAGTGAGTCACTATCTTGTCAATGGTACATGGGCCTAGTTGTTAGATTTCTCATCAACGGTTAACCAAACAAATTTGGATTATTCTTTTTTTTGGAGGGATTATTCTTTCACTGCTAGCTCAGAAGTTGCGGGTGTTAGTCCAAATCGCTTGAACTTGTGGGTTTATGTCACTTTCACTCTAAAGGCTCTTAATTATTTTATTCTTTTCCCGCAAAAAGAATGTATTTTTGAATTTTTCTCCATTTGTTCTGATATCATATAATGTTGTACTACACCCATGACCAAGATAAGTGGGTTGCTCAACCACAACTTTATCAAAACAAATGACCATTTTATTGTGAACTCTGTTTGTAGAAAAATGAAATCTACCTATGTTTACACTAGTTCGAGGCCGGCCGAATCAACAAGCTTTTCCAGCCACTTAAATTAGTTGGCAGCCGCGGCAATAGCAGCCCAGATAGCCCGCAACTTCCCGGCGTACTCCACTATGCTCTTGATGGGCGACGCCGCCTTCTTGGCCGTCTCCGTCTCCAGGAACCTTCCAGCCCAGGCGGCCAGGCGCGGAGTCCTGCCGGCGTCGATGATCATCACGCCGAACATCTCGCGCAGCGCCTCGAACCAGAAGAGGTGGCACCCGAGCGCGAGGTCGAGGTACCCGACGGAGTCGCCCGCGAAGAAGGCCTTGCCGCCAGAGCACTCGGGAAAGGCGTCCTCCAAGGGCGCGACCGCCGCGAGCGCGGCGTCGAGCCTCTCCGCCCGCTCCTCATCGGTGGTCGCGCGCAGGATGCCTAACATCGCGGGGACCACCTTGTCGTCGACGTAGGCGGCCCAGAAGCGCGCGACGGCGCGGCCGTGGGGGTCGGCGGGGAGGAGCGGGGCCGCGCCGGCCCAGACCTCGTCGACGTACTCGACGATGACGAGCGACTCGCAGACGGGCCTGCCGGCGTGGAGGAGCACGGGGACCTTCTTGCGCACCGGGTTGGAGGCGAGGAGGAGGTCGCCCTTGTCGAACACGTCCTGCTCCAGGTCCTCGTAGCTCACGCCCTTGAGGTGCAGCGCCATGCGCACGCGGACCGCGAACGGGCTCACCACCGTGCCCAGCAGCTTCACGCCGTCTCCTTCGCCGGCCATCGTTTTCGACCGATCTCTTCCTCTCGCGATTAAACTATTTGCTCACCACCGTGCTCTGAACTGAATTTGCAAGTGGGTATGAAAATATCTTCGTCGTCCTTCTTGTTAATTTATAGAGGCAGAAATTAGGCTGACCAGTTGGTGGTAGAGAAGCTGCTAGAGCCACGGGTGTGTGATTATGTGCGTCGCCGTTGGCGTGCGCGGCATGCTTGCACGGAAGAGCCAACTCGTTGCAAGTGTAGGCAAGATCTCACTCGCCGGAAGAAGGTTGACTAGCTTGGCGTCACACGTGACGCTTCAGTGTTTGACGAATTTGCTTTTGTTTTCTTTGCCAATAAAGCGCTTAATATGTTCAGAGTGATTACGAAAATGTTTTTTTTTTGAACAAGCAAAGGCACCGAAGTGCCAAATTCATTCAGCTCGTAGAGAAAGTACAAAGAGAATTACATAGATCTGCTGAAGATGTAGAAAGGAGTAGCAGCAGTATCTAGAAAAGAGAGCTGAAAAAAGACCCTATATGAGGCAAAGAGGGAATGACCACTACACCATGATCAACATGGTCAGAACTAGCACAGGAACACTCTAGCACAAGAACACTCTGAATCTGAAACTATGAATTGCTGTTGTCTTTTGCTTCACTGCCATCTTTCTTGAAGCAAGCATGTCAAGGTCCTGTAGAAACAGCAAAATACATCTGCAACCAAGATGAAAACCTTGCAAAATAAGAAATTGATGTACTCCAGCTTTGCGATATAGCATCAAACTCCAAAGATCTGCAAACAAATAAAAACCAAGCACAACACAAAGTACAGAGAGAAGGCAGAGCTCAAGAAGAAACAAAGAACAAGCCCAGGCTATCATCTATAACTGAGGTAAAAACTTGCCACACCAAAACCTACAGGGAGAAAATTAATAACAGTGAACTGTATGAATTCTAAAGCCCTGAATCTGAAAATGTTCAAGAAGAGGCAGTAGTGGGCAAAGACCATAATTGTGTCTTGCAGCAAAACAAGAAAGTCGAGTGTCGCCAATAGCACGGAAAACTTGTTGAGCAAGATTATGAGCAATACCATTGATCTCCCTAGAAATGTGAAACACCTTTGGCTGAAGCTGATAAGTAGTCTTAAAAAAACTAGCCAAAGATTTCCTGATACTCCATGGAGTTTCAGAAGTGGAGACATTACCTAGAGCAGCAGCCCCTGCTAAAACCAAGCAGTCCGTCAGAAAAGTAGGTTGAGCAATGTTGAGTTGAGATGCAAGATAAGCAGCAAAATTTAGTGCAAGAGCCTCCGCTTGCAGAGGAGTAGAAGTTGGAGGAGCTGAAGCTTGCACTTGCACATTGATCTCTCCTCCGTTAGAGGGTAAGGAAATAAAGATTCCCACACCTGTGCCAACCTGTCCTTGCAACAAACCTGAAATTTTCTTAGTCCTAAAAGCTGCATCCGAATAGATTTTAGCCCCATCAGCCAACAAATCAGACCTAAGGGTTCTGCCAGGCAAAGGAATTTGATTAGAAGACAACTGAGTTGGAGTTGGAGTCTGATTCAAGAGAGGGGCATTGTCATACACATTAGAGGTTAATGCAAGAGCAGCAATGTGAACTTGATGAGGAAGAGATT
This sequence comes from Triticum monococcum, assembly GCA_034509565.1. Taxonomy (NCBI): domain Eukaryota; kingdom Viridiplantae; phylum Streptophyta; class Magnoliopsida; order Poales; family Poaceae; genus Triticum; species Triticum monococcum. The sequence goes on along the minus strand of CM067843.1, from coordinate 738,831,357 downwards.
TCACCCTATGAAATAGAAAATCATTCCTTGCTTTCCAGAGACACCAAAGAAGCGTACAGATGTTAGAAAGAGAACCATATGGATGCCTCATGCGAAGAACATCAATAACAGAATGCAAGGTGGAATGCCCCAGGACTAAAGCATCCGAACGAACAAACCAAGGAGAGGAAAACCAAGCTGCACGAGAAAAAGAGCACATGAAAAACAGATGGACCTCATCCTCTTGTTGACCACATCGGCAACAAGTTTTTGAAATATGAATGGAAAATCTACCAGCTCTCAACCCTGTAGGAAGAGCCCTCCTAAGCAGTCTCCACACAAAAGTTTTAACTTTTGGGAGCATATCCTTTTGTTTCCAAATGAGTTTAAGAAGATTTGAGAGATCCAAAGGAACAACAGAAGGTGCATTTCGGGGAATGGCCTGAATTTCCTGCAAACAAAGTTTATAGGTAGATTTTGAAGAACAAATACCATTATGAGTGAGATCCCAACAAAGCGTATCCAGACTATCATCATCAATAATATCTGTTTGCACAATAAGAGAGGCCAAAGGTTCTTGAAAAAGAGAGCAAACCAAGTCATGATTCCAAGTTTTTTGGTCCGGAAGCCAAAGATCTTTAACTAAAGATGGATATTGAAAACCATGTCGTTGATGAATAAGACAATCATGAACTGATCTCCAAAGAGAGCACCAAGGAGTGCTCCAAATTGAGATATTGCCTTGAGATAATTGATAAAAAGAATGGGCTTTGAGTTTCGGTAGAATTTTAAGAATAGAAGCCCAAAAGGCCAACTTAGCAGAATTAGCAGAGGCTGTCCATATGGAGGCATTATGAAAGTATTTAGCCTTAAGAACAAGATGCAAGTGAGAAGAAGGAGACTTAGCTAATCTCCAAGCAGTTGTGAGAAGGAGACCTTCATTGATAGCCTTCAAGTTCCTTATTCCTAATCCTCCCTCTTCCTTAGAGTTACAAATATCCTTCCAAGCTCGGAGGCAAAGGCTCTTTTTGGAATCACTTTCTCGAACACCTGTCCACCAGAAATTCCTAATGATTGCAGTAAGTTTAGCTATGAACTTCTTGGTAAACAAGATGTTAGCCATATAACAAACAGGTATAGCCAAGAAAACCGAACGAATCAATTCTAATCTGGCAGCATGGGAAAGCATGTTAGCTTTATAAGTAGGTAGCTTATTCAGAAATTTTTCAATGACAAAGTTGTAAGCCGAAGCTCTATTCTTAGCTGGAAGCACAAGAGGATGACCAAGATGAACAAAACTGCTATCCAATTTAGAAACCGGGAAAATCTGCTTAATAGCATGAATTATAGTTTGAGGAACGTGAGAGCTGAAAAGAATTGCTGATTTAGCCCAGTTTGGAGTTTGTCCTAAGATGGCACAAAAATGGTTAATGATTTGAGCCATAGAATGAGCCTCTTGAAGACTTGCCTGTCCACAAACCAACAAATCATCTGCAAACAACAAAGTGTGAATAGGAGGGCAGTTTGGTCCAAGAGAAATTCCTTGCAAATGGTGAGCAGCCAGAGCCTCATTAAGAGCAAGAGACAATTCATTGATAGCGATGACAAACAAATAAGGTGACATGGGACAGCCCTGACGGATACCTCTGAAGCTTCTAAATTTACGCGAGGGCTGACCATTAATCAAGACCGAGAACATGTGAGAAGAAATACAAGCATGCACCAAGTTAATGAAATGACCATGCAACCCTTTACGTGTAAGAGCAGCCACTATAAAATTCCATTCCAAACGATCGAAAGCTTTGGCCAAATCAATTTTAAGCATAAAGGCATTATGATTCCAAGATTTAAGAGAGAAAGAGTGCGTGATTTCTTGGGCAATGATGATATTATCACTAATGCGTCTACCCTCAATAAAAGCTTGCTGAGCAGGATCAATATAATCAGGCAAATGCAATTTAATCCTATTAGCAAGAGACTTCGCAATGATCTTATACCCAACATTACAAAGACTAATAGGCCGGTGATCCATGGGAACATGAGGCTCAAGTTTTTTTGGAATAAGTGCAATATTTGTGTCATTAATATGAGGAGGCAAAATACCAATATTATAAAAATTAATGACAAGTTGCGTAACTTCATCACCTATCCAGTCCCAAGCTGCCAAATAAAACTCCACATTGAACCCATCCGGCCCTGGAGAAGCATTTAATTTCATCTCCTTGAGAATCTGCAATACCTCCTGTTTATCTGGAAGAGCATAAGTAGGATCTAGGGAATCATTAGGCCAATGAGAATGAGGGTAAGGTCTCTCAGAATTATTGTTGGGAGAAGAAAATATATATCGGAAATAGCTAACAAAAGTGTTAGTGATAGCAGTGGGCTTAAATTGCATCATGTCCTTTTCATCCTTAACAGAACAAACAGTATTCCTCTTTCTACGCTTGACCACAGCTTGATGAAAAAATTTAGTATTGCGGTCTCCATCTTTAGCCCAACCTTTCTTGCTTCTTTGTTTGTAAAACTGATTAAGCTTATAGAGAGTTTGCTCATACCTGATAGTGAGAGTACTTTCTAAAGCATGATCTTGCTGCTGCAAGGGAAGTTGTTGTATTTGGTTAATACTCAATTCAAGGTCATGAAGGTCCTGTTGGAGGGGCTTCTTCCTTTTACACCACTTTTTAAGTGACCCTGCTAAAGAGGAAGTTGGCTGCAAAAGATTGAGCTGAGCAATTAGTCCAAGTTGATTTAGCAAAAGCAGAAAAATCCTTTTCTAACAGCCACCAATTTTCAAATTTGAAGGTCTGCTTAGGTTTGACAAAATTACCTTCAGTAGACAGTAAAATGGGAGCATGATCACTCAAAATGATAGGCAGATTAAGAACTTTGGTATTAGGATAATGCATGCACCATTCGGAATTAACCAAACAACGGTCAAGGCGTTTATAAATAGGATTGGAAGTGTTCTGTCTACCACGCCAAGTATAAGCAGGCCCACTATAACCTATATCAAACAAACCACAATTTTTCACAAGAGAACGAAAAGCATGCATACGATAGTAATTCACATTGCCATTACAACCATCAATATCATATAGGATGTCATTCAGGTCTCCCATACACAACATCGGCATGCCCAGATTATCATACACAAAAGAAGAAACTTGATCCCAAATGCCAGTAGTCTGCCTATGATATGGGTCGCCATATATACAAATTAAACAAAAGTTGACCCCCGAAGCTAGATGAACTACTTTAGCTAAAATATAATGGAAAGCAGAACTATGAACAGAGACTTTAAGATCATCAGTCCACATAAGCCAAAGACCTCCCGAAGCACCTCTAGAAGGAACAACAAAACCATCGGTAACATCAAACCTATTAACAAGATCAACAGAATGAACTTTGGATGATTTGATTTCCGAAAAAAAGGTTACATGCGCCTTCGTGGATCGCATTAAATTAGCTAGGTGGAGCATTCTTTCATTGCCGAGGCCTCGGCCCATACCTCGGCAATTCCAAGCGATGGCCCTCATGGCGCCCGAGGCACGATAGGGCTGTGCGCCGCTCCCCAAGAAGCAGAGAGCGCCCCTCCGACCAAATCCAGCAGATGCTCTGATTTGCTAAGGTCGATTTGCAAAGGAACCGGCAGAGCGAGGTGTGAAGGCACAGCAGCAAGAGCTGGGAGAAGCGCACCGGAAACAACCAGATCACTCTGCGCTGACTAGCGGGCCAAGGTCAGCGGGATGCGGCGGCGGCGCAAGGCTTTGGTGGCTGAAGCGGGAGAAACAGAGACGGGACAGCTGCCGGACGCAGATGCGAGAGCGAGAAATCGGGTAAGAAAGGAGAAGGGGAGAATCAAATCAGTCTGAGATGGGCGGGGGGTCGAGGAAGCAACAAGAACAGGGCAATGGAGAAAGGGGATCTAGAGATGTCCAAGAGAAAAAAGGGAAGAGGAAGATCAGATCTAGAAGGGGAAGAGAAAGATCAGACCAAGAAGGGGAAGCAGGGAGGAACGGCAGAACACCAGTCGCCGGACAATCGCCGGGAATCGCCACCAAACACCAGTCTCTGTAGCTAGCGGCCTCCCCGCCGGTAGTATAGTCGTTTTTCAGCAAGTCAGTGATTACGAAGATGTTGCATATATACAGTCACGGAGAAAGGTAGGGACACGATTAATCCATATGCGCCTCCTCCTAATCGTAACCACGCTAGTTTATTTGCCATATTTTCTTTTAGGGTGTGTCTAAGGCACATCTAGATGTGCTCTAATTATTGCATATCTAAGTGAGTGAATCAAGCATAAAGAGGAAAAGAAGAAAGAAAAAATAAAATATCCACACGAATCTCAACGTAAGATCAATGACATAGGACTTAGATGTACAATACTTATAGCACATCTAGATGTGCTTTAGCAAAACTGTTTCTTTTAACACAAGGATCGACCTGGTGGTTTCAGAACGAGTAAATAACTCAAAATCTTTATATTTGTGACTAGGGTACTCCAAAACCATCGTTTTCGTCAAAAATCAGAGAAGACCGTGACTTTTACGTCAAGTTTCCATTGTGTTGAAAATCATAGAAGACCGTCACTTTTGCGTCACTTTGGTTAGGGTACTCCAACACCATTGCACGACGAATCCATTGGTTTACTAGAATAATGACCAAAAGAATAAAAAACTGGCTCGGACATTTCATCAAACATGTAGAGTGCAAGGTGTATATACGAATGAGTTGGACGTATTGGGACGGCGTCCGGTGGCGACGACCTTGATCGATCACGTCATGGTTGGCAGCGGTGTGGATTCGGGCCTCCGTCGGCGAAGCCCTGAGTTGCGAATGACAGCGGAGCAATGATGGCGGCTAAACTCCGGTGACGGTTATGCGGACGAGGCCAAAAGAGAAGAGAAGAAGGGCTGGTCGGGCAAGGAGGGGGATGGCGGGGATGGATATGGACGAATTGGCGCGTGCCCTAGCGGTCAGTCCTGCAGTCCTACGTGGCGCGGGCGGGCCCGGGCGTCCCTATATCCGCCCCAGATATGGAGAGTGCCGGTCAATGTGGACATTTGGACCGAATTTGCCAGCCGCTGTTGGGTGACAATTTTCGCGTGAGTCAGTGACCGGGTAGGCTGACCGGGAGTTTGGGGGTGCCCATGAAAAAACCTTACCACAGCTTAAAATACAAAATGTTTTTCTATTTGTCTACGACGGTGAGAAACCAGTCCATATGAAAATTGCAATTCCTGCACGTAACCAGTGTCGGAGACATAGTCATTCCCATAGATACAAAGTTTTAAAATTGCAGAGGCTTTCGCGTTCCTGTCAAGAACAGCAGACAGAACACACAACGTGCTTGGTTCGACGATACAGAAGAAGGCGCTCGTGGCAACAACACCAGAACGACAAGAATGCCCTCCTTCTCCTTCCTCGATCCGATGATGACACAGACGAACGCCGGTCGAGTCTACCAGATGGTCTGGATGACGGGGACGTGCTTGATCTTGTGGTGGTCCAGGCCGCCGTCCTCCTTGATCCTCCCCACCATCTTGGGCATGCTGTACAGCACCACCTCCTCCAGCTCCTTCATCCCGCCCAGCGCCTCCGGGAGCATCTCCATCTTGGCGCACCGCAGCAGCGTCAGCCGGGCCAGCGCCGCCATCGACCCGGCGCTCACCGCCCACTCCTCCAGGTCCGGCAGCCCCAGCCTCAGCTTCTGCAGGCTGCGGAACGCGCCGTCCCCGAACTCCAGCCGCTCGCCCTCGTACGCGCCCCACATCAGCGTCAGCTCCGCCAGGCTCGGCAGCTCGCCCAGCATGTCCACGAACCCCTGCCCCACCATCGTGCCCCACATCGACAGCCGCGTCAGGTTCGGCCGGATGTACCGGACCGCCACCTCGTCCGCGGCATCCTTCTCCTCCGGCTCGTCCATGGCCCCCACCAGCCTCAGGCTCTGCAGCCGCCGCAGGCTCGCCACGGTGAACACGGCCGGCGGCAGCGACTCGCCCTGCAGCACCAGGTGCACCAGCAGGTCCAGGCTCTCCAGCGCCGTCACCAGCGCGCCGGCGTTCGCGGCCGTCAGCCCGCTCAGCTCCAGCGACCGGAGGTTCGTGGCCCTCCCCAGCGGGTTGCCGGCGACGGCGCGCGTATCCCAGCCGCGCGGCTGCACGCCGTGGAGCGTCTGGAGGCTGTACAGGTCGCCTAGGCACCTGGGCAGCGCGAACGGAGCCACCACGTGCCGCAGCGTCGGGATCGTCCAGAACGCGGCGGTCACGCCCAGCACGCCGCCGCTCCGGCCCTTGAGGATCAGCGACTGCAGGTTCACCAGCTTGCTTATCGTGCTCGGCAGCCTCTCCAGCTGCCCGCACTGGAGGCCCAGGTACCTTATGTGGATCATCGAGCCGAGCTCGTCTGGAAGCTTCTTGAGCTCGAGGCCATGGATGTCGATGACGCGGAGGAACTTGGACGCGTGGAGGAAGCCCAGGTCGGTGGAGTGGATGCAGACGCTGGGCTTCGCGGCACCGCCGCTGGCGAAGTCGCAGACGATGGTGCGGAGCTTGGGCAGCGCGTTGCCGAGGTGGACGTGCCTGTCCGTGGTGTTCTGGACGGCGAGGCGGCGCACGGTGGCCGGGGCGAGCACGTCGGTGCTGTCGTGGCTCTCGACGAAGCACGCCTCCTGAGCCTCTTCCTGCGCGAAAGCGTGGAGGCGGTCGTGCACCACCACCGCCGTCACGGTGCCGAATTCGTCCTTGTCCACCAGCTGCACCATGCACCGGGAGATGAGCTCCTTGAGGTACCCCTGCCCGACCTCCTCCATGGTGCTCCCGCGCCGCGGCCGCACGAACCCCTCGGCCACCCACAGCCGCACCAGCCTCGCCGCGTCCACGGGGGCGCTCTCCGGCATCGCCGCGAAGTAGAGGAAGCACGACTTGAGGTGGTGCGGCAGGTCGTCGAACGCCAGCGACATGATGCGCCGGGCACCGCCGCTCCCGCTCTTGCAATGCTGCGGCTGGTCCTTGGCCGCCAGCAGCTGCGCCATCACCTGGTCCCACTCCGCAGGCAGCTCCTTGGACCGGAGCACGCCGGCGAGGACGACGACGGAGAGCGGCAGGCCGCGGGTGATCCGGAACACGTCCTGGTAGTACCTCGACTTGTAGCGGCCGGGGCAGTCGCCGCGGAGGCCGAACACCCGGCGCCGGAACAGCTCGTACGTGTTCTCCGGGCTGAGCCGCGTGAGCTCGATGGGGTCGTACGTCGGCCCGCCGGCGTAGCCCACCACCTCCAGCCCCGCTGCGTCGGTGACCAGCAGCACCCTGCTGCCGTTGCCCTCGTCGGGGAGCGACGCCCGGAGGCTGTTCCAGTCGGCCACCGCGATGCTGCCGTCGACGACGACAAGGTATCGCCTGCCGGTCATGTTCCGGAACAGCGAGTTGCTGATGTCCTTGCCGCCCTTGGCGTCGCAGCCGCCGTCCTCCGCGCTCTGGCCGTTGGACGGGGACCGGCGGAGCTGGGAGGTGGCCTGCCGGTGGATGTCGCGGAGCACGTCGGCGGGGCGGCTGTTGGGAGGCAGCACGGTCCAGGTGCGTATGGCGAAGTGGTTGCGGACCTCGGGGCTCTGGTAGACCTTGCGCGCGAGCGTGGTCTTGCCGATGCTGCTCTCGCCGACGATGGAGACGAGGGCGCGGCCGGGGACGGCGTCGACGTCGAGCAGCTGCTCCCTGAGCATGTCGCTGTACTTGCCGAAGCCGACGGTGTACTCTTCCAGATCGTCCCTGCATCCAAATTCACCAAGCCAGTCAGCTGCCTGCGTCATTGTTCTCCTATGCACAATGCAGTGATTAAATTTCGTTTACTGGTAGCTAGCTGCAGCTTCGCCATGGTTAGCTACAAGCCTGGAACCACTTCCACTGCCGGAACAGTGGCAACCAATAATTTGATGTCATTTTCAGAGTGACAAATCTTTGACATATAAAATGAAGTAGCTTGACAATTCTGCAGAATCTACATTGGTTAACTCAAGCAGGGAGTCATTGGAAGTATCTGTTGCACTTTAGTTTTACATGCGTTTGTTGTGATTTTCAGAGAGTAAAATTCTGTAAGCTGCGTCATAGTTCAGCAGAATCTTTGCTCGCAGAACAAGACGAAGATAAAAGACAGCGGAATAATCAAGGAAGAAATCTCAGAACAAACAAATAATCAAGCAGTAGGTTCGTATCTTTCAACTCTTCATTTTTGTTACTGATTATGTCTCTGATTTTGCGTGGTGGTTTTGGCTGAAAGAAAGAAAAGAACCGGAGAGGATGAACATACAGAAGTAAATTTGGGAGCGTGGGTGCGCGCGTACCAGGCGGCGAGGGTGGTGGCGGAGGAGGCGGCCCAGGCGGGCGAGGCGGCGTGCTCGATGTGGTAGGCGGCGCGGTTGGCGGAGATCTCGTCGAGCCGCTTCCTGATCTGGCGGACGCGCGCCGAGAGGTCGTGGCGGAGCGCGACCTGCAGCCCCGCGCAGCGCGGCCGCCAGCGGCGCCAGCTCCAGCGCCACCCGGAGCAGCGCGCCCCCGTGCCGGGGAGCGGCGGGGCCGGGCCGCGGCGCCTCCGGCGGCGCCCGGCGCGGTGGAGGAAGTCGTCGAGCGCGTCCTCGGCCTCGAAGGCGACGTCGCGGGTCTGGCGCACCCAGACGGCGACGAACTCGTCGTCGCGGAGGCGGCGCCTGCGGTCGGCGTCGCGGATGAAGGTGTGCAGCCACTCGAGCTTGTCGCGGAGCAGGCGCACGTCGTCGCCCACCTCCAGCAGCACCGCCGCCTCCCACGCCACCAGCTCCGCCACCTTCGCCAGCACCGTCGTGATCGCCGTCTCCGCCATCGGTTCGGTCTCCCCGCTGTGCTTGCTCGGCCGGTCGCGCTGTGTGGTCTCTGGCTGACTGGCTCTCGGCCTGAGCCAGAGCAAGGCAGATATCTCCCTCGGGGTTCTGGGCTTGGATGGATGGAGTTTGGTGGAGTCAAGGTCAATGGTGGCGCCGGCGACGGGGAGCTGTGGGAAGCTCGTTGGTTCAGTGGCGGGTGGTATATACCGGATGGATCCATCCGTGCATGTGCAGGGCAGCTGAGATGGTTGGGGATGGTAAGAAGGTGCAGTCAGTGTGAGGCCAAGGAGAAAGGAACAACATCCACCGTGCACACCTGCTTTCCACATTGGCGGCTTCCTTTAGCAAATACCCTGATACTTCCTCCGTAAACTAATATAAAAATGTTTAGATCACTAACGTAGTAATCTAAACGCTTTTATATTTCTTTACAGAGAAAGTACAAATACAATGTACATACAACAATACACATTGCAGATAGTTGTATTGCTGAAGGGCTGGACCCCACCCAGTAAATGTAAAAGATAATAGTGTATCATTGATTTTTTTTAAATGAAATGTATTTTTAATACAATCGACATTCCTGATAGTATACATGAAATGTTTGATGTGTTGTCAACAGATTGTATTTTTTAGCGGCCGAAAGATTGTTGGTGCCGATGGTCACTACTTTATATTGCCAGTCTCTGTTTTCATTGATTCGTTGTTTTTCTTCTTCCTTCGCCGACATAGCTTTGGTCTTGTATGACTTTGCCTTTTGTCAGTGTTATCGTTTTGTGTCTATGTGTGTGTGAGTGTGTTGTGTTGGTTGTGTGTGTCATAATTATGCAAAGACTGTGTGTGTACTCATTATGATTGTATCCTTCGATGCTATGTTATGAGTTTATGAAAAACACCCTTTATAAAAAAGATTTTGTACATGAAAAACAATGGAGTCTTTGGCATGTACGAAATGTTCCTGGTATTGATTATAGTATGACTGGAATAATTGAAATTTATGTGAAGAGTATCCGAAATGTTTAGGCAGCTAGTAGCAAAATAATTACAATTTATGTGAATATTTATGATTTTTTTAAACAATATCCAGTGAAGTAATTGATTTTCTAATATTTTTTAAGAGGCTGCTGAGGTAATTGCACTAATATGAATGAAAAATGTCTAACAATGATATCAAACTCCTTTTCAAACTTTAGGATAGTTGTTTTGTAGCCAGTGAAGTATTTTAGTTCTTGTTTTTGATGAAAAATATTATTTGGAATTCTGGCTAATCAATGCCGAAAATCAAAATGTGGATATAAAACAAATAAAACTCACAGTATATGCATGACTTTATAGGTGTCTACTATGTATGGCTCTAGTAGAAATGACTGTTGGATTAAGATTATGCATGTTAGAGTGAAATGCACCCACAACCACGGAATTTGTGCAAATGGTGCAGTCTAGCCCTCAAACTCAGAAAATGGCCCCTCTAGGTCCCCGAACCATGTTATACAATTGAAATATGGTCCTAAATACGAGAAAGCCCCCGTCATGTGTTGATGCCACTCGCATCTGACATTGTTGGTCCACTCTTGCACTGAAGAGACGGTGGGCGTTGGAAGTGGGTTGACCGGTGTCAACGAATATACATGTAGTCGACGATGAACTCTACCAAAAGACATGATGATGGAAGCTGGAAGGGACTCATAAGCCGATAAGGAAATAATCGTAAGAAGTTCTGGCTACAAAATGAATTGAAATATCATTCTCTAATTCAGTAGGATTATTTAGAATTTAGAGATGAAGGCCGTGCATATATATAATAAGGAGCTCGGAGGCCACGGCGAAGAACAAGCAACGTTCGAGCCACATATAACATCAAAATAACGCTAGTCGATATACGGTTTATTCTTGGCAGCCAAGAACACGACTGTATTCCTGTTGATGTCATAAGATGATCATCATGGAGTTTTACCCGTCATGAAAAAAATACGAGGAACTCAAGCCTGCCTGGTGGACCCACAATGTCAGATATTTCTTCTGTAAAGAAATATAAGATCATTATACGTGGCGCTCGAAACACGGTACGAGAGGGGGGTCCGTATGTAGAACCGTATCAATCATATTGCACCGTTGCTGCGGGTGCATTAGCTTTACACTGCCAGATCACTTTGCTAGAGACGGCGCTGGCTCGGTTAAAAGTTGGAGCGCCGGCCATTTTTTGTCCGGGCTGGGAAGGGAAGCTTCCCACCACCTCGTCTCGTCCACTCTACTACCGTTGCCACGTCCGAAAATGGACACCGGCGTGGGTTGGTGACACGAGCGACCTGGGAGCGAGCATTCGGCCGTGCCTGTCAGCCGCCAGCGGGTGCGTGGACCTGTGTTCCGGAAGAAGACGAATGGGATAGGCCAGGCCAACGTGCCGGGCACCTGCTGTTGCTAACACGTTGAGTCACCATGATTTCGCTTCAGTTCTTACCACCACCATGCATGCTCCTAGTCCTGGGCAGCCGAGACGGTGAAAAGGAGAGTGGCCATCACATGGCCGGCAATGCCATGCAGGTAAGCTGAGTGGTCGCAGCGCAGTGAATGGAGGCCATGGTGGAGAAGAAGCGGAGAGTAGAGCATGGCATGCCATTTATTAGTTTGCTAGAGATGGCGACGCACCAGCTAAAAGTTGGAGCACGATGCCTACCCCAATTTTGTACCGGGTAGGAAGGAAGCTTCCCGTCAGCTCCGTCTCGTACCATTGCAACCGTCAATGGTGAGGCGAGTGGCAGTCGTGGATCGTGACACAAGTGTCCCACCTACCGCTAGCCGGCGGGGACTGTTGCCGCAGAACACACGCAGATTTTATCATGTCTTTTTTCGATAAAGGGTGATATTATCGACTCATAATATAACATGTATGTAATCCTTTCTGAGGCAGAGCATGCAAGGATGAAAGAACTCCTTTCTAGACTCCATAATCTATGGATTGTAGAAGAAGTTAAAGCTAGACAAGGATCCAGGGATAGGGATATTTTTGAAGGGGATAGAAATACTAAATATTTTCAGGCTGTAGCAAACCAGAGGAGAAGGAAAACCCCGATTAGTAAACTAGAAGGACCTAATGGCACTACCACTGATGTCAAAGGCATGTTGGGTATAGCCACAGACTTCTATAAAGACCTCTTCAAGAAAGAAGATAGGAAAGGGTTTAGAATTAATAGTAATTTCTTTGCTGATGAAGAGAAGGTCAATGATTTAGAAAGCCAATCTTTACAAAAACCTTTCTCTAAAGGAGAAATAAGGGAGGCCATCTTTGGCTCATACTCTGATGGAGCCCCTGGCCCAGATGGCCTATCCTTTCTCTTCCTTCGGAACTTTTGGGAAGTCACTGAAATGGATGCGATAGCCATGTTTGATGATTTCCATAAAGGGAAGTTGGACCTATATAGGTTAAACTTTGCCGTGTTGACTCTAATCCCCAAGGAAAAAGAGGCTACCAGCATGAAATTTTTTAGGCCCATTAGCTTAATCAATTGTATCTTTAAGGTGTTCACTAAGGTGCTCGCAAACAAATTAGCTGTGCTAATGAATAGACTTACCTCTAGTAACCAATCAGCTTTTATTAAAGGTAGGTTTATTCTGAATAGTGTAGTCACAGGCTCACAACACATGAGGTGCTGCACAAACAAGATGACGCTGCTCAGCCCGGTCACTCTGGAGTTGGGTGGATCACCAGTAAAGCTATGAAAGAAGCTCAAGAGTGTGACCATGGTGGATGCGGCGACGGAGATGGTGCCACTGGGGCTTGCCTAGTGCGCAACGCGAAGCTGGGAGAAAAAGCATGAAGAAGATGGGCAAAAACTTCAGTTTAGGATTGCCTGTTTAGACCTTTGTTTTAGAGCTGATCTGCAGATTAGCGATTTAGTCTGTATTCCCTTTCGCCTAGTCATTAATGAACATGCAAGGCATGACTGTATTTGATGTCACTTTCCTGGTCTCATCTATAAAATGGGGCCGGGGGCTTAAAACCCCCTTTTCTCTGAAAAAAGCATAATATAACATCGAGAGATGCAACACCTAAAGGTCAAATCACGGGTGCCAACAATTTTTGCTAACGTACAGAATCAATACTCACATTGATCCACCATGATTCATCACATGAAAAACTAAATCCTTGCAGTATTTAAGACGAGAATGGCCCGTAAGTCTGTCATAACTAACACCGCTTCAGGTTACAATCAGAAAAATTACTGTATGTGAGTGGTTGCGGTCAGGCCTAGATTGCGGTGTTGTGTTGGGCGGTCGATGAGGGTGCATATGCATGCAGGAAACTGGAATCGAACTGTTTGCTCCTTCACGTGACGCTCCGGCTAAAGTTGAAGCACGATGATGTTTTGGCCATTTCTATTTCTGTAGGAAGCTTCCGGCGATCTGCGAGGCCGCCGTGAGCTCCTGACACGAGCGTGCATCTCCAACCTACCGCAAACTGGCCGGCTACATGCTGAGCACCTGATGTGGTTGAAGCGCTAACCCATTATATATGAAAATTTTCATATAATTGATTACAAGGAAGGAACGGTTTAATAGTACTACTTCATCACTTATCTCATATACTCCCTCCGTTCCTAAATATAAGTCTTTTTAAAGATTTCAATATAAATTAAATACAAAGCAAGATGAGTGAATATACACTCTAAAATATTTATTGGTAATATTTCTCACATCAGAGGGTTTATAATACCAGAATCTTGCGGGTGGTCAATGATTTCTCTGGGTAAGTCCTTTGAAACACCGCAATGTCAATACCCAAAGGCTCAAATTTGCCATAGTCATGATCCTACCCTTCTTTCATGTATGCATGTTCGTAGAGTAAAATGCATAGAACCACCACTTTCGCGTCATAGCTCTCAGAAAATCACCACTTAACAAAACGTGACATTTTGGATCGCACCAAAAAATGACAATGGCAAAGAGTACTGAACTGTTTTTTGAGCAAGTTTTGACGTGGCCGATCACTCGCGAGCCGAGAGCGGCGACGGCGCACCGTTAACGGCCGTCTTTTTTGGCTCGGGATGAAGCTGTTAGGCTGGGCTGGGCTGGGCTGGGCGCGTTTGATCGTTTCTATTTACCGAGCTGCTGGGTCAGGCTGGGCTGGGTGATATTTGCTGGGCCGGGCTGGGCACGTTCGATCATTTTTATTTACTGGGCTGCTGGGTCGGGCTTTGCTCCTTCGATTTTTCTCAAACAAAAAAAATTACACAATGGTAGTTCGATCGATTGACTGTGCCCATTCGGTTTCTCTAGAAAACCCCAACCTCTACACACACAGTGCATTCATTCACATTCACTCTCCTTGCACAGATAACCACCACTCTCCCACCCAAACAAAAGAAAACCTCCATTGCGCCATGGTATCTGGCCTCGGATGGGACCAGGCGCTGCAGGAGATCTTCGACGATAACAATACCAAGCTCTCGTACGCACGCGAGGTGGGTACCTGGTACACCAACGTTGCAATCTTCAAGAATCATGCGCGCGCACTGATTGAGAACTTGGTCTGGGTGATGGGGGAGGCCAAAGATTCTCTGGGTCCATTCCAACAGGCACGATGCTACATGTACCAGAACCGCGACCAACTGCACGTGGACTACAAGCTCGACATGGTGGTGCCAGTGCTGCCCATCGCTCTGATGGAGATGAAGCCGCCACAGATGGAGCAGTAGGTGCAGGTGCAGGTGGAGGCGCCGCAGATGGAGCAGCAGAAGATGGAGGAGCAGCAAAGGGAGGCGGAGACATGCACAAGCAGTAGGAAGAGGAAGAAGAAGCAGCTCCGCATCATGGGGCCAGTTCGTCGATCACTCCGTCTTTAGAAAGCTGCAACAAGAGTGAGTCTAATGCACCACTTAGGTCCTAGTTAATTTCTGTAGCAAGATCTGAACCAATATATGGGTTCAATTAGTTTCTGAACTTATTAGTAGTGGAATTGCGTCTGAAGAACTAGAACTATGTGTGCTTTCCGAACCTATCTATCTATCTATCTATCTATCTATCTGCTCACATTATGTAAATGACATCTATCTGAATGTTTGTGGTCATGGTTTCTGGATGTTTGTGGTCATGGTTTGTGAACTCATCTATGATATCTATCTATCTTTCTGAATGTTTGTGGTCATGGTTTCTAAATCTTTGTGCTCACATTATCTGAATGACATTGCTCATATTATCTGAATATTGGTGCTCATATTATCCATTATAAATGTCAAACTATGGTGCTCTAGGTTTCTGTTTTTGGGGGTTGGTGCTCTAGGTTTCAATTCAAAGAACTATAGTTATGTTGTAGGTGTCAATACAAAGATAAAATGTCATAATATCTAAATCTCAAACTTTTTTCAGTCAGCTTACTATGGAATTATAGGTGTGCTCTAGGTGTCAATGCAAAGATAAAATATTAGTATAGTTGGATTGAATAAAGTCTGAACACTGCAAGTTTGAATATTGCAAGTTCTCTCCTAGTTAGGGACACTTGCTGCTATTAATCAACACAATTTTGAACATTAAATTGAGCACACCTACTAACACTTCACATCAGTCAAATCACTTTAACCCATGTACACTGACTCACTCCTTCTATGGTCAACTTGTCCACTGCATCACTCAACCCAAAATTAACTCATGTACCCACTACACAACACCCTGTAAATTTCAGTAGTGATATTTGGTGTTAGCTTCATTCAGTCCACAAAAGTAACTTGCCCTATAATAATTAACCATTTGCAAACCCTAAAATTCAGTCAAATAGAGCATGAAAATTCAGTATGATGTCAAAACCGCGTGAACTTCATGTTATGTTGATGTTTGAACTCTTCCTTGTGTGTGCTTGAGAACTATTGCACCTTGTGTGTGATTGAGACCTATGAACTTTTGGAGTGGAGTGTGCTTGACAACTATTGCGCCTTTATCCACTATTGCTTCTATGTGGTAGGTGCATGAGAATTATTGCTTTTATGTGCGATGTTGCTTATTTGTGGGATGTGCTATATGTTGTTGTTGTGCGATGTTGCAAAATGTACTGACCTGTAGAGCCTGGCATCTTTGCCGAGGGCATCCATGCTCTCGGAAAAGTAAATAAACTTTCCTGAGAGGAGCTCTCGACAAAGCACGGGCTCGGCTTGTGAGGTGGTGGACACATGGCAGTTTGCAACTGGTTAGCTTTGCTGAGAGTAGTTCTCGGCAAAGCAGCGGCTCAGCATACGGTGTGGGACCCACCTGTCAGGTGGTGGACACGTGGCAATTTGATATTCATTAGCTTTGTCGAGAGAGCACTCGGCAAACCAACGGCTCAGCGTAGATCGTGGGATCCGCCTGTCAGGTCATGGGCACGTGGGAGTTTGCTACTCATTAGCTTTGCCGAGAGTAGCTCTTCGTAAACGAACGGTTCGGCGCAGGGCATGGGACCCGGCTGTCAGGTCATGGACATGTGGCAGTTTGCTACTCGTTAGCTTTGCCGAGATTGGCTCTTGGGAAAGCTGCGCCACATGGCTACCCTGTCTCCGTCTGTCGTCCGTGAGTCAGCTTTGTTTTGCCAAGGGTGCTGTTAGGCTCTCGGCAAACTGTTTGCCGATTTCCTGACAGTTGGTTCTCTCGGCAAAGTTTTGTTTGCCTCAGTGGTGTACGCAGGGTGGTCTTTGCCAAGAAAATTTGGCAAAGACTTCGCCGAGTCTTTCTGGCACTCGGTGTAGTGTGTAATTTCCAGTAGTGTATGCATATGAATTCATTTTAAATATAGCAATACCACAAGATCAACTAGGGTTCATCCACACACCCATATCTATCCATCGATACACACATCAATTCCAATTAAATTTAGTTACAAAAATTTAAAACTAGATGAACTAGGGTTCACCTATATCCATACATCCAACATATATGCATCCATTCATCCACATTCATATATCCATCCATTCATTCATCGAAATTTCAAAACTACTCCCTCCAATCCTGCCCGTTCGGAAGTTCTCCACTAGCCAGCGCTAGCCAGCTTCTCGAGGGAGCGAGGAGCATTCGACCCTGTGCCTGCAAGCTCGCTGTGCTGGGGCCACCAGGGCTGGGCCATAAGAAAAGAAGAAAACGTTTCGATAGGTACTTCAGGGTGGTACATGGATGTAAATTTCAACAACTCCTACTTCTGGTTTTAGCGAAGCTGGGATTCCGCTGCTCCTCAAAATTGCACGCAGCGATCGTTTTCTCCGTGAAGCCCGCTTCTAGGAGAAGGAATGTTCGGGCTGGCTTCATGCAGCTGTAGCTGGCTCCTGAAGAACTCCCGAACGGGCCCTAAATATAAGCCTTTTCAGAGATTCTAATATAAAATACATACAAAGCAAAATGGATAAATCTATAATCTAGAATGAGATCTCGAAAAAGTTTCAAACCAGAGTCAGAGTTGGCTTAACTTTTCCAAAAAGGTTGAAACACTGAATTCGGCCACCGGCGGAGGCTGTGGCCGGTCGTCCGGCTGGAATCATTTGCCTAATTCTTTTGCGCCAAAACCTCCTTCATGGGACGCCTCTGATGTCCATTCCTGTACTAGTGACCGGTCCACACGGTAGCGTTGGAACCATTTTATCTTCTCGTCCGGCTCAACACTCCTTTGCCTTGATTGGACACGCTTCTTATCGAGAGAGAAACATAGAATCACGTACCCATTTCCACTTGGAGTTTGGCGTATATACACAACGTCAAGGGCGTTCTTGGTCGATTCCTTGAAAATGCAGAGAGAAACAAAAAGAAATGTTCCATGGACAATAATAATATATGCCCATTTCCACTAAAGCGAATATTTTGTTTGGAGATAGAAATAGAATATTTGAGTAAACTTTCGGCGTTGGTATCATCAGCATGCACAGCTTCATCAATCATTCATGTGCTATATAAAGGGCGGGCTGAGCGGGGGGCTGAGGCAGTGCAATCAAAGCAGCTAGCAAACGCACGTCGTAGCGCTAGCTTAACTAAGCTAACCCAGGTAGCCAGCCATGAACATGAACTACGGCTCCATGGGTCCTGGCGCGATGGTGCGGTGCAGGCAGTGCAGCTCGAGCATCACGGCGATGCCCGGCGCCCGCGCCGTGCAGTGCATGCAGTGCAGCTGCGTGACGCGCGTCAGCGGGCGTGGCCGGCAGCAGCACGGCTACGGCCAGGGTTACGGCGGGAACGGCGGCGGGATGCTGATGCCGCCGATGCGTCCCACCCCGGCCTTCGGCGGCGGCCGCGGCAAGAAGCGCGCCGTGCTGATCGGGATCAAGTACACCAACCGGCGCTCCTGCGAGCTGCGGGGCCCCATCAACGACGTCAAGTGCATGCGGTACCTGCTCACCGAGCGCTTCGGCTTCCCCAACGACTGCGTCCTCATCCTCACCGGTCCGTAACAAAACAATCCAACATGTTTTCTTGTTTGAGTCTACTAAATTAGTATATGTTCGTGCAGATGAGGAGAGGAACCCGTGCAGGCAGCCGACCAAGGACAACATCCGCATGGCGATGCACTGGCTGGTGCAGGGGTGCAGCTACGGCGACTCCCTGGTGTTCCAGTTCTCCGGCCTGGGCGCGCAGGTGCCCGACGACGACGGCGACGAGCTGGACGGCATGGACGAGGCGCTCTGCCCCGTGGACTCGTTCCAGCAGGGCCCCATCCTGGACGACGAGATCAACGAGGCCATCGTCCGCCCGCTGGTGCACGGCGTCAAGCTCCACGCCATCGTCGACGCCTGCCACAGCGCCACCGTCCTCGACCTCCCCTACCAATGCACCGTGTCCAAGCAGTCAGTATCTATCTCGTCAACTTTCTTAACCCCGGCCCGATCCCATCCATGTTTGCATGCAGGTTGCACCTACTTACATATATGAACATGTTTTGATCAGGACCGGGCGCTGGAGGTGGAGGGACGAGCGCCCTATGACCGGCGCCTGCAAGGGCACCAGCGGAGGCCAGGCCGTGCTCATCAGCGGCAGCAGCAACGGAAAGAGCAACATGAGCGTGGTCAGTACTAGCATTGACAAGCTTTTTTTCTCATTCATTCATGTCTCTTTCGTTCTAACACGTCTGCCACCGGTGTGTGCGTGCAGCTGCCTGAGCCCTACGCCACGATCGGCGCCATGACGCACAGCTTCATCAGGGCGGTGGAGTGCGAGCCGCGCACCACCTACGGCCGCCTGCTCACCTCCATGAGGGCCATCATGCGCGACAGCAGCGGCAACTGCAACCTGCAAGGCCCCATCGGCGGCTCCATCCGCAAGGTCGCAAACTTCAGCGGCGTGGAGGTAAGCCAGATTTTCTCTCTCAAGTCTCAAGTGTTAGCAGCATGCATCCTAGCTAGCGTTACTGTGGCCCATGGCACCATTTTTGCTCACATACACTGAACTGTGCATTCGGTTGAACTTTGCAGGAGCCTCAGCTGTCCTCTGCCTACAAGTTTGACGTCGAGCGCGAGCCGTTCTGCATGTAGAACCCGACCGTACCCTCGTCTCGTCGTCACTGCGCCGCAGGCTACTGCAGTCGACGAATTAATTACTACCGAATCATGCATCGACCGTACTGAATAATGGGCCGGTTAATTAACTATGATGCTTGCTACTAGTATGTGTGACGATGTATCTCCTCACCTGACGCCATGCCATCAAGAATGAGCACTGCATAGCTCATACAAAGGCTCTCGAGGATCTCGTTCTCCACTGTACTGTACAACACTGTAACATGGCCGTTGTGTGTCGTGTCATCCCCTTAAATAAACAAAGTTCCATATATGCTGCTTGATCTCCGAAAGAGATATGCCGTCTAAACTGTCGAAAATGTGGACGTGTTTGGTTCGAGAATCGTAACACAATCAAAATCATAAACTTGTTTTGGTTCAACTCTAAACGACAGTGTGTGGTGCCAAAAAAGAACAATACTCACTCCCACGCTGTGAGGCGGAGGGGAGGGGTTACTCTTCTCTTGTCCTTTGTGTACTAGATTTTTTAGGTAAAGGTGACGGTGCTTCGACAGTGATAGTGGTGCCATCTCGAATAAAAGTCCTCCGACTCCAATCCGGTTCGATGACGCATGGTGTGGCGTTGCTAAGGAGCCTCAGAGTTCTTGTCCTCATTGTTCTTCATGAATAATGGGTTGGTTATCTGTATTGTCCGTCGGCATGGTTCCATGTGCGTCGATAGTGTCTTCTTTGAGAACCTCTTCCTTTGAGGCTGTGCAAGCAAAGTCGTTGGCTTGGGCTAGCGATTAGTGCGTTTGTCTATCTTGATCGGGGCGACTCCCCCGTTGATATGCTTGGTGCGATTGCCAATCTCCATCATACACGGTAACCTACTATTACGGTGATTCAACGAGGTTTGTTTCTCCACAGGTCTTTACAGGTATTCCCTCTGTAAAGAAACACAAGAGTGTTCAGTGGTTGAATTTCTCAATGTTGTTCATGTTTTCTAACAGGATGTTGTTCATTATAAGTGTGAGCTATGGTGGTGCAACGGCGATAAGTTCAAGTTCAGTTGCGGCTCTGACAAAAAATTAGGGGCATTTAGTTATAGTCATAGTCTCCCCTTTGTTTCGGGGTCGTTTTCGTGTGTGGGTTCAATTACACTACCCCCCCCCCCCCCCCCGGTCACAGTCTAGAAGGCACAATTAAATTTGCATGCGTTTCCACAATAGATAAGATTTAGGGCTCATTGCATTTATTTTTAGTAGCTAATTAGTATTTCTATATGCATGCATAGTGTGAATGCTATTTTTAGCCCATCTCACAACCAATAGATAACCCCCTAAGTCCTAGAGAATTTCTAAGCGCGCCTTTTAAATCATGACGGAAGGAGTACATCTGATTGTACCCCGTGCCTATTGATCTAATATAGTAAATCAGATATAATTTTGCAAAAGTGCAATGCATGGATGACCAAAAGGGCCATACATGCAACTTGGGGGTGGCTCTCTGTCCAAAAAATGGAAGATGCCGCACCTGGCCTATGCCCTTGCGGTCCATAAAGCAGCAGATGATGCCCGTCGATGCCACCAACGTCGGATCGGACCACACGATAGCCTTCGAACCGTTTTATCTTCTCGTCCGGCTCACCACTCCTTGCCTAGATCTATCGGACACGCTCCTTATCGAGAGGAATACGTATCAGCTTTCACATGGGCCGGCGGGCTGATACTTCTTCCTCCCCTCTCATTTTTCTTTTTGAGAATTGATTCTTGGTTCGAGATAGATTTGCATCGTTGTAGTCAGGTTTTTTTCAGCGAGCAGGTAACTTGGATTCTTTCGTTTTCCATGATGGACATGGGAATTTCTCTATCTCTTTAATAGTGAAAGAACCTCTCAGATATTTCTCTTGCACATGCTTCGGATTCCTTATGATCAGCTCCACCAACGAACCATTTATACCCAAAATGATATTCACTAAGAGCATCTGCAACCAGGCATCCCAGATCCTCCTCAAACGTCAGGGGGGCCCGCCTGGTCACTGACCGGTTATAAAATTTTGACTCAGCTGGATGCCTCAAACATCCGGGCTGACTGGCACCCCTCATATCCAGCCCAAATATGGACGGATATGGGGCGTCCGGACGCGTCCGGGCACATATGCCACGTTCGATCCGCCCACGCTGGCCCACCCGGCCCTACATATATTCCTTCCTATCCGCTCGTCGGACCAAACCCTAGCCACTTCACTCCACTCCCCTCTACCACCAAGCTCGTCTTCGGCGCCGTTCGTCCGTCTCCGGCATGGCGGGCAGCAGATTCGCGTCCTTCACCTCCAGATCCGTCGACTCCGAACTCATCCCACGCGGCCCCGAGGAGGTGATTGCCGTCCCGCTTGCGCTTCGCCGCTCTCGAGAGGAGGCCCATGCACGACAACGCTCGGACTCCTTCCGTCGGAAATCTATTGCGTCTGCCCAAATGGTGCATGGATCCGACGCTAGGTATGCTGCATCAACGGAGGCGGTGCGGTTCGTCTGGCGTCCTAACACGGTGGCGGACGCGCAACCCCTCCGTTGGTGCGCCGAGGTCATGGGCGCGCCGTGGGCATCGTCTGACGCAACCATGGCGCGGCGTGCCCGCCGTGTGAGGCAGCGGGCACGGGAGGCAGCGGCAGCGCTCGCGGCGGTGGACGTCGGCGAGGCGGAGTTGCATTCTCCGGCGCCCCATATGGTGCACCACTCCGGGCGCCACAACCGCATTGTGGTGGATGTCACCGGCTCGTCCCAGGACAGATCCATCATCAATCTGACGTCCACCGGCACCCAACGGGTTCCGGGCTCCGACGAGAAAGATTAGGGCATGGAAGACGGCGGCGTCTTGAGTTCCGTGAGCCGGCTCGTATCCCATGCCCTACTCTACCCTGCCGGTGACCGGACCAAAACTCTGGGGAGCGTAGCCGGTCATTGGGCATGGCCACGGCAACCGGACGAGCTCTGCCTAAAGATCGCTACGTTGCATGTAATAATATAAATTTGAGGTTTCTAATTCGAGGTATCCGGATGTGGATTGCATTATTTAAGATGTGACCTGTTAGTGTCCGCGGACGCATCCGGGCGCGTTCGCGGGCGTTTGGAGGGCGAGATTTGCACATCATGGCAGTAGATGCTCTAATAACAACAAATATGCTGCACGTACATTGTGAGTGTGGAAATGATTGTACCACCATGAGCAACAAAAGGCTCAAATATATGGGGGCAATAAACTTAGATGGGATGTTTCTTTTTTCTCTAAAAGCATCACTCTGAGGCCTTGTTCGTTTGCCGGGGGTGGGGTTCAAAGCCCACGGTTTGGCGGGGATAGCCCTCCTCGAGAATTTATCCCCATCTGCTCCATATAATGCATTCGGTTACATCTCGAATAGATCGGAGATGGATGTAATTTTTAATTGCTTCTTACGTTCTTTTTACTCTCTTGATGTTTGATGAACAAATTGAAAGTTTTTCCCACAAAAAAAACCCATCCAATTCTCTCCCAGCCCTGTGTTTTTTGCTGGGGACAAAACATCTCCTCCCAATGTGTGGAATAAATCCCAGACCATTACAACCTCTCGAGAAAAAACACCCCCTCTCTACGCGACCTCTGTCTCCCGTGATTGTGGAGGCGGCGCTGTCGACGTGAGGATCCAGAAGGGCAAAGATTGTCAACATGTTTGGTAATTGTCTACATGGTATAAATTGCAAGTTTAACACAATTATATAAGTGTGGAGCATAATCACAACTTTTACAAAGATAAAGACCATTTTATTATGCAATGAAACCAATCACACAACTTAGAACAATGAAATTTATAATCCTTTAGGTAACAATGACCACTGACGCTGATGTAAAAAAAAAGGTGACGATTGACGACTGCAAAACCTCCAACAAAAGTGGCGACTGAAAACTGAATTAAGAAGCTTCTCCCAGCTAGCCACTAATTACTTGGCAGCCGGGGCAGCAGCAGCAGCCCACATGGCCCGCAGCTTCTCGGCCTCCTCCAACATGCTTTCCATGGGCGGCGCCGCCTTCTTTGCAGCCTCCGTCTGCACGAACCTCTCAGCCCAGGCGGCCAGGCGTGGAGTCCTGCTAGCGTCGATGACCGTGACGCCGAACATGTGGCGCAGCGCCTCGATCCAGAAGAGGTTGCACCCGAGCGCAAGGTCGAGGTACCCGATGGAGTCGCCGGCGAAGAAGGCCTTCCCGCCAGAGCACTGGGCGAAGGCGTCCTCCAAGGGCGCGACCGCCGCGAGCGCAGCGGCCAGCCCCTCCGCCCTGTCCTCCTCCGTGGCCGCCCTCATGATGCCTATCCACGTGGGGACAGCCTTGTCATCGATGTAGGCCGCCCAGAAGCGGGCGACGGCGCGGTCGTAGGGGTCCGCGGGGAGGAGCGAGGCGGCGCCGGCCCAGACCTCGTCGACGTACTCGACGATGGCGAGCGACTCGCAGACGGGCCTGCCGGCGTGGATGAGCACGGGGACGGCCTTGCGCACCGGGTTGGAGGCGAGGAGGAGCTCACCCTTGTGGAACAGGTCCTGCTCCAGGTACTCGTAGCTCACGCCCTTGACGTGCAGCGCCATGCGCACGCGGATCGCGAACATGCTCGCCGCCGTGCCCAGTACCTTGACATCGTCATCTCCTTGGCCGGCCATCGTTTCCGATCTTCCTCTTCGATCGATCTTTTCCTTGGCTTGTAAACTATTTGCTCTGCTGTGTACGTATGTGCGCTTAAGTTTTGCTCAATTTGCAAGTGTACGTAGCTTGGTTCTTGTTGTTTATATAGCGCAAATCAAGCGGGGCAGCTGTTGGTGGAGAAGCTGCTAGAGCCATGGGAATTGTGTTTGGTCTGTATATGTGCATCACCCCATACGTACGCATAATGCTTGCACCCCAAAGTAAGGTTGACTAGCTTGGCGTCACACGCGACGCTTCAGTGTTAGACGATGTTTCCGCGCGCGGCATGCCCTGCAAATGGTTCTTCTCTCAGTGTCTGCTTTCTGTAGCGATGAGACTCGGTCCACTCATCCTGGGAACACTTCCAAAAGGCTGATTATTTTATGGGTTTGCTAAATCTTAGGTGCCTGCTAATTTTCTTTTCCCTCAGTCGATTTCTGCATTGCACTGCACGAGGCGACGGTGGTGTTGACATGCGGACCGGCAATGAGCTCCGTTTGTAGAAGATTGAGTGGTTAATCTGATACGAGATATACGATGCATGTTCGTTATAATATGCACGTCCGGATTTCATATAAACATGACATATTTTATTACACTAGAACAATATCCGTGCGTTGCAATGGAATATAAATATTCTACTACGTTAGCTTGTGATTTATCTATCAATAATAATGTGATCCTGTAAATAAATGTTCATCAAATTGTGACTGTGAATTAACATATATTTAGATTAGAAGTTTGGTAAAATTAAAGTGAAATTAGTTGAGAAAGTAAGTAAATTAAAATGGAACTGATTCAGAAGGTAAGTAAACTAAGGTGATTGATTATCATATAAATGGAAGGTTAGGCGAAGGGGTGGTGGAAAGAAAGGTGAAATAGTAACCTTACTTTTTCTTAAGTAAGTAGTATAGAGATTTACATCAACTATGGTGCTAGTCCGGCTCTAGAGTCTGACCATGAACCTAGAGAACAGAAGCTTCCTTCTCTAGCTCCACCTCGACGCTCTCCGGCTCAGCCTCCAAAGGCTCAGGAAGTGAAGTTGTCTGGCTCCACGACACTGCCAAGCGACTAATCGGCCGACGATGCTCAGCCCATCAAGCTTGACGTTGATGGGAGGGGAGGAGCGGTGGCCTATCCGGGACCAGGCAGCGGCGATCTACCGTGCACCATTCTTCCTCCCTGCTGGCGGCGCCCGCGAACGTGACTGCTTCATGGTCGTCGTGGCGGGGCGCGGACTCGGCGATTTCCTCCTCCTCCTCCTCGGTCCCGCCGAACACCTCCTCGCTCACCTCATCATCGCACTCTTTACCGGCGGCCGCCACCTCCGACACCCGCAGGCGGTACCGCCAGCAGGCGAGGCGGATCTCGCGGGGGGAGCGGTAGGACCCGAGCAGTGCCTCCTGCTCCGTCATGTCCACGTCCGGCACGACCGCTCTGCCGGCGCTGAGCTTCTCCTCCGCCTGCAGATGCTCCTAGAGGAGGTCGTGGTTGTAGGCGGCGTCGGCCTATGCCTCCCAGAACTGCTCCTCCCGCACGATATGCATGTAATGGGCATGGCCCCGCCGATGGTCATGGTGCAATGCACCAGCGAGGGTGACACAGAGGAGGAGGGTGGCGCCGGTTCGTCATCGGTAGCGTCCTCCATTGCGACGTCGTCCTCCGGCTGCTTGCCGGCCAGCCAACCAGCAGCAATGGCGGCCATCTCCTTCTTCTGGTCCGACGTCAGCCCGTCCCAAAGAGTTTTGGCGGGGGAGGGATCCATGGTGAGAGTGGTGCAGAGAGGGACCGGAGGTGGATGACTGCGGCTATGGCCGGGGCACCAGTTTTTATATCAATGGTGGGTGGAAGAGGGACGGATGGGTGGCGTCGGAGAAGATGCCTCGGCAACCGCGTGCTGTCAATGTGGGTGGCAGGCGGACGGGCGGTTGTCGTGTCGTTTGAACGCACGGTAGTCGCCTACACCGAGAAGTGACGCGGGCGGCGCTCTCTCGATTGGCGCACCACTTCAATGCCGTTGCTAGTGAGTGGTCGTGTCCGCTCTAGCCGGGCATAAATGCGAGCGTTGACGCTCTGGAGCGGCGCTGACCGAAAACGCGTCGGTAGGAGACTGGGTTTTTGGTGGGTAAGGGCGGTCAGAAGCGGGCGTGAGATCGGCCTGGACTCCTACAAACCCCCTACTTTTGTCTCTGGTTTGCGGGAAAACTTATGTCTGAACCACTCAATGAACCGGTATAGACCCACGTTGGATGGCTTCTACTGTTCGAACAGCGTGATTCAGAAGCACGCGGGAGGTTTGCGCGTCAACGTTGGAGATGCTACTAGGTAACAGCAAATACAGCAAGACATGTTTTTAGATGAAAAGCTGTAGCCCAGTCCTCCTGCCCGCTGTAGTCCTTTCCTCTTTGCTCTGAAAACTAGCCACTTGACTTCTTCCTTGAATTTTCTCCCGCAATCATATAGACTTGGGATAATATGTTTAACAGGCCCTATGTTTAAATATGAAATCACTCCTTGTGTTCCATAGAGCCCAGGTCACCAAGATGATGATCTCCAAAGAGAAACGTAAATTGATTAGTTGCTTCAGATAATCAATCTCTTTTTATAGACCTAAGCCAGTATATGTCCAAGAGCGAGAGATGTAGCTGCAGCCTGCAGTACATTTTGATAAATGTGCAGCGAAAGAAGAGGTGATCTCTTGTTTCAAGAGTCTGCATGCTGCATAAGATACAAGTGTAATCTTGTATGAAGAAAAAAAATCGCAGTAGAAGAGCCCTAGTATTTAACCTGTCATGTGCCAAGAGCCAAAAGAAAATCTTGTGTGTAAGTTGGCAGCATGTTTTCCATAACCACCTGACCACTAGGAGAACTGCAGTCGTAGGAGTAAGAAACCTATAAACCTTGGAGACCATGTAGTGAGCAGAACCCATAGGTATTTGCCGTTGATCTTCCTCTGAAGTGAGTTGGAGGTCTTGAATAAAATTCTCCAATTCTTGAAATTGCGCATATGCGTCCTCAGACAGAATCACTGACGCGCAGTTGGAAGAGAGCTGTTAAATCATCTTTTGAAACAGTTCAGCAATGGAAATATTTTCCTTGAGAGCAAAAGAATGAAGATGTGGCCATATTTCACTCTTGGAGACACCATCCCAAATGTCAGACCAGAAATCCAAGGTCTGACCATTGTGCAATATGACAAATGCGTGCTCTTTATAAATTGCCAATAGTTTCATGCAGTCCATCCACCAAAAAAGGATGACACGGGCCATGGCTATCTTTGCTCTCTTTCATCGTGTCTTTATCGTTAGCTAGCTCCCCCGACGGTTAGACCCAACACCTTCGCGCCAACACTATTGCGACTATTTTATTTCTTGTTAGTTTTTTCTCATAATGCTTTCTATTCATTTGATGCTATATTTCAAGATAATAAAAGCGTCCTTTATAAAAAAAAATCGTAGAGGCTCTTTAAATTTTGATGGAAATAATTATGTGATGATGCCAAACTTTCTTAATGTTGGGATAAGTTCATAATTTTTGTTGGAAAGGTTAGGGTATCTCCAATGGTCCGGACCGCGTGGTCCATCCGCTCGGCCGTCTAGACGTCCTTTTTCCCGTAAACTAGAAGGAAACTGTGGGGAGGGGCTTTGTAGGCCTCCGGTCCGACAACTCTGGCACACCAAAACCCTCTTCCTCACCCGCGCCCTTTCCCGTCCGAAGAGGTCAGCCAGCATTCATGCTGCTCCAGAGCAGACGTGACCTCTAACTGGCAATGGCATTGAAGCGGGCTCGCTGGCCTAGGGCGCCGCCCACGTCACGTCTCTGGTATCCTTACCTGTTCAATATCGGAGAGACGC
This sequence comes from Triticum monococcum, assembly GCA_034509565.1. Classification (NCBI taxonomy): domain Eukaryota; kingdom Viridiplantae; phylum Streptophyta; class Magnoliopsida; order Poales; family Poaceae; genus Triticum; species Triticum monococcum. The sequence continues at coordinate 738,803,524 of CM067843.1, read as the reverse complement.
TACTAGACAAAACGAGACGAATATCTACCTCGTCTGTTCAATGTCCGTTTGCCCATCCGCCGCCATTAAACAAACACCTCGACCGAGAAACGAATTCCGGTACCCTCGCATTAACACACCCGGGCGCTTGGCATCGCTGGCATGCGCTTTTAAAGGCAGCCACTCCCGGCTCAAAGGAACGCACACCAAGTCCGATCTACATCCTCCTCCCATGCAACACATCTGCCATGAAAGCAGGAACACATTGTGGGAGAGCCTCTCAGCGGAGCAGAACCTCGAGGTGGCCGCCCTTGCGGCTGCTGGGTGGACCGTCATGCTAGGCGAGCAGAGGATGACATCCAAGGCAGCTCGCCAGAGGTCTGCGACGATGACGACCCCATGATGGATACAGACTTGGACGACAACTCGACGTCGTTGCCCGCACCGTTCCATGATGGCTTTATCATGGAGCACGGACATGCACACTTCAATGCCGCCATGGCGGAGGAGCAGCCCGCGCCGGTGCCTAGGTTGGCATTTCGGCAAGCGCAAGAGGAGCAATGTTACAACATGTTCCTTCTCAAGAAGCACCGGCTGGCAATCTACGGCGAGCACGCGAGCGACGAAGGCCTGGTGGCCATGGTCGTAGCGAACCCCACATTCGTCTTTGAGCAGCGGGCGCTCTACAAGGCCGTGCGCGCTCAGTCCGATGAGGAGGCGGCGCAGGCGATCGCGGACGAGAATGCCGCTAGTTGCGTGTCCAACGCTTCGCCACTGAACTTTTGTGGGCTTCGGTTGGACGGCGAGCGTGTCGGCCCATCCACATCCATCGTGGACCTCACGTCCACCAACAACAGACAAATCACGGACTCCGACGAGGATGAGTAGGTCATGGGCGGCAACATGCCCTTGAGTCCCAAATGGGCCGGTCCATCTCTCATGTACTCTTCCTCGCTGGCGACCACACCTTCACTTCACGGGTCTCATCCCCGCCGCTCATAAAGACGACGAGATGAACTTGGTGATCGCCAGAAGGGAACAACAAGGATGGGACATGGAGGACGGTGCCACTAGAAGCTAGGTTTAGGTCCAGTCCCTTTTTAATGAAAAATGTCAAAATTTTAATGAATATGCTCCGGTTTAGATGAAAATCATCCGGTTGCATGAATTTTGTCCGGTTTGTTGACATCCGCTTTGAAATGTATGCGGCTAGCTTTGGATGGCCAGCTCCTATACCAGTGTCAGTAGACTAGTCCGCACTGATCTGCGGATGGACACGGCATTTGGTTTAGGGGGTCAGATTTCGAGATGCCCTTAATAGGGTTTGTTATAAAGAGATATTGAGTAATTAGGAATCATAAGATACAAAAACATGTGAAGACTTGCGACGGGGGTGAGGAGAGGGGGGGGGGGCACTCAGGCCATGTGGCTGATGTCGGGCTAGGAGCGGAAGGAGGTGCCTTCTGTTCTTTCCACTGTGGTTGTGCATTGTGAAGTCGACGGTTGGCGGTGACTCGGGGCATGGATGCCGGTGGGGCGGCCTCGGATGGCGGTCGGTATGGTGGCTTTCTGGCAGGCCCCATGACGATAGTGGTGGCCAAGCTACTTTGTTGCCTGGATGGCGAGGGGCGTAGAGATGGGTGGTTCGGGCACATTTTTTGTCCTTGAAGTGGTGTTGCCCAGATCCTGATCCTGAAATGTAGGGCGGTTCTCGCTGAGACTGGTCTGGGTATCTCATGGTGAGCTGCCGAGCAAAACCTTTGCACTTTGGCGCCCATGGCGACGACATTTGCGGTTGCCTTTATTTTCTAGAAGATGTCGTCGTGGTCTTCTCTCGGTGACAGAGTCTCCGGGTGAATTGAGTCTCGTCGATACAGAAGGCCGACACAGCAAGAGACCAAGAGTGCCACACAAAGATCACCCAGCACTGAAGCGTCACATGTGACGCCAAGCTAGTCAACCTTACTTTAGGGGTGACTAAGGAACCCTGAGATGCTCTGAATTGACTCTTCAGTGCATGCTGCGTACGTCAAGGGTGATGCGCATAGCCGTGCACCCACCCACCCAACACAATTCCCATGGCTCTGGTACCTTCTCGTCCAACAACTGCTCGGCTTGATCTGCGCTATATAAACAACGAGAACGAAGCTATGTACGCACACTTGCAAATTGAGTATCAAGGGCTTGAGGCTTAAGAGAGCACATAAGTACACAGCAGAGCAAATAGGAGTAGTTTACAAGCGGCAAATAGGAAGAGATCGATCCAAGAAGATGGCCGGCGAAGGAGACGACGTCAAGCTGCTGGGCGCGGCGGTGAGCCCGTTCGCGGTCCGCGTCCGAATGGCGCTGCACCTCAAGGGCGTGAGCTACCAGTACCTGGAGCAGGACCTGTTCGACAAGGGTGAGCTCCTCCTCGCCGCCAACCCAGTGCTTAAGAAGGTCCCCGTGCTCATCCACGCAGGCAGGCCCGTCTGCGAGTCGCTCGCCGTCGTCGAGTACGTCGACGAGGTCTGGGCTGACGGCGCCTCGCTCCTCCCTGCCGACCATTACAGCCGCGCCGTCGCCCGCTTCTGGGCCGCCTACGTCGATGACAAGCTGTTCCCCGCGTGGATAGCCATCCTACGCGCCACCACGGAGGAGGACATAGCCGAGAAGCTCGAGGCTGCGCTCGCGGTGGTCCGGCCCATGGAGGACGCCCTCGCCCAATGCTCTGGTGGGAAGTACTTCTTCGCCGGCGACTCCGTCGGGTACCTCGACCTTGCGCTCGGGTGCAACCTCTTCTGGTTCAAGGCGTTGCGGGAGATGTACGGCGTGACGGTCATCGACGCCAACAAGACTCCGCGCTTGGCCGCCTGGGCTGAGAGGTTCGAGCAGACGGAGGCAGGGAAGGAGGCGGCCACGCCCATGAAGAGTATGGTTGAGCACGTCGGGAAGCTGCGGGCTATGTGGGCTGCTGGTGAAGCGGCTGCCAAGTAAGTGGCAAGCTCAGAGGAATTTCTTTGATTCGATTGGCCTCGAGTTGTGTTTTGTTTGTTCATTATAATGGTGGTCATCGTCAATCATTTCTTTTAATTAGTTTACTTATTATTTAAGATTTGTAAATTTCACTTTTCTGCATTGTGATCTGTCCAGTATGCAATAAAATGACCATTTATATTCATAAAGTTGTGGCTGAGCAACCCACTAACTTGTTCAGGAGTATAGTACAGCATTATAAAATGTTACAATAGAACAATGGAAGAAAATACATCATGTTCATGTCTTTTGAGATTTTTTGTATGTTCTTTTTGTATGTTCCTCGTGACCGACGGTCCTCATGTCGTCCCCTCCTCCAGTCTCCGGTCTCCTAATTAAGAGTATGCAGTAAAATGATCATTTATTTTGATAAGGTTGTAGTTGATCAATCCACTGACTTCCTAAGTGTGAGTGTGACGCAACATACCAGGAAAACCACCGTTTTGAAGTCTTTTGAGATTATTATTGGATCTCCACAAGTTTGCTCTGTAGGATGGAAGCCCAAAGGCAAAAACATGCTTTGTTCACTATGCATTGTTGATGAGTGCAGGAGGAAGAAGACTTCAGTACCCTAAATATTTGGATGTAGTTTTCAATTACTGTAAAAGTGCTTTATAAGAGTTTGCGCTCCTTAATATATCTCTTTTGACTTTTTCAGCAAAAAATGTCCATGTCCAGAAAGTGCAAATTCAGTACAGTAAATATCACATTTGCATTTTAATGGGGAAAATGGAACTTGGCTTCGGTGAACGATCCATGGAGCCATATATGCTTATTTTTTCTGTCTTTTAGACTGCTTGCACCCAAACATGTCAAATTACTACAACATTGATTATTGAACAAACAACATCGGTAGTTTCAAGTTTAGATGATAAGTTTCATCTTCGAGGTGTATCTAGAAATGAATAAATGACCGCATGCTAGTTTGGGTGGTTCAAGACTGTATCGTCAATTCAGATTCGGAATTTAGTTTCCACATCTATGTGCGGCACACGATAGTTCAGTGTACTAATAATGCTATAAATATTGTTGGGCTTCTAGAACAAGATGAATTACCCAACTTATTCTAGAAGTCAACAAAAGAACTGGCTCTTACTAGGATCAGTCGACTGCCATTAGACATCAGCTTACATTTTCAACAACTAAGTTTGTTTCCAAACATTTCCTGGATACATTTCCACTCTTTGCTGGTGAGCTTTCAATGGTCTATTGGTACCCCAAGATATCTAAAGGGGGGTTTACCAACCTCACATCAATATAATTTGTTATAAATAATTTTATTCCACTTTGGCACGTCCAAAGCAGGATAATTCATTCTTGTAAAAAATTATCATAGGACCAGAGAGTTATTCGAAAAGTCCAAGACTCAATTTCATATTGACTGCCATGTCCATATCGTGTTCCATGGAAATGATAGTGTTATCAACATATTGTAGAATAGAAGCTTCTCCATTCCCTAGATGAGGATTAAACCACACACAATGCTATTCATACGTACGTGTTTGACAAAAGTTCGCGTACTAATTCGATCTGAAAACGGTTAGCAAAAATCATGAAAGTACGATGATCCAAATGACTTGGTACGAAGAGTTTTTTTTTTTTGACGTAAGGTACAAAGAGTTTTTTTTAGGGAAGTGTATGTAGTAATAATATTCTCGCTAGTCTCCTACCTGGCCATATTATTTGCCCTTGCAATGAGGACTGCCAATATATTTGCAACTAATATGTTTGAAATTGTTGGAGACAAACAATCCTTCGACACCAAACTTTTATGAGTTTGGAAATAGTGACCAACATCATCATTTACTTTTATCCTAACACTATCACCTTCAACTAGAGTTTCTTAGAGTGTAGCAGTGTAGCCATGGATTGTCCCTGATGCAAAAAAAAGTTGGAACTGGAAGCTTTTTTTCTCTCAAGTTTGAGCACATACATCCATGCGCTTATGGGTCCTATTTTCTATTTTTCGCCAAAAAAATGTTTCACTTTCTATTTTTTGCCAAAAAGAGGTTTCGCTTTCTACATGTTAGTTTTCTTTCTCTTTCTTCGAGGCAGTACAAACACAAACGCTCATATATACACGTATACACTCATCCCTATAGACGTACACATGCACATCCTACCTTTATGAGCACCTTCGACACTCTAAGCTGGCATATCATCTCTTTTTTTTTAGAAAAGGAGGATGACCCCCGGCCTCTGCATCTGGGAGATGCATACGTCCATTTTATTGATTATTCTCGAGGACCTTATAAAGTATTACAACAATATGCCTGAATCCGCCATCTTGGCAACATATGCCACTACTCCTATCCATATGATGAAGGGGTGCTACCTGGGACATATACCCGGTCTACTCACCTAAGCCTATCATCAAAAGCCAGAAGCTCCAGCCGAGCCACATACTAGGTCTGGGGCATAAACTGGTCTGATGCACTCACATGTGTCGTCGCCGCCATCTTCCACAGGTCCGTCTTCAGAGCAGATATTGAGGCTTCTACCTTGTCAGGCCACTCCGTCATCGACGCCACCTTGACGCCAGACAACTACCTCCACCTGCGCGAGTCCATCACCGCGCATCGGGCGCCGAGTCTCCACTGCACCACGCCGCCGAGATTCGCCGTCATCAATGTGAAGGATGAAGTACCGCTCCACCAAAAAGGCACCCGCTGGTCCCTCGATCCCGTGTACGCCTTCAAGAATGACGCCCCCAAGGAGGAAACGACACCAACGCATCGCCGTCATCCGATCAACTGATCTAGGGTTTCCCCCGGAGGTAGCGGATAGAGGTCTAGAGCTTCTCCACGGCGATGCCTTCAAGAAGGTAATGACACCACAGGGTGCCACCAACGCCGGTCTTGGCATCAAGCCCAGCACAAGGTTTTCACCCGGATCCGCTCGAAGAACCTCCATTACGTGATGTGTGCACGGGTCATCGCCGATCTGAGCCGCCGCACAATGAGCAGGCCGCACCGGCCAGATCAGATCTGTCCGGAGGGCACAACCCGCATGGTGCCGACCCAACCACCAGGCCCTCCATGCCGCCACCGCCGATCCGAGGTGAGATGGTGTGTCGCCACAGACCCGGCCGCCGCCGCCGAACGCCGCCACGCAGCCCGAGGCAGAGCCGGCTGCCGTACCCCACCATCGCCGCCCTTGGCCGAGGCAGCCGCCGCGCCGCCAGGCCAGATCGGCCCTTGGCCAAGGCAACCGCCGCGTCGCCGCCGGAAGGCCGACCCGCCGCCCCGCCAGGCCAGGTCGGCCGCGCCACCCATGCCGCGGGGCGCCGCACCACCCCCACGGCGCAGGCAAGAGGGAGGACCCCCGCCACCGCCGTCAGCCCCGGGCCATCGCCAGCGGCGTCCTTCGGCAGCAGCGGAGGGAGGGGAGGAAGGGAGGGGAGGGGACCCCCGACGGCTAGGGATCAAGATCCCGCCCGAGTCGCCCGAGCGGGGGCGGCGCGGGGGCGATAGGGGACCAAGGAGAACCTCAGCTGGCATATCATCTTAAGATTTTATGAAGTTATCGTAGGCGTTTCGTAGTTGATGAAAACGTCTCCTCTTATTAAACGCGCATCACCGCAAATTCTTAAATAAATCCAAAATAAATGCAAACATTAGGATTTAAACTCCGATGGAATAAGTATACCACTGTACTCCTAAACATCCAAGCATTTCAGCGCAGCGATGTTGTGCTTGCTCCGGGCTCCCGCTGACCGGGTCAGTGGACGTAGCAACAGAAGAATGACTCGCAGGGCATATGCGGCGCAAAGATCGTCTCTAACACTGAAGCGTCACATGTGACGCCGAGCTACCTGTCAACCTTCCGGCTTTCGGTAATTAAGAAATCCTGGGATGCTCGCGTACCTGCACCTACCATGAAATGAATACGTCAACGGTGACGCAGTCCAGCAGCTGTTCGGCTTGATTTCCGCTATATAAACAACCAGAACGAAGCTATATACGTACACTTTCAAAGTGAGTTAAGAGCACATACATACACAGCAGAGCAAACTGTTTACGGTCCAGCACCAAGTAGCAAATAGTAGCAAGGAAGAGATCGATCCAAGACGATGGCCGGTGAAGGAGATGTGAAGCTGCTGGGCACGGTGGTGAGCCCGTTCGCGGTCCGCGTGCGCATGGCCCTGCATCTCAAGGGCGTGAGCTACGAGTACCTGGAGCAGGACCTCTTCGACAAGGGCGAGCTCCTCCTCGCCTCCAACCCGGTGCACAAGAAGGTCCCCGTGCTCATCCACGCCGGCAGGCCCGTCTGCGAGTCGCTCGCCATCGTCGAGTACGTCGACGAGGTCTGGGCCGGCGCAGCCTCGCTCCTCCCCGCGGACCCCTACGGCCGTGCCGTCGCCCGCTTCTGGGCCGCCTACCTCGACGATAAGCTGTTCCCCGCGTGGATAGGCATCCTACGCGCCGTCACGGAGGAGGACAGAGCCGAGAAGCTCGACGCCGCGCTCGCGGTGGTCGGGCCCATGGAGGACGCCCTCGTGCAGTGCTCTGGTGGGAAAGACTACTTCGCCGGCGACTCCGTCGGGTACCTTGACATCGCGCTCGGATGCAACCTCTTCTGGTTCGAGGCGCTCCATGAGATGTTCGGCGTGACGGTCATCGACGCAGGTAGGACTCCGTGCTTGGCCACCTGGGCTGAGAGGTTCGTGGAGACGGAGGCGGCCAAGAAGGCTGCCCCGCCAATGAAGAGCATGGTGGACTACGCCGGGAAGCTGCGGAGTATGTGGGCTGCCGCTGCCGCCGCTGCCAAGTAATTAAGTGGCTATAGCTCGGAGGAGCGTCTTGATTCGATCAGCATCAAATTGTGTTCTGTTTGTTTAAAGGTTGCAATCGTCAGTGTCGTCGCTTCCCCCCTTTTGGATTTGACATCATTCAACTCTTTTTAGTTAGTTTACCTAAAGATTTGTGAATTTCTTTTTCTGCATTGTGTGGCGGATATGTCCAGTAGTACGGTAGGAGGAAAACCATCGTGTTTAGGTCTTGATATTTTTGTATGTCCAAGTCTATGTCTAAAAAGTGCAAGTTTAGTTCAGTGAAATATCACATTTTCATTTTTATGGTGAAAAAAATGGAGCTTTGTGTGCTTAACTTTTTTCTTTTAGAATGGTTGCACCTAAACAGGTCAAGTTACTGCGATATTGAACAATCTGCTAGTCTCTTCGATCATATCCCGCAAATTTACACGAGTAGTTCTAAGATTATATGTAAAGTTTCATATTCAAGGTGTATGCAGATTTTTTGTGTAATGAATATAGATGATCACATGGTAGTTAGGTGGTTCAAGATTATATGGTCAATTTTGATTCGGATTTCAGTTTCCACATCCGTGTGCAGCACATGGGTGTGCAGTGTACTAATAATAGTACCATCAAATCAGCAATCTCATTTGCTGTGCACAACTGACCAAATTTATGGCCAATAATATGTTTCATTCCACAAAGAATCGTGACAGTTACAAAGAAGCATTTTAATCCAGGTTCAATTTGAGCATTCTCCCTCCTTGTTAACTTCAGCTTTGACACCAAGTCATCCAAGATAACTCTGAACTAAACTGATGAACAATCTCATTTTAGGTGCATCAGATTTAGCTGGCAGATTGGTCATGGGGCATCGTGTACTTCATGTCCTTCCTTACACTTGATGTCAGTACATTAGTAGAAAAAGGGCCATTTGTCCCGGTTCGTAAGGCCCATTTGTCCCGGTTGAGAAACCGGGACTAAAGGGTCGGTACTAAAGCCATACACCTTTAGTCCCGGTTCTTACACCAACCGGGACAGATGGGGCTCCACGTGGCCACTGCGGCTTGCCCTGGCAGGGGCCTTTTGTCCCGGTTGGTAGCACCAACCGGGACCAACAAGCTACCACGCGTCAGCAGTTCAGTGGCTAGGTGAAAGGATCGATATAGTTGACTAGGGGGAGGGGGGGTGAATAGGCAACTAACAATTTTTAACTTTTCTTTACCAAATTAAACTTTGCATCAAAGTAGGTTGTCTAGACATGCAACTATGTGAGCAACCTATATGATGCAATACCAACAAGCACACAAGCAAGCAAGGGAAATAACACAAATGAGCTTGCACAAGGAAAGGTACGAGATAACCAAGAGTGGAGCCGATGGAGACGAGGATGTGTTACCGAAATTCCTTCCTTTTGAGGGGAAGTACGTCTCCGTTGGAGCGGTGTGGAGGCACAATGCTCCCCAAGAAGCCACTAGGGCCACCGCATTCTTCTCACGCCCTCACACAATGCGAGATGCCGTGATTCCACTATTGGTGCCCTTGGAGGCGGTGACCGAACCTTTACAAACAAGGTTGGGGCAATCTCCACAACTTAATCGGAGGCTCCCAACAACACCACGAAGGTTCACCACAATTGAATATGGCTCCGCGGTGACCTCAACCATCTAGAGTGCTCAAACACCCAAGAGTAACAAGATCCGCTAGGGATTAGTGGGGGAATCAAATTTCTCTTGATGGAAGTGTAGATCGGGGCCTTCTCAACCAATCCCGAGTAAATCAACAAGTTTGATTGGCTACGGAGAGAGATCGGACGAAAATGGAGCTTGGAGCATTAATGGAGCTTTGGGGGAAGAGGTGAGTCAACGATGAAGAAGAGGACCCCCTTTTATACAAGGGGAAACAATCCAACCGTTACCCCCAAAACAGCCCCGTAGAGGGCGGTACTACCGCAGGGGGCAGCGGTACTACCGCCCCCCTCGCGGTACTGCCGTGTAGTCTGGGAGGGCTAAAGAAGGAGCATGAAACAGGCCCAGTGCAGAACTGCCGCGGTTGTAGGGCGGTACTACCGCTCTTGAGCGGTACTACCGCTCCTACTGCCGCTGCTAAGTGCCGCACAACCCGACACAAGAGGCGACCCCCTCGAGTCGACGCGGTAGGAGCCCGGTACCGCAGCGGTACTGCGGCTGAGGACCCACAAGCGGTACTACCGCTGGGACCAAAGAAAGCTCATAACATAGGGAAAGAGACCTCCATCGACGCGGGAAGGCTCAGAGAGTGCGAAAAGGAAGTGTATGTGATGATTCCACACTAGCCTTACCAAAGCAGACCCCTTCTTGATAGTACAGTGACTCCTACGAGACAAGACCACCAAACTAGAAATGAAAGAGCTCCACCGTCTTGAATAAAAACTCCGAGGGGAAAGAATTGTCTCGTGCCAAAGGATGAATCTTTGAAAAGCTCAAAGCACATGATTAGTCCGCAAAAGTATTGTCATCAATCACCAAAACACCTTAGGGATAAATATGCCCTTACAATCTCCCCCTTTTTTGGTGGATGATGACAATACGGGATTTGCACAAAGGGGGGAAAAATATAAGACATAAGAAAACCCCACATCTCTAAAATATAGACGGGCTCCCCCTAGATATGTGCTATCTTAGGAAAGTGCTTTGGACTGCACGACACACATACTAGGATCAACACTCCCCCTATATTTTATAGACAAAGCATATCTTGCAACAAATAAGGCTAACACTAAGTAGGATATTAGATAAGAGCAAAGCATAACTAGCACAAGATAACCTAAGCTCAAAAAGATGCGATAGAGTGCATATGTCTTACACCATATGAAGGATAAGTCTCACGAGCACATCCAAACCAACACACGAAAGGTTCAAACACGAGAAAGGAGATAGCGAGAAAGACATGCAAGACAACCACGCCACAAACACACGCTCGCAAATCAAAAAAGTCACAAATCCCTAAACTCTCTCCCCCTTTGGCATCGAGACACCAAAAAGGCAAAGAGCGAAGCTACGGCTCAAGGTGATAGCCAACTGAGGATCTCGAACATAATATCCCAGCGTGATCGTTTGCACCGCCGTCATCGGTCGGAAACTGCTCGGTGTCTGAGTCGGTCCACGGACAGTGCGGATGAATCCACTCCTCCTCATCAGTGATCTTGCCCTTAGATCCGCTGGCAACGGTCGCACCCAACTGACGCATGAGCTCCTTATGACGACTCCTGGCCTGCTTCTCAGCCACATGAGTCATGTACTGACCGTGAGACTCCATGTAGAGGAGTTTCTTCATCTTGCGCTTGAGCTTCTTTGCGCAAGAGGGTTCTGCTCCCGAAGGCTCATAGTCATCGTCATCATCAGCATCAGCCTCGGTCTCCATGTCAGCAGCTCCAGGCGGAACGCCAGAACTCGGAGCAGTGGTGCCCCAGTTCTCCTTCTTCCTCAGACGCTTGATCTCATGAGAAACTAGATCCCCAGTTTCCAGCACCACCCTAGGATACACACGCTCCCAGGCCTTCTCAATGAGCAACATGATAAACGGTCCATAGATAGGGTACTTGCGCTCAGAGATGGCAGAAACCAACTCAGACCACATGACATGAGAGATATGCAAAGAGTCTCCAGAGTTTTCTTCCTTATCATGTTGACAGAAAATAAGCATGTCCACAAGATTAGAGTGTACCATATCCAAGTTGTCGATGCGAGGGAAGAGTGTCTCCCTGAAGATGCGATGGGGAATATCCAGAAATGTTGGCAGCTCATAGGTCTCCTTCTTAGTCACTGGGTTAACCTTCACGGTACAGTATGGCCAAAGAGATTGCTTGTGAGTGGAAGTTGCATTGCGGTGAGGGCGAAAGCCAACTGGGTTCTCAAGACCTTGATCCTCAACTTCAAAAAGCTCCATGAAGGCCTTCCACTTGACAATAAGCAGCCTGCCATTTGTCATCCAGGTCATAGTCATGTCCACATCGGTCCCAAGATGGACGGCGGCATAAAACTGAGCCACTAAATCTGCATCAAAATCCATGTTGAACTGCATGATCCTGAGGATGTTCAACTGAGAGCACATCTGAAGAGCCTCCCCAAAGTAGTCTGGATCCTTCTCCATAAAGGCAACATCGATGGAGCGAACGTCACCAAAAAGGTTCTTCTTGGCCTTGATCACATCAAAGTAGGCAACATACTGGAACCGGTTCCAGAACGGGCGGTTGACCAAGGCAGGCTCTTGATCGACCTCATAGGGGTTGCGCCGACGCTTCTCCCAGAATTCCTTGGCAGACATCTCTGTTACAGACTTGGCCCTTGGTTTGGGTTTGGACGCACTCATCTTCTTCATTTGAGGCGGAACACTTGGAGGAACACTTGGCGGAGCACTTGAAGAGGCCGCCGTTGACTCAGAGGTGCGGTAGCGCTTGGACGTTGCACGTGAAGGAAATATGCCCTAGAGGCAATAATAAAGTTATTATTTATTTCCTTATATCATGATAAATGTTTATTATTCATGCTAGAATTGTATTAACCGGAAACATAATACATGTGTGAATACATAGACAAACAGAGTGTCACTAGTATGCCTCTACTTGACTAGCTTGTTAATCAAAGATGGTTATGTTTCCTAACCATGGACAAAGAGTTGTTATTTGATTAACGAGATCACATCATTAGTTGAATGATCTGATTGACATGACCCATTCCATTAGCTTAGCACCCGATCGTTTAGTATGTTGCTATTGCTTTCTTCATGACTTATACATGTTCCTATGACTATGAGATTATGCAACTCCCGTTTGCCGGAGGAACACTTTGTGTGCTACCAAATGTCACAACATAACTGGGTGGTTATAAAGGAGCTCTACAGGTGTCTCCAAAGGTACATGTTGGGTTGGCGTATTTCGAGATTAGGATTTGTCACTCCGAATGTCGGAGAGGTATCTCTGGGCCCTCTCGGTAATGCACATCACTTAAGCCTTGCAAGCATTGCAACTAACGAGTTAGTTGCGGGATGATGTATTACGGAACGAGTAAAGAGACTTGCCGGTGACGAGATTGAACTAGGTATTGGATACCGACGATCGAATCTCGGGCAAGTAACATACCGATGACAAAGGGAACACCGTATGTTGTTATGCGGTCTGACCGATAAAGATCTTCGTAGAATATGTAGGAGCCAATATGGACATCCAGGTCCGCTATTGGTTATTGACCGGAGACGTGTCTCGGTCATGTCTACATTGTTCTCGAACCGTAGGGTCCGCACGCTTAACGTTATGATGACAATTATTATTAGTTTATGCATTTTGATGTACCGAAGTTAGTTCGGAGTCCCGGATGTGATCACGGACATGACGAGGAGTCTCGAAATGGTCGAGACATAAAGATTGATATATAGGATGACTATATTCGGACACCGGAAGCGTTCCGGTGAAGTTTCGGATAAAACCGGAGCACCGGGGGTTACCGGAACCCCCCGGGGGGTTAATGGGCCTCATGGGCCTAAAGTGGAGAAGAGGAAGGGGCTGCCAGGGCAGGCCGCGTGCCCCCTCTCCCCCTAGTCCGAATTGGACAAGGAGGGAGGGGCGGCGCCCCCCTTCTCCCTCTCTTCTCCCACCTCTCCTACTTGGACAAGGAAAGGGAGGGGAGTCCTACTCCCGGTAGGAGTAGGACTCCTCCTGCGCGCCTCCTCTAGGGCCGGCCGCACCCCCCCTTGGATCCTTTATATACGGAGGCAAGGGGGCACCCTAGAACACACAAGTTGATCATCGTGATCGTTCCTTAGCCGTGTGCGGTGCCCCCTTCCACCATATTCCACCTCGGTCATATTGTAGCAGCGCTTAGGCGAAGCCCTGCGACGGTAGAACATCAAGATCGTCACCACGCCGTCGTGCTGACGGAACTCATCCCCGAAGCTTTGCTGGATCGGAGCCCGGGGATCGTCATCGAGCTGAACGTGTGCCAAGAACTCGGAGGTGCTGGAGTAACGGTGCTTGGATCGGTCGGATCGGGAAGACGTATGACTACTTCCTCTACGTTGTGTCAACGCTTCCGCTTCGGTCTACGAGGGTACGTAGACAACACTCTCCCCTCTCGTTGCTATGCATCACCATGATCTTGCGTGTGCGTAGGATTTTTTTTGAAATTACTACGTTCCCCAACAGTGGCATCCGAGCCTAGGTTTTATGTGTTGATGTTATATGCACGAGTAGAACACAAGTGAGTTGTGGGCGATATAAGTCATACTGCTTACCAGCATGTCATACTTTGGTCCGGCGGTATTGTTGGACGAAGCGTCCCGGACCGACATTACGCGTACGCTTACGCGAGACTGGTTCTCCCGACGTGCTTTGCACATAGGTGGCTTGCGGGTGACAGTTTCTCCAACTTTAGTTGAACCGAGTGTGGCTACGCCCGGTCCTTGTGAAGGTTAAAACAACACCAACTTGACAAACTATCGTTGTGGTTTTGATGCGTAGGTAAGATTGGTTCTTGCTTAAGCCCGTAGCAGCCACGTAAAACTTGCAACAAACAAAGTAGAGGACGTATAACTTGTTTTTGCAGGGCATGTTGTGATGTGATATGGTCAAGACATGATGCTAATGTTTATTGTATGAGATGATTATGTCTTGTAACCGAGTTATCGGCAACTGGCAGGAGCCATATAGTTGTCGCTTTATTGTATGCAATGCAATCGCGCTGTAATGCTTTACTTTATCACTAAGCGGTAGCGATAGTCGTGGAAGCATAAAAGTGGCGAGACGACAACGATGCTGCGATGGAGATCAAGGTGTCGCGCCGGTGACGATGGTGATCACGACGGTGCTTCGGAGATGGAGATCACAGGCACAAGATGATGATGGCCATATCATATCACTTATATTGATTGCATGTGATGTTTATCTTTTATGCATCTTATCTTGCTTTGATTGACGGTAGCATTATAAGATGATCTCTCACTAAATTATCAAGAAGTGTTCTCCCTGAGTATGCACCGTTGCGAAAGTTCTTCGTGCTGAGACACCACGTGATGATCGGGTGTGATAGGCTCTACGTTCAAATACAACGGGTGCAAAACAGTTGCACACACGGAATACTCAGGTTATACTTGACGAGCCAAGCATATACAGATATGGCCTCGAAACACGGAGGCCGAAAGGTCGAGCATGAATCATATAGTAGATATGATCAATATAGTGATGTTCACCAATGAAACTACTCCATCTCACGTGATGATCGGACATGGTTGAGTTGATTTGGATCACGTAATCACTTCGAGGATTAGAGGGATGTCTATCTAAGTGGGAGTTCTTAAGTAATATGATTAATTGTACTTTAATTTATCATGAACTTAGTGCTGGTAGTATTAGCATATCTATGTTGTTGATCAATAGCTCGCGTTGTTGCTTTCATATGTTTATTTTGATATGTTCCTAGAGAAAATTGTGTTGAAAGATGTTAGTAGCAATGATGCGGATTGGATCCGTGATCTGAGGTTTATCCTCATTGCTGCACAGAAGAATTATGTCCTTGATGCACCGCTAGGTGATGGGCCTATTGCAGGAGCAGATGCAGACATTATGAACGTTTGGCTAGCTCAATATGATGACTACTTGATAGTTTAGTGCACCATACTTAATAGCTTAGAATCAGGACTTCAAAGACGTTTTGAATGTCATGGACCGTATGAGATGTTCCAGGAGTTGAAGTTAATATTTCAAGCAAATACCCGAGTTGAGAGATATGAAGTCTCCAACAAGTTCTATAGCTAAAAGATGGAGGAGAATCGCTCAACTAATGAGCATGTGCTCAGATTGTCTGGGTACTACAATCGCTTGAATCAAGTGGGAGTTAATCTTCCAGATAAAATAGCGATTGACAGAATTCTCTAGTCACCATCACCAAGTTAGTAGAACTTCGTGATGAACTATAATATGCAAGGGATGACAAAAGTAATTCCCAAGCTCTTCGTGATGCTAAAAACGACGAAGGTAGAAATCAAGAAAAACATCAAGTGTTGATGGTTAACAAGACCACTAGTTTCAAGTAAAGGGCAAAGGGAAGAAGGGGAACTTCAAGAAGAACAGTAGGCAAGTTGCTGCTCAAGTGAAGAAGCCCAAGTCTGGTCCTAAGCCTGAGACTAAGTGCTTCTACTGCAAAGGGACTGGTCACTGGAAGCAGAACTGCCCCAAGTATTTGGCGGATAAGAAGGATGGCAAAGTGAACATAAGTATATTTGATATACATGTTATTGATGTGTACTTTACTAGTGTTTATAGCAACCCCTCAGTATTTGATACTAGTTCAGTTGCTAAGATTAGTAACTCGAAACGGGAGTTGCAGAATAAATAGAGACTAG
The DNA here is from genome assembly GCA_034509565.1 of Triticum monococcum. NCBI lineage: Eukaryota > Viridiplantae > Streptophyta > Magnoliopsida > Poales > Poaceae > Triticum > Triticum monococcum. The sequence goes on along the minus strand of CM067843.1, from coordinate 738,787,401 downwards.
TTAAGGGTGAAGTGACGATGTGTGTTGGAAGTGGTTCCAAGATTGATATGATCATCATCGCACAATCCCTATAAATTCGGGATTAGTGTTGAACCTAAATAAGTGTTATTTGGTGTTTCCGTTGAGCATGAATATGATTTGATCATGTTTATTGTAATACGGTTATTCATTTAATTAAGAGAATAAATTGTTGTTCTGTTTACATGAATAAAACCATATATGGTAACACACCCAATGAAAATAGTTCGTTGGATCTCGATCATAGTGATACACATAATCATAATATTGAAACCAAAAGATGCAAAGTTAATAATGATAGTGCAACTTATTTGTAGCACTGCCGTTTAGGTCATATTGGTGTAAAGCGCATGAAGAAACTCCATGCTGATGGGCTTTTGGAATCACTTGATTATGAATCAGTTGATGCTTGCGAACCTTGCCTCATGGGCATGATGACTAAGACTTTGTTCTTCGGAACAATAGAGCAAGCAACAGATTTGTTGGAAATCATACATACTGATGTATGTGGTCCGGTGAATACTGAGGCTCACGATAGGTATCATTATTTTCTGATCTTCACAGATGATTTGAGCAGATATGAGTATATCTACTTGATGAAACATAAATCTGAAACATTTGAACAGTTCAAAGAATTTCAGAGTGAAGTGGAAAATCATCGTGACAAGAAAATAAAAAGTTTCTATGATATGATCGCAGAGGTAAAATGTTTGAGTTACGAGTTTGGCCTTCAATTAAAACAATGTGAAATAGTTTCACTACTCACGCCACCTGGAACACCATAGTGTAATGGTGTGTCCGAACGTCATAACCGTACTTTATTAGATATAGTGTGATCTATGATGTCTCTTACCAATCTACCACTATCGTTTTGGGGTTATGCATTAGAGACAGCTGCATTCACGTTAAATAGGGCACCATCTAAATCCGTTGAGACGACACCGTGTGAACTATGGTTTGGCAAGAAACCTAAGCTGTCGTTTCTTAAAGTTTGGAGTTGTGATGCTTATGTGAAAAAGTTTCATCTCGATAAGCTCAAACTCAAATCGGAGAAATATGTCTTCATAGGATACCCAAAGGAGACAGTTGGGTACACCTTCTATCACAGATCCAAAGACAAGACATTCATTGCTAAGAATGAATCCTTTCTAGAGAAGGAGTTTCTCTCGAAAGAAGTGAGTGGGAGGAAAGTAGAACTTGACGAGGTAACCGTACCTGCTCCCTTATTGGAAAGTAGTACATCACAGAAACCTGTTTCTGCGACAAATACACCAATTAGTGAGGAAGCTAATGATAATGATCATAAAACTTCAGATCAAGTTACTACCGAATCTCGTAGGTAAACCAGAGTGAGATCCGCACCAGAGTGGTACAGTAATCCTGTTCTGGAAGTCATGTTACTAGACCATGACGAACTTGCGAACTATGAGGAAGCATTGATGAGCCCAGATTCCGCAAAATGGCTTGAGGCCATGAAATCTAAGATGGGATTCATGTATGAGAACAAAGTGTGGACTTTGGTTGACTTTCCCGATGACCGGCAAGCCATAGAAAATAAATGGATCTTCAAGAGGAAGACGGACGTTGATAGTAGTGTTACTATCTACAAAGCTAGAATTGTCGCAAAAGGTTTTCGACAAGTTCAAGGTGTTGACTACGATGAGAGTTCTCTCTTGTATCTATGCTTAAGTCTGTCCGAATCATGTTAGCAATTGCCACATTTTATGAAATCTGGCAAATGGATAAACAAAACTGCATTCCTTAATGAATTTATTAAAGAAGAGTTGTATATGATGCAACCAGAAGGTTTTGTCAATCCTAAAGGTGCTAACAAAATATGCAAGCTCCAGCGGTCCATCTATGGACTGGTGCAAGCATCTCGGAGTTGGAATATACGTTTTGATAAGTTGATCAAAGCATATAGTTTTATACAGACTTGCGATGAAGCCTGTATTTACAAGAAAGTGAGTGGGAGCACTACAACATTTCTGATAAGTATATGTAAATGACATATTGTTGATCGGAAATAATGTAGAATTATTCTGCAAAGCATAAAGGAGTATTTGAAATGAGTTTTTTGAAGAAGGACCTCGGTGAAGTTGCTTACATATTGAGCATCAAGATCTATAGAGATAGATCAAAACGCTTGATAAAGTTTTTTTCAATGAGTACATACCTTGACAAGATTTTGAAGTAGTTCAAAATGGAACAGTCAAAGAAAGAGTTCTTGCCTGTGTTACAAGGTGTGAAATTGAGTAAGACTCAAAGCCCGACCACGTCAGAAGATAGAAAGAGAATGAAAGTCATTCCCTATGCCTCAGCCATAGGTTTTATAAAGTATGCCATGCTGTGTACCAGATCTATTGTATACCCTACACTAATTTTGGCAAGGGAGCACGATAGTGATCTAGGAGTAGATCACTAGACAGCGGTCAAAATTATCCTTAGTGGAATAAGGATATGTTTCTCGATTATGGAGGTGACAAAAAGGTTCGTCGTAAAGGGTTACGTCGATGCAAGTTTTGACACTAATCTAGATGACTCTAAGTCTCAATCTAGATACATATTGAAAGTGGGAGCAATTAGCTAGAGTAGCTCCGAGCAGAGTACTGTTGACATAGAAATTTGCAAAATACATACGGATCTGAATGTGGCAGACCCGTTGACTAAACTTCTCTCACAAGCAAAACATGATCACACCTTAGTACTCTTTGGGTGTTAATCACATAGACATGTGAACTAGATTACTGACTCTAGTAAACCCTTTGGGTGTTGATCACATATCGATGTGAACTATGGGTGTTAATCACATGGTGATGTGAACTATTGCTGTTAAATCACATGGCGATGTGAACTAGATTATTGACTCTAGTGCAAGTGGGAGACTGAAGGAAATATGCCCTAGAGGCAATAATAAAGTTATTATTTATTTCCTTATATCATGATAAATGTTTATTATTCATCCTAGAATTGTATTAACCGGAAACATAATACATGTGTGAATACATAGACAAACAGAGTGTCACTAGTATGCCTCTACTTGACTAGCTCGTTAATCAAAGATGGTTATGTTTCCTAACCATGGACAAAGAGTTGTTATTTGATTAACGGGATCACATCATTAGTTGAATGATCTGATTGACATGACCCATTCCATTAGCTTAGCACCCGATCGTTTAGTATGTTGCTATTGCTTTCTTCATGACTTATACATGTTCCTATGACTATGAGATTATGCAAACTCCCGTTTGCCGGAGGAACACTTTGTGTGCTACCAAACATCACAACGTAACTGGGTGATTATAAAGGAGCTCTACAGGTGTCTCCAAAGGCACATGTTGGGTTGGCGTATTTCGAGATTAGGATTTGTCACTCCGAATGTCGGAGAGGTATCTCTGGGCCCTCTCGGTAATGCACATCACTTAAGCCTTGCAAGCATTGCAACTAACGAGTTAGTTGCGGGATGATGTATTACGGAACGAGTAAAGAGACTTGCCGGTGACGAGATTGAACTAGGTATTGGATACCGACGATCGAATCTCGGGCAAGTAACATACCGATGACAAAGGGAACACCGTATGTTGTTATGCGGTCTGACCGATAAAGATCTTCGTAGAATATGTAGGAGCCAATATGGGCATCCAGGTCCCGCTATTGGTTATTGACCGGAGACGTGTCTCGGTCATGTCTACATTGTTCTCGAACCGTAGGGTCCGCACGCTTAACGTTACGATGACAGTTATTATGAGTTTATGCATTTTGATGTACCGAAGTTAGTTCGGAGTCCCGGATGTGATCACGGACATGACGAGGAGTCTCGAAATGGTCGAGACATAAAGATTGATATATAGGATGACTATATTCGGACACCGGAAGCGTTCCGGTGAAGTTTCGGATAAAACCGGAGCACTGGGGGGTTACCGGAACCCCCCGGGGGGTTAATGGGCCTCATGGGCCTAAAGTGGAGAAGAGGAAGGGGCTGCCAGGGCAGGCCGCGCGCCCCCTCTCCCCCTAGTCCGAATTGGACAAGGAGGGAGGGGCGGCGCCCCCCCCTTCTCCCTCTCTTCTCCCACCTCTCCTACTTGGACAAGGAAAGGGAGGGGAGTCCTACTCCCGGTAGGAGTAGGACTCCTCCTGCGCGCCTCCTCTAGGGCCGGCCGCACCCCCCTTGGATCCTTTATATACGGAGGCAAGGGGGCACCCTAGAACACACAAGTTGATCATCGTGATCGTTCCTTAGCCGTGTGCGGTGCCCCCTTCCACCATATTCCACCTCGGTCATATTGTAGCAGCGCTTAGGCGAAGCCCTGCGATGGTAGAACATCAAGATCGTCACCACGCCGTCGTGCTGACGGAACTGATCCCCGAAGGTTTGCTGGATCGGAGCCCGGGGATCGTCATCGAGCTGAACGTGTGCCAAGAACTCGGAGGTGCCGGAGTAACGGTGCTTGGATCGGTCGGATCGGGAAGACGTACGACTACTTCCTCTATGTTGTATCAACGCTTCCGTTTCGGTCTACGAGGGTACGTAGACACCACTCTCCCCTCTCGTTGCTATGCATCACCATGATCTTGCGTGTGCGTAGGAATTTTTTTTGAAATTACTACGTTCCCCAACAGCACGTCCGGGGTTGACATGGCGGACTTGCTGCTCATGATCTTCATCACCTGGAACCAAACACACGAGCAGAAGAAACAACACGAAAGAAAGAGCATAAGCCTCCAAACAAGACAACATAGATCAACGAGTGGTAGGAAATAATGGAATTGGGCATCCAGCGATAGTACCGCGACCCCACCGTGGCAGTACCGCTCGAGCAGTAGTACCGTGCACGAAGAGCGGTAGTACCGCTCCAGACGAGGAACGGCAGTTTGCTACTTCCGTGGTCAGATCCGGCACTACCGGGGATGCCAAATTCAAAAATAAGCCTACCAATCATCAATCCAAAAGGCCAAGATGCCATCTCCATCCTACTCAAGCCTCGACTTAGCCAAAAATCGAGAAAAGCAATGCCTATTGCCCCTAACAACTAGATGAGATATCTTGGAAAAGAGAGAATTGGAACGGGGGCAATACCGGCATCCATGGCAAGAGGACGCGGTGGGGATCGACTCCACCGAAGGAACTGGAGAGGAACGACACAAATACGGCGGCCGGCCGAAGCCCTCCTGCGGCGAGATGTCGCTGGAGTGACGAGGAAGACGAGCAAGTGAGGCGAATGGGTATGGGGGAGAAAAGCAACTCCCCCGACCCCAACATAACCCCCTGCGGCCGCCCCGTAGCGGTAGTACCGCTTAACGTTCATCAGCGGTAGTACCGCGCACCCAGCGGTAGTACCGCTCTGCCACAACAAGACTGGCCAAACACAGCTTAGCTCAAGAAGAGAAAACGACTAGCAAAACATGAGAGAACACACAGGCAAAACCAACACAAAGAATACGACGAACACACACTCCTACAAGAGAGGGCGGTGGCCGAGACCACCTATGTTTGAGTCTGAAGGTATGGCGCCGCGAAGATTTTAACCTTGGGGCCATGACCAAAACTCATCTTTGAAGCACAAGAACCATCAAAAATGGCTAAAGTGAAAGAGTTTGATTAGTTTATGCATAATGGGGGGAGGGAGAGTCCATTGAGAGAACACCACTCTCCCTATGTCCATGCCTACATCTAAACAAGATAACAAGTTAAGTATGGTGGGATGTGCACAGGTTCAAGCAACATTGCTCGAATCAATGATATTTAGCTCATGCCTTAAATCGCGAAATCTTGCTTCATCCAAGGGCTTCGTGAAGATATCTGCAAGGTTATCAAGAGTGTTGACATAGTTGAGCTCGATCTCCCCTCGCCTAATATGATCCCGGATGAAGTGATACCGGATCTCAATATGCTTCGTATTGAAGTGTTGCACCGGGTTGAGAGAAATCTTGATTGCACTTTCATTGTCACACCAAAGAGGCACTTTGTCACAAATGACACTGTAATCCTTTAAAGTTTGCCTCATCCATAAAAGTTGTGCATAAAAACTACCGGCAGCCACATACTCCGCTTCCGTGGACGAGAGACACACGCAACTTTGCTTCTTGGAAGACCAACTCACCAAAGAGCAACCAAGAAATTGGCACCCTCCGGAAGTGGACTTCCTATCCACTTTGTCTCCCGCCCAATCCGAGTCCAAATAACCCACAACCTTGAAGTTTTCTCCTCTTGTGTACCCTAAGCCAAAGTTTGGGGAATGAGCCAAATATCGAAAGATTCGCTTGACCACCACAAAGTGACTTTCCTTAGGTGCGGCTTGAAACCATGCACAAATTCCCACACTCAACATGATATCCGGTCTCGATGCACAAAGGTAAAGCAAGGAGCCAATCATGGAGCGATATATCTTTTGATCCACCGCTTTACCATTGGGATCTATGTCAAGTTGGCATTTGACGGGCATAGGGGTGGACGCCGGCTTGACATCACTTAGTTTGAATCTCTTGAGCATGTCTTGAGTGTATTTGTCTTGGTTGATGAAGGTTCCTTCTCTTCTTTGCTTCACTTCGAACCCTAGAAAGAACTTCAACTCTCCCATGGAAGACATCTCGAACTTTGAGGTCATGAGAGCAGCAAATTCCTCATTGAAAGCTTTGTTAGGGGAACCAAAGATAATATCATCAACATATAATTGGCACACAAACAACTCCCCTTTGACCTTCTTTGTAAAAAGAGTGGGGTCGATTAGCCCAACTTCAAAACCACGGTCTTGTAACAACTCGGTAAGGTGGTCATACCACGCACGTGTGGCTTGTTTAAGGCCATAGAGTGCCTTATCGAGTTGATACACATGATCGGGAAAGTAGGGATCCTCGAACCCGGGGGGTTGCTTGACATATACCAACTCATTAATAGGACCATTAAGAAAAGCACTCTTTTTTTTGACCATGAAGACTGCAGGGCTTACACCCCACAGCATTTTATTAATTAAGCCAAAATAAATACAAGGTATGCATCCTCAAGATGAGGACGAAGGAAAAAAACCCCTAAAATAAGCTATACAGGGAAAGGAAGACTATACCTAAATAATTACAGAGGGAAGAAAAGCAACATGAGCTCTCCTCAAGGGGGAAGAAAATCAATCCACTTAAGAAGGGTTTCCCTGTTTTTCCGTTTGATCTGATGAGAGAGCAGAGTAAGGTCATGAATGAAACCATTCCTCCAGGCCCTGAATGTTGGTTGGATGTTCCGGAAAGCTCTATCATTCCTGACCTTCCAAATATTCCACCATGCCGTAAACACCACCTCCCCAAAGAAAGGCTTGTTGAACTCCTTCCTAGCTTGACGAGCAATATCCACCATATCATTACCATTGATCCATTCAATTTGCAGATAATTCCACACTCGAGTACTATAATTGCACTGGAAGAAAAGATGGTTTCTGTCTTCCAGAATTCCAGTGGGACAAAGCACACATTCTGGTCCTTCATTAATCTTCCAATGCCTCCGCTGAATCATGTCTTTAGTGTTAACCCTGTCAAGCCAAGCAAACATCTTGATCGACATGGTGCAGCAACTCTTCCATATCCACCCCAGAATAGGGTTTGATACCATTGGCTGATATACAAAATCGTAAAACCTCTTTGCAGTAAAAACTGCTTTCTTGCCATGCCTCCAGCTCCAGCTGTCCTTGGAGGTATTATCAAACTGAAAAGTCCTCATTAGGGAAGAAAGTTGCTGCAATTCCTGAAAGGCTTGTGCAGTGAGAGGTAAGTAGAGTAGGTCTTGGAAACTACTAGCCGCAAAGACTTCCTTGACTGAGAGATTTTTGTCAAGACAAAAGGAGTAGAGCCTAGGAAACCGATCTTGCAGTGGGACTGAACTGCCCCCAATTTGCCAGTAGTCAGACCAGAACAAAACCGTATCACCCGTAGCAACATCCACCGATGTAACTGACCGAAACTTATCCATCAGCTTACATACATCTCTCCACCAAAAGGAGCCACAAAGAACCGTGTCATGTGGAATCCTCTGAAAGTAGTAAGAATCCCAAACTAACTGCACCCATGGCACGTCCATCTTGTTATACAATTTATTGAGATGTTTCATCAGCATAGCATCATTCTGTAAACCTAAGTTCAATATTCCAAGCCCTCCTTTGGACTTAGGTCGACAGACTAGTGGCCAAGCCGCCAGTGAGTGTCCCCTTTCCTGGCCATACTTCCTCCATAAGCACTGCCTCTGAATTCTTTCCAGTTGTTTCAAAATGCCCTGAGGAAGTGACAAGCTGGAAAGGAAGAAGATAGGCAATGAAGAGATGACAGAATTAACTAACTGCAGTCTGCTTCCTTGAGGTAAAAACCAAGAGCTTGCAGTCAATCTTCTCTCCATGCAATCCACCAGGGGAAGAAGATCCACAATTTTGGCCTGGTGGTCCCCACAGGCAGACCCAGGTAAGTAAAAGGCATCTTGCCTAACTTACAACCAAAATCAGCAGCCAGCTCTGAAGCATCTGGGTCTGTCACATTGATGGGATACATTGAGGATTTATGGAAATTAATTTGAAGTCCAGTTGCCTGAGAGAAAGAGTGTAAGACACGTTTCAAAGCCCTTAATTGATCTTTGTCAGCATTGAAGAAAAGCAACGTATCATCAGCATATTGGACTACAGGGAAATCTGGGTCATGTGTGGGCAGAGGTCTATTAATAAGACCTTGATGAAGAAGATCATTTATCAATGTTTGCAAGAGATCCGCCGCAATCACAAAGAGCAAGGGAGAAATGGGGTCCCCCTGCTTGACGCCGCATTTGCATTTGAAGTGATTTCCAGGAACTCCGTTCAAAAGAACGGAAGAAGTGCCAGAGGACAGCAACTGTTTAATCCAAGTGATCCATCTATCGTCAAAACCTTTTGCAATTAGGATCTTTATGATAGCCTCATGCTGGATAGAATCAAAAGCCTTTTCGAAATTCAGTTTAAGCAAAATGATGGGCCTCTTAGATTGGGTACACTGGTGAATGTACTCAAAAGTCCAAGCTAGACTATCCTGGATTGTTCTTGATGTTATGAAACCATATTGGTTTTTATGCACACATTTGATGATTTCCTGTTGGAATCTGTTAGCTGCGAGTTTGGTGAGAAACTTCAAACCCACCGAGGTAAGGGAAATCGGCCTGAAGTCTCCTACACCCTCCGGTGACTGCTTCTTAGGGATCAGGGTGATATACGCGTCATTCAAGTTCTCCAACTGAACTGTTCCAGCATGAAACTCCTGAACCAACTTGATGAAATCAGCAGAAATTATGTGCCAACACTTTTTAAAAAAAAGTCCATTAAAGCCATCAGGCCCTGGGGCCTTATCAATGGGCATTTCCTTGATAACCTGCTCAATTTCTTTCATATCAAACTGGTTCGTGAGTGCCGTCAGGCCCTGGACCCTAGGAATAAGGGACAATATGTTTTCATCCAAACAAATTGGTCGTACTGTCCCCATTCTGCTTCGGAAGGCTGTCAAGAATTCCTTGGCCATTTCGTCATGGTTTGACGTTATGGATCCATCAGCCAACAAAAGACTGGCAATAGAGTTTTTCCTGTATCTCTCGGTTGCCATAGCCTGAAAAAAATTTGAGTTCTCCTCCCCCACTTTAATATACTTGATTGTACATCTCTTCTTCCAATAGAGATATTGCATGTGCAGCAGACGCTCATGATGTAGTTTTATGATTTTCCTGAAATTAAACTCAGGCCTGGACAGAAACCTTATGTCCTCAAGATTGTCCAACCAAAGAATTACCCAGTTACACTTCTCAAGCAACCTTTTGATATGGGATAACCCCTTTTGCCATTTTTTTAGTGCATACCTCAATGCCTTTAGTTTGTCCACAATTATAGCTGCAATATGAGTTTTGCGAGAGGGTCTATTCCAAACCTCCTGAACACACTCCATAAAACCAGCCTGATGGATCCAAAAGTTTTCAAACCTAAAAATGTGTTCTTTAGGAATTGCTGTATTGATGGTAACCAAACAAGGCACATGATCCGACGCAGTTTTGGCCAGGGGGGTCAGTTGTGTCATTGGGTAAATGTGTATCCAACTCGCCGATGTGAAAACCCAATCTAACTGCTCCAAAAGAGGTCTGTCCTGCATATTAGACCAAGTAAATTTTCTTCCTTTCAAGGGAATTTCCAGCAATCCCAAATGGCCAATTATCTCATTGAATATAAACATGTCATTTATATCACCCCCAGGTAAGTTCCTATTATCCATTGAACGGATGAAATTGAAGTCTCCCATCAACATCCACAACTGATCCGGATCAATATCTAAATTGTACATCCAAGAAACGAACTCATCACGTAACTCACCCTGACAAGGGCCATACACATTCACCATGAACCACTTTTCATTATTGTGAACCGAGGTAAACTGCATGACTATAGCGTAGGGCTTAACTTCAAGTAATGTGCCATGAAACACATCTGAACGCCACATCACCTTTCACATCCATTTGTTGTAACTTAAAGTTATGATGAGAAGCATATGCAATCAACATGTGAATGGATTCAAGATGAGCAATGGGAGCAAAGGTTTCACCGTAGTCGATACCCTCGACTTGGGAGTAGCCTTGTGCTACCAAACGAGCCTTCTTGCAAATGATAATCCCATGAGCATCTTGCTTGTTCTTGAATATCCACTTGGTTCCAATGACATTGTGGTTCCCCGTTGGCCTTGGCACCAATCTCCACACCTTGTTGCACTCGAAGTTGTTGAGTTCTTCATGCATGGCATTGAGCCAATCCGGATCTTCGAGCGCCTCATAGACCTTTTGGGGTTCAACACAAGAGACAAACGCGTGATGTTCACAATAGTTTGCTAATTGTCTACAAGTGCTTACCCCCTTTCTTAAGCTTCCGATCACATTTGCCAGGAGATGATCCTTGGTGGAGAGCTTGGAAGCAATCTTGGCGGCACGACGCTCCAATTCCTCCTCGGGGGTGATACGAGGAGCGGTCACTTGATCATCTTGAGAGCCGTCTTGAGCTTGTTCTTGATCTCGAAGAAGCTCTTGAACTTGAACTTGCTCGGAGGAGAGAACTTGACCTTGGGCATAACTTGATGTTACAACACCATCTTGAGATTGACCTTTCCCTTGGTCTTGTTCTTGAGGTTGAGGGCCTTCACTTTGTTCTTCGGAAGCATGTGGGCCTTGGGTTGGTGATGGCTCCACTTGATTGGAGCATTGTCCTTCTTCTTCGGCCACAAGGGGTTCCTCAATGGGTAAGATAAAGCCAACACCCATTCTTCTTATGGCTCGAGGAGGAATTTCATCACCTACATCACAACTGCCACTTTGCTCCACTTGGGAGCCGTTATTCTCATCAAACTCCACGTTACATGTCTCCTCAATAAGTCCCGTGGACTTATTGAGGACACGGTAAGCATGGGAGTTTGTAGCATAACCAACAAATATGCCCTCATGAGCTCTAGCCTCAAATTTAGACAAACGAACACCTTTCTTGAGAATGAAACACTTACACTCGAACACCCGGAAGTACTTGAGGTTGGGCTTGTTCCCGGTGAGTATCTGATACGTCTCCAACGTATCTATAATTTTTGATTGTTCCATGCTATATTATATACTATTTTGGACATTATTGGGCTTTATTTTCCACTTTCATATTATTTTTGGGACTAACCTATTAACCAGAGGCCCAACCTAGAATTGCTGTTTTTTGCCCGTTTGAGGGTTTCGAAGAAAAGGAATATCAAACGGAGTCCAAACGGAGAAACGTTCGGGGACGTGATTTTCTCAACGAACAAGACCCAGGAGACTTGGACCCTACGTCAAGACACAAAAGAGGAGGCCACGAGGTAGGGGGCGCGCCCACCACCCCAGGCGCGCCCTCCACCCTCGCGGGCTCCCTGTTGCTCCACCGACGTACTCCTTCCTCCTATATATACCTACGTACCCCCAAACGATCAGATACAGAGCCAAAACCCTAATTCCACCACCGCAGCTTTCTGTATCCACAAGATCCCATCTTGGGGCCTGTTCCGGAGCTCCGTCGGAGGGGGCATCGATCACGGAGGGCTTCTACATCAACACCATAGCCCCTCCGATGAAGTGTGAGTAGTTTACCTCAGACCTACGGGTCCATAGTTATTAGCTAGATGGCTTCTTCTATCTTTTCAGATCTCAATACAATGTTCTCCCCCTCTCTTGTGGAGAACTATTCGTTGTAATCTTCTTTTTGCGGTGTGTTTGTTGAGATCGATGTATTGTGGGTTTATGATCAAGTCTATCTATGAACAATATTTGAATCTTCTCTGAATTCTTTTATGTATGATTGGTTGTCTTTGCAAGTCTCTTCGAATTATCAGTTTGGTTTGGCCTACTAGATTGATCTTTCTTGCAATGGGAGAAGTGCTTAGCTTTGGGTTCAATCTTGCGGCGTCCTTTCCCAGTGACAGCAGGGGCAACAAGGCACATATTGTATTGTTACCATCGAGGATAACTGATACGTCTCCAACGTATCTATAATTTTTGATTGCTCCATGCTATATTATCTACTGTTTTGGACTATATTGGGCTTTATTTTCCACTTTTATATTATTTTTGGGACTAACCTATTAACCGGAGGCCCAGCCCAGAATTACTGTTTTTTGTCTATTTCGGTATTTCGGAGAAACAGAACATCAAACGGAGTCTAAACGGAATAAAACCTTCGGGAACGTGATTTTCTCACCGAACGTGATCCAGGAGACTTGGACCCTACTCCAAGGAGTCAAAGAGGCGGTCACGAGGGTGGGGGCGCCCCCCTAGGGCGCGCCCCCTAGCTCGTGGGCCCCTCGGTACTCCACTGACATACTCCTTCCTCCTATATATACCTACATACCCCCAAATGATCAGAACAGGAGCCAAAAACCTAATTCCACCGCCGCAACTTTCTGTATCCACGAGATCCCATCTTGGGGCCTGTTCCGGAGCTCCGCCGGTGAGGGCCGTCATCACGGAGGGCTTCTACATCATCATATACTCTCCGATGAAGTGTGAGTAGTTTACCTCACACATTCGGGTCCATAGTTAGTAGCTAGATGGCTTCTTCTCTCTTTTTGGATCTCAATACAAAGTTCTCCCCTCTCTTGTGGAGATCTATTCGATGTAATCTTCTTTTTGCGGTGTGTTTGTTGAGACCGATGAATTGTGGGTTTATGATCAAGTCTATCTATGAATAATATTTGAATTTTCTCTGAATTCTTTTATGTATGATTGGTTATCTTTGCAAGTCTCTCCGAATTATCCGTTTGGTTTGGCCAACTGGATTGGTAGTTCTTGCCATGGGAGAAGTGCTTAGCTTTGGGTTCGATCTTGCGGTGTCCTTTCCCAGTGACAGAAGGGGCAGCAAGGCATGTATGGCATCGTTGCCATCGAGGATAACAAGATGGGGTTTATTTCATATTGCATGAATTTATCTCTCTACATCATGTCATCTTGCTTAAAGCACTACTCTATTTTTAACTTAATACTCTAGATGCATCCTGGATAGCGGTCGATGAGAGGAGTAATAGTAGTAGATGCAGAATTGTTTCGGTCTACTTGTCACGGACGTGATGCCTATATACATGATCATGCCTAGATATTCTCATAACTCTGCTCAATTCTGTCAATTGCTCAACAGTAATTTGTGCACCCACCGTAGAATACTTATGCTCTTGAGAGAAGCCACTAGTGAAACCTATGGCCCCGGGGTCTATTCTCATCATATTAATCTCCATCACTTTAATCTTGCTTTGCTTTTTTACTTTGCCTTTTTCTTTTCACTTGGCATCTCTATACCAAAAATACCAAAAACATTATATCTAACAGATCTCACTCTCATAAGTGACCGTGAAGGGATTGACAACCCCTAATCGTGTTGGTTGCGGGTAGCTATCGTTTTGTGCCGGTACGAGGGACTTGAGTGTGGCCTCCTACTGGATTGATACCTTGGTTCTCAAAAACTGAGGGAAATACTTACACTACTCTCCTGCATCATCCTTTCCTCTTCGGGGAAATCCAACGCAAGCTCAAGAGGTAGCAAGAAGAATTTCTGGCGCCGTTGCCAGGGAGTCTACGCAAAAAGTCAACATACCAAGTACCCATCACAATCCCTATCTCTCGCATTACATTATTTGCCATTTGCCTCTCGTTTTCCTCTCCCCCACTTCACCCTTGCCATTTTATTCGCCTTCTCTCTCTCTCTCTATCCTCCCTCTCTATTTGCCTCTTTTTGCCCGCTTGCCTCTTGTTTGCTCGTGTGCTAGTTTGCTTGCTTGTCATTATGTCTGAAATTGGGGAAGTTATCGCCGATATGGGCGATAACAATATCATGGAAAATTCTGATGCTCCTGCTGAAGAACCCCCTACCTACCATACAAAAAGATTTCGAATCGGTAGTGGTAATATTATTGGAAAAGGAGTTATTCAAGATTTCTTATGCCGGTGCTTTGCCCTCTATGGGCGGTTCTATTCTCCATAGAACTAGTAGTCTTGCAGACGCTATTGCCATGCTTATTGTTGAACTTGAAAGGCAATTTATGCATATGCACCCATCTATGCAGAGAGTTTTCCTAGAATTTTCTAATATCGAGCATTCCTCTGTTAAGCGTGCCGCTACTATCTTTTTGGCTCACGAATTCAGATTTATAATAAAAGAAGCCAAAGAAATCTTTGCGCACTATAGGGTGGACGCTGGTCGTCCTCCCATAGAATCTATCCTCTTCGATCAAGAAGAAATTATGCGCTTTCAATCTCTTGACTATGTTGCTTTTAATGAAAACCTTAGAAAAAAGGTGCCAATCAATATTTTAATTGATAGAATCTCTGAACTTAATGATGATTTGGCTATTCGAAACAATGAGCTAGGATGCTCTCTTGAGTTTAGGCTCACAAGGTTCTGTCAAAATAATGCTTATAACGATGAATTGGTTGTGCAATACGAAGGGCCGAAAGAGGAACCTATACCTCCTAAAATTGATCTTCGGGACCTCTGTCCTATCAAATTTAGCCCTTTTGATTACTTTTGATTGCCTCAAAGAAAACTTGCTGCCGAACGTAGAGAATATGAAATGAGTTTCACCGATCTATCTTATTACTACGGCACAACCTAGATCTATCCTCGCTTTTATGCCTAGCTAGGGGCGTTAAACGATAGCGCTTGTTGGGAGGCAACCCAATTTTATTTTTATTCCTTGCTTTTTGCTCCTGTTTAGTAATAAATAAATTATTTAGTCTCTGATTTGGTTGTGTTTTTTGTGTTTAATTAGTGTTTGTGCCAAGTAGAACCGTTGGGAAGACTTGGGGAAAGTCTTGTTGAACTTGCTGTAAAAAACAGAAACTTTAGCGCTCACGAGAACTGCTTTCATTTTTATTTGAAGAGTGATATTTAGTTAATTATTTTTTCAGATGATTAATAGATAAATTCCTAACGTCCATAAATTTATTTTAGAATTTTTTGGGTTCCAGATCTTGCGCTAGCTACAGATTACTACAGACTGTTCTGTTTTTGACAGATTCTGTTTTTCGTGTGTTGTTTGCTTATTTTGATGAATCTATGTTTAGTAAAATAGGTTATAATCCATAGAGAAGTTGGAATACAGTAGGTTTAACACCAATATAAATAAAGAATTATTTCATTACAGTACCTTGAAGTGGTCTTTTGTTTTCTTTCACTAACGGAGCTCACGAGTTTTCTACTTTAAGTTTTGTGTTGTGAAGTTTTCAAGTTTTGGGTGAATTCTTTTGATGGATTATGGAACAAGGAGTGGCAAGAGCCTAAGCTTGGGGATGCCCATGGAACCACCAAGATAATCTTTCGTCCACTTCCATCGGTAATTTACTTGGAGCTATATTTTTATTCACCAACATGATATGTGTTTTGCTTGGAGCGTCTTGTATTATTTTTGTCTTTGTGTTTTAGTATGCCACAATCATCCTTGCTGTACACACCTTTTGAGAGAGCCATACATGAATTAAAATTTGATAGAATACTCTATGTGCTTCACTTATATCTTTTGAGCTATGTAGTTTTGCTCTATGTGCTTCACTTATATCTTTTGAGCATTATAATTTTGCTCTATGTGCTTCACTTAGATCTTTTAGAGCACGGTGATGGATTTGTTTTAAAGAAACTATTGATCTCTCATGCTTCACTTAAATTATATTCTCATAACTATGCTCAATTCTGTCAATTGCTCAATAGTAATTTGTTCACCCACCGTAGAATACTTATGCTCTTGAGAGAAGCCACTAGTGAAACCTATGGCCCCTGGGTCTATTCTCATCATATTAATCTCGATCACTTTAATCTTGCTTTGCTTTTTACTTTGCCTTTTTCTTTTCACTTTGCATCTCTATACCAAAAATTCCAAAAACAGTATATCTATCAGATCTCACTCTCGTTAGTGACCGTGAAGGGATTGACAACCCCTAATTGCGTTGGTTGCGAGTAGCCATCATTTTGTGCAGGTATGAGGGACTTGAGCGTGGCCTCCTACTGGATTGATACCTTGGTTCTCAAAAACTGAGGGAAATACTTACGCTACTCTGCTGCATCATCCTTTCCTCTTCGGGGAAATCCAACGCAAGATCAAGAGGTAGCAATAACAAGATGGGTTTTTCATCATATTGCATGAGTTTATCCTTGTACATCATGTCATCTTGCTTAAGGCGTTACTCTGTTTTTAACTTAATACTCTAGATGCATGCTGGATAGCGGTCGATTAATGGAGTAATAGTAGTAGATGCAGGCAGGAGTCGGTCTACTTGTCTCGGACGTGATGCCTATATACATGATCATACCTAGATATTCTCATAACTATGCTCAATTCTGTCAATTGCTCAACAGTAATTTGTTCACCCACCGTAGAATACTTATGCTCTCGAGAGAAGCCATGAAACCTATGGCCCCCGGGTCTATCTTTATCATATTAATCTCCTATTACTTAGTTATTTCCTTTGCTTTTTTACTTTGCCTTTATTTTACTTTGCATCTTTATGACAAAAATACCAAAAATATTATCTTATCATATCTATCAGATCTCACTCTCGTAAGTGGCCGTGTAGGGATTGACAACCCCTATTCGCGTTGGTTGCGAGGATTTATTTGTTTTGTGCAGGTACGAGGGACTCGCGCGTAGCCTCCTACTGGATTGATACCTTGGTTTTCAAAAACTGAGGGAAATACTTACGCTACTTTGTTGCATCATCCCTTCCTCTTCGGGGAAAACCAACGTAGTGCTCAAGAGGTAGCAAGAAGGATTTCTAGCGCTGTTGCCAGGGAGGTCTACGCAAAAGTCAACATACCAAGTACCCATCACATACCCTTATCTCCCGCAATACATTATTTTCCATTTACCTCTTGTTTTCCTCTTCCCCACTTCACCCTTGCCATTTTATTTGCCCTCTCTCTCTATCCTCCATCTCTTTCTCTATTTGCCTCTTTTTGCCCGCTTGTTTTTTTGTTTGCTTATGTGTTAGTTTGTTTGCTTATCGTTATGGCTAGTCCCTTATCTTCTCCGTTGTCTCCCGAGAGTGAAATTCTAAATTTTAAGCAAAGGGAGGGAGAAAATCTAAAAGATGCTTGGTATATAATTTGCAATGCTCAAAATAGATCCACCAGGAAGCAATCTACTTCCGTTCTTCTTTGCAATTTTTATGTAGGCATTACTCCTAGGCAAAATATGTCCTTGATACTATTACTAGAGGAAACTTCTTGGGTAGCCATACTTTTGATTCTTATAATGCTATGGTAGATTTGTTTGGCTCACCCCCTCTTTTGGTTAATGGAACTGTATTAACTTTGGAGCATGTAATGCGAAGACTTGAAATTATTGAAAATAAGGTTGCTACCGTAGAGTTAATTGAAAATTTGGATAAAAAGATTCACAACCAAATCTCTCAATATGGATCTAAAGTAGGAGTCACTTTGAAAAATATTAAAGAGAAGGAACCCATAGTTAATGAGAAAATAAATCACGATTCCACTAGAATTGATAAACTTGAGGATATTATTACCAACTTGGGAACCGCTTTTTCTTCCATAAAGAACACTCCAAGTCCTCCCGCTAAAATTGCCAAGCTTATGTTTGTTCCTAAGAATAAGGGTGAATCCTCTAGTAAGGAAACTGTGGATCTCAAATCTATAAGTGTTCATCCCAATCCTTTTGCTATCATTAAGGAACCATTTGTTACAAATGATTTTTTCGATCTTGTGCCTAAAAATTTGATAATCAATAAAAAGAAAGAAATTCCTAAAGATGGTAGATGCCTCATTGAAGAATTCCTACCAAAGATGGCAATACCTAGATCTATCATTGCTTGTTATGCCTATCTAGGGGCGTTAAACGGTAGCGCTTGTTGGGAGGCAACCCAATTTTATTTTTATTCCTTGCTTTTTGCTCCTATTTAGTAATAAATAATTTATCTAGCCTTTGTTTTGGTTGTGTTTTTTGTGTTTAATTAGTGTTTGTGCCAAGTAGAACCGTTGGGAAGACTTGGGGAAAGTCTTGTTACACTTGATGTAAAAAACAGAAACTTTAGCGCTCACGAGAACTACTGTCATTCTTATTTGGAAAGTGATATTTAGTTAATTCTTTTTGAAGATGATTAATAGATAAATTCCTCACGTCCAGCAATTTATTTTAGAATTTTTGGGGTTCCATATCTTGCAATAGCTACAGATTACTACAGACTGTTCTGTTTTTGACAGATTCTGTTTTTTGTGTGTTGTTTGCTTATTTTGATGAATCTATGGCTAGTAAAATAGTTTATAAACCATAGAGAAGTTGGAATATAGTAGGTATAACACCAATATAAATAAATAATGATTTCATTACAGTACCTTGAAGTGGTCTTTTGTTTTCTTTCGCTAACGGAGCTCACGAGATTTTCTACTTTAAATTTTGTGTTGTGAAGTTTTCAAGTTTTGGGTAAAGATTTGATGGATTATGGAACAAGGAGTGTCAAGATCCTAAGCTTTGGGATGCCCATGGCACCCCCAAGATAATCTAAGGACACCTAAAAGCCAAAGCTTGGGGATGCCCCAGAAGGCATCCCCTCTTTCGTCTACTTCTATCGGTAACTTTACTTGGAGCTATATTTTTATTCGCAACATGATATGTGTTTTGCTTGGAGCGTCTTGTATGATTTGAGTCTTTAATTTTTAGTTTATCACAATCATCCTTGCTGTACACACCTTTTGAGAGAGCCATACATGATTTGGAATTTGTTAGAATACTCTATGTGCTTCGCTTATATCTTTTGAGTTATATAGTTTTGCTCTAGTACTTCACTTATATCTTTTAGAGCACGGTGGTGGATTTATTTTATAGAAACTATTGATCTCTCATGCTTCACTTAGATTATTTTGGGAGTCTTAAATAGCATGTTAATTTGCTTAAAATCCTAATATGCTTGGTATACAAGATTAATAATAAAACTTTCTTATGAGTGTGTTGAATACTATGAGAAGTTTGATGCTTGATAATTGTTTTGAGATATGAAGATGGTGATATTAAAATTGTGCTAGTTGAGTAGTTGTGAATTTGAAGAATACTTGTGTTAAAGTTTGTGATTCCCGTAGCATGCACGTATGGTGAACCATTATGTGATGAAGTTGGAGCAGGATTTATTTTTTGATTGTCTTCCTTATGAGTGGCGGTCGGGGACGAGCGATGGTCTTTTCCTAACAATCTATCCCCCTAGGAGCATGTGCGTACTACTTTGCTTTGATAACTTTTAGATTTTGCAATAAGTATATGAGTTCTTTATGACTAATGTTGAGTCCATGGATTATACGCACTTTTCTCACCCTTCCACCTTTGCTAGCCTCTCTAATACCGCGCACCTTTCACCGGTATCATACACCAACCATATACATTCCTCAAAACAGCCACCATACCTACCTATTATGGCATTTCCATAGCCATTTCGAGATATATTTCCATGCAACTTTCCACCGTTCCGTTTATTATGACACACCCCATCATTGTCATATTGCTTAGCATGATCATGTAGTCGACATCGTATTTGTGGCAAAGCCACCGTTCGTAATTCTTTCATACATGTCACTCATGAGTCATTGCATATCCCGGTACACCGCTGGAGGCATTCATATAGAGTCATATTTTGTTCTAAGTATCGAGTTGTAATTGTTGAGTTGTAAGAAAAATAAAAGTGTGATGATCATCATTATTAGAGCATTGTCCCAGTGAGGAAAGGGTGATGGAGACTATGATTCCCCCACAAGTCGGGATGAGACTCCGGACGAAAAAAAAGAGAAAGAAAAGAGGCCATAAAAAGTCCCAAATAAAAAAATGAGAGAAAAAGAGAGAAGGGGCAATGATACTATCCTTTTACCACACTTGTGCTTCAAAGTAGCACCATGATCTTCATGATAGAGAGTCTCCTATGTTGTCACTTTCATATACTAGTGGTTATTTTTCATTATAGAACTTGGCTTGTATATTCCATTGATGGGTTTCCTCAAAATGCCCTAGGTCTTCATGAGCAAGAAAGTTGGATGCACGCCCACTTAGTTTCTTTTGTTGAGCTTTCATATACTCATAGCTCTAGTGCATCCGTTGCATGGCAATCCCTACTCACTCACATTGATATCTATTGATGGTCATCTCCATAGCCCATTGATACGCCTAGTTGATGTGAGACTATCTTCTCCCTTTTTGTCTTCTCCACAACCACCATTCTATTCCACCTATAAGTGCTATGTCCATGGCTCACGCTCATGTATTGCGTGAAGATTGAAAAAGTTAGAGAACACCAAAAGTATGAAACAATTGCTTGGCTTGTCATCGGGGTTGTGCATGATTTAAATATTTTGTGTGGTGAAGATGGAGCATAGCCAGACTATATGATTTTGTAGGGATAACTTTCTTTGGCCATGCTATTTTGAGAAGACATAATTGCTTTGTTAGTATGCTTGAAGTATTATTTTTTTATGTCAATGTTAAACTTTTGTCTTGAATCTCTCGGATCTAAATATTCATACCACAATTAAGAAGAATTACATTAAAATTATGCCAAGTAGCACTCCGCAATAAAAATTCTGTTTTTATCATTTACCTACTCGAGGACGAGCAGGAATTAAGCTTGGGAATGCTTGATACGTCTCCAGTGTATCTATAATTTTTGATTGCTCCATGCTATATTATCTACTGTTTTGGACATTATTGGGCTTTATTTTCCATTTTTATATTATTTTTGGGACTAACCTATTAACCGGAGGCCCAACCCAAAATTTGTGTTTTTTTGCCTGTTTTAGGGTTTTGAAGAAAAGGAATATCAAACGGAGTCCAAACGGAATGAAACCTTCGGGAACGTGATTTTCTCAACGAACAAGACCTAGGAGACTTGGACCCTACGTCAAGACACAAAAGAGGAGGCCACGAGGTAGCGGGCGCACCTACCCCCCCTCCCCAGGCGCGCCCTCCACCCTCGTGGGCCCCCTGTTGCTCCACCGATGTACTCCTTCCTCCTATATATACCTACGTACCCCCAAACAATCAGATACGAAGCCAAAACCCTAATTCCACAGTCGCAACTTTCTGTATCCATGAGATCCCATCTTGGGGCCTGTTCCGGAGCTCCGCTGGAGGGGGCATCGATCACGGAGGGCTTCTACATCAACACCATAGCCCCTCCGATGAAGTGTGAGTAGTTTACCTCGGACCTACAGGTCCATAGTTATTAGCTGGCTTCTTCTCTCTTCTTGGATCTCAATACAATGTTCCCCCCTCTCTTGTGGAGTACTATTCGATGTAATCTTCTTTTTGCGGTGTGTTTGTTGAGACCGATGAATTGTGGGTTTATGATCAAATCTATCTATGAACAATATTTGAATCTTCTCTGAATTCTTTTATGGATGATTGGTTATCTTTGCAAGTATCTTCGAATTATCAATTTGGTTTGGCCTACTAGATTGATCTTTCTTGCAATGGGAGAAGTTCTTAGCTTTGGGTTCAATCTTGCGGTGTCCTTTCCCAGTGACAGCAGGGGCAGCAAGGCACGTATTGTATTGTTGCCATCGAGGATAACAAGATGGGGTTTTTATCATATTGCATGAGTTTATCCCTCTACATCATGTCATCTTGCTTAAGGCGTTACTCTGTTTTTAACTTAATACTCTAGATACATGCTAGATAGCGGTCGATGAGTGGAGTAATAGTAGTAGATGCAGGCAGGAGTTGGTCTACTTGTCTCGGACATGATGCCTATATACATGATCATACCTAGATATTCTCATAACTATGCTCAATTCTGTCAATTGCTCAACAGTAATTTGTTCACCCACCGTAGAATACTTATTCTCTCGAGAGAAGCCACTAGTGAAACCTATGGCCCCCGGGTCTATCTTTATCATATTAATCTCCTAATACTTAGTTATTTCCTTTGCTTTTTTACTTTGCCTTTATTTTACTTTGCATCTTTATAATGAAAATACCAAAAATATTATCTTATCATATCTATCAGATCTCACTCTCGTAAGTGGCCGAGTAGGGATTGACAACCCCTATTCGCATTGGTTGCGAGGATTTATTTGTTTTGTGCAGGTACGAGGGACTCGCGCGTATCCTCCTACTGGATTGATACCTTGGTTCTCAAAAACTGAGGCAAATACTTATGCTACTTTGCTGCATCATCCCTTCCTCTTCGGGGAAAACCAACGCAGTGCTCAACAGGTAGCGGTATCTCATATGGAGTCTTGTTCAAACCTTTGTGGAGGTAGAGCCGATTTGATGCATGACATGCGGTGTTGATGGCTTCAGCCCAAAAGTTGTATGGAGACTTGAACTCCGCCATCATGGTCCTTGCCGCATCCATCAACGTCAGGTTCTTCCTCTCTGCTACACCATTTTGTTGAGGGGTGTAAGGTGCGGAATATTGATGCTTGATCCCCTCATCACTAAGAAACTCATCCAAGGTGTAGTTCTTGAACTCGGTGCCGTTGTCACTTCTTATTGTCAAGATCTTTTCATTGTGTTGACGTTGAGCTTCATTTGCAAAGTCAATGACGGTTTGTTGGGTCTCACTCTTCCTCTTGAAGAAATATACCCAAGTGTATCTTGAATAATCATCCACAATCACCAAGCAATACTTCCTACCCCCAAGACTATCAAAAGATGGAGGCCCAAAGAGATCCATGTGAAGGAGCTCCAAAGGCCTCTTCGAGTAAATGATAGTCGTGGGAAGGTGAGCCTTTTCATGTAGCTTTCCTTTGATACAAGCACTGCAAGCACGATCTTTGGCAAAACTCACATTTGTTAGTCCATGGACATGGTCCCCCTTTAGAATACTTTGCAAAGATCTCATATTGACATGGGGTAGATGGCGATGCCAAAGCCATCCCACGTCAACTTTAGCCATTAGGCATGTCGCGGTCTTAGTGAGTCGCTCTGAAAAGTTAATCACATAGAGACCATTTTTGACATGCCCAACAAAGGCTACTTTAAGAGTCTTGCTCCATAAGAGGGCCATGGTATCAACATCAAAGAAGGTGGCAAAACCCATGAGTTCTAGTTGATGAACGGAAAGTAAATTGTATGCAAGGGACTCAACAAGCATGACCTTCTCAATCGTAAGATCATGAGAAATGGCAACCTTGCTGAGTCCCAATACCTTAGAGGACGAGGCATCACCCCACTCGATGTTGGTGGACATGGATGGAATATTTTGCACGTCCACCACCAAGTCCTTGCTTCCGTTCATATGATTAGTAGCTCCACTATCGAGCAACCATGATCTCCCACTGGAAGCAAACACCTACAAGAGATCAATGCTTGGTTTTAGGTACCCATTTTGTAATGGGTCCTTTGATGTTAGTAACAAGGGTCTTAGGAACCCAAATAGACCATTCAATGTACTCATAAGGAGAACCAACAAATTTGGCATAAACATGCCCATCACTAGCACGACACAACACATAAGAAGGGTTAAAGTCGCCGGCTTTGTTGGGAAGGGAAGCGCTGCCCTTCTTGGCATAACTACCCCTCACGGTGTTCTTCTCCTTCTCCTTAGTAGAACCCTCTCCCTCCTTCACAAAGGTTTGCTTGAGAGGAGGAGGTCGTTTGTCCTTGTCATTCTTCTTCTTGTTCTTGGACTTGGGCACGTACCCAATCCCTTCTTTGGCCACAAATTCCTTTTGGTTGCTCAAAAGGTCGTTGAGGTTCTTCTCGGCTTGTATGCAAGACACAAGGCCTTTCTCAAGTTGCACCTTAAACTTAGCGTTCTCCTCAACAAGATGCACATGCTCACAACATGGGTTAGTAGCATTTGCATTATCAATTAACATCATACGAGGAAAAGTGGCTTTCTCCTTGGTTAGCTTTACTTGAAGTTGATCATGAGACTCTTTGAGGCTAGCATGAGCACTCTTGAAGACCTTGTGAGCCTTGTCAAGTAGGTCAAACTCCTCTTTGAGTCTAGCAAGATCAACCCCAAGCTTGGCCTTCTCGGAGTTTAGCACACGAGAAACAACAAAGAGCATGATCAAAATCTTTCTTTAACTTAGCGTGATCAACGTTGTGTGACTCCTCAAGAGTCAAACGAAGACCACGCTCTTCCTCGAGAGCATTGGAAAGATCCGAAATATCATCGGCATAGTCACGACTATGCCCCTCCATCATGGAGATAGTATCTTCGTGAGCCTCGATCATGTCATTGGCTTCACCAAGTTGTTCCAAGAGAGCAATGAAATGCTTCTTGGATTTACCCTTGAGTTTACCCATAAAGGACTCAAACTCATTTTCCTCCACATTAGATCCCTCATATTCATCAATGCAATCCGTCAAGGAAGGATTATTAATGATGGCAGTTTTGATGTTGGGGGTTACCTTGTTGGTGGCTTTAGCCATGAGGCACTTGGCGGTGATGTTCTCATTGGGTGAGTCGAAGAGAGACACTCGTAGAGTTGTTGTAATGGCAACGGAGGCCATGGCAACTGACTCACCATCATCATCATCATCATCATCATCATCATCATCCTGATGGTACTCTTCTTGAACCACCAATGCCATGTGAGGGGTCTTCTTGGTGAAGTTGCTCTTGTTTGGGAAAGACTTGGCTTTGTCCTTTTGGATGAGCTTTCCACCATTGTCTTCCCTCTTCTCATACGGGTACTCCGCAACAAAATGGCTCACGTTGCCACAATTATAACAAGTCCTCACATGTTGCTTGCTCTTCGTGCCACTTGAGTTGTTCTTGTTGAAGTTTGGCCTTGAGTTTTTCTTGCTCCAAAATTGCCTTGAAGCAAGTGCCATGTGTTCATGATAGGCATACTTTGTATCTTCGGGGTTGCTTTCCTCTTCTTCCTCCTCTTCTTCTTCTTCTTCAACACAAACCTTGGCCTTCAATGCAAGGTTGGGTTTCTTTGCCCTTTGAGAGCGAAGCACCGCATTGTCGGCGGTCTTGTCCAAGATGCTCATAGCCACAAACTCATCCAATACTTCACTTGAGGAAAAGGTGTGGAAGTCCGGCCTTTGACGAATGACGGAGAACATAGCCTTGTGGTAAGGCATCATTGCCTTGAGGAATTTGTGCTTGATCCAATTGTCATACGTGTCCTTGCTCCCATGATCGCGGAGTGAAACCGCGAGTTTGGTTACTCTTCGATAAAGCTCACGAGGTTCTTCATCTTCCTTCATTGCAAACTCATCGGCTTCATCTTGCACCACTTCATAGTTGGAGCGTTGAATGCTTGCGCTTCCCCGATAGAGAGAAACAACTTCGTGCCATGCATCTTTGGCTATGGCGTAGCGCCGGAGGTGAGGAAGATCTTCAGGTGGAATTGCATCTTGGATGATGAAGAGAGCATTCTCATTGAATTGATTATCTGCGGCTTGTCTTGGAGTGAAGTTGCTTCGGTCATGTGGATAGAAACCTTCTTCAATGATTCTCCAAAGATTAGTATTCACATGATTTAAATGACGCTTAAACTGATAGACCCAAGAATCAAAGTCCTCATTTTTCACAATCTTAGGGGGAGGACCGGCATGATTCAAATGAGTGGAAGGAATCGGTCCACCATAAACAAGTGGAGGTTCCACATGGGCAAAGATGTCGGTGCCATTTTTTACCACTAGAAAAGGAGCCTTTTCACTAGTAGCTTCCCCCTTGTCGAAGTTAGCATCTGTCACCTTGTTAGTGGGATCACCCACTTTCAACGGTGCGGTGGATAGTTTAAGCCATTCAATGAATTTAGTAAACATGCTTTCAACCTCGGTCGTCATGAAGGTTTTCAATGTCTCCAAGGGCACATTGAATTCCTCATGAGAGGCCGAGGTGGAGGAAATATGCCCTAGAGGCAATAATAAAGTTATTATTTATTTCCTTATATCATGATAAATGTTTGTTATTCATGCTAGAATTGTATTAACCGGAAACATAATACATGTGTGAATACATAGACAAACTTAGTGTCACTAGTATGCCTCTACTTGACTAGCTTGTTAATCAAAGATGGTTATGTTTCCTAACCATGAACAAGGTGTTGTTATTTGATTAACGAGGTCACATCATTAGTTGAATGATCTGATTGACATGACCCATTTCATTAGCTTAGCACACGATCGTTTAGTATGTTGCTATTGCTTTCATTCATGACTTATACATGTTCCTATGACTATGAGATTATGCAACTCCCGTTTCCCGGAGGAACACTTTGTGTGCTACCAAACGTCACAACGTAACTGGGTGATTATAAAGGAGCTCTACAGGTGTCTCCAAAGGTAGATGTTAGGTTGGCGTATTTCGAGATTAGGATTTGTCACTCCGATTGTCGGAGAGGTATCTCTGGGCCCTCTCAGTAATACACATCACATAAGCCTTGCAAGCATTGCAGCCAATGAGTTAGTTGCGGGATGATGTATTACGGAACGAGTAAAGAGACTTGCCGGTAACGAGATTGAACTAGGTATTGGATACCGACGATCGAATCTCGGGCAAGTAACATACCGATGACAAAGGGAACAACATATGTTGTTATGCGGTCTGACCGATAAAGATCTTCGTAGAATATGTAGGAGCTAATATGGGCATCTAGGTCCCGCTATTGGTTATTGACCGGAGACGTGTCTCGGTCATGTCTACATTGTTCTCGAACCATAGGGTCCGCACGCTTAACGTTACCATGACAGTTATTATGAGTTTATGCATTTTGATGTACCGAAGTTAGTTCGGAGTCCCGGATGTGATCACGGACATGACGAGGAGTCTCGAAATGGTCGAGACATAAAGATTGATATATTGGAAGCCTATATTTGGACATCGGAAGTGTTCCGGGTGAAATCGGGATTTTACCGGAGTACAGGGAGGTTACCGGAACCCCCCGGGAGCCATATGGGCCTTAATGGGCTTTAGTGGAAAGGAGAAAGGGGCAGCCCAAGGTGGCCACGCGCCTCCCCCTCCCCTAGTCCTATTAGGACTAGGAGAGGTGGCCGGCCCCCCTCTCTCTCTTTCCCCCTCGGGGAATCCTAGTCCAACTAGGATTGGGGGGGGGGGGGAGTCCTACTCCCGGTAGGAGTAGGACTCCTCCTACGCCCTCCTCCTGGCCGGCGGCCCCCTCCCCCTTGGCTCCTTTATATACGGAGGCAGGGTGCACCTCTAGACACACAAGTTGATCATTGAGATCGTTCCTTAGCCGTGTGCGGTGCCCCCTACCACCATATTCCACCTCGATCATATTGTAGCAGTGCTTAGGCGAAGCCCTGCGACGGTAGAACATCAAGATCGTCACCACGCTGTTGTGCTGACGGAACTCCTCCCCGACGCTTCGTTGGATCGGAGCCCGGGGATCGTCATCGAGCTGTACGTGTGCTAAGAACTCGGAGGTGCCAGAGTAACGGTGCTTGGATCGGTCGGATCGGGAAGACGTATGACTACTTCCTCTATGTTGCGTCAACGCTTCCGCTGTTGATCTACAAGGGTACATAGATCACACTCTCCCCTCTCGTTGCTATGCATCACCATGATCTTGCGTGTGCGTAGGAAATTTTTTGAAATTACTACGTTACCCAACAGGGGCATCCGAGCCTAGGTTTTATGGTTTGATGTTATATGCACGGGTAGAACACAAGTGAGTTGTGGGCGATACAAGTTATACTGCCTACCAGCATGTCATACTTTGGTTCGGCGGTATTGTTGGACGAGACGACCCGGACCAACATGACGCGTACGCTTACGCGAGACCGGTTCCCCAGACGAGCTTTGCACACAGGTGGCTTGCGGGCGACTGTCTCTCCAACTTTAGTTGAACCGAGTGTGGCTACGCCCGGTCCTTGCGAAGGTTAAAATGGAGTCTATTTGACAAACTATCGTTGTGGTTTTGATGCGTAGGTGAGATTGGTTCTTGCTTAAGCCCGTAGCAGCCACGTAAAACTTGCAACAACAAAGTAGAGGGCGTCTAACTTGTTTTTGCAGGGCATGTTGTGATGTGATATGGTCAAGACATGATGCTAAATTTTATTGTATGAGATGATCTTGTTTTCTAACCGAGTTATCGGCAGCTGGCAGGAGCCATATGGTTGTCGCTTTATTGTATGCAATGCAATCGCGATGTAATGCTTTACTTTATCACTAAGCGGTAGCGACAGTCGTGGAAGCATAAGATTGGCGAGACGACAACGATGCTACGATGGAGATCAAGGTGTCGCGCCGGTGACGATGGTGATCATGACGGTGCTTCAGAGATGGAGATCACAAGCACAAGATGATGATGGCCATATCATATCACTTATATTGATTGCATGTGATGTTTATCTTTTATGCATCTTATCTTGCTTTGATTGACGGTAGCATTATAAGATGATCTCTCACTAAATTATCAAGAAGTGTTCTCCCTCAGTATGCACCGTTGCCAAAGTTCGTCGTGCCCAGACGCCACGTGATGATCGGGTGTGATAAGCTCTACGTCCATCTACAACGGGTGCAAGCCAGTTTTTGCACACGCAAAATACTCAGGTTAAACTTGACGAGCCTAGCATATGCAGATATGGCCTCGGAACATAGAGACCGAAAGGTCGAGCGTGAATCATATAGTAGATATGATCAACATAACGATGTTCACCATTGAAAACTACTCCATCTCACATGATGATCGGTTATGGTTTAGTTGATTTGGATCACGTGATCACTTAGAAGATTAGAGGGATGTCTATCTAAGTGGGAGTTCTTAAGTAATTTGATTAATTGAACTTAAACTTATCATGAACTTAGTACCTGATAGTATCTTGCTTGTTTATGTTGATTGTAGATAGATGGCTCGTGCTGTTGTTCCATTGAATTTTAATGCGTTCCTTGAGAAAGCAAAGTTGAAACATGATGGTAGCAATTACATGGACTGGGTCCATAACTTGAGGATTATCCTCATTGTTGCTCAGAAGAATTACATCCTGGAAGCACCGCTGGGTGCCAGGCCTGCTGCTGGAGCAACACCAGATGTTATGAACATCTGGCAGAGCAAAGCTGATGACTACTCGATAGTTCAGTGTGCCATGCTTTACGGCTTAGAATCGGGACTTCAACGACGTTTTGAACGTCATGGAGCATATGAGATGTTCCAGGAGTTGAAGTTAATATTTCAAGCAAATGCCCGGATTGAGAGATATGAAGTCTCCAATAAGTTCTATAGCTGCAAGATGGAGGAGAATAGTTCTGTCAGTGAGCATATACTCAAAATGTCTGGGTATAATAATCACTTGATTCAGATGGGAGTTAATCTTCCACATGATTGCGTCATTAACAGAATTCTCCAATCACTGCCACCAAGCTACAAGAGCTTCATGATGAACTATAATATGCAAGGGATGAACAAGACTATTCCTGAGCTCTTCGCAATGCTGAAAGCTGCGGAGGTAGAAATCAAGAAGGAGCATCAAGTGTTGATGGTTAATAAGACCACTAGTTTCAAGAAAAAGGGCAAAGGGAAGAAGGGGAACTTCAAGAAGAACGACAAACAAGTTGCTGCTCAGGAGAAGAAACCCAAGTCTGGACCTAAGCCTGAAACTGAGTGCTTCTACTGCAAGCAGACTGGTCACTGGAAGCGGAACTGCCCCAAGTATTTGGCGGATAAGAAGGATGGCAAGGTGAACAAAGGTATATGTGATATACATGTTATTGATGTGTACCTTACTATAGCTCGCAGTAGCACCTGGGTATTTGATACTGGTTCTGTTGCTAATATTTGCAACTCGAAACAGGGACTACGGATTAAGCGAACACTGGCGAAGGACGAGGTGACGATGCGCGTGGGAAATGGTTCCAAAGTCGATGTGATCGCGGTCGGCACGCTACCTCTACATCTACCTTCGGGATTTATATTAGACCTAAATAATTGTTATTTGGTGCCAGCGTTGAGCATGAACATTATATATGGATCTTGTTTGATGCGAAATGGTTATTCATTTAAATCAGAGAATAATGGTTGTTCTATTTATATGAGTAATATCTTTTATGGTCATGCACCTTTGTAGAGTGGTCTATTTTTGATGAATCTTGATAGTAGTAACACACATATTCATAATGTTGAAGCCAAAAGATGCAGAGTTGATAATGATAGTGCAACTTATTTGTGGGACTGCCATTTAGGTCATATCGGTCTAAAGTGCATGAAGAAACTCCATACTGATGGACTTTTGGAACCACTTGATTATGAATCACTTGGTACTTCCGAACCGTGCCTCATGGGCAAGATGACTAAAACACCGTTCTCCGGTACTATGGAGAGAGCAACAGATTTGTTGGAAATCATACATACCGATGTATGTGGTCCGATGAATATTGAGGCTCGTGGCGGATATCATTATTTTCTCACTTTCACAGATGATTTAAGCAGATATGGGTATATCTACTTAATGAAACATAAGTCTGAAACATTTGAAAAGTTCAAAGAATTTCAGAGTGAAGTTGAAAATCATCGTAACAAGAAAATAAAGTTTCTACGATCTGATCGGGGAGGAGAATATTTGAGTTACGAGTTTGGTGTACATTTGAAAAATTGTGGAATAGTTTCGCAACTCACGCCACCCGAAACACCACAGCGTAATGGTGTGTCCGAACGTCGTAATCGTACTTTACTAGATATGGTGCGATCTATGATGTCTCTTACTGATTTACCGCTATCGTTTTAGGGTTATGCTTTAGAGACGACCGCATTCACGTTAAATAGGGCACCATCAAAATCCGTTGAGACGATGCCTTATGAACTATGGTTTGGCAAGAAACCAAAGTTGTCGTTTCTTAAAGTTTGGGGCTGCGATGCTTATGTGAAAAAGCTTCAACCTGATAAGCTCGAACCCAAATCGGAGAAATGTGTCTTCATAGGATACCCAAAGGAGACTGTTGGGTACACCTTCTATCACAGATCCGAAGGCAAGACATTCGTTGCTAAGAATGGATCATTTCTAGAGCAGGAGTTTCTCTCGAAAGAAGTGAGTGGGAGGAAAGTAGAACTTGACGAGGTAACTGTACCTGCTCCCTTATTGGAAAATAGTACATCACAGAAAACTGTTTCTGCGACACCTATACCAATTAGTGAGGAAGCTAATGATGATGATCATGAAACTTCAGGACAAGATACTACTGAACCTCGTAGGTCAACCAGAGTGAGATCCGCACCAGAGTGGTACGGTAATCCTGTTCTGTAAATCATGCTGCTAGATCATGATGAACCTACGAACTATGAAGAAGCGATGGTGAGCCCAGATTCCGCAAAGTGGCTTGAAGCCATGAAATCTGAGATGGGATCCATGTATGAGAACAAAGTATGGACTTTGGTTGACTTGCCCGTTGATCGGCAAGCAATTGAGAATAAATGGATCTTCAAGAAGAAGACTGACGCTGATGGTAATGTTAATGTCTACAAAGCTCGACTTGTCGCAAAAGGTTTTCGACAAGTTCAAGGGGTTGACTACGATGAGACCTTCTCACCCGTAGCGATGCTTAAGTCTGTCCGAATCATGTTAGCAATTGCCGCATTTTATGATTATGAAATTTGGCAGATGATGTCAAAACTGCATTCCTGAATGGATTTCTGGAAGAAGAGTTGTATATGATGCAACCAGAAGGTTTTGTCGATCCAACGGGAGCTAACAAAGTGTGCAAGCTCCAGCGATCCATTTATGGACTGGTGCAAGCATCTCGGAGTTGGAATAAACGCTTTGATAGTGTGATCAAAGCATTTGGTTTTATACAGACTTTCGGTGAAGCCTGTATTTACAAGAAAGTGAGTGGGAGCTCTGTAGCATTTCTGATATTATATGTGGATGACATATTGCTGATTGGAAATGATATAGAATTTCTGGATAGCATAAAGGGATACTTGAATAAGAGTTTTTCAATGAAAGACCTCGGTGAAGCTGCTTACATATTAGGCATAAAGATCTATAGAGATAGATCAAGACGCTTAATTGGACTTTCACAAAGCACATACCTTGACAAGATTTTGAAGAAGTTCAAAATGGATCAAGCAAAGAAAGGGTTCTTGCCCGTGTTACAAGGTGTGAAGTTGAGTCAGACTCAATGCCCGACCACTGCTGAAGATAGAGAGAAAATGAAAGATGTTCCCTATGCTTCAGCCATAGGCTCTATCATGTATGCAATGCTGTGTACCAGACCTGATGTGTGCCTTGCTATAAGTTTAGCAGGGAGGTACCAAAGTAATCCAGGAGTGGATCACTGGACAGCGGTCAAGAACATCCTGAAATACCTGAAAAGGACTAAGGATATGTTTCTCGTATATGGAGGTGACAAAGCGCTCACCATAAAAGGTTACGTTGATGCAAGCTTTGACACTGATCCGGACAATTCTAAATCGCAAACTGGATACGTGTTTACATTAAACGGTGGAGCTGTCAGTTGGTGCAGTTCTAAACAAAGCATCGTAGCGGGATCTACATGTGAAGTGGAGTACATAGCTGCTTCAGAAGCAGCGAACGAAGGAGTCTGGATGAAGGAGTTCATATCCGATCTAGGTGTCATACCTAGTGTATCGGGTCCAATGAAAATCTTTTGTGACAATACTGGTGCAATTGCCTTGGCAAAGGAATCCAGATTTCACAAGAGGACCAAGCACATCAAGAGATGCTTCAATTCCATCCGGGATCTAGTCCAGGTGGGAGACAGAGATTTGCAAGATACATATGGATCTGAATGTTGCAGACCCGTTGACTAAGCCTCTTCCACGAGTAAAACATGATCAGCACCAAAGCTCCATGGGTGTTAGAATCATTACTGTGTAATCTAGATTATTGACTCTAGTGCAAGTGGGAGACTGAAGGAAATATGCCCTAGAGGCAATAATAAAGTTATTATTTATTTCCTTATATCATGATAAATGTTTGTTATTCATGCTAGAATTGTATTAACCGGAAACATAATACATGTGTGAATACATAGACAAACTTAGTGTCACTAGTATGCCTCTACTTGACTAGCTCGTTAATCAAAGATGGTTATGTTTCCTAACCATGAACAAGGTGTTGTTATTTGATTAACGAGGTCACATCATTAGTTGAATGATCTGATTGACATGACCCATTTCATTAGCTTAGCACATGATCGTTTAGTATGTTGCTATTGCTTTCATTCATGACTTATACATGTTCCTATGACTATGAGATTATGCAACTCCCGTTTCCTGGAGGAACACTTTGTGTGCTACCAAACGTCACAATGTAACTGGGTGATTATAAAGGAGCTCCACAGGTGTCTCCAAAGGTAGATGTTGGGTTGGCGTATTTCGAGATTAGGATTTGTCACTCCGATTGTTGGAGAGGTATCTCTGGGCCC
This sequence comes from Triticum monococcum, assembly GCA_034509565.1. Taxonomy (NCBI): domain Eukaryota; kingdom Viridiplantae; phylum Streptophyta; class Magnoliopsida; order Poales; family Poaceae; genus Triticum; species Triticum monococcum. Next base: position 738,753,563 of record CM067843.1, on the reverse strand, counting down.
TCTCAGTAATGCACATCACATAAGCCTTGCAAGCATTGCAGCCAATGAGTTAGTTGCGGGATGATGTATTACGGAACGAGTAAAGAGACTTGCCGGTAACAAGATTGAACTAGGTATTGGATACCGACGATCGAATCTCGGGCAAGTAACATACCGATGACAAAGGGAGCAACGTATGTTGTTATGCGGTCTGACCGATAAAGATCTTCGTAGAATATGTAGGAGCTAATATGGGCATCCAGGTCCCGCTATTGGTTATTGACCGGAGAGGTGGCGCCGCGCCCCCCCTCCCCTAGTCCTATTAGGACTAGGAGAGGTGGCCGGCCCCCTCTCTCTCTTTCCCCCTCGGGGAATCCTAGTCCAACTAGGATTGGGGGGGGGGGTCCTACTCCCGGTAGGAGTAGGACTCCTCCTGCGCCCTCCTCCTGGCCGGAGGCCCCCTCCCCCTTGGCTCCTTTATATACGGAGGCAGGGGGCACCTCTAGACACACAAGTTGATCATTGAGATCGTTCCTTAGCCGTGTGCGGTGCACCCTACCACCATATTCCACCTCGATCATATTGTAGCAGTGCTTAGGCGAAGCCCTGCGACGGTAGAACATCAAGATCGTCACCACGCCGTCGTGCTGACGGAACTCCTCCCCGACGCTTTGCTGGATCGGAGCCCGGGGATCGTCATCGAGCTGTATGTGTGCTAAGAACTCGGAGGTGCCGGAGTAATGGTGCTTGGATCGGTCGGATCGGGAAGACGTACGACTGCTTCCTCTACGTTGCGTCAACGCTTCCGCTGTTGATCTACAAGGGTACGTAGATCACACTCTCCCCTCTCGTTGCTATGCATCACCATGATCTTGCGTGTGCGTAGGAATTTTTTTGAAATTACTACGTTCCCCAACACGAGGTTCCCCCATTGCCCGTAGACGACATCGGATTCACACGGAGTGCTCCTCCACACCGTCTACGGTGTCAACCATACTCTTCGTACGGCCAAGTCCTTAGTAAAGAGACGAGGCTCTGATACCAATTGAAAGGATCGATATAGTTGACTAGAGGGGGGGTGAATAGACAACTAACAAATTTTAACTTTTCTTTACCAAATTAAACTTTGCATCAAAGTAGGTTGTCTAGACATGCAACTATGTGAGCAACCTATATGATGCAATACCAACAAGCACACAAGCAAGCAAGGGAAATAACACAAATGAGCTTGCACAAGGAAAGGTACGAGATAACCAAGAGTGGAGCCGATGGAGACGAGGATGTGTTACCGAAGTTCCTTCCTTTTGAGGTGAAGTACATCTCTGTTGGAGCGGTGTGGAGGCACAATGCTCCCCAAGAAGCCACTAGGGCCACCGTATTCTCCTCACGCCCTCACACAATGCGAGATGCCGTGATTCCACTATTGGTGCCCTTGGAGGCGGCGACCAAACCTTTACAAACAAGGTGGGGGAAATCTCCACAACTTAATCGGAGGCTCCCAACAACACCACGAAGCTTCACCACAATGGAATATGGCTCCGCGGTGATCTCAACCGTCTAGGGTGCTCAAACACCCAAGAGTAACAAGATCCGCTAGGGATTAGTGGGGGAATCAAATTTCTCTTGGTGGAAGTGTAGATCGGGGCCTTCTCAACCAATCCCGAGCAAATCAACAAGTTTGATTGGCTAGGGAGAGAGATCGGGCAAAAATGGAGCTTGGAGCATTAATGGAGCTTGGAGCATTAATGGAGCTTTGGGGGAAGAGGTGAGTCAACGATGAAGAAGAGGACCCCCCTTTATACAAGGGGAAACAATCCAATCGTTGCCCCCAAAACAGCCCTGCAGAGGGTGGTACTACCGCAGGGGGCAGCGGTACTACCGCTGGCCCAGCGGTACTACCGCCCCCTCTCGGTACTGTCGCGCAGTCTGGGAGAGCTAAAGAAGGAGCTGGAAACAGGCCCAGTGCGGAACTGCTGCGGTGGTAGTGCAGTACTACTGCTCTTGAGCGGTACAACCGCTCCTACTGCCGCTGCTAAGTGCCGCACAACCCGACACGAGAGGTGACCCCCTCGAGTCGACGCGGTAGGAGCCCGGTACCGCAGCGGTACTGCGGCTGACGACCCACAAGCGGTAGTACCATTTGGACCAAAGCAAGCTCATAACGCAGGGAAAGAGACCTCCATCGACGCGGGAAGGCTCAGAGGGTGCGAAAAGGAAGTGTATGTTATGATTCCACCCTAGCCTTACCAAAGCGGACCCCCTCTTGATAGTACGGTGACTCCTACGAGACAAGACCACCAAACTAGAAACGAAAGAGCTCCACCATCTTGAATAAAAACTCCGAGGGGAAAGAATCGTCTAGTGCCAAAGGATGAATCTCTGGAAAGCTCGAAGCACATGATTAGTCCGCAAAAGTATTGTCATCAATCACCAAAACACCTTAGGGATAAATATGCCCTTACACTAGGGTTTTTGTTTTTTTCTGAAGGGGGGGGGGGGGTTGGTGTTTTGTAGGGTTAATTTAGGTGTTTCATATATTGTGTTAGCTAGCTAATAGAGAGAAGTGTCCTCTCTTATCTCCGTGCTTGGTCGACACTACGTACTATACATATAGAGAGGACTCAACACGCTATAGCTAGTAAGCAAATTAATGAAAGAAACCATTAAGTACGGAAGTTCGTCATGAACATATGCATACAGAGAGAAGTGATATCGACCTCTCCTTCTCCGAGAGATTGGTCGAACAACAAGTTTTCGTATATCTATCTGACGCTACTAGCTACATATATACAATATAAGATCTCTTACAATCCCCTAACATCTGAACTCAACTTCCACATGGTATTCTCCGGCTTTATTGATGACCTGATCAAGAAAGAATCCCGCCAATTCCTCTTGAATTGCTTTCATGCGATCTTGTTGTAGGAGTTCATCCCGCATCTGCCACATCTAATTTGAAGAAGGGGGTTAATACATATATTGATATATATATATATATATATGAATGAAACTCAACACAAATGCTGGTAATAAAATGAAATTGTGAATATTATTGCTTACGCACATCATATTGTCTTTTAGAGTAGCCCCGCTTATTCTTGGCCGTCGCGTTGTAGATGAAATCGCAGACGTAGTATCCACAGAAATCATTCCCTTGTTCCTGCCACAAGCACTTTACGAGAAATAGAGGTCAATCAAAACTGATAATGAAGCATTGTAAATGACATTGTGATACGTCTCCGTCGTATCTACTTTTCCAAACACTTTTGCCCTTGTTTTGGACTCTAACTTGCATGATTTGAATGGAACTAACCCGGACTGGCGCTATTTTCAGCAGAACTGTCATGGTGTTATTTATGTGCAGAAACAAAACTTCTCGGAATGACCTGAAACTTCACGGAATGTCTTTTTAGAAATAATTAAAAAATCCTTGCAAAAGATGAACACCAGGGGGCCCACACCCTAGCCACAAGGGTGGGGGCGCGCCTGCCCCCCTAGGCGTGCCCCTACCTCGTGGGCCCCTTGGAGCTCCTCCGACCTCAACTCGAACTCTATATATTTGCTTTCGGGGAGAAAAAAATTAGAGAGAAGGATTCATCGCGTTTTACGATACGGAGCCGCCGCCAAGCCCTAAAACCTCTCAGGAGGGCTGATCTGGAGTCCGTTCAGGGCTCCGGAGAGGGGAATCCATCGCCATCGTCATCATCAACCATCCTCCATCACCAATTTCATGATGCTCACCGCCGTGCGTGAGTAATTCCATCGTAGGCTTACTAGATGGTGATGGGTTGGATGATATTTATCATGTAATCGAGTTACTTTTGTTAGGGTTTGATCCCTAGTATCCACTATGTTTTGAGATTGATGTTGCTATGACTTTGCTATGCTTAATGCTTGTCACTAGGGCCCGAGTGCCATGATTTCAGATCTCAACCTATTATGTTTTCATCAATATATGAGAGTTCTTGATCCTATCTTGCAAGTCTATAGTCACCTACTATGTGCTATGATCCGGCAACCCCGAAGTGACAATAATTGGGACCACTCCCGGTGATGACCGTAGTTTGAGGAGTTCATGTATTCACTATGTGTTAATGCTTTCGTCTGCTACTCTATTAAAAAGAGGCCTTAATATCCCTTAGTTTCCATTAGGACCCCGCTACCACGGGAGGGTAGGACAAAATATGTCATGCAAGTTCTTTTCCATAAGCACGTATGACTATATTCGGAATACATGCCTACATTACATTGATGAATTGGAGCTAGTTCTGTGTCACCCTATGTTATGACTGTTACATGATGAACCGCATCCGGCATAATTCTCCATCACCGATCCATTGTCTACGAGCTTCCCATATATTGTCCTTCACTTATTTACTTTTCCGTTGCTATTGCTATAATCACTACAAAACACCAAAAACATTACTTTTGTTATCATTACCTTTTGCTATCGTTACCACTACTATCATACTCCCTTCATTCCTGAATATAGGGTGTATAGTTTTTGGCACGGAAATTAAAGAACGCACATGGAGGGAAAATTTCACAAGTTTTGGGTGAGATAACTCCTGACTAATTGACATGAGTAAATAGAGGAGCTTGTCTGATATAAGGAAATGTAATCAAATCCCTATGAAATATATCCAAACGAGTGGTGCAACGCAATGCACCTTATATTCTGGGATTTTTCTCAAAAATCTATACACCTTATATCAAGGAACGGAGGGAGTATTACTTGGCTACTAAATACTTTGCGGCAGATATTAAAGTTTCTAGGTGTGGTTGAATTGACAACCCAGCTTCTAATACTTGAGAATATTCTTTGGCTCCCCTTGTGTCGAATCAATAAATTTGGGTTGAATACTCTACCCTTGAAAACTGTTGCGATCCCCTATACTTGTGAGTTATCAAGACTATTTTCTAGCGCCGTTGCCGGGGAGCATAGCTCTATTCTTTGAGTCACGTGGGATTTATATCTGCTTACCATTATGAAGAGCTTGAGAGATCCAAAAACCAAGATTTATCCCTCAACTACGAGGGGAGGTAAGGAACTGCCATCTAGCTCTGCACTTGATTCACCTTCTGTTTTGAGTAAGCTTGCGACACCTAAACCTGCTTCTGCTATTCGTTCTGATATGTCGCATGTTATTAATGATGCCACTTCTACTATGCATGATACTTATGATGAAACTACTTATATGCTTGATACTACTATGCCGCTTGGTGAATTTCTTGATGAACAACTTGCTAGGGTTAGAGAGAATGAAATTATTGAAACTAATAATATTGACGAAAGTGATGATGAAGACTCTCCCCTAATAAATATGAATCACCTGTTATTCCTGAGGGTTATGTTTTGGAAAAAGAAGTTGCTCTGGCTATTTTAGCTTGCAATGATAGATATGATCTAAAGAGGTTATTAGCTAAATCATACAGAGATGAACAACTAAAAAAGGTATTAAAGCCGAAGATGTTAAGAATTTACCTCCTACTGAAGAAATACATGGTCTTAATTTATCGCCTGTTGAAGAAATACATGGTCTTGATAACCCGACACAGGTAGTAAAGGTAAATTCTCTATATAGATATGATAAAGCTGAAATCCCATTTACTAAGTTTGCTAGCCCATGCTTAGATGAGTATGATAAATTTATGGTTAAGCAAGAAGATTTCAATGCTTATTTTGGTAGAGGATTAAAACGCAGTGCTGGTATGCTTGAACACTTAGGTGATTATATGGCTAATGTCAAAGGTGAACTTAAACTTATTAGCAGACATGCTTCTATGGTTACCACTCAAGTAGAACAAGTACTTAAGGCTCAAAATGATTTGCTCAATGAATTGAATAGTAAGAATAATGATTATGTTGTTAGAGTGGCTACTAGAACTGGTAGAATGACTTAGGAACCTCTGTATCCTGAAGGCCACCCTAAGAGAATTGAGCAAGATTTGAGAGAAATAATATAGATGCACCTAGTCCTTCTAAAAGAAAGAAAAAGAAAAATGATAGGACTTTGCATGCTTCTAGTGAACATATTGCTGAAACACCTGAGATTCCAAATGATATTTCTATTTCTGATGCTGAAACACAATCTAGTAATGAACCTGAAACTAGTGATAATGTTAATGATAATGCTCATGATGATGCTCAACCTAGTAATGATAATGATATAGAAATTGAACCTGTTGTTGATCTTGATAACCCACAATCAAAGAATCAACGTTATGATAAGAGACTTTGTTGCTAGGAAACATGGTAAAGAAAGAGAACCATGGGTTCAAAAACCCATGCCTTTTCCTCCCAAACCATCCAAGACAAAGGATGATGAGGATTTTGAGCGCTTTGCTGAAATGATTAGACCTATCTTTTTGTGTATGAGATTAACTGATGTGCTTAAAATGAATCCTTATGCTAAATACATGAAAGAAATTGTCACTAATAAAAGAAAGATACCGGAAGCTGAAATTTTCACCATGCTTGCTAATTATACTTTTAAAGGTGGAATACCAAAGAAACTTGGAGATCCAGGAGTACCCACTATACCATGCTCCATTAAAAGAAACTATGTTAAAACTGCTTTATGTGATCTTGGAGCCGGTGTTAGTGTTATGCCTCTCTCTTTATACCATAGACTTGATTTGAATAAGTTGACACCTATTGAAATATCTTTGCAAATGGCTGATAAATCAACTTCTATACCTGTCGATATTTGTGAGGATGTGCCTGTTGTAGTTGCAAACGTTACTATTTTAACGGACTTTGTTATTCTTGATATTACCGAGGACGATAGTATGTCTATTATCCTTGGAAGACCCTTTTTGAATACTGCAGGGGCTGTTATTGATTGCAACAAAGGCAATGTCACTTTTCATGTTAATGGTAATGAGCATACGGTACACTTTCCGAGGAAACAACCTCAAGTTCATAGTATCAACTCTATTGGAAAAATTCCATCGATTATTATTGGAGGTTTTAAATTTCCTCTACCTACTGTCAAAAAGAAATATGATATTCTTATTATTGGGGATGTGCATATCCCCGTTGAGGTAACATAGTGTTATTCAAAATTTCTCCGGTTCCATGTTATACAAAATGAGTTCGTTAACAAGACTTGATCAACCTTGTTAGTGGATTCCTTTTGATGAGCATGAGATGGATGAATTTAGAAAACACAACTCTTTGTACCCTCCTTTTACTTTTTGTTATTTATATAAAATAAAATAAAAATAGTATTTTCTGTCTGTTATCTGAATTATTCGTGCAATATAAAAATACCCCGAAAATAAAAGTTCTCCAAATGCCCTGAAATTTAAATATGATTTTTTTTCTGGAATATTTGAGAATATTTGGCACTGAGAACACAGCACGGGGGGCATCCACCTGGCCACGAGGGTGGAGGGCGCGCCCCCTGCCTCGTGGGCCCACGGTGGCCCTCCTCCTGTTATTCATGCACCCACATACTCCTTCTTCCTCCCACAAACACGATTATCCAGTTCAAACCCGAGTCCAAGCTCATTTTGCTGCCATTTCGATCTCCTTGCTCAAAGCACCTCTCACAAAACTGCTTGGGGGATTGTTCCTTGGTATGTGACTCCTCCATTGGTCCAATTAGTTTTCGTTCTAGTGCTTTATTCACTGCAAATTTGTGCTGCCTAGGTGACCCTGTTCTTGAGCTTGGATGTCAAATTTATGTGGTTCCAAGTAGTCTTAATGCATGATATAGGCTCTAGGCACTTGTAGCAGTAGTTGCTATCAATATTGTTGAGTTTGGCTCACTTTTTGTAACATCCCAAATTTTCAATTGGGAATGTTATACACTAGATCATCATGCATATCATATTTTCTTGCATTTTGTTGATCCTAGAAATTTCACGCAACTCAAGGACCCTCGGAGAGAGTTGGAGATTTTGTCCTTTTCATATTTGAGCTTTCTCAAATTTTGAAAAGAGGATCATTGGTTTTTGTCGGAGTTTCATTTGCCTTTTATTTGGATAGGGAAAAATGCGCTTTTCAAAATTTGCATTCTAGGTCCCGAGAAAAGTTCATTTTGTTCGACTCATTTTTAGGAGTCGGGGAAAATTTACTTTAGAAGTTTTGGAGTTCGTTTAGTCTTCTTTTCTTTTGTTTTCTGCGCGCGAAACCATTTTGAAAAGAAAAAAAATCCTGCAGCGCCGCTTGGGCCAAAGGCCCAGCCGGCCAGGCTCCCTCCCGCACGCCGTGCGCCTGGCGCAGGCAGGCGCCAAGGCCGTCGCCGCCTAGGAGTCCTAGTTGGACTCCGTTTGCCTTTTTTTCCAATCTCCCTCTCCTTCTCTTTTTCCTCCTCTTATTTCTTGCCCCCTACCCCAAGTATCCTCTCCACTCACCTATATAAATACCCAAGCACCCCCCCTCTAAATCATCAAACCAAGCCCCAAGCCCTCCACCGCGCCCCTCACCCGCGCCTTGCCCCGCGCCGCCGCCGCCCTGCGTCACCGCCGCCGCCGCCCAATGCCGCCGCCGCCGGAGACCTCGCGGAGGTTGCCCCGCGTCTCTTTTTCTCCCCTCGGATCGGTTTTCTTCTAAATCTTTCCAATTCTTTTCTTCTCTTCCGATTCGTTTTCTAGATCAGTTTTTCGTTCGGTTCTTTTTTCCGAAACCCTAGATCGGATTCGTTTTCTTTTCTGATTTAGTTGACTAATGACCGTTCGCCGGACTCGTTCGTCCTAACGAACGTTATCACCGGATTCTTCTAGGTTAATGAACGTCCGTTCGTTCAACCGTTCCTCTCTTTCTTTTCGTCGGATCTATTCCGCGATCGCGATCTCAGATCCGATCTTCGTTCTAGTTTATCTTCTCGCTCGTTTATCGCAATCAGGTGCTTCAAGCACCTGGAGTTTCGTTTCGAAACCGCCGTTCCGACTAATCAACTTAAACAACTTTTTGCTACGGTAAAATTTGACCTAGATTCAACTTGCTAGAAACGAGTTGTTTTCTTCCGCCGTTTGTTTTCGGTTTCTTTGTTCGGTTCTTTCTCTCTTTGCAACCAGAGTTCTTAAGTTGAACTTTCTGGTTCGATCTCTTGTTCGAGTTTTACCTATGCATTAGATGAGTACTTATTGTATGCTTGTTGTTTGTCTGCGATCGATTACCCGGATTGCGCCGCCTGTTACTTTGAATCCCTAGGACTCGCGGATCATCAGCAAGGCAAGTAACACTTTGATCATACCTTTTCTACAACCCAGTTTTATTGCATTAGATCCATCCTCACACATTGCATGATTAGGATCTAATTAAATTGTGGGATGGGAAGTAGATGAGGTAGTACCTATTACCTGATTATTATGAAACCTTTGGGAGTTACTTCTACGTTTGCTTATTATGCCATGCTATGCTAGTAGACGTGGATTGGGTGAGTGATATCCATGACAGATGTGAGATTGATAATTTTAATGGTTTATCTAAGGTGGCAACTTAAACACACATCTGGGTGGATTGAGGCACCTGATGTCTATCAGGACTTGCCTGTTTTATTTTGGACCGCCACCCAGGCTCAAAGGGATCATAAGATCTTTCATGCTAAATACTTCCGTGTGCAGCCACAAGCCATTATGGGCTCTGGCATAGTTGACTAAGTCGTGCGAACTCTTATAGGGGTAGACTAGCAGATGTAGGGGATGTAGGTGGTACGGTCTACTCCATCGTAAGGTGCTAGCGCTTCTGAAAGACTATGTCTCGGTCATCCGTTTCTCAAACACCATGTAGTGCGAGAAATCCAACGGAGGCGATCGAGTCTTGTGGGGAAAAGTGCGCAAACCTCTGCAGAGTGTAATAAACTAATCATGATTAGCCGTGTCCCCGGTTATGGACAATCTTGAGTATCTAGTACTTGAATATCATGTGAATCTCATCATGTTACTTCTAATTAATATTGTTGGGTTTAATTGTACTTTTAATTGGGATTGAGAATGCTGTCAACCATTCGCAATGTTTAACAACCACCATGATAGTTTAATAAATTTATTCCTTTGCAGTAGGGAAAAACTGGCTTTACGCAAAACAGTAACCATAGAGCTTTCCACCAGCCAAATATGCATATAGTATAGCTGTTTCATTCCATTACTCTCTATGTGTTACTTTGCCAGCATATTCCATGTGCTGACCCGTTTCGGGCTGCAACGTTAATGTTGTAGACTTTTCAGACGACGATTGAGGTGTTTTTAGGTCGTGGTTCTATACTCAGTGATGCCGTTGGAGTTGATGGACCCATTTATCTTCCAAGTCTTCCGCTGTTATCGATATTAGATGGCCTTAAGCCATACTATTGTAATAAGTTCTCTTCAGAGACATCGATGTAATAAGTGTGTGATTGCCACTCTGCTCTAAATCCTTCGATGTACTGTGTGGTGTCAGCATTACTGATCCAGGGATGACACCGGAGCACAGTAGACTTGATCCTTTCGGGTCGGGTCACCACAGAGATGGTATCAGAGCACACGCTGACTATAGGACACGACCACTAAGTTAAAGCCATAGATCACTACTCTCTCCTCATTTTCTAACTCCTCATCTTTTCTACTCTTTAGGATGAAGGACACGAAGATTAAGTACGCTCAACCGGATGAAGGCACACCTTTTGGATTTCACTTGAAGGAAGTCACCAAGTACCTGAACATTGGATTACCAAGCTTCACGGGAACCTTCAACGCCACTCTGCCTGAAGAGGAGCGCTGGAAGATTCAAGCTCACGTTTCGGGAAGGACATTCGCGCCAATCACGAAGCCCATAGATAGTATTTTCAATGCACCAACTTGGAGTCTAGGAAGGAGCATGGCAGCCCATATCACCATAGGACGCATTGGAGAAGTTTATCAAGAAGACCTCAAGGACACTATCTACCAGATTTGCGGACACCGAGATGAACAATGGGAGTTAGTCAGCACCAAGAAGGATAGATCGATTGCAGCATTCATCCAGGAGTTAAACCAGCACATTCGACACCACGAGAACCAGATGTGCAATGATATGATAGAGTTGAAGAATGTGAAGGCGAGGATCATCGAGCTAGAAGGAGAACTGAAGGCTACATGCAAGAACTACATGGACGAGATAGTAGCTCTAGCAAGACACAATGTCGATCTTAAGCAAGAGATTGAAGAACTCAAGAGGGAGTTAGCATCTAGGAAGGAAGACATGTACGTCGCATGTCCGGACAACTACATCATCATCGACGACACCGATTCGGATCCAAGTGAACCCGACTTTGAAGACGAAGCTGGAGCGGACATCATGGAGTCTTCCACCGGTTCAAATTTGTAGATGACCACCAACTATTAGTAGTATTTCCCCCCATGTAAACACTATAGTTCGAGCACTTTTGCGATAGTTCTAGATCGATTGTAAGCCCTTGTTTGAATTGAATGAAGTGATTTTGTGTGAATTGCTCATGTGCATTGGGGTAGTGTTTTCTCTTTAGACCTCATTCTATTCTTATTTCTCTTCTTTTCTAAACCCTCAGATGCCTCCGAGACGTGACAATGGATTTCCACCGGAGCTCACTCAATTGATCCAGCAGCAGAATCAATTGATGCAGATGTTAGTTCAGAATCAGCAGAACAACAACAACAACAACAACAACCCACCACCACCACCCCCTGTCGACCACTTAGCCCGTTTCCTTAGGCTGAATCCGCCGGTGTTTTCTAGTAGCATCGAGCCGATAGTAGTAGACGATTGGCTCTGCAAGATAGGAAGGGAGTTGACCACTACAGGATGCACGGATGGTGAGAAAGTGAAGTTTGCCACACATCAGTTAGAAGGACCCGCGGCAGCATGGTGGGAGAATTTCACAGCCACCTTCCCAGTTGACACTGTCACATGGGATCAGTTCCAGCAAGCTTTCTGCACTACACATGTTTCAGCAGGAGCTATGGCCATGAAGAAGCGGGAATTTCGCAACTCACGCCAGAAGGAAGAAGGATCAAGTATGTATCCCGGCATGTGCCAAATAGGACACAAGTAAATTGCCTGACAGGAGTTGTGCTGGAGGAAGTACCAGTGCTAAAGGATTTTCCTGATGTATTTCCTGAAGAGTTGCCAGGCATGCCACCGGATAGAGACATTGAGTTTTTGATTGAGTTATTGCCAGGTACAGGCCCAATATCAAAGAGACCATACCGGATGCCAGCAAAGGATTTGGTAGAAATTAAGAATCAGATTAAGGAGTTACTGGAGAAAGGTTACATTCGCCCAAGTTCTTCGCCTTGGGGATCACCCGTACTTCTAGTGGAGAAGAAGGATGGATCATTACGGATGGTTGTTGATTACCGTGGATTGAATGAAGTAACCATCAAGAACAAGTACCCCCTGCCAATGATTAATGATCTGTTTGATCATTTGCAAGGAGCTAAAGTGTTTTCCAAGATCGATTTGCGATCAGGGTACCACCAGTTGAAGATTCGAGAGCAGGACATACCTAAGACAGCTTTTACCATGAGATATGGACTGTATGAGTATACCGTTATGTCATTTGGATTGACTAACGCGCCTGCCTATTTTATGAACCTGATGAACAAGGTGTTTATGGAGTTTTTGGATAAGTTCGTCGTAGTGTTCATTGATGATATCCTGGTTTATTCGAAGAATGAAGAAGAGCATAAGGAACATTTGCGTTTGGTTTTGGAGAAACTAAGGGAACATCAGTTATATGCCAAATTTAGCAAATGTGAGTTTTGGTTGAAGGAAGTAGGATTCCTCGGACACGTTATATCCGGAGAAGGGATAGCAGTTGACCCCACAAAGGTTGAGACCATAACCGAATGGGAAGCACCAACGACAGTTGGAGAGATCCGGAGTTTTCTTGGACTCCCAGGATACTACCGGAGATTTATTGAGAACTTTTCAAAGATTGCAAAGCCTATGACGGAGTTGTTGAAGAAGGATACCAAGTTCAATTGGACTGAGGAGTGTGAGGCTAGTTTCCAGGAGTTGAAGAAACGTTTGGTTACCTCACCAGTGTTGATTTTGCCAGATCAGACCAAGGATTATGAGGTATATTGCGACGCTTCATGTCGAGGACTTGGAGCAGTGCTTATGCAGGAAGGAAGAGTTGTTTCGTATGCTTCACGACAACTGAAGCCTCATGAGTTGAATTATGCCACACATGATTTGGAGTTAGCAGCCGTAGTGCATGCATTGAAGACATGGAGACATTTCCTCATTGGAAATCATTGTGAGGTGTACACGGATCACAAGAGTTTGAAGTACATTTTCACGCAGAAGGAGTTGAACCTCAGACAGAGGAGATGGTTGGAACTCATCAAGGATTATGATATGAGATTGCATTACCATCCCGGAAAAGCTAATGTAGTAGCTGACGCATTGAGCCGTAAGAGCCATGTCAATATGATAATAACGGGAAGTATACCCAAGGAGTTAGCAGAAAATCTTCGTGAACTAAGTTTAGAGATAGTCTCGAAAGGCTATGTAGCAGCATTGGAGATTCAGTCAACATTGATGGATAAAATCAGAGAAGCTCAGAAATCTGACAAGGAGATTGCTTCTATAAAGGAGAAACTAAGCAAAGGAAAAGCAAAGGGATTTCGTGAGGATGAGCACGATACCCTATGGTTTGAGGACCGTGTTTATGTGCCAAATGACCCGGAGATCAGGAAGTTGATTTTGCAAGAGGCACATGATTCACCATATTCAAATCACCCAGGAAATACCAAGATGTAATTGGATTTGAAGGAGACATTCTGGTGGACCGGAATGAAGAAGGATATTGCAGCATATGTGGCAGTTTGTGACATATGTCATAGAGTAAAGGCAGAGCATCAGAAGCCAGCCGGATTGTTGCAACCATTGCCGATACCCGACTGGAAGTGGGATAAGATAGGCATGGATTTTATCACAGGACTACCCAGGACGAAAGCTGGATATGACTCGATATGGGTAGTAGTGGATCGTTTGACGAAGGTAGCACATTTCATTCCAGTTAAGACCACTTACACCAGTGCTAAGTTGGCAAAGATATACATGACTAGGATCATTTGTTTGCACGGAGTTCCGAGGAGTATTGTATCAGATAGAGGAACCCAATTTACCTCAAAGTTTTGGAATCAGTTGCATGAAACTTTGGGAACCAGGCTAGAGTTTAGCACCGCTTTTCATCCGCAGAGAGATGGACAGACCGAGAGAGTCAATCAGATTTTAGAAGATATGCTGAGAGCTTGTGCACTAGATTATGGATCCAGTTGGGACGATAACTTGCCGTATGCGGAGTTTTCATATAACAACAGTTACCAAACTAGTTTGAAGATGGCACCTTTCGAAGCTTTGTACGGAAGGAGGTGTAGGACACCATTGTCATGGGACGAAGTTGGAGACCATCAGTTCTTTGGACCAGATTTGATTAAGGAGTCTGAACAGAAAGTTAAGTTGATTCGCGATAGGCTCAAGGTAGCCCAGTCCAGGCAGAAGAGCTACGCAGATTCTAAACGCAAGGAGACAGTTTATGAAACCGGAGACAGAGTGTATCTCCGAGTATCCCCACTTCGCGAAGTTAAGCGCTTTGGAGTTAAGGGAAAGTTAGCACCGTGTTTCGTTGGACCTTATAAGATCTTGCAATGTATGGGAGAAGTCACATATAAGTTGGAATTACCAGAGGGACTGTCAGGAGTTCATGATGTATTCCATGTTTCTCAGCTGAAGAAATGTCACGCCGAGATGGCGGAGGTACCGCTAAGAGATACAGTGCCACTGGAAGCAATTCAGTTGAAGGACGACCTAACGTATGAAGAGAAACCAGTTAAGATTCTCGATTATGCCAGCAGAGTTACCCGCAGCAAGGTTATCAAGTTTTGCAAAGTTAAGTGGAACCACCACTCAGAGGATGAAGCCACCTGGGAGAGAGAAGAAGATTTGCTCAAGGACCACCCTCACCTATTTTCTAGCCAACCCGAATCTCGAGGGCGAGATTCATCTTAAGGGGGGTAGGTTTGTAACATCCCAAATTTTCAATTTGGAATGTTATACACTAGATCATCATGCATATCATATTTTCTTGCATTTTGTTGATCCTAGAAATTTCACACAACTCAAGGACCCTCGGAGAGAGTTGGAGATTTCGTCATTTTCATATTTGAGCTTTCTCAAATTTTGAAAAGAGGATCATTAGTTTTTGTGGGAGTTTCATTTGCCTTTTATTTGGATAGGGAAAAATGCGCGTTTCCAAAATTTGCATTCTAGGTCCCGAGAAAAGTTCATTTTGTTCGACTCATTTTTAGGAGTCGGGGAAAATTTACTTTAGAAGTTTTGGAGTTCGTTTAGTCTTCTTTTCTTTTGTTTTCTGCGCGCGAAACCGTTTTGAAAAAAAATCCTGCAGCGCCGCTTGGGCCAAAGGCCCACCCGGCCAGGCTCCCTCCCGTGCGCCACGCGCCTGGCGCAGGCAGGTGCCAAGGCCGCCGCCGCCTAGGAGTCCTAGTTGGACTCCGTTTGCCTTTTTTTCCAATCTCCCTCTCCTTCTCTTTTTCCTCCTCTTATTTCTTGCCCCTACCCCAAGTATCATCTCCCCTCACCTATATAAATACCCAAGCACCCCCCCCTCTAAATCATCAAACCAAGCCCCAAGCCCTCCACCGCGCCCCTCACCCGCGCCTTGCCCCGCGCCGCCGCCGCCCTGCGTCACCGCCGCCCCCGCCCTTGTGCATCGCCGCCGCCGCCAAACGCCGCCGCCGCCGGAGACCTCGCCGAGGTTGCCCCGCGTCTCTTTTTCTCCCCTCGGATCGGTTTTCTTCTAAATCTTTCCGATTCTTTTCTTCTCTTCCGATTCGTTTTCTAGATCGGTTTTTCGTTCGGTTCTTTTTTCCGTAACCCTAGATCGGATTCGTTTTCTTTTCCGATTTAGTTGACTAATGACCGTTCGCCGGACCCGTTCGTCCTAACGAACGTGATCACCGGATTCTTCTAGGTTAACGAACGTCCATTCGTTCAACCGTTCCTCTCTTTCTTTTCGTCGGATCTATTCCGCGATCGTGATCTCAGATCCGATCTTCGTTCTAGTTTATCTTCTCGCTCGTTTATCGGAATTAGGTGCTTCAAGCGCCTGGAGTTTCGTTTCAAAACCGCCGTTCTGACTAATCAACTTAAACAAGTTTTTGCTACGGTAAAATTTGACCTAGATTCAACTTGCTAGAACCGAGTTGTTTTCTTCCGCCGTTTGTTTTCGGTTTCTTTGTTCGGTTCTTTCTTTCTTTGCAATCGGAGTTCTTAAGTTGAACTTTCTGGTTCAATCTCTTGTTCGAGTTTTACCTGTGCATTAGATGAGTACTTATTGTATGCTTGTTGTTTGTCTGCGATAGATTACCCGGATTGCGCCGCCTGTTACTTCGAATCCCTAGGACTCGTGGATCATCAGCAAGGCAAGTAACACTTTGATCATACCTTTTCTACAACCCAGTTTTATTGCATTAGATCCATCCTCACACATTGCATGATTAGGATCTAATTAAATTGTGGGATGGGAAGTAGATGAGGTAGTACCTATTACCTGATTATTATGAAACCTTTGGGAGTTACTTCTACGTTTGCTTATTATGCCATGCTATGCTAGTAGACGTGGATTGGGTGAGTGATATCCATGACAGATGTGAGATTGATAATTTTAATGGTTTATCTAAGGTGGCAACTTAAACACACATCTGGGTGGATTGAGGCACCTGATGTCTGTCAGGACTTGCCTGTTTTATTTTGGACCGCCACCCAGGCTCAAAGGGATCATAAGATCTTTCAAGCTAAATACTTCCGTGTGCAGCCACAAGCCATTATGGGCTCTAGCATAGTTGACTAAGTCATGCGAACTCTTATAGGGGTAGACTAGCAGATGTAGGGGATGTAGGTGGTGTGGTCTACTCCATCGTAAGGTGCTAGCGCTTCTGAAAGACTATGTCTCGGTCATCCGTTTCTCAAACACCATGTAGTGCGAGAAATCCAACGGAGGTGATCGAGTCTTGTGGGGAAAAGTGCGCAAATAGACTTGATCCATTCGGGTCGGGTCGCTACACTTTTATTTGAAGTTACTAAAAATTTCAGAATTTTTTAGAAAATAATGAAGAGATTTTTGAGGGGCTCATAGAGCCGAAGCTCGAAGGAAAAGCAAAATGAAAAAGCAGAGAGGCCCAAATATAATCTGCCTCGCACCGCGGAGGTTCGGCCGTGTGAATGGCCTTCCGATGATTTCTTGAGAGCAGCCGAGATTTATGATGATTTTTATGAATTGGCTGAAAATGGAGGCCTCACCGCCTTCCTCCACGACTAACGCGAACAATATCTCTTACTCACCAATATCTTTGTGCAAAACTTTCATTTCCATGCTAGGAGCTCACCATCTACGGTGGAGTTTTATTTATATGATGAGCATAAGGAGATGTCACTTCATGATTTTTGTCGGGTTTCTTTGATCCCTTTCGAGGGTGCAATAGAGGAACCACACCGCGGTGATGTGGATGGGTTTATTGATACCATCACTGTAGGGGAAATGAGGAAGGTTTTCGATGCACGAATCACTAGCATACATTTTCCTATTTTACGCTACTTTGCAATATTTGCTAGTCGTTGCTTAATTGGTCGCGGAAACTGTGGAAACCTTAGTGTTCCTGATATTATTATTTTGTTCCACGGTTTATTCTGTGATAACTCTATTAGTATGGGCGGTATTATTGCTAAACAGTTAAGTTTGAACTGTACAAAGGGCCCCATCTTTGGAGGCATCTATGCTTCACGCCTAGCTGCACATTTTAACATACCTATTAGGCATTATGAGAAGGAAGAAAAATTGCTGCCCCCTGTTTATTTAGATTATAAGAGTATGGTGGTACATGATTTTATTGTTAAGAATAGGGAAGGGGAGCTTAAATACAAATTGTTCTTTGATAAACATCATCCTGAGACTATTACCCTGCCTGCTCCTTCCTTGTTTGATTTATCTGCAGGCAAGTACCTTGTTCCGTTAAAGGCTATTCACGCCTACTGGAACCCTACATCAGCCATAGAGCCAGGGTCGGAACCACAAGTTGATCCTCCACGACAGTCTAATAACCAGAGAGGAGGCGGAAGAGTATAAGAGGAGAGCTGAGATAGCTCGCCTCCAGGCTGCAGCCCACGATGCAATGACTGCTGCATCGCAGTACGACCCCAACTATTACTATGGATATCTGCTAGGCCAGCCGTGGCCATAGACCAACTTAGGCCAAAAGCCTAAGCTTGGGGGAGTACATATTTCTCACCGACATTACATTTATGTTCACACACTCATTGTTAGATGTCGGTGCTCATACTTTTTCATTGTATCATCCATGCTAGTTTATTTCCTTTTTATGCTTTCTTCTTGTGTGCTTAATAAACCTTAAGAAAAACCAAAAAATAGTTGAAGTTTTTAGCTAGTTTTAATTTCCATGCTTGTAGTAGTAATTAAAAAGAAAACCCAAAAAGATTTCCTGTCCTTCTTTTGCTTGTTGGGAGCTTTCCCGTGTAAATAGTCTTATTTCTTTTCTTTTCTTTGGGGGGTTGATAGGAGAAGACCATGATTAAATTGTTGAAGTGGCTCTTATATGCATCATTGTTGATCTGACAAAAGAACCCATATTGCCTTGTCTTCTCCTGTTTATTGAATGCTCGCAGATTCCAGCTTAGTTCAATGCACGTGCACTCTTAATATTATTCACATCATTTGGTCGTGCAAGTGAAAGGCAATTATGACTATATATGATGGACTGACTGAGATGAGAAAAGCTGGTATGAACTCGACCTCTCTTGTTTTTGTAAATATGATTAGTTCATCGTTCCTGATTCAGCCTATTATGAATAAACATGTTTGCAATGACAAATAGAGATTATAGTTGCTTATGCCATGCTTAATTAGCTAGGAGCTTATAATGGTTTACCTTGCGTGCCAACATGCTATTAAAATGGTTATGATGTGGTATGATAGGATGGTATCCTCTTTTGAACGATTCGAGTGGCTTGACTTGGCACATGTTCACGCATGTAGTTGAAACAAAATCAACATAGCCTATACGATATTTATGTTCATGGTGCATTATATCCTACTCATGCTTGCATTCGGTGTTGATTAATTTTAGTGCATGTTCATGACTGTTGTCGCTCTCTAGCTGGTCACTTCCCAGTCTTTTTCTAGCCTTCACCTGTACTAAGCGGGAATACTACTTGTGCATCCAATTCCATAAACCCTAAAGTTGTTCCATATGAGTCCACCATGCCTACCTATATACGGTATCTACCTGCCGTTCCAAGTAAATTTGTATGTGCCAAACTCTAAACCTTCAAATAAATATCCTGTTTTGTATGCTTGAATAGCTCATGTGTCAACTAGGGTTTGATACGTCTCCAATGTATCTATAATTTTTTATTGCCCCATGCTATATTATCTACTATTTTGGACATTATTGGGCTTTATTATCCACTTTTATATTATTTTTGGGACTAACCTCTTAACCGGAGGCCCAACCCAGAATTGTTGTTTTTTGCCTGTTTTAAGGTTTCAAAGAAAAGGAATATCAAATGGAGTCCAAACGGAATGAAACCTTCGGGAACGTGATTTTCTCACTGAATACAACTCAGGACACTTGGACCCTACGTCAAGCCAATTAACAGGAGGCCACGAGGTAGGGGGCGCGCCTCCCCCCCCCCCCCCAGGCGCGCCCTTGCTACCTCTTGAGCTTGCGTTGGATTTCCCCGAAGAGGAAAGGATGATGTAGCAGAGTAGCGTAAGTATTTCCCTCAGTTTTTGAGAACCAAGGTATCAATCCAGTAGGAGGCCACGCTCAAGTCCCTCGTACCTACACAAAACGATAGCTACTCGCTACCAATGGGATTAGGGGTTGTCAATCCCTTCACGATCACTTACGAGAGTGAGATCTGATAGATATAATATTTTTGGTATAGAGATGCAAAGTGGAAAGTAAAAGGCAAAGTAAAAAGCAAAACAAGATTAAAGTGATGGAGATTGATATGATGAGAATAGACCCGGGGGCCATAGGTTTCACTAGTGGCTTCTCTCAAGAGCATAAGTATTCTACGATGGGTGAACAAATTACTATTGAGCAATTGACAGAATTGAGCATAGTTATGAGAATATCTAGGCATGATCATGTATATAGGCATCACGTCCGTGACAAGTAGACCGAAACGATTCTGCATCTACTACTATTACTCCACTCATCGACCGCTATCCAGCATGCATCTAGAGTATTAAGTTAAAAATAGAGTAACGCTTTAAGCAAGATGACATGATGTAGAGGGATAAATTCATGCAATATGAAATAAACCCCATCTTGTTATCCTCGATGGCATAGATGCAATACGTGCCTTGCTGCCCCTTCTGTCACTGGTAAAGGACACCGCAAGATCGAACCCAAAGCTAAGCACTTCTCCCATGGCAAGAACTACCAATCTAGTTGGCCAAACCAAACGGATAATTCGAAGAGACTTGCAAAGATAACCAATCATACATAAAAGAATTCAGAGAAGATTCAAATATTATTCATAGATAGACTTGATCATAAACCCACAATTCATCGGTCTCAACAAACACACCGCA
Source organism: Triticum monococcum (assembly GCA_034509565.1). Taxonomy (NCBI): domain Eukaryota; kingdom Viridiplantae; phylum Streptophyta; class Magnoliopsida; order Poales; family Poaceae; genus Triticum; species Triticum monococcum. Next base: position 738,732,990 of record CM067843.1, on the reverse strand, counting down.
AAAAGAAGATTACATCGAATAGATCTCCACAAGAGAGGGGGAGAACTTTGTATTGAGATCCAAAAAGAGAGAAGAAGCCATCTAGCTACTAACTATGGACCCGAAGGTCTGAGGTAAACTACTCACACTTCATCGGAGAGGCTATGATGATGTAGAAGCCCTCCGTGATGATGGCCCTCTCCGGCGGAGCTTCAGAACAGGCCCCAAGATGGGATCTCATGGATACAGAAAGTTGCGGCTGTGGAATTAGGTTTTTGGCTCCTGTTCTAATCGTTTGGGGGGTACGTAGGTATATATAGGAGGAAGGAGTACGTCGGTGGAGTACCGAGGGGCCCACGAGGCAGGGGGCGCGCCCTAGGGGGGCACCCCCACCCTCGTGACCGCCTCTTTGACTCCTTGGAGTAGGGTCCAAGTCTCCTGGATCACGTTCGGTGAGAAAATCACGTTCCCGAAGGTTTTATTCCATTTGGACTCCGTTTGATATTCTGTTTCTCTGAAATACTAAAATAGGCAAAAAAACAACAATTCTGGGCTGGGCCTCCGGTTAATAGGTTAGTCCCAAAAATAATATAAAAGTGGAAAATAAAGCCCAATATAGTCCAAAACAGTAGATAATATAGCATGGAGCAATCAAAAATTATAGATACGTTGGAGACGTATCAGGCATCCCCAAGCTTAATTCCTGCTCGTCCTCGAGTAGGTAAATGATAAAAAGCGAATTTTTGATGTGGAGTGCTACTTGGCATAATTTCAATGCAAATCTTCTTAATTGTGGTATGAATATTCAGATCCGAAAGATTCAAGACAAAAGTTTATGTTGACTTAAAAATAATAATACTTCAAGCATACTAACAAAGCAATTATGTCTACTCAAAATAACATGGCCAAAGAAAGTTATCGCTACAAAATCATATAGTTTGGCTATGCTCTATCTTCACCACACAAAGTATTTAAATCATGCACAACCCCGATGACAAGCCAAGCAATTGTTTGATACTCTAACTTTTTCAAAACTTTTTCAATCTTCACACAATACATGAGCGTGAGCCATGGATATAGCACTATAGGTGGAATAGAATGGTGGTTGTGGAGAAGACAAAAAGGAGAAGATAGTCTCACATCAACTAGGCGTATCAACGGGCTATGGAGATGCCCATCAATAGATATCAATGTGAGTGAGTAGGGATTGCCATGCAACGGATGCACTAGAGCTATAAGTATATGAAAGCTCAAAAAAGAAACTAAGTGGCTGTGCATCCAACTTGCTTACTCACTAAGACCTAGGGCATTTTGAGGAAGCCCGTCATTGGAATATACAAGCCAAGTTCTATAATGTAAAATTCCCACTAGTATATGAAAGTGATAACATGAGAGACTCTCTACTATGAAGATCATGGTGCTACTTTGAAGCACAAGTTTGGTAAAAGGATAGTAACATTGTCCCTTCTCTCTTTTTCTCTCATTTTTTTATTTGGGCCTTTTCTCTCTTTTTTATGTCCTCTTTTCTTTCTCTTTTTTGGGGCTTCTTTGGCCTCTTTTATTTATTTTTCTTCCGGAGTCTCATCCCGACTTGTGGGGAATCATAGTCTCTATCATCCTTTCCTCACTGGGACAATGCTCTAATAATGATGATCATCACACTTTTATTTTTCTTACAACTCAACAATTACAACTCAATACTTAGAACAAAATATGACTCTATATGAATGCCTCCGGCAGTGTACCGGGATATGCAATATGACAATGATGGAGTGTGTCATAATAAACGGAACAATGGAAACTTGCATGGCAATATATCTTGGAATGGCTATGGAAATGCCATAATGGGTAGGTATGGTGGCTGTTTTGAGGAAGGTATATGGTGGGTGTATGATACCGGTGAAAGGTGCGCGGTATTAGAGAGGCTAGCAAAGGTGGAAGGGTGAGAGTGCGTATAATCCATGGACTCAACATTAGTCATAAAAAACTCATATACTTATTGCAAAAATCTTGAAGTTATCAAAGCAAAGTATTACGCGCATGCTCCTAGGGGGATAGATTGGTAGGAAAATACCATCGCTCGTCCCCGACCGCCATTCCTAAGGAAGACAATCAATAAATAAATCATGCTCCGACTTCATCACATAACGGTTCACCATACGTGCATGCTACGGGAATCACAAACTTTAACACAAGTATTCTTTAAATTCACAACTACTCAACTAGCATGACTCTAATATTATCACCTCCATATCTCAAAACAATTATCAAGTATCAAACTTTTCTTAGTATTCAACACACTCAAAAGAAAGTTTCACAAATCTTGAATACCAAGCATATTATTATTAAGCAAATTACCATGCTATTAAGAGACTCTTAAAATAATTTAAGTGAAGCATGAGAGATCAATAGTTTCTTTAAAACAAATCCACCACCATGCACTAAAAGGTCTAAGTGAAGCACATAGAGCAAAATTATAACGCTTAAAAGATATAAGTGAAGCACATAGAGCAAAACTACATAGCACAAAAGATATAAGTGAAGCACATAGAGTATTCTATCAAATTTTAATTCATGTATGGCTCTCTCAAAAGGTGTGTACATAAAGGATGATTGTGGCATACTAAAACACAAAGACAAAAATAATACAAGACGCTCCAAGAAAAACACATATCATGTTGGTGAATAAAAATATAGCTCCAAGTAAATTACCGATGGAAGTGGACGAAAGAGGGGATGCCTTCCGGGGCATCCCCAAGCTTTGACTTTTTGGTGTCCTTGGATTATATTGGGGGTGCCATGGGCATCCCCAAGCTTAGGCTCTTGCCACTCCTTGTTCCATAATCCATCAAAAGAATTCACCCAAAACTTGAAAACTTCACAACACAAAACTTAAAGTAGAAAACTCGTGAGCTCCGTTAGCGAAAGAAAACAAAAGACCACTTCAAGGTACTATAATGAACTCATTATTTATTTATATTTGTGTTAAACCTACTGTATTCCAACTTCACTATGGATTGTAAACTATTTTACTAACCATAGATTTATCAAAATAAGCAAACAACACACGAAAAACAGAATCTGTCAAAAACAGAACAGTCTGTAGTAATCTGTAGCTAGCGCAAGATCTGGAACCCCAAAAATTCTAAAATAAATTTATGGACGTTAGGAATTTATCTATTAATCATCTTCAAAAAGAATTAACTAAATATCACTCTTAAAATAAAAATGACAGCAGTTCTCGTGAGCACTAAAGTTTCTGTTTTTTACAGCAAGTTCAACAAGACTTTCCCCAAGTCTTCCCAATGGTTCTACTTGGCACAAACACTAATTAAACACAAAAAACACAACCAAAACAGAGGCTAAATAATTTATTTGTTACTAAACAGGAGCAAAAAGCGAGGAATAAAAATAAAATTGGGTTGCCTCCCAACAAGCGCTATCGTTTAACGCCCCTAGCTAGGCATAAAAGCGAGGATAGATCTAGGTATTGCCATCTTTGGTGGGCAATTCTTTGATGAGGCATCTATTTCCCTTAGGAATTTCTTTGTTTCTAGTGATTATCAAACTTTTAGGCACAAGATCGAAAAATTCATTTGTAGCAATTGGTTCATTAATGATAGCAAAAAGATTGGGATGAATACTTATAGATTTAAGATCCGCAGTTTTCTTACTAGATGATTCACCCTTATTTTTAGGAACATACATAAGCTTGGAAATTTTAGTAGGAGGACTTGGAGTATTCTTTACGGAAGAAAAAGCGGTTCCCAAGTTTGTAATGATACCCTCAAGTTTATGAATTCTAGTAGAATCTAAGTTTATCTTCTCTTTAACTATGGGTTCCTTTTCCTTAATATTTTTCAAAGTCATTCCTACCTTAGATCCATATTGAGTAATTTAACTGTGGATCTTTTTATCTATATTTTCAATGAATTAAATATTAGCAACTTTATTTTCAATAATTTCAAGTCTTTGCATAACATGCTCCAAAGTTAGCATGGTTCCATTAACTAAAAGAGGTGGTGAGCCAAATAAACCTAACATAGCATTATAAGAATCAAAAGTATGGGTACCCAATAAGTTCCCTCCGGTAATGGTATCAAGGATATATCTATACCAAGGATTAACACCTACATAAAAATTGCGGAGAAGAACTGAAGTAGATTGCTTCCTGGTAGATCTATTTTGAGCATTGCAAATTCTATACCAAGCATCTTTTAGATTTTCTCCCTCCCTTTGTTTAAAATTTAGAACTTCATTCTCAGGAGACAACGGAGAAGATATGAGACTAGCCATGACAACAAGCAAACAAACTAGCACACGAGCAAACAAGAGCAAACGGAAAAAGAGAGGCAGAGAAGGAGAAGGAGAATAGAGAGAGAGAGAGAGGGCGAATAAAACAGCAAGGGTAAAGTGGGGGAGAGGAAATCGAGAGGAAAATGGCAAATAATTTAATGCGGGAGATAGGGATTGTGATGGGTACTTGGTATGTTGACTTTTTGCATAGACTCCCCGGCAACGGCGCCAGAAATTCTTCTTGCTACCTCTTGAGCTTGCATTGGATTTCCCCGAAGAGGAAAGGATGATGCAGCAGAGTAGCGTAAGTATTTCCCTCAGTTTTTTCGAACCAAGGTATCAATCCAGTAGGAGGCCACACTCAAGTCCCTCGTACCTGCACAAAACGATAGCTACTCGCAACCAATGCGATTAGGGGTTGTCAATCCCTTCACGGTCACTTATGAGAGTGAGATCTGATAGATATAATATTTTTGGTATAGAGATGCAAAGTGAAAAGTAAAAGGCAAAGTTAAAAGCAAAACAAGATTAAAGTGATGGAGATTGATATGATGAGAATAGACCCGTGGGCCATAGGTTTCACTAGTGGCTTCTCTCAAGAGCATAAGTATTCTACGGTGGGTGAACAAATTACTGTTGAGCAATTGACAGAATTGAGCATAGTTATGAGAATATCTAGGCATGATCATGTATATAGGCATCACGTCCGTGACAAGTAGACCGAAATGATTCTGCATCTACTACTATTACTCCACTCATCGACCGCTATCCAGCATGCATCTAGAGTATTAAGTTAAAAACAGAGTAACGCTTTAAGCAAGATGACATGATGTAGAGAGATAAATTCATGCAATATGAAATAAACCCCATCTTGTTATCCTCGATGGCAACGATGCAATACGTGCCTTGCTGCCCCTTCTGTCATTGGGAAAGGACACTGCAAGATCGAACCCTAAGCTAAGCACTTCTCCCATGGCAAGAACTACCAATCTAGTTGGCCAAACCAAACGGATAATTCGAAGAGACTTGCAAAGATAACCAATCATACTTAAAAGAATTCAGAGAAGATTCAAATATTATTCATAGATAGACTTAATCATAAACCCACAATTCATCGGTCTCAACAAACACACCGCAAAAAGAAGATTACATCAAATACATCTCCACAAGAGAGGGGGAGAACTTTGTATTGAGATCCAAAAAGAGAGAAGAAGCCATCTAGCTACTAAATATGGACCCGAAGGTCTGAGGTAAACTACTCACACTTCATCGGAGAGGCTATGATGATGTAGAAGCCCTCTGTGATGACGGTCCTCTCCGGCGGAGCTCCGGAACAGGCCCCAAGATGGGATCTCGTGGATACAGAAAGTTGCGGTGGTGGAATTAGGTTTTTGGCTCCTATTCTGATCATTTGGGGGTACGTAGGTATATATAGGAGGAAGGAGTACATCGGTGGAGTACCGAGGGGCCCACGAGGCAGGGGGGCGTGCCCTAGGGGGGCCCGCCCCCCACCCTCGTGACCGCCTCTTTGACGCCTTGGAGTAGGGTCCAAGCCTCCTGGATCACGTTTGGTGAGAAAATCACGTTCCTGAAGGTTTTATTCCGTTTGGACTCCATTTGACATTCTATTTCTCCGAAATACTGAAATAGGCAAAAAATAGCAATTCTGGGCTGGGCCTCCGGTTAATAGGTTAGTCCCAAAAAGAATATAACAGTGGAAAATAAAGCCCAATATAGTCCAGAACAGTATATAATATAGCATGGAGCAATCAAAAATTATAGATACGTTGGAGACGTATCAGCCTTCCACCCTCGTGGGCCCCCTGTTGCTCCACCGGCGTACTTCTTCCTCCTATATATTGTTGGGGAATGTAGTAATTTCAAAAAAATTCCTACGCACACGCAAGATCATGGTGATGCATAGCAACGAGGGGGAGAGTCTGATCTACGCACCCTTGTAGATCGCAACGGAAGTGCTGACACAACGTAGAGGAAGTAGTCGTACGTCTTCTTCCCGATCCGACCGATCCAAGCACCGTTACTCCGGCACCTCCGAGTTCTTAGCACACGTTCAGCTCGATGACGATCCCCGGGCTCCGATCCAGCAAAGCTTCGGGGAGGAGTTCCGTCAGCACGACGGCGTGGTGACGATCTTGATGTACTACCGATGTAGGGCTTCGCCTAAGCACTACAACGGTATGATCGAGGTGGAATTTGGTGGCAGGGGGCACCGCACACGGCTAAGGAACGATCTCAAGGATCAACTTGTGTGTCTAGAGGTGCCCCCTACCCCCGTATATAAAGGTTGCCAGGGGGAGGGCTGGCCGGCCAAGCTGTGGAGGCGCAGGAGGAGTCCTACTCCTACCGGGAGTAGGACTCCCCCCCAATCCTATTCCTAATAGGACTCCCAAGTGGAAAGAGAGGGGGAGAGGTGGCCGGCCACCTCTCCTAGTCCTAATAGGACTAGGGGAGGGGGGTGGCGTGCAACCCACCTTGGGCTGCCCCTTTCACCTTTCCACTAAGGCCCAATAAGGCCCATTTGGTTCCCGGGGGGTTCCGGTAACCTCCCGGTACTCCGGTAAAATTCCCGATTTCACCCGGAACACTTCTGATGTCCAAACATAGGCTTCCAATATATCAATCTTTATGTCTCGACCATTTCGAGACTCCTCGTCATGTCCGTGATCACATCCGGGACTCCGAACAACCTTCGGTACATCAAAATGCATAAACTCATAATAACTGTCATCGTAACATTAAGCGTGCGGACCCTACGGTTCGAGAACAATGTATACATGACCGAGACACGTCTCCGGTCAATAACCAATAGCGGGACCTGGATGCCCATATTGGCTCCTACATATTCTACGAAGATCTTTATCGGTCAGACCACATAACAACATACGTTGTTCCCTTTGTCATCGGTATGTTACTTGCCCGAGATTCGATCGTCGGTATCCAATACCTAGTTCAATCTCGTTACCGGCAAGTCTCTTTACTCGTTCCGTAATACATCATCCCGCAACTAACTCATTAGTTGCAATGCTTGCAAGGCTTGTATAATGTGTATTACCGAGAGGGCCCAGAGATACCTCTCCGACAATCGGAGTGACAAATTCTAATCTCGAAATACGCCAACCCAACATCTACTATTGGAGACACCTGTAGTACTCCTTTATAATCACCCGGTTACGTTGTGACGTTTGGTAGCACCCAAAGTGTTCCTCCGGCAAACGGGAGTTGCATAATCTCATAGTCATAGGAACATGTATAAGTCATGAAGAAAGCAATAGCAACATACTAAACGATCATGTGCTAAGCTAATGAAATGGGTCATGTCAATCAGATCATTCAACTAATGATGTGACCTCGTTAATCAAATAACAACACATTGTTCATGGTTAGGAAACTTAACCATCTTTGATTAACGAGCTAGTCTAGTAGAGGCATACTAGTGACACTCTGTTTGTCTATGTATTCACACATGTATTATGTTTCCGGTTAATACAATTCTAGCATGAATAATAAATATTTATCATGATATAAGGAAATAAATAATAACTTTATTATTGCCTCTAGGGCATATTTCCTTCATATATACCCACGTACCCCCAAACGATCAGAGACGGAGCCAAAAACCTAATTCCACCGCCGCAACTTTCTGTATCCATGATATCCCATCTTGGGGCCTGTTCCGGAGCTCCGCCGGAGGGGGCATCGATCACGGAGGGCTTCTACATCATCATCCAAGCGCCTCCGATGAAGTGTGAGTAGTTTAATTCAGACCTACGGGTCCATAGTTAGTAGCTAGATGGCTTCTTCCCTCTTTTGGATCTCAATACAATGTTCTTCCCCTCTCTCGTGGAGATCTATTCGATGTAATCTTATTTTTGCGGTGTGTTTGTTGAGACCGATGAATTGTGGGTTTATGATCTAGTCTATCCATGAATAATATTTGAATCTTCTCTGAATTCTTTTATGTATGATTGGTTATCTTTTCAAGTCTCTTCGAATTATCAGTTTGGTTTGGCCTACTAGATTGGTTTTTCTTGCCATGGGAGAAGTGCTTAGCTTTGGGTTCGATCTTGCGGTGTCCTTTCCCAGTGATAGAAGAGGCAGCAAGGCACGTATTGTATTGTTGCCATCAAGGATAACAAGACGGGGTTTTTATCATATTGCATGAAACTATCCCTCTACATCATGTCATCTTGCTTAAGGCGTTACTCTGTTTTTAACTTAATACTCTAGATGCATGCTGGATAGCGGTCGATGAGTGGAGTAATAGTAGTAGATGCAGGCAGGAGTCGGTCTACTTGTCTCGGACATGATGCCTATATACATGATCATACCTAGATATTCTCATAAGTATGCTCGATTCTGTCAATTGCTCAACAGTAATTTGTTCACCCACCGTAGAATACTTATGCTCTTGAGAGAAGCCACTAGTGAAACATATGGCCCCCGGGTCTCTTTCTTATCATAGCAATCTCCATCACTTTATTATTGCTTTGCTTTTTTACTTTGCCTTTTACTTTTCACTTTGCATCTCTATACCAAAAATACCAAAAATATTATTTATCATCTCTATCAGATCTCACTTTTGTAAGTGACCGTGAAGGGATTGACAACCCCTAAGCGCGTTGGTTGCATTGAGCTATTGTTTTTGTGTAGGTATGAGGGACTCGTGCGTAGCCTCCTACTGGATTGATACCTTGGTTCTCAAAAAATGAGGGAAATACTTACGCTACTTTGCTGCACCATCCTCTCCTCTTTGGGGAAATCCAGCGCAGTGCTCAAGAGGTAGCAAGAAGAATTTCTGGTGCCGTTGCCGGGGAGTCTGCGGAAAAGTCAACACACCAAGTACCCATCACAATCCCTATCTCCCGCATTACATTATTTGCCATTTTACTCTCGTTTTCCTCTCCCCCACTTCACGCTTGCCGTTTTATTCGCTCTCTCTCTCTCTATCCTCCCTCTCTTTCTCTATTTGCCTATTTTTGCCCGTTTGCCTTTTTGTTTGCTCATGTGTTGGATTGCTTGTTTGTCGCGATGGCTCAAGATAATACCAAATTGTGTGGTTTCACCAATACTAACAATAATGATTTCCTTAGCACTGCGATTGCTCCTCTTACTGATGCTGAATCTTGTGAAATTAATGCTGCTTTGCTGAATCTTGTCATGAAAGATCCGTTCTCCGGCCTTCCTAGTGAAGATGCCACTACCCATCTTAATAGCTTTATTGATTTGGGTGACATGCAAAAGAAGAAAGATGTCGATAATGATGTTGTTAAATTGAAGCTATTTCCTTTTTCGCTTAGAGATCGTGCTAAAGCTTGGTTTTCATCTTTGCCTAAAAATAGTATTGATTCATGGAACAAGTGCAAAGATGCTTTTATCTCTAAGTATTTTCCTCCCACTAAGATCATCTCTCTTACAAACGATATTATGAATTTTAAGCAACTTGATCATGAACATGTTGCACAAGCTTGGGAGAGAATGAAATTAATGATACGTAATTGCCCTACTCATGGTTTAAATTTGTGGATGATTATACAAAAACTTTATGCCGGATTGAATTTTGCTTCTAGAAATCTTTTGGATTCGGCCGCGGGAGGCACTTTTATGGAAATCACTTTAGGAGATGCTACTAAACTCCTAGATAATATTATGGTTAATTATTCTCAATTGCATACTGAAAGATCTACTAATAAAAAGGTGCATGCGATAGAAGAAATTAATGTTTTGAGTGGAAAGATGGATGAACTTATGAAATTATTTGCTAATAAGAGTGTTTCTTCTGATCCTAATGATATGCCCTTGTCTACTTTGATTGAGAATAATAATGAATCTACGGATGAGAATTTTGTTGGTAGGAACAATTTTGGTAACAACGCGCATAGAGGAAATTTCAATCCTAGGCCTTATCCTAGTAATCCCTCTAATAATTATGGTAATTCCTACAACAATTCTTATGGAAATTATAATAAGATGCCCTCTAATTTTGAATCTAATATTAAAGAATTTATTTCTTCGCAAAAGAATTTTAATGATACGATTGAAGAAAAATTGCTTAAGATTGATGATTTGGCTAGGAACATTGATAGAATTTCTCTTGATGTTGATTCTTTAAAACTTAGATCTATTTTCTCCTAAGCATGATATCAATGAGTCTCTCAAAGCCATGAGAATTTCCATTGATGAGTGCAAGGAAAGAACCACTAGGACGCGTGCTATGAAAGATGCCTTTATTAAAGCGTGTTCTTCTAGTTCCTATGAAAATAATTATGAAGATCTAAAAGTTATTGATGTGTCCCCCATTAAATATTTGTTTTGCAATATTAATCTTGACAATGATGGGACTGAATATGATCCACCTTTACCTAGAAGGAGTTCTAAAAATTCGGAGTATTTAGATGTTGATGATGAAATCGATAAAAGTGGGATTAAAAGAAATAAAACCCTAGATGATGCTAAACCCACTATATTGGATTTCAAGGAATTTAATTATGAAAATTTCTCTTTGATTGATTGTTTTTCCTTGTTGCAATCCATGCTAAATTCTCCTCATGTTTATAGTCAAAATAAAGCCTTTACCGAACATATCGTTGATGCCTTGATGCAATCTTATGAAGAAAAACTTGAGTTGAAAGTTTCTATCCCTAGAAAACTTTATGATGAGTGGTAACCTACTATTAAAATTAAAATTAAAGATTATGAGTTTTATGCTTCGTGTGATTTGGGTGCTAGTGTCTCTACTATTCCCAAAACTTTATGTGACTTGCTAGATTTCCGTGATTTTGATGATTGCTCTCTAAACTAGCATCTTGCGGATTCCACTATTAAGAAACCTATGGGAAGAATTAATGATGTTCTTATTGTTGCAAATAGGAATTATGTGCCCGTAGATTTTATCATTCTTGATATAGATTGTAATCCTTCTTGCCCTATTATTCTCGGTAGACCTTTCCTTAGAACGGTTGGTGCAATTATTGATATGAAGGAAGGGAATATTAGATTTCAATTTCCATTAAAAAAGGGCATGGAACACTTCCCTAGAAATAAAATAAAATTACCATATGAATCTATCATGAGAGCCACTTATTGATTGCCTACCAAAGATGGCAATACCTAGATCTATTCTTGCTTGACGATAGCGCTTGTTGGGAGGCAACCCAATTTTATTTTTATTACTTGCTTTTTGCTCCTGTTTAGTAATAAATAATTTATCTAGCATCTGTTTTGGTTGTGTTTTTTGTGTTTAATTAGTGTTTGTGCCAAGTAGAACCGTTGGGAAGACTTGGGGAAAGTCTTGTTGAACTTGCTGTAAAAAACAGAAACTTTAGCGCTCACGAGAACTACTGTCATTTTTATTTGGAAAGTCATATTTAGTTAATTATTTTTGAAGATGATTAATAAATAAATTCCTCACGTCCACCAATTTATTTTAGAATTTTTGGGGATCCAGATCTTGCGCTAGCTACAGATTACTACAGACTGTTCTGTTTTTGACGAATTCTGTTTTTCGTGTGTTGTTTGCTTATTTTGATGAATCTATGGCTAGTAAAATAGTTTATAAACCATAGAGAAGTTGGAATACAGTAGGTATAACACCAATATAAATAAAGAATGAGTTCATTACAGTACCTTGAAGTGGTCTTTTGTTTTCTTTCGCTAACGGAGCTCACAAGATTTTCTACTTTAAGTTTTGTGTTGTGAAGTTTTCAAGTTTTGGGTAAAGATTTGATGGATTATGGAACAAGGAGTGGCAAGAGCCTAAGCTTGGGGATGCCCATGGCACCCCCAAGATAATCTAAGGACACCTAAAAGCCAAAGCTTGGGGATGCCCTGGAAGGCATCCCCTCTTTCGTCTACTTCTATCGGTAACTTTACTTGGAGCTATATTTTTATTCACCACATGATATGTGTTTTTCTTGGAGCGTCTTTTATGATTTGAGTCTTTGCTTGTTAGTCTACCACAATCATACTTGTTGCACACACGTTTTGAGAGAGCCATACATGATTTGGAATTTGATAGAATACTCTATGTGCTTCACTTATATCTTTTGAGCTTTATAGTTTTGCTCTAGTGCTTCACTTATATCTTTTAGAGCACGGTGGTGGATTCGTTTTATAGTAACTATTGATCTCTCATGCTTAACTTAGATTATTTTGAGAGTCTTAATATCATGGTAATTTGCTTAAAATCGTAATATGCTTGGTATGCAAGATTGATAATAAAACTTTCTTATGAGTGTGTTGAATACTAAGAAAAGTTTGATGCTTGATGATTGTTTTGAGATATGGAGGTAATAATATCAAAGTCATGCTAGTTGAGTAGTTGTGAAATTGAGAAATACTTGTGTTGAAGTTTTCAAGTCCCGTAGCATGCACGTATGGTAAACGTTATGCAAGAAATTTGAAACATGAGGTGTTACTTGATTGTCTTCCTTATGAGTGGCGGTCGGGGACGAGCGATGGTCTTTTCCTACCAATATATCCCCCTAGGAGCATGCACGTAGTGCTGAGGTTTTTGATGACTTGTAGATTTTTTCAATAAGTATGTGAGTTCTTTATGACTAATGTTGAGCCATGGATTATACGCACTCTCACCCTTCCATCCTTGCTAGCCTCTTCGGTACCGTGCATTGCCCTTTCTCACATTGAGAGTTGGCGCAAAATTCGCCGGTGCATTCAAACCCCGTGATATGATACGCTCTTTCACACATAAACCTCCTTATATCTTCCTCAAAACAGCCACCATACCTACTTATTATGGCATTTCCATAGCCATTCCGAGATATATTGCCATGCAACTTTCCATCATTCCGTTCATCATGACACATTCATCATTGTCATTTTGCTTAGCATGATCATGTAGTTGACATAGTATTTGTGGCAAAGCCACCGTTCATAATTCTTTCATACATGTCACTCTTGGTTCATTGCATATCCCGGTACACCACCGGAGGCATTCATATAGAGTCATCTTTGTTCTAGTATTGAGTTGTAATCATTGAGTTGTAAATACATAGTAGTGTGATGATCATCATTATTAGAGCATTGTCCCAAGTGAGGAATAAAAAAAGAGAAAGGCCATAAAAAAAGAGAAGGCCCCCCCAAAAAAGAGAAAGGCCATAAAAAAGAGAAGGCCCAAAAAAATGAGAGAAAAAGAGAGAAGGGACAATGTTACTATCCTTTTACCACACTTCTGCTTCAAAGTAGCACCATGATTTTCATAGTAGAGAGTCTCTCATGTTATCACTTTCATATACTAGTGGGATTTTTTCATTATAGAACTTGGCTTGTATATTCCAACAGTGGGCCTCCTCAAGTGCCCTCGATATTCGTGAGCAAGCAAGTTGGATGCACACCCACTAGTTTCTTTTGTTGAGCTTTCATACATTTATAGCTCTAGTGCATCCGTTGCATGGCAATCCCTATTCCTTTCATTAACATCAATCGGTGGGCATCTCCATAGCCCATTGATTAGCCTCGTTGATGTGAGACTTTCTCCTTTTTTGTCTTCTCCACATAACCCCCTTCATTATATTCTATTCCACCCGTAGTGCTATGTCCATGGCTCGCGCTCATATATTGCGTGAAAGTTTATAGGTTTGAGATTACTAATGTATGAAACAATTGCTTGGCTTGTCATCGGGGTTGTGCATGATGATAGCATTCTTGTGTGACGAAAATGAAACAAGACTAAACCATATGATTTTGTAGCGATGAACTTTCTTTGGCCATGTTATTTTGAGAAGACATAATTGCTTAGTTAGTATGCTTGAGGTATTATCATTTTTATGTCAATATGAACTTTTGTCTTGAATCTTTCGAATCTGAATATTCATACAGCAATTAAGAAGAATTACATTAAAATTATGCCAAGTAGCACTCCACATCAAAAATTCTGTTTTTATCATTTACCTACTCGAGGACGAGCAAGAATTAAGCTTGGGGATGCTTGATACGTCTCCAACCTATCTATAATTTTTGATTGCTCCATGCTATATTATCTACTGTTTTGGACATTATTGGGCTTTATTATCCACTTTTATATTATTTTTGGAACTAACCTATTAACCGGAGGCCTAGCCCAGAATTGTTGTTTTTTGCTTGTTTTAGGGTTTAGAAGAAAAGGAATATCAAACAGAGTCCAAACGGAATGAAACCTACGGGAATGTGATTTTCTCACCGAATACAACTCAGGAGAGTTGGACCCTAAGTCAAGCCAATTAACAGGAGGCCACGAGGTAGGGGGCGCGCCTGCTACGCCCCCCAGGGGCGCCCTCCACCCTCGTGGGCCCCTGTTGCTCCACCGACGTACTTCTTCCTCCTATATATACCCACGTGCCCCCAAACAATCAGAGATGGAGCCAAAAACCTAATTCCACCGCCGCAACTTTCTGTATCCATGAGATCCCATCTTGGGGCCTGTTCCGGAGCTCCGCCGGAGGGGGCATCGATCATGGAGGGCTTCTACATCATCATCCAAGCCCCTCCGATGAAGTGTGAGTAGTTTACTTATGACCTACGGGTCCATAGTTAGTAGCTAGATGGCTTCTTCTCTCTTTTTTGATCTCAATACAATGTTCTCCCCCTCTCTCATGGAGATCTATTCGATGTAATCTTCTTTTTGCGGTGTGTTTGTTGAGACCAATGAATTGTGGGTTTATGATCCAGTCTATCTATGAATAATATTTGAATCTTCTCTGAATTCTTTTATGTATGATTGGATATCTTTGCAAGTCTCTTCGAATTATCAGTTTGGTTTGGCCTACTAGATTGGTTTTTCTTGCCATGGGAGAAGTACTTAGCTTTGGGTTCGATCTTGCGGTGTCCTTTCCCAGTGACAGAAGGGGCAGCAAGGCACATATTGTATTGTTGCCATCGAGGATAACAAGATGGTTTTTTTTATCATATTGCGTGAAACTATCCCTCTATATCATGTCATCTTGCTTAAGGCGTTACTCTGTTTTTAACTTAATACTCTAGATGCATGCTGGGTAGCGTTCGATGAGTGGAGTAATAGTAGTAGATGCAGGCAGGTGTCGGTCTACTTGTCTCGGACGTCATGCCTATATACATGATCATACCTAGATATTCTCATAACTATGCTGAATTCTGTCAATTGCTCAACAGTAATTTGTTCACCCACCGTAGAATACTTATGCTCTTGAGAGAAGCCACTAGTGAAACCTATGGCCCCCGGGTCTCTTTCTCATCATATCAATCTCCATCACTTTATTATTGCTTTGCTTTTTTACTTTTCCTTTTACTTTTCACTTTGCATCTCTATACCAAAAATACCAAAAATATTATTTATCATCTCTATCAGATCTCACTTTCGTAAGTGACCGTGAAAGGATTGACAACCCCTAAGCGCGTTGGTTGCGTTGAGCTATTGTTTTTGTGTAGGTACGAGGGACTCGCGTGTAGCCTCCTACTGGATTGATACCTTGGTTCTCAAAAACTGAGGGAAATACTTATGCTACTTTGCTGCATCATCCTCTCCTCTTTGGGGAAATCCAACGCAGTGCTCAAGAGGTAGCATGGTTGTCCGTATCTTCCATGTTAGGCAGGTTATTCTCAAGAGGAGTGGACTCTGCTCCTCACTCACGAGAAAATGGCTGGTCACCAGGATGCCCAGTCCCATGCTTTATGCAAATCAAATCAAAATAATTGCAAACAAAACTCCCCCTGGGACTCTTGTTAGTTGGAGGCACTCGTTGTTTCGAGCAATCCATGGATTGATGCCTGTTGGTGGAGGGGGAGTATAAAATTTTCCATTATGTTTGGGAACCGCCTATAATGTGTGTAGCATGGAAGATATCGTCATCTCTTGGTTGTTATGTTGACAATGAAAGTATACCGCTCAAAATATTATTCATCTCTATTTCAAAACCGAGCTCTGGCGCCTCTACAAATCCCTGCTTCCCTCTGCGAAGGGCCTATCTATTTACTTTCATGTTGAGTCATCATCATCTTATTAGAAAGAACCAGTTGGAGAGCACCGCTATCATTTGCATTCATTACTGTTAGTTTACATTGAGTATGACTTGAATGGATCTCTTTTAACATGAATTACAATGTGTAGTCAGTCCTTGATCTTTAAAGGTGCTCTGCATTTATGTTTTGCGGTCTCAGAAAGGGCTAGCGAGATACCATCTTGTTATATCATATTATGATTGTTTTGAGAAAGTGTTGTCATCCGAGATTTATTATTATTGCTCGCTAGTTGATTATCCCATTGATATGAGTAAACATGAGACCTGAGAATTATTGTGAATGTGGTTAGTTTATAATTTTTGCTGAAAACTTGGATGCTGGCTTTACATATTTACAACAACAAGAGCAAACAGAGTTTGTAAAAGTTTTTCTTTATCACTTTCAGTTTGTCAACTGAATTGCTTGAGGACAAGCAAGGGTTTAAGCTTGGGGGAGTTGATATGTCTTCGTCGTATATACTTTTCCAAACACTTTTGCCCTTGTTTTGGACTCTAACTTGCATGATTTGAATGGAACTAACCCGGACTGACGCTGTTTTCAGCAGAATTTCCATGGTGTTATTTATGTGCAGAAACAAAAGTTCTTGGAATGACCTGAAACTTCACGGAACGTCTTTCTGGAAATAATAAAAAAAATACTTGCAAAAGATGAAGACCATGGGGCCTACACCCTAGCCACGAGGGTGGGGGTGCGCCCCCTACCTCGTGGGCCCCCTGGAGATCCTCCGACCTCAACTCCAACTCTATATATTTGCTTTCGGGGAGAAATATATCAGAGAGAAGGATTCATCGCGTTTTATGATACGGAGCCGCCGCCAAGCCCTAAAACCTCTCGGGAGGGCTGATCTGGAGTCCGTTCGGGGCTCCGGAGAGGGGAATCCGTCGCCATCGTCATCATCAACCATCCTCCATCACTAATTTCATGATGCTCACCGCCGTGCGTGAGTAATTCCATCATAGGCTTGCTGGACGGTGATGCGTTGGATGAGATTTATCATGTAATCGAGTAAGTTTTGTTAGGGTTTGATCCCTAGTATCCACTATGTTCTGAGATTGATGTTGCTATGACTTGCTATGCTTAATGCTTGTCACTCGGGCCCGAGTGCCATGATTTCAGATCTGAACCTATTATGTTTTCATCAATATATGAGAGTTCTTGATCCTATCTTGCAAGTCTATAATCACCTACTATGTGTTATGATCCGGGAACCCCGAAGTGACAATAATCGGGACCACTCCCGGTGATGACCGTAGTTTGAGGATTTCATGTATTCACTATGTGTTAATGCTTTGGTCCGATAATCTATTAAAAGGAGGCCTTAATATCCCTTAGTTTCCATTAGGACCCCGCTGCCACGGGAGGGTAGGACAAAAGATGTCATGCAAGTTCTTTTCCATAAGCATGTATGACTATATTCGGAATACATGCCGACATTACATTGATGAATTGGAGCTAGTTCTGTGTCACCCTATGTTATGACTGTTACATGATGAACCGCACCTGGCATAATACTCCATCACTGATCCATTGCCTACGAGCTTCCCATATATTGTTCTTCGCTTATTTACTTTTCTGTTGCTATTGCTATAATCACTACAAAACACCAAAAACATTACTTTTGTTATCATTACCTTTTGCTATCGTTACCACTACTATCATATTACTTGGCTACTAAATACTTTGTTGCAGATATTAAAGTTTCCAGGTGTGGTTGAATTGACAACTCAGCTGCTAATACTTGAGAATATTCTTTGGCTCCCCTTGTGTCAAATCAATAAATTTGGGTTGAATACTCTACCCTCGAAAACTATTGTGATCCCCTATACTTGTGGGTTATCACATTGATGAAAGTAGATAGAATCAACGGGAGATGCGCAGAACTAGCTAGTTAGTAGTACTGAATTTCGGGTATGTAAATCGCAGCTCCCCCGACAGTCCTGGAGTTTCTGCGGTGAATAGTTTCCAAATCCCGTGAGACACAAAACAATTACTTGATATCAGGAAATGAACAAAAAGTTGCCGATGCGTTGCGATAATGATCAATTGAACTTACTTCTTGAGCATTTTAGTCATGTCCGCATAGGTCTCAGGATCTTCTCGTCTCGAGTCTAAGACGGTTACTAGTCCCTGCTCAAGCTTAATCTCCAGGAGAATATAATGGAAGCTGTGCACGCATGCATAACTCATCAATTACATTACTATAACCTCGAGTAATGAGGGAAACCGAATATGCACAAGACAGTAACACTCACTCGAAGTTGTAAGGAAAGAGTATTTTATCTTTGTTTTGATTTATTAGCAACGATTTGAGCAAGTTGGCCTCGGTTTCTTTGGCTTGAAGTCTAACAATAAATTCATCTATGAGATTTGTGTTAATGAACCCAATATCATAGATTTCTGCTTTTCTGCATTCAACGATCTTCAATCTGCATAATATAGTGAGGATAATCATATATACATGCAATGAAAGAGCTGAGCTATATATAGACTTAATGATAGAAGTAGTACTTACAGACAGTAGCAAGTGACTGTTAATTTATCGCGAGGGCCTTTTGATTGAACCACTGGAAGAACTCCTCAAATGGAACAGTCAACAGTTCAATTCCAACGAGGTCGTGCTCCTCTTTAACTCTCAGCGTCAAAGTATCCTTCCCCCAGACTCTCCGCAGGTTTTCATGTACCAATCATGGAATCTTCGCATCATTGTTGTTAGAGGAGGACTTCCATCTCTGACGAGAGGCTTCCCGTACTGGTATTTGTGTTCGTCCACCTCCATTATATCATAATGTGCATCATCGGGCAGGTAATCACCAGGATTGGTATAACCGGGCACCATCCCCGGATCATTAACGACGATATCGCTAGACACCTTAAGCGGGGGGCACGATTGGTTCGCTTGTTCGCCGAGCTGGGCAATTTTTTTTCCAGCTCGTCGTTCTGCTAACCTTCAATCAGTGATAGTACTTCCCGACCGCTCCGCTTCGATATATGTCTTTTCAGTAATGCGCTCATAGTTGTATTTCTGCGGAAACGGTGGTGGTTTCTTCATGGCATCGATAGTGCGTTTTTCTTTCATCGGATCTATCTTCTCCTACGGAGGTGGATGTTTCTTTGCTTTCACCGCTTCAAAGAAGTCCCTCACTTCGGCTTCCACGATCTTCACGTTTTCCTCCACGGTCCTTTCGTATGGTAACTTCTCTAGAGGCTTGAGAGATGGACCGAATATGTATTGCCTCTCGCCTCTGGATGTATTGCTAGATGCCAGAGCAGACAGAGCGGCTGCGGCTGTCTTCTTTCCATGCTTACGAGGTGGAGGAGAAGGACTACGACGCACCGGAGCAGCCGGAGCGGCGATGGGGAGAGCCAGGTATCTCACCTGACACCTTGGCCAAAAGCAAACAGCGACGCCGATCACTTTGGGCCATCAACCGAGGAAGAGATGGAGGCCGACTTGAAAAGGATATATGCCATGGAGGAAGATCAAGAAGTTACCTCTCATCTCCAAGCCAGATTTATGATGGAGGAACTCCAGAGCTCAGCACTTCCAAATTTGGTCATCCCTCCCAATGCTAGATTTCTTTCTTATGAAAATATGAAAAAGAGTGTTACTTGTTCTCCTGCAGCTATGCAACATCCATGGGTGAAAGAAGCTTTAGCCGTCATGGGTAAACTCCGGAAGGAAACAATGGATCTTAAGCAGCAAGTCAATAAGCTTGAGGAAGAGAACCGTATCCTAAGGGGCATCATTGCCAAAAATATCACATCACTACCTCCGAAGAAAGAGACATAAACACATGGGTATAGGCACTCCCCTTGGCAACTATCAAGCTTGGGGGAGGTGCCCGGGTATCGTATCACCATCACACTTCTATCTTTACCGTTTTTCTTAGTTCGATCCTTTTAGTTTTATCTTGATCTAGTAGAATAAAGTTTAGTATGATCTAGCTTTGAGTTTTTGTGTTGATCCTTCTCTATGTAATCGAGTCCGTGAGCTATATATAATAAAGATTAGTCTTGAGTCGAGGGCTTGGTTATCTTGCTATGATCTTGAGGGAATAAAAGAAAAAAGAAAGAACAAAAAGAAATAAAGAGATCATATAGATCTTATGGAGAGTAATGGCTTCACATATAAAGAGTATGATGCATAAAAGTTGTTGAGAGTTGACAAACATAGTTTTGGTCATCGTTGCAATTAATAGGAAGTAATAAAGAAAGAGAGGTTTTCACGTATAAATATACTATCTTAGACATCTTTTATGATTTTGAGCACTCATTAAAATATGACATGCTAAAAAGTTGATGTTGGACAAGGAAGACAACATAATGGGTTATGTTTTCTTATATCTGAAATAAATTATATTGTCATGGATCATCCAACATGTTGAGCTTGTCTCTCCCCCTCATTCTAGCCAAATTCTTTGCACCAAGTAGAGTTACTACTTGTTCTTCCAAATATCCTTAAACCCAGTTTTGCCATGAGATTCCACCATATCTACCTATGGATTGAGTAAGATCCTTCAAGTAAGTTGTCATTGTTGCCAGCAATAAAAATTGCTCTCTAAATATGTATGATCTATTAGTGTGGAGAAAATAAGCTTTATACGAGCTTGTGATATGTATGAAATAAAAGCGACAGACTGCATAATAAAGGTCCCTATCACAAGTGGCAATATAAAGTGACGTTCTTTTGCATTAAGACTTTGTGCATCCAACCATAAAAGCACATGACAACATCTGCTTCCCTCTGCGAAGGGCCTATCTTTTATTTATGTCTTATACCTTATACAAGAGTCATGGTGATCTTCACCTTTCCTTTTTACACTTTATCCTTTGGAAAGCACTATGTGTCAGAAAGATCCTGATATATAAATCCAATTGGATGTGGGTTTTCATAAAGCATTATTGTTGACGTTACCCTTGAGGTAAAAGGTTGGGAGGCAAAACTATAAGCCCCTATCTTTCTCTGTGTCCGATTAAAACTTCATACCCATAAGTATTGCGTGAGTGTTAGCAATTGTGAAACACTAAATGATAGTTGAGTATGTGGACTTGTTGAAAAGCTCTTATATTGACACTTTTCGATGTTATGATAAATTGCAATCGCTTCAATGACTGAGATTATAGTTTGCTAGTTTTTCAATGAAATTTCTGATTCATATTTTACATTGTGAATAGATTGTTACTTCAGCATAAGAAATCATATGACAATATATATGGTGCTATTCTAAGAATGATCGTGATGCCCTTGTTGGAATATGCCCTAGAGGCAATAATAAAACGGTTATTGTTATATTTCCTTGTTCATGATAATTGTCTATTGTTCATGCTATAATTGTGTTATCCGGAAATCGTAATACATGTGTGAATACATAGACCACAACACGTCCCTAGTGAGCCTCTAGTTGACTAGCTCGTTGATCAAAAGATAGTCATGGTTTCCTGACTATGGACATTGGATGCCATTGATAACGGGATCACATCATTAGGAGAATGATGTGATGGACAAGACCCAATCCTAAGCATAGCTCAAAGATCGTGTAGTTCGTTTGCTATAGCTTTTCCGAATGTCAAGTACCATTTCCTTAGACCATGAGATTGTGCAACTCCAGGATACCGTAGGAGTGCTTTGGGTGTGCCAAACGTCACAACGTAACTAGGTGACTATAAAGGTACACTACAGGTATCTCTGAAAGTGTCTATTGGGTTGGCACGAATCGAGACTGGGATTTGTCACTCCGTATGACGGAGAGGTATCTCTGGGCCCACTCGGTAATGCATCATCATAATGAGCTCAATGTGACCAAGTGGTTGATCACGGGATCATGCATTATGGTACGAGTAAAGTGACTTGCCGGTAACGAGATTGAACGAGGTATTGGGATACCGACGATCGAGTCTCGGGCAAGTAACGTGCCGATTGACAAAGGGAATTGTATACGGGATTGATTGAATCCTCGACATCGTGGTTCATCCAATGAGATCATCGAGGAGCATGTGGGAGCCAACATGGGTATCCAGATCCCGCTGTTGGTTATTGACCGGAGAGTCATCTCGGTCATGTTTGCATGTCTCCCGAACCCGTAGGGTCTACACACTTAAGGTTCGGTGATGCTAGGGTTGTTGAGATATTAGTATATGGTAACCCGAAATTGTTCGGAGTCCCGGATGAGATCCCGGACGTCATGAGGAGTTCCGGCATGGTTCTGAGTTGAAGATTTATATATAGGAAGTCAAGTTTCGGCCATCGGGAAAGTTTCGGGGGTAATCGGTATTGTACCGGGACCACCGGAAGGGTCCCGGGGGTCCACCGGGTGGGGCCACCTATCCTGGAGGGCCCCATGGGCAGAAGTGGGAGGGGAACCAGCCCCTAGTGGGCTGGTGCCCCCCCCCATGGGCCTCCCCTGCGCCTAGGGTTGGAAACCCTAGGGGTGGGGGCGTCCCACTTGGCTTGGGGGGCACTCTACCCCCTTGGCCGCCGCCCCCTTGGAGATTCAATCTCTTAGGGCCGGCGCCCCCTAGGGGTCCTATATATAGTGGGGGGAGGGAGGGCAGCCGTACCCTAGCCCCTAGCGCCTCCCTCTCCCTCCCGTGACACTCCTCCCTCTCCGTGAGCTTGGTGAAGCCCTGCCGAGATCACCGTTGCTTCCACCACCACGCCGTCGTGCTGCTGGATCTTCATCAACCACTCCTTCCCCCTTGCTGGATAAAGTTGGAGGAGACGTCTTCCGAACCGTACGTGTGTTGAACGCGGAGGTGCCGTCTGTTCGGCGCTAGGTCATCGGTGATTTGGATCACGACGAGTGCGACTCCATCAACCCTGTTCTGTTGAACGCTTCCGCGCGCGATCTACAAGGGTATGTAGATGCACTCATCTCTACCTCATTGCTAGATGACTCCATAGATTGATCTTGGTGGTGCGTAGAAAATTTTAAAATTCTGCTACGTTACCCAACAGCCCTCATGTCCGTATTTTATTTTATCAACACCTCTATCTCTAAACATGTGGACATATTTTTCGATATCGGCTTCCGCTTAAGGACAAGTGAGGTCTAAGCTTGGGGGAGTTGATACGTCCATTTTGCATCATGCTTTTATATCGATATTTATTGCATTATGGGCTGTTATTACACATTATGTCATAATACTTATGCCTTTTCTCTCTTATTTTACAAGGTTTACATGAAGAGGGAGAATACCAGTAGCTGGAATCCTGGGCTGGAAAAGGAGCAAATATTAGAGACCTATTTTGCACAACTCCAAAAGTCCTGAAACTCCACGAAAGTCAGTTTTGGAATATACTAAAAATATTGAGCGAAGAAAGCACCAGAGGGGGCCACCCACTGTCGACGAGGGTGGAGGACGCGCCCCCTGCCTCGTGGGCCACCTAGAAGCCCCCCGATGTCCATCTTCTGGTATAAGGTGTCTTTTGCCCTGGAAAAAATCATAAGGAAGCTTTCAGGATGAAGTGTCGCCGTCTCGAGGCGAAACCTTGGCAGAACCAATCTAGGGCTCTGCCGGAGCTGTTCTGCTGGGGAAACATCCCTCCGGGAGGGGAAAATCGTCACCATCGATCCTCTCATCGGGAGGGGTTCGATCTCCATCAACATCTTCACCAGCACCATCTCCTCTTGATACGTCCATTTTGCATCATGCATTTATATTGATATTTATTGCATTATGGGCTGTTATTACACATTATGTCACAATACTTATGCCTATTCTCTCTTATTTTACAAGGTTTACATAAAGAGGGAGAATGCCGGCAGCTGGGATTCCGGGCAGGAAAAGGAGCAAATATTAGAGACCTATTCTGCACAGCTCCAAAAGTCCTAAAACTTCACGGAAGTTATTTTCAAAATATGTAAAAAATACTGAGCGCAAGAAGTACCAGAGGGGGCACTCACCAGCCACGAGAGTGGGGCGCGCCCTACCCCTGGGCGCGCCCCCTGCCTCATGGGCCCCCTGGTGTCCCTCCGATGCCCATCTTCTGCTATATGGAGTCTTTCATGGAGAAAACATCATAAGCAAGCTTTCGGGATGAGACTCCGCCGCCACGAGACGGAACCTTGGCGGAACCAATCTAGGGCTCTAGCGGAGCTGTTCTGCTGGGGACACTTCCCTCCGGGAGGGGGAAATCATCACCATCGTCATCACCAACGATCCTCTCATCGAGAGGGGGTCAATCTCCATCAACATCTTCACCAGCACCATCTCCTCTCAAACCCTAGTTCATCCCTTGTATCCAATTCTTGTGTCTAAGTCTGGGATTGGTATCTGTGGGTTGCTAGTAGTGTTGATTACTCCTTGTAGTTGATGCTAGTTGGTTTACTTGGTGGAAGATCATATGTTCAGATCCTATATGCACATTAATACGCCTCTGATTATGAACATGAATATGCTTTGTGATTAGTTACGTTTGTTCCTGAGGACATGGGAGAAGTCTTGCTATTAGTAGTCATGTGAATTTGGTATTCGTTCGATATTTTGATGAGATGTATGTTGTCTCTCCTCTAGTGGTGTTATGTGAACGTTGACTACATGACACTTCACCATTATTTGGGCCTAGAGGAATGCATTGGGAAGTAATAAGTAGATGATGGGTTGCTAGAGTGATAGAAGCTTAAACCCTAGTTTATGCGTTGCTTCGTAAGGGGCTGATTTGGATCCATATGTTTCATGCTATGGTTAGGTTTACCTTAATACTTTTGTTGTAGTTCCGGATGCTTGCAATAGAGGTTAATCATAAGTGGGATGCTTGTCCAAGTAAGGACAGTACCCAAGCACCGGTCCACCCACATATCAGATTATCAAAGTACCGAACGCGAATCATATGAACGTGATGAAAACTAGCTTGACGATAATTCCCATGTGTCCTCGGGAGCACTTTCTTCTATATAAGAGTTTGTCCAGGCTTGTCCTTTGCTCCAAAAAGGATTGGGCCACCTTGTTGCACTTTATTTACTTTTGTTACTTGTTGCTCGTCACAAATGATCTTATCACAAAACTATCTATTACCTATAATTTCAGTGCTTGCAGAGAATACCTTGCTGAAAACCGCTTATCATTTCCTTCTACTTCTCGTTGGGTTCGACACTCTTACTTATCAAAAGGACTACGATAGATCCCCTATACTTGTGGGTCATCAAGACTCTTTTCTGGCGCCGTTGCCGGGGAGTGAAATGCCTTTGGTAGGTGGAATTTGGTAAGGAAAAATTTATATAGTGTGCTGAAATTTACTGTCACTTGTTACTATGGAAAGTAATCCTCTGAGGGGCTTGTTCGGGGTATCTTCACCTCGACTAGTAGAGCAAAGCGTTGCTCCTCAACCTACTCAACCTGCTGAACCTACTGAAAATGAAAATGTCTACTTTGAAATTCCTTCGGGTATGATAGAAAAACTACTAGCTAATCCTTTTTCAGGAGATGGAACAATACATCCCGATGAGCACCTAATATATGTGGATGAAGTTTGTGGATTATTTAAGCTTGCAGGTATGCCCGATGATGTTATCAAGAGGAAGGTCTTCCCTTTATCTTTGGAGGGAGATGCTTTGACATGGTATAGGCTATGTGATGATATTGTTGGGGATCGTAGCAGAAATTTAAAATTTTCTACGCATCACCAAGATCAATCTATGGAGTAATCTAGCAACGAGGGGAAGGAGACTGCATCTACATGCCCTTGTAGATCTCTAAGCGGAAGCGTTGCAAGAACGCGGATGAAGGAGTCGTACTCGTAGCGATTCAGATCGCAGTTGATTCCAATCTAAGCGCCGAACCACGGCGCCTCCGCGTTCAACACACGTGCAGCCCAGTGACGTCTCCCACACCTTGATCCAGCAAGGGGAGAAGGAGAGGTTGGGGAAGACTCCGTCCAGCATCAGCACGACGGTGTGGTGGTGGTGGAGGAGCGCAGAACTCCAGCAGGGATTCGCCAAGCACTACGAGAGACGAGGAGGGAGAGAGGTAGGGCTGCGCCACGAGAGAGATCAAATCGTATGTTGGGCAGCCCCATACCTCAAGTATATATAGGGGGAGGGGAGGGGGTTGCGCCCCCTCTAGGTTTCCCACCCCAAGGGGTGCGGCAGCCCTAGATCCCATCTAGGGTGGCGGCCACAAGGGGGAGAGGGGGAGGCGCACCTGGGGTGGGCCTTAGGGCCCATCTGCCCTAGGGTTTGCCCCCCTCCCCTCTTGGAGGTGCCTTGGGCCTTGGTGGGAGGCGCCCCAGCCCACCTAGGGGCTGGTCCCTTCCCACTATTGGCCCATGTAGGCCTCCGGGGCTGGTGGCCCCACCTGGTGGACCCCCGGACCCCTCTGGTGGTCCCGGTACACTACCGGTGATGCCCGGAACACTTCCGGTGGCCAAAACCATACTTCCTATATATCAATCTTTACCTCTGGACCATTTCGGAACTCCTCGTGACATCCGGGATCTCATCCGGGACTCCGAACAACATTCGGTAACCGCGTACATACTTTCCCTATAACCCTAGCATCATCGAACCTTAAGTGTGTAGACCCTACAGGTTCGGGAGTCACGCAGACATGGCCGAGACAACTCTCCGGTCAATAACCAACAACGGGATCTGGATACCCATGTTGGATCCCACATGCTCCATGATGATCTCATCGGATGAACCACGATGTCAAGGATTCAACCAATCCCGTATACAATTCCCTTTGTCTATCGGTACGATACTTGCCCGAGATTCGATTGTCGGTATCCCGATACCTTGTTCAATCTTGTTACCGGCAAGTCTCTTTACTCATTCCGTAACACATCATCCCGTGATCAACTCCTTGGTCACATTGTGCACATTATGATGATGTCCTACCGAGTGGGCCCAGAGATACCTCTCCGTTACATGGAGTGACAAATCCCAGTCTCGATTCGTGCCAACCCAACAGACACTTTCGGAGATACCCGTAGTGTACCTTTATAGCCACCCGGTTACGTTGTGACGTTTGGCACACCCAAAGCACTCCTACAGTATCTAGGAGTTGCACAATCTCATGGTCTAAGGAAATGATACTTGACATTAGAAAAGCTTTAGCATACGAACTACACGATCTTGTGCTAGGCTTAGGATTGGGTCTTGTCCATCACATCATTCTCCTAATGATGTGATCCCGTTATCAACGACATCCAATGTCCATGGTCAGGAAACTGTAACCATCTATTGATCAACGAGCTAGTCAACTAGAGGCTTACTAGGGACATGGTGTTGTCTATGTATCCACACATGTATCTGAGTTTCCTATTAATACAATTCTAGCATGGATAATAAACGATTATCATGAACAATGAAATATAATAATAACTAATTTATTATTGCCTCTAGGGCATATTTCCAACAGTCTCCCACTTGCACTAGAGTCAATAATCTAGTTCACATCGCCATGTGATTAACACTCACAGGTCATATCGCCATGTGACCAACATCCAAAGAGTTTACTAGAGTCACTAATCTAGTTCACATCACTATGTGATTAACACTCAATGAGTTCCGGGTTTGATCATGTTATGCTTGTGAGAGAGGTTGTAGTCAATGGGTCTGCCATATTCAGATCCCTATGTATTTCGCGAAACTTTATGTCATATCATAGATGCTGCTACCACATTCCACTTGGAGCTATTCCAAATTGTTGCTCCATTATACATATCCGGTATCTCTACTCAGAGCTATCCGGATAGGTGTTAAACTTGCATCGACGTAACTCTTTACGTCGAACTCTTTATCACCTCCATAACCGAGAAACATTTCCTTATTCCTCTAAGGATAATTTTTTACCGCTATCTGGTGATCCACTCCTAGATCACCTTTGCACCCTCTTGCCAGACATGTGGCAAGGCACAAACATGTGGCAAGGCACACATGTGCGGTACTCAGCATGGCATACCGTATAGAGCCTATGACAAAAGCATAGGGGACGACCTTCGTCCTTCCTCTTTCTTCTGCCGTGGTCAATCTTTGAGTCTTACTCAACTTCACACCTTACAACTCAGGTAAGAACCCCTTCTTTGAATGATCTATTTTGAACTCCTTCAAAAACATGTCAAGGTGTGCGTTCTTTGAAAGTATCATCAGGCGTCTTGATCTATCTCTATAGATCTTGATGCCCAATATGTAAGCAGCTTTATCCAGGTCTTCCTTTGAAAATCACTCTTCAAACAACCGTTCATGCTTTCCAAAAATTCTACATTATTTCGAATCAACAATATGGCATCCACATATACTTATCAGAAATGTTGTAGTGCTCCCACTCACTTTCTTGTAAATACAAGTTTCTAGCAAACATTGTATAAACCTAAAAGCTTTGATCACTCCATCAAAGCATATATTCCGACTCCGAGATGCTTGCTCTAGTCCATAGAAGGATTGCTGGAGCCAGCATACCTTTTAGCATCCTTAGGATCGACAAAACCTTTTATTGCATCACATACAACTTTTTCTTACGAAAACTGGTAAGAAAACTTGTTTTGACATCCATCTGTCAGATTTCATAATCGAAAAATACAGCTAATGCTAACATGATTCCGACGGACTTAAGCATCGCTACGGGTGAGAAATTCTCGTCGTAGTCAACTCCTTGAACTTGTGAAAAGACTCTTTCCCACAAGTCGAGCTTCATAGACGGTAACATTACCGCCCACGTCCGTCTTCTTCTTAAAGATCCATTTATCTCAATGGCTCGCCGATCATCGGGCAAGTCCACCAAATTCCATACTTTGTTCTGATACATGGATCCTATCTCGGATTTCATGGCTTCTAACCATTTGTCGGAATACGGGCCCACCATCGCTTCTCCATAGTTTGTAGGTTCATTGTTGTCCAACAACATGATATTTAAGACAGGATTACCGTACCACTCAGGGGTAGTACATATCCTTGTCGACCTACGAGGTTCAATAGCAACTTGATCCGAGGCTTCATGATCACTATCATTAACTTCCTATTCAACAGACGTAGGCGCCATAGAAAACATCTTTCTGTGTTGCATCATTCTCTGGTTGAAGTAAAGGTTCGACAACCTCATCAAGTTCTATCTTCCTCCCACTCAATTCTTTCGAGAGAAACTCCTTCTCGAGAAAGGACCCGTTCTTAGCGACAAACAATTTGCCCTCGGATCTGAGATAGAAGGTATACCTAACTGTACCTTTGGGTATCCTATGAAGATGTGTTTGTCTGCTTTTGGGTTCGAGCTTCTCCGGCTGAAGCCTTAAGCATCGCATCCCCAAACATTAAGAAACGACAATTTTAGGTTCTTGCCAAACCATATTCATACGACATCGTCTCAACGGACTTAGATGGTATCCTATCTAAAGTGAATGCAGCTGTCTCTAATGCATATCCTCAAAATGAAAATGGTAGATCGGTAAGAGACATCATAGATCGCACCATATCTCATAAGGTTCGATTACGACGTCCGGACACACCATAACGCTGTGGTGTTCCAGGTGGCTTCAACTACGAAACAATTCCACAATGTCTTAAGTGATTGCCAAACTCATAACTCAGAAAATCCCCCTTTGATCAGATCGTAGGAACATGATCTTCTTGTTATGATGATTCTTAACTTCACTCTGAAATCGCTTGAACTTTTCAAACGTTTCAGACTTGTGCTTCATTAAGTAAATATACCTATATCTACCCAAATCGTTAGTGAAGATGAGAAAATAGTGATATCTACCGCACGCTTCAATTCTCGTTGGATCACACGCATCAGCATGTATGATTTCCAACAAGTCACTTGCCCGTTTCATTTTACCTGAAAACGGGGTCTTAGTCTGCCCATGAGGCATGGCTTGCATGTGTCAAGCGATTCAAAATCAAGTGACTCCAAACATCCATTGATATGGAGTTTCTTCATGCATCTTACGCCAATATGACCTAAGCGGCAGTGCCACAAGAAAGTGGTACTATCATTATTAACTCTACATCTTTTGGTGTGAACATGTGTATTACCACGACCGAGATTCAATGAACCATTCACATAGGGTGCATGACCATGAAAGGTATTATTCATGTAAACATAATAACCAGTATTCTCTAACTTAAATGAATAACCGTATTGCAACGAACATGATCTAATCATATTCATGCTCAACGTAGACACCTGATAACATTTATCTAGGTTCAATACTAATCCCGAAGGCAGATGGAGTGTGCGATGGTGATCTCATCAACTTTGGAAACACTTCCAACACACATCGTCACCTCTCCCTTAGCCAGTCTCCGTTTAGTCTGTAGCTTTTGCTTCAAGTCACCAATAATAGCAACTGAACCGGTATCCAATACCCAGGTGCTACCAGGAGTACTAGTGAGGTACACATTAATAACACGTATATACTTTGTTGAAGTTGCCAGCCTTCTTATCTACCATGCATTTGGGGAAATTCCGCTACCAGTGACCGTTCCCCTTATAATAGAAGCACTTAGTCTCGGGTTTGGGTTCAACCTTGGGTTCCTTCACTAGAGCGGCAACTGGTTTGCCATCCATGAAGTTTCCCTTCTAGCCCTTGCCCTTCTTGAAACCAGTGGTCTTGTTAAACCATCAACACTTGATGCTCCTTCTTGATTTCTACCTTTTGCGGTCTTAAGCACCGCGAACAGCTCCGGGATCAACTCCATCCCTTGCATGTCATAGTTCATCACGAAGATCTAGTAGCTAAGTGATAGTGACTAGAGAACTCTATCAATCACTATCTTATCTGGAAGTTTAACTACCACTTGATTTAAGTGATTGCAGCACCCAGATATTCTGAGCACATGCTCACTAGTTGAGCTATTCTCCTCCATCTTGTTGGCAAAAGAACTTGTCAGAGGTCTCATACCTCTCAACACGGGAATGAGCCTGAAATTCCAATTTCATCTCTTGGAACATCTCATATGTCTTATGGCGTTCAAAATGTCATTGGAATCCCGATTCTAAGCCGTAAAGTATGGTGCACTAAACTATCAAGTAGTCATCAAGATGTGTCTGTCAGGTGTTCACAACATCCACAGACGACGTTGTAGGGGTGTGCACATCGAGCGGTGCATCAAAGACGTAAGCCTTCTGTGTAGCAGTGAGGACACTCCTCAGGCAACGGACCTAGTCCGCGTCAATGCTTACAATATCTTTCAACTTAGTCTTTTCTCTAGGAACGTATTAAAATAGGGAGCTAAAGCGTGAGCTATTTATCTACAACATATTTGCAAAGACAATTTAGACTATGTTCATGATAATTAAGTTCATCTAATCAAATTATTTAATGAACTCCCACTCAGATAGACATCCCTCTAGTCATCTAAGTGAAACATGATCCGAGTCAACTAGGCCGCGTCCGATCATCACGTGAGACAGACTAGTCAACATCGGTGAACATCTTCATGTTGATCGTATCTTCTATACGACTCATGCTCGACCTTTCAGTCTTCCGTGTTCCGAGGCCATGTCTGTACATGCTAGGCTCATCAAGTCAACCTAAGTGTATTGCGTGTATAAATCTGGCTTACAACCGTTGTATTCGAACGTTAGAATCTATCACACCCGATCATCACGTGGTGCTTCGAAACAACGAACCTTCGCAACGGTGCACAGTTAGGGGGAACACTTTCTTGAAATTATTGCGAGGGATCATCTTATTTAAGCTACCGTCGTTCTTGTTGGAAATATGCCCTAGAGGCAATAATAAAAGCATTATTATTATATTTCCTTGTTCATGATAATTGTCTTTATTCATGCTATAATTGTGTTATCCGGAAATCATAATACATGTGTGAATAACAGACACCAACATGTCCCTGGTAAGCCTCTAGTTGACTAGCTCGTTGATCGACAGATAGTCATGGTTTCCTGACTATGGACATTGGATGTCATTGATAACGAGATCACATCATTAGGAGAATGATGTGATGGACAAGACCCAATCCTAAACATAGCACAAGATCGTGTAGTTCGTTTGCTAGAGTTTTTCCAATGTCAAGTATCCTTTCCTTAGACCATGAGATCGTGTAACTCCCGGATACCGTGGGAGTGCTTTGGGTGTACCAAACGTCACAACGTAACTGGGTGACTATAAAGGTATACTGCGGGTATCTCCGAAAGTGTCTGTTGGGTTGACATGGATAAATACTGGGATTCGTCACTCCGTATGACGGAGAGGTATCACTGGGCCCACTCGGTAATGCATCATCATTATGAGCTCAAAGTGACCAAGTGTCTGGTCACGGGATCATGCATTATAGTACGAGTAAAGTGACTTGCCGGTAATGAGATTGAACGAGGTATTGGGATACCGACGATCGAATCTCGGGCAAGTAACATACCGATTGACGAAGGGAATTGTATACGGGGTTATTTGAATCCTCGACATCGTGGTTCATCCGATGAGATCATCGAGGAGCATGTGGGAGCCAACATGGGTATCCAGATCCCGCTGTTGGTTATTGACCGGAGAGCGATCTCGGTCATGTCTACGTGTCTCCCGAACCCGTAGGGTCTACACACTTAAGGTTCGGTGACGCTAGGGTTGTGAAGATATGTATATGCAGTAACCCGAATGTTGTTCGGAGTCTCGGATGAGATCCCGGACGTCACGAGGAGTTTCGGAATAGTCCGGAGGTAAAGAATTATATATAGGGAGTGTTGTTTCGGCCATCGGGACAAGTTTCGGGGTCACCGGTATTGTACCGGGACCACCGGAAGGGTCCCGGGGGTCCACCGGGTGGGGCCACCCATCCCGGAGGGCCCCATGGGCCAAAGTGGGGAGGGAACCAGCCCATAGTGGGCTGGTGCGCCCCCCTAGGCCCACCCCATGCGCCTAGGGTTGAAACCCTAGGGGTGGGGGCGCCCCACCTTGCCTTGGGGGCCACTCCAGCCCTGGCCGCCACCCCCCTAGGAGATCCCATCTCCTAGGGTCGGCGCCCCCCCTAGGGGGCCTATATAAGAAGGGGGAGGGAGGGGCAGCCGCACCCTGCATCCCTGGCGCCTCCCTCTCCCCTGCTACACCCCTCTCCCTCGTAGTACTCGGCGAAGCCCTGCTGCTGTGACGCCCTGCATCCACCACCACGCCGTCGTGCTGCTGGATCTTCATCAACCTCTCCTTCCCCCTTGCTGGATCAAGAAGGAGGAGACGTCATCCGCTCCGTACGTGTGTTGAACGCGGAGGTGCCGTCCGTTCGGCGCTAGGATCTCCGGTGATTTGGATCACGTCGTGTACGACTACCTCATCCCCGTTCTTTGAACGCTTCTGCTCGCGATCTACAAAGGTATGTAGATGCATCCGATCACTCGTTGCTTGATGAACTCATAGATGGATCTTGGTGAAACCGTAAGAAAATTTTTGTTTTCTGCAACGTTCCCCAACAGTTCTAAGCAAATAAGATGTGAAAACATGATAAACATCACATGCAATCAAATAGTGACATGATATGGCCAATATCATTTTGCTCCTTTTGATCTCCATCTTCGGGGCTCCATGATCATCGTTATCACCGGCATGACACCATGATCTCCATCATCGTGTCTTCTTGAAGTTGTCTCATCATCTATTACTTCTACTACTATGGCTAATGCTTTAGCAATAAAGTAAAGTAATTACATGACGTTTATGTTGACACGTAGGTCATAAATAAATTAAGACAACTCCTATGGCTCCTGCCGGTTGTCATACTCATCGACATGCAAGTCGTGATTCCTATTACAAGAACATGATCAATCTCATACATCACATATATCATTCATCACATCCTTTTGGCCATATCACATCACATGGCACATGCTGCAAAAACAAGTTAGACGTCCTCTAATTGTTGTTGCAAGTTTTTACATGGCTGCTATAGGTTTCTAGCAAGAACGTTTCTTACCTACGCCAAGACCACAACGTGATATGCCAATTTCTATTTACCCTTCATAAGGACCCTTTTCATCGAATCCAATCCGACTAAAGTGGGAGAGACAGACACCCGCCAGCCACCTTATGCAACTAGTGCATGTCAGTCGGTGGAACCAGTCTCACGTAACAGTACGTGTAAGGTCGGTCCGGGGCGCTTCATCCCACGATGCCGCCGAATCAAGATAAGACTAGTAACGGCAAGTAAATTGACAAAATCGACGCCCACAACAACTTGTGCTCTACTCGTGCATAGAAACTACGCATAGACCTAGCTCTGATGCCACTGTTGGGGATCGTAGCAGAAATTTAAAATTTTCTATGCATCACCAAGATCAATCTATGGAGTAATGTAGCAACGAGGGGAAGGAGAGTGCATCTACATACCCTTGTAGATCGCTAAGCGGAAGCGTTGCAAGAACGCAGGTGAAGGAGTTGTGCTCGTAGCGATTCAGATCGCAGTTGATTCCGATCTATGCGCCGAACCACGGCGCCTCCGTGTTCAACACACGTGCAGCCCGGTGACGTCTCCCACGCCTTGATCCAGCTAGGGGAGAAGGAGAGGTTGGGGAAGACTCCGTCCAGCAGCAGCACGACGGTGTGGTGGTGGTGGAGGAGCGCGGAACTCCAGCAGGGCTTCGCCAAGCACTACGAGAGACGAGGAGGGAGAGAGGTAGGGCTGCGCCAAGAGAGAGATCAAATCGTATGTTGGGCAGCCCCCATACCTCAAGTATATATAGGGGGAGGGGAGGCGGCTGCGCCCCCTCTAGGGTTCCCACCCCAAGGGGTGCGACAGCCCTAGATCCCATCTAGGGTGGCGGCCATAAGGGGGAGAGGGGGAGGCGCACCTGGGGTGGGCCTTAGGGCCCATCTGCCCTAGGGTTTGCCCCCTCCCCTCTTGGAGGCGCCTTGGGCCTTGGTGGGAGGCGCCACAGCCCACCTAGGGGCTGGTCCCTTCCCACTATTAGCCCATGTAGGCCTCCGGGGCTGGTGGCCCCACCTGGTGGACCCCCGGACCCCTCCGGTGGTCCCGGTACACTACCGGTGATGCCCGGAACACTTCCGGTGGACAAAACCATACTTCCTATATATCAATCTCTACCTCTGGACCATTCCGGAACTCCTCGTGACGTCCGGGATCTCATACGGGACTCCGAACAACATTCTGTAACCGCGTACATACTTTCCCTATAACCCTAGCGTCATCAAACCTTAAGTGTGTAGACCCTACGGGTTCAGGAGTCATGCAGACATGGCCGAGACAACTCTCCGGTAAATAACCAACAGAGGGATCTGGATAACCATGTTGGCTCCCACATGCTCCACGATGATCTCATCGGATGAACCACGATGTCAAGGATTCAATCAATCCCGTATACAATTCCCTTTGTCTATCGGTACGATACTTGCCCGAGATTCGATCATCGGTATCCCGATACCTTGTTCAATCTCGTTACCGGCAAGTCTCTTTACTCGTTCTGTAACACATCATCCCGTGATCAACTCCTTGGTCACATTGTGCACATTATGATGATGTCCTACCGAGTGGGCCCAGAGATACCTCTCCATTACACGGAGTGACAAATCCCAGTCTCGATTCGTGCCAACCCAACAGACACTTTCGGAGATACCCGTAGTGTACCTTTATAGCCACCCAGTTACGTTGTGACGTTTGGCACAACCAAAGCACTCCTACGGTATCCGGGAGTTGCACAATCTCATGGTCTAAGGAAATGATACTTAACATTAGAAAAGCTTTAGCATACAAACTACACGATCTTGTGCTAAGCTTAGGATTGGGTCTTGTCCATCACATCATTCTCCTAATGATGTGATCCCGTTATCAACGAAATCATGGTCAGGAAACCGTAACCATCTATTGATCAACGAACTAGTCAACTAGAGGCTTACTAGGGACATGGTGTTGTCTATGTATCCACACATGTATCTGAGTTTCCTATCAATACAATTCTAGCATGGATAATAAACGATTATCATGAACAATGAAATATAATAATAACTAATTTATTATTGCCTCTAGGGCATATTTCCAACAGATATGGGATCATGGAACTACAAACGATTGAAATTGGAATTTCATCAGAAGTTTTATCCTATGCATCTTGTTCATCATGATCGTAATTAGATATATAATTTTTGGCCTCACGAAGGAGAAAGCATCGCTCAAGCTTGGGGGAGGCTTAAATCAATGTTATATTCATGCCCCAATCATGAGCTCTCAAGAGAAATGATTATCCAAAAAATTATGCTCGGCTTTCTGATAATAATCGCACCATGCTCGATACATCTCGTGCTGGCTCTTTTATGATGAAGAGTATTGAATTCAAATGGGATTTACTGGAAAGAATTAAACGCAACTCTAAAAATTGGGATCTCGATGGAGGTAAGGAGTCAGGTATGACACCTAAGTTTGATTGTGTTAAATCTTTTATGGATATCGATGTTTTCCGTAAATTTAGCACTAAATATGGACTTGACTCTGAGATAGTAGCTTCTTTCTATGAATCTTTTGCTACTCATGTTGATCTCCCTAAGGAGAAGTGGTTTAAATATCCTCCTCCCAGAGAAGTAAAAGTAGCTGCACCTACTAAAGTTGAAGAAAAGACTTTCACTTATAATGATCCTATTGTTCCTACTGCTTATGTTGAGAAACCACCTTTTCCTGTTAGGATAAAAGATCATGCTAAAGCTTCAACTGTGGTTCGTAAAAGCAATATTAGAACCTATACACCTCCTGAGCAAGTTAAAGTTGAACCTAGTATTGCTATTGTTAAGGATATCTTGGCTGATAATATTGATGGGCATGTTATTTATTTCTGTGATGAAACTGCTAGAATTGTTAAACCTTGTGCTAAAGATAAACATAGACATGTGGTAGGCATGCCTGTTATTTCTATTAAAATAGGAGATCATTGTTATCATGGCTTGTGTGATATAGGTGCTAGTGCTAGTGCAATACCTATTGAATTATACAGAGAAATTATGCATGATATTGCACCTGCTGAGTTAGAAGATATTGATGTCACAATTAAACTTGCCAATAGAGATACTATTTCACCAATTGGGATTGTTAGAGATGTTGAAGTCTTGTGTGGGAAAACTAAATATCTTGCTGATTTTCTTGTTCTTGGTTCCCCACAAGATAGCTTTTGTCCCATTATATTTGGTAGACCCTTCTTAAACACTGTTAATGCTAGGATAGACTGCAAAAGGATGTTTTTACTATTGGTTTAGGTGATATGTCTCATGAGTTCAACTTTTCTAAATTTCATAGACAACACCGTGAAGAGGAATTGCCTAGTAAAGATGAAATTACTGGTCTTGCTTCTATTGTCGTACCTCCCAGTGATCCTTTAGAACAATATTTGCTATACCATGAAAATGATATGTTTATGAATGAAAGAAGGGAAATAGATGAAGTGTTCTTTAAAAAGGGACCTATTCTGAAACACAACTTGCCTGTTGAAATCTTAGGGGATCCTCCTCCACCCAAGGGTGATCCCGTGTTTGAGCCTAAACCATTGCCTGATACTCTTAAATATGCTTATCTTGATGAAAAGAAGATATATCATGTTATTATTAGTGCTAACCTTTCAGAGAAGGAGGAAGAAAAATTATTGAAAACTCCAAAGAAGCACCGTGCTGCTATTGGATATACTCTTGATGATCTTAAGGGCATTAGTCCCACTCTATGTCAACACAAAATCAATTTGGAAAAGGATGCCAAACCAGTTATTGATCACCAACGACGACTAAATCCTAAGATGAAAGAAGTGGTAAGAAAATAAATACTAAAGCTCCTTGAGGCAGGTATAATTTAT
This sequence comes from Triticum monococcum, assembly GCA_034509565.1. Classification (NCBI taxonomy): domain Eukaryota; kingdom Viridiplantae; phylum Streptophyta; class Magnoliopsida; order Poales; family Poaceae; genus Triticum; species Triticum monococcum. The sequence goes on along the minus strand of CM067843.1, from coordinate 738,694,986 downwards.
ATCGTTGCTGATAGTCAGTGGGTAAGTCCTGTCCATTGTGTTCCTAAGAAGGGAGTGTTGGGGAACGTAGTAATTTCAAAATTTTCCTACGCACACGCAAGATCATGGTGATGCACAGCAACGAGAGGGGAGAGTATTGTCTACGTACCAACGCAGACCGACTGCAGAAGCGATCACACAACGTAGAGGAAGTAGTCGTACGTCTTCTTCCCGATCCGACCGATCCAAGCACCGTTACTCCGGCACCTCCGAGTTCTTAGCACACGTTCAGCTCGATGACGTTCCTCGGGCTCCGATCCAGCAAAGCGTCGAGGAAGAGTTCCGTCAGCACGACGGCGTGGTGACGATCTTGATGTACTACCGACGCAGGGCTTCGCCTAAGCACTGCAACGGTATGATTGAGGTGGAATTTGGTGGCAGGGGGCACCGCACACGGCTAAGGAACGATCTCAAGGATCAACTTGTGTGTCTTGGGGTGCCCCCTGCCCCCGTATATAAAGGTTGGAGAAGGGGGGCCGGCCGGCCAAGGGAGGGGAGGTGCAGGGGAGTCCTACTCCCACCGGGAGTAGGACTCCTCCCCCCAATCCTAATCCAATTAGGACTCCCGGGGGGGAAAAGAGAGAGAAGGGGGGCCGGCCCCTTGTCCTATTCCTAATAGGACTTGGGGAAGGGGGGCGCCGGCCAGCTTGGGCCTTTTCCCTTTTTTTCTTTTCTCCACTAAGGCCCAATAGGCCCATTAGTCTCCCGGGGGGTTCCGGTAACCCTCCCGGTATTCCGGTAAAATCCCGATTTCACCCGGAACACTTCCGATGTCCAAACATAGGCTTCCAATATATCAATCTTTACGTCTCGACCATTTCGAGACTCCTCGTCATGTCCGTGATCTCATCCGGGACTCCAAACAACCTTCGGTACATCAAAATGCATAAACTCATAATAACTGTCATCGTAACGTTAAGCGTGCGGACCCTACGGTTCGAGAACAATGTAGACATGACCGAGACACGTCTCCGGTCAATAACCAATAGCGGGACCTGGATGCCCATATTGGCTCCTACATATTCTACGAAGATCTTTATCGGTCAGACCGCATAACAACATACGTTGTTCCCTTTGTCATCGGTATGTTACTTGCCCGAGATTCGATCGTCGGTATCCAATACCTAGTTCAATCTCGTTACCGGCAAGTCTCTTTACTCGTTCCGTAATACATCATCTCACAACTAACATATTAGTTGCAGTGCTTGCAAGGCTTATGTGATGTGTATTACCGAGAGGGCCCAGAGATACCTCTCCGACAATCGGAGTGACAAACCCTAATCTCGAAATACGCCAACCCAACATCTACCATTGGAGACACCTGTAGTACTCCTTTATAATCACCCGGTTACGTTGTGACGTTTGGTAGTACCCAAAGTGTTCCTCCGGTAAACGGGAGTTGCATAATCTCATAGTTATAGGAACATGTATAAGTCATGAAGAAAGCAATAGCAACATACTAAACGATCGGGTGCTAAGCTAATGAAATGGGTCATGTCAATCAGATCATTCAACCAATGATGTGACCTCGTTAATCAAATAACAACTCTTTGTTCATGGTTAGGAAACATAACCATCTTTGATTAACGAGCTAGTCAAGTAGAGGCATACTAGTGACACTCTGTTGGTCTATGTATTCACACATGTATTATGTTTCCGGTTAATACAATTCTAGCATGAATAATAAACCTTTATCATGATATAAGGAAATAAATAATAACTTTATTATTGCCTCTAGGGCATATTTCCTTCAGTCTCCCACTTGCACTAGAGTCAATAATCTAGATTACACAGTAATGATTCTAACACCCAGGGAGCCTTGGTGCTGATCATGTTTTGCTCGTGGAAGAGGCTTAGTCAACGGGTCTGCAACATTCAGATCCGTATGTATCTTGCAAATCTCTATGTATCCCACCTGGACTAAATCCCGGATGGAGTTGAAGCGTCTCTTGATGTGTTTGGTTCTTTTGTGAAATCTGGATTCCTTTGCCAAGGCAATTGCACCAGTATTGTCACAGAAGATTTTCATTGGACCCGATGCACTAGGTATGACACCTAGATCGGATATGAACTCCTTCATCCAGACTCCTTCGTTCGCTGCTTCCGAAGCAGCTATGTACTCCGCTTCACATGTAGATCCTGCTACGACGCTTTGTTTAGAACTGCACCAACTGACAGCTCCACCGTTTAAAGTAAACACGTATCCGGTTTGCGATTTAGAATCGTCCGGATCAGTGTCAAAGCTTGCATCAACGTAACCTCTTACGGTGAGCTCTTTGTCACCTCCATATATGAGAAACATATCCTTAGTCCTTTTCAGGTATTTCAGGATGTTCTTGACCGCTGTCCAGTGATCCACTCCTGGATTACTTTGGTACCTCCCTGCTAAACTTATAGCAAGGCACACATCAGGTCTGGTACACAGCATTGCATACATGATAGAGCCTATGGCTGAAGCATAGGGAACATCTTTCATTTTCTCTCTATCTTCTGCAGTGGTCGGGCATTGAGTCTGACTCAACTTCACACCTTGCAATACAGGCAAGAACCCTTTCTTTGCTTGATCCATTTTGAACTTCTTCAAAATCTTGTCAAGGTATGTGCTTTGTGAAAGTCCAATTAAGCGTTTTGATCTATCTCTATAGATCTTTATGCCTAATATGTAAGCAGCTTCCCCGAGGTCTTTCATCGAAAAACTTTTATTCAAGTATCCCTTTATGCTATCCAGAAATTCTATATCATTTCCAATGAGTAATATGTCATCCACATATAATATCAGAAATGCTACAGAGCTCCCACTCACTTTCTTGTAAATACAGGCTTCTCCAAAAGTCTGTATAAACCCAAATGCTTTGATCACACTATCAAAGCGTTTATTCCAACTCCGAGATGCTTGCACCAGTCCATAAATGGATCGCTGGAGTTTGCACACTTTGTTAGCTCCTTTTGGATTGACAAAACCTTCGGGTTGCATCATATACAACTCTTCTTCCAGAAATCCATTCAGGAATGCGGTTTTTACATCCATTTGCCAAATTTCATAATCATAAAATGCGGCAATTGCTAACATGATTCTGACAGACTTAAGCATCGCTACGGGTGAGAAAGTCTCATCGTAGTCAACTCCTTGAACTTGTCGAAAACCTTTTGCGACAAGTCGAGCTTTGTAGATAGTAACATTACCATCAGCGTCAGTCTTTTTCTTAAAGATCCATTTATTCTCAATTGCTTGCCGATCATCGGGCAAGTCAACCAAAGTCCATACTTTGTTCTCATACATGGATCCCATCTCAGATTTCATGGCTTCAAGCCACTTTGCGGAATCTGGGCTCACCATCGCTTCTTCATAGTTCGTAGGTTCATCATGATCAAGTAGCATGACTTCCAGAACAGGATTACCGTACCACTCTGGTGCGGATCTTACTCTGGTTGATCTACGAGGTACAGTAGTATCTTGATCTAAAGTTTCATGATCATCATCATTAACTTCCTCTCTTATTGGTGTAGTTCTCACAGAAACAGTTTTCTGTGATGTACTATTTCCCAATAACGGAGTAGGTATAGTTACCTCGTCAAGTTCTACTTTCCTCCCACTCACTTCTTTCGAGAGAAACTCCTTCTCAAGAAAGTTTCCGAATTTAGCAACAAAAGTCTTGCCTTCGGATCTGTGATAGAAGGTGTATCCAATAGTTTCCTTTGGATATCCTATGAAGACACACTTCTCCGATTTGGGTTCGAGCTTATCAGGTTGAAGCTTTTTCACATAAGCATCGCAGCCCCAAACTTTAAGAAACGACAACTTTGGTTTCTTGCCAAACCATAGTTCATAAGGCGTCGTCTCAACGGATTTAGATGGTGCCCTATTTAACGTGAATGCGGCCGTCTCTAAAGCATAACCCCAAAATGATAGCGGTAAATCAGTAAGAGACATCATAGATCGCACCATATCTAGTAAAGTACGATTACGACGTTCGGACACACCATTACGTTGTGGTGTTCCGGGTGGCGTGAGTTGCGAAACTATTCCACAATTTTTCAAATGTACACCAAACTCGTAACTCAAATATTCTCCTCCACGATCAGATCGTAGAAACTTTATTTTCTTGTTACGATGATTTTCAACTTCACTCTGAAATTCCTTGAACTTTTCAAATGTTTCAGACTTATGTTTCATTAAGTAGATATACCCATATCTGCTTAAATCATCTGTGAAGGTGAGAAAATAACGATATCCGCCACGAGCCTCAATATTCATCGGACCACATACATCGGTATGTATGATTTCCAATAAATCTGTTGCTCTCTCCATAGTACCGGAGAACGGTGTTTTAGTCATCTTGCCCATGAGGCACGGTTCGCAAGTACCAAGTGATTCATAATCAAGTGGTTCCAAAAGCCCATCAGCATGGAGTTTCTTCATGCGCTTTACACCGATATGACCTAAATGGCAGTGCCACAAATAAGTTGCACTATCATTATCAACTCTGCATCTTTTGGCTTCAACATTATGAATATGTGTATTACTACTATCGAGATTCAATAAGAATAGACCACTTTTCAAGGGTGCATGACCATAAAAGATATTACTCATATAAATAGAACAACCATTATTCTCTGATTTAAATGAATAACCGTCTCGCATCAAACAAGATCCAGATATAATGTTCATGCTCAACGCTGGCACCAAATAACAATTATTTAGGTCTAATATTAATCCCGAAGGTAGATGTAGAGGTAGCGTGCCTACCGCGATCACATCGACTTTGGAACCGTTTCCCACGCGCATCGTCACCTCGTCCTTTGCTAGTGTCCGCTTATTCTGTAGTCCCTGTTTCGAGTTGCAAATATTAGCAACAGAACCAGTATCAAATACCCAGGTGCTACTGCGAGCATTAGTAAGGTACACATCAATAACATGTATATCACATATACCTTTGTTCACCTTGCCATCCTTCTTATCCGCCAAATACTTGGGGCAGTTCCGCTTCCAGTGACCAGTCTGCTTGCAGTAGAAGCACTCAGTTTCAGGCTTAGGTCCAGACTTGGGTTTCTTCTCTTGAACAGCAACTTGCTTGCCGTTCTTCTTGAAGTTCCCTTTCTTCTTCCCTTTGCCCTTTTTCTTGAAACTAGTGGTTTTGTTAACCATCAACACTTGATGCTCCTTCTTGATTTCTACCTCCGCAGCTTTCAGCATAGCGAAGAGCTCGGGAATAGTCTTGTTCATCCCTTGCATATTATAGTTCATCACAAAGCTCTTGTAGCTTGGTGGCAGTGATTGGAGAATTCTGTCAATGACGCAATCATCCGGAAGTGTAACTCCCAATTGAATCAAGTGATTATTATACCCAGACATTTTGAGTATATGCTCACTGACAGAACTGTTCTCCTCCATCTTGCAGCTATAGAACTTATTGGAGACTTCATATCTCTCAATCCGGGCATTTGCTTGAAATATTAACTTCAACTCTTGGAACATCTCATATGCTCCATGACGTTCAAAACGTCGTTGAAGTCCCGGTTCTAAGCCGTAAAGCATGGCACACTGAACTATTGAGTAGTCATCAGCTTTGCTCTGCCAGACGTTCATAACTTCTGGTGTTGCTCTTGCAGCAGGCCTGGCACTCAGCGGTGCTTCCAGGACGTAATTCTTCTGTGCAGCAATGAGGATAATCCTCAGGTTACGGACCCAGTCCGTGTAATTGCTACCATCATCTTTCAACTTTGCTTTCTCAAGGAACGCATTAAAATTTAACGGAACAACAGCACGAGCCATCTATCTACAACATAAACAAGCAAGACACTATCAGGTACTAAGTTCATGATAATTTTTAAGTTCAGTTAATTTACTTAAGAACTCCCACTTAGATAGACATCCCTCTAATCCTCTAAGTGATTACGTGATCCAAATCAACTAAACCATAACCGATCATCACGTGAGATGGAGTAGTTTTCAATGGTGAACATCAATATGTTGATCATATCTACTATATGATTCACGCTCGACCTTTCGGTCTCCGTGTTCCGAGGCCATATCTGTATATGCTTGGCTCGTCAAGTATAACCTGAGTATTCCGCATGTGCAACTGTTTTGCACCCGTTGTATTTGAACGTAGAGCCTATCACACCCGATCATCACGTGGTGTCTCAGCACGAAGAACTTTTGCAACGGTGCATACTCAGGGAGAACACTTCTTGATAATTTAGTGAGAGATCATTTTATAATGCTACCGTCAATCAAAGCAAAATAAGATGCATAAAAGGATAAACATCACATGCAATCAATATAAGTGATATGATATGGCCATCATCATCTTGTGCTTTGTGATCTCCATCTCCGAAGCATCGTCATGATCACCATCGTCACCGGCGCGACACCTTGATCTCCATCGTAGCATCGTTGTCGTCTCGCCAATCTTATGCTTCCACGACTATCACTACCGTTTAGTAATAAAGTAAAGCATTACATCGCGATTGCATTGCATACAATAAAGCGACAACCATATGGCTCCTGCCAGTTGCCGATAACTCGGTTACAAAACATGATCATCTCATACAATAAAATCAGCATCATGCCTTGACCATATCACATCACAACATGCCCTGCAAAAACAAGTTAGACGTCCTCTACTTTGTTGTTGCAAGTTTTACGTGGCTGCTACGGGCTTAAGTAAGAACTCATCTCACCTACGCATCAAAACCACAACGATAGTTCGTCAAATAGACTCCGTTTTAACCTTCTCAAGGACCGGGCGTAGTCACACTTGGTTCAACTAAAGTTGGAGAGACAGTCTTCCGCAAGCCATCTGTGTGCATAGCACGTCGAGGGAACCGGTCTCGCGTAAGAGTACGCGTAAGGTTGGTCCGGATCGTCTCAACCAACAATACCGCCGAACCAAAGTATGACATGCTGGTAGGCAGTATGACTTGTATCGCCCACAACTCACTTGTGTTCTACTCGTGCATATAACATCAAACCATAAAACCTAGGCTCTGATACCACTGTTGGGGAACGTAGTAATTTCAAAATTTTCCTACGCACACGCAAGATCATGGTGATGCACAGCAACGAGAGGGGAGAGTATTGTCTACGTACCAACGCAGACCGACTGCGGAAGCGATCACACAACGTAGAGGAAGTAGTCGTACGTCTTCTTCCCGATCCGACCGATCCAAGCACCGTTACTCCGGCACCTCCGAGTTCTTAGCACACGTTCAGCTCGATGACATTCCTCGGGCTCCGATCCAGCAAAGCGTCGAGGAAGAGTTCCGTCATCACGACGGCGTGGTGACGATCTTGATGTACTACCGACGCAGGGCTTCGCCTAAGCACTGCAACGGTATGATCGAGGTGGAATTTGGTGGCAGGGGGCACCGCACACGGCTAAGGAACGATCTCAAGGATCAACTTGTGTGTCTTGGGGTGCCCCCTGCCCCCGTATATAAAGGTTGGAGAAGGGGGGCCGGCCGGCCAAGGGAGGGGAGGTGCAGGGGAGTCCTACTCCCACCGGGAGTAGGACTCCTCCCCCCAATCCTAATCCAATTAGGACTCCCGGGGGGGAAAAGAGAGAGAAGGGGGGCCGGCCCCTTGTCCTATTCCTAATAGGACTTGGGGAAGGGGGGCGCCGGCCAGCTTGGGCCTTTTCCCTTTTTTTCTTTTCTCCACTAAGGCCCAATAGGCCCATTAGTCTCCCGGGGGGTTCCGGTAACCCTCCCGGTATTCCGGTAAAATCCCGATTTCACCCGGAACACTTCCGATGTCCAAACATAGGCTTCCAATATATCAATCTTTACGTCTCGACCATTTCGAGACTCCTCGTCATGTCCGTGATCTCATCCGGGACTCCGAACAACCTTCGGTACATCAAAATGCATAAACTCATAATAACTGTCATCGTAACGTTAAGCGTGCGGACCCTACGGTTCGAGAACAATGTAGACATGACCGAGACACGTCTCCGGTCAATAACCAATAGCGGGACCTGGATGCCCATATTGGCTCCTACATATTCTACGAAGATCTTTATCGGTCAGACCGCATAACAACATACGTTGTTCCCTTTGTCATCGGTATGTTACTTGCCCGAGATTCGATCGTCGGTATCCAATACCTAGTTCAATCTCGTTACCGGCAAGTCTCTTTACTCGTTCCGTAATACATCATCTCACAACTAACATATTAGTTGCAGTGCTTGCAAGGCTTATGTGATGTGTATTACCGAGAGGGCCCAGAGATACCTCTCCGACAATCGGAGTGACAAACCCTAATCTCGAAATACGCCAACCCAACATCTACCATTGGAGACACCTGTAGTACTCCTTTATAATCACCCGGTTACGTTGTGACGTTTGGTAGTACCCAAAGTGTTCCTCCGGTAAACGGGAGATGCATAATCTCATAGTTATAGGAACATGTATAAGTCATGAAGAAAGCAATAGCAACATACTAAACGATCGGGTGCTAAGCTAATGAAATGGGTCATGTCAATCAGATCATTCAACCAATGATGTGACCTCGTTAATCAAATAACAACTCTTTGTTCATGGTTAGGAAACATAACCATCTTTGATTAACGAGCTAGTCAAGTAGAGGCATACTAGTGACACTCTGTTGGTCTATGTATTCACACATGTATTATGTTTCCGGTTAATACAATTCTAGCATGAATAATAAACCTTTATCATGATATAAGGAAATAAATAATAACTTTATTATTGCCTCTAGGGCATATTTCCTTCAGGGAGGTACTACTGTCGTACCTAATGATAAAGATGAATTGATTCTGCAAAGAATTATTACAGGTTATAGGATGGTAATTGATTTACGCAAATTAAATAAGGCTACTAAAAAGGATCATTGCCCCTTACCTTTCATTGATCAAATGCTAGAAATATTATCCAAACATACACTTTTTTGCTTTCTATATGGTTATTCTGGTTTTTCTCAAATACCTGTATCAGCTGATGGTCCATCTAAGACCACTTTTACTTGCCCCTTCTATACTTCTGCTTATAGACGTATGCCTTTTGGTTTATGTAATGCACCTGCTACCTTTCAAAGATGCATGATGGCTATATTTTTTGATTTTTGTGAAAAGATATGTGAGGTATTCATGGATGATTTCTCCGTTTATGGATCCTCTTTTGATGATTGCTTAAGCAACCTCGATTGAGTTTTGCAGAGATGTGAAGAAACTAACCTTGTCTTGAATTGGGAGAAATGCCACTTTATGGTTAATGAAGGTATTGTCTTGGGGCACAAAATTTCTGAAAGAGGCATTGAAGTTGATAAAGCTAAAGTTGATGCTATTGAAAAGATGCCGTGTCCCAAGGACATCAAAGGTATAAGAAGTTACTTGGTCATGCTGGTTTTTATAGGAGGTTCATTAAGGACTTCTCAAAAATTTCTCGGCCTCTGACTAATTTATTACAAAAAGATATACCATTCGTCTTTGATAATGATTGTGTAAAGGCATTTGAAATACTTAAGAAAGCATTGATCTCTGCATCTATTGTTCAGCCACCTAATTGGAATTTACCTTTTGAAATTATGTGTGATGCTAGTGATTATGATGTGGGTGCTATTCTAGGGCAAAGAGTTGATAAGAAATTAAATGTTATTCAATATTCTAGTAAAACTCTAGACAATGCCTAGAGAAATTATGCTACTACTGAAAAAGAATTCTTAACAGTTGTATTTGCTTGTGATAAGTTCAGACCTTATATTGTTGATTCTAAAGTAACTATTCACACTGATCATGCTGCTATTAAATATCTTATGGAAAAGAAAGATGCTAAACCTAGACTTATTAGATGGGTTGTCTTGCTACAAGAATTTGATTTGCATATTATTGATAGAAAGGGAGCTGAGAACCCCCGTTGCAGATAACTTGTCTAGGTAAGAAAATGTTCTTGATGACCCACTACCTATTGATGATAGCTTTCTTGATGAACAATTAAATGTCATAAATGCTTCTCATACTGCTCCATGGTATGCAAATTATGCGAATTACATTGTTGCTAAATTTGTACCACCTAGTTTCACATACCAGCAAAAGAAAAAGTTTTTCTATGATTTACGACATTAATTTTGGGATGACCCACATCTTTATAAAGGAGTAGATGGTGTTATTAGGCGTTGTGTACCTGAGCATGAACATGAACAGATCCTACACAAGTGTCACTCCGAAGCTTATGGAGGACACCACGCTGGAGATAGAACTGCACATAAGGTATTGTAATCCGGTTTTTATTGGCCTACTCTCTTCAAGGATGCCCGTAAGTTTGTTGTATCTTGTGATGAATGTCAAAGAATTGGTAATATTAGTAGACGTCAAGAAATGCCTATGAATTATTCACTTGTTATTGAACCATTTGATGTTTGGGGCTTTGATTATATGGGACCGTTTCCTGCCTCTAATGGATACACACATATTTTAGTTGTTGTTGATTACGTTACTAAGTGGGTAGAAGCTATTCCAACTAGTAGTGCTCATCATAACACCTCTATTAAGATGCTTAAAGAAGTTATTTTTCCGAGGTTTGGAGTCCCTAGATATTTAATGACTGATGGTGGTTCACATTTTATTCATGGTGCTTTCCGTAAAATGCTTGCTAAGTATGATGTTAATCATAGAATTGCATCTCGTTATCACCCACAGTCTAGTGGTCAAGTAGAATTGAGTAATAGAGAACTCAAATTAATTTTGCAAAAGACTGTTAATAGATCTAGAAAGAATTCATCCAAGAAACTTGATGATGCATTATGGGCCAATAGAACTGCATATAAAAATCCTATGGGTATGTCTCCATATAAAATGGTTTATGGAAAAGCATGTCACTTACCTCTCGAACTAGAACATAAGGCTTATTGGGCTATTAAAGAGCTCAATTATGATTTCAAACTTGCCGGTGAGAAGAGGTTATTTGACATTAGCTCACTTGATGAATGGAGAACCCAGGCCTATGAGAATGCCAAATTGTTTAAAGAAAAAGTTAAAAGATGGCATGACAAAAGAATACAAAAGCGTGAGTTTAATGTAGGTGATTATGTATTGCTATACAACTCTCGTTTAAGATTTTTTGCAGGAAAGATTCTCTCTAAATGGGAAGGTCCTTACGTTATCAAGGAGGTCTATCATTCTGGTGCCATAAAAATCAACAACTTCGAAGGCACAAATCCGAGGGTGGTGAACGGTCAAAGAATCAAACATTATATCTCAGGTAATCCTATAAATGCTGAAACCAATGTTATTGAAACTGTAACCCCGGAGGAATACATAAGGGACACTTTCCGTAACATTTCAGACTCCGAAAAGGAATAGGTACGTGGTACGGTAAGTAAACCGACTCCAAAACAGTTCTAATGGCAATTTTTCTCCGTTTTGGAATATTTAGAAAAATAGAAAAATAAGAAGAAGTCCGAGAAGGACACGAGGGTGGAGGGCGCGCCCCCTGCCTCGTGGGCACCTCGTGTGCTCTCCGGACTCCGTTTTCTTACACGTTACGTATTTTGGTCGGTAAAAATTCATTATATAATCTCCCGGAGGTTTTGACTCCTGTATCACGCAAATATCTCTCGTCTTTGTTTCGAGCTGTTTTTCTGACAGATCTAGATCGTCATGTCGTCTTCAAGTGCCCCCAATGACAAGTTCTTTGAGAAGGTCATCAACCCCTACCTCACGGAGGTGTGCAACACCCTCAAACCATTGAGATGCGTGAGGGGTTGTTGCACATCCGCGATGTTGAGGGACCAAGGAAGACCGGAAGCACGGAGGCAAGGCTCGAGGCATTGGAGCAACAAGTTTTCAAGTGTCAGGAGACGGTGGAGCGTGGACTCGACTCCAACCACATTATGATCACGGAGTTCACCAACAACCACAAGCTGGACGTCAAGGACATTGGGGAGGCCATCTTCAAGCTTCATGAGAAAATCGAGCACCTCCAAGCCTAGATCTATGACCTGCAAAATCAAAACTGTGAGTATGAATATAGATTCAAAAGGATGAGTTTGGCTGCAGATTTGAGGACTCAGGAGACTCGATCATCCTTCTATGATGGTGAGCCTATGCCTTGGAAGAGGGACGACAAGCCTACATCATCAACAACTCCAACTCCTTCACTGACAAAAGAGATATAATCACATGGGTATGGGCACTCCCCTTGGCAACTGCCAAGCTTGGGGGAGGTGCCCCGGTATCGTACCACCATCACTTTTATCTTTACCATTTTTATTAGTTCGATCCTTTTGATAATATTTTGATCTAGTAGAATAAAGTTTTAGTATGATCTAGTTGTGAGTTTTGCTTTATGATCTTCCTATGTAATCGAGTCCATGAGCTATATATAATAAAGTTTAGTGTTGAGTCAAGGGCTTGATTATCTTGCTATGATCTTGAGTGAATAAAAGAAAAAGAAAGAATAAAAAGGAATAAAAGAGATCATATGGATCTTATGGAGAGTAATGAGCTCACATATAAAGAGTATGATGAATAAAAGTTGTTGAGAGTTGATAAACATAGTTTTGGTCATCGTTGCAATTAATAGGAAGTAATAAAGAAAGAGAGGTCTTCACATATAAATATACTATCTTGGACATCTTTTATGATTGTGAGCACTCATTAGAATATGACATGCTAAAGAGTTGACGTTGGACAAGGAAGACAACGTAATGGGTTATGTTTTCTTACATATGAGATAAATTATATTGTCATGGATCATCCAACATGATTGAGCTTGCCTTTATCCTCATGCTAGCCAAATTCTTTGCACCAAGTAGAGATACTACTTGTGCTTCCAAATATCCCTAACCCAGTTTTGCCATGAGAGTCCACCATATCTACCTATGGATTGAGTAAGATCCTTCAAGTAAGTTGTCATCGGTGCAAGCAATAAAAATTGCTCTTTAAATATGTATGACTTATTAGTGTGGGAGAAAATAAGCTTTATACGATCTTGTGATATGGATGAAATAAAAGTGATGGCCTGCATAATAAAGGTCCATATCACAACTGGCAATATAAAGTGACGTTCTTTCGCATTAAGATTTTGTGCATCCAACCATAAAAGCGCATGACAACCTCTGCTTCCCTCTGCGAACGGCCTATCTTTTACTTTTATCTCCTACCTTACATAAGAGTCATGGTGATCCTCACCTTTCCTTTTTACATTTTATCTTTTGGAAAGCATAATGTTGGAAATATCCTAGTATATATGGCTAATTGGATGTGAGTTTTCATGAACTATTATTGTTGGCATTACCCTTGAGGTAAAATGTTGGGAGGCAAAACTATAAGCCCCTATCTTTCTCTGTGTCTGATTAAAACTCCATACCCATAAGTATTGTGTGAGTGTTAGCAATTGTGAAAGACTATATGATGGTTGAGTATGTGGACTTGCTGAAAAGCTCTTATATTGACTCTTTCCTATGTTATGATAAATTGCAATTGCCTCAATGACTGAGATTAGAGTTTGTTGGTTCTCAATGAAGTTTATCATTCATACTTGAAATTGTGATTGAATTGTTACTTTAGCATAAGAGATCATATGACAATAATTATATAAGTTGATGTTCTAAGAATGATCATGATGCCCTCATGTCTGTATTTTATTTTTATCGACACCTCTATCTCTAAACATGTGGACATATTTTTTGATTTCGGCTTTCGCTTGAGGACAAGCGAGGTCTAAGCTTGGGGGAGTTGATACGTCCATTTTGCATCATGCTTTTATATCGATATTTATTGCATTATGGGCTACTATTACACATTATGTCACAATACTTATGCCTATTCTCTCTTATTTTACAAGGTTTACATAAAGAGGGAGAATGCCGGCAGCTGGGATTCTAGGCTGGAAAAGGAGCAAATATTAGAGACCTATTCTGCACAGCTCCAAAAGTCCTGAAACTTCATGGAAGTTATTTTCAGAATAAAAAAATACTGAGCACAAGAAGTACCAGAGGGGGCCACTCACCAGCCATGAGGGTGGGGGCGCGCCCTATCCCCCTAGGCGCGACCCCTGCCTCGTGGGCCCCCTGGTGGCCCTCCGATGCCCATCTTCTGCTATATGGAGTCTTTCGTGGAGAAAAAAAATCATAAGCAAGCTTTCGGGACGAGACTCCGCCGCCACGAGGTGGAACCTTGGCGGAACCAATCTAGGGCTGCGGCGGAGCTGTTCTGCCAGGGACACTTCCCTCCGGGAGGGGGAAATCATCACCATCGTCATCACCAACGATCCTCTCATCGGGAGGGGTTCAATCTCCATCAACATCTTCACCTGCACCATCTCCTCTCAAACCCTAGTTCATCTCTTGTATCCAATTCTTGTCTCTTAGTCTGGGATTGGTACCTGTGGGTTGCTAGTAGTGTTGATTACTCATTGTAGTTGATGCTAGTTGGTTTACTTGGTGGAAGATCATATGTTCAGATCCTATATGCACATTAATACCCCTCTGATTATGAACATGAATATGCTTTGTGAGTAGTTACGTTTGTTCCTGAGGACATGGGAGAAGTCTTGCTATTAGTAGTCATGTGAATTTGGTATTCGCTCGGTATTTTGATGAGATGTATGTTGTCTCTCCTCTAGTGGTATTATGTGAACGTCGACTACATGACACTTCACCATTATTTGGGCCTAGAGGAATGCATTGGGAAGTAATAAGTAGATGATGGGTTGCTAGAGTGAGAGAAGCTTAAACCCTAGTTTATACGTTGCTTTGTAAGGGGCTGATTTGGATCCATATGTTTCATGCTATGGTTAGGTTTACCTTAATACTTTTGTTGTAGTTGCAGATGCTTGCAATAGAGGTTAATCATAAGTGGGATGCTTGTCCAAGTAAGGACAGTACCCAAGCACCGGTCCACCCACATATCAGATTATCAAAGTACCGAACGCGAATCATATGAACGTGATGAAAACTAGCCTGACGATAATTCCCATGTGTCCTCGGGAGCGCTTTCTTCTATATAAGAGTTTGTCCAGGCTTGTCCTTTGCTACAAAAAGGATTGGGCCACCTTGCTGCACTTTATTTACTTTTGTTACTTGTTGCTCGTCACAAATTATCTTATCACAAAACTATCTATTACCTATAATTTCAGTGCTTGCAGAGAATACCTTGCTGAAAACCGCTTATCATTTCCTTATGCTCCTCGTTGGGTTCGACACTCTTACTTATCGAAAGGACTACGATAGATCCCCTATACTTGTGGGTCATCACCTCTCAAACCCTAGCTCGTCTCTTGTATCCGATCTTTGTCTCCACCACCATCAGAAGATCAAGCCTGAGAGTCGATCTAGCACTATGCATTTTCTAGGAACTTTTTGGTAACTTGTTGCCAAAGGGGGAGAAAAATGTATAGATCATAGGCTTCGAGAGAGAGAGTGTTGCTTTATTCTCTCTTGCTTTATTTGGTGTTTTTCAAACTTTGTTTGCTTTTGTGTGAGATACTTTGATATGCCTGTGAGACATTGATGATCATGTGTTTGATCATAAGCTACACTTATGCATGCTTGATATTATCCTATCTATCTTATGTGATCATTCACTTTTCTTGGTGATGAGTGCATGTATTTAATTCTTATCATTTTGAGCGCTCCACCAAGATGTATGTGACATGGAAGAGTAACCCATGATTCTAACTCTTTGTGCATTTGCAGTCCAAAGCAAATTTTAAATATGCACAAATTTAGGGGGAGCTCTTACTTATCACATACTTCTCAAAAAAACGATATATTTCACTCTTATTATTATTTGTAGAAGCTTTGATCTATATGTTGTCATCAATTACCAAAAAGGGGAAGATTGAAAGTGCAACTATCCCTAGGTGGTTTTGGTAATTCATAACAACATATAGCTCATTGAGCTAATGCTATTCCAAGATGATCATTTCAGGAAAGCTCGCTGATTGGCATGACATGGATGGTGAAAGTGGAACCCTCAAAATGCTAAGGACAAAGGATTGGCTCTAGCTCATATGCTCAAGACTCTTCATTTTACATTTTAGTGATCCAAGATCACATTGAGTCTTTAGGAAAAGCCAATACTATCAAGGAGGGATGAGGTGTTGCTTAATGAGCCTCTTGCTTCAAGTGCTTAATGATATGCTCCAAAACCCTCAACTACTTTCTCATATCCACTCTTGACCTAAACCCAAAGCCAAACTCGGTCATACCGATTCTTTCAATCCGGCGCCACCGAGTTTCACTTGTCATAGCCATTGCCATACCCTAAGCAAATCGGTTCTACCAATAGGGATCTCAGTCTCACCGAGATGGGATTGCAATTTCTCTGTTTCCTTTTCGTAACTTTTCGGTCTCACCGAAAGAGCAGATCGGTCCCACCAAGATTGCAATGTAAACTCTCTGTTTCCTTTTTGTAACTTTTCGGTCTCACCGAAAGAGCAAATCGGTCCCACCGAGTTTGCCTGACCAACTCTCTGGTTAGCTAATTACCAAAATCGGTCTCACCGAGTTTGTGTAATCGGTCTCACCGATATTACGTTATGCCCTAACCCTAACCATATTGGTCCTACCGAGTTGCATGTCAGTCCCACCGAAAATCTCTAACGGTCACTAGGTTTACTATTTCGGTCCGACCGAGTTTGATTCGGTCCCACCGAGATTGGTAAATTGTGTGTAACGGTTGGATTTTGTGTGGAGGCTATATATACCCCTCCACCTCCTCTTCATTCGTGGAGAGAGCCATCAGAACACATCTACACTTCCAACTCATATGTTCTGAGAGAGAACCACCTACTCATGTGTTGAGGCCAAGATATTCCATTCCTACCATATGAATCTTGATCTCTAGCCTTCCCCAAGTTGCTTTCCACTCAAATCTTCTTTCCACCAAATCCAAATCTTGTGAGAGAGAGAGTTGAGTGCCGGGGAGACTATCATTTGAAGCACAAGAGCAAGGAGTTCATCATCAACACACCATTTGTTACTTCTTGGAGAGTGGTGTCTCCTAGATTGGCTAGGTATCACTTGGGAGCCTCCGACAAGATTGTGGAGTTGAACCAAGGAGTTTGTAAGGGCAAGGAGATCGCCTACTTCGTGAAGATCTACCGCTAGTGAGGCAAGTCCTTCGTGGGCGATGGTCATGGTGGGATAGACAAGGTTGCTTCTTCGTGGACCCTTCGTGGGTGGAGCCCTCCGTGGACTCGCGCAACCGTTACCCTTCGTGGGTTGAAGTCTCCATCAACGTGGATGTAGGATAGCACCACCTATCTGAACCACGGGAAAAACATCCGTGTCTCCAATTGCGTTTGAATTCTCCAAACCCTTCCCTTTACATTCTTGCAAGTTGCATGCTTTACTTTCCGCTGCCAATATACTCTTTGCATGCTTGCTTGAATTGTGTGATGATTGCTTGACTTGTCCTAAAATAGCTAAAATCTGCCAAGAACTAAAATTGGGAAAAGGTTAAGTTTTTATTTGGTCAAGTAGTCTAATCACCCCCCCTCTAGACATACTTCGATCCTACAAGTGGTATCAGAGCTTTGGTCTCCATTTGCTTTGATTTCCATAGCTTTGGTGGTCATAGCCTTGGTTTCACAACCTAGGAGAGTATGGTGTCTAGCAAGGGAAATTATCACCGTAGAGGTCCTTACTTTGATGGTACTAATTTTGCTAGTTGGAAGCATAAAATGAAAATGCATATTCTTGGACATAACCCTGCCGTTTGGGCTATTGTGTGTGTTGGTTTGCAAGGTGACTTCTTTGATGGGAGAGAACCAAACCGTGAAGCTACCGCGGATGAGTTGAAGATGTTGCAATACAATGCTCAAGCTTGTGATATTCTCTTCAATGGATTGTGCCCCGGAGAATTCAACAAAATCAGCCGTCTTGAGAATGCAAAGGAAATTTGGGACACTTTGATTGATATGCACGAAGGTACCGACTCCGTCAAGGAATCCAAATTGTATGTGCTTCAAAGTCAACTTGACAAGTTCAAAATGAAGGATGGTGAAGGTGTCGCTGAAATGTACTCTAGGCTTGCTCTCATCACAAATGAGATTGCCGGCTTAGGAAGTGAAAAGATGACCGATAGATTCATCATCAAGAAGATTCTAAGAGCCTTGGATGGAAAATATGATACCGTGTGCACATTGATCCAAATGATGCCCAATTATAAAGATCTCAAGCCAACGGAGGTAATTGGAAGAATTGTTGCTCATGAGATGTCACTTAAGGATAAAGAGGAACTTCACAACAAATCAAGTGGTGCCTACAAAGCCTCATGTGAAGCCCCTACATCATCAAGTGAGAAACAAAACTTCAATGAAGAATTGAGCTTAATGGTGAAAAACTTCAACAAGTTCTACAAGAGTAGAAGCAAAGATAGAAGCTCCAAGTCAAGGTCCTACAATGATAAAAGATCTTCTAGTCGAGAGCGAAACTACTACAATTGTGGAAGACCCGGACACTATTCCAATGAGTGTACGGCTCCCTACAAGAGAAGAGAAGACTCTCCAAAAAGAAGAAGCAAAAGAGAACAATCACCACCAAGAGAGAAAAGGAGTAGAGATGATCGTTATGAACGAAGATACTCACGGAGAAGCAAGGATTCGGAAAGGAAGGAAAAATCATTAAGGAGCTACACAAAACGAAGACATCAAGCTCATGTTGGTGAATGGGTATCCGGCTCCGACTCCGACAACCACTCCGAGAGAAGTTATCACTCCGATTCCAAATATACTCAAGATGAAGGTGTTGCCGGTCTAGCACTTGTGTCAACCAACTCCTACGACATATTTGACTCACCCAATGAAGGAATTGGAAGGTGCTTCATGGCCAAAGGTCCTAAGGTAACACACCCCGAGTATGTTGATTTTAATAGTGATGAAGATGACTTGTTAGGTGATGATGATTTACTTGTTGACAACTCTAGTGATGAATACTATGATGAAACATCAATTAATCATGCTAATCAAGATAAAACGAATGGAAATGATAAGGAGAAGATTGAGGCTCTAACTAAAGAACTAAACACTCTTAAGTTAGCTCATGAAACTATCTTCGAAGATCATCGAGAACTTTTAAGAGATCATGAGAAGTTACGCTTTGAAAAGCTCAATCTTGAGCAAGAGCATGAGTTTTTAAAGGCAATCAATGATGATCTCCGCAAGAAAAGTTCTTCTTACATTGCCAAGCGTTTACTCTTATCCACTTACATGCCTCAAGTCAAGTCTAGTAACAAGAACAAGAAAGATTCTTCCTCTAGTAGTAACAATGATCATGCTAAATCCAATATTGTTGGTTCTAGTAGTTCTCTTGATTCCACTAATGATTCTCTTAGCCAAGTTACACTTGAGCAAGAAAATAGCTTATTGAAGGGAATTATAGAGAAAGGAGTGTACAAAAGCCTTGCCGGGATTAAGCAATTCGAGGAAATTATGCGCAAGCAAGGAAGGCACCGGAAGAATCAAGGTGTTGGTTTTGAACGAAAGTTCAATGCCAATGGAGTTGAGTGGGAAGAAGATCAATACCCCAAGACAAAGTTTGTTCCTCAACAAGAGAAGTATCCTACTTCCTTCAAGGGGACACAAGCTCAAGATGATCTCCCACCACAAGACTACAAGCAAAAAGGCAAGGACAAGCTTCAAGAGGAAATTGATGCATTTGAAGAAGCTCCTAAGACCTTAGTCAAGTGGATTCCCAAGACCACTTCAAGTTCCACTTCATCAAGTACGACTACAACTCCAAGGATTCCCATCAAGATGGTGTGGATCCAAAAGAAGAAGAACTAGAGAGTTCTTAAGGGTGACTCCGCCAACATACTTCACTCTTATCATTTTGGCAAGAACAAGTGCAATCAACTTCCACATCTTGCACTAGTTCAAGGAGTCACAAACCCTCTTGTTGGTAAGACAAGGGACAAGGTAACCTAAAATTTTTCATGGACATCATCTTGTGTGTGCATCACTCTATGTCTATGGATATCCTTGTTTGTTCCTTGTGGGACTAACCCATGTAGGTATTGAAAGTGCAATTCACTCAAATGGATAGCTCCAAGTGATCTACATCAACATTGAGCATCCACATCTTCAACATCTACATGAAGTCATCATTGAAAAAACCCAAGGTTAGTTCATCCCTCTTAGGGGGGATATCACATCTAGGGGGAGCTTTACTCTAAGACTTGAGCTAAAGCAACTCTAAAGATGTGAACACAACAATGCTTTATGTAAAAGTGGTAACCCCACTTGAGCTTAAACGATGAGTATGACCTATGATCAAGTGTTCTCACTTGACTCCTAAGTCAATATACTCATATATAGATGACCTAGTCATCGCCAATTGCTTGATAGATGCTAGAATTGGTTGTGCATGCTTTGTCACATATTTCAATTGCCATTTTATTGTGTGGGCATGTTGGTTGCATATTTTACTCATTCGAGGACATCCACTTGTTGTTTTGATTGTTTGGTTTTATTTCCTTTTGCCAAGTGGACGGACAAGAATGCCTAAGAACCTCCTCTAGCTATCTATGCTTTTCTCGTCTCAAACTCTATTCATGCTACATCAAAAAATTTGATCAAGTCATATTCGAACCACTCTGTGTGAGGAGCACTCGGAGTCCCCGATTCGTCATAGACTTAAACTTCCAAAACCTCTTTGTGATTCTCAGTCTGACCGATATCCTTTCGGTCCTACCGAGATCATTAAGTTGATCTGAATTTTCGATCTCGGTGCAACCGATTTGAACCATTCGGTCACACCGAGTTGCAATAACTGTATACAGTTTTGCATCTCGGTGCGACCGAGTTGTTCCACTCGGTCACACCGACAGGGTCGGGCTATATATAGGCACGGGTAAAAATTTGGAAATTTCTCCGAACCCCTTCGCCCGTGCAATAGCTCGCCATGCCAACGTGGTCTCCGGATCGTCTCCTCGCCGCCAGCCGCCTCCAGTCGCTGGTCTCCATCGCCGTCAACGGAATTCAACCCCGCCGTTGCCGCCGTAGCGAGTCTCCGCCGAACTAGGGTATGGACTCGATCTTTGTGCTATCCCCAATTTGATTCCTAGCACATTGTGATCTTATTGTTTTGAGCCACGATTGAAACACTCCTATCCAGACAATGCATTCGTAGAATAGGTTTGATTCGAAAATTTTAGGGTTAGGTTTCCGCTGAAACCATCTCGGGCCCACCGAGTTGAAAAACTCGGTCCCACTGATTTGGCTCATGCCATTGCACAAGTGAGACTCGATCTGACCAAGAATTACTAATCGGTGTGACCAATTTTGGAACTTTGTGAAACCCTAGTAGTCTCGGTGCCACCGAACTGTGACTCCGTCTGACCGAGTTCACTAGTTTAGGTTCCAAAACTGCTTCGGTATCACCGAGTTTAAAAATCGGTAGATCCGAAATGATTTCTGTGGGAAACTAAAACTAAGATTTTGAATCATTCTCTTGCAAAAATCTCTGTATTTTGTGATGCTCATCCACTCTACCTCATCTATAAACTATTCACAGGGTCAGCAGTCAGCTTGTTCATCATGTCAGATCAGAGTGACAGCCAGAATGTGTCAGAATAGCAAGTGCACATGAGTGAGGGCACTAGTCCCTCCAATTCTTCAGATGAAGGCAGCAGGAGCACCCCTAGCAATCTGCCAAAAGCTGCCACTAGACAAAGGAAGAAGAGAACCTCAGACTCAGAGGATGAGGACTATGTGGCAGAAGAGGAAGCAACTTCCAAGAGAGTTGTGCTCAAGAAGGAATATGGCCCAGCACAGAGCACAAAGCTAGGGATGAAAATCAAAAGGCCAGCAGGTAGACAGCCTATGCCAAAGGCCAGAGCCTCAACTCAGATTCCTGAAAAGCCTGAACCCAATGAGGCTGCTGCAGAAGGGAAGAAGAGGAAGGAGAGGATCAAAAAGACCACTGCTAGAGTGCTTGGGAGATCCTCAATCATGAGAGACTCTGAAGAGGAAGAGGAAGAAGAGGTTGCTGCACCAGCACCTAAGGCACCTAAGCTTATGGGTGATGCTATCAGGACAGGGGCTGCTGCATCAAAGCCCAAAGAATCACCCAAAGCTGCCTCCAAGCCCAAGTCAGCTCCAAAGAGGAATACAAGGAGCATACCAGCTGCTGAGAAGAACAAGGCCCCAGTGCCTGACATTGCTGAGGAAGAAGAAGGTCAAGTGCTCAGGAAGCTTAAGCCCAAGATCCCAGACCACAATGATGCTCATCCTGTGGCTGAGGACATGAAAATCAGAAGAAATTCAGGGCTCAGGAAGTGGAGAGAAGCAGATCCATATGCTTCAAGGAGAAGAACTGCTGTTGACTACAGGTTCCACACAAAGGAGCAGCAGGACTTCTATGAGACAGTTCTGCTTGATAAGAAGCCCATTGTTTGTGACATGAGATGGGTTGTTTGGGAGTACATCAAGGACAATGAAGAGCACTATCCTGGAGTGCAAGATAGCTTCAAAGCTTGTGGAGTAGTAGACTTTGTTGGGCAGAAGCTCACAAAGTGGAATGAAGAGCTGATCATGCAGTTTTACTCCACATCACACTTCTATCCAGATGGCAGGATAGTGTGGATGTCTGAAGGCACTAGATACCAATCTACAGTTGCTGAATGGGCTCAGCTGGTCAATGCCCCAGAAGAGCAGGAAGATGACTTGGATATCTATGCCAAGAAGAAGATGGATCACAATTCCATGTCAAACATGTACAAGGAGATCCCAAATGAAGCTCTTGAAACTTTCAAGTTTGGCTCAGTGCATTATCTTCTGTCAGGGCTGCCAACTATCAACTGGATCCTAAGGCACACTCTGTTGCCCAAGTCAGGTGATCACAAGATGATCAGAGGCCATGCAATAAATTTGCTTCATATATTTGATGTGCCACAGAAGTTCAAGGTGATGAGCCTCATGGTAGAGACCATTAAGAGGACAGCAGCTGATCAGAAGTGTAACATCCCAAAATTCTAAATTTTGGAATGTTATAATAAATAGATAGATTTGATTGATTGACTGAAAGTGAGTGAATTCGAAACCTTTTTGAAAGTTAAATGAGAGGGAATAAAAGGACTGTCCCAAACTTTCATTTTTGCATTTATGATCTTCGTGAATTCAAATTATTTTCAAATACAAAACCCTTGAGCGAAGATGATATGACTTCTTCCATTTAAATTAAATGAAAGGGTATTTGAAAATAATTGAATTCCATTTGGAAATATTTCAATTCATAAACTTCATGCCGCTCAATGATTTTCATGAGAGAAGATAAAATGACTTCTTCAAATTATATGAAATATGAGTTGGGAGTTTCAAAGAATTAAATTCAAAATTATTTTGAATTTATTTCCAATTTGGAGTTATTTGAGTTTTATTCAAATTATTTTTCTCCAAAAATAACATATATGGAAATTAGGGTAACATGATTCCCTACAATAGAAAATTGGAGAAAAAATTAATTTGAAATCATTTTGGTATTTTTAAAATGATTTTTGTTGGATTTTAATAGACCAGTAGCACTCTTTGAATTATTAGAATTTGTGTGTATTTTATTTAATGCTAGAAAAATGTTCATGTCATAGAAAATCTTTTTCTGAAAATTTTGATATATAATATACCTATATAAAGTTTTATTTTTATTTTCGTTTTTTAGTTTATCGTATTCTGTAAAAAAACTGTACCGCGCGGCCCAAAAAAAACTGTACCGCGCGGCCGAAAAAAATAGCAGCGTGCGCGTGGCCGAAGGCCTTTAGGCCCATCGCCTCTTTTCTTCTCCGTTTCGTATATTTTCGTCTACGTTTAGTCCCACATTGCCTAGCCTTTGACCCCTAAGCCTCTTTTCCACCAATAAATATAGACCCATAGAGCCTCCAAAAATCATCCAATTCGGGTGAAATCAATATTTTGGTTTGACTAGATTCATTTAAGAAAAATATATTTCTCCTCTCCGGCGCGACTACTGAAAATTATCTCTTCTCTCCAAAGTCGTCTTTTCTCTGTCTTATAAAGGTGTCTTTCTTTGTTTTTTTTCTTCTTTTTATACATCCGTAGTTTATTAATTTTTAGACTAATATGATAAAATAATTAGATTATCAATTAGTCTACGTATTTATACATTAGACCCTAGCCCGTAGCTATTTTTTTCTTCCGTAAAACAGCTTGGCCCTGATTTTTCAAATAGCCATAACTTTTTACTCGTTTGTCCAAATCCAACGAAACCAACACCCACTTCTTCGTTATGATCTCCTCTATCCAGTAATCCAACTCAAACATGTTTTTTTAAAAATTGTAAAATTTTAATTAGATCAGATTTGAATTCAAACTTCTTTTGATCATATCTTTTTATCCATAACTCCGTTTGAGTTGATTCTTTTTGCAAATCGAAGCTCTTGACCTAAATTTTCTGATAAGGCCAAATTCACATAATTTTGGTACTGTTAGAAATTGTTTTATGTTGCAAGAACTATTTGCTTGGTTTTGATGTTTTTCGAATCGACTTCTTCGATCTTTCTGGTCTTTTGAGTGATTGCTTATGTCTGCTTACGATAGATTGACCGGAGTGTGACGAGTAGAGCTATCAAGATTTTGAGTGCGAATCATCGTCATCAACATTGCAGGCAAGTTCACACTTTGATCATACCTTTTCTACAACCCAGTTTTATTGCATTAGATCAAGCTTCACACATTGCATGATTAGGATCTAATTAAATTGTGGGATGGGAAGTAGATGAGGTAGTACCTATTACTTGTTTATTATGAAACCTTTGGGAGTTACTTCTACGTTTGCTTATTATGCTATGCTAGTAGACATGGATTGGGTGAGTGATATCCATGACAGATGTGAGTTTGATAAATTTTAATGGTTTATTTAAGGTGGCAACTTAAATACACATCTGGGTGGATTGAGGCACCTGGTTTCTATCGGGACTTGCCTGTTTTATTTTGGACCGCCACCCAGGCTCAAAGGGATCATAAGATTATTCATGCTAGAAACTTCCATGTGCAGCCACAAGCTATTATGGGCTCTGGCATAGTTGATTAAATCGTGTGAACTCTTACAGTGGTAGACTAGCAGATGTAGGGGTTGTAGGTGGTACGGTCTACCCATCGTAAGGTGCAAACGCTTCTGAAAGACTATGTCTCGATCATCCGTTTCTCAAACACCATGTAGTGCGAGAAATCCAATGGAGGCGATCGAGTCTTGTGGGGAAAAGTGCGCAAACCTCTGCAGAGTGTAATAAACTAATCATGGTTAGCCGTGTCCCCGGTTATGGACAATATTGAGTATCTAGTTCTTGGATTATCCTGTTGATCTCATCACATTACTTTAAATGAATATTGTTGGGTTTAATGATGTTACTTAATTGGGATTGAGAATGCTGTCAACCATTCTCAATGTTCAACAACCACCATGATAGTTAAATAAATTTATTCCTTTGCAGTAGGGAAAAATTGGCTTTTCGCAAAAACTATAACCGTAGAGCTTTTCCACTAGCCAAATATGCATGTAGTGATAGCCATTGTTCATCATTATTCTCTATGGTATGAATTTGCCAGTACATTCAATGTACTGACCCGTTTCGGGCTGCAACGTCTCATGTTGCAGGTTTCTTACGACGAGTAAGTGATACGTTAGGGTTACGATTTCTACACTCAACTTTGCCGTTGGTGTTGATGGGAATCCACAACCTTGTTGCTTCCGCTATATTGGATTGAGGTAATAGTATTTACGTTACTTTTTACATGTGATTTACCTCTGTTATAAATCCTTCGAGTACTGTGTGTGTCAGCATACCGATACAGGGATGACACTTAAGCACAGAGACTTGATCCATTCGGGTCAGGTCGCTACAAGATGGTATCAGAGCACATGTTGACTGTAGGACGTGACCCTAGAAACTGGCAAGCCCATAGCAAAGATTTTTCTCTACAACTTTCCCTTTCAAAAGATCTTTTACATCTCTTCTCTTCTGAACTTATTCAAAAATTCCCTTTAGTGAGACCATACCCCTTTTCCCCTTTTTGACCACACAAAGATTTGACTGATGAGACCACTCCAAGATGTACAAGATATCGGACAACCGAGACCATTGGGAATGAAGAGGATTTTACCATACATTATGATAATGGAAACTACAACGGTTGAAGACCGAAGACAAGTAGAATTTGAAGGCTCTGAAGAATTCCCAGATTTGTATGACCTAGGAATAGCTACCCTTTGGAACTTGGCAGACTATGGAAGTTGCCAATACCTGAGATCAAGGTGTATCGGAGAAAGACTGAAACAAGGAGCCTGAGAACTCAAAGTTTTGTCAAGAAAACCCTAAGGCAGGAGATATCAACTATGGAATGATAGCTCATGGAAATGACAAGAGCAGAAACACAGCTATCCAAGAAGTTATCTCCCGCTGATGCTATTGTCACCATGCTGAGTTAAGGATGCATGTCATTAGAATGGATTTGATGGAAGAAGGCTGATGGAGCACCTATTAGTAAGATGAAGTTTTAACCTTAGCCGGTGTATCACCAGGATCTGGAGTAGTACATCAAGAAGTTTAAGGTGGAGCTCCATGAAAGCATATTAGACAAGGAAGCATTTCGTGAAGGACTCAGGAACCAAAAGCTGAAAGTAGCCAAGCTGGAGGAGCTACAACCTCGAGATGCTGGAGATTTGTTGAGAACTGAAGGACAGCAGGATCATGGTTCAGGTCGAGTTTGATGAAACCAGAAGTTTGGAACGCAACTCCAGAATATTAAAGGACATCACGAGAGACTTCGCGTCAACAGAGTTGATCTGGCAAAAGAACTGGAGAAAGACAAGCATGATCGGAAGAAGCCATTGGAGGAAAGAACAAGGCTTGAAGAGTTTGAAGAGTTGATGATTTATTGACCTTTAGAAGACCAAACCCCTTTTATATACCTACGTTAGATGCGATGATTGTGAGCTGTCATTTGTTTGATGTTTTTCGACAGCTACAATAAAATCTGTCTTTTCAAAACTTTTGTTTGCATTGTGTGTATCCCTCTCCCTCTCTCTTATCTCACCCCATAACCCATGGACCCAATAGATGGTGAATGGAGATGAGCTTGTATTTTCTGGACCGATGAGTCAGTTGGAGACAGACCGATGGATACAGAACATGGAGGATCATATGGAGAACAACCCTATAGCCGGAAAGGATATGGCCCAGCATGCTCTTCAATGCTTTGAAAGAGGTGCTGCTACTTGGTGGAGGATGTACCAAACCATCAATGAATGGCAAGGAGTAACCACTTGGAAAGAATTTAAGTTGACTTCGCTAAAGTCTCAGTTTTTGTCCCAGAAGTTGAAGCCTTATGGAAAGGATATGAAGAAAACTTGTGCATGCAAGCTTTGTGGAGAAATAGGACACACCCATAAAAAACACAAGGATGAATGCCCTAATTGTGAAGGAAGTCACCCAGTTGAAGAATGCCCAACTAGGCAGATTACTTGTTTCTTGTGTGAAGGGACTACCCACTATCCTACTCAGTGTCACATTTACCCCATGGTACGAAGAACCGTACAGCTGAAGAAAGAAGTAAAGAAAGGAGCCCTTATGGAAATTTTAGAAGAAACCGTGATGAAGGAAGAGGTGGAGGACACACCTAAAGAAGACCCGAGTAAACCCTGCACCAAGTCATGCTATTCATGTGGAGAAGAAGGACACATCTCCCAAAATTGTTTGAATGGGGATCTAGTAGAATTCCCAACAGAGGAAGTAGAATATGACCCACAGGAAATAGAAGCCCTGATTGGAATGGAAAAGTCCAGGAAGAGAAACTGATTGGAGCCCAGGAGGAACCTGAGTCATATCATCTGTTACAGGTGCAAGGAGTCAGGGCACTACCTCAACAATTGCCCAAAAAGGGAAACCTCGATACTTGTCAGAAGTAATATGTTTTAGTTGTAATGGAGCAGGGCACTTTGCCAGAGAATGCCCTAAGGAGAAGGAAACTTGTGCTAGATAGTTGAGTTTGAAACAAAAGAAATGGAGTAGTAGAAGTGAGAACATTTTATTTTCTATTGAGGTGTTGAGTTGAGGCATGTAATGGAAAAGCGAGAGATTGTAATCATTGGAGAATGAATAAAGTTAGCATTGTTGGTACTAATATGGATTTTATGAGTTGTTACTCTATGAAGAAGAATTTGGCCATTTTGAGGATATGAGAAATATGGTCTATGGAAGATTTGTGCATTTTAAGGGTGGTAGTACCCTGTAAGAACCATTGACCCCTGGAAAAGATAAGGATACTCCACTGAGTGGATTTCGAACAAAATGAATACGAGTTTTGTCTCGATATGTGTGATACCCCAAGAGTATGTGGGATGACGTTGGAGACCGTTAGTTGTTTGGACCAAATGTGATCAAGGAGTCAGAAGAGAATGTTAAGTTGATTTGAGATAGACTGAAGGTAGCTCAGTCCAGGCAGAAGAGTTATGTAGACTCAAAAACTCAAGAAGGTAGTCTATGAAATTGGAGACAGGGCATGTCTTCGCATGTCCCCTATGCGAGGAGTTAAATGGATTGGAGTTAAGGGAAAGTTAGCCCCGAGATTTGTAGGACCATACCGAGTTTTGGAGCATATGGGAGAAGTGGCGAACAAGTTGGAGTCACCCGAAGGACTGTCAGGAGTTCAGGATGTGTTTCACGTTTCCCAGTTGAAGAAGTGCCATGCAGAGATGGCCAATATTCCCCTGTAAGGACGCTTGACCCTAGAAAGGATAATGATGTTCCACGAAGTGAATATGGACTTCATAAGTATAAGTTTTTACCTCGGTATGTGGGATATCCCACGAGGATGAAGAGATAAAGTACTATTGGATATAAAGGAGGTATGATGTTGGAAATATGGATCAATGAAAACTCCATGATGAGTCTGAGTAATCATGTCCTAGTTTGGTGCCAATAGAAGGAAGGAACGACAGTACAATTGGATGGATTTAAGTATGCTATGAAGTTGGGTGTTGGATTAGAGATCCGTTGCCCCTATGATGAGTTCAAGGTTTGCAAGTGATGAGATGGGCCATAACCCACAGGCCCCAGGACCTGCCAAGAAGCAAGCACATTCTTGCTGAAGGAAGAACCCTGGAAGAGGATATACCTTTGTCGACAGACGATTTTATAGGAGTTTACGCAAAACCTGAGAGTTGTGAAGGAACGATAGATGTTTGTCTAGCTTGCAGAATCTATGGATATATCCGAACTTGGTTCGTCGACAAGAGAAATTCTGCAATGCTTGTGAGGATGACCGAGTGTTAGAATGCGAGATTCGCTAAACCGTATACAAGGTAATGATTTGGGTGCGGGGTGGATTGATCACCATACCAACTTACTCTTATTATTCGCCTTGCTATGTGGGATGGTAAATCTGAGTGACTTACCTATAGTAAAGAGACGACGATCAAAACCCTGTTTAAACTTAGAATGGTATAAGTATTTTTCCCTTGTACACGACAGTTGTTGCCAACCATAGGTTATACGGTGAGGTTCAACCCAGACCCATTTCCTGCAGGAGAAACCATAAATTGTTGACCACCATGAGATATCGATAGTCGTTTAGTTTTGGCGCCAGACCTGTCAGCTAAGAAGACCCAGTCATGGAAGAACCTTAGCAAGATGAAAGGACAGAAAAAAAATTGTGGTAAAGGTTATGCCACCACCGGAAGAGCCCGGATAAGGAATTATCCTGAAGATCTAAGAAGACCGACACTGTTAACAATATGGATGAAGTATATGGGTTTTGATGGAACCGTAACCATGCTTCTAAGGGTGGTAGCACCCCAGACCCCGTGTTATGATCGATGGATTTTGAGAAGACCCCCAAACCCTAACCTTTTCTTTCTAGCCTCTCCGAATCTCGAGGACGAGATTCCTTTTAAGGGTGGTAGGTTTCTAACATCCCAAAATTCTAAATTTTGGAATGTTATAATAAATAGATAGATTTGATTGATTGTTTGATTGATTGACTGAAAGTGAGTGAATTTGAAACCTTTTTGAAAGTTAAATGAGAGGGAATAAAAGGACTTTCCCAAACTTTCATTTTTGCATTTATGATCTTCGTGAATTCAAATTATTTTCAAATACAAAACCCTTGAGCGAAGATGATATGACTTCTTCCATTTAAATTAAATGAAAGGGTATTTGAAAATAATTGAATTCCATTTGGAAATATTTCAATTCATAAACTTCATGCCGCTCAATGATTTTCATGAGAGAAGATAAAATGACTTCTTCAAATTATATGAAATATGAGTTGGGAGTTTCAAAGAATTAAATTCAAAATTATTTTGAATTTATTTCCAATTTGGAGTTATTTGAGTTTTATTCAAATTATTTTTCTCCAAAAATAAAATATATGGAAATTAGGGTAACATGATTCCCTACAATAGAAAATTGGAGAAAAAATTAATTTGAAATCATTTTGGTATTTTTAAAATGATTTTTGTTGGATTTTAATAGACCAGTAGCACTCTTTGAATTATTAGAATTTGTGTGTATTTTATTTAATGCTAGAAAAATGTTCATGTCGTAGAAAATCTTTTTCTGAAAATTTTGATATATAATATGCCTATATAAAGTTTTGTTTTTATTTTCGTTTTTTAGTTTATCATATTCTGTAAAAAAAACTATACCGCGCGGCCGAAAAAAAAACTGTACTGCGCGGCCGAAGGCATTTAGGCCCATCGCCTTTTTTCTTCTCCGTTTCGTATATTTTCGTCTACGTTTAGTCCCACATTGCCTAGCCTTTGACCCCTAAGCCTCTTTTCCACCAATAAATATAGACCCATAGAGCCTCCAAAAATCATCCGATTCGGGTTAAATCAATATTTTAGTTTGACTAGATTCATTTAAGAAAAATATATTTCTCCTCTCCGGCGCGACTTCTGAAAATTATCTCTTCTCTCCAAAGCCGTCTTTTCTCTGTCTTATAAAGGTATCTTTCTTTGTTTTTTTTCTTCTTCTTATACATCCGTAGTTTATTAATTGTTAGACTAATATGATAAAATAATTAGATTATCAATTAGTCTACGTATTTATATATTAGACCTTAGCCCGTAGCTATTTTTTTCTTTCGTAAAACAGCTTGGCCCTGATTTTTCAAATAGCCATAACTTTTTACTCGTTTGTCCAAATCCAACGAAACCAACGCCCACTTCTTCGTTATGATCTCCTCTATCCAGTAATCCAACTCAAACATGTTTTTTTAAAAAATTTAAAATTTTAATTAGATCAGATTTGAATTCAAACTTCTTTTGATCATATCTTTTTATCCGTAACTCCGTTTGAGTTGATTCTTTTTGCAAATCGAAGCTCTTGACCTAAATTTTCTGATAAGGCCAAATTCACATAATTTTGGTACTGTTAGAAATTGTTTTATGTTGCAAGAGCTATTTGCTTGGTTTTGATGTTTTCCGAATCGACTTCTTCGATCTTTCTGGTCTTTTGAGTGATTGCTTATGTCTGGTTACTATTTCTTGCTTACGATAGATTGACCGGAATGTGACGAGTAGAGCTATCAAGATTTTGAGTGCGAATCATCGTCATCAACATTGCAGGCAAGTTCACACTTTGATCATACCTTTTCTACAACCCAGTTTTATTGCATTAGATCAAGCTTCACACATTGCATGATTAGGATCTAATTAAATTGTGGGATGGGAAGTAGATGAGGTAGTACCTATTACCTGTTTATTATGAAACCTTTGGGAGTTACTTCTACGTTTGCTTATTATGCTATGCTATGCTAGTAGACGTGGATTGGGTGAGTGATATCCATGACAGATGTGAGTTTGAAAATTTTTAATGGTTTATTTAAGGTGGCAACTTAAATACACATCTGGGTGGATTAAGGCACCTGGTTTCTATCATGACTTGCCTGTTTTCTTTTGGAACGCCACCTAGGCTCAAAGGGATCATAAGATTATTCATGCTAGAAACTTCCGTGTGCAGCCACAAGCTATTATGGGCTCTAGCATAGTTGATTAAGTCGTGTGAACTCTTACAGTGGTAGACTAGTAGATGTAGGGGTTGTAGGTGGTACGGTCTACCCATCGTAAGGTGCAAACGCTTCTGAAAGACTATGTCTCGGTCATCCGTTTCTCAAACACCATGTAGTGCGAGAAATCCAACGGAGGCGATCGAGTCTTGTGGGGAAAAGTGCGCAAACCTCTGCAGAGTGTAATAAACTAATCATGGTTAGCCGTGTCCCCAATTATGGACAATCTTGAGTATCTAGTTCTTGGATTATCCTATTGATCTCATCACGTTACTTTAAATGAATATTGTTGGGTTTAATGATGTTACTTAATTGGGATTGAGAATGCTGTCAACCATTCTCAATGTTCAACAACCACCATGATAGTTAAATAAATTTATTCCTTTGCAGTAGGGAAAAAATGGCTTTTCGCAAAAACTATAACCGTAGAGCTTTTCCACCAGCCAAATATGCATGTAGTGATAGCCATTGTTCATCATTATTCTCTATGGTGTGAATTTGCCAGTACATTCAATGTACTGACCCGTTTCGGGCTGCAACGTCTCATGTTGCAGGTTTCTTACGACGAGTAAGTGATACGTTAGGGTTACGATTTCTACACTCAACTTTGCCGTTGGTGTTGATGGGAATCCACAACCTTGTTGCTTCCGCTATATTGGATTGAGGTAATAGTATTTACGTTACTTTTTACATGTGATTTACCTCTATTATAAATCCTTTGAGTACTGTGTGTGTCAGCATACCGATCCAGGGATGACACTTAAGCACAGAGACTTGATCCATTCGGGTCAGGTCGCTACAAGAAGAGGAGCTGCGGATATGCCCCACAAATTCAGGAGTTAATTAACTCAAAGATGGGCACAGGCACATACTTGTTAGACAAGGAACATTTGCCTATTCATCCAGATTTTGAAGACAATCAAGTTGTGATGAATGAGAATGAACCATCATTAGTTCAAGCACAAGCAAAGAAGGAGAAGGCAAGGAAGGAGAAAGCTGCCAAGATGCCAACTCAAGAGGAGGCATCTGAGTATTTCTTGAAAACCAAACAAGAGCAGCTTGGTTACTTGATTGCATCCACACTGAGGATTGAGAAAGGACTGGCCACCCTCACTCAGAATCAACAGAGCTTAGAGAGGATCATAGAACAAAAGTTCTATGACATGGATGTCAAAGTAACAGAGATTCAGTCTACAGTGGAGCAACTTCAAGATGACATGCAGGAGAGGAGAGGGAAGACTACAACTGATGCATTTGCCAGAGTGCCATGAGCTCCGAGGTCGATTGCGGTGCTAGCTCCTGACACCAGAGCCACCACCTCAGCTCCAGCCACAGCACCAGCCCAACCAGCTCCAGCATCTACTTCAGCTTCAACTCCAACCACGTCTACAGAAGGCTTCGTCCTTGGAGTGATCCAGACTCCACCACCACCAGAAGATCAAGCCTGAGAGTCGATCTAGCACGATGCATTTTCTAGGAACTTTTTGGTAACTTGTTGCCAAAGGGGGAGAAAAATGTATAAATCATAGGCTTCGAGAGAGAGAGAGAGAGAGTTGCTTTATTCTCTCTTGCTTTATTTGGTGTTTTTCAAACTTTGTTTGCTTTTGTGTGAGATACTTTGATATGCCTGTGAGACATTGATGATCATGTGTTTGATCATAAGCTACACTTATGCATGCTTGATATTATCCTATCTATCTTATGTGATCATTCACTTTTCTTGGTGATGAGTGCATGTATTTAATTCTTATCATTTTGAGCGCTCCACCAAGATGTATGTGACATGGAAGAGTAACCCATGATTCTAACTCTTTGTGCATTTGTAGTCCAAAGCAAATTTTAAATATGCACAAATTTAGGGGGAGCTCTTACTTATCACATACTTCTCAAAGCAACGATATATTTCACTCTTATTATTATTTGTCGAAGCTTTGATCTATATATTGTCATCAATTACCAAAAAGGGGGAGATTGAAAGTGCAACTATCCCTAGGTGGTTTTGGTAATTCATAACAACATATAGCTCATTGAGCTAATGCTATTCCAAGATGATCATTTCAGGAAAGCTCAATGATTGGCATGGCATGGATGGTGAAAGTGGAACCCTCAAAATGCTAAGGACAAAGGATTGGCTCTAGCTCATATGCTCAAGACTCTTCATTTTACATTTTAGTGATCCAAGATCACATTGAGTCTTTAGGAAAAGCCAATACTATCAAGGAGGGATGAGGTGTTGCTTAATGAGCCTCTTGCTTCAAGTGCTTAATGATATGCTCCAAAACCCTCAACTACTTTCTCATATCCACTCTTGACCTAAACCCAAAGCCAAACTCGGTCATACCGATTCTTTCAATCCGACGCCACCGAGTTTCACTTGTCATAGCCATTGCCAAACCCTAAGCAAATCGGTTCTACCGATAGGGATCTCGGTCTCACCGAGATGGGATTGCAATTTCTCTGTTTCCTTTTCGTAACTCTTCGGTCTCACCGAAAGAGCGGATCGGTCCCACCGAGATTGCAATGTAAACTCTCTCTTTCCTTTTTGTAACTTTTTGGTCTCACCGAAAGAGCAAATCGGTCCCACCGAGTTTGCCTGACCAACTCTCTGGTTAGCTAATTACCAAAATCGGTCTCACCGAGTTTGTGTAATCGGTCTCACCGATATTACGTTATGCCCTAACCCTAACCATATTGGTCCTACCGAGTTGCATGTCAGTCCCACCGAAAATCTCTAACGGTCACTAGGTTTACTATTTCGGTCCGACCAAGTTTGATTCGGTCCCACCGAGATTGGTAAATTGTGTGTAACGGTTGGATTTTGTGTGGAGGCTATATATACCCCTCCACCTCCTCTTCATTCGTGGAGAGAGCCATCAGAACACATCTACACTTCCAACTCATATGTTCTGAGAGATAACCACCTACTCATGTGTTGAGGCCAAGATATTCCATTCCTACCATATGAATCTTGATCTCTAGCCTTCCCCAAGTTGCTTTCCAC
Organism: Triticum monococcum; assembly: GCA_034509565.1. Lineage (NCBI taxonomy): Eukaryota > Viridiplantae > Streptophyta > Magnoliopsida > Poales > Poaceae > Triticum > Triticum monococcum. Next base: position 738,659,957 of record CM067843.1, on the reverse strand, counting down.
TCAAATCTTCTTTCCACCAAATCCAAATCTTGTGAGAGAGAGTTGAGTGTTGGGGAGACTATCATTTGAAGCACAAGAGCAAGGAGTTCATCATCAACACACCATTTGTTACTTCTCGGAGAGTGGTGTCTCCTAGATTGGCTAGGTGTCACTTGGGAGCCTCCGACAAGATTGTGGAGTTGAACCAAGGAGTTTGTAAGGGCAAGGAGATTGCCTACTTCGTGAAGATCTACCGCTAGTGAGGCAAGTCCTTCGTGGGCGATGGCCATGGTGGGATAGACAAGGTTGCTTCTTCGTGGACCCTTCGTGGGTGGAGCCCTCCGTGGACTCGCGCAACCGTTACCCTTCGTGGGTTGAAGTCTCCATCAACGTGGATGTAGGATAGCACCACCTATCCGAACCACGGGAAAAACATCCGTGTCTCCAATTGCGTTTGAATTCTCCAAACCCTTCCCTTTACATTCTTGCAAGTTGCATGCTTTACTTTCCGCTGCCAATATACTCTTTGCATGCTTGCTTGAATTGTGTGATGATTGCTTGACTTGTCCTAAAATAGCTAAAATCCGCCAAGAACTAAAATTGGGAAAAGGTTAAGTTTTTATTTGGTCAAGTAGTCTAATCACCCCCCCCCCTCTAGACATACTTCGATCCTACACTCCTAGACGCCGGTGGAAGACCGGGGAGCTCCTAGACATCAGTGGCGCGAGACGGCGGCCTCTTTCGACGCCATGGAGGAGGAGGAGCGCATGGGCAAGAGGACGATGTGAGAGCATATGGAGAGAGAAAGAGAGAGAGAGAGGAGAGAGTGGCGGAAGAGATGAGGAATTTGGGGGAGGAGATGGGTATCTCAGGGCTGTTAAAAAACCATGTATGTGGTAGTAGCGAGGGGTATAAACCCGCGCTACTACTATCAACTTAGTAGTAGCACGGGTTTATACCCATCGCTACTACTATGGCATTGTCCCGGGGGCACGGTAGAGACCACTTAGTAGTAGCGAGGGTTATAAACCCACGCTACTACTATCAACTTAGTAGTAGCAAGGGTTATAAACCCGCGCTACTAGTAAATAGCAGTAGCGAGGGGTATAAACCCACGCTACTAGTAAGCGTCTACCTATAAGCTTTTCCCTAGTAGTGGTGGGTTGCTAGTAGTGTTGATTACTCTTTGTAGTTGATGCTAGTTGGTTTATTCGGTGGAAGATTATATGTTTAGATCCTTTATGCACATTAATACCCCTCTGATTATGAACATGAATATGATTTGTGAGTAGTTATGTTTGTTCCTGAGGACATGGGAGAAGTCTTGTTATAAGTAGTCATGTGAATTTGGTATTTGTTTGATATTTAAGTGATAAGTAGATGATGGGTTGCTAGAGTGACAGAAGCTTAAACCCTAGTTTATGCGTTGCTTCGTAAGGGGCTAATTTGGATCCATATGTTTCATGCTATGGTTAGGTTTACCTTAATTCTTCTTTCGTAGTTGCGGATGCTTGCGAGGGGGGTCAATCATAAGTGGGATGCTTGTCCAAGGAAGGGCAGTACCCAAGCACCGGTTCACCCACATATCAAATTATTAAAGTAACGGACGCGAATCATATGAGCATGATGAAAACTAGCTTGACGATAATTCCCATGTGTCCTCGGGAGCGCTTTCCTTTATATAAGAGTTTGTCCAGGCTTGTCCTTTGATACAAAAAGGATTGGGCCCCCTTGCTGCACCTTGTTTACTTTTGTTACTTGTTACCCATTACGAATTACCTTATCACAAAACTATCTGTTACCGATAATTTCAGTGCTTGCAGAGAATACCTTACTGAAAACTGCTTGTCATTTCCTTCTGCTCTTCGTTGGGTTCGACATTCTTACTTATCGAAAGGGCTACGATAGACCCCCTATACTTGTGGGTCATCATATAATAATAGCGAATTTTCTCATCATGAGCAAAAAGGGTGGCTATGTCATTCAACTTAGTAAGATGTGCCACAATAGTTTCAGTTTCATAACCATGGAAAGGATCAGATTCAACCAAAGTAATCAACTCTGGGTCGACAGAGAATTCATAATCCTTATCGTCAACAAAGATAGGTGAAGTAGCAAACTGAGGATCACATTTCATTTTAGCATTAAAAGTCTTCTCTTTATACTTGCATAATAATTTTCTAGATCATCTCTATCCTTACAAGCAAGATTGTCTCTAGTTGTCTCCTCATTCATAACATAACCTCCCGGTACCTTTGGCAATTCAAATCTAGAAGGGCTAGTTCTAATAGGTGTTTTAAGATTTCAGTTTCAAGATCTTCATCAGTTTCAACAATTTCATCAGTTTCAGCATTCTCAAAAGCTTTAGTTCTAGCAAGTTGTTCATCAAGAAATTCACCTAGTGGCATATTATCATCAAGAAAGGTACTAGCATCATCATAAATATCATTCATAGCAGAAGTAGCATCATCAATAACTTGCGACAAATCAAGATTAATAGCATGTGGTGGTGTTGCAAGTTTACTTATAACAGAAGGTGAATCAAGTGCGGGGCTAGATGCAGTTCCTTACCTTCCCTCGTCTTAGAGGGAAAAATCTTAGTCTTAGCATCCTTCAGATTCTTCATAGTGATAATTTGATAATAATCCCAAGTGACTCAACAAATATAGCTATGCTCCCTAGCAACGACGCCAGAAAAAGGTCTTGATAACCCACAAGTATAGGGGATCACAACAATTTTAAAGGGTAGAGTATTCAATCCAAATTTATAGATTCGACAGAAGGGGAGCCAAAGAATATTTACAAGTATTAGCAACTGAGTTGTCAATTCAATCACACCTGGAGGTTAATTATCCGCAGCAAAGTGATCAGTAGCACAGTAATATGATAGCTTTGATAGTAGTGGTAGCAGCAACAGTAACGGTAACAGTGATAGTAATAGTTTTGTAGCAGTGACAATAGTAACAACAGCAGTAGTAACTTAGCAAGATCAATATGTAGGAAAATCGTAGGCATTGGATCGGCGATGTTGGATGATATTCATCATATAACAGTCATAACCTACGGTGATACGACACTAGCTCCAGTTCATAAATATTATGTAGGCATGTATTCCGTAAATAGTCATACGTGCTTATGGAAAGAACTTCCATGACATCTTTTATCCTACCCTCCCATGGCAGCGGGGTCCTATTGGAAACTAAGAGATATTAAGGCCTCCTTTTAATAGAGAACTGGAACAAAGCATTAACACACGGTGAATACATGAACTCCTCAAACTACGGTCATCATCGGGAAGTGTCCCGACTATTGTCACTCCGGGGTTGCCGGATCATAACACGTAGTAGGTGACTATAACTTGCAAGATCGGATCTAGCACATGGATATAATGGTGATAACATAAACGGTTAAGATCTGAAATCATGGCACCCGGGCCCAATGTGACAAGCATTATGCATGGCAAAGTCATAGCAACATCAATCTCAGAACATAGTGGATACTAGGGATCAAGCCCTAACAAAACTAACTCGATTACATGATGAGTCTCATCCAACTCCTCACCGACCAGCGAGCCTATGAAGGAATTACTCACTCCCAATGGAGAGCATCATGGAATTGGTGATGGAGGAGAATTGGTGATGACAAAGAACGAAGATTCCCCTCTCCGGAGCCCCAAACGGACTCCAGATCTAGCCTCCTGATGAAGAACATGAGGTGACTGTGGCTCCATCTTGTGAAACGTGATAATTCTTCCTCCCTCATTTTTTTCTAGAAATATGTGATTTCATAGCGTCGGCTTCAGGGTCTGCGGGGCCACTAGGTGGGGACAACCCACCTAGGCGCGCCTGGAGGGGGGCACGCCCTGGTGGGTTGTGACCACCCAGGTGCCTCCTCTGGTGGTTCTTGGCTCCAGAAATTATCTTTTATTGAATAAAAAAATCCTCGCAAAGTTTCGTTCCAATCTCAGAACTTTTATTTCTAACACCATGGTAGTTCTGCTGAAAACAACGTCAGCCCAGGTTAGTTTCATTCAAATAATGCAAATTAGAGTCCAAGACAAAAGGAAAAGCGTTAGGAAAAGTAGATACGACGGAGACGTATCACTCCTCCTCCTGCACCTCCTCCTTGACGTCAAGATCCAGCTCCAGGATGGTTACATCGCTGACCGCAGAGAGGGCCAGCGCGGTCTCTAGGCCATCCCATCACCGCTCGTCATGGGTGGCCATGGAGTCCTCCATGGCCCGCCACATGAGGCGGCCCTCCTCATGAGGCGGCCCTCCTCTTCCTAGGCCATGGACGGCGGCGGTGGTGGGGACGGGGACGGAGAAGGTGTCGGCATGATGCCGCGCACACGCCGATGACCCCGTGTTTCGGGAGGGCTGCCAGCACGAGGAGGACGCGGGCGGCGCAGGCTAGGAGGATGACTGACAAAAAAAGATTGCCACCACAGGTCGTGCTCATCGTGGAGCCACGTATCCCACATCGGCGAATCTATGACGTACCTGGGGTCCTCCAGCAGATCCGGTGGCAGGCAGGCATGGCGTCGGTTGATCTCCATGCGGTGGCCGCGGACGTTCACGGGCACTGGAGGGATCGACACACGGTCGGTGGAGAGATGCCAATTGTTTGGCAGGTGGACATCTCCCCGTGACAATAGCGCCACCATCTCCCAGTAACATTGGCAGACATTGACGTGGATGTACGACCTGTCACGATGCCCGGCCACCGGCGGTGCGGCTTCGAAAGCTGGCGGAGCAGGTGGTGCGGGCGAAGAAGGTGGTGCGGGGCGGCGCGGACCTGCTGGAGCGGCGTCGATCAGAGGAGGAGCCGACCTCGTGGATGTGCTTCCCTTTGCTGATCTAATGCCAGCCCATGGCGCCGGGGCAGGTGGGTGAGTGGGGGTGCGATGACAGTGGCTAGGGTTTGCTCGTGTCGGGGCTCGAGGAGGCAGGCCGACTAGGAAGTGAAAGCTATGGACTGGCCGGTCCATGGCTTCCACATTAAGAAGGACGACGCCCCCGCCCCGTGTGAATGACAGTCGAGGCCTGCCACGCGTGCGCATTAATTTTGGATGATGAAAGTAGGTGGAGGGCCGTCATGCGTCCCCGTTCGTTCAGCATCCTTGTGGATGCAAACTAGGCCCACATTTGCGTCGAAAAAGAGGCGGGTCGGACGCCAAGCGGACATAAAATGGGGAGCTCCTAGTCAGCCCCAACTAGGAGTTCCGGCGCCCATGCTGCCGCGCTTATGGGCCTGTCCAAAACGGAGACGCAACCAAAATGGTGCGCCAGAGATGGATCGTACCAGCGACCTCCTGTTCCAGGGAAAAATGCGCCAACCAGTCAGCCACTTAGACACATGTGTTAGCTTACATCGTGGCAAATTTGACAATTTTGACCTTGGGACGAAATCAATTCACGGAATGAACTGCCCGCAAAACTATTTCACAGCACTGACCTTTTCGTGTAGCGCCCGCCACGCAGGCGCCACACCCTACGGTGCAACGCCCAGCTCTGGGGCGTTGCACGCGTGTCCACCGTGGCAGCCCTTGGGCCCACACCCAGTAGTGCAGCGCCTCCGAGCTAGGCGCCACACATGTAATGTGCAGCGCCCGGCCCGTAGGCGCTGCACTGTGACTTATCCAACGGCTTGGCCCCCCTCCCCCACTCCCCCCACCCCACACACCCCAACCCGAGCTTTGCCCCCTCTCCCACTCTCCCCCCCTCTCAAATCCTCTCCCAAAATTTGCAAATTTGAAGAATTTGTCCATGGATTTCGAAGTCATACCCTCCCTCAAGGTAATCTTCTCCGATCCCCTTGTTTTGATCCAAGTAATGCTAATTTGGGGAAACCCTAGTTTTGTTTGGATCTAGAGATTTGCATGGAGATGTGAGATCTTTGTTTGCCAATTTCCTATGATTAGGCTTTGTTAGTATGTTAGGGTTATTCTTATGGGTGTTCTTATGTTGGTGCTAGGGTTATGGTTAGGGTTAGGGTTATTGTTAGGGTTATGGTTAGGGTTAGGGTTATGGTTAGGGTTAGGGTTGTTGTTTGATATATATATATATATATATATATATATATATATATATATATATTAGGGTTTGTATTCCGTGTTAATCCTTAAATTAGTACTCATGGAAGCAATGTTACGTTGTGTTGTTTGAATGCTCATAGGGATGGGAAGAACATGTGTGTTTGTTCATCATGGGGACAAAGACGCCTTCTTGAAAGGCAATATTGAACCGGATCCGGATGATCTAGATATGGTGTTTGATAGTAGTCCTAGCTATGCGGAGCTCTTGCAACAAGTGAGGAAAGATTTGAATTGGATGGACCCTAGTGATATCGTTGAGTTGGAGGGAAGGCATAATGTAGGTTTTGGAATGCACATCCGTTAGAAGACAATGCGTATCAACTCGGAGCAACGTTGGGTTGCATACAAGGAAACGGTGGCCGATTCACTTGACAAGGCTCTTGAGTTATTTGCAATGAAGAAGGTTGATTCAAATTTGCATTTGGACTTGAACCGGAAACCCTCCCCTTTGGTTGCTAGTAGCCCCCCATCCTTGAAGCGAGATGAAATTGTTGAACCTCTTTTGACCCAAGAAGTGAGGCCAACATTGAGCCCGTTTACAAACAACCAAGATGAAGCTTTGCAAGAGGACAATGATGAGTATGCAGACGATGACAATGAAGTTGATCTCCATGACAACAATGTGGGTGATCTTGACAAATATCATTTGCAAGAGACAATGGACCATTCCATCCCTTTTTCCCGTGCATATGCATCGGATTCGGATGACGAAGGTCCCGATGAACAAGTTGATGAGGAGGGGTTCATGGTGAAGGAGGCCGAAGCTTTCGAGAAGGTATTCGGTCGGGATCACAAGACACCATTGTTCAAGGATGTTAGTCTCGCGGATGAAGCCATTGTGGATGGTGGCAAATCTATATCTCTTGGGGTTAGGCCAAGCTCTCACCGTGATTTGGGAGACGACAAGAACCGGATTGCTAAAGGGTGTAAGTTCGAAACCTTCTTGGAATTGAAGATGTGGCTCGACAACTACTCGGTTACGCATTATCGTCCACACAAGGTGGTGCATTCGGACGTCAATGTGCGCTACGCGGTTGCATGTGCATGTGAATATGAAATATGTCCATGGATTGTGCGTGCAAGACCATGGAAAGGAGGTCCCGCTTGGCACGTAGTGAGTTGTGTGCCAACTCACATGTGCCGAGGCAAAAGGATGGATGGCAAGATGTGTCCCAAGACCACAGACAACTCACGTCCGAGTTCATCGCTTACAGGCTCTCCAACTCAATATCCACACTTCCAACAATGAGCGTCCAACATGTCATTGACCTTGTGAAAGCCATCTTTCATTACAAGGTGAAGTACGGCAAGGCATGGAAGGCGAAGCAAGCTGCATTTAAGATGTTGTATGTTACTTGGGAGGAAGCATACAACCGAATCCCTAGGTTGTTGTTAGCCATGGCCGCCACAAACCCGGGCATGGTTCATGTTGTCGAGCCTCATGGGCACCAAACAACAGTTTATGAAGGAAAGAAAGTCCGAGTATTTGGCCGTGCATTTTGGGCGTTCGAGCAATGCGTGAGGGCTTTCGAACACTATAGGCTGGTCATCGCCATTGATGGCACGTTCTTGACCGAACAATACAAGGGCACCTTGTTGGTTGCGATAGCAAGTGATGCCAATAACCGGGTGTTGCCATTGGCATTTGCTTTGGTTGAGGCGGAGAACAATGACAACTGGGAGTGGTTTATGCGTCTTTTGAGGACGAAGGTGTTACCCGCTCAAAGGGAAATTTGTGTCATATCGGATCGGCATGCAGGAATTCTTAACGCAGTGGAGATTGACATTCCCGGGCATGCTCCGTTGCACCATCGATGGTGCATGAGGCACTTTTGTTCGAACTTCTATAGGGCATGTGGCCTTAAGGAGTTGGCCGATGATCTTCAAGATTGTTGTGTTGCTTTCTCCGAGAAGCGGTTCGCCACTTTGTTGAAAAAATTGCTCGCACACAAAAAACTTGATCACGGGGGTCAAGACTTTATGAATAGGCACATTCAACACCGGAACAAGTGGGCACATTCTTTTGATGAAGATGGCCGAAGATACGGTCAAATGACAAGCAATATGGCTGAATGCTTCAATAGGGTGCTCAAAGGTGCACGTGGATTACCCGTGACGGCAATAGTTCAATACACATTTGACAAGATGAATGCGTACTTTCTAAAGTACTCAATGGAAACTGATGCACAGATAGCGGGTGAGAACCCGCGCAAGTACAAGTACAAGTTCCCACCCAAGGTTGATGAATGGTTAGAATTTCAATCGCGAAAGGCGGACTCATAAGAAGCTATATTATATGACAACGAAGAGTGGAAGTATGAAGTGAAAGAGCCAGGAGGAACCACAAACGATGGCCGGCAACATGGAGGTCGGGCTTTCAAGGTGTCGTTAACACAATGTGATTGCTCTTGCGGGAGGCCATTGTTGCTTCATCTCCCATGCTCACATTTGTATACCGCCGATCGCGTTAGAAATGTGGACATCAATCACCCACGCACCATGAGCGAGTTGGAGTTCTCAATCATGACGGTCAAGAAAACATGGGCTCCCCGCTTTCACCCATACTTTGACCAATCACAATGGCCAGAGTACCATGGAGTTCAACTATGGCCGGATCCGGAGTTGAAGGTTGTTAAACGGGGTAGACGTAAAACAAAGCGTTTTAGAGGCGACATGGACGGATGGGGCCATGGTGGCCGCCGCGAAGCGGGAAACGATCAATTCCAAGAGCCTCGTGAGAGCTCCGGTTGTGGGGAATGCAAAGGTCATGGCCACAACAAAAGAAAATGTACGAAACCAAGGAAAAGGTCCAAGAAAAATGATGCAAGCACTAGCCAACAAGGAGCTACACAAGGGAGCCAACCAAGTGGTAGCCAACAAGTGCCAAGCCAACCAAGAGGTAGCCAACAAGTGCGAAGGCAACAACGTGGTAGCCAACAAGTGCCAAGGCAACCAAGTGGGAGCCAACCTAGTGGTAGCCAACAAGTGCCAAGGCAACCAAGTGGGAGCCAACCTAGTGGTAGCCAACAAGTGCCAAGGCAACCAAGTGGGAGCCAACCTAGTGGTAGCCAACAAGTGCCAAGGCAACCAAGTGGGAGCCAACCTAGTGGTAGCCAACAAGTGCCTAGCCAACCAAGTGGTAGCCAACAAGTGCCAAGCCAACCAAGTGTTAGTCAAAGAGGATCTAGGCAACAAAGAGGTCGGCAACTAGGACTTACAAGAGGCCGTGGTGGTGGTAGTCTAGGCCGTGGTGGTGGTAGAGCTCGTGGTGGTGGTGTTGGCCGTGGTGATGGTCTTGGCCGTGGTGATGGTCTTGGCCTTGGTGATGGACTTGGCCGTGGTGATGGACAAGGGCAAGGTCGTTATAGAGGAATGTTTGGATACCTCGATGGACCATTTCCGTATGTTGCTCACTAACTATAATGTTTCAAATGTTCTTGTTTTCCATATGTTCTTTTTTTCATAGGTTCTTCTTTTACATGTGCTTCCATTTGTTTGTATTGTCTTTACTAACCATTATGTTTCACTCATTGTAGGTATGGCGGCTTCCCAACCGAACAAACCAACAATGAAGGAGGATGGCGAAGATGAGATGGCGGGATGGTGGGAGAAGGCTGCAAAGAAGCTTAGAGAGGAGGATGCAGCCAAGCTAAAGAAGAAGAAGGAAGAGGAGGTTGAGGAGAAGAGGAAGGAAAAAGAGAGAGCGTCAAATGCGATGCGCGCTAGGGAGCAAGCATTGGTGAGGAAATGTGAGGAGGCACAGAAGAAGCGTCAAAAGGATTTTGAAGAAGGAACCATGAAGCTTTGGGCAATTGCAGCTGAAAAAAAAAAGAGAGGGAGGATAAGATATTCATGGAGAGGGTGGTTAAGGAGGCCCACCTCATAAGGAAAAGGGAGGAGGAAGAGGAAGAAGAGAGGAAGAAGAAGAAGGGAAAGGGGCCTTGCTCTATGCAATAGAGCTATGTCATCTTCAACTTGTTTGTGGACGATAATCGTGTTATCCTCTAAACTATGCTCTTCGATTTGGTTGTGAACTACTATGTGTCATGAACTACTATCTCTCCTCCTCGATTTGGTTGTGAACTACTATGTGTCATGAACTACTATCTCTCCTCCTCGATTTGGTTGTGCACTACTATGTGTCATGAACTACTATCTCTCCTCCTCGATTTGGTTGTGATCTACTATGTGTCGTGAAGTACTATGTATTATGAATTAGTATGTGTCGTGATCTACTATGTGTCGTGAAGAACTATGTGTCGTGAAGTACTATGTGTCACAGTTCTTTTCTTGCTATGTGTCGTGAACTACTATCTCTCCTCATCGGAATATGTGTGCATGTGCCAAAAAATTTGCTAAGTACAGGTGCAACGCCTAGCTCTGGGGCGTCGCACTGTATAGTGTGACGCCTCGATGCTAGGCGCTGCAGCGGCTGTAGGTTGCAAACACTTTGTTTGCTCTTTGTTTAGCTCAGTCCAAGTGTGCAACGCCCCAGCTCTAGGCATCACACTGTATAGTGCAGCGCCTAGAGCTGAGGCGTTGCACCCTTGGACTGAGCTAAACAGAGAGCAAACAAAGTGTTTGCAACCTACAGCCGCTGCAGCACCTAGCACCGAGGCGTCACACTGTACAGTGCGACGCCCCACACTTGGACTGAGCTAAACAGAGAGCAAACATTCTGTTTGCAAGCTACAGCCGCTGCAGTGCCTAGCACCGAGGCGCCACACTGTACAGTGCAACTTGGTCATTATCAGGTACATTGCAACATTTCCTAGAATAAGAAGTCAGAAACACTGCTAAGACAACAAGAATAGTCATAGTTTGAACATTATTAAGACAACAAGTGCAACATAGAGGATCAAGTTCAACATTGCTAAGACGTCAACTCCAAGTTCAACATAACTAAGACATACAAAGAGGATCAAGTTCAACATAGAGCTACCACAACTCCAAGTTCACCGACATAACAACTCCAAGTTTACCGACATTACAAATAAAGGACTATGGCTAGTTCCTAAGAAGAGCTAGTTCCTTGAGCGCTTTTTGGCTGCTCCCCCCCTCTTGCTGGCTAACTTCTTCACCTTCCTAGGAAGAGGAACACGCTCCCGCTCCGGCTCCGGTTCCTCCACGTCATTAACATCGTCATCCAAATAGTCATCCAAAGCTGCCATCCGCGAGGTGCCGACCGTCCTTTTGCCTCTTTCGGTGAAGTCTTCAGGTGTGTACTTGTTGATTCCCTTCCTAGGCTTTAGCATGTATGCAGACCTAACCTGGTACGTCCCCAAGGTCATATCATCATCAACAACCTATGCATCAACAAAAGATATGGAAAGACCGTGTGTGAGGATATAGTTAGCAATGCATCAACAATTGGATATATATGCTCATGCCATACCTCTTGGGTGACCACACCCACATCCTCATCCTCCAAATGATCACCATGGCTCTGGCCCGAAGCGGGATCTGATGGTGTCGCCGACCTAGACCGTTCTGGTGATACATACTCGGGGTCACGACAACCAAAAAGGTTTGATAGCCACCTTAACTTTTGGCCCTGGCGCTGCAACATGTACAAGTGAATGAGACATCGAACGTAGCAACACATGTTAAGTGCTAGTTTGAAGGAGATGTGAACCTTGATGAATGCTCGAAGTGCACCTTCTCCATCGCTTTTGCCAGCCGGGGTTGTTTCAAGAATAGTCTTGGTCTCATCAGCTGCTTTCTTGATCTGGGCACGCTATGAACAGAAATGGTATTAACGTGTTAGGCAAGCGAAGATGTGAATAGTGTGAATGAAAAGCAAAGAGGGCAAATACCACAAAGTTCATCATTGGAGCTGAAGGGATCACTGAGTTGCCTTTCCTGACTAATGCGTTGTACTGGTGTTGGGCTACCTCATCAAAAACAGTGGGTTCTTCCAAAATCTCCTCAGCATACGCCGGCTTGCATACCTCCACACGGGTACTTGCAAGAAACCATGTGAGATAGTTGTTGAATGCTACAGGGCAGTGCTCACGAAGCTGGACTCCTTTTCCAGCCCTAGCTTGCTCCACACTAAGCGCAAACTGTACGACATACTTTCTGTGATGCTTGGCCCAATCCTTAATCTTTCGCTGCCTTTTCCTATCCAACCTGCAAGTTAGAAACATAATATTAGTAGCATCGAAACCGCCGAGAAGCTGCTAAGTACTCAAGGTTAATTATATCTTACGCGTGTAGCAACTTGTCCGTGTCCTCCCACTCCGGCGGATGTGCCTAGAACAAACCAAACTGACGGCGCACTCGATGTGGGAGGTGAAGCTCAACCGCCCAGTTGCATATGAGTGGGCACCGCATACGCCAGAGATCCCTATCCATAGTGCACATCGGATTCAGCCTGAACTCTAAAGGGTTACCAAAACTATCTCCTGTTCCATACGGCTCCCATATCACCTGCAAAATGGGATAGAATGCAAAATTGATATCGAGTTGCAATAGAAGCATCATAATCACTTATGCCATGTCAATTCACCTTCTCAGGCGTGATCGCGTCAAGCTCGCTCTGGTACAACTTGTACATGACCGAGGGATCATCTTTCGTCTCATTTATCACATCCCACTTGTAAGCCCAAGTGGGTAGCCGTAGTAGGTCGCCTTTGTCGTCCCAATCATTGTACTTAACCTTCTTCGGACGTCCAACCGGCAAACGCTCCCAGCTCCATATGGAAAGTGCGAGCAAACAACCACCAATACCTCCAGATGACCTACAACAGGCTTCGTCCAACTGCACATAAAAGAGAACATGGTTCAATTAAGAGCAAGATCGCATTCATAATGTAGCAATGAAGTGAAAAAGAAACAACTTCATACCTGTCTATACAAGTAAGCCAGTGTCGCCGAACCCCAACTCCATTTGCTATCGAAGACGGTCAACGCCTTCAGCCACATCCATGGAGCATTCTTGCCTGTGCCATCAGCAAACATAGTCCTGGATATCACATACCACATATAGACACGAGCATATGTCTTGACCGTGTCCTCATCAGCTTCCGGTGGGCAAGTACCAAAGTGCTCAGTAATCCACGTGAAAGTAGCACCGGCTGCGACTCTTTCCTTCTTCTTGTTTTCTGCTGCTGGTTCCGGAGGCTCCGGAGGAACCATACCGATAAGGGCATGCATCTGCGCGCGCCACCCATCGGAATCGGTGCTCATACATAGAGGATTCCCATCGATAGGAAGACCGGTGATCATAGCAATATCCTGGAGCGTCACTGTCATCTCCCCGGTCCGTAGATGGAAACTATGTGTCTCCGGCCGCCAATGATCAATAAGCGCGGTGAGTGCTGAAGCATTGTTGGGTGGCGTCGATCGTCTGACCATATGAATGAAAGGGAGAAGTCCTGTCTCCCTTACATACGGTGTGTATCGCTCATCATAGAGCATCCACCCAAGGGTGACCCCGTGAGAACGAAGCTTCAAAGGTGCAAGCTCCTACAAACAAACAATTCATAACATTACACATGGGGCATTTGTGTTTGAAATAAATACGAAATTCATAAAACATGCCACTTTCATTATTACCCGCTGCTCCACCGCCATAGCATACGACCGTTGTTGTTTGTCCCAGTGATCATCGAGAAGCCAAACCATCCTAACAATTTTGAAAGAAAGCTTTCTTGTCAACACGATTATCTTTTGAATACAAATAAACTAAAGTACGCCTACTAGATGCAACCGTACCAATCTATGTATCCAACCATATCAAATCAAACAAAACTAATAAACTAGGATTTCACAAATAACTAGGCCTACTTCATACAAATAAATTTTCCATAAACTATGCCTACTTCATACAAATAACTCTTCCATAAACTAAACTAGGGTTCCACAAATCAAACAAACAAGGGTTGTAATACATGCAAAGTTCTAATACATGCAAGATTCAAATCTAATCTAATCAAACAAGGATTCCCCAAATCTTCAAAATATCATATTTTCTATGGATAGAAAGAAGGGGATCGGAGGAGAGTACCTTCTAGGATGGATTGGTGAAGAAATGCACGGACCAAATCGTCGGATCTGAAGGATTTGGGAGAGGGGATTGAGAGGGGGAGAGGAGGAAGCCGCCGACGCGCCTATTCTGTAACTGCTGGAACGAATGGGTGGGGTGGGGGAGGGGGAGGGGGCGGCTGGCATCTAAGTCACAGTGCAGCGCCTATGGGCCGGGCGCTGCACATTACATGTGGGGCGCCTAGCTCGGAGGCGCTGCACTACTGGGTGCGGGCCCAAGGGCTGCCACGGTGGACACGCGTGCAACGCCCCAGAGCTGGGCGTTGCACCGTAGGGTGTGGCGCCTGCGTGGTGGGCGCTACACAAAAGGGTCAGTGCTGTGAAATAGTTTTACTGGCAGTTCATTTCGTGAATTGATTTCGTCCCAAGGTCAAAATTGTTAAATTTGCCTTACATCGTTTCCCTCTTTTCTTGTTTCCTTTTTTCCTTTTTTGTTTTTATTTTTTCCTTCCATATATGATGAATTATTTTCAAATACGTGAACTCTTATCAAACCCATGGATTGTTTTTCATTTTTCAACAATTTTTTTATCAAATTTGATGAAATTTGAAAAAGTTCATAAATCTGAAAACAGTTCATTGGATTTGAAAAAAGTTCACAAATTTGAGAAAAAATTAATCGACCTTGAAAAAATTTCATTGGATTTTAAAAAAAGTCCGTCACATTTGAAAACGTTCATCACATTTGAAAAAAGTTCATCAAACTCAAAAAAATTCATCAACTTAAAAAAAATTCATCAAATTTGTAAAAGAGTTCACTAAAATATAAAAATAGTTCATGAAATTTGAAAAAAGTTCATCAATTTAGAAAAAATTTCCTCAAATTTAAAAAAAAGTTCATTGATTATTTTATATATTTTATAAAAACGCAAAATGAAAAATCATAAATTTTAAAAAAAGATTTAAAAAACATGTATTTAATAAAAAGGAAAAGAATATAAAGATCAAATAAAAACCGACTCGTAAATGACAATGAACCGGAAAAAAAACCGTTTAGCTTCCCAAAACCGAAGAATTCCCATGACTATAGAACAATAAAGAAAACAAGTAATGTGTCAGCTGTTTCTGGATAGCGTAGTGGTTCTGTCGTTCGAGACTCAGGCAGAGATCAGGAGTTCGACTCCCGGTTGCGCGCAGAAGCGCCCGTTTGCGAACGGGCGCATAAGCGTCAGATAGAAAATGCCCATAAAATGCGGATGCGGCCGCGCGTTGGGCTGAGCTATCCGTCCGTTTTGGTCCAATCGAACAAATGCCATGGGGTCGTGTTTTGGAGTTGCCCTAAACTCACTGACTTGTGGACCCCACTTTCCCGCAACGATCACACGGCCGGCCCAGAGCAAGTCTCAAAAGTTGAGAAAACACCGAAAGACAGCACAGCAGCACAGCACGGCACAGGTCAGCGGCAGCCCGGCACCGAGACCGGGGGCCGTCCACCGTTCAGTTTCAGCAGCCCCCTCGCCCTCCCCTGGCACGCGGACCCCGCCGCCCCGCGCCCACCCTCCGCGAGCCCCTCGTGGCGTCGCCGCCGGTACGGGACGAGCCACGCCCGCCCTTTCTCTCGCGTCACTGCAGCCGTCCGTCCCAGCCACAGCG
The DNA here is from genome assembly GCA_034509565.1 of Triticum monococcum. NCBI lineage: Eukaryota > Viridiplantae > Streptophyta > Magnoliopsida > Poales > Poaceae > Triticum > Triticum monococcum. The sequence goes on along the minus strand of CM067843.1, from coordinate 738,644,239 downwards.
CCTCCCCCGCCCACCGCCGCGGCCCGCGACCAGCAACGGACGCCTCTCCCTCCCAAAAGGCCAAAAATTTCCCCCTCCCCTTCCACGCTCCAGTCTCCTCCGAGTCTCCCACACACCCATCCCCTCCCCCCTCCCCTGAATCTCGAACTAGTAAACCCTAGAATTCCCCCTCCCCTGCCCCGCTCGATGCGCTGACCCGAATCCCAGCAAGGTCAGGTGCTACTCCCCGCCGCCCCTGCCCCCCTCCCGCTCTCTCCACCCCTCTGTGATGCTCTGTGGTGCCGCAGTTGCTTTGGGCTGTTGCTCTGCTTTAGGCGGCGCTGCTTGGTTTGCTGCCGGCAGGCGGCGGCGCCTCCGCCTCCCTGGGTGGTCTTCCCTCGGGGAATTTCCCCATTCGATTGGTGTTGCGGAGGCCGCCGGGATCCCGAAGGGCTCCTCTTTTCTTCTTTTCTCTAGTTTTGCAGCGGTTCGTGAATGGTGTATGTGCTGATTTAGAGCGACGAAGATGGGATTTTTCTCTTCTGATTGTCGGTGCGCTAGTGTAGTCTACTGACAGCCTTTTGCTGCTGCCGCTGCTGCTGTTTCCATCCCAACGAGAAAGCTGCAGCTTTTTCTTTACGCCATACCTACCTAGTTCTGTGTCATATTGGGGATTGGGAGTGTGATCTGGCAAAGATCACATTTTACCCCGACACTCTTTGGAGGGTCTCTGTATGTGTTTGAGCAATCAATGCTGGTTTGGTGAGATAATCAGGAGCTTTAAAGAAGATATATGTGGAATTTTGTTTTCCTTTCCCTTTTACTTGTTGTATAGATGCTTAGAACCTGCTATGCTGTCCACTGGTACTGTCGCAGATAACTTATATGGACTCCTTTATTTGTTACCCCGTGGTATAGTTTGAGGCAGAAGATATTAAAAATATTTCTGTTTATCTGCTGTATCATTTGGAAGTGTGTGTCCCCCAAAGATTTCACAGCACACTTTTTCCATGCTAATTTATCTTTTTTTATGGACTGTATTTATGGCTTAAAAGCAAATTATGTATAAGGGGAAGGAATGTGTCCTGCTTTTATCATTGGCACACATCACTTATAATTTGTAGATTTGCTTAATAAGGGTCACTAATTTTCCTAATGTTCTTGTTTATTTTGCAGATTTGCATTTGCATTTGCTATGCCACTTGGGAGTTTCTCATAGAACAAGCCAGGTTACATAAGATGAGCACAGGATTCAGCGCAGAGATCTTTGCGCAGAAGCTTTCGAAGCTTAATATTGCACAACAGAGTATAGAGAGTATCCTTACTTTCAGCCAGCATTAACTTAGAGGTTTCTTTTCTGCATGTGCTTTAGTGTAAATGTGGTCCAACTAGAGTTTCGCACAGAAGAGGCTGAGTTCAGTTTTTACATTTCTCTGGTTGCTCTTGTCTTGGCACAACACACAAACAGCACAGATTAATCATTTTCATCATACTTTGTCAGTTGACTTGTTCATTCAACTCATTGGCTTCTATAGTTTGGGAAGCAAAAAGTCAGAGAAGACAGCTTATGGAAAAAGTTAGTATTGACTGCGTTGTTAGTTGTTACTTTTAGCATTTCAGATCACTGTGGCAGTAGACCTTTTGCATTGAACTGATAACTTCCTGAGCTGTGTACGAATAGAAATATTTTGCTCAAGATGTGTCTATGCAATTATTAGCTCACTGCACAGCTTGAAAATTTTGCTCAAATCTACTGTTATGCTTAACAAAAAAAAAAGCTTTATCGCACTGGTGCATCTTCCATCATCGTTGTTGCCAGGAAGTTGTTGACATATGGAATAAAGATTTTCACTCAGCTCCTCAAGAGAGAAAGATATCTTTGCTGTACCTTGCAAATGATATTATGCAGAATAGTAAGAAGGATGGCATGAGATATATACATGAGTTCTTGAAGGTCATCGCTGCTGCCTTAGATGACCTGTTCACCAACGGTGATGATTTTGGACGAAATGTTGTAAAAAGACTGGTACGTGAAACTTACTCATGTTTTTATTATCTCATATTGTAGTTGGCGTGTGTCTTTTAGGGCAAGGCTGATAGGTGAAACTTATTGATGGTTATATACAGAAGCACTTAAAAGCTCACATCTATTAATATGATACCATATCATATTAAATGATGTACTAGTATGTGTCATGCATGGCAATAAACAAGGTCACTATAATACCAAGCTATGATACCATATCATGTTAAATGATGTACTAGTATATGATACTCCCTCCGTCCCAAAATTCTTGTCTTAGACTTGTCTAAATACTGCTGTATCTAGTTACGTTTTAGTGTTAGATACATCCATATCTACACAAATTTAAGACAAGAATTTTGGGACAGAGGGAGTACTTTCCATCATGACCAGCCTTATGTCATATTAGTTGCTTTTACTGATTGTTAAGTTTAGCAATCTAGTCTATTTTTTGGTGCATGAAACTGATATGCATGCAATAGGCAATCACTAATTGTTTCCTCTTCTAAAATGTAAATCTGAAGGCTTGAGTTGCTTTTAGTCAATCCATCAGTTGAGTTTAACAGAAGATCAGACTGATTAGTTGCCTTTTTTTGTCGAGCTAGTTTTCTAATTTCTAAAGTTACCATCTGTCAGCATACATCGGTATTACTTTCATGTTCACTGTTTTCCTATCATATAGAAAATTTTACTAGGGGAAGAAGTCTTGTTTGTGGATGGCGGGTCAGATTATGAGATTTTTTATTTGCGGGGATCAACCAGTTAACCTACCTTACAACACATATCCATTGTTCTGTAATTGGTATGACCTCTCGAGCCCTCCTAGCTACACATACAAGGGAGGGCCCAGGTGACAACAGGTGTGCTGCTATTGTCACATGGTGACTACCGTTTCCTTGTGCGTGCACTGGACTGGGCCTGCGTGCCAGCCTTGAGCTATGAGTAGGGGCAGAGCCCCTTCTGTTTAAGACACTGAGAAATACTTAGCAACCAAGAACATATGAGAGAAGCTATTCTTCCTCCTTCAGCACCCTATTCTCTTTCCCTTACTCCTTGAGATCTCTAGTTAGATGGATGTTACAATCTGGTATCAGAGCTAGTAGTTCTCCTGGAGAAGCCATGGTACCGGAGAAAGCAAGCTGCCATGATCATCCCCATGGAGGAGCAAATCGATGCACTCATGGCGGCTGTGAACGAAGGATGAGTGAAGGACAAGGACAAGTTCGAGGACCTCTGGAGGTCAGCAGTGACTAACCTTTGTATGTTGGCGGACATACTGCGAGAGCAGGTGGGGAAAGCCACGCTACATGCAAATCTTGTGACCTCGGCTGCTGCAAGGGAGATAACAGTGGTGCACGCTACTCATCACATGCTCGACACTGGCTCCAAGAACCACGGGCCTATGGCCATGTCGAGTTCAACAACATCGGGGTACTTGGCTCATGGGGTTACCACCACTCATATGTCACTTCCTATCAACTTCTTTTGTACCTGGCCCGAGTGGAGATCCAGAGCACATGTGTTCACCTCCTATACCTGATTCCAGTTGGTCTCTTCTCAAACTGGATTTCCCACATTCAACGGTAATAGTCGTCAATTCTGGAGGAAGGAATGTGAGAAATACTTTATTGTGTATGGCTTTCAGCCTGAGCTTTGGGTTTGAATTGCCACCCTTCACTTCGTTGGTAACATGGCTCGATCGCTACAACTTCATGAATCAAAGAGTCACGAGTTCACTTAGGAGGCCATGTGCGCGGCTCTCCGCACCAATTTTTTACCGCTAGCAGTTCAAGCACATACCCATCAGTTTAACACCCTTCGATGGACGAGAACTATGCTTGAATTCATGAACCACTTTGGGGAGCTCACAGCAAAGATGACATACCATTTGAGATGGCATCCCGGAGTGTATGGGCTGACTTACAGTTTGAAGCCATGCTATATGTTGGTCTAATAAAATCACCGATAAAATCAACAATGATCCATAGTATCTCACAAAAAAGAGAGCAGATTTGGCATAAGCACAAACACACAAAGATCAAGATGAAGTAAATGGATACTTGTTGTACACCATCAGTGGAGTGGTGAAATAACATTGGCAATGTTGCACTATTAATTAGTGACTTCTTGGGAGCCAATGACCAGAAGGTGCAGGGTTACAGTGATGTGGTTGAGATGAGTCGTGCAATCGCAAGTGTGAATCTGTGATAAAAATTGTCATGAAGCATCAAGGATTAGCATAAGCAGATCTATTAGCGGAAGTTTTTATGTGATATGTATGTAGTGGTGGCACAATGGAGGTATTAAAGCCCCCATTTCCAAGCATTTGGTGGGTTTAATCACCTCTTTTCTCTTTGCCTTTTTAAAACATTCCTTGTATTGTTATCTATTATTATATTCCAAGGGCATTGGTCCTTCATATGTTACATTTGTTGCACACATTGGACATATATAAATATACTCCCTCCACTTCACTATATTTGTCCCTAGCTTCGAGATATTCCGATTAGGTTATCCATTAAGGGAGTAAAAAGTGTACATATTTGATGTGATGTCATCATTGTTGCTTAGTTCTTCCTTGGTTTATGCACATGGTGGGTTGATGACAAATATAGTAAAACAAAGGGAGTAGTAGTTGAACTTAATTAACTTCTCAAAATTCGGATACGCAACACTTGGTTCAACATATTCCCTCTGCCACCAAAGGCGAGCTCTCGTGTTCAATGTAAGTAGGAAAAATTGGTCGTTTTTTAGGGAAAGTCACTTTGTTAATTTACAAACATTGTTCTCAATATTTAGAATCCAAAAGGTGGGGGATTCATCGACCCAATTACATAAGAATCTAGGCCTCAAAAACCTAGCCAAAGATGCATCCAAACTTGTCATTGTGCCGCCATAGCTCTCGTTGGCGAAGGACAAGATCGAGAAGTTCAGTCCTGCAAAGATCTGTAGAGGACAAAACCTTGTTGAATCATTGCAATGGTAGACCGTTGTGTACGACGAGGTTGGCACTAAGGCCAAGCGTATTGACAGGGGCAATACCCCGATCTAGAGAGGTAGTTGCGCCATGATCGCTAGACCAAGCGGACGACCATGCTTGTAGAGGCTGAAAACAAGAGGTTGTTGAAGAAGACAACGCTATTGCCGTCGGTACCCATGGAGAAACACCGACGAACAACACAAACCAACTCGTCTTCCATGAAGGTGTGGGAACAAAAACTTACAAGCTCCCTAGCAACAATGAAGCAAAGCCACCGAGATGAGATTGCAGCCAACGGACTTTTGTTGGAGGCAACATTGTTATCCCCGTCGGGGTGATGTAGCCGTGACACCAAAATCTAACCAAAACAAAACTTCTTGCATGCAGACGAGGGACGAGAAGCCCCTCCTGATGTGTCGGGTTGCGCTCAGGTTATCTGATCTTCACGAATTGGAGGAGGGAAAGAAGCAAAACCAAAAGGAAGAGAGGATAACTAAAAGCCTAGTCGGAAAAGCACAAATCTTACAACAAACGCCAAACATGTAAGCCTTTGAATCGGAACCCATATCAACAATGTGACCGACTTATTATAAATTGGTCAAACTGATTCACAAAAATCCAAAGGAAAAAGAGGACAAGGTAGAGATTCATCCCCAATCCGAAGAGAGGAGTTCTTTTAGTGGCTAGGGAGGACTTGGTACTTCACATGAGTGGTAGCCTTGAATCATCACCATGGCAGGTGGCCATGGACCCCACAAGGGGGAGGTAGGTAGGAGACAAGCTCTCTAATCCCTTATAGTTTTCTAACTTGTCTAACTAAGAGGCGGCGATGTGGTATTTATACTTTGCCTTGTAACCCTAGGTTTTAGGGGGGCGAAGGCCACTTACAAGTTCGTAGGCCTATTTAAGTTGCACGTATGCAACACTCGGTAGTTTCGGATGAAGGGAGTCTTCACATCGTATGAGGCGTCCGTTAGTGCCGAGGCAGGCGCTCGGTGGTTCTGGATGGAGCTTGGTGTTCTAGAGTCCTTCTACTTGCTTGGAGGTTCCAGAGTCGTGCTCCGGTAGTATTGGGAAGGTGTGGCGCTTGAGAGGTGCTCTGATGGGTCTGTTGGTTCCGGGGTAAGGGTCTAGTAGTACATGAGAGCCGAGGCACTTGGGAGGTGTTCTGTCAAATCTGGTAGTTCCGGGCACCTAAAAGTGCATCTCCTTGCTTCCTCGTTCACACCTAAGCACACAAAAGGTCCATGTGCTAGGTAGCACATCATCCTTGGTCATATAAGTGGAAAGACCTCAAGGAATAGCGCCACCTCATGTTCTATATAGCCTTGGCACGTACCCTCATCATTGGTTCACTCGAAGCTTCCTCACTTAGCATGGTGATGTCCGTGGAACCTGGTGTATCACCTCATCATTGGTTCACTCGAAGCTTCCTCACTTAGCATGGTGATGCCCGTGGAACCTGGCGTATCACCTCCCCTCGGCTTCACGGCGCCTGAGGATGGATCTCGAGGACGACACCTATTTTTTCTTCTTCTATCTTGGGTTCATTAGAGAAAATTAAGGAGAAAGCCACACATACAACGGACTCACTGCTTAGCTAAACTAGGCCCAAAGCATGGCCATTAGGGCTGCAAAGCTGCGTCCTACTAAAGCCCACTAAGCTGAGCTACTAGCACAAAACACATTAATTATAGAGAACAGAGGGAATATATTTGGTTTTCTTGATCAACCGAAGGACGTGGGCTGATGCGGGACACCGCTTTGCATCCCTAATGGCCATGCCATTCGAGCCTCAACATCACAACCCAACTCGAGTTCAACACATGCCACGAGGAGCTTCACATATTGACTCTGCCCACAAGCGTCATGGACCATTGCGCCTGTGACTTGGTGTCTCTGACCACAACACATCAAGTCAACCAATGCCCAAACGGTTCGACATCATCAATGACAGGCAAGACCACCACAACTGGCCACAGCATGCCATCCTCTCGTGATGCCCAATCACCATTCAGTTGGGATTAATAGAATAATCGTAGGGGTCTCAAATACAACATAACCTCCGTCCTCTGTCGACAGCTATGTCTATTAGTACATGTCATCATTCACATGTAGGGCCACTAGCGGCAACAACTCATTCCAAATGTTCTGTAAGGTGTAAATCAAAACCACATTGAAACACCTTCTTTCTGACAACTTTGTGGTCTTTTATCCTATCAACCGTTTCTGGAGTGGGGTTTATCGATGGAGGTAGATTGGATGTTTTTTAGGAGTAAATGAAGTCTAGATTTCCTGGTTGAAAACAAAAATCCTTGTGGATGTGGGCCATGGTCTCAGCCAATCGCAAACACTTTTATAAAGTGGCTCGTGCGACAAACCTCTTGAGCTTAGATCATCTCTTGTTAGTATCTTTTTGTGAAGCATAATCCAAGTGAAGAAATTACACTTTGGTTTTGTTTGTGCATCTTTTATGGCGTTTATGTCAGGTAGGAGCCTGTATATAATTTTGCTGTTAGTATCTTGTGGATCCTATGTTTACCTATAGGCAGTGTGTTGAAGATGATTATTGTTTCACCCGGGACAGGTTGACATGATCTAACAGGCAGAAATTAAAAGGAAAGTGTATAAGGAAACTAACCGAAATGAAATGACCAACAAGGCAAGTAATCAATCTAACAGGAGTTGATCACAGTGAGCCATTGATTTGGAACCATGTAAATTTACATTTGAAAATTTTGATGGCATGCATCCTATGTTATTCTTTTGTTATATCTGTCCCGGCGAAGTATTGTGGGTAAGAAGCAGAGAAATGGTGTGTGCATGTACATCTCAGATCCCTAGGAGTTTCACTCACTTGGGCATGATGTGATTTTGCATTTATGTTTGATCCTTCATCTTGCTACTTTGCATAATGTTACACTAGCATATAGTCTCTTCTGGCTCAAATTGTAGCAGTTTAGAGTTAACTATTTTGGGCGAAGCGAGTATGAAATCCCATGACACACCATTTACGCAGGGGCTAGAATTGTGGGCCTGTGGTGTTAAATTATGTAAGTGTTGCAGGTTGACATATGGGAAGATCGCAAGTTGTTTGGCACCCAAGGACAACTCCTAAAGGAAGAATACACCCGCAAATTTAAGGAGCTAAAGTCGGTAAGTAATATTAATTTATTCTCACACTCATATCATTCCTCTGTGCCTGTCGTCTGTACTGTGTACAACTTATTGTGGTTCCACACATTTACAGAAAAAACCAGGTGGAGAGCTGGTGGAGAAGGTTATATCGAGCTACAAGCATATGCTGCGGGCACCTGTAGATGAGGCCAAGTTGATGAGAGAATGCAACAGTGCTCTAAGCTTTGTTGACAACCTGAACAAAGAGTATGCAAATTCGTACTTAGGTAAGATGTATAACCATAAGATATTATTTTACATCTGATCTAGTATGATTCTGGCGCTGTGCAAGTGGGTTTCAGTATTATCTTTCATTTTCATCTAGCACTTACTATTTAGTATTACCTGGACTTTCAGCGGTACTGTGACACTGCGTGTATTAACTAATGGCCTGCATCACATGTGGGTTGAGGAATGAGACCTGTATCCCTTTAATTAGTATGTATGGCAATCTGCTGTGCTATGGATAGCAGTTCAGTGTTAGCTTCATTGGTGGCCTATGGTTATTTTCCTGAAGATTAGTCAAACCGTTAAATATGTGCTGGCACGATCGAATACACTGACTACTTCCACCTTGGCAAGTTGCCATTTCATCTATGACCAGCCCAACCTTTGTGGGTCCAGCTCTGTGCAACTTTACATCCCTAGACTTCAGTAGTAACTTTATAAGGCTGCAGTTAATCAACTAGCTTTGTATTGTCCTTTGCATAGACTACCTGTAGTTATCAGCTGTGTACTATTGGTAGCTCAAAAATCTTATTGCATATTGTCAGGGAGCAGCAATGGATATAGCTTTGTGGAGGAGCTGAAGGAACAACATAGTATTCTGAGAAACACCATTGAACAATTCAAAATGTCTGAATCACTCAGGGCCACTCTGGTATCTGATTTGAAGGAAGCACTCCATGAGCAGGTGTGTAGAAGTACACGCCTGTATGAAGTTTAAGATCTATTTGATAGAACGATTTATTCGTTGCATGGTCTGCGGCTGCTCGTCCTAATGTTTCTTTTGTTTGCAGGAGTTCAAGACAGAACTTGTCAGACACCAACTTCGGGTATGTTCAACAACCCCCCCCCCCCCCCCCCCTCCTTTTAAATTATCTGGTTTTGCAGAATTCTGATTACACTACACTTCACTGAAAAGTATGTTTTAAAGAAATGAAAATGTATACCTCATAAAGGAATAGAAATACTTTACAATGTAAACACATCAATGCATGTCTGTGTCATCAGGTGTTGTGTGCACTAGATTATTATGCCCTGGTTCCTAAATTCCAGCAGCCACTTCCCTGTAAAAAAATGATATATTGGGTGAGTAATTTTATAGGCTTAAAGGGGAAGTACCGGATGGGTCATTACATGTTTTTCATGTCTTGTATGACTAGAATATTCGTTTGCAAGTATCCGGCATCTTACATGTTTTCTGATAGACAAGTTTCTTCTCATTAAAAATGAAAGTTTAAGTCCCGATGTTGGGTTAAATTGGTATGTTTTGTACTAGGGCTGTACACAATGGTTTATGCTTGTATTGTTGCTGCGAGGCAGCTGTTTTTGCATGGGCCTTATGCCCTTGTTTGAATAGCAGTACTGTGTACTTACGTTTTCCTTATTTACCAGGCAGCTCAGGTCAGATATAGGAAAGCTGATGACCTCTGCCAGAAGCTCGGAATAGATGTACCAAGGCACGAGCCATCTAATGGGGTTGAGAACTCCAGTCTCTCTGAAGTGCCTGCTACTTTTCCCCCAGTTTCAGCTAATGCTAATTCTGTTGGGAAGGGACGATCGACTGCAGTGATGTATTCACGGGAAGGAGATGGAGGTGAGCCTGAGACCCTCAACGGCGGTTTTTCTTCACGAGCCACCAGGGGCAACTTTGAGCAGAAAATAGAAGGGCACCCTCCTGGTACTAAGAGGCAGAAGATAGAGAATGGTATATCTGTCCCTCAGCCTGAAGCACCCCCACCGCCACCCCCACTCCCGTATCCTGATACATTTGAACAGCCACCACCACCGCCTCAGTATCCTCCATCACCAGAGTCTAGCCCACCACCACTTCCACCTTCATTGCCACCCCCAATCCCACCACCACCACCACCACCACCTTCTACAGATGCATTTATGCCAGTTCCTGCTCTTCCAATGGGAGGAATGCCATATTTCCCACCGTTTCCTCCACCTGTAAACTATCCCATGATCAACATGCCACCGCCTTTCCCTGGTGCCCCAAACCCTCCTCACCCAGGTTTCCTTGGATTTGGGGCTCCCTTCTATGGCCCGCCTTTCCCCTCGGCACCCCATCAATGAACAGGAAATGAGAGTAGTTCGCTTATCTGCAGATTAGTAGCGCCAGTCAGCCAGCATATGAAATCGAGGTACATGGAGCTTTGGAAAACTTGTCATAGGTTTCGTTTCATCCTCAAAGGATATATGGTTCGTGATGATTCATCACTGTTATGTGTTGTGGAGCTTGTAAGGCTGTCCCAGTGTTGTACATTTTAGTCAGTTAGCCTGATATTAGCTTGCGCAGACATTTAGTCAAGTTGACTGATCTAGTTGTTCCCAGCTTGGCCATGGAGTCAAACTATAGATTTCGACATGTTTGGATTCTGCTGCTCTGTCGGCCAGACTGAGCTCTGAAATCGTGACAGTCAAAGACAGATTCTGTCTGGCATGACTTGTTGGTAACTCGTTATTACCTGTATTCTCTGGGAAATTGCCGCGACAGAAAAATACATAGCTGTTCTTGTGATGTTTGGTGCAGCCGTGCAGGTAATTCCAGTGCTTTTTTTTTGTGAAAGGTAATTCTAGTGCTTTAGCCTACCCCAACATGTTTGGGACTAAAGGCTTTGTTGTTGTAATTCTAGTGCTTGATGTGAGAGGTACTCTGCTTTTGTGTTTTGTTAAGATTCCTTTCGTGCTCATTTCTATGCTGGGTTAAGGTTATGCTGCTTAGATTTAGCTGCAGCAACTTGGTGATGTGCTGTTTAGATCCTTGATGGTGTTTGCTATTTATCAATCATGTGTGCTTTGCTTGTCACCGCCTAGAACGGTCTGCTCTAAACACCATGTTACTAGCTATTTATACATGGAGTGAGGCGTTTTGGTGCTTGGGCTCCATGGAGCCTGAGCCCATTATTTTGAAATTTCGAAAATCACATTTTGAAGTTTCAAAATATATGAAAAAATTTCTACATGTTCATATGGATGTATTTCTATGTGTGTAAAGTTTAATTGTGAAATTAGTTAACTTGTGACTATGAGAAAAGACAAAAGTCATTGGATTTTTTAGTTTTGGAAAGTCATGGTTATTTGTAGTGAACAATGTGCGTAACTGTTCACCGTTTTCAAAGTCACGAAATTGTCTTTTGTGTATACCTCGCATGTCAACATATTTAACCTGTTTTATCGTGATACTGTACATGCATGTAGAATACATCCACATGAACATGTGATTTATTTTGTCAAAAATTTTCTTCAGTGAGCTCCATAAAAGTCTGAGCTCCAAAAGTAATTTCCGTTTATACACAATGTTACTCCCTCCGTCCCATAATATAAGAACGTTTTTGGCACTAGTGTAGTATTAAAAACGTTCTTATATTTTGGGACAGAGGGACTAGTTGATAGTGTGGCCCTTTACTATCTCATGATCCACTGCTATTCGATTACTTCCCAGCTTAATAAGGACTTATTGTTTCGTAATGGTAGGAAAAGGTGGTTCAAAAATTAGCTACTTCAGGTAACTGGATGTGACAAGAATCTTGATATTAAAGACACTTTTAATTTCAACAAAATGATAATATCCATGGTTAGGTACTACTCCCTCTCTAAACTAATGTACTTATATTAGTGTACAGAGGTTGTAGATTTTTATAACTGCATGTGATGCGAATTACAACACAAGCAAAATTAATGCAAGGTTTTTGGTGCCGATTTTGGTGATATAAACCCCAGGGACCAAAAACTAAGGTGCTCTTTTGTTCAAGAGATTCAGATGAGAACAAGCAGCTTCTCCCACTGCTCTTTTGTTCATGAAGGGCGCTTATCAAATTAAGATGTCCATGACTTAGCTAAACACGCTCTTAGTTTATCTGAAGGGAAACATGTTTGGTTCTTAAATTGCTATGAACAATTTGCCTGAGTAATAAAAAGAGCATGTTTACCCCTAAAAAACCCATTACGCAACTTGAAAAAGTCACCGATATTAGTATTCATTAACTAACCCAATAAAGCCAACACTTCTACTCTTTTCGTTTCTAAATATTTGTCTTCCTAGAAATTTTAACAAATGACTATATACGAAGCAAAATGAGTTAATCTGCACTGTAAAATATGTCTATATACTCCCTTCGTTTCTAAATATAAGTCTTTTTAGAGATTCCAATGCGGACTAGATATGAAGCAAAATGAGTGGATCTACACTCTAAAATATGTCTATATACATCCGTATGTAGTCCTTATTGAAATCTCTAAAAATGCTTATACTCCCTCCGTCCAGAATTACTCGTCGGAGAAATAGATAAAAATGGATATATCTAAAACTAAAATACATCTAGATACATTCATTCCTCCGACAAGTATTTCCGGACGGAGGGAGTATTTAGGAACGAAGGGAGTACATCCGTATGTGATAGTTAATTTGAAATCTTTAAAAAGACAAATACGTATTTAGGAATGGAGGGAGTAGTGCCGATCTGCCAAATGTCTTTCTTTTTAAAGATCCAGCTGATGGCTGGCTTTATACTGATTATAGCAGAGAGCAAGCGGGAAGAGTACAAAGGTGGATATTGATCGCAAGGATCAAGGATAAAGAAACAAAGGGAGGCGCCAAAGGACAACCCTTCGGGCTCCTAGCAAGCTGGCCTAAAACTACTGTACAACCCGAAGCTAAATTCTCACGGCTTCATCCCCAAAAGGGGGCTCGATGAACTTTACACCCGACTGTCTCCAGAGAGCAAAATCACGTCTGACAGCAGCAACCACATCATTTACTGAAGCAGTTCTGGCTCTGAAGGTGCACTCGTTTCTTTCTTTCCATATCTTCCATAGGATCAGGAGCGTAAGTGTCTTCAGGGGCTGCCTGAGCTTCGGTTGAACTGCGTTGATCATGGCCGTAAGTATATCGCTGGGTTGCGATTTGTGCCTCCAGTTTTGTTCAGCATAGCCCTGACAGCCAACCCACTGAGCTGCCCTCCTCCAAATTGCCGCTGACATAGGGCACTGCCAAAACAGGTGGTGGGAGGATTCTAAATTTCTGAGGCAGCATTGGCAGAAATAGTGGTTTGGCCAGCCTCTTCTCTGAAGACGATCACTGCACCAGAGTCTGTCCTTGAGCAGCAGCCATGCAAAAATTCTGAGCCGCCTCGGCGCCCAAGTAGACCAGACTAGCTGTCTGAAGGGGGTCTTGATGTGTCCCTCAAATTGGGCTTTGTAAGCCGATGCCGCGGTGTAAGCTCCATCAGCTGTAAAGCGCCATCTGATCTTATCCTCTTGATCGTCTTGCAGGCGGATGTTAGTCGTTGCAAGCCATCTATTCAGGGCCAGAAACTCAGCAAGAAAGGCATCTGTGTTTCCATGGGCAAGGTCTGAAATCCATGTGTCCTCCGCAAGGGCCTCTCTTACACTTCTATTTTTCCTTCTTGAATGCTTAAATAGCAGAGGGAAGGTCACTTTGAGAGGAACAGAACCTGTCCAAGAGCAGTGCCAGAACAAAGCTAGCTTTCCGTTCCCAAGAGTGACGGTAGTGGCAGCATTGAAGAGTTGTCTGTACTTGTCATCGCAGGGCAGGACAGTTCCAATCCAAGGCTTGCCCCGATGAGTCCAAGAGAGCCAGAGCCATCGCATCCGCAGGGCCAAGCTGAATTTGCGCAGGTCATGCAGCCCAAAGGCCTCCCATTTCAATCCGCGAACACACCGCAGGCCAGTTGACTTTGCACTTTGCCTAAAAAAAAAGTTGACTTTGCACTTCCCTCTCGTCAGTTCTTAGTCTTGTGAGGAAACGCCTTCCTGCTTTGTCCACCTCTTTCAAGAACTTGCTTGGGACCTTCAGCACTGTGATCGCAAAAGTGGGGAGGGCGCTGAGGACACAGCGAACCAACACACGTCCGCCCGCTATTGATAGCAATCTTCCTCTCCACCCAGCCATCCGAGCCTTGATGCCGTCGAGGATGAACTGCAGATGCACCATTCATAGACGAGATACAAAGAGCAAGAGAACATATGGCATATAAGAGCAACTCCAACGTGTCGACTCAAACAGATGGCGATTTTATCCGTTTGGATCGGCCGCCCTGATTATAATTTGGGTTGGCAGTGCGCCCAAGGCGTCGACACATATTTGCCGGCAGGGCCAGCTGGCCACTGTTTTTCAACATATATGCATGCATTTTGCATAGTTTCACAAGTAAACAAAAATAGCATAGTTTCACAACCAAATAAATTTATCATAGTTTTACAAGCCGAATAAAAATTAAATTGTCTCAAAAAATACATTTAAAAAAAGATACATCTACTGGTAGCCAACATGATCCCACATATGCTCAACCAAATTATTTTGCAGCTGCATGTAAGTGTTCCAATCACGCATTTCATGATGAAATTAGATGAACTATGCAAATGTTGTCGCTCCTCCATGCGCAGGCACAACATTCTCACCGTGAAACTGAAACCCTCGATCGTAGATACGTTCTGGACGCTCATCCTCTACGATCATATCGTGCATAATCACACAAGTAGTCATCATCTCCCATAATTTCTTGTTGCTTCAAGTTCTAGCAGGATACGGAACAATGCCTCATCAAGATTGTAGAACACCAAAGGCACGCTCGACATCCTTCCTAGCACTATCTTGCTCTTGAGCAAATCTTTTCCTCTTCTCTCCGACAAGGTTGGGGATTGTCTTCACAATAGTGATCCACTGAGGATAGATACCGTCACCTAGGTAGTATCTGATACATCCATTTTGCATCATGTTTTTTTACTGTTATTTATAATGTTTTTATCCGTAATAATGCTTTTTGGAATAATTCTAATGCCTTTTCTCTCATAATTTGCAAGGTATACATCAAGGGGAAGAATTCTGGCAGCTGGAAATCTGAACCTGGAAAAGCTACGCCAGGCCACCTATTCTGCACAACTCCAAGCAAGCTGAAACTTCACGGGGAATTTTTATGAAATATATAAGAATTATTGGAGCAAATAACTACCAGAGGGGGGCCACCAGGTGGGCACAACCCACCTGGGCGCGCCAGGGCCCCATGGCGCGCCCTGGGGGTTGTGGCCTCCTCGGCCCACCTTCAGTGCCCATCTTTTGGTATATAAGTCATTTTGACCTAGAAAAATTAAGGGGAGGACTTTCGGGACGAAGCGCTGTCGCCTCGAGGTGGAACTTGGGCAGGAGCACTTTTGCCCTCCGACGGAGCGATTCCGCTGGGGGAACTTCTCTCCCGGAGGGGGAAATCATCGTCATCATCATCACCAACAACTCTCCCATCTTTGGGAGGGCAATCTCTATCAACATCTTCAACAACACCGTCTCCTCTCAAACCCTAGTTCATCTCTTGTGTTCAATCTTGTTACCGAAACTATAGATTGGTACTTGTGGGTGATTAGTAGTGTTGATTACATCATGTAGTTGATTACTATATGGTTTATTTGGTGGAAGGTTATATGTTCAGATCCAATATGCTATTTAATACCCCTCTAGCTAGTCATGAGCATGCTTATCATTTATGAGTAGTTACCTTTGTTCTTGAGGTCACGGGAGAAATCATGTTGCAAGTAATCATGTGATTTGATATGTGTTCGATGTTTTGATAGTATATATGTTGTGAACTCTTAGTGGTGTCATGTGAACGTCGACTACATGACACTTTGCCATATTTGGGCATAAGGGAATGCATTATGGAGTAGATGATGGGTTGCAAGAGTGACAGAAGGTTAAACCCCAATTTATGCGCTATTCCATAAGGGACCGATTGGATCCAAGAGTTTAATGCTATGGTTAGAATTTATTCTTAATACTTTTCTCGTAGTTGCGGATGCTTGCGGGAGGGTTAATCATAAGTAAGAGGTTTGTTCAAGTAAGAACAACACCTAAGCACCGGTCCACCCACATATCAAATTATCAAAGTAGCGAACACAAATCGAATCAACATGATGAAAGTGACTAGATGAAATTCCCATGTACCCTCAAGAACGCTTTGCTTATCATAAAAGACTATTTTGGCCTGTCCTTTGCCTCAAAAGGATTGGACTACCTTGCCGCACTTTTGTTACTGCTATCGTTAGTTGCTCGTTACAAATTATCTTGCTATCAAACTACTCTGCTACTTACAATTTCAGCACCTGCAGACATTATACCTTACTAAAAACTACTTTTCATTTCCTTTTGCTCCTCGTTGGGTTCGACACTCTTACTTATCGAAAAGAGCTACAATTGATCCCCTATACTTGTGGGTCATCAATATCCTTTGTCGTAATTGTGGCCGTTGATGGTAACATTCACCGGCGGGCTGTTGCCTTCGGCAAGCCTTGCAGACACCAGTGAGCGTTGAAGCACGTTGATATTATTGTGTGATCCGGCCATGACGAAGAAAGAGTGCCGGATCCAGAGATATTGTGAGGCCACGGCCTCAAGTATGACAGTGCAAGCCCTGGCATGGCCCTTATACTACCCTTGCCAAGCAGAAGGACAGTTCTTCCACTCCCAGTGCATGCAGTCTATGCTGCCAAGCATCCCTGGGAAGCCCCTGCTGGCATTCATCGCCAACAAGCAGGCTGTATCTTGAGCATTCAACTCTCTCAAGTACTGAGGGCCAAACACAACAATCACGGCCTTGCAGAACCTGTACATGGACTCTAGGCATGTAGACTCGCTCATACAAACGTACTCATAAATGAGACCACCGTGCACTCCGTATGCAAGCATCCAGATGGCCGCAGTGCATTTCTAATAAGATGAGAAGCCAATCTTTCCAAGGGCATCCTCTTTGCACTCGAAATAGTTATCGTAGTCGACCACCCCACTCTAATATGGTTGAAAAGATGCCTAGCCATACGAAAACGCCACCGGAATTTCTGATGTTTGAATAGCGGGTTGGTTGTGTCAAAGTAGTCCTTCCAAAGAAGCAAATGGCCGTTCTCTCGGTTGCGATTCAATGCCAGAATGTGCCCTGGGATCGAGCCCCGGAACAACGATCGCTGCCTATTAAGGTGGTCATGGACCAACACGGCAGCCAACATCTCCTCATCATCGGACGAGGAATCATCGGAGTCGCACAAGAAATTGTGTGGAAAAAGAGAACTCATCGGCGGAGTCCATTTTGTACCTTGTCAAACTGTCAAACAGCTTGTGGGTGTCGACGATGAAGCTAGACGACGAAGAGAAGAGACTGATACGTCCATTTTGCATCATGCTTTTATATCGATATTTATTGCATTATGGGCTGTTATTACACATTATGTCACAATACGTATGCCTATTCTCTCTTATTTTACAAGGTTTATATGAAGAGGGGGAATGCCGACAGCTGGAATTCTGGGCTGAAAAAGAGCAAATATTAGAGACCTATTCTGCACATCTCCAAAAGTCCTGAAATTCCACGGGAATTATTTTTAGAATATATAAAAAATATTGGGCGGAAGAAGTACCAGAGGGGGGCCACCCACCGTCCACGAGGGTGGGGGCGCGCCCCCTGCTTCGTGGGCCCCATGGTGGCCCTCTGATGCCCATCTTTGGCTATATGGAGTCTTTCGTCGAGGAAAAAAAATCATAAGCAAGCTTTCGGGACGAAACTCCGCCGCCACGAGGCGGAACCTTGGCGTAACCAATCTAGGGCTCCGGCGAAGCTGTTCTGCCAGGGAAACTTCCCTCCGGGAGGGTGAAATCATCACCATCGTCATCACCAACGATCCTCTCATCGGGAGGGGGTCAATCTCCACCAACATCTTCACCAGCACCATCTCATCTCAAACCCTAGTTCATCTCTTGTATCTAATCTTTGTATCCAAACCTCAGATTGGTACCTCTGGGTTGCTAGTGGTGTTGATTACTCCTTGTAGTTGATGCTAGTTGGTTTACTTGGTGGAAGATCATATGTTCAGATCCATTATGCATATTAATACACCTCTGATTATGAACATGAATATGCTTTGTGAGTATTTACGTTTGTTCCTGAGGACATGGGAGAAGTCTTGCTATAAGTAGTCATGTGAATTTGGTATTCATTCGATATTTTGATGAGATGTATGTTGTCATCCCTCTAGTGGTGTCATGTGAACGTCGACTACATGACACTTCACCATTTTTTGGGCCTAGAGGGAGGCATTGGGAAGTAATAAGTAGATGATGGGTTGCTAGAGTGACAGAATCTTAAACCCTAGTTTATGCGTTGCTTCGTAAGGAGCTGATTTGGATCCATATGTTTCATGCTATGGTTAGGTTTACCTTAATACTTCTGTTGTAGTTGTGGATGCTTGCAATAGGGGTTAATCATAAGTGGGATGCTTGTCCAAGTAAGGGCAGTACCCAAGCACCGGTCCACCTACATATCAAATTATCAAAGTACCGAATGCGAATCATATGAACTGATGAAAACTAGCTTGACGATAATTCCCATGTGTCCTTGGGAGTGTTTTACTTGATATAAGAATTTGTCCAGGCTTGTCCTTTGTTACAAAAAGGATTGGGCCATCTTTCTGCACCTTATTTAATTTTACTATTTGTTACCCTTTACCAATTACCTTATCACAAAACTATCTGTTACCGATAATTTTAGTGCTTGCAGAAAATACCTTGCTGAAAACCGCTTATCATTTCCTTCTGCTCCTCATTGGGTTCGGCACTCTTATTTATCGAAAAGGCTATGATAGATCCCCTACACTTGTGTTTCATCAAGACTCTTATCTGGCACCGTTGCCGGGGAGTGAAGCGCCTTTGGTAGGTGGAATTTGGTAAGGAAAAATTTATATAGTGTGCTGAAATTTACTGTCACTTGTTACTATGGAACATAATCCTTTGAGGGGCTTGTTGGGGGTATCTTCACCCCGACCAGTAGAGGAAAGAGTTGCTCCTCAACCTACTGAAAATGTTTACTTTGAAATTCCTTCGGGCATGATAGAGAAACTGCTAGCTAATCCTTTCACAGGTGATGGAACATTACATCCCGATTTGCACCTAATCTATGTGGATGAAGTTTGTAGATTATTTAAGCTTGTAGGTATGCCCGAGGATGTTATGAAGAAGAAGGTCTCCCCTTTATCTTTGAAGGGAGATGCATTGACATGGTTGAGGCTATGTGATGATATTAGATCATGGAACTACCAACGATTGAAATTGGAATTTCATCAGAAGTTTTATCCTATGCATCTTGTTCATCGTGATCGTAATTATATATATAATTTTTGGCCTCGCGGAGGAGAAAGCATCGCTCAAGCTTGGGGGAGGCTTAAGTTAGTGTTATATTCATGCCCCAATCATGAGCTCTCAAAAGAAATGATCATTCAAATTTTTTATGCTCTGCTTTCTCTCAGTAATCGCTCCATGCTCGATACTTCTTGTACTGGATCTTTTATGATGAAGACTATTGAATTCAAATGGGATTTATTGGAAAGAATTAAACGCAACTCTGAAGATTGGGACCTCGATGAAGGTAAGGAGTCAGGTATAACACCTAAGTTTGATTGTGTTAAATCTTTTATGGATACCGATGCTTTCTGTGAATTTAGCACTAAATATGGACTTGACTCTGAGATAGTAGCTTCTTTCTGTGAATCCTTTGCTACTCATGTTGATCTCCCTAAGGAGAAGTGGTTTAAATATAATCCTCCCATTGAAGTAAAAGTAGTTGCACCTATTAAAGTTGAAGAAAATACTATCACTTATAATAATCATGTTGTTCCCACTGCTTATATTGAGAAACCACCTTTCCCTGTTAGAATAAAGGATCATGCTAAAGCTTCAACTGTGGTCAACAAAAGTAATATTAAGACACCTAAACCCCCTGAGCAAATTAAAGTTGAACCTAGTATTGCTATGGTTAAAGATCTCTTGGCCGATAATATTGATGGGCATGTTATTTACTTCTGCAATGAATCTGCTAGAATTGCTAGACCAGATACTAAAAATAAACATAGACCTGTTGTAGGCATGCCTGTTATTTCTGTTAAAATAGGAGATCATTGCTATCATGGCTTATGTGATATGGGTGCTAGTGCAAGTGCAATACCTCACTCCTTATACCAAGAAATTATGCATGATATTGCACCCGCTGAGATAGAAGAGATAGATGTTACAATTAAGCTTGCCAATAGAGATACTATTGCACCAGTTGGGATTGTTAGAGACGTTGAAGTCTTGTATGGGAAAGTTAAATATCCTGCTGATTTTCTTGTTCTTGGTTCCCCATAAGATGACTTTTGTCCCATTATATTTGGTATACCCTTCTTGAGTACTGTTAATGCTAAGATAGACTGCAATAAGGATATTGTTTCTGTTGGTTTAGGGGATATGTCTCATGAGTTTAATTTTGCTAAATTTCGTAGACAACCCCATGATAAAGAATTGCCTAGTAAAGATGAAATTATTGGTCTTGCCTCTATTGCCGTGCCTCCTACTGATCCTTTAGAACAATATTTGCTAGACCATGAAAATGAAATGTTTATGAATGAAATAAGGGAAATAGATGAAGTATTCTTTAAACAGGGACCTATTTTGAAACACAACTTGCCTATTGAAATCCTAGGGGACCCCCCTCCACCTAAGGGTGATCCCGTGTTTGAGCTTAAACCTTTACCTGATACTCTCAAATATTCTTATCTTGATGAGAAAGAGATATATCCTGTTATTATTAGTGCTAACCTTTCAGAGCATGAATAAAAGAAATTATTGAAAACTCTAAAGAAGCACTGTGCTGCTATTGGATATACTCTCGATGATCTTAAGGGAATCAGTCCCACTTTATGCCAGCACAAAATAAAATTTTAAAAGGATGTTACACCGGTTGTCGATCATCAACGGCGGTTAAATCCTAAGATGAAAGAAGTGGTAAGAAAAGAAATACTAAAGCTTCTGGAGGCAGGTATAATTTATCCCGTTGCTGATAGTCAGTGGGTAAGTCCTGTTCATTGTGTCCCTAAGAAGGGAGGTATTACCGTTGTTCCTAATGATAAAGATGAATTGATCCCACAAAGAATCATTATAGGTTATAGAATGGTAATTGATTTCTGCAAATTAAATAAAGCTACTAAAAAGGATCATTGCCCTTTATCTTTTATTGATCAAATGCTAGAAAGATTATCCAAGCATACACATTTTTGCTTTCTAGATGGTTATTCTGGTTTCTCTCAAATACCTGTGTCAGAAGAGGGTCAAGAAAAGACAACTTTTACTTGCCCTTTTGGTACCTTTGCTTATAGACGTATTCCTTTTGGTTTATGCAATGCACCTGCTACTTTTCAAAGATGTATGACTGCTATATTCTTTGACTTTTGTGAAAAGTTGTTGAGGTTTTCATGGATGATTTCTCCGTTTACGGAACTTCTTTTGATGATTGCTTAAGAAACCTTGATCGAGTTTTGCAGAGATGTGAAGAAACTAATCTTGTCTTGAATTGGGAGAAGTGTCACTTTATGGTTAATGAAGGTATTGTCTTGGGGCATAAAATTTCTGAAAGAGGTATTGAAGTTGATAAAGCTAAGGTTGATGCTATTGAAAAGATGCCATGTCCCAAGGACATTAAAGGTATAAGAAGTTTCCTTGGTCATGCCGATTTTTATAGGAGGTTCATTAAGGACTTTTCTAAAATCTCTTGGCCTCTGACTAATCTCTTACAAAAAGATGTCCCTTTTGTCTTTGATGATGATTGTGTAGAAGCATTTGAAATACTTAAGAAAGCTTTGGTTTGTGCACCTATTGTTCAACCTCCTGATTGGAATTTACCATTTGAAATTATGTGTGATGCTAGTGATTATGCTGTAGGGGCTGTTCTAGGACAAGGAGTTGATAAGAAATTAAATGTTATCCAATATGCTAGTAAAACTCTAGACAGTGCCCAAAGAAATTATGCTACTACCAAAAAAGAATTTTTGGTAGTTGTATTTGCTTGTGATAAGTTCAGGCCTTATATTGTTGATTCTAAAGTAACTGTTCACACTGATCATGTTGCTATTAAATATCTTATGGAAAAGAAAGATGGTAAACCTAGACTTATTAGATGGGTTCTCTTGCTACAAGAATTTGATTTGCATATTATTGATAGAAAGGGAGCTGAGAACCCCGTTACAGACAACTTATCTAGGTTAGAGAATGTTCTTGATGACCCACAACCTATTGATGATAGCTTCCCTGATGAACAATTAGCTGTCATAAATGCTTCTCATACTGCTCCATGGTATGTTGATTATGCTAATTATATTGTTGCTAAATTTATACCACCTAGTTTCACATACCAGCAGAAGAAAAAGTTCTTCTATGACTTAAGACACTACTTCTGGGATGACCCACATCTTTATAAAGAAGGAGTAGATGGTGTTATTAGACGTTGTGTACCTGAGCATGAACAAGAACAGATCCTACGCAAGTGTCATTCCGAGGCTTATGGAGGACACCATGCTGGAGACAGAACTGCACATAAGGTATTGCAATCCGGTTTTTATTGGCCTACTCTCTTCAAGGATGCCCGTAAGTTTGTCTTGTCTTGTGATGAATGTCAAAGAATTGGTAATATTAGTAGACTCAAGAAATGCCTATGAACTATTCACTTTTTATTGAACCATTTGATGTTTGGGACTTTGATTATATGGGACCTTTTCCTTCCTCTAATGGGTATACTCATATCTTAGTTGCTGTTGATTACGCTACTAAGTGGGCAGAAGCTATTCCAACTAGTAGTGTTGATCATAACACCTCTATTAAGATGCTTAAAGAAGTTATTTTTCCGAGGTTTGGAGTCCCTAGATACTTAATGACTAATGGTGGTTCACATTTCATTCATGGTGCTTTTCATAAAATGCTTGCTAAGTATGATGTTAATCATAGAATGGCATCTCTATACCATCCACAGTCTAGTGGTCAAGTAGAACTTAGCAATAGAAAGCTTAAATTGATTTTGCAAAAGACTGTTAATAGATCTAGAAAGAATTGGTCCAAGAAACTTGATGATGCATTATGGGCCTATAGAACTGCATATAAAAATCCTATGGGTATGTCTCCATATAAAATGGTTTATGGTAAAGCATGTCACTTACCTCTTGAATTAAAACATAAGGCATATTGGTCTATTAAATAGCTCAACTACGACTTCAAACTTGCCGGTGAGAAGAGACTTTTTGACATTAGCTCACTTGATGAATGGAGAACCCAGGCCTACGAGCATGCCAAACTGTTTAAAGAAAAAGTTAAAAGATGGCATGATAAAAGGATACAAAAGCGTGAGTTTAATGTAGGTGATTATGTATTGTTATACAACTCTCATTTAAGATGTTTTGCAGGCAAACTCCTCTCTAAATGGGAAGGTCCTTACATCATCGAGGAGGTCTACTGTTCTGGTGCCATAAAAATCAACAACTTCGAAGGCACAAATCCGAGGGTGGTGAACGGTCAAAGAATCAAACATTATATCTCAGGTAATCCTATAAATGTTGAAATCAATGTTATTGAAACCTTAACCCCGGAGGAATACATAAGGGACACTTTCTAGGACGTTTCAGACTCCAGAAAGGAATAGGTACGTGGTACGGTAAGTAAAACGACTCCAAAATAGTTCTAATGGCAATTTTTCTCCGTTTTGGAATATTTGAGAAAATAAGAAAATAAGAAGCAGACCAGAAAGGACACGAGGCTTCCACGAGGGTGGAGAGCGCGCCCCTGCCTCGTGGGAACCTCGTGTGCTCTCCAGACTCTGTTTTCTTGCACGCTACTTCTTTTTGTCGGTAAAAATTCACTATATAATCTCCCGAAGGTTTTGACCACCGTATCACACAAATAACTCATGTCTTTGTTTTGAGCTGTTTTTCTAACAGATCTAGGTCGCCATGTCATCTTCAAGTGCCCCTAAGGACAAGTTCTTCGAGAAGGTCATCAACCCCTACCTCGCGGAGGTGCTGCAACACCCTCAAACCATTGAGATGCGTGAGGGGTTGTTGCACATCCGCGATGTTGAGGGACCAAGGAGGACCGAAAGCACGGAGACAAGGCTCGAGGCATTGGAGCAACAAGTTTTCAAGTGCCAGGAGATGGTGGAACATGGACTCGACTCCAACCGTATAATGATCATGGAGTTCACCAACAACCACAAGTTGGATGACAAGAACATTGGGGAGGCCATCTTCAAGCTTCACGAGTCCAAGCCCAGATCTATGACCCGCAAAACCAAAAATGTGAGTATGAATATAGATTCAAGTGGATGAGTTTGGCTGAAAATTTGAGGATCCTAGAGACTCGATCATCCTTCTATGATGGTGAGCCTATGCCTTGGAAGATGGACGACAAGCCTACATCATCAACAACCCCTTCATCACCACCTCCGAGGAAGGAAACATAAACACATGGGTATGGGCACTCCCCTTGGCAACTGCCAAGCTTGGGGGAGTGCCCCAGTATCGTATCACCATCACACTTTTATCTTTACAGTTTTTCTTAGTTCGATCCTTTTGATAATATCTTGATCTAGTAGAATAAAGTTTTAGTATGATCTAGTTGTGAGTTTTGCTTTATGATCCTTCTATGTAATCGAGTCCGTGAGCTATATATAATAAAGATTAGTGTTGAGTCAAGGGCTTGATTATTTTGCTAAGATCTTGAGGGAATAGAATAAAAGAGAAAAAATAAAAAGAAATAAAGGGATCATGTGGATCTTATGGGGAGTAATGAGCTCACATATATAGAGTATGATGAATAAAAGTTGTTGAGAGTTGACAAACATAGTTTTGGTCATCGTTGCAATTAATAGGAAGTAATAAAGAAAGAGAGGTTTTCACATATAAATATACTATCTTGGACATCTTTTATAATTGTGAGCACTCATTAAAGTATGATATGCTTAAGAGTTGACGTTGGACAAGGAAGACAACGTAATGGGTTATGTTTTCTTACATCTGAGATAAATTATATTGTCATGGATCATCCAACATGTTGAGCTTGCCTTTCCCTCTCTTGCTAGCCAATTTCTTTGCACCAAGTAGAGATACTACTTGTGCTTCCAAACATCCCTAAAACCAGTCTTACCATGAGAGTCCACCATATCTACCTATGGATTGAGTAAGATCCATCAAGTAATTTTTCATCGTTGCAAGCAATAAGAATTGCTCTCTAAATATGTATGACTTATTAGTGTGGAGAAAATAAGCTTTATATGATCTTGTGATGTGGAAGAAATAAAAGCGACGGACTGCATAATAAAGGTCCATATCACAAGTGGCAATATAAAGTGACGTTCTTTTGCATTAAGATTTCGTGCATCCAACCGTAAAAGCACATGACAACCTATGCTTCCCTCTGCGAAGGGCCTATCTTTTATTCTTGTCTATTACTTCATATAAGAGTCACGGTGATCTTCACCTTTCCTTTTTACATTTTATCCTTTGGCAAGCACAATGTGTTGGAAAGATCCTGATATATATGGCTAATTGGATGAGGGTTTTCATGAACTATTATTGTTGACATTACCCTTGAGGTAAAAGGTTGGGAGGCAAAATTACAAGCCCCTATCTTTCTTTGTGTCCGATTGAAACTTCATAACCATAACTATCGCATGAGTGTTAGCAATTATGAAAGACTAAAAGATGGTTGAGTATGTGGACTTGCTGAGAAGCTCTTATATTGACTCTTTCCTATGTTATGATAAATTGCAATTGCTTCAATGACTGAGATTATAGTTTGTTAGTTTTCAATGAAGTTTCTGATTCATACTTGAGTATGTGAATGAATTGTTACTTTAGCATAGGAGATCATATGACAATATATATATATATATATATAGTGGCACTATTCTAATCCCAGGATTAGAATAACTATTTGGATCACAGCAGCCCTATATAGGGCCCGACAGGGCCCTCCCGAACTTCCGAACTGCCGCCGGCCCGACAGGATCCACTGGATCCCGAGGCCCCCCGACAGGATCCACCTGATCACGATCCCGCTCCCGAGCCGCCCCAGCCCCCCTCCTTCCCTCGATCCCCCGACCTCCCCCGCCGGATCCGCCGCCTCCCTTCCTGCCCCAACTCCTGGTCGGCCGGATCCGCCGCCTCCCTTCCTGCCCCAACTCCTGGCCGGCCGGATCCGCCGCCTCCCTTCCTTCCCCAATTCCTGGCCGGCAATCGGCGTGGGCGAGCGAGCGACGGCGGACGCCGACGCGAGGGAGCCCGCATCGCTTGGACGCGGCGAAGCCGCCATGGACTTCAGGAAGCCGCATCCTCGTCCCATCGTCACCGCCCGAAGCCTTGGCAGACCAGATGACGGCCCCGATGCAAGCAACGGCGAGCGGCGCGACCAACGGAGCAACTCCTCCGCGGAGGCGGCATCGGCTGCGCCCTCAAATTCAGTGGCAAAAGTACATGAACTTCCTCCCAATTTTGCCTTCTTCTTCAATCTTGCCTTCTCTGACCTTCTTGCTTTGTGCAGATGAACTTCGCGCCCCCTGCAAGACATGGATTGCCATGGAATTCCTCTACTACCTCCACGACGAGTTTTCTCAAGGTGGCCTATCAGCTGCTGGAAAAAGATTGGCTGGACTTCTAGCCAGGGTATGGCTGAACTTCTTCCTTCCTTCGGTTTGTTATTTGCCTACAACTATGTGAAGTTCAGGTGGTGTGTGAGCCTCAGTCCAGGCTACAAAAGCTTTTTAAAATTCTGCCTGCTTACAACCATGTTAAGTTCTGGTAGTGTGTGAGCCTCAGTCCAGGCTACAAAACAGCATTGTAAAAATCTGCCTGTTTACAGGCATGTGAAGTTCAGGTAGTATGTGAGCCTCAGTCCAGGATACAAACACTATAAAATCTGCCTGCATTCACATTCACATGTGAAGTTCAACTAGTAAGTGTGCTAGAGTTCAGGTTGGTATGTCTCTGGTTCAGTGCAAAAAAAATAAAAGGAAAATAAAACATGCACGTGATATGACATGAAGGTCAGGTTGGTATGCACTAGCAGTCCATCCATTCAAACGCATGAAGGTTCATGTTTTTTAAACTGTAGACAGTATTTCCCCTTTACAAAACAGGAAGTTCAGGTTGTGGACAGTGCCCAGACAGGTGCATATAAGTAATAAAATATTGTAGAATTAAAAAACAGGATGTGAAGTTAATTGTGTGAAGGGTGCTCAGTTCAGGTACAAAGGCATCGACAGATGCTCAGCTCAGTGCATAGTGTGATAGCTCTCACCACTTTATATATGAGAAGTTCAGGCTGTGAATAATGCTAAGTTCAATTACAAAGGTATATGTAGATATAACTTGTGTGCTAATACACATTTTTTTCTTTTATGTCAGGAAGACGATAGACGCATGAAGAAGCTTAGAAGTTCCCAGCAGCAAGTACACAATCCAAAGCCTGTACGCGTTGCACCACCCCCTCAATGGGTCACGCCTCAAACGCACCAACAGCATTACCAACCTGCTCCAGACCAAAAATGGATGACACCCGAAACACACGGATACTTCCAAGATGCTGGGTCACAGCCCTATCCGCACAGGTTTGCGCCTCCACCTAATTGGGTGACGCCGGAAATCCCCCGCGGATTCTTTGTATCCACAAGCAGGCTCCCAAGCACGCCGATGGAGGAGGGGGTTAGCTCAAGTCCTGCATGTAACTCTGGAGGTTATCCTGGTGTGCCTCATCAATGCCAAAGCAAAGCAACTAAACCGGATCCCAGGACAAATCCAACAGCAACACACACACACACAGAGGAGAGTGATCTGCACACTACCACCGTTTGATCCTGCTGCTGCTGCTACAAGTCAGAATTCTACGGGGCATAAGGTAGATGGATTGCTTCAAACAAAAAAAGAGCAAACCAAGACCAGGATCGCAATACCTCCACAACCACCTCAAGCAAAAAGGACGCAAACAAGAGAGAGGCCATCTTCAGCCCTCCTTCCTCCTCGTGATCCACCGCCGCATCCTGCTATGATTACTCCGCCATGCCCCATCCCAGAGGGACATCAGCCGACATCGGCGGAGTTGCGATCATACACACATGTAAGTGAAACAAAAAATATTTATATACGCATCTTATATTATCTGCACATTTTCTGCTCCCTCCAGAATAACAAGTTCATAAACTGCATTTTAACGTGCTGTTTGGATTATTTTTTTCTTTTTCTGCAGACGCCGGATCTACCAGATTATCTAATACCAAGACTAAAGATGCGATTCAAAGATGTAGAGAAAGCAAGGGAATTTTATAACAGATACGCCAGGCACACTAGTTTTGGAATTAGGAAGACGGGTGGAAATGACAACCACAAGTATTTTGTTTGCGCCTTCCAAGGGATACACACATCTTCTGTTTCAGAGGCCAACAGGAAGCGAAACAAAACATCGCAAAGGACGGGCTGCAATGAAAGAATGAGGGTGAAGGTGCAGGAGGATGACACATGCGTGGCAGTGGACATTGAGTACAATCATAATCACCAGCTCATGCAAACTGATGACATGCTGGTATTCTTGCACTCACACAAGAATTATGACCCCACTATTCTGGAGTATGTAAAGCTCCTGCAGTACCATGATGTCAAGCACACAACAATCATGTCCATGCTATCTAAAAATGAAGATGGAAGCTACTTCCTAAGTATGACCGGACGAGACCTACTAAACCAGTAAGTATTCAAACACCCACATGCTGCAATGTAAAATAGCATCCTAGCTCACAACCCCTTTGATAGCAAAAATAACAAATGCATGTTGGCGTGTGATTTGCAGGGAAGCCATGAATGCAAGGAAAGATGATTAGGATGATGTATTAAAACTTGTTTCATTCTTCAAAGACATGAAGGCAATAAATGATGAGTTCTTCTATGACATCCAAGTGGACAAGGACAAGTCAATTAAAAACATTTTCTGGTCCAATGCAAGCTGCCGAGGAGCCTATCAAGACTTCGGCGATTGCGTAACATTCGACACGACTTACAAGACCAACATATTTCACATGCCCCTGGGAGTGTTTATTGGAACAAACCATCACTTGCCGTCAATGATATTTGCCGTTGCCCTGATAAGAGACCAAGATGCAAAGTCATTCAATTGGCTGTTCGATACATTTCTACGGTGCATGAACAACAAGCACCCAACTTGCATTCTAATAGGTGAGTTAAAAAAAACTCCTCAAGTTTCATCATCTTTTCAGTCTATGGGTCTCTGTTGGTTGGGTACGTTTGTTTTTTCTGAAAAATATGTAAAAAATGCAGTTCAACCACTGTTAGCACAAAAGTCCAACTAGCAATACAAGAAAGCAAAATTATCTGTCACATGTTTAGAAAAAAATTAGTTATGAATGTGAAGTTCAAGTACATGAATCATAGAAGTTCAAGGACGAAGCTGTTAGATAAAAATATGTAGCATGTTCAGAAAAACAAAGTTATTTATGTGAAGTTCAATCACTGCTACCACAGAAGTTCAACAACACTACTGTAAGAAATTTTTTGAGTGTGACACTACTTGTTTGTCATACTACTAACTGTGAAGTTCAAGCACTGGTACCACAGAAGTTCAGCAACACTGCTATAAGAAAAAAAATACATGTGACATTCTTAGATAGCCATACTACTAGATGTGAAGTTCAATTACTTGTGCAACATAAGTTCACCATCAGTACAAAAAAGAATCAAGTTTCATTTTTTTAATTCGATCAGACCAGTGCCCATCGATGGCGAAAGCTATACCACAATCATTTCCAAACACCGTCCACAAGCTATGCCGTTGGCACATATTGAAGAAGTACAGGGAATACCTCGCGTTGCTGTACAAAAAGTATAAAACATTCAAAGAGGAGTTCACAACTATATTGAACTGGCCGCTGATGCCAACAGAGTTTGAAGATGACTGGGCTGAACTCATGCACAAGTACCACCTGGAGAACGACCAGATGATGATGCAGCTCTGGAGTGATAGGAAGATGTGGATTTCAGCATATTACAAGAACATTTTCTGTGCTAGAATGACTTCCACACAACGAAGCGAGATCATGAACCACGTGCTAAAGAAAGGGTTTGTCAAGGGGACCCAGAACCTACACAAGTTTGCTAGGCGAGTCAATGCTTGCATACAAACTCGGATGCAGAAGGAGAACGAGCAAACAATGACCAGCATGGTATGATGACAAGTACAAAACACCACCATCATGTTCCGTTGACCTTCAACATGTGCACTTTGAATTTTAAAAAATGAAACCCATGATTCTGCTTCGACTAATATCTTACTTTTTGACATGTGCAGACCAATCTTGTGACAAAGACAACTTACGGCTACGAGGAAGACATGTCTATCAAGTGCACGAGAGCCGTGTACACCGAGATGAGGAATAGGATCAGAAAGGCCACGCTATTTCGCGCAAAGCGTATAGCAGAGTCCACTAAGTACCTTGTGTACTACCACAACAAGCCTGGCCATGATGATGAAGAAAGATTTTCCTGGTCAAAGCATGAATTCCAGGTTGTAGCTGAAGGAAATATGCCCTAGAGGCAATAATAATGTTATTATTTTATTTCCTTATATCATGATAAATGTTTATTATTCATGCTAGAATTGTATTATCCGGAAACATAATACTTGTGTGAATACATAGACAAACTAAACGTCACTAGTATGCCTCTACTTGACTAGCTCGTTAATCAAAGATGGTTATGTTTCCTAACCATAGACATGTGTTGTCATTTGATTAATGGGATCACATTATTGGGAGAATGATGTGATTGACATGACCCATTCCATTAGCTTAGCACCTGATCGTTTAGTATGTTGCTATTGCTTTCTTCATGACTTATACATGTTCCTATGACTATGAGATTATGCAACTCCCGTTTGCCGGAGGAACACTTTGTGTGCTACCAAATGTCACAACGTAACTGGGTGATTATAAAGGTGCTCTACAGGTGTCTCCAAAGGTACATGTTGGGTTGGCGTATTTCGAGATTAGGATTTGTCACTCCGATTGTCGGAGAGGTATGTCTGGGCCCTCTCGGTAATGCGCATCACCTAAGCCTTGCAAGCAATGCAACTAATGAGTTAGTTGCGAGATGATGTATTACGGAACGAGTAAAGAGACTTGCCGGCAACGAGATTGAACTAGGTATTGAGATACCGACGATCGAATCTCGGGCAAGTAACATACCAATGACAAAGGGAACAACGTATGTTGTTATGTGGTCTGACCGATAAAAGATCTTCGTAGAATATGTGGGAGCCAATATGAGCATCCAGGTTCCGCTATTGGTTATTGACCGGAGACGTGTCTCGGTCATGTCTACATTGTTCTCGAACCCGTAGGGTCCGCACGCTTAAGGTTTCGATGACAGTTATATTATGAGTTTATTAGTTTTGATGTACCGAAGTTAGTTCGGAGTCCCAGATGTGATCACGGACATGACGAGGAGTCTCGAAATGGTCGAGACATAAAGATTGATATATTGGATGACTATATTCGGACACCAGAAGTGTTCCGGAGAAGTTTCGGATAAAAACCGGAGTACCGGGGGTTACCGGAACCCCCCCGGGGGTTAATGGGCCACATGAGCCTAAAGTGGAGAAGAGGAGGGGCAGCCAGGGCAGGCCGCGCGCCCCCTCCCCCTCTAGTCCGAATTGGACTAGGAAGGGGGGCGACGCCCCCCTTTCCTTGCTCTCCTCTCTTCCTTCCTTCCCCCTCTCCTACTTGGACAAGGAAAAGGAGGGAGTCCTACTCCCGGTAGGAGTAGGACTCCTCCCTAGAGCGCCTCCTCCTGGCCGGCCGCCCCTCCCCTTGCTCCTTTATATACGGGGGCAGGGGGGCACCTCTAGACACACAAGTTGATCTTCGTGATCGTTCTCTTAGCCGTGTGCGGTGCCCCCCTCCACCATAATCCTCGATAATATTGTAGCGGTGCTTAGGCGAAGCCCTGCGATGGTAGAACATCAAGATCTTCACCACGCCGTCATGCTGACGGAACTCTTCCTCGACACTTTGCTAGATCGGAGTCCGGGGATCGTCATCGAGCTGAACGTGTGCTAGAACTCGGAGGTGCTGTAGTTTCGGTGCTTGATCGGTCGGGCTGTGAAGACGTACGACTACATCAACCGCGTTGTGTCAACGCTTCCGCTGTCGATCTACAAGGGTACGTAGACAACACTCTCCCCTCTCGCTGCTATGCATCACCATGATCTTGCGTGTGCGTAGGAATTTTTTTGAAATTACTACATTCCCCAACAGTGGTATCAGAGCCTAGGTTTTATGTGTTGATGATATATGCACGAGTAGAACACAAGTGAGTTGTGGGCGATATAAGTCATACTGCTTTGCAGCATGTCATACTTTGGTTCGGCGGTATTGTTGGATGAAGCGGCCCGAACCGACATTACGCGTATGCTTACGCGAGACTGGTTCTATCGACGTGCTTTGCACACAGGTGGCTGGCGGGTGTCAGCTTCTCCAACTTTAGTTGAACAGAGTGTGGCTACGCCCGGTCCTTGCGAAGGTTAAAACAACACCAAATTGACAAACTATCGCTGTGGTTTTGATGCGTAGGTAAGATTGGTTCTTGCTTAAGCCCGTAGCAGCCACGTAAAACTTGCAACAAACAAAGTAGAGGACGTCTAACTTGTTTTTGCAGGGCATGTTGTAATGTGATGTGGTCAAGACATGATACTATATTTTATTGTATGAGATGATCATGTTTTGTAACTGAGTTATCGGCAACTGGCAGGAGCCATATGGTTGTCGCTTTATTGTATGCAATGCAATCGCCTTGTAATGCTTTATGTTATCACTAAGTGGTAGCGATAGTCGTAGAAGCATAAGATTGGTGAGACGACAACGATGCTACGATGGAGATCAAGGTGTCGCGCCGGTGACGATGGTGATCATGACGGTGCTTCGGAGATGGAGATCACAAGCACAAGATGATGATGGCCATATCATATCACTTATATTGATTGCATGTGATGTTTATCCTTTTATGCATCTTATCTTGCTTTGATTGACGGTAGCATTATAAGATGATCTCTCACTAAATTATCAAGAAGTGTTCTCCCTGAGTATGCACCGTTGCCAAAGTTCATCGTGCCCAGACACCACGTGATGATCGGGTGTGATAAGCTCTACGTCCATCTACAACGGGTGCAAGCCAGTTTTGCACACGCAGAATACTCAGGTTAAACTTGACGAGCCTAGCATGTGCAGATATGGCCTCGGAACACTGAGACCAAAAGGTCGAGCGTGAATCATATAGTAGATATGATCAACATAGCGATGTTCACCATTGAAAACTACTCCATTTCACGTGATGATCGGTTATGGTTTAGTTGATTTGGATCACGTAATCACTTAGAAGATTAGAGGGATATCTTTCTAAGTGGGAGTTCTTAAGTAATATGATTAATTGAACTTAATTTTATCATGAACTTAGCACCTGATAGTATCTTGCTTGTTTATGTTTGATTGTAGGTAGATGGCCCGTGCTGTTGTTCCGTTGAATTTTAATGCGTTCCTTGAGAAAGCAAAGTTGAAAGATGATGGTAGCAATTACACGGACTGGGTCCGTAACTTGAGGATTATCTTCATTGCTGCACAAAAGAATTACGTCCTGGAAGCACCGCTGGGTGCCAGGCCTGCTGCTGGAGCAACACCAGATGTTATGAACGTCTGGCAGAGCAAAGCTGATGACTACTCGATAGTTCAGTGTGCCATGCTTTACGGCTTAGAGTCGGGACTTCAACGATGTTTTGAACGTCATGGAGCATATGAGATGTTCCAGGAGTTGAAGTTAATATTTCAAGCAAATGCCCGGATTGTGAGATATGAAGTTTCCAATAAGTTCTATAGCTGCAAGATGGAGGAGAATAGTTCTGTCAGTGAGCATATACTCAAAATGTCTGGGTATAATAATCACTCGATTCAATTGGGAGTTAATCTTCTAGATGATTGCGTCATTGACAGAATTCTCCAATCACTGCCACCTAGCTACAAGAGCTTCGTGATGAACTATAATATGCACGAGATGAATAAGACTATTCCCGAGCTCTTCGCAATGCTGAAAGCTGCGAAGGTAGAAATTAAGAAGGAGCATCAAGTGTTGATGGTCAACAAGACCACTAGTTTCAAGAAAAATTGCAAAGGGAATAAGAAGGGGAACTTCAAGAAGAACAGCAAGCAAGTTGCTGCTCAAGAGAAGAAACCCAAATCTGGACCTAAGCCTGAAACTGAGTGCTTCTACTGCAAGCAGACTGGTCACTGGAAGCGGAACTGCCCGAAGTATTTGGCAGATAAGAAGGATGGCAAGGTGAACAAAGGTATATGTGATATACATGTTATTGATGTGTACCTTACTAGATCTCGCAGTAGCACCTGGGTATTTGATACTGGTTCTGTTGCTAATATTTGCAACTCGAAACAGGGACTACGGATTAAGCGAACACTGGCGAAGGACGAGGTGACGATGCACGTGGGAAATGGTTCCAAAGTCGATGTGATCGCGGTCGGCACGCTACCTCTACATCTACCATCTGGATTAGTATTAGACCTAAATAATTATTATTTGGTGCCAGCGTTGAGCATGAACATTATATCTGGATCTTGTTTGATGCGAGACGGTTATTCATTTAAATCAGAGAATAATGGTTGTTCTATTTATCTGAGTAATATCTTTTATGGCCATGCACCCTTGAAGAGTGGTCTATTTTTGATGAATCTCGATAGTAGTGATACACATATTCATAATGTTGAAGCCAAAAGATGCAGAGTTGATAATGATAGTGCAACTTATGTGTGGCACTGCCGTTTAGGTCATATCGGTGTAAAACGCATGAAGAAACTCCATACTGATGGACTTTTGGAACCACTTCATTATGAATCACTTGGTACTTGCAAACCGTGCCTCATGGGCAAGATGACTAAAACACCGTTCTCCGGTACTATGGAGAGAGCAACAGATTTGTTGGAAATCATACATACAGATGTATGTGGTGCAATGAATATTGAAGCTCGTGGTGGATATCGTTATTTTCTCACCTTCACAGATGATTTAAGCATATATGGGTATATCTACTTAATGAAACATAAGTCTAAAACATTTGAGAAGTTCAAAGAATTTCAGAGTGAAGTTGGAAATCATCGTAACAAGAAAATAAAGTTTCTACGATCTAATCGTGGAGGAGAATATTTGAGTTACGAGTTTGGTCTACATTTGAAACAATGCGGAATAGTTTCGCAACTAACGCCACCCGGAACACCACAGCGTAATGGTGTGTCCGAACGTCGTAATCGTACTTTACTTGATATGGTGCGATCTATGATGTCTCTTACAGATTTACCGCTATCGTTTTGGGGTTATGCTCTAGAGACAGCCGCATTCATGTTAAATAGGGCACCATCAAAATCTGTTGAGATGACGCCTAATGAACTGTAGTTTGGCAAGAAACCAAAGTTGTCATTTCTGAAAGTTTGGGCCTGCGATGCTTATGTGAAGAAACTTCAACCTGATAAGCTCGAACCCAAATCGAAGAAATGTGTCTTCATTGGATACCGAAAGGAGACTGTTGGGTACACCTTCTATCACAGATCTGAAGGCAAGACATTTGTCGCTAAGAATGGATCCTTTCTAGAGAAGGAGTTTCTCTCGAAAGAAGTGAGTGGGAGGAAAGTAGAACTTGATGAGGTAACTGTACCTGCTCCCTTATTGGAAAGTAGTACATCGCAGAAATCGGTTTCTGTGACACCTACACCAATTAGTGAGGAAGCTAATGATAATGATCATGAAACTTCAGAACAAGTTACTACCGAACCTCGTAGATCAACCAGAGTAAGATCCGCACCAGAGTGATACGGTAACCCTGTTCTGGAAGTCATGCTACTAGATCGTGATGAACCTACGAACTATGAAGAAGCGATGGTGAGCCCAGATTCCGCAAAATGGCTTGAAGCCATGAAATCTGAGATGGGATCCATGTATGAGAACAAAGTATGGACTTTGGTTGACTTGCCCAATGATCGACAAGCAATTGAGAATAAATGGATCTTCAAGAAGAAGACCGACGCTGACGGTAATGTTACTGTCTACAAAGCTCGACTTGTCGCAAAAGGTTTTCGACAAGTTCAAGGGATTGACTATGATGAGACCTTCTCACCCGTAGCGATGCTTAAGTCTGTCCGAATCATGTTAGCAATTGCTACATTTTATGATTATGAGATTTGGCAGATGGATGTCAAAACTGCATTCCTGAATGGATTTCTGGAAGAAGAGTTGTATATGATGCAGCCGGAAGGTTTTGTCGATCCAAAGGGAGCTAACAAAGTGTGCAAGCTCTAGCGATCCATTTATGGACTGGTGCAAGCCTCTCGGAGTTGGAATAAACGCTTTGATAGTGTGATCAAAGCATTTGGTTTTGTACAGACTTTTGGAGAAGCCTGTATTTACAAGAGAGTGAGTGGGAGCTCTGTAGCATTTCTGATATTATATGTAGATGACATATTACTAATCGGAAATGATATAGAATTTCTGGATAGCATAAAGGGATACTTGAATAAGAGTTTTTCAATGAAAGACCTCGGTGAAGCTGCTTACATATTGGGCATTAAGATCTATAGAGATAGATCAAGACGCTTAATTGGACTTTCACAAAGCACATACCTTGACAAAGTTTTGAAGAAGTTCAAAATGGATCAAGCAAAGAAAGGATTCTTACCTGTGTTACAAGGTGTGAAATTGAGTAAGACTCAATGCCCGACCAATGCAGAAGATAGAGAGAAAACGCAAGATGTTCCCTATGCTTCAGCCATAGGCTCTATCATGTATGCAATGCTGTGTACCAGACCTGATGTGTGTCTTGCTATAAGTCTAGCAGGGAGGTACCAAAGTAATCCAGGAGTGGATCACTGGACAGCGGTCAAGAACATCCTGAAATACGTGAAAAGGACTAAGGATATGTTTCTCATATATGGAGGTGACAAAGAGCTCATCGTAAATGGTTACATTGATGCAAGCTTTGACACTGATCCAGATGATTCTAAATCGCAAACCGAATACGTGTTTACATTAAACGGTGGAGCTGTCAGTTGGTGCAGTTCTAAACAAAGCATTGTGGCGGGATCTACATGTGAAGCGGAGTACATAGCTGCTTCGGAAGCAGCAAACGAAGGAGTCTGGATGAAGGAGTTCATATCCGATCTAGGTGTCATACCTAGTCCATCGAGTCCAATGAAAATATTTTGTGACAATACTGGTGCAATTGCCTTGGCAAAGGAATCCAGATTTCACAAGAGAACCAAGCACATCAAGAGACGCTTCAATTCCATCCGGGATCTAGTCCAGGTGGGAGTCGTAGAGATTTGCAAGATACATACGGATCTGAATGTTGCAGACCCGTTGACTATGCCTCTTCCACGAGCAAAACATGATCAGCACCAAAGCTCCATGGGTGTTAGAATCATTACTGTGTAATCTAGATTATTGACTCTAGTGCAAGTGGGAGACTGAAGGAAATATGCCCTAGAGGCAATAATAATGTTATTATTTTATTTCCTTATATCATGATAAATGTTTATTATTCATGCTAGAATTGTATTATCCGGAAACATAATACTTGTGTGAATACATAGACAAACTAAACGTCACTTGTATGCCTCTACTTGACTAGCTCGTTAATCAAAGATGGTTATGTTTCCTAACCATAGACATGTGTTCTCATTTGATTAACGGGATCACATTATTGGGAGAATGATGTGATTGACATGACCCATTCCATTAGCTTAGCACCGGATCGTTTAGTATGTTGCTATTGCTTTCTTCATGACTTATACATGTTCCTGTGACTATGAGATTATGCAACCCCCGTTTGCCGGAGGAACACTTTGTGTGCTACCAAACGTCACAGCGTAACTGGGTGATTATAAAGGTGCTCTACAGGTGTCTCCAAAGGTACATGTTGGGTTGGCATATTTCGAGATTAGGATTTGTCACTCTGATTGTCGGAGAGGTATCTCTGGGCCCTCTCGGTAATGCACATCACCTAAGCCTTGCAAGCAATGCAACTAATGAGTTAGTTGCGAGATGATGTATTACGGAACGATTAAAGAGACTTGTTGGCAACGAGATTGAACTAGGTATTGAGATACCGACGATCGAATCTCGGGCAAGTAACATACCAATGACAAAGGGAACAACGTATGTTGTTATGCGGTCTGACCGATAAAAGATCTTCGTAGAATATGTGGGAGCTAATATGAGCATCCAGGTTCTGCTATTGGTTATTGACCGGAGACGTGTCTCGGTCATGTCTATATTGTTCTCGAACCCGTAGGGTCCGCACGCTTAAGTTTTCGATGACAGTTATATTATGAGTTTATTAGTTTTGATGTATCGAAGTTAGTTCGGAGTCCCGGATGTGATCATGGACATGACGAGGAGTCTCGAAATGGTCGAGACATAAAGATTGATATATTGGATGACTATATTCGGATACCGAAAGTGTTCCGGAGA
The DNA here is from genome assembly GCA_034509565.1 of Triticum monococcum. Lineage (NCBI taxonomy): Eukaryota > Viridiplantae > Streptophyta > Magnoliopsida > Poales > Poaceae > Triticum > Triticum monococcum. The sequence goes on along the minus strand of CM067843.1, from coordinate 738,605,426 downwards.
AGTTTCGAATAAAAACCGGAGTACCGGGGGTTACCGGAACCCACCCCCCCCCGGGGGGGGGGGTTAATGGCCACATGGGCCTAAAGTGGAGAAGAGGAGGGGCGGCCAGGGCAGGCCGCGCGCCCCCTCCCCCTCTAGCCCGAATTGGAATAGGAAGGGGGGCGGCGCCCCCCTTCCCTTCCTCTCCTGTCTCCCTTCCTTCCCCCTCTCCTACTTGGACAAGGAAAAGGAGGGAGTCCTACTCCCGGTAGGAGTAGGACTCCTCCCTGGCGCACCTCCTCCTGGCCGGCCGCCCCTCCCCTTGCTCCTTTATATACGGGGGCAGGGGGCACCTCTAGACACACAAGTTGATCTTCGTGATCGTTCTCTTAGCCGTGTGCGGTGCCCCCCTCCACCATAATCCTCGATAATATTGTAGCGGTGCTTAGGCGAAGCCCTGCGACGGTAGAACATCAAGATCGTCACCACGCCGTCGTGCTGACGGAACTCTTCCTCGACACTTTGCTGGATCGCAGTCCGGGGATCGTCATCGAGCTGAACGTGTGCTAGAACTCGAAGGTGCCGTAGTTTCGGTGCTTGATCGGTCGGGCCGTGAAGACGTACAACTACATCAACCGCGTTGTGTCAACGCTTCCGCTGTCGGTCTACGAGGGTACGTAGACAACACTCTCCCCTCTCATTGCTATGCATCACCATGATCTTGCGTGCGCATAGGAATTTTTTTGAAATTACTATGTTCCCCAACAGCTGACCCAGACAATGAAATATACGAGTGTGAATGCAAGCTCTGGACACACACATGTGAGCGGGAAAACAAACTCATTAAATAGCTAGACTAGTAGTATCATATTAAAATTTATGAAACTCATTGCTGGCTCACAAACTATGTATTCTGCATTCATCGCAAAAATGCAGGCCTGTTCTGCCTTCACATCATGAACATACTGGACTACCTGAAGCCTAACAAATTTCCTAACAAGTATATCCTCAAACGATACACAAAGACTGCAAAATCACAGCCAACCTTTGATACAAGGGACTACAACACAACCGCGTCGGATGGCAGCTCAAGGCTATCGAAGCAAGACATCTTGCTGCAGGTGAATTTGATGGTTAACAAGAAAGCGATGAGATGTGACCAGCAGTATGACAGAGCCTAGTATGTTCTCAAGAGGCTCGTGGAAGAGCTTGATGAAATACATTCAGCAAATCGAGCAGATGCTGGCGAAAGGATGGCTGAAGAGGATGCTGAAATTGAAGATGACCTTCACTATTATGCAGCTAAAATGCTCAACGCCGCCGCTGAAGCCAACCAGTGCAAGCAGGGTGATGGCCAATCAAAATGAGCAGCGACGGCAAGAGACGATGAAACTGCCGCTGTATTCTGAAACAAAGGGTAGGAAGAAAATTACTGCAGCAAAGAAAAGTGACAAGAGAGCGCAAATAAAGGCACCACCTGCAGGAAGAGTCGTGGTGCTCGATGAGAATGGAGTGCCACTTGGACACATGAAATGTAGTGTGTGCAACCAGGTTGTGGGACACAACAAGCTGACCTGTCCAACACTCTTGGAAAGAAACAATGCCGAGAAGGTCAAGCAACCCAAATCTCAAAAACATCAACCCAAAGTTATGGCACAAAAGAAGGGACCACACCCACAGAAAGCAAGCACCAGACTTTGTAGCATATGCAAGGAGTATGAACCATATAATGCAAGAACATGCCCGAAGCGAGCAGATGCTGAAAAGACAAGCAAAAAGCCAAAGAAGAAACATAAAGCAAAACCCAGAGCCAGCAACAAGAAAGAGGTGGAAGAGGAAGAGGAAGACGAAGACGAAGACACCGTCGAAGAAGAGGAAGACGAAGAGGAAGAGAACGATGAAGAGAAAGAGGAAGAGGATGATGAAGAGGAAGAGGAAGAGGACGATGAAGAGGAAGATGACGAGGAAGAGGTACATGTCAAGCAAAAACCTATACAACCAAAGCCTAGGAGGAGCGCAAGGCTGATGAACAGTTAGAATAGGTCAATTAACACAATGCAAACTTGTGTGATGTCAATGTCCAGAATATTATGTCATCCCCTTTTATTGTTGAACTTTCAAAGAAGTCCTGGTAACATACACTGTGAAGTTCATGTAGTATTACTGCAGAAGTCCTGGTATGTTATGAGATGAAGTGTTGTGCTGATGATGTACTACATGAAAGAGCAAGCAGTAATAAAATGAAAAACATACACTGTGAAGTTCAAGTAATATTACTGCAGAAGTCCTGGTATGTTATGGGATGAAGTGATGTGCTGGTGATGTATTGCATGAAAGTGCAAGCAAGAACAAACATGAAAAACATATACTGTGAAGTTCAAGTAAGCTTACTGCAGAAGTCCTGGTATATTATGGCAGGAGGTGCTCGTGTTGTATTCCATAAAAGTGCAACCAACAAATAATCATATAGTATTGAAGTTCAGGTCAGCTTATAGAAGAAGTTCTGGTATATAAAATCGATGTAGGAAAAAATATGCTTAAAAAATAAAGTTTCACCACATAAACTAAGGTTAGCAGGCCTAAGACAACGCGTTCAAATGTGAAGTTCTGCTTGGATACGTGCAGAAGTTCATGTACAATGCCGACAAAAGATAAAGAAACGTCAACAATATTTCTGCACAGATTTACATATGAAATACGTTCGCACTTGAAAAAACACAAAAAAACAAATATAGATTCTACGCAAAAGCATACATATTGGTTGGGTTGAACATTACCAATACATTACACAACACAAAATATCCTCTCCATCTGAAACCAGCAGCCCAGCCACATCTCAAAGTAGAAGTTCAAGTCTACGATCATATGTTGGGAGCCCGAAAATAAACAACACAAAAAATCAAGCAATTAAACCAAAACCGAGGCAGAAGTTCAGGTACATCTGTTGGGGCAAAAACATTCAACACATGGATACTGAAAAACGATGCAGTACATTGAAATTCACAAAGCCAAATCATTCTTCACACCAAATGCATTTGTCCACAATATCATAAGTAATAGTGGTGCACCTATAGATACACAAATCACTAAAAACATTCTTACAACCAAATCTTTACGGAATTGTTCCAATCATTATCAAACCTAAAAATTTGTACGAAATCAAATCTACAGATGAAACTAATGCTTCAAATTCACGGGCCAAAGGACTGGATCTCTTTAGGGAGCTCTGAACGCACGACTTCATTCTTCTCGCTAAAAATCAGAGTGTGCATGAACTCAGCCTTCCAGTCATCTGTAGCAGCCTGCAAACAAAAGAAAGGTGAAAACGATGGTTTAGTAACGGATATCTAAAACCACAGCAGGAGCATCTCAGCAAAAACACACAAGAATAAAAAAAGGATGATGAGACAAGAACAAAGACAGAACATACTTCCACATCACTAAAATCTTCAACAATCTCATCGCCATCATACGAAGAGCTGAACTTCACGGCAAAGAAACCACAATCATTACTCTTCTGCTTCGGAACATCGATGAAAGTCGGCCTCTTTGCAATAGTCACCTAGTTAGGCTGCTTGCTCGCCTTGTATGCAGCATTGCCGTACACCTCCTCGAGCAACCCAACAAATCTATTCATCTATCGGAAATAACAAAATTAGATGAAGTCAAAAACATTTTTAACCAAAATAGTTAAGTTCAGGTACATAAAAAAGTGACACTTGCATAAGATCCACCTAAACAAAATAGCAGAAGTTCAACTTCTAAATGACAGTCAGTTCAAGCAGTATTACCAAAACAGAGACAACAACATATTTTGTCAACACAAGGCATAATAAACTTCATGTCAAACAAGAGAATGTGAAAGGAGGTTCAGGCTAAGAAACACTCACGATATTTTGGCAGTCCCCGTGGAAACTCGATCGCAACGTTTGCATATTATCGTAAGAAAGTGAATCAAGGATGTCAATGCTCCCACGATATCTATTCAACACATACACACTGTAGTGCGCCATTGTGCCAATTGGCTTGAATAGAATCAAGAAAACGTGCCAAGAATGAAAGGACCGGTGAACACAAACTATAAAAGCATATGTACTGAAGAACCGGCATGAACAAAAACTTCTTGACAAACTCAGCAAAAGGATGCACATGAAATTAAAAAAACAAGAGTTATGAAAACCTAACCAGCTTTGCGTTAAGAAGGTCTTCTTCCTTGCGAACAAACATTGGGAGGAGACCAGCAGATTTTTTTGCATCAAACTTTGGAACTGTTGCACCGAAGAAATCATACTCCAGGCAGTACTGTGCATTCACAAAAACACAATTAAAACACCTCCCAAATGCTACTACAACAAAAGTAAGGCAAAAAGAAGGAGATAGGGGTGCAAAGAACTAAAACCTGTATGAAGTAGGGACTAAGTACAACCCTGTCAGCACTAGTGAATATCTCAGAGGTCTCCGACTTATCCTTCCACAAATTTATGAGATAATCCATTATGTCTCCTTCCATCTGCTGCCCTTCACTGAAAAGCGTATAAAGGACACGTCCTGTGAGGTCAATCACATTCGCAGGGATGGTAAACATGCAGTAGCTTGTCCTGCAGAATACAAAAGGATGGTAAAAAATATTTTAGAAGTTCAGATACAACAACAAACAGAAGTTCAGACACTATAACTCAAAAGGCAAGAGGAGACATAAAACAGAAGTTCAGATACTACAACAACGGCAGTTCAGACAATACAACAACAGAAGTTCAGACACTACAACTCCAAGGCAAGGGAGCGACAGATGAGGGTAACTCACTCATAATACTTCTCCAGACCGTCTTTACTCAACACATACTGTTTCAACTTCCGGGCCTCGGATAGATGAGGGTAACTGTATTTTTTCAGGGGAGCGACAGGAGAACGCCACTTCAAAGGCAATCTTGATGCTCTCTTGGAGGAAGTTATGTTCCCAGACTCAACTGCAGGTTTCCTCCTGGTGATCACAACATTCTTCCCACCTCTACTAGCAACAGTACCAGCAGCACATTTAGCATTCTTCGGGTAAGCAATCTTCTCAAAATCATCATCGGACGAAATCACTTCTGCTTCGGCTGCTTCGACTGCATCAGCCTTCCTGTAGCAAGGGGTTTTTGGAGTACCATGAATACCACCAGCCTGCTTCCCCAACTTGGAAGGAATAAGGGTCCGAGGTCTATCATCTCCTATCGGAGCTGTACTCATCGGTTCCTCCCTAGGCTGGTATTCCTGTGACCCGAGGAATGAGTAGTGGTAAGCGGTCAGCTCCAACGGTTCCACTGTCAAATAAAAAAAGGAAGAGAAAACATCACCATTAAATACAAGTGAAGTTCAGGAACATCACAATGTGCAGTCCAACTAATAAAGATGACATGGTTACTACTCAAGCTGACCTAAAAAAATTAGTTGCAGTAAAAAACTAAATGAAGTTCAGGCACAACCAGAGGCACAGTTCAAGATAAACCGATGAACTGTAAATCATTCAACTACAGCTAACAAAACCATAGAAAGGCATCATCTCTGAAGTTCAATTATAAAAGAAAATGCTCATGTCCATTTAAGCAAAACAAAATACACAAGCAAAATTAAAAAAGATAGAAATGAAGTTCATGTACAAAGAAAATGCTCATCTCCTTCCGAAACCAGCAGCCCAGCCAGACCTCAAGCAGAAGTCCAAGTTCAGAGAAAAATATGAAGTTCAGGTAGAATAAAAGATGCAGTGCAGGTAAGTAGTACAAGTTCCAAAATACTTACATGTGTAGTAGCCAAACAGAGCTTGGAAGTCTGTCTCAAACAGGTTAGAAGAAGCGATTGAGTACAACCACGTCTTCCTGATATCCTCGATATTCTCATGGGAATAATTTGCAAGAACCCCATCATGATACGAATTAACATTCGTAAGCATGAAGAATCCGTAGTCGATACTGCCATCAAACGAAGTAAAAGAAATAGTGTTAGGACAGAAAAAGAAAGCCAACGAATTAAACACGTCGCATCTTAAGTACAACTATAGTTAAACAGATGTGATAAAGAGAAAAAGTCGAACTCATACTTGTTTTGCTGCTGGGGGACATCAATCCAATCCAGAGGGAAATTGTCGATGCTAATAAGACTGCAGGGTGTCACCCTGTCGTTGCTGGCATCCTTCCAAAGCCTCTTGATGTTGTCGGTCATCTGTCGAAACAGGCGTACCGCACATTCATCTTTTGGTCCATAGTAGGAATCGAGAAGCTAGAACCTTGAATTCTTCAAGTCAAGGAACACCGACACCCAATGACCGACACCACCCATGGAAGCAGGAAGCTCAGGCGGGTCAAAAGTAGGGAAAACAACCTGAATCATCATAAACACACGAATCATTAAAAAATGAGAATTAATATCAAAACGGTACAAAAGAAAAATAAAACAAATATTAACACAGTGGATCGCACTGCAAAACTAATACAGAGGCAAAGAACAAGATATTGCATACCGAATCATGTGCATCCATGCTATCTGGACTACTCGCCATGAAGTACTTCCTCACACGGGAATCAAAATGACCTCTGGAAATCTTGTCCTAAAATAATGCAGACAACACCAACATATGAAAAAAAAACAAAAATGAGACGAACAAGTTTTAACTAAAATGGTAAGGAACTAAAAAGAAAAGAAATCACTGTATGGTTGACTTACACAAACCCAATACGACAGGATGAGTTTATCCGATCCCTGGTACTTCACACATAGACAATAGAGTGCACACTCAGCCACATTAGATGTAAGCATTCCGCGAGGACCAAAAGATATTGCGACTTCTTGAACAGAAGCTTCACACTCCTTGTTTTGGAACATAATCATTGATCTAAAACAAGCGAATAGAAAGTAAAACAAGTTAAGCAGAAGGAACTTAGGAAGTTCATAACACATGTTAGCACAGAAGTTCAGCTATATCACAACAGACAGTACAGTGCAAAAGAGGCCAGAAGTTGAACGCCAGAGAAGCAAAAAAACAAGAAGTTCAGGTACATAGAGTTGAGAAGTTCAAGTATGAAACCACAGGCAGTTCACAGGGGGTACATGGATGATGTAAATGTTGAGCAGCCGCACTCACCTCTTGGAACGGTCGTTGCTAAGCCTAGTTACACTGTAATAAAAGTCATCAATCTTCTTTCGCACGACACCAAAGTCGCTATCTGCTCACCAAAAAATAGCAATTAACAGCAACACTCAAAGCACATAGATTCACGACAGTTTCAATTAAGACCAACATTCAAGCACAAACATTCAAAACATAAGCACATCTCAGCTGCTACATCAAGAAAGATAAAACACAGCATCATAGACATCACAACCCATGCATTACAAACCTCCACCCACATACAAAACAGGTTCACTTAACATTCTTTACAACCCACACGACAAACAACAAAACCAGAAGTTCAACTTAGACCACACAGGCAATTCACAGGGGATATCATGGACTAAAACAAACAAAAAAGAGGGAAGGGAATGGGGAAAGAAGAGAGAAGCATGCTCCTCTCTTCATGGATCCTTGCCTAGACCAGTGGCAGCACTGGAATGATCAACCTCCTCTCCATAGCTATCGCTTTCTGTATCTTCATCGTCATCTCCAGCATACGTTGCAGCATCGTCAGGAAGGACACCAGCAGCAGCTGGAGCGCTGGAGAATCTGAAACAAGAAAAACTTTTGGTTGTGCCTGTACAACATTAACATCAACTGATGGCTCTAGGCTTGCAGCAGCACTACCACTAGTTTCAACAGCAGACTCAATAGCATCTTCCTCCAAAATGATGTCTCCAGTTGTCTTGCCCCGCTCAGCATTTGAAACCTCGGCGACAATGGACGACTGAGGTTCATTCAGGACCACCCTGTCGGAGCAGCCAGTGCCTGAGACGGACATGTCTGCAACCTTCTCTGGAGGAACACTAACATCATCAGTCTGCTGCTGCAAAAAGAAACAGAAAGTTATTACAAAGGGCTGACTGAACCTCATGCACAGGAGCAGCAAGTCCGTCTCAGGGGCAACAAGACAAATGGACAAGAAAAATGGTACCTCATTTTCACTACCATGAACCTCATCAACTATTACGCCACTAGCCGGAGCAGGTTCATGCACAGGGGCAGCCTCATGCACAGGAGCAGCTTCATGCACAGGTAAAACATCTTCCTCAACCCTAGCATCATCATCAACAGCCTAAAAAAAATAAAAAAATCATTTAGAAAACAAATACCTAATCAGCAGAAGTTCAGATTGCACAATCAGAGAAGGTCAGCTATCACAACTGACACATAATGGAAGTCCAAATACAGTAAACATAGCAGGTCAGATATCAAACTACTCTAAGATACAAAAGGGAACAAAAAGGGCTAGTCATCGAAGTCATGGAAGTTCAGGTGCTGTAGCAGTTGAAGTTCAGGTTCAATAAACAGATAAGGTCACCTAGGAACACTAGTGCTAAAAAGAAACAGTTTATGACACATCAAATCAACAACGCTCGCCTATGACCACAAATAGTAATAACCGAAAGCTAACATTTAACATTGAACATTAGTGCAAACCTCTTTGGTATGCTCCACGTGGCCTCCTTCACGACCCGAACGAACAGAATCCTACCTCTGAATCTGTATCACAACAACATTTGCCTCATCTTCAAAAGGCTTGCAACGAGCATCCTACATTTCCTTGAACAGCCCAACGCTAGTCCGGAGGTGGGAAGTGCTCTGACGAAGCTCTTCAAGAAATTTAGCTTCAATACATAAGACCTCCTTCGAAGACTCAGCATCAAACCCGTGCCCGGGAGGAAGAATCCCATCAACGCGACTAAGACGCTCCGGAGTCGAAGGAACATGAGCCAACTCCCCACAAACAGTTTCAAGAAGACTGTCAATCCTAACCAGAGAAACATTGGCAGCTTCAAACAAATCCTCGCAAGAAACGCCACCTGCAGCACTCACACAGGCAGAAGAACCTCCTGGATCTACAGGGGGGCACCAGTATTAACATCCCGGGAGAATTCAAATCTTGGGGAACTTCCACTCCCTAGGCCGGCAGAACGAGGCATAGTTAGAACAGGACGTTCGATAACCCTAAAGAACACAACCTCAACTTGTGTCTTCCACTGCATACAAAAACAAAAGTCAACGCGTCAGAAAACAAATGAAGGAACCTTGGAACAAAAAATATACAAGACAATACCTTCAAGGAAAGAATAATGCATAGAAACACTCACAGGCAGTCTCCCAAACACCCAGTTGGCTGGGTCATCATCACCTTTCGTGACCAAGTCAGCCGCAGCAAGCTCAAGAAGCTTGGCCTAATCCATGAAATTGATGCGAGGGGTCCTCAAGTCAATATTAGGTGTCTTGCCAATGATAAGGCAGTCCAGATACATAAGAAGCGGCACGATGGCACAACCTGTGACAGCTTTTCCTCTGCTAGTACCTTGCTGATACCTAACAATAGCACTCCGAATATCTTCAACAACCAACTGGCAGTAGTCCATGTCTGCCATATCCTCAAACACAAGGTTCTCGGCCATTGCTGCCTCCCTGGACACTCATGTAGACGTTCCAGGGATAACCACCTTCATGAAAACAATAAGGTAAAACACCTGCAGAGCAAGATCATCCTTCGTCTCATCCTTCACAAGTTCAGCGAGGATATTCCGCAAATCCTTTGTCTTGATGTCGTCACTCCTAGCATACCCAAGCTTGCCCTTCAACCTCGTAACAGCATCATCGAAACCATCATTCGAGGGCCTAGGGGGGTACGATTACCTTGAGGGAACCCAAAGAGATGGTGAATAGCATCACTTGTAATACGTATAACCTTGTTCACCTCACCCATGTCCAAAATCATGGTTGAAGGGTCAATCGTCGTGTAGATGTTGCCCATCAAAGGACGAGAAATGTTGGAATCAACCTTTAAGTCAAACACACAACCAAAACCAGCCTTGATAACCCTTGTCTTGTGCCTATCTTGTAGCATTTTCGCACACGTCTTGACCTCTCCTAGTGAGCAGTGAACCGTCTTGTTAAAACGTTTCGCCTCACCTCCTCCTTGGCCACCTTCTTCGGGCGCTTTGCCTCCTCTCTTCCTCCTCTCAGGCCGCTGCACAAGCTGATACTAAAAAAATACATTGACAAGGAAAAAAGGCAGAACAATGAGACACACAACCTTCACCAAAATTCCACTGATGCCTACATATACGCACTACATCTCAGAAGTCCAACCATGTTCACATAGGCAGTACAACCATGTATGACCACAAGTTAACATGCTTTCAAAAATGTTGGAAATTTAAAAAGCAGAAGTTCAAACATGTACACTAAGGCAGTAATCAAACAATGTATCTCAGAAGTCCAACCATGTCTACATAGGCAGTACAACCATGTATGACCACAAGTTAACATGCTTTCAAAAATGCTGGAAATTTAAAAAGCAGAAGTTCATACATGTACACTAAGGCAGTAATCAAAACATGTATACCAACAAGTCAAGCTTATTTCTTCATGTATATACCCAGAAGTCCAACTATGCACACAAAGGCAGAAATACCATAAAAGCAAAGCACGTCGGCTAATTTATTCGTCTATATTGAGATGGAGCAGAAGGTCACCTATGTACGCCAAGGCAGTGCTAAAAACAATAAAACTACAGAAATAGCGACAAATTCTTAAAAACCAGTAAACATGAGACATTCATACCTGATTAGCGGCAGCATCATCATCGTCGTCGTCCTCATCATCAGCATTGAAATCAGCATCATCCTTGTCCTCTGGATTAACACGAGAACGCTTCTTCACACCCTTATTGACCTTTGCAGGTGGAACCTTGCGCTTCATGCCGCATTTCTTCCCCTTACCAGATGCACCAGCACCAAGCGGAGAAGGTGTAGGCACGGCAGTGGCAAGCACGCGAGGACTATGGCATGGCGTACAACCAACGCCTAGCCCTTCATCTTCAACAACTTCTGCAGGCCTTGAAACACGTGGGCTCCTCCGAGGAGTAACTTCACCAACTACTAGCTTCCTCGCAGCAGTCTTCTTAATTTTCTTCTTAACAGGGACAACTGTGCCATCATTGCGACACGGCACGCCTTCCTCAACAATGAGCTCAGCCGCATGAACAGATCCAGGAACATCAGAACCTTTCTCAAGGCAGGCCTCCCTCTTCTTGTCAAAATCTTCTCGCTTCTTCCTCTTACGTTGGTCCTCCAGGAGAAGCTGAAAAGGCACATCCTCGGGTTGCGTGACAGGTTCAGTGCCATCAACAGGCTGCGACTGCGTCTCTGACATTTGAAGAGAGCACAAAGGATCCGGAACGGAATCACAACCTTTGACTGAGGGAGCCCGCTCCTCAGCTGTAGCAGGGTTTTCTGATAAAACCAACTCAGATAAAACATCGTTGATGGTGTTCACAGCTTCCTCCTCTGTGGACACATCTGCAAGGAACACAAAAAATTGAAGCAAAAAATAAAAAAAGTCATGAACAAAAACAAAAACAAACGGCATGAACAAGCTAAAAAAACATGGCTGAAAACTTTAAAATGAAAAGAAAAGGGGTTTCACATACTAGGTGAAGCAAGAGATGCAGAAGCAAGATCCTCGAGGCTTGAAACATTCTCAAGGCTCGAAGCAACCTCGGCAATCAAAGTCAAAGGGATAATGGGTGATTTAGCCGCATCAGATATTGGAGCATCAGTATTAACCTCTGAAGCTTCATCTTGATCGCAGGAATTTTTTTCAGAACTATTCAACTCATCACCAACTACAAAAAATGCAAGTAAAAAGGCAGCTGAGTTCTAGTGCACAATCCTACACCAAAGGGACTTCTACTTTGACAACAATGTCCAATAACAAGAAGTTCAATAATACCTAACAAAGCAGTAAACACAACAAACTAACTAAAATCTACACACTAACTATAAAAACAATCTACACTCAGAGGGGCTACTACATATAACATGAATGTCCAGAAGTTCTACGATATATAACAAAGTAGTAAACACAAAATGTGCATAACAGAAGTTCAACCAAATTTCATTATGAACAAACAATAATTAAAACCAGAAGTTCAACTATGTAACCCAAGCAAATAGCACATAAAAAATGTGTAGCATGACCACAAATAGTATTTCACAACCAAACTAAATATCAATACCATGAACATGATAACAAATAAAAAAACAAAGATATACACTATAAATATGAATCATTTGGGAAGTCCAACAACACTTGGTGACATAGTTTCACCTGCAAATCATCAACTAAAAAGTATGCAACACTACTAACTCAAGCTAAGGGTAAAAAGCATACACATAACCTTTCTTAGAAGTTCACACTAATAAGAATGGCAGTCCAACAAGAAAACTAAGTGAAGATATGGGCAGACATATATAAGAATACTACTTTAAAATACAAGATCCAACTACATTAAGATACCTAGAGAAGGTTTGGAAGCCATGACAACACAACCCCCTTGACGAATGAAACTCCAAACCCTAGAACAACCTACTAAAAACAGGGGATAGAATGCATATAGTTAGCAGGTAGAAAATCATACAACAAATACAAAAAACAACTAAATGAAACCCTAGGATGAAACAACTAGATAATATCAACAAGTATGAAAACATGAACAGTAGCACATATAGGCAAGCACAAACAAAAAAAGAATCCAGAAACTAACTAGCATGTGACAGACACAATCTAGACTTCGAAATCAACAATACTAAGACAATTAGATACATCAGATTCAGCATGAACCATCACACCACACCCTCTCTCACATGCATCTAAATGCTGGTTTGTGTTGTATTTGTTGTGTTGTCAAAGGGGAAATGAAATCCAATCAACTCTGAATGGAGAAATAGCACACACAAGCATCTCATAGACAAATCTGACCACGGGGGAATGGAATCCACCCACCACACGCACAAGAACCCTACCTAATCTCCCATCAAACCATCAGAAGAAGGGGGTAGGAGGCAGACGCGAGAGCACACAGGAGGAGGACTCGACAGATCTGGCGAAACTAAAAGCAAGCATTAGGGGGGGGGGGGCGGGGGGCAGCATTTGTACCTCTCGAAACAACCCCCGCACACACGAATCCGTGGAGGTTCTTCCACTCCCCACGACGCCACGCGCACCTTGCAACCGCGCAGGCAGTTGCCGCCCTCGCTTTAGAGCAGAATAGAGCGGGTTGGGCGAGGGAGAGCGGGGCGTGGGGGAGAAATAGGAGCAGGGGCGTGCGCCGGTTACTCCAGCACGAGGGCGGGGGACAGGGGCGGAGAAATCGGGGAGGAGGGGGGGTTGGAGGCGAGGAAGGCAGCGGAGCGACGGAGAGGGGGAAGAGAGCAAGCGACAGGGGGAGAGGGGTTTTCTGACAAGTGGTGGCGAGGGAGATGCTCACTTAATGCCTATCTGTCGTGGGAATTGCAGCGCCACTGAATTTATAGTTTTACCCCCCAACAGCTAAAAAGTAAATACATCTATAGATAAATGAATGCACCATTTGAATGCATCTATTATAATGAGATAACTTCACATAATAGCACTGCTGATATCTTTAAAACCAAAAATAGATGGCAAATGCACTACCAAAGGAAGAAAAATACATACATAAATATGCACCTAAAAAACAACAGAAAGAAGTTCAAAAAATAAAGAACAGAAGTTCAAGTACACTAATAAAAGAAGTAATGGCATAAGAATAAATAAACCCTAAGAAACAAAAAGAAGAATTTCAAGTACAAAAATAGATGAAGTTCATATCTAACCCTAAACCATAATAACCCTAAACCCTAAAAACCCTAAGACAGATAGTGGGGTAACGGATGTGACGGACTCGCCTCCGCATGCGACGACGCGGCACGCCGCGTTGTCGCCTGCTCCGGCTCGTTCCTGTCTCGGCCTCGCAGGGGGAGGGGAGGGGGGGTCCTGACCCCCCTCCCCCTGCTCGGCCTCGCGCTACCGCATTGCTGCGTGCTAGGATTTGACAGGACGCAATGCAGTTATTCTGTTTCCACCCCCACCGCATGCACCCTAAACCCTAAAAACCCTAAGATAGATAGTGGGGTCACGGATGTGACAGACTCGCCTCCGCATGCGATGACGCGGCACCCCGCGTCGTCGCCTGCTCCGGCTCGTTCCGGTCTCGGCCTCGCAGGGGGAGGGGAGGGGGTCCCGACCCCCTCCCCCCTGCTCGGCCTCGCGCTACCGCATTGCTGCACACTAGGATTTGACAGGACGCAATGCGGTTATTCTATTTCCAACCCCACCGCACGCACCCTAAACCCTAAAAACCATAAGATAGATAGTGCGGTCACGGATGTGATGGACTCGCCTCCGCATGCGACGACGCGGCACGCCGCCTCGTCGCCTGCTCCGGCTCGTTCCTGTCTCGGCCTCGCAAGGGGAGGGAGGGGGGTCCCTCCCCCCTCCCCCCTGCTCGGCCTCGCGCTACCGCATTGGTCAATACGCGTAATGCCGATTTCAATATCTACAAAATATTTAAATCCAAAAAATAACAACCTCAAATTTAACATGTTAAAAACGATTATCACACTGAAATTCAGGATAGTTATTCAGTGAAGAACAACAACTATTATAAGTACAAATAACATACTTGAAAAAATAAAAAAAATATGCATATCCATCGCCGAATTACATGGCTGTTCACGGGACTAAGTCAAAAAAAAATCCAAACCAAGGCAAAGAATGAAAAGTAACATAAAAAGAAGGAAATACAGAGGAATTGCTTTATTACTTTGCAAAGAAGGAAAAAGCAGAAGTTCATGTATAAAGAACATAGAAGTCCAGCTTCTACAAACGACACTTACATGATCTGGAAAAAGTGCATGCATACTTGGGCTAATCCCATGATTGCTCATGAGACAAAAGTATAAAAAGGAACATCTGAAGAATTAAAAATACGAAAGGAAACCAAAGAAAGAAAATATAGAGCACCATGCGCCTTCGCCTTGCAAATGTGGAATGTAATCTGGAAAACCAGAAGTTCAACCATTAATAAAAAAAGAGAAGTCCAGATCTTACCAAAGATAAGTGGATGATCAAAAAACTATACCAAAACATAGACTAAGGGAAAAATAGGATGCATGTTCCTATGGTCCAGCTCCACGCTTACACACTAGCTACAACAAAAATTGCAGAAGAAAATCTAGTAAGGGTTTTTGATACAAAGGACTTGCTGCATTATCTTGCAGCAAAAGAAAAAAGAAGAAGTTCAGGTATGACAACGCAGAAGTCCAGCACAGAAACCCGGACAGACCCAACAGGATCCACCTGATCCTCCCCCGATCCCGATCCTGAGCCGCCCTAGCCCCGACAGGATCCAACGATGGAAAAGAAGAAGTTCAAGTATGAAAACGCAGAAGTCCGGCTTGTACAACGACCATTAGAAGATCTAGAAATAATGAACAAACGAATTCGTCTGAAGCATAAAATCATCTCCACAAGATTGCAACACGTCCACACCCCCTTGGAAATGATCTCGCAACTACCTTTCGACAACTGAAAGGACCAGAGGGCAAATTTCAAAACCGCTAAAATAACATGTGTAGAAACCCGCAAGAGTGCCGGCATCAAATCGCTAGAAATCAAACCGTAAGGACCCTCCCGATTAAAATTTACGGATTAGTAAGCCTCGAATTTCACTAAAGTATGCATATCAGGCAGCAAACTTTAAACAAAAACAAGAAATCAATAGAAGCGCGGGTTTCATCTCGGGCGGATGAAGAACACGGGCGATTTCAAATATGTTTGAAATAACAAAGAATTTGTGCTCCAAACTCGTACTAAAACCTAATCCCCATCGTTCCAGAACTTCGACAACATCCAAAACATGCATTAAACTTGTAACAGAAACAAGTTCATCACGACCCCGAGAGCAAATCCGCCAACATGCTAGAATCCGAATCGAAACAATCATTTAGACTCTAAAAAACGTGTCCACATAACACTTACATCACAAACAACACGAATGATCGAAAAACTCGCAGGGGAAGCCACGGTTGCGAAGATAGCCAGAAGGTCAGGTTAGTACACAGGGAAGTTCAGGCGCGTTACTCAGGCAGTTCAGGTTGTGATCAGAATATTATTCTGATCCCGTGATCAGAAGAGTGTTTATGTGTGTGTGTGTGTGTGTGTGTGTATTAATGTTCTAAGAATGATCATGATGCCCCCATGTACGTATTTTATTTTATTGACACCTCTATCTCTAAACATGTGGACATATTTTTCGATTTCGGCTTTCGCTTGAGGACAAGCGAGGTCTAAGCTTGAGGGAGTTGATACGTCCATTTTGCATCATGCTTTTATATCAATATTTATTGCATTATGGGCTGTTATTACACATTATGTATGTCATAATACTTATGCCTATTCTCTCTTATGTTACAAGGTTTACATGAAGAGGGGGAATGCCGACAGCTGGAATTCTGGGCTGGAAAAAGAGAAAATATTAGAGACCTATTCTGCACATCTCCAAAAGTCGTGAAATTCCACGGGAATTATTTTCAGAATATATAAAAAATATTGGGCGGAAGAAGTACCAGAGGGGGGCCACCCACCGTCCACGAGGGCGGGGGGCGCGCCCTACCCCCTGGGTGCGCCCCCTGCCTCGTGGGCCCCATGGTGGCCCTATGATGCCCATCTTTGGCTATATGGAGTCTTTCGTCGAGGAAAAAAAATCATAAGCAAGCTTTCGGGACGAAACTCCGCCGCCACGAGGCGGAACCTTGGCGCAACCAATCTAAGGCTCCGGCGAAGCTGTTCTGGCGGGGAAACTTCCCTTTGGGAGGGGGAAATAATCCCCATCGTCATCACCGACGATCCTCTCATCGAGAGGGGGTCAATCACCACCAACATCTTCACCAGCACCATCTCATCTCAAACCCTAGTTCATCTCTTGTATCTAATCTTTGTATCGAAACCTCAGATTGGTACCTCTGGGTTGCTAGTGGTGTTGATTACTCCTTGTAGTTGATGCTAGTTAGTTTACTTGGTGGAAGATCATATGTTCAGATCCATTATGCATATTAATACACCTCTGATTATGAACATGAACATGCTTTGTGAGTATTTACGTTTGTTCTGAGGACATGGGAGAAGTCTTGCTATAAGTAGTCATGTGAATTTGGTATTCGTTCGATAGTTTGATGAGATGTATGTTGTCATCCCTCTAGTGGTGTCATGTGAACGTCGACTACATGACACTTCACCATTGTTTGGTCCTAGAGGGAGGCATTGGGAAGTAATAAGTAGATGATGGGTTGCTAGAGTGACAGAAGCTTAAACCCTAGTTTATGTGTTGCTTTCTAAGGGGCTGATTTGGATCCATATGTTTCATGCTATGGTTAGGTTTACCTTAATACTTCTGTTGTAGTTGCGGATGCTTGCAATAGGGATTAATCATAAGTGGGATGCTTGTCCAAATAAGGGCAGTACCCAAGCACCGGTCCACCCACATATCAAACTATCAAAGTACCGAACGCGAATCATATGAACGTGATGAAAACTAGCTTGACGATAATTCCCATGTGTCCTCGGGAGCGTTTTACTTTATATAAGAGTTTGTCCAGGCTTGTCCTTTGCTAGAAAAAGGATTGGGCCATTGTCGGTGTCAAAACCGACGGATCTCGGGTAGGGGGTCTCGAACTGTGCGTCTAAGGCGGATGGTAACAGGAGGCAAGGGACACAATGTTTTACCCAAGTTCGGGCCCTCTTGATGGAGGTAAAACCCTACGTCCTGCTTGATTAATATTGATGATATGGGTAGTACAAGAGTAGATCTACCACGAGATCAGAGAGGCTAAAACCCTAGAAGCTAGCCTATGGTATGATTCTATGTTGTCCTACAGACTAAAACCCTCCGGTTTATATAGACACCGGAGGGGGCTAGGGTTACACAAGGTCGGTTACAAAGAAGGAGTTACACATATCCGTATTGCCTAGCTTGCCTTCCACGCCAAGTAGAGTCCCATCCAGACACGAGACGAAGTCTTCAATCTTGTTTCTTCATAGTCCAACAGTCCGGCCAAAGGATATAGTCCGGCTGTCCGGAGACCCCCTAATCCAGGACACCGCTTCAATGACGATGAGTCCCTGAAGCAGGCTTCAATGACGATGAGTCCGGCGCGCAGTATTGTCTTCGGCATTGCAAGACGGGTCCTTCTCCAATTTCAAGTGTTTGTAAGCAGTGTCTGGCCCCATAAATGTTGAACCTCTTGGCTTTTGTGCCCAATAAGTGTTGGGGAACGTAGTAATTTCAAAAATTTCCTATGCACATGCAAGATCATGGTGGTGCATAGCAACGAGAGGGAAGAGTGTTGTCCACGTACCCTTGTAGACCGAAAGCAGAAGCATTAGCACAACGCGGTTGATGTAGTCGTACGTCTTCACGGCCCGACCGATCAAGCACCGACACTACGGCACCTCCGAGTTCTAGCACACGTTCAGCTCGATGACGATCCCCGGACTCCGATCCAGCAGAATGTCGGGGAAGAGTTCCGTCAGCACGACGGCGTGGTGACGATCTTGATGTTCTACTGTTGCAGGGCTTCGCCTAAGCACCACTACAATATTATCGAGGACTATGGTGGAGGGGGGCACCGCACACGGCTAAGAGATCAATGATCAACTGTTGTGTCTATGGGGTGCCCCCTGCCCCCGTATATAAAGGAGCAAGGGAGGGAGGCGGCCGGCCTAGGAGGAGGGCGCGCCAAGGGGGGAGTCCTACTCCCAACAGGAGTAGGACTCCTCCTTCCCTTGTTGGAGTAGGAGAGAAGGAAAGAGGGGAGAGGAACAAGGAAAAGTAGGCTGCACCCCTTGTCCAATTCGGACCAGAGGGGGGGGGGGTGCCTCCTTCCTTTTGGCCTCTCTCCTCTATTCCCGTATGGCCCAATAAGGCCCATATACTCCCCGGCGAATTCCCATAACTCTCCGGTACTCCGAAAAATACCCGAATCACTCAGAACCTTTCCGATGTCCGAATATAGTCGTCCAATATATCGATCTTTACGTCTCGACCATTTCGAGACTCTTCGTCATGTCCCCGATCTCATCCGGGACTCCGAACTCCTTCGGTACATCAAAACTCATAAACTCATAATATAACTATCATCAAAACCTTAAGCGTGCGGACCCTACGGGTTCGAGAACAATGTAGACATGCCCGAGACACGTCTCCGGTCAATAACCAATAGCGGAACTTGAATGCTCATATTGGCTCCCACATATTCTACGAAGATCTTTATCGGTCAGACCGCATAACAACATACGTTGTTCCCTTTGTCATCGGTATGTTACTTGCCCGAGATTCGATCGTCGGTATCTCAATACCTAGTTCAATCTCGTTACTGGCAAGTCTCTTTACTCGTTCCATAATACATCATCCTGCAACTAACTCATTAGTTGCAATGCTTGCAAGGCTTAAGTGATGTGCATTACCGAGAGGGCCCAGAGATACCTCTCCGACAATCGGAGTGACAAATCCTAATCTCGAAATACGCCAACCCAACAAGTACCTTCGGAGACACCTGTAGAGCACCTTTGTAATCACCCAGTTACGTTGTGACGTTTGGTAGCACACAAAGTGTTCCTCCGGTAAACGGGAGTTGCATAATCTCATAATCATAGGAACATGTATAAGTCATGAAGAAAGCAATAGCAACAAACTAAACGATCAAGTGCTATGCTAACGGAATGGGTCAAGTCAATCACATCATTCTCCTAATGATGTGATCCCGTTAATCAAATGACAACTCATGTCTATGGTTAGGAAACATAACCATCTTTGATCAACGAGCTAGTCAAGTAGAGGCATACTAGTGACACTCTGTTTGTCTATGTATTCACACATGTATTATGTTTCCGGTTAATACAATTCTAGCATGAATAATAAACATTTATCATGATATAAAGAAATAAATAATAACTTTATTATTGCC
The DNA here is from genome assembly GCA_034509565.1 of Triticum monococcum. NCBI lineage: Eukaryota > Viridiplantae > Streptophyta > Magnoliopsida > Poales > Poaceae > Triticum > Triticum monococcum. The sequence continues at coordinate 738,585,449 of CM067843.1, read as the reverse complement.
TCTAGGGCATATTTCCTTCAGTCTCCCACTTGCACTAGAGTCAGTAATCTAGTTCACATCGCCATGTGATTTAATACCAATAGTTCACATCACCATGTGATTAACACCCATAGTTCACATCGACATGTGACCAACACCCAAAGGGTTTACTAGAGTCAATAATCTAGTTCACATCGCTATGTGCTTAACACCTAGAGAGTACTAAGGTGTGATCATGTTTTGCTTGTGAGAGAAGTTTAGTCAACGGGTCTGCCACATTCAGATCCGTAAGTATTTTGCAAATTTCTATGTCAACAATGCTCTGCACGGAGCTACTCTAGCTAATTGCTCCCACTTTCAATATGTATCTAGATTGAGATTTAGAGTCATCTGGATCAGTGTCAAAATTTGCATCGACGTAACCCTTTACGACGAACCTTTTTGTCACCTCCATAATCGATAAACATATCCTTATTCCACTAAGGATAATTTTGACCGCTGTCTAGTGATCTACTCCTAGATCACTATTGTACTCCCTAGCCAAACTCAGGGCAGGGTATACAATAGGTCTGGTACACATCATGGCATACTTTATAGAACCTATGGCTGAGGCATAGGGAATGACTTTCATTTTCTCTCTATCTTCTGCCGTGGTCGGATTTTGAGTCTTACTCAACTTCACACCTTGTAATACAGGCAAGGACTCCTTCTTTGACTATTCCATTTTGAACTACTTCAAAATCTTGTCAAGGTATGTACTCATTGAAAAAACTTATCAAGTGTCTTGATCTATCTCTATTGATCTTGATGCTCAATATGTAAGCAGCTTCACCGAGGTCTTTCTTTGAAAACCCTTTCAAACATTCCTTTATGCTTTGCAGAATAATTCTACATTATCTCCGATCAACAATATGTCATTCACATATACTTATCAGAAATGTTGTAGTGCTCCCACTCACTTTCTTGTAAATACAGGCTTCACCGCAAGTCTGTATAAAACTATATGCTTTGATCAACTTATCAAAGCGTATATTCCAACTCCAAGATTGTAACGACCCGACCCGAATGGATCAAGTCTCTGTGCTTAAGTGTCATCCCTGGATCGGTATGCTGACACACACAGTACACGAAGGATTTATAACAGAGGTAAATCACATGTATAAAGTAACGTAAATACTATTACCTCAATCCATATAGCGGAAGTAACAAGGTTGTGGATTCCCATCAACACCAACGGCAAAGTTGAGTGTAGAAATCGTAACCCTAACGTATCACTTACTCGTTGTAAGAAACCTGCAACATTAGACGTTGCAGCCCGAAACAGGTCAGTACATTTTATGTACTGGCAAATTCACACCATAGAGAAAAATGATGAACAATAGCTATCACTACATGCATATATGGCTGGTGGAAAAGCTCTATCGTTATAATGTTTTTGCGTAAAGCCAATTTTTCCCTACTGCAAAGGAATAAATTTTATTTAACTATCATGGTGGTTGTTAAACATTGAGAATGGTTGACAGCATTCTCAATCCCAATTAAAATAGTCATCAATAACCCAACAATATTAATTTAGAAGTAACATAATGAGATCAACAGGATAATCCAAGAACTAGATACTCAAGATGTCCATAACCGGGGACACGGCTAATCATGATTAGTTTGTACACTCTACAGAGGTTTGCACACTTTTCCCCACAAGACTCGATCGCCTCTGTTGGATTTCTTGCACTACAGGATGTTTGAGAAACGGATGACGGAGACATAGTCTTTCAGAAGCGCTAGCACCTTACGTTGGATAGACCGGTACACCTACTTTCCCCTACATCTGCTAGTCTACCCTGTAAGAGTTCGCACGACTTAATCAACTATGCCAGAGCCCATAGTGGCTTATGGCTGCACACGAAAGTTTCTAGTATGAATAATCTTATGATCCCTTTGGGCCTGGGTGGCGGTCCAAAAGAAAAATAGGCAAGTCCTGGAATACCCAGGTGCCTAGACAGGCAAGTCCTGGAATACCCAGGTGCCTCAATCCACCCAGATGTGTGTTTAAGTTGCCACCTTAAGTAAACCATTAATTAAAAATCTCACATCTGTCATGGATACTCTCAAAACCCAATCCACGTCTACGAGCATAGCATGGCAATGTAAGCATGACGTAATAGTAAATCCCAGGGGTTTGATAATAAACAGGTAATAGGTACTACCTCATCTACTTCCCATCCCACGATTTAATTAGATCCTAATCATGCAATGTGTGAGGATTGATCTAATGCAAGAAAAACTGGGTTGTAGAAAAGGTATGATCAAAGTGTGAACTTGCCTGCAATGTTGATGAAGATGATTCGCACTCAAAAATCTTGATAGCTCTACTCGTCACACTCCGGTCAATCTAGCGTAAGCAATGAATAGCAACCTCACATAAGCAATCACTTAGAAGACCAGAAAGATCGAAGAAAACGATACGGAAAACATCAAAACCAAGAAAATAGCTCTTGCAACATAATAAAATTTCTAATAGTACCAAAATTATGTGAATTTGGCCTTATCAGAAAATTTAGATCAAGAGCTTCGATTTGCAAAAAGAATCAACTCAAACGGAGTTACGGATAAAAAGATATGATCAAAAGAAGTATGAATTCAAATCTGATCTAATTCAATTTTTAAAATTTTCAAAAACATGTTTTAGTTGGATTACTGGATAGAGGAGATCATAACGAAGAAGTGGGCGTTGGTTTCGTTGGATTTGGGCAAACAAGTAAAAAGTTATGGCTATTTGAAAAATCAGGGCCAAGCTGTTTTACGGAAGAAAAAAATAGCTACGGTTAAGGTCTAACGTATAAATACGTAGACTAATTAATAATCTAATTATTTTATCATATTAGTCTAAAAATAATAAACTACGGAGGTATAAGAAGAAAAAAAACAAAGAAAGATACCTTTATAAGGCAGAGAAAAGATGACTTTGGAGAGAAGAGATAATTTCCAGAAGTCGCGCCGGAGAGGAGAATTTTTTTTTAAATGAATCTAGTCAAACCAAAATATTGATTTAACCCGAATTGGATGATTTTTGGAGGCTCTATGAGTCTATATTTATTGGTGGAAAAGAGGCTTAGGGATCAAAGGCTAGGCAATGTGGGACTAAACATAGACAAAAATATATGAAACAGAGAAGAAAAGAGGCGATGGGCCTAAAGGCCTTCGGCCGCGCGCACGCTGCAGTTTTTTTTTTTGCCTTCGGCCAGCCGCGCGGTGCAGTTTTTTTATAGAATGCGATAAAGTGAAAAGCGAAAATAAAATAAAACTTTATATAGGCATATTATATATCAAAATTTTCAGAAAAAGATTTTCTACGACATGAACATTTTTCTAGAATTAAATAAAATTCACACAAATTCAGATAAATTAAAGAGTGCTACTGGTCTTATAAAATCCAATAAAAATCATTTTAAAAATATCAAAATGATTTCAAATTTATTTCTCTCCAATTTTCTGTTGTAGGGAATCATGTTACCCTAATTTCCATATATTTTATTTTTGGAGAAAAATAATTTGAATAAAACTCAAATAACTCCAAATTGAAAATAAATTCAAAAGAATTTTGAATTTAATTCTTTGAAACTCCCAACTCATATTTCATATAATTTGAAGAAGTCATTTTATCTTCTCTCATGAAAATCATTGAGCTGCATGAAGTTTATGAATTGAAATATTTCCAAATGAAATTCAATTATTTTCAAATACCCTTTCATTTAATTTAAATGGAAGAAGTCATGTCATCTTCTCTCTAGGGTTTTGTATTTGAAAAGAATTTGAATTCACGAAGATCATAAATGCAAAATGAAAGTTTGGGAAAGTCCTTTTATTCCCTCCCATTTAACTTTCAAAAAGTTTCGAATTCACTCACTTTCAGTCAATCAATCAAACAATCAATCAAATCTATCTATTTATTATAACATTCCAAAATTTAGAATTTTGGGATGTTACAAACCTACCACCCTTGAAATGAATCTCGTCCTCGAGATTCGGAGAGGCTAGAAAGAAATAGGTTGGGCTTGGGGTCTTCTCCGAATCCATCGATCGTCACCGGGAGTCTGGGGTGCTACCACCCTTAGAAGCATCATTACAGTTCCATCAAAACTCATATACTCCATCCCTATTCTTGACAGTGTCGGTCTTCTCAGATCCTCGAGAAAATTCCTCCTCCGAGCTCTTCCGGTAGTTGCATAACCTTTTCCTCAATTCTTCTGTCTTTCATCTAGGTAAGGTTATTCCGAGATTGGGTCTTCTTAGCTGACTGGTCTGGCGCCAATACTAAACAACTATCGATATCTCATGGTGGTCAACTATTTATGGTTTCTCCTGCAGGAAATGGGTCTAGGTTGATCCTCACCGTATAACCTACGGTTGGCAAAAGCTGCCGTGTACAAGGGAAAAATACTTATACCATTCTAAGGTTTAAACAAGGTTTTGATCGTCGTCTCTCTACTATAGGTAAGTCACTCAGATTTACCATCCCACATAGCAAGGCGAATAATAAGAGTAAGTCAGTATGGTGATCAATCCATCCCGCACCCAAATCATTACCATGTATATGGTTTAGCGAATCTCGCATTCTAACACTCGGTCATCCTCACAAGCATGGCAGAATTTCTCTTGTCAACGAACTAAGTTCGGATAAATCCATTGATTCTGCAAGCCCAAACAAACATCTATCGTTCCTTCACAACTCTCAGGTTTTGCGTTACTCCTATAAGATCGTCTATCGATAAAATCGTAACTTCTACCAGGGTTTTTCCTTCAGCAAGAGTGTGCTTGCTTCTTGGCAGGTCCTGGGGCCTGTGGGTTATGGCCCATCTCATCACTTGTAGTCCTTGAACTTATCATCGGGCAACTGATCGTTATTCCAACATCCAACTTCCAGCTTCCTAGCATACTTAAAATCCATCCAATTGTACTGTCTCCCTTCCTTCTATTGGCACCAAACTAGGACATGATTACTCAGACTCATCATGGAGTTTCCATTGATCCATATTTCCAACATCATACCTCCTTTATATCCAATGGTAACTCATCTCTTCATCCTCATGGGATATCCCACATACCGAGATAAAAACCTATACTTATGAAGTCCATATTCACTTCGTGGAACATCATTATCCTTTTCAGGATCAAGCGTCCTTACAGGGGAATATTGGCCATCTCTGCATGGCACTTCTTCAACTAGGAAACGTGAAACACATCATGAACTCCTGATAGTCCTTCGGGTGATTCCAACTTGTTGGCCACTTCTCCCATACGCTCCAAGAGTCGGTATGGTCCTACAAATCTCGGGGCTAATTTTTCCCTTAACTCCGATTCGTTTAACTCCTCGCAGAGGGGACACATGAAGACATGCTCTGTCTCCAATTTCATAGACTACCTCCGTGCGTTTTTTAGTCTGCATAACTCTTCTGCCCGGACTGAGCTACCTTCAGTCTATCTTGAATCAACTTAACATTCTCTTCTGACTCCTTGATCACATTTGGTCCAAACAACTGACGTCTCCAACTTCATCCCACATACTCTTGGGGCATCACACATATCGAGACAAAACTCGTATTCCTTTTGTCCGAAATCCACTCAGTGGAGTATCCTTATCTTTTCCAGGGGTCAAGGGTTCTTACAGGGTACTACCACCCTTAAAATGCACAAATCTTCCATAGACCATATTTCTCATATCCTCAAAATGGCCAAAATTCTTCTTCATAGAGTAACAACTCATAAAACCCATATCAGTACCAACGATGCTAACTTTATTCATTCTCAAATGATTATCTCTCGCTCCTCCATTACATGTCTCAACTCAACACCTCAATATGAAAGAAAATGTTCTCACTTCTACTACTCCATTTCTTTTGTTGCAAACTCAACTATCTAGCACAAGTTTCCTTCTCCTTGGGGCATTCTCTGGCAAAGTGCCCTGCTCCATTTCAACTAAAACATATTACTTCTAACAAGTATCGAGGTTTCCTTTTTGGGCAACTATTGAGGTAGTGCCCTGACTCCTTGCACCTGTAACAGGTGATATGACTCAGGTCCTTCCTGGAATCCAATCTGCTTCTCTTCCTGGACCTTTCCATGCCAATCATGGCTTCTATTTCCTGTGGGTGATATTCTACTTCCTCTGTCAGGAATTCTACTAGATCCCCATTCAAATAATTTTGGGAGATGTGTCCTTCTTCTCCACATGAATAGCAAGACTTAGTGTAGGGTTTTCTCGGGTCTTCTTTAGGTGTGTCCTCCATCACAGCTTCTTCTAAAATTTCTATGAGGGTTCCTTTCATTGCTTCTTTCTTCTGCTGGATGGTTCTTTGTACCATGGGGTAAATGTGACCCTGAGCAGGGTAGTGGGTAGTCCCTTCACACAAGAAACAAGTGATCTGCCTAGTTGGGCATTCTTTAGCTGGGTGGCTTCCTTCACAATTAGGGCATTCATCCTTGTGTTCTTTATGGTTGTGCCCTATTTCTCCACAAATCTTGCATGCATAAGGTTTCTTCATATACTTTCCATAAGGCTTCAACTTCTGGGACACAAGCCGAGACTTTAGGAAAGTCAACTTAAATTCTTTCCAAGTGGTTACTCCTTGCCATCCATTGATGGTTTGGTACATCCTCCACCAAGTAGCAGCACCTCTTTCAAAGCATTGAAGAGCATGCTGGGCCATATCCTTTCTGACTATGGGGTTGTTCTCCATATGATCCTCCATGTTCTGAATCCATCGGTCTGTCTCCAATTGACTCATCGGTCTAGAAAATACGAGCTCATCTCCATTCATCATCTATTGGGTCCATGGGTTTTGGGTGAGATAAGAGAGATCGAGAGGGATGCACACAATACAAACAAAGGTTTTTAAAAGACAGATTTTATTGTGGCTGTCGGAAAAACATCAAACAAATGACAGCTCACAATCGTCGCATCTAACGCAGGTATGGAACAGGGGTTTGGTCTTCTAAAGGTCAATAAATCATCAACTCTTCAAACTCTTCAAGCCTTGTTCTTTCCTCCAATGGCTTCTTCCGATCATGCTTGTCTTTCTCCAGTTCTTTTGTCAGATCATCTCTATTGACGCGAAGTCTCTCCTGGCGTCCTTTAATATTTTGGAGTTGCATTCCAACTTCTGGGTTTCAACATCCTTGGTATGAACCATGGTCCTACTGTATTTCAGTTCCCGACGAATCTCCTGTATCTCGAGGTTTTGCTCCTCCAGCTTGGTTACTCTCAGCTTCTGGGTCCGAAGTTCTTCTCAAAATACTTCCTTGTCAAAATATGGCTTCCTGAAGGTCCATCTTAAACTCCTGATGTAGTACTCCAAGTCCTGGTGATACACCGACTAAGGTTAAAACTTCATCTTGCTGATAGGTGCTCCATCAGCCTTCTACCATCCAATCATTCCATGCATATGCATTCTTAAATCAGCACGGTGAAAATAGCATAAACGAGTGATGACATCATGGATAGCCATGTTTATACTCTTGTCATTTCCATGAGCTATCTCTCCATAGTTGATATCTCCTGCCTTAGGGTTTTCCTGACAAAAACTTTGGGTTTTTTTAACTCCATATTCCGGTCTTTCTCCAACACACCTTGATCTCGGGTATTGACAGCTTCCTTAGTCCGTCAAGTTCCATAAGGGTAGCCTTACTAGGTCATACTAAATCTGGAAATTCTTCAGAGCCTTCAAATTCTACTTGTCTTCGGTCTTCAACTGTTATAGTTTCCATTATTCAGATGCACGGAAAATACTCTTCATTCTGAAGTGGTCTTAGTTGTCCGATATCTTGTACTTCTGGGAGTGGTCTCATCAGTCGAATCTTCGTGTGGTCAAAAGGGGAAAGGGGTATGGTCTCACTAAAAGAATTTTTTTTGAATAAGCTCAGAAGAGAAAAGAGGTAAAAGATCTTTTGAAAGGGAAAGTTGTAGAGATAAATCTTTGCTATGGGCTTGCCAGTTTCTAGGGTCACGTCCTACAGTCAACATATGCTCTGATACCATCTTGTAGCGACCCGACCCGAATGGATCAAGTCGCTGTGCTTAAGTGTCATCCCTGGATCGGTATGCTGACACACACAGTACACGAAGGATTGATAACAGAGGTAAATCACATGTATAAAGTAACGTAAATACTATTACCTCAATCCATATAGCGGAAGTAACAAGGTTGTGGATTCCCATCAACACCAATGGAAAAGTTGAGTGTAGAAATCATAACCCTAACGTATCACTTACTCGTCGTAAGAAACCTGCAACATTAGACGTTGCAGCCCGAAACGGGTCAGTACATTGAATGTACTGGCAAATTCACACCATAGAGAAAAATGATGAACAATAGCTATCACTACATGCATATATGGCTGGTGGAAAAGCTCTATGGTTATAATGTTTTTGCGTAAAGCCAATTTTTCCCTACTGCAAAGGAATAAACTTTATTTAACTATCATGGTGGTTGTTAAACATTGAGAATGGTTGACAGCATTCTCAATCCCAATTAAAATAGTCATCAATAACCCAACAATATTAATGTAGAAGTAACATGATGAGATCAACAGGATAATCCAAGAACTAGATACTCAAGATGTCCATAAGCGGGGACACGGCTAATCATGATTAGTTTGTACACTCTACAGAGGTTTGCACACTTTTCCCCACAAGACTCGATCGCCTCCGTTAGATTTCTCGCACCACAGGATGTTTGAGAAACAGATGACCGAGACATAGTCTTTCAGAAGCGCTAGCACCTTACGTTGGATAGACCGGTACACCTACTTTCCCCTACATCTGCTAGTCTACCCTGTAAGAGTTCGCATGACTTAATCAACTATGCCAGAGCCCATAGTGGCTTGTGGCTGCACACGGAAGTTTCTAGTATGAATAATCTTATGATCCCTTTGGGCCTGGGTGGCGGTCCAAAAGAAAAACAGGCAAGTCCTGGAATACCCAGGTGCCTAGACAGGCAAGTCCTGGAATACCCAGGTGCCTCAATCCACCCAAATGTGTGTTTAAGTTGCCACCTTAAGTAAACCATTAATTAAAAATCTCACATCTGTCATGGATACTCTCAAAACCCAATCCACGTCTACGAGCATAGCATGGCAATGTAAGCATGACGTAATAGTAACTCCCAGGGGTTTGATAATAAAGAGGTAATAGGTACTACCTCATCTACTTCCCATCCCACGATTTAATTAGATCCTAATCATGCAATGTGTGAGGATTGATCTAATGCAAGAAAAACTGGGTTGTGGAAAAGGTATGATCAAAGTGTGAACTTGCCTGCAATGTTGATGAAGATGATTCGCACTCAAAAATCTTGATAGCTCTACTCGTCACACTCCGGTCAATCTAGCGTAAGCAATCAATAGCAACCTCACATAAGCAATCACTCAGAAGACCAGAAAGATCGAAGAAAACGATTCGGAAAACATCAAAACCAAGAAAATAGCTCTTGCAACATAAAACAATTTCTAACAGTACCAAAATTATGTGAATTTGGCCTTATTAGAAAATTTAGATCAAGAGCTTCGATTTGCAAAAAGAATCAACTCAAACGGAGTTACGGATAAAAAGATATGATCAAAAGAAGTTTGAATTCAAATATGATCTAATTCAAATTTTCAAATTTCCAAAAACATGTTTTAGTTGGATTACTGGATAGAGGAGATCATAACGAAGAAGTGGGCGTTGGTTTCGTTGGATTTGGGCAAAGGAGTAAAAAGTTATGGCTATTTGAAAAATCAGGGCCAAGTTGTTTTACGGAAGAAAAAAATAGCTACGGTTAAGGTCTAACGTATAAATACGTAGACTAATTAATAATCTAATTATTTTATCATATTAGTCTAAAAATAATAAACTACGGAGGTATAAGAAAAAAAAAGAAAGATACCTTTATAAGGCAGAAAAAAGACGACTTTGGAGAGAAGAGATAATTTTCAGAAGTCGCGCCGGAGAGGAGAAATATTTTTTTTAAATGAATCTAGTCAAACCAAAATATTGATTTAACCCGAATCGGATGATTTTTGGAGGCTCTATGAGTCTATATTTATTGGTGGAAAATAGGCTTAGGGGTCAAAGGCTAGGCAATGTGGGACTAAACGTAGACAAAAATATATGAAACAGAGAAGAAAAGAGGCGATGGGCCTAAAGGCCTTCGGCCGCGCGCACGCTGCAGTTTTTCTTTTTGCCTTCGGCGAGCCGCGCGGTGCAGTTTTTTTTACAGAATGCAATAAAGTGAAAAACGAAAATAAAATAAAACTTTATATAGGCATATTATATATCAAAATTTTCAGAAAAAGATTTTCTATGACATGAACATTTTTCTAGAATTAAATAAAATTCACACAAATTCAGATAAATCAAAGAGTGCTACTGGTCTAATAAAATCCAATAAAAATCATTTTAAACATATCAAAATGATTTCAAATATATTTCTCTGTAATTTTCTGTTGTAGGGAATGATGTTACCCTAATTTCCATATATTTTATTTTCGGAGAAAAATAATTTGAATAAAACTCAAATAACTCCAAATTGAAAATAAATTCAAAAGAATTTTGAATTTAATTCTTTGAAACTCCCAACTCATATTTCATATAATTTGAAGAAGTCATTTTATCTTCTTTCATGAAAATCATTGAGCTGCATGAAGTTTATGAATTGAAATATTTCCAAGTGAAATTCAATTATTTTCAAATACCCTTTCATTTAATTTAAATGGAAGAAGCCATGTCATCTTCTCTGTAGGGTTTTGTATTTGAAAATAATTTGAATTCACGAAGATCATAAATGCAAAATGAAAGTTTGGGAAAGTCCTTTTATTCCCTCTCATTTAACTTTCAAAAAGTTTCGAATTCACTCACTTTCAGTCAATCAATCAAACAATCAATCAAATCTATCTATTTATTATAACATTCCAAAATTTAGAATTTTGGGATGTTACAAAGATGCTTGCACCAGTACATAGATGGATCGCTGGAGCTTGCATATTTTATTAGTACCTTTAGGATTGACAAAACCTTCTGGTTGCATCATATACAACTCTTATTTAATAAATCCATTAAGGAATGCAGTTTTGTTTATCCATTTGCCAGATTATATAAAATGCGGCAATTGCTAACATGATTCAGACAGACTTAAGCATAGATACGAGTTGGAAACTCTCATCATAGTCAACACCTTGAACTTGTCAAAAACCTTTTTGTGACAATTCTAGCTTTGTAGATAGTAACACTAATATCAGCGTCCGTCTTCCTCTTGAAGATCCATTTAATCTCAATGGCTCGCCGATCATTGGGCAAGTCAATCAAAGTCCATACTTTGTTCTCATACATGGATCTCATCTCAGATTTCATGGCCTCAAGCCATTTCACGGAATCTGGGCTCATCATCGCTTCCTCATAGTTCGTAGGCTCGTCATGGTCAAGTAACATGACCTCTAGAACAGGATTACCGTACCACTCTGGTGCGAATCTCACTCTGGTTTACCTACGAGGTTTCGGTAGTAACTTGATCTGAAGTTGCATGATCATCATCATTAGCTTCCTCACTAATTGGTGTAGTAGTCACAGGAACAGATTTCTATGATGAACTACTTTCCAATAAGGGAGCAGGTACAGTTACCTCATCAAGTTCTACTTTCCTCCCACTCACTTCTTTCGAGAGAAACTCCTTCTCTATAAAGGATCCATTCTCAGCAATGAATATCTTGCCTTTGGATCTGTGATAGAAGGTGTACCCAACAATTTCTTTTGGGTATCCTATGAAGACACACTTCTCCGATTTGGGTTTGAGCTTATTTGGTTGAAACTTTTTCACATAAGCAATGCAACCTCAAACTTTAAGAAACGACAGCTTAGGTTTCTTGCCAAACCATAGTTCATACGGTGTCGTCTCAACGGATTTAGATGGTGCCCTATTTAACGTGAATGTAGCTGTCTCTAATGCATAACCCCAAAACGATAGCGGTAAATCAGTAAGAGACGTCATAGATCGCACCATATCTAATAAAGTACCGTTACGATGTTTAGACACACCATTACACTGTGGTGTTCCAGGTGGCGTGAGTAGTGAAACTATTTCACAATGTTTTAACTGAAGGCCAAACTCATAACTCAAATATTTTCCTTCTGCGATCATATCGTAGAAACTTTTATTTTTGTTACGATGATTCTCCACTTCACTCTGAAATTCTTCGAACTTTTCAAATGTTTCAGATTTGTGTTTCATCAAGTAGATATACTCATATCTGCTCAAATCATCTGTGAAGATCAGAAAATAATGATACCTGCCGCGAGCCTCAATATTCATCGGACCACATACATCAGTATGTATGATTTCCAACAAATCTGTTGCTTGCTCCATTGTTCCGGAGAACGGAGTCTTAGTCATCTTACCCATGAGGCATGGTTCGCAAGCATCAATTGATTCATAATCAAGTGATTCCAAAAGCCCATCAGCATGGATTTTCTTCATGCGTTTTACACCAATATGACCTAAACGGTAGTGCCACAAATAAGTTGCACTATCATTATTAACTTTGCATCTTTTGGTTTCAATATTATGAATATGTGTATCACTACGATCGAGATCCAACGAACCATTTTCATTGGGTGTGTAACCATATAAGGTTTTATTCATGTAAACAGAACAACAATTTATTCTCTTACTTAAATGAATAACCGTATTGCAATAAACATGATCAAATCATATTCATGCTCAACGCAAACACCAAATGACACTTATTTAGGTTCAACACTAATCCCGAAAGTATAGGGAGTGTGTGATGATGATCATATCAATCTTGGAACCACTTCCAACACACATCGTCACTTCACCCTTAACTAGTCTCTGTTCATTCTGCAACTCCCGTTTCGAGTTACTACTCATAGCAACTGAACCAGTATCAAATACCGAGGGGTTGCTACGAACACTAGTAAAATACACATTAATAATATGTATATCAAATATACCTTTGTTTACTTTTCCATCCTTCTTATCCGCCAAATACTTGGGGTAGTTCCGCTTCCAATGACCAGTCCCTTTGCAGTAGAAGCACTCAGTTTCGGGCTTCGGTCTAGACTTGGGTTTTTCACATGAGCAGCAACTTGCTTGCTGTTCTTCTTGAAGTTCCCCTTTCTTCCCTTTGTCCCTTTACTTGAAACTAGTGGTTTTGTTTACCATCAACACTTGATGCTTTTCTTGATTTCTACCTTCGTCGATTTAAGCATCGCAAAGAGCTTGGGAATCGTTTCCGTTATCCCTTGCATATTATAGTTCATCACGAGGTTCTACTAACTTGGTGATGTGACTAGAGAATTATGTCAATCACTATTTTATCTGGAAGATTAACTCCCACTTGATTCAAGCGATTGTAGTACCCAGACAATCTGAGCACATGCTCACTGCTTGAGCTATTCTCCTCCATCTTTTAGCTATAGAACTTGTTGGAGACTTCATATCTCCCAACTCGAGTATTTGCTTGAAATATTAACTTCAACTCGTGGAACATCTCATATGTTCCATGATGTTAAAAACGCCTTTGAAGTCCTGATTCTAAGCCGTTAAGCATGGTGCACTAAACTATCAAGTAGTCATCATATTGAGCTAGCCAAACGTTCAGAACGTCTGCATCTGCTCCTGCAATAGGTCTGTCACCTAGCGGTGCATCAAGGACATAATTCTTCTGTGCAGCAATGAGGATAATCCTCAGATCACGGATCCAATCCGCATCATTGCTACTAACATTTTTCAACTTAGTTTTCTCTAGGAACATATAAAAATTAAATGGGGAGCAATATCGCGAGCTATTGATCTACAACATAGATATGCTAATACTACCGGGACTAAGTTCATGATAAATTAAAGTTCAATTAATCATATTACTTAAGAACTCCCACTTAAATAGACATCCCTCTAATCATCTAAGTGATCACGTGATCCAAATCAACTAAACCATAACCGATCATCACGTGAAATGGAATAGCTTTCAATGGTGAACATCATTATGTTGATCATATCTACTATATGATTCACGCTCGACCTTTCGGTCTCAGTGTTTCGAGGCCATATCTGCATATGCTAGGCTCGTCAAGTTTAACCTGAGTATTCTGCGTGTGCAAAACTAGCTTGCACCCGTTGTAGATGGACGTAGAGCTTATCACACCCGATCATCACGTGGTGTCTGGGCACGACGAACTTTGGCAACGGTGCATACTCAGGGAGAACACTTTTATCTTGAAATTTAGTGAGAGATCATCTTATAATGCTACCGTCAAACAAAGAAAGATAAGATGCATAAAAGTTAAACATCACATGCAATCAATATAAGTGATATGATATGGCCATCATCATCTTGTGCTTGTGATCTCCATCTCCGAAGCACCGTCATGATCACCATCGTCACCGGTGCGACACCTTGATCACCATCGTAGCATCGTTGTCGTCTTGCCAATCTTATGCTTCCACGACTATCGCTACCGCTTAGTGATAAATTAAAGCATTACAGCGCAATTGCATTGCATACAATAAAGCGACAACCATATGGCTCCTGCCAGTTGCCGATAACTCAGTTAAAAACATGATCATCTCATACAATAAAATTTAGCATCATGTCTTGACCATATCACATCACAACATGCCCTGCAAAAACAAGTTAGACGTCCTCTACTTTGTTGTTGCAAGTTTTACGTGGCTGCTACGGGCTGAGCAAGAACCGTTCTTACCTACGCATCAAAACCACAACGATAGTTTGTCAAGTTGGTGCTGTTTTAACCTTCGCAAGGACCGGGCGTAGCCACACTTGGTTCAACTAAAGTTGGAGAAACTGACACCCGCCAGCCACATGTCTGCAAAGCACGTCGGTAGAACCAGTCTCGCGTAAGCGTATGCGTAATGTCGGTCCGGGCCACTTCATCCAACAATACCGCCGAACCAAAGTGTGACATGCTGGTAAGCAGTATGACTTATATCGCCCACAACTCACTTGTGTTCTACTCATGCACAACATCAACGCATAAAACCTAGGCTCGGATGCCACTATGTAAGGACCTAACCTCAGACGGTCAAGCCTCTGTGTATCTGTGCCATCCCTGGATCGGTATGCTGGCACACACAGTATATCAATGTATATATCAAAGTGCAATCACATGTATAAATAACGTAAAACTGATATATACCTCATAAGTCTCAGCGGAAACAAACAATCGGGTGTGGAGTCCCATCAACGCCATCGGCAAGTTGAGTGTAGACCGTAACCCTGTATCGTAACTCTTACTCGTCGAAGAATATCTGCAACATGATACGTTGCAGCCGTGTAGGTCAGTACACTGAATGTACCGGCAAGATCACTATAAGAAAAACAGATGATAAACTATACTATATGCAATATGGCTTTGTGGCTCTGTATCTGAGTTTTGTTTGCATAAAAGCTGGTTTTATTTTTCCCACATCAAAGGAATTATCCGGGGTCTGTACTACGGAGTTTTCTATCATGACCTGGTTCCGCCAACCGATGTCTCAAAGCCCAAATCATCATAAGTTGCCCACAATTAATTTATCAGTCCGGTGTTGAGAGTTCCGAGATAGATCCAAGTCCAGAGGCTCAAATTGTCCGTAACCGGGGACACGGCTAATCGATTAGGTTTTAACCCTCTACAGAGGTTTGTACACTTTACCCGCAAGATTGGATCCCTCTCTTTACATTCTCGCACTTCAGGGTGTTTGAGAATAAGATGACCGAAACATGGTCTTCCGAAGAGTTCCTCTGACCACTGTCCGGTGCTCATCCAATCCTACCGTAGTTCAACATCTGCTAGCACCATCCCAGCCAGAGTCACCACTAAGGTCAACCAAGCCAAAGCCCATAGTGACTTGCGGTTGCACAGGTAAGCTTCCGGGCATGAAGTATTCTTCCGTCTCTTTGAGTCTGGGTGAAGCTTTCCGCAAGATGTCATGGCGCTTCTCCATGCATCCCGGCCAACCACTGGTTTCTCCAGGGTGCCCGTCAACCGTCCTTCACCCAGTAGTGTGTATTGAATTCTTGTCTCGAGTCTCGAAACCTTGAGGAGTCCAGAAGATGCAGTCCTTGCCGGTGCCATCATGAAGTTGTCTCCATTGACGTAGAGTCCTCATTCTTCACACCACTTTCATGCACTCATACCAAACCCCGTCTACTATAGCGTAGCATTAAAACTATATAACGTCCCGGGCTTGATAATAGGGAGATGGGTTCCTACCTCATGCATTCTACTCAACTACAAGAAATCAATATCACTACTGGCGGGATTATTGAAAAGGTGCTACTACATGCAAATAAAACACAGGTATGAAAAACATGGTCAAAGTGAACTTGCCTGGTATTACTTGATGAAGATAATAACGCTCTCGAAACTAACTTGATAGGACTATTCGCAACTCTCCGATGAAATCTATAATAAGAAACATGACATTCACATAAGCAAGCATTCTAGCAAGCAAATCTAACAATCAAAAGAAAACTCAATAAGAAAACCCAACACAAAACAAATAGCACATCGAAAGAACTAATAGGGAAAAACTATAAAGAACCTACTAGGAAAACCTTTTGCCTTAACTACAAAAATAGTTTTGTCCTAAGCAAAACTTAACAAAGAAAATACTAAACTAATAATTTCAACATAAAATAAAATTTAAATCAACTAAGTTAACATAAAGTATTTTTCATAAAACTTTATTTGCAAAAAGAAACAAATAAAAAGCTTTTATAAAACTCTAACTATGACCTATACAAGTTTCCATACAAAACTAACAAAATAAATTTTTAAAATAAGAATAAAATTGTCTACCATTAAATAATAGAAACAAAACTAAATTTGTCAAAAGTGACAAAAAGACATAATTTAAAAACAATTAAAACTATAAAGAAAAGGTTAAAACAAAAGTACACCTAAAACAATACTGTTTTGCCTAAAAATCTAATTTAAAAATAAATTAAAATAAATAACTATATTCTACTAGATAAACCAAACAATAACAAAACAGTAGCAAAAAGAATCAATAAAAAATATTTAATAAAACTCAAGATACGGTCAAAATAGTGATTTGAAAAAATTTCATCAAACTCAAATTTACACTACTCAAATTTGAAAACTATGTAAGCAAACAGAAACTTCAACAAATTTGTGACACAATGAAAAAAGAATCACTCACTTTGGATATAAAAGATAAAAGTTATAGAATATCTAAGATTGAGACTTTTCTGTTTTTTTTAAACGAAAATAAAACATAACGGGCAAGTCTACTGGGCTAGGATCTGAGCGATCTGTAACTAACCGTCGCTCGGCCGAAACTTTATAGAAACGTGCACGTACGTTTAATAAAAATAAACCGGGGAACCAATGTGATCTAAACCGAAGTAAACCGACTAATGGAACCGATCTACTAAAACCGATCTAATCTTATTTGCACTTAACGCTTCGAAAAAAATGGAGGGAGGCGCTCGTTGCTTACAGAGAGGAGCTCGTGTAGGCAGGGAAGTGGATGGCGTCGGGGGCATCGGCTCCGGTGATCGGCGGCGGAGACGGCGATGTCCAGCAGGTGGAGGACTCCGAGGGGGTCCGATTTTCTATGGATAGTGAGGTGAGGGAACGTCGGAGTCGAGCGTGGCGTCCAGGTGAACTTCGAGAACTCCGGCGGTGTTGTGAGCTTGAGGCGGTGGCTCCGGTGCTCCCTGGGTGTCCAAAACATTTCAAAGAGGTTCGCAACAATGAGGGATAGTTGGCTATGGAAGGAAATGTTTTGAGGATACTTACAAGCGTCGAAAACGACCGGTGAACCGTGTGAACTCCGGCGAGATCCAAACGATGAGGTCGCGTGACACGGTGGGTTTTGGCGAGGGTTTTCGAGGGGGTCAGGAGAGGATGGTCGTGGCTATTTATAGGACAACTTGCTTGGATGAGGGGAAGGTTTTAGCTAGGGTTTGGGAGAGGCACGGACTCGGCCAGCGTTGGTGCGTGAGATACGTGTGAGATACGTACGCGTATCTTGCGGTATGTTGGGGATGGAGTGGGGTCCAATGATCAGAGGGAGTTAAGGAAAAAGAAAGAGAAAAAAAATGAGAGAGAGGGGGGTTACGTGAGGGAGAGAGATCCAGGCGAGCGAGGGGATCGAGCGTGCGTGGGGAGCGGCGCTGGTGGCGGCCTGCGCAGGCGGCTGGGCTGGCGCCTGCTGGTGGGCTGCGGCCCGGGTGGCTGGGCTCGCTGGCCTGGCGCCCGGCTAAGGCGTTTTTTTTTGTTTTTTTGAAATAAAGTCAAAAAAATATACAGAGAGAAAACAAAAATATATATGTATAGGACATATATATCGAAAAACATAGATAAATAAATCCTACACCGTGTACATTTTTCCAGAGGCAAAATCCAAACTTAAGGAAAAACATTTTTTTATAAATTCCAAATAAACTCCAATTTAAATTCAAAAACTTTTGGCATTAATTTCTCCTGACTTTTTGGAGTGTCATGTTAGCTCCTCTCATACTTTTAAACAAGTATTTGTCAGCGGTATATGAAATAAATTTCGAATGCCAAGTTGAATCCAAATTCAAATAAAATTCAAATGCCTCTGAAATTTCCAAATGCCACTCAATTTCACACAATCAGTCACACAACAATCAAACAAACTATCATAAATATTTATTTAATATAACATTCCAAAATTTAGAATTTTGGGATGTTACACACTATTGGGGAACGTAGTAATTTCAAAAATTTGTATGCACACGCAAGATCATGGTGATGCATAGCAACGAGAGGGGAGAGTGTTGTCCATGTACCCTCGTAGACCGAAAGCAGAAGCGTTAGCACAACGCGGTTGATGTAGTCGTACAATTTCATGGCCCGACCGATCAAGCACCGAAACTACGACACCTCCGAGTTCTAGCACACGTTCAGCTCGATGACGATCCCCGGACTCCGATCGAGTAGAATGTCGGCGAAGAGTTCCGTCAGCACGACGGCGTGGTGACGATCTTGATGTTCTACTGTCGCGGGGCTTCGCCTAAGCACCACTACAATATTATCGAGGACTATGGTGGAGGGGGGCACCGCACACGGCTAAGAGATCAATGATCAACTGTTGTGTCTATGGGGTGCCCCCTGCCCCCGTATATAAAGGAGCAAGGGAGGGAGGCGGCCGGCCTAGGAGGAGGGCGCGCCAAGGGGGGAGTCCTACTCCCACCGGGAGTAGGACTCCTCCTTCCCTTGTTGGAGTAGGAGAGAAGGAAAGAGGGGGAGAGGAACAAGGAAAAGTGGGCTGCACCCCTTTTCCAATTTGGACCAGAGGGGGGGGGCGCCTCCTTCCTTTTGGCCTCTCTCCTTTATTCCCGTATGGCCCAATAAGGCCCATATACTCCCCGGTGAATTCCCGTAACTCTCCGGTACTTCGAAAAATACCCGAATCACTCGGAACCTTTCCGATGTCCGAATATAGTCGTCCAATATATCGATCTTTACGTCTCGACCATTTCGAGACTCCTCGTCATGTGCCCGATCTCATCCGGGACTCCGAACTCCTTCGGTACATCAAAACTCATAAACTCATAATATAACTGTCATCGAAACCTTAAGCATGCAGACCCTACGGGTTCGAGAACAATGTAGACATGACCGAGACACGTCTCCGGTCAATAACCAATAGCGGGACCTGGATGCCCATATTGGCTCCTACATATTCTAGGAAGATCTTTATCGGTCAGACCGCATAACAACATACGTTGTTCCCTTTGCCATCGGTATGTTACTTGCCCGAGATTCGATCGTCGGTATCTCAATACCTAGTTCAATCTCGTTACCGGCAAGTCTCTTTAGTCGTTCCGTAATACATCATCCTGCAACTAACTCATTAGTTGCAATGCTTGCAAGGCTTAAGTGATGTGCATTACCGAGAGGGCCCAGAGATACCTCTCCGACAATCGGAGTGACAAATCCTAATCTCGAAATACGCCAACCCAACAAGTACCGTCGGAGACACCTGTAGAGCACCTTTATAATCACCCAGTTACGTTGTGACGTTTGGTAGCACACAAAGTGTTCCTCCGGTAAACGGGAGTTGCATAATCTCATAGTCATAGGAACATATATAAGTCATGAAGAAAGCAATAGCAACAAACTAAATGATCAAGTGCTATGCTAACGGAATGGGTCAAGTCAATCACATCATTCTCCTAATGATGTGATCCCGTTAATCAAATGACAACTCATGTCTATGGTTAGGAAACATAACCATCTTTGATCAACGAGCTAGTCAAGTAGAGGCATACTAGTGAGACTCTGTTTGTCTATGTATTCACACATGTATTATGTTTCCGGTTAATACAATTCTAGCATGAATAATAAACATTTATCATGATATAAGGAAATAAATAATAACTTTATTATTACCTCTAGGGCATATTTCCTTCAATAAGGGCTATCTCCCATGCGTCGAACGAATACGAGGCACCAGGGCATTTTTACATTTGCCCCCGTAGCTAGATAAATAAATTGTCTATCAAAGGGATGGGGATCCTTAGATCCAATCCATACCATCCTCCCCCAGTGAGAATCCATCAGAGCGCGTTTCGGGAAGATCCATTCCAGCATGGCCGACCTTCGCAACTCCTCCTCCCGCCTCGTAGCCCTAAGCCCGGTGATTGGGAGAGGTGTTCAGTCCCGCATAGTCGATTAGTCAAACTACAGACTAAGGGATTTCTCCCTCCGGCGTATATGGGGCCCGTTCGAGCCGGGCTTGCCACCTATAATGGCGGGGAGCAAGCGGAGAGCTTTCCCTGTCCCTCTATGGGGGAACGGGTCTGCCTTGTTCCTTATTTGCTAAGGGGACTCGAATTTCCTATTCATCCATTCCTTCGCGGGCTCCTGAAGTTCTACGGCCTCCAACTACACAATTTCACCCCTGCCTCCCTTCTACACATCGCCGGCTATGTTGCTCTCTGCGAGTTATTCCTGGGCTACGAGGCTCACTTCGAGCTGTGGAAGAGGCTATTTTGCCTCGTCCCTCGCACACAGTGGGCGGAGCCGAAATATGGCGCATCACCGATACCAGATACCTGTCCGGTACCCCGAAGAACTCGTCCGAAGACTAGCCTTCAGAATGGTTTTATATGGAGGACGTTCCCCTTCCGGACCCTGTTCGGCAGGGTCTTCCTGAGTTCAATAATGCTCCTCTGAAGAAGCGCCAAAGTTGGCGCCACGGAGCCCTCAGGCGGAAGACAATAGAGAAGTCCTCTATCTGATGAACCGGATCAAAGCACTAGCTCAATCAGGATTGACAATAATCTAAGTTATGTCAATTTGCATAATGCGGGGAGTGCAGCCACTTCAATATCATGGGCACCCCTTGTGGTGTTATAACGGGGCGGATGACGCCACCCACTGCGGGCGTAAGGGTCCGGACAATGCTGCCGCTATTCAAGAGTGAGGAAGAGAAGTTCACCCGCATCAAGCCACGGGATGGATTCTCCATGTACAATCCTCCAAGCTGGGTAAGTTATATCTCCCTGCTCCCATTTTTCCCGCATTCTTTGTCGTAAGTATTCACCTTGCCACTTTGCGGCAGGAACTGCGAAAAGCCATAAAGGAGGTCAGTAGCCCTTCTCCACAACCAAAGGACCCTGACCGGGCTCTCGACTCTGGACTTGAAGAAGATTCGGTTATATTCGTGGAGCTGATAGACCGGCAGTTCTATCAGTTAAGCTGCGATGATGCCATGGTGGCCATTACGGCCGACTATCCCTGACTCCTCCCTGCATCGCAAGTAAGAAAAACCAAAAAACCCCAACTCCAAAACTAGGATCCCCTTTTAGGCACTTCACCCACCATATACACATGGCATCTTTTATAGGGTAGGCATTCGGGACGCCCTGCCGAACCCGCAGCAACTCGCCAACAAGAGGCATCGAGGCCGGGTAGGCCAAAAAGGAAGACGGTCAGGACAGAGATGCCGTCGCAAAGGTATAAGAAAAACCCCGCTCTGTGGTTGTCGTCTTTCTCGAAATGTAATGAAGCCCGTGTTTCTTTAACAGAAAAAACGCTCATCGGAATATGTCCAGTGATGTTTCCAATCACGCTTCCACCAGTCGAGCGCCAGGACCGGACATGGAGGCAGAAGCCGATATGGGGCAGGCGCCGGATAGTCCCCCTACAGAGGATGCAGATAGATTATCCGCTACAAACTCAGAAGTGGAAAGCGCCATGTATCATAGGCGCCGCCGGGCCGTACTCCGTGACGCTTGTTTCTCACCAGAGGCATTCGACGCCTTCAATTCTGGAGAGGCGTACCTCCGTGCTGCTCAAGATGGTCTAGCCAGAGCCATAGATCAGTATGTAAAGGATGTACGGGTGAATAAATCTGACGACTTATATGTATCAGTAGCCCCTAAGACTTGAAACAGTTAGCAGAACTGATTTAAGGATCATCGCCATTGTGCAGGTTCTTACTGAGAAGAATACTAGGCTGTCACAGGAGCTAGAGGAATGCAAGACCCAACTACGGGCTGCTGTGGCCGCCTTACAGGAACCGAAAAAGTCACCTGCTGGTAACATTTACTTTAAAGAATGACGGTTACCATATAACATGTGGCATGGCTGCAGATCTAACAGCAGATGTTGCAGATGAATCCGGAGAGAATCCAGAGAACCAGCATGTTATGCGACAGCTAGAGGCTGGCAAACGCGTGCTGACTGAGGTTAGGCGGGAGAAAAACAATCTCCAAGACGCCAATATAAAGCTGAACGTGGAACTAAAAGACATTCGGGTCAGCTTGCAGACTCCGAGAAGGAGAATAAGCGGCTTCGGCACGGCATTTTCAGTAAGTGCTTGAACGAATCCTTTTAAAGGAGTTCGGCGAAGAAGCTGACTAATAGCGTTATGTCTGTAGGTATGCTGACGGGTCGTCCCGCGGAGGAAATGCCCGGCTCTGCGGGTGATCTTCTGTCCGAGCTGTCATATCTGCACGACCAAGTTCGGCAGGTGATGCAGGGTTTTGCCCAGGCCTTGTGGCCGACCGTCTCTCTGCCAGATGGCGTTGCCGAGCTTGCGGAGAAGCTCAAGGGACCACGGCGGCGCTTCCGACTATGGAAGATATCAGCCTACTGACAGGGTGCCAGAGAAGCCTGGGCCATGGTGAAGACGCGGTATACCAAGGCAGACCCAAATCACATGGCCGAGGTCGGACCAGTGGGGCCCAACAGGAAAGAGATCCCTGTTAGCTTAGTTTATGGGCAAGTAGAATTAGCCGCAAAGTATTCTCAACAGGATTGTAAGCTAGACCGCCTGTTGGATGGTATAGAAGAGGAATTTAGTCAGTCTGCATGACTATGTAATTAAAGTGACATGTATAATGCCTTCTAGCTGGATTGTAGATCATTTGTCGTTGCGGACCTTTTCGCTTCAACCTCCGGGCCCAATAGTCCGGAGTGTATCCGAATATCCGCTCAGTTATATAAGAACCGGGGTATGCGTGGAGACCAGGCGTAGGGGTCATTAGTGCTTTATCAGACAAGTGCCCAACTAGTTATGTTATATTACATGGGTAGTAAGAAACATCTTGCAGGGAGAATAGTTCCGTTAAGGGTTCCTTTCCCTGGGTAAGCATGCCCTAAAGTGCATGTTCGGACTGCGATAGGAAACGCAGGAAAAACATCTAGGGGCGGATATGGTCAATAAATAAAAATCATCTTTTGTTCACCGACCGAATATTCCCTTAAGAACGCTAGCTTTTGGCTTCACCCAGTCTGAGGTACACATCCGGCTGACCCGGCAGTAACAATCGCAGAGGTGCTCCCCTTATGCCCTAGCCGAATTAGCGGGAAGTAGGGCATAAATACAAGAGCTAGGCAACCCAGCTTGGCCAAAACTTAAGTCATATTGATGTATATAATGGTGAAAAAAGGTACATGCAGAAGTATAACACATGTGTGGGGCATGAGGCCCAGATAAACAATTTAAGCTTATGTGAAAGAAGCCCCCAGGTATGAAGAGTGCGGCTAGCGCATCTGTAATGTGCAAGCGAGGCAGAAGGTGACCCTTGAAGGCCTAGAGAAATAATAAAAGAAAGAGAGAAAGAAAAACAAGACAGATAATGCATATGCAGAAAATGGACAAAGGGATGGGACTAACATAGAGTCCGGTGCTAGGCGTAGAATCTTTGGAGCCTGGCCGTGTTCCATGGGTTCGGCTCGAGTCGACTAGTCGATGCATCCCGCAGTCGGTACGCTCCACCGGTCAGAACTTGGTCAATAATGAAGGGACCTTCCCATTTGGGCTCGAGCTTGTTCTTTTTCTTATCCGGCAGGCATAGAACTAGTTTGCCAATGTTATAAGTTTTGGCCCGTACTTCTCTGCTTTGGTATCTGCGAGCCTGTTGCTGATAAAATGCGGAACGGGCTTTGGTTACGTCATGCTCCTCCTCCAGGGTGTCCAAACTGTCCTGCCGATCGAGCTCGGCTTCTCTTTCTTCATACATGCGCGCTCGAGGTGAGTCATGAATTATGTCACAGGGCAAGACTGCCTCTGCGCCGTACACCATAAAGAAGGGTGTATATTCGGTACTACGATTCGGCATGGTCCGCAGCCCCCAGAGTACGGAGTCGAGCTCCTCTACCCAGTGCGTGTTAGATTCCGTTAAGGAGCGCACTAATCTGGGTTTAATGCCGCTCATTATAAGACCGTTTGCTCGCTCAACTTGACCGTTGGTTTGTGGGTGATAGACTGAAGCATAATCGAGCTTGATGCCCATTTTGCTGCACCAAAGTTTTACCTCGTCGGCCGTGAAGTTCGTGCCGTTATCAGTGATGATGCTGTGGGGGACGCCATAACGGTGTACAGCCCCGGATATGAAGTCTATCACCGGTCCGGATTCGGCTGTTTTAACAGGTTTGGCCCCTATCCATTTGGTGAATTTATCCACCATGACCAATAAGTATTTTTTCTTGTGGGTTCCCCCTTTAAGGGGTCCAACCATGTCAAGCCCCCAGACTGCAAAGGGCCATGTAATGGGGATTGTTTGGAGGGCGGTGGGTGGCATGTGGCTTTGATTTGCAAAGAGCTGGCAACCGGCGCAGCATTGGACCAGGTCCTGTGCATCTGCCCGGGCCATTGGCCAATAAGATCCTGTACGGAAGGCCTTGCTTACAAGAGCCTGGGCTGCGGCATGATGACCGCCAAGTCCAGCGTGAATTTCTGCCAAAAGATTCCGCCCTTCCTCTTCAGAGATGCACCTTTGAAGGACTCCGGTAGTGCTTTTCTTGTACAATTCTCCCTCATGGACCCTGTAGGCCTTGGATCGCCGAACTATGCAGCGTGCCTCATTTTGGTCCTCCGGAAGTTCCTGTCTAGTTAGGTAGGCCAGGAATGGTTTTGTCCACGGGGCAATAATGGCCATTATTTCGTGGGCTGAAGGCGTTATTTCGGTGGCAGAGCCTCCGATTGTGTCAGAGAGTTCGGTATCGGGTGTTTTGGCCGGGTCCGGACTATTGTTACTGGTGTCCCCTTCCCATACTACGGATGGCTTGAACAACCTTTCCAAAAATATGTTGGGGGGGGGGGGACCGCATCACGTTTTGCGCTGATGCGGGCGAGGATATCCGCCGCTTGATTGTTTTCCCGAGCCACATGGTGAAATTCGAGCCCCTCAAACCGAGCTGGCATTTTTAGGACGGCGTTTCGATAGGCCGCCATTTTCGGATCCTTGGCATCAAAGTCTCCATTTATTTGGGATATTGCGAGGTTTGAATCCCCACGCACCTCCAGGCGTTGAATGCCCATGGAGACTGCCATCCGAAGACCATGCAACAGAGCTTCGTATTCGGCTGCATTGTTGGAGTTTGTATAAAATATTTGCAATACGTACTGAATGGTATCTCCGGTTGGGGACGTCAGAACGACGCCAGCCCCTAGACCAGCCAGCATTTTAGAACCGTCGAAGTGCATGATCCAATTGGAGTATGCGCTGTACTCTTTAGGGAGTTCGGCCTCTGTCCATTCGGCGACGAAGTCGGCCAATACTTGTGACTTAATGGCTTGTCAAGGTTTGTATGTTATGTCGAACGGGAGGAGCTCAATGGCCCATTTGGCAAGCCGACCCGTAGCGCTGCGGTTGTTTATAATATCATTAAGTGGCACTTCCGAGGCTACTGTAATCGAACACTCTTGAAAGTAGTGTCGCAGCTTCCGCGATGCCATGAATACCGCATATGCTATCTTTTGGTAATGCGGGAACCGTGATTTGCATGGAGTGAGGACAGTGGATACATAGTATACCGGCTTTTGAAGAGGGAATTTATGTCCGTCCGCTTCCCGTTCGACAATGATAACCGCGCTTACAACTTGATGAGTTGCCGCAATGTACAACATCATTGGTTCGCCGATGTTTGGTGCGGCCAGGATTGGGTTGGTTGCCAAGATGGCCTTTATTTCTTCCAATCCGGCTGTGGCCGTGTCCGTCCACTCGAAGTGTTCGGTGCGCCTAAGGAGGCAATAAAGGGGTAAAGCCTTTTCTCCTAAGCGGGAGATAAAGCGGCTTAGAGCCGCCACGCATCCAGTTAACTTCTGGATTTGTTTGAGGTCTATTGGGGTAGCCAACTGTGACAAAGCTCGGATTTTGGCCGGATTAGCTTCAATACCTCTACTAGAGACAATGAAACCCAGGAGCTTTCCGGCTGGTACACCGAAAACACATTTTTCCGGATTGAGCTTGATGTCGTATGTTCGGAGGTTGTCGAATGTGAGCCTCAAGTCTTCTATCAAAGAGTCGACGTGTTTGGTTTTGACGACCACATCGTCTACGTATGCCTCTACTGTTTTGCCGATTTGTTTCTCCAGACATGTCTGGATCATGCGATGATATGTTGTGCGGGCGTTTTTGAGCCCAAAAGGCATTGTGTTAAAACAGAAGGGACCGTATGGTGTGATGAATGCCGTTGTGGCATGGTCGGACTCCGCCATGTTGATTTGGTGGTAACCGGAGTATGCGTCGAGGAAACACAATGACCCGTGTCCTGCGGTAGCATCAATAATTTGATCGATGCGTGGGAGGGGGAAGGGATCCTTTGGGCAAGCTTTATTGAGGTCTATGAAATCGACACAAAGGCACCAGGATTTGTCCTTCTTTGGTACCATCACCAGGTTTGCTAGCCAGTCCGGGTGTTTTATTTCTCTGATGAATCTGACCTCCAATAATTTTTGGCTAGTTCCTCTCCCATGGCCTATCTCTTAGGTTCGGAGAAACGCCGAAGAGCTTGCTTGACCGGCTTGAATCCCTTTAGGATATTGAGGCTATGCTTGGCCAGCCTGCGTGGGATTCCTGGCATGTCTGAGGGATGCCAGGCGAATATGTCCCAGTTCTCACGCAGGAACTCTCGTAGTGCGGCGTCTACAGCGGGGTTTAACTGTGCCCCGATGGAGGCTGTATTTGTAGGGTCCGTTGGGTGGACTTGGAATTTGACTATTTCGTCCGCTGGTTTAAAAGAGGTGGACTTGGATCTCTTGTCGAGTATCACGTCGTCCCTGTCCACTGTGGAGCGTAGCGTGGTTAATTCCTCGGCCGAAAGGGCTTCGGATAATGCCTCGAGGGCCAGTGCGGCTGTTTTGTTTTCGACGCGGAGTGCTGTGTCCGCATCACTGGCGAGAGTGATGATTCCGTTGGGCCCGGGCATTTGAGCTTCATGCACCTGTAATGGGGTACGGCTTGAAAGATTGTGAACGCCTCCTGTCCTAAAAGAGCGTGATAACCACTGATGAATGGGGCACTTGGAATGTAATTTCTTCGGACCTGTAATTATCCGGCGTGCCGAATACCACATCTAGTGTGATTTTCCTAGCACAGCGTGCTTCCTGACTGGGGATGATTCCTCTAAAGGTTGTGCTACTTTGCTCAATGCGGTTCCAGTCTATTTCCATCTTTTGAAGAGTTTCCTCATAGATAAGGTTTAATCCGCTGCCGCCGTCCATGACTACTTTGGTGAGTCGAAAGCCATCCACGATTGGACTGAGGACCAGTGCGGCTGGTGCTCGGGCTGTTCAGAATTTAGGTTCGTCACTGGCATTGAAGGTAATAGCCGTGTCACTCCATGGATTTATTGCTGCTACGTGGCAGATTTCGGCCATGCTGCGGAGTGTTCGCTTGCACCTACTATTTGACGCGAAGGTCTCAAAGACTGTTAACACCGTATTGTTATCCATGGGATGGTGCTCTGTGTTATTTGGGATAAGAAGATCCTCACCACTTTTGGCCACCTGTCGGAGTAT
The DNA here is from genome assembly GCA_034509565.1 of Triticum monococcum. Taxonomy (NCBI): domain Eukaryota; kingdom Viridiplantae; phylum Streptophyta; class Magnoliopsida; order Poales; family Poaceae; genus Triticum; species Triticum monococcum. Next base: position 738,557,160 of record CM067843.1, on the reverse strand, counting down.
CCAACATGCTCTAAGGCTGTGCGTTGGTATTGTATCCGATGTACTATGAATTTTGCAGGGTCCATTGAGCCATCCCTCCAGTACGGTTCCATGCCCTATAGAGGGTTTTTGCTTTTTTGGTAGTTGACCCGGGTGTATTGTGATAATGCACCCTTTTATTTCGGACTAGGTTTGTATTCATGGCCGGATTATCCCAAAAGTTTGTTTCGGTTTTCCAGACACTTTCCATCGCACAGTACTTTCGTACTATGGACGCCAAGTCAGCGAAGCGTGTTATCTCCCGGCGATTTATGGCGTTAAGGATTCCCTTGCCTGTGCAATTATTGCAGAAAAATAGGATTGCGTCTTCCTCGCGACAGTACTTAACCTTGTTCATCGCAAGGAGGAATCTGGCCCAATAGTGATGTACTGTTTCCTAGGGCTCTTGCCTGATGTGGGAAAGATCGCTTATGTTTGTGTGGGTGGGTGGAATTGAATCCGAACCCTTACCCGATCTGGAATCCAGGGGCCGACAATTTTGGAAGTTCCGGTTCCGGGGTGTTACCTGATAATCCTGGCCCGCTGCCTAACTCTAAGTTCAGGGATTGGATGTTGTCCTCCCGCGAACGGGCGTCCGGCTCAGAGAGCTCGGGAATCCGGACATAGTTGGTCCTCAAAATAGAGGAAAGGTCGCCGCATTGTTCCTCCACCACTGCAATATGATGGGTGACCGGTGGAGAGTTAATCTCCCTTTGATCGGGTTTAAGCCCAATCCGATCATAGTCCGTAGCGACTCCCAAGGCGGCGATGCGATCCAAGAGCTCGTTTAAGGAGGCGAGCTCCATTGGATCCATCTGTTCGGCGAGTGCCGATTTGACGTGGAGGCTGTTTTTGATGACCCGAGAAGTCATCATCGGCGCGGCGGCCGAACAGGCGGTCATGACGAAACCGCCTAGCCAGAGAGTTTGGCCGACAGCCAAAGCTCCCCCAACAGTAGTACCGACTTTAAAGACGAGATGAGACATCCTTCCTTCTGGCGACGGCACAGAGGAACTCTCAATGAAAGCACCAATGTCGGTGTCAAAACTGGCGGATCTCGGGTAGGGGGGTCCCGAACTGTGCATCTAAGGCGGATGGTAACAGGAGGCAGGGGACACGATGTTTTGCCCAGGTTCGGGCCCTCTTGATGGAGGTAAAACCCTACGTCCTGCTTGATTAATATGGATGATATGGGTAGTACAAGAGTAGATCTACCACGACATCAGAGAGGCTAAACCCTAGAAGCTAGCCTATGGTATGATTCTATGTTGTCCTACGGACTAAAACCCTCCAGTTTATATAGACACCGGAGGGGGCTAGGGTTACACAAGGTCGGTTACAAAGAAGGAGATACACATATCCGTATTGCCTAGCTTGCCTTCCACGCCAAGTAGAGTCCCATCCGGACACGAGACGAAGTCTTCAATCTTGTATCTCCATAGTCCAACAGACCGGCCAAAGGATCTAGTCCGGCTGTCCGGAGACCCCCCCTAATCCAGGACTCCCTCAGCTATCTTGTTGTACCTTATTTACTTTTACTATTTGTTACCCATTACCAATTACCTTATCACAAAACTATCTGTTATCGATAATTTCAGTGCTTGCAGAAAATACATTGCTGAAAACCGCTTATCATTTCCTTCTGCTCCTCATTGGGCTCGACACTCTTACTTATCCAAAAGGCTATGATAGATCCCCTACACTTGTGGGTCATCAGAGACGCGTGCCTTCCTTGGGCTAGGTGGCTGGCTAGGCGGCATCCAACGAGTGTGCCGGTGTTAGGACATCAGGTGGTGTCGGATGAAGGTGCTGGCCGGGGGCGGGGGAGGCGGCTTCTTGCCCGCGGCGACGTCGGAGTGTGAGGTGGGAAGCTTTCGATGCCCCGACTGTGAGGCGATGGTGCCTCGACATGGGAGATGGCGGTATTGGGGCGGTGGTGGGGGGGAGTATGTCGGCACGGGCTGCTGGCAGAGGCAGCAAAAAATGGGCGGCGACAGTGGCGACGGGGCGGGGCGGGCAAGGGTTTGCTGCCGATATGAATGGAAGAGGATGATGGCCAATGTGCCACTGACTAGACAATCTAGAAGAGGATGACGGCGGTGCACCTTTGGCTCGCTCCAATGCTTGTAGTCGTTGCTAGGCGGTCAATTGATCTGGCTATAAATTTTATTATTTCTAGTGTTTTTTGTACTGCCATGACAGTTGATGAATAGATTGAAAGTTTTCTCGCAAAGAAAAATATAATAACTAGAATAACCCTCTAATTCCGAAACATCCGATCAAAGTCAGTCACCAACTATGTTACAAACACTTAAATCTAGATTAAAACACACCTCAAGAAATAAAAACAACAAATTCAACCATCATAATGCCAACACTTTCACTTCACAACACAATTTGTTAACTACTACCAATAGCATAATTTATATTTTTTTTAAAATTGAATTCTTGACATGATAGTCGGATATTGTGTATGTGTGCACAAGTACTTTCTAATTTGTAAATGGGCTTTAGGGGCTGAATTCAAGCTTGGGTGCTTGTTGTGCACTGAATATATTGTCCTCATAAATCACATACATTATTCTCCATCCAAGTACACGTGTTTGGACTGTACACTCGAAGGCTCACTCATGATACTTACACTCGAAGGCTCACTCATGATACTTGTAAAATTTGTATATTTTAGAATTATCTACTAAGATATTTGTGGATGTTGAAATGGATGTCGACACATATAAACATGATATAATACATCTAAGTGGTAAAAAACTGAAGTAGATAATTTATTCCTTTCTTACTTTTATTAAATTTGGAAATAAATTACCTCAATTTTGATAATAAACATGATATTTTTTAAGAAAAACTAACACAATTCAAACAGACATCTAGGGTTACAATTTTCTCACATGTGTTGCAACAATAGGCATTATAATTATATTAAAAACCGTTGCAAACTATATTTAGGAGCAAACTTACATGCCCAATTTTGTTACTTACTATATTAAGTTCATGTTTAAATTGTATGCTCAAGCATATATGGATGAGATTTGATGCATTTAATAAGGAGGATTTATGAAATTAGAAAATTAGTATAAATATTGCATATTGATAATAGACAAGAAAGTAAACGATGACTCAACCAAATGCCAACACATATAATAGTAAGTTCACATGCTTTGCATGCCGGTCTAATATATATAGTTACAAGGCAAGTAAGGAAATTGAATGGTAAATGACAATATAATTAGAAATTTTTTGGAGCTTATTATATAAACAATTAATTTTTTAAAAATGTTCTAGATATGCTTTGAAATTCTGTATTTTTTCAAATTTTAAAATTCAAAATAGTTTTGCACTACATAAAGAGGAAATAAGAAGTTTGATGTAATAATAAGTTTTAATACTCTCATTTTTATGGGATCTTTCCATGTCAAGACTTTCTAATAATTTCCATTATATTTTGTGTACTTTGCCCTAAGGGGATCTAGATCGACTTGAAACATTAAATGCAACAAATTAAAAAGTATTACCACACAAAAAGTTAAATATTATTTTTTCAATACGTTATTCATGTATTTGTGCCCATTTTGACTGTACTCGCTATTGTCATGGTAAGAAGGAGGAAAGGCATGATACCGATGCATTCAACATGGGACGACTATGGTGCTACTCCTATGAGCTAGCTGAGATGGAGCGGGCTTGCCCGGCCACTTACCAATTTTAAAACTTTTATCTCATTGTCCCGGGCTACAAGCATGTTGTTTTACCATAACCCCATGCATTTACTCTCAGAGTCTCAGTCCCAGTTTACCTCGCTCCAATTGTAATAAAGTTCTAGAGTGTGGGTTCAATAGCAGGTAATGGTGGGCTTTGAAGTGTGGGTTCTGAAAGATCGAGGATGTCGCCTAGAGGGGGGTGAATAGGTGCTTTAAAATAATTACGATCTAGGCTTGAACAAATGCGAAAATAAACTTAGTGGTTAATTTTTCAAGCATAAAACCTAAAACGACTAGGCTCACCTATGTGCACCAACAACTTATGTTAAGAAATATAAACCACTATGTGATAGCACGATATATGACAAGGAACAATATGGCTATCACAAAGTAAAGTGCATAAGTAAAGAGCTTGGGTAAGAGATAACTGAGGCACGCGGAGACGACGATGTATCCCGAAGTAAACACCCTTGCGGATGCTAATCTCCGTTTGGAGCAGTGTGGACGGACAATGCTCCCCAAGAAGCCACCAGGGCCACCATAATCTCCTCACGCCCTCGCACAATGCAAGATGCCGTGATTCCACTAAGGGACCCTTGAGGGCGGTCACTGAACCCGTACAAATGGCAACCCTTGGGGGCGGTCATCAAACCCGTACACTTTGGCAACCCTTGGGGGCGGTCACCGGAACCCGTCAAATTGCTCGGGGTGATCTCCACAACCTAATTGGAGACCCCGACGCTTACCCGGAGCTTTACACCACAATGATTGAGCTCCGAACACCACCAACCATCTAGGGCGCCCAAGCACCCAAGAGGACAAGCTCAAGGGTACCAAGCACCCAAGAGTAATAAGCTTATCAACTTGTAACTTCCACGTATCACGTGTAGAACTCAAACCGATGCACCAAATGCAATGGCAGGGGCACACACAGTGCCCAAGTCCTTCTCTCTCAAATCCCACCGAAGCAACTAATGCTAGGGAGGAAAATGAGAGGAAGAATAAGAAGAACACCAAGAACTCCAAGATCTAGACCCAAGGGGTTCCTCTCACATAGAGGAGAAAGTGATTGGTGGAGATGTGGATCTAGATCTCCTCTCTCTTTTCCCTCAAAAACTAGCAAGAATCCACGGAGGGATTGAGAGTTAGCAAGCTCAAGGAATGTCAACACTGGGGGAAGAACACGAGCTTAAAGGATAAGGTTCATTGGGGAAGAAGACCCTCTTTCATAGGAGGGAAAAAAATCCAACCGTTATCCTAACAGCCCGCACCGAGTGGTACTACCGCTCCAAGAAGCGGTACTACCACTAGGGAAGCTGTAGACAAATGAAACACTACTGCAACGGGGCAGCAGGGTGGTACTACTGCCGGAGCGGTACTACCGCCTGCCCTTGCGGTACTACTGCAGGGGTAGTATTCAACGGCCACACAGGTGCACCACACGGAGTATACACAGTGAGGCAGCAGTACTACCGCGCATCCACAGATGTAAAAAATTACTGCCGTGCCTACATCCGCTGGAGCTAGCTTCGTGTAGAAAGATGGCGCGGTACTACCGCTCGCAGGGAGCGGTACTATCGCGAAGGGCGCAGATGTAAAAAATTACTTCCGCGCCTACTTCCGTGCGAGACAGTGTTCTGGGCTAGAGGCAGCGGTACTACCGCTCACCAGGAGCGGTACTACCGCTGGACCCTGCGGTACTACCGTTCCCTTGAGCAGTACTACCTCACGCCACAGAGGTTGTAGAACATGGCTGCCTTCATATCGCAGCTAAAGACAACAGAAGGATACAATAAAACCAGAACTGCCATAACTTCTGCAAATGTGCTTCGAATTGAGCAAACTCAAGCTTGTTGGATACAAGACGACGAGTAGCAACAAAACATCGACTGACGAGTAGCATCGTGGCGGGATCTACGTGTGAAGTGGAGTACATAGCTACTTCGGAAGTAGCAAATGAAGGAGTATGGATGAAGGAGTTCATATCCGATCTAGGTGTCATACCTAGTGCATCGGGTCCAATGAAAATCTTTTGTGACAACACTGGTGCAATTGCCTTGGCAAAGGAATCCAGATTTCACAAGAGAACCAAGCACATCAAGAGACACTTCAATTCCATCCGTGATCAAGTCAAGGAGGGAGACATAGAGATTTGCAAGATACATACGGATCTGAATTTTGCAGACCCGTTGACTAAGCCGATCTCACGAGCAAAACATGATCAGGACCAAGACTCCATGGGTGTTAGAATCAATACAATGTAATCTAGATTATTGACTCTAGTGCAAGTGGGAGACTTAAGGAAATATGCCCTAGAGGAAATAATAAAGTTGTTATTTATATTTCCTTATATCATGATAAATGTTTATTATTCATGCTAGAATTGTATTAACCGGGAACTTAGTACATGTATGAATACATAGACAACCAAAGTGTCACTAGTATGCCTCTATTTGACTAGCTCGTTGAATCAATGATGGTTATGTTTCCTAACCATAGATGTCGTGGGTTTGTCATAGCAGATGTCCTCGTGAAAGGACTTAGTCGTGGAGCCATCGCTACGGGTTAGCTTAAAGGGGTTAAATCGGACAAGGGACACGAGGATTTTATACTAGTTCGGCCCCTTTGGGAAGGTAAAAGCCTACATCTAGTTGTGTTGGTATTGCTAGGGTTTCGATGACCAGGCAGCGAATCCGCTTTGCCTGGCTCTCGAGTTGTTGTATGTTGTTCTTAAACCGTTGTCGGGTCGTCCCTTTATATACATAGGTTGATGCCCGCCAGTTTACAGAGTCCCGAGGCCGGATCATAAGCCTGTCCGGCTCGGTCTCTATCCTTCCTATCTTACAATGCAAGTTACATAATAAGGTCGGTTTACATCTACAGGCCTTAACTCGCCTTTGGGCCTTCATAAAGCGCCATCATTCTTACGTCTTCATGGGCTTGTAATCTTCATAAGGTTAATCCGGCTACTCCTAGCCGGTTTACGTCCAGTAGTAATATCCCCAACATTAGGCCCCAGATTGGTTTGAACATGTTCATGTCAAGCTTCAACACTTAGAAAAATTCTTCCCTTGCTTCTTCACCTTGATCTTGTAAACCGCCGTGATGTCATACTCCAGGATCATGTTAAATCGCCATGACATCATCTTGTTATTAAAAATGATACATCTCACCTTCAGTTAATGAGCCTCCAACAAGCGAGGTGACTGCTCCTGTTAGGCATCAATATTCCGGCTCCTTGATTCTCGCGCCTGTCACCTCCCCCCTTTACCTTATAAATAGGGCCAAGGGTCATTTCCTTTTCCCCCCTCCGTGTCTTTGCTTCTTCTTCCTCCTCGCGACGCCCCTATACCCGAGCGCTGCCGCCGTCGCCAAGCTTCGCCTCTGCATCTCCGTTTGGCCGCTGCATCGACCTGATTGCACCAGAGAACCGCGGCGTATCTCCGCTTGCTTCAATAGCCACTGTAAGACCTTCCCTTTACTCCTCTATTGGTCTACGTAGGGTTTCAGTGTTCATCGAAGTTTCCTCAAAGCTCCGACAACTGTTCTTTCCTGTTCTTCCTTAGTCCATGGATAAAAGCCTCAAGCTTGATATATTCCGTGTAGTAGCTATAGCATTCCTTATCTTTTGCTATCATAACAACTCTTATACGCATAAAAACTGATCTGGACCTTTGTGAATCGCTTCAGGACCAACCTTTTTTAGGTCTAAACCTTTTTTCTTTTCCTGTCTTATGGTAGATCCAAAATTTCCATGCCATCTCATGAAACCTGTTTTACCTTATTTAGTCATTCTTGCCTTAGATCTGTACCTTCTTTATCACCTAGACGGTTTACCTTTGTAGAAAGCAAGCTATCACATACCATTAGTCCCCTTGTAAACTGGCAATCCCTTTATCTCCGTTGTTATACTCCGGTTTAACAGCATGTGTATACCTCTATTTTTGTTTACCGCTTTGTCATTTATAATTGTATCAGCCCCCGGCTTACAAAATTTACATACTTGGATTCCTTCGTCCTGTTGTACCTTACGCATTACCATGAATAAATTGTAAACCGACATTTCCTTCTAGCTTTTCACTTGCAATGGCCAAGCAATTTTATTCCTGCAATTGGGCTCCCTCCTGGGTTACTAAGGAGCAACTGAATGGTATGGTTAAGATCGGCACCTTACCAAAGAAGAATGAGATCCGGTGGCGAGTTCCTGGGCCGGAAAATCCTCCCACCCCTAAGCAGGGTGAGGTAGTGGTGTTTGTTGATCACATAGGCCGTGGTTTCAAACCGCCTGGGTCAAAGTTTTGCCGGGATGTGCTTGCCAGCTTTGAACTCCACCCTCAAGATATTGGACCCAACTCGGTGTCCAATATATGCAACTTTCAAGTTTTCTGTGAAGCGTACCTCCAAGAAGAGCCAACTGTGGAGCTGTTCCGGGATTTCTTCCATCTGAACCGGCGCACTGAATTTGTAGACGGACCCAATACTGAACTTGGTGGCGTCTCGATTCAAAAAAGAAAAGAGGTAGAATTTCCTCATGCCAAGCTGCACAATCACCCCAAAGACTGGAATCAAACTTGGTTCTACTATAAAGACACCTCCCCTGAAGACGAGAATCCTCTGCCGGGTTACCCTGCCCATCGGCTTGCCAACACTCATCCACTTCCACAGCGGCTAAGTGCTCAGGAACGGGCCTCGTATGCACCTCAACTCGCCAAGCTGAGAGCCTTCTTGACCAACGGTTTAACAGGTGTAGACTTTGTCCGTTGTTGGATATCTTTTAGCATCTTGCCGTTAAGTCATCGCTCCGGCTTAATGTGCGAGTATACTGGTGAAGTAGAAGACTCCCAACGTCATATCAATATCCAGCTAACCAATGAGGTCACCGAGGCCGTCAAGAAGATATTGAACGAATCGGAGGCTGTCTGTCGCAAAACTGGTTTAGACCCTTTTTACACACAAAACAAACTGCCTGCTGTGAGTATTGTTCTTCCGCTTTACACTTGATATCTTTAGACTATACAATCCTTGAATACCCTTATTTTTACTTTCAAACAGGGTGATGATCCGTTCTGAAAGAAGAAACCTCAAGAGAAAGCGACAAATCCTTCCCACCCTAAAACCAAAGCTGTCGGTGTCAAAACCGGCGGATCTCGGGTAGGGGGTCCCGAACTGTGGGTCTAGGCCGGATGGTAACAGGAGGCAGGGGACACGATGTTTTACCCAGGTTCAGGACCTCTTGATGGAGGTAAAACCCTATGTCTTGCTTGATTGATATTGATGATATGTGTGGTACAAGAGTAGATCTACCACAAGATCAGAGAGGCTAAACCCTAGAAGCTAGCCTATGGTATGATTGTATGTTGTGATTGTTGTCCTATGGACTAAAACCCTTCGGTTTATATAGACACCGGAGAGGGTTAGGGTTACACAAGGTCGGTTACAAAGGAGGAGATATCCATATCTGTATTGCCCAGCTTGCCTTCCACGCCAAGTAGAGTCCCATCCGGCCACGAGACGAAGTCTTCAATCTTGTATCTTCATAGTCTAACAGTCCGGCCAAAGAATATAATCCAGCTGTCCGGAGACCCCCTAATCCAGGAGTCCCTCAGTAGCCCCCGAACCAGGCTTTAATGACGATGAGTCCGGCGCGCAGTATTGTCTTCGGCATTGCAAGGCGGGTTCCTCTCCAAATTCCGTGTACCTGTCGAAATAGTGTCTGGTCTTTTGTGAATGTTGCACTCCTTGGCTTCCATGCCCAATAATGGCCACTTTCCACATGTCGAGCGAATGTGAAGAGCCAGGGTGTTTTCACATTTACCCCCTAGCTATGTGAATCAGCCGCCTATGAAAAAGACGAGGATTCAGATCCAAATCACACCATCCTCCCTTGGCGAGCCTTCATCGGAGCGCACCCGACAGAGATACATTCCATCATGGCCGGTCGACATAGCTCCTCCTCTCGCACCCCTAGCTCGAAGCCTGGAGATTGGGAGAGATGTTTCGTCCCGCACGGCAAATTAGTGATGCTTCAGTCCAAGGGATTTCTTTCCCCGGCGTGCATGGTCCCAGTTCGAGCCTGGCTCGCCACCTGTAATGGCGGAGAGCAAGCAGAGAGCCTTCCTAATCCCTCCAACGGAGAGCGGGTATGCCTTGTCCCTTATTTGGTAAGAGGGCTCGGATTTCCAATTCATCCGTTTCTTTGGGGGCTCTTGGAGTTCTACGGCCTCCAGTTGCACAATCTTACGCCTGCCTCCATGCTGCATATCGCGGGATTCGTAGCCCTTTGCGAGTTATTTTTGGGCTGTGAGGCTCATTTCGCTCTGTGGAAGAAGTTGTTTTGCCTTGTGCCCCGTTCTCAGAAGGGGTCAATATATCAAGTGGGCGGAGCCGAAGTGTGGCGTATTGCCGGGATCGGATACCTGTCCGGAACCCCAAAGAAGACATCTGAAGACTGGCCTTCGGAATGGTTTTATATAGAAGATGTCCCCCTCCCGGATCCTATTCGGATCGGCCTTCCTGAGTTCGACAATGCCCCTTTGAAGAAGCACCGGAGCTGGCATCCACGGAGCTCCCTAGAGGAAGATGATAGGGACGTTCTTTACCTGATGAGCCGGATAAGTTTTTTAGCTCGATCCGGATTGACCATGATCGAGGTCATGGCCATATGTATCATGCGGGGGGTGCAGCCGCTTCAGTATAGAGGCCACCCCATGTGGGATGTCAACGGGGAGGATGACACCACCCGCTACGGCCGTAAAGGGCCGGGATCGGTTGCTGATCTAATAAAGATCTTATCCACTTTGTACAAGGGAGAGGAGGAGGAATTCTTTCGTGTCAACCCGCAGGGCGGATTTTCTATGTACAATCCTCTGAGCTAGGTAAGCGGAGACTTTTTCTCGCCCATCCGTTTCATATTTCTGCAGTTAAGTATTCAGTCTAGCGATTTCTACGCAGGAACTGCGCCAGGCTGTAAGGGATATAAATAACCCCCTCCACAACCTGAGGACCCTGGACGGTCCCTCGACCCGGCCTCCCAAGAGGATCCGGACATACCTGTGGAGCTGATCGATGGGGTGTTTTACCAATCGAGCCATGATAATGCTTTGGTGGCCATCACGGCCAATTACCCTGGGCTAGTTCCAGCCCCACAGGTGACTGAGACCGAAGTCCCAACACTTCAAAAAGGATCCGTCCTTGCGCATTTTTGATCACCGTATAATAGCCGTGTTTTGCAGGGGAGGTCCTCAAGGCAGAAGGCCGAGCCTGCGGCGACTGGCCAACAAGGGGCCGCGAGGCCAGGCAGGCTGAAAAGACCTGCAGTGAGGATTGAGACACTGGTGCAGTGGTACGGCGCGCCGTCTTTATTGCAAGACATTATTCTTAGAGGCATACTAACGCCCATGCTCTCTTTTTAGGAAAAAGAGTGCTCGCTGGACTATACCTGGAGAGGTTACCAATTGCGCCTCCACCAGCCGGGCTCCAAGGCCAGATTCAGAGGCGGGAACGAATACGAGGCGTGCGTCGGGTGCTCCTCCGACAGAGGATGCGGTTAAACTGTCCGCCACCAATTCTGAGGTGGAAAGTGCCATGAACCACAGGCGTCGCCGGACTGTTCTTCGTGACGCTTGTTTCTTCCAAGAGGCATTGGATGCTTTCAACTCGGGAGACGCGCACCTTCGTGCTGCTCAGAAAGGTCTAGCCAGAGCCATGGAGCAGTATGTAAAAGACATATGGGTGAGAAAATTTGGTGATTATATATATCAGTAGCCCCTGAGACTTGAAACAGTTAGGATAAATGATTTAAATATCATTTGTTATGCAGGATATTATAGAAAAGAATACTCAACTGTCCCAGGAGCTGGAAGAGTGCAAAGCCCAACTTCAGGCCGCACTGGCCGCAGCAGGGAGCCCAAAGAGACCCCCTCTGCTAACATATCCTTCGAATGATAAGTATCATATATAATGCGGCGCATATGCAGATTTGACGATAAAATTGCAGAAGACGCTGGAGTAAATCCGGATAACCAACAGCTCCTACGCCAGCTGAAGGCCGGTGAGAGTGTGCTTACGAGGGTGAGGTGGGAGAAAAATGATCTTCTAGATGCCAACACCAAGCTGGGCGTGGAACTAAAAGATATTCGTGCCCAACTGTCGGACTCTGTTAAGGAAAATCGGCGGCTTCGACGCGGCATATTTAGTAAGTGCTTGAAAGAACTTTGAAAAAGAGTTCGGTGAGGAAGCTGGCTGACAGAGTTATGTCTGTAGGTATGCTAATAGGTCATCGTGCCGAGGAAATGCCCGGTACAACGGGTGACCTTCTTCCCGAGCTCTCACAGGTGCACGAACGAGTTCGGCAGATGATGCAAGGCGTCGCCCAGGCCTTGTGGCCATCCGTCTCCATACCCGAAGGCCTTGGAGAGCTTGCAGAAAAGCTGAAGGGAGCGCGGCGGCGCTTCCGATTATGGAAGATATCGGCCTGCCGTCAAGGCGCCAGGGAAGCCTGGGCAATGGTGAAGACACGGTACACGAAGGCTGACCCGGACCACATGGCCGAAGTCGGACCCGTGGGGCCCGATGGGAAGGAGATCCCTGTGAACTTAGTGTACGGCCAAGTAGAATTGGCCGCAAGGTATTCCCAACAGGACTATAGACTAGACAGCCTATTGGATGGTATTGAAGAGGAATTCAACCAGTCAAATTGACTATGTAATTTTAAAGTGACATGTATAATGCCTTCTAGCCGGATTGTAGATCGTTTGTCGTGGCGGACCTTTTCGCTTCAACCTAGGGACCCGACAGTCCAGAGTGTATCTGAATACCCTCTCGGTTATGTAAGAACTGGGGCATGCATGGAGACCAGGCGTAGTGGTCATTAGTGCATTATCAGACAAGTGCCCAACTAGTTATGTTATATTGCATGGGTAGTAAGAAACATCTTCCGGGGAGAATAGTTTCGTTAAGGGTTCCTTTCCCTGGGTAAGCATGCCCTAAAGTGCATGTCCGAACTGCGGTAAGAAGCGCAGAAAAATCATCTAGGGGCAGATATGGATAATAAAAGTCATCTTTTGTTCACCGACCGAATATTCCCTTAAGAACGCTAGCTTTCGGCTTCACCCAGTCTGAGGTACACGTCCGGCTAACCCGGCGGCAACAATCCCAGAGGTGCTCCCCTTATGCCCTAGCCGAATTAACGGGAACATAGGGCATAAATACAAGAGCCAGGCTACCCAGCTTGGCCAAAACTTAAGTCATATCGATGCATATAATGGTGAAAAAAGGTACAAGCGGAAGTATAACACATGTGTTGGGCGTGAGGCCCAGGTAAATAACTTAAGCTTCTGTGAAAGAAGCCCCCAGGTATGAAGAGTGCGGCTAGCGCATCTGTAATGTACGAGTGAGGCACAAGGTGATCCTTGAAGGCCTAGAGAAATAAAAGAAAGAAAGGGAAACAAGACAGATGATGCATATGCAGAAAATGGACAAAGGGAGGGGACTAACATAGAGTCCGGTGCTAAGCGTAGAATCTTCGAAGCCTGGCTGCGTTCCATGGGTTCGGCTCGAGTCGACTAGTCGATGCATCCCGCAGTCGGTATGCTCCACCGGTCAGAACTTGGTCGATAATGAAGGGACATTCCCATTTGGGCTCGAGCTTGTTCTTTTCTTATCCGGCAGCCATAGAACTAGTTCGCCAACGTTATAAGTTTTGGCCCATACTTCTCTGCTCTGGTATCTGCGAGCCTGTTGCTGGTAAAATGCGGAACGGGCTTTGGCTACATCGCGCTCTTCCTCTAAGGTGTCCAGACAGTCCTGCCGATCGAGCTCGGCTTCTCTTTCTTCGTACATGCGCACTCGAGGTGAGTCATGAATTATGTCACAGGGCAGGACTGCCTCTGCGCCGTACACCATAAAAACGGTGTATATCCGGTACTACGATTCGGCATGGTCCGCAGCCCCCAGAGTACAGAGTCGAGCTCCTCTACCCAGTGCGTGTTAGACTCCATTAAGGAGCGCACTAATCTGGGTTTAATGCCGCTCATTATAAGACCATTTGCTCATTCGACTTGTCCCTTGGTTTGTGGGTGATAGACTGAAGCATAATCAAGCTTGATGCCCATTTTGCTGCACCAGAGTTTTACCTCATCGGCCGTGAAGTTCGTGCCGTTATTAGTGATGATACTGTGGGGGACGTTGTAACGGTGTACAATCCTGGATATGAAATCTATCACCGGTCCGGATTCGGCTGTTTTAACCGGTTTAGCCTCTATCCATTTGGTGAATTTGTCCACCATGACCAATAAGTATTTTTTCTTGTGGGTTCCCCCTTTAAGGGGTCCAACCATGTCAAGCCCCCAGACCGCGAAGGGCCATGTAATGTGGATTGTTTGGAGGGCGGTGGGTGGCATGTGGCTTTGATTTGCAAAGAGCTGGCAACCGGCGCAACGTTGGACCAAGTCCTGTGCATCTGCCTGGGCCATTGGCCAACAGAATCCTTAGGGAAGGCCTTGCTTACAAGAGCCCGGGCTGCGGCGTGGTGACCGCCGAGTCCGGCGTGAATTTCTACCAAAAGGTTCCGCCCTTCCTCTTCGGAGATGCACCTTTGAAGGACTCCGGTAGCGCTTTTTTGTACAATTCTCCCTCATGGACCCTGTAGGCCTTGGATCACCGCATTATGCAGCGTGCCTCATTTTGGTCCTCCGGAAGTTCCTGTCTAGTTAGGTAAGCCAGGAATGGTTCTGTCCACGGGGCAATAATGGCCATTATTTCGTGGGCTGAATGTGTTATTTCGGTGGCGTAGCCTACGATTGTGTCAGAGAGTTCGTTATCGGGTATTTTGGCCGGGTCCGGACTATTGTTACCGGTGTCCCCTTCCCATGCTACGGATGGCTTGAAGAGCCTTTCCAGAAATATGTTGGGAGGGACCGCGTTGCGTTTTGCGCCGATGCGGGTGAGGATATCCGCCGCCTGATTGTTTTCCCGAGCCACATGGTGAAATTCGAGCCCCTCGAACCGAGCTGACATTCTTAGGACGGCATTGCGATAAGCTGCCATTTTCGGATCCTTGGCATCAAAGTCTCCATTTATTTGGGATATTGCAAGGTTCGAATCCCCGCGCACCTCTAGGCGTTGAATGCCCATGGATACTGCCTTCCGGAGACCATGTAGAAGGGCCTCATATTCGGCTGCGTTGTTGGAGTCCATATACATTATCTGCAGTATGTATTGAACGGTATCTCCTGTTGGGGACGTCAAAACGATGCCAGCCCCCAGACCAACCAACATTTTGGAGCCATTGAAGTGCATGATCCAGTATGAATATGTGTCGTACTCTTTCGGGAGTTCGGCTTCCGTCCACTCAGCGACGAAGTCAGCCAAAACTTGCGACTTAATAGCTCGCCGTGGCTTGTAAGATATGTCGAACGGGAGGAGCTCCATGGCCCATTTGGCAATCCGGACCGTCGCGTCGCGGTTGTTTATAATATCGTTAAGTGGTATTTCCGAGGCTACCGTTATCGAACACTCTTGAAAGTAGTGTCGTAGCTTTCGGGATGCCATAAATACCGTGTACGCTATCTTTTGATAATGAGGGTACCGTGATTTGCATGGAGTAAGGATAGTGGACACATAGTAAACCGGCCTTTGAAGGGGGAATTTGTGTCCGTCCACTTCTTGCTCGACGACGAGCACTACGCTTACTACTTGATGAGTTGCCGCAATGTATAATAGCTTTGGTTCGCCAATGTTGGGCGCGGCCAGGACTGGGTTTGTTGCCAATGTGGCTTTTATTTCGTTGAGTTCGGCCGTGGCGGCATCCGTCCACTCGAAATGTTCGGTGCGCCGGAGGAGGCGATAAAGGGGTAATGCCTTTTCTCCCAAGCGGGAGATAAAGCGGCTTAGAGCCGCCACACATCCAGTCAATTTTGGTATTTGTTTGAGGTCTGTTGGGGTAGCCAACTGTGACAATGCTTGGATTTTGGCCGGATTAGCTTCAATACCTCTACTGGAGACAATGAATCCTAGGAGCTTTCCGACTGGTACGCCGAAAACGCATTTTTCCGGATTGAGCTTGATGTCATATGTTCGAAGGTTGTCGAATGTGAGCCTCAAGTCGTCTACTAGAGTTTCAACATGCTTGGTTTTAACGACCACGTCATCCACGTATGCCTCCACTGTTTTGCCGATCTGGTTTGCCAGACATGTCTGAATCATGCGCTGATATGTTGCGCCGGCGTTTTTGAGCCCGAAGGGCATCGTGTTGAAGCAGAATGGGCCGTATGGTGTGATGAATGCCGTTGCGGCTTGGTCTGGCTCCGCCATTTTAATTTGATGGTAGCCGGAGTATGCGTCGAGGAAACACAATGAATCATGTCCTGCGGTAGCATCGATGATTTGATCGATGCGGGGGAGGGGGAAGGGATCCTTTGCGCAGGCCTTATTAAGGTCCTTAAAATCGACGCACAAGTGCTAGGATTTGTCCTTCTTTGGTACCATCACTAGGTTTGCTAGCCAGTTCGGATGTTTTATGTCTCTGATGAATCCGGCCTCCAATAGCTTGGCTAGTTCCTCTCCCATGGCTTGTCTCTTAGGTTCGGAGAAACATCGAAGAGCCTGCTTGACTGGCTTGAATCCTTTTAGGATATTTAGGCTGTGCTCAGCCAGCCTGCGTGGGATTCCTGGCATGTCTGAAGGGTGCCACGCAAAAATGTCCCAGTCCTCGCGTAGGAACTCTCGCAGTGCGGCGTCGACATCAGGGTTTAATTGTGCCTCGATGGAAGCTGTTTTTGTAGGGTCCGTTGGATGGATTTGGAATTTGACTATTTCGTCCACCGGTTTAAAGGAGGTGGACTTGGATCTTTTATCGAGTATCACATCGTCCCTGTTCACCGTGGAGCGCAGCGCAGTTAGTTCCTCGGCCACTAGGGCTTCGGGTAGTGCCTCGAGGGCCAGTGCGGCTGTCTTATTTTCGGCGTGGAGTGCTATGTCCGGATCACTAGCAAGAGTGATGATTCCGTTGGGCCCGGGCATTTTGAGCTTCATGTACCCGTAATGGGGTATGGCTTGGAAAATTGTAAACGCCTCCTGCCCTAGTAGAGCGTGGTATCCGCTGCTGAACGGGGCCACTTGGAATGTAATTTCTTCGGACCTGTAATTATCCGGCGTGCAGAATACCACATCTAGTGTGGTTTTCCCAGCACAGCGTCCTTCCCGACTGGGGATGATTCCTCTAAAGGTTGTGCTACGTTGCTCAATGCGGCTCCAGTCTATTTCCATCTTTTGAAGAGTTTCCTCATAGATGAGGTTTAATCCGCTGCCGCCGTCCATGAGTACCTTGGTGAGTCGAAAGCCATCCACGATTGGACTGAGCACCAGTGCGGCTGGTGCTCGGGCTGTTCAGAATTTAGGTTCGTCACTGGCATTGAAGGTAATATCCGTGTCACTCCAAGGATTTATTTTTGCTATGTGGCAGATTTCGGCCATGCCGCGCAGTGTTCGCTTGCGTCTATTATTTGACGCGAAGGTCTCAAAGACCGTTAACACCGTATTGTTGTCCACGGGATGGTGCTCTGTGGTATTTGGGAGGAGTAGATCCTCACCACTTTTGACCACCTGCCGGAGTATCCAACATGCTCTAAGGCTGTGCGTTGGTATTGCATCCGCTGTACTATGAATTTTGCAGGGTCCGTTGAGCCATCCCTCTAGTACGGTTCCTTGCCCCGTAGAGGTCTTTTGCTTTTTGGTAGTTAACCCAGGTGTATTGTGATAATGCACCCTTTTATTTCGGACTGGGTTTGTATTCAGGGCCAGATTATCCCAAAATTTATTTCGGTTTTCCAGGCGCTTTCCATCGCATAGTACTTTCGTACTATGGACACTAAGTCGGCAAAGCGTGTAATTTCGTGGCGACTTATGGCGTTGAGGATTCCCTTGTCCGTGCAATTATTGCAGAAGAATGAAATTGTGTCTTCCTCGCGGCAGTCCTTTATCCTGTTCATGACCAGGAGGAATCTGGCCCAGTAATGGTGTACCGTTTCTTTGGGCTCTTGCCTAATTTGGGATAGATCGCGTATGTTTGGGTGGGTGGGTGGAATAGAATCCAAATCCTCACCCAATCTGAGACTCAGGGGCCAAGGAGTTTCCGAACTCGGAAGTTTGGATTCTTGGATGTTTTTCGATAAATCTAGCCCACTGCCTAATTCTAGGTTCAGGCCTTGAGTGACATCCTCCCCTCCGCGGGTATCCGGCTTGGAGGGATCGGAAATCCGGACATAGCTAGTCCTTAAGATAGATGAAGGGTTGCCGCATTGTTCCTCCACCACTGCAACGTGATGGGTGACCTGGGGAGAGTTGATCTCTCTTGGATCGGGTTTAGGCCCAATCTGATCGTAGTCTGTAGTGACTCCCAAGGCGGCAATGCGATCCAAGAGCTCGTTCAGGGAAGAGAGCTCCATCGGATCTAACTGCTCGGCGAGTCCCGAGTTGATGTGAAGATTGCTTTCGATGACCCGAGAAGTCATCGTTGGTGCAGCGGCCGAACAGGCGGTCATAAGAAAACCACCTAGCCGAAGAGTTTGGCCGATAGCCAAAGCTCCCTCAGCAACAGTGTCGTCTTTAAAGACGGGATGAGACATCCTTCCTGATGGTTACGACTCAGCGGAACTCTCAATGAAAGCACCAATGTCGGTGTCAAAACCGGCGGATCTCAGGTAGGGGGTCCCAAACTGTGCGTCTAGGCCGGATGGTAACAGGAGGCAGGGGACACGATGTTTTACCCAGGTTCGGGCCCTCTTGATGGAGGTAAAACCCTATGTCCTACTTGATTGATATTGATGATATGGGTGGTACAAGAGTAGATCTACCACGAGATCAGAGAGGCTACACCCTAGAAGCTAGCCTATGGTATGATTGTATGTTGTGATTGTTGTCCTATGGACTAAAACCCTTCGGTTTATATCGACACCGGAGAGGGTTAGGGTTACACAAGGTCTGTCGGGACCCCGATTCTAAGTCACACCAATCTAGCATGTAACACCTCATATCACTTTGCGGCCTCACGCACGGTATCCCCACGGGTGTCGCCTTACCATGGCCCAGGACCGTTTGCGTCTTTTGGCTCGCGTATATGATTGTGTCACTAGCATCCATATGACGGAGAACCCGGGCCGACATGGCTAGTCGTGAACCCAAAGCGGCCCTAACCTATGGGAACAGGCATACATGATTCACATCGAGCGTGTCGGCCAGCAGCGTGTGAATCCGGGCTGTAGCACCGGGCTAACAGGACTCCGGGGAACCCGGGCTGTAGCAGGCTAGGCAGGACTCTGGTTGTAACGCCCTCGATGCGGCTATGTCTCCCACGTGTCGAGGCACGACTTAGAGACATAGGCGCATTGAAAGCAATGTCGCAAGTCGGGAATCATTACACAACCCATGTACATATATAATAAAGGGGGAAATATCATAGTTGGCTTGCACTCGCCACGTCACATCAAAGTACATAAATAACATCCATCATACATTCACTCATGGCCCGACTACGGCGCCAAAATGGAAAAGACCCCCAACAAGCGACTAATCCCTGAATCGAACCCCGAATAGGCACCACTACTGATCATCAGGAAAAGAAACATAGTATCGCTGAGAGTCCTCGTCGTACTCCCACTTCAGCTCGAGCGCGCCATCCGGAGGAGTATCATCGGTCCCTGCATCTGGTGTAATAGTAATCTGTGAGCCACAAAGGACTCAGCAATCTCGCACCCTCGCAATCAAGACTATTTAAGCTTAATAGGTAGGAAAGGGGTAATGTAAGTGGAGCTGCAGCAAGCGACTAGCATATATGGTGGCTAACTTATTCGCAAAATAGAGCGAGAAGAGGAGGCAAAGCACGAGCGGAAAACTAAATAGAGCAGCCTACGCAAACATAACTCCAACGCCGTGTCCACTTCCCGGACTCCGCCGAGAAGAGGCCATCACGGCAACACACTCAGTTGATTCATTTTAATTATTTAAGGTTCAAGTTATCTACAACCGGACATTAACAAATTCCCATATGCCCATAACCGCGGGCACGGCTTTCGAAAGATCAATCCCTGCAGGGGGGTCCCAACTTAGCCCATAACAAGCTCTCACGGTCAACGAAGGAATAGACCTCCACCCAGGACCCACCAATCAGACTCGGTATCCCGGTACAACAAGATGATTCGACAGGTCAAAACTAGTCCAGCAACACCGTCCAAATGCGCCGACAAATCCCGATAGGAGCTGCACATATCTCTTTCTCAGGGCACACTCAGATTGTCCAAACTTCCGGTAGGCCAGCCCAGAGTCGCCCCTGGTGGCCACCGGCGGTTGACGTTCCGGACCAACACTCAGAGGAGCACTGGCCCGTGGGGGGCTAAAATAAAGATGACCCTCGGGCTCCGGAAACCCAAGGGAAAAAGGGGTAGGTGGCAAATGGTAAAACCAATGTTGGGCATTGCTGGAAAAGCTTTAATCAAGGCGAACTATCAAGGGGTTCCCATTATAGCCCAACCGCGTAAGGGACGCAACAATCCGGGAACATAACACCGATATGACGGAAACTAGGGCGGCAAGAGTGGAACAAAACACTAGGCGAGAGGCCGAGCCTTCCACCCTTTACCAAGTATATAGATGAATAAAGATAACATAGCAACATAATGATATCCCAACAACTAAATAAATGTTCCAACAAGGAACGGCTCCAATCTTCACCTGCAACTATTAACGCTATAAGAAGGGGCTTGAGCAACGCGGTAACATAGCCAATCAATGGTTTGCTAGGACAAAGGTGGGTTAGAGGCTCAATCATGGCAATTGGTAGGCTGACAAGCAAGTGGTAGGCATCGTAGCATTGGCAAAGCAAAAGAGCGAGCAATCTAGCATAGCAAAGATAGTAGTGATTTCAAGGGTGTGATCATCTTGCCTGCACAGTTGTCAGAATTGAATGGATCCTCAAAAGCAAACTCAACGGGCTCCTCGTTAGCGAACTCGTCTCCCGGCTCTACCCAACAACACAAACAAGCAACAAGGATACAATCAACCACGTGCAAGGGCAACCAATAACATGCAAAGATGATATGCTATGCGGGATGCGATGCGGGATGCAAAATGCAAGATGTAACAGGAAATGCATGAACCTGGCCTCAACTTGGAAAACCAAGTGTGCCACTGGATAGAGGGGAAGAAATCCCCTGAAAACGATATAAAGATCATGGCAATCGGAGCTACGGTTTAGAAATGGCAAGCGATTTACTAAACGAACCGATCTGCGATTTACAGCAAGTAGGCTCCTAAATGCAACAAAATGAACATGCTACAGCCACCCAACATGAAAACAAATCGCATGGCAGTGATGTACTCAAGAATCTTAACAAATCACCAGGACTGAGGCATAGGCAAATTCATCCATTAAGGGCTTCAAACAAGCATGGCAAAACTGAATAAGCAAAAGAGATTTCAGACTTAGCGAAATTAACGCTAGTTTGGAATTTCAGACCACGATGCTCTCTTCGGAGCAGCAAAACAACATGATGCAAAACCTGAACATGGCAAGTAAGAGCACGGTATGGAGCTAATTAACAAGCTTAACAAAACACCCAAAATGACCTGGGGCCAGAAGGGTTCACAAAATACTCTACCGAGCACACGAACATCGATGAAACACAATCAGTTTTCAGACTTAGTGAAAACTGGGACATGCTGAAACTATAACTCACGGAGGCATGTAAACGAGCTCGATGCTCTCACTACGGTGCAAGTCATGGCAAGGCAAGCATATATCCATTAAGAAGGCACAAAATGCTAGCTAGACATGGCAAGAACAAAGGCATAGCATGCATGGATCACTAGCAATGACTCCGGCAAAATCGCAAAAGAGTTCACGATCTGCCCAAAACAACAACTATCCAAAAGTTGAGCTCGATTGAGTCAACCTAGGGTGCTCCAACATAACAAGTAAAGACATGGATGGATTAAGCACAACATTAATAACAAATCACTCTTACTGATCATCCTCAAAAGAGGAACGGATCACTAGGAAACAAGCCGGACATATAGCATCGTGAACTAAAACATCTCAGACTTAGTGATTTTCACTAAGTCCCTGAAATCAGTAAACTCAGGAAGCCCCCTTCGCAAGCTTGCACAAGACAACACACACATCCTAAAAATACATGGAAGGCACCTCTGGAAAGAAGACAACATGCTTAACAATTCATCCCAAAGGGGCACAGGCATATCATGCATGGATTAAACATGGCAAAAATGACAAAAGTGCATGTTGAACTAACGGATCTGCAATTTAACTCATGATGCCTCCTTCCAACAGCATTTTGGGCACCAAGATGACCTCAAATGCAAATGATGCAATGGAATGAAATGAGGTACTCGTCGAGACGAAGATTTTGACATATCATATGCCCAAATCGGAGCTACAGATGCAAAGATATGGCAGGTCAAAGTAGCAAGAAAAATTAGGGTTAGGGGATGCAAAGTCAACCCGAATCGGATCTGGATCTGGGATCGGCGGTTACTGTAGCGGCGCGCGAACCGAGGTTCGCCCGAGTGGCTGACCGGAGCCGAAGGAGAGGCGGGGCCGGCCGGATCGGGCCTTGGGCGCCGCGGTGGCGAGGTCCGGGCGGCGGGGCGAGGCCGCGGCGGCGGTGGTGCCGGCCGGCGACGAGGACGGAGGGGAGCGGCGTGGTGGCCGGCGATGCGGCGGCTCGCGGAGAGGCGCACGGCGGCGGGGCGGCGACCGGACGCGGGGAAGATGGCGGCGGGGCGCGCGGGATGAAGGCGGCGGCGGCTCGGGCCTCGGGGGCTCTCCCCGGGCCGAGCGGGCTTCGGCGGCGGCGCGGGCAGGCGGCCACGTGGCGCTCGGTGATTGGACGTGGGGCGCCGGCGGACGTGTCCGGTCAGGCAGCGGACATGCCCGTCGGTGGAGGGAAGATGGTTTTTTTTAGGGTTTGGACGGGGGGAAGAAGAGATCCGAATGGGGGGGTATTTATAGGCATAAGTGGAGCTAGGAGAGTCCAAATGAGGTGCGGTTTTCGCCCACACGATCGTGATCGAACGACCGAGACGATGGAGCTGAGTTTGGTGGGTTTTTGGGCCAAAATGGAGGGGTGTTGGGCTGCACACACACGAGGCCTTTACGGTCCCTCGGTTAACCGTTGGAGTATCAAACGAAGTCCAAATGACCCGAAACTTGACAGGAGGTCTACCGGTAGTAAACCAAGGACGCATGGCAAGTCTCGGCCCAGTCCGGAAATGTTTAACCCGCACACACGAAATAAAGCTAGAATTGGCCACCGGAGGAGAACGAAGCACCGGAATGCAAAACGGACAACGGGGAAAATGCTCGAATGCATGAGATGAACATGTATGCAAAAGCAATGCACGTGATGACATGATATGAGATGCACGAAAAACAAAACAACACACGGAGACAAAGACCCGAACCCGAGAATTAAATATAACTTAATGCCGGAAACGGCAAGAGTTGGAGTACAATTCGGGAAGGTTACATATGGGGCGTTACACCGGTCGTCACCGCGTGACATTTCCCCGAAGGGACAGACATAGGAACGAAGTGAAACACATGCCGGCCAGTCAAGTGTCCTAAGCAGTAGTGCTGGGCTAGCAGGACTCCGGTGAACCGGGCTGTAGCGGACTACTATGGCTCAAGGAAGCACTAGACTACATTTCCACATAAGAGAGACTGCCAAGGATAAACAACTAGATTGTCGGATCCCACACATAACAATACACGTCACACGTACGCATAACATGCAAGTATGTGCTGTACAACATGGCATCACAACAAAACGCAAACTCATATATATAAAGGCTCAACAGAGACACATAGCATAAATACAAACAGGGGTCACATGACCCATCATTCAGAGCATACAAGCAACGGAAGCATTACATGTCTGGGTACAGACAACTACAAAAGAAAAGAGCTGGAAAGCCTGACTATCTACAAGACCCTCCCAAGGGTACAAGATCGTAGCTGAGGTAACAAGCTACCCGTCGAAGTCCAAGCGGAACTACTAGTAAGACAGATGTCTCGTCTGCAAAACATAAATAAAGCAAACATGAGTACAAAGGTACTCAGCAAGACTTACATCAGATCCTATCATATATGCATTAGTATCAAGAAGGTAATGTGGGGTTTAGTTGCAGCAAGCCAGCTTTGACTCAGTGGCTATCCTGTTCTACGACAATGAGAAACTTCTTTGAGATGAGGCAGCGCACACGAGTCCACTAATCACCACATCAATACACCACTAAGGATTCATCCTCGTCTCCCTACGAGAAGGCCATCCATAGCACTCACACTTGTCTTGAGCATTTTAGAGTATCCACTTTAAGTTGTCTATGTACCACGTAAGCATCCAAGAAGTCCATAACCGAGGACACGGCTATTCGAATAGATCATGATAACCCTGCAGGGGTGTACTTCATCACACACGCTCTCGCCACTTACCTCCATGTACACGTCATGTATCTCGGCAACCTTCAAGCGGAAGCCTGGCGAGGGTGTCGGCCACGACCTGACTAACCACGCAAGACTCTAGTCCAGGTTTATCGCCTATTCGGGTTCCATCCGCAAGGAGATCCGGTCGAGGTTTCGCTCATGGCCCCAAACGATGTGTACAGGGTTCCCGAGCCCACCATCCGGGTGCCACTCGGTACACCGGGCCACGTGTGCCTAGTCTGTCCCAAGTCAACCCTGCCGGGTGCCACTCGGTAGAAAAATAGCACTACCCACAAACACCAGAAACTATTTGCAACTCCTGGACAGAGCTCAAGGCGGTTAATAAGTCGAGAGAGCTTGGAGCGCCCGGAGCCCAATGTGTGGTAGTAGCTAGTCATTGGACAACTCACACAGAACTCAGTTCTTAAGGACGGTCCCAATGAGACAACACACCATGTACTCCTACATGGCCTCTCACCGCTACCTTTACCAAATCGTGTTCACACGCTTAACTCTCAGCACCAGAACATATCATAACACTCCAATTCATTCCCGATGAATCAGACCTGACACAACTCTAAGCAATAGCAGGCATGGCATGGTAGGAATACAACATGGCTCAATCAATTCCTACACATGCTAGTGGGTTTTAACTATTTACTGTGGCAATGACAGGTCATGCAGAGGAATGGGTTCAACTACCGCAGCATAAAGTAGCAGTTGAATCGTTGTTGTCCTAATGCAATAAATGAGAGCAGGAGCGAGAGAGTGGGATTGTATCGGAATGAACAAGGGGGTTGCTTGCCTGGTAGAACAACAAGGAAGGCACTGCTCCTCAGACAGGTACTCTGGAACGGTCTCCGGAGCAGGACCTATCGAGAAGGAACGGTGTCGGCAATCAAACACAAGCATATGCAACATTATGATGCATGAACATGGCATGAAGATGTGATGTTATTGGAGCTAATGCAACTAGCATTCATTTGGTTAAAGTCCATTTGAACTAAAGATTCAAATGTAACTCCAAAATAAGCTCTTAAATATGCCATAAGTGTGTTTTCACGTATACATCATGTATAGGTTGGTTTGTCATGCATGAAAATGGTACAGATGGATAGATTGAATTTTACTGATAATTTTTCATATATAAATTATTTAAATCTGAGCTATGGTTGAATTGATATGAATTTTTGAAGTTTTGAATATATTCTGGAATTTCCTGATTTATTTTAATACCAGAAAAGGATATATTGCGTCAGCCTGACGTCATCACTACATCAGCGGGTCAACGCGGCTGTCCAGGTCAAACCTGACACGCGTCCACCCGTCAGTGTCATGGTTAACTAACAGAGGTTAATTAATTTAAACTAATCCTAAAATAAAAATTACCCGAGCCGGGCCCCACCTGTCATTGAGCCAGGGGAGGTCAAACCCCCTGGTCAACTGGGGCTAACGCGCCGGCGTTTAGCCACCGGCGACAGCAGACGCAGCGGAGGGCGCGGGATTCGCCCTCCGGCGACCATTCGGGCGGCGGAGACCACGGGCGAGGAGCTGAGGCTCGCCCGCATCCAGGGCGGCATGTGGCAGCAGCGGGGACGGCCGGAGCTCGCCGGAGCGAAGCTCGGGGCGGCGGCCGGAGTACGGCTCCGGGCGAAAACGGGTTGCGGGGCGCGGTAGGGCGAACCCGCGAGTGCTACGGGTTCCTGGGAATGCGCTGAGTGCGTTTATAGGTTCAGACACGAGCGACGGTGGCTAGAATGACGGCGGTGACATGCGCGGCGGAGCTGAGCTCTCGGCCATGGCGGAGATGCGTCCTGGAGCTCGCGAACGCGAGGGAGAAGAGAGGGGTTCGGCGCGGAAGCTCACAGCAATCACGTTGAGGTGGTCAGCGGCTCGGGGGAGGTCCGGTGCGGGCGGAACGGCGAAGCCGATCTCCGGCGTCCGAAGGAAGAAGACGATGGCGATGAAGGCGCTCCAGGGCCTCCCGAGGCGCATGGCTTGACGGAGAGCTTCAGAGCGAGGTGGCGGAGCTTCTGGACTCGAAGAGAGGGCGAGGGGGAGGCGGTGGCCGCGGCAATGGCGAACGGCGGCGACAGCAGCGCTCGGCCGTGAGAGAGAGAGAGAGCGAGGGAGAGGAGAGGAGAGAGCCGGGGGGGAGTGAGAGGGGTAAGGGGCGGCGCATGGCGTCGTTCGGGCGTTCCAGGGCGACGAGGAGGGTGCCAGGCAGGCAGCTGCGTGCCGGCGCACACGGCGTCGGGCGCAGCTTCCCCTCTGCCTACTGGCAAGAGGAGGAAAACGCCCATGCCCCTGGTGGGCTGGGCCAGAACAGGGATGGGCCGGCCAGAGGCGCCAGGTAAGAAGCCCAGGTAGGTCTCTCTCACTTTTTTTCCTATTTTGTTTTTGTTTTCTATTTTCTGACATTTGTTTTGATTTGATAAAAATACCAAATCATTTTATATTGTCCTGAAAATTATTGTAGGAACTAATTGGATTATTCCAAAGCCCCACATTAAAAATCAGAATTATTGGAGTATATTTGAATATATAACAAATATAAATCCAATACAAATAATTATGCATTAATTCCAAATGGCCAAAATAAATATTTATGAGCTCCTAAAAATATTGGTTTGAATTTTACCTCTCACCAATATTTTCAGAGAGAGACATGAACATTTTCTTGGATCCTTTTGGAGCACTTTTTATTTGGGTTATTTTCAGAAATGATTCTGAGGGTTTCACAAATCCCCATTTCAAATTTAAAAGGAGTTTAAACATGATGCAAGCATGAAGGGCTAGCCTAGGTCATACCAGAACTAGGGATGTGACAACTCGCCCCCACTCGAAGAAATCTCGTCCCGAGATTCAGGAGTCGGCGGGAAGAAAGCGGGGTACTCAAGTCGAAGACGATCTTCACGCTCCCAAGTGGCTTCTCTCTCAGAATGATGAGACCACTGAACCTTGAGGAACTTGATGTTATGACGTCGGGTGACACGCTCTGCTTGATCAAGGATGCATACAGGGTACTCTCGATAGGTGAGGTTATCCTGGAGATCAAGCGTTTCGTGGTCCACTTCGCGGATGGGATCCGAGAAGCAACGCCTGAGTTGAGAGACGTGGAAGACATCATGAACTCGAGAAAGATGTGGTGGTAGTTCCAACTAGTAGGCAACCTCTCCTCGTTTAGCGAGAATGAGAAAGGGACCAATGTAACGAGGAGCCAACTTGCCCTTGATACCGAATCGATGGGTACCCTTTAGAGGAGTAACCCGAAGATAAGCCTTATCGCCAACTTCATAAGCCACTTCCTTATGACGACGGTCATACTAGCTCTTTTGACGAGATTGGGCGGTTTTAAAATTCTCACGAATGATGCGAACTTGCTCTTCTGCCTCCTGGATCATATCCGGTCCAAAGAATTTCCGTTCACCGGTTTCTGACCAGTTCAAAGGTGTTCGACATCTTCGTCCATACAGAACCTCAAAAGGAGCTTTCTTGAGGCTGGATTGATAGCTATTGTTATAAGCAAACTCGGCAAAAGGAAGACACTTCTCCCAATCCATACCGAATGAGATAACACAAGCTCTAAGCATGTCTTCAAGAATCTGGTTGACCCTTTCCACCTGACCACTTGATTGAGGGTGGAAAGCGGTACTGAAATAAAGATGGGTGCCCATGGCAGTTTGGAAACTCTCCCAGAAATGAGAAGTGAAGGGACTACCATGGTCTGAATTGATCTCTAGTGGAACACCATGAAGTGACACTATTCGAGAAATATATAAGTCAGCGAGCTGACTAGCAGTGATACTCTCTCGAACAGGTAGGAAGTGAGCCACTTTGGAAAGACGATCAATGACTACGAAGATAGCGTTATTCCCTTTCTTGGTCCTGGGAAAGCCGGTGATGAAGTCCATGCCAACTTTATCCCATTTCCACTCAGGAATAGCTAATGGTTGAAGGGTCCCAGCAGGTCTTTGATGCTCTGCCTTAACGCAACGACAAACGTCACAGTTAGCAATAAACTGAGCAATTTCCCTCTTCATCCTAGTCCACCAGAACCTCTGGCGTAGGTCCTGATACATCTTAGTACTACTGGGATGAATCATGAGAGGAGATTCATGCGCCTCCTTAAGGATTAATTGTCGAAGATGTTGATTCTTGGGAACCACCAAGCGACTCTCAAAGAAAACAACACCGCGACCATCTACAGAAAAACTACCACCAACTCCCTTGTTAATGTTTCTCTTGATCCGGGAAATTCCCGTATCCTGCTTCTGAGCAGAGATGATCTGTTCCACAAGAGTAGGTTTCGCCACCAAGGTAGAAAGGAATCCGTGAGGAGGAATGTGAAGGTTAAGCTTACATAATTCCTCATGGAGAAGTGGTTGGCCCTGCTGCAACATGAGATTGTTGCAATAGGACTTATGACTTAGCGCATCAGCCATAACATTCCCCTTGCCTGGGGTGTAGGTAATCCCTAAGTCGTAACCTGAGATCAACTCCAACCAACGTCTTTGCCTAAGGTTCAAATCTGGTTGGGTGAAGATATACTTGAGACTCTGGTGATCGGTGTAAATCTCGCAACGTTTACCAAGAAGGTAATGTCGCCAAGTCTTAAGTGCATAGACTACGGCTGCAAGCTCTAGATCATGTGTAGGATAATTCTCCTCATGTGGATGCAACTGTCGAGATGCATAGGCAATCACATGGCGATCCTGCATAAGGATGCAACCTAGTCCCTGTCGTGAGGCATCACAATAGATAACAAAGTCCTTATAGAAGTCCGGTGGCACAAGTATGGGAGCAGAGGTAAGACGTCTTTTCAGTTCCTGAAAACTGTGTTCACACTGTGGGGACCACTCAAACTTTTTATCTTTCTTGAGAAGTTCCGTGAGAGGTTTGGCCACTTTGGAGAAGTTCTCAACGAAGCGGGGACAATAACTGGCTAGACCAAGGAAACTCCTAACTTGCTTAACTGATTCAGGCGGAGTCCAATCAAGAACGGCCTGAACTCTTTCGGGATTGACAGCAATGCCCTTACCAGAGATTACCTGGCCGAGATAGGTCACTTCTGGCAACCAAAATTCGCACTTAGAGAACTTGGCATAAAGGCGGTGCTTTCTGAGTTTTTCTAGCACAAGTCTAAGATGTTCGGCATGCTCTTCCTCGTTCTTCGAGTAAATAAGGATATCATCGAGGTAAACCACGACAAACTTGTCTAGGTACTCCATGAAGATCGAGTTCAACAAGCGAGAGAAAGTAGCTGGAGCGTTGGTTAGACCAAAGGACATGACGGTGTACTCGTACTGACCATAACGAGTGACAAAAGCCGCCTTAGGAATGTCCCCATTTCTGATCTTGATTTGGTGGTAGCCTAACCTCAAATCCATCTTGGAAAAGACTGAGGATCCAGCGAGCTGATCGTACAGGTCGTTGATCCTGGGGAGCGAATACTTGTTCTTTATCGTGACCAAATTAACGGGACGATAATCTACAACCATCCAGTCCGTACCATCCTTCTTCTTGACGAAGAGAATGGGGCAAGCCCAGGGTGAAGAACTGGGACGGATGAAACCCTTTTGCAAGGATTCATCGAGTTGTTTCTTAAGCTGAGCTAGTTCTAATGGTGCCATCTTGTAAGGTCTCCTAGAGATTGGAGCGGTTCCTGGGATAAGATCTATGACAAATTCTACATCTCTGTCAGGTGGAATACCTGGCAGTTCCTCTGGAAAGACATCCGGAAAGTCACGGACTACCGGGATATCTTCAAGGTCTGGAAGAGGGTTGGCATTAAGAGAATAGAGTTGACGCTTTGCAACTCTAGTGGAGACGGTGACTATCTTGCCAGATGGGTGTGTAAGCTGAACAGACCTTGTGTAACAATCAATCTTGGCATGATGAGCTTTCATCCAGTCCATACCCAAGATGATGTTAATATCTGTAGACCTGAGGGCTATAAGTGATGCAAGGAATACAAGTCTGTCAACAAGGATTTCATTACCATGGCTTATTCTGGTAGTTTGCCATCTAGACCCTGGAGTTTGGATTTCAAGTGGAGTTGGCATATCACAAAATGACATGTCGTGCAAATGAGCATAGCCTTCAGAGATGAAGGAGTGAGATGCTCCAGTATCGAACAAAACCGAAGCTGGATGGCAATTGACAAGGAGGGTACCAAGAACGACATCCGGATCATCACGAGTGACTTTAGCTGAGACGTGATGCACACATCCACGTTCAGTGGGAGCTGACTTGACACTAATCATCTTGCGTGATGGCTTATCACGGCCAACAGACTTCTCAGGCTGGGGTGGAGCATAGCTGGTTTGAGAGCAGTCACGTGCATAGTGTCCTGGCTCTCCGCATGTGAAGCAAGTCCCTGAGGTAGGGCGTGGACCCGCTTTGACAAGCAGTCTACCAATAGGCCTGGGTGGAGCATGTAACTGAACTGGGTGAGGTGCCACATAAGAGGGCCTCGGTGAGTAACCGGGTGGAAGAGCGGAGTTCGGAACCCAAAACCGGCGCTTCTGCAAGGTAGAGCCGGAGGAAGAAACCAAATCACGGGTGTGCTTACGAGACTCCTCGTAAGTGAGCTGAGCTGTCTCCGCATTAATGGCCTTGTTCACAAGAGCCTGGAATGTATTGCAATGGTGCAGGTGGAGATCACGACGCAACTTGGGGTTGAGACCCTTCCGGAACCTAGCCTGCTTCTTGGTGTCTGTGGACACTTCTTCTGTAGCATAGCGGGCGAGGTTCTCAAACTCTCTACTATAAGCATCTACAGCCATCTTACTCTGGGTGAAACTACAAAACTCTTCTCTCTTGCGATCAACGAGAGCCTGAGGAATGTGATGCTCACGAAAAGCCTCAGTGAAATCTCTCCAGGTGATTATCTGGCCAGCCGGAAGCATAGCCTCGTAGTTCTGCCACCAAATACTGGCAGGACCTTCCAGGTGATAAGCAGCATAGGTGACCTTGTCACTTTCAGCTACGTTTGCAGAACGCATCTTGTGTGTGATACTATGGAGCCAGTCATCTGCATCGAGTGGTTCAATGGAATGATGGAAGGTGGGTGGTTTCAGACCGATGAAGTCATGGATGGACACAAACTCTTTGTGCTGATGGGAGGTATTCTCCTCAATATGTGCTAACAAGCGGTTCGACTCTCGCTTGTTCTTCTCAACCTCTAACATGAACTCTGCCAACGAAGACTGGTCAAGAGGATCCTCATCCCTACCATCTCCGTGGTTCCAGATATGAGCAACAGAACTTCGGTTAGCCGACAACATCCTGAAGAACCAACCAAGGGAACAAGGATGGATTCAGCATCATCATGAGGATGTAGATTATAGTACGAGAAAAATACTATCTCTTGAACTCCTAGGACAAATCCGGCAGCATAACAGCAGCAAACTGCTCAAAATGAGACATTCTACAAAAGATGGGGTAGCACCATGCTCAACATCATTACTCAAGGTTCTGAGATATTACTAAACAGGCTACACCAGAGGTACTCGAACTGGGATATGACTCTGATCAACCAATCCTAAGAGACTACGGAGTAGTAACACGTGATCCTGATAGACAGAAGACAAAGCCTAGTTCCTTAACCCCGTAGGAAAAATAGGATGACTCAGATCAGAGGGCATGAGGCATAAGGAGTAAAAAGAGCCTTACGTTCCCTTCCACAATCAATTCCCCTATATAGCTAAAGAATTTCTAGACTCAACTTCGAACAGGTTGGCTTGGCAATCCTACAGGCAGTCAGGCTCTGATACCAAGGCTGTCGGGACCCCGATTCTAAGTCACACCAATCTAGCATATAACACCTCATATCACTTTGCGGCCTAACGCACGGTATCCCCACGGGTGTCGCCTTACCATGGCCCGGGACCGTTTGCGTCTTTTGGCTCGCGTATATGATTGTGTCGCTAGCATCCATATGACGGAGAACCCGGGCCGACATGGCTAGTCGTGAACCCAAAGCGGCCCTAGCCTATGGGAACAGGCATACATGATTCACATCGAGCATGTCGGTCAGCAGCGTGTGAATCCGGGCTGTAGCACCGGGTTAACCGGACTCCGGGGAACCCAGGCTGTAGCAGGCTAGGCAGGCCTCCGGTCGTCACCGCGTGACATTTCCCCGAAGGGACAGACATAGGAACGAAGTGAAACACATGCCGGCCAGTCAAGTGTCCTAAGCAGTAGTGCTGGGCTAGCAGGACTCCGGTGAACCGGGCTGTAGCGGACTACTATGGCTCAAGGAAGCACTAGACTACATTTCCCCATAAGAGAGACTGCCAAGGATAAACAACTAGATTGTCGGATCCCACACAAAACAATACACGTCACACGTACACATAACATGCAAGTATGTGCTGTACAACATGGCATCACAACAAAACGCAAACTCATATATATAAAGGCTCAACAGAGCCACATAGCATAAATACAAACAGGGGTCACATGACCCATCATTCAGAGCATACAAGCAACGGAAGCATTACATGTCTGGGTACAGACAACTACAAAAGAAAAGAGCTGGAAAGCCTGACTATCTACAAGACCCCCCCAAGGGTACAAGATCGTAGCTGAGGTAACAAGCTACCCGTCGAAGTCCAAGCGGAACTACTAGTAAGACAGATGTCTCGTCTGCAAAACATAAATAAAGCAAACGTGAGTACAAAGGTACTCAGCAAGACTTACATCAGATCCTATCATATATGCATTAGTATCAAGAAGGTAATGTGGGGTTTAGTTGCAGCAAGCCAGCTTTGACTCAGTGGCTATCCTGTTCTACGACAACGAGAAACTTCTTTGAGATGAGGCAGCGCACGCGAGTCCACTAATCACCACATCAATACACCACTAAGGATTCATCCTCGTCTCCCTACGAGAAGGCCATCCATAGGACTCACACTTGTCTTGAGCATTTTAGAGTATCCACTTTAAGTTGTCTATGTACCACGTAAGCATCCAAAAAGTCCATAACCAAGGACACGGCTATTCGAATAGATCATGATAACCCTGCAGGGGTGTACTTCATCACACACGCTCTCGCCACTTACTTCCATGTACACGTCATGTATCTCGGCAACCTTCAAGCGGAAGCCTGGCAAGGGTGTCGGCCACGACCTGACTAACCACGCAAGACTCTAGTCCAGGTTTATCGCCTATTCGGGTTCCATCCGCAAGGAGATCCGGCCGAGGTTTCGCTCACGGCCCCAAACGATGTGTACAGGGTTCCCGAGCCCACCATCCGGGTGCCACTCGGTACACCGGGCCACGTGTGCCTAGTCTGTCCCAAGTCCACCCTGCCGGGTGCCACTCGGTAGAAAAATAGCACTACCTACAAACACCAGAAACTATTTGCAACTCCTGGGCAGAGCTCAAGGCGGTTAATAAGTCGAGAGAGCTTGGAGCGCCCAGAGCCCAATGTGTGGTAGTAGCTAGTCATTGGACAACTCACACAGAACTAAGTTCTTAAGGACGGTCCCAATGAGACAACCCACCATGTACTCCTACATGGCCTCTCACCGCTACCTTTACCAAATCGTGTTCACACGCTTAACTCTCAGCACCAGAACATATCATAACACTCCAATTCATTCCCGATGAATCAGACCTGACACAACTCTAAGCAATAGCAGGCATGGCATGGTAGGAATACAACATGGCTCAATCAATTCCTACACATGCTAGTGGGTTTTAACTATTTACTGTGGCAATGACAGGTCATGCAGAGGAATGGGTTCAACTACCGCAGCATAAAGTAGCAGTTGAATCGTTGTTGTCCTAATGCAATAAATGAGAGCAGGGGTGCGAGAGTGGGATTGTATCGGAATGAACAAGGGGGTTGCTTGCCTGGTAGAACAACAAGGAAGGCACTGCTCCTTAGACAGGTACTCTGGAACGGTCTCCGGAGCAGGACCTATCGAGAAGGAACGGTGTCGGCAATCAAACACAAGCATATGCAACATTATGATGCATGAACATGGCATGAAGATGTGATGTTATTGGAGCTAATGCAACTAGCATTCATTTGGTTAAAGTCCATTTGAACTAAAGATTCAAATGTAACTTCAAAATAAGCTCTTAAATATGCCATAAGTGTGTTTTCACGTATACATCATGTATAGGTTGGTTTGTCATGCATGAAAATGGTACAGATGGATAGATTGAATTTTACTGATAATTTTTCATATATAAATTATTTAAATCTGAGCTATGGTTGAATTGATATGAATTTTTGAAGTTTTGAATATATTCTGGAATTTCCTGATTTATTTTAATACCAGAAAAGGATATATTGCGTCAGCCTGACGTCATCACTACATCAGCGGGTCAACGCGGCTGTCCAGGTCAAACTTGACACGCGTCCACCCGTCAGTGTCATGGTTAACTAACAGATATTAATTAATTTAAACTAATCCTAAAATAAAAATTAGCCGAGCCGGGCCCCACCTGTCATTGAGCCAGGGGAGGTCAAACCCCCTGGTCAACTGGGGCTAACGCGCCGGTATTTAGCCGCCGGCGATAGCAGACGCGGCGGAGGGCGCGGGATTCGCCCTCCGGCGACCATTCGGGCGGCGGAGACCACGGGCGAGGAGCTGAGGCTCGCCCGCATCCAGGGCGGCATGTGGCAGCAGCGGGGACGGCCGGAGCTCGCCGGAGCGAAGCTCGGGGCGGCGGCCGGAGTACGGCTCCGGGCGAAAACGGGCTGCGGGGCGCGATAGGGCGAACCCGCGAGTGCTACGGGTTCCTGGGAACGCGCTGAGTGCGTTTATAGGTTCAGACACGAGCGGCGGTGGCTAGAACGACGGCGGCGACATGCGCGGCGGAGCTGAGCTCTCGGTCATGGCGGAGATGCGTCCTGGAGCTCGCGAACGCGAGGGAGAAGAGAGGGGTTCGGCGCGGAAGCTCATAGCGATCACGTTGAGGTGGTCAGCGGCTCGGGGGAGGTCCGGTGCGGGCGGAATGGCGAAGCCGATCTCCGGCGTCCGGAGGAAGAAGACGACGGCGATGAAGGTGCTCCAGGGCCTCCCGAGGCGCGTGGCTCGACGGAGAGCGTCAAAGCGAGGTGGCAGAGCTTCTGGACTCGAAGAGAGGGCGAGGGGGAGGCGGTGGCCGCGGCAATGGCGAACGGCGGCGACAGCAGCACTCGGCCGTGAGAGAGAGAGAGCGAGGGAGAGGAGAGGAGAGAGCCGGGGGAGTGAGAGGGGTAAGGGGCGGCGCGTGGCGTCGTTCGGGCGTTCCAGGGCGACGAGGAGGGAGCCAGGCAGGCAGCTGCGTGCCGGCGCGCACGGCGTCGGGCGCAGCTTCCCCTCTGCCTACTGGCAAGAGGAGGAAGACGCCCATGCCCCTGGTGGGCTGGGCCAGAACAGGGATGGGCCAGCCAGAGGCGCCAGGTAAGAAGCCCAGGTAGGTCTCTCTCCCTTTTTTTCCTATTTTGTTTTTTTCTATTTTCTGACATTTGTTTTGATTTGATAAAAATACCAAATCATTTTATATTGTCCTGAAAATTATTGTAGGAACTAATTGGATTATTCCAAAGCCCCACATTAAAAATCAGAATTATTGGAGTATATTTGAATATATAACAAATATAAATCCAATACAAATAATTATGCATTAATTCCAAATGGCCAAAATAAATATTTATGAGCTCCTAAAAATATTGGTTTGAATTTTACCTCTCACCAATATTTTCAGAGAGAGACATGAACATTTTCTTGGACCCTTTTGGAGCACTTTTTATTTGGGTTATTTTCAGAAATGATTCTGAGGGTTTCACAAATCCCCATTTCAAATTTAAAAGGAGTTTAAACATGATGCAAGCATGAAGGGCTAGCCTAGGTCATACCAGAACTAGGGATGTGACAAGGTCGGTTACAAAGGAGGAGATATCCATATCTGTATTGCCCAGCTTGCCTTCCACGCCAAGTAGAGTCCCATCTGGACACGAGACGAAGTCTTCAATCTTGTATCTTCATAGTCTAACAGTTCGGCCAAAATAATATAATCCGGTTGTCCGGAGACCCCCTAATCCAGGACTCCCTCAAAAGCCGTCAAGAAAACCACAAAGCGGAAGGCACCTGAACGCATCAGCATGGAACTAGATGACGACCCAGATGAACCGGAAGTTGAGGTAGAACTTGATTCACTTGGTTCACTTTTCATGCATCTCATTGACAATGATATTTATCAGGAGGACATTGAAGGCAGCCAAGCTGATGATGCAGAGGTAATTATCCTTTCCTCCGGTTCAGACTCCCTGCCAACACAAAAAAATTTTCAAGCGGTCCGGAAAGTAAGCTTTTCACATCCTCTTGCCCACTTGGATCCAAAATTTATTTTGAAGAAGCAGCAGCACGAGGCTCGCCGCACAACCCGGCATAGTGGCCAAAAGGTTACTTTGACCGGTTTACCAGACACCTGATACGTCTCCAACGTATCTATAATTTTTGATTGATCCATGCTATATTATCTACTGTTTTGAATGTTTATGGGCTTTATTATACACTTTTATATCATTTTTGGGACTAACCTATTAACCTAGAGCCCAGTGCCAGTTTCTGTCTTTACCCTGTTTTAGGGTTTCAAAGAAAAGGAAAATCAAACGGAGTCCAATTGACCTGAAACTTCACGGAACTCATTTTTGGAAGGAAAGAGGCCCAGAAGACTTGGAGTGCACGTCGGGGGACCTATGAGGAGGCCACGAGGCAGGGGGCGCGCCCTCCACCCTCGTGGCCCCCCTAACGTACTTCTTCCACCTATATATCTCCATATACCCTAAAAACATCCGGGAGCACAATAGATCGGGAGTTCCGCTGCCAGAAGCCTCCGTAGCCACCGAAAACCAATCTAGACCTGTTCCAGCACCCTGCCGGAGGGGGAATCCCTCTCTGGTGGCCATCTTCATCATCCCGGTGCTCTCCATGACGAGGAGGGAGTAGTTCTCCCTCGGGGCTGAGGGTATGTACCAGTAGCTATGTGTTTGATCTCTCTCTCTCTCTCGTGTTCTTGATTTGGCACGATCCTGATGTATCACGAGCTTTGCTATTATAGTTGGATCTTATGTTTCTCCTCCCCCTCTTCTCTTGTAATGAATTCAGATTCCCCTTTGAAGTTATCTTATCGGATTGAGTCTTTAAAGATTTGAGAACACTTGATGTATGTCTTGCCGTGGATATCTCTGGTGACAATGGGATATCACGTGATTCACTTGATGTATGTTTTGGTGATCAACTTGTGGGTTCCGCCCATGAACCTATGCATAGGGGTTGGCACACGTTTTCGTCGTGATTCTCTGGTAGAAACTTTGGGGCACTCTTTGAGGTCCTATGTGTTGGTTGAATAGATGAATCTGAGATTGTGTGATGCATATCGTATAATCATACCCACAGATACTTGAGGTGACATTGGAGTATCTAGGTGACATTAGGGTTTTGGTTGATTTGTGTCTTAAGGTGTTATTCTAGTACGAACTCTAGGGCTGTTTGTGACACTTATAGGAATAGCCCAACGGATTGATTGGAAAGAATAACTTTGAGGTGGTTTCGTACCCTACTATAATATCTTCATTCGTTCTCCGCTATTAGTGACTTTGGATTGACTCTTTGTTGCATGTTGAGGGATAGTTTTATGATCCAATTATGTTAGTATTGTTGAGAGGACTTACACTAGTGAAAGTATGAACCCTAGGCCTTGTTTCCTAGCATTGCAATACCGTTTACGCTCACTTTTATCATTAGTTACCTTGCTGTTTTTATAATTTCAGATTACAGATACCTTTATCTACTATCCATATTGCAGTTGTATCACCATCTCTTCGCCGAACTAGTGCACCTATACAATTTACCATTGTATTGGGTGTGTTGGGGACACAAGAGACTCTTTGTTATTTGGTTGCAGGGTTGCTTGAGAGAGACCATCTTCATCCTACGCCTCCTACGGATTGATAAACCTTAGGTCATCCACTTGAGGGAAATTTGCTATTGTCCTACAAAACTCTGCACTTGGAGGCCCAACAACGTCTACAAGAAGAAGGTTGTGTAGTAGACATCAACACCCCAGTTCGAAAGCGCCGATCTGAGGTCTCACCCACTGCTGACACTTCTTATCCCAAGGCATGCTATTTCTGACAACCTCTTAATCCGTCCGATCCAAATTATCAGGTGACACCTCCTTCATCCTCTGGCGAGTCAACAGCGACCCAACTTCCTCCTCTCAAAACTGTAGCTTGGTAAGTACTTCAACCCCTTCTTTTGATGTTTTCATACTTTATAAGCTATGCTTAACTTTCACATATTATTCTATTTTAGAGCCAAAGCCAGACCCAGCAAAAAGACTCAGGTGAACAACCCTCCCGAAGACCAGGTGGAAATTGAACCGGAACAACCAGCTGAACCGAGGCAATCGTTTGACCCGGAGGGTCCAAATCCTGAAGATACCTTTGATGAACCACCCCCTAAAGATCACAATATTGATGAACAACCAGAAGTTGACACTGCTGTACCTGATGATGAACCGGCAAATCCCATCTGGGCTGACAATAGATCTTCTAGTCCGGTGAGAGCTACTGACACCCCATCAACTCCAGAAAAGACTGCTAGAGACAAAGAAGGCGATGTTATCATTACCGGTATGAGCCACATCTCTCCTAGTCATCCTGTTATACTGGCGAAACATGGTGCCAAGGAAGAGCGTGCTGCCATGGAAAAAGGCAAATGGAGCACCAACTTGTCAAGCTATGCCCAACTCAGCACTCAAGAACTCCAATCTGGTTTTCTAAACCGTCTCCACTCAAACCGCAATTATGAATCCGGTTTGGTGAACCTGATGAAGGAGCGCTATGAGGTATTTTCATCACTTCCCCTTTTCGTCAATCCAATTTGTAAATATCAACTCAAGTAGCCCCCAAGGGCCGGTTTATGATAACAATCATAAATCGGGACTTTGTAATATCTCAGTCCTTGCATGCCGATCCTTCATATGTCAAATGATCTTTGGAAACAAACCGGTACTTTACCATTGAATTCCTGTAGTTTTCATCAGTGTAGCCCCCAAGGGCCGGTTTATCTTTCCAAGGTAAACCGGGTCTTGAATCAATGTGTCAACTTTGAACAGAGGTACATTAGCCCCCAAGTGTTAAGGATAATGCTTGCATTGTACTTGAGACTTG
Organism: Triticum monococcum; assembly: GCA_034509565.1. Lineage (NCBI taxonomy): Eukaryota > Viridiplantae > Streptophyta > Magnoliopsida > Poales > Poaceae > Triticum > Triticum monococcum. Next base: position 738,517,748 of record CM067843.1, on the reverse strand, counting down.
TGAAAAGTATGTTGATGATAGAGCAAATAGGCATTAGCCCCCAAGTACAAAGTGCATAACTTGTTATACGCTTGGTACTTCATAACCTGTTTTGATGATATATCTCACCTTTGTAGGCTGAGCTGAGTAAAAAGGATGCTCAAACTGTGGATCTTCAAGAGAATGTTAAATCTCAGCAAGCAGAGGCTTCCAAAGCCAAAGAAGAACTGACCAATGCCCTAGCATAGTTAGGGGGAACACTTTCTTGAAATTTTAATGAGGGATCATCTTATTTACTACCGTCGTTCTAAGCAAATAAGATGTATAAACATGATAAACATCACATGCAATCAAAAAGTGACATGATATGGCCAATATCATATTGCTCCTTTTGATCTCCATCTTCGGGGCTCCATGATCATCATCGTCACCGGCATGACACCATGATCTCCATCATCATGATCTCCATCATCGTGTCTTCATGAAGTTGTCTCGCCAACTATTACTTCTACTACTACAGCTAACGGTTAGCAATAAAGTAAAGTAATTACATGACGTTTATGTTGACACACAGGTCATAAATAAATTAAGACAACTCCTATGGCTCCTGCCGGTTGTCATACTCATCGACATGCAAGTCGTGATTCCTATTACAAGAACATGATCAATCTCATACATCACATATCATTCATCACATTCTTCTTGGCCATATCACATCACATAGCATACCCTGCAAAAACAAGTTAGACGTCCTCTAATTGTTGTTTGCATGTTTTACGTGGCTGCTATGGGTTTCTAGCAAGAACGTTTCTTACCTACGCAAAACCACAACGTGATATGCCAATTGCTATTTACCCTTCATAAGGACCCTTTTCATCGAATCCGATCCAACTAAAGTGGGAGAGACAGACACCCACTAGCCACCTTATGCAACTAGTGCATGTCAGTCGGTGGAACCAGTCTCACGTAAGAGTACGTGTAAGGTCGGTCCGGGCCGCTTCACCCCACAATGCCGCTGAATCAAGATAAGAGTAGTAACGGCAAGTAAATTGACAAAATCAACGCCCACAACTACTTTGTGTTCTACTCGTGCATAGAATCTATGCAATAGACCTAGCTCATGATGCCACTGTTGGGGAACGTAGCAATAATTCAAAATTTTCCTACGTGTCACCAAGATCAATCTATGGAGTCATCTAGCAATGACGGAGGAGTGGATCTACATACCCTTGTAGATCGCGCGCGGAAGCATTCAAGAGAACGGGGTTGATGGAGTCATACTCGTCGTGATCCAAATCACCGATGATCCTAGTGCCGAACGGACGGCACCTCCGTGTTCAACACACGTACAGCCCGGTGACGTCTCCCATGCCTTGATCCAGCACGGAGAGAGGGAGAGGTTGAGGAAGACTCCATCCAGCAACAGCACAACGGCGTGGTGGTGGTGGAGGAGCATGGTACTCCAGCAGGGCTTCGCCAAGCACTGCAAGAGACGAGGAGGGAGATGTGTCACGGGAGGGAGAGGGAGGCGCCAGGGCTTTGGTGCAGCTGCCCTCCCTTCCCCCTACTATATATAGGGCCAAGGGACAGGGGGGCGCAGCCTTGGCCCTTCCTCCACGGAAGGGTGCGGCCAGGGAGGAGTCCATCCTCCCCAAGGCACCTAGGAGGTGCCTTCCCCCTTTAGGACTCTTCCTTTCCCTTATCTCTTGGTGCATGGGCCTCTTGGGGCTGGTACCCTTGGCCCATATAGGCCAAGGCGCACACCCCTACAGCCCATGTGCCCCCCCGGGGCAGGTAGCCCCACCCGGTGGACCCCCGGGACCCTTCCGGTGGTCCCGGTATAATACCGGTGACCACGCAACTTGTCCCGATGGCCGAAATAGCACTTCCTATATATAATTCTTTACCTCCGGACCATTCCGGAACTCCTCGTGATGTCTGGGATCTCATCCGGGACTCCGAACAACATTCGGGTTACCGCATACTAATATCTCTATAACCCTAGCGTCACCGAACCGTAAGTGTGTAGACCCTACGGGTTCGGGAGACATGCAGACATGACCGAGACGTTCTCCGGTAAATAACCAACAGCGGGATCTGGATGCCTATGTTGGCTCCCACATGTTCCATGATGATCTCATCGGATGAACCATGATGTCAAGGACTTAATGAATCCCGTATACAATTCCCTTTGTCTATCGGTATGTTACTTGCCCGAGATTTGATCGTCGGTATCCCAATACCTTGTTCAATCTCGTTACCGGCAAGTCTCTTTACTCGTTCCGTAACACATCATCCCGTGATCAACTCCTTGATCACATTGTGCACATTACGATGATGTCCTGCCGAGTGGGCCTAGAGATACCTCTCCGTCACACGGAGTGACAAATCCCAGTCTCGATTCGTGCCAACCCAACAGACACTTTCGGAGATACCCGTAGTGCACCTTTATAGCCACCCAGTTACGTTGTGACGTTTGGCACACCCAAAGCATTCCTACAGTATCCGGGAGTTGCACAATCTCATGGTCTAAGGAAATGATACTTGACATTATAAAAGCTTTAGCGAACGAACTACACGATCTTTGTGCTAGGCTTAGGATTGGGTCTTGTCCATCACATCATTCTCCTAATGATGTGATCCCGTTATCAACGACATCCAATGTCCATGGTTAGGAAACCGTAACCATCTATTGATCAACGAGCTAGTCAACTAGAGGCTTACCAGGGACATGGTGTTGTCTATGTATCCACACATGTATCTGAGTTTCCTATCAATACAATTCTAGCATGGATAATAAACGATTATCATGAACAAGGAAATATAATAATAACTTATTTATTATTGCCTCTAGGGCATATTTCCAACAGTCTCCCACTTGCACTAGAGTCAATAATCTAGTTCACATTGCCATGTGATTAACACTCACAGTGTTCTGGGTTTGATCATGTTGCTTGTGAGAGAGGTTTTAGTCAACGGGTCTGCAACATTCAGATCCGTATGTACTTTGCAAATCTCTATGTCATTTCCTAGATGCAGCTACCACGCTCTATTTGGAGCTATTCCAAATAACTGTTCTACTATACGAATCCAGTTTACTACTCAGAATAATCTGGATTAGTGCCAAAGTTTGCATCGACGTAACTCTTTACGTCGAACTCTTTATCACCTCCATAACCGAGAAACATATCCTTATTCCTCTAAGGATAATTTAGACCACTATCTGGTGATCTACTCCTAGATTACCTTTGTACCCTCTTGCCAGATATGTGGCAAGGCACACTTCAGGTGCGGTACATAGCATAGCATACTGTAGAGCCTACGTCTAAAGCATAGAGGACGACCTTCGTCCTTTCTCTCTATTCTGTCGTGGTCGAGCTTTAAGTCTTAACTTCATACCTTACAACTCAGGCAAGAACTCCTTCTTTGACTGATCCATCTTGAACACCTTCAAGATCATGTCAAGGTATGTGCTCTTTTGAAAGTACCATTAAGCGTTTTGATCTATCCTTATAGATCTTGATGCTCAATGTTCAAGTAGCTTAATACAGGCTTTCCATTGAAAAACACTTTCCAAATAACCCTATATGCTTTCCAGAAATTCTACGTCATTTCGGATCAACAATATGTCATCCACATATAGTTATCAGAAATGTCATAGTGCTCCCACTCACTTTATTGTAAATACAAGTTTCTAACAAACTTTGTATAAACCCATAAACTTTGATTACTCCATCAAAGTGTATATTCCAACTCCGAGATGCTTATTCCAGTCCTTAGAAGGATTGCTGGAGCTTTGCATACCTATTAGCATCTTTCAGGATTGACAAAACCTTCTGGTTGTATTACATACAACCTTTCCTCAAGAAAAAAACATCGAGGAAACAATGTTTTTCACATCCTATCTGCAAGATTTCATAAATAATGCACTAGTTGCTAATATAATTCCAACAGACTCTTAGCATCGCTACGAGTGAGAAAGTCTCACCGTAATCAACTCCTTGAACTTGTCGGGAAACTTCTTAACGACAAGTCGAGCTTTATTAATGGTGACATTTACCATCATTGTCCGTCTTCCTTTTAAAATCCATCTGTACTCAACAGCCTTACGACCATCGAGCTGTTCTGCCAAAGTCTACACTTTGTTTGCATACATGGATCCTCTCTCGGATTTTATGGCCTCGAGCCATTTATCGGAATCCAGGCCCACCATTGCTTCTCCATAGCTCGTAGGTTCATTGTTGTCTAGCAACATGACTTCCAAGACAGGATTACGTACCACTCTGAAGTAGTATGCATCCTTGTCATCCTACGAGGTTTGGTAGTGACTTGATCTGAAGTTTCATGATCACTATCATAAGCTTCCACTTTAATTGGTGTAGGTGCCACAGGAACAACTCTTTGTGCCCTGCTATACACTAGTAACGGTTCAATAACCTCATCAAGTCTCCACCATCCTCCCACTCAATTCTTTCGAGAGAAACTTTTCCTCGAGAAAGGACCCGATTCTAGAAACAATCCCTTATTGTTTTCGGATCTGAGACAGGAGGTATACCCAACTGTTTTGGGTGTCCTATGAAGATGCATTTATCTGCTTTGGGTTCGAGCTTATCAGCCTGAAACCTTTTCACATAAGCATCGCAGCCCCAAACTTTTAAGAAATGACAGCTTAGGTTTCTCTAAACCATAGTTCATATGGTGTCATCTCATCGGAATTACGTGGTGCCCTATTTAAAGTGAATGTGGTTGTCTCTAATGCCTAACCCATAAACTATCGTGGTAATTCGATAAGAGACATCATGGTATGCATCATATCCAATAGGGTGCAGTTATGATGTTCGGACACACCATCACACTATGGTGTTCCAGGATGTATTAGTTGTGAAACAATTTCCACAATGTCTTAATTCTGTGCCAAACTCGTAATTCAGATATTTATCTCTATGATCATATCATAGATCTTTTATCCTCTTGTCACGACGATCTTTCAACTTCACCCTGAAATTACTTGAACTTTTCAATAATTCAGACTCGTGATTCATCAAGTAATATACTCAACATCTACTCAAATCATCTGTGAAGTAAGAACATAACGATATCCACTACACGCCTCGGCACTCGTTGGACTGCACACATCAAAATGTATTACTTCCAACAAGTTGCTTTCTAGTTCCATTTTACTGAAAACGAGGCTTTCAGTCATCTTGCCCATGTGGTATGATTTGCATGTCTCAAGTGATTCAAAATCAAATGAGTCCAAACGGTCCATTTGCATGGAGTTTCATATACACCAATAGACATGGTTCGCATGTCTCAAACTTTTCAAAACGAGTGAGCCCAAAGATCCATCAACATGGAGCTTCTTCATGCGTTTTACACCGATATGACTTACGTGGCAGTGCCACAAGTAGGTGGTACTATCATTACTATCTTATATCTTTTGGCATGAACATGTGTATCACTACGATCGAGATTCAATAAACCATTCATTTTAGGTGCAAGACCATTGAAGGTATTATTCAAATAAACAGAGTAACCATTATTCTCCTTAAATGAATAACCGTATTGCGATAGACATAATCCAATCACGTCTATGCTCAACGCAAACACCAAATAACAATTATTTAGGTTAAACTCCAATCTCGATGGTAGAGGGAGCGTGCGATGCTTGATCATATCAACATTGGGAAAAACTTCCAACACATATCGCTAGCTCACCTTTAGCTAGTCTCCGTTTACTCTGCAGCCTTTTATTTCGAGTTTACTAACACTTAGTAACCGAACCGGTATCTAATACCATGGTGCTACTAGGAGTACTACTAAAGTACACAATGTATATCCAATATACTTCTATCGACCTTGCCAGCCTTCTCATCTACCAAGTATCTAGGGTAATTCTGCTCCAGTGGTTGTTCCCTTATTACAGAAGCACTTATTCTCGGGTTTGGGTTCAACCTTGGGTTTCTTCACTAGAGCAGCAGCTGAATTGCCGTTTCATGAAGTATCCCTTCTCGCCCTTGCCCTTCTTGAAACTAGTGGTTTCACCAACCATCAACAATTGATGCTCCTTCTTGATTTCTACTTTTGTGGTGTTAAACATCGCGAATATCTCAAGGATCATCATATATGTCCCTGATATATTATAGTTCATCACGAAGCTCTAGCAGCTTGGTGGTAATGACTTCGGAGAAACATCACTATCTCATCTGGAAGATCAACTCCCACTCGATTCAAATGACTGTTGTACTCAGACAATCTGAGCACAAGCTCAACAATTGAGCTTTTCTCCCTTAGTTTGCAGGCTAAGAAAATCGTCGGAGGTCTTATACCTCTTGACGTGGGCACGAGCCTGAAATTCCAATTTCAGACCTCGAATCATCTCATATGTTTCGCGACGTTTCAAAACGTCTTTGGTGCCTCAACTCTAAACCGTTTAACTGAACTATCATGTAGTTATCAAAATGTGTATGTCAGATGTTTGCAACATCCACAGACGACGTTCGAGGTTCAGCACACTGAGCGGTGCATTAAGGACATACGCCTTTTACTGTCTGCATAATTGCTACTATCAACTTTCAACTAATTTTTTTCTCTAGGAACATATCTAAACAGTAGAACTGAAGCGCGAGCTACGACATATTTTGCGAAGACCTTTTGACTATGTTCAGGATAATTAAGTTCATCTTATGAACTCCCACTCAGACAGACATCCCTCTAGTCATCTAAGTGATTACATGATCCGAGTCAACTAGGCCGTGTCCGATCATCACGTGAGACGGACTAGTCAACATCGGTGAGCATCTTCATGTTGATCGTATCTTCTATATAACTCATGCTCGACCTTTCGGTCTTTTGTGTTCCGAGGCCATGTCTGTACATGCTAGGCTTGTCAAGTCAACCTAAGTGTTTTGCATGTGTTCCGAGGCCATGTCTGTACATGCTAGGCTCGTCAACACCCGCTGTATTCGAACGTTAGAATCTATCACACCCGATCATCACGTGGTGCTTCGAAACAACGAACCTTCTGCAACGGTGCATAGTTAGGGGGAACACTTTCTTGAAATTTTAATGAGGGATCATCTTATTTACTACCGTCGTTCTAAGCAAATAAGATGTATAAACATGATAAACATCACATGCAATCAAAAAGTGACACGATATGGCCAATATCATATTGCTCCTTTTGATCTCCATCTTCGGGGCTCCATGATCATCATCGTCACCGGCATGACACCATGATCTCCATCATCATGATCTCCATCATCGTGTCTTCATGAAGTTGTCTCGCCAACTATTACTTCTACTACTACAGCTAACGGTTAGCAATAAAGTAAAGTAATTACATGACGTTTATGTTGACACGCAGGTCATAAATAAATTAAGACAACTCCTATGGCTCCTGCCGGTTGTCATACTCATCGACATGCAAGTCGTGATTCCTATTACAAGAACATGATCAATCTCATACATCACATATCATTCATCACATTCTTCTTGGCCATATCACATCACATAGCATACCCTGCAAAAACAAGTTAGACGTCCTCTAATTGTTGTTTGCATGTTTTACGTGGCTGCTATGGGTTTCTAGCAAGAACGTTTCTTACCTATGCAAAACCACAACGTGATATGCCAATTGCTATTTACCCTTCATAAGGACCCTTTTCATCGAATCTGATCCGACTAAAGTGGGAGAGACAGACACCCGCTAGCCACCTTATGCAACTAGTGCATGTCAGTCGGTGGAACCAGTCTCACGTAAGAGTACGTGTAAGGTCGGTCCGGGCCGCTTCATCCCACAATGCCGCCGAATCAAGATAAGACTAGTAACGGCAAGTAAATTGACAAAATCAACGCCCACAACTACTTTGTGTTCTACTCGTGCATAGAATCTACGCAATAGACCTAACTCATGATGCCACTGTTGGGGAACGTAGCAATAATTCAAAATTTTCCTACGTGTCATCAAGATCAATCTATGGAGTCATCTAGCAACGAGGGAGGAGTGGATCTACATACCCTTGTAGATCGCGCGCGGAAGCGTTCAAGAGAACGGGGTTGATGGAGTCGTACTCGTCGTGATCCAAATCACCGATGATCCTAGTGCCGAACGGACGGCACCTCCGTGTTCAACACACGTACAGCCCGGTGACGTCTCCCATGCCTTGATCCAGCAAGGAGAGAGGGAGAGGTTGAGGAAGACTCCATCCAGCAGTAGCACAACGGCGTGGTGGTGGTGGAGGAGCGTGGTACTCCAGCAGGGCTTCGCCAAGCACCGCAAGAGACGAGGAGGGAGATGTGTCACGGGAGGGAGAGGGAGGCGCCAGGGCTTTGGTGCCGCTGCCCTCCCTTCCCCCCACTATATATAGGGCCAAGGGAGAGGGGGGGCAGCCATGGCCCTTCCTCCAAGGAAGGGTGCGGCCAGGGAGGAGTCCATCCTCCCCAAGGCACCTAGGAGGTGCCATCCCCCTATAGGACTCTTCCTTTCCCTTATCTCTTGGCGCATGGGCCTCTTGGGGCTGGTGCCCTTGGCCCATATAGGCCAAGGCGCACACCCCTACAGCCCATGTGGCCCCCCGGGGCAGGTGGCCCCACCCGGTGGACCCCCGGGACCCTTCCGGTGGTCCCGGTACAATACCGGTGACCCCGAAACTTGTCCCGATGGCCGAAATAGCACTTCCTATATATAATTCTTTACCTCCGGACCATTCCGGAACTCCTCGTGACGTCCGGGATCTCATCCGGGACTCCGAACAACATTCGCGTTACCGCATACTAATATCTCTATAACCCTAGCGTCACCGAACCTTAAGTGTGTAGACCCTACGGGTTCGGGAGACATGCAAACATGACCGAGACGTTCTCCGGTCAATAACCAACAGCGGGATCTGCATACCCATGTTGGCTCCCACATGTTCCACGATGATCTCATCGGATGAACCACGATGTCAAGGACTTAATCAATCCCGTATACAATTCCCTTTGTCTATCGGTATGTTACTTGCCTGAGATTTGATCGTCGGTATCCCAATACCTTGTTCAATCTCGTTACCGGCAAGTCTCTTTACTCGTTCCGTAACACATCATCCCGTGATAAACTCCTTGATCACATTGTGCACATTACGATGATGTCCTACCGAGTGGGCCCAGAGATACCTCTCCGTCACACGGAGTGACAAATCCCAGTCTCGATTCATGCCAACCCAACAGACACTTTCGGAGATACCCGTAGTGCACCTTTATAGCCACCCAGTTACGTTGTGACGTTTGGCACACCCAAAGCATTCCTACAGTATTCGGGAGTTGCACAATCTCATGGTCTAAGGAAATGATACTTGACATTATAAAAGCTTTAGCGAACGAACTACACGATCTTTGTGCTAGGCTTAGGATTGGGTCTTGTCCATCACATCATTCTCCTAATGATGTGATCCCGTTATCAACGGCATCCAATGTCCATGGTTAGGAAACCGTAACCATCTATTGATCAACGAGCTAGTCAACTAGAGGCTTACTAGGGACATGGTGTTGTCTATGTATCCACACATGTATCTGAGTTTCCTATCAATACAATTCTAGCATGGATAATAAACCATTATCATGAACAAGGAAATATAATAATAACTTATTTATTATTGCATCTAGGGCATATTTCCAATAGGATGAAGCTTAAAGCAGCCTATACTTTGATTGAACAGTTGTATTCTGGATCCCAGCGAGCCATTTGCACTGCAGCCTATAACAAGCATCCGCTAACACTGATCAAAGAGACCATCGAAAAGCTGGCTATGCTGCCTGCCCGGTTGGATGAACTAAAGAGATCAGCCGCAAGGTCAGGTGCACTGACCGCACTAATCCGGGCTAAAGCGTGGATTCCAGATCTTGAACCGGCAGACATCATCAAAGTCTATCCTGGTGTGAAAGAAGACGGCTCGGGCTTCAATAACGATGATCTCTGAAGGCTGACAAAGGTGATGCGGCTGATAGCAAGCAAACTAGCAGAGGACACAGATCTATCTCATTTTCAACCGGTTTATGATTCTGAGGGAAAAAGACAACCCATGTTGATTCATGATGTGGAAGATCTTGTGCCACCAATCCGTAAGCATACTTATGCTCCTGACATTGACCCCTCCAACCTTATTCATGAAGAGGCCGTTTTTCAAGCGTTAACCGGAATCGATTGGTCAACGGTTGATTTCCAGCGTCTGGGGAGGGATGAAGAGAATGTGACTGCACAAGACGACCCTCAATCGTCAAGCCGCCCCAACGAGGAATCCTAAACCGGTGGCCGGTTTATCAGCTGCAGTCCGCCACTCCTTTGAAAACACTTATTCAATTTGGGGTACTGAAAGAACCTTGTAATAGGATAGCATAAACAACTTATCTGCCATGCCATCGAGCATGTTTGTTTTGATTGATACTTGAAAACTTGTCCTGCCTTTGGGATCTATTTATGCATAGTCCATTATGATTTGTGTTCCTGCATATAAGAACTTGAAAGTGTCCTAGTGGTTTACCACTGGACGGGTCATGATGCCCAAAAAATATACACATAACTTGGATGGATAACCAAGGTTTGTAAAAATAGATGATACCTGTCACATACCTCGTTGGCTGACCAACTGTTTGTATAGTAAGGGTGAAAAACACCAATCCGGAGTGTTGATGACCCCTTGCCCTCTTGCCGGTTCATATAAAAGCCATACCGAGCTATAATAGCCACTGACTTGTTCATATAATGCTGGTGACATCTAGTCAAAACCAGACCGGAGCAACGTATTGCCGGTTTAGAACTGATCATGTACTGACAACTAAGCATTGAAAGCCACGCCGGGTTTGTAATAAACACCGGTCTATCAGAAAATATTCATAAATCCCTTATGAAAAGATTATAAAAAACAGCAAAGACAAAAAGAAATATGCAAGGCTTTTCATGGGCTGTCAGGCCGCTGAGTTAAACCATTTAGCAAAGCCTTTGAAGATGGACCTCAATCTTTAACCAATCACCGTTTGAACTTTGACAAGTTCAGGGTCTATGAGATTGACTTGTCAAACGTTCGATGGGTCATACCAGGTTTACCTGGACGAAGTGGCTTACTTAAAAAAGGCAGGATAACCCGGGGTTTTAGGTGTATACACCTGGCTTCCAAGCCTGGCTTGATAGCCTATCACAAGGGTACAAACTTGTTGTTCTTTGAGAAGCAAGGAGCCCCCAAGTAATATTTGAGCTATGCTCAGTGGTTACCTATGTTTGAGTTGTGCTTGATGCAACAAACTCTCTTTGGTTCGACATAATTTCCTTTTAGCTTTAAGCCTATCAAGAGGTGTAGCTATGGTGTGAAGACAACCAAGCCCCCTAGTGATATCCCTTTTTGGTGTTTAAACCGATTGTCGGTGTCAAAACTAGCGGATCTCGGGTAGGGGGTCCCGAACTGTGCGTCTAGGCCAGATGGTAACAGGAGGCAGGGAACACGATGTTTTACCCAGGTTCGGGCCCTCTCGATGGAGGTAAAACCCTACGTCCTGCTTGATTAATATTGATGATATGGGTAGTACAAGTGTAGATCTACCACGACATCAAGGAGGCTAAACCCTAGAAGCTAGCCTATGGTATGATTGTTGTCTATGGAGTTGATGAAGTTGTCCTACGGACTAGAACCCTCCGGTTTATATAGACACTAGATAGGGTTAGGATTACATAGAGTCGGTTACAATGGTAGGAGATCTTGAATATCCGTATCGCCAAGCTTGCCTTCCACGCCAAGGAAAGTCCCATCCGGACACGGGACGAAATCTTCAATCTTGTATCTTCATAGTCCTGGAGTCCGGCTGAAGGTATAGTCCGGCTACCCGAACACCCCCTAATCCAGGACTACCTCAGTAGCCCCTGAACCAGGCTTCAATGACAACGAGTCCGGCGCGCAAATTGTCTTCGGCATTGCAAGGCGGGTTCCTGCTCCAAGTCCTTCATAGAAGATTGTAAACACCAAGAGTAGTGTCCGGCTCTGCAAAATAAGCTTCCACATATTGCCATAGAGAGAATAATATTAACACAAATCAAATCTGCTGACGTATTCCGCAGTGCGCCATCACACTACGGCCAAGTCCTTTACCCGAATCGTTTTTACTTTTCCACCTCAGCGTGTTTTGCGAGGCGGTTTCCTTGGCACGTCTTGTCAAAGCAGAGATCGTGTACCCCCCCCCCCTTTACGGGATTCTCATCAATACGGACATGGGTAACCCAACCGCGCCATTTATCATGGTGCTTGGGAGGCAAGCGAGTTTTACTAGGCAGGTGGGGACGCACAACCGCATCCGCCCATATAAGGGGATAAGGATCCACCTTTTTACCTACGCCTTCTTCCTCCTTTGCCTATCCATCTCCTGCGCACTCAAGCTCCAGCGCCCAAGCCCGCACTTCCCAACTCAACCTTCTCCAGCAATGTCCGGAGCGGGAGGCAAGTGGATGGTCTCCTCCGTCATGGAGGGCCAAGTCAAAAAGCTAAGGAAGGCCGGATACTTGTCCAAGGACATCGCGCACCGGCTTCCTGAGGAGGGGCAGCTTCTCCCCACCCCAAGGCACCATGAGAGGGTAGTGTTTCTCCCCCACTTCCTCGGTGGACTGGGTTTTCCACTCCACCCATTTGTCCGGGGGCTCATGTTCTACTACGGCCTGGATTTCCATGATCTAGCCCCGAACTTCATCCTCAACATCTCGGCGTTTATCGTCGTGTGCGAGGCTTTTCTCCGCGTCCGCCCCCATTTCAGCCTCTGGCTCAAGACCTTCAACGTCAAGCCCAAGGTGGTGCGCGGCAGCCAGGCGGAGTGCGGAGGCGCCATGGCGGGCAAGATGGCCAACGTCCTATGGTTCGAGGGCTCTTTCGTGGAGACCCTAAAGGGATGGCAATCCGGGTGGTTTTATATCACCGAGCCACACGATCCGAAATGGACCGCAGCCCCCGAGTTCCGATCCGGACCCCCCACGCGGCTTATGTCCTGGAAAGAGACGGGCCTGTCATGGGGTAACGAAAAAGAGGTGACCGGATTGCAGACATGCATCCAGTCCCTGGTGAACAAGCCAGTCCGGCTTGTTAACGTAATCTAGGTTCTGCTCGTCCGCCGGATCCTCGCGTGCCAACAACGGGATTTTAATTTGTGGGAGTTTGACCCAGCGCAGCATCAAACCCTCAACAGGCTCTTCGACACGATGTACGAAGACGCCTGGAAGATGCTATTCAAGGGCGCCGAGGCTCCCTCATCCGCTTCCGAGGACCGCGGATACAGCTCGCAGCGTCATGCTAACGAGGTAAGCCATCTACACCTTCTACAGGATATTTAAGCTTTTTTTCATAGTTTGACTCTATGCGGGATCTAAGCTCCCTTACCTGTGACAGGCTTGGCGGGCGATATCCGGACCGATTAACTGTCCGGCTCCGCTGCCCGAAGACCCAGCCCCCGCTCTACTAGTGAAGCTGCTGGTTCTGGTGCCTTATGTGGTGCCAGAGAAGAAGGCCAAGAAGAAGACCACAGGGACTCGAAAGAGTGCCCGCAACGTGGTGGTGTCGGACTCGTCATCTGACGAGTCCGAGACGCCCTCCTCCCATGAAAACGAGGAGGAGGAAGAAGAAAACTCTCCCCCCACCCAGCGGGGGATGAAAAGAAAAGGAAGGCCGCCCCAACGGGGGAGGCCGGAGGGTCCAGGAAGAGGAAGACCCCTCCGCTGGACTACTCCCTCGGTGCCGAAGAGGGCAAAGAGGAGTGGCCAGACAGGGCCAAGCGTCCGGCGAAATCATAAGTTCGGATATCAGAATAACTCATGACGTTCCTTTGTTGCACAGCTTTCCCTAATGTCGAATATAATTATGTAGTCTGCCCCGGGCCGAACTCGACGAGTCATCGAGCAGCTCCCTGAATTCATCGGACGTGAACTCAGTTCCGCCCGCTGTCTCCCCCCGCACCGCGAACGATGTCGAAGTGGCATCGCGACGAGCTCCGGGGCAGGAGGAGGTGGTCCCGGAGGAGCCGCAAGGCGACCTCCCGGACCCCAGCAGTAAAGTGGACAAGACCCCCCAGGGCTCCAAGTCCGGCTTTGAGCCGGACACCGCACCGGAATCTACAACAGTTCCGGTCCGTGGTAGGCGAACTCCTTCCAAGAGGAGTAAGCCTTCTGAGCCGGCAGTCTCCGTCCAACCGGAGGTGCCGGACAATCTGCTGGAGGTGCTTGACGACGCCTCCATCGATGAGGAGCACCGTACTATTATGAGTACGGTGATCCAGAAGGTTCAGTCCACCAAGAGCGGACTGAGTGAAGCTTGCGCTGGCCTTCTAACAGGCTTCGAGGTAAGTAAAAAATATGTAAAAATATAACCGCATAGGCAGTAGCCCCTGATGCTCTGTTCGGCGTTCGGAAAGAAAAACCGAATAGAGGATCTATTAAATTTCGCAGGAGTCTAACAACAAAGAGTCAATATGCGTATGCAGGCTTCGCTGCTAGCCACCGCCGCACTGACTGCGGAGGTGGGTGCCCTGAAACAGGGCCTCGAGCGGACCGAGCAAGACCTCGGTCTTGCCAAACGCCAGCTCGAGGAGAAAGAAGGTAAGAAATACCTTACAGAAAAAGTGCCTATAGAAAGGCTTGATTGCAAAAAATAACAGGATTGTACTGCTTATTGTAGGGGCCACGACTGAGGTGGCGACCCTCAAGCAGGCGCTGTCCGAGGCCAAAAAGAAAACGGCCGCGGAGTGCTCCTAGCGAGAGAAACTTGAGGGCCAGGTTGGCGAGGTGCAGCAGGAGCTTCAGGCTCTCATGAAAAAACATGAGAGTTTGGAGCTTGAGTCCAAGACACAAGCGTCCGAGCTCGCGGCAGCCCTTGAGACTGCCAACTCCGCCAAGGCCGAAGCCCAAAAGGCCCTCCAAGAGTTGGAGGAGATGAAGAAGATAGCAGCGGGTAAGGCATTCTTTATGCAAAGCAGAAGTATAAAAGTAAAGTACTTGTTACTTACCCGAATCCGGAGCTCTCCAGGGGCATTCGCAGATCTTCCCCGCAGCATATCCGACACCGCCGCATTCTACCGAGCCGAAGAGGGCAGCTCGACGAAGAAGGTGTTCTCGTCTCAGTATGCTGAGGCCAGACACCATGTGCCCTTGAGCGACCAGCTGAAACAGCTGGTCGAGCTCCACAAGGCGGCCGAACAGGCCATGAAGGGCTTCATAGTTTGGCTGTGGCTCGGAGAGGCCCTGCCTGGGAGCTACTTCGGACTAGTGCGGTGACTGGTGGAGGCCTGTCCAAGGCTCGAGGTCATCAAGCGCTCCGTCTGCATCGAAGGTGCCCGTAGGGCCCTTGCCCGTGCAAAGGTGCACTGGGGTAAGCTGGACGGTGAGAAGCTTGTGAGGGATGGGCCGCCGCCGAGGAAGGAGCATCGCAAGCCCGAGAACTACTATAAGGATGTTCTTGCGGGTGCCCGCCTAGTGGAGGATGAATGTACCAAGGATGTAATTTTTGAATGAACTCGCTCGTGTTTATCCTGTGCGCTGAAAACTTGTTCATATGCGCTAAGCAATGCTTATTTAATTTAAAATATTACTTTCTGTGCGGCCGTTTATCAAAAATTGAGAGATGGTCAGTCGTCGGCTTCTGCCCCCATGCCACTAGTGCTGGGGTGTTCGGGATAAACCTGAGCACTCTTTTTCCCATAGTTGGGTCCTTCGAGGGAGGCGCTCAGCACAACGAACCAGGCAATCGGACTATAATGCTTGAACACTCTCACTTAGCCATAGAACTCTATAATTTTAAATTTCAGCGAAGCCCCTAGTTCGGAAGACCGAGTTCGGGGCGCTATCCATGCCTTGGCCAGACAAAGCCAACTCCTCGCTCGAAGCGGCATAAGCCTTTAGGGACTCGAAAAACCTCTCGAACAGCGACCGGTCTCTCGCCACATCATGATAGTCAGTTTTAGCTTTCTCCACTGAGGTGCTTAACCCAGCTCAACCGGGGCACAATCGCAGTGGTTCTCCTAGTGCTACCTTAGCTGATATAGTGGAACGTAAGGCACCAAAACATAGGAGCCGGGCAAACCCAACTATTGACCCAAATCATGATTCGGAGCCGATGCATATAGTGCTATAAGTTCGGGGTGCCGCACTTGTGAAAGTGTACGGACTTCTCACGCCATATTTATGGGTACTAAAGCCCCTGGTGTATTTTGCCGTACCACAGTGTACGGGTGCAACATGTCATAAACATATATATGAAAGAAGATAATGCAAAAAAATAGACAAAAAGCTATGCATTGTTTATAGAGAGGCTATTTATCACAGCCGGATGATACAAATAGTGCGGTAAGCAAAAGATATTGGACTATTTAGTATGTCCTGACCAGGGGCAGGCCGCGGAATTGTATTTAAAACAGGTATACCGCTCGTAACAGAGACCACCTGGGAGTTCCATAATGCGGCATGGCTTGTCTGCCTCCCTGGATCTTGCATCGTTTGTGCGGCAGTCGAATTGCCGAACAGGTCATCCGAAGTATGGAGTCCTGAAAGCAAGAAAAAATTAAAAAAAGTCCGGCAGCCCCTAGTACGTTTTAAGCCGTATTTTGGGCGTGCCGTTATTGTGCCCCCCTGTGCCCATGGTATTTCAAGGGCGTAGTTATGTACGCGAGGTACTGGTTTCGCTATGTCGCGAGAGCTGGGGTTGGGGCCGCATTGCTACGCTTGCTTAAAGTGTGCCAGGCGGTCCTGCTGTGGGTTACTCCGGGCGCGCTTGGCAGTGTCTGGATTTTTAACGGCCGGACTGGAGAATTGCCTAAAAAGGCTACTTTGTACTTCCGCTGCGAGAGTCGCCGTGTGCTCCTCCGTACGGAGGGAGCGTTCGGTGTTTCCGTTGACCGTGATTACTCCTCGAGGGCCTGGCATCTTGAGCTTGAGATATGCGTAGTGCGGCACCGCATTGAACTTTGCGAATGCGGTTTGCCCGAGCAGGGCATGATAGCCACTGCGAAACGGGACTATATCGAAGATTAACTCTTCGCTTCGGAAATTATCCGGGGATCAGAAGACCACGTCAAGTGTTACTGAGCCTGTACAGTTGGCTTCTACACCTGGTATAACGCCTTTAAAGGTCGTTGTTGTGGGCTTAATCCTTGAGGGATCTATGCCCATTTTCTGCACTGTATCCTGATAAAGCAGGTTCAGGCTACTGCCGCCGTCCATGAGGACTCTTGTGAGATGAAATCCGTCGATGATTGGGTCGAGAACCAATGCGGCAAAGCCGCCATGATGGATGCTAGTGGGATGGTCCCTTCGATCAAAAGTGATCGGGCAGGAGGACCATGGGTTGAACTTCGGGGCGACTGGCTCCATCGCGTATACGTCCCGTAGCGCACGCTTCCGTTCCCTCTTGGGAATGTGGGTTGCGTATATCATATTCACCGTCCGCACTTGTGGGGGAAAACCCTTCTGTCCATTGTTGTTCGGCGGCTTGGGCTCCTCCTCGTCGTCGCTGTGTAGCCCCTTGTCCTTGTTTTCGGCTCTTAACTTGCCTGCCTGCTTGAACACCCAACAATCTCTGTTAGTGTGATTGGCTGGCCTTTCGGGGGTGCCATGTATCTAGCACAAGCGGTCGAGTATTCGGTCCAAACTGGACGGGCCCTGAATATTCTTTTTGAATGGCTTTTTCCGCTGACCGGATTTATAGCCTTTGAATCCGGCATTGACTGCCGTGTCTTCATTGTTGTCACTGCTAACGCAGCGTTTTTGCTTATTCCGACGTGTCCTGCCACTTTTGTCCTTGGTATCCGAATTACCAGGGTTCATTGATAAGTTGTTACTGAGAGCTAGCCAGCTGTCTTTTCCCGCACAAAAGCGGGTCATGAGTGTCATGAGGGCTGCCATAGATTTTGGCTTTTCCTGTCCCAGGTGCTGGGCAAGCCATTCGTCGCGGATGTTATGCTTGAAGGCTGCTAGGGCCTCTGCATCCGGACAGTCGACTATCTGGTTTTTCTTTGTTAGGAACCGTGTCCAGAATTGTCTGGCCGATTCCTCTGGCTGCTGAATTATGTGGCTTAAGTCGTCGGCATCCGGTGGTCGCACGTAAGTGCCTTGGAAGTTGTCGAGGAATGCGGCTTCCAGGTCCTCCCAAGAACCAATTGAGTCTGCTGGCAAGCTGTTAAGCCAATGCCGGGCCGATCCTTTAAGTTTGAGCGGGAGGTATTTGATGGCGTGTAGATCATCGCCGCGTGCCATGTGGATGTGAAGGAGATAATCCTCGATCCATACCGTCGGATCTGTTGTGCCATCGTATGATTCGATGTTTACGGGTTTGAAACCCTTTGGGATTTTATGATCCATTACTTCATTCGTGAAGCATAGCGGGTGTGTGGCGCCTCTGTACTGGGCTATATCACGACGCAGCTCGGAAGAGCTATATCTGATGTGTTCGGCCCGGCCGAATTTGTTGTATCCGGAGTGAAGGTCATCGTCACATGCCGTAGGGCGCCTGCGCGATCCGTAGATCGATCTTGTTTGTCTTGCCTTGTCCTCCAGTACTTCTCGCAGGTCTGGCGCATTTTCCCGTGCCTTAGTTGAGCGGCGTTGGGGCATGGCTTGGGTGGAGGGCCGAGAGACCTCTCTGTCGCGGCCGCGAGGTGGCCGGTCTGCCATGTCATGTGCTGGTGATGTAGGTGCTTCCTCCTCTGATCGGGGTAGCGGCCTGCGCTTTGGGTAACTCTTGGAGGGGCGTTTGAGTTCATACTCTTCGGCCACAAGGACTTCAGTCCATCTGTCAGCTAGAAAATCTTGGGCAGCTCTAAGCTGCTGCTGCTTTTTCTTGAGGCTGCTTGCAGTGGCTAAAAGCCTGCGTCTAAAACGCTCTTGTTTGGCGGGGTCTGACGGTATGACGAATTCGTCGTCATCGAGGCTTGCCTCGTCTTCGGAGGGAGGCATATAGTTATCATCCTCAACCTCTTGGTCTGCCGCTCTCTCATGAGGGCTGGCTTCTCCATCTTCCTGTGCCGAATCCTGCTGAGGTGGGTGTAATTCGGCGCTATCCGGGGTAGTATTATCTCCTGTGCCGGAATCACCGTTTTTGCTTTGGCGGGATTTAGAGCGGCGCCGCTGATGCCGGCGCTTTGGCTGTTTCTTGGGGGTGTCATCCCCCACTGTTCCATCGCCATTTCCATCTTTTGGAGTGTCCACCATATATATGTCATATGACGAGGTGGCCTTCCAGCGCCCTACAGGTGCTGGTTCCTGTTTGTCTCCTACATCGTCGCCCATACCGCCGATGTCTTCGGAGCCAAAGTCAAGCATGTCGGTTAAATCATCGATAGTGGCTACAAAGTGGGTGGTGGGTGGGCTTTGAATTTCTTCATCGTCCGCATCTCATCCTCGCTGACTGTAATCCGGCCAGGGCTCTCCTGATAAAGAGAGAGACTTAAGAGAATTCAGGATGATGCCAAAAGGCGAGTCCTGAAAGATGTCTGCGGCGGTGAACTCCATTATCGGCGCCCAATCAGATTTGATTGGCAGGGGCGCAGGGGGTTCGGAGTCCGGGAAGGAGTCTGGATCCTCGGAGTCACGGGTCATGCAGAGTGCGGGGCTAGCGTTCGGCTCAATCACCTTTGAGATCGCAGCCCCCGAGGTTGCGTCCAACCGCTCGTCCTCGATTAGCGCAATAGGCTCCGAGTTAGAGGTCGGAACCGATGCGTGAGCGGCCTCCAGGACACTGTCCGGAGGCAGAGCTAGATCATGCCCCTCAAGATAGTGCGGCGTGCTTGGCCGTGGCTCAAACCCGTCGAAGAGCAAGTCTCCGCGGATGTCAGCCGTGTAGTTTAAGCTTCCAAACCTGACTTGATGGCCAGGGGTGTAGCTTTCGATCTGCTCCAAGTGGCCAAGAAAATTGGCCCGCAGAGCAAAGCCGCCGAAGACGAACATCTGTCCGGGGTGAAAAGTCTCACCCTGGACCGCATCGTTGTTGATGATCAAAGGAGCCATCGGACCTAACGGCGACGACACAGAGGAACTCTCAATGAAAGCACCAATGTCGGTGTCAAAACCGGCGGATCTTGGGTAGGGGGTCCCGAACTGTGCGTCTAGGCCGGATGGTAACAGGAGGCAGGGAACACGATGTTTTACCCAGGTTCGGGCCCTCTCGATGGAGGTAAAACCCTACGTCCTGCTTGATTAATACTGATGATATGGGTAGTACAAGAGTAGATCTACCACGAGATCAAGGAGGCTAAACCCTAGAAGCTAGCCTATGGTATGATTGTTGTCTATGGAGTTGATGAAGTTGTCCTACGGACTAGAACCCTTCGATTTATATAGACACCGGATAGGGTTAGGGTTACATAGAGTCGGTTACAATGGTAGGAGATCTTAAATATCCGTATCGCCAAGCTTGCCTTCCACGCCAAGGAAAGTCCCATCCAGACACGGGACGAAATCTTCAATCTTGTATCTTCATAGTCCTGGAGCCCGGCTGAAGGTATAGTCCGGCTACCCGAACACCCCCTAATCCAGGACTCCCTCACCGATCAAGAGGTGTAGCTATGGTTCGGATACGACCAAGCCCCCTAGTGATTTCCTTCATATCTGTGTGGCTTTATAGGCCGGGTTAATAGAACTCCGCTTTGTAAGTAGAAACCCCCATGGAACCACACAGGATGTAAAAAGAACAGAGACCCCGCTTTAACTGAGGCTCTGGTTTATTATATAATATATGCATTGTCATAAATATGTACATAAGAAGAGCCTGTGGCTCAAGTATAGTAGGGCCGAAGAAGAGCTATATTCCATGACCGTTGAGTCTCTTCCCTTGATTTGCATGAGTCTTTGTGCTCCCGAACATCGATAAGGTAGTACGATACGTTGTGCAAGTTTTTGTTGACCAAAAAAGGTCCTTCCCAAGGTGGGGATAGCTTGTGCATATCAGGTTGATCCTGGATGAGCCGGAGCACCAGATCGCCTTCTTGAAAAGTTCTGGTCTTAACCCGGCGGCTGTGATAACGTCGGAGATCTTGTTGATAAATCACCAAACGTGCTGCTGCTAAATCACGCTCTTCATCTAACAGGTCCAGTGAATCCTGACGTGCTTTCTCATTCTCCACTTCAACGTAAGCCACCACCCAGGGCGAGTCATGACGGATGTCGCTGGGAAGAACCGCCTCTGCTCCATAAACCATGAAGAAAGGTGTGTAACCCGTCGATCTGTTTGGTGTGGTGTTGATACTCCATAAAACAGAAGGTAAGTCCTCCACCCAACAACCCGGCGTCCGCTTTAAAGGAACCATAAGCCAGGGTTTGATACCTCTCAAAATTTCTTGATTTGCCCTCTCTGCTTGACCATTAGACTGGGGGTGAGCCACTGATGCTACATCAAGCCGGATGTGCTTACGTTGACAAAATTCCTCCATATCTCCTTTGGACAGATTCGTACCATTATCAGTTATAATGCAATGTGGAAAACCAAACCGGAATATCACCTTTTTAATGAATTGAACCGATGTGCCTGCATCACACTTACTGATTGGCTCTGCCTCTACCCACTTGGTAAACTTGTCAACCGCCACTAACAGGTGGGTCCTTTTGTCTTTGGATCTCTCAAAGGGTCCAGCCATATCGAGCCCCCAAGTTGCAAACGGCCAAGTAATTGGAATCATTCTCAACTCCTGAGCCGGAACATGAGCGCGGCGTGCAAATTTCTGACAACCATCACACTTTTTGACTAAATCCCCAGCATCAGCATGAGCAGTCAACCAATAGAAGCCGTGAAGAAAAGCCTTAGCCACCAAGGATTTTGAACCGGCATGGTGGCCACAATCTCCTTCATGGATTTCTCGCAAAATCTCACAACCCTCTTGAGGAGACACACAACGCTGAATTGCTCCTATGACACTGTAACGATGTAACTCCCCATTGATAATGGTCATTGACTTGGATCGCCGGATTATCTACCAGGCTAAGGTTTCATCCTCCGGTAACTCGCCCTGGTTCATGTAAGCCAAGTACGGGACTGTGCAATCCGGTATAACATGCAAAGCTGCCACCAATTGCGCCTCCGGGTCAGGAATAACCATCTCCTCCTCTGTGGGTATCTTGACCGACGGATTATGAAGTACGTCAAGGAAAAAATTAGGTGGCACCGGTTTACGCTGAGAGCCTAGACGACTTAAAGTGTCCGCCGCTTCATTCTTTCGCCGGTCTATATGGTCAACTTGATAGCCCTTGAAATGACAAGCCACTATGTCCACCTCTCGTCGATATGCAGCCATGAGTGGGTCCTTAGAATCCCAAGTGCCAGATACTTGTTGAGCCACCAGGTCTGAGTCACCGAAGCACTTAACCCGGCTTAAGTTCATCTCTTTAGCCATCCGAAGACCGTGGAGTAAAGCCTCGTAGTCAGCTGCATTGTTAGTGCAAGGGAACATGAAGCGAAGAACATAACAAAACTTATCACCTCTTGGGGAAGTTAATATGACTCCAGCCCCCGAGCCCTCCAATTGCCCGGACCCATCAAAGTGAATAGTCCAATAAGTATTGTCTGGTTTTTCCTCTGGTGCCTGCAACTCTGTCCAATCGTTGATAAAGTCCACGAGTGCCTGAGATTTAATCGCTGTACGAGGTGTATACTTGAGCCCGTGAGGTCCAAGCTCAATGGCCCACTTGGCAATCGGGCCAATCGCCTCTCTGTTTTGGATGATATCTCCCAAAGGGGCTGAACTTACCACTGTGATAGGATGACCCTGAAAATAGTGTTTGAGCTTCCAGCTTGCCATAAAAACTCCATACACCAGCTTCTGCCAATGTGGATACCTCTGCTTTGATTCGATAAGCACCTCACTGATATAATAAACCGGCCATTGAACCGGATACTCCTTTCCAGCCTCCTTGCGCTCCATAATAATGGCCACACTGACAGCCCAAGCATTAGCAGCCACATATAGCAGTAAATGCTCTTTATCGACCGGAGCCACAAGGACAGGTGGTTCAGCTAACTGTCTCTTCAAATATTCAAACGCTTTATCAGCCGCGTCACTCCAGACAAAATCATCTGTTTTCTTTAACATCTGGTATAAAGGTATAGCTTTCTCCCCAAGACGACTGATAAACCGGCTCAAAGCCTCAATCCGGCCTGCTAAACATTGAACGTCGTTGATGCATGCCGGTTTAGCCAGGGATTAGCCTCAATGCCCTTGTTAGACACCAGAAAACCCAAGAGCTTGCCTGCCGGAACACCAAAAACACATTTGTCTGGATTAAGCATCATCTTATAGACCCGGAGGTGGTCAAAGGTTTCTCTCAAGTCATCTATCAATGTTTCCTCCTTCCTGGACTTTATCACAATATCACCCACATATGCGTGAACATTGCGCCCAATCTGCTGATGAAGACAATTCTGAACACAAAGCTGATAAGTCGCCTGGGCACTCTTGAGCCCAAAGGGCATGGAGACAGAGTAGAAGGCTCCACAGGGAGTTATAAAAGTTGTCTTCTCCCGGTCCTTAACTGCCATTTTGATCTGATGATAACCAGAATAAGCATCTAAAAAACACAAACGGTCACAACCCGTCGTAGCATCAATAATCTGATCAATACGAGGGAGGGCGAAGGGATCAGCTGGACAAGCCTTGTTCAAGTCTGTGTAGTCCACACACATACGCCAAGTGCCGTTTTTCTTAAGAACCAGCACTGGATTAGCTAACCACTCAGGGTGAAAAACCTCCACGATAAACCCTACAGCCAACAGCCGAGCTACCTCCTCACCAATAGCCTTACGCCTTTCTTCATTGAAGCGGCGGAGAAACTGCCTGACCGGTTTAAACTTAGGATCTATATTAAGTGTGTGCTCAGTGAGTTCCCTTGGTACACCTGGCATGTCAGAAGGCTTCCATGCAAAGATGTCCCAGTTCTCATGGATGAACTCGATGAGCACGCTTTCCTATTTGGGATCCAGGTTAGCGCTGATGCTGAACTACTTGGATGAATCGCGAGGAACAAAATCAACCATCTTAGTGTCTGTGGCCGATTTAAACTTCAACACCGGATCGTGCTCCGTAGTTGGCTTTTTCAAAGAAGTCATGTCTACCGGATCAACCTTGTCTTTATAAAACTTCAGCTCTTCTGTGGCACAAACCAACTCAGCATAAACCGCATCACCTTCCTCACATTCCAAAGCAATCTTCCTGCTCCCATGTACTGTGATGGTCCCCTTATGACCTGGCATCTTAAGCTGCAGATAAACATAACACGGCCTTGCCATAAACTTGGCATAAGCCGGTCGTCCAAACAGGGCGTGATACGGACTCTTGATTTTCACCACCTCAAAAGTCAATGTTTCTGACCTTGAGTCATGATCATCTCCAAAAGCCACCTCTAGGGCTATTTTTCCCACTGGATATGCAGACTTACCAGGCACCACACTGTGAAAAACGGTGTTTAACGGTTTAAGATTCTTATCTGCCAACCCCATACGGCGGAAGGTATCATAGTAAAGGATATTGATACTACTTCCTCCATCCATAAGCACCTTGGTGAACTTATACCCCCCAACTTGAGGTGCCACCACTAAAGCCAGATGACTCGGGTTATCAACCCGGGGTGGGTGATCCTCTCGACTCCATAAAATTGGTTGCTCAGACCAGCGCAAATACTGAGACACTGCCGGTTATATAGAGTTCACGACCCTCTTGTGAAGCTTCTGATCACGCTTGCACAAGCTAGTGGTGAAGACATGATACTGCCCACTATTCAACTGCTTTGAATTGCTCTGATAACCCGACTGCTGCTGCTGCTGATTCCCCTAATGGTTATAACCTCCCTGATTGCCCTAGTTCCCTTGATTGCTATGTCTGGTTTGATTGCCTTGAAATCCAGAACCGGAGCTGCTGCCTCTATAACCCGACCCATGAAAACCAGCTCCTGAACTGCCGGGCGGGCCATTGTCGCATTGAAACATATTGGAGTTCTTGAACTCTCGCATGATGTAACAATCCTTCCAAAGATGTGAAGTTGGCCTCTCCTTTGATCCATGCTTTGGACAAGGTTGATTTAATAGGCGCTCCAGATTGGGGTCTGACCCTCCGCCCCTCTGGGGCTGTTTGCCCTTACGACACTGACCGTTATCCTGAGCATTGGTGTTGGCCACAAAGTCCAAACTATTGTCTGCTTTGCGCTTACCGTTGTTCCCATGACCTGCCGGGTTATGCCGATGTCCCTTGCTGTTGTCGTTCTTCTTCCCTTTCCCCGGTTTGTCCTACTCTGAGTCAGGGTCTTTGGTATTATCTGAATCGGCATATTTAACCAAAGCGTCCATAAGCGTTGACATGTCATTGTAGTGATGTTTGAGCCTTCCTAGCTTCATTTTTAGCGGTAGAAACCGGCAATTGCCCTCCAACGTTAACACTGTTGTATCCGCATTGATGCGATCCGACAAATGCAGAAATAGCTGAGACCTGCTTCACCCAATGGGTTGTAGACTCCCCATCCTCTCGAACACAAGCGGCCAGGTCCACAATCGACATAGACTGCTTACAAGTATCTCTAAAATTCTGGATAAACCGATGTTTTAACTCGGCCCATGATCCGACAGAGTTAGCTGGTAAGCTCTTTAACCAAGTACGAGTTGTCCCATCCAACATCATGGTGAAGTATTTAGCACACACCGCTTCATCCACATCCATCATCTCCATTGCCATCTCATAACTTTCAACCCATGACTCTGGTTGCAAATCGGCGGTGTAATTGGGCACCTTACGAGGGCCTTTAAAATCCTTGGGCAGTCGTACATTATGCAAAGCAGGGGTAAGACACGGCACCCCTAAAGAACTGAAGACCACGCCTGGCTCCACTGAAGCGGTAGGGCGAACCGGAGTAGGTTGTCAAACTGGATGCAGAGCTGCTAACTTGGCTTCTGGACGTGCACGACCATGATCCACCACATCCTGCGCATTAGCACCACCACCTGCCGGGTTATGCCCTCGCGGCGAGTTACGGTGACTTGCACTGCTTGATACAGCCGGTTCATCCTCAACGTGCTTGTTGTAGCTCCGAATCAGACGGCGGGGGGGGGGGGGGGGGGGGTGGAATGAATCCTCTCGCGACTATGTGAATAAGCCTGCTACTGGTTTAAAGCTATTTGAAGGAGCTCTCTGGCCTGTCGTGTCTCAATCGCTACTAGTGACTCGCTGTTCATTGGGAGGGCTGCCAATCGTGAAGCGGCTGCCACAATGTTATCCAACGGGTTGGAGTAATGCCCCGGAGGCGTCGGAACGTACTGTGGCACAATGTTGTTCTGACGAGGGGGGTCCATCGTGCGCGGCTGAACCGGCGCTCCTGTTCCCGATGCCTCAGTCTGGTTTCCGACCGGCTGGTTACTGGTTCCTGCTTCTGGCGTGTTGAAGAGATTTCTTGGCTCATAACCCGGCGGGAGGTGCGACCGGTATCTCCTTCTCATGACATCATCTGAGGCACTCTGATTCAGCCTAAGCCGGTAGGCCTGAGCTTCCAACTCGACCCGTTCTGTAGCCATCCTGGCGTTCTCTGCTGCCGGGTCCGCTTTAGCCTGAGTTATCTGATCCGTTACCTTTGCAATCTCCGCATTGTGCTGATCTCGAGCTGCGGCGTCCACCTCTGTTGTCATCAATGTTGCCAAAGCGTCGAACAAATCGGACAAAACTTGAGCCGGAGGCGGCGCAGAGCCCCCTGCTCCCGCTGGCGTTACTGTTGCTGAACCGGAGAGCATTGCCGCGGCGGTAGAAGAGTGCTGCGCTGGTTGTGTACCGACCATGAAGACAGCAACCCGGTTTGGCAGATCGAGGGGGTCCGGAATACTGTTGCCATCGGAACCTCCGCTAATCCGGCCATCCTGCAACTGATACAGCGACTCGGTCTCTCCGGTTGAAGACTCTTCATCAGAACAGACAACGGTTTCTCCATCAGATACCGGTCCATCCTCATATTCCACTCCATGGATGACACCTACAAAAACATGCCTTGCTGTGGGCTGAACCGGGGAAGGGCTTGCACGCTGAGCCATCTCGATGATGTCGGTGAAGGTGTCCGGCTTAGGGCCCGGTTCGCCGATCTTGCCGATGAAGACGTGAATCCCGCCAAAGGGGATCTGGTACCCGTATTCGATTGAACCGGCCTCGGGACCCCATCCTGCGTCGTCGATGTAGAGCTTGCCGCGACGACTTTTCTTCATCCGGCCCATAGCGTATCCCTTGAGTCCTTCGAAGCTGCCCTTCAAGAACTCGAAACCATCGTGCGATGGCCTCACGGCGGGCGCCAACTGTCATGGGTTTGTCACAGCAGATGTCCTCGTGAAAGGACTTAGTCGTGGAGCCATCGCTACGGGTTAGCTTAAAGGGGTTAAACCGGACAAGGGCCACGAGGATTTTATACTAGTTCGGCCCCTTTGGGAAGGTAAAAGCCTACGTCTAGTTGTGTTGGTATTGCTACGGTTTCGATGACCAGGGAGCGAATCCGCTTTGCCTGGCTCTCGAGTTGTTGTTTGTTGTTCTTAAACCGCTGCCGGGTCGTCCCTTTATATACATAGGTTGACGCCCTCCGGTTTACAGAGTCCCTAGGCCGGATCATAAATGTGTCCGGCTCGGTCTCTATCCTTCATATCTTACAATGCAAGTTACATAATAAGGTCGGTTTACATCTACAGGACTTAACTCTCCTTTGGGCCTTGGGCCTTCGTAAAGCACCACCATTCTTACGTCTTCATGGCCTTCTAATCTTCATAAGGTTAATCCGGCTACTCCTGGCCGGTTTACATCCAGTAGTAATATCCCCAACAATAGACATGAGTTGTCATTTGATTAACGGGATCACATCATTAGAGAATGATGTGATTGACTTGACCCATCCGTTAGCTTAGCACGATGATCATTTAGTTTGTTTCTATTGCTTTCTCCATAACTTATACATGTTCCTATGACTATGAAATCACTGCCTTCCCCAACATCTTCTTCTTCTCCTGCTTGGGCTTATCCATATTTTCTGTTGCCTTGATCGTACAAATTCCTAATCACATTTGTTGGAGCAGTTTGAATGTGCTTGAGCTCATCAACCTCTTTCTTCAGTGCATCGTTCTCCTCAATCTTAGCCCTCTCTACATGTGGTTGAATAGCCACTTCTCCTCTTCACTTCCCCTCTCAATCTTCTCAAACTTCAACTGTTGCGCCCTTTTCTCTTGAGCATCAACAAATTCATTCAGATCCTTAACCACCTTATTTTACTTGTCCTCTAGCTGCTTGTTCTCTTCTTTAAGCCTGGAAATCACCTTAGCTTGATCAACATTGTCATTTATTATGTCTTGATTGCTCATACATATCCAGTGCATTGTGCAGTGGAGCAGGTTAAAGTCCATGCACTCCACAACACCACAATTGTGCCTTTCTTGAAAACATGCAACCAACATTATTTAGAGAATGGACAGATTGTTTACATCATAACAGAAAGGTGACCGTTTGTTACATCAAAAGGCAATATCTCTTCTTTGAGTGATTAATACAAAAACCAACATAACAAGATTACACATTTCATTGCACACTAAATACAGTGAGAAATTATTTACATTGTACGCAGAGCTTGGTCTTTACTTAACCACTAATTCAAACTACACACATCTTGTACCGTGAGAAAATTTCTAATATAATCTTTACACATCGACGTAACACACTAAACAGAGCATTTCTAATATAATATGTGTGTACTGATAGAACACACTAAGTAGAGCATTCATACTGAAGAGCAATGTGCACACTAGTAAATAGAGTAATGTACCAACAAAGCTATGAGCACAATAGTATTAATCAAAGAAATTTGATACTCATACACTCATCGCAGCCATAGAACCTCCTGCCGGTGTTGATGGCTTCAAATGCAATGCACCTCTCCATCGGCAGTTTACGGAAGCAAAGGACCCCTCACGTAGCAATTCGACACCAATCTGAGTCAGGTGTTGTGTCTAGGACCAAATGGCTTCACGTGTGTCGTCTGCCGGCCATCACCCCCTGCCACGCCAACCTGACAGCAGCCCCTTAGCGTCTAACGGTCTCCATAGAGCGTTTACTAGTTTCGGCAAAAATGTTACCTGAGTGCTGGTTTTTGGCAACAAAGAGCAATGGAACTAGAAATTGTGGAAGTGCTCCCTTCCCCAAATCACATAGGCAGACCTATCTCGTGATGAGAAGACAAACGATCGTTGTACATACAAGCAGTCACGTGTTCTTGACCTGTTTAGTCGGTTTTTTTTCTTTCGAAAAGGAGGATTACCTCGGCCTCTGCATCAACATGATGCACAACCTGATATTAGCTTGTTCAGACAGTTAACTGATCTAGCTACTCCTTCCTTGGTCATGGAGTGAAAGCTACAGATCTCGACATGTAACATGTTTGGTTTCAGTTGCTCTGTCATCCAGACTAGCTCTGAAAACTGCGACAGATGCTATCTAGCATGACATGTTCCTAACTCATCATAATCTGTGTTCTTAACGAGATTGTTGTGACAGTAGAGAAGTGACCTCAGCACTTTGTTCCGTTAAAGTTTTCCTCCCATTCTCATTTGCATGCTGGAACAAAACCATTTCTTTGTGGATTCCTTTCCCCTGCTTCGTTCCGGCAGGAATGCTAGGCTTCACTTGCGCAACAATGCGCGCGGTGTTCTCTGAGTTCACCTATTTCCTGAGACGTTAGCATGCAGACGCTCTGATTTTTTTAAAGGGGGATTACCTCCGGCCTCTGCATCACAACAATGCACGCGGCCATAAACCCTGCAAGTGGATTAGTCTAAGACCGCACAATCTTAGGCTACGTTGCCCAGTTTTGTAACAGACCTGAGCAGTTCGATGCAATTTTTATATGAAAAAAATCTAGCATATTCCAGTATCAAAGCTTCTGATATTGACCTCTGTTTCTGATGAGGCAAGCCGTGGAACAATAAGTCAATAATGCATAGTTTGTGCAACCTGAAACCCTACCCACACGGCCACGGTTGACTTGGCTGATGTATGCGAATGCATTATGCTTATGTCGGCAAATTATTGTATCTGTAACGAAAGGTCCGCAAATCACGCGGATAAAGAGATATAGTGCAGTAGCTATCGGCTATGGCTCTGTCCGGCCCGTCGCCAGCACCCTCTCCATCTCCTGGGCCACAGAAGCTTTGCTTGCCAGAATCTGCCAGACCTGCGTGATGAAGCTACACTTGGCTAGCTCCAGGGTCGGTGTATGCGGCTGGTCCACCCGATCCCCGGAACCTATATTCAATTGTCGAAAAACTCTGCAGTATATATACCATGACAAGAATTTCAGTTTCAGTTTCTATCCATCCAGATAAAAAACAAACAAACAAATTGGACTTTGAATAGCGCAAAATTCAGATCTTGAACGACGGTATCTGACCGTACTATTTACGCCGAATTTGACTCATTTCTATGTAGAGTTTCAGCTTGGTTGATTTTTTTCATTTTTGCGGGAATCCGAGCGCTTTGTTGACGAAAGAATAATGTAAATGCACAGATGCACTGTACTTAGTTTTTCTGAACGAAGGAGCTCACCGGTCTCAATTTCACTTACACGCGTGAGTTGAGTACACTGCATTTTGCCAACATGCATACGGAGCTTTCAAGCTTGGCAGTTAATGGCCGTCAAACATTTCTCCTCGAGGGCATATCTCGCTTCACACTGTAGCCAGCTCTACTGCCAGGTGTTCCTGTCTGTCTCTCTGTCCATCAGCTACTGCAGCCTCTTTGTTTGACACGCACAAACACAAGCTAGCTAGGCTTAGGCTCCACAGTCATTACCACTTGCAACTTGCAAGTTACAACAACAATAATTGGGGATCCAAGGAAAGCAACGTTGCATGAGCCCAGCTTGCCTGCCTGCCATTCCATTTCACACTTTCTCAAGGTGGCTAGCTCTATGATTGCGTTTAGCAGATAGAGTGCCGCATAGTGCCAATGCCATTGACTCTTTGGGTCCTGCACATGCATGTAAATCCAATGCAAATGAGTTATGAGAGAATCCTACGAGAGAACGACGCTTCTGTAGATATGGCTAGGGATTCTGTATGCGCCATCGGTTTCGTATGTTGACGGTTCATGAGTCTCCCTCCTTTTTCGACAAGTCTCCGACTCTCGGGGCCATACAGGGTTGAGTTCCGTTTTGACGGTTGGAGGTTGCGTCTTAGACCAGGTTTGGCGGTACGATGGATTGTGCCACTTTTTGTGTTTAATTCCTTATTATAATTTTCTTAGAGCAGGTTATAAAACAAGCATGGCACAACATAGTCCAACAACCGCAAACTGAGCCTTAGATAAGTTTTGAGTCTAGGTTGAAGGTTAAACCCCATGAATAGTTGAAGTTTGAAAACAAAATGGATATGTTTTTCATTTTGGACGCAAATTCTAGTTTGTGTTCATATAGCCGCGGATTTGCAGAGGGGATAGCTTAACAGAACAGAACGACAGAGCTCCCTAAAAAGCAGTCTTTTCACGTGTCACATGAGAATGAAAGTCATATGATGATATGAAGTTATGAATCAAGTAAAACATATACATTCAACATTGATAAATGCATGTACGCCTTGTCCATTAATTTTCCACTTGCTTAATTATTTCATAGTGACCAATCAGATGTATGGCTCATATCTATCCTTGCCGCATTTGTTGGCTGTTGTTCATCTGCAAGGTAGGCTTGGCCTTTCCCATTGAAGCAGCACATAGTGCTGCCTGCAGTGCACACCACTTGCTTTGACATCCCCCACATGTCCCTCAGGACATTGACATTCTTCTTGAAATCACTAGATTCCCTGGATTGATTTTAGTCAAAGATTGTGGAGCACTTTCGATGGAAAGTGTGCATGTGGATGGATCCCGATCTCTTGTAGATTTGGAGTAACAGTATTTGCTAGGGAAACAAGCCTTCTCTTGGTGCACCCATGCACAATAATTGACGAGTTGTTGTGTGGCTGATGGTGTCCATTGTTGGGTTTCAGAAAAATCACACTTTAACAAAATGAACACAAGAAGGCACATCATCTGTGCGCAAACTGAGCATAAACCTAATTGGCTAATTCACCACTTGTGCATAGAAGTTGTTCGATAAATTCTCATTAACATTTGTTTATAGCTTGTATATCTCTGGTGATTACTGGACACTAATGATAGTGAAATATATAGTATAAGCTTAACATGTGACGGTTTCATAAATATTTACATGATGCACGTAGAATGACTCTTTATATTGAAAATTATTAGTCAGAACTTTATATAAAAAAACCTGGATTTAAATATAGTATACTCGTTGTGCCGCCCCATACTTACATGTTTGTACCTGTTTCGGTGTAGGCAGCACCCAGGGATGCATCTACTGAGGCATGCTTAACTAGCTAAATTAAGTGAGACACGTAAATTAAGGTAACCAAGTCAAGGATCATCTCCTTGAATTGAATAGAAAGTTGCCATGGTTCTAATACTCTACTGATATTTTCTAAATGATTATATTTTAGACGATTCTATAGAGTATCTCAACTAGACAAAATAATGTGTTTGATTAATGAATTATGCAGTTTATTAATATCTGATTTATTAATTCTGAAAGTAACCACTGGCAATTTCTGATTTGGTATTTGACTCGGTCATATAATATGCCAGTGCACATATATTTTGGGGGTGCTACGGTTTCTTGAATTCAAAACAACGCAATGAGTTTTTTTTCCTTTGTTGCATTTTTTCGACAAAAGATGGACTTTATTGGCTCGAAATGGAGCATCAAGAGGATACATAACACAATATGCACACACACACAAACACACACACACACACACACACACACACACACACACACACACACACACACACACACACACACACGATCTCTGCATAACTAGGATGCACACAGCCAACCCAACACACACTCACGGAAATATACCGGCAACTAGCAAAGTCATAAGACCAAAAGCTATGTGCATGCAAGGACAAAGGAAAAAGAAGTGATCGGATCAGTGATCGACAAATTACTACTGAGACCATATATGTCTTAATATATATATAAAAGAAAAAGAAAACAAATCAGAAGTGATTCGATGAAGATTGCTTTGGATGAAAAGAACGGAATTGTTCAGGTCAACAAATTGAGTATTATACTCCAACTAGTCGAAGGCACGTGCTTTGCACGTGTACATTCTTAATATAATAAAAGGATTCACACAAAAAGCAAATTTTCAATACAAACTGAGCACCTTTTACATGGATTGTTTTAGCTTTGCAACCTGTACCAAGTTATGATGTCTTGATAATTTTTCATTTTCTCAAATTGCCAAAATATGCCAAGAAATGTTTGGTTAGTGTGTGCTCTCTCTGTACAGAAATATAAGACTTTTTAGACTTATATTTCTTTACGGAGGGAGTACTACACAAACCTGCATTCAATATTCACAAAATGGTAGTTCATGTCATGGAATCATATTTTGCTGAGAAAATGATCATCTCTATGCATTCTACATCACCTGGGCGTAGATGGAAAACAGCCAGAGGCTGGGCAAGAATTATTAAAGGGTCATATATCCGGAGAGAATTGCCAAAAGTGGAATATATAGGAAAATACATAATGGAACCTGGGTATAGGTGCGCCCTAATTAAAAAATATTCAAAAAGTTAAACAATTCTAAAACTTGTTTTAACGAATATGGTCTAGTGTTATATACTCATGTGTATAGGTTCATGAAGAAATGAGTTTAATGATCCTCTGTTAAAAAAACATTTCTATATATAAAAGTTATGATTCGATTTTGTCTTTTAAAAATATACTACTTACTATTTGTATATTTTTTTCCTTTTGCAAAAATACTATTCAACTTTGTAAGTTGCAATTTTATTTTTCCGCGTAGATGAACACCGTAGTCATTTTTTCATTAAACTTCATACGTGAGTGGAACACTCAATCATACTTGCAAAGAGAACATTTTCTGATTCTTTTTCTTAATATTTAAAAAAAATAAGAATGCTATATAGGGTGCGTCTAGAACCTTGTCCCAAGAATCTTCACCGACATGGTAGTAGTTATTTTGTATTATCTAAAACTCATGAAAAGCGTGTCAAATAGCCATCCACATTTCCACCTGGGCTGAACTACGAATTTTGGTTGACACTCGGCCATACGGGCCAGGCAGCTATAGCCACTGTAAAAAAAAGCAGTGTCAGAACACACCACCACACCTTTCATGAGATCCCGTTTCTTTTTGTCAAAGAATAAAAAAAATCAGATCCCTGTTCCTGCCTGCCTCCGTCCACCCAGCGCATGATCCCGTTCCTCAGCAGTCAAACGCTCCACGTCTCCATAGCGAATGGGCTTAGCAATCAATTTTCTCCATGCATCCAGGGTTGTGGACTCTTCCAGAGGCGCTAATGTTTGTAGGTTGGCGGGAGAAATGTGAGTGGCGAATCCATGCGCTCTGAGCCGTTCGATCCAATAGATCCGATGGCTACAAATGAATTCATGTTGGCAGAGGCGGGCAGAACAGGTGAGATGAAGGAGATTCAAATATTCAAAAAAACATGTACTATAGTAGTAGAGATT
The DNA here is from genome assembly GCA_034509565.1 of Triticum monococcum. Lineage (NCBI taxonomy): Eukaryota > Viridiplantae > Streptophyta > Magnoliopsida > Poales > Poaceae > Triticum > Triticum monococcum. Next base: position 738,483,175 of record CM067843.1, on the reverse strand, counting down.
TGTGTATGTGTTAGTAACATGCACGTTAGCCTAGATGTATGTTTCCGCTACTTTCTCCATGATGTCGAGATGAAGACCGCCACACCCTACCAGTTAGCTAGTAGTACAAACGACAAGCCAACTTGATTGGTGGACTCTTCTCTCAAATAACTAAATAAGTTGGTTGCCGAATTAATTCAACAGAGGTGATATCTATTAATCTGACAAGTAAATTGACTAGTTCAGCAGAAATGGCAAATATATTATTTGTTGTTGTGGAAGTCATAAATGATACATATTGAATAGATAAGAGCATGTTTAATAGTATAGCCAGCTGCTGTCTATATAGATATGACATGTCATAAAAAATTAGCATTATTAATTACTCATACAATAGACCTGGCTATAAGGTTGGCTACAAGTTCATAACTTTTTTTTTACTTTCTCTCTATCTCTTTCCTCTAATTAAATGCTTCTACCTAGGAGCACACATGCTCTTGCATGAGAGCCCACTCCATCAGTTTTTTCTTATCTCTCTCCTCCACATAGGTAAAAGTGCCATGTAAGCGGGCTTATAGCCCACTATTGTACTTGCTCTAAGCTATCAACAAAAAATTGCAATCAATGTCATATGATGAACAAATAAATTGTTTGCTGGATTCATAAAGTATTTTATTCAGCAGAAGTGACACATTATTTAACAGATAAAATGATAAACCAGTTAATAATTAAATTAATTAATTAAGAGTAGACATTGATACGATCACTAGAGTTCCCTTGTTTCTCCTATGTACTCCTTACGTCTTTGACTTCAAAATGCAATTATGTATTCCCTTGTGTTTTATCCTCTAGAGGAATCCAAAATTGCCCTGGGTTTATGTGTATTTTTTTATTCATGTGCCATGACACATCAGTTATTTTTTAAAGGTTCAACATCAATGTCATTGTCTAGTGCATACAATATGTGCGAAGTGGAACACTCTTTGTTATCTTCAGGTGCCTTAATTTAATTCCAAGATTATCTGTGCTTGAGTGCTTAGCTAGCACGTATCAAACACCTGGGTAGGAAGAACAAGAATCACAACCTTCCTACATTCAAGCACGAAGAACATAGGTTGATCGAAGCTTTTGGATAGTTGCCACATGGAAAATATGAGGAGGACGGAGAGAATGACACATAGAAAAAGCTAAAACCATAAATGGCAATGTAAAACAAATCACTCACACTGAATGTGATCAAGGTTGCGACTGAAAGATGAGAATGGGATTCAATTTTGTTTGTTAGCAGGTATAGCCTCGCACGTGGGCACCTCCCATGTTTTTTTTGTTTCTCTTATGGATTGCAGTTTTCTAGATTTTGGGGTGCATCGGCTTGTTGTTGTTTCACATGCCGAGGCAATGCTTCGAAGGAGTGTCAGCGGTGAACAACTAGTTGCATGATTTTTCATGTGGTGATGGCGATGACTGATGTTGATCATGAGACTATGATGTTGGCAATAAATAGCTCACACCAGTTGTTTTGTGAAGAAATAGATTAGTCGCTCTTCTTTATAAGATAGAAGTGGTTTGCTTTGCTTACTTGAACCCCTCAACCCTACCTAAGTTGTCAAACAATGTATCTTTTTTTAGGGCAAAGGTATTCTTTTTTCGTCGAGAAGAAAGCATCAAGAAGGCGCAAGATGATGAAAAACAAAAAACAAGGCCGAAAAATGAAAAGTAAAGAAAGGGTAGCTTATGCTGAACTAAAGATAAACCAAGAAGAAGTAAAACAAAGTATACAGGAGCTAGCACTCATAGCTCAGCTTAGGCAAATGGATCCGTCTTTTCATTCTCAAGCATGCCTCAAAACGTGTGCCATCTATATCAAAATAGCATGACCTAAAGCTACAAAATCATCATGAGTGTTATGGCTCCAACCATGTAGTTTAAAAAATAAGGAAGAAAGCTACCAATGCACATCACAGTAAAATCATTGTCAATTAATTGTTAGATTCAAGATACCCCTGATTTCCATTGATAGAAGATAAAGGAAAAAATGAGCATATATCTTCCAAATTAAGTGTGTAATATAAAAATGCAAATCATTAATTTATAGAACACTCAAACGATTGCAACTTGAAGTGATTCCATAGATGGTGTTCTCCATGACTTGACGAGGTAGTAGTAGCTAGCATTAGCAAATGCATGCTTCTTCCACATACACTCGGAAGGTGTTGACCATGAGACATCAGCACCAAGACATGCAATTATTTTCTTAAACTAATATATCCTCCAAATTAGTTGCCCAACCACAACATGGATGCATGTACATTTCCTTCTTGTACCGGAAAACCACTTTCATATAGAGAGTCTTCTATCTCGATGCGCAAGCCTCTTAATTAGTCTCTCATTTCTCTTCCCATATACTCCACAAGTAGATAAGTAGTCAATGCACAGATCTCAATATTGTATACTCCTACTTGATTAATTAACACAACAAGCAAACAATAAGTCACTAATTAAGTAATTAATGGCACCACCCATCTCATCCTTGTCTTCTCGTCTTTATATCCATGTCAAAACCATATCTCTATCTTGCCTAACTAGGCTGATCAGTTGCTAACTGCCCCATATGACCACTTATGCCAACAAGTCAATGCTCCATATCAGGTTTACCAATGGGGCTAGCTAGCCACCATGTCACACAACATGCCACGCCGCTCTGTACTCAGCTGACATGTTTAGAGTAAATTTTAGCTTGTTACTCCTTATTTATAATATTGTGATAGGTTTTGATTTATCTAACAACTCATGCCATATTTTACTTCATGTTTGGAACATTGAGCGGAGGTCACCAAACCAAAGATGCACGAAAAGACTCCCAACCCAAGCCGCCATCACAACTTTTCTAGTGCCTCCGCCTCGACACCCTCCTCTTCCCCCTTCGTGGGCCTCGTCGGCCGCAAGAATAGGGGGGGTACCTCTCCGTCTCATTTCATTTCCCTTAAGTTTTTTTCCTAGGGACATTGACAAGGTGGTGGCGGCGATGTCGTGTTGGAATAAGGTATCTCTAGTCTCTCCCTACCTCAGACGTACGATCCGATGCCAATGAAGGGCATGCGAGAGTTTGTGTCCCTAGATCTATTGGTCCATTCAAATCTTGTCAGTTGGTATGCCTTTCAAGGAGAGCTATTGGATGGATACTGGCATGGCAACTTTGACATCTACTTCCGGGTTGTTCTTGTGGCATGGTTCAGTTTCTCCAACTGTCTGAACTGGTCGTGATGGATAGCAAACCTATACTGCATTTGGTGATCTCCCAACTAATGTTACTTCATTGATTTCTAGATCTCGTATCATGGGTCAAGTGGCTATTGTGGTTTTCAAAGCTTGGTATGAAAAGGGCATTTGCATGTGTCCCTTTCCTTTACTATTCATGCAATTTTTATACTCCGGTGAGCATCATACAATCGGAGGAAGAGTAAAGCTAATATGATTGTCAATATAATTTTTTTACTGGCCAACCCGCGTCCAGTTGTCTATCCTCTGTACTGCCTTTTCTTCATATTAGTCAGATCTAAGATGGCCTTTGGGGTGTCCATAAAAAAATTTGACATTACAACAACTTTTGCCCTTTTTTCAAACTGGAAAAATGACCAATTTCATAGGTTGCATACCAGATGAATGTTTACACAACTCCAATGTGTATGACCATTAAGGGCATTAGCAAATTATATCATGTTCCCTCGAATTATACCATATTAGCAAACAATGTCAAGATACTACGTACTATGCAACCTTGTAGAAAAAATAATGTGGTTTATTTTTTGAAAGAGTTGAAAAAACAAAATGGCCACAAGACAACTACATGAGTTATTTATTAACAAAAACAATGTGACTGATTTATTATTCATGCAAATAACTGTAGGAATATTCAATTCGATGGATATTCTGATTTATCAAATTGGTCCTTTTTTTAGCGAGCAAATTCTATTCCTACTGTTATACCGAGTCGGGATATTCCGATCGATGGATATTCTGTAAAAACAAACCATGCATCCGTATTCGGTGAGAAAATTTGATTTGCTCTTTCTTGAAAACAAGTCAAAGCAAGGAACTAATTTCCTAGGTTGAATAAATAGTTGCTGAATCGATTGACCATATATGATAAACATGTTGATTACAAGACATGGCAGAATTGTTCAGGTCAACAAATAAAACAATATGTTACGTGTGTATGCATTATGTGTTAGTAATATGCAAGTTAGCTTAGGTCGATGTTCCATTACTTTCTCCCTTCTCTTTAGATGAGACTACTTTTTCCTACCATATGAACTAGTCCAAGGATGGGATGCAAATTTGGTTGCCGGGCTACACTTCAAATTCTTTTTTGCCGGTTTAATTTAACAGAATGGCATGTACTCCCTCTATAACTTAATATAAAACATTTTTTTACACTGTCATAGACTCTAAAAATGTCATATAAAAGGGTACAGAGGTATTATTAGATAAATAAATTGATAGATGATTTACTGTTTATTAAACAGAGATGACATACTTGAATAGATAGATTGGACACCAGATTGATTATTCAATTTATTCATTGGGAATGTATATATTTCTTGTGTGTTGATTGATGAATAGATAAATTGATTGCTGGATTTGATAAATTCAACAGAACAAATAATATGATTGCTGGATTTGATATAAATTCAGCAGACTAAACAATTTGGTTGCTGGATTAATCAATTAGTAGTTCATTCAATGGAAGTGACGACACTAGTTTGATCCATCACAAGCCCCTGCTGCAGGTTCATATGGTAGGAAAAAGTAGTCTCATCCTTGGACTAGTTCATATGGTAGGAAAAAGTAGTCTCATCTATTGTACTCTAAAATTTAAGTAACCTAAAACATCTTATATTAGTACTATTAATCTATTGTACTCTGGATCACCGTGGTCTTCTGGACTCTGGACTATGTGAGAATTGTCAAAGCTCATTCTTATCCGGAAGTATCCATAAGGACATCACCTAGTCTCTGTTGACACGTGTATGTCAGCCATATGAATTCTCTGCATGTAAACTTTGAGGAAAATATGTCCATGTGAATATGTGGGTCGATCAACCTCGCTAAGAGGAAATAATATTAATTATTGTGTATATTTACTTATTTTTTTATTATAAACAATCTTGATACATTTTTTGTTTTAGGAAATGGTCCGATTTTGTTAAATAACTAAGCAATACACATCATATTGAGGATAGTGAAACAAACATGAGCACCGAATATTCCTGATAAAACAAAAAAAATACATCATGGTACTTCTAAGTCGTCGTTTCTAGTTTCAACATTTGCATCTCGACTTTCTTAAATGCTTTCGGTAGAAAGTGCAGCGAAGGAGGAGAACTAAAGGAACACCGGTGAAAATGATGCCTAGCGCCAAGAGGGGAGTTGTCTTTCTTAATCTAATTGTCGATCTAACTAGTGTGGCATACAGGTCGTTTAAGATATTGTTTATCATACTTTATTATTTTCACCATTACTGGTAATTCGGATCAATATGTTGTGCCAACTGACCGGACATCAAATTCGTTCTCATATATGGCCGGGTATATCCACGGTGACATGGGAGCCGTGTGTTGCAACTAGATACACCTATTTCCAATAATTTAACACATTTCAAAAATTCAACAAAATTTAATGAAATTAATTTAATATTGTATGCTACTAACAATTATGCTTTCATGTTATTTACCAGTCAAATTCCATGCCATCCTAATAAGTGTGTTCAGCATTTTGCCTGGGGTAAAACAAAAGTAGGTAAAAATTACATGTGACAAGAGCACAACTATGGTGCAAAAATCTGACAAGATTCTCAGATGACGTAAAAACATGTCACAACATGAGAGTAGAAAGTGGAATATACTCCTAATTAAGTAATCATCACAAACTTGGTTAGGTTGGTAACAAGAATACAAGGACGCAAAGGTTTTCACAAGGTTAAGGTTGTTACTAAGGGGCAAAACAGGGTAAATATTGCCACAAGGTCATAGTTAGGGGCAAAAAGTGGGATTTCCTAATATTTTCAGTGTATAGACTTTAGAAAATTTGATACATTGTTTCATTGTATATAATATATATCCCCTATCAAGGTAGACAAAATAATGTGTTTTGCACTTTTTATAAGATACTCCCTCCTTCCTAGTCTTACATTTTGGGACAGAAGGAGTATTATATAACCTTTTAGAGAAAACAATGTGATATATTTTTGAGAGTATTTTTAAAGAAAAACTAGATGGCCACAAGACAAGTACATGAGTTGTTTATTGCCGAAAATAAAACTACTGATTTATTATGTGAAGTAACTGGGGAAATACTTGATTCGATGGGTATTCCAATTTGGTATTCTGTGAGCAAATTCTGTTTACTCTTTCTTGAAAACAAGTCAAAAGCAAGGAATTGTTTTTCATTGGTTGAATAAGTAGTTCCTGGATCAGTTGACCATATATGATAAACATGTCGATTACAGGACAAAGCACGGAATTGTTCAAGTCAACGAATAGAGCAGTATAATCCATGTTTATGTGTTAGTAACATGCACGTTAGCTTTAGCGATGTTTCATTACTTTGTCACTTATGTTGAGAGATGAGACTACTTTTTCCTACCCATGTATTCGATAAACTCTTCTTCTAAGATTGACTGCCGGACTCCGCTTCTAAGATAAAACCGTTGCCGGTTTAATTTTTATTTTTTATTTTTTGTGGGTGACGTTGGGCTTAATTAAACAGCAACGACATGTGTATTTGATAAATTATAAATTGGTTGTTTGAAAAACTGCTTATTTCATCAGAGATGACACATCTTAAACATATAGATTGGTCACTGGATTGTTTATTCGATCAATTCATCGGAAACATATGTCTTGAGATGATTGATGAATAGTTAAATCCGTCGCTGGATTTGATAAATTCAGCAGAATAAACAATTTGATTGGTGGATTAATCAATCAGTTGTTAATACAACCGAAGTGACGACATTACTTTGATCAATCACTAGCCGTCACCTACACCAGTACCACACATCTACATGTGTCTCCGTCAGTTGATGAGAAAAATAACCGAGCTGGCCGATGAACCAAGGAAGCCCTAACCAGCCAGTTGAATAGTTGATACTTCCCTGTGTGACACGACACCCAAACTGCACTTTTTGTTTCTCTTGTGCTCTATTGGTCTGTAGGGAATCTAAAAGTATAGATAAAAACTTCAGCAACTTATGTGGTTTTCGTATACCCCTGTGTTGTTTTCGTTTCTGTGGGTTCCGGCCGGGCCGTATTAATCTATTACACTCAGAACCAGTGTCATTTTCTGCAGTATGTGAGAACAGCCAAGCTCATTCTTATATTTTCCGGAAGTATCTTAATTTACAAGGACGGCATTGCATCTCTCTCGACACGTGTCCTTTGGCTATATAAATTCAGCCCGTAGAAATTTCAACGAAAATATCATCATGTAAATATCTGGATTGATGGCCTCGCTAAGAAGAATGGTGTTGATTAACTGAAAGAGTATATTTATCTCACTGACTTTTATCCTTACAAAATTTGACATATATAGTGTATCTTTTCCACACATTATTCGATTTTATTACATAACCAAACAAAGCAAATCAAATTGAGGAAACCGGAAGAAACATGAATAGCAAACATTCTGATAAAACAAAAAGTTACATCATGGTACTTTGAAGTTGTCGTTTCTTTTTTACTTTTTACATCTCGACTTTCTTCCGTGAAAAGACATTGCAGAAAAATAAGAGCAACTCGTTGTTGCAGTGTGCTCTTTGTCTTCTTCCAGCTTGTATGGTGAGAAAGCAATGGGACAACCTATCTTGTAAGGGTGTGTCCTTAGCCTTTACATTTAACGATATAAAGTTTTCACTTATTGGAGTGGACAAGTTATACTGTCACAATAAGTACTTAAAACCTGCTGCTTTCCTCCCCGGGGTCGCAGCGCTTCTGCGGGCCTGGGGATAGTCGTTTCGATCTTTTAGGTTGGCTTGGTAGTGTGTAGTAGTAACTAAGACCAGTTGGTTTCTTATAATCAACTGGCATTCACAATATTTGAGATTAGTCGAGCTTGTGCTGGTCCAACAACTCTATCACGTACTTCATTTATTTCGAATTATTTATCGCAGGTATGGATATATCTAAATGTATTTTAATTCTAAATATATTCATTTCCGCGACGAGTAATTTAAAACGGAGGAAGTACGAGAGCCGCGGGTGACACCAAGTGGCATGTGGTGTTTTGGTTCTCATGAATCGATGAATCGACGGTTTTGATCCAACGGATTGTCACCCTATGCTTCGGCCCGACTCGACGATTGGTGGCAACGCAGTGTTAAGTACTTTTTGGTCATTGGCTCTCATGTTTTGTCGCTTGTACGAAACCACATCCACCGTCCTAACAAGTGGGTTTAGCTTTTTGTCCGTGGTAAAAACAAAATTAGGTAAGAGATGCATGTCACACAATATGACAAGATTTTTCAAATGAGATAAAATATGTCACAAAGTCACAATTCACAGCACGAGTTGAAATACAAGATACTGATCATAATTGAAATATCGATCTTTGCGTATAATAGATACATCAGCGGTACATGTGTAGGTGAAAACAAGTGGATTCAGCTTTAACTTTGGGATAAAAACAAAAGTAGGTGAAAATACATGTTACAAGAGCACGACTACGGTGCAAAATCTGACAAGATTTTTGAAATGTGATAAAAGTATGTCACAAAGTCACAACACGAGAGTAAAAAATGAGATATACTTTAACAAAATGAAATATACTCTTAGAGCAACTCCAACGGGCCGATCCAAACGAACGACGCTTTTCTCCGCTTTTTGTCCATTTGGGTCGGCCGCCCGCCCTGCGTCTGCTCAGTTTTGCATTTGGATCGGCAGTGCGTCCAACGCGCCGACCCATTTCATGACCGCGCGCTGCTTTTGGCGCTCCAGCGCACGGTAAAGGTTCGCGCACTGGTTTTGGCGCGGCCCGCGCTCGTTATTGAAGAAGGCACTCCCTCCACACTCTGTTCGCCGCCCACTCGTCTCGCCCCCTCCAACTAGCCTCGCCGTCTCTGCGCCACCATGCCGATGCGCCGCCTGGGCGCTTCGGATTTTCGCGGAGTCTGCGAGCGCCGCTCCGGCGCCTTCTCCTCCGAGATCTGATTTGGCGAGAAACGCCTCATTCTCGGCACCTTCGACACCGCAGAGGAGGCGGCCCGTGCGTACGACGCGGCGGCGTGGCGCCTCCTGCGGCCTCGTCGGGAGATGAATTTTCCCGACGTGTTGACGAGCCAGTGGGCGCAGGATCTTGCGCCTCTCCTGCGGCTTTTCACCGACAAGGATCGTCGTGACAACCGGAGGCGGCAGCGTCGCCTTGCCATTGTCGAGATGGACGTGGAAGCCATGGCGGTGTGGTGCGAACGCTTCTCGCAGGACATTGTCGACGAGCGTCAGTTCTACAAGTAATGGAGGACGGAGAGGAAGGCGAGGAGGACTGAGCGAGCCGCCTATCGGGAGGACAAGCGTGCGCGGAAGCAAGCCGCTCAATTGAACATGAAGCTAGGAGAAGCGTCGTCCTGGGACTCCGAGGACGAGCGGTATGCTGACGCCTACATTCAGACGTCGGAGGAGAACATTACCAAGTCGGAGTCAGAAAACGACGAGTAGTTGACCTTTTCTTTTATCTGTCTATGCTAAAACTATCTATGTACCATTTTTCTATCGGAAAAATGGCCGGCGGCGTTGGCAACGAAACAGGCGGGCGAGGGTGTGCTGTTGGATGGAGAGATGCCAATGTGCCACCGACCCGTGGGCCCGGGGAGGAAAGAGGACGAGCGCGCGTGCGTCCATCTTGTGTCCGCGCCGACGCAAATCCGGCTTAAAATTGAGCCGGGATGGATCGACAGGTGATCGAAAGCGGACGTGCATCCGTTTGGGCCGGCGTGTTGGGCCGACTTTTTTGTCTGCGCCGACCCAAACAGATGATGACAGACGAAATAGGTCGCCCCACTGAAATTACTCTTAATAAATTAATCACCACTGAAATATGGATCATTGCGCGGGAGATTCGTTAGCTAGTATATTTGCAGCTATGAAAAGTAATGGAACCCGGCTCCCGGTTGGGAGGCGTAAGGAATAAAAGTTTATCTATAGCAAAGCCTATCAATGCAGACATAGTTATAAAAACCAGACCGGACCGGCGGTCCAACCAGAAAACCGGGGACCATTGCCTTGCCCCTTTTTAAAGGTATATCGGTCCTTTAATAAAAATAGTAATAATAAAAAATTTGCATCAACAAAGATTTTTTTTAGACAAGCATCAACGAAGAAATTGAACAACTAACCTTGAGGCAAGGCATGCTAAAGGCCCAATAACAAACTAGTCTAATAACACTTTGTGATTTATTAATGGTTTACATCCAATATTATGTGTATTCATTAGATGTGAGGTCAAATTTTTGAAAAATCACCTTAAATATTTAGTTTTTTGTCGCAAATGAACTGATCAACCGGCGGCCCGACCATTAAAAATCTGAACCTACAGCCTCGCCGGTTTGGGTTTTTTAAACTCTGGATGCAGATGCAGTGCTTCTTCCACGTCACATTCGGGAAGGGGTTGACCATGGCGTCGACCACTAAACTAAGGCAATTATTGCCCATTTGATATACTCCCTCCTTTTATTTATATAGGGCTTAATGCATTTTTTGAGGCTAATTTTAATCAAGTGTTAGAGCAATAATATATGACATGCAAGTTACACAAAGTATATCGTCAAATTCATACGTGAAAGGAATTTTCAATAATATAATTTTTACATTATACATATCATGTATTATTAATTTTATCAATAGTCAAATATGATTTAAAAAAATGCATTAATTACTATATAGATAGAAGGAGGAAGTACACCATGAGGATTAAGTCCCCACACCACGTACCTTTCCCGATTAGCTTTTCCCTGGCTAGCAAGTAGCAACTGCAGTCACAAAATCCACTTGCTACCACGGGAAATACCCTTCGATTCCTGGTTGTATATACACTCTATATGTGGATTTTGTTTAATAATTAAATAGAAAGTCAAAATAATTGAGAATTTTTTTAGAATAAACTTGACTTACTTTTGCACTAGTATATAAATTTCCACGAAATAAAAATCTACGTTGACTTCATAGCGAAAAAAAATTTTATTTGCTATTATAGGTCACTATACACACTATTTTGGTCAAACTTTGTCTTTTTTGAAAAGAAGTCAAAGGGGGATTTTCTTTTTATGAAAATTTTCTCACAAGTACAATGTAAGGTCAAGTTTATTTCAAAAATATTTTCAGAATTTTTTGACTTTTTATCGAATTACTAAATTATTTTCTCATAAAGTGTATATGTCTTCATAGACCAAAAATTTCCCTCCTTGCTACCACTTGCTTCTTCGATGCACATGCATGGCCAGTACTACTCATACAGGGAAAATAATCCTATACAGCCTGGTCTCACGCCCCACTAGATGAGACCCACTTTGATTCGCGACACGTATCAACATCAATCTCAAAGTACTAACCCAACCTTAATCCCGATTCCATCTTTTCTTTCTTCCACAACCGGGCGTTCCTAATAATCCCCCAAATCCCAGAACAGTCGGTCTAGATTATGCAGACCTCTCGCCGGCGATGGCACGTTCTCCTCGCTGGACTACTACAGGCACAATACTCAGAGCATCTCCACTCGTTCGGCCCCCCAACGCAGCGCCCGTCGCTATTTCAGACCATTTCCCGGTGCTTTTTAGGCCCTGGGGCGATCTAGGCTCCAGTCACGCCCTTAGGGGCCGGCCCCAAGACATTTAAATTCAAACTTCACATTTCCGCTACCAGAAAAACGCCACAAGTCCGGCGATCACCATGCCACAGTTCGGCGATCAAAAGACATAAAAGTTCAGCGTTCAAAAGGAAGGACGCATACGCAATTCATCAAACGGAGGCGCCATCCAGCGGCGCGTCCAGTGGTGTCGGACTTGCGGGAGTCGGCGTGCGTGGGCTGGTCGACGTCGGCGAGGTCGGCGAGGCTTTTGTGCTTGGCGTCGCAGAGGTGTCGCTCGGGCTTGGCGGCGTCGTTGGGGTAGGAGTGGGAGTTGGCGCCGCCGTCGACGTCATCTGGTTCAAGATGAGGCCACGCTCCACATGGTACCACGGCTTGACCTGCTCATCCATCGTCAACATGTCCGCCCCCTCCCCATCAGGAAAGCCAGGTCGATGTTCCTCTTCTTCATGGCGACATTGGTCCGGAGTAGGTTGAGCTTGACGACGCAGTTCTTCATCAACGCCGACCATTGCGCCTCGGTTTTCTCTTCCCTCTGGGCAGCCCGGGTCTTGGCGTCGGCGAGGCAATGCTCAATGGACTCCTGCAAATGCGCGGTAGCATGCTCGGCGTGTTTTGCCGACTTGGCCCGTTTGTTGTCGTTCGGGCGCCCGTCGGCCGCGCCCGGCGTCGGCGTGTCCGGCTTGTATGTCTCCTTGGCCTTGGCGAGGGTGCGCCAGACTTCCGCCCACTTCTCGCACTTCTCGATCAGAGAGAACACATGGAGGTACTTGAAATCTTGGTCGGTGCAGCTGTCCTACCGAAACATGGTGAACATCCGGACCATCTACGCCGAGGAACAAGTGTCGGTGACGCACACACATGGCGAAACTGAGCGAGAGACCAGTGGCATACCTGACCCTTGATGTTGGCGCCGCTCTCCTGGTGAGCCGCGATCTCCTCGACGACCCCATGCCATTTGTTGCACGCCATTTGGATGAGCCCCCAATGGCTCGCCATGGCCTTCGAGTCGCGCTGCATGTGGACGCTGGCGAAGTACGGGTCGACCAGTTTACGCTAATCGAACTCTGAGTTGACGCTCTCCCAGTACATGTCAGTGCTCTGGTTTGTGCCGGTGATCGGGTCGAGGCAGGCGATCTTCCACGCTTCGGCAAGACACTCGTCTTCTTTGTTCGTCCACTTGACGCACGGCTCGTCGGTCCTGCCGCATGCTTCTTCTTTTTCCCTCTCCTTGCCGGAGCAGGCGCCGGCTCCTCCTCCACCTCCTCCTTCTCCTCTGGCTCCTCCTCGCCGTAGTCGAGCTTGTCGTCCATGTCGCCGTTGATGTCCATTGTATCTTCTTGGGCATTGAACTCGGGGGAGGCGGCGGCGGCGGCCGAGCCAGTCATGATGATGTCGTCCATGTCGGCCTCTGTCGCGTCGAGGTTGCCGAGATGCGACGACGAGCCTTGTGAGAAGAGCCCGCCACGGCGCAATGGCGGCGTTGGCGAGGGGGCGTAAGCCGGTGGGGAGTAGGTGTACGAGGGGTACTGGACGCCGGCGAACGTGGGCGATGGCGTGCGCTGGGCAGGGTGGCCATGTGGAAAGGTGATGTTGGGGTTGAACCCGCCGTGCGCGTCACCGTCGACGTAGCCAGGCGAGGGTGCGCAGCTCTAGGGAGACGCCGAGAAGCCAGTCGGCGACCCGATGCTCTGCTGGCTCCAGGGAGCGTGCGGGCCGTGGCTGTCGGGCTAATTCATCATCCCCGCGCGAGACGCCTGCTCCTCCACAGCAGCCGCTGCCATCCTGTCTCAGGCCTTCTTGGCGTTGAGCCCGTTCCGCCGGTCGGAGGTGACAGCCTCCCGGCGCTGAACCTCCGCCTTCCAGTCGGTGTTTGACATGCCCGGGGGCTTGGACGGTGGCGCCCTCTGCTTCCTCTGGTTCGGCTGGGCGGCGTTGGCATCGGTAGCGGCGCGAGGGGCGGTGTACTTCTTCGGCAGCATGGTGTGGCCGGATGGAGGGGAGAGGAAGGAGAATGGCGGGAGAAGGAGGGAGAAGGGCGAGATGGAGTCAACCGAAGGGGGAAAAGCGGGGGATCGGCGGGAAAAGGTCTTTCTCTCACCGACCGAGCGGACTCACGCGCCTTTTCGCTTCAGCCGACGCCCCGAGGCGCCCCTCCGGGGGCTTGGGTTCGGCTCGGGATTGCCGGCTGTTATTTTGGCCCAAACCGGTGATAAACGAGATCCTGGGGGCGCGACTAGGCCAATTTTTGGCTGGCGGGGCTAAAAATGGCCTTGGGGGCCTGTTGGGGGCGCGGCTGGAGATGCTCTGAGAGAGGCTACCCGTCCAGCTGCTCCATCACGTCGTGTCGCCAGTCATGGCGATGGACTTCACGAGCTCTTGTTCACGGATGGTGGCGGCCGCAGAGCACAAGGGCGTGTTATTGTCATTGGCAACGAACTCTAAGCTACCAGACCAGCTGCTCCGTGATGTCGCGCTTCCGGTCATGGCGACGAACTCTGAGCCGTCTGATACATCTCCAACGTATCTATAATTTTTCATTGTTCCATGCTGTTATACTATCAATCTTGGATGTTTTATAATCATTTTTAGTCATTTTTTGGTACTAACATGTTGACATAGTGCCAAGTGCCAGTTGTTGTTTCCTGCATGTTTTTTACATCGCAGGAAATAAATACCAAACGGAGTCCAAATGCAACGAAACTCTATGGAGATATTTTGGGGACCAGAAGACACCCAATGAGCCAAGGCAGTGCCTGGGGGGGGGGGTGCTCCGAGGGGAGCACGACCCACCAGGGCGCGCCCTGGTGGGTTGTGCCCACCTTGGGTGCCCCCCGGACTACCTCTTTGCTCTATAAATACCCCAATATTTCAGAAACCCTAGGGGAGTCGACGAAAATCAATTCCAACCGCCGCTGAGTCCAGAACCACCAGATCCAATCTAGACACCATCACGGAGGGGTTCACCACTTCCATTGGTGCCTCTCCGATGATGTGTGAGTAGTTCTTTATAGACCTTCGGGTCCGTAGTTAGTAGCTAGATGGCTTCCTCTCTCTCGTTCGATTCTCAATACAATGGTCTCTTGGAGATCCATATGATGTAACTCTTTTTGCGGTGTGTTTGTTGGGATCGGATGAACTTCGAGTTTAAGATCACATCTATCTTTTTATATCCATGAAAGTTATTTGAGTTTCTTTGATATCTTATATGCATGAGTGCTTATAGCCTCGTATTTCCTCTCTGATATTTGGGTTTTTTTGGCCAACTTGATCTATTTATGTTGCAATGGGAAGAGGTGCTTCGTAGTGGATTCGGTCTTACGGTGCTTGATCCCAGTGACAGAAGGGGAACCGACATGTATGTATCGTTGCTACTATGGATAAAATGATGGGGGTCTATCTCTACATAGATAGATATTGTCTACATCATGTCATCGTTCTTATTGCATTACTCCATTCCTCCATGAACTTAATACACTAGATGCGTGCTGGACAGCAGTCGATGTGTGGAGTAATAGTAGTAGATGCAGGCAGGAGTCGGTCTACTAATCTTGGACATGATGCCTATATAATGATCATTGTCTGGATATTGTCATGATTATTTGAAGTTCTATCAATTGCCCAATAGTAATTTGTTTACCCACTATTTGCTATTTTCTCGTGAGAAGCCACTAGTGAAACCTACGGCTCTCGGGTCTCTTTCTCATATTATTTGCCTTTGTGATCTATTTTTTCTTTGCTTTTATTTTCAGATCCATTAAACCAAAATACAAAGATACCTTTCTGTGTTTTATCCTTATTTATTTTATTTGGCGTTCTATCTATCAATCTAAACAATTTATCTCAGGTCCGTTTGCCTATCTTGAGGTGCCGCTACCCGAAAGGGATTGGCAACCCCTTTTACACGCCGGGTTGCGAGTATTTATTATTTCTGTGCAGGTGTTGCTTACATTGTGCTGCTTGGTTCTCCTACTGGTTCGATAATCTTGGTTTCATATATGAGGGAAATACCTATCGTTGCTGTGTTGCATCATTCCTTCCTCTTTGGGGAAATACCGACGTAGCTTCAAGCCGCCAACAAAAGGAATTTCTAGCGCCGTTGCCGGGGAGGATCTTCAACATATACCAGGTTCCTAATGACAAATCTCATCTCCGCGCAAGTTACATTATTTTCCATTTGCCTCTCATTTTCCTCTCCCCCCACTTCACAAAAAATTGCCGTTTTTTATCCGCCCCTCTTTTTCGTCCGCCGTTTTTCTCACCAGATCTGTTTTTGAGTGCAATCTTGTTGTGTAGTCATCATGACCCAAGAGAACACAAAATTGTGTGATTTCTCAAATACCAACAACAATGATTTTATTGGCACTCCGCTTGCTCCTCCCGCCACTAGTGCGGAGTCTTGTGATATTAATACTGCTTTGCTGAATCTTGTTATGAAAGATCAATTTTCCGGTACTCCTAATGAGGATGTCGCGTCCTATCTTACTACCTTCGTGGAATTACGTGATATGTAAAGAAAAAGGATGTGGACAATGATGTTGTGAAGATGAAATTATTTCCGTTTTCTTTGCGTGATTCTGCAAAAAAATGGTTCTCTTCTTTGCCTCGCAATAGTATCGATTCTTGGAATAAGTGCAAAGATGCTTTTATCACTAAGTATTTTCCGCCCGCAAAAATTATTTCCCTTAGAACCCAGATCATGAATTTCAAGCAACTTGAACATTAGCATGTTTCACTATCTTGGGAAAGGATGAAAATGATGCTAAGGAATTGCCCAACTCTTGGGTTAAATCTTTGAATGATCATACAAAAAATTTATGCGGGGTTGAATTTTGTTTCTCGTAATCTTTTAGATTCCGCCGCAGGTGGTACTTTTATGGAAATTACTTTGCGTGAAGCCACCAAATTGCTTGATAATATTATGGCAAATTATTCACAATGGCATACCAAAAGAGCTCCTACTAGTAAAAAAGTTAATTCGGTTGAAGAAATTTCTTCTTTGAGTGAAAAAGTTGATGCTCTTATGAAAATTGTTGCTAGTAAAAGTGCTCCTATTGATTTCAATGATATGCATTTGTCTACTTTGATTGAGCAAAACAGTGATGCCATAGATGTGAATTTTATCTCTCGAAATAATTTCAATAACAATGCTTACAGAGGTAATCTTAATCCTAGGCCTTTTCCTAGTAATTCCTCTAATAATTATGGCAATTCCTATGGAAATGAATCTTATAATAATAGGAAAACCTCTGATATTGAGAATAATATTAAAGAATTTATCAACACGCAAAAAGTTTTCAACACTACTGATACGTCTCCATCGTATCTACTTTTCCAAACACTTTTGCCTTTGTTTTGGACTCTAACTTGCATGATTTGAATGGAACTAACCCGGACTGATGTTGTTTTCTGCAGAATTGCCATGGTGTTATTTTTGTGCAGGAATAAAAGTTCTCGGAATGACCTGAAAATCAACGGAGATTACTTTTGGAATATATAAAAAAATACTGGAAGAAGAATCCACGTCAGGGGCCCACATCCTGTCCATGAGGGTGGGGGCGCGCCTACCCCCCTAGGCGCGCCGCCTGCCTTGTGGGCCCCCTGATGCTCCACCGACATCCACCTTGACTCCATATATTCACTTTCGGGGAGAAAAAAAATCAGAGAGAAGGATTCACCGTGTTTTACAATACAGAGCCACCGCCAACCCTAATCACTCTTGAGAGGGCTGATTTGGAGTCCGTTCGGGGCTCCAGAGAGGGGAATCCGTCGCCATCGTCATCATCAACCTTCCTCCATCACCAATTTCATGATGCTCACGGCCGTTCATGAGTAATTCCATCATAGGCTTACTGGATGGTGATGGGTTAGATGAGATTTATCATGCAATCGAGTTAGTTTTGTTAGGGTTTGATCCCTAGTATCCACTATGTTCTGAGATTGATGTTGCTATGACTTTGATATGCTTAATGCTTGTCACTAGGGCCCGAGTGACATGATTTAAGATCTGAACCTATTATGTTTTCATGAATATATGTGAGTTCTTGATCCTATCTTGCAAGTCTATAGTCACCTATTATGTGTTATGATCCATTAACCCCAAAGTGAAAATAATCAGGACCATTACCGGTGATGACCGTAGTTTGAGGAGTTCATGTATTCACTATGTGTTAATGCTTTGGTCCGGTACTCTATTAAAAGGAGGCCTTAATATCCCTTAGTTTCCAAGAGGACCCCGCTGCCACGGGAGGGTAGGACAAAATATGTCATGCAAGTTCTTTTCCATAAGAACGTATGACTATATTCGGAATACATGCCTGCATTAC
The DNA here is from genome assembly GCA_034509565.1 of Triticum monococcum. Lineage (NCBI taxonomy): Eukaryota > Viridiplantae > Streptophyta > Magnoliopsida > Poales > Poaceae > Triticum > Triticum monococcum. Next base: position 738,465,017 of record CM067843.1, on the reverse strand, counting down.
ATTGATGAACTAGAGCTAGTTCTGTGTCACCCTATGTTATAATTGTTCCATGATTGATCGCATCTGACATAATTCTCCATCACCGATCCAATGCCTACAAGCTTTTCATATATTTTCCTTCACTTATTTACTTTTCCATTGCTACTGTTACAATCACTATAAAACCAAAAATATTACTTTTGCTACCATTACCACTACTATCATATTACTTTGCTACTAAACACTTTGCTGCAAATATTAAGTTTCCAGGTGTGGTTGAATTGACAACTCAGCTGCTAATACTTGAGAATATTCTTTGGCTCCCCTTGTGTCGAATCAATAAATTTGGGTTGAATACTCTACCCTCGAAAACTGTTGCGATCCCCTATACTTGTGGGTTATCAAGACTATTTTCTGGCGCCGTTGCCGGGGAGCATAGCTCTATTCTTTGAGTCACTTGGGATTTATATCTGCTTGTCACTATGAAGAACTTGAAAGATCAAAGAACCAAGATTTTTCTCTCGACTACGAGGAGAGGTAAGGAACTGCCATCTAGCTCTGCACTTGATTCACCTTCTGTTTTGAGTAAACTTGCGACACTTACACCTGCTATTCATTCTGATATGTCACATGTTATTGATGATGCCACTTCTGCTTTGCACGATACTTATGATGGAACTACTTCTATGCTTCATACTACTATGCCACTAGGTGAATTTCTTGATGAACAACTTGCTAGGGCTAGAGAGAATGAAATTATTAAAACTGATAATATTGATGAAAGTGATGATGAAGATTCTCCCCCTAGACATGAATTGGCTGTTGTTCCTGAGGGTTATGTTATGGATGAAGAAACTACTAGAGACTTCTTAGCTTGCAATGATAGATCTGATCTTAAGAAATTATTAGCTAAACTTAAAGAAAAGTCTTTGAATGCTAGAATGAAATATGACCCTGCTTTTGCTACTTCACCTATCTTTATTAATGATAAGGATTATGATTTCTCTGTCGATCCTGAGATAATTACTTTGGTTGAATCCAATCCTTTTTATGGTTATGAATCTGAAACTGTTGTGGCACATCTTACTAAATTAAATGATATAGCCACCCTATTCACTAATGATGAGAGAACTTGCTATTATTATATCCTTAAGTTGTTTCCGTTCTCATTAAATGGTGATGCTAAGACATGGTTTAATTCTCTTGATCCTGGTTGTGTGCGTAGTCCCCAGGATATGATTTATTACTTCTCTGCTAAATATTTTCCTGCTCATAAGAAACAAGCTGCCTTAAGGGAAATATATAATTTTGTGAAAATTGAAGAAGAGAGTCTCCCACAAGCTTGGGGGAGGCTTCTCCGATTACTTAATGCTTTTCCTGATCATCATCTCAAGAAAAATGAAACACTTGATATCTTTTATAATGGACTAACCGATGCTTCCAGAGACTACCTGGATAGTTGTGCTGGTTGTTTTTCAGGGAAAGAACTGTTGATCAAGCTGAATTGCTATTGAATAATATGTTGACTAATGAAAATAATTGGACACTTCCTGAACCAACTCCTAAGCCAACTACGAAGAAAAGGGGTATTCTATTTCTCAGTCCTGAAGATATGCAAGAGGCAAAGAAATCTATGAAAGAAAAAGGTATTAAAGCTGAATATGTTAAGAATTTAACACCTATTGAAGAAATACATGGTCTTGATAACCCGACACAGGTAGTAGAGGTAAATTCTCTCTATAGATTTGATAAATGTGAAATCCCATTTACTAAGTTTGCTAGCCCATGCTTGGATGAGTCTGATGACTTTATGGTTAAAAAAGAAAATTCCAATGCTTATGTTGGTAGAAAATTGAAACACAATGCTGATATGCTTGAACACTTGAGTGATTATATGGCTAATGTTAAAGGTGAACTTAAGCTTATTAGTAAACATGCTTCTATGGTTACCACTCAAGTAGAACAAGTACTTAAAGCTCAGAATGATTTGCTCAGTGAATTAAATAATAATAAAAATGATATTGCTGTTAGAGTTATGACTAGAGGTGGTAAAATGACTTAGGAACCGTTGTATCCTGAGGGCCACCCTAAGAGAATTGAGCAAGATTCTCAGAGAACTAATATAGATGCACCCAGTCCTTCTAAGAAGAAGAAGAAGAATGATATGACTTTGAATGCTTCTAGTGAACATGTTGTTGAAACACCTGAGAATCCCAATGATATTTCTATTTCTGATGCTGAAACACAATCTGGTAATGAACATGAACCTAGTGGTAATGTTAATGATGATGTTCATGTTGATGCTCAAATTAGTAATGATAATGATGTAGAAATTGAACCTACTGTTGATCTTGATAACCCACAATCAAGGAATCAATGTTATATGATAAGAGAGATTTTGTTGCTAGAAAGCACAATAAGGAAAGAGAACCATGGGTTCAGAAACCCATGCCTTTTCCTCCTAAACCATCCAAGAAAAAGGATGATGAGGATTTTGAGCGCTTTGCTCAAATGATTAAACCTATCTTTTTGCGAATGTGTTTGACTGATATGCTTAAAATGAACCCTTATGCTAAATACATGAAGGATATTGTTACAAATAAAAGAAAGACACCGGAAGCTGAAATTTCCACCATGCTTGCTAATTATACTTTTAAGGATGGAATACCAAAGAAACTAGGAGATCCGGGAGTACCAACTATACCATGCTCTATTAAAAGAAACTATGTTAAAACTACTTTATGTGATCTTGGTGCTGGTGTTAGTGTTATGCCTCTCTCTTTATATCGTAGACTTGATTTGAATAAGTTGACACCTACTGAAATATCTTTGCAAATGGCTGATAAATCAACCGCTATACCTGTCGGTATTTGTGAGGATGTGCATGTTGTGGTTGCAAACGTTACTATTTTAACGGACTTTGTTATTCTTGATATTCCCGAGGACGATAGTATGTTGATTATCCTTGGTCGACCCTTTTTGAATACTGTAGGGGCCGTTATTGATTGCCACAAAGGCAATGTCACTTTTCATGTTAATGGTAATGAGCATACGGTACACTTTCCGAGGAAACAACCTCAAGTCCACATTATAAGTTATATTGGAAAATTTTCAACAATCACTATTGGAGGTTTTGAATTTCCTCTTCCTACTGTCAAGAAGAAATATGATATTATTATTGTTGGGGATGTGCATATCCCCGTTGAGGTAACCTAGTGTTATTCGAAATTTCTCCGTTCATGCGATTCACAATGAGTTTGTTAACAAGACCTGATCAACCTTGTTAGTGGATTCCTTTTGATGAGCATGAGATGGATGAAGTTAGAAAACACAACTCTCTGTATCCTCTTTTTACTTTCTGTTATTTATATTAAATAAAGTAAAAATAGTATTTTTTTTTTCTGTTTTCTGAATTATCCATGCAATAAAAAATACCCCAAAAATAAAAGTTCTCCAAATGCCCTTAAAATTAAATATGTTTTTTCCTAGAATATTTGAGAATATGTGGCAGTGAGAACACAACATGGGGAGCAGCCATGTGCCCACGAGGGTGGAGGGCACGCCCTACCCCCTGGGCGCGCCCCCTGCCTCGTGGACCCCACGTGGGTCCCCTCGACTTATCCTTGCACCCACACACTTCGTCTTGCTCTAGAAAAAATCACTAGCCAGCTCAAACCCGAGTGCTTGCTCATCTTGCTGCCATTTTCAATCTCCTTGCTCAAAGCTCCTCTCACAAAATTGCTTTGGGGGATTGTTCTTTCGTATGTGACTCCTCCAATGGTCCAATTAGTTTTTTTCTAGTGCTTTATTCATTGCAAATTTTTTCTGCTTAGGTGACCCTGTTCTTGAGCTTGCATGTCAAATTTATGTGGTCAAAAGTAGTTTTAATGCATGATATGGCCTCTAAGCACTTGTAGGAGTAATTGCTATCAATTTTGTTGAGTTTGGTTCACTTTTACTTTTGAGTTATGATTTTTTTAGAGATTTTTCAGAGGAAGAAATATGTTTAGAAAAATGTACCAAGGTGGTTCCTCAAGGAAGCAAGGCCCAGGCCCGCGATACGCGAGCAGGACAATGAACTACCAAGAGATGCTGAAGTGCGACCTTGTGAATGGCCGTCAGAGGACTTCATGGTTCGGGCAGGAATTAAGGAGGAATTTGAAGCATATGTGCATAACGCTGATCTTGAGAGCTTCGTGGCAAATAAGTGCCGTTAGTACTACTACCTCACTAATTCCTTTGTGAGAAAGTTTGAATTTACATCATCACGCAATTCTCAAATTGTCCTGTTTGATTTTTAGGATAAATCTTATACCATGGACTTAGAAGATTTTAATAGTGCTTGTACACTCCCACAGTGGGGTAATGTTAGTGAACCTCGTAAATCTGAATATAAGGATTTCCTTGTTGGGGAACGTAGTAATTTAAAAAAAATTCCTACGCACACGCAAGATCATGGTGATGCATAGCAACGAGAGGGGAGAGTGTTGTCTACGTACCAACGCAGACCGACTGCGGAAGAGATCACACAACGTAGAGGAAGTAGTCGTACGTCTTCCCGATCCGACCGATCCAAGCACCGTTACTCCGGCACCTCCGAGTTCTTAGCACACGTTCATCTCGATGACGATCCTCGGGCTCCGATCCAGCAAAGCGTCGAGGAAGATTTCTGTCAGCACGACGGCGTGGTGACGATCTTGATGTACTATCGACGTAGGGCTTCGCCTAAGCACTACAATGGTATGATCGAGGTGGAATTTGGTGGCAGGGGGCACCGCACACGGCTAAGGAACGATCTCAAGGATCAACTTCTGTGTCTAGAGGTGCCCCCTGCCCCCGTATATAAAGGATCCAAGGGGAGGGGCTGGCCGGCCAAGGAGGGAGGCGCAGGAGGAGTCCTACTCCTACCGGGAGTAGGACTCCCCCCTCCAATCCTATTCCAACTAGGACTCCAAGGGGGAAAAAGAGAGAGAGAGGTGGCCGGCCACCTCTCCTAGTCCTAATAGGACTAGGGGAGGGGGGAGGCGCGCAGCCCTCCATGGCAGCCCCTTTCACCTTTCCACTAAGGCCCATGTAGGCCCATTTGGCTCCCGGGGGGTTCCGGTAACCCTCCCGGTATTCCGGTAAAATCCCGATTTCACCCGGAACACTTCCGGTGTCCAAACATAGGCTTCCAATATATCAATCTTTACGTCTCGACCATTTCGAGACTCCTCGTCATGTCCGTGATCACATCCGGGACTCCGAACAACCTTCGGTACATCAAAATGCATAAACTCATAATAACTGTCATCGTAACGTTAAGCGTGCGGACCCTACGGTTCGAGAACAATGTAGACATGACCGAGACACGTCTCCGGTCAATAACCAATAGCGGGACCTGGATGCCCATATTGGCTCCTACATATTCTACGAAGATCTTTATCGGTCAGACCGCATAACAACATACGGTGTTCCCTTTGTCATCCGTATGTTACTTGCCCGAGATTCGATCGTCGGTATCCAATACCTAGTTCAATCTCGTTACTGGCAAGTCTCTTTACTCGTTCCGTAATACATCATCTCACAACTAACATCTTAGTTATAATGCTTGCAAGGCTTATGTGATGTGTATTACCGAGAGGGCCCAGAGATACCTCTCCGACAATCGGAGTGACAAATTCTAATCTCGAAATACGCCAACCCAACATCTACCATTGGATACACCTATAGTACTCCTTTATAATCACCCAGTTACGTTGTGACGTTTGGTAGTACCCAAAGTGTTTCTCCGGCAAACGGGAGTTGCATAATCTCATAGTCATAGGAACATGTATAAGTCATGAAGAAAGCAATAGCAACATACTAAACGATCGGGTGCTAAGCTAATGAAATGGGTCATGTCAATCAGATCATTCAACTAATGATGTGACCTCGTTAATCAAATAACAACTCTTTGTTCATGGTTAGGAAACATAACCATCTTTGATTAACAAGCTAGTCAAGTAGAGGCATACTAGTGACACTCTGTTTGTCTATGTATTCATACATGTATTATGTTTCCGGTTAATACAATTCTAGCATGAATAGTAAACATTTATCATGATATAAGGAAATAAATAATAACTTTATTATTGCCTCTAGGGCATATTTCCTTCAGTCTCCCACTTGCACTAGAGTCAATAATCTAGATTACACAGTAATGATTCTAACACCCATGGAGCCTTGGTGCTGATCATGTTTTGCTCGTGGAAGAGGCTTAGTCAACGGGTCTGCAACATTCAGATCCATATGTATCTTGCAAATCTCTATGTCTCCCACCTGGACTAGATCCCGGATGGAGTTGAAGCGTCTCTTGATGTGTTTGGTCCTTTTGTGAAATCTGGATTCCTTTGCCAAAGCAATTGTACCGGTATTGTCACAAAAGATTTTCATTGGACCCGATGCACTAGGTATGACACCTAGATCGGATATGAACTCCATCATCCAGACTCCTTCGTTCGCTGCTTCCGAAGCAGCTATGTACTCCGCTTCACATGTAGATCCCGCTATGACGCTTTGTTTAGAACTGCACCAACTGACAGCTCCACCGTTTAAAGTAAACACGTATCCGGTTTGCGATTTAGAATCGTCCGGATCAGTGTCAAAGCTTGCATCAACGTAACCTCTTACGGTGAGCTCTTTGTCACCTCCATATACGAGAAACATATCCTTAGTCCTTTTCAAGTATTTCAGGATGTTCTTGACCGCTGTCCAGTGATCCACTCCTGGATTACTTTGGTACCTCCCTGCTAAACTTATAGCAAGGCACACATCAGGTCTGGTACACAGCATTGCATACATGATAGAGCCTATGGCTGAAGCATAGGGAACATCTTTCATTTTCTCTCTATCTTCTGCAGTGGGCGGGCATTGAGTCTGACTCAACTTCACACCTTGTAACACAGGCAAGAACCCTTTCTTTGATTGATCCATTTTGAACTTCTTCAAAATCTTGTCAAGGTATGTGCTTTGTGAAAGTCCAATTAAGCGTCTTGATCTATCTCTATAGATCTTTATGCCTAATATGTAAGCAGCTTCCCCGAGGTCTTTCATCGAAAAACTTTTATTCAAGTATCCCTTTATGCTATCCAGAAATTCTATATCATTTCCAATCAGCAATATGTCATCCACATATAATATCAGAAATGCTACAGAGCTCCCACTCACTTTCTTGTAAATACAGGCTTCTCCAAAAGTCTGTATAAAGCCAAATGCTTTGATCACACTATCAAAGCGTTTATTCCAACTCCGAGATGCTTGCACCAGTCCATAAATGGATCGCTGGAGTTTGCACACTTTGTTAGCTCCCTTTGGATCGACAAAACCTTCTGGTTGCATCATATACAACTCTTCTTCCAGAAATCCATTCAGGAATGCAGTTTTGACATCCATCTGCCATATTTCATAATCATAAAATGCGGCAATTGCTAACATGATTCTGACAGACTTAAGCATTGCTACGGGTGAGAAGGTCTCATCGTAGTCAACCCCTTGAACTTGTCGAAAACCTTTTGCGACAAGTCGAGCTTTATAGACAGTAATATTACCGTCAGCGTCAGTCTTTTTCTTGAAGATCCATTTATTCTCAATTGCTTGCCGATCATCGGGCAAGTCAACCAAAGTCCATACTTTGTTCTCATACATGGATCCCATCTCAGATTTCATGGCCTCAACCAACTTTGCGGAATCTGGGCTCACCATCGCTTCTTCATAGTTCGTAGGTTCATCATGATCTAGTAGCATGACTTCCAGAATTGGATTACCGTACCACTCTGGTGCGGATCTCGCTCTGGTTGATCTACGTGGTTCAGTAGTATCTTGTCCTGTAGTTTCATGATCATCATCATTAGCTTCCTCACTAACTGGTATAGGTGTCGCAGAAACAGTTTTCTGTGATGTACTATTTTCCAATAAGGGAGCATGTACAGTTACCTCGTCAAGTTCTACTTTCCTCCCACTCACTTCTTTCGAGAGAAACTCCTTCTCTAGAAATGATCCATTCTTAGCAACGAATGTCTTGCCTTCGGATCTGTGATAGAAGGTGTACCCAACAGTCTCCTTTGGGTATCCTATGAAGACACATTTCTCCGCTTTGGGTTCGAGCTTATCAGGTTGAAGCTTTTTCACATAAGCATCGCAGCCCCAAACTTTAAGAATCGACAACTTTGGTTTCTTGCCAAACCATAGTTCATAAGGCGTCGTCTCAACGGATTTTGATGGTGCCCTATTTAACGTGAATGCGGCCGTCTCTAAAGCATAACCCCAAAACGATAGCGGTAAATCAGTAAGAGACATCATAGATCGCACCATATCTAGTAAAGTACGATTACGACGTTCGGACACACCATTACGCTGTGGTGTTCCGGGTGGCGTGAGTTGCGAAACTATTCCACAATTTTTCAAATTTACACCAAACTCGTAACTCAAATATTCTCCTCCATGATCAGATCGTAGAAACTTTATTTTCTTGTTACGATGATTTTCAACTTCACTCTGAAATTCTTTGAACTTTTCAAATGTTTCAGACTTATGTTTCATTAAGTAGATATACCCATATCTGCTTAAATCATCTGTGAAGGTGAGAAAATAACGATATCCTGCACGAGCCTCAATATTCATCGGACCACATACATCGGTATGTATGATTTCCAATAAATCTGTTGCTCTCTCCATAGTACCGGAGAACGGTGTTTTAGTCATCTTGCCTATGAGGCACGGTTCGCAAGTACCAAGTGATTCATAATCAAGTGGTTCCAAAAGCCCATCAGTATGGAGTTTCTTCATGCGCTTTACACCGATATGACCTAAACGGCAGTGCCACAAATAAGTTGCACTATCATTATCAACTCTGCATCTTTTGGCTTCTACAATATGAATATGTGTGTCACTACTATCGAGATTTAACAAGAATAGACCACTCTTCAAAGGTGCATGACCATAAAAGATATTACTCATATAAATAGAACAACCATTATTCTCTCATTTAAATGAATAACCGTCTCGCATTAACAAGATCCAAATATAATGTTCATGCTCAACGCTGGCACCAAATAACAATTATTTAGGTCTAATATTAATACCGAAGGTAGATGTAGAGGTAGCGTGCCGACCGCGATCACATCGACTTTGGAACCGTTTCCCACGCGCATCGTCACCTCGTCCTTTGCTAGTGTCCGCTTATTCCGTAGTCCCTGTTTCGAGTTGCAAATATTAGCAACAGAACCAGTATCAAATACCCAGGTGCTACTACGAGCTCTAGTAAGGTACACATCAATAACATGTATATCACATATACCTTTGTTCACCTTGCCATCCTTCTTATCCGCCAAATACTTGGGGCAGTTCCGCTTCCAGTGACCAGTCTGCTTGCAGTAGAAGCACTCAGTTTCAAGCTTACGTCCAGACTTGGGTTTCTTCTCCTGAGCAGCAACTTGCTTGCTGTTCTTCTTGAAGTTCCCCTTCTTCTTCCCTTTGCCCTTTTTCTTGAAACTAGTGGTCTTGTTGACCATCAACATTTGATGCTCCTTCTTGATTTCTACCTCCGCAGCTTTCAGCATTGCGAAGAGCTCGGGAATAGTCTTGTTCATCCCTTGCATATTATAGTTCATCACGAAGCTCTTGTAGCTTGGTGGCAGTGATTGGAGAATTCTGTCAATGACGCAATCATCTGGAAGATTAACTCCCATCTGAATCAAGTGATTATTATACCCACACATTTTGAGTATATGCTCACTGACAGAACTGTTCTCCTCCATCTTGCAGCTATAGAACTTATTGGAGACTTCATATCTCTCAATTCGGGCATTTGCTTGAAATATCAACTTCAACTCCTGGAACATCTCATATGCTCCATGACGTTCAAAACGGCGTTGAAGTCCCGATTCTAAGCCCTAAAGCATGGCACACTGAACTATCGAGTAGTCATCAGCTTTGCTCTGCTAGACGTTCATAACATCTGGTGTTGCTCCAGCAGCAGGCCTGGCACCCAATGGTGCTTCCAGGACGTAATTCTTCTATGCAGCAATGAGGATAATCCTCAGGTTACCGACCCAGTCCGTGTAATTGCTACCATCATCTTTCAACTTTGCTTTCTCAAGGAACGCATTAAAATTCAACGGAACAACAACACGCGCCATCTATCTACAATCAACATAAACAAGCAAGATACTATCAGGTACTAAGTTCATGATAAGTTTAAGTTCATTTAATCAAATTACTTAGGAACTCCCACTTAGATAGACATCCCTCTAATCCTCTAAGTGATCACGTGATCCAAATCAACTAAACCATAACCGATCATCACGTGAGATGGAGTAGTTTTCAATGGTGAACGTCGTCATGTTGATCATATCTACTATATGATTCACGCTCGACCTTTCGGTCTCTGTGTTCCGAGGCCATATCTGCATATGCTAGGCTCGTCAAGTTTAACCTGAGTATTCTGCGTGTGCAAACCTGGCTTGCACCCGTTGTAGATGGACGTAGAGCTTATCACACCCGATCATCACGTGGTGTCTGGGCACGACGAACTTTGGCAACGGTGCATACTCAGGGAGAACACTTCTTGATAATTTAGTGAGAGATCATCTTATAATGCTACCGTCAATCAAAGCAAGATAAGATGCATAAAAGATAAACATCACATGCAATCAATATAAGTGATATGATATGGCCATCATCATCTTGTGCTTGTTATCTCCATCTCCGAAGCACCGTCATGATCACCATCGTCACCGGCGCGACACCCTGATCTCCATCGTAGCATCGTTGTCGTCTCGCCAATCTTATGCTTCCACGACTATCACTACCGCTTAGCAATAAAGTAAAGCACTACATCGCGATTGCATTGCATACAATAAAGCGACAACCATATGGCTCCTGCCAGTTGCCGATAACTTGGTTACAAAACATGATCATCTCATACAATAAAATCAGCATCATGCCTTGACCATATCACATCACAACATGCCCTGCAAAAACAAGTTAGACGTCCTCTACTTTGTTGTTGCAAGTTTTACGTGGCTGCTACGGGCTTAAGCAAGAACTCATCTCACCTACGCATCAAAACCACAACGATAGTTTGTCAAATAGACTCCGTTTTAACCTTCTCAAGGACCGGGCGTAGCCACACTCGGTTCAACTAAAGTTGGAGAGACAGTCGCCCGCAAGCCATCTATGTGCAAAGCACGTCGAGGGAACCGGTCTCGCGTAAGCGTACGCGTAAGGTTGGTCCGGGTCGTCTCGTCCAACAATACCGCCGAACCAAAGTATGACATGCTGGTAGGCAGTATGACTTGTATCACCCACAACTCACTTGTGTTCTACTCGTGCAAATAACATCAAACCATAAAACCTAGGCTCAGATGCCACTGTTGGGGAACGTAGTAATTTCAAAAAAATTCCTACGCACATGCAAGATCATGGTGATGCATAGCAACGAGAGGGGAGAGTGTTGTCTACGTACCAACGCAGACCGACTGCGGAAGCGATCACACAACGTAGAGGAAGTAGTCGTACGTCTTCCCGATCTGACCGATCCAAGCACCGTTACTCCGGCACCTCCGAGTTCTTAGCACACGTTCATCTCGATGACGATCCTCGGGCTCCGATCCAGCAAAGCGTCGAGGAAGAGTTCCGTCAGCACGACGGCGTGGTGACGATCTTGATGTACTACCGACGCAGGGCTTCGCCTAAGCACTACAACGGTATGATCGAGGTGGAATTTGGTGGCAGGGGGCACCGCACACGGCTAAGGAACGATCTCAAGGATCAACTTCTGTGTCTAGAGGTGCCCCTTGCCCCCGTATATAAAGGATCCAAGGGGAGGGGCTGGCCGGCCAAGGAGGGAGGCGCAGGAGGAGTCCTACTCCTACCGGGAGTAGGACTCCCCCCTCCAATCCTATTCCAACTAGGACTCCAAGGGGGAAAAAGAGAGAGAGAGGTGGCCGGCCACCTCTCCTAGTCCTAATAGGACTAGGGGAGGGGGGAGGCGCGCAGCCCTCCATGGCAGCCCCTTTCACCTTTCCACTAAGGCCCATGTAGGCCCATTTGGCTCCCGGGGGGTTCCGGTAACCCTCCCGGTATTCCGGTAAAATCCCGATTTCACCCGGAACACTTCCGGTGTCCAAACATAGGCTTCCAATATATCAATCTTTACGTCTCGACCATTTCGAGACTCCTCGTCATGTCCGTGATCACATCCGGGACTCCGAACAACCTTCGGTACATCAAAATGCATAAACTCATAATAACTGTCATCGTAACGTTAAGCGTGCGGACCCTACGGTTCGAGAACAATGTAGACATGACCGAGACACGTCTCCGGTTAATAACCAATAACGGGACCTGGATGCCCATATTGGCTCCTACATATTCTACGAAGATCTTTATCAGTCAGACCGCATAACAACATACGTTGTTCCCTTTGTCATCGGTATGTTACTTGCCCGAGATTCGATCGTCGGTATCCAATACCTAGTTCAATCTCGTTACTGGCAAGTCTCTTTACTCGTTCCGTAATACATCATCTCACAACTAACATCTTAGTTATAATGCTTGCAAGGCTTATGTGATGTGTATTACCGAGAGGGCCCAGAGATACCTCTCCGACAATCGGAGTGACAAATTCTAATCTCGAAATACGCCAACCCAACATCTACCATTGGAGACACCTGTAGTACTCCTTTATAATCACCCAGTTACGTTGTGACATTTGGTAGTACCCAAAGTGTTCCTCCGGCAAACGGGAGTTGCATAATCTCATAGTCATAGGAACATGTATAAGTCATGAAGAAAGCAATAGCAACATACTAAACGATCGGGTGCTAAGCTAATGAAATGGGTCATGTCAATCAGATCATTCAACTAATGATGTGACCTCGTTAATGAAATAACAACTCTTTGTTCATGGTTAGGAAACATAACCATCTTTGATTAACGAGCTAGTCAAGTAGAGGCATACTAGTGACACTCTGTTTGTCTATGTATTCATACATGTATTATGTTTCCGGTTAATACAATTCTAGCATGAACAATAAACATTTATCATGATATAAGGAAATAAATAATAACTTTATTATTGCCTCTAGGGCATATTTCCTTCATTCCTTGCTAGTATCACTGTGGGGGAATCTAGGGATATCACACAAGCTACCATAGGGAGCATTCATTTTCCTGCTATACATTGTTTTGCTCTCTTTATAGGTAGATGCATAAATGGTAAGGATGAGGCATGTCACATGTGTGTGCCAGATCTCAGTGTTCTCAAGAGTGCTGTATTAGGAGATAGACAATATAACTTGGGGGCCATTGTTGCACGTAGGTTACATAATAACAAAATTAATGGAGATTTCTTTGGTGGAATTTTTGCAACCCGCTTAGCTGATTTTCTTGAGATACCCATTCGTGGATATGATATTGAGTTGCCTCCATCTTTATTTAGATTATGATGCTATGGTTCGTCATCAGTTCGTTGAGAGGAACAATCAGTCCCTCCAGTATCGACTAATCTTTGGCAGACGACACACCTATCATGTCGCTCTTCCTGCTCCTACTTTATTTGACTTTCAGGCAAAAGGGAGATATGTTATAACCAGGGAGGAGGCGAACGAATACGGGAGGAGGACGGAGGCAGCCCGCCTCCAAGCTGCAGCTCTTCGAGCAGTAGCTGATGCATCTCAATACGACCCGAACTACAGTTTTGATCCATGGGCATAGACCAGCTTAGGCCAAAAGCCTTAGCTTGGGGGAGTACGTATTTCTCACCGACATTACATTCATGTTCACACTCATGCTAGTTGTCGGTGCTCATACTTTTTCATTGTATTATCCATGCTAGTTTATTTTCTTTTTAAGCTTTTTTCTTGTGCGTTTGAAAAACCTTAAGAAAAACCAAAAAAAATTAGTTGTAGCTTTTAGCTAGTTTACTTTTCATGCCTGTAGTAGTATTAATTAAAAATAAAACCCAAAAGGACTTCTCGTTCTTCTTTTTGCTTGTTGGGAGCTTTCCCGTGTAAATAGTTTTGTTTTATTTCTTTCTTTTGGGGGTCGAGAGGAGAAGACCATAATGAAAATGTTGAGTGGCTCTTATATGCATTATTGTTGATCTAACAAAGAGCCCATATTACCTTGTCTCCTCTCTTGAATTGAATGCTTGCAAATTCCAGCTTAGTCCAATGCACATGCACTATCATTATTATCCACACTATTCGGTCGTGCAAGTGAAAGGCAATAATGATGATTATTTGATGAACTGATTGAGATGAGAAAAGCTGGTATGAACTCGACCTCTCTTGTTTTTGTAAATATGATTAGTTCATCATTCCTGATTCAGCTTATTATGAAAGAAACATGTTTGCAATGACAGTTGGGGATTGTAGTTGCTTATGCCAAGCTTAATTTGCTAGGAGTTTATAATGGTTTACCTTGCGTGCCAACATGCTATTAAAATGGTTGTGATGTGGTATGATGGGGTGGTATCCTCTTTTGAACGATTCGAGTGGCTTGACTTGGCACATGTTCACGCATGTAGTTGAAATAAAATCAACATAGCCTCTATGATATTTATGTTCATGGTGCATTATATCCTACTCATGCTTGCATTCGGTGTTGATTAATTTTAATGCATGTTCATGACTGTTGTCGCTCTCTAGCTGGTCGCTTCCCAGCCTTTTTCTAGCATTCACTTGTACTAAGCGGTAACTACTTGTGCATCCAATTCCATAAACCCTAAAGTTATTCCATATGAGTCCACCATACCTTCCTATATACTGTATCTACCTGCCGTTCCAAGTAAATTTGTATGTGCCAAACTCTAAACCTTCAAATAAACATTCTGTTTTGTATAATCAAATAGCTCATGTATCAACTAGGGTTGTCTGTATCCTCCATGCTAGGTGGGTTATTCTCAAGGGGAGTGGACTCCGCTCCTCATTCACGAGAAAATGGCTGGTCACCGGGATGCCCAGTCCCATGCTCAAATCAAATCAAAATAATTGCAAACAAAACTCCCCCAGGATTGTTGTTAGTTGGAGGCACCCGTTGTTTCGGGCAAGCCATGGATTGATACTTGTTGGTGGTGGGGGAGTATAAACTTTACCATTCTGCTTGGGAACCGCCTATAATGTGTGTAGCATGGAATATATCGAGATCTCTCGGTTGTTATGTTGACAATGAAAGTATACCGCTCAAAATATTATTCATCTCTATTTCAAAACTGAGCTTTGGCACCTCTACAAATCTCTGCTTCCCTCTGCGAAGGGCCTATCCATTTACTTTTATGTTGAGTCATCATCCTCTTATTAAAAAGCACCAGTTGGAGAGCACCACTGTCATTTGCATCCATTACTATTAGTTTACATTGAGTATGACTTGACTGGATCTCTTTTACCATGAATTACAATGTCCAGTCAGTCCTTGATCTTTAAAGGTGCTTTGCATTTATGTTTTGCGGTCTCAGAAAGGGCTAGCGAGATACCATCTTGTTATATCATATTATGATTGTTTTGAGGAAGTGATCTCATCCGAGATTTATTATTATTGCTATCTAGTTGATTATGCCATTGACATGAGTAAACATGAGACCTAAATGTTATTGTGAATATGGTTAGTTCATAATCTTTGCTGAAAACTTGAATGTTGGCTTTACATATTTACAACAACAAGAGCAAAGAGAGTTTGTAAAAATTTTTCTTTATCACTTTCAGTTTATCAACTGAATTGCTTGAGGACAAGCAAAGGTTTAAGCTTGAGGGAGTTGATATGTCTCCATCGTATCTACTTTTCCAAATACTTTTGCCCTTGTTTTGGACTCTCACTTGCATGATTTGAATGGAACTAACCCGGACTGACACTGTTTTCAGCAGAATTGCCATGGTGTTATTTTTGTGCAGAAATAAAAGTTCTCGGAATGACCTGAAAATCAACGGAAATTATTTTTGGAATGTATAAAAAATACTGGAAGAAGAATCTACGTCAGGGGGCCCACACCCTGTCCACGAGGGTGGGGGCGCGCCTACCCCCCTAGGCGCACCCCCTGCCTCGTGCGCCCCCTGATGCTCCACCGACGTCCACCTTGACCCCATATAGTCACTTTTGGGGAGAAAAAAATCAGAGAGAAGGATTCATTGCGTTTTACGATACGGAGCCGCCACCAAGCCCTAATCTCTCTCGGGAGGGCTGATCTAGAGTCCGTTTGGGGCTCCGGAGAGGGGAATCCGTCGCCATCGTCATCATCAACCATCCTCCATCACTAATTTCATGATGCTCACTGCCGTGCGTGAGTAATTCCATCATAGGCTTGCTAGGCGGTGATGGGTTAGATGAGATTTATCATGCAATCGAGTTAGTTTTGTTAGGGTTTGATCCCTAGTATCCACTATGTTCTGAGATTGATGTTGCTATGACTTTGATATGCTTAATGCTTGTCACTAGGCCCCGAGTGACATGATTTGAGATCTGAACCTATTATGTTTTCATGAATATATTTGAGTTCTTGATCCTATCTTGCAAGTCTATAGTCACCTATTATGTGTTATGATCCGTTAACCCCGAAGTGACATTAATCGGGACCATTACCGGTGATGACCGTAGTTTGAGGAGTTCATGTGTTCACTATGTGTTAATGCTTTGGTTTGGTACTCTATTAAAATGAGGCCTTAATATCCCTTAGTTTCCAATAGGACCCCGCTGCCACAGGAGGGTAGGACAAAAGATGTCATGCAAGTTCTTTTCCATAAGCACGTATGACTATATTCGGAATACATGCCTACATTACATTGATGAACTGGAGCTAGTTCTGTGTCACCCTATGTTACAACTGTTGCATGATTGATCGCATCCGACATAATTCTCCATCACCGATCCAATGCCTATGAGCTTTCCATATATTGTTCTTCGCTTATTTACTTTTCCGTTGCTACTGTTACAGTCACTATCAAACCAAAATTATTACTTTTGCTACCGTTACCACTACTATCATATTACTTTGCTACTAAACACTTTGCTGCAGATATTAAGTTTCTAGGTGTGGTTGAATTGACAACTCAGCTGCTAATACTTGAGAATATTCTTTGGCTCCGCTTGTGTCGAATCAATAAATTTGGGTTGAATACTCTACCCTCGAAAACTGTTGCGATCCCCTATGCTTGTGGGTTATCAACTACCATAGAAGAAAAGTTGAATAAGATTGATGATTTGTCTAGACATGTTGAGAGAATTTCTCATGATGTAGAAAGTCTCAAGATGAAATTTTTTCTTCCTAAGGTTGAGGAATCAATTAAAGCTCTTTATGATTCTATGTATGGAAGTAAGAAAAAAACCGCTATGCTTAGAGCTAAAAGAAAATTTTTAGAAAAGGCATTTTCTAGTGATTACTTTCGCAAAAGTGATGAAGATCTTAAAATGATTGGCGTTTCCTCTATTGATTCCTCGTTTAGTAAAGTTAAGATTGATGAAAAAAGGACTGGATAAGAGTCAACTTTTGTTAGAAGGCGTCTCAATAATTTGGAGGGTGAAAATCTTGTTGAGAAAATTGATAAAAGTGGGTTTGAAGAGATCAAAACTTTAGCTAGTGATGTGCCCACAATTTTGGATTGATTGCATTTATTTGTTGCAATCCATGATAAATTCACCCCATGCTTATGAACAAAATAAAGCTTTTACTAAACATATTGTTGATGCTTTGATGGAAGCTTTAGAAGAAAAGTTGGAATTAGAACTTCCAATTCCTAGAAAATTGCATGATGAATGGGAACCTACTATCAAAGTCAAGATTAAAAATTATGAGTGTTTTTCTTTGTGTGACATGGGTGCTAGTGTTTCTACAATTCCGAAATCTTTATGTGATGTTCTTGGTCTTACCGATATTGAATCATGTTCTTTGAATTTGCACTTGGCGGATTCTAGTATTAAAAAGCCTACGGGAAGAATTAATAATGTTCTCATTCTTGCAAATAGGAATTATGTGCCGATAGATTTTATTATTCTTGATATTGATTGTAATCCGTCTTGTCCAATTATTCGTGGCAGACCGTTTTTACGCACTATCGGTGTCGTGATTGATATGAAAGAAGGCAATATTAAGCTCCAATTTCCTTTGAGGAAGGGTATGGAACACTTCCCTAGAACAAGAATTAGGCCACCATATGAATCAATCATGAGGGCATTTATGGATCTCAAAACAAAGATGACAAAACTTAGATCCTTGCTTTATGCCTAGCTAAGGGCGTAAAACAATAGCGCTTGTTGGGAGGCAACCCAATGAATAAAATTTATTTTTGCCTTTTGCTTTTTATTCTTGAGTGTTTGCACAATTATTCTATTGTTGTGATTGTGTTTTTGTGTTTTAGTTAGTGTTTGTGCCAAGTAAATCCTTTAGGATCTTCTTGGGTGATAGTTGTTTGATCTTGTTGAAAAAACAGAAACTTTAGTGCTTGTGAAAATGATTTTTATTTTTAACTAGAGATCGATAAAATACCAATTCCTTTTGGAGTAGATTAGAATAAAAATTTCCCAGCTCGCCAAATTTTTCAGAGTTTTTGGAGTCACAAAAGTATTCAAATTATCCAGATTGCTACAGACTATTCTATTTTTGACAAATTCTGTTTTTTTGCGTTGTGTGCTTGTTTTGATGGCTCTATGGTTTTCTTTGATGAGTTTTTGCCATTAAAAAATTGGAATACAATAGATATAATGCAAGAACAAAATATGAATTGGTTTACTACAACACTTATAGCAGTGATTTGTTTTCTTATACTAACGGATCTCATGAAGGCTTTTGTTGAGTTTTGTGTGATTGAAGTTTTCAAGTTTTGTGTTATCTTACGATGGATGAAGGAGTAAGGAGTAAGAAGAGCCTAACCTTGGGGATGCCCCGACATCCCAAGCTATTATCCAAAAGAGAGCAACCAACTAAGATTGTGGATGCCCCTGAGTGGCATCCCCTCTTTCTTCTAATGACCATCGGTATTTTACTCGAAGC
This sequence comes from Triticum monococcum, assembly GCA_034509565.1. Taxonomy (NCBI): domain Eukaryota; kingdom Viridiplantae; phylum Streptophyta; class Magnoliopsida; order Poales; family Poaceae; genus Triticum; species Triticum monococcum. Next base: position 738,446,038 of record CM067843.1, on the reverse strand, counting down.
TATATTTTTATTCGTCACATACTATGTGTTTTGCTTGGAGAGTATTGTATGATATGAGTCTTTGCTTGTTTTATTTTGTGTTTTAAATCTTAACTCCTTGCTGGACACACCTATTTGAGAGAGCCAAAATTATGTCATGACTTGTTAGAATTGCTCTCTATGCTTCACTTAATTTTTATGAGCTATGGACTTGCTCTAGTGCTTCACTTATATCTTTTTGAGCACGATGTGATTTAGTATTTTTGAAGAAATGCTCTCTTGCTTCACTTAGATTTATTTGAGAGTTAATAAAACATTTCAAGAAATTCTCTCTTGCTTCACTTAAATTAATTTGAGAGAAAGAAATATTATGCTCATGATCTTCACTTATATTTGTTGAGCTTATCAAAAGCAACATATGAAAATTAGTCCCAAAGTGATAGATATCCAAGAAGGATATAATAAAAACTTTCATGAAGATCATTGGACAAAATAAATTTGATTCTTGGTAACAGTTTTGAGATATGATGATGCGATATGTGAGTCATGTTGATGAGTAATTATGCTTTAGTAAGAATATTGGTGTTAAGGTTTGTGATTCCCTATGCAAGCATGAAAGTCAATAGTTATGCAATGAAATTATATCCTACTTGTGGTGCATTATTTGGTGTTAATTATGCTTAATGCTCGCTTATGAGATTATTTGTTTCTTGGTTAGTTGCTTCTCAATATTTTGCTAGCCTTCATTTTGCACTAAGTATGATCACTACTTGTGCATCCAAAAACCTTTAAACCAGTTTTGCCACATGAGTCCACTATATATATATATACCTATATGCGGTATTCTTTTGTCGTTCTAAGCAAATTTATATGTGCCATCTCTAATTTTCAAAATAAACTTCTCTTTTGTGTGTTCGTACCGCTCGTGGAGCAGTGAGGGGTGGCTAATATTTTCCATGCTAGATGTGTTATTCTCACGATGAGTGTTTATTCACTTGTCATTGCACGAGAGTAAGGCAAAGGTATTAGGGATGCCCAGTCCCGAAATGAAAAAATGAATTTACTTTATGTTGTCAAATAATAAATTCCTTGTAAAGTGTTGGTATGGAAGGCAACCATGGATACGGTTAGCCATGGAAAGTGAAAGTATGGTGGAAAAAGGAATAAACTTTATTTTCTGTTTGGGAACCGCCTATGATATATCTAGCATGGAAAGTGTTGGGAACTCTAAGTCGTTTTCGTTGGTGGGAAGGAAACAGCTCCCAAAATGTTTTTATCTCTAAGTTTTTCTCTTTGAGCTCTAGCACCTCTACAAATCCCTACTTCCCTCTGCAAAGGGCCTTCCTTTTACTTCATGCAACTTTTTTGAATTTGAGTCTCCATCTTCTCTTATAAAAGCACCAACTAGGAGGCACTATGATCGTACTTGAGTATTGAGTGTAGTTAATATGCGAGTGTGTTTCATGAATGGATCAATGATTGAGCATGATGCGCTAGGGATAGCTTATTCTAGCATTGATATTTTGAAAGACATGGTTGCTTGTTGATATGCTGGAGTATTTAAGTTATCATGTCAAAACTAGACTATTGTGCTTTGAACAATTTAAAAGTCCAAATGTCCATGCTATAAAGAAAAGAATATGATATGACATGTTAGGCAGCATTCCACATCAATAATTCTTTATCACTTACCTACTTGAGGACGAGCAGGAGTTAAGCTTGGGGATGCTGATACGTCTCCAACGTATCTATAAATTTTGATTGTTCCATGCTGTTATACTATCAATCTTGGATGTTTTATAATCATTTTCTAGTCATTTTATATCATTTTTTGGTACTAACCTATTGACATAGTGCCAAGTGCCAGTTACTGTTTTCTACATGTTTTTTAGATCGCAGGAAATCAATACCAAACGGAGTCCAAATGCAACGAAACTTTACGGAGATTTGATTCTAGATGGCTTCCTCTCTCTCATTTGATTCTCAATACAATGGTCTCGTGGAGATCCATATGATGTAACTCTTTTTGCGGCGTGTCTGTTGGGTTCGGATGAACTTTGAGCTTATGATCATATCTATCTTTTTATATCCATGAAAGTTATTTGAGTTTCTTTGATCTCTTATATGCATGATTGCTTATAGCCTCGTATTTCTTCTCTGATATTTGGGTTTTGTTTGGCCAACTTGATCTATTTATCTTGCAATGGGAAGAGGTGCTTTGTAGTGGGTTCGATCTTACGGTTCTTGATCCTAGTGACAGAAGGGGAACCGACACGTATGTATCGTTGCTACTAAGGATAAAACGATGGGTTCTATCTCTACATAGATAGATCTTGTCTACATGATGTCATCGTTCTTATTGCATTACTCGGTTTCTCCATGAACTTAATACTCTAGATGCATGCTGGATAGCTGTCGATGTGTGGAGTAATAGTAGTAGATACAGGCAGGAGTCGGTCTACTAATCTTGGACGTGATGCCTATATAATGATCATTGCCTGGATATCATCATGATTATTTGAAGTTCTATCAATTGCCCAACAGTAATTTGTTTACCCATCGTTTGCTATTTTTCTCGAGAGAAGCCACTAGTGAAACCCACGTCCCCCGGGTCTCTTTCTCATATTATTTGCCTTTGCGATCTACTTTCTCTTTGCTTTTATTTTCAGATCTATTAAACCAAAAATACAAAAATACCTTGCTGCTTTTTATTCTTATTTATTTTATTTGGCGTTTGATCTATCAATCTACTACAATTTATCCCACGTCCATTTGCCTATCTTGAGGCGCCGCTACCCGAAAGGGATTGGCAACCCCATTTACACGTCGGGTTGCGAGTATTTGTTATTTGTGTGCAGGTTGATACATCCGTTTTGAAACATGCTTTTATATCAATATTTATTGCATTATGGGCTGTTGTTACACATTATGTCACAATAATTATGCCTTTTCTCTCTTATTTTACAAGGTTTACATGAAGAGGGAGAATGTTGGGAGCTGGAATCCTGGGCTGGAAAAGAAGCAAATATTAGAAACCTATTCTTGACAACTCCAAAAGTCCTGAAACTCCACGAAAGTCAGTTTTGGAATGTATTAAAAATATTGGGCGAAGAAAGCACCAGAGGGGGGCCACCCACTATCCACGAGGGTGGAGGGCGCGCCCTACCCCCCGGGCGCGCCCCCTGCCTCGTGGACCACCTGGAAGCCCCCCCCCCGATGAACATCTTCTGGTATAAGGTGTCTTTTGCCCTGGAAAAAATTATAAGGAAGCTTTCGGGACGAAGCGCTGCCGTCTCGAGGCAGAACCTTGGAGGAACCAATCTAGGGCTCCGGCGGAGCTGTTCTGTCGGGGAAACATCCCTCCGGGAGGGGGAAATCGTCACCATCGTCATCACCATCAATCATCTCATAGGGAGGGGGTCAATCTCCATCAACATCTTCACTAGCACCATCTCCTCTCAAACCCTAGTTCATCTCTTGTATCCGATCTTTGTCTCAAAACCTCAGATTGGTACCTGTGGGTTGCTAGTAGTGTTGATTGCTCCTTGTAGTTGATGCTAGTTGGTTTATTCGGTGGAATATTATATGTTTAGATGTTTTATGCACATTAATACCCCTCTGATTATGAATATGAATACGATTTGTGAGTAGTTACGTTTCTTCCTGATGACATGGGAGAAGTCTTGTTATAAGTAGTCATGTGAATTTGGTATTCGTTCGATATTTTGATGAGATGTATGTTGTCCTTCCTCTAGTGGTGTTATGTGAACGTCGACTACATGACACTTCACCATTGTTTGGGCCTAGGGGAAGGCATTGGGAAGTAATAAGAAGATGATGGGTTGCTAGAGTGACAGAACCTTAAACCCTAGTTTATGTGTTGCTTTGTAAGGGGCTGATTTGGATCCATATGTTTCATGCTATGGTTAGGTTTACCTTAATTCTTCTTTCGTAGTTGCGGATGCTTTCGAGGGGGGTTAATCATAAGTGGGATGCTTGTCCAAGGACGGGCAGTACCCAAGCACCGGTCCACCCACATATCAAATTATCAAAGTAACGAACGTGAATCATATGAGCATGATGAAACCTAGCTTGACGATAATTCCCATGTGTCCTCGGGAGCGCTTTCCTTTATATAAGAGTTTCTCCAGGCTTGTCCTTTGCTACAAAAAGGATATGGCCACCTTGCTGCACCTTGTGTACTTTTGTTACTTGTTACCCGTTACGAATTACCTTATCACAAAACTATCTGTTATCGATAATTTCAGTGCTTGCAGAGAATACCTTACTGAAAACTGCTTGTCATTTCCTTTTGCTCCTCGTTGGGTTCGACACTCTTACTTATCAAAAGGACTGCGATAGATCCCCTATACTTGTGGGTCATCAAGACTCTTTTCTGGTGTCGTTGCCGAGGAGTGAAGCGCCTTTGGTAGGTGGAATTTGGTAAGGAAAAATTTATATAGTGTGCTGAAATTTACTGTCACTTGTTACTATGGAAAATAATCCTTTGAGGGACTTGTTTGGGGTATCTTCACCCCGACCAGTAGAGCAAAGAGTTTCTCCTCAACCTGATGAAGTCATGTACCTACGGTAGGGACACGGACCCGTCCTAAAGAGCCCTACCATAGGACATCCCTAGAAGAAGTCACCTTTCAATCAACTTGAAGGTATCCCACTCGACGGGTTGAAGACACTCGACCAAGAAGCTGTCACTCGACCAAGAAGCCAACCACTCGACTGCCAGAAGACCTAAAGTCACTCCGCAGGCAAACGGTCGGCTATTAAGTAGACTTTATGGCTATTAAGACTCTTTATTAGGGACGTTATTAGTAACGCCCACCTTAAATGTACCTTAAACCATGCATTACTGAGGGCAGGAGAGGGCCGGCGAACTCTATATAAGCCACCCCCTCCTAAGTATGAGGGGTTCGCACCCCTGTCATTTTACACACGCATAATCCAGTCGACCGCCTCCGGGCACCGAGACGTAGGGCTATTACTTCCTCCGAGAAGGGCCTGAACTCGTAAACCTTGCGTGCTTACAACTTCCCAATAGCTAAGGTCTAGCCTCTTCATACACACCCCCCTACCTCACTGTCAGACTTAGAACCACGACAGTTGGCGCCCACCGTGGGGCATTAGTCTTAGCGCCTAATTGGAGAAGTTGCGATTTTTCCGATCCACTTGATCATGTTTTCCTGCGGAGCTTTGGCAGAGGGCCGCGAGATCCGTCTCAGCAGACTCACTTTCATCACCGACGACTCCGCCTGGCTCCAGGAGGCGCCGCTTGACGTCGACGCGCTCCCCGTCCGCGGTGCGACGCACTTCCGCGCGTGCGTCCGTGGCGTCCTCCTGCGGCAGCCGTCGACCCCATATCGGTCGACTCCCGTGTCATCTCCCCGTCCTGTCTCCCGCCAGCGCAAGCGCTCGGGTCGGTCAAGGCTCCAGCGGTGGATGAAGCACACCGCGGCCCGCCAGTCGGCGACCCCGCAAGTCGCGGCAATCGAGCCCGACGAATCCCTCTGCGGCCTGTTCGATCTGTCGACTGGCTCCACGGAGACCGCATCCGAGTGCGATAGCATCGACCCTTTGGCGGAGGTTCTGGCGGTCGAGGGGACATGCAGTCCTCCTGGATTCCATCGCGCTGATGATGGTGCCGATAGAGGCGATCCGTCGCACCCTCATGACGAATACCTCCCCGAACCTCTTACGTCGTTACAGCGGGAGGAGCTTCGTTGCCGGAACATGGACGCGCTCTACACCCCTATTGTTGGATAAACCCCCGAGGCCCGGGCCTTGGAGGACGCGCGCTTGGCTAATCTAGCCGAGCGCACTCGACTGGAGAATCTACAGCGAGCTCTCGACGAGCGGGCGCGTCAGCGGGCTCCCGAGTCCAGTCGACGTCAGCAGGCTCCCGAGTCCAGTCGACGCCAGCAAGCTCCCGAATCCAGTCGACGTTAGCTCTTCCCACCGCCGCAGGTGTACCGAATTCCGGTTCAGAACCTGGCTGCCGCGGCCCACATAGCAGAGTCAATCCAGCCCTCTTAGCTAGAGGCTGGCAGAGGATTGCTGCTGATCAGAGCATTGCTCCGAGCGGCGGGAAATCAGAATTCCATCGTCTCTCAGTCACGGGACAGGATCCACAGTTGATCCGTTGCAACGGAAACCGTCCAGTCGGCTCACAGCCCGAGATCGCCCCCGAGGCGTGAGGGACATGGAAACCGACACGATCAGTATAGGAGAAACGAACAATATGATCACTGACCCGACCGTGATGATAGACGTCGGGTGCCGTCCCCTCTCCCGAGGAGTGGATCATATGCACCTCGACATGGAGACGACAGGCGCCCCCATAACGTTGGGCAGAGGATCCCAGTCGACCCCAGAGACCCAGGCTTTGACGCGAGATCCATCCTCGTTCAAGGTCTGGTGGACAAGAACAGGGCTCATCGAGAGGGCCACAATAGAGATACGCCCACCGGCAGCAGAACACACGCCTCGGGGCCTGAATGTTTCAGTCGAGCCATCAGGGCCGCGGTGATCCCTGCCAACTTCAGGCTGGCGACTGGAGTCAGCAAGTTCACCGGTGAGTCCAAGCCTGACACGTGGCTCGAGGATTACCGTGTGGCTATGCAGACTGGCGGCGGCAATGATGAGGCGGCCATGAAGCATTTACCCCTCATGTTGGAAGGCTCAGCTAGGGCGTGGCTGAATCAGTTGGCGCCCAGCAGCATTTACACTTGGGAGGATCTCTCCCGAGTGTTTATCACAACCTTCGAAGGGACATGCAAGCGCCCTGCAGGCCTTACGGAGCTGCGGTCTTGCATGCAGAAGCCAAATGAAACTCTGAGAGAATACATCCAGAGGTGGATCACACTGCACCACTCGGTCGAGAACGTGCCAGACCATCAAGCAGTTTGCGCTTTCAAGGAAGGTGTCAAGTACAGGGAGTTGAATCTGAAGTTTGGCCGAACTGGAGAGATGCCCCTTAATCGGATGATGGAGATTGCCACCAAGTACGCTAATGGAGAAGACGAGGACCGACTCCGAAGTGGCAAACTCAAATCAGTCGCCCAAGAAACCGGAGGAAACTCCAGTCGGAAGCAGAAGCGGAAGGCCGAGCCAGCCGCCCCTGGGGAGGCCCTGGCTGTGGCCCAGGGAAATTTCAAGGGAAAGCCCAAGGGCACATGGAAGCCCAAGAAGGTTAAAGATCGGGATGGGAATGACGTTCTGGACCTGCCATGTCACATCCATACCAAGAAAGATGAAGAAGGAAATTTTATTTTCCCGAAGCATACCACTCGACAGTGTCGGCTTCTGATTCAGCAGTTCCAGGGCAAGCAGCCCAAGGATAAGGAAAAAGAGCCGGACAGAGTTGAAGACAAGGAGGATAGTGACGATGGATACCCCCAAGTCAATTCCACCTTGATGATTTTTGCTGATGTCGAAAGAAAAAGTCGACTGAAAGTCATTAACCGTGAGGTCAACATGGTTGCCCCGGCGACTCCCAGTTACCTGAAGTGGTCTCAGACTGCCATCACATTCGACCAGTCCGATCACCCGACGCACATTGCCACCCCTGGGAGGCAAGCTTTGGTGGTCGACCCAGTTGTCGAAGGCACTCGACTGACCAAAGTCCTGATGGACGGCGGCAGTGGCCTGAACATACTGTACGCTGAAACCTTGAAAGGAATGGGCATTCCGATGTCCAGACTCAGCAACAGTAACATGAGCTTCCACGGAGTCATTCCTGGGAAGAAAGCCGAGTCACTCGGCCAGATTGCTCTTGATGTGGTTTTCGGTGATTCAAAGAATTACCGCAAGGAAAAGTTAACGTTTGAAGTTGTGGACTTCCAGAGTGCTTATCACGCCATCTTGGGCAGGCCAGCTTACGCACGCTTCATGGCTCGACCATGTTACGTGTATCTTAAATTAAAGATGCCTGGCCCCAAAGGTGTGATCACTGTTACGGGCAAACGGAAGAAAGCAGAAGAATGTTTCCAGAAGGGATCAAAGATCGCCGACGCTCAGATGGCAGTGGTCAAGCTGAAAGAGTACCAAAAGGCTGCCGACCCGAGTGAATTGCTGCGAGCTAAGAAGCCTGCCTCTGAGTCAGCTTTTCAGTCGGCTGGCGAAACGAAGACAATCCACATTCACCCGACCGATCCCGACGCTGCTCCGACTCACATCTTGACGACGCTCGACTCCAAATAGGAAGAAGCGCTCATCCAGCTCCTCCGTGAGAACTGGGACATCTTTGCATGGAAACCCTCTGACATGCCTGGAGTTCCCAGGGGGCTGGCTGAGCACCGCCTGCGAGTCGACTCAAAGTTCAAGCCCGTAAAGGAACATCTTCGACGGTCCACCGTCCAGAAAAAACAAGCCATTGGCGAGGAAGTGGCTCGGCTCTTAGCAGCTGAGTTCATCCGAGAGATCTACCACTCCGAGTGGCTCGCCAATGTCGTCATGGTCCCCAAGAAGGAGAAGTCACTCCGTATGTGCATTGATTTCAAGCATATCAATCGGGCCTGCCCGAAAGATCATTTTTCTCTCCCTCCCATCGACCAGATTGTCGACTCAACTGCGGGATGTGAGAGATTGTCTTTTCTAGATGCCTACTCCGGGTACCATCAGATCCGTCTGTATGGGCCCGACGAAATCAAAACAGCTTTCATCACTCCATTCGGATGCTTCTGTTACGTCACCATGCAATTCGGCCTCAAGAACGCCGGAGCCACATTCATGAGAATGATCCAGAAGTGTTTACTCACTCAAATCTGTCGGAATGTGGAGGCGTACATGGACGATATCGTAGTCAAGTCCCGGAAAGGTTCCGACCTGCGGGCTGACCTTGCTGAAACCTTCGCCAACCTCAGGAGGTACGATATCAAGCTCAATCCGTCAAAGTGCACTTTCGGAGTTCCAGGAGGAAAGCTACTCGGTTTTCTCGTTTCCGAACGGGGAATCGACGCCAATCCTGAAAAAATTGGCACCATACTCCGGATGAAGCGTCCTATACGTGTGCATGATGTCCAAAAGCTTACATGCTGCTTGTCCGCCTTAAGTCGATTCATTTCTCGACTCGGTGAAAAAGCGTTGCCTCTTTACCGACTGATGAAGAAGTCTGACAAGTTCGAGTGGACTCCAGAAGCTGATGCAGCGTTTGCAGAGCTCAAAGCTCTGCTCTCCACCCAGCCGGTGCTAGCTGCCCCAATTAGCAAAGAGCCTCTGTTGCTTTACATTGCAGCCACGGGACAAGTTGTCAGTACAGTACTTACGGTCGAGCGAGAAGAGGAAGGGAAGGCCTTCAAAGTTCAACGCCCTGTATATTATGTGTCTGAAGTTTTGACCCCTTCAAAACAAAGATACCCCCACTACCAGAAGCTTGTATATGGGATTTATATGACCACGAAGAAAGTTGCACATTATTTCTCTGACCACTCCATTACAGTCGTCAGCGACGCCCCGTTATCGGAGATCCTACATAACAGAGATGCAACTGGTCGAGTGGCCAAGTGGGCGATTGAACTCCTTCCTTTAGATATCAAGTTTGAAGCAAAGAAAGCCATCAAGTCCCAAGCAATCGCAGATTTCATCACCAAGTGGATTGAACAGCAACTTCCGACACAAGTTCACTCGGAACACTGGACTATGTTCTTCGATGGATCCAAGATGCTGAATGGTTCAGGCGCGGGGGTAGTTTTGGTCTCCCCCCGAGGAGATAAGCTCAGATACGTTCTCCAGATTCACTTCGATTCCTCCAATAACGAAGCAGAGTATGAAGCACTTTTGTATGGGTTGCGCATGGCCATTTCACTCGGCGTCCGTCGCCTCATGGTCTATGGCGACTCAGATCTGGTGGTTAATCAAGTGATGAAGGAGTGGGACGTCAGGAGTCCGGCAATGACTGGATACTGCAATGCAGTGCGGAAGCTAGAGAAGAAGTTCGAGGGGTTGGAACTCCACCACATCCCCCGACTGAAAAACCAGGCAGCTGACGACTTGGCAAAGATAGGCTCCAAGAGAGAAGCCATTCCAAGCAACGTGTTCTTGGAACACATTCACTCACCGTCAATCCAAGAGGATCCTTTCACAGAAGAAGCCCCGCAGCCGAAAAGTGCCACAGATCCGACTGAAGTTGAAGTGCCTACAGTAGTCGACCTAATCATGGAAGTCTTGGCAATCACCCCTGACTGGACAATACCGTACATTGCATATATCCTAAGGAAAGAACTTCCGAAGGACGAGGAGGAGGCTCGACAGATCGTCCGCCGATCTAAGGCCTTCACAGTCATAAGGGGATAGCTGTACAGAGAGAGTGCGACCGGAGTCGGCCAGAAATGCATAACGCCAGAAGAGGGTCAAATAATCCTTAATGATATCCACTCGGGAACCTGCGGTCACCATGCGTCCTCTCGGACTATTGTGGCTAAAGCATACCGAGCTGGATTTTACTGGCCAAGGGCAAATGAGATGGCGAAAGAGATAGTCGACAAGTGCGAGGGGTGCCAGTTCTACTCCAACATGTCACACAAGCCCGCGTCAGCCCTGAAAACCATTCCGCTCGTCTGGCCCTTTGCCGTCTGGGGATTGGACATGGTTGGCCCCCTAAGAACGGGCAGGAGTGGATTCACTCATGTACTTGTGGCAGTCGACAAATTTACCAAATGGATCGAAGCTAAGCCCATAAAGAGCCTCGATGCTGGCACCGCTATCAGTTTCATCAGAGGGTTAACATTCAGATATGGAGTCCCGCACAGCATCATCACTGATAACGGGTCAAACTCCATTCAGCACTCGCCTAAGTTCTCCACGAAGAGACTTAGCTGCAGTCAGACACTCGCCTAAGTTTGAAACCCACCTTTTCCTGGAGAGCTCCGCCACAAATACAATGTGCGCTCCACCCCACTCTACAGCAACAGGGTGTGGGTCGGTCGTCACCTTTTCCTTCGAACAGAGATCAAGTTCCACTCGATGAATCATCCACGAAGACATTCAGCAAGAAATTAAGTTCGGATAAAGCTTAAAAGGCCCTGGGCCCCGAATCAAAGTACTCGAGCCCTCAGCTCGGCAGAGTTTAAACGATTACAAGTCCACTCGGCATTCCGAGGCAAATTTAAGGAAAGGCATAAAAGTTTTCTCATTCCTCAAGAGGAGGACTGGCAGGAGCGACGGACTCATCCAGGTCAATTCCGTCCGCAATACGAGTGGCAGCAGCAATGAAGGTCTCCATGAAGTCTTGGAAGCTGTGCCTCTTGGTATTGGCAACTTGGATGGCGGCCAACTTTTCTTCTCGCGCCTCCTTGCAGTGGACGCGGACTAAAGATAGAGCCACATCAGCGCCGCACCGGGCAGAAGACTTCTTCCACTCCTGCACTCGATCGGGGATTTTGTCAAGTCGAGCCATAAGAGACTCGAGATCGTTCTGGAGCGTGGACTCTGGCCAAAGTGTTGAGTCGATCCGCGACATGGCAACCTTCAGTCGAGCCAAGTAATCCACGGCGCTGTCGATTCGAGATTCCAGTCGGAGCAGGTTCATGGCAGTATCATCTTTCACCAGAGAATTGATTGGGTCCAGACCCGTTTCGATCCGCCCGGTCTCCTCTTCGAAGTTCTGACAGAATTCTGCATACAAGACCTAAAGATAAGCCAACGATCGCAAAATTGAGTCGACACAATAGTAAAAAACAGTCGAAACTGGATGTGCACCTTCAAGTTTGATGTACAGCCTCTTGGCGAGGCTCCTCAAGTAGCTCTCCAGGTCGTCCCTCCTACGAGCGATGCCTTCCATCTCCTCGCCCAAGAGGAGGTTCTTCTTCTTCCAATTTGCAGTCAGCCTGTTGGCATCAGTCAGAGCGGTCTGCAACCTGGTGTTCTCTTTTTCTAACTGGTCGACCGAAGCCAGCTTCTGTTCGGCCAGAGCTGTCTTGTCATCAGCCTCCTTGCGGGCAGTAGCCAGGTCCTGGTCCTTCCTCACCAAAGCTTTTTCCAATTCTCCTACAAAGAAATGGTGATCGAATCGGAAACAGCAGAGGAATGCTCAAGCCTAAAAACAAAATCAGTCGACAAAGTCGCTTTACCTGCGGCGCCCTCCCTGACCTTCTGCAGCTCCGTCCTGGCCAGCTCTAGATCAAGGTCCAGTTGAATCTTCGGTTTCTCCAATTCAGCATAGCGAGCGGCAAGTTTGTAGGATTTTTGCAAAAAGAAAAACCAGTCGACAGACGTTCGAGATAAGTTGCTTCCGAGTAACTAAGGAACAATGGTGACGTTTCTAAGACCACAGCCGAATCAAAAACATTCGACAGTAGTCTCGGGGACTACACCCAGTGGGTGCACTCAGCGTGCCCCCACTGGTTCGACCAAAAAAAAATCGACTGCCCGCAGTCGACAGGACACGGTCCCACTCGATCTGGCCAGACCAAACCGAGTGAAGAAATACAGATTCAGAAACGCAATATAAAGACTACAGTTGACTGCCAGCAGTCCACCGTAGTCTCGGGGACTACACCCAGTGGGTGCACTCAGCGTGCCCCCACTAGTCCAAGAAAGAGAAAACACACCCAGTGGGTGTACAGATACAGATACAAAGATCTTCAAAAAAAGAAAGAGGGAGAAAGACTCTTCAAACAATCAAGTATCAAGTCGACTGACCTGGACGTTGCTCTGAAGCGCCGAACTTGCGTCGTAAGCTGCCTGGCTGGCCTCCCGAGCCTTCTTCACCTGTTCCATCATGACCCCCGCCTGGTGTATGGCCTCCTTCGCAGCGGCCACTTCGTCTTCAGGGACAGAGTACGCGACAAAGAGCAAAGTCGGATTGGCAGTCGACGCCGAGGGCTGCACACTCGACAGGGGATTGGCAAAGGTCACAGAAGCCCAAGGGGCATCGCCGCCATCTCGAGCCACGGCCTCAGGCGCCGGAGCAGGCTGGGGAGTCGTGTCAGTCGACGGCCTCTTGGTCCTCCCTATCCTCAGCGGCTCGTTGTCATCGTCATCCGGGAGGTCGATAACATGAGGAGGGGCTGCAGGAAGAACTTTCAATCGACCAGAATTGCAAGAAACGACCAAGTCAACTCAAAAAAACCGAACGTCAATAATTGTACCAGGGTTGGAGGTAGCAGCGTCCCCCATCTCTTGATCGTCGTCTTTGGCAGAGACCTCGGAGGTAGCAGCACTGCAAATTTTGAAGAATCAGCCAGTTAAGCATAACGAGTCGACCGAGGATCCGTCCTCCAATCGACGAAGGAAGACAAGATTTGTTACCCGGAAATAACAGGGACAGTTATCTTCATCTTGGGCAGAGTCTTGGGCGGCTTGGATAGCGTCGTGCATGGTTGCTTGGGGACCTTCCCAGTCGGTGTTGGAGAAGAAGTCCGAGGGCGTTTCGACGATGGCCCGACGGAGGCAGTCGCCTGGCCACGTCCCTGCGCCGGGTCGTGTGCAAGCTTGGATCGCCTTTCCGGGCGGGGAGGTTCGGTCTCCCTCTTCGCTGGAGAAGACGTCATCGCCTCCCTCTCCTTCGCCGTCTGACTCCCACTCGCCCTGGTCGTCCCCGCTCTCACCTCCGCTCCCTTCTCCTTCCTCAGTCGACCCCTGTGCCCCATTGGGCGTCGAATACATCTCAGTGGTCGCCTGAAAGACAGCAGACAAAATGGAAAGTCAGTCGACCCGCTCGAAAGAAGACCAATGCAGAAAACGAAGATTTCAGTCGGAAACATAAAAACGCACCTGGTCGACCTCATACGAGCTGTCGAGTGGAATGACCCTCCTAGCTCCTCGGGGGTTGTCCTTGTTCCCCGTGATGCTTGACAGCCACCCCTCCAACATCTCGTCGGTGACCTCCTCCGGGTGGATCCGAGTGGTGTCCTCGAGGCCAGATTACAGCCACATCGGGTGGTCCCGAGCCTGGAGTGGTTGGATTCGCCTCTTGAGGAAGACTTCCAGCAGATCCATCCCCGTCACGCCCTCACGGACAAGTTCAACCAGTCGACCCGCCAGTATCTTGACCTGGGCCTTTTCTTCGGGCGTCACCTTCAGAGAAGCAGGCTTTTCGGCTCGGTCGAGGGTGAAGGGTGGGAGTCCTGTCGACTGCCCTGGAGTCACCTGATCCTGGCAGTAGAACCAAGTCGCCTGCCAGCCTCGAACTGACTCCGGGAAGGTAATGGAGGGAAAACAGCTTTTCCCCCTCGTCTGGATCGCCAAGCCCCCACACAGCTGGATCACCTGTGTCCTCTCGTCACTCGACTTGGCCTTCTTAACCGACTAAGAGCGACAGGTGAAGATGTGCTTGAAAAGCCCCCAGTGTGGGCGGCACCCCAGGAACGCCTCACACATAGAAATAAAGGCGGCGAGATAGACTATGGAGTTCGGAGTAAAGTGATGGAGCTGCGCTCCTAAGAAGTTCAAGAAGTTGCGGAAGAAAGAGTGGGGCGGCAGAGAAAACCCTCGGTCAATATGAGTCGCCAGGAGCACGCACTCACTATCGCGTGGTTGGGGCTCGATTTCTCCCCCCGGAAGACGCGCAGCCTTGTGGGGAATGGCTCCTCCCTCGACCAGGTCGTCGAGGTCCTCCTGACGGAGCACCGAGGGCATCCAGTCGCCCTGGATCCACCCTTTGGGCAGGGCCGTCCGGGAGGAAGATCCGCCGCGCGCAGACTTCTTCCCCTTCCCCGCCGCCGCCGCCTTCTTCGCGCGCTCCAGAGCGGTCGTCTTGCCCTTCACCATTGTCGCCGGCGAGGTCTCGAGCTGGTTTGTGGTGGCTGGGCGAGAGCGAAGGAAGCGGGGGAGACGACGGAGAAACAGAGAAAGAAGGGGAAGACATGAGCATGCGCACAGTTGGGGGGCTCGGAGCCAGCTACTTATAAGGGGCCGCTTCCGAGTGGCCGACAAGCGGGCCCGAGCTATCGAGTCAAATCCCGTGGCAGGCGCGCACGCAGTACGTGGCGAAAAAGGTGGCACGGGGATCGAGGAGCCTTCGCACTGTCGCTCCCGATTACTGCGGCCGTCCCCGTTCCGCGCGCTTCCCAAAAAATCCAAATCCCGCGATCTCCGCTGGCTGCAGAACAACTTGACGAAACGGAAATCCCGCGCACACCGGCGCTCGATGCCTCGCAGGTAAAGAAATCCATTCGACGAAAGGCCTGGAACGGATCAAGGCGACTGAAAGAGGTTAATGACGTCATCCGTGACAGTCGACCCAGAACGAAGCACCCATAATAACCCGAAAGATCGGTCGGAAAGGTCCCTAACCCCTTTTCTCACTCTAGCCTCAATCCGTTCGGGGGCTAATGATGAAGTCATGTACCTACGGTAGGGACACGGACCCGTCCTAAAGAGCCCTACCATAGGACATCCCTAGAAGAAGTCACCTTTCAATCAACTTGAAGGTATCCCACTCGACGGGTTGAAGACACTCGACCAAGAAGCTGTCACTCGACCAAGAAGCCAACCACTCGACTGCCAGAAGACCTAAAGTCACTCCGCAGGCAAACGGTCGGCTATTAAGACTCTTTATTAGGGACATTATCAGTAACGCCCACCTTAAATGTACCTTAAACCTTGCATTACTGAGGGCAGGAGAGGGCCGGCGAACTCTATATAAGCCACCCCCCTCCTCAGTATGAGGGGTTCGCACCCCTGTCATTTTACACACGCATAATCCAGTCGACCGCCTCCGGGCACCGAGACGTAGGGCTATTACTTCCTCCGAGAAGGGCCTGAACTCGTAAACCTTGCGTGCTTACAACTTCCCAATAGCTAAGGTCTAGCCTCTTCATACACACCCCCCTACCTCACTGTCAGACTTAGAACCACGACACAACCTACTAAACCTACTGAAAATGTTTACTTTGAAGTTCCTTTGGGTATGATAGAGAAACTTCTAGCTAATCCTTTTACAGGAGATGGAACATTACATCCCGATATGCACCTAATCTATGTGGATAAATTTTGTGGATTATTTAAGCTTGCAGGTATGCTCGAGGATGTTATCAAGAAGAAGGTCTTCCCTCTGCCTTTGAAGGGAAAGGCATTGACATGGTTTAGGCTATGTGATGATATTGGATCATGGAACTACAACCGATTGAAATTGGAATTTCATCAGAAGTTTTATCCTATGCATCTGGTTCATCGTGATCGTAATTATATATATAATTTTTGGCCTCGCGAAGGAGAAAGTATCGCTCAAGCTTGGGGAGGCTTAAGTCAATGTTATATTCATGCCCCAATCATGAGCTCTCAAGAGAAATTATTATTCAAAAATTGTATGCTCGGCTTTCTCTCAATAATCGCTCCATGCTCGATACTTCTTGTACTAGTTCTTTTATGATGAAGACTACTGAATTCAGATGGGATTTATTGGCAAGAATTAAACGCAACTCTGAAGATTGGGAACTCGACGAAGGTAAGGATTCAGGTATAACACCTAAGTTTGATTGTCTTAAATCTTTTATGGATACCAATGCTTTTCTCGAATTTAGCACTAAATATGCACTTGACTCTGAGATAGTAGCTTGTTTCTGTGAATCATTACTACTCATGTTGATCTCCCTAAGGAGAAGTGGTTTAAATATACTCCTCCCATTGAATTAAAAGTAGTTGAACCTATTAAAGTTGAAGAAAAGACTATCACTTATAATGTTGATCCTATTGTTCCTATCGCTTATATTGAGAAACCACCGTTCCCTGTTAGAATAAAGGATCATGCTAAAGCTTCAACTATGGTTCGTAAGAGTAATGCTAGAACACCTACACCCTCTGAGCAAATTAAAGCTGAACCTAGTATTGCTATGGTTAAGGATCTCTTGGTCAATAATATTGATGGACATGTTATTTACTTCTGTGATGAAGCTGCTAGAGTTGCTAGACCCGATACTAAAAATAAACATAGACGTGTTGTTGGCATGCCTATTGTTTCTGTTAAAATAGGAGATCACTATTATCATAGCTTATGTGATATGGGTGCTAGTGTTAGTGCAATACCTTATATATATAAAGAAATTATGCATGATATTGCACCTGCTGAGATAGAAGATATTGATGTTACTATTAAGCTTGCCAATAGAGATACTATTTCACCAGTTCGGATTGTTAGAGATGTTGAAGTCTTGTGTGGGAAAATTAAATATCCTACTGATTTTCTTGTTCTTGCTTCCCCACAAGATGACTTTTGTCCCATTATATTTGGTAGACCCTTCTTGAATACTGTTAATGCTAAGATAGACTACGAAAATGATATTGTTACTGTTTGTTTAGCAGATATGTCTCATGATTTTAATTTTGCTAAATTTCGTAGACAACCCCATGATAAAGAATTGCCTAGTCTATACCAATATAAAAAGACCCAAATGGGCAGAGCCAAACCATCTTGGCCGTCAAATAATGTTATCTAGCGGTTCAAATCGCTTCAATGTTGAGCACCAAACAAGTTTAACGCTCTAATTACCCACCACTGCCATTGGTTATAAACACGTTTTGACTCTACGCTATCCCTTGAAATCTGCCATGTAATTAATATCCTACCATTCCTGCGAAAAAGTAATTGATATCTTATTAAATACCAAGGTAATGATTCTTTAAACACAACTTGCCTGTTGAAATTCTAGGGGATCCTCCTCCACCCAAGGGTGATCCCGTGTTTGAACTTAAATCATTACCTGATACTCTTAAATATGCTTATCTTGATGAAAATAAGATATATCATGTTATTATTAGTGCTTACCTTTCAGAGCAGGAAGAAGATAAATTATTGAAAACTCTGAATAAGCACCGTGCTGCTATTGGATATACTCTTGATGATCTTAAGGGCATTAGTCCCACTCTATGTT
Organism: Triticum monococcum; assembly: GCA_034509565.1. NCBI lineage: Eukaryota > Viridiplantae > Streptophyta > Magnoliopsida > Poales > Poaceae > Triticum > Triticum monococcum. The sequence goes on along the minus strand of CM067843.1, from coordinate 738,428,237 downwards.
AGAATAAAATAAAATTGGAGAAAGACGCTTAACCGGTTGTTGATCACCAACGGCGGTTAAATCCTAAGATGAAAGAAGTGGTAAGAAATGAAATACTAAAGCTTCTAGAGGCAGGTATAATTTATCTTGTTGCTCATAGTCAGTGGGTAAGTCATGTCCATTGTGTTCCTAAGAAGGGAGGTATTACTGTTGTTCCTAATGATAAAGACGAATTGATCCCAGAAAGAATTGTTATAGGTTATAGAACGGTAATTAAATTCCGCAAATTAAATAAAGCTACTAGAAAGGATCATTACCCTTTACCTTTTATTGATCAAATGCTAGAAAGATTATCCAAACATACACACTTTTGCTTTGTAGACGATTATTCTGGTTTCTCTCAAATACCTGTGTCGAAAGAGGACCAGGAAAAGACCACTTTTACTTGCCCTTTCGGTACCTTTGCTTATAGACGCATGCCTTTTGGTTTATGTAATGCACCTGCTACCTTTCAAATATGTATGACTGCTATGTTCTCTGAATTTTGTGAAAAGATTGTTGAGGTTTTCATGGATGATTTCTCCGTGTATGGAACTTCTTTTGATGATTGCTTAAGCAACCTTGATCTAGTTTTGCAGAGATGTGAAGAAACTAATCTTGTCTTGAATTGGGAGAAGTGCCACTTTATGGTTAATGAAGGTATTGTCTTGGGGCATGAATTTTTTGAAAGAGGTATTGAAGTTCATAAAGCTAAAGTTGATGCTATTGAAAAGATGTCACGTCCTAAGGACATTAAAGGTATACGAAGTTTCCTTGGTCATACCGGTTTTTATAGGAGGTTCATTGAAGACTTCTCAAAAATTTCTAGGGCTCTGACTAATCTCTTACAAAAAGATGAAGCATTTGAAATACTTAAGAAAGCCTTAATTTCTACACCTATTGTTCAGCCACCTGATTGGAATTTACCCTTTGAAATTATGTGTGATGCTAGTGATTATGCTGTAGGAGCTGTTCTAGGACAAAGAGTTGATAAGAAATTAAATGTTATCCAATATGCTAGTAAAAGTCTAGATAGTGCCCAGAGAAATTATGCTACTACTGAAAAAGAATTTTTAGCAGTTGTATTTGCTTGTGATAAGTTCAGACCTTATATTGTTGATTCTAAAGTAACTGTTCACACTGATCATGCTGCTATTAAATACCTTAGGGAAAAGAAAGATGCTAAACCTAGACTTATTAGATGGGTTCTCTTGCTATAAGAATTTGATTTGCATATTATTGATAGGAAGGGAGCTGAGAACCCCATTGCAGACAACTTGTCTAGGTTAGAAAATGTTCTTGATGACCCACTCCCTATTGATGATAGTTTTCCTGATGAACAATTAGCTGTCGTAAATGCTTCTTGTACTGCTCCATGGTATGATGATTATGCTAATTACATTGTTGCTAAATTTATACCACCTAGTTTCACATACCAGCAAAAGAAAAAGGTTTTCTATGATTTAAGACATTACTTCTGGGATGACCCACACCTTTATAAAGAAGTAGTAGATGGTGTTATTAGATGTTGTGTACCTGAGCATGAACAGGAATAGATCCTACGCAAGTATCACTCCGAGACTTATGGAGGACACCATGCTGGAGATAGAACTGCACATAAGGTATTGCAATCCGGTTTTTATTGGCCTACTCTTTTCAAAGATGCCCGTAAGTTTGTCTTCTCTTGTGATGAATGTCAAAGAATTTGTAGTATTAGTAGACGTCAAGAAATGCCTATGAACTATTCACTTGTTATTAAACCATTTGATGTTTGGGGCTTTGATTATATGGGACAGTTTGCTTCCTCTAATGGGTATACACATATTTTAGTTGATGTTGATTACGTTACTAAGTGGGTGGAAGCTATTCCAACTAGTAGTGTTGATCATCACACCTCTATTAAGATGCTTAAAGAAGTTATTTTGCTGAGGTTTGGAGTCCCTAGATACCTAATGACTGATGGTGGTTCACATTTTATTCATGGTGCTTTCCGTAAAATGCTTGCTAAGTATGATGTTAATCATAGAATTGCATCTCCATACCACCCACAGTCTAGTGGTCAAGTAGAACTAAGTAATAGAGAGATTAAATTAATTTTGCAAAAGACTGTTAATAGTTCTAGAAAGAATTGGTCCAAGAAACTTGATGATGCATTATGAGCCTATAGAACTGCATATAAAAATCCTATGGGTATGTCTCGGTATAAAATGGTTTATGGAAAAGCATGTCACTTACCTCTCGAACTAGAACATAAGGAATATTGGGCCATAAAAGAGCTCAATTATGATTTCAAACTTACCGGTGAGAAGAGACTATTTGACATTAGCTCACTTGATGAGTGGAGAACCCAGGCCTATAAGAATGCCAAACTGTTTAAAGAAAAAGTTAAAAGATGGCATGACAAAAGGATACAAAAGCGTGAGTTTAATGTAGGTGATTATGTTCTGTTATACAACTCTTGTTTAAGATTTTTTGCAAGAAAACTCCTCTCTAAATGGGAAGCTCCTTACATGATCGTTGAGGTCTATCGTTCTGGTGCCATAAAAATCAACAACTTCGAAGGCACAAATCCAAAGGTGGTGAACGGTCAAATAATCAAACATTATATCTCAGGTAATCCCATAAATGTTGAAACCTATGTTATTGACACCGTAACCCCGGAGGAGTACATAAGGGACACTTTCCAGAATGTTTCAGACTCCGAAAAGGAATATGTATGTGGTATGGTAAGTAAACCGACTCCAAAACAATTCTAATATCAGTTTTTCTCCGTTTTGGAATATTTAAAAAAAAAGAAAATAAGAAGTAGTCTGAAAGGGACACGAGGCATCCACGAGGGTGGAGGGCGCGCCCTACCCCCTTGGGCGCGCCCCCTGCCTCGTGGGCACCTCGTGTGCCCTCCGGACTCTGTTTTCTTGCACGATACTTCTTTTGGTCGGTAAAGATTCATTATATAATCTCCCGAAGGTTTTGACCACGGTAGCACGAGAAAATTCTCTGCTTTTGTTTTGAGCTGTTTTTCTGAGAGATCTAGATCACCATGACGTCTTCAAGCGCCCCCAAGGATAAATTTTTCGAGAAGGTCATCAACCCCTACCTCGCGGAGGTGTTGCAGCACCCTCAAACCATTGAGATGTGTGAGGGGGTGCTGCACATCTGCGATGTTGAGGGACCAAGGAGGACCGGAAGCGTGGAGACAAAACTCGAAGCAATGGAGCAACAAGTTTTCAAGTGCCACGAGATGGTGGAACGCGGATTCAACGCCAACCACATGATGATCGCGGAGTTCACCAACAACCACAAGCTGGATGCTAAGAACATTGGGGAGACCATCTTCAAGCTTCACGAGAAAATCGAGCACCTCCAAGCCTAGATCTATGACCTGCAAAACCAAAACTGTGAGTATGAATATAGATTCAAGAGGATGAGTTTGGCTGCAGATTTGAGGATCCTGGAGTCTCTATCATCCTTCTATGATGGTGAGCCTATGCCTTGGAAGATGGACGACAAGCCTACATCATCAACAACTCCATCATCACCACCTCCGAATAAAGAGACATAAACACATGGGTATGGGCACTCGCCTTGGCAACTGCCAAGCTTGGGGGAAGTGCCCCGATATCTTATCACCATCATACTTCTATCTTTACCATTTTCCTTAGTTCGATCCTTTTGGTTATATCTTGATCTAGTAGAATAAAGTTTAGTATGATCTAGCCTTGAGTTTTTGTGTTGATCCTTATCTATGTAATCGAGGCCATGAGCTATATATAATAAAGATTAGTCTTGAGTCGAGGGCTTGGTTATCCTGCTATGATCTTAAGGGAATAAAAGAAAAAAGAAAGAATAAAAAGAAATAAAGAGATCATATTGATCTTATGGAGAGTAATGACTTCACATATAAAGAGTATGATGAATAAAAGTTGTTGAGAGTTGACAAACATAGTTTTGGTCATCTTTGCAATTAATAGGAAGTAATAAGAAAGAGAGGTTTTCACATATAAATATACTATCTTGGACATATTTTATGATTGTGAGCACTCATTAAAATATGACATGCTAAAAAGTTGATGTTGGACAAGGAAGACAACGTGATGGGTTATGTTTTCTTATATCTAAAATAAATTATATTGTCATGGATCATCCAACATGTTGAGCTTACATTTCCCCCTCATGCTAGCCAAATTCTTTGCACCAAGTAGAGATACTACTTATGCTTCCAAATATCCTTAAACCCAGTTTTGCCATGAGAGTCCACCATATCTACCTATGGATTGAGTAAGATCCTTCAAGTAAGTTGTCATTGTTGCAAGCAATAAAAGTTGCTCTCCAAATATGTATGATCTGTCAGTGTGGAGAAAAAAGCTTTATACGAGCTTGTGATATGGAAGAAATAAAAGCGACAGACAACATAATAAAGGTCCCTATCACAAGTGGCAATATAAAGTGAATTTCTTTTCATTAAGATTTTGTGCATCCTACCATAAAATCACATGACAACCTCTGCTTCCCTCTGCGAAGAGCCTATCTTTTATTTTTGTCTTATACCATATACAAGAGTCATGGTGATCTTCACCTTTCCTTTTTACAATTTATCCTTTGGCAAAGCACTATGTGTTGGAAAGATCCTTATATATATATATATATATATATATATATATATATATATATATATATATCCAATTGGATGTGGGTTTTCATAAAGCATTGTTGTTGATGTTACCCTTGAGGTAAAAGGTTGGGAGGCAAAACTATAAGCCCCTATCTTTCTCTGTATCCGATTAAAACTTCATACCCATAAGTATTGCATGAGTATTAGCAATTGTGAAAGACTAAATCATAATTGAGTATGTGGACTTGCTGAAAAAGCTCTTATATTGAATCTTTCCAATGTTATGATAAATTGCAATTGCTTCAATGACTAAGATTATTGTTTGCTAGTTTTTCAATGAAGTTTCTGATTCATACTTTACATTGTGAATAGATTGTTACTTTAGCATAAGAAATCATATGACAATACATATATGTTGCTATGCTAAGAATGATCATGATGCCCTTATGTCCGTATTTTATTTTATCGACACCTCTATCTCTAAACATGTGGACATATTTTTCGATATCGGCTTCCGCTTGAGGACAAGAGAGGTCTAAGCTTGGGGAGTTGATACGTCCATTTTGCATCATGCTTTTATATCAATATTTATTGCATTATGGGCTGTTATTATACATTATGTCACAATACTTATGCCTTTTATCTCTTATTTTACAAGGTTTACATGAAGAGGGAGAATGCCGGCAGCTGGAATCCTGGGCTGGAAAAGGAGCAAATATTAGAAGCCTATTCTTCACAACCCCAAAAGTCCTGAAACTCCACGAAAGTCAGTTTTGTAATATATTAAAAATATTGGGCAAAGAAAGCACCAGAGGGGGGCCACCCACTATCCACGAGGGTGGAGGGCGCGCCCTACCCCCCCCCCCCCCAGGCGCGCCCCCTGCCTCATGGACCACCTAGAAGCCCCCCGATGCACATCTTCTGGAATAAGGTGTATTTTGCCCTGGAAAAAATTATAAGGAATCTTTCGGGATGAGGCACCACCGTCTCGAGGCGGAACCTTGGCGGAACCAATCTAGGGCTCCGGTGGAGCTGTTCTGCTGAGGAAACATCCCTTCGGGAGGGGGAAATCGTCACCATCGTCATCACCATCGATCCTCTCATCGGGAGGGGGTCAATCTCCATCAACATCTTCACCAGCACCATCTCGTCTCAAACCCTAGTTCATCTCTTGTATCCGATCTTTGTCTCAAAACCTCAGATTGGTACCTATGGGTTGCTAGTAGTGTTGATTACTCCTTGTAGTTGATGCTAGTTGGTTTATTCAGTGGAAGATTATATGTGCAGATCCTTTATGCACATTAATACCCCTCTGATTATGAACATGAATATGATTTGTGAGTAGTTACGTTTGTTCCTGAGGACATGGGAGAAGTCTTGTTATAAGTAGTCATGTGAATTTGGTACTCGTTCGATATTTTGATGAGATGTATGTTGTCTTTCTCTAGTGGTGTTATGTGAACGTCGACTACATGACACTTCACCATTGTTTGGGCCTAGGGGAAGGCATTGGGAAGTAATAAGTAGATGGTGGGTTGCTAGAGTGACAGAATCTTAAACCTTAGTTTATGTGTTGCTTCGTAAGGGGATGATTTGGATCCATATGTTTCATGCTATGGTTAGGTTTACCTTAATTCTTCTTTCGTAGTTGCGGATGCTTGCGAGGGGGGTTAATCATAAGTGGGATGCTTGTCCAAGGAAGGGTAGTACCCAAGCACCGGTCCACCCACATATGAAATTATCAAAGTAACGAACACGAATCATATGAGCATGATGAAAACTAGCTTGACGATAACTCCCATGTGTCCTCGGGAGCGCTTTCCTTTATATAAGAGTTTGTCCAGGCTTGTCCTTTGCTACAAAAAGGATGGGGCCACCTTGCTGCACCTTGTTTACTTTTGTTACTTGTTACCTGTTACGAGTTACCTTATCACAAAACTATTTGTTACCAATAATTTCAGTGCTTGCAGAGAATATCTTACTAAAAATTGCTTGTCATTTCCTTCTGCTCCTCGTTGGGTTTGACACTCTTACTCATCGAAAGGACTATGATAGATCCCCTATACTTGTGGGTCATCACAGGTGCTGTTTACGTTGTGTTCCTTAGTTCTCCTACTTGTTCGATAACCTTGGTTCCATATCTGAGGAAATACCTACCGCTGTTGTGCTGCATCATCCCTTCCTCTTTGGGGAAATACCAATGTAGCTTCAAGCCGCCATCACCGTGAGACGCGCGCCATGGGGATTAACCTTCTGTAGTGTTGACTGTTGATACCTGGCAATAATCCATTGCTAAAACCCACTTAGTTAATTAGTCGGCCCATCAATAAGTTGGTATTCTAGCGTAGGAGTACATCTCCACCTTTGCCTTCCTCCTCGTCCTCCATCGTCCTGGTCTGTCCTACACCATATGACCTTGTGCTGTAGCTGATGGCAACTCCTAAGTCAATGCATGCACTCGCGTCATGTCAACTAATGGGGCTAGCCCACCATATCACACTACACGGCGGCGGCGGCGTCCAGCCCAGATCCGGTCTTGACGTAGGCGGCAGCGGCGGCTCCGTCCCGGATCTGAACATGGCGGTGGCGGCGTCCCATCTGCCAGGGATGAGGGGCATATGGTGGGTCCTTGTGGCGGCACCAGTGGTGGCAGATCTTGGGATCCCGCATACGGGGACGACGCAGGACACGCGTGGCGGGCTGAGCTTTCTCCGGCGTCGACGTTGGTTGATACGGGATCGCGGCAGCAATTGCTGTTGTATAGGCGACTACAACGGCTGGCACGACGGTGTGTTCTCCATGTAGCGCCCGTAATCATGGCGGCAGCTCCTCTTCATCAATGGTGGCGAACTCGGGGATTGTGTGGGCGATTCGGAGTCTGGATCTCGAGGTGGTGACGGCCTTCTGAGGCTAGTGGCGGTATGGGAAGTCCCCTCCATCAACATATCGGGTTCGATGCGGCCCGGTAGGTGACAGATTTGCCTCTTTCGGAGTTGTTGGGAGGTGCCTGTCACCGGGCAGGTGAAGCCACTAGTGGATGTGCTACCGGCGGATGCTACGCACGACGTCTTGTATGAAGACGTCATCATGCCTGCTATCGGCAGGTAATGCACGGTGGCTCTGGCGGAGGTGTCATGTTTAGCCTGTTGTTGTCGGATCGAAGGTGGTGCCATAGTAGCGGGTGTTGGCGAACGTAGTAATTTCAAAAAAATTCCTACGCACACGCAAGATCATGGTGATGCATAGCAACGAGAGGGGAGAGTGTGATCTACGTACCCTTGTAGATCAACAACGGAAGCATTTGGTTGATGTAGTCGTACGTCTCCACGGCCCGACCGATCAAGCACCGAAACTACGGCACCTCCGAGTTCTAGCACACGTTCAGCTTGATGACGATCCTCGGACTCCGATCCAGCAAAGTGTCGGGGAAGAGTTCCGTCAGCACGACGGCGTGGTGACGATCTTGATGTACTACTGTCGCAGGGCTTCGCCTAAGCACCACTACAATATTATCGAGGACTATGGTGGCAGGGGGCGCCGCACATGGCTAAGAATATGATCACGTGGATCAACTTGTGTTCCTCTGGGGTGCCCCTGCCTCCGTATATAAAGGCTCAAGGTGGGGTGCGGCCGGCCTAGGAGAGGCGCGCCAGGAGGAGTCCTACTCCCTCCGGGAGTAGGATTCCCCCCCCCCCAATCCTAGTTGGAATAGGATTCACGGAGGGGGGAAAGAGGAAAGGGGGCCGGCCCCCTCTCCTTGTCCTATTCGGACCAAGGGAGGGGAGGGGCGCGCGGCCCATCTCTGGCTGCCTCTTCTCTTTTCCACTAAGGCCAACTAAGGCCCATATATCTCCCGGGGGGTTTCGGTAACCTCCCGGTACTTCGGTAAAATCCCGATTTCACCCGGAACACTTCCGATCTCCAAACATAGGCTTCCAATATATCAATCTTTATGTCTCAACCATTTTGAGACTCCTCGTCATGTCCGTGATCACATTCAGGACTCTGAACAAACTTCGGTACATCAAAACGAATAAACTCATAATATAGCTGTCATCGAAACCTTAAGCGTGCGGACCCTACGGGTTCGAGAACAATGTAGACATGACCGAGACATGTCTCTGGTCAATAACCAATAGCAGGGCCTGGATGCCCATATTGGCTCCTACATATTCTACGAAGATCTTTATCGGTCAGACCGCATAACAACATACGTTGTTCCCTTTGTCATTGGTATGTTACTTGCCCGAGATTCGATCGTCGGTATCCAATACCTAGTTCAATCTCGTTACCGGCAAGTCTCTTTACTCGTTCTGTAATACATCATCCCGCAACTAACTCATTAGTTGCAATGCTTGCAAGGCTTAAGTCATGTGCATTACCGAGAGGGCCCAGAGATACCTCTCCGACGATCGGAGTGACAAATCCTAATCTCGAAATACGTCAACCCAACATGTACCTTTGGAGACACCTGTAGAGCACCTTTATAATCACCCAGTTACGTTGTGACATTTGGTAGCGCACAAAGTGTTCCTCCGGCAAACGGGAGTTACATAATCTCATAGTTATATGAACATGTATAAGTCATGAAGAAAGCAATAGCAACATACTAAATGATCGGGTGCTAAGCTAATGGAATGGGTCATGTCAATCAGATCATTCAACTAATGATGTGATCCCGTTAATCAAATGACAACTCTTTGTCCATGGTTAGGAAACATAAACATCTTTGATTAACGAGCTAGTCAAGTAGAGGCATACTAGTGACACTCTGTTTGTCTATGTATTCACACGTGTATTATGTTTCCGGTTAATACAATTCTAGCATGAATAATAAACCTTTATCATGATATAAGGAAATAAATAATAACTTTATTATTGCCTCTAGGTCAAATTTCCTTCAGTCTCCCACTTGCACTAGAGTCAATAATCTAGATTACACAGTAATGATTCTAACACCCTTGGAGCTTTGGTGCTGATCATGTTTTGCTCGTGGAAGAGGCTTAGTCAACGGGTCTGCTACATTCAGCTCCGTATGCATCTTGCAAATTTCTATGTCTCCCATCTGGACTAGATCCCGGATGGAATTGAAGCGTCTCTTGATGTGTTTGGTTCTCTTGTGAAACCTGGATTCCTTTGCCAAGGCAATTGCACCAGTATTGTCACAAAAGATCTTCATTGGACCCGATGCACTAGGTATGACACCTAGATCGGATATGAACTCCTTCATCCAGACTCCTTCATTTGCTGCTTCCGACGCAGCTATGTACTCCGCTTCACATGTAGATCCCGCCACGACGCTTTGTTTAGAACTGCACCAACTGACAGCTCCACCGTTTAATGTAAACACGTATCCGGTTTGCGATTTAGAATCGTCCGGATCAGTGTCAAAGCTTGCATCAACGTAACCGTTTACGCTGAGCTCTTTGTCACCTTCATATACGAGAAACATATCCTTAGTCCTTTTCAGGTATTTCAGGATGTTCTTGACCGCTGTCCAGTGATCCACTCATGGATTACTTTGGTACCTCCCTGCTAGACTTATAGCAAGGCACACATCAGGTCTGGCACACAACATTGCATACATGATAGAGCCTATGGCTGAAGCATAGGGAACATCTTTCATTTTCTCTCTATCTTCTGCAGTGGTCGGGCATTGAGTCTGACTCAACTTCACACCTTGTAACACAGGCAAGAACCCTTTCTTTGCTTGATCCATTTTGAACTTCTTCAAAATCTTGTCAAGGTATGTGCTTTGTGAAAGTCCAATTAAGCGTCTTGATCTATCTCTATAGATCTTTATGCCTAATATGTAAGCAGCTTCACCGAGGTCTTTCATTGAAAAACTCTTATTCAGGTATCCCTTTATGCTATCCAGAAATTATATATCATTTCCAATCAGTAATATGTCATCCACATATAATATCAGAAATGCTACAGAGCTCCCACTCACTTTCTTGTAAATACAGGCTTCTCCGAAAGTCTGTATAAAACCAAATGCTTTGATCACACTATCAAAGCGTTTATTCCAACTCCGAGAGGCTTGCACCAGTCCATAAATGGATCGATGCAGCTTGCACACTTTGTTAGCTCCTTTTGGATCGACAAAACCTTCCGGTTGCATCATATACAACTCTTCTTCCAGAAATCCATTCAGGAATGCAGTTTTGACATCCATCTGCCAAATTTCATAATCATAAAATGCGGCAATTGCTAACATGATTCGGACAGACTTAAGCATCGCTACGGGTGAGAAGGTCTCATCGTAGTCAACCCCTTGAACTTGTCGAAAACCTTTTGCGACAAGTCGAGCTTTGTAGACAGTAATATTACCGTCAGCGTCAGTCTTCTTCTTGAAGATCCATTTATTCTCAATTGCTTGCCGATCATCGGGCAAGTCAACCAAAGTCCATACTCTGTTCTCATACATGGATCCCATCTCGGATTTCATGGCTTCAAGCCATTTTGCGGAATCTGGGCTCACCATCGCTTCTTCATAGTTCGTAGGTTCATCATGATCTAGTAGCATGATTTCCAGAATAGGATTACCGTACCACTCTGGCGCGGATCTTACTCTGGTTGATCCACGAGGTTCGGTAGTATCTTGTTCTGAAGTTTCATGATCATTATCATTAGCTTCCTCACTAATTGGTGTAGGTGTCGCAGAAACAGTTTTCTGTGATGTACTACTTTCCAATAAGGGAGCAGGTACAGTTACCTCGTCAAGTTCTACTTTCCTCCCACTCACTTCTTTCGAGAGAAACTCCTTCTCTAGAAAGGATCCATTCTTAGCAATGAATGTCTTGCCTTCGGATCTGTGATAGAAGGTGTGCCCAACAGTCTCCTTTGGGTATCCTATGAAGACACATTTCTCCGATTTGGGTTCGAGCTTATCAGGTTGAAGCTTTTTCACATAAGCATCGCAGCCCCAAACTTTAAGAAACGACAACTTTGGTTTCTTGCCAAACCATAGTTCATAAGGCGTCGTCTCAACGGATTTTGATGGTTCCCTATTTAACGTGAATGCGGCCGTCTCTAAAGCATAACCCCAAAACGATAGCGGTAAATCAGTAAGAGACATCATAGATCGCACCATATCTAGTAAAGTACGATTACGACGTTCGGACACACCATTACACTATGGTGTTCCAGGTGGCGTGAGTAGTGAAACTATTTCACATTGTTTTAATTGAAGACCAAACTCGTAACTCAAATATTTGTCTCCGCGATCAGATCGTAGAAACCTTATTTTTCTTGTTATGATGATTTTCCACTTCACTTTGAAATTCTTTGAATTTTTCAAATGTTTCAGACTTATGTTTCATTAAGTAGATATACCCATATCTGCTTAAGTCATCTATGAAGGTGAGAAAATAACAATATCCGCCACGAGCCTCAATATTCATCGGACCACATACATCTGTATGTATGATTTCCAACAAATCTGTTGCTCTCTCCATAGTGCCGGAGAACGGTGTTTTAGTCATCTTGCCCATGAGGAACGGTTCACAAGTACCAAGTGATTCATAATCAAGTGGTTCCAAAAGCCCATCAGTATGGAGTTTCTTCATGCGCTTTATACCGATATGACCTAAACGGCAGTGCCACAAATAAGTTGCACTATCATTATCAACTCTGCATCTTTTGGCTTCAACATTATGAATATGCGTGTTACTACTATCGAGATTCATCAAAAATAGACCACTCTTCAAAGGTGCATGACCATAAAAGATATTACTCATATAAATAGAACAACCATTATTCTCTGATTTAAATGAATATCCGTCTCGCATCAAACAAGATCCAGATATAATGTTCATGCTCAACGCTGGCACCAAATAACAATTATTTAGGTCTAATACTAATCCCGAAGGTAGATGTAGAGGTAGCATGCCGACCGCGATCACATCGACTTTGGAACCATTTCCCACGCGCATCGTCACCTCGTCCTTTGCCAGTGTTAGATTAATCCGTAGTCCCTGTTTCGAGTTGCAAATATTAGCAACAGAACCAATATCAAATACCCAGGTGCTACTGCGAGCTCTAATAAGGTACACATCAATAACATGTATATCACATATACCTTTGTTAGACTTGCCATCCTTCTTATCCGCCAAATACTTGGGGCAGTTCCGCTTCCAGTGACCAGTCTTCTTGCAGTAGAAGCACTCAGTTTCAGGCTTAGGTCCAGACTTGGGTTTCTTCTCTTGAGCAGCAACTTGCTTGCTGTTCTTCTTGAAGTTCCCCTTCTTCCCTTTGCCCTTTTTCTTGAAACTAGTGGTCTTGTTGACCATCAACACTTGATGCTCCTTTTTGATTTCTACTTCCGCAGCTTTCAGCATTGCGAAGAGCTCGGGAATAGTCTTATTCATCCCTTGCATATTATAGTTCATCACGAAGCTCTTGTAGCTTGGTGACAGTGATTGGAGAATTCTGTCAATGACGCAATCATCTGGAAGATTAACTCCCATCTGAATCAAGTGATTATTATACCCAGACATTTTGAGTATATGCTCACTGACAGAACTGTTCTCCTCCATCTTGCAGCTATAGAACTTATTGGAGACTTCATATCTCTCAATCCGGGCATTTGCTTGAAATATTAACTTCAACTCCTGGAACATCTCATATGCTCCATGACGTTCAAATCGTCGTTGAAGTCCCGATTCTAAGCCGTAAAGCATGGCACACTGAACTATCGAGTAGTCATTAGCTTTGCTTTGCCAGACGTTCATAACATCTGGTGTTCCTCCAGCAGCAGGCCTAGCACCCAGCGGTGCTTCCAGGACGTAATTCTTCTGTGCAGCAATGAGGATAATCCTCAAGTTATGGACCCAGTCCGTGTAATTGCTACCATCATCTTTCAACTTTGCTTTCTCAAGGAACGCATTAAAATTCAATGGAACAACAGCACGGGCCATCTATCTACAATCAAACATACATAAGCAAGATACTATCAGGTACTAAGTTCATGATAAATTTAATTTCAATTAATCATATTGAAGGAAATATGCCCTAGAGGCAATAATAAAGTTATTATTTCTTTCCTTATATCATTATAAATGTTTATTATTCATGCTAGAATTGTATTAACCGGAAACATAATACATGTGTGAATACATAGACAAACTTAGTGTCACTAGTATGCCTCTACTTGACTAGCTCGTTAATCAAAGATGGTTATGTTTCCTAACCATGAACAAAGTGTTGTTATTTGATTAACGAGGTCACATCATTAGTAGAATGATCTAATTGACATGACCCATTCCATTAGCTTAGCACCCATCGTTTAGTATGTTGCTATTGCTTTCTTCAGGACTTATACATGTTCCTATGAATATGAGATTATGCAACTCCCGTTTACCGGAGCAACACTTTGTGTGCTACCAAACGTCACAACGTAACTGGGTGATTATAAAGGAGCTCTACAGGTGTCTCCAAAGGTAGATGTTGGGTTGGCGTATTTCGAGATTAGGATCTGTCACTCCGATTGTCGGAGAGGTATCTCTGGGCCCTCTCGGTAATGCACATCACATAAGCCTTGCAGGCATTCCAACTAATGAGTTAGTTGCGGAATGATGTATTACAGAACGAGTAAAGAGACTTGCGGGTAACGAGATTGAACTAGGTATTGGATACCGACGATCGAATCTCGGGCAAGTAACATACCGATGACAAAAGGAACAACGTATGTTGTTATGCGGTCTGACCGATAAAGATCTTCGTAGAATATGTAGGAGCCAATATGGGCATCCAGGTCCCGCTATTGGTTATTGTCCGGAGATTTGTCTCAGTCATGTCTACATTGTTCTCGAACCATAGGGTCCGCACGCTTAACGTTACGATGCAGTTATTATGAGTTTATGCATTTTGATGTACCGAAGTTAGTTTGGAGTCCCGGATGTGATCACGGAGATGACGAGGAGTCTCAAAATGGTCGATACATAAAGATTAATATATTGGAAGCCTATATTTGGACATCGGAATTGTTCCGGGTGAAATCGGCATTTTACCGGAGTACCGGGGGGTTACCGGACCCCCCCCCCCCGAGGGTTGTTGGGCCTACATGGGCCTTAAGGGAGAAGAGGAGAGGAGGCAAGAGGTGGCCGCGCGCCCCTCCCCTTCCTAGTCCGAATAGCACAAGGGAAGGGGCGGCGCCCCCCCCCCCTTTCCTTCCTCTCTTCCTCCTATTTCCCCCCTCTCTCTCCTAGTCCAACTAGGAGTCCTACTCCCGGTGGGAGTAGGACTCCCCTTGGCGCGCCACACCCTGGCCGGCCGCCTCCTCCCCTTGCTCCTTTATATACGGGGGCAGGGGGGCACCTCTAGACACACAAGTTGATCCACGTGATCGTTCCTTAGCCGTGTGCGGTGCCCCCTGCCACCATATTCCACCTCGATCATATCGTTGTAGTGCTTAGGCGAAGCCCTGCGTCGGTAGAACATCATCATCGTCACCACGCCGTTGTGCTGACGGAACTCATCCCCGAAGCTTTGCTGGATCGGAGCCTGGGGAGCGTCATCGAGCTGTACGTGTGCTAAGAACTCGGAGGTGCCGGAGTAACGGTGCTTGGATCGGTCGGATCGGGAAGACGTACGACTACTTCCTCTATGTTGTGTCAACGCTTCCATTGCGGTCTACGAGGGTACATAGACAACACTCTCCCCTCTCGTTGCTATGCATCACCATGATCTTGCGTGTGCGTAGGAAATTTTTTGAAATTACTACGTTCCCCAACAGTGGCATCCGAGCCTTGGTTTTATGGTTTGATGTTATATGCACGAGTAGAACACAAGTGAGTTGTGGGCGATATAAGTCATACTGCCTACCTGCATGTCCTACTTTGGTTCGGCGGTATTGTTGGATGAAGCGGCCCAGACCAACATTACGCGTACGCTTACGCGAGACCGGTTCTCCCGACGTGCTTTGCACAAAGGTGGCTTGCGGGTGACTGTTTCTCCAACTTTAGTTGAACCAAGTGTGGCTACGCCCGGTCCTTGCGAAGGTTAAAACGGAGTCAAATTGACAAACTATCGTTGTGGTTTTGATGCGTAGGTGAGATTGGTTCTTACTTAAGCCCGTAGCAGCCACGTAAAACTTGCAACAACAAAGTAGAGGACATCTAACTTGTTTTTGCAGGGCATGTTGTGATGTGATATGGCCAAGACATGATGCTAAATTTTATTGTATGACATGATCATGTTTTGTAACCGAGTTATCGGCAACTGGCAGGAGCCATATGGTTGTTGCTTTATAGTATGCAATGCAATCGCGATGTAATGCTTTACTTTATCACTAAGCGGTAGTGATAGTCGTGGAAGCATAATATTGGCGAGACGACAACGATGCTACGATGGAGATCAAGGTGTCACGCCGGTGACGATGGTGATCATGACGGTGCTTCGGAGATGGAGATCATAGGCACAAGATGATGATGGCCATATCATATCACTTATATTGATTGCATGTGATGTTTATCTTTTATGCATCTTATCTTGCTTTGATTGACGGTAGCATTATAAGATGATCTCTCACTAAATTATCAAGAAGTGTTCTCCCTGAGTATGCACCGTTGCGAAAGTTCTTCGTGCTGAGACACCACGCGATGATCGGGTGTGATAGGCTCTACGTTCAAATACAACGGGTGCAAAACAGTTGCGGACGAGGAATACTCAGGTTATACTTGACGAGCCAAGCATATACAAATATGGCCTCGGAACACGGAGACCGAAAGGTCGAGCGTGAATCATATAGTAGATATGATAAACATAATGATGTTCACCAAAGAAACTACTCCATCTCACGTGATGATCGGACATGGTTTAGTTGATTTGGATCACGTGATCACTTAGAGTATTAGAGGGATGTCTATCTAAGTGGGAGTTCTTAAGTAATTTGATTAATTGAACTTAAACTTATCATGAACTTAGTACCTGATAGTATCTTGCTTGTTTATGTTTGATTGTAGATAGATGGCTCGTGCTGTTGTTCCGTTGAATTTTAATGCGTTCCTTGAGAAAGCAAAGTTGAAAGATGATGGTAGCAATTCAACGGACTAGGTCGTAACTTGAGGATTATCCTCATTGCTGCATAGAAGAATTACGTCCTGGAAGCACCGCTGGGTGCCAGGCCTGCTGCTGGAGCAACACCAGATGTTATGAACGTCTGGCAGAGCAAAGCTGATGACTACTCGATAGTTCAGTGTGCCATGCTTTACGGCTTAGAATCGGGACTTCAACGACGTTTTGAACATCATGGAGCATATGAGATGTTTCAGGAGTTGAAGTTAATATTTCAAGCAAATGCCCGGATTGAGAGATATGAAGTCTCCAATAAGTTCTATAGCTGCAAGATGGAGGAGAACAGTTCTGTCAGTGAGCATATACTCAAAATGTCTGGGTATAATAATCACTTGATTCAGATGGGAGCTAAATCTTCTAGATGATTGCGTCATTGACAGAATTCTCCAATCACTGCCACCAAGCTACAAGAGCTTCGTGATGAACTATAATATGCAAGGGATGAACAAGACTATTCCCGAACTCTTCGCAATGCTGAAAGCTGCGGAGGTAGAAATCAAAAAGGAGCATCAAGTGTTGATGGTCGACAAGACCACTAGTTTCAAGAAAAAGGGCAAAGGGAAGAAGAAGGGGAACTTCAAGAAGAACGGCAATATAACGCCCTCGATGCGGCTATAGCTCCCACTTGTCGAGGCACGACTTAGAGACATAACCGCATTGAAAGCAATGTCGCAAGTTAGGCAATCATCACAACATCCCATGTAATATATAGAATAAAAGGGGAGATACATAGTTGGCTTACACTCGCCACGTCACATCAAAGTACATAAATAACATACATCATCCAAACACTCATGGCCCGACTACGGCGCCAAAATAAAAGACAACCCAACAAGCGACATAGGTCCCGATCACCCCAACTGGGCTCCACCACTGATCATCAGGAAAAGACACATAGTAACGCTGAGAATCCTCGTCCTACTCCCACTTGAGCTCAAGCGCGCCATATGGAGCTGTATCATCTATCCCTGCATCTGGTGTAATAGTAATCTGTGAGCCACAGGGACTCAGCAATCTCGCACCCTCGCGATCAAGACTATTTAAGCTTAATAGGTAGGATGGGGTAAAAGTATGAGTGGAGCTGCAGCAAGTGACTAGCATGTATGGTGGCTAACTTATTCGCAAAAGAGAGCGAGAAGACAGAGCAAGGCGCGAGCGAGAAACTAGAGAGCAACCTGCGCAAACATGACTCCAACACCGTGTCCACTTCCCGGACTCCGCCGAGAAGAGGCCATCACGGTAACACACTCAGTTGATTCTTTTTAATTAATTAAGGTTCAAGTTATCTACAACCGGACATTAACAAATTCCCATCTGCCCATAACCGCGGGCATGGCTTTCGAAAGTTCAATCCCTACAGGGCGGTCTCAACTTAGCCCATAACAAGCTCTCACGGTCAACGAAGGAATAGACCTCCACCCGAGACATTCCGATCAGACTCGGTATCCCGGTACAACAAGACATTTCGACAGGTCAAAACAAGACCAGCAACACCGCCCGAATGTGCCGAAAAATCCCGATAGGAGATGCACATATCTCTTTCTCAGGGCACACTCAGATTGTCTAAACTTCCGGTAGGCCAGCCCAGAGTTGCCCCTGGTAGCCACCGGCGGCTGACAGTTTGGACCAACACTCAGAGGAGCACTGGCCCGGGGGGGTTAAAATAAGATGACCCTCGGGCTCCGGAAACCCAAGGGAAAAAGAGGCTAGGTGGCAAATGGTAAAACCAAGGTTGGGCATTGCTGGAAAAGCTTTAATCAAGGCTAACTATCAAGGGGTTCCCATTATCACCCAACCGCGTAAGGGACGCAAAAATCCGGGAACATAACACCGATATGACGGAAACTAGGGCGGCAAGAGTGGAACAAAACACTAGGCGAGAGGCCGAGCCTTCCACCCTTTACCAAGTATATAGATGCATTAAGATAACATAGCAATATAATGATATCCCAACAAGTAAATAAATGTTCCAACAAGGAACGGCTCCAATCTTCACTTGCAACTAACAACGCTATAAGAGGGGCTGAGCAAAGCGGTAGCATAGCCAATCAACGGTTTGCTAGGACAATGGTGGGTTAGAGGATTTGACATGGCAATTTGGGAGGCTGACAAGCAAGTGGTAGGCATCGTAGCATTGGCATAGCAAAAGAGCGAGCAAACTAGCATAGCAAAGATAGTACTGATTTCGAGGGTATGATCATCTTGCCTGCAAAGTTGTCAGAGTTGACTGGATCCTCGAAAGCAAACTCAACGGGCTCCTCGTTAGCGAACTCGTCTCCCGGCTCTACCCAAGCAAGACAAACAAACAACAAGGATACAATCAACCACGTGCATAAGCAAACAACACGATGCAAGGATGATATGCTATGCGGGATGCGATGCGGGATGCAAAATGCAAGATGTGACAGGAAATGCATGAACCTAGCCTCAACTTGGAAAACCAAGTGTGCCACTGGAAAGAGGGGATGAAATCGCTTGAAAACGATATAAAGAACGCCGGAAGCGGAGTTACGTTTGGAAATGGCAAGCGATTTAAGAATGACACCGGTCTGCGATTTACAGCAAGTAGGCATCTAAATGCAATGAAATGAATATGCTACAGCCACCAAACATGACAACAAAATACATGGCAGGGATGCCCACAAGATGCTTAACAAAACACTAGCACTAAGCCACGGCCAAATTCATCCATTATGAGGTTCAAACAAGCATGGCAAAAACGCAAATGCATAACAGATTTCAGACTTAGTGAAATTAACACTAGTCTGGAATTTCAGATCACGAAGCTCTCTTCGGAGCAGCAAAACAACATGATACATGACCTGATTATGATAAGTAAGAACATGGCATGGAGCTACTCAACAAGCTTATCAAAAGTCCCAAAGTGACCTGGGGCCAAAAGGGATCGCAAAATATACTAACAAGCACACGAACATAGCTCACGCACAATCAGTTTTCAGACTTTGTGAAAACCGAGACATGCTGAAACATAACTCACGAAGGCATGTAAACGAGCCCGATGCACTCACTACGGTGCAAGTCATGGTAACGCAAGCATACATCCATTAAGAAGGCACAAAATGCTAGCTAGACATGGCAAGAACAATGGCATAGCATGCACGGATCAATAACAATAGCATCGGCAAAATCGCAAACAAGTTGACGATCTGCCCAGATTTACCACGAAGCAAAAGTAGAGCTCGATTGACTCAAGCTAGGGTACTCCACATATGCAAACAAAGACATGGATGGATAGAGCATAACATGATTAACAAAACTCCTTTATTGATCATCCTCAAAAGAGGCACGGATCACTAGGAAACAAGCCGAACATATGGCATCATGAACTAAATAATCCCAGACTTAGTGAAAACAACAAAGTTCCTGAAAACAGATTTACCAAGTGCCTCACTTTGCAAGCTTGCACAAGTCACCAGACACATCCTAAAAATGCATGTGTTGCGCTTCTGGAAAGAAGACAAAATTCTTAACAAATCATATGAAGGACTCACAGGCATAGCATGCACACAACAATCATGGCAAAAATGACAAAAGTCTAAGATGAACTAGCAGATTTGACAATTATCTCACGAAGCCTCCTTCTAGCAGCATTTCGGGCATCAAGATGAACTCAAATGCAAATGATGCAATGGAATGAAATGATGTACTCGTCGAGACGAACATTTTGATATACTATATGTCCAAATTGGAGCTACGGGTGCGGAGATATCACCAGTCAAAGTATGCTCGAAAAATTAAGGGGAAGAGGGAAAAGTCAACCGTCTCGAAACTGGATCTGGATCTGGCGCGGAAACCGAGGTTCACCAGAGACGCACTGTTCACCGCCGGAGTTGGGGAAGCTCGTCGCCGGGACTTGTCGCGGAGGGAGGAGGCCGGATCCGGGGCCGGCCGGTGAGGAGGAGGCGGCGAGGGGCGCGGTGGCCGAGACGGCGCTGGCGGCGGGGGAGCTGCTCACGCGCCGGCGAGGTGCGGCGGTCGCCGGCCGGCGATGGTGGCCGCGGGCGGTGGTCGGAGGCGGGGAAGAAGACAGGCGGCGGCGGCGGCGGAGAGTGGCCCGGGAGCGCTCGCGCGGGGGCCGGGCGCGGGCTCCCGCGGGCCGGCGACGCGGTAGGCGGCGGAGGACACGTGGCAGCGTCCGGTTGGGCGCGGGGCGGCGGCGGACGTGTCCGGCTAGGCTCCGGACATGTCCGTTGGCGCGGAAATCTGTTTTTTTTTGGACTAGGGTTTCGGGGGAGAAGACGAATCCGAAAATGGAGGGGGCTATTTATAGGCATAAGTGGAGCTAGGAGAGTCCAAATGAGGTGCGGTTTTCGGCCACGCGATCGTGATCGAACGCTCTAGGACATGGAGCAGAGTTTGGTGGGTTTTGGGCCAAATTGGAGGGGTGTTGGGCTGCAACACACACGAGGCCTTTTCGGTCCCTCGGTTAACCGTTGGAGTATCAAACGAAGTCCAAATGATACGAAACTTGACATGCGGTCTACCGATAGTAAACCAAGGCCGCATGACAAGTCTCGGTCCAATCCGAAAATGTTTAATCCCCACACACGAAAGAAAGGTAGAAATGACCACCGGAGGAGAACGAAGAGCCGGAATTCAAAACGGACAACGGGGAAAATGCCCGAATGCATGAGATGAACACGTATGCAAATGCAATGCACATGATGACATGATATGAGATGCATGAAAACGAAAACAACACATGGAGACAAGGACCCGAACCCGAGAAATAAATATAACTTAATGCCGGAAACGGCAAGAGTTGGAGTACAAATTGGGAAAGTTATATCTGGGGCGTTACAACACTCCACCACTACGAAAGGATCTCGTCCCGAGATCTAGGACTGAAAGAACTCCGGGTACTCAGAACGGAGGTGATCCTCGCGTTCCCAGGTAGCTTCACGGTCGGAATGGTGTGACCACTTGACTTTGAGAAATTTGATTGACTTGTTGCGAGTCCTGCGTTTAGTCTCTTCAAGGCTTGCAACTGGGTGCTCACGATAGGAGAGATCTTCTTGGAGCTCAATGTCCTCGAAGTTGACGGTGCGTTTAGGCGTCTTGAAGCACTTTCGGAGTTGAGAGACATGGAATACATCATGAACGTTTGCAAAGTTTGACGGAAGCTCGAATTGATAGGCGAGGTCGCCTCCATTGCTGATAATCTTGAAAGGTCCCACGTATCTAGGGGCAAGCTTCCCTTTGATACCGAAGCGACGAGTCCCTTTCATAGGAGAGACACGGAGGTAAACATGATCTCCGATCTCGAAAGCCAAATCATGGTGCTTACTATCATAGTAGCTCTTCTGGCGGGATTGGGCTGCTTTGAGGTTATCACGAATGACTTTGCACATTTCTTCTGCCTCTGTGATTAAGTCATTACCCAGCAGCTGACGTTCACCGGTTTCAGACCAGTTGAGAGGGGTACGGCACTTCCTACCATACAGAATTTCAAATGGGGCCTTGCCCGAACTTGCTTGAAAACTGTTGTTGTATGAGAATTCAGCATAAGGAAGACAATCCTCCCACTTCATGCCGAAGGAGATCACATAAGCCCTGAGCATATCTTCAAGAATCTGGTTGACACGCTCGACTTGACCGCTTGTTTGAGGATGGAAAGCAGTGCTGAAGCGGATGTTGGTGCCCATGGCCTTCTGAAAAGAATCCCAAAACTTGGAGGTAAAGATGCTGCCACGGTCTGAAGATATCACTTGAGGAATACCATGCAGAGAGACAATTCGAGAGGTATAGAGTTCCACCAATTGAGCTGCAGTGATCGACTCTTTGATAGGCAGAAAGTGAGCCACTTTGGTGAGCTTCTCGATGACAACGAATATAGCATCATTGCCACGCTTGGACTTTGGAAACCCAGTCACGAAGTCCATCTCAATGTGGTCAAACTTCCATTCTGGAATGGCAAGAGGTTGGAGGAGACCTGCTGGCCTTTGGTGTTCTGCCTTCACTCTTCTGCAGACATCACATTCATTCACGAATTGAGCGATCTCGCGCTTCATTCGAGTCCACCAATAAGTTTGCTTCAGATCCTGATACATCTTTGTGCTCCCAGGGTGGATGGAGAGGAGAGAGTTTTGAGCCTCGTTCATGATCACTTTACGAAGTTCACCTTTGGTCACAACAATTCGATCCTCGAATAAGAGAGTGTCCTTGTCATCAAGGCGGTAGCACTTGTACTTGGACTGACTCTTGGCAATCCCAATCTTCACCTTTTTCACCATAGCATCAAGAGGCTGGGCTTGGCGAATCTGGTCTTCCAAGGTAGGAGAGACTTGAAGGTTGGCGAGGAAACCTTGAGGAACAACTTGCAGATTAAGTTTGCGGAAAGCTTCACAAAGCTCGGGTTGATAAGGCTTGAGAATCAGACTGTTGCAATACGCTTTCCTGCTCAAAGCGTCAGCGATCACATTGGCCTTGCCTGGAGTATACTCAATACTCGGATTATACTCTTAAATCATTTCGACCCATCAAGTTTGCCTGAGGTTGAGATTAGGCTAAGTGAAGATGTACTTGAGACTCTTGTGATCAGTGAAAATATCCACTTTTCTTCCCAATAGAAGATGTCTCCAAGTCAACAAAGCATGCACAACTGCCGCCAACTCAAGATCATGAGTGGGGTAGTTCTTCTCATTAGGCTTCAACTGGCGAGAGGTATAAGCAACAACTTTCTTCTCTTGCATCAATACAGCACCAAGACCTTGGAGAGAGGCATCACAAAAGACCTCGTACGGCTTGGATTCATCCGGCGGAGTCAGAACTGGAGCAGTGATCAATTTCTCTTTCAAAGTGTTGAAAGCAATATCACACTCCGGAGACCAAACATACTTGATGTGCTTCTGGAGAAGATTTGAGAGAGGCTTCGCAATCTTAGAAAAGTTTTCCACGAATCTTCGGCAGTAGCTTGCGAGACCGAGGAAGCTACGGAGTTGCTTCACGTTCTGAGGAGGTTCCCAATTAACAATTGCAGACACCTTCTCAGGATTCACGGCAATGCCCTTGGCAGAGATGATATGACCAAGATAAAGAACCTCATCGAGCCAAAATTCACACTTGGAGAACTTGGCGTAGAACTGATGTTCCCTGAGCTTGTCAAGAACCAAACGCAAGTGCTTGGCATGATCTTCCTTGTTCTTCGAGAAAACCAGAATGTCGTCGAGATAGACCAACACGAAGTCATTGGTGTAGGGGTTGAAGATGAAGTTCATCATGCGAGAGAACGTCGGAGGAGCGTTGGCAAGGCCAAAAGACATGACAGTGTATTCATATGACCCATAGCTTGTCCTGAAAGCCGTCTTGGGAATATCTTGCTCACGGATTCGAATCTGATGATAACCCATACGGAGATCAAGTTTGGAGAATACTTTGGCACCCTTGAGTTGTTCGAACAGCTCATTGATGTTGGGGAGTGGGTATTTGTTCTTGATGGTCTTCTTGTTCAATGGACGGTAATCAACACAAAGTCGGTCCGTTCCATCCTTCTTCTTCACAAAAAGGACACCACAACCCCACGGAGAAGAACTAGGCCGGATGAGACCCATTCTTTCTTGAATATCGAGTTGTTTCTTCAGCTCCTTCAACTCTTCAGGTCCGAGCTTGTAAGGACGTTTGCACACAGGTTCCGTACCGGGCTCAAGATCAATAACAAATTCAACGGGTCGGTGCGGAGGCATTCCTGGGAGCTCTTCTGGGAAGACGTCTTGATACTCACAAACGACTGGAATCTACGAAATAGCATCCAATTCACCCTTCTCATTGAGAGAAAACAACCGGATGGTATTATCCCGAGCAGCAAAGACAATTACATCCTCAGACGAATGAGTCAATTGAATCTGTCTGGCAGCACAATCGAGCTGAGCCTTGTGCTTAGAGAGCCAATCCATCCTGAGGATAAGATCGATATCCGAGTTACCAAGGATCATCGGGGAAGCCAGAAACTTGAAGTCACCCATCGAGATAGAAATATCCAGAACTTCATAGTTAGCAAGCAAGCATCTACTCGGAGAGACAACTGCTAATGGCTTATGCATAACTTGAGAAAACCACCCATGCTTGGATGCAAAAGGTCTCGAGATAAAACAATGTGATGCACTAGTGTCAAAAAGTACTTTTGCGGGAACATCGCTAACAGGAAGGTTACCCATGATGACATCTGAAGAATCCTCTGCCTGAGCTGCATTCATCATATTGACCTTGGCGTACTTGGGGTTATGCTTGACCATAGCTATACTTGCTGATCTGACAGGAGGAGGAGGAGGAAGACGCCTCTGGTTGAAACACTTGTTGGCATAGTGACCCTTCTGTTGGCACTTGTTGCACGTGACCTCTGAAAGCGGACGGTGGTACGGAGCACTTGATCTTGGAGCTTGAGACAAAGTCTTGTTCTAAAAGCCAGGGTTGGGTGGGTGGGAAGAACCACTGCCACCTTTTCTCTTCTGTTGATACGCCTGACGGAACGGAGGAGGAGGAAGCCAATACTTCTGCTGCTTGGCCACTTGAGTAGAGGAAGAAGGAGTAGCATCTCTGACTCGCTTCTTGGAAGCATCACACTTCAACTGAGCAGCCTCTTGTTTCAGTGCCATGTTGTAGAACTCATCGTACCTCAACGGTTCAAAGAGGACAAGAGCGAGCTGAATTTCTTCTCTGAGACCACCCCTGAACTGATATATCATGCTCTTCTCATCAGGTACGTCCTGCTTGGCAAAGCGGGCGAGCTTCTGGAACAACTTGTTGTAGTCATAGACAGACAAAGAGCCTTGCTTCAGGTTGCGGAATTCCTCACGTTTGCTTTCAGTCACACTCTGAGGGATGTGATGAGCTCGGAAATCTCGACGGAAATCATCCCAAGTGATCAAATGTCCACCTCTGGAATCCTTATGCTGCTGGAATCACTCTGCAGCCTGATCTTTGAGTTGGAAGGAAGCGAACTTGACGAAATCTTCAGGCCTGACGTTGCTGCATTCAAAATGCTTACCCAGGTCCACTAGCCAATCGTCAGCATCGGAAGCCTCAACACAATTGCTGAACGTCTTCGGCCCATTAGCCAGGAACTGGTTCAGTGTAGCAAAATGGCTCTGATTGTTGCCTTGATTCCCTTGACTGCCTTGATTGCGCTCTTGGAGGATTTGCATGATCAACTGTGTGTTAGCATTGGTTGCGGCCATCACAGCTTGTCAAGCCTCCGGAGGAGGTGGAGGTGGTGGCGGATCAGGATTCGGAGTCGTGCGCGTTGGAGGAGCCATCCTGAAGAGGTTGACCACCATTAGCACATAGACAGACAAATATTGAAGCTGAAACCAACGGAATGAAAATTGCAACATAAAGTCTTCACATCCGAACAAAATGAACGAATGCACTTCTCTTGAAGTGGTCACATATCCCTAAATTACGAAGCCACGTAGAATTAGGTAGACGAAGTAAAACAACAAGGTACGGATCAAGAACGAATAATCGGTAAGAAACCCCAATCTCAAACCAATATCCGTGGAAGAAGAGCTAGAGCTACAAGAATTCCCACCTATGAAACTCCCGAAACTTTCCGGTTATGCAATCAGGTGTTGGGGATACAGGGGAAGCATAATATCTCACCCAAACTAGCAATTCCTACATCCAGCTGTATCCATCCTTCAACACATAACCAAGAAATCTTCGGAAACCATCTACCTCAACCTTCGAAAAGCATCCGTTATACAAGTTATGGTGATACTCCCGAACTCCCGCCCCAGTACTGGGTGGCGTCGAGGTTATCTCACCAACGAACTGCATAAAAGAGATTTTCGATGTCGGCGAACATATCTCAAGTATTCCAGAATTGCAATGATAAAATTATGATGACAACACCTCAGAGCTCAACTCCCCGAGACACTTCCACTAAACCCCTGACAGGAGGCACCAAGACAGTATTCTCATCATAAGCCATCGGAACAATTCCAAGATACTCGCGTGATCCTAAAATTTTTTTAGTGAAATTTGAGAAGAGAAGAGTCAAAACTCTACGTCAGGATGCCTTACCAGAGCGATGAGGAGACTGGGAAGCAAAAAGAATTCCTAAACTCTCCGATATATAAATCCTAAATGACTCAAAACATTTTTCTAGACACAACTCGGCTGCTAAAAACGATCAAGCAATGGGGCTCCTAAGGTCGGGGAAGGCTCTGATACCAACTTATAACGCCCTCGATGCGGCTATAGCTCCCACGTGTCGAGGCATGACTTAGAGACATAACCGCATTGAAAGCAATGTCACAAGTTAGGCAATCATCACAACATCCCATGTAATATATAGAATAAAAGGGGAGATACATAGTTGGCTTACACTCGCCACGTCACATCAAAGTACATAAATAACATACATCATCCAAACACTCATGGCCCGACTACGGCGCCAAAATAAAAGACAACCCAACAAGCGACATAGGTCCCGATCACCCCAACTGGGCTCCACTACTGATCATCAGGAAAAGACACATAGTAACGCTGAGAATCCTCGTCGTACTCCCACTTGAGCTCAAGCGCGCCATCTGGAGCTGTATCATCTGTCCCTGCATCTAGTGTAATAGTAATCTGTGAGCCACAGGGACTCAGCAATCTCGCACCCTCGCGATCAAGACTATTTAAGCTTAATAGGTAGGATGGGGTAAAAGTATGAGTGGAGCTGCAGCAAGCGACTAGCATGTATGGTGGCTAACTTATTCGCAAAAGAGAGCGAGAAGAGAGAGCAAGGCGCGAGCGAGAAACTAGAGAGCAACCTGCGCAAACATGACTCTAACACCGTGTCCACTTCCCGGACTCCGCCGAGAAGAGGCCATCACGGTAACACACTCAGTTGATTCTTTTTAATTAATTAAGGTTCAAGTTATCTATAACCGGACATTAACAAATTCCCATCTGCCCATAACCGCGGGCATGGCTTTCGAAAGTTCAATCCCTACAAGGCGGTCCCAACTTAGCCCATAATAAGCTCTCACGGTCAACGAAGGAATAGACCTCCACCCGAGACATTCCGATCAGACTCGGTATCCCGGTACAACAAGACATTTCGACAGGTTAAAACAAGACCAGCAACACCGCCCGAATGTGCCGACAAATCCCGATAGGAGCTGCACATATCTCTTTCTCAGGGCACACTCAGATTGTCTAAACTTCCGGTAGGCCAGCCCAGAGTTGCCCCTGGTAGCCACCGGCGGCTGACAGTTTGGACCAACACTCAGAGGAGCACTGGCCCGGGGGTTTTAAAATAAGATGACCCTCGGGCTCCAGAAACCCAAGGGAAAAAGAGGCTAGGTGGCAAATGGTAAAACCAAGGTTGGGCATTGCTGGAAAAGCTTTAATCAAGGTGAACTATCAAGGGGTTCCCATTATCACCCAACCGCGTAAGGGACGCAAAAATCCGGGAACATAACATCGATATGACGGAAACTAGGGCGGCAAGAGTGGAACAAAACACTAGGAGAGAGGCCGAGCCTTCCACCCTTTACCAAGTATATAGATGCATTAAGATAACATAGCAATATAATGATATCCCAACAAGTAAATAAATGTTCCAACAAGGAACGGCACCAATCTTCACCTGCAACTAACAACGCTATAAAAGGGGCTGAGCAAAGTGGTAGCATAGCCAATCAACAGTTTGCTAGGACAATGGTGGGTTAGAGGATTTGACATGGCAATTTGGGAAGCTGACAAGCAAGTGGTAGGCATCGTAGCATTGGCATAGCAAAAGAGCGAGCAAACTAGCATAGCAAAGATAGTAGTGATTTCGAGGGTATGATCATCTTGCCTGCAAAGTTGTCAGAGTTGACTGGATCCTCAAAAGCAAACTCAGCGGGCTCCTCGTTAGCGAACTCGTCTCCCGGCTCTACCCAAGCAAGACAAACAAACAACAAGGATACAATCAACCACGTGCATAAGCAAATAACACGATGCAAGGATGATATGCTATGCGGGATGCGATGCGGGATGCAAAATGCAAGATGTGACAGGAAATGCATGAACCTTGCCTCAACTTGGAAAACCAAGTGTGCCACTGGAAAGAGGGGATGAAATCGCTTGAAAACGATATAAAGAACGCCGGAATCGGAGTTACGGTTTGAAAATGGCAAGCGATTTAAGAATGACACCGGTCTGCGATTTACAGCAAGTAGGCATCTAAATGCAATGAAATGAACATGCTACAGCCACCAAACATGACAACAAAATACATGGCAGGGATGCCCACAAGATGCTTAAAAAAACACTAGCACTGAGCCACGGCCAAATTCATCCATTATGAGGTTCAAACAAGCATGGCAAAAACGCAAATGCATAACAGATTTCAGACTTAGTGAAATTAACACTAGTCTGGAATTTCAGATCACGAAGCTCTCTTCGGAGCAGCAAAACAACATGATACATGACCTGATTATGACAAGTAAGAACATGGCATGGAGCTACTCAACAAGCTTATCAAAAGTCCCAAAGTGACCTGGGGCCAAAAGGGATCGCAAAATATATTAACAAGCACACGAACATAGCTCACGCACAATCAGTTTTCAGACTTTGTGAAAACTGAGACATGCTGAAACATAACTCACGAAGGCATGTAAACGAGCCCGATGCACTCACTATGGTGCAAGTCATGGTAAGGCAAGCATACATCCATTAAGAAGGAACAAAATGCTAGCTAGACATGCCAAGAACAATGGTATAGCATGCACAGATCAATAACAATAGCATCGGCAAACTCGCAAACAAGTTGACGAGCTGCCCAGATTTACCACGAAGCAAAAGTAGAGCTCGATTGACTCAAGCTAGGTTACTCCACATATGCAAACAAAGACATGGATGGATAGAGCATAACATGATTAACAAAACTCCTTTACTGATCATCCTCAAAAGAGGCACGGATCACTAGGAAACAAGCCGAACATATGGCATCATGAACTAAATAATCCCAGACTTAGTGAAAACAACAAAGTCCCTGAAAACAGATTTACCAAGTGCCTCACTTTGCAAGCTTGCACAAGTCACCACACACATCCTAAAAATACATGGGTTGCACTTCTGGAAAGAAGACAAAATGCTTAACAAATCATATGAAGGACTCACAGGCATAGCATGCACACAACAATCATGGCAAAAATGACAAAAGTCTAAGATGAACTAGCAGATCTGACAATTATCTCATGAAACCTCCTTCTAGCAGCATTTCGGGCATCAAGATGAACTCAAATGCAAATGATGCAATGGAATGAAATGATATACTCGTCGATACGAACATTTTGATATACTATATGTCCAAATCGGAGCTACGGATGCGGAGATATCACCGGTCAAAGTATGCTCGAAAAATTAAGGGGAAGAGGGAAAAGTCAACCGTCTCGAAACTGGATCTGGATCTGGCGCGGAAACCGAGGTTCATCGGAGACGCACTGTTCACCGCCGGAGTTGGGGAAGCTCGTCGCCGGGGACTTGTCGCGGAGGGAGGAGGCCGGATCCGGGGTCGGCCGGTGAGGAGGAGGCGGCGAGGGGCGCGGTGGCCGAGGCGGCGCTGGCGGCGGGGGGGCTGCTCGCGCGCCGGCGAGGTGCGGCGGTCGCCGGCCGGCGATGGTGGCCGCGGGCGGTGGTCGGAGGCGGGGAAGAAGACAGGCGGGGAAGAAGACAGGCGGCGGCGGCGGCGGAGAGTGGCCCAGGAGCGCTCGCGCGGGGGCCGGGCGCGGGCTCCCGCGGGCCGGCGACGCGGTAGGCGGCGGAGGACACGTCGCAGCGTCCGGTTGGGTGTGGGGCGGCGGCGGACGTGTCCGGCTAGGCTCCGGACATGTCCGTCGGCGCGGAGATCTGTTTTTTTTTTTGCACTAGGGTTTCGGGGGAGAAGACGAATCCAAAAATGGAGGGGGCTATTTATAGGCATAAGTGGAGCTAGGAGAGTCCAAATGAGGTGCGGTTTTCGGCCACGCGATCGTGATCGAACACTCTAGGACATGGAGCAGAGTTTGGTGGGTTTTGGGTCAAATTGGAGGGGTGTTGGGCTGCAACACACACGAGGCCTTTTCGGTCCCTCGGTTAACCGTTGGAGTATCAAACGAAGTCCAAATGATACGAAACTTGACAGGCGGTTTACCGGTAGTAAACCAAGGCCACATGACAAGTCTCGGTCCAATCCGGAAATGTTTAATCCCCACACACGAAAGAAAGCTAGAAATGACCACCGGAGGAGAACGAAGCGCCGGAATGCAAAACGGACAACGGGGAAAATGCTCGAATGCATGAGATGAACACGTATGTAAATGCAATGCACATGATGACATGATATGAGATGCATGAAAACGAAAACAACACACGGAGACAAGGACCCGAACCCGAGAAATAAATATAACTTAATGCCGAAAACGGCAAGAGTTGGAGTACAAATTGGGAAAGTAATATCTGGGGCGTTACAGGCAAGCAAGTTGCTGCTCAAGAGAAGAAACCCAAGTCTGGACCTAAGCCTGAAACTGAGTGCTTCTACTGCAAGCAGACTGGTCACTAGAAGCGGAACTGCCCCAAGTATTTGGCGGATAAGAAGGATGGCAAGGTGAACAAATGAATATGTGATATAGATGTTATTGATGTGTACCTTACTAATGCTCACAGTAGCACCTGGGTATTTGATACTGGTTCTGTTGCTAATATTTGCAACTCGAAACAGGGACTACAGATTAAGCGAAGATTGGCTAAGGACGAGGTGACGATGCGCGTGGGAAACGGTTCCAAAGTCGATGTGATTGCGGTCGGCACGCTACCTCTACATCTACCTTCGGGATTAGTATTAGACCTAAATAATTGTTATTTGGTGCCAGTGTTGAGCATGAACATTATATCTGGATCTTGTTTAATGCGAGACGGTTATTCATTTAAATCAGAGAATAATGGTTGTTCTATTTATATGAGTAATATCTTTTATGGTCATGCACCCTTGAAGAGTGGTCCATTCTTATTGAATCTCGATAGTAGTGATACACATATTCATAATGTAGAAGCCAAAAGATGCAGAGTTGATAATGATAGTGCAACTTATTTGTGGCACTGCCGTTTAGGTCATATCGGTGTAAAGCGCATGAAGAAACTCCATACTGATGGACTTTTGGAACCACTTGATTATGAATCACTTGGTACTTGCGAACCGTGCCTCATGGGCAAGATGACTAAAACACCGTTCTCCAGTACTATGGAGAGAGCAACAGATTTGTTGGAAATCATACATACAGATGTATGTGGTCCGATGAATGTTAAGGCTCGTGGCGGATATCGTTATTTTCTCACCTTCACAGATGACTTAAGCAGATATGGGTATATCTACTTAATGAAACATAAGTCTGAAACGTTTGAAAAGTTCAAAGAATTTCAAAGTGAATTTGAAAATCATCGTAACAAGAAAATAAAGTTTCTACGATCTGATCGTGGAGGAGAACATTTGAGTTGCGAGTTTGGTGTACATTTGAAAAATTGTGGAATAGTTTCGCAACTCACGCCACCCGGAACACCACAGCGTAATGGTGTGTCCGAACATCGTAATCATACTTTACTAGATATGGTGCGATCTATGATGTCTCTTACTGATTTACCGCTATCGTTTTGGGGATACGCTCTAGAGACGGCCGCATTCACGTTAAATAGGGCACCATCAAAATCCGTTGAGACGACGCCTTATGAACTGTGGTTTGGCAAGAAACCAAAGTTGTCGTTTCTGAAAGTTTGGGGCTGCGATGCTTATGTGAAAAAGCTTCAACCTGATAAGCTCGAACCCAAATCGGAGAAATGTGTCTTCATAGGATATCCAAAGGAAACTGTTGGATACATCTTCTATCACAAATCCGAAGGCTAGACTTTTGTTGCTAAATTCGGAAACTTTCTGGAGAAGGAGTTTCTCTCGAAAGAAGTGAGTGGGAGGAAAGTAGAACTTGACGAGGTAACTGTACCTGCTCCCTTGTTGGAAAGTAGTACATCACAGAAAACTGTTTCTGCGACACCTACACCAATAAGTGAGGAAGTGAATGATAATGATCATGAAACTTCGGAACAAGATACTACTGAACCTCGAAGATCAACCAGAGTGAGATCCGCGCCAGAGTGGTACGGTAATCCAGTTCTGGAAGTCATACTACTAGATCATGATGAACCTATGAACTATGAAGAAGCGATGGTGAGCCCAGATTCCGTAAAATGGCTTGAAGCCTTGAAATCTGAGATGGGATCCATGTATGAGAACAAAGTATGGACTTTGGTTGACTTGCCCGATGATCGACAAGCAATTGAGAATAAATGGATCTTCAACAAGAAGACTGACGCTGACGGTAATATTACTGTCTACAAAGCTCGACTTGTCGCAAAAGGGTTTCGACAAGTTCAAGGGGTTGACTACGATGAGACCTTCTCACCCGTAGCGATGCTTAAGTCTGTCAGAATCATGTTAGCAATTGCCGCATTTTATGATTATGAAATTTGGCAGATGGATGTCAAAACTGCATTCCTGAATGGATTTCTGGAAGAAGAGTTGTATATGATGCAACCAGAAGGTTTTGTCGATCCAAAGGGAGCTAACAAAGTGTGCAAGCTCCAGCGATCTATTTATGGACTGGTGCAAGCCTCTCGGAGTTGCAATAAACGCTTTGATAGTGTGATCAAAGCATTTGGTTTTATACAGACTTTCGGAGAAGCCTGTATTTACAAGAAAGTGAGTGGGAGCTTTGTAGCATTTCTGATATTATATGTGGATGACATATTACTGATCGGAAATAATATAGAATTTCTGAATAGCATAAAGGGATACTTGAATAAGAGTTTTTCAATGAAAGACCTTGGTGAAGCTGCTTACATATTAGGCATAAATATCTATAGAGATAGATCAAGACGCTTAATTGGACTTTCACAAAGCACATACCTTGACAAGATTTTGAAAAAGTTCAAAATGGATCAGGAGAAGAAAGGGTTCTTGCCTGTGTTACAAGGTGTGAAGTTGAGTCAGACTCAATGCCCGACCACTTCAGAAGATGGAGAGAAAATGAAAGATGTTCCCTATGCTTCAGCCATAGGCTCTATCATGTATGCAATGCTGTGTACCAGACCTGATGTGTGCCTTGCTATAAGCTTAGCAGGGAGGTACCAAAGTAATCCAGGAGTGGATCACTGGACAGCGGTCAAGAACATCCTGAAATACCTGAAAAGGACTAAGGATATGTTTCTCGTATATGGAGGTGACAAAGAGCTCACCGTAAAAGGTTACGTTGATGCAAGCTTTGACACTGATCCGGACAATTCTAAATCGCAAACCGGATACGTGTTTACACTAAACAGTGGAGCTGTCAGTTGGTGCAGTTCTAAACAAAGCGTCGTAGCAGGATCTACATGTGAAGCGGAGTACATAGCTGCTTCGGAAGCAGCGAACGAAGGAGACTGGATGAAGGAGTTCATATCCGATCTAGGTGTCATACCTAGTGCATCGGGTCCAATGAAAATCTTTTGTGACAATACTGGTGCAATTGCCTTGGCAAAGGAATCCAGGTTTCACAAGAGAACCAAGCAAATCAAAAGACGCTTCAATTCCATAAGGGATCTAGTCCAGGTGGGAGACATAGAGATTTGCAAGATACATACGGATCTGAATGTTGCAGACCCGTTGACTAAGCCTCTTCCATGAGCAAAACATGATCACCACCAAGGCTCCATGGGTGTTAGAATCATTACTGTGTAATCTAGATTATTGACTCTAGTGCAAGTGGGAGACTGAAGGAAATATGCCCTAGAGGCAATAATAAAGTTATTATTTATTTCCTTATATCATGATAAATGTTTATTATTCATGCTAGAATTGTATTAACCGGAAACATAATACATGTGTGAATACATAGACAAACTTAGTGTCACTAGTATGCCTCTACTTGACTAGCTCGTTAATCAAAGATGGTTATGTTTCCTAACAATGAACAAAGTGTTGTTATTTGATTAACGAGGTCACATCATTAGTAGAATGATCTGATTGACATGACCCATTCCATTAGCTTAGCACCCGATCGTTTAGTATGTTGCTATTGCTTTCTTCATGACTTATACATGTTCCTATGACTATGAGATTATGCAACTCCCGTTTACCGGAGGAACACTTTGTGTGCTACCAAACGTCACAACGTAACTGGGTGATTATAAAGGAGCTCTACAGGTGTCTCCAAAGGTAGATGTTGGGTTGGCGTATTTCAAGATTAGGATTTGTCACTCCGATTGTCGGAGAGGTATCTCTGGGCCCTCTCGGTAATGCACATCACATAAGCCTTGCAAGCATTGCAACTAATGAGTTAGTTGCGGAATGATGTATTACAGAACGAGTAAAGAGACTTGCCGGTAACGAGATTGAACTAGGTATTGGATACCGACGATCGAATCTCGGGCAAGTAACATTCCGATGACAAAAGGAACAACGTATGTTGTTATGCGGTCTGACCGATAAAGATCTTCGTAGAATATGTAGGAGCCAATATGGGCATCCAGGTCCCGCTATTGGTTATTGGCCGGAGATTTGTCTCAGACATGTCTACATAGTTCTCGAACCGTAGGGTCCGCATGCTTAACGTTATGATGACAGTTATTATGAGTTTATGCATTTTGATGTACCGAAGTTTGTTCGGAGTCCCGGATGTGATCATGGACATGACGAGGAGTCTCGAAATGGTCGAGACATAAAGATTAATATATTGGAAGCCTATATTTGGACATCGGAATTGTTCCGGGTGAAATCGGCATTTTACCGGAGTACCGGGGGGTTACCAGAACCCCCCCGAGGGTTGTTGGGCCTACATGGGCCTTAAGGGAGAAGAGGAGAGGAGGCAAGAGGTGGCCGCGCGCCCCTCCCCTTCCTAGTCCGAATAGGACAAGGGAAGGGGGGTGGCGCCCCCCCTTTCCTTCCTCTCTTCCTCCTATTTCCCCCCTCTCTCTCCTAGTCCAACTAGGAGTCCTACTCCCGGTGGGAGTAGGACTCCCCTTGGCGCGCCACACCCTGGCCGGCCGCCTCCTCCCCTTGCTCCTTTATATAAGGGGGCAGGGGGGCACCTCTAGACACACAACTTGATCCACGTGATCGTTCCTTAGCCGTGTGCGGTGCCCCCTGCCACCATATTCCACCTCGATCATATCGTTGTAGTGCTTAGGCGAAGCCCTGCGTCGGTAGAACATCATCATCGTCACCACACCGTTGTGCTGACGGAACTCATCCCCGAAGCTTTGCTGGATCGGAGCCCGGGGAGCGTCATCGAGTTGTACGTGTGCTAAGAACTCGGAGGTGCCGGAGTAACGGTGCTTGGATCAGTCGGATCGGGAAGACGTACGACTACTTCCTCTACGTTGTGTCTACGCTTCCATTGTGTTCAACGAGGGTACGTAGACAACACTCTCCCCTCTCGTTGCTATGCATCACCATGATCTTGCGTGTGCGTAGGAAATTTTTTGAAATTACTGCGTTCCCCAACACATATTACTCAAGAACTCCCACTTAGATAGACATCCCTCTAATCTTCTAAGTGATCACGTGATCCAAATCAACTAAACCATAACCGATCATCACATGAAATGGAGTTGTTTTCAATGGTGAACATCACTATGTTGATCATATCTACTATATGACTCACGCTCGATCTTTCGATCTCAGTGTTCCGAGGCCATATCTGCATATGCTAGGCTCGTCAAGTTTAACATGAGTATTCTGCGTGTGCAAAACTGTCTTGCACCCGTTGTAGATGGACGTAGAGCTTATCACACCCGATCATCACGTGGTGTCTGGGCACGACGAACTTTGGCAACGGTGCATACTCAGGGAGAACACTTTTATCTTGATAATTTAGTGAGAGATCATCTTATAATGCTACCATCAATCAAAGCAAGATAAGATGCATAAAAGATAAACATCACATGCAATCAATATAAGTGATATGATATGGCCATCATCATCTTGTGCTTGTGATCTCCATCTCCGAAGCACCTGTCATGATCACCATCGTCACCAGCGCGACACCTTGATCTCCATCGTAGCATCGTTGTCGTCTCGCCAATCTTATGCTTCCACGACTATCGCTACCGCTTAGTGATAAAGTAAAGCATTACAGCGCGATTACATTGCATACAATAAAGCGACAACCATATGGCTCCTGCCAGTTGCCGATAACTCGGTTACAAAACATGATCATCTCATACAATAAAATTTAGCATCATGTCTTGACCATATCACATCACAACATGCCCTGCAAAAACAAGTTAGACATCCTCTACTTTGTTGTTGCAAGTTTTACGTGGCTGCTACGGGCTTAAGCAAGAACCAATCTTACCTACGCATCAAAACCACAACGATAGTTTGTCAAGTTGGTGCTGTTTTAACCTTCGCAAGGACCGGGCGTAGCCACACTCGGTTCAACTAAAGTTGGAAAAACTGTCACCCGCAAGCCACCTATGTGCAAAGCACGTCGGGAGAACTGGTCTCGCGTAAGCGTACGCGTAATGTCAGTCCTGGCGGCTTCATCCAACAATACCGCCGAACCAAAGTATGACATGCTGGTAAGCAGTATGACTTATATCGCCCACAACTCACTTGTGTTCTACTCGTGCATATAACATGAACACATAAAACCTAGGCTCGGATACCACTGTTGGGGAACGTAGTAATTTCAAAAAAATTCCTACGCACACGCAAGATCATGGTGATGCATAGCAACGAGAGGGGAGAGTGTGATCCACGTACCCTTGTAGATCAACAACGGAAGCGTTTGGTTGATGTAGTCGTACGTCTCCACGGCCCGACCGATCAAGCACCGAAACTACGGCACCTCCGAGTTCTAGCACACGTTCAGCTCGATGACGATCCTGGGACTCCGATCTAGCAAAGTGTCGGGGAAGAGTTCCGTCAGCACGACGGCGTGGTGACGATCTTGATGTACTACTGTCGCAGGGCTTCGCCTAAGCACCGCTACAATATTATCGAGGACTATGGTGGCAGGGGGCGCCGCACACGGCTAAGAATATGATCACGTGGATCAACTTGTATTCCTCTGGGGTGCCCCTGCCTCCGTATATAAAGGCTCAAGGGGGGGGGTGCGGCCGGCCTAGGAGAGGCGCGCCAGGAGGAGTCCTACTCCCTCCGGGAGTAGGATTCCCCCCCAATCCTAGTTGGAATAGGATTCGCGGAGGGGGGAAAGAGGAAAGGGGGCCGGCCCCCTCTCCTTGTCCTATTCGGACCAAGGGAGGGGAGGGGCGCGCGGCCCATCTCTGGCTGCCTCTTCTCTTTTCCACTAAGGCCCACTAAGGCCCATATATCTCCCGGGGGGTTCCGGTAACCTACCGGTACTCTGGTAAAATCCCGATTTCACCCGGAACACTTCCGATATCCAAACATAGGCTTCCAATATATCAATCTTTATGTCTCGACCATTTCGAGACTCCTCGTCATGTCCGTGATCACATTCGGGACTCCGAACAACCTTCGGTACATCAAAACGTATAAACTCATAATATAACTATCATCGAAACCTTAAGCGTGTGGACCCTACGGGTTCGAGAACAATGTAGACATGACCGAGACACGTCTCCGGTCAATAACCAATAGCGGGACCTGGATGCCCATATTGGCTCCTACATATTCTACGAAGATCTTTATCAGTCAGACCGCATAACAACATACGTTGTTCCCTTTGTCATCGGTATGTTACTTGCCCGAGATTCGATCGTCGGTATCCAATACCTAGTTCAATCTCGTTACCGGCAACTCCCTTTACTCGTTCTGTAATACATCATCCCGCAACTAACTCATTAGTTGCAATGCTTGCAAGGCTTAAGTGATGTGCATTACCAAGAGGGCCCAGAGATACCTCTCCTACGATCGGAGTGACAAATCCTAATCTCGAAATACGTCAACCCAACATGTACCTTTGGAGACACCTGTAGAGCACCTTTATAATCACCCAGTTACGTTGTGACGTTTGGTAGCACACAAAGTGTTCCTCCGGCACACGAGAGTTACATAATCTCATAGTTATAGGAACATGTATAAGTCATGAAGAAAGCAATAGCAACATACTAAACGATCGGGTGTTAAGCTAATGGAATGGGTCATGTCAATCAGATCATTCAACTAATGATGTGATCCCGTTAATCAAATGACAACTCTTTGTCCATGGTTAGGTAACATAACCATCTTTGATTAACGAGCTAGTCAAGTAGAGGCATACTAATGACACTCTGTTTGTCTATGTATTCACACATGTATTATGTTTCCGGATAATACAATTCTAGCATGAATAATAAACCTTTATCATGATATAAGGAAATAAATAATAACTTTATTATTGCCTCTAGGGCATATTTCCTTCAGCGGGAGGCAGGCGGTATGGGACGTCTTTGTCTTTCGTTGTCTCCTCTAGAGGTATCTGGCTATCGGGGTGTCGATATACGGATAGGGGGGATAGTACAGACGGATTAAGCAACGAGTTTATGCACTCCGGTGGAAACACATGATCTCTGATAAGACTACATCATCGCGCGCCTGTGTCGTGGCCTTGCTAAAGGTGGTGGATTGAAGCTTGGCTTTGAGGATGAGATTCCGGCATTCAACCTTGTGGTGGACTCACCATCCTCGGCGCACGTGCGGCGATCTCTTCTTGAAGGCGTAGTCTAGGAGTTGTATATTTTTTTTGTTTATGTTGTGTCTTGTATCATAGGGATTAGTGCTATCTAGGGGAGATACTGTCGCGAGGTATACAGCTTCGAGGTTTGTTTTCCGCTTTATTTCTGGGTCCATAGTGTTCGACTGTTGGATTTTGCAATATTATTAATATATGGTTGCATGCATCGTCCTGATGCAGAGGCCGGGGGTTATCCTCCTTTTCAAAAAAATGTCACACCACACGCCGTGTCGCCCTTCGTCTTCAGCTAGCTTTCTTATGCACCTACTTAGCTTGTGCACATATATATACACATAACCCGGCTGACCCCCTCTCATGCATGCCATCTTGCTTACAAGTCGGCCGGCCCATACACGTGGCACACAATCTTCATCGCATCCAATATACCATTTCATCGAAGCTTCAAGACCTCCGTTCGCAGCCGCCATGACTTTCTCTGCCTCTATCAATGCCTTATGAATCTTGACTTAGACATGTCTCGTGACATCGATAAGAGAGCGAAGCTTCACACCGTGCCCTCTTAAGGTTGTGTTAGCTGATAAGAAGAGCATGCGCGACCGGAGCTTTTCCGATCTAGATATTCAGGGCGACATACGCCAGTCCATATAGATCTCCGACAGGGAAAACGGGAACTCGTCAGCTGCGAGATCCAAGAGGTCAACATCCGGCGGAAAGATGACTTGGCGGAAGAAGAATGTTAGGGCCAAGATCCGGCAAAACCAGATCGGGGAAAGCCACGGCCATGGATGGGGGCTCCACCACGACCCAGCCCACCGCCGGACGGGCCCTCGCTTGAGCCGCGTGCGCCGACGAGAGAAGGTCGGGCCGTCGGCCAGCAAGAGCCTCGCTAGCCGCCGGCGCACCTCGCATGCCAGCCATGGCCCAGATACAACGAAGTTGGCTGGAGCCAA
Source organism: Triticum monococcum (assembly GCA_034509565.1). NCBI lineage: Eukaryota > Viridiplantae > Streptophyta > Magnoliopsida > Poales > Poaceae > Triticum > Triticum monococcum. The sequence continues at coordinate 738,387,918 of CM067843.1, read as the reverse complement.
ACGCGACCGCCCTCGCCCGGTGTCGCCCTCCACGGCCTGCCACATGGCCGGCCCATTGTTGACGCGCAACCACGCCAAAGTGTAGCCGCGCAGTGATGCCTCGCAGTAGAACCACCTCCAGATGCGCCATACCCGCCCGTGACGAGCTGTCGCACAAGGAGACGAAGGAGGCCCCGCCACCGTCAACCGGCCTTCGCCCGGTCGTGCATTGTGGCGACAGTGAGGAACATGAGGGAGAAGGAGGGAGGGACTGGCGGCGAAGATGTGTGGTGCCTCCCGGTCGCCTTGCGGGGGCGGCTCGGGAGGTTGAGATCCAAAGGCATGTATTAGATAAATAGACTGATAGCTGATTAAATGTTTATCAAACAGAGATGACATACTTGAATAGATAGAGTGGACACCGGATTGCCTGTTCAATTTATTCATCGGGGATGTATATATATCTTGTGATGATTGATGAATAGATAAATTGATTGCTGGATTTGATATTCAATAGATTAAACAATTTGGTTGCTGGATTTGATATTCAATAGATTAAACAATTTGGTTGCTGGATTTGATAAATTCAACAGACTAAACAATTCGATTGCTGGACTAATCAATTAGTAGTTCATTCAATGGAAGTGACCACACTAGTTTAATTCATCACAAGCTCCTACATAGTCCCTGTGTAAAGAACTAGAAGAGCGCTTAGATCACTAGTTCGCTCTTATATTTTTTTATGAAGGGAGTATTTTTTTATGTCTATGTCGGTTGATGAGAAAAATAACCAAGCTCGTGAACGGAATCTAGGCAGTTGATACTTGCCTGTGTGACACGACACCCAAACTGCATTGCTGGTTTTTCTCCTGTTCTATTATCCTGTTACAATTTTTTTAAACCATCCTGTTAGGAATCTAAAAAAAGGTATATTAACCTATTGTACTAAGGATCACTGTGGTCTCCTGGGCTCAGGACTATGTGAGAACTGTCAAAGCTCATTCTTTTTCTTTTCTTTTTTTGTGGGTAAAAGCTCATTCTTATCCAGAAGTATATCTTAACTTACAACGGCACTGTCCCCTAAAAAAAAGAACTTACAACGACACTTAGTCTCTCTTGACACGTGTACTTTTCTCTCCTTTTAAACTTTGAAGAAAATATATCTGGGCATCAACTTCGCCTAAGATAAAATGGCATTAACTACTGTGTATATTTGTCCTTTTTACCAACTTTTGTCCTAAACAATCTTGACATATTTCAGTGTTTCTGCAAATGGTCTGATTTATTAAATAACCAAGAAAATATGTCATATCGAGGACACTGAAACAAACATTAGCACCAAATCTTCCTGATAAAACAACAAAAAATACATCAGGGTACTTCGAAGTCGTCATTTCTAGTTTCAACACCTGCATCTCAACTTTCTTACATGTCTTTGGTGAAAAAGCTGCAAAGAAAGATAAACCTAAATAAACTACATGAACCTCCTATAATTTGAAGAGGCGTATGGTTACAAATGCCGGGGATTTACAACAATGATCACGGACACAAAAAGTGTTAGAAAAAACTTAATTTGGAAAAAAAAAACAATGATACCCTCTCCGCCCCCCGCGCACGGGAACCTCATGGTGCTAGAAAGAGCAACGAAGGAGAGGGGAACCAAAGGAACACATATGAGAAAGATGCCTAGCGGCAAGAGGGGAGGTGTCTCTCTTAATCTCATTATCGATCCAACTAGTGTGGCATACTGATTGTCTTCGACGTTGTTTATCCTACTTTATTTCACCATTACTGGTAATTCGGATCCACATGTCGTGCCAACTAACTAGGCAAACAACTCATTCTCATATATGTTAGAGTATGTCCGCGGTGACACGGCCACATTGGAGTCGTGCCTTGCAACTAGCTACACCTATTTGCAATAATTTAATGCATTTCATAAATTCCACAAAAATAAATGAACTTTGAAAGGATTTGGCATAATCTTGTAAGCTGCTAACAATTACGCTTTCATGTTATCCACCGTCTATTTTCATGCCATCCTAATAACTGGGTTCCACTTTTTGCCAGGAATAAAACAAAAGCAGGTAAAAAAAACATGTCACAAGAGCACAAATACAATGCAAAAGTCTGACAAGATTCTCACATGAGGTAAAAATATGTCACAAAGTCACAAAACGAGAGTAGAAAGTGGAATATACTCCTAATTAAGTAATCTTCACAAACCTTGTTGGTTTGGTAAAGAGAATACAATGGGGCAAAGGTGGTCACAAGGTTAAGGTTGTTACTAAGGGGTAAAATACAATATTTTTAGATAGGGTAACTGTTGTCATAAGGTCACAGTTGGAGGTAAAATGTGGGATTTGCTCATATTTTTTACTGTATAGATTTTTAGACATTTTGACACATTGTTTCATTGTATATAACTCGTATGAAGGTAGCCAAAATAATGTGTTCTACACTTTCCTAAGTAATTATGCAACCTTTTAGAGAAAATAATGTGATTTATTTTTTGAGAGAGATTAATAAAAAAGTAAGATGGCCAGAAGACAACTACATGAGTTGTCTATTACCGAAAATAAAGAAACTGGTTTATTATTTGAAGTAACTATGGAAATACTTGATTCGATGGGTGTATTCTGATTGATCATATAATACTCCAATTTGGTATCCAGTGAGCAAATTCTGTTTGCTCTTTCTTGGAAGCGGGTCAAAGCTAGGAATTATTTTTCGTTTGGTTGAATAGGTAGTTCCATAATCGATTGACCATATGTGATAAACACGTTGATTACAAGACAGAGAACGGAATTGTCCAGGTCAACGAGTAGACCAGTATACTCCATGTTTTATGTGTTAGTAACACGCATGTTAGCTTAGGTTGATGTTCCATTACTTTCTTTCTGATGTCGAGATGAGACTACTGTTTCCTACCCAACCAACTGGCTAAACGTGTACAAGGACGACTCTTATAAAAGGAAAATGAATTCTTGACCCCTTCGGTCAGAAAACTAAAATCACGCCACTTATTTCCGAACGGATGTTGTACTGCTTTGTTGCCGGTTTATTTCAATAGCAACGATACATGTATTTTGATAAATAAACTGATTTCTTGATTAACTGTTTATTTCATCATAGATGACATATTTGAACACATAGATCGGACACTGGATTGATTATTTAATCGATCCAGCAGAAATACTATATATCTTTGATGAATAAATAAATCGCTTGCTGGATTTGATAAATTCAGCAGAATAAACAATTTGATTGGTGGATTAATCAATTGGTAGTTAATTCAACCGAAATGACGACATCAATTTCGATCCATCACCAGCCGTCACCTACAACGAGTACGTACCAAGGTCGCTGTCAGTTGATGAGAAAAATAACCAAGCTGGTGAACCAAGGAAGCCCCAACCAGTTGGATAGTTGATACTTCCTTGTGTGACACGACATCCAAATTGCCATTTTGGTTTCTCTTGTGCTCTATTGTTCTGTAGGGAATCTAATATTATACATAAAAACTCCAATGAATTATGTGGTTTTCATATCCCCGTGTGTTGTTTTCGTTCCTGTGTGTTCCGGCCGGGGCATATTAATCTATCACACCTAGAACCAGTGCCATTTTCTGGAGTATGTGAGCTGTCAAGCTCATTGTTATCTTATCCAGAAGTATCTTAATTTACAAGGACGTCATTGCATCTCTCTTGGCACGTGTACTTCGGCTATATAAATCTCCCCATAGAAATTTCAAAGAAAATATCTTCATCTAAATATCTGGATCGATCGGCCTCGCTATGAAGAACGGTATGATAGTATATTTATCTTACCTACTTCTATCCTAATAAATCTGGGCATATATAGTTTATCTTCTCCACACATTATTTATTGCAACCAAATAAAGTACATCAAATTTAGGACACCGAAACAAACATGAACAACAAACATTCCAATAAAATAAAATTGCATCATGGTACTTCAAAGTCGCCGTTTTTGTTGTACTTTTTACATCTTAACTATTTCTTCCATGCCTTCAGAAGAACATTGCACGAAAATAAACCTGCACAAACTAGACCAACCTGAAATGTTGTGAATGTACAAGTTTTTTTGCGGGAATTGTGAATGTGTAAGTTGTCGACCCCAATAAGTGAAAGCCTTATATCATTTAATTTGCCAAGTCTAAGGACACACTCTCACAAGATAGATTGTCAGACCATTGCTTTCTCACCATACAGGCTGGAAAATAAATACGAGCACACTGCAACAAAACATGAGAGCCAATGACCAAAAAGTTCTTAACACTGACATTTGCCACCACAACCGTCAAGTCGGCTGAAGCATATGGTTACAATCCGCCGGATCAAAACTGTCGATTAATGAGAACCAAAACACCACACATCCATTGGTGCCTTCCACGATGACCATACTAACTAAGACATGATAGAGTTGTTGGATGTATTCAAACCGCCTCCACCGTCCAAACAAGTGGGTTTAGCTTTTCGTTTGTGGTAAAACAAAATTAGGTAAGAAATACATGTCACCAAATCTGACAAGATTTCACAAATGTGATAAAATATGTCACAAAGTCACAACTCACAACACTAGAATAGAAAGTAGAAGATACTAATCATCACAGCAATATCGATCTTTGTGCGTCCCAGTAGTTGGTGCATGTGTAGCAAAAACATGTAATGAGATTTGATGGCGGGCACTTCAAACCGATTCAAGGGTTCAATGGCGAAGTCTGCTTTCTAGGGCGTTGGTCCTGATGGGCACGTGCACGAAGATTTTCCGACTGTCATCGACAAAGTCAAGCCAGCTCCGGTAGGGGAGCGGCGACAGCAACGCATCAGCGACTCACTCTGGCGGCAACATTGGTCCCTCAGTGGTGCATGGTCCTTGATATAATTTTTATTATGTTTAGGATGCTTTGTAGTACTTCTTATGAACCTTTATAATATATATGGGTACTTCTTCAAAACAAAAAAGAAGTGAATTCAGCTTTAACATTGGGGGTGAAAACAGAAGTAGGTGAAAATACATGTTACAAGAGCACAACTAAGGTGCAGAATCTGGCAAGATTTTCGAAATGTGATAAAAAAAAGATGTCACAAAGTCACAACACGAGAGTTGAAAGTGGAATATATACTCCTAATAATGTAATCCCCACTGAAATATGGATCTTTACGCACAAGAGATCCACGAGCTGGTGCTTGTGTAGCCATAGCAAAACCCTATAGCCATGCAAATGCAGAGCTTCTTCCACATCACACTCGGAAGGCGTTGACCATGGCGTCGACCACTAAACTAAGGCAATTATTGCCCATTTGATATATCCCACCCGGATGAAGTCCCCACAGCACGTACCTTTCCCTGATTAGCTTTTTCCCCAGCCGCTGCAATCACAAAATCCACTTGCTTCCTTTTCTCCGTCGATGCACATGCATGGCCAGTACTACTCATATAGCTGAGTATCTATTGCTAACACTTAGTTAATTAGCCGGCCCAGCAATAAGTCAGTAGTTAATTACACTAAGTATATTACTTAGAGTGCAGGAGTACATCTCCACCTTTGCCTTCCTCCTCGATCGTCCTGCGCCATATGACCCTGCGCTGCTGCTCGCGACGAGTCATAAGTCAATGCATGCCCTCGCATCAGGTCAACTAATGGGGCTAGCCCACCATGTCACACCGCACGCCGTGTCGCCCTCCGTCTTCTGCTAGCTGCTAGCTGCTACACCTACCTTTTGCTTGCTTGTATCCATATATATACACACAACCCGGCCGGCCCCCTCTCTCATGCATGCCATCATCCTTACAATCCGGCCATCACATCCACTCTTGGCCACCAGCCCCGACTCGAGTCGGTCGACGTCCACCGGCGGCATATATGGCGGCGAGCAAGGGCGCGAGGAAGAGCCTGGTATCGAGGACCCTGGAGCGGTGCAGGTCCGGGCTGGCCAGCGGCGGCCGGTCGTCGGCGGCGGTGGCGCCGGGATGCTTCTCGGTGTACGTGGGCCCGGAGCGGGAGCGATTCGTGGTGCGCGCCGACCGCGCCAACCACCCGCTCTTCCGGCGCCTCCTCGACGACGCCGAGCAGGAGTACGGCTACGCGGCGCAGGGGCCCCTCGCGCTGCCCTGCGCCGTCGACGCCTTCCTCGACGTGCTCTGGCACATGGACCACGACGTCCACGATGACGACGACGACGAGGTCGCCTCGGCACCGTCGACGCCGATATGCGGCCTGCAGCGCGCCGGCAGCGGGAACATCAAGGTCCGGCCGGCAGGGTACCGGGTGCTCAGCCCGGCCAAGTCCACGCCGCCGTCCTTCTTCTTTTCGCAGACGGCGGCTGGCGGTAGGAGGTGAGCTCTAGGCGCGCAACTAGCTAGCAGGAGCGGCTTGCATGCAGAACCGAGAGGAATCTGCGCGAGCATACACAGATCGAGCAGGTGCTTAATTTGCACATACTTAGACGTCTCAATCATACACAAACAACTAGCTGATTTAGATTGTAGAGTAAAAGTGAAAGGAAAGAAGATCGATTCTATGCATGCATGTAAGCGCGTGTGTTGGGTGTTTTCTTGTATTACCAGGTTCATCTACTTTTTTTTGGTGGGTGACCAGTTTCATCTACTTCCTTCGTTCTTAAATATAAGTCTTTTTAAAGATTTCAATGCAGACTACATATATGAAACCACATTCTAAAATATGTTTATATACATCCATATCTCTAAAAAAACTTTGTTAACGTCCCAGGCCCAGCTCCCAACCTCTGGCATATGTTCGGACGTTTCCTGTGTGCATCGTACACACCACTACAAGCAAAAAGCCCACCGCATCCCAAAAGACTAGCCTGAAAAGAGTGTGGCACTCTTCCTTATAAGGTGGTCCTAGCCCCCTTCCATATCCGAGGTGGTACTAAAGCCACTGGCAACGCCCAATGGTCAGCGTCTTTGACACCCCATGCCCCTAAACAGGGCGGACTGGGGCCCAGTTCTGATATCAATTGTTAACAAGCTTGATCTACACTCTCTGAAGCAATTTGATTACAAGTTCGAGATACAGGAAATTGGGGATCGGGGAGAGACAGAGTCCTTGGGGAGGAAGTAAGAACAGGGAAGAAGAAAGTGGCTGCCGTAAGCTTCTTCCAACCGATGCCCTCGCCTGCCCACGCGAGTGTCTTCTTATCCTGATCGTCACACCCACTCTGGCCCACTAGATCTTGGGTTGGGCCTCTTAGCCCGTGTGGACCGTCTCGATACTGGGCTGCTTCCACCCGCTGCGCTCTGCCTGACTTGTGAGCCCCCGTTGCCGATCTCATGGTGTATGGGGTCCCTAACAGACTTATATTTAGGAACGATGGGAGTAGCTTGAAAATGAATTTTGAAGCTTACATGCATGCAGAGATTTGCATATGCAGCGACAACGATGGACGTAGTCGTTGCCCCTACATCGACGCCCATATGTGGCCTGCAGCGGGAACATCAAGGTCCGGCCGGCGGGGTACCAGGTGCATAGCTTGGCCAAGTCTATGCCGGCGTCCTTCTTCTTCATGCAGACGGTGGCTAGTGGTAGGATCGGAGATGAGCTCTAGCTAGGCGCGTAACTAGTTGAAGAATCCTTTTAGTTGTTTTTGGTATGGTCTTGCAATGCTCCAAGTAGTTGAAGAATCATGTGATTCCCATATGTGGTGATCTTTGTTGCCATTTTAGTATGCAAATCAACATTGATGACATGCTGGAATTCATGATGACATTGAAATTGGCCTCTACGACATTGCCATGGTGGTTGAAACCGAAGGAGAGAGGGAGTCCTGAAATCCAGGAGCTCGATTCACAAACTATGAAGAAGCTCACAAGGTCAGTGAACTACAAGGCCGAGCAGGATGTTGCTTTGTACAATTCTTGGGTGAGTATTTCTCTTTAATCTCGATGGCTCGGTTGGACCAAGAAAACATTTTGGAGGACGCTTGAGGAGCACTATCCGCGCCATGTGAAGATTTCTTCCAACCATGCATAAGGATCTTTCCGTTGGAGTGTCATCTAAGATCAATGTAATCGGTTGCGTGGTTGTGTTGATCAAGTGAACATAGCCCCACTGAGTGGAGTGCCAATAAGCAAGTATGGATGTACATACTATCATCCAAAAGCTTTACAAGCAACCGATCAAAAGGGTGCGGCAAAGGCTTCTCTTTGCATCATTACTACAAGTTGTTCCAAGTAAATGTGAAGTGGGCTAGAAGAAACTATGAAACAACACCAAGGAGGGCAAGATTGAGCATCTTTATTGATGCTGACAATGAAGTTGAAGCACACCCCTCAACTCTTGTCTCTCGACCAGATGGGCAAAAGATTACAAGTAGAAAAGAATGGTGGAATTGATGCTCACAAGAAGAGTTCATTGCAATGATTGATTCAAAGAGGGTGTTCGCAGCCAAGCCTAGCTCTCGACACTAACTAATTGGTTAGGAGAGGTGCTTAATTTTGCAATTAAGGATCCAAAGAAATAGGTCTGGGTGTCACAAGATGAAAGTGGAATGCCTGAAGCACAGAAGTGAAGTACAATTACTCCTATAAAAGGATGTTGGATTACCTGTCTCCTAGGGGGCATCACGGGCGAGAGGGTCCTCCGCGTCGTTCGTTTCCTGGTGGCGTTCCGCGAGGGCCTCTTGGAGGCTCTCCACACCGTCTGATCTACCCGGATGTCGCACACCCGGGCAACCCTCATCAGAGGTCCATGAGGAGCGAGAGAGCGCATACGCACCAAGCTCTTTCGGTTGGGTCAAACGACATGGTCTACCTCTTGCCATGCCTGACAGCCACACCCCCCCCCCCCCCCCATACCTGGCCAAACAGGCCGGCCCGGCCCATCGTAATTGTGCCTGGCTCGGCGCGGCCCACCAGGGCACGATTACTATATGGGTCGTGCCGTGTCGGCCTGCATGCTGGGCCCCCAGACCCAGGCACGGCCCAGTTAGTAAACGGGCCGGCACGTTGGCCCGTTTAGCACGGTGGGCCACATATTTTCAGCCTGTTATTTGACGCACTGAGTGTTTTTAGCCTATTTTTACATGTTGGGCCGTATATAGGCTAATTGTGTAAGCTCTCCATTCCGCAAATCACATAGGCTGTCATCTACTTTTTTTATTTCTTGTAATATAGTACATGAGTTTAGGAGCTCTAATGTAGAAGCTCACAATCTAGCGAAGCATGCGTTAAAGTTAGGCATTGGTCGTCATGTATGGTTAGGCCAGGCAGGAGATCTTACTTTCGTCCCTGTAAACATTGTAACGGGTTAAATAATAAGCTTCGCGAGATTGCCTAAAAAAAATATAGGCTGGACCTATCCTCGCAATGAGAAGACAACAAATGATGGTTGCACATACAAACAGCCAGTCTCCAAAATAATGCCCCCCAACAACTTTTTGTCCTCACGTATGTGTTCTTGACCTGTTTAGTCAGTTAGACTGATACTGTATTAGCTTGCTCAGACAGTTAGTTAACTGAGCTAGCTGCTCCTGGGTCGGTCATGGAGTGAAAACTACAGATCTTGACATGTACTTCCTCCGTTCCAAATTAGTTAATTTAAATTTATCTAAATACGGATATATCTATAATTATTTAGTGTCTAGATACATTCGTGTCTAGATAAATATGGGTCAAATAATTTGGAACGAAGGAAGTAACATGTTTGGTTTCTGTTGCTCTGTCAACCAGACTAACTCTGAAAACTGCGACATGCAAAGACAGATGCTATCTAGCATGACATGTTTGCAAGTAATTCATCCATCATAATCTGTGTTCTTCGCGCGCGAGATCATCGTGACAGTAAAGAGGTGACCCGAACATTTTGTTCCGTTATCTTTTTCTTGCCATGCTCACTCATTTTTATGCTGGAACAAAAACCATGCTTTGCGGATTGGTTTTTCCCCTGCTGTACGTTACAGCAGGCGTGCTAGTTCAGTTGTAGCAACACGGTGCATGTTTTTGGTGCTACTTACACGCCTGTGTTTTCTGAAACGTTAGAGCATCTCCACCCCCCCCCCCCCCCTCCCCCCTCCCCCAATAGGCCCCGTGGTTTAAAAAAAATCGGCCCGGTCGCATCTTCAGAAGTCTAATTTTTGCCGCTTAGGGCTGAAATTGACGCCAACAGAACCAGACCGAACCCAGCGTGCTTGAGGGCGCCCCAAAACATTTTTGGCGCGAAAGGCTGGTGGACCCGCCGAATCAGCGACTGGACGACGCCGAGAATCTTCGTCGTCCTCATCGCCTCGGTTTCCCACGAAAATCAATGCAAAGGCTACCACCGGTCAGCTTTCCATTGATTCACGGGCTGCGCAGTGAAGGCGTGCCGCCGCCGCGCGTCCCGCCCCCTCCCGCCAGGCGTCCACACTGTTGCCGCCCGCTCGCTGCCCACTCGCCGCTATAAAAGCCACCCTCCCTCGCCGCTAGCCGCACACTTGCTCACCGTAGCCTCTCTCTCTCTCTCTCTCTCTCTCTCTCTCTCTCTCTCTCTCTCCTCTCTCTCTCTCTCAGCGCCGACGCCCCTCTCGTCTTCGGCGCCGATGCCCTCTCTCCCCTCGTCTCAAGCCGCGAGCATGGCCGAGAGCTTCCCCAGCGATGGAGCGCCGGCCAACGGCTTTGGCCGCCGCCACCTGCACGAGGCGGAGGCTCGCCTCCTCTACAAGGCAGACTAACCGGCGCCGCCCGACATGTGGGTGCCGGGCTCGTGGAGGCTCAGCGCCAGCGGAGTCCCGGTGCCACCCCCACCCTCTGGTGCTGAACAACGCGCTAAGATCGCGCGGATCCGACCGTCGTTGTCGGAGAACGCGCGGCAGCAGCCGAGGAACGTCCCCGACAGCCACAGCCACAATCCGTGGACGGCGTACTTCGAGGGCCGCCACGCTGAACAACTCGCCTCCACGAACGGCGCTCCGGCATCCCGCGGGCGCCACAACTCCGAGGGCCGGCACCAATGGTGGGGCGTCCCCGAGCGCACTCTCGAGGCCATCCTCGAGCACATCGAGGGCGGCAACTCACCACGGATGGAGTACCCGGCGCCGTCCTTCTCGCGCCGGAGCGACACCTCATGGCAGCTGAGGCGCATGGCGGGCACGTCCTCTTCGTCCTCTGTCTCCCACTTCTCCGGCGCACGGACGCCGCTCACCGCCATGAAGGTCGAGCCCCAAGATACGCCGGAGCGCCGGTGTAGCGGCAACCCCGTCATAAACGAGGGCCGCCGCCGCCAACCTCCCCCTCCCCGCGGCCATCTTCGCCTGGTCGGGCCGAAGAAGGAACCGGCGACACCGCCAATCGTCGTCAAGCAGGAGCACCTCGACATGGCCGACGACGAGGAGACTGGCCTCAAATGGGCACGGGAGGAGACGGAGCGCCAGCACCGCGCCCTCGAGGAGATCGCCGCTCGGCGCCACGGCCGCGACGAGGGCGGCGTTGGCATCCTCGACGACAGCGACGAGGAGGTGCCCGGGCCGTCCAACCCCGTCCGCCACGGCGACCCAGGGCAGGGTTGCAGCAAGGATGGTGGCGGCGTGCAGGACGGCGACGGCGGCGACTACACCAACTTCTACAGGATCCTCGGCATGTAGAAGGATCAAGGCGGCAGCGGCGTAGTAGTAGTTTTTAGTTTAGTTTTTAAATTATGTTTTGAGTTTGCACAAATACAATGAAAACGCCTGATTTTCTTCAAATTTGTGTCATTTTATACGAAGTTTGACCGAATTTTGTTTTCGAAAAGCGGCGTCTGGGGCCAGTTTGGGGCGGTGGTTGGGAACCCGACCGCCCCAACGTCGATTTTATCGCTGGTTGGCCCACAGACAGCGCTATTTAAGTCCCTGAGGGCGTCGGACGGCTGGAGATGCTCTTAGCATGCAGACGCTGTGATTAAACCCTTCAAATGGATTAGTCTAAGACCGCACAATCTTAGCACGTTACCCAGTTTCCTGCTACTTTTTTTTAAAAAACAAGTTTCCTGCTACTGGCGGAGCCGAGCAGTTCAATGCAATTTTTATATGAAAAAATCTAGCATATTCCAGTATCAAAGCTTCTGATTTGACCTCTGTTTCAGGTGAAGCAAACTGAGGGACAATAATGCATAGTTTGTGGAACCTGAAACCCTACCCACACTATTTTGCGTGCGGCCATGGTTGACCTGGCATTATGCTTATGTCGGCAAATTATTGTATCTGTAACGAAAGGTCCGCAAATCACGTGGATAAAGAGATATAGTGCGGTAGCTATCGGCTACGGCCCTGTCCGGCCAGTCGCCAGCACCGTCTCCGTCTTCTGGGCCACACAAGTTTTGCCTCGCCAGAATCTGCCAGACCTGCGTAATGAAGCTACACTTGGCTAGCTCGATTCCCTCAAAAAAAAAAAAACTTGGCTAGCTCGAGGGTCGGTGCATTCGGCCGGTCCACCCGAGCCCCGAAAACATATGTTAAAATTGTCGAAAAACTCTGCAGTATATATACCATGACAAGAATTTCGGTTTCAGTTTCTATCCAGATAAAAAGCAAAAAAACAAGTTGGACTTTGAATATCTTTTTTACGAATACGCAAAGCTTGCGTATCATTCATTGATAGAAGAAAACAGAATAAGTACATGAGAAGGTACAACACATGAGAAGGCGTGGGTATGATACCCTGAGCACAGAGACAAGGGGTGCTGAGCCCAAACAGAGAAGGAAAACACACACAGCTAAACCCACCGAGCCTAGGACATAGAGGTGTGGCCGAACCAGCAAGACGCCGAACATCTCTAGAGCCAACACCGGGGACGCCGCGAGCAGGCAAGATGGCGCCTTCAAGAAGGGGAGCGACGTCATGACGCCGCCGCCATCCGATCTGAAAAACCGGACCAATGGTTTCCCCCCGATGCTCGAAGAAGGGCATGGATAAAGGCCATGGCAACGCCTTCAGGAAGGGAAACGACACCACCGAGTACCACCTCTGCAAGCATCGGTAAGCCGATCTGAGCTTTCGCCCTGGCCTAGCACCGAGCAATCCCATTGCCGCCGGTTCAAGGTCTAGAGATTAGGAGGCCAATCCGCTGATTGAGACCACCACGTCAAAAGGAGGGTGTGGTTGCGCTTTCCACCGGAGCGGGAGGCACCGGGCGTCGCCGAGAAAACACGAGCTTTGGGACTGGCGTTGACATGAAGGTGGACGGGGTCAGAAAGGCGGTGTGGTAAAGAGAGCCGACGTGGAGGATGGGATGGCAACCGACGCCACTGACAAGCTAGGAACCGAAAAATGAAATGCAACTCCAAGTTGTTGAGGCGTAGCCGCCGAAACGCCGGCGAGCCGAAGATTGGAGAGGACGCAGCAATCAGAGCACGGCAGCCGAGGTGACGCCGGGAAAGACGCGGCAGGCCGTGGACACGGAAAACACAGGTCCATGATCGCCAGGACCAGAACCGCGACGGCAAAGAATCCACCGCGAGGCCTCAACCACCCACCAAAAATACCACCTTGACCACACGAACACACAGGAGCCGGAACCGCACCTCGGAGGAGACGCTGTTGGGGATGAGGAGCGGCCAGTGCCGAAGCAGGGCCGACCCTCAGCCAGCCGGCCGCCGACACCCAAGGGCCTCAAGCCCATCCACCACCAGTAGCAGAAGGAGAGCTGCGTCGGGGGAGGGGCCGGAAGCGGGCCTCTAGCGCATCCACCACCAGCAGTAGAGGAGTTGCGTCGGGAGGAGGGAAGGAGGCGGCCGAGGGATGAGCAGGCCCGGGCCATGCCGCCACGCCGAGCTGGCAGAGAAGAACGCATCAGCCGGCAAAGAAGGCAACGCGCCAGATCCGATCCGGGGAGGAGGGGGCGTGGCGTTGCGACGAGCAGGAACGAGGCCAGCGTAGTGGAGGGGGGTGGCGGAGAGGGGACCTGGCTAGCGGCGGCTAGCTTTCCCCTGTGTCGCCACGCGTGGACGATGCGGAGTTTTTTTTTTTGACTTTGAATATCAAAAATTAAGATCTTGAACGACAGTATCCGGCCGTACCATTTACGCCAAATTTGACTCATTCCTATGTAGATTTTCAGCTTTTTTAATGTTTTCCTTTTTGTCTGAATCGGAGAGCTTTGTTGACGAAAGAATAATGTATATGCACAGATGCGCTGTATTGAGTTTTTTCTGAACGAAGGAACTCAGCGGTCACAATTTCACTTCCAAGCATGAGCTAAGTACACTGCATTTTGCCACAATGCATACGGAGCTTTCAAGCTTGGCAGTTAATGGCCGTCAAACATTTCTCCTCGAGGGCATATCTCACTTCACACAGTAGCCAGCTTTACTACCTGGTGTTTCTATCTGTCTCTCTCTCTCTCCATCAGCTACTACAGCCGTGTTTGACACGCACAACCACAAGCTAGCTAAGCTTAGGCTCCACAGTCATTACCACTGGCAACTTGCAAGTTAGAGCAAGTATAATACTGGGTTTATAGCCCGCTTATATGGCATTTTTGTTTATGTGAAGAAAAGAGAGATAAAAAAGTTGATGGAGTAGGCTCTTATGCAAGAGACTAGCTACTTTTAGACAAATACTTACAATAAACGCAAAGAAAGGGAAAGAGAGGAGCCTAGAAAAAGTACTACTCTTATAGCCAACCTTATAACCCGCCTTACTATATGAGTGAGTGTAAGGCTGGTTATAATGGTAGTATTATAGCTAGTATCATGCATGCCAACTAGGTAATTTTGATAAGGTGTCATAGCATTAAATGAAGAAAGAGAGGGTGTAGTATCATATCATGCATGGTATCATAATAAATGCTATGCTACGTTGTGTCATGCATGGCAATAAATAATATACTACACGATACTAATATATGATACTATGCATTAGGAATGTAGTATCATACACTAATATTATATGCATGATACTAGTATATAATATTTCTCATTACAACCAGCCTAATCTTTACTCCTAATGGAGCAGTTGGTGAATAGTCTGCGCGGTTTATTTTCGCTGGTTTATTTTCGTCATCCTCCCATCTCCGGTTTTTTTCGTCATCCTCCCACCCCACCCCATCCCACGCAGCCACCCAAAAAACCCGCGCCCAACAAAAAAAACTTCATCGACCATATAAAAAATAAATCGCAATCAATCAAGTATTAATGATCAGATTAGTTACCATATAAAAAATAAATCGCAATCAATCAAATATTGATGGGATATTTCCTTATATTGATGGGATATTTCCTTATATTGATGTGATTTACCTTTCTTATCATCAATCATCTCTACTGCCTAAAAAAATGCGTAGCTTTCCTTTTCCTGCGAACCCATAAGATTAGTTACCATATAAAAAATAAATCGCAATCAATCAAGTATTGATGATCAGATTATCAGATTAGTTACCATATAAAAAATAAATCGCAATCAATCAAATATTGATGGGATATTTTCTTATATTGATGTGATTTTCCCTTTCTTATCATCAATCATCTCTACTGCCTAAAAAAATGCGTAGCTTTCCTTTTCCTGCCAACCCATCAGATTAGTTACCATATAAAAAATAAATCGCAATCAATCAAGTATTGATGATCAGATTAGTTACCATATAAAAAATAAATCGCAATCAATCAAATATTGATGGGATATTTCCTTATATTGATGTGATTTTCCCGTTCTTATCATCAATCATCTCTACTGCCTAAAAAAATGCGTAGCTTTCCTTTTCCTGCCAACCCATCAGATTAGTTACCATATAAAAAATAAATCGCAATCAATCAAGTATTGATGATCAGATTAGTTACCATATAAAAAATAAATCGCAATCAATCAAATATTGATGGGATATTTCCTTATATTGATGTGATTTTCCCTTTCTTATCATCAATCATCTCTACTGCCTAAAAAAATACGTAGCTTTCCTTTTCCTGCCAACCGACCGCGTCCCGTCTCCCTACATCTGTCCTCGTTGCTCTGCCTCCCGCACGAAAAAAGCCCTCTCGTTTGACCTCCCCCAAACCCCGCACAATGGAAAAACCAAGTCGCCTGCTTCCCCTCCTCTCGACCGCTCCATACGTCCAGATCGCGGCCCCATCCCCATCCTCCTCTCACGTCACGGCGGCCAATGGACTGCCGCCACCACCCTCCTACTCTCTCACCGCCGCCGTCCTGATCCCGCTCGCTCGCCGCCGCCGTCGCCACCAATCCCGGCGAAGGCTCCGTTGCTGCTATGTCGCCTCCTTTCCCCATCCAAGCCCGACCATGGCAACGGCGCCCTCTCATGTGTCCCGCGGTGAGGTTTGGGGAGGCGCGACCACAATCCAGTAGGGATCGCAACGCGGACCCGTCCGCTGGGATGGGTGTTGCCTCCGTTGCGAATGGGATCGAAGGGAGGGACTACTTCGTCGTCAAGGTCGGCGAGGCAGCGGCCGATTGGGAGCCCGGTTGTGAACATGGGAGTTCGTCCCCATGGAGGCGGCGGCCGTGAAGATTGGATGTGAAGCAACCCCACTTGCCGGTGGTGGAGGCTTGCCGTCCATGTGATCCTTTCTTCTCCCGGTATCCCCATTCCTTGTCTCCCATTACAAAAGCGAGCATAAATGAGAGCAGGGGCTGATTTTCATCACTTCATTTCTCATATTTTTAGTTGCTTTTTTGAGATTATACAAGATGCTCCCGATCTGTTTTGTCAAATTACTGGGATTGTCTTATGGAATTGACAGCCATCGTATTTTTCACCTCATGTTTTTTCTTAACCCTTGTCCCACTAGACATCCACTACATGTTTGGTAATGACGTGATGTTGAGGCGGCTAGGAGAAGCGGGAGAGGGGGAGAGAGAGTGAGGGAGAGGGAGGGAGAGTGTGTGTGAGAGAGAATTTGATGGTAAAAAAGGTCGTCAATGTTGTAATATTGAACTTTTTAAGTTAATGTGGCCCCGTTGCAACGCACGGGCGTTCTTCTAGTAGATGAATGTAGCTGACATGGCATCTCCATATAGCCATGAGCTGGCTATACTAACCATGCTCTTACAACAACAATAATTAGGGATCAAGGAAAGCAACGTTGCATGAGACCAGCTTGATCGCCTGCCATTCCATTTCACACTTTCTCAAGGTGGCTAGCTCCATGATTGGCTTTAGCAATACAGAGTGCCGCGTATCGCCAATGCCATTGACTCTTTGGGTCCTGCACATGCATGTAAATCCAATGTAAATGAGTTATGAGAGAATCCTACGGAGAACGACGCTTCTGTAGATATGGCTAGAGATTCGGTATGCACCATCGGTTTCGTATCGCGACGGTTCATGACTCTCCCTCCTTTTTCAACTCGTCTCCGGCTCAGAGCCATATAGGCTTGAGTTCCGTTTTGGCGGTTGAAGGTGACATTTTAGAGCATCTCTAGTAGACCTCGTATAAATGGCTAAACTTGTAAAATAACTTTTTTTATAGTTTCGGTTGAAAAACCGAGCCTGAACAAACCTCTTAAAATTATTTGACCCTTAATTTTTTTAAATAGCCCTGTAAATACGAACGCGAAACTCTCGTATATACAATTTTAAGGACAACTTCGCCAGAGTCCTGCATACCGGTCAACATTGTCGGTTGAGGAATCTTTGCTCCCCCCAACACCATAAAGCTCGCCCGGCCGCCGCAGCCGTCCGCCGCCCAGCTGCCGCGCCTGTCCGCCCTTCCCGGCCGCCGCACTCGAACGGAGCTAGCTAGGTAGCTCAATCCATTCGAACGGAGCTAGCTGGCAGCTCAATCGATTCGAAGAGCTAGCTAGCTAGCTCGATGCGCCGGCCGTTCGATCCGGCCGCCACTCGCGCCGCTTCGGCAGCTCTGGTCTCCGCGCGCGCCGTGCTCGCCCCAGCCTCCCTGGCCTTCGCCCACGCCGTGCTCGTTTCGTGTTTTTCCTCGTCTGCCTGTCTACCGAATTGATGCGAGGAAGAGGATGACTAAAAAAAGAGCTAGCTCCGGGTCTGTTCGGTGTATTAGGAGAATATTCTTTTTTACAGGTTGATTATATGGGATCTGGGTCTGTCCTCGCCCGCCTCGGCCTACATATACCCTTTTCCGTGAACTGCAAAAGATTTATGCGGGTCGGGATTTTGCAGAGTCTGCTAGAGATGCTCTTAGACCAGGTTCTGCCCGTTTTTGTGTTTTTTTCTTAGAGCGGGCTATAAAATAAGCATATCGACCCGAGTTCAACTTTTAAAATTGACAGGTGATGCACATGATTTTTTCCCATTTATTGAGAATCAAGCTTGATGTGTGGTGGAATCACTCTTCAAGAAATATCTTGATACTCACTTAAAAAATTCTGAAGACCCTGTTTATCTTGGTACTATACTAAAATGGTTGTATGCATCCCTAGTTGGTGCAAAAGCCGGGAAATGGAAATCTCTCCCATTTTAAAGTTACTCACTCCTGTGGAAGCCAGTATCCTTTGGTTACTAGATCTACACGATGGAAGATGATAGCACGGGATATCTACAAACCGATTTGAATAGCGGTTCAGTAATAGAATAGGTGTTTAACCATCTCGTCCTATTTTCGTCGGTTGTGGCAGATTTTGCTTTGCTATGTTTTGATTTTCTTTCAGCTCTATTTGAGCTTGTTCTGAATTGCAGATTTTCGGAGACTTTACTTAATAAAAGGGATGCACGTATTACTCTAATGCAAAGGCAAGGGATAATCCTCTTTTTTAAGAAAACAAAAGAAATTAAAATAAGCATAACACGACACGGTTCAACAACCGTAAACTGAGCCCTACATAGGTTTTGAGTCTACTGTCGAAGGTTGAACCCCACCAATAGTTGAAGATTGAAAAGAAAATGGATATCTTTTCATTTTTGTACGCAAATTCTAGTTTGTTTTCATATAGCCGTGGGTTCACAGATGGAATAGCTTAACATAACAGAACAGTAGAGCTCCCCAAAAAGTAGTCTTTTCACGTGTGACATGAGAGGCATATATGATGATATGAACCAAGTCAAACATGTACATTTAACATTGACAATTGCATGTGCGATTGTCTATTAGTTCTCCACTCAATTTAATTACATCAAAGTGACCAATCATATGTATGGCTCATAACCATCCTTGCCACATTTGTGGGCTGTGGTGCAACTGCAAGGTAGGCTCGGCCTTTCCCATTGAAGCAGCACATAGTGCAGACTGCAGTGCACACCACTTGCTTTGACAGCCCACATGTCCCTCAGGACATTGACATTCTTCTTGAAATCACTAGATTCCCTTAGATTGATTTTGGTCAAAGATTGTGGAGCACTTTAGATGGAAAGTGCATGTGGATGTCTCCCCATCTCTTGTAGATTTGGAGTAACAGTATTTGCTAGGGAGACAAGCCTTGGTGCACCCATGCACAATAATTGAGGGGTTATTGTGTGGCTGATGGTGTCTATTGTTGGGTTTCAAAAAAATCACACTTTAATTAAATGAACACAAGAAGTCACATCAACTGTATGCAAACTTTTTTTTGCGGGGATAAAGGGAGTTTATTGCATAGGAATAGAGTTACAGTCGAGAGGCCACAAATCCTCGATACATGGTGGAACCGAACCAAGCCAAACTGTCGTGGCTCGCTCGGTGCGGCTATACTTAGCCAACCGATCGGCAACTCTATTTTGAAGTCTACTAATCTTTTGAGGAAAAAACTCCCTATTATCTAAAAGTGACTTGATCTCCATGATGATCTGTCCATAGGCCGAGCGAAGGAGTGCATCATTTGTCAAGCTGGACAATGCTTCAGCGGAATCCGTTTAAACCACCACCGGTAGCGCAGAATGTCGTAATGCAAGGGCCATCCCCTGCATGATCGCATGCAATTCCGCCTCAAGAGGGTCATTGCAATGGAAGATAAACCGGTAGGCTGCCATTTGAATCTCCCCTCTGTCATTCCTGAGCACCATACCGATGCCCGCAGAGCCATCCTCCTGCAGAAAGGAACCGTCGACAGATAGCACTAGCCTACCAAGCGGCGGAGCCGGCCAGGGGTCCGCCGATGGCATGATTCTGGGGGTTGGCAGCGCCATCGCCGAGGTCGGCATCTTACCTTTAATGATCTCCTCCGTGGGGTAGCGCGCAGCGAGTCTTATAGACACGTAGTAACTGTCCAGAAATTCGACAATGGCTGACACAGGGGGTGTTTCCTTCCAGTGCGTCAGATCATTCCGGAGCTGCCAAATCCGCCAGAGAAACATAATCAGCATGTCTCGAACGTCCGAAGAGCATTTCGATAGCAGGGTGAGCAGCCACTCCCTTCCATCATGGATGAGAAGATCGTCGTCTGGGAGTGGCCACCGAAGGCACATATTTGTCCAGAGCATTCTCGCATGTGGGCAAGTTACCATAGCATGGAACGAGTCCTCCTCCTCGACGCCCCAAAGCAAGCAGGTTGAGCGCGTTGCCAAGTGGTAGAAGGCTTTATAACTCTGTGTTGCCAGAGTTCCTGATACACATCTCCACGCATGGATCTTCATCTTCTGCGGTACCCCGGACCGCCACACATAGTTCCACCCCGATCGGTTTCCATCTGGTACTGTGCTCGACGCGCCATTAGCAGCGGCAGAATTATGATCACATGTAGCCAACTTGTAGGCACTTCTCACCGTAAACACCCCACTCTTCTCCGGGTACCATGCCAGGAAATCATCTCTCTGACGAGGCGAAGTTCTTATTTTCAGAATGTGGTCAATATCCATCTACCAAAAGAATTCCCTCAAACGATCCTGCTTCCACGCTCCATTATCGTCTAAGAAGTCCGAGACCCTATGGAACCGACAGTTTCCCTTCGGGGTAATCGGACGAAAGAAGAAAGGCTGAGGCACCCAAGGATCTCGCCAAGCACGGATCTTCATGCCATTACCAACTCGCCAAATGATGCCCTTCTTGACTAACTCAAGGCCATGAAGAATTCCTTTCCACACCTCAGATCCGGAGCCCGGGAACACCGTATCCAGCAGCTGACCGGAAGGATAGTATCTCGCCTTCAGCAGACGCGCACAAAGACTATCCGGCCGGTCCAATAGCCTCCAGGCCTGCTTAGCTAGCAGCGCCTGGTTAAACGCCCTCATGTCCCTAAAACCCATGCCCCCCATGGACTTAGGTAGACGCAATTTATCCCAGCCCATCCAGGCCATCTTCTTCTTTCCGTTCTCCACCCCCCACCAGTACTGACGAATCATCCTTGTTAGATCATCACAGACCGATGTCGGGAGTTTGAAAACGCTCATAACGTATGCTGGAATGGCCTGAGCCACTGATTTGATTAGTATCTCCTTGTTCCCTGAAGACATGTACTGCTCACTCCAGTCCACAAGGATTTTCCGCAAACGCTCTTGGATAGACTCAAAGTGCCCTTTGTGCATCTTCCCCTCCGGAACCGGCAAGCCCAGATATTTAGGCTCAAATGCCTCCTGGGTGATGTCCAGCGTGTCTTTGACCTCCTTAACCATATCAGGATGACATTGATTTGAGAATAGAATGGAACACCTCGACGGGTTAATAAGTTGTCCTGTCGCCGTCACAAATGTGTTCAACACCCCTTTCACTAATAATGCCTGCTGATTATTTGCTTGAAAGAATAGAAGTGAGTCATCCGCAAACAAAAGGTGGGTGATCATTGGAGCACCTCTACATATTCTGACCCCATTGAGACCATCTTCCCTTGCAGCCTTTTCAATCAACGCAGAGAGAGCATTAGCTACAAATAAGAAGAGGAATGGAGACAGTGGATCACCTTGGAGGAGTCCCCTCGAGGGGGAGAAGGACTCCAGTAGCTTCCCATTGAATTTTACTGAGTACTTTACCGACGAAACACAAGCCATAACATGAGCTATCCAATTGGTCGAGAAGCCCCATTTAACCAAAGCTTTCTCCAGAAAAACCCAGTCCACCCTGTCATAGGCCTTAGAGAGATCTAGCTTGTAAGCACAGTGGCCGGGTGCATTGTTTCTTTCCAACTGAATATGGTGAAGGCATTCAAACGCAATAATAGAGTTGTCAGAAATCAGCCTTCCCGGGATGAAGGCACTTTGATTTTCAGAGATAAGATCAGACAGGATAGGACGAAGTCTGTTTACCATACACTTAGAGATTATCTTGTATATAACATTGCACAAGCTTATCGGTCTAAAGTCCTTCAGATCGTTCGGATGAGGGACCTTAGGAATTAGCACAATAGCCGTGTTATTAACTCCATCAGGCATAACTCCAGAAGCAAAGAACTCATGAACCGCCGAGATAATCTCTGTTTTCAGCAGTGCCCAATTTCGCTGAAAGAACCTGGCAGGGAGACCATCACATCCCGGAGCTTTCAGTGGTCCGATCTGAAATAACGCATTAGACCTAATTGGCTAATTCACCACTTGTGCATTTTTTTTCCGAAAAGGAGGATGTCTCCCGGCCTCTGCATTTGAACGATGCATGCAGCCATTTTATTAATTATTCACAAAGTCCTTATAAAGTAATACATCAGTAAGTCTGAAGCCACCATCTTAGCAACACCTGTCGCTACTCATATCCCCGTGATGAAGGGGTGCCGAATGTCTAAGCCTAATACCAAACGGACATCGCACCAACACCTAGCATCTAATGTCGGATGCCCCATCCAAGCGACAATACTTTGACTAGGTTACAAACCGGTCCGGCACACTTTTAGTGGGCACTACATGCGCACGCTGCAAGGACCGTCGCCTCCTTCATTCATCGATCCATTCTCAGATCAGATACTGACGCATTGACTTTGCCAGGTCTCTCTTCCATCGACGCCACCATGACGCCAGACAGTGTCGTCCTCCTGCGCGAGTCCATCGCCACCCATCGGACGCCGAGTCTCCACTGCGCCACGCCGCCGAGATTCACCGCCATCAATGTGTAGGATGAAGCACCGCTCCACCACCTACTGACGCCCAACCACCAAGTCGTCCACATGTTCGTCCAGCCGATGAATGTCTCCAAAGATGATGCCCCCATGGGGGTGACGATGAAGACGTCGCCATAATCCGATCCAGGAGGCCCCTCAATGCCTCCAGCAAGGGCTACGACGCCCACGGGTGCCGCCGTCAATGTTAGCCTCCTCCGGATCTGAGGTTTCCCCCGGAAAAAATGTAGCGAGGGACACCCCACCATCGCCTCCAATGAGGAAAACGACATGCACGGGCGTCGCCGATGATGGTGGCATCCTCACCCACTTCAGTGGCTAGGCCGCCATCTCCTCCTCCAGTTGATCCACCGCCAGGAAGCCACCGCGAGGCAACTCCCACCGACCAGATCCCTTTAGACCGACGATGAAGACAACCAACGATAGAGGAGGTCACATCGCTGCGTGACTGGCGCCATGGCCACACACACGTCGTCCCGAGGCGCCCACTCAAGATCCGCCGTCACAGCCATGCCTCCAAGCCACGACGAAGGGATGCCCCGCCACCTCCATCATCCCCCCGCACGGGCTTTGCTCAGCCGGGATCCGACGCCGGTGGGAGGGGAAATAGAGGGGATGGGAGGCCGATGGGAGGCGAGGGAGATCGGGATCTGGAGGGGAGGGGAGGCGGACGGAAGCTACCGAGCTTGTGGATGATGAGGAACAAACCGTTTCTGTAGAAGATGTCGATGAGCAACAAAACAAGTAGGTCGCTTGTGCATAGAAGTAGTTCAATAAACTCTCATTAACATTTGTTTATAGCTTGTATACCTCTGTCGTGATTACTGGACACTAATGATAGTGAAATATACAGTACTTCCTCGATCTCGGTTTATAGGGCGTGCACGTAGTTTTAGGTCATCAATTTGACTAACTTAATATGAGTTATATGTCACCAAAAGTATATCATTAAATTCTTAAGTGGGTGTAGTTTCTTATAAACCTAGAACGATGTGCATGTCTTATAAACGGGATGGAGGAAGTATAATCTTCACATGTGACGGTTTCATAAATATTTACATGATGCACGTAGAATGACTCTTTATATTGAAAAAATTTCTTCATAACTTCATAAACAAACTGGATTTGAATATAATATATTCGTTGTGCTGCACTGTGCTCACATGTGTATGCCTGTTTTTTTTTATATATTGTCTCACTATAGGCAGCACCCAGTGATGCATCTACCGAGGCATGCTTAACTAGCTAAATTAATCGAGACACGTTAAATTAAGGCAACCAAGTCAAGGATTATCTCCTTGAATTAAATAGAAGGTTCTCATGGTTCGGAAACTCTACTGATGTTTTCTAAATGAGTATATTTTAGACGATTCTATAAAAGTATCTCAACTAGACAAAATAATGTGTTTGATTAAAGAATTATGCAATTTATTAGACAGGGTAATGTCTGATATATCTCCATCTCCTCTCCACTACTATTAAACAATATAAAAAAAACTTTTTTATGTGCACCCCGTTAAGTGTACACCGATTAATTAGCACCATTTGATTATCTAAATCAATGGAATCTAACAGATTAGATTAATCTGATGAGTTATCAGAGTGCAATTAGCAATTATAATAGGCTGACCACCACTCCACCGGCCGATGAAAACTTCCCCTCCGTCAGTTTCTCTTCCTTAACCAGAAATCTCTCTCCTAATAAATAGATAAAGAAATCAACAATCAATCCCTAATTAATAGGGATCGCATTATAGCTAATGCTTTAAACCAGGCATACGTGATCCATGCAAACCGGCTACTCCCGCATCAATTCCTCGCCCAATCAACGTGGAGGGGAGAGATTTTTGCGTGTGAGAGAATGCCTCTGCCAAGGACATGCTACACATCCTAAAAACACAAGGACGCACTTACCCATCCTCTGCCGCCGCCGTTTGCAGCCCCCAATTCAACGCGTTACGCGCTGCCGGATACGCGGGAGCTGGCGGGGCTTCCGATTCCACGTGCCGCCACCACTTCCGACGACGCACGAGCCACCCGAGGTCGCGGGCGCGGGGCGCTGCCGCCGCGTTCGCTTCCGAGGGTAGGCGAAGCCGCAAATGTTGCCCGTGGCCTCGGCCGTCCTCGCGGCCTTTGCGGGAGTGACGACGTCGTCTCCATCCTTCGCTCCGCCTCATTGACGTCAGAGCAGGTCATCTCCTCCGACTGCATGCCCACCATGGAGGCCATCTCCTCCAACCGTGCTCCCCACCGTGTCCCTTCTTGATCCGATCTGACCCTAGGGAACTTTTGCAGGCCTCGAGCTCAATCCTTCTCCCCATAGCTTCAGCGATCTTAGACAGACAAAGGATATGGTCTGCATTGATGTAAGGCGAGAAATTATTTCTGTAACACTTGATCTTGGGTTTGCACTTGCTAACAGAGAAGCAGCCAAAACAAAGCCACGAGCCTTTGTACTGAATGTAAACATACTTTGCAGATGTGCGCCCATCTTTTAATGTGAGGTCTGTACTATCCAGTGCAGATTATTTACTATGTCTCTGATTGTGAATGTATAGTTCAATTTCATAATTTTAACCTTTCAGTTTATTGGTGTCCGCACATGATTTTAACATCTCCAGTTTCCTTTCAAGTTATTGGGATGTTGCTTTGACAGTTGTCATGTACGGCTTATTATTTGCACCATAATCTCACAATTCTAAATTTAATCTTTTTAGTTGACTAGCATCACATTTTTTGATTGTGACCTCATGCTTAAATAGTTAAATTTGGCAGGTTGCAGAAATTCGAATTCACTATCTCTGAGAATAAGTATATATTTTGTGGGGGTCACTGAATTCTTCTTCTCTTTCAGGAATTTGCGGCTTACATTGCTAATGCTTGATCCTCGATAGCAATGTTATTTTCCTCCATGTTGGTCATGCCAAAAAAGTATAGAGGTGACTATTTGATCCTCCATTAATCATGTACGTCCTTACTGAAACTGAATGCAGTTTTTTTTGGCTCAATGGCGAGTCTGCACCAATCCACCATGCTCGAGTTAGGGGGATCACCTACAGTGCGATGGCCAAACCTATATTGTAGGTTAATTCACTTTTGAACTTTTTATGGGCTTGATGATTTACCCTTATTTCATTGCAGAATTTTCAAACCATATCAAAATGTTAGTTAACAGATTCGCTGGAATCGTGGTATCATTTTACGACAGATTTATGTTCTTTCATACTATATGTAGGCAATTGGTATGATTCTTTTTAAGTCGAAAGTGTCAGTGCGGAGCTAGGAGAAAATACATGCATTCTAGAATGTTTGGTTCCCTTTTTAGAATCAATTACATGTCATTTGTTGAGCATACATTGTTTATATATTGTATTTGTATAGAACGAGTTATTTGCAAATGTGACTAAACTTGATGCAGACTTGATCCTGGTGCGACTTTTTTACCCAGGATAATAAACCTATGTTTTTCTTGTGCGGTTGAAGGGGAATCATGTACCGGCATAGTAAATATACCAAATGATATTTCATTGACAAGCCACATATAAATCAAAGTCAAAATTAGGCATATATTATGATGCAAAGGTAATCTTATATTAGTGTTCCCTTGAATTTTTTTTGCAGTCTCTATTGCAGTCTGCACCGCTGCAATAATGGAATTAATTTTGTTATATATAAATGCTATAATAAGTATTTCAGAGAATTTTTTTCTGTTGTTAGGCTTTAATATTCTATTCCATTTCCAATGGATAAAAATGCTTGAGGCTACTTCCAAATTTATCCCTTGGTTTCTTGCGGTCTAATGTGTTTGACAGTTTCTCTTTCAGATTTACCTCTCTTGTTTGTGCAGCAGGTACAAGGTCTCACCATGTTGAAGGCTACTACCTGTTCTTCCATTTTCATTTTCATTTTGTTAATGTATATTTACTACCTTATAAGGACATGAGGTGACTCATGGATTGTAGCGCATGGGGAGCTTCACGATTGTTGTGGTTACTTTTTACACAAAATCATGGTACCACAAGTTGTATATATAGCTTGTGATACATGGTGATGCATCTTTGCAAGGTTAATTGTGCGTCCAGTTTATTGATGCTTTGAAAGTGTCTAATTTAGTTGTTTACATTGAAGGTGCATAACATCAAGTAAAATATGATTAGGCTTACGATATAAGAAGAATAATGATTATATACGAAAGTTAAATACATATGGTGTGTCGCTTCCATAAAGAGAGTTATGAGAATAGGTGAATATGCGCCGTGGGACGAAGGGATCATTTGTATTCCATTTATACTCACACGAATTGCATGTGTATCGATGGAGACGGGCGTTGCACGTGCACGCTTACTAGTTAATTGAAAGTAACCATTGGCAGTTTCTGATTTTGTATTTGACCCGATCATATAATATGTCTGTGCGCATTTTGTGGGGGGGCGCTATGATTTCTCGAATTCAAAATAACACAAGGAGTTTTTTTTTTGCCTTTGTTGAATCGGGAGTGTCTTTCGTCACAAAATAAAATGAAAACGAATCAGAAGTGATTCAATGAAGATTGCTTTGGACGAAAAGAACGGATTTTTTAGGTCAACAAATAGAGTATTATACTGCAATTGTGTATATGTTAGTAACATACGTTAGCCTAGATATATGTTTCCAATACTTCCTCCATGTCGAGATGAAGACCGCCACACCCTATGAGCTAGCTAGTACAAACGACAAGCCAACTTGATTGCTGGACTCTTCTCTAAAATAACTAAATAAGTTGGTTGCCGAATTATTTCAAGAGAGGTGACATCTATTAAATTGACAAGTAAACTAACTAGTTCAGCAGAAATGGCACATATACGAGTGTAGCGTTTTGGTGCCCAGACTCATTTGCACCCGGTCAGAAAACAAATCACAAAAAAATCAAATAATTCCAAATGTTTTTTGCATGGTATAAAATTTATTGCATGAGGTCGGCTTCAATTTTCGATCATTTGGACATTTGAGTAGCACTCAACAAAAAAGACAAATCAGGTCAGAACAGTGCATGAATAGTAAACATTTTTATAGACCCCGAAATTGTCTTTTGTGCCGAGAGCTGCTCAGATGTACAAATGATTTGAAAATTGGAGCTGACATCATGCATCAAATTAGCTATCATGCAAAAAATGGAAAATTTTGAATTTTTCTATTATTTGTTTTGATTTTTTTTTCTTCAGCACGGTGCAGATGAGCCTGGGTCAGAAGTGGATTATCGCACATATACCATTTACTTTTGCAAAAATATAAATTATACATATTGGATAGATAAGCCACCAACAAAAAATTGTAGTCAATGTCATACGATGAACAAATAAATTGTTTGCTAGATTTCTAAAGTTTTTTATTCAGCAAAAGTGACACATTATTGAATAGATAAAATGATAAACTAGTTAATAAATAAATAAATCAAGATTAGACATTAATAGAGTTCCCTTGTTTTTCCTATGTACTCCTTATGTTTTTACTTCTAAGTGCAATTTTGTATTCCATTGTGTTTTATCCTCTAGTGGAATCCAAAAGTGCCCCAGGTTTATGTGTTTTTTTATTCATGTGCACCGAGGCATCATTTATTTCTCTAAAGGTTCAACATTAATGTCATTGTCTATTGCATACAACATGTGCGAACTAAAATGCTCTTTGTTATCTGGAAGTGCCTTAATTTAATTACAAGATTATCCATGCTTAGCGAGCATGCATCAAACACCTAGATAAGAAGAATAAGAACTACAACCCTCCTACATTCAAGCACGTGAAACATAGGTTGATGGAAGCTTTTGGGGAGTTGCCACAAGGAAAAGATGAGACAGGCGGTGAGGACGACCCATAGAAAAAGCTAAAACCCTAAATGGCAATGTACAACAAATCACTCTCACACCAAATGCAATCCAGGTTGCGATTGAAAGATGCAAATAGACCTCACAGCAATGGGATTCAATTTCGTTTGTTGGGAGGGGTAGCCTAACGCGTGGGCACCTCCCATCTCTTTCTTTGGGTTCTCTTATGGATTGCGGTTTTCTGGATTTTGGGGTGCACCAGCCTGTCATTGTTTCGCATGGTGACACAGTGCTTCGTAGGAGAACCAGCAATGAACTAGTTGCATGAGTTATTCTATGGCGGTGGCCATCACTGATGTTGGTTATGAGACTAATGTGGTGATGTTGGGCGTAGGCGTTATTGTATTAGGATCGGACAATGTTCCTTAGATTTATAGATTAATTACTTGGCAACTCTAAACTCCATCCTCAAGCTCTAGTTAGTTTATTTTAGCCTGTAACCTCTTGGTTGGGTTCATATCAACTCTCATTTTGACAGTAAATGGCTCACATCAGTTGTTTTGTCAAGAAGTAGATTAGTCACTCTTTCTTATCTACAAGTGTTTTAATTTACTTACCAGATTTACCCCCTTTAACCCCAGCTAGGTTGTCAAACAATGTATGTTTTTTAAGGTAAAGGTGTTTTTCATTGAGAACACACCCAAATGTGTGTATTGTTTTGTGTTAGAAGAAGAGAAGGAATCATCAAGAAGATGCAAGATGGTGAAAAACAGAAAACAGAGCCGAATAAATGAAAAGTGAAGAAAGGGCAGCTTACGCTAAACTAAAGATAAACCAAGACGAAGTAGAATTTTCATTCTCAGGTGCACCTCAAAACGTGTGTCATTTATATCAAAATAGCATGAATTAAATCTAACAAATCACCATGAGTGTTGCGGCTCCAACCATGCAGTTGAAAAATTAAGGAAGAAGCAAGATACCACTGATTTCCATTGATAGAAGATAAAAGGAAAAATGAACATATATCTTACAAGTTTAGTGGGTAATATAAAAATGCAAACCCTTAATTTACAGAGCACTCTGAAGCTTGCAACTTGAATTGATTCCACAGCTGGTGTCCTCCATGACTTCACGGGGTAGGAGTTGCTAGCATTAGCACATATACTGTGCTTCTTCCACACTCGGAAGGTGTTGACCATGAGAGATCAGCACCAAGACATGCAATTATTGTCCATTAATCTGATATGTCCTCCAAATTAGGTGCCAACCACAGCATGCATGCATGTACCTTTCCTGCTACAACTAAAAAACCACTTGCCCAACCACAGAGTTCTTCGCCGGGGTCGGAGTTGCACTGTCTCGCTGCAGGTGACCGAGTTTTGACGCGAATGTTCATGCAGCTTCACAAGTTCGCTACAGTGTGGGTTGAGTCGATGATCAACTACGAGGAAGTCGGAGTGGTTTGCTCGGAGTGTAGGGATGACGATGACGCCTGCGTGCAGTCTCACGGAGGCCCCTCTTTGGAGTGGTGTATGTGGGGTTTCTTATGTGTGCCGCTCAACGGTTGTGATGATTTTTCGCCCGATTCTCCATAATTAACTGGGCATTCTGGTTTTCGCTCGGTTTTTCCTCATTAACCGAGCAGCTCTTTTCTTCTTAATGAATGCAGGAATCCTGCCATTTCGAAACAAAACCAAAACCACTTGCATATTAGAGTTTTCTCTTTCGATGCGCAAGGGTACTCTTAATTAATTTCTCACAAGTAGTCAATGCACATATTACAATATTGTATAGTCCCACTTGAATAATTGACCTAACAGGCCAACATTAAGTCACTAATTAAGTAATTAATTGCACGACCTATCTCATCCTTTGTCTTTCTCATGGTTCTCGACACCCTGTCAAAACCATATCTCTGTCTTGGCTAACTAGGCTGATCAGTAGCTAACTGCCCCACATGAGCCTTTACACCCAACAAGTCAATGATCCATATGAGGTCTACGAATGGGGGGCTAGCTAGCCACCATGTCCCACAACACGCCACACCACTCTGTATTCAGCTGATATCTTTAGAGTAAATTTCACCTACTTTTGGTTAAGACTCTAAGACCTTGTTGAACCTATTTGCTTATTTATAAAGTTGGCCATCGTTCTGATGCAGAGGCCGGGGAGTTTCCCTTTTCGAAAAAAAACCTTTTACTCCTTATTTATGACACTGTGGTAGGTTTTAATTTGTCTAGAAAATAAAGCCATATGTTATTTCATAACAAAAAAAATTGCCCTGTTTTATTATTTTTTACAAACTGAAAAAATGATCGATTTGTTAGGATGGCATGCCAGATGAACGAGTACACAACTTGAACATGTAATCATTAGAGGCATTAGTGCATCTCCAAGGCGGACCAATAAACCGCCCGCATTCGTCCGGACCGCGTTGTCTGAACCGTGTGAGCCATCCAATGCGGGCCTGTATCAGTCCGCGGGGCGGTCCGGACGTGTGACTTCTCCCACAAACCGGAGACAAAAGTGGGGGAGGTTTACGGGAGTCCGGACACATGAAACATACGAATCCGACACCCCCGGCCCACCCAAAACCCTTCCCGGACCCCGCGACTCTATCCTCCTCATTTTCTCTCCTTCCTTTTTTCTCTCTTGCCTTCGCCGCCACTCCACCACCCCGGCCACCACGCCACACCCCTGATGGAACTCTGCGTCTCCGTCACCTCCGGCACTCCAGCAGGGCTCCCCACCGCTTCTCCTTCGTCTCTGTTCAACCCCTGTCCTCTGACCACCCCGCCAGGTACCAACCTCTATTGTTATTCTCACCATGTCCGGTAACTGTTTGATGAATCGCCCAAGCTGAAAACAGTTATCACTTCTTCTTTCTAGCAATGGATTCCGATTTGGATTACATATACAAGTAGTATGTTGAGTGACGATGCTTCCGCGGGTCTGGAATTTGAGAACATGTGTGATCCTATCCAACTTCCGGGCCAGAATCCGGCCACATTTGAAGATTTATTCAAATGTATCAACAAATTTGGCATCGACCAACTCACGAGCAGCCGAAGGAAAATCTGATTGAGCATCAATGGGCGGTGAAAGGGTACAACAATGTTGGGATGTAATATTTGAACTTTTTAAAATTTGAACTAGTGTTGCATGTGGTTATGTGAACGTCTGTACCCTTTGCATGTGGCTATTTGATCGTGCGGACTTGAAAAAAATGAGGAAGACCAGATGTATGCGGCTACAGTTGGATGGGTGCGGGAGGAAATTTGTTGGTTGTCGTTGGAGATGCCCTTAGCAATTTATATCATGTTCCCTAGAATTATATATTAGAAAATAATGTGTTTTACTATGTAGTATTATGCAACCTTGTAGAGAAAATAACGGGGTTTATTTTTTGAAAGAGTGTTAGAAAAACAATATGGACACAAGAAAATTACATGAGTTATTTGTTAACAAAAAGAATGTGACCGGTTTATTATTTATGTATAAATAAATGTAGTAATATTTGATGCGATGGATATTCCGATTGATCAAATTGGTCTTTTTTTCAGTGAGCAAATTCTGTTCATACAATTATACCGGATCGGAATATTCGATTTGATGGATATTCTGTAAAAGCAAACTATGCATGTACTCCGATTTGGTATTCAGTGAACAAATTCTATTTGCTCTTTCTTGAAAACAAGTCAAAGCAAGGAACTGATTTTCCTTGGTTGCATAAATAGTTCCTGAATCAATTGACCATATATGATAAACATGTCCATTACGACACAAAGAACGGAATTGTTCAGGTCAATGAATAAAGCAGTATGTTACGTGTATATGTGTTAGTAACATGCACGCTAGCTTAGGTCATTGTTCCATTCTCCATGAAGTTGACATGAGACTACTTTTTCCGACCCTATGAACTAGTCCAAGATCGCATTCAAGTTTGATTGGCGGACTCCTCTTCTTCTTCTTTTTTTTGCCGGTTTACTTCAACAGAAATGGCATGTATATATTAGATAAATAGATTGATAGCTGATTCACTATTTTTTTCAGCAGAGATGACATACTTGAATACATAGACTGGACACCGGATTAATTATTCAATTTATTCATCGGGAATGTATATATGTCCTGTGATGATTGATGAATAGATTAATAGATTGCTGGATTTGATAAATTTAACAGAATAAACAATTTGATTGCTGGACTTGATAAATTCAGCAGACTTGATAAATTTAACAGAATAAACAATTTTACCCAGTTCAACCGGTGCTTGGAGTTTGGGTGTGCATGCTCAACTCGGTCAAAGCCGTGCTCTGACTGGAGCAAATGACGGTGACGCCCACGGGCGCCGCGAACCTTCTTGAAGGCGTCGTTGTATGTTGTTGTGTCGCCAACCTCTCCATGACTTCGGGGGAAACCCTGGTTCCAGGTTTACCCGGAACAGATGATGGCGACACAATCTGTGTCGCAACCCTTCCTGAAGGCATCATCTAGAAGTCAGCTCGGTTGTTGTGTTGGGTAGCTGCTCGTTGCGGGGATGTCGGTGGGCTTGATGGTGGTGGTGGTGCGGCCGGCAGGGGTCGATGGTGGTTGTTCGGTGGTGTTTCTTGGGGGTCGGCGGCGGTGCCTTTGGCGTCGCAGGCGGCCATCTGTCTCCCCCTCATGAAGGTGTCTTGTCTCCATTGCTATGCATGATCAAGGCCCTCCCATGGCTGCCGATGTGTTGCGGCGAGCTTCGTGCTTTTGGTGATGTCTCGGTTCATCTTTGCTCATTGATGGCGCAAGATGCCTCCCTAACTTGCTAATCGTTCCGAATTTCCGTGGTGGAGCTCCCGGTCAAGGTTCGTGTTCAGTTGCACTCGTTGATTGTGGATGCTTCTGAGTTGCGTCGTGGGGTTTGGTACGCACGCCGGTTTGGGCGTTAGGCTGCTTGCAAAGTCCTGGTATTGTGATCCCTCGACGACACCCTACTTCTACTGGTGTACTTCATGGCGATGATCCTTCCGTTTGCTAGCTAGGCATGCCTTGTCCTGGGCGTTATTTTTTTCCTCTCTCTTCCGTAACCTTGTTACTTGTACGGTTTTCGGCCCGGTTTCCCTCATAAACAGGGTTAATTTGTTTAGATTTTGGATCCTGTTTTCCTTATAAATGGGACCAGCCAAGGCTTAAGGGGCGACTATTGGCTTTTGGCAGCTTTTTGAGCAATATATTCAGGTGGGGAGGGATACCCTTCCCCCCGGTGGCCGTTCAAAAAAAACAAAAAAAAATCATCAGACTAAACTATTAGGTTGCTGGATTAATCAATTGGTACTTAATTCAACGGAAGTGACGACACTACTTTGTTCCATCCCAAGCCCCTACATATTTCTGATGTCTCTGTCAGTTGATGAAAAATATAACCGAGCTGGTGAATGGAATCTAATCAGTTGATACTTGCCTGTGTGACACAACACCCAAACTGCATCGCTGGGTTCTCTCATGTTCTATTGTCCTGTTAGGATTTTTTCTAAACCATCCTGATAGGAATCCAAAAAGGAACGCCCTAAACTAATATAAGACGTTTTAGGTTACTAAAGTTATAGTAACATAAAACGTTATATTAGTTTCCAAAGAAAGTACTCTGAATGACTGACTCTGGACTATATAAGAACGGACAAAGCTCATTCTTATCCGGAAGTACTCTCTTCAGTCCTTTTTAATCTGCATATAAGTTTTGTCTGAAGTCAAAGTATTTGTACTTTGACCAAACTTGTAGAAAAAAGTATCAAGATTCATAATGCCAATTCTATATTGTTAGATTCATTGTGAAATGAAGTTTCATAATATATATTGTATTGTAGATGTTGATATTCTTTAATGTAATTTTGGTCAAACTTTGTAAAGTTTGACTTGATAAAAATCTAATGCGTAGAGTGAAAAGGACCAGAGGGAGTATCTTAACTTACGAGGACGACACTGAGTCTCTGTTGTCACATGTACTTTAGCCATATAAATTCTCTGCATGTAAACTTTGAAGAAAATATATCCATGTAAATATCTAGGTCGATTAACCTCGCTAAGATGAAATGCATTAATTATTGCGTATATTTACTTATTTTTACCAACTTTTATTGTAAACAATCTTGATTTTTTTTTGTTTTAGGAATGGTCCGATTTAGCTAAATAACCAAGCAAAACACATCATATTGACGACACTAAAACAAACATGAGCACCAAATATTCCCGATAAAACATAAAAAAAATACATCATGGTACTTCTAAGTCATTGTTTCTAGTTTCAATGTTTGCATCTCGACTTTCTTAAATGTTTTCGGTGAAAAAGCCGCAAAACAAATAAAGCTACATAAGCTAGACTAACCTCAAATATTTTGAAGCGATGTATGGGTCATCCACTCTAGTAAGTGGAACCTTAGATCGTCAAATGCACCATGTATGGGGAAACAACCTACAAGTTAGGTTGTTGAGCCATTACCTTGTCGCCATACAGTCAAGAGAAAAGGCCATGAGCACAACATGATGAAATAATAGAGCCACAGACCTACCTGACACAACCATGCCACAACCACTAGCAAGTCAGACCAAAGCACCAAGCGGAAATCTGTCAGACTAGAGAATGTTGATCTGCTAGAATTAAAGCACCACAAGCCCCTCGGTGTTAGCCGTGACGATCATACTAGGATTTTGATGGGCGGGGCAATTGGACTTTTATCTGTGCAATAGATCCTCCATTGTGAAGATGCAACCACCATGGACACAAAAAGTTAACATAGAATAAAAATTAATTTAAAACAAGGTTAATACCCCCCCCCCCCCCATACGAAGTCCAATGAAGGAGAGGGGAACTAAAGGGATACGGGTGAAAAAGAAGAGGGGAGTTTTCTCTCTTAATATAATTATTGATCTAACAAGTGCACCATACAGATTGCCTTAGACATTGTTTATCATACTTTATTATTTTCACCATTACTGGTAATTTGAATCAATATGTTGGGCCAACTGACCGGACAAACAACTCATTCTCATATATGTTCGGGTATATCCATGCTGACATATGAGTCATGTGTTGCAACTAGTTAAACCTATTCCCAGTAATTTAACAAATTTCATAAATTCAACAAAATTTAATGAAATTTGAAAGGATTTGGCATAATATTGTATGCTACTAACAATTATGCTTTCGTGTTATCTACCCATCTATTTCCATGCCATCCTAATAAGTGGGTTCAACTTTTTGCCTGGGGTAAAACAAAAGTAGGTAAAAATTACATGCCACAAGAACACAACTACGTTGCAAAATCTGACAAGATTCTCAGATGACGTAAAAATACGTCACAAAGTTACAACATGAGAGTAGAAAGTGGAATATACTCCTAATTAAGTACTCATCACAAACCTTGTTAGTTTGACAAAAAAAGAATACAAGGAGGCAAAGATTGTCACAAGGTTAAGGTTGTTACTAAGGGGTAAAACAGGGTAAATGTTTTCACAAGGTCATAGTTAGGGGCAAAAGGTGGGATTTGCTCATATTTTTAGTGTGTAGATTTTAGACAATTTGATACATTGTTTCATCGTATATACCTCATATGAAGGTAGACAAAATAATAAGTTTTACAATTTTTGTAAGATATTATATAACCTTTTAAAGAAAACAATGTGATTTATTTTTGTTTTTTAACTAGATGGCCACAAGACAACTACATGTGTTGTTTATAGTGATGTAAACGTTCTAATATTTCTTTATGGAGGGAGTATTGATTTATTATGTGAAGTAACTGTGGTAATATTCGATTCGATGGGTATTCCAATTTGTTATTCAGTGAGCAAGTTCTATTTGCTCTTTCTTGAAAACAATTCAAAAGAAAGGAATTATTTTTCCTTGGTTGAATAAGTAGTTCCTGGATCAGTTGGGCCATATATGATAAACATGTCGATTACTGGAAAAGAACGGAATTGTTTAGGTCAACGAATAGAGCATTATACTCCATGTTTATGTGTTAGTAACATGCACGCTAGCTTTGGCGATGTTTCATTACTTTCTCACTTATATTGACATATTAGACTACTTTTTTCTACCCATGTATTCGATAAACTCTTCTTCTAAGGTTGATTGCCGGAATCCTCTTATAAGATAGATTGGTCACTAGATTGTTTATTCGATTGATTCATTGAAAATATATGTCTTGCGATGATTGATGAATAATTAAACCGGTCGCTGGATTTGATAAAATCAGCAGAATAAACAATTGATTGGTTGATTAATCAATCATTTGTTAATACAACCGAAGTGACTACATTAATTTGATCAATCACCAGCTGTCACCTACTCTCTTCGTCCTTGAAAGAGTGTACTTCCAACTTTGTTAGAAGGTCAAACTATCTCAAGGTTTGATCGAGTTTGTGCAAATATATATCAATGTTTGTAAAACCAAATAGATGTATGATGAAAATATATTTTATCACGAATCTAATACTACTAATTTGATATCATAAATGTTGGTGTATTATTGTATAAATACGGTAACTGCACTTTTGGTTTCTTTTGTGCTCTATTGGTCTGTAGGGAATCTAAAAAGTATAGATAAAAACTTCAACAAATCATGTGGTTTTCATATACCCCTGTGTTGTTTTCGTTCCTGTGGGTTCCGGCCGGGGCGTATTATTCTATTACACTCAGAGCCAGTGTCATTTTCTGGAGTATGTGAGAACTGTCAAGCTCATTCTTATCTTATCTGGAAGTATCTTAATTTACAAGGACGGCATTGCATCTCTCTCGACATGTGTACTTTGGCTATACAAATTCTCCCCGTCGAGATTTCAAAAAATATATCTTCATGCAAATATCTGTATCCATCGGCCTCGCTATAAGAAAAATGATGTTGATTAAATGAAGAATATATTTATCTCACCGACCTTTATCCTTATAAATTTTGACATATATAGTTTATATTTTCGGCACATTATTCAATTTTATTACATTTTTTGCGAGGATAACTTCCAGCCTATTCATCAACTGTCAAGGTAGTACAAAAAACACTAGAAGTAAAAAAAAATACATCTAGATTCGTAGACCACCTAGCGACATCGAATTGAGGAAACTGGGACAAACATGAACAGCAAACATTCTGATAAAACAAAAAAAAATATCATGGCACTACAAAATCGTCTTTTTGTTTACCTTTTACATTTTACTTTCTTCCATGAAAAAACATTGCAGGAAAATAAACATGCAAAAGCTATACTAACCTCAAATATTGTGGAATGTATAAGTTGTCCACTCCAATAAGTGAAAACCTTATATCATTGGATGTAACAAGGCTGATGACACGCCCTTACAAGATAGCAGGTTATCTGGTCATTGCTTTCTCACCATACAAGCTGGAAGTAGACAAAGAGCACATTGCAACAAGACATGAGAGACAATGACCAAAAAGTTCTTAACATCGCCGAAGCCACCACAAGCGTCAATTGGGCCGGGGCATAGGATGACAATCCGCCAGATCAAAACCGTCGATTCATGAGAATCAAAACATCACACGCCCCTTGGTGTCAGACGTTATGACTTATGAGCATACTAACTCAGACATGATAGAGTTGTTGGATGTATTTTAGGAAACCGCCTCCACCGTCCTAACAAGTGGGTTTAGCTTTCGTTTGTGATAAAAACAAAATTAGGTAAGATATGCATGTCACAAAATATTCAAAATGTTAGAAATGAGATAAAATATGTCACAAAGTCAAAACTCACAGCACGAGAGTAGAAAGTAGAAGATACTAACCATCACTGAAATATGGTAAAAACAAGTGGATGGATTCAGCTTTAACTTTGGGCTAAAAACAAAAGTAGGTGAAAATACATGTTACAAGAGGACGACTACGGCGCAAAAATCTGACAAGATTTTTGAAATGTGATAAAAACATGTCACAAAGCCACAACACGAGAGTTGAAAGTGGAATATACTCTTAATAATTACTCCTTTCGTTCCAAAATAGATGACTAACATTGTACTAACTTTAGTACAAAGTAATACAAAGTTGGATCATCTATTTTAAACGGAGGAAATACGGTTCATGTGTAGCCATAGCAAAAGCCTAGCGAGGCAGATGCAGATGCAGTGCTTGTTCCACATCACATTCGGAAGGCGTTGACCATAGCGTCGACCACTAAACTAAGGCAATTATTGCCCATTTGATATATATTCCGCCCGGATTATGTCCCCACAGCACGTACCTTTCCCGATTAGCTTTTTCCCTAGCCGCTGCAATCACAAAATCCACTTGCTGCTTCACTTTCTCCGTTGATGCACATGCATGGCCATTGCTAATACCCTAATTATTAGTTAAGTAGCCGGCCCAGCAATAAGTCAGTAGTTAATTGCTCTAATTAAGTACGTACTTATTTCTTAGAGCTAGCGTAGGAGCACATCTCCACCTTGCCTTCCTCCTCGTCCTCGATCGTCCTGGTCTGTCCTGCACCATATGACCCTGCGCGCTGCAGCTCACGGCGAGTCATAAGTCAATGCATGCCCACGCGTCAGGTCAACTAATGGGGCTAGCCCACCATGCATGTCACACCGCACGCCGTGTCGCCGTCCGTCTTGAGCTAGCTAGCTACCTAGACCCATCTACCTTGCTTATAGCTTGCGCACATATATATACACACAACCCGGCCGGCCCCCTCTCTCATGCATGCCATCATCCTTACAATCCAGCCGGCGCATCCACTCTTGGTCACCAGCCCCGTCTCGAGTCAGTCGACGTCCACGGGCGGCATGGCGGCGAGCAAGGGCGCGAGGAAGAGCCTGGTGTCGAGGACGCTGGAGCGATGCCGGTCTGGGCTGAACAGCGGTGGCAGGTCGGCGGCGGCGGTGGCGCCGGGGTGCTTCTCGGTGTACGTGGGCCCGGAGCGGGAGCGGTTTGTCG
Organism: Triticum monococcum; assembly: GCA_034509565.1. Classification (NCBI taxonomy): domain Eukaryota; kingdom Viridiplantae; phylum Streptophyta; class Magnoliopsida; order Poales; family Poaceae; genus Triticum; species Triticum monococcum. The sequence continues at coordinate 738,348,343 of CM067843.1, read as the reverse complement.
TGCGCGCCGACCGCGCCAACCACCCGCTCTTCCGGCGCCTCCTCGACGACGCCGAGCAGGAGTACGGCTACGCGGCGCAGGGGCCCCTCGCGCTGCCCTGCGCCGTCGACGCCTTCCTCGACGTGCTCTGGCACATGGACCACGACGTCCAGGACGACGACGACAGCGAGGCAACCGTGGCCCCGTCGACGCCGATATGCGGGCTGCAGCGCGCCGGTAGCGGGAACATCAAGGTCCGGCCGGCGGGGTACCGGGTGCTCAGCCCGGCCAAGTCCACGCCGGCGTCCTTCTTCTTCTCGCAGACGGCGGCTGGCGGTAGGAGGTGAGCTCTAGGCGCGCAGCTAGCTAGCAGGAGCGGGTGCATGCAGAACCGAGAGGAATCTGCGCGCGCATACACAGATCGAGCAGGTGCTTAATTTGCATATACTTAGACGTCTCAACCCCACACACACGCCTAGCTGATTTAGATTGTAAAAGTGGAAGGAAAGAAGGACTATTCTATGCATGCATGTAAGCGCGTGTGTTGGATGTTCTTTGTATTACCGGTTTCGTGGAAATGAAAATTGGGGCTTGAGCTCCTAAATTAGAAACAATAAAATGCGGGTTTATGTGTGGGATACACAAAAAGAGATTAACGTTGGGTGATCATTTTGTTTGATCTATACAAGTGGAACTTGTGTTTCTTTATGGAGTATCGATCGTTTTCTATGGCAGTTTATATTGTCATGAGGATGACAATTTTAGTTTGCAAACACCGCAAATCCTCGCGAAAAACAAAACTGAAGCCAAGTTGCCATGCTTGCTAACTAAAATTTTCATCCTCGACGACCACAAATTGTCATCAAAGTCGTTCGCAATTGCCATCCCCAGCGAGCGTTCGCTGGTTAAGCCGGTCCAAAATTAACTAGTTTTTTGTGTGTGGTAATTAACTAATTAATTCGGGTCTCGGGCTAGATGCAAACCTATACTCCCTTGATATTATTATGCAATATTATACTATCGAGTTAAGTAGATATTCATATTATGCAAAACTATTGATTTGGTCAATTCTTGTCGTTTATTCAACAAGGTTTAAAAAAAGGGTTGTACTGGGTATTGACAGAATGATAGGTGTTGTCTATTCATGAGTTACGTGAAACTTTTTAAAACCTGAATCACATTTCTAAGCACTCGTATGAATATCCAACCCGTCATGGATCTCCAAGTCAATTCATATAGTAGTATACTTCACTGAAGTGGCGCACCTTCAAAAAGTTCGGTTTCACCATAGTAGTGTGCAATTATTAATTTTTTGTGAATTGGGCAATTTAAGGTAAGGAATATTTTTAAAACAATAGATAACTACAAATTAGCAAAAGTGATTTCGTACAATGATAGATTGTTGGCATATTTTGATGCCACAACTGTTGATTTCGCCAAATTAGAGCCAAGCTTTCTTAATTTGTAGTTTTCAGTCATATGTTCATTATCTTCACGTCTAGCCATCTGCGGTGTTGTATTATTTGTATCTCTTTACATTCTTTGTATTGTCTGTCTCTATTTACGTTCTCTACACGAGAACATTTCTGCCATCCCGATCGATGGGCATACATACAACAAGAGAAGAGCAAGGAGAAGACGAACGAAGAGAGACCATGGATGCATGATTGGACGAGGAATTAACGAAGACTCCTGAAGGTGAAGAATGGGGCAAATGTGGAGCCAGGGACAGGAAGCCATCAAGTATTATGCTTTGCAAGCATCGACCACTACTTATTCTCTATTTAAGCTAAAAAATAGTTTACCCTCATAAATACGTATACGCATAAACTAGAGAGACGGCACTAATTTGATAATGTTGAATGGCCATGGCACGGTAATATTCTAGGTGGATTCGGTTTATTTATTTTCACCATGTGTCTTCATCGGTGTGTTCCGAATTAGCACACATTTTGTGGCAATCTTGAAATTGCGGCTGGATCAATGTATAATTTCAATGCTACTTCATGCACTAACTTGAATGACCATTGCTCACAAGGAAGGAAACATGTATATGATATATGGAGGACCTGGCGCAAGCCACACCTAAGACAGCGTCTTAGGTCTTGAGAAAGCTTCAAGCAATGCCTAGAAACTGCCTGAGGTCCTAAAAGCCACTCCAAACTACAGTAATAACATTAACCCATGAACATCAAATTCTAACATGGGAACCCTGAAGTCGGGGCACAGAAGCCACGTCCGAACCCACTCAAATCTTATTCCACTATTATTAAATGGTGGTTACAATAAGTTCTTTTTGAGGCAACACCATATTTTTCTCGTACATCAATTCAATAGCAATAATAAGTTACGCAAGAGTTAGTAATTGAAACAATCTTGTTAAAGATGATGGAACCATATATTGTAGGAGACAAGGTGGGACAACTTCTTTGGCTTGGTAACAAACTTCCACCTTCAATATGTATGTCCTTGCATTTCTCTCATATTTTTTTTTTCTTTTCTTCTTCCGCGGTAGGGCTAACATAGAATTTTCATCACTTATCTCAGTGGCTGCGGGACTGGAGAATGTCCAGAGATCATAACTAATGGCTCATCTGCACCCAGTGAACGGTAAATTACAAAAGAACATTTTTTGCATGTAAGATGTTTTAGTGTATGAGGTCTGTGCCAAGTTTCAACGCGTTCAGACATTTGAGTAGCTCCCAGAAGAAGAAAAATCGATCCGAACAGTACCTAAATAGAAAACTGTTTCGCGGACCCCAAATTTATATTTTTGCCATCAGTTTTTTAGCTTTTTTGTTTATATTTTTATTTTACTGTTCATGGCAGGAGCAGATGAACTATGGAGCCTCGGCTCGTGAGTTCTTACAGATGTTGTGGACATCTTAAAGGCTTCGAAACATCTTCTTCCAGCGTACATGAGAGGTTCGATTGTGGACGGGTTGGTAAGGGCATGGCCAACGTATAGCCCCAAGGTGATGCCTCGTACATCATGTAGGATCGGATGCATGGAAAAGTAGGTTCAGATGAGGAAGCAGGATCCTCTGCATGAAGCGGGTGTTTGGAGAGAAAAATGGTGGTCTGGTGTAAAAAAACTGAAAAAGTTAGAGTAAAAAATAGAGATACATGTACACTATAGTCTTTATTTTCTACTTTATTTTTTGATAAGACCAACTAGCGATAACTTGCATTAAAAAGAAAAAAAATCAATACAGATGCCTCAATCTACTTTTTCTATGAGCATCTGCATGCACATGCCATCATTATACATGCCTAATATGCCAACCCGTTGCTGTCTCTCCGCACTTTTCCCGTCTAAAATCCTGGCCCGTTCGTGGACGCGCGATCGGGACAGGGATAAGACGAGACGGAAGGAAGTTAATTCAAATCGAACGGTGGGCGGCGAATCTTGACCGCGACCGGAGGGACGGCCGTCGTTCTCGCGACGGTACAATCATTGAAAAACGTGTGCCCGATCCAGTCGGCAATCCACGGGCGTCGCGCGCGCACGAGTGGAACGCTGCCTGCGGCCCTGGCGTGGACCTTGGAGCGAGCTGCACCACACAAGCTTTCCTCAAGCTAGGTATTTCGCCCGCCCAGCTAGCTAGCGCAGTGTTCAAATTTCAAAGGTCAGCGCGCAGTATTTCGCTCGCTGTCGACCGTCGATCTCGCCCGTCCGTCCGTCCCCGTCCTCGTCCGTCTCGGCCCGTATGCGGACGTACTAGGTGACGGCGCATGCGTGCGCATGTGTGCCGTCCTCGTCCGTCTCGGTCGCGGATCGCGTGTCTGACCGGCCGGCCGGCTAGCTCTGCGGATCGTTCGTTCGTTCGTCTCTCTTGTACGTTCACGGTGAGGGGTCAGCCGCGCAGAGGCGTCCCAATGTCCTACGTGCGTACGCGCCTCATTCATGCCGTTCGTTGCCACTTGATGCGCCACCGGATCAGAGAGAAAAATCGATCCAATATTTTTTCTACGTAGTACTCCCTCTGTCTCATAATATAAGAAGTTTGAAAACGTTCTTATATTATGTGACGGAGAGAGTAAGTACGAGGCAAGAAGGCAGCTGGGGTCATGCATGTCTTCTTCTTTTTTTTTTTTTTTTTTTTGCGAATGAGGGGTCATGCATGTCACCAGTACACAATTGCACATGCGTTCGTCTATTGTTGGTAAGTCCTCTAGGCTCTAGAGTCTCCGTTAAACCTCGGTCGTATTTCTTCTGGGTGTTTGACGTCCGGTCCGGTCAGGGGCTCAGTGGTACGCAATATTTGGATGGCTTCCTTCTGCACTCAAGGTATACGTAGCTGAGAGAGAGAGAGAGAGAGAGAGAGAGAGAGAGAGAGAGAGAGAGAGAGAGAGAGAGTTTTATTCCAGTGGTGCGTGCGAGCTCGGGCGCCTCTTTCTGCTGGGTGCGGCTATGTGCCGACCGCAGCGACGCCAGTCAATTTCTATTCGGCGCCTTCAGCATCTGTTAACGTGCATTTTGTTAATCGAACTTGCTACCTGTCAGTTCGAAGGGAAGCAAAATAACCACTCAGCTATCCCAGCATCTGCGTTACACTTGCTTTTTCTTTCCTTTGATTTGTTTGTTCAGTTTGTGGGTTTTTTCCGAACGTTTTTATTCGGTTTTTATTTCTACTTTTTTCTTTTTATATTTTCTTAAATGCTCGGATTCTTTTAAAATCTATGAATTTTTTATTAAAAATCGGTAAACCTTTTTTTCCCAAAATCCATGAAATTTTATTCAAATTCGTGAACATTTTTCCGTGTTCGTGAGCATCTTTTTCAAAAAAGATGAACCTTTTTACAATCTTGTCAAACTTTTTTCATAGAATGAACATTTTTATGAACTTTTTTACACAATTAACTTTTTTCTCAAAATTGATGAACTTTTTCCAAAATCAATGAACTTTTCTTTCAAATTGGATGAACTTTTTTCCAAATTTGATAAACGTTTTTCAAATTTAATGAACTTATTTTCAAATTGATGAATCTTTTTTCAAATTTGTGAACTATTTTCCAAATCAATGAACTCTTTTCAAATTTGATGAGCTACTTTTTAATTGATGAGCTTATTTTCAAAGTTGCCGAACTATCTTTTGAAATCAATGACATTTTAAATTTCATGATTTTTTTCAAAATTAAACCGTCAGTTTGTTGTCGTAGGAGACCAACGGTAGAAAAAACTGAAAAACTAGCTTTTTTATAGAAAGAAAAGGAAAAAAAACTAAGGGGCGAACCTGCGAGCGGGCAAAGCGGTCGGGCCTGCTGGAACGCATGTGAGCGCCAGCTGCCTAGCGGGCGCTTAAAGCGCTGACTAGGAGGGTATTTCCTATTTCCCGTGGCCAGTGCTACGAATCAGCCGGATGATTTCATAGAGAAATCATTCGGCTAGGCAGTCGTCCGATTAGCGCTCTATTGGTCCTAAGGTTACAGGTGTGCCACGACAGTATTGGGCACGCACGCAGCGCTGCTGCACCCAGCAGAAGCTCCACTGCAGTTCTCATGGCGCACGACCGGCATTCGGCGAAGCTCCAATGCAGCACCGACGACGTCCGGTGGAGCTCCAACGCAGCATCGACACATCCGGCGAAGCTCCATTGCAGCACCGACGACGTCCGATGGAGCTCCAACACACCATCGACACGTCCGGCGAAGATCCATTGCAACACCGACGGCTTCAGTGCAGCTCCGACGACCCTCCATTGCATCTCCGGGCGGCTTCAGTGCAGCACCGACGACGCTTCAGTGCAAGTTCGGCGGCTTCAGCGCAGCTCCGGTGACCCTCCAGTGCAGCTCCGGCGGCTTCAGCACAGCTCCGGCGACGCTTCAGTGCAGCTCCGGCGGCTTCAGCGCAGGTCCGGCGACCCTCCATTGCAGCTCCGGCGGCTTCAGCGCAGGTCCGGCGACCCTCCATTGCAGTTCCGGCAGCGCTCCATTGCAACTCCGTCAGCACGGAAAAAGCTCAAACGTAGCACCGCCAGCCTCCTCCTCGTGTGCTGCGCTGCATCATCGGCCACGAGTGGTGCCCGACTGCACTCCGGCCTCCGTGCTGCGTTGCAGCACCGGCGACGACGAGCATCACGTCGCAATGCCGACAGCACCATCGAGTCGTCGGGTCGTAACACCGGCAGCATCCGAGTCAACGACGAGGCTGCGTTGCAGTACTAGGTCTCATCGACAAAAATCACCGCGTCAGGGTGCCGTCATGTGGACCTTGAGCAGCAGGTGGTGAAGCTTGGGGCAACCATGGGCAGCATGTGAAGCTTGGGGCAGCCATGCCGAATGGGACTTGGACAGGAGGACCTTGAGCAGCAGCAGGTGAAGCTTGGGGCAGCCATGGCGAATGGGACTTGGACGGGAGGACCTTGAGCAGCATTAGGTGGAGATTGGGGGCAGGCCATGGTGGAAATCGTTTAGCGTGGGCATCCTCTCTCTCGTTTGCAAAGGAACAGAGAAGATGGGGAGAGGAAAAGAAACAGGCGGAGAACGAGCGGTGGAGAGAACGAGTGGAGGAGATAAGGCTGGAGGGAGGAAGCGGCAGACTCGCTCGCGTAGAGGACACGTGTCATGCGTCTGACCCGGTTTACGCAATGATATTTTCATCCGGATGTTTTTAAACATTTTTTCGCTCGGCCAGTGCTACGAATCAGCCGGATGATTTCTTAGAGAAATCATCCGGCTAGGCAGCCGTCCGATTAGCGCTCTATTGGCCGTAAGATTACAGGTGTTCCACGACAGTATTGGGCGCGCACGCAGCGCTGCTGCACCCAGCAAAAGCTCCACTGCAGTTCTCATGGCGCACAACCGGCGTTCGGCGAAGCTCCAATGCAGCACCGACGACGTCCGGCGGAGCTCCAACGCAACATCAACACGTCCGGCGAAGCTCCATTGCAGCACCGACGACGTCCGACGGAGCTCCAACGCACCATCGACACGTCTGGCGAAGCTCCATTGCAGCACCGATGGCTTCAGTGCAGCTCCGATGACCCTCCATTGCATCTCCGGGCGGCTTCAGTGCAGCGCCGACGACGCTTCAGTGCAAGTTCGGCGGCTTCAGCGCAGCTCCGGCGCCCCTCCAGTGCAGCTCCGGCGGATTCAGCGCAGGTCCGGCGACCCTCCATTGCAGCTCCGGCGGCGCTCCATTGCAACTCCGTCGGCACGAAAAAAGCTCAAACGCAGCACCGCCCGCCTCCTCCTCGTGTGCTGCGCTGCATCATCAGCGACGAGTGGTGCCCGACTGCACTCCGGCCTCCGTGCTGCGTTGCAGCACCGGTGACGACGAGCATCGCGTCGCAATGCTGACAGCACCATCGAGTCGTCGGGTCGTAACACCGGCAGCATCCGAGTCAACGACGAGGCTGCGTTGCAGTACTAGGTCTCATCGACAAAAATCACCGCGTCAGGGTGCCGTCATGGCAGACCTTGAGCAGCAACATGTGAAGCTTGGGGTAGCCATGGCGAATGGGACTTGGATGGGAGGACCTTGAGCAGCAGCAGGTGAAGCTTGGGGCAGCCATGGCGGATGGGACTTGGACGGGAGGACCTTGAGCAGCATTAGGTGGAGATTGGGGGCAGGCCATGGTGGAAATCATTTACCGTGGGCATCCTCTCTCTCGTTTGCAAAGGAACAAGAAGATGGGGAGAGGAAAAGAAACAGGCGGAGAACGAGCGGTGGAGAGAACGAGTGGAGGAGATAAGGCTGGAGGGAGGAAGCGGCGGACTCGCTCGCGTAGGGGACATGTGTCGTGTGTCTGACCCGGTTTACGCAATGATATTTTCATCCGGATGTTTTTAAACATTTTCCCGCTCGGCCAGTGCTACGAATCAGCCGGAAAAAGCTCAAACGCAGCACCGCCCTCCTCCTCCTCGCGTGCTGCACTGCATCATCGGCGACGAGTGGTGCCCAACTGCACTCCGGCCTCCGTGCTGCATTGCAGCACCGGCGACGACGAGCATCGCGTCGCAATGCCGACAGCACCATCGAGTCGTCGGGTCACAACACCGGCAGCATCCGAGTCAATGACGAGGCTGCGTTGCAGTACTAGGTCTCCTCGACAAAAATCACCGCGTCAGGGTGCCGTCATGTGGACCTTGAGCAGCAGCAGGTGAAGCTTGGGATAGCCATGGCAGATGGGACTTGGACGAGAGGCCCGTGAGCAGCAGCAGGTGAAGCTTGGGGCTGCCATGGCGGATGGGACTTGGACGGGAGGACCTTCAGCAGCATCAGGTGAAGATTGGGGGCAGGCCATGGTGGAAATCGTTGAGCGTGGGCATCCTCTCTCTCGTTTGCAAAGGAACAGAGAAGATGGGGAGAGGAAAAGAAACAGGCGGAGAACGAGCGGTGAAGAGAACGAGTGGAGGAGATAAGGCTGGAGGGAGGAAGCAGCGGACTCGCTTGCGTAGGGGACACGTGTCGTGCGTCTGACCCGGTTTACGCAACGATATTTTCATCCGGATGTTTTTAAACATTTTCCCTCTCGTTCCGTCGAAGTGTCGATGTAACGCACAGGAGAACCACATGAGCGGGGGATCCGGGTCGTAACCGGTTTTTGGGAACCTTCTAGATTCTGATTTATTTCTTCTATTGGTTTTTTAGGGGTTTTATTTTTTTTTCCTGCTTCTTTTTGTGTTTTTTTTCTTATCATTCCTTTATCTCCTATTTTCTTCCTTTCCCTTTTCCTTGTTTCTTTTTCTTTCCTTTTTAGTTTATTTTTTACCTACTTATTTCAAAATTTATTTTCTTATCAAGCTTTTTAAAATTTTAAAATTTTATTTAGTATTTCAAAAAATGTTCCTACTTTCAAAATTTGTTCGCATATTCATAAAATATGCTTTTTTTTATTTTTTGTGCACAATTCAAAGAATGTTCGAATGTTCCAAATTTAACTCTCACTAGGAGAATTTGTTTGCAATTTCAAAAAAGTCCAAATTTCGAAATTTTTCATGTCCTAAAAAAATGTTTGGAGGCTTAACTTTTTTCATGTTTTCTAAAATTCTTTGCAATTTCAGCAAAATGTTTGGAATTTGAAATTGTGCATGCTTTCCAAAAAAGTTTAGAGTTTTAAATTTTGTTTGTGTTTCTTAAAAAGTAATTATTTCAAAAATTGTTTCGAATTCAAAATTCATTATTTTCAAAGAATTGTTTTGAATTCCAAATTGATTATTTTAAAACATTGTTCTGAATTCAAAATTAGGAAATGTCCCTGTTGTTCAAGATTTGTTCACAAAATCACAAAATGTTACCATTTTTTTTAAAATTGTTCACTTTTCAAACTTGTTAGTGGTTGTCAAAAATTGATCTGTATTATAAAACAGGTTCGTGTTTTTCAAGATTTGTTCACAAATTCGAAAAACGTTCATGTTTTAAAATTTTGTTCACAAATTCAAAAATTGTTCCATGTTGTAAAAACTTTTCAATGTTTTTCGAAATTGGTTGGAATTTGGTAAAAGGTTCCTGTTTTTCAAAATTTGTACACAGCTTCAAATTTTGTTCCATTGTGTAAATTTGGTTAAAAATTCAAGAAATTTCACAGTTTTTCAAAACTCATGTGTGTTTCTCAAAAACGTTCCGCATTTTAAAAATATTTTTTCCATAATTTTAAGAAATCCCTCAAAAAAAGAAATGCCTAAAAAATGGAAAAATAACCCGATCAGTCGATTTATCTAGTTTTAAGGAATTCGTGTTGCCTGCGTACCACTAAGACTAATAAGCTGCAGTGGCTAGCTACCTGTCTTTACAAGATGGAGATCGCCTGATCGAAACCTACCTGACGCTGTGAATTTTTCTGATTCTGTTGCACTGCTCGCAGCTCATGCGTGGGCCGTGCCCCAGTCGCATTCTGCGAAGCCCTGACTTCCTGCCGCATTCTGCGGCAGATAGGACGTCAAGCCCCGGCTCGCCTGCAGGGAGCCAGAACTGGGCCGGCTCAATAACCGCTCTTCCTCCGCTACGCTGAAGTCACGCCGACGTTATGTGTCTTTTTTAATTTTGTTTTGAGTTTTTCCTTCAAATTTTATTTCCGTTTCTAATTTTTTATTTAGAAAAATTTATATATTAATTGAATCTTGAAAATTTTAAATCTCGTATATGCAAAATGCTAAACTTCTCTATAAAAAATATTTCTAGTGTATACAGAAAAGGTATAACATGAATGAAAAAGTAGAAAATTTTAATCATGTGTGCGGAAACTGTTAATCATGTGCAAAAAAATGTTTGTAACAAATAAAAAATGTATGTAACATTTTTCAAAATATTTACAAAATGAAATAAAAATATTTATGTAATTCAAAAAAATGCACATCACATTTTAAAAAGTCTTCACAGCTTTAAAAAAATGTGATCAGAACATTCTGAAAAAATGCTTGTATAATGCACATTTTTTTGCATAGTTCAAAATAAAGTCTGTTATCATTTGAAAAATGTTTCAACATGTATTTGAAAAAAGAGAGTCCATACTAATAGAAGAGAGGGAAATAGAAACAAGAAGAGAACTATCAAAGTTAATAGAAGAACCTGACCCTCAGTATCTCCCCATAATGATCTGCAAGAGCAGAACACATGCACCTGATATTTCTCTGCAAGTAGTAATACCAGAACCCACATACACATGGGCTAACAATAGTAGTAGTTCCTGCTTGTACAACAGTAGTAGCAATAGTATGTTAATCTATACACACCATAACTGAATGTGTATATATACCCAAGTTAACACATATAATAGTAATATAAAAGGTTAACCAGACCAATGGAAAGGAAAATGAAGTACCAACTAAAGTGAAGCACACAGAGACACTGAATGAACTACAACAAGTTCAGTAAACTGAACTGAATCAGCAAACTGTCTGTCAAAGCTTGAAACAAACAAACAACTATACTAACACACACATGGGCATCAGGAGCCTAAATCTGACACGTAACCATCTACATGAGTAGATGGAGCACAACACCACATTAAAACCTTAGAATTGGGGAAAATCCCCAAGTGTGCAAGCTACGGAGCCAACCCAATTACCAAATAAATTACCAGCTGTGCCACTGATCTATTGAGTAAATCCAGGGAATTTGCACATGAACTGGAGCAACTAAGAACAAGTAAAACATCACAGAAGCTCACAATACCCCAACTACACGTGTATAGAACCCGGAAACCCTAGATAGCATGGGATCAAATCACATAGACCAAAACATGGACCAGAACATGTGTAGGTGGGCACCAGAGAGCAACTAGAGCAATATAGAAACATCACCAACATCCATTGCCATTACCACTGCTAGATTGAGCTGGAGGAAGGAGAGGAGCTCACTGACGAAGTTGGAGTCATAGCAGAGACACGACCACACCACGGTTGCGGTGCAGTCAACCAACGTCGTCCAGGTGATGCAGGGGAACGCAAGGAGTCATGAGAGCACAACCATGGTGATGCGTGCATGCACCCGGGCATGGAGGCGTCCCCAAAGCCACAACCGCACGGAGGCGCCACCCAGGGGCACACCGCAACATGGCGTGCCGCTGGTGACGCGAGGAGACCAGCCATGGCACCGGAGCACGCCTGCAATGATGACCTGCAAGGGCACAGGGCTATTGCATTTCGTTATAAGTAAGTGTCGAATCCCACAGGGAGCAAATAGGAAGACCCTACCAACACCGCAACTACGTTGTCTGCGTGGCGCGTTTGCACCCAAACCATAGTTTGAAAATAGTCTATTCTATCGGTTGTCAGGGAAGCGATAATATAAGTTTTTTTACTAAACTACAAGTTAGAATGCGAAAATAAACTAAGTTATAACATAAAGTAAAAGGGTGCTTTGTAACTGTGGGATTGGATAGAGCAAAAGGCGGTGTCTAAGTTTCGCTCTCACTAGTACTGAAGGGGCATCTTAGTGGCAGCGACATACTAGTACAATGCATACGTGTAGGTGATAACAAGATCACAAGAAACGAGATCTCCCAACATTATGTGCAAAGCGAGTAAACACTAGATAATGTCACAAAGACTAATTTTGCATACTAGATCATACCTCAACCTAGAATCGGATCAATCACTCAAATATAGATGAATAGACACACAAAGAGGAATGATTTATTGATGTCATAAACATGTTCAATCTTACAAATTACAAGTGTGAAGATGGAGACTAAGAGGGAGATATCTCCGGCACGCAAGGCCTACCCAGGACCGGCACCCCGTGACGATGATGATGGAGATGACGCTTGCTCCTCCTTGTGCTGCATGGTGGAGCTGTGGAGGGAGAGGCCTCCCCCAAGGGGGGAGCCTCCCTGCGGCTTCCCGGAGTTGTGATGGATGATGATGGCAGCTAGGATTGCAGGTGTTCATATAAGAGGCCTTCTCGGGTCTCCTTCATTAATTTGGATCCTTCTCCTCCATCCAAGGTCCCTAAACGAGCCTTATCCTCTCCCAAACACTTCCTTATTGTCCAAGGATCTCGTGGGAACAAATGGGGACGAAATCGGTGAAGAATCCCGGCCCGTCTGGGGAGGTAAATTCCGGGCTTGATTTCCTTTAGTATGACCATCCATATGACCAGCCACGGTGGTATGGTACGCCGTCTTTTGTTGTGGTCCTCTTTGGTCAATCGGCTGTCATTTCTTCATACGAACTTGGAATTTGATGTTCTTGGACTCACTGGGTTCGTATGGAAGACGCCGATCCATTTCTGGTATTAGATATTGGCTTTGAGAACTTTGGAAAAAAATTAGTTTTTCACTCTCCGAAATGGCTAAGTTTGGTATTTTGAAGTCTGTATTGAACTCGTCCTTGGTCCTTTCATCGTGTTTGGTCCTAGGTTGCTCCAAAACACCCATCGACACAAGAAAACAAAAAAACTAATAAAAACCAAATAACACACTAAATGTGTAATGCTCACAAGGAATAGTACAAAAACCGGTAATCATGCATAATGGATAACTATTTGATTCAATGGGACATAATATCTAGAGAGAACATGCAACAAATGAGATCTAAAAATGTGTAAATTATAGAGCCATCAACCTCGCCATGCTTAAACCTTGCTCATATCGAGTAAGAAGATTGACTACCAAAAGCGCATTGCTACCAACTCTAAGAGCATCTCCAACAGCCGCGCTAAAGCGCCGCGCGCAAAAAACCTGTTTACCGCGCGCGCTGCGGCTGGTTTTGCGCGCCCGCCTGCGCTGGCTCCAGCAGCCGCGCTATAATGCAGCGCGCGCCGCTGCAGCAGAGCGCAAAAATACAGCGCGCGCGACTCGTCGGGCATTTTGCATATATGATATTTTGGACAAAAATGAACATGTGAAATTTGACACAAACAAGTTGATGACGGCGCGGCGGCGGCACGGGACGGCGCCGGCGCGACGCCACCGGGCGCCGTGGTCATCCGCGGCGGCAAGAAGAGGCTGCGCGCGAGGCCGACGCTCGGCGGAGCTCCGGCGGTGGCGACGCCAGCGCTCGCCGCGCTAGGGTTTCCGGCGGCTGCGGCGGCGGCGGCGGCGGGGTCGCGGCTGTACAGCGGGGTGAGCGGGGCGCCGGTGTGCGCGTCCATGCGTGGGTGGCAGGGCGCCGGCGCCGGCGCGCGCGGGGCGTAGGACGAGGAGAGGAGAGAGTGCGGCGCGAGCGCTCGAGTGTGCCGCGCGCTGTAGCTGGCGCCTCAAATACACCGCGCGGCTAAGTGTTTTTGTCCGCGCGCCCAACCCGTTATAGCGCGCGCGTCGTTTTTGCGCGCCCGCTGGAGCGACCCGCCGCGTTGCGCGCGCGCTAAAACGGCATAATTTGCGGCGCGGCGCTAGTTTAGCATGGCTGTTGGAGATGCTCTAAAGCTTACATTAAACCAAACAACAAAAGTGATATCCATGTCTGCCGTGCGAACATGCAAAAGTTAACCAGCAAGGGAGTGATACAAGCTATCTCATTAGTTCCATTGCCATGGAGGTCAAGAAAGATGAAACTATTTTTGTGGAGCCCAAATTCCGACTGCCGAATGTTTAGAGAGAAGGTCATAATTATGTAAAAATGACTTTCAAAGACAAAAGAAATCATGCATCAGTGATCACTTCAAAAACACCAACGCGGGGCATACAAAGTACAATAGCAAGATTGTTTGTCTGCGTTATTCAACTGGTCAACTACCTATGCAGTATTGAGCGCAAGCCTATGCCTCGCACTTAAGGGGAAAATAGAAAATGGTTGGGGTTTGAAGAAGTCAAAACAAAGAAAGTCTTGCATCAACACCGCTAACCACTAGAGAAGGCCTTATGATCGATGTTAACGCAAGGAGTAGTGATCGCAATCAACTAGGATGCACATAGAGCTATGAATATGTGAAAGCTCTCCTGTGGACTATGTGAGGGTACATCCAACTTGCTTGCTAATGAAGACCTTGAGCATTTGATGCGTCATTAAAATATACAAGCCATGTTCTTTAATGTAGGTTCCCCACTAGTATGAAACATACGAAGCTCATGAAACTATCTACTTGAAGTAGTGTTACTTTGAAGCACAAGCCTATTATATACTAAAAGGAAAATAAGGAGGAAAATAGTGAGATTTGCAAGAAAATCCCATGTTAATCAAAAAATATCAGCCCTTCATCTATTGGACCATTATATATTGAAGTACTGCAGCCGTTTGATCTTTATAACGTGTAAAGTTAAAGAAAATTACCAACTTCTGCCATCAAGCGTGAAACACATCCGACGTATGGGCCGCCTTCATTAGCGTACGTCCGGGAATTTTATATCTTTTTTTTTGAAATGGGGAATTTTATATCTTTAGTAACTTCTACATCTGATCTATGGTGCTGCAGGTCAAGGTCTCTAAACCTAACAGAGCTAGCGAACCCACCCATGGACGACCGGACAGCGAGAAGAGCACCAATACATACGTGGCTAGATATGTGGGAAACTTAAGGAGACCCTTAACCAATGCTAATCGATCAAGCTACCGTCCAAAAGAAGCCACATGTATGCTAATCGATTCTGCTCTCATGTACGTGCTATCCATTACAGCCGGACGGACGGTCATCGGCGATGGGGCCAGGGCATGGCGGCTGCGGCGGTGCGAGACATGGCGGCTCTGTGGTGCGAGAAAGAGAGACGCCAGTTTTACTTGACCGTGGCGGGAGTGAGTATATTTAGGGAAAGTTATAGAAGGATATTGAGAGGTGGACTAAAAAATTGGCTAGGTGTGCCATAAGAGAGTATGACCGCATTTTTACTTTCTTACGGCCTTACTGGCGATCAGTTACAAATGTCCAGACAAGCACAACAGGGCTGCAATGCAGAGAAGGTAAGCGACCTCCCCAAACCCACACGCTTGAAGAAGGAGCGTTGTGGGTACTGCCAGCGCCATCAAGATGAAGAACATCATAGCCGTGACGCAGGCCACGGTGCCGTCCCAGCCGTAGGCCCGGTACGCGACGACCTTGGAGAAGACGGCCGCGAACAGCACACAATGGTGCCCAGGAAAAGGTAGACCAGGGCGTCTGCGGTGGTGCGGGCGGTGCCGCTGCGGGCCAACGCGCCCACAGCTTTCGTCACCGGCGCCGGCGAGACGGCCGCTGCACGGGCAACCAGCTTGGAGATCTGCCCTTTCAGAATCCTAGTCATTAGAGCAATTTTAATGGAACGACCCATTTCATCCGTGGCCGTCCATTTGGATTGACGCGGACACAAAAGACGGCCCAACACGCCGACCCAAACAGATGCGTGTCCGTTTTTCGTCTGCGGGCGATCCATTTTTGAGCCGGATTTGTGTTGGCGCGGACACGTGACGGACGTGCGCGCGCTCGCCTACTCATATTCTCAGGTCCGCTAGTCTGTGGCACATTGGCCTCCCGTCTCATTCTGCGGCCAACAAGCAAACCTCCCGCCTCCTCCGTCGCTGACGCCGTCGCCTATTTTTTTCGGCGACTCTTCCAGCTGCCGTCGCCTCCACATCCGCCCAGCAATGCCGCCCCTCCCCCCTTGTCACCCTCCACCGTCGTTTTGCCGCCAGGGAGCAAACTGCTTCCCACCGCCGCTTTCCCCACCGCACAGCCGCCCGCGACCAAGAAGCCGCCTCGCCGGCCCTGCCACATCTGACCGGCACGCTCATCGGACGCCATCACACTCGTCGAACGTCAGCAGGGCGCTAACTTGTCTGTGGGTGCCGTGACTCCCCTCGCCGGCCATCTCCAACGTCGACGCCCGCAAGTTGTTCGACAGTTTGCTAAGGTACGAAATGGACTTCGCCGACGAGTTCTTTTTTCACAATTTCCTTTGCGACTCTGACAATTCGTCGTCCGACGACGAGGAGGAGATATTGGCTGCCGTGTTGGTGAAGGAAATATGCCCTAGAGGCAATAATAAAGTTATTACTTATTTCCTTATATCATGATAAATGTTTATTATTCATGCTAGAATTGTATTAACCGGAAACATAATACATGTGTGAATACATAGACAAACAGAGTGTCACTAATATGCCTCTACTTGAATAGCTCGTTAATCAAAGATGGTTATGTTTCCTAACCATGAACAAAGAGTTGTTATTTGATTAACGAGGTCACATCATTAGTTGAATGATCTGATTGACATGACCCATTCCATTAGCTTAGCACCCGATCGTTTAGTATGTTGCTATTGCTTTCTTCATGACTTATACATGTTCCTATAACTATGAGATTATGCAACTCCCGTTTACCGGAGGAACACTTTGGGTACTACCAAACTTCACAACGTAACTGGGTGATTATAAAGGAGTACTACAGGTGTCTCCAATGGTAGACATTGGGTTGGCGTATTTCGAGATTAGGGTTTGTCACTCCGATTGTCGGAGAGGTATCTCTGGGCCCTCTCGGTAATACACATCACATAAGCCTTGCAAGCATTATAACTAAAATGTTAGTTGTGAGATGATGTATTACGGAACGAGTAAAGAGACTTGCCAGTAACGAGATTGAACTAGGTATTGGATACCGACGATCGAATCTCGGGCAAGTAACATACCGATGACAAAGGGAACAACGTATGTTGTTATGCGGTCTGACCGATAAAGATCTTCGTAGAATATGTAGGAGCCAATATGGGCATCCAGGTCCCGCTATTGGTTATTGACCGGTGACGTGTCTCGGTCATGTCTACATTGTTCTCGAACCGTAGGGTCCGCACGCTTAAGGTTACGATGACAGTTATTATGAGTTTATGCATTTTGATGTACCGAAGGTAGTTCGGAGTCCCGGATGTGATCACGGACATGACGAGGAGTCTCGAAATGGTTGAGACATAAAGATTGATATATTGGAAGCCTATGTTTGTTCATCGGAAGTGTTCCGGGTGAAATCGGGATTTTACCGGATTACCGGGAGGGTTACCGGAACCCCCCGGGAGCCAAATGGGCCAACATGGGCCTTAGTGGAAAGGTGAGAGGGCAGCCCACATAGGGCTGCGCCTCCCCCCCTCTCCCTAGTCCTATTAGGACTAGGAGAGGGGCCGGCCACCTCTCTCTTCTCTTCCCCTTTGGGGAATCCTATTAGGAATAGGATTGGGGGGGGGGGAGTCCTACTCCCGGTAGGAGTAGGACTCCTCCTGCGCCTCCTAGCTTGGCCGGCCAGCCTCCCCCCCTTCATCCTTTATATACGGGGGCAGGGGGCACCTCTAGACACACAAGTTGATCCTTGAGATCGTTCCTTAGCTGTGTGCGGTGCCCCCTGCCACCAAATTCCACCTCGATCATACCGTTGTAGTGCTTAGGCGAAGCCCTGCGTCGGTAGTACATCAAGATCGTCACCACGCCGTCGTGCTGACGGAACTCCTCCCCGAAGCTTTGCTGGATCGGAGCCCGGGGATCGTCATCGAGCTGTACGTGTGCTAAGAACTCGGAGGTGCCGAAGTAACGGTGCTTGGATCGGTCGGATCGGGAAGAAGACGTATGACTACTTCCACTACGTTGTGTGATCGCTTCCGCAGTCGGTCTGCGTTGGTACGTAGACAACACTCTCCCCTCTCGTTGCTATGCATCACCATGATCTTGCGTGTGCGTAGGAAAATTTTGAAATTACTACGTTCCCCAACAGTGGCATCCGAGCCTAGGTTTTATGGTTTGATGTTATTTGCACGAGTAGAACACAAGTGAGTTGTGGGCGATACAAGTCATACTGCCTACCAGCATGTCATACTTTGGTTCGGCGGTATTGTTGGACGAGACGACCCGGACCAACCTTACGCGTACGCTTACGCGAGACCGGTTCCCTCGACGTGCTTTGCACATAGATGGCTTGCGGGCGACTGTCTCTCCAACTTTAGTTGAACCGAGTGTGGCTACGCCCGGTCCTTGAGAAGGTTAAAACGGAGTCTATTTGACGAACTATCATTGTGGTTTTGATGCGTAGGTGAGATGAGTTCTTACTTAAGCCCGTAGCAGCCACGTAAAACTTGCAACAACAAAGTAGAAGACGTCTAACTTGTTTTTGCAGGGCATGTTGTGATGTGATATGGTCAAGGCATGATGCTGATTTTATTGTATGAGATGATCATGTTTTGTAACCAAGTTATCGGCAACTGGCAGGAGCCATATGGTTGTCGCTTTATTGTATGCAATGCAATCGCGATGTAATGTTTTACTTTATTACTAAGCGGTAGTGATAGTCGTGGAAGCATAAGATTGGCGAGACGACAACGATGCTACGATGGAGATCAAGGTGTCGCGCCGGTGACGATGGTGATCATGACGGTGCTTCGGAGATGGAGATCACAAGCACAAGATGATGATGACCATATCATATTACTTATATTGATTGCATGTGATGTTTATCTTTTATGCATCTTATCTTGCTTTGATTGACGGTAGCATTATAAGATGATCTCTCACTAAATTATCAAGAAGTGTTCTCCCTGAGTATGCACCGTTGCCAAAGTTCGTCGTGCCCTGACAGCACGTGATGATCGGGTGTGATAAGCTCTACGTCCAAATACAACGGGTGCAAAACAGTTGCACACGCAGAATACTCAGGTTATACTTGACGAGCCAAGCATATACAGATATGGCCTCGGAACACGGAGACCGAAAGGTCGAGCGTGAATCATATAGTCGATATGATCAACATAACGATGTTCACCATTGAAAACTACTCCATCTCACGTGATGATCGGTTATGGTTTAGTTGATTTGGATCACGTGATCACTTAGAGGATTAGAGGGATATCTATCTAAGTGGGAGTTCTTAAGTAATATGATTAATTGAACTTAAATTTACCATGAACTTAGTCCTGGTAGTATTTTGCAAATTATGTTATAGATCAATAGCTCGCGTTGTTGCTTCCCTGTGTTTATTTTGATATGTTCCTAGAGAAAATTATGTTGAAAGATGTTAGTAGCAATGATGCGGATTGGATTCGTGATCTGAGGTTTATCCTCATTGCTGCACAGAAGAATTATGTCCTTGATGCACCGCTAGGTGACAGACCTATTGCAGGAGCAGATGCAGACGTTATGAACGTTTGGCTGGCTCAATATGATGACTACTTGATAGTTTAGTGCACCATGCTTAATGGCTTAGAATCAGGACTTCAAAGACGTTTTGAACGTCATGGACCATATGAGATGTTCCAGGAGTTGAAGTTAATATTTCAAGCAAATACCCGAGTTGAGAGATATGAAGTCTCCAACAAGTTCTATAGCTAAAAGATGGAGGAGAATCGCTCAACTAGTGAGCATGTGCTCAGATTGTCTGGGTACTACAATCGCTTGAATCAAGTGGAAGTTAATCTTCCAGATAAGATAGTGATTGACAGAATTCTCTAGTCACCATCACCAAGTTAGCAGAACTTCGTGATGAACTATAATATGCAAGGGATAACGGAAACAACTCCCAAGCTCTTCGTGATGCTGAAATCAACGAAGGTAGAAATCAAGAAAGACATCAAGTGTTGATGGTTGACAAGACCACTAGTTTCAAGAAAATGGCAAAGGGAAGAAGGGGAACTTCAAGAAGAACGGCAAGCAAGTTGCTGCTCAAGTGAAGAAGCCCAAGTCTGATCCTAAGCCTGAGACTAAGTGGTTCTACTGCAAAGGGACTGGTCACTGGAAGCGGAACTACCCCAAGTGATTGGCGGATAAGAAGGATGGCAAAGTGAACATAAGTATATTTGATATACATGTTATTGATGTGTACTTTACTAGTGTTTATAGCAAACCCTTAGTATTTGATACTAGTTCAGTTGCTAAGATTAGTAACTCGAAACGGGAGTTGCAGAATAAACAGAGACTAGTTAAGGGTGAAGTGACGATGTGTGTTGGAAGTGGTTCCAAGATTGATATGATCATCATCGCACACTCCCTATAATTTCGGGATTAGTGTTGAACCTAAATAAGTGTTATTTGGTGTTTGCGTTGAGCATAAATATGATTTGATCATGTTTATTGCAATACAGTTATTCATTTAAGTAAGAAAATAAATTGTTGTTCTGTTTACATGAATAAAACCTTATATGGTTACACACCCAATGAAAATAGTTCGTTGGATCTCGATCGTAGTGATACACATAATCATAAATATTGAAACCAAAAGATGCAAAGTTAATAATGATAGTGCAACTTATTTGTAGCACTGTCGTTTAGGTCATATTGGTGTAAAGCGCATGAAGAAACTCCATGCTGATGGGATTTTGGAATCACTTGATTATGAATCACTTGATGCTTGCGAACCATGCCTTATGGGCAAGATGACTAAAACGCCGTTCTCCGGAACAATGAAGAAAGCAACAGATTTGTTGGAAATCATACATACTGATGTATGTGGTCCGATGAATATTAAGGCTTATAGCAGGTATCATTATTTTCTCACCTTCACAGATGATTTAAGCAGATATGGGTATATCTACTTAATGAAACATAAGTCTGAAACATTTGAAAAGTTCAAGGAATTTCAGAGTGAAGTTGAAAATCATCGTAACAAGAAAATAAAGTTTCTACGATCTGATCGTGGAGGAGAATATTTGAGTTACGAGTTTGGTGTACATTTGAAAAATTGTGGAATAGTTTCGCAACTCACGCCACCCGGAACACCACAGCGTAATGGTGTGTCCGAACGTCGTAATCGTACTTTACTAGATATGGTGCGATCTATGATGTCTCTTACTGATTTACTGCTATCGTTTTGGGGTTATGCATTAGAGACAGCTGCATTCACGTTAAAAAGGGGCACCATCTAAATCCGTTGAGACGACACCGTATGAACTATGGTTTGGCAAGAAACCTAAGCTGTCGTTTCTTAAAAGTTTGAGGTTGCAATGCTTATGTGAAAAAGTTTCAACCTGATAAGCTCAAAACCCAAATCGGAGAAATGTGTCTTCATAGGATATCCAAAGGAAACTATTGGATACACCTTCTATCACAAGACCGAAGGCAAGACTTTTGTTGCTAAATTCGGAAACTTTCTAGAGAAGGAGTTTTCTCTCGAAAGAAGTGAGTGGGAGGAAAGTAGAACTTGATGAGGTAACTGTACCTGCTCCCTTATTGGAAAGTAGTGCATCACAAAGATTTGTTCTTGTGACTACTACACCAATTAGTGAGGAAGCTAATGATGATGATCATGTAACTTCAGATCAAGTTACTACCGAATCTCGTAGGTAAACCAGAGTGAGATCCGCACCAGAGTGGCACGGTAATCCTGTTCTGGAGGTCATGTTACTTGACCATGACGAACCTACGAACTATGAGGAAGCGATGATGAGCCCAGATTCCGCGAAATGGTTTGAGGCCATGAAATCTGAGATATGATCCATGTATGAGAACAAAGTTTGGACTTTGGTTGACTTGCCCGATGATCGGCAAGCAATTGAGAATAAATGGATCTTCAAGAGGAAGACGGACGCTGATAGTAGTGTTACTATCTACAAAGCTAGAATTGTCGCAAAAGGTTTTCGACAAGTTCAAGGTGTTGACTACGATGAGAGTTTCTCACTCGTATCTATGCTTGAGTCTGTCCAAATCATGTTAGTAATTGCCGCATTTTATGAAATCTGGCAAAAGGATAAACAAAATTGCATTCCTTCATGGATTTATTAAAGAAGAGTTGTATATGATGCAACCAGAAGGTTTTGTCAATCCGAAAGGTGCTAACAAAATATGCAAACTCCAGCGATCCATCTGTGGACTGGTGCAAGCATCTCGGAGTTGGAATATACGCTTTGATGAGTTGATCAAAGCATATAGTTTTATACAGACTTGCGGTGAAGCCTGTATTTACAAGAAAGTGAGTGGGAGCACTACAACATTTCTGATAAGTATATGTGAATGCCATATTGTTGACAGAAATAATGTAGAATTATTCTGTAAAGCATAAAAGGAGTGTTTGAAATGAGTTTTTTCAAAGAAAGACTTCGGTAAAGCTGCTTACATATTGAGCTTCAAGATCTATAGAGATAGATCAAGACGCTTGATAAGTTTTTCAATAAGTACATACCTTGACAAGATTTTGAAGTAGTTCAAAACGGAACAGTCAAAGAAAAGTTTCTTGCCTGTGTTACAAGGTGTGAAGTTGAGTAAAGACTCAAAGCCCGACCACGACAGAAGATAGAAAGAGAATGAAAGTCATTCCCTATGCCTCATTCATAGGTTCTATAAAGTATGCCATGCTGTGTACCAGATCTATTGTATACCCTTCACTGATTTGGCAAGGGAGTATAATAGTGATCTAGGAGTAGATCACTGGACAGCGGTCAGAATTATCCTTAGTGAAATAAGGATGTGTTTCTCGATTATGGACATGACAAAAAGGTTCGTCGTAAAGGGTTACGTCGATGCAAGTTTTTGACACTGATCCAGATGAATCTAAAGTCACAATCTGGATACATATTGAAAGTGGGAGCAATTAGCTAGAGTAGCTCCGTGCAGAGCATTATAGACAAAGAATTTTGCAAAATACTTACGGATCTGAATGTGACAGACCCGTTGACTAAAATTATCTCACAAGCAAAAACATGATCACACCTTAGTACTCTTTGGGTGTTAATCACATAGAGATGTGAACTAGATTACTGACTCTAGTAAACCCTTTGAGTGTTGGTACATGACGATGTGAACTATGGGTGTTAATCACATGGTGATGTGAACTATTACTGCTAAATCACATGGCGATGTGAACTAGATTATTGACTCTAGTGCAAGTGGGAGACTGAAGGAAATATGCCCTAGAGGCAATAATAAAGTTATTACTTATTTCCTTATATCATGATAAATGTTTATTATTCATGCTAGAATTGTATTAACCGGAAACATAATACATGTGTGAATACATAGACAAACAGAGTGTCACTAGTATGCCTCTACTTGAATAGCTCGTTAATCAAAGATGGTTATGTTTCCTAACCATGAACAAAGAGTTGTTATTTGATTAACGAGGTCACATCATTAGTTGAATGATCTGATTGACATGACCCATTCCATTAGCTTAGCACCCGATCGTTTAGTATGTTGCTATTGCTTTCTTCATGACTTATACATGTTCCTATAACTATGAGATTATGCAACTCCCGTTTACCGGAGGAACACTTTGGGTACTACCAAACTTCACAACGTAATTGGGTGATTATAAAGGAGTACTACAGGTGTCTCCAATGGTAGACATTGGGTTGGCGTATTTCGAGATTAGGGTTTGTCACTCCGATTGTCGGAGAGGTATCTCTGGGCCCTCTCGGTAATACACATCACATAAGCCTTGCAAGCATTATAACTAAAATGTTAGTTGTGAGATGATGTATTACGGAACGAGTAAAGAGACTTGCCAGTAACGAGATTGAACTATGTATTGGATACCGACGATCGAATCTCAAGCAAGTAACATACCGATGACAAAGGGAACAACGTATGTTGTTATGCGGTCTGACCGATAAAGATCTTCGTAGAATATGTAGGAGCCAATATGGGCATCCAGGTCCCGCTATTGGTTATTGACCGGAGACTTGTCTCGGTCATGTCTACATCGTTCTCGAACCGTAGGGTCCGCACGCTTAAGGTTACGATGACAGTTATTATGAGTTTATGCATTTTGATGTACCGAAGGTAGTTCAGAGTCCCGGATGTGATCACGGACATGACGAGGAGTCTCGAAATGGTCGAGACATAAAGATTGATATATTGGAAGCCTATATTTGGACATCGGAAGTGTTCCGGGTGAAATCGGGATTTTACCGGATTACCGGGAGGGTTACCGGAACCCCCCGGGAGCCAAATGGGCCAAATGGGCCTTAGTGGAAAGGTGAGAGGGCAGCCCACATAGGGCTGCGCCTCCCCCCTCTCCCTAGTCCTATTAGGACTAGGAGAGGGGCCGGCCACCTCTCTCTTCTCTTCCCCTTTGGGGAATCCTATTAGGAATAGGATTGGGGGGGGGGGAAGTCCTACTCCCGGTAGGAGTAGGACTCCTCCTGCGCCTCCTAGCTTGGCCGGCCAGCCTCCCCCCTTCATCCTTTATATACGGGAGCAGGGGGCACCTCTAGACACACAAGTTGATCCTTGAGATCGTTCCTTAGCCGTGTGCGGTGCCCCCTGCCACCAAATTCCACCTCGATCATACCGTTGTAGTGCTTAAGCGAAGCCCTGCGTCGGTAGTACATCAAGATCGTCACCACGCCGTCGTGCTGACGGAACTCCTCCCCGAAGCTTTGCTGGATCGGAGCCCGGGGATCGTCATCGAGCTGTACGTGTGCTAAGAACTCGGAGGTGCCGGAGTAACGGTGCTTGGATTGGTCGGATCGGGAAGAAGACGTACGACTACTTCCTCTACGTTGTGTGATCGCTTCTGCAGTCGGTCTGCGTTGGTACGTAGACAACACTCTCCCCTGTCGTTGCTATGCATCACCATGATCTTGCGTGTGCGTAGGAAAATTTTGAAATTACTACATTCCCCAACAGTTGGTCCATCACCACCTCAACAGCCAGCGGCCGTTGTTCCGTGGCTCCATTCCGGGCCACCTTCCGGCGTTGAATCGCAACCGAGAGGGCGGGCATTTCCTTCTCTGGAAGGACTACTTTGATACAACAAACCCGTTGTTCAAACATCACAAATTCCGCCGCCGATTCCGTATGAGTAGGCATGTTTTCAACCGTATTAGAGAGGGAGTGGCCGGCTATGATGACTACTTCGAGTGCAAAGAGGATGCCGTCGACAAGATTGGTTTATCTTCTTATCAGAAATGCACTGCCGCCATCTGAATGCTTGCATATGGAGTGCCCGGTGATCTCATTGACGAGTACGTCCGTATGAGCGAGTCTACATGCCTAGAGTCCCTGTATAAGTTTTACAAGGCTGTTATTGCTGTGTTTGGCCCTGAGTACTTGAGAGAGCCGACAGCTGAAGATACAACCCATTTGTTGGCGATGAATGACAGCAGGGGCTTTCCGGGAATGCTTGGCAGCATAGACTGCATGCACTGGGAGTGGAAGAACTGCCCTTCTGCTTGGCAAGGGCAGTATAAGGGACATGTCAGGGCTTGCACTGTCATACTAGAGGCCGTGGCATCTCAAGATCTTTGGATCTGGCACTCTTTCTTTGGCATGGCTGGATCACACAATAATATCAACGTGCTTCAGCGCTCGCCGGTGTTTGCTAGGCTTGCAGAAGGCAACAGCCCACCGGTGAACTTTACTATCAACGGCCACAACTACGACAAATGGTACTACCTGGGTGACAGTATCTATCCTCAGTAGACCATTATTGTCAAGACAATACCCAACCCTGTCGGAGAGAAAAGGAAAACATTTGCCCAAGAGCAAAAGAGTGCTAGAAAGGATGTCGAGTGTGCCTTTGGTGTTTTGCAATCTTGATGGGGCATCGTTCGGTATCCTACTAATACTTGGAGCACGCAGAAACTGTGGAAGGTGATGACCGCTTCTGTGATCATGCACAATATGATCGTAGAAGACGAGCGCCCAGAACGTCTGTACGATTAAGGCTTTCAGTTTTAGGGTGAGAATGTTGTGCGTGAGCATGAAGTAGCGGCAATATTTGAGCAGTTCACTCAATTTCATGAAGACATGTGTGTTTGGGAAACTCACGTGCAACTGCAAAATGATTTGGTTGAGCATATGTGGGCTCATGTTGGCAACCAATAAATGTATCTTCTTTTATTCGTTTGCAAAACTATGTGAAACATTTTTATTTGTATTTGGCTTGTAAAATTATACTATTTATTTGGGTGGTCAGATTATTTGGCTTGTTAACATTTTTATTTGACAATATGTTGAATGCAATTGGGCGGCCAGCCGGCCACGCCGACACATATGAGTCGACGTGTTGGACGTGCTGCTGACCCATATCAAAAACAAAGTGGACACTGAGTGAACGGCCGAATCAAACAGACAAAAACAGACGAAATAGCCATCCGTTTGGGTCACACGTTGGAGTTGCTTTTATTGTTTTCGATGTAGAGTAAAGTGGCTGATGACTCGGTGTGACTTGCTTGTAGCTGGGTTGGGTTACTGCTTGGGGCCTTGGGGGATTCTCTATGGTGAACTTGCAAGCCGTGGAATGATGGTTGGTCTGGCAGTCGTGCTTGTGAAAAATGCAGAGTAAGCAATACTGCAATGGTAGATTCATATATCACCGCATCGTCACCGTGCCTAGAGGTTGGTCGTTGCCTTGCTTTCTTCTCTTGGCAGAATGCATCAATGATGTGGGGATTGTTGGCGCCGGGCCCTAGCTTGCTCTTTACATCGGTGTCCAGTTTCCTCTTGTTCTCTCTCTCACATGAATGAAGATAAAAGAAAGAGAAGACACGGGATACGGTGATGTTTTTCCGCGCACATATGCCTGTCGCACAAACGACTTCTTGCTCAAGCATAAACTCGAACCAACACACTACACATGAGCAGTACAGTGAAGGGCTTTTTATACCCAGATGCACACACACCATCCGGTCAACAGACCGGCAACTAACTCCACGCACGTACCCACGCACTAATCTTGCTAACTAACCACACGCATGCACACCTCTTACTTGGTCGACACACACGCTAGCTTATCCATCTAATGTATGCACGCACTCAACAGCCCACGACCTTGACAGCCCACGACCGCACACCACGGCTGCCTAACTGCTTGGCCGAAACTGCTGCTCGTTGCCAGCTTCGCGCAGACGACTCAGCCATCACCAAGCATCGCGTGGCTTACTCCTAACATTCTCCCCCCTAAGCTACGACCTCGCCATCGCCGGAGTTGTTGCAGCTCCTGTCATGGTCGTCGTCACGCCGTGTCCTAGCCCGCGGACCCGACCCGATGCATCGACGCCGGTCGCACCGCCACGGATCCAGCCTGGCGCACTGACGTCGGTCATACCGTGCTCCGTCACGACCCCGGCGACATACACCGAGCTCCTTCTCCGTTGGCGACACACTCCTGGCGTCCCTCTGCGTCCCGCACGTCCCGCGCGCACCCGACGCTCCCGACCGCACCAGTGCGTCCGGCACGTCCCGCCCGCACCCGTCTGTTGGGGAACGTAGTAATTTCAAAAAAAATTCCTACGCACACGCAGGATCATGGTGATGCATAGCAACGAGAGGGGAGAGTGTCGTCCACGTACCCTCATAGACCGTTAAGCGGAAGCGTTATGACAACACGGTTGATGTAGTCGTACGTCTTCACGATCGACCGATCCTCAGTACCGAACGTACGGCACCTCCACGTTCAGCACACGTTCAGCTCGGCGACGTCCCGCAAACTCACGATCCAGTAGAGCTCAGGGAAGAGTTTCGTCAGCACGATGGCATGGTGACGATGTTGATGAAGCTACAGTGGCAGGGCTTTGCCTAAGCACCGCTACAGTATGACCGAGGTGGATTATAATGGAGGGGGGCACCGCACGGCTGGGAGAGATCTTTGTGATCAACTTGTCTGTCTAGAGGTGCCCCTGCCTCTATATATAAAGAAGCAAGGGGAAGGCCGACCGGCCCTTGTTGGTGCGCCAGGAGGAGGAATCCTCCTTCTAGTAGGAGTAGGATTCCCCTTTTTCCTACTCCTACTAGGAGGGGGAAAGGAAGGGAGAGAGAGAAGGAAAGGGGGGCGCCCCCTCCTCTCCTAGTCCAATTCGGACCAGGGGGAGGGGGCGCGCTGCCTGCCCTAGGCCGGCCTCTCTTTCTTTCCCTTATGTCCCAACAAGGCCCATTAGCCTCCGGGGGTTCCGGTAACCCCTCCGGTACTCCGGTAAAATCCCGATTTTACCCGGAACTCTTCCGATGTCCAAATGTAGACTTCCAATATATCAATCTTCATGTCTCGACCATTTCGAGACTCTTCGTCATGTCCGTGATCATATCCGGGACTCCGAACTACCTTCGGTACATCAAAACATATAAACTCATAAAACCGATCGTCACAGAACTTTAAGCGTGCGGACCCTACGGGTTCGAGAACTATGTAGACATGACCGAAACATGTCTCCGGTCAATAACCAATAGCGGAACCTAGATGCTCATATTGGTTCCTACATATTCTACGAAGATCTTTATCGGTCAAACCGCATAACACTATACGTTGTTCTCTTTGTCATCGGTATGTTACTTGCCCAAGATTCGATCGTCGGTATCCCAATACCTAGTTCAATCTCGTTACCAGCAAGTCTCTTTACTCGTTTTGTAATGCACTATCCCGCAACTAACTCATTACTTGCATTGCTTGTAAGGCTTATAGTGATGTGCATTACCGAGAGGGCCTAGAGATTGTTGGGGAACGTAGTAATTTCAAAAATTTCCTACGCACACGCAAGATCATGGTGATGCATAGCAATGAGGGGGAGAGTGTTGTCTACGTACCAACGCAGACCGACTGTGGAAGCGATCACACAACGTAGAGGAAGTAGTCGTACGTCTTCTTCCCGATCCGACCGATCCAAGCACCGTTACTCCAGCACCTCCGAGTTCTTAGCACACGTTCAGCTCGATGACGATCCTCGGGCTCCGATCCAGCAAAGCGTCGAGGAAGAGTTCCGTCAGCACGACGGCGTGGTGAGGATCTTGATGTACTACCGACGCAGGGCTTCGCCTAAGCACTGTAACGGTATGATCGAGGTGGAATTTGGTGGAAGAAGGCACCGCACACGGCTAAGGAACGATCTCAAGGATCAACTTGTGTGTCTATGGGGTGCCCCCTGCCCCTGTATATAAAGGATGGAGGAGGAGGAGGCCGGCCAAGGCAAATGTGCGGCCAGGATAGGGAGTCCTACTAGGACTCCAAGTCCTAGTAGGAGTCCACCAAAAGGGGAGGAAGGGAGAAGGAATAGGAGGAGAAGGAGAGGTGGCCGGCCCCCTTTTCCCTAGTCCAATTCGGACCAAAGGGGAGGGGGGGCGCAGCAGCCTTTTCCTCTTCCCACTAAAGCCCATCAAGGCCCATTACTTCTCCCGTAACTACCCGGTACTCCGAAAAATACCCGAATCACTCGGAACCTTTCCGATGTCTGAATATAGTCGTCCAATATATCGATCTTTACGTCTCGACCATTTCGAGACTCCTCGTCATGTCCCCGATCTCATCCGGGACTCCGAACTCCTTCGGTACATCAATACTCATAAACTCATAATATAACTGTCATTGAAACCTTAAGCGTGCGGACCCTACGGTTCGAGAACAATGTAGACATGACCGAGACACGTCTCCGGTCAATAACCAATAGCGGGACCTGGATGCCCATATTGGCTCCTACATATTCTACGAAGATCTTTATCGGTCAGACCGCATAACAACATACGTTGTTCCCTTTGTCATCGATATGTTACTTGCCCGAGATTCGATCGTCGGTATCCAATACCTAGTTCAATCTCGTTACCGGCAAGTCTCTTTACTCGTTCCGTAATACATCATCACACAACTAACATATTAGTTGCAGTGCTTGCAAGGCTTATGTGATGTGCATTACCGAGAGGGCCCAGAGATACCTCTCCGACATTCGGAGTGACAAATCCTAATCTCGAAATACGCCAACCCAACATCTACCTTTGGCGACACCTGTAGTACTCCTTTATAATCACCCAGTTACGTTGTGACGTTTGGTAGCACCCAAAGTGTTCCTCCGGTAAACGGGAGTTGCATAATCTCATAGTCATAGGAACATGTATAAGTCATGAAGAATAGCAACAGCAACATACTAAACGATCGGGTGCTAAGCTAATGAAATGGGTCATGTCAATCAGATCATTCAACTAATGATGTGACCTCGTTAATCAAATAACAACTCTTTGTTCATGGTTAGGAAACATAACCATCTTTGATTAACGAGCTAGTCAAGTAGAGGCATACTAGTGACACTCTGTTTGTCTATGTATTCACACATGTATTATGTTTCCGGTTAATACAATTCTAGCATGAATAATAAACATTTATCATGATATAAGAAAATAAATAATAACTTTATTATTGCCTCTAGGGCATATTTCCTTCAGTCTCCCACTTGCACTAGAGTCAATAATCTAGTTCACATCGCCATGTGATTTAACAGCAATAGTTCACATCACCATGTGATTAACACCCATAGTTCACATCGTCATGTGACCAACACTCAAAGGGTTTACTAGAGTCAGTAATCTAGTTCACATATCTATGTGATTAACACCCAAAGAGTACTAAGGTGTGATCATGTTTTGCTTGTGAGATAATTTTAGTTAACGGGTCTGTCACATTCAGATCCGTAAGTATTTTGCAAGTTCTATGTCTAAAATGCTCTACACGAAGCTACTCTAGCTAATTGCTCCCACTTTCAATATGTATCCAGATTGAGACTTTATATTCATCTGGATCAGTGTCAAAAACTTGCATCGACTAACCCTTTACGACGAACCTTTTTGTCACGTCCATAATCGAGAAACATATCCTTATTTCACTAAGGATAATTCTGACCGTTGTCCAGTGATCTACTCCTAGATCACTATTGTACTCCTTTGCCAAATCAATGCAGGGTATACAATAGATCTGGTATACAGCATGACATACTTTATAGAACCTATGGCCAAGGCATAGGGAATGACTTTCATTCTCTTTCTATCTTCTGCCGTGGTCGGGCTTCGAGTCTTACTCAAACTTCACACCTTGTAATACAGGCAAGAACTCTTTCTTTGGCTGCTCCATTTTGAACTACTTCAAAATCTTGTCAAGGTATGTACTCATTGAAAAAACTTATCAAGCGTCTTGATCTATCTCTATAGATCTTGAAGCTCAATATGTAAGCAGCTTTACCGAAGTCTTTCTTTGAAAAACTCCTTTCAAACACTCCTTTTATGCTTTACAGAATAATTCTACATTATTTCCGATCAACAATATGTCATTCACATATACTTATCAGAAATGCTGTAGTGCCCCCACTCACTTTCTCGTAAATACAGGCTTCACCGCAAGTCTGTATAAAACTATATGCTTTGATCAACTCATCAAAGCGTATATTCCAACTCCGAGATGTTTGCACCAGTCCACAGATAGATCGCTGGAGCTTGCATATTTAGTTAACACCTTTAGGATCGACAAAACCTTCTAGTTGCATCGTATACAACTCTTCTTTAGCAAATCCATTAAGGAATGCAGTTTTGTTTATCCATTTGCCAGATTTCATAAAATGTGGCAATTGCTAACATGATTCAGACAGACTTAAGCATAGATACGAGTGAGAAAATCTCATCGTAGTCAACACCTTGAACTTGTCGAAAACCTTTTACGACAATTCTAGCTTTGTAGATAGTAACACTGTTGGAAATATGCCCTAGAGACAATAATAAAAGCATTATTATTATATTTCCTTGTTCATGATAATTGTCTTTGTTCATGCTATAATTGTATTGTCCGGAAATCGTAGTACATGTGTGAATAACAGACACCAACATGTCCCTAGTGAGCCTCTAGTTGACTAGCCCGTTGATCAACAGATAGTCATGGTTTCCTGACTATGGACATTGGATGTCATTGATAACGAGATCACATCATTAGGAGAATGATGTGATGGACAAGACCCAATCCTAAACATAGCATAAAGATCGTGTAGTTCGTTTTGCTAGAGTTTTGCAATGTCAAGTATCTTTTCCTTAGACCATGAGATCGTGTAACTCCCGGATACCGTAGGAGTGCTTTGGGTATACCAAACGTCACAACGTAACTGGGTGACTATAAAGGTAGACTATGGGTATCTCCGAAAGTATCTGTTGGGTTGACACGGATCAAGACTGGGATTTGTCACTCCGTATGACGGAGAGGTATCACTGGGCCCACTCGGTAATGCATCATCATAATGAGCTCAAAGTGACCAAGTGTCTGGTCACGGGATCATGCATTACGGTACGAGTAAAGTGACTTGCCGGTAACGAGATTGAACGAGGTATTGGGATACCGACGATCGAATCTCGGGCAAGTAATATATCGATAGACAAAGGGAATTGCATACGGGGTTGATTGAATCCTCGACATCGTGGTTCATCCGATGAGATCATCGTGGAGCATGTGGGAGCCAACATGGGTATCCAGATCCCGCTGTTGGTTATTGACCGGAGAGTCGTCTCGGTCATGTCTGCTTGTCTCCCGAACCCGTAGGGTCTACACACTTAAGGTTCGGTGACGCTAGGGTTGTGAAGATATGTATATGCAGTAACCCGAATGTTGTTCGGGGTCCCGGATGAGATCCCGGACGTCACGAGAAGTTCCGGAATGGTCCGGAGGTAAATAATTATATATAGGATGTGCAGTTTCGGCCATCGGGACAAGTTTCGGGGTACCCGGTATTGTACCGGGACCACCGGAAGGGTCCCGGGGGTCCACCGGGTGGGGCCACCTATCCCGGAGGGCCCCTTGGGCTGAAATAGGTGGGAACCCAGCCCATAGTGGGCTGGGGCGCCAGCCCCCCCAAGGCCCATGCGCCTAGGGTTGGGGGGAACCCTAAAGGGGGGCGCCCCCTTGCTTGGGGGGCAAGCCCCCCACCCCTGGCCGCCGCCCCCCCTGGTAGATCCCATCTACCAGGGCCGGCGCCCCCCCTGGGCACCCCTATATATAGTGGGGGAGAGGAGGGACTTGATCCCCACGCTTTTGGTGCTTCCCTCTTCCCCTGTTACTTCTCCCTCTCTCGTAGTACACGGCGAAGCCCTGCTGTCGTGACGCCCTGCATCCACCACCACGCCGTCGTGCTGCTGGATCATCTTCAACCTCTCCTTTCCCCTTGCTGGATCAAGAAGGAGGAGACGTCTCCCGTTCCGTACGTGTGTTGAACGCGGAGGTGCCGTCCGTTCGGCGCTGGTCATCGGTGATTTGGATCACGTCGTGTACGACTACTTCAACCTCGTTCTAACGAACGCTTCCGCTCGCGATCTACTAAGGTATGTAGATGGATCTCGTGACTCGTTGCTAGATGAACTCCTAGATGATCTTGGTGAAACGAGTAGGAAATTTTTTGTTTTCTGCAACGTTCCCCAACAGTGGCATCATGAGCTAGGTCTATGCGTAGTTCTTCTTGCGCGAGTAGAACACAATTTGTTGTGGGCGTGGATTTGTCAACTTTCTTGCCGCTACTAGTCTTTTCTTGCTTCAGCGGTATTGTGGGATGAAGCGGCCCGGACCAACCTTACACGTACGCTTACGTGAGACCGGTTCCACCGACTAACATGCACTAGTTGCATAAGGTGGCTGGCGGGTGTTTGTCTCTCCTACTTTAGTTGGAGCGGATTCGATGAACAGGGTCCTTATGAAGGGTAAATAGAAGTTGACAAATCACGTTGTGGCTTTCACGTAGGTAAGAAAACGTTCTTGCTAGAACCCTAATTCAGCCACGTAAAAACTTGCAACAACAATTAGAGGACGTCTAACTTGTTTTTGCAGCAAGTGCTTTGTGATATGATATGGCCAAAGTTGTGATGAATGATGAATGATCTATATGTGATGTATGAGATGTTCATGCTATTGTAATAGGAATCACGACTTGCATGTCGATGAGTATGACAACCGGCAGGAGCCATAGGAGTTGTCATTATTCTTTTATATGACCTGCGTGTCATCAAGAAACGCCATGTAAATTACTTTACTTTATTGCTAAACACGTTAGCCATAGTAGTAGAAGTAATAGTTGGCGAGCAACTTCATGGAGACACGATGATGGAGATCATGATGATGGAGATCATGGTGTCAAGCCGGTGACAGGATGATCATGGAGCCCCAAGATGGAGATCAAAGGAGCTATGTGATATTGGCCATATCATGTCACGTTTATTATTTGATTGCATGTGATGTTTATCATGTTTTGCATCTTGTTTACTTAGAACGACGGTAGTAAATAAGATGATCCCTCATATTAATTTCAAGAAGTGTTCCCCCTAACTGTGCACCGTTGCGACAGTTCGCTGTTTCAAAACACCACGTGATGATCGGGTGTCTTATTCAGACGTTCACATACAACGTGTGTAAGACAGATTTACACATGCAAACACTTAGGTTGACTTGACGAGCCTAGCATGTACAGACATGGCCTCGGAACACAGAAGACCGAAAGGTCGAGCATGAGTCGTATGGAAGATATGATCAACATGAAGATGTTCACCGACGTTGACTAGTCCGTCTCACGTGATGATCGGACACGGCCTAGTTAACTCGGATCATGTAATACTTAGATGACTAGAGGGATGTCTAATCTAAGTGGGAGTTCATAAATAATTTGATTTGATGAACTTAATTATCATGAACTTAGTCTAAAATATTTTTACAATATGTCTTGTAGATCAAATGGCCCACGTAGTCCTCAACTTCAACGCGTTCCTAGAGAAAACGAAGCTGAAAGACGATGGTAGCAACTATACGGATTGGGTCCGGAACCTGAGGATCATCCTCATAGCTGCCAAGAAAGATTACGTCCTACAAGCACCGCTAGGTGAAGCTCCCGTCCCACAGAACCAAGACGTTATGAACGCTTGGCAGACACGTATTGACGACTACTCCCTCGTTCAGTGCGGCATGCTTTACAGTTTAGAACCGGGGCTCCAAAAGCGTTTTGAGAGACATGGAGCATATGAGATGTTCGAAGAGCTGAAAATGGTTTTCCAAGCTCATGCCCGGATCGAGAGATATGAAGTCTCCGATAAATTCTTCAGCTATAAGATGGAGGAAAATAGTTCTGTCAGTGAGCACATACTCACTATGTCTGGATTACATAACCGCTTGACTCAGCTAGGAGTTAATCTCCCGGATGATGCGGTCATTGACAGAATCCTCCAGTCGCTTCCACCAAGCTACAAGAGCTTTGTGATGAACTTCAACATGCAGGGGATGCGAAAGACCATTCCTGAGTTGTTTGCAATGCTGAAATCAGCGGAGGTAGAAGTCAAGAAGGAACATCAAGTGTTGATGGTCAATAAAACCACTAAGTTCAAGAAGGGCAAGGGTAAGAAAGCCTTCAAGAAGGACGGCAAGGAAGTTGCTGCGCCCGGCAAGCAAGCTGCTGGGAAGAAGCCAAAGAATGGACCCAAGCCCGAGACTGAGTGCTTTTATTGCAAGGGAAGCGGTCACTGGAAGCGGAACTGCCCTAAATACTTAGCAGACAAGAAGGCCGGCAAAACAAAAGGTATATGTGATATACATGTAATTGATGTGTACCTTACTAGTGTCCGTAGTAGCTCCTGGGTATTTGATACCGGTGCAGTTGCTCACATTTGTAACTCAAAGCAGGGGCTGCGGAATAAGCGGAAACTGGCAAAGGACGAGGTGACGATGCGCGTCGGGAATGGTTCCAAGGTCAATGTGATCGCCGTCGGCACGCTACCTCTACATTTACCTTCGGGATTAGTTTTAAACCTTAATAATTGTTATTTAGTACCAGCTTTGAGCATGAACATTGTATCGGGATCTCGTTTGATTCGAGATGGCTACTCATTTAAATCGGAGAATAATGGTTGTTCTATTTATATGAGAGATATGTTTTATGGTCATGCTCCTATGGTGAATGGTTTATTCTTCATGAATCTCGAACGTAATACTACACACGTTCATAATGTGAGTGCCAAAAGATGCAAGGTTGATAATGATAGTCCCACATACTTGTGGCACTGCCGCCTTGGTCACATAGGTGTCAAACGCATGAAAAAGCTCTACAAAGATGGACTTTTAGAGTCTCTAGATTATGAATCATTTGACACGTGCGAACCATGCCTTATGGGTAAAATGACCAAGACTCCGTTCTCAGGAACAATGGAGCGAGCAACCAACTTGTTGGAAATCATACATACCGATGTGTGCGGTCCAATGAGTGTTGAGGCTCGCGGTGGCTATCGTTATGTTCTCACCCTCACTGATGATTTGAGTAGATATGGATATATTTACTTAATGAAGCACAAGTCTGAAACCTTTGAAAAGTTCAAGGAATTTCAGAGTGAGGTCGAGAATCAACATGACAGGAAAATCAAGTTTCTACGATCAGATCGTGGAGGAGAATACTTGAGTCACGAGTTTGGCACACACTTAAGAAAATGTGGAATAGTTTCACAACTCACGCCGCCTGGAACACCTCAGCGAAATGGTGTGTCCGAACGTCGCAATCGCACTTTATTAGATATGGTGCGGTCTATGATGTCTCTTACCAATCTACCGCTATCTTTTTGGGGCTATGCTTTAGAGACTGCCGCATTCACTTTAAATAGGGCTCCGTCGAAATCCGTTGAGACGACACTGTATGAATTATGGTTTGGAAAGAAACCTAAGCTGTCGTTTCTAAAAGTTTGGGGATGCGATGCTTATGTCAAGAAACTTCAACCTGAAAAGCTCGAACCCAAGTCGGAAAAATGCGTCTTCATAGGATACCCAAAAGAAACTATTGGGTATACCTTCTACCTCAGATCCGAAGGCAAGATCTTTGTTGCCAAGAATGGATCCTTTCTAGAGAAAGAGTTTCTCTCGAAAGAAGTAAGTGGGAGGAAAGTAGAACTTGATGAAGTATTACCTCTCGAACCGGAAAATGGCGCAACTCAAGAAAATGTTCCTGAGGTGCCAGCACCGACAAGAGAGGAAGTTAATGATAATGATCAAGATACTTCTGATCAAGCTCCTACTGAAATTCGAAGGTCCACAAGGACACGTTCCGCACCAGAGTGGTACGGCAACCCTGTCTTGGAGATCATGTTGTTAGACAACAGTGAACCTTCGAACTATGAAGAAGCGATGGCGGGCCCGGATTCTGACAAATGGCTAGAAGCCATGAAATCCGAGATAGGATCCATGTATGAAAACGAAGTATGGACTTTGACTGACTTGCCCGTTGAAAGGCGAGCCATAGAGAATAAATGGATCTTTAAGAAGAAGACAGACGCGGATGGTAATGTGACCATCTATAAAGCTCGGCTTGTCGCTAAGGGTTATCGACAAGTTCAAGGGGTTGACTACGATGAGACTTTCTCACCGGTAGCGAAGCTAAAGTCCGTCCGAATCATGTTAGCAATTGCCGCATTTTACGATTATGAAATATGGCAAATGGACGTCAAAACGGCATTCCTTAATGGTTTCCTTAAGGAAGAATTGTATATGATGCAGCCGGAAGGTTTTGTCGATCCTAAGAATGCTGACAAGGTGTGCAAGCTCCAACGCTCGATTTATGGGCTGGTGCAAGCATCTCGGAGTTGGAACATTCGCTTTGATGAGATGATCAAAGCGTTTGGGTTTACACAGACTTATGGAGAAGCCTGTGTTTACAAGAAAGTGAGTGGGAGCTCTGTAGCATTTCTCATATTATATGTAGATGACATACTTTTGATGGGAAATGATATAGAACTCTTGGACAGCATTAAGGCCTACTTGAATAAGAGTTTTTCAATGAAGGACCTTGGAGAAGCTGCTTATATATTAGGCATCAAAATCTATAGAGATAGATCGAGACGCCTCATAGGTCTTTCACAAAGTACATACCTTGATAAGATATTGAAGAAGTTCAATATGGATCAATCTAAGAAGGGGTTCTTGCCTGTGTTACAAGGTATGAAATTGAGCTCAGCTCAAAGTCCGACCACGGCAAAAGAAATAGAAGAGATGAGTGTCATCCCCTATGCCTCAGCCATAGGTTCTATTATGTATGCCATGCTGTGTACCAGACCTGATGTAAACCTTGCCGTAAGTTTGGTAGGAAGGTACCAAAGTAATCCCGGCAAGGAACACTGGACAGCGGTCAAGAATATCCTAAAGTACCTGAAAAGGACTAAGGAGATGTTTCTCGTTTATGGAGGTGACGAAGAGCTCGTCGTAAAGGGTTACGTCGATGCTAGCTTCGACACCGATCTGGATGACTCAAAGTCACAAACCGGATACATGTATATTTTGAATGGTGGGGCAGTAAGCTGGTGCAGTTGCAAGCAAAGCGTCGTGGCGGGATCTACATGTGAAGCGGAGTACATGGCAGCCTCAGAGGCAGCGCATGAAGCAATTTGGGTGAAGGAGTTCATCACCGACCTCGGAGTCATACCCAATGCGTCGGGGCCGATCAAGCTCTTCTGTGACAACACTGGAGCTATTGCACTTGCCAAGGAGCCCAGGTTTCACAAGAAGACAAGGCACATCAAGCGTCGCTTCAACTCCATTCGTGAAAATGTTCAAGATGGAGACATAGAGATTTGTAAAGTACATACGGACCTGAATGTAGCAGATCCGTTGACTAAACCTCTCCCTAGGGCAAAACATGATCAACACCAGAATTCCATGGGTGTTCGATTCATCACGATGTAACTAGATTATTGACTCTAGTGCAAGTGGGAGACTGTTGGAAATATGCCCTAGAGACAATAATAAAAGCATTATTATTATATTTCCTTGTTCATGATAATTGTCTTTGTTCATGCTATAATTGTATTGTCCGGAAATCGTAGTACATGTGTGAATAACAGACACCAACATGTCCCTAGTGAGCCTCTAGTTGACTAGCCCGTTGATCAACAGATAGTCATGGTTTCCTGACTATGGACATTGGATGTCATTGATAACGAGATCACATCATTAGGAGAATGATGTGATGGACAAGACCCAATCCTAAACATAGCATAAAGATCGTGTAGTTCGTTTTGCTAGAGTTTTGCAATGTCAAGTATCTTTTCCTTAGACCATGAGATCGTGTAACTCCCGGATACCGTAGGAGTGCTTTGGGTATACCAAACGTCACAACGTAACTGGGTGACTATAAAGGTAGACTACGGGTATCTCCGAAAGTATCTGTTGGGTTGACACGGATCAAGACTGGGATTTGTCACTCCGTATGACGGAGAGGTATCACTGGGCCCACTCGGTAATGCATCATCATAATGAGCTCAAAGTGACCAAGTGTCTGGTCACGGGATCATGCGTTACGGTACGAGTAAAGTGACTTGCCGGTAACGAGATTGAACGAGGTATTGGGATACCGACGATCGAATCTCGGGCAAGTAATATATCGATAGACAAAGGGAATTGCATACGGGGTTGATTGAATCCTCGACATCGTGGTTCATCCGATGAGATCATCGTGGAGCATGTGGGAGCCAACATGGGTATCCAGATCCCGCTGTTGGTTATTGACCGGAGAGTCGTCTCGGTCATGTCTGCTTGTCTCCCGAACCCGTAGGGTCTACACACTTAAGGTTCGGTGACGCTAGGGTTGTGAAGATATGTATATGCAGTAACCCGAATGTTGTTCGGGGTCCCGGATGAGATCCCGGACGTCACGAGAAGTTCCGGAATGGTCCGGAGGTAAAGAATTATATATAGGATGTGCAGTTTCGGC
The DNA here is from genome assembly GCA_034509565.1 of Triticum monococcum. Taxonomy (NCBI): domain Eukaryota; kingdom Viridiplantae; phylum Streptophyta; class Magnoliopsida; order Poales; family Poaceae; genus Triticum; species Triticum monococcum. Next base: position 738,308,660 of record CM067843.1, on the reverse strand, counting down.
CATCGGGACAAGTTTCGGGGTACCCGGTATTGTACCGGGACCACCGGAAGGGTCCCGGGGGTCCACCGGGTGGGGCCACCTATCCCGGAGGGCCCCTTGGGCTGAAATAGGTGGGAACCCAGCCCATAGTGGGCTGGGGCGCCAGCCCCCCCAAGGCCCATGCGCCTAGGGTTGGGGGGGAACCCTAAAGGGGGGCGCCCCCTTGCTTGGGGGGCAAGCCCCCCACCCCTGGCCGCCGCCCCCCCTGGTAGATCCCATCTACCAGGGCCGGCGCCCCCCCTGGGCACCCCTATATATAGTGGGGGAGAGGAGGGACTTGATCCCCACGCTTTTGGTGCTTCCCTCTCCCCCTGTTACTTCTCCCTCTCTCGTAGTACACGGCGAAGCCCTGCTGTCGTGACGCCCTGCATCCACCACCACGCCGTCGTGCTGCTGGATCATCTTCAACCTCTCCTTTCCCCTTGCTGGATCAAGAAGGAGGAGACGTCTCCCGTTCCGTACGTGTGTTGAACGCGGAGGTGCCGTCCGTTCGGCGCTGGTCATCGGTGATTTGGATCACGTCGTGTACGACTACTTCAACCTCGTTCTAACGAACGCTTCCGCTCGCGATCTACTAAGGTATGTAGATGGATCTCGTGACTCGTTGCTAGATGAACTCCTAGATGATCTTGGTGAAACGAGTAGGAAAATTTTTGTTTTCTGCAACGTTCCCCAACAAACACTACTATCAGCGTCCGTCTTCCTCTTGAAGATCCATTTATTTTCTATGGCTTGCCGATCATCGGGCAAGTCAACCAAAGTCCAAACTTTGTTCTCATACATGGATCATATCTCAGATTTCATGGCTTCAAGCCACTTTGCGGAATCTGGGCTCACCATCGCTTCTTCATAGTTCGTAGGATCATCATGATCTAGTAGCATGACTTCCAGAACAGGATTACCGTACCACTCTGGCGCGGATCTTACTCTGGTTGATCTACGAGGTTCAGTAGTGTCTTGTTCTGAAGTTTCATGATCATCATCATTAGCTTCCTCACTAACTGGTGTAGGTGTCACAGAAACAATTTTCTGTGATGTACTACTTTCCAATAAGGGAGCAGGTACAGTTACCTCGTCAAGTTCTACTTTCCTCCCACTCACTTCTTTCGAGAGAAACTCCTTCTCCAGAAAGTTTCCGAATTTAGCAACAAAAGTCTTGCCTTCGGATCTGTGATAGAAGGTGTATCCAATAGTTTCCTTTGGATATCCTATGAAGATGCACTTCTCCGATTTGAGTTTTGAGCTTATCAGGATGAAACTTTTTCATATAAGCATCGCAACCCCAAACTTTAAGAAACGACAACTTTGGTTTCTTGCCAAACCATAGTTCATAAGGCGTCGTCTCGACGGATATAGATGGTGCCCCTTTTTAACGTGAATGCAGCTGTCTCTAATGCATGACTCCAAAAACAATAGTGGTAAATCGGTAAGAGACATCATAGATTGCACTATATCCAATAAAGTACGGTTATGACGTTCGGACACACCATTATGATGTGGTGTTCCAGGTGGCGTGAGTAGTGAAACTATTTCACATTGTTTTAACTGAAGACCAAACTTGTAACTCAAATATTTGTCTCCGCGATCAGATCGTAGAAACTTTATTTTCTTGTCACGATGTTTTTCACTTCACTCTGAAATTCTTTGAACTTTTCAAATGTTTCAGACTTATGTTTCATCAAGTAGATATACTCATATCTGCTCAAATCATTTGTGAAGATCAGAAAATAATGATACCTGTCGCGAGCCTCAATATTCATCGGACCACATACATCAGTATGTATAATTTCCAACAAATCTTTTCTCGCTCCATTGTTCCGGAGAACGGCGTTTTAGTCATCTTGCCCAAAAGGCATGGTTCGCAAGCATCAAGTGATTCATAATCAAGTGATTCCGAAAGCCCATCAGCATGGAGTTTCTTCATGCGCTTTATACCAATATGACCTAGACAGCAGTGCCACAAATAAGTTGCACTATCATTATTAACTTTGCATCTTTTGGTTTCAATATTATGAATATGTGTATTATTAAGATCGAGATCCAATGAACTATTTTCATTGGGTGTGTAACCATATAAGGTTTTATTCATGTAAGCAGAACAACAATTTATTCTTTTACTTAAATGAATAACCGTATTACAATAAACATGATCAAATCATATTCATGCTCAACACAAACACCAAATAACACTTATTTAGTTTCAACACTAATCCCGAAAGTATAGGGGAGTGTGCGATGATGATCATATCAATCTTGGAACTACTTCCAACACACATCGTCACTTCACCCTTAACTAGTCTCTGTTTATTCTGCAACTCCCGTTTCGAGTTACTAATCTTAGCAACTGAACTAGTATCAAATACTGAGGGTTTGCTATAAACACTAGTAAAGTACACATCAATAACATGTATATCAAATATACTTATGTTCACTTTGCCATCCTTCTTATCCGCCAATCACTTGGGGTAGTTCCGCTTCCAGTGACCAGTCCCTTTGCAGTAGAAGCACTTAGTCTCAGGCTTAGGACCAGACTTGGGCTTCTTCACTTGAGCAACTCGCTTGCCGTTCTTCTTGAAGTTCCCCTTCTTCCCTCTGCCCTTTTCTTGAAACTAGTGGTCTTGTCTACCATCAACACTTGATGTTTTTCTTGATTTCTACCTTCGTCGATTTCCGCATTACGAAGAGCTTGGGAGTCGTTTCCGTTATCCCTTGCATATCATAGTTCATCACGAAGTTCTACTAACTTGGTGATGGTGACTAGAGAATTCTGTCAATCACTATCTTATCTGGAAGATTAACTCCCACTTGATTCAAGTGATTGTAGTACTCAGACAATCTGGGCACATGCTCACTAGTTGAGCGATTCTCCTCCATCTTTTAGCTATAGAACTTGTTGGAGACTTCATATCTCTCAACTCGGGTATTTGCTTGAAATATTATCTTCAACTCTTGGAACATCTCATATGGTCCATGACGTTCAAAACGTCTTTGAAATCCCGATTCTAAGCCATTAAGCATGGTGCACTAAACTATCAAGTAGTCATCATATTGAGCTAGCCAAACGTTCATAACGTCTGCATCTGCTCCTGCAATAGGTCTTTCACCTAGCGGTGCATCAAGGACATAATTCTTCTGTGCAGCAATGAGGATAAACCTCTGATCACGGATCCAATCCGCATCTTTGCTACTAATATCTTTCAACACAATTTTCTCTAGGAACATATCAAAATAAACATAGGGAAGCAATAACGCGAGCTATTGATCTACAACATAATTTGCAAAATACTACCAGGACTAAGTTCATGATAAATTTAAGTTCAATTTAATCATATTACTTAAGAACTCCCACTTAGATAGACATCCCTCTAATCCTCTAAGTGATCACGTGATCCAAATCAACTAAACCATGACCGATCATCACGTGAGATGGAGTAGTTTTCAATGGTGAACATCGTTATGTTGATCATATCTACTATATGATTCACGCTCGACCTTTCGGTCTCCGTGTTCCGAGGCCATATCTGTATATGCTTGGCTCGTTAAGTATAACCTGAGTATTCCGCGTGTGCAACTGTTTTGCACCCGTTGTATTTGAACGTAGAGCCTATCACACCCGATCATCACGTGGTGTCTCAGCACGAAGAACTTTCGCAACGGTGCATACTCAGGGAGAACACTTCTTGATAATTTAGTGAGAGATCATCTTATAATGCTACCGTCAATCAAAGCAAGATAAGATGCATAAAAGGATAAACATCACATGCAATCAATATAAGTGATATGATATGGCCATCATCATCTTGTGCTTGTGATCTCCATCTCCGAAGCACCGTCATGATCACCATCGTCACCGGCGCGACACCTTGATCTCCATCGTAGCATCGTTGTCGTCTCGCCAATCTTATGCTTCCACGACTATCACTACCGCTTAGCGATAAAGTAAAGCATTACATCGCGATTGCATTGCATACAATAAAGCGACAACCATATGGCTCCTGCCAGTTGCCGATAACTCGGTTACAAAACATGATCATCTCATACAATAAAAAGTTGGCATCATGCCTTGACCATATCACATCACAACATGCCCTGCAAAAACAAGTTAGACGTCTTCTACTTTGTTGTTGCAAGTTTTACGTGGCTGCTACGGGCTTAAGTAAGAACTCATCTCACCTACACATCAAAAACCACAACGATAGTTTGTCAAATAGACTCCGTTTTAACCTTCTCAAGGACCGGGCGTAGCCACATTTGGTTCAACTAAAGTTGGAGAGACAGTCGCCCGCAAGCCATCTATGTGCAAAGCACGTCGAGGGAACCGGTCTCGCGTAAGCGTACGCGTAAGGTTGGTCCGGGTCGTCTCGTCCAACAATACGGCCGAACCAAAGTATGACATGCTGGTAGGCAGTATGACTTGTATCGCCCACAACTCACTTGTGTTCTACTCGTGCAAATAACATCAAACCATAAAACCTAGGCTCTGATGCCACTGTTGGGGAACGTAGTAATTTCAAAAATTTCCTACGCACACGCAAGATCATGGTGATGCATAGCAACGAGGGGGAGAGTGTTGTCTACGTACCAACGCAGACCGACTGCGGAAGCGATCACACAACATAGAGGAAGTAGTCGTACGTCTTCTTCCCGATCCGACCGATCCAAGCACCGTTACTCCAGCACCTCCGAGTTCTTAGCACACATTCAGCTCGATGACGATCCTCGGGCTCCGATCCAGCAAAGCGTCGAGGAAGAGTTCCGTCAGCACGACAGCGTGGTGAGGATCTTGATGTACTACCGACGCAGGGCTTCGCCTAAGCACTGTAACGATATGATCGAGGTGGAATTTGGTGGAAGAGGGCACCGCACACGGCTAAGGAATGATCTCAAGGATCAACTTGTGTGTCTATGGGGTGCCCCCTGCCCCTGTATATAAAGGATGGAGGAGGAGGAGGCCGACCAAGGCAAAGGTGCGGCCAGGATAGGGAGTCCTACTAGGACTCCAAGTCCTAGTAGGAGTCCACCAAAAGGGGAGGAAGGGAGAAGGAATAGGAGGAGAAGGAGAGGTGGCCGGCCCCCTTTCCCCTAGTCCAATTCGGACCAAAGGGGAGGGGGGGCGCAGCAGCCTTTTCCTCTTCCCACTAAAGCCCATCAAGGCCCATTACTTCTCCCGTAACTACCCGGTACTCCGAAAAATACCCGAATCACTCGGAACCTTTCCAATGTCCGAATATAGTCGTCCAATATATCGATCTTTACGTCTCGACCATTTCGAGACTCCTCGTCATGTCCCCGATTTCATCCGGGACTCCGAACTCCTTCGGTACATCAATACTCATAAACTCATAATATAACTGTCATCGAAACCTTAAGCGTGCGGACCCTACGGTTCGAGAACAATGTAGACATGACCGAGACACGTCTCCGGTCAATAACCAATAGCGGGACCTGGATGCCCATATTGGCTCCTACATATTCTACGAAGATCTTTATCGGTCAGACCGCATAACAACATACGTTGTTCCCTTTGTCATCGGTATGTTACTTGCCCGAGATTCGATCGTCGGTATCCAATACCTAGTTCAATCTCGTTACCGGCAAGTCTCTTTACTCGTTCCGTAATACATCATCACACAACTAACATATTAGTTGCAGTGCTTGCAAGGCTTATGTGATGTGCATTACCGAGAGGGCCCAGAGATACCTCTCCGACATTCGGAGTGACAAATCCTAATCTCGAAATACGCCAACCCAACATCTACCTTTGGAGACACCTGTAGTACTCCTTTATAATCACCCAGTTACGTTGTGATGTTTGGTAGCACCCAAAGTGTTCCTCCGGTAAACGGGAGTTGCATAATCTCATAGTCATAGGAACATGTATAAGTCATGAAGAATAGCAACAGCAACATACTAAACGATCGGGTGCTAAGCTAATGAAATGGGTCATGTCAATCAGATCATTCAACTAATGATGTGACCTCGTTAATCAAATAACAACTCTTTGTTCATGGTTAGGAAACATAACCATCTTTGATTAACGAGCTAGTCAAGTAGAGGCATACTAGTGACACTCTGTTTGTCTATGTATTCACACATGTATTATATTTCCGGTTAATACAATTCTAGCATGAATAATAAACATTTATCATGATATAAGGAAATAAATAATAACTTTATTATTGCCTCTAGGGCATATTTCCTTCAGAGATACCTCTCCGACAATCGGAGTGACAAATCCGAATCTTGATCTATGCCAACTCAACAAGTACCATCGGAGACACCTGTAGAGCACCTTTATAATCACCCAGTTACGTTGTGACGTTTGGTAGCATACAAAGTGTTCCTCCGGTATTCGGGAGTTGCATAATCTCATAGTCATAAGAACATGTATAAGTCATGAAGAAAGCAATAGCAGTAAACAAAAACGATCAAGTGCTAAGCTAACGGAATGGGTTAAGTCAATCACATCATTGTCCTAATTATGTGATCCCATTGATCAAATAACAACTCATGTCTATGGTTTGGAAACTTAACCATCTTTGATCAATGAGCTAGTCAAGTAGAGGCATACTCGTGACACTATGTTTGTCTATGTATTCACACATGTATTATGTTTCCAGTTAATACAATTCTAGCATGAATAATAAACATTTATCATGAAATAAGGAAATAAATAATAACTTTATTATTGCTTCTAGGGCATATTTCCTTCACCGACGCGCCCGATGAGCCCGACCACACCAAACGCGCACCGCGCGCCGCCTCCGCGTCCGTCATGGCAGCCGCCAGCGACAAACGCTGGAAGGATGTAGCCTAACTCGAGCACGGACTCGAGCACAATGGCGACATACGCCTCCTCCCAATGTCAACCGCACGCTCGTACACGCGCCGGCGGTCCCGACACATCAAGTGCGCACCCATAACATGGACCGGTCGCGCCCGGCCCACCGCCACGGCTTATTGCCCTGCACGGCTGCGGCCTCAACCGTAGCGCGGCACCTCCATGCCGCCATGCCGTTGTGTGCCATTGAAGCCGCCACCACGCAGGTCCTCCGCGGCCTCCTCACCGTGCCGCTGTAGCCAACGCGGCCTCCTCGCCGCGCTGCGCACCTCCATAGACCGACACACGGCTGGAGCGTCGCGCAGCCGCCGGTGAACTCCACCACCGCTGGCACGCCTCCGGCAAGAAGAACGACGCCCAAAATGAACCAGCTCATGATACCAATTGTTGGCCCCGAGCCCTAGCTTGCTCTTTGCGCCGGTGCCCAGCTCCCTCTCGCTCTCTCTCTCTCGCATGAATGAAGGTAGAAGAAAGAGGAGACACAGGACACGGTGGTCTTTTTCCGGCGCACATATGCCTGGCGCACGAACGACTTCTTCACCGAGCACGAACTCGAACCCACACACCACACACAAGCAGTACAGTGGAGGGCCTTTTTATACCCAGATGCACACACACCATCCGCCCAACGCACCGGCAACTAACTCCACGAACGTACCCACACACTAATCTTGCTAACTAACCACACGCATGCACGTCTCTTACTTGGCCGGTACACACGCTAGCTTATCCATCTAATGCATGCACGCACTCAATAGCCCACGATCTTGGCATCCCACGACCGCACACCACGGCTGCCTAACTGCTCGGCCGAAACTGTTGCTCGTTGCCAGCTTCACGCAGACGACTCAGCCATCACCAAGCATTGTGTGGCTTACTCCTAACATTCTCCCCCTAAGCCACGACCTTGCGATTGCCGGGTTGTTGCAGCTCCTGTCATTGTTGTCGTCACGGCTGTGACCCAGCCCGCGGAGCCGACCCGACGCATCGACGCCGATCGCATCGCCACGGACCCGACCTGGCGCACTGACTCCGGTCGCATCGTGCTCCGTCATGACCCCGACGACATACGCTGAGCTCCTTCTCCACCGGCGACACACGCCTGGCGTCCCTCTGCGTCCCGCACGTCCCGCGCGCACCAGTGCGTCCCACACGTCCCGCGCGCACCCGATGCGCTCGCCGAGCTCGACCGCATCAAACGCTCACCACATGCCGCCTCCGCGTCCGCCATGGCAGCCGCCAGCGACAAACGTCGGAAGGATGTGATACGTCTCCGTCGTATCTACTTTTCCAAACACTTTTGTCCTTGTTTTGGACTCTAACTTGTATGATTTGAATGGAACTAACCCGGACTGACGCTGTTTTCAGCAGAATTGCCATGATGTTGTTTTATGTGCAGAAAACAAAAGTTCTCGGAATGACCTGAAACTCCACGGAATATCTTACAATAAATAATAAAAAAATTCTCGCCAAAGATGAAGACCAGGGGGCCTACACCCTTTCCACGAGGGTGGGGGGCGCCCCCCCTTGGGCGCCCCCTACCTCGTGGGCCCCCTGGAGACCTCCCGACTCCAACTCCAACTCTATATATCTGCTTTCAGGGAGAAAAAATAATAGAGAAGATTTCATCACGTTTTACGATACGGAGCCGCCGCCAAGCCCTAAAACCTCTCGGGAGGGCTGATCTGGAGTCCGTTCGAGGCTCCAGAGAGGGGGATTCGTCACCGTCGTCATCATCAACCATCCTCCATCACCAATTTCATGATGCTCACCGTCGTGCTTGAGTAATTCCATCGTAGGCTTGCTGGACGGTGATGGGTTGGATGAGATTTATCATGTAATCGAGTTAGTTTTATTAGGGTTTGATCCCTAGTATCCACTATGTTCTGAGATTGATGTTGCTATGACTTTTCTATGCTTAATGCTTGTCACTAGGGCCCTAGTGCCACGATTTCAGATCTGAACCTATTGTGTTTTCATCAATATATGAGAGTTCTTGATCCTATCTTGCAAGTCTATAGTCACCTATTATGTGTTATGATCCGTTAACCCCGAAGTGACAATAATCGGGATACTTACCGGTGATGACCGTAGTTTGAGGAGTTCATGTATTCACTATGTGCTAATGCTTTGTTTCGGTTCTGTATTAAAAGGAGGCCTTAATATCCCTTAGTTTCCATAGGACCCCGCTGCCACGGGAGGGTAGGACAAAAGATGTCATGCAAGTTCTTTTCCATAAGCACGTAGGAGTACATGCCTACATTACATTGACGAATTGGAGCTAGTTCTGTGTCACCCTATGTTATGACTATTACATGATGAACCGCATCCGACATAATTATCCATCATTGATCCGATGCCTACGAGCTTTCCATATACTGGTTTACGCTTATTTACTTTCCCATTGCTATTGTTACAATCACTACAAAATACCAAAAACATTACTTTGCTTTCGTTACTCTTTTGTTACCGTTACCATCACTATCATATTACTTTGCTACTAAACACTTTGCTGCAGATACTAAGTTTCCAGGTGTGGTTGAATTGACAACTCAGCTGCTAATACTTGAGAATATTCTTTGGCTCCCCTTGTGTCGAATCAATAAATTTGGGTTGAATACTCTACCCTCGAAAGTTGTTGCGATCCCCTATACTTGTGGGTTATCAAGACTAATTTCTGGCACTGTTGCCGGGGAGCATAGCTCTATTCTTTGAGTCACTTGGGATTTATATCTGCTGGACACTATGAAGAACTTGAAAGACGCTAAGACAACAATTTATCCCTCAACTACGAGGGGAGGTAAGGAACTGCCATCTAGCTCTGCACTTGATTCACCTTCTATTATGAGTAAGCTTGCGACACCTAAACCTGCTTCTGCTATTCGTTCTGATATGTCGCATGTTATTGATGATGCTACTTCTGCTATGCATGATACTTATGATGAAACTACTTCTATGCTTGATACTACTGTGCCACTTGGTGATTTTCTCAAGGAACGACTTGCTAGGGCTAGAGAGATTGAAAATATTGAATCTGATTATGATGACGAAAGTGACTATGAAGAATCACTTGTTATTCCTGAGGGTTATTTATTTGATCAAGAAGCTATTTAGCTATTTTAGCTTGCAAAGATAGATATGAACTCAAAAGGTTATTAGCTAAATGGAATAGGCAATCTCTAAATGCTAGGATGAAACCTGACCCTGCTTTTGCTACTTCACCTATCTTTGTTACTGATAAGGATTATGAATTCTCTGTTGATCCTGATATAATTACTTTGGTTGAATCTGACCCTTTTCATGGCTATGAATCTGAAACTGTTGTGGCACATCTTACTAAATTAAATGATATAGCTACCCTGTTCACTAATGATGAGAGATCTCGCTACTTTTATATCCTTAAAATATTTCCGTTCTCATTAAAGGGTGATGCTAAAATATGGTTTAATTCTCTTGATCCTGGTTGTGTGCGTAGTCCCCATGATATGATTTACTACTTCTCTGCTAAATATTTTCCTGCTCATAAGAAACAAGATGCTTTAAAGGAAATATACAACTTTGTGAAAATTAAAGAAGAGAGTCTCCCACAAGCTTGGGGGAGGCTTCTCAAGTTACTTAATGCTTTGTCTGATAATCCTCTTAAGAAAAATGAAATACTTGATATCTTTTATAATGGACTAACCGATGCTTCCAGAGATTACCTGGATAGTTGTGCTGGTTTTCTTTTCAGGGAAAGAACACCGGATGAAGCTGAAATCTTATTGAATAATATGTTGACAAATGTAAATAATTGGGCACCTCCTGAGCCAGCTCCTGCTCCAATTAATGATCCTATTCCTAAACCAACTCCGAAGAAGAGAGGTGTTCTATTTCTCACTCCCGAAGATATGCAAGAGACAAAGAAATCTATGAAAGAAAAAGGTATTAAAGCTGAAGATGTTAAGAATTTACCTCCTATTGAAGAAATACATGGTCTTAATTTACCGCCTATTGAAGAAACATATGATCTTAATCCTCTATTTATTGAAGAACCTCCAGACCCCGATAACCCGACATAGGTAGTAAAGGCAAATTCTCTCTATAGAAATGATAAAGCTGAAATCCCTCCTGCTAAAATTGCTAGTCAATGCTTGGATGAGTTTGATAATTTTATGTTTAAACAAGAAGACTTCAATGCTTATTTTGGTAGACAATTAAAACAAGATGCTGATATGATTAAATACTTGGGTGATTATATGGCTAATATTAGAGGTGAACTTAAACTTGTTAGCAAACATGCTTCTATGGTTACCACTCAAGTAGAACAAGTACTTAAAGCTCAAAAGGAATTGCTCAATGAGATGAATAGTAAGAAAAATGATTATACTATTAAAGTGGCTACTAGAACTGGTAGAATGACTCAGGAACCTTTGTATCCTGAAGGCCACCCTAAGAGAATTGAGCAAGATTCTCAAAGAAATAATATTGATGCACCTAGTTCTTCTAAAAAGAAGAAAAAGAAAAATGATAGAACTGTGCAAACTTCTAGTGAACCTATTGCCGAACCACCTGATAATCCAAATGATATCTCTATGTCTGATGCTGAAACACAATCTGGCAATGAACATGAACCTAATGAAAATGTTAATGATGATGTTCATAATAATGCTCAACCTAGTAATGATAATGATGTAGAAATTGAACCTCCTGTTGATCTTGATAACCCACAATCAAAGAATCAACGTTATGATAAGAAAGACTTTGTTGCTAGGAAACATGGTAAAGAAAGAGAACCTTGGGTTCAGAAACCCATGCCTTTTCCTCCCAAACCATCCAAGAAAAAGGATGATGAGGATTTTGAGCGCTTTGCTGAAATGATTAGACCTATCTTTTTGCGTATGCGATTGACTGATATGCTCAAAATGAATCCTTATGCTAAGTACATGAAAGATATTGTTACAAATAAAAGAAAGATACCAGAAGCTGAAATTTCCACCAGGCTTGCTAATTATACTTTTAAGGGTGGAATACCAAAGAAACTTGGAGATCCAGGAGTACCTACTATACCATGCTCCATTAAAAGAAACTATGTTAAAACTGCTTTATGTGATCTTGGAGCCGGTGTTAGTGTTATGCCTCTCTCTTTATATCATAGACTTGACTTGAATAAGTTGACACCTACTGAAATATCTTTGCAAATGGCTGATAAATCAACTGCTATACCTGTCGGTATTTGTGAGGATGTGCCTGTTGTGGTTGCAAATGTTACTATTTTAACGGACTTTGTTATTCTTAATATTCCCGAGGACGATAATATGTCTATTATTCTTGGAAGACCTTTTCTTAATACTGCAGGGGCTGTTATTGATTGCAACAAAGGCAATGTCACTTTTCATGTTAGTGGTAATGAGCATACGGTACACTTTCCGAGGAAACAACGTCAAGTTCATAGTATCGATTCTATCGGAAAAATTCCATCGATTATATTTGGAGGTTTTGAGTTTCCTCTTCCTACTGTCAAGAAGAAATATGATATACTTATTATTGGGGATGTGCATATCCCCGCTGAGGTAACCTAGTGTTATTCGAAATTTCTCCGGTTCCATGTTATTCGGAATGAGTTCGTTAACAAGACTTGATCAACCTTGTTAGTGGATTCCTTTTGATGAGCATGATATGGATGAAACTAGAAGCACAACCTTTTGTACCCTCTCTATACTTTCTGTTATTTAGTTGAAATAAAGTGAAAATAAATAATTTTCTGTCTATTATCTGATTATCCGTGTATAAAAATACCTCGAAAATAAAAGTTCTCCAAATGCCTTGAAAATTAAATACGAATTTTTCTAGAATATTTGAGGATTTATGGAACAAAGAACATACCAGGGGGGCCAACCACCTTGCCACGAGGGTGGAGGGCGCGCCCCCTGCCTCATGGGCCCATGGTGGCCCTCCTCCATTTATTCCTGCACCCATCCTCTTCTTCTTCCTCCCACAAACACGAAAAACCAACTCAAGCACGAGTTCTAGCCCTCTTTGCTGCCATTTTCGATCTCCTTGCTCAAAGCACCTCTCACAAAACTGCTTGGGGAGATTGTTCCTTGGTATGTGACTCCTCCATTGGTCCAATTAGTTTTTGTTCTAGTGATTTATTCATTGCAAATTTTTGTTGCTTAGGTGACCCTATTCTTGAGCTTGCATATCAAATTTATATGGTCAAAAGTAGTTTTGATGCATGATATAGGCCCTAGGCACTTGTAGGTGTAGTTGCTATCAATATTATTGAGTTTGGTTTACTTTTATTTTGAAGTTACTAAAAATTTCAGAATTTTTCAGAAAATGATGAGGAGACTTTTGAGGGGCTCATCGAGCCAAAGCTCGAAGGAAAAGGCACCGAAGCCTAAGTATAATTTGCCGCGCACCGCGGAGGTTCGGGCGTGTGAATGGCCTTCCGAGGATTTCTTAAGAGCAGCCAGGATTTATGAAGATTTTCATGAGTTGGCTCAGACTGCAGGCCTTACCGATTTCCTCCACGACCAATGCGATCAGTATCTCTTGATCACAAATACCTTTGTGCAAAACTTTCATTTTCACTCTAAGAACTCACCACTTACGGTGGAATTTCATTTATATGATGAGCATAAGGAGATGTCACTTTATGATTTCTGTCAGATTTGTTTAGTCCCTTTCGGGGGCAAGACGGAAGAACCACATCGTGATGATGTGGAGGGATTTATTGACACTATCACTGTAGGGGATACAAGGAAGGTTTCCGATGCACGAATCACTAGCATACATTTTCCTATTTTACGCTACTTTGCATTAGTTGCTAGTCGTTGCTTAATTGGTCACAGAAACTGTGGAAACCTGAGTATCCCTGATATTATTATTTTGCACCACGTCTTATACGGTGATAACTCTTTTAGTATGGGCGGCATTATTGCTAGACGGTTAAGTATGAACCGTACCAAGGGTCCCATCTTTGGAGGCATCTATGCTACACGCCTAGCTGCACATTTTAACATACCTATTAGGCATGCTGAGAAGGAAGAAAAAGTGCCGCCTCGTGTTTATCTAGATTATAAAAGTATGGTGGCACATGATTTTATTATTAAGAATAGGGCAGGAGAGCTTAAATATCAATTGTTCTTTAATAAACATCATCATGAGACTATTACCTTGCCTGCTCCTTCTTTGTTTGATTTACTGTAGGCACGTACCTTGTTCTGTTGATGGCTATTCACGCCTACCGGAACCCTACACCAGTCGAGGAGCCAGAACCAGAACCACAATTTGATCCTTCACGTCAGTCTAACTATCAGTGGGATCCGGAGATGATTGCCAGCCAGTGGCAACCGGAGCCTTCTTCTTCCTCATCACAGTACGACCCCAACAACTATTATTATGGATATCAGCCAGGCCAGCCGTGGCCATAGACCAACTTAGGCCAAAAGCCTAAGCTTGGGGGAGTACGTATTTCTCACCGACATTACATTTATGTTCACACACACTCATTGCTAGATGTCGGTGCTCATACTTTTTCATTGTATCATCCATGCTAGTTTATTTCCTTTTATGCTTTCTTCTTGTGTGTTTAATAAACCTTAAGAAAAAAACCAAAAAATTATTAGTAGTAGTTTACTTTTCTTGCTGTAGTAATAATTAAAAAGAAAACCCAAAAATATTTCTCGTTCTTATTTTGCTTATTGGGAGCTTTCCCATGTAAATAGTTTTATTTCTTTTCTTTTCTTTTCTTTGGGGGTCAGTAGGAGAAGACCATGATTAAATTGTTGAAGTGGCTCTTATATGCTTTATTGTTAATTTAACCAAGAGCCCATATTGCTTTGTATTCTCTTGTTTATTGAATGCTCGCAGATTTCAGCTTAGTCCAATGCACGTGCACTCTTATTATTATTCACATCGTTCGGTCGTGCAAGTGAAAGGCAATTATGATGATATATGATGGACTGACTGAGATGAGAAAAGCTGGTATGAACTCGACCTCTTTTGTTTTTGTAAATATGACGAGTTCATCGTTCTTGATTCAGCTTCTTATGAATAAACATGTTTGCAATGACAATTAGAGATCATAGTTGCTTGTGCCATGCTTGATTAGCTATGAGTTATAATGGTTTACCTTGTGTGCCAACATGCTATTGAGATGGTTATGATGTGGTATGATGGGGTGGTATCCTCCTTTGAATGATTTAAGTGACTTGACTTGGCACATGTTCACGCATGTAGTTGAAACAAATCAACATAGCCTTCACGATATTTATGTTCATGGTGGATTGTATCCTACTCATGCTTGCATCCAATGTTTATTAATTTTAATGCATGTACATGGCTGTTGTCGCTCTCTAGTTGGTCGCTTCCTAGTCTTTTGCTAGCCTTCACCTGTACTAAGCGGGAATACTGCTTGTGCATCCAATCCCTTAAACCCCAAAGTTATTCCAGATGAGTCCACTATACCTTCCTATATGCGGTATCTACCTGCCGTTCCAAGTAAATTTGTATGTGCCAAACTCTAAACCTTCAAATAATCATCCTGTTTTGTATGCTCGAATAGCTCATGTATCAACTAGGGCTGCCTGTATCTTCCATGCTAGGCGGGTTATCCTCAAGAGGAGTGGACTCCGCTCCTCACTCACGAGAAAATGGCAGGTCACCGGGATGCCCAGTCCCATGCTTTATGCAAACTAAATAAAAAATAATTGCAAAACAAAACTCCCCCTGGGACCTAATGTATGTTGGAGGCACTCATTGTTTCGAGCAAGCCATGGATTAATGTTTGTTGGTGGAGGGGGAGTATAAACTTTACCATTCTGTTTGGGAACCGCCTATAATGTGTGTAGCATGGAACATATCGCCATCTCTTGGTTGTTATGTTGACAATGAAAGTATACCACTCAAAATATTATTCACCTCTATTTCAAAACCGAGCTCTGGCACCTCTACAAACCCCTGCTTCCCTCTGCGAAGGGCCTATCTATTTACGTTTATGTGGAGTCATCATCCTCTTATTAAAAAGCACCAGCCGGAGAGCACCGCTGTCATTTGCATTCATTACTGTTAATTTATATTGGGTGTGACTATGATTGGATCTCTTTTACCATGAATTACAATGTCTAGTCAGTCCTTGATCTTTAAAGGTGCTCTGCATTTATGTTTTGCGGTCTCAGAAAGGGCTAGCGAGATACCATCTTGTTATATCATATTATGATTGTTTTGAGAAAGTGTTGTCATTCGAGATTTATTATTATGGCTTGCTAGTTGATTATGCTATTGATATGGGTAATCATGAGACCTGAGAATTATTGCAAATATGGTTAGTTATAATCTTTGCTGAAAACTTGAATGCTAGCTTGACATATTTACAACAACAAGAGCAAACAGAGTTCGTAAAAGTTTTTCTTTATTTCTTTCAGTTTGTCAACTGAATTGCTTGAGGACAAGCAAGGGTTTAAGCTTGGGGGAGTTGATACGTCTCCGTCGTATCTACTTTTCCAAAGACTTTTGCCCTTGTTTTGGACTCTAACTTGTATGATTTGAATGGAACTAACCCGGAGTGACGCTGTTTTCAGCAGAATTGTCATGATGTTGTTTTATGTGCAGAAAACAAAAGTTCTCGGAATGACCTGAAACTCCACGTAATATCTTACAATAAATAATAAAAAATCCTCGCCAAAGATGAAGACCAGGGGGGGCCCACACCCTTTCCACGAGGGTGGTGGGCGCCTCCCCCTAGGGCGCGCCCCCTACCTCGTGGGCCCCTTGGAGACCTCCCGACTCCAACTCCAACTCCAACTCTATATATCTGCTTTCAGGAAGAAAAAAATAGGAGAGAAGATTCCATCGCGTTTTACGATACAGAGCCGCCGCCAAGCCCTAAAACCTCTCGGGAGGGCTGATCTGGAGTCCGTTCGGGGCTCCGGAGAGGGGGATTCGTCACCGTCATCATCATCAACCATCCTCCATCACCAATTTCATGATGCTCACCGCCGTGCGTGAGTAATTCCATCGTAGGCTTGCTGGATGGTGATGGGTTGGATGAGATTTATCATGTAATCGAGTTAGTTTTGTTAGGGTTTGATCCCTAGTATCCACTATGTTCTGAGATTGATGTTGCTATGACTTTGCTATGCTTAATGCTTGTCACTAGGGCCCGAGTGACATGATTTCAGATCTGAACCTATTATGTTTTCATCAATATATGAGAGTTCTTGATCCTATCTTGCAAGTCTATAGTCACCTATTATGTGTTATGATCCGTTAACCCCGAAGTGACAATAATCGGGATACTTATCGGTGATGACCGTAGTTTGAGGAGTTCATGTATTCACTATGTGCTAATGCTTTGTTCCGGTTCTTTATTAAAAGGAGGCCTTAATATCCCTTAGTTTCCATTAGGACCCCGCTGCCACGGGAGGGTAGGACAGAAGATGTCATGCAAGTTCTTTTCCATAAGCACGTATGACTATATTCAGAATACATGCCTACATTACATTGACGAATTGGAGCTAGTTCTGTGTCACCCTATGTTATGACTGTTACATGATGAACCGGATCCGGCATAATTATCCATCATTGATCCGATGCCTACGAGCTTTCCATATACTGCTTTACGCTTATTTACTTTCCCGTTGCTATTGTTACAATCACTACAAAATACCAAAAACATTACTTTGCTTTTGTTACTCTTTTGTTACCGTTACCTTCACTATCATATTACTTTGCTACTAAACACTTTGCTGCAGATACTAAGTTTCCAGGTGTGGTTGAATTGACAACTCAATTGCTAATACTTGAGAATATTCATTGGCTCCCCTTGTGGCGAATCAATAAATTTGGGTTGAATACTCTACCCTCAAAAGTTGTTGCGATCCCCTATACTTGTGGGTTATCAGGATGTAGCCGAACTCGAGCAAAGACTCGAGCACAATGGCGACATACGCCTCCTCCCAACGTCAACCGCACGCTCGTACGCACTCCCACGGTCCCGACGCGCCGGACGCGTCCAGTGCGCACCCATAACACGCACCGGTCGTGCCCGACTCGCTGATACGTCCATTTTGCATCATGCTTTTATATCGATATTTATTGCATTATGGGCTGTTATTACACATTATGTCACAATACTTATGCCTATTCTCTCTTATTTTACAAGGTTTACATAAAGAGGGAGAATGCCGGCAGCTGGGATTCTGGGCTGGAAAAGGAGCAAATATTAGAGACCTATTCTGCACAACTCCAAAAGTCCTGAAACTTCACGGAAGATGTTTTCCAAATATATAAAAAATATTGAGAGCAAGAACTTCACCAGGGGGGCCACACCCTGCCCACAAGGGTGGGGGCGCTCCCTACCCCCTGGGCGCGCCCCTACCTCATGGGCCCCCTGGTGACCCTCCGGTGACCATCTTCTGCTATATGGAGTCTTTCGATGGGAAAAAATCATAAGCCATCTTCTCGGATGAAACTCCGCCGCCACAAGACGGAACCTTGGCGAAACCAATCTAGGGCTTTGGCGGAGCTGTTCTGCCGGGGAAACTTCCCTCCTGGAGGGGGAAATCATCGCCATCGTCATCACCAATGCTCCTCTCATCGGGAGAGGGCAATCTCCATCAACATCTTCATCAGCACCATCTCCTCTCAAAACCCTAGTTCATCTCTTGTATCCAATTCTTGTCTCCCAGTCCGGGATTGGTGCTAGTAGGTTGCTAATAGTGTTAATTACTCCTTGTAGTTAATGCTAGTTGGTTTATTTGGTGGAAGATCATATGTTCAGATCCTATATGCATATTAATACCCCTCTGATTATTAACATGTTTATGCTTTGTGAGTAGTTACTTTTGTTCCTGAGGACATGGGAGAAGTCTTGCTATTAGTAGTCATGTGAATTTGGTATTCGTTCGATATTTTGATGAGATGTATGTTGTCTTTCCTCTAGTGGTGTTATGTGAACGTCGACTACATGCCACTTCACCATTATTTGGGCCTAGAGGAAGGCATTGGGAAGTAATAAGTAGATGATGGGTTGCTAGAGTGACATAAGCTTAAACCCTAGTTTATGCGTTGCTTCATAAGGGGCTGATTTGGATCCATATGTTTCATGCTATGGTTAGGTTTACCTTAGTACTTTTGTTGTAGTTGTGGATGTTTGCAATAGAGGTTAATCATAAGTGGGATGCTTGTCCAAGTAAGGGCAGTACCCAAGCACCGGTCCACCCACATACCAAATTATCAAAGTATCGAACGCGAATCATATGAACGTGATGAATACTAGCTTGACGATATTCCCATGTGTCCTCGGGAGTGCTTTACATCATGTAAGAGTTTGTCCAGGCATGTACTTTGCTACAAAAAGGATTGGGCCACCTTGCTGCACCTTATTTACTTTTGCTACTTGTTGCTCGTTACAAATTATCTTATCACAAAACTATGTGTTACCACTTATTTCAGTACTTGCAGAGAATACCTTGTTGGAAACCGCTTATCATTTCCTTCTGCTTCTCGTTGGGTTCGACACTCTTACTTATCGAAAGGACTACGATAGATCCCCTATACTTGTGGGTCATCAAGACTCTTTTCTGGCGCCGTTGCCGGGGAGTGAAGCGCCTTTGGTAGGTGGAATTTGGTAAGGAAAAATTTATATAGTGTGCTGAAATTTACTGTCACTTATTACCATGGAAAGTAATCCCCTGAGGGGCTTGTTTGGGGTATCTTCATCCCGACCAGTAGAGCAAAGAGTTGCTCCTCAACCTACTGAACCTACTGAAAATGAAAATGAAAATGAAAATGCTTGCTTTGAAGTTCCTTTGGGTATGGTAGAAAAACTGCTAGCTAATCCTTTTCTAGGAGATGGAACAAAACATCCTGATGAACATCTGATATATGTGGAACAAGTTTGTGGATTATTTAAGCTTGCAGGTGTACCCGGAGATGTTGTTAAGAAGAAGGTCTTCCCTTTATCTTTGAGGGGAGATGCATCGACATGGTATAGGCTATGTGATGATATGAGGTCTTGGAATTACAAACGATTGAAATTGGAATTTCATCAGAAGTTTTATCCTATGCATCTTGTTCATCGTGATCGCAATTATATATATAATTTTTGGCCTCGCGAAGGAGAAAGCATTGCTCAAGCTTGGGGGCGGCTTAAATCAATGTTATATTCATGCCCCAATCATGAGCTCTCAAGAGAAATGATTATTCAAAAATTTTATGCTCGGCTTTCTGGTAACAATCGCACCATGCTTGATACTTCTTGTGCTGGCTCTTTTATGATAAAGTCTATTGAATTCGAATGGGATTTATTGGAAAGAATTAAATGCAACTCTGAAGATTGGGACCTCGACAATGGTAAGGAGTTAGGTATGACACCTAGTTTTGATTGTGTTAAATCTTTTATGGACACCGATATTTTTCGTAAATTTAGCACTAAATATGGACTTGACTCTGAGATAGTAGCTTCTTTCTGTGAATCTTTTGCTTCCTATGTTGATCTCCCCAAGGAGAAGTGGTTTAAATATCATCCTCCCATAGAAGTAAAAGTAGTTGCACCTATTAAAGTTGAAGAAATGACTATCACTTATAATGATCCTATTGCTCCTACTTCTTATGTTAAGAAACCACTTTTCCCTGTTAGGATAAAGGATCATGCTAAAGCTTCAACAGTGGTTTGTAAAAGCAATATTAAAACATATAGACCTCTTGAGCAAGTTGAAGTTGAACCTAACATTGCTATTGTTAAAGATCTCTTGTCTGATAATATAGATGGGCATGTTATTTATTTCTGTAATGAAACTGCCAGAATTGCTAAACCCTGTGATAAAGATAAACCTAGACATGTGGTAGGCATGCCTGTTATTTCTGTTAAAATAGGAGATCATTGTTATCATGGCTTATGTGATATGGGTGCTAGTGCTAGTTCAATACCTTATTCCTTATACCAAGAAGTTATGCATGATATTGCACCTACTGAGGTGGAAGATATTGATGTCACAATTAAACTTGCCAATAGAGATACTATTTCACCAATGGGAATTGTTAGAGATGTTGAAGTCTTGTGTGGGAAAACTAAATATCCTGCTGATTTTCTTGTTCTTGGTTCCCCACAAGATAGCTTTTGTCCCATTATATTTGGTAGACCCTTCTTAAATGCTGTTAATGCTACCATAGATTGCAAAAGATAAGTTGTTACTATCGGTTTAGATGATATGACTCATGAATTTAATTTTTCTAAATTTAGTAGACAACACCGTGAAGAAGAATTACCTAGTAAGGATGAAATTATTGGTCTTGATTCTATTGTCGTACCTCCTAGTGATCCTTTAGAACAATATTTGCTAGACCATGAAAATGATACGTTTATGAATGAAAGAAGGGAATTAGATGAAGTATTCTTTAAATAGGAACCTATTCTGAAAAACAATTTACCTGTTGAAATCCTAGGGGATCCTCCTCCACCCAAGGGTGATCCCGTGTTTGAGCTTAAACCGTTACCTGATACTCTTAAATATGCTTATCTTGATGAGAAAAAGATATATCATGTTATTATTAGCGCTAACCTTTCAGAGCATGAAGAAGAGAGATTATTGAAAACTCTGAAGAAGCATCATGCTGCTATTGGGTATACTCTTGATGATCTTAAGGGCATTAGTCCTACTCTATGTCAATATAAAATTAATTTGGAAGAAGATGCTAAACCAGTTCGTGATCATCAACGCCGACTGAATCCTAAAATGAATGAAGTGGTAAGAAAGGAGATACTAAAGCTCCTTGAGGCAGGTATAATTTATCCCGTTGCTGATAGTTAGTGGGTAAGCCATGTCCATTGTGTCCCTAAGAAGGGAGGTATTACTGTTGTTCCTAATGATAAAGATGAATTGATTCCTCAAAGAATTATTACAGGTTATAGAATGGTAATTCATTTACGCAGATTAAATAAGGCTACTAAAAAAGATCATTACCCTTTACCTTTTATCGATCAAATGCTAGAAAGATTATCCAAACATACACATTTTTTCTTTCTAGATGGTTATTCTGGTTTCTCTCTAATACCTGTGTCAGCCAAAGATCAATCAAAGACTACTTTTACATGCCCTTTTGGTACTTTTGCTTATAGATGTATGCCTTTTGGTTTATATAATGCACCTGCTACCTTTCAAAGATGCATGATGGCTATATTCTCTGACTTTTGTGAAAAGATTTGTGAGGTTTTCATGGACGACTTTTTCGTCTATGGATCTTCTTTTGATGATTGCTTGAGCAACCTTGATCGAGTTTTGCAGAGATGTGAAGAAACTAATCTTGTCTTGAATTGTGTGTCACTTTATGGTTAATGAAGGTATTGTCTTGGGGCATAAAGTTTCTGAAAGAGGTATTGAAGTTGATAAAGCCAAGGTGGATGCTATTTGAAAGATTTCCATGTCCCAAGGACATTAAAGGTATAAGAAGTTTCCTTGGTCATGCCGGTTTTTATAGGAGGTTCATTAAGGACTTCTCAAAAATTTCTCGGCCTCTGACTAATTTATTACAAAAAGATATACCATTTGTCTTTGATGATTATTGTGTAGAAGCATTTGAAATACTTAAGAAAGCATTGATTTCTGCACCTATTGTTCAGCCACCTGATTGGAATTTACCCTTTGAAATTATGTGTGATGCTAGTGATTATGTTGTATTTGCTGTTCTAGGACAAAGGGTTGATAAGGAACTAAATGTTGTTCAATATGCTAGTAAAACTCTAGACAATGCTCAAAGAAATTATGCTACTACTGAAAAAGAATTCTTAGCAGTTGTATTTGCTTCTGATAAGTTTAGACCTTATATTGTTGATTCTAAAGTAACTATTCACATTGATCATGTTGCTATTAAATATCTTATGGAAAAGAAAGTTGCTAAACCTAGACTTATTAGATGGGTTCTCTTGCTACAAGAATTTGATTTGCATATTGTTGATAGAAAAGGAGCTGAGAACCCCGTTGCAGACAACTTGTCTAGGTTAGAAAATGTGCTTGATGACCCACTACCTATTGATGATAGCTTCCCTGATGAGCAATTAAATGTCATAAATGCCTCTCATACTGCTCCATGGTATGCTGATTATGCTAATTACATTGTTGCTAAGTTTATACCACCTAGTTTCACATACCAGCAAAAGAGAAAGTTCTTCTATGATTTGAGGCATTACTTTTGGGATGACCCACATCTTTATAAAGAAGGAGTAGATGGTGTTATTAGACGTTGTGTACCTGAGTAGGAATAGGAACAGATCCTACGCAAGTGTCACTCCGAAGCTTATGGAGGACACCATGCTGGAGATAGAACTGCACATAAGGTACTGCAATCTGGTTTTTATTGGCCTACTCTCGTCAAGGATGCCCGTAAGTTTGTCTTATCTTGTGATGAATGTCAAAGAATTGGTAATATTAGTAGACATCAAGAAATGCTTATGAATTATTCACTTGTTATTGAACTATTTGATGTTTGGGGCTTTGACTATATGGGACCCTTTCCTTCCTCTAATGGATATACACATATTTTAGTTGCTGTTGATTACGTCACTAAGTGGGTAGAAGCTATTCCAACTAGTAGTGCTGATCATAACACTTCTATTAAAATGCTTAAAGAAGTTATTTTTCCAAGATTTGGAGTCCCTAGATATTTAATGACTGATGGTGGCTCACATTTTATTCATGGTGCTTTCCATAAAATGCTTGCTAAATATGATGTTAATCATAGAATTGCATCTCCTTATCACCCTCAGTCTAGTGGTCAAGTAGAATTGAGTAATAGAGAACTCAAATTAATTTTGCAAAAGACTGTTAATAGGTCTAGAAAGAATTGGTCCAAGAAACTTAATGATGCATCATGGGCCTATAGAACTGCATATAAAAATCCTATGGGTATGTCTCCGTATAAAATGGTCTATGGAAAAGCATGTCACTTACCTCTCGAACTAGAACACAAAGCTTATTGGGCTATTAAAAAACTTAATTATGATTTTAAACTTGCCGGTGAGAAGAGGTTTTTTGATATTAGCCCACTTGATGAATGGAGAACCCAAGCCTACGAAAATGCCAAGTTGTTTAAAGAAAAAGTTAAAAGATGGCATGACAAAAGGATACAAAAGCGCGAGTTTAATGTAGGTGATTATGTATTGCTATACAACTCTCGTTTAAGATTTTTTGCAGGAAAGCTTCTCTCTAAATGGGAAGGTCCTTACGTTATCGAGGAGGTCTACCGTTCCGGTGCCATAAAAATCAACAACTTCGAAGGCACAAATCCGAAGGTGGTGAACGGTCAAAGAATCAAACATTATATCTCAGGTAATCCCATAAATGTTGAAACCAATGTTATCGAAACCGTAACCCCGGAGGAATACATAAGGGACACTTTTCGGAACGTTTCACACTCCGAGAAGGAATAGGTATGTGGTACGGTAAGTAAACCGACTCCAAAACATTTTTTAAGGCAATATTTCTCCGTTTTGGAATATTTAGAAAAATAGAAAATTAAGCAACAGTCCGGGAAGGACACGAGGGTGGAGGGCATGCCCTACCCAACTGGGCGCGCCCCTACCTCGTGGGCACCTCGTGTGCTCTCCGGACTCCGTTTTCGTACATGACACATATTTTGGTTAGTAAAAATTCATTATATAATCTCCCGGGGGTTTCGACTCCTGTATCACGCAAAAATCTCCTATCTTTGTTTCAAGCTATTTTTTGTCAGGGTTGTCAAGACCAGGCACCATGTCGTCTCCCTCCTCCTCCAACCATGAGGGCAACGATGCTTGGCTAATGAAGATAGGGCTGAAGAGAGAAGAACCTATGGAGATCAACAAGGATGAAGGGATCAAGAAGGCCATGGAGGACCAAGTTCCAGCAACAGAAGACACCCTTCAACTGGATCACAATCTTCTCACCCCAACAGAAATCGAAGCTTTCAAGATGATTGAGTTGGCTCGTATACAAAATAAGTATCTCACACGTGAAAAATATTTTGTTGAAGGAGCATATCATCGCACTCAAGGGCATTATCCGCAAGTTAGAAGACCTCCTACGCTCGATGTGCGACTATCCATCATCAACAACTCCACCTTCTTCACCAACAAAGGATACATAATCACACTGGTATGGGCACTCCACTTGGCAACTGCCAAGCTTGGGGGAGTGCCCCGGTATCGTATCACCATCACTTTTATCTTTACCGTTTTTCTTAGTTCGATCCTTTTGATAATATCTTGATCTAGTAGAATAAAAGTTCTTAGCATGATTTAGTTGTGAGTTTTGCTTTATTATTCTTCTATGTAATCGAGTCCGTGATCTATATAATAAAGATTAGTGTTGAGTCAAGGGCTTGATTATTTTGCCATGATCCTAAAGGAATAAAAGAAAAGAGAAAGAAATAAAAAGAAACAAAGAGATCATATGAGTCTTATGGAGAGTAATGAGCTCACATAGAAAGAGTATGATGAATAAAAGTTGTTGAGAGTTGACAAACACAGTTTTGGTCATCGTTGCAATTAATAGGAAGTAATAAAGAAAGAGAGGTCTTCACATACAAATATACTATCTTGGACATCTTTTATGATTGTGAGCACTCGTTAAAATATGACATGCTAAAGAGTTGACATTGGACAAGGAAGACAACATAATGGGTTATGTTTTCTTACATCTGAGAAAATTATATTGTCTTGGATCTTCCAACATGATGAGCTTGCCTTTCCCCCTCATGCTAGCCAAATTCATTGCACCAAGTAGAGATACTACTTGTGCTTCCAAATACCCTTAAACCAGTCTTGCCATAAGAGTCCACCATATCTACCTATGGATTGAGTGAGATCCATCAAGTAAGTTGTCATCGGTGCAAGCAACAAAAATTTCTCTCTAAATATGTAAGATTGATTGGTGTGGAGGAAATAAGCTTTATACGAGTGTGTGATATGGAAGTAATAAAAGCGACAAACTGCATAATAAAGGTCCATATCACAAGTGGCAATATAAAGTGACGTTCTTTCGCATTAAGATTTTGTGCATCCAACCATAAAAGCGCATGACAACCTCTGCTTCCCTCTGCGAAGGGCCTATCTATTACTTTTATCTCCTACATTGCATAAGAGTCATGGTGATTTTCACCCTTTCTTTTTACACTTTATCCTTTGGCAAGCACAATATGTTGGAAAGATCCTCGTATATATGGCTAATTGGATGTGAGTTTTCATGAACTATTACTGTTAACATTACCCTTGAGGTAAAACATTGGGAGGCAAAACTATAAGCCCCTATCTTTCTCTGTGTCCGGTTAAAACTCCATACCCATAAGTATTGCGTGAGTGTCAGCAATTGTGAAAGATTATATGATAGTTGAGTATGTGGACTTGCTGAAAAGCTCTTATACATTGACTCTTTCCTATGTTATGATAAATTGCAATTGCTTCAATGACTGAGATTGTAGTTTGTTAGTTTTCAATGAAGTTTACGATTCATACTTGATATTGTGATTGAATTATTACTCTAGCATTAGAGATCATATGACAAGAATTATATGAGTTGCTGTTCTAAGAATGATCATGATGCCCTCATGTCCGTATTTTATTTTTATCGACACCTCTATCTCTAAACATGTGGACATATTTTTTCATTTCGGCTTTTCGCTTGAGGTCAAGCAAGGTCTAAGCTTGGGGGAGTTGATATGTCCATTTTGCATCATGCTTTTATATCGATATTTATTGCATTATGGGCTGTTATTACACATTATGTCACAATACTTATGCATATTCTCTCTTATTTTACAAGGTTTACATAAAGAGGGAGAATGCCGGCAGCTGGGATTCTGGGCTGGAAAAGGAGCAAATATTAGAGACCTATTCTGCATAACTCCAAAAGTCCTGAAACTTCACGGAAGATGTGTTCCAAATATATAAAAAATATTGAGAGCAAGAACTTCACCAAGGGGGCCACACCCTGCCCACGAGGGTGGGGGCGCGCCCCGTACCTCGTGGGCCCCCTGGTGGCCCTCCAGTGACCATCTTCTGCTATATGGAGTCTTTTGATGGGAAAAAAATCATAAGCCATCTTCTCGGACGAAACTCCGCCGCCACGAGGCGGAATCTTGGCAGAACCAATCTAGGGCTCTGGCGGAGCTGTTCTGCCAGGGAAACTTCCCTCCCGGAGGGGGAAATCATCGCCATCGTCATCACCAACGCTCCTCTCATCGGGAGAGGCAAATCTCCATCAACATCTTCATTAGCACCATCTCCTCTCAAAACCCTACTTCATCTCTTGTATCCAATTCTTGTCTCCAAGTCCGGGATTGGTGCTAGTTGGTTACTAGTAGTGTTAATTACTCCTTGTAGTTGATGCTACTTGGTTTATTTGGTGGAAGATCATATGTTCAGATCCTATATGCATATTAACACCCCTCTGATTATGAACATGTTTATGCTTTGTGAGTAGTTACTTTTGTTCCTGAGGACATGGGAGAAGTCTTG
Organism: Triticum monococcum; assembly: GCA_034509565.1. Taxonomy (NCBI): domain Eukaryota; kingdom Viridiplantae; phylum Streptophyta; class Magnoliopsida; order Poales; family Poaceae; genus Triticum; species Triticum monococcum. The sequence continues at coordinate 738,281,307 of CM067843.1, read as the reverse complement.
CTATTAGTAGTCATGTGAATTTGGTATTCGTTTAATATTTTGATGAGATGTATGTTGTCTTTCCTCTAGTGGTGTTATGTGAACGTCAACTACATGACACTTCACCATTATTTGGGCCTAGACGAAGGCATTGGGAAGTAATAAGTAGATGATGGGTTGCTAGGGTGACAGAAGCTTAAACCCTAGTTTATGCGTTGCTTCGTAAGGGGCTGATTTGGATCCATATGTTTCATGCTATGGTTAGGTTTACCTTAATACTTTTGTTGTAGTTGCGGATGCTTGCAATTGAGGTTAATCATAAGTCGGATGCCTGTCCAAGTAAGGGCAGTACCCAAGCACCGGTCCACCCACATACCAAATTATCAAAGTACCGAACGCGAATCATATGAACGTGATGAAAACTAGCTTGACGATATTCCCATGTGTCCTCGGGAGTGCTTTACATCATATAAGAGTTTGTCCAGGCTTGTCCTTTGCTACAAAAAGGATTGGGCCACCTTGTTGCACCTTATTTACTTTTGTTACTTGTTGCTCGTTACAAATTATCTTATCACAAAACTATCTGTTACCACTTATTTCAGTACTTGCAGAGAATACCTTACTGGAAACCGCTTATCCTTTCCTTCTGCTCCTCGTTGGGTTCAACACTCTTACTTATCGAAAGGACTATGATAGATCCCGTAAACTTGTGGGTCATCACTCGCCGCCATGGCTTATTGCCCTGCACGGCTGCGGCCTCAACCGCAGCGCGACACCTCCATGCCGCCATGCCGTTGTGTGTCATTGAAGCCGCCACCACGCAGGTCCTCCGCGGCCTGCTCACCGTGCGGCTGCAGCCACCGCGGCCTCCTCGCCAAGCTGCGCACCTCCATAGACTGACACACGGCCCGGAGCATCGCGCAGCTGCCGGCAAACTCCGCCACCGCTGGTACGCCTCCGGCAAGGAGAACGACGCCCAAGATGAACCAGCTCGTGATATGAATTGTTGGCCCACGGCCCTAGCTTGCTCTTTGCGCCGGGGGCCAGCTCCCTCGCTCTCTCTCTCTCTCTCGCACGAACGAAGGTAGAAGAAAGAGGAGACCCAAGACACGGTGGTGTCTTTTCGGCGCACATACGCCTGCCGCACGAATGGCTTCTTCCTCGAGCACAAACTCGAACCCACACACCACACACGAGCAGTACAGTGGAGGGCCTTTTATACCCAGATACACACACACCATTCGGCCAATGCACCGGCAACTAACTCCACGCACGTACCCATGCACTAATCTTGCTATGTAACCACATGCATGCACGCCTCTTACTTGGCCGGCACACACGCTAGCTTATCCATCTAATGCATGCACGCACTCAACAGCCCACGACCTTGGCAGCCCACGACCACACACCACGGCTGCCTAACTGCTCGGCTGAAACTGCTGCTCGTTGCCAGCTTCGCGCAGACGACTCAGCCATCACCAAGCATCGCGTGGCTTACTCCTAAAATTCTCCCCCCTAAGCCACGACCTCGCCATCGCCGGAGTTGTTGGAGCTCCTGTCATTGTCGTCATCGCGGCCATAACCCAGCCCACGAACCCGACCCGGCGCATCGACGCCGGTCGCACTGCCACGGACCCGACCTGCCGCACTGACGCCGGTCGCACCGTGCTCCGTCACGACCCTGACGACATACGCCGAGCTCCTTCTCCGCCGGTGAAACACGCCTGGCATCCCTTTGCGCCCCGCATGTCCCGCGCGCACCCGACACGCCGGACGAGCCCGACCGCACCAGTGCGTCCCGCACGCACCCGACGTGCCCGACGAGCCTGACCGCACCAAATGCTCACTGCGCGTTGTCTCCGCGTCCGCCATGGCAGCCGCCAGCGACAAACGCCAGAAGAATGTAGCCGAACTGGAGCATGAACTCGAGCACAATGGCGACATAGGCCTCCTCCCAATGTCAACCGCATGCTCGTACGCACGCCAACAGTCCCGACGCGCCCGACGCGTCTAGTGCGCACCCATGACACGCACCGGTTGCCCCCGGCTCGCCGCCACGGCTTATTTGAAGGAAATATGCCCTAGAGGAAATAATAAAGTTATTATTTATTTCCTTATATCATGATAAATGTTTATTATTCATGCTAGAATTGTATTAACCGGAAACGTAATACATGTGTGAATACATAGACAAACAGAGTGTCACTAGTATGCCTCTACTTGACTAGCTCGTTGATCAAAGATGGTTATGTTTCCTAACCATAGACATGAGTTGTCATTTGATTAATGGGATCACATCATTAGGAGAATGATGTGATTGACTTGACCCATTCCGTTAGCTTGGCACTTGATCGTTTAGTTTGTTGCTATTGCTTTCTTCATGACTTATACATGTTCCTATGACTATGAGATTATGCAACTCCCGTTTGCCGGAGGAACACTTTGTGTGCTACCGAATGTCACAACGTAACTGGGTGATTATAAAGGATCTCTACAGGTGTCTCCAATGGTAGATGTTGGGTTGGCGTATTTCGAGAATAGGATTTGTCACTCCGATTGTCGGAGAGGTATCTCTGGGCCCTCTCGGTAATGCACATTACACAAGCCTTGCAAGCATTGCAACTAATGAGTTAGTTGCAGGATGATGTATTACAGAACGAGTAAAGAGACTTGCCGGTAACGAGATTGAACTAGGTATTGAGATATCAACGATCGAATCTCGGGCAAGTAACATACCGATGAGAAAGGGAACAACTTATGTTGTTATGCGGTTTGACCGATAAAGATCTTCGTAGAATATGTGGCAGCCAATATGAGCATCCAGGTTCCGCTATTGGTTATTGACCGGAAACGTGTCTCGGTCATGTCTACATTGTTCTCGAACCCGTAGGGTCCGCACGCTTAAAGTTCGATGACGGTTATATTATGAATTTATGTGTTTTGATGTTCCGAAGGTAGTTCGGAGTCCCGGATGAGATCGGGGACATGACGAGGAGTCTCGAAATGATCGAGACGTAAAGATCGATATATTGGACGACTATATTCGGACATTGGAAAGGTTCCGAGTGATTCGGGTATTTATCGAAGTACCGAAGAGTTACTGAAATTCACCGGGGAGTGTATGGGCCTTATTGGGCTTTAGGGGAAAGAGAGAGAGGCAGATCACACGCCCCCAAGGCCTAGTCCGAATTGGACTAGGGGGAAGGGCTGCGCCCCCTCCTTCCTTCTCTTCTCTTTTCCCTTTCCTTCTCTCCTACTCCTACTACTTGGAAGGGCTCCTAATTCTACTAGGAAAAGGGAAATCCTACTCCCGGTGGGAGTAGGACTCCCCTAGGGTGCGCCATAGAGAGGGCCGGCCCCTCCCCTCCTCCACTCGTTTATATACGTGGCCAGGGGGCACCCCATAGACACAACAATTGATCGCTTGATCTTTTAGCCGTGTGCGGTGCCCCCTTCCACCATAATCCACCTCGATCATATCGTAGCGGTGCTTAGGCGAAGCCCTGCGTCGGTAGAACATCATCATCGTCACCACACCGTCGTGCTGACTGAAAGTGCATTATATCGACTAGAGGGGGGGTGAATAGGCGATTTTTATGACATTCTTCACTGAGGAATTTGCTGGTGAGGAAATTCCTTAGCGAAGAACTACTAGCAGCGGAATAAGTACTCAAAAGTAAACACAACAGAATACAAGCATAGTCATCATGATGAAATGAAGACAGGCACAGAGTACAGGAAGCGTAATCACAGGATAACTCAGGATGAAGACAAACAGACTGAAGAAATTGAACTGAGGAAATTGAGAAAGTCTTCAATCAAAGTCTTCATACACATATATGAACAAACATACAACACAGTTATGAGGAAATGAAAGAGTTGAGGAAATAAAACTAGCAAGCTCGGTGAAGACAATGATTTGGTAGACCAGTTCCAACTGCTATCTCAGTTGTACATCTGGTTGGAGCGGCTGAGTATTTAAACTCGAGGACACATAGTCCCGGACACCCAGTCAAGGACACTTAGTCCAAGACACCCAGTCCTCACCGTATTCTCCTTGAACTAAGGTCACACAGACCTTGTCCAATCACTCATGGTAAGTCTTCAGGCGACTTCCAAACCTTCACAAACTTGGTCACTCGGGGATCCACTATTCCTCTTGGATGCTCTAGACCATGACGCCTAACTGTCTGGAAGAAGCACAGTCTTCAAAGGTAACAAGCGTAGGATCCACTCAGGATCAATCTCTTCAGTGATGCTCAATCACTTGGGGTTTGTAGGTGTTTGGGTTTTGGGTTTTTAGTTTTTCCTCACTTGATGATTTTCGCTCAAAGTCCTCGGAGGATGGGTTGCTCTCAAATGACAAGTGTCAGTTTCTCTCGGAGTAGCCAACCAGCTAGTGGTTGTAGGGGGCGGCTATTTATAGCCTAGGGAGCAGCCCGACATGATAATACATAAATGCCCTTCAATGATATGACCGTTAGATGGATAGATATTTTGGGACAGCTGGCGCATAGCACAGCAACGGTCGGAATTTTGAGTAGCAAAATCCTCAAGGCTATCATGTTCCTCATTGTGTAGGCAATCCGCACTGGCGAATTCCTAACTCCTCAGTCAGGACAAATTCCTCAGAGACCAGAAGAACTTCGTCTCTGTCACTGAAGAAATTGACTGAACTGTATGAGATTTCCAATGGCTTCACTCGAAGGGATTGGTAGGTGTAGGATTTTGAGTTGAGCATCACATGGAAATTTTTCCGTAGTATTTCCTCGACCCCCTTTAACAGTGCGGTGTTTCCTATGACTCAAGAAAGAGAAAAACAAAACTATGAACACGAAAGTCTTCAAGCTTCATATTTCTCGCATGAATATCAAGTCTTCACGGACACACCAATTTCTTCACTTTCAAAGTCTTCATGAAAGTCTTCAGAAATACCAAAATCTTCAGTCGAAGATATTCATTTTTAGGGGTCGACTTTTCCTGTAAATATCAAACTCCTCATAGACTTATAGACCTGTGTACACTCACACATGCATTAGTCCCTTAACCTATAAGTCTTCAATACACCAAAATCACTAAGGGGCACTAGATGCACTTACAATCTCCCCCTTTTTGGTGATTGATGACAATATAGGTTAAGTTTTCAATGGGGATAAACATATGAAGTGTAAATACTGATATTGAGGAATTTGATTGCAAGATATAGAAGAACTCCCCCTGAAGATGTGCATAGTGAGGAGTTTGCCTTTGAAGAAATGCACACTTGAAGAGTTGAATCATGGAGGTCTCCCCCTATATCTTGTAATTCATACACGCATTTAACATATATTATGAAGAATTTGAAATGCATGATGAAATATGGTTCTTGATGAAATTCAGCATGCGTGCAATAATATTAATGAGGAATAAGCATGCAGAATAGTGCATCAAGAGTGTCAGAGCACAGTGCATCAGAGCACCATCGGGTTTAAGATTACAACTCGATCTAATAAAGTTTCAGAAGAACGAGAGTTGTAACTTAGCAAAAAAACAATGCCCATATAGTAGACACGCTTGAAGACTAACTCATATTTCTCCCCCTTTGTCATCGAATGACCAAAAGGATCGAAAATGAGGACTAACACCCCTGAAGATAATCATGTTGATGAAGGAGCGCCAGCGTTGTTGGGGTTGTTTGTTGATGTAGGGCCTGCCACAGTGTCGTCCAAATCTTCATGTTCATCAGTGTCGCGCGATGAAGAATATGAGCTGGCCACCAGAGAAGGAACCTTGACCTTATTGAATTTCTTTGGTGGAGGTGCAGACCAGTCAAAATCTTCATTAAGACCCATGTTCTTCAGATCTTCTTCACCATACAGATGTGACAGGATTGCCCAGGTGCGACCGAAGACTTGATGGAGGTAGTGGTGGTTTTTCTTCACTGCATTGTGTGTGGCAGTCATGTTGTGAAGAAGTGAACCAAACTGATGCTTAACCCATTTGTGATTTGGATCCACCTTCTAGTGAAGACTAAGCAGAAGTTCACGGTCAGTCATCACGCACGGAGCAGTGGCTTGAGGAGTGGACTTAGGTGCATTGGCAGAGTCATGTGTGGCAGAGTCATCATTGGTGGAATAAGATGCAGCTTTGCGAAACTAACCATCCAATGGATGAATGCCTTCGTCAATTACAGCTGGTGCCTTGCCCTTTCCATCAACTGAGGAATATGTCTGCTTGAGGACTTCAATTGGGGGCAAGTAGCTGAGATGATTCTGGAAATCAGCTTTGTAGTTGAGTGAAGACCTTGTCCTGAGGAATCTCATGATCCAAGGTGCATAAGGCTTCAGCTCAAACGGAGACAGTGCAACATTGGCCATAGTCCTCGTGAAGAAATCGTGATAATTGACAGGAATGCCATGAACGATGTTGAATACCAGATTCTTCATGATGCCAACAATTTCCTCATCAGATGAGTCATGGCCTTTGATAGGACTGATTGTCCTCGTAAGAATACGATAGACAGTTCTGGGCACATACAACAATTCCTTCATGAGGAATTTAGTTCTTGGTGCTTGACCTGGCTTCAAAGGTTTCATCAGCACCTGCATGTAATGATGTGTGAGCTCAGGTTCACTGTAGATGCAGCGAGCTTCTTCAAGGGGAGGACTGAGTGGTAGAGCATGAAGCAATTCAGAGGCTGGTGCAGTGTAGTGAGTGTTTTCAGACATCCAGTCCAGCACCCATGAATTCACATCTTCAGCATCTCCGGTGATGTGCAGCGTTGCATAGAATTTAAGAGTCAGTTCCTCATTCCAATTGCAGATGTCAGAGCAAAAGTTGAGCAGCCCAGCATCGTGAAGAACACTGAGGACTGGTGCGAAGCACGGCAGATATTCCATATCCACGTGAGGAATATGCTCATGGTAGAAAATCTTCTCCTTGTTGAACAGCACTGAGGAATAGAAATTTGCTTGACTGGCAGTCCAGAAATGCCTCTTCCTAATGCGAGCAGAGTCATATGGGTTGTAATCTTCGAAGAATACGTGCTCGCCGAAGAAATCATCAGCCTTGAACTTTTGCTTGCATGAGAATGGATCCTTTGGCTTCGGCAGAGGAGTGTCAGTGAGTTGCATCATGACTTCAGGAATCTCAATCGCAGGTTCTTCAGGCTGATAAATTTTTGGTTCCTCCTCAGTGGCAGTCTGCGTAGTTGCTTGTGCAGCAGCAGCAGTTTCATCAGCGCTAGTGGCTGGAATTTCCTCACGGACAGATGCAGTGGGATGAGTTTCTTCAGAGCCCATGTGAACAGTTTGTGTGGGGGACTGAGGAATTTGCTGTAGGGGAGTGAACATTGGAGAGTTTGGATGCTGACTTTCCCAGAATTCATCACTGATGACGGGTGTGGAGCAGCCAATGTCCACATCATCATCTTCCATTTCTTCAATGCTAGCTTCTTCAGCTGTGAACCGAGGCATAGGCGAGGAGATGATAGGTGTTGAAGGGATCGCATCCACTTCAATTTCTTCATCCAATGGTTCAGATGAGCCAGCAAAATGAGTTTCTTCGTCAGATCCGCTGGGGATCACATATTCTTCATCAAAAGGAACAAGGTCCTTTGATGTCCTGGTTGAGATGGGAACAGCATCAATCGGATGTGCAAATGAACTTGTCATAGGCTTCATTTTCTTCGGAGCTGAAGAATCTGAAGCAGCTGATGCTTTCCTTTTCTTCACTGCAGCACGCTCTGCAGCCTTGGTCTTCTTCACATCTGATGCAGATGGAAAGATTGGAGTTGAAGTTGGTGCAGGAGAAGCTGAGGAATCTGGTTGATTTTCTTCAGGCCCAACTGATGCAGTTGCCCTGATTTCTTCAGTTTCTTCAGGCGCACCATAGGTGGATGCCCTGGCAATTTCTTCAGCGGCTGGAGTGCAGTCATCAGCCCTGGAACTCACATTTTCTTCAGCAGCCTGATTTTCATCAGCGGTGCTGGCATGTTCTTTAGTTGGCTGAGCAGATGCTTCAGCCTGAGGAATTTCCTGTTGCATTGGGGCAGCAACATTTGAAGTGAACTGTTCAGTTATCTTTAAAAATCTAACTTTGGCTCCTTGCCAATCAGCATAGTAGGCTTTGAAGTCATCGCTGAGGGTTTTGATTTCAGATTGGATTTTTACAAGTTCATCAGTTGTCATAGTGACAACATTGTTCTTCAGAAATTTCTCCTTCTTGTACTGCGCTTTCTTGATCTACCTGGCCTTCTCAAATTTCCACTTTTCTTCTTGAATGAAGTGGGTCAGCATGTGACTTTGGCCAGGAGTCAGCTTGAAGTCAGGCAAGGGAGTGTTGGGGTCCTTGTGCCAATCATCAATGTAGTCGATGATCAGCTTGGGATCCAAAAGCAGTGGCACCTCTGATCCTTTGGCTCTAGCGGCCCTGACTTGCCTGTCTCTGATGATTTCTGCAAGTTCATCATCATCAGCTTCGTCTTCATCAGACGACACTTGGAAAGCGACTTGCTTCTTTTGAGGACTTGGGCGTGGACCTCGTCCAGCAGTGGCCTTTGTCTTCAGTAGTGAGGGGCCAGCTGAGGAACTTGGTGCAGCTGAGGAACTAGCTGAGACAGCTGAGGCAATGGAGATGTCGGCAGTCCTTTGGCACGAAGCAAGATGCACATGTGCTGAGGATTTGGTCGGAACAGCTGAAGGCTTCGGCGGAGGAGCTGAGGACTTTGGAGGAATAGGAGCAGCATGAGGAATTGGCCGTGAGGGCTTTGATGATTCTGGCCGTGAGGGCATTGCTGAGGAACTTGGTCTTGAGGGCATTGTTGGTGAAGCACTTGGCTTGCGCGCAGGCTTCTTTGACATAGCCTTCTTTGGCTTGACAACAAAGGCCTCAGCAGAGGCAACAGCAGCAGTAGCAGAGTCTTCATTAAATTTCCTCACTGCTTCTCTGGCTTGCTTAGCCAGCTTGGCTTGGCGCTTGGCCCATTCATTAGGATAGTCCTCATCGCACTTGAGGCTGGTGGGATCAGCGATTTGGCCAGGTGCCAATGGAGCTCTTGGGCATGGAGGATTGAGTGCGAATTTCTTCGTGTACTTAGGAGTGACATATATGTACTCCCTCCATTCTCTTGCCCATCTCCTCTCTATCTTCTGAATGTGCACTTTGCGCTCATTCTTGGTTTCCTCAGTAGGTGTGCAGTACCTAGCATATATGTCATCAGGGATCTCAAACGCTGTATTTACCTCAGGCCTCTTTCATCCCTTCTGTGGCCTTTTACCATCAGCCATTTTCTTCAGTTCAGGAATTTGAACAATCGAATTCTCTGAAGAAGTATGCAACTTTTCTTCGAGGAATGCTGCAAATGAGTTAAGTTGATGAGAACCTAGTGATTCAGCAGCTGACATGTGTACCTGTGAACAGAGTATAGTTGCGAGGAATTTGGAGAGGTCATATGCGTTCTCAGAAGGTTTTTCAAAATGAACAGGTTTGAGGAATTTGACCACATGAGTCTTGAAGATTTTCACTAAGCGTTCTTTGTCTTAGGTTCCAGAGTTGTATAGATCGAAGATCCACACAATTGAGGAATCTTGAAGAAAAATGATGCTTAGAGAAACGAATCAAGAACAGATGACTTTGTGAGGTGTTCAGTGTGTGAAGATATGAAGAAAAACACTTTTGAAGATTTTGTAGATAATCATTCGAATCAACGAGGGCAGTAAAAGTAACTTTTAATTACCCTGGATGAAGAACACGGCGAACTGGAGTGAGGAGATGTGAAGTTCGTCTGTGCAGATCTTCCACGCCCTAACTTGGCGGAGGAAGACGGCTATGGTGGCGGCGGAGTGAAGATGTCCGCGGTCGGCGTGAGTACGTCGGCGATGAGGCCGAGGCAGTGAAGCTCTTCCTCACCGGCGGCGATGAAGTAGCGGCGGCGCTAGGGTTTGAGAAGCTCGAGCTGGAGAGAGAGGTCGAGCGGAGTAAAAGAAGTGAGGAAGGGAAGGAGGGGTATTTATAGCCACGGTGAAAAACTGCTCGCCCGAAGAAATTGGACGAACGTGCCCCTGACCCTTCTCATTCGCATGACATGTGTCACCCACGTAGTGAGAGGTGGAGATCGTGTTAGATCGTGGTTGAGTGGACAAGTGTATCGAGGGATGCGGAACGGTTTGAGCGGCAAAACCGAAAATTTCGATAAGATAGGTTTTAAAGTTCCGTTCGCAATTTCTTCAGCTGACAAGGACACAGTGAAGATTTTGAACGAGTTTCAAATAGAACGCACATGAAGAATTTGTGAACAGATTGGGTTGAGTATAGCATAGAGGGGAAGGGTCTGATCACATTCACTTAGCAGAAAACCAACTTGAAGAAATAGCAATAAGTGAATGTTGTAGAGGACATAAACTCATATATATATAGCCAATGAATAAAAACGACGGAACCAGTGAAGCCTATGCAAAGTTGAAGAATATGAATAATTTGAGGAATTTCAACTTTTGGTGGTGGCGTGACCCACCGTATAAGAATGATGATTTCAGATACCGCGTACAATTATCGTAGGGTTCTGAGAATCAAATTCTTCGTTAATTTCTTCACACTAAGAGTGTTATTCTTCATTGATTGAAGAAAAACGTTTCTTCATGTGTTGCACATCTAAGTCATGAATTTTGCATAAGTGTTAGGATGAGTGTCCTTTTCAAAGAACATTCGAAGATTTTAGGATATTTAGCTCACACCGCAACTTGCTAAATCTCTTCTCATCCAAGGGCTTTGTGAAGATATCGGCTAGCTGTTCTTCAGTCTTCACATGCTCAATAGAAATGTCGCCCTTCAACACATGATCACGAAGAAAATGATGACGAATCTGAATGTGCTTTGTCTTCGAGTGCTGAACTGGGTTGTGAGCAATCTTGATGGCACTCTCATTGTCACAGAAGAGAGGTACATTCTCCATGTTGACACCGTAGTCCTTGAGAGTTTGCTTCATCCATAGCAATTGGGCACAGCAAGAACCAGCGGCAATGTACTCAGCTTCAGCAGTAGATAGTGATACGCAGTTCTATTTCTTCGAGGACCAACAGACCAAAGATCGTCCGAGGAAATGACATGTACCAAATGTTGACTTGCGATCCACACGATCACCAGCATAGTCAGAGTCAGAATATCCAACAAGATCAAAAGCCGAGCCTTGGGGTACCATGATCCAAGTGTTGGTGTGTGAGCTAGATATCAAAGAATATGGTTCACAGCCTTATGGTGTGATTCCTTCGGTGCAGCTTGAAGTCGGGCACACATGCAAACACTAAGCATTATATCTGGCCTAGATGGACATAAGTATAATAAGGAACCTATCATGGAGCGGTATACCTTATGATCGAAGTCAATACCATTTTCATCAGTGCACAGATGGCCATTTGTGGGCATAGGAATTTTGACGCCTTTGCAATCTTGCATGCTGAATTTCCTCAGTACATCCTTGAGGTATTTCTCCTGAGATATGAATATGCCATTGTGTTGTTGACGAATTTGAAGACCTAAGAAGAATTTCAACTCTCCCATCCTAGACATTTGATATTCTTCACTCATCATATAGGCAAATTCATCACTATAACGTTGGTCAGTACAGCCAAAGATAATATCATCAACATATACTTGGCACACAAACAATTCACCATCATAAGATTTAGTGAAAAGAGTAGGGTCGAGTGAACCGGGTTTGAAGCCTTTCTTCATGAAGAGTTCCTTCAAAGTATCATACCAAGCCCGTGGAGCCTGCTTGAGGCCATAGAGGGCCTTGTTGAGTCTAAATACTTTGTCAGGATTCTTTGGATCTTCAAAACCTGGGGGTTGAGCAACATACACTTCTTCCTCAATCTTACCATTGAGGAATGCGCTTTTCACATCCATTTGATATAGAGTGATATCATGATGGTTAGCATAAGCAAGTAATATGCGAATAGCCTCAAGTCTAGCAACAGGTGCAAAAGTTTCATCGAAATCAATTCCTTCAACCTGTGTGTAGCCTTGAGCTACAAGCCGTGCCTTATTCCTCACCACAAGGCCATTTTCATCTTGCTTGTTGCGGTAGATCCACTTTGTGCTGATGATATTGTGCTTGCGAGGATCTGGACGTTTGACCAGTTCCCAGACATTGTTAAGCTCGAACTAATGTAATTCTTCTTGCATGGCCTGAATCCACTCAGGCTCCAGAAATGCTTCATCTACCTTAGTGGGCTCTGTAATAGAGACAAAAGCATACTGCCCACAAAAGTTAGACAAATGTGAAGCTTTTGAGCGTGTGAGAGGACCTGGCGCTTTGATGTCATTGATGATCTTTTCAACTTGCACTTCTTTTGCAATGCGAGGATGAGCTGGTTGTCGTTGAAGAATTTGATCAGTGTTTTCTTCAGCACCATTTTCTTCAGCATTTTCTTCAGGTGCATTAGCTCGACGTTCTTCATGTTCTGGAATGAGTTCTTCAGCAGATTCTTCAATAGGAATGACATCCTCAGTAGCCTTGAACTTGATAGTTTCCTTAGGTGTTGGTTCATCTATCACAGTAGGTAGGTGCTCTCTTTGCGAGCCATTAGTTTCATCGAACCGCACATCTACAGTTTCAACAACTTTGTGAAGAACGTTGTTGAAGACTCTGTAGGTGTGCGAGTCCTTTCCGTAACCAAGCATAAAACCTTCATGTGCTTTCGGTGCAAATTTTGAGTTGTGATGAGGATCTCTAATCCAACATTTAGCACCGAAGACTTTGAAATAACTTACATTGGGTTTCTTATCAGTGAGGAGTTCATAGGGAGTCTTTTTGAAGAATTTGTGAAGATATACTCTGTTGATGATGTGGCACGCAGTATCAATTGCCTCAGTCCAGAAACGACGAGGCGTTTTGTATTCATCAAGCATAGTGCGAGCCATCTCAGCAAGAGTCCTGTTCTTGCACTCCACGACGCCATTCGGCTGAGGAGTGTAAGGAGCAGATAACTCATGAGTGATACCAAGTTCATCAAGATAGTCATCGAGACCAGAATTCTTGAACTCAGTGTCATTGTCACTTCGGATGTGCTTGATCTTCACACCAAAGTTGGTTGAAGCCCTCGAGGAAAATCGTTTGAAGACTTCCTGCACTTCATGTTTGTAAGTAATAAGGTGTACCCATGTGTAGCAAGAATAATCATCAACAATAACGAAGCCATATTGAGATGCTTCATTTGAGATAGCAGAATAATGATTAGGACCAAAGAGATCCATGTGAAGCAATTCAAATGGGCGAGTGGTGGTCATGATAGTCTTTGATGGATGCTTGGCCTTGGTCATCTTCCCAGCTTCACAGGCTCCGCATAGGTGATCCTTGAGGAATTTGACATTCTCGATGCCAATGACATGCTTCTTCTTCGCAAGCGTGTGCAAATTCCTCATGCCTGCATGACCAAGTCGTCGATGCCAGAGCCAGCCTTCTGAAGCTTTTGCAAGTAAGCACACGGCTGGTTGTGGTCCTGTAGAGAAATCAACAATATACAGGTCTCTTCTCCTAAAGCCTTCGAAGACTTTGGAATTGTCAGCTTCCATAACCACAACACAACGGTACTTGCCGAAGACAACAACCATATCAAGATCACAAAGCATTGAGACAGACATAAGGTTGTATCCTAAGGACTCAACAAGCATGACTTTGTCCATGTGTCGATCCTTTGTAATCGCAACCTTACCTAGACCCAATACCTGACTTTTGCCTTTGTCAGCAAAGATGATATGCTTCAGATGCGACGGAGATAATGGAGCATTCATCAATAGATTCTTGTCACCAGTCATGTGGTTTGTACATGCACTATCAAGGACCCACTCAGTGGCTTTGGGTTGATCATCCTGCAGATGAATTAGTGCAGCTTACAAACTCATATACCTCATCAGTGAAGAATATGACATCAATTCATCAGATCAATTTCATCAAGTAAAAGAACTGATAAAGCAATATGAGGACGTGAGAAATGAAAGTTCATTTCTTCATGATTAGCCTGCGTCCTATCAGGCATGTTCAGGTCTCCAGCAAATTCTTCAGACGATTACGTGCATCTGGAGACCTAACCCTACAGAAGAGATTAGTTCTTTTTCTTCACCACCCACATCTGAAGGGGTGGCAAAGAGTTCATCATTCTGCGAGCTCCATACGAGAAGGATGGCATAGAAGCCAATCCATTTCGTTTCACATAAGATGGGTTAGAGTAAGCATATGAGTAAGCAGAGAAATTCTTCAAGGACTTATGGACATAATGATTTGAAGAATAATGCACATATCCATAATCCTTAGATCTTCCCTGTGAAACAGACGGGTTAGCATGATGATGTTCATATGAGGACTTTGATCCATATGAGGAATTTGGTCCGTATGAGGAATTTGATCTGGGGTTCCTATTCTTCACAGGTGGCGTCATGATGACATTCACCTGAAGATTTTCAAGGCATCTTTTGGGAACCCAGATTTTCTGCATAGGGGAGCCATTCCTGCAGTTAGTGCCAACATATCTAGCAAATACTTCACCATTCTGATTTTTGAATAGCTTATAGTTGGAGTCAATTGACTCATCATCAGAATGAGGAGATTCACATGCAAATCCAGATAAGTTAGATGGATCAACTGGAGGTCCCTTTGCAGCAACCCATGTAGTTTTGGGGTACTGCTCAGGCTTCCAATATGTACCATCAGCATTGAGTTTCCTGTCAAAGGTGATACCCTCTTTCCTAGGGTTCCTGTTGAGGATCTGCTTTTTAAGCACATCACAAAGAGCCTGATGCCCTTTGAGGCTCTTGTACATGCATGTCGTGTACAATTCCATCAGCCCTGCATTGTTAGTGATACTAGCAATGTCCTCAGATGAGGAATTAGTGATGGCAGAGGCATGTGAAGAATTTGAATCATTAGCAGCATTTGAACATTCAGGTGAAGAATTAGCGGATTCATGTTCTATGCACTTCAAGCATGGAGGAACAAATTCTTCCTGAGATGCGCTGATTTGTTGAGCAAGTAATGAATCACGCTCCTTCTGAAGATCTTCATAACTCACTCTTAGCTTCTCAAGGTCTTGCTTTCTTTGAAGAAATTCATAAGAAAGCTTCTCATGATCCGATAAGAGAGTGTTATGATGACTTTGAAGTTTGTCAAGCTTGGACTGAAGTCTCTGAAGATTTTCAGTCAAAGTTTCAGTGCGATCCATTTCTTCACCCAACATATCATCACTTTTATTTAGCATGTTTTGAACCTTTTCTAAATCCCTTTGTTGTTTTATAGCAATCTTAGCAAGTTTAGAATAGTCGGGCTTAAGGTTTTCATCAGATTCATTCTCACTTGATTCAGAGGAGGTATATTTGAGTACCTTGGCACCCTTTGCCATGAAGCAATAGGTGGGAGCGTAGTCATCATCGCCTTCATCAGCCTTGTTGGTGAGGTCATTTTCTTCAGTGTTGAAGATAGACTTTCTGACGAATGCAGTAGCGAGAGCTAGGCTCGCCACTCCGGATTCAGACTCCTCAGATGACTCATCTTCCTCATTTTCTTTAGATTCAGCCTGAGAGTCCATTTCCTTGCCAATGAATGCCCTGGCCTTCTTGGAGCTGCTCTTCTTGTGATATGAAGGCTTTGAGGATTTTGATGATGAGGATTTTGTGGATTTCTTCTTTTTCTTTGCATCATCAGAACTGTAATCCTTGTATTTCTTCTTCTTTGATTCCTTTTCCCACCGAGGACAATCTTGAATGAAATGTCCAGGTTTTTTGCACTTGTGACAGAGCCTCTTCTTGTAGTCACTGGATGAGGAATCATTGCTCCTTGAGGATCTTCCAGGGTGACCACGTCTTGAGAACTTTTGGAACTTCTTCACGAGCAGAGCCAGATCATGGCTCAGTTCTTCAGGATCACCAAGGCTGCTACCAAAGTCTTCATCTTCGGACTCAGATACTGCCTTGGCCTTCAGTGCACGTCTTCTGCCATAGCTTGAACCATAGAGATCTCTCTTTTCAGCAAGTTGGAATTCATGAGTATTTAGCCTCTCGAGAATATCAGCGGGATCAAGTGACTTGTAATCAGCACGTTCTTGTATCATCAATGCCAGAGTGTCAAATGAGGAATCAAGCGATCTCAGCAATTTCTTCACCACCTCATGGTCGGTGATGTCAGTGGCACCAAGTGCTTGAAGCTCATTTGAGATGTCAGTGAGGCGATCGAAGGTTTGTTGAACATTTTCATTGTCGAGTCTTTTGAAGCGGTTAAGAGATTGCAAAGAACATCAACTCGAGAATCACGCTGAGTTGAGACTCCTTCATTCACTTTGGATAACATGTCCCAGATAAGCTTCGCTGTTTCCAAAGCACTCACTCTGCCATACTGTCCTTTGCTCAGATGGCCACATATGATATTCTTTGCTTGAGAGTCGAGTTGCTTGAATCTCTTCACATCGGCAGCATTCAGAGAAGGTGTGACTGAGGGAACACCATTTTCCACAACATACCATAGATCGTTATCAATTACTTCAAGGTGCATTCGCATCTTATTCTTCCAGTAGGGGTAGTCCATCCCATCGAAGGTAGGACACCCAGCAGAGACCTTGATCATACCTGCGGTCGACATAACTAAAACTCCAGGCGGTTAAACCAAAGTCACACAGAACAAGGGAGTACCTTGCTCTGATACCAATTGAAAGTGCGTTATATCGACTAGAGGGGGAGTGAATAGGCGATTTTTATGAAATTCTTCACCGAGGAATTTGCTGGTGAGGAAATTCCTTAGCGAAGAACTACTAGCAGCGGAATAAGTACTCAAAAGTAAACACAACAGAATACAAGCATAGTCATCATGATGAAATGAAGACAGGCACAGAGTACAGGAAGCGTAATCACAGGATAACTCAGGATGAAGACAAACAGACTGAAGAAATTGAACTAAGGAAATTGAGAAAGTCTTCAGTCAAAGTCTTCAAACACATATATGAACAAACATACAGCACAGTTATGAGGAAATGAAAGAGTTGAGGAAATAAAACTAGTAAGCTCGGTGAAGACAATGATTTGGTAGACCAGTTCCAACTGCTGTCTCAGTTGTACGTCTGGTTGGAGCGGCTGAGTATTTAAACTCGAGGACACACAGTCCCGGACACCCAGTCAAGGACACTTAGTCCAAGACACCCAGTCCTCACCGTATTCTCCTTGAACTAAGGTCACACAGACCTCGCACAATCACTCGAGTTAAGTCTTCAGGCGACTTCCAAACCTTCACAAACTTGGTCACCCGGCGATCCACTATTCCTCTTGGATGCTCTAGACCATGACGCCTAACCGTCTGGAAGAAGCACAGTCTTCAAAGGTAACAAGCGTCGGATCCACTCAGGATCAATCTCTTCAGTGATGCTCAATCACTTGGGGTTTGTAGGTGTTTGGGTTTGGGGTTTTTGGTTTTTCCTCACTTGATGATTTTCGCTCAAAGTCCTCGGAGGATGGGTTGCTCTCAAATGACAAGTGTCAGTTTCTCTCGGAGCAGCCAACCAGCTAGTGGTTGTAGGGGGCGGCTATTTATAGCCTAGGGAGCAGCCCGACATGATAAGACATAAATGCCCTTAAATGATATGACCATTAGGTGGATAGATATTTTGGGATAGCTGGCGCATAGCACAGCAACGGTCGGAATTTTGAGTAGCAAAATCCTCAGGGCTATCATGTTCCTCACTGTGTAGGCAATCCGCACTGGCGAATTCCTAACTCCTCAGTCAGGACAAATTCCTCAGAGACCAGAAGAACTTCATCTCTGTCACTGAAGAAATTGACTGAACTGTATGAGATTTCCAATGGCTTCACTCGAAGGGATTGGTAGGTGTAGGATTTTGAGTTGAGCATCACATGGAAATTTTTCCTTAGTATTTCCTCGACCCCCTTTAACAGTACGGTGTTTCCTATGACTCAAGAAAGAGAAAAACAAAACTATGAACACGAAAGTCTTCAAGCTTCATATTTCTCGCATGAATATCAAGTCTTCACGGACACACCAATTTCTTCACTTTCAAAGTCTTCAGAAATACCAAAATCTTCAATCGAAGATATTCATATTTAGGGGTCGACTTTTCCTGTAAATATCAAACTCCTCATAGACTTATAGACCTGTGTACACTCACACACGCATTAGTCTCTTAACCAATAAGTCTTCAATACACCAAAATCACTAAGGGGCACTAGATGCACTTACACTGACGAAACTCTCCCTCAACACTCGGCTGGATCAGAGTTCGAGGGACGTCATCGGGCTGAACGTGTGTTGAACTGGGAGGTGCCTTACGTTCGATACTCGATCGGTCGGATCATGAAGACGTACGACTACACCAACCGCGTTGTGCTAAGGCTTCCACTTTCGGTCTACGAGGGTACATGGACAACACTCTCCCCTCTCGTTGCTATGCATCACCATGATCTTGCCTATGCGTAGGAAATTTTTTGAAATTACTACGTTCCCCAGCAGTGGTATCAGAGCCAGGTTTTATGCATAGATGTCATATGCACGAGTAGAACACAAGTGAGTTGTGGGCGATATAAGTCATACTGCTTACTAGCATGTCATACTTTGGTTCGGCGGTATTGTTGGATGAAGCAGCTCGGACCGACATTACGCGTACGCTTACGCGAGACTGGTTCTACCGACGTGCTTTGCACACAGGTGGCTGGCGGGTGTCAGTTTCTCCAACTTTAGTTGAACCGAGTGTGGCTACGCCCGGTCCTTGCGAAGGTTAAAACAACACCAACTTGACAAACTATCGCTATGGTTTTGATGCGTAGGTAAGAACGGTTCTTGCTCAGCTCGTAGCAGCCACGTAAAACTTGCAACAACATAGTAGAGGACGTCTAACATGTTTTTGCAGGGCATGTTGTGATGTGATATGGTCAAAGCATGATGCTAAATTTTATTGTATGAGATGATCATGTTTTGTAACCGAGTTATCGGCAACTAGCAGGAGCCATATGGTTGTCGCTTTATTTTATGCAATGCAATCGCCCTGTAATGCTTTACTTTATCACGAAGCGGTAGCGATAGTCATAGAAGCATAAGATTGGCAAGACGACAACGATGCTACGATGGATATCAAGGTGTCGCGCCGGTGATGATGGTGATCATGACGGTGCTTCGGAGATGGAGATCACAAGCACAAGATGATGATGGCCATATCATATCACTTATATTGATTGCATGTGATGTTTATCTTTTATGTATCTTATCTTGCTTTGATTGACGGTAGCATTATAAGATGATCTCTCACTAAATTTCAAGATAAAAGTGTTCTCCCTGAGTATGCACCGTTGCCAAAGTTCGTCGTGCCCAGACACCAAATGATGATCAGTTGTGATAAGCTCTACGTCCATCTACAACGGGTGCAAGCCAGTTTTGCACACGCAGAATACTCAGGTTAAACTTGACGAGCCTAGCATATGCAGATATGGCCTCGGAACACTAAGACCGAAAGGTCGAGCGTGAATCATATAGTAGATATGATCAACATAGTGATGTTCACCATTCAAAACTACTCCATTTCACGTGATGATCGGTTATGGTTTAGTAGATTTGGATCACGTGATCACTTAGATGATTAGAGGGATGTCTATCTAAGTGGGAGTTATTAAGTAATGTGATTAATTGAACCTTAATTTTTCATGAACTTAGTTCTGGTAGTATTAACATATCTATGTTGTAGATCAATGATACGTCTCCAACGTATCTATAATTTTTGATTGCTCCATGCTATATTATCTACTATTTTGGACTATATTGGGCTTTATTTTCCACTTTTATATTATTTTTGGGACTAACGTATTAACCGGAGGCCCAGCCCAGAATTGTTGTTTTTTTTGCCTATTTCAGTGTTTCGGAGAAACAGAATATCAAACGGAGTCCAAACGGAATAAAATCTTTGGGAACGTGCTTTTCTCATCGAACGTGATCCAGGAGACTTGGACCCTACTCCAAGGAGTCAAAGAGGAGGTCACGAGGGTGGGGGCGCCCCCCCTAGGGCGCGCCCCCTGCCTCGTGGGCCCCTCGGTGCTCCACCGACGTACTCCTTCCTCCTATATATACCTACGTACCCCCAAACGATCAGAATAGGAGCCAAAAACCTAATTCCACCGCCGCAACTTTCTGTATCCACGAGATCCCATCTTGGGGCATGTTCCGGAGCTCCGCCCGAAGAGGGCCGTCATCACAGAGGGCTTCTACATCATTCTAGCCCCTCCGATGAAGTGTGAGTACTTTACCTCAGACCTTCGGGTCCATAGTTAGTAGCTAGATGGCTTCTTCTCTCTTTTTGGATCTCAATACAAAGTTCTCCCCTCTCTTGTGGAGATCTATTCGATGTAATCTTCTTTTTGCGGTGTGTTTGTTGAGACCGATGAATTGTGGGTTTATGATCAAGTCTATCTATGAATAATATTTGGATCTTCTCTGAATTCTTTTATGTATGATTGGTTATCTTTGCAAGTCTCTTCGAATTATCCGTTTGGTTTGGCCAACTAGATTAGTAGTTCTTGCCATGGGAGAAGTGCTTAGCTTTGGGTTCAATCTTGTGGTGTCCTTTCCCAGTGACAGAAGGGGCAGCAAGGCACGTATTGCATCGTTGCCATCGAGGATAACAAGATGGGGTTTATTTCATATTGCACGAATTTATCTCTCTACATCATGTCATCTTGCTTAAGGCGTTACTCTGTTTTTAACTTAATACTCTAGATACATGCTGGATAGCGGTCAATGAGTGGAGTAATAGTAGTAGATGCAGAATCGTTTCGGTCTACTTGTCACGGACGTGATGCCTATATAAATGATCATGCCTAGATATTCTCATAACTATGCTCAATTCTGTCAATTGCTCAACAGTAATTTTTTCACCCATCGTAGAATACTTATGCTCTTCAGAGAAGCCACTAGTGAAACCTATGGCCCCCGGGTCTATTCTCATCATATCAATCTCCATCACTTTAATCTTGCTTTGCTTTTTACTTTGCTTTTACTTTTTACTTTGCATCTTTATACCAAAAGTACCAAAAATATTATATCTATCAGATCTCACTCTCGTAAGTGACCATGAAGGGATTGACAACCCCTAATCGCATTGGTTGCGAGTAGCTATCGTTTTGTGCAGGTACGAGGGATTTGAGCATGGCCTCCTACTGGATTGATACCTTGGTTCTCAAAAACTAAGGGAATTACTTACGCTACTCTGCTGCATCATCCCTTCCTCTTCGGGGAAAACCAACGCAAGCTCAGGACGTAGCAAGAAGGATTTCTGGCACCGTTGCCGGGGAGTCTACGCAAAAAGTCAACATACCAAGTACCCATCACAATCCCTATCTCTCGCATTACATTATTTTCCATTTGCCTCTCGTTTTCCTCTCCCCCACTTCACCCTTGTCGTTTTATTCGCGCTCTCTTCTCAATCTCCTTCTCCTGCTCCCTCTCTATTTGCCTCTTTTGCCCGTTTCTTGTTTATTCGTATGGTTGGTATAGTTGTTTATTTATTACTAAACAGAGAACCTAAGATCTATGGATCCTCATCCGCTTGCTAATCTTTTTAAGAGATCTAATTATGATGAACCAGTTGCTAGTAAGTTTTGTGCACTAGATTATCTTTATGAGGTTTTTCTTGAAATTCGTGAATCTGAAAAGTGTGATGCATTACTTTATGAAGCGATTCATGATAGATCTTTGAATAAAAAGCATGATTGAAATAATTCTATTATAAATTCTATTAATGTCAATTGTGTTAATAATATGCAAAACCCTAAGCTAGGGGATGCTAGTTTTGCTATGTCCTCTACTTATTGCAATGATCATGATTGGGGTGATTCTTCTTTTGATCTTGAAAATTTATTTAAACCCCATGATGAATATGTGATTGGTTATAATGTTTGCAATAATATTGAAAGTAGGTTTGGAAGAATGTCAACTTTAGATCCCACATATTTGGAGAATATTCAATCTTATGAAGTCTTTGATAAAAGTGGGTTTGGAAAGGTCATGACTTTAGTTAATGTTAATCCCACTATTTTCGAAGAGTGTCAACTTTGCATTCATGTGGATCGTGTTGAAAATATTTTATGTGATAGCTATTTTGTTGAATTTGATTATGATCCTACATGTAATTATTATGTGAGAGGAAAATATGGTTGTAGAAATTTTCATGTTACTAAATTACCTCTCGTTATGTTGAGATTGCTATTGTTTCTTTCCGCTTCCTTGCATATGCTAGTTTTTGCTTGCCATGATAATTTGTTTGCCTATAAGATGCCCATGCATAGGAAGTATGTTAGACTTAAATGTGTTTGTCACATGCTTTATGATGCTCTCTTTGTGCTTCAATTCTTGTCTTTCATGTGAGCATCATTGAAATTATCAATGCCTAGCTAAAAAGGCTTTAAAGAAAAGCGCTTGTTGCGAGACAACCCAATATTTTTACTTGATGTTATTCAATAAATAAATTATTTAGCCTCTGTTTTGGTTGTGTTTTTTGTGTTTAATTAGTGGTTGTGCCAAGTAGAACCGTTGGGAAAACTTGGGGAAAGTCTTGTTGAACTTGCTGTAAAAAACAGAAACTTTAGCGCTCATGAGAACTGTTGTAATTTTTATTTGGAGAGTGATATTTAGTTAATTCTTTTTGCAGATGATTAATAGATAAATTCCTCACGTCCAGAAATTTATTTTACAATTTTTGGGGTTCCAGATCTTGCGCTAGCTACAGATTACTACAGACTGTTCTGGTTTTGACAGGTTCTGTTTTTCGTGTGTTGTTTGCTTATTTTGATAAATCTATGGTTAGTAAAATAGTTTATAATCCATAGAGAAGTTGGAATACAGTAGGTTTAACACCAATATAAATAAATAATGAGTTCATCACAGTACCTTGAAGTGGTCTTTTGTTTTCTTTCGCTAACAGAGCTCACGAGTTTTCTATTGTGAGTTTTGTGTTGTGAAGTTTTCAAGTTTTGGGTGAATTCTTTTGATGGATCATGGAACAAGGAGTGGCAAGAGCCTAAGTTTGGGGATCCCCATGGCACCCCCAATATAATCCAAGGACACCAAGAAGTCAAAGCTTGGGGATGCCCCGGGAGGCATCCCCTCTTTCGTCCACTTCCATCGGTAATTTACTTGGAGCTATATTTTTATTCACCAACATGATATGTGTTTTGCTTGGAGCGTCTTGTATTATTTGTGTCTTTGTGTCTTAGTATGCCACAATCATCCTTGCTGTACACACCTTTTGAGAGAGCCATACATGAATTAAAAATTTGATAGAATACTCTATGTGCTTCACTTATATCTTTTGAGCTATGTAGAATACTCTATGTGCTTCACTTATATCTTTTGAGCTAAGTAGTTTTGCTCTATGTGCTTCACTTATATCTTTTGAGCGTTATAATTTTGCTCTATGTGCTTCACTTTGATCTTTTAGAGCACGGTGGTGGATTTGTTTTAAAGAAACTATTGATCTCTCATGCTTCACTTAAATTATTTTGAGAGTCTCTTAATAGCATGGTAATTTGCTTAATAATAATATGCTTGGTGTTCAAGATTTGTGAAACTTTCTTTTGAGTGTGTTGAATACTAAGAAAAGATTCAAGCTTGATAATTGTTTTGAGATATCGAGATGATAATATTAAAGTCATGCTAGTTGAGTGGTTGTGAATTTAAAGAATACTTGTGTTAAAGTTTGTGATTCCCGTAGCATGCACGTATGGTGAACCGTTATGTGATGAAGTCGGAGCATGATTTATTTATTGATTGTCTTCCTTATGAGTGGCGGTCGGGGACGAGCGATGGTATTTTCCTACCAATCTATCCCCCTAGGAGCATGCGCGTAATACTTTGCTTTGATAACTTCTAGATTTTTGCAATAAGTATATGAGTTATTTATGACTAATGTTGAGTCCATGGATTATACGCACTCTCACCCTTCCACCTTTGCTAGCCTCTCTAATACCGCGCACCTTTCGCCGGTATCATACACCTACCATATACCTTCCTCAAAACAGCCACCATACCTACCTATCATGGCATTTCCATAGCCATTCCGAGATATATTGCCATGCAACTTTCCACCGTTCCGTTCATGACACATTCCATCATTGTCATATTGCATATCCCGGTACACCGTCGGATGCATTCACACAGAGTCATATTTTGTTCTAAGTATCGAGTTGTAATTGTTGAGTTGTAAGAAAAATAAAAGTGTGATGATCATCATTATTAGAGCATTGTCCCAGTGAGGAAAGGATGATGAAGACTATGATTCCCCCATAAGTCGGGATGAGACTCCGGACGAAAAATAAATAAAAGAGGCCAAAGAAGCCCAAATAAAAAAGAAAGAAAAGAGGCCATAAAAAAAGAGAGAAGGCCCAAATAAAAAATATATAAAAAATGAGAGAAAAAGAGAGAAGGGACAATGTTACTATCCTTTTACCACACTTGTGCTTCAAAGTAGCACCATGATCTTCATAGTAGAGAGTCTCTCATGTTATCACTTTCATATACTAGAGGGAATTTTACATTATAGAACTTGGCTTGTATATTCCAATGATGGGCTTCCTCAAATTTCCCTAGGTCTTCATGAGCAAGCAAGTTGGATGCACACCCACTTAGTTTCTTTTTGAGCTTTCATATACTTATAGCTCTAGTGCATCCGTTGCATGGCAATCCCTACTCACTCACATTGATATCTATTGATGGGCATCTTCATAGCCCGTTGATACGCCTAGTTGATGTGAGATTATCTTCCCCTCCTTTTTGTCTTCTCCACAACCACCATTATATTCCACCTATAGTGCTATATCCATGGCTCATGCTCATGTATTGCGTGAAGATTGAAAAAGTTTTGAAAAAGTTAGAGTATGAAACAATTGCTTGGCTGGTCATCGGGGTTGTGCATGATTTAAATACTTTGTGTGGTGAAGATAGATCATAGCCAGACTATATGATTTTGTAGGGATAACTTTCTTTGGCCATGTTATTTTAAGAAGACATAATTGCTTTGTTAGTATGCTTGAAGTATTATCATTTTTATGTCAATATAAACTTTTGTCTTGAATCTTTTGAATCAAACTATTCATATCACAATTAAGAAGATTTGCATTGAAATTATGCCAAGTAGCACTCCGCATCAAAAATTCTCTTTTTATCATTTACCTACTCGAGGACGAGCAGGAATTAAGCTTGGGGATGCCTGATACGTCTCCAACGTATCTATAATTTTTGATTGCTCCATGCTATATTATCTACTGTTTTGGACTACATTGGGCTTTATTTTCCACTTTTTTATTATTTTTGGGACTAACCTATTAACCGGAGGCCCAGCCCAGAATTACTCTTTTTTGCCTATTTCAATGTTTTGGAGAAACATAATATCAAACGGAGTCCAAATGGAATGAAATCTTTGGGAACGTGATTTTCTCACCGAACGTGATCCAGGAGACTTGGACCCTACTCCAAGGAGTCAAAGAGGAGGTCACGAGGGTGGGGGGCGCCCCCCCCCCTAGGGCGCGGCCCCTGCCTCGTGGGCCCCTCGGTGCTCCACCGACGTACTCCTTCCTCCTAGATATACCTATGTACCCCCAAACGATCAGAACAGGAGCCAAAAACCTAATTCCACCGCCGCAACTTTCTGTATCCACGAGATCCCATCTTGGGGCCTGTTCCGGAGCTCCCCCGGAAGAGGGCCGTCATCACGGAGGGCTTCTACATCATCCTAGCCCCTCCGATGAAGTGTGAGTAGTTTACCTCAGACCTTCGGGTCCATAGTTAGTAGCTAGATGGCTTATTCTCTCTTTTTTGGATCTCAATACAAAGTTCTCCCCCTCTCTTGTGGAGATCTATTCGATGTAATCTTCTTTTTGCGGTGTGTTTGCTGAGACTGATGAATTGTGGGTTTATGATCAAGTCTATCTATGAATAATATTTGGATCTTCTCTGAATTCTTTTATGTATGATTGGTTATCTTTGCAAGTCTCTTCGAATTATCCGTTTGGTTTGGCCAACTAGATTGGTAGTTCTTGCCATGGGAGAAGTGCTTAGCTCTGGGTTCGATCTTGCGGTGTCCTTTCCCAGTGACAGAAGGGGCAGCAAGGCACGTATTGCATCGTTGCCATCGAGGATAACAAGATGGGGTTTATTTCATATTGCATGAATTTATCTCTCTACATCATGTCATCTTGCTTAAGGCGTTACTATGTTTTTAACTTAATACTCTAGATGCATGCTGGATAGCGGTCGATGAGTGGAGTAATAGTAGTAGATGCAGAATCGTTTTGGTCTACTTGTCACGGGCGTGATGCCTATATACATGATCATGCCTAGATATTCTCATAACTATGCTCAATTCAATCAATTGCTCAACAGTAATTTGTTCACCCACCTTAGAATACTTATGCTCTTGAGAGAAGCCACTAGTGAAACCTATGGCCCCCGGGTCTATCCGCATCATATCAATCTCCATCACTTTAATCTTGCTTTGCTTTTTTACTTTGCTTTTACTTTTTACTTTGCATCTTTATACCAAAAATACCAAAAATATTATATCTATCAGATCTCACTCTCGTAAGTGACCGTGAAGGGATTGACAACGCCTAATCGCGTTGGTTGCGAGTAGCTATCGTTTTGTGCAGGTACGAGGGACTTGAGCGTGGCCTCCTACTGGATTGATACCTTGGTTCTCAAAACTGAGGGAAATACTTACGCTACTCTGCTGCATCATCCCTTCCTCTTCGAGGAAAACCAACGCAAGCTCAAGACGTAGCAATCAATAGCTTGCGTTTAGCTCCCCTGTTTTATTTTTGATATGTTCCTAGAGAAAACTAAGTTGAAAGATGTTAGTAGCAATGATACGGATTGGATCCGTGATCTGAGGTTTATCCTCATTGCTGCACAGAAGAATTATGTCCTTGATGCACCGCTAGATGACAAACCTATTGCAGGAGCAGATGCAGATGTTATGAACATTTGGCTAGCTCAATATGATGATTACTTGATAGTTTAGTGCACCATGCTTAAACGTCTTAGAATCGGGACTTCAAAGACGTTTTGAACGTCATGGACCATATGAGATGTTGTAGGAGTTGAAGTTAATATTTCAAGCAAATACCCGAGTTGAGAGATATGAAGTCTCCAACAAGTTCTATAGCTAAAAGATGGAGGAGAATAGCCCAAGCAGTAAGCATGTGCTCAGATTGTCTGGGTACTACAATCACTTGAATCAAGTGGGAGTTAATATTCCAGATAAAATAGTGATTGACAGAATTCTCTAGTCACCATCACCAAGTTAGTAGAACTTCATGATGAACTATAATATGCAAGGGATAATGGAAACGATTCCCAAGATCTTCGTGATGCTGAAATGGACGAAGGTGGAAATCAAGAAAAGCATCAAGTGTTGATGGTAAACAAAACCACTAGTTTCGAGTAAAGGGACAAAGGGAAGAAAGGGGAACTTCAAGAAGAACGGCAAGCAAGTTGCTGCTCAAGTGAAAAAACCCAAGTCTAGACCTAAGCCTGAAACTGAGTGCTTCTACTGCAAAGAGACTGGTCACTGGAAGCGGAACTACCCCAAGTAATTGGCGGATGAGAAGGATGGCAAAGTGAACATAGGTATGTTTGATATACATGTTATTGATGTGTACTTTACTAGTGTTTATAGCTGTCGGGGGTGACTGATCCCCACGGACACCTATGGGACCGTGGCGGACCGGGGCCCCTTTCGGTTCGGCAGGGGGCGGAGGATGCACAAAGAGCAGATCGAGGCGAACGCACGAGCACACGCGATCGGTTTACCCAGGTTCGGGCCGCACGGATGCGTAAAACCCTACTCCTGCTTTGATTGGTATTGTGTTCTTGCTCGGGAGCAATGGCTGCTACAGTACCCTTGGATGGCTAGCGAGGCCGAGCGTGAGAATGGCCGTCCTCCCCCCACTGTTGCGCATGGGCCTCCTTTTATATGTCAAAGGGGTCACCGACAGGTGGCAACAGAGGTGAGGGTAAAAATGTAAAAGAGGTGGTAGTTGGCGCCACCGCTTGCTACAGTTGTATCATACCTAACCCTGACGGTAGGGGACAAAGGCATTAAATGCCTGTCTGTGTCGCCTAGACGGTGCAGAAAGGGACCGTCAGGGGCGCCACCGTTTGCCACGATGGCTATCTTGTCAGCGCCTGCTTGCCACCGCATGCCCCTGGCTGCACAGCCTCCCGCCACGTACGCTAGGAGCGGTCCCAGAGCGACACGTTGGCGGGTGAGCTGGAGCGCGGGCTGCAGAGTAGTAGCTTGTCGCGGCAAGTGCCTTGCCGCGGATGTTGTCTTCTCGCGTCCGGGAGCTTGTCGCTCACCGGGTCCTGTCGCGTCCGGGAGCTTGTCGCTCACCGGGTCCTGCCGGGACGCGCAGCGCGTCGCAGCAAGCTTCTCGGGATGCCTTGGTTGGTCTTCCCGGCAAGCTCCTCTTGCCGGGGTCTTGTCTCCTTCCCGGCAGGCTCCTCTTGCCGGGGTCTTTGTGCTTCGAGTAGCCTTCCCGGCAAGCTCCTCTTGTCGGGGCCTTGGATACTTTGTTCTTGAATGGCTCCAAAGGAACCATGGAGGGTCTTGGCGGTCACCCGGCAAGCCTTGCCGCGGGGTGCTGCGACTGCCCATGCACAAGTTCGGGATACTAAGGTACCCCTACTTTAGTACACCGACAGGAGCCCCCGGGCCTGGGCCATACACGGTGCCGAGCGCTGTTGGGCCAGGCCCAAAACAGTGCACGGGCATGCGCGGCCTAGGTTACGCCATAACTCACTCCGCATCCACCGCGCCCTCCCCGAGCGGCACGCGTCAAACGCGGCATCGTGGGAGAGATCGTGGGCGGTTTTCGAGGCGTCCACTCCCCACGATCACGGGGTGGGGAGAGGTCAGCTCACCCGTCGCCTCGGTTCAGCACGCCTGCCACGCGGCTTCCATGCACTTGGGGTCGCGGACGGCGGAGGTGGGAAACCGGGCCGTCACGGGTCGAGGCAGCGGGTCGGCCCCAGCTCCCTGTGTCTTAATTCGCTGAGCGGGGCGGCCGAGCCCCCACCTCGCCCCTTTATAAAGAGCAGGAGGGAAGGACGAAAGCCCGCATTCTCTCATCTCCTCCTTCCTTCAGCTTCTGCTCCCCTTTCTCTCATTTGCCATGGAGAAGGGGAATCCCGGTCCTTCATCAGTGGCGGCAAGGGTTGCCGCCAGACAGCGCATCCCTCCCTCTCCCGCACCCGTGGTGGCGGAGCCAGCCGTAAGGGGAAGAGGGAGGGGGCGAGGTCGTGGACGAGGTCGAGGACGAGGCCGAGGCGCTCGGGGAAGAGGTGGACGGGGCAGCGCGCCGGCTTCGCCTCCGCCGACGGTCCCTCTTCCCACGGGGGTCCATATTGGGGACGACCCTTGCGAGTTCTTCGTTAGGCTGCGCCGGGCGCCTCGTCGCCGACTCCGACTCCCAGCTCCGTTCACGGGCGCGATGGAGTTGGACCCGCCTGAGATGCTGAGACTGCACATGAGGGGCTGTGGGATCAGCGGCACGCGAGTCCGCGTTGAAATCCCAGCCCCCGGTGTGATGTATCTTGGTCGAGGGTGGAAGACGTTCGCCCGTATCCACAGCTTGACGGCGGGGCTCACCCTCCATTTTAAGCTGATGGAGGGCGATCTCCTCTCCGTCAAGGTCTTCGGGTGCTTCGGCACTCGGGCAAAGTGCTGCATGGACAGCTCCTCCGATAGTGAAGGCCCCTCCTCGAGCGAGAGTGACAAGGAGGGCAGCGACAGCGACGACGAGGGTAGCGGGTGGCAGGATGACGGGTCCGACTAGGTGTCGGGCGCCGCTCCGTGCGGCACCGGCGACCCCATCATCCGTGTCGCCGGCTCCTTGAACTCCCCGGGGTCGTCTCCTTGGGCGGCTGGCGTAGGGAGGCTGCGGAAGAGGAAGAGGGCTGGCAGCAAGGCCGTCAAGCCAGAGTACGAGGGCGTGGTGCCCTCGACAGCGTGCTGACGTCCTGCCGCCTCGTCTTTGAGCCCTGCTTCCGGCGCCGCCATCACCGTCCAGCCTTTGTACGGCCCCCGGGAAGTTCTCTTGGTGTCTTCTGGCACCCGTAGTTCGCCTAGGCACTCCTTTCGCCCTTCTCGCCTCCTTGACCTACCTCCTGAAGAGAGGGACAAGAAAAGGATTACGGGCGTCTTATCTTTTTAATTTGTAAGCCTTCGGGCCTTAGTTGCATTTAAAACTTGTAATCCTCTCTTTCATGTTTTTCATCCTCTATGGACTGTACCTGAGTGGAATGTTTTTTAATGAAAAGGGGATGCTTGCCGGGTCATTTGTCTCGCGGGTAGAACCCACATCAAGGAGCAAATCCTTGGTATCTTTCCGATAGACACTTCTTCCCCGGAAACAGTCCCTACCGTCTTCCCACGTCGCTCGACCTTTCTCACGCTTTTGACGGAGGCAGGGATGAGGCGGGTGCGGCCCCTCATTTCATCCCTTTGCTGCCGCGACTATGACCAAACTTGGCCCCAGGAGCGAGCCTCGGGGCCTAGAGTTAAGGGAGCACGGTAGTTTCCGGGAAGAAACGAGGTTTCGTATTCCTCAGTCCATAAGAGAATGCATGAAGAGGGATAAAAAAACTTATCTGAGATTGCAGCCCCCGGCAACTTTGGTTTGCCGTGGGCGAATCTTGGTACTTGCAGCCCCCGGCAACATTGGCTTGCCGAGGTCCAAATGCCGGCACATCCTTCTTCTCCCTTTCGTCCTCAGGCGGTCCGGCAAAGGATATGCGAGCCCTGCGAACCAAAAGAAACGTAATAAAGGCAAAGGGACGCACACTCGACCTCTAAGTTAGGGGTTAGCCGCTGTTAAGCACTATCAACCCTAACCAAGGACGAGACCCGACCTAGCATGCATGCTATAACTTAGGGCGCCAGCGCTTCATTTACTTGTGCTCAGGGTCTACGCCTGGCTTTGTACAAAGGATTACATGCAATAGCGGCAAGACTTGTACAAAAGGGTGGTTGCCGGACAGGGTCCGACAACCGCGCCTTACGGGTAAAACTTACGAAGATGCTCGATATTCCAGGAGTTGCTCACTGGTACGCCATCTTCGGTCTCCAGGCGGACAGCGCCAGGCCTGGTGACTCGTTTCACCCGGTAAGGGCCTTCCCACTTCGGCGTCAACTTGTTGGAATTCTTGGCGGACTGAACGCGCCAAAGAACAAGGTCGCCTTCCTCGAGACTTCTGGCGTTAACTTTGCGGCTATGATAGAGGCGCAAAGCTTGCTGGTAGCGAGCGGCTCGCACAGCAGCCTAAAGACGATCTTCCTCAAGGAGCAGCGCGCCATCTTCATGCAGCCTCTCTTGCTCAAGCTCATCATAGGCGAGCACTCGAGGTGACCCGCATACGAGTTCCGTGGGGATAACTACCTCCGCTCCATAGACTAGAGCGAAGGGTGTCTGTCCAGTGGCTCGATTTGGCGTCGTCCTGATCGACCAAAGAGCCACCGGTAGCTCCTCGATCCAGTTGCGTCCGCACTTGTGCAGCCTGTCGAAAGTTCTGGTCTTGAGCCCGCGCAGCACTTCGGCATTCGCCCTCTCCGCTTGACAGTTGCTTCTCGGGTGAGCAACAGAAGCGAAGCAGACCTTGGCGCCAAGATCTTGGACATACTGCATGAAGGTGCGGCTCGTAAATTGTGAACCGTTGTCAGTGATTATCCTGTTAGGGATTCCGAAGCGGCAAACAATCGACCTGAAGAACTTGACTGTTGACTGTGCTGTCACCTTCCTCACTGGTTCCACTTCCGGCCACTTTGTGAACTTGTCGATTGCAACGTACAAGTACTCAAAGCCCCTGACAGCTCGGGGGAAGGGGCCGAGGATGTCGAGCCCCCAGACCGAAAATGGCCAGGATAAAGGGATCGTCTGGAGAGCTTGAGCTGGCTCGTGTATCTGCTTGGAATGGAACTGGCACGCTTCACACTTGGTTACTTGTGCAGTTGCATCCTGGAGGGCTGTCGGCCAGAAGAAACCTTGCCGGAATGCTTTTCCGACAAGGGCTCTTGCGCCAATGTGGTGACCACATATGCCTCCATGTATCTCTGCCAACAGCTTCTGTCCATCTTCCCGGGGAATACACTTCAATTTCACACCGTTGAGCCTTCTTCTGTACAGTGTGTTGTCGACAAACTGGTACATACTAGACTGCCGGGCTACTCTTTCCGCTTCTTCTGGTTCCTCGGGAAGTTCTCCTGTCTGAAGGAAACGGACAATCTGTTGTGCCCATGTCTGAGCCTGTGGCTCGACAACAAGGACTAAAGGCACATCTGCTGCTGTGGGAACGTCCGCCTCTACGGCAAGAGCCCGCGGCTCTGCCGGAGCTTGACGTTCCCCGGCAAGCTTGCCGGAGCGAAACTTGTCGGGAGAATCTCCTTCAACAGAACAAACCCCGGGGCTCTCCGGAGCAGACTGCTCCTCAGCATTCTTGGCGTCGATCTTGGGGACCTTCTTGGCGGCGGCTTCGAGAAGCTCTGCCGGGAGATAGTCACCAGAAATCAACTTCCTCTTCTTGCTCTGTCCAGTTGATGGTGTTACGGACGGCTGAGTCAGCTTGAGCACAAAGATCCCTGGTTCCACAGGTAACTTAAGTGCTGCGCACTTTGACAGGCCATCGGCAACATCGTTCTCAGCTCTTGGAACATGTTCCATTTGCAGGCCATCAAAGCGCTCTTCTAGCTTCCTCACTTCATCAACGTAAGCTTCCATCAACGGACTCTGGTAAACCTTGTTCACTTGGCGGACGACAAGCTGCGAGTCACCCCTGACAATTAGTTTCTTAATCCCAAGTTCTGCCGCGATCCTGAGACCGGCAAGCAAGCCTTCATACTCTGCAGTATTGTTTGTCGCTTGCTCCTTGGGAAAGTGCATCTGGACTATGTACTTGAGGTGCTCTCCGGTGGGCGCGACAAGCAGCATGCCAGCACCGGCGCCTTGCAGCGAGAAGGCACCGTCAAAGTACATGAGCCACTCTTTGCTTGCTTCCTTGGCGGGGATGCTCGTCTCCGGAATTTCTTCGTCTGGAGTTGGCGTCCACTCTGCTACGAACTCTGCCAATGCTCTGCTTTGGATTGTTGATGTACTCTCAAATTTGAGGCCAAAGCTTGACAGTTCCAGTGCCCACTCGACAATCCTGCCTGTTGCTTCTGGATTTTGCAATATCCTTTTCAGCGGAAAGCGAGTGACAACTGTGATCTCATGTGCTTGGAAGTAATGGCGCAGCTTTCTCGAGGCCATGAGAAGGCCGAAAAGCAATTTCTATACACCAGAGTACCTTGACCTAGCTCCCTGTAAAAGGGAACTGACAAAGTAAACTGGGCACTGCACCATCTTCTTCTGTATCTCCTCTTGCACCTGCGCAGATCCTTGCTCATCGGGGCCAGAGCCTGTCGGGGAAGCCCCCTGCTTGTCGCCGGATGTGCTTGCCGCGGTCGTTGGCTCGTCATCTGCCTCCCTCTCTGCTACTAACGCATCACTAACCACTTGATTGGTTGCCGCTATGTACAGCAGCAACTTCTCTTGTGGCTTAGGTGCGACAAGGGTTGGAGTGGAGGAGAGGTATTTCTTCAAGTCCTGCAGCGCAGCCTCCGCTTCCGGAGTCCATTTCATTGGACCTGCCTTTTTCAAAATTTTGAAAAATGGAAGGGCGCGCTCAGCAGACCGAGAGATAAACCTGCTGAGAGCAGCCACGCAGCCGGCAAGTTTCCGTACATCCTTGACGTGCTTCGGTGCTTCGATCTGCTCAATGGCCTTGATCTTCTCAGGATTGGCTTCGATTCCCCGCTGAGACATGAAGAACCCGAGAAGCTTGCCGGAAGGGACTCCAAACACACACTTCTCGGGGTAGAGCTTGAGGTTGATCTTGTGCAGATTTGCAAAGGTCTCATCTAAGTCTCGGACCAGAGTTGCCCTGTCCTTGCTTTTGACCACTATATCATCCATGTAAGCTTCTACATTTCTGTGTATCTGTGGCTTCAAAGCGACATGGACTACTCTGGCAAATGTTGAACCAGCATTCTTTAATCCGAAAGGCATCCGTACGAAATAGTACGTGCCACATGGAGTAATGAATGTGGTTTTCTCCTCATCCTCTTCTGCCATGAAGATCTGATGATATCCTGAATATGGGTCAAGAAATGAAAGCAACTCACATCCGGCTGTGGAGTCAACAATCTGGTCAATGCGCGGCAAGGGAAATGGATCTTTGGGACAAGCTTTATTAACATCAGTAAAGTCAATACAAAGCCTCCATTTCCCATTCGCCTTGTGCACTACAACCGGATTGGCCAACCACGTGGGATGGAGCACTCCTCTGACAAGGCCTGCTGCTTCCAACTTCTTGATTTCTTCTGCTATGAATTCTTGGCGCTCTACTGCCTGCTTTCAGACCTTCTGCTTGACGGGCCGCGCATGAGGACAAACGGCAAGGTGGTGCTCAATTACTTTCCTGGGAACACCGGGGATGTCAGACGGTTGCCACGCAAACACGTCGACATTTTCCCACAGGAAAGCAACGAGCGCGCTTTCCTATTTAGGGTCAAGCGTAGCACTGATGGTGAAGGTACCACTAGTGTCGTCCTCCTTGGCGGGCACCTTCTTAGTAAGTGGCGGAGCTGTCATAGCCTTCTTACACTTGCCGGTGGAGCTCGATGGTGCGTCCTCGACGGCGGCGCAGCATTCCGAAGAGGTGCGCTTGCCGGAGTGGGCATCAGAGCTTTTGCCGGACTTGGTCTTCTTCTTCCCCCCGGGAGCTTCAGCGGCAAGTGTCTTGCTATCTGTCGCGGCTGCCGCTTCCCGGTAAATCTTGTCGACGCAGATAAGGGCATCCTTCTTATCGCCAGGGACAGAGATGACGCTTATCGGGCCTGGCATCTTGAGCAGGTTGTACGCATAGTGAGAGGCTGCCATGAACTTGGCCAGTGCTGGACGGCCGAGTATGCCATTGTAGGGCAATGGGAAATCGGCAACGTCAAAGGTGACCCTCTCAGTTCTGAAGTTCATTTTGCTGCCAAACGTCACCGGCAACGCGACCTTCCCCTTTGGCTTGCTCCTTCCCGGGTTAATTCCTTGGAATGTGCCGGTCTCTTCGAGCTCGCTGTCGGGGATCTGGAGTTTCTGGAGTACAGCGGAGGAGATCAGATTTAAGCCGGCCCCGCCATCAACCAACATCTTGGTGACCTTGAGGTTGCATATGGTTGGTGAAACCAACAGCAGCAAGCACCCGACCGCAGTTGTGCGATCAGGGTGGTCCTCAATGTCAAAGATGATAGGCGTGCTAGACCATTTCAGAAGTTTGCGCGACTCGACAGGTGGCTCTGCCGCGTTAACTTCCCGCAGCCACTGTTTGAGTTGGCGGTGGGAAGTATGCAGAGAAGCACCACCGTCAACGCACAAAACTTCCGTGGCTTTCTGGAACTCCTGCTCACTGTTCTCAACATCATCCATGTCTTCGTCGTCGTCTTCGTCCTCGTCCTTGCCGCGGCCGCGGGGAGGTCTGTCTCCTTGCCGCTGCTTGGCCTTGCCGCGGCTTCCTCCCTGGCCAGCGCGCTTCTTGCCGGCTTCTCCACCGCCTCCTTGGGCTCTCTCCTTGTCGCGCCACTCGTACTCAGCTTTTTGTTGCTGGACAAGCTGCTCGACCCTCTTGCAGTTCTGGAGATCATGGCCCTTGGTGCGGTGAATCTTGCAGTACTGCTTGTCGGAGTCGTCCTGCTTGTCGGCGGCCGCCACAGCTTGGCAGTTGGTGCACGCGGCAACCTCCTTGCCGGAGCTGCCAACTTTAGCTTGCTTGGCGGGGCCGTCGTCGCCGGACTGCTCAGCGACTAGTACCTCTTTGCCGCTCTTCTTCCTATTGCGCCTCCAGTTTTTCTTTGCCGGGGCAGCATCTTCACTGTCAGATCCTCTTGCTCCAGTGTCCTCTCCGGGGAGTTTCCTCCCTTCTTCAGCGCATGCACACTTGTCGGCCAGGGCGTAAAGCTCGCTGACGTCCCTGATCCTGCTCATTGCCATCTCCTCCCGCATCCTGCGGTTACGCACGTTCTGATGGAACATGCTGATAACCGCGGCAGGGTGGATGTCTGGGATGTTGCGCTGCACACGGCTGAACCTCTGAATATACTTGCGCAGGGGCTCTCCTTCCTTCTGGGCAAGCAGGTGAAGGTCACTTTCCTGGCCATGTGGCTTGTGGCCGCCTGTAAAGGCGCCGACAAACTGATGGCACAAGTCCGCCCAAGAGGATATGGAGTTGTCCGGCAAGTGCATGAGCCAGGATCTGACTTCGGGCTTGAGCACGAGCGGGAAGTAGTTGGCAAGGACCTTGTCGTCTCGCCCCCCGGCAGCTTGCACCGCAATGGTGTAGATGCTGAGGAACTCTGACGGGTGCGACTTCCCGTCGTACTTCTCCGGCACCTCTGGCTTGAAATGCTTCTGGCTGGGCCACTGGACTTGCCGCAGCTCACGGGTAAACGCAGGGCAACCTACCGCGTACGGCAAGTCGCCCGGTTCTCCGGGCGCATGCATGTCAACAGAGGGCCCAGCGCGCAGGTCTGATTGACGCCGCGCTTCTCTTCGGCGCTCGATGCGTGTTCGAGCGTCTTCTTGTTATCTCTCATGAAGGACTCGGTGCTGATCGCGACGAGCCCGCGGATCTGATGACGCGGTGGAGCCGCTGTCGTGGTGGATCCGGCGAGTCGGCGATCTTGGCCTTCGGGGCGGAGAGTGCACAGTGGTTGCACCCTCGCCAGTCTTGTCGCCACCGGCTCGCGCCTGGCTGACTTGCCGCGGCAGTGATGCGCTCGGCTGCAGTGGGTTGTCACCGTTGGCGAAGCCGATGAGGCTCTGGATAGTGGCCCTCTAGTCATCGATCTTCTCTGGCGCTGGAGGGTAATCTAGAAGCAGCTGGGCCCGTGCCAATGCTTCTGCCGGAGTGGCTGGCGGGGGCGGCGAACGGTGCAAGGAACGGGACATGCTCGGACTTCTAACTACGTTAGAAGGAGCAATATCTCGTCCGGGCGACCGTGCCATGCTCGCGCCAGCATGCTGGCGTGCATGCTGGTCTCGAGCACTCCGGGATCCGCCAGCTTGATCTTGGCCCAGCAAACGTATGGTACCGTGGGTACCATGACGTTGCTGGTCTCGCGCCTCCTGGGACTGGCGCGGCGCGTGTACGGACGCCGAGGTCTTGGAGTGCGCCCGGTCGTTGTGGGAGCCGACCGCGCCGCCGATGTGCAGCGCAGTCTTGTCCTTGGACTGGGCAGCACCACGAGCTCCCTCGTCGACGCCCGCTCTTCCGCCGACGCCTTCTCCACCAGCCGTTCGCTCCGGCGACGGTGGGTTCGGCGCAGACGGAGCAGCTGCCCCCGAAATCTTCTTCTTCGGCGGCATGTCGATGAAGATGACGAAGATTCGGCTCGTGCGAATGCCGGATCAGATTCACATAGCCTCGACGCACCCCCTACCTGGCGCACCAAAGATGTCGGGGGTGACTGATCCCCACGGACACCTATGGGACCGCGGCGGACCGGGGCCCCTATCGGTTCGGCAGGGGGGCGGAGGATGCACAAAGAGCAGATTGAGGCGAACGCACGAGCACACGCGATCGGTTTACCCAGGTTCGGGCCGCACGGATGCGTAAAACCCTACTCCTGCTTTGATTGGTATTGTGTTCTTGCTCGGGAGCAATGGCTGCTACAGTACCCTTGGATGGCTAGGGAGGCCGAGCGTGAGAATGGCCGTCCTCCCCCCCCCCCACTGTTGCGCATGGGCCTCCTTTTATATGTCAAAGGGGTCACCGACAGGTGGCAACAGAGGTGAGGGTAAAAATGTAAAAGAGAGGCGCCACCGCTTGCTACAGTTGTATCATACCTAACCCTGACGGCAGGGGACAAAGGCATTAAATGCCTGTCTGTGTCGCCTAGACGGTGCAGAAAGGGACCGTCAGGGGCGCCACCATTTGCCACGATGGATATCTTGTCAGCGCCTGCTTGCCACCGCATTCCCCTGGCTGCACAGCCTCCCGCCACGTACGCTAGGAGCAGTCCCAGAGCGACACGTTGGCGGGTGAGCTGGAGCGCGGGCTGCGGAGTAGTAGCTTGTCGCGGCAAGTGCCTTGCCGTGGATGTTGTCTTGTCGCGTCCGGGAGCTTGTCGCTCACCGGGTCCTGTCGCGTCCGGGAGCTTGTCGCTCACCGGGTCCTGCCGGGACGCGCAGCGCGTCGCAGCAAGCTTCTCGGGATGCCTTGGTTGGTCTTCCCGGCAAGCTCCTCTTGCCGGGGTCTTGTCTCCTTCCCGGCAAGCTCCTCTTGCCGGGGTCTTTGTGCTTCGAGTAGCCTTCCCGGCAAGCTCCTCTTGCCGGGGCCTTGGATACTTTGTTCTTGAATGGCTCCAAAGGAACCATGGAGGGTCTTGGCGGTCACCCGGCAAGCCTTGCCGCGGGGTGCTGCGACTGCCCGTGCACAAGTTCGGGATACTAAGGTACCCCTACTTTAGTACACCGACAATAGCAACCCCTCAGTATTTGATACTAGTTCAGTTGCTAAGAATAGTAACTCGAAATGGGAGTTGCAGAATGAACAGAGACTAGTTATGGGTGAAGTGACGATGTGTGTTGGAAGTGGTTCCAAGATCGATATGATCATCATCACACACTCCCTATACTTTCGGGATTAGTGTTAAACCTAAAATAAATGTTATTTAGTGTTTGCGTTGAGCATGAATATGATTGGATCATGTTTATTGCAATACGGTTATTCATGTAAGTTAGAGAATAATTGTTGTTCTGTTTACATGAATAAAACCTTCTATGGTCATACACCCAATGAAAATGGTTTGTTGGATCTCGATCGTGGTGATACACATTTTCATAATATTGAAGCCAAAAGATGCAAAGTTAATAATAATAGTGCAACTTATTTGTGGCACTGTCGTTTAGATCATATTGGTGTAAAGCGCATGAAGAAAATCCATGCCGATGGGCTTTTGGAATCACTTGATTATAAATCAGTTGATGCTTGCGAACCATGCCTCATGGGCAATATGACTAAGACTCCGTTCTCCGGAACAATGGAGCGAGCAACAGATTTGTTGGAAATCATACATACTGATGTATGTGGTCCGATGAATATTGAGGCTCGCGGCAGGTATCATTATTTTCTGATCTTCACAGATGATTTGAGCGGATATGAGTATATCTACTTGATGAAACACAAGTCTGAAACATTTGAAAAGTTCAAAGAATTTCATAGTGAAGTGGATAATCATCGTAACAAAAATAAAAGTTTCTACGATATGATCGCAAAAGTAAAATATTTGAGTTACGAGTTTGGCCTTCAATTAAAACAATGTGAAATAGTTTCACTACTCATGGCACCTGGAACACCACAATGTAATGGTGTGTCCGAACATCGCAACCGTACTTTTTTACATATGGTGCGATCTATGATGTCTCCTACCGATTTACCACTATCGTTTTGGGGTTATGCATTAGAGACAGCTACATTCACGTTAAATAGGGCACCATCTAAATCTGTTGAGACGACACCGTATGAACTATGGTTTGGCAAGAAACCTAAGCTGTCGTTTCTTAAAGTTTGAGGTTGAAATGCTTATGTGAAAAAGTTTCAACCAAGCTCAAACCCAAATCGGAGAAGTGTGTCTTCATAGGATACCCAAAAGAAAATGTTGGGTACACCTTCTATCATAGATCCAAAGGCAAGATATTCATTGCTGAGAATGGATCCTTTCTAGAGAAGGAGTTTCTCTCGAAAGAAGTCAGTGGGAGGAAAGTAGAACTTGATGAGGTAATTGTACCTGCTCCCTTATTGGAAAGTAGTTCATCACAGAAATTTGTTTCTGTGACTACTACACCAATTAGTGAGGAAGTTAATGATGATGATCATGTAACTTTAGATCAAGTTACACCGAACCTCGTAGATAAACCAGAGTGAGATCCGCACCAGAGTGGTACGGTAATCCTGTTCTAGAGGTCATGTTACTTGACTGATACGTCTCCAACGTATCTATAATTTTTGATTGCTCCATGCTATATTATCTACTGTTTTGGACTATATTGGGCTTTATTTTCCACTTTTATCCTCCCTCCATTCCACAATGTAGTGCTTCCTCTATCCACGTGCTTCAACTTTGACCGTAAATTTAACTATCAAGACCAATTGCGGCGGGAGTAAAAATTATATCAGTGAATTCGTATCCGAAAGAAGTTTTCAATTATATAATGTTTTCCCCGCCGCAGTTGGTCTCGTTGGTTAAATTCATGGTCAAAGTTGGACCTCGAAAAGCGTGGGCGCACTATATTTTGGAATGGAGGGAGTATTATTTTTGGGACTAACCTATTAACCGGAGGCCCAGCCCAGAATTGCTGTTTTTTTGCCTATTTCAATGTTTTGGAGAAACAAAATATCAAACGGAGTCCAAACGGAATAAAATCTTCGGGAATGTGATTTTCTCACCGAACGTGATCCAGGAGACTTGGACCCTACTCCAGGGAGTCAAAGAGGAGGTCACGAGGGTGGTGGCGCCTCCCCCCTAGGGCGCGCCCCCCTGCCTCGTGGGCCCCTTGGTGCTCCACCGACGTACTCCTTCCTCCTATATATACCTACGTACCCCCAAACGATCAGAACAGGAGCCAAAAACCTAATTCCACCGCCGCAACTTTTTGTATCCACGAGATCCCATCTTGGGGCCTGTTCCGGAGCTCCGCCGAAAGAGGGCCGTCATCACGGAGGGCTTCTACATCATCCTAGCCCCTCCGATGAAGTGTGAGTAGTTTACCTCAGACCTTCTGGTCCATAGTTAGTAGCTAGATGGCTTCTTCCCTCTCTTTGAATCTCAATACAAAGTTCTCCCCCTCTCTTGTGGAGATCTGTTCGATGTAATCTTCTTTTTGCGGTGTGTTTGTTGAGACCGATTAATTGTGGGTTTATGATCAAGTCTATCTATGAATAATATTTGAATCTTCTCTGAATTCTTTTATGTGTGATTGGTTATCTTTGCAAGTCTCTTCGAATTATCCATTTGGTTTGGCCAACTAGATTGGTAGTTCTTGCCATGGGAGAAGTGCTTAGCTT
Source organism: Triticum monococcum (assembly GCA_034509565.1). Lineage (NCBI taxonomy): Eukaryota > Viridiplantae > Streptophyta > Magnoliopsida > Poales > Poaceae > Triticum > Triticum monococcum. The sequence goes on along the minus strand of CM067843.1, from coordinate 738,240,179 downwards.
TGGGTTCGATCTTGCGGTGTCCTTACCCGGTGACAGAAGGGGCAGCAAGGCACGTATTGTGTCATTGCCATCAAGGATAACAAGATGGGGTTTATTTCATATTGCATGAATTTATCTCTCTACATCATGTCATCTTGCTTAAGGCGTTACTCTGTTTTTAACTTAATACTCTAGATGCATGCTGGATAGCGGTCGATGAGTGGAGTAATAGTAGTAGATGCAGAATTGTTTCGATCTACATGACCATGCCTAGATATTCTCATAACTATGCTGAATTCTGTCAATTGCTCAACAGTAATTTGTTCACACATCGTAGGATACTTATGCTCTTGAGAGAAGCCACTAGTGAAACCTATGGCCCCCGGGTCTATTCTCATCATATCAATCTCCATCACTTCAATCTTGCTTTGCTTTTTTACTTTGCTTTTACTTTTTACTTTGCATCTTTATACCAAAAATACCAAAAATATTATATCTATCAGATCTCACTCTCGTAAGTGACCGTGAAGGGATTGACGGCCCCTAATCGCGTTGGTTGCCAGTAGCTATCGCTTTGTGCAGGTACAAGGGACTTGAGCGTGGCCTCCTACTGGATTGATACCTTGGTTCTCAAAAACTGAGGGAAATACTTACGCTACTCTGCTGCATCATCCCTTCCTCTTCGGGGAAAACCAACGCAAGCTCAAGACGTAGCATTAACCATGACGAACCTACGAACTATGATAAAGCGATGATGAGCCCAGATTCTACGAAATGGCTTGAGGCCATGAAATCTGAGATGAGATCCATGTATAAGAACAAAGTATGGACTTTGATTGACTTGCCCAAAGATCGGCGAGCCATTGAGATTAAATGGATCTTCAAGAGGAAGACGGACGCTGATAGTAGTGTTACTCTCTACAAAGCTAGAATTGTCACAGAAGGTTTTCGACAAGTTCAAGGTGTTGACTACGATGAGGGTTTCTCACTCGTATCTATGCTTAAGTCTGTCCGAATCATGTTAGCAATTGCCACATTTTATGAAATCTGGCAAATGGATAAACAAAACTACATTCCTTAATGGATTTATTAAAGAAGAGTTGTATATGATGAACAAGAAAGTTTTGTCAATCCTAAAGGTGCTAACAAAATATGCAAGCTCCAGCGATCCATCTATGGACTGGTGCAAGCATCTCGGAATTGGAATATACGCTTTGATAAGTTGATCAAAGCATATAGTTTTATACAGACTTGCGGTGAAGCCTGTATTTACAAGAAAGTGACTCGGAGCACTACAGCATTTCTGATAAGTATATGTGAATGACATATTATTGATCGAAGATAATGTAGAATTATTCTGCAAAGCATAAAGGAGTGTTTGAAAGGAGTTTTTCAAAGAAAGACCTCGGTGAAGCTGCTTACATATTGAGCATCAAGATCTATAGAGATAGATCAAGACGCTTGATAAGTTTTTCAATGAGTACATACCTTGACAAGATTTTGAAGTAGTTCAAAATGGAATAGTCAAAGAAAGAGTTCTTGCCTGTGTTACAAGGTGTGAAACTGAGTAAGACTCAAAGCCCGACCACGGCAGAAGATAGAAAGAGAATGAAAGTCATTCCCTATGCCTTGGCCATAGGTTCTATAAAATATGTCAAGCTGTGTACCAGATCTATTGTATACCCTACACTGTTTTGGCAAGGGAGTACAATAGTGATCTAGTAGTAGATCACTGGACAGCGGTCAAAATTATCCTTAGTGGAATAAGGATATGTTTCTCAATTATGGAGCTGACAAAAAAATGGTTCATCGTAAAGGGTTACGTCGATGCAAATTTTGACATTGATCCAGATGACTCTAAATATCAATCTGGATACATATTGAAAGTGGGAGCAAATAGCTAGAGTAGCTCCGTGCAGAGCATTGTTGACATAGAAATTTGCAAAATACTTACGGATCTGAATATGGCAGGCCCGTTGACTAAACTTCTCTCACAAGCAAAACATGATCACACCTTAGTACTCTTTCGGTGTTAATCACATAGCGATGTGAACTAGATTATTGACTCTAGTAAACCCTTTGGGTGTTGGTCACATGTCGATGTGAACTATGGGTGTTAATCACATGGTGATGTGAACTATTGGTATTAAATCACATGGCGATGTGAACTAGATTATTGATTCTAGTGCAAGTGGGAGACTGAAGGAAATATGCCCTAGAGGCAATAATAAAGTTATTATTTATTTTCCTTATATCATGATAAATGTTTATTATTCATGCTAGAATTGTATTAACCAGAAACATAATACATGTGTGAATCCATAGACAAACAGAGTGTCACTAGTATGCCTCTACTTGACTAGCTCGTTGATCAAAGATGGTTATGTTTCCTAACCATAGACATGAGTTGTCATTTGATTAACGGGATCACATCATTATGAGAATGATGTGATTGACTTGACCCATTCCGTTAGCTTAGCACTTGATCGTTTAATTTGTTGCTATTGCTTTCTTCATGACTTATACATGTTCCTATGACTATGAGATTATGCAACTCCCGTTTACCGGATGAACACTTTGTGTGCCACCAAACGTCACAACGTAACTGGGTGGTTATAAAGGTGCTCTACAGGTGTCTCCGAAGGTACTTGTTGGCTTGGCGTATTTCGAGATTAGGATTTGTCACTCCGATTGTCGGAGAGGTATCTCTGGGCCCACTCGGTAATGCACATCACTATAAGCCTTGCAAGCATTGCAACTAATGAGTTAGTTGCGGGATGATGTATTACAGAACGAGTAAAGAGACTTGCCGGTAACGAGATTGATCTAGGTATTGAGATGACGATCGAATCTCGGGCAAGTAACATACCGATGACAAAGGGAACAACGTATGTTGTTTGCGGTTTGACCGATAAAGATCTTTGTAGAATATGTGGGAGCCAATATGAGCATCCATGTTCCTCTATTGGTTATTGACCGGAAATGTGTCTCGGTCATGTCTACATTGTTCTCGAACCCGTAGGGTCCGCACGCTTAAAGTTCAATGACGGTTATATTATGAGTTTATGTGTTTGATGTACCGAAGGTAGTTCGGAGTCCCGGATGAGATCGGGGACATGACGAGGAGTCTCGAAATGATCGAGACGTAAAGATCGATATATTGGACAACTATATTCGGACATCGGAAAGGTTCCGAGTGATTTGGGTATTTATCGGAGTCCCGGAGAGTTACGGGAATTCGCCGGGGAGTGTATGGGCCTTATTGGGCTTTAGGGGAAAGAGAGAGAGGCAGGCCGCGCGGCCCCCCAAGGCCTAGTCCGAATTGGACTAGGGGGAAGGGCTGCGCCCCCTCCTTCCTTCTCTTCTCTTTTCCCTCTCCTTCTCTCCTACTCCTACTACTTGGAAGGGCTCCTAATTCTACTAGGAAAAGGGGAATCCTACTCCCGGTGGGAGTAGGACTCCCCTAGGGCGCGCCATAGAGAGGGTCGGCCCCTCCCCTCCTCCACTCCTTTATATACGTGGCCAGGGGGCACCCCATAGACACAACAATTGATAGTTTGATCTTTTAGCCGTGTGCGGTGCCCCCCCTCCACCATAATCCACCTCGATCATATCGTAGTGGTGCTTAGGCGAAGCCCTGCTTCGGTAGAACATCATCATCGTCACCACGCCGTCGTGCTGATGAAACTCACCCTCAACACTCGGCTGGATCGGAGTTCGAGGGACGTCATCGGGTTGAACGTGTGCTGAACTCGGAGGTGTCGTGCATTCGGTACTTGATCGGTCGGATCATGAAGACGTACGACTACATCAACCGCGTTGTGCTAACGCTTCCGCTTTCGGTCTACGAGGGTACGTGGACAACACTCTCCCCTCTCGTTGCTATGCATCACCATGATCTTGCGTGTGAGTAGGAAATTTTTTGAAATTACTATGTTCCCCAACATTATTGCCCTGCACCGCTCCGGCCTCAACCGCAGCGCTGCACCTTCATGCCGCCATGCTGCTGTGTGTCGCTGAAGCCGCCACCACGCAGCTCCTCGGTAGCCTCCTCACCGTGCCGCCGCAGCCACCGCGGCCTCCTCGACGCGCCGCGCTCCTCCATGGAACGACACACGGCCCGGAGCATCGCGCAGCCGCCGGCGAACTCCACCACCGTCGGCACGCCTCCGGCAAGGAAAACGACGCCCAAGATAAACCAGATCATGATACCAATTGTTGGCGCCGAGTCCTAGCTTGCTCTTTGTGTCGGTGCCCAGCTCCCTCTCACTCTCTCTCTCTCTTTCTCGCACGAACGAAGGTAGAAGAAAGAGGAGACACACGACACGGTGGTGTTTTTCCGGCGCACATACGCCTGCCGCACGAACGGCTTCTTCCTCAAGCACGAACTGGAACCCACACACCACACACGAGAAGTACAATGGAGGGCCTTTTATACCCAGATGCACACACACCATCCGGCCAACACACCGGTAACTAACTCCACGCACTAATCTTGCTAACTAACCACACGCATGCACGCCTCTTACTTGGCCGGCACACACGCTAGCTTATCCATCTAATGCATGCACGCACTCAACAGCCCACGACCGCACACCACGGCTGCCTAACTGCTCGACCGAAACTACTGCTCGTTGCCAGCTTCGCGCAGACGACTCAGCCATCACCAAGCATTGCGTGGCTTACTCCTAATAGGGATCTCTCTCTCTCTCTCTCCTGGTGCCACATGATGAGCCCAAGTTTGTGTTGTAGGCAATGAGGTGTAAAAATGACTAGGTGTTGGGGGGCGCCCGTGGCGCGCCTCCTGAGGGGGAGCTGGGCGGTGCCAAGTGGGAAACTCTTTCACATACTTTTCTATTTTGAATCTTCTGATTAGCGTCTGTTATGATGTTGTTAATTAAGGAATTGACATTTGAAGCAGAGATAATAGTAGAAATAAATAGATATATACAGAGAAGACCCATTATTGATCTCAGCATGAACCATTTGACTGAGAACGGTACAGCTTACATAAGCAAGGGCATAGGTTTAGTGTCTTCAAAAGGATCGGATAGCAGGGTCCAAAAGTAAACCATAGTTTCATCATGGCATAGCGCATAATTAGGAGTACTTAGTGGTAGATTATATTGACAGAGGACTTGCGCTGTCTTCGATGGTACGGTGAGAACAAGTCGGCGCTTTGAAGTGACCCTGAAATAAAAGGCGCAGATGTCTCCTTCGTTAATGTTGGCATGGCGACGAAACTTGGACCAGTTGGTGGTTATAGTGGCCCTCTTGTTAGTTCCTAGCATAATGCGACATTCGACGTGCAGACGGCCATAGCACGGGCTGACTTGAACGGCCTCGCACCAGATACAGACTGAATTTATTTTCACATGATCCTAGATTGGCATTGC